>OW052098.1:0-10000000 GCA_932526535.1 Caradrina clavipalpis
CCCACCCCACCCACCCTACCCCTACCCCTACCCTCACCTACCCTCACCTAACCTAACCTAACCTAACCTAACCTAACCTAACCTAACCTAACCTAACCTAACCTAACCTAACCTAACCTAACCTAACCTAACCTAACCTAACCTAACCTAACCTAACCTAACCTAACCTAACCTAACCTAACCTAACCTAACCTAACCTAACCTAACCTAACCTAACCTAACCTAACCTAACCTAACCTAACCTAACCTAACCTAACCTAACCTAACCTAACCTAACCTAACCTAACCTAACCTAACCTAACCTAACCTAACCTAACCTAACCTAACCTAACCTAACCTAACCTAACCTAACCTAACCTAACCTAACCTAACCTAACCTAACCTAACCTAACCTAACCTAACCTAACCTAACCTAACCTAACCTAACCTAACCTAACCTAACCTAACCTAACCTAACCTAACCTAACCTAACCTAACCTAACCTAACCTAACCTAACCTAACCTAACCTAACCTAACCTAACCTAACCTAACCTAACCTAACCTAACCTAACCTAACCTAACCTAACCTAACCTAACCTAACCTAACCTAACCTAACCTAACCTAACCTAACCTAACCTAACCTAACCTAACCTAACCTAACCTAACCTAACCTAACCTAACCTAACCTAACCTAACCTAACCTAACCTAACCTAACCTAACCTAACCTAACCTAACCTAACCTAACCTAACCTAACCTAACCTAACCTAACCTAACCTAACCTAACCTAACCTAACCTAACCTAACCTAACCTAACCTAACCTAACCTAACCTAACCTAACCTAACCTAACCTAACCTAACCTAACCTAACCTAACCTAACCTAACCTAACCTAACCTAACCTAACCTAACCTAACCTAACCTAACCTAACCTAACCTAACCTAACCTAACCTAACCTAACCTAACCTAACCTAACCTAACCTAACCTAACCTAACCTAACCTAACCTAACCTAACCTAACCTAACCTAACCTAACCTAACCTAACCTAACCTAACCTAACCTAACCTAACCTAACCTAACCTAACCTAACCTAACCTAACCTAACCTAACCTAACCTAACCTAACCTAACCTAACCTAACCTAACCTAACCTAACCTAACCTAACCTAACCTAACCTAACCTAACCTAACCTAACCTAACCTAACCTAACCTAACCTAACCTAACCTAACCTAACCTAACCTAACCTAACCTAACCTAACCTAACCTAACCTAACCTAACCTAACCTAACCTAACCTAACCTAACCTAACCTAACCTAACCTAACCTAACCTAACCTAACCTAACCTAACCTAACCTAACCTAACCTAACCTAACCTAACCTAACCTAACCTAACCTAACCTAACCTAACCTAACCTAACCTAACCTAACCTAACCTAACCTAACCTAACCTAACCTAACCTAACCTAACCTAACCTAACCTAACCTAACCTAACCTAACCTAACCTAACCTAACCTAACCTAACCTAACCTAACCTAACCTAACCTAACCTAACCTAACCTAACCTAACCTAACCTAACCTAACCTAACCTAACCTAACCTAACCTAACCTAACCTAACCTAACCTAACCTAACCTAACCTAACCTAACCTAACCTAACCTAACCTAACCTAACCTAACCTAACCTAACCTAACCTAACCTAACCTAACCTAACCTAACCTAACCTAACCTAACCTAACCTAACCTAACCTAACCTAACCTAACCTAACCTAACCTAACCTAACCTAACCTAACCTAACCTAACCTAACCTAACCTAACCTAACCTAACCTGAGCGAACCTAACCTGAGCGAACCTAACCTGAGCGAACCTAACCTGAGCGAACCTAACCTGAGCGAACCTAACCTGAGCGAACCTAACCTGAGCGAACCTAACCTGAGCGAACCTAACCTGAGCGAACCTAACCTGAGCGAACCTAACCTGAGCGAACCTAACCTGAGCGAACCTAACCTGAGCGAACCTAACCTGAGCGAACCTAACCTGAGCGAACCTAACCTGAGCGAACCTAACCTGAGCGAACCTAACCTGAGCGAACCTAACCTAAGCGAACCGGTCGAAATTTTTACACCCTTATAAGGTACCGCATTTAAAATTTTATAACTTTGTCATTTTTAGTCGTACAATAAATCTAAGGACGCCGCTGGACGCGCCTGAAACTGCTCCACCCGAGTCCTGAAAAACAAAAAGGGATACAATTATTAGTTTTTTAAATATAATAGTTTTTTAGTAAATTTTCGAAATTTTTGCGTTTTTAAGCCCTTCCCTGGCGAATAACTCCCGTTCCTGTTGTGCGAACGGGTTCAAATCTTCACAGTAGACGGGACTCCGCGCAGGCGACGCGTGTGCGCCCTCAAAACAGAGCCGCCCATACAAAAATTGACCACCCGACAGTAAAAAACTGTCCAAATCACAAAAAATCGTGCCCGCCCATGCCCACCCTTAATTGATTTTTTATAGAAATGAAATTTTTTTTTCATCTAAATCGACGACGGGGACCACGACAAACCGATATATACATATATCACTGTATTTTTAATCGACATTTTGATAATTCAAAACAATATTCCTTTTTTCAAATACCTACTAATTTCATCGAACACAAAAAAAGTCATTTGGGAAATTCACCCAGTAGCAGTAAGCCGGCGAGGTTCAGTGCGCAAGTACAGCTACCTCTACATGAGCTGAGGCATTGTGGCGAGCGGCCCCGGCGGCGGCGGTCGTGATGCGCGTGCTTTTGGCGTGCGTGGCGGCCGTGCTGTGCGGGCACGCGGGCAGCGAGCGCGCGCTCGTGCGCGGCGCGGTTCGCTTCGGCGCGCTGTTCGCGGTGCACGGCGCGCCGGCCGAGGCACGCGCGGGCGCGGCGTGCGGCGCCGTGCGCGAGCACTACGGCATCCAGCGCGTGGAGGCGACGCTGCTGGCGCTCGACGCCATCAACGCGGACGCCCGGCTGCTGCCGCGCCTGCGCCTCGGCGCCGACCTGCGGGACTCGTGCTGGGCGCCACCCACGGCGCTGCGCCAGACCATAGACCTGGTGCGCGACGCCATCGCTCCGCCGGACGCGCCCCGCAAGCGAGCGCCGGACTCCGACGCCTGCGCTGAGGTTGTTATCGTTTCGATAATTGTGTCATGAGATGTAACTGCTACAGCGTTACGAATTTACTACACAATCCAACTATAACGACCTATTTCGAAAACACAAATATGTGCGGCGAGGGGCCGGGGGCCCTCCACTTCACCTCTTGACGGAGAGGACAGCGAGGGCGCTCGACCTCGTCGCGAGTGCTTGTGCGGCTCGGGCACTCTGTTACTTTGAGTACTTAGGTACTTCACTTTATATACAGCTGTTACAGGTTGGACTCTTCAACTTATTCATAAGAACATTTCCGATGTACATGAAACTGTGTAATGTAAACACATCAAAGACTAAGTATATCTATACCATCCATCACGCCTGTATTCCCCGAAGGGTTAAGCAGAGGTGTACCAATGTACACCCATAGTTCGCCGGTATATTTAGGTCCCATGTCATAGGGGGCGAGCCTATTGCCATTAACCGGGCACAAATCCAAACTCCGAGCTGCTACTGAGAATTCCATAGAAAAACCCAATAACTGTTTTTGCTCGACCTGGGAATCGAACCCGGGACCCCTTGCACAGCAGTTGCACTTGCGACCACGAGACCAATGGGGCAGTTATCTGTGCAAGTGCAACACGCGACGATGCTAATGCCGAGATGGAGGCGCTGGCTCAGTGAGGCGTCTGATTGTGTACAGGCGGAGATGCCGGCGCGCGCCGCGGCGGCGCCGCTGGTCGGCGTGCTGGGCCCGGGCGCCAGCTCCGCCGCCGTCCAGGTGCAGAACTTGCTGCAGCTGTTTTCCATCCCGCAGGTACTCGAACGAGCCGCACCTTCCGTTCGCCCTTCTGCTCGTCCTAGAGCCCCGCACTGATGCACGTGTGTGTGCCAGGTGTCGTACTCGGCGACGTCCCGTGAGCTGTCAGACCGCGCGCGGTTCTCCACGTTCTTCCGCGTGGTGCCCTCCGACCGGCACCAGGCGCGCTTGCTGGTGGCGCTGCTGCGCGCGCACAACTGGACCTACGTGCACGCGCTGCACACGGACGGTGAGACGCGAGGGCCGGCGCGCCGCCGTAAGGGATACTCGAATAAAGTGTGCTTATCGCAGAGAGCTACGGGCAAAGCGGCATGGCGGCGTTCCGCGAGGAGGCGCTGCGCGGCGGGGTGTGCGTGGCGCGCGAGGTGGCGCTGCGGGCGGCGCCGGCGCCGGCGCAGGTGGACGCGGCGCTCGCGCGGCTGGCGGGCGGGCCGCGCGTGGCCGTGTGCTGGTGCGAGGGCCGCACGGCGCGCGCGCTGCTGGCGGGGCTGGCGCGCGCTGGCCGGGCGGGCGCGCTGCGGCTCGTCGCCAGCGACGGCTGGGCGGACCGGCGCGACGTGGTGGACGGCGGGGAGCGCGCCGCGCACCGTGCGCTCACGCTGCGCATCCGCTCGCCCTACCTCAAGCAGTTCGACGCGCACTACCTCGCGCTTAAGCCTCATAACAACTCCAGGAATCCCTGGTTTCAGGTTAATCATTATTCATTAATTTATCTGGAGTCCATTGCCACCCCCAGCACTATCTCAAATTAAACCTATTAATTTAATTGTTTTGTTATTTTGCTTTTAATCTAAATATATATAATTCAAAGGTGACTGACTGACTGACTGACTGAGATAGTGATCTATCAACGCACAGCCCAAACCACTGGACGGATCGGGCTGAAATTTGGCATGCAGGTAGATGTTATGACATAGGCATCCGCTAAGAAAGGATTTTCATCAATTCCACCCCTAAGGTTATAAAATAGGGGATGAAAGTTTGTATAAATCTTCTTAGATTTTCGACTGATTGAACTGAAATTAAAGATTGGAGCTACTATGATGAAGACGTCCGCTTAAATAGAATTTTGATAAATTGAACCCCCATGGGGTTAAAATAAGGGATGATGGAGGATGTAAACATATTAGTTTGAACCTATCAGTACCTAATGGAACAAAATACCTAATTAATAATAATACTTCTTAACGCGAGCGAAGCCGCGGGCAAAAGCTAGTGATGTTATAATTTGTTTTCATTTTTACTTTTTATTGTGTTTAATGTGTAATTTTCTAATTTTAAATTTTATGTTGTTCTTTATGTTTAGTTTGTATTATTTAATTAACCAATAACTTGTATGTCTGGTGCAAACTGTTAGTAGAAGTTGGTTTCTTTAAATAAATAAATCTTCTTTCTTTATCGTGTGGGTAGTAAAGGTCTAATGACCCCACACACCCTAGTGTCAGAGTTTCTAAACCGCCTCAAGGGCCTCTGACATGGTTACCAATGTCAGTGATGTCCAGGATAAACTTAGAAAGTACATGGGTAGTTTCACCGACATCGTTTTTTGAGGTTCTTCGCGTGAAATCACTGTGTAAAATGTATATATAAGACCATTTTATATTTTTTCGTGTAATATGAAAACTAGCTCATATGAAGGCACTAGTAAAAATAAAAATCTCTGAAATATAAATTAAAAAAAAAAAGAAATATGTCTGTTTCTCAATAACGGTGGTATGTCCGCGATTAACTTTTAAGCGCATTTACCTCATGAAATACGTTGTGAAGGAAGTTTAGTACTTTTTTTTTTTTTTTTTTTTTTTTTATAGACGGGAAATCATCAAATAACTTCCCCCGCCCTGGGCGGGGCGGGAGGGAGTGTCAGACTTTTACTGACTAAAACCCGTCTATGTTCCTTCATGTGCCCTTTGCGTTCCGGGGGCGCGGTATCTCTTTCGAACAACCCGCAGCCCCGGCAGGCATCGGCCCTCAGTGGCCCCATCCAATTTGCTGACATCTCTTTGAGGCGCGCGTGGAACACGGACGCGCCGTCGACACGGTCTGTCGCTAGTGAACGTACGGACGGTGAGCTACCCATTGCTCACCGTCCACAGACCCGCGTCTACGGTGGCCGGGAGTCGTCACGTGGCTCCCGACGCCCGGATCGTCTACCGCGGCGGCCGCTGGGACGGGGGACCCTCCTTTCCCTCTCCCGTCCCGCCGCCTCCTTCTCTAGCATTACAGCTTCGCAGAAGGAGGCGACTGCTTCCCATTCCCCCTCGCTCCGGACCATGGCCTGGACCAGTGCCGGACGCGAGAGGGCGCCGCCGCCGATGGCCGCCTCGAGGACTCGGCGGTGCTCAGCCCAAGCAAAGTTTAGTACTTAAATTGCACATTATTATGTTGGTCTATGCATAAAGCAACCATATTTATTACTTCCTTTACTTCTGCTATCATGCAGACATTAGAATCATTATGATATGGCGGCGGCGGCGGCGGCAGTGCGGGGCCTTTCCCCGGCCCCGGCGGGCACGGCGCAGGCCTTGCCCCCAGCCCGGTGATCGGCCGGCTTGTTAGCCCCCGCACATGCGTCGCAGTGCGGCGGGGCATCACAAGCCGCGGCCTTGTGACCGGGCTGACCGCAGCGGAAGCATAGGGCGCTGCGGTCCACCTCCGAGGCGCACCGACATGCCACGTGCTTCCCCACGTGGCAACGGTAGCACCTCAGGGGCCTGGGCTCGAGCAGTCTAACCCGCGCCGATACCCAGCCCACCAGTAAACGCCCCGCCCCAACGATGGCTTTAGCCGCCGCCACTGGGCAGCTGACCGTAATGGTCTGCATACCCAAGCGATCCGGGCGGATGGTGCCTGCCCTCACCTCCTCGGCAAGGCATCCACCCGTCCTGGCGACGGCGGCTACCACCTCCTCCGGGGTGACGGAGTCGTCCAGACCCAGGATGCGCAAGTCTGCGCATCTGACGGGCCTGGACACTCGGGCCACGTCCGCATCCAGGGACGCTCTGAGCCTCTCTGCTAGAGCGTCTGCAGACGGGCCGCTGGTGGCACCGGGGACCTCCAACATCCTGGCCCCCGTTGCCGTCACCCTGAGCTGGAGGCCCGTGATCCCCAGCTCGCCAAGATTTATGGCCGCCTTGGCCCTGGTGAGAACCGCCGCGTAGGTCACGCCCCTTTCTACCGCCTCCGGCTGTAGCGTAATTACTACAGCCGCGGATTTCGGGGCGCGGAGCTTAGCCGCGGCGGCTCGCTGTCTGCGCCGCCGCCGTTCCTCCGTCTTCCTATTGGCCGCCCTGGCCGCTCTGGCCGCCTTCCGCCCCTTTTCCTTCGCTCCAGCCACCTGCCATTCGGCTTCTGCTGGAGGATTGGGATTTGGGGGCGGAGTGGGTGGAGGTGGCTGGGACGCCGCCGCCTTGCCCCTCCTCGGGGGCACCGTATTTGGCGCCGGTGTCGCCGGAGCCGGTTTCGCGGTGGCCGCCACAGCCCTGCTGGGGGGCTGGTTGCCTGACCTCGGCGTAGAGGCGGCGGCCGCATAGGAGGCCCGCTTGCCGCCCGTGGCCGTCCCGCTCGCCGCCAGAGGGGGGCGCAGCACAATGCCCTCCAGGACGGAAAACCGTGCCTGGAAGGCCGCCAACTCCCTCTGAACCAGGGTCGAAACCTGGTTCTCCACCGGTATGGGCACGGGCGATTTGGGCGCCTTGGGCGCCTGGCGGGAGCCGGTCCCGCGGAGCTCGGCCAGGTCCGCCTGGAGCCTCCTGTTCTCCACCATCAGGAGCTCCATGTCGGCCGACAGGCGAGCCACCTCCGCCCGGAGCTGCGGGACCTCCCCCGCAAAACTGGCTTCCGCCTCCGCCAGTATGGTGGCCACAGCCGCGTCCATGGCCCGGGACTTAGACCCCTTCATCTTCTTCCGGGCCACACTCGCGACTGCGTCTTTCACCACCTCCATGAACCTGGACTTACGCTCCTCAGAGCCGCCAGGTGCACCTGCCTCGTCGCAGGACGTCTCGATCGGGTGCTGCCCGTCCGCAGCAGGTGTCGCCGGTCGCCCAGCGACACTGGTTCCCCGGGCAGTCACCCTGAGTGGGCCCCGCTCTTGGACCCCACCGCGTCTGCTGGTGGGGATCTTGCGAGCCGAGGCCAGCTGCTCGCCGTCGGAGGACGCCCGTTCGTCCTCCGGTCTGGGCCGCTTCCTAAAGAATTTGCCCAGACCATCCAACTCATGGTGAGAGCCCAATGGGCTTACGGTCACCATGCTGGAAGCCGAGTCGGACTCCGACTCGGCATCTCCCTTCCCTCCTACTGCGTCGTTTTTATTTATCTTTGATTCCATATTAAATCCCACGAGTATATATAGTTCCAACCATCCAACCAAAAAACAAGTGGTTCGCACTAGCGACTGATGTCCCATAGGGACGCCCGTCAGCCATACATCCCGTCACGGTGCGCCGCCGCTTGGGATTCGGGGTGACTTTTTATAGAGGGTTTCTACCTCGCGGTCCGGGCGGTTAAGCCAAGACCCTCGGTGCCAATCGAAGCCGCGAGACATGACCACGACACTCCGATATGGGGTTACGATGTACGACGGTGACAGAGAAGGACCACCCTCCTCTCTGTCTGCTCGGTGGTAGGGTGAGTGCACGCCGAGCCCGTCCTCACTCCTCCGCTGTGCTCTCTGCTGATCAGAGGGACACGCGGAGAAACGCCCTTGGTCCGTCCTCGGACCCCGCCCGTCAGAATATTGGCCACGAGCAGTGACATTCCCCAAAGAATAGGAATCTCTTCCCATTCCTCAGGGAAGATCACTACCCGCGCCCAGGGTGCACCGGCCAGCCAGCTGCCGTTCCCTCACGACGTGTCCGGAGGGACAAGCAACCGACGGCACGCGTGGAGGTTTTCTGACTAGCACCCCATTTCTGACTAGCACCCCGTAGTCGATGGATGGGATGGATGGGATCGATTAGAAAGAAAGAAAGAAAAACCATTTAGTTGTATCGGATGGATTTGATGCATCGGCTGGGTCTAATGCATGATGCATCTCGGATGAAACTGATTATCGAATGCATCTCGGACGGATCGGATGCATCCGATACATCCATAACGGATGTAACGGATGTAACGGGTGAAACGGATGAATCGGATGAAACGAATGTACCGGATTAAACGGATGATACCGATGATATCCGAGATACATCCGTTTCATCCGATACATCTGTATCGGATGAAACGGATGTATCTCGGATGGATCAGATGCATAGGATGAAACGGATGAATCAGATGTATCTCGGATGCATCGGATGCACCGGATGAATTGGATGAAAGAGATGTATCGTATGCATCTCGGATGGATCGGATAGATCTGATGCTCCGGATGCATCTCGAACGGATCAGTTGAATGATGAATGATTTTGTGTTGTAGTTGGAAGAAAAGCAGATTTTGTACCTCGCTCGACGTGACTTCTTGTTGCATTCGTGTTATTAGAGCCCTCGCTAACGCTCGGGCTCCAATCACACTCGGCGGAACAAGAAGTCACTTACTGCTCGGTGCGGTATTCTACTATGTATTACACCTGAGAGGTATTACAATTAATTGGATAAACTTTGGAGGGTAGTATTGTGAGAGGTAGTACATATTTTAAAAATACGTACATATTCTAAAGTTAATTTAGTAAATGTGTTAAATGTGGTCTATGATCTATGTCAAAAGATGGAGTATCGAATACAGACAAATAAACTTATTTGACACCTGCTATACCCGCCTGTGCAGCCGCTACATAATGTTGACAACGGCTAAGTTGTTCTTTGTTTAATAACTGTCATGGTACAATACGAAAATTCCATTTTGGTGGGTGTTGCAATTTCGGTGAACAATTTTCAATTTCGGTGGGTTGGAAATTTCGGTGGAAGTCATTTTTTCAAAACAACTACAGTTGTTTGTTTCTTACTAAAACATCTAGAATAGTAATGTGTTCTAGAATAAAACAAGTTTATTTTTTCATCCGAAAACCTACAAATAAAAAAATCCACCGAAATTAGTAAAAAATTGAGCCTGCGTGAAATGACCCACATATGAATTTGAAAAAGTCACATTGGTACTTGCCCGTGCCTGATTGCGAACCCACAACCTCGTGCATGAGAGTCGGGCGCCTTAACCACTGGGCCATCACGACACTTCCACTTCGACTTCTTCTTTTTTAATAAATAAATAAATAATAAATAAAGATATTCTACACGCGAAGACTTGTAATTGGCTTCCTGTCATCTATAGTTTCTTTTCTATTTAGTTTGTTAGCTGTAAGTCTTCCATGCTGCGTTAAATAAATAAATAAATAAATAAATAAATTAATTGACACCAATTTCATCTTTTTAGAAACATGAAATGAATGAAAGCGTATCCATCTCCTTTGGCACTGAAATCCTACTACTATTATAAAGGCGAAAGTTTGTATGTATGGATGTATGGATGTATGGATGTATGGATGTTTGTTACTCTTTCACGCTTAAACGGCTGAATGGATCTGGATGAAATTTGGCACAAAGATAGATTATAGTCTGGAATAACACATAGGCTACTTTTTATCCCGGGAAAATGTACGGTACCCGTAGGATAACACATCAACTGTGACGCGGACGAAGTCGCGGGCAGAAACTAGTTGATTATAATGTGGAATAACACATAGGTAGGCTACTTTTTATCCTGGAAAATGTATCTGGGATATATTTTATGAAATTTGGCGCAGGCGAAGTCGCGGGCAGAAGCTAGTCAAACATAATTTAAAAAACAGTTTTTATTACATAGGGTAGTGGGTACTAACCGCTGAAACATTTATATCTTATTTCAAACCCACAGGAATTCTGGGAACAGAAGTTCAATTGCTCGCTTTCTGACAGTCCACCGGCGGGAGCGCGGCGATGCTCAGGTCTCTCTTACGTTCATTATAATGTAAAGCTATCAGTTAGTAGCTGAGACTCAACATGAAACGGAGTTAGGTATATAGTTTGTGGAGCGTGGCTATATTTTTGTGTCCGTGTGTTGAAAGGTTCGGAATCGCTGGCAGCCAACTACACGCAGGAGCCCAAGCTGGCGCTGGTGGTGCGCGGCGTGTACGCGCTGGCGCACGCGCTGCACGCCATGGAGCGCGCGGCGTGCGGCGCGGCGGGGCGGGACGCGGCGGGGCGGGACGCGGCGGGGCGGGACGCGGCGGGGCGGGACGCGGCGGGGCGGGACGCGGCGGGGCGGGACGCGGCGGGGCGGGGCGCAGGCGGGCTGTGCGCCGCCATGCTGCCGTTCAACGTGTCTCGCTACCGCCAGCACTTGGCGCGCGTGCGCTTCCGCGCGCCCGACGGCGGCCTTGTCGCCTTCGACGACAACGGCGACCCACCACCCGAGTCAGTACTACTCATTATTACCCGGCACATGAGTATCCGCTCCTCTCGACGGTCAAACTACACGAGCTCAATGAGTTGGTACACATTCCGTGTCAGTCAACGTACAATTAGTATTAAACAGTCACACACACCACACACGAAAATACACTTTACTTGTGTGTTTATTACACTAGACCAGCCTTTCCCAAAGTGGACGATAACGCCCCCTTGTGGGCGCTGCAGGCCTAAAGGGGGGCGGTGAGAGACCCTGAGAAAAAATGGGGGCATTGTGTAGAGGCTTGGGGGGCAATTTGTAGCTAGGAGGACTCTTAGACACCGACTGAGCTCTAGACCCTCGATTACAACTTGTGAACTTTAACTAATATTAATTAAGAGATAGCTCAAACTCGGTTCGATATTTCTCTCCACGTAGTTCATATAGGTATCTGTCCTGTTTTATTTATTTACTAGCTTCTGCCCGCGACTTCGTCCGCGTCACAGTTGATGTGTTATCCTACGGGTACCGTACATTTTCCCGGGATAAAAAGTAGCCTATGTGTTATTCCAGACTATAATCTATCTTTGTGCCAAATTTCATCCAGATCCATTCAGCCGTTTAAGCGTGAAAGAGTAACAAACATCCATACATACATCCATACATCCATACATACAAACTTTCGCCTTTATAATAGTAGTAGGATTTAAACTTAATGCACAAAAAAGTACAAAGGCGGACTTAATGCCTTAAGCATGCTCTACCAGTCGAGCAAAGGTAGTGAACAGATTACACGGCAGGTGCAAATTATTGTACGCGAGTAAATAAAATGAAATGTACACGAGTACAAAATAATTGCAATAGTCCATACTTTAAAAGGATAAAAATAACAATAATTTAATAATAGTAAATAGAGAGAGTGGAAAAAAAATTCAACGAACAACATTTCAAGCTATTAACATTATATTAAAATTCATGCTATTATAAGAACGGGTACGGAACCTCTGCACTAGACTAACCTAATCTATCTATACTAATATTATAAAGCTGAACAGTTTGTTTGTTTGTTTGTACGCGCTAATCTCAGGAACTACCGGTCCAATTTGAAAAATCCTTATTGTGTTGGATAGTCCATTTATCGAGGAAGGTTATATGCTATATAACATCACGCTACGACCAATTGGAGCGGAGCATCAATGAAGAATGTGGCAAAAACGGGGAAAAATATTCACAAGTGTTTAATTTTGAACAAAATTGTCCTTTACATCATTTAATTTTAATGAATATCTTTTAGGAGATATCACAGTAGTTTTAATATAACTTCGCAGCAAAATAATGACTGCGAGACATTCCGTAGCTTATACTTCAGAATTCCATAACATCGCGCTATGAGCCACGGGAACTGATCAGTAACCAAAAACCTAACGTATTGCGGGTGAAACCGCGGGCACACCTTGTGATACAATACAGATAAATAATGTAAGCGTAGTGTTTCATTTGAAGGCCCCGGGCCCGATGCACCAGAAACGCGGGCGGGGCCGGCGGTGGTCGCGGCGCCATGTTCAGGTAGGTCGTGTTCTGCTCCCAGGCTGAGCGAGTACGACGTTATGAGCTTCGAGAGGCGCGCTGGCGCGGGGGCGGGCGCGGGGGCGGGCGCGGGCGCGTGGCGCTACGAGCGCGTGGGCCGCTGGCGGCGCGGGGCGCTGCACCTGCGCGGGGCTGCCGACGCCGCGCACGCGTACGTACCGTTCCCTGTACTCACACGAGCGCGCAGGTTCCCAAGTGGTCCGCGGGGGGTGCAGCGGCTCCAATTTAAACAGTGTTATTTGTATGTTACAATGTCTTTATGTTCTCTTTACCTACATATTAATACGTACTCGGAGGCGAGTGGTGCAGGCGCGCGCGCGGCGTGCAGGCGGCGTGCTCGGCGCCGTGCGGCGCGGGGCAGTGGGCGCGCGCGGCGGAGGGGCGCGCGCGCTGCTGCTGGTCGTGCGAGACGTGCGCGCCGCTCGCCGTCACCGTGCCGCCGCCGGCGCCCGGCTGCCGCCTCTGTCCGCCGGGACATCGCCCCGATCAGGATCGCCTCTGTGGGTTTTACAACGGCTTCCTAATGTCCAGTCATATTTAGCACTATTGAACACAACTTACTAAAATCGGTAGCGTGTTTGCCGTCCCCCGTGGAGTGGGGCACAGGCGGGCGCGGGCCGCGCGTGGTGTCCGCCGCGGCGGGCGCGACCGGCCTGCTCGCCGTGCTGACGTGCACGGTCACGTTCTGGAGGCACCGCGCGACTCCTGTGGTCAAGTCGGCTTCACGCGAGCTGTGCACGCTGCTGCTGTGCGCGGCGGCTGTGTGTCACGGCGCGGCACTGGCGGCAGTGGCGCAACCGGCCATGGCGCCTTGCTCGCTGGTGCGACTGGCGGCGCCAGCGCTGGGCGGCGTGTACGCGGCGGTGCTGGCGCGCACGGTGCGCGTGGCGCGGCTGGTGGCGGCGTGCGAGCGCCGGCCGGCCGCCCGCCCGCGCCTGCTGTCGTCTCGCGCTCAGGTGTGGACGTGGTTGGCGCTGAGTGCGCCGGGCGCGGGCGTGGCGCTGTGGAGCGCGGCGCGCTGGCCGGCGGCTCCGCGCCTGCAGCACCCGGGGCGCGCGCGCTCGGTGCTGGCCTGCGGCGGAGAGCTCGCGCCGGCGCAGCTGGCCCCCCTGGCGCCCGCCCTGCTGCTGCTGGCGTCGTGCGTGGTGCTGGCGGTCCGCACTCGCCGGCTTCCACACAACTGGAACGAGACGCGCTTCGTGGGTGCGGCGGCGTACGCCACGTGCGTCATCTGGGTGGCGTTCTTCCCGCTGTACGTGGTGAGCACGGCGCGCACGGCCACGCTGTGCGCGTGCGTGTCGCTGTCGGCGGGCGCGTGTGTGGCGCTGTCGCTGGGCCCGCGCGTGTTCGTGTGCGTGTGCCGGCCGGCGCGCAACACCCGCGCGCACTTCCTCACAGCCACCTCCATCCGCTGCCACCTCGGCCAGTACCGACCGGGGCGGGAGGCGGGCGCGGGGGGCGCGGCGCGGCGTGACGCGGCGGTGCAGACGGCGGCGGCGAGCGCGCGGCGCTGCGCGGCGGCGGGTGCGTGCGCGCGCGTGGTGCGCACGACGCGCGCCGACTGCACTGACGTGCTGATTGTGCTACTGCACCACCAGCACGCGCTGCCCGCCGCGCTGCCGCTGGCAGACGCGTCGCCGGTCCGGCTGGAACCGTAGACAGCGACTGGTAGCACTTGCAACTTTACTATTGGCTTTCTGAAACGACATTGTTAACTCAACCAATAGATAACTGACAACACAACAGATTGTTTACGTGTCCCTACCACCGCGACACCACCACACCTAGATTGTGTATGCTCGCCTACCTACTGCCCTCTCGCTACCTACTCGGCACGTGCTTGACTTGCAATCAATTCGTCACTAAATAAATAAATAAATGTTGTTACAGTGTTTCTCAAAGTACAATGGAAACAATGGCAATGGATCAGAAACACTCATCTCGTCTTGTAATCGTCACAACTACAACAGACTGGTTGTCTTAGGTATAGGTATAGTCAATTCATGTGGGTACTAAGGTAATTAAGTTTTCGTTGTTTGGCTTTATCTTGGGCGGGAGTAATTTTTGCGCGGATGCTAGAAAGCGCATTGCATCACGTTTTTGGGTGCAATTAACCCTTTGTAGATATTTAGGTACTTACTTACTCAAAAATTAGAAGCATTTAAAAAAAAAAAAACCTTTCATATAAATGCTCTAAAAAGAAGCAAGAAAATAAACATGTAAAACTGTACATTCATAAGGAAGCAAAATCAATTTCATTTATTGGCATGATGATGTCATCACTGATTTAAAAAAAAAAAAAAAATTACGCCATTGTAATTTTGGTAAGTAGAAGGGGGTTGACGTGGCCACTCCCTTTCCTCCTTCAGTCAGTACCGACACAACACGACGCGATGTCACTCGTTACCACAGCTCCACTATGATCCCAGGAGGAGTGCCGCTCCATATCTCTGAAGGTCATAATCAGATCATGACAATATTTCTATGAGACCAATTAAATAAAATAAAAAAGCTTCCAATGAATTGAGAACCTCTTTCCTTTTTGAAGTTGGTTAAAAATAGAGCGAGTGAGGTCCGAGACTCGGTACACTACCTCATCTCAGCGCGGGCAGTGAGGACAAGTTAAAGAAAATATGCCGTCAAGAAGGTACACCACACACACACTTGCCAGCGTCCATGCCACACCCTGCTCCAGGTATTAAGGGTAGGTATCGACGCTTAACAGTTCCTGCTGGCTGACGAGATGACCACGCGAACTGTCCGCCGATAACGAATAATAGTGTAAAGGTAACATTCCGATCACGGCAGTAGCGGCACGGCAGCCGCGGCCCTGCAGCCGCAGCCGTGGTCGCGCCGGACTGCTTTGTAGGGATTTCTAAGCGCTACTTTCCGACGCAAGTATATCAATGGACGCAAGCGACCGAGCAGCGCGGCCGGGGGGCGTGGCCTACGCGCGACCTTGGCAGCGCCGCTGAGCCGCTCCCACAGAACTCTTTATTCCGTGGCCGCTCCAGAGGCAGTACGGTCGCGCTGCCCGCTCGTACAGGGTGACAAAATGATTAGATTTAAGTGCCGTTTTATCAGGATTTGATAGATGCCTTCATCGATTCTGGACGTGTATAATGAATCAATTTTATTCCTCTTTGATGAATGTAAGAGCAACATTATTTCATCATCCTCTTCCTCATCCTCTATCAGTTTCTTCGCGAGTTCTCGCTTTTGTTTATTTAAACTGTCAGACATAGTTAATGTTCGATACACGACTAGAATGCACATCCGCTCGCACTGACTCTTGTTTGGCTACTGCGCGTGGCAGTCGCTGCCCGGGTCGCGGACGCTGCTATCCGAAAGCTTCTGGCAGCGCCGCACAGCAGCAACAATGGGCCGCGGCAGTTAGCCGCCACTGCCAGGTCGCGACTGCCGTGATCGGAATGTTACCTTAAAACATGTAGGTACTCCTACCTCATAATTATGCAGTGTTGAAGTTCATGCATACTTTTTAATTGCATAAGTGCATACCATACATTACACACATTACACTACAGAAAATAAAACACACAAAAATAAGATCTAAAACAAAAGCGATAGATGCTCTCAGCTACAGTCAAAAGCTAAAATGGAAATGGGCCGGCCATATAACACGACTTAAAGATCATAGATGGACAAAAACAATTACGCTATGGAAAGGCCCATCGGGTAAACGACATAGAGGAAGACCGTTCACTAGATGGGAGGATGACATCAAAAAAATAGCTGGTGCACAATGGCAACAAATAGCCCAAGACCGAGAGAAATGGAAAGCTTTGGAGGAGGCCTTTACCTGAGGGGGGTTCCAGTTAAATAATACAAACACAATCATTTTGTGTATTAATAATAATTAGGTATTACACAATTAGGTATTACAGGTAGGTACACAATATTAAGATAATTTAGGCTGTTCGAGGGATGACCTAGCTAACGTAGAACAGGTTAAAATAAAACTAGAAAGTGTGTCGACCAAAGACATTTATTAAACAATGTATCATTAGGGTCATGAAACGGCGGAAAATCTTAATAGCGAGATTCAGGATTACGCGTTTTCAGTGCAACGCCATCTATCGACCGAAATATCAACTAAATTTACTTTGACGTTTAAAACAACTTCGAACATACCGCCCACCAAGGACCTATGTCCTTAAAATAACCGCCCACCGTGGCAAACATAGTGAAAATACAAACAACAAGAATACAAAATCAGCCTAGGTGGGAAATTACTACACACATAAAAAACGAATATTTTTACATATTATATGAACTGGCACTACCAAGTAATATAACTTGGTTCTAAATCTAACAAAACTGTTCTTAATAACTAAATAACATTAATACATATTTTACTAATCTGTGACAGGCAGAACGCACAGTTTTGAAGTGGGTCTTTTAACATAAGAATTTTTACATTTCAATGTAACCACTTGGGTAAGTTTATCACTGCCTGGGTGTTTTTCTACAACCTTACCAAGAAACCACTTCGCGGGAGGTAAGTCATCTTCTTTTACCAAACAACATCTCCTATTTCAGGTTTGGGTGTCTTACTTTTATCGGTTTTATAATAAAAAAAATGTCTACAATATGCCACAAAACATAACAACTTAGAGAGAGAGAAGAATATCTGTCCCATATTGAATCGTTGATTGATGAGCTATGTGTTACGATTGACCTTTCTAAATCGACTTCTAATTTTTTTGGTCTCAGGTAAGTTATATTTGTTTTATCGGTGCTACTCGTGTTTTGGCTGCAACTAGTGAAACATGAACGTTACCAGCGACATCCACTCTGCGTATATAGACTGCTGCCGAATATGCCACCTTGGAAGCATCACAGAAGCCGTGCAAGTCTAATATAGTATCGCTTGCCCTCGTTCCTAGCCATCTAGGAATTGTGAACCCTGTAAGTTGTGACAGCTCGTTACAGTAAGTATACCATTCAACTAATAATTGTTTTGGAACTTCTTCATCCCAGCTTATTCCAGCTAGCCACAGCTTTTGTATAAATACCTTTGCTGTAATCAACTCCGGTGCCAACCATCCTAATGGATCAAACAACCGTGATATATTAGAAATAACTGTTCTTTTTGTTTCAGGTCCTGTGGTCTTCGTAAGCTTCACCGAGTATTGAAAGATATCGTCTCTACGGTTCCAGGTAAGTCCTAAAATCTTTATTATAGAGTCTATTTTAATTTCCAAATTTTGTTCTATGTCTTGTTCCTTTACTATGCGTTGTTCTTTATTTTCTAAATTAATTTCTTTTATTATCGTTTCGTCATTACTGGTCCATTTTTGCAATTGAAATCCACCTTTGCTTAGCAACATGTTAATTTCTTTAAATAATTTAATGCCTTCTTCTACTGTTTCGCAGCCACTCATCAGGTCATCCATATAAAAGTCTTCGAGAACCTTTTTTGCAGCTTCTGGAAATTGATCTCCTTCGTCAAGTGCTACCTGCTGAAGTGCCTTCACTGCTAAATATGGGGCGGAAGCCGTTCCAAATGTGACAGTGAGCAGCTGGTATTCCTGCACCGTATCTTCCGGATTATCTCTCCACAAGATTCGCTGAAACACCGCATCATCTTCATGGACTCGCACTTGGCGATACATTTTTACAATGTCAGCCGCTAAGCAAATAGGATGTACTCTCCATCGAATAATTAAATGTCGTAACTCCGGTTGTAATGGTGGACCAATCAGTAATGTGTCGTTCAAGGATATGCCATTTACACCCTTACACGACGCATCAAAAACGACTCTAACCTTTGTGGTAGTCTTGTCCTCTCTTATGACCGCATGATGGGGAAGATAAACAGATTCAGCCTGCTTATCATCATTCTCTGGAACAGGAATCATGTGACCTAAGTGTAAATACTCTTTTATAACATCTGTATATCTTATCTTCATTTCTATATTTTTATTTAACTTTCTTTCTAATGATTTTAATCTATTTTCAGCTATCTCTCGAAATCTACCATATTTACATGCAGGATCAACTTCGCGAAAAGGTAATCGGACTACGTAACGCCCATCAGGTGCTCTACGAGTTGAACTATTAAAATATTCTTCACATTTCTGTTGTTCTTCAGTTAACATTTTTTGTGAAATTGAAGAATGATCTGACTCTAATTCCCAGAACCTTTTCAGAACTTCGTCATCATTGACGGTAGCATTCATGACTGCAAGTTTAGTTTCTGTATTATCCGTTTGGTTATTAGATACCAAACCAGACAGTATCCAGCCGAGAGAAGTGCATTGAGCTACTGGAGTACCGGTAGATCCTTTCAAAAGACCTTGTTGTATGATCTGAGAGTAAATTTCAGCACCTAATAAAATATGAATTTTATTAGGCCTGTAGTACTCAGGATCAGCTAATGTAATCGTGTGCAAATACAGCTCTTGCAACCCACTTATTTTCGTAACTGGGAGAAGAGTGGTTATCGATTTAAGTACATACGCTTTAACTACAATTTCAAAAGTCGGATCAACTCTTGATTGAATCTTCAAGGATACTACTGACTTTGAGGTGGTGGTGCTATCTCCACCAACACCTGAAATAATACCATTTGCGTAAACCTTTTTTAGGCCTAACGTTTGTACTGTGGCCTCTGTGATAAAAGAAGCCTGTGAGCCTTGGTCAATCAAGGCTCTGATGACCTGTTTGCCTCCGTTTTTCGACTCAGCATTGATTAGCGCGGTAGCTAACAATACTTGACTACTATTTCCTGAAGAAAAACATGAGACAATTGGTGAACTATCATTTGATGACCCCGCCACTGGTGGCGACGGGTTGACCTTTGTGACCTGATCATTTCCATTATTTTGTGCAACCGTAGTTGCTGAGCTGTTGGTTGGGTGAAGAAGTGAGTGATGACGACGATTACAAATACGACAATTAGTGGTTTTTTGGCAATGTTTTACCAAATGATTACTACCTAAGCAGTTAAAACACATGTATTTTTTTATAACAAAATCATGCCTTTTATCATAATCAATTTTCGCAAACTTTTTACAAAAGCATAACTTGTGATCTTCTGAACAATATTCGCATGCAATACCTTGATTTGAAATATGAAATACCTTCGGTTTATTGAAGTGACCTTTGTTTTGTGAAGTAGTAGGCTGATCTAAAGATTTTGATTTGGGCTCAATGAACTCTAATGCTCGAAAACGGCTTTCTAAAAATTTCGAAAACTGACTAAATGTTGGCAACTTGTTCGAGTTATCACTCGTGACATGTAGTTCCCATTGCTTCCTCGTATCTGGATCTAATTTATACGCAACAATGTGAATAATAATAATGTCCCATGAGCTCACATCAATATCTAAATTCTTTAACGCATGTAAACACTCCGTTGTAGTGTCCAACAACTCTTTTAATGTTGTGGCGGACTCGACATTTGAACTACGTTGGCTAAATAGTCTTTTCAAAATACAATTTGATAAGTATCGTTTGTTATTGTATCTAGATTCTAACTGTGACCAGCAGTGACTATAATTAGCTGATGTTATAGGTACAAACTTAATTAATTGTTCTGCTTCTCCTGTAAGATGAGCCTTTAAATAATGTAACTTTTGTACTGAATCTAAAGATTGGTTACTATGCACCAAAGAAATAAATAAGTCGCGAAAAGATGTCCATTCGGAATATTTCCCGGAAAAAGTAGGAATAGTTATTTTCGGTAATCTTACAGAAGTACCAGATGACATAGGTACCGAACCTTCTTGAGTGTGCTTACAAACTGATGCTTCTTTAACTGGAGCGGGATAGCTTCGTAATGCGATCTTTAGTTCCGACTTATAACAAATGTAAATTTCCTCTGTAGCCTCATAAACCTCACTCACAATACATTGTAATGATTTTACAGTTGCACTATCTAATTGTAATATCTCGAAGTGATTTTTGCTAAATACTTCCCAATCTCGTTCCAACTTCTCTAATCTTGCATCAATGTACTGATAAGAGAAACGATCCTTAGGTGTCTTCTTAAAATTAGCTCTTGACTGCTCAATAATAGTCTTTATATTCCTTTGCAAATTGCCGTATTTTTCCATTTTTGAAGGAAAAATGAACTTAGTGAAATCTGCAACACTTTGTCTTCTAATCGAAAAATCTTGAAATTTTTACAAGTGTTTGGCAAAACTTATCTCTGAGCGAACAGACGACAAAGTTAATGAAATGTGCAGAGTTTGCTGGTATTTGAACTCTTCTTCACTGATAATAAAACACAAAACGTACTCACAGTTGATCTTCGTCACTCAAACACACAATATTTCACCTGTCCTCCGTACCCGACACGCTGCACGCCTCCACTGACGTCAGATGCGCTGCTGCTGCCGGTGATCTGCTGTGCTTCCTGAGGACTTCCTCCTGCAGGAAACTCTTCCAACACCACTGAGTTGCAATCCACAACCTTCAGTGTTCCCTAACAACTGCCGCGGTGTACTAAGGCAAAAACTTCACCGCCACAGTACTCCCTAGCTAGTTCGAATATAATCCGGCTCGAAGGACCAAAATGTTCGAGGGATGACCTAGCTAACGTAGAACAGGTTAAAATAAAACTAGAAAGTGTGTCGACCAAAGACATTTATTAAACAATGTATCATTAGGGTCATGAAACGGCGGAAAATCTTAATAGCGAGATTCAGGATTACGCGTTTTCAGTGCAACGCCATCTATCGACCGAAATATCAACTAAATTTACTTTGACGTTTAAAACAACTTCGAACATAGGCTACATAGATTTTATCTCTTTATTTTTACAAATTTTTTATAAGTTAAGTTTAAAGGTAGTTACAACATTCTTTATTTTTATAAGTTAATCTGAAAACTGGAAATATAAGGTTTTTTTATTTTATTTTATTTATTTACCATACATTATATTTCCTGTAGCTGTCGATCTCGCCGCTCTACGATTACGGATCATTCTTTATATCACGCCCTTCTTTACTTATTATTTTGGCAACATAGTTCACTTGAAATAATCGGAAAAATACAAAAAATATCAACTTATGTAGGTATTCGTCAAATGGCATAACCACGTAAATAGTAGTGCGACGCTCTCGCCGTCCAAAAATAGGCAATGAATAAGGTCGCTTGTCTGCGGCGCGGGCGCCGGCGGCGCGTGCTTCAGTAGCGGCGCATCTGCGGCGCCGAGACTACCGCGAGCGAGACACGTGCGATGTCGCGGGCGCTGTGCCTCGCGTGCCTGTGCTGCGTGCTGGCGCGCGCCGCCGCGCAGGACCTCGTCATAGGTGAGCTCCTGCACGCGCCGCGAGTGACGCAGTGAGTGTGTTCCGAGACGTTTGTAGGTCTCCCGGCTATACTGTGCTACTAGGCACCCACCCCGGATCGCAACGCAACCCGCTGTAACACTTGCTACAACTGGAGCCGAGTTAAACAATCATCGATGTCGAAATAGCTAAAACGCTAGCAATATGTTTCTTATTTGTAGTAGGAAAAGCTCGGCCCCATACGGGGGGTATACAACAACGGTTTATAATAAGAGAAGCATAAGAGAAGCTAACTTGAATACAATGGAACTCTTCAATATAGAACAGTACGCGTATTGTAATTTGTTATTGCTCGGAATATCTAAAATAATTATAATTGGTCATTCGTTACCTACGTATCCGTGGTGAACAGTCACTAATCATGGTCTTTGAAAATGTTCTTTAGGTTAAAAATATTTTTACCCAAGTTGTCTCGGACATAACTGATAATTGGCACGTGAAAGTAAAAAAACTTAAGAATGGTTACAGTAGAATATTTTTAAAAGGACGACCACTATAGAAAATTATATAAAATAGTAGTACCTAGCTGACGAGGGTATGGCGCAGGCGTGGTGGAGCAGCCGGTACGCGCGCTGCAGCTGGCGGCGGCGGTGGACGCGGCGCTGAACGCGTCGGGCAGCGCGGCCGTGGCGCCGCTCGAGCCCGCCGAGCCGCTGGCGCCGCCCGCCGCCGTCTGCGCGCAGGTACGCTTGTCTACTATTTAACACTACCTACAGAAAACCGTTACTTCACTTAAACCTAAACAATACATACACTCTTTACAAATGTCAACTTTCTCCCTATTACGGTTCACGATATACAGCCCGTTGACAAACAGACGGGCTCCCATTGGCCCCCTCCGGGTATGTAGCCCTTAATCAGTTAGTAGATATAGATTTTAGGCAGCACATAACGGTAGGTACGTGAGTACGAGACTACGAGACTACGAGTGCCAAGAAGGGTTATTTTTTTTGGAAAATTATTATATATTTATTAAAACTATATTCTATTCTCAGTTTCTTTGAGAAATCACCGCCATGTGTTCCAGGCGGCGAGCAGCTCGGAGGCGGGCGTGACGGTGGCGGCGCTGGGCGGCGGGGACGCGCGCGCCACGCGGCTGGCGGCGGCGGGCGCGGCGCGCTCAGCGCTGCCGCTGCTGCTTGTGGACCCCGCGCACGCCGACGCCTCCTGGGAGGCGCTCGAGCTCTACCCGCACCCGCAGGTGCTGGCGCAGGTGCTGTGCCCGTCCTCGTCGTCTCCTTTATGCTGTTCCTGAACCGATCGAACTTGAATTGAAGATCGCAACGTGTCTGCAGGCGTGCGCGGAGCTGTGTGCGGCGAAGGGCTGGGAGCGCGTCGTGCTGCTGCACGAGGGCGACGCCCGTGGAGCCGCGCTGCTCACCGCCGGCGCGGCGCCGCCCAAGCTTCTGGCGAGGCAGCTGCCGCCCACGCACGAGGACGCGCTGCTCAGGTCTCACCCAAATCGCGGATAAGCTTGAATAGTTCCAAAAGTAAAAGCGTGTTAATAATGTGCATTGATCCGTACCCACGTAGAAACCTCCTGTTGGTGCTGAAGAAGTCCGGCTCGACGAACTTTATCGTGTGGTGCTCGGCGGAGTGCACGGTGCGCGTGCTGGACGCGGCGCAGCGCGTGGGGCTGCTCACCGACAAGCACTCCTACATCGTGCTGTCGCTGGACCTGCACACGCAGCCGCTGCACGACTACAGCCACAGCGGCGCCAACGTCACCGGTGAGCGCGACACTAGCTCAGTCCACACTCGTCTGTGTCCCACTAACTGTTAACTGTGCGTTCCTCAGCCTTACGCCTCTTCGATCCTGAGTCTCCCGAGGTGGTGGAAGTAATGACGCAATGGCGCAAGATGTACATGGAGCGGCTAAAGATAGCGGGGAGCGCGGAGGACGGGGAAGAGCCCACGGAGCCTGAAGAGGCAGCAGAGATAGCTGCGGCGCCGCCTACCGCGCTGCTGCTGGCGCACCTGGGCACGGGGCTGGTGGCCGAGGCGTGGCGCCGCCTGCAGCTGCCCGCCATGGCGCCCGCCGACTGTGAGATGGGCGCCGGCGCCTTTCACGCCGATACGCTGCTCAACTACCTGCGCTCGGCAAGTCCCCATGCGCCTTGTGAAGTATGTGTGTATCTAATGAAGTAAGAACGTTTCGTAACGTGCGGTAGTCGTATTGCAGGAGGAATGGAACAGCGAGGACGGCGCGGGGCGGCTGGTGGGCGGCGCCATCACGTGGGAGGTGGAGGGCGGGCGGCGCGAGGTGCAGCTGGACGTGGTGGAGCTGGCGCGCGGCGGGCGCCTGGCGCGTGCGGGACTGTGGGCGCCGCGCGCCGGCCTGTCCTGGCAGCGCCACGACCCGCCCGCCGACTCGCCGCCGCCGGACTCCATGACCAACCGCACCTTCACTGTGCTTATTGCTGAGGTTGCACACCACTGGAAACTAAGTTTATAAGTCGGTGTTGCTCGACTTGTATCTTTTGACACAATTCCTTATTTTCTGTTCTAGAACAAACCGTATGTAATGATGAGGGAATCTACGATCCGCTTATCTGGGAATGATCGCTATGAAGGTAAATATATTTGATATCCTCCGGGTTTCTCGAAAGACATACCTAAGCAGCAGTGTTTTTAGTTTTTTGTTACTAAAAAACACTAAAAAAGTCTAGCATCGAAAGATTGGCCTTGTGTCCAACAATATAGAACGTATAGAATGAAGTTCATTAATGCTGGAGTGGTTCAGGGTTCTGCATCGAGCTGATCGACCGGCTAGCGAAGCAGCTGCACTTCAACTACACGTTCGTGGAGTTCAAGGGCCCGTATGGCGAGCGCGACAACAACACCGGCAAGTGGAACGGCATGCTGGGCCGGCTCATGGAGGACGAGGTGACCCCCACAATACTTACTATTCGTCGTTCTCAGATTTCACCGTCTTCTTCGGTATCCCATCCTACTGTGCGCTGAGAATGGATGGCGACAGGTAAGGCGCCATCTTCTGAGGTGAATCCTTCGATCACGTTATTTTCGTTTTAATGACGACAGTGTTACAGTTGTAGCATCGTAATGCCGCGAGCTATCAACATTCACACAAAACGAACCGTCTATAACTTTTTCAGATATTTTAAAAAAATACTTTAGCAACTTTATAAATGAAAAAAGAAAAAAAACATCGGAACACATTTTTATACATTCTTAAATTCAGTCTATGAAATATGTATCTTATATATTGGTTCAATATTCGAGAAGGAAATAGGCGAGAGCCAAACTGGCCAAACCCCGAATTGTGACTTTTTACTTAGGCTGTTCAGTCAGATCTGTATTTGTCCTTTTCGCGCGCCGAGACTCAAAGTGCGACAGCGATAGTTTCTTATAACACCTAATATTATAAACCTGTCATCCCGACTGTCAAGGCTTCGCGCATGCTCGAGTCGCTACACTAAGCAGAACGTTTCGTTTGCGCGCAGAACATCGATTTCGCGATCACGGACCTGACGATCACGGCGGAGCGCGAGCGCGCGGTGGACTTCACCACGCCCTTCATGAACCTCGGCATCAGCATCCTGTTCCGCACGCCCAAGCAGCCCGAGCCCAAGATCTTCGCCTTCCTCTTGCCCTTTTCTAACGGCGTAAGTACTCTGGCACTTGCCATCGCCTGCCCTGGGAGCCACTCTATACCAGGATGTAGTCAGTCACTAGGAGTTGTACATCAATAGCAAGTTCTGAATCGGTTCGTCATTAAACTCAAAGCTGGGTTGCAGCTCGAGCTCATGGAACCTAAAGCTAGGGCGGAGACGAGAATGTAATGGCTACGCGTTTCATAGGTATGAGGGTTTCCAACACACTAGCGAGCTAAATTGAACAACATTTCATATACATGATACATCCAGCGCACTCTGTCATTTCAATTGTTGTTTTCCCTTCAATAGTACTATCGAAACATACAGTTATAATAAATAACACCACTGGATCAAAAAGTCCCGAGACTAACCAAAAAAAACATTTTGCAAAATTTTACGGTTTATTCATTAACATAATCTCCTCCAAGAGCGATACGAACATAACGATGCTTTTCTTAGATAATGGTTTATCGAAAGTTCGATTCCTTTAAAATGATGCTTCAGTTTCCGCAATGACTTCACCATTTGAGCCAAATTTCTTTTCCTGGAGCATTCTATTGAGATTTGCGAACAAATAATAATTGCTAGGCTACATCTGAAGAATATGGGGGATGGGGAACCGATTCGAAGCCCAATTCATTCAACTTTGCCATCGTAACCAGCTACTTGTAACAAGGTAGGTACGTAAAAAGGTTCGAAACCAAACGCGGCACCCATTTCGACTGCAGCTGCTCATGCCCAAATTTTTGTGCACAATATTGAACACATTTATTTTGTGCACAACATTGAACACACGTCTTTACCTCTTTTGAGCGTTTCGGCCCAACAGCATCATAGGTGTCTGTATAACCTCGTTTGAACTGGGCAAACCACCGACAAATAGTTGTTTTTGATGCAGCAGATTCCTTACTTTTCGAGCAATTTTTTAGTTCGTACCTGCAGTATTTTTTTCCCACCAAAAAGCAGTGTTTCATTAACACAAGAAATGCGGATTTTCCCATTGTTTTCAAAATGGTTTATGTAACGTCAGTAAAAACACAATAATTTATTAACAAATGGCGAGAAAGTCTTGAAACTTTGACAGGCGTCTTTTGAAAGTTGGTACTAACTATCTATGATAAAAGCTTTTCACTAGCGGCGCCATCAGTTAGGTAGTCTTGGAACTTTTTGACCGACGTATGTACTAAGAGCGTTTGCCAGTGCCTATTTTTACGTGACTTCAAAAAAAGGAGGAGGTTATCCAGAAGCGTAGCGTGGCTTAGCGGGGCCCCGTATAAACATTGGTTTGGGGGCCCTTAGGAAAGTAAGGATTTCTCACAATAAAAAAAAAATGCATAGAATTAAAAGAAATATTTTTTAAATCATAATTATATACTCGTATCTGTCACTTTTTCCACAAAATTCCGCGATAACCGATGTAGGGTGTTGCCAACTTTTGAACGCACGCTTTGCGCGGGCAAAAAAGAATTGCTTGTTTTGACTTTTGTCATTTGTGAAATAACAAAAAATTTGGGAAGTTTTTATTAATTTTTGCTTACGCACATTGGGGCCCCCGTAGCCCTGGGGCCCCGTATAATTGATACGGCAGATACGGCGGTAGCTACGCCCCTTTTTTTTTTTTTTTTTTTTTTTTTTTATTTTTTTTTTTTTTTATAGACGGGAAATCATCAAATAACTTCCCCCGCCCTGGGCGGGGCGGGAGGGAGTGTCAGACTTTTACTGACTAAAACCCGTCTATGTTCCTTCATGTGCCCTTTGCGTTCCGGGGGCGCGGTATCTCTTTCGAACAACCCGCAGCCCCGGCAGGCATCGGCCCTCAGTGGCCCCATCCAATTTTGCTGACATCTCTTTGAGGCGCGCGTGGAACACGAACGCGCCGTCGACACGGTCTGTCGCTAGTGAACGTACGGACGGCGAGCTACCCATTGCTCACCGTCCACAGACCCGCGTCTACGGTGGCCGGGAGTCGTCTCGTGGCTCCCGACGCCCGGATCGTCTACCGCGGCGGCCGCTGGGACGGGGGACCCTCCTTTCTCTCTCCCGTCCCGCCGCCTCCTTCTCTAGCATTACAGCTTCGCAGAAGGAGGCGACTGCTTCCCATTCCCCCTCGCTCCGGACCATGGCCTGAACCAGTGCCGGACGCGAGAGGGCGCCGCCGCCGATGGCCGCCTCGAGGACTCGGCGGTGCTCAGCCCAAGCAGGGCACACCGCCAGAGTATGCTCCACCGTGTCCTCGGGGCGATCCTCACAATGGTGACATCCGGGCGATTCCTCCCGCCCGATGAGGTGCAGGAACCTCCCGAAACTTCCGTGTCCGGTGAGGACCTGCGTCAGGCGGAAGGTGAGGGCGCCGTGGCGCCGCTCTAGCCACTCCTCAAAGAGGGGTCTTACCGCCTCAATCGAGGCGAGCCCTGCACGAGGTTGCGACAGTCGTTCTCTCCATGTCGCCATGAGATCGAGCCGGAGTTCCGTCCGCAGGGCGGCAATTTGCCGCGGCAGCGGAGTTTCGCCCCGGCCCAGTGCCTCCGCGCGCCACTCGTGTAGGCGCGCGAGGACCAGCGCCTCCAGATCCCATGGCGGCAATCCGGCAAGGAGGCTCGCTGCCTCGCCGGAGATCGTGCGGTATCCGCGGATGACCCTTATGGCGATCACCCGCTGGGACGCGTTCAGGTAGTGGGCGGCAAGCCGCCTCAAGCCCCGCGCCCACACCGGGGCCCCGTAAAGGGCCATCGAACGCACGACCCCGGCGTAGAGCCTAGCTACGCCCCTGAGGTTATCAATTCGACTGTATTTCTTTTTTTATGTTTGTTACCTCGAATTTCCCGACTGGGTGAACCGATTGTCATGATTATTTTTTTTATTTGAAAGCTGGTGCTTCCCGTGTGGTCCCATTGCCACCATTTCAATATCTGATGATGGGATCTTGTAGAAATCGGGGGAACTCTTCAATAAATAACAGCAGATTAACCGCGATTGTTGCTAATAGCATATCTAAGCATTGCTTACACCAGCCTTTCCCAAAGTGGGCGATAACGCCCCCTTGTGGGCGCTGCAGGCCTAAAGGGGGGCGGTAAGAGACCCAGAGAAAAATGGGGGGCGTTGTGTAGAGGTTTGGGGGGCGATATAGGGGCGCCAAGTCTTTTAAAAATTCAACATTCAAAATTATTTACATTATATTAAAATGCACTATAGAAGGCAAGTACGCGAAAGGCGTTGTTTGATTAATTTTAATTCTCCCCCCCCCCCCCCCCCGTTATGACTAATCTAAACGGGTATGGAAAACAGGGGGGCGCTAAAAAATAATTTATTCTCAAAGTGGGCAGTAGACAAAATAAGTTTGGGAACCTCTGGCTTACACCATCACACAACATAACATCACGCGTGTACACTCGAAAAGGTAACACAGATATATTCAATAGTATTCGAAAATTTGTCCTCCAAGTAAAAAGAAATAAAAAGAAATCGCATAAGTATTCTGCTTTCTTATGACTTTTTAGTGGTTTCAAGTTAATTTACGTAGTATGACAGTTCCTTCATGGATTTGGATGACAGGAAGTTGATACTAAAAAGCAACAAATAAAAAAACTTTTAAACAAAAAAATACAACCGCCTTCAAAAATTAAAAAGTGAAAAATAACTTTAGCTTTTGAAGTCGGAGGCAATACAAATCAACAAATAGAACCAACGCCGCCGACTTCCAAAGCTAAAGTTATTCTTCACTTTTTAGTTTTTGAAGGCGGTTGTTTTTTTTTTATTTAAAAGTTTTTTTTCTATACAAATATATTCTCGATTTTACTTCGTGAAATTGTAAACCTAGAGCAATAATATTGTGACCCGATTAGGATATCAGTCGTGGCCATGACGGACCGTTTCATTTCTTTGGATGAATTATTTTTATAGAAGTTATGACCAACCAAATATCCTCTCAACTGTCAAGCAGAAGTGATGGATGGATGGATGGTCCAATTTGTCATTGACGAGTATTTAGCTTTTTAAAGGTAAGTACATACATACTATAATGTACTTAGTACCAATGTGTCTTTTTCAATCCGTATGTACTTTCTAAGTTTGTCAAGGACATTACTGACATCAAGTTCTTAACTGTCGCATTAGGGTAAACCCTAGTGGTACTATGCGCAAATACTACGCTAGTGGTCTTGGATTCGATTCCCAGGTCGAGCAAATAGTGTTATTGTGTTTTTCTATGAAATTATCAGTAGCAGCTCGGAGTTAGGATTTGTGCCTGGTTAATGCCCCCTGTTACATGGGAGCTAAACATATCGGCGAACTGCGGGTGAACATTGATACACCTCTGACTCACCCGTCGGGGAATTCAGGAGAGATGGTATGTTTCGTGTGAGAGAATGGATCATACATGAATCCCACATTAGTGAAGACAGAGCACAGAGAGCCGGCAGTAGTGAGTAGTGACGCTCCTCCGTGGCCAGGTGTGGCTGTGCCTGGGCTTGGCGTACCTGGGCACGTCGCTGCTGCTGTACGTGGTGGGGCGGCTGTGCCACGAGGAGTGGCAGAACCCCTACCCCTGCATCGAGGACCCGCCCGCGCTCGAGAACCAGTTCACCCTCGCCAACGCGCTGTGGTTCAACCTCGGCGCCGTGCTGCTGCAGGGCTCGGAGATCGCGCCCGTGTAACTATATTCTTATATTTACTTTTCGTATTCGTAATAGGAGTTATTTTACTAAACATTATAACAAGTTCGACCTGTCCTAACTGCCTCATTGGCCTACTGGTACCTGCCTCGTTGGCCTAGTGGCCCTAAGCACGACTGCAACGACAAAGGTCCTGGGTTCGATTCCCGCCCAGGTCGAGCAAAAAGTGTTATTGGGTTTTTCTGTGAAATCTCAGTAGCAGCTCGGATAGTCTCGCCCCCTATTACATGGGACCTAAATATACCGGCTAACTGTGGGTGTACATTGGTACACCTCTGCCTAATCGCCTCTCTCGACCGATCTCTGTCTCGCCTCTGCCCTTCGGGGAATACAGGCGTGATGGTATATATATATATATTGTAGAGCGATGTTGACTTCTCGGTAGACGAACAAACGGATTATACGTTTAACGCAGCGATGGATGAGTACATTGACACAGTGGTGTCCCCCCGCAGAGCGTACAGCACGCGCGCGGTGGCCAGCGTGTGGTGGGTGTTCGCGCTGGTGATCACCAGCTCGTACACGGCCAATCTGGCCACGCTGCTAGCCAAGAAGTCCTCCGACCAGATCATCAGCAACGTGCAGGATCTCGCCGACAACCAGCTCGGCATCGACTACGGAGCCAAGTATAAAGGCTCCACCTACAACTTCTTCGAGGTTCGTATGTAGCGCAGCATTGTGTAGCCGCAACAACAATAGCGTTACCTAATGGTGGTATTTGCTAGTGGCAGGATAGCTAGTGCAGTACGGTACCGCAGTAGATTACCAAGTAGGAGTGTAATACAGTGGATATAAGTTAATCGGCAAAGGTTCCTACTAGGTCAAGTCTTAGGTATCATATTATGAAAGGCATTTGTACTACTGAGTGTCGCTCGACCCTGCCTGATCAATGATCTGCTGCACGCTACAGACAGACGAGCGTGCACTTCGCCCGCCCCTCTCTACGAAGGTTCAGCCGTCCTGATAAATTGTTATGTCTAATTGCAGAACTCGCAGAGCCAGTTGTACCAGCGGATGTTCGAGCACATGCGCACGCGCAAGATGCCAACGAGCAACCCGGAAGGAATCGCCAAGTAACACTTATACGCTATGATAATTTGTCAATGAGTGCTTGACTTGTACGACTTGTATGTATAGGGTAACTAGGTCTCGCTGGGACTTGCACTTTCCCGGCGTTGAACCAACCTCGTGCTCACGTACACCACGCCGCACCGCTTGTCGAAGGGTGGTGGACGTCGCTATTTGCTTCGTATCGTGATAAGGTTCGGACAGTAGTCGGTAGGTACTGCGAGTGACCGCTTGACCAGTTTATTTGGCAAACATTCGTAGCGCGAGCGTTTGTGACGCCAAGAACATTAATTCTAGAAGCAAACATACATGAGATGCGAGTTTCAATGATGGCTCCTTCTTCAGATATCAGTACGAAAGGCACGAAAGGCGTGGCTGGTTTGTTAATTATTTACTCAGTTATTTATTGGACTTTGTTACAACCACATTAACTGATTGCCAGATACTTTAAGTAAGTCTTTAGTCGGTAAGTAACATAATATGTGGATAACGTTGTGAGTAGTGTATTTGTTACCTCTATTATTAAGTTTATAACCTACGAGTATGTGTACTTATTATTACACTGCTGTTTGTTGTCCCTAAGGAAATAAATAAATAAACAATCTCTTGCCGTTACTCGTGTGGTGCAGGTCCCGTCGGCTACAAAACGTTCAGTGCGATCGATGTCACGATCTAAATAAATCAGCATTCCAAACAACTGCTGCTCATTCTTGTAAATCGAATGATTACTGTTGACAGAGTGGAGAGCGGAAAATACGCGTTCTTGATGGAGTCGACTTCCATCGACTACGAGACGGAGCGCAACTGTGGCGTCACCAAGGTGAGTGCGCGAGGAGTGGTCGGCGGGGCAGCCGCAGCCGCAGCGCTCTCACAGTGACCGTGTGCTCCGCAGGTGGGGTCGCTGCTCGACAGCAAGGGGTACGGCATCGCTATGAAGAAGAGTAAGTCTCAGCCGAGCTCTAGCTCGTAACAACCAAGTACTAGCAAGGTGACGTGGGGTTAGTGGCATTGTTCCATTGTTCCCTACGCGACGCGAGACACAACGGAAATAACGGTATTTACAAAAAATATGCTTGTTTGCATATTTTGAGGTACAAATTACACAAATTACACATAGGTATTTCATGAACCATTATTTTGAATCTTACGTAAAACTTAAATCCCTTATCGAGTTGTTCGATATAATAAAGAAGGCAAGACAGTAAGACGTAAGAGTAGAATACAATCGTAATCAGGGGTATCAAACTCTGGAATAGATAAAAGTGTCGGGCAAGGAGTTCAACTCTTTAACAGTAGTACGATGAGGGAGTTCCCGCGTGGTGCATGTGGGCAGGGTACCCAACTTGCGTTCCTGAACGCATTCCTGATCGCACGATTGCTTGGCGTCCCGATTCCAGTCAGCCTTGGAATCTGGATCGCTGCCCCAGTTTCTAACAACAGGAATAACCCACCTGCTCCACAAATCAGGTAGTACTGCGGAACCCAAAAATTATAGACCGATCACATGCCTGCCGACGGTCTATAAGGTTCTTACATCCATTTTGAGAGCTAAAATTAACAATCATATTGAGATTAATTCTATCATGTCCCCCTCTCAGAATGGATGTAGGATTGGATCCCGTGGTACTAAGGAGCTGCTCCTCATTGACATGGCTATCAGCCAACAGGTTCGTCGATCCCGGAAGGATCTGTCGACATGTTGGATAGATTACAAGAAGGCCTATGACTCGGTGCCACATACATGGCTCATGAGGGTGCTGGAGTTGTATAAAATTGATGCAACTCTACGCGCCTTCCTGATGTCGTGTATGGGGCAATGGAGTACGGTCCTTCGCTATCCAGGATGTCGAAATATCCAGAGGAATAGCGAACCGATAAGGATTGAGCGTGGTATATTCCAGGGTGATAGTTTGAGTCCGCTTTGGTTCTGCTTAGCCTTGAATCCCCTAAGCACACTGCTGGAGGATTCAGGTCTAGGCTATCGGTTGAAGAGAGGAGGTCAGGTAATATCCCACCTACTTTACATGGATGACCTGAAACTCTTTGCCCCCGACAATTTGCAACTGACGGAGCTACTGAAGGTAACAGAAACTTTCAGTAGCGCCATCAGGATGGAATTTGGTGTGGACAAATGTGCGGTCATGCATGTCAAGCGAGGGGAGATTATGGAGTCCGAGGGAGTTCAACTCTCGGAATCCATAAACCTTAGATCCCTTTCTTCAACGGAGACCTATAAGTATTTGGGTATGTCGGAAGCGTTGGGCATCAATACTGTTGACGTGAAGCAATCGTTGAAGGAGCGCTTCTTTGGCCGCCTGAAAAAAGTATTTAATAGTCTTTTATCAGGCGGAAATAAGGTGCGTGCCTTCAACGGGTGGGTCATGCCGGTATTGATGTACTCTTTCGGCATACTTAAATGGACTCAAACGGAACTCGACGCCCTGGATAGGAGGGTCCGTACATTGTTAACGGCATATCGGATGCATCACCCACGGTCATCGGTGATGAGACTGTATATTCCGCGGAAGTGTGGAGGTCGTGGCTTCTTAAATGCTAAGACTCTCCACAACCGCGAGATATGCAGTCTCAGGGAATTTTTCCTTGAAGCCGACGTGGGGATGCACCGAGATGTGGCAGTGGATAAGGGCCTCACCCCGCTCTCCTTGGCTAAAGAGAACTGGCACAAACCAGTAGTGCTGGAGACTAAAGATCGCGAGGAGGTATGGCAGAGTAAGGAGCTTCACGGACGCTTTTTCCGGGCCTTGCATGGGCCCGATGTAGATTTCTTAGCGTCCGTATCCTGGCTTCGCTTCGGTGACCTATTTGGGGAAACCGAGGGTTTTGTCTGTGCAATTATGGACGAAGTTATCATGACGAACAACTACCGGAGATTTATTGTGAAGGATGGCACGGTTGACATTTGTCGGGGATGCCACCGGCCGGGGGAATCAATCCGCCACATTATCTCTGGGTGTTCTCGTCTAGCTAACGAAGAGTACTTGCATAGGCACAACCTTGTGGCCAGGATCATCCATCAGCAACTTGCTCTGAAATACCGCCTTGTAGAATCGGAAGTACCGTACTATAGGTATGTGCCCGACCCAGTTCTCGAAAATAGCAATGTCACACTGTACTGGGACCGATCCATCATCACTGACAGGACTATTGTAGCCAATAAGCCTGATATAGTGGTGGTGGATCGCTTAGAGAAGCGCGCAATGATTGTTGACATTACAGTCCCACATGACGTGAACCTCGTGAAGGCCGAGAATGATAAGAAGATCAAGTATCTTGACTTGGCTCGCGAGGTTGTCGACATGTGGGATGTAGACTCAGCGATCATTGTGCCGATAGTCGTTTCAGCCAATGGCTTAATTGCCAAGAGCCTCGACCAACATCTTAGGAGGCTCTCGTTGGGCGGCTGGATCAAGGGCTTGATTCAGAAAGCGGTTCTCCTAGACACGGCGCGTATCGTTAGGAGATTCCTTTCTCAGGAGCCCTGACCACCGGTGGCTTGGACCCTGTTCCCGACGCCGGTGGGCTACTATTTTTTATATTTTTAAATGTTTTTATTTTTTTATACTAATATTTAAAAATGTAATTTATATGTAATAGAAATAAATAAATGAGAATAATAATAAAATAATAAAAAAAAATAACTTCCTAAAAAAAAGAAACTTCCTAACAAGGATCATGTTAGTGTTGCACTTGATTTTAGTTTGGGGGTGGGTAATAAATCGAAAAACATAAATTAAATAACAATTATATTATAGGGACACCAAGGTAGGTATACCTATTTAAGTGCTAATAGTGTGTGTTAATTTTACAAAAACATTACAATTAGGTACATAAGTAAGTTATTAACTGTACTTGCCACTGCGATACCTTGGTAATAATTATTAAAATGAACTTTGACACTCTGAATCCATAATATTATCACCACTATTGCACTATAATAAGTACCAAGTACCTAACTAATATTTGTTTAAGTAAAGCATTATAGCGAATTAGTTGAATTAACCAAAAAGTATTTAAATCGTTATGTTAAACTTGATTTTGCTATGATCTATATATTAGTTTGTTATTTTAAATTATTTTGTATTATTCCGTACCTCAAAAGGAAAACACGGTATCCTTTGTCCACTTTGTTCACTTTGTCCTCCGTCTGTCTATCTCGACCCTTGATTTCGGGAACGCGATGAGGTATCGAGTTGAAAATAAAACCATGTAAAATTAATAGGGTACTTTCCATTGACCTAGAACTTTGAAATTTGGCTAGTAATATCGTCATAAACTACAAGAACAAAAGTCTGAAAACTTACATTTGTAATAAAATAAAATAAAAAACAGGGTTTTTATGTAAGAAACGGGGGTCCAAAATTTTGAAGTGTCTTAACCGTGTTTTGTGTGGTCTCGTATGAAAGGGCATCATTGGTACAAGCTTAATCAGATTTTTAATTATTTTAATTATGTATAGTTTTGAGATGTAAATGAAAAAATTAAAGAAAAACTCGGAAAAAAATGCGAGACACGATTTTTGAACTATTTATAATATTTACCTACTAATTTGGGTAACTACCTTCTTATATGCCATATCACGTGGTACAACTTTTCGAATTCAAAATAAATCACACGTAAACTTACAACAAACAAAACGAACTGCAAACACAAGCCTGTTACGACATGATTAGGCACATGATTGGACGCGGTATAATCTGCGTCGCTTGGATGGCAATTACCACGCTGAACATGACCGAGTACAGCGCGAGAACTCCCGAAAGCAGTTTCGGTTTCGGTCGTAGTTTCGGCAGGTTTGCCGCCGAAACCGAAACTAAACCGAACCTCGTTTTTTTGCCGAAACTCGACCGAAACTGAAACCGAAACCGAACCCTTTTGGTCGGACACTAGTAGGTGCTGTACCTAAATCCATGTTTTGTTAAGGCCTATTCAGACCTAAGCGGTATTCGCTACCGTTCGTAACCCGCGTGGTATGTACCTCTACCCACAGCGGCAGCGAATATCGCTCAGGTCGCTCTAGCCGCGGTACTTGATACTAAATACCTGAGCGAAATCCGCGCGGTATGTGCCTCTACCCACAGCGGCAGCGAATATCGCTCAGGTTTGAATAGGCCTTTACGTCGTTTTTTTTCAGTTGTGTGAAGGTCGTACGACCCCACACACCCTAGTGTCAGAGTTTCGAAACCGCCTCAAGGGCCTCTGAGATAGTTACTGATGTCAGTGATGTCCAAGATAAACTTAGAAAGTACATATGAAATAGAAAAAGTCACATTGGTACTTGCCCGTGGCCGGTTGCGAACCCACAGCCTCGTGCATGAGAGGCGGGCGCCTTAACCACTGGCACAGATACCACTGGGCCATCACGGCACTATCGAGATGGTAGTAGTAGTAGTAATCGAGATAGTGTTACGCTGTTACCCCACCTCACTGCGTCATGTAGAGTGACTGCGTGACGAAGGATCGTTTGTGCAGACTCCCAGTTCCGGCAGGCCATGAACCTGGGCCTGCTGAACCTGCAGGAGAAGGGCAAGCTGCGCGAGATGCAGCACACCTGGTGGAAAGAGAAGCACGGCGGCGGCGCTTGCAAGGTACGCGACCGCCACGGAGAGCAACGAGCCCTCAGCGCCACACGCATGCGTTCTCTTTATACATGCGGTAGTTAGTAAGATCGCAAGCGCGGCTCTCGACTGCCGCTTGTCGTGTTCTCAAGTAGTCTCCGGGTTACAGATTCCAAACTCGGCCATCCATGGATTACACACAACAGGCGAAGTTACTACCTGGCTCTGAGGAATTAACTGATCAACCGATGTCAAGTACTCACTTGCAGCTTGCCTAAGAGGTAGCTGGATGTTAGGTAGCGGCTGTTGATCGGGAGAGCCATCAGTAGATCCTAAGAGATCCCAATACATCCTGCTAATATTATAAATGCGAAAGTTTGTGAGGATGGATGGATAGATGTTTATTACTCTTTCACGCTTAAACGGTTCAATAGATCTGAATGAAATTTGGCACTGAGATAGATTATATTGTGGAACAACACATAGGGTACTTTAAATCCCGAAAAAATGAACGGTTACCTTGGGTTAAATTATCAAATTTGTCGCGGATCAAGTCGCGGACAGATGCTAGTATTATATATGTTGCAGTCAAAACTCTTAACCAGTCAAAAGTACCTACTATTGACTAGCAACATCAGTCAAAAGTAGTTTTGACTGAACAGGTTGGTCAAAAGTACTTTTGACTAAATGATTCCGTCAAAAGTGGTTTTGACTGGTGGAATCAGTCAAAACTCTTAGAAATCTATCACTAATCTACAATTAATGATACCTATTCCTTATAAAATTTAATTATAGTATGCAAGAGCGAGCGAAGCGAGCTCGGGACTTCTTATTCTTCTTAGTGTTTCGATGACAAACTATATTGTAATAAAAATAAATAAATAATATATACTATACTATTATAAATTATATTGATGCGGCCCAGAATTTGGCCACCAGCTCTGGACTTGGGGCACCCCGACTCTAAGTAACTTGGGATAAAGGCAGGAAGATTATTATATTTATTATATGACTAACCTTGAACCGTATTATAATCATATATTTGGACAAATTATTATGACACTTGATAGATGACTACCAGTGAAATTTGTGAAAATGATTTTATGTAATTTCACGATTGTGGCAACTGAAGCGTTATTTCTAATAAAATTATGGCAAATAAAGTATGGAATATAAAATGATTGCATTTTAAATTATGGCAAACATTAGTAAACCGTTTTCTTTGTATTGATTGTAATGCCAAATTTTTCGTAATAAACGATATCACGTTTAATAAATATCTTTTTTTATTCACATCTTACGAGTTAATAGTGCTTTTGACTGACGCTTTTTGCAGTTAAAAGTACTTTTGACGAAGAGAGTCAGTCGAGTCAGGCATAAAAAAAATAGCCAAGAAGTGGATGGCGGGGTCTGTTTGCTCGCTCTCTAGACCCCGCCATCCCCTTCTAACCTAACCTGTCTAAGTCGGGGTGCCCCAAGTCCCGCACTGCCGTGCGATTCTCTAACATATTTCAACGCTGCGCTCGACGTCGAGCTCGTCGACTACACTACTGTCAAATCAACTTTACGCACAACGCATAGAGTTGATTTTACCGAAGTGTCGTCAACCAGCTCGACGTCGAGCGCAGCGCTGTTAGAGAATCGCACGGCTGGTGGCCAAATTCTGGGCCGCATCAATATAATTTATAATAATAGTATATATTATTTATTTATTTTTATTACAATATAGTTTGTCATCGAAACGCTAAGAAGAATAAGAAGCCCCCAGCTCGCTTCGCTCGCTCTTGCATACTATAATTTACTTTTATAAGGAATAGATATCATTAATTGTAGATTAGTGACAGATTTCTAAGAGTCTTGACTGATTCCACCAGTCAAAACCACTTTTGACGGAATCATTTAGTCAAAAGTAGGTACTTTTGACCGCAAATTTGCTGTCAAAAGTACTTTTGACCAACCTTTTCAGTCAAAACTACTTTTGACCAACCTTTTCAGTCAAAACTACTTTTGACTGATTTTGCTAGTCAATAGTACTTTTGACTGGTTAAGAGTTTTGACTGCAACATATACATATATTGCACTGGACCGTCAGTTAGCGTCTCAACGGTAATCCGATCGATGATGGTGCTTAATTGGTTGACCAATCAATCAAACTCTGAACCGCTTTATTAAGTCGTATCGGTTATGAGGTCTGAGCAAAGGTTCGATTTTACCTAAAAGCCTAGTAGAGTGTTCAATTTGATTGTGCTGCATGCCAAGCTGTGCGGTGTGTGCAGGTGGACGAGGAGCACGAGAGCGAGGAGCTGTCCATGACGAACTTCCTGGGGCTGTGGCTGGTGCTGGTGGTGGGCTGCGCGCTGGGCATCGTGCTGTCGTGCTGCGACCTCGCCTGGGCGGCCGCGCGCCGCTCCCGCCTCGAAGGCGGTCGCTTCCACCACCACTTTTGGTCGGAACTGCGCTTCGTGTTCCGCTTCGAGCAGTCCGTGAAGCCTCTACAGGTGAGCAGAGTCGTTAAGAAACGCGCGTCGAAACAGAAGAGGTGTCAAGCGGCGCTCTCTGTGCAGGGTCCGCTGAGCGGGTCGCCGAGCGAGTCGGCGCGGTCGGCGGACGCGGGCTCGGAGGGGGGCGGCTCGCTGGCGGAGGCGGCGCGCGCGCGCTCGGGCTCGGGCGCGACGGGCGCGCGCCGGCGCCGCTCCTCCATGCACGCCGCCAGCCTGCGCCTCGCGCGCCACACCGCCCGGGACTCCGACACGCCCGCAAGACGATAAACTGACGAACACCTGCTTCACTACTACTACACCTATACAGGCTTCAAGAATGCCCATCACCAAGCAGTTGCATTCCGTACATCAAACTAAATGACATTAAGTCAGAAATGATACTGGTGGCACTGTACAGTATTACCAGTACCTCCGTGCTGCAGTCACAGATGTCTCTGTGGCTGCAGTGCTTGCGGGTTTTGTTTAAACAAATATTAATTAAGACAAATAAAATATATTAATATCTATGGTTTTTTTAGGGAAATTTAAAGTCAAGCCTTGGTGCCTCGGTGCCTCGGTGGCCTAGTGGTCCTAAGCACGACTGCTACGCTAGAGGCCCTGGGTTCGATTCCCAGGTCGAGCAAAAAGTGTTATTGGGTTTTTCTATGAAATTCTCAGTAGCAGCTCGGAGTTTGGATTTGTGCCCGATTAATGGCAATAGGCTCGCCCCCTATTACATGGGACCTAAATATACCGGCGAACTGTGGGTGTACATTGGTACACCTCTGCCTAACCCTTCGGGGAATACAGGCGTGATGGTATATTTATATTTTTTTATTTTGCATAACAACTGATAGCATAAACCTCTTTTCGCAGAAACTTATTTGGCATCACTTACTTGGCATACATTTATAACTCATAATTTTGTAAGGAAGAATCCTCAATTCGCATAAATTTCATTTCCATAATCATTAAAAAGTAGAACCATCATATTGCAGAAAATTAACAGTCAGAATCGTCTTTTGGCATACATTTCGTATCAAAGTCCCTAGAAATAGATCCAGAGCCCTCGAGGCTTAAAAGGCATAGTCGAGGAGCCCCGCTAGCGAGGCTCAAGGGTTTAAAAAAAATAACCATGAAGTGGATGGCGGGGTCTGTTCGCTCGCTTCGCTCGCTCTCTAGACTCCGCCATCCCCTTCTAACCTAACCTGTCCGAGTCGAGGTGCCCCAAGTCCCGAGCTCACTTCGCGCGCTCTTTATAAAAGTTATGCTAAACATAATTATGCGAAATTATAAGTATTCCAAAGGTAATTATGCCAAATAAAATTCTGCTATCTTAAAAGTGTGCCATTTTAAATTCGGGCATAAAAACATTCGCCAAAAAATAATTATAAATAAGTACTATAAAAATGTTATGCCTTAAAAACGTTCGTCTAAAGAAGTTTATGCGAAGTGAGTTATGCCAAATAGGTTTCGGAATATCAAGTTTCTGCCAAATAGAACATCATCACCTGCTTAGCCTTTTCCCAACTGTGTTGGGGTCGGCTTCTAGTCTAACCGGATGCAGCTGAATACCAGTGTTTTACATGGAGCGACTGCCTATCTGACCTCCACAACCCAGTAACTAGGCAACACGATGCCTCTTGATTAGACTGGTTGTCAGATTTCTTGGCTTCTGACTACCCGTAACGACTGTCAAAGATCTACGAATGACAGCCGGGACCAACGGCTTTACGTGCTTTCCGAGGCACGGGGGTGTCACACCACCAACTTCCAAACTCCGGGCTGCTATTGAGAAATTCCTATTGGAAAAACCCAATAACACTTTTTGCCCGACCTGGGAATCGAACCCGGGACCCCATGCTCATCAGTCGCACGTTGCGGCCGCGAGACCACGAGACCTTCTGACGTCAGTCAGAAGCCAAGAAATCTGACAACCAGTCTAACCAATAGGTATCGTGTTGCCCAGTTACTGGGTTGTGGAGGTCAGATAGGCAGTCGCTCCATGTAAAACACTGGTATTTAGCTGCATCCGGTTAGACTGGAAGCCGACCCCAACGCAGTTGGGAAAAAGGCTAAGCAGATGATGATGATATTAATTTACGTAGTATGAGAGTTCCTTCATGGATTTGGACGACAGGAAATTGATATTCTGCTTTCTTATGACTTTTTAGTGGTGTCATGTTAAGGTGGAACCTTCACGGTAGCCCGCGAAATTCAAATTTGCTTACGTTTTTTGCAATTTGCAAGTCAGTATCATCATTACATAGTATAAAACAAAGTCGCTTTCTCTGTCCCTTTGTACGCGTTATAATCTTTAAAACTACTCAACGGATTTTGATGCGGTTTTTTTTAATAGATAGAGTGGTTAAAGAGGAAGGTTTATATGTATAATAGTGATGTCGTAAATAATTTCATTTTTTCCGCTTACATTGCAAAGGCAGGCTGAACCCTACAAGATTTATCAAAATAATGTACTAAGTATTGTACACATTGAAAAGGCCTACAGAAAACTCCGCGATGGTATATGTCTACCTCTTATGGATATCCCACAATAACACTTTTTCGTCATTGACTTTTTAATTAATTTACTAATTAATTTTCGAAGCGATTTTAACCAATACAGCATTAATCCTTATACAATTAAATACCTTAAATACATTTTTGATTTAATATAGATCTATATGGCCTTTTACAGCATATGATTTAAATGAATGTTTTCGAAGATATTACAAATTTAAAAATGCGGGACGTAGCGTTTGCGGTGGAGCGGGCCGCTATGTTTTTGTATTCAACGTTTACAGTTTTTCTGTAGTGCATTTAGTATCAGCATTGCACCCGTGCGAAGCCGGGGCGGGTCGCTAGTTAAGTATAAAAAATATGAAAATACAAATATGTTCCAAGTATACTCATAATTATATTTATTTATTAAATCGGTATCGGTATAGTTTTTTTTACTTTATGTAATTTCGTCATGGCGAATGCGATCTTCTTGCTCAAGGGAAGAGGACAATATCAACTCGTCCCTGAGCAGAAGACGCGCCGACGACTTGACCGCGCCGCGAGCCCGACAGCGCGGCGACAGTAGCACCGCCACTGCTACACTCCGCACTGGGCCAGCACTCGCCCGCGCCCGCCGCGCAGGCACGCGCCGCGCCTCTCAGCTCGCCGGAGATAGCGGGGAGCGCGAGCACCAGCGCGTAGCCTTGGGGGGCTGGGTGTGTGCGTGCGTGCCGGCCAGCGCGGAGAGTGCGGCGCGGCGCGGGCTGCGCGCGCAGGCGCGGCGGGCGCGTGCGCGGCGCTATCGAGCGGCGGCGGCGGCGGCGCTGCGGCTCAGTCCGCCGCCGCCGCGCCATGGAGCCGCCGCAGGGAGCTCCGCCGGCCGCCCCGGGCGCGCGCCCGCTCGTCAACCCGGACGAACACGGCGAGGTGGACACCTCCAGGTGCGCACTGCCTCGCGCCAGCCGGCCCGGCGCCTGCCGCCACCGCTTGGCCCGACTAACACTGCCGAACCTTTTAATTACTTTTTACATAACACAATGTTTTCCTCTTCGATTACTATCAAGAACAAGCATAATTGATATCATTACAGATGTACTTCTAGATTGGTTTTTCCTAAATGCGTTATGCGTTATGGTTCGTTACGTTAAAAAAGGAAAAAGTTGCTTATTCGTGTCAGTAAAATAGTCGATTAATTAATGGGCAGTAGTGAGAGGGTAGCCTAAAGGGGCGACTGTGGCGGCTCGCCCCGCAGCAAGGGGCTCGTCTGCGTGTTGTGTCGGTGCGAGCCGAGCCGTGCAGCAGAGGGGCGGGGCGCCCTCGCCTTACACACCTACACGCTCCTGAAGCGGATGAGTGTAGATCTTTTCTTTTCACACTTGCTTATGCGAAATGAACTTACCAGTCACTCACACAAGCAGTTTTGACGCAAATCTGAAATCATTACTATTTTTTAAAATAAAAACAATAAGCCAGGTATGTGGGTCAGCATCAGCCGGACGCACTCCATGTGTGCTTCGATGTTCACTAGGGTATAACCCACAGTTACGAGTACACAGTCGATGGTTCATAGTCTCGCGGCCTTTGGAGAACGATTAGAACGCTTTGAGTAGTAAAATGAGTTAATTTATTAGAAACTGTTTCAATTGAATGCTACCGGATCATGCCACATGCATGTGGTTGTTAAATTATTGTGCCACAAATATTACATAAGTATCATGAAGGTGCAAGCATTTATGATGAGAAATATACATATTTATCCCATGTTACATGCATAATTACGGGTTTCGTCACTATCGAAATGCGACGGTGCACTTATCTGACCGTCATGCCTACCATCGCCAACATTTTCGCAATACTTACGACTCCTACTGGCCCGGAAGCCGGAACACACGAACCTGTCTGTCCTCAGACACGCGCACACGTCCGTCCAGTGCGACAATGTTCGCGGGCTCCTGACCCTCAACTCCTTGTAACGTTGTCACCAATCTTACCCAAAACAAATAAAGCGGAGTATATCGATGTACACTACGGGTACGCACTACTCACCATACCGGCGCGCAAGTCACCCCTCCTCCCTAAGGCTGCAGCTTGAGAGCAGAGCACTTACAACTATGTCACATTGTACTCGACTTGAATTTGAAGCATTCGACAGAATCAGATAGCAATCTTGTTTTGTACCCAATGTTCAGGGTTAACATCTGTACGTGTAACTAAATCCATGACTATATCCTCTTGTGACCTATTAAATGTAAGTATTAGCGAGTAGCACAGTAGTGTACGTGTGTCGTGTGGGGCAGGTACCCGGCGCCGAAGGACGCGACCAACAAGGTGCGCGGGCGCAGCGACCTGCTGGAGCTGATGTGCGGCGCGGGGGCCGTGGACCCTGAGCTGCTCACCGTCAAGACCTTCTACTTCTTCTTCTACTCGGCGTTCGGCTCGCTGTTCCCGCTCATGGGCGTCTACTTCAAGCAGATGGGCATGAACGCGGGCCAGTGCGGCCTGCTCATCGGCACGAGGCCTTTCGTGGAATTCCTGTCGGCGCCCTTCTGGGGCGGGCTGGCCGACCGCTGGCAGAAGGGGCGTACGCTGCTGCTGGCGTCCCTGGGCGCCTGGATCGTGTTCACGCTGCCGCTGAGCTGGGTGCAGCCCGGCGCCGTGTCGTGCGTGCACCCGCTGAACGCGAGCGCGTACAACCTCACCGAGCCGCGCTACGACGAGGACTGGCCCAGCAGCACCACGCGCGCCTTCCGCGGCCCGCCGGGCGCCGGCCGCGAGGGCTCGCCGCTGCCCGTCAGCGACGCGCTCAACTACGACCCCAAGGCCAACGGCGACTGGGTGACGCCGCTTCACTCTTTCATCGTGTACCGCACGCCCGACATCCAGAAGACGTTCTTCCTGCTGCTGCTTCTGGTGGTGATCGGCGAGTTCTTCAGCGCGCCCGCCATCACGCTGGCCGACTCCGCCGTCATCACGCTGCTCGGCGAGGATGCTGACAGGTAGCACCACTGACTCCCACTGCATGACCTGCTTGCTAGTTCCTTGAATAATTTATTACCGTCGATCTTTTATATGTCATTAAAAATGTATGGTTGTCTAATGGGCTCTGGCCTTTATTGAATTGAGCCGAGCTTGAGGCTCCAAGTGTAGGCCGATAGTAAGTGCGTCGACGGCGCAGGTACGGGCACCAGCGCATGTTCGGCTCGCTGGGCTGGGGGCTGGCCATGTTCTTCGTCGGCATCGCGCTAGACCACAGCACGGCGTTCAGCTCGCACCCGTGCGGCGGCCCGCAGCGCTTCGAGAAGAACTACACCATTTGCTTCGCCACCTTCTCCGTTCTGATGGGCGCTGCGCTCATCACAGCCACACAGGTCTTTTTATTGAAATGTTTTAATTTAATTGCAAACCTAATTCTTTTTTTCGAGATAAATATTTGATGGCACATTAAACATTATCCTAGCTTTGCTCTCCGTCAAATGAACATCATAATAAAAAATAGGATGTACACATACACAGCAAAGTTAGCTTGCATCATTGCCCAAGCAAAATAATTTGTATTATGCCGTGTTAATTAACTATAAATAAATAAGTTACCACTTGCTTTGTTGGTCTAGTTGTCGCAAAGGCATAGTATCCTGAATTCGATTCCCAGGTCGGGCATAAAGTGTTATTTGATTTGACTTGTGCACCACGTCGATTATAAAGTTGATCCTAAGATCATGCTCAGTATAATGAATAATTGTCGGTGTACTTTTATATATTTTACGTTACCATTATGAAAAAAAAAATGATTTTACGATACCATTTCCTCTGTCGTGCGATTAAGTGATTTGAGTTTGTAACAGATCCGGTTCAAGTACGAGTTCGTGAGCGTGGAGGCGGCGCCGGCCGCGCCCGCCGAGCCCACGCACGAGGAGAAATTGCAGCAGCAGCTGGCGGAGCAGCTGCAGCTGCCCGGCCTGGACACCAGCGCGCCGCCGCCGCGCCAGCCCGTGCTCGAGCAGGCCAAGGTGCGCCCAAACGCTCCATATCGGAACAGCACTGCTGCTCGTTAAGCCATTGCGCATTGGCATATCGGCTGGTGGTGCGTCCTCCTAAATTGTGAAGTGCTCGCAGGTGTTCGCGCAGACGACTCGCGAGATGCCGGAGTGGGTGACGGTGCTGCGCCAGTTCCAGAACGTGAAGGCGGCCTCGTTCCTGTTCGTCGCCTGGTTCATGGGCTTCGGCATCGGCCTCATCTTCACCTTCCTCTTCTGGCACCTGCAGGTACCGTCGGCCGCCCGAGCCGCGCGCCGAACCTACTCCACACCAGGGTGCTCTTCATTATCTACTTACCTATCTGTTGTTCGCAGGACATCGGCGGGTCGCCCACGCTGTTCGGAGTGGCGTCTGTCATCAATCACATCTCGGAAATATTCGCGTACTTCTTCAGCTTTAAGCTGATCACACAGATGGGTCACGTGAAGGTATGTGACGACGGGCGCTTACTTGACTCGCAGGGGCAGGCCTCGACCGCGGTAGGTGGTAGGTTCGCGCTACGGGAGACATGATGCAGTTACCAAGGATAACGTCACTACATACTCAAGGCTAATTGTTATGACGCAATCGCTGCTGTGTCGTACAAGGATTATGTACGATCTAATCGCCGCACATTTTTCTGGTTACGCGGTAACCTACTTCAGGGCAATGAATGGTCCAGGTTATTAGCTAATTTGATAGTAGTACACACGTTATGTAGTATGTACAACTGAGAGAAGTAATTGCCATTCACTGAAGTTTTTTCATTACAAGTTTATACATTACTGTAACCTACTGTCCACTTGAATATACTTCGCTAGTGAATCTTGAAGGAACGCGGTTCTCTACGCTTTCTGAACCTTCCTTGAATCGGTGTTCGGAATTAACGACCACAACCCGTACAGAATTACAGATTACCAAACTGTCCCCTCTGCTCTGAGGTTCAAGTGGGTACTTTGCCGGTTATACAAAACGCAAAACCAAACCAAACTAACTACCAACCACCACACCAGCAATTTATCATGAGTAACATAACACGATACCGTCTGACAAGCTATCAACAAGAAGGTAACTAAATAAAACAATCAGAACTCTTTGTCAAAATAAATAAAACCAATACCGCACTGCGATGATGTTATGTAGAAGCACGTGTGTGTGGTGGCACACCGCATTGTGCCCTGACAAGCGGTGCAGTAACAGCCGCAGAAAGTTGACGCGAGTGTTGGAAACGCGCGGTGATAAATAGAACAGTTGCGTGTGTGAAGGTGTAGTAACAGTCGGCACTCGCAGGTGCTGTGCCTGGGGCTGGCGGGCAACGTGCTGCGCTTCCTGTACATCGCGTGGCTGAGCGACCCCTGGTGGGTGCTGCCCTTCGAGTTCGTGCAGGGCGTGACGCACGCCGCCGTGTGGGCCGCGTGCTGCTCGTACATCGCGCACGGCGCGCCGCCGCGCCTGCGCTCCTCGGCGCAAGGCGTGCTGCAGGGCCTGCACCACGGGCTGGGCCGCGGCTGCGGCGCCGTGCTGGGCGGCATCGCCGTCGCCAAGTGGGGCACGACGCGCACCTTCGCGGGCTACGGGCTGCTGTGCACCGTGGTGCTGGCCGCGTTCGCGTTCATCAACTTCCGCGGCGAGCCGGACGCGGCGGCCGGCGTGGTGGACGACGAGGCGCGCGCCGTGGCCGAGGCGGGCGTGCTGGCGCCGCACGGCGTGCCCTCCAACCCGCTGCCGCGCGCGCTGTCCTCCACGCGCCTTGCCGACCTGGCGCACCACGACTCGTACGGCGCCACCCAGGTGAGCCGCGCGCCCGACGCGCCCCCGCCGCCCAGGCGCCGCACTCACCTCGCACGTTGTCTTTCCAGAGCTACAGCGGCGCGGAGTCGCTCAGCGTGCCGGGGCAGGCGCCGGCGCCGCGGCCCTCCAACCCGTTCCTGGCGGAGACGGCGCCCGCCGCGCCCGCCTACAGATAAGCGCCCTCGGACACACCGGCGCGCCCCACGCTGCGGCCCGCGGGTTCTTCACTGTCCTATGTACAAAACGTGTTGAGAGTAGGCGGCAAGTTCAGTATGCGCCATGCAGCCGTATTCATAATATCCGTGAATGGGTAACTTCGTCGGGTGGTCGTCGGCGCCGTACGGTATCTATATATTATGCCACTGTATATGTATGTATGAAGATTAGTAGATCTACGTCGAGTACGAGAGCGTCTGTGAAACTTGAATGACTGCATAGCGAGACTCGTTGCTTTTGTTACTTCATCGATGTTATTGGATAAATGCCTGCGCCTGTCTCGTGCCGACATCGTACTTGGCCGCCACGCACTGCGTATATTGGCGGTGTGTGGTGTTACCGGCGATGTCTACTGTTGCTATATTCTAGATAGGCAGAGTGTATAATATTGTATAAGTATTCCGTTCACATGTGGTGTATAATTAACAATGTGGTGGACGTGGAACGCGATGTCATATCATGGTGTGATGTAGGGGAAGCAGGCGGTAGAGCGCGGCGGACGCGCCCTCACTCGTAATGTATTATTTTGTTGATAATGTAATAGATAGATATTCTTATTACGATAGCTATATGTATACATAACGTTTGTTGTAAAGATGTATCGTGGGGATCGGCCCGCGCTTGCACCAGTTATATATTTTTGCACAGTCTGTAGCGGGAGGTCCGCGACTCGGCGGCAGATGTCGCGCGGCGCCCGGGGGGTCCGCGCGAGTGCCGCTGGCACTTTCAATTTCATGTGTATAATGAATAAATAAATGTTGAACTATTCATTATTCTGTTTTGTCTTTTATTATTGATTACCTAACATTATCAGTGATTACAGTATCCAGCTCTGGCGCAACACAATACCTTTTATGATTAAAAAAAAAATACAACTTTGACCATAAACAAGAAACAAGAAACCGCCCGCCCCGGGATTCGAACCCAGAACCCCGTACACGGCAGTTGCACATGCGACGACGACACCAACGAGGCAGTCAAAACCAACATCGTAACACCTACAGTTTCAATCATTAAGTGAGCCCTAACCTAACTCATTAACCCTTTTAGTGCCCAGCACCCGGCCCCCGAGTCGAACGAATCATCGTTGGACTCGGAGCCGGGTGCTGGACACTGAAAGGGTAAACAAGCTGATGCTCGGGACTGTTCACATCTGTTCACTGTGCTCTATCGCTATCGGTGCAGTCCGGCGGCGGCTACGGTGCTCAGGGAGTCAAACAAACAGAGAACAAACCACTTCCCTACCAGTTGTGTATTTATTTATTTATTTATATAAAAGTACTTAAATGCTAATTATTGTAGTAACATTAAATATTATCCTATCACTCACACTGTGAGGCGCCCGCAGTACCTGTAGGTATTGCCTTTTCTTACTTAACAAATCTCCCAAGTAGCAAAATAGTCCTATAGTTATCGAGTTATAGGACTAAACGTCTAATACGTATCTAATAGACGCTTTGACTAAGATAACTGATCTCACAACAGCATCTCATAAGATGATTTGCGCTACAAGTACTTTTGATCCTATTTCTTAGTTTTATAGACGTTTATATTATAACTAGATACGACTCTTACTAGATCTTGCAGTTATATAAGCGCATAGTATAAAACTAATTAGCAAGTATTGCATTTTGATTCTATAAACGCATTTGATAAGATTGTTTATACTTGTTAACGTCTTATTTCATTCTTCTATAAGACATACACGTCTATAAACGTCTTAAATATGGGTGTTATAGGTCAAGCATATTAAAGGATTGATTTGTCTGAGACGCGACTTCTAATGGATTGATCGCACGAAACTAGCATGCCCACCGATGTTAATAAGTAAAATTCTACTTATATGTATCCTACATTTGCTGTTATATTACTAGAGTAACCCGCCATATTGTTATTAAACAGAAAAAACAAAAAAAATAAAAATAGATCTAAACAAATGGAAACAATTTAATCGTAGTGGCAGTTATCGAAGATGAGTTTCAAAAAAGTTACTTGAAATGAAATCAAAATCGGAGTGCGTGTCGATTCTTCATAAATACAATAGTCTCATGAACTGTTTGATGGTTCCGTACAACATAAAAATGAAATAGTCCAAGAAGCTGCGAAGTTATTTTTCAGAAATTTCTAATAACCAAAAAGATAATGAAAGCAAGAGCGGAAGAAATGAATATAGTGATAACAACCGTCCTGACTTTGAAAAAAAATGTGAATTGCAAGAGGATGTAAAACTGTGGGCTATTAAGAATAATATGTACCTATATCAAATTCAGCCTTAACAGAACTTTCTGTAATTTTAAATAAAAGAATAAAATATGCTTAACCTAGGGATGCCCACAATGCGAAAAAAAAACCATCGTGTGAGCTATCTTATTCTCGTAATTATCAGATTAAAACGCAAGAATAACGTTTTTACCGAATAATAACATAGAAGTGAAGAAAAATAAAGAATGTACAAGTGTCTAAATATTGATTTATCGTTTTGCATCCCTACACTGCCTACTCTTCATCTAAGTCGAAATACATTTTATGGAGGTAGTTTGAAAGTGTTGTAAAATTCTGACACTATTCTTATAATTTTAGTACTGATTAAAAAATATAGTATTACATGTATTGGCATGCGGTGTATTTATTATGTATTTCTCTAAAGGAACCCCAAAACTTAAATATGGTGGCGAAGTAGGTATGTCATATAGTAGTCTTAACAAAACTAAATAGTTTTGTAAAGGTTTTGATGAATGCAATATCATGGCACATGATCCGATCCCATGGCGGCTTATAAATATGTTAATAATTATCGAATAAACAATTAATAAATACGTTTCTTTTGGAAGGGGCATGAAGACATACTGATTATCTTCGAACACTTTATCAATAAAATTAATTTTGCAAGTTGATTAGGCATTCTTTACACACAAAGTAAAAGACAAAATTTACTTATGTTAAGCAAAGAGATAATATATTATAATGTGGATAAATCTCTTTTTTTTTTGTCAGGACAACCAGGGTTACCCTTTACAAAAAGGATTAAAAACGAATGCTGTTCTTAACATCAAGCTGATCAATGTAGGATCAATTACACCAGTAACGGCACGCACTAGATCGTTACAGGACTGATTACACCAGTTCGCGTCACGCACTAGATCGTTAGAGGACTAATCGTGCTTGGACAGTGCGTTTACCGAATCTTTATAGGACAATTATATCCTGTAAAAGCATCTACTAAGATAATTATAAAATCCGATTGCACATTACCGGACTGCTACACAACGATTACAGGGCGTATTAGTCCTATAAACTGCGCCTAAATGCGGTTCTATAAACGTTTACAGGATTTCTATAGTGCTAAAAAATGCAAGCTCCTAGAATAACTACAGGACTACATTTTGCTACTTGGGCTACCTTACGCCTAATTACAATACTAGTAGGTAAGTAATAAAAAGTTATGAACTCTAGTTCGAGTTGAAGTCAGCAGTGTGATTCTCTAAGCCTCACTTCGTAATCCGAAAGCTGAATCCGCAGTGAGATTACAAAAGGGTATTCTGTTAAACACGATCACGCCCGGCGACGTCACCACGGCGAACAAATACTAAACCAATGACAGGTTGGTTCGTTATCGAAGTGAGCGCGATCACTTTAGTGAGACTCGTTTTCGAGTTTGCATTTTAGAGAATCGCACTGCTGAGCACAAAGTAGTGTCGAGAGCGGAGCGCCGCGCTGGGCGTGACGTCACGCGCGCGGCTCGGCGTGACGTCACGTGCGCTGCGGCTCCAGGATGACGATGCGGCCGTTGCGGTAGGCGGTGCGCGGCATCTTCTGGTAGTCGTAGCTCGAAGAACTGCGGAAACACTCAACGGCTGTCGATTGCTTTCCTTCTCAAATTTTTCTCCCTATAATAAATCTTGACAACGTAGGTAACACAAGAGGCGACGACGTGGCCCACCCGCCGGCCACGCCAGCAAGCCCATCCGCTGCAAATACACAAATTACGAGCCGTCCAGCCCTCATCATCACTAACGACACGACGCCGGCTTGCCAACTCTTGGTTGTGCGCAGCAGTATGCACTGCCAAACCAAGCCGCGGATTGCGCTAGCAGTCAACGTACCTCGACCAAAAGTACCCTACTTTATAGTGCCTGTGACACCAAGCTGCGCATGATCCGTCGAGCAGCAGCACGCGGCGGAACGATGCGCAGCCCGGAGAAGCAATCATCCAAGTTTTGATCATTACTTAGAAGAAAAATGCGAGAAAATTGAGCACAGCACAACATTCAAGCCATAATGATACCTGTTGTAAGAGGGTGGCCTCGGTTGCAGCGGCATCTCCGAGTCAGAGTCGGCCAGCGAGGCAGCGCGGGGCCTCGCGCGGGACCGGCGCGCCGCCAGCAGCGCCGCCACCACCGCCGTCAGCTGCAGCAGCGCCAGCAGCGCCAGCAGCCCCAGCGCCGCGTACGCGTTGCGCGGCGCGTCCTCCTGCGCCTCCTGCACACACACACACGCTCATCACGTACTGCCCGGCGCCGGGGCAGAGCAGTGGACAGGGCAGTCACCTCTATGAGCTCCTCGATGCGGCGCGGCATCGGGTGCCAGCGCGCAAAGTACTGCAGCACGGGCCGCAGGTGCTCGCTGAGCGCCAGCGCCTCGCCCAGCTGCTGGGCCGCCGCCGAGCGCTGCCACGCCAGCGCCTGCGCCGCCAGCCACCCGCCGAACACCAGCTGTCCCACCATCAGCAACGTCAGCAGCGCCGCGTACTACAACCGGTAAACACGACAGACGAACACATTCTGGATAACTTTACAGTGCCTCTTGAAAAGATAAGCACAGAGCTATCGGGGAGGCCTATGTCCGTACTGACCACATAGAGCAGCAGGGCGCGGGCGCGCGGGCGGGCGGCGTGCAGCGCGGCGGCGGCCACGTGCGGCAGCAGCAGCAGCGCGGCGCCGCCCGCCGCCAGCGCCGCGGCCGCCGCGCGGTACTCCGCCGGGAACAGCTCGCGCAGCACCACGTACGTGCTGGGGTCCCACTTGAGCCGCGCCGCCGACGCCAGCGCCGCGCCGCCGTACAGCTGCACACACCGACACTAACGTTACACAGCGCCCGCCACGACCTCCCACTACCAGCTGGTGTTCCATAAGGTTGCCAGAAGGGGGCTCGAGTGAGCCCTCTTGCTTCTTTATGATTTGCAATGCAGATTACTTTGAGTAACGGCCACAAATGTGTCTACAATACCGGAGAGCTTTACAATGGCACTTCGAAAATGTACAAAACCAGCCTGTTCCCGCCTACATATTAAGAGCCGCGGGGTGGCTGTGTTTAAAACTCGATAAGACGTTCAAACAAACACAACGTGTGCGTGATGTAGTATTGAAGCCTTTGTCTAATACTTGAATGATGCTTGAATGCTTATTCTTCTCCATAAAATCCTACTGTTTGAAACGAGCAACAGCTTTTAAAGAAAATGCGGCAGATACGCTCTCTTTTCTTTCTGGTTTATGACTTAAATGCAATGATTTTTTCAGTGAAGTAAACCAGCCACCATTTGTATGTCCCCGTTTTCCTTCTAATCTTCTTCTTTCTTAAGAGCCTCTGACATGCTTACCGATGTCAGTGATGTCCAAGGTAAACTTAGAAAGTATATATGAATTAGAAAAAGTTACATCGGTACTTGCCCGTGCTCGATTGTGAACCCACAACCTCGTGCATGAGAGGCGTGCGCCTTAACCACTGGGCCATCACGACATAACGCCTTTCTCGTGATACATTATTTTTATAAGAACTAGAACTGATAGAAAATCCTCAAAATTGCCTATTGATACAGCTGTCAACAGAGGCAGCTAGTGTACAAATTTGAAACCTATCAAAGAAAAAAGTAATTTCTTTTAACTCCAAAGACACCGCCACAATAATGCGTGTTTCAGTCACAGGCGTTGGCGGACTGTTGACAGCAGACGTCCTTGTTTCACATTAGAGTCAGTGTCAACGGTCCGCCGGGCGCCGGGGGCACACTCACGGTGAGCAGCAGGTTGACGTGCGCCAGCAGCGCCGCCCACATGTCGGGAGCTGTCCGCCGGGCCGTCACACACAGGTCAGCACACAGGTGACACTGCCGCCGGCCTACTATCAAACCGTATCTCACGGTATAACAAAGCGGGGCTCGCGATAACGCTGCACAGGGCAGAGATAGCACGATATCTTATCGCAGGTGGGCCGGCGCGGTCGGCGTCGCACTGCTCGCCCTTATCTTCTGTTATTCCACTTGTATACGTGTCTACTTTGTAGTTATTCATGGAACGATGCATCATCAGCATATGATTACAGGTTTCGTCGAATAACTCCTACCTACATATTATTGCTTACTCGTGTGTAATAGTTGCCCACCATTCGTCACATAAATACTTGCATTTTATATTAATATTTCACTAGCTTATGCTCGCGTCTTCGTACGCGTACATGTCGGTTATATTTAAAATTCAATCATGATTCGAAAAACACGCAGCGCCATCTATTATTATAAGAACGTTATTGTTGCTTTCCTCGGGAACAGTACCTACTCTTTTTCGGGGTGAAAGGTACCCTATGACTGTGTCTGTACTATAATATGTACACTCGACAAGGCATATACAACGTGTTAATGAAATAACCCAAAACCTCGGACACCCCAACCGATTTTTATATTAATAAATTGATATAACGTACAATTATTTATTTTCATAAATTATAGTAAAAGATATTTGTAAATGTTGTTGTCGTGCTACTTCTAACAGATTCATAGCTCTATCGCCGCTCCGCTGGCGCGGTAGTACTATCGTTTGAGGTTAATCCCCTCCTGTTATTAAATAATGCGTATGTTTTGCTTCGAAATAGAAAAATGACTCAAATTTTTCCATCACACTTTTTCCAGGTTTTGGACTGGCTGCATGTAAACCTACCACGCTTAAAAATAAGCAAAGGCTAGTTGAAAAAAAAAATAAAAAAGCCGGTGGTGGTAAACAAAACTTGGCGGGTTTAAATGATTTGAATCACCATATTTACAATAATTATTTCAAATAAATCAACCTACCTATTTACAACAATAATACAGTTAAGCACTTACTGAAAGTTCGTTCATTGTTTGTCACAGCAATGCCTCGAAATGTCTACCACCTTGTTGAATACACGTTTTCGTAAATCACTTTTCAAAGAACTTAGCACTGTAGTGTCACTTCTCACTGTTACCGGGATACGTACTATACTGTTTGTTTACATCGCGTTGGACAGTAGTGTACAACGTCGTTAGAAAATATTAGATATGGCATGACCAATAATTATTTTTTGGAAAAAAATAACCTAAGTATATTAAATATTATTGTATTCGATTCTGCTGCCGATTCTAAACAAACTAGTTTCAGGTTTTGGGTTATTTCATTAACACGTTGTATATAATATAGGTAATGCAAAATTGCAGAATGATTCAGTGGTTCAGTTGTTTGGGCTTGAAACGGTAACAAAAAAACGTAATTTCGCATTTATAATAGGTAGTTAGGATTAGTAATTTCCTTATGCTATTTGCGATAGAAGCCCTATCATTAGGTAAAGTTAAATGATATTATGCCAATACATGCGTTATTTTGTCGACATATGCGCTCGCTGCGTCTCGTGTGAGTCCTGCGCCTCCCCGAATTTTTAGGCTCGCAAAATCTAAGTAGGTATTTCTTGACACGTGATAGTATAGTATATAATATTTTATACTTGTATGATTAAGCATTGATAATATATTTACTATTTAAAGTTTTAAGAGGTATTATCTTGACTAATTGGGTTTAGCAATAAAATGGGATGTTCATTATGATTAAATTATGTACTTATATAAATACCCAAATGTGGAATAACATAAATGTACATAGGTACTTATTCCATGATTACGTGCCTTTATGTTGATTTTGTTTTGGAGAAGAGTCTATACCTACTTTAAATTGAAATAGGTACCTACCTACTTAATGTTACACTACTAGACTGTTATTAAGTTAAGCGCAACTATATGACTCGTGCTCACCAGGGCCAAGGCGGCCATTAATCTCGGCGAGCTGGGGATCACGGGTCTCCAGCTCAGGGTGACGGCAACGGGGGCCAGGATGTTGGAGGTCCCCGGAGCAACCAGTGGCCCGTCTGCAGACGCTCTAGCAGAGAGGCTCAGAGCGTCCCTGGATGCGGACGTGGCCCGAGTGTCCAGACCCGTCAGATGCGCAGACCTGCGCATCCTGGGTCTGGACGACTCCGTCACCGCGGAGGAGGTGGTGGCCGCCGTTGCCAGGGCGGGTGGATGCCTTGCCGAGGAGGTGAGGGCAGGCACCATCCGCCAGGAGCGCACGGGCATGCAGACCATCACGGTCAGCTGCCCAGTGACGGCGGCCAAAGCCATCGTTGAGGGGGGCCGTAGATTACTGGTGGGCTGGGTGTCGGCGCAGGTCAAACTGCTGGAGCCCCGGCCTCTGAGGTGCTTCCGATGCCACGTGGGGAATCACGTGGCATGCCGGTGCGCCTCGGAGGTGGACCGTAGCGCCCTATGTTTCCACTGCGGTCAGCCCGGTCACAAGGCCGCGGCTTGTGATGCCCCGCCGCACTGCGACGCATGTGCGGGGGCTAACAAGCCGGCCGATCACCGGGCTGGGGGCAAGGCCTGCGCCGTACCCGCCAGGGCCGGGGGAAGGCTCCGCACCGCCGCCGCCGCCGCCGCCGCCGCCACCGTTGCCGTGGCCGCACCCGCAGCCGCCGCTGACGCCGCGTCCGCCGGCGCAATGGATTGCCAATAACGGCACCATTGCGCCTCCCGCAGGCGGATACCGTGGACGCGGTCTGTGGACGGTGAGCAATGGGTAGCTCACCGTCCGTACGTTATTAACTAGCGACAGACCGTGTCCACGGCGCGTTCATGTTCCGCGCACAGAGGTGTCAGCCAATGGAAGGGGCCACTAAGGGCCAAAATGCCTGCCGGGGCTGCGGGTTGTTCGAAAGAGATACCGCGCCCCCGGAACGCAAAGGGCACACGAAGGAACATAGATGGTTTTTAGTCAGTAAAAGTCTGACACTCCCTCCCGAGTCCCGCCCCGCCCAGGACGGGAGGGGTCATTTGATGATTTTACCATCTCTAAAAAAAAGAAAAAAAAAAAAAACTATATGACTGGTAATAACTAAGAATAAAAGATTTTGATTTACCTACTATATCTTTTGTTTTTATAATACAAAAATAAAATGGTAAGTAGGTATTCCATACCTATTTGGTTACTTTCCTCTACATGTGTAGGTCAATAGTAACAAATAAAACAATCGTGTACAAAAATATCACTTTATTGCTTTTAGTAACGTGTCAACATTGTTAGAACGCGCGTGTGCGTATCGCGGGCTTATTGTCTAGTCTCCGACTGAGCTCCAACTATGTATAACGATAATATTTTGAACAGTGAACAAGTCTACGAACTATGTTACGCTATTTGGCACCAGGTCACCGACAGCCGACACCCGACCGACCCCGGGCGGGCACTGCCGCCGCGCGACCCCCGGGGGGCGCCTGGCTCGCGGCGACGCAGTGCTCGCCCGCCCGTCACCTGCTACATACACTATCATAATAAAATTCACTTCGCTCTTGTAGTTACTCAAATCACAGCAAAATGGTATCACAATAATCGGATATGAAATAACGGCAAACTTTACAAATAAAACTGATTCACATTAGTTGAGTAGGTAGTAAGTTACGCGTGTGGGCGGCTAGTCCAGCGACACGCGACGGACACGCCGCGCCCCGCCCACTAGCCGGCCACGAGCGGCAGCGCGTGTCTTGAGCATATTGTGTTGATAGCACCGCGTCTCTCGATAAGTTTGCTACAAGGCAAGAAGTCACAGTATACAAAATATAGTCTGTTACAGATATAATAACTACGCACCGTTTCGTATTAACTCTACGCTATATCTATCTCAAGTACATAGGAATACATGGAACAACAACGACACCCGCCGCGCCGTGCTAACGCGCGCACCACGTGACGTGCAACACGCTGCACGCACGGCCGCGGCGGACAGATATGGCCTCGCACATTCATACATACATAGTGCATTCATAGTCTCACAGTCTCACTCATGCATCTATCACTTAACATTACCGTTAACTACTTAATATGGCAGTCTGTGTTCGTTACTCAGTTTAATAGAAAACAATATAGAAATTGATGAGATATGGGCAGACCGTTGCGAGTTCAAGTAGTCTCATCGATTTTGTACTACCTAACACGATCACATCGCTCTCGAGTCGTTCCGTATTGCAACGTGAACGATAATCATGTCGCGGCCGCACAGAGGCGCGCGCCTCGCGAGCCGCCTGACCCCCACGGTATACAATGCGGTCACCGGCAGGCTCACAACTAATCATTACATGTATATGTATATAGAATACAATATATGGTCGCCCTATGGAAGCGCTAGAGGTCGGTGTGCAGGATGAGCAGCGCGGCGGCGGGCGCGGAGGGCGGCGCCAGGCGCGGCGGGCGCGCGCGCAACTGTGCGTGCACGGCATCCCACGCGGCATCACGCGCGGGCCGGGCGCGCAGCTGTGCGTGCACGGCGTCCCACGCGGCGTCACGCGCGGGCCGGGCGCGCAGCTGTGCGTGCACGGCGTCCCACGCGGCGTCACGCGCGGGCCGGGCGCGGCGCGGCGCGGGCCGGGCGCGGCGGCGCGACGCGCGGGCCCGGCCGCCGCCCGACCCGCCCGACCCGCCCGACCCGCTCGACCCGCCGACAGGCGCAGGCGCACCGCTCGCGCCTAGCTCGTCCTAGAAACACCAACAGAACTTCTTCTTAGCGTTTCGATGACAAACTATATTACTTACTTATAATAAATAAATAATATATACTATTATTATAAATTATATTGATGCGGCCCAGAATTTGGCTACTTTGACTGCGTTGTCGGTGGCAGCCATTAAATCTTCCTGCGTGCAGCTGTTAGGGCATGCAGGGCACGATGTAAGATGGGCCATCGTATGTGCTGTACCGCACAGACAGCTCAAGTCGCTACCATCACTGGATCCCCACATGAACATATTGTCTTTGCTCCGACCGACCTGAGTTCGGAGTCTATTTAAAGACTTCCAGATCGGCCATGGCAATTTATGTCCAGGCGGAGGACTCTCCGCAAGTGTTATAAATGGCTTTGGAAGGAGGACACCTTCACTCCAGAGGCTGCACCTCGCTTTTGATGGCTCCGTGGCCTGGGGTTCGACACACTTGTAATTTTTTTTCCGACTTTTCAGTCTTTGTGGCACAGGAAAATAGCCATGTAGAGCGTGCGCCATTCAAAAATTTTAAAAAAAAAAAAACAAAATTAAAATCATTCAAAATTGTAACCATTAAAATCAGTAAATTGACTCCATAAGTCGAGCTTCATGTAAAATGTCAAGATTTCATGAAATCTTGACTTCTGAATCTGAATCTTGGTTATAATTTTGAAAATACATACTTCTTACGCCCGCGAATCATACTTTAATCAAAATTAAAGCTAATACTGACTTGCAAATTGCAAAAAACGTAAGAACATTTGAATTTCGCGGGCTGGTCGGAGCATTCACCTTAAATATATTTTTGTCTGTGGCAGTTGACGCAGTTTTAGATATAACCATAGCAAGTATCCTAACCTAACGCCATCTCTCGAGTCACCGGTTAATCATATTAAATGGGTCTTCCCCATAAGTACGAACTACAGTGTGCAGCTAAATGCGCGCGCACTGCTGCTGCAGCAAGAACGTCAAGTAAACTGTCCTTCACACCCAGGTGTTTGAATTGAACAGACTTGTGGCTATTGAAATGTTGCAAATGTTAACACGGCCTGGATGTTAGATGTTTGTCCAACAGCCACTATCCAAGAGGCATACCATTCTCTTTGTCTAGAACTTTGTCGCGTCCTGATGGTTCCGAGTTCTGGTATTCTCCATTATACCTTTGCAGAATCTGATTACCTCAAAACTCCAGCATCATTCACTGGTGGGATCGCCATCGTATTTATTTTTTTGTTTGGCGTCTTGCATTTCAACCTATGAGGTTATGTACAGCTTAACCAGACTTTCCTGCGGATGCCTTAAAACTTAAGGCCTCCAGGCAGGGCTTAAAAAATGCTTTTTTGCGCACGCGCACCTTTTTTTTTGCGCGCATTATATCGTCGCCGCGGTATAAAACGGGTGTAAAAAGTTAAAAGCCATAAAAAGATACTTACCTAACAATGCCGATAGCATATGCCCCATTATGGCGAGCATTTTTCTGTTCTGGACCATAACTTACCTTCTGTTATAAATGTTTTTTGCTATTTATGAACTTCTTGCTACTTCAGATGGCTTATAACACTAATAAATCATATATAAATAGATATATAAATAAATCTGGCATAAATAAACGTTAAAATTAAGTAGTAGTTTTTCGATAATAATTTCTACTAACGGTTTTTATAATAATGGCAATACAACAATGTCATTGTGGCACAATTCTATTACGACATCATTGACCGATCAATGATTAACCATTATGGATTAGCAGATTACGAACTTTTAGCAAAATGACAATGGGATCGTGTTGGAATGACGATTGTAACAAAAATAGCAGACTTGAGGCCCTGGTTACGAATATGTTGAACGCCAAAGTTAAATGTTTATGTACGTACACTTATTTACGAAATCAAGTTTAAATGTTATAACTGAACTTGAAAAACCTCACAGCACCTGGACTGTTCGTGTAGTGCCACATAGCCGTAGCTTTGACTCCGCCTACTGCCCTATGCGTAGTCACGCATACTGCCAACCGTATTGTAATGTTCACTGCGCCCTTTGTGATCATAGTTTTGCCACCTCTTACCAGTGGCGAGACCGCCAAATATTTACTACTAGCGGGGCCCGGCAGGCTTTGTCCTGCCCAGAAAATTGGTACAAAAATCCAAGTCCAACCGGCCCTACCAAACTGTACCTAACTACCTATCAACCTACATACCTACCCTACCTACCTACCTACCTAACCATCTACCTACCTACCTTAAAAAAAAAGGATCCTATGTCCGTCTCCTGGTTCTAAGCGTCCCCACCAATTTTCAGCCAAATCGGTTCAGCCGTTCTTGAGTTATAAATAGTGTAACTAACACGATTTTCTTTTATTTAAATAGTTTGCCAAATAACCCTTAAAATACTTGCACACAGCTCGAGTTTTAACAACAAAACTATGAAATGAGCCGGTCGCGTTCCAAACAAAATACTTCATACTACCCAAAGTCACGCCAGGTAGGTAGGTATCATAGTTTTCGATTTCTCTAATTCTATTAATTACTATGAGAAGTTTAAATCTGTTTAGCATTTCATGATAAATTGGGTAGAAATGGGCTCAGTTTAGGTTTGAAGGGCAAGGAGAATGAACAGCCGGTCTGTGTGGGTGGATCACGGACCTGCTAGAAAATCTTGTCGAGTATGGTGTACATGCGCAGGTTGGCCTTCTTGCGCCAGCCGGGCGGCGCGCGCTCGGCGTCGGTGCAGTCGCTGTCGTCGTCGGCGGGCGCCGCGCACGCGTCCTTCTCGGGCGGCGCCAGCGCGCGCTCGCCCGCGCGCCGCGCCAGCCGCCGCGCCATCACGAACGCCGCCACCTGCAACACAATGCGGCCCGTAGTTACCAATCATAAACTAACATTCGTCTAACGGCCATTTTCAATAACCTGGCTATCCTTAGTTCCAGTTACTAACGATTAACAAATCTTTCCTTTGCCCTTACCGTTCATCCATACATTATGTATGGTGTGTAGACTACACAGTGTATTGGAGCGAATTTAGGCGGTCGGCGCATAACACTAGTAGAGCAAGTGGCTGACAAAACAATTCGAACCTTATGATTATGCAGATAGAGTTGTAAATGTTCTGAGTTTTTATTTAATAGATCAAAGTTCGTGTTTTCACATTGAAAAATTACTTTAGCTTTGGAAGTCGGTGGCAATATAAAAAAATAAACAGAACTAAAGCCACCGACTTCTAAAGCTAAAGTTATTTTGGTTAGTTACGCTATGCTCTAGCCCCGCTATGCCCGACTCGTAAAACACCTAGGTACTAAAAAGTTTCGCTATGCACGAAATTCTTCGATTGTACGCAAACAATGAAAGATACAGTTTGCAAGAAACGTGTTTGAATTTTGAGTTTACATTTTGGTAGGTAGCATAAGTGTCTGTTAGTTAAAATTTGCTTTAGTCTGTTCAGACAAACAAAAAAAGTCAAAATGACAGAGAACGACAAACGAATTTCAGAACAATTCTAAGTTAAAAAAAACGGTAATTTAAAAAAGTAAAAAACCCGACTGCTATTCTTTAAAAATCCCTAAAACAAGATAAATTGTAGCAGTCGGGACCCATTCTAGAAATGGAGGATTAGCGAATTGAGAGCGCATACCTATATTACATTGCAGATGGTCCCGAATGGGTCCCGACTGCTACAATTTATCTTGTTTTAGGGATTTTTAAAGAATAGCAGTCGGGTTTTTTACTTTTTTAAATTACCGTTTTTTTATTTTTTTAGTCTTAAAAAAGAAATTAATATACCCAGTATCACTCTTACAGTAAATACGAATCTACGGACACCTCTCAAGCTAAAATCCATCGAGCCGTTCAGCCTGCAGAGCGAGCCAAACATTTGAATTTGGCGCCAAAAATCCGCCATTTTGTTTTTTTATTTTTTATATACCCAGTGTCACTCTCACAGTAAATACGAATCTAACGACACCTCTCAAGCTAAAATCCATCGAGCCGTTCAGCCTGCAGAGCGTGCCAAACAATTATACATACATACATACATACATACATACATACATACATACATACATACAAACATACCCTCGAAAAACATAACCCTCCTTCTGTCGCAGTCGGGTAAAAATATACTCGTATTTATGAATAGAACTGCAAGTCAGTACCTACTCGAAGTCACATTTTTTGTCACGAAGTTATTTTTTTTTTACTAATATTATACAACGTGTTGCGGAAGGGGGTGTGTCGTGATGGCCCAGAGGTTAAGGCGCCCGCCTCCCATGCACGAGGTTGTGGGTTCGCAACCGGGCACGGGCAAGTACCAATGTGACTTTTCCTAATTCATATGTACTTTCTAAGTTTATCTTGGACATCACTGACATCAGTAACCATGTCAGAGGCCCTTGAGGCGGTTTAGAAACTCTGACACTAGGGTGTTTGGGGTCGTTAGACCTTACTGCCCACACGATAAGAAGAAGACGGAAAGGGTATGTACATATCAAAAGCGCGGATTCTTTTATGTGTTAACAAACAAAATAGCAACATTTTTTTAATGCCTGTACTCACAAAACTATACAGTTGAAAAACATTGAACAGTGTCATTGAAGAATAGATATTGATGATGATTAAGAAGAGAATAACGTATTTACATAAGTAAGTTTAAATATTTACCCAAGTTTTCTTAATTAAATGGTTAAACAAAATATAAGTGTTATATTTTGTTGTACCAGTTTTCTTCATCACTGCGGGCGAATGTGATTCCGTGCATAGCGAAACTTTTTAGTAGGCATTTGACGAGTCGAGCATAGCGGGACTAGAGCATAGCGGAACTAACCGGTTATTTTTGACTTTTTAGTTTTTGAAGGCGGTTGTCCTTTTTGTTGATAGCTATCTATCGGTAACTAAAGATAGGTTAAATGGCTGTTAACGTGGCGCTGAGCAGATGGCAGCACATGAGCACGTACCTGTAGCACCATGCCGAGCACGCCGAACACGATGATCACGAACGCGTTGTTGGGCGCCTCGCGCTCCACCTCCTGCCACACGACAACACGCTATGAGCAACATGCCTCACTAGGAGGGGATCCACACACGGCACCGGCACACGGCAGGCGTACCTCGATCATGTCGTAGAGCGGGCGCGCCACGTCGCGGTAGCGCTCCACGGCCAACAGCGCCGGCTTGAGGTCGTGCAGCAGGTCCATGCCGCGGCGCGCCAGCTCGGCCTGCGGGGCGGAGCGCCACCACGCCGCTAGCGACGCGCCCATCCACGCGCCGTAGCCCACCTCGCTCAGCGCCAGGCACGCCACGCCGGCCGCGTACTGCAACACCAAGCCACCACCACCTCGCTCACTACTCACTTCATACGTCATAGCAAGCTGCGGAAGCAGCTGTTGCTCGATTCATTGACATTTATATTATCTTTGCCTATAATTATTGTTACAAAATATACATATTGCGACAATGAGTCACCATTTAAAATACTTAAAAAAAACCGTTATTACAATTTTGAACAATGGTTTGCAGGCCACTAATTACACATTTACCAAGTTCGCGAGCGCTTATTGGATCACCTCTCACTTGTCCGAGAGCTCGCTTCCTCAGCTGAACCCACCTGCCTAATGTTATTGTCGCATTCAATCTTTCGTAATAATTTTGCGTGTATTTAGGCTCCTAAGTATTGGAAAGTGCTCTACATGATGATGATATAACAGGTTTCTCATATTACACTTGCTGTCTAATTGTGTACCCAGGTAATTAGTAAGCACCGCTCATTATCTACCAACCCATAACTCTAAACGTATCGCTAACTTGAATGCTGCTATTGCGGCAGACCACACGGCCGAGCTAGGCTGGCAGCAACAGAGTGCGAGACACGCGGCGGCTGTCAGGGGGGACACGCCAAGTCTTCAGGGCCAGGTCACCGCGTACCTAGCTGGAGTAGCGCATGCTTCGGAGACACGGCCCTGTCTTGATTCGGTACTGGAGATGGCTAACATCATGAGAGGTATAATAATATGTGCTATCCACCTAGGGCTGCCATCCGTCCGGGTTTCCCCGGATTTGTCCTAGTTTAGAGGGCGTCCGGGGGACGTCCGGGCGGGGTTGTCAAAAAATGTCCGGGTGAAACCCGGACATTTTTAGTGTTAGGCGAATCCCGATTAATTGAAAGATAAGCGATAAATAAAATAATAATCCTGGGATGTCCGGGAAAAGAACAAAATTTCACCCAAATGTTCGGGGTTTTTAAGTTTTTGTCCGGCGTCGGCAATTTAGGTGATGGCAACCCTATATCCACCGAAAGCATAATGACGTGAAGCTGTCTACCGGCTGCAAGGAGAGTTACGGTGTATTCTGTGCTTACTTCACACTAAATTATTTACGGAAGTAGATGTCTGTCCGTTAGCTACCTCTCCCCGGTGAAATCACTGAAACGATCGTAATTGATTTTAAGTAAATCCTTTTTATTTTATTTACTTTATAGTACCTACTTGGCCCCATTACGTGGCCACGTTGATCGCGGCATCAGTGCCATTTTTGCTAAGCTACCTCTATGTGAAATTTGATTAGGATCGGGTTACTGGTTTTATAATTATAGAGTCACTTACAAATACACAATTAGGCTTATTTTCATGGGTTCCCGTTCCCCGTTCCCGAGATCGAGCAAAAAGTGTTGTTGAGTTTTTTCTATGAAATTCTCAGTAGCAGGTTTTTAGTTATCATATACTCACGACATGCAGGCAGTTGGGGGCGCGGCGCTGCGCGGCCGCGGCGGCCAGGTACACGAGCGCGGCCAGCCACACGCCGGCCGCGAACACGTAGGCCGCCGACACGCGGTACTGCGCCGCGCACAGGAAGCGGAACCACGTGTAGGTGCTGGGGTCCCAGGCCAGCCGCGCCGCCGTCGCCAGCAGCGCGCCGCTGTACATCTGCAACGCAAGCGCTCAAATTCACCGAGCTGCACTCCCACACACGGCTCCCGCGGTCTTAGCTATCGACCCGTGAATCCTCATCCAAATTATAAACAGTACCTACCCAAAATAATAAATCTTCTAACATCGAATTCATAACCAATGAACGTGCAGTGTGTCTATGTACAAGTACGTGCTAACCTATTTAAAACATGCAGATAAGGAGACGACCCGGTGACCACGTGCCCGCGAGTCACCCGTACACTCGTACGTTTGCAACAGGCTTGCACAGTCCTCCTGCTTCTTATCGGTAGATGCAATTTGCACGGAAACAAAGATTCTTTAGTGAAATCAGTAAAGACGCGATAAAGATAGAATGTGAATTGGCAATTAGGTAGAGAACAGAAGCAGTAGTTGTGCGGCCGCGACGCTCAGCGATGGCCCCGACAGGGGCGTGTTATCTGGAGACACTCGCCTCCCGCAGCAGACAGGGGCCTGTTGACCGGCGAGCGAACAGTGCCGATATCGCGACGTGACGACGCTACTGACTGGTGAATGGCTCATTGTGGAGTGCGCACTCCACAGGCAGGTGTTCACCGACGCCTCCTCACAGTGCGCCACTGTATAGTCACATACAGTGAGTATTCTACATATTGCAACGTTATTTTATTACATTAAGATTACCTACCGCATTCTCAAACATTCCGGACATTACAAAGTTATTGAGAACGCGCTTAGTCACATCTGGTTCCGCGAGAGAACTCATCCGCCGCTATCCACGCGACATCCAAGTCGAGTAGGTGCGTGAACAACATCATTACAACGTCAATCGGCATCGGATTATTTACTTGCCTAATGCCTGTCGTACGAAGGGATGTATCAGGGCTTGGAAAAAAAAAACGATTCGCGACATCCCAGGCAATCCAGGGCAGTCAACCCAAAGAGAGAAGCAGATTATGGGAAGGAAGACTTCCACCACCTCATGACTACTTGAAGCCCCAAGGACACCTGCGTCCCGGTCGTGAATTGCAGCGCAGTCGGTCCAGTGCCTTCCAGGTAGGCGGATGCAAACATAATCTGGCGAAATGGGGCATCATGGACACGTCTGGCACCCAGTGTGACTGCGGAGCCCTTGATCAGACAATGTCCCATAATATGCTGGAGACATGCACCCTTCACGATCTGATTAGCGCCTCCGACACGGTAATAAACGTGGCCAACTACTCGGCCGAGACCGAGAGCTTACACAATATTTGTTAAGCCCTAATATTGACAACACATAGTTATGGCAACCCTCAAGTACGTTAAAGAAGCAACAGCAAAGCTGATGTGTTTCTGACACACGGTCCACAACCGCGAGGTGACGCGCGTCCGATACTGCACTCTCATCGGACGCTGACGTCATCCTGCCACGAGGCCGCCCGGCCGCTCTGCCAACAACTGTACGACTTGCAGAGGATCTCTTTATGGATTGAATACGAACTTGGGTGCATCCCCCGAAGGAAAACGACGATTGTGACGAGTCCACGCAAAGACTGTCTGACTAATGCTACATATATAGAGGTCAAATTGGAATAAGAATAGTGACCAAACGGTTTAAAATAAATCAACACAATGCATAATTATTGACCTTTATAATAATAATTATGATAGAGTTCTTAAAAACCGGCCAGGTGCCAAGCGGACTATTGTGTAAGGAGGATTCTGTACCACCGTACAATGCTACGTGACAATAAAAAAATAAGGTGACATTTTTTTTTTTACTTTTTCTGCCTTACTACGGCGAAGCAAACCAGCAGAAGCAGACCAGAATGTTATGTAGTGTCTATTTATGATAGTTTTATATTCCATCATGTAATGTTAACTTAAACTTGTTAATTTTTGATAATAGATATTCGTTTTAAAGGATAGTGTTTCATCATTCCATAGTATAAAACAAAGTCGCTTTCTCTGTCCCTATTCCCAAATATTCCATAAATCTTTAAAACTACGCATCGGATTTTGATGTTTTATTTTAATAGATAGTATCTACTATCTATTAAAATAAAACATCAAAATCCATTCAATTTCCTCTTGAATCACTATATAGTGATTCAAGAGGAAATAATCGTTCATAATGCACTAAGTAATGTACACATTGAAAAGGTCTACAGAAAACTCCGCGATGGTATATGTCTACCTCTTATAACGATACGATTACGATAAATAATGGGTAATTTTCGAAGCGATTTTAACCAATACAGCATTAACTTTATCCAATTAAACACCTTAAATACATTGTTGATTTAATATAGATCTATATGGCCTTTAACAGCATATGATTTCAATGAATATTTTTCGAAGATATTACAGATTTAAAAATTGCGGGACGTAGCGTTTGCGGCGGAGCGGGCCGCTATGTTTTTGTATACAACGTTTACAGTTTTTCTGTAGTGTATTTAGTATCAGCATTGCACCCGTGCGAAGCCGGGGCAGGTCGCTAGTATAAGTATAACACACTAATAAATTTATGAGTTGCGGTGCAGTGCTAACCTGTAAGAAATTGTTACACTAGCAGCATTAATAATAATAATAATAAACATTTATTTCAGAATAAATTCCATATTTGTTAGTAACAGTGCAAACTTAGCACTACAGATAGATGTTACTTTAACTATTTTCAGTGTAAACAATTGTTGGATGGCTAATAAAGGAAATAAATAAAATGTGGAGCATGTATGTATCATAAATAATGTATCATATATAATGAATGTTTATCTGTTCCCTCATAACTTCTTAACTACTTATCATAATTCGACAAATGAGGCATCGTTAGCGTCTTCCGCAAGTTAAAGGGTTAATATGGGAACACGGTATGCGGCCATGGTATTGATTGGGCTTATCATGAAACAACCTTTGGAATATCTCCTTTCCAACAAAAAATAATCATAAACATCGGCCTTATTTGAAGTCGGTTAAAAAATACGCAAGATTAGAGCGCCAGCAGTGCGGCGCGGAGCAGGCACGTCAGCTGCGGCGCGCCCCCAGTGCGGCGCAGATAGTGTTGGGATTTTATCCGGATAAATACTCAAAATGGATAAATACTCAATAAATGTCCGTTTTTACTCGAGTATTTATCCAAAAAGCGGATAAATACTACCTACAGTTTTAGTTACGTTTTATAACGTAAATTTTGTTATTTTACCAGCAAATGAAAATCTGAAAATATAGATTTGTACCGTGCTTTATTAATCACTTTAATAATAACAAAAAGCCTGTAATACTCAATCATTAACATTTTCGTCAAGCACTGTCAAAGTTAGATCATCATCATCTTCCTGCCCTTCTCCCATTTTACTTGGTGTCGGCGCAACATGTTTTCTTCTTCCATGCCAACCTGTCAACCGTCATGCTATCACTGACTCCCTTCTCTTTCATATCATTCTTCACACAATCCATCCATCTTTTCTTTGGCCTCCCTATTCCTCTCCATCCATCGTTCATCCATAATTTATATTCATGACTCTATTGGTCACATGCGTTTCATCCCTCCTCGTTACATGTCCATACCAAGACAAACGATTCCCTTTCAACTTTTATTTCACTGGCGCTACTTTCAAACTTCCTCTAATATACTCATTCCTTACCTTATCCATTCTGATCACACCACACATCCATCTCAACATTCTCATCTCCGCAACATGTAATCTTTGTTCATCAGTCTTTTTCACGGCCCAACATTCCAATCCATACAGTACGACAGGTCTTGTCATAGATTTGTAAATTTTCCCCTTCAACTTGAGAGGCATCTGCGAATCGCAAGTTACTCCAGTGACCAGTCGCCATTTCATCCACCCTGAGTTCATCCGGTGCGTTACGTCGCGGTCTGCTCCGCCATTTCCTAAGACAAGCGACCCGAGGTACCGAAAGTCGGAGCGGGTCGGTATGGGCGTTCCGGCGAGAGATATTGGCACAGGACTAGAGAGACCGCCAAAGTCGCAGAACAAGTATTCGGTCTTAGTTCTGCTTAACTTCAGACCGACACTCTCCAGTCTTTGCCACCACACCTCCAATCTGCTCTAGACCTCTAGACCACTCTCAGCAACCAGCACATGGCAAACAGCATGTACCAGGGAGCCTCTTATTGGATGTTCGACGTCAAAGCGTTCATTATTACCAGGAAGAGGTAAGGGCTGAGGGCTGACCCTTAGTGCAAGCCGACAGCCACATTGAAGTCACCAGTAGTCCCCACTGTAGACCGGACTTGTGTACTGCATCGACTGTACATTGCACGAATCAACTGCACATACTTCCCAGGCACACCTTTCTCCTTAAGGGCCTATCGCAAAACCTCACGAGGCACCCGGTCGTATGCCTTTTCGAGGTCAACGAACACCATGTGCAAGTTTCTTTTCGCACAGTTGGCGAATAGCGAAAATGGCATCCGTTGTACTCCGACCTGGCATAAAACCGAATTGGTTTTGTGAAATCTCACTCTCTTCTCTCAGCCGCCTTTCAATGACTTTCTTCCAAGCTTTCATACTATGTGACATTAGCTTTATTCCTCTATAGTTGTTACACTCCAGCACATCACCCTTGTTTTTAAAGATGGGCACAAGCGAACTGTGCAACATTCATCAGATATGGCTTCTTCCAGCAACAACTTATTGAAAAATTAAGCCAGCCGCGCCTATCCATCAACCCGTAGTATCTTCCATACTTGCGCATGCGCTCTTTATGACGCAAACCTGGGCAGTGCTCGGACACTGCGGCGCGGGGGTGGGGGGTAAGATAAGCGAAACAAAAGAAACCGTATAGGGTATAGTAGTAGGAACCACGTTGCTCCGTTTTGACATCAAAAGTAATAATGTAATAGTGTAGTATTTTGGAAAGGCCAAGTAATAATAATTGACATTAAATTTTAAGAAAACAACCATCCGATTCGCAAAAAATATAAATATCCATCATTTTGAGTAAATATCGGATAAAAATGGTTGAAAACGAGTATTTATCTTCCGAGCATTTATCCCCCGCCCATCACTAGGCGCGGAGCAGGCACGTCAGCTGCGGCGCGCCCCCTGCGCCCTGTGAGCTGGTAGCGAGTAGCGAGGAGCGTACTACCTGCCATGCGAGCGTTAGTACAGGACGCACGATTCATGTCGTGCGTCCAGCGCATACAGCGTGGTTTCATTGAGTGCATCTTGGCAACTCCGCATATTTAGAGAATGTCTAATGAAGTTAGGGATGTGTTTCGATGAGTAGTAAAGGTTAGGGCGCGCGGGGTCGACGGCCTCTCGGCGCAGTGTGTCACACTCGCGCGAGTACCGCGCAATAACACGTTGCGGTCTGCCCACGCGTGACCCGATCAGGTGTCCACGTCCTCTGCTCAGACTACAGCCAGCGTACTATTCCAGTTGCTCCGATGCCGATGGCTCCAGTCGCAGAGAGCACTTGTACAATTAACAAAGCAGAACAATCTGCGGTTGATTTGGCTATCGATCAGACTTCCGGTGCATTCTCGACGGAGACTGCGCTGCCACTTATATTTCATATGTCCTCTACTCCTCTGTTACTATGATTGGTTTACAACATCACCAACGTAGATAAGAAAATTGGTTGATCTGAATCTGCATCGGCCACTCACACAAGGGTCACCCCGGAGCTGAAATGTACTGGCCAGACTGACCTATATTATATGCGGAAACATTGGTAATATTGCCGAGAGGCGTCTCGGTGCCTAACACGTCTATTTAATACAGTATAGTCATACTGTACGACGGGCTGTCAGCTGAAGAAAGTGCTGAGATTATGTCAGAAACTTTTATATACTGTGCTGACATCGCCATTGGTCGCGCATCTATGACCAATATTCGTAGATGTGATTGGTGGAGTGAATACCTAGTTGAACAGCGTAAAAGTTACCGCAGAGCGCGTAGGCAGTTTAATAAGCTTAAAAAGCGTAAGGTTACCGGAGACCTGCTTGCTCTTGCTTCAAATACGTTTAGAGTTGCCAGATCGCGCTACAGAGCAGCAGTCGAAAAATCTAAGGGCAATTTAATGCGCAAAATTGTAGAAAAATTAGATAAAGAAGGTCCATGGTCTCCCTTGTATCACGAGTTTAAGGCTAATAGATTGGTCGATCTAGCATATATCGAAAACATAAAAGTAAATAATAAACATACTACCGGTATCGAAGAAACAACGGAAGTACTTCTCAATACTCTTATACCCGATGATTCAGCGGTAAACGACAGCGATTACCACCAGCAGATCAGGGCGTGGGCTGCTGTGCCACCTGAATCACCAGCGTCAGATTTACCATCCACTGACGAGTTCTTAAATGTGGTGAAGAGGCTACCACTCAATAAGTCATCGGGTGAAGATAAAATATCTAATAAAATGATTATAGAGGCGTGTAAAACCGCGAGTGACGCAATTTTAACAGTGTATAACCGATGCATTGCGGACGGCGTTTTTCCTGAAATTTGGCGACGTGGCTTTATACGAATAATTCCAAAGAGTGGCGACAAGCCCCCGGACGATCCAAAGTCGTATCGACCCATAACCCTACTACCATCTTTGGGGAAACTGCTTGAGCGCCTTATCGTACCACGCTTGCTGCCAGACGGGCCGAAATTTCACAGCAATCAATTCGGTTTCACAATAGGTAAATCTATCGTCGACGCGGTACTTTCTGTAAGGGAAACTGTAACCTCATCCGAACATAAATATGTACTTGGGATCTTCCTCGATATTTCTGGGGCTTTTGATAACGCATGGTGGCCTATGCTACTACTTAAAATAAAAACCCGTGGTTGCTATAAAAACATCTATTCTCTTGTTTCCTCTTACTTTCTCAATGGCTCCGCGAAGCTCAAACTTGGACACTATTCCGCATCGAAGTCATTAACCATGGGATGTCCTCAAGGTTCGGTTCTCGGTCCTTATCTATGGAATTTAGGTTTTGACGATTTTCTTGCGATTCCGCTACCATGCGGCTGTTCTTTAACCGGTTACGCGGACGACGGCCTTCTGCTCATTCAGTCGAGTACTCGGGCTGGACTTGAGAATTTAGCTGACACATGCCTACGTTTAATATCACAGTGGGGCGATCGGAACCGTTTAACCTTTGCACCGCAAAAAACGTATCAACTTATGTTAAAAGGTGATCTTAAATCATGGCCTAGTATTAAATTTAATAACGTTCCCGTTAAACGAAAACAATCCGTATGCTACCTTGGTATGGTCTTAGAAAAGAACTTTTCTTTTATTGACCACATTAACACAGTCGGAGAAAAAGCTAAAAAGAATTTTTATGCCCTAACGAGAATATCTAAAGCTACTTGGGGTCTGTCTTTCTTAACTCTGAAAACTATTTATGCAGCTACCTACCTAGGTTGTATGTGCTACGGTGCACCTGTTTGGGCCGATAGGGCCACCATAGGGGCGGTACGACGTAAATTGCTTCAAAGCCAACGGTTAGCTTTAATATTTTTATGCAAAGCGTATAGGACCGTTAGTACTGAAGCACTACCAGTACTTGCAGGTGTACTTCCAGTCGATCTCGAGGTGCAGCGACGTGCTGCAATGTACTATTCCGCGCGAGAGACCATGGACGCAAACTTTCTAACTCAACGTGACCGTGCTAAGATCTCTAGATTATTTAAACCGCAGACTGATGTCTGGGAGGAACTTTTATCTGAATGGCAATGTAGGTGGGATAATTCCATCAAGGGCCGGCACCTCCATCAGTTCTTTCCTTCAGTTCGCGAACGGCTGGCCAGAACATGGCTGGAGGTGGACCACTGTGTTGCCCAATTTCTCACAGGTCATGGCAACTTTAAGAGTAAATTATTCTCTTTTAAGCTTGTTGCCTCTCCTTTGTGTCAATGTTCTACATCTGACTGTGAATATGAACAATCTGCTCATCACATCTTATGGGAGTGTATTCTTTGGCAGAATGAGCGAAATATTATGTTAGATAGTGTACAGGTTACATCCGGTGTTGTTTATTATGCGGACCTTGTAGAAACTAGAACTAATTTCCGTGCGTTCAAGCGTTTTTGCCATACCTATTACTGGAATCAAATGTAACAGTTCACATTAGGACCCATTAAAGTTAATGATAATTGCAATCCGTGGTGCTTGGCAATCTGGGCTTCTCCCAGTTGTAAATAATCCCTTTGTGCCTATTGGCCTAATTCTGTTCTGTCTCCTGCTTGTTTGGAGGGAAGTGGAAATTATATTTTTCTTACTCCTCCGCTAATCTTTTCTGATTAATTTCGTTGCGGGATCCAAGACAGTTAAATCGTTTCTCTGGGACTCGTCGAGCTTCATTGTCTCGGCGCTTTTCTTGTGGTCGCCACTGTTGATTCTGGCTTACAGGAGTTGCAGTGGTTTGGGAACAGTGTGGCGGGCTTGTCCCATTAAAAAAAAAAAAAAAATACTGTACGACGTACAGTGAGGAGAGTGCATGAATAGGTAGGTACTTAGTAAACGGTCGGTGTCGTTATCTATCAAACTCACTTATATATCAGTAGGTACTTGCTGTCAGCACATGCTACTTAGGTACATTAGCTTAGGTTTAGCTTTGCATGCTGATTTAGAAAGACAAGTGTTCGGTTTAGGTTTGTTGTTCAGAGAGACTCGATCACTTCCGTCTTGCACAGAAGTAGGTCGCTAAACGTGTCTGTAACTGCATTAAAAGACGTGTCATTAACAAACATTGAATTTAATAACCGAAGGCTGTGCCTGTAGTGCACACAGCGTAGCGTCGGCAAATACTGCCAGTCAGCACTTGTGTACACTCAACGTTTGGGAGTAAACTTCAGCGTGCTCGGCAAGTATCGATGTGACCTAAAGCACGGAGAGCCGCTCGTTTTGTTTACAGCTACGTAATTTATATGCAGATGCATTTACTCTGTCCAAAGAAAACAAATAATGAAAGGAAGTGCTATCCTGTCTACAAAATATGTATTTAGTAAATAATACATTGACGATGGCTTTGTCTGCACTGTGCACTGTATTCATTAATTGTAACTACTGTAATAATTGTAAGTCCACTGCCGATGCCGGCCGCGCCGTGAGTTTTTGCTGCGAATACAAAGGTTATTTCTATAAGACTCGCTGAGGTTTTCCTTTAATTGCTCGGTATTTATTTCCTACAATATTATCATCTTTGGGTTGATGCCTTTATTACCGATACAAGTAGGTAGATACCTACTATATTTTAAAACTATCATTACCTACCACCAATATTTTCACATGATTTCATAACGTACAGTTAAGCGCACGCACAAGTTCCTGTTTTAGTGGAACAAAGGTGACACGAGATGGCACAGAGCGAGTAGCCTTGCGTCTCGCCACGCAAGAGCCACGTATAACTACTTACGATAGTTGTAGTATTGAGATAATGTCAAGTTGTAATGGATGCAAAAAGTTGGACGCCAGCGGGCGGCCGCTTCCCGCCAAGGCTACATTTGCACACAATTGTGTAAAACCTTGACTGAAATGTGCAAAGTGGGTCAAGTTCCCTTCTCGTGGCTCTAAATAATAAGTGCGACACGTACACTACATACCTACAATACGAAGACGCTTGTTTATCTGCCTAAGCACTGTTCGACACGCAACCTCGCTCGGGCAGACGGAGCCACCGAACAGCATTCAGCAGGAGGGCGTCTCTCGGGCTCTCTTCCGTAGACACGCCGCGCTACACTACAACTCATGAATCTATGTTGGTAATTGCAATTATTTAGGACAATTTTGTTTGTGGAGCAAGAGATTACTCCGCTACCGTCGACTACCTACTTGACACTCTTATAATCATAACACGTTCTTTGAAGACTTTATAATGACTGTTTAACAGCATATTCGGCCGTTAGAGCTGTGACACGATGATGAAGAGCAGGTCGGGCACGCCGCACGTGGTGCACAAGAACAAGGAGGCGCCGGCCGACGCTCAGGCGCTACAGCTAAGGGTATGTGACGTTACAGGTATCTACTCCGTGTATAGACAGGTCATCAATAAGGACTCGGAGTCAGAGTCACATCGCACTACTAAATAAACAAAGCCTGTGACATTGTGCAATAAATAAATTGTACTTCTATGAAAACAAGCCAACCGATGACGACACATCGCACTTGACACTAGCGGCGTCGGGCAGCGCCGGCGGTGCGGCCGGCCCGTAGGCGGCTGCTTCATTACGACTGTTGTTCATTGACTTGATCTGATATCTGTAAGGCTTCGTTCAGAGCGCTGCGGTCGGGTAGCCCACTCTCACTCCACGCCGATTTTATTAGTAGGGCTTAGTTTATTGAGCTACCAACATACATAAGATTTGCAGCCACGGACTGTGGTGGTGGCTCATACTTCAAGGTGAGTGCGAAGTACCGGGTGCTCGGCACCGCATCGGCAGCTCATGAACATACTGACAGGCATACTGGAAGCAGACGTACGACAAGGCAGAGGGAATCCGTTTGTGGCATCCCAGTGCTTATAATATAAATATACTATCACGCTTGTATTCCCCGAAGGATTAGGCAGAGGTGTACACCAAATGTACGCCCACAGTTCGCCGATATATTTAGATCCCATTCAATAGGGGGCGAGCCTATTGCCATTAACCAGGCACAAATCCTAACTCCGAGCTGCTACTGAGAATTATTCCCAGTGCTTATTTAATTATATTTTATGGGCCGTCATTTGTTTGATCAGCTTTTCTTAACTTATAATATAATTAACTAACCTAACCTTCGAAATAGTAAGTGTTGATATTCGATGAATCGGTGATCGATCTATAAAGAAGTTAGCAATTGGGACAACAGAAGCTCCCAAGCGCACTATTAGTCCTACTCCTACATCGTGATTCGCGCCAACGAAAACTCTGTTAAGTGTACATAATATGTAGGTACATCAGTAACATGTATTTTGTAAGTAAAAACAAGTGCTCTGTAGAACCACTAGCCTACCTCATTGGTATGTTGAGAGTCCCCCCCCCCCCCCGCGTCACTCCCCCGGCGGCGATCGGAATCCGAGCCAACGCGGATACTAAAGTATTACTATTCCAAGTGTCCACCTGCTTCAGTGACTAAGCAGAGACAGTGTGGCGAGGCGCGCCGATGTACCTACATAACTTGGATCTCGTGTGCTTCCTCGTCTTACAACATTGCTGACACTGCGGATGCTAAAGGCCAGACATTAACGCAATTATCAACTTTATTTTTAGTGATATTGAAACAACTGAAGCACCTTTTGCATATTTAGCGTACTCGTATGTGCCACAGCCAACTTGTTAAGCAGAAGTTTAATTGCACGGCTAGCCCTTTCATTAAACAGCACCATTCGACCACACGTCTCAATGCGGATTAGCCGAGTGGCTGAAAACAACGTTCACCAGTACAGGTAGGCGATGCTCAGCTAACTTGCTGGATGTAACTTTGCTAGTAGAGTCGGCGGAGTCCGTCGCTGTGAAGGCGTTTGACTTAGTACACGTTTCACGTCATGGGAGTCTAAACTTATTTTGGTAAGGAACATAATTAGGTATATTATTTTTGCTAAGTATATTATTTTCCCATTGATAAATATAATATCTAAAAATATATACATATAGGTACTGCTACGGCCTTACGGCAGCTTTTAAATCAGCCGTGAAAACCAAGCGCGTGCTTGAAGGGGCTAAGTGCAATGAAGTGGCTATGTCAGGGATGGCGAACCAATGGCACGCGTGCCAGAGTGGCACGCGACAAAATTATTCGGGCACGAATTGACAAAACTTTATTAAGTTTTGTCAATTCGTGCCCGAATTATTTAATAAATGACAAAACTATGTATTTGATCGAAACCAATTTGCAACAGCAGAAATCACACTATTAAGCATAAATAGTAAACATTCCGATTCTTGTACAAACGAGTTGCAAACAAAGAGCGTTCTATTTTTCTCCATTAATTGACTAAGGTAAGATTTTTTATGGCACGTCATAGTCACATAATTGTTTCATTTTAATACAAAATGGCACGTTCGCCGGTAAAGGTTCGCCATCCCTGGGCTATGTTAACCAGTCGGCTACGTCATATGCACAGCATGCCTCGTGCATGACTGCAGTACAGCTTTAAGTGAAACATTACGCGCATGTAAGCAGTGACAGTGAAGGCTATCATAAACATACCTAATTAGTATTTGATAGTTACGTTCGCCTCGCTGTCTAATCTTTGATGGAAGTTTGTTTTTACATCGGGCACGCGGTGGACTGTGGAGTCGCGGCGCACCGCGCTAAGTGTTCGGACAAACGCGCTGATTGCCGATCAAGGCCGGCTATTGATGTATAGAGCAGTATTCAAATAAGTGAGATGCCCGAAACCGAGAGCTAACTGACGAGTCTCGGCCGTGACCCCCTCATGTTAATCGTAGTGTCGACAAGTGTTCGGTATGTCGTACATTACGTAACTATTAGTGTGTTACTCGATCATGTGCCTGTCTGTGTGCGGAATGCTGCTAGTTCTAGAAGACGCACGACGCGAGCCGGGAGTGCGGCGTCAGCACAGAGTCGGCTCATCCCTCGCTGTGCTGCTTGTTCAGCAATATCAACTCAGATTATGTAACTACAAAACGTACACTTTGTAAACAAGTCTGTTACGAATTGGAGGATTATATTCAAGATAAAAATACTTGGATCCATGCTGGTCTTGCTCCACAAGGTTAAAATTTTAATAATGATTTTGAAATGTTAGGAATGATCGTGTGCCATCACAATATTATTATTACAAAGGTGTGACTTGTGAGGATTATATATCTGTCGTAGATTTATAACAAAATCAGGTTTTTTTCGATCAAAAACCCTGATTAGTTTTATGATAAAAAACCGTGTCGGTTGCTGTTTCTTTTAATAAATATAACAGTTAGAGACAATAAACAATGATTTGTTTATTGTCTCAGAAACAAATTGTTGCAAAACCGACTCCACTTGGCCTTGTCTTCCCTACCCCTAGAGCAGGGATGGCGAACCTTTATCGGTGAACGTGCCATTTTGTATTAAAATGAAACAATTATGTGACTATGACGTGCCATAAAAAAATCTTACCTTAGTCAATTAATGGAGAAAAATGCTCTTTGTTTGCAACTCGTTTGTACAAGAATCGGAATGTTTACTATTTATGCTTAATAGTGTGATTTCTGCTGTTGCAAATTGGTTTCGATCAAATACATAGTTTTGTCATTTATTAAATAATTCGGGCACGAATTGACAAAACTTAATAAAGTTTTGTCAATTCGTGCCCGAATAATTTTGTCGCGTGCCACTCTGGCACGCGTGCCATTGGTTCGCCATCCCTGCCCTAGAGAGTAACTTAAGCCCGCGTACACATCGTGCGTTCGATGGCCCTTTACGGGACCCCGGTGTGGGCGCGGGGCTTGAGGCGGCTTGCCGCCCATTACCTGAACGCGTCCCAGCGGGTGATCGCCATAAGGGTCATCCGCGGATACCGCACGATCTCCGGCGAGGCAGCGAGCCTCCTTGCCGGATTGCCGCCATGGGATCTGAAGGCGCTGGTCCTCGCGCGCCTACACGAGTGGCGCGCGGAGGCACTGGGCCGGGGCGAAACTCCGCTGCCGCGGCAAATTGCCGCCCAGCGGACGGAACTCCGGCTCGATCTCATGGCGACATGGAGAGAACGACTGTCGCAACCTCGTGCAGGGCACGCCTTGATTGAGGCGGTAGGTCCCCTCTTTGAGGAGTGGCTTGAGCGGCGCCACGGCGCCCTCACCTACCGCCTGACGCAGGTCCTCACCGGACACGGATGTTTCGGGAGGTTCCTGCACCTCATCGGGCGGGAGGAAACGCCCGGGTGTCACCATTGTGAGGATCGCCCCGAGGACACGGTGGAGCATACTTTGGCGGTGTGCCCTGCTTGGGCTGAGCACCGCCGAGTCCTCGAGGCGGCCATCGGCGGCGGCGCGGCGCCCTCTCGCGTCCGGCACTGGTTCAGGCCATGGTCCGGAGCGAGGGGGAATGGGAAGCAGTCGCCTCCTTCTGTGAAGCTGTAATGCTAGAGAAGGAGGCGGCGGGACGGGAGAGGGAAAGGAGGGTCCCCCGTCCCAGCGGCCGCCGCGGTAGACGATCCGGGCGTCGGGAGCCACGAGACGACTCCCGGCCACCGTAGACGCGGGTCTGTGGACGGTGAGCAATGGGTAGCTCACCATCCGTACGTTCACTAGCGACAGACCGCGCGCCTCAAAGAGATGTCAGCAAAATTGGATGGGGCCACTGAGGGCCGATGCCTGCCGGGGCTGCGGGTTGTTCGAAAGAGATACCGCGCCCCCGGAACGCAAAGGGCACATGAAGGAACATAGACGGGTTTTAGTCAGTAAAAGTCTGACACTCCCTCCCGCCCCGCCCAGGGCGGGGGAAGTTATTTGATGATTTCCCGTCTATAAAAAAAAAAAAAAAAAAAGCCCGCGTTCGCATGCCGCGCCGCCAGGGGCCGTGGCAGAAACCGTGCCTTTTGCAAGTTGGTTGCTCGCTTGAATGATGCATGCTTGCTCACATGATGCTTGCTCGGGGGTGAGCGTAGGTGAAGCGCGGCCCACGGTATATCCCTACCAACCGAAACAGTGGCAATACAAAACAACAAACAGAACCAAAACCAAAGTCCAAAGCTAAAGTTATTTTTCTCTTTTTAGTTATTGAAGGCGGTTCTCATTTTTGTAAAAAAGTTTTTTATTTGTAAAAAAGTAGTTAGACAGTGATATAGGTATTTCTTTTGTCAACAAATACTAAAAACCAGAATAAAATAAATATTTAGGGGGGGCTCCCATACAACAAACGGCATTATTTTTTTTGCCGTTTTAATAGATAATGGTACGAGTCCGACTCGCACTTGGCCGGTTTTTGTATATTCATTACGCAATTTTTCCGCCAATCATTACATAGTATAAAACAAAGTCGCCCTTTTCCCCTTGTACGCGTTAATCTTTAAAACTACGCAACGGATTTTGATGCGGTTTTTTTTAATAGATAGAGTAGATAAAGAGGAAGGTTTATATGTATAATAACATCCATTAAATAGCGGAGAAATACTGTTATTTTTGAGGTTTCTAATGTGATGTCGTAAATAATTTCATTTTTTTCCGCTTACATTGCAAACGCTGGCTGAACCCTACGAGATTTATCAAAATAATGTACTAAGTATTGTACACATTGAAAAGGTCTATAGAAAACTCCGCGATGGTATATGCATGTCTATCTCTTATGGATATACCACAATAAAAAAAAATTGTCATTTATTTTTTAATTAATTTATTAACTAATTTTCGAAGCGATTTTAACCAATACAGCATTAATCCTTATCCAATGAAATACCTTAAATACATTGTTGATTTAATATAGATCTATATGGCCTTTTACAGCATATGATTTAAATGAATATTTTCGAAGATATTACAGATTTAAAAATTGCGGGACGTAGCGTTTGCGGCGGAGCGGGCCGCTATGTTTTTGTAGTGTATTTAGTATCAGCATTGCACCCGTGCGAAGCCGGGGCGGGTCGCTAGTTATGAATACATTTTGATGATTATTTTTTGTTTGGTAGGTTATAATTACTTCAAAGGTATAAACTTTATCGAAATCCCTTGAGTAGTTTTGTTATAAATCAAGATAACTAAACAAATATGTCATCCAAGTAAATTAAATTGCATATTCTGCTTTCTTTCGACTTTTAAGTGGTGTTTTACGTAATATAGGTACATAGTAATTACTGTTCTTTAATGGATTTGGAGGACAGGAACTAAATACCAAAAAGAGAAAAATAAACAAGCATTTTTCCAAAAAATAGCAACTACAAAAAAAGACAACCACCTTCAAAAAGTCTGTTTTAGTTTTTGAAGGTGGTTGTCTTTTTTATAATTAATATGTGCATAGGTATATCTATCTACATATATACTAATACTAAATACACTACAAAAACATAGCGGCCCGCAATTTTTAAATCTGTAATATCTTCGAAAATATTCATTTAAATCATATGCTGTAAAAGGCCATATAGATCTATATTAAATCAACAATGTATTTATGGTATTTCATTGGATAAGGATTAATGCTGTATTGGTTAAAATCGCTTCGAAAATTAGTTAATAAATTAATTAAAAAGTAATTGACAATTTTTTTTTATTGTGGTATATCCATAAGAGGTAGACATATAGGTACCATCGCGGAGTTTTCTGCTCTATCTATTAAAAAAAACCGCATCAAAATCCGTTGCGTAGTTTTAAAGATTAACGCGTACAAGGGGAAAAGGGCGACTTTGTTTTATACTATGTAATGATAATAACACTAAAAGTTTTTGTTTGTTTGAAAGTGCCAGTGAAATTGGAAAAAATATTGTTATATAGCCAGATTTTTAAGGAAAAGTACGTCCTATACACTTAATACACATGCCATACATATTATATCACGCTACGATACACGTGTGTGAAACCAAGGACGTAACTTAACACGGGAAATACCAAACAGGTGAAGTCGCGCGCAAAAGCTAGTATGAATATAAATTTGGACGGAGAGAGAGAGAGAAGTCAGGGGCGGCAGGCGGCCAGCACGACACCTTGTCAGCACCGGACGAGGACAGGGAAGTGATGACTTATGATAGTAGTCAACGTAAATGAGCGGCGTAACGAGCGCCGTATGCTAAGCCCCACGTGACCACTCGACCTAAGACCCCAGGCACCTCGCTGATGCCCTGTCAATAAATATACATATATTCTGACACTAAGTTTTGCCCAAGGGCCTGAAGCGTTAAGCATCAAACGTAAAACAAATAAAAGCCAAAAACGTAAAGGGAAATTATAAGTCTAGCCACAAAATTATTTATTGGACACGTGATTAAACTTCTAATTTTATAACTAAGCAACGGGAAAATGACGTAGCCTCTGATAAACTAATTCGTCTTTTTTACAACGCCCACTAAATATTCTATAGAAAGCGTCAAGTAAAGATCATCAATTATTGTGCTTGTCCTTCTTATTTATGCATTGCCACCTGATTTACTAACTCGGCCACGGATTTTACATCTCGTCACCATTTTACCTTTTACAGCTTCAACGCAATTTCCTCAAAATAATTTAATTCAGGCTTCCACAGTCAGCATCATTTATTATAACTTAGCATGTAAAATAATACATTATTCTTTTATCGTGAAAATAGCCCACAGGGCTCATCAGCGATGCAATTTATTTCGGGACCTGGGGCACCCCGACTCGGACAGATTAGGTTAGAAGGGTTACCACTTCGTGGTTATTTTTTTTTTGTAACCCCTTGAGCCACGCGAATAGGGCTTGCAATCCGGATATCCGTATTATCCGGATATCCGCTAATTTTCAAATTCGGATTTTACTGACGACACTATCCGGATATTTCGGATTTTACGGATAGTTGTATTTCTCTCTTAATCCGTACTAATATTATAAATACGAAAGTAACTCTGTCTGTCTGTCTGTCTCTCTGTCTGTCTGTCTCTTCTTCACGCCTAAACCACTGAACCGATTTCAATGAAATTTGGTACAGATATAGTCTGGGACCCGAGAAAGGACATAGGATAGTTTTCATCCCGGAAATCCCCCGGGAACGGGAACTATAAATCCACGCGGACGAAGTCGCGGGCAAAAGCTAGTTGTTAAATAAAAAGCTGCCATCTGTGAAGTACATTACTGATATTATGTTATTTATTACTTTTAATATCTCTCTTGCAATTATTTATTCACTGCACAAATAACAATCAGTCAATTTTATTTTTTTCTATAATTATTTATCATTTGTTACGGATCTTGAGACCCTAGAGAGTACCTTTGAAAGGCGTACGAGGAGCCGAAACCAGCTGGCAGAGGCCCCTAATACGGCTTTAAAATGAAATGAAATACCAACCGTCAATTATCTCTGTATGCACTATGCAAGTGTACCCAAGGACAATCTCCGGCTGCCGAAGGACTACAGCAGAATATGGAAACAAAGAGTGGGACTATGGGTTTAGGTAGCTTAAATGGACTAGTTTCCTGGTACTATGGAAGGGCTATGGCCCCTGCCTAATCAATGTTTTATGACACATAGAATAATGGTACGGGGTGACTTGCACACTCGATAACTGGGCCACGTAGTGTGTAGTGACGTAGCGACAAGGGGGCAACACATACTGAGGTGCTTAAGGAGTGGGAAGGTATTTTACGGTTGTTAGGACAACCCCGGAAGTACGGTCAATCGCTACCAGCACTTCCCTCTAAAATACTTCCTTCCCCCGAGCAAATTTGCTCTTGCGAATCTCTACTCAAACCGGCCAATAAATGCAAGCCAGAGATGAGGAACAGCACTTCTCCCGGGAGATCAGGTCCGTGGGGTCGCTACTGCCCAACAGCTCGCTACAAGCTGCCCTGCGGATTTATATTATAAATTTGATTATTTTGAGATATTTATTTCATTTTTGTTTTATTATAATTGATCTATTACTACTTTTGTTTATTAATGAGCTGAGTTGCCAGGGAGAGTGATATTTTGATTTAAATATTATGTTTTTAAATAGGTTGATTTAATTGGGATGTTGTGATTTGTGATAAATGTTAGATCTCATTTTTAATTAGAAATGGTTTTAATATGAGAATAATAGATACAATAATAATATATACAAATTATAATATTATAATACAATAATAGATACAAATTATTTGTGCGGTATCGGTGTTTTATTGTATAATTTTAGAAAGCGAACTAGTTTTTATTTATGTGATTGTTGGTTTGTTACTTGAAATATTCATATAGTTTATTATTTCTTTGTCATTTTGCATAAGAGACTGATTAAAACGTGTTACAAAAACTTATTAGTTGTATTTATAGTAAAATATAAAAAATATCCGTATTATCCGGATAGTAAAAATGAACGGATATTGCAAGCCCTACACGCGAAGCGGGGCTCCCCGACCCTGTCGGCGAAGTGTCCTGTCGGTGAAGTGTCCTGTCGGCGAAGAGTCCCGTCGAAGTAGTCTTGTTGGTGTTCAATCTGTCGGCGTTTCGTACACTCGTTTTGAAGAATACAAAAAAAGTGTTTTTTTTATCTTGTAACGTAATACTACCGAACATTAGGAGACCGAGTGGATTACTGGTTGCTGTGATTATCCAGCAAAAAAAGCGCGAACTGCGTTAATAATCCAGTAATGGTTTTCTTTTTTTTTTATGTGGGTTGAGTACATTTCAAACGTACTGAGTTAAAAAATTAGAGGCTATATCAATATATTTTGGGATGTCAATTATTACTTTTTTTGAAGTTTACTGTTAGAATGCATATTACTTTAGATGCTAAAAAATAATCATCATGCTGAGTTGAATTTAGATTGATTTACATAGAAGGTTACCAGTGGCTAAGATAGTATTATTTAGATGCTCGTTAATTGTGGCTGACTTAGTAATTTAGAAGGCAACATATTTTTTTCGTGGCGAATAATGCTATTAAAAAGAAGCCTGTTTAAATAGCACCCAAACGTAAACATCGTTGAAGGATGAAACGAAAACTAGCCTCGTCTCGAAATAGGGAGGTGACAGGCAACAAGCGAGCTAAGCTGAATTATTCTGCCCCGATAACAAAGAATGCAGTAATCGACATTTTTGAGATATTCACTTTTTTCCAGAAATGGCATCCCAAGAGGTTCATTACATGAAAAAAATATATTTTCATATAAAAATTCACTCGAAGTATGTTTTTTGTGTTATGATTATTGCCGTACTTGCATGAAAACTGCTTCAATGATAAGAAAAAACGCAGTATTAAACATGGCTTAAGAAAGAATGCAGTACTTGCAAGAATACCCTAAAACAGAATGCAGTAATATCCACTACTTTATTATTTTGTTTTACATCCAGTACACAAATTGCTAAATTAAAACGCAGTACTCCACATTACTGTATTTAAGTGTAGTAAAGACTTGCGAAGTCGTAGCCATAGTCGTAGCAGTGCGATCCATTGCCGCGTTTTGTCTTAGTAAATCGGTTCGGCGACGTCATTCGGTAATACGAATACGAATTTGCAAAAACATGTTTTTTTTTATTTCACCCCCTAATGCTGCATATTATAAGAACATAAAGTGAGCATTTAGTTTTAGTATCCTGTGACTCGGAAACGACCTGATAGGTACTAAACCGAAACGCAGTAATACGTATTATAATTGCATATGTAAATTAAATAACGGAAAATTATCTTGTAAAAGCTTGATTTTTTTCCGATTTTTTAGATATATAATATGGCCAATAAAATACGAACAACTTGCTCAGATGATATGAAATATGTTTTTTGCGTTTATCTCGGAACCGCCATTTTGCGATTACTGCATTCTTAGTTATGACGGCAGAATTATCAGCAGCGAGTGAGTAAAAGAAGTGGGACCTCTGCTCTTCGTAAGTGTTCAGTTTCACTCAGGCCGGCCAAAAAAGGCAAGCCAGAGATGAAGAACCAAACGTCTCCTCCCGGGAGATCAGGGCCTGTGGGGTCACTACTGCCCAACAGATCGCCACAAACTGACCTGCATTACTTAATTATTTAGTTTTCAAAATAAATTATATTTTTATTTAACAAATATATTATTATGTTTAAAAAATAAAAATATAGCTAGAAATGGCAATGGCACTTACATACTATTTTAAGTTTTTACAATTATTATTTATTTATGTTACTTTACAACGGATAAATCAAACACACACAATGAATAATTTTGACCACGTAATAATGGGTGCGTTCTATTTGGCAGAAACTTGATACTCCGAAACCTATTTGGCATAACTCACTTCGCATAAACTTCTTTAGACGAACATTTCTAAGGCATAATATTTTTAACTGCCCCGTTGGTCTCGTGGTCGCAAGTGCGACTGCTGTGCAAGGGGTCCCGGGTTCGATTCCCAGGTCGAGCAAAAAGTGTTATTGGGTTTTTCTATGAAATTCTCAGTAGCAGCTCGGAGTTTCGATTTGTGCCCGGTTAATGGCAATAGGCTCGCCCCCTATTACGTGGGACTTAAATGTACCGGCGAACTGTGGGTGTACATTGGTACACCTCTGCCTAACCCTTCGGGGAATACAGGCGTGATGGTATAATATTTTTATAGCATAATTATTTTTTGGCAGAACGTTTTTACGTACGAATTTCAAATGGCATTCTTTTAAGATAGCAGAATTTTATTTGGCATACCTATAATTTCGCATAATTTCGTTTAGTATAACTTTTATTATACTATACAGAGCGAGCGAAGCGATCTCGGGACTTGGGGCACCCCGTCTCGGACAGGTTAGGTTAGAAGGGGATAGCGGGGTCTGTACGCTCGCTTCGCTCGCTCTCTAGAAGAGCGAGCGAACAGACCCCGCCATCCACTTCGTGGTTATTTTTTTTGTAAACCCTACGCGGGGCTCTCCCCGATTATGCTTTTAGAGCCTCGAGGGCTCTGGACCTATCTCTTGGGACTTAGATACGAAATGTATGCCAAAAGACGATTGTGCCTGTGAACTGTCTGCGATATGATGGTTCTGCTTTTTAATTATTATGGAAATGAAATTTATGCGAAATGACGATTCTGCGATACAAAATAGTGAGTTATATATGGATGCCAAGTAAGTGATGCCAAATGACTTTCTGCGAAAAAAAGGTTTATGCTATCAGTTGTTATGCAAAATAAAATTATGACTTGAAAAGTTCTGCTATAAAAAGTGTACCCCGTAATAATATGTATCATCAATTCAAATAAACTGCTTGTGTTCAAGTGAAACAAAGGTAGGTAAAAATTATACAGTTGTATTCCCATTATCAGCAATGATGCGTTCCTCTAGCAGTGCTGCAAGCACTCCGCAACGCAAGTGCAACAGGAGGCAGTTCTGCCTTGAAACACGCGCAGGTTTGTTATGGCAGTACCTTTCCAAGTGTTGCATTGAAGGCACGCGTCTTCCAAGCGCGCACGGGTTGGCAACGTAAACTCTTCTGTCAAACACGTGTTCAAGGCGATGCAAGAAACAGCCACGACACTTCACCGCCGCAACACCTCACTTTGCTAGTCGCATTCGTTTGTTTTTCTACTGTGCAGCCTTTGAGATTTGTGTTTGATTTGATTTGATATAACAGAAAACGTGTTCACAATATAGCTTCAAATGTTAATGACACACATCACAAAGATGCCCCTGGGCTCTAAATCAAGGCGCATGCTCGTTGCCGACCCGCGCGCGATTGGAGGACGCGTGCCTTCAATCGACACGGATTTGGGAAGGAGTAAGCATCCAGTAACAAAGCCGACATTGTTTAGGAAGTATCTCATCGCTTTCTTACTAGCTTCAACTGTCTGACTAACTGAACACCTATAGCTGCTTTCATTGAAAATCAAAGTACCTTGACTTGAATATAAAACTGGCAGAGCTTCGTGTTTATCGTAAAGCACGACATATGAACAGGTAGCTCCACAGGGTAGCTCGGTTAGTTCCTTTGCGCTCCGATATTCGATGTTTGCTAGGAATATAGTTCCTTAATAAAGTAGATTGTTATAGTGGTTTTCCTTGAACATTCGTTATAACGAGGATATCGGATGCAAAATGGCATTTTTTTGAATTCGATTAATTCCGTTCTCACAGGAAAATTAAAATGTAATATATTCCTCTACTTACTCACCTCTTGTTTTACGTACAAACAATGACGCGGCAAATATGACGAGCGTGCATAATATGCTATACCAATGAGTTTATGGGATTACCATTTTTACACTGATGGTAAACAAATATAAGTTCCTAGCATTGAGCCGGGTTTTCACAGTCACAGTTGGCTCGGACCAAGTGCCCTGACTAAAACCCACCCTTGTTTACTGAAAATTGGGCTCTAAGCCGTCCTGCACCTCCGAAGTACTTTCAGGGTTTCTATTCCACCAACGCAACGACACGCATGATAGGTACATCGAAAGTAGGTAGGTACCTCCTACAGCAAACAGATGTGGAGAACGGATTTTCAAGGGTTTTTTTTTGTTGTATTCCTAAAGGAGAACCAAGCTGAGGGAAATAAAGTTAAAACAAATATAATATAGACGTCCGCGCCGCGCGCCGCACACTGGTCCCGATTTTGAATATAGTGGACTTAGGACCCAAGGTCAATATTTCGCGCTGAAAAAATTCATACGATCTGATAAATTAACGCTCATCAACGTTTGTTCTAGCAGTTTTTAAGGAATGGTATACTTTTGCGAAAAAAAAATAATGAAAAAAAAAATGTATGGAGCAAAACAGAAATATTGATTTTTCTCAAAATGTTCAAAAGTGTTAGCAATGAAACCTTTTATATGTTATTGCTTAGCATTTATTGGATCATTCCACATATATTTTTTTCGCATACACTTGCAGCCTTGGCGGAAATAAGCATCGGAACTTTCAATGTTTTTACTCCAGATTTTTGTGACAATTAAAGGTTTTTACTAATTTATAGTCTACGAAAAGGGGACCTCAAGGACATTCAGGCATTTTGCTTGAAATTTTGCAAGAATATTCTGAAAAAATATTCAGTTTTGCAAGATCTCTCACTGTGAACTTAAATCGTCGATGGACCAAAGCACATAGGTTGCAAAAAACATTCATGAAAAAGCGTATGAGCTGGTTAGAAACAAGAGTTAAGTAGCCTGAATGTGAATCTGTGAATCATTCCCCAATTTTTGAAGAGACCGAAAATTTGGATCGTCTTTTCACAGAAGAAGAAGCAGCTTTTCTACCCTTTGCATCTAATAGCCATATTTCTTGCTTCCGCTGCTTCTCCTGACAAAATTCCGATAGGAAGGCAAGAGTAATGTTTGCATAATGTCAGCGTCATGTATCAGCATTTTGTGTAAGCTGGAAGACATGTTGTACCAGGGGTAGTGATGTACAAAGAGCTTAGCAGTTTCCTTGCAGTATCCACGGAATCCATCGATATTGTCATCCTGTCCAGAAGATAACACTTGCCGTATGACTGCGAAATGTTTTATCAAATCAGCATCAATCTTCGTTATTTGAGCTGTCTTTTTGTACTCCCGAAAAAATCTTGATGGCTTTGGATTATTTCAAATAACAACATTTCTGGCCTCTAGTTTCAGAGGAACGAGGCTCATCTTGAACACAGAGCAGTCGTCGAATTCTGCCATTTCACTTCTTTGCTTGTAGTTGCTCTGTGCTGATGAACCATCGAATCCCCATATGCTGGTCAGCTTCAAGTTTCCACTGGAAATATTTAAATCATCACCAACGACTTGCAGAATCCTTCGAGTTGTGACATCTAAAAGTACTTGTAGTTTCACCTTCGCTCCATCTTCTGAAATTGTAATATCTCAGGGATCTGGATAACACCTTTTCTTAGCCTCTAACAACTTGTGGTAAAACGGAAGCCATAACTGTTGTGACAATGCAGACCTTAAGGTGAGGCACTTTGACAGATCCAATGAAGTAGCAAGGACCAAAACTTGATCTGCCAGCATAGTCTCCTTCTTTTTTTATCATTAATAAAAATGATTCGACATCTCCAACCTTTTTAGGTTTCTTCATAAGATGATCAACGATGCGAGCAAGAAGCTCTTTCCCATTAGACTTGAGCATTGTGATAAAAGCAAAAGTCAATTCCTCTTCCGGATAGTCGAGTAATGTACCCGATCGCCTTTTCTTCTGCTTGTTTCCCAAGTCTTGAAATGGCTTCCTTGATACGATGTCTGTAGAAGTGTCCATGTCACTAGTCGCCTTCGAAGTAGATGCAAATGGTAGAACAGCTGCTTCTTCTTCTGTGGAATGACGATCCAAATTTTCGGTCTCTTCAAAAATTTGGGAGTGATTCATAGATTCACATTCAGGCCACTTAACTCTTGTTTCTAACCAGCTCATATGCTTTTTCATGACTGTTTTTTTCACCCTGTGTGCTTTGGTCCATCGACGATTTAAGTTCACAGTGAGAGATCTTGCAAAATTTCAAGCAAAATGCAGTCCAAAATTTTTTTATGCAGTCGTTTGTAGTCCTTGAGGTCTCTTTTTCGTAGAATCACGTAAATGTCCAGGTAAGTACTAAAATCAGCCATGATCGAGTAGGTAGTTTTCTTCACGGTAAACTTTCCAGGTATGTTGGATTTATAGGGAATGAAAGAGAGCAATAGTAGAAAATTAAAGAACTAGCAATATTAGGTATTGGGAGGGAAAAATTAGCAGGCTATGCGTTATTCGGCCACGAACTGCACTTTGAGTAGCAGTGAACCACTAAGAAGTAAAATAGGTTTTATTTTTTTAATTTATCTATTTTTCAAAATCATTCAAAGTCAAGAAATAATTAATATTTAATACTTATGATATTGAAAACATATATTATGTGACTATAAATTAGTAAAAACCTTTAATTGTCACAAAAATCTGGAGTAAAAACATTGAAAGTTCCGAGGCTTATTTCCGCCAAGGCTGCAAGTGTATGCGAAAAAAATATATGTGGAATGATCCAATAAATGCTAAGCAATAACATATAAAAGGTTTCATTGCTAACACTTTTGAACATTTCGAGAAAAATCAATTTTTCTGTTTTACTCCATACATTTTTTTTTTCATTATTTTTTTTTCGCAAAAGTAAACCATTCCTTAAAAACTGCTAGAACAAACGTTGATGAGCGTTAATTTATCTAATCGCATGAATTTTTTCAGCACGAAATATTGACCTTGGGTCCTAAGTCCACTATATTCAAAATCGGGACCAGCGTGCGCCGTCGCGTCTTCGGCGCGTCGCTTTCAAAGATATGAAGCGGTCATTATCAAAATGAGCTCGAGAAGTCGAATCCTAAAACATAACTCGCAAATACATTGGAAAAAAGAAATCTCTCCAGATTTTCTTATTTAATCTGTGTCCCTACTATAATTATTAATACCTACTTAATTCAAAAGCATTTCTAGAATTCATTTGATAAGTGTTATGATTTATGTAGTCATTTCTATTAATAGTTGAGCACCTATAATAAAACATTTAGACATGTACAAATTCTGAGGTAGGTATTACGGTATATTACCAGGTATCATTATTGGCTAAATTCAGAAAGATAAACCCGGCTAAGAGCGAGTCGTTACCGTACTACCGAACGTTATTGCGCTTATCTTATCGCTTTACTTTTTAACCGACTTCAAAAAAACTAAGGAGGAGGTTATCAATTCGACTGTATTTTTTTTTTTTTTTTTTTATGTTTGTTACCTAATATTTACCGACTGGGTGAACCGATCGTCATGATTCTTTTTTTATTTGAAAGCTGGTGCTTCCCGTTTGGTCCCATTGTCACCATTTCAATATCTGATGATGGGATCTTGTAGAAATCGGGGGAATTCTTCAATAAATAACAGCAGATTAACCGCGATTGTTGCTATAGCATATCTAAGCATTGTTTACACCATCACACAACATAACATTACGCGTGTACACTCGAAAGGGTAACACAGATATAGGTATATTCAGTAGTACTTATTCGAAAATTTGTCCTCCAAGTAAACGAAATCGCATAAGTATTCTGCTTTCTTATGACTTTTTAATGGTGTCAAGTTAATTTACGTAGTATGTTCCTTCATGGATTTGGATGACAGGAAGTTGATACTAAAAAGCAAAAAATAAAAAACTTTTAAACAAAAAAAAAACAACCGCCTTCAAAAACTAAAAAGTGAATAATAACTTTAGCTTTGGAAGTCGGTGGCAATACAAAACAACAAATAGAACCAACGCCACCGACTTTCAAAGCTAAAGTTATTATTCACTTTTTAGTTTTTGAAGGCGGTTGTTTTTTTTGTTTAAAAGTTTTTTTTTCTTCAACAATTGAACAAATATAAAACTTTCTTTCTTGCTTTAAAAAGTCGTTTGTTTTTCTAATCTTATTTTCACGTAATAATGGACAACGCTTTATTATAACCGCACCCACACTGTACACTTAGCAATGCTTAGTTAGTTCGGTACGAGCAGTTTACTTCATTCTGTATGTTTGTCTCTGTTGCATCAAGCGTTGATCCGTCCGGATAAAGCCGGACGGTGTTAGGCTTTTTGACCTCTTGTCCGACCATATATATTTGACTGCGTCCGGCCTGTCCGGCCTTTGTTAGGCTTTTTATACTGTCGATTAACTTTTACAGAAAAACAAGAGGATCCTGATTTTAAGCGACGCGCGACGTCGTGTCGCTTAGTAACATTATTGATACTCAGACTTCCTCGCTCTAGTATTATTTTTCAATACCGGGACATGATGTAAATGTCGAGAGCACATATCTGTGGTCGAGAGAGTATTCTCGTTACTTGGCCTGCAATGGACTAAACAAAGGAATAGGTTATGTCCAGAAACCAAAATGTTGAACGTCAAATTTAATGTGAGACGTGTAACATGTAAACAATGTTATGCGAATAATTTTTTAAGAAACTAATCTCGTAAATCGTATTTCAAAATAAAAGCAAATATGCTTTTCACAAATTAGGGTAAAGTAGGGTATAGCTATTCAATTGTAAATCCGTAATTGGCTGTAAGATTAGTTTACTTATATTTTTTAAATTGAAATTTCAAAGAGCTGTGGATTTTGTGATAAATAAATATATAAATAAAATGCGGGTGGCAACTAATACCCTAATAGGGTAATAATTTAACCTTTTTAACTGACTTTAAAAAGGAGGAGGTTATCAATTCGGATGGTTATATATATTTATATATATTTTAATTTTTTATTATGTTTGTTTGGGCATAACTCCGTGTATAGACGGATTATTTTTGTTTGGAAGGGGTTTATTCCGAAATGGTGCCATTTAAATTTCATATAGATCTGCAGTGCGATTCTCTAAGCCTCACTTCGTAATTCGAAAGCGGAATCCGCAGTGAGATTACAAAATGGTATTCTGTTAAACACGATCACGCCGGTGACGTCACCACGGCGAACGAATACTAAACCAATGACAAGTTGGTTCGTTATCGAAGTGAGCGCGATCACTTTAGTGAGACTCGTTTTCGAGTTTGCATTTTAGAGAATCGCACTACTGATGATGGTTTCCAGAGACAGACAGCGGAACAGCTCTACAACAAATCAACCGCGATAGCTGCTGTCGCTTAAATATGCATTGTTTACGCAATCACACAAGCGCAACATAACATCACGCCCCTACACTCGAAAGGGTTACACAGATTTATTCAGTAGTATTCGATTTGTCATCCAAGTACCTACCTAATCAATATCACTTCTGCTTTCTTATGACTTTTAGTGGTGTCATGTTAATTCACGTAGTATGACAGAAAGTTGATACTAACAATCGGCCAAGTGCGAGTCCGGTTCGGTCGGAGTCGGTCCGGAAGATTTCCGTGACCGTACCGCGTACCAGTAACTAAAAAAAACGGCATGAAAAACGCGTTTGTTGTTTGGGCCTTAAATATTTGTTTTATTTTAATTTAATAATTTATGTTCAAAGTTAATATATAACTAAATATTAAGTATGTGAATATTTCAAGCATCTTTCGGTTGCCGTTATCAATATCGAGCAAAAAAATCAGGTTAGTTGTATGGGAACCCCACTAAATATTTATTTTATTCAGGTTTTTAGTATAAGATTTTATAGCGGCAACAAAAATACAACAGCTGTGAAAGTTTCAACTCTAAACTATCACGGTTCATGAGATACAGCCTGGTGACAGACAGACAGACGGACAGCGAAGTCTTAGTAATAGGGTCCAGTTTTACCCTTTTGGGAACGGAACCCTAAAAAGACAACCGCCTTCAAAAACTAAAAAGTGAAAAATAGCTTAGCTTTGGAAGTCGGTGGCAATAAAAAACAATAAACAGAAACAAAGCCGCCGACTTCCAAAGCTAAAGTTATTTTACACTTTTTTGGGTTTTTTCACATCTACGAACTCAACAAAACTCACTCCACTATAAATTTCGTTCCAGATAAAAAGCTCACTCGGCTATAAGTTAATTATGATATTAGAATCCTCACCGCCCCACGTGCGGCTGGGCGTCCGCGGCCCATATGAGTCACTACAGTAATAATAATATAATATTACTGTAGTAACTCCAGCGCAGCCTGAGAACACATCGAAGTTGCTTTTGCAGGTAGCCGATTAGCTCCGCTCGGGTGTCAGTAGAGCGTATTTTTTGTAATAGTAGATCGAACTTGGTGCGGGCCGGACAATAGACAGGTTTCACTCCGCTCCATGCAGGTCAGCTGTCTGCCAATAATTTAGCCCGGGTGCCGCACACTGGTCCCGATTTTGAATATAGTGGACTTAGGACCCAAGATCAATATTTCGCGCTGAAAGAAATCATGCGATCAGATAAATTAACGCTCATCAACGTTTGTTCTAGCAGTTTTTAAGAAATGGTTTACTTTTGCGAAAAAAAAATAATGAAAAAAAAATGTATGGAGCAAAACTGAAATATTGATTTTTCTCGAAATGTTCAGTGTTAGCCTCCCGGAACTTTGTCAGGAGAAGCAGCGGAAGCAAGAAATATGGCTAGTAGATGCAAAGGGTAGAAAAGCTACTTCTTCTTCTGTGAAATGAAGATCCAAAGGAGACGGGGATTTCTGGGCCAAATTGTACTAAGTTGTGATATGGGTTAAAAAAAGCGTCATATTTTTCTAATACAAATTACAAAAAAAATTGCCTAATTCAATGTCTGGAAGACGAGAAATCATAAAAATAAGTTTATATCACGACTAAAAGGGTATATCGATTACTATAATCGATTAATGTGAATGAGTTTCAACAATTGAACAGAATATATCTTGCACCAGATGACTGATTCAATAAAAGTAATTGTATACATTACAAATAACATAATGTTCGCAGTTAAAAAAAAAACAACATAATATAAAGAAATCTTAAAATTGAATAATATAGTAAATAACAGTATAACATAATAAAATAGCTATCGCTCTTCAAAATTCGTCTGTTTAGTATAGGTTACTGAATGTTACTGAATTTTTAGTAATACTTTGTTATTATATTATAAGCTATTAATTGACACCAATTTCATCTTTTTACACCCAGGCCCAAGAATGTATGAAAGCGTATCCGTCTCCTTTCGGTCTCTTCAAAAATTTGGGAGTGATTCACAGATTCACATTCAGGCCACTTTACTCTTGTTTCTAACCAGCTCATATGCTTATTCATGTATGTTTTTTGCACCCTGTGTGCTTTGGTCCATCGACGATTTAAGTTCACAGTGAAAGATCTTGCAAAACTGAATATTCTTGCAAAATTTCAAGCAAAATGCAGTCCAAAATTGTTTAATGCAGTCATTTGTAGTCCTTGAGGTCCCCTTTTCGTAGACTATAAATTAGTAAAAACCTCTAATTGTCACAAAAATCTGGAGTAAAAACATTGAAAGTTCCGATGCTTATTTCCGCCAAGGCTGCAAGTGTATGCGAAAAAAATATATATGTGGAATGATCCAATAAATGCTAAGCAATAACATATAAAAGGTTTCATTGCTAACACTTTTGAACATGTCGAGAAAAATCAATATTCTAGTTTTGCTCCAGACATATTTTTTTTCATTATTTTTTTTTCGTAAAAGTAAACCATTCCTTAAAAACTGCTAGAACAAACGTTGATGAGCGTTAATTTATCTGATCGCATGATTTTTTTCAGCGCGAAATATTGACCTTGGGTCCTAAGTCCACTATATTCAAAATCGGGACCAGTGTGCGCCGTGCCACATTCGATGGTCTGGTTTAGTACGGGACACGGCTGTGACCGGCGTCACTCCGTTGTCCGTTGTAAGTTTGTTCGTCTGTTGCTCATATATTGTAGTCCGCCTCACAGCCCACCGGCCGCGCGCTGCAACTGGCTGCAAGCTTGCACCGCGAGGCTACGAGGGGCATCGGGTGACTCGCATTGTTTACAAGCTGCATTCTCCGACACCAACACTACTGACATAACCGGTCTCATCGTCGTCATGTTATAACTGATTTCAGCATTGAACACCGTGGAATACTTGTGATCTAAGATTTATTATCTGACTTTGTGCATAAATAACTGCTCTGATATTGGTCAGTATTACCGCTTACATGTTGTTTTTATCCTTTTTTATTCTTAAGGCTAGACAGAGGCTCTAACAAAAAATGTGGTAGTACCTACCTTTGGTAAGATTTAATACGGATTACCATGATGTACCTAGTTAGCACCAAGTATTTATATAATATTCTAAATAAATATGTTGGTATATTTAATAATACCCGAGGTTGCATTAACTGTCTAGTACAACAGTAACTGTGATTAAATTTTTAAGATAATCCGCGAAATATATTCCTGCGGTCTCCTAAGTAGAACCACCATGCATTTTTTGTGGATATCTGTAACATTTGAAATGGTCGTGAATTCAAATTTGGAACAATTAAGACACTAAAATGATTGCCAGTATATGTAAACCTCAAAACTGCATAAAATTTAAAGGTTGTTGTTGACGCAACCTTTAAACGTTACCCATGGAACTGCATGGATGGTGGTTCGATTTAGTAGTCCGGGACTGTATTACAAGGTTTTAAAATTACTGGGAATACTGACCGCGAAGGCGATGTTGATGAAGATGAATATCTTCTCAGCGGTACAGAGTCCTCTGGCGCAGCCCATGGTGCAGGCGAGGGGGCAGGCGGCAGATGTGAGCGGCGGTCATGCAACACGCATCCAGTGTGTCCTGAGTTCCTGTTGTGTCAGTACTGTGTCATGAAGCTCGGGCGCACTTCACTACATTACGTCGCGCGTGATCGGCGCGGCAGGCGCGTGTTCACGGTCGCGCCTCGTAAGGCACTGACCGAGTGCGCCGGGCGGCGGCGGGCGGCCGGGTGGCGGGTGCCGTCGGGTGACGGGTGCGGGGAGGATCACACCACGCAGCACACGACTCCGCACTCCTACTTACTTAACTCCATTGTGAATCATTAGCTTTTAGCTTATACAATATTATATTCATCGTAATAATGACGACATGGCATCCGCAATTTTTTCACAGCGTTCTTTAGCTAAAAACATGAAATCGCAACTAGGTATAGCCGTCACCGCATCGTGTCTGTCTAGTCTGTGTAGCCGCGGACAGGGATGGAGGCGAAGGGGGCTGGGATTAAAAAAACCACATAGAATATAGAATGTGTCGGTTGTGTTATGATGTTGTTAGTTCTGTTGTACCTCACATCGCGTCGGTCAGGTCAGCGTGTCGCGGTGTGTCGCCTCCTCCGAGCCGAGCGCCGCCGCGCCATCCCAGCGCGCCCGACGACTCCCGAACTTCCGAACCCGACGTGCCGATTGTGATCCCCGAACTTCGTACGAGCTCCGAAAGCTGCGCCCGCCGCACTTGCACACAACCCGCTCACGACCCCTTAGTCATACAGTAATAAGGCCACACGTAGGTACGTGACGGTGACGCCTTGAATTTATCTGTAGATAATAGATATTAAAAGGCTTTTTCCCGATTGACTCCTCATCGCCCATCATCCTTGGGTTGATAAATTTGAAACTTGTTGACTACCCCGTTGGTCTCGTGGTCGCAAGCACGACTGTTGAGCGTGGGCTCCTGGATACTGGCATACTGGTCCGGGTCCCGGCCATAATTTGTAGATCTTTGACAGTCGTTACGGGTATACGATGCGCAATTTGGATTTCGTAGTGACCCAAGCACCGAAAAAGCACGGTTCTAACCTTAAATATACGGTGCAATATTATGCATTGCGTTGAACACCAGTTTATACTTGTTTTGGATCTCTCCCTTGCCTTTGATCTGGTTGCGTATGATTGCATGCGGGAGTAGCTAAGGGAGACAAAAGTGCTGGCGGAACTGTTGCGTATCCCAGTTTTGGAACTACAGACAGATAAATAGCGTGAGATGGGCTGATAGGCGGTCTGAGCCTTATAACCTGGAGTGTGCGAGACAGGGACGGATAAGAAGTGCTAGCAATCAAACTGAACGGAAATGGACTTAAACAGGTCAATCAGTTTAAGTACCTGAGGCAGTACGTGACTGACGACCTTAGTGATAAGGTGGATATAGAGCGGAAACGCAGGGCCCTGGAGTCCGATGTATCATGTGGGCGCGTAGGTTTGCACGCCGCGCCGCGCCGTAGTGAACAAGTTAGAGCAACTCGTGCAGCTGGCGGACCAAATACTCTCAGCGGATCATCAGCGTCCTGCGAGCACAATGTAATTACGGATTCAGGATGCTTTTGGGATTGCCCAGTTCCTGCAGTGCGTCTGGTATGCTCACGCAAGCTCACGTTGATGGCTTCCACGCCATCGTTATACAGAAATCCATCTCATTGCTCTGCAAAGTGCGGGCGAGCTCCAACCTGAACATTATGTCAAAGAGCTGCGAGTCTCCGATAATTTATCATATTAATAAACTAACCATCATCACGCCTGTATTCCCCGAAGGGTTAGGCAAACGTGTACCAATGTACACCCACAGTTCGCCGGTATGTTTAGGTCCAAAATAATAGGGGGCGAGCCTATTGCCACTAACTGAGCACAAAACCTAACTCCGAGCTGATAGGTACCTACTTATAATAGAAAAACCCAACATTACTTTGCTCGACCTGGGTATCGAACCCGAGATCTCTAGGGTAGTTAATGCATGATAAAAGTAATTAAGTAGTAGGTAGGTGGTTAATTAGTTATAATAAATAATGTGCTTTCGGCACAAAAACAAAGTACACTATTTTCAAGTTCACACACACACTGGCTCGTGCAGTGTACTCACGTCGTAAGTATTTATTAAGTACCTGCGCTGCAACGCAAGCACGCAGCGCTCCGGAGTGCCTCTCCCGCGACAGATGCAATCGATGTTCAACGATGCAGTGCAGCACTACACCCACTACGTGCTGACCTCCCCGAGGGCGCCAGCGTAGTGTGCTACGCGGACGACACACTGGTCCTGGCGCAGGGGAGGTCGCACGAGGCGGCGGCCGACCTTATGACACGCGGGGTTGCGACGGTCGTTGAGAGGATCCGGCAATTGGGTCTCGAGGTGGCCTTGCACAAGTCCGAGGTCCTGTGTTTTCATCGGCCTCGGAACGCGCCACCGTCGGGATCCCAAATCACGGTAGGAGGGGTTTCCGTCGGCGTCGGGTCGACGATGAAGTACCTGGGACTTGTCCTCGACAGCCGATGGAACTTCGTGGAGCACTTCCGACGTTTGGCTCCCAAGTTGGCACGGGCTTCGGCCGCTCTAAAGCGGCTCTTGCCCAATTTGAGGGGGCCAAACGCCTCCTGCCGGAGGCTCTACGCGGGGGTCGTGCGTTCGATGGCCCTTTACGGGGCCCCGGTGTGGGCGCGGGGCTTGAGGCGGCTTGCCGCCCATTACCTAAACGCGTCCCAGCGGGTGATCGCCATAAGGGTCATCCGCGGATACCGCACGATCTCCGGCGAGGCAGCGAGCCTCCTTGCCGGATTGCCGCCATGGGATCTGGAGGCGCTGGTCTTCGCGCGCCTACACGAGTGGCGCGCGGAGGCACTGGGCCGGGGCGAAACTCCGCTGCCGCGGCAAATTGCCGCCCAGCGGACGGAACTCCGGCTCGATCTCATGGCGACATGGAGAGAACGACTGTCGCAACCTCGTGCAGGGCACGCCTTTATTGAGGCGGTAAGTCCCCTCTTTGAGGAGTGGCTTGAGCGGCGCCACGGCGCCCTCACCTACCGCCTGACGCAGGTCCTCACCGGACACGGATGTTTCGGGAGGTTCCTGCACCTCATCGGGCGGGAGGAAACGCCCGGGTGTCACCATTGTGGGGATCGCCCCGAGGACACGGTGGAGCATACTTTGGCGGTGTGCCCTGCTTGGGCTGAGTACCGCCGAGTCCTCGAGGCGGCCATCGGCGGCGGCGCCCTCTCGCGTCCGGCACTGGTTCAGGCCATGGTCCGAAGCGAGGGGGAATGGGAAGCAGTCGCCTCCTTCTGCGAAGCTGTAATGCTAGAGAAGGAGGCGGCGGGACGGGAGAGGGAAAGGAGGGTCCCCCGTCCCAGCGGCCGCCGCGGTAGACGATCCGGGCGTCGGGAGCCACGAGACGACTCCCGGCCACCGTAGACGCGGGTCTGTGGACGGTGAGCAATGGGTAGCTCACCGTCCGTACGTTCACTAGCGACAGACCGTGTCGACGGCGCGTTCGTGTTCCACGCGCGCCTCAAAGAGATGTCAGCAAAATTGGATGGGGCCACTGAGGGCCGATGCCTGCCGGGGCTGCGGGTTGTTCGAAAGAGATACCGCGCCCCCGGAACGCAAAGGGCACATGAAGGAACATAGACGGGTTTTAGTCAGTAAAAGTCTGACACTCCCTCCCGCCCCGCCCAGGGCGGGGGAAGTTATTTGATGATTTCCCGTCTATAAAAAAAAAAAAAAGCACTACACCCAGCTAGGTACTGTGAAGGTTGTATGCCACTGCAACAGTGCCTCCTGGCCGAAAAGTTTAACTTTATCCGAACACTCAGCTGAATTCCACAAGTGATGCCAATTTATAAATAACTAGCTGTGCCCCGCGGTTTCACCCGCATTACGTTAGGTTTTTGGTTACTGATCCTCGTGGCAAATAGCGCGATGTTATGTAGCCTTTAATCTGTTATTCTGATGTATAAGCTACGGAATGTCTCGCAGAGTCATTATTTTGCTGCGAAGTTATTTTAGAACTGTGATATCTCCTAAGATATTCATTGAAATAAAATGATGTAAAGGGCAATTTTGTTCAAAATTAAACACTTGTGATGAATAGCGCATTTATGTTGATAAGGATTAATACTATAAAAACACCTTCGGTCCTTCGCAAATAATGCATTATTTTAAAACAAATTTTCTGGCCAAAAAAATGGTTCTAGTAAGTCAACCTTAAAAGTTAGGCATGTACATACCGCCGCGGACTTTTTTTTGTATATTTTAAGAGGAACAATTCTCTCATACATTATTTTTGCGTAACTTTATCAGTTTACACAGCGCACGCAACGAAAGCCCTCAAAAGGAATATTTTTCCCCGTTTTTGCCACATTTTTTATTAATGCTCCGCTCCAAATGGCAGTAGCGTGATATTATATACTATATATTTATATAAATGGACTATCTAACACAAAAATATTTTTTCAAATCGGACCGGTACCTATAGTTCCTGAGATTAGCGAGTACAAACAAACAAACAAACTCTTCAGCTTTATAATATTAGTATAGTATAGTATAGTATAGATAGATAGGCGCTTACTTTTTCTTATATTAGGCAGTTGATTACCTCTCAGCGATTGTGAGCAGTACAATATGTGTGAGTGCAGCTTAAAACGTGTATGTACATCAGTAGCTCTAGGCTCTAGCTACTTATCCATATAAAAGATTTCTTTCCATTCAAAAATAAAAGTTGAAGCGTTGCACACACACTCAGCCAAACCCTCCTCCGTCACAAGTTATAAAGAGATGTCAGTCTACCTTTCTACTCGTAGTTACGCGAAATAATTATTATTCCTTTACTCAGGTCTAAAGCTTCGAGCTCTGACAATAATCGGTAGAAAGAAGGATGAACTATCTGATTATAGATGGATACATTAGGCACGGCATTAAAGTAGGTACCAGTTGAACAGCTTCTTTTTTGATTGATGATAATTCATCTTTTGTCGGATGTAGGTTGACGCATTATTAAAGGAAGCTGTCGTTGTGTGCGTGTGCCCACCCGTTCTGTTCGTAATTGTCGTTCATTGGCATCTTAAGAGCTCGTAATTGACGACAACGCTGCGTCTGAACCGCGCCGCGTGCCGCCGCCGCGCCGCGTGCCCTCTGACCGAACAACGAGTGCCGCCAGCGATCACCTATTGAAATTGAAAGCAATCAAACGACAATTGAACACAAATGTTCCTACTTAGATATATTACCTACTTCGACTGACTAGTAGGTAGTAGGAACAATATCCCTTCTCCAGACAGCCTCTTCTAGTGGACACATGCCTAAGTAGCGTTGCGTGTAGCCAACTAGCCAAGTTCTCAAACAAAACAGATTAGCTATATTAGATAGAATTGCCACCACCTAATTGAATATCAGGATAAATTCAATCTAAGTAAGTAGGTGCCTACCTTGTGTACCGACCTACTTACTTACTATCACTACTACTGCCCCGTTGGTCCCGTGGTTGCAAGCGCGACTGCTGAGCGAGAGGTTCTGGGTTCGATTAGGGGTCGGGCAAAAAGTGTTACTGTGTTTTTAACCGACTTTCGGAAATTTCCGTCCCATCGGGTTATGAGAGTTAGGGAAGAGGGAGTGCACCTGTGTTTGCGAACACACTTGTGCACTATAATATCTCCTGCGTACGTGGTTAGTCTGCATTAAGATTAGCCGCCAATTCTCCAGACCGATTTCGGCCACGGCGCGCCATGGCCGAATCGGTCTGTAGAATTACATCATTACTAACACAGTATTTGCAATAAGTATTACTACGGTAGGATCTACTTCAATAGTTATTGACCTATTGAGTGGGCTCCTAATTTGACTGCCCATTCGTATTCATTTATTTGCATACCTACCGTAATGTGTAAATTCATCAATTTTAGAGAAAAACCAATTCCCATTAATTTAAATAAAATAAAAATAGGTTCTAAATTACGTAGGTAAGTAGGTACATATCTATTAACAATAATAGTTATTGTTAATAGATAACATGAAATGGATCATGGATCATGGATGTGTTATTAAATATACCTATTGAATTGAATTGAGATCTGACTTATACGAAGCTGACATTAATAATACTCTGTGCTCAATAATCTCGTGGCTAAATAATAATAATCTCAAAATTAACCTTAAAAAAAACAAATAATGCACTTTAGTCAAAGGAAAATAGGATCAAAAATAAATGCTCAATACCAAAAAAATATAATTGACAATGTAAACAACGCAAAATTTTTAGGTTTGATTATTGACAGTCCGCTAAACTGGAAAGACCATAATATTGACTCGCTTTGTAAGAAAATCAGTAGTGCTACGCGTTATTACAAAGTTGCTCCAACAGTTAATATAGAAATACTTCTCACTCACAGCAGTCACAGCATATCATGGTCTCGCCGCATCATTATTAAGATATGGTGTCATATTCTGGGGCAATTTGACGAACAGAGAAGCTGCTTTTAAAGCGCAAAAGCGATGCATTAAGCTGGGTACTGACCAACGTTACGGGGCGTAATGTAACGTGTTACACCACGAGCATTCGTGCAGTCAGTACGTCGTGTTACGGGGAAACCAGCGAGCAACGAGCCGCTTTGAGTGCTCCACCCGGCTGTCGGTTTTTTGGCGAATCCTTTGAGTATTACGCGGTTCGGTCAGTACGCGTCCTCGCTGTCGGCCATCTTGAGTGAACTAACGGCGAAAGCGGAGCACAGAGTTTTGACGAGCATGTTACGCCGATTTTAAAACACAGCGTAACATGTTTGATGCGTACACGCTCGATGCGAATGTTACATTACAACTCGTAACGTTGGTCAGTACCCACCTTTAGAGCCATGTTTGGACTTCAGGTAACGGACAGTTGTGAACCTTATTTTAAAAAGTATAAAATTCTTACACTACCGTCTTTGTATATTTACGAAACTGCGTTATTTGTTAGACAAAACTCACATTTGTTTCCACGCATGTCAGATACTGTTAATCGTAACAGGCGAAATGACATGTTACGACTTTACGAGTGCGCAGAGCTAAGACAGCGCTAATGAGAAAAAAAACTTTTTTACAAAAAAAACAACCGCCTTCAAAAACTAAAAAGAGAAAAATAACTTTAACTTTGGAAGTCGGCGGCTTTGGTTCTGTTTGTTGTTTTGTATTGCCGCCGACTTCCAAAGCTAAAGTTATTTTTCTCTTTTTAGTTTTTGAAGGCGGTTGTTTTTTTTTGTAATTTTTTTTTATTTCTCGCTTTTTAGTATCAATTCTTTTATCCAAATCCATGAAGGAACTGTCATGTCATGTAAATTAACATGACACCGCTAAAAAAAAGTCATAAGAAAGCAGAATACGCGATTTCGTTTACTTAGATGAGAAATTTTCAAATATTACTGTAAGTATACATCTGTGTAACTCTTTCGAGTGTACAGGCGCGATGTTATGTTGTGTAATTGCGTAAACAATGCATATTTATGCGATAGCAGCAATCGCGGTTGATTTGCTGTAATTTTTTGAAGAGTTCCGTTGTCTGTCTCCGGAATCCATCATCAGATCTATATGAAATTTAAATGGGACCATTTAGGAAGTTTACCCATTCCAACAAAAAAAGAATAATCAAAATCGGTTCATAAACGACGAAGTTATCCGCAAACAAACATAATATAATAAAAAGTGCCTATCTCAAAAACTCCTAAACCGATTTTGATGAAAATTGCAGTATTCCCTAAGTTGAACAATACCTAGTACAACAAAAAAAGAATTACTTAAATCGGACTTGTAGTTACGGAGATATGCGCGAACAAACATAAAAACATACATACATACATACATACACTGTTGAAATTTGGCACATTTGTTCAGACGCTGATATAGACTAACATATACGAAAACTGGGCAATTCTGGCAATATTACATACATACGGGTCGAATTCATAACCTCCTTTTTTTGAAGTTGGTTAAAAAGCATATTTTGCATAGCTCCGCAAGTCTGTAATAAAATTCCAAGGGAAATCGCTGAATTGAATTTAAATGGTTTTAAAAAAAGTTCAAAGACATACTTTGTAGCAAATCTTATTATGATTTATTTAAATGACTAGGTACTTAAAAAATGACAATTTGACATTATAACAATTATGAATTGATATTTGACTGTATTATTCTGCTGACATTATTTTTAACTGACATAAATATAACTACTATCTATTCATATTTAATTTCATCTTGACATCGCAATATTATTAGTCTTTGACATTATTACCTACCTATGATATTTAATTGTTTTATGTTCTATTTTTAATAATGTAATCGACTTAGATTCTTGGATAATAATGTAATATTTAACTTGTAATCATAGACATGCATACTGTATTAAGAAAGTGTAGCCATTATATGGCAGGATATGCTGTGACACTATTATTTAAATTAAGACCACATTTCTGATGTATTTACCATATTCTGACAAATATGCCCTACGGGCGGGACATAGCTGATCAAAATTTACAAATATTTTAAGAACTGTACTATACATACCTATGATCCACAATAAACATTGATTGATTGATTTGATTTGATTTGAGAAAAGGTACACCGAAATAGCGAAAGTGAAAGAGATTGTAAAAAAGAAGAAGGATGAGAAGGAAGAAAACTATAACAGGAAGTTCGCTGATAACTTCAGAGCCAATGTTAAACTGTTCTGGAAACAGGTAAGATTGGCTTGAGGGAAGACAGGAACATCAAGTATGAACGTTGTAAGAGCAGAAGATGGATGCTTATTAAGTGAAGAATGTAAGGTTTTGGAACGCTGGAAGGGATATTTTGAAAGTTTGTTTAGTGATCACGATAGTGTGTAAGGAGTGGGCAACTGGGCGGAAGCCAGTTTTGAAGAGCCAAACTCAGAGATAGATGAAGAGAATGAAATAAAGATGGATGAGATTGTAAGAGCATTGAGAGGTATGAAATTTGGCAAAGCTGCAGGCTATGATAGTGTCTGTCGAAATGTTGAAGAATGGTGACGGGGTGGTAGCAAGCCTGTTGCACCTTATCTTTAATATATATGTGTTGGAGGTATGGCCGTGTACCGGATGACTGGTGCAAGGCTGTAATTGTTCCACTGTATAAAGGTAAATGTTCGCAACAGGAGTGTAAAAACTACCGCGGCATTAGTCTTTTAAGCGTTGTCGGCAAACTATATGCGAAAGTTTTGATTAATAGGGTGACAAGAGTGACTGATGAGAAAATTTGGGATGTGCAAGCGGGATTTAGAGAGGGAATGGGATGTGTGGATCAGATCTTCTCCTTAAGGTGCATAGCCGAAAAACATCTGGCAAAGCACAAGAAAGTGTACTGTGCTTTCGTAGACTTGGAGAAGGCCTATGACAGTGTGTGGAGGGAAGAGCTATGGTCGACTCGATCCATGTATGGTGTGGACGGGCGCTTGATACGAGCACTGACATCTTTATATAAAGATTCCAGTGCTTGTGTTAGGATAAATGGGGCATACACTGACTGGTTTTACATCTCAAGAGGTGTAAGACAGGGCTGTGTAGCGTCTCCTTGGCTGTTCAACATATATATGGATAGTTGTTTGACAGATTTGAGAGAGAGTGAGAGTGAATTAAGAATGAATGAGTTGCCTGTCAAATGCCTGTTATACGTAGATGATCAAGTTCTTCTTGCATCGTCGGCGGAGCAGTTGCAAGACATGGTAACGTTAATGAATGAAGCGTTTAACAGAAAAGGGATGAACATAAATGTAAATAAGACGAAAGTGGTTTTTGAAAGAGAAGAGGATGTATCGGGATGTGATGTGAAAATAAATGATGTGAGTGTGGAGCAAGTGAATGAGTTTGTATACTTGGGCAGTATGTTTACAAGAGACGGAAAGATTGATGCTGATGTGGAAAGGAGAGTAAATGCGGGAAATAAAGTGAATGGTGCTATACATGCGGTTGTATTGTAACCCACCAGTCGATGTCCAAAAAGGCTCGACTGGCTGTGCACAATGGCGTGCTGGTGCCTACACTTACGTATGGATGTGAATGTTGCTGGGTATGGCAAACGAGGCATGAAAGTCGGATTAATGCTGTGGAGATGTGTTCCTTGCGAAGTATGTGTGGTGTAACGTTGAACGATAGAGTGAGGAATGAAATTATACGACAACATTGCAGTTTAAAAGAGGATGTAGCGACAAAGGTTGAAAAGAGTATACTTAGATGGTTCGGTCATGTTGAGAGGATGAGTAAAAGGCGACTAACAAAAGGGATTTATATGGCAGATGTGAGTGGCAATGCCGGTAGGGGACGCCCTAGAAAGACCTACCTTGACCTTATTGGTGAGGTTTTTCAGAAAAGTCAGGTACGCCAGTACTACGAGTACCGGCGTGCTTGTATGACCAGATGTATGAATGTGGAGGAGGCGGATGGAGTGTGTAAGGATCGTAGCAGGTGGCGGTCCGTGGTTTCTGCCTACCCCGATGGGAAAAAGGCGTGAGTTTATGTATGTCATATTCACATTATTGATTTGCATTACATAATATTTATAAATAATGGTTTAGACTTAGACCTAGGGACAATCATGAACCATGGGGGGCACAGAAAAATGTTAGGTATACTTAAAATTAAAAATTAAATTAAAGTTTGGAATAATTAAAAAATTAAAAAATAATTGCGAATTGATAGTTTTTCAATTTAATATTTCAGTGTAGGTAATGGTAAGAAACCATTTAGGTACACCCTGCGACATAGGTATACCTATCTCTCAGAAACAAGTAAAATTGTATCGCAGCCGCGAGACCGGAATAAATAATCGGCTGTTCACTTCTATTAGCCTATACACAACATGTACTCTCGAACCGCCTCCGACAAGTAGGTAGGTACCTACCTAGTACGCGCAATACATGGGCGCATTGCACAAATACATACCTACAAGCATATCATTATCGTGTGTAGTGTGTACTACGGCTATAACGAGGCTCTATTGATTCTGTCGTCGAATTCGTCAATTTATTCTGCCCAATAGGCGTTAATCACGGGCACAACCTTTCCTCATCCAGCGGCATACAATACAGCACAATAATGCTATGTAGGGCATCAATCAAGTAGGTAATTTAATATTGTTACCTACAGGATGGCACAAGTCGCAACGACAAAAGAACATTTCGGACGTCTCTTTCAATGGGCTTACCAAAATACCCCCATGTAGGTATGTGTTTAGCGATTTCGATTATTTATTTTGGGAAATTCTTACCTGACTTAAAATTTTCATAATTTTCACTTTTTTTTTATCAATTTGGGATGTTTTCAGAAAACTACTAATAGACCCAAAGGGCAAAGCCGCTGCTTTTTAGTACTTACTTCAGGCTGCTTCCTATCATGCAAATCCTTTAAAAAATGTAACACTGCGCTTAATAACACCACTGAAAAGTCTCAAGAAAGCAAAATATGCAAATTCGTTTCAGATTTTCAAACATAATTTTTTTTTTTAAGATATTTATTTTGATGGAAAAGCCAATCAGAATCATGTTTGAGCTCAAATTGCACTGAATAATGTCCTGTAAAATAACGGGTTCGTGAAAGATTTTAAAACTTTACTTACTTATTGTACTTTGGCGTCATTTCCTTCCATTTTCCATCTATAATGAATTTTGCCAAACTAAATTTATCCCGTCCAATTAAGTTTTAGTAATTTTTGGTGATGATAAGACAGACTGTTGTTAGGGTTCCGTACCCAAAGGGTAAAACGGGACCCTATTACTAAGACTTCGTTGTCCGTCTGTCTGTCTGTCACCAGGCTGTATCTCAAGAACCGTGATAGTTAGACAGCTGAAATTTTCACGGATTATGTATTTCAGTTGCCGCTATAACAACAAATATAAAAAATCTGAATAAATTAAATATTTAAGGGGGCTCCCATACAACAAACGATTTTTTTTTGTTTTGCTTGTTTTTGCTCGATATTGATAACGGCAACAGGGACACGCTTGAAATATTCACAAAATACTTATACAGGGTGGAAATTTATTATGCTACCTGGAGGGAAAGTACTCTAAATACTGAAGATAGCAAATTTTACTTAAAGGAAACATTCCTTTATTTTTAAAAAGAAACTAAACTGCATTTAAATAATTTTTAAAATTCCGTTGCCTCACCTGGGAATCGAACCGACTAAAATCCGAAAAAATAGCATCCTGTACTTTTATGGCACTAATCGATAGAGTCAATCATAGGGATCAAATCTCTGCAAACATGGTAAATTAAATTAAACAAAAACCATGACATTTTAACCTAAACTTATTTTATTCGGACGAAAAAAACGAACAAATTAACTAAGTAGTTGCTGGAAATGAGCTCCACTTTCATGGATACACAAATTTATTCCTTTAAAAAACTCATTTTGAGTGAGTTTTGGTAGCAAACAATTTTCAATATTCACCAAAACACCCTACTAAAAGTTATTCACAATGAATTCCTTAAAAGAATAAATTTGTGTTTCCATGAAAATGAAGCTCATTTCAAGCATTCAGTCAATTCTCATTTCAAGTCAATTCTCGATTTTTTCGTCCGAATAAACTAAGTTTTGGTTAAAATTTCATGGCTTTTTTTAAATTTAATTTATCATGTTTGCAGAGATTTGATCCTTATGATTGACCCTATCGATTAGTGCCATAAAAGTACAAGATGCTATTTTTTCGGATTTTAGTCGGTTCGATTCCCGGGTGTGGCAACTGTATTTTCAAAATTATTTAAATGCAGTTCTGTTTCTTTTTAAAAATAAAGGAATGTTTCCTTTAAGTAAAATTTGCTATCTTCAGTATTTAGAGTACTTTCCCTCCAGGTAGCATAATACTGCGGGTTGTTCGAAAGAGATACCGCGCCCCCGGAACGCAAAGGGCACATGAAGGAACATAGACGGGTTTTAGTCAGTAAAAGTCTGACACTCCCTCCCGCCCCGCCCAGGGCGGGGGAAGTTATTTGATGATTTCCCGTCTATAAAAAAAAAAAAAAAAAAAAAAAAGGTAGCATAATAAATTTCCACCCTGTATAGTATTTGTCACATTAAAAATTAAATTAAAATGAAATACATATTTAAGGGGGGCTACGGTACAACAAACATGTGTTTTTTGTCGTTTTTGTAGATAAGTAGGTCCGTAGGTACGTGCGCGAGTTCGGCTCGATCTTTCCCGGTTTTTTTATTATTGATCAAGACTATACTTTCAGAATTTGTTATTGTGAATATACGGGGGATGGAAGTTTTTAGAATAGGTCGGAAAAAAGCAGCCGGTGAAAACGACATAAACACGATTCACATCTTCCGATCCTATATGATTTGTCGGAAATCCTAAATCGGAGTAATTCTCTACACACTTTCCGATGTGCTTCCTTAAAATCAGATCGGCTTCTAGCGATGACTCTGTGCACACGTGTTTCACATGGCTCTTACGTTGTCCTATGTATTTATGCTTGCGAGTAGAATGTAGCGCACTAACATTGTCATTATAAGACTTATAAACTATGTACCTGTATTGTGACAAATAAAATTATTTGATTTGTCTATAGTACTACAAAAGATTGCAATAGGAGTAGCAATATCAAGTACAGTTTTCCTCCTGTTTCGTGTATCCCATATACATACATATACACGAAAAAGGAGGAAAGAGAGAAGCTTATGGGGGCTGAAAAAATTAACAGTCACAGAAAAAGGTTTCATCATCATTATCATATCAGCCGCAGGACATAGGACTCCTCCATAGATTTCCAAAAAGACCGGTTGGAAGCGGCGTGCATCCAGCGTCTTTCTGCGGTTCACACGTCTAAAAATCGTTAAGGTCTTAAATAATTAATTAATGATTAAAGTCTAGACGAAGAAGAGACGAGAACCAAAGTCTAGACATTTCAATGAGCGCGATTAGGGACACGTCTGAACTGGGACAGGTAGTAGTAGTAGGGTAGTGTGTGACTAATAGTATATTAAACTATGTGTGTGACTGTGATGTTTTATCGGACGAATGTTCTATACACCGTCCGATTTTAGGAAAAGGACGGTCGGAACATCCGATCTTGTAATAATACTAACAAAATTAGGATCTGTTACCCAATACATTGTCCGATTTCATCCGATAATTAGGATCGGATCGGATAGGATCGGAAGGTGTGGATCGTGCTTTAGGAACTCTTTGGATATGTCTCTCCTCCTTTTTTAAAGTCGTTCAAAAAGACAAGCGTGTTCCCGTGATGTGCAAAATAAAACAAGGTATGTACACAATGAGACATTTATTAGTGTTCAACAATCATTTTTTGTTTGTCACATAGAGAATCTGTCATGGTAGCCCATGAAATGAAAGAATAACATTTTAGCCATGCTAGTGGAAACATCACCAATTCACCATGCTATATAATACATAGCTGCAAGAATATATACTGTCATGAGGTTTATTGCGGATGTAGTGTCACGGGCTACCTTGACGGAATTAGTTGCCGACTACGCTACATGGCACCAGCGGCGCGCACCGCGCTTCCACCCACTCACCAACCACCACCACCGACAACACTGCAACTCCCACCAACTCACCCCATTTGGTGACCTTCCCCAAGGATGAGTTTTGGCTGAAAGGTGTGCTGTATCGGCGTTTCTGCGGCCGGCTACGCGACTCCTCGCAATGTAACACGACGCCGTTACTTCGTGAGCTAGTTCATAAGCTAGTTTTATAAAATATGTATTAGTTTATAGTCATTGTTTTTAAACGTATAAATGTATCGTGTTTTATGGTCTTTAGTTGCCTGAAATACTCGTGCATAATGATTTTATAATTATAACAGCCACACTGGCCCACTCCTCACTAGCTGTACAATAAATCGCAAGCACCCCATGGTTCTGCACATTGATCACTTTGGTTCGAAACAGTTTCAGAAACATGCAATCAATGGGTCAGAAAACGTTCGTCCTTCATGCTCGTGAACGGGCGCAGTGCGTTAGAACTGGTCATCCCGTAGCGGCAGGTCTACTTATTTTGAATTATTTTTAATCGAGTACTTTGGACCTCTATAAATGTGAATAGCATGTTACGAGTATATTGTATCCATAGATTCAAAGCCAAAGCATTTCCAACCTTTTACAGGCACTTTCAAATTGTCAGGCGATTTTATTCAACAGCTTTGAAATAAGGTACAACAAATACACAAATCTATACTAATATTATAAAGCTGAAGAGTTTGTGTGTTTGTTTGAACGCGTTAATCTCAGGAACTACGGTCTGATTTGAAAAAATATTTTTGTGATTGATAGCTCATTTATTGAGGAAGGCTATAGGCTACATAACATCATACGCTATGACCAATTGGAGCGGAGCATCAATGAAAAATGTGGCAAAAAAGGGAGAAAATACTCCTTTTGAGGGCTTTCGTTGCGTGCGCTGCGTGAACGGTTAAAACGTAACGCAAAAATAATGTACCTATGAGAGAATTGTTCCTCTTAAAATATACAAAAAAAAAGTATGCGGTTGTAAATGCCTAATTTTTAAGGTTAGCTCACTATAGCCATTTTTATGGTCATTGTTTTAAAATAATGCATTATTTGCGAAGGTGTTTTATGAACATAGTATTAATCCTTATCAACATAAATACGTTATTCATCAAAAGTGTATAATTTTGAACAAAATTGCCCTTTACACCGGGAACGGATCAGTAACCAAAAACCTAAAGTAATGCGGGTGAAACCGCGGGGCCCAGCTAGTGTAAAATATTTATTTTAAACAAGTATCAAGTTTCTTACCACATTCTACCTTACGAAGCTACCTTCTGGAATGGGCAATTATATTCAACTAGCTGTTCCCCGCGGTTCCACCCTCGCTGCTCAGCACCTGTTGGTCGTAGCGTGATGTTACATAGCCTATAGCCTTCCTCAAGAAATGGACTATCCAACACTAAAAGAATTTTCCAATTCCAACCAGTAGTCCCTGAGATTAGCGCGTTCAAACAAACAAACTCTTTAGCTTTATAATATTAGTATAGATTATTTTTTATTGTAAATAAATTTAAAAGTGCCTTTTAATGGTCCATTTTAAATAACTAATTTGGCTTTGACCAAGGTTGTGTGATTAGATTTTTTTGAATTCGTAAGGTTTTAGTGTCGAAGGAGTTTCTTGCTTTTTCATCTCCATAGAAACCTATTGTTCGGACCTCTCAACTAGCTTTCTGACTGACCGAATTCCTGATAATTCAACACTGGTTTAGATTTTATTACTGTTCTGGGTAAAGTAGAAAATCTTGTTTATTTTTGTAACCAACTTTGTGTTTACTATTCAAATATTACCTAATAATTATTAGTAAAAGCGACATGTGCAGAAGCGTAGCGTGGCTTGGCGGGGCCCCGTATAAACATTGGTTTGGGGGCCCTTAGGAAGGTAAAGATTTCTCACAATAAAAAAAAATTGCATAAAATTAAAATAAATATTTTTTAAATCTATACTAATATTATAAAGCTGAAGAGTTTGTTTGTTTGTTCGCGCTAATCTCAGGAACTACCGGTCCGATTTAAAAAAATCTTTTTTTGTTGGATAGCCCATTTATCGAGGAAGGTTATAGGCTATATAACATCACGCTACGACCAATTGGAGCGGAGCAATAAGTGAAAATGTGGCAAAAACGGGAGAAAAAAAAACCCTTTGAGGGCTTTCGTTGCATGCGCTGCGTAAACGGTTAAAGTTACGCAAAAATAATGTATGAAAGAATTGTTCCTCTTAAAATATACTACAAAAAAGTCCGCGGCAGTACATGCCTAACTTTTAAGGTTGACTCACTATAAGCATTTTTATAGCCAGAAAATTTGTTTTAAAATAATGCATTATTTGCGAAGAAGTTTTTATGAACATAGTATTAATCCTTATCAACATAAATACGTTATTCATCGCAAGTGTTTCATTTTGAACAAAATTGCCCTTTACATCATTTAATTTCAATGGATATCTTAGGAGATATCACAGTTTTAAAATAACTTCGCAGCAAAATAATGATTCTGCGTGACATTCCGTAGCTATACCTCAGAATAACAGGTTATAGGCTACATAGCATCGCGCTATGAGCCACGGGAACGGATCAGTAACCAAAAACCTAATGTAACGCGGCCGCGGGTAAAACCGCAGGGCACAGCTAGTCATAATTATATACTCGTATCTGTCACTTTTTCCAAAAAAAAAAAAAAACAAATTAAATAGGTATCTACACCCTCCTTACCTTTTTTTCGGCAAACTGATTTATTCAATTATTTATAGCTGATGATGACTTTAGTTTTCTAAAGTTACTGCCTCTATGGATAATAACCGCGATAACCGATGTAGGATGTTGCCAACTTTTGAACGCACGCTTTGCGCGGGCAAAAAAGAATTGCTTGTTTTGACTTTTGTCATTTGTGAAATAACAAAAAATTTGGGAAGTTTTTATTAATTTTTGCTTACGCACATTGGGGGCCCCCGTAGCCCTGGGGCCCCGTATAATTGATACGGCAGATACGGCGGTAGCTACGCCCCTGGACATGTGGCGAAGTTGAAACCATAAAAATACAGATAAATATTACTAATTCCCGTGTGAATGATCGCATAGCTATTGAACCTGAGCTGTAGGTAGTGCGATTCTCTAAAATGCAAACTCGAAAACGAGTCTCACTAAAGTGATCGCGCACACTTCGATAACGAACCAACTTGTCATTGGCTTAGTATTCGTTCGCCGTGGTGACGTCACCGGCGTGATCGTGTTTAACAGAATACCATTTTGTAATCTCACTGCGGATTCCGGTTTCGAATTACGAAGTGAGGCTTAGAGAATCGCACTGCAGGTTTGTTACACGTTCATTAAAGGCTTGGAGCAGGCGCGAACTGCGCACTAGGGGGTGCGACGTGACGCCGCGGGATCGCTGTGCGAACATCTCGCCAGTGTGACACATTATACAAGGCGTTGATTTGCATCCTCGTCAAATTCAAGGAGTTAACTATGCTCGCGATTCTTAACACGAATCACTAATAAAATAAATTGGTTTTGATAAAAAAAAAAATTGACGTGATTTTCAAATTCGAGCTAGCTAGCCATCGCGCCAGATGGTTTAGGCGCTATGTACACATTGATATAGCCGCGCGACAACTCTGCCTACCGCATACGCAACTGGGCGATTCTGAATTTTGCAAGAGGAGTATTCTGGAATACTGTTATTTTGATAGATGCAACTAAAAAAAAAAGTATTTATTAGATACTAGCTTCTGCCCGCGACTTCGTCCGCGTCACAGTTGATGTGTTATCCTACGGGTACCGTACATTTTCCCGGGATAAAAAGTAGCCTATGTGTTATTCCAGACTATAATCTATCTTTGTGCCAAATTTCATCCAGATCCATTCAGCCGTTTAAGCGTGAAAGAGTAACAAACATCCATACATCCAAACTTTCGCCTTTATAATAGTAGTAGGATTGGCCAGGTATCGTAATTATATTTGATTACTTCTATTTTTTTTATGACAAGCTCCTAAAATTTGACGAGGATGCAAATCAACAGCTTGTATAATCCTATAACACACAACCCTGGGCATTTTCGGTTCGTGGAAGTATTCTCTATCTATTATGGCCAGTTGTATAGTGCGCGGCAACTTTAAACAAATGAATCCAACCAATCAGAGTGACGATGTGTAGACTAGGCACCGCACTTGCTTCATACGTGCTTACGCACTGCTCCAGTCTGACTGTCGCCTCACTCAGCTTTACACAGAGAACAGACGCGTGGCTCGCGAGTGGCTGGAAGTGCGGCCGCTCACATAGAACATCGACTCGTACCTAACTACGCGTACTGCACACAAATATTAGTATTAGAGTGTGGCGAACGGCCAGCAGGCACTTCATACTTCACATACTAGGATTTCTTACAATATTATTGTAACTGAATGTATTAAAAAGCCAGTTTAAGCCGTAAATACAACGTGCAATGCGCATTGTTCATGAGAAAATACTAAACACACTTATTGGCTTGAAGATGATGATGATGATGATGATGATGATGATGACTTATTGGCTTAACACTTTCAATTACTACCAGGATGCCAAAACCGCGACGTTAACTTTCTGCAAGTACGTACGAGTGCCATACACCCGAATGCACATCATAATAGAGGCATCGACATTTACAACAAGAAATATGAGTAAACAAAACAGGTCGAGGGCGCGGCCGAGGAGGCGGCCGGCGGCGGTGCCACACACTACTAAACTATGTAATAATCAGTCAAAGTATAAATGCATTTATTATTACAATATCGACTCGTGGAAACGAATGCAACAAATAATTACTAAAATATTTGTACTGGCTTATAACTTAAGTACTAACGAAAAGAAAATAAAATCAGTCTCAACATATAAAGTCTTATACAGTGGTGCGACATGGCAGTGTAGAGATCAAGCATCAGGTATATTATGATTATCTGAGTATTTGTACGATGGCTTAGTATACGATGATTTGTGAGTGTGTCACGTGACCTGTGGCGGGGACGAGTACGTGACGTCACCTGCGACTCTTTGGTTAGAGAGTTAGTACACACGCATACCAACATAATAATGTGTTAAATAATAGTTACATTAGTACGTAAAGGAGAATATTGTATGAAATACTTTATTTATTTAGCTAACGAGCGAGGGTCTCTGTGTCACTGCGGAACAGACTAAGCAACAAGTGACAACTAGACACATCTACCATTCAATTTCCATTCATTTTCCAATCGGGGTACAGTGCCTACCTCTTGTCTGTTACTTTTCTTGTTCAACGCTGAACCGCTCCACCACATTCATATTCAGTTCTCTGCTGCAGGTTATCCATCGCAACATGCACACAATCGGGAAGTGAACAAATTGCGTACGAAGGTACATATTGCTCCGCATCAAGCTGTGTGATAGGCGTGATGGTATGTTAAGTGTCAAGCTCTATGTATGTATAGGATAACTGAGATACCTGGAGGCGCACGATGACGCCGTCCGAGGACACGCGGCAGGGAATGTGTTCGCCGGGTCGCGGCACTTGTTCGGAACAGTCACCGCGGCCCTGGAACGCAAAGGGCATTAGGAGCAACACAGATGGGTTTTAGTCACTGCCTGACACTCCCGTCCGCTTCGCCCAGAGCGGAAAAGGTCATATGATATAATATATCAATAGACTGAAAAGAAATTTAGTAGAAAACAGATTTCTATGAGGCATATTTGGACATGCAATCTCTACTGATGTCGACATGTTGATTTAATGAGACAGGGATATGATTGTGTCAGACGATCCAAGGTATCATTTCAGAGGCAGGAGGAGGAGTACTTTACGACTTGCACAAACATTGAATGACTTTAGTTAACGAACGAATTATCGTTCGACACGGGAGCCGGGCACTAAAAGGGTTAATTCTTAGAGAGCCGATAACGAACTCGTTGTTTATGTAGTTATATCAGCTCCATTGCTTAAGTCCGTATTTTGTATTTACATATTTTTTCTTAATAACATTTCCAGTTGCTTTATTACGAATCGGATTGCTTCACAGCATAGTCAGCACTCTGCTACACTATTCGTAAACGCAAGTGGCAAGTCGGCGGCTCAGACGGCTCGTTAGCTAACATAAATAGAGCTCATAACACACTACGCTTACATCTAACAACACACATTTGGTTAAGCTCTACATTTATAAACTTTAAATATTAACGTTTGATAATTATTTGCTCCCTAATACCACCTAATTCACAACTAAGTTCATAGTCACGGCGTAGGGAGCGAACGCGTCAACATAAAGTAACCGGCGCCAGGCTCGTGCGGCCTAGGCCTTGTAGGCGGGCTGCGGGTGCGCGCGCAGCCACAGCGCGGCCGCCAGCGGCAGCGACAGCGCGTGCAGCGCCAGCAGCGCGCCGCCCAGCGCCAGCGGCGCCCGCGCCAGGCGCTGCAGCGCCGCCAGCGCGCGGGGCCCGCACGCCGCGCCGTGCAGCCCCGCGCCGCCGCCGCTCGCGCCCGCCACGCGCCGCGCGGCCGCGCAGCCCGGCCCGCGCTCGCGCTCGCAGCACGACGCCGGCACCCAGTACCACGTGCCGGGCGCGCCCACCGACAGGTCCAGCGCGCCGCCCGCCGCGCCCGCGCCCGCCTGCGCGCGCGCCCAGGCCGAGTGCTGCCAGTCGCGCGGGCCCTCTGCGCCGCAGCACTCCAGCTGAAATCAGAATCATTTATTTGTAAACATAGGTTAGATTACAACAGAGTGTGAGGTGTTCAAAATAGGTAGCTCCTCTATGCTTTGCCCAGAGGCGTACAAATATTTATGGTTAACATGCTGCACCCGAACATTACGTCACATTCGATATCGCTCACGCTATTTTTTTTTCTAATCATGGGAAATCATCAATTGGCTAATTACGCTCTGAGCGGAGCGGAAGGGAGTGTCAGATACTTACTGACTTAAACCCCTCCTTGTTCCTCCTAATGCCCTTTGCGTTCCAGTGCCGCGGTAACTCTTTCGAACGAATTCCGCAACCCTAGCAGGCACTGGCCCTAGCGAGCCCCGTCTACAGCGCTTACACAATTGTTCTATTAACTAGAGCCTATAGGTTATACTCATTGGTGACTGGCTTCTGCCTGCGACTTCGTCCGTATAAATGTAAATTTTATCATTAATCACATTGCATTATAATTATATACTGTACATACAGGAAAAGTTTTTAACCAATGCGTAATTTTTTTTTGGTAGTTCAGTGTCAGTAAAAGAACACCCACACACCGGTCTGTGGGGTCGTTAGACCTTACTGCCCACACGATAAAAGAAAAGTAAAAGAACACATTTCCGTGTTTAGTTAAAAAAAATAAAAAAAAATTCATCCTTATCCGAGTTTGAAATAAGCAAAACATGGACATAATCTATCCATACTATCAATGACAACTCTTGGCCGCTGCCCGGGCGCATGGCTGGGGTGAGGGGGTGGAGAATGCGCTAGCGCCGAGTGACAATAAAATATGGTTTTTAAGTAAACATGTTTCGTAAGCGATAACTTTTTTTTTGGTACATTTGTTCAGACGCTGATATAGACTAACATATACGAAAACTGGGCAGTTCTGGAAATATTACATACTTACGGGTCGAATTGATAACCACCTTTTTTTTTAAAGTCAGTTAAAAAATATGCCAAAAAAAATAAATTAAAAATTTAAAAAACCCCCAACGCAAAAACCTAAGTTCCCTTTAAAAAGTAAAAAAATAACAAAAAAAATACGTCACGTTGGGAGACCGCTCGGGACGATCGTATCCTAAATGCAACATCGGTCCCCCAACGTGACGTATTCTTTTTGTTATTTTTTTTCTTTTTAAAGGGAACTTAGGTTTTTGTGTTGGGGGTTTTTAAAATTTTAAATTAAATTTTTTATCTTATACTTTTTATAGGTACCTATTTATTATAATGTCTATTTTGTTAAGTTTGAGACCCCACTCGAGTATATTTACAGATATTCGGTTTTTCTTCCCTACTTTCACCCCCACAACTTTTAAACGGCTCAACCGATTTTCATCAAACATGTCTAAGAACACTCGTACATAGGTCACCTTTAATACCAGAAAAACTAAATTGAAATCGCTTCATCCGTTCGGCAGCTATGATGCCACAGACAGACAGACAGACAGACCGACAGACAGACAGACAGACACGTCAAACTTATAACACCCCCCTTTTTGCGTCGGGGGTTAAAATACAACTGCTGTAAGTAGTGATAACAACTACGCGAACGAAGTGGCGGGCAGAAGCTAGTCAAAACAAATTAAATTCAAATCGAGTAGGTCGTCGTCAAGTGCAGCAATATAAGAAAGTATATATCATCGCTTGAAGATGAGTCAGCGCTTCAGGCTGACTTATATCGTCTTGAAGAGTATTGTCGGGCCAACAAACTAGATCTTAATCCATTGAAGTGTTCGGTTATCACTTTCACTAGGAAACGTGCGGTCCTAGCTACCACTTACACTCTCTATCGGGCCAAAACTTGCCGAGGTGCGACACTATTCGTGACTTAGGTATCCACCAAGACAGTACGTTAGTTTTTGACTCGCACATTGACGCCCTTGTTAAAAAAGCCTCTACATTGCTTGGGTTTATAATGCGTCTTTCTAAATGCTTTTTAGATGCTAAAACACTAAAAATTTTGTACTACACTTTTGTCAGAAGTCAGTTAGAGTATGCATCTCAGATTTGGAATCCACGTTATCACAGGTACATCGACCGAATTGAAAATATCCAAAGACGCTTTGTCAAATATCTTTGTTACCATCAAAAGATTCCTTACGATTCTACTGATTATCTCCGTCTCTGTAAGAAGTTCCATTTGTTGCCACTTGAAGATAGACGAAAGATTGCTGACTGTCTGTTTTTGTTAAAGATATTCAACAATAATATTGACAGTCCCGAGTTTTTATCAAAATTTTATTTTAGTGTGCCAAATAAATCATTTCGTTTCAATCCGCCTTTATGTGTACCTCATACCTCTACCAATTATAGGCAGAATAGCTATATTGTGCGCGCAAGCAAGCAATTCAATGAATTATGTAAGCAACATGACTTGGATCCCTTTACGACTAGTGTGACGTCAGCTAGACGGTGCCTTAACTTTTTTAAATAGCTACCCCACATTATTCCCTTTTTTTATGATTTGATCCTCCTAAATTTTAAATCAAATAGTTTTAGACTAATGTGTAACGTTAATCAACAATCTGTGTCCAATGTTTGCTCACTTTTAATTTTTTTTGTCAAATTCTACACGCGAAGACTTTTAATTGGCTTCCTGTCGTCTATAGTTTCCTTTCTACTTAGTTTGTTAGCTGTAAGTCTTCCATGCTGCGTTAAATAAATATAAATATATAAAGTGAGCCGACCCCCTGCTGCATGGCGTCGAGGAGCTGCGTGCGCGTGTGCAGCACGCCGTACTCGTGGCGCACGGTGTGGTCCAGCGCGTCCAGCAGCGCGCGCCGCAGCTGCGGGGCGTGCGCCGCGCCCCACCACGCGGCCGCCGCCTCCGCCACGGCCGTGAGCGCCAGCAGCGAGCACGCGGCCGCCAGCAGCGGCGCCGAGCCGCGCGCCGCGCCCGCCAGCGCCGCCAGCGCGCCCAGCGCCAGCGCGCCGCCCCACGCCGCCAGCGCCGCCAGCCCCGCGCGCGCCGCGCCGCTCTCGCTGCCGCGCCCGTCCCACAGCGCCCAGCCCGCGAACCCGCACGCCGTGCTGCCCACGCACTGCAACCGCACGGGTTCCATCATAGTAAACACATCATTATTCTGACTCTACGATTGCCCTGCCTGGAGGCATTCATTGAAAGGCATCCACAGGAAAGCGCGGTTGAGCAGTAAACAACCTCCTAGGTTGAACTGCGACATGCCATTCCGAAAAAAAAGAAAACAGTCTACAATCTAGATGTTCCAAGTTTCGAGCATGCAATGCTTGTGCTTGCCCTTGCAGTACCTTGATTAAATTAAATTAACAATTTTTTCATTCAAAGTCAAAGCAATTATTTTAATTAGACCATTTATTTACATGTGTGCTTTCAAATTGTAAAGAAGCTACAGTGTAAAGTAGAAGCCAGCTGCTTGCAGCAGCTCCAAAACGTAGGTCTGTATGGAGAAGAACGAGCAAGAAAGTCTACAGACACTCTTTTCTTTCTTTCAATAATTATTAGGTTTTAACAAAATCTTAGTTGCAATGTAATTGTTGCTACTATATGCGAAAACAATAAAGGTGAATGTAAAACAATAAAACAAAATACAAGAACAAAGATGTGAGCCTTGGCAGTTAAGAGATGACCAACCCCAACTGACAGCGCCCGTTCACGAACATGATGCATGGATAATCACCATTTAGCTTAACCATCTTGAAGGGACCCAAAACATCCAATATACACACCACTGTCTCCTCAGTGAGACATTTAAGTGAGCATGACAAAGCTCTCAAGCACCATACTCATTATGTCCAACAATACACAAAAACGAAATAAATGATGTTAAATTAAAAAAAAACAGAGGTTTTCAGTGATCTTATTTGACAGATGACCTGCGAAAAATTAATAATAAATAATGAATAAATGAAAATAATGGTATGTGGCAAATCAGTCCTCAGTGTTAGACTTTTACTGAAAAAACTTCTTAAGTGCACTTTCGAATTTAAGACTTCAATAGTTTTGGACCTAGAATGCACTGGGATCATGTTTTAAAACTTAGGTAATCTTTTTTTAGGCAACCACTAAACTAGAAAATATTAACAAAACCCACTATAGTATTGCTAAAGATATTATCTCCCAGGCGCCAATCTAAGATATGGGACCATGAGATTGAGCTCTCCCGAGCTCCCAACGCTTATAGACAGCGATTAACTTCGTCGTAGGTACATTCGTTTGCCCGCCGCGCGTTTAAACCTGCGCCGCTGCACCTTTTAATTATCATCTGGTTTTCACACGTCTCTATTTACGGAATCTTGTCTGAGTAAATCAATAAGCAATATCTTCGAATCTTCGGCGCAACAAAGCACCAAAAAGATTCGCTTCCATTCATTAATACCGGTAGCAAGTTTTCAGTTTCTTACCAAAAATATTATATTGAAGAGTATCAGCAAGCACTTCATTAGCGAGTAGCACCGAGACATACCCATGACTTTCAATCTATTCGAACCGAAGAGTAGAAAATCCACTGATCAGTGTTTCAGGTTGCACCTTCACAATATCTACTTGGTCAAACGGCTACTTGTGCAGCTTTTGTTTTTACTCGGACAAATAAATCGAAATTCGACTACGTTTGTTTACCCGAAATAAAAGATTTATTTACCCAAAGTTCAATGCCTTCGGTTCGATCGAGTTTGGAAACATAGAGTGTGGTGTGACATAGAGTAACAAAGATTTGTTTGGAAAAGTTATTGCTTATTAGAGATGGGACGGGCGCAGAATTAACGGAATAGTTAAATCAACCGCGGACGACCTGTCAACGCTTCAACGGTGAAAATAGGTGAAAAGGGTGAAAACAAGAGTAAGGGCACGAAAAAAGTGTCGATACTTTGTAGTGTCAATACTTTGTAGTATCCAGTACATCGCCTTTCGATACCGATATATTTGCACTCGATACTTTTACTCATTGAGTAATTTTTGATAGATATCGTATCGAAGTAGTTTTATGAAATTGCTTACATTTAAAATTTGGCTTTAATACGTCACGTTAAAACATTAAGGTGAGGTTATCCGAGCGCCATAGGCATTTAACGCTTACCCCAGCCCGCGCTATTAGAAGCGATACGTAATAAGTTACAAAGCGCGCGGGAGCCGCACGCATCAAACGATTCGATTACATAATATTAAAAAAAAAAAAAAAACATTAATTTAATTACAAAATTATATCTACCTACCTAAAAAAATGTATTAACTAAACTTTAAACGGGTATTTTTAAATTAGCGGGGGGTGCGACGTCAAAAAATTTGCGCAAATCCGGCCTCCAACACGTTCCACTCGGGACTAAAGGACGGCGCCATCGCCACCAGGGCGAGCGCATAAAAGATGAAAACCCTAGATTTTAGAATAAGTGTTATTATGGTATTTTATTGTCCAGAGCCTAATATAAACGTGTGAATGTTGAATAAAGTGATTTGTTTTTTTTATTTACCATCTATTGAAACTAAACTGACTTGTAGTAAAAGTACTTTAGGGTCTGCTTTGAAGTATCGATACTTTTCGACAGACGTAATTTTTATAAATCATTCGTTTTCATAGAATTACAAACGACAACTAGTCGACGAAATCAACCAGTTCATCGACTACTTGATAAACGGTCTAGTTTCGGTAACGAATAATGCGGGGCGGAGGCGCAACGATACATTGTCTATTGCTTGACAGCTTGATCTTGCTAGTATTACTGTAGTAAAATAGTTAATTTCCAAGTCTACGCTACTTTTGTACATACATAAACCACAAAATAAAACATTTAGAGTAGAAAATGAATTCGTTTTTTTTTTAACAGAATCTTATAGTCTTTATGGATTTTCATCAATGCGATTAAAGAATTTAGTAAGTCAAAGCCATAAACAAATTCATTCGGTACAGTTTCACACCGCCGAACAGCGAACGTTCGAGGTTCGGGTTTTTCTTTGACAGCGAGTGCGGAATGTCTCCCTACAAAACATAAATAAATGGCCACCGTTGATATTACGTTCTTCATAATTGTACGATTTTATGTTTGTAAAATGGACGCCAACTGCATTGAAAACCAAAGGTAATTTTAGACGTTTATGTAAATCTAAAAACAAATGCATGTGATCTAGTTTTTCAATAAAGTTCCTAAAATTGAAAAGGTGTAATTGACAGAAAGTTTCGCGCCACTGAGGTAGCACAACTTTGTAGTTGTGTTGTATTCCGTCGTCCCGCCGCGACGCCTTTCAGTATCAGTAATGTTTTCAATGTGCGGACGCTATTTCCAGGGATCAACTTTCATCCCGAAGAAAAGCGCGACGTTGGAGTATGAATTCACAAAGATTAGAAGAAATTGTGGCGGTGCTGATGAGGCCGATCGGCAGCGATGCTGCCCGTCGATGCTTCGACACGGACCTTGCCGCGGTGAGTCTCTGACACCGCCGGTGCATCGCCGCGCGCATCTCTTCTGATTTCATTAAACATGGTTTTTAGCTTCTCGGCACTTTGCAATAGACTTAGATTTCACTGAGAATGTATGTGTAATGTATTGATAAAATATCGAGCCAACGTTTATCGAAGAACGTAATCAAGCACATCCCCTGTTTTTGTTTTGCCCTTACATTGCATTTCAATATTTCATAAAAATCAATAAGTTATAAGTCAATCAAATTGGTACCTAGTTGATAGCTCCGTTCGTGTAAAGAATGGGAATATAGTAGGAGATAATGAATTGTGCCATTGTATTGTTTACTAACAATATCACAATAAATGCCTAAAGAGATATTTAAATGCATATTTGTAACATAACTATTACCATGCCCCTACAATCTTATAAGTTGTAAAAGTAGAAGATCATTTTTAAAGACATTGATAGACAATAACATAGGTATGTAGATAATTTATTGCACTGCTGATATACACATTTCAGCTGTTATAATATAAAGTTGAGTGCAATGTAACATTAGACAATCTATTACTTACACACATTTTTATTTCATATCAATTATTTTTAATTAACTTAAAAAAAGGAGGAAGTTCTCAATTTCTTATAATCCTACTACTATTATAAAGGCGAAAGTTTGTATGTATGTATGGATGTATGGATGTATGTATGGATGTTTGTTACTCTTTCACGCTTAAACGGCTGAATGGATCTGGATGAAATTTGGCACAAAGATAGATTATAGTCTGGAATAACACATAGGCTACTTTTTATCCCGGGAAAATGTACGGTACCCGTAGGATAACACATCAACTGTGACGCGGACGAAGTCGCGGGCAGAAGCTAGTCTTCTATGAATGTTCCTCGATTCCTCGGTCAATTGAAATTTTTGTTTGTAAGAGTGTACTTCCCAATTTGTCCAATAGAAATTTTATCTAAATCAGTTTAGTAGTTTAGTTTCAAAAGGCTTGAGCAGACCGCATGCATAGATGTAAGCGTAGACATGCATGTACCACTGAGTTGTAAAATCTTTTGTTGTGGAAGTTGGTGGCAATACAATACAACAATGTTTGAACCAAAGCTGCAACTTAAAAAAAGCAAAACTTTTTTACACTTTGTTGTTTGTGAAGGCCCTTGTGTATTATACTTTTGGCCAACACAGTTCTAAAGAACAAGGTTCATAATTATGTGTAAGTCTGTGTAACATACATACCCTATTTGCATGTTGAAATAATCAAAGCCAAAGATCTCCCAATTCTTAGTAAGATTATTGCTAAACTGCTCTTAAATGACGCTTTGATTGATAACTTAAGAATTATAATATGAATGCTCATACTTCTTTGTTCTAGTTTGAAGGTCCCCAAATATATATACCTTGTAAACCACTAGCCATGTTTTATGAAATATGGTATATGGATATATATATGGTAGAAAAAGAAAACAAAGCACAAACAACAAAACATATTCGGGTAAGCAGAGTTACCTAACAATGTTTCACAATTCAAAACACAATACCCTAAATAGGTGCCACAAACTGTTTTATTGTTTTTGCATAAATAAATGTTAATTTACAAAAAAAAAAATATGATTTGGTAAAATATGAGTAATGTTCATTTATCATATTTGATATGGACAGCAAACCGTTTATTGCCAACTAAGTGTACAATATTTGTGTAATGTTTATTGTATGTGTGAGCTTGTATGAACAGTTGTATGTAAGTGAACGAGGCGGAAAGACGATGTGGAGGCGAAATAATGTACCCTGAAACTTTTATTGCAAAAATATTAGCTAGGCTAGATATTCGGAAGTGTGGTCATCCACAACATAACTATAAACATTTACAGGAGAGACTTTTTTTCTGTAGAGAAAATTTTGCTGGATATAATCTGTATTGCTTGTCTTTCTTGTGGATTTGAAAATTAAACCGTTTTTTTTTTTTTTTTTCAAATCATGATATCCACAATTTCTTGCAAACATTATATCTTGAATAAAAAAACTACTCTTCAATCAATGTCGAGACAACTTAGTTAAAGACATCTCAGTCTTGGTCTATACTAGTCGCGGAGCCGCCGGCGCCGCCGCACCGCGCGCCTCTCGCGACGCCCGTCCCCGTGGCCTTAGCGTCAGATTGGGCGGAAACGCATCCTTATTCAAGACAGACTCTTATTACTAAAGTGGTTGAATAAAACGTACTAACAATATTAGATGCTTATCAGTTCATTCTCTTGTCATTATACAATGCTAATATCGTGAAATGCAAGAGGTCTTAATATTATGAGATAAAATAGTAGCTTCATTACTATTAATTAGCAACTTGATTGTTATCTTTCAAAATTTTCGGTGATTAGAAGGATTGAATGAACAAGAGCTTTTCATTCATTCAATTATATTATTATTTTGTTTGCGGTAAAATGAATAGTTTTGTCTACCCTCTGAGGCGTATTTGCTGCGATATATCTACGAACGCTGCAGTTACCGCATCTCACGGCTTTATATCCTCCATTTTCCGGTATGATATCATTCTTTGGGGTCGCTGTGTGGAAGTTGATCATGCGTTTATAATACAAAAAAGTGTTTAAGGGCTATATTTGTGTTAAAACACATTGATTCTTGTGGCCCTTTTTTTAGAAAACATCAGATTCTAACTTTACCGTGCATTTATATCTTGGATCCTGTATTTTTCTTTTTAAGCATAAGAGTCTTTCAGCAAGCGACAAGCTCATAGTAGCTTGTCGCTTGCTGACGCCCTTCCATCTCATAATACCAACAAGTTATATAAACCCAAGACGAATCTCACACTCACATCAAACAACAGCTATATTATTTGTTCAACATTCCAAGTACTATAACGACAGTATTCCCCGTATTCGCCGAAGGGTAAGGCAGAGGTGTACTGTACACCCACAGTTCGCCGGTATGTTTAGGTCCCATGTAACAGGGGGCGAGCCTGTTACCATTATCCGGGCACTTATCCATACTCCGAGCTGCTACTGAGAATTTCATATAAAAACCCAATAATACTTTTTGCTCGACCTAGGAATCGAACCCAAGACCTTTTGCGTAGCAGTCGCGCTTAGGACCACTAGGCCAACGAGGCAGTTCATATCATCATCATATCTCATTATAAATAATTAATCGTTACCAAATAAGAATCGATTTAATATAATTTACTAACTGCATGCATGATTCAGATTTATTAATTTTGCTTTGACATTGAATAATTATGTAAAATTTTCACGCCAAGATTAATGGCAGAATAAGAAATTCATTTACTTTATCTTTAAGATCCTTCTGTACCTTATTTACGCAAATAAATGATTTGATTTTAATAAATTGTTGTGTAAAATTATCTTGTTACTTAACACTTGGCAATCCATTATTGAAACCTATTAAGTTAATGTATTAAATAACTGCATTGAGATATTGACCATCAAAATCATAATGAGAACTAACTGCCACACTCAGAAAGCGTCATTAAATTAGCCCTAATGAATACTTAACTAATTATCATTAAATCCGTTAATGAACGATACATCCCACTGCCACACTCAGAGACGTTTAACGATTACTTAAGTCGCTCCTTAGTAAAGATTTTAAAAAGTTCGCTCCCAGAGACAGTTAACGATTCGTTACCGTCTCTTAATGACAATTAATGTTAAGTACAGCAAAACCTTTACTTAACTTTTAATGATTGATTTTAAAATTTACGTTTGAGGTTACATTTTTGTTTTTAGTAGAGAATTCACATTAGATAGGATTATAAATGTTATATGTTAATATCTGTGGCAAAGATGTCTGATCTGGTAGACTTTATTAACTTTGCAGAGTATGCTAGAAGGTATAGAGAAGTGGGGTCGAGGCGGTATTTATTTTATTCAAGAGGTACAACAAACAGCTACAATATAAAGAGCACTGAGCAGGTACAAGAAATACACAAAATGTATAGACAATGTTGATTGCAGCACCCCACAACGCTGTACACAGATTAACTAAAGGATACATACAATGCAGTGAAAAATAAAATTGGTCTCTTTTTAATTAATTGTGCAAGTGAAATTGGCTACTCTTTTGCGTGCTGTTTTTTTTATATTTTTTTTTTCAAATACTTGTGACGGCTACCTACACACATATCGATACCAGAAGTATCAATTAATGTAAGGGACAAAACACGGTTTTTCAGGAGAGCCAAAAAACGATTTTATTTTTTTAAATCTGGGTATAACTTTTTACTGTCTGCTCCAATTTTAATTGTGTCTAGAGCAAAGTTTCTTAGAATTTCCTCTTCTTTCATGCTCTAAACGAAAGATTTAGGAATACCCAGCGGATTAAAATATAGCATGTCCTTTACATTAAAAAAATATGTTTAGTTGTGCCTTACGTTACTAATATTTTATGTGTAAACCGTCAAGCATAGTGTAAGCAGCAAGAGAAATAGAAAATTATACGTAATCCTATTGTAAAGGACTTTTACAGTGTTGCAATTTGATGTAACTATAGATTTATCTACTAAAATTATGGTATTTTAACACCATGGAAATAGGTTCTTTGCATGATTAATGTTAGTTTCAGCTTAGCTATCACAGATTTAAATGAAAGGAGATGGCTAAATGGAAGTATAGACCACTGCCCCATGTGCCAGCTACCATGTATAAATATGGTACTAGGTACAATGTAATGCTGAATGGCTAAATATTAGTATTTCATGTAAAAAAGATTCAGATACTTTTTGGGAATAATATAATGGTAAAATAATATTGCCTAGAAAGGAAAAAAAGGTGTGTGACAGTATATAATTTTCTTCAACTGACAAAAAATAAAACTAAAAACGAAAATGAGGTTGTATATTTATAAGCGAATGTTTGTGATGAAAAAGTTTTTTTTTAGATACTTTATTATGTTTAATAAATAGTTCACGAAAGTGCTAGGAAAATATTAAACACTACATAATTCATGAATGATTTTTTAAATATTATGAGGCTATGTAAGATTCATATACATTCCAGAATGTATCTGGCCCGGAGGCAGTCATTTAGCCATCACCTTTAGAAATAACTCTTAAAAAACTCTAATCATGAATTAAAGTAAGGGACATGGTATTTAAATCGACTGAGGTTGTAAATTATTAACACTATGACTTACTTTATTTTTCAGAGAAAAAAAAATGTAAACGTCCGTTACATCATTTTTTTTTCATAAATCGTTTTACGCAGGCCAAATTTTTTTAACGTAAGGGATTTTTTTTTAACGATAGAATTTTTTTAATAATACCAATCGATAGAGCAGAAAATTCTGAATCCAATGATATATATAACTCATTTTCGCCAAAATGTCCCTTACGTTAATTGATACTTCTGGTATCGATATTTGAAAAAAAAAATCGTGCATGTTTCTGTGAATACCGTTCATGTTACTGCCGACATAATAAATAGATTCACTGAATGTAGGTACTTTTAACGTTACTTCGCATGATATAATTATGTTGTAATAAAGCTGTAATTAAACTTTACTACACGAAAGTCTCATTCTTTTCGAAAGAAACACAAACTAAACAAAACAAAATATTCAACATAACCTTTATAACATTGACAGTTAGCATTAAGTGATACCAGGCAAAAAGGGTCCGGTTGCTTGATTTTCTATAAATTAAAATAACTGTTTCGCTTTGTCTTTTATTAAAAACTGTTCATAAAAGAACAAATTTTCATTTATATAACTTATTTATAAGCTTTCAATGTGTTTAAATAAACTTTTTTGCTATTTAATAATAATACATTTTCAAGTGTGGCTACACTAACCGTTTATTTAAAATTATGACTCTGGCTGCTAATGAATACTTAACTAATTATCATTAAATCCGTTAATGAACGATACATCCTAGAGTCATAATTTAAGGGTTCATTAGTTAATGACAACTTTAAGCAACCGTCAATGTTATCTGGCAAGGTTATGTTTAATATTTTGTTTAGTTTGTGTTTCTTTCGAAAAGAATGAGACTTTCGTGTAGTAAAGTTTAATTACAGCTTTATTACAACATAATTATATCATGCGAAGTAACGTTAAAAGTACCTACATTCAGTGAATCTATTTATTATGTCGGCAGTAACATGAACGGTATTCACAGAAACATGCACGATTCTTTTTTTTTCAAATGCATGTTTCGGTAGCCGACACAAGTATTTGAAAAAAATTAATAAAATAAAACAGCACGCAAATGAGTAGCCAATTTCAATTTTTATTGTATTCAAGAGGTACAACAAACAGCTACAATATAAACAGCAGGTACAAGAAATACCAAATGTATAGACAATATTGATTGCACCCCACAACGCTGTACACAGATTAACTAAAGGATACTTACATACAACACAGTGAAAAATAAAAAAATAAAATTGCTCTCAGTTACGCAAAAAGGATCCAACCCTCAAAGACGTAGTTATGCAAAAACGATCCAACCCTCAAAGTGTAGATACGCAAAAAGGATCCAACCCTCAAAGTGTCCACTTTGAGGGTTGGATCCTTTTTGCGTATCTACACTTTGAGGGTTGGATCCTTTTTGCGTATCTACACTTTGAGGGTTGGATCGTTTTTGCGTAACTACGTCCAATTGGACGTAGTTCAGGTAGTGAGGATCCAACTCTCAGTGTCCACTTTGAGAGTTGGATCCTTTTTGCGTATCTACACTTTGAGGGTTGGATCCTTTTTGCGTAACTACGTCTTTGAGGGTTGGATCCTTGAAAATTGCTCTCAGTTACGCAAAAAGGATCCAACCCTCAAAGACGTAGTTACGCAAAAACGATCCAACCCTCAAAGTGTAGATACGCTAAAAGGATCCAACCCTCAAAGTGAATACTTTGAGGGTTGGATCCTTTTTGCGTATCTACACTTTGAGGGTTGGATCGTTTTTGCATAACTACGTCCAATTGGACGTAGTTATGCAAAAAGGATCCAACTCTCAAAGTGTCCACTTTGAGAGTTGGATCCTTTTTGCGTATCTACACTTTGAGGGTTGGATCGTTTTTGCGTAACTACGTCTTTGAGGGTTGGATCCTTTTTGCGTAACTGAGAGCAATTTTATTTTTTTATTTTTCACTGTGTTGTATGTAAGTATCCTTTAGTTAATCTGTGTACAGCGTTGTGGGGTGCAATCAATATTGTCTATACATTTGGTATTTCTTGTACCTGCTCTTTATATTGTAGCTGTTTGTTGTACCTCTTGAATACAATAAAATAAATAACGCCTCGACCCTACTATTCTCTATACCTTCTAGCATACTACAAAGTCAATAAAGTCTACCAGATCAAACATCTTTGCCACAGATGTAACATTTATAATCCTAACTAATGTGAATCCTCTACTAAAAACAAAAATGTAACCTCAAACGTAAATTTTAAAATCAATTATAAAAGTTAAGTAAAGGTTTTGCTGTACTTAACTTTAATTGTCATTAAGTGACGGTAACGAACCGTTAACTGTCTCTGGGAGCGAACTTTTTAAAATCTTTACTAAGGAGCGACTTAAGTAATCGTTAAACGTCTCTGAGTGTGGCAGTAAGACAATTAGTTGTATACAACAACTTACGAGTCAAATGTGCAATCCTATTTCCTACTATAATATTCTATACTTAATAATCACGCTACACGAGGCATTACAATGGGGACCACAACCACATACAATAATTATTTCAGGGCGGCTAAGCTCAGCAGCTTTTGTTGTTAGGAAGATTAGACAGGTGATCATCAGTCAGCACCGCGCTCCGCAGATCTTAACATCGTTTAGAAGTATCGTAATTTATATAGAAAACGCCTCGCACAACACACTGCCGAATTAACTACTATGTATAGTTTATGAAAAAAAGGAAGCTCATATATATAGGACATCAAAAAAGCTTTCCGCATCGCTGTCAATGGGACAAGTGCCCGAGAAAAGTACAGCCGACCAGTCGCTTGGCGATGTCCCGAAAAACTAGATGAGCGCTCAGACCCCATGGCCCTAGTGTTTCAACCCCAAACTGCTCAAACATATAGCTTCCAAAAAGTTTACTATATTTGCGCTGTTTGAGGTTTATCGCATCAGCAGCAGTCGCCCCAGCACCAGCAGTGCTAGGAAGATGGAATGGCACAATGGTGTCTAGGCATGTTGCATCCCACACCAAATTATCCCACCAGGAGCGCCCAGGCGCAGGCGTGTAGCGAGCCGGAATGTAGTGTCAGTGTCACCCAGCATAACGACGATGTATGTTGGGCGAGGGAAGCGCCTCAATCCAGAGACCCGACTCTCACCCACACACAGCCAGCAGGCGGGCACGCTCAGCAGAAGAGATGGACGTATTTATTCCGTAACTCGCTTATAATAAAATAATAATACCAGCCTATAACTGTCCCACTGCAGGGCAAAGGCCTCTTCTCATACAAAGAAGGCACGAGCATTAATCATCACGCTTGCTCAAGGCGGATTAGCAATTTCAGACTTATATTAATTATAAGACAGAGACTTATATTAATTAATAAATAAATAAATAAATTCTTTATTTGCCTTACACAAAGTTCATATTATTAAATGAGTACACATTAATAAATGAGCAGACACGGGACAATTCAGCAGGTGTGGCAGCGGGTCCCAAACTAGGCACAGCCTGTATCTTGGTGACCCAAAAATATATAATATTCAACCATTTGTCTTGTTCTGCTAGCGCAGGTTTGAGCGTTACAGGCAAAGTGCAACTAAAATACATCAGCTGATAATAAAGAAACATAGAAACAAATTATTATAAGACAGAGACTTATATTAATTATAGTCCAGGTTTCCTCACGATGTTTTCCTCCACCGGTGTCAGTGATGTCCTAGATAAACTTAGAAAGTACATATGAATTAGAAACAGTCAAATTGGTATTGCCCGTGCCCGGTTACGAACCCACAATCTCGTGCATGAGAGGCGGGTGCGGGTGCCTTAACCACTGGGTCATCACAACTCGCTTATGCACCTGTATAATTCCAGTTCATTTCTGCTTTCCTGGTAGATTTAATAAATAAACAAACAATTAGAGAAGTTGAATTATAAAATGTCTATCAAATTATCAAATATCATTTAATCATGCTGTGGGTTACATGTGTAGTAATATAAATATAGAATAACTTGTGTATAAATGCATTTATATGTATTTTGTTAATTTAAGATATTTTTTTTTTGTTTGTTAATCTTTGCATGTAACTGTTTTTTGTCCCTAATAAATAAAATAAAATTTATTACGAATCCTTCATGCTCTTCTCTATGTTTCATCGTTGGTGCGTTTCAAGGAATACCTTTGGTGCGCTTCGAGAAATACCCCGATTATTGGGGTCAATGTACATAAAATAAATGTTTAAACTAAAACATTAAAATTAGTTTAAATTACTCTTCTCAGGAATGTGTGGAGGTATTACGCTGGAATTTAGGTATATCAATTACTCAGGTCTACTGTCCTTTGGAGCTGCGAAAATATCAACTTTTTAAGCCAACGCAATCAAAAGATTTTATTTTTATTTTTTTATACCACTGAACGTGGCATACAAGATAAAACCGTTTATGCCTCAATTATTTGTATGAACTCTGAATCTTGAAATTTGGCCCGAAGCAACGTCTCAGATACAGGAATAATTGCGAAAACCGTAAATTTTTAGTTATATCATGTAATATATATTTTTTTATTTTTATTTAAGCCACAAGTTTGTACGGAACCCTCGGTGCGCGACTCCGACTCGCAGTTGGCAGGGTTTTTTTACTGTGACATATTATATTACTGCTATTGCTTTACAAAATATTTTGGCATACAGACAAAACAGTTTGATTGTTGATTGATTAACAATCAAACTGTTTTGTTAAAATTAACCGAAAAATAAGCCATTACCGCACTAGTGAGATAATGTAATGTAAAACTCTTGTAACATCACATTGTGACCCTAAAAGCGGTGAAATAAGAGCTCTCGTTACAAGCGAGTGTGTTGTAGTGTTATCTGATTGTGTGAACGATATGTTTACACACTCAAATCACCAGCAACATAATGAGGACAGTAGGCTGCGGGCCGCCCAGTCTGCTTGCTTGCCCTCTTTTCTTACTATTTGCGTCTTGATTCTTGTCTACTGCTACGAAGGAGCAGTAAATAATGAATGAAGGTCTCACAGTTGCTGTCTCTGTTGCACAAACTGTACACACAGCCCAGGTCAGTACAGAGAAATCTAAAAACCGCAAACCAACTAGTGCCATAGTGTACAACTTATACAAACTTTGTTAATAAAAATAAACTGAATTTCAAATTTTCAATTCATTTTAAAAAAAATATTTTTAGGGTTCCGTACCCAAAGGATAAAACGGGACCCTATTACTTCTTCGACTTCGCTGTTCGTCCGTCCGTCTATGTGTATCTCATGAACCGTTATAACTAGACAGCTGAAATTTTCACAGATGATGTATTTATGTTCCCGCTATAACAACAAACGTGTTTTTTACAAAACGTGTTTGTTACAAATCACAGGACTACATCACTACATCAGTTTAAACTAGAAACAACATAATCTAGTGTTAACTTATTAGAATTTACATCCACCTAGGTTTTTGAACTTACTTACATAATATTTTTAAGTAATTATCTGAAGAAAAAAAGCTAAGGCTCAAGCACCTTCTGGGCCCTGTTTAATAAAGCTGACAATTCAACATATATGTCAAAAAATTACAAAATTGTAGAATTGTCGCACTTGTGCTGTTTAATAAAAGTGACAAATATGCCAAAAATCGACACGTTAAATCTTGACATATTTGTCATGTGAAAACGCGTTTAATAAAACTTGACATAACATGTCGAGTTTTATTTATTATTAAACATGTTGACATCATCATCATGTTGACATGTTATGTGAAAAAACCACTGACAAAATATTTCTGACAATTGTTGGCGACAATTGTCGGATTGTCGTGACAATTATGTCCATGACCAATTTTATCAATTAAATATTCTACGGTAGATTTACTTACATACCCGAAATTTTTCATCTGTAATTGAGGAGGAGAAATTAATTCTGATTTTATTAAATGATCGTCCTTGCCTCCTCGTTTGTATTTTTTCCAAGTATTCATCATCACCACTCACTTCTCGATGTAAGCACCATTTTTTGGAATAAACCTTATAAAACACTTTCTTAGACCTTCAAAATTCAAAATATTATATCGCGACAGAGGGTAACTCTCCTGTCAGAATTGTCGGACAATTCTGCAAATATGTCATGACAATTTTCTGTTTAATAAAGCAGATTTGACAAGTTTTCCACGACAAATTGTCACCTATCACCTGTCGCTTAAAAATGTTTATTAAACAGAAAAATGTCTAATTGTCACGACAACCCAACATATTTGTGAATTTTCCACCATGACAATTTTGTCGCCTGTAAGTTTTATTAAACAAAAAGTTTGTCGAATTGTCACTTTTTGACATATGTCGGACTTGTCGGATTGTCAGCTTTATTAAACAGGGCCCTGGCCATGGACACGCGTGGATTATAAGTCAGAAATGTAAATATTAACTTTAATAGAATCAATTAAATTCAGGCCATAGGATATTTGATTGGTTCCTGTTTCAGTCCGTATGTTAGTTATGTTTAAGAGTATAAGTGAACCGGTTGTGTGGTGCAGTTGTTGGAGGAATACCTGACGGAGGCGGGGCTGCACGCGCTGGACGCCGCCGAGGACGCGCCCGCCGACCACGCCGTGGCGCCCAACTACGCGGAGCTGGCGCTGCTGCTGCAGCAGTCCGCCACCATCTACGGCCGCAAGGTGGACTTCCTGTACCAGCGCGTGCTGGACGTCAGCGAGTCGCTGCACACCACCGCCGCGTGAGTAGTGCACATCTGCCACGTGCGGACACTGAGCACACGTGTACGTTTTATGTCGGTGTTGTATTTCAAATCTCTTGACTGTAGTCTAGGTTAGTTTGTTTTTTACCTTTTCACCCCTTCACTGAACCTATCGTCCTGAAATTTTGCATATACATACATACGTTGTCAGGTGTACAGAACAGGACACAGGACCTTTCATTCCGACATAAATTACTATTCTCGAGGAAAACAACAATAACGTTCTTATGATGATAGATGGCGCCACGTGTCTTTCGAATCATGATTGAATTTCAAATAAAAAAGAACCACGCGGGCGAAGTTGCAGGCAGAAGCTAGTGAGTACAAAAGTAAAAAAATACCATTATTAAATCGTTGTACATTAATAGCAGTTATTCATGCCGTTTCGACGGCGACGGTAGCAAAACGGTCAACGTGCTGAGTGGCACAAATTCACGACTGTGTTAATAACTTATGTATGCCATCAAATCGTCGTAGTGCTGGGCTCGGTGCTGCCAACAGCGACTTAAAAACGCTGTCAACTCGCCCTTTGTAAGCTTTCGTTAGTAGTTCCACATTGCCGGTTTTAACAAACATTAATTTTCATATTTGGTGCAGTAGGTACCTACTGCACCGCTACTCGGCGGTAGAAATAGTATGTGAAGTAGTAGTTTTCCCGAGAAGTGTCACTCTAGCGCCTGCCGCCGCTGTGTCCGCAGGCAGGAGGAGGCGCGTGCGTCGCCGGCGCCGGGCGCGCGCCCCCCGCGCGGCGAGCGCTCGCGCCGCCGCTCGTCGCCGCCGCGCGACGCCGCGTTCGCGCGCATCCCGGCGGCGCGCGACGCGGCGCTGCGCACGCGCGAGCGCAACACGCCGCGCCCGCACCCCTCGCTGCCGCGCATGTTCGTGGAGCTGGAGCCGCGCGTCATCACCGCCGCAGACCCGCCGCTCTACGACTACGCGGGCGAGCTCATCGGCCTGCTCGACGACTGCCAGGCTTCCGCCGACCTCCCGCACGTCAGTATATTCGCGAGTCGGCCCGGCCCGGACGCGCGGGACCTCGTCCTTACAACGTTCCGTGTTGGCACAGACGATGATGTTGGTGGGGGACGACTTCGAGGCCGGCACGAGCAGCGTGCAGCGCGCCCTGCGCCCGATATCGCTGTTGGAGCTGCAGGCGGCCATAGAGGCGGCCGCGCCGCCGCCGCTGTCGCCGGCCAGCCCGGTGCCGGCGACCCCGCCCGCCAGCCCGCTCGCCGCCTCGCCCGGATCCCCTGTCAACTCCAGCACGCCGGTGAACACCTCTGAAAACGACACGTCTGCCTCGACCGGCGCGTCGACCGAGATAGACTTGCCCGCAGTCGTCGCGCGCCGCGTCCCACAACGCCGACGTAGGACGCAGGTACAGGAACCGAGAGAGGCGGAGTATAATGGCAACCTATCATTAAAAGAGATTTTCCAAATCCTCATCGGCGAAGGTAAGTGTGGTTAAAAGGATATTTTTGGCTTACATAAATATAGTTTTTAGAATTGGTAAAAATCACATTTAAATAAATTGTGTATACCTAGTTTATAAGAATTATGTACACACCGCAGACACAAAAAGCAAATTTGTTTAATAATTTCGATTTCGATGAATATGATATTATGTTTTTCTTTTGTTTTATAGCGCTGCATCGACAGTCGTTCGGGGTGCGGGACTTCGATATATCGAAACGTTGGATAAGAAGAGTGCTCACCCGCCGAGTAGATTACATCCTGACAGAGAGAATACGACAGCGCGAACTGTTCGCGTTCACCGAGTTCGCGGGGTGGAGCGCCGCGGAGGCGGACTCGGCCGCGGCTCGCGTGCGAGGCTCGCGCGTCTCCGACATCGACAGCGACGACGACGGCTTCTTCGAGCAGTGCTCCGTGGCCGACTCGGGCGGCGACGCGTCGCGCGCCGAGCTGCCCGACTGGGCCGCCTGGCAGCTGCACGTGCTGCAGCGCGCGCACGACGCCGAGCTGCGCGGCGCGCCCGACGTGCGCGCGCTCGGCGCCGCCGTGCTGCGCGCGCTGCCCGCGCCCGCCCCCGCGCCCGCCCCCGCGCCCGGCCCCGCCCCCGCGCCCGACCCCGACACCGCCCCTGCGCCCGACCCCGACACCGCCCCCGCGCCCGACCCCGACACCGCCCCCGCGCCCAGCCCCGCTCCCGCCCCCGCGCCCGACCCCGCCCCCACGCCCTTCGCCGACGTGCTGCGCCGCACCGCGCGCTGCGACGCGGAAGTGTCGCACGTGCTGCTCGCCACGCTGTTCCTGGTGAGTTGATAGTTGAAAGTGTTCTCTAGATAAGTAGTAGGAGCGGCGCTAACAGCGCAGGCTTATCACGCGACGGCGTGCACCCTAAATCAATGAAAGACATACCCGGTAGCTTCATTGTGCTCATGCTCACATGTAGCTATATGCTGTGCAACTATACATAATGACGGTACAGAATATGAAGCTCCAAACTGCGACCATCACGGGACTTAGTATCAATGGTCTGCATCATGCAATGCTTTATAAACTCATTTATTGCGAAACGGTTGTGTAAAGCACCAATGGTTTTGTGCAAAAATCGACAATTATGTGGTCCGAATTTATTCAATGCACAGCTCAAATTTTCCACACATAACATCACTCCTGAGCTCGGGATAGCACAAGTTTTCACAAGTAGCAGTTTCAGAAAGCGAAACTGCTCTGAGCGCTTTTATAGTACTGAGTGCACATTTATATTTGTTACTGAGAAAAAATAAAAAGCCATAATAATAGTATTAGTAGCCATATTAATAGTAACTGTATCTGATTTATCATAAATCGGAGCAAGAAAGCTATCCATGAGCTCATAAGCGAACCAATTTGGTTTAAAAATATCATCTGTTGATGATCCAGGTCGAGTAGAGTCACTAATTTTCTTTCTGTAAAGGCGATATGTGCTCATTAATCATTCTCGCTTTTTTTTTAAATCTTCAATTGAGAAATTCATTCCCGTATTCTGTTGAATGGTGCGCCATGCATCAGCTAATATTTTTTTATTTTTATGATCCTTTCGAGTTGCTTCTCATATTATTAATAAAGTTGTAGGACTTTTTCATTTGTCCATGCCGGTGGCGATTTTGTGGATGAGGAAGCCATTCTCGCTCGACGTACGCACTCGCTGCGTGTTGCAACAAACTGAGCAAGGCGCCAACGTGTGGCAAGACCGCGAGCGTTGACGCAGATGCCTTTGATGAAACCGACACGAGCCGGCCAACTACCAACACTCGCCCCAACGTTGGGACCAATGCCATTTTATAGATCCACACGCTGGACGAGTAGCGTTGGGGCCTATATTGGGGTCGACGTGTGGAGCCGGCGATACACCACCTCTGTGTGCAATCAATTTAAACCACGTAATTGTCCATTTTCGCTCAAAATGATTATGGATTATACAGCACTGATTCCTGTGTGTGGCGTGTGTGTGGCGTGTGCGTGACGTGTGCGTGTCGCAGGCGAACGCGGGCAACGTGGAGGTGGTGGCGGGCGCGCCGCTGTCGGTGGACTCGTTCTCGCTGACGCTGCGCTCCACCGACCAGCGCCTGTACAGCGCCGCCGCCGCCGACGACCAGCTGCTGCGGTAGCCGCTCTCACATCCACCGCACTCACGAATACCATGGAAACAACGACCCTTCCCCTCGGGAGAGGAAACCGCATAATATAACTTTAATGAACTTTAAGTAACCATTAAGAATATTATCTAGATTATTCTAGATAAACTAAATGGATATACTTTATTTTAGAGATGTATATTGTATACACCTCTGTCGTATACCCTTCAGAAAAGGCGAGAAGTTACGTCTGTATCGAATCTCATTTCTCGGACTTAGCACAGTATGGCTTCACGAAAATGTCTGTGTGTGACATTAAAACAACGTAGAAGTAAAATTTTATGAACTACTAATTTTCGTATCGATTTAAAACTTGCCAAAGGTATATAATACCTACCGATGACAGCTTTACTTTATAATATGTACACATACATATAATGTCATTTTGAAAAAATATAAATGAGTGACCATACTGGTGTAACGTGGGTTAGTGAGGGGTAGTGCGCGGCCGTCACAGGAGTTAACTCACTGCAGCTTGTCACACTGTACGTGTGCTCACTGCTGACGGCTCTCCAACATCGCTCTGGGTGACTAACGTAACGAAGCTATTCTATCGTTTTTAATCCAATTTTAATTTATGTTTTGACTCTGCGTTTTATTTGTATACATTACGTATTAAAATACACACATTGCGAAACCAATTTATTATAGATTTTTATGTATATTCTAAAGTTATATCATGAAACTATTATTACTATTACCTGATGCTAGTAATTGTACATAAATATATGTAAAGTTTTTTGTTGTAAATATAGTTAATAAGCCAATATAATGAAACAAAATGTATTTTGTGTAAGAACAAGGATTTATAATGATGCACTCGCGCCAGTGGTGACACGTAACTTATGTACAGTATACATGGAGGTCAGGGTAAACCATATTTTTGAACCACTGCTGCAAGTACATGATGGTGCACTCTACACGGTCACGATCAGCTAGTATTATTATATTATAGATCTCTATTCGTCAGTTAACATAAATGTGTACTTACATAAGTAGGTATAAATAAAAAGAGTCTTTATTATTTTATATCGTTTAGGCCAAAACTGATACAAAATGATACCGTCCTTTTAGACTCTTACTGTCTGCGGGTTGTTCGAAAGAGATACCGCGCCCCCGGAATGCAAAGGGCACATGAAGGAACATAGACGGGTTTTAGTCAGTAAAAGTCTGACACTCCCTCCCGCCCCGCCCAGGGCGGGGGAAGTTATTTGATGATTTCCCGTCTATAAAAAAAAAAAAGACTCTTACTGTATCTATGTAGATTGAATTTCCCGCAGAGTGTATACTGTAAATATCTAGCAGGAAGCAAAGTAATGAGGCACTCGTTTGTTATCATCTACCTAAATGAACTCTGTATAGAAGGCAACATGTTTCTGGGATCACCACAATATACCTGCGCGACCTTATAATTTTGATAGTGTAAGTCAATTTCTTTTATTTGCCCTTGTACGCTAAGAAGAAGTATATGTTAATGTAGAGTAATTCTCTATTCCATTGTAGTTAATGCGTACTGTCTGTTTTATTGGAGTGTTTAGGGAATCATACAGTTCAGACAAATTCGTGCTCCGAGACCCCGATACACAATCCTACAATCCTTCCTACTAATATTATAAATGCGAAAGTTTGTGAGGATGGATGGATTTTTGTTATCTTTTACGCTTTAACGGCTGCACAGATCTGGATGAAATTTGGCACTGTGATAGATTGCAGAGAATGATTGTTGTTGATTGTGTAAGATAGATTGTGTTGCCAAATTTCATATGGTGTAGGTACGGTTCCCGTGGGATAAAATATCAAATTTGAGGCGGGATAAGTGGCGGACAGAAGCTAGTACATAATAATACATTCTCCAGACCACGTGCCGACAGCCACTTGCTTAGTGAACACATTCGGCATCACGTTTAACTAAACATATTCAATAAGCGATTATTGTAAAACTAAGATGGGTAAAATACCACAAGATTATAAAAAAATACCCGTTTAATGTCACTATAAATCAGGGCCGTCCAACCCAATGTGATCTCGGACTAATACATATCAATAAATGGATTGGAGGGTCCCACTAAGTGAAAGTGTTCGAATAATAAAAAAAAAATACTTGAAGCAGACAGCAACAGAATGTACACACATATACAGTTCGGGAATTCCTCGAATAAAACAGTGTTGCCATGCGAACAACTATGTATTTCATTAATATATTTGAGTTTTTTTTTTAAACACGACGCGGGCCTTGCTTTGCACATCTTTTTATTTATAGTTTATATAATAAACAAATCTATATAATCATGGCAAATGTTTTCTTTGTTTATTTTCGGCCAACTGGTGTGGAAATATTTGCCCAGTGTTTACACAAAAATGTCAAAATGTACCAAAACACCATTTTCGCATTTCATCTTCTTTATCGTTTGGGCAGTAAAGTCTAACGACCCCACAGACCCTAGTGTCAGAGTTTCTAAACACCGGATACGAATTTAGCTGCCTTAGCATGAAATGAAGTATACCATAAGAACTTTCATATGACAAGGGTCTCATCACTGTTGAGCAATGTTGAAAAGTGGGTCCAAGGTGCATACAAAGGTGGCCATGGTCCTTTACCTACCGTCATCGGTAAAACTTTCGTTCCGACCTAATGTAAACCCGCTCTAACTGGAACGGTAAAACCCTGAAATATCGTCACCTAAGATTTACGCGTATACGGCCTTTATTTGTAACAGATAGGAACACCTATTTGTTTTGTGTTTTACAAAATTGTTTTAATATGTCCAGCCAAGTGCTTGAGGTAGCTCAGGTGAGTGATTCAGCAACCGTTCTCCTACGACTGATTCGCCATTGGACTGTTCGTCGACAGGACGATTCATTTATTTCCGTTTCCCCAACAGGGTCTTTCACCTATGGACATTTCGCCGACAGAACCTTTCATATGCGTCTCTTTCGACGACAGCCCTTTCCAGCTACAAAATGTTTCACCGACTCGACGATAAACCTATACCTAACTCTTTTAACTAACAGACCTTTCCGTGTACGACGGAGAATTCGCCGTCAATCATAGACAAGCGATATTACAAAAAATGCACATATCTATCTACGTGTGATAATCATAAATTATATCTACAGTTGATTTATAATAATAATTACAGACGTGTTTTGTTTCCTTTTGTAACTTTGTACCGATACAACATATTTAGTTTAAAAAAATATATATTTATTTACCTTAAATGTTTCTAAACAAAGCATAAATAATGTCTTTCAAAACAAAAATTGGCTTAAAATGTAAAGATTACAAATGCATGTGTTTGCTCGCGTCGTATATACTGCCGTTTTAGCCGGCTACTTATACGAAAACGTCGGCTTCTTTAGGGACATATTCGAGAAAAAAAAAAGCTGGTTGTTTATCTGCTGAAAAATAAATTATCATGGTAGTACAGTCGATTTATAAAGAATAAAAAATGGCAGATTCACAATTGAGAAAAACAAACCTAAGAAGCAATAGTAATAGTTCGCTATAGTATAGCGCAACGCGAGGTAGGCGGCGCGTGAGTAGTCGTGGCGCTGGCACCCCTCGCCATCAGTGAGCTGATGAGCTGCTCCTGAGTTCATTCAGAGAAACACAACACCCAAAAAACCGGCCAAGTCCGAGTCGGACTCGCGCACGAAGTGTACGGAACACATAAAAAAAAACACGTTTGTTGTATGCAAGGCCCCCGTTAAATATTTGTTTTATCTTATTTTAATTTAATTATTTATTATAGAGACAGACGGACGGACAGCGAAGTTTTAGTAATAGGGTTACATTTTTGGGTAGGTACAGAACTCTAAAAAAGAACATACAGACGAATTGAGAACCTCCTCTTTCTTTTTTTTTGAAGTAAGTGTCCAATGTTCCCTTTCTATATTTTTACGGGCTTAGGACTCTAATAAACACTTTTTTAATTTCAACTTATCTATACTAATATTATAAAACTGAAGAGTTTGTTTGTGTTTGTTTGTTCGCGCTAATCTCAGGAACTACCGATCCGATTTGAAAAACTCTTTTTGTGTTGGATACCCCATTTATCGAGGAAGGTTATAGGCTATATAACATCACGCTACGACCAATTGGAGCGGAGAAATCAGTGAAAAATGTGGCAAAAACTGGAAAAAATATTCCTTTTGAGGGCTTTCGTTGCGTGCGCTGCGTAAACGGATAAAGTTACGCAAAAATAATGTATGAGATAATTGTTCCTCTTAAAATATACTAAAAAAAAGTCCGCGGCAGTACATGCCTAACTTTTAAGGTTGACTCACTATAAGCATATTTATGGGCTGAAAATTTGTTTTAAAATAATGCATTATTTGCGAAGGTGTTTTTATGAATATAGTATTAATCCTTATCAACATAAATGAAACGTTATTCAGCACAAGTGTTTAACTTTGAACAAAATTGCCCTTTACATTATTTAATTTCAATGAATATCTTAGGAGATATCACAGTTTTAAAATAACTTCGCAGCAAAATAATGACTCTGCGAGACATTTCGTAGCTTATACCTCAGAATAACAGATTCTGCGGGTTGTTCGAAAGAGATACCGCGCCCCCGGAACGCAAAGGGCACATGAAGGAACATAGATGGGTTTTAGTCAGTAAAAGTCTGACACTCCCTCCCGTCCCGCCCAGGGCGGGGGAAGTTATTTGATGATTAACCAATTATAAAAAAAAAGAAAAACAGATTAAAGGCTTCATAACATCGCGCTATGAGCCACGGGAACGGATCAGTAAACAAAAACCTAACGTAACGCGGGTGAAACCGCGGGGCACGGCTAGTTGAATATAAAACTTAACAAAAGCAAGTCAATTATGTTAGAAAAAATAATTTGAGATATAAGGTGGAACTTCCACGATAGCCCGCGAAATGTTGCGGGTTGTTCGAAAGAGATACCGCGCCCCCGGAACGCAAAGGGCACATAAAGGAACATAGACGGGTTTTAGTCAGTAAAAGTCTGACACTAAGGGCGGGAGAAGTTATTTGAAGATTTCCCGTCTTTAAAAAAAAAAAAAAAAACCCGCGAAATTCAAAGTCCTTCCTTAGTCCTCCTAGTTATTCTTTATTTGCAGAATATGGGTGTTACAGTTTCAGTTTTCAATTAAAATTTTCTTACGTTTTTTTGCAATTTGCAAGCCGTCAATCAGTAAAATAACTCCATAAGTCGGTATAATCCCATAATCTCAAGATTTCGTCAAACAGTCATTATTTCGGGTTATGTTTGCTACAATGCTAACCTTAGCATTGTAAATAAATTTATTCCAATTTAAAATGATTATCTAATCTACCTATGTAGTTACTTTTAAATGTTCGCTATTTACAAAGAGTACCTACTTACACTTCCCGGGATCGGAGTAATTATTAAGTGCAAGCCCCTGCGTTCAACAGACAATCGAACACGCTTGAATAGATTGTCTTTCAAGTTTAATAAGGTGTCTCTCCCACTTCTGACGATATCAAAACCGTTCACTATCGCAGTTGTGAACGCGTTGCAAGTTTCGTGTTCTTCACAATACCTACACTAGGCCCTTGAGCGCAGAGCACGAGTAAGCCGCATCCGATGCAGTGCTAGGAAAGAGTCGCGGGGCGCTGAGGATGAGGCGGGCAGCCGGGCAACCGTCATGCTGGCAGTGCAGATTGTCTCCGGGGGCACGGCCACCGCTGGCGGGTGCTCTAGTAAGTCCTACGATCGAGGGCTAACTGAGTGGCGAACGTGCGACATTATTTTGTTCAGTCGCGCCCGCTTGCGGAGCGGTTGCTTGGCGGTTTATCACCATGCGCGAGTGCTTAGTTTAGTCTGAACATTTATGAATTGCTCTTCACCTTGTCGGCAGCGCACTCCAGTACCTACGTTACGAACTTACGACACGGGTATTACTAATATTCACGTTTCGCGTTACCTATATCAACGCGAAACGTGAATCTTTTTTTTATTTAACCTTTTGAACGCCACGGACGTTTATAGACGTCTAACGAAATCGTGCCAAACACGCCACCGACGTCTATAGACGTCAAGAAAACGACATTTTTAAGTACTTATTTTCTACTTAAAAATGTCCTAAATTAAGTTTTTAGTGTTTCTCTTTCCTATTATTTAAAACTACATTAATGAAATATTGTAAAGTAGCACAAAGATATGTTCATTTCTTACATTTCACTAGAAAAAAAACAATAATCAAAAATTGCTAATCGAAATGGTGAATTTGTAGCTTGGCGTAGCAGTGGCGCCGATGTGTTTACGCTCTGGCGTTCAAAAGGTTAAAAACATTTTTTTTAAGTAATTTCGATAGTAGGTACTACTGAGACAAAATGTTTGTGCCGAGGTTAAGCAACCATTATAATTTCTCGGTGTATTAAGCGGTAAGTGCTAATGAGAAATCATACATGTATGTTTGTATGTATGACAAATGAAGAGGCACGTGCCTTGCTGTCGACGCTGTAGAGTGCACCAAATTAGTGATAGTTTTATACACGCAGCCAAAAACTTGGTCCTGCAAAATTGTGATGCCAACAAGGCAAATGCAAAAAAATCTATTGTTGTTTGTTTCAAAATAAAAAACAAGTTATTAAAAAGAATACTTTTTTTTTAATTTCCTAGTAAGCCGTACCACGTTGTCGACGTTGTGTAGTGGTGGGGCTTGCGTGCTCCAATAAATGTTAACGCGCCTGGGGTGGCTCCTAGACTGATTTGAGTGGTCATTACCCAAGTAGCAAAATAATGTCATATAAAAGGTACAATAACGTTTTCAATTTAACTTTCAGTCATACCTAAACGTTTTATAATGGTTTTTTATACTTACGTGAATATAACGCGGGTTTGGGCTCAGATTATATAACATTTCAATTGTGTAAAGGTCGTGTTGCAGTCGCGTTAGCGACAAATTATGTTGAGCAAAAGTCACGTAGACGTTGTGAGTTTAACTAATAAGGTTTGTAATAGTTTTTAGTAATACCAATGAATAACTATATCGTATGAGAGTGTCAGCGACAATTTGTGTGACAATTTATTGTGTTATGGCAAAACTTATATATGTTGCAGTCAAAACTCTTAACCAGTCAAAAGTACTATTGACTAACAAAATCAGTCAAAACTACTTTTGACTGATCAGGTTGGTCAAAAGTACTTTTGACTGCAAATTTGCGGTCAAAAGTAGTTTTGACTGGTGATATTAGTCAAAACTCTTAGAAATCTGTCACTAATCTACAATTAATGATATCTATTCCTTATAAAAGTAAATTATAGTACGGGGCTTCTTATTCTTCTTAGCGTTTCGATGGCAAACTATATTGTTATAAAAAAGAATAAATAATATATACTATTATTATAAATTATATTGATGCGGCCCAGAATTTGGCCATCAGCTCGGGACTTGGGGCACCCCGAAATGGACAGGTTAGGTTAGAAGGGGATTGCACTTCTTGGCCATTTTCTTTGTCGAGGAGCCTTTGGCTCCTCGACTATGCCTTTTAAGCCACTAGGGCAATCTCTGGCTCTATCTTTAGGGCAAGAAAGTAGGACAATTATTTCACGTATAATCAAGTAATATGATACCGTCCTGTCAGCCGTCATACTATCTCTTTCATATCATTCTTCACACAATCCATCCATCTTTTCTTTGGCCTCCCCCTTCCTTTCCATCCATCCACAATTATGTCCAAAACCCTTTTGGTCACATGTGTGTCATCCCTTCTCTTCACATGCCCATACCAAGACAAACGGTTCCCTTTCAACTTTTCTGTCACTGGCGCTACTTTCAATACGGTTCAAGGTTAGTGATATAATTATATTACATATATACAAAGAAAATGGCCAAGAAGTGCAATCCCCTTATAACCTAACCTGTCCATTTCGGGGTGCCCCAAGACCCGGCCTGATGGCTATAATAATAGTATATATCATTTATTTATTTTTATTACAATATTTTTTGTCATCGAAACGCTAAGAAGAATAAGAAGTCCCGAGCTCGCTTCGCTCGCTCTTGCATACTATAATTTACTTTTATAAGGAATAGATATCATTAATTGTAGATTAGTGACAGATTTCTAAGAGTTTTGACTGATTCCACTAGTCAAAACTACTTTTGACCGCAAATTTGCAGTCAAAAGTACTTTTGACCAACCTGTTCAGTCAAAACTACTTTTGACTGATTTTGCTAGTCAATAGTACTTTTGACTGGTTAAGAGTTTTGACTGCAACATATATATGTATAAGTTTTGCCATAACACAATAAATTGTCACACAAATTGTCGCTACGCAAATTTTCGACCCCCAAGTGATAGGCGTTAAATCATTCTAAATTAGTCATAGTTTCTTCCCCCAAAAGGAATACGAGCAATTTCAAGTCACCTGTATTATAAAGTTAAGTAAAATGTCGTATAATCATTATTAAGAATTCTAAGCATATTGCGGTGGAAGATGAAGAGCGATGACTTATACATGGGAATTAAATTTTTTCGATGATATGTATGGTTATCTTTGTCAATATTTTCATGGGCCTGAAATAGGACGACTGAGTTATATAAAACATACTAATAATCGCTTAAATAATCAATTGGCATATATAAGTTATATTAGAAAAAAGTTTCAAACTAAAAGTTATTTAAAAGTTTAGTATAGGTATGACCTATTATGAAGATTGTATAATAGTTAACTATAGAATCATTACATAACGGTTTGTTATTTAAATCTTGAATAATAGGTTCTAAATTTACGGAACAAGGCGAGTCATCACTATTGCCTGACTGAAACGTTTACTCGACTTAACATTATATGACCGTCGTATAAATTAATTGAGACGACGTTTACCAGACGCATTAATATCTATCTATACTATACAGGAAAAATTTTTAACCAGTGCGTAAATTTTGCCATAATAAACTTCAACACGTTTTATTAAACACGTATATTTTATTTTGATATGTCTTAGTACTAAAAAAAAAAGTTATCGCTTACGAAACATGTATACTTAAAAACCATATTTTATTGTCACTCGGCGCTAGCGCATTCCCCACCCCCTCACCCCAGCCATGCGCCCGGCCGGCGGCCAAGAGTTGTCATTGATAGTATGGCGAATAGATTATGTCCATGTTTTGCTTATTTCAAACTCGGATAAGGATGAAATGATTTTTTATTTTTTTTTTAACTAAACACGGAAATGTGTTCTATTACTGACACTGAACTACCAAAAAAAATTTACGCACTGGTTAAAAACTTATCCTGTATATCTATACTAATATTATAAAGCTGAAGAGTTTGTTTGTTCGCGTTAATCTCAGGAACTACCGGTCCGATTTGAAAAATTATATAATGTGACGTAAAATAATATGACGATAACAAATTTTATAACTTTTTGAATCGTTATATCTCAGAAACGGTGGCTCGTAAGAAAAAAGTATTGATACATTTTTTATAGATAATTTTATGATCTACAATTTTTGTCTGAGGTACTTTTATGATAAAACTTACCGTTTTGCTGAAAATCGTGAAAAACTCATTTTTTTGACCCTTGACCTTGAATATTTTTTTTTCCTTACAGGGGAATGATGGGGAACTTCTAGACATTGTTTATAATTATGTTTTGAACAATTTCACAGAAATTCAGCTTGTTGGGACTTTATGTAACTTCGAATGTCTAAATTGACCGGACTATTAGGAGATTAACTATTAACTGCCTCGTTGGCCTAGTGGTCCTGAGCGCGACTGCTACGCTAGAGGTCCTGGGTTCGATTCCCGGGTCGAGCAAAAAGTGTTATTGGGTTTTTCTATGAAATTCTAAGTAGCAGCTCGGAGCTTGGATTTGTGCCCGGTTAATGGCAATAGGCTCGCCCCCTATTACATGGGACCTAAATATACCGGCGAACTGTGGGTGTTCATTGGTACACCTCTGCCTAACCCTTCGGGGAATACAGGCGTGATGGTATATTTTTTTATTAGGAGATATCATAGTTTTAAAATAACTTCGCAGCAAAATAATGACTGCGAGAGATTCCGTACCATATACCTCAGAATAACAAATTAAAGGCTACATAACATCGCGCTATTTGCCACGGGAACGGATCAGTAACCAAAAACCTAACGTAATGCGGGTAAAACCGCGGGGCACAGCCAGTAATATTATAAAGTCGAAAGTTTGTGTGTTTGTATCTTCTTCACGCTCAAACGGCTGGACGGATCTGGATGAAATTTGGCACAGCGATAGATTGTAGTGTGGTATAACCATAGGATACTTTTTATCCCGAAAAAATCTACGGTTCCGTGGGGTGATATATAAAATTTGACGCGGAGGAAGTCGCGGGCAAAAGCTAGTTAATATTATAAAGCTGAAGAGTTTGTTTGTTTGTTCGCGCTAATCTCAGGAACTACCTGTCCGATTTGAAAAATTCTTTTTGTTTTGGATAGCCCATTTATCGAGGAAGGTTATAGGCTATATAACATCACGCTACGACCGAAAATATGGCAAAAACGGGGAAAAAAATCCCATTGAGGGCTTTCGTTGCGTGCGCTGCGTAAACGGTTAAAGTTACTCAAAAATAATGTATGATAAAATTGTTCCTCTTAAAATATACAAAAAAAAAGTCTGCGGTAGTACATGCCTAACATTTCAGGTTGACTCACTATAGCCATTTTTAAGGCCAGAAAATTTGTTTTAAAATAATGCATTATTTGCGAAGGTGTTTTTATGAACCAACATAAATACGTCATTCATCACAAGTGTTTAATTTCAATGAATATCTTAGGAGATATCACAGTTTTAAAATAACTTCGCAGTAAAATAATGACTCTGCGAGACATTCCGTAGCTTATACCTCAGAATAACAGATTAAAGGCTACATAACATCGCGCTATGAGCCACGGGAACGTATCAGTAACCAAAAACCTAACGTATCGCGGGTGAAACCGCGGGGCACAGCTAGTGACTTAAATATATATAACTAATACGTCGAACTGAATACTATTTTACAATAGTTTAGTTCCTTCAGAACTATTTCAAACCCCTTACATGACTGTTAGTCGTATTATTCTAAACTTATATAACTTTTTATCTAGTTGGGTAGTGCGTAATCTGCTGTAAATGTGCGCCACGCTCTGTAGTTTTGAAAAAACGGCCCCAAGAGGGCCTTGATATCGCTATCAGTCTCTCTCAGTGTCAAGCGCGTGGATAATGCCCTTGCGCTGCTACCCACAGAGGCATTACAATTGAGTTTCGGGGATGATTGGCCCCTTGGGTCGGTCTGTCGTCTTGTAAAAGGTTTTAAAATAGTTGTCTGATGGGCATACAAAAAAATGGAGCATCACAATTTACGTGGAGTTAAGTAATTATTTTGGGTGCTTTAGCAGACGCTCTAAAAGCAATAGGTACGACCGACGGTAAGTGTCTAGGAGCATTGGCGGCTTAAGGCAGATTTAGACAGGGTCAGTGCTGCACAAGTCAGTTGTCGGCGCCAGTGCCCGCGCCTAGACTGACTTCTAAATATTCATGTGCGAATTTACAAGTCTTTAGATATGGCCTAAAATATACGTGAAAATCAGCTTGGACAATTTACGTGAGGTACCTAAGTAATGTTTTTATTTCTGTACCTTGATTACCCGATACCTGAGAATCGGCCGTCTTAGCAAGCTAGCAGTTAGGCATGCGTTCTTAATAGGTACATACTAACACTACTCGATCATCCACATTTCGTTCGTCAGAAAATATGTGACGTCTGGTAGCCCTGGGGGATCTTCACTACATAGTATTTTATAACAAAGTCGCTTTCTCTGTCCCTATTCCCTAATATTCCATAAATCTTTAAAACTACGCATCGGATTTTGGTGTTTTATTTTAATAGATAGAGTGATTCAAGAGGAAGGTTTATATGTATAATAACATCTATTAAATAGTGGAGAAATACTGTTATTTTTGAGGTTTCTAATGTGATGTCGTAAATAATTTCATTTTTTCCGCTTACATTGCAAACGCCCGCCGGCTGAACCCTAAGAGATTTATCAAAATAATGCACTAAGTAATGTACACATTGAAAATTTTCAATGTGTACAGAAAACTCCGCGATGGTATAAAGGGTGGAAATTTATTAAGTATCCTACCTAGAGGGAAAGTACTCTAAATACTTAAGTTAGCAAAATTTACTCAAAGGAAACATTCCTTTATTTTAAAAAAGAAACGAAACTGCATTTAAATAATTTTGAAAATACGCTTGCTACACCCAGGAATCGAACCGACTAAAAATCGAAAAAATTGCATCCTGTACTTTTATGGCATCAATCGATAAGGTCTAGGGTCAATTAATTAGGAAGATTTAATGGCTGCCACCGACAACGCAGTCAAAATGGCCAAATTCTGGGCCGCATCAATATAATTTATAATAATAGTATATTTATTTATTTATTTATTTATTGTAATATAGTTTGTCATCGAAACGCTAAGAAGAAGAAGGGTCAATCATAAGGATCAAATCTCTGCAAACATGGTAAATTAAAATTAAGAAAAACATGCAATTTTAATGTAAACTTATTTTATTCGGACGAAAAAAACGAGTAAACTAAGTCCTTGCTGGAAATAAGCTTCATTTTCTTGGGTGCACCAATTTATACCTTAAAAAAAATCATTTTGAGTAACTTTTGGTAGCGTAATGCAATTTTCAATATTCACCAAAACACCCTACTAAAAGTTATTCAAAATGAATTCCTTAAAATACTGAATTTGTGCATCGAAGAAAATGAACGTCTTTTCGAGCATGCAATTAGTTAATGTACTCATTTTTTTCGTCCGTATAAAATAAGTTTAAATTGAAATTTCATGGTTTTTGTTTAATTTAGGTTACCATGTTTGCAGAGATTTGATCCTTACGATTGACCCTATCGATTAGTGCCATAAAAATACAGGATGCTATTTTTTCCGATTTTAGTCGGTTCGATTCCCGGGAGTGGCAAGCGTATTTTCAAAATTATTTAAATGCAGATGTTTCTTTTTAAAAATAAAGGAATGTTTCCTTTGGGTAAAATGTGCTTACTTAAGTATTTAGAGTACTTTCCAGGTAGGATAATAAATTTTCTATCTCTTATAGATATCCCACAATAACATTTTTTTGTCATTTACTTTTTACGATAAATAATGGCTAATTTTCGAAGCGATTTTAACCAATAGGTACAGCATTAATCCTTATCCAATTAAATACCTTAAATACATTATTGATTTAATATAGCTATATGGCCTTTTACAGGAGGGATGACAAACATGTGACCAAAAGAGTAATGAATATAAATGTGGATGGATGGAGAGGAAGAGGGAGGCCAAAGAAAAGATAGATGGATTGTGTGAAGAATGATATGAAAGAGAAAGGAGTGAGTGATAGCATGACGGCTGACAGGATGGTATGGAAGAAGAAAACGTGTTGCGCCGACCCCAAGTAACATGGGATAAGGGCAGGAAGATGATGATGACCTTTTACAGCATATGATTTAAATGAATATTTTCGAAGATATTACAGATTTAAAAATTGCGGGACGTAGCGTTTGCGGCGGAGCGGGCCGCTATGTGTTTAACACGCTTTTTTGTATACAACGTTCACAGTTTTTCTGTAGTGTATTTTAGTATTGCAACATTGCACCCGTGCGAAGCCGGGGCGGGTCGCTAATCCTACTACTATTATAAAGGCGAAAGTTTGTATGTATGGATGGATGTTTGTTACTCTTTCACGCTTAAACGGCTGAATGGATCTGGATGAAATTTGGCACAAAGATAGATTATAGTCTGGAATAACACATAGGCTACTTTTTATCCCGGGAAAATGTACGGTACCCGTAGGATAACACATCAACTGTGACGCGGACGAAGTCGCGGGCAGAAGCTCAGAAGCGCTGAATAGTAGCTGAATCACTGTTCACAATGGAATTTTAAGCTGAATAAACCTGCTGAATAATAGCGTTAGAGGCGCCTACTCAGCTGATATAACTCTGATTTGGGCACAAATTAATCAGCTGTTAGCTGAATAATGTAGCTGGTTGCACTATATCAGCGTTATTTCAGCTTTATTAAAGGTAACAGTCGCCCCAAGAGCTGAATAATGACTGGTTATCAGGGTATGCGTTACCTTTTTTACACTACAAGGGCTGAATAATAGAGTACTTTTAACCTATTTTTCAGCACAAAATACACTCCAGGATATTAGTAACTCTTTGAAGGAGCTGACAATTCACAAGTGGCAAAATTGTGAACAATTTTCACCCTACTACTTAATATTATTTTGACATCTTTTCTGTGAACCATTTTGTAAAGTGTTTGTGAGAAATATAGAATAACGTTAAGTAAAACTTTGTTTTTCCTCCATGTCCATGAAATTCGAATGGGAAAGAGAGTTTATTGTGAAATACTATATAATTATAGACGAAAATTTTCACGCGCTCTCAAAATATCACTGTTTATTTGAAAATTATAGTATAAAATAGGTTGATGATAATATTATAAAAAAAAAGTCTTTTTATTTTTCCTTGTAATTTGACAATACGCTGTTTACGTATAAAATCATTACATTTTCTATTCAAATTCGGTTGTTATTTTCTTTGACTAAATAGAAACAAATTATTATAATATTGTATGTAGATAGGTTAGAATCTAAAAAATGGCAGACAAGCAATGTGTACCTTAGTAACCACAATCAAACGGCATGAGCTGTTTAAGTGTCCACTCGTAGTGCATAAATCAGTAACGAGCTGTTATGGTTGGTTCTTGTGTTACACAAGTCAGCTACAGATTCACGTAATGCTTGATAGTGGGTAACATGTATGCAAATAACTGTAGGTAATCACGAAGTGTGATGTGAAGTGCTGAATAAGGAAGTCTTCAAGGTCTTCTTTAACGGCACTAGTAGATTAATTGTCAACGATAGTACAAGTATTCAGCTCTCACGGAGATTAAGGGTAACATGTGAGCTAATATAAAGCAGTTTGCTTTAACTTAGCATCATATAATGTTCACCCATAGTGATCATGTGGCCTTTATAAGAGCTATTATACGATTGCGTGTATCAAGCTGATTAACATTACACAAATTCCACTGTGTGCAGCAAAAGGCATTATATCTTTATTATTTGAAGCCACAGAATAACTGATTACATTATAGTAGCTCACGTGTTCTTTATTAAAATGCAAGTGGTCTAAGAGTACACTTGTGGTCTTCAGTTCAGAATATAGTTTAGTTAAAGTCCACAAAAATCCTTTAAATTGCTTAAAGCTGTACAATACTGAACTTGTTACCTATATTAACGCTGCAAGCGTTACAGTGTGGTGTCCGTGACACATAATAACGTTCTTATTCAGGCAAAAGCTCACTTTTCACCTATTGCAGGTCGAGTATACTGTAATAACTCTTCATAAGTGCTAAAGTTACCGATGTTACCTCTTGTGACATCTTATAATGAAGTTTTGTGCTACTTGGGAATTATAAACGAATGATCGGAGAGAAATATTGTGGGTGGGCAGAGCTTATATTTGTGCGAAAATGTGGCCCATAAACATTAATGGAGTAACGTTTTGCAGAATCGTGTGTCTCTAAACCCGTGAAATGCGCGCCTGTCGAATAAACATACACGAATAGCTAAAAGTAGGTAAACGCACTTTTTTGAAAACCCGAGAAAATATCGCAGTGCCTAAATGAGTAGGAACACTAATCTTACACTCACACTAATTAGGTAAAGCCTATCTCCCCTTAACGGCTCCGCCACTATTTTCCAGTCACCCTGTATACTAGTATAGTAGCTATAAAATCATCGCTAATCTAGAAGCTAACATAAAGTCGTATTTCGCATCATTGAATCAACAAAATGCCTCTAAAGAAAGAGCCGGAGATCAAAGAAGAGCTATTAGTATATAAATGAATGGGGTATTATTCAGGGGGGGCCTAGCCCCTGAGATGCCATGGTCGATGCGATGCAATGCGATGAAGCTGAGTCGACACCACAGAACATTAATGTCGACACCCACTGTATAGTCATTGAGTAGGTGCGATTAGTATCATAAATAACTTTATACAAACTTTTTGTGTTAGTTTGTAATAAGTATAAAGTTATTTTGAATTACAGGTATGTTACCTACTTGCAATGGTAACGTTATGTTGGCTCCGCATGTTTGAACATGCATAAACTCAAAAGGCGTGAGTTTGTGTATAAAAGTCTGACTGACATTCCCGTTCCCGCGCACCGCCCAGAGCGAGAGAAGTCATTTGATGATTTACACTCGTTTTTACCCGACTACGGCGAAGCAAAAAGGAGGGTTATGAGGTTGACCGGTATGTATGTATGTATGTATGTATGTATGTATGTATGTATGTATGTATGTATGTATGTATGCATGTATGTATGTATGGATGTTCATCTGTTCCCTCATAACTTCTAAACCGTCTAACGTAAATTGACAAATGAGGTGTCATTAGAAGCGTCTTGATCGTCCGCTGGTTATAGGCTACATTATGTTGCAATAAATTGTATGTGGCGCCCTCTGGGGCTCAAGAAGATGTGAAAAAAAAAATTTTTTCTTCCAAATATGGTCGTGTTGCATATCAAACTAAAGGGCTTAATTAGCACATTTCAAATATATATATATATATTATATAAGTAAATTGTACATAGCACCCTTTAGAACGCATCATAAACCTATCTAACTAACCAATATTTCGTTTGGGAGACTTAATAGATTATTATTTCATATATTGTGTATATATGTTGCAGTTCCAATAATATTACGCATATAAATGTCTAAATTTAAACCCCAAAATATTTTAAATAAAAAAGAAGTTTAAAAAACTAAAACCCGACTACAAAAAATTCACGTTCTAAAAAGTATGAAACAAGAAAACATTCTCATCTGAAAGCCGTGGTCGTATGCCACTTAATCCGGTAAAACAGTAGGTATCATTAATTCAAAGTGGCATACGACCACGGCTTTCAGATGAGAATGTTTTCTTGTTTCATACTTTTTAGAACGTGAATTTTTTGTAGTCGGGTTTTAGTTTTTTAAACTTTTTTTTTTGCTTGAAATAAAAAGTAAGAGAAACTGAAATTTCCCCTTTCCTGAAGCTTGAAATGGCCTGAATAAAAAGCCCTGACGTTGAATTCGTCGAGACCTCCTGAATTTTAATTGTAAGAAGGTCATTTTGTGTACAATGATGGTAACTTTTAATTGTAGTTTGCATCTCTAATCTTAAGTGCAGCTCTATGTTTGCAAAATGCGAATCATAATCAGTCATGGTCATAATACCTAAACCAAGAAATTTATAACCTATATAGTATATATAATAATTATTTACCACAGAGTATTTTCATTATATAGGTACCGCATTCACTCATTCACTTTGTCCGCTCAATCCACTTTTTTTTTTTTTTTTTTATAGACGGGAAATCATCAAATAACTTCCCCCGCCCTGGGCGGGGCGGGAGGGAGTGTCAGACTTTTACTGACTAAAACCCGTCTATGTTCCGCTCAATCCACTGGATTGAGCGGACAAAGTGAATGAGTGAATGAATGAGTGAGTGAAATGAATGAGCGATTGAGCTGGATTGAATCCAGCTCAATCGCTCACTCATCCGCTCACCGCTGACATTTGCTGATTGAAGAGTGATGAGCGTCAAATGATCCCGGCGAAATCTTTTAATTAATTTTTCGTTGCGGACGAATAACTACAATACACTATTTTTGTTCTTCCTCAATAATTATAAGCTACGACAGAGAAACGCTGACATAATAATTGCGGTATGTAAGACGATAGAAAATTTAATATTGTAATATTTTATGTTTATTATTTAATGTTTATTTTTTATCTTTGTAACGTAGAGTCGTGCGTGACTTGCAAGAAAATGGGAAAACTGCTGATAGTGTTACTGGCACTCGCCGCCACTTGCGTATCTGGCTTTTTCAGGTAATTAATGTTCTTAAAATATCAATATACTGTACATGTCAACATGTCCCAAGTCCGGTACATGTTTCGATGCTTTGTTTTTTATTTAGTTGCAATTGCATTGATTTTTAACATGTTTTACAGCAAGGCGTTATAATAAAAATAGTTCCGATAAGTCGCTTCTTTTGCCTATCTATATAATGTTACAAAAGACACTTTTATTACCTAGGTGCCCAAGTAGTATTATCTTCGATTATACTACTATGCAGATAATTATGGATTATAACTGTAATGCTTGTAAAAAGGTTCTAAGTCATAAGTAATAACTCAACACCAACATTTCACACTTACTTATTATCAACTACGCAGTCGTACGTCGTACGTAGACAATGTAAGCTAGTACCGTGATCTTACTGTTTGCGTGCAGAGTGCCGCTGTATCGCATCAAGACGGTGCGCAGACACTTCCACGAGGTGGGCACAGACCTGCAAGCGCTGAGGATCAAGTATGCAGTGTCAGGGCCAGCTCCGGAGCCACTGTCCAACTACCTAGATGTAAGTAAAAATTGCTCACTACTACTTATACTAATTTTCTTAGCTATTACTACAGACATTTCCAAAAACATGTTTTTGATTATACCATGGAGGTACAAGCAACAACATTCAAAAAGTCGACAAACGGTTTCTTTGTAAAAGCAAAGGAGTTTTACTGCATAATTTGGGTGCATAATCATACACAATAACAATAATAATGTATGTCTTGCTTAGGTTGGCTTCAATAACATTTTCCTGTTTGTTATATGTTATTTTTATAATTTTTATTTCTTTATCTTTATAGCTTTGTAAACTAAGTGGATAAGAGATGATTAATTATACAAACAAATATTGAAAGTGAGGTATAAAGACCTGTCTGTTTGGAATAACCAATGTTAAATGAAGATTGCACCACTTTCGTGCCATAGTGTTGCGGCTCCTGACTATGTTGCTAAAGAATGAATGTGTACTCCCTGTAATATAATTATGATGGGGTACAGTTTACATGTTGTATCATAACTTAGGAGAAATGTCTGAGGGCATGTGACCACTGTGGTGATAACCCCGCACTGCGGTCACGACTGTGTGCCTGCTATCTCGCTCCTTGTTTATGATAAAGTGAGTCTTGCAAAACAAACATGATCACTATTATTGCTCATGTTTGTTATCTTACTGTAAACTTAAATTGATTTCTTGTTTTACTTTAACCAGAAATTGCATTGCTCATCACAAGAGTTTCCCTGGGAACCTGTTCAGAGTGTCATCGTCTGTCTCCGCTGATTATTAAGGCAAAAAGCTATTTATAAAGTACTGATTATACCATTATACAGTACAGTTATCCTATGGCATATAAATTGGTTTTCATCGGCAATAAACCTACCTACTTACATACCATCACGCCTGTATTCCTGGCTAGGCAGAGGTGCACCAATGTACACCCACAGTTCACTGGTATGTTTAGGTCCCATGTAATATGGGGCAAGCCTATTGCCATTAACCGGGCACAAATCTATAGATAAACCCTATCACACTTTTTGCTCAAGAATAAACTTAGACCGTTGAAAATGAGGAACATTATGTACATTATAATATTTCCATACATTTAATCTCACCTCAGTATTAACTTGCCAAGATAAGGGAAACAATAAGGTATAATATAATGTTTTATTATTTGAATTTGTTGTTCTCAACAGTTGAACCTAATTTTCGTCAAGGCATTGATTGATAAAATGGCCATATCGAAAATTATATTTTCACACTAATATTATAAAGGTGAAAGTTTGTGTTTGTCTCTTCTTCACGCTTAGACGGCTGAAAGGATCTGGATGAAATTTGGCACTGAGATAGATTGTGGTCTGGAATAACACATCTAGGATACTTTTTAACCCGGATAAATGTACGGTTCCCGTGGGCTACTATAGTATAAAGTTTCATGCGGCCGAAGTCGCGGGCAGAAGCTAGTACATAGTGTATACACATATTTTCACAATAGCAGCTTGGAAAGCTTTGAAATACGAATAATATTATTTATTAGGACATAACACCGGGTCTAATACATTTGCGCGAAAGTCACTTGCGCAGAGTCAGTGTTCTGCGTTCGGACAGCGCCTTAGAATTCAGGCAGGAAAAAAAGAGGCTTTTTACCAAATTTTATTTAAGATTTAGGATGTGACTACCTGATCTGACGGCAATGACGTAGGACAAAACCCAGCCTGTGGTAGGATTCTTTAGCCACCGTAACAATGCGATCGTGGAAAGAGAGCTTTCCGTCTAATGACTCCCAGATCTTTCAAGGCTTTTATTATTATTTAGCAGGCAGGTTGGCAGGATTTGTTTTTTGTTTAAAGTTTATGTTTTACGCAGTCGGGTCTTTTGTTCTTTTGTGATATACATACACTAGCCACGGTTTCACCCACGACACGTTAGGTTTTTGGTTACTGGTCCGTTCCCGTGTCTCATCATAGCGCGTTGTTAGGTAGCTTATAATCTGTTATTCTGAGGTACCTATAAGCTACGCAATGTCTCGCAGAGTCATTATTTTGCTGCGAAGTTATTTTAAAACTGTAATATCTCATAAGATATTCATTGAAATTAAATGATGTAAAGGACAATTTTATTGAAATTAAACACTTGTGCTGAATAACGTATTTATGTTGATAAGGATTAATACTATGTTCATTAATTCACCTTCGCAAATAATGCATTACTTTAAAACAAATTTTCTGGCCATAAAAATGGCTATAGTGACTCAACCTTAAAAATTAGACATTTACTACCGCGGACTTTTTTTAGTATATTTTTAGTGAAACAATTCTCTCATACATTATTTTTACGTAACTTTAACCGTTTACGCAGCGCACGCAACGGGTTTGACGCATTTGGTGCACTTTTCAACTTGTACACCATGCTCGAATGGAGAACTTAGCAACTGGTGCACTTCTCATATGGTACACTTCGCAACTTGTGCACTTCTCAACTGGTGCACTTCTCAAAAGTAGCACTTTTTAAGATGAGTGGAGATTTGGAAAAATTGACTAAAAATAAAAGAATCTTTGGTTTTGCGTAGGTAATTTTCTTAAAAAAACAATCATCAAAATAATTTTAATTAAACTCTACATAATCAGAATAACATGTTTATTTTTTTTTTAATAAAAAAAAGTCACTCGGAAGCGATAAAAATATAACTGTGTAAGAAAAAAATTGATTTACAGTAAAAAGTTATCATAATAAAGACATTATATAATATCATATTACATCAATAATCATCATCTTTATAATATTATAATTTAAACTGTACTTCTTTTAGTTATAGTCGTTACGTATCTCGGGACCCTAGGGTTCCGGACCTTTGAAAGGCGTACGAGGAGCTGAAACCAACTCGCAGAGGCCCCTTACATGGCTTTACAATGAAATGGAACACCAACCGACAATGATCCCTGTTTGCACTATGCAAATGCACAATGCACCCAAGGACAATCCCCGGCTGGCGCAGGACTATTGCAGAATATGAAAACAAAGAATAGGGCTATGGGTTTGGGTGGCTTAAATAGACTGTTTTCCTGGCACTATGGAAGGACTATGGCCCCTGCCAATCAATGTTTTTATGACATAGATAAAATGGAAGGGAGTGACTAGCACACTCGATAAATGGGCCCCCTAAAACGGCCGCTAGCACGTAGTAACGTAGCGACAAGAGGGCAACACAGACTGAGGTGCTTGAGGAGTGGAGAGAGGTATTTCAAGGCTATCAGGACAATCCCGCAAGTACGGTCAAAATCCCTACCAGCACCTTACTGAAATACTTCCTTCCCCTGAACACGTATGCTCTCGTAAATCTCCACTCAGACCAGCCAATGAAGGTAAGAGAGAGGTGGGAGCTCTGTTCCTCATCAGTGTCCACTCCGGCCGGCCAATAAAGGCAAGCCAGAGATGAAGAACAAGACTTCTCCCGGGAGATCAGGTCCGCGGGGTCGCTACTGCCCAACAGATTATAAATTAAATAAAAGCTTTAAATTACATCATAACCTGTTTCGCAAAATCAGGTTATAAATAATATAGATAAACCTTTGTTTCTTACTTAGTAATTGTTACTATTAATTAAGTAAATAGCTATTCTGATTATGTAGAGTTTAATTAAAATTATTTTGTTGATTGTATTTTTAAGAAAATTACCTACGCAACACCAAAGATTCTTTTATTTTTAGTCAATTTTTCCAAATCTCCACTCATCTCAAAAAGTGCTTCTTTTGCGAAGTGCACCAGTTGCGAAGTGTACCATATGAGAAGTGCACCAGTTGCTAAGTTCACCATTTGAGCATGGTGTACAAGTTGAGAAGTGCACCAAATGCGTCAAACCCCACGCAACGAGCCCTCAAAAGGAATATTTTACCCCGTTTTAGCCACATTTTTCGTTGATGCTCCGCTCCATTTGGTCGTAGAGTGATGTTAGCCTTTCGAGACGAATGGGCTATTTAACACAAAAAGAATTTGTCAAATCAGACCGGTAGTTCCTGAGATTAGCGCGTTCAAACAAACATACAAACTCTTCAGCTTTATAATATTACTATAATATATTAGTAGGTATAGATACATAAACTCACGCCTTTTTCCCATGGGGGTAGGCAGAAACCACGGAACGCCACCCGCTACGATCCTAACATACTCCTTTCGCCTCGTCCACATTCATACATCTGGTCATACAAGCACGCCGGTTACGAGTACTGCGCACTTGGCCTTTCTAAAGAACCTCACCAATGAGGTCAGGGTAGCGGTAGGTCTAGAGGGCATCTCATCCTGGCATTGCCACTCACATTTGCCATATAAATCCCTTTTGTTAGTCGCCTTTCACTCATCCTGTCAACATGACCGAACCATCTAAGCATACTCTTTTCAATCTTTGTCACTACATCCTCTTTTAATCCGCAACGTTCTCGTATAATTTAATTCCTCACTCTATCGTTCAAAGTTACACCACACACACTTCGCAAGGAATGCATCTCCAGCATTTATCCGAGTTTCATGCCTCGTTTGCCATACTCAACATTCACTTCCATACGTAAGTGTAGGCCTTTTCTAATATAATGTTTCATTTGTTTCATTTTACACTTTTTTAGTGATAATGGTTGCTATCCATTGTAAATTGTAAATTATGTATATTTTTGTAACCCTTTTAAAGCCTTTTATTTTGATACCCCACTCGATAGGTATTGAGGAAAAAGCAATTTAGATCACATATTATAATATGGCTATTGCTAAAATATTTAGTTTTTATAATTTTTATAGACCCAGTGTCACTCTCACCAAGTGGAATCTAACGACATCTCTCAAGGTAAAATCCATCAAGCCGTTTAGAATGAATGAATAAAAAAATGTACATACATACACTTGAAAAACACAACCCTCCTTCTGACGCAGTCGAGTACAATATTTACCATCTGGATATGGTTGTAATAACAGATCGCAATCCATACTTCCGCACTTATTATAAATGCGTGAGTAACTGTCTGCTTTCACGAATAAACCAGTACCAACTCTCATTTTACACTACGTAGGCTCAACTCTACTTTGGCTGTAATAACAACCTTAGCTGTTGTTATTATCAGTATGGCCGGACGTAGTTATATCTACGTTCGGCCAGCCGGGCCTCATTTGTGGCTTCCTAACTATATATAGTTAGGAAGCTACAAATGAGAAAAAGGCTTCTATGTTTACAAATGAACACCCGTTGCTGTTCAAGTGTCCCTAGTAACGAGGCGGTGATAACGAGATGTTTGTGCGCAGGCGCAATACTACGGACCCATCACCATCGGCGCGCCGCCGCAGACCTTCAAGGTGGTGTTCGACACGGGCTCCTCCAACCTGTGGGTGCCGTCCAAGAAGTGCCACTTCACCAACATCGCGTGCCGTGAGTACCGCACACACACACACACGCGCGCGGCGCCCCCGCACCGGACATGACCCACGCTTGTGTTGCAGTGCTGCACAACAAGTACGACAGCGGCAAGTCGAGCTCGTACCACGCCAACGGCACCGAGTTCTCCATTCACTACGGCTCCGGCAGCCTGTCCGGCTTCCTCTCGAAGGATGACGTCACTGTGAGTACTGCCGCGCGACCACCTTGCTCTACGCTTGCTCGTTACTCAGCTAACTAAACATTAATCAACTGGCTGAAGGAAAAGTTTCGGATTATGTAACATTAAGCAACAATGTAACGCGCGCAGCACATTGTGCATGCAGCGGGTACAGATGTCGTGGGAGTGATAAACGTGTAGGAGCACAACTACGCTGTTAATATCCCCACGTCTCCCGCACTGTTGCATTTAGTTGCATCTGGCAAATAGTTCCTTTTCTGAGCCGGGGTACTGCGGTCTGGGTCTGAGACCAATAATATCACCATCCATAGCCAGTCGATTGTCAGGTCAGAGCCAGCACAATGAGCGGAGCGCGGGCTGTGGGCGTGTTGATGTATGCGTTGTGACGCAGGTGGGCGGCATCACGGTGCGCGGCCAGACGTTCGCGGAGGCCATGTCCGAGCCGGGGCTGGCCTTCGTGGCTGCCAAGTTCGACGGCATCCTCGGCATGGCGTTCAAAAGGTAACCAGTATCGGTCGACAGTATGTACCGTACCGCTGTAACTACGAGTCATATATCGTCATAAAAAAGTATACGTAGAAAACGTTTTTTTTTGTGAGAACACAAAAATGACAATGTGTAAGATAAGAAACACAAACAAATACAGGCCAACTATCATTATAGCACTAAGCTTGCGCTTAATGAAAAAATTTTTTTGTTTAGCAGAAAACAGGTTTTGATATTCGCTAAATGCAAATACATCGTTTTGAAACCGAAAGCCATAAGCTCTATCATAGTAACAGAAACTATTGGATTGGCACTATTAGGTATTTTCAATAAATAACAAAAAAAAACACGAATATTATTTTAAATTATCGATTTCTTTGTGAAATTGTAATAACTCGAAGTATCGCTTCCTTGCGGTCAATGCATATGTGTGTGTAAACCTTTTTGATATACTTATTGAATACACATGCGAACGGTAGCCATTGAAAAATCCATTCATAGATCAGACAGCGCTACATTTCTAACTTCACTACGAAAAAAAAACAACAGTCACTATTACTCGACTGGAGTTTCTGTGTTTTGGCTCCAGAATGATGTAGAAGTAAGCTTGTTTATGTTTACCATTGTGTGCACTTTAATGTCATATTCAATGATTAACTAAGAAGTGTACTGACGGTTGCAGCATCTCCGTGGACGGCGTGACACCGGTGTTCGACAACATGGTGGCGCAGGGACTAGTCAAGCCGGTGTTCTCCTTCTATCTCAATAGGTAACCAGACACCACACACACCAGACAGCTTGTAACAGCTGGTCCGTTTACCTTGCTTACATACGCACTGTATATTGTGTGTAAATAAAAGGTTGATTAGAGCGATTAGTAACCGAAGAATGGAAGCTCACTGCGATACTATACACTGCGCATGCGTACGTGTTCCCGCAGGGACCCGAGCGCGGCACAGGGCGGCGAGATCATCCTCGGCGGCTCCGACCCGGCGCACTACAGCGGCAACTTCACCTACGTCAGCGTGCACCGCCCCACCTACTGGCAGTTCAGCATGGACGCCGTGCAGGTCGCGCAGCACACCTTCTGCGCCCACGTGAGTACCGCGCAGTCCGCGCAGTCCGGGCAGTCCGGGCAGTCCGCGCAGCCCGGGCAGTCCGCACAGTCCGGGCAGGCGCTCACCGGCTCCGTGTGCAGGGCTGCGAGGCCATCGCGGACACGGGCACGTCGCTGATCGCGGGCCCCAGCGCGGAGGTGGAGGCGCTGAACAAGGCGCTGGGCGCGACGCCGATGGCGTTCGGCCAGTACGTGGTGGACTGCGCGCTCATCCCCAAGCTGCCGCCCGTCGCCTTCACCATCGCCGGCACCAAGTTCACGCTCGAGGGCACCGACTACGTGCTGCGCGTGAGTACACCCGCGACGACCTAGCTACGTACTGCACGCGTCGCTACGGCTCGTGTTAGCTGGTAGTGCGGTAGGGCAGCGAGTGAGGTCGTGATGTGCGCAGGTGTCGCAGTTCGGCAAGACGGTGTGCCTGTCGGGCTTCATGGGGCTGGACATCCCGCCGCCCAACGGCCCGCTGTGGATCCTGGGCGACGTGTTCATCGGCAAGTACTACACGGAGTTCGACGTGGCCGGCAAGCGCATCGGCTTCGCGCCCTCCGTGTGACGTGCTGCGTGAGGCCACCATCTAGCTATATAGTAACTGGTAATCAACTAATATTATATTTGAGTAGTATAGTCATTTTAGAGAGTTCCTTTGCGACGCAATAAACCCCAGCTTTTTCAGAGGGCAACACGAACAACTGCTCTGTTAGCGCGTACGAAGTGTACAGAGGTCACGTGACCTCGCGCACACCTAGCTTCACATAGTTGAGATGCTATGTAATGCTCAGTGCAGTGTGCACACAACAGAATTGTGTCCAGCTCCTCAGGTATCGAGTGCTATTGACGCAGTGTTGCTTCACCTTGCCTAAGTTATCACCATGGCGATCACACTTGACAGAGTAACACAGTCATGACAATGTTGTTTCCCTTTAAGTTATTTTTATGTTTGTATTTTAGAAATAAAATATTGTAAAAATAACTTTCTTTTATTTGACATTTCTGTATCATTATTTGAACAACTCGCACATCTTAGAATGTACATACAAGTAGTAGATAGTGTCGGTGCAGGGCGTGCGCCTGTCGCCGAGACAAGAGCGCTGGCGGCGGAGAGAGACGCTCCTTACGAGATTAGTTTATTCAATTATATACGAGGAAACAATACAACCCGGGTAGCGTATCGTTGTTACTTTACTTTTTTAATATTCAATTGACTATGAAATTAGAGAATTATGTACACTGGAAACGTCGCCCATAGCGAATCTGAGCAGAAGCCAGTTACTTACAGATGTTAGTAAAGTTTTCATGTTGAAATCCTCGTGTATTTCCTCAAGGGGTATTTGCTACACTTGCCACAGACCACACGGCAATCTCTGACAACCCGGGGGGCCGGGGAGCTCCAGCATTATTAATCATTTCTCCATGTTTACTTATTACTCTTCCCTTGGCCATCAAAGTTATAATTATGAAATATTGAACAAATATTGTAAGAAACCAATTTAAATCCATCTAAAATTCAAATCTTAAATTACATATGCATACATAAACTTACGTCATTTTCCCCAGGAGTTGGGTAGAAACCACAGAACGCTACCTGCTACGGTCCGGCGAAAGGAGTATGTCCTTTCGCCTCATCCACGTTCATGAATACATCTGCAGTGTGATTCTCTAAGCCTCACTTCGTAATTCGAAAGCTGAATTCGCAGTGAGGAGATTACAAAATGGTATTCTGTTAACCTTTTAACCGCTTGTGTCGCATTTATGCGACACATATTTCCGTGTCCCTACCGCTCGTGTCGTATTTCTGCGACAGAGAACACGCATGATTTTTCGATCTATTTTTGTCCTATTAACTGCCTGCCTGCAAAGGTATTATTTTGTCAAATTTGTAGCCGCGCGCTAGGGGCACAGCGACTGATATTTTGCCAAGCGGTTAAAAGGTTAAAACACGATCACGCCGGTGACGTCATCACGGCGAACGAATACTAAACCAATTACAAGTTGTTTCGTTATCGAAGTGAGCTCGATCACTTTAGTGAGACTCGTTTTCGAGTTTGCATTTTAGAGAATCGTACTACTGGTTATATTATACAAGCACCCTGGTTACGAGTACTACGCACCCGATCTTTGTGATGAGCCAAAGTGAAAGCATTTATTTCAATTAGACCATTTACAGGCAGTTTTGAATTGTCAAGAAGTTACAGTTTAATATTGAAGCAAGTTGCTCGTTCCAAAACGTAGGTCTCTATGGACAAGAACGAGCAAGAAACTCCATCTCTTTTCATTCAATTTGGTTTTTACAAAAACTTGGTTACAATATTCTTGTTGCTTCTATATGTGAAAACAATGAAGGTGAATATAAAAAATAACAAAATTATAATAAAGATGTAAGCCATGGCAGTTTAGAGATGACCAATCCCAACTGACAGCACCCGTTCACGAATATGACGCGTGCATTAGCACCATTTAGCTCAACCATTTTGAAGGGAACCAAACGATCCAACCCACGCGCCACCGTCAGCGAGACATTAAAGTGAGCATGACGAAGCTCTCGACTGCCATGCTCAGTGTCCAACACATAGTAACTTAACAAATAAATGGTGTTAAATTATATAAAACTATGGTTTTTAGTGAAACTATTCGACGGATGATCCGTGGTATGTAATAAATAGTAATAAAATAACGGTTAACGTTATTAAGGTCAATCAAAATGAAAAAGTGGTAAGAAACATCCCCAAAAAAAAAAAGACTATTAATTTGTGAGCCCGAGTCTCTGTGGAGCAGGACCAGCATTAAGCCAAGCATTCTTGTCATTAATATCGAGGGGTGAAAGGCTATTTGTTTTAAGCGACATTTTGGGCGATATTGAGTTATATACATATTCGGAATCAGCGAATTTTTCTGCGTCGAATGAGCCCGGTTTCGTACAATTCTGAGCACTTTTATGGCGCTTAAAACAATGCAATTTTAGTGCATGATTCTCAAACTTGATGTATGATCCGACATCAAATTTGCCATATTTTTTTAGTATTTCATTTAAGCTGTACACATAAACAGAGAATCGGGGCATAAGCCGTTATTCTCGTCCTAAAATTTCAGTTCGATGGCAGATAAATCGTTTTTCGATATGGCTAACTTTAGATGAAAAGTCCCTTCATACATTTTGCTTACGACTACTTACACTATGCAATGTCGCTTCAACCAATTTGCCGTCAGCCAAATTCATTAAGACATATCGGTTCAACCCTTTTCGCTGCAACTGTTTTGCACTCTGTTTGGAGCTTCAAACAATATTTCTGTTCTCAAAACTGGGTTCCTTAGTCGCTTGGACAGTTTATCAGTATTCACATTTTATAAATACGTCACTTAAGATAAATCTAATACCAAGTGATTAGATTAAAATCATTTTTTCCTGTATCATAATAATAAATAGTTTGTCTTTTAAACCATCCAATTTTAATACGACAATAACAATCTATGTAATTTAAAACAAATAAAAGTTGACATAGTTTTCGTAAACCGTAGCAGTATTAGTACTGTCCCGCCCCGCGCAGGCGCATCAGTCAGTCGTGATAATGTGGAGGAGAGAGACAGGACGCGTTTTGTTGTACTTAGTTTGGGATAAAACCGAATAGAATAAACTTTTTTTTTTTTTAGAGATGGGAAATCATCAAATGACCCCCCCCCCCCCGTCCTGGGCGGGGCGGGAGGGAGTGTCAGACTTTTACTGACTAAAAACCATCTATGTTCCTTCGTGTGCCCTTTGCGTTCCGTGGGCGCGGTATCTCTTTCGAACAACCCGCAGCCCCGGCAGGAATTTGGCCCTTAGTGGCCCCTTCCAGTGGCTGACACCTCTGTGCGCGGAACATTAACGCGCCGTCGACACGGTCTGTCGTTAGTTAATAACGTACGGACGGTGAGCTACCCATTGCTCACCGCTCACAGACCGTGTCTACGGTATCCACCTGCGGGAGGCGCAATGGTGCCGTTATTGGCAAACCATTGCGCCGGCGGACGCGGCATCAGCGGCGGCTGCGGCGGTGGCGGCGGTGGCGGCAGTGCGGGGCCTTCCCCCGGCCCTGGCGGGTACGGCGCAGGCCTTGCCCCCAGCCCGGTGATCGGCCGGCTTGTTAGCCCCGCGCACATACATGCGTCGCAGTGCGGCGGGGCATCACAAGCCGCGGCGTTGTGACCGGGCTGACCGCAGCGAAATATAGGGCGCTGCGGTCCACCTCCGAGGTGCACCGACATGCCACGTGCTTCCCCACGTGGCAACGGTAGCACCTCAGGGGCCTGGGCTCGAGCAGTCTAACCTGCGCCGATACCCAGCCCACCAGTAAACGCCCCGCCCCAACGATGGCTTTAGCCGCCGCCACTGGGCAGCTGACCATGATGGTCTGCATACCCGTGCGTTCCGGGCGGATGGTGCCTGCCCTCACCTCCTCGGCAAGGCATCCAACCGTCTTGGCGACGGCGGCTACCACCTCCTCCGTGGTGACGGAGTCGTCCAGACCCAGGATGCGCAGGTCTGCGCATCTGACGGGCCTGGACACTCGGGCCACGTCCGCATCCAGGGCCGCTCTGAGCCTCTCTGCTAGAGCGTCTGCAGACGGGCCGCTGGTGGCACCGGGGACCTCCAACATCGTGGCCCCCGTTGCCGTCACGATGCCTTTCAGGACGGAAAACCGTGCCTGGAAGGCCGCCAGCTCCAGCTGAACCAGGTTAAGCACCTGGTAATCCACTGGCTCGGGCTGGGTTCCCTGGCTCCCCGCCTTGGGCGCCTGGCGGGAGCCGGACCCGAGGAGCTCAGCCAGGTCGGAGTCTCCTATTCTCCTCTATGAGGAGCTCCATTGTGGCTGACAGACGAGCCACCTCCGCCTGAAGCTGCGGGACCTGGCCCGCAAACCTGGCCTCCGCAGCCACCGCAATAGTGGCCGAAGCCTCCTCCATGGCCCGAGACTTCGAGCCCTTCATCTTTTTTCGGGCTACGCTCGCGACCGCCTCCTTAACCGCCTCCATGAACCTGGACTTACGCTCCTCAGAGCTGCCAGGTGCGCCTGCCTCGTTGCGTGATGTGTCCGGCTGGACCACATCGTCGCCACCAGTCTCGTTCAGGGACTGCCCTTCAGCGACAAGCGTCGCTGGTCTCCTCCGGGCAGTCACCCTCCCTGGGCCTCGCTCCTGGACCCCACCGCGACTGCTGGTGGGGATCTTGCAAGCCGAGGCAAACTCGCCTTCGGAGGACGCCTAGTCCTCCGGTCTGGGCCGCTTCCGGAAGAACTTCCCGGGCGGCCCAACCATCTTGCGGTGGGAGCTCCCTGAGCTACCCACGCTCACCACGCTTGGGGCCGAGTCGGACTCCGACCCGGCATCCCCCTTCCCTCCTTCTACGTCTTTTGGTTTCATTGTAAGGTCCATTTTGATTTCCACGAGTAAAAACTATAATATCCAACCAACCAACCAAGAAACAAGTGGTTCGCACTAGCGACTGATGTTCCATAGGAACGCCCGTCAGCCATACATCCCGCCGTCACGGTGCGCCGCCGCTTGGGATTCGGGGTGACTTTTTATAGAGGTTTTCTACCTCGCGGTCCGGGCGGTTAAGCCAAGACCCTCGGTGCCAATCGAAGCCGCGAGACATGATCCACGACACTCCGATATGGGGTTACGATGTACGACGGTGACAGAGAAGAACCACCCTCCTCTCTGTCTGCTCGGTGGCAGGGTGAGTGCACGCCGAGCCCGTCCTCACTCCTCCGCTGTGCCCTCTGCTGATCAGAGGGACACGCGGAGAAACGCCCTCGGTCCGAATCGGACCCCGCCCGTCAGAATATTGGCCACGAGCAGTGACATTCCCCAAAGAATAGGAATCTCTTCCCATTCCTCAGGGAAGATCACTACCCGTGCCCGGAGTGCACCGGCCAGCTAGCTGCCGTTCCCTCAAGACGTGTCCGAAGGGACAAGCAGCCGACGACGGTACGCGTGGAAGTTTTCTGACCAGCACCCCAATAGAATAAACTTGTAAGTATAATTACTTTAATATTGTCATATTGTGTCTATAAATGAATAAATTAATTTGATTTGGATTTGGTAATAATGCTTACATTTATATCCATAATTTATGTTTTCTTTTTCGGCCATATCTCTATTTTGTAATAAGTAAATATTTTCCTTTCTTTTCAAAAACAAATAATTAAGTACTTGTTTGATTTACTGTACTGTATTTTTTTTATATAACGAAACTTACGATCTCATTAAGACTGAGTGTTAATTAAGTTAAAGATGCGTAATAAATAAAAAAAATCTAATTAACAGAACTTTTTTTTTATTCCTGACATAGTAATTATTCGCCCATATCAATACTACAAACTCTTAACTTACTATAAATCTGTCATTGTTATCTTGTTTCAACAACCAAGTTATATAAACTCCTTTCGAAACCTGAGACATCAAACAACTCATTAAGAATGTTCATCGTTGCTTAAGCCAACTTGCCTGTATCGTTAACAAAACCCAAATGGTAGTTAAACAAATTAGCCAATTCCTATTATTATTGAGTAACGTCGATTCAATCATTTCGCCTTCTCCTGCATTGGTACTGTAAAGTCACTTAAACCATTTTGCCTGCTGCTGATTAGTGACAAAGTTGGAAGTTGAATCATTTTTCTTTACTCTAAAAATAAGGCGATACAGATCATTTTGTATTAAGCGACATTTATCTTGGAACTTATAACTGTTTTTTTCTTAAAAAATATACCAAAACATAAAGGGATTTTTTTGCAATAAAGATTTGCGATCCCCATTAAAGTGAGTGCAGTAGTTTTTTCATGACGATTTTTTTTCCAAATTTTGAATCTTTAAATGGCTCTCCTGTAAAGTTGGTGAAATGTCGCTTAAAACAAATAGCCTTTCACCCCTCGATATGATCTTCTAACTTATAATATGCTTTACTACATAGTGTGCGTTTGATGCAAGTTTTAAATTTTCGCTCATTTAGTTCGAGAATATCGAGCGGTATTTTATTATAACATTTTACACAGTACTCCATAAAAGAAGTGGTGTCCGTTACCTCAGCCAGATGTGGTCGAAAATGGTCATTTGAATCTTATAGATAATTAGTTTTGCGGCTTCTGTAATTGTTGCGCACATTTTTAAATTTGTTGCGCTTATAGTTTTTTAATTATTTCACAAAAACATTTCCTGCTGAGGTAACGTTACCCCAGCCAGACCTTTTTCTTTCTAATGGGAATATTTAAATAAATACTAGCTATAAAATTAGTTGTCTAGATGAAGTAAATGTTGTGCCTTATTTTGTATTTGTTCTTTCTTCGGTTGCGAAGTTATTCGAGATTTTGCTGGGGTATCGTTTTTGGTTTTGCTAGATCTTTGAAACGGTTAAGCGGATTCTTATCATATTTTGTACAAGACTTTTTTGGAATTAGTTTAAATTTGTTCTGCAATAAAAATACCAAAATAATACATAGCTTAAAGGTTATTTCATTAAATAGAAAAACACTTCAATTGGTCCCAGCACTCTCAATAAGAGGTCTAAAGACTTACTTTAAACATTATTGTGAAGCTTGTAACTGCCTTCAAATGTATGTGAAGTTTCATTAGTATCATGTAAGTATTTAACAAGTTATGATGATATTCAGTTCTTCACGAGCACGGTCATGATGCGCGCGGTGTTATTTGGCAACTGATAAGCCTGTATATGGATATATGAACTGAATGTTATGTCAATTATTAGTTGTGTAGTTCAGTTGTATAACAGTAAAATTTCAACGTAGTACATTGGATAATTAATGAGATAATACGATTAAAGTCATTAGGAAGTGAATGACCGTGGTAACCCGACCAAGTTTAGGTGGTTACGAAAAAGCGAAAACGTAGAACATTATGCTACCTTCTAAAATATGTAGGATAGTGTTACAAATTTAGTACAGACATTTACACAAGTGTTAAAAAAAACTAAATGTTTATTAACGATTTTTTATTAACAGGTAAAATAATCATTTCAATTGAACTTTTAAAGTATTAATAAACTTATACTTAAAAACAATCACAGATTAAAATTACAGATAGTAATTTTGCTTTTTTGAATTTTCTATTACTTTTTATTTAAATGATAGATTTCAGTAAACACAGTACACAGTTACAGTTTTTATTTAAATAGATATACACAATATTGGAATGTGTAATGATCACAGACAATAAATAATTATACAACGGTTTTTTTCAGTTAACACTAAACTTACGTATGTCTACTAATACCCACTTATATCAATTAAAATCACAGATCAATGGTAATACTAAATGAAATCACAATGTAGTAAAATGCTCACAGTTAGTCCTACTGTTTTGTTGTCTCATTTCAAATATCACATTTTTTTCCCTAAGTTTATACACATAAAATGAACTTAAACTATTTAAAAATCACAGATAATAATAATGTTTTCATAGTACAGATATTATTATATTATTATGTATTTAACAGTGTACGCGTCTGTACCGAAATTGTAAGGTGTATTATACTAAACATTTCAAAAGATAGCATAATGTTCTACGTTTTCGCTTTTTCGTAACCACCTAAACTTGGTCGGGTTACTACGGTCATTCACTTCCTAATGACTTTAATCGTATTATCTCATTAATTATCCAATGTACTACGTTGAAATTTTACTGTTATACAACTGAACTACACAACTAATAATTGACATAACATTCAGTTCATATATCCATATACAGGCTTATCAGTTGCCAAATAACACCGCGCGCATCATGACCGTGCTCGTGAAGAACTGAATATCATCATAACTTGTTAAATACTTACATGATACTAATGAAACTTCACATACATTTGAAGGCAGTTACAAGCTTCACAATAATGTTTAAAGTAAGTCTTTAGACCTCTTATTGAGAGTGCTGGGACCAATTGAAGTGTTTTTCTATTTAATGAAATAACCTTTAAGCTATGTATTATTTTGGTATTTTTATTGCAGAACAAATTTAAACTAATTCCAAAAAAGTCTTGTACAAAATATGATAAGAATCCGCTTAACCGTTTCAAAGATCTAGCAAAACCAAAAACGATACCCCAGCAAAATCTCGAATAACTTCGCAACCGAAGAAAGAACAAATACAAAATAAGGCACAACATTTACTTCATCTAGACAACTAATTTTATAGCTAGTATTTATTTAAATATTCCCATTAGAAAGAAAAAGGTCTGGCTGGGGTAACGTTACCTCAGCAGGAAATGTTTTTGTGAAATAATTAAAAAACTATAAGCGCAACAAATTTAAAAATGTGCGCAACAATTACAGAAGCCGCAAAACTAATTATCTATAAGATTCAAATGACCATTTTCGACCACATCTGGCTGAGGTAACGGACACAAAGAAGTGTGTACTTTAGACAATCTGAAACTTTGTTGATCTAATTTATTCCTATTTCTAGTATAAACATTATGTCTATCACCAATTTTTTTGAAAAGATGAAGGTTTTTTCGAACGCGCATAATGTTTTCATATACATATTGACAAGGAACCGTCATGATATATTTTTTTTTTAACAATTCCCTTAGAGACTCACTCCTGCAAAGATTATAGATGGCTCTGACAGCCCTCTTTTGCAGAATAAAGATAGACTCTATATCTGCAGCCCGCCCCCAAAGCAAAATACCGTAAGACATAATGCTATGAAAGTAACTAAAATAGACCAGCCTCGCGGTATCCACGTCTGTTAATTGTCTGATTTTTCTGACAGCGTAAGCGGCTGAGCTCAACCGCCCTGCTAGAGATGTTAAGTCAGGACTCCACTGCAGTTTTGAGTCAAGCGTCAAGTAATCCCTAGGAAAACTGTCTTTTCGACGAATTCCAGTATAACCTTATTTAATATAACGTTACATGATATACTTTTAACATTTGGCAAAGCGAATCTTATGCATTTAGTTTTCTTCTCATTAAATACTAAGTTATTTATAGTAAACCAATTATGAACCTCATGCAAAGCGTTATTTACGTCGTCAATATGTTGTGCCTTTCTATTTACTTTAAAAATCAGTGAAGTGTCATCAGCAAATAACACCATTTGAGGTTGGTTTTTCAGTAAATGAGGTAAATCATTAATATATACCAAAAAGAGAAACGGACCCAATATTGAACCCCGCGGAACCCCCATCTTTACTTTTAAGCCTAATGAATTTACACTGTTTATTTGCATATGCTGCAGTCTATCATTTAAGTACGATTTTATCAAGTCACGCGCTAGATGACCAAGTCCGTAATGCTCGAGCTTTAGGTGCCAATGGCACCCTGTGAGTCCTCCCATGCATTAAAGATGTGTTTAATTAAAGTGACACCGGCGTCAGTAGTGCAACGCCCTCTGGTGAAACCATACTGTTGATCGTGCAAGGTGTTGTTGCAGTTGAAATGATTGAGCATTTGATTGAGCATCACTTTTTCGAACACCTTGCTGAAAACCGGCAAAATCGACACAGGTCTATAATTGTTGGTGTCTTTGCTATCCCCGGACTTAAATAGGGGTATAACCTTGCTGTGCTTCATTAAAGTAGCGAAAACTCCTTGGTCTATACACAAATTAAATATCAAAGCTAACTAAAAAACCCGACTGCTTTTTTGAGAATTTACGAAAAATCCCTAAAACAAGAAAGTCGTTGTACCCGATTGCACTTAAAATTGTAGCAGTCGGGACCATCTGCAATGTAATATAGGTATGTGCTCTCAATTCACTAAGCCTCCATTTCTAGAATTTATTTTATTTATATTTTTTTAGTTTTTTATTTTGATATACCCAGTGTCACTTTCACAGTAAATACGAATCTAACGACACCTCTCTAGTCAAAATCCATCGAGCCGTTCAGGCTGCAGAGCGATCCAAACATTTGAATTTGGCGCCAAAAATCCGCCATTTTGTTTTTTTATTTTGATATACCCAGTGTCACTCCCACAGTAAATACGAATCTAATGACACCTCTCAAGCTAAAATCCATCAAGCCGTTCAGGCTGCAGAGCGTGCCAAACAATTATACATACATACATACATACTCTCGAAAAACATAACCCTCCTTCTGGCGCAGTCGGGTAATAAATAGGGTGCTACTGTCTGAATGTTACAAATTCCTGAGCCACGTCGATATTTGTACTTATGGGACCTCGGGAAGTCTAGACTATAATCAGCATTATGTCTTTTATTTTATTTCTATTTGTTTCGCTATTAATAATTTTACCAAACCGTTTTTATTTTATTACTGCTGATTTAACCTTGTTACTAATGTACAAGGCTTTAGCTGACTAACGGCCTCTTTCTATAACGCGATCTGTAGATCGATCCCTGCTTACAACCAATCAATGGCCCAGTTTGCTATCGGCGATTGCTACCTCCTTTATTTGATTGGTTGGCGGGCAGGGATCGATGTACAGATCGCATTATAGAAAACGGCAGTTACAAGTATTTTTAAAAAAATTATAGTAAGTAGCAACATAGGTACTTATTAAAACTTTCAGTATTTACATAAGGCTTTTTTTTTTTGTTTATAGACGGGATATCATCAAATAACTTCCCTCGCCCTGGGCGGGGCGGGAGGGAGTGTCAGTCTTTTACTGACTAAAACCCGTCTATGTTCCTTCATGTGCCCTTTGCGTTCCGGGGGCGCGGTATCTCTTTCGAACAACCCGCAGGTTTACATAAGGCTTAAGGCCATATAATTCAAATAGACGTTCCCTACTTTTCCTGACACCTTTAGTTGCCCAATCACTAAATAAAAATTTTGAGCAAATTGTTTTGCTTTTTTTTTTCTTAAAAATATTATTAAACTCTGTTTGCACGACTGAAAAGAATTCTTCATACAAAGTACTACCACCATTCATATCAAGGCTCTAAACACATAACTTACTAATTATAAAGGTGCTCCCTCACCGGGAGCATTCGCGTGTAATGTAACGTTACAGATTTGAGCATTACATCGGTGAAGGAGGAGAACGGAGCATTACAATGCGCACCTTGTAATGATACAAAACGGGCATACATCAGTGAAGGAGAAGAACCGAGCATTACAATGCGCACCTTGTAATGATACAATGTGTAATTATCTTGATACAACTTGTAACATCAATGCGCTCCACTTCCCCCAGACCCCCGCCCGCCCCCTCAGTAGCTTACGTGACAGTGACCGCTTCATCTGACATCTTGCAATGAAATGCTCTAAGTTGAATCAATATGTTACATTACACGCAAATGCTCGTTAGTCACGGAGGTATTATTGTAATGTAATGCTCAAATTCGAATCTATAATGTTACAATACACGTGAATGCTCCCGGTGAGGGAGCACCTTTAGAAGTTAGTTAAGTAAGTGCATTAATTCTCATGTTCGTTAATACTACAAACAAAATATCTATACTAATATTATAAAGAGGTAACATTTGTTTGTAAGTTTGTATGTAGGGGGTAATCTCTGGAAGTAATGAACCAATTTTAAAAATTGTTTCACTGTTAGAAAGCTACATTATTCGTGAGTGCTATAGGCTATATAACATCACGCTACGACCAATTGGAGCGGAGCATCAATGAAAAATATGGCAAAAACGGGGAAAAAATATTCTTTTTTAGGGCTTTTGTTGCGTGCGCTGCGTAAACGGTTAAAGTTACGCAAAAATAATGTATGAGAGAATTGTTTCTCTTAAAATATTCTAAAAAAAAGTCCGCGGTAGTACATGCCTAACTTTAAAGGTTGACCCAGTATAGCCATTTTTATGGGCAGACAATTTGTTTTAAAATAATGCATTATTTGCGAAGGTGTTTTTATAAACATAGTATTAATCCTTATCAACATAAATACGTTATTCATCACAAGTGTTTAATTTTGAACAAAATTGCCCTTTACGTCATTTAATTTCAATAAATATCTTAGGAGATATCACAGTTTTAAAATAACTTCGCAGCAAAATAATGACTCTGCGTGACATTCCGTAGCCTTTTTACCTCAGTTGCCTCAGAATAACAGATTATAGGCTACATAACATCGCGCTTTGAGCCACGGGAACGGAAAAGTAACCAAAATCCTAACGTAACGCGGGTGATACCGCGGGGCACAAGGGGGTAATCTCTGGATCTACTGAATCGATTTAAAAAAATATTTTACCCATAGAAAATACGTTATATGTAAGTGTTATAGGGTATTTTACATACCGAGACGTATCCTAGAGGGTGAAATAAGCCACGCGAACGAAGTCGCGGGCAACAGCTAGTATTAAATAAAAAACAAAACATACAGATCGTATAGGTAGTCTATCCTAATGTTATACTGATCTGAAATAATTTTGCTTGCCACGCGACGATGAGATGACCATAATGCCTTGGAAGTTGGGTAGGCTTTTGGTGTGGGATGTAACATGTGTCAACACCCGTGTGCCATCCCATCTTCCTAGCTCGTGCTGTGCTGGCGCGGCTGCTGCTGGTGCCGGAAACGGCGAAAATATAAGAACCTTGTTGGAAGCTATGTTTGGAGTTGTAACGCTAAGGCCGAGGGATCTGAGCGCTCGTTCTTTCGGACCATCAGCATTGCCCTACACCGTGGCAATACTGCCGCCTGTTGAGGACTTTCCTAATTCAGAACGATGTGGAGGAGCTTTTTGATACCTTATGAGTATTATGTGTTGTGTTAAGATTAATTATTAACTTTTACTTTCACACATAACCAATAATAAAGAAAAAAATATTCAGATGTTTCTGTCTATCTTCCATTTTTTTTGTAGTACCAAAAAAGAGAAAGCGTTCTCATACTGACTACAGATCATAGCTGATTTGAATAATTCCTATTTCGTTTTGTTCGTCTTTTCCCAAACTATGTTGGGGTCGGCTTCCATTCGAACCGGATGCAGCTGAATATCAGTATTTTACATGGAGCGACTGCCTATCAGACCTCCACAACCCAGTAATGGGTAATACGACACTCTTGGTAAGACTGGTTGTCAGACTTTCTGGCTTCTGACTAACAGTAACGACTTTTTTTTTTTTTTTTTAATGGGACAAGCCCGCCACACTGTTCCCAAACCACTGCAACTCCTGTAAGCCAGAATCAACAGTGGCGACCACAAGAAAAGCGCCGAGACATTGAAGCTCGACGAGTCCCAGAGAAACGATTTAACTGTCTTGGATCCCGCAACGAAATTAATCAGAAAAGATTAGCGGAGGAGTAAGAAAAATATAATTTCCACTTCCCTCCAAACAAGCAGGAGACAGAACAGAATTAGGCCAATAGGCACAAAGGGATTATTTACAACTGGGAGAAGCCCAGATTGCCAAGCACCACGGATTGCAATTATTATTAACTTTAATGGGTCCTAATGTGAACTGTTACATTTGATTCCAGTAATAGGTATGGCAAAAACGCTTGAACGCACGGAAATTAGTTCTAGTTTCTACAAGGTCCGCATAATAAACAACACCGGATGTAACCTGTACACTATCTAACATAATATTTCGCTCATTCTGCCAAAGAATACACTCCCATAAGATGTGATGAGCAGATTGTTCATATTCACAGTCAGATGTAGAACATTGACACAAAGGAGAGGCAACAAGCTTAAAAGAGAATAATTTACTCTTAAAGTTGCCATGACCTGTGAGAAATTGGGCAACACAGTGGTCCACCTCCAGCCATGTTCTGGCCAGCCGTTCGCGAACTGAAGGAAAGAACTGATGGAGGTGCCGGCCCTTGATGGAATTATCCCACCTACATTGCCATTCAGATAAAAGTTCCTCCCAGACATCAGTCTGCGGTTTAAATAATCTAGAGATCTTAGCACGGTCACGTTGAGTTAGAAAGTTTGCGTCCATGGTCTCTCGCGCGGAATAGTACATTGCAGCACGTCGCTGCACCTCGAGATCGACTGGAAGTACACCTGCAAGTACTGGTAGTGCTTCAGTACTAACGGTCCTATACGCTTTGCATAAAAATATTAAAGCTAACCGTTGGCTTTGAAGCAATTTACGTCGTACCGCCCCTATGGTGGCCCTATCGGCCCAAACAGGTGCACCGTAGCACATACAACCTAGGTAGGTAGCTGCATAAATAGTTTTCAGAGTTAAGAAAGACAGACCCCAAGTAGCTTTAGATATTCTCGTTAGGGCATAAAAATTCTTTTTAGCTTTTTCTCCGACTGTGTTAATGTGGTCAATAAAAGAAAAGTTCTTTTCTAAGACCATGCCAAGGTAGCATACGGATTGTTTTCGTTTAACGGGAACGTTATTAAATTTAATACTAGGCCATGATTTAAGATCACCTTTTAACATAAGTTGATACGTTTTTTGCGGTGCAAAGGTTAAACGGTTCCGATCGCCCCACTGTGATATTAAACGTAGGCATGTGTCAGCTAAATTCTCAAGTCCAGCCCGAGTACTCGACTGAATGAGCAGAAGGCCGTCGTCCGCGTAACCGGTTAAAGAACAGCCGCATGGTAGCGGAATCGCAAGAAAATCGTCAAAACCTAAATTCCATAAATAAGGACCGAGAACCGAACCTTGAGGACATCCCATGGTTAATGACTTCGATGCGGAATAGTGTCCAAGTTTGAGCTTCGCGGAGCCATTGAGAAAGTAAGAGGAAACAAGAGAATAGATGTTTTTATAGCAACCACGGGTTTTTATTTTAAGTAGTAGCATAGGCCACCATGCGTTATCAAAAGCCCCAGAAATATCGAGGAAGATCCCAAGTACATATTTATGTTCGGATGAGGTTACAGTTTCCCTTACAGAAAGTACCGCGTCGACGGTAGATTTACCTATTGTGAAACCGAATTGATTGCTGTGAAATTTCGGCCCGTCTGGCAGCAAGCGTGGTACGATAAGGCGCTCAAGCAGTTTCCCCAAAGATGGTAGTAGGGTTATAGGTCGATACGACTTTGGATCGTCCGGGGGCTTGTCGCCACTCTTTGGAATTATTCGTATAAAGCCACGTCGCCAAATTTCAGGAAAAACGCCGTCCGCAATGCATCGGTTATACACTGTTAAAATTGCGTCACTCGCGGTTTTACACGCCTCTATAATCATTTTATTAGATATTTTATCTTCACCCGATGACTTATTGAGTGGTAGGCTCTTCACCACATTTAAGAACTCGTCAGTGGATGGTAAATCTGACGCTGGTGATTCAGGTGGCACAGCAGCCCACGCCCTGATCTGCTGGTGGTAATCGCTGTCGTTTACCGCTGAATCATCGGGTATAAGAGTATTGAGAAGTACTTCCGTTGTTTCTTCGATACCGGTAGTATGCTTATTATTTACTTTTATGTTTTCGATATATGCTAGATCGACCAATCTATTAGCCTTAAACTCGTGATACAAGGGAGACCATGGACCTTCTTTATCTAATTTTTCTACAATTTTGCGCATTAAATTGCCCTTAGATTTTTCGACTGCTGCTCTGTAGCGCGATCTGGCAACTCTAAACGTATTAGAAGCAAGAGCAAGCAGGTCTCCGGTAACCTTACGCTTTTTAAGCTTATTAAACTGCCTACGCGCTCTGCGGTAACTTTTACGCTGTTCAACTAGGTATTCACTCCACCAATCACATCTACGAATATTGGTCATAGATGCGCGACCAATGGCGATGTCAGCACAGTATATAAAAGTTTCTGACATAATCTCAGCACTTTCTTCAGCTGACAGCCCGTCGTGAGTGAAGTCTTTGGCGTGACAAGCAAAAAGCGAGCTAAAAAATTCCCAGTTCGCGCCTTTACATTTATATCTAAAACTACCCGTAACATGGGACGAACCTTGAGTAAACATAGGAACGAATTCGTACACGATCAGGCGATGATCACTACAAGATGCGTCCGGTAGGACACGCCACTTAACTAAGCGAACGTCTACACTAGAAAGTGTGACGTCAATACTAGATTCGCCCATTTGGCTGCAAAAAGTAGGTGGTGCGTCAGGGGTGTTATGAATTGAAAGGTTCATTTCGGCAATGAAATCTTCAACAGCGCGTCGCCGTTCGGAATCCGTCCACCGAACCTTGCCATACCACAGGGACGATGACGCGTTTACGTCCGCGCCAACGATAACTTTGCAGCCCGCGAGCGACCGCAAGACGTGACGGAGGTTGTGTATATGAGGACCGACAGGGTCAGAATATTGAAAGTAACAGCTCACAACGTAAACTTTATAGGAAGCCGATGAGACCTCCGCAACGGCACAGTGAGGCGTCATGAGGTTACGCAAAGAAGTTACAGTAAGGTTAGCAGAACGCGCTACGTAAATACCGGCTCGTGCTTTGCAATCCAGCTGTACTACCTTGTGACGTAAGCGCGCGTTTTGATATTGCTCTTGAACAAGAACTATGTCTAAATTGTACTCGATGATTAATCTATCTAACTCGGAAGTCGCCACTCTATCGTTGTGAAGATTTAATTGTCCTATTTTTAAACTATCCATCTTATTAGTAATTAGTGTTCAGGATTAGTTGCTCAAGTTTCAGCTTATAGGTGGAACAGTCTTCAGACCCGCAACGATGGCCAAACGGTTTTTTAAAACGCTTACACGCCACGCAAGTCGGCGTGTAATCTACATTGTCCTTATGGGGGCAATCGTTCGATTCATGTGCCTCCGAACAGTTAGCACAGGCAGGTTTTTTGTTAGTGCAGTGTTTTTTAACATGACCGAACTGTTGACAAAACAAGCACCGAACTACCTCTAGATCATCAATAAAACGGCACGTGGCCCAATCAATGAACAGTTTATCTTTAGTAGATACTAGGTGTTTACGTACCTCAGAATCCATTTCAATTCCTATCCATTTCCGACCATTATCAGTAGAACGCCTGCGAATGATTTTAGTGGATCTTAAAAACTCATCCTCTTTGATGGCTAATTCGTCTTTAATATTTTGCCGGTATAATGCGAGCATAAATGCGCTCTCTTCCATTGAAGATGGGATGTCTTTAACTAATATGCGGGGCCTTTAGGTTTCTCTAAACGTAAACCAGCGGATTTAATAGCATCGACAGATTCAAGTTTTTTTAATTGCGTTTCGTTAGCGACACGCAGTACAACGCCAGATTTTGCGGTTTTTTTAACGCCTACAATTTGAAACCCGTCATCACTCGGTTTAATCGCCTTCATAAGGGCTTGTTTAGTTGCGGATGAGGACGCATAATCCGCTGAGCGCTCGGCGGTGGGGTACGCGACGACACACGGCAGCGGAGCGCGCGACTCCATCGGTGGAGCCACCTTAGGCAAGCGAAGTTTTAATGAATCCGCATAAGATATTTTTTTGGGTTCATTATTCGTACTCGTAGTAATGACACCGGGATTTAATTTGATTTTATCCAATTCGCGTTCCGTATTGGCTAACTTAGTTTCATTGCACGAAGATTTTAGCGCTAGCATAGAAACAATGGCCGTAACTCGCTGAGTCATGTCCATGATCGCAGATTTATTTGCAACGTTAATGCGGGACCCTTGGTCGTTGACGAGGTCGTTAATCTTTGACAAGTACGACGATGCCTCGGAAACTAAGTCACAATAGTCGGTACTATTATTATTTATTGAGATGCTTGCATTACTAATGTTTAATATTGGCGAGGACTTTTCAAAGGATTCGGATGTTTGAAACCGTTTGGATCTATCCTCGGGCGACACGTAAGTCGGAGACATGTCGCTGAACAAACGTTTAGTGTTACTATTAGCGGAGGTCGGCGCGGGCGGCGACCTGGGTGTCTTGGTATTTCTCCGAAAAATTTGCCCTCCACGATCTGGAGGATCATCATTATTAGAAATCATTTTTAAGCGACAACAAACTTATTAAAGTGAAGAAAAAACACAGTAAAAAACACGACGATTATTTTTCGCGATACCCTCACACTAAAGAAAATAAATGTACTCACCGATAGCTGCCGAAATTAACTAATTACCAGTAATTATGGGATTAAACACGTATAAAAACTTACGATACCAGCACTTAGCACAATAACACACAACTAGAAACAACTCACGAGCCGGGAATCAAACACAGAACACAACAAACGTAATTATAATTAGCAGCGAAATAGATCGCAAGTGCACCGTGCGCGCGCGCGGAGGGAAGTGTGACAGTGTGTAACAGTAACGACTGTCAAAGATTTACAAATGACAGCCGGGATCAACGGCTTTACGTTTTTCCGAGGCACGGAGGAAACTCGCTATGGTAAATGGTCACCCATCCACAGACCAACCTCGGCAAGCGTGGCTTAACCCGGAAGATCGGTCTATGCGGCTGTAATTATTTAGCACGAGCTTAAAATTAGGGTGATACGAAAATATAAAAACATCTAGGTGATACGGGTTCAACGGATCACTACTTGATCCGGTGAAACCGTATCACCTAAACCTCGCCCTATATATCGTAAACCTGTTATACACAATGTTGTTTCAAATACAGGCACTAAACAACTGCTGCTGCTGCTATGCTGCTATCTTGGCATTTATAAGCCGACGAAGGCGAGAGTAAAACAAACAATATTTTATTAATTTCATAATTAAATACTATTTATTTAAATAAACGTTTAAGTAAAATAGATCGTCCATACATAAATTATAATTACAATATTCTGATAGAACATCTGAGCGGGGCGCCACTCTATGCTACACTATGTATACAACTATTACTAGCGGCACTACACTAGTCCCAGTTTGTGTTTTTTCCTGAACTTTTTCACGTAAGCCTCCACCAGCGCCTGTATCTTGGCGGGGTTGATCTCGCCGGTCTTGTTGTGGCAGATCTGTAACAACGTGTACGTGAGTGAGTGAGCTCGCGGTACCGGTGTGCGACAAGCCGGCGGCGACGCGTACCTTGGGCACGGCGCGGCGCAGGATGTCCTTGTACTCGTCCTTGGTGACGTGCTTCTTGTTGTAGTGCGGCTTCAGCACCAGCTTCACCTCCTCCACCACGCGCTCCTGGCGGTTCAGCTTCTTCAGGAACTGGAAAATATCGTCAGCTGTACTCTCGAGGTAACGTTCACGAACAAACAAAACAAGGTCTATCAAGCGAATCATGCAAATGCAGAGTAGTAAGTAAATGATAATTTCGATCACACACATAAACAGCGTGATTGCTCACTTTGCTCTTCACTTGCATCTCGACGGCGGAGCTGGGCAGGTCGTCCAGAATCTTCAGGTTGTCCTCGTCGATCTTGACGCCCACCTGCGTCTTACCTGCGGAAGTAAACACGACTTGTATCGAGAGCCCTCGCAGCGTGCAGCACGCGGGGCGGGCGCGAGCATACCTTTCTTCCGGTTGAGCTTGACGGGCACCTTGGCGGCCTCGCCGCGTCGCTTGCGCCGCGCCGGCCGCTCCCCGCCCGGCGGCGAGAACAGGTCGCCGAAGTCGCTGGAGCCCGGCGAGTAGGGCGAGTCGTCCGCCTCCGACTCGTCGCGCCGCCGCGCCGGCACGGCCGCCGTGCTGGGGCCCAGCGCCGCCGGCCGCTGGATCTTAGTGGCCTGCATGGGCTTGATGGGGTCGGACTTGATCGGGGACGGCTTGGCCAGGAACAGCTTGGGCGGCTGCGAGCGCGTTGGCGACGGCAGCACGATGCGCACGGGCACCGGGGGCGCGGGCGCGGCGGCCGGGGGCGCGGGCGCGGGGGCGGGCGCCGGGGGCGCGGGCGCGGGCGGGGCCAGCGCCGCCGCGCCCCCGCCGGGCGACGGGGCCGACTGCGCCGCGTCTCCCGGCGGCGGCTCCGGGGACACGTCGCGAGTGGACTGCAGCAACGCCATTACCTGCGTACATAGTTGACTTTGTATTATTGTTATTTTATTATTCTTAGTTCAAACATATAAATTTAATTTTTAAATTAAGAAATAAAAACATATAAAAATATTTAAAAAAATAGATTATTATTATTTATTTATTTAACGCAGCATGGAAGACTTACAGCTAACAAACTAAGTAGAAAGGAAACTATAGATGACAGGAAGCCAATTTCAAGTCTTCGCGTGTAGAATTAGACAAAAAAAATAAAAATAAAAAGTGAGCAAACATTAGATTATATATATTGCTATATTATATTGCTATATTCATACAAATATTATAAATGCGAAAGTAACTGTATCGCTTTCCAGAAAAAACCACTGAACTGATTTTTTCGTAATTTGGTATGGGGTAAATTTTAACCCCAACAATAAAACCCACCAGGAATAAAAATTAGTACTAATAAAGTCAAAGTCAAAGTCAAATCATTTATTTCAATTAGGCCATTAAAAGGCACTTTTGAACGTCATTACATAAAGAAATCATTAATATTGAATCTAGTTGCCCATTCCAAAAGGTAGCTTCGTATGGAGAAGAACGGGCAAGAAACTCCATACATACTCTTTTAAATAACAATATGTTACAATAAGTTGTATAGTTACATTCATTACATAAAAAAATATATAAATGTCAAAACGATCTATCAAAAATAAAAAGTCACTCACAAGTACTACAATACGTACTCAGTGCTACAAATTAGAAATGAAAGCTAAATTAATTATATTATTTTAACGCCAATATTGTGATCGTAGATGATTACTTCTAACATTTCAAAGACAACGAATCAGTGTGTGAGTCAAACTCAAATGTAGAATTAATGTCGAGGAGAAAAACAATTATTAACAATATCCTTTATTAGTACTAATTTTTATTCCGCGACTTCTTCTGTGAACGCGATAACCGATATTTACACGGACGAGGTCGTGGGAAAAAGGTTAAATATAATTTTTCTACGGTTAAAAAAAATAATATTGTGATAAAAAAACTTACCTTTTCGATGGGGGAGAGCGGTCGCCTGTCGAGGACCTCGTCGGCAGACATGTTGGTCTTCTGCGCCGTCTCCAGCGTCATGCAGCGCGCCGGACTGCCGGGCGCCGCCGCCGAGCCCGGCGAGCCCGACGCCGAGCGCGTGGGCTCGTACGGGTCGTACGCGTCCGGCGAGTCCGGCGGCTCCGGCGGCGTCAGCGGGCCGCGGCTCTCCTCCGCGCCGCCGGCCTCCGGTGCCGCCGCGGCCGCGCTCCGGCCCGGCGACGGCGGCGTCTTGGGTCCCACCGCGTGAGCCGGCTCGGGCGCGGGCGCCGGGCCGGGCGCCGCCGGCCGCTCCGGCTCCTTCTCGCCGGGCTCGCTGTCGCTCAGCACGATGACGTTGCGCGGCGACGGCGTGAGCTCGCGGAAGGGGGAGCGCTCGAGGTCGATGATGGCGACCGGGCGCGGCGCGACGTCCTCGGTGCCGGCCGGGGGCGCGCGTCTGCGCCTGCGACGGCGCGAGCGGCGTCGCTCTCGCCGCTCGTCGCCGTCGGCGCGCTCCTGCTCCTTGAAGCTGACGCTGACGAGGATGTTGTCTCCGGACGTGAACACCTCCTTGGAGGGCCCGGCGGCGTCGCGCAGGCGGCGGTGTCGCGCGCGGTCCGGGTCGCGGCGCCGGCGCTCGCGGGCCGGCGGCGGGGACGGCTCGGGCGGCGGTGTGCGCGGTGACAGCAGGCGCGAGCCCGCCGAGCCCGCGCGTGTGGCCGGCGCCGGAGCGTCGGGCGCCGGCGACGGCTCCGGCGTGCGGCTGGCGGAGCGGCGGCGCACGCGTCTCCGCCTCGGGCTGCGCCTCCGCGGCGAGCGCCGTCGTGACGTGGAGCGCTCGGAGCGGACGCGCTTCTTTCTCTTCGTCGGTTTTGTCCGCGGACTTTTAGAACACGACCCGGAGCGGCGCCGTTTACGCGTTCTCTCAGTAGAGCGACGTCTGCGGAGCTCTGTACGTTTCTCACGTTCGGTGGAACGCCGGCGACGCCTCGTGATGCGAGCGGGAGACGCGGCCCGGGGCTCGGAGCGCGGGGAGGGCGTGGGGCGCAGGCGGCGCGGGGAGGAGGAGGCGCGGCGGGGGCGCGGCGAGGCGGAGCGGTGGGGGCGCGGAGAGGCGCGTGAGGCGGAGCGGCGGGGGCGCGGGGAGGCGCGCGAGGCGGAGCGGCGGCGAGGCGAGGCGCGCGAGGCGGAGCGGCGGCGAGGCGAGGCGCGCGCGGGCGTGAGGCGTGGCGGGGGCGGGGAGCGCGACAGGCTGGGCGAGGCGCGCGGCGACACGTCGCGCCCGAAGGCGTCCTTGGGGCGGCGGCGCTTCTCGGAGACGAGCGTGCGGACGTCGTAGCGCTCCAGGTCCTTGCGCCGCTCCTTGCGCCGCTGCTTGGCGCGGTCGCGCGACGCGTCGCTGGAGTCGCGTCGCTCTCGCTTCTTGTCCTTGTCGCGATAGTTCCGCTCCTTGCCGCTCTTGCTGAGCTTCTTGAAGGCGATCTCCCCCTTCTTGGCCTTGCCCTTGCTCTTGTCCTTGCCCTCCTTCTTGGAGTCTTTCTTCTTCTTCTTCTTGGCGTCGTCAGCGCGCGGCTCTTTCTTCTTGTCGACGATCTCGCCCTCCTCGTTGTCGGGCGGCGGCTTGGCGGGCGAGGAGCGCGACGGCTCGGAGGGCGCGCGCTCGTTGTCGGAGAACATCTCGTTGCCCTCGTCCTCGGATATCATCTCGGTGTCGAGCCCCTCTATGCCCTTTTCTTTCTCAGTCTCCAGAGATGTGTCCTTGGACTTGTTTTCGTCGAGACAGGGCGTGTAGCTCCTTTCATCTTCGGTCTCGCTGATTGATTCAGTCATTTTTTCCAACAGGTCATCATTCCTGTCTGCAGAGCCTTTCCGCGGAGAGTGGCCGGCCAGCGACAGATCATTGTCCTCGGTGCCGGACAGCTCGTCGGAGCTGGAGTCGGAGGCGCGGCGGAGCGGCGGCGGCGTGGCGGCGCGCTCGCTGTCCATGGTCTCGTCGTCATCGTCTGCTTTATCGTCGGTCACAGACGCTTCTATGTCTGTAGGAGTGGCCGGTTCTTCTTCAATGTCTGGTGTGGAAAAATCTTCCTCCATTTTTATTGCACTCGTTGGGACTTCCTCGCGCGTTTGAACTGGCTCGTCATGGTCAGTATGAGTCGGCTCGATGGTGTCAGCAAGGAGTTCGTCGTCTTCAGTAGGCAGGGCTCCTGCCCGCGCCGGCTGCGCGTCGTGCTGCGTGGGGCTCCGGTCGCGCCGCACGTCGCCGGCCGTGTTCTCACAGCGCGTATCCTCATTCATATCTTCCTCTTCGTCTTCAACATCGTCGTCGTACAAACTGACTTGTCGTTTGATCAACGAGGGCGTGTTGAGTTTAATCTTAATGGGATTACGTGGATTGGTTGTGATAGGGCATCTCTTTGAAACTTTCTCTTTAAATTCTTCTTCAGTTTTGTTCCTAACAGTTTGGTCCGATGATACGTGGCGCGCTGGGTCGGCGCGCGGCGGCGGCTCGGGCTGCTCGGGCGGCTCGGACTGCTCGGGCTGCTCGGGCGCGTCGTCGTCTTCCTGCACGAGGTCCTCCAGACTGTCGTGCGGGGCGAGCGCCGCGGGGGCCGGCGCGTCGGGCAGCTCGGCCGAGTTGTTAGCGATGTGCACGCTGGTGGCCGAGTAGATGGAGAAGTTGGGGCAGTCGCCCTCGGAGTCGTCGTCGCTGGCGCCGGCGGCGGGCGGCGCGGCCGGCGTCAGCAGCGCGCGGTGCTCCTGCAGCACGGCGCGCACGGCACTGTCCAGCACGTTGGGCGGCACCTTCATCGCGCTCGCGTCCAGCCCGGCCAGGATGTCCTGCACGCCGGGCGGCGGGGGCGCGGCGGCGGGGACGGGCGGCGCGGTGGCGGGAGCGGGGGGCGCGGCTGCGGGGACGGGGGGCGCGGCGGCGGGGGCGGGGGGCGCGGCTGCGGGCTGAGCATCCGTGGCGGACGGGACGTCGTCGTCGCCGCTGTCGTCGTCGTTGGTCGGCTCAGTGGGGTCGTACTTCTCCGTGTCTATGACTAAACTAGAATCGCTCTTCTCGTCCTCAGACTTGTCGACTTCGGGCATTTTGTCGAACTTGAAGACAGGCGGCTCCGGCAGCGGGCGGTACGGCTGCGCCTGAGGCTTCGCCGCCTGCTGCGGTTGTGTTGTGACCAAGGGCTCGGGGTAACTGTTCGCTGAGTTTTGTCGCCGAAATGGACCCGTTCTCATATCGAGAGGGTTCTCGAATCCCCCAAAAGAGTGTCTGTGTTGGACAGGAGGCGGGTCGTTCCTGGGCCCGACGGGCGGCGGCACGTAGGGCTGCCAGGCGGGCGCGAGGCTGTAGCGCGCCTGCTCGCTGTGGCGCTGCTGAGGGGGCTGCTTGTTCTGCCCTCTGTTCTGCTCAGCAGCCTGTCTTCTGTTGCGGTCGAAATGGAGGTCGTCTCCCTGCGGATACTGGTGCGGTCTTCTAGAGTAGTTAGTAAAAGCGTCCATGTCGTCGCGGCGCGCGTTGTTGTTCTGGTTGAAAGCGTTTCCCTGGCGGTTCTGGTAGCCGCCACTGTTGTAGTTGTTCTCGTAGTTGCCCCCCCTGTTGTTCAAGTTGTTGGTGCCCTGTTCGCGGTGGTAGTTCCCGGTGTAGCCGCCGCCCCAGCCGCGCCCGCCCCGTGACTGCCCGGGGTACGACGGTGCTTTCTTCGCGGCGTCCTCCCCTTGCGAAAGATCGATCCTGTCCTGTTTCTGCGGCTCGTCGGGTTGTTGCTTCGGTAACTTTGTCTTTTCACGCGTTTCTAATTTGATATTTACACTGCCGTCTACCGAAATCGATACGACTGATTTTTTTGAATGAAGCAATGTTTGACTTTCTAGAATCGAGGAGAGGACGTCCGGTGCCGCTGACGCGTGCGGAGGCGACGGAATGGAGATCATCTTTCTTCTCGCCTGGAAATAAGCCGTCACGTGAGTAGTTATTACACAAAATCCATAGGTACTAATATAATAAATGCGAAAGTAACTCTCGTCTGTCTATTAAGCTATCACGCTTAAACCGCTGAACCGATTTTTATAATATTTGTGTTTGAAAATTCAGTATCTTAAAAATAAAAAAGTCTCGTTAAAGCAACTGTTTGACACAAACGACGCCGCGGGCAAAAGCTAGTACTAAATAAAATAATAGTAACCTGCCGGTACGCGCTGAGGATGCTGGAGGTGGGCCGCGCCGCCACCGCCGTGCTGGCGCTCTCCGACACGCCGTGCTCGTCCTCCGACGAGAAGTAGTCCATCAGCTGCGGCGAGCCGAACAGGCTGAGCGCCGGGCCGGGCGCGGACACGCCGGGCCCGGGCGCGCCGGCGCCGGGCCGGGCGCGCGCCGGGCCGGCGCCGGCCGCCGCCAGCCGCGCGCGCACGCTGGCCAGCACGTGCGAGCGACGCGCCGCCGTGCGCGGCTGGCGTCTCTTTGTCTGCGCACGACAACCATGTTACGCTTACTTATTAATTCAACCTTACCTGCGATTTAGTATCTTCCCTTACAAATTTCGACAAGGCGGTCGTCCTATTTAAAGGGCAATTTAGGAAAATTAAATAATTCATTTTCTAAATCCACCATTAAAATCTTTTACCGGGGACAGGGAATGATTTTCAAAAAATGGCATTTTATTGGCATTAAATTATGTATTAAATGAAGGCAATATCACAGATATTTTAACCTTATTTTAATGAGTTTTATTTCAATTTGAATGTGTATAGGTACCTCTAAAAAATACACCTTTGGACTGGGTTTTGCAAGTTTTCATACAAGACATCTTTTATATTATTTAGATAAAGATGACATGCACTAACCTTCTTTTTCGTTAGTTTCCGTTTAACTCTTTTTGTGACTGGAAATTTGCCGTTTTCTTGCACTTCATACTCAATAATAACAGTTTTAGTTCTTCTGCTTTTTGACCTTCTATGGTTTGTATGTGCTATGGGTTTACGCTTGCTTGTAGTAGTTCGGGAGCTACTGCCTTGTGCAGAGCGTGATCCTCTTGAAGTTGTTGGTACGTCATTAGAATTCAAGCGACTACCTCTGTGGCCTGAGGATGTTGATGGTTCCTCGGCGCTGTGAGTCCTTGATGATCTAACATTCCTACTTTCTCTGATTAATGCACTTCTGGATGAAATTGGCATGTCCATATCTGTGATGCCAGAAAATAACAAATCCACATCTGATAGTAGATTGTCACAATTGGGACAAAGCCACTGCTCAATAGGAACCTGCAATATAAGGAAACTGAAGCTAACAAGTTTATAAGTAAATAACAATATTGTGTATAATATATAATGTCTGTCATGTAACTTGCAATTATTGTGAGGATTACCTCAGACAGTGGTGGGGTGAGACACTGCATGTGATATCCAAGGTCACATCCATCACATAGAAGCATGGTTTCTTCATTGTCTGTGCGGCCACACACCTATAACACAATGTTTCAAAGAGCACTGACCAACTTGAATTAACAATTATAATGGGCTTTGTACACACAGCCAGAGGAGGTTTTTGATATTGGTCGAAGCATGCTGATGGCAACTCAATATAGAACAGTCTTCCATGTATTCGCACACAAGGCCACTGCTTGAACTGTCAAATAAACTTACACAAACAGGTTTTGTGTTCAGAGCCCATTAGTATAACCAAATTAGAAAGCATAATAAACAGCCTTTTTTTTCTACAGTAATGTGTTCTTAATTGTAAATGCTCCACCTAGAAACAGATTTATACTGCTGTTGCATCATTAATTTACCTCACAAACAGTTGGGTCTTCAATCACAAGTAGCTCTATTGAAGGCCTGCGCTCCACCACCTTGACAGGCTCTGTGCGTAGCACACGACCCCCTGCACATGCCCTCACAACTATAAAATCAAATGTCATTCTGTCTACTGGACAGGTGTTGACATTTTTTGACCATTCCGTGATGCAATCCAAACAGAAGATATGTTCACAGCTCTGTGGTGTCCCCACTTCTTGATCAGTGAAACGCAAAAGGCAAATGGAGCACTTGTCTGAGTTGCCTTCGGAGCTGTCTGATGCAAAACCAGAAGTGGATTTAGCATTCGAGGCAACGGGCTTGGGAACGTCAGAGTGGTCGGTGGCCCAGCCTGACGTGTCGCTGTCGCCCTCAGAGTCACGCAGCTTGGGCAGAGCGCGTTTGCGGCGAGTCGCGCACACCACTGAACTGCCACTGCTGTCGCTGCCATCATCACTAAGCACCTGAAATACAATCATTACCTATAGTGTTAGCACTGAGGTCGATGGACTATCATCAACTCCAGTAGTAACAAAACGTGTTGAAGCTTGATCAGTCACCCTCAATCTCTTTCGGAGCGACCCCGCTGGCGTGACGCTTTCGTCGCTGTCTGAGCTCGAGTCCGACGAGAGCACCATCACTTTCTTGATCTTGCGCTTGGGCCGTGGAGGTGAATCCTCACTGCCTTCTTCACTCATTCTCACAAGTAAACAGTGTCGAATGGAATTTAGTGGGCACGACACGAAGCCAGTTGCAAAGGTGTAAATGACCTCCGCCAAGTAATATTCGAGTCAACTAAGGTAAAGTAAGAGAAATTCATTCGGTCTGCAAATTAATGTCATGCATTAAAATTGTTTCTACACAAGTATTGATAGGTACGCGTTGTCCATAAATGATTCCACTATTTTGACAGCAAGCCGCTATCAATGGTCAAGCGGCCATTTTCCTTTGATTGCATTCTTTTTTTATTTTTCATAGTGATAGTGATGTAACCAGGATGTGATTATCCATAAACAAAAACATTTTTTTTTGCAGTGTAATAAAATATAAAATCTACTAAAATTATTTAAGTTATCTAAACTTACTTTGTATCGTGTACTATTTCATGAAAATGCTCTTCAATTTAGTTTTTGAATCAAAAATATTTTTTACCTTATTTTACCGAAAGTTTTATGCAGCAAAAAGAAATTGAATCCTTAGCATTAGGACTCCAAATTCTGCGGGTTGTTCGAAAGAGATACCGCGCCCCAGGAACGCAAAGGGCACACGAAGGAACATAGATGGTTTTTAGTCAGTAAAAGTCTGACACTCCCTCCCGCCCCGCCCAGGACGGGAGGGGTCATTTGATGATTTTACCATCTCTAAAAAAAAAAAAAAGGACTCCAAATTAATAATAATCAAATGTACTGTGGTAAAAAACTATCATAAATATTATTATTTTATTACATTTCAATCAATCGAACTTTTTTTGTAAACATAGGTAAATGAGATCGTACAGCATTTAATTTAAAGTGAACTCAATGTTCTACCATTGATTTGTACATTATATATAACTGTTCATTATGAACATAGAAAACAAGGTAAACCAAACACGAAGATATTCGAGATTTTTGACGCATTTTTTTCCGAAAGCCAGTTTAGGGTTCGTTGCATGCACCCAAAAGTACCAAAAAAAAGTTGCTATACTATTTACTTTCATTTCATCACTATCGCATTACAATCGCACATCACTGATAGTCAGCGCAGCGTTTTGAGCGTTTAGTTTATGGTGAACACCGGTGACGGATAATGTGGAGACAGACGTACTTTTAGAGATTTTCACTTTGTGGATGTGCGTTTACGTTTATTTTCGTAGTTTTTTATCGAAAAATTTAAATAAGAAATGACCGCTGAGAACGAACGAGAAATATATCATAAACTAGAAGCTATGAAAGAGATTAGGTATGTTGGTTTAAGTAATGAGTTATTCAATATGCTCTTCCAAATCGCACCTGTGGACTCGATCAATAAACACTTGACATCGTTGAAAATATTTATAATACATATTATTATGTATTATATTTAGTGCAGAAACCTATTTGATAGGATTTTAACGCTTGATGATTTTTAAATAAATGATAATGTGTCAGAGGGTTCCTTTGACTACATTCAGTTTTTGTTACTTCGCCTATTTTTACCATATTATTATCACCATTTCTATATTTTACCTCATTTTTACCACATTTGTATTTTTATGAATAAAACATACATACATAAACTCACGCCTTTTTCCCATGGGGGTAGGCAGAAACCATAGAACGCCACCTGCAACAATCCTTACATACTACACTTGAATAAAACAAAAAATATAATGATCTTTCACAAATCCCAATTAATTTAAGGTGCAGGATAACATGTTAATTTCATAAATAAATTATGTCTATCTTTTACCCATCTACAAAAAACTATGAATCTTGTTTATTTTCGTCACATCCGATCAATTTATTAACTATTTTAAACAAATATTTCCAGAAATAAAACAATAACCCTTGAGCGTATGAAGCGCAGCATTCTGAATGAGGTGCGCAGCGGAGACCAGGAGGGGCGTTGCCTGGCACAATACAAGCGTGAGATGGAGCTGCTGCAACAGGAAAAGATGAGCCACGTGGAGGAGCTGCGCCAGATCCACGCTGATATTAATGCTGTATGTTGTGTTCCTTCTAACCACATTGCATACATATTCAGTACCTAAGTCTATCTGGCTGGGCATTTAATTGCATCAAAACGAAATCCCTGAAAATATACAAAAGAAGGTCTGTTCATTCTCTGTTCACATGCAGTGCTGGGCCAGGTGGGCTTGCTGCTTAGATGTGATTAGGGTAATAAGCAAAGCTAATATTAAAATTATTATGTTTTGTAGTTAGTTGAATAAGGCATGGCACCCTATCTTTGTTGCTAAAGCTATTGAGGATGGATGAATAGTCTTCGTTACTGTTTCACTCCTAAACAGCTGAATGGAATTAGCTGAAATTTGATATACATGGATATTAGGCCTTTATTAATGCATTTGTTGATTTAAAATTAATGATCTTATGTTTATTTTTATACAAATTCAAATTATGATGTTGCATACCCCTTTACAAACAACAATACATAGGTTAAGTCTATTGTTACTAACCCATATTTAATAAATAAGGCACCTACCTCTTATGCATAAGGTTACAGGTTCAATACAGAGCATGTACCAATGTGACTTTTTCAATTTATATGTACTTTCTAATTTTATCTTAGACATCACTGACATTGGTGAAGGGAAACATTGCAATTGAACCTGGACTTATAAATTAATATAAGTCTGAATTGCCAATCTAGCTTGTGCAAATGTGATGATCAATGCTTGTGTCTGCTCTGTATGAGAAGAGGCCTTTGCCCTATAGTGGGACTATGATAGGCAGGTAATATTTGACTAATTATTACTAGGTATGTGCAAATTTTAATTTGGACCCACATTTTATGTGTTTGAGAATAATATGTATTGATCTAGCACATAGGTTTTTTTAATTCTATTTCTGTGTGCTCATTTAATAATTCTGAAGTGTGGTCAAAGTGGTGGGCGCTAGTTCTGTAAGAAAATGTTAATGATATCAATAAACAATGGTGTTGTACTATAAATACTATAATGTACAGAAATGATAAACAAAAGCAGTAGGATGTGAGGAGCTATTAATAGGAGTGCGATGGTGCGTCTATTTGTTTAGTTAGGCGCGCGCTATTGTTGGCCGACAATTGTAACATTTTATAAACTGTTTGTTTTCTCTGTCAGTCTGTGACGGCCAGCTATGAATACTTGGATTCAGTTGGACATGCTTTAAATGCAGACTCATTTCTAGCAGCTACTGTTCACCACTTCACTTTTTATCTTGTTATAAATACTTTGTTGATTAACGATTTCGAAATTATATGCTTACATATAATTTCGGCTTTAAGCTAGCTAACTAGCTTCAATTTTAAACTGTAACTTCTTGACATTCAAAAGTGCCTGTAAATGGTCTACTTAATTGAAATAAATGCTTTGACTTTGACTTGACTGTACACGTTATTAAGGTCAAAAATAAACAAAATAAAGAGTAAACCAACTTATTCATAAGCCAATTTCGTGTGTCATTAGATGGAGACCGTGATAAAGCAAACTGAAGAGAGCATGACGCGCAAGCTGTCGGCGGCGTCGCGGCTGCACGAGGACTACCGGCCGCTGAAGGCCGAGGTGGACCTGCTGCGGCGCCAGTGCCTGGGCCTGGAGCGCCTGCCCGACCTGCACGAGGAGGAGGGCAGCCCCATCACGCCCGAGTACGTACAACACGTCCCAGCGCCCATTATTGACGCACACAGCTTTAGCATTGCAAGTTCAAAGAATTTAAATGATTTACGTCCGAAATTAATGATGTATCGCAACTTTAATTTGATTTCGATCTTGGACTGTATCCAATCACAATTTGGGACACATTATGGGCCCTAACTGGTAAGGTGTACGATGGAGTAAGAGTTGTGTGTTTGCAGCCGCTTCCCCGCGCTGCCGGGCGAGGGGCGGGCGGCCGGCGGGCCGGGCCCGGCGGCCCCGCGGCTGTCGTCGTTCCTGCCGCCGGCCGCGCCGCGCAAGCCGCCGCCGCCGCCGCCCGCGTTCAGGTCTGCCCTCGACCAAGATTTCATTACGGTCTCGCTGAGGTTCGATTATGTTTTCTTTTTCTTTTGTTACTATTCCCGGCCACCCTCCGTCTCTCCTTGCCCACCCTAATCTCTTCACCAATTACATATTATTTTTTCAATTACAATTTATTTTATCCAAAATTATGATTTAAATTTCTGTTTGGATTTTTTTTCGGTATATTTTTTTCTGGACATTATTTGGATATACGGTACTATGGATTATATCTAGCAAGTTTTGCCAGTGATAACTTCTTTTACTAGAAATTTGAATGTTGGCTGGTAATTCGATGTCCTCCTTTAAAGTTGACAAACTGGCAGTAACTTGCAGCAAAGACTCCGAAAAGTTGAGGTCATATCTGGGTTGACTTTGAGTTACTTACAACATAAACTATAAATAAAATAGTAGTAGCAATGGTGTAACACTGGACGCTAATCTTATACTTTTTTAATGGATCATTCATGAACAGTTTTCGTTTATGAATGATCTTGGTTGGTTGGTTCTGTCGAAAAGCTAAATCAATTCAAATAACACTAGAAGTGGTCTAAGTAACTCAAATCAATCTAATATAGACTCCAAATTTTCGGGGTCCTTATTATAAATTAGCTCTAGTTTGCCCGCTTTCAGGGACTGTATCAAATTAACAATCAATCTTTGTTAGAGCTCAGCCAGACTTCGTCGATTACAATAAGTATTGAGTAGCATAGAGAGTGGTGTGAGCCCCCGTGCGTGTGTGCAGGCAGCAGCCGCCGCCCATGAAGTCGTGCCTGTCGTGCCACCAGCAGATCCACCGCAACGCGCCCATCTGTCCGCTGTGCAAGGCCAAGAGCCGCTCGCGCAACCCCAAGAAGCCCAAGAAGAAATAGTCGCCACGTGTGGCTCCACTCGGATCTCAACATTATTCTTTATTGTAACGCGCTCGTCCTATTACAAAACGAGTTGTAACTTTACTCAACCCCGCCGACGTTTTTGTATTTTGAACTTTTTCCAAGTGATGTAAACAATGTTCCTTAGTATACCCAAACATAAACTGACTTTAGAATCGCGTTTTAGTTGACAAGTTTTCTTGTAGAACTTCTTATTCGCTAGTACTATAAAGTTCCAATTACAAAAACAGTCTTAAACATTTAAGCTCGGACTAAAGTTAGAATTAGTTTTGTAATGAAATAAGCAGTGCTTTGGTTCAGCCAGTTGATAGCGTAGCGACACATCTGCGCACAATGCGACTGGAACGCTTCGGCATATCACCTGCAACTACGCTGCTGCGCCGAGTGATAAGGCGGCATTCCTACAACTAAATCGAAGCCTACATTTGCTGTCGTACAGAGGCGTCATTTCGGTAGATGTGTCGCTAATAAGTACCTACGTTTTTACTAAATACAAAAAATGTGTTATTTAATATCGGTTTACTTTTGCAAATAATAAAAAATAAATTAACTGTAATTAAAACTGTAAAAAAATTAATACTAAAGTGTAATAAAAATACTGCCACTAATAATGTTATGGGAGGAGGGTAAGGAGTTACAGGGAAGGAGTTATCGGCCTGGTGTACACCTGACAGCTTGCGTGGCCTGGTTGCGCTTCGGTTATCTTTCTGGAGAAACCGAAGGTTTTGGCTTAGCTGTTATTACGGACGAGGTTATCAACACGAAGAACTACCAGAGTCTCATAATAAAGCATGGCACAGCGGACATGTCTCGCCTGCCACCTCCCGCTGAATGTAAAGACACATCGTCTCTGGATGTTCCCGTCTCGCTAACGGTGAGCATTTTCTTAGACACAACCTAGTAGGCAAGATCATCCATCAAGCACTTGGCCTTAATCATGTGTGGACATAGAGGTGCCGCATTACCAACACCAGCTCGGACCAGTCGTCGACAATGGTCAGGTCGTGCTCTACTGGCACAGATCGATTGTCAAACCTGTGACAGATTTATTCCTGCCGATAAGCCTGATGTAGTGATAACCGATCGATCGGTACGCCGTGAACTATGACTACTCGTGAAAGCTAAAGCAGAAAAGTTGTAAAATCGCTATATCGCAAACGAGGTTATCAGCTTGTGGAATATGGACTCAACAATTATTGTGCTGATAGTCGTGTCAGTATAGTCGTGGCAAAACTGTTCTTAGCAGCTAGGTCAGAAGTCAGAGGTTCCTCACCCTGGATCCCTTACCACCTCACTTCAGGCGAAGAACCAATAACGTATACATGTAAAAAAAAACTGTGTGGTATTTACTGTCAAAAATTAGCGAACAGACATTTTAGTTTATATGCTTTTGTCTCACATGCCCCTCCGTGACACCACTGATGCACTACTTCGCCGGGGGATGCATTATTGATTCCTTAAATCATTGTGTAAATAGCGTGTCAGTTTTAATTTAATATAAACGTATTTGTACATAGATTAGTTTAAGCGTGGACTCAACTCTTGTAGTTACCTCTATTAGGTAAATATAGTGACAAATATCCTGTTGTACATAATAACATTGTGGTGCGTCAAAGTCTGCATCACGTGACCTGGCCACGTGGTGTTCTGTGAAAATGTTCCTTAGGGAACCTATAATAAAACTGCTAATCATATGATCGTGCCAAATGAAATATTTATTTCTCTTGTGTGCCAAACTTATAACTACTACTGAATTAGAGTTGCTTTTCTAAGGCTTTAGGCGTCGGTATCGAGTGGCTGAATAAAATCGTGTAAAATCTTCTGGTTTGTATTTGTTACATGAACTACTTATGATTACCAAAGATTCATTTTCATTGCTTCTTGTTTGTGTTGTCCAGTAAAATAAATGTTAATTAATAACGTCAATTTGAAAACAAGGACTAGGTATAACAGTTTTTTTAAAATAATATTGCTATTGTTATTTTATAGATTTTGTGTTAGTCTTAGAAAAAAGCGCTAAGCAAAATTTATTTAGAAATCCCTTTAACAAATATTGCTGCTATAACTACATGTGAAACGGATCTGCCTAAGTACTAATTACGCAGTATTCATTCTGTTTGGTATAAGCCACTTGTTCATCACAGTTGTTCAGTAAACCTTATCACTGGGTCAACACCAATTTTGAACGTTGTGTCAAGTGCCAAAGGTCGCCATTTCCTTTTTCTGTAATAATTAATCTCAAAACGAAGCGTTTGTTAGTCGTCGTTGTGTAAAGCTCTTTCAGAGGAGCTACTTAGTTGATTCGGAAGTGGAGTGAACCCTCTACACTGTACCCACTTACACACTATGTATAAATACTGTGCCGTCCTTAGTTCTGCTGTTATAGCAACTTACTTGCTGGCTCCAAATTAATGAAGCCATTGTTGTTTTAATATTATCTGCAAATGCCAGTCATGTTGTGAAATACCCAGTAATCCATTGAACGCCAATTAACAGTAATATAATTAAGATGTGTAAATATTATTGTGTTCTTCTAATTATATTAATCAGTATTAATTATTTGTTGTACGGAACTATTAGAGTAGCAGTTGTAGTAACGAGGGCGCGCCCTGATCTGTAGTATCCCTCTGTTGGTGAGCGGTCACGTCTCTGTACGAGATGAGGCGTCGCGCGTCGGTACGCTGTCTTGTGTGACTGAACAAAGTTGGCTTGAAACTTTTTGTTACGCAAACGTTTGCTACAGATGAGGGAGCGCGCTTCGGTAAATAGAGTCTTGCACATGACATCTGTACTTGTACATAGACGTGTGCACACAAAGTGCGACCGTTTTGTTTTTTAATAAAGCGTTCTATCAATGTCCAGGCGTTTTTTATTTAACCATTGTCTCCAGCAGGTGCAGACGGTACGCGGGGCTCGCTGGGCACTGCCTCGTCTACGTACGCATTCCACTGCCGCTCGTTGTCCCCTAGGTACGTAGCACCTGAAGTTTGTGTTATACGCTGTGAGCCAGTGACGGTAATGCGTCATTGGGGTCCGCGGGTTGTCTTTAACTTTAAATTACAAAATTTAAAGACCATTCATGACATAAAGATAATTAATTTTGAAGCTTAACTTCGTGTTAGCAACTAAGTCTGAGTCAGTGTTTTGGGGTATACCACCAAGGGCCGGCCGGGGGGGGGCCGCACCAAGGTACTCATTTCTATCTATTTTGGCCTTGCACAAGGCATTCAATGACACCGAGGTAGGCGTATCATGTGCCGACACACGCGCGCTATGCACAGCTGTAACGATAGCAGTTACGATAATATTTATTTGTTTAATATTGTCGAAGTCATGTGATGTCGAGGACTGCGGCGCGGGACGGACTCGGACGCCCTCAATCAATATAAATGAGATCTCATTACATCATTATCTGTCCGCTCTAGTGGTATCTAAGTAGCAGGTCGTCGTGACAGTTTATAGCTTCGCATTGGTTACACTTTACACACCAAGTCTAAAGCTCATTATTGATCAAACATAGGTAAGAATCTCGTTAGTAGAGCTCGTCCGGGGAGGGCTACCGAAATATATCAATTTGTGTCCCAAAGCACCGTTGCTGTGTATCGGTTTGTAGGGGATGGGTGCCGCCGGAGCTGATTTTTTCAAACCTTGCCCACACTAGGTATTTTTCCTGTACCGTGGGTGCGTTTACAAACATATAAATTGGTATAAACAACTAGACCGGGAACAACTTGAAATATTTATTAGGTAGGTACGTGGGAGAATCGAACCCGCGATACGCAGCGATGCAGCCAATCACTCAGCTTCTAAACCAACCGTCGCCCATCCAATAACATAAAAACAACAGAGTCCTTGATAGGGAGGGACGGGAACGTGATGGAGATTTAGGTACCTTACCTACTTGCATAAGAATAGGAAAGTCCCGTTGGTCTCGCAATTGTAAGTGCAACTGTTGAGCGTGGGATCCTGGATTCAATTCCCAGGTCGAGCAAAAACTGCCATTGGGTTGTTCCATTAGAAAATTCTCAGCAGCAGCCCGGATCTTGAAAGTTGTCGGTGTGACACCCGCATGCCTCCGAAAGCACGTAAAGCCTTGAAAATGAAACCCGTAAATGAATTCCATAAAATAATAAATTTGTGCATCCAAGAAAATGGAGCTTGTTTCGAGCATGCAATTACTTAATGTAAGTACTCGATTTTTTTCGTCCGAATAAAATAAGCTTAGATTAAAATTATAATAAACTAAACAAAATCCATGATGTTTTTGTTTAGTTTATTTTACCATGTTTGCAGAGATTTGACCCTATCGATTAGTGCCATAAAAGTACAAAGATACGGTCTATGCTATTTTTTCGGATTTTAGTCGGTTCGATACCCGGTGTGGCAAGCTTACTTTCAAAAATTTGTTAAATGCAGTTTTGTTTCTTTTTAAAAATAAAGAAATGTTTCCTTTGAGTAAAATTTGCCAACCTAAGTATTTAGAATACTTTCCCTCCAGGTAGCATTAGAAAATTCGGCCCTGTATAGGGGATACAAGTTTGTCGGAGTTAGGATTTGCGACCGGTTAATGTTATAGGCTCGCCCCCTATTACATGGCCCTAAACATACCAGAGGACTGTGGGTGTAAATTGGTGCAATTCTGCCTAACCTTTAAGGAAATACAGTTTAGGCGTCATGGTACGGTATGTCAGGTTGTATTGTAGTGTTGTATGTTGTATTCTAAAAATAAATAATGCTGCCTAAAGTAACTACTCCGCGCCGACAAAGTCGCGGGCAAAAGCTAGTAGTAGTAGTAGTTAGATAAGTTATGTTCTACACATCAACAATTTGCGACGCAGTTCTTGATGCGCAGCCAGTGAACCGCCTGAGGCAGTCGCCCGGACCACCGGCCAGTGACCCCGCGACCTCTCGGTCACGTGCGCTCGCGCTGCTTGATACAACTATCTTCAATGCTGCAAATTTGGAACGGTGGAACATGGAAAATGTCCGCAAAATGATGACTCGATCGTTTAGCTAAATCAACCATATCATTTACTGGACAGGCCACAGGCTGTTTTTCAGTAGGTACGGCTGACGTAAGTAGAGAGCTTGTGTCGGGTGAGTCATAATATGGTCGCAAATGTTGCCAGCTCATAAACATCTGCGAGGGACAAAGAGCAAGACACAAATAAAGTACCTAGTCGGTAAAGTATTGCGTAAGCTAACTTTTCTCGGAAATTTATCAAATATCCACAAGTAGGTACACACCTCAGAATGATCAAAACAATATTGAAAATCTCCTTATATTCTGGAACGCGACGTTATCAAGTAGCTTAATAAATGTACGAGTGTACGCACGTTTCAGTCGCAATTTGAAACCTGGGCCAAGTCAGCCAGGTCAAGGTACAGAGTACCTACTATAGCTACCACCAAAACGAACCTCTTTTAGTATCACATAGTATGGTAACTGCTGCGCTCATGTGAGTCGTAGCGTGGGGTTTTTTTAGCTAGTTCCTTAGACCTGCGGGTTCAAACAAACTGCTCTGCTTTATAATACTAGCTTCTACTTGCGACTTCGTTCGCGTGTTTTTTTCAACTGCGTTAAATTATGTCTGGTTGCTGCTTTGCTCCCGTAGGTCGAAGCATGATGTTAGATCATCATTATATTATTATTATTATGATGTTAGATACTATTGATACATACCTTGTATTGTTATATAATTATGTACTTCACGACTCTGTCTGGTACAATAATCCGACTATTGGTTCCAGAGAAAATGACATCGCGTTTTTTAATAACAAAAAAACTACCGAGCCTAGTGGTCCTAAGCGCGACAGCTACGAGTACGCTAGAGGTCTTGGGTTGGATTCCCAGGTCGAGCAAAGTGTTATCGGGTTTTATGAAATTCTCATTAGCAGCTCGGAGTTAGGATTTGTGGCAATAGGCTCGCCAACTATTACATGGAACCTAAACATACCAAACAGTAGGTGTATGTATACATTGGTACACCTCTTCCGAACCCTTCGGGGAATAGGTACAGTCACGAGCATCAACATGTATACACTTAGCGACATTCTAAAGCAGTTTCTGCCCAAAGGATCGATTAAAATATAGTGGTGTTACGAATATCATATTCTGGATCCTATATTACTATGAAATCGATCTTATCTCAACGTTGCAATTGTTAATTCACGAGAAAATTGCTTTTCATTTTTGCCAAGTGTATACGTGTTTTTGCTCGTGACTGTACATCTGTGGTACGAGGGTATGTAAAAAACAACCTTTCTAATATTATAATTCTTTGTACATTATTTGCCATCGCATACCACGTACCTATCGGCATGAACGTTTGTGCTGGCTCTGTAGGGTTTGAGAGCAACATACGCATGATTAACGATGATATAGGTAAGTATTTCTGTTTATCAATGTATGAGAGAATTGTTCCTCTTAAAATATACTTTAAAAAAGTTCGCGGCAGTATATAAGGTAGGCTCACTATAGACATTTTCATGGCCAGAAAATTGGTTTTAAAATAATACATTATTTGCGAAGGTGTTTTTATGAACATATTATTATTCCTTATCAAAATATCAACATAAATACGTTACTCATCACAAGTGTTTAATTGTGAACAAAATTGCCCTTTACATCATTTAATTTTAATGAATATCTTAGGACATATCACAGTTCGTTTTTAAAGAAAAAAAGAATTAAAAAAAATGTTTTAAAATAACCTCGCAGCAAAATAATTACTCTTCGAGACATTCCGTAGCTTACCTATACCTCAGAAAACCAGATTATAGGCTACATAACATCGCGCTATGTGCTACTGGAACGGATTAATAACCAAAAACCTAACGTAACGCGGGTGAAACCGCGGGGCACAGCTAGTACTTATAATAACCTTTTAATTAGATAGGTACAGTCTGTTGTCAACATTATCTGACCCACCCTAAACACAACCAAAATTGGACCCTCTGCCTATGATAATAAGGTTTAATTTCAATTTATCGATGAATACAGACACGCATAAACCCACCCAACGTTGTCGGAGCCACCGGCATTATAATTATCATTTTGTTAAGCTATTTTAATCATTATCTCGTTGACATTAAAGTTAAAAACCTTTTAAGTCACCTTACATAATTAGAACCCAATCTTGAATTTCGTGGAGTCTTAACAAGTTCTTGTGGCTTGGCGGTTTGATGTTGGATTGGCGAGGAACAACATGTGGGTTCGAAAACACAGTCCACCTGTTATCAGTTTCTTTTTTAATTTGATTTCATTTCTACAAAATTGTTTGCATTATTAAAGAACGGCCAATATGATTTACGCCTAATAACTTATCTTGTAAACAGGTGGGTAAATTAAAAAAGTTTAAGTTCACATATATTTGCTTCGTGAGGTAGATAATAAATTCGTCTACTTAAGTGACAAAAGTTACACTACGCCCATTAGCATTGACTGTGCACACACATTTGTAAATCGTTTCGCATAACTCGTTAAGTATTTTTAAGCAATTTGGTGTAAAAAAGCATCATGTCGCAGCTTAATGACTATACCAAACATAAAATCATATTTTTACATGAGCAGAATGTTGGAATTAGAGAGATTGGTCGTCGTCTTAATATAGCAGTAAGTGTTTTTTTTTATACCTATTTTATTTAATTGATTGTGATTAATGAACGCGTAGTTGGCTATTTTACTATTACATTCACTCCTTACAAGTTACATAAACGGTTCCAAAAATGTTTTTTTTTTGTTTTAGAGAAATACGACTGTAGCTAAGACGTTATGGAGACAAAGTAAATATTCAGCGGATTCGTCCAGGGGCAAAAAACATCAAGTATAGTCCCGAATGCGATTGCCCATTAGTGTAACCGCAATAAAACACCATATTTCAGTGGAAACAGTGAGAAGGCATTTACACGCTGCTGGAATAAGGAATTATAAACCGGCACAGAAAATAGCTTTGACACCTGGTGAAGAGGGGTCCGTTTTGCCCAGGAATATTTAAATTTTAATTGAGAAGAAAATGTTGTGATCTTCACTGATGAAAAAAAAAACATTTAAATCGAACAAAGATGAACGTAACAAGGAACGGTGCGCCATCACTCCGCTACTAATTAATCTAGGATATTTTTAAACACACCATGTAAGTAAATGCTCAATGGATAGATTGTTAAACCATTAAAATGTTGCCAATTACGTGGTGATGTTATTGTCATAAATAGTTTTTTTTCTATTTAAATGACATGTTTATTCACTACGTATAATAGGCAGCTATAAATCTTTAAAGCATTTCACAGATAAAATAAATTTTCTCGATAACAAACTTTCAAGAAAACATGCCTTTTTTAATGTTTATAAATGGTTAGATTTGATTATGGCATCCTCATAATATATTTTACATTAATTTGGAAATATGTGAGCATTTACTTACTTTATTTACCTAAGTGTTTTAATGAAATAATAAACATTTTAAATTTGCAATTGTTTAGTTTTATTTCTATGCGTTGTCCATTAAAGAACTGTAAAAAAAGTATAATAAAATAATTAAAAAAGAAACACCTGAGCAGAAGCTATATTTAGGTTAAACTTGATTTCGAACGTAAACAACGATTAGTGACCACAAGACTAAAGAATTTAAACCATATATATACTTTAATAAAGTTTATTCTTGCACAGCACAAGCAGCCAACCTTATCCTAGTGCAAATAGATTATTTTGTATTTTATCCCTTCATTATTATTTAATCACTCCATTAAGACATGATAATAAAAAAAACTACCTATAAAATAGACAAAAATAAATTGTAAAGAGAAGTTGTTTTTGCAATTTAGTAAGGCAAGGAAAAATAATGTTTGCGCGTTGTCACTGCATACCCTTAGTTAGTAGCATTTGAATACCAGTTTTACAATGAATACAAATATTTATTTTTCAACTACCCACTTAATACAAGTTATGCCAAAATATTACCATTTTAGAAACTTTATATTTGAAGATTATCCGTCTATAGTTCTTTACAATAATACAAGAAATACTTTTAGAACAAATTCTAAATTGAAAGCAAAACAATATCTTCGTCGCGGGATTTGATCTCGCAACTTTTCACTCTCAGTCTTACACACAGACCACGAGACCAGAGTTACTTGACCGAACTCATTAAAATAAGCTATTACACTTATTATATTATAACAAGTTGTTATAAGATTTAACCCAATGCTAACGTGATAAAGATCAAAGGGGAATGCCCACCGTTCATAGACACTTCGGCCATGGGTGCCCACATATAAAACCATATGGAAATGATAACATGCAATAAAAATAATGAACTGGTTAAGGAATTGGTTTAAAAAAAAGTCCGGATTTTTAAGATATAAAGGTTTTTCATTTTCACATATACAGTTTTTAACAATAGGGTATTTTATAATCTTATACATCATTTGTATCATACACAATCAATACATCATCAAGGAATTGAGCTGGAGGCAAAATATTAGTCTGATGCCGTGCCCAACCCAAATACCATATTACCGTCATAACATGGGCACAGCATCCTACTGTTCGACGGCCGACAATACAATTGCAACAATACATTTTTATTGCACTTCTACCAGAATCATTGCCACTAATTAAAATATATATAAAATATACTTTACGACTGATGTGTCGACTTGCGATTCTAGCCCTAAGTAAAGAGCAGCTAGGACCTAAGTTAATTCCTTCCATAACGCTGCTCCTGTGGTCATTACATAGTTCTATCCGGTAGCAACCATTAAATCTTATATGCTCACCATAATAGGAGCGAGCTTGCTTTAACTGGTATGTGCCACAAGCGATTAATATTAAGTCGCTATAGGTTAAAACAGGAAATTCCCTAACGTTTTCTGAGTCTACATTTATGTTTCTAAAGTCTGCTCTAGCTCTATTTAGATTGCGTTCCCTAACATACTCAGATAAATTGTTATTTGTTTCCATATTTTGATGAACTATTTCTAGTATTTGAGCCGCATCATCCCTATCCCTTATTTTTGTGTGGAATTTATTAATTAGAGCAGCAGCCACAGCAAAGTCTATCATCAAATGTGTTGAAGCCCTGTTAAAATAATTTTGGCGAAATATTTTAAATCTAGTTTTAAATATGCCATTCACCACCTCTACTACCCAGCGACACATAGTCACGGCCCTGGACTTATTAGCTTCTCTTGTGGTTAATTGAGATTCACCATCAGCTGGAGACAAAGGTACATGAACCTGATAACCACAACGTTCTAATAGAGGCAATGAATCCCTAAAGCCTCTATCTAGGATGAACACATCACCAGATTCAAAAAATTGCCTCAATGAACTGGATTCGTCACCAAATTCATTATTTATTATATCCGCATCTGAAGTTGTTGCAGGATATGGGCCCAGAACATCTATGATGTAACCATCACTACATACAAAAAGGAAAGGCTTCACAAGATTACGATATTTGTGTAATGAGTATGATTTTTTTTGATACAAATAATTGGAACTTTTTTCTATGTATATATATGTACCATCGGCAATTATGATGGGCCTCCTATCTTCTCCCCCATAAAGTCCATTTGGAATGAGGAGATTTCTTTGAGCTATTTCTGCTCGGGATATATGACTTAAGCCCACATTTAAAGGAACAAAATCCTGATTTAATATTTCGCGGGCCATATTCATGAGCCGCTCTAACGTGCTTCTTGGCACTTGCAATAATGCCGACATGCGTTCGTCACTATCCCCTGTTCTTAACTTCATTAAATATGCAGCAAGTGCAAAGGAACCCCTATGTTTACTTGACAGTCTCGGAACTTCAGAGAGTATTTGTTGATATTGTGCCTTTGTTAAACCTAGATAATAATGTACAGTATGATCAGGCATACTGTGAATATTTTCAAAGTCTATATGATGATGCATATTATCTTTCAACAATGTAGCAAAATCTTCAATGTGAGCTGCACTAAATGTTTTAATAGGATTATATATTGATGCTAAAAGTAAATCCCAAGAGTTGCTATTTAGATGGTAGCTACAGATTCTACATTCTGCCGGTACATAATAGTTATATTCGCAAAAAAGATGTACCCGCAATGCTGACGGAACAGTGAGTCGATTGGAATCATTACAACCAGGAAAAAAACATTGATTTTGTGTTAGTGGTGCTCTTACATAATTAGGTAGCAGTATACTGTCGGTTGTATCTAAGCTTTGTTCTGGATGCAATACATTGCTCACATCCGATTGCAAGGAGGGCAGACTAGATGAGTCATCCAGACTAGATGGTTCCCGTTCTGCAGTTGAACGTGATACTGCTCTGTCAGTCCTTCGCCAGCAATTATGACACACACGAGATGACGAAGGCAACTGAAACAAAATTAAAAACAAAAAATGAAGGTCAAGTGAATGAAATGAAAATAAAATAGATTTGTTTAGTTTAAATTCAAATATAAATAAAATACTTATGAAGTAAAACAATACTGCACAAAGGCAAACTTAGTGCATAATAATTGATTAATAATTAAGGACTGAAGGACTACCAATCCAAAAACAATTAACAATCAACTATTTCATTTCTCGGTAGTTGATAAGTAAATAAAAATGGAAGCAACCTCGCAACTAGCTGGTGTTGGCCAGCTTATCTTATGAGCATGATATAAATAAGGTATAAGCTATATGTTAAATAGGGCTTGTACAGATGTGAAAAAATAAAATAACTTCTTGGGTTGATATACAAACATATCAGATATCAGCACCACACTTAATAAATTAAAAACTGTTGGGAACTTACCTCACGTGGTGCAATCTGATGGGCGATCTCATTCCTTATGAGTTCCTCACGTGGAGAAGCAGACCCGAACAATGTGTGTGATCTTATTCTCAAAAGTGACTTGCCACAGCTGATGCACACATGTCCATGACCAACAGTTGGTGCATTTTGCTGTTCACTAGTTGGATGCCGTATTTGATTCCAGGCTGCAGTCCAACACGAGTGGCACACTACACTGTCACTCGAAACTTGTACCTAAAAGAAGCCGTAATTAATATATTGATATTATTTTTTGTCGATTCAGTCAAAAAGTATTTTTACAGGAAAAAGACACATGGTGATCAACTAATTACCTGCTGTGGTCGAACCCATTGTTGTATGAGATTTCGCACTTCTGCAATTTCCAACAAATGTCTTCGTATTTTCGAGACATTTAAACCACAATTGACACAACATAAATGTCCTCTATTATGAGCTACTGGGGTCTGAGAAGAACTCTGGCCGGTGTGAAAGCTGGGGTCATCGTAAGCAGTGGATATCAAGTCCAAGTTAGTGCAGGGGTTGTCGTAAGAGGCGGGAGCGGGATCCATGTTCAGGCCGTGGTCAGTAGGGTGAGACGAATTGTCGGAGTCCATTTAGAAAGCTTAGTCGTTGCTAATTACAAATCCGCAAGAAAACAAACAAAATAACACAATGCAAACGAATTCGGCGTGTGGTTATTTAGTTGTGATTACTTATGTACTTGTAATTTCGCATGACAGCTGTCATATTCGATGTTGCTACTTAACAGACATAAATCGATATCGATTTTTTATTTGAATTTTAATTTTATAATAAAAAAGTCAGAAGCGCTTCAAGTTCTGCACGCCTTGTAAAATATATTTTCTTATAATATTTAAATAATATTTTAGATGTTTTAAAGAACAGATTAGAATCAAACACAACAAACAGATGAATTGTACATTTTTGTAATGATCTAAAGAATTCATGGTAAATCAACTAGCAATTCACTTGTTTCATTATCATAACATCAGAATATTTATTACCTATCGAAAAATAATATTAGCTTTAATTAAAATAATAACACCATGAAAAATCGATAGTCAAAAAGAGAATCGATTCTTTTTTAACGTGATTAGTAATTGGCAACACTTTTAATGTTTTCCATAACTTACGGATTTACCTAATTTAATTTTTCATTTCGTAACTTTTTATTTGTGCAAAAATGTTGCAATCTTGTTTAGATAGATGAATACCGCGATTAATAACCATAAAAAAAGACGTTTTTTTCTAACAAAAACAAATTGTTGGGCGTTTCGTGGCCAAAAATGGGCATTCCCCTTTGCGTGTGTGTATTTTTATTGTATTTATTATTCCTTCTCAGTTCTCGAGCACTTGACTGATAACCTCATATAAATTGAAATTAAACCTTATTATCATAGGCAGAAGGTCCAATTTCGATTGTGTTTAGGGTGGGTCAGATAATGCTGACAACCGACTGTACGTCCTTCTTCAGTGCTGGAAGCCAACTCCAACATAGTTGGGAAAAGGCTAGGCTGATGAAGATCCTACTTCAGCGCCATACACCAACTAAAAATAAACAATACTGGTTTGGTGTAGGTATGCGGTCAAGGCTGAACTGTCCCACCTAGAGCAATTCCAGCAGTCTAACATTCTGTTTTGATTCTGTGTTGTTGTGATATACCCACTAAAGGAGATTGAAGAAGGAGGAGCTTCTAAATTTGTCGGGGCATTTTTTTTTAATGTATGTTCCCTGAATACTCGTAGACGCCCGGACCGATTTCAAAAAATCTTTATTTGTTTGTAAGGGGATACCTCACAGCTGGCCCCATACTTTGGTGAACATCGGATGAGGATCTTCGGAGTGACGCAACAGATTACACTTCGCGAGTGGAGCAAATTTCTCAGTTTTCGATTTCTACCAGTTCCTTCATTGATTGGAATGGCTGGAAGTTTATACTATAAAGCGAAAAATTAAAAACTTATATGCTTACAAAAAAAAAACTTGGTTTGGAAGTCGGTGGCAATTGGTGGCAATACAAAAAACTTTATTACAAAAAGACAACCGCCTTCAAAAACTAAAAAGAGAAAAATAACTTTAGCTTTGGAAGTCGGCGGCTTTGGTTCTGTTTGCTGTTTTGTATTGCCACCGACTTCCAAAGCTAAAGTTATTTTTCTCTTTTTAGTTTTTGAAGGCGGTTGTCTTTTTTGTAATAAAGTTTTTTATTTCCCGCTTTTTAGTATCAACTTCCTGTCATCCAAATCCATGAAGAAACTGTCATGTTATGTAAATTAACGAGACACCACTAAAAAGTCATAAGAAAGGAGAATATGCGATTTCGTTTACTTGGATGAGAAATTTTCAAATACTACTGTATACATCAGTGTAACCCTTTTGCGTGTACAGGCGTGATGTTATGTTGCGTGATGGTGAAAAATAATGCTTAGATATGCTATAGCAACAATCGCGGTTAATCTGCTGTTATTTATTGAAGAGTTCCCCGGACTTCTACAAGATCCCATCATCAGATATTGAAATGGTGACAATGGGACCACAGGGGGAGCACCAGCTTTCAAATAAAAAAAAGAATCATGACAATCGGTTCACCCAGTCGGTAAATTCGAGGTAACAAACATAAAAAAAAAAAAATACATTCGAATTGATAGCCTCCTCCTTTTTTTGAAGTCGGTTAAAAACTACAACAAAGGCGCCGCTTTTCAAAGCTAAAGTTATTTTTAAAATTTTGGTAATTGAAGGCGATTGTCTTTTTTTCAAAAAAGTTTTTATCGCTGTTTCTTTTCGCTAAACATTGCCCATTATAATTTTTATTACTTTATAGCTTTTACCTGCGAAGACACGTGGCGCCATCTTTTATCAAAAGAACGTTATTGTGGTTTTCCTCGGGAACTGTACTTTTTTTACCCGACTGCGACAGAAGGAGGGTTATGTTTTTCGAGGGTATGTTTGTATGTATGTATGTATGTATGTATGTATGTATAATTGTTTGGCACGCTCTGCAGGCTGAACGGCTCGACGGATTTTAGCTTGAGAGGTGTCGTTAGATTCGTATTTGCTGTGAGAGTGACACTGGGTATATTAAAAAAAAAAAAACAAAATGGCGGATTTTTGGCGCCAAATTCAAATGTTTGGCTCGCTCTGCAGGCTGAACGGCTCGATAGATTTTAGCTTGAGAGGTGTCGGTAGATTCCTATTTACTGTAAGAGTGATACTGGGTATATTAATTTCGTTTTTAAAACACAAAAAAAATAAAAAATAAAAAACGGTAATTTAAAAAACTAAAAAACCCGACTGCTATTCTTTAAAAATCCCTAAAACAAGATAAATTGTAGCAGTCGGGACCCATTCGGGACCATCTGCAATGTAATATAGGTATGTGCTCTCAATTCACTAATCCTCCATTGCTAGAATGGGTCCCGACTGCTACAATTTATCTTGTTTTAGGGATTTTTAAAGAATAGCAGTCGGGTTTTTTAGTTTTTTAAATTACCGTTTTTTTTGGCATAAAAGGTACCCTATGTGCGTTTCTGTTCGTGTGTGTGTGTGTCCTGATAATGTATATGTAAAATTTCTGGATGATAGGTTCAGTGGTTTAGTCGTGAAAAGGTAACAAACAAACCTACTTTCGCATTTATAATATTAGTTAGGATTTTTTTTTCCAGAGTCACTCCTCCCTATACAATACCTCTCAAGCTAAAATCCATCAAGCCGCTTAGGCTACAGAGTATAAGAAATAAACGTAGGTACATATATAATAAAATTAATATAATATACACTCGGAAAATATAACGCTTGTTCTGGCTAAGTCCGGTAAAAGAAAGTAATTTTTGCTGATGGTCCGTGAATTTGTGCCGGTGCGGTGTCAATAATGTAATTATTGACCACCAGGCGTACCCGTTGCTAACGATACCAGAGTACCTACATGATGATACACTTACATTAATGTGTGTGTAAGGTTGAAAACGTTTTACTGCTTACATAATAAAACCAGATGTTTTTAATAAAATGTTTATATTCAGCTCATCAACGCTACAATGCCGCGAGTAGATAACTATAATATCACAAGTGTTGCTTTACACTAACTTCGCGCTAACTTATTAATATGTTCATAAACTTTACACTTACTACGCTATAACTTAACTCTAAATGACACGTGTACGAGGCCGGAATGTTACACACACTGTAGGCAGTGATCTGTAATGTTCACACAGACACACTTCAGCGTCATGCCATTGTTCCTTACTTACTTAGTTGTTGCTGATTCACTAACTTGTAATTTAAATTCAATTTGAACACACGATTTAGTAATTTAGATATCGGTAAACTTGCATTATTTTTATAAATTAAGAGGCTGAAGCTAGTTTTGCAAGTTCCAGAATTTGATTTGGTAATAATCATTTGGTTTATAATTTTTGATTTGGATGTAATAAGTTGTAGTGCTACTAAACGAGCGGGTAGGAGGCGCTGGACGCGATGCCGCAGTGGTTGTTCTTGTTGCGCGCCATCTTGATGTAGCCGAGGTCGCCCCAGTTGCGGCCCCACGAGTTCTTCACGAGCCAGTAGTCGCCGCCCTGCTCGTCCGACCCGTAGCCCACCACCATCACCTGCGCAAGACCTCACTGTTACCACTCGCACTCCTCACCGTGGCTTCTTATCGGACAACTGTGTCGGATACTCATACCTATAACTACGTATCTAGCTACGGTTGACCCAGACAAAAGAGGATTATTATTTAAGTAAGTATCTACTAAAATCTACTTTTGTATTGACCTACTTTATATAGGTCAATAATAAAAATATTCGAAAAAAATGATTTGTCGGATTTTTTATCAAAACTCAAGGAAAGGTCAACTTATTATCGTAAAATTATTGCGATTTTGTACAACACAATATTAACCAGACGTAGACTTCATTGTACATTATCATATACCTAATATTATCCAGAAGCCACACCGACCTTTGCTCTCTATGTAATCACGCACTTCATGCACACTAACTAGCTACTCATACAAGTCTGCTGACCGCCGACAAACTGCCCACATGTCAGATGCACAGATCACACGACCGCACAGCAGCTCAGACTATTGCCACAGGCGCTGCGTAATGCAATAGGGTGCCACGCTGCCGGCGTCATCTACGGGACACGTTAAATTGGTTGTTAGCGAAGGCATACGTACTCCATGGTCGAGCTCGGTGGAGGAGCAGTTCTCGTCGTAGTAGACGCCGTCGGAGTAGAACTGGAAGCTCTCCTGCGACGCGTCGATGGCCACGGACACGGGCCCCACGGTCGCCACCGCCTGCATCAGCTTCTCCTCGTCGCCGTTGGGGATGTCCACGAAGCCCGTGTCGTCTGCGCCCGAGTTCTTGGGGTTGTACCTGAGCGCGACACGTACGTCAGTTACAATGGCGTTCGTGTACATAGTTCGTATACACTAAGTGAAGCATACAGGGGTGTCACAATCGTTCTCGTTCTGATCGTAGAGAAGAAAACAAAGAAGACCATAAGACACCCAGTATTAGTTGATTCCAGAAGTTGAGATGATCTATAAAGTGAGATTGAGGACTTGTTTGCGTGGTTGTAGTGTATAAGTAGCGACGTGTAACGGTTTGCGCATCTCACCTGCACTTGTCGTCGACGCCCTCATAGGGGTACGCCTTCTCGGTGTCGATGCCGCCGTTTTCCTTGATGTACTTGAAGGCGTTGTCCATGAGGCCCCCGTTGCAGCCGTTGTTGCCGTACGCGGCCGAGCAGTCCACCAGGTTCTGTTCCGACAGCGACACCAGGTAGCCCGTCTTGCGGAAGTGCTGGCCCTCGAGAGCGCCGGTCTGTGCGGGCACGTTCAACGTACAGTTACTAAATAGATACTACTACATCCCGCAGGCATACCCTACATTACCTACCTACTCGTTTCTTTGTAAATATAATGAGACGACGAATGAACTGGCTTTAGTTTATACTGGTCGTTGCCCGCGACTTCGTTCGCGTGAATGTCGCTTCTCTAACGGGATTATAATTTTTGGCGGGGATGCCAAATTCTTATAATAATAAACTAAAAAAATAAATTAAAAATTTAAAAAACCCCCAACACAAAAACCTAAGTTCCCTTTAAAAAGTAAAAAAATACTTTATGCACTTTTTAACCCCCGACGCAAAAAGAGGGGTGTTATAAGTTTGACGTGTCTGTCTGTCTGTCGGTCTGTCTGTCTGTCTGTCTGTCTGTGGCATCATAGCTGCCGAACGGATGAAGCGATTTCAATTTAGTTTTTTTTTTATTAAAGGTGACCTATGTGCGAGTGTTCTTAGACATGTTTGATGAAAATCGGTTGAGCCGTTTAAAAGTTGTGGGGGTGAAACTAGGGAAGAAAAACCGAATGTCTGTAAATATACTCGAGTGGGGTCTCAAACTTAACAAAATCGACATTATAATAAGTAGGTACCTATAAAAAGTATAAAATAAAAAAATAAATTAAAAATTTAAAAAACCCCCAACACAAAAACCTAAGTTCCCTTTAAAAAGTAAAAAAATACGTCACGTTGGGGGACCGATGTTGCATTTAAGATACGATCGTCCCAAGCGGTCCCCCAACGTGACGTATTTTTTTACTTTTTAAAGGGAACTTAGGTTTTTGTGTTGGGGGTTTTTTAAATTTTTAATTTATTTTTTTATTTTATACTTTTTATAGGTACCTACTTATTATAATGTCGATTTTGTTAAGTTTGAGACCCCACTCGAGTATATTTACAGACATTCGGTTTTTCTTCCCTAGTTTCACCCCCACAACTTTTAAACGGCTCAACCGATTTTCATCAAACATGTCTAAGAACACTCGCACATAGGTCACCTTTAATAAAAAAAAAACTAAATTGAAATCGCTTCATCCGTTCGGCAGCTATGATGCCACAGACAGACAGACAGACAGACAGACCGACAGACAGACAGACACGTCAAACTTATAACACCCCTCTTTTTGCGTCGGGGGTTAAAAAGTGCATAAAGTAGTAAATAAAATTAAAGTCTTATTTTATTTTCTCTAATAGTGAATATAGCGCCCGTCGATGATACAAGTGACAAGTTATCAGCCGTGCGATTCTCTAAGATATTTCAACGTTGCGCTCGACGTTGAGCTCGTCGACGACGCTACTGTCAAATCAACTCTATGCGTTGTGCGTAAAGTTGATTTGACAGTAGCGTCGTCGACGAGCTCAACGTCGAGCGCAACGTTGAAATATGTTAGAGAATCGCACGGCAGATCACCTATAATAGTTGCCCACATTTCCGTATTCAAGAATAACACAATGGTGAACTTGAGTAGAACGGAATTAACGAGGTAATTATGAATCATCGCGCTATTGTCAATGAGTAATTAGGTAATGCTGAACAAACGAAAGGAGACGCTTTTGTGGCTGTTCTTGAAAGTGACGCGGTATACCTAAGTGTGTACTGTTATCTTTTCTTAGTTGATCTGAGACTGGTATGTACTGCTAGGCTGTTAGCTTATCCAGTAGGCATTGTTGCGGCTGCAATGACAGAGTTCCAAAGGATTTGCTGGTTATTTCGGTCGCGTCAGTTTTATAGACGACCGTTACGACATAGCCAAGACGGGCCTACCTACACCGCATTGATGTGAATCAAACAATTATCTACAATAGAACTAGCTGACCTACCTCTAACTAAAAGTTATCGAGACTTTCATTATGTAGCTTCTTATAACATCTATAAATTCATACTGATCTAGTGAAGTCACTCGACAGCCGCTCGTATCGGTACCTAATATACGCATATTTGTCGAAATATGATACGAAATGCTAATCAAAGCACACGAGTGTGCGCTAAATGACACACATATCAGTCACATGACCGACGAACAATAACATATAATTAGATAAAAACAATAAACAAATGCCATACTTATTAGTAACTGATAATATATAGGCTTGCTTGCATCGCCCAGGCTCGGCGTTTCAAGTCCTAGTTGCTGACACGAGGTCGTTGTTTGACATATTTGTATGTACCCTAGTGTTCGCAGCTAACTGTGATACAAGTTAACTTATGGGTTCAGTTTTCGACGCAACGGGGCCAAGGGGGCCTAACCGGACTTTTTAAATAGCTGTCTATTTATTTACCCACCGAACTGCTATCACTTATCTGCAGATTACACCTCTTGCACTTTATCATTAAAATTTGCTGCTTTGAAGCGAATACCATTTCCTTTGTTTATTAGATTTAAAATAATCATCAGTATACGAGTACGTCATTGATTCTTTCAAATTAAGCATGAAGCAGCTAGGTACAGTACCCAGCTTGCCTAGTTACTAGCTGCCTAATACAACACTCGTTGACGGTACTTATTTCAGTGGTGTTGGTTAGTAACATTATCGATTTTATTGTGCTTGACGAATCGATTCGATCGCTTTCATGAGAAAATTACTGATTGATTTAGCAGCGGTATCTACTTAGTTAATATGTATGTATGGATATACAATCCGCACTGATGATGTAAGCTCGATGGAGAGACCGTTGTGCACTAGGTAGTCACTTGCACACAGTCTAATCTAGTTTGCGTAGAATTAATACGGTACCAATAAACTGCTATGACTAATAACAATATGACTAAGTACCTCCTGATGCTAGGACCGATGGACACCTACCTAAACATGTAGGCATTTGATTCTTCCTGTACCCGAGGGTGGGCTTTTAGAGCACTATTATAATACAGTTTAGATAGGTGCCTACTTAGATTTAATATCGATTAAAAACTGTTGTAATCCCAAAATGTTTAAATAAAGTAGGTACCTACCTACTTAATGAATTTAAGTTTTCATGTTTACAAAATATCAAATTTTAAATATTTGTAAAATCATACTAGTTACGTGAGTTCAGCCAAGCGATAACATTGATTTGTTTACGTACACAAAGTAGGTATCGTCCGTATACCTAGTAGTAGCATACCTACTGTTATAATCTCAAGGAAAATAAGTAGGATCGCTAGTCCTTTGTGGCATATACAGTGTGGGGAGGACAATACGATCATAAATGAAACTTCGTATAAGTCATGATATTCCCAACCGTCACAAAAAAAAAACAAATGAATATATCCAGTAGTTTAGCCACAGGACATTATTTTTCATTTTAAGTATTTTCTACATGATGTATCTGATTTTACGGAAGCACTAAAAGGTTAACGACCTCCGCATCGGTAAAACATCAAAACACGTTGCCAACTCGCTATTTAAAAACATTCGCCAAATTAGTTTTTAAATTTGATTTACTGCAAATTATACCTTAAAATAGGCCAATAAGAGTCATAAAGAGTATCCTTAGATTTAGATAAGAAAATAACGCATTCGGAAGTTGAAATAAGCACTGTGCGAAAGAGATAAATGTATTGTTCGAAATTCGAAACTAACTACAAATTTAGGTCAGTGTGTCGGTACAATCCTGTGATGATCCACGCGTCATCGCTTCGTAAGCGCTCGAGTACCGCAGGACGTACTTTCTTTGCCCGCCTCCTTTGAAGTACCCGGCGCCCGCGCTCGTGTTTGTGAATTGTTAGTTCTTTATCATAAGTGCGAAATTGGACGCTTTATTATTTTAGTGTCACGTAACATTTTAATAGGTATCGAGTTAAGTGATAAGTGTATTGTGCGAGATTAGACTCTTAGTTTTTATTGTGTTGTGGACGAGGCGAAAGGAGTATGTAAGGATCGTAGCAGGTGGGGTTCCGAGGTTTCTGCTTACCCCCATGGGAAAAAGGCGTGAGTTTATGTATGTATGTCAAACGTCAGAAATAACTTTCTGCGACGTTACAGTTTATGCATTAGAATCAATGGCGGTCATATCGAGAAACGAAAAATGTTGTGGCGTAGGTACTTAGCTAGAAGATTGAACAGTGATCCAGATAGTGATTGATTAATAATTTAATTAAAAAATAACCAGCGGATGAAAGGTGCCTGATTGTTTGGTGAATAGTCTGTGATTTAGTGCAATTGTTTTTACTGAACATTAGCCAAAAGATCAAGTCGCTACAGGACTGCGTTGTTGCCGCTCTTACCACAGGTCAGTGAACCAATATTCATAAATGGTGTTCTATTTCGTATTCAGTTTTATGCCATTTATTTTGTTTGAAAAATTTTTTTTTTCTATTTCGATTTTGGGTTTTTTTTGATAGTGTAGAATTATTCCTATGAACTAGTATTATGCGTGTTTTCATTTATGATCATATTGTCGTCTCCACACTGTATATAGACTCATTTCGGACAGAAAGTAGGTAATTGTTCTCTGTTTGTTAGAAAGGGAAGAAGTTAACGTGCCAAGCGTCCCGGGTAGGGAATGCAAATCTCGCGAGATCCCGCGAGTTTATGAATAACAATACTGCGAGATCTCGCCAATTTCGAGATCTCGCGAGATTAGCAGTTTTGTGTTTTTTTTTTGCAAATAATCACAATATTTGTATAAATTAGGAAAATAATAATAAATATTATAAGTATTATAAGATAAACATTTATTTTCACGAATTTTTTCAATAGACTTTTATGCATCTAACATTGTTTGACGTATCTGTTTATAATTTTTTAATAAACTTCTAAGTAATAAACTTTGACATAAGTACGTATCTATCAAATACAAACGAAAGAAACAACCAGTCTTCTTTTCTAATATGAAATATATATTTTTTTGTAAATAAAACAGTTGTTTTATATGACGTTTTTATGCTCAACTGCAATCTCGTTTTACTCGCGAGATCTCGCCTATTTTTCGTCTGAGATCAATCTCGTTAAAAAAGGCCGAGATCTCGCGAAAACGAGATCTCGCGAGAACGAGATTGCATTCCCTAGTCCCGGGCACTGCCAGAGCGATCATCGGAAGCGTGCAGTAAACATGAATGGGTACTCACGGTGGAGAAGGCCCAGCAGGAGCCGCACTTGCCCTGGTCCTTGACCTCGGTGACGGCGCCCTTCTTGCGCCAGTCCACCTGGTCGGGGTACGACACGTGCGCCGGCGCGATGAACGTGGACGCGCGGGAGTCGCGCCCCTTGCCGTACAGGCCCTTGCTGTGTCTACAACAACAACAACACTGTCACACACCGTACCATCAACTAACTCTGAGAAAGGAATAGAGTCAGACAAACCATGTCTAAGATCATTTGAAAACACATTTTTACTTTGTTCTCAACGATGAGAGTCGGGTGTAACGGTTCTATACATCCAGAATGGAATGGAAGACATAACTCAAATAATGATGCAGTTTCTATGAGTAGTTTGTTTTAGTATTACCATCAGTAAGACGTAATATGTAAGTATGTAAAGAAAACGTATAAAAACAAAGCAATCAGCTGTAGCGGCTGTAATCAGAGATGGTTCGACTTTGTTGTCACACGTCATCGTAGCAAAGTGCGTAATCAGTATTTACTTGTAGCTAACTATACATATTATGAAGTAGAGGGAAAAATGAAGCTGCTGCGATAATCGATTCTTTAGAATAGATATAAAAACAAAAGTATCAAAAAAAAGAAGTTTAAAAAACTAAAACCCGACTACAAAAAATTCACGTTCTAAAAAGTATGAAACAAGAAAACATTCTCATCTGAAAGCCGTGGTCGTATGCCACTTTACCCTAAACTTTAGTGCTAAAGATTCATGTTCTATAACTACATACATACAGTTTTACCTGAATTAGGTGGCATACGACCACGGCTTTCAGATGAGAATGTTTTCTTGTTTCATACTTTTTAGAACGTGAATTTTTTGTAGTCGGGTTTTAGTTTTTTAAACTTCTTTTTTATTTAAAATATTTTGGGGTTTAAATTTAGACATTTATATGCGTAATATTATTGGAACTGCAACATATATACACAATATATGAAATAATAATCTATTAAGTCTCCCAAACGAAATATTGGTTAGTTAGCTAGGTTTATGATGCGTTCTAAAGGGTGCTATGTACAATTTACTTATATAATATATATATATATATTTGAAATGTGCTAATTAAGCCCTTTAGTTTGATATGTAACACGACCATATTTGGAAGAAAAAAATTTTTTTTTCACATCTTCTTGAGCCCTAGAGGGCGCCACATACAATTTATTGCAACATAATGTAGCCTATAACCAGCGGACGATCAAGACGCTTCTAATGACACCTCATTTGTCAATTTACGTTAGACGGTTTAGAAGTTATGAGGGAACAGATGAACATCCATACATACATACATACATACATACATACATACATGCATACATACATACATACATACATACATACCGGTCAACCTCATAACCCTCCTTTTTGCTTCGCCGTAGTCGGGTAAAAAAATGGATGACATCACGGTTTTTTCACTGCTTCTTGTAAAAATTTCCGTGATGCGTCTAGTAAAACCTAAGAGTATAAAGTACAACAGCTTATTTGGCCAAAAAGACAGTCCAAGTAATTTTATTTTAGTTCACCAATTAAGTAGATACTTATAATGATGTTTTATTTAAATGAAACTGTATAACTCTGTATAAGGGAACACGATAACATTACACGACGCATTTAAGCGTTACAATACGCATTTGAAGCGTTAAGGTTTCTTTGTCGCTTGACATCAGTCAATAACTGTTAGTTTAGGGTTGTTTACGCTTCTACAACCTTTGTGTAGACTGAAACCTGCTTGTTATTCAAGCGTACGGCCTGTGTGATTGCGTAGAACACGTACGTAGTATGAGAGTAGTAGGTACTCACTTGGTGGTCTTGTTGAATCCGTTCATGGTGTGCACGAACTCGTGGTGCAGCATGTCGGCGTACTTGTTGGGGCGTAGCTTGTAGGACACGGCGCCCTGCTCGTAGCGCTGGTTGTGCTTGGCGATGCGGTGCTTGTTCTCCATGTAGATCTTCATGCGGAACTTGTCCTCCACCTCGCTGTCGTACTGCTTGCTGTGCTCCAACTACGAGGGGACGGTTCCAGACTTAGGTCAAATGTTTCCAGTACCAGCTATTCATTAAGTAACGTATCTCGGGACCCTAGGGTCCCGGACCTTTGAAAAAAGCGTACGAGGAGTCGAAGCCTACTCGCAGAGACCCCTTACATGGCTTTACAATGAAATGAAACACCAACCGACAATATTATCCCTGTTTGCACTATGCAAATGCACCCAAGGACAATCCCCGGCTGGTGCAGGACTATTGCAGAATGTGGTAACAAAGAATAGTGGTTTGGGTGGCTTAAATCAAGCTATACATTATTACCTATTATGACATTCTTTTTATTAATAATAATTCAACTACAAAGTTAAAACGAAATAATAATTAAATTACAAACTATGTACAGTTAATATAAAAAGTAAGGTCATAGGGCATCAAAAAACTCATCCGCATCGCTGTCAATGGGACATGTGCCCAGAAGGCTGGCAGCATTGCCACGTTGTATGGCAATGCTGATTCTTTGGCCAAAGAATAGGCCAGCCCTCTGGTCACGTGAAGAATCGACCAGTCGCTTCGCGATATTGCGATAAACTAGATGAGCGCTCGGTCCCCACGGCCCTAGTGTTTCAACCCCAAACGGCTCAAACATATAACTTTCATGAAGGTTAATATATTTGCGCCGTTTGAGATTTTCCGCACCAGACGCAGCCGCCCCAGCACAACACGTCGTGCAAGGAAGATGGGATGGCGCAAGGGTGTCGACGCATGTAGCATCCCACACCAGAGGCCTACCCAACTTCCAAGGCATTATAGTCATCCCATCGTCGCGTGCCAGGCCAACTGGCTCCAAAACAGCTGGCACTCCGGCGGAGACAAGAGCACGACGGATGATGCCATTAATGCTGGCGTGCCGTTATGTTATAATGTCATTATGACATTGGAAAAAATATTTGGCTTTGTAACTAAACCGTTACTAGGTAAAAATCTTATTACTATCCTGTTGATTTTCCTTTTAAATTCGTAGCCTATACATAATGTTGCTGATACCAATTTTAGAATTATTCCAAACAGGAAACAGTCCTTAACATAGTAGGTAGGTACCTAAAAATAGTTTGTCCTGGAAGCCAAATAAGTAGGAATCAATTGCCTAGTCCAATCTGCCAGCACGGCTAGATTGAGCTGCAGACAGAATATTCGACATACCTTGAAAGCGCTCCACTCTTCCCTGACGAGGTCGATCAGGGAGACGGCGCTGGCGGCCGCCACCACGCACAGCAGCACGGCTATACTCTTCATGATAATGCGGTCACTGACACAGGACAAACTTAGTGTTAAGAACTGCGTAAAACATCATCATTAAAATTTTAAAAAAATAATTGAATAGAGGTGGGTAGGTAGGTGTGTATGTATGTATTAAAATCAATATTTACATTAATTGTCAACCTCAATTGTAATACCTACCTAATATAATTAAAAATTCAATATGAACTAGAACTAAAATATTATACCTAGATGACGCCCGATATGACTATTACAATCACACCTCTGCTCTGTGACAATTAGGTAGGTAGGTACCTACCTACCTACATATAAAAATATGTTGAAATTACAACAATTTAGAAAAACCCACACTGTATACAAATAAAAAATTGCATTGTGATGTTAATATAATTACATAGGTAGGTAGGTATACTCCCTGAACACCGGTCTACTTGCGTTTGCGGAACTAATATTTTTCTTTACAGTAATTTACGGTTTCTCAGTATTTGCTAGTCGCGCCTCGCGGTGGACGGTAGGAAGCTGTGCTTGAGAATGTACACCTATGTATTATTACTGTTTACCTCTCCCTACCTAATGAAGGTGCCTACCTGAATTGGATAAAATAATATTTTACGTTTTAGCACGGAATCTAACTGAGTGGAGAGGGCAACTAACAGCTCTAATAGACAACTTGAGTGCTTGATTAATTTGTTAGTAGGAGATAGGTAGGTGCCTACTACTTGTTATGTTACCTACTACCTAGATACCACAGGGAAGTGGACGGCATTTGTAACTCTCGTGGAACGATGACGGAATAACAATATCAATGTTGTCGGAGGCGCACTTGAGTCGTGTGGTAGGTAGGTACAACAGATACAAGCAATACGGCGTAGCGTAGGTACATACCTACCTACAATCATGAGGAAGTAGGTACAGATAGTATTATTATTGCGACCGAAACAATAAACCCTTTGTTCGACAACTGATATTACCTATACTGATAGGCTGCATCCTATTTTCTGTCTGGATAGTTTTTTTCGTCATCATCCTATTTAGGTAGGTACCTACCAAGACGACCAACTGACCGGTAAGTGAGTACCTAGGTAGGTATAATATTTTTTACATTTTGACCGTTTAAAATACCTACTTAAATTGATGACTACCCTCAGGCTGCTGTTATCAAAAAATATTTTGTTGAACACTAGCTAACCAACAATTACTCTTAATAATGTAATTAAGTACCTAGCTAGGTACCTAGTAAGTAGTAATAATTTACGGGAAAAAAAATAAGTAGTAAAGCGTAACATGAGCCTAACTATAAAAATTAAAACCTTTAACTTAGTGACGGTTCATTCTTTGTTTGTTTTTCTGAAATACGTTTCGGGAAATAAAACTGTTTACGCAACAAAGAAAGCAACAGCTAAACTACAACACGCGATATAAACTACGTTTGACTTGCTTGCCGTGGGATGATTCAACACAAAGGAGGTTTTAATACCCTTGGGTTACAATCACTGCCCACTTAACACCACCATTCAAATAATTTATTAAACACACGACGTGGAAATGGTAACAAAACAAAACTTACCTGCTTTCTTCAAAATATACAAAAATTGTTTATTTTACTGTAAAATAAATTAAAATTACGAATGTGAAATAAATGTTTTTGTTCTTGGAGAGAAGCGTCTTCACACGACCGCGTTACAAATGTTTGTGCTGGTTTCGTTTGTGCGCGTTCTACATAATCGCTGCGTAATGTCGATATTTAAGTCTACGACTAGGCACGTGCTTCTATTGTGAATTGTTATCGATAGACGCAGGAATTAATAAAATATAATAAGTATTATTGACTATTATAAACTAATACTTCAAAAATGTAAATTAATGCTTCTGGATGTTTACTCCTAGTATGGAACAATTCAAGATAAAACAAAATGAGCGCAATAATGAGACGAACTTTATTTCGTTATGTGTCTTTTTAATCTAGTTGTGGTTTTTATAGTTTTATTACACTGACTTGTCTGTAATCTCGATTTTAACCCTTCATTCAGAGACTATTGGATATATTTGAGTTAAGTACATCATATGATCATACACTCTTTCATGGGTCCTTTGACATTATTTGACAACCTTTGACAAATTAAAGCTTGTCACTGTCAGACTCACTGACTGATGTCAGTGACTCTGACTAGTGAGTGAGTCCATGCATGGTTTCATCTCAATAGCTCGACATATCATATCACACTGTTATTTACTTTACTTTCGCGCACCTCTGTGCAATTTGCGGGTTTCAGTTGTATTAAGGGTTTATGAATAAATACAATGAAACAGGATGAAAAAGAGAAGAAAAACCAAGGTAGAACTGTTAAAAAAACGCAGCTATACAAACCAAGAAAGAGAAAGACCGTTGTGGAAGATGCTGCGATACAATATTTACAGGCTCAGTATGACAAGGTACCTAGTGAATTGTATTTTAATCCGCGATTCATCCCTATAGGAGCTTTCTAATTTACTTTTTTTACACTAGGTAATAATTATGTTTAACATTTGCGCTAATTATGATATCTCAATAAATGAACCTCAAAATAGCCATGTGGGTTGACAATAACAAACCCGTTTCAAAACATATTTTGTACAAAATACTAAACCTGTTACAACAAATCCTTTGCTTTTGTTAGTTGTATGTGTAAGTAGATTTAACCATAACGGACATTCATTTGTTCATGTTGTATGTTTAAAATTTACTTGATGTGTAAAGCATACATTGTCTAAAAAAATTAAATATTTTCAGATAAATCCCACTGAAATAAAAACTTTTAAAGACTTTCCTCTGTCACAGAAGACTCTAAAAGGTCTGAAAGAAAACAATTATGTCACCCCTACTGAGATACAGAAACAAGCTATTGGTTATGCCTTGCAAGGGAAAGATATCCTCGGTGCTGCTAAAACTGGATCTGGAAAAACATTGGCTTTCTTGATACCCATACTGGAAAACCTATTTTGTAAGAAATGGACTAGGTTAGATGGGGTTGGGGCTTTAGTCATATCACCAACCAGAGAACTAGCCTATCAGATATATGAGGCTTTGAGGAAAGTAGGGCACCTGCATGACTTCTCAGCGGGACTCATTATTGGTGGACAGAATTTAAAATTTGAAAGGAAGAGAATGGATCAGATAAATATATTGATTTGCACACCAGGTCGCCTCCTCCAGCATATGGATGAGAATCCGTTATTTGACTGTAGCCACCTTCAGATTCTAGTGTTAGATGAAGCTGACAGATGTTTAGACATGGGCTTTGAGACAACCATGAATGCAATCATTGAGAACTTGCCAGCTGAGAGACAAACACTCTTATTCTCTGCCACACAAACTAAATCAGTAAAAGATCTAGCTCGCCTCAGCTTGTCCTTCCCAACATACATAGCTCCACACGAGCAGGCGGAGGCCGTCACACCAGACCTACTGCAGCAGAGCTATATCATTTGTGAGATTGATGAAAAGATTGGGATCCTGTGGTCCTTCATTAAGAACCACTTGAAGCAAAAAGTGATAGTGTTCATGGCCACATGCAAACAAGTGAAATACACATACGAGTTGTTCTGCAAGCTGAGGCCGGGTGTCAGCTTGCTGGCTCTGTATGGAACTCTACATCAAGAGAAGAGGGAGAAAATTTACAATGAATTTTGTAGGAAATCAAATGTTGTGCTATTTGCCACAGATTTAGCTTCTAGAGGACTGGACTTCCCCAGAGTAAATTGGGTGATTCAAATGGATTGTCCTGAAGATGTGGAAACATACATTCATAGAGCTGGTCGTACAGCAAGAGGATTTTCTGGTAAAGGTGAAGGTCTATTGATGCTCTTACCACATGAGGAGAAATTAGTAGAAGATCTCAAACAAAGAAAAATTCCCATTAATAAAATTCAGGTTGATCCATCTAAAGTGGTTGCACCTCAGAGGAAAATAGAAAGTCTTTTGTCTGACAGCACTGAACTCAAACAGAGCGCACAGAGAGCTTTTGTCAGCTATCTGAAATCAGTATTCTTAATGAAAAACAAAGAAATATTTAATGTCCAACTGCTAGACACAGATGCCTATGCGAGGTCGCTAGGATTGATAGTGCCACCATATATAAAATTTTTGAAAAAACACCAATATGCAAACAAGAGGCAAGCTAAGGAAAATGAAAACAATGATGCCATTGAGAAGTTGAAAGCAAAGACTGGATCTGATGAAGAGTCTGATTTAAGTGAAGAAGAAGAAGCTAAATTTGAATATGAAAAGAAATCTAAAAACAAAATAAAGAAAGATTCTTTTATTAAATTTGATTTTCATAATGATGCTGATACTGATGAGGAAGACTTTTTACAAGTCAAAAGGGTGGATGTCGATCTTGGAGGTGAGCCAGTTGAAGAAGTACAAACATCGAAAAAGAAAGCAAAGCCCCTAACAAAGGCAGCAGTTGCTAAGAAACTTCTGAAGAAAAAGATTAAAGTAAACACCACAGTAAAGTTCACAGAGGAGGGAGATGCAATAGAAGATGAAAAGAGAGATGTAAGATCGGACCTAGCAAAACAGTTCTCAAATGAGAATGTAGGAGGTATTGATATAGAAAAGGCAAAGGAGGTGTTACAAGAAGAAGATAAGTTTGACAAGATTAGATTTAGAGAAAAGGTGAAAGCTAAACATAAGGAACAAAAACGCAAGCTTAAGAATAAAAAGAAGGAAGACGAAGGGGAAAAGGATGACTTTGGGTCACAATCAGAATCAGATGGACCTGACCTATCGTGGTTGCCTGACCCTGATAAATTGTATGGCAAAAAACAAGGCAGTGATGAAAGTGGTGGCTCAGATGACGACAGTGATGTTGGATCTGGAGCATCTAATGACAATGATGATGAAACAGATGATGAATCTGAGATAGATCAAAAGTTCCACAGGTGAGGATTTGCTTAGTTATTGAATGTAATTTTGCCCTTAATTTTAATTATGATAAATAGCCCAATAGTATTGAGTTATTTATCAAAATAAACATTATTCAAATTGCCAGTTGACTATCAGAGTCAGTAGAAGAAGACTTGTTAGATCACAAAGAAGCAATATTAACGGCCTATCACGGAATGGTGGCACCATTACTGAGATACGGCATTATATTTTGGGGTAATTCGGTAGACAAGGAATTTATATTTAAAGCTCAAAAGAAGTGCATTAGAGCAATGTGCCAAATAAATAGTACAATTAGCTGTCAACCTTATTTTAAAAATCTAAAAATTCTCACATTGCCTTCCCTATACATTTACGAAACAAATATTTTTGTGAAATCAAATCTAAGCTACTATAAGACTGCTGTAAAAAGCTGTTATCGAAAATTAAGGGATAAAAAAAGGTTAGAGGTACAAATACCTTATGGTAAAACGGCACTACTAAATAAAAGTGTACTATGTATGACATCATTAATATATAATAAATTGCCTGATGACTTTAAACAATTACCAATCCTTCAGTTTAAAAAGAAACTACATTCATTATTGATAGACAGATGCTATTATGATGTCAAAGATTACTTGTGTGACAAAAATATTGTATTCCAATGATAAGTAAGGAAAAATAAGTATAATTTTTTATGTATGATAATATTGTGAATTCTCCTCCTTCCTCTTTTTCTTTACATAAGATTTTAATTTGCAATGTTGTAAAAAACCATTATGACTAATATGACCTACTTTTTTTATTGGACTATACAAACAATTTTGATTATGATTATTTATATACGCATTGACTTTTAATAGACATTACTCCTTATTGTGACATTTGTAATTTTTTGTAATATTTTGATTGTATTTATTTCTCATCATTTAATTTAATTTTGACATACCTCTCAAATAATTTGAATTTCCTCCTCGCATGATTGGTATTGTACTTTTCTCTTTGCATGCCACCATATTTGTACGCCACTAGGCATAACATAGCGACCATTGTACTTATTTAAGATCTATTTCACTACCTATGTTACACAAATAATAAATGATTTGATTTGATTTGATTTGACTATAACATGATTTGTGTTGCAGGCCCACGAAGCGGAAGCTAATGGAGAGCCGAGGCATCCCGCAAGCGAGTGTGGCGCCGCGCAAGGTGAAGAAGGTGCAGGACGTGGCCGCGTCGCTGTCCGTCAGCGAGGCTGAGGCGCTCGCCATGCAGCTGCTGCAAGCCAAGCGATGACCGGCGTTATCTATTCTGTTATATATAATAAAGTTTATAATCCATGAGCAAAATCATCTAATCATATTATTTTCAAAACAAAACCCTGTGAAAAAAAATACACACACACATACATAAACTCACGCCTTTTTCCCATGGGGGTAGGCAGAAAACACAGTACGCCACCTGCTACGATCATTACATAGGTACTTATTTCACCTCGTCCACATTCATACATCTGAACAAAAAGTTTTTCGTATTTTAGCATTTTTTTCGCTGAGTATACATTTTTTCCAAAATCTGTGAATGCAGTTTAGAATATTACAAAAAGTTATGGATGGTCTCTTAAAAACGTTTTTCTGTAACTATAACTGCTATAACGGTTTAGGTACCTGCTCTTAGTGACCCGTCTCAAAAATCCACCCTGAATATCTATTATTTATCTAATATTAGCTGACCCGCCACGACTTCGTTCGTGTGGTATCCTACCCCTACCCTACCCTACCCCTACCCTACCCTACCTTACCCGTACCCTACCCCTACCCTACCCGTACCCTACTCCTACCCCTACCCTACCCTACCCTACCCCTACCCCTACCGACAATTCCGACTTTTTTTTTTCGTTTCATTGTTTTTAAGATGTATTCTGTTCAATTTTAACAATTTTTCACCAATAGATAGCTACATTATTCCTGAGTAACATAGGCTATATGACATCACGCTACGATCTACGGAAGCGGAGCAGTAACCAAAGACGTAACTTAATGAGGGTGAACACGCCCCGCGGAAGAATTCGCAGACAGAAACTAGTTATAGGTATCCAAACTAATATTATAAATGCGAAAGTAACTCTGTCTGTCTGTCTGTCTCTTCTTTACGCCTAAACCACTGAACCGATTTCAATGAAATTTGGTACAGATATAGTCTGGGACCCGAGAAAGGACATAGGATAGTTTTCATCCCGGAAGTCCCCCGGGAACGGGAACTATTAATCCACGCGGACGAAGTCGCGGGCAAAAGCTAGTGTATATATATTTTATTACTTCATTTACTTTCCTATCCACGATAGTCGATAACTTGCTAAGCCCAAATATATTTCATCATTTAGTTGGGTTGGCAAAGTAAATCATTCATGTGATGAACCGGATGAATCCGATTCCACCATCTATTTAGTTTGATTCCAGTGTGTTTTTAATCGGTTGAGGTTGTCTTGAAAACTTGAAAAATACTAAAATAGTGTAATCGATTACATTTTTCATGAAATAAACGGGGTACTTGGGATCTTATACAGATCATGGGAGATCTGGGGAGTACTACCGACTTCTCGCACGATACGTTTTGTTGCATGCTTTGCGAGCATAGGTTTTGGGTTGCAGCAGCTATCAAATAGCAAACTTAGTGACTGGCAATGGCAAGTGGAAAGGTGGCAACACCGGTAATATAAATGTCAAAAAGAAAACGGATCGTTGCACTCTCAGGAACGCTAAAATATATTTATTAATAAGTTTTCTATGGATTTAGAATAATTACACGTCTTGTACTTATTAATTTTAAATATGTTTTGGAGCGGAAACTATATCGTAGTTAGGGAGTTAAATTTTCTTCTCAAAGAGGAGGTGCGTATTTTGTTGAAATATTGATGGTTATGAGTGCTTAAAACGATGAATTTTCATATCAATTCGTGTTATAGACGCCTTTTGTGAGGAGAAACAATGTTCTGGGTGTACGATGATGTCATGTGAACAAAAAGAGAGGCGTATTGATGTTGATAAGTGTTGTATGTTGTGGATGTGTGCACTGAGCTTATTGTTTCAGAATGTTACGTTGTCGCAAGTTCTGGAGGCGGATGACATCCTGCAGGAATGCAAAGCCGACAACATAGCCCTCATACAGTTGTGAGTATCAGCACAAAGTCCACAGTTCTGGTGGGGCTCATTCCAGTCTGGTGTTATCTAGGGTTCAGTGGCTGACAGTGGTTCAGTGTAAACCAAACAATACTGAACTAGTTTTCAATATTTAATGAGTGTTGTGCTGGTGTGTGCAGCTGTCCTAGTTTCTAATAACTACTCTATGTAGAGTGTAGTTACTTGTTATCAAAGCATGAAGACAATACAGATTATCACCTGAATTGTGCTTAGTCACATCACAATTTGAATGACATGGAGTTATGTGTTAAGAAGTTGCAGGTCGATTCCACTTGGAATACTTTAAAATGATCATTTGTTTCTTCCTGCAGTGTAATTCATGTCATTGCAGCTTAAAATGATTTGGAATAACATTATATATGCATGAAACACAAGAAAAGTTAAGTACTCTTTAAATGATAAAAAAGTGATACTTTTTGTTAGATGGTTTTTGCTTGTTCCTGTTGAATGTGCAAGCAACAAGTACTCAGACAAGAGTTTTGTACAAGATAGGAGAAATTGCCTTCAGTCATAATGAAGAGAGAACTAAAAATTTAATAAATATAATATCAGAATCCAAAATTGTATTATTAAATTAGGCTAAAAATGATTATTTCTAAAGCAAAAGAGACAGTGCCAGTATGGCCACCCCTTTCTTCTTGTTAATATGGGAGCTAGCTGAACCAAGTCTTCTCACATAGTTTCAAAAGCTACTAAAAATGACTTAGGGTTTAATCAGTATTTAATGGTCACATAAATCATATCATACTGCTTATTCTCCCCAAAGAGGTTGGACAATACTGAGTTGCTGTGTTGACTAGCTGAATAGTTGTTAAGCTTATTGTCTTAAATCTCATTCTCTGAAAACAACACTCTATTTATCAGAATTAACCAACTTGCATGCCAGCATACCTTGTGTTATATATTATAGAAATAATAGTGCAACATCAAACAAGCTAAGTATTTGTTACATCCACATGCAGCAAACTTGTAACTACTTATAACAATGATGTGAGTGTGTGAGTAGTCACTTCCTTTACACCACTCTCTTATGTATGCTATTAACTTTAAAACTTATCAAGCACAAAATCATAATAAATATTGGCAGTGTAGTAGTAAGATTTTTGCTTTTATGTATGTTATTGTAAAACCCTGTAAAAATTTTGAATCTTAGATTTTACTATACTAGAAAGGTTTAGGTAGTTAACTAAATGTAAACAAAACAAACCACGTGACTCATGGATGCTAAACCTTTCACTTCAAATTTTAAAATCGTATTATTTCAAATCGTATAATAATAGGCTCTAGTCTATATCAGAATTTGAGGAACTATCTGCCACGTTAATAATAAAACGTTCAGTGGTATTATCAATCATTTTATCTAATTTAAACATTTTCTGTTCTTGTTTTATTACATGACCCTCGCAATTTTCAAAGGCGCCTGGTTAATCGACTAAACGTAATACCTGCAATTTTAGTTGCCATACTACATCACGGGCGTACTCTTCAATTTAGCGACGTTATCTAATTCATCGTATCTTCTAAAAGGTTTTGGGAACCTGTCTTTTTAGGCTCTTTACAATAGACAGATTACAAAATATTATACTATTTTATAAAACTAACAAAAAAGTGGTGTCCAAACAATGACATCTATGAAGAGTAGTTTACGAATAAATGATAAAGTTTAACATACATTAAAAAAAGAGAAAAGTATCGCATAAATCGAAATTAGAATTGATTTTGTTGTAACGCATTTTTAAACAAGGAAGTGTCAACTATAAAAAACCTTTTCTACGATTTGTTTACCTTTAGTTAACTACCTAAACCTTTCTAGTATAGTAAATCTGAGGATTTACTGATATGAGTTGGTAATTGTAAGCTTAATTTAAAATAAGATGATTTTTTGTGCTTTTACTATGAATAACAATGAATGTGGTAAATGTTGGTTTTGGCCCAGTAACTGCAAACAACTTGACTCATAATTGGAACCTTTTTTTTTGGTTCTGTGTTTGAAAATTTTTCTATATGTTTGAGGTCTGTAAAACTCCTACTGACTAAAATTCACCCCGGTGTTCCTATCCCATACTTACTTACTGATATCCCATGTCTCCATCATGCTCATGTTTTAAGGTGTAGTGAAAGAAGATGATTATATATCAAATATAAAATGTACATAATTGACAACTCAGATATTGTAATTTTTCGTTTAGTTTCGTTATTATAATAAGTAAGTGCTAAGAGCATCATGGGGTATCGGTGTTATGTAAAACTGTGTGTAATTCCAGCCTGACGAAGCCGGAGGTGCTGGCGGAGCTAATAACGTTGATAACGGAGGAGCCTCCCAAGAGCCTGGAGCTGGCGTCGCAGTACCGGCACGCGAACATCGCGTGCGAGGTGCTGACCAGCCACCTGTCCATGCTAAGCGACCGGCTGTCGCTGGACGCCACGCAGATGAACCGCCTGTGCGACTTCATCAACAAGGAGCCGCCGCTCAACCCGCTGCTCGCCTCCTACTTTAGTAAAACCGTGGAAATGCTACTGGAGCGAAGCCCCAAACAGGTCACTCAACATTTTACAATTTAATTTAGGTGTTATAATCACCCTTGTCAAAATTGCCTATTTATAATTTGTCTATTAATAGCAAATGTCTTTGTGCAGTACAAAGACGTTTGACATACAGGTACAAAAGACTTTTTTTTTATACCACTGAAGGTGGCAAATAAGATCAATTGGATGATGACATTGCAAAGAATGTGGTCTTTCTTCTTACATTAAAGGTTCATTGATCTAAATATACAAACTAGAATATTTATTAGTGAACATACATACATTCACGCCTGTATTCCCCGAAGGGTTAGGCAGAGGTATACCAATGTACACCCACAGTTCGCCGGTATATTTAGGTCCCATGTAATAGGGGGCGAGCCTATTGCCATTAACCACAAATCCAAACTCCGAGCTGCTACTGAGAATTTCATAGAAAAACCCAATAACACTTTTTGCTCGACCCGGGAATCGAACCCAGGACCTCTAGCGTAGCAGTCGCGCTCAGGACCACTAGGCCAACGAGGCAGTTCGTTATTAGTGAACCTATTATTATAATAATTAATAGTTTAAAAAACACGCCGATATTTCATCATGGAATGCTAGTGCATACTTCCAGCTTCATCATCAGACCTTGAAACCTAATCATGGTCAATGTTTATAACAAGTCCTTTCTAACAAGTCCAAACACGGCTATGATACGATCATCCATCATGAAGTTCCAGTTCATATCTTCCGGCTCCATCATCAGATCAGCTCGACAGTACCATGTTATTGTATTGTTATCAAAATCACATACAACTGCCAATTTTCATAACGCTACGATCTTTAGAAGATGGTTAAATTAGTTTTCTTAGATTTGATTACATAGTTACATACATACAGGTCGACCTAATAAAAGCGTGTTAAAAAAATACAATGTCAGTATCGCACAACATCCTTACTGCAAGGGTATCCATTTTTTGTAAAGGTAAGTCCTCGGGGTCCCCTCACTGATTGGTAACACTGTTTGTTCCCAGGACTGCTACCTGTACCACATAGTGTGCCTGCGCGTGCTGGACTTCTTCAAGTCGCGGCGCGACTTCCTGCCCAACCTGCTGCGGCACATGTCCACCTCCGCCATCGCCGACACCTTCAAGTACTTCATCAGGCTTGACGACCTCTTCAAGAATACTGTCATGGAGGTGGGTCGGGTGATACTACTTTTTTTATTTTTGTTTGGAAGCCCATAGTTCTGCCGGCTGTCATATATTACATAGCAGAGGTTGTGATGTGGTCACTAATTACCAGTCACCCTATATAGAACCCATTATTCAAGATGTTTGTTTAATATGTCTGAAGTTCCGCACTGTCACACTACATAGAAAAGGAAGAGAAGAGCGATCACTCGCAATTTGCTACAAATTATAAAGCAAGTTACCTACGTTATTGTTATTCATTTTTAAACATTCGTTGATAAATAAGATCTTAAGATCGCATCAGCATCCTAGCGATTCTTTCGGTGTAGCCCACGCAATTCAACATTTCTTAAGCATTTTGTCTTGTTTGAACGCTAATCAGTATCGGTAATGTCAACGAAGGTACTAACCTTCGTTGACATTCCCGATACTGATTAGCTTCATATTATTATTATTCAGCTTATTATTTTCCAAGTGACTAATAACTAAAAAGTCGACTAAATGTTTGCACCAAAAAAAATAACTTGCCAGCGATTAAATATTTTCGCGACTTATTATATTATGTAAGGTTCAAAATTAAAGGTTTTATAAAAACTAAAAACTAGCAGCTGCGTTTAAGTAGCAAATAAACTATACCAGTCAATTGAAATATTAGGCGAGGAGCTATATATAATGACTTGGCGACTAATAATGTTAGTAGGGTGGCAAAGATAATATATTACCAACTCTATTTTCTTATGTAAACTATAGGATGAAAGAGCGAGCGAAGCAAGCTCGGGACTTGGGGCACCCCGACACGGACAGGTTAGGTTAGAAGGGGATAGCGGGGTCTAGAGAGCGAGCGAAGCGAGCGAACAGGCCCCGCCATCCACTTCGTGGTTATTTTTTTGTAAACTCTTGAGCCCCGCAAAGCGGGGCTCCCCGCTGTGCCTTTTAAACCTAGGGCAATCTCTGGATCTATGTCTAGGGCAAGTAAGTAGCATGCATGCAAGCATGCATTGTCGCCTAACAATAAATTCAGTTGCCATACCTAAATTTCACTCCCAATTTAAATCCTACTACTATTATAAAGGCGAAAGTTTGTATGTATGGATGTATGTATGGATGTTTGTTACTCTTTCACGCTTAAACGGCTGAATGGATCTGGATGAAATTTGGCACAAAGATAGATTATAGTCTGGAATAACACATAGGCTACTTTTTATCCCGGGAAAATGTACGGTACCCGTAGGATAACACATCAACTGTAACGCGGACGAAGTCGCGGGCAGAAGCTAGTTTAAACATAAAGCTGCTACTTTATACTTAAAATGCAACTTCACTGTAGCTGCCAACCTATTATTTTTGCTACCCATTTTAATTATTTTTAAAACTCTAAATCAAATTACTTTGTCGCCGCGTTAAATACATGCCTTATTATTCAACCGTAGGTGCAATGCAATGACTATGACAAAAACAAAAACTGTAACACAACATTTGATTACTACCAACATTGTATCTGTCTGCATTATGAAAATCGCACGCTTCGTGAATGATTCCCTTTAAGGATATAACAGAATAGGGGTTTTTAAAGGAGAAGTGTCTGCAATAATTTGAAATAGTTTTATTAACTGTACGTAAAATTCTTATCTACTTCGCACGCTTTTTGTTGCATTTACAAAAAGTAACGAAATCTCTTATATGACGAGAGATGTTTGTAGTGGAATGCCAACTAGGCCGCCATGTCCTGGCTGGGCACAGTTGTCTCGCCTTACAAATCAGCTGATTGTTTGTACTCACAACAAAGTAAATCATGCATCAAGCCTATCAGAGCACAATGTACGACCAGTCGTGAACCACATTGTGGTAGTATCAATGGCTGCTTATCTAAGAAACATAATCTGTGCGCATGATGTGCATGTTACGGCTTTGTGTGTGGTGTCCAAAACACGGCACCACACGACAGCACGCGGCTCCGCTCGACACGAGCCCTTTGTGAGGGCGCGCTCACGTGCCCGCGGGGGCACGCCGTCATCACGCGGGGCGGGACGACTACTAATAAACATCAACAACAGCATCTCTAGTTGAACTTGCTTTGTAAAAACATCCAAAGTTGTTCCTTTTTATCGCTGCTTTCATCGCCAGCCTCGTCCGGCAGCCGAACAGTTTTGTTAATCAAATACAACTTTATACCAAAATAAATATAAAAAAAAATATACCATCACGCCTGTATTCCCCGAAGGGTTAGGCAGAGGTGTACCAATGTACACCCACAGTTCGCCGGTATATTTAAGTCCCATGTAATAGGGGGCGAGCCTATTGCCATTAACCGGGCACAAATCCAAACTCCGAGCTGCTACTGAGAATTTCATAGAAAAACCCAATAACACTTTTTGCTCGACCTGGGAATCGAACCCGGGACCCCTTGCACAGCAGTCGCACTTGCGACCACGAGACCAACGGGGACAACTTTATATATGTGTTAATTGTGTGTTTTGACACTTAACTGCAGATCTTCCTAATAACTGTTCCTTAACTGTTTCGGAGGAGTTTAATGATGCATTATACTATAACTGCGCCGGTAATGACCTCTGAATCAGCTCTGAATAGTATGCCTATTTTATCAAATAATTAAAACGGTCTGTTAGTGTCAAATCGTCATTTGAGACGTGGTGTTGATTGTACAAGTTCCATAAGGGCTCCTTTAAATAGGTGCTTTGAATTTTATTATATGAATGAAATAATAATACCAGCCTGTTACTATCCCACTACAGGGCAAAAGTCCCGTCTCATACAGAGAAGGCACTAGCATTGATCACAACGTTTGCTTAAGGCGGGTTGGCGATTTCAGACATAATTATGTCTATAAACTACAAGTCCAGATTTTCTCAAGACCTTTTTCCTTCACTGATGTCAATGATATCCAATTGAAAAAGTCACATTGGTACTTGCCCGGTTTCGAACTCGCAACCTAATGCACGAGAGGTGGGCATCTTAACTACTGGGCTATCGTGACATGAATTTTAATAATAACAAAATAATGAATACTCAATGTCAAATAGTAGTTTCTCTATAGAAACTACTATTTGACATATAATAAGAGAGAATATTCTTTGAGAATATTCTATAATATTCTCAAAGGGGGGTCAACGAGCCATGGGTTGATTATTTTGTGAGTAATAAATTCTTTGTCTCGAAAATAATGTGAGTCACAGAACAATTCGCGAATATTTACATGACTTGCTCAGTTAGTCACAATGTTTACAGCATGTGCAAACAAGTGGTGCAGTAGGAATGTAATGAACACACATATTCGGTCGCGGGTGGGTTTTGTAAGAACGATACAAAGACAATGTGGTGTCGAAGTAGGGCAGCATTAACTAGGGCCGCCGGCGCGAGCACAGGTGCTGCAGCGCCGCGAGTTAGTCATGCTGCGCGCCGCACGTACGACTTGCTTTACATCAGAAGCTGCTTTGTTCTCTAACCTAATGTCGTGTATCTCGCACTCCATCCTCTTTATTATATATCCATTTCTCTTTGTTGTTCCTATACGAAAGATTGCGTGCATGCTCTTAACAGCCCACATCGTCACCGCCTTCACGCAGACAATGTATCCATGCTCCGCGTTGCTACTGAGAGGTTCCTCTCTCAAACGCAACACTGCCTGACCGTCATTTATCAATTCATTTGGAAAATTCTCTTTTTTATTGGAAGGATATACTTTCAGATCCCATTGAAAATATTATCAAAATCAGTCTAATGGCTTGGGTTTAAGTCTAAATAAATAAAAAAAAAAATGTCATCCATGTATAAATGAAATTGCTTGTTTGGCTTTTGTGTGACTGTTGAGTGGTATTGTACTCGTATATCTTGTTAATCTACGTAGTGTTAGCGTTTCTTTATGGATTTAGATGAAAGTGGATGCTAATAATAAGTAAAAAAAAAACAATAATGATGAAAAACCGACAAAGCCTTCAAAAACGACAATTTGAAAAAAAAAATAGTTTTGGGAAACGGCGGTTGTCTTTTTTCAAAAAAGTTGAGAATTATTTTGTAGATGGTCCGAGGCATCGCTCGAGAAGATACTCGTACCTTGTAAATATTTGGTGGAGGCCTTATTCAGCAGAAGGACATGGCCTACTACATAATACAAAAAACCATAATTTTTATTTTTCCTATCTCAGTCAATTATATAAAAATTTTATGCTGATACCTAAACAAAGTAGAAATGATGATTGACTAAGTATACTTTAGTTTATATCTTTCGACTGATACCTAGAGTTCCCTTATAGTGGTGTGGGACACAAATAAAACATGTTTGTAAATATTTGAAAACATCGTCTTATCTGTATCAAACGGTAAAACGTTAGTAATGACGCTATTATTCAACAGTGGTTAGAAGAGCACCAGTTCTTGGAGTGCCTGATCCAGATCGTGTGCGGCACGTACGTGGCGGACGAGCTGTCGGGGGCGCAGCCCGAGCCGCCCGAGAAGGCGGAGCGCGAGCCCTCCGAGAAGAGCGACGCCAACCACAAGGAGGACGGCGGCAGCGACGCAGACGCGGACAAAGGTGAGGCGGACTGGGGCTACCGAGAGCTTACGTTATAACACATTGTTCATTTAGTTCCAACGTTTGCTGATGAATTTGGATAAAATTAAGAAACACGCTTTGCCATTTATGACGACATAGTGTAAAACGCGAATAGCTTGCTGTATGGTCGCGCAATAGTAGTAGCAAGCCATTAAGTAAGAATACGTGTTTTGTGTTGCGTTTTATATTGTTTCTGGTACTGTTCAATGATGACATAAATTCTATATGCATCGATTATTTCTAAATGTTGATCTGTATTCATCTATGTTTAATCTTTGTATAAGTATTCTTAAAATGACCGAACGCTTCCAGTTTGTTTCGAGCCGTTCATGTGTTACGAGATATTATAACGAGCAGGTTCACCGGCGCCGGAGAGCAGTACAGAGAGCCCCGCGGCGGCGCCGGTACCCGGGCCGGGGCCGGGCGCGGGGCCGGCTGCGGGGCCGGGCGAGGGGCCGGGCGCGGGGCCGGGCGAGGGGCCAGGCACGGGGCCGGGCGAGAGGCCAGCCACGCGGCCGAGCGAGGAGGCGCGCGCTCGCATGGCGGCGGTGGCGTCGGCCAACGCGGCCGCGCTGCTGTGCGACCTCATCGTGAACGGCTGCGCCGAGGAGGGCTGCTCCACCAGGTAGGGCCCGGCGCTCGCCCGCTGCTGCGCTCGCGTGCGGGCGCCGGCTGACGCTCTGTCCCGCAGGCCGCGCACGGGGCAGGCGCTGGTGGGTCGGCTGGCGGCGGAGGCGGGCGTGCGCGCGCTGCTGGCGGGCGTGTTCACGTCGCCGGCGCGGGCGCGGCCGGGCGCGCTGGTGCACGGCTGCCAGGTGCTGCGCGCGCTGCTGCTGCGGGACCCCATACTGTGAGCATCCGCCCGGCCGCCGGCCCGCGCCCGGCCCGCCCTAACGCGTGTGTGTCGCAGGGCGCCGCACGAGGAGGGCGACGAGCGCAGCAGCGTGGAGCTGGCGGTGGCGCCGCACCTGCCGCTGCTGCACCACGCGCTGCTGCAGGCGCCGCCCGCCGACCCGCATCTGCCGCACGTGAGTCGCGCCCTGTCTCGTCTATAACTATACTATACCAAAAACAGCAATCGAAATACCATGTCTTATTACATTATGAAAGTTTTAGAAATTCCCAATGATTCTTCAAACGTTTTAAAACTCTTTTTAACCGACTTCAAAAAAAGGAGGTTATCAATTCGACCCGTATGTAGGTAATATTTCCAGAACTGCCCAGTTTTCGTATATATTAGTCTATATCAGCGTCTGAACAAATGTGCCAAATTTCAAAAGTGTATGTATGTATGCATGCATGTATGTATGTATGTTTTTTTGTTTATGTTCGCATATCTCCGTAAGTACAAGTCCGATTTAAGTAATTCTTTTTTTGTTGTACTAGGTATTGTTCAACTTAGGGAATACTGCAAGTTACACCAAAATCGGTTCAGTAGTTTTTGAGATAGGGAATTTTAACCGATTTTTTATTATATTATGTTTGTTTGTGGATAACTTCGTCGTTTATGAACCGATTTTGACGATTCTTTTTTTGTTGGAAAGAGTGTACTTTCCAAATGATCCCTTTTAAGTTTCATATAGATCTAACTATAGATTCCGGAGACAGACAACGGAACTCTGCAGCAAATCAACGGCGATTGCTGCTATCGCATATATGTGCATTGTTTACGCAATCACACAACATAACATCACGCCTGTACACTCAAAAGGGTTACACAGGTGTATAGCGTAGTATTTGAAAATTTCGCATCCAAGTAAACGAAATCGCATATTCTGCTTTCTTATGACTTTTTAGTGGTGTCTCGTTGGTTTACATAACATGACAGTTTCTTCATGGATTTGGATGACAGGAAGTTGATATCTACTAAAAAGCGAGAAATAAAAAACCTTTTTTACAAAATAGACAACCGCCTTCAAAAACTAAAATGAGAAAAATAACTTTAGCTTTGGAAGTCGGTGGCAATACAAAACAACAAACAGAACCAAAGCTTTGTGGTTGTCTTTTTTGTAAAAAAGATTTTTTCGTACTTATATCAAAAAACTTACTATCATTGTTTTTTCTTTTCGTAACGTGTAACAATGTAATAAACAACAACTTGTTCCACATCTATCATGGAAACGAACTGATCTGGCCTCAGACATAGCGACGCTGTCTCAGCCAGTTACCCTGACAGTACCAGGACGCATGTGTACGCTCCATTACGTACGTATTTGTACTCTTGAAGCATTGGACTACTGAACTATAACGAACCTAATTCAATGATCACTATCAATAGCAACTGCCTGCTATGCTGCAGGGCTGAAGGGGTCAGCGCACACCGAATTACAAAATGCTCGCGTATGGTTGAGCATTTCGACTGCTCAACCATGCAGGCGGCATGCTCGTCCCTCCGTAAGCAAGCTCCCTTGAAAGTGCTCTGGGTTGCCAGGCACGCTCTGCACTGCACTGGTCATGCACGCCAGCATGACCAGTTTGATACCAAAATCCGATGTCGGCTGAAGTGTTGAAGACGGTTTATTGGTACTTAGTCATTATCGCCGTTTTGGCAGAGGAAGAGGAACATGAACGGCGCGCGGCGGCGGTTCGCGCATGTACATCGCATACTCGCACACGCTTCTTGCAAGCCCGAGCATGGTGGAGCATCAAGTTTGGATGTGTATTTAATTTTACAATGTATAGAATTGTCATAAGATTAATTAATAGTAGTCTCAGAAAATGGTCTGCTGTTGGTGTGCTCTGACGTAAGCGGGGCTTATTTACGTACTGGGTGCCGAGTGTGAGTTTTTTCATTCACGTTCGATTGCGAGCGAGTTAGAATTTTGTATAGGAAAATGTTATAGCGCCACCTGGTGGTCACTAGGAGAATTTCCTATACAAAAGTCAAATGCGCTCGCAATCGAACGTGAGTTGAAAAAAGTCACAGTCAGCATCCTGATAGTCATTATAGTGTGGTTGGTGTCGGTGCAGGACGCGGTGGGGCTGGCGCGCGTGCAGGTGGCGGCGCTGCTGGCGCACCTGGCGCTCTCCGAGGTGGAGGAGGTGCCCACCACCATGCTCACGCTGGGTACGCTCGCACTCTACACTCACACTCCATGCCACATGCTATGCCATCTAGTTTCCGAATGAGATTGATATTTGAACGTTGTGAAACCTGCAACTGCTCGTCAACGTTGTCAAGCCTGCAACATATTTAACTATTATGTAAATTAACATGGATGATTATCCTATATGGCTGCGAGAAGTGGGTTTCGAACTGAAAATAGGGTTTGAAACTCCTGTCAAGTGAATTATGTAAAATGAAATGATAATGTTTGATTAGTTCAGGTTCTAGTCGCGAGCGGCCTGATAGTGGCCGCATGTTGACAAAATTGCTCTGTTGCGTATACATAGCTAAGGAAACGTTTCATTATCCATTGGTGGGTGTACGCGTGTAAGCCGCTAGGCATGCCGTACTGCTGGTACACAATACGCTCGTGCCACAGGGACGCCGGGCGTGCTGGTGGACATGTTCTTCCGCTACCCGCACAACAACTTCCTGCACGCGCAGGTGTACACGCTCGTGAAGCACGCGCTCGCCAACCGCGTGTACCGCACGCAGTACGCGCGCCACGTGAGTACCCTACCTACCTAGAGTACACTAGCCGTCACAAGGACTCACTCCAACTTGTTGTTGCAGCTGTTCGTGGAGTGCGACCTGCTGACGCGGCTCATGGACGTGTTCGAAGAGAATAAAAACAACAAGTAAGCTGTTCGTTATAATGAGAATGTATACAGGAAAAGTTTTTAACCAGTGCGTAAGTTTTTTTTGGTAGTTCAGTGTCAGTAATAGAAAACATTTCCGTGTTTAGTTAAAAAAAAAAAAAAAAAAAAATTTCATCCTTATCCGAGTTTGAAATAAGCAAAACATGGATAATATAATCTATTCGCCATACTATCAATGACAACTCACGGCCGCCGCCCGGGCGCATGGCTGGGGTGAGGGGGTGGGGAATGCGCTAGCGCCGAGTGATAATAAAATATGGTTTTTAAGTAAACATGTTTCGTAAGCGATAACTTTTTTTTTTTGTACTAAGACATATCAAAATAAAATATACGTGTTTAATAAAACGTGTTGAAGTTTATTATGGCAAAATTTACGCACTGGTTAAAATTTTTTCCTGTATATGTATAGGTCACCTATCATAACATCGAAAAACGTTTGATCGAATTTCATTTTACCGAAAACTTTTCAACTATTATCGTTTCGTTTTTTTTACTTCAACGAAGTCACGTCTACCATTGTATCAGTTGACCTATTATCAATTTGATTTTTTTCGTTACACCGACAGTTCATTTGGTCGAAAAACTCGAAGTTACAATTTTACACTCTAGGGGTAGCATACATGACCACGTGGATTCGGTTTTGCAGCGACTCGTTTCTGTCACTAAATTATATAATACTGCTTCCGCCCGCGACTTCGTTCGCGTGAAAGTTAATATTTATGTTATCACACGGGAACCGAATTTTTTTCCGGGATAAAAAGTATTTTCCATACTACATATTCTATCTCAGTGTCAAATTTCATTTAGATCCGTTCAGCCGTTTCAGTGTGAAGAAGAGACAAACACAAACTTTTGCCTTTATATTATTAGTGTGATGTGAAATATTGACTTTTTATGACATTATTTCAATTTAATATTCAAAATGCTACCAAGTAACTGCCTATTATATAATATTGTGATCAAAAAATATTCCATAAAATGTTGTTTCGGTGTGATGAAATTATGGCAAATAATTCATTTGGCAAATGAAAATAATCCAAATGGCCTGCTTCGGTCAAAAGCAAAAAGTTCTAAAAAAATCTATGACAGACACATGATACTTCGATGACACTAATAAATTTGTTAGTGGTTTTAAATTAACTCAGAGGAGTTTATCTCTGTCAGGAGAATGTAGACACATGATTGCTATGTTGATAGCATATAATATTAATAATGTTATAGATAATATAACGAATCATAGGATAAGAGACGAACCTGTGTTGTCTAGTTACACTAACAACATAGTGATTAATTATTGTGAATCCTCAAGTTGTACGAAGGAGGGCCCACCTATAATACCAACAACCTTGGAGGCCACTAGCAGCCAGTTAGGGTATGCTCTTTCTGCTGAAACTCATGAAGGGACTTCAGATCCATCAATTGTAGCCATGGAGGGCACTCCGGATAATTATTGTTTAAACTAGTTTGTGAGACAACAGAAGTTATCCAGTCAGAAGTTTCAAGATTAGATAACCAATTGTTATTATTGAATAGTACAAAGATAGCTTCTGGCAATTTACATTTAGTAGAAAAAAAACCAAAGGGGAAGCAACAAACTTTAAAATTACTTAATCAAAATATTCAAGGTTGTCTTTCCAAATTATTAGAAATAGAATTGTTTTTAGAAAAAACTAAGTTTGACATTATTTGCTTAACTGAACATTGGCTAAATGAACATCAAGTAATGTCTATAAATTATGAAAATTATTGTGTAGCTAGCCATTTCAGCCGAAAACGCATGATACATGGCGGATCATTAATATTAATTAAAAATTCAATTAATTCTAAAGAAAGAAAAGATATCATCGGATTATCGGTTGAACACACCATTGAATTGTCCTGTGTTGAGCTTGATAGGCATGTTATAGTATGTGTATACAGACCTCCAAGTTACCAGAATCTATCTGTGTTTGATTCTGTAATGGAAGATGTGTTGAAAAAAGTTAGTTCCTCCAGTAAATCAATCATCGTATGTGGCGATTTTAATATAAACTTATTAGAAAATAACTCTATTAGTATTAGATTATTGAGCCTGTTTAGGTCATTTAATTTGTCAAATGTGTTTATAGAACCAAGTAGAGTGACAGCTTCTTCTGCCACTTGTATTGATAATATATTTTGTAATTGTGATTACTCACACAAAGAAATTGTAAATAAGCTGCCATCTGACCACAGTGGACAAATGATAACGTTTTGCGCCTACATACCTGTACAAAAGATTCAAATAAGGTTTAGGCCAATAACATGTAAAAATTTAGAAAAATTTAATGATTCCTTAGCAAGTAAATTATGTGTTCAGAGTTTTAATAATATTAGTGACCCAAATGAGTTCTATGCCGAGTTTTTTTCACTATTAGACGCGCAATTTAATAACATGTTCCCAATTAAGACTAAAAATATTTATACAAAGTTTTTATTCAGTGATTGGGCGATTCCTGGCATTCGTAAAAGTAGGGGGAAATTATTTGAACTATATGGTCTAAAGCAACATTCAATTAATACAAGCTTTCATCAGTATGTTGCAAAATACTCGAAAACTTTCAAAAGTGTTTGTAAAGTAGCTAAATCTCTTTATATTACTAATAAAATAAAATCATCTGATGATAAGATTAAGACTACCTGGCAAATAATAAATAATGAAACAGGTAGGAAGAAACAGTGTAATAATAAATTTAGTTTGGAGACTTCACATGGGATTGTAAACTCTGATGTAGAAGTAGCTCAGGCATTTGAAAACTTTTTTGTTAATATTCCCCTAGTCACAACGGAATCATTAAATTCATCTCCTGCACTTTCCGTTGCCCTTCTTAGAAATAATGTAAAGGCATGCCCCTTGGAGTTTAGATTTCAACATACGAATCCCCAGGCTGTTATTAAAACTTTTAAAGATCTTAAAATGAAATCAACAGAAGATCTTTGGGGAATGTCAGTAAAAGTCTGTACATCTATAATAGAAACTATTGCGCCTTATTTAGCTTTCATTTTTAATATAAGCGTAGATCAGGGAGTCTTTCCGGATCTCATGAAACTCAGTAAAGTAGTTCCATTATTTAAATCCGGTGAAAGTAAGGAACTTAACAACTATAGACCTGTTTCAATACTGCCAGTTTTCAGTAAGGTGTTTGAAAAGCTATTACTCAATCAAATGTTACGTCACTTTAATAAAAATTCCATCTTTCATGACCAACAGTACGGTTTCACCAAAGGGCGTTGTACAACAGACGCCGGTGTCTCCTTAATTAAAAACATTTTTAATGCCTGGGAGGAAGCACAAGATGCCATTGGAATCTTTTGCGACCTCTCCAAAGCGTTCGATTGTGTGGACCATGAGACACTATTATTGAAACTGGAGCACTATGGGATTAGAAACACATCTCTTGATTTAATAAGATCATACCTGGAAAACAGACAGGTTAAAGTTCAGGTGAACGGCGTGAACTCATTGGGGTCTGAAATGACAATGGGCGTTCCTCAAGGTTCGATTTTGGGTCCATTTCTCTTTTTAGCATATATAAATGATTTGCCACAATTACTGCAAAAGCAACCTAATATGGTGTTATTTGCAGATGATACGTCATTAATTTTTAAGATAGACAGACGTTCTAGAAGTCTTGACGAAGTTAATAACTCAATTCTTCAGGTTCAAAATTGGTTCACGGTAAACAATTTGGTACTAAATGAAAAGAAAACCAAATGTATTAGATTTTCTTTACCAAATGTTAAAAATACCGCATGTGACCTTATACTGAATGGCGAAAAACTGGCTTTTGTTAATAAAACGGTTTTCTTAGGAATCACGCTAGATGAAAAATTACAATGGGGACCACATATAACATCTCTTGCAGGGCGGCTAAGCTCAGCAGCTTTTGCTGTTAGGAAGATTAGACAGTTACTGTTAACAGATGTCGATACTGCGCGTCTGGTCTATTTTAGCTACTTTCACAGCATTATGTCGTATGGCATTCTACTGTGGGGTCGGGCTGCTGACATTGAATCCATATTTATTTTACAAAAGAGAGCTGTCAGAGCCATTTATAATCTCCGTCGCTGCGAATCTCTTAGGGAACTATTTAAAAAGATTAATATTATGACAGTGCCTTGTCAATACATTTACGAAAATATTATGTATGTAAGAAAAAATTTACATCTTTTTGATAAAATAAGTGATAGACATAATTTTAATACTAGAAATAAGGACAAATTAGCTCAACCATTTTTTAGATTGTCCAAAGTGCACTTATCTTTCATGGGGTACTGTGTTAAATGTTACAATAAAATACCTAGTGATATATTAAAATTAAATGAAAGAAAATTTAAAAATTGTATTAAAAGCACACTTTGTAAACAAGCATACTACAAGTTAGAGGATTATATTCAAGATAATAATGCTTGGAAACATGCTGGTCTTGCTCCATAGGACAATTTCAAGTCTTGACAAAATCAACTGGTTGCTTATTTAATCATAAAACTAATTTGTTTTGACCAATAATTGTTTTTCTCCTCGACATTAATTCTACATTTGAGTTTGACTCACACACTGATTCGTTGTCTTTGAAATGTTAGAAGTAATCATCTACGATGACAATATTGGCGTTAAATATTATAATTAATTTGGCTTTCATCTCTAATTTGTAGCACTGAGTACGTATTGTAGTACTTTGAGTGACTTTTTATTTTTGATAGATCGTTTTGACATTTATATATCTTTTTATGGAATGAATGTAACTATACAACTTATTGTAATACATTGTTATTTAAAAGAGTATGTATGGAGTTTCTTGCCCGTTCTTCTCCATACGAAACTACCTTTTGGAATGGGCAACTAGATTCAATATTAATGATTTTTTATGTAATGACGTTCAAAAGTGCCTTTTAATGGCCTAATTGAAATAAATGATTTGACTTTGACTTTGACTTTGATGATCCAAAAATATGTCAAAAAATGTAGCAAAAAAGGCGTCGCGTCGGTCAATTATAGTCTTCGGTAAAATGAAAGTCGAGCACAAAACACGTGGGAAAGTGTTCGGTCCCGTGAACAGAGGCCGGGCGCGCGCGGCGTACATGGGGCACGTGCTGCTGAGCCTGGACGCGGCCGCGCGCGCGCTGGCGCCGCCGCAGCTGCTGCTGCACGCGCTCGCGCTGCCGCCCGCGCTGCTGGCCCGCTGGCGCGCCTTCCTGGCCGACGACCTGCGCCCGCTGCTCGCGCACCACGACACGCCGCTCGTGAGTACCTGCTGACATTTATTTATTATTATCGACTGTCTCGTTAGCCTAGTAGTCCTGAGCACGACTGCTACGCTAAAGGTCCTGGGTTCGATTCCCAGGTCGAGCAAAAAGTGTTATTGGTTTTTTTGTAAAATTCTCAGTAGCTGCTCAAAGTTCGGATTTGTGCCCGATTAATGGCAATAGGCTCGCCCCCTATTAGACCCCCTGTAGGACCTAAATATACCGGCGAACTGTGGGTGTACATTGGTACACCTCTGCTCAACCCTTAGGGAAATACAGGCGTAATAGTATGTGTGTGTTAATAAATACATTTCATACATACAAACAAAATATACAAAGTAGAGAGAGAAGAATACATACGAGGGGGCGTTTTTAAGTACCTACACGGAATGGAGGGTGACATGTGAAAATAAAAATACAAAATAATTTTTGTTATGCAATATGTTTACCTGCTACCCTTATACATTTTTCAGATCTTTCAATTAGCGTATGTATACCTTCATAAAAATATGTTTTGTGTTTGTCCGAAAAATAAGCTGAAACCGCGTCCTTCACTTCTTCATCATAGAAAATTTCTTCCCACGAAGTTCTTTTTTCAGTTTTGAGAAGAGGTAATAATCACTGGGAGCCAGGTCTGGGCTGTAGGGTGGATGCTCTAAAACAGAGGTTCCCAAACTATTGTGTCTACTGCCCACTTTGAGAATAAATTATTTTTTAGCGCCCCCGTTACCGATTAGAAACATGGTTTTACCCGGCCAAGAGTCCCCGTAAACGGATTCCATCTCTTCCAGTATATTTTGAACTGACTTTCCTTGCTTGTTAAGGAACTTTATAACGGATCGGTATTCGTTATTTTCCATAATTCATACTTCATCCCGATTGAGTTTTTTGTTTCACGATAGTTCAAAGTCCAATCCAATCAAGTTAAAACTTGGTATTTATACAAATATTGAGTGGCTGAAGTCGTGGCCATCCCGATAATGACCTATTTTTATCTCCTTCCCCCCCATTCCGCGAACTTAAAATCGGACCCTCGTATGTGGTGAAATACAACAATTTAATCCAATCGAGTCTGTCAACCTATGCAAGTGTTCGCGGGCTTTTACATTGAACGTGAGCCTGATTCTGAGGGAGCGCATTCCATAGGAAAACCGCCTGGACAAGAAAAGAAGATTAAAGAAAACCAGGGCGGTGAGAAGGACGTCGTAGAAGACGATACCTAAATGATGTACACTGTCGGCTACCGCTACAACTCTAACATAAGTTGCAATTACAGAGCCACACTTACATAAACTGTTTAATGTTTCAGGGTGGCTACTATCCTTCGGAGAACATCTACGAGGTTAGTATAGTGTGACCGCTCGTCGCTCTTCTTCATTTATATTAACATGCAAATACATAGTCGAGTAACTAGTTGACCTATCACCACGGAGCCAAAACTCCTGAAGTTATAAAATCAAGACAATACATTCTTTGCATGGAGGAGACGAAATATTAAATAGAATTATGAGACGGTTGGCGCAGTGGTTGAGAAATTGGCTGTTACGCTTAACGAAGAATGTCAAATTGTATTATATATTTCATTACTGGTACTCTATGGGATTTAGATATATTAACGCTTGCATAGAAGAGTGTTAACTCGCAGTCTGATTTTTTTGAAACTTAGTATTTATATACATGACACGGTAGAACATGAAGATCTGTATTTTTCGAATGAAAACCCTTACTACCCATGTTTGCAAAGGAAATAAATGATTTGTTTTGATTTACATGACAAAAAGAACATTTTTGGGTTTTTCAAAACCCGTAGCTGGCCAACAGAAATATAACCTTATTATCCAGGTGCTGTTTAAATGAGCTGGCCGAACTTCGCAGACTAGTCATAAATAATAATATTCAACAATATTCATTGCGGTGTTCACGAATTTGCCTTCTAACTCGTTCAGTCGTTGTCAGCGGTTGCTTCGTGTGCCACGTGTTCCTGACAGCTCTGTGTTTGTGCTCCTCAGGTGGAAGTGATGGCGGACACGCTAGCAGCCAACTATGACGTGAGTAGCACATAGCATGGTCGCCAGTACTGTACGTGTGTGTTCTGTGACTCACTGCACCTTCTCCCGCAGTACAACGACATGGCGGCCGCGGCCACCATGGACGAGCTCGCCGACGAAGCCCACGGAGACGACGCCAATGAGGTCGGCTCGCATTCATTATATTTACCTAAGTGTTGTTCAGTGGTGACACATGTTTCGATCGCTACAAGTTACACCGTCTGCGCTGTTGGAAGTTGCGGGTAACACAAGTGACAATAGCAAAACTAGGGCAGTGATATTTTGCAAATCAATTCTATTATTATCGATTATAAGTCGACAAAATTTCGTTCTCTTTATTAATATTTTAAAAATGCCTTATTCCTTATTTTGAAATTAGTTTTAAAATATGTATTTAATACAAAACATGAAAAAAAAAAACATTCAAAGCGCAATAGATACTTACTAAAAAAACATTTTTAGTGGTATCCCTTCTGTCACGTTGCAAAATGGGCGTTTACATTGCGTACAGTAAACTTCGTTTTCTATAAAAAATATCCATAACCCATCATAGAAATAGATCCCATCACTAAACACGTCTATGACGTTACACACATAGGTATCACTATGCTTAATTTTTCTTTCAATTTGATTTTATTATAATAATAATCTGTGTCATAAAAACATTGATTGGCAGGGGCCATAGTCTTTCCATAGTGTCAGGAAACTAGTCCATCTAAGCTACCCAAACCCATAGCCCTATTCTTTTTTTCCATATTCTGTAATAGTCCTGCGCCAGCCGGGGATTGTCCTTGGGTGCATTTGCATAGTGCAAACAGGGATAATTGCCGGTTGGTGTTCCATTTCAGTGTAAAGCCTTGTAAGGGGCCTCTGCGAGTTGGCTTCGGCTCCTCGTACGCCTTTCAAAGGTCCGGGACCCTAGGGTCCCGAGATGCGTAACATAATAATAATATTTATTTGCAAGAAATACATTTTTACAAAGGAAGATCTTATAGCCTAAAAGTCACTGTATTCGGCCTGCAAGCAAGCGTGCAAATTATTGGACTTTATGTCATTACTACAGAATGTCATTGATACATTATTACAAAAAATATGTCATTTAAAATATATCATTAATACATTACCTTATAACTAAATTCATACAGAGATTTACAAAATAGTCCTTACAATCAATAAGTATTCAAATAATTAGGGAAACATTTAATTATTATTATTGTGCGTCTTTATGTTCCATAAATTCCTTAATGCTATAATAACAGTAACTTTGGAGCCACTCTGTTAATTTCTTTTTGAATAAATTACCCTGTAACAATTTTAAGTGGTTCGGTATCTTATTATAAATTAACAGGCACATATTTGTTACGTTTTTCTTATAAATTTCTTATTTGTAAACAATAATGTTTTGGCAGGTTAATTTTATTTAATTTACTTGTTATTTAGTTAGTTCTGTATTTTACGACTATAATATGTATTAGGGTGCAGCAAAAACATTCAATCTTTATTGTAAATCGCGGTAAAGTTCAAGAGTGAAAAGGAACAGTTTGTTAAATGTCACCCGCACCATCCAACAGCGCATAGAGAGTAGTAAGATATAGTGATGCACGACTGCTACTTGTACAGATGTGCGGCGCGATGGGCTCGTGCGGGGAGTCGCCGGACTTCATAGCCGACGGCCTGGGTATCGACGACGAGGACAAAGTAAACACTAACGTTATGCTTTATGTGTGGCCTCGGCACTAGTTCCATACGAGGCGTCTTGATCATGTTGTACTACTTGCAGATGAGAGCGGCCAAGAGCAACTTCCTAGAGCTGGCCAGTCAGAGATTCGGTGACGAGTAAGAGATTTGTTTTTCTTAATTATCTTAACAAGTTTATTGGGCAATCAGCTAAGCAACTACAATCGGTCCAATCGGGTGCGGAGTAGTTAAAGCCGCGTACAGACATCGCGAGGCGTGTGACACGAATGGTTCGTCTCGCATGCCTCGGGCTGTGTGGACGTGTGTGCTCACAGTGAGCATTCGCGGCATACGATCGTTGCGAACGCCGCCTCAGTACGAGCCGTGCGCTCCGTGTGGACGGACAGGTGTTGTTTGCGTTGCGCGCATGCATCATGGAGGCCAATACGGAATCACTACGTGAGCTTGTTCAACTTTATGAAAATAACAGAGTGTTGTGGGACTCTAAACATTTTGATTATTACAATAAATGTAAAAGGGAAGACGCGTGGCGTGAACATTCCCGTCAAAGCCATTTTTCTACTGACGAACACCGTGCGTGGTGGTTTGCTTGCTCAGCTTGAGCATGTATCGTTCGGGACGCACGTATAAATGTACCATCGTATGCCTCAGGTTGAGGCATGCGAGACGAACCATTCGTGTCGCACGCCTCGCGATGTCTGTACGCGGCTTTACATAAATGCACACTTCAATGTGTGTGTTCTGTGACACGTGTGGGTAGCCCACACGGCACCCTGTTGGGGTGAATACTATCAGTTGTATTTCCGTGTGATGTGAGTGGTGTGTGTGTGCAGCATGTGGGAGGAGGCGGGCGACGCGGACGAGCAGCCGCCGCGCGACCTGCTGGACCAACACTCGCGTACGTATACACGCGCTGCATGCGCAACATGCATTATCACTATTTTTACTGATTTCCTTCCGTCAGTATATTAGCTAAATTAACCGCAACCAATAACACATTGCCTCGTTAGCCTAGTGGTCCTAATCGTGATTGCTATGTTAGAGGTCCCGGATTCGATTCCAGGTCGAGCAAAAAGTGTTATTGGGTTTTTCTATGAAATTCTCAGTAACAGCTCGGAGTTTGGATTTGTGCCCAGTTAATGGCAATAGGCTCGCCCCCTATTACATGGGACTTAAATATACCGGTGAACTGTGGGTGTACACCTCTGCCTAAGCCTTCGTAGAATACAGGCGTGAAGGTATATACAATAACACATTGATATCAATCTTTGAATAGAATGGTTTTGCGATGAAGTCGGCAGCCTCAGCATAGTCCGACTAGTACGCAGTAGGCACAGTGTACAGTGTCGTGTTATAACAAGCAGCCTCCTGTCCCCGTGTAGCGTGGGACAACGCGGGCGGGGCGGGCCCGGCGGGCGGGGCGGAGGGCGGGGCGGAGGGCGCGGGCGGCGAGGGCTGGGCGCAGTTCGCGGAGGCGGACGCGTTCGCCGCGCCCCCCGCGCCCGCCCCCAGCGCGCCCGCCTTCGCCGCGGACGACGAGTTCGCGCACGAGTTCTCGCCCTTCTGGTCGTACGCCGACACGCATCACGCTCACGGTCAGTACAGCGCTCACTGTCAACGTTTGTGCACTCGTGTACTCCACAAATTGTAGGAACTTGTCTCTAGTTTAATTTTGCTTTAAAGGTTTTTATCGTAAAATGAATCGAAAAGGAGATATTGTCACAAAACTGCTACTAGACTCAATTTTTCTAATATAGCAGTGCGAGCAACGAAGCAAAATGATTATAATAATAATTTATAAAGCTACCCATTTTCAAAACTCCCTAAAATCGTTCTAGGTAATAGTTTCAAATGACTGGTTGAATATTTTACATCTAAAATGTGAACCATGGTTTCAACCAACTTTTTGATAAGGCTTCCTAACACGATTGGATTGGGAATAAAATAACATTTCACCACTACCACCTGGTCACCAGTATAGGAAAAAGTTAAAGCGCCACCTGGTCGTCCTATACAAAATTGTAACGCGCTTGCAATCGAGCGTGAATGAAAAATCTCACACACTCTGCACCCAGAAGGTAACGCACGAGCATTCATACAATCTCGAGTAAAGTATCTCGAGAATAGGGATGGCGATTCTTTCCGAAAAAGATCGATTTTGAAATCGATTCGAATCGTAAGCTGATGTGTCGATTCACAAAAAAAACAAGGACTTAAAGATCGCTTTCTAAAAAATCGTCTTTTTTTTTAAGTTTGTATTTTAATGTACTTAAATATAAATCCATTTTATGAAAATCAAGAAAGATACTATAATAAATGATCTCTTATGGTAAAATGTTATTACACTGACAATATTCTGGGAAAAACTACATTTCTAACAACCCCAACACATTTACTTTACAAACATTTACTAGATTTTCCCCAAAGCACTGAGTTTTCCCCAAAGGTTGTCTTACAACTAATTGACGTTTAATAAAATCCTAAATTACGCGCTTTTAAGTGGTACCTAAAGTTTTCGCGTGGCGGCGCCAGTAGCGATTAAATATACCGTGATATGAATACACACATCGCAATTATTAAGGGTACTATCAACTAATTGTAAATAATTTTATGGTTTTTACCGAATCAAAAAATCTAATGAGGATTTTTAATGGTGAAATATCGAGAATCGATACAGTACCTATTGCATATCAATAAAAAAACGATTTTTTGAGCGTGAAAAATCGATTCTTCGATTAATCGATCTCAGATCGCCATCCCTACTCGAGAACGCGCGAGTGTCTACGCTACGAGTGTTAATCGCCTCATCTGTTGTGTGATTCTCTAAAATGCAAACTCGAAAACGAGGCTCACTAAAGTGATCGCGCTCACTTCGATAACGAATCAACTTGTCATTGGTTTCGTATTCGTTCGCCGTGGTGACGTCACCGGCGTGATCGTGTTTAACAGAATACCATTTTGTAATCTCACTGCGGATTCAGCTTTCGAATTACGAAGTGAGGCATAGAGAATCGCACTGGTGAACAGCAATAGTATCATTGTCGACATGACGCAATGAAATCATATGAATTGTTGCAATTTGTTGTTTTTATTCGCTCCCTTCCCCAATATAGAGAGTAAACTAAATTTCAAATGATGAATGTACTACGGCTCCTTATAGATCCAGATCTAGAGGCAAGCATGCGCACGCTGCGTCTTGAAGGCGAGCTTACAGACCGACGCATGGACGAAGCGTCCAGCGTGGAGTTAGCCAACAACCTGCTCACCGCCATGTCGGCCATGTCCGCCGACGCCATCGCCAACATCGTCAACGCCAACCTGCCGGGCGCGTCCGACGTGCGCGACGTCGACGTGAGCGGCGTCCACGTGAGCGACGTCAACGACGAGCGCGACGCGAGCGATGTGCGAGACGTGAGCGACACGCGCGACGTGCAAGACACGAGTGACGTGCGCGACGCGAGCGACGTGCGCGACGCGAGCGACGTGCGCGACACGAGCGTCGTGAGCGAGTCGCGCGACCTCGGCGACGCCAGCGACGCCAGCGCGAGGTGATGCGCGCGTCGCGTGTAGGTGCAGCGCGGTGCAGTGCGGCGCAGCACGGTGCAGTGCGGCGCAGCACGGTGCAGTGCGGCGCAGCACGGTGCAGTGCGGCGCAGCACGGTGCAGTGCGGCGCAGCACGTTGCAGTGCGGCGCAGCACGGTGCAGTGCGGCGCAGCACGGTGCAGCATGTCGCCGCACGTCGCAGCACGGTACAGCACGGCGCAGCACGTCGCAGCACGGCGGTGAGTCGCGGCTCCACACCACGCCGCGGACGCGTCCACGACCCCTACAGCTCCACCCTCTCGTTTATTCACAGTTAACTTCTCGTGACGCGTTTAATTAGACTATTCATCTAATCGATTCATTCATTAATAGTAAGAATAAATTGTGATTATCAGTGATGAACTAATAATGTAAGGCTCGCCAGTGATTACGAAATTTGCATTTAATATCGAATTCGATGTGTCTTACAAATAAGTGTTTTAATGTAAATTGGTGAAGAAATCATACTTAAGCATTTCCTAATCATATACTTTCTAATCATTACTTTTATAAGTAAAATGTAATACGAATATTATAATGGTAATATTAGGGTTGAACAAACTAAATCATAATCATGGCGAACGCGGTGCAGCGGCCGCGCGGGTGCAGACAGGTTGCAGTGGCTTGTGTAGCCGCATTGTTTATTGATCTTGTCTGAACACATCGCCGTCGCGACGAGGCGATGGCGCGCTGCCAGTACAAGCTGGGAGTTGTCTGAGCAATGTGCTAGCCACGTCTGGTCGGCTCCGAGTGCAGCTCACCAGACGCTGCGGAACGTGCAGAACTACGCGAAGGAGCAACAGATCTCTTAGATATAGATAGGCGATACCGATACACTTCACCACGTACAAGGAGAAAGTAATGTCAATTCTCCACAAAAGTAGTTTTGTAGTCGGCCATCAGGGTATTGTTCAGACAACTTAGTGTCAGCAAGGCGTCGCCCGCACGCTGTCTCAGCTCCAGCTAGAGAAGCGGCCGTGTGGACGGCGGCTACTTATTACTAAAACCATTCTCCTATACATTTGGGGTCCAATGTGAAAATTCCTTCTGTCCTTATCTGTTATACTGAACACTTGCCGAGTTGTCGTAATGAGAGGCAACAGTGTCCTCACATATGGTTTCTTGTGTGCTTATTTGTAATATACTTCAATGATGTAGTGTGCTCGTACCACATAGGGCCTGTGTGTGCACATGTCTCGGATTGTAATCACCACCATGTAGTGTAATAGTAGGAATAATTTGGACAATTATCGAGCTTTATCTTTATATTGTAAATTTTCTGAATATCATAGTGACAAACGATTGGACGAAGGACGGAGGACGGCGCGTGTCCCGCTGTCACTTGTTAGTTAAAATAATTAGTGTATATTGGAGCGGTTGGCTCGCGCGACACTTTAGCGGCTGACTGGCGTATGTATCTACGCGACGATATTGTTTTATCTCTGCCTAAAAGAGCCGTATTGCTAAGATGGTCAGCTGCTAAAAAAATCGGCACGCCATAGTAAATCATTCCTTATTGCCGAATTAGAAGAGAATATTATTCAAAGAGTTACTTATTAACAAATTGCACTTCTGTTATACTGCAGGTTATTGTCGATCTTATTGCAAGGTGGTAGGGACGCTCTCATTACCCCGTTTTATGCAGAATAAATACACTTGACGCACCACACTCCACTGTGTTGGTTAAATAAAAATGTTATAATTTGTTGTTAGAGTTTCGGTTTTAACAATAGTACAAGAGATCTTTAACACTTAGTCATATATATCGTGGAAAACATTTAAGTATTTATAATAGTTATTGCGTTGGTTGAATGAGTTGTATCTGATAGGAATGTGGGGTAGACGTTCAGTTGGCGACCCAGTGACGCGTCACTATGTTCATATCGAGTCTATATCAAGTTCACATATCGACCGCGGGCGAGTGCGACGCGGCGCGACACCACTAGCACAACAACGGGGCCAGCTCCTACTCCGCGCGCCATTCATAATAATTAATTATAATTATTATATTTTTAAATGTTCTTTTAAAAAAAATATTTAAACATTTAATTTAATTTGTATATAGTGACTGAATAAATGAAATTATTATCACCTTAGAATCGAATGGAATTAATCTGATGATTGAGGTATTTTCAATCTACTATGCTTTACTAAATCACCAATATAGCAGTATGAAGAGCGTTGGCTGGCAACCCCGCACAGTACAGTCACCGGTAAGCTAACTTACTGTTCGAGCTGTTTGCTTCGCGGCTTAGTCCTAGTTTTGTGAACATATCCAGTTAATATCAATAGGTTAGTATCCGTGGGTTTCGTTGTCGTTCTCCGGTTTTCAACATCAAGTTGGTTGAAGGCAAGTTCGAAAGGGGCAAACAGCACACTGACTTGCCTGGCATTGTTTTATTTATAATCATTGGTGCCAAATGAACTAATCTGAAATTATAATTATGTTGATCATTATTGTTTTAAAGTAAATCTCATCTGGGACAACGCAATATTGTTAAATATGATGTATTCTTGTGAAATGAGGTAACATTTTAAGGTCTTATCAAATAATAAGTTTTGCAGTAAGTGCATACAACTTGTCGCCAAAAAGTCCTTGTATAAAGTATTCGTTTTAAAAATCTAAAATGATATGAATTTTTACTTTTATATGAAATGGAAACTTCAAAATGAGGAACGTATTTTTAAATATGTAAGTGTGAGGGAACGCGGTTATGTCAACCTGCCGCAGATGTTGTGTCGCATCGTGTCGGGAAGGGGGGGAGAGGGAGGGGATGAACAAAATGCTAGGAGATAATGACGCTACGCACTAGTTTTATTGTTATGTAGTACATTTGTCTTCATGTCATTGTTATAGTTAAGTCACGATATTTTCGTAAACTTCCTATGTTTCGTAATGTGTGTTGTTAGTTGTGTGTATAGGAACGATGTAACGAATTTGACGTGAGAGTCGGCCGGGCTGTGCGACGCGCTTAGCTGTCACAAGTAAACTTAGCTGTTAACATGCAGAGAGTCTGTCATGATACCGTGCGGCATGTGCGAGCGAGTCGCGTCGCACGCGCCGCCCCTCCGGAAGGTGCTAATACAAGATGCGCAGGCGCGCCAGTGTGAGCGGTACTGCGTACTACTCGCCGCCGCGAGCTCGGAGAGTAACATTGTGATTATTAGCTTGTAAATTCAATATTCTTGTTGTCTTTCATTAAAATTTTACTATTATTATATAAAATTAATAAATGTTAACAATGCGCTCTCGGGTGATTGTTTCGTGGCGACAGGAGCGCGAGGAGCTGGTCGGGTGACGTCACTCGCACGCAGTGGTGCCCGGGCCGTGCGACGCCCAGCGCCAGCGAGGTGGGAAGACGAGCACTGTTCCTTCATGCATCGTGCTTGTACACACTGTCAGAGCAGCGACACATACAAACAGCTTGATGTAGGTCATGGTCGTCTTCCTGGAACGTTAGTATTATAGTTGTTAGCATTTAAAGCTGTGAAACGTAAACATTGTATTAGTGCAATTAGTTGCCTTTGGCTCTTGTTGTCAAATTTTATATTTAACTTAATCGTAAGCGAGTAGGTAATGTTGTTGATTTCGGTTATATTCTAGTTCAGTTCATTACTGGCTCTTTGTAAATACTGATGAATGTAAACGGGTATTCCGTAATGTACAATACCGGTACCAAAATGTTTGTAATGTTTCGTCCGGTGTGTACCGACGTCGGTCTGAGTAGGCCTACCGCCGCCAGTGCTGCTGCACGTCGCTCTGTAGGCATGCCGGCGCGATCTAGGCGACATCTGTACACAACGGGTAATTTTATGTAATTTACAAAAATAAAATTTTGGATTAGTGATTAGTGTTTTGTATTGGGCGAGTGTGATAGCAACGTGTGATCCTTTTGACTGCATGTACTTATCGTTCGCTTTCACTGATACTTCCAAAGATTTATACAATGTACAGAATTTTGTGATTTTCGATTTCTACCTTCAGCTAACTGCGACCGTCCTCGATGTAATGCTTACTTAGTGCACACGATGTGTGCAGCTCGTCGCCATGCCGACGCTTGCTACTGTCACGTGTCCACAACGTTACACTTACAAATTGATGTTAAATTGATTCATATTGTAGTTAGCTATCGATAGGATAACAGTTGCGACGTAAGTCACTTGCGATAGTTGGAAACCATGCCGATGTCTCTTGTGCAATGTGTCGTGTCTGAGAGCGACCGGGTGGCGGCCTCCACTCGGGTCCGTGTGAACGTGTCGGTCGTGCTGGCAACAAGTAACCACACGCTGCCGCCCCCTGCACGCGCTTCTCTCTATGTCCTAATGTGACAACGATGGCGCCACGTCTTTATTTCGGGCACAAATCCATTTTATTAGACTTCAATATTTCAATCAAATTACCTCAAAAATATGACTGCAACTTGTGATTACTTGTCAGCATCTACCTTGTACATAGTACTTAGTTAGCCACGCGTATGTAAATGATCAAATGTGAGCGCAACGGCGGGCGCATAATGCCCGCCTGCTGTTTAAACGAGAACTGTGCCTTCCGGGCGGCAGGGGGCGCGGCGCCCTCCCTTCCCTCCCTCGCCTTCGCCCCCGCCCCCGCCCCCGCCCCCACTGAGCCCCGCCAGCGAGGCGCCGCGCCCGACGAGCCCGAGACATATTAAATGCTCGTAGTATGTATTCTATTGTATTTATATCATAGTTAAAGTTTTATTAAAAAAGTTGCTCAATATATTTGTTGTTTTAATGTAGTTGTGTTCGTGTACCGCCGATATGCCCCAGTATTCCAGTAATGGGCCGGACCATTCCAGAGCCGGGCCTACGTCGTTACCTATAATCTTGCTGAAAATTTCGACGTGCGTAAAAATTTGTCTCGCACCATTTTTGTTATTGTGAATAAATGAAATAATATGTTGTTATAAAATATGATAGGCATTATTATTTTATTAGATTGTTTATTATATCTTTTGTCGAAAAAAATAAGGTATGAAAAAACAGAAAGTAAAACTAAAAACAAAAGCTTTTAAAATTCGGTGGTGTGGTGTTACTAAACTCGACAAAGTTACTCCAGATTTGCCAGTGACAGAGAAATTTTGACTTGTTAAGTGTAAGGGACTGGCCACAGTCTCAGGCAAAGCGTGTAGCGTCCTACACTCTTTACGACAGGAGATGCGACAGCGACACGATTTGCAGTGGTATGCCACAGCTCGAGTAGTTGCGACAGCGACGGCAAGTGAGACAAATGTACTCGCTAGTACATTTGTCTCACTCGCACAGCGCGCATTCTGTAGCCGCTACATGTCGCGCTACTTGTCCGTGTAGCGTCGCATGTAGTGTCGCCGGTAGCTGTGGCATACTTCATACGTTGTCTACCATTTGTTTTTGCATCTCGAAGCTTGTCGCGCCTCATGTCGCATGAAGCGCTTGGCTGTGGCCGGCGGGTAAAGCTGCAGTTGCAGTCAAGTAGGTACCTACTTTCATATTTATTGCGTAGTGTTTCGCGAATCATCATCTCGTAATGTAAAGTATTTTACTAGCTGGACGGTTACCTAGGAGTCTAGGACTCGTACATCATATTCTGTAGTAGCACAAACGCAGCAAAGAATAAGGGCGCCTTCTCGGCTTGGGCGTCATCAGCCGCTCAATATACCTACCAACTGCAACCTTCCGACAGCCCTGAGGACGCAGTTCTGACCCGTGGTTCAGACTGGACGTGGACTCTGGTTTGTGTCCCAATGTCTTCCATCGTGTAGATGCATCATGTACGACATTAAATAAAACAATGATTATACTTTGATATAATTTTATTTTCATACTTTCATAATTTATTTATATATAATGACTATAATAATCATCTACCAAACTAAATAATCAATATAATTCAACAGCATCCTTTATATACAATATGTATAGTATAGTTATTATAGTTCTTTATAACCCTCGTTTCAGAACGATTAGAAAAGAGACACTCGTCTAATCATACAAAATAATGTTGAAATGAATCCTACACGTCGTTACATAACAAGTAATAATTTGCCACAAGATTTTTGTTTTTTAATTATATATTTACAAATACTTATATTTATAATTTAGTCCCATAATTTCCAAATGAATCGTCAGCGTGTGTAATGGAACGGTCGTGCGTTACGCAGACTGTCGACATGACGTCACGCATGCGCGGCGGCACGCGCTCATCTACATGCAACGTGGCGTACTTCAACTATATTAACAATTAATAGAATTGAGAAAACTTAACTTGTCCATTTATATTACACCGTATAGTTAAATACATAATAATAATATATTTTATTGCACGGAGCATGAGGTACGTAAGTAACACGTAGTGACATCAACAAGGACTAGACGCGCGTATGGCAGCCAGCGCGGAGTCACGGCGGCGCGAGCAGCCCGGCACTCGGACGACGCCGTGACTGCAGCGACATAGATACGTAGGTACTATACAAATTAATTTCAACCATGAAACTCAGTTTCAATGTCTATTCTAATATATCTAAATAAAAATAACCTCTATGCGAACTATGTATAGTTGTCTACAGGACGACGGATGCTTAGCACGGTGTGCTGCGGTGCGGTGAAATAATACTTCCAACTCTTACCTTACTAATATTATCGAGGTTAAAATGAAAAACCTACTCGATAAAGGGCGTTACAAAACGTAGTAAGCGGCGTCTCAAAACTATATAATCTTACACAAGACAGATGCCGCGACGTTGGTCACGGGCTGATATATTTTCCACTGATATGCCACTCGAATATAGCACGGCGGTGTTCGTGCACGCTAATCTTCTCCTTAAAAATATAGCGCTGGCGTTAAAACTTGTTTAAACCATTTCTACCGATTGATCGATCAAATTCGATAAACTTTGCTATGAAAATATATTATGTCGAATAAAACTCGTTAGTGACTATGTATAACAAAATATTCTGGTTAAAACGTGATATTGTTATTAGAACAGCATAAGTTAATTATTTGTTTGTTCGAGACGTAATATTAACGCTAAGTTGTCGCAGAGAGCAGCCGCCTCCTAGGACTGATCTCGTTACATCGCTTACAAGTTGTGTCACAGTTATAATATTGATATAACACAGCATGAGAACAGTACACAGTTTGGCATCCGATATCATACACGGCTGGAGTAACTAGAGGTACTCGCTAACTAATACGATGAAACTAAACTAGCATGTCTAAGGTATAACTTTGTCAAGCTAAGTAAGTAAGGCGTTCGAATGACACGACGCGTAAATACGATTTAGTATCTGAAGGGAAAATACTGCAGCAATCACTTCGGAACATGCTGCGAATGTAACAGACGAGTAGACGACCTACAACCCGTGGCACCCAATGTGCAACACGTTACACTACGAGCAAGCCACGACCGAGGAAACATAACTACGCAACGAAACAGCTAGACGCGGTGATGACATAGAAAACTTTTATTGCCATGCGATACACCGACATCACTACACTACTTATATAGAGGTGGTGGCGAGGCTCGCTCCTACGCACGGCGTCGCCCGGCGAGCCTGCACGTGAGCAGTAAACCCTTACTTCCTACATATACAAAGACCCTGCGACACTACACAAGTGCTTACAATTTTCTTGTTTATTTGTCCATCTGCTACAGGCATTGTTCAGTCCGGTGTGAATACAGGAGTGTATGTATTCATTAAAACATAAGACGGTCGTAGAGCGAGCCCCGCTGCACTTGCTTACGTAATACCAGCGATATACAAGGGAGCTTTATTCATTAGTTTACACATAATAGTTATCGCTTTATTTTACTTTGTTTAATTTTAGCTAGCAACACCGACACGACACCGATTGGTCTGGTTTACTTTAGGCTGGCAACCCGCACATAGTATTGCTATCATTGCGTCACAATATAAAATAAGTAGTGAACACCAACTAAACGTAAATATACCCAAAAAAACGTAAATATTAAATGAATAAAGTAGTAAATACAAATAGAACACATCGGCCGACGTCAAGCCGCGAACAGAACCGATTGCAACACAAGCGGGAGGTGCTCGGAAGAGAAACCAAACTACACAATACGTGTCAAAGAAATCTCCAGTGAGAAGTAACAAAAATTATTGTCATCCAATGCTTAAATTTCCAATCTTTATAATATATTATTTTTTCTTTATATTATTTACTTTATACAGATCAACATCGTCGACTATCCTTACAGATTAGGTTAGAGTTTACTTTGTATCTATAAAATGTACATCTACCTACATGTATTGTAATAGCAACATTCAAATAATCTCATGTGTTTCACAAATACTAACATAATCGTATATAAAATATATGCAGCCTACCGCGCTGAAGAACAGAGACGCCAAGTTATGAGCAGTAGTGCAGACACGACCTGCGCACGCGCAGCGTCAACATTGGTCGGTAGCGGTGAGGTCGAGCGCAGGCGTGTGGGAGCGGCACTACCGGCGCTAACCGCAACAGAAGACGCGAGGCGAGACCATCGGAGTCCGATGCAACACTACTGTATTACTTGTATAAAAAGAGCTTTAAGTAAATAAGTTTATAATCATGCTTTCGATTTATTTACATTATCACATCGCGTGACCGCGTGACGCGGAGCGAACGCTATGTACACCGGCGGCGCGACACACACACATCATTGAACGAGCCAGCGAGTGCTCGTCGGAAGCGGGACACTACTGATGAAGTCGGTCATGCTCGAAGGTACTTTGTGCGTTCATTACATCGAGTCACGCCTACGAGAGTGTAGGGTGAGAGTCCACGTGGTAGCTAAGCTCTAGCGGGCGGGCCGCGGTGCACTGCGCCTGCCGAGTGCGACGCTGCCGACCGATGCAACCGTCACGCTATTAAAATCTCAGAATAAAGCACTCTGTGGCATTCGTCAACGACAGCCAGAACCTCTGGCGGAGTCGAGGAAGCGTTCCAAACACGAGAGGGCGCGAGCTCGATCGCGACGAATCGTTTCTGGTACGTCCCTATATTGTAGTTCCTCATACATATTTCGAACGTCCCGCCTTCAGAAGCCGAAGTGTAAGACTGAACGTATCGCTCGGCCGGCCGCTCACAGCTGGTACCACTTCTTGTCCTTGTACTTGAGCATGAGCTGGTGCGCGGAGGAGGAGAACTCGGCGGCCTGGTTGTGCATGCGCTCGGTGTTGTCCTCCAGCCGCGACAGCTTGTCGCCGCGCTCCACCACCAGCATGTGCGCGCGCGACACCTCTCCGGCCGCCGTGCTGGCCCGCGCGCCCAGCTCCGCCAGCGGCGCCGCGCCGCCCGGGATGTGCTTCGCCACCGTGCGCAGGGGCTTGCCGCTGCTCTCGCCGACTGCACACACAGATCATTTCAATTTTAGTAATTATACATAAACCGGACACTCCAGCTTCGAATCGCCAGAGATCTGGTCGATCCCGAACATTATTCAATTTCGAGTAGAATCACAAATGAACGTAACCAAACATGGAAGTGCACAAATGAGTAGTAAATCACAGGCAGGGGCACTCACATAGTTCTTCCCTGTCGAGCGGCCTGGCGCCGCCGCCGAACAGTCCTCGGAAGAAGCTCTCCTTGGGGGGCTCCGGCATGTCGCGCGGCAGGAACAGCTCGCCGATCATCTCGTTCAGCTGCTGGCTGTAGCACACGACACACGCTGTTAGCACGCAAACTGATTGTGCCAATATTGATTAGTCACTTCGAACGTACTGACCAGAACTCGGCGTCGATGGTAAACTTCTGTACTTCAGTGGGGGACGCAAGGTACAGTCCGTGCCCCCTGTTGCTAAAGCAGAACGTTTTCGCGATCCTGCAATACACACGCAGCGAACGTTTTACAAGTCACGTCTGGCGACAACGCGCTCGATAGTGCCACTTGTGGCGCTCACGTTGTACATACTCCAAGAAGATAGAGAAAGTAGACTCATAGGCCAAGAATGAAGATGAGACAGTGGGGGAAAGAATAACTGTTCTATCAATTGAAACGTCTCACCTGATGCATCCTCGCGATCCAGAGGCGGAGTCTATTGAACAAACTTTAGTCTAACATAAGCGTAACTAACGAGTACTACCGCGACTAACAATAACAGGATAAACATTAAAATGAGAAAAAACATTCAGAAGCAGGCATGCTGCAAGCTAAGAACGAGGAAGAACAACAACAACAGAGCAGAGTAGCAGCCCAGCGAGGAAGTAGGAGAGATCGCACAGAGAGAGTTGACAACCATGTAGACGTGAGTGCGTGTCACTGTACACGGAGTGTGGGTGTGTGAGTGTCGCGAGGCACAGGCGCCTCGCACTAGGGAAGCACAGTGCAGGACGCAGGCAGCTCCCGGAGGGCAAATCATTTGGAACGAGGCTCCGTTTTACATGGAAGGTCGGAAATGTCACCAGAGTGCATGTATCCTAAGCCGTGGTGGGAGGGTACGCTCATTTAGATTTAGATAACTTTTTGAGCTTTCTGTATGTAAAAAATATTTAAGCGTAATCCTATAACCAACAATCTCGTATTAGCTTCAAGTATTAATTTCAATTTTGTTTCAAGACGCCAATGTCTACACATGGTCGTGTAGGAAGCGCACAATGATTTGCCCGTGGCCGAGTGGATACTTCAATGAACATAACAGGCGAGGGTCTGGGCGGGGCGGGGCAGTCTATGGGCGCGGGGAGATGAGGGTACGAAGCAACTGTCAACGTTACATGAACATGTCTACGCAACAGAGGCTGGAGTGAGCGACTGCACATGACAAGTGACGTGTCACCTGTCGGACTTACTGGTCGGTGTCCTCGGTAACTATGAGCTGCTGGCCCCATATGGACAGCATGGGGTCTACGATACCCCTCTGTTTGGACTGAGTCTGGAAGCTACCAGGAACACACTCTCCAGTGAGCGGACACGAGCGCGCGCCCCGGCTTTGTGCTCGGCGCTCCCGGCCTGTCCGTCCGCGAGGGACAAGCCGGGAGCGCCTCGACACGAGCGAGAGACAAAGGCGAGGCACGCGCCGATTAGTTATTCCATCATTGTTCTAAGGGTGAAAAGTTAGACAGATGTAAGAGATGCAGGGCGGTACACACTATCGTAACATGGTCGGGGCTAGCGCGGGGTGTCGGTTGCATTCCGTGTCGTTCGGGTGTGCGTCCGGTCAGTGTCGGGTACCAGTGTGTATTTACATCCATATACAGTTGCAGCACCAACATAAGTAGTTGAGTAGTTAGAAAGTGGTACGGTGCGTGTTCGTTCCTAAACATAAGTTCGGTTAACGGCGCATTGTAAAGAACGTGTGTCGTGTTGAGGCGTTCGCCGATCATTTACTTTCAAACTGAAAAATAGAAAAAGTGCCAAATATCGTAAGCACAGGTGGTGCTCGACAGGTTTGCTAAATTTTGTCTACGTCGTGATGAGAAACAGCGCGAGTTTAGAGAATCGTCTCGCAGCCGAGTGGTCGCCGCGCGAGATGGCACCGCTCGGCACGGCACGCCTGCACGCGTGCTGCGCCGACCGGCTCTACGCTTCTAACATCGATACTGTATAGGAGTCGGTCGTGAGGCTCCCAAATGATAAAATAGCGAATGATCGGTACAACTAAAATCTCTGATGAACAAATAATGAATGCGACATCCGTAAAAATGACAAATCTCCGGTAGCTCGAAATAGCATTCAACATGAGAAAACTGCGAAGCTAATGAAAAAGGTACTATATTATAAAATAAGCCGTTTATCATTTAGTGCCTTCGTTCGGTGCATAGAAATCGTCTAATAGTGATCAGTGTGCCCCCGGTGGGTGCCCCGCCGAGCGCGGCGGTAGACACGCGGCGTGCCGCGCGTGCCCGCGTCGTGCCGCGCGTGCCCGCGTCGCGGCCGGCGCGGGCACGCGCTGCACGGCGGCAGGCCTCACCCGAGCTCCGACAGCGGCAGGAAGTCCACGTCCACCAGCGGCCGCAGCGACGGCAGGCTGTACGCCACCAGGTGCCCCGTGGACAGGTAGTTCACCAGGCACACGCTGTCTGAAAACAACACGCTCTACTTACTAGCTGACGACACCCATACATCACTGACAAATACCCCGCTATTGTAAGCAGCATAGAATAAATAAGAGTGTGAGGCGTTTGGAAACATATTTGTTTGTCTTATGGATTACGAACATGAGCTGGTGAATGTAAAGTTCCGGTTTTTATAGAATAAAACGATTCTCTATGCTTTTACCAATAACGTGTAACGTAGTACGTTGTTTATTTTAAAAACTTAATTTAAATCCTAATGAGAGCGCGCGCCGCGCGCGGACGATAACTGCTTGGGCCACGGAAACCTGTTTTGCCGGACTAATCCCTACCATCGCTGGGTCGGCGAGCTGTCACGGATCTCGAAGCCGGTAGAACAGACTAGAAGACCACTCACTGCGACGTGACCGCGAACAGCTGATCGCTAATACCTTGAATTACGGTCGTACATTTTGACCACAGTTATTACAAATTGCCTTCGATTTTTACTGCGAAGTGTACCACAGTATTGAGTGTATCTAAGTACATCTTATTAAATTCAGTGTAACCCCATATCGGGTGAGTGTTGCAAAACTTATTTTAACTAGTTTTAAGTAATCGTTGCATGACTTGCTAAATTTTCTGTGTGTAATAGTAACATCTTAGAACACCTGAATGGTGCACTCATATTAACTGAGCTCTACTTATATCTTCTTTTATTTTGTTAGGCGTACTACCTACCGCCTACGTTACAAACGATTAATAAATATTGATTTAGGCGCAGTAAACGTGCCGAGTTGGTGGTAGCGGCCGCTCGCCGCTGTCGAGGAACAGCTAACAGCCTCGCTTGACACGCAGATATTTGGTCACACCTTTAATCCTAGTTAATTGAAATTTATTCATGATATTTATTCATGATACAACACCTGTACCATTATTATTTAACATTTGCCTTGTGTCTCAGGTAAAACCTTAGATTAACCTAAGTGAATGCTAGTAAAATTCTTAACTGGAATATCTTAGGATTAACCGTAGTTGGAGCTTTAGTTGTAGCAGCTACCTTTTAAGCTAACAGTCTCCGCCTTGACGACGAAGTCTGTGTCGACGAGCTGCTGGCGGTACACGCAGTTCTGGCTGGGCAGCGCCAGCACGCGCGCCTGCTTCTCGGAGCCCACCACCACGAACTGGCGGTCCCCGTCGGCACCGGGCGTGGGCGACATGCGGCTGCCGCTGCTGGACGAGCTCTGCTTGGTCGGCGTGCGCTCGCGCCGGTCTCTCGTCTGCTTTCATAACGTTCTCGGTGATCAATCGGAACACGGACATATTTATAGTACCTATAATAATATTGCTGTGCACTAGGACATTGCGATGAATACTTACATCTTTACTATCGTCTCTCCAACTTTCGTAGGAGTAAGGTATTAAAGCACCATTGCAGTCAAGAAATGACATCGTCAGGATTGAACCCTTTAACCTAAATAACGGACCTCCTGAAACCACACATAAACGAGTTATTTTCGTATGAACATTGCAAGTAATCGATGAACTAGCTTCAGTGTAAGAAAGCTTTGAATATAAAATCGCAGAAGAACGGTAACAGTGGCGGTGATTGTAAGGTCGAATAGCAAAGCGGTGGAGCGTACTGACCGCTGGTGGCGACCACGACCGGCTGCGTGTGCCGGTGCTCCGCCTCCGGCAGGCTGATCGTCATGGTGAGCACCGAGCCCAGCGTCGTGCCGATCCATAGCGTCGGCATCAGCGCCGTCGGGTCTGCCGAACACAAATGCGAGTTATACATGAACGACACGTGTGGAGCAACTGCAGGCCCGGGCGCCCTGCGTGCTGTCAACAGTGTGCACACTACCTTGCACGGGAGTTCGCACCGTGCACTTCCTAACTTTGGGCTGCTACTAATGACTTCATGTGGCTTAATATTACTTTTTTGTCCAACCCGGGATTTGAACCCGAGACCTCGTGATATGCAGCCGGTAAACAAGTTACTAGAAATAAGAGACAGTCAGAAAATAACCTCCGTGCCGAGCATGTGATAATATTATAAACCTAGTTTGTTAAAAGAAAGTTACTATACTTTTAATTATTATAAGCCATAAAAATGTTGAGACATAACGTAAGTAAACTCACCAGACTTTTTCGTGTAGCTGTCAGCGAAGGCGAGGCACTGGATGCCCTCCTGCGAGATGTTCTCGAGGCTGGACATGGAGCTGGAGCGCGAGCGCGAGAACGAGCTGTCCAGTTTGTCTGACCGGCCGGTTGGCAACATACACACACTCGGTTACTGCCTCCGCCGGCGCAGGCACGCGCCGCGCCGGCGCCGGCGGCGGTGAGGGACCGCGCTACTCTACAGCTCTAGGCTATCACTAGTGTGAACTCGAGATCAATAAGACGAGCTCTGAGCGCGATGCCACTTGGATCATTACGACAAACGACAGCACATGTAGTGTGCTTGTATTTGACAGCTAATGATTAATTTGGAATTAGCTTTCATTCTTTGTTTATTGTGTCGTTTGTTATTCATTATTTCATTACGTTAGTGTCGGCTGCAGTACTTGAGTGACACTGGCCGCATCTGTTAGCGAGCGCGCTCTGCTTAGCTTCTCTTATACTCTCGAAAGGATCAAAAGATTTGAAAGAAGATTGGAGCATGTAGGGTCCCTCACCACCGCACTGTGCACTAGTTAGTCTACAGTAGTACGGTTGCGAAGTAAAGCGAGCTCGGCTCTCGGGCTCGGTGTAGTTAGTGCTGTTGTGAAATTAGCTGAAATATCAGTCAAGTGCCATACATCAGTGCGTTAGATATACGAGTCAAATAGAAGGAATCATAATCATGCGTCGGAAGAACCGTGAGGCGATTGCATGCCCGTCCAATCTCAGCTTATTTGCACAACGCCTTGTTAATGTCGAGTTATGTTAGATATCGTCGTTAGTCGGTCGATGGTTAGTGTTCTGACCCGGGACATGAAATGGTTAACACAAGGCAGAATACGGCGCAGGCGAGGCAACGGTCTAAACACCGATCGCCCCGTGACACCTCGGGAGTCGCACTAGTTGTCTTAAGTTAGCGAGTACATCGGTAAATAGCTCCAACGATGAACATAGCAGATGAGAGCGAGCCGACCGCTACGGAACAGAAGTGGCACAGCGAGCAACACAGGGATGAGATGAGATGGGATGGATGGCGAGCAGGCCGGTGCGGCCGGACGGACACACAACACTACGTGCGCGGGCGGGCGTGCGCATGCAGCTACTGCACTCTTAATAACATAATACCGGAAGCATACATAGACAAAATGACAGCCGAATATAGAGGCAGCCAAAAACGAGCCATATAAACTTTTTGCTTTGTGGTCGGGCTAGAAAAGAAATAACATTCATGTACTCAACAGCGTTAGAAGTATATAAAGTACGTAGTAAGTACACAATACACATACAACGTGTCGCGTCAGGGAGCGGCGCTCCGCCAGGCAGCGCGCAGGCAAACCAAACATAACGTGAGCGCGCGTGAAACAAGTACCGACCATCGGAGCTACGTACAGGATAGAACAGAATGAACAGGGCGGTGCCTCATACAGTATGGGAAGCCTCGCGGGTAGTATGCACATTGACAACATATACAGTAAGTAGTCTCGTACATCGCAACAATAACAGTGATAGATTATAAAATAGTTTTGAGTAGTAAGTCACCTTTTAGTTGTACAACTATGAGTCATGCCAGTCGAAAGAGATTGGTACAAGAGTGCGCAGACCAACAGAGTGTGTGTGCACATTACAAGACAGTCACAGCCACGTCGCACTAGAGGGACAGCTACGGCGCGCCGACGCACGCAAGCGGAAATAAACGAACACCATACCAAATAACTTAAGAACAAAACGAAACGATGCAAATGTTGTATTGGATACCATTGGGTTGCATAATGTGTAAGTACTCCATGGATGCGAGAGTCTGCGGAACAGTTGGTTCTGTGCCGACAAACAAACCACAATATAGTACAAGCACGATCACAGGGCGGCGGCTCGCCACGCGCGCGCCCGCTGCGTGCGCCCGCCGCGTGCGCGTGCCGCGTGCTGCGTGCTGCGTGCGGCGGCACTGCAGCGGGCGCGCGCGCCGGCCGCGCCTTCACATTCTGAGCAGCGAGAGGGCGCTCTCAAGCCGACATGGACATACATATGAAACACCATAAACATGAGGAACTCATTCTAGCTCGGGCTCGGAATGACAACGAAGGATAAAACTACTCGGATGTAACAACTAGAGAAACCAAATTATAACTTAAATAGGTGAGGAATATTCCAATGATTACCTATTAAATGATTCCGATCTGAAATTGGAAATTTTTCAAATAAATAAATATGAAAGTAACTCAACAGTCAACACATGCTTGTTAGCAAATAATAAGGGGCCCAACAAAATGTTAAACGTTCCAATCTCTAGGAGAGTGTGGCCTGGTGTTTAGCGGCTATGTCCAGTTAACGATGCCCATTCACAGGAACATTATGAATAACTACGATCATATATTATAACGTATGTAAGGCTATGGCATCGTAAAGCCAAAATTCTTAACAAAGTTGATGTGAGCTTGAAGGCTAGCCAAACATTTATATTTAAGCAGACCACTGTCTGCGGTACTGTCACATTTGGAGAAGCTGGCAGGCAACCCGGTGGAGCTTGCCTTCAGGCTCACACCAAGTCAACATGTTCGAGTATTCAGTTATGGAAAGAAGTATTGTCAGTGAGTGTGAGAAACAAAAACAGAAAAGTAAAAAAACTGAATGTAACGAAGAGATAACAGTGACAGTTGTAAAAGGGGGACGAGCGCGCTTGACGGCGCGGCGCCGGGACGGCTCACATTACTGTTAGGTACCAGACAGACAAAGCGTAGCTTCAGCAACAGTTCGTGCTGAGCGAAGCTATCAGCCAAGATGCAACATCTACTCAAGCTCAGGAGCCAGCGCGCGCGCCGCCAAGCGGGCGCTCGTCCGCGACCAGAAATATAAACCATAACGAACAAAAAATAAAAACCAAAAAGAAGAAACTGCGACTGCCTCAGAACGGAAGAAGACTTAGCCGAGTGGACTCGGTACAAGGTGACTGTACTACCAAAACTGCAATACTGGCGCGTCGTCAGCAGCGAGTGCTGCGGGGCGGGGGGCGCGGCGTACACGTCGGACGCGGTGGACAGGCACTTGTGCAGTTTGCGGGTACCTTGCGAGCGCGAGCGGCGCACGCGCACCGCCGCCGCGCCGGCCGCGCCCGGCCCAGCCCCGCCGGACCCGCCCCCGCCGCCCGCACCGCCCCCGCCCGCGCCGCCCCCGCCGCCCCCGCCCGCGCCGCCCCCGCCGGCCCCGCCGCCCGGCCCGTTCATCTACAACACACACACGCTCCGTCGCGACCACCCTGCCCGCCCCCCGCCACCGCGCCGGCCCGGCGGCATCAATCACACCACCTGGAGCTACAGCTTGGTGTTAGTGATCAGGTCGTGTCATTCATACTGCGGGGCTGGATCGTGTCAGGTCGGCGCCGCCTCCACCGTTTAGTCACACAACACGAAACACTGAAGACCCTCTCTGTTATGAGGACGCGCGATGTTAGGGACGACCGTGATCTCTGTGCCAGACAATAGTTAGTCGCTTGTGTGGTGGCACGGCGAGCCCCGTGCGTGTTAGTCGTGTGGCTGTGGCATACCTAGCGGCGGCGCGGCGACGCGCAGCTCCTGCTCGTGCGCGGGAGTCGGAGCGAGTGCGGGGCACAGTCGCGCTACTAAGGCCCCTGGGGAAAGTCGGGCTGTGAGCGAGCGCATGTACAGGACGCGTCGGGTGGCGACTACCTGATGTGAAGCTACAAGCGACTGTGGTGCCATCTATGCCGACTACGCAGCTCGGACCACTAGCAACATCATCTCAGGACATCGACAACACAGAGATCACCTACGGTTTGATGCAATCATTTCAACTATTAATTATTGTTTAATTACCGAGAAAGTCAGCGAATAGATATTTAAGGCAGTTAGAGTCTTCGTCGGACGAGTCCTTTTCCTTGGAAATAAAAGAAATATACACATGAATCAGCGTGCCGACCGAGCCGCACAGCGCGCGGCGCCGCGCGCCCTGCGCCCTCTGTGCATGTGGAACACTGCGTATACATACGTGTCTGACACACAGTCGTACTTATCATATTATACAGTATACATAGTTTATAAACCAAATCAAATAAAAAGCCAAATATCACAAGAAGCACAAAGCATGTCAAGTCGCAACTCGCTATCGGTTACCGGTCCAAGTCTACAGCCGAGTCGTTAGTGACCGTTAGCTTCTCACAAATAATACATTATGGTACAAATTAATTGAAAACGTCTCAGTACATCTAACTACCATCACCTCTAGCTAGTCAAAAATCTATGTCCCGATCGAAAAGGGGGCTACGGTACCAGTGAATTAAATCAAAAATCGCAAACCATTACCATTCATGTCGGAGGAGCTAACTACTCTAGGAACAGCGAGGAACGTGTAGGTGCTACGCGACGGACACGCGAGCCGGCAGGCGATGTACTGATGCGTGACGTGAGCGGGGTGACGCAATACTTACTGAAGCGGCGCATGATGCCGCCCAGCGAGCCCGCGCCCGCGCCGGCCGCGCGCCGCTCCTTGTACTTGATGTTGGGCACGGACAGCAGGCGCGCGTCCCGCGGGTCCGCCCGCCGCGCCCGCCGCGGGGGCCGCGCCGGCGCCCCCGCCGGGCCCTCCTCCCACAGCGGCAGCGCGTCGGGCCGCGCGGGGCCGTCCTGCGCCTGCCAGCGCTCCTGCAGCTCGCGGTGCATGCGCTCGTACACGTCGGAGCCGCGCTTGTCCTGCAGCTCGCGGTGCATGCGCTCGAACACGTCCGCGCGCGGCGAGCCCTCCTCCTCCACGTCCGACGGCTTGGCCTCCTCGCTGGACGGCGACTCCGCGCTGGGCTCGGGCGCGGGCGAGGGCCCGTCGCCCGCCGACCCCGCGGGCTCGGCCCCCGGGGCCTCGGCCCGCGCGGGCCCCGGGCCTTCGGGCCGCGCGGGCGCCGGGCCATCAGGCCGCTCGGGCGCTTCGTAGTAAAACTGAGAGTTGCTTTTCTCTGCGATGGCCTCTTCCGCATTGTTCTCAGTGGGCGTCGCGAATGCAGCTTTGAACTTGAGATCCACTTTAGAGAGCTGTCGTTTTAGGTTGAAATTTTTCCAGGAGGTGGATTTTCTTCTAATGTCGAGTTTAGCCTTATCGTCCGAGGCGGGCGAAGGTGCGGGCGGCGCAGGCTGTGCCTGTCCGGGCAGGGCGGGCTGTCCGGCCGAGCCCGGCTCGTCGGGCGCCGGCTCGCCGGGGCTGGCGGCGGGCGAGGGGCGCGCGGCACTCTCCTCCAGCTTACACGACGAGGGATGGGAAAAAATATAAATGGTGAAGTAAAGGTGGCGCCGACATGTGAGCGCTCCGTGCGGGACGTGAGGTGAGATGTGCGGGGGGGGGGGCACGTCCCGGTACTAGCGTGTACAGTGGGTACACCCCTACAGTGTAGCGCGGACAATCTGTGGACTCGACATATTACATATACTATTTAAATGTATGCGATAGGAGAGAAAGATAGGCCGAGTACAAAGAAAGAATGTCTAACGATGCCATGCCATGTTACTACTGGGATAAGACGGGGGTGGCGCTACTGCTAACTTACTTCAAAATAAATTACAAAATTATAAGAAATAATAAAAGTAGGGTGTGGCGGGCGCTCGCCAGAGCAAATCATACGTAAGTAAATAAAAAAGCAAATCAAATATAATGTGAAGTAAACCGTTCCAGCTGCGGTGTCTCTGCCGGCGTGAGACGTCGGCCGCGTGCATGTCGTGTCGCGTGACGCCGCCCGCTACGCTCGCGCGTCACTACCGACCGCGCTCGTGCACTGTTCGCGCCGAGCTTCCTCTAATATGTTTGTCACTACTCGCTGTGTTCTGAACGAGCTCGATACGCGTCACAGGCTCGTTAGCTGAACGTAGCTACGTAACAACGCTTACTTACACTTTACAAAGTAGAGAGTTGGCCGACTGCTCTCATTGGTAGGTAACGCACACGTGTTACATGAGTCGCATGTTACAACAAGCTCGCAGTACCTGGTCGAGGCTGGGCGAGCGCTGGCGCTCGGGCCGCGCGGCGGGCGCGTGGTACAGCGCGGCCGGCGCCGCCGCCACCACCAGCGCGCGCCGCCACAGGTCCACCACCACCACGCCGCGCTCGCCGCCCCACGCCATGCTGCGGGGACCACCTCTATACCACGCTGCTCCACCTACTCTATGTACTGTTTGCACGCAGAACGTCACGACCACGTGCGCACGCACATCGACTCACACACTCACATTTACAATATTTTTATTTCTCAGGTAATATGTTTGGATTTATTGATTAACATTTTTAGACAAAGTTATCAGTGAAGACATAAGGGACGATAGTGTAGTTAGTAGGTTTATTATATGATGAAAATATGATCTATTTGCGTACCTATTCAATTCTAGGTGCCCCACGAGCTACTGTATTGGATTAAGGCGAGGTTATCCGAGCGCCATAGGCATAAAAACACTCGATGTTAGAATAAGTGGTATAGGCAGTCCTCCGTCCCTCGTTCAAGGTTAGGTACTCTCTTAAGTGCCTATGGCTCACATGCGCCCGGGTGCATCCAATCCAGTCGGCTGTCATGCGTTCGCTTGAGTGTTATGTACACTCACCTACCGCAACAAAATAAACGATGCTCGCGCCTTCAATAATGTCTAAACCTCGCAATGCAATTTGTAGTGTACAGAAAATACATATTTCAGTACTTACATACAATACTACACAATAATACTTTAAAGTCACCTATTCTTTTGTGTAATCATTTCTCAGCATAGATAGCCCTAGTGCTGTGTTGTATGACGCGCGTTATTGCTATCTCTCTCTCTCACGCACGAACGTTTTGTAGGTAATTATAGCGTTAAGTGTTGAATTTTCTCTATGGAGTGAAGTATCTGTACTTATTTAATCTGTGGTATAGGTGGTTTTCGTACTTCACATTACGTCGACCGGTAAATATCACATTTTTTTCGACCTTTATTATGGTATATGATTGTTCAGAGCCGTTGCCGTGTTGTTGTTGTTTTGTTGATATCTCGAATAAAATGATAATTAGACCATCATTTAGTCTTCTCCTTGAGATTTCATTGGATGCAGTAAAGTATTCAAGTAATCGTGTATCGCACTAGCAAAATACCTAGATCGAAGTGCGAAATTGTAATAATTGTTTTTTTTTTTAAATTTTAATTAGTGTTATCTACGGATAAAACACAATACAAAATGACGTTTATCCGGATAACCTCGCCTTAAGTGGGAACAAAGTGAACTGTTTCATTCCTACGTAGCTCTTATTTTATATTTAACAATAATAAAAAGGTGTTTTAATCCCGGGGCTACTACATCATTTGTATAAATAACAGGATTTTATGAAGCAGCGGTACTCACAGGCCGTACGAAGAGTTGATGGTGAGCGTAGTGATAGGATGCGGCGCGCCCTGCTGCAGCGCCACCAGCGTCGGCTGGAAGCCCGCCGCCCGGCGCGCGCCCCCCGAGCCCGCCGCGCCCCGCACGCGGACCGCCCCCGCGCCCGCGCCCGCCCCCGCCCCCGCCCCCGGGCACGGCCCCGCCCACGCGCCTTCCGGCGCCTCACTCGCTCTACTAAACGACATGGAGCGCCCGCTTTCCGCTTCAGGTGAGCCTTCCTCTTCTAAGGTGTCTGTTATCATTGGAATTTCTAGTACCTGTAACAGTATGACAGCAGATAGATTATGTTCGTCGACCGTGCATCGATTGCGTTTAGAGGCAATCAGTAGCCACCGGCCGACGGCGAACGACTGTTTGCAAACTGGCCGAGGTGACACCAAGACAGATAGAGAGAGTGAGCGAGTAAGAGTGGATCCTTACGTGTGTCTCCCCGTGCGTCTCGCTCTTGCGGAACTTGAAGAGCACGACGTGTCCGTGCGGCAGCGCGACGGCCAGGCGGCGCGACTCGGCGCACAGCGCGATCTGCTGGATGGCCAGCGGGCTCTCCTCCTCGTAGCACGCGCCGCCCGCGCGACGCTCGAACACTGCCACACACGCGCTCACGTCACATGACACACAGGTAGGTACATTGTAAAGGACAATGATATTACACAATTGTAAGTTAAATAGTGATGTTCAATACTAACCTTTAGAACATTTTAATTTGTACAAAATCTGTAAGGTCCCTGCGCTCGCGTCCCAAAACTTAACACTACCGTCTGCATGTCTGAAACGTGACAAAAGTAACGTTCACGCAAGTTGCACACACCCTGAGCACACACTGTCGCTGCGCTATCAGACGCGCGAGCCTACCCAGTGAGGATGATCTCGTTGTAGGAGCAGGAGGCGGGCTCCCACTCGCCGCCGTTGATGGGCCACAGCTTCTCGCTGAAGCCCGTGGGCTTCTTGTTGCCCTGCCGCCCCACCGAGTAGAACGCTGGGATCTGGAAACAAGTTAACCATATTTATATTTTCCAAGTAGATGTCAACCGCCCAGGTGCGTTGGACATGCGTTACGACGCATGCAAGCCTACATATATATGGTAGGATGCGGACGTCACACACTGACACAAGTCACTCAGGATCCTTCGGATGGGTGGACAGCTAACGTCAGGCGTTTGATACAGAGTAGCGGGATCAGTTTGTGACCACGACTTGTAGTAGAGCATTAGATGCGCACTCACCAAGTCGGAGGGACAGTCGGCGAAGTACGAGCAGCAGGTGACGGGCGACTCGTGGATGTCCATGGGGTAGGGGTTCTCGAAGCAGGGGTAGCCGGGCGACTGCAGGTCGATCACCACCAGGTCGTTCTGCAGCAGCACCACTATCGCGTACGGCTCCTGGTAGTCTGGAATCAACAGCGTGACCACATTAGGGTTATATATTTGTTTGCCATATAGACCACCAGGCCGCGCGAGTACTGCGCAGACGTATTTATCACCATAGTGTTTGTACAATAAAACTTTACTAAGGTAAGAAAATAATGAAACATTTTAAGCAGGTTCAGGTTCGGTTCACTTGTGGGCTAGTTCCGAACTAACCTAATGTTATCAATAGATTTGATTTGGTGTAAAATTGAATGTAAGTAAGTTTGTAGTTGCCATTGCGAGAGGTACCGATATAGATAGTCGACTAGACCGTTACCCACTCCCATCCGGGAATGGCGAGATGGGAAGCCATCGAGGAGTGGAGTGAGTTCGTGCACTAGTGGGTGACGGTGAGGCCTTACCGGCTGTGTGTGGCGTCTCACAGAGCGTGACGAAGTCTACCACACTGTGCTCCATCTCCAGGACTGTGGTGGACTTGCCGTTGAGGACTGTGATGCTGTGCGTCCGGCCCGCCTTGTCCGTGGGCAGCCCGCCGCTGAATATCACCAGGCTTTCTCTGTAACATCACGAGTGTGGGGTCAGCGAGAGCACAGTATCCTGACCTTACTCGTTGCGGTCTACAATGAGCTACATTTTTATCAACAACCACAAGTAACTCGCGGACTTCTCTTATGCTTAATTAACTAAATCGGTAATGTATTTGTTTACGACGATGTTGAATCCAGCTGTTTACCAGCATCCGATGATTAATGACGAGCGGTGGCACGTTATATTTCATTCTGACAACTTTAACCAGATATTGTTTACGATGTTCCCCGACGGTGCGAGCACGACATAAAGCCGCGATGTTCATCCGAAATTTATAAACTGCTCTGTTGTCGGTATTAAAAGTTGCTAGCACGATAAAGCGAAGCTTTGCACCGCATCTAGCTTTAGTGTCGACGGTATTAACAATAAGCAAGCAGCGCCGCACCGCATCCACTTCAGCTTTGATACGAAGTTAACGTCATCTTTAGACATTTTACATTTGCTAACATTGGCTGTATCTTAGTGTCGGGTTACAAACGTCCTTACCTATATTGCGGTACATTACTATTATTTTTTCTTGTAATGGATCCGCTCCACTTCAAGGTGAACACTAGGAAGCCGACAGCGCGTGTTCCGATATTATTTGTTGTGTAAGTATTTGTTTGTTTCGATAATATGATATTACTTTTTATTTTACAATATTTTAGATGTAAATGTATTATTTCGCGTTTAAGTTTCGTCTTCGTAGGAAAACGACATGTGTGACGTGTGACGGACTCACCCTGTTCTCGAGGTCTTCCATTCCAGTCTGAGTATAGGTTTACAAGGCTCTAGTTTGCCGTCTTTGTTTGCTTTTGCTGTGAAAATACAAATTATATTGTTAGGCCCTAGTTAAACAATACTGGGAATTATTTGTAATGCATTATAAATTCAATTGAGTAAAACAGACGAGTTGCCGTAACCTCGTCACACACTGGTACAGTATCTGGTTACTTCGTAGTGTGGTGTTCATGTGACGTCAGGCTCACTCGAGTGTCGCTACATAGACGCGGCCACACTGACCGTGCGGGTAGGAGAGCGAGGTGGGTCGCGGCGCGCGCGTGCTCCAGGTGGCGAGCGCGCCGTCCGCGTGCGCCGTCATGAGCTTGCCGTCGTGCTGCCAGGCGGCGGCGCGCACGCCCTCGCCCGCGCCGCCCACGCCCAGCGCGCCGCGCCACTCCACCGCGCGCGCGCGCAGGTCCCACACCACCACCAGGCCGGTCTCGAACGCTATCAGCAACTGAAACATGCAACTTTCACCTTTAAAGGAATGTTTGCTGACTGCTACAACGCATTTTACCTCTTGTTTTCTCCAAACACCTGGCTTCCAGCGGGATGTACAGTCATGCGGGATGACATGCGGATATACATGGTTTGATGTTATTACCAAAGGGGGTTCCTTTTCTCTGACGCTGACCCTACTAGCACTTGAAGCCTCAAGGGTCGTCTTCAGCAAACGAGGATGTAATAATGCGTACACATCATAATTTGCATTTATTACATTAGTATAATTTTCCTGAAGTAGAAAGGACCATATGTGTTGCTGGGACTACATTTTCCCATCGACACGTGTCACGGCGTGAAAACATTTCCATTGGGCGAGTAAAGCTAAACGAGAGCATGGCGTACCTTGCTGGCGTCCAGAGGGTTGTCACTGATGTCCACCACGGCGCCGGGGTGGTTCTGCCGCGTGCTGGAACAGGCAAGTATAGCTTGTAGTGGCGCCGCGCTCCGGAACATTGGAACACATTGAGAAACCCCTATTACACATTTTCAATCTTTGTTTACAAGATGAACAATATCCAGATCAATGGAAAATAACGCGAGTTATCCCGGTACCGAAGGGAGGTGCAGGGGCAGATGTAGGTGGTTATCGACCTGTGGCCGTGCTGTCGGCGTTTGCTAAGGTTTTTGAATCGGTATTGCATAAAGCCATTTACACACAAGTGAGTGTACGACTGAATGAAGCTCAACATGGCTTCCGAGTCGGTCGGAGTACAGGAAGCAACTTGCTGTCGTTTATGTCATATCTGACACCTGTCGTCGACGCGGGGGGGCAGGTAGACGTAGCATATTTCGATTTTCGGAAAGCTTTTGATTTGGTAGATAATGACATTCTTTTAACGAAATTTGCTAATTTAGGTTTTACACCTCATTTACTGAAGTTTTTCGCAAGTTACCTAAGCGAACGTCGGCAGTACGTTGAGTATGCCGGGTACCAGTCGCAACCATATTTTACGTTTTCTGGGGTAAGCCAGGGCAGTAATTTGGGTCCACTTGAATTCATTATTATGATTAATGATCTCCCTGACGTGGTGAGCAGTGCGAGGTGTTTGTTATTTGCAGATGACCTTAAAGTGTTTAGCTCGGTGGCGAGCGCCTCGGACTGTGAGCGACTTCAGCGTGATCTCAATAGGGTGGTACAGTGGAGCCAGGAAAACAAACTGTCTTTCAATGTGACCAAGTGTTGTGTGATGACGTACAGTCGCGCGCGCGTCCCGCTATGCCATCAGTACGAGATGGACGGCACCGTGATGCCGCGGGTCTCGCACATGCGTGATCTTGGGGTGCACATGGTAGCCGAGTTGTCATTTAGGAAACATATTATTGATCTATGTAGCAGGTCCTTTAGAAGTTTAGGTTTTATATTAAGACAATGCACAGATTTTAGAAGTATAGCCGTAATTAAAATACTGTACAATTCTTTAGTTCGTAGTCACCTTGAGACGTGTGCCATTATATGGAATCCACATGAAGACAAATATAGCCTTATGGTGGAAAGAATACAAAATAATTTTTTGAGGTATTTATATTTAAAACAGTATGGTGTTTACCCATTCTACCCTTTGATGTACCCGAGTCTGTTCGTACTGGGCATGGTCGGGTACACCAGGTTGGCGGTGAGAAGGGATGTCGCACTAGTAAAGTACGTGGCGAGGGTGTTGCGCGGGCTGATCCACCATCCAGATGTGCTGGAGGCGCTCCAGCTGCACGTCCCGGACGGGTACGTGGGGGCGCGCCGCCGCCCCGCGTTGTTGAAGGTGCCGTGGGCAAGGACGAACCTACTTAAGTTCGCGCCTTTGTCTAGAGCTGCGCGTATCATTAACAATTTGACGTCGGAAGACCTTTTTGATAGCCTGCCGAAATTTGTATCTGGTGCGCAAAGAGGCATTGAAGGAGGGATAAAGATGTGAATGTTTTGTTTATTTTATTGTATGGTTGAATTTTATGTTTGTTTATTTTATGATATAGTTTAGTTTGTGTGTATAACATCGTTTTGGAGTCATCTGTCAGATGTTGTACTTCTTTATATGAATAAATAAATAAATAAATAACATCAGAGTTGCAGATCCTTTTGTGCCAGTCATAATGTTATCTTTCATTGGACACAATGCCGCAATGCCGTGCATGTAACAGGAGTAGTGCTTCAATCTTTGTTCAATTTGGAAAAAGCTCATCAAAGTTTACTTTATTATTACAGACACAGACTGCACAAGTATCAATACCTATCGGTTCATCAATCGAGTATCAAGCATAAATCAAATTTCTATACTGACATGTGTTGGCTGTCAAATCTGTCGTTCGTATCGCTGAGCACATGTGTGGTGGCGACACGACACGAGTCGGCAACGAGTCACGTGTACTAGTGGTATTCTATTACTATTCATTAATTATAAATGGCACGTAATTTGCTTCCGACAGACAGCAGTCTGACAACAACATAACGTCACCTCGACCGCTTCCAATAAAGTCAACGTTAATTCTTTCTGAAACATGTTGTCGTTAATAGGCAAGTGTGTTATCTTGCGAGCAGCCCCGCAGTGTCGGTCCGCATCGTGTCAGCTCCATTGACTGGGCGTCGCGGCGCCACTTGTTGCGGCCACCCCCACCCCCACCCGCCGCGTGGGGTGGGGGGCTCCGGGATTAGAGTGGTTTCAGCGGGAGCCAGGCGGAACAAAGTCGCGGCGGCTTTGAACGCGCTCGCTAATTTGTATACGTACGATTGTTCGCGTGAACATTGGAAATAGAAGAGTATCCGTGGCTTACTGTTGCGAGAATAGGTGTATACAAGTTTAATTAAAATAGAATGGTGGCAGGTTAGGTTCCCGGCATTCGCAACGATATCATCGTATGGAGTCGCACGCTTCAGTGCTCCCGCGGAGCTTGGCTGAGCACTACACCAGCGCAGTACTGCGTGCACCCGGCGTCACTCTAGTTATACCTAAGTACACGCCACAGTAGGGTCAACCATGCAAGCCTATGGTTGCTAGCTAGCGTAGCGCGTCGCCTACGACGACGTAGCTAGTGTAGCGAGATTGCTACGATAGCGAAGTTAGCGTAGCGCGTTTGCTACGACATCGTAGCCAGAGTAGCGCATTTGCTACTACAACCTAGCGTAGCGCAGCACATTGGTTGGTATTTGTGACTCGCTATGTTTATCTGCAAGTACGCGATCCTGCAACCTGACGCTCTCATAACGCACACTTACTGTGCACAACATGGTGCTCGTGTGGCATTACTAGATCATTTATGTTTTACGTAAAACAAAAAAAAAATGCATTTATTTTGTGCTACCAGGTGCCGGGGAGCTATACTTCCCGGAGTACGGTAGGTTTCAATTCTCTAAAACGTTTACCACGCAGTACGTTTTTGAGAATTGTAAAAGAAAATATGATATTTATAGAAAAAAAAAAACCTTTTGGTACTAAACCTTAACGTTACCGGTAGACACCATTCTATATGCTCGCTACACATCATGACTGTGATTACAATCTAACATGTTGTAGCACTTGTACTACAACGAAATTAATGAATAATGATAAGCCTTCCATCACAACGCTACGTGTTCGCTAGCTGCCGGCAGGGCTCCGCTGGCCGCCGCACAGCACGTGTCGCGCTCCCGGCGGCGCTCCGCAACTGTTGCTCACTACGACGCGTCGATCTTTGCGATAAGAACCACAATTACCCACAATTAATTTGTTATTTATTTCTTCACCATATATCTCTCTCTACTTTGTATATTTTGTTTGTATGTATGTATTTATGTTTTTTTTTTTTATATTTTATCTTTGAAATTTACTTTTCCTTCTATGTTCTTGCACCTACTATGTTTTGTGTCCGCATCATCCTAAGGTAGACTGGTAGAAAATGCCTAAGGCATTAAGTCCGCCTTTGTACGGTGTATTTTACATTTGTGCATAAAGTTTAATAAATAAATAAATAAGTGACATAAACCGGATCCGGCGGCAGTCCGGCGTGCCGGCGCCGCGCCGGGTCCGGCACGCGCCGGCACTCGCGCTCATTTGCAGAATTAGGCCGACACCATTGATACAGTTCGCGTGATTACAATGCCGCCTGCTGCCACCCAGTCGGACGCGTTGTAACAAAGGTTGCGTTTGTAATAAACTTACTCACACTCCTATAGTTAAGTTTCAACGTCAATGTATTAAGATAAAAAGGTACAAATCTCAGCAAAAGATAACGAATTCAAATACTACACAGTTACGTAATTTTCCGCTTCAAAGAGCATCACAGGATCTTTTATTATCCTCGCGCGCCCTCTCCGCCGGCGCCCTCTTTGCGCCATAATTTACATTATTTTAAGGGACTACGAACAAACGAGCCTATTCATTTACGATTCGAGCGTGATTTTTATTATATTTTACAATACCTTTGTCAGTCCCTACGTTTGCTACGGACGGATATCATTAAAACGCCTTAGTATTTTGTGAAACATACCATGGTATCTAACAATGGTGTCGGGTGACAACCCTAGGCGCTTTAATTGTTACTGTAACGCCATTGGCGGAAGTTCGTTACCAAGCGCCAATGAGTGCGCGTTATTTGAATTGCGAACTCGACGCGAGGTAATAGGGTTGGCGCGGCCCCAGGGCGTGTTATAACGATCTTTATTGTCTGTGAATTTAGCGTTTACAATAATGGTGGCGGCGGCGAAGAGGCGGCCGCACCAACCAGTCCTCCAATTAACTCGGTGTTCACCGCGGAAGTGCCTGTGAGCGCACAGCTACGCGCTCGTTACGTAGCAACTACAGCGACTGTGGTGCGCCGCAGCTAGCTCGCGAACAGCTGGGCAACCAAGTGGAGGAGGCTGCCATCTCTAGCTCACGTTTAAGAGGAACATTAACATTAGTATGGGAGCGCCAAGTTTGCGAGCCGCACACACGGCTCGGTCGCCAAACTTCTCAAATCTTTAGCTGAATAACTTGCGTCGTATGAGGAAAGTTCAAGTTCAACCAAACTTACGTTACTTGTAGTTATGACTCTCTATAATGTCATTTACCTCAATATAATACCGTTCCGAAACTGAACAATTAAACAGGCAACTAGTGTTACACTACGTTTATTCAACAAAGTCAGTTTTTGTTTGAATAATGTTAATTGCCACGAAGATTAAACTGTATTTAAGTAATTAAAACATAAAACATGCATCGTTAACTAAAATGTTCCGTTACAACCGTCATAGCCGTAGTCGTCGACATGACGATGATGTTAAGTTAGAAATCAAAAAAGAAATATATTGTAGACACTTACTACTTCCAGAAGGTTAGTTACAAAGAGATTGAACGTTTGGCTACGATTGGATGAGATTCAAAACTTAAACACGTTGTTAATTGTTTGTTTGTGTGGTGCTTTGCTAAGGAAAACATATGAACAGACAGTATAATCTAAGGAAAATAACGTCTATTGAAAACACTATCTAGGAAGTACATACATACCTATTGTATGTAAGTACTGAGAAGAGAACAAGTCCCCTCAGATGTCCCAGGTGAGAAAAAACACTCATTGCATATGAAGCGATCCTATGTGAGCGGCTGGCGGCTACTGTTTCACTTCTGCTCGCCCTCGCGCGCACGGTCGCGGCGACACGGCGCCGATATTTTCAATAGCGCGAGGCAGGATCTTTTGAACTGGAGTTTTGGTTAAATATAAATTGGAAACAGGAATGTATTTGAATCACGTTTTCGTTTAGTTTAGTCGCGGCTGGACAGCGGCGACGTGAATACTAAACACTTTGTATTATCGTTTGTGGAAGGCGGCGGCGCGCTGGGACGCGCAGGTGCTTCATCACAACACTCATGGTTCTTATTGGAATATGTTTCCAAGTGGTTTTCAGTAAATCTGGATAAAGGAAAGTGTGTAGGTGAACCGGAGGCGTAACTGATGTTGAAATATTTCAGTGTAGGACTGGGCTTTGTAATCTAGGCACCGAGTAAGAAAGAAAAGGCATCCGGATAAATTATTTCCCTCAGGACTGACATGACAAACGCTTTCCGTCGCTGGCCTACAAATTGTAAGACGAGATAAGGCGCTGTACAATCGCGATGTTCTTTTATTTGTGAATCTCGACTCCATCGCAATGCGAGGGTCGCGGACTGAGTGTCAGCGCTCATAGAAGACTCATTCATGATAATTGTTTGTTCGTTTTCAGAGAGAAGCTTCTAATGCTCGGTAACATTATATTAAAACTTACTCTAATAAAAATATCTTTCTACATATAGCTGATAAGGCCGTATGCCGTAGACGTTTAGAAAATGCTCAAAAAAAAAATCTGTTCCAATAGAAACAAACAAACAATACATCGGACAGTTTAGGTTGTTCTGCAACAGAGTCGTTTGCGTCGGGCGGTCACCGCAGTGCGGGCTCCGCTCAGCGGACGTCACCAATCACAGAGGACGCATCAAAACATTTGAATGGAATTCATGTATCGAGTTGATTGTTCGGGACGAGGAGGCGCTGTCCAGTGCAGCAGGATAGAATCCAAGCTTAGTAAATTGTAGATATAGTATAGAATACAAGTTATACAGTATAGATCTACGATGTGTACGAGTGCTTCTTCTTAATACGCTTGCTCAGCACTTAGCACACTCTTTTAAGTTAACAACGATTTGATGGAGGTTTCGCGGTTTTCTGTTGACATATAAGCAGTATTTATATTATAACAATAACAAACAAAAAAGACAGACAGAAACATATTTAAAAGAAAACTTTCAAAATCACGTTACGTTAGCAGCTCAGTACATTTGCGCGGCAATGTGAGCGGAGAGGACACTCGTGTCCTTATTGAGCTCGTAAATTGTGACCCCCGCGCGGATGCGACGCGTATTACCCGAGGCCCCCCCCCCCCCCCCCCCCCCCCCGCCCCCTGGTCCCGCCGGGCGTCATGGCGTGATCACGGTAGATATTACCATGCTCCTCATATCGGGCGGTTTGATTTAGTTATTTGGATGTATGAGATAGGAACAACACAGGTAGTGCAACAGGGTGCAATAATTCAGAAAAAATAAACCTCAGTACAAGCTTCATTTGACAAGAGAATCGTACATTGATAAAAACGTGTTATTGTGTATCTCGGAGACACGCGTGCGAGAGGTACCCGCCTCATGTTACTGACCAGCTCCTTTGCTGGAAGTGCGCCCTGCCGCCGCCCGGACAAGTGCCGCGGAAGAGGTCAGCCAGCCACGCGCGAGGAGGGTTCATGTTATCTCATTAGTGAAAGGGAAGAGACGTGCCTAATTAACTAATTATATTACACATGTCTGTATCTTGGCGGCGAGGCCCGGTAATGCGATTACACGGAGACACACCGCTGCACCGAGGGCGAGTGTTTGTTCTATATTAAGAACAGTAAAGTGATCAGGGGACTGCTCCGAAATGGCGCGCGGAGGAGGAATGAAGGTACCTGTTGACGCTAGAGGAAGGCAATAAGTACGCGATGTTAAACATCAACTTTTTATAATCAAACAATCTCCGTTCAATACTGACTGTATATAATTATGTAGAGGCGTTACAAATAGTAATAAATATAATAATTTAATGCGCAGTTATTATTGAATCTGTAGCACAGCGATGTACGACTACATTAAGTTGTTTGCTGAGTGACCGCGCCCCGCGCAGCGCGGTCAGGTATACTTCGGAGGTATACTCAATAACACTTAACACTATTTTACCGGCAAACCTTGTGGTAGGTTGGGAATCAGTTTATAAAGAACGGAAAATACAAAAGCAAAACTTCCCACTTACCTAACAATATTAGTTTAGGTGGAGCCCGCGCGCCCACGCGACTCGAGCCGTCATTCAAACTTAGTTTCAAATAAACTATAAAGTGAGTTAATTAACAAAATATAAGTGATGTCAGCAGCAGCGCCGCGCATGCGCAGACCTTCACACAACTTTAGTGAACAAAGCTCAAGTCGACTCATGCCGCTGACAGCTCTGTAATTTGCTCGCCCCGCGCACGCCCCGCACACGCCACTCACACGCCACGCTCCCGCCACGCGCACGCCACGCTCACGCCACGCTCACGCCGCGCGCTCACAAAAGACTTAATACATTTTCCTTTTGACGAAACTTTAATTAACAAATATAATCGTAAAATTCAAATTATATTCAACGTCAGGATAACAAGTTGTAATAGTCCGGCGCGCAGACACTGAATATACAAGTTTTTGTAAATTAATAACAAGTTAGCGTTTTATAAAATGAAAAGGGCTTCGAATATATGAATTATGTATATTTCATAATGGCGGCGTTGTTACAGTATTACTATTTGTAGTAGTTTCACAGTAAATACCTTCTCAATCGTGAAAACTTTCCAACAGTGAGTTGATGCCTAGCAAACTATTAAAAGCCAATAAATATAATTAGTGAATTCCAGAGACACTGAAGTAAATAGTAAAAGTACCGACTAACTAGATTAAGATTCCAACAACGATGGAACATCGCCAGCAATGCCGGCGGGGCTGCGCGCCCGGAGCCACGTGACGCCGCGTGTGTGCGGGGGGGGGGGGGTGCACACTACCGGACTGAGAGACCTGACACCGTGTCATCTTAACTTAAAGCCCGTTCTTCGCCAAAGAATTACATTTTGGAAAGAACTAGGCCAGTACGTACCTACATATGTATGTGCTTCCGAACCCACGAGACGATCAGATTCGTCCCACACATTCAGTACCACTATTCAGATGTTTTACGAGTGATGCGGCTTCAAAACAAGTCGTTCCACTTCAATTATTCACGATATGATTTCTTTGACTTTCAGTCAATTGTGTAGGACAACTACCTATAATGATAAATATTAATATCACATACAAGAGCTAGGTAAAAGCTTGCTTCAAAAATACTACTAAAATTGTTTTGCAAATAGTTTCGTAGCACTCCTGCTACGGTTTGTAGCACATTGTTGCGTAGCTGTCGAGGCGTAGCGTCTCGTCAGTTCGCTACGGGCGTAGCGCCGCGCTTCGTAGCGAGAGTGCTACGTGCACGCTACGGCACAATTTGCGTGTGGGCTCTACGAAATAGATTCGGTTTGCTAAATACAGTTAACTGATAAGAAGCATAAAGCTAAGCACTACTCACTAATATAGTTAGTATCTGTTATCAGTGCGCGCAGGCTCGCACAGCGGTCGGTATTCACCGGATGGCCCATTCAATAGGCGACCCCTTCAATAGGCGCGGAGTGACGACGCCGCCACACTACACATTAAAGGCCGGGTCACACCGGATGCGTGGCGTGACGTGACGCGTGACGTGACGTGCACACGCGCGTGCGAGCACTGTCACACCGGCCAAGACCGGTGCAGCACACGTCACGCACGCACGCATCACGTCACGCAGAACTGCTGCACGCAGACGTACTAACGCAAGATCATCCAATAATCCAATAAACATTCGAGAAATTTTTGTTAAATACTTTAACAATTGAATTGTTCTAATTTTTGTACTACATTATATAAATAAAAACAGTAATTTGAACTTATCATCTATTTCCAGCGTTGTGGCATCTAACAGGGAGCGCCATATAATACAACGTCATCACTGCACGCGCGTGTGCGACGTTACCGTTCCGCTACTCACGCGTACGGACTCGGTTTGTGACATGATGCGGCTCTGCGTGCGTGAGTCACGCGCGTGCACACGTCACGCATCTGGTCTGACACCTTTCGTACAGTTTCATACATTACAACTGGTGCGTGCACGCATCACGTCACGCCACGCATCTGGTGTGCTTTGGCCTTAAGTGGTCGGTGAGATATGATACAGTGGGTTCAGTCCTACATCATGTGTTATTGTTAAGGGTTGTGTACGAACACAATCTCAATCAACACACAGTCACAATCTTTACTTCGGAGAACTCACAGAGCATTAGCTCATCCTCTGTGAGTTCTCCGAAGTCCGAAATTGAACATTTTGGTTTTGTATTCTCGTCACTATCACAGCGACCGGATCGTTGTGTTGTGCTCTTGTGTTTGTTGTAGTTCATTATTAACCCAGCCACTAGTTAATGAGCAATTGTTTACAATACAGACTAGATATATTTTCGTATCGATGTTATACTTGTCAAGTTTAACAAGTACATATGAACAATAGCAGACGAGCAAGCGGTCACTTGGTCGCTGTTTATAGACATGTTCATCGCGTTCCGGCGTGGCTTGTTGCTCGCGCGCACAGATTGTCTGCGACTACGTATGTCGCGCGTCGCCGCTCGAGCCGGTCCACGGTGCTGTACACGTATGATTGATTGGTTCGTACAGTTGCTTGCGAGAAAGATTCGTAACTAAGGTTCACCGTGTGAAGCGCACATCATACTAGAGCGATGTTAAATCCTCACGCTCAACCTCACGGCGAGTGAAACGGACCTATTTTATTGTTCTCTGAGTGAATTCACAAGGAATGCATTGTCCATTATTAGTTATAGATAGATTAGTAATAAGCATGAATTAAATTATGAGTAATTAAGGTGCATTTATCGCATTGGGTTAGCATGTAATGGTAAATGTATGTAGATAAATAAATAAAATAAATAAATAAATATAATTGAAATACGTAAGTATGTGCAATTTTAATATGCCGAACATCAATCATCTTTGTCACCAATAGCTCTTTACAACTAGGCGTTCTGTGCAGCTCTTAATAGTACCCGTTTCTTTTAAAACTGTGTGTATGTGTGTGTGCTCGCTGTGCTCACGCTAGTCTCGACTACTGGGTTGAAGTTTTAAGCACGCTAGCATTTCATAAAGTTTTTCAATCTGAATTTTAAGCGTGATATGTTGATGTTGGAGTTCAAGCGCTCGCGAGATTTACACGAAACCTTTAACATATACTCTTTCCTAGAGATTGATCGGTTTACATTTATATGGCGATATATAGTGCATGCGTATGCACGAGGATACAACACGCGTGTGCTTATCACACACTATAAACAACGTTATTTATTAACATTGTGAGCTGTCACTGACTGTTCAGCGACTGTTCGGAATGAATAGAGCCTCCGACTGCAAGCTCGCGGTATTGTTCGCCGTTCAATTCAATTGCTTTAATATGAAGGTATTCAATGTATTTCTGTGCGGCTCAATAGCGCCGGCTCGGCGCGAGTTACTATTGATTTGAAAATTAAATTAATTGGAAAGTGAACGTTTTGTGTAGACTTTCCATTGTGCCTGTTTGGCAGGTATCGCTGACTCAAATATGCTGCTTACTTGTAGCATGTTACGTAACTACGTCAACTGTAATAGCTAGGGACGGAGTACACAGAGCGATGCTCTGACGTCACTCAATCAATCTGATCATCGTGTTACATCATTACCTGCCCTGTACTACAGAGAGCCACTTTGCGACATAGCCCCGCACTTGCCTCACACGCAACCCATTTGAGCTATTTGAGAGCTTACAGTGTATTAGCTCAACTGAGCGACTACTCCGCTTGTGTGTCGGCAGAGTAATATGCTATTAACCTTTGTAAACTATTGAGTACTTTATAGTAATATTATGAACATAACATTATGCAGTTTAGATGTCTTGTTTATAATCACTATTTAGAATGCCCTGTTGGTGCAGAAAATTAAAGAACCTTTTACACCCGCACAACAGAGATTCGAGATTCGAGCCGCGGAGACCTGCAGACTCCTGCGGGGGTACGGACAGAAGACGGGTCAAAAACGAGGTGTAGTGTAGTGTAGTGTAGTGTAGTGTAGTGTAGTATTGTATAGTGTAGTGTAGTGTAGTGTAGTATTGTATAGTGTAGTGTAGTGTAGTGTAGTGTAGTGTAGTGTAGTGTAGTGTAGTGTAGTGTAGTGTAGTGTAGTGTAGTGTAGTGTGTAAGTTACTTTATATTAAATACATGCCTATCGTATCCTAGTTAAAAGGTGTGTCTATTGAATTATAGTCAGTATTATCCCAACCTTCGGTGTTTCATTTACCTCTGCAATAGCCCGCCTTACAGAGGGACAGATTTTAATACGTACGAGTATGTACAACTGTTTATTCCAGGCGAATTCGCAGGGGTGTTGTCCAGTTTTCGTTAGAATTTCTTCGATAAGTCTCTTAATTATTCCATTCGATACCGCACCCCGCACCGCATCCCCGCATCACCTATTCCCATACCGTTATTATATATTACGTTGCTTTAAGAACATTACGTGTATATAGCGCACGTAGCAGCGTCAGATTAGCATTATCGTTGAGTGTAATATCCGAAGCACTCCTTCGTTACTGCGTCTACTTGAGATTCACTTTACTCGGAATATCACTAACATATCTCACTACTGATGGCGATACGCTGTAACACTCTCATACAACGACACACTAATGTTCAGTGAATGAAACTGACACGTCGGAGGTAATAAATCTCGAGGAACAGCAATGGAGGCTGTGTGATGTAAACGTGCCCGCCTTGTACAATTGTACTTCCTTAATGTTACAAGACGAGAAAAGTTTATTCATGAATAATGTAAGAAAACCTAAGTAAGTTATTGTAGATGACGGTCTGACGAGCTCACTTTATGACGAAAGTTGATGTTGTTGTAACCTGTCTACGCGGAGATGAGGGACATTACTGTGCAGGAGATCATCGTGACGGCGCGTTGTAGAGGGTTAGGCAGCAGCTGTTACAGTCCTCATCACCGTAAACCTACAACATGCCATGAAGCTAAAAGACAGTAAGCTCATGATCTGATGTTTGTCATCGCCGTTATCTTTCACGATCTCCATTCAATCTCGTGAGAACATTAAGCAGATTTTAAAGCGCTAGCATCACCGCGGCGGCGCCTCTACGTAGATATGATATTGTGTGACATCGTAAACTGACGGCATTGCGTCGACCATAACCGTAAAAGTCGCGACACAGAGGGGTAGGCAGAGACCCAAGTAACGAGCCGACTGACTGCTACATAAAATGTTTACGTGAAATTTTTACTATTCGCGATATTTTTCTACTAAAATTCGTATTTTATATTTCGGTGCTTAAAATAGAATATGTCTTTTCGTCCCACGCTAGATATTGCTCTCGCTTCAGACAGATAAAACAAGTTCATACTCGTTTCACATAGTTACAAATGTACCCAATGGCTTTTTTACTATTACTTATATTCATTAAAATTCTCATATCGGAGTAATTTGAGCCGAACATTGAACAGATTGAGATCTGTTTATGAGACACATCAGCGCTGAGAGATCGTGTGCGTTCAAACAAAGTGTTGATCACCTGCTTAGCATACAAGCGAGTGTCGTCTCGAGACGCTTCCGGAGACGGGTTGCGGATGCTGACATAATAACACTATATGTTATGAGTTGAGCGTTATCCTAGTTTAAAGTATGAGCATAATTGTATGGTATATCAAAATATGAGACGAGGCTCATTTGAATATAAACATAACACAAAAAATCTAATAAAATCCGCTTTGTAACTAGTTGTATTTCCTTTTTTACGTGATTTCCGGCATCTCCGGGCCACGTGATAAAACTCGCAGTTCCGCGCGAGCCCCGCGGGAAGCAATATTGTAAGATGATAAAGTATTCGTGTCTCCGCACCACTCCGCGTCACGGCATATGTATGAGCTTAAAATTATAATTCATAGCGTGTCCCCCTGGGTGAGGTTTACGATCGGCGAGCCGAGTAAATATACCGCTTCACCAATAAAGATGGCTGAAGATATCTAGTCTTTATCTATAGACTCTGAAAGAATTCAGTTGATTCTATGTGAATTAACTTATGGGTTTACGAGCGATGATCGGAATAGATAAAAACTGAAAGAACTCGATCTTATGTCATAGTGACGGAGCTTTACGACGGGGCAAGTCTGCGTGGGCATGCCGGTGCCGACTGGATGTACGTCTATATATCTGTGTTGTGAAGAGAAGTGTCTAGATCAAACGAACGAACGGTAAACTATAAAATCACTTGTAATGACTTCAGTACCCGCGCGAAAACATTTACGACACGTCGCACTTTAGAACAACACTAACCACATGAGCATCACCTTTGATGCTTTCTACACGAACTTTATCAAAACTCAATATATGGTAATAGGTATTATAATGTTATCTCTGAAAGTTCTGATCTGATTACAAAAACTTTCGACTTAGCTGAATGTGTTATGTAGGACGTCAGTTTTAAACAAACAATCTGCAGAGCAGGCGCGTCTACCAGTTACTACACTCAATTAAATATCTAAAGACATCATGCGTATGAGGTACCTCACCTTTCTGAAATACAGCTGACACAAACAATAAGAATCCTTTTTGCTTAAAGTGGCGACTTCAGTGATATCTGCATATCGGCCGGCTGAACTAACCCCACCCGCGCCGGCACGACTTAGCGCCGTATTAGACCTATTTGCCCGGGCATAAATCAACACCGATTCCTCGAACGAAAAATTAACGTGACAAATTGTGAGCGTACGCGCGCTCACAATTTGTCTTAGCTGCTGTGATTGGGCGACTGAATTATCAACAACCAATCACAGACGTTTACGCGCGCCTGACAATTTGTCACGTTAATGTTTCTTTGGATGGGACTGGAGTTAGCGGCGCATTAGCTCCTTCCTCACGTTCGTGTTCCGGATTAGTGCGACATTATGAGCGCGATGGCACACGGACTTATCGGTGGCTGACGAATGTTGGTACCGAGAATCAAGATTATCGGTGGATATGGTGAGATAAGCTTTTGTTTCATGTAAGTACTTACGCGCCACTTACATAGAAACAAACAAAACATACATAAACATAAACTTCTGAAGATTGTGTTCGTCATTACGTCTTAACCTTATTACCTACCTTACATTATTCTTGTAACGTAAGGCTTTTGTTGACTTGTAAAAATGATAAAATCTTTAGTGCGATTTAGATCCTCCGCTATAACACCGCTATAACAACTTATATGCCAGAAAAAGAACTCGATAAAGAACACTATCCCTGAACTATAGGAATAACAAGCGCATATTTAAATCAACATTTGTAGTTCGTACAGGAATGTATAAATCTGTCAAATGTTCCTCATTACATTACACAATAAACAATATGGTACTCACACTTCGATGGCCTTGTTCCAGTTGATGACGTACCCGGAGAGCGCGAAGGTCTCGATGTTGACCACGTGCACGTTGCCGCGCTCCGTGCCCACGTGGATCCACTTGGACGCCAGCGGCAGGTGCAGGCACGTGATCCTGCGGGGGGGCATGTGCAGTGAGCCTCACTTGTAGCAGACACTTGCTAGTTGTTTAGAACAGAGTAGAGGTAGAATATCGAACCTATACGTTACATACGATCAAGGAAGTTGGAAAACAATATCTTACAAGAGAAAGAGAGAGAACTAACTCTGAGGTAGAGAGTACTGAGTTATACAGGTATACCAAGGAGGTAAGGTAATACAATAATTTGGAATCTAAACATTCTGCCAGCGAGTCCATTGAGCCAGCAGTATTATAATTTAATTCTAGAACAATAACAGTTTACATTTCACATTCAATTTAAATACACAAACAACACAACGGTTACTACACAATACTCGTTTATACCTCGTTTATATTAGAACAAGTGCAGCTCTGAATTATTCATACAATAATGTTCAAAAGCCCGTATCGATATAATTCAGGCGTCTTTCAGCGTTCAGCGCACAAAGGAGCTCATTCACAATGGAGTGACCGCGCGCTGTACGCGCCGCAGCCACTCAATAGAGGTAAGGAAGGTATCGCCTCGCGTCATATCTATTCATGAGCGAATAAAATGTAAGTGTCCGTGTGTTCAGGTCGTTATACCGCGCTGTGTCGCAACACATAGCCTATTGTAATCCGACGGCACAAGTGACCCTTTCCACGATAAGCTCATTAGTGTCGTATGGCTCCACTATCGTCAGGGTCCACGTATTATGTTTTTTCCCACTTTGAGGTCGCACGTGAAAATAATCTACTATAACTCCTTGGCTTGTTGTATGTCTCACGAGAGCATTACAAATTTTGTGCGAACTAATGTAGCTGGGGTCTGATATAACTAGGCGATTCATTTTATACATTGAAACTGAAAGCGTTTAGACTTTTGACTTAAAGCCAAACCATATTACAAAATATTTATTACTATGGCAGTTTATAAACCAACTCTAGTAGACGCCAGCCCTCTACAATAGTTAACGTTACAGACGTTGGGCCTCGTGTCCAAAATATATAAACAATTGTATACACAGAAGCATAAAGCATACAGCACACGAGCCACCGACACACCTGCGTGAGCCTAACTCTACACGTGTTAACACGGTTTTATAATAATTGTATGAACACGTGTACAATCTACAACGAACGACAATTGTTAACAACAAGCGTCTGCGTATACAAGAGATAACTATTATTTTTTACGTTAAGCAGTAAAAGTTTATCTAAACCTATTAACGGTCAAGGTACACACACCGAGGCACACAAACACTACAGAAGGACCACTTCCAAAGTTTTTCATAATAAGCCGACAGTAGGAAGAGATGGCACAAAGAAGTGCCGAGTGGTTGGTACACTGTGGGCGCTGTATGCGCGTGACTGTGCACAAGTCCAGTGTTGGTCTTCTGTCGCGACTGCGTGGTAAGGTCGGCGGCGCGTAATGGCCGGCTCTGATAAAGTTCGTCGCTGTACACTTTTTAATGAACTCTTTAGGCGGCGATTACGCGCCGATGTGGGGGCGAATCGTTTGCCGGCTACGGCCTCGCGTGGCTTTTAGCCAACTCGATGGCTTTGGTTTTCCAATACCTCGTTGGCTTGTTATGTTGATTTTTTGCCAATATGCATTAAACACAAACCAATATTCTTCGTAAAGGGTTCGTAACGTAGCAGTGGGAGGATTTCTAATTCAGAACTTATAATCCGCTAGATAGATGCTTTATCCGATGGATTATTCCTGCATACACTTACAAACATTAAAGTATTTGTCAAAGCTGAAAATATCATTTACTCTACAGGAAATAGAGAAGAGTTTGTACAATAATATCTAACAAGGGTCTACGGCAAAGATACCTAGAGACATGCTCATCCACTAACAAATAAGAGTCGTGCAGTACCCTATACGTACGACGTATGCGGTGTTCTGATTGGCTACAGCATGCAGTGTGTGGAAGTGTGTCACCAGGTGGCCAGCGCGCACAGACAGGGATCAGTGACTTCATGTGTTTGTAACCTGAGTTCCGAACTCTGTTTAGTGTTTAGTGCGGAAACAAAATGACATTGTCTTTCAGGCTGTTTTTAGTCAATTATATGTCGTGTGTAGATGATCAAGTTTTTACATTACATGAACGTTTTGCAATCATTCAGTTTCTTTACTTTAAAACTGTAATTCTTCGTGGAATAGGTATTACAGTGGAGATGTGTTGTGTGTGTGTGTGTGTGTGTTTGTTGAGCAGCCTGCTGGCGTCGTGTGGACAGTGCGTGCGAGTGCATGCGAGTGCGTGCGAGTGCGTGCGACATCAAACTAACACACACTCACCCCTTTATTTCGTTAGTCGATAGTGAGAGTTTGATGCGTGATCTGTAACAGCGCAAAATGTACGCTCAAGTGTGTGCACTTGTTACACAATGGTCATGTCGGCGTCTCGGCTCAGGTGTTACGGTTAGAACAGCTCTCGGGTGCAACTAATATAACGCTCTTGTTTGAACAAATTCATCTGTAGCTTTGCAATTAATATTATTGAAAATACTGAGTTTGAATTCTGTACAAGTATGTATATCAACTATTAAATGCTTCTTCTAGTGGCAGAAGAGCAAAATTACAAGAATATTTGTTGCACCCAGAATGATGTAGTACCCGAACTAGGTACCTTCCATTAGTAGATACATAGCACGCCGCGAGCCCGCCTGTACCAGGCGACCATAACATGTTACAGATTGTATTGATGAGCCACATGACGAGTGCTGGTCTATAAACAGTGCTCAATGTGCCGTTAGTAGCGCCACGTACCTTCCCACATATCAACAGGCATTCTATTAGACAAGTAAATAATATACTAACATGTAATTTTGGTACAATATAAATTGCATCGACACAGTTAAGTGCTGAGGATAGATAAGAAGGTGCATGGCGGCCATTATAGCTACGTTATCAGAAATGAGTAAGTTTGAACCAGTTCAGTTCGTGGTAAAGATTGGTGCAGTATAATGTTGATTGTACGCAGACCTTATGCCTAACGTATTCTACGACCACGCTCACACAAGACGAACTCTAATCCTTACAACAGTATGAACTAGGAACTATTCTAGTTATCGGCTATCTAGGACGCTAAACCATTCAGTAAATACAAACGTTACCTATAAGTGTCAATTTGTGAAGTGATGCAGGTCCTACTCTTGCTTTTGTTTTTTCAAAGTTTAGCTCAAGTGTCTTACAAGTGTTTTGTTTAACGAGTCTCCGGTGTTTGTCGAACTTGCGAACATGTTTGGAAGATAGATCATTATACTGAGAGCTTTAGTAAATAGTCATTTTAAGAAAAAAGGAAATCTTAGATGTGTGCTAAACTAGCAAAATATTAAATAGATCACCAATTAGATTCTTGCACTTTGGAAAGCTAGCTTGTTTTCATAAACGAGTCTGACGTGATGTGTTAGTCTAGCCATGTTTTTTAAACTAGGATAAGAGTTGCTTGCTGTCATCCTGCGTCACCCTAGGCACAGCCCTACATCATATTTCCCAGCTATTTATAAGTGTAACATGAATATATTTTGGTGATCAATTAACGCCGTTATACTGGATACAGCGTGTGATAACACGCACGGTGTACATCAATCCACAGAAACAATACCCTCCAGGGAATCTCAATTCCAAAGACAACAACCGCACGAAATACGTTCTCTACAGCCATAACATGATATACACAGTGTTACCACTGACAAAATTAATTGGTATTGTTGGATGCAGCCTCGGGGCACGCTTAGTCGGTCGCTAGCTGGAATACACTGTGTCAACACACGGGTACGGGAGCAATGTAACATGGTTACGTTGTTACAGAGTAATAAGTTGCTTATCATTGATACAACAAGGATTCAATCGCGTGTGATGTGATGATATGTGATAGTCAAATGGTTAGGGCGTGTGGTACACCTCACGGCCTACCCGTTTGACTATCACATCATACTTACAGGAGTTAGGAGGCTTAAGTTATAGGAGGGTTTAATGTATGTGTTGCGACTGCCATGGCCAACCGTACTGTGTAACACACACTAGATTGTTTTCCTTTATGGAGAGAAGAGGGTGAGGTCTGTGTGTGGTGACGATACTAGTGTGGAGCGATCTGCAATATGTGAGCAGGATAATGCTGACGAAGGAAGAGTGTTTTGAAAGCAAGGTTAATACCGTTCACGAGAACAATACGAGTGTCGATGTAACCAATAACGTTGACTTACAATCGAGTTCTTTGAGGAAGAATAAGTGACAGAAAGCAATTGTTTTGCTACAATACGAAACCAATGTAATATCTCTCCACCAACAATATGGTGCCGTGACAACAATGTTCCCGTCTATAATTATCTTTCTATATAATAGGTGTCTTGCAGCTGGAATGAAGATCGCGTGGGATGGGGTTCAATGATCACAATAAATTGTCGTAAAAATGTACGAATTGGTCGTAGTGTTTAATAGTGACTAAATTGCCTATCAATAAAAAATAATTCATTGTCATTGTATTTTCGACCGCTCACTTCACTTTACTTTGAGTTTCCTCTTTTAGTTAAAACCCTTTCAATGCGATATCATCATGTGGGTAGAAACAGGACCACGGTATAAACCCAAACCCTGATTAAATAATATAATATCCATTTATCGGCTCATTCGAAATTGAGACAAAGATTTCTACTGACAAACAGCGGCTCGGATATCAAAGCAACAAATCATCCACGTTGCCATGACTACGCCCCGCCCCTGGCGCTCTCCAGTGATGAATTAAACAAAGCAATAATAACGAGTCACAGATAATAGCGCTTTGATTTATGGAGCACAAAGTTCGCTTGTAAACTGTCGAACAAGTTTCATAAATTCTGTTTTAAATGTAAACGACTAATTTAAATTACTGTCGCAGTCTATGACTACGCACCTGTTTCAGTAATTTCTCTTTTATTGTATTTTGCCACAAAATCTAGAAAGTTTATCCGAACAAACAGAGACAAAAGTAAAGAACGAACAACGCCGGAAATCGTTTAGTCTACATTTGACAGATTCTACTTTTGACATCATAGTCTACTATTGACAGATTCTACATATGACAGATTCTACATTTGACAGATTTTACATTTGACAGATTCTACATTTGACAGATTCTACATTTGACAGATTCTACATTTGACATATTCTACATATGACAGATTCTACATTTGACAGATTCTACATTTGACATATTCTATATTTTTTTGAAAAAAGTGAGACAAGAGGGACAATATGAAATGAAGAATACTACCGTTATACAGTAATCACTACATTTATTGATAAGTAAAATTTGTTTTTAAAACGAGTATTAAATGTTTAAATTATAGTAACTGATACTGTCCGAAACAGTGACAATGATCAAATTAACGTCAAAATTATTTTTTGTTAACATAATTACGAGTAAACAATCACGGTGAAAACAGTGGAAAGCTATTAATTAAGAAGCAACAATCATTTTTATCGCAATAAATATTATTAGTCTTATTTTCTAACATAGGCATTAAATCACATTAAAAAAATACGAAAGTAAATAAAGATTAAAAATTAAAATTACAGGAGCAGTCAGTTGTATATAAATTATTTTCTTAAAAAAAATCGTCGACCGATTTTTCATCGTTTTGAAGTTTCTTAACAATTTTGCTGTATTTTTTGTCAAAATTAATGTCACGGTGCCGGCGACGATTTACTTTATTTATTTACTTTACTTTATTATTTACTTTCGTATTTTTTAAAATGTGATTTAATACCTATGTTAGAAAATAAGACTAATAATATTTATTGCGATAAAAATGATTGTTGCTTGTTAATTAATAGCTTTCCACTGTTTTCACTGTGATTGTTTACTCGTAATTATGTTAACAAAAAATAATTTTGACGTTAATTTGATCATTGTCACTGTTTCGGACAGTATCAGTTACTATAATTTAAACATTTAATACTCGTTTTAAAAACAAATTTTACTTATCAATAAATGTAGTGATTACTGTATAACGGTAGTATTCTTCATTTCATATTGTCCCTCTTGTCTCACTTTTTTCAAAAAAATATAGAATATGTCAAATGTAGAATCTGTCAAATGTAGAATCTGTCATATGTAGAATATGTCAAATGTAGAATCTGTCAAATGTAGAATCTGTCAAATGTAGAATCTGTCTAATGTAGAATCTGTCAAATGTAGAATCTGTCAAATGTAGAATCTGTCATATGTAGAATATGTCAAATGTAGAATCTGTCAAATGTAGAATCTGTCAAATGTAGAATCTGTCTAATGTAGAATCTGTCAAATGTAGAATCTGTCAAATGTAGAATCTGTCAATAGTAGACTATGATGTCAAAAGTAGAATCTGTCAAATGTAGACTAAACGCCGGAAATGTGCCCAAACGAGCGGCGACAAAGCGAAAAGCGAACACGACCACCGGGCGGAAGTGAGGGGCGACCTCTAACGAACACACGACGTCTCACCGAATAGTGACATGAGTCCCGCGTGGCACGGGGCGCCGCATGTAAGTATGAGGTAAAAATTCTCGTCACGATGGTCCCCACTCAGCGGAGTCTCGCCGGGCGCGACGGGTCGGCGCTTATTTGAGTAATTAGTGCTCTGTATGCAAACAGTTGCGGGACGCCGACGTTCTGTTGTTAAACGGCGGCGTCGCTCGCTAGTGAGTTGCTTTTTATTTGGTGCCGGGTACGGTCGGGACGATTGTGGCAGATTCATCTGAAGAACGGGCTCAGAGGGCAAAGGACTTTTCTCTGTTAAGGATTAAGTAAGATAGAGAGCATAATCATGTGTTAATTTGCATTATGATATGCGTGAGGTTTATTGCTCTACAATAAATTGAGATAAACATTCAATAACTAATGTGCTGCATTGATGTCAAATCCAAACAAAATAAGAAAGTAAGTCAGAATTGGTGAAACATCCACAAGTACTAGTAAAAGTTAATACAGATACTTTGTTTGGACTCTGCAGTACGACGGCGACGGTAGATACAATGCCCAAACAATTAATATCAATCGTCTGGAAACAAACAAAAACATGGAGACAAAACAGCAACCAGATGGCCGGAACCATAAAATTATTCTGAACTAAATAATGGGAATGAACCTCCTCAAGCGGAATGAAATACGAGCCGGCGCCAACAGACGCCAGGGGGGGGGGGGGGGGGGGGGCGGTAATAAAAGTTCATATAATTGTGTCACACAGACTAGCTGGCCGGGCAACGGGCTAGCTCCTAGCCTCTTTCTGCCTGTCCTCCGCTCCCGGCTGACACCAGGTTCTATTAAACTGTCCAAGTTTGTAATTCGTAAACAAGGTTACTGCATCGAGTGCTACAAGCTATCAGTGCTGTCATGTTCGTGAGGGTGACATTGCTTTTGTCACTTGTTATATTTGATGGCTAATGTTATGCTGTCCGTAGTTGGATGTTCACCAGTCCAAATTAAGTAATATATTTCTGCTTAGTGACCTAATTTTCTGTCTAAAAGCGTTAAAATAAGTTGTATTTTTATCGTAAATGTAGTAAATAAAATAGTTTGCGGATACTTAATTTAATATACAATGTTGTATTACAAAAGTTGTCTTTTCGGCAATTAATTTATTAGATGAAACTTTTAGCAAGTCAACGGGCTGCGAATGATTTCACCCCGCAAGTTGGTTGCGACCTTCACTTGGGCAACACAAGTTATCGGACATCGTGTATAGTGCTTATAACTTAGGTATAACTTCACATTATAATAGTGAAAGTATCTATGCGTCAGGCAGCATCCTGGACATCGATGACTTGTGTCTTCGCTTTCTTTAGCCTCACTCAAAGATTCATTCAAATCGACAATTCAGTGAATAAGTGATCTAGTTTGTTCAGTGAATTCGATCCTGTGGCCTAATGAACACAAAGCTTATCAAAATATCAGCACAACTAACCGCTTATAATTTAGTAATTGTCTTGCAAACTCCGAACGTCTAATTTAGAGTCTTCAAGATAAGTGTAATGTTACAAATGCTAATACAAAACTACACGTCATCGACACCCCAACAAAGCGCACACGAGTACAGTGAGCACCACATGAACGTTACCTTTCTCTCTGGAACTTGAGCGAGTGCAGGCGCTGCGGCGACTTCTGGCGGAAGGTCCACAGGTGCAGCTGGTCGTCGGCGGTGGCGGTGACGAGCGCGCCCTCGTTCACCAGGAAGCTGGCGTGCAGCACCGCCTCGCCGCACTCGTGGCGCACGTGCGCGTCCACGCCCGGACCGCCCAGACTGAGCGCGGTTCAGGATATCACTGATATTGTGTTTATGGGTTTTTGAAGTACATGCTAGTATAGAATGAGAGCAGGTATGCAGTAAGGGACACTCCAAAAAAATTTGGATATTTTTTGTAAAAGCTAATGTGTAATTTGATTCCGGGCAAATTAACACATGAATGACACGGTGAATGAAGCAAGAATAATGTTGCATCACAACATAAAATATTTTCGTAGACAGCTTAGCAAAGCTATTTGAAAATGCAATTTAAAAATGCACAGGTAAAATGTTCGTCTCCTATCAGAGAAGCCGCTCGTTTTCGGGCGAGCGGAGTGAGTTATTGCAACAGTGGGCATTCAGGGCGCCAAATGTAGCCGCCATTACGCTAATGCAGCGCTCAGTGTGCGCCCTGCGCGTCCTGCTCGGGCACACGTCGCGTGCCCATAGTGCGGCGTGTTGACGTGTCTCTAACGCTCTAGTAACGCTGGTAACGGATGATATTGTGTCAACATGTGCATTATGGGCACGATACGTATACACATTCGTTTCGCACCGCTAGTGTGTATAGTACGTAGTGCGTCGTGTGGACGTGACCGTGAATGTATGAGGAACTGTTGACGTATTGTCAGGATATGTGCCTGTGTCGGTAATGGAAGGTTTATGTGTCGCCAGCTGCTGGCCTGCGATATGTGATAACTGGCTTAAAAGCGCGGCAGATGTACAGTCGGTTGTCAACATTATCTGACCCACCCTAAACACAATCGACATTGGACCTTCTGCCAATGAAAATAAGGTTTAATTTCAATTTATATGAGGTTATCAGTCAAGTGTTCGAGAACTGAGAACGAACAAATACAATAATAATACACACACGCAAATTTGATCTTTATCACGTTAGCATTGGGTTAAATCTTATAACAACTTGTTATAATATAATAAGTGTAATAGCTTATTTTAATGAGTTCGGTCAAGTAATTCTGGTCTCGTGGTCTGTGTATAAGACTGAGAGTGACAAGTTGCGAGATCAAATCCTGCGACGAAGATATTGTTTTGCTTTCAATTTAGAATTTATTCTAAAAGTATTTCTTGTATTATTGTAAAGAACTATAGACGGATAATCTTCAAATATAAAGTTTCTAAAATGGCAATATTTTGGCATAACTTGTAAAAAGTGGGTAGTTGAAAAATAAATATTTGTATTCATTGTAAAACTGGTATTCAAATGCTACTAACTAAGGGTATGCAGTGACAACGCGCAAACATATTTTACCTTGCCTTACTAAATTGCAAAAACAACTTCTCTTTACAATTTATTTTTTTCTATTTTATAGGTAGTTTTTTTATCATGTCTTAATGGAGTGATTAAATAATGAAGGGATAAAATACAAAATTCTATTTGCACTAGGATAAGGTTGGCTGCTTGTGCTGTGCAAGAATAAACTTTATTAAAGTATACTATATGGTTTAAATTCTTTAGTCTTGTGGTCACTAATTGTTGTTTACGTTCGAAATCAAGTTTACCCTAAATATAGCTTCTGCTCAGGTGTCTTTTTTAATTATTTAATTATACTTTTTTTTACATTTCTTTAATGGATAACGCATAGAAATAAAACTAAACAATTGCAAATTTAAAATGTTTATTATTTCATTAAAACACTTAGGTAAGATAAAGTAAGTAAATGCTCACATATTTCCAAATTAATAAACAATTTATATGAGTATACCATAATCAAATCTAACCATTTATAAACATTAAAAAAGGCATGTCTATGCTTGAAAGTTTGTTATCGAGAAAAAAATTAATTCATCTGTGAAATACTTTACAGATTTATAGCTGCCTATATGTAGTGAATAAACATGTCATTTAAATAGAAAAAATCTATTTATAACAATAACATCACCACGTAATTGGCAACATTTTAATGGTTTAACAATCTATCCATTGAGCATTTACTTACATGGTGTGTTTAAAAATATCCTAGATTAATTAGTAGCGGAGTGATGGCGCACCGTTCCTTGTTACGTTCATTTTTGTTCGATTTAAATGATTTTTTTTTCATCAGTGAAGATCACAATATTTTCTTCCCAATTAAAATTTAAATATTCCTGGGCAAAACGGACCCTTCTTCTTCAATGCTATTTTCTGTGCCGGTTTATAATTCCTTATTCCAGCAGCGTGTAAATGCCTTCTCACTGTTTCCACTGAAATATCGTGTTTTATTGCGGTTACACTTATGGGCAATCGCATTCGGGACTATACTTGATGTTTTTTGCCCCTGGACGAATCCGCTGAATATTTACTTTGTCTCCATAACGTCTTAGCTACAGTCGTATTTCTCTAAAACAAAACAAAAAAACATTTTTGGAACCGTTTATGTAACTTGAAAATGTAATAGTAAAATAGCCAACTACGCGTTCATTAATCACAATCAATTAAATAAAATAGGTATAAAAAAAAACACTTACTGCTATATTAAGACGACGACCAATCTCTCTAATTCCAACATTCTGCTCATGTAAAAATATATTATGATTTTATGTTTGGTATAGTCATTAAGCTGCGACATGCTTTTTTACACCAAATTGCTTAAAAATACTTAACGAGTAATGCGAAACGATTTACAAATGTGTGTGCGCAGTCACTGCTAATAGGCGTAGTGTAACTTTTGTCACATAATGTAGACGAATTTATTATCTACCTCACGAAGCTAATATATGTGAACTTAAACTTTTTTAATTTACCCACCTGTTTACAAGATAAGTTATTAGGCGTAAAACATATTGGTCGTTCTTTAATAATGCAAACAATATTGTAGAAATGAAATCAAATTAAAAAAGAAACTGATAACAGGTGGACTGTGTTTTCGAACCCACATGTTGTTCCTCGGCAATCCAACATCAAACCGCTAAGCCACAAGAACTTGTTAAGACTCCACGAAATTAAAGATTGGGTTCTAATTATGTAGGGTGACTTAAAAGGTTTTAAACTTTAATGTCAACGAGATAATGATTAAAATAGCTTAACAAAATGATATAATGCCGGTGGCTCCGACAACGTTGGGTGGGTTTATGCGTGTCTGTATTCGTCGAGTTCTCGAGCACTTGACTGATAAGCTCATATAAATTGAATAAACCTTATTATCATAGGCAGAGGGTCCAATTTCGTTTGTGTTTAGGGTGGGTCAGATAATGTTGACAACCGACTGTACATAAATAACAAGTGTACGAAGTTATTTGCTTATGAAAAATTTATGTTGATAGATAAGTTTTACGAATCTATCACTCGTAAAGACCAATACATAGTTCACTATAATCAACTGACATAAATACATTATGTGATGTTACATGCAGCGATCGAGCAATTGTACTGCAATTGTGTTGTAAAACCAAATTTAATAAGTTATTAAAGAGATATATAAACAATAAAATAGTAAAGAAAGAAGTCAAGGCAGTGAAGACTGAAGTCCGACACCACAATAACAAGCTACATGGCAGGACGCAGCGAGCACAGCGCCGCACACGAGACACGGAATTACATGTCAACATTTCATTAGCTGTAGCCTGTAGATACCGTTGTTAGTATGTGTTCCTCTTCTGTACATACAGATGTACCCCGACGGCCACTTTGACTACGAAACCTGAACGTGGGCCAAAACGTTTGTATTTGTTTGTAACGTTTAATTAGCGGGCGACGTACGGCTGAGCTGCAACTGCTCCTCAGGGGCGCACGATAGTTACAGGGCAGCGTTATAGAGTCAGTGCTTTGTACACTGTTGTTAACTGATTTTATGATTAAAATTCATTTAGAATGCGGGTCAGAATTTCATTGAATATTTGGGCGACTGTTAAATAGACTTTAGCATGTGTGTCGTCGTTGTAATAAGCTTTAAAATAGGTATAATTACAAGAAAAGTGATACGACTGACATTTATTGTTTTCATCAGGTTTCCAATTCAGTTGTTGGTATGAAAAAAATCTCAACTCACAATGTAAATAAAATCTATTCAAACTTCAAATTCGTTTCAAAGAAACATTTCAAGTGTCCTCTCCATACAAAACAATAGCATTCAGAAATAAAATAAAAAAATACTAATGACAATATATTTTTTATTGTCAAGCCGGGCCCATAAGACGGCGCTTACACTTTGTTTAATAAAGTTGAGAGGGTGCCTAAAGCGACGCATTGTACCTTTGTGTGGGCTTCGTTAAGCCTGACTTCGATACAATAGCGGGAGGGAGAGGGGGCACGGGAGGAGGGTGTTGCCAACACGAATAAATTACTGTCGTTAAGGTGATGGCAATTTAATACGAGTTTTTTGGCAACGAGAGATTAGACGGCTCATGTTTTTGACGTTACTCATGATAACGAATATGAATTATTATTATTTTAGAACAGACATTTACATAGAGTCACAATTAGTACACGTTGTGATTGCACGTGGAGTAAAGGGTAGTGCCCGCGCAGCTGATGTAATGATACAGTTATCTTACACGACAGTTGCATCACATATTATTAAACAGAATTGATATCGATTTATTAACTAATTTGTCATTGGTATCAATCGGTAACAGTAACGCTACGGCACGATGCCAATTTCAATTGTAGAGCGAAATATTTTGAAGATTTCCACAAAAAGTTTTATTTTCACTACAAAATAAATTCTTACTATTTGCATAGTATTATTTATTTATGTTGCGAAATTACTAAGTCTACAAAAACTAATTGATTAAAAGTTATAGCTCCAAGTAGAACTACTACCGCTACTAAATATACCGGCGAACTGTGGGTATACATTGGTACACCTCTGCCTTTAACTTTTCGGAGATGCAGGCGTGATGGCATATTGTATTTTGTTGTGGAACTACCGCTAGTATGCAAACTCTTTGCAAACAATCCTAATAATTATAGATACTATCGTTGTATTTATATTTCCAATATTATGTATTATACACGAGAATGGATAAGCAACAAAGTATGAATAAGTATAATGTATAATAAACATTATAAATAGAACAGTAAAAGCTCTCGCGATAACAATAATTCCAGGCGCAACATGTTCACATTGTTTCTTTGCTGACTGTACGCGGCGTAAGTACCTCTGAACATAATAAGCTTATGTTCCCAAATGTTTAATTAACTAAAACATGGGTCCACTGTTTTACATTAGGTAGGTAATTAAAATTTTATGGAACATAAATGTTAAATTTAATTTACATTAACATTACGTTTTATCTTTAGTGGCGTGGCTCGCGGAGAATAAGTGAGAACTAGCGCTGAGCTGGCGGCGACCTTTGTTCAGCAGACGGACGTGTTCACGAAGATAGCTTTACTTATGTACTAGCTTCTGTTCGCGACTTCGTTCGTGTGGTGTTTTTCACGTGCGTTTAGTTACGTTTATGTTTACCCGCACCCGTGAGTCGAAGCTTCATGTAATGTAGCTATTCCTCATGAATCTGGCTATCATATACAAGAATTTCTCCAACATACACATAAGCAAACAAAGAATCTCTTCAGCTTTATTATATTTATTATTTGTAGAGAATCCTACAAAGCTTTCCATTAGAGCCTGCCAACATTATATTACTTTGATAACATACGCAAAAATAGAATATTATAGGATGTTCAGTTACATTTTAAATCCCTTTTAAGTAAGTGAACAAAAAATCTTCTTAAAGATGGCTTCTGTATTCCCTAAACAATACATAATTATTATCAAACTCCATAAACAAGAGGGCGCTGCATTACAGTGACGTCACGGCAAGCTTGGCAGACACACATCCACGCTAATCGACAGGTGTTCTTGAACGGACAGCTCCTTAATTAACATAGCTATTGTTTCACATCTCTGAAATAATATGTTCTGATACTGACGGGTGCCTGCACGGTTTCGTAGGAATGTGAGTAAAGCTTGAGTTTTCAAGAAAGCCGTCGTAAAGTGTCTGTAAAATAACGGCTGTCATAAAAATCCATCATATTCATCAGAGTGACATGACGGTGTCACAACGCGCTCTATATTGTGTATACTGTGTTGTGACGTCACAGTCTAGGAACTTCGCAGACGGCCATTGACAGTTCATTCACTATGGACAAAGTAAGTTTACTTGCTCAATTAAACGTTCACGAATTTGCGAATCAAGAAAGCAGGTACAGCTGTTATTTCATCTAGTGCAAACTATAGGTACTAAGAGACTATATTAAAAATTAATTGCAAAGAACAGTAAAATATTCAAAGAAAATTGTATACAGAATGGAATTATCTACGAGTTTTTAGCATCTACTTGGAGTCTGCTAATGAGTAACTGAAACAGAATGAAACGAATGAACATCACGAGGAACTTTGTGCCACTTCATAACTTAATTATTAGTTCCGATGGTTGCCGCGTTCATCAGAGTTGTGTTTCATTAAGGATACATTTTAATATTAATTTATATTAATATAAAATTGCCCAAGCTCTAAGGTTAGGGAATTATTTTACTTGTTTTTGATTTGTTATTATCTTCTCAGGTGACTTTAAAAGCAGATTTGTCTGGAAAGTTGGGTCCTGGCACTCCAGTTACAGTTAACTAAGTTCACGAACTGGCGCGCTATAGTAGATTGCCAGTCTGCCTATATAACCTATTATTAAAGATTATTTCACTATAATTTACCCTTCAGCTTCACCGCTCCTCTAAATTTAAGAAAGATACTACTTTGAGTAATCGAGAACAGGATTAGTCCTGTATTGTAAGATGCGTGGCCGCTGTTATCTTCGCTTTCCGCAATTCAATTATTTGTTAAGTTACTATGTGTTGGACACTGAGCATGGCAGTTGAGAGCTTTGTCATGCTCATTTTAATGTCTTGCTGACGGTGGCGCGTGTGTTGGATCGTTTGGTTCCCTTCAAGATGGTTGAGCTAAACGGTGCTGATGGGATGGATGGGTTTGGTCATCTCTTAGCTGCCATGGGTTACATCGTTATTATAATTTTGTTATTTTTTATATTCACCTTCATTGTTTTCACATATAGAAGCAACAAGAATATTGTAACCAAGACTTTGTAAAAACCAAATTGAAGGAAAAGAGTGTCCATGGAGTTTCTTGCTCGTTCTTCTCCATAGAGACCTACGTTTTGGAACGAGCAACTAGCTTCAATATTAAACTGTAACTTCTTGACAATTCAAAAGTGCCTGTAAATGGTCTTATTGAAATAAATGCTTTGAATTTGAATTTGAATTAAAGCTTCAACAAGGACTAGGTATTATTTATGTGTATTTTAATTAGGTTAAATGGATCCTCTGTAATTCTAATTTCGACGGAATAATGTAAAAGAAAAATATGATAAATATATGTTGAGAGGATACTAGAATTATAATGTCTTTTATTTTAAGTAATACCGTGGCGTCTTTGTTGTTGCATATTTTTTCTTAATATTTCATGGTTGTCACTTTATAATAAATGGCATTGCGTTGGCGTGGCGTTGAAGTAAGTACATTAATAAAACTTGACAAGCATAATTTAAAAAATAAATCCCACCTAAGTGTTACCTTAGTAGGTCTATAGTCTCAAAAAGGGTAAGGAATAAATAATAGCTACAAGGCCTGCTATGCTACATCGTAGTAAACTCATTGCGTCAACATTTAATGCAATAGTAAACACGTAGGCACAGTCACACAATACCAACGTCTCACACAATTGGTCGCGACAAGCTGTCGCCTTACTATTGTAAAATATGACGGTTCTCTATTAAACTTCCTAATTCAGGATCCTAGGAGCAATTCCTTTTCACCTGACGCTTGAGGTCGGTGCCGAGGTCCTGACGCGCGGGACGTGCCGCGGACCCCGGACCTCCACCAATTGATGTAATAGAAAAAGGTCACGAGTCATTTAATAAAAGGGGAATAGAATCTGAGTGTTATGTTAATGTGTGAGTCAATTGTGAACTGTTATCGGCCGAGACGAGCCTCGGGCGCTGGAGGACACTCGATATTACCTGCTTATTTTGTGGATATTTCATTCTTAAAACGGACCAATTTTTCGTATAAAGCCCAGCTTAATAGGTTCGTACGATTGGTACCTATACAGCGTTTGAAATATATTTAGGCGCGGGTTCTTATTAATGTAATATCGTCGTGGAGACTAGATGTATATTTAATTAGTCGGTACTTGTTTACATTACATGCGAGCCAACATTTTATTGTCAATATTGTTTAAACACACAAACGTCGCGTCGTATCTATCTGCTGCCTTTATCGCATCATATTGTCGTTGGGCCTGAGTCTATTTATTTAGGCATCGGCCGAACTGCAAACAAAAAGATCAGACTGAGGAAATATGTATTTATAAGAGTTCGACCCGAATCCGGATCGAAGGGAAAGGCAATATGTGACGACTTCTACTGAAATGGGCTTTACATAGATAAACATTATTTTAGCTGCAAACTTATTCAATTGGCTTCACGTAAAAGGGATGTTATTTTAATATCAGTAAGTAGATTAGTTGTAATAAAGGTCCTAATGGTCGTGAAAAGATAAGGAAGGTTCCAGCAGAATTAGACTGTTCAATCTAGATGGGATAGTGACGCTCCTGATTATTGTTTTGAACGGCTCCACTTAATATAATGTCCCAATTTCCAATCGGCTTGCGACACCTTATTTCACTTCGTTACTTATGAAACCAATTCATATAAATAAAAAGGAAAATATATTTCTGGTAATCTTAAGTTTTACGTCTTAAACACCAACTCAAAGTATAAGCTTTAGATATAATCTGGGCGTTGTGTTAAGCGCGTGTCACTCTTGACCATTTCCCAAGTTTTATTACGATTCATGGGTTACGCGCGAAACTTTTTGATTAATTGTTCAAAAGAAAATTATAGGTAGGTACTTTCATTGACTTTGTTCTTTAAACAAGACTTGTTAGAGGGGACGTTCTTTTTGCTTTAATTAAAAAGTAATTCATCGGGCGGTTCGCACCGGTTACAACTCTATTACAATAATACACTCAAGAGCAACGTCGCGTGATCAAAGTTCTGTTTTAGTTCCAAACTTAGTTAATAACGGCACGGCAACTGTACGAACCTATTTCAAATGACCTATTAACTAGTTCCCTTTTCTGAAAACTGTAAATTGAAGTGATATAATTGTCTGTAATTACACAAAGTCCCATTTGTAAGTTGTAAGTACTCGAGCCACAGTTTTCAACCGTTTTACTTTGAATGTTTGATGTCGCCTACGAGAACGAATCGTCTGAAAGTTTGGTGCCTATACTAGAAAGGTTTAGGTAGTTAACTAAAGGTAAACAAATCGTAGAAAAGGTTTTTTATAGTTGACACTTCCTTGTTTAAAAATACGTTACAACAAAATCAATTCTAATTTCGATTTATACGATACTTTCCTCTTTTATTAATGTATGTTAAACTTTATCATTTATTCGTAAACTACTCTTCATAGAAGTCATTATTTGAACACCACTTTTTTGTTAGTTTTATAAAATAGTATAATATTTTGTAATCTGTCTATTGTAAAGAGCCTAAAAAGACAGGTTCCCAAAACCTTTTCGAAGATAGGTACGATGAATTAGATAACGTCGCTAAATTGAAGAGTACGCCCGTGATGTAGTATGGCAACTAAAGTAGAAGGTATTATGTTTAGTCGATTAACCAGGCGCCTTTCAAAATTGCGAGGGTCATGTAATAAAACAAGAACAGAAAATGTTTAAATTACATAAAATTATTGATAATACCACTGAACGTTTTATTATTAACGTGGCAGATAGTTCCTCAGATTCTGATTTAGACTAGAGCCTATTATTATACAACTTTAAATAACACGATTTTAAAATTTGAAGTAAAAGGTTTAGCGTCCATGAGTCACGTGGTTTGTTTTGTTTACATTTAGTTAACTACCTAAACCTTTCTAGTATAGTCCTGAATAATTCAGAAGTTTCTTCTAGTACTTACATTGTCATTATAACAGGTCATGAAGAAACTCTAGAAAGTTCTAGTTAATTAGCTAATTTTAATATTTTAAATCCTCGCTTATCTGATAAAAGGTCTCAAAAACCTGCTCGAATTAGAGTAGGTGTGTTATAATTAAAAGGGTTTGAGATTATAGAACAGCGCCGAGCCTATTAACAAGAGACGTTTTATAATATTATATTGTACAAAACCCTCACGTAGGTACACAACATTACATGATTTTAAAACCGTTGAGCCCACTCGGCGCCGCGGACGGGTAGTAACGAGGGCAGCTACTAAAAATATTGTTTTCTCTACCATTTTCCTTACATTTATTTTACGATACCTACATAAAAGGCGCCCTGCTGTGAAATTTCATTAAAATCGGTAACAAACCAACGCTCCTGTGACTTTGTGACGAATTAAAACAGAAAAATAAAACGTTTCGATGGCCCACGACTCGAGGACTGAAAAGGTCTTATTTATATTTATTATTTCTCTTTAATATTAATTTGAAACAGAGGTACCTACCACTTAAAACTCTCAAATTAAGAGTAATCTTGGTCGGAGATAAAATATGGCGTTGTGCGGACTGTCAGCCAAACTAATTAGCAAAACAGCAATAATAAAAATGGCGGACAAGGTCTTGGCGGCAAAACGTACTTCACGATTAAAAAACAAACGGCCTCATTATCTATGGCGAGCTTACCTTTCATAAATATTGAATGTAGACCTGAGGAGATTTGAAATAGAAATGTTTTAGTAATTCTGGACTAATTAGCAGGTTTAGGCTCAAGGGGATTATTTACTTAAAACATTAGGCGGCGCTAATATTGCTTTCCTTTCAATTAGACCAGATATTTAAAAGAAAAAAGATAAGGATTTACATTTAATTGCAACTAGCTTTCGCCTTCGAGTTCGTCTGCGTCAGAACTAATGGTTTTATTCGAAGGATACGTGGCGCCATCTATTACCATAAGAACGTTATTGTTGTTTCCCCCGGGATCAGTGGTATTTTTTGGGATAAAAGGTACTCCCCAACAAACAAATTAAGCTTATAAAATTAAGTCTATAAGGTCTAAACTCTTGTACTTGTTATAAAAGAGCATTTATTATGTTAATGTTCCTTATAGTGGCATATTATTAGAAGATTTGGCTAATATTACCTTTATTCTTATAATTTGGCTGGGTAAACGTTAATAAATTCAATTAATACGGCTACAATAAGGGTTCGACATGTGTTCTTCTTATAGAGGTTCGTTACATTGCTTTATAGCCATATAACATTCAAATTCATATAGAGGCTTTTAATATGGTCAATATTCTTATAAAAGTAATGTACAAGGTAACTATGATGCTTTTTAACTTATAGGAGCATTTGATAAGAGGTATATCCAACAAACAAATTCTAACATTGTATATGATCTTTACAAGGATGAAAGCAATCCGTATGCCCTTATACAGTGATAGTGACAGTGAATTACACCCACCACCTGATACTACAAAACTCCTATGATACTACAAAATGACCAAGCAGAAACCAACGAATCAGCCAGTGGTTCCGCAGCGGATTATTTAATAGAAAACGAGAATGAAAAAGAAACCAGTGAGGAAATAATATGTCAACATAATATATAATTCAGTCATATAATTTGTCAACATCTGCCAGTATACACGGCGACTTTTAAACCGTTGCAAAGCCGCGGCAGATCGATTTGCCCTCAGTAGTATTAATGGATTATAGAGTTAAACTTAAAAAATAAACATATTTTTATTTTAAAATAATAAAAAAAAGATTTTTTAACTCGAAAGCGTGAGTTACAATAGTTACACACGGTAGACACACACAGACGTAACGTAGGTAGTATTCCAAACTCGCGCGCAGCCACGAGCTGCCGACAAAGGAAAAACCTAATCATAAATGTTCAGAGAAAAATAAGCTCTCGCGTCTGGTGATACAGTATAAACTAGAAGCCGCGCGGTGCCCACAAAGGAAAAAGCGAAAAATTTAATGTTCAGAGAAAAATAAGCTTTCGCGCCTCGTGATACGGTGTAAACTTGCGCGTTACTTGCACTCTCGCCATTCGCAACAAAAGATAAGAAGAAAGGCGCCGAGCCGCGCCGGCGCCGGCGCCGCGCCGCGCTGTGTTGCGCCGCGCACACGTCGCTCAGTTGCCTCGCGAACCTTGTACTTGTAAGTTCAAGTAAACAAAAATGGACAGAAACTACAATTTCGGTAATTTAGAGTATGTCACCATGGTGCACCTGTACGGTAGGGCGGATTACAATGAGTCTACTGCTCGACGACTTTACTCCGACTTGACTCCATTGGACTCCTTCTTGTGGTCGGAGCTAAAACGCCTGGTATATCGCGATGAATACGAAACTCGGGACGCGTTAGTGACTGCGATAGTGAACGCTTTCGATGTGATTAGAAGTGACAGAGACACATTATTAAAACTAAAACCAAATTCACTAAAACGTGCTCGTTTGTGTGTGGAACGTAGTGGCTTACACTTCGAACAATTACCTACTGCAGCACCGGGAAGTGTAGGTAAGTACTTTGTAAATAGTAAACATTAATAATAGGTTAGGTAATTGAAATCATTGTAAATGAGTTCATTCCAATTTTTTAAATACGCCTAAGATACGTTACTATCTTCTTATCACGAAATTATTTTCTTTAAGTTAACAAACAATTATTTTGATTTCTTGTTCAGTAGGTTGTAGGTAAAAAAGTATTTTGACGGTCCTGTTGTGTTCCAATTAAATTAACTAAAAATCAGCAAATCAGCTGTTGATACGCGCAAGGGTATCGACCTTGCGCGCGCGCCGCCGCGCTGCCGTTTATGAAGGGAAAATTGGTTTAACTTCTTGAGTGTTGTGTTCCATTAAATTAACTAAAAATCAGCAAATCAGCTGTTGATACGCGCAAGGGTATCGACCTTGCGCGCGCGCCGCCGCGCTGCCGTTTATGAAGGGAAAATTGGTTTAACTTCTTGAGTGTTGTGTTCCATTAAATTAACTAAAAATCAGCAAATCAGCTGTTGATACGCGCAAGGGTATCGACCGTGCGCTCGCGCCGCGCCGCGCCGCCCTTGCCGCTCGAGTCTCGACCGCTACGCAAGGTACCTATTTGAAGTGGTTACTATTGGATTGAGGTAGCTTTCGAGTTTAGTTTTTCACAATAGCAAATCTGCCATTTTTATATTTACATAAAAAAGATATTTATTAATCGATTCTACTACCAAAACAAAATCATTTCGTTGCAGCTTTGCAACGCTTTAAAATTCACCGTGTATAGATTACCATTGCAATATCTGCGGTCAAACATATTATATATTTAATTATATTCTTTATTATGAACTTACAATTATAATTATGTTTCAAACTTAAAATTAGTACACAAAAGCAAGCCAACCCACCCACCCATAGTGAAACATACATTTTGTACATATGGGAACTGAAGACTAGGTACAGGATTTTACTCGTGAAAAAGGAACCCTGATTGTATGTAAAATGGCGATAGCATAAGCAACAAACATGGCCATTATAAAGTCTTCAGTCTCATAGACTCCTTATAGACGATGTGCGAATCGTTTTGCTCTTATAATAGCACTATTTGAAACATGGCTAAATAATTCTTAACGTTTTTAACACAAAAACAATTTAAATTCAAGGGCGGGTTGATACTACGACACACAGCATACCACATTTTATCATGCATTTGAATTCCCATACAGTTTTCACTATAAACGAGTACATAAATCAGGTAAATACTACATAAGCAAAATGGTTGACGTTTCTTTTCATTTCGCCCAACTGTTGCGAAAATGTAATAATCACTAAGAAAATAACTTATTGCATACATATAAACAGACGGCTATAAGGGCTTATAGATTTTTAAGAGCCTTTGATTTGCCGCAATGAGTTTAACTCCCTTGTATCGGACCATAATAAAATACGTATAAGGGTGATCGCCCTTATTAACGCTTTCTATATGTTTCTTTCAAGTGTGTTGGGTTTTTAGGAGCATTTTTCTTGCCATTATAAGTTTAACTTCCTTGTTCCTTGTCATAATATATCACGTATAAGGAAAAAAAGCTAACAATAAAGCAACTATTAGGGGGGTATAAGGCTATTGTCCTTATAATTTGTGCCCAAACGCACCCTTATTAGGGATAATGCGGCTCCTATAAGAATATTATTTTTGGCAATGTGAGCCACAACAAGAGCAATTTTTGTTTGTTGGGCTCTATGTCCGTTTCTGTGCACCTGACAACGTATATGCAAAATTTCAGGATGATCGGTTCAGTGGTTTAGCCATGAAGAGGTAACAAACAAACTTTATTTTCGCATTTATAATATGTTAGTTATGATAGTAGGTAGCTATCTCCTTTATAATATGAATTTCCATGAATTTCGCGTAGAGTGTTACATACGGGTCATGTAATGTTTGAGCTATTAAACTATTCAGCCAATATTCAGCAGAACGTTGTCATAATGAGACAATCGACACTCAGCCGTCATTAGAAGAGGGTTGTTCTCGGCGATGTTAATGAACACAGGGTTCAATTAACGGCTCAGCATAATTATACACGTGTTTGCCGAAACTTACTACTTGACTAGAGTGGTAGAAGAGGTACTATATACGTGTATACCTATATCTAACGATAGGATAATAATATAATAGTCCCAAATGGGATATACTCCCAATATCAAATATATAACTGCTTCGTTGGCCTAGTGGTCCTAAGTGCGAATGCTACGCTAGAGATGTTGGGTTCGATTCCCAAGTCGTGCAAAAAGTATTATTCGGATTTTCTATGATAATCTCAGTAGCAGCTCGGTGTTTTGTGCCCGGTTAATGGCAATAGGCTCGTCCCCTATTGCATGGGACCTAAAGATACCGGCGAACTGTGGGTGTGCATTATTACATGGATTAAATACATTACCTAAGGTATGTAATCAAATATATCACAATATTTTATTATTATGTTACCTACAATGAAAAATAAACTCTATTATTAGAACCTAATGGTAGCTACGTTCACAGTCTAGATAGCTTTTTAAGTACCGGACAGAGTAATCACGCAGTATAACAATCTGATTGAACAATCAGTTGATATGTGGTGTACACAGCGGAGCCATTACCGACGATACAACGCACACGAGCACTTGTTGACGTGCTCAGACACTTGTAGATTTGTTCTACAAGTAGTTCTTTTGTCATATTTTGTTGTGTGACAAATCTATCGCCACACCATGTCTTAGGGGCGGGGGCAGGTTGGCTCGCTGCCAAGCTCGTTACACGCTATAATTTCATCGAGATGGTTCTCATCTGCAAGGCTGTTTACTTCGCTAAACGTGTATCCATTAGGTATGTGGTTATTGATACACGCTCCGTATGACACGACGACCCTTAACTGTTTCGATTATTATTATTATCCCTGTTGGCTAAAAACAGTCAGCAGACTTGATCAATACGCTAATCCAGAGTATACAGTCTTACATAGTATTTCTACTAAGTCAAATTCTGTGTTTGTGTCACCTAAATAAGTAAAAGTTTCAAATTACAAAACAACGAATTAAAAAATGTCTACTTCGTTAACAGAAACACACCATAAACTACACTAAAGTTTCTACATTTCGCACAGAATTTGGCGCAATATATATTGTACAGTAGTGGCTCCGTGCCTGGAAGGTTGGCTGTGCTCCAACCCTGGGCTGCTCGGAAGGAAGCGAGGGGAACCCGGACAGCTGCAACAGCTGCGACTACCAGGTGCAACGCTTGTAGCGTCTGCCAACCGAATGTAGATGTTTATTTTTTAAGTTTTTTGGCAACAATGGAAGAGCTGCTACTGATAGTTTTATTGCCTGAATTTTGTAGGATGTAGAAAAGCTACAGTGAGCAACAATCGTTTACTGGTTATTATATTTTGGTTTATTAAAGTGATAAATATGATAAGCCATGCCATGGAACCATATTGTCTTATAAAAGATGTTGTTAACACAATTACTGTTTGAAATACCCAAGTTTCATTAGACGGGGTCACCTATACGTTACAAAATACAAGTCATCACACAACGCTAAGCCCGCCCGGCGAAGCTCGAGGGTTACATAGCCTCTCTTCCTGTAGTATAGGACGGCCTATTAACACCATCCGCCTCACATCCCAGCTTATCCGCCCTAGAGCCACGTGCGAGATAACAAGCCGGCCGGCGCCGGGGAGTCGCTGGACATCCTGCGTCCGTGCGCGTCCGGTAGCCGCCGGAGACGGGAGCAAAGTCATATTTTTCGTAGAAAGTATTTTTATAAGCAGGCTAAGGTGTTTTATTGAGGTCCGGTGATAAACTGCGGGATGAATGTAGAGTAGCGCTCGTATAAGTAGTAAATAGATGACGTCGTACACTTCGTAATCATATTCGGGATAAAGTAACCATCTCCAGTGATCGTAAGAGGGTGGGCAGTAATATCGACATGTCGAGGTCGCCACTTATTTTGTGAAAACGTGCTCGGAAAATGTTTTCTCGAATTCAATTTTCGGTAGTGTGAGCATTGTGGAATTAAAGTCTTTATTATATAACTTGGAAGCTTACATCCTAGTTTTCATGTGGACGGCTCGCGGGGGGATAGCGGGGCGGGGCGGGGGGGAGGGTGAGACTCTCAGTGTGGCAATTGCACGAAAATCGTAAGTTGAACTATTTCACAACTGCTGGAAGTATTCCACTATCATAACGTTGCTACCTGTGGTTAAATACAACAGTTAACAACGCCTTGAATAAATAACTTGAGGTAGCAGTAAGCTAACACTATTTCAAATAATATTGAGTTAGCTTATGAAAAGTCTAACTTACATCTATATATGTATATATAAAGAGTATTTTTAGAGAGTCCTGATAAAAGACAGGATCATTAAGGCGCGGCAGAAGAACAAGATTTAGTAGCTAGATATGATTTAGGAGGGTCCCTAGGCACTGAAATAATAAAGAGGATTCATGTTCTTGGAGCGCTAGTCGAATTCAGAGCGAACCTAGCACATTATATACCACTGCGGCTAACATTTGAGGACCGAAATATATAAAAAGTAGTTAGATGTAATTATTCTTAGATTTGTTTAATAAAGCAGTTTTAAACGGTTAAAAAAAAGCTATATTTTGGAACATAACACAGTTGGCAATTGTTACATAAAGGATAACGATGATAACTGCAAAAGTTAAAAACTGTGTCACAACTATTAACGCTCGTCTTAGCATTAAGAAAACATTCCCCAGACATACCAATAAATATGAGAATAATACGTTGATAAATGTTTGTTATTAACTTACTTCTAGAGAGCTACATTTTTACGGTAATACGTAGCTTGAAAACCAAGCACCTTAGTGGAATAATCCAACAAAAGTCGTGCTTATGTACTCGTAAGTATTGTACAGTCATCAAACTACAACTCCAAACCCCGAGCACACTTGTCACGTTACAAGTCTGTCGCGACACGTCAACGCGAACCCTTTCACGGGTACATTAATTAAATGGTGTCCAATCCGCGTGCGTTTAATTAAATCGCGAACTGCTCCGAAAGCTCTGCGGAATTATAAGCGGCCCTTGCAAATAGGGCTCTAATAGGGCAGGGGCGAAGGGGGGAGACACGGGGAACGAGGGTCGAATTGCGGTCAGTAGGAGATTAGCAGAAAGTGTTTAAGGGAAAGTGGAGAAGAATATGGGATCAGTCGTAACAAGGGTGCGTTTGGTGCGCGTTTGGTGAGAGTGGTTCTTTAGTTACTTTGTGCAAGTACGTATTACAGTAACATTAGGATGGTTCTCCATCACAAGCCCTTGTTGTGTTGCAGTTATAGACACAGGAGGCATGTGGGGGCAAAAAAGGCAAATACGATGTATATGAATCTAAATATGTATAGGTATTCCGTAAAGGTATGTGTTAAATCAGTTCACAGTGATAAAATTGACCCATGACCCTTAGTACAGTTAGATCGCATGATTCAATAATATCATAACAACACGTCCCTGAAAAAATAGTTGTTTCGCAAAACCTTCATAATTTCGTAACCCCCGTTATATTTCCTCCATTATCTAGAGCTAGATAAGGGCCGAGATTGCGCCCCAGACGATTAGGAAAGTCCGAAAAAAATCTAATTTGTATGCGGTCCGGCGGAGAAAATCAACTTAATAAAATAAAACTAAATATTATCCGAACATTAGGGCGACGTTTAGCGGGCGGGACGCGGGGGGTTGGAGGGGGGGGGGGGTCGGGTCCCTAGGGGCTGTAATTGCCAACAGATATTTAGGGCGAAGCGATCCCACCTGTAATCCTACTGCTTTCCATTCAATTACTATTTACATAATGCTAAGATTTAGACTAAGTGGTTTCCCTTTTCTATGTCGATGCCTATATGTTTTATATTTGTTGCTGAAGATCTACATAAACGAGAACTTTAATTGGCTTTCATTATCATCCAGACGGGTGGAGTACGTCCCTACGGTAACAATTAGTTTCAAGTTATTCCGTTTAGTTACCTGGTTCAAATTGTACGTAAGGGTTAAACTGCCAGTCTGATGTAGGTACCTACATATAGGTACTAGTCCCACGGCGCTCAACATTTACCTTCGCAAATTGAATCAAAACTCAACTCAACGATACTCCAATAAAGATCATAATCGCCAACAGGCTTTAGTGTTTATTACTAGATAAATACACTTTAATTGTCCCTCTGAAGTTTCATTCAGCGCGGAGTGGATCACTCTAACCCACTTAAATCTCTACAAAGAGGGCGGATACAACCGGTTCGCGGCCGGCGCCGGACCGAGCCGCCCCGAACCGGCGAACATTTCGCCACTCCACTTGTAAAAACGTTTCAAGCAGTTGCCGCGTGTTTGTTAAGCGCTTCAAGCGGATGTTGAGCTGCCGACAGCTTTCCGTTTTAGCTGAGTACCGGATTTAGAAGTGATTAAAAAGATTTAAAAAAGATGCTCTCATAAAAAGCCGAGGTGCAATCTGAATTTCCCAATTAAACATTTGGATTCCTTGTATGGTTTATAATGTCCTCACTATAAACCGATCAACAAACAAACATCTAGGCCCGTAACAACTGGTACATACAAATATATCCGATATCATTTTAATTTCTGAACAGCGATATCTGTGTACTTTCCTACAGTCACACTATGCGAGTATCTACTCAAATAAAATGTAAACACTTTTTTATGACAGCGAGCGATAGCGTCCAAACTGTTTACGTATTTATGAGGCTGACCGTACTAAAGGGCTCGTCAATAGCGTGTTATGCTGACCCTACATGATAAGAGTAACTCGATCAGTGTGGTGACAGCCCTGCCGCGGCCTTCTCACACGCCGGCGGAATAAATTGAAATTCATACGCGATTGGATGGAGGCCCATCGAGAGTGAGAGTCCTCCCTGAGACCTAGGTCACTAGGCTTCTTCAAGGGTATCAAACCAATCTTTTCATGTAATCGAAAATTTATATTGCGATATTAAACGATCTTTCGCGATGCGTTCGATGCGATTGAAATTGAAGTTAGGATTTGTGCCCGGTTAATGTCCATAGGCTCGCCCTACATTACATGGGACCTAAAAACATACCGGCGAACTGTGGGTGTACGTTGGTACACCTCTGCCTAACCTTTCGGTGAATACAGGCGTGATAGTATGTTATGTTATTAAACGATGCTAGTACAAACGGCAGTAAAAAATTAAACCGGCATATTTTTATGAAAACCTATAAAGAACTACTGTCCTGTCCTAATGTAAAATGATGATACGAGTATTCTAGAGAATATTGATGATATCACAATTATAGTGCTTATTATATATTATTTAAGTTCCAAAAATTATTAATAAATCTGCCGCGTGTGTCACCGCTGTTGTCGGGCCACGTAGAGATGAAATTGACAAGTTCGGAGTTGACTACAAGCCGAGTGATAACAGTGATAAGCAACAATGTACTGCGCTTAGCAACGCGGCTACTGATACTGTTGCCGGGAGAGGACGACTTTCTCGAGCGCGTGCAGGTCGGGGCGCTGTTGTGATTGCTTTACTTTAGACTCTTTCTAGAATAACATTATCTTGGTGTTGTACCTATTTATACTGTATGTGGATTAAGTCATAGGATCCTATTTTGGTGTTCATGGATACATTTTGTAACATTAAGAACCTTGTGCACAAATAGACACTTTATTTGATAATGTTTATTTGTTTTATCTGCCTCGTTAGAGCTCTTGGGTTCGATTCTTAGATCGAACAAAAAGTGTTATTGGGCTTTTCTATAAAATTCTCAGTCACTCAGTCACTCGGAGTCAAGATTTGTGCCCGGTAAATGGCAATAGGTTCGCCCCCTATTACATGGGACCTAAACATACCGGCGAATTGTGGGTGTACATTGGTAGATCTGCCGAACCCTTCGACGAATACAAGCGTGGTGGTGGATGCTTTTACTTCAACATCCTTAACACCACAAGACTCATTAACAGATATCTTGACTAACCTTATCTTGGTACCTATCGTACACGTACAAATATGAATGAAAATAAAAACATTCACATAATCGGCACTATCTCCGAAACATATTAATTACTTTCTGCTGAGGTGCCTGTGTGGGGTCACGCTAATTGCCTCGTACATAGTCTGATGCTGCTCGTTGCCGTGCTGTCTCCGCTGATAACGCGAGAGATGGCCCTGGGGGTCACCGGGGTCATGACGAGATAGCTCGCCCAAATCGAACGTTGGTTGAGGTCATTTTGTTTACGTAGACAGATTGTAGGTGCTTTAGGGAGCTAATTGTCTTAATTTTGCAACACTCGTGATTGTTTACAGAAAATATACAAAAATCTTTTTTAGGCCCCATGTGCGAGCAAGGGTGCGAGCCTATTGCCATTAGCCGGACACAAATCCCAACTCCAAGCTAGTACTGAGATTACAATAGAAAAACTCAATAACACTTTGCTCTACCTGGGAATCAAACCAAAAGGCCTCTAGCATCTTCATGCGTAGCAGCATGAATTAATGCATGTTCCTGTAAAATGCTGATTCGTATTGCATCTATTCCCTCTAAAATTCTATAGCTGCAACTCTTTCTTGCTAACGCAAACTTGACGTGGTGTGAAAAGGATACATTCTGAGGTTGCCGCCTTTGTCGCCGATGGCGAGTAGTTTCTGTATGGGGTCCCATGCCAGCGCCGTCGGTGAGAACGGGAACCCGTGCCGGAACGTCTGTGGAGAACGAGACAGTTAGCGATTAATTATTGTGTCAACTTAACAATGAAATTCACATTTAAAAGTACGAGTGACTTCACATACAAGTAAACGCGTGTAGCAATATATTATACTTTGTAAACATACCATGTTTCTAGCGTATAAGTAAAATATTCTATTCTGTTCCTAGTTCCTACATAGAAACCTATTTATACAACCAGAGAACATTTTTTTGATGGAAAATAAATAAACCAAAACATTTTAAACTTGTACAATTTTAAAATCAAATATCCAACATCAGAATTTGATCCGAATGTCAAAAATTAACGCAGCAACGTACATTTTTCATCATAAAATATGAAACAATTTTATGTTGTTCATTTATTTTCGTTGGAAATGCTTTCACGCCTCCAGGATTAACGAGTTGCGGTTAAATCGTAAACATTCTTGAAATAACATGAAGGGTAGCAGCGTTATCACGTCGGATAAACATCGCCCCGCGGGACACCACATAATCGTAACAACGTTACATTGATCATTTTAAAACATGGCGGAACTGAAATGAGCTTTTCAAAAAGATTCCACCTCATTTTGGTAGTGTTAAGCAGTGAGACACAAGTTGATTTATTAAGACTTTTATTAAACGAAGCGTTACTTGTAATTAGCATTTTTGAAATACGTAATTTCAAGGCGGGTCTGACCACGGGGTATGGCTTTTACAGAATATTACAATTATAAAAATGCTCGGGCACCGTGTTAGCAATTAAGCATCAGAAAATTGATAACATCAGGTAGGTACCAATTATGTAACATATAAACTGCAACTATGAGAGCTTATCGATGCATGTTATTAATTCGCAGTGAGCTGATAAGAGATAACACACATTGTATGATGTTTTGGTGAATGGTTATCTGGTCGATGAAAACTTTCTAAGTTCACCGCGTTATCAGTTGCGATACGGCGGCGGCGTGTGCGTCACTGTTGATGTGGAGATGAGCTTAGAATGGGGCGTGCACGTGACGGGAGCTTAGCTTTAGGCTTGACAGGTCAGCTAGCGTTTTAGCCTTTCTGAAGATACTTAAGACACATGTGGGATTTGAATTTTAACGTTCAGAGAAGCAAGCATGCTTCATTGTAGATCACATTATGGTAAAGGCAACATATCTACAATGGCACATAGAACTCTCCGGAGCCGGCACCCGAGATTATCGAGGCATTGCCCTTGTAATAGTAGTAAGCAGATGCGCGCGGTGGGCCTGACAGGTCTATAACTCACATATAAAAACATTCGATAAAAGTAAGTCGGATGATCGTATGGAAAAATAAGGTGTTTACTTCGTCTGCCACAATAACACGTTCGATAAAGTTTTGCATCATACATCGTTTAGATAGCACACCCAGTTCACAACAAGACACTTTCTCGTCAATAATCTATGAGGATATTTAATGTGGAGATCGAAACTACTACAATATTAATGGCTTCCCGGCCGCTCGGCGTGTAAGCGTGTCGGGGCCAAGGTCTTGGCCGCACAGATTCGGGGGCGGGAGGAAATTGAAAATAACCCCGTTTTAATGAACTATAGCGCATGAGGTAAAAGTTAATTCATTATGAAAAGCGTTGGAGAAAGGATTATATGTATTTCTGGGGTGTATTAGAAACTAAATGCAGTTATTTGTCATCCGAAGCGTCATCTCTGAGTGAGGTCTGCGTTTAGGGCTGACACCCATAAAAGCGACGTGGCAATTCATTAGGCCGGCAATTCTAACTTATAGGAACAATCGTAATTCAATCTGTCTCAATCTGACAAAAATTTCTCTGATTTATCTATGTTAAAAATTTTTGACACTGATTGTCGCAGAGATGAAAATGTCACTACATTTAGACGTTTTTAATTAGTAGAATTAGCCTTTTGGAATAGTTTCAGGCTGGGATACAACATCGAGCTTATATCGCCGTTTAACTATCAAATGGTAAACACAGGCAAAGTCAAAGCATTTATTTTAATTAGACCATTTACAGACACTTTTGAATTTTCAAGAAGTTATACAGTTAGTTGAAGCTAGTTGCTCGTTCCAAAACGTAGGTCTCTATGGAGAAGAACGAGCAAGCAACTGCATGAACACTCTTTTCAATATATTCTCGTTGCTTTTGTAAGTTGGCGGCTTCTTCTTTGACACTAAAGTGTTTAATGGAACACGCCAGTAATGACAGAGAGGATGATAGATAGCTCTGAAGTCTGTCTCGGCGTGATCGATGACTGGTGAGACAAACTAAAGTAATCACAGTTTACCTGACGCCAAGTAGGGGCGAGGATATTACCAAAATAAATCATTATAATGTGAAGTTATTTCACGACGTACTGCCAATTTACATCTTAAAGAACCCACAGGTTTTAATAACACTTAACAACAATAGTAACTTCACTACATAGTATAAAACGAAGTCGCTTTCTCTGTCCCTATATCCCTATTCCCTATGTAAGCACAAATCTTTAAAACTACGCAACGGATTTTAATGCGGTTTTTTTAAATAGATATAGTGGTTAAAGAGGAAGGTTTATATGTATAATAACATCCATTAAATAGTGGAGAAATACTGTTATTTTTGAGGTTTCTAATGTGATGTCATAAATAATTTTAAAAAAAACCGCTTACATTGAAAAACGCAGGCTGAACCCTACGAGATTTATCAAAATAATATACTAAGTATTGTACACATTGAAAAGATCTACAGAAAACTCTGCGATGGTTTATGCCTATCTCTTATGGATATCCCACAATATCATTTTTTGTCATTACCTTTATACGATAAATAATGGCTAATTTTCGAAGCGATTTTAGCCAATACAGCATTAATCCTTATCCAAGGAAATACCTTAAATACATTGTTGATTTAAAATAGATCTACATATATGGCCTTTTACAGCATATGATTTAAATGAATATTTTCGAAGATATTATATACAGATTTTAAAATTGCGGGACGTAGCGTTTGCGGCGGAGCGGGCCGCTATGTTTTTGCATACAACGTTCACAGTTTTTCTGTAGTGTATTTAGTATCAGCATTGCACCCGTGCGAAGCCAGGGCGGGTCGCTAGTAAATTATAAAGATGGATAGTTTGTTTGATTTTTGTTTGAACGTGACTATCTTCGGAATTACTGGTCCGAGTCTGAAAATGGTTTCGCTAAAAGGAAGCTATGTTATCCATCAGTACTTAACAAATTAAGGGATCCGTAAGAAAAAGCTGGTAAAGAGATAAAGTCTGTTTATGGTTTTGGTTGCAAGAGGTAATCTGTGGAACTACTGAGTCGATTACAAAAATTCTTTCACTCTTAGCAAGCTATACTTTTGCTGAGGGTCATAGAATAGATCTTGTGGTATACCTGACTTCCACGCAAACGAAGTCGCGGGTAGCAACTAGTTAGGGATACATCCGTAACTTTTTGTCTACCCGCAATAATTATAAGCTTAATCATCTGTTTTCCTTCAGTTTAATGTAATTACACCGACGTGACTTTCATCCCTTCAATACCTCGGCTCATAGGGCTCGGAACACACCCTGCCTGTGAGCAGCGGTGTAGGACATCAACACTCGCGAGAGGTTATCTCCACGAAAAGAACAACAATAGATAATGACGCGCGAGGTGATAGTGGTGAGACAAATACGTGGACTGGTATAAAAGGGAGATGTAAGGTAAGGCAGGCACAGTTGTGGTGCGCCAGTCAACATGAGAGTACTCCTGGTATTGGCCGCAGTGGCCGTGGCTACGGCCACCGTCATCAAAGATGACACTAACGTGCTCATCGGGAAAGACAACATGGGTGAGTTTGAACACCATCATTTGTTACCTTCATCATTTCTTTCCTTTCGTTAATTAACATCAGAATAACTTATTAACATTATGGCCTCATCTACAATTAAATAATGCATTAGAATGAGTAGATGAACATTTCTCATATATTTTTAAAATTTTGTTCTTTTTGCTCTATCACGTAATACATGTATCGCACCAAGGCAAAGAAGACCCGACAATAATTTCTAACTAATTTTGATTAATAAAAGCAATATCAAAATATTTCCAAACCACTTAAGATCTCGAAGCGCTCTCTTCAGAAGAAAATAGAAATGCCCAAACCTCAGAAGCCCCGAAGCAACACAAAATTGAAACAAGAATTCGCAATCTAAATTGACATTTGATATTATTTTGATCATCAAAACTTGTACAATAAGCATCAGATTAATTTCAACGTACAAAATGTTATTGAAAAATTGATTATTTTTTTAAGTAAAAGTTAAATTGTGCCAACAGTGTCGATGGACATCAAGATGAAGGAGCTCTGCATCCTGAAGCTTCTGAACCACATACTGCAGCCGACCATGTACGATGACGTGAGGGACGTCGCCAGGGAGTGGGTCATCGAAGAGAACATGGACAAGTACCTGGTAAGACTCATTTAGCAATATAATCCTTACTTTACTGCCATTTCCTATTTGGTTAATTTTGCGATATATTGGTATAACTGTATATTATATTGCAGAAGGCAGATGTCGTGAAGAAGTTCATTGACACCTTCAAGATGGGTATGCTCCCCCGTGGCGAGGTGTTCGTCCACACCAACGAGCTGCACATCGAGCAAGCGGTCAGGGTATTCAAGATCTTGTTCTTCGCCAAGGACTTCGACGTGTTCATCAGGACTGCGTGCTGGCTCAGGGAGCGCATCAACGGAGGCATGTTCGTGTATGCCCTCACCGCCTGCGTGTTCCACAGGACAGACTGCCGCGGTATCGCCCTCCCGGCTCCCTATGAAATTTACCCCTACTTCTTCGTCGATAGCCACGTCATCAACAGGGCCTTCATGATGAAGATGACCAAGGCCATCACTGACCCAATCATGATGGACTACTACGGCATCAAGGTAACCGACAAGAACCTGGTGGTCATTGACTGGCGCAAGGGAGTCCGCCGCACCCTCACTGAGAACGACCGCATGTCTTACTTCACCGAGGATATTGACCTGAACACTTACATGTATTACCTGCACATGAGCTACCCCTTCTGGATGACCGACGACATGTACACGGTGAACAAGGAGCGCCGCGGAGAGATCGTGAGCTACGCCTACATGCAGCTGCTGGCCAGGTACCGGCTGGAGCGTCTCACCCACGAGATGTGCGACATCAAGACCATGATGTGGAACGAGCCCCTCAAGACTGGCTACTGGCCCAAGATCCGCCTGCACACCGGAGACGAGATGCCCGTGCGCAGCAACAACATGGTGGTGTTGACGAAGGACAACCTCAAGTACAAGCGTATGTTGGACGATGTTGAGAGGATGCTCCGCGACGGAATCCTTACTGGCAAGATTGAACGCGTAAGTAACATTTAAGATTTAATGTAACATACATACATAAACTCACGCCTTTTTCACGATGAATATAACGTAGCTGTTTTGCAACTTATATCAATTATATTGGCTTTTTATAGCGCGACGGAACTATCATCAACCTGAAGAAGACCGAGGACATTGAGAACCTGGCTAGGCTGGTGCTGGGCGGTATGGGACTGGTTGGAGACGATGCCAAGTTCATGCACATGATGCACTTGATGAAGAGAATGCTTAGCTACAATGTGTACAACTTCGATAAGTAAGTATCCGGATCTAGCTAGACATTTCTTTTGAAAAGTAAATAATTTTATCACACTTATAGAAAACATTAAAAAAAAAAACAAAGCAATTCTTAACAAACAAACACTATCAACCAACCATTATTTTCAATGCAAGTTTATAACTTATATATCCCTTTTAACAGGTATACGTACGTCCCCACCGCTCTGGACATGTACTCGACATGCCTGCGCGACCCTGTCTTCTGGAGGCTGATGAAACGCGTCACCGACACCTTTGTCCTCTTCAAGAAGATGCTGCCTAAGTACACTCGTGAAGACTTCGACTTCCCCGGCGTCAAGATCGACCGCCTCACAACTGACAAGCTAGTCACCTTCATGGATGAATACGACATGGATATTACCAACGCCCTGTACCTTGACGACTCTGAGATGAAGAAGAAGAAGTCTGACCTCGTCATGGTAGCACGCATGCGCCGCCTCAACCACCACCCCTTCAAGGTCACCGTTGATGTCACTTCTGAGAAGACAGTCGACGCTGTTGTCCGTATCTTCATTGGTCCCAAATACGACTGCCTCGGTCGTCTCATGAGCGTCAACGACAAACGCTTTGACATGGTTGAAATTGATACCTTTATGTACAAACTGGAGACCGGCAAGAACGCCATCGTCCGCAACTCGCTTGAGATGCACGGCGTCATCGAGCAGAGGCCATGGACCCGCCGCCTCCTCAACAACATGAGGGACACAGTTGGCATGATCAGCAAGACCGTTGACGTTGAGAGCTGGTGGTTCAAGACCCGCATTGGTTTCCCGCACAGGCTGCTGCTGCCTCTGGGTCGTCGTGGAGGTATGCCTCTGCAGATGTTTGTGATCATCACCCCTGTGAGGACCAACCTCGTGCTGCCCTACGTTGACATGTCCATCATGAAGGAGCGCAGAACTTGTCGCTGGAGCGTTTGTTTCGACACGATGCCACTCGGCTTCCCCTTCGACAGGAGGATCGACATGACCCGCTTCTTCACCCGTAACATGAAGTTCGCCGACGTGATGGTGTTCAGGAAGGACCTGGGCTTGTCCAACACCATCAAGGACGTGGACATGTCCGACATGGTGATGAAGAAGGACGACTACACGTACCTCGACACCGACATGCTTGTCCGGTGGTCCTACAAGGACGTCATGTTAATGAGCAAAGACGATATGATGCGAATGTAAGTTTATACTTTATACCTAAGCAACTATCTCATGATTTTAAAATAAATAGCACCCTATAAATGTAACATCTTGTTTCAATTAACTCGACCCTTTGCTGCACATATTGCAAACCATTACTTGAGTTATATTTCTCCAGCTATATATCTCTGAGAAAGCTTGACTGCAGTGAATGGAGCACTCTGAATTTCATCTCCACCATCCGTGGAGCGCAAATTTAATAAAATAGAAACACAAAATTTCAATTAACTTGTTCGTAAGGCGAGGAAAGTTGAGAAACTAACAAGATTCCGTATTTTAAGCTCGAAAGAAAATAAAGCTTTTCTTTTGTGTTTTCAATAAAAGTTTTCGCCTAATTGGTAGGTATTTCATAAATAATTGGGAACTCGGTAATAGTCCCGAAAACAAATCGGCAAGGGACGGCCGAAGTCTCGGGAAGTGTGTCCTAAATAAACAAACAAAGTTAGCGCAAACATTTAGAGTCCCTTTGATCCCGGGCTCCGGCCCCGGACCCTTCGAGACGGGCTTTTCTTATTTCACATTTACTTGGAAATAAATGAAACTAGTCACTGTTGGTGCCGGCGACAGGACCAATGGATGGTTGTGTTTAATTAGACAAACACCTGTGCTGTACAACAAACAACTAAATTAAAAAGATTTTAAACACTGGTAGATATTTAAGCTTTTTGTATGTTTTATCACAAATGGGTACCCCTTTTTATATATTTTTTTTTGTAGATATATATTTAAGTAGTGAGTTGTTTTATTTACATTTAAAAGCAAACACAAGTTTCTCTTCCATGATATTTAATTACTTACAAAATCATCATGAAAACGACTGTCTCCCCAAAAGAAAACCTTATTTATTTGTGCTCACTAAATAATATAAAAAGTCGACATCTTTAATCAGGGTCCCTCAAACCCAATTCATTGAATAAAATCCTTCAAAACGTCAAAGGTACCATTCAATATGATCGGAACAAGTTGAGATCCTATTATAGACTGCCAGACGCTTGACACAGGATTGCATTTCAATTGAATCGAGGAAAGGATTTGAAGCGATTATAATTTGTTCCAATTAGATGACGAGGAATCGAAGTCGTCGACAGTGGGCTTATAGGTCTTACAATAAGGCTGTTATGGAAATGAAATAGGAGCATTGTTTTAGAGAAGTCGGTTGTTACTAATTAGGCGAAAACATCTTGAGGATACCTAGACTTATAATTAATATAAGTTTGAAATCTCCAATCCGCCTTGCGGAAGCGTGGTGATCAATGCTTGTGACTTCTTTATATGTGAAGTTGCCCCCTGTGGGATCATAGTACGCTTTTATTATTCGTTTTTAAAAAAAAATGGGACAAGCCCGCCACACTGTTCCCAAACCACTGCAACTTCTGTAAGCCAGAATCAACAGTGGCGACCACAAGAAAAGCGCCGAGGCAATGAAGCTCGACGAGTCCCAAAGAAACGATTCAACTGTCTTGGATTCCGCAACGAAATTAATCAGAAAAGATTAGCGGAGGAGTAAGAAAAATATAATTTCCACTTCCCTCCAAACAAGCAGGAGACAGAACAGAATTAGGCCAATAGGCACAAAGGGATTATTTACAACTGGGAGAAGCCCAGATTGCCAAGCACCACGGATTGCAATTATCATTAACATAATGGGTCCTAATGTGAACTATGTTTGTTATTATTCGTTTATGTTAACCAGCTAAAAACTTTTGACGGGCCTGTTGGTCTGGTGGTTAGCGGCCCTGACTGCTAAGCCGGAGGTCGTGGGTTCGATTCCCACACAGGACAGACTTTGTGTGATGAGCATGATTGTTTGTTCTGTGTCTGGGTGTGTTATCTATAATATGTATGTATTTATAAATTATATAAGTATGTATATCAGATGTCTGGTTATCATAACACAAGCTCTTGCTTAGCTTGGGATCAGATAGCCGTGTGTAAGTTGTCCCAAGATATTTATTTATTTATTTATTTAGGGAGGCAGTTGCATACACAACAATCTAGGTAATCCCATTGCAAAGCAAACAGGAATCCCCGCATACTTTAGTGTTTAAACTACAAGCCTACACATCTACGCGAAACAATTCGGCAACATTAAAATTCCTTTACAATTGCACTCAGTCACAGCGCGCGCCCAATCTTACGTGCCTACGGTATTGAGTGAGGCATTCACTGCACCGTGCACTGTGCCGCGCATACTAGAGCCGCGCCGCGGACGTGCCCGCTCTGGTATTTCGCATTAACATCGCTGGCTACAATCTCGACGATCCGTTTAATAACTTTTTATTCTTTTCTTTCGATAGCACGATGGAAATGCTTCCGATATTTCGTTTGCATAGTTTGACTCGTGCAAATTGTCTTTGTTAGATCATGTGAGATCAGTTTGGCCTTTTTGTACAGGCGGTGTATTAAGTTCTTTACTTTTAATATTCTTTTACGGCGAATTAATGTGATGGCTTTAACGTTCAATGGCCAAGATAGATTAGTTGAACGACCGATAGGAACTTAACTATAACTTGATGTAACATTTACATGGACCTTTACTCAGTGGTAAATTAACCAAACTCGTTAAGCCTCCGAACCCTCACTATAATTTCCTTCTCATTCGCACCGAGTTAATGATAATTTATTACAAGTTGCCAAGCGATGTGTGTTTGAATCCGCGGTTTTCATATTAATGTGATTTTCAGTGCGTGATCACAACACACACAACTTACGTAATATACGTCACAGAATATTACATGGTACAATAACTTAATTAAAGTTCAAGCATGGGATTATAGACGTTACACACAGGAGATAAAGGTGAATGTTGCGTGACGTGGGCATGGGATTAAATTCGCTTCAATCTCACGAGGTAATTTCCGACAGCGTTTTGTAAATGCAGTGAAAATGAGTAAAGGTTGTCTGAGCGAAGTAAGGCTTAATACACACTAGAGATACCACACGTCATGGAGTCAAAGTACTGACATACGGTTTTAAAAACCAAAAAATAGTCATCAGTACAGCATTTCAATACACTGCAATAATAAATAAGTTGTGTTTCAACCTAGGGGAGCACAGAGCGCCTTCGGACTATGCGATGAATTAGCTCATTTATGTTTCGCATACGTCAAAACATAAATCATAAATGTTGCCGTCCCGTCAACCGTCATGCTATAACTGGATAGCCTGACGGTTGACGGGACGGCATGGAAGAAAACGTGTTGCGCCGACCCCATGTAACATGGGATAAGGCAGGAAGATGATGAAACGTGAAACGCTAGGCAGTAATCAGTGCATAATGTGACTACTTCAGGCTTGACATACAAAATCATAAACATTATATTGGTCTGAGTTCTATTAAAGTAACACACAGACCAAACTCTGTGTACTCAACTCTGCATATTTAACTTTTAGTTAAACGTAGCACTAGCAGTTCAAAAACTATTTCAACTTGCAAAACTATGTGGCTTTCTAACTCCCGCGCGAGTGGAGTCGCAGGGACAGCTAGTATTTTCGTAACTTAACGACTTACTTGAATTGTGGAATGAACAACTTTTCACGAGACGATGCCTTAATTGTGTAAAACAGAACTAATATTATAATGTATCAGCGAATCGACGGCAGAACGTTATGCTCTCTTTACATCCTTCGAAGATCCATGCAATATGCATAGTTCAGTCCACCAGAACTCCTCCACAAGAGAACCCACTGCCGCATCCGATGCTCTCGGGTGTACAGCAAGATCCGCGGCGACGGCAATCATTCGCTCCGTCATATTGTAATATAGAGCGAGCGGGGCGAAGGAGTCATAATATGATAATGCCAACGTTGAAGTTTTGAAAATTTACAAATATGGATGTGAACAAAATTGGCTTTTCATATTATAATATTTTTATATCGTTACTGTGTTTAAATATTACTTGAGAACGTAAATTATACAAATGCCTTGTTGTAAAAACTGCATTGCAGTTGTCAGCAATATACGTATCTATAGGTATGCCAACAGTAAATTTCCAAAACACTAGACCAGATATAGTTATTAGAAGAAAGATTGACTGAAAAACAATAAAACACATAATTGTTTTATTAAATTCAAAACGCAAAGAAAGAACATCCCATCGGAGCACTAGACGTTATTCTAGAATGTTCTCCGATGCGATTCCAAGCGAGTGCTTTTTAATTAATTTTAATAAAGCAGTCTCGTATATACTCGTAGCTAGCTACTGTTATTTCAATTTTAAAATACTATCATGAATATGAGATGAGGAGAGTTCGAGAGAGAATGCACCGCATACATATGTACATATGTATTGAGATTATATCTCGGAAGCTGCACCCCCGCCTGCACAGAGGACTGGCGGAATAAAACAATAGCGGATAGTGTGCGGCGAGGTATTGTACTTAGAGTGTTCGTACACTTGTGAACTGCCGTTATAGTGCTTTGAATGTCACCCAAGTTCCTCGCGGGACACGCGGACACATTAGGAAAGAGCTCATAAAAATGTATTATGTATTTTTGAAAAATAACATTACAGTAACGAAACAAGTACCGTAAACACAGTAACAGGTCCTCAATTCCTCACATCACGAGCACATTTTTTTCATCTTTAACGTGTCAGACGCAAACAGATCACCGCAGCCAACGACAGATCAATCATAAAGCCAATATCGCCAATATTGGCCCAACCCGGCCGCCACTATCACGAGACGGCGTGCAACCAATCAGGACATCATATCGAACTATCACCCGACCAATCAGGACTCGCACAAGCTAATTTGTCGTGATATTTATCTAGTAGAGTGATCGGCAGAGTGACGGCTCATCGGAAATTGAGCGTCTCGTTGAAGGAGCGGCTCGGGCGGGTCGCGACGAGCTTCCATTTATTAAGATAAACTTAAGAGGAGTTTACCAATAAACTTCTTTCAATTTAATTTACCTTTTTCTTTTCTTTGATGTTTGGGGAAAGAAATCGGTTTGAGAGGGCTTTTCCTACTGCGAGATGAAGAATTGCAAAAATAAGAATAATTAGGCTAAGAATTATAAGTACAGAATTCAAGTAAATAGAGACAAGGTGAAGAATATCATCAGTCGTAATCAACTCTTTACATTTCTGCAAATATAATCTCAATTTAAAGTTAAAGTAGTGTTCGTTATATAATAACTTATCTCACGTCAGCACAATTTGTTGCTTCATTGTTTTGTTAACTAGAGAACCGACAGTCCAAACAATAGATGCTGATCAGACAGCTATTAGGCAGAAACCGATGCTAACACTACTACCACTACAGTATAAAGGTACTTTTTAAACGGTCTCGATGTTCCGTCAATATTATTAAAGATACCAAAAGACCGTCATAATAAAACAGCTACAAACAAAACAAGGTAATGAGTGTAATGTAACAAGTTAACTCAATAACATCGGATAATATCTGTCCCAAGCCCAGGGAAGCATCCTAATTGAGTCAAAGCTCAACATTAATCACTAATCCACCTAAAAAGATTAATTATTTAAAGATAAGCGAGTTATAAATAATTTATCTATTCGGTGGGATTTTTACTGGGAGGAAATTTGAAATTATCTTTTAAATTGTGCAGTATAAGAGTAACCTGGGATTTATTTTAAAATTTGACGTGTTCTCCACGTGTGTGTCGGACGCTATCGACACTCTATCTCTAATCTATGTCAGACACTTGATTTAGAATGAGAATTTTTGGGTTCGAACCTACTTGTTATATTTTTTCAGCAAAAACTAGACTACTAATGTCTGCGAAAGCATAACATATAATATAATTTAATTAGTTGTTTTATATTATACACATTTGCGTACGTTTTACAATATTTCAATACATACAATGACTGGGAGCAGCAACAACCCAAGTCTATTTTAGCCGCGGTCATCAATGCCCATATATCTTATGTCGTATCTTCCACCGCAAGTACAATAATGCTTTTAAATCTAAACTCGGAGCTGTTAGCTTAAAAACCGCGATACAATAGCTACCGCCTCCATCCGTCATAGCGCACAGTGAGCGCACTGAGCTCACTGAGCACTGTGCGCTGTGCGGGATGCAGCGCATTATCTGTACATTGCAGTGAACCATTACTCACTGACTTCTAGATTAATCACACCTGCCTCGGGTTTTATTTGTTTGGCTTTAAAAGCGAACTACAGCGGTGGGGTTTAGGTAAAATGTGGAAAGGAAAAGAAGGATTGGCTTTGAGAAACCGGTCCTTATTTGTAACTAAGTTAAATTAATTAAGCCTTAAACTGTGTAAGTTACAAATAATCTTCTTAATCCTTCCTCTTTATTGGTTTTTCTTAATATTTTGTTATACACATCAATTGCTCAGTTTGATCCCAAAAATCATAGCTTAATTTTGAAAGTAAAAGAATCTCCATTTCCAAAGTTTCTGATTCCTTTAAGCAAATCAACAATTTAATTTTTAACAATACATCATTAATTCATTATTTATTTATTTATTTATTTATTTATCAGATGGAAAACCAACAGCTATACATAAAATGGATACGACAGTTGAATATGCTACATTAAGCCAATTATTGCTAGCGCTGTCATTACGATCACTCCGATACACACAAACAAAAGACGATATCTTCTAAAAGTGGAGTCAACGAGGCGTGAGGTCGCCTCGCGATAACAGCACAATGGCTGGAGTTGTCGCACAACGCGAGCCGGCATCGAGCAGCAACGAGCCGAAACACACAACTGTTGCTCGTTGCTCTGTGTTATATCGTTATATATTCGTTTTGACGGGCCTGTTGGTCTAGTGGTTAGCGGCCCTGACTGCTAAGCCGGAGGTCGTGGGTTCGATTCCCACCCAGGACAAACTTTGTGTGATGAGCATGATTGTTTGTTCTGTGTCTGGGTGTGATTTATCTAAAATATGTATGTATTTATAAATTATATAAGTATGTATATCAGTTGTCTGGTTACCATAACACAAGCTCTGCTTAGCTTGGGATCAGATAGCCGTGTGTGAGTTGTCCCAAGATATTTAAAAAAAAAAAAAAAAAAAAAAAAATATCGAAGTGATGCCCAACTCATATTGTAAACTGCTATCGAATTTTAGTATATATAAAAAACTCTTAGAATGTATAGAATATCTTGAGATTGCTTGTTCTATACAAGAAATCTTAAGATATTCTATACACTAATGACATTGTGATTCGTCCCCATGTGCTCAGTAAACAGAATCCTTCTATGCACTACAATACACCTAGTACGATGTCTGCAAAAGCTATACTTTACTAATAATTGCTCGATAGAATCCCCCGAAGGTCGCCACAATAAGCAAAAATTGAATTGTATTCTAACGAACATTGTATTTCAGCAAAAAAAAAGTTTATCAATATTGTAGAATGACAAATCCAATATCTTTCGGTAACGAACTTTGGGTCTTCAATCAACAATATTTTACGAGGAAAAGAAATATAAAAGAAATCACGAAATGATAAAACCAAAGTTAACATTATTACGACAACGGGACATGAAATTATGTCAGGTCTTTAAAGGTAGCGCTAGATTATAATGTAGTCCGTCTGTACTCTCTCACCTCCCGGCGCGGCGGCTAACTCCACAATCCCGGAGGGCTCAACTCTCTGAGCACATAAACTATCAAACAGAGCCGTCCTCACCCCTAACCTTGTTAACTTCTCTCAGCTTAAACTGACAGTCAAAAATGTTAGTTATTTACTTTGAAAAGCTTTCATTTTACTCAAAGGCTAATATTACGAACAAACATTTAACAACTGCTGAAGGGATCTGAGAGGAAATATTTCCAAGTCAAAGCAACAATATTGTTGACGTTTGAAAAATAATCGAGTATTGCAAAAGTTGTCGTTAAATGGAATAATGGATAGCCCGGTGGCCTACATTAGGGGAGCATTCCCTGAGCGCGGGACGGGAGCGGGGCGGGGCGGGGCGGGCGCGGGGCGAGCGTCCGCTAACAGGCCGCGTTCATTTGCTCCGTTGGCCACACTCCATTCATTTTTCAATCGCATTTCATCAGTTTTCAATTGTCTCGCTTCATTTGCGCCGCGCTTTGTTTGTAGTCTGTTGTATTCAGTGCAGACTAGATGGATGCACAGCTTTGTTGCTATGATCCTATGATGATGTTCAATATAAACTCATAGATCCGGTGATAATAAATCATTTGTTGGTCTGAATCTGAATCCTGCTCTTACACAAGTTGTTGTGGAGTCTTCGTACCTACACACTAATTAAACCAAGTGTTTATTGCAAAGGAAATAAATCTGAGCTTAGTGAAATGTTCCCTCGTGATGTTGTTCAACAGTATTAAACACCGAGCCGGTGGTATTTCATCTCGTGGAACACTTGACAACTAAGTTTTAATACCATCAAACGTTTCCAACCGACGGAAACCGATCGCGAATTCGAATCCCTTTACAATGCGCCATTGAACCGGCTGACAACATAACTCGTGCTCTCGAGACAATACAATATGACCCTTATTACTCAACAGTAGAGCTCAACACGTACGCAAACGAGCTCGCTAACAAGTTACTGTTATTTTAATGTGGGAAGCGTGATTCAGTTTGTTATCTGACGCCATTGTTCGTGTATTTAGATGATGCGGTGTTGTTGTCCGCAATCTGTACATTAATCTGTCTCGAGTTGCGAAAACTTCCATAAGTAATGAGAAATGTTTAGGTTCCGCTGTTAACGTTGATGATGATTGAATAGTAACAGAATTCGATGGAGCGAGCAGTGAAACACAGTGAAGACACATATTGTCACATGCCAAGACAAGCTTTCCGTCACAAAGGATCCAAGTTGAAACAAATAAAGTTTCGTGGTGCCCGGCAGCGAGTAACACCAGCTGTGTAAACCTTTTAGGATTCTAGTGAAGCGGCTCCCCGACGCTCCTGGGCACACATTCAATCTGGGAGCTCCCAGTTGAGTAATCTCTGTTTGACAAATCGCCTCTCGGTGTGTCGTGTGTCGGAGGCGCTGCGCCCATCTGTCTTACCTATTTGCGTTTAGGTTTTTTCAATTTTGCCCGTGTCGGTGCCTAGAGACGCTCTCGTAGACTCAGCTTATTCAATTGGGTTAAACTTTGCTGGAATATTTATTATCTATTTCGTTGGCTTTATATTGGGAGCAACTGTTGTAGTTTTTGTAAGGAATAGATATTAGGTTTTTACTATAAGGATTGGTGACTAATTGTTGAAAGAAATTTTTATATGCGGATCTACTAGCGCATACTACAAACACCTACCGATTGAGTTCTTGTTTTCCGTTTTGTTTTGTAACACCGTTGTAAACAACGATTATTACAAGTTAATTCTGTGACAAACAAAACGACAACATCTTCCATATACTACACAAAACCATCACAAGTATCGTCGGGAGCACATCAAAGAATTCTTCACCGCCTAAAGTTGGCGAAGCATCTAAAAACCCATAAATAAAGGGCGCCGAGCCGGCGGGCCACGTGGAGGGCTTTGAAGCCTACCTCAATAGAGACACGGTGTAAAGACGACGTGAAGGCGACGACAATATCTCACTCGGGTAGCGAAGCCTGACGCTGAACGAACCGCTGACTGACATTTATCAAGCGGATCCTCTTTTGTTTGGGGTTTATACGCTAAATGAGTACTACTGGTCATTTTTCATTGGGCTTTTGTGAGGAATTATTCAAAAAGGGTTGTTAGGGAGCTTGGGATGATAAAACATTTAATAACAGTAATGTCGAGCCATTTTAAATTCTACTACATTAATTATAACCACTTTTTACACAGAATATTCTGGGCAAAAGTTTACAGTTATGTATATTGCGTTCAGCAGTGGACGGCTATAGGTTGATATGATGATGATGATGAGAAGGCCACAAAGCATGATCTTGTAAGACAGAATCTATTTAAAAATACAACTGGAAATTAAAACCGCTAACATCACTTGGAAACTCACTAGCTAACACTATTATATTCCTCGTATTCTAATTCAATATGAACGCGGCTCCCCCGCATGGGTGCCATTTAAAACTACGCTTAACTCCTTAATCAACGTTCAGTTAGATCTTAAACTGTTTAATTGGAGTAATTTTCAAGATCCTTTTTGCATTAAAATTCATCAAGCACGTAACGAGGAAAGTTTCTTCCAACTCCACTTTATTAAGATACTAGTTGTGGAAACAGAGGGACGGAGACGAAGCGGAGCGAAGCGGTGCGGTGCGGTGCAGACAAATTCGTGTATCTGTTTTGATAAGACAGAGTTCTGATGTACTCAGAAGCAAGTCAATGAATTTGTAGCTGATAGAACGTAATGGTAGCAATTACAACTGCCAACAAGAAATCATTAAATCGATTTAAAACAGGATTGCCAAAAAGACATTCTTATAACCAATCACATGTGATTCATAGCAACCGTTTGAAATTACAATCGTAGCGTAGCGGCAGTATATTCATGATACCCTTTGCCTTTTTGCGAGTTAGGAAGGAGCGTGTTTTTACAATAACTTTCCTCAACTGTGTTTTATCAACAGGACGTTTTCCACCAAAAACTTCGGAAGCGCCAGGCGTCGCAGATGGTAAGAAACAAGCGGCTTCAGTGGGACACGGATAAATAACAGCGGGAGATAATGTTATCTACCTCTAGAGACCGAAAACAGATTGAATACATAATGTAGATTTAACTGAGTCATCAATTTCCGGAATCAACGCTCGCTAAAATAGTTTACAACTAAAGCTAAAAGTTAGTTGTGAGCGATTTAGTGTAGTTGCTGTAGCTCCTGTTGGCTTTCATGGACGTTGTTTGTGTAATGTTGTCTGACGTTAACGCGGATATTGTTCGTTGAATCCGAACTAGTTTCGCTTGTTGTTTATCTTTTTGCTTTGTTTTAAAAGCTTTCTGACGTTTCTGTTGCCTCGTGTATAAAATTAATTTTCGGTTAGTTTTCTTCTTTCAAATATAATATACATTGTGTGTTTTAGGTTACTTTATATGTTATTAATTTAATTTTACTTTAGTACTGAATCGTTAGCCTACTGGTTCTAAGCGCGACTGCTACGATTCCCAGGTCGAGCAAAGTGTTATTGAGTTTTTCATTGCAATTCTGAGTAGCAGCTCGGAGTTAGGATTTGTGCCCAGTCAATGGCAATAGGCTCGCCCCCTATTATATAGGACCTAAACAAACCTGCGAACTGTGGGTGCACACTTGTTTTTTAAACTTAGGCATTTTCTACCAGTCAACCAAAGGTACCTTCAGCACGTGTTTGAATTAATTAGCGAATTAATTGAATAACGCTTGCCCCTTGCCGTGTACAGCTTCTTCATGTACAATGTTGATCCTCCGCCCTCTCGCCACACTCTCACGAGCCCTCTCCACGTATGCACGCGGCACTCACCGCAGCGGTGCGGGCGCGCCTCTTGCTTTAATTTTGAACAACGTGTACAAAGGTCAGCGCGAGCTTACCGCCTCATTTCCTTTTACTCTGTTATTCATAACGCTACTTTCCGAGAACACTGTAATACTGGTCAGTATGGAACCATGTTTACGTTAAATATAATGTTGTAGTTGATGGTTAGGCTACAAATCGAGATGGACTGGAGATGCCGAAATATTAATAATTCGACACATTAAAAGACATAAAATTTTATTTATTTTTGTTTGACCGGTATGGAAAATTCACACTACATAGTGTGATTCATCATCATCATCATATCAGCCACAGGACGTTCACAGCTGGACATAGGTTTCCCCCATAGATTTCCAAAACGACCGGTTGGAAGCGACCTGCATCCAGCGCCTATTATAGTGTGATTTGTATTTAGTAATCCTCCAACTATGCTAATATGTGAGTTTAACAATTACATTGAAACCATGAAATAGAGTGCTTAGTTGCTAATTGTTAAATGGTAATAATGTTTATTCGTCGGGTAACACGTAGCGAGTATAGTTCAGAATTATCTAATGTGAGTTAAATTATAAATTGAATGGCGTCATAATTTAGGGTGATTAATAATTATATAGCGTTTATGTGCTTTAATATTATTGGTTAAGATATAGTCGACATTAATCCTACTATAATATTATAAATGTGAAAGTTAGTGAGATGTTTGTATGTTTGTTACTCAATCTGTTGAATAGCCATACCATCACGCCTATATTCCCCGACGGGTTAGGCAGAGGTATACACTCACAGTACACCCACCGTTGAACCGTTGAACAGATTCGGATGAAAATTGGCACATAGGTAGACCATTTCCTGGACACATAGGATACTTTTTATCCCAGTAATGTGGTCGCTTGGGTTAATAGTTCAACTTTACACCGTCAAAAGTTACTTTTCGCGGGCAGAAGCTCGTATTTCATACAGCTTTATCTAGTAAAGGTATTGTAGTGGAGGGTTCGGCAACTACATAGCTAGCTTTTGTTTTTATTTTGACCCGTCTGATCCACATGAGCATCGTCATATGTTCAGGCCTTTTTTGAGCATATTACATGTTTTATTTATTTATTTGGGCACAAGGTGACTCCCGGGGCCCCCGCTAGGACGCGAGGTCCAATGTCGCGTCGTCGACCTCCACACAATACTGACACTTGTGCTCCTATTACAATACACGGACCTGGTTACTTCAGGAGAATTCTAATAAAGTATTTGTGTTATTATCTACACTTTATGTTTCTTTTACAATAACACTACGATCGCTTTTGTGATTGGAAAACTAAAGCTATTTGAATAACATGTTGGATTTACTTTATTATGTCGTATATAAGAAATAACCTTTTATGAAATGTGAATGTTTAAGATATTAAAAGTCAAAGCCAAACTATAAACTGTGCACTGTTAATGACTACCAAACAGTTGTACAGTATTTAAACAAATCAAAGACTAACCACTGACATTCCCTCCTAACTGAAATGTCTCCAATTTATTCTGCAACAACAGGGACCGGCTTCCAAACGAGTGGGCACTCGTTTTATATAAGAAGCACATTAACATGTACACTGTTGTAAGTGGAGACCTGATCGCGTCGGCACACGCCTCGTTATCTCACAACACTTACAACAGCTTCAGCTGCTCTACAATAAAGCTCTCTAACAATACCACTCTTGTTAATTTATTAGGGACTAGCTTTTTCCCGCGACTTCGTGCGCGTGGATTAATAGTTCCCGTTCCCGGGCGATTTCCGGGATGAAAACTATCCTATGTCCTTTCTCGGGTCCCAGACTATATCTGTACCAAATTTCATTGAAATCGGTTCAGTGGTTTAGGCGTGAAGAAGAGACAGACAGACAGAGTTACTTTCGCATTTATAATATTAGTACGGATTTACTAAATTGTTGCGGAATGTGTTCGGAAGAGTCACCACGGCCTTGGAACGCAAAGGGCATTAGAAGAAACACGGATGGGTTTTAGTCAGTAAAAGTCTGACACCCCCTTCCGCTCCGCCTAGAGCTGAAAAAGCCGTTCGACAATTTCCTATCCTAAAAAAGTAAAAATAAAATAATAGATATATACTAAGTTGGAATAAATATCTAACCTGTAACTGGGTGAACAATCTGTCTGCCTGACTTGCTCTTTAATAATTCAACGGTAGGTACCCGTGTTTTGAAGAAAACGAAGATAAGGTCCCTTCTGATCCCAAGACCCCAATTGATATGTCTGGAAATTGTAGTAGCTAGGATTATACACACTAAGGGGCTGCTGCCCTAAACGTTAAGTGTGAGTAAGTACGTTTAGTGTGGGATCCACTTCTTCACATAATTATGGCGGTATCATTAACGTAGCCTTAAGATAGTAGGTACAAGAAAGATAGTTCAAAATGCTGTAATATATCCACACACACAGTTCGCCGATATAACTAAGTCCCAAGTAAAAGGGGGCGAGCCTATTGCCATTAACCAGGCACAATCCTAACTACGAGATGCTACTGAGAATTTCAGAGAAAAACCCAATAACACTTTGCTCGACCTGGGAATCTAACCCAAGACCTCGAGCTTAGGAGTCGAGACGAGCTGTAATATATCATTATCAGGGATCTCAATGGCCCGCTATGGGCATGGAGCTAGCAATCGTAACATTTTGGCAGTGAACCTTCTGAGCCCTATGCCCTATGTTCCCGGGAGCGAGACCCGGCGCGGGGCGCGGGAGTGCGGCTCTCGTTACATGAATGTTTCATCAAGTGGTCAGCAAATGACGCGGCGCCTCCAGACCTCTGAGTGGACCACGCTTGTGTTTTGTCTTATACAGCTAATGAAGGCGCGTGTTTACAATTAACTACGAGACTCTTGTAAATGTTTAAATTAAGGTCTTCTGTTTAACTTATTGCTATGTTTTCTGCTTTAAGCTTGATTAATCTTAATCAGAGATTAGATTTATTTAGATAAACTCGCAGCACTTGTTTGTAGCGCGGTTCTGTAATTTGCATCTGTAGTGTTTCAATTGTTGTTAACTTGTAACTATCCTGCATAATAATATAGTACTCGTTCATTGTTAAATTTTGTAAGGTCACACGTACCCTTGCTGAGTCCTTTTGTTTAACCGTACTGATTGTAGAGTGAGATATTTTGTTTGAAGTTATCTGGATGAATCTATAATAAGTGACTAACAGGATATGCAAATATGAATCACTTAAACATAGCTTGTTAATCATTAAAAAGACAATGTCATGATCCGACGCAGCCTGCAACAAAATTGATCTCGAATTCATACAATTTATTTTGGAGGCTCATACAATTTCCTTACATTACATATGTAGGTACCACTTCAATGACAAAGTAAAGTACCAACAAGTACATCTTTTATAAAGCCTAAAAACAAATGACCATGTTACTGTAACTTGAGTATGCAAGTAAAAAGAAACTTTATCTCCGCGACTAATGGCTGAAATTTGTTCGCGGCAGTTACGAATTGTATTTGCATAGAGGATTTGTGTTGGTGGGTTGTAAAACATGAATGTCGTTAGGAGACCAACGTACCTACGTACATACAGGAGATCCGCATAGCGCAACAAGCGAAGTACCCACACACACATACGCACACTAAAACAATGTGTCGTTTGGCAAATTGAGCGAAAGCGAAACAAAAACGATTCGAAACAAAACACTATCGAAAAGCATGATTTCGAACTAGAACCGAGCCTGCTGCGCACGTTTATAATACTGGTGAGGTATTTGCGATTCGCAAATGTTTCGTTTCATTTCGCTTTGACCGCAATTAGCTGAAAGCGCGTGTAAACGGTGAGTGCAGTGATGCGAGCGGGGAGTGTTTTTCATGAACGCTCTAGTGGGCGGTTGTGGTCCGCGCAGATAGTCTGTACTCAAACATATTGCGTTCCCAATGCGCACGGATCGTTTTACTGTGAAACACACTAGGCTATTTGCACACAGTAGGACTTTCACGGTTTTAATATGTGCCTATTAATGTTTATTAAATCTACTTTCGATGTTTAGTCTGTTTCACACTTGCCCTAAGCCTTCATTTTGTTTGATGGTAAAGAATTGCAAGTAAATCTTCTAGAAACGCTTCAGATTGCGAGCCGCTACGGCACATTACACTCGGGTCACCCCTACAGTCGCCGCTGGTGGCCGGCGCCCGTCTACCCGACACCAATATGAATAAATTATCCATCCGAGTGAGCTTTCTGCATCTCCTAATACATTTCAGCTATACAGCTGTACTTAATGTAGGTATATCGAAGCTATTGTACATATTCTGTGACGCGTAATTTCTTGCAGACGCGTGTGTAATTACAAACAGCCGGAGTCGGCGTTACAATTGAATTTTAATTGGAATGGGCGCCAGTCGCCTGAGACAGCGTACCTACTCACGTCTACATTTTAAACGGTTGAGCTCCCGACACGACGCAATTACCTGAAACAATTAAATTAATGTTGTATTAACTTGTTTTAGAATAAAATGGAGAGTTTATAAGTAAATGTAAGGCTTAATTAGCGCTGTATCTGTTAGACAGCGCTAATTAATAGTCTAGTGTTTAAGAAGCGATGTTTCTAGATGGTTATTTAGTTTCCATACTAGTACCTACAGGACGTACTGAAACAAGCCTTTCGAATTACAGAAACTTCAAGCTTCAGGCGTTCGTTGACGGTTTCATTACCGTTGTGTTGTGATTTATGTTATTTTATGAGTTTATTTCCATGTTTAGTCCTTATAAAGATTATAAATGAAAGTATCTTTCCAAGCCTTTTACGAAACGCTAAAAAGCCTTCACCACAACCTTAACGCAATCATTTCACATAGATAGCAAACACATATATTCGTTCATTGCACATAATTAATGACAAATCTAAATAAAATCGACACACAAGTAATACTATTAATCACACGACTATTATGATTGAAACAACAAACAACTTGAGCATATACTCCCCCCCCCCCCTCCACTCCCCCACCCTCACCGTGGTCGATCAAGACGAGTGCCCTCGAAGTCGACACAGCAGCATCAACAGGTCTCCACCAACAGCTCGTCACACTACTATGTACTAGTCGTACAAGTATGCTCGCCAGAACAGCTGGGCTTTCAGTGCTTTAGTTTAGGTACAATTCAATTAATAATTTGTAATCTGATTCGAAAGCTGCAGATAGTCAACAAGTTTTGATGAAATTAGATAACTGTTAACCTGATGTTCTGGTTACTTAACATCTATTCGTTTGTAGATAAGTAACAAAATATTTTCCTATAACCAATTTTCCAGTAAACAAACAAGTAACAAACTTGTATAAAATTAAATTCCACACAAAACCACCTTTAAAATTTAAATTAATTAATAATCTAAGTAGAAACTCCAACATTACTGAAACAAGTCGCTGCAAGTTCCAAGTTAGCGCGACGTTAAATAAAACCGACAAGTTTATTAGCAGCGAGCACCGCAAATATTCAAGTAAAGACGCGCTCTAATGAAACTTGCCGAAGTTGCCGCCTTTGATACAAGCAGTTTGCGAACACTCGCAGATCAATACCGCGACCACACGGCGACTCAGGTTGCGGTCGCTAAGTATCTCCTAACTACAACAAGCACTGGCTTCTTGCTTCAATATAAGTTTCTTACAGTTCACGTTAGGAATTTCTCAAGACTTTATAAAGTTGCTTTTTTGGTTAAATACTTCATATGTCTAGTTTATAGCGCCGTTGTTTGTCTATTCATGAGATACATTATTATTTTAGTCAAACATTTTGGTTAATATTCACATCATCCTTTTCGTTTAGTCAAAAGATTTGCGCTGTTTTAATTACATTATTTGAACCATTATTGTTTCTTTTGTTTTAATTCTTGTGAGTCTTTATCTCGTTAAAATTGTTCGTATATTAGGTAAATATTCTGCATACCATAACAGAGTACCATCTGATACAATCAACAACTCTAACGAACAATAACCATCATCCTCTTCACGCAGTTCCAGCCGCTATGGACGCGAGCACGGCGGCCGCGGGACAGCGGGACGCTATCGAGAGCTCGCGCCGTGAACACCTTTGTGTGGCGTGCATTGTGCGCGCTTTACTGTCGCCGTGTTCCGACGGCCGCCCCACTTGCAGCGTGACAGTCCGAGCTGAAGCCAGGGACTTGTGAGATGTATTCACTACAGAACAATGACATTGCTTATAAAACGACTTTAAAGTTAGTAAATGAAATGACGTGCTTTGAGTAGTTTCGTTCTTTTCAAAATGATTATCTTGTCAACACAGAGATAAAACTTTACGTTTTGCAAATAACGTAGAAAACATTTCTCATTAATTACATACATACGCAGCTTACTAATGCTATTGTTAGGGCACTCTCAGGCATCTGTCGTGAGGCCCTTTGTGTGCGCATTGTGCTCGTCCCACTGTCAGCGTGTTCAGACTCCTGCCCCACTTACTGCGTGACATGATCTATCGAGTTCATCTAACAGTGGGGTTATTTAGTTGTTTAAACGAGAATTACGTGTTGCTTTATTTATTCCTTAACTTCATTAGAATTAAAAATAATAATGTCTGTTATAATTAAATTAACTAATTTTTCTTGTAAATTACTTAAAACTTAGAAGCGTAATTAAATGATCATACATAGTCGGGTAGACAGCGCAGAGGAGAGAGAACTGTCACGCTGACACATCGTATTTGTACAGTGGCGACCAAAAGTCCATACCCAATCTCAAAACGTATTAGGTTGACGTTTAGTTTGACTTACGACCTTTTACTTTCAAGAATAGACACATGTATCATCGTTGTGAATGTAGTTCATAATTTCAACATTTTTAAATGAGACAAAATGGTCTAGCGGTTAAGCGCGCCCAGTTGACGGCGTTAATCAATGAGCCGCGAGTTCGAATCTCACATTATTTTTGTCTTTTTGTTTTTACTCAATTTGAAGAAATGAACAGAAATATAATATTCTTTAGCTTGTTCGCTTTGTTCACACATTTCGTAAATTTAAAAGGGTAGTCATAGAAAACTAATAAAGAATTTAGATTTCTGTGAGGTAGACATGAGTTTTGTGCATATTTAACTTGATTGGAATGAGCGTTGTCGTTTGGTTGTGGTTGTTGGTTAGTAACGAGTGATTTAATAGATACTCGTAGTGGTATTGTAAGTATTCTCGAAACGCAGGCAAATAATATTACTGAGGCGAGGGCGACTATTATTGGGCTGCATAAAAGTGGTCCCAATTAATATCTTATGAAACCTGACTGAATGTGAGTATTATATTAACGAATTGTAAATTAAACTTTTATTTGAAATTTATACCTAAGATACCTAAAATTATTTGGTGGCATTTCGATTAATACTTATTATTGATTTTTAAATATATAATGACGCCAAGAAAAATGTGTTTATTATGGAATTTATAAATAAATAGTTTTAATATATTAAAATTTGTTATATTAAATAAATATTATTAAATTATATAAAAAATTAAGTCACTTTAGTATTTTGTTATAAATGCCTAATATTACTTTTTTTGTTGTTTTAGAGGAATACTATTATTAGTCTCCGGAGCAAGAAATACGAGGAAGAGGATAGATAGCCTATCCTACCTACTCAACAGCGAAGTGGATTAAGTTTGGTGGTTTCGCACTGGATAACATACTGTTTACAACAACAGCTGCATGCATCATAAACCAGAAAAAATACGTTTCGTTTTTAATATGTGGGGATGACGTGCAACAGTGCTACTTATGAAGAAGTATTAGACGGTGTTATGCAACATTTAATAACCTGGATGTTTTAGTTTTAATAATTAGGTGCAACAGTGCTACTTATGAAGAAGTATTAGACGGTGTTATGCAACATTTAATAACCTGGATGTTTTAGTTTTAATAATTAGACGGTGTAACTAAATATTTAGTCATAATTATATTATATATTCGTAGATAGTTATTTAATGATCTTAAATTGAGGTTTAGTTTCAATCTTCTTTTCATCAAGAAAACGAATTATTAAACTATTACCTCACTAAGTTTATTGTGACGTTACATAAAAAAAACCTGTTCATAAAGTCTGAATTATAGTTTAGTTTTCAATTAACTCTGCTGAATACCAATTCAGAAACTTAATACGTGAGCATCACCAAATTTATTTGTGTTATTAAAATATCCTTCTCTTATTATGTTATTATGAATTTTATTGACTAAGTGGGTATTCAACAAAAAATCTTATGAACAGTTACAAGAGAACTTCTTTTATTTCGGTAGGAATGTGACGTTACAATTCTCATAAGTTTGTTAATTTTAAAAATAAATTTTTGTTATCACACAGCACGCCTTTTTTTCCTACTTCCAATTACAAAAAGTTAAAATAAAATCACATAAAAAGTTAAATAAATAATACAATAACTAATATTTGCTTCTTATAAAAAATAAATAACAAGCATGAATACGTAATAATTCAACATAAACCTAAAAAGATTTTGCCTAACATTATTATGGTTTCAAGAAACAAAAAACAGCCACACATAGTATAAGATTTGAACTCGGAATTCAATGATCGTAAACCCTTTCTTATCCAAACCAGCTGCCAGGCCATGTTATAATTATGCGAAATTTAGCAATGCAATGGTAAGAATACGTCGCGCGTCGGGTAGGACTCGTACGGTAAACAGAAATATAATGCCATTTCGCGTAGTGCGACGATGGTTCATTAGTGTGTGTTATCTGTGGAATGTTGAGACATCACTCGTAAACACACATGCGCACGCGCTGACTGGATCGCGCCCGTGTTCATAGGAAAGTGAACCTTAGCGTGGGTATGGATTTCTGAGCGCTTACTGTACATTACATCTCTGAGAAATGTTGCCCTCCATTAAGTTGGTCGGGCGTCTTGGTCCCTACCGCCAGCGTGTTCGCCGCGTACTACCAACGGCGACACGCTCTCGAGTGTGGACCGTGGGCGATGTGAACTATGTGCTCTCCTTTGTGAGACGCCACATAACTGTGGCGACTTGGACAAAGATAGAAATGTTCTGTTGACTGCGGTGGAACTTGTGTACGTTTATTAATAAGGCGTAGGCACATTGCTCGAGAACTGCGAGTAGTTAGTAAGTTTACGAATGCTTTTGAGCTCGTTAGTGTTTTGTTTCAGAGAAGATTCGGCGCATTGTGTAAGATTCATTATTCATTTTTTGTGACACCGACTGATGGCTTACTTTTCGTTGGTACAACGGGTAACACAAAACCTTTTAAAACTCATTGAAGCATATCTACATCTGGACCATGTATGAAAATAAATAAACAAAATTAAAATTGCCAATAAACAGGACCGAAACACAATAAATATACGAGACCTGGATACCCTAACGTTAGGCACCCGCATCGGTATCAGTTGACCACTTATAACAAAGTACCGGTATCATTCGACCACTTATTACCACCATTTCGCCGTAGACGGCCACCCGGCGCCCGGCGCCCGGCCACTCGTGTTATTGTGAGTTATCACTTCTATTTGGTCGAACGCTTAACGATAGTACTTTTCTTTGAATGCCATAAATGTATAACATTGTGTTTTATTCGTTTTCCATTGTATAAATATTGTGTCGTGTTTTTGATGAATTTATGTTATAGCTGGTTATAATAGTATTGAGTTAAGTGAACGATCAACAGATTAAGGCGAAATACGTTAGGTTTTTAATGACTAATTGAACGTGTCAAATATTAATTACAATGATCTCGTCTCATCAGATCTGCACCAAAAGGGGCAACTTCGAGCGAGTATTCGCTCGAAGTTGCCCCTTTTGGTGCAGCTCTTGATGAATCTTTCGCCTGGAAGAGTATTCTTCCAGGCGAAAGATTCAACATTCAATCGGTGCATAATATGTTGCTGTTCTGTGTGAAGCTAATAACAATGGCAGCGTATACAAATTTATTGAAAACCTCCTCCTTTTTGAAGTCAGTTAAAAAGACTACATCAAATCTGTGACACAATTCAAATTCAAATTCAAACAATTTATTTGTGAACACAGGTTTGATAGATGGTATAAATACATTGATAAATGTTCTCCATGTTCTACCAGTAATGGTGTATTCATAATATGGACCTACAAAACATTTTCACAATTCACCAAGAATACCTCTACAACATAGAGTAAATATTCCCAAAACTTACATAATATAATCCCAAGAAATCCCTCGTGTAACTTGTTCTAACTTCAAGCAAATTCGCATCATTACTTTCTGGGAACCTCCAGCTCTATCGTCCATATGCGAGTGGCGCCTGAAGACATATTCCAAGTTGTCCTCCCTGGCTCCAAGTTAGTCTTGCGTCGCGTCGGTGCAACTTCAAGTGACAGCTTTCAAGTTAAAGTGCTCAGCGCAGATTGCATGCCGCATAGATAGGGTTTCACGATCGTAGGAGCTTATTTTTAGTGGCTCGACCGTCTATATTGGATTAAGGCTATAGAGTTGTGAATGTGTTGAAAATCGCGGAGTTTTGGTTCCGATAACACTTGCTTTGCTTACAGTTTTTAAGCTCATAATGGTTGATTTTCTCGTGTTTAATCAACTGAACTTTATATGCCGTGGTAGAGTTATGAGTACAACATTACTTTATCAGAAGACTTGAACAAAATACTCACAGTACTAGATTATGTCGATTTACAATATCTTTGGCGTAGTAAATAAGTAGGCACAGATAATTCACAAAACAATTTAACATTTTCGGAGAAAAATATACCACCAAAATGTCGTCTAACCGATCAGATAAATATGAGATAATATATTACAAGCGAAATGATTGTGACACGTTGTACGGCGACAAATTACCCAAGCAACCTTTCGTGACGTCACAACGTTACGTTACTGTGTAAATAATTATGTACGCTGTGAGTTATTGGCAAATCATATTTGTGGTTTCCTTTGCAGATATTTATGTTATTATCGCGAAGTTACGAGCGTCGTCGTGAGTGTTATTAGTAGCACGTGACGAGTTATAAGAGCAGCAATATGTTTGGGTCACGTTTAGGCCGGCAATACATGGACAAACAAGCGTCACCTCTAGAGAAAAAAATGTCGTGATGGCCCAGTGGTTAAGGCGCCCACCTCTCATGCATGAGTGTGTGTTAAATCCGGGCATGTATCAATCCGGTTTTTTTCAATTCATTTGTATTTTTACCCGACTACGGCGAAGCAAAAAGGAGGGTTATCTAAGTTTATCTTGGACATCACTGATATCAAGTTCTTAACTGTTGCATTAGGGTAACCTGTTATGATAGTATAAGTTGATAAAAGATAAATAAAATAAGAAAACTTGAAGATACGTCCTTTAATTTAACGAAGACTAAACGCTCCTTAAATAGGTAACAGAAACCGTGTTCTTTCTTAGTTGTTCAGTCAAACTTGGCCACAGTTTATTTTAAGGAGCTACTTGCGAGAGTTGAGTGTCTTTACTCAGACGGCGCTTAGAATACCTTTATCGTTATTTGGTAAAAGTTGAACGTTATTACAGACGCGGCGCGAGTATCATTTTACTAAAAGGAAAGTTAACGTTGTCAAATGAAACAAGTTTGACGCATCGCTCGTGCGAAGTGTCGCGTCCATTGATTTATCTGTGTTGAACATAATGACATGTCAAGAATTCTTTCTAATAAATTACTTTATAATTATAACTGTCATGATGGCCCAGTGGTTAAGGTGTTTCTCGCATGAGGTTGCAGTTCCGAAACCGGGCAAGTACTAATGGCCAGTCTGCCTTGCGGTTAAAAGTGTGGTAATCAATTCTCATGCCTTCTCTGTATGAGAAGAGGCCTTTGCCTTGTAGTGGGACACTAATAGGATGGTATTATTATTATTATAACTGTCCCCAACAGCACTGTTGCTGGGAGATATTTGATTCTCACCTCAGGAAACGGCACCAATTTAACTAAATTACCTATATCGGTAGTTGAGTCGAAAAATGTACCAAACGTAAGGAAATAAAGAAGAAAATATTGCAACACAACAATTGTAAGTGCATAAAGGTCTATGAAAAATGGAGACTACTTTCATCTGAAATCTCGTCATCTACAATGTCCTAAAACATGTCATATGTGACATGTGACAAGTGTCCATCTAGCTAGGTCCTAGTATGCCTAGGCCGAGTCTAGACCTCACCGTTGTCACTCCTACGTCACTACGTCACATACTTGTGTGCAGCGCTACGAGACGTTAGTCTAGACTCAGATCAAGTTTTTGTAAACAGTTGCTAACTTTTCCAAGACATTACATAAAGCTTTACATTTAAGGCTTCTTGCTCGGTAAAGTTTTATTGGTTGTTAAAATAGACGTTATGAAGTTAGTTTCACTTTTAGGCATCAGTTCTAAATGTCGCTTTCCAGTAATTGACAATTCTATTAATAGCAACTCTACTAACTTGTTGGATCGCAATGTAATCTCAGTTCTAATTTGTCAATGATGCCTTTAATTTACCTTGTAGCTTTTTTTTGTATTTGATTGTCATTGAGATGTGGTTGCGAATAGATTTTGAAAGATTTTAATTAGTTAAATTTGCCTTCGGTATTACAACAAAATATTTTTTGTTTTTGTTTTTTCCTATAAAAACTTTTGTTACTCATAAAAATATACAGTCTCAAAATCCGTTCCCAAATGTATGTCACAAACACCTCCGACACACATTATTTTAATCTTCCATCAGCCTCCGACTGGAGTGAAGCCTTTTACCGAAGAGTATCGTAAAAGAAATGCCGTGATGATTCCCCGTGACAGCGCGCGGTAAGCCCCACAGACGCGGGTGACGCGGGTGTGGCGCCACACTCATCATGTTGCTATTTGTCACTGATGTACCTCTGGACGTACTCCACGCGTATTTATTGAGAAACAAGAATTCATTTGCTAGAGGGCTTTTTATGTGTCACTAAAACTATTTTCAGAAAGGATATAAGATCTCGCTAAAATAATAAAACACATTATCAACGAAATTCATGTTGAATTTAATACATAGATAGCTTTAAAGAACTCCAGAAATGCTCATTCTCTCGTAATCAAGTAATTTGTGCTTTCGTAGCCAACTCGTAGCAGTCTCGTAGCAGATTTGTAGCATTCTCGTAGCACACCAACGCGGGCTACGCCGACGTCTACGAGACTTGTTTTTGCTGCGATCAACTAAAGATTGTGCTATTTGATTGTGGTAAACTCCCAAGAAAACTTCCCTACAAAGTTTTCGGCAGACAGGAAAATGCTATTTTCCTCATATTGATCGAATAGTTTCCTTTATTAGGTTCAATAGGTAGTAGTGATAAAAGATTATGTCTAAACTTTGTCGAAGTGCGGTTGTGTGGTAACTGCCTCGTTAGCCTAGTGGTCCTAAGCGCGACTGCTACGCTAGAGGTCTTGGGTTCGATTCCCAGGTCGAACAAAAAGTGTTATTGGGTTTTACTATGGAATTCCCAGTAGCAGCTCGGAGTTAGGATTTGTGCCCGGTTAAAGGCAATAGGCTCGCCCCCTATTACATGGGACCTAAAACATACCGGCGAACTGTGGGTGTACGTTGGTACACCTCTGCCTAACTATTCGAGGCATATAGGCGTGATGGTATGTGTGTTTTCCAAAGTATTTGAGGTTTAGTAGACCGTAACGCCTGTACGCTGTGTCTAATATAGTATAACAAGACACAGCTAAGTTCAGCACTACACCGTTGTTAACAGCCACAACTCAAGTTAAGCCGTGTTATCGGCTACAGTCACGACATGCAAGTTGTCGTGTACAGCGGGTAGCGATGCATTCGACATGTGTGGTGAGGAGGCGGGGAGGGGGGGGGGGGAGGACTAGTGAAGAAGTGTGGTAAGGGCATTAAGGTGCAACTTACAAGTCCAGGAGAGGAATACTTCAAACTTCTCTATCTCTCCTCTTTGTCTCTAGTAATAAACAAAATATAGTAGATACAACAAAGTATACTTTTGTTCAGTGTATATTGCACATTAATTTGATGCATGCGCTTCCAACCGGTCCTTTTGGAAATCTATGTGGGAGACCTATTTCCAGCAGTGGACGTCCTGCGGCTGATATGATATTGATGGTAATGTGTATAATACAATGTTGCTGTGAACATCCCAACTGCTAACATATACCCAATTTTGATTATTTCTGTTTCCCTATTTATCTATTACTACAATACGTACTGTACAATAGTTGGTCAGTGTCGACGCATAAATCGTCGTTTTTCCGTCGCATGCGCCCTCTCGGGGGAAATAACGTGAACCAACATGTATCGAGAGCGACCGAATGGAGAAGTGAACGAGCAGAGTTAGTTCTTGTAGTGCGGAAACTATGGTGCGACTATATTGTACACACATACATGCATTACTTTTACATTTTAATACGGAATATTGCGTCCAGCGTTTAGACCTAGAATAAAAACAGTAATAATATGATAAAAAAGTTTGTAAGAGCACTGGGACGATGACAAGAGTCCTTTCACTGATGACGGAAAGTACCCTATGGCAAAGTGTCATAGGATATGTTTTATGGTATATTTGACTTCCACGCGAACGAAGGCGTAGGCAGAATCTAGTAAACAATATTTTTTTAAAGCAATTGTTTTATGTTTGCTAGCATTTTTCAAATTTGATGTTGAACAACGAACAGGTATACAGTACAGTACAAACAATCACTTGAAACTGTACAACAACCACACACACACACAGCCACACGCGTGACGTCACCGTTCGCTATCGTGATTGGATCCAACTGTTTGCGAGCGTTTAATTAATTTGCGCGCGTTGGCTCTCACGTTTACTTTACCGGAGCGCCGGACAATTATATTCGCTTTAAACTGCTGCTGCGTGATGCTTTACACGAGTTTGGAGATTAGTTTCAAAAGTGAGGAGAACTCATAGCCTGACTATGATTACAGAGACGCATACACCAGTTATTTTATCCCAGGATATTTTTTAAGTTACACGTATAACCAGATGCACCTTGATAACCTTGTGATAGACTAGTGTCTACCTCATTAAATAATTAAACAATAGCAATAGGCTCGCCCCTATTACATGGGACCTAAACATACTGCCGAACTGTTGGTGTACATTGGTACACCTCTGCCTAACCCTTCGGGGAATACTGGCGTGATGGTATGTTATAATTTCTGACCTCACAACTTATGACGATTGAGAGATCAGAAGATATTTCGCGTAGTGTGCAGTAAAGCGAACTAGTATGTTGTAGCAATTTGTTAATAAATTCTAGAAATGTTATGAGGTAGCTTAACACTTTTTGAATCCATCAGCCTGGAAATCAGTACGGTATCTAAATATCCTTTGATATTGGACAATAGTGTAGCTTTCTGTAATAAAATATGTTTGTAATCGAACCATTACTTCCAGAGATCATCATCAGCCGCAGGACGTTCACTGCTAAACGTAGGCCTCATCAATAAATTTACAAAAGGACCCGTTGGAAGCCACCAGGTGCGGTGAGCGCTGAATATTCAGTGCCTACGGCGGAGTTCATTAAATTCAGCAGCGGTTTCGATATCATGTGGTTAATATAATTATGAGCCCCGCCGCGTGTTGCGGCTTATCGGGTTATGGAGCTGGTTCGTTATAATATTTATTCGTTTCATAATATAATCTAGATATTATATAACGTAACACCGTATAGATTTCATGAAGTTACATAATCAAATTATTTATTTCAAATAAAACATTTACAGGCAATTTTAAATTGTCAACGAGTCAGAAAGTTGAAGCTTAGGTACTCGTTCCAGCTTCAAACTATTTTTATATATTTGTTGTTGTCTTGCGGCGTCGTGGCGGTGTACAAGATGTAGGTACATGAACCTACATCTTGTACACCGCCACGACGTTGTATATTAAGCAGGTATAGCTTTTTTTTGCAGGTATTGCTCGAATTTTGCTTTTTATTCTAAACATAAGCAAGCGTAGAATTTCTGGATAAATAGATAACTAATAAACAAAGTTCAACATTGGATATTCCAAATGCTATGAAAAATATTTAAGAAATAATTCATACCTTGGTGTTATAGTACTATAGTGAATTAAACAGAATCAAACGGTTCACTCAAACATTCCCAAGTACATTGGAGTGCAGAACATGTTCAATACTCTCTCTAACATAGAGCAATGAGTCTCGATCACAACTCACAAGACGAGTGCCCTCTCCGAGTTCCGCTGTAATCGCATGATTGCTCTTTAGATAAAGTGGGTAGGACAGGGCTCAGGTAACCGGGATAGTGCGTAATTAATCACTATTAACTTAATAGTAGGAACACGAGCAAGTTGACGAGGTCGCCGGCGCGGGGCCTGATGGTATCTGTGTTACATAAGTGATGATTAAGGAGTGTTATGATGATGGCTCTCCGTGATCTTGATGAGCTGATGGCTTCTTGTTATACCTACCATTCAATTGACTGGTAATCTGCTGAGATGGTTTGTGTGTGGATTTGTGAAGTTGTTTATCAGTTTCTTTTTATACTTAGATACTCCGTACCCACATTAACCTCGAGTAAATTGAAAGTTTATTCTCAATAAACACATAATACGTCACTAACTTAAGAACGCTACTAATCTTATTTAGAATTACAAGAACTCGACATCATCCGTTACAGATTATTTACATCTATCCGAAATCCGACCCACCAAACGCATTATTTTGTCCACAAGTGTTCGATATGCGATTAAATCTTGGCTGAGCTGTGTGCCGAGAGATTGTATCGACTATATACATCAGCTGTCAACGCCTCCCCGACGAAGCTAAATCCTTTCAGCAAGCTGAAGCAACAATAGAAGACCATTACGGCTTAAACCAGGAACAAAAGCTATTGATCGTCTACTAACGAAGGTAACGTAAGCCTATTATTAGTTTGAACGGCACACACTCCACACGCATAACCTTTCAGCAATTTAATTTTATTACGGAAAATGAAGCCTTATTCACTTGCAAGCATTGCAAGCCTTACCGGCGACGTATTGTTCTAATGAAGTGCATCTTATTAGTAAATTATCGCCTACAGCGTGGTTCCGCGTCGGTGAGCTGATGTAATTGAGCACAATGCACGCTGGAGGCGTTGTGACGGGCACCTGAAGGCTTGCATGAAATACCACGGCATGTGAGCCTGAGGTGAGCTGTCATCCTTTCTGAGCTAGGGATTGGCAGCTAACCTCCTATGTAGCTGATCATTTATTTATGTTTAATATCCAATTCTGTACCTACATTTAGAGCAAATAAAGTTCTGATTCTGATTCTGATTCTCAACCCACACTTTACCTAAATTCACGGAGGAAGATTTTTACAAAACAGCACTACAATATACCTCTTTGATGTAGGAATATACGCGAAATACGATGATGGAACGTTAATTAATAGTGTTTATGTAAGCGTTAACCTTTGCTCGGGAAACTCTACTCAAATATTATATTTTGTTGGAAAATAGACGCCGTGTCTCCAACCCGCTAGACTTGTCTTTATGATTCTGTTCCAAACATCAAAACTCTATTAATTAGCAATAAGGGCGTCGCTACACGGGCCGAAGCGCGGCGGCGCGCGTTCTGAAGCGCGTATATTAAATTCACGCGACGCCGGCGCTGCTAATTGGCTGGCCGCTGCCATGGCGACCGGCGCGCTCCGCTGGGCCGACACATTACCTGACCAATATCTGTACGTTTACACGCCGAAATTGAAATTGTGGGATTTCCGCTCATAATTTAATAGCGAATTGAATTTAAATTATTAGGCTAATAGAAATGTTAGGTTAAAATTGTAATGTTTAATGGTCGTGTTTATGATATTAATGGACGGATAGGTAATTAACTTTGCTTTCACTAATGGGAAAATGCATCCGACAGACATTAACTGAAATTAGTTTTCATGTTATATTTGCGAACATTATTTGAAAATGAAATAGGAGTTTATTTACCCAGATTTATAGTTTCATACGTCATAGTCATATAGGTATTAGTTCCGTACACGTTCCTTGTAAACGAAGAAAAATATGTTTATCCTAACTACTACCAACATTTTTTGATAAACACCGTTAGCCTGAACAAACGGTTATTTAACTAGCTCGTTTGTTCAATAAATAACATTTTCTTATTTGCTCAGGTATCACGGAGGTATTTCTTACGCATCACGTAGGCGTACGCGTAAGCCTAAGAGGTTTACAAAATCAATTTTACTAAAATCCTACTTACAAAGAGCCAAGAAAATATTCCCGACAAAGAAGGGTATTAAAATTCGGCGCGCACCTTCCGATAAAATATGAAGTTGTTTATACAAATATTTTGATTACGTCTCGTACCTTATTATAATTGCTTTAAGTATAGAAAATTCAATTTGAGTAAAAGTTATGATTAAGGTTAAAATAAAAAGTTTGTCCAATTTTAGATTTAAACTGACATCCTTACTTCTGAGAAAGAATAAAATTGTGCAAAATATAGAAATTATGTCCGCAATACGAAACTACGAATAATCTAAGCGTATAATCCCGTCCACACACACCTGTCATATTACATATACGCCGCACACATAAGCAACCGCAATCTCCTCATCCGAATTAAATACAAATTTTATAACATGATCCACGGCATAACATAATCCGCGCTAAAACCAAACAGGACAAAGCAGGCGTATTTAACGTAGATAGGTAACGTGGTCTTTTGTGTGCGCGGACAAAGGGCGGGCTGTACGCGAGCCGCACGCGGGCCACACGCGCGGCCTGTATGCGGCCGTGTGACGACGCCTTTACTAATTAATGTCACCATTGTTTTCGCGAGTATGTGGTGAAATAAAACAGCGTTTATCAAGAGTATGTTATGTTCCTTTGTGAGAGTATCTGAGCCTCTTCGTGGGTGGGGCGAAGTTGATGTTAATTACGAATGTGCGTGGTTACAGGGCTGTTGCGAGTTTAGTTGTTAATGTTTGTGCCGACAGTAACGCGTTTATTTAGCTCCATTTCAATCTCCGGCTGTATCATCTGAACTAATATTATGAAGATGTGAAATTGTTTGTTTGTTGAGGTAGGCAATATCTTTAAATGCAAGTCCGATTACAAAAAATATTGCGCAAGCTACACACTACTAGCTAGTGCCATAGGATATGTTTTGTCGATGGTATACTTGATTTGCAAGAAATTGCGGGGAAAAAGCAACTGTTAAATAAGTCATAAGGGATTTTATAAAAAATAACAATGATTAAGAACTATTTAGTCTGTGTCGTACTGAATAACGGTAATAAAACTCCACTTCCTGTTTGAAATTCCGTAAACCAGCAGAATAGTATCCTGACTCAAGCAAGCCCTCTCAGAACAACGTGTGTAAATAAGAAACCTGTTACTATTTGAGTTGGCACGCTAACTCCCAACTCAACTCAAACACTAAGTTTGTCTTAACATTTAATTTCAACAGAACGCCAAATTAATTTCCGGTGAATCAAATTTTCATTTCGACAACCCTTACTTTGCGATAGGGTTGTCTACATCGAGAGCTGAACAAAAGCTTAGCAATTATATTAGTGTAGGGGTGTAACTTGCATCAAAATACGAATGTTTTGCACGCTGCGTTTTCCCAGCGTATTATATCGTACAATGGTGAAATAATCCTCGGGAACAAAGAGCACAGCTCGGACAGCCCTAGTGTGACGAACAGGACATTTATTATGCATTTGGGAGATTAGTGTCTCTTTAGATGAAACGTTAGCGTGTTCGTGTATAAACCTGAAATACATGGTGAGGCTTCATGAGTAAAAGTAGTTTTGTAAACACTAATAACATCTATTAAGTTTATACGAAAGGTTTATTATGATTATTCTGAGTTGTGAAAGATTAACATATCATCATCATCATTATATCAGCGGCAGGACGTCTACTGCTGGACATAGGCCGCCCTCATAGATTTCCAAGAGGACCGGTTGATACCGGCCTGCATTCAGCGTAATTTAACATATAATTTTTAAAATATGCTGCTTTTATAATTCATTGTGTTCTGTTAGTATACGTAGTAACCTGTGGTAGTAACAGTGATTAAGTGCCAAAAACTAATCTAACTATCTAAGTTTGGTCGAGATTTGAGCGTGACATTAGTAGACAACAAAATACGTCCGATTCCTGTCGCTGACACCGCAGCAGGGCCCAACTAGAGTACAAAACAAATCTGTTAAACTGTTTGTTTATCCAAATGTAAGCAAGGTGCGTGTACAACGTGACCGTGCGTTAGACTGCTACATGACGTGTCCAGTCGTGTCGCTGACGTCACGGCGTGTCACTGACGCACCCTGTCATGTACGCTGTCACTGGTGCGGACATGTTGGTTACATACGAGTTACAACTGCGTTTTTGCTGACCGAACATTAATAAGATTAAAAAAAACCACATGTGAATTACAGCAATGCCATCCAATGTAGCAATGCTGCCAGCCTTCACGGCACATTTCCAGTAGACGGCGATGCAGAGGAATTTTGTGAGGCCACATAGTTTTAGTTTTCTTTCATAGTTTTAGTCCATAGCGCGACTACAACGCTAGAGGTCAAATTGACATGAAAATCTCAGTAGCAGCTCGGAGTTAGGATTTGTGCCCGGTGAATGGCAATACGCTCGCCCCCTATTACATGGGACCTAAACGTACCGACAAACTGCGGGTGTGCATTGGTGCACCTCTGCTTAACCCATAGTGGAATATAGGCGTGATGGTTGTCTATTATTAATATAGATTTTTTATATTATCTTATTTGAAGGCTGTATATCTTCTCCATTTCTGTACATTAATTCTCCCCAGTGGTATCACAAAACTTCATTTATTTCTACATATTATATAAAACCCTCACGTCACTATATTCTATGATATGTGAGACAAAGCGTTGGACAACTTTTCTCCCTTCACATGTCAGTGCCAGCACCTTCGTCCAACTCAACCCACATTCGTGTGAACAAGTTTATCTGTTACAGAGTGCGCACAAAAGAGGCTGTTTCACGAAGCGGGGTGGGTAGGCACGGTCAGCGACAATAGTCGATTAACAATGTTACTTATACATGTAATTTAAATAGACACGAAATAATTCAAATCACTGCTATTCAGAATTTTAGGCAATACCGAAGAGTACATTTTATCTTAATTTTCGATCTCTATAAAAAGACGTACCCTGACCTTATAGGTGAGGTTCTTCAGAAAAGTTGGGTGTGCAGTACTCGTAACCGGCGGGCGTGCTTGTATGACCAGATGTATGAAGCCAAAGTAGTGTGTAAGGATGTAGCAGGTGGCGTTCTGTGGTTTCTGCCTACCTCCATGGGAAAACGGCTTGAGTTTATGCATATATGTAATAAAGATTAAAAAATATGAAATGTTAATATACTTTTGTTGCTGACTGTGCACGACACTGTGTTGAATGAGTCGAGTCGGGAGGCGGTGGACTGTCGGCGGAGCTCACGTGTGGCAGGGAGGGTGTACACACAGGTATTGTTATGTTACATTGTTGATCACCTACATATTGATAGTCTTCATTATAGTGGACTTAACTAAGCCAATCTACTTTGACACAATGGACCAGTTACGTATTAACGGCACCGAAATGTACACAGGTCGTCCTGTGTATATCAACAAGGTGTAAGAGTTATGATGGACTCGTTAGAAGAAAAACTTTTTCAAAGTTTGTAGTGAGTAGGATATTTGATTAATTAATTGTTGTACTTTTTCATGAAAAGTACAATTTTTATTTTTTTTCTTAAGTAAGTAATTGATTTAATACACAACTACTAGTTTTAGAATAGATCACTTTATTTACTCAGAATTTTGATAATACAATGAGATGTTACAGATTATTATTGAATCCTATCCTCATCATCATCATCATCATCTCAGCCATAGGACGTCCACTGCTGAACATAGGCCTCCCCTTTAGATCTCCACATATACCGGTTGGAAGCGACCTGCCTTCAGCGTCTTCCGGCGACCTTTATTAGGTCGTCTGTCCATCTTGTTGGTGGAATCCTATCCTATTTAGAGTTAATTAATGTGGTGCGAGCATAAAGCTAACACCTTTGATTCCAGTTCTAGTTAATTATGGAAAGTAGTTCCCTCGAGCATGCAACAATGCGTCAGCAACCACTGCGCCGCATTAATCGGTACACGGTCCGTACGCACACTATAATTGTATCTCTCCTCTAACCGCGGTCACCATGGCAACCGCTCACCAACCGGTAACTAACTAAAACGTAATTATGACCTAGTGACACAGTTGGCGCACTGGCTGAGCGTTTGGCTGTTGCGCTGCGTATCGCGGGTTCGATTCTCGTACGGAAGAAATATTTGTTTGTTTGTATTTATATGAATTATTTGTTTGATGATAATTGTGTGCCTATTGGTCTAGTGGTTAGTGGCCCTGACTGCTAAGCCGGAGGTCGTGGGTTCGATTCCCACCCAGGACAAACTTTGTGTGATGAGCATGATTGTTTGTTCTGTGTCTGGGTGTGATTTATCTATAATATGTAAGTATTTATAAATTATATAAGTATGTATATCAGTTGTCTGGTTACCATAACACAAGCTCTGCTTAGCTTGGGATCAGATAGCCGTGTGTGAGTTGTCCCAAGATATTTATTTATATTTATTTATTTATATTTATATTGTTCCGGGTATGGCTATTTGTGTATGTGAATTTATATGTTCCTAAACGCACCCACGGTACACAAGACATTCCTAGTGTGGAATTATGATATTTTTAAAGATAATAATGAAATAATTTTGTATTCATAACTCCAGCTTTATACTAGCCGGCTCTAGAAAGGGCTTAAATGACCAAGCGACGGCGCCTTCGCAATACGGAAAAGCTAGCCTGATCAATAAAAAGAACAGAAATAGTGTGACCTTTACAATTCTGGGAAGAACAACTGATCAATATGCAAACGAGCTCATCTCAGCAAGTAAAGCCGAGTGTACCGGACCCACTCTCACTGCGGGACAATTAAAGTTCCAATGTTTACAATGTTAATGTCACTTTTTGTTGGAAACTGCTGTTTGAGATTGCAGTATCGTAAATACTTATAAATAAGTGGTTTTAACATCGTTTCTTCCAAAGGGATCGGAGTAATAGGATACTTTTTACAAGATAAGGTTAAAGATTTGTTTCGTTTTAAGGGAAACACGACTTAGGCTCACTTTCACAAAAATCATCACTAAATATATTTAGCGCTGTTAAAATTATCATTCTGTCTCTGTCATCTTCTAACAATGTGACAGGGATGCAATGATGTTCTAAATATGTTTAGGCACTAAATGTATTTAGTGATTTTTGTGAAAGTGGGTCTTCATAAATGAAACATTTTGGATTTAAAGATGTCAGTTTAATTGATTGTTCTATTTAGTGTGCAACAGTCTTATTACTTGCTTAATTAGCATAAACTACAGAGAAGCAACAATAATGTTCTCACGTAAACTTACGTAACATCGTAGTTCAGCTACTTTAATTTCCGAAGTTGAAGCCCCCCCACGCGGTGGTATATCTCACACGTAACACTTGCCGGTAAATTCAACAGTCTCATTATACAAGTGCTATCTACATCACATTAAACCGGCTAACATAAATACCAAGTACCTACATGAAGTACTACTTGGGTAATTACATGAAAACAAAAGACCAGCCGCGGGCGAACTCATACAAATTACGCCAAAATATATACGGGACTTAGTTAATGACAAAATATCCTATTATCCGAGGGCTATCTTAAACAAATTTATTCGGCTCATAAATAAAATTGTGAGGTACAGTTCTCTGGCCCGCTGTGCAAATCCCGGGGCCGGGTATTCGTTTAAACAGGCCAAAATAAAACCTTGACTTGTTTGCTTAAAGCTATTTTCGGCTTGTTATACAGAGCTAGTTTTACTTTACCTCCTCTGGGTGTTACTATGCAAAAATATCTTCTGTTATAAACGTAAAAGGATTTTCAAAGTATTCTATAAAGATCTAGATTTTTTCATACCCGATAAAAAGAACACTAAACTTGTGAATTTGATTTCAGATAAGTATATCTTGGGTACCTACTTACCGATTTTATTCGTAGGTATATAAAATCTCGCCGTTTTTCTTTAACGTAATTCTAGATAAATTGGGTTCGCAACCTGCTTAAGGAAACCCTTGAATAAACCTTTCCTTTTTCAATTAAGTGTTTCGGAGATAGCTATTCCAAACTCTTTACTATAATAATAGACAATAGAAGTTCTCTACTAATAGAGAAGATAAACGTGTTCAAGATACTCTACACGTGCGCTGTGTGCAGTAAATGAGGTAACGCGGAACATTTCTAATGTAAAGCAATATTATACAAAATGCATGTTAATTCAAGCGCCCGTTAAGGGCTGCTAGGGTCCACTACTAATTTACTTATTTTTAAACTATACTAAAAATATAGTTTAGTTCTATAGCACATAGCACATACTACCTACTGTCAGATAAACTTAAAAAAATAAATTGCATTAAACTTATCCTTTAACAGAAATGTTTGCGGAGATGGAAAAATAGGCACTCATTGTATTTTAATGCGTTAGAGTAAAGATCACAAGATCTACCACTATGTACTATTTTTAAGATCTTTTTAATGTACCATTGCTGCATTGTTTCACAAATAAATGTTTTTTTCTGATTCTGTTTCCCTTCACATGTCCTAAGCGTTGACGATTGTACCAGGTACTGCTTCCAAGGCGAAGCTCATCAACTTTTGTTACCGAATGGTACATAGAGTAGCAAAGTTTTATTCACGAAGTATTTGAAATCTTTATAATAGGTACATCATTAATTTAATATATAATTTCAGAATTCTGCAGCAGCCCTAGAGCGCAGCTCTAATGAATACACTCAACATGAACTATTAAAACACTGTTTTTCCTGAGCATGAGAACGTTCTCTATTCTTAATATTTCTAGCTAGAATATTATTTTTAAGCTCAGTTTATGAGGAGTTTATTATAAAACTTGAGTAAGAAAGCGTTTAATTTTTCAGACATCGTTTCTAATTTAACAATATCAAGATGAATACGTTAGCCATAAATTCTCAGTATATGGTTCAAATGGACACTAGACTAGACTAGACTAGACAGTTTCAGTTGGACAAGTTCTGGGAATTGAAACACGGTAGCTAGACGAACGTGTTCTGCTAATGCATTCATTGCTAATATTCCTCATAGTATGCAGACTTGACATTGTTCGTCTCGCAACTTATTATTAAATCAGCAATGTTCCCCGACGCCCCTCGTCACTCACAGAGACACCACTACACAATTCCTGGAACACATCTCTCAAGTAACTGAAAATTATTTCCATATTCTTGGAAACTACACCCCGGGTTCGTGGAAGCGAAATACGGTAGATCGTTCATTTTCTTGGAAACCGAAATACGAATTGGAAGTCGCAGACTTTATGTCTGTTTCAACCCAGTTTTCATGTGCCAATTATATTATTTCGTAGAATTCTGGGTATCAAAGCAGACTGGAGGTACGGCTTGTGTTTTATTATGAACTTCTGTGTGGAGCGCTGCTTACTTGTGAATAGAGTGGAAATAGAGATGTAAAAACAGTATTTTACTTTGACGAAACTGCGCAAAATGTTTCGTGTCTAATTATCTTTCATAACCAGCTAGTAAATATTTAATGCAAAGCATAATATAAAATGTTCGGTAGAGAAGATAGTTCCATCTCAAAGGATGTGGGCTTATTAAAATGTGGCGCGTTCTGATTAAAAGTTTGAAGAGTTGTAAAAGTAAAAGTTGTGTGAGCTGACATAGTGGCGAGCGGCGACGGGTAATGTGATCAAAATTTTGATGAGATTCTACTTAAAATGAATGAATACTAGGTCTTCTCAAAACTTTAAGTAGATGAATTTTAAGTTCGCTGAAAAAAATATAACACTACATTAGGTATAGGAGCTACAGTCTACACCAATCCCCACATTAGACATAGTGTATTCTATCATACAAACATTATTATTATTGCCAATGATAAAGGTATATACGTAACATATACCTAAATTGAAATCCCAACCGTGTCGCAGTTACGTCATAATCATGTTATTAAACCGCGGTCGGTAGCGACGAACTTCCCTCGAATTCAGCCACAAATTCCCCTTTCATTTCAAATTATTTCGCTTGTAATTTGTCGAAATCTGCCAAATTCGCTCTCTCGTATATGCGCGGACAGAGAGACCGCAATGTATCGGTTTTCAATACGAATCGCAATTTGTTCCAACTAGCCGCGGTCCGATATTCCTGACTCACCTCTGCTGATTAATACGTTTATTAACGTGAATGTAATGCACCGCCACACTCACTGTGCACTCGGGCGTGACACTTGAGTGCTCGGGTGTTTCATTTCCTTTACGATATTTTGACGGTCGTAGCTCTATGCAATGAATACTTTAGAAGAAAGACAGAAATCATTTATTTGTGAAACATTAGGTACATTAAAGATCATATAAATAGTAAATAGAGCGCTATGTTTTGTCAACGATGACATACAAATAATATAATAAAAATGAGTAACATTATTGATAATTAATAAATAAGAAGTTAGTTTAAGAAGTATGCACCCGCAAGCGATGCAGAGTTATGTTTTGTTTGTTACGTCACATATTTATTAAAAACTAACTTTTGCTAACTAAATTTTTTATACAGATCCCTAAGGAGAATCAGAAATAGTAACCTACAGCATGATGCAACAAATGCATTGTAATAAAAAGGTTTAAATATTGGTTGATGTTCACCGCCCGCGGGCGCATACAGTTCCATTCAGTGTTCACTCAGCCGTTCAATACTACTCGTGCTGTTCAATCGAAATACATTTTACAAATGGTGTGTCTCTTGTTTTTGTTTTTTTCGAGTTTGGAATTGGTTCGGGATGAATAAACAAGTTGCGTTGTAATTAAGTTCGTTTAAGTGAAAACAAAATCATTGGCTTCGTATTATTTAATCAGCTAGGTATATTGCTTGGATCAAAAAGAAAATTAAATAAAAAAATAATGTTTAACAATTTTTTTAAATCAATACAGAAAACTTTGATACAAAATGTCGTAAGGTATTCATCAAGACATTGCGTATTATTCAGTGATGGATAATATTATCCATATTCCAATATTATTTTAGTTAATACATCATCTGCCTAGACTTTTCCCAACTATGTTGGGGTCGGCTTCCAGTCGAACCGGATGCAGCTGAATATCAGTATTTTACATGGAGCGACTGCCTATCAGACCTCCACAACCCAATAATGGGTAATACGATACTCTCGGTAAGACTGGTTGTCAGACTTTCTGGCTTCTGACTAACAGTAACGACTGTCAAAGATCTACAAATGACAGCCGGGACCAACGGCTTTACGTGCTTTCCGAGGCACGGATATTTTTTTATTATATTTTTTTTAGTTAATACAACGGATTATAAATGTCAGCTAATCTCAAATATTTCACAATATTTCGCGTTATGATCTGTCTATTAGAGCGCACCGCGTGAACACTAGTGTGCTGCACTCGGAGCCGCTCGCCGTCTGCTGCCTGTTTGTTCACACGGTAATCCTCTTACAGCGTTCGTTAAACGTCCGCCCGCCTCGATGGAAATCACTTTCAACAAAATTTCCGATTTTCCCTGAATTCTGGTTGAAAAGGTTTGAAACATTTTACAAACTAAAATAGTGGGATTAGTTTTGCAATACCTTGCAATTACATAAAATTTTCTAATAACAGTTTATCAAGGAACACAGATACAAGAAATTGATATTTCAAATAAAACTATAACAGAGATCTTCGAGCTCCTCGTCTTCTCTCTCCTGGCGTGTGAGTGAGACAGCAAGAGCCGCGTGTGTCTTATGATAGATTATCAGCCACACTACCAATAAGAGCACACGCAAGGCTCCCGCGGACGCTCACCGTCTTCCATTACTGGTCGGTGACAGGCTCCTGACGCTTCTAGTCTTCATCTGTAGGTACTAGGTCCCTGACGATCCGATGCCGGACGGCCCAGTTAAGTTTCATACTTGTGATGAGCAGTGAAACTTAACTGGGCAGGCTGACACACATGAGACACGCCTGGTCTGCTGCTGAACCTTTATGTGACGTAAAACAAATCAAATAATACTTATCTAAACAAAAAATGTACAATAAAGTATGAAATGTCATGTCATTGTGACGTCGGGAGACTAGACGTCAGCGTCACGATGATATTTGATTTGTTTACACAACAATTACAATTTGTTTTATTTTTGTACAAGGGACAAAAATACTGTAAACATCTACATTGTGTAAACCTACTTTCTAAGCAAATAAATATATTATATTATATATATTATATTATATATTATTATATATATATTATATTATATATATATATATATATACACGTTGTAATAAATATACATGGTTTAAGATAAAAATAACAATACAATGTTTTAAATTATTTAAGTAAGCTGCTTACTCAATAAAGCATCAAATCGCTCCAAAGTTATGGTCGAACAGTTTTTTTTTTTTATATTTGTATAAATAACAGCAATTTTAGTTTCAATATTACTTGACTAAGAGACAGACAGTCTTTTAAAAGTTATAATTACACGCTGTAAATAATTTCCTAAAAATTAAACGCCTACAAATCTCAATAATACCCAAGAGACATAAATCCAAGTTCCAAACTTCAGCCAAACCTTTTAAATTATTCACAAAAATAATTGTATTTCCAAATCTTTAAACGGCAAACTATTCAGTTGGTCAAAGGGCTTTCATAAATGAATAAATCAACTTCAAACGTTCGCTCGGAAATGGAAGTCGAAGTTTAGTGAATGAACTGAACGGTCGGCTTTCGTAAGTCGCTTCCAACGACTGGATTGAGAAGGCATTTAGGTTGGAAATACTTCATTACCAGACTTTAAATTGAATAGGATTACAATGAGCTTACGATTTCTGTAAGAAAAGTATAAATTGTGGAGTTCTCAATAGAAAATACATTGTTTAAAAAAGTTTTTACGTAATTACTCTTTAATTTAAAATAGAACAGTAACTTCTTTATACTTGTGTGAGACTTAAGACATATTGAGAATCGTTTCTGGTACAATCTTAATAATAGAGTAACTTCATCAATGATTCGGTATAACATCGAATGAAATCAAATCAGTAACAAATTAATCATAGCGGAAGCGTTTCTATAAATACGAGCTAAGGAATACAGGCCTTAATAATTCAAAGCAATAATGTTAACAATGACGGCGTAATTATTGAGAGAACTTACTTTTGTCTTGAACAATAAAATGAAAGACTTGCTACATAATCGCTTCCTAACGGACAGCTATCAACCTCGCAAAACCTTTTTTATTATAAAAAAACGGTAATTTAAAAAACTAAAAAACCCGACTGCTATTCTTTAAAAATCCCTAAAACAAGATAAATTGTAGCAGTCGGGACCCATTCTAGAAATGGAGGATTAGTGAATTGAGAGCACATACCTATATTACATTGCAGATGGTCCCGAATGGGTCCCGACTGCTACAATTTATCTTGTTTTAGGGATTTTTAAAGAATAGCAGTCGGGTTTATTAGTTTTTTAAATTACCGTTTTTTATTTTTTACTTTTTTTATTTTTTATTTACCCATTGTCACTTCCACAGTAAATACGAATCTAATGACACCTCTCAAGCTAAAATCCATCGAACCGTTCAGGCTGCAGAGCGATCCAAACATTTGAATTTGGCGCCAAAAATCCGCCATTTTGAATTTTTTATTTTGATATACTCAGTGTCACTCTCACAGTAAATACGAATCTAACGACACCTCTCAAGCTAAAATCCATTGAGCCGTTCAGGCTGCAGAGCGTGCCAAACAATTATACATACATACATACATACATACATACATACATACATACATACATACATACATACACTCGAAAAACATAACCCTCCTTCTGTCGCAGTCGGGTAAAAACTGACGCTAAAGTTCTACGCAAAAAATACGATCACTTTCAATTAATATTCAAACAGAACCAATAGAGCGGAGATCGGCATCACTAAATCAACGCTACGTTAAATAATTTTCCTAAGCTCGCAAAAAATGACGGTTGTATCAAAAAGTGACGGCGGAATATTCAAAGGTCTGCCAGTTGAATAATTCAGATGGTTCATTATTCATGGCTCCTGGCTCCTTGTCTGAGTTCGGCGCACGTCATTCAAACTCATCGTACGTCATGCCCGTTTAATTAAGAAGTCTTGCGTGTGGAAGATAATAAATATTGAGATTTTTTGACGTAAATTAAACAAGATTTGCCTCCACAATTTCTGAGGAAAAATATGAAGAGAAAGGCTTTTTTCGTCAAATGTTTTTGGTTTGTAAATATGAATAAAATGTTGCACTTTATTTCGTCTCGTATCACTCAGTAGTCATGACTACATGACAAAAAGATTTTCTAAGACAAATATTTAAATATTCTATATCTCATATTATAATTTATTTTTCCGCCATTTTACTTACTGAATATTTAATAAATTCCGCAGTAAAGTATACGTTACAAAAGCACACATTAAGTACTACTTATATTCAATTTCCCTTCCACTAAAAGCTCTCTAAAGAATAACATCGTATCTTATCCTATCTTAATATAAAGTAAAAGAATAAAAATCCATCCAAGCAGCATTTAATATGGCGTAGTCGCAGCTGCTTAATAAGACGATCTCAAACAGTTTTTAATATAACTAGCGGGAACCGCATCCATCTGGCTTATACCGGATAAAACTGGATATAGTAGCTCTGAGCCAGACACTTTAGATTTACGGGACTTTTATTATTTTTGTTTTGATACACAATAACATAGAATTGTTGAACAGGAATAGATTAGATAGTTACAGCCATCATATCATGATTATGCTACAGCTAATAGTATAATTATTAAGAATACTATGAAGACACCAACTTATTGACTAATTGGTACGCCGGCGCTGCTCATTGAAATATTAATTGGTTCTCACTATTACATTGTTGGTAATATTGGGACTCCTTTACAAAAACATAACTAATTTGCAACGAACCATACCTACTTTGTCCGAGTTTAACTTGGGAGAAAGAAAGTTCAGTCGACTGCAAAGTCGGCATTTTTTTGCACAAGAAGTAAAAGAACAGCAGAGGTGCACGCCGAAGTTTTAATTAACCCACGGCTAGGAAGAAATCGACTTCAAAAAAAAGTTGCATTGTCCCCAACACGACGAGGGAATACCTCTACGAGTTCCGTATTCTACCGAGGCTCGGAAACTCTCTTAAGTTATTTCAAATTACGGTTGTTGACAATGTCAACAACGATTTGAATATAAACTTTGTTGTCAATCTCTGTTAGTACAACAACAGAAAATGTTAACAAAATTATTTAGGAGAACGGATTTCGTGATGGTGGTATTGTCGTATATTTATCATGTGAATATAACGTACCTAGTATGAATGAACACAAAACAGCAATAGTTTACCAAACTCAGACACAACACAAATAGCCTCAAAACTAACAAACAAAGTAAGTTGCCGCGAGTAGCGTTTCCGTCGGCCTAAATATGAGTCGAGGAGTGGTGCCTGCCTGTACCGCCGCGTGCAGACACTGTGTGCAGGTGTCGGCAGTAACAAGTGTCGGCGTGTCCGGGCGACACCGGACGCGGCGGGATGAGACGGCTCTCGTCCGGCGCCGGCCGCCGGGACGGACGGAGGCTGTTTGATCTGGGTGTCGGGTTTTATCAGGTAGCTGTAGTTTGCTATATTGTTATAGGGTGGTGCCGTATTGTCGGCTTATACGCTGGGAAAGGTGGTATTAAACGTTTCTATAGAGGTGGATTACGAGTGGAAGGATTTTGCAAAATTGTAATACGTTTTAAAACTTTTAACTGAATTTTATTTTATGGAGGACTTATGATTTTATTGTAATTTTGCTTGAATTATATATATTGGATTAAGCGGGTTTAAAATAAGAATTTAACGCGAAATCGTTTCCTATTATCGGTACTTTTAAAGCTATTTTGAGAACAAATTAACCAAGCTACCGCTACTCGGAGCTAGTACATCGCAATCCGTCGCATGCCAAACAGCAGTAAGTTGTAAGCCGAGCTGATCGATACGCGGTGAGCACTACACGTGTACCGTGCTGTACTACTGACGAGCACAGTCGAGCACAGGCGAGCACAGGCGAGCATAGTGTGAGCATCGCGAGTGAATGGCGCATGTTTGTGAAGCTGTACATGCAGTTATCGTGTGAGCTTCAATCGCTAACAATCGGTTTACGAACAACGTCAACATGTTGTAACAATGGATTATATGCACGTATTCCAATATTTTGAATTTGAATTGCCAGTAACTGTACTCTCACAGCGCGGAGGCTTTTGTCCAATATTGAAATATTCCCATGGAATTTAAAAAAATGATAGTTTATTCACATCGCAATATTGTTGAGTCTCCCAATTATTTATCAATGCATCTAGGGAACATGATCATTTTCACACATGTTGAATAATAGGTAAGTTGAGTCACACGAAATCGTACATTGTAACCAATAAAAATAAATCGGAACTTGTGCCGACATATCGAATTTGTTTCTCCCCAAAACCAACGAATTGGCAAAAAAACTCGGTATTACATGTACACCCGGTGAGGAAGCGCGAACCGCGAGGGCGGAGGCACCGGCGGCGGCGGCTGGGCGGGCTGATTTACTCGCCGCCCGCCCTCGGTATTAATAACAAAAGGTTGATTTCCAGCAGGCCACAGATACTGATCTTTACGGGTTTTTGCACTTTATTGAGTGTTCAAAACGTTATGATAGGTTCACGGTTTTACTCATACTTGTTCGTACTTTCCTCTTGTGTGTTGTTGCTTGATATTTGTATCGAACAATATATTGTGCGCTCCACATGAAATGGAAGAATGTAAATAAGATCGTACATTGTATTCCAACGTTGTAGAAAATAAATCCGTTTGAGTTTGATTATATTTTCTCTATAAGTTATTTCAGGTGAAAAAGTATTATCTTTCGAATGGTTTATGTTTAATCTATAACTTTGTTTGTAGTCATTGTTGTGACTGTGTTACCTAAGTAAAGTACATGCCTGTCTCGTGCTAGTCTCGTCTCATCCTTAGAGCAGATCCGCTGAAGAAGCATACCTGTAACAAAACAAATATTACATTAGTACGATTTATCAACTTTGAATGTATGTATATACGTATAGTATCTACATGACAACCAATTAAATAACAAAACATTTATTATACTCCAGAATCGATAAATTAACACAATGTTATGAAACATATCTTTTTTTAACAAGACATCCACACTAATATTATAAAATACCAAATGGGTTGTTTATTTATTAGTTTGTTAGTAACGCTAATCTACTGAAGCGATTGTGATGAAATTTTGTGCAAACTAAGCTTAAACCCCAAGTAAGGACATAGGCTACTTTTTGATCCGCGACTTCGTTTGCATCCGCGATAAATTATCTTAGAATAAATCCAAATATTTAAGTTAGTCAACTAATTAAAATGATTCCAGGATAACATGATGGCCGCCGAGTGCGCTGCAACCTTTACGTTCACATCTACATATTCATAAGTCTCGTGTTTTAATATCATATTGCTAAATGAACATTAATTTATTAAGATTATTCTATTTCCTGTTGTGAAATCTTGTGTTATTGTTTTAGCATTTAGATTATAGAGACTTTAATTAAATGAGGGAAGATATTATGAAAGGTATTATAGAAAATACGTAACTATAGGTTATATTATCATTGAAAGGAAAATAGATAGAACGAAACAAAGTTTTTTTTTTTACTAGTGTTGCTTTTATTTCTTACGGTATTTTACCCTAGTTTCAGTGTCCTATACCCAAAAACAATAACAATGTACTGAGACCCTAGTACCTAGTCTACACTAAAAGTACCATTCTAATAACTGTCATTCCAATGTTTCCAAAACAATACAGTTCACTGCTCTGGGCTATCAATTCGTTCGTCCCCCCCCCCCCCCTCTGCTGCCTCCTTCAAACGGCATCATTTCTATTCATGTCCATTACAACTTTTCACGTCTCCTTCCAGAGACAATAACATTATCTGTCCGTGTAATCGCGACACCTATTCGCTACAAACACGATTGGTTCCTGAGAACACGTGCGGCGCCGTCACGTGCGAGGTGCCGCGCAATACTGAACAAATACCAAGCAAAAGGTTTATTTGTAATCCCGCTCTGCAGGTAAACAGGTTTAAATCTTGACAGGTCACACGTCTATTGCAACTTCTGACATTCTGCATCATCCCACAGCTGGGCAAAGCCTTCTTCAATGACTTACAGCTGTTTAGGTCTAGAGTGATGATGAATGAACATTAGATATTAACATTGTCTAGCTTGTTTCGCCAACTATAGTGTGGTCTGTCGCGACGCTTTCACGTCACCTTCTCAAAACCCCAAAAAAAATTCTAAATAAAACTTATCTTGAGGGAATCTGGACTAGATGCCACAGTGGATAGTCATTGTAACTCACCAGTAAGATCATCATAGCACGACAGTTTATCAGTAATCATTGATAGCCTGAAGAGTTAAGCTATTGCTCTGTACCTATAGTGTGGCACCACTTAGTGCTCGGATCGCGTAATTGTACAGTAAGCGCTCAGAAATGCATACCCACGCTAAGGTTCACTTTCCTATGAACACGGGCGCGATCCAGTCAGCGCGTGCGCATGTGTGTTTACGAGTGATGTCTCAACAATCCACAGATAACACACACTAATGAACCATCGTCGCACTACGCGAAATGGCATTATATTTCTGTTTACCGTACGAGTCCTACCCGACGCGCGACGTATTCTTACCATTGCATTGCTAAATTTCGCATAATTATAACATGTCCTGGCAGCTGGTTTGGATAAGAAAGGGTTTACGATCATTGAATTCCGAGTTCAAATCTTATACTATGTGTGGCTGTTTTTTGTTTCTTGAAACCATAATAATGTTAGGCAAAATCTTTTTAGGTTTATGTTGAATTATAACGTATTCATGCTTGTTATTTATTTTTTATAAGAAGCAAATATTAGTTATTGTATTATTTATTTAACTTTTTATGTGATTTTATTTAACTTTTTGTAATTGGAAGTAGGAAAAAAAGGCGTGTTGTGTGATAACAAAAATTTATTTTTAAAATTAACAAACTTATGAGAATTGTAACGTCACATTCCTACCGAAATAAAAGAAGTTCTCTTGTAACTGTTCATAAGATTTTTTGTTGAATACCCACTTAGTCAATAAAATTCATAATAACATAATAAGAGAAGGATATTTTAATAACACAAATAAATTTGGTGATGCTCACGTATTAAGTTTCTGAATTGGTATTCAGCAGAGTTAATTGAAAACTAAACTATAATTCAGACTTTATGAACAGGTTTTTTTATGTAACGTCACAATAAACTTAGTGAGGTAATAGTTTAATAATTCGTTTTCTTGATGAAAAGAAGATTGAAACTAAACCTCAATTTAAGATCATTAAATAACTATCTACGAATATATAATATAATTATGACTAAATATTTAGTTACGCCGTGTAATTATTAAAACTAAAACATCCAGGTTATTAAATGTTGCATAACACAGTCTAATACTTCTTCATAAGTAGCACTGTTGCACGCCATCCCCACATATTAAAAACGAAACGTATTTTTTCTGGTTTATGATGCAAGCCGCGAAACCACCAAACTTAATCCACTTCGCTGTTGAGTAGGTAGGCTAGGCTATCTATCCTCTTCCTCGTATTTCTTGCTCCGGAGACTAATAATAGTATTCCTCTAAAACAACAAAAAAAGTAATATTAGGCATTTATAACAAAATACTAAAGTGACTTAATTTTTTATATAATTTAATAATATTTATTTAATATAACAAATTTTAATATATTAAAACTATTTATTTATAAATTCCATAATAAACACATTTTTTTTTGGCGTCATTATATATTTAAAAATCAATAATAAGTATTAATCGAAATGCCACCAAATAATTTTAGGTATCTTAGGTATAAATTTCAAATAAAAGTTTAATTTACAATTCGTTAATATAATACTCACATTCAGTCAGGTTTCATAAGATATTAATTGGGACCACTTTTATGCAACCCAATAATAGTCGCCCTCGCCTCAGTAATATTATTTGCCTGCGTTTCGAGAATAATTACAATACCACTACGAGTATCTATTAAATCACTCGTTACTAACCAACAACCACAACCAAACGACAACGCTCATTCCAATCAAGTTAAATATGCACAAAACTCATGTCTACCTCACAGAAATCTAAATTCTTTATTAGTTTTCTATGACTACCCTTTTAAATTTACGAAATGTGTGAACAAAGCGAACAAGATAAAGAATATTATATTTCTGTCCATTTCTTCAAATTGAGTAAAAACAAAAAGACAAAAATAATGTGAGATTCGAACTCGCGGCTCATTGATTAACGCCGTCAACTGGGCGCGCTTAACCGCTAGACCATCTTGTCTCATGTAGAAACGTTGAAATTATGAACTACATTCACAACGATGATACATGTGTCTATTCTTGAAAGTAAAAGGTCGTAAGTCAAACTAAACGTCAACCTAATACGTTTTGAGATTGGGTATGGACTTTTGGTCGCCACTGTACATGGCAGTGGTACTAACACGGCACTACGAGGTGAATGCACGACGCCCGACGATCGTAACTGTGTTGTATCATTTGGGTGAAGGTTGGACTAAAATAGCAGAACGGGACGAAAGGTTAACTTCATTAAGCTATAAAATAGGATTACTTGTTATGTATTAGATAAGGTTGACGGTTTTCTTATAAAAAGGGTGTACTTGATACTATTATCGATAATAATAAATCTTCAACACTGTAGTTTGCAGTCTCGTAGCTACGTGCTACGTACAGACTACGCTACGTGCTACGCGCTACGCTGCTACGGTGCTACGACAATCTTTGCATTAAATCACTGCGACTTTTATTGCGTTTTTTCTTTAGAACTTGAGATTGGAAAAATAACACTATACTATGTATCCGATGTTGGTTATACTGCACAATATTTTGTTACTTTTTTAATAATAGTAATCTAGGACAATGTAATATGGTTCAAATCATAAATATTGTAGTTCCCAGCTATCTCCTGGCACACTGCCAAGCCTCGCTTTGTTTAAAAGCAGTTCAAACGCGTGGTTATTAGGCAAGACATTACCATTTTGCGGAAATTGTGCTTTACTCTGATTGACTGTCAGACGGATGCCAAAAAAGTAAATAGAAGCTGTAAACTGTGATATCTGTATAATATTGTAACATTCGAGATAAAAGCAAAGCTGTTGGCTTGTTACAAGCTAAGCACTTCGTCAGCGAGAGACATAAAATAAACATACTGTACATAACAGAAACCAGTATGTACTCAAATACAGGAGCTTTCCAAATATTGATATTAAATAAAGAAATATCACCTCATTTTAACCAGTTAATGCACGAAGTACAAAAGAATAAATACACAGGACGAAACATAATTATAGCGCAGAAAGAATCGAAAAACAAATGTTTTGCGTAAATAAGTACTCTCGTGTGTAAAGGCTTCGGCTATTTCGTTTCAACTGTTTCCCGCGAAAACTTAAATATTCCCGACATGTTAGAATTTCCCTTCTTACGTACGAATATTCTTCTTATACATTTTGAATTTAGCTTATTTTACTATTTATTATAACGAGATTATATCTAGAGTACCTTGCGGTGATAAAAGAAAACAAAATTACCTTTCATAAAAAAATAAATTAAGTTTATTTGAGTCACCGAAAATGGTTCCTTCACTATGAAATTCCAAGAAAAATAGCTCCAGAGAGAGTATTCATGAAATGAAGATGTCGCCTTGAATAATATTTTAAATTCCATTTTTCATCTGCTGAAGCGTCGAGTGCAAAAATAAAATTAAAGAAATAAGCTTTGTGGGACATTCTCGTAGCTTTCAAAAGCTTTCGCATTCTGAGATTACTCTCAATCTGTCAAAAATACCTCTAATAATAATTTGTCTACATTTTTGATAAGTTTTTGACATTGATTGTCACTGAGATGAGATTGCAACTAATTTTTGAACGAGAAAAAGCCCTTCTTGTTTTCTCAATAATAATTGAAGTTTTTCTTCTTTGACGAAGCTCATCAAATTTAATGATTACCTGAGTTTATTAGGAACGCGAATCAAAGCAACCTCACACCTCGGCGGAGACTCGAGACTTTGTGATAACATTATCGATGTATCGACACTTTGACGTGACTGATCGCCTCAAACCGGGCGTGATGAAGGTAACTGATAATGTACTGGTAAGTTTAAGTTCACATCCTGTACTTGTAATGATATTTGCTGTACAGCTGTACAGGTTGCTCAATATTCAGACAAAATTTCAAACGAGTCTATCGACACGAAAAGAAGAAGTTTGATATCTACAATATGTTTTTTTACTATAGAGAAAAGGTACAAAAAGTTTTCATGTATGATTATGTTTTGTAATTATACAAAACGCAATCATACATGAAAACTTTTTCGAATCAATCAAGTTCAAGTTCAAACAAATACATATTACATTAGTAATATGTATTTGTTTGAATTTGAAGTTGATCTAGAAACCAGAATGCAATAAAATAACGAATCGGCAACATTGTCTCGTTCTAAGAATATTTAAGTTTGGAGGCTGTTCATTAAATAACTAATTTGTTACCGCACTGGTTTTAGACTCCAGGACAAGGTCTGCTCAGAATACAAAATTAGCTCGATAGTGATTTTACAAAGTAGCAAGTCTTAAATTGGAGCGAAAAAATTAGAAAATATAGAAGTAACAGTTCATGTACAAAATATCCATACATAGTGGAGAGTACGGTACAAAGCTGGCACCATTACTTACAAGTTAGTATGAAAGTAGCCGGCTGCGACTCCTCGCTGGCGAGCCTCCAACTAATTCTTCAGCTAAATATAATGCAACACATTCTCTATTTACATTGTATTTCCCACAAATATACTGTGCACTAAACTCGGAGCTTTCTTTTATACGAGTACTATCGGTTATCTGGCCTATTGTTGTGTCTGTTACTGCTGCAGAAGTCTTGCGCTTGTGAATGCTAGTTACTTTTCACCAAGATGGCGCAGAACTGTGGTTTAACATAACATTTTAGCATTACCACCCAAGTAGTACTCATACAAGCAAATCTTTGTTTAAAAGGTGGCTCTAAACTAAACTATGTTATTTACATAAGTTGATGAAATAAACATATTTATTATTATTTTGTATTTATTATAATTGGAAATGGTTTATATTAGCCCCTTTAACTGTAATTTGTTTTTGGGTAATCATCTATTTTTCAAACATAAAACTTACTTGAATAATAATTAAATTACAAACTATGTACCGTTTATAGAAAAAGAAGCTTATAGGGTATCAAAAAACTAATCCGCATCGCTGTACATGGAACAAATGCCCAAAAGGCTGGCAGCATTGTCACGTTGTATGGCAATGCTAATTTTTTGGCTTCAAGAGTTAACTCAATATTCTGAATTAGGAGTAAGGTCAAGTCTATGTTGAAAAGGCTGCAGATCTTATCGTAACACCCTTCCCAAGCCTATTGTCTATTATATTGTTTGACACAAACCAGAACAAATGAAATTCACTCATAAATCTGGCGAAGTTTCTTGACCCTCAATGGCTCTGTTGTAAAGTTTGTGAAGTAAAGACATTAAACCGTCCGCGGTGCTGTAGTGGGATTATGATCTGGATAGGATTAGATCTCAACTTTCCAATCCTTTGGTGGAAGTTTAAATGAACGAGCGCAGTTTATAAGAGATGTTGTCGGTGGACCACTTTACATCGTATCTCGTTGTTCTAAGATAGTCAAATATTTTCCTGTCTACAGTCTTGTGTTCTGCGTACGAACAGGTTTTTGACCGCATAGAAAATATAAATATAATGACAATTGGATGAGCGTCTAATTTAGCCACAAGTATATGATGCAGAGAGACATCAATAAATAGACGTAATAAACCGTTACCATCTCTAATAAACATAACAAACGAGTACCATCACGCCTGTATTCCCCGACAGAGGTGTAGCAATGCACATCGGTTCGGCCATTAACCGGGCGCACGTCCTAACTCTGATTTGCTACTGAATATTTCATAGTAAAACCCAGTAACAATTTTTGCTCGACCTAGGAATCAAACTCAAGACCTTTAGCGTAGCAGCGTTTAGCGTAGATCTAATAAGTAGTGTCGATACCAATACGACAAAACCGTTAGAAATTTTAACCATATACAATCCAAGCTCCCAAAAAATACCAACAAAATCAAAGCGGGATCGCTCGCTATTGGCACAGGAGCGAAGTGGCACGTGTTTGCGATCGGCTTCCGGCAGGCGGCGGCAGGAAGCGGCCGGAAGTAGGCTTTGTGCCGATAACCGCGGGGAAATCACACCGGAGAACAGCCGCCGTGCTGGGGCATAGCGACAACGAGGAGCAGACAACCTTCCCCTGACATTGATTTCACCTAAATAATTGATTATAATAATTGACTACTAGGAATTGTAAACCCTGAAAAATATTAAAATTATGTTTATTTATTTATTTTTTTTGTACATTCTACTATAGGTACCCTTTTTTTTTTTTTTTTTTATAGACGGGAAATCATCAAATAACTTCCCCCGCCCTGGGCGGGGCGGGAGGGAGTGTCAGACTTTTACTGACTAAAACCCGTCTATGTTCCTTCATGTGCCCTTTGCGTTTCGGGGGCGCGGTATCTCTTTCGAACAACCCGCAGCCCCGGCAGGCATCGGCCCTCAGTGGCCCCATCCAAGTTTGCTGACATCTCTTTGAGGCGCGCGTGGAACACGAACGCGCCGTCGACACGGTCTGTCGCTAGTGAACGTACGGACGGTGAGCTACCCATTGCTCACCGTCCACAGACACGCGTCTACGGTGGCCGGGAGTCGTCTCGCGGCTCCCGACGCCCGGAGCGTCTACCGCGGCGGCCGCTGGGACGGGGGATTGTCCTCTCCCTCTCCCGTCCCGGGGTACCCTAAAGTTAGTGTAACAATTTCTCACAGGTTAGCAGCGTCTACCCCGTAATGTAATAAGTGTGCCACAAGCACTACACTAAAAGTAACTAAATATCCAGAAAAACACCACGTCACAGCTAAGACCTCAACATTATTTAAGAGGGATGTATTCATATAAAAATTGTTAAATAATAATTTTAAGGGACCTAATATTTACAATTAGGAACTATGTGCTTGTTGTACTTGTATATCGTACCCAATGATAACATAAACTTAGCTTCGTCCGAGATGATTTGTCTTTTGGTCATCAAGCCTAGTGCCATCACAATAAAATTCTAAAATCAACCATCAAAACAAAATAAAACATTAAAAATCGACTGAAAAGTACTGAAACATATCTGAGTCGTTTAAAATACAATTAATGGGTTCCGTGTGGGGTGGGGCAGGCTACTTATCGCTGGGGAGGACCATAAAAATGTCGAACCCTAACTGATAAATTATTGGCACCAAATATACAGTACCCTGATATTGGGGGTCGCTGTGTGGCGGGTTCCGTACGAAGGCGAGAGTGTTGGGAACAAGACAAGCGTATTACGTATGTACGATTTATATTAGCACGGAAGCTTTATTGTGTTTACTAAGAAGAGTCGACAGTTAAAACAATGTTATCTATTCTATATTTTAAAGTTGATGAATTGTTTGTTTGTTTGTTTGTTTGAATACGCTAATCTCAGGAAGTCTTGGTCCATAGTCTGTTTCTCAAGGAAGGTTATAGGCTATAAACATTACGCTGCGACGTATGTGAGCAGAGCAGTAATCAAAGACGTAACTTAACATGGTTGTAACCGCAAGGTATAGCTAGTTAATAATAATTGATAACTAAAGCGACAACTTAATATAGTAGGTACAGTGGCTGACGAATAAATTCGCCTATCTAACAGATTTTTTCTAATTTTTCCTTATTACCGAACGACCCACCCGGGGCAACAACATTTAGAGGTTCGCAATATAGTCCCATGACGGAAAATAATATTATGATTTTGTTAAATTATATTTTTATACATTTATTACACGAAGGTAAATATTAAACAGACGGCTATGAAATCAAATATATTTTGTTACGCACCGAAGAATATTCAGGCACTAATATACAATTTCGATGTAATTTGTACTTATCTCATTTTATTCTTTACTTTTATTTATCCCAATGTTTTATTAAAGTTCTATCATAATTAAAAGCACATATTTGACCAAATTATTCAAGCCGTATTTTATTTTTACAATTCTGTTTTATGAAAACTGCTGAAATATATCACGGAAAATAATGTTTTTGTGAAACTTGATCCTATTTCCAAAGTCCAATATAACTTTATCAAGAAGTGTGTCATTTTCTCATTCGTTGACTTCGCTCACCAAGTTGAGGTAAAGTTGGGCGGTGCCAAAGTTACCGTAAATGGTTTAACTGAGACAGTACTGCTAAAGTGATCACTTTGTATACCGCGTAACTTATTGTGGTGGTGTGTTTGGACTTCACATTATTAGTTTATTAGTAAATCAAATGATTTGAACTTCTAACTCATGTATACTAGTTATAATGAGAAATATAGCAGGCTTCTATGGTTTCGGCCTATCCCCATGCGAAAAAGTCGTGAGTTTATGTGTGTATGTATAAGTGTGCTGTTGTTTATATGATGTGTGTGTGTTTGGTGCTATGTGTCCAGGGAGGTGGAAGCAGCTCTGTCGTGAAGAATCTGGAGAACGGGAACATCTCGACGCTCAGCAGTGAGCTTATTACTCGAGGAAGAGGATAAGTATGTTTGTTTCTTTGTTTGTAACAAGTAATTATTCTTCGAAGCACTGGCTCGATTCCAAAAATGTTTTTACTGATGGAAAGCTACGCTATTGCCGAGTGATATAGGATATGTTTTATAGTATACTTGACTCCATGCAGACGAAGTCGCGGGCAGAAGTAGATAACGTACAAGTATAATGGATCATTGTGAAAATATCCGTTTAGGCACAACAAATCGTAGCTTCTTCTGTATATCGTCGGCACAAAATTTAATAGCAGTCAATAAAGCACTCTTGTACATAAAACATAAGGCAGTAAATAGAAACAAATGTATGTGCTAAAGATTCCGGTCACGGCCGCCACATCTGCTGGTCGCCGGTCGCAATGCGCTGAATTAAATCGCGGCGGCCATATTAGAGTAATGTCACCCGTACGTTGCGTCCACAGGCGACGAGTGGGGAAGTATTGTTTAAAGTGAACAGCGCGGAGATAAATGTAAGAGAAGGATGAAATAAATCAAGAAGTTGAGATACGGAGCCCTGCTTCTTATTTTAAAAACTGCATCTTTACATGGTGTCTGAATGTCAAAAATTACACGTAAGGTGCCGTGGTGAAACAATTGGTTGCAGTACTGCGTGTCACAGGTTCGATTCCCTCGAAACAAATATTTGTATGGCCTACAGATTGTTGTTCCGGGGCTGACTGTTTGTGTATGTGAGTTTATATATGTGTTATCGCACCGACGATACAAGTGAAACAGATAGTGTGAGGCAACGTTTTAAGAATAATACTCTAATCGCCTTGCTTCTGTAGTATATGCAAGATTAAACGACTACTAGGCATACATTCGATAGGCGCCACATCATCCATTGTCTCCCACTCCAATAAAGCACGCGAGGCGCGCCCACCCCGAGCACGTGTTAAACCCATAACATACAACATGAGCCAACAGGGCTATTCCCAGTAATATTAATTTAACGGTCATAACTACAGCCGCTAACGGGCGCGCGTCGTGGGGTGTAAGTCGGCCTTACGGACGATTTACACGAGCGTGCAGTGCGGCCCTATCTGTGGTACATGCAGGCGCGGTGAGGGGGACGAGGCAGTTTATTAAGAGCAGTTTATTTCTGTAAGCAATGAAATAGAGCTTAATACTTTCGTGAAAATTTGAGTTTCGTTGTAGTTTATAAAAGACTAGCGAACTGCCCGCGACTTCGTCCGCGTGGCTTATTTCACCCGGGTTAAGTTACGTCTTTGGTTACTGCTCCGCTCCCGTGGGTCTTAGCGTGATGATTATCTTTGGGTAAAAGAATTTTCAAAATCGGTCTGTAGATTCAGAGATTCTCCCCTACAACCTCACAAAGTTTACTTTTTATTATATTAGTATAGATGTATCTATTACTTCTGCTATGAATATGTGTACGAGTAGCAACACTTGAATTTAAAAAATAAACGTCATAAGTTTGGTTTTACGACGCTGTCAAACTGTTACCTTGCCGTAAGGTTTACTGTACGAGTTCTCGAAACAATCTTGTATTCATTAATAAATTAACGTAATTGCACAATCCTCAGTTCAATTGAAGTAATTGTCTGAAAGCTTTTTTATAGAGAGGGATTAGAGTTGAACGTTTTACGTGTGCCGAGTGTAAGTGCCTCCGCCGAAGTGATACGCGTGCTATCCTGCCCCAATATTCATTCTACCAGGTTTACGATACGTCTAACTTTCTAGATATAGGCTCTTGGAAGTATCGTTAGCTTTTATGTTCTAAAAAAAAGCAATAAAGTCCGAGTTTATAGTTCGCCCGCAACGTATTGTTAGAACGCTACACACAACTTGTAATGGAATTGTCGAGTGCAGTTGCGCGGTTTATGCATGCCGCGGTGCAACTTTCAAACTCAGCTGTTTTGAAAACTTTCCGCTTATTGTATTTTTTGTTTTGTTTTAGTAGTTTGAGTTACTCGTTGCAAGTTAATGCGGTCACGTTACTGCTGAAACGTGATTGTTTATAAAATAACTGCACAAAGTTGAGAATTAATTTTGTAGTTGGGACCGCAGAGAAGTAATTTGTTTTACCTACTGTGAAATAAGAATGGATTTCATTATGAAGTCCCAACGTATGTACATAATCATATCGCAGTACATTGTGTTTGTGGAACCTACCTACTACAACAACTATTAGTCAGACAACAAAGGTACCACACCAGCCCAGCAGCGCCGCCTGGTGTCAAAGTTAGACAGTCGGAGCTAATTGCACCGCTCGCTATACAGCCGTAATTGCCAAACATGCATTCACAGCTCACCGCACAAATCCGAATCATCCCTAAATCCTATCCAAGGGAACTGAGGCTTTAGGCTTATAACGTTAAAGGCGAGTTTCGTGTAAATGTTGTAGGCTAGGAGTAATTAGATGAGTCAGCGGCTGTACAGCGTGAGATATGGTGTTCATTGGAAGATATTGCCGCTGGCGCCGATATATTACTAATTAACATGCATAATAGTGTGGACTTAGGATATAGGCTCGCGGTTAGAGCGGGACCAGATAGTATTCCCCGGTGGAGTGGGTCTGTTAGTAATAACTAATAGGGTGCGAATACAATATAGTTGGTCTATCATTATGGTGCTGTCTGAACACACAATTTACGAGAAAATGAACGAGGATTGACTTACAAATTTGCTCTCACCTCGGAGGCTATTCCTATACATCTAGGTAGTCCCGTCTTTTACTACAAATCAATGTTTTTAAACTTATACAAAAATATGTATGTAACAATTAATATAATAAAAACGTCATATTGGTATTTGAAGGTAAATTTGACTAATTAAAAACGTTCAAAATATAATCGCAATCTTATCACAGCGATGATCAATGTCAAATATGTAAGTAAACATTTTTGGAGACATTTTTGACAGATTGAGAAAGAAAGAAAGATAATTTATTTGTCAAACATGCGTGTACATAAACTGAGTAATCAGACATGCAAGGTATTCATAATATTTTTGTGAGCGCCCATGTTTTGCCAATAACCGAGATTAGATTGCGATCATACCTAAAAGTGAGTAGAGTTATCCCGTGGTTAGTTTAAGAGTTATTACAATTTTCTTCAGACTCTGCCTCAACATAACCAACGTCAACTCAAACGGTATCACTCCTCCGGCTCCACCCTCCACTACTCCCACACCCCTCCGAGGACAGTGAGGTTACGATAAATAAATACGAGTGAGGAACAGCGGTGACCTCCAAACGTCACGTGGAGAGGGACGGAGGGTAAACATATCAGGCGCAGATCCGCGGCGCGAGTGCCGAGTCAACAGACTAGTGCTTATCACTCGACAACTGATAACATATCCAAGTTTACTTTGGAGCAATCTTTTCGCATCGGGAGCGGCTTTTGTCAGATATTGGACTTTTTTTCCAAGAGACGTGAAATGTTCCAGAAGTAATTTCGTCACCGCACTGAGTAAAAAGCCGCAGAAAAACAAGCGATAAAAGGGTATTTATATCGAAGAAACGCTACAAGTCACTTTGATTAATATCTCTTTGTAGTCAAATATTATTTATTAAAATCTCCCTCACAACTATAATTACAGGTGTATCCCTAATGCAATAGCGCGATCTCAAAATGTACTTATTTACAATATAATATAAAACATACAATGTAATAGTTGTTTTTTGTCTTTTTTGTAAGTATAATAGATCATATAGACATATAACCAATACAATGATACAATACATAAAGCTGTAACACTTCTGAACTCTAACCATTTTCTCATAATAAGTTAATGAACACAAACAAAAACAGCCCCAAAATATATTATTAACAGTTCAATCTGTTCGTCTCTTCACCGACCGCTTCCGACGCGTGCGGCCGACTGTACCCAGTGTATACTCTGCTCAATATTTACTTATCTTTATTCCATAAACAAGCGCGTTTAGCCGCCGCTCCTTAAAAATGTACACGAGAACAGAAAGCTTGGAGTTTGTACGGAACAACGCGACCGCAACACAACTGTGTGGCCGTGTTGAGGTGAGCCTTCATCACTGCTGCTACTGCTATGTATGCGGACGAGTTATAGTCGTGAATGTTACACAATTATTCTGAATTTAACTTTATTTAACTGCGTCGTTACCCCAGCGGTCCTAAGCGCGACAACTACGTTACAGGTTTTGGGTTCGATTCCCAAGGCAAGCAGTTTTATTGGGTTTTTCTGCTAATTCTCAGTAGCAGCTCGGAGTTAGGATTTGTACCCGGTTAATGGCAATAGGTTCGCTATTACATGGGACTTAAAAACATACCGGCGCACTGTGGGTGTAGATCGGTACACCTCTGCCTAACCCTTCGGGGAATACAGGCGTGATGGTATGTGTATTCTGAATTTAATTTCGATGCCATTGTTAATGTATCGTGTAAGTGAGGTTGGAGCGCAGTTTAATATTGTATTGTAACATTTGGACGGTCCATGCACAATTAATGACAACAAAAATGGTACTCGTCATATATTTATTCTGCGTTTGTATGTGTGTAACGTGAAGCTTCCACACAGACACAGCGCTGTTCTAATATTCACCAATTCGATTCTGTTTCAATTTCGCGTTTAATTAATTGTAATAAATCACTACATCATACTTTCATTGTTTCACCGCAGCATCATAAATATTAGTGTTATTCCCGTAGCTCGGTACAAGGCGGCTACATCGAGGGCGGACTCGCCGCCTACTCATATTTCCTCACTAAATCACTGGAAACTCAAATAACTTCTTTGTTGTACTAGGTCATCAATCACACGGTAATGAGAAAATATACTAACGATGTAATGAAAACTGTACTACAAATACATATACAATATAACTAGTCGACACTTGTATAGTTACGATCACAAGTGATTCCGTCTCAGAAGGATGTTGAAGAAAACATCATTGTTCACACTTTCCTTCCTTACAGTCATCCATTGTTAGAACACGTCTACGACGTAGCTGCGCGACCCGCTACGCGGCGTAGCTCAATTGTCATCCGCTACGCAGTCTACGCGTCGTAGCACATTTTTTATAGACAGGCTACGCAGCTACGAGTACTTTGTGATGCGAATATTGCTACGCTTTTTTATAGTTTAATAAATCATAACTCAACCGCGATACTTTTCCTTGTTAAATTTGAAAACAACTACTGTTATAACAGAACGTCCGTTTCTCTTTGTCCAATAAACGCAAACCACTACAAACAAGATAACCCGACTAAACTCAGTTGTATCCCTAGCTCACAACACAGAACAGAGCCCTCTAACCTAACTGTCCCGGAGCCCGAGGCCCGCACCTCTGTCCTCTGTCTGTTACAACCTAATTTGTACACCACTCCAGCTGTACTGAAACCTACACAGTACGAAACTTAATTAGGTACGCTACGTATAGAGCTAAAATATTAGTTAGGACTTTAAACTATAAATATTTCAAATAGTTCACAATTCAATTACAAACTCCAGTGATTTATTTGGACGAAATTGGTGTAATTTATAGTTTAAAATTGTGAGATTATTCTCTCTACTGCGTGTTGTAATAACTGGATTTAATTAAGTTAGTTTGTGAGTTAGTCCGCTCGGATTCCAGGACATCCTTTGATAATAAAACAATATCGGACGTGGTACGACTGGGTTTTTTATGACATTCTCAATAGCAGCTCGGAGTTAGGATTTGTGCCCGGTTAATGGCAATAGGCTCGTCCTCTGTTACAGGGGCCTAAACATACCGGCGAACTGTGAGTGTGCATTGGTACACTTCTGTCTAACCCTTCGGAGATGGCGTGATGGCATGTGTCTTTACATGTGTTTGAAAGGCTAGTAACACTGAGTGCGTCACGATTGCCCGACGTTGCCCGAAGATTCTCTCTGACCTTATTTATAGCTTGGAGCTATTTCACGCGGACGTGACGAATATTATTTAAACATTTTTATCTTTCAGAGTTTTATTTTAACTCGTTACGCGTCACGTTTTGGTGTAATTAAAGTCCCTTAAAATCAGGGAACATCCACAATATTTCAGTCTAACAGTATATTATTAATTCTGAAACATTGTTGAATTATTTATTCATTTCAACCCAAATTAATAACCGATTGAGAATAGAACGATGTTATTATTTCCCAGCTTTATCATCGATAATAACATGTGATTACAGTAATAATACATCCGCGGGACGAAGCGGGACCTACTCACGAATATCGTTGGCCTACTTTAATTTGGTGCTAGTTAAGTTAACAACGAGGATTGTTAACTAACGTGTTCTGTGGTTATAACTACGCGAACACTCTTCCCAGATAAATTAAAGCTCGTCTGTGTTATATTGTAAAACATATTTTTTTGTGATTTGTAGTTCCCAGTCTGTGCTTTTTCATATGTAAACTACTTTTGTGGAAGAGTAATTTCAATTGGTTTTTCTTGTAAATGACGTTCAACTGTACCTTTTACTGGTCTTATTAAAATAAATAATTTGTAACTTTATGATTTATGGCCGTTTCATGACGCGGAAATTAAAAAATCAATACTAATATCTATACTAATATTATAAAGCTGAAGAGTTTGTTTGTTTGTTTGTTCGCGCTAATCTCAAGAACTACCAGTCCGATTCTAAATATTCTTTTTGTGTTGGATAGCCCATTTATCGAGGAAGGTTATAGGCTATATAACATCACGCTACGGCCAATTGGAGCGGAGCAATCAGTGAAAAATGTGGCAAAAACGGGGAAAAATATTCTTTTTGAGGGCTTTCGTTGCGTGCGCTGCGTAAACGGTTAAACTTACGCAAAAATAATGTATGACAGAATTGTTCCTCTTTAAATATACTAAAAAAAAGACCACGGTAGTACATGCCTAACTTTTAAGCTTGACTCACTATAGCCATATTTATGGCCAGAAAATTTGTTTTAAAATAATGCATTTTTGCAAAGGTGTTTTTATGAACATAGTATTAATCCTTATCAACATAAATACGTTATTCATCACAAGTGTTTAATTTTGAACAAAATTGACCTTTACATCATTTAATTTCAATGAATATCTTAGGAGATATCACAGTTTTAAAATACCTTCGCGGAAAAATAATGACTCTGCAAGACATTCCGTAGCTTATACCTCAGAATAACAGATTAAAGGCTACATAACATCGCGCTTTGAGCCACAGGAACGGATCAGTAACCAAAAACCTAACGTAATGTGGGTGAAACCGCGGGGCACAGCTAGTACGTAATATAAGTAGAACTAATGTTACTTTATTTAATGTCGTCGACTTTTATTTCCAACCATAAAGAATTTTTTATCAATCAAAAGACAGTATTAAGTTTCTGTCTCCCTAGATGACAAATACCTTTTCTCATACAGAGATCAAACGAACATTGATTGATTGCCTGCTCACCATGACGACGTTGCCTTTAGGTATAGTACATCCAAGATATGTTCTAGAAAAAGTTTGAAATAAAGTCACAATAATAGTGAAATCCTACATTTCACTATTATTGTGACTTTATTTCAAACTTTTAAATAATATTTCAATCAATGTCTGAACCTGGAGCCCACCTACATGAAACTCCCGAATAGTTTTATTTCCATGCTCCGTGCGGTGAGGCAGGCTGACGTATCGGGGGCACTCTTACACGCGGCTTCCACGGGTCAGCCAATATTTAAGTAGACAGCTGACGAAGATCGCGTCGAGTCGGCCGAGTGTAACATGCTACACAACGTGATGTGTTACGCGCTACATTATTAATGTGAAGTTTTTGATTTATAGCAATATGTTACATGTTGGGAGATGACGGGTATTTACTTGTTGCCGTAATTAATGTGACAGGAGGCACTCAATATTTGGAAATTCTACATCGAATTATTAATCAAAACGGTCAATGAACAACAACATAATACTATCTAAGTATGCTTTACCCTACACTAGAAATTTCTTCTGTATCGTGGGTGCTTTACAAAGATACAAATTCACATACACAAACAACCAGACCAAAATTGTTTTTGTAAACGAACTTGCACTAATAACTTGTCCAAATATCATAACCCGGCTGTCCCTGTGACGCGGTACTAAGATAGGTAGTACAGGGAGGCACATAATCCTCTTAGCATACGTAGCGGTGTACAAAGTCAGTCAGCCAGCGCTCACTTCCACTCCACTCAATTATTCGGAAGAGTGGATCACGGCGACGACAAACGTACACGAGTATACGACACACATACACAGAAACACTGACATACCTACGAAGTGTAGTAGAGTACAGTTTATTTCAGAAATTCGTGAAACAATCGATAAGTCCGTTTTAGCTTGAACAAGTATAGATGTTAATATGATCAGAAATGGATAGCTGAGAGTTGCCGAGGCAGCAAGCAGTGGTGTGCTACTGGAAAAATCTGTATTGAAGTACTTGTTTTCATTCTATTGATTTCTTTATTTATAGTACGAGTTATGTTGTGTTTCGTGTAAACTTTACTAATTCAGTTAACTTCAGCAATCAATTTAACAATTGGAAACACCGCGTCATCTTGCTATGAAAACTAAAAACATAAAATAAATATTGAATGTTTTATCAAAACTTCAAATTGCCCAATTCAAAGAAAAACTGTGAGCAATAACACACAATATTGGCAATAACAACGCCAAGTATTGGAGTGTAAACACATGGGAGGCACCGGGTTCGATGCCTGGCCAAGTGCCAAGCGGCAATTAGGCTAATATCCCACACTACTTGGCACGGGAATGAACTGGCGTACCGTTTGAATAAACATTATGATTTCATTTTATTGTTTATTAAGTAGAAATGTTATGCAAAATATTAGCATGTTGAAGTTTCTTTTTTATTCATTTATTTCCGTATAGAAGATACAGGGGGAGTGATTATTAGTGACATATTTACCTATTTTAAAAACATGACATTACTTGTTGATTGTCCTTGCAATGATTGTGGCGCCGGTTCTGTTGATTCATCGTGTTTAATATTCATACGCCACTTCAACAGTTAAGCGCGGTATCAAGTCGCAACGAATACAGCGGGTATCCGACGAGCGCCGCACAAAGTGTCGTTAGTTCTCAGCCTACATACATTATTACAAAGGCAACTAGGCCTCCCGGAAGCGCTTTCGTCCGATTCCGGGCCGGGCGCGCGCCGGATGCGGCCCGGAAGCGGCCCGTCTCGCCGCAACTCAGAAGCGTACCACTCGCACAATGTGACGGCTGCCATTCGAAACACTAAATGTGGGTTTGATTTAAGTTGTTTTATGGATATGAAACAAGATGTGATTTGTGTTGAAATGTCAAGTAAACGAACAAAAGTTGGACATGTCTTTCTTTCTGCTGTCGTGAATTACTAAACAATATTAATGTTGAACAAAGTCTCATGAGGTTTATACTTTGGAACCAGTTTTCCATTTATGTTATAGCACACTAAAATATGAGAAAAACTGAAAAAAGAATCAACAAATAATAACTAAAATACCAAAATTCAATAATTCATAAAACACCCTTCCGTCACCGTCTACTCATAGCGAGCCCCTCGCAGTCGGCCGAGCCGACCCAATTGTAAGAGACAGGTCACCCGTTAACGGGGATTTGTGTAATACCAAGATTGAAGAGGCAATTAGCAAAGGAAATTCTATTATAACATTGTAATTCTATGTAAAAGGTAAAGATGTCCTCTTTGAAACTTCAAATTAGGAATTATTAGATTTGTATCGTACTTTGAAATTTGGAATCGAGTTAGAAATTAAAAGTTAAGAACGAAATACTGCGACGAATGTTAAAGCGACAGTGAAGAAATATCAATGAGAGTTTAGAGGAGTGTACCTCGTGGAGATCCTTTGATTAATGTGTCACTCAGCTCATGAAATAAGTTGTGTCAAAAATATGATTACACTTCAAGAAACGAATCGGTTTGAAAAGGAAAAAGGTTGTTCAGGTAGTTTCACGTACACAAGAATGAAATTGCCTTCAATTTCAGGTTTTCGCAAATAAAGCAAGATGTTTTTCCAACATTACAATATCAAAACTATATTGTGTTATTACAACAAAAGAAAAAGGGCGATACTTGATATAAGCACGCCAGAGTCCGGCACAGTCACCCAAACGTAAGTAAGTGTCTGTGAGTCTGTGCGGTCGACTGTACGCGATATAATAGCAGCCAGCGATTGTGAGATGTTTGCTCAGTCGGTCCACAGAGCACATTTTTAGTGTAAAGGTAGGAATCTTGGGTCGTCAACTATTTACTCTAAGATATCTTGTAGGTCAGAGGTGAATGTTTAATGTTATGAATACTTCTTTGAAATATTCAGTAGCTTAGTCTAGTGTAAAGATAGTTGAATTTGATTTTTAATTTAATAGAAACAGAAGATGTTTTTTTATTAAGAAATGCGGACCGCTAACTGTTACCGAATTTTTATACTATGTTAACCTAATTATAAGGAACCTCTATAACAATGGTTAATAAAATTCTACTGAATTAAAAAGAAAATAAAATCGGTAAGAATCCAGAATATATTTGGAATAAAATCCGTATCGTAGTGTAGGTACAAAATCAATCTCAAAATGCCCAATACATCAATGCACAACGTCTCGTCAATCGCTCAGCACTTGTACTCGGCACGCAGCAGGCTCGCGGCACACACAATGCGAGGCGAGCGATCAATCACGCGGCTGTAAGGGCGCGCATCCATCACCAGGAGCCACCGGGGGCGAGTGCGCCAGCGGCGACAAACTCACTAGTTTTTGTTTGCCTCTAAGGGACACCAGAATAGATTAATCTGGTAATGCGTGTATGAATTATTATGACTGTTTTTCTTTATGGATTGCTCAGTTATGTCTCTTCTTAGCTTGCTGTCTAATGATATATGAACAGAAGTACTTTCTGGAAACACACAACTGAGTCTTATGAAAACAAGGCTGTGTCAAAATGGGTAGCTATACCCGCAGTGAACCAGATTACGTCGGACAAATAGCGAATGATACATCACCAGCTATCGCGGGTATTTGTCAAGCAACACGCGCGATCAATCAGCTCGTGTGTCGAACGAGGCCTGTCCGACCCCTCCGCCGCCGCACGGGTAACCCGCTTTGTTTCACTTCATAACTTGCCCAATATTCGCTGCAATTTACCGAAACATCCCCCTTGTTAACAACAGAGAGGTAACATTGCAATGTTGTACTTTGTGGATATGTGCCACAGTTGCGTGTGACAGCACACAATTGATAAGCTTTGTGAGCGTTTCATTCACTGAGTTTAAATTAAAACGGTGCAGTTTTACCAGTTATAATATTAACGGGAAATTAACTTTGTGAGTAGTACACGCCGCATGTTTCACGGGAAATGTACGAAGTGAATGAAAACCGAATGTAATTTACTTTATTCGCATGTTAACAGGCTGTAATGACATAATGTTACAACATACACACATGTCTAGGTGTGTAGCTACTTTCCTGATTATCCTGTAACGATTACATCGAGGTAACCTTTCTCACAGCTACTCGTTTTCCATTTATATTATTATTCGTGGACCATTTGCTTGAATGCAAACCTTTTCACACGTCGGTACACGACCTCCGACCCGCCGGCCGTCCGGCGGCTCTCATAGAGGATCGTTGTACGAAACCATGTTTTACCAAATATATAAATAAAAGGGTCTTTTTACATGTAATCAAAACTTTTGCTTTTAGCTAAAGTTTTTGGTGTCAATAAAGTGGTCGCTTAAAATGTTTATTTTGCAAATCAACTAAAATAAATCACGGGATTTCGTTTTATTTGCAAATAGTCTGACAGTGATGTACTGCGACACAGATAAGAAAAGTGGTTGATCAAATTTAAAGAAATCTCATTTTATAATACCAAATATATAAATATACCATCACGCCCAGGGCTGCCAGATTGTATAATTGGATACAAAATTTGTATAATCGGACGGATGAATGTATCCATGATCATTTTGTATAATACGATACAAAATATACGTCAGGAAATGGAACGTGAATTCGCCTCTGGCTTTTTTCGAAATTGTCCGCTCACTCTGGGGATGAACAGAGATGGAGATAAAATATTGCTTACATGACAACTATGATAGAGTGGAGTATTGTGTGAACTCCTGTTGTTATAGTTCCTGATTGTGACTGCTTGAGGAGGTTGGTTGCGGTATTTTTCGGTAGTCAGATTAGATTTTTTTTCGAGTTTCTAAAATCGTGTCGTATGCTTTTTCGTGCCGTTGGGACCTTATTATAATATGAAGTAACTTTAACCTACATCGTGTAACAACCATAATTAATAAATTGCAAGTGTGACATCCACTGGTTACAGTAAGTTTTAATTATGTAAGTTACATAAGATTATTTGAGTGTGACAAGTACTAAAAACAGAATAAATAAAACGAATCAGCATTAAAGTACAGGTCAGTATGTTTGTTTTTATGATATTATGAAGAAAAATCAATATATAGAACGGTTATGTATAATGGGACCAAATTTTGTATAATTGTAGATACTGATCCGTATAGCCGCGATTTATTTGCTGGCAGCCCTGATCACGCCTGTAATCCCCGAAGGGTTAGGCAGAGGTGTACTAATGTACACCCACAGTTCGCCGGTATATTTAGGTCCCATGTAATAGGGGGCGAGCCTATTGCCATTAACCGGGCACAAATCCAAACTCCGAGCTGCTACTGAGAATTTCATAGAAAAACCCAATAACACTTTTTGCTCGACCTGGGAATCGAACCCGGGACCCCTTGCACAGCAGTCGCACTTGCGACCACGAGACCAACGGGGCAGTTTAATCAATTAATCTCATTTTATAAAATGAAATTAATCATGATGCTATTACAAAAGAATTGAACAAGGTTACCTCACAGCCATCTTTCAAAAAACTCGTTATAGCAGACTACGCGAAAAATAATATTCGAAGAAAGAGCTTTTCCCCCTGAAAATATGTTGAGAAGACAGAAAGCGACAATAAAATCGGTAACAAGTACAAATAGTCGTGCCGCGACACGTGTCTGTCTGCGTGATTGATCGCGTCATCCTTCACGACGCGCGCCGTGCGGCACAAACACCTTTACAGGTGCTGTCACCTTTGAGTGTCATGTTATAACGTATAATTTTTATGACGTAAAGAAAATATGGCGTCTTTTGGTGTTTGTGCTAAGAATTGGATAGAATCGTAATCATCTTTATTGATCAGACAGTTCAAAAGCTTGAAAACTATGTCAGTAGACTAAGCGACGGCATGTTTTGCTTGCTCAAAGTGTTATATCACATTTCTATAACCACGATGAAAAATTGATTTAGGTACTTACAGTAATTAGTAACCGGTTAACCGTTATAAATTAACAATAAATAAGTAATATGATTAATAATAAATATCAAATCATCGTCGCGCACCTCTCTCATGCAAATCGATGAAGCGAAAGCGAAGCACGGCAGAATGTAATCTATCCGTTATTAATTTCAAAATGCCGCTCTTCCGTACAGCTTGCATAGCAGACAAGGATTATCTTACGCATTATTACCTACATATAAGACTTCTACAGAAGCGTCTGCAAATATGCCTGAAGCACTACAATAACGGGGGAGCCACCACCAATTTTCTTACATGTACGTATATGTCAAGCAAGTCTCAATGAAGTGCGACTCTTTGCCATCCCTTTGAGTCGGGTCACGTTTACTCACAAATTGCAAAAGTATTTCGCAGTCGCCTAGATTTCACGCGTTCCTTTCATTCTCACTGTATCCTAGGCCTTCAAATTCGGATAGGCAATACTTGTAGGCTTTGTACAGACAATATTATTTTATCCAGGCATAGTTTATTATTCAGATGTGTGTCCTCAGAGCAACGAGACCTATTCAGAGCATACTTTATTTGTTTTCTTTTCATATGTGAATATCTATTATATCAATATATTATTAAAATTTGATACCTTTTTAGGTTGTATCTATTTTATCTCTCTTATAGTGAAGCCAAAAGAGGGTTAGATAATTCAAAATAAGGTAAAAGCACGGATTGATCAGAACAGATCACTAATGTTCTATCTTGAATAATAAACGAAGTAAGTAGGTAGATAAAATCCGTATAATAAAATAACATTGAAAAAAGGTAAAAGTAAAAATTCAACAATATTGTTCTTAAAACAATATAACAAGGGATCTAACCCTCTATTAGGCCGAATCCAAAAGTTTCCACGAATTTCTAGCGAATATCCTCGAGCCTAAGCTTGAGACATCAAAAAGAACAATTTATAATAAAACACATCAGTCTGCCTACTCTTACAGACGACGTACCTACGTGATCGATAGTTATTTATATTTTTTTGTAAGAAAAGACCTTTTTCTGAGCCCGAACAGGCAACAAGAGAAATCGCCAAGAGATCTCGACAAAAGAGCGTTTACAAACAAAATATATGTAGGTATATAATATAATATCTCCACTAATACATGCTTTAGTATACATAAAAGCTTATAGAAACATATTAATTTTGGTCCAACTTGAATAAATCGTATTTTAATTCATGTCGATATTATTTCTGAGTCAGCACTTATTGCGCTCGTAATTTCGCTTAAGGCCACGCAATATGCGGAAAAGCCCTTTCATCATGGCGTGTATTCACATAGTAAGCCAGCGAGGGCTGTTTCGTCACAAAATCGTGGTATACTGATGACTATAAGCCGTCGGTTTCACGCCGGAGAAACTATCTAAGCACTGAAACCGAGGGTGTGTTGCGTATACATAAATCGAGCAACAATCTATTCGTTCATCTTACCATCTGTGTTTTAAATAACGGTATATAAATAGTCAATAAGATTTTATTTTTTGCTAGCCTATACTATCCCTCTCTTGGCCTAAGGAATAGGGAATAGGGACTTCCTATTCCACAAGTACCTAAATATAAAACACGAAATAATGTAATTTTTTAAATAGGTCTACATTCACACAATAATGAAGTCGGCTATAGAAATTTAAAATCAAATATTTCTTTCTAATAAAATATATTTTTTATATTTTATTCTTTCGAGTAAAACTCACCAAGTAAGAGTAACAATCTACTGGATAAAATAATAATATTTTGGAACAAAGCCACGGCTCATTCATAGGGATTCAATTCCATTACATCTGCTATGTAATTTACTGTAATACAATTACGTATTCAAACATAATTGCTATTAATAGGTTTTTGAAAAGGGAATTGCAAATGTCACTTGGTGGATGGTATTTCATTGTGAATTTAATTATACTTTAGACGTTCATAGTGAAATGTAGCTAGGTAATAACGTAGGTATGTCCTATTAATATTCAATTCATCTAATTATGCTCAGAATATGATCCGCTTTGAAGCGACAGAACTAATACCAGCAACCTATTCATTAGTCGCAAATGAAACACTAATTAATAGGAGATGGTAGTTAATTTAATATTCTACTACATGTATAGTTTAGCTGAATTAACCATTGACAGAATTTCTTTGAAATTGCTTGAGTTTTGATAAAATAAAATGGAGCTCTGCCAAAATGTGCAGCTGCTATTGCCCCGACCTACCTCACAGCAACAACTTTATTCTGAAGTCGTTAAAGTCGCCGACACGTCGCGGTATTTAACCACAACAGTTCCTCTCGTGTGTTTCGAGTAATAAATCTAATAAAAATCCGTCAGCATGATAAACGTGGCGCTGTGCTGGCCGGGCGCCAACTCACCGCTGCGCCAGTGGCGCCTGCCCGCTAGTGCGCCACGTACGGTAAGGTGCAATAAAAACTTAACTTATACACAGCGACTTCTTTATGGCTGTCATAGAGTGCGGATAGCGATAGCGACGCGGCTTGTATACGTAATAAGCGCTGTAGGGTGCGCTGATTTGAAAATCGTGTTCATGTAATTAAACTTTTATTGTGCATGCTTGCTTACTAAAAGTTTACAAGGGGAATAATTTAAGGTCACAACATTGTTCCTAGCCTAAGAACCATACCCACAGTTAAACTAAATAGAATTATTTTTAATCTGACTTAGAAAAAAATGATTTATGAAACAAAAATAAAATCAATAACACATACACTTGTTGAATCAATTGTTGAACAATAAAAACAGTTGCTTATCGATATGATACATAGTACACATCAATGGACACCGATATTCAAATTCAGATCAAACCTACGAAGAAGTTTTGGTAGTTCCTGAATAAAGCCACCGAAGGGGATTTGCTTTAATAGCAAAAAAATCTTCTTTTCCAGCAGAATCGGCGACATGTCGAAGGTTTTCACCTAAATCGATTTATAAAAAGAACATCTCAATTCTGATGTCTCCCTGGTACACGGTGCGTACCAATAGAGATGACGGCACATAAAATGTTTCTGCAGACAATTCACGTTCACTAAATGACTACCGATTATTACTTTATGACGTCACAAAAGCTTTCTTTTAGTTTCAAATAAATGTTATCCAATTTTATAAGGTTTTAAATAATAGTTGGTTTTATAGGGAGAGTATATCATCCTCGTACTTTCTCCTTCATCTTCTCGCTTAATAACAATAAATGTCAGCATAGATCAGGTGCAGCTGCGGTACAATACAAAATGTACTTTATTATTAGACGCAAAGTTTTCATAATGCTGCAATTAAGTTCAAAGAAGAGTTACTTTGAGTTACTGCTTTAACAGTTCTCAGCTTCATTGTATATTAGAAACAATAAAGATGAGATTATATCGTTCATTAAACTGGGCTTTTAAACTACTTTGCTTTATTATTTTATGATCAAAGAAGCAAAAGCAGTTTTATGAACCGTTGTTTTAAAGTTGAAAATGATTGTTTCATCATCAATTATTGAGACCGTATTCAAACGATATTATTAATATATTTGGGCATTACTTTATTGAAACGAATTTTTACCATATAAAAATAAGTGAACGTTATTTTTATAACCCGTAAAAGGTCAATACCCAAATGATCTGCAAAAAGCGAGAGGTGTCGATAATCGCCGCATTGCGGTGTGCGTCCGACGTAACCCGCCAGTGGGCACCTTCCTACACCTCCCACTCCTAGGTGTACAGTCATTCAGACTTAAGTACGTGTTACGTAGGCGTAATGGCGGTCCGGAGTTTGCTTGTCTTTAATTAATTGAACTACCAAACAAATTAAAGCTAGATCTTGAAACAACAGTTGTTTTAAAAACGAAGTTGTCGACTTCAGTAGTTTTATCTAGTTTAGTTTTACGGACTTGGTTAAAAGTGTAAAAAGAATCCATTTGAAACATTTCCAAGCTGCATTTGGCTGAAACACAGTAGTTAGCGGTGAGCTTCAGACGGCACATGTGATTACCGCTCGGGTGGACGCCTTCATTGACAATTGGCACGAACTAGCTCACGACAAGTGAAAACGAACACTAATTCACGTTACTCTAGAATTGGGGCAAAGTACTTGAAGATAGTAGGTTAGTACTTTAGACACTAATTTAGTGGACACAAGTAAAACGATTTTGTTAAGATAATTAAGTTTATGTGGTACAAAGAAAATGGCAAAGGCATAAAAAATCACATTGATTTAAAACATCTATTTTCTTAAAGTTACACGCGTATCTACAACTTTTAATACCCACATTCCGAATTCAATACCGATCTACACGTTACACTCCAAAATATTACACTTCCGAAAAGCTGATCAAATGCAAATAAAATCTGTGATCCGATTCATAAAGGCTCACTTTAGCTTGTACTGGCTCGGTAACAATGTCACAGTATTTACAGCCACAAGGCGGTGCTAAAAGCTTCACAAACTAATATAACGTCGAGACACACATGTGGAAAAATGGCGGTGAGGGAACCATTTGCCGATTGCTGGCACAGGGCTGGCAAACTTGTACACACCATGCCGGTATATATGGCAAACGTAAAGAGGGATTAAAGTGGGATTTATTTGGTGGAAGTTCTGGAAATAACATTAATTAAGAAGTTTTATAGTAACTTCAGAAAGTATTTCAGTTTCTGTTAGTAAGAAATTGTTATAGGTATACTAATAGGTCTTTCGAGGAATCAAAGTACAAAACAAAGTCATTTGCAACATTAGTAGTTAAGCAGAACTTCAATAATATTTCATAATCACTTAGTTATGACTATTGACCAGCCAATGAAAAAAAGGTTTGCCGTACGCAGTTGTAATAAGAAATATTGTGAGTTACTGAAATACACAATACTTTTGGACATTTTTTTATGTCTTTGGCAGCCCTAACAAAAGAGTCAACGAATCCAAACACATGTTATGTATGACACGTGCGAGAGCAGCCGAATAATTATGTTGTTAACGGAGGAGCCGACACCGCGCGGAAATGGAGGTTGGTGGAATGATAGGCCCCACAGGAAATGCTTGTTATCACGGAAAGTAGAAACAGCTTTATAAAAAGCTAAAAAAAGCAAGTAGCAATAAATCATTCTCGAAGCAGTCTTCAAGTCATACATTCCCAGAGGCCCCAGGTGTGAGTCTACCCCTTTTTATTTCAACAAAAACTTTGTTCCAGTAAAAAAATAGCATACAATAACACTTGTAAAAGCCAGCTTACCTGCCTACAAAAACAATTTAAAACACGCCTTTCAAAACCTTTCAGAACTTTTCAAATAAAACAGAATTGAATATGTCTGTACCAATTACATTTATAAAACTTTCATTTCCAATTCAGTGAATATCGAACTAATTGCATTCGTTACAGATAACTGATAAAATATTCTCTTTTATATAAAAACGTAACGTCCAATATATGTGTAGAATTGAATATCAGTTTCAATCAAGCGAAAACGAATTGCATTATAAAATATATTCTGGGCGTTCAAACGGGGAGGGTATCTTAAATATTCTGTTTGTGCAATACTGACATAATATAGAGTGACGTAGTACAAGGGTGACAGTGATCCTACAGGCTTATGTGGACACGGCCTGTCACAAGCTCACATGCTAAGGTATTAAGGAGTCTGCCTACTACACCATCCATACCATGACCGGACGGTCACCGACCAACACCGTCGCGTGTCATGCACGGAGCGGCAATAATTGTTAGTTGGTCCGTTTTAGTGGGCATAGAAGTCCGTGTCAAGTTTCATACATAATTTATTCAACAATAAACCACACTCTTATAGTACCCCTTTATATTATATTCGTTCGGTACATGTAATACCCGCGCGAAACATTTGACCCAATCCAAACGTATTTCAGTAATATAGCTTGAGCCTGTTCTAAAAAAGTGATCGCGTTTTATGTTATTGTAAGGGCACAGCCGCCTCGCCGACGCACTCGGCTGTGCCAGCGTTTACTGCTCAATCCACTACACAGTACAGGCGATAAAACTGCGCACCTGCCGCCGGACCCTCAAGTTGTGACAAAGAAATATCCATAAAACTGATATTTTCCAAGCCATATCACGATGTTCATGTGTTAATACGCGCCCGGCAGAATGTCACATACTATTATATTGTTACTGTCTCTTCACTACCGTAAGATTATAGGTGAGTTGAGTACGAGTATCTTTAACTCTGAACATCAAGAAATATTCAATAAATTTTGTTTTTGCTGTATCTCTTTGCAACACGATATATGGTATTATTTTTATTGTATGCTGTGGATTACTGCTGTAGTTGTTGATTGTATAATTATTAGTTTTAAGTTTGTGTTTTGTATCTTTTATTATACAATTGTATGTTGTATCGAACAAAAAAGTAACTGTTATTACTCATTGTTTCTTTTTTTCTGTTGCCTAAGAACAAAATACAATCAAAAGAAAACGTAATATTTCAATATCACAGAGGCTTAAAATTCCGCAAATTGCCAATATTATATCCAATACCACATTTTTCTCGTAAATTGAACAACTCTTTTCGTTCGTGGAGCGGTGCTCCTGTGGAGAGCTATTGATGACCGCCGTTCATTCCCGATTCCATTCATTCGTTCTCGGTCGGCCGTCAAGTGAGCAATATTGGCAAAACTCGCATTTATTAAGGAACGTATCAATATTTGTTCATAAAGTAATTATATTGTATTGACATAAGCTTTTGGCCTTTTATTATTTATTGGAAATTTGGGTCGGGTTGTATATCTAGTTATATGACCATCACGACCACACATTAAAACAATTACTATACCTATTGTAATTAACAATAATAGCTTTAAAAATAATCCGTAAAGACTCCCTAAGTAGATAGTAACTTAGTAAAACTAATTAAGTCAAACCCAATTTCCGGGATCCCCACAAAGCACACTCATATTATTAATTTTAATGTCCGCAAAAGCGAAGCAGCGACTCTACAGCCATTAGCGATAATTGCATGAACTGTCAACAATACTGCTTGGTATGCAGCCGACACTCCACATCTCCGCAATGCGCTCAATGTTCTCCGTTAATAATTGTCGCAAGTCTTTTCTATACTAATATTATAAAGAGGAACGATTTCTTTGTTTGTATTGAATAGGCTCCGAAAGTACTGGACCAATTTTTTCAATTTTTTTGCCAATAGGTAGCTACATCATTCCTGAGTAACATAGGCTATATAACATCACGTTACGATACACGGGAGCGGAGCAGTAGCTAAAGATGTAACTTAACACGGGTGAAATAAGCCACGCGGACGGAGTCGCGGACAGCTCGCTAGTTAGATATAAAATACGAGTTGTCAAAGACTTGATAACTGAACACTCACACAGCTTAGTGGTTTTAGAGTGTCCCGCGGACGTTCAAATCATATCGAGCAAGAGAAACTGTTCGAGTTTGAATAACGGCTTTTTTCCATAATGGCCGCATTAGCATACAATAGGGAATAAATGTTATTTACCGCGTGATATTAGATAGAGCTCGCGTTTAGTTAATCGGATCATTGTTCCGCGCTGATTGGGGAATCACAGAGTATTTTGATGCTAATTTTATTGCTCTGTGCCGAAGCGTTTACTGTAAATAGGTCACTATAGCTTTAAGTAATAATGATTAATTTTAAACAAACGATGCCATTTGACTAGGTCGACTGTTTCTTACGATCCTTTGCGAAGGTCTAAAGTATAAATAAAGCGTTTGTTATTATCTAAGGAGAAGAGTAATTGTATTAAACTGCGGTTTAATCTCTTATGAAACGTTAATTATAAAGTTTCATAACGGATAAAACCGCAGTTTAACTTCATTACTTTTGCACTTGGATAGCCTTATCTAGTAATAAACCCGAGCACTTAATATTTTGTCCCGACAACACTCGCCCGACTGACCTCAAAAGTCATCAAAAACAACGAAAAAATCCCATAAAACAGTCTTAACGAGGGCATTAACAACATTGTCCGAGCAAAGCAGCGTGTCACGTTGCGGACAAAGCGGCCACAAAGAGAAAATTAACGCTTCCTTGTCGTCCTCGGATTGCAATCGGAGATTGTCCGAAACACGATCCCGGACAGACCAGCGTAAGCTTGTTTGAAGTCAGTTGGGAGACAACCATTTGAGATCTGATATTTCTTTAATTTGGGTGTTCTACATAAGTATAATATCGTAAACTGCCTTGTTGGCCTCGTGATTGTAAGCGCGACTGATGAGGGTGAGCTCCTGGGTTGGATTCCCAGGTCGGGCAAAAAGTGTTATTGGGATTTTCCATAGGAGTTTTTCAGTAGCAGCCCGGAGTTAGGAAGTTGGTGGTAAGACACCATATAATATCGTAATGTGCTTTTAAAATACAATTGTTATAATTATATTAAGCGTGAGTATTGTTTAAATATTGTTACGATTGTAGAAGATCTGAGTTACACAAAATAACTAAGGGCATTATTCACGAAATACACACTCAACATAATACAAGCAAGACTTACCCGCTTGAAGCCTGCGCCCCGACTAAAGAGAGCGTATCGATACGCACTCTCGATACTACGCCGACTCGATACGACTCATATCGACGCGATAACGTTATCGCGATGTTTTTGTGTTTAAATTAATTGTTACTGTTAATTATGACGATACGTGATAACGAGCACAGTAATGGGTAAAATATTTAATTAGTTTTAACTAAATGCGGGCTTGTCGTAGTTTTGATTTATGATTTGTTATCAAATAACATAATAATTGGAAGTATTTTAATGGTGTAATCTAGTTTTATTTAATGTTTACAACTAATGAACCATTAGGATTGCTGTTCGGTATAAATTATTAATAAACTTTAATCAAAATAGCCGCTGTAACTGAAAAAGGATTACATAAAAAAGGTATTTTACTAGCCACGAGATTATTCCACACCCACACTTATAATAATATCTAGTATCTCTATTTTTAGTCCAAAATATATTCATGTTCTACCCTTTTGTATATTCAGAAGGTCAACGACCTCTGACGTCACGACACCTGCTCACAATATTCAAACAAAGCTAAGGTCTGCTTAGCATATCTACGAACGTAGCGTCGTAGCGGGTGCGCTACAAGCGTAGCACCCGACGTAGGTGTATCGTAGACATGTGCTACGAGGCACGTAGCAAGGAGATCTTTAATTACAGCGGTGATTTTGTTAATTGGGTTTATTTAGTAAGATCATTTAATTATTTTGAAATTAAATTAAGTTTATAATTGTTGTTGTTGTATAATTGTTGTATTGTTTAGTTTATTTTGTGTAATAATGCAGTGACTACGTTATGTTATCTTGTGAGCCCGTGATCAACCAACACTAATAAGGTTACAGAGAAGAGTATTAATATTATCATAACTAAAACATTTAGAAAATAGATTATTGTAACGTGACATTATTTGAACGCGATACTTATGCTCGAACGTACCCGTAAGCGCGGGAGATCGCATACGCACCCCACGCCCCCGCCACCGACAGTGGACGACTAGCCTCCGAGCGATCTGTACGATCTGCCGCGAATACGCGAACCTAATTTTTGTTTTACCGTTTTCTACCTGTTTTTGTTATATTTTATCGTGTACACCTATTGAATATACCTTTTACTGATAATCGTGCGTCGAACTTATTGAAGAAGCTCCCAAAACGCCCTGAGATAAATACACCTCCTTACAGTGTCGCCCAACTTGCGGGCACGATATCAGTGAAAAGACTCAAAAGTGTTGATAAGTGCTATATACTGTTGTGCTAAAACATACTGTGAAACTATCCAAAAGTGCATTTCACGAGAAATTGCTACAAACAGTGCAAAACTAGGCAACAAAATTCTGGGCGAGTCCATTCTCCGCGCCAAAAGTTTGTACCTACCGACGCGACGCCGACGCGCGACACGCGGGCGAGTCGAAGTTACGTTCAAATATCGTGCAACGGATTGAGTACCTACCTACCGACGTTACGTGACTAGGTACTCACGTATTACCACCCTGAATATCATCACCTGTGTAACCCGTGTTGATCAAGCTAAGAACAGACGAGCTAGTGCCCTGTTACTATGCCGATAACACGACGCGGTGCCAGAAGAGATGATGGGTCGGACTCCGACACGGACGCGGAACAAAACAGAACGGTAGTCTCATCACCGAATATCACCATGTCCGAGGACATGCTGCAGTCCCTTGTCTCCAGCATCACCAGGAGTCAAGTGGAAGCGAACCGTGTACTCATAGAGAGTATACTGGCGAACAATAACAAACCGTGCGCTTCATCACCACGATTACCTGACACGCGTGATACACCGCGGCCATCGGGTAACTTCGCTAAGTGCACGGCGCGCTTCAACGGGTCATCGAAGAACGCGGAAGAACTCGAGGCATTCATTGATGCTATCGAGGTATACCGCGACTGCACCAACATCAGCGACGAGCATGCTCTAAGGGGACTGCCGATGCTGCTGGTCGGCGAGGCCGCCGTCTGGTGGCAAGGCGTTAAGTCGTCGATAACGTCGTGGGCCGACGCGCTGCAACGTCTTCGCGGAATGTACGGAGTGCCGCGACCCGGTTATAAAATCTTTCGTGACATTTTTTGTACCGAGCAAAATAGTGAACGTGCCGATGTATTTATATGTAAAGTGCGCGCTTTAATATCTAAATTACCGTATGTTGTACCGGAAGTGATGTTGTTAGATATAGTTTACGGTTTGTTAGATCGTAGAATAAGAAAGCGAGTGTCTCGCGACTCTGTGTACGAGCTGGAACAGCTGATCTCGAAGGCCAGGTTAGTCGAGGAGTCGTTGGCGGAGGTGAGTCCATCCCATATTATTAGTGCGAATAATAATGTAAACATTGCGACCTCCGCTGTTAACCCTATCGCTGCCGCGCGGGAACGTTCGAGCATAATTCCGAACGTTAACCCTACGAATGCCATAGGTGACCCCCGAAAGTTAGGTAAATGTAGTGTTAACCCGTCTGAATCGCGCGACGCTTTATGTAGTACCTCGAACTCGAAAAGTAGTGACCGGGAAGGGCGTGTTAGGCCGAAGTGCACTTATTGTAAACTTTTCGGACATACAGTAGACGTTTGCCGTAATAAGGAGAAGAAAGACGGTAAGGTTACCGAGCCTCCTAATAGCTTGAACAATAGTACCCAGTTGCGTTGTTACGGTTGTGGTCAGCTGGGAGTCGTACGGTCGAAGTGCAGTAACTGCAAAAGTGCATCGATCGAGTCGAATAAGTCAAGTAAATCGGATTTTTGTAGCGCTGAGGTATCATATAACAACGATTCGCGGCCGTTAGTAGAGATTCAAGTCGTGAATCGCAATGGGGTGGCCATCTTAGACACGGGGGCCACACATTCTATCGCAGGCCCCATGTTGTACGATTTACTCGTCAAAGCTGGCGTGGTTTTTAAGAACACGTCACGTACTATAGCGCTTGCCGACGGATCACAACAAGTATGTACTGCACTCGAGTGCAATACCGACGTCATATTAAAGGGACGTACTATACCTACCACGTTTATAGTATTACCGGACGCGCCGAGTAGGACACTACTAGGTAGAGACTTTATAGTAAAGGCTAGTATCCTGTTGGATTTACCACAGAGCAGCTGGTGTTTCAACGACGAGCCACAGCGTTGGTATCCGTTTGTGACCAGTTTTAGCCTACCTGCTGGCGGCCAGATGGAGCTGATGAAAGCAGAAGCATCAAACCTCGCGTTGAGGGTTGATGAAGGCAGAGTTAATTTTATCGCCGATAGTCCATCGCGTAAACCTTGCGCTGAGGAAGCAGATTGCGACTTCCGCTATGCTGAAGTTGATTTTCCATCGAGAAGTCCCAAGGATGTTCGCGAGAACCAACTCAAGTATCCCAAGGTGCGTCAGGTCATCGAGGACCTGGAGTCAACCGACGTTCCGTTTAGGGGGAGGGGTTGGTCGGACCGGGGATTTATTATGTCCGATGGCAGACTGCACAGACACGGACCAGATGAGTGTCAACGACCCGCACCCTATTACTCTATAGGTGATCTGGTCCTTTTAAAGACCCATAGAAGTAACGAGACGACCCGCGGACAAACACCTAAGTTCATACTGCGACGTGACGGGCCATATCTTATAAAGGGTGTTGCGAATCCTACCACGTATGTATTGGGTAGGGTTAGGAGTGACGAAACCTTAGGTAGGTACCACGTCTCTCAGTTGACCCCATTCGTAGGTGACGTATTGCCGGTTCCGGTCAAGGGAAAACGTAAGCGCGGGAGACCTAAGAGGTATGTTAACTGACCCAGTCGCGAGGGCGCATTGTCTAGGTCAGAGGGGGAGGATGTAACGTGACATTATTTGAACGCGATACTTATGCTCGAACGTACCCGTAAGCGCGGGAGATCGCATACGCACCCCACGCCCCCGCCACCGACAGTGGACGACTAGCCTCCGAGCGATCTGTACGATCTGCCGCGAATACGCGAACCTAATTTTTGTTTTACCGTTTTCTACCTGTTTTTGTTATATTTTATCGTGTACACCTATTGAATATACCTTTTACTGATAATCGTGCGTCGAACTTATTGAAGAAGCTCCCAAAACGCCCTGAGATAAATACACCTCCTTACATTATTAATTAAAATAACTACAACGCTTAGGGAACGGTTTTGTGATCTCAGTAGGTTTGAGTAGCTATGTTCCTGAAGTATTTGTTTTCTGGCGAAGACACAGAAATAAACGTAATTGTAAGACATTTAGTCTGGACATTGATTTAGATATCTGTAACAATCTAATTCAATAGTCTGTTAACTTTAGGGCTCCGACAGGCTGTCAATTTGTTCCGCTGAAGTTTCAGACAGTATTGAAGCTGTCATTACAATATTATTGTTACCAGTTCGAAGATTTGTTAGTCTAAACACGAACCTCTATTTTGAAGATGATTACAGTCGAAACAGTCAGTATCATTTTCTCATTTTCGTTCCACAGCTACAGTGTAAACGAAACATTAAAATGGACTGGCACACACGCATTACTTATAAATATTCAGCACATTTCCAGCACCCGAAAACAAAAACCAGTAACATTTTTAATTTGAGCAAGTCCTAAGAGATTCCGCCACATAAAACCTAAGTACACTACGTTTTAAACACCAAACAGTCAACAAGACCTTTCATTTCAGTATTACCAGCCAACAAAAATTAAACGCTGGTAAAATTAAAAGTCTCTAAAAACAGCACTTTTTGTTGAAGTTTCGAACGAAAACCACTAGAAATATTACCATAAGGTAAGCAAGACAAATATTTGGGCTGGCAACACTGGCGGGGAAGCTGAGCTCGCTCCGCTCCGCTTCATGAATATTCAGGAGCGAAGTGGCGCGGGCGGCACTTGTGCGTGTTTTATTATCTGTCGGATAAATAAATGGCGCCACTGGTTGCCATTTGCACGCGTTTGTTTGAGGAACACCGTGAGGGCGCTTGCTATGTCTAATGACATTATTAACGTCGTGTTTACAGATTGTAGGAGTTGTAACCGATTGTGTTGCCATTTGTCTGTTTCTTTTCAAATGTTTTATTCAAATGTTATAAGCAGGACCGGTCATTGTGGCTACCTATAGGGGCGGCCTATGTCCAGCAGTGTACGTCGTGCGGCTGATATGATGATGATACGTATTGTTTTGTATGTTCAATTCAATTCATTTATTGTTCATTCTGTGTGTTTCACAATCTATTCATCCTATGATTATTCTATTGAGATAACTCCCTTACTTAGTTATTTATTTAAGATTATTGCTTCACAAAATTACAACTAATATCAATTCAAATTACGTAAAAACTTTTCAGGTGTAAAATCCAAATAAACAGCACAATTTAAACGTTACTACAAAAATCAAGAATAAGTTTATTTTTCACATCAATTGAACAAAATTCAAGCCAAGGAGAGCTGGTTCAACTCGGCACGTAAGCACTACACGAGATTTTAAGCGAATAGCTAATGCACTTATCGTTAGGAAGGAAGCCGCACTCACTCGGACTAACGTACACTTTTACGTTAAGTATACGTTTTGTTATTACACCGAAAACGTGTAAACAAGCTGTGTACACAGACGAGCAAACAACATGGTAGGAAGTTGCTTGTTTACTTACATTTATGTAATGTATCGCGCAGAAATGTTGGCAATCGTTCTGTTGTACGAGCAAGTGAAAACTATGAGAGTAATTGGATCCACAAACACGTCATAGATTATTTTCAAATTCGCCGGACTAATCATCTTTGGCTTTGATTATTCCTATCTCCATCTTGGGCTTTTTTTGCAGTTCCCTAAACACACGCATATCGTCGGTCGAATCACGAAGGGGCGCATCCAACAAAATTTTGGATTTGAGATTAAAGCACCATCGAAATCTGTATGCCAAGTTTTAGTATGTCACGAAAAGACATAACCAAAACTGCAATGCAACCGGACTTACAAACCGTCGCGAAGAGCCCTATCTACTATTCCTTATAATTTAAAAATCACGAAGAGCCATATAGGTAGTTACGCCTGATCATGCATATTATTTTTTCTTCACGTAGAGGCGTAGCAACTTGTTAAAAGTGAATAAATACCCGAATTCAGAGTTAATTACGTGTGTTTTGTGTACAAGTCACAAGGTAAAGTAAAATGTTTTCTATTTTATGCAGAATCTAGCTAAAACTGTAAATTTAGGTTTGACTTTTTTCAAAAGTTAACTTTTTCTATTTCTAGATTATGTTATTGACTAGACTAAATAAAAACGATAATTCTAGTAATAGTGTGACTATTTGGAAGTTGTGTTTAATCTGTCTGTATGAATAAATAGCATGTTTTTGTAACAATTATTGTTATTTTTAGATACCTACCTCATACTGCATTACTTTCTGGAGGGCCAGTTTCGTAAATAATGAATGTATTGGTAACATGGAAGGACTTAACTCAAAATGTTGTCAATACACGAGAATTATTGCCAATTCAAAAAGTTCAGAAGATTACGGTTGGTACAAAGGTAAAAATGTTATATGAACGCAAATGGTGGTATGGTACAGTAACTGTTATAGAAGAATTAGAATCCTCTTCATCTGAAGATGAACCACTTTCACTTCATGCCTCTAAAAACCGTATCGAGGATGCAAAAAATTGCTGCGAGTACGTTAATTGCCATAATCCTATTTTGACCACTTGTACCAAATGTGCTTCTTTCTTGTGCATTGAACATTACGAAGATGGAGCTCACTGTTCTAATCATTTAGTTAGTAAGACATCTCTACCAGATAATGAGCACCATGAAACAACGTTGAATGTCATAGAATATAATCTTTTTGACACACACATTGATGAGGACGTGTACCTATATAGCTACAAGGAATGAAAACCAGAAATGCTGTGAGTTTTTTATTTGTACGGACGAGGTGTTTAGTGCTTGCCATCGTTGATCGTGCCTACTTTGCTATTGGCATTTTGTCAACGATTGCTCTACCTGTGAAAAACATCTAACCTCTGAAGCTGCCCTAACAAACTCTGCTTTATTTGAAAGTAATCAAAATGATATTGACCAGACATGTGAATTTGCCGACTGCACTAACCCTATTTTGACTACCTGCTTTGAATGTGCCTGTGTTTTTGTGCGATGTTCATTTTGAGTCGCTGCTTGATGTGCAATCATGTGCTAATCATGCTATAAGAAATACAAACCCTTTGATTCACTCGTTATCTGCTTGTGAAATTCATAATATGTAGAATGTTTCCTACGATTCTGATGCAACCATAACGTTATCTGATGTACGCGACCCATCGCCAAGTATTTTAGGACAAGTACAACAACAAGCCGATAATTTAGCCCTCGAAGACTTTGTAGTATATGGCGCCCCCATAGAAGGAGAAAGATCAAAACCACTAAGAAAAAATAAATATAAGGAAGCTAAAGTCTTTGCTACACACAGGTAAAGAACATATTTCGCCATATACCAAAAAAGTAGTACCTGGAAAGAAGGTTGGTTCTTTATGCAATTTAGAAAACTGCGCAAAGAGAGAACATGTTATTTACTACCAAAACCTTCCCCACGATAAAAAAAATACCTATAATTAACAATTCAATTATCGGTGAATATTTAAAGAAAATACTTTTGATTCTTGTGATATTATTTTTGTGATTCTTCTTTATTACTTTCAGGTTCAATATCTTTAAAATAAAGGTTAGTCTTAATGAATACTGATTTTTTATTTCATTTAAAGCAATAAGATTCGGGCGTATATGAAATTACTAATATTGGTGGTGCATCGCGAAGAGGCGAAAGTGAAACTATTTTCAAAAAAAATTAAATATCTCTATAATTAACTACAGCACACCAAAACTATAATTAAATATGTAAACAGTGTTAACTACTCATTTAAATAAATATCGTACCAAACAAATAAACGTATTAGATGTAAAGTTATGACAATACTTATAGGTACAATTTCATAAAAATGGCTCTACTGTAAAATTTGTAAAACGCTTATGCGCCTTTTCGTGATTCGACCGACGATATATTATATGTGAATCCAAAAATAACTATGTATATCTGTATGTCTGTGTCATGACTAAACCACAGAGAATAGTATAGAATCGATTTTAATTGCATTGTAAAGATACACGAAAAAAAAAACAAAAAAAAAAGTACGATTTGACGAAGTTTTGTATGGAGTGGACAAAACCGATATTGAAATTTGTTACATAGTAAGCTCAAACCCCAAGAAAAGACATGCTCTTTTTAATTCGTCACTTTATCTGCATCCATGATAACCGATATTCACACGGATGAAGCCATTTTATCTTAACCAAGCTGCTAATCAGCAGTATCTACCACTTTTCATTAACCGTAGGGAGTAAGACATTACGACGAAACTGATCACACGTGAGGTACCACACGAGGAGATAGAGGGTGCAGGAGGGGGCTGGAGACAGATGTGGCGGAGAGGGGGTTCCGCAACACATGGTAGATGAAGACAGGTAGTGGAGCTGTGTCAGGGTTTTGGGGACACTTGGCTTGTTGTTAATGGGATTAAATATTTTTTATATAATCTAACACCTTAGATAAGGTTATAAAAAAGACGAATTCGCAAGTATTTTTCGTAAATGTCAAAATATATAAAATACCCGTACGTACCAATTTAGTGTTCGAACCTCGGTGACAATTGGGTACTATTTATTATTAGAAACACGTTTGGAAATAAAGTGTTACGAAGTCAGACTCCTGGCAACATTTCACAAATTCTATTACCTACACCTACACGAAAAAACTCAAAGATGCAATCATAGACCGTAAAGAAGTCTCCCGGCTATCTACGGCAATCCTATTACAATAATATAATAAAGCGTAGATACCGATCAGATACGCACGTGAAACAGCGACACTTTCCTCGTCGCGTACACTTGGTTATCTTCCCTCTATTACGCCGTCCATTTTTTCCGTCCGCTTTGCATTTCCTTGATAAAATCAAAGCTAGCTTATAACAAAGCGCCGCCGGAGCGGGCCGTGTCCGATCGTGCGGACCGGCAGATTTATCGCCCGTCCGATAATGCTGGACGGTGTTTTAAAGCGCTGAACGGCTGCGAAACCGTTTTAGCACTCGCAGGCGATTTTAAAATAACACTGAGCTTTGAGGTCTCGTTGGATTTTTTTATCGGTGATTTACGAACGGGAACGGGGCTATTGTTATGTGCCTGACTTGTTTTTTATTGCTATGAATAAACCATAATTGCTCACCAATCAATTTCCTGAATTTCGCGTTCATTTCAAAAGAGCTATCAATAATAATCCAATGAAGGTAGTTCAGTAGTTCCTATCGAAGTTGCCGCGCGGAAACTTTTTGCCAAACTAACCTGCCAGTTCCAGTCTCCGAAACTAAACTAATTATTGTAGTGCGTAGTTAGTTGAACCACAACTATTCAAACTTGTTGACTACCAACCAATCTAACTACAAATCGTCAATATCACGTAACAACATTATTAGTTGAACCCAGACGAAGGAATAGGAAACAACTTACTAAAACTGAACTAATTCCGATGTTTGGATGTCGTTTGGTTTAGTTACTATATTAAATACTCGCAAGTTTTTTCAAAACCCAAGTACGGTCCCATATAAAGCTGTCAACAAGTTCTAAGATAACGTATCGAAATCATTTCTCTTTGCGAACTTTAATGTGTGGAGCAGAACTAAAGTCATTTGCATATTCATGTGTGACGTGTGGAAATGTGTCACAAAGTAACACAGAGTACGGGGCGGTGAATACAGCTCAGTGTTTACTAAGAACATGCAAACTTCTAAGAAGTTGTTTACGTTAACGACGAGTTCGGCAGAATTATTTTTGTAACATATTTTTCTATCTGCTTTTCGCAAATTTCCGCACAGGTGAAGTGGAGACAAACTGAATCGCTGTAAGAGACGGCAGACCGAGATAGAAAACATCTTACATGTAGTAATGGCTTTTTCTCCGAAGCCTTCTTTGTCTTATTACTTATCTAGTTCTTTTATCAATTCAAATCCTCACCTCAAAAGTGTGAGACAAATGGACAAAACCGTTGAGTTAGGTCCTCACTGCGACAGCGAAGACGAATGGCCGCTGAGGCCCCAAAAGTGCCGAAACAAAGGTTTTATCTAACGCGAGCCACAAATTACTTTCCACAAATACCTTTCGACACCTATTTATAGGACTTTTGAAGTTGGCGCGAGTTCGCCGAACTTATTTGGCCATCAAAATCGAGCTTAGAGATTCCGCCGCCAAACCTAATCCGGGGTTTACGACGTATAAAAGTTGCAATTACTTTGAACATCATTTCGGCATAGTTCTGCACGACCGGTACGTGGTGCGAGCAAGTATTGTCTGCGGACGTTGTGTTTACCTGGGAACAAAGAAAATTAGAATTAGGACGTTTTAAATTGGACACGATTTACATTGAGCTCACATTGGATATTCAAATACTTGAAAACTTTGTTCTGAAGCTGGTAGGCAGGCCTAACAGAACAGGTGCAACTTTAGAGCTGGTAACACCGTCCATTTTAAACTTGCAACTTTCTTTTATATCTGTTTTAAAAATTCGTAATATCGTGTGCGATAAAACACGTTTATGATGAAATATCTCTGGACAGTTTAATGGACACATGGCCATACTTTATTTAATATTGTACGTAAAAGAGTCATGTCTGTCCGGGGAGAAGACGGTAGCCGGGCGAGGCGCGAGGGGTCAGGCGGCTGCGACCGGATATTATTTATTTAAACCGAGTACATATGCAGGAGGTATATAAACAAGCATAAACATATACCTTTAAAGTTCATGAATTATTCATAAGAAGTGATGTATTGTGCTGAACCCAGAAGTTTAGTCAGTCGGCAGCAGAGCGGACCCCGCGTCACGATTAATGAATGCGGGCACAGTCGGGCTGTAAACTATACGTAAACGTGTCTCATCTTACGTCTGTTCGCTACACTGATTTATAACTGTCTTAGGTATTGTTTACATACTGTTTACACCTAGACCGTTCTATGGTATATGTTCTCTAGAAATTATTTGCATGACTTCCCTTAGGAGAAGAGGCTATTAAACTTTTCCCTTATTTTACCTTAGAACCGATACGCATATACATTTATCTACACTAATATTATAACGCTGAAGAATTTGTTTGTTTTTTTCGTTTTTTGTTTGAACGCACAAATTTCCGGAACCATAAGTCCCATTCTAAAATTCTTTCGTTAATAGGAAGCTACATTATTCCTGAGTGCTTCAGGCAATATTTTCTTTAAGCAAAAATAAGAATCTGTAAGAAAATTCACACGAACAAAGTCTAAGCTAAGAAATTCTAATAAGAAAACAAAAATTCTATAAAGAACACCCATTGTCCATCAATAAATTACAAATCCTCGTTAACTTTTAGTGCTCGCCCTTGATTCTAGAACATCTAAAAGTGTAATAGGCACAATAGGTAATAAACAACATCATCGTTAAATCTCATTCGTCTCTTGGGCCCCGTAACTTGCAGGCCTGCGTCCCTACAATACTTTGTTACTGTAATTGACAGCCCATTAAATAACTAGCTAGGATACGCTTATCTACGTAATAAAAAAAATCTTGATACTCTTGTAAAACATTTACCTATTAATTAATTTTACGATACCCTTCTTTGAGACTTTTAATAAAACTTGGGAGCTTTAATTAAGTTCCAATTTTATACTTTGGTGGGTCTCGCGCTTTTTATCCGCAGAGTTTTATGAAAAAACTTTAAGGTGATGAATAATAATCTTTTTTCCTGGAAAAGAGGTATATTGAGTGTTATCGGCGTCGACGGCTCGATAGGTTTATATTAAGGCCTGTGTTTTTCATGAAATTAACTAATTTTGAAGATTCAGAGCTTTCTGAAGTAGTTACATACTCCTTGATATTAAATTATTACTTGTTTAATTTATCATTTAATGTTAATTTCAGAAACGTATCGTGTTCAAACGTAAGTATAGTAACTTTAAGTATAGTAAAATATAGGTAGGTATATACACTAGGTGTAGAAGATAGACACTGCTTTAGGCTACTTTATGCTTAACGCTTAATAATGTAAGTTTTTCACAGATATAAACTTACGAAAACATAACCACCATTTTAATACAACAAGTTATTAAATACTGAAGATAAGTGAAGTAATTTCCACAAAGTCCCAACTATCTTAATGCCAACTATCTAGTTCGAGATAACACTAATGAATAAACAGGCGCTATTCAAAGCCTTAAACAAAAGAATGGTATCTAGGTCATGTACAGCGCCGGCTGGGCCTAATCCCGTTTTTTCTCAAACAAAACCAGGTATAAAGCCGATAGTGAATAAAAAGAGGCCTTAAAAGAACAGCTGTTTATAAAACCGTTGTAAGCAGCTGGTTTTTGTACCAGCTATTAGCATGGAGATAGTGGCAGACTGACGTCATTGTCGTGCTTAGCTGGCGGGCTTGTGAATACTGCGACTGGTACCTGATAAATGTTGCTATAAACAGTCGGCAGAAGAACATATTAATTCAAAGGAATCAAGTAATCTAAATCTAAATCTGTGTTAAGTAGTACGAAATCAATGTTGAGAAGAAATGTGTGAGATGAAAAACACGAATGCGCTGATAAGCTGGCACTAGTACCTGCACCAGTGCAGTGAGGCATGTTGCAAGCAGGAAGTAGGCGAATTAAAGTCAAATTGGCCGGTAGATACCATGATCTCTCTCTAAGGCCCAATCTTTTTACCTCCATTTTGTACTTTGTAAAACTACGTTAAAAAACCCACTAGGCTCGCCAGTAGAGGCAATAAGTCGAGTGGAAGGCCCTAATGTCCCGCCGTTAGCCGGAATGTCTACCATTGCGTGCGTTACCGACTACAACTTGAAATGTTTCAGACTATTGGATTACGTCTTCTACAGCTTTCAAATTAGTTTTACTTTCAAGATAATCTGGTCTATAAAAAGCCTGATAAAGTTAAAAGAAAACTTTATTTGTAAAAGTTAGGGCTATCTCGATAAAGACTTTTTTAAATCGAAAGAATCAGGCTCTTGTTATACAGGAAAAATTTTTAACCAGTGCGTAAATTTTGCCATAATAAACTTCAACACGTTTTATTAAACACGTATATTTTATTTTGATATGTCTTAGTACTAAAAAAAAAAGTTATCGCTTACGAAACATGTTTACTTAAAAACCATATTTCATTGTCACTCGCCGCTAGCGTATTCCCCACCCCCTCACCCCAGCCATGCACCCGGGCGGCGGCGGCGGCCGCGAGTTTTCATTGATAGTATGGCGAATAGATTATGTCCTGGATGTTTTGCTTATTTCAAACTCGGATAAGGACGAAATTTTTTTTTTTTTTTTTTACTAAACACGGAAATGTGTTCTATTACTGACACTGAACTACCAAAAAAAAATTACGCACTGGTTAAAAACTTATCCTGTATTAACGATGAATTTTGTAACAACAAAGAGGTCTCGTAAAGTCAACTCTATTACGTATTTCAGCGTTAATGTTAACAAAAGCGTAACGCCCCGCATGTGTACAATAAGCTTAAATGAAAATGCTTATTCAGTAGCAAACAGTTTGAGTACAAACATATTTTTCCGAATTGGGTCACAGATTATGCCGCGCCTGCATTTTCTACTCTACAAAACACTCGGGACAAAACTTAAAGCCCACCAAAAAACAATGCGGCGCAAGCGATAAGCGGCTAGGCAGTAAAATACCTGTGTAGGTAAGTGGCCCCGCGGGGAAGAGCGTCAGCGATTATGTAGCTAGTTATAGACAATAATGGCCTTAGTCATGATGTGCAGTGCTAGCTTATGTAACGTATTTTTCATGCCACTGTTTCTCCAAACAAGCTGAACATTTTTTGTCCGACCAGAGAAGAAAATTAACGACTGCTTCTCCTTAAAATTGTTAAAAACTTACTGAGGATTCACTACTTTCATTTGTCAAAATTAGTTACAAGTAGTTCAAGATTACCTCCTACCTCCTCCAACTGCCCGCTACCTCTCTAGTTTGTAACTTGGCCCTATAACCACGGAAACACAATCGCATTGTTTTTCGCGTCACCTGCGCGGTGCGGGCGTATTGTTCGTACAAATTGCGCGACAACATTGTACCTACCGCCGCGGCGGACATTCTCCACGAAATACACGCTTGTTGATACGCGCGTGTTAGAAATAGATAGAGAAAGGGGTAAAATAATTAAAATAAACTTCAATCAAATATATTTATTTATTTAATATAAGTATGGCAATTATCCGATTTATTAAAGTTGCTCAATATTGAAACTAACCTTATGTATCAATGAAAGTCATTTATCATTACTCATTTCATTTATTACATTTTTATTAAACAATGATTCTATATCATCATGTATACACACCAACATTTATACAAAAATACTTTTACACATATATCTATGTACACAACATCATTACTCAATAGTAACATCATTTAGTTACTACATCAAGTATATAACCAACACTGCTATCAGCAGTACAAAAGTATATATATAGTAACACTTATAGAAAAGTACCTTTCTACACATACTTATACGTATATATACATATAAATGTATATATACATACGTACATAGTATTTATACAACATCATTGCTTACTGGTAACATTATTTAGCTACCATGTCAGGTATATAACTAAATAAAGTAAATAACCAATATTGCCACCAGCAATACAAAAGTATATAAGGAACATATAATTATAATTATAATATCTAATAAAAGAGGAAATATACTTAACTAGCGATCTGCTCGGTCCGACAGCTCAGATAAGAATGACACTCAAAGCGTTGGGCTCTCGCCTTTATAGACAGTGACAAACAAGTGAGTCATCGAGTCGTTATTACAGAAACTTGTACAAATGTGTCTAGAAATTATATTTATGTGTATAAAAAGCTATAATTATGTAACGACATAAATAATAAAATATAAATAACGTAAAACTGGTTTTAGCTATGATTTTATGATTTGAATCATAACCGAACCAACTTCCGGTATCAACAAATCACAAAATACAACTTTAGCAATTAAAAATACAGTACATATATTATAACTTTTAATGATTATTATCATTAAAAGCCATAATATATAACACGGCCATTCTGATAAGTACTTCGTTCTCGAAGTACAATCATGATATATTTTTTATATCTTTTTAAGTAGTACATTTATTGTTGTTATAGGTACAGCCACAGGCACAGCCTTCTTTTTTTTTTAGATTGATACATTTATTATTTTTATAGGCACAGCCACATAATTTATTTTGAAGTGGTATATTTATTATTATTATAGGCACAGCCACAGGTACAGCCATATTATTTATTTTTATTATAGGCACAGCCACAGGTACAGCCACATTATTTATTTTTATTATAGGCACAGCCATGGGCACAGCCACATTATTTATTTTTATTATAGGCACAGCCATGGGCACAGCCACATTATTTATTTTTATTATAGGCACAGCCATGGGCACAGCCACATTATTTATTTTTATTATAGGCACAGCCATGGGCAGAGCCACATTATTTATTTTTATTATAGGCACAGCCATGGGCACAGCCACATTATTTAACAAATATAATAATAACTTATAGTTTATCAATATTTGGGGACAAATAGCATCTTCAACAATAGCATTTTCATAAATAATTTAATCTGGCCAAAATAGCCTGTCTAATCGTGAATTTCAATACAAGTCCCTAAATTTTAGCTAAAGCTTTTCATGACATCTATAGTCTTGATAAACGTGAACTATATTCCCTACGTGGTATATATTTATATGTGATATTTTACTTTTTATGTGTCTTTGTTACCTGAATTAAATAATATATTATTATTATATATATTTAAGGGGGTAGTGCATCGAACGTTCTTTAAATTTTTGAGCCATGAGACGAATGTGAGCGAGTTCGCGACCTGCTTGAATGTTAAAATCACATTGCGCAACATGATTACCATAAATTTCGTTCAAGCGAGGCTGAACACAAAGTATATTCGCATTACTACCAATTAGTAGTCGTATAGGGGAAAAACCCGTAGATTTTGAACTGTGGTATTTATGGATTACTGCCATTTCCATAGTTCGTTCGGCCAATCTGACATATTACCGCGGTGTTCCGTTGACTATCATGTGGTGTTCTATTTCTAAGTCTCGATATAAAGAACAAACTAAATTGGAACTAAAATTTGCGCCGCGGTCGGTGACTATTAATGATGGGGTACCAAATAGAGTAATTGTGTCTCTGATCATAGATACTAGCTCAGCTGCCCCGAAGGTCTTTGGCTTAGTCGTCAATAATTAGGAAGACATACTTATAACCGCCTGTGGATTGTGGGAAAAGGCCCTGCACAAACCGAGTGAATAGTATGGTGACTTATATATTGGATGTGTCCGTCTTTTGGGCCAGAATGGAATTTTCGCTCTACATAAATGAAGCAATGGTACAAATACCTGTTCACAAATGCTGCCATTAATGGGAACCAAAAATTGGTCTTTGATTAATGGTTTCTAGAACTACAACTCTATTAATGAGTACCTGTCCTTTTCTATATTTTATTTGGTGAATGATGATCGATACATGAACGGTCATCGCCCCTTTTTTTTTCTTTCTTACCTAACAAAATCGATCTAGCGAATGGGGAGTGACTTTCGCGAATTATTTATTTATCAACTGTTTGCTATTTTAATTATACGTATATAAGTTATTTGTTTTGATTATTATTACTATTTTTATCCTCTAAAACAATAATGCTTCATTTTTTTATTTTTTTATTTTTATTTCATTATTATTATTTTATGGTTAATATGGCTCACACTGATTCGTTGTCTTTTGAAATTTTAGAAGTGATCATCTACGATTACAACATTGGTAATTCGTATCAAATATTTAATTGGAATCGGATTCTAAAATAAACATACGGAAACAGTATAAATATGACATTAATCTACCGGCTGTCAACAATATGATGTATTATAAAAGTACTTATGTTACTGCTATTCGTGTGTACAACCACCTACCACCAGCCATCAAGCAATTAACTGGAAAAATGTTCAAATATAAATTGTTATTTTTTTTCAATTTAAAGAGTATTTTATAATTTAAATGAATATCTTAATTCAAAATAATATTTATATGGTAATTATGTAATGAGTATTTTGATAAAAAAATAATATTTGTGAGTTTTCAAATACCTAATTCTCAAAAAATATCCGACCTGGGTGGATTGTTGATACTAAAAATGTAATGTTTATTAATAAGATCTTAATGTACACAATTATGCAATAATGTATCTTTGTCTTATCTTTATCTTGGTTATTTTGAATTGGTTTAGCTTTCATTTCTTAATTCGTAGCACTTAGTGCGTATTGTAGTACCTACTTTGAGTGACTTTTATTGTTTTTGACATTAGTATATTTATAGAACTGTACAACATAATGTAATGGTGTTTCTTACATGTTCTTCTCCATACGAAACTACTTTTTGGAATGTTCAATTAGATTTAATAGTTTAATTAATTGACGTTTTAAAAGTGCCTTTCATAGTCGAATTGGAATAAATGTTTTGACTTTGACTTTATCAACCAAATATGTAACTATTATGCTTACTTTTTGTCTTTCAACGGGGGCTAACCTACATGGTCTGTAATTTACTACTTTATTATTTTCAATCAAACAAATCAATTGGCCTGTTTTTTTTTGTATTTTCTTTTAAGTTTGTGTTCAAATTCTGTATTGAGAATTGAAGCTTAACATAAGCATCACACTGATTAACTAGATATACAGTGGCAACAGGAGATAGATCTTTCCATGTAGGCCTTACAACCTTCAGAATCTAAGTACTATAATTTGAATATCAGGATGACGAACTACATTCCTACCAATAAGGAGACCATATGGAATATCTTGGTCACGGGTATGTAAATCTAGTTCTATACAGACGTTTTCAAATTTAACTGGCACTGTGATAATTGCAAGTCAAGTATTTCTATTCCATTAGAGCATGGTAGGTACCATACATTATAATTTTGTAGTCTGGTAATAAATTCCCGTATAATGCTACAACTTGCTTCTGTATCGATAATAGAAACAATAGACATGTTACAAATGGTGACATTGATTAGCTTAAATTTTTAAACGTTATTTAAGGTGACTTGAGCATCTACCCATTGATTTTTCTCAGAGTTCAATTGTTTTTTTTTTTTTTCGAATTTACGATTGTACATTTTTTTTTGTCCTTTGGTGAAGAAATTGCTTCACTAGTTTTTGTGCACTGTGTACAGAAATGTTCTTTTTCACCCCACGTAACGACTTTTTTTATTTTATTTTTTTAGTGTTTTTTTTTTGTCGGTTTTTAGCATTGGCTTGTAATGTTTACTTGGCCCGTGTAAATTGTGGGAAGATTGATCTAATGGTAACTTTTTAGGCTTTTATAAAGCTATTAATTCAGACGTATTTACACTACTGTTAAAAGATGCCATTTTCACATTATTGTTTCGAATACCTCCGCAAACTAGTTATATTTATGAGACAAAATTTTATACAATTTTAGTATTCTTTAAAACCTCTCTTGCGTAGTGTTATAATCGTTGTATAGTGAAATTAATACAGCACCTAAATGTTCCTATGATCCTTCCTGGTGTTGCCAGGACTCGTACCATGATAATGCAGAGCCCTCGAGGGCCTTACCTGCCTTTGCGATTCTAGTTAAGTCGCTCCAATCAAATTCTTTCTCAGTTTTTCAATATCCGCAAAACATGCCGCTGCTGTCGGTGGCGGTTGGATCAAATATTGAGAGATCCACGTCATCCTGCCGATTCTTGCTGGATAACGCTTCTTTGTCAGCAGTAAGCAGCTTCTGGATAATCTCTGTCTCCATTCGGGTAGTGACAAAAATCCTAGAAATATATTTTCATTTACTTAATAAATCCTCATTTTATTTACATTTTAGTATAAAATTAAAACAATTATTATAAATATTGGTATGGCACCTGGTGATCCCACTTCTGATGTTAAAAATAGATAGAGAAAGGGGTAAAATAATTAAAATAAACTTCAATCAAATATATTTATTTATTTAATATAAGTATGGCAATTATCCGATTTATTAAAGTTGCTCAATATTGAAACTAACCTTATGTATCAATGAAAGTCATTTATCATTACTCATTTCATTTATTACATTTTTATTAAACAATGATTCTATATCATCATGTATACACACCAACATTTATACAAAAATACTTTTACACATATATCTATGTACACAACATCATTACTCAATAGTAACATCATTTAGTTACTACATCAAGTATATAACCAACACTGCTATCAGCAGTACAAAAGTATATATATAGTAACACTTATAGAAAAGTACCTTTCTACACATACTTATACGTATATATACATATAAATGTATATATACATACGTACATAGTATTTATACAACATCATTGCTTACTGGTAACATTATTTAGCTACCATGTCAGGTATATAACTAAATAAAGTAAATAACCAATATTGCCACCAGCAATACAAAAGTATATAAGGAACATATAATTATAATTATAATATCTAATAAAAGAGGAAATATACTTAACTAGCGATCTGCTCGGTCCGACAGCTCAGATAAGAATGACACTCAAAGCGTTGGGCTCTCGCCTTTATAGACAGTGACAAACAAGTGAGTCATCGAGTCGTTATTACAGAAACTTGTACAAATGTGTCTAGAAATTATATTTATGTGTATAAAAAGCTATAATTATGTAACGACATAAATAATAAAATATAAATAACGTAAAACTGGTTTTAGCTATGATTTTATGATTTGAATCATAACCGAACCAACTTCCGGTATCAACAAATCACAAAATACAACTTTAGCAATTAAAAATACAGTACATATATTATAACTTTTAATGATTATTATCATTAAAAGCCATAATATATAACACGCGCCTTTGAGCACCAGATAACGTTTGTACAAGTTTTCAGCTGCACGTATATGGGCGAAGGTAGAAATTTATTTTTTTTACAAGAATCCTTTGTTAGTTACAATCCGTACTATATCACATTGTTCGCATTTTTTTCGACTTCCATCTTTGGATTTCCTGTAGTTAAAATTGCTTTTTTTGTTAGTAGAAAACAATAATTCATCGCTACTTGATATACGTCCCTAAGTATCATTGAAATTTAATTATTTGATTGATCCAACACAAACTGAATCTATCAAAGTCGCTCATCAAAACACCTTTCCGCAGTAGGTCAAGAGTCCGGTAACCCCTCACCACAGTTGCCAAAACGCAAGCTGTAACAAAGCCACTTGATCTACCTCGAGACCAGACAATCGGCCAAGTTACACTGTCGTGGCTAGCTTGGCTAAAATAATAGTCAGAGCGGCTAAATAATAGCCGGAGCGGCTAAAATAATGGCCGGTCAGCTAGGGTCGCGCCGGACAGAGCGTCTATAACGAGCGCCACTTGGGGGGTTAATAAATTGCATCTCCAGTGCATCGGCGGAAAACACGGGGGAGCAATTGGTGCGGGCGCGGTGCTGTCTCGTGGGACTTGGTAGATTATTCAATTTGTAAGCTTGCAATTCACGAGCACAAATTGCTTTTTATGATTTTAAATTGTTCGACAATGGCTGTGCTATTTTTAAATTAAATGGTTGCGTTTGGTTCTTATACATTCAACGGTTACTCAATTAACTTCAAGACCTAATCACTGTATTAATCTAAACAAAATTCAACTATAAAACGCAATACCGCGGCGGCACCGCCTCTGCCACGCCCCCTATGTTTTCAAACGTAGGTAAATGGATGGCGGTAGTTAAGGCAAGCATTTAGATGAGGCGGGACAAAGCGCGGGCTACCTGCCTCGTTTGTTGCATAGATCCCACGTAATAGGGCTCGTTGGTGTTTCGATAAATTGCTGCATTCATTACAGTTATTGTTTGTTAATGACCGGGTGGCTGAGTTTAGTGGAGATCCATTAAAAGGAAGACAGAGAAGAGGAGTGGATGATAGTGCGGACAGGTTTGATTACGAGATTGTGGTTCAGCAATCAGAGGATTGGTTTATTTATGGATCTGATTTAAAGATGTTTCATAATACATACATACAAAACTGACGCCTTTTTCCAACGGGGGTAGGCAGAAACCACAGAACGCCACCTGCTACGATCTTTACTACATACTTTCGCCTCGTTCACATTCATACATCTAGTCATACAAGCACGTCGGTTACGAGTATTGCACACCAGACCTTTCTGAAGAACTTCACCTTATTGGTCAGGGTAGGTCTTTATATATTTCATAATAATCGAATAAATGAGAAGTATAATACGCATAACAGTTTGTTATTGCGTAGATTTTTATCTTACCGAGCCAAGTTTGTGTTTATGCTTCTAGTAACTACAGAAGCAATTCAAAGCTACAATAATATAAAATTGTGGAAACGCTAGTGCTCCTTTTAGAATAAGATATTGATATTAGAATACTAGGTTATCTTTAACGACCATGCTATAACTTGTCCGCATCCAACTACGTAGATATTACAAGTTTCTCGAAAAATATATAACAAATAAGTTCTTTGACCGTTTTCGATATAAACGAGCGCACTTTACATACAAAGCTATTCTGTGGAAGCTGATAACACATCTATAAGAGTTAAATATTCCACTAAAGTGACATAAATAGCGTATTACAGAACCTGTGAAGACATAAATCAAGTAATTTCAACCAAACCTAATTTAGAAGATACATGAAGTACATGATTTACATGGCTCACTTCAATGTACTTCACCTGTTTTTGATGTAACCTACATTCCTTGAAACACATGATTTAAAAAGATCTGGTGATTATTATCAACAGGAATCTTCTTATCCCATGTTACTTGTGGTCGCCGCAACACATTTTCTTCTTCCAAGCCGTCCTGTCAACCGTCATGCTATCACTGACTCCCTTCTCTTTCATGTCATTCTTCACACAATCCATCGTTCTTTTTTTTGGCCTCATTTTTCCTCTCCATCCATCCACATTTATTTTCAAAACTCTTATTATCAACAGGAATAAGCCTCGCGTATTTTTATGAAGCCTAAAATCATTGTGGAAAACTAATGGTCAATTTTAACGCCGCGTTCACGCTCCGAGTTTGCGCCCGTGTGTTTTCTGATAGTAAAATCGGGCGCGGATTAGGGGTCGGCTTAGTCCGCAATGCGAAATGTCTCGGAAAGAAATATATTGGTGGAACAGTAGTGCGCGGCGGCTGTTCCGAGGTGATAAACTTAAACCTGAGGTGCTTTACATCGAAGTAGTGCGGCGCCGTTACACGCGATTACCGAGATATGAAGAAATCTTTATGTGGCGTGCATACATACAGATTTTTGTAGCAGTTTTTAAAATACAAACTCTATAACCGCAAACGCATTGTTGCAGAGTCGGCTATTTTCTGTAATTCCTAATGAAAAATAATAAAACTTTATATTCTTCATAGACGTAAAATACCTTCTGACGTAAAATACCTCCTTGCCTTCCCGACGATAAAACATGAGTAAACTGTACAGAGACTTAATTTCTGTTACCGACTGAATCATTGAGAAAGCCCCCGTGTATCGTAAACATGTAACGTATCGGAAACAAATTCAATGTTACAACTGAACTCGCCCCCTTCAATCACTTCCATCTGAAATCCGAGATAGAAACACAAAACCTCTTCACTGACAATCATGCACACATACACACCATCACACACACAGATAAACGTCCTGTTCATGCACATAACTACCCTACAGTTCCAAAAATGTTATATTATTTCTTCAGGAAGAGATCATGGTATCTACATCAGTGGAGTAGCCCCCTGAGAATCAAAGGTTTGCCATATTTCACGTATTGAATGACTTTCCTTTTATCGCTCCAAGATAATATATGATGTATTTTATATTTATGGCTTTTGCGGGACCGCACTTACAAGCAGACAGTTGCAGAGGGACACCAAACGTCGTGGCACCATTTTAGTCTTTAGTAACGTCGGAATAGAGATCAAATATACAAGAACTAGGTTTAAGATTGTGAACTAAAGATAGACCTATGTGATGGTCGTAATTAGTCTAAAATCGCAATAAGCAAGCAATTAATGCTCGTTCTATTGTGTGAGAAGATCTTTGCCCTTCAGTCCCTCCCTTTATCATCAATACAAATCCCCCATTTATAAGCGAAACGTATTCACACCTTTATCTCCCCTCTATATCATTACAGCGCGTGTGATCAATGCGACAAGCTCCTTTGTCCTGTGAGAATGGCTCTGAGACACTTCTATTGAGCTTTCTTATAATGTGGGGTGATTTATTTGTTACCGAGAAATCTATTTAAATTACCTACATCATTGGTAAATGGGTAATTCTATCTGTTTGCACGTAATCTGTCTTCCAAGATTGGCAATATGCCAATTTCATTATTTACCTAATACTGCAATATCTGCGTTTAACAATGGACGTCTGTTTGATGTAACGATAATCAGAAATGTTAATTGACAGATTTGATTAAACATAGCACAGCATTTAATTGCAATCATCGGTGGATTAACAATAGTAGTATCTATTGACATTTAATCAATTATCATATCTATACCTGTATAACACTTATAGGTTTACCATGTAACAGATAATAGTTGCTATATGAAACCTATATTTAGTAGTACTTGTAGTCGATATACTAATACAATAGCAGATACCTTTAAAGACCCAAAGAATTAAAAGCATAAGTAAAGCAACAGTTCAAATAAGTAACAATTGAAACGCAATCTCAGATCAAATCGACAAACTTCACGATCGAAAACTAATTCAACTCGATTCGATTCTATCGATAAAACTCCAAGTTGAATCGTAAAAGTTGGAGCGACCGACATTATCAGCTCATGTAGACGACACTTTAAATACTAATGTTCTACTTAAGTTGTCAATTTGGGTGCGCTAACGCAGTGGACTTGCATTGAACACTGGGAAGGTAATCTATCAAACGATTGCGAAGTTAAAAGGAAGTTTGAAACATGAAATATGTATGTGGATGTAGCGTGAACGTAAATGTGTTGTTAGGAAGAGTCTGACACTCCCTATCGCTCTACCCAGGGCAGAAGAAGGCATGTGATGATGTCCCATCTCTTAAAAAAAAAGAAGGGTTGCTAGACTGTAAAATGAATATAGTTACTAGTCTATATCTGTTAAGAGCACAAACATTTAATATAAAAACTTGGATCACAAAGTTTGGATGTTTACATCTTAATCTGATATTTATTACAATATTTTTGCAAAGAGTCGTGAGGTACAGACAAAATATTTATCTTGCTGTCTACAATTTTCTTATTAAGATTTAAGGTTGCTTAACAAGCCACGTGTGACCCCAAAAAAATGCTGAGTAAGTATTTAATACATAGGTAGCGTAATATCTTAAAACTTATGTGACAACCCAACTCCTCCGCTAGTCAACGAGAACATTAATAGCAACAAGCTAAACTCCAGCGCTTGCAAGTAGTGACGTCACGAGCACAGGTACAACGAGCCAATAGCGCCGACTCGTGACGCCGACTACCAAGTGTACTTAGAGTCACAAGTGCCGCTAACAAACCGCAAGCTTTACTTGCAAGCTTGTCGAATATTTGATGCGACTCGACGTTACTTGTGCAAGGAGTTATGAAGTTAGGCGATTGCATTTGAATGTTTAACTTTTACATTTTAAATATCAAAGTAAAAATTGAAATTTTAAATAACTAAGTGCTTGTTGAACGTTTATATAGTTACATATAGACATATAATAGTTACATACAGACACTGCCCTTGGCTGTCAAACAATAACGGCCTAACATTGACTACCTATACAAGTATTATAAAAAAAAGCTTGTTTGTACCATTACCTTTTGGAATGGGCAACTAGATTCAATAGTTTTAATTAATTGACGTCTAAAAGTGCCTTTTAATGGTCTAATTGGAATAAATGATTTGACTTTGACTTTGACAATATTTTTTTGTTAATAATTATCTTTAATTATCGATTATCTTTAATCTTACCTGCGAGTTACATTCTGTAAATACCAGTCCGATTACATACAATATTTCATTGATAGACAGCCACTATACATTATCAAGTGCCATAAGGCTATGTTTTACGATATAATTGACGCGTCGAATCAAATCGCTAACAAAAGTTAGTTACTAATATTTTTTTAAGCATTTTATTGCAATTGATTAACATGTTATCAAACGCTCGCCTCAGACTGTCAACACCTCCAGTAACAACAGTCAACTACAAAGTTTATAATGGAGCCCAATTCAATGAGCACTAGGTGAGAACGGGGCCGCCCGAGCGGAGAACCAGCCGGCGGGCGCAGACTTTGGGCTAATATTGCCAATCAAAGTTTGGAACTAAAGCTTGCCATTAGTTTCTGCTCTAATAAATCGGGTGACAAGTTTTATACCTTACTATAATTTTACGATCACAGTTTGTATAACTTGTGTAGTCATACTTTTGAAGATGACCGTGTTAATTAAATCATGGCATAATTTCTTTAACTTTTTTTTTAATATACTGCTGAGGATGGCAAACAAGCTAACGGCCCGCCTGATGTTAAGCGGTCACCGCTGTCTATGGACACTTGCTACACCATAGGCATCACTCGTGCGTTGCCGACCCCGTAAAAACCTCAAAACTCCTTTCTTGAAGAACCCCATGCTGTAGTCTCTTCGGAAAACCTTACCACTTGTAGTCTTTTGGGAAAATCAAACCTTCAAAGAAACTTTTTGGTAAATATAGATACCTACAACAAACTTGATCTAACTAGCAGTTAGTTGTGCTTTTCACCTCGGAACTAAAGTGGCTGGAACTAGTAGTGAACGCTACAACGCGCCGCAGTACAACAACAACAAGTTTAAATGTAAACAAAAGACGTGCGTGAGAGCGTGAGAGCGCACTCGGGAACATTGCCGCATCTAGTTTAATTAGTTTCGTGGAGTAGGTGCGAAATAATTACGTGTTGAGGGGAGGTACTAATTAAGTAGCGTATGATTTCAGAAAACTGTAGGTGAGTTTCTATGAGATATATTTACCGGTTACAAATGGCCAGTTTTGATGAAAATATAACTAACAAAACTGGTATAGAAATTAGATACTATCCACTTATTACTATACACATATTCTCACTAACTATGAAAGAATACGCAAAATAAGAAACAAAACACTTGTAATAATAGTCCAATTCCCCTTCTAATCTAACTTAAAAACAATTTATTTGATACCATAAGAAAAGACAAAAATAAAATCCCTTATTAAAATGCGGTGTCCCCCAGAGCACCTCAAATTAACCTCCCTGGCGATATTAGCAGCGATAGGCGAGGGAAATTGTGGAGCAATTATAGCCACATCTAATATCTGCGCGTCTGGGGAGAATTAAACTGTCCCCGAGTCTGTGGCGAATTCATTAGCGGGGAGGAGAAAAGTTTGATGAAATCTAGACCGAACGTGGGGAGCCTCGCAACTCTGCAACTCTGAGCTCATACTACTACTGTGATTACTGTTTGTACAACCGTTACCTTTACGAAGGCGAAAAATAAAACTAGGTATTTAGTAGTCATCATCTTCCTGCCCTTATCCCATGTTACTTGGGGTCCGTGCAACACGTTTTCTTTTAACATGTAATTGTAACCGTCCTGCCAACCGTCATGCTATCACTGACTCCTTTTTCTTTATTTAGTAGTAAAATATATCAAAAGAAATCTTGGGGTGCTAAATAACTGCATTCAGTACATCTTCAACTTGCGAAAATATGAACACGTATCGAACTTTAGGGCGGAGCTTAATTGGTTATCTCTTCACCACCTTTGGTTAACTGGTAGAGAATGCCTAAGGCATTAACTCCACGTTTGTGCATATATTTTAAATGAATCTTACAATAATCGGTAAAGGCAAACTAAATTCTTGTGGTATTCCATGATCATTATATCGTGTATCTAATACTGTACATCATCCGCCCCAACCCCCAACACATTACTCAGCTCACCACCGCAAAAGACATTACTTCCAATTCTTACGTCAAACTCAACCCTCCCCGATCATTTAACCCTTTCAACCCGAAACAAACTAATCACCCATCCATTACCCTTGTACAAGCGGCGGGTGCTGCTCGTTAATACTTGATGACCCCCAACAGGTCACTACACAACTGCTTTCCAACGATTTACCTGTTGAGTAGTCGGCAGTAATGCTGGTGGTCGAATAATTGGATTCGTGGAAATATGGCTGTTGAAAGTGGTAGGTATGGGGTGGTGATCAATGGGCAACATGAATGTCATGAATGAAAATCACCTCGACGCTAGAGATACAGATATATTGATTTGCTCAAACATGAGTGTAATACACAATCATAAACGAAAAAGAAAATATAACGCATGTAAGTTGTTTTAAATGAAAATATGCTCACATGTTTACCATGTTGTCATGATGTGAAAGTTCAAGTTATAGTAAGTTATATAAGTTCAGTTACTAAAATCGAAAATAGATTATATACAAGGCTCTCATATATCGATTTTGGATTTCTTGTTTAAAATTATACTGTTTTTCTTGTAACGACGCAAAACATGTTATTAAAGCTAACATACGAGGCTGGGGCGGCTAGCTGTATAATTAACTCATATATTTATTTCAGCCGTTACTATAACAGGATCACTAAAATATGGAGCCTTATTTAATTATACGTCTACTAAATTAAACGTAATTACTACAATCTCAAACACTGAAGAAATAACATTTGCTCAAATATTTAAAAAGAAAATTCCAATGAAAATGATTACGGTTCACTGAGCAAAGTAAAAATATAAAGCAGCGAATGTAAGACAAGCAAAAAAAGTATAATTTAATTAGGAACTTGCAAACATTCTAGCAGCTCAATCAATGTTCAACAAATCGAGGGAAACTTAATTAAAGAAAGCAAATAATCGAAGAAAATCTACGTCTTCTTTTATAAGTATTGCGCCTTTACGAAATACACTTCCATTTTAGAGAATGGGGTGTCTTTGGCGCGAATGCTATTTGACAGAAGAAACAATATGGCCGAAGCCTTTGACACCAGCGGCAGCCATGACACATGCAGACCGTACGGTACATAACGTACAAAGGATTTCGGTTCGTCTGTTTAACGAGAATATCTGTGGAGTAATTTTGCTTGTAAAATAATATGAGCATCCGTCGGTACGTCCGTCTGCGGGAATATTTTAGAGAGCTCTTTGAATTATGTGAGCTTTGTGTTGAAATGAAAATGAAATATGCAGAGGTTTCATCAAATATACGTGGTCCGGATTATTTTTTAACAAAAGATTAAAAGCTCATCGCCACATTGCGTATTCTCTATTCTAAGCTAAAAAGTGTTTTTAATGCATAGACATGGCTATTTTAATCATTTTCCACGTTTAAACATGAATCAAGACCTATCAATAAAAATACGTCCATCATACGCCAACATCCACGTAAAAACATAATTAAAAATTTCCCGAAAGCTTTCACAAAACGGAATCCGATCAGCCCACTTATGCTCGCAGGCTTTCAATCAACAACGTCACATATCATCGGCCGCCGTGCACAACTGCTCGTGCAGTAATATGCACAACAGCGGCGACATCAAAGGGACTCGCTACTCATTATAACTATGGACTGGATCGCCCCTCGTGAGCCTGACACATGTGGGTACGTAAAGGTAGTAAATAAAGCGAAATATGTTCGTCTGTAGCATGCCTTTGTAGGGGACAAAAGCTTACTAGTGTTGCATCGGGGACTAAATTGTGTATTTTGTTTTGTACCATGTGAGATCAGGGTTTTTAAATGACAAGGGACAGTCGGAAATATAATTTGTGGAAGTAATATCTAGAACAGTTACTGCGGTATTGTTTTCAGATATTAGTAAGGCAAAGTGGAGTCATATAACTAGTGTAGAAATGTGATGAGTAAATAACAGTGAAACAAATCAATGTTTAGTGACTTTCAGTCAAGTTGTTATTTGTACGTACAGTATTTCATTTTCTAATTTCCTTAATAAGCGATATGCAAAAGTAGCAAAAGATCTTATTGACATAAATTTATTATAGGGAAAACAATCTTTAATTTAAATAAAAATCTCTTCTTCAAGAGGGTCTCAAACTGGTCCAACATCTGATCTATTCATAGTAGAACTAAATCATATGCAAACTGTCTACTTAAAAGGTTTGCCCCACCCGAGTCCCGAGCAGGACCGCCGGTCTCCCCCACCACTTAGTTCAATATACATTAGGGTTGTCTAACTTTCACTTTAAAGCGCAAATAAAAGCACGAATAAATTATTTGTTAATTTATTATGTAGTAGCTTTACAAGTTAGGGACTCGTTGCCAACTTTGTTTGTGTAAGCTGCGTTTATTTTGGGCACCGAAATTAATTATGTATGCATTTGTTTAAAAAATATTGATGAAATGGTTGGTTAAACTGAAAGAAGATTTAAGAAGTATTTTTAGCTTTTAGGAATAAATTATCGCTATAGGGACATCTTATAAGTTAGATATGTTTTACCTATAGGTACATTATCTAACGAGCGGTTATACAAGACAGAAGCCGAATCATTTATTTAGTCTTAATATTTGGACTCACACATAAACTAGCCTGCCGGGGCTGCGGGTTGTTCGAAAGAGATACCGCGCCCCTGGAACGCAAAGGGCACATGAAGGAACATGGATTGGTTTTAGTCAGTAAAAGTCTGACACTCCCCTCGCTCCGCCCAGGGCGGGAGAAGTCATTTGATGTTTTCCCATCGGTAAAAAATAAAATAAACTAAAGAGTAACAAAAATAACCACAATTTATACAATCAGAGATGCAACAACCCTATTGGCAGCGCATCGCAATTTCTGTCAGGATTAAAAACAAATCAAACTGTTTTATTTCCACTTCTGTTGCGGAAATTGCTATTGCTTATGTCAATATTGCCACTAGCTAGTTCGTATGACTATTGCCGGCTATTCGTTATGGTTGCATTCACTAGAAGTAGATCAAGGTCGCTCTGATTGATGACACTGAAGCTACTGCTAACCTATTTATTTGAACAACCAACCTTTTTGTTTTACCTGTGTGTTGTTACGATCTTCTGCTGTACTTCGAGTTATGTATTCTTACCTAAAACAATAGAAATAAATTATTAGAAAGAAACAAAGCAAAGGGCACTTAAAATTATAGAACACCAAAGTTGGAAAAGTCAAAGCCTTTATTTAAATTGGCCCATTTACAGGCAATTACAAAATAAAGTTACCTCTAAAGAAAGGTGAAGCTAATTGCTTGTTAAAAAACGTAGGTCACTATGGATAAGAACGAGCGAGAAATTCCATGGACACTTACTTACTTACAGTTACTAGGTAAAGAACTAAGCTAAATATTACAGTGGAGTGAATTCACGTCGACTGTTCACATTGTAGACTGGCTACATAATACAAAAGAATACCTCTGCTATACGAGCATGCCATAAAGGGCCTTACCGAATCACAAGCTGGCTTCAAACTTTCCAATTGCCCCAACAAACTCAACACCACGTGCTATCACATCAAATGTTTTCAACTTAAAACGAGTATCGTTGTCGATTCCCCCGGGACCTGGCACCCACATGGCATGCGGCACAGTTGGCAGCCGGCGCCAGAGCCTATCAGCACAACAGTTGTTATTAAATCCCGCCGGCATGCCAGATTAATGTCTGGCACTCCGGCGGAATAATTTTGTGTTTTTTCATGTTGTGCCAAAAATATGTAAGTGGTGCTAAGGATTATGGCAACTAGATTCAATTCGTTTATTCATGTAAATGAGGTTGAAAAAAAAGCCTTATTATACTTAATATTATAATGAGGAAAGATTTTTTTATTTGTACCGTATAAGCTCCGAAACTACTGGACTTAATTAAGATTTTTTCACAAATATCGCCACATTATTGTTGAGTAACACTAGGGCTATATAAAATTACGCTACGACCCATGGAAGTGGAGCAATAACCAAAGATGTTACTTAACACAGGTGAAATAAGCTACGCGGATGAAGCCGCGGGCGAGAGCTAGTTATGGAATAATTTAAATAATTAATTCGATTTAGATAATGGGACCACATTCATGAACTTGTAAAAAGTTATCTGGATAATTGCTGAAACTTTTTAAGCTACCGAATATTGGTTTTTGTTAGACGGTCTGGTTTCCTATGATATAATCTCGACTACCTCGCAATAATATCGTTTGTGCAAAAACTCGTTAAAATAATTTATTCCATGATAATAAACTTTGTATTTCATAGCTTTCTCTCGACAGTTCCCGATACACGCTTTTTGAAAGTGAAGTACAACTATAGCGTGTTCATATTAAAAATAGTTTTATTATCGTAATGGTAACAAGTGGTTAGCAGATGATTTATTACAATTGTTAGCAAACTATTCCCACTCCATGTTTCAGCTCAACTACATAATTTATACAAACTATCTGGAACGGTATCAATCCCTAGGCTCCCCATTACAAAGCAATTTATCTGATACCCAATCAACTAGATTTTATAACTTTGAAGACTGAATCCTCTTACTTGCGATTCTAGTTGGACTAAGCAAATAGCTTCTAGTAATTGAAATGTTCCATTTAAAATGTTCGTCTTAGGAATAAATTTTAAATTTGTAGGAAAAGATCCGTTCGGTCGGAGCGCGGGAAGATTTATCACTGTCAACTTGCAAACAAATAGCGCATTACCTGACAGCAAAGTGAAGCTGCAGCCAATTGATGCCAGCTTGCAACCCACCGTGCACCCGCCGGGCACCTGGCGGGAACCTGGCAATTTTTCAAATCTTCCAGAATGTTCGTCGGAACGGTTGCAGATTACCTCCCAAGTCCCAACGTATCGTATCGTATTGGAGTGACGATAAATAACCAGCGCAGTTCCAATTTCAAGAAGGATTTCGAATTTGGAAACTTTACATCGTTTCGTGAAGTTGTTCTGTCGCGTTCGTGTAGGTAAATACGTATTTGGAGAAGACGCCATTTTCTTACATACACACACACACACACACACACAGAGAAGTTATGTTTACGTTGCCGCCATTCAATTTATAAAACTGAGACAAATAAAAGTCATACTACAATTTTATAAGACTAATTTTAGACAGTTACTAATTTTCTTGCTTGAAGTAAAGTATTCATAATGTTCTGTTATTTTCAGAAACACCAGATGAGCCTGGAAACCTAGAAACCAACCCTAACTTAGGCAAATGTTTATAACCCGTTCCCAGCATAGTGTCATTTTGAAACTTGAACCTGCCCGCGCCATCATTTGTGTAACTTTGAGCGTAGCATTCCTCCATTTTCGTAGCGAGTGGTACACAGATGTTGTAAGTTATTCTGTTGCGCTGAGCTCGCGTTAATATTTGATACGCTCGTTAAAAACTCCACCTTTATGTGAAAACATCGGAGATTCAATATTGAGCGGGAGCGTACGTGTAGTTTGGTGTGTCGGGAATCATGGAGATTCTCTTCAACTTGTGGTCAAAGTTCGCTGAATTATCGGCAATCCAGTTTAGTGGTAGGAAAACTTTATCCACCAAAATGCACAGTTTGTTTACATGTTTATATTGGAACTTACAGACTGCAGACTTACTCGTCCATATTGGCAAAATTATCATAAATTTATAAATCGATTACCAGCTGTTATAGATAAGACACTATAAATACAAAAAAGCTTATAGAAATATATAGAAGAATCTTCTTCTTATGAAAGAACTTCCTCACCAACTCTTGCTAAAGAAGAAGAAAAACATTTTACTGAACTTTTGTAGCTGTAGTCATCCTTTAGCTCCCTATAACAGCTACGGGCCCGTCGCAATCCCGTATGTTTCCCCACCGACGACAGGGCGAACTGAATATTATACCTAAGTTTAGAGCGCGGGCATTTTGAGCGCCCCTAGTTTGTGCTCGCTTAACCAACTAGAATTCTTAACGTGGTTTAAAATACCTGAGCTTATCTTCAAATGGATTATGTAAAGGAATGAATACAACTTTTAATAATGTAGTACCTAAACCTTAATGGTTACATTATGCTTCTAATTGGTTTACTGCAACTCAAAAAGCCTCATTTTACGACCAAATAAAAAGTATACGGTTGGCGCAGTGGCTGAGCGATTGGTAGCGGTACTGCATGGCGCTAGCTTGATCCCCATACGAAATGTAGTCTACAGGTAGTCCGGGTCTGGGTGTACGTAACTTTATATGTTTGTAAACGCACCCGCAACACATGAGAAAATCGAAGTAGTAAAGGGGAAATGTTCCTTAAAAAAGCAACAAATGGCCTTCTTCTTCTTCTTTCTTCCAGGCACTACGTGAGAGTGGCATCAATTGGAACTACAAAACTAAAGTCCATATTTCATAAGTAGCAAAATCAATTAGCGTAGTAACTACTGTTAATTAAGCTTTATTATAAGTTTCTTATGTAAGTACCAATACTTAGTGAAATTCTCTAAGCGCTTTCCAAACTACTTAATTTATCGTGAAATTACTTAAAGTTTATTTCCAAAGCAATTACCAGCACGCGCCCAATGATCGTAAACGTTTGCTACTAATATAATGTTTAGTTAATTAAAAGCTGCACTGCAAGCAATTAACAATCTGACCACATACACACAACTAAGTACTTTACATAATAACTACATATATACATACCTACATTAATAAAGTTAGGGTCCCTTTGTAACGTCGTTATATTTTTGGAACACTGTCCAAATTCAATTTTAGCAACCTTTGTTTTAATTGCAGAATGGGCTGTATACATGGCAATTGAACTGATTTGATTTTTACAACAAAAAATAACGGTGCTCTACTGCGGAATCAATATCAATTTTATAGATACAAAATGCCCAAATTGACAAAGCAAAGCCTGGATCGGTAAATAAAATAACAAGTATTTTTTTTAATTAGCATTGGATAACAAACAAGCCGACGGCAACGGCCTACCTGCGGGCTTATTCGCTATCTCTAATGACAGTTGAGAATGATGATCACCGACTAAAGTTTCCAATTTTCAACTGTCAAAACTGACATTTCGTATTCCATAACTTCGGTGAGGAACCGTAAAATTTCAAGATGGCGTGTGGTTCAGTGATTATCACTCTGATAGGTCGATAGTCACTGAATGCCTATCGATATCCAGTATTTGGTATTCAGTAAGCTCGGTGTATATCCTTTTGACGTTTAACTGTGGATCACTCAAGTTGTCAAAAAATCACTGTTCGATAGCAGTTATTTATAGGCGATCAGTGATTATCACTGTAACTTTTATCCATTTATTGTGTTTGAGATACATAACTTGGAGCAACCTCGCTTATTTAGTAAGTATATTTTAGTATATTTTTAATACGAGTGTTGAATAAAATGTGAAGTGAAGTAAATTGCCTTTGTATAATATAGTAAAAGGGTAGGGAATTTTATTAATCGTATTGGAATTTGTTATGATGTCATTGGGAATCCGTATCAAATAAATTTATAAGTAATATCATTAAACAAGCGATAAAACAAGAATAAATAAATATTTATATCACATTATTTAGTCTAATTATGTATATTAATTTGCTAATTTTAGGTATGGCACGCGCATATTTATTGGGACTTGCTGAAGAGCAAAGGCAAATGAATGTCTTGCGCAGAGAACGTCGGGCAAGGCGTGCTTTGACCGACTACATGAATTTACCGGACAAAGAATTTGAGGCACACTTTCGCTTGTCCAAAGACACGTTTAACTGCTTAGCTGAGGAGCTTCGTCCGTATATGACACAACGACGGCGAAATACTGGAGTGCCCCATAATCTCAAAGTACGTTAAGTATATAAGTAGGTATAAGAAGATGAAAATAAGTGCATTCTTGCCACTCAAGGCCCTGTAAAAACGAAATACTGTACCCGATTTGACAAACATTTTCAAAAATGCAATGTCAACAAAAAATATTTTATTTTATAATGATCATGATCAAACTGATTGATTGTTGATTTTGTTTTAGGTATTAGCTGCTGTGTCATTCTATGCCCAGGGATCCTATCAGAAAAGCATTGGGTCATCTTATTTATTTAACATGTCCCAACCTACATTCAGTAGGTGCTTGCATGAGGTCACCAAAGCCCTAAATAATCCAGAAATCTTGAGGACTCACATAAAATTTCCTTCCACACGTGAAGAAAGAGAAAATATTATGGAAAGGTACATTTATTTTTTACAGTGAACATGGCAAATTTAATGTTATAGGTCTTTGGGTAATGCAGAAACAAATGACTTGTAAATACATTTAATTGTTTTGTTTCAATGCTTGAAAACCAAAACTAAGATAATATTAATGACACTTATGGCCAATTTTACCTCTGTCTGATAAGTTAGGGATAGCTTACTTGACGGTTACTTAATTACTTAAATATACATACATCTACTCTTTCTCCAAAGGTTTACTCAGAAAGGATAAAAAAAAAAAAAATTTGGTTAAGAAATACCGATAAACATAATACATAAAATTTAATTAGGAACCTTTTGGCATAAAAATCCCAATTAATCAAATCGCGAACCTCACGCGTACGAAGTCGCGGGTAACAGCTAGTTCAAGTATAAGTATTGATTGAATTTCAGTCTTATATTTGTGGCTGTTGTTTAAGGTAATATCAATGATAAATATTTTTATAATTTTACTTTTCAGATTTATGGAAAAATTTGGATTTCCTGGAATAATTGGGTGCATAGATGGTACTCATGTTGCATTGATACGGCCTGTGGAGCATGAAGAAACTTTCTTCAATAGGAAAAGTTATCATTCATTAAATGTCTTAATAGTAAGTATTCCTTACAATTAATTGCATAGATCTTTGAATATACATATACCTACACCAATATAACTATCATTTTTGTATCTTATTACTACATTTAGCAATAAACATTATTATGAGATGTGAGAAGATAGATACGAAACACCATAATATGCGCTTACATAGTACACTAATTCAATTCAATATCATACTCCCTAGAATAAGTTAATCAATATTGTATGCAGGCTCTATGAGTTGTATGCTGTATGTGTGATAAATAACAGTATGTTACTCTGATAAACTTTTTTTTTTCAGATTTGTGATACAGATTTAAACATTTTACATGTTGATGCATCATTTGGTGGGGCAGCACATGATTCATTTGTATGGAATCAATCTCCTATAAAAGAATACATGGAAGAACTGCACAATAATGGTGAACACTGCTGGTTACTAGGTGAATTTGACCAAGATTTAGTTATAATCCAATGCAATAAAATACTGATTGTACTCTGCTCCCTTTTGAAAGCTTCAAAGGGATTTGGTGGACATAAAAAAGTTGGTTTTCAATCACATAACTTTGCTTATTTACAGGTGATTCTGGATATGCTCAGCGCCCATACATGATGACACCTATTCTTGGAGCCGCTGCTGGGACACCTGAAGAGAATTACACCAATCTGCACTGTCAAGTTCGAAATACAGTTGAGAGGTGTATTGGGGTTTTAAAAGCACGTTGGCGATGTTTGTTAGCACACAGGGTGCTTCATTATAATCCAGTGATGAGTGGGAAAATAGTGAACGCATGTGTAGTATTGCATAACATAGCCAATGCTTCAAGAACCCCACAGCCCGAACTGCCACTTGCTGAGAGGGATAATGACCGGCAACGCCAACCTGTTGTTGCAGTTCCAGCCAATGTTGATAGGGCAAGAGACAATTTAGTGAATAGATTGTGGGTAGGAAGATAGTTCTTAATATTAAGTATATAATTATTATTTTTTGTAATAAAGTTTTTTTTTTAAGTTATTGACATGTATGGTAATAATATCTTGTAAATTGTAAACTTCTGATAAAGCTGACGACTTTCTTGCGCCCATTCTTCTCGTTAGTTAAAAAGTCCCTGAATGGGTGGTAGGGAAAAAAAATTGACTACATGAATAAAGAGACATTTTTCTTTGAAAGCTCTTTTTTTTCCAATCTTAGAGGGAAATTATTACACATTAGGGGATTGCATCATTAAAAAGAATCATGGTGTTTTCGGCGTGAAGGATACTCCGCAGCGCAACCACTTTATATAAAAGTTTACGTCGAAACTAGAGATATAGACTTTTTTTTTAATAAGACTAGAATTTTATAGACATTTCATAGAATTGTTCATGTAACTTACACTTGTTACAGCAAAGGTGGTTCCGCTAGGGAGCATGACGTAATAAAACAAAACTGATACTAAATACCTATTTATTTCTACTTTCACTAATTATTTCTCTTAAACAGTCTTCAATATTAGCCAGTCTTCTGTCCACTATAGCTGAAAATGCCTCAAGCACTCTCGTATGCCTCTCCTCAACAGCTATTCTCCTCTCTTCTAAGCTGCGAGCCCATTGAGGTACATCACGATTGCGTATGACTGAAAAACAATAATTAATTTTAAACACTTAACTAAAATACCCAGTCTGACATTGCACTACTGGTAGCACATTAGACGTACTTTTTTTGTTTTCATCATTATAATTCAACCCATTGGCATGAAATATTTTACTTTTAATGAACATCCTTCATGATTCATTTTTATCTATAACTCAATAATATTGTGTAATATTGACTAACAGATATATTTTCTGAGATTAGCCTGTCTGATAGACATGATGATGCATGATTTCAATTTCAATCATTTACAATAGATCAGATGATCTATTGTTGCTTCACTTGGGATTACAAAACATGAAAAGTTAACTTACGGCGTTGTCGGCTATGGCGTCGTGGCGAAGACTGGCTCATATCTGCACGAGGATGCCGTGGTTGCTCTGGCGACGGAGTCCGTATTCGATGTAGAGACTGAGGTGGAGTTGAAGACTGAGGCTGAGGTCGTGTATGCGCAGACTGTAGTGGTGGTGAGGGTGGTGGTGGTGGTGGTGGTGGTGGTGGTGGTATAGGTGCAGGTGTACCAGTGTGGGAAATTGGAAGTGATAACATTTCTGGTGGGAAATCTTCATCTTCCAACCACTCTACCTCCGTTTGTTCCATTTGGGAAGTAGAAGGCTGGGAAGCTGAAGTGTTGGTGGTTTGGGATGTGCTTGGCTGAGGTGGAGGTATTGAAATGGTTTCAGACGGAATCTGTAAAGAAGCAAATATATTCATAAACATAAACACAAGATATTTAATAATTTTGTAAATAAAAGTCACTTTAGATGTGTATTTTTATCTAACAATAGGTTAGATGTAGTGTATTGTAAAATAAATAATTATGCATAATAATATAACTTGCAAGTGATTTAAATTTGTAATTTGTTTATTCTGTGAAAGTAAGTATTCAACTGGGATTTGTCTCCTTCTAGAGAATATTCTACCAGTTTACCAAATAGGAGCCAAATCAGTCTGTACTGATATCTCATTCATGATGAAACTAGGTACTGATAGATTCATTGTGAATGAGATACAAATAAGCATTTAAACATACATATTTTGAATATTAGCTTTAAACACATTGGAAATGTCTTCAATACCATTTTACTAAAGACTTTACATTATAAGAAGTATGGTTAGATAGTGCAACTTACGGGAAATGGTATCTGCACTCCAGGCAAACCCTCCACACATACACGATCTATGAGTTGTAAGATCCTCTCTTCCAACTCATTTAAGGGTGTCAGCTTATTAGGCCCTCCGCCTGTTCTTGAGGCGTTGCGCCGAATATCTGCACCCTTTGCCTTAGTCTTCGCTTTTAACTCCACCCAGTACTGTAAAAATATTGTATTGGTGATTGAGAGGAACAATAACTTTTAAGGTTCTTAAGAAGATTCTAAAACAAAACTTACCCTACGCCACTGTTCGGGAGTTTTAGTGACTCCGTCTGCCACAGAATTTAGCTTATTAGCTATGGTCTCCCAGGCTCGCTGAGTTGTTTGGCTTGCCTGAGGCCCTCGCGTACATCGCCCTAAGGCGATGTCTTTATTGGCCTCTGCAAAATCCAACAACACCTCAAGCTGCCTTTGGGAGACACGTCTGCTAGCCGGCATTCTAAAATTTAATGAAATCGTTAAATTAGACATACAAACGCTACACAAATCTCAATAACGTATCTCCTAGTAGTAACTACACCAATATTGTTGTTCGAAATGCAAGCAAATACATGAATTTCTGAGTAAACTTTCAATTTAAGTATCTAAAACTTTTACTCACCTTACTTATTGGTTATACGAAATACTCGTACAAAAACAAACAAACTATATACGTTGGAACCAACAAGACTGAATTTGGGGCATGGTTTAAATAGTTAACAATTTAGAAACACAAGCACTTCAAAACATTCTTTCCAAAATCCCAGCGTTTAAGTGGATTAGTGGATGTTTTTTATGTTTTTCAAGGAATAACTTTGGCACTCGACATTCTCTCATAAATAATAATGTACTCTTACATTCTTGACAACTCAAGTGGCGAACGTATAAACCGCAAAAAATAAAAAGCTAATGATATCGTTATTTTATTTCGTGTTGCCAAGGATATCAAATAAGTCGGGTAATAGCTAGTGTGGTAACAATTTCAAGTCGATAAACACCGCTAGTTTTCGTTATTCACTGAACGATCACGTGACATAGAAGCGATACTGAATACCAAAACACCGGAATGTTCGGTTGGTCACTGAGCTCGGTGATTATCACTTCAGTGTTGATCACTTTCATCTGTCAAAATTAGCGAATAAGCCCGCTGATGTTAAGTGATCACCTCTACCTATAGACATCTGCAATACCAGAGGCCTTGCAAATGAGTTGCCATCCCAGAGGCAAAGTCGAAATGTCTCATGTTCCTGTAATTACACCAGCACCTACTACCTCAAACCAAAAAGGCAGAAATACTCGTAGGTATGATGGTAGTACTTTCCCGGTCGAGATCTTTCACAAAAAGTTCTACTACTACTAAAAAGTATCTAACCACTCTACCAAAGACAGAACAAAATTTAACAAATAAATATCCGAAACAGTTCGTTGACAGCTGTCAAAATAAAACCAATTTATTTATAACCAAGAATAAATCTATGCAAGAAACTCCTCTCTACCCGCAGCGTGCAAGTAAGCAACTTAACTCGGCAAATGTATTTCCTTCACCATAAACTAGTGACAATGTACCATATATTATAGTTAAGTGCGCTCGCAAATGGGTTTTTCATTAGCTGCAGTTGTCGTATCCAGAACAAGGTTGCATTTGTTTTTTCTTTTTCTCGTATTACTTATCTTTAGTTGCTTTTCTTTATTTGCGGTTTATCTTAAGTATAGTTTTTTGTTACAGTGTTTTCTAGAAATAAGCTAGTGTATTTTTTTTAAAAAGCTTTTGTTTTTTATAAAATTGGCTAAGACCTAATTATTAAGTAGATGACACCACTAATCAATTGACGTACTTTTTTTGAGCTGTCAAAACGCGATTCCCCCATAGATTTTGTAAGACAATGCTAAACTATGACGTCACTCTTTTGTCATTTCAATCCACTAACTATTTATTGATTTCAAAGTAACCAAAAATCAAATTTATTTAATATTCATCGTGTTTCGAGTTAAACGAAACAGCTTTTTGTATCTTAGAATTATTGCTTAATAATGTTTTCTATCCAATTACACTGACACAAGACCAAAACTCAAAATAATTGACATTATCGAAGTTAAGGCAGACCATGAACACACACACCCAAAAGCCGACATTGCACATTACATATATATCAGTGCATTTAACTCGGAATATTGGTCCAATTTACATTTGATATCGTACACACACCCTCCCCCGAGTGTGGGGGTGGGGGGTGGGCGGGGGTGAAACAATTCTGTGTTTCAACCCCAGGCTATCTTATTTGATTTCATGTTAATTAATCCCTGCATCGAATGCGGTTCGGTTGTTTTAGTTACTACCATATTATTGATGATTGTAATTAGTAAATGGTAAAGCTAAATATTGTTACGGGTCTATAACAAGCTATATCTAAACTCTAGATAATTTTACCGCATATTTTTCGTTCCTTTATTCAAAAACGGGTCCCAACATATCACATAGAGTACCCATACATTCATTCTGAATTCAATTTTTAGTCATAACTCCTAGGAGAATACATCCGATTACTTTTTAATCCCATTTGATCCAGAATTACGTTTAAAAGCGAAGTAATGACATCGGAACTCCGGCGGGGCTGTACCGGATCTACTAATTAATATTTCGTGCTTCGCCGCGCTTCGTAACTCATGAGATAGACGGCGCCGCCAGTTGTTGCTTGTTTACGACTGTTTCTGTTATTAAGTGGGATCTAATTAAATTAAACATAAGGGGAAGTCATTTCAACGGCTTCGGAAGTTCTTAATTGGCATGATTATGAAAATTCGAGAGTAAGGATAACTTCTTTTGTTATTTTGCAATTACCTACTTGCCTACAGAGTATTGGGTACCGTGACAGGTTTTATAACGTTACTCGTTATTTTCTACCATTAAGAGCTGGCGTTTTTACCCGACTGCGACAGAAGGAGGGTTATGTTTTTCGAGGGTATGTTTGTATGTATGTATGTATGTATGTATGTATGTATGTATGTATGTATGTATGTATAATTGTTTGGCACGCTCTGCAGGCTGAACGGCTCGATGGATTTTAGCTTGAGAGGTGTCGTTAGATTCGTATTTACTGTGAGAGTGACACTGGGTATATAAAAATAAAAAAAACAAAATGGCGGATTTTTGGCGCCAAATTCAAATGTTTGGCTCGCTCTGCAGGCTGAACGGCTCGATGGATTTTAGCTTGAGAGGTGTCAGTAGATTCGTATTTACTGTAAGAGTGATACTGGGTATATTAATTTCTTTTTTAAAACACTAAAAAAATAAAAAATAAAAAACGGTAATTTAAAAAACTAAAAAACCCGACTGCTATTCTTTAAAAATCCCTAAAACAAGATAAATTGTAGCAGTCGGGACCCATTCGGGACCATCTGCAATGTAATATAGGTATGTGCTCTCAATTCACTAATCCTCCATTTCTAGAATGGGTCCCGACTGCTACAATTTATCTTGTTTTAGGGATTTTTAAAGAATAGCAGTCGGGTTTTTTAGTTTTTTAAATTACCGTTTTTTTTATTAAAATATCCCCCAATGAGGTGTAGAGTGGTGGGTGACAGTGTTTTTATTAAAAAACAATGAACAACCCGTTTCTAAGAATACATTCAAAACTCCAGCGACCATATTTAGCGTCAGCATTAATTCCCATCCGCACCACAACCGCATCACTTAAAACCACTCTATTTTAATAACTTTACAACATAAAGCTGTACCACCGACAGCTTCTTAAAAATGCGGCGACCGTCTTCAGAACAAAACTTCACGCCAACCATTGTTTTCAACTAAAAAGAAATTGCGGACAAGACGGAAAACAATCAAGTATTTTTTCGTCCCAACTTTGCAGACGACCACAGTCTAACTAAATGGTTGCAGTCAGCCGCAGCGTACCTACCACTAAACTTTTACAAAACTTGAGAGATTGCGAAGAGTCTTGCCTTTAAACTGGGCGCAAAAACTGGGGTTACCAAGGAAACTAAACTAATGTGTTTCTCGTTTTTAGTTTAGCCACTACTGAGGGAAAGAAGTACAGTTTTCAAGAGGTAATAGATGAATGCAGAGTGTTGTTCCAAGTTTTAAAAGATGTGGAAATACGAGCCAAAACATATTTTTATGCTTGTTATGACTCGTTTCCTTATAGTATACAAGTACTTTTTAATAGCATTGATTATTTTAGCTACCCTCTCTATTATGCTATTTTATAATGACAGTTGTGGAACAGTCACAATTTGAAAGCTAATGTCACTTCGCTTTCTCTTACTACTGAAAATGCACGATAGGAAGTTGACACTTGATCTTTTCCAAATGAAAGCCGTGAAACTTCAACATGCTGAAAGAAACAAAGCATTAGAAACGTTCAGCCGGCGAGGACGCATTGCGGCGAAGAAGCAATCGTCTAGTTTAGTGCAACCGCAATGCGTTGTGTTACCCACGAACATTACTTCTGAGCTAATTATAGACCCCGAAAGATTCCGTCGTTGTTTAGAGTCCAAACTTAACAACCTGCGCTCTGACTTAATTAGGTACGGTGAAGAAAAACCTCTTAAAGAAGCCAGGTGTGCTGTTTTTCCAAACTTAATGAATGGTCTGCATTCGCTAGCAAGAAATTTGAGCACTAAGCGAATTATCCTTTGTTCCCGGATCTCAGAATAAGTAGAAGCCTAACCTAACCAAGAAACCAAAGGAAACCGAAAGAAACCGAAGAAGAAGGTATACCTTAACGTCATAGAACAGACACTGGATAATAACATGCAAGATCTTTAATTAAGAAAGAAAGGTGTCTCGAAAGTAGGATAATTCGGAATAACAAGTCACCCAGCTCTGTTAGATAGGACATGTTATTTAACAAAGGTAAGGTCAAGAATAAACATACGGCATTGTAAAGATAGTTGCCATTTCTGTCTTACTAACAACCTTCTTTATAACCTTTAACAAAGACAAACTCAAAAGTCAAATTTTTATTTCAATTAGACCATTAAAAGGCGCTTTTGAACATCATTTACAAGAAAGAAAACAGATGTACAATATTGAATCTAGTTGCCCTAGCATAGATACCGTGCATCGCTAACTAACTAGCTGTCTTCGCAGAAGCAGGCCGCGGTCGAGTTCAACTGCCCTGACCCTTTGATACAGTGACGTCACACACACACTGACTACTTACGACGATGTTGCGTGCTCTTGAACTTGTTACAATACGTGCATGCGTCGTTTTGTATAGGAACGTTTCATTCGAAATTACTCAGTATAAACGAAGTGCCTACATATATCTATACTGAAACTTATTAATATTGTAGAGGTAAAGTTTTTTTGTTTGTTAGAGTTAGCCTCTGGCTCTGGTCCGATTACAAAAAAATCTTTCACTAATAGAAAGCTACACTATGGCCGAGTGTCATATTTTATGGTATTTTGACTGAACGCGGACGATTCCGCGGGCAGAATCTAGTTATAAAATATTATAGGCCGTCTTCCGCTTTTGGCGCTTAATTATAAACTTTTAAATATGCTTTCAAAGCTTTACATAACGATAAATTTATAACAAATGTTTAATAACAATAAACTTTAAACACTTTTAACAAAATAACTCACTCGTGAAACGCTCCCACACACTCAAACACAAAACATAATATTTACATTAGTTAGTAGTCCGAAGGATTCTAAAACATGTTTAAACAACTTTAATGTTCAAATAAAATAGTTATACGGTTCCCTTTACGGAGTACCATAACAGCCCGGATAGTGTCCGGTCCGGGCCGCGGCCGGCTGCCGGACCCGGACGTCCGGTTTACGAGCTCTTTCAGTGCACTCATTAACTCAGTTTGGCATGTTAGTGGCGCTTTCAAGTGGGGCGGACATTTTATGGATTATTTTTAAGTTTATTATTTGTAGTAATATTTTAACAGTTTTTGTAATTTCGTTTAGTTTTACTACCTCGTTTTTCGTAAAGAGACATTCAGTACGTGTCTGAAAATCGTTTCACAAAGAAATAACATTCAAGTTTTCACATTTTGTAATTCATATAAAAAATTTTCGTTATCAATATTATACATAATCGCATCTGCCAGCGAAGGCATACAATAGATATTGCATAATAAAAACCACAACTGTAAAACATGAAATGCTTAATTGAGACAAATTTTAAGTACAACATCAACACGAAATAGGCACCAATCAGTCTGTTATAAGTTCTGCACGAGAACCCAATGCGTGTACGCAGCTTTCGGAATCAAACTCATACGATTTACGATTTATGTCTCTCTTAATTATCTGAATTCAGCTCAATCGGTACAAAACTAGTCTCCCTCACATTGTATTCCCTCATTAGATATTTCTATTCGTTCCTGCTATATCGAGCTAAACAGCCCCACCTTTCATCCCATTTCAACACGTTCACAATAACGTCGGAACTCGCCCGCCCCGTGCGTGAGCGGCGCGGTGCGGGCGCGGCGCGGCACTATGCTGCGGGCTGTATTCAATGGTTCGAACTAACTCACTTAGCACAGAAATAGATCGCGCTGTCACTAATACGAGGGTTGAATAGGACTGGGTCTATGCCTAGGCATAGATGCGTTTACTGACACAGGCTTCACATGTAGAATATCTACATGACTTATACGTACATACGATTTAAAACGTTCTCAATCTAGTTGCAATCTCATCACGACATCCGTTTTAAAATCTTGTAAAAATTTGGGTAAAGTCGAAGCATTACTGACAGATTGTATTTTACTGAAGAAAATAAAAATAAACTGACTGCCTCGTTAGCCTAGTGGTTCTTTCTAAGCGCGATTGCTACGCTAGAGGTCTTGGGTTCGATTCCCAGGTCGAGCAAAATGTTATTGGGTTTTCATATGAAATTCTCAGTAGCAGCTCGGAGTTAGGATTTGTGCCCAGTTAATGGCAATAGGCTCACCCCCTACATCATGGGACCTAAACATACCGTTGAACTGTGGGTGTACCTATATTAGTACACTTATGCCCAACCCTTAGGGGAATACAAGCGTGATGGTATATATGTATAAAAATATAAACACTTTTCTAAATTAGCTAACTCAATAAAAAAAGCTATAACATGTAGGTATTTATGAGGACACGTAAGAATCCGGCGCATCGCGTCACAAGCTCGCTTGTTCACTTCACTTTGTGAACTTCAGTCCCAGAGGAAATTCACTGAACACTGTACTTTTGCAGCAAGACTCGCTTCTTTGTACTAACCTAATATGGAGCACTTTTTAATGGGTTTACGTTATATATTATGTGAATAAACAATGTTAGTGGAGAGCTTATTAAATTTGATTACAATTCTATTAAAATGAACCCAAACATATCCCTAGGTTCTTTATTTTAAAACAAGCGAAGTATCTCTAACTGAAATCTCCCCAAACTTTTCCGAAATAGTTAAACATACTCATTTATATTCAAATTTAGTGCCAAAACAAATCTCCATTAGCCCCAGGACTTAAGTTAAGTCCTAAACACTAGAACTACCCCTAGACGGCTAACCCTCCAATGGAAAGACAGTAAAGGCCAATTAACCCGTTTACAGCGGAGAGCGGAGCACTAAGGGTTAATGACTTTTTCTCTAGCCTTAACTGAGTTACATGGCTTAACAGCCTGTTAACAAGACTAGGGTTAAGTTGATTCAGTAAACACGTATCTTAAGCCACTTAGTGCTTAACGAAGATCTAGTCTAGACCTTCATAGTAAAACTTTAAGAAGAGACGGCTTTGTAAAAGGATATTTAAGATGCTGCAGAGAAAAAGGAAAAAAAGTGAAGCAAACTTTAGTGGGACCAAGATTAATAAGGACAGGTAGAAGAAGTTTGTGCAAACTTTTACTACTAGCTATTGAGGAGAAATACGCTGTTTTATGTTAGTGCGGAACTTACAGACTGTATTCACAGTTTATGTTTAGAAACCACGCATGGTTATGCTCGACTATTGCATAGAATTTTTCTACTATACTATTATTAAAGCAAAAGTTGGTGAGAATGGAAGGAATTGAAATATTAATCTAGCTTAACACATATTTTTATCCTGTTTTCGTGTACCCGTGGGATAATTTTCGATTTTGACTTCCTTCTGAAGTCAACGACGACGTCGCGGGCAGAAACTTGTTAATGAATATAACTGGGAAATGAGCTGTAGCAAGCTTTAAGCTGTCAGCTCTATCTAGAAATAGTTACGATACCCAGAGAAGTCTTCCCAAAGGAGCTCTAGTTACAGGTACTGTTTCAAAACGGGCTTACTGCACACAATATTTTGACCAGAAATATTTCGTGGCACATTTTAACCTCACATTGCAACATTTCGCGGCGCGGAGCAGTAACACCTCCGGGATATAAGATAAGCCACAAGTTTCGGTTCAAGTTTTGCTAAGAATTCGTACCGCAAAACTTGGTATTAAATTCATTTACTTTACCTCTCTATAGATGAAGGAGCTTAGCAACTCCCCGAGGTTAACCGCATTATTGACGAGAGGTTTAATCTGAATTGATAAAAAAGTTCGAAAAACTTTTAAGTAGATCTGGCGTAATGGAGTTCTATAAATGTTTGACTTTATGACCGTCTTCAAAGTAAACGTTCACTTTTGCTTATTTCTTTTTAACATTTTTAAACTTTTAATTTATTATTCAGGACAAAAAGATAAAAGATAAGTTTCTTTCCCACGAAACAAACGGTCAAACATTAATATTAGCAATGATTGCTCCACCCAAATACATTAAGAAAGATTAGTATCACTATAAAACCAAAGCCGAACTTTACCCAATCAGCTTCGACTTCGAAAGCTTATTAGCGTGAATAAATAGCCGCTGAAAGTTATGAAAGAACATGATACGGTGGTAATTGATCGCTAAGTCGATCCAACTACAAGACTAAAGCTGTAAGTTAGGCGTCAGCGTGGTTTCAGGAGCGCTGCCTCCTTTGGTGAAGATCGCCGAAGTTTGAGCGGGAGTTTACCTGAATATTGCTCGTGTAAATGGAATATATTGTGTACGAAGTAAATATAATTTAACTTGTGGCGGTGTCTGTATTAGAAATATTTAAAGCCAGTCATGTTATTTGTAGATAATGTAGGAGTACGGTAAAGTTTCTTCAGTTCTATGTAAGAAAGGACGAGCTCATTGCCAAGCTTAACACCAAGCTTTTATTTGTTCTCAGCAAAGATGTTAAATAATGTCTGGCATGTTGTTAAACTTTTACCGGACTCCACTTCACACCTCAGTAAGGTCCTAATAAACCTTTGTAACATCGCCAGCACATAACTCAGTAGCCAACGTTCTCTAATCCCGGATTAAAACATCAAACCGAACCTGGATAAAACCTAATTCCGCTTCGATTTCACGCGGCGCGCTGCTATTGGCCGGCCAGCCGTTCTCTAGCGCACTCCCCACTACCTCACTACACATATTTCACATTTAGCTACCGTAGAGACGGGGTTAATCCCTGAACCTTACTTTTTTACACGAAAATTGTTTTACAGAGGAATTTTCGTGAGCCTCTGGCAGCAGAAGGCGGCTAATGGATCGTTTGAATGTTAAAGTGATTTAATTGATGGCTCGCCTCCGGGTAATGTTCGACGTGATTTTATGAGGATGTTAATTTAACGTTTATCCCGCGTTAGAGGTGAAAACGAACAGTTTAATGATAGAATATTAAGTAGGTATTGCCTTAGAATTTGTGAAGTGTAGCCGATATGATGATAATTAGTTCTAAAAACCAAAAATAAAACTGTTAAAACCGAGAAAAGCTGTGCTCATAATATACAGGATAAGTTTTTAACCAGTGCGTAAATTTTTTTTGGTAGTTCAGTGTCAGTAATAGAACACATTTCCGTGTTTAGTTAAAAAAAAAAAAAAAAAAAAATTTCATCCTTATCCGAGTTTGAAATAAGCAAAACATCCAGGACATAATCTATTCGCCATACTATCAATGAAAACTCGCGGCCGCCGCCGCCGCCCGGGCGCATGGCTGGGGTGAGGGGGTGGGGAATGCGCTAGCGCCGAGTGACAATGAAATATGGTTTTTAAGTAAACATGTTTCGTAAGCGATAACTTTTTTTTTTAGTACTAAGACATATCAAAATAAAATATACGTGTTTAATAAAACGTGTTGAAGTTTATTGTGGCAAAATTTACGCACTGGTTAAAAAATTTTCCTGTATATAGTATTACATATTATATGAACACTAAGAAACTACCCGCGACTTCTTCCGCGTTGCTTATTTCATCCACTTTAAGTTACGTCTTTGGTTAATACTCCGCTCCCGTGTGTCGTAGCGTGATGTTATATAGATACAAACAAAAAAAACTTACCTCTTCATAATATTACGAGTATTACAGTAAGATTACAAAATTTCTATTAAAATATTAAACTAAAACACAAGCAACATTCCACAGTCTCGTCCATTCTATAACATCAAGCTACGTATCCAAGTACAGCGGCACATTACTTGTAGATAATATGGTGCCCCGGAGCATTGTCCGCCATCAAATGCATAACAACGACGTCTCAGCGTCGCGCACTCATCTCATAAACTCATAAACTACAGTTTTACGGCGCGATATTTAGTGACGAGCGCTATTATGAAGAGGTTCTTATGCTCTCATGAGGTATGTGCTCGGTTTATGATAATGAACTAGGCTTAGCTTTATATTATGAATACAAACGAGGGCTTTGACACTTCATTACAACTCATATCTTGTTCTTACGAAACTGAAGAAAGGTTTTATTAGAACTACTATTTATTATCAAAAGGCGACTGTTGGATGGAATAACAAAGTCATAGCTTTTGATATTTATTTTCTTCCCTATTCTTGAGCTAATAGAACATTAGAAATCTCATAACTGAATTATAATATCACCCGTTAGCAGTAATATCCAAGATCCGTGAAATCCAAGCCCCATAAAATAAATCAAGCCCACATTAAGTAAACATCGTATTACTTTACAAAAAACTCACTGAATCGACCAGTTTAAAATACACGCTATCCATTGCTAGTCAGCCGTGTAGGCGGCTGTGTAATCGGGAACAGAGCGGGCAGTGTACATAATTTTAGCGAGCCGGCCGTGCTGTGGCAATGGTAAACATAAAGTGGGTTTGATAGTACCGGCGCTGACCTACTTACCAATTGTATAGGGTTGACAGTGACACATATTTTACGAGGTTTTAAACAACCCAGATTTTTCGAGGGCATTGCTTTGTGCTTTCCTTTTTAGGCTTTCAGCGGAATGTTGGCAGATTTCTGCTTAAATGGTGTGGAATAAATAAGGGGTGGCTTCAAGGTAGACGTAAAGGTTAGCTACAATATTATAAGAATTAGTGGAAATTGGCTGCGAGCCGAAATGGCCGCGTTGCTAAAGTGCTTTGTCAGTTTTCCTGCGAAAGTGCTTGGAAAATAGAAAATTAAGAATGTGATGATTATAAGTAAAAATCAAACAATTCTCAATCGAAATCAATCTTCATTGAAGTCGGAATAGCGAATTTCTCGTTATTCCATCTAAGCTATAAAAACTGACGTAAACACATCCAAGCCAACTTATCGACAACGAATATACAAATCCTTGTCATCCATCTATTCCCAAATAATTTCAGTTCGGCTGTTCCGCGTTTGACAGCACATAACTCAACGCAATCACGCCATTTTTCGTTGTACATAACCCAATAAACTGACCATGGACAACCCTGCGTGTAGCAGGTACCTACAGGGTACTTTTTGTGCCTCGGTCGGTTGCTGTAGCACGTTTTGTGTTGCAGTTACACGTTTTATTGTGTTGCTGCAACTTCGTTAGCGCTCCGACACCTATCGAGGCATCACTGCTGTTCTTTATTGACTAGTTTTAGTGAGCCTGTGGAACTAGGAGTTAGGTAACAGTACGTTGGAGCTAGTGAAACTTTGTAATGTAGGTATATAGGATAGTTTTGTTAAAAATTGTGTAGCTGTACATTGCTGCAGTGTTAGGTTATGTCCTGTTTTAGCAGTCTCCTGAGAGGTTTAGTTTCAGTACCTACACTACATACACGTACTCGTATATAAGTAGTAGCTTATGTATGACGAAGCACAAAACTAAAGCATTTACAGAAAAACTAAAATTTTCCTTGTGGCTAAAATGTGAAAATATGACTCATTCTTACCAAAAGTTATGGTAATCCTTACCTACATCCAGTAAGGGGTCAAACCAAGGATTACCCCCTCCCTCGCTGGTAAGTAAGGTCTGTGAGAAAAATAGCGTAGTATTTATACCCGAAATCACGTCGAAACATTCGCCATTAAAATACATGCAAATAAATAGGGACAAAGCGAAACAATATCAAGTTCAGCGTAATGTCTCCGTCGCGTGCCCAACTATATAATTCCAGCAGTTATTAGTAGATCAAGCCACGAAACTTTGCCGACGAACATAATTTACTTATGGATTTCCGTGGAAAATAAAAATCATGGAAACTTGTGGTTACAGGCGAAGATAATTAGGTGGAATTGAGTTTAATATAACCCTTTAATGTATGAGTGTGCTTGTATGAGTTCTATTTTATGAATATCCTACTACTATTATAAAGGCGAAAGTTTGTATGTATATGGATGTATGGATGTATGTATGGATGTTTGTTACTCTTTCACGCTTAAACGGCTGAATGGATCTGGATGAAATTTGGCACAAAGATAGATTATAGTCTGGAATAACACATAGGCTACTTTTTATCCCGGGAAAATGTACGGTACCCGTAGGATAACACATCAACTGTGACGCGGACGAAGTCGCGGGCAGAAGCTAGTACTAGCTATATTCCCCGCGGTGTCACTCGCAATCGACGTCTTTGGTTACTGCTCAACTTCAGTTGGTCGTAGCGTGATGCTCTATACTCTATACGTATAAACCTTCCTCTTAAATCACTCTATCTATTGATGAAAACTGCATTAAAGTCCGTTGCGGAGTTTAAAAGATCTAAGCGTACATACAGCGGGAGCCTCTTTGTTTTATACTACCTATGTAAAGATTTGAAATACATAATCGAAACAAACTTATATAAAAACACCCTTCTTTTAATAATTCACCTTACATCAGACAACACTACGCTACAGTTAGATGAGTCGATGAGAATAATCTTATATTCTTCAATGAATTTTGTAATATCAGAATCCATTGTTCAACGCAAATGACAAGTCTCCTTAAAAGGCCATCGGTAAAGGAGCAAAAAAGTACATGTAACACTCTTCAATCCGCTTTCAACTTCGTCGTGAAGTGTGAGGCACCGCCTCAGTGACTCAAAGTCACAAGTTATTATATAACACTGAAGTTCGCGACATTATCGTGCTCGAGCTATCAAAGGTGTACAATGTAATATAACATGCTCGCGAACTGATACGCGATCTTCACTTGATGAGGATGAAGAGCGCGCGCTCGACGGTCGCAAGCCTTTGACGGAATATTTGATCTGGATATTATTGTATTTCAATATCGTATCGTAGAAGATGTTGAACTGTTTGAAGACGGTTATTTGAATTTTGATTATTAGTTTATTGGTTGGCCTCGTTAGCCTAGTGGTCTTGAGACTGCTACGCTAGAGGTTTTGGGTTTGATTCCCAGGTCGAGCAGAGTTATTGGGTTTATCTATAAATTGTCAGTAGCAGCTCGGAGTTAATCCTACCGGAGGACTGTGGGTACATTATTACACCTCCGCTTAACCATTCGGGGAATACAGGCGTAGGTGTTTATACATTTTAGTCGCCAAAAAAGAGCATCCATTAAAACAAGGAAAGGTTTACAGTACGTACTTAAAATTAAATAAAAAAGGTGTTTGATTTTGCGCTCAGTTTATTTTCAAATCACTTCGCTAATGACAACTCATTTAGTTGAGTGAACCAATTTTATAAAAGCTTACCAAACGGAAGAGGAAACCATGGAAAAAACATAACAGTTTCCACTTCCCTCGCTAACTACTCCATAGGGTACTACACTTTCCTTATATCCACGATGACCATAAACTTGATTACCCATAGCACCCAACTCACCCCCAAACATGGGAGAACGCGCGATGGCAAGACATTGAGAGCGCTCTTACCGATATGGGATTAAACGGAGCAGCGCGTCACACTACACATACTCGTATACAGAAGGTTTAACCAGCTTCTTTGTATAAAAATTACATGACAGGCTATTAGCGTTGCTAATACTATCACTCTATAGTTCAGTTTCCATTACATAGATTATTTGATAAGTAAACAACAGTCATACTTCTGTATACAACGTACTACATAAGGTTATAACTGACTGGTTAGTTATAACCTAGGCAAGTTTTATTATCGCACTAGCTAATAAAGGAAACACACAAAGGCTGGTTTCAAATACTTTGTCACGGACCAAGTACTTCCCTGTGAAAGTGTGTAAAATTTACTTTCCGCTTCAAATTCTACGTAACACAATATTGTTGCAAGACGAAGCTACAATTTGTGCAAGACTCAAGCTCAAGACAATAGAAAGCAGAAATGCAGAAAACTGGAAATTCTAGCTCACACTTCTGACTAACATGTCTAAAGTATCTTTCAAAGAAATTCTACAACCTAAAACTTCCATTTTTGGCAAAACTTCAACTGGAATACTTCGCTGCTTTTGCAATGGAAATGCGAAGTAATTGTGAAGAATGGGGCTTCTGTCCTCTTTGCAGACTATGATCATAACCCATGTAGCTAATGGCAGCACCTATGTGAATGGTAAGCACAAAGGGTGGCTCAGCGGCAGAGAGCAAGGAACACGCGAAATTGGGTTCGTGAAACAGGAGGACATTTTATTTAAGGAAAATAGCGAGAGAACGAGTCTCCGTAAGCATTATGTGATAAAGTTATGAGCTCAAATTGTGAACATTGGTTTTTAGAACGGTTTGCTCTATTTCGAGAAGGTTTTTGTTTGTGTATAATCTTGTGTTTGTTTACTATCAAATTACCAAGAACAAAGGATGTTTATTATATTTATATTACCAATAAATGGGCTTATTTAAAAACTCTGTTAATAAATAAATAATGGTAATGACATCAAATTATTGTTCGTAGAAACCGAGAGTAAGATTTTTCAATCAAGAGTTCAAGAAAAACAAAGCAATGCGATCACATCAGTACAAAGTTAGTCCAGCACGTACCGACTCTCAACCTTTGCTCGCAACATTAAACTAATTCACTTTTCTCTTTCTTCTTACAAACTCCTAGTTCTCAGTATTATTAGTTCTAAATTTTAATTTAATCGAACTTCTAACATCTAAACCGTCGTAACTACAAACAGTTCTGAATTGAAACACGTAAATAAAGTTCTTTATAGAAAGAGGTGAGATCTCAATCGAACAGACAATATTTTATTTTAATTAACAACCGCATTCGATTAATGTTTGAGCTCGCGAACAAAGTGCAGAACTTTGCAAATAAATCTGTTTGCAGCCAGCGGAGCGAGGGAGCACACACAGATGTAAAAGTTGTGAAGAAGCGTCACGTTCACACGTTTTATGAGGGCCCCAGGAGGTCGGTTTATTTCACATTACTTTGTAGGAAACAAAGAGTTTTAAAACCTCAAAATGTATGACGTTTTACAACCGCTACGCTGTACACGATACCTATAAACAGCCACTATGTTCCCTGCCACGTTTATGGACGGGGCCGCGCCAGCAGGGCGCGCGTGTGTTTTTATCTCATTTAAAGATTGAGTTCTACACTCGCGTAGAATTTTATGTTTCGTTCAGTCGTTCACTAACTTCTTTATTGAGTAAACTTATTTATTTAGACAACTTCTATTCTTTTACAACGTGTTTTCCAACAGCGATGAAACAACTATATATAAGGTGAACTTTTCGGAAATGGCAAGAAGTAATATTAACGTTAAGAACTTTATCTGCCATCAACTTAGTATTTCGTGGGTAAACTGTAATACTGTTCCCTGAAGGACCATTCATGAAAGGGAAAATATTACTGATTGTATTCGATTTGAAGAAAGTTGTGTTAAAATGGGAAAATATGGATTAGGGTTGTATTCAAGCTCGCTCTCGGATTCGCCGCGGCCATTTGCAAATATAAATGAATGGTAGGATGTACCCTTTTCATGTTTTCACGAATAACGCAAACCTTTTGAGAGTCTAAACAAGTGATAAAGAGATAGAAAGACGAACTTCAATAAACTTGACGTATGATGACGTCAAATACTTGGCGAAAAAATGTTTCGGTGGCAGAACCAGTTTGTGAAGAACTCTGATGTTTCACACTTTCTTTGAAACTTATAGATGTGAGGGGTCTTGTGAACTGGTGGAGTACGCTCGGTCGAGTCGCAAGCAAAGATATCATTTCTTCTGATTTGTCATACGAATAAATTACACGATGAGTTTGTGCTTTACCTTTTTGTGCGTCGTTTCAAAGAATTTTCATGTTACGTACGTACTTGTTGTAATGAATGTGTATAAAATGTGTATTTTGTATTTGAATATTCGTTCTCGTAGTAATACGGTTATGTCAAGAGGCAATTTGTGTTACGGTGGAATCAACAGATGTTATTTCTGCGGTGAAATATTTTTGGTAATGAACGATAGATGTTTATGCAAATATATACAAAACAGACTTTGTTCTTTTAAATGTGAATCGTCAATCGTCGTCCACGTTTAGATAAAGTCAGATGGCATTTGTTTGCAATTCGGTTCTCCTAAGAGGGCATTTAATCGTGCAACGACCACAGGTATCGGTTCAATGTTAAAGACGTAATGTAATGTGTGTTAATGACGTGACGTAATGTCGTGATGGCCCAGTGGTTAAGGCCTCTTATGCAAGAGGTTGTGGGTTTGCAACCGGGCACGGGCAAGTACCAATGTGACTTTTTCTAATTCATACGTACCTTCTAAGTTTGTCTTGGACATCACTGACATCGGTAACCATGTCAGAGGCCCTTGAGGCGGTTTAGAAAATCTGACACTAGGGTGTTTGGGGTCGTTAGACCTTACTGCCCATACGATAAAGAAGAAGAATGTTAAAGACTATAATTTTTTTTTTTTTTTAATACTGCAATTCCTCCCTGTCTCTTCTTCCAATCTATAGGTAATACTTTACGCTGAAGAGTTTGTTTGCTTTTTGTTAGAACTTGTTTAACTCCACCTCTACCGGTCCGACTCGGTTTTCTTTCTTCGCTACCAAGAAGCAACGTTATTTTTGAGTGCTAAACTATTCGTAAGAAAACTCACCTGAACGAGCTCACAGACAAAAGCTACTGGAATATAAGAGTTCTTATACGAAGAAGATATTTGCTTACACATACCTACCTCTTATAGGTACTCTGGCCTTCCTGAGGTTTTCGTAACGTGAAACTGACGCCTTTCAATATCATCCAGGGCCCGCGGGTTCAGTAGCTCTAGTTATAACTAAAGAATTATTGAAGAGGATAATAATAAAGATTTCACACCGATATAACCTTTTAAAAAAATATAGTAACTATAGAAATATGTATTATCATCAAATACAAATGAAACATCCTAGAATCATGTGCAAAATTCGACAATGTCCCTACTACACAGATCATTAACACCCGAAGGCATAGTCGGTCACAATCAAAACAGATAACCCTTCAAATAAACAAACATAAATACAATTCGTTATCAATGTTACCTAATCATATATAAAGTATTAATATAAACGAAGCCCCAACACAACATATTACCTAATATAACATTTCCCATCCCAGATCCACCTGCCGATAAAAACATCAAATAGCACAGAACTACCACACAGCCCAATAACTCGCTGGTGACAGTTATTAGTCACCCTTATCGCTCACACAATTACATTCACCTTTTATATTAAAAGGCTCAATAATATCTGATGCTCAACATATTGCTCACTACGTGTTGAGCGACAGATATTGATCAGGGACAACTTCTCATATTTATTGGTGACATTTACCTGGGTAAAGTAGATATTGAATCGCACACATTTGCGGCTGAAGTTACGTCTTTGGTTAATGCTCCGCTCCCGTGGGTCGTAGCGTGATGTTATGTAGCCTATGTTACTCGGGAATAAAGTACCTCTCTATTGGTGAAAAAACGGTTAAAATCGGTCGAGTAGTTTGGGAGCCTATTCGTTACACACAAACAAACAAATCTTACCTCTTTATAATATTAGTATAGATGACCAGTTAATGTGTCAGTGGAGTATTTATGGATAAACATTATACGGTAATCTATAGAATTCAGATTCAGAGCCTGATTGGTTGGATATTTTGATAGATGAATATCAATTAAACGGTATTCGGACACGATTGGATCGGTTGTCACAATTAATTTTATTGGACTTCAGTTAAATTAATTGATTACAAATGATTGGAATACGAATGTGTTGAATGATTGCCGTCGTCGTAAATCGAATTCATTTTGACCTTTAGATATTTTATGTCCTTCTATTTTATTCGCATTAATCACGAAATCTATACTTATATTATGAAGATCGTACATCTTCATAATATATATTGTTTGTTTGTACGAAATCTCCAAAAGTACTGGCCCGATTACAAAAATACTTTTACTGGTAGAAAATCACACTAACGCCGAATGTATTTTGATATGTTTCTATTTTACTCCCACGAAACGCGGATGAAGTCGTGAGCAGAAATGGTAAGATGCCAATATAGGGTTCAAAACCAAATTAATTATAAAGAACTTCGTTAATTATATTATAAAAATTGAGCTCTAGTCTTTTAATGATAATATCTTTGGCTTCATAAATACTACAACCATCCCTGCTTACCTACCATTTCTCCGTTCGTTGAATACCGTAGATAAGGATATTAATTCCGTAACCATAGCAACAAATCAAAGGAGATTAAACTCGTCCGTACCTACTACACGATATTGCGACGGTACCTACCGGTGTTTCGCCAGCTATTGTTAAACCAATTTATTGTAAACTTTTCAAGCAAAATTATTTACAAAATGTTTTATAAACAAATTATTCCGTTCTTATAGGGATTTAACGCAAAAAATAATAAAAATAATGGCAGCCTATTATTGTCTACAAAAGTATTTTAGCTTTTTGAACCAGTAGTTCCTGAAATTAACACGTTCAACTAACTAACCAAACAAAGAAACAAACTCTTCAGATTTTTAATATTAGTATAGATAAGTCCAGGTTTCCTAACGATACTTTCCTTATACCGATGTTAGTGATGTCTAAGACAAACTTAGAAAGCAACAAATAAACAGTTGGTGTTCTCCGAATAATTCATATGTTGGTTTACATTAATTAAAGTGATTAATAGAAATGGCTGCGTTAATCTAGACTAGTAAAACATTTTCTAAAATTCTAAATAAATAATTTAAGATATTTAAACGGTTTTGTCTGCGTCTGTGCACAGCCTTACCTACACGATAAATTTAAATTACAAATAACCTTCCAACTACAAACTTAAGTAAACAAGCCCGTCTAAGAAACCCACATCATCTAATATAATGTAGATATGGGGTCGCAGCAAATAAAAATCACGTGCTAGGAGAACCAACGGTGTTTTATTTTAGTTTAAAACAAGATAGCACTACTACTTTTAAAATTACGTCTTTAACTCGTCTTTTCGTCTTTCACACACAACGCTCACTCCGCCATCATATCTTCTCTCTCCTTTCCTCGCTTCTCTCTCACTCGCACCTTAACATTCCATTTCACTCCATTCTTACTTACTTTACATTATCCTTACGTTCCATGTCCGCACATCCTACATTCGGCCGTCCTGCACTCATATCTGCCCTCAGATATGCATCCTTTTATACACCATACATGCATACACTGGTTTACAATCTTAACTTAGATGAAACAGAATTACTTATTTAGCAAAACAACATTGTACACCTATTGAACAATCTGTGAATAGGAAAATAAACATCAGTTTTAAATTTTACAACTAAACATCTACATTTCCTTATTTAGAACTTAAGACACAGGTTACCATAGAAACTAATTTCTAACTAATACATACTTGCTTACATTATCTTAAACAACATTACAATAAGTAAATAAACATGGTATAACACATAGTTTGTTCTAACTTAACCAACATAGTTTTATTTTTAAACATTAAAAATAACATTTAAATTAATTCCTTAGCCTATAGTAACAACATGGTAGGTATTTGAAACACATAACTTAGTAGTCATAAGAATACTGAGCAGTATTATTACCCACACCATCATACACACACAACATCAAACATTCAGTCATCCTTACCTGGCCACCTCTTCATATTGTCTGCGGAACTGGACGTCTTGTTTGGCCCTTCAGTGGTGTCATACACCTTCTGAACCTCATACCTATCATTTCTTTTAACTTTGATAATCTTATACGGTCCTAAATACTTAGGTTTAACTTTAAGCCCTGGACCAAACTGAGTTCGCTTGATGGCAACCAAATCATCCAACTCATAGGTAGAACTAGGTTTCCTCTTTTCATTAAATGTTTTCTTATTTTCATCTTGTACCTTCTGAATCTGCTCTTTAGCCTTTAATCTTAAATTTTCTCTATCTTCGTCATATGTATCAATAATTTCTTGATGCAAAAGATTCATCACCTCTACCTCTTCTTTACATCTCATCTTTGTACCGGTAAGTAATTGAAATGGTGAAGTATTTATTGATCTTTGGTAAGTACTGTTTAGTGCTCGCTGGACCCGTCCAACATGTCTATACCACTGTGATTGGTCTTCTATACATAGCTTGGTTAGCATTGGGATCAAGATGCGATGAACTCTCTCCACTTGTCCATTTCCACGCGGCACACCTGTTGTAATCTTGACATGCTGAATAAATTCTTCTTTACAGTATTCTTCAAAATCTCCACTAGTAAATGCGGTACCTCTGTCCGTTATGATTCTGGTTGGGTTACCAAAGGTTTGTTGATGAATCCTCAACTTGTTAAGTACTTCTGCACTTGATGTGGACTTAGTAGGGAACAGCCATGTAAACTTGGTAAATGCATCTATTATTGTAAGTATATAGTTGTACTGTTTCCTTGTTACCGTAAATGATCCTATATGATCCAAGTGTAACGTATGCAGCGGAATTGCTTCTTTATCTATAGGATTCAGGTAACCCTCTTGCTTACCTTCTTTCCGTGTTGCTAATAAACAGGGTATACAGCTAAGAACTACTTCTTCAATTCTTCTATCTAAGTTTTTGATATAATAATCTCTACCTATTGCTTCTTTCATTTTTCTTATTGAAAAGTGACCCTTTTGATGAACCTTCTTTATAATTTCTTTTTCCATCATCCTTGGAACTACTAATCGCTTTTCTTCTCCTTTGTATAGTATTCCATTGGCAATCCAGAAGTCATTATATTGTCCCTCTTTCAATATCAGCTGTCTAATAGCATTGAGTTCTTCATCTGACTCCTGACCACGTCTTATTTCTTCCTGTAGGCTGACCACCGCAGCCACATAAGGGTTTCTACTGAGAGCATCGGCATGTTGCATTCTACTACCTACTCTGTGCTCAATGTCATAATCATACTCACTCAGCATAAACACCCATCTGGCTACCTTTGGTGTCAAGTCTTTCTTCTTCAATGTTTGTTCAAAAGCTTTACAATCTGTGACAATCTTGAAATGTATTCCGTATAAATAATGTCTGAACTTCTTTACAGCTTCCACCACTGCAAGTGCCTCCAGTTCATAGCTTGAGTATTTGCTTTCAACCTCAGTCGTCTTATGACTCATGTAATGCACAGGATGTAACTCACCATCTGAATGTAATTGCAGTAGTATCGCAGCCAAAGCATGACATGATGCGTCAGTGTGTAACTCTGTTGGTAAATTGAGGTTGTATATTTTCAATACAGGATCACTGGTCAGCTTTTGCTTCAATGTATTGAAAGCACATCTTTGCTCTTCTTCAAATATAAATGGGACATCCTTCCTTAGCAAGTTTGTTAATGGTCTTGCAACCATGGCATAATCTTTGATGTATTTTCTGAAATAAGATGATAAACCTATAAAACTCATGACTTGCTTAATAGTTTTGGGTTCAGGATACCTTACCACTGCCTGAACTTTCTCTGGGCTCGGCCTAACCTCCCCATCCTTGATCAAATGACCTAAATATTCTATCTCCCGACTAATAAGTTTCGCCTTTTTCCAATTTACCTCAAGCCCATGCTGTGAAGCTACTGCTAAAACTTGACCGAGTCTCTCCAGCGCTTGACTCTCACAATCTGCTATGATAACAATGTCATCGACAAAGATAACCATGATGCCACTCGCTATCAACTCTCTGAAAATAATGGTGACAAATCTCATAAAATATTTGGGTGAGATAGACAATCCAAAAGGAGCACGTAAAAATTCAAACTGTCCACGATGAGTAATAAAAGAAGTATAGGGTACAGATTCTTCACTTATTTCAAGATGAAAAAATCCATTTTTGAGATCTAAAACGCTGAACACCTTGGCGTCTCTCAACTTATCAATTAAGTCATCTATAATAGGCAATGGGAATTCATCTTTTACTATCTTTTTATTTAATAATCGGTAGTCCACACAAATGCGGGTTGATCCATCCTTTTTCTTAACTAACACTAACGGGCTAGAATATTCAGAAAAACTAACCTGTACTATTCCCTTCTGTAACCACTCGTCTACCTGTTCCTCTACTATCCTTTGTTCCATGTGCGATATTCTTCGGGGCCGCTGAGCTATTGGTACCTCATCTTTTAAAACAATCTTCATTTTAATAGGGGCTTCTTTCATCTGAAGGGGCTTGTACTCATGAACCAGCTGCCTTACTTTCGCTTTAATCTCAGGATTGAGGATGTGGCCTGTAACATCAACATCAGTCACACAACAGTTCACCCGCGACAACCATTCATCGCCTTGTGTAAACAATAACACACAACCCTCACGGACTACCATGACAACATTCTGTAGGAACTCTTGTCCTATAATCAACCTATAGGGCATTGACCCATTCGGTACTATGTGAAACACCACATTGCGATAACACTGTTCATCAATAACAATACAAACAACAATTTTTCCATATGACATTACTTTGGTAAGTCCGAGTCCAGATAATATCGTATTATCCACGTTACACGGCAACTTCAACTCCTTCCACAAGTCTTCCGCTATTAAGTTGACATCACTACCCGTATCTATTAACGCACTAATTGTTTTATCACAAATTTTCACCGATTTTACAGCTTTATTTTCGTTATTTTGTTGCCGGTCATATTGTTGATTTACTTGCATGACGTCGCTGTCACTTTCCGATTTGACATTTACATCATGACAGCACGCGCCGCTCTGATTGGCCGATGATGTTGCTCCGAACATAGCCGAATGTTTCGTCGGGCCTGTGTCGGACTGCTTTACCGACGCCGTCGGGCGCCATTGAACCCGCTGATTGGCCGCTCCGTGCGACTGTTTTACCGACGTAGTCTTCATACCATCCGAACTTCCGCTGCTTCCTGCGTTGGGATTGGTACACCGCGAACTGATATGGCCGAATTCGTTACATCTAAAGCACTTCACCCCGTTCCGGCATGAACTAGCTAGATGATTTTTCCCTCCACAATTATAGCAAAACTGCCCGGTTCCTGATGTGGAATCTTTGGGCAACACTGCCGCCGTTCTTTTTACAGGTCGTTCACTGCTCTGCTTGTCAGCCTTCTTCTTAATCGCCTCGTACACCAATAATTTTTCTTTCAGCGCCGGGTAGGTAACTGCGCCGTACAAAATTGCCTTGTTTGTTTCCAGATCCGATATGCCGTCTATTATATATTGTATGGCGACGTAATCGGGAAATTTTGCCCGTTTTCCCATTTCTTTCATAATTAGCATGTATTGATAGAAGGATTCGTCTTTACGTTTCTTTCGTGCCGCCATAAGTTCATGCATCTCTTTACTATTCGTAGCGTCCGGAAACTCCTTCAGCACCGCCGCCTTTAGGTCTTCATACGTCTTATGCACCTTTTCCGTCTTGAGCCACAACTCTGCCGTTCCCGTCAAGGACCTACGGGCTATAATAAGACGTTGCTGAGCCGTCCATCCAAAGATTTCTGCGTTGTCGTCGAGGTCTTGAGCCCATTTCGTAGAAGTATAAGTGTGGTCATCACCGCTAAATTTCGCCATATCGATGATGCTAAACACTGGCTCTTTATTTTCTGCCATCTTCAGTTTGCAATCGTAATCGTCTTCCGTCTTTCGTCTTCCGTCTTTCGTCTTCCGTCTTCCGTCTTTCGTCTTTAGTCCTATTCAATCTAAACGTCTTTTTCTTGATGTTCGTCGTTTGTTTTTCGAAAATTTTCTTCACTGCACGTGGCCGCGATCCCGGACGAGCCCCCAAAATGTAGATATGGGGTCGCAGCAAATAAAAATCACGTGCTAGGAGAACCAACGGTGTTTTATTTTAGTTTAAAACAAGATAGCACTACTACTTTTAAAATTACGTCTTTAACTCGTCTTTTCGTCTTTCACACACAACGCTCACTCCGCCATCATATCTTCTCTCTCCTTTCCTCGCTTCTCTCTCACTCGCACCTTAACATTCCATTTCACTCCATTCTTACTTACTTTACATTATCCTTACGTTCCATGTCCGCACATCCTACAATAATTTATCTAGTATCAAAATTCAATCTAAGTAACTAAACTAATACACGGAACGCCCGCCCTAACTTACAATTAAGTATGTTAGCTTTACCAGATTAAAGTTAGGTACTTGATTAAACTTAGATTTTAATTATTGTTGGTAACACCAAAAATGTCTTATATATGAGTAAAGTTGAAATTATTATTGTCATTTTTGCAAGTTATCCTTATACATTCATAAACGTTTTGCGTTTTATTTGTAGAATTTATAAAATCCTTATTAATTAGCTCATAAAGAACGACTCTGAGAGCAATTTCACATGTAAATGCATTTTTTCAAAGAATGAACACTACGGTTTGATATCGGCGAAATGAATACAAGAAAATACCTTTATTTCTATAATAAATAAGTGTCAAGAATTGGTAATTAATAGATTATACGAATCAACAGTAAAATATGTGTTGCATTATCCCCATACATTACGTACTGAACGCCTGATGAAAACGTGTGAGCAAATTAGCGAACAACAAAAAGAGTGCTAGTCAAACAGGCATTCAATTTAGGTATAGAACAAAACAACTCTCTGGAATAGTGTTTTCTTTTATAGATATTGTTCTCTAGAGAGAGAGAACATGTTTTGTATCAATTACTTTCCTTTCGTTTTGTTACAATTAAGGAAAATGGAGTTAGGTACTTACTATACCCGGGAACGGAAACGCGATGTAAGTAGTTACCAATTTTTTACCGTGTGTTTTGTTACCCACTATATGTACAGGTATATGTATACAGACTTCCCCTTACAATATCGACAAATACGGCTGCCAGCATCTAATGTGCTGACGCCGGACAAAAACTTGCAAACCCCGGATATTTAGGTGAAATTGAGATTGTTCCCGATAATATTTTTCTCAGGGGCCTCAAGAAAATATTTTTACAATAAAAATAAAATCTCCTTATTTTTTTTGTGTTTGTTTTAATTAGTAAAAATTCGCATGACACCTTTTAAAAAACCCGTTCCCTACGACCACTGGACTCCCTCTAAACTACGACAAATGGACAAAGAGGAATCCCGGACGGATAGTAACCCTATCTACAAGAAACCCAGGTTACCATAAAGGTATAGAGCTTCTACTAGTTGCGGTACTTACGTCCACCGAACAAGACAGCGCTCCAAGTTACAACCATGACATATTCGGTAAGAGCATTTCTCCTATAATTCAAGGCGACAAGAGAGAAGTCAAAGAGGCATGATTCAGATTTTACAAGCACTTATATACTAAGTATTTCCTCAAATTCAATATTAAAGTAAATAAGAACGTAGCTAGATGACAGATTACAAAATGGCTCCGTTCTAAAAATGGCTGGCAACCTCTCGAAACATTTTATTTGACACTCAAAGAGGTAATCCGTTTCAAATCACACATCTTTCAACTAATCTCCACCGAAGCCGCGAACGCTTCTCAACATGGCGACGCCGACGCTTACAAAGATAAGAAAAAACCTTCTTAATGGTTATTACTTCGGTAAGCTCGTTTTTGGCGCGAAAAAAGCAAATGAGAATTACGTAAAGCTGCGTAAAAACCGGGCGACAAAAAGTTGACATTCTGTCGACAAAAATGTGAGCATTTTTTCGAAAACTGAAGTCACACGGGCACTTTATACTATTTCTGTTTCATGTTTTTTTTTTTTTGCAAATGTTTGGCAGTTATATCTCTGAGACACGTGTATATCACTATAGAAGGAAATAACAGTTCTATTCCCTCTCGACACCGCCTAAGTGTAAAACGTAGTTGCCAATATTATGTGTGTATATTACAATTCGTCATCCAGGAGTGTGCCCGCCCCCTCATCCGCCACATTAGCAAGATTTCATCATTCGTCTTAGGAAAGTAATTAATGAGCCAGCGATTTTACTAAAGATCTAGATTTTTAGACCGTAATCCAGAAAGGTATTAACATTAAGACTCCCGGAGGAGCCATAACTCACTCACTTAGCACCTTTTTGTTGTAATTAACTTTCCGCTTTACCTGAAACAAATAAATTCAAGATATAAAATACAAGCTAGATTGCTTACAAGAGATTTTTTTGTGTTAATAATAGTCTAGTAAACAAGAATGGTTGGAGCTCTTTGGGGGAGACCTACGTTCAGCAGTGGACGGCTGATATGATGATGAAACAGGAATCTAATATTATTGAGTGTGCAACTTGTTTTCTTATTGTTATATAATGGCAGTAATTACGAGCACGTCCGTGAACGATTAGTGGTCGCGTGGCTAGGGCTTCACCCGGGCACTAAGCGGCAAAGGTCACATGCGTCGCTAATCCGCGCGCCGACGCTACGTAAGCGTATGTCAATGTCAGCCACGAGGAAGGACACGGAAAGAGGAGTGTGTATGGCCCTTAGCTTATAAAACGAAGATAATCTAGGACAACTTGAATTTAGTCAGTTTTTTTATAGGGTGCGACTATTAATACGAATATATCTTCATAAGAAAAGCTGCATCGCAAAAGCTGAACACAATATAAAATAACTAATAAACATCTCCAAAGTATGTTAAAAGGTTCAACCTCAATTTAGTTATTTAAATAATCTAGTCTTCGTTAACTTCAAAAAGAAATGCAATACAGAAACAACAAAGTGAAAAGATACAGCAATAACACTAACAAGACAACAGAATATATTCAATAACTGCGGAAAAATTGCAAACGAGTCCAAAAAACAAGGAGCGGCAGTCCCAACGCTGCACGCTGCATGAATACGTTAACTGATACAAATAAAAGAAAGAGGGAATTGTTGCGAACACTATTGCCAAGGTACTGCACGTTATACAATAGAGGCTACAGAAAAATCACTGTAAATGGCTCCATCCTCGACTTTATGTAGGATCGATTCAGATATGTCACTAGTTTCATAGTTTCAAGACTCAATATCTTTATTGCTTTTCAATATGTATTTTTAGGTGGTTTTATGTATGATTGAGATCATTATGAACCCTGTAAAGCACAGCAATATAGGGTTTGGAAAAAGGAGGCCCTGTTTTGTATTTGAATTAATATGTGTTTATTCATTCCTCTCCGATATAATTGATCACCAATTGTCTGAAGTAGGCGGAGACCCTAATGAAGTTTATAGAACGTGCTTTGGGAGGTTCCCCAATTTAATCTGGTTAACAGATCCTTTGCCTAAAACCTAACATAATTAACTTAAGTCAATCAATCATAGCAGATTTATGATTCGAACCCGTCATCGGGATTTTAGATCTAATGAAGTTTAATGTTTTAGAACATCACACCAAATTTTGACCACGTTTTCGAGAACGAAGACCACGCAAAATTTAACTTCGTGAATTAAACTATCAACATTTTTAGTATGCTATGGCCGCTTAGCCAGTGATCCTTCTGTGTATGTTCTACCCTCCCTGGCTAATAGGGGGATGTAGTAATTGCCTCCTACTCTTCACTATTTCCGCTCTGTAAATCTAATTGGCCGGATGCCCGCGGCGCTTCTGATAGCGAGCGTAGCATAGCACAGCGTAGCTTGACATGGTAATTGCAATCCTGAAGAGCTTATTTAAAGATTACATCTAAATTAACGAGTTAATATTCTTTAAAGTAATTTCAGATAGCGGTCTGATAACTTGTTTTCGTAATTTGATCGTCTGCCAAATAAGTGCTCTCGTGTTTTGGTGAATTTCCATGAAATTTGCATATGGTAACCCCATCATTTACTCTATGATAACAAAAACATAATATTATCTGGAATTTCCAAAGCAATAAAATATCCATTTGTAATGCTGCCCTGATAACAAAGAATGCAGTAATCGACATTTTTGTGATTTTCACTTTTTTCCAGAAATGGCATCCCAGGAGGTTCATGCACATGAAAAAAAATTATTTTCATAAAAAAATTCACTCGAAGTATGTTTTTTATGATATGATTTTCGCCGTACTTGCATGAAAACTGCTTCAATGATAAGAAAAAACGCAGTAATAAGCATGACCTAAAAAAGAATGCAGTACTTGCAAGAATAAACTAAAACAGAATGCAGTAATATCCACTACTTTATTGTTTTGTTTTACATCCAGTAGACAAATTGCTAAATCAAAACGCAGTACTCCACATTACTGTATTTAAGTGTAGTAAAGACTTGCGAAGTCGTAGCCGTAGTCGTAGCAGTGCGATCCATTGCCGCGTTTTGTCTTAGTAAATCAGTTCGGCGACGTCATTCGGTAGAGTAATACGAATACGAATTTGCAAAAACATGTTTTTTTTTACTTCACCCTAATGCTGCACATTATAATAACATAAAATAGGTTTTTAACATCCGTATAGTTTACTCAATACTTTATTTGCATTCCACGATGTAAAAACTTAGGTCGTAGCTAAGAAACTAAAAAAACCTTAACCTTAAAATGCACCTATGTAAATCGTTGAGAAGACACAGTACACTTCAACTTAGTTCCGAGCATATAATAATGGCAATAATTACTAAAAAAGAATGCAGTAATCAACTTGTGCTAAGACATAATGCAGTAATACGCGCAAGTGCTGCATTTAGTTTTAGTATCCTGTGACTCGGAAACGACCTGATGATAAACCGAAACGCAGTAATACGTATTATAATTGCATATATTAGTAAATTAAATAAAGGAAAATTATCTTGTAAAAGCTTGATTTTTTTCCGATTTTTTAGATATATAATATGGCCAATAAAATACGAACAACTGGCTCAGATCATATGAAATATGTTTTTTGCGTTTATCTCGGAACCGCCATTTTGCGATTACTGCATTCTTAGTTATGACGGCAGAATGTTCCCCTGTATGTTTACGAGCGCGCTGACAATTCTCCACTTATTATGGAATCTCAATCTCCCGACGGCGGCAGACTCAATTGGTTCCCATCTCGTGCCACTCGTAAAATTGTTTTCACAGGAATAAGCGTGCTCCTGTAAAATATATCTGAAAACTTTTCCATTTATTTCGTGTTTTCTTCGAATGCTGTTTTCTTGGGTTTTTATTGATGTCTCCTTCTATTGCCTTATCATTCATGCCAGGAAATGCTCTGCGACGCGATCCGTGCTACGCTATTCGTGTGTCACATCATGCATGTCAATTGAACTGCTTCCAAGTTATTTCTACATCTTGTTGATACGTTTCTTGATAAGTTTTTTTTTTTTCAATTATTTTGCCAGAGTAACGAATGGAGAGAGACTTGCAACATTTTCTGTTGGTCCTAGATCTACGGGTCACCCTGAATGTAGAAAATAACCTATATTTCAGTATCCTTTCACTAAAAATATTGGTTTCTATGTAATATAAAGCAACATTGTTGAGAAAACCCGACTACCCAATCCCCATATTTCCCCCATAGCCACGAATTCCCACGCGTAGACCCGAGCTGACGGTTAATTGGCACCTGTCGATACGAATCACAAATTCATTGCTCACGACTCGTGACTGATGGACATCCGGTAAATTAGTGAAATGTGTTGGCTTCATTATATTCCATACTCATTTGGGAATTGCCGATAAATTCGATGGCGATGGCGCGATATACATTTCAATATACAAAGAAACTAACTTAGGTAACAATCTAGATCTTTTAGGCCCACTTTCACCAAAATCACTAAACATATTTAGCGCTCAATGTGTTTAAATTATCATTCTGGCACTGTCATCTTCTAACAATGTGACAGGGATGCAATGATGTTCATAAGTTTAGGCACTTAATGAATTTAGTTATTTTGATAAAAGTGAGCCTTTATTTACTAGTTTGTTTAAGACAGTTACAACACTAAAAAGCACGTGATACCAAAGAGTTATTTAAAGATAACCAAAGAAGGAAAAGATGCTCACACACCCCACCGACAGACATGAATAGGCCCCAACAGCGTGATAACTCCAATATATTTCCATACATTCATATTTAATGACGTGAAATGGTGCGGAAAGAGCAAAATCATTGATTCATCGGCATATTTTCCTCATGAAAAAAGACGCTGATGATGGATCGTTTTTCTCTACCGGACCGGACTTGTCATTAATATTTCAGATAACAATATTGTCCAACGTAGCGTGAAAGTGTCGGACAAGACGGATCTGCGGGACGTTGGGGCAAGGTGGAGCTCTGGAAGGCCTTTGTCCAGCAGACGACAAGGCTAACTTTTATTATTTGATTTAGTATAATTTAATTTATCTATACTTGTGTTATTATAAAGCTGAAGAGTTGGTTTGCTTATTTGAACGCGTAAATCTCAGGAACTCCTGGTCCGATTAAAAAAGATTTTTTGCGTTATATAGTCCGTGTTTCGAGTCAGGTTATAAACTATTTAACATCACGGTAAGACCCACAGAAGCGGAGCAGCAGTCGAAGACGTGACTTAATATCAAGATCGGGCAATTAATTATAATTATTACTCTTTCACGCTGCGTGATCATTGGAGCAAGATCACGGGTTCAATGCCCGTCTGATTCAGACTTTGCAGAACAACTACACAATTAGCGAATACTACAGTGTTAATGCAGTTAACTGTTTTATTTATATTTCGTCTACTACTACACAAGATGCGAATGATCTTAGAACTTTCTGGAACGCGGTATTACTATTTAGTTTAATTTATTTATAAGAACATAAATAATCTTCTTCTTTTTTAAATTCATGGCTGTAGTGTAAGGTTGAGTGCCTGAAAGAGGTTTTGTTGAAGTAAACGCTTCGCCTTTGAATATGTTGTGGTGTCGACCGTTTAGGACTCTTGACCGTTGGAGAAAGGTCTAAGGACTTAACTTAGGGTCTCAAAAGGATGTCAAACAATCTCCTAAAAGAGGCAGGTTTATTGATTCAAGTAAACAAAACTTGTGAAAAAATTCAAAACAATTAAAAAAAAAACAATATGAAACACGTTTTATCTTAAACTTCAATTACTCATCAATTAACTTACATACATACATACACATACGTAACCTCACGCCTTTTTCCCATGGGGGTAGGTAGAAACCACAGAAAGCCACTTGCTACGATCCATACATACTACTTTCGCCTCTTCCACGTTCATACATCTGGTCATCAATTAAATCTTTCAAAAAAAAAAACAACACGAGATAATCAATTCCAAAGCGAATGTGTTCGCTTGACGTGACACGTAATATCCTCGTTTATCGTCATTTCCGCACGATTTAGTTTCATTATGTAAATATGGCCGCCGGAGTGACGTCACAATGGCCATCCCCGAGGGCGGCTGGGGCCCTTGGGGAGGAATTAGGGCCAAAACTTGTGGGTTGTATGGACAATTATTAAACACGACCTTTACCGTCTCAAAAAGTTTTACAAAATTGTAATTGCTGAAATACCTTTTGATAAATAATATACTCAAGTGATATTTCTTAAGATTCCATTCAAACGAATATTTCCAGATGGATTATTTTCAATGAATAGGGCTTTCATAAAGTTTGGAGCTAAATTACGAGTAAGTACTTATTTAATGGAAGTAGGTAAGTATTTGAATTTCTCAGGGAGAGATTCGCGGAATGACTAACGTTTGGAAGTTGAAAGCGAAATTAATTTTTGATGATTGTTTTATTAAAAACAGACCCTCAATGTATACCTGATATGAAAAACAGACTGCAGATAACAATTTTACTTCATCTACCGCCTACATCAGCAATTGATTGAAGTTAGTATAATCTAGCATGTTCTTTAATTACACAGAAAGTAGCAAATAAAGAACGATACTATACAGAATCAGAATGCTATATTTGTAAACATAAGTCAAATTACCTACAACAGAGTGTGAGATATTACAGATAGGCCGATCCTCCATGTTTTGCCCGGGAGCGTACAAATATACTAAATTAATTTTATCATTACTTTTTCCCATTATTGTCTAATTAAATATAAAATACTATGCCATACTATACTATAATTGAGATTTGGGTTATGTTAGTTAGATAATGACTCATCAATTGCTGTATTAGGCGGTAGATTACAGTATAATCGTTATCTGCAAAGATGTTAGTTTAATATCTGTATGCCAAATCCCAATACCTATATAATATATACGTTATGTGCGCACTGTGCAGTTACCCATATCAAAGTAATTATGTGTCTTATATAACTGTGTCCCAACTCCCAGGTCGCCGGCCCACATTCGGCCCGCAACCGGGACGATTGTCACGTTCGTCCCAATTAGTGGGACCCATCGGCTCGGAAAACTTTTGTCCACACGATAACCAAATGTTTAATACGCTCGAGAGAGCTTAAGTGATATTTTAATGGTAATTTAGTTATAATACATACAATTTCGTCATGCCTACAAAGCTGTGTCACGAAGGCTTTACTTAATATTTGTGTGATTGGTAGGTCACGCCTGATATATACACACATAATATACATACTAAACCCACGCCTTTTCCTAATAGGGGTAGGCACAAACCACAGAACGCCACCTGCTACGATTCTTACATAATCCTTTGCCTCGTGCACGTTCATACACCTGGTCATACAAGCACGCTAGTTACGAGTACTACGCACCCGACCTTTCTGAAGAACCTCACCAATAAGGTCAGGGTAGGTCTTTCCCGGCGCCAGCCACACCTGATATATTTTTCTAATACTAGGTACCCTACAACGAAGAAATACAGTACCATCATTGTTCCCCACCCACCTCACAAAGCTTAATTTCGCCACGACACCCACGAATGTCGCACTGAAAGGGACAAACACAGCGATACATATTCTTTACCTCCGCAACAAATAAACATTACAGGATTTAATAAAAACAAAAGAACAGCGCCCTATCTCCGTATTCATCTGATTTGTTACGGAAGAAGGCCGTCAATACCTGGGTAGTACAAGAAATATGCGTAAATTGTCACAGCTTTTCATATACGTGACAAGAAAACAAACAGCTAAATAACAAATACTAGAACGCCTAGTCGAAAGCCGTACCGCACATATATATTTCAGTAATTTATAGTCTGTGCGAAAAAGTCAAACAACATGTGTTTCGCGTTTGATATTATATTTTGGGCGTTATTTCTGTAACCCAACGTTCTAACTGCTTTACTAATAACATTTTGAAGAGATTTATTGCATGTAAAACGCCATTTTATACATGAGTTAGTTAAAACTTTATTCTATTTTAGCAACCTTGCTATTTAAGGCATGAAACACGAACTTAGACTTTTAACAGCAAATTTTTTCCCCACACTCGTTAAGTTACTTTTTTGGTTACTGCTCCACTCCCGTGGATAAAAGAATGATGTTATATAACTTTTACTATTCCTTATAAATCTGGCTATCATACATTAATGGATCTTTTCCAGTCCCACTGGTAATTTCGGACATTAACATGTTTAAATAAACTGTTCAGCTTCATTTTATCAGTGTAGATTGATCTCCACATACTGTGCTTATATGTTTATAGTAAGATAATATAAAGCGGCCCGTCAGCGGTACAATAGCCGTAGTTTGGCTAACTTATCTAAGATACGGCTATTTCGGGACGGCACCGGCGCGTCCCCCGGGTGCGCTCCGACCCAGGGCTGCCACGAACTTCGATTAATTGTACCGTGAGACTCTGCGATTTCATTAGTTGTGATACATAATTATGTACTAAGTGGTAATATTTACTGAAACAGCAGCTTATAGATACTAATATAATAAAGTTGAAGAGATGGTTTTGTTTGATAGTTTAAACGCGCTAATCTATAGAACTGCCGGTCGAGTTGGAAACAATATTGTAGTGTATGATAGCCAGATTTATGGGGAATAAGTACTATATAGGCTATAAAACATCACGCCATGACCCACGGTAGCGAAATTGTAACCAATCTCGTGGACGAAGGCGCGTGCTGCGGATATTTAAATGATAATATTGCTATAAAACATGTAAGCTTAGATATAGGACCACGGCACACTGTTACCAAAAACAGTTCTAAAACAATTTATAAGTAGCTACTACAACTAGCAAGAGTTACATTCTAAGCTAGTGGTAAGTTTCTTTTTAATCTATTATCAGTACTTATTTAAACATCTATCTCCAAAGCAATAAATTGAACACCTAAAGAGCTGTTCTTGTTTGCAATCTCACTGAGTAAATGACTCCTAACTGTAATCCGATACATCCAGTCTAAGTGATGCTCTACTAGGCGCCATTACCGCTGCAATATACTTCGTTACTAGCTGGTCGGAAGTGCTTCTCATAAACATACACGTGCCAGTATTTATCTGAGTTTATTGATAGAGGTTTTAGAAATATTTGAGAAGGTAACCTAGTACCTATACATACATTTCCGTTTGAAGGTCATCTCGGTAACTTTAGCCCAGTATTTATCATCATCATCATCATGGTAGGGTGACAAAAAATGTCGACAATATAATTTTCGGTGGCGTTTGGTGTTGATGGGGCGTAGAACCAGGTTTGGAAAACAATACATGGTAGTATTCGGTTTCACCTAAATCATAATTAAGTATTATTACTTTGTACTGGTCAAATAGGCCAGCTACAAAACCTGCCCCAAACCCGCTGAAAGGATTCTAAAAACCCTTTATGCTTTTCCCACAATTCCCTTTAACCGTAAATTGAAACAATGAGCTGTAAAATGGTGCGGTGTATCGACACGGAGCCACCGAGCCGTTAGCGGTGACATGGCGGGCAGCCCTAGCTCAGGGCACGCACTCATCATATTTCGTATAGCGATTACCCCGAGGGTGTTTTATTGTCATTGGCGGTGGCAAGGATGAAAGACCTTGAAAACTTTGTTCCAGAAACGGTGAACAGTACCTACCTATGTAATTTAAAAATAAAATGGATTGTTTTCACGTAATCCAGACAAGATTTTATCTTAACGTTGATAATGCACACCTAAATGCAACAGATTAACTTAATTTTGTGTTAGACTTGATTTATTAATAAGGCAATCATAAATTACATACCTAGATCGAAATCAAATTAAGATAACATAATAAGTTTTAAGTTAATCTTTATATCTACAATATATATTTGAAGAAATATACAACGATATATTTGAAGATACAGTGTCCAACTGCTGGCTAAAGACCTCCCCAAATGGAGAAATCCTTTACGCATCGCTTTACGTTAAAAAAGAACGTATATTCAAACAAGCATTACAGGCAACCCTAGCGCGCCGGGCATGCACAAATCATATTATTCGTATCGCGTTGTCCCGGCGGACTACTACAAGTGCCTACGGTTACGAATACGCGGCGTTCTCGTCGTGCTGCAGGCTCTGCAGGCTTTGTGGCCGACAATCGGACTGAAGCCTATATGCCGACGGGGAAACAGTAGAATGATATGTAGGGTAGCGTTTTGATAAATAAAATGATTGTAAATGAAAAATGTATTCTTTTCCATCGGTTAAGTCTGGGAGCACAGGATCACTCGTTGCAGAGAATCTTAGGGAGGCCTGGGTATAGGCCTCCCTAAGTTTTCAGCAATAGATAGTAATTCAAGAGGAAGGTTTTACGAATACAACATCATGCTACGACCAACGGGAACGGAGCATTAATCAAAGACGTAACTAAAGGCGGGTGACACCGTGGGGTATATAGCTAGTTTATCAAATAAATAATGATAACGAAACGAACGAAATACGAAGACTTTTAAGAAGATTGCATTTTAAAGTGTAAAACTTATGTTAGGTTACTTTTTACAATTTTCAATTAAGTGACGAGGCGAGATGACTTCGTAATGACCCCTCCTCGAGAGTCCAGTTTCCGCCTCCCAGCAGCGAACATTAAATATTTGACAATATCTATATTTTTCAACATCAGTGTAAAGCTGTAGTTCCACTCAGCTATATTAGCAAGTGCTATGACCTCCAGGCGCCCAAATGGATGGGCGTTGCGCAAAGAGTGGCGCGCCCCGTGCTGCGCCACTTATCTTTATATCGCGATAAGCTGCCGGTACTGCTGCCGCACTCGTGTTTGTTGGAGGTAGGTGCTCCTAGCAGCACGAAAAGCACAGGTCATTTTCGTGACCTGTGCTTAACAAATAACTAACAAGAAACTTAACAACTTTATACAGCCTGTCATTGTTTTTGGAAGCTTGAAGTATCCTACCAATGGCCAGTGAATTCCCTATGCTACTGATAAAGCACACCAAAATCCACCATCTACCAGGCAATGCACTCTACAATGAAAATCGAAGTTCATCGTCATCTTCCTGCCCTTATCCCTTGTTACTTTGGGTCGGCGCAACACGTTTTCTTCTTCCATGCCAACCTGTCAACCGTCATGCTATCACTGACTCCTTTCTTTTTCATATCACTTTTCACACAATCCATCAATGTTTTCTTAGTAATTACGAAACTAAATAATTTATATTAAATTCTACCTTGGGTTAAAAAAACTCATACAATATCTTAGTACCAAAACTAATTTCAGCAAAGTTACACACACATAAGGCTAGTTACACAAGTTTTGCGACATACCTGCAGGGTTCGTGGCCTAACTTCACTTCCTATTACAGCGCCTACAAAGGACGCAGTTAATCCTATTTCACGTATAATCCCGAATAAGACGGTTGTGTTCAGTTCTGCGGATAATAAATATTATGTATCGGTATGTATGTTGAGCCTTATTGTACAAATTCCATTTGCTGTTCCATCTGATTTGTAATTACTGTCTTACGCGCTTAATATTTTACACGATACAAGAAAGATACAATTTATAAGAGAAAGGAAGCTCATAGGGCATCAAAAAACTCATCCGCATCGCTGTCAATGGGACAAGTACCCAAAAGGCTGTCAGCATTGCCACGTTGTATGGCAATGCTGATTCTTTGGCCCATGAAAAGGCCAGCACTGAGGTATAATAATACTACGCCAGTATTAGATTTAAAATAAAAAACACACCTATAAAAAAAAATTAAGTTTTGACTGAGCACACGCATAAAATTAATAGTTTCCTTAACTGTTTAACCAATTTCATACGCACAATAGCAGTTATAATGTTGTGAAATTTACGACAGCAAATAATGGAATCGGATCCCGGTCCGTAAGCAGCGTGCACCGCTCGTAAAACTTCCAATTCCCGGCGAGGCGTAGGGTTATCATAAACCCGTGCGTACGCCTGTACTGTACGCGCGTGGTTATCGCTGTGTGGCACGCGAGTGTGTACTGCACTTTTATGTTAATGCCCACAGATTGATTTACCTGTGTGATGTACACTGCCTGCGACTTCGTCCGCGTGGCTTATTTCAGACGATGTAAGTTACGTCTCTGGTTAATGCTCCGCTCCCGTGGTCCGTAGCGTAGCGCTAGCATCATGTTATATAGCCTATGTTACTAAGGAATAATGTAACTATCTATTGGTGAACAAATGGTTAAAATCGGTCATGTAGTATCGGACGCTATTCGTTTCTGTTTCTGTCTTTATAATATTAGTATACATAAAAATATGTTATTTGAGATTTCAGATCGATGTGTAACAAAAGTTATAATCACCTCTCTCATTATTTTATGTGACATTCCAGACAAAAAACAGTTCAGAAAACCCACAACTCTTGAGTAATCAATAGCAAAAACTAGTTTCCTAACTTTGTCTCGTGCTTCCCAAGTATTTCGAAGCATTATTTCCAATTTGTCACCCGACTTTCCTTAATAAAAACATTATGAACGTAGTTTGAAACAACTCTATATTCTTATTTACGAGTTAGAGCTCCAACAGTTTGTGAGTAGGGTTTATAGCGGGCAGCGTTGTAGCGCGTGCCTAAGTGTGGACACAGAGAAATTGTCGTAAAAAGACATTTTTATAAGAAACAAAGAGGAAAAGTTTTGTACAAAAACTTTTAAGGGTTTAGTAATATCGGTAGAAAGGTAAGCTTCGTTACACATCGGTACATCACATATAACATACCATCACGATTTTACTCCCCGATAAGTTAGGCAGAGGTGTCCCAATGTACACCCACATTTCGCCGGGTACATAATATTACATGAAACAAACTCAAAAGCTAGATATTTCGCGTTTTCTTTAACACAAAAGCGGTCAATTGTTTTAATAATGAGCCAGTACCTACAACAGACTAATCTTGCTAAAAGTCATTTCTTTAAGGTGGAACCTCCACGGTAGCCCGCGAAGTTCAAATTTGCTTACGTTTTTTGCAATTTGCAAGTTTGTATTAAGTTATATGTTGATTAAAGTATAATTCGCGGGCGTAAGAATTGTGTCGTTTAGTCTACATTTGACAGATTCTACTTTTGACATCATAGTCTACTATTGACAGATTCTACATATGACAGATTCTACATTTGACCGATTCTACATTTGACAGATTCTACATTTGACAGATTCTACATTTGACATATTCTACATTTGACAGATTCTACATTTGACATATTCTATATTTTTTTGAAAAAAGTGAGACAAGAGGGACAATATGGAATGAAGAATACTACTGTTATATAGTAATCACTATATATATTGATAAGTAAAATTTGTTTTTAAAACGAGTATTAAATGTTTAAATTATAGTAACTAATACTGTCCGAAACAGTCACAATGATCAAATTAACGTCAAAATTATTTTTTGTTAAAATAATTACGAGTAAACAATCACAGTGAAAACAGTGGAAAGCTATTAATTAACAAGCAACAATCAATTTTATCGCAATAAATATTATTAGTCTTATTTTCTAACATAGGTATTAAATCACATTAAAAAAAATACGAAAGTAAATAAGTAAATAAAGATTAAAAATTTAAATTACAGGAGCAGTTGTATATAAATTATTTTCTTAAAAAAATCTTCGACCGATATTTCATCGTTTCGAAGTTTCTTAACTGTGATTGTTTATAAGTAATAATGTTAACAATTTTTTTTTTACGTTAATTTGGTCATTGTGACTGTTCCGGAAAGTATTAGTTACTATAAATACAAACAATATTATATATAACAATATCAATATAACAATATTATACAGCAATATTAGGTCCGTTTCTATTTTTAGTATATATAAATGATTTACCTCATTTACTGGAAAACCAACCTCAAATGGTGTTATTTGCCGATGATACTTCACTGATTTTTAAAGTGAATAGACGGGCACAGCACCTTGACGACGTAAATAACGCTATGCTTGAGGTTCATAATTGGTTTACGAAAAATAATTTGGTTTTAAATGAGAAGAAAACTAAATGCATACGATTTGCTTTACCGAACGTTAGAAGTAGTGCATGTAATGTTATATTGAATAAGGAAATACTAGAATTCGTCGACAAGACAGTTTTCCTGGGGGTTACGCTTGACTCAAAACTGCAGTGGGGTCCTCATTTAATATCTCTTGCAGGGCGGTTAAGTTCAGCCGCTTACGCTGTCAGAAAAATCCGACAATTAACGGACGTGGATACCGCAAGGCTGGTCTATTTTAGCTACTTTCATAGCATCATGTCTTACGGTATTTTGCTTTGGGGGCGGGCTGCAGATATAGACTCCATTTTTATTCTGCAAAAGAGAGCTGTCAGAGCCATCTATAATCTTGGCAGACGCGAATCCCTAAGGGAATTGTTTAAACAAATTAATATCATGACGGTACCTTGTCAATATATATATGAAAATATTATGCATGTTCGGAAAAACCTTCATCTTTTTAAAAAAAGTTGGTGATAGGCATAATTTTAATACCAGAAATAGGAACAAACTTGATCAACCAAGTTTCAGATTATCAAAAGTACACACTTCTTTTATGGGGTACTGTGTAAAATTTTATAATAAAATACCGCGCGTTATTCTCGAACTAAACGAGAGAAAGTTTAAAACATGCATAAAACGCACACTATGTAGTCAAGCATATTATAAACTAGAAGATTACATAAATGATAAAAATGCTTGGCTTAATGCTGGTCCTGCTCCACAGCCACTCGGGCTTCCAAATTAATTAATAAACATAATGAAATATATATATTTCTTTTTAAAGGGAATGTTGTTTCTTAGCACCTTTTTTATTGACGTAAATAACGTTTACGTTATTATTATTGTTTCTTTTTTAACATACCACAGGTCATCTGTCAAATAGGTTCACTGAAAAACTTTGTTTTATATAACTTAACATCATTTATTTCGATTTTGTAAATGTGAGTACCATGGAGCACTTACTATATTTTTTCTCTTAAGTATATTTTTTCTCTTATGTGTTGGACATTAAGGGCAAGGCGGTTGAGAGCTTTGTCATGCTCACTTAAATGTCTCGCTGACGGTGGCGCGTGCATTGGATCGTTCAGTTCCCTCCAAGATGGTTGAGCTGAACGGTGCTGAGGCACGCGTCATGTTCGTGAACGGGCGCTGTCAGTTGGGACTGGTCAACTCTTATCTGCCATGGCCTACATCTTTATTAGTATTATTTAATTGTTTAATATTCACCTTCATTGTTTTCACATATAGAAGCAACATGAATATTGTAACCAAGATTTTGTAAAACCAAATTGAAGAAAAGGAGTGTCCATGGAGTTTCTTGCTCGTTCTTCTCCATAGAGATCTACGCTTTGGAACGAGCAACTAGCTTCAACTTTAAACTGTAACTTCTTGACATTCAAAAGTGCCTGTAAATGGTCTAATTGAAATAAATGCTTTGAATTTGAATTTTGAATTTGAATAAAACATTTAATACTCGTTATAAAAACAAATTTTACTTATCAACAAAAATATTGTGATTACTTTATAACAGTAGTATTCTTCATTCCATATTGTCCCTCTTGTCTCACTTTAAAAAAAAATATATAGAATATGTCAAATGTAGAATCTGTCAAATGTAGAATCTGTCAAATGTAGAATCTGTCAAATGTAGAATCTGTCAAATGTAGAATCGGTCAAATGTAGAATCTGTCATATGTAGAATCTGTCAATAGTAGACTATGATGTCAAAAGTAGAATCTGTCAAATGTAGACTAAACGTGACTATTTCATGAAATCTTGACATTTTCGAATTATACCGACTTATGGAGTTATTTTACTGATTTAATGTTTAAAATTATGAAAATACATACTTCTTACGCCCGCGAATCTTACTTTAATCAACATTAAACCTAATACTGACTTGCAAATTGTAAAAAACCTAAGAAAATTTGAATATGGCGGCCTACCGTGGAGGTTGCACCTTAAAACACCCACTGGATAATAAATGAACAAGATCCCGTAGAAAAAGAATAACAATAGGAGTTTTTAAAAGTATCGTAAAGTTGGGATGCCCCATCCATTGCAGTCACCAGAACCATTAGTGCAGTTCCAAAGAGGCACGTTATAGATGGCGCCACCAGACCGTGAAGCAAAAGTAATTAGGTCAGAATAATTAACAGTTGGAGCCACGGAATTAGCATAATTAGAAAAGTTTCATTTTAATATGCAACCCTTAACGGTATTCTTTTTGTTTGTGACTAGTTTGCAAGTTTCATTCTTGGAAACGGCGGCACGTGGGCGTTTGATGTTGTTTGGTATACACAAAAATACTTAATTAAGTAGTTTGGGGAAGATAAAGTTAGGTTAAGGTCGTCCGTGACGAGGATTTTGAAAGCAATGATTTTAATAATTATGATGTTCTAAACCCACTTTCCATTTTATCCAAGAAGAAATAACGAAATTTTCAAGAAATGCCTGAATATAACAAAATAAATGTATCTGTTAAAAACGAATGAAGAAAAACAAAGCAGTAACGTAATCCTTGATAACATATTATCTTGAACGCGTAATAAGCATACGAGTATTGAACCGGAATTTGTGTATGATATACAAAAGAATACTTCGTCGTATATTGTCAAAGAACAGAGGAATTTGATTATGAAGAGATCTGATCACTCCAAGGAATGCCTTGTTGGCTATAGAGAAAACAATATTGTTAAAATAAAGAAACAGAATATTACTAACGAGTTAGAAATATCAGATGAACTGGATAAGTGCTGCGCGCTGGTAATCTCGAACATGTTAACCAAAAGATGGAAGCAATTAACCATAAATATAAATGCATTTTAAGACAAAGCAATTTCAACTCTAAACCACTTCACAAAGACGCATTTAATTCTACAATTCCATTCACTCTCCTTCTATTACTTTCCGCACAAAGCGGTTACAGAGCAAAGCCTCAGGGGATGCAAGTAAACACATCTACATACAAGCAAACAGGTCTCCTTGATGAAACGACAACAGCCCTGCAGGTAAACTAATCAGAACTGAGATGTGGAGACCACAAATTGATATAAACTGGGAAACTTAGCAAATAAAGTGCATTCTAAGGGTAACAAAGTAAGGATGGTGAAGGTAATTAACAATATTGGTGTAGAAATGTATACAAAGGCAGTAATCACTACTGAGCATATTAATAAAATTAGGTAATATCCAAAAGAAGAGAATTAGGTAAGAATCTATTAAACGACAGACGGCAAACAAAAAAGAATCTATCACAGCGGCACCCAACATATATGTCACATTAAACTTGTTTCATAAAGCGAACTTAATACCACAAGGCATTCTTTACCAGTCAACCTTCGGAAAAAAATCTAAAAATGGTCATAGATGCAATAAATCGTACATTTATAGGCACTCTACACATGCTTTAAGCAAACTAGTTTGATAAAATCTGCCCTTTAAATGTAACGAAGAATAATATAAGATAGAAGGGACAATAACCCCATAAATAGTACGAACACTTGTTGATGGTGCCTACTGTTTGCCGAGAGCGAGCTCACAACTATCAGCCACAATATTTGTCTATAGCTCCGTGGCTATACGGTATCGATATTATCGTTTTAGCTCTTCCGTAACATGTGCTTTCGTTCCATTGAATTATTTGAACTAGTGAATGTAATCAGGTGGAATCAGTGGTTTTATCTATCTTATGTTTTCAGGGTGACTATCTTGTCGCAATAAGTTGTTAATACGAGTAAGTTTGTTTTGTTTCTTCTTTCTTTCTACATAAACCGGCGAACTGAGGGTGTACATTGGTACACCTCTGCCTAACCCTTCCGGGAATACAGGCGTGATGGTATATATGGTTCTTTCTACATCATAAGCTATTATTATTAACTTCCTCTCTGGAGCCTTATATGAAACATTGCAGATATTTTGACCTTATTTTTTCATCGCTTGGAACTTGAATTTAGAATTGATAATCATTTCAGTTACCACTTCAGAACGAGCTCATGCTTACAAATAGTCAATTCTCTTATAACTCATAAGGGACGCGATAATACGAAATCCCAAAAAAACTCACAATATGACTACCAAGCAGAAAACTATAAAATACATTCGGTATTGGTACTTTTACAGGCGACAGTATTGTCGGTACGTAATACGTGTACAAATCCGGAATCGAATCCGATCCCCTAAGGACGGAAACCCAATTATTTGGTTTGACGCCCGCGAAGCTGTGGGATACGGCTTTCAGATATAAACCGATTACCAAAACTTTGTGTTACGATTCTTTTAAGAAAAGTTCATGTTTTACCAATTTCTTGTTTAAGCTCTGGAGATTGCCTTTCGGCATCCCGCCAGCCTCTCTTGGAACTCTCTTGATGACTTTTTGTTGAATGATGATTACACTTGCTGATAGGAGCATATACGAGTATGGTCTAGTAGACCATACTCGTATATGCTCCTATCAGCAAGTGTACATGGGTGGAGCGGACATACCGAAATCTCCTTTTCTTCAAGAAGTTTTTGAAAAATATTGGTAAGATGACGACTTTTATTGATCAAGCATGCTTGAGACTTTAGGTTGTATTGACAAAATTTCGGAAACAAAGTCCTTCTAAGGCTCTTAACTCCCAGGCAGTACACCGCAGGATTAATTAAGTAACAAATAATGAACTAACCAAAACTGTATTCTTGGTATACGGTCTGGGTAGATGGCTAGCTTAATCACCGCCCATACCGAATTCCTCGTCTTATTACAGTAATACAGAACCGCGATATTGTACAAGTTGTTAGAATTATAATTCGTATCTCACAATTCATTCGGCAGCAGTACACGCTGACGTTGTAACGGCGTGCGGTCTCCATACATCGTGTTCATGACTCCGAGCTCTCGGCTCGCTGGTCGCTCAGTGCTGTGCGCAGCTATTTGCGATCGCTTACATTAGCATAATGGCGCATTACGAGTAAGTGCCTATCTGGAACTAAAAATTGAAGACGTTCGTAATATTAATGGGTTTAAAGGTATGATGTTGCTTAATGCTAATATTATGATGTGTGTTTTAAGCCAAGACAATTGCAAAAGAAAAATACAGCAAGAATGTTATTGGAATAAATGGACAGTAAGAATAAATCAAAGTTGAAGTGAAACTGAATGTTTGCACGTGGACGTCAAAGAATATACCAACTCTCTAGACTAAACATAACATCAGCGGATAGATTTATTAAATCACGAATCCCATCAAACTTGCTTTCAAGTAACATTTCGGCACTAATTGCAATTCTGCTGAACACATTTGTGTTACAAGCGTAATTATGTATGTATGTTAAATCTACTGAACATTCAAAGTGTACATTAGTCTCTCTAACAAGTTGCCAGCGCGCCCGTTTACCTTTAATCACAATCTGCTGAGGCGAGCCGGGCGCCTCACACACTGTCAAAGGCTTACGCTAAGCCTACACAGGCAGAATTCTATTAATTTAGAACTAATTGTCTCTAAAATGTGCTCAAATTAAAGTAAGGTAACCAGTTACAGAACATAACGAGAAAAACTTTTCTACCCTTTCAAAACAACGGAATTTATATATGTACCTAACTACGAGTTGTGCAAATAATATCTGTGCTAAAGAATTTATATAGAAAACTTTTTCTTAGAAAGTCTTTTTCTTGTATTTACTACGTCGTGACTACAAATATAAGTACATAAGTATAAAAGTAACTTCTTATTTAACCCATACTGGCGTTTATTTCTAAACTTTTTCTAAACAAGCAAAGTTAGTCTCTATACAATGTCTTAACTGCCTATAAAGTAAACATATGTAGGTAACAGTAAATATAGCAAACTTAATTAAAGCAGTGGAATAAACTAGAAATAATATCAGCTAGCGTGAAATGTTATGCAGATTAAAAATATAGTTGTGAATATGTTGAGGCAGAAACAAGTTCACTCATAAATCATTTGGTTTATGTGTTTTATAAAAATGTTATTACTTTTTGAGAATTTCAAATGTCAGTTTTGAAACTTTGAAATTCAGAAAGAGAAGCTAAGAAATGGTAAACATGACGCTCTACAAAGCCGAACTTTTTCTATGACAAATATGCATTGTAAAGACTAAATAGTGCACATTCTATCGCTATTATTTTGACTTTGTCTATGTCACCTCTGACCCAGACTAGAATCAAGAGCGTTATACTAATGTGTAGTAGAAAAAATAATTCATAAGTGTACATTCAGAGCATTTCTTTCGCAGATGTGAAGCGATAAATGTAATAAGCAGTCACGCTACCTATGTACTCAGGTTTCTTATTATTTTTAGTAGTAATAACATGTGTACAATATGCCTACGTGATTATTAAATAGAAGGCGTATCCGAGGAAAACCCGGGTTAATAACACCAGTGACCTCTCTATTGTTCTACGCCAAATTAATTACCATGGGAAGTTTCGAGTTACAGTAGTATTTTCTATGCAGTTTTTTTACGTTTAGTGTAATAAGAGCACTAAAAATTGATCGATAGACGATATTTGCTAAAGCATACATAGCACCACGCCTGCATTCCACGAAGGGTAGGGCAAAGGTGTACCAAAGTACACCCACAGTTCGCCGGTATATTCCAGGTCCCATGTAATAGGGGGCGAGCCTATTGCCATCAACCGCGTACAAATCCAAACTCCGAGCCGCTACTGAGAATTTCAAAGAAAAACCCATGATAACACTTTTTGCTGGACCTGGGGAACCCAAGACCTCTAGCGTAAGAGCCGCGCTTAGGACTACTAGGCTGCCGAAGCAGTTACCGATGGCAGTGCCAAGGTGTGCATTATTTGCTAACGGACAGTGTAAAAACGTGTTGTGAGCAGCGCCGCAGTCCCGAGCGCACTGTGGCGGTACATGTTTGTACACTGTCGGTATTCTGCTGGTACCGTGTTAACACTACACTACACTTGTAAGTGTGCAATAGGGGACAGATGATTGAGAGTGAGTCCGAGTACATGCCTATAGTTACGAAAGAGAGCATTTTGAAGATGAAGACATTCATATTACCAGCTTATCATTGTCCTACAAGAAAAGGGTTTTGTCCTGCAAAAAGCCTCTTCTCATATAGGAAATGAATAGGCATGAGTAGGTATGAGCATGGATCACTATGCTTACTCAAAGCTTATTGACGATTGCAAATTTTTATGAATGAATTATTATAAGACTAGGTTCCCTTATAATGTCATACATCACCGATATCAATATGTCCAAAATCTTGGAAAGTATATTATTAATGATAGAAAAAATAATTAAATGAAGAATGTTATTGTCTATGAGAAAGCATATAGTTATTCATATAATTCAAAATGCCTAAGAAATCATGTTTCACATTACGATATGATAAGGTACCCTAAGTACATAACTTAAAACATCTTCCATTTTTTGTGGTCTTAAGTAATGTAAACCCAACATCGCTAGAGAGAAATTAGAAATTCAATTAAATAGAGTGAAAGGCAAAGACGACCATGCAAGACATATAAATTAACATAAAAGTAATACAAAATTCATATTCATCTCAGCAATATTCATGTACAGTGGTAGCTACTTATTTACTTAGAAACATTCACTCAAATGAACAGCAAGTCTTAGCTCCGACTTTAATTTAAATACTAAAGCTTTTACTGAATACACCTTTGAAGGCTCACGTACGATATAATATATTAATGATAAAGTTACGACGCATGTTTCTAATTCGTGACAAAGTTAAACGTGAGGATATAATACTTAATGAAACTCCGCGAATAAGATATTTTATTATAGCAACAGATATATTAAAGTTTCGAGACGCGATCATTGTACTCGTATACTTGATGTACTGAGTTAGGTTTTAGATTACTGCTCGTCGTAAACAAGTTGTAAAAACTAATATGGCGGAATGGCCTTGTTGCATGGCATGCCATAATATCTTTTCTCATGAAACTCTAAAGTTAACTCGGTTAGATTGGCCACATTCTATAGCTACAAATAATGATGGAATTCACAAGGACTGTGTGTGACACAAGGTGTGTCAATGCAACAAACGAAGATCAACTTGAATATAAAGTAAAACCTAGAATTGAAATAAAACGGAGAACATTAGCATACAAGTCGGAACCCAAATGACATCACCATTACCTCATACGTCCCACACAAACAGACATTACATTTAAACGCCTCAAAGAACGTGCCTTAATAACATTTAAAGATCGCAATAAGATAGGGGAGGAAATAATTCAAATAGGGGATGATATCATCTAAGAGGCTGACGTCACGGCGCCCCATATTGTATGAGCAGGCGGCGGTAACTCGAGGCACTCACGAACGCAATAAATGCATGAACACAGAAGGTTTACAGAGCCAACACACGTATGTGGCTCATGGCTCTGACACGTTGCTTCGCGGTAGACGAGATCAATCTTAGAGTAATGAGGTCATTTATCGCAGTAACTACGTTCGATACGTTTGACTGTCACGCAAATCAGGCAGTCGCTAGTCGTTTAAAAGGAGAAACAAGCGCCGATTATCTTAGATTGGTTAATGGGACTATAAATGCCAAAAGTAATTTCTTGTACAGAAGAAATTAATAGAGCACAAACGCCAACTTGAAAAAGAGAAGGAGTCCGAAACATTACACTAAATAAGTAGAAATGCAGTAGAAGTAGTAGTAGTAGAAGTAGTAGTAGTAGTAGTACAGGTTTTTCAGAAACATTGTAGAGGTTTTCTTTTAAAGGTACCTGTAGCAGAAGACCTTCCATGTAGAGTCATGTCCTCTGCAAGGTCTGTCTGGAGTAACCCTTCTCGTCCCCACTGCGCTACACACGAGCGCGTGGGTGTCGCCGTGTCACCAATCACTGCTCGCGTTTAATTTGATGTGCGACATGACCTTGTCCCGGCGTCCACCAAGATTTACTGCGCGTCTGCTCTGGGTACCGTCCAGTCAAGGTCGATGGGAAATTTATAACAGCTGGACTTTCTATGGTGATCTGTGCCATGTGTTTGTCTTGATAAGCATGCCCTTGGTGTCTGGAAACCTGATCCAGTCTTTGATCAGTGAATCTGATGTCAAATCTCATTTAGCTATGGGTGACAGGAGATTTAGGATGGTTGATGTTAAATATACTATTTATTAGTAGATAGGTATTTCTTAAGGTTAGCAGAAATAAAGAGTGGCCTATACTCAGCAATGGGTGAAGTCTGGCTGTAGATAATAATATTTCAAAAACAAAGCTTCGGTCTTCAATTATAAGAATCATAGTGAGGCTGAGTGGCTAGACGACAGGATTTAATTAGGTCAGCATGATTAAGACTAATCCTAAGGAAGAACTCCTTCAATAAAACAGCTGTCGGTGCCAGAAACTTGATCCAAATCCTAATGCTTTGTGTGATGTGATAACGCGCTAAAACCCGGTCTATGTTTTAGAGTTTAAACCAATTACTGACTGCCATTAGTTTTGTTTAAAATAGTTTTGTTTAAAAACATTAAAGAATTTTGTTTAAAAAATATTTTAGAAAATTCTTAAATCTGTTCTTATCTATAAGTCTGTGTTAATAAGCATTAGTGTGGCATTACTTAAGTATAATTTGGTCTTGGCACTTGGCTAATGGGTATAAGTCTCAGGGGTATCAAAAAGAGCCTAATACCTTTACCCAAGCATTAGTAAATCCCCCAACTTATAATTAAATTATGTTTGAAATCGGTGCTTTTGGTGTAAAATATTTAAGCTCAGCCATGCCATTTAAAATAATTCTTCCAAATGGAATCTAAGTAACACATGATTTTGTTTGTGTAATTCATTTTATATAAATGAAAAGAAACGTTACACGTGAATTTAATCACTTAACTCAGTTCGGTAATGGATAGCCATTTTGTTCCAACATTCCAACCCTGTTCCTCGAAAAATGGATAACCAATTTGTAACGTACTCGTGTACACTGAAGTAAGAGCTGCTTACATTAATCGAACCCAATGCTTCATTGTCAATCATTAATTTACTCTCGAGGTATTGTATTTTGAAAATGAAATATTGAATGAAACAAACATGAGTTATTTATTTGCCGATAGGAGAATTCGCAGACAATTGAACGAACAACGTTTTATTTTGAGAGCACGCCGTATACATGTATTGGGTTCAATGTCAATTGAATTTACAGAAACAATATGTCTGACTTTGGGTTTTATTACTGAATGAACGCTCATATGCACTATCTATTTTTTTTATAATGGGAGAAGCCCGCCACTCTAATCCCAACCACTGCAACTCCTGAAAGCCAGAATCATCAGTGGAGACCGGCAGAAAACCGCCGAGGCGATGATGCTCGACGAGTCCCGGAGAAACGATTCAACTGCCTTAGATCCCACAATCAAATTAATCAGAAAAGATTAGCCGGGGAGTAAGAAAAGATATAATGTCCACTTCCCTCCAAACAAGCAGGAGACAGAACAGAACTAGGCCAACAGGCACAAAGGGATATTTACAACTAAGAGAAACCCAGATTGCCAAGCACTACGGATTGCAATTATCATTAACTCAATGAGTCCTAATGTCTATGTTCTCAAAACACAAAAACACATTCAACACTGTCCCTTATCAGACAAAGAGCATAATCCCACTTTTCCAATCTCGCAATCTGATACCCACTTGCGAAGTCCGCAATCCCTTCCAACAGCCATCATTGTCCAAGCCCTCGGGGAAGTTAAGTCTCTCCGAGACGTAGCCGACACGCGTCGAGTCGTCACATATAAACGTACTGCGAACGAGGTCACGCGATACCGAGGTCGATCGATGACACCACATCGCTTTTGCACAACAATCACGCACTTTCTTTAATCTAACGCTTAATTGAGTCATCTAGACGATTTAGGGGCCGCATTACTGAGATGGACAGAATTAAATGTGAACGTAAAAGAGATTTCTTTTGATTTGTTAGGGGACAGTAGTTTCTTGAGTAATCTTATTACGGAACCGTTTAGTATGTACCACGAAGTACTCAAAAGAGTACGTGCAGAAAGTGGAAAACTGGATCTAAAAATAACATCTTTGAGTGGTTCCGCATTTCGCTCCATTTACACGGGCCAGCGCTTCCGCAGTGCAAAATACTAGATCTCAATCCGAAAGTAATCCTATTAGGATAGGATAGGATGGGATAGTTTGGAATCTAGATATTGGATTCCCATTTTCATTGCGACAGACAAAAATATTGGACTTGCCAGAATGCTGAGTTAGAAAATAGGATTTGCTGAATCAACTCGAGTAGTTTAAAACGAAATAAAACGCAAACCGGAATGACAAATAAACGCTAAAAAGATCTATAAGAATACGCGCAACAATCCTTTATCTGTCTTCCTTACAGAATTTCATCCCGGATCCCATCCTCACGGGGGGTACTCTGGCACCCCATCACATTTCCATGTCATTAATACGGCTGCAAATAAATCACCCACCATGGCGGCCCAGTGACCTCATACGCGGCACACGCGTCTAATCTCCGGCAAAGGGTTCGACGCACTCATAGGGGGCAAACGTGCCATATTATTGGACGCTTCACTTTACGACAATATTCTGCTAAGATAAAGGAGATGGAATTTTTATCGGAATTTATATCACTCCTTAATCAAGGCTTGGAGCTTTATTTGTAACACTTAATGACGTAATCATATGACAAGCGGGTGAGGCTTATATGCAAATAATACAAAATCATTTACTAACGATTTTCCAACCCTAGAATTATGTACCTACATATGTATGCTTAAAAACGTTTTCGAACCGAGCCACAGGCGTATTTATAGTACTACTTATTATATTGCGCCATTTTGGCTAGGTGCACGGCGTAGTATATAATCCTTTTACTGTTTATTCATTCAAAACGCACGTGACTCACCCCGTGTCACGGCTCGGACATAGCTCAGTCATACAAATCTACGCCTCAACTTTTGTCTCTATAGGACCATTTTCAACCCCTTATTCCCTTGCCAACAGACACTTCCTTTCGTCATGCTCTCACATACATACGCTACGTAATCACCCTCGTAAATACTCGTCACCCCCTCCCGACACGAGTCATTACCATGGCAATACAAACCGCGACAGATAAATCACTGAGTGCCATGATTGCCCCACTGACCCATAACTCGATACAAAAGGGCACAGAGATGAGGCTTTTATTTTATTTGCTGCTGAATTATTGCTGTACACAATGCCTGGACTTTGAGGCTTTTTTGTTTTTTGTTAATTTGTAGAACTCAGATTTATTGTTTTGTGTTTCATTGTGATATTCGCGAACGAACTTTTCTAAAAGCCTTGGATTAATTTTATTGTAGTAGCTTTAAAAAGTTATAATCTGAATTTACCGAAGTTCTGAGACAGTCGTTGGCAATGTCAAATAATACATAGGTACCTTTGTGTATACACTGTGTCTGTTTTCACACATTTTATAGTTAAGCAAGTATATCAAAGCCGTCATAAAATTCTCCAATCAGTTCCCACATCAGCGTATTTCCCGGCTTCCTTATGAATGTCAAGCATCCTTATCTTTCTCGCAACTTGATTAATTTCAAGATATGCTCACGGCTCTTCAAATCCTCACACGACAGCCAAAGATAGCTATCAGATTAGCATTTTAAATGAGTTTAACTCCAAGGTTACAATTCTTATATCGTTATGGCTTTGAAAAGGTCAAAACGGTACTTGATCAAGTTTAATTCAGTCAAGTGCCGCCGGGTGGATGGTGGACGGCGGATGGCGGATGGTGGATGGCACTCGTGCCCACGTACATTTCATCTGATTATGGCCGAGACGCAATAAAAGGGTTAATTTTGTGTCTGTTTATACATTTTGAGTGTTTTCGGGCTCTGGGTCAAGTTGAACCCTTTTTCATTCCGGGAATAAAAGGGATTACTTAATTAAAATGAATAGCATTAATTTACTGGTAACATGCGGATTAAAAATATTTCGACCAAAAATACCCACACATACTTTTTGGCAGTTGGTATATTGTGATGTGCTCTCCCAGTAAAAGTAGATATAGATTGTACTTGTTAGTTACTTTGTTTGATCACTAGTACCTACACGAATCAAGCTAGTTATTTGATTAATTAGATGACTAGAATCTACCCAGTAATACAAATATCACGATGATTCGTACATTCCGTCTCCTGTAACTGCCGCAAATCGACAATATAGATTAGAAACTTCAATTATTAAACCCCGATCTCTCTTTATCTCCCTGAGCAAGGACTGAAACGCAAAATCATCCACCATCAAATAAACGTATGTAGAACAATCATTCTAATATTGACAGCAATAGGTTCTATAATCGTGTGCCGTAGTCCATCAGAGAAAGTGTCAGTATTTGCGCTGGTTGTGGTAGTAATTAGTAATTATGTTGCTGTAAAACAACCGACAGATTGACACTCCGTAATTAATTACTCGATTTCTAAACGCTTTAGTCATTTGTATCAATTAAATCCGGCTTAACTGCAAAATTGAAATTGTTTATTTTGATTTATAACTGTTAAATAATAAATAGACAGAAAAGTTGAAAGGGAACCGTTTGTCTTGGTATGGGCATGTGAAGAGAAGGGATGACACACATGTGACCAAAAGGGTTTTGGACATAATTGTGGATGGATGGAAAGGAAGAGGGAGGCCAAAGAAAAGATGGATGGATTGTGTGAAGAATGATATGAAAAAGAAGGGAGTCAGTGATAGTATGACGGCTGACAGGACGGCATGGAAGAAGAAAACGTGTTGCGCCGACCCCAAGTAACATGGGATAAGGACAGGAAGATGATGATGATAACTTTTAAATAATATTTCATTCGAAATGTTGGTACTTTTCAAAAAAATGACTAGAAACTCTATAAAAGTAAGTTAAACAGAGTAAGTTGTTAAATACATTTTCTTTAGTCAATTTCAACCGCAATATCTATAAAATCTCAAAAGAAAACACCATGATACCTGCGTTTTCCCTACCTCAAAATCTTGTAAACAAACAAAGCCTTCCCAAACTTTGTCTTAATTAATATTCGGGCGGTGTTCGCTGGCCAGCAGAAACAATTACTAAGGACCATCCCCCGGGGGAGAGGGCGGAGGAGAGGGGGGGGAGGACAGTGTTACATTGATCCTATATTGATGGGGATAATGGAAGTAAGAAGATACAGAAGGTGTTCTTAAGGCACCATTAGTATTCACGTGGGACACTGGTCTAAAGAAAATTACAAATGCTTCTGAGACCTGTGTGCTAGAAACCTTGAACTCTGTGACGGTTTAAGAAGGTTTAAATTCCTTTACAGGAGTTGAATCTTGGTACCAATACTATCAATTGATGAAGTACTGGGTAAACCAATAGTTTCACCCATTGGTCTACAAATCGTTGTATTACTCAAAATATTCTACATGTTTCAAGTGTATTTTGACGTCTCGGAAAAAGTTGATTTTCTATGCTTTTCTTCTCTATGGCTTTCAGTGTCTCCCGAGGGTATGATCGTGTATGGATGGACGGTAACGGTTTTGATGCACGTGTGTGTAAGTGGAACACTCATACCATATCAGGAGTGTTTTCTTTTAGCCTTGGCTTCTACGAAGATCCTTGGTAAATGTTTCCTTCCACTTTCATGGAGTTTCCGTAAAATATTGAATATACGAGCTTTCAACTGACTCGTCGATCTTATAAAAAGCGGTTTTGGAATAACACTGTGAAGATAAGCACAGAGTGACCCTTTTTTTTTTATAGACGGGAAATCATCAAATAACTTCCCCCGCCCTGGGCGGGGCGGGAGGGAGAGTCAGACTTTTACTGACTAAAACCCGTCTATGTTCCTTCATGTGCCCTTTGCGTTCCGGGGGCGCGGTATCTCTTTCGAACAACCCGCAGCCCCGGCAGACAGAGTGCCCCTAGAAAGCCCATGTTCAGGGTTGAAATATAAACACATAACTTTTGGATAATATTACGATTCCTGTTGCAAATTTACATTTAAAAAAGCCAATCTCCAATATCCACTAAAATGTGTTTTGTATTATTTCAGTAAAAACATTTCGTTATCAATGTTTGACCTTTGGACCTGAACCTATCGGATATAACTTACAAATTAACATCAAAACTGGTCATTAACCGTCATAATTAACGATTAACAACACAACAAACGGTTTTTTGTTATTTTAGTCGACACGCGATAGGTTCACTGTATCATTATGTATTGATCCATTCAGATTATACAATACAACTTATAGCAAACAACATGGATTGGAAAGCCTGGCTCCAAGGCTTTCAAAGTTTCGCAATGTTATTTTTTAAACGTTGTCTCACCCATGCAATTTTTCTTGTATCGTGGGTGCGTTTACAAAAATATAAACGCGCATACAAAAACAGCCAGACCCGGAACAAATGACTGTAGATCATACGGATACATTATTATTCCATACGGGAATCGAACCCGCGACACGCAGTACAGCAGCCAATCGCTCAACCACTGCCTCAGTCAGTTCCCTATATTCGCTCAGGGGGTATACTGCTCATTCAAGATGATATTGTCTTCCATTTGCAACAACCACACAGCAAAGCCCAAGATGGCATTTCTATTAAGTTTAGGAACGTCTATAATCTAATCTCAGTCTCAATCTGTCAAAAATGCATGTAATTTACCTAATTTTTCTGACATTTATAGCTGCTGAGATGAGATTGCGACTAGATTTAGAACGTTTTAAATTTGTAGAATTCACCGTCAGATAACGTCTCGAAAAATTATAGCCCATTTAAAAAATATAAAATGATTTCGAGAAAGAAAAAATCTAAGTAATGGAAAAAAAAAATATTCTAAGGAAAATCTTCCATTCACACAAAGTAATGAATGGCTGACACAGAGCAACACAATAGAATCGTAGGTAAGTTTTTTACGCTTCCATTCTGGTGTAGTCAATGAAGTAATGAATCAGCTCCCTGCGAGATACTACGAAGAGATTATAATAGTGACTATTAACGTAGACATATTTAATTGTTGTATTTATAACGTGGAAATAGCCTTGTTCTTTTTAAATTATATGCAAGCGGTGTGGTAAGAAGTTTTAAAAATATTTATTTTCCCAAAATATTATCGTTGGCAATTCTTAGCGGACTAAGAAGGTAAGCAAGTATGTTCAGCAGTGAATATCTTATCTGACGTGAAAATGTTAATAAGATCAATATCTAGTTTCAAGTACAATACGATGTCACGATTCTTAGATCAGCATTTAAATAAACAAAATTATGCAAATTACAGTCTAAATCCCTCTTAATGTTTGAAGAGGCGCCCGGTATCTCTCATTCCTCGTAATGGCGATAATAACAAACCATCATCCCACGGTAATTGTTATGATAATTACAGGAGAAGCTGCTAAAGCCCTTTGAATTCTGCTGAAACTGAAGTTTTAAGTGACGCTGATAAAGTTTGCGCACAATTTGGTGTCACAAAACAGTAGGTAAGTCCCCACTTAAGCAGAATGGAGATGTTGGAAGCCGGGTGCTTTTTTGGAACTTGATTACAATTGTAACTTGTACTGATTTTAGAATACAAACAATCAACAGTGAAAAAAGTCTTCTGGTTCAAGTTGTTTTGATCATTTAGTACTTAGTATATTGTATATAGCAATTAAATAATAACATGCACCAAGTGACGTAAAACAGGAAATACAGTCACAAAAACACGTCCCGACAAATTCCCTTAATCCGTTTAACACCCCATTGTCCTCAACAAATAGGGTTATAAACAAGCTAAATTAATCCATTATATTAGCCTAACTGCGACACGTATAGAGTAATGACAGGGTGACACCCCTAATTAGAACCTAACAAGAAAATAGTTGTCAAAGTTTGGCGCGAAAGGACGCCATCTTGTAATTTTGTCCGGAGGGACGAAAATTTGAATTAGGAGAGGACATATTTACGATAAACTTTAGAGCAACGAGTCTCTTTGAGTAAAAGGAACAAGTTTTTCTCAAAAGAGAATATGTACGGTATAAAGTGATACATCTTGTTGGGGAAGTAGTGAATAAAACGAGTTGCGGTTGTTAGTTGTCAGAAGTTTAGGGTACTAACACTACTAACCGCCCGCGCCGCAGGGAAAATGAGAAGTAGGGACTATGATATTTATGAATATCGGCTAGCCAGTGATGAGGCGAAGAAAGGTAAAGTTGTGCAACTCGTTTATGGGCATTTTCATTTTAAATGGCGCAGGTTAAAATAAATAGGCTTCAAAAACTACTACAACTATACACTACAACTAGTTACTAACAGGACGTGACGGATATAGATCGTTTTTAAAACTAAATTTAAATACTTAAACAATATTATCAGAAAGCTGTAAAATTGTACTTTTATGCTTTCAGCAGTGTATAAGTTATGTATACCTAAAAAAGAAAAAATAACAAACTTTATATTCATGAAAAAAACGTTACTAACTACAACAGTTCTTTTTTAACCATTTATTGTGCTGCAAAACTTACTGCACTAGCTGGACACCTAGTGCGACTAACTTCAAAATAACATTTCATACTTTGAAATTTGTACCCAGAGTTACCGTTAAAACCGAATTTTGATGATAAATGTGTGTATTTCATAGTAAAAACCGCGTGACTATCCGGACATGTCCGGTAGTCGCGAATTCGTGGGACAAGCTTTTTATTAAATTATTATATATTTTCTTCACTAACTGAGATGAAATGCTTAGTTTAAAGCAGCGGTCGGCAACCCGCGGCCCGCGGGCCGCATGCGGCCCGCGGCACTCCTACTTGCGGCCCGCGACAGTTTTGAAAATTAAACTGTAATTCTTACATTTTACCTAAATTAATGATTTTAGGCGCGTAAGCTAGCGTATAAGAAAATAGTCACTCAAATACAGCCTCAAACGTTACACTGAAATGTGTATAAGTACGGTTATATAAGAACTTTGAAGTTTGCTTTTAAGTTTTATATAATTTTTTCACATTTCTTTTTCATTTATTGTTACTTTATCGTTGACGATAGTATCGTTGAGGTAGTGCCAGTACCCATTAATAAAATTTACATTTAAAAAAGTATGTGCAACACATATAATACCCATATCGGGTATAAGGGACATTTATCCTTAAACTAAAACCATGAATACTCTATTTTGGACTGAGTATCAGATAGGGCATGCAAAAACCGGGTTGTTTAAAGGACACGGTTTTTTCGGGTTTTCATTTTACAAAACCGGTGAAACCGGTTTAATCGGTTATTTCGGTTTTTTTCTCATTTTTATTAAAAAAATGTGAAATTTGTGTGTAAAGAAATAAAAATGCTAAAGTTTAATCAAAATGGCGTCAGCGTGGCATAGAGTAGCGCGACAAAGATCTATCCGTTAAAAAAAAATCGGATTCGAGATCAATAATTTAAACAAAGTTGTTGCCAATTTTAAATAATAACTTCAATTATGCAGTTTGCCCAAAAGTACTATTACATAGTTCTAAAATTGTAGGCATATCTTTAACAAGTAAAATATAATATTGCACGCAGTTTTAAACTTAGTGAAGTAAACGACGATCCAAGAATAAAATATAGTTCTTTGAAATAAAATCCTGCAAATATTTTTTTCTTATGTTTTCTACATGGTCATAACCATTTAGACTGGATTTTGTGTTTTCTAATAGCGAAACGTAACTTGTTTCAAAAAAATAATCTTTAGTATTCCTTTCGCTTACCTTTTCTTATAATATTAGGACTAACCTTAGGCTATATTTCATATCATAGTTCATCCAAAACCATTAAATTTAAAAACTAATTCAATAATTTGAATTACTAGGGAAATGTTGACTAACCGTAAACTGTCACTTTGGCAATGACATTTCTTTGTTTTACATATTTGATCTCAAATGCGATTTTTCGGTATAAATTAACGTTGCCGGCCGTTATTGCCGTTGGAACTAACGCCGTCTTGCCGTCCTGTCGACGTTTGTCAGTGATAAATTTAAGATTTTGTATGAAAAACAAAACCGAAAAATCCGAAAAAAACGGTTTCGTTATAATAAAAAGCCCGGTTTTCAAATCAGCCGGTTATCCGGTTTTTTCGGTTAACCGGGTATTCGGTTTGCATGCCCTAGTATCAGACAACTGCCTCGTTAGCCTAGTGGTCCTAAGCACGACTGCTACGCTAGAGGTCCTGGGTTCGATTCCCAGGTCGAGCAAACAGTGTTATTGGGTTTTTCTATGAAATTCTCAGTAGCAGCTCGGAGTTTGGATTTGTGCCCGGGTAATGGCAATAGGCTCGCCCCCTATTACATGGAACCTAAATATACCGGTGAACTGTGGGTGTACATTGGTACACCTCTGCCTAACCTTTCGGGGAATACAGGCGTGATTACTCACTTCGCATAAACTTCTTTAGACGAACGTTTTTAAGGCATAATATTTTTATAGCATAATTATTTTTTGGCAGAAAGTTTTTATGTCCGAATTTAAAATGGCATACTTTTAAGATGGCAGAATTTTAGTTGGCATAATTACCTTTGGCATATTTATAATTTCGTTTAGTATAACTTTTATAAAGAGCGAGCGAAGCGATCTCGGGACTTGGGGCACCCCGACTCGGACAGGTTAGGTTAGAAGGGGATGGCGGAGTCTAGAGAGCTAGCGAAGCGAGCGAACAGACCCCGCCATCCACTTCGTGGTTATTTTTTTTGTAAACTCTTGAGCCCCGCGTGGCGGGCGGCTCCCCGATTATGCTTTTTGAGCCTCGAGGGCTCTGGATCTATCTCTAGGGACTTTGATACGAAATGTATGCCAAAAGACGATTCTGCCTGTGAACTTTCTGCGATATGATGGTTCTGCTTTTTAATTATTATGGAAATGAAATTTATGCGAAATGAGTATTCTGCCATACAAAATTATGAGTTATAAATGTATGCTAATTTAAGTAAGTGATGCCAAATGACTTCCTGCGAAAAGAGGTTTATGCTATCAGTTGTTATGCAAAATAAAATTATGACTCAAAAAGTTCTGCTATAAAAGGTGTACCCTTTTCAGCTAAAAAATCCGCTCTTATTCCTTCTGTATCGTCCTCAGCGGCTGCAAAAAATTTCTTTTGCCCTTGTTGTTGACCTATCAAAAAATATGGTTATTGCCATTAGAGACGACTAAAAAAGCAATAGGCCAATTAGGCCTATTGCTTTTTTAGCTAGAATTAAGCAATAGAAAAATTTCAAATCCTGCAAGAAATTAAATATCGATAAAAAAATTATGGGACCACTTCAGATGCATGACCTACCAAACAAATAAATATCGTCAAATTCTAATCATAATTGGCGGAAATATCGCAGAACAAACATTAAAAAAAACATACAGATGAATTGAGAACCTCCTCCCTTTTAAAGTCGGTTAAAAATTATGTGAAAGCGCGGCCCGCCACTACCTCATTTTGCCACCATGTGGCCCTTGCCTGCCAAAAGGTTGCCGACCGCTGGTTTAAAGGATAAATTAACTATCTAACAATACAATGAAAGTGTCGCTACGTTAGCTGTCGTACAAAAAATAACGAAAAAATTGAATGCAATGATGCAAACTGTCATGGGGACATCATGATTTTACACGATTCCGCAACATTATTAATTTAAATAAAATTAAATACGTGCTCTATAAGGAACTAATAAATTAAATCCACATATTTATAAAAATACCTACAGGGTACAATAGATTTTTCTTAAAAAAATTGTTTGCAAATATTTTTTTCATCATATTTTAGTCATGGGACAACCGAAAAACAGCCTGCGCCATTTAAAATGAAAATGCCCTTATATTCTTTCTTGACTTTATTCTTCTCATTTGAACCTAGAAGACTGAATATAGTGTATTGTGTGATCTATGTATTGTAATACCCTCACTTAATCCTCTCCCTCTCTATAAGCATATTATAGATATAATAATGCCAATAAGTTTTAAGAACCCGATTTTTCCTTTTCACATTTCCCAAAAAAGCCATTTCGCGTCTCATTCGTAATTCAACGATACCTTTTCCCAACATACCTAATCCTGCTTAAAACATTCTCATTTAGGTACAGTCAGGCCGAACATTAAATAAGATTACATTACTTACTATAAATCATCGTGGAGCCGAGATTAGCAGCTTACCTGTAACAAAACAGACAGTTATCGAAACCGTTGATTAATTCGTTGTAAAGCCATCGTTACAAGGGTCCAACACAATGAGATAAACAACAAAACGTTCGGGAGGGTATTAGGTTCTTGTTGCTTGTGTTTTCAAGTGTATGACATGACAACATCAGTATCCCTCAGGACTAATCTGCGTAAAATAATATAAGCAATGAATTAAGTACATATGTAAAGTATTATGATATTTGTTTAGGACGGCCCACTCGAAACTAATAGAGAATAATATTAATATCTACGCCAATCCAGTATTTACTTAACAGTACGTAATTCAACCACTATGATAACTAATTTTCACAAGTTTTCCCCTGTGTGTTGATTGAGAAAACACAGACGCTATCGACAGAATTTGACTTTGGCAACTCCGCAAATCGAATTTGCGTATCCGCGGAAATTCTAAGTTGATTAGTTTATCTGACGTAATCAATCATCCAGTTTAGGTTTGGTAAACATTAGAAAAGTTTTGTTAAATAATGACTTACAATATGGTGAAAGTAAAGTTATAATATTGACGTTTGGGGTAACAAATTAGTTAGGGCCTAAGCTCCTAAGTAAATAGACGCATATATCTATGTTTGATGATAAAAAAACGGTTTTCGATAAACAAAAGCTGTTAAAGTTAGTGGCACTTTCGCTACAAGAAAAAAATGCAAAAGAATTGATAATAACTTCAATTCCTCTAAAGATCTTAACAACTGTTTTTCAACGTTTATTTGCTATAAGCTCTTCTTATCTGGCCCCGACAATGAACGTTGTGGTAGGTTTTGAGACAATATTTAAACAACAGCCACCCACTGTACTGATTTTCTCAAACACTGATAAAAATACTGAAGTGAAATCGGAGCAAGTCGCGAGACTCGAGGGGAACCAATAAAATGTACCCAAACCAAATGAAAAGCGAGGCTTGGCGCGTCCAATGACAAGTGAACAAGTGAAGCATAGCTGTAAATATGGCCGTCCTTGACATATTTGGAACATGTCCAATATGCGTTACTTTCTCCCTTTTTTACAACTCGTCTATGACAAGGTCGGGGTGAATGAACTTAAAGATTGATGTTTGTGTTTGTGGCACGACATGTTCAACAGACTATCAAACGTTGAATGACTATCCAAATGGAGTGGACTTAGCAGATAAATTGGCGAAGGAAATTGCGGACTGAAAAAGTAAGAATGCGGTAAAATGCGGACGGCTGACCGCGGATGATTTAGCAGAACTTGATCTACACCAAGTTGACCGATCACAATCCCAAAGTCATTATGAATCCCCTGAAATCAGTACTAGTAATTAAAACTAGGACTAACAAAGCACAAACTTTACTAAAGCAGTTATGACTAAAGTTAAAGACTAGGTGAGAGCATTAGCCACTTGAGAAGAGTACACGTGCCAATACGCTCGCGTTTATGTAGAAGCCGGAAATTGTGCACTATCTCAAACAATATTACGACATAGTAATAGAGTTAGTATTAGGGACGACTACCGGTAACTACTAGCGCTGACCTTTCCCAGCGATTGGCTCGAATTATTGGGTTATTGGGAACTTGTAATTTAGTTATTGGTAAGGTTGGTGGGTGTTAGCAGATAACAGCTTTACGCAAATGCTTCCAGTAACGTTTATGATAAAACGGTTGAAGGTTAAACCATGTTTGTGGTTTACTAAAGCAAACACAAGTTTCTCAATCTGTGGATTTGGTTTATGGCATTGGATAGCTATAGATAATCTAATAGGTGGTTTATTTGCATAATACTATATGCTTTAAAGGCTCTTCTCAAAGGTTGCAGTCTCAAGAAAGATAAGTGAAGGACATTTTCACAATTCATACTTTGTTACAGCATTTTAAAATGATGTGCCAAATTTTTGCTTCCCTTGGCATTTTGTTTGAATAAACTGATTGCCAAAAGATGTCACGACCTACTTTATTCTCACGATAAGTACATTTCTACAGCCTGTCGAAAAGTAACATGAAAAATTTCTAAAAATAGACATCATTGCCTACGGAGGCTGTTAAGACACTGCCGATAATATTTATTTAGAGATGCATCAAAAATACGTTGCCTTCATATCCAACATTTAATATACCAAAGTATTATTATTTATTGTGAGCATTATTTTTAGTATTAATTACCTTTCCCTGATAACGACTCATTACGACAATTGATAACACTAATGAAATAAATCATTAAACTTAACACTATACATACATAAGCATGCATTTTTAGGTTTGTCAGTGTACATAACAGCAATGCCGGTTTGATAACAGTTATCTGGCTATGGTTCCTGTGGGCACACTAATTCATCTATGTTTTATACAGGAAATGTATTATATAGGTGGATATACAACATATTAGGGTTATGTAATCGCAAGTAAGCTGATATTCACCATTGTATTTATAAGTTTTGGGTTTTTTGATTAAACCTAAACGCAACCAACCCTAATCTCTTCAAAGTTAGAGTAGGTAAACAGGCTTCTTCTGCTCACTCCATCGTAGACTTTGTCTTTGTCACCTCTGATCAAGATTCGAGTCAAGATCTTAAACCACAGTTTTATTAATGGAACAAATTGTAAAACGCGAGTAAACTGCTGAGACCCATTCATTTTCCATTCGAGGAACCGGAGATAAGGGAAACTTATCTAAACTATTAAAGGGTTCCCATAAGTAACACAGGCTGATATTTGTATACTAAAGTTTACTATCCTGGGAAAGGAAATCAAAGAAATGCCAGAACGCAAGCCTAGTATAGACGGAAACATCCGCCATGATTTCGGAAACAACGCACACGTTTTACTACACCCCACATCATTCACTGACCCAGAACAAGCACTAGCAATAACCTTAACTTTGGCTGGTATCAATAAAGTTAGTTCCGGAAATAAGGCAGAGTCACGCGAACACATAAAGTTTCGGCCGGGGCAACTGGAGGCAAGCGTAGTGTTCGACAAACTGTGTAATTGAACTCGACATGACCCACTGATCGTAGAACGTTACTCATAATGTGACACATAAGCAGAGTAGTCCCTAAGTAAAAGTAGATAACTTCGGTTCCTTACTACGTTATAGATATTTCATGTAAGCGAAGTTTATCTACTACCGTAAATCAATGATGTGTAGGTTAAGAAATTCTAAAACAATTGATCATGTATTTAAAGTCACATTTATTTCTATCATCAGCATCATGAAAAATACACTAATACTTTCTGAACATACAATGAATTTGTCGCCGCAAAATCTTTCAAACCTAGAACAAATAGCACAAATGCCTAAAATGGTCTAGATATCTGAAAAGAAGCCAATAAATGAGAACAAAAAACAAACGTCAGCAGTTTTCTAGGTGACAGTAAACCATGACGTCACTGATAGACACGTCAGAGCCAGGATGAGTCGACGAGTCAGGTGGAGATGAGAACAGGCGCTATCGATCGTGACCTTATGAGAGATACTAATAATATGGCGCCGGTTAACGGTCAAGTATTTATACTTGCAGCTTCGACATTAGACCCAGGTGAAGTTAATTTTAATGTAAAGGTGAAATCACCTACCTATTTGTAGTTTAAATGCTTCTACGCATGATAATGTTACATATGTGATCATTCCTAGGCTCTCGAGATCGTTGATTATTCCTTAGGTTTCATCATATTGATCACCGTTTAAAACCTGGATTCCTTTAAAAGCACCGCTTTCTATTTAATAATCTACTTACTTATTAATTTAAATCAACAGCTGTAGATTATTAAATAGAAGGCGGTAGAGCTAACAATCTAACCAGATTGTTAGCTTTGTTTAAATTAATTTCGGGACTATCCTCATCATACGTACGTATCTTTTGTTTCTTCCACTTCTATTTGCTTCTATTCTCATTCACGAGAACCACAAACCACATAAAGTTCTAATTCGCTTTATGTAACAAACCCAACACCGTCCGCTAATTAGTCCAAATCAAATACGCACCAAAAGTTTATATAAACAAACATTAATTCCCTGTCTAAACCTCGTAATGAGCTGAAAATCAACCGATTAACTAAATGCTAATCCACTTAATTACCGACGCGCAGACCCAAATAAATCTCGCAACTAGTCGAAAACTATACCTACCGTTCTCCAGGATTTTGGAACTGATTTAAGTACATAAAATACGATCTAAGTAAACAGCAATTGTTTCTACGAAACGACGTGTACCTACTTAATAAACAATATTACTAACACACAAGATTTCACCGAAACTTTGTCACCAGATTTAAATTCAGATTTATAGGTTTTTAATGTCACTTGACTTCCATTAATAGTCGTAACTAACATTGGCAAGAGATTATTCTATTCCTGTATCACCAATATTCCGTTCTATAAATCATTTTCACTTCAAACTATTTCAATTTCCACGTATATTTTAAAAACATTCAGCCATATTCCAAGGTAACGTCTGACGCTGCACTGACGCACCTTCAGGCTAAGTGTTGCAATGAACTCTTGCGTACCTATGCATCGTGAATGCAGATCATGAGGTGAAGGTCGGGTCAGCCGCGGCGTTGAGTGCTTGCCAACGGCCCGCGTCCGGCCTGCCAACTTCACGGACGGACTCATACATCACGGTGATAGTGAAATTAAGATACACTTTGCTGTACAAGATACAAACTGAGATGAATTTAGAAAGAGTAGCCATTTGATTGAGACGGTTAGAGCTATGACTGCTACGTTCTAGAATAAGAATGATTAATCTATTTTCATCTTACATGACACAGATTAGGATCGTCAAATAAAACTGTGAACTCATAAGCATGCATTTAAGAAACATTGTGCTACTACTAAGACTTTTTAATTATTGCTTTTATGTAGTATTCTATATATAACTATAACAATGGGTAAACAATTTACAATCCTAACGACCTTTATTGATTCTGATGCACAAGTTAAACTCCAGCAATGCAGTTAACCAATTAACAACAATCAATGTAATGGGTTTACCAACCTGAACAGTTGCGAAACGTACTTCCTACCACAGAGGTTATCACAACATCACCGAGTTTGTTTCATTTTAGTACATTGCGATCAATATTATACTAACGTCCCCTGGCCACTAACAAAATATTTGTCAATTTCAGTGAATGATCGAGGGACTCCGCCCACTCCATGTCCAAAATATCATGGTTTATTGTGGTTTCGGTATTTTGTAGGTTATTCTACTTTGTTGTTTCTTTGAACTTCACAAATTATAAGTTCAAACGACTCAATGTTTCAATTAAGAACAGCTGAGGTCAGATGGCGAGTGCCCCGCTGTACCTACCTAAAAATACGAGTATTATTATGACGTGATTGGCCTCTTAACATACTCATTGTAGCCAGGAGCACCCTTTTTTATGCTAATATGATGATGAAGAGTTATCATACAATATTCTTCATCAATATCATGGCAATCACATCTGTCTCTCACGAAAATAGCACCATAAGAGCAACTATATAGATAAATCAATGTACCTCATATATCGTTTGAAACAAAAACAGTATCCATCAGCCCAGCAATCATCGTCCCGTAAACAGCACAACAACAGCTACGTAATCAACTAACTAATAACAGTCCGAACGCTGTTATTACACACGACAATACACTGAATACACACTACCGCTTGTTAGTATTTCAACATGTAAACGAATTCAATTACGTACATACAGGCTGAAGATTTAATAGAAAAAGGTGAAGATAGACGCATGACACGAAAAGCAAAAGTACATAAAAATAGAGGAAATCAAGAATGCAGCGAATGGAAATAGATGATAAGAAACATGCCTTATAAATACCTAACTAGTTGTGAAATTTGTAAACTAAGCAGCAATAATAAAATTGAATCAGTAGCAAACAAAAGAACTTTGTTGAATTAAATCTGAAGTTGTTGTTTGATGGTTCAAAGATAACTTCGAAGATCGGTTCGACCTCCGAGAATACACAAAAAGATGCAGTTGTAAGCATTCCACAAGTTCTGGTATTCTTGGATGAAAACGAGCAGATGATGCTAGAACTTCTCATTCTGTTTTAGGAATACTAATGTATTCAAAGAGATTTTCATTCATTTTAATAATATGGTTCACGTAAAATCTCCAAATAAAATAGGTCCATCTCTGATTTCTCCAAGTTCTTTTGAAAGTCAAAATAGGTTTTCTTACCTCCTGTACAGTTAGAGATTTCAATAAAATGTCAGCTATGACGTACAGTAAGTAATTGTGTCCTTGAAAGCCGGAAGTCACCCATGCTGATACGGAAATTAAAACTCGTATGAGCGCAAAAACGTCGGCAGAGGGAAATAGAGCGATTTGTATAACGTTGCATGAAGTTAAAGCAGAAACCAAGTAGAAGAAACTTAAAATTTAAACATGAGTTTCCCAAGATGAAGAACTTCAGTGAAATTAGATGAGATATTCAATTAAATATCGCCTAAAGTGTTTAGGTCCGTAAAAGAAGACCATCGAATGATTGTGTAGTAAACCAATTACAAACACACGAAGTACAGCTAAAGGACAAGATTCTTATTTTAGTTCCACATTTGCTGCTTATTTGACAGCATCATGAAGGTTACTGCAATCTCGAGCCTATCTAGGGAGAGAGTTATCAATAATCGAATCTAAAATAGGGTCTGTGAAAGTGCCTTTCCTTTTCCTATCAGTATATTTCACATTCCAACGAATCTACAATATTATGTAGGTTCAGTTTTTTCATCCCGTTATTCCAGTCAGATTTGGGTATATTATTTTACACCGCTGAAGTCGCTCGCAAGCCGGTGTAATCCTGTCTGGAAGAGGATTCTATCTGTAATCTAAGGCCGAACGCCTAAAGTCGCACTATTTGAAATATGACTTGGTGAAGAGTGGGTAAATCCGAGTAACGTGACGTGATGTAGGTATTTGATCTCAAACTTTAATAACATCCAGAGCTGGGATATAGATGTTACAAAATGTGATTGGCGAAATGGAAAATCGAGAAGCGACTGACGTGAGTTTAGATTACCTGCAATGGCCAACATTGTCAGGAACATTGTAAACTCAGACCTGCTACTACAGAACTATGATAGTATTTCCCTTTTGACTCGACACGTCTGTTGCAGGTGCATTGCAAATTAATTACATCATATAAAAGCAAAAGTGTATAAGTAAAAAGTTGCCTCACCATTGTAGGACTTCACAATCTCAAGAAACAAGATTCCCTATAAAGCTTAAACTACATGTAACAACTGGTATTTAACCATGTACGTTACTGGAACGTAACAACTTCTTTGGGTAAGGTAGTATAGTCGGCCTTAAGAAAGATATAAAAGTGAACAAGTTCCATTCCAGTAAGTACTATAGAATACAAAAAAATCTGATGCAATGGATGTAGACGTTTTAAAGGGACTTGTTTACATATACATATCTCTGAGGAGTATGGGGCTAACTTCACCAATCATTCATCATAGTATATCGTAAATCTGCTACAGCATAATGTCTAACAATGTTTGAACTCAAGTAGCAGGTTATCTAAAGTCTGAACTCATGGAGGGAAGTGGGCCAATGTATTCACACACGCGATGTCCTATCTTCACTGCATGAAGAGTTTGAACGCGGGTAGTGCACTGTTTTACCAGCCATTAGCATTGTTTGTGAAGGTAGTTTTATTCACCTTAGCTTCTAAGCTGACGTGCATTTTTAGAAACAGAATAGCTAAGTACCTTGGTAGTTCGTCGAGTATTTCTATTTAATGTAGAAGTGAACTTAGCTATTATGATGGAATAAGTAAAAGCCAGACTAGAACACGTATGAAGAGTTGTTTGCTCGTGTTCAAGGAAAGTTATATTTATGGCAGATGCGCGACTGCTACCAAGTAAGTAGGTATGTCCAAAAGTAGACTGGAGTAGATTGAAGTCTAAACACAGATCAACCTGGCAGAAATGTACTCCAATCATGAAATGTATCCGCTTCGTTTCCTTCTACATAGGTCCAATTGAGATTTCGACAAAGCTTTGTAACTGTTGAACTCCTAATTAAAATCAAGCACGTGAAATTCAAGAATTTCTAAATTAACGTCACAAGTATCGATCGTGTCTTGAAGTGGGTTGTCCAATTAGTAACACAAGACTGATCCTCATTGTGACGTATATTTGTCGGATTCGTGTCTAAGGATTAGGAGGCACGTGCTTCGTAATGAGCTGTTTACCTGGCGTGGGAGGAAGTCTTGCCTCTATGAAGAAGAATAGAAATCACGGTATCATTTGCTCAGCTTCATTGTTCGTTGCTCGTGTCAGCTTTATGCTAACTACGGGGATCTAGGGACGCAGTATTATTGGGTTTTTCCATCGCAAAATTCTTATTAGCAACCCGGAGAATGAAATTGGTCCAATTGATGGCAATTTACTCGCTCCATATTAGATGTATATTTTGAAGATATTGTTCTGAGTTGCACATCGCTCTTAAGCCCAAGTTTTACCATTGAGTCAAAACTTTTAACCGTTAATAAATCATAATTAACTGTCGCTGATTTAATTGTTAGGTTATCTAAAGGTTAAGCCTAGTGCTCTATGCTCTCGACCACCCGCAATTTACTGATAACATTTAATTAACTATTGGTAACTCTTGGGACTATGCAATTAAGTACAATAATACAATATCCAGTGAATGAACTGACTTCTTATCCGATATTAACCTATAACACACTATGTTATAATTAAAGACTCCTTAAATAAAAGTTGTAAGAGGCATCTAATTTGAAAACAGTTCTCCCTAGTGCCTCCCCAATCGCTCACTGTTTTAGTACAATTAAATATTGTGACGTGCATATTTCCAAAATAAAAAAGTACATACATACACTGAAACAAACAAAACATTACCATTTAATTGAACATTCAAACGAATCCAGAAGTGGTGTGAAAGAGACCACAAATTCGTGCTAATGAGGCAGGTATTCTGCGGAGGGCCCTTGTGTTTAGCGAGTGGAGGGTCCCTTTGACGGCCCTCTCGCGTTTGCCGGCTGCTTCACAAAGAGCACCGCAGTTGAGTGCCGAAGTTGTAGCGGTTTTTATAGCTGTTGCCGAATGTTGGACTAAATGGGAATTTGCCGAAATACTGCATTGAGGAACTACTATTTCAATGACAAAGAGGTTAATGAGTCCGTTGCTGATACTTATGGTAGAATCAAAACAGATAATTCTACAACAGTTATGACTAAATTACTGCAGCACAACACAGCCTCAAAGTTTTTAAATCTTTTATATTATATTCCCCTCTATTTCCTTCACTCTCATACATAAATCTCAGATTACATTATCAAAGTAGTATTACTACGAATTCACGTATGTTAGTAAACACGGCATCGGCAATACGCGCGCGATCACCAGAATAACAACGTGGCGATAAGCTACCGATTCTTATTTTAGCACCGCTTTATAACTACACGTGGTATGTGGGTGTTACGACAGACTGAGATTGAGACGAAAAACGTTGTGGTTTCGAATTGATAAATAACAGTGTTCCCAGAATACACTGGTGGTTTTACTAGGATCTTATAAAAGAGCAAAATAATTAACCAAAGAATAAATAGTTTTCCTAAACCGTAATTCTTTTGCTAAGCTTATAGTCTTCACAAGTGAACATTCAAAAACAGTGATGTACAACCATAAAAAAATTTTAAGAGTAGCTCAGCTTTAAATTTTGCAGTTATAGATAATGACACTACTTTAGTCATTTTGAGATACGGGAGAACAGAGAAGAAGAAGCAAGGAAAACAATGCATCAAGATCAGAGGCAAAAGGAATGCAAGCTACCACGGGGCAAATGCAGTGTGAAGGTTTTTAGTTTTCAGTTTTCACCCTTCAACAACCACATCTTGTTACTGCCAAACGGATATCAAAGGAAAAGCTGGTTTATATGCCAAGGTTAGTAAATCCTAGGGCACAGAACATAGCCTTATGGATTGTGGAGGGATGCCAACTTCGCCAACTACAGACTTAGCCTTGAGCTAGATTCTGGAACACTATTTATGGGATACAGGCTACATCGATACAAGTTAATTGGAATCTGTTTCGGTAAATGGTACCGTTCTCTGTTTAATAGATAATGTAGCACGGATGGGACAATTGTGCTTTGTGAATGCAGGTAGGATCAGGTTTTCGTCACATAGTCGTATTTGTCCGAAATTAACTGGACTATGTGAATGAATGAAAGTAATTATGATAAGTGTTTTCTACCAGTTTCATGTCTTAACAAAAAGAGATTTTTCTTAGAAGTAAAAACTAATATACTTTTGGTTTAAGTTTAAGAAGCCAACGCTATCTTTCTATATACCTTAAAATAATCTATCACGAATTCAATTATCTTAAAAGTAAATCGCAACCATTAACAGTGGTTGCTGTTACAGCTATTTATGAGCTCGTTTTCCTAATAGTTAGTGCATGTTCGTTAAGTGTCGCGTCATTTATGAGGTCATAACACCAATTTATTAATCACTAACATATACGGGGCCACTGGTTCATAAAATTAGTAGAGGTACTACAATATTAACTAGCGAGGCGCCCTGGTTTACTGGGGTTCACTGGAAATGTACTGGCTATTCGATCTACACGCGTTCGGATTTTAATAATGAAAGGATTTGACGTTGGTATTGTTGTTATTAAAAGCAAGATAAGTAAAGTTCTTATCAGCGTATGAATTCTAACAGCATTTTTTCTTATCTCAAGCTTTAAGTTAATGAGGGAGACGAGAGCTGATTATTTCTCTTAAGGTTAAAGATAGTAGACAAATACTTTTGTTGGGCCGATTCTAAGTAGAAGCAAGCAATTTACGGAAAAGAAAATTTCTTTCTACGAATTTCAGCTCACAGCAAATTAACCTTCACAAAATACAGACTGCCGACAAAGGCGATTCATGAAACCGCAACATACGGCAAGACAATTTAAGATACGAATGCCGAATAATCCGAACACAAACGAATCAAGAGCGTACCACTGCGTTACCAATTCATTCCCACACATCAACAATTTTCTGCCACCCTGCGTGAAAGAGGTGAGGACATCTTCCGTCTCCCTCCCACATAGTAATGTAGGTCGCAGGAATATTCTGACAACTCAATTGTGTGGGTTACCCTCGGCTCCTGAATTCTGCTCTGATCTCAGATGACGGATGAAGTTGGAATATTGTAGAAGTTGTTATTGCGGTGAGAAATATTATGTCACCTTCGTGTCGTATCGCTTTTTTTAAATGGAGCTATTTCTATAGTAAGCTATGCCTCAAGTTATACTCTGTCTGAAAAAAATATCCGAAATATTTTATAGCCTAAGTTAGGAGATAAATCATATGAGTGTCAAACTGACAAAACTTCTATTCTCAACACACGAATGTTCAGTGTACTTTGGTGTACTGTTTCTTCTATCTATAACCTAAATAACAAGCGAGAGGCCTCTGTACGGTCGCCTGAAATCCACCCACCCAGGCGTATCATGTAAAACCGGGATACATGAGCGTGTTGATACCTAATCGATAATATATCCATATTTAAAACAGCCAATGATGGTTCTCGAAGCGATATTAAAACAAAGCTAGCTAAAGAAAACTTGCGAGATTGGTTCCTCCGGGCAAAGTTGTCCAATGTATGGTGCGCGATGCTTGATACGAAACTTGTACCTACGGCTACAACTTGAGGAACACTCGCCTGTGCTACTTGCTCAGTTCCAAGATGTATGTCATCTCCTCTCCGATCGTACTCTACACTATCCGTGTTACAATATGAACTTTATCTAGATTGAGAATAACCCAGTTCGATGAACATAGTTTTAATTAAAGCTTTGATTGAATCGTGTATTTGCATTTCGCAAATACGCATCTATAGTTTCTGAAAGCCTTTGATCTCTCTGCTCCTGGTCTCAACATTTAATTAGCAACTGCTGGTTTAATATAATAATAAGAAACACCCGGCAAATCCCAGTTCTTAAATGTTATTTTTAAATAAACAACGGTTGAATTTCGTTATCAATATCGCTTCAGATATAAACTTTTATTGAAAGTTTTACTACCAGATTGTATTAAAAACAATCGGGTCGCGTACAAAATTTGCAACGTAAATGTCCAAACGAATGTTATGCACGTTCCTGATATGCACGAGCTAACATTGACTATTTATTTGTACGGCTCCAGCCGAATTCGATATTAAAAGCAAATATTTGTTCAAATACTCCGATACACAACTACAATGTGCCCGGTACATGTTGACGTACGGCGGACAAGGGGAAATTCAATGTACGTGCAGCATTTGACATATTGTTGCTGTCATTTTCCTTGCGTGTAGCGCCGCCATAAATGCAAAGCTATTCCAGGCACACTGTTCTGATGATAGTGTTGTGTATTAGAAACAGCGCGGTTATCAGCACACGTGACCGCGCGCTGCGGATATGAGCTAATCTTTGCACAAATTCAGATAACGCATTGTCTGCCATTGTCAGTCTGCTGTGAATTGTGATCGACGTTTTTATGCGTGTTGTTGGGAAAATCAATATTTGCTCTACAGGTTTCATGTTCGCAGAATGTTAATGGAAATAATAAAGCTAGTTATTTTACTCCGTGATAAATAACAATTTGTATTTCGGTTCTTTCAGGGTTTCTGTGTTTTGAAACGAAAGTTTTAATGCTTGCTGCTTTAGAACTTCAGCTTGAAAATGGATTGCTCATAATTTGTAGGAAATAAAGTACCTATGTGTGATAGACGAGACGCATGACGTATGAGCCTTTACTGTAATTAAAGCTAGACGACCGTTTCGCCTATGTTTCACTGTGAAAGATAGCGTCGTCGGTGCGTCGTGGCCATAGTAAGTAGTATACATATCTTTACTCGTAGCACATGGCTGAAATATCGTCAAATACATGTAAGTAGGTACTTGCTCGACCGCGCGTGTACCGCCCACTTTAGACAAACAGCATATTGGAGACCCCGTATGCAATAGATGGTAATTGGTAATGATTTTGATGACAAAGGTATGCATAAAGACAACGCAATCTCAGAGGCATAGGTATATCTCTACAAGTACATTTACATGCTTACTTTGGCCTATTGGTATTATTGATTAGTCTTAATGATTGCTTGTCACACTAATTTTCTTCAATCAGTAGCTTCAAGTGCTACTTACGTACACTATTAGTTAAACCAAACTACCATTACCACAGTGTAACATATTACAATTGAGTAGTTAAGTAACACCTATTTATTTAGTCAGCTGCTAACTGGTCGTGACGTGGGTGTCATGTTTACTCTGTGGTCGTCTGTGCTGTTTCAACCGTACGCGTTACACCACAAAGGTTGTTAGTAAAGGTCTCTCTTTAATCTTTTGTAGCCTCAAGTAGTCATGAATGGTTTTTGATCACCGTTTTTTAATGAAGCCAGTCATATAAACTAAGTTAAACTGACGTTTATTACGTCATCGATATTGGTTATGCATTGTTATTTGATCTGCCACGCAAACACCAGATTTAAAAGCCTTCATTTCATGTTGTTTTATTTAGAACAAATCATTTTAAATCAAGAGTGTTATACCTATGTGATTGACATGTAGATATAAGTACTATGATTGTTCATTGGCTTCAAGCCCCACAATAATTACATTTCCTCCTATTGTTACGCTAGTACATGTTCTGTGTGTATTGAACTATAACTAGGTACTTGTATCAATACCAATACCATTATTTATTATTGGTCCTTTTGTACAAATATAACGTATTACTTAATTCTTCCACAATATAATAGAGATCATAAGTAGGTAATTATTTTCGGACCAGTATTAAAGATCCTTTCACGAACGCTATATTAATCGACAAATAAGAAAACTATATTAGGTAGGTATTAATTTCGTAGAAACGAAAGCAATAATTTATCCGAGCAAGCGGTTAGTATTTCGAATATTAAAAGATGAGTAAGCAAGGTCCGGCTATAAATCGGATTTCGTTCTGAAATCATTGTTGATCCCGTGATCCGCACAATGCATCCGGCACTATCATACACGTTCACTATCATACATGTTAGTGAGTACGAAACTAAATCAAATATTAAAATACTTTCTTTTCGCCGTTCGCTAAGTAACTATTCTTTGTATTGCATTATCAATTTCTAAAAACATTATTTTATTTTCATTTGAACGCGGGTTGGTGTAGTTCGCACTGAAGTGGAACGCTGCATAGATAACTTTTCATTATTTTCAGTGAGGTAGACAAGCAACACATACAACTGTAAAACATCCACATTGATATTTTAAATTTCATTCATTTCAATTTGAACTTTATTGATTGTGCAAAATACGTTTATGGACTATTATTTTAATTTCACGACGAAAGCTATGCTGTACATCTAACTCATAATGGCTGCCATTCGAAATTCGAATGAATCACTAGTGATGTCACCCGCTTGTTAATTCGCGAGTTCGTGACTAGAGAGCTGCGATAATGTGATTTAATAAAATAGCAGTTTCGCTTCGTTAACTGTATTAATTAGGAACAATTAGGATGTGATATAGGCTTGCTATGTTGATAATGTAGTATGGAGCATGAAAATAAGTAGTTATGTTATGTTATGAGTATTTTAAAATTTTTTTTTTTTTTTTAATTTGTTCCAAGCATTTATTTTTTTCAGATTCAAGACTACAAGGTGTTTAATCATTTTCTAATAAAATGGAGGACCTAATTAATAAAGTACCACAAAGCATATATCACGCCTATACATATTTCCCGAAGGGTAAGGCAGAAGTGTACCAATGTAGGTAGATACACCCACAGTTCGCTGTTATGTTTTAAGTCTCATGTAATGGGGTCTCACCCTATAACATGACCTTTTGTTATTAAACGGGCACAAATCCTAAAACCGAGCTGCTACCGAGAATTTTACAGAAAAGTCCAAAAACACTGCTCGATCTGGGAATCGGACCCAAGACCTCTAGCGTAGCAGTCGCGCTTAGAACCACTAGGCTAACGAGGCAGTCATTAATTAAATACCTAGGCCAAATTAATTAATATTTAAATGTTTCAACACATAGGTACCTAGGCGATAATAAAATTAATCAAATGATGAAATTGCCAAATTAGATCTTCCAAAATGTTATTAGATACTGGATACGCAAGTAATTAACCAAAAGTAAACACACATAAGCACAATATTCCGTTAATCGTTAGTTACCTCAACACATTTGATTAATAAGTTGGAGGATCAAGACTAATAATACTTCAACAGAGATCTCTCTTCTGTATAATTAAAAGAAATAAAGAACTGCTACTTTCTACGCGTTATTTTTCCAGATCAGTTGCTTAATGACTGTACTTTAGATTTAAATACTTAATTATGAGTACTTTACCGGATTTATTAAAGCAAAACCAGTTTATTTCTGTCTCCTACTTCAAGGCAACACGAAAATTTCTGTACAATTACGATCTATCATTATTTTATTCGGAAGGGTGGTAGTTAGGAGAATTTTCTTTATACTTGGGTACTTTAAATGTTCTTGGAAAAGCTAAAGAGTATTTCATAGTACAAATCGAACGACCCGCCTTCACTATAATCAAGCAATCGTAATTGCGATCACGCTCAACGGTGATTTACGATGCGAGACAAAAATGTGAACAGTATGAAAATAACTGTAATAACACAAGTGTCGTCAGCGAGCGAGTCTTATCGTTGATGTCGTAATACGCATACGGCAAATTACGACATTATTAATTTGTTTTTATTTATTATTTCCTTTTGGTGATGGTATTTATGTTAATTACTGTTGATTTAGGTAATTATTTTGGGGTATTTAGATGACAGAAACTTATTTCGAATTTAGTTAGGTACTAAATACCTTCTTGAAAGTGAAAAGTGTCTGTACAGTAAATTAATTCAGCTGGCTTACTGGCTTATATAATACTAAGAACACACTTAAGACTTAAACTTTGCCCTACCTTGTTCTTCTATTTCACCATCGTGCTTTTACAGACCATTATAGCAATACCAGGAAATACACAAGAAACATAACCTTTTTTTACAACAAAAAATAAAACATGCAATTTCGTAAAGTGAACAGCATCTGTTATTTCATGATGGCGGACGAGTTGCCGCCACATCCCTACCGAAACCATTGTAATTCAACGCAGAATCCCAGTAATCCTCGCAAAGTCTACAAATCCTCCCGGACAACGACCACAACAGCCCATTAATTATAATACAGAAACTGACGCAGTTTATTGATGACTGGCTCAGGAGAGGTCCGTACTGAACACACCGCCATGACGCGTCATGAAAAATTGCTTGCCCGGGTCCCCGTTGTCCCCCAAATCTGTAGTCCGGGTGTTGTATCTCATTTATCACTGTTCCAAATTCAATTTGTAGGTGAAATACACGAAGTATGGATAATTGAACCGTTGCAATTACCTAATCATCTTCAATCTAACACAATAGAACTTTCACAAAGACAATTTACACCATTTCAATTATACCTAAATTATTAACTAGTCTAGAAATGTTTTTGACGTAAATATGTAATTTAATATTGATCAACCATTTCGATAACTGCCTAATAAAGTCAATTTAAGCCATTTAAAAGATCGATCAGGCAAGGAGGCGATCAGACACATTTTACAGTCTCAAAAACCGCTAAGTAGATTTTGATGCTTTTTTCGTCTTTATTATTCTTTGTAAAATACTCAGAAATGTTTCTTTTGCCGTCAATTTTGAAGTTCATAAAATACATCATTATTATTTTATAGTAGGTATAGGAAAAGCGATATTTAATTGATAATAAATAACTATAATTATGTAAGTATAGGTCCCTGATTGAGGTAACTATTACGGCCATGTTTTTCCTAGATTGCTAACATTGAATAATACATTACGGATATTATAACACTATTTCCTCAACACATGGATCCTACTGCAAAACACGACATCATTATTACGTGACCAAAAACTGTTCATTATGATGTATTAACCGTATAGTTCGGGAGCGCATCCGATTGGACCCGAACACAGAAACCTCCGCCGGCTCGGTAACGCGTCCACTTGGACCCGAGAATTGATATATCGCCATCCTAGTCAATTAGTGTAAATAATGATCATGCTAGTCGTCGAAACTCACGAGTTAGCATTAATTAAGGCGGTTTGATAAAAAGCCTACATGATAGCGGCATTCAATCTTTTCGTTTCAGTATGCGATTATATAAATTTACCTCTTAAAAATACATGTGTGAAAACACAGTTACCGCCATTTTGATGACTGTGGAAGTCGAGGCTATAAAACGTAAAAAAGACTGATTTCTGACATCTATTCTCCTCTACAGGAGATATAAATAATTAATCATTTAATTGTACGTCGATTTCATCCGTATTTCAACATAAATCAGTAATGGTAACAAAGTTTTTGATACACAAAGTCGAAACTTCGCGCCAATCGCGCGTGTTTACTTTTTATTTTACACAAATATCACATAAAAACATTTAGTTTACATTAAAAACATGACAAATGTCATTCAAAATATAGTAAACAACAATAAAATGCCCAGGTTTTAACGTTATTTACAAACACGGGTCTAATTACACCGAATATTCATTACCACAACTCATTTAAGTTAGAAATTGTCGAAATGTTGACCATTGTTGTTTTTTTAAAATTGCAGTGATGTGAAACTGTAGTTATGCCAATTGATTTTTTTGTTTTTGGTTCAACTCGAGTAGGTACTGAACATTACAAATAATAGAAATCTATTCTTAAAAAATGTAATTAATTATATTTTAAGCTTAAATCACATTATTAATTAATATTACTATATATTTGAAATAAGTATTATATATGTTAGCCATTGCAATTATTTATTATTTTTAAATTAGAATGCTGAAAGTTCATGTAATTTCTTGAATTTCATGACATGATCCGTTACAACCCTCCGAGTCAACGGATGTGTCAAATGTCAAAATCTTGTCGAGCAGAGTGGTTAAAGCACGGAGTATCTGGTCTGGGTGGCAGGGCTTAATTAAATGAATCACTAGCACGAGTCCGAGATAACAATGGACAAATCCAATTCCCCCCTGTAATTACTTATCTCGGGAGAGCACGAGATAATGACTGCTTGCCTGTACGCCGTCACTGCGAGAATATCACTCGCTGTCATATACGTTATAACGTTGTGGATCTCAACTGCTATTTTGTGGCGTGTACAAATATCTAATGGTTTTGAGTTCAGTTCCCAGGTCGAGCTAAAATTGTTATGGATTTTTCTATGATATTCTCAGTAGCAGCTCGGAGTTAGGATTTGTGACAAAGGGCAATAGGTTCGCCCCCTATTACATACATGGGACCTAAATATACCGGCGAACTGTGGGTGTACATTGGTACACCTCTGCGTAACCCTTCGGGGAATACGGGCGTGATGGTATGTTCAAATATGAAAGTGCATTGTTTTATACTTTCTTGAGTGTGCGTGTTCTACGGTTTTTATTTCTACAAGTTCTTTTAGTTGTTTTGTTTAGTTTTTTCATGTATGATCAAAGTTATCCGAACAAATGAATTTTATTATTATTTGTAACTTGCTATGGGTACTCGTTATCATTAGTAATCGATTTTTTTAATTGGAATATGGCTTAAAACATCCAAAGCAAAAATTAAATGTACCTAGATTTTCAGTCTATAACTTCAGGATTACTCTTAGTTTGTAAAGCAACATCGCTGATATTCTGTCTAATGATACAGATCACTGATGACCATAATAAATCATCATATTTACATATTTACCTAGTAACGACCAATACCTTCGAAGCATCGACATTCCAATTTCCCCTTGAATACAACGAATATAATCCTACAATGTGAAGTAAAGTGAAAATAACGCATCAATCATTGATTTTCCCGTTGGTTTAGCTCACTACAAAATTAAAAATTTAAAAAACCCCCAACACAAAAACCTAAGCTCCCTTTAAAAAGTAAAAAAATAACAAAAAAAATACGTCACGTTGGGGGACCGCTCGGGACGATCGTATCCTAAATGCAACATCGGTCCCCCAACGTGACGTATTTTTTTTGTTATTTTTTTACTTTTTAAAGGGAGCTTAGGTTTTTGTGTTGGGGGTTTTTTAAATTTTTAATTTAATTTTTTATTTTATACTTTTTATAGGTATCTACTTAATATAATGTCGATTTTGTTAAGTTTGAGACCCCACTCGAGTATATTTACAGATATTCGGTTTTTCTTCCTTACTTTCACCCCCACAACTTTTAAACGGCTCAACCGATTTTCATCAAACATGTCTAAGAACACTCGCAGATAGGTCACCTTTAATACAAAAAAAAACTAAATTGAAATCGCTTCATCCGTTCGGCAGCTATGATGCCACAGACAGACAGACAGACAGACAGACAGACAGACAGACAGACAGACAGACAGACAGACAGACACGTCAAACTTATAACACCCCTCTTTTTGCGTCGGGGGTTAATAAAAGGTTCTATTCAGAGGATGTGTCGGCTATAATATTTATCAGCGCTGTGCAGCGGTGGAAGATAACCGCGATATACGGGGAACTTTATCGTGCTCAATTTACTACATATTGGCAAAACGTTGCAGAATGCAGCTTATATACTTGGTTAAACAACGATATTATTTCGTAGGTTTTAACCAAAGGTTTCGGCGCAACCTCGCGAACTTGTATCCCATGATCCCACAGGATTCCTTTTTTAATCAAGTGCTTTTCTCTGGAGATTTTAATGACTGTATCTTCGGGTCGAAAAAGAGCAGTTTTTATCAGAGATTACGTTTTGACCAAATAAGGCGCTTCTCAAGGTAATGTATTCGAATAGCATTTAATTTTGGAATTTTCAATGAGTCAGTAGCTGGAAATTGATGTAAATAATCTTAATTATTAAGATAACTTATTTAATAGTTATCGTAAAACACATTTTAATCAATAATTCAGCCGATAAATCCTATTATTATAATATGAGTCACCGTTACCGAGGCTGTGGATGGTCAGATCCAGCTGTGAATACATGTTTGCTTACATCATACCGTATTAAAAATAAATAGCGACGTGCTTGGACTGACATTGTTTTCCTTTTATCTTGGTCACTAATCATTGGACCGATAATCTTTAGTCTATGCGCTAAGTGTAGAACACATTATACGCAGTAGCAAGTTTTATCATTCATGAAATATACGGCCTTCCTTTATCGGTTCCTTACTGAAATATTATCTTTAGAAGATCGAAAGTAACCCCTTCCGTATAATGTAGACTTTCTTACTTATTTTTCTCGGGACATAAGACAATGGTGAAAAGAAAAACCTCAATATCTTCATACATATTGAGAGGGAGATAGTATCGAGATAGAAAGAAATAAAATAAGAAGCCGTCGCCAACACACCTAGGTAGTTTGGAAGGCTAGATGAGAGTAACTTTTGCTTACAACCTCAACCAAGTACACAACGGGGGTTCATCCGACATTCGTGTAAAGTTTTGTGGAATTCTCACACAGTTGAGAAAAGAATTTGCTAACTAAAAATTGTTTATTTCATGGAAAGCCGCGGATCCGACCAAAATAGGCTCGCTCCACAAACTCAGACAAAGAAAGGGAAAAGTTTTAAAAGCATACCGCTGTTCAATTTCGGTATTTTCAATGGAGAACGATCACAAATAAATGTTTGTCTTCCATCTTCTGTTACGACCGCGACGTAATTTACTATTAAGAGTTTGCTCATTAACTTGGCTCGGCGGCTGCCAGAATATGCACGCGGAGCCAGATGGGCCGAGGTGCTTTAGACGCAACTTTTCACAATAAGTACAACTTTGAAGGGAAATAGTAACGGTCCCGACAAAGTTCGGTTACGCTCGAATGTCGTTTATTATAAACTTACAACTTTCCACATTTACGTTATCGATCATGAACATGGCCCGTGTCAGGGCCTCAGACCTTGACATGCTCACGTTTAACTTTCCTGATTTCAGGAAGTTTACGTTATAATTAGAAAGTATTTTAGTAACGCCTTTTATTATACATACCTAGGTCTACATGCTTAAAAATGAAGCAGTAGCCTAGACCTTCGTTTAACTGAAGTATCAAGTCTTAATCATTGCAGTTTATTAAGTTAGCAGCTCCCTAGGTTCCGACGGACTTTTCGATTGCGCTATGATTTTTACCAAAAAACCTGGAAATCATTGTTTTTCAGGAACTAAAACCTGTATCGTGCCGTTTTGGTAACAAAAGTAACACGACAAAGGGCAAGGTATTATTAAGTGCAGCCGCTATCTAATCTGTTATCAGTTCAATATTATGATCGCTATCCACCACCTACAGGTGTATGGGACATAGCTCTGACGAAATATAATATCAGCCTAATAGACGCTACGTTATATTAAAATTGTCTCTTCGTGCTTCAGGGCTGCCGTAGTCAGTAAGCAAGTAACTTTAACTGTAATAGTGCCAATTCATTAATACGATCAAGCCACAAGACTGCTCATCACGATTTTACAATAGGTATCCACGCGACTACGAAGTAATCTCGAGATACACATTACGCATGGAGCTTGCTCTTGGCTAGAGAAATGTCAACAAAGTTGAGTCATACGATCTGTTGGTGCAGCGGCGAGCGAGCAGCGTGGCGATCTATTGTGAACTTGTGATTGTTTTGATATGCACGTCCGTCGCTTTCGCTGGCGGCAGGTGTCGTCTGACAGCGCCGAGCGGCTGCGGCGTGCGTACAGTTTACACAACAGAGGCTGCACGCTCGCACCCGTCGCTCGCGGCTCAGGTGAGGCTGGCACAAATACGGCACCGGCACTGGAGCGTGGTCGCCCCTCTCCCCATGCCGCGGAGGCCGCCTGCTCGCGTGCCGCTCATCGCCATTATCTGCGGGACCTTGGGCCGCAACGCGCGATAAAACCACTCACCTTTTTGATTTGGAAGTGGTCGGGGCGCAGAGTCTCCTGTATCTCCTGCTCGGTGCCTCGCGGTGCCGCCTGCACCGAGCTGCGGAACCCGTCGAGCACCCCCTTGAACGTGAACTTCTTCATCGCGAATAATCGAGTAGCGGGTCCTTTGTCCGAAGGCCGCTCGCGCCGGCCGCGGCTACATCACAGCCGTCCGCCGCGGACAGCGAGCCGGTTTTGGCGGAAGGAAGGTCGGTCGCTCCCGCGCTACACTTGGTCGCTACTGCGCAGGGCCGCCCGGGGCCGCCGCCGACGCCGACACGCGCCCGCCACGCCGACGATCGACGAAAACTAGGCGAGGCACCGCCTCCGGAATGTACGGCAATGCGGCTCCGCTGACGGATCGATAGCCGGGACACGGAGTACACACGCGCACTGGCGACACGCTGTCAGCGAGGCCGCCGCGAACTGGCCGGAAAGACTCGGAAAGAGCGCGACACCACCGATCGATGCGCTCGGCCCCGCTCGGGAAAGAGATGAACACATATTGCGCATGTAGGCGCGTCTTGCGGAAGAAAAATTTCACAGCTGATAACCAAATAGTTCCGCATGCCGCCGCAGGGTGGCGCGCGCACGATAACAAACGTATGACATTACTGACGTTTCACAAGTGTCAAACCGGCTCGGGCTCCATCCCATGGCTAGTCCCGTAGTCCGTGGTCTGCTGAAAGTCTGACAAGATAGTTTGATATTATTTTTCTACAAAACTTCTCGCGCTGAAATTACAGAAAATGTCGTACAAAGTGATGACGAGGTGTTTCAACACGTTGAGTTATGTGGGGAGCTACAATAAAATCAGAGACAGACCTTTCAAGTGAGTGTTTACATTACCGTTTTGTGTTGTTACAAACAAGCATTATTTCTCGATTAACAGGTTAATTATGAAAGCGTTTTAAATCGGTTTGATACTCTCACTCTAAAAGGATATAAAAAAAGCGTTTCATCTCTTAAAAAATTAGATATCACTTCGTAAAACTACGTGTATTTGGCGTACGTGATCGAATACTTGTGGTGTCATCAATCTTGTAAACAATGACTATATTGTAAGGTTTCAAGATCCTTACAATAATGTGCCTTATTATACTGTGTCTAAGAAAATAAAACTGTGCTTATAAACAAGACCATATTTACAGTTATCTCAATTTTATATTATCAGAGTGGTATTACAATAAATAGCTTCGAATCTTATTGCCAAAGATAAGGAAAGTAGGTTAACGTCACCCATAGCATGTACACTTACAGTAAAGTGATAAAAAAGTTTATTATACCTACCTGTGTTTTGTAACACCATAAAAAAATAGAAAGCTTAATATTTCTTTTTGTTTCCTAAAATATAGTTCAATTTTCAATAATATGTTTTGAAAATTGCCTAGTCTGAAGTGTGGGAATGTTGCTAGAAAGTAATAATATCAGTCATTTCAGTACTATTCTGGGTAGTCAACAAGAGCTTGAACTTAGTATTATGCCTGTATGCTAATACAGGTCACTATCTACCTGTGTGCCATTTTCATCCAAATCTGTCCAGCCATTAATTGACTGATCAGGAAACACAAGCTTACCCATTATAAACAGTTTACTACACAAACAAAGTTGCAGGAACTTTTTTTTGTGTTTTCTTACACGTCCCAATTTTTTTAAACAATAATATATAGCCTATAGCACTCAGGGATGATATAGCTTGTTATTTGTGAAGAACTTTTAGAATCCGACCTGTACTTCCGTAGATAACTCATTCAGACAAAAAACAAACAAACTTTTCAGCTTTATATTATTAGTATAAATGTATGATCAGCTTGTTGAAAATATGATCATTTCAAGGTACTAAGTTATGACTAATCACCAACAGTCTACTTTGCATTTGAAATTACCATTAAATTAGGTTGAGTATAATTTTTTCTTCATCCTGTTTTTAGTCTGTAATTCTGCATAAAACCACAATCTAAAATATTATTTCCAGATTATACTGTGCAGCAATATTAGGCACAGGCTATGTAGCATACAGCCAGCTGAAAAAAAACAAAGCGGAAATGAAGGAAATAATTCAGATTAAGAACTACATGGCTGAGCCTATTACACCAAGAGAGAACTTAGAGAAGAACATGAATGATATGAAGACTCAAATGGAACTGCTCATCATGAGGATACAGGCGGAGTTCTGTAGAGCTCTGGAGCAAGAGGAGGATGAGGTGAGCAGGCTTCTCAGAGCTTCTGTTGAAATGTGTCTATAGTGCAGCAAAAATGAGCAGACCATAGAGTTTGTCATCTAAGTAAAACTTTTATAGTGTCTAATTAGAAGAGTCTTGTTGATATTTATTTCCTGATACCTGAAATTCTAAGGCCCACCACCCGCTTTCACCAAATCATTAAACATATTTAGCGCTAAATGTGTTTAAATTATCAGTCTGTCTCTGCCACTTTGTAACAATGTGACAGGGATGCAATGATGTTCTAAATATGTTTACGCACTAAATGTATTTAGTGATTTTGATGAAAGTGGGTCTAACTAAATATTGTTGGAATATAACATTTTATTACACTTGTATTTACAGAATTTTTAATACATAATCATAGTAATAATATAATAAAGTACTTAAGTGGTGACCCAATTAATTACTTTTTAAATTAGACAATGTATTGTGATGTAATCTGTATTTGTAAAAGTAATACAATTACCTTAATGCTATCTCGTTGAACAAGAGACATACATAAATTGCTTTTTGTGTTGTAGGCTTGGGAGGATGAAAAAACAGCTGATCAATATGATTTCGAAAATGATGTTTACTTATTGTCGCCGGTACGTTGTTATGTTTAACAGCCTGTGTAAATAACAGTGAATAGAAATATTAGATTATTTCACAGTGCCTTGCCCATAGTACTAATATTGTTAGGAATCCTGTAATCTGTAGTGAAAGACATACATAAATGTATTTCCATGATCAGTTTCAATTAATAATACATAGTTATTAGCATATCAGACATGTTACCCCATATAGCAGTAGATACTTATTAGCTTGCTGGGCGGTTTTACGCGGAAATACCTTTCTCAGCTTAAACACAGATCGCACTTTGCTAAGTAAGCGCTTTATAAGAATATACATTACATACATAAACTCGCGCCTTTTTCCTATGAGGGTAGGCAGAAACCACAGAACGCCACCTGCTATGGTGCATATTCCTTTCGCCTTATCCACCTGCATACATCTGGTCATATAAGCACATAAAGTTAATAATTATATAAAGCACTTATTTTACTTAGCAAAATCTCAAGTGCGGTATGTAAATATATATATTTAAAAAAAAAACCATCACGCCTGTATTCCCCGAAAGGTTAGGCAGAGGCGTACCAATGTACACCCACAGTTCGCCGGTATATTTAGGTCCCATGTAATAGGGAGCGAGCCTATTGCCATTAACCGGGCACAAATCCAAACTCCGAGCTGCTACTGAGAATTTCATAGAAAAACCCAATAACATTTTTTGCTCGACCTGGGAATCGAACCCAGGACCTCTAGCGTAACGTGCGGTCTGTAAATCTCGCCATAAGAAGGAAGTGTTAAAGATAGATACTGTACCTTGTGACCTTTAAACAGAGCCGATTTTCAGTCTAATTTAAAATGTAATTTCATCTTAATTTTGCATACACCAGGAAGCCAAATTCAAAGTGGACAGATGGCTTCGCCCAGAGGGCGGCGGAGGCATCACATGCGTGCTGCAAGACGGCCGGGTCTTCGAGAAGGCAGGCGTCAACATCTCCGTCGTGTCTGGTACCCTACCACCAGCTGCGGTCCAGCAAATGAGAAGCAGGTCAGTCGCCAACAAGATATTAAGCTTCTCAAACAAAACATAGCTGTTTTGTTTGAGAACCTTAATATCTTGTCTTTTGCTTTATTTTTAACCACCGACTCAAAAAGGCGGGTGTTATAAGTGTTACGTGTCTGTGTATATGTTTGTGGCACCGTATTAAACGGGTGAATCGATTAGAATGCGGTTTTTTTTTATTTGAAAGCAGGTTTCCTAGCGATGGTTCTGAAATATGTTTAATCAAAATCAGTTCAGCTTTTTCATGGTTTGTATTAGCTGTACAACTTTTATTAGCTGCGGAAAGGATTTTCATTCTTTTGTCGGGGGTTACTTTAAAAAATATGTCATCTATTTTATTTAAATATTGTGTTTCAAAATATGTATTGTAATAAATAAATAACGGTGATGGGTGGTCAACTACGTCAGGCTGGTCAACGGTGGCTACTCTGCACCAACAAATATTTAGAACATTACCATTACCTACTAAAAATACATATTTTCTTCAAGTATTTTTAAAGATTGATATTTAAGATTAATAATGGAGTACGAAAACATCTATAATTCGAGAACGCACTTGAAGCTTCGGAAACGTATCTTATCGCTCGTGTTCCGGATAATCCGGATTACGATTGCTTTTCAGAGTGTAAGATTTGAGGCGGCGAGATTATGTATATAGTTAGCCAGTTATCTAACTTAGGATTGTTTGATTGAGATTAATATTTTTTTAAACACATGTTTGTTTAGCTGTCTGTTAACAACAAATCAATATTTCTTGTATACGTACCATCACGCCTGTACTCCCCGAAGGGTTAGGCAGAGCTGTACTAATGTACACCCACAGTTCGTCGGTATGTTTAAGTCCCATGTAATAAGGTGCGAGCCTATTGCCATTAACTGGGCACAAATCCTAACTTCAAGCTGCTACTGAGAATTCAAAAATTTCTTCTACGGTATTAAACCAAACATGATTGCATCAGGGGTAAAAAGCTGGAGAACGCGGAGCTCCCGTTCTTCGCGGCGGGAGTGAGCGCCGTGATCCACCCGCGGAATCCCATGGTGCCCACCATACACTTCAACTATCGCTACTTTGAAGTCGAAGATAAAGATGGTAAGCCCTTCATTATGTTAACTTCCTAACTGATATTGTAAATGAGAAAGTAAGTTTGTTTATTTATGAAAAAAAATTCAACTCTCCTTGGCTCCAACGCCAAGAGACCCCTCCTTTCAATCTACAGATATAAGAAATTTCTGTGTTCTAATCCGTGACTTCGTCTGCAGCCACCACAACCAATATTCACGCATATGGAAAAAAAACCGCGGGCAAAAGCTATAAAAGATAAACATAATTGCTCTACCAGAAAGTAAATAGAGAGTGCTACGTCCCGTAGAGAGGAGAGGGTGCTCCATCTTTGTATCGCGCCAAAATACTCAAAAATTCGAAACCTGCTAACATACTTGTACTGTTTGTGCTCTTACTCATCTTGACGTATCGGCTCACTGCCTAACTCGCCGCACGCACGTCCGCTCAGCTCCATGGCTCTAAGCAAACTGTGCGAGGGAGGGGGAGTATGCCCCGCTCCCCACCACACTATAGCGCGCGGCGTGTACGCATGAGACGACAGAACTATATAATATAATCTACAAACACTACATCTCTTCCTTATTTTAATGAAAGTTTTAGATATACTAACTTTTTTTATATTTAGTAACATCTTTATCAGATCATCAACCACCTTCTACATTTTAATTGACATCACTAATTTTCCATAAACTTCAGATATCAAAATCAACTAAAGTTTACGAATAAGCATAACATTAATACCATCAATAATATTTCCAATATTGTGGTTTTAACAAACCCTTTGTAATAACTAAATCGATTGAATACTTCCTTCACTTCCCAATTAATCTTTAATTTTTAACATTTCACCTCATAACACATTTCTTGTTTTTTGTTATGTGGCCCATATGTTGATCCAAATCAGGATGGCTGGTAGGGTGATTATATTTCAGATCACCCTTCATAAAATTGTAATCGGACTTCACTTAAGGTTGCTTACTAGTTAATAAATGGAAAATATTTTTCATCCTTCCTTATGGTTGATGTTCTATTAAAATAGTTCCTCTAGTCTAGTTTGAAGGAATCTTTTTAAATGCTTTATACCCCTTTATGAGAGCTGAGGCACGAAACCCCAATAAATTCAAACTTCAACTACTTTGTAAAAGGCAAATTGCAGTTGTATACAGCTATTTGACTTTTTAACAAATTATTAGGTAATTTGGATTAGTCTAGCCTATTAAATAACTGCCTAATTTAAATTGTATATAATTTATGTAAAATTTAAAAATATAAACAATTACATTTTAAAATTAACGTAAATTGACGTAAAATGTAATTCTCAACTTTAACTTTGCATACCGTTAAAAACGGTTAGACATGCAGTACTGTACAGGATTAACCCCTTTGTACACACACCTTGTCTCGGGCAAATAATTATATTCTATTCCATGGCATGACATATCTTATGCCTTTTGCAAAAACCATTTTGTTAACATCTATATATATACCATCACGCCTGCACTCCCCGAAGGGTCAGGCAGAGGTGCACCAATGTACACCCACATCTATGATGGTATTTTTGTCAATCTAAAGAGGAATAGTACAGTTACTTCTTGATTTTGTAAGCATTTGAAACCAAAATAAGCTGCCATTAATACTGATTTGTTTACATGTCATCTTGGTTTCGACTGTAAGTATAGGTCTCCATCCAACACTCTCAATGTTGCAATGAGCCCCCAACCTAATAGAAATGCATCTCTATACACCTGTGAAAGTCCAATAGAACCACCATAATGTCATAGAAGCATCATAATTGATTTTAGAATTAATAAATGTTAAGTATTTCACATTTCCATTTCTTTTGGATGTATGGTCAGCAAAACAATCTATTAACAATGTTACTTTTACATATCATTTAAATAGACACAAAATTATACAATTCACTGCTATACAGAATTTCAGGCAAAACGTTAGAGTTCATTTTCCTTAATTTTAGCCTCCTTTCCTTTGATATTGTACCCAGTGATAAGGATTAAAAAATCTGAAATGTTTATCTACTTTTGTTGCTGACTGTACCATACATATGGAATAGTTGTAATTTCCCAGTAATTTGGTGAATACACTGGGTGCTATACACAACCGATATATGGCAATGCTGTAAATGCATCATTATAAAATGTCATGGAAATTAAATCAGAGACATTTTCTATGTAAGTATATCATGTTTTAAGATATACTATTTACATTCTATAGATATGATTTAATATAAATATAGAAATAATTACTTCGAATTTAATAATTTGTAGATAAATGGAAATATAAAATAATGTAACATGGTAACCAGAAAATTATTAAAGCGCTCTTTCTCTCTCCTCTTATTTAAAATTTTGCTGTGCCCAACAGGGTCCATAATTGTTTCTAAATATATATTTTTAACTACCACTTGTAGGTGTACATTATGGATTGCAATAAACGATTTTGATTTGATTTGATTTCCTTAAGGTTATGCCATCTATGTTGCTCATAATATAATAATTATGATCAATTAACCTTATTGCAGTTCTAATTGCCTTCATCTCAAAATGGCAAACTGTTATGAACTTATCAAAAGATTTTAAATTAAATATAAGTAAATCTTTTTTGAAAATATTATTATCATTTATTATTATTGTAACGACATGGAGTTATAGTTTTAACTGTAAAGGGTTAGTAATATCTTCCTGCCGGTGGAATTTCACTACTTAATAAATCATTTTTAGGGTATACATTTTAATAGGATTGGACGTAAAAGGAATATGTAGTGACACAGTACCTGTCACAGTTACCTAGTACCTTCATACCTCGAACCACCTTACCACCATAACAGTTACCAGTTACCAGTACCTCAGAACCAATACCACGACATAACCACGCCACCGCGACGGAATACCATATAAAACTGTACCATAGTAGGGACTTATAAATAACACACACGATACCTCTTCGTTAGACTGGTTGTCAGACATCTAGGCTTCTGACCATCCGTAACGATTGTCAAAGATCTACCAATGACAACCGGGACCAACGGCTTTACGTGCCTTCCGAAGCACGGGGGTGTCACACCACCAACTTCCAAACTCCGGGCAGCTACTGAGGAATTCTTATTGAAAAACCCAATAACACTCTTTTGCCCGACCTGGGAATCAAACCCTACGCTCATCTGTCGCGCTTGCGACCACGAGACCAACGGGGCAGTCAGGTCAATTTCAATTCAGGTCTTGTAAATTTTGACAAGTTATGCATCTTTAAAATAACTTCTTTCGGTTTCATAGATAGGTCAAGAGTCAGAACATAATTCCAGCATTTGCCATTGTTATTTTTAACGAAATAGGTCACAAAACGGGCACCATCCGTTCTATGACTTCAGAAAACACATTTATGCAAGCTTCCATCATCACTCATTATAATACTTCTGGTCATGAACGGCATCATCCGTTCTGACCAACAACATTTCATCATCATACTTTTAGTCATGAAAGGGCATCCTTTCTGACCAACTTTTACGAAAGCTTCAATCACTACTGATAATAACACTAATAGTCATGAAAGGTCATCAACCTTTCTGACCGACATCATTTTAACCTAATATTCATGAAAGGTCATCAACCCTTCTGACTGACATCATTTTAACCTAATATTCATGAAAGGTCATCAACCCTTCTGACTGACATCATTTTAACCTAGTAGTCATGAAAGGTCTTCAACCCTTCTGACTGACATCATTTTAACTTAGTAGTCATGAAAGGTCTTCAACCCTTCTGACCGACATCATTTTAACACTTCAAGTCATGAAAGGTCATCAACCCTTCTGGCCAACATCATTTTAACATTTCAAGTCATGAAAGGTCATCAACCCTTCTAACCAACATCAATTTAACACTTCAAGTCATGAAAGGTCATCATCCCTTCTGACCAACATCATTTTAACACTTCAAGTCATGAAAGGTCATCAACCCTTCTGACCAACATCATTTTAACACTTCAAGTCATGAAAGGTCATCAACCTCTCTGACCAACATCATTTTAACACTTCAGGTCATGAAAGGTCATCAACCTCTCTGACCAACATCATTTTAACACTTCAAGTCATGAAAGGTCATCAACCTCTCTGACCAACATCATTTTAACTTCTAGTCATGAAAGGTCATCAACCTTTCTGACCAACATTTGTCTCCAATTTAATGGTGACCATGTCTCCAATTTAATGGTGACCACATAATCTGTCTCCAATTAAATGGTGACCAGTAGCGATGAATTTTTTTTTAGTTCATTAAAAACCATATTATTTCTATTCTATATTGTACGGTTTATCAAATACCTCCTATACATAAAACATTATCCTTTTACAAGCTCAATAGTTTAAAGTGTAGCTAAAAGCTTAAAGCATGTACAAGTTACTTTGTGTGCCTTGTAAGCCAATGTGCTTATTAAACCACATTATTATAAGAATAGTAATCTATTAATCTTTGTTCATTGTCAAATAGGTACTCTTAAGAGCGTGTATACCGAAAGTGGGTAACGTCGCAAATAGCTGTCAAATATTTCGCTGTTTAGATTAATTTGTCAATATTACTGTATGAAAATAAGAAATATGGCTAACTAATGAACTAGAATATTGATTATGAAGTGCAATAATTCATATCGCAACACCGAATATTTAGTTTTAGATGTAAAAAGAACCAACCCATTAATCAACACCTCATCGCTCAAAATATGTAAACAATACGGCTTCAACCGTTTGGTTCTACAATAATACAATCATCTTTTCAAGTTTTAAGCAACAGCCACCAGATACTCTGTATTTAACTAATTACCATAAAAACATATTTTAAATAATAATTACTCACAATGGAAAAATAATGCCATAATATAAAGCTTTAACAGCTTAATTTATAAATCAGAAATCAACAGACATTTAATCGGGACTCCAACCCGATAGACTAGTGGGTAGGTACGATAAAAACATACTTCAAATAATAAATATTAATTGTTATGATAACCAGAAATCAACAGATTTAATCGGGACTCGAACCCGATAGGATAGTGGGTAGGTAGAATAACTACAGATTTATAATGTCCTAATTAACTGTATGTTTATTATTGGTATACCTGAATTATACACAACTACCATTTTGTTGGTATTTGTTTCCATTTAGCACTATATTTGTTAAAATGTAATTCGAATAATGTCTATATTATGCTACAAAATGTAGACGTTAGATGGTATTGTTTACATAGTTACGTAACAACTTCCTTTTACGTTTTAACGTGATCTTATCACATGATAAAATAAAAATGTTTAAAACTATATGATACTACCCACGTTTATATAAATAAAAATGACCAAGCTATGCATTATCATCAACGTATATTATAAATATTTAACTCATGTCCTTCTTCCCGCAAAAGTTAATTATTCACAACGACCAAGCAAAGTTTTGTTGCAATAAATAACCCACGTTAAATTATTATGAACTCGCACACTAATATTAGGTTTTCTTTCTTTAGTAGTATGGCCTTTCCTTACTAAAAAATAAACGTTGAGAATGTCGCATTTTTTTTTTCAAAAAAAAAAATAAATAAAAAATAACACAGTACTTACAATACTCGTCGCCAAAATGTACTGTTTGTGCTCTTACTCATCTTGACGTATCGGCTCACTGCCTAACTCGCCGCACGCACGTCCGCTCAGCTCCATGGCTCTAAGCAAACTGTGCGAGGGAGGGGGAGTATGCCCCGCTCCCCACCACACTATAGCGCGCGGCGTGTACGCATGAGACGACAGAACTATATAATATAATCTACAAACACTACAATACTAATTCCATATTATTTCTGATACTAGGTGTACAATGGTGGTTCGGCGGCGGCACCGACCTGACGCCATATTACTTGAACGAGGAGGACGCGATACACTTCCATCTCACGCTGAAACATGCGTGTGACGACCATGACAAAACTTATTACCAGAAGTGAGTTTTTATTACTGCTTATCTATTTTATTAACGACGATTTTCATTGATGAAATGGAAGCCTCCAATTAAAAACAATAACATAATAAATGGTATTTTCTTCTTAGTTGTGCAAAAAGTTTGGATTCAATATTTTTTTTCTACCATATTGTTAGTCAATTACATTTTTGACTACTTTATGGTAGAATACCTTTATTGTTCTCAGAACAATACAAAATATTCTTTAAAAAAAAATGGTATATAATATTTAACAATAATTACATCAGTGATACAGAATTATATTTGCGTAGTTTGAAATGTAATGGACACAGGAGACTGCATGACAATGCTATACGAGTCGAAAATTGCCGCAAACCAACTATCGTTCTTCTTTCGTATTGCTTTTATATTCGTTATTTTGATATGAATTTTTAATTACAATAATGATATTCCATTTGTCAGATTCAAGAAATGGTGCGATGACTACTTCTTTATCCCGCACCGGGGCGAGTGCCGCGGCGTCGGCGGCATATTCTTTGATGACGTAGACACGCCCAGTCAGGAGAAAGCCTTCGATTTCGTCACCTCCTGTGCTGAAGCAGTCATTCCTAGTTATTTACCTATTGGTAAGGACTTTTATAATTTGGTACACACAGAGATGGATCTAGGTATGGGCTTAAAGGCTCAGAGCCGCGGGGATATTAAGGGCCCCCAACCATTTATCCCATGAATGGGATTCATGATAATGGTACTTACTGTAAACATTGTTATAAAAAACAGTTATTTTTCAAAATGGTAAATAGTTTGATTAATTAGATGGACCGCTAAGTCTTGGGCTCCACAAATTCACGGTCCATTCATTGTCGCTCCATCATCAATTCACTCTTGTTGTGTAAAGTGAATCATAGTACTATTGCAAAAATATGGCGTAATTTACGTTAAAACAAGTAAACATATACCTGCCTCGGTAGCCTAGTGGTCCTAAGCGCGATTGCTACGCTAGAGGTCTTGGGTTCTATTCCCAATCGAGCAGTGTTATATTCGGTTTTTCTATGAAATTCTCAGTAGCAGCTCGAAGTAAGGATTTAATTGTGCCCGTTTGATGGCAATAAGCTCACCCCCTATTACATGGGCATACCGGCGAACTGAGGATGTACAGTCACGATCATAAACATCCGAGACTTATCTGAACGTCGCAATTGTTCATTTACGAGTAAATGGCTTTTAAATTTTGCCAAGTGTACACATGTTTCTGCTCGTGACTGTATATTGGTACACCTCTGCCTAAACTCTGCGGAATACAGTTGTGATGGTATGTATGTACAATTAATCCCTTTCTTATGTTACAGTTCAAAAACACAAGGACGACGCGTACGGCTACTACGAGCGGCAGTGGCAGCTGCTGCGGCGCGGGCGCTACGTGGAGTTCAACCTGATCTACGACCGCGGCACCAAGTTCGGCCTGCACACGCCGCAGGCGCGCTACGAGTCCATACTCATGTCGCTGCCTCTTAACGCTGTAAGTGTTACTCAACGTACATCTTTTTTTAAACATTGCCCCATACTTGGAATTTCTCTTGTATCGTAGATGCGTTTACAAACATAAACTCACATACCAAACCAAATGACCAAAGTGACTTTTTCTAATTCATACGTATTTTCTAAGTTTATTTTGGACATCACTGACATCAGTAACCATGTCAGAGGCCCTAGAGGCGGTTTAGAAACTCTGACACTAGGGTGTTTGGGGTCGTTAAACCTTACTGCCCACACGATAAAGGAAGAAGAACTCACATACATAAACAGCCAAACCCGGAACCACTATCTGTAGGCCATATAAATATTTGTTCCGTGCGGGAATCGAATTCGCTCAGCCACTGTGCGAATCGTGTCGTCAACGGCCCTTTGTATGTATGTATTTATTTTTCCAACAAAAAGTATATAGGCGGGTTAATTTGCGGAGGTGCGGGGTGCGGAGCATTCACCTTAATGCCTTAGGCATATATGTCATTGGGTGGTACACAAGGCGACGGCCCACCTGATGTTAAATGGTCACCGCGGCCTATAAAATCTGTGATACCAGAGGTGTTACCATCCCATAACAAAAGTTGAAATATCTCATGTGCCTGTGATTACTCCGACTTTAAGGTTCTATGAACATAATTGATGACGCGACTTTTAAGGTTCTATGAACATAATTGATGACGCGACTTAATTTCAACACTGCAATAATTTGTAGTATTGCCAGTAGTGTTCTAGCAGGGCTGAAGTGACAATGCAATGGCGACATCACATAATTAGAAAACCAGCCTAATTATGTGGTAATTATGGCCATTGCATTGTGATAATCACCAAGTTTACCTTAAGCGATAGTAATGCCATAATTGTCACTTGTAAGGTCTATCCTGTGTAATAAATGGTTTGCGGTAAATAAACCAGCATAACGAGGAATCAGTAATTTCTACACTTTGTGGTATAGGGAAATTGCGGATTATTCCTAACCTGACCCGAAATCCTAACCCGGTCGCGGGTTAGGTTAGGAACATGAAAAATAAAAAAAAAATTGTTCCTAACGTAACCCCCTCTCTAACCTGACCCGATGTTTCGTTCCTAACGTAACCCGAATTGCGATATGGTAGGTTTCCCCCTCCTCTTTCTCAGAATTAAAGGTATTGTATTATTTTATACACAGTACATATACTACGTACTTTTTACTTTTTATATTTAATTATTATGATAAAAAGTTGGAGGTAAGTAGTTTTCTACTAATACTATTTCTATCTAATACATTATTTATCAATACAACTATTCTACTACTAAAAGTCAAAAAATCTAAACTGATTGCATTGCACTGCACAGCATTGTTACTGGTGACGAGACGTGGGTTTACGAGTTTGACATGCAAACTAGTCAACAATCTTCGGAGTGGCACCTTCCAACAGAACCGAAACCGAAACGAAACGATGACGAAATCGAACTACAAACTAGCACTAGACTAACGAACTAGACTCCCATACAAATGTGAAGACGCGTGGCGGTCTTGTCAATCTACATCGCTGAGGTATCGAATCCTTCTTTCGACAGTTTGGCAAAAACTTGAACCCTATAGATAAGCAAAACAGTCGGTTCATCAGAAGGTGCCACTCCGAAGATTGTTGACTAGTTTGCATGTCAAACTCGTAAACCCACGTCTCGTCACCAGTAACAATGCTGTGCAGTGCAGTGCAATCAGTTTAGATTTTTTGACTTGTAGTAGTAGAATAGTTGTATTGATAAATAATGTATTAGATAGAAATAGTATTAGTAGAAAACTACTTACCTCCAACTTTTTATCATAATAATTAAATATAAAAAGTAAAAAGTACGTAGTATATGTACTGTGTATAAAATAATACAATACCTTTAATTCTGAGAAAGAGGAGGGGGAAACCTACCATATCGCAATTCGGGTTACGTTAGGAACGAAACATCGGGTCAGGTTAGAGAGGGGGTTACGTTAGGAACAATTTTTTTTTTATTTTTCATGTTCCTAACCTAACCCGCGACCGGGTTAGGATTTCGGGTCAGGTTAGGAATAATCCGAAATTGCGGTTTGCACTCATCTTATATGTAATTATATTTAAATAATAATTAGACGCAGTAGACGTACTTTACATTACACAATTGTTTCAGAAATGGGAGTACATGCACGAACCCAAAGAAAATTCAGCAGAAGCGAAGCTCATGCGAGTTCTGAAGGAGCCCATCGATTGGCTGAACTTAAACAAACAGCAACAGCAGAGTTTGAAAAAGTAAAGGTTACGGTATCGTGTGGGTATTGGGTTGAAGAAGCACAGTGTTAATGACGCATTATGTAATATACTTATACTATGTTTTTTAAATGATGTTAATTAAATTATATTTTTTAACCGTTTTTTTGTTATTTTATTCGTTCATCTTTGGAATTCCAATTTAATAGTTTCATAAGTGTAATCTACGTAGGGGTAAAAATGAAAACACGTAGACATGATTTCATTTTTAAAGGTCCAACTGCATTAGCGCGGCGATGCACAGCCGAGCACAAACCGTCAAAATATTGTTTTATTCATTTTTTTTTTTTATTGGAGATGGGTAAGCTCTTGACTCTACTAGTCTTGGTCAGAGGTGACATAGGCCAAGTTATAACAAGTTTAGTTGCTATAAATGTAGCACTAAAGCGGCGCTATGTAGCACTGCATTGCTGGACATTGCAATAATGTTTCCTCCAAAAGTACATTTGAAGTGCAATGTTGTGACACACGGTGTGCAACGTTTAATGCGATATAACATGCGGCGTGCCGCGCCTGTTCGCGTACAGATATTGAAGCTTCCACGGGGTACCATTTCTTCTTGTTACCACCATATCAAGGCAGTGTTTTACATATTTTAGTAATGAAGAATAAATCTGAAGCATGATGATGACTTTATTAACCTTTTAACCGCTTGGCAAAATATCAGTCGCCGTGCCCCTAGCGCGCGGCTACAAATTTGACAAAATAATACCTTTGCAGGCAGGCAGTTAATAGGACAAAAATAGATCGAAAAATCATGCGTGTTCTCTGTCGCAGAAATAGGACACGAGCGGTAGGGGCACGGAAATATGTGTCGCATAAATGTGACACAAGCGGTTAAAAGGTTAAAGCGTTGATAACACAATAGGTAAGCATCAAAACTTACGCAAACTTCTACACAGACTACATCCCGCTTTGAGGCAAAGAAAGAATGCAAGTGGCCGCTTAACTGCAGTTGTAGAGTGAAAAGTGCAGCAAAGCCGCACAAGAGCGACACTAAACTTCAGCGCTGCCGCTGGTTTAATGCGTTTAAGCCTTTTCATTTTTTTTGGTTGCTCAATGTAGACTGCTGTAAGAGAAAGTTTTTTAGAGATGTGACAACACAACAACAACACACTTCTACAGTCAACAACATTTACAAAATCTTAAAATAAGCAAGACTAATAAAGCATTGAAACTACTATTTTAGTAGAACTTTCAAACATATAATGACAACACCAAAATACAACTGTCAAAGTGTCAACTAAATTGTCACTTTCTCGATGGCTTCAATGTTGTGAACGTGAATTTCTTATTTTCATAATACATATGTGTTTACTCGACAACTTTTATTGCTTTCCGCCGATACATCTACGTCATCGCCACCGTAACATAAATTCGTTCAAGTGACCGATATTACGTCGCGATTTCAAGACAAAATGTCATAAATATGTGGCGCGCGTAACGGATGCATCGTTTCCTACATTCCTTCACCATAAACGAAACGTAACGTTTGTTTCCTATGTGATGTTATTGCAAAGTGGTGGTGGGTAGCTTAGCAAGATGCCTTTCAAGTTGAAGCTGAAGAAGACGCGGCAGTACAATGTCGCGTCAAAGAGCTTGTTTGTGATAAGTGTGGAGCTGCTGGATGGCGGGGTGGCGGACTGCACGCTGTCGGTGGACAGCACCGGGCAGGAGTGCCTGGACAACGTGTGCCAGCGGCAGGCCGTCCTGCAGCCGGAGCTGTTCGGGCTACGCTACGTCAACCGCAGCCAGCAGCCGCGCTGGGTGCAGCTGGAGCGCCCGCTCAAGCGCCAGCTCGAGAAGTACGCGTCCTCCCACCAGCTGTACCTGCGAGTCATGTACTACGTTATATCCGGGACCAGTTTGATCACTGATGAGGTCACTAGGTACCACTACTTCTTGCAACTCAAGAATGATTTAATAGAAGGCAGGATCATCTGTGACTGCCAGCAAGCTGTGGTGCTTGCATCATACAGCAGGCAAGCAGAGTATGGTAACCATGACCGGGAAAGGCATACAGTGGAGTACTTGAAGAACTTGCTGACCTTCCCTAAACAAATGCTGGATGGGGGACAGATTATAGATGGGAGTACTTTGGCTGAGACTGGGCGGCTGGAGTGGCTCACAGAGGCTGTCATCCTGCATCACATGGCACTGCACAACATGTCACAGGTATGTGCATCTATTTTGTATAAATATTAAAATCAAATAATTCAAGAGAGACTAGTCTGTACTCATTTTGTTGTACCATTTTAGTCAGCAGAATATTTATTAAAGCAGTAAACAACTGGAACATGTGTGGCTGCTATAAATAACTGTACCAACCAGTCAATCTTATTTATAAACATGATTCTCATTTCAAATCTTACAAACTTGACCTTTGCAAACTTTCATAAAATGTGTAAAATACTATTCTGTATGTATGTCAATAGATATAGAAGTAGTTCCAATCAGAGCTGCTAGTGATTAATACATACATTGTTTGATGGGTTTGTTCCCACCTCAGTCACTGTGGGAATAAGTTTCTATAATGTCTGCTGTTATATTTACTTGTCCTCTCACTGCTACCATTAGTAAAGTGATCATCTGTATGATACACACACTGGGTAATAAATCTTTTGTTGCAACTATTAATACTGTTGCACTGTGTTAGAACTTTCTCATAAGAAATGCACTTGACATTAAATAAGTAGTTTGTTTACTAACACAATAATAAGTACTTACATATAGCTAATACCAATACACATTTAATTTGATTTAAACAGGTATTATTTTTTGTTTATTTAGACATTTAAATAATAAGGCTAGTGTGAAAGTTATTTAAAATCTAGAAGCATATCTTTGCCCTACATAATAATATATTTTGAATAGTAAGCCAAAAGATAAATTATGTTTTACATAAATGAAACCATGTTGGCCTTTAAGTATTTTGTCACACACAATCTGTTTTGTTGCTATTAGTTAATTTGTTCCCACATTTTCACAAGCAATTACACTAACATTACTGAACACTAATGAGCTTCCACAGATATGTATCACAATGTAAACAATACACAGACCGGTTGTAATCTATTTGTAAAAGAATAAAATTATAATCCTATTAAGATAGTTAGTAAAACTATCATGAACAAGCGGCTGAGAATACATTATTTATAACTGTATCTATGCCAATATAATCAACTGTTTTGCTTGGATGGTGTGGAATTTTACTGTTAGGTACCAACAGTCTGGGTTTATTTGAGATATATTTTTATTGGTAAGCTTACTGTGGAAACATTAGCATCATAAACAAATTGCTGTAGTACAAACAGGGGTTTAATTAAACTATGGTTAAAATAGCACTGTACTTTTACTCTCTATTGTGTATTTTGTATGATTTTCCGATGGTACGCGCTAAACACGCCTTACGAAGCTACTCATTTCTGCTCAACATCAACAACTCAATACTATAATTTTAAACAACAGACAAATATATTTTGAGATCAATTCAACAAACTCCGATGTTGAGTTGGCGCCAGGTTTCCCGCGCGTTAGTTTGCTGGCGCCTATAGTTGATAGTCGCTTATTGCTCGTCAGTTTGATCTGACATTAGTGGGTCATCCTCATCAGTCTAACAATTTTCAGTATTCTTTTATAAGTAGAAGTCAAACGAGACTCCCTCCGAGAGATCGCACTCAGGTGTCGCTTATCATGGTAGGGGCAGACTTCACGTGTCGTTACGCCGAGTCCGGGAAGGTTCTATTCTCCGAAAGTAGTACGAAACCCGTGTTTCCAACACATCTTGGAAGAGAGAGCATCTTTCCCAGAGGAAACAGATTTCCCCAAGAAAAAAAGACTAGAACGAAAGCAAAGGCTGATTAAGAATATCCACAGACGACGAGCATAGTGGAGAAAGTCGAGTTTCGAAAGAAAACCTTAGAAAGGCTTTGAAATACTGAACGATCCATTTATGAGAAAAGACAGTTGTCTAAGTATAATATACGGCCTCCTGCATGTCTGCAGTCAGAAGATTGCGTGAGGTCAAGTAAACATTTAACATTAGCTTAAGGAAATAAACAAAGAATATAATGGATACAGGGTCAGCAAAATGTTATGAAAAGAAAACTCCTTCGACCTTTCTTTCATTATAAATGAAACCATGTCAACTTAATGAAAGTATATGCGTTGCAAAGTGTTCGCCGTTATCTCTCATGTAATCGTTATGTATATTTGATAAGACATGTTCGTCGGCGCCTCAAGTACACGCCTTAATATCACCATGTCTCATTAGCACGATATCAATCTATTTTACAATCAGTGTTTATAGAAGGTGGCAAAACGTAATGTTAGTTAAACAAGGAATATGAACGGTAATAGGCGATCTTTTTAAACATGCAGGCCTTGTGCTTGTAACGTATGCTTTGATTTTGATACCAAGTTGTTACATTTATAACAGCATTCGTAATTACTTTCTTCGCCAATTGTAATTTGGCGAGGTGATTAAGCAGGGTTTTGAAGGAAACCTTCAAGAAACCTTTATAAAAAGGAAAAAAAACCCTTAGGACCTTTATGAAAAGGTGCTTACGCTCTTCCGTAAATCCTAAAGGCTCATCCTAATGTACTTCGGATGGCGTTCATGAGGCTTCATCAATAACATCAATAGATATTTTCTTCTTCGTGGAACAGTGGCAAACCACAAAGCGCGGTTTTTATAAAGTCCTTACTCTAAATTCACCTAGAAACCACCGCTAAACCTCTCGGAGATGTACATGGATGGCATTGTAGAAGGTATACATTAATATGAAAGAGAGGATGTACTGTATTCGATAATGACAGAGGGCCGTGCGCTCCCCACGACGCCACACACCCACCGGGCACACGAGTACGTCCTCTACGTCGGAGTACTATTACTGTACGTGTACCTAAATGTGAATGAAATCAATTCGACACACTTTACGTTAAGCGTTCGGCGTACACGGCCACTGCATGTTGTTAGCTAGCGTTTTGAAATACTTGTGCAAAAGTATTTACTGTGGAAAATGTGTTTCAGGCTGGAAAGACAACTCAAGGACTTAGCTTTATGTTTTTACTCTACTAGTCTGAATTTATAGCTTTACAAGATCATGCAATGCCCCTGTTCATGCTATCGAAACGATCTCTGTCCGCCTTACCTTCAACTTTCCGTTCTATATCCAGCACAGCAGTAGAGTCAGGCAGAGTCCTTGATACTTACTGCTGTCTATCACGCGAGCGAGACGATTAGTGATCGTAGTAGGATGTTATTAGCACTGTGTTATCGCCGACGGATGCTTCTCTAGATCGGCATTAAGTCTACAACCTTTGGCAGCTTCTTAGAACTGTCCAATTACCTAGAAATCTACATCGACATCTCCACTAATATTATAAAGAGGAAAGATTATTTTGTATTTTTGTATGTAAGTAACGAATAAAACTGAAAACTACAGAACCGTCTTCCGCCTTTAGAAAACTTCATTATCACTGAGTAACATAGGCTATATAACATCACGCTGCGACCCACGGGAGCGGAGCAGTAACCAAAGACGTAATGTAAGGCGTTTTTTCTTATTTTTATTTTTTTACCGATCGGAAATCATCCAATGACTTCCCCCGCCTTGGGCGGGGCGGGAGGGAGTGTCAGGCTTTTACTGACTAAAACCCATCTATCTATATGGCTTTCGAATAACCCGCAGCCCCGGCAGGCATAACAGTAAATGGTCTAATTGAAATAAATGCTTTGACTCCCAGGCGCAAGCAGAGGAAGGCTTCATCACGACGTGCCAGCAGCTCCGCGGCTACGGCCAGGAGATGTTCAGCGCGCGCGACCAGCTCAACCAGAGCGAGGTCACTATCGCCATCTCGCTCACCGGCATCAGGGTGTTGACGGAAACCAGCGAGACGCCGCACTTTTACAGGTAAACTTGTCTGTAGGCACGTAGGATTTGATTCAGCCAATGTCGATGCAGGTCCATCGTGTGTACCTGATTAGAACGACCGCCATGAGTGATGCTTAAATCAATTTACGTCTGATGCACTCTGGGCAATGTATCCACGTAATCCCATTTTTTCTAAGTACAGGAAGTATTCTGAGAGAAGGTACAGATACAGTCGTCAAAATGCGCGTTCATAGTATAGCGTTTCGTTAAATATTATTGTTGTAAGGTTAGGTCGTAGTGAAGTAAGTCAAAAGCCCGAATTGCTTCATCATCATCATCAAATCAGCCGCAGGACATCTACTCCTGGACATAGACCTACCCCACAGATTTCCAAAAAGACTTGTTGGAAGCGGCCTGCATCCAGTGCCTTCCTGCGGTCTTATCGAATTGCTTGCTGAACTTTAACTGTAATATCAAAGTTCGACGGCCTCTCTCGTTCACTTTTAACCATGATGTTTGATGGCCAGGATTCGGATGCATCTGTATATATATTTATTGTTTTCGAAAGGAAGCAGCTTGTTCAATATTATAGCAATTAGGAGTTATATAAAACGTACCTTTGACTAGACATAACAAACAAGTACTTATATTATCAATATTTTCGTAGCGAAACCTAAAAACCTTTTGTTTATATTCATTGTTCAATACAAAGTGGGCATGATATCCAAATAATACTAATGTATTGAACAATTAACTGTCAATTTCCCATGCCTTCTATTTAATATGAAAGCTGTTTTGCGTTGCGCAGCTGCCTTTCTAGCGAGGATACTACCCCCGGTTTCTCGATAAGTGCGAAATGAATGTGACAAATAGTAAAGCGCGCGTAAACTTCTGTCTGTGATTGATTGTTGATAATTCAGTCGACCAATCACAACAGCTTACTATTTGTCACATTCATTTTTCGTTCAAGGAACCGGGGTGTAGTGATCTTACAGTTTGATTGGAAGCCGCCCTTGGGTCAAATTATACCAGCTTGTTCTGCCTTTAATGTCTCTACTTAAAAAAAAGAAACTAACATTGATCACCACCAGACTTGTAATGAGCACTGCGCCAATTTTTTCATTAATAATCCAAAATAAATAAGTCAGTGTCCTCTCAAAAATATTAAAAGAAGCAATTGATTAAACGAATGTAATAAATCTTTCGGCACATTCTTTTTGGCTCGATTCCAACGAGCTCGTGGAAATTGAAAAAAATATATTTATTATAGAGTTCATTAGTATCAGTACCAATCATCCTTAAGATTCGGTTAAAATGTTTGAAGACTTGAAATGAGGTAATTTGTATACAATCCTACATGTTGCAGGAATACAAGATAAACTGCTAAACGTAGCATAATTTGAGGAACAAATAAGTAATTCCTACAAAAACACACCATTTCAGTTCCTCGAAAGGTGAAAAAGAGGTTGATTGCTGTAGAGGGTCGGCGTTAGCATTGCCTTTAGTCATGCTATGCCGCAATAGCAGCCAGATCGGGAGCGAGGCTGGCTACACAGGAAGCCGACCGTGTTAAAATATTATCATGTACGAAGGCCCAGCTTATGATCCGCCGATTGGTAGTCAAAAGTGACATACTTACCCTCGGTACCTCCACTACCATTCGGCCACATGAATTCTGGAACTCTGGTAGTTTCTTGCTCTTTCCTCTCCATTGAACACTACTATCTGGAACAATCGACTAGCTTAATTTTTCTGTGACCTTGACAAAAGTGCCTGAAAATGGCTTATTTCAAATAAATTATTTCATTTGCACAAAATATCAAATTCACACTTCAGACTAAGTGTTAATTCCGCGTATATTTTTAGTTTAGATTTAGAGGTTGTTGTCTTGCCATGTTCAGCAGTGGGCATTCGTGCTAATACGATACGGTGCCACATTCACCAGTAATCAGCTTACACTTGTCGCTCCGACAATCGATTACATTCACGAATAGCGTGCTAACACTAATTCGCCATATCAATATTCATGTTGATCTAAGAATGAAAACGTGTTTCGATCGTAACTTGTAGTTATTCGGTAAAAGGATTTTGTTTACCGCCACCGTTTGTATTGAGTTCTTATTTATTGGGAGAAAGTTGCTTCTGGCTTGATAAGAAAGATGTTTCTAGTTTAGTGCCAAATCTTGTAGTAGACAATGTAACGACCGAGATCACGAAACCACATTTTTGCAGTTTTGAACTAGAATAATTTACTTTCGTTTCAACTTATGATAATATCATCCCATTATTCCCATTCTTCATCCAAGTAAAACAAAATACATATTATGTTATTGTAACTGGATGCATTATAATGGAGTCCACCTATTGTCAACTTATTAGCTGCGCATCCTAGTCATTGAACCGCTACCACCCTAAACTGGACGATTTCGCAGAAAGTAGATAACTTTAAAAGAACGCCATAACCAGGTTTGCCATCGCTAAAATCTGCCAACAATTGCAAGAAACATGAAAACGATTTTGGAGATTAAAACCGGGACATGGCAACAGTATTATTTTTAATAGTATCTCAGTCAAAGAAAATAACTTTTTATCCTACACTCATAATAATATTATAAAGAAGAAAGATTTGTATTGTTGTATGTTTACGAAGAAACTTATAAACTACTGGACCGATTTTATAAAAATATCTCGCCGTTATAAAGCTACGTTATCACTGAGTATCATAGGCTATATAACATCACGCTACGACCACTGGGAGCGGAGCAGTAACCAAAGATGTAACTTACCTAACGCGGGTGAAATAAGCCACGCGGTCGAAGTCGCAGATAGTCCGCTAGTAGTATGAACCAGCCGCTCTCACTCTCTCACACCCACTAAGACGATCCCGGGAATATCCGGCCCGGTGGCAAGCCTACCTATAACACAACCAGATTATATTTCCTACTTCCTTTACCCCCTTAACTGCCCCGTTGGTCTCGTGGTCGCAAGTGCGACTGCTGTGCAAGGGGTCCCGGGTTCGATTCCCAGGTCGAGCAAAAAGTGTTATTGGGTTTTTCTATAAAATTCTCATTAGCAGCTCGGAGTTTGGATTTGTGCCCGATCAATGGCAAAAGGCTCGCCCCCTATTACATGGGACCTAAATATACCGGCGAACTGTGGGTGTACATTGGTACACCTCTGCCTAAACCTACGGGGAATACATTCGCGATAGTATGTGATAGATGTAAGTTTGAAAATAAATAAATATTACCCACTTCCCGTTCGCCCCCAGGTGGATGGACATCACCAACGTGATCAACCACAAGCGCACGTTCAGCATCGAGTGCCAGAAGCCGACGGGCTCGGCGTCGTTCACGCTGGCCAGCCCGGAGGACGGCAAGTACGTGTGGTGGTCGTGCGTGCAGCAGCACACCTTCTACATGAAGCACCAGGCCGCGCTCAGCGAAGCTCCCAGAGACGAGCATAGGCCTAAGTTCCAGGTAATTACACTTTATACATTCCACAATAAATAAAAGAAACTGACTCTATTGGCTAAGACTGGAAGGGAGAAATTATCTGACTGTGAATTTTGTACGAGCATAAACGTACCATAGAATTGTCACATCAACTGCTCTTGTGCTATATACCCGCATCCAGCGGATATGAATATTCCTGTGGGCTTTATTAAAAAAAATATATAAAAAAAAGCTCTTGACAGTCTAGGTCAGAGGTGACATAAACAGAGTCCACGATGGAGTGAGCTTCAAGGAGTGAGTGGGTATTCCTTGTCTGGGAATTTAACACAGATTTTTTGGGTGGTAGTAGTAATAACGTAAATCTCACATGAATTTCTTCAAACTGATGATATTTCTAACTCATCCTATATCCTTGATTACTACCGCGTTCATTAAAGCCAAAGTACCAACATACTACAAGAAACCACCTCACATCTATTGTTAACACTTGTTGAAATTGAACATTCTTACTGGAAAAGTGTGTATAATTTCCTATTCTACAATAAATTGTGGAACAAAAACTGCGCACATTATGCTAAGCGTTGTTGTGTGGTTTTTGCGCTGGTTTCGATCGACATAGCTTGAGTCGTTAGATGGTGTTCCGTTGAGTAACAATTAGTAAGTTATGTGCGCTATGAAAGTGGTCGCGCCGCCTCCTCGCGCCTCGCTTGGGGACTTCCATGCAATGGCAGACGCGGTCGCGAGACTGTTGCTTAATTTGTCATGTGTTTTCTTTTTCTTACCAAGCTGATTTATAAATACTAGAAGTTACGTTAGCCTAGTGGTCCTAAGTGCGACTGCTACGTTAGATGTCTTGCTTTCGATTCCCAGGTCGAGTGTGTTATTAGGTTTTTCTATGAACAGTAGCAGTTTGGAGTTAGGATTTGTGCCTGGTTAAGGGCAATACGCTCGCCCCCTATGACATGGGACTTAAAACATACTAGTGGGCTGTGGTTGCACATTGGTACACCTCTATCTAACCCTTCGAGGAATACAGGGGTATGTATAGAAGTTAACTGGAGGAATGTCACTATCGGAAAATCTACAACATCCAACGGTTAATAGAATTACAGTTTGACATTGTTTTTCATTTAATTTCATTAAACAATTTACATTGTGTTTGAAGTTACATACAGATCAGATACATTACAGCCACATACAGATTACAAGTCAAAATTAAAGTAATAGAATTAAGAAAACAATGATTATTTCATTTAGACGGTACAATCTTGCCATTAAAGTTATATTAATATAATGTCACTAGTTCTATATTAGAATAACTAAATAAAGATTAATTAATTAATTAATTAATACAAAGTCATATAATTGTGATTAAGTCAAATAAGTTTGGAACACCGATGTTGTGAAAAGGAAAATGATAATGATGTTACCCTTCTATCAACACCAAGATGTCATCAATGATGATGATGTTTATTCCCACTGGTACATCAATATTTATATTAGATTCTAAATAACTATGGATAAGCCAGTTCATACTATACAGCTGAGCCCCTACCTATTATAGAATACAAGCGCGATGTTATGACTTCAATTGAATCAAATTGTGATTCTTTTCAAATCATGTTTACACTATACAATGAAAACCGGAACAAAGTGTAGAAACACAACAAAATTAATGAACGACGCGACCGGAAGACAAACAGCGCGATCGTAATCAATGGCGGCATGAACAGCGAGCGTTAGATCGCGAGATATGATCGCATGCGCACGCGCCACCACGCCGACCATCGAGAACACTTCCGAAGAGGGTTGCTACCTTTTTTAAGGGGAGAATAAAGTATTATTTCATTTTGGAAGAACAAAAATTACCCCTTAAATATTTGCTTTATTTTCATTTAATAATTTATTCTTAAAGTAAATATATAACTAAATATTCTGTGAATATTTCAAGCGTCTACCTGTTGCCGTTATCAAAATCGAGCAAAAACAAGCTTAAAAAACACGTTTGTTGTACTTATGGGAGCTCCCTTAAATATTTACTTTATTCTGTTTTTTAGTATTTGTTGTTATAGCGGCAACAGAAATACATCATCTGTGAAAAATTCAACTGTCTAACTACCACGGTACATGAGATACAGACTGCCGGACAGCGGAGTCTTAGTAATAGGGTCTCGTTTTACCCTTGCGGTTACGGAACCCTAAAAAAGTCTGGTAAAAATGTAGTAACAAGCCAGTAACAATCAGTTTTATGTAAATAGAGTATTTCAGCGTACGTTATTGGTGACGTAGATTATAAAGTACGCCTAAGTGAAAAAGAGTACAATACTCTATTTTAGCATACGGGTGGCAACCCTATTCCGAGCGATAGTATCTATCGCTTATTGAGTTATTTAACTATGCGTTCGAGAAAGTGGACATCACTGCATACCATTCAGAATTTATTGACGGTTATAAATGTTTCTCATTAGCCTTATTAGTGAAGTGTTTTATGAATGTCTGAGCTCGTAAACATTGACATTGATGGCTTAATATTATAGGCTTCCTAATGACTGTCACAATTAACAGTAATAGTATATCATCACAGCTGTTCTTCTAAAGAGGTCGGCAGATGACATACCTATTATGTTATATACGTGCAAATCTCCGAATCTACTGGTCAATTTTGAAAATGTCCTCATTTCCCACCAGGAACACGGTCTATCAGACAGTCGCGAGGAGCTGGACGCGCGGGAGCTGGGCAGCGCGCCGCGCCTGGAGCCGCTGTCTGCCGCCCACCGCGCCTACTCCACCTCGTGCCTGGAGCTCGCCGACCAGCACCACGCGCAGCTCCAGCCGCCACAGAACAGGTGAGCACCCTACTCCACCTCCTGCCTGGAGCCGCTGTCTGCCGCCCACCGCGCCTACTCCACCTCGTGCCTGGAGCTCGCCGACCAGCACCACGCGCAGCTCCAGCCGCCACAGAACAGGTGAGCACCCTACTCCACCTCCTGCCTGGAGCCGCTGTCTGCCGCCCACCGCGCCTACTCCACCTCGTGCCTGGAGCTCGCCGACCAGCACCACGCGCAGCTCCAGCCGCCACAGAACAGGTGAGCACCCTACTCCACCTCCTGCCTGGAGCCGCTGTCTGCCGCCCACCGCGCCTACTCCACCTCGTGCCTGGAGCTCGCCGACCAGCACCACGCGCAGCTCCAGCCGCCACAGAACAGGTGAGCACCCTACTCCACCTCCTGCCTGGAGCCGCTGTCTGCCGCCCACCGCGCCTACTCCACCTCGTGCCTGGAGCTCGCCGACCAGCACCACGCGCAGCTCCAGCCGCCACAGAACAGGTGAGCACCCTACTCCACCTCCTGCCTGGAGCCGCTGTCTGCCGCCCACCGCGCCTACTCCACCTCGTGCCTGGAGCTCGCCGACCAGCACCACGCGCAGCTCCAGCCGCCACAGAACAGGTGAGCACCCTACTCCACCTCCTGCCTGGAGCCGCTGTCTGCCGCCCACCGCGCCTACTCCACCTCGTGCCTGGAGCTCGCCGACCAGCACCACGCGCAGCTCCAGCCGCCACAGAACAGGTGAGCACCCTACTCCACCTCCTGCCTGGAGCCGCTGTCTGCCGCCCACCGCGCCTACTCCACCTCGTGCCTGGAGCTCGCCGACCAGCACCACGCGCAGCTCCAGCCGCCACAGAACAGGTGAGCACCCTACTCCACCTCCTGCCTGGAGCCGCTGTCTGCCGCCCACCGCGCCTACTCCACCTCGTGCCTGGAGCTCGCCGACCAGCACCACGCGCAGCTCCAGCCGCCACAGAACAGGTGAGCACCCTACTCCACCTCCTGCCTGGAGCCGCTGTCTGCCGCCCACCGCGCCTACTCCACCTCGTGCCTGGAGCTCGCCGACCAGCACCACGCGCAGCTCCAGCCGCCACAGAACAGGTGAGCACCCTACTCCACCTCCTGCCTGGAGCCGCTGTCTGCCGCCCACCGCGCCTACTCCACCTCGTGCCTGGAGCTCGCCGACCAGCACCACGCGCAGCTCCAGCCGCCACAGAACAGGTGAGCATGCTGGCTGGGGCTCCGAAGAGGCTCCAGGGGAACTGACTTCTGATAACTATGTTGGTGAATTAAAAAGCAGTGATGCATTTGTTTCGGTCTGAAGATGGATACAGGTGTACATGTATCCGGGGCTGCGGGTTGTTCGAAAGAGATACCGCGCCCCCGGAACGCAAAGGGCACATGAAGGAACATAGATGAGTTTTAGTCAGTAAAAGTTTGACGCTCCCTCCCGTCCCGTCCAGGGAGGGCGAAGTTATTTGATGATTTCCAACCTATAAAAAAAAAGGTGTACATGTATACAAGCACATGAGACATTTTTACTATACCTCTTAAAGGCTAATTACTAATTTATCGTTGTATCGGCTATTTCTTATTTATACATAACTAGCGAAGTACCCGCGAGTTAGTCCGTGTGGCTTATTTCGATCGCGTTAAGTTACGTCTTTGGTTACTGCTCCGCTCCCGTGACTCGTAGCGTGACGTGATATGTTACCTATCTATTGGTAAAAAAGGGTTAAAATCGGTCCAGTACTTTCGGAGCTTATTCGGTAGAAACAAACAAAAACCTTTCCTATATATAATATTATCATGTATAGATAAAACATAGCCGATACAACAATTCATTCGTTGTTTTTTTTTTCAATATCCCATTGACACACAGCCTGCCCAGTTGTCCAAATTGTGATTTAACCACTATATTATTGTTCCAGAGCGCTCCTACCACAATACCGGCCCGCGCCCGACTACGAGACAGCCATCCAGCAGAAATACCAACAACAGCGAGCGGAGGCCCAGCTGCGCTACCAGAACCACCACGCGACGCCGCTGGGCCCCGCCGCCAAGCCCTACGGCTCGCACCCCGACATCCACCGCGTGTTCCCCGACGTCACCCGCCACACGCCCGCCACGCTGGCGCCGCTGTCCGCCCCCGCCACCGACGACTACCCCTACCCGCTCAACTTCATGGGCACTAACTACCCCTTCGCCGTCAACCCCAACGTACAAACTGATCTCAACCAGCTGCACTACGTCAACGTGTACAAGCCCCCTCCCCCCTATCCCTCCAACGGCCTGGCGTCCAACTCCACGCCGGACCTCGCCGTCGCCAGCCAAGCGCTCAACTACCACAGAGGATACATCAACTCGCACGTGTCCGGCTCCAGTCCAGACCTCGTCTCCACGAGGACGGCGCTCAACAGGCAATATTTAGGATATATTAATACTAGTCATATTAACTACGGAAGGCCTAATGTAATGCCGGGAACACATGGGACATACAACAATCTAGCCTCGGTGTTGGACCCCAAACCACACATCATCATAGACCCCCATCACATATCAGATAACATACAGAAAGTGTACGACGAGAGAGGGAACATTATGTACTCCATGCCGATGCACAGGATACCGTACCAGAGGCACGTGGTGCTGCCACAGACACAACCAATTAAACTAGGAGACACGCAAGAACCTATTTACGAAAACGTGCCGCTACCGTGGCAGAACGAGGGGAAGATCACCATGAGGGACCGAGCACAGAGCCTCACCACCACAGACGAGATAGCGAGGCTCAACGAGCGAAACAGCAGCCACCCCACGATCAACAAGTACCTGTCACCCAACGTGAACATCGCGTACGCTCCCGTCAAGATCGACAGCCCGGACGGCCACTACGTCAACGCGCAGATAATCAAAGGCGTCCGCGAGTCCAGCGTGCCGAAAGACCTCACCGTCTCCAGTCGATCTGTCAACCGCGACGCGGAGTTCGAGAACGTAGCGCTCTCGATCGACAGGCTGTCGTTACAGCACGACGAGCGCGAGTACGACGAGACGCCCTATCAGAGCTTATCGACGCACCGGGTGTCCAATAACAACACTATCAACAAGGCTGATAACGTGACGTCGATCGTAGTGACGGACGCGCGGCCCAACGTGGCGGACATTAGCTCCAGTACCATCGAGACGGTCACCACGAGCAGCAGCATGGACACCGAGACCAGCAAGACGAGCAGCAAGGAGAAGAAGCGGAGAAGGTGGGGCGTGTTCATGGGGCGGGCGAACAAGGGCGAGGTGAGGAGTGCCACGCTGGGGCGGAACCGCGCCGCGCCCGCCCCACACACGCACCGCTGGTCCACCGGCCTGCCCAAGTTCCAGCCGCTGCCGCCCAGCATCACCAAAGAAACCATGGTAACTAACTTATTAAAAAATATTTGCTAAAATAATATTTCCTTGCTGCAATCTTAAAATATATAATATAATTTTCCTTTAAAATGTGTTTCCGTTGCCAAAGTCTTATGATAACAATGTTGCTATCTCTCATTTGATCTGATTGTGAGGCTTAACGTCGCTTGCCGAAAGTATTAAAGCAATTAAATTGCTTATTTTACATATTATTTTATTACAAATATGTGTGTTGTCCTTGCTAGTAAGTCTATGCTAATAAAATGCGATAACATTGCATTTACGAGATATGTATATTCTAAAATTTTAACAGCTAGGTATTACATTTCCAGTGTCCTATAGATCTGTCTGTGTCTATAAAAATGTTCTAAACACCGATTCCGCCTATCGACCTTCTAAAATTATGTATTTGTTGCACAATGATCCCATTACTCATCAGTATTAACTCGAAAATTCAAACTGCTAATGAATTGGATTGTGCACGTGATGTTTATCAACAATGAGCTCAAACTAACAATAAACAACAACAACATAACAATTACAACAGCTTAACAACAAAGGTTCAACTGTGTTGTTTCAGTATTATTGTTGCGTTCTATCACTTCAGTGCGCGGCGCATCTGGTGTTGCATCTGGCTGTCTATTTGTCGTATCGTGTCGCGTCTGTGTGTGTTAGTGCGCTTAGCAGGAAGTTGTTTTAGTCGGTTCAAATAATATGTTACAATCATATCTTCGTCAATGATCCGTTTCTCAATCATGACGCTGCAAGTAAATACCCCTTTTGTCATTTTATTCAATTGCACATTATGCACTTCATAGGATATTCTTAAAAAGTATCTAAGGTGAAAACATCATAAAGAAACCTGGATTTCTTAATTTTAATGCTTTTTGCAAAAATATCCTCTTTTTAACGACATATAGACAAACTTACACACAACTATTCTGTGTTTTGAGGATGTAAATATCTACTTTTCGCTCAAAAACGTGCTTTGAACGTTACATTTGAAAATCGTGCAACACTGTCCAATTGGAATAAAACCGAGACCAAGAAATGACACAAGAAACTCTCAACCAAACTTCAAATCCACCCCTCCCTCTCATTCTCGTCAGGTACAAATCCTGGAGCGCAAGATGTCGGACGAGCAGCTGTCGTTCGCGTTCGAGCAGATCCCGAAGGGGCGCGAGTCGGGCGGCGAGTTCCGCACGGCCCTGCTGGCGCAGCACGCCGCGCTCAACGGGTTCTCGTGCGACCACCTGCCCTACGAGGACAACCGCGTGCGGCTGCATCCCACGCCCACCAACCCGCACGGGTACATCAACGCCTCGCATATTACTGTGAGTTTTGCCGATTTACTTATGTACATTTTTACGTTAGTATTACAATTACAATGTGTGTAAAAATAAAAATAATCATTTTTATTTATGACTAGCAAACTGCCCGCTACTTAGTCCGCGTGGCTTATATCACTCGCCATAAGTTACGTCTTCGGTTAATGCTCCGCTCCCGTAAGCCGTAACGCGATGATACACAAAATTTATTTTTGTAAAATACAAATCTTTCGTCTTTACAATATTATTACTTATGTACTTTCCAAGTTTATCTTGGACATCACTGACATCGGTAACTATGTCAGAGGCCTTTGAGGCGGTTTAGAAATTCTGACATTAGGGTGTGTGGGGTCGTAAGACCTTACTGCCCACACGATAAAGAAGATAATATTATTCGTATAAACAAAGCTGAAAATCATCATCAATCAAACATTGTATCCATTCATTTGTATACTTGTGTTACAGTAAATAAATGAATGTTTTTCTTTAATAATAACTTCTCACTCCAGATGACAGTAGGCAGCACGCAACGCTTCTACGTGGTGGCCAAGGTCGGCAACGTCCCCAGCAACAGCTCGCTGGCGCCCGGGGGCGGGGGCGCAGGCGGGGGCGCGACATGTCCGTGTGGGGGCGCGTGCGGTGCGCTGTGGGGCGCGGCGTGGCAGGTGGGCGCGGCGCTGCTGGCGCGCGTGGCCGGGCCCGCGCACCCGCACTACCTGCCGCAAGACAACACCACCAAGGACTTCGGGAAGGTTAGTCTCACACACAATTCTGACCGCTACTATAGCTCAACGGACCGTAGTGCGAGTTAGCCTATGTTAACGATATAACTTCATTTTAGAAACAGTTTATTTTCGGCTTACATACATTTTTTAACATGGTTTATTAAAGAGTGAGAAAGAGCATGAAATCCCTCAACTTGGTCGATTCTCTCGTGATGATTGCATTGCATGCTGTGGTCTCCTATAAGTGAAAAAGTACACCAACATAATACCTTTGTTAAATATTGTTTTTTATGCCATGATTTGTCTATATCTTTTGTTGGAGGTCCTAAAAATAAATAACTAAACCGTTTTGAAGTTTCTATAGTCTCATTATTTGATTTCGGTACACAAAACAAATGTCACCTTTCTAAACATGTAACCACCGAACCCAAATAACCCCCAACTCACACAACGCCCCCTACCCCCAGTTCCAGGTGACATGCGGCACGTCATCCCGCACGTCGTGGGGCGCGTCCGTCCTCGTGCGCGTGCGCAACGGGCCGCGCGTGCGCGACGTGTGGCACGTGCACTTCGCGCTGTGGCACAACGCCAACACCGCGCCCGAACACCCGCACTTCCTCGGTAACACCACCACACCTCACAGATGTAATACTCGAAAACTAACGATGAGCTACCCGGCTCCGCACAGAACAAACATTTTGGTTTAAATTGTTATCTAATGTGCGTCACTTTCAATGTGAAAAACTAAATAAACGGTTTTTTTTCTTTCTTCTCTGACCTAACACAAACAAATAGCCATCAGCACTCTAAGAAGATGGATAACACGTAAGATTTGGGTTCTTGAATAGCAAGTCTTGAAATTATTTATAGCAATGTAACAAAATTTGTAATATCCCCATCCTAATCGACATTAAAACAAAAACACATTTGTGTGTTCCAGCATTTCTATCAGAAGTGAACAGTCTCCGGCTGGCGTGCGAGGCGGCGGGCCGCTCGGGCTCGGCGTCGGGAGCGGGCGCGCCGCTGCTGTTCTGCTGCGAGCACGGCGCCGGCCGCAGCGGGACCGCGCTCGCCGCCGACCTGCTGCACGACATACTGGACAACAACCAGGTGCGATTATACTCATAGCTTATCTATACACCCTGATATGGGAATGTTGCTAGTACAAAATACCTGATGGGAATACCCTGAACCTCATACAATCGAACAATGCAAAGTCTAACTTTTATAAACAGGGATGGTCGTATTGTTAACATACCATCACACCTGTATTCCCCGAAGGATTAGGCAGAAGTGTACCAATAACTTTAACTTAAGTTATGTTAATAAACAATACAATCCTCACTAAATAAATATATTCTTATGAACAGTTCATTGGGCCACACTTACCCATATAAAAAAAATGCAAAACAAAATGGCGACTTTATTTCTACACATGGCAATATTTAGATTTTTCCAGACACCCGAATTATTCATTTGCACATCCATTAACTGAATTAAACTGTTTTCTCAGGAGCTGGACATCCCTCGCACGATCAGCATGCTGCACCAACAGCGCGCGAACCTGATACAGAACGTGCAGCAGTACAAGTTCTTACATCAGTTGCTGCTGCAGTACTTGAAGCAGTCGCGGCTCATATAGAGCATACACTACTCTAACAACATAATGTTCATAGATACTGTGTTTCGGAGATAGCAGCCGTAAGGTACTGGTATTTACCTGCAATCTAGTTAGAATGATACGATTCTGTCGGCATGATTTATTCATGTGTGCCGTTGTCTACGCTTCAAAAATGTAAGAAAATATTTATGGATGAATATTGGGCTTACAGGTGGAAAGATGCCACCCAGGACTGTTTAACGAATCTTTACTAAAAAGTTTAAAATAACAAGCGAAAAAATACGATACGAGATTTGTAACAGAATTAAGATAAAACACAATAGTTATTTATGAAAAAAGATGTTTTCCTGTAATTAAATATGTAATGCAGGATTAGCTCATAAGTAAATTAACAAGTTTTTTATTAATTGTTGCATGAATTGACTAATTAGTGCCTTATCAACGAGACAAGATAGACAGTTACAATACATCGATAAGTCCTGACGCTAGGTGTTATCGATGTGTGAGTAACGCGATACGAGACGATCATATCGATATTTACAACGTCTCCTCGACGCTCTGCTTGTTGCTCAACACGACGGTAGATATAAGAGCATGCCTTACACAAATTATAACATAATTTGGCCTTAAGGTTGAAACAATATTGTAATATAAAAACAAGTTCTAATATGAACCTTATTTTTGTAGATATAAGATATAATATCGATCGACTGGATCATAGATCTAATACTTATGAGATTTTTACGATTTATGACTGAGATGACAAAAATGTTCCACCTTCATCTAGTGATTTTGTATATTATGTATTTATTTAACGTTTTTTAATTGATGTTTGTATAGAAAGTGATTTTTTTATAAACTTACAGAGAGTTTTTTGTGATTGTTGAATGAATTTTTATATGATATACCCGTTGTGGGGTGTTTTAAATGAATTTATATGTAAATTGATGAAAAGTATTATATAGTAACACAAGAGGCAGGACATCTGGTGCTCCTTGGGTTAATTGTGTGTGCACTTACTGACTACTATTACGAAAACATTTATTTCTCATAATGAAAAGTACTTTGCTCATATAATTAAACATTCGTGCTTACTAATATTTACAAAACTTAATTACTAATTCCTTAAAATCTTATTTATACGCAATTACTACTACACATTTTTCCCTCAAATTGTCAATAGAAATAGTCTACAATCTGCCATGTTTAAAATGCAAACAATAATTATATTGCTCAAGTAAACTACATAAAATAAATACTCTTTATGTTTTTATTTCAACTTGTATACTCTGTGGCACCATAGATAGTCTTTACTTATCGTCTGTTGTCGCCCGAAGTCCTGCCTCGCAGTAGTTAAGAGTGAATTGTAAGACGTGCCTTAGTCGGAGATTACCGAGGATCTGATGAAACTATCGCGTGCCTTCTATACTGAACAATTTCAACAATCTCATTATTAATTCACAATTTTCTCGTTCTTTCTACAAAATATTACATTATTTCGCGTGTCGTATGCACGTAGTCTCGTACGAGTAAGTATGATCCCTAAGGGAAACACACCACGGATCAGCGGTTTTTATATGTATTTTAGACAATTCACTCGAGCGAAATCTCGCATTTTCACAGATAATACGAATAAGTGAGGATGAGAGGAGACTTCTCGCTCTAGTTAGTAACGCCAAGTATCAGAAAAATAAATGTGTGTGTCAGTAGGGCAAAGCCTATATGACTGATTAATTCAGCATGCGTGAAAACACCATGTAGACAATCATGTTAGACATACGACTAAAATATTTTACAAAAATAAATGCATATATTTTTTTTATATTTAATATTGAAGGAGAGATTCTCAATGTTATGTGAAATTGTTGAAATTCTTCGCAATGGCTGTTTTATACCGTTCGTATTCGATGTGTAGTCGACATTGTCAGTCAGTCTTAATAATTATGTTCAAGTATTAAGCCTAGTTGTTGAAAATTATTTTTGGAAATCTCTTTGGCATGGATCGACAGTGGGACTGAATGGGTTGTGGCTGTGGCCACGCATTTACAATAACTTAATCAAAGCATTTATTTTAAAAGAACATTTAATTAAAGGTGCTGTATAACTGTTTTCTAATTAAGATTTCTAACATTAAGTTATAATAAAATCAGTGTAAAATGGAGTGATTCTGTTTTACTCAACAATTTGAACGTCATGAAGTTTATTTATCATTATAGTCTCTTCTGGTGTGTCCTATTTAAATTAGTCAATTTAGAAGCGCGGGTCATGTGAGTCTTATGTCACTGCTGTAAGGTATGAATTGCAACGAGCATAGCCTAAAACTGTCCAATGTCCGTTCCACTGTCGATCCATACTCGTTGTACAATGTACAGTTGGTACATTAATGTGTTCATATCTGTATGTAGTGTAGAGTTGGTCTTCACTAAAGTTGCGCGTCCCTCCACAAAATGTTAAGTATGTCATAAATGTGTGATTTCAAGTATTTATTGCACTAATTCCTCCATTTCCATTCATAATTAACCGCTGACTGATAGATCAGAGGTGGACTTGCATTGATGTGTATTGTATGACAATTGTAAATGTGTTCGTGCATGCAATGGAGGGGCGCGCAATTTCAGCTGACGCCGAGCTATACCTGTCTAGTCCAACGGCAACTCCATATTATTGTTAGTTTGTTAGCGTGTGTACATTGCTTGGACCTTGTGTGTATGCACAAAACATTAAGGTTTACATTATTAGTCACTTATGATTTACAGTGTTAATCGTGTTCTTTTTTATGTATTTACCTGACTAAAGTTTTTTTTATAATATTTTACTACGGTAACTTCTTTATACTTACCTAATTCCAGTATTTAAATCGTTATTGTGAAGAGTTCTATCAGGCCTGAGCGCCGTGATATTCAGATGGGAGAAACGTCCTAAACTTCGTGAAAAACTGACAATAAAATAAAACTAAAAAACGTTTATCGCCTTTTATTTCGTTGCAAAAATAACTAATTACTTAAAAATAATTGGCACCCTTTTACCTAACTTGACATCCCCATCTTTAAATAAAACACAAAATATAGTCTAAAATTATTATATTTCAGTAAAAAATTATACAATAACCTATAGCTTACATTAGGATCACGGCGGCGGGTAGTAGGGGCGCGGCGGCGGGGGGAAGTAGTTCGGCGGCGGCACGTTCACCGGCGGGAAGCGGGCCGGCGCCGGCGGCGGCTCCGAGTACACCAGCGCCGGCGGCGGCGGGCCCGCCAGCGGCAGCCTCGGCGGCGGCGGGATGGCGGGCGGCGGCGCCGTGTACACCGGGGCGTACGGCGCCGCCAGCCCCGGGTACGCCGGGTACGTATACCTAATAGGCTCCATCTTCGGAGGCTCTAGTTTAATGTCGGCGCCGTTCTTCATTGGCGTCAGCACCGGCTTAGAAACGACAACGGCGACTGGAGATGCGGAAGTGGGCGGTGTAATGGAGGGGGGCTTCTTGTCGTTTTTTGGCTGCTTGGCGGCTGACGGCGCCGGGGGCGAGTCCCCGCCCGACGACTGCGGCTGCGGCGAGTACAGATCTAACACCTGGAACGAGTGGGGTGGAGAAATTAGGTGATTAGACATTTTGGCCAAGTCTCAGACCCATAATTTGTCTAATTTTTATAAGTGAAAAACTAATGGTATGATGACTCATTCATTGCCACATGTAGCGTAATACAAACAATATAATTTATTACATACATTATACATTTTCATTAGTAATAACTAGGGCCCGGATTAATATGTAAATACATATTTTTAATGTACACGATTTTCGGCCTAGAATGTGTTTTTTACATCGATTGTCATATTTAGACTGTGAAAAACCAAGTTTTATTTTCCATATTTTTCCATATTTCAAGGTTAGGTCCATATTTTACAAGAAAATGTAACAATCATCCATATATTCGCAAAAATACATAAAATTTACGTTCCCGCCACCACAAGGCTGCGTATTTTGTGTTGCTTGCGCGTCATTATATTTTTACGCAGTCAGTCAGTGCTACTGCGTATAGTCTAGGTACCCATTTTATTTAAAAATGCCGAAGGATGAACAACCATTGCGGTTCAAATTGAAAAATATATACTTAGAAGATTTCCCAAACCAATCGCTGAGTACAGACTATCTTTTTTATCGTTTTTTAAATGTAACTAAGTATGTACGTCACGAGTGACCCTTTTCTTCCAATAACACAATGTTTACTTATGAAAAGTATTATTTTATACTCCATATTTTTTCCATATTTTTTATTTTTTCGTCCATATTTTATGTACATAATTTAGATTTTTTAATACATATTTATCCGGGCCCTAGTAATAACCATGACAAATGATAGTTGATTTACTAGATTTTACCCGCGACTACTTCCACGTCAAAGTTGATATATTACCCCACAGGAACTAAATTTTTTCGGGATAAAAAGTATCCTATGTGTTATTCCACACTACTATCTCTCTCAGTGCCAAATTTCATTCAGATTGATGATAAGCTTGGAATGTAGCTGTTTGACATTAAATAATTGCTGAACTTATTATAGTATGAAAAATGTTATATTGATAATACATATTAGGTGTGTTGATATTTATATTGATTTAAGATATTATACCCTCCTTTTTAGGTCTTATTAGTCAAGACTTGACTTTATTAATCATTTGAGTCCAAATGAGTAAATAAAACATTTTGTTAGCCACACACAATGGTACTTTGATACTTTCATAGTTGTAGAAGCTGTGTAAATATCCTTCAAGTACAACAAGACTCACCTGATGGCAAATATCCTCAAGCAGCTCCATTGTGATGTCTTCAACGAACATGTCCCACCAGGCAGTGTGCTTGGGATTCCGTCCATTCCAGTCCAGCACTTCAAACTTGCTGAGCTTGCCGGCCAAGAACATCAGTGCAACGGCTATCACTTCCGGCTCCCATTGTAAGCATAATGTTGTGCATAAACTGCAAAAAATATGTATTGTTAAATTATTTATACCATAATGCCTGAATTCCTCGAAAGGATAGGCAGAGGTGTACCAATGTACACCCACAGTTTGCTGGTATGGTAGCTAACTTTATTATGATGAAAATATTAGGTGCAGGAATTACATTCTCAACATTTGGCATTATCAGAAACTTTTAATAAATTGGGTACTTTAAAATTCATCAATTAACTAAATATCTAATTGGATATAAATTAATATAATAAAGAAAACAGGTAAACCATACTGTAAATATGAGCAAATCACATTGCAAGTTCCATACTGTTTTGTACCAGTGCTGTTAACTTGTACAGTATCGAGAACACCATTGATATCACATATTATTAGTTAAATAACTTTCATTATTACAGACCTGTCATTTACAAATGTCCACGCCATTTGTACCATCTTCTGTAGCTTGGCCTTATCGCCTTTCAGACACTTGGCGTACTTCAACAGGTAGCCGTAGGGGTGTTCCACCTGCAGGTCGAACTTGATCGTCTGCAGCAGTATCCTCTCTAAGGTCATCACCTCTTCTTTGGGATCGTCGCCAAAACTTGCAAATTTCTGCTCAGTTAGTAAAGACTTTGCAACTTTTATGATATCTTTGCATTTCTTTGGTGTCTCCTCCACTTTTCCTGCGAGGAAGAGGCAGCAACACGCGGTGATGTACCTCGGGAATGTTCTGAACGAGTGGAACATGTAGAAGCGATGAAAATAAACAACGCCAGTGGCTACTGTGTTATAACCTAGGTCCATCTTCGAGCCAGTGTCGATGATAAACCTCGCGCCTTCTTTCCTGTACCGGTTCTCCGTGTCCGTGGATATGGCATCGCGGAACGACGGCGTGTTCTGCAAATCCTTCTTGTCATAGTACCAGTAAGGCATTTCAGTTGCTTCACTATAAAACAAATAATATCAATAGACAGTCACTAACCTCCACAGCCATTTATTTATTACTGACAACTAGTACTATACTAATAAATTGTAAAGATCTGTTAACCAGCGTTATTATTGGAAAAACCTTGTAAATACAATTTAGTCGGATTATAGTAACACGTTTGACGTTTCAGTTGCGGATCATTGCCAATACAATAATTAAGTAATGTTAGAGAAACAATGTTGCTTTTTAAAAAAAATAGTTTCAGCAGAGGTAAGAAAGAAGTTCAACTAATAAAAATAGGATAAGTCAAGGAACACAATTAGTAAAGAAAATAAGAAAACAGTGTTTGTTTTCGAGTTTTTTATTTATTCCAGAAGGGTAACCTCTTGATTGGTCAGAGGTGACTTGGACAAACGCTACGATAGAGTAAGCTTACCCAGAAGTAGTCTGTTCACTCTAACTTTGAAGAGATTAGGGTTGAATGTGTTGTATTTACGTATAAAAGTCTGTCATGGGATCGTGACCGTGGCTTGCTGGGCACATTTAGGTTTGTCATCTATACATGATTATGGCGGTCAAAAGGCTACACGGCAAGCTACCTAGAATCGTAAGCGTAAGTGTTGATGATTTTTTGGAGACTATTGAAAAATAATCTGTTTGGTTCTAAAGTTAAACTTAAACATACTGACACTAATAAGTTACTTTATAATGCGTGTATTGGTAGGTTTGCGAAAAACCTGATTTTACCGACCACAACGACCGTTATCTTATCAAAGTATTTTGGCTGAGATTGCCTATTGGTATCATCACTGTAATATAAATAACGAGCATTATTCCATTCGATTTTGGCGCATTAAATTCGCACTGATGATGTAGGTACTTCTTCCGTTTATTTTTGGAGGAAGGTGTGATTTTTCCCCAACGAGTTATTCCAGTCAGATCTCCAAATCCAGCTCTACTGTTAAAACAAATGACTATCCTTTTCCATTAGCGAACCAGGTTTAGGGATGGAAAAACTCCAAAACCCGAAGGGTTGCGAGTCAGACGATGCAAGCCCATAATAGTTGCCGGTAGGCAGATATAAATTTATTCATATACGAACTCTCAGGGTCATCAAAATAGAAGAAATTATAATTATATTGTTTCAAAAAGTACTTTGAAACTTGTTTAGACCGATTTTACTCTCAAGATTAACATTTGACCTCATGACCCGACATGTGTTTACTGAGGTATCGTTGAATTGCTCTGACTAGTTCCAACAAATTGCATACGTAATAGCAAACACGCCTGTGTGGGCGCCTTATCACAATTGCTAATGCCTTTAACAACGATACGGTATAATTATAATGAATCGACGTCAGTAACAAAATGGCGTTGAAGACGGGAGCTAGTGTTTTGCGACTCAACACACTACGCAATGCCGCTGTCAGGGTTAGTTGATAATTATAAAAAAAGTGATATTCTAATAAAATATGTATAAATAATAATTGAAGTGCCAACGTTTTAGTAATTAGGCACAAAAAGTAATCATTTTGAATCTTTTTTCTGTACAAAATCAGTGTGCCGAGTGATTAAACTGATAATCATGTTTTGGATTCTTATCTGCATTCACAGTCAAGCCATATTGAACTTAGTAACATAACACGTAAAGTATATTATTTTTATTACATCATCAACCATGTTTTAAACGACTTCGTAGATACGATGTTAATACGAAATGATAGAATAAGTAAGTTAACTTTCCCAAGTAGCAACGCATTCAAGTCATCATGTGACCAATTTTTGAATAGATTTAAATATTAATCCTGTATTTGTTATGCGTTTTCAGTGGGAAAGAAAACATTTAATTGTCACGATTGTTTACAGTAGCTATCGTTATCGTTACAAATAGAAGTCACATGGACGGAGTGTAGCGTAGCAGCTCTTCCTATCCTGTGATCTTAAAAGTATGTCGAACGTGTTTTACAGCTGCTATCAACCCACACAAGGCCGGAAGTTGCCCAAAACAACACGAAAAATGCCGAGTTTCCGGGCGCCAAAGCACCCTACGTAACAGAAATGAAGTTCTTGAACGAAACAAGCTACGATCCCATCCCTATTTATCGAGTGTTGGATAACAATGGCGCGGTTCTCGAAAATAGGGAGGAGCCGAGTATCGATAATGACCAGCTTGTGAATATGTACAAAACGATGGTGCAGCTTACTCAAATGGATAAGATTTTGTACGAGTCTCAAAGGTAAAGCTATGTATATTTTTTATGGCTTTTTATTTGTAGTATCATAGTCTTAAATGTCGTAATGCTCCTAAATCATATTGATAATTTTCAGACAAGGCCGTATATCGTTCTACATGACCAACTACGGCGAGGAAGGCATTCATATCGGTAGTGCAGCAGCTTTAGACCCTCGAGACTTGGTGTTCTCCCAGTATCGTGAAGTAGGCGTGTTCCTGTACCGAGGGGTGACGGTCACCGAACTGATCAATCAGTGTTACGGCAACCATGAGGATCCAGGGAAAGGAAGACAGATGCCCGTGCACTACGGGGATAAACAGCGCAATCTTGTTACTATCTCCAGTCCTTTAGGTAAGATAAGCTTAAATGATGTTCATCATCATCATCATATCAGCCGCAGGACGTCTACTGCTGGACATAGGCCTCCCCCTAGATTTCCAAAAAGACCGGTTGGAAGCGCCCTGCATCCAGCATCTTCCTGTGATCTTAATCAAGTCGTCCGTCCATCTTCAATAAAATAAATGTAAAAAAAGGAGGCGCAGGAAAAGAACAAATGGAAGGAATTGGGGGAGGCCTTTGCCCAGCAGTGGGACAGTACGGGCTAAATAAAAAAAAAAAAAAAATGAAATATGAAAATGATAACGAATGATGTAAATGTGTGTCTTGTCTTAAATGATGTTGTTGTTTTGTAATCATCGTGACGTACTTGTTTGGCGACGCCGGCACATGTTGACTATTTATTTGTTGTTATCAATTGAAAACGGAGATCTAGACCTAAAAGAGAAAGTGGGAGTTTTAATAATACTTCAGAAATAGACAGTATAGATCTATCTTCATCATGTTAAAATGAGTGCCTTTGCTCATGTTTCAGGCACCCAGATGCCCCAAGCCGTGGGCGCTGCGTACGCGCTGAAGCGTCAGCCGGATAATGACCGTTGCGTCGTCTGTTACTTTGGTGATGGAGCAGCATCCGAGGGCGATGCCTTCGCGGCCTTCAACTTCGCAGCTACTTTAGATTGTCCCATCATTTTATTGTGGTAAGTCATGAGTATTACGTCTTAAATTATACCTCTTACATCTTACATACAATTTGCTCGCAGTTAGACGATTATGTTTTTTTTTTAATATAATCATCCAATTACGAGGCACGAATTTAAAAAAATGTGACCTATGAATAAGTATTTTTGCTTTAAAAATTATATCTAAAAGTTTGTCTTCTAAACATTACAGCAGAAACAACGGGTACGCGATTTCGACTCCAACCAGCGAACAGTACAAAGGTGACGGCATAGCATCCCGGGGGCCTGCGCTCGGCATCCGAACTGTTCGCGTAGACGGCACCGACACCCTTGCGGTTTACAACGCTGTTAAACAGGCGAGGGAGTTTGCTATAGCTAATAACAAGCCTGTGCTCATTGAGGCTATGTCCTACAGGTAAGACTGCTGCTTCAGATGATTATCTACTACACTAATATTATAAAGAGGAAAGATTTGTATTATTGTACCTATGTAACGAATAAAATAAAAAACTCCATGACCGATTTAAAAAATTCTTTTGTCTTTGTAAAACTACTTTTATCACTGAGTAACGTAGGCTATATAACATCACGCTATTATCCACGGGAGCGGAGCAGTAACCAAAGACGTAACTAAACGCGAGTGAAATAAGCCACGCGAACGAACTCGTCGATAGTTCGCTAGTATTACATAAATTAACATTTCATTAGGACTAGGTCTAATAAAGTTTTGTGTTTAGCTTTGCGGGCATTAACTTTAAATTTCATTTATTTATATTTTAGGGTGGGGCACCACTCCACGTCAGATGACAGCTCTGCCTACAGATCTGTGGAAGAAATACAAAAATGGACCAATGATGAGAGCCCACTTCAGAAGTTTAAAATGTATTTGGAAAGCAAAGGTAAGTTATTCCATAAAGAAAAATATTTTTCAGTTCTTGAGCAAAAACTGTAACTCGGTTTTCCTATGGAATTCTTAGAAGCAGCTCGGAGTTAGGATTTGTGCCCGGTTAATGGCAAAAGACTCGCCTCTTATTACATGGGACCTAAAACATAGCGGCGAACTGTGGGTGTACATTGATACACCCCTGCCTAATCCTTCGGGGAATACAGGCGTGATGGTATGTAATGTTGTGTTAGCAAATTTTATTTATGTTAATTCCTATTTTTGTCGTCAGGTATATGGGATGCGGATGCAGAAAAAACTTGCCTGAAAGAATCAAGAGACACAGTTGTTAGAACTATGCAGGATGCTGAAAAGAAGAAGCTACCGCATTGGAAAGAAATGCTTGAGGATGTTTATTATGACATGCCCCCTCGGATTCAGTAAGTGTATATATTTTCAAACCTGCAGAGAGCTGTATTTCGCCTATTTTATTATTCTAGTTCAAGTAATGGTACTATTGCTTTTTTACCTAAGTTGATATGATCATTATCAATTCAAAATCAGCATGAATGGACGATGCTTAAATCATAATCAAGTTGTAAAACAAATGAAGTATAACATAATTTGTCTTTTTTATTGCATTAATTTATTTTTTAATTTTGTTTTATAGGAAACAGATGCAGCAAATGGAAGAGCATTTAAAGAAGTACCCGGACAAATACCCTCTTGAGCGATACCAATCCGAGTAATGCGTACACTAACCGGCGTAATTAGCATCATTCAACAACAAATAAATTATATTTTATTATTTATCGATGTTTTTAATTTGTGTTAGGACATCCCTAAAATTACATTAAAATTCGAATGATAAATTTTAATTGTATTACAATTTTCTCTCAAATTATTGGAAGAGGAAATTAAAACTATAAAAATCCAAAAAATGATGCTTTATTCTGTAATGGCAGAGACTCGACGCACCATCGGCACCAGGGAGATTTTTAGAAAGTCACTGCAGGTGGGAAATAGTTTAACACAAGCCCACTTCTGCCGAGAAGAATTTTGCAGAATAGTAGTAGTGTCACAGGTAGACTAGCGTTCTCGTTTTCTGTCTGCACCCATGAAGAATAAATAAATCAATCTTCCATCGTAGAACGGAACGTCTGCTTATGTCAAATTGTCACAATGACACTTGACAGTACTTTGTTTTCATTCATTCTATTACGAAGAAAATAATATCTTTAGCATAATTTATGCTTTCGCACTCTTTTACACACATGGTAAACCGCTTTGCCGTACTATTTTATCATTTTTATCACCTTGTCACAGTCAAAACATACGGTGATCGTGGGATGCAAAGAAGAGTGTACACGCAAATCTTCGAAGATAATTATTTATTTATTATTTTAATTAATAACTATAACTTCTTACAGAAATGTCTTTACTAACACGCACTGATGTTACTGCTGTAAAGTTTAACAAAAATCTCGTGTTTGCCGGTGAGTTTTTTAGGTTACAAAGAGTATCCCTTGACCATCACAAAGTGACCGAAAAACTATCCTGAACTGAACTGGAAAAACTAACCTCGTGTTAACCTATTATTTATTGCCATTTTCCAGGCATTGGAAGCACAATAAACATATATGACAAGATATCTACGACGTTATTACAACGATTATGCGGTTTAAATGGTCAGAAAATATATGGATTTGTGCCTGCTCAATGTGGAGATATGATATTAGTTTTTGGCGGCAAACAGTTTACTGTTATTTCTAAGGACACTTCTGGATATGATAGTGAAGAAAAGGAGGAGTTTTGTAGAATGTTTGAGCCAATAGTATGTGATGACTGGCTGCATTCAGCAGTGTGGGTCAATGAAGAAGTTGTTGCTCTGTTAACAGCACATAATGTGGTCCAGGTTAGTTGTTTTACTTATTAGTTATAAGCTCATGTGAATATGCTATTGCAATTGAATAGACAAGGACACACTACTAACGTTCTCTTATCATAAATGTCTTACTATCCTGTCGTATATGTTTTCTATTTCTTCTAACTTTAATAAAGTATGTATTCTAATCAGACCTTTTAAAAAAATAAGTAGTTATAAGTTATAATGTTTTACAGAAATGGGACACAACCACCCTAACAGTGATATCTGAACATGTGAGCCGAGACAACTCAATACTATACAGTGGTCTACTCCTCACGCTGCGGGATGATGTCCTCGTGATGGCTGGCACCGTGTTCTCAGAGGTCATCATACACAAATATGGTGGGGAGCAACCTCTACATCACTTGAGAGGACATAAGGTATATAATTGTTAAGAGGCCGTAATGATTCTCAAAGTAAACTAAAGTTTATTATCTATTGTTACATAGGTTCCTTAATTGGGTTAACATAGAACAAAAAAAAATTGGTCACTGTTAGCAGTTCGCTGTTGTAGTAAAAAACAGTCTACAAGAAAAATCAATATAATTATGTGCATAGAAATTACAATTCCAATTTTAAATATGAAAAAATAATAAACATTATAATACAATGCTTGATAATTAAAAATATAATTAACAATATTGATTTCTTTCCAGGGTGTAATATTTTCAATATCTTGTAAAGCTCATAAGAACATAATAGTAACCACATCTGATGACAGATCTGTCAGGATATGGGGTCCTAAAGTCATACCATCACATACAGCGGACACGGCAGAATATTGGGACAGCATAGACATAGTTTGTAAACATGAAGTGTACGGCCACCTGGCTAGAGTCATGAGGAGTTGCATTACTGCCGAGATGATAGTGTCTGTAGGTGAAGACTCAGCTATATGTTACTGGGATTATAATGGCAAGCTGCTAAAAAAAGCCCTAACTCATCAGAATGGCTGCATATGGTCCGTAGATACGGATGGCTACAGCTTAGTCACCGGTGGAGGTGATTGTGGAGTCACCTTACATCCCCTAACTATAGCCACTGATTACTGCCATGATGACATTATTAAAATTGGTGTTGCCACTCCCAAAAAGATTGCATTCAGTGCTAGAAAGAACTTGTTTCTTATGGACGAGAATAACTTGATTTATTATGATGTTTTAAACAATTACAAGACTGTACATAAATTAAATCATGATTCAACTTATAAATTACTATCACTATCGTCTTGTAAGCAACTGATTGCTGTGGCAGATATTAATGGAAAACTAGATGTATTTGTAGAGAAGTGCAAAGATGATGCTTTTATATTAAATATTATTGACACAAAATTGCAAATAGGAAAGATATTATCAATGCAGTGGGCTGGGAACAGGCATCTAGTATTGTGTTCTGGAGATGGCAATATAACTGTATTGGCTTCAAACAACAACAACATAGATGGTTATGCTAATTTTGTTCTGCCAAATTGCAAAGAAAGATGGCTGACCGCCTCTGGACTGGATCCGGTCAATGGCAATTTCGTTTTTGGTGACAGATGTGGCAATGTACATATTTTTATAAAAGGTCAGAGAGATCCTATAAAGAGTTTCCACAAAGTGCACGGAAGATATGGTCCCACATCAATAAATATTAAAAATAATAACATTATCACTACAGGCAGAGATGGCACTATCAAATATTTTAGCATAAATCATAATTCTGTTAAATATATGAGCAGTAAAGATCTTGCTTTTGTATGGGTCGAGAAATTCTTAGATAAAGACGAGAATATAGTTTGTGGGTTCCAAGAGAGAGTTTTTGTTGTACATAACATTAAGGAAAATAGCAAAATACTAGAAGTGCCATGTGGAGGAGGACACAGGTCATGGGACGCAGTCAGATATATTGAGAAAGTGGGAGAAAAATATGAAGAATTTATCAAACTGATCTATTTAAAAAGCTGTGACATAAATGTTACCACCATCCAACTCAGTAACATTTTGTCGAGAAATATAGTTAACGGATCACATGCTAAAGAAATTAACTGTTTGAAAGCACATGGAGTTGGTGATGCCACAGTATACCTGTCTGGTGGAGAAGACACTACACTGAGAATATCCAGTGTTGATGCAAAAATGAACTTTATTGACGAAGCGTGTTTCAAACATTTATCAAATGTCAAAACTCTTAAAACATATCCATTGAAAAACGATCATATATTAGTTGTATCTGCTGGCGGAAGAGCACAGCTTTGCATCAAAGATATCAAATTAAATAAAGACAATAATAAAGTCCACGTAACAGCAGAAGAATTAGTGGATTATCAAATAAAAGGTACAGATAAAGAAAGAAAAGGTAATCAAACATGGAGAAATTGTTCCGTTGACTTTGACCCTGAAATGAGAATCATGGATTTAGACTTAATAAAAGATAAAGAGGACTATTTTATTTTCGCTGGCTGTTCAGATTCCTATCTAAGAGTGTTCTTATTCAAAAAAGATAGCAAAAAAGTGAAGTATGTTAAAGAATCGAAGTATCACAAAGTTTGTATATTAAAAACAAAAATTATCAGCATTCCAAATAAGCATATTCTTATAACTTGTACTACAAGAGGGGATATCGCATTTTGGGATGTTACAAATGTTACTGAAACTGATATTAAACCATTCTTCAGTACAACGGCCAACAAATCAGGCATAAACAGTATAGCCACGACCACACTAACAGAAAACAAAATCCTTGTTACCACCGGCGGTGATGACAATGCCATACATATTCTAGTACTAGAAATACCTGACCAGAATGACCTGACCTCTACAAAAGTACTGCAAACGTGGAACAGTCCGAACTACCACAGCTCACAGATAACTGGCTTGTGCTTAGTGGATGAATATCTGGTGTCCACGTCGATTGATCAGAGGATCACGTTATTTAGATGGCGGGTAAGCGAGAAGGGGATAGAGTGCGAGTTCTTGCTTCAAACTCATACAGATGTCGCGGATGTTCAAGGAATGGATCTATTGAACTACAGCAGGTAAGTTAATTTTAAAATCTTGATTGATCGAAACTAATACACATAACGTACCATCATGCCTGTATTCCCCGAAGATTAGGCAGAGGTGTACTTATGTAAACCCACAGTAACACTTTATACTCGACTTGGGGACCGAATCCAAGTCCTCTAGCGTATCGAAACTAATGTTAGTAATTATGAGCGGAAGACGTTGGTCTAGTAGTTGTGGTAATTCGAGAATCAAAGTCAAATCATTTATTCCAATTAGACCATTAAAAGGCACTTTTAGACGTCAATTAATTAAAACTATTGAATCTAGTTGCCCATTCCGAAAGGTAGTTTCGTATGGAGAAGAACGGGCAAGAAACGCCATACATACTCTTTTAAAAAAAAAGTATTACAGCACTTTTAGACGTTAATTAATAAAAACTATTGAATCTAGTTGCCCATTCCAAAAGATAGTTTCGTATGGAGAAGAACGGGCAAGAAACTCCATAAATACTCTTTTAAAATAAAAGTATTACATTATATTGTACAGTTCCATTCATTTCATAAAAAAATATGCTAATATCAAAACGATCTATTAACAATAAAAGTCACTCAAAGTACTACAATACGTACTAAGTACCACGAATTAAGAAATGAAAGCTAAACCAATTGTAATAATACCAATATTGTGATCGTAGATGATCACTTCAAACATTTCAAATGACAACGAATCATCTCAAATCTGATACACAAGTAAGCGAGTATCTGTAAAACTTGTCTACCTATGAAGTACATGTTGGTATACGTCCTTCAAAGGGACTCTTGATGCTGGTACTATTTCGTCTCTGATATTGTAGACGTGTGTAATCAAATCAAATTAATTGGAGCCACTTCTGTATATTGATAGCACCTTTTGTCATTATACATTAACATCGTTGCTGTGTGTACATCAGTACACGTCTGCCTAAGCCTTCGGGGAATACAGGCGTGATATATAGTATCGTTGCTGCATCCGAACCGAATCCAACAAGTTGTGGTCCGACCAAAACGTCACAGTATGTTCTAAATTCGGACGGATAGAGTTTGGATCTAGACCGCAACCCGTGATGCAAATAGTACTTGGAGATTATTTGGTTTTATTGGATTCGGGTCGGACGCACTGCACAAGACTTACACAATTTAGCTTCAAGCTTTGTCTGTTTCTATCCCTCATAGGATAGGGTACATTTTCACAATTTGACTGATAGTATATTCCAATTTTCAGCGATTCTATAACAGTGTGCGTGTTCGGAAAGGGAATGGAGGTCATATGCATAGAATAATCGCACTTAGTGAAGTCAAGGGCTGTGTGCTGCATATGAAGAAATGACGATTCTGTTAGGTAAGATTTTTGATTAATATAATTTTTCTTGAACTTAGTCCTATAACGTGAAGGAAAACATCGAAATTACCAACAAACTAATAACACATCTCGAGCAAGTGTGCTTGTCGACTGGTGGACTCTTCACGTGACCAGAGGGCTGGCCTTTTTTGGGCCAAACAATCAGCATTGCCATACAACGTGGCAATGCTGCCAGCCTTTTGGGCATTTGTCCCATTCACGGCGATGCGGATGAGATTTTTGATGCCCTACAAGTTTCCTTTTTTTTTGTTTCAAAAAGTCATAAACTGTACATAGTTTATTATCCGAGTCTGGGGCCCTGCAGTGGTTGTTAGGCTGAAACATATATTGTGTGGATGAGCAAAGTTTTGTCTGTAAGGCTGACACTACACAGGAGCGGAGAGTAATTTACCAATAAGGGGTCAGATAAGCCCTTTAATATAAGGGTCCCTTTATAAGCGCTATTGATTGTATACAGGGTGGAAATTTATTATCCTACCTGGAGGGAAAGTACTCTAAATACTTAAGTTAGCAAAATTTACTCAAAGGAAACATTCCTTTATTTTAAAAAAGAAACGAAACTGCATTTAAATAATTTTGAAAATACGCTTGCTGCACCCAGGAATCGAACCGACTAAAATTCGAAAAAATTGCATTCTGTACTTTTATGGCATCAATCGATAGGGTCAATCATAAGGATCAAATCTCTGCAAACATGGTAAATTAAAATTAAGAAAAACATGCAATTTTAATGAAAGTTGCAGTTTTAAATTTTCCACCCTGTATAAGATCTCGACCAGTGAATTTAAGACATCGTGTCGTCACAATAATACCTCTCTGGCTACGGGGGGAGAGGGGTTCAACCCCCCCCCCCCCCCCAAATAACTCAATATGACGTGAATACGAATATAATTAAATGCACATTTTTGTTGCTTTATTTTCTTGAAACCCTCTTGATACTGAAACTTGGCTGCGCTTGTAGTGTCGTCACTAGAATCAATTTCACGCTTAGATCGCAATAAAAATTACATTTCAAAGTTTCAAAGAGTCCTTATACCTATTAACATAAGTCTAGCAACAGTTTGAGTTGAATATAAATGTTGACATATGTTTTAGTGTGTTGTGTTGTTTTTGTGTTAGCGCAATATGTAGTTCACGGGGTAAGACATTCCCCACGAATGGGGCTCCATTTTTACACGACTACCCAAAAAAAAAGAGTGTTATGATGTTTTCAGGGTTAATGTATGTATGTGAGTTTCTTTATTCCACCATAACTTCTAAACGCCTGAACTGATATACATGTTTGAGGTATGGTTACATTCGTTAAAAAAAAAAACAAATGTGGTCACTTGAGGGATTTTGTAATTGTGTTTCAATAAAAAAATCGTATGTCATCTCATCGCCGATAGGTGTCAGGAAGCGCGCTATCATCATGTGTATTAATTTGGTTATCTTAATAGATACGACAGTAAGTACCTATTAGCTTTAGGTAATCTTGGAAACTGGTAATAGTTGGTAGTTATAACAAGCGGTCCACCCCGGCATCGCATGGGTGCATTTTTCAAAACATCAGAATATTTTTATTTACACATATAAATCATCTAATTATCCGAATTTTCTGGTGGATTGGCCAAAAGTTTTCTTTCATGCAAACCTTGCCCTGTCAATTAAGAACACAACAACAACAACAACAACAACAAATGATCAGCCAAACCGCCGATCATAAGTGATGATGATTCATAGATGCGGCAATTGATTTATATTTTTGTATATTTAGGCCCACTTTCATCAAAATCACTAAACATATTTAAAAAAGGCATATAGTTTGTATAGGCTATTAGGCTAAGGCGCCCGCCTCTTATGCACGAGGTTGTGGGTTCGCAACCGGGCACGGGCAAGTACCAATGTGACATTTTCTGGTTTATGTACATTCTAAGTTTATCATGGACATCACTGACATCGGTTACCATGTCAAAGGCTCTGAGGCGGTTTAAAACTGACACTAGGGTGTGTGGGGTCGTTAGACCTTACTGCCCACATGATAAAAAAGAAGAAGACCTAATAATGAAGTTATATATTAATAATCCGTACTTTTCCGTACTTAATATTATAAATGCGAAAGTAACTCTGTCTGTCTCTTCTTCACGCCTAAACCACTGAACCGTTTCAATAAAATTTGGTACAGATATAGTCTGGGACCCGAGAAAGGGCATAGGATAGTTTTCATCCCGGAAATCCCCCGGGAACGGGAACTATTAATCCACGCGGACGAAGTCGCGGGCAAAAGCTAGTAATAAATAAAGTTTTAATTTTTCCTATTTTGCCAATTATAAATTTAAACAATATTGCAATTTATTTAATGATATTTATTAAATTAAATAATTGTATTAGTTAATTTAAGATTGGAAAAAAATATGAATTTTCTCTTTAATTAAATAATCAAGAAATAGAAAGATTATTATATATAAAAAAAGTAAAAAAAAACTAAATGAATACAAATACAAATACAAATACAAATTCATTTATTGCTTGCTACAGGTGAAATGTCAGATCTTACAAATTTATTTTTAGGTATCGCTGTAACATACCCATGAGGTGTACAATGTTAGTCATTTTAATAAATAATAAGAAAATAAAACAATAATGGTCACTGCCTAATTTTATACTCTAAGATACCGAGTTCTTATTAAATTCACAATTTTAGTCAGACAATAAAATAATATACCTAATAAATAGAATTTAAATGTCACATTTGTATATAATTGCCAATTGAAAAAGTGATATTTATAATTTATAAATTGTGTTAGTTTTAATCAATATCTCGGTCATTAAGAAATTCATTTATACAATAATAAGTTTTGGACACAAGAAACTCTTTTAGCCTCCGCTTGAACATATTTAAGGATGGAATATTTTTAACACTACTTGGAAGCCTGTTATAAATTTTTATCCCCATCCCAAACACACTTGATTTATATTTAATAGTCCTACATCTAAAGCCTCTTAGTTCAGTATTATGTCTCGCACTTCTCAACGTTTCGTAGTTTCCTATATCGCGTTTTATCATCATTGCCGCTTCAAATATGTATAGTGAGGGGAGGGTTAAGATTTTTAATCTTTTAAACACTGGTCTACATGAGTCAGTTTGTCTAAGTCCACATATACTTCTAAGGCATTTTTTTTGGGCTTTTAGAGCATAATCCCTATTAGCTGAATTTCCCCATAAAAGAATACCATACTTCAGTGTGGAGCCTACATAAGCATGATATACACTTAGCATAGTGCTCTCATTTGCAATTTTCCTTAACATATAGAGGGCATATGAACACTGATTTAATTTTCTACAAACATGGTCTACTTGGGTTTTCCAGTTTAACCCAGAGTCAATATGGATGCCAAGGAATTTTGTAGTTTTGACTTCTTTAACAGCCTCACCTTTGAAATTTATTTCGTGCGTTTTTAGTTTTTTATTTTTATTTACAAATGACATAAAGCACGTTTTTTCTATGTTAACTTTCAAATTGTTGTCCCTTAACCAATTTATTATATTTCCGAGAGAGTTATTTATGTCTATTTTATTGTGGTCGTCGTCAGTGAAGATAGCAGTACTATCATCTGCAAATAGAACCATGTCATTATTTATAGCTTTTGGGAGGTCATTTATATATATAATGAATAAAAGTGGGCCGAGGATACTTCCCTGGGGCACTCCGTAATTTACAATTTTCGGCTCTGATTTAAATGTTTGTTCAAATTGTGTATCCTTAGCTATTCTGGTTATTTCAGTTATCTGAAATCTGTCTTTAAGGTATGATTTTATTAGATTTACTGCGTTGCCTCTCACCCCATACTTTTCTAGCTTGTTTAAGAGAATATTATGATCTACGTGATCAAAAGCTTTTGACATGTCCATATATAAAGCAGTTACTTGTTGTTTGTTATCAAGACCATTCATTACAGTTTTAAAAAAATTTAAAAGAGCGTCGTTAGTCGACTTGCCTTTTCGAAAACCAAATTGCTCTGAATGAAGACGATATGAAGTAAAATTCTAAGACTTATGCGTACACTTACAAATTAAATCGTACGCTACATAAACAATAGAAGATTGAAATTTAACTGACTAGGCTTTGCATGCACTATTAACTTTATATTATTTGCATTGTATTCAGAGCACTAGCTGCGCCCGCGGCTGCGCTCGTTTGTGTCACGGAAATAAATATTGACTAGTTGGTTTAAATCTTAAAGTGACATGGGAGAATGCAGATATAATATAACATTGCCCGAACAACATACATAACTTTGTTACGATTTTATTATATGTATTTGATTGATATATTCAAGTTTACCTGTTCAAGGTACACACGCCAGTAAGACGGTAAAGAATATTACCGATTTTGAAAAAGAAAAAGTCAGTAAAGAAAGTACGAAAACCCCGACACTTCAGTTTAGCAATTTACTGTTAATTTTAACTACTTCATTATCTTAACTAAGTGAAGAGGAAAAGGCATAAAAACATTTTGTTCCTATTCAAGAGATTGAGAGTGGTATCGGCACTTGTTATAATTAGATGTTGAGCAGATTAGATTAGATATATGTAATACTATATAACAATGATACGGTGGGCTGCCTGCAGTTGTTGGTGTGATTGTGGCAAGGACTGTGATACTATAGTGAGTACTAACGCTTATTAGATCATTTGTTAATAATCTTGAAACGTTTTTTTGTTAATTAACAGAAATCTAGTACTTTGACGAGCAAGACTTAGTTTGTTGTTTATGTTGGTCAAAAGTTAAATCATTTATTTTAATTATTTTGAAGTCTCATTTGAACGTCTAATTGCCTATTCTAAAAGGTAGTTGCACATAGAGAAGAATGGGCAAGAGAGCATACGTACTCTATATGTAATACCTATATGTTTTTACAATAATTTGTGAAGGGAGGTATTCAATAATTATACGAAGTGAAGATGGTGTACGTAAAATAAATATCATGAGTACACTACTACAATAGATGCAGTCAGCAACAAAAGTAGATTAACATTACAGATTTATCATTGAGCACAACATCAAAGGGAATGCAGATAGCAGATAAAATGAACTCCTAGATATTGCCTAAAATTCGCATAATAAGTGTATTGTGTTATTTCGTGTCTATTTAAATGATATATAAAAGTAACATTGTTAATCGGCTTTTGCTGCTGACCGTTTCAGGTGCTACATGTTAATGTAGAATTCCATAATATAATGAAAGTTTTACTACGTACTTATAGATAAAGTGGTTTGCGCCTAATGGCTAGGTCGCACTTGTCGCGGTATTGCTTTTGATGGGTGACCGTTTTAAATTTTTAACACAATAAGACTTCTATGACGACATGGCTACATAACAGACTATAAGTAAAAAAATCTGCTAAGTTACTTAGCACTTACTTACTGCTATTTATTAAATGATTTCACTAATTCCTGTCTTCCACCAATTGCATCCAAGATTTTCAATTAGCATTCTGCACGATATAGCCTCTCAATTCTTGTGAAATAATTAGCGTGAATATAGTTTACCTGCGGATTTTACTTTTTTTGCATGGACCCTAATATGTTTTTGTGAAATAAAAGTAGCCTGAGTTAGTATTTATAACATCAGATCAGGTGTATGCCAGCGACAGCCCTGTCGAAATCGGTCCAGCCGTTTCGAAGATTATTCGGAACAAACAGACAAACAGAAAATTCAAAAAAATGTGTTTTTGTTATATGAACCGTGTAAAAAATCATATTGTATTTGTATATGCAGATGAGCGTGTAAAAAGCTGTTATTTTGACATAACAAGCACACTTAAATTTTATTTATTTTTATACATGTGAACTGAACATGGAAATAAGCACTTTCTCTACTTTGTTATTATTTTGCATAGTGATGGAAATATTATTGATCGTGTGCTATCGTATCTCTTGTCAACACATTATCGTTGTACAGTGGCGACCAAAAGTGCATAAGCAATCTCAAAACGTATTATGTGTTCCGTTCGACGTCCGAAGTCCATTATGAGAGTACATCGTCTTTTTCCCGCGCATCCTCGCTAAATGACGTAAATCCGTCACGTGATTCTACCTCAGCGCCACCCGTGTCCTAATCTGGAACTAACTTTGACCACACAGAGCAAGCCGCCATACTTTGTCATTGTTGCGTCGTTTTTCATACCGCGCGTATCTCGTTAGATTTTTAAACTTAGAAAAATCTAGCATACCCACATTTAGATTTTTTTTTTGTGAAAAATTATTTTAACTTTCAAGATTAAAGTAGAAAGTTACGATTTTTTCTTTTTTCGTTACGTGAATTTGTGTGCGTTCGTTATTAAAATGGACAATAACGGTGAAAGAACAGACCCAGTGGTTAACAATATCACGGACGTTATTAATGATCAAGATTCAACTCGTTTACGTAAAAATGTTAACGCACGCGTTTCTGCAAGTGAGTCAAGGTCATCATCAAGTGCAAGTTCGAGCGAAGAGGATGAACCACCGTCGAAAAGACAGCGCCGAAGCCGATCGCACGACATATTTCAAGAAATGGATCGAAGGTTTGATGTGATTTCGCAGCAGCTGGTAAGTCATATTAATGATATATTTTGTGCGAATTACGCTGCATTGCAACCGAGTGCTTCTGGTTCCTCTGCGAGGCCTGTTCCAGGACCAGTGAGTAAACCTTTAGATGATCCATTTTTACGGCCGTTGATGGAAATTAATGACATTGCCGACCTAAAGGTGTCTATTAAGGAACCGTCCGTACCTAAAGCGGATCCCGACCGCGTGGCAAAGTTAATTTCAATGCAAAGGTTCGATTCCTTAGATTGGAATTCTGTGCGCTACATGGAGGTGCAAAAGAAATATGTTTCTTTTCCGGCGTTCACTGAGCTGAAAGTGAATGAGGAGCTGAGGCGTTTTGAAGACCGTTTTGCACCGCATAAATTACAACAGACGGAACGTAGCTTTGCTGCCTTGTCGCATGCGTTTTTGGCTCAAAATGAGTCCGTGAATGTGGCTTTACGGAATTTAATTGAATGGTCTGCTAAACCAGATGCACAGCTTACGTCAAATACAATTTACGATAAGTTGAAAGAATTATTTGGTACTGAGTCCGATTACAAGACTATTTCTAACGACATTTCACAAATAATTTGCGGCAAGCGTGCTGAGGCTTTAGAGCTACGGCGTAAAGCGCTTCTTAAAGGATTAAAAGGAAAATATACACGCGAAGACATTGAAAAAATACCACCTTCTGCGGAGTATTTGTTCAACCCTCAAAATTTAGCAGCTTATGTACAGAAAATAGGCGGGATTGATAAAATAAATAAAGATACCGTGTCTACTTCTAAATTTTCGGCACGTGCTAAATCGCCGATGCCTCCAAAGTCACCAGTTGCTTCTACTTCCCGTGAAAAGCCCTTTCGTTTCCAACAAAATAAGTCCATGCATGGTAAAAACAAAAAGCGAAATTTTGAAGATCAAAAGAAAGGAGGGGGGCGCAGAGGTGAATCTAACAGGAGTAGACACAAATGACTTGAAGTTCATGGGCGGCTGTCTAATGCTTTATCGAGGGGTGTGGGCTCAACTCGGAGCACCCAAATGATTCTCAAATTAATTTCTGCAGCTCGCATTCCATTTATTCAGACACCGCCACTTATTTTCCCTTCTTTGGACATCATGACAAAATTTCAAACCCCACACTCTTCGGCAATGTCAATGGAAATTCAAGCCATGATTCAAAGTCGAATCCTCGAGCATGCGCCTCTGACCCCATCCTTCATATCCCCGCTTTTCATAATAACAAAAAGCAGCGGGAAGAATCGGGTTATTTTCAATCTCAAGGCATTAAATCGATTTTTGCAACCGAAACGCTTTCACCTCTTTCATCATCACCAAATGCCCAATTTCATACAAGCGGGCGACTGGATGGTCAAACTCGATTTAAGCCAAGCCTATTATCATTTGCGGATTTCCCAACAACACCGTTGTTTTCTGCGCATAAGCTACGAAGGTCAGCTGCTACAGATGACATGTCTACCCTTCGGTCTCGCATCGGCACCGAAAATGTTTGCGTCAGTCACGAACTGGACTGCCGAACAGTTACGCAGCAAAGGTCTTCGCCTGGTTCTTTACCTGGACGATTATTTGATAGTCCACCAAAACAGGGACACGCTAAAAGCTCATGTTCAGTTCGCGATAGAATTCCTCACCTCCCTAGGTTGGAATATCAATACGGAAAAATCTATACTTATCCCAACAAGGTGTATAGAATTCCTGGGAATTGTCTGGGACTCGCAATCCAACACCAAGAGTCTACCTTTAGACAAAATTTCCAAGATCCGTCAGTGCCTGTTGACTCGCTTAGCAGCCGGCAGTTGGACCCTCAAGCAGGCGCAACGCCTCTTAGGGTATCTCAACTTTGCAACCTTCATCACCCTCCGGGGAAGGTTGCATTGCCGTACGCTGCAGCGCCACAGCAAGCATCTTCAGAAAAGTCCTCTTCAGTCGATCCAGTTCACAGACGAGGTACGACTAGAACTAGAATGGTGGCTAGAAAATGTCAACCAGAAATCTTGTATTCATCCCAGGATGTCACAAGTGAATTACCTTGTCACAGACGCCTCGGATATTCAATGGGGGGCAATCGTGAACAACAAAACACTGAAAGGGACTTGGAATCAAAATCAGATAAAGTTTCACTGCAACTTGAAAGAGATGTATGCAGTGATAGCAGCAATATCGTTAGAAGCAAAGGCTCTAGAAAATTCAACCATAATTTTGCAAAGCGACAACAAAACAGTAGTGTCGTATATCAAAAACGAAGGCGGAACGAAGTCAAAAAATCTCCTGAAATTGACGAAACAGTTACTGGCACTGACGGACAGCCTGAATGTTGTACTAGTCGCTCACCACCTTCCGGGACTGTACAACACGGAGGCCGATCATCTCTCTCGAAATCGAAACGGCTCCGAATGGCATCTGCTGAGCGAGGCAACAAGCAAAATATTCAACCAGTGGGGAACTCCAGACATAGACTTGTTCGCTTCCCAGGACGCTCACGTCGTATGCAATTATGTTACTCAAGACTTGTCAGACTCGAACGCTTGCTTTCACGACGGTTTCAGCAGATACTGGAGTTACGGCCTCGCATGGGTCTTTCCACCACCAGCCCTGATGCCACGCGTGTTACACCATCTCAACTCGTCGAAAGGCAAGTTTATAATAGTAGCACCCAAGTGGAAGAAACCCTTTTGGCGTCCAGATTTGAAGAGCCGTGCTCTAACACGTCCTATGAAAATCAGGAACCTCAAGACAACGTTAGTGGACACAGTGACCGGGCGACCCCCAGCTCAAATACACAGCCTACAGCTGGAAGCCTGGCTCATTTCGGCTGGGACTCTTTAACACAAAGTTGGTCTACTGAAGAAAAGCAGCTCTTGTCAACGTGTTGGAGAGCTTCTACAATTAAAACTTATACTCCTATATGGAACAAATACATACATATTCTGACTACACCAACGTACCCACGTTGGTGTAGTCAGAATAATCTAAATGGTCATCGTCCGGCACCAGCCGATGTAGCCCGGTATTTGGCTAAACTTTTTCTTGAGGATCGATTAGCTTACCGTACTATTCTTGTGCACAAATCAGTAATTGCATCAATTTGTGAAACGGTATCCGATATAAAGATTTCCTCAAATCACTTGGTAAAGCATATTTTAAAAGCTGTATCTTTAGCTAGACCAATTCCACCGAAATTGCCAATATGGGATGCAAGAATAGTAATTCAATTCTTAAAAAAAAACACATGCTAATTTACAAAGCTTATATGATGTTTCTAGGCTTACAGCCACTATACTATTATTGGCTTCTGGACGTAGAGTTCACGATTTGACTCTCTTACATTGTGATTCTAAACATTTTAGGGACAATGGTAATTCAATAACCTTGCATCCGATATTTGGTTCAAAAACTGATTCGGCGTCATACCAACAATCGAGTTGGACTTTGCTAGCTTCACCTGATAAAAATACAAATCCTGTATTTTGGATACGAACATTAATAGACATTTCAAAGAACTTCAGAGGTCCCCTAACAAATTTATTTATCACTACCAGGGAGCCTCGTAAACCAGCTAGTCCCGTAATTATAGGTGGTTGGATAAGGCGAACTCTATCTGAAGCCGGAATAGAAGCTACTCCTGGTAGTTTTAGGTCAGCTGTTTCATCGCTGAACTGTTTAGAGAAATATCCAGTCAACGATATTCTAGCTAAGGCCAACTGGCGCCATGAAGATACTTTTAGAAAATATTATTTTAGAGAGGTAGCAAATTCCAGCCTCAATAGTATTGAATCAGAAAAATCTCTTTCTCAGTTTTTTGCAGTTACTGAATAAAACTGATTTTTGAACAGTAAATACATTACTTACTTTAATTTATTAAGGATTGTTGATCATTATTTGAAACAAATTATGCCTTATTTTATTTTCTTTTTCTGTATTCTTAAATACAAAAATATAACTATTAATCACATTGTTGCGTTTCACTAAGCAAGCCACCAGGAGATAACAAACAGATCTCTCATAATGGACTTCGGACGTCGAACGGAACACATAATATAAAAATTTTACCTTGAAATAAAATTTGTATTATGTTTCCTGAGACGTCCGAAGTCCATATAATTTCTTCCTGGTGTATACCATCATCATCATACCCATTATGAGCCGAACAATGACAAAGTATGGCGGCTTGCTCTGTGTGGTCAAAGTTAGTTCCAGATTAGGACACGGGTGGCGCTGAGGTAGAATCACGTGACGGATTTACGTCATTTAGCGAGGATGCGCGGGAAAAAGACGATGTACTCTCATAATGGACTTCGGACGTCTCAGGAAACATAATACAAATTTTATTTCAAGGTAAAATTTTTATATTACTTTGACGTTTAGTTTGACTTACGACCTTTTACTTTCAAGAATAGACACATGTATCATCGTTGTGAATGTAGTTTATAATTTCAATATGTTTACATGAGACAAGATGGCCTAGTGGTTAAGCGCGCCAAGTTAGTGGCGTTAATCAGCGTGCCGCGAGTTCGAATCTCACATTTTGTCTTTTTGTTTTTACTTAATTTGAAGAAATGGACAGAAATATAATATTCTTTATCTTGTTCGCTTTGTTCACACATTTTGTAAAGTTAAAAGGGTAGTCATAGAAAATTAATAAAGAATTTAGATTTCTGTGAGGTAGACATGAGTTTTATGCATATTTAACTTGATCGGAATTAGCGTTGTCGTTTGGTTGTAGTTGTTGGTTAGTGACGAGTGTTTTAATAGATAACCATATTGTAATTATTCTCAAAACGCAGACAAATAATATTACTGAGGCGAGGGCGACTATGTGGTCCCAATTTATATCTTATGAAACCGGACTGAATGTGAGTATTATATTAACGAATTGTAAATTAAACTTTTATTTGAAATTTATACCTAAGATTATTTGGTGGCATTTCAATTAATTCTTATTATTAATTTTTAAATGTATAATGACGCCAAAATAAATGTGTTTATTATGGATTTTTTAAAAGAATAGTTTTAATAAATTTAAATGATATTGTTATATTAAATAAATATTATTAAATTATATAAAAAATTAAGTCACTTTAGTATTTTGTTATAAATGCCTAATATTACTTTTTTTTTGTTTTAGAGAAAACTATTCTTAGTCTCTGGATCAAGAAATACGAGGAAGAGGATAGATAGCCTTGTTACCTTCTACTCAACAGTGAAGAGGATTTGCTGTGACGACAAAATTAATTATGGTGGTTTCGTACCGATGAGACACTCATTACAAACTGTTTGCCGCAACATGAGGGCTCATGCTGAAGGCTTGCATCATTAAAGACCAGCTACAAACCTTTCTTGACAGAAAGGCATAAACCAGAAATATTACATTTCGTTTTTAATATGTGGGGATGGAGTGCAACAGTGCTACTTATGAAGAAGTATTAGACGGTGTTATGTGCGCAACGTTTAATAACCTGGATGTTTTAGTTTTAATAGTTAGATGGTGTAACTAAATATTTAGTACTTACTTAATAATTATATATTCGTAGATAGTGATCTTAAATTGAGGTTTAGTTTCAATCTTCTTTTCATCAAGAAAACGAATACTTAAGCTATTACCTCAATAAGTTTATTGTGACGTTACATAAAAAAAAAACCTGTTCATAAAGTCTAAATTATAGTTTAGTTTTCAATAAAGTCTGCTGAATACCGATTCAGAAACTTAATACATGAGTATCACCAAATTTATTTGTGTTATAAAAATATCCTTTTCTTATTAAGTATGTTATTATGAATTTTATTGACTTAGTGGGTATACAACAAAAAATGTTATGAACGGTTACAAGAGAACTTCTTTTATGTCGGTAGGAATGTGACGTTACAATTCTCATAAGTTTGTTAATTTTATAGGTAAATAAATTTTTGTTATTATTAAGCACATTTTGTTTTATTTCCTTCTTCTCATTCCAAAAAGTTATACTAAAAATCACATAAATACTTAAATAAATATTACAATAACTAATATTTGCTTATTATAAAACATAAATAATGAGCATGAATACGTTATCAATCAACATAAACCTAAAAAGTTTTTACCTAACATTATTATGGTTTCAAAAAACAAAAAACAGCCACACATAGTGTAAGATTCGAACTCGGATTTCAATGATCGTCAACCCTTTCTTATCCTAAACAGCTGCCAGGACATGTTATTTTTACGCGAAATTTAGCAATGCAATGGTAAGAATACGTCACGCGTCGGGTAGGACGTATAAACAGAAATATAATGCCATCTCGCTTAGTGAGCGCGACGATAGTTCATTAGTGTGTGTTATCTGTGGAATGTTGGAGACATCACTCGTAAACACACATGCGCACGCACTGACTGGATCGCGCCCGTGTTCACAGCAAAGTGAACCTTCGCGTGCTTATGCAATTATGAGCGCCTACTGTACATTGACATGAAGTGGGTAGAGTGATTGCATTATGGGAAAGCCCACCATGAGCCTTGATTGTGCATGTCGTTTGACTCCATTAGTTTATGTCGTTACTAACATACCATCACGACTATGTTCCCCGGAGGGTTGGGCAGAGGTGTACCAATGTTCGCCGGTATGTTTAGGACCCATATGTTAACCGGGCACAACCCCAACTCGAGCCGCTATTGAGAATTTGATCGAAAAACCCAATAACATTTTGCTCAACCTGGGAATGGAGTCCAAGACTTATAGCGTAGCAGTCTAGGTTAGGACCACTAAACTAGCAAGGCAGGTAGTATTCGGTTGTTCCTTGTAGAAATTACAAAATGTTATCTCAATTGTACTGTTCTAGCATGAAAGAAGAGTAGGTATTACCTGCATTAATTTGAATTAATTATTGATAATCAGCATCGGCCCCCCGAGGGTCGAAATTAGATAATTAAACGTTGAATCACTTTTATTATCAGGCCGTTTAAAGAAACGCAATGTAAGCGTGCTTTTGCGTTCTTCCTTGATTTCTTGAGATATAATAATTCAGATATAAAAACCTGGCTCTGCCCAAGAGTTATTCCATTGCTAATGAAGACCTGCCATTCTAGTCTGACTGTATTTTTATGTCATCAACATTATTCACGATAATAATTAACGGGGGGAAGTCCTATACATCTCATCGTGTTTTTCCGGTGTCATTAAGTTTTACTATAAAATTCTTATTGTTACGCAGAATTTTGTACTGCAACCATTACGTAGCATTTTAATTCACGTAGTTTATTTCCAAACTTAATAATTTAATAGTGTTTTTAAGATTCAGTTTTTTTTTTTATATTCGAGATTGGTAAGCTCTCGCGTCTTGACTCTAAGTCTTGGTCAAAGGGTTAGTTTTAAAAATGATTTTGGCAAACTTGGAATTTGAGTCCAAGGCTATCTTGGTGAGAGCCGCACTTTTAACCACAAAACCGTTAAACCATACAAGCTTCCTATGCAATAGATATTATTTAATTTAAAAACGCGACGTACAAGGTTTTGTCCAAAAAAATTGTGATGTAGAAGTAGGAATAATTATCAGGTCAAAGGCGCATTTTATAGGAACGAACTAATAAACCTTGATTTATTGGAAATACAAACAGTTAAGCATCGTAATTCAAACCTTCGTTGGCATTTTAAAAGCATATTGTTTGAATAAGCAGTGTATGTGTACAGTTTTTCTAGACTCAATCAAACCGAAGTTTTTTTATTGCCATAATGACTTGGTCTGACCTTGCGGTCTCTACAGCCATTTGCACCCATGTCTGTTGTTGTACATAATAAATATACTTATGTCTATAACGTATTTATTGTGTTCTTTAGTGTGAACATTAATTTCTTAATATACTCTATTTTATTACTATGGTATTATACCTCAAGAGCCTCAAACGCAGCGATAGCGTAGTTTAGCTATTTCTCAATATTACTTAATACACATACTAACATACGGGTTGACGTAAGTTACAGACGTCAGGCACTTATAAGTAAAGACTATACGGGCTCTTTCAATTCATGCATGAAAATGTATATTATAGTCTATTATGTATGATAAAAGACAACCGGTCGTATGCAAGATGACAAACGCACCGCTTCGGCACCGCAGCGGTCCGACACCAAACGCATAGATTGAAAGAACCATACGACTGGTTTTACAAGTTATTTTTTATTTATTTCTTTGTTTGTTCATAAATACACATACAAAACATTTATTATTAAATTATGCAAAAATAAACTCATTAGAGTTTTACCATGTATCATAATTCATACTCATCGATTACATAATTTAAGACACCAAAAAAACATATGACAAGGAAGGTCAAGATATCTTTGCGAAAGTTGCAATGATGCTGTTGTGGCTCCCAACATGAAAACCCGGTTGCTGTGGATTCACCTGCTTTATCTCACTCGTTATCTGCACTAACTGCCTATTTAAATACTTAGCTATGCGAAACATGGACTTCTAAAAGCTTTAATACAAAAACCTGACACTATGAGCACTATCGGTGCTTTAAAATGACATGTGGCAACTAGGGCATGCAAAAACCGGGTTGTTTAAAGGACACGGTTTTTTCGGGTTTTTATTTTACAAAACCGGTGAAACCGGTTTTATCGGTTATTTCGGTTTTTTTCCATTTTTATTAAAGAAATCAGAAATACGTGTGTAAAGAAATAAAAATGCTAAAGTTTAATCAAAATGGCGTGAGCGTGGCATAGAGTAGCGCGACAATGATCTATCCGAGACAAAAAAAAACGAATTCGAGATCAAAAATTTAAATAAAGGTGTTGCCAATTTTAAGTAATAACTTCAATTGTGCAGTTTGCCCAAAAGTACTATTACATAGTTCTAAAATTGTAGGCATATCTTTAACAATTAAAATATAATATTACACACAGTTTTAAACTAAGTGACGTAAACAAGGATCCAAGAATAATATACTTATAGCTGGTTGCAATAAAATCGTGCAAATATTTTTTTCTTATTTGTTCTACATACAATATGGCAGTGGTCATAAACATTTACACTTCATTTAGTGTTTTCTAATAGCGAAACGTAAATTGTTAAAACAAAAAAAAACTTTAGTACCTATTCCTTTCGCTTACCTTTCCTATAATATTAGGACTAACCTTAGGCTATATTTCATATCATAGTTCTTCCAAAACCATTAAATTTAAAAACTAATTCAATAATTTGAATTACTAGGGAAATGTTGACTAACCCTAAACTGTCACTTTGACAATAACATTTCTTTGTTTTACACTAGCTTTTGCCCGCGGCTTCACTCGCGTATCCCTTATTTTATCCCCATGGGGGTTGAGTTTATCAAAATCCTATTAAAACGGACATCTTCATCATAGTAGCTTCAATCTTTAATTTCAGTTCAATCAGTCGAAAATCTAAGAAGATTTATACAAACTTTCATCCCCTATTTTATCCCCTTAGGGATGGAATTTATCAAAATCCTTTCTTAGCGGATGCCTACGTCATAACATCTACCTGCATGCCAATTTTCAGCCCGATCCGTCCAGTGGTTTGGGCTGTGCGTTGATAGATCACTGTCAGTCAGTCAGTCAGTCAGTCAGTGACCTTTGAGTTATATGATTTTTCGGTATAAATTAACGTTGCCGGCCGTTAGTACCGTTGGAACTAACGCCGTTTTGCCGTCCTGTCGACGTTTGTCAGTGATTAAATTTAAGATTTTGTTTGAAAAGCAAAACCGAAAAATCCGAAAAAACCGGTTTTGTTATCATAAAAAGCCCGGTTTTCAAATCAGTCGGTTAACCGGTTTTTTCGGTTATCCGGGTACCCGGTTTGCATGCCCTAGTGGCAACTATTCGCCCCAGCAACTTATTGTAACAGCCATGTACACAAGCAGTCGTATCACGACCATTCCCGACTTTAGAAAGATATACAAGCTGTTGATTTGCATCCTCGTCAAATTTTAGGAGCTTGTCAAAAAAAAATAGAAGTAATCAAATATAATTACGATACCTGGCCAATATCTAATAAATACTTGTTTTTTTAGTTGCAACTATCAAAAAAAAGTATTCCAGAATACTCCTCTTGCAAAATTCAGAATCGCCCAGTTGCGTATGCGGTAGGCAGAGTTGTCGCGCGGCTATATCAATGTGTACAGTGGCGACCAAAAGTCCATACCCAATCTCAAAACGTATTAGGTTGACGTTTAGTTTGACTTACGACCTTTTACTTTCAAGAATAGACACATGTATCATCGTTGTGAATGTAGTTCATAATTTCAACATTTTTACATGAGTCAAGATGGTCTAGCGGTTAAGCGCGCCCAGTTGACGGCGTTAATCAATGAGCCGCGAGTTCGAATCTCACATTATTTTTGTCTTTTTGTTTTTACTCAATTTGAAGAAATGAACAGAAATATAATATTCTTTAGCTTGTTCGCTTTGTTCACACATTTCGTAAATTTAAAAGGGTAGTCATAGAAAACTAATAAAGATTTTAGATTTCTGTCAGGTAGACATGAGTTTTGTGCATATTTAACTTGATTGGAATGAGCGTTGTCGTTTGGTTGTGGTTGTTGGTTAGTAACGAGTGATTTAATAGATACTCGTAGTGGTATTGTAAGTATTCTCGAAACGCAGGCAAATAATATTACTGAGGCGAGGGCGACTATTATTGGGCTGCATAAAAGTGGTCCCAATTAATATCTTATGAAACCTGACTGAATGTGAGTATTATATTAACGAATTGTAAATTAAACTTTTATTTGAAATTTATACCTAAGATACCTAAAATTATTTGGTGGCATTTCGATTAATACTTATTATTGATTTTTAAATATATAATGACGCCAAAAAAAATGTGTTTATTATGGAATTTATAAATAAATAGTTTTAATATATTAAAATTTGTTATATTAAATAAATATTATTAAATTATATAAAAAATTAAGTCACTTTAGTATTTTGTTATAAATGCCTAATATTACTTTTTTTGTTGTTTTAGAGGAATACTATTATTAGTCTCCGGAGCAAGAAATACGAGGAAGAGGATAGATAGCCTATCCTACCTACTCAACAGCGAAGTGGATTAAGTTTGGTGGTTTCGCACTGGATAACATACTGTTTACAACAACAGCTGCATGCATCATAAACCAGAAAAAATACGTTTCGTTTTTAATATGTGGGGATGACGTGCAACAGTGCTACTTATGAAGAAGTATTAGACGGTGTTATGCAACATTTAATAACCTGGATGTTTTAGTTTTAATAATTAGGTGCAACAGTGCTACTTATGAAGAAGTATTAGACGGTGTTATGCAACATTTAATAACCTGGATGTTTTAGTTTTAATAATTAGACGGTGTAACTAAATATTTAGTCATAATTATATTATATATTCGTAGATAGTTATTTAATGATCTTAAATTGAGGTTTAGTTATAAGAATAAGAATAAGAATAATTTATTGTTTCAAGAAAATACAGTTAATGCATTGATTCCTGAAACTCACACTAGGATTCCCTGTGTCGTGAGTTCCAGGCTCCTTCGCTCCGTTTACAAGTTTTGTTACAACAAATTCTTAAATTAAAGATAGTACTCGTAATCTTAAAACAAGGAATACAAAAAAAATAAAATAAAAAAGTAACAATAACAAAATCAAAATAAGAAGATTGCCCAAATAGAGCATTTGTATGAATGTTGTGCAAGTTTGTGATATATAATATAAATTAATATAAGTATATGTTATTATTTATATATATATATATATATATTCATACAGGAAAAGTTTTTAACCAGTGCGTAAATTTTTTTTGGTAGTTCAGTGTCAGTAATAGAACACATTTCCGTGTTTAGTTAAAAAAAAAAATAAAAAAAAATTTCATCCTTATCCGAGTTTGAAATAAGCAAAACATGGACATAATCTATTCGCCATACTATCAATGAAAACTCGCGGCCGCCGCCCGGGCGCATGGCTGGGGTGAGGGGGTGGGGAATGCGCTAGCGCCGGGCCGCCGCCGCCCGCCCGCTGTCAGTACGTTCCACGCGCAATTGGTGTCCTGACGTCCGAGCGTTCTTACCCCGCGCAACCCCTGCGCCCTGCAGTTGCCGCGTGTACTCGCGTCGTATCAATCACGATGTCAAACTTTACTCACCGCGAATACTATGAAATGGTGCGAGTGTATTTATTAAGCAACGAGAATCTATCTATCTTCATGTTTATGTTGCATACCTATCTTAGTGCTTCATTAAAGTTTATTATTATGCATTTTGATGGTCCTAAGCCATTGATATACAATCCTAAGCCCATGAAAGTATGAAGGAAAAGTTGGAATTACGTTAACAAGTAACTTCATATCGCAGTCCAAACTAAAAAAGGTCAGTAACCGCACCGCGTAGGTACGTCGTCGCAGCGGCGAGCGAGCGCCGACCCAGCTGTTACCTACGCGTTACGCACGCGCCGGCTCAGCTGATACGCGCGCCGCGAGTGACAATAAAATATGTTTTTAAGTAAACATGTTTCGTAAGCGATAACTTTTCTTTTTAGTACTAAGACATATCAAAATAAAATATACGTGTTTAATAAAACGTGTTGAAGTTTATTATGGCAAAATTTACGCACTGGTTAAAATTTTTTCCTGTATATATGAATAAGTAATTGATATATAAAATGTGTGTGTGTGGGGGTGTGTATTTGTGTATGTTTGTATGTATATGTGGGTTACATGCATTTTTAGGATAGTAAGCTTTCGGTTGAGTCATAGTCCAGTGTAAGAAGCCATTTAGTTACAGTAATTTTACATTTGTTACGTGTTAGGTGCAGAATTTTATGTTGGTCGTTGAGTTTCGCGTAAATGTGTGGTCCCATGAAACTGTAGCACTTTCTGCCGATTGTTTTACGGCATCCAGCCTTTTCCCAATATACCCTTCGACTTGACAGAGAGCAAGTGCTCAGAGAGGTTTGGTGGAATCTCAGAGTGACAGACAGGATGTAAAGCTGTCTGACTCTAAGAACCCCCACTTCAGTGTATAGCGTATTAGTGGGGTACCGGAACGGTCGTCTATAGGCAACTTTGAGCAGAGCTCGTTGAGCTCTTTCTACCCCAATCATTGAGGTTTTACCAGCCGCGCCCCATGCTACTACACAGTAGTTAAGCACCGATTGACACAGAGAGTAATAAATCATCTTTAGTACTGAGTCATCTGCAATCTTGCCCAGTTGCTTAAAGATCCGAAGCATCTTTCTAATCCTGCCCCTTAAAGCAGTTAGATGTGTGGACCATGATAAACGGTGATCGACAAAGACTCCAAGATATTTAATCGTATCTGTTTGCTCGATGTATGGACAAGTACAATTTTCTGGGCTAGAGTAGACAGAGCAGGAGTGTAGCTGTAGACAAGCAACACTTCCTGGAGACGTGCGTTTTGAGATGGCAAAGTTTATTGCCTTCGTTTTGTCTACATTCAGCGTCAGGAGATTATGTTGCAGCCAGTGCGCAACAGCTTTGATCCCGGTTTCAACTGAGAGCTGAACGTCATCCCAAGTTTTCCCGTGAAATACGATTGCAGTGTCGTCCGCATATGTAAAAATTTTAGCTTGGGGGATTTTCATGGCGCATAGTCCGTTGATGTAGACAATGAATAGGGTTGGTCCCAGCACGCTTCCCTGTGGCACACCAAAATGCGCCACAGTTGAGTCGCTAGAATATTCCCCTAAGATGACTTTTTGGGCTCTATTGTTGAGGTATGAGGTAAACCAGTCCAAAGCAACGCCACGAACTCCCAGAAGTGACATTTTTTTAATCAAAAGTTCCCTAGAAATTGTGTCAAATGCTTTGGCGAGGTCCAGGAAGATGCCAGTACATGCCTGTCCTTGCCCAAGGTTGAGGGATATGAAATCGGTCAGGTTGGTTACTGCATCCTCCGTGGACCTGCCGACCCTAAAACCGTATTGGTTGTCCGATAATAATCTATTTTTTTCCAGGTATGCGAGTAGTCGCTTGTTCACTACTTTCTCAAGGATTTTAGAGAGAGTTGTCAGCAGAGAAATAGGACGATAATTTGAGGGGATCTTGGGATCTCCATTTTTAAATATCGGGCATATATTTGCAACCTTTGCACAATCAGGCACTATACCCGTAGTTAGGCTTAGGTTGCATAAGAAAGCAATTGGACCGGCTAAAGCATGTGAACATTGCTTTAGGAATGAATTACTAATGCCATCATAACCAGTTGCTGATGCCGTTTTCAGATGGGAAATAATAGAAAATATTTCTTCATCGTCAGTCGGTGTAAGGAAGAAAGAGTTTGAACCAGGGTTGACAGTACTGTATTGGTCGTTGTTATGTGCTAATTCAGTTTCAGTTAAGCCCAGCTGTGTGAGTGTTTTCGCTGCAAGGGTTTGGCCAACAGTAGAGAAATATTCGTTCACATTATTTAGTGTGGACACAGGATTTGCGGTGTCTGTCAAAAGCTCGATCTTATTGGTTTTTTTATTTTTGATATTGCAAATTTTTTTAATTTCTTGCCAAAGTTTTTTACAGTCGCCCTTTGTTTCCATAAGAAGTTTGCGGTCGTGGTCAAGTTTCAAATTTGTCAGTATATTGTTGCAGTGGTTTCGATATTTCTTATATTCTTGTTGGACAACAAGATTATCGCAATTTTCTTTTTTCTTTGCATTAATGTGCATTAGGTCGCGTCGTCTTATGCATCTTAAGAGGTTTTTAGTTATCCACGGCTTGATAATATTGTCTGCGCTACGGAAGACACAGTTGCTGGTGTGCTGTTTAATTTTGGTTGATATAGTTTCGACAAATTTTTGAAATGCAATCGTTACATTGGACTCTTCAAGAAGCCAGTCCCAAGATTCGTTTTCAACATCCTTTTTCAACTTTATGTAGTCAATTCTTGCGTGCCGTTTCTGAACCTTTTGTTTCAATCTTCTTTTCATCAAGAAAACGAATTATTAAACTATTACCTCACTAAGTTTATTGTGACGTTACATAAAAAAAAAACCTGTTCATAAAGTCTGAATTATAGTTTAGTTTTCAATTAACTCTGCTGAATACCAATTCAGAAACTTAATACGTGAGCATCACCAAATTTATTTGTGTTATTAAAATATCCTTCTCTTATTATGTTATTATGAATTTTATTGACTAAGTGGGTATTCAACAAAAAATCTTATGAACTGTTACAAGAGAACTTCTTTTATTTCGGTAGGAATGTGACGTTACAATTCTCATAAGTTTGTTAATTTTAAAAATAAATTTTTGTTATCACACAGCACGCCTTTTTTTCCTACTTCCAATTACAAAAAGTTAAAACAAAATCACATAAAAAGTTAAATAAATAATACAATAACTAATATTTGCTTCTTATAAAAAATAAATAACAAGCATGAATACGTAATAATTCAACATAAACCTAAAAAGATTTTGCCTAACATTATTATGGTTTCAAGAAACAAAAAACAGCCACACATAGTATAAGATTTGAACTCGGAATTCAATGATCGTAAACCCTTTCTTATCCAAACCAGCTGCCAGGGCCCTATTTAATAAAGCTGACAAGCTGACTTTTTTGTCAAAATTGGCAAATTGTCTTGACAAGTGCTGTTTAATAAAACCGACATGTATGACATAGGTCATGCAAGATAAATATGCCTGTGACAATTTTTCTGTTCCTTTTCACTCTTAAACTTTATTGCGATTTACAAATTATGATTTAATGTTTTTGCTGCGACCTAAAATTTTAGTCGTAAAATACGGAATTAACTAAATAACTACTAATTAAAGTAAATACTGCCAAAATATTACTGTCTATAAAGAAAACCAAATTGAAAGAAAATTCAAGCATAGTGATATGTGTGTAACGTAATGTGTTTAGTGATGGGATGTTTTTATATGATGGATTATCGATATTTTTTATAGAAAACGAAGTTTACGGCATGTATTTTAAAATATAATTTTGTACATTTAAATGTGTCCGGTACGTAGGCGACCATTTTGCAACGCGACAAAAGGGCACGTACAAAGAATTTTTTGTTTGGAATAAATATCGATTGTGTTTTGAATGTATTTTTTATATTTTGTATTAAATAAATATTTAAAAACAAATTTCAAAATAATAAAGCATTTTTAAAATATTAATAAAGAGAATGAGATTTTAACGACTTACAATCGATATTAATAAAATTGATTTGCAAAATGTCACTGCCCTAGTATTTGCCATTCTGGCATGTGTCACAGCCAACATCCTTGGACGCATAGATACGTACTCATACTGAGTTACATTTACTTATTTCAACCAAAATATTTAGGAATTATCATATCTTTTTGGAATACTAATGATGTACATCATTAGTATTCCTAACTAGCGAGTTTTTATTTGAGTAGTGGTTGATAATATTTATTGAATTTGAATGACAGTTCCCTGTAAATACACATCAAACAAAAACTTATCGAGTAAAAAGAAATGAAACAGCACAGTACAGTTATTATTGTATTTATTTACTCAATTACATTTGAAATAATCAGTTGATATAATTACTTATATGTTTCCCGGCCACTGATTTGAACCAGCCTTTGCACGTCATTTGACTCACCGAAATTCACCGAATTAAGTATTTGATAACACAATTATTATTATTTGACCATAATCCATGATAAAAACAGCCCAGGCCACCTTAGCCAGTTTGATCGCCTTCTTTCTTATTCGGGCATAGTATTAGTAATAGAATTCCCGTAATCATGATAAATGTGATCCGTGTTGTGAAAATCACATGCAACAACATGACAGCTCTTCTTGAAATTGCGAATCGGTCAACAATGATCTATCTTCTTGCATAATGAATGCACATCGATACATTTTCAGAACAATAGACGTTTATGCATATATTATACAAAATCACAGCTATTGTAAAAATATATGTATCTAAATCAACCAGCTATTGTAAATTAATTTAACATTTTAAAAAGTATACACGAGAAACCACTACAAGTATTCGAACGTCAAAAACTCATATATTTCAACCATAGACTACAGATTTCAACTATACTATAGTCCAACAAGATGGTTCTCGACCACCATCATAGGGGCAGTATAAACAGAGTAGCTATATGTTTGAGCACTTTGTCTTTTATAAATTAGTAATTTGATTTGAAAAACAATTTTTAACTTTATTTTTAATGTTTATGAGTTAAACATTAAAAATAGAGTTGAATTTTTTTTTGCAATAAAAAATTTCGCGCCATTATTGGCACGTAAATACAGTACGTACATAGTACGGTACATTGATCTGACACGTAAATACAGAATTTCTACTCTTTTTCTTTTTTTGATAATGTACCATCGAAAATACTCCGCTTTTACTATCTCACCGCAGAGCAAAGGCCTCCTCTTATACAGAAAAGGCAAGAAACGTGAAACACCACCACACTTGTTCAAGGACTTTTATGTAGGTATCGTAGACTATTTTTTCGTATGAATACGCCCGTAGCTTGCTCTGAAGTTACCCTCGTTCGTAAAATCATGTACAACAAACGAAATAATGTATCGCTGAGTTTTCAACGCGAAAAGCCGCAACTACAGCTGTCGGACTATGATGATTTTTCAGTATGACGTAACTGAGTCAGACACTGTCAATACAATGTAGAATACCATATCAGATAATTAAAACTATAGGGAATAAAAGAGGTTACAACCAAAAACGTAATATGACTACCTCGTTGGTTTGGCCGCATTCGTCTATTACGTAGACATAGACAGAGACGGTCTATTAGAACAACTACGCTGCGCGCGCTGCCCTCTTTTGTCAAATCCTTTCGCCATCTGTCTTTGGAGCTTTTTATAATCCTACCAAATTTGATATAAAGTAAAATGACCATACAATGACGCCATTTTAGTGAATTTTAAATTCTGTCGTTTATTTTTTATCATTGTGATTGAAATTAAAGTCAATTTTTTTGTGGTTTATCGTATTATTTCTTAGTAAAAAGCTATTTGATTTATGAAGAAGTGTATATTCCTGACTCTTTAAGAAACTAAAATCTCGCAACGGATTTAAAGAAAGTCCAATGAACACATCAGTACCTCAAGTAAGTGCCATTGCTATAATTATGTATTACAGATTATTACATGTTTATTTGCAGATTTTCTTCTACACGAATTCTGTTAATATTATTTATTATCATAATCATATCAGCCGACCGACTTCCACAACCACCGGACACTTCATCCCTTTCAGGAGAAACAGAACAAACTATTTTGCTTTAGTAAAATTTTAGGTGCAACTTCCGTGATGTCAAATGACCTACCACCACAAGAATAATTTATATTCGTTGATAAACCTTTGTTTTTATGTTTTCAGCTTATAATCTACCTACGGCGAAGAACCACTGGCCTTTGCGTTCGAGCTAACAGTGCGCAGGCATCATTTCAGAAATGTTCAGCTATATCTATCACATGATGCAACGTGTTCCGCACTATAACTTAATTTTGTAATTTGTTTAATGTTACACTGATATTAAAGCTTGATCTGACAAAATCGATTCAATCGTTTTACTTATAAAATCGCTCGCACCTTAGAAACACAATTAGTTTCCATCTATATAGTAATATTATAAAAGAAAACACATACATATCATCACGCCTGTATTCCCCGAAGGGTTAGGCAGAGGTGTACCAATGTACACCCACAGTTCGCCGGTATGTTTAGGTCCCATGTAATAGGGAGCGAGCCTATCGCCATTAACCGGGCATAAATCCAAACTCCATAAAAGAAAAAGATTTGAGAATTCTATCAAAAAGGAGTAAAAGAGGAAGTGGGTGAAGAGTAAAGGTTTTATGAGAAATACATAGTGTACACCGACAAAAACAATAGCGAAGTGATAATTTTCTAATAAATATTCGTTGTCCCTATTCGACGTAATATATTTTTAACCATTTCAGCAAGAAAAAAGAAATTTAAAATTCTCAACATACGGCTTAGTTGCCGGTCAAATTCCAGTGACAATTCGCAATTTCATGTTATCACGTGATGTATTCAAATAAACGTCAATCTACTGTCAAACAGAAATATGTCACGATTTTCAATGTATTTTGGGCTTTATTAAACAGAAAATTGACAAAACCTAGAACTGTCACCGTTATATTGTCAAATGTCACCTGTCAGCTTTATTAAATAGGCCCCTGGCCATGTTATAATTATGCGAAATTTAGCAATGCAATGGTAAGAATACGTCGCGCGTCGGGTAGGACTCGTACGGTAAACAGAAATATAATGCCATTTCGCGTAGTGCGACGATGGTTCATTAGTGTGTGTTATCTGTGGAATGTTGAGACATCACTCGTAAACACACATGCGCACGCGCTGACTGGATCGCGCCCGTGTTCATAGGAAAGTGAACCTTAGCGTGGGTATGGATTTCTGAGCGCTTACTGTACATAGCGCCTAAACCCTCTGGCGGGATGGCTAGCTCGAATTTGAAAATCAGGTCAAAAAAAAACAAAACCTCTTTATTTTATTATTGATTCGTGTTAAGAATCACGAGCATTTGACCAGGCAGCATTTGACTTGAATTTGACCAGGATGCAAATCAACGCCTTGTATAATAATACCAGCTTATTAGCGTCCCACTGGGCAAAGGGGTCTTCCCATACAGAGAAGGCACGAGCATTGCAGCATGTGACCTTATATTGAATGGCGAAAAACTGGCTTTTGTTAATGAAACGGTTTTGCTTAGGAATCACGCTAGACGAGAAATTACAATGGGCACTACATATAACATCTCTTACAAGGCGGAGATGCTCGGCAGCTTTTGCTGTAGACAGATGTCGAAAATGCGCGTTTGGTTATTTTAGCTACTTTCATAGTATTATGCCGTATGGTATTCTACTGTGGGGTCGGGCTGCTGACATTTAATTCATTTTTATTTTACAAAAAAAAAGAAAGCTGTCAGAACTATTTATCATCTCCATCGCTGCGAATCTATTTAAAATGATTAATATTATGACAGTGCCTTGTCAATCTATTTATGAAAATATTATGTATGTAAGAAAATATTTACATCTTTTTGATACAATAAGTGATAGACACAATTTTAATACTAGAAATAAGGACAAAATAGCACAAACATTTTTTAGATTATCGAAAATGTTACAATAAAAAACCTTGTGATATATTAAAAATAATGAAAGAAAATTAAAAAAATATATTAAGAGTAAGTACACTTTGTAAACAAACATTCTACAAAATAGAGTACTTACTTATTATATTCAAGATAAAAAGCAAAGGTCTCTTCTCATACAGAGAAACCACGAGCATTAATCTCCACGCTTGCTCAAGGCAGATTGGCGATTTCAAACTAATATTGATTATAAGTCCAGGTTACCTCACGATGTTTTCCTTCACCGATGCCATCGATGTGTAAGAATCTTAGAAAGAACACAAGAAATAGCAAAAGTTACATTGCTACTTGCCCATGCCCGGTTGCGAACCCACAGCCTCGTGCGTGACAAGTGGGCGCCGTAACCACTCGGCAATCACGACTAACAATGATTCAATATTACACAATAAAACACAACACCTTAATTTTCCTCATCATTCATGCGTAGTGACGTCACGACGGGTTTCCTCTAGGCAAATGTTGCCGCTATTCGCAGAAGTCAGCTGACGATAATCGCAAGCTATATTAGCAAATGTCGACAGCTAGAAATCTTGAGTCGATATTAAGAGTTCGCAGTACTACCACACAATGTTTTTCCATAATCATAACTTACCTTTCTTAACTAATATTGTTATTTTGGCCCTGACGTCGTATAAACCGGTAATTTGTTTATTTGTTTTTGTTAACAGCTAGCTTTTTATTATTAATACACTCCTACCAAAGCTCGTGCTAATAATAAACTTGTTTGCTTATAAAAATAGCTAAATAATGTGATTGTGATTTTTTCTAATTTAATCTAACACCAAAATCTGTTCTAAATTGGTGTATGTTAAATTAACTCCTGAATCTCACTAATTCTTTAATTAATTTACGTAACTTATGTAATTATATTATGTAAAAATCTAGTTATTAGCAATGCCCTTTGACATTTGGGAAACTAGTGACGACATGCCATACTAGTAATGACATGAAATTCCTTTTTTTATTTTCTTGACTAAGCTTGTTCTTCAGATTTTTGAATGTTTTACTTCAAATTCAAATTCAAATTCAAAATTCAAACTCATTTATTGCGAAAATGGGTAAATGAAAACATGTTTGCATTAAATAGGTTTGGTATCTCCATAATCAGCCTAAAGGCATGCAATTTTATTGTTTTTTATTTTACTGCTTATGCACTACTAATAATATAAAGTTAAAAAATTCGTTAAGACCAAACCACAATTCATAAAAATAATAAATGTCAGGTAATGTTATCAATAAAATTTCAATAGAAGTCAATCGGAAATACATAAATATATCAAACAGTAATAAAAAAATTAAATAAGTCAAGTCAATTAATAATGTTATACAAAGATGTCACCACTTATTATTAGATTGCATGTCATTGATAAATTCATTAACGTTATAATAGGCCTTTTCCACAAGAAGTTGTTTAACTTTATGTTTAAATATATTAGTGCACTTGCTTTCTAATATCAGCTTTGGTAGGTGATTGTAAACACGTGGCGCCATACAGAGTATGTTATTTTTCATCAATGCACTTTTGTGTTGAGGACAGTTAATTTTCAGATTGTGGCGTTTACTTATATAATTTTCGTACATCGTTAAATTAGACCTGACAAATAACACCAACTCATATATGTACAGACATGGTACTGTTAATACTTTCAGTTTTTTGAAGTACGGTCTACAGCTATCTATTTGATCGAGCTTGCATATTGCTCTAATGCACTTTTTTTGTGCTTTGAAAATTTGTTCTTTTTCAGTACAATTTCCCCAAAATATGATTCCGTATCTTAACGCACTTTCAACGTTTCCATAATATGCTGTCAGTACTGCGACCTCATTAAGTGTTTTTGAAAGCATATACAATGCATATGATTGAGTACTCAGCTTTGAACAGAGGATCTCTGCGTGCGCTTTCCAATTAAGGTTACTGTCTATATTAAGTCCTAGAAATTTTGTTGTGTCGACCTCACTAATAGTTTCGCCATTATAGCTAATATTAATATTCGTCATTAGGGGAACTCTATTTTTAAATGTCATTAAATGTGTTTTACTTAAATTAATTTTAAGATTGTTGGATGCCAGCCATTGTATCACATTAGTAAGGGTGTCAAAAATGTCAGATTCAATAAGTGATTTATTTTTGCCTGTAAATACAACTGTGCTATCATCAGCGAACATTACGGTCGGGTGTTTTGTTATTTTTGGGAGGTCATTGATATATATATTAAATAAAAGTGGTCCTAGTACACTTCCTTGAGGTATTCCTAGATTGGTTTCCCTATATTCCGACAAGAAATGTGTTTCTGTTCTAAGTTTGGGACATAAGCGTGTTATTTGGGTACACTGCTTTCGCCTAGTAAGATAGGATTCAATTAGATCTGAGACCTTACCTCTTATTCCGTATGCATTCAATTTTTTTAAAAGTAGTTCATGATCTACGCAGTCAAACGCTTTTGTGAGATCCATGTAGAGCGCACATACGGGAACCCTCTTATCTACGCTATCCAAAACTACATTCAAAAAGTTATAAATGGCCATATTTATACTTTTGCCTTGTCTAAAACCGACTTGTTCTTTTGCGAAAAGATTCTGTTTTTCTATAAATTGGTAAATTCTATCGTGTATGACCTTTTCAAAGATTTTTGAGATTATGGGTATCAAAGCAATTGGTCTATAACAGCTCATGGAACATGGATCACCTTTTTTAAATAATGGCTTGATTATTGTAAATTTTAATTTGTCAGGAAATATGCCACCAGAGATACACAAGTTAACTGCATGACTTAAAACATTGCATATTTTTGCCGAGACTCGTTTCAGTATTAATGTAGATATATCATCATATCCAGTGCTCTTAGTATTTTTTAAATTTGTTATAATTGAGTGTATTTCTTTAGGGGAAGTAGGATTCATAAAAATTGAGTTTAACATATGCACTGGCATAGCTATGTTGCTAACCTGATTAGTTTTTTGAACCTGTTCGATAAAAAAATTATTAAAATGCTTGGCTATCAATAATGGGTCTTTAATAACGTTTGCATCGTTGATTTTAATGCTATGTATTTCCTCCTTAGGAACAGCATATTTTGCATTATTGATTAGCGTCCAAGTGGCTTTACATGTATTGCTAGCAGTTCGTATGTAATGCTCATTTTGGACTTTTTTTGTAAGTCTTATTAAGCGTTTAAGTCTCGAGGATAATGCATTATAATTATCTCTATTTTTTGCAGTACGGTTTTTCCGGTATTGCCATAGTAGACGTCTTTTACGTCGGCAGCATAGCCTAACACCGTTTGAGATCCATTTTTGTTGCTTTTGTACACTTATTCTGAATTTAACTATAGGAAAGCATAAACGGTAGAATAAAATGAATGTGTCATAGAAGTCGTTAAATGATTTTATGGGATCGTTATTCTCTAAACATTCCGTAAAATTAAGTGAGTTTATACAATCTTGAAACTTTTTAATATTGTCTTCTTGAAGATCCCGTTTTTTAACATACCAGTATCTGTAAGCGACTTCTACGCATGTAGGTACAATCAATAAAATAACTAGTAGTGTTATGATAATAAATAGTATTGAACTTCAAAAGATGGCGAAAGTATTCAAATCTTACTACCAATTTTAGAATTTCACTTTTTATCATTTGAATTTATTGACGATGTCATGCCAAATAAATCATTAATTAACTAATTGAAAAATTGGGTTTGGGAAACGAAGAATGGCTACAAAAATAATAAGTGACTCTACCACAAAAGCCTCTGATCAAGATTCTTTTTTCGTCTCTATTCATCAAATTTACTACACTCATGACTTCATAGTTTTTATAGAACATACAATTTTAGAAAAAAATACAAGTTTGACAGTCGCTCGTACTCATTTCAAAGCTCAATGCCATACTAACGCCGGGCACTCCGTTTCCAGATGGCGCCAGTGGTGGAGCCAGTGACAAAGCCGGTGTGGCTGGGCGAGGGCCCGCACTGGGACCACGCCGAGGGGGCGCTGTACTTCGTCAGCATCTTCGACCACACCCTGCACAAGTATGTGCCTCAAACCGGCGAACTGACTAAGGCTAAACTGGGTGAGTTTACCTATTACTGGTGTAACTTTGCTGCTTTCTTATAGTTTATCCAAACTGATAAATTATATAGTTTATCAATACTAACCAGCAACTGATCTTCCACAGAGTAACTACCCATTGTCAACATTTTCAGCAGCTTCTACAACAAGCTATCCAATAAAAACCTTCACAATAAAAATGCAATTCCTATTCCAGACGGCATGCCGACCTTCATAATCCCAGTGGAGGGTAAGAAGAACCACTTCGTGGTGGGTCTGAACCGGCAGGTGGTGGAGATCGAGTGGGACGGCCGGGAGGACGGAGCGAAGGCGCTGCGGACCATCGCGGAGGTGGACCAGCACAGCCCCGACAACAGGTTCAATGATGCTAAGGCGGACCCTAAGGGGAGACTGTTTGCTGGTGAGTTATCATATGGATTGTAATAATTATGTCCCTGCAAAAGTAATATGTACACATACTTACATACCTACATAAACTCACAGCTGTTTCTCATGTGGGTAGGCAGAAACCACAGAACGCCACCTGCTACGATCCTCAGATTCCAATTTTAGCCTCGTCCACGTTCATACATGTTATTCGTAATATGTGTGTACTGTGTTCCTAGTACCTACTTGTATTTAATTTAAGGTGAGAAGAAACATGAAATAACTAGTAATAAAGTTCAGTATATAATTTTTAAAAATCTGCCTAAAAAAGAAAATATTATTTGTGCTATCTTTCAACTGAAGTTAATTAAAATCTGTTGACTTCAAAATATGGTGAGCTTGGCTTTTGGTGTGGTGAAAATGAGTAACAAATTCGTTTTCGAATTACAATTTTTCTTATTTCTCGTGGTTATATTTCCATACCATAATGTAGAAAAGGAAAGATGTTACATATGGCTTAAAGCTCATTAACAGTTCTGTTAATCTTGCCAACCAAACTCAATTAACCTTATGCTTATCCAAAACTATTTCTAAATTATTCCCCATATTTTCTTCCAGGAACGATGGGCCACGAGTACGAGCCAGGCAAGTTCAGCCTGAAGGCGGGCTCGCTGTACCGCATCGACCCGGACGGCAGCGCCCACCAGCTCGCCAGCGGCATCGACATCTCCAACGGGCTCTGCTGGGACCTGCAGGAGAAGGCCTTCTACTACGCAGACTCTTTCGAGTACACCATCAGGAGATACGACTACGATGTGGACACAGGAAATATCTGTGAGTTTCTAAAGTACTGCGATCATTGGGAAAAATTTTGAGCAATTTTTTCAGCATAATTAAATGTTACCGGCACCAATGTTGCGTGTATTTACGATGAAAACAAAAACATTAGCATGCTGCCTGTAACATAACTCCCGCAACAGTGCAACGTTTCATGTCGCAGCAGTTGCATGTTGCTAGCAGTAACAAAAACTAACTTAAACAATGTTGCCAATTATTACTTTATACTTAAACATATACATAAACTAGCTTCTGCCCGCGACTTCGTCCGCGTCACAGTTGATGTGTTATCCTACGGGTACCGTACATTTTCCCGGGATAAAAAGTAGCCTATGTGTTATTCCAGACTATAATCTATCTTTGTGCCAAATTTCATCCAGATCCATTCAGCCGTTTAAGCGTGAAAGAGTAACAAACAAAGTTAATACATCCATACATCCATACATACAAACTTTCGCCTTTATAATAGTAGTAGGATTAATTTATTAATAAAAAAATAAAGCACTTTAATTAGATAAGCGTGGTTATTGACAGAGAGATGTTGTTATTTACAATAGGTCAGAAAATGGCTCAGTATCGTATGCTTGTGGAAGAACTCGTATGCTGTACACATTGCAATGAGACTAAATATATATTGCCATATATTCATAATTAGTATTAGGAAATATCGATTTCTTATTTGACTATAATATAATCTTCCTCTTCCTTGTTCCCCAGCGAACCCGCAGACGGTGTTCAAGATGAGCGACCACGAGTTGCCCGGCATCGTGGACGGCATGACCATCGACACGGACGGCAACCTCTGGGTCGCCAACTTTGACGGACACCAGGCTAGTGACACCACATATTCATAACGGAACTTTGTGATTAATGTCCTCTCTTGTCCGTGGGACCCCGGAATTGATAATATGCTAAATAAATCAGAAATAGAGTTGAAAATGTGCATTATGTAATTCCATGCAGCATATTTTATTACATTACATAGCATAATAACATTGGTACACCTCTGCCTAACCCTTTGGGGAATACAGGCGTGATGGTATGTTAATAACATAATGTAATGTAATGTAATTCTCCAGGCCGAATTCGGCCACGGCGGCTAACCTTAATGCAGACTAGCCACGTACGCAGGAGATATTATAGTGCACAATTGTGTGCGCAAACACAGGTGCACTCCCTCTTCCCTAACTCTCATAGCCCGATGGGACGGCAATCCGACACGACCGGAGAGAGATCAGGCGCAGGACCAACGGCTTTACGTGCTTTCCGAGGCACGGGGGTGTCACACCACCGACTTCCAAACTCCGGGCTGCTACTGAGAAATTTCTAATGGAAAAACCCAACAACACTTTTTGCCCGACCTGGAAATCGAACCCGAGACTCCTTGCTCAGCAGTCGCCCTTGCGACTACGAGACCAACGGGGCAGTCAATAACATCGGGCAATAACATATCATACCAACAACCCTGTATTCTCCGAAAGGTTAGGCAGAGGTGTACCAATGAACACCCACATTACGCCGGTACGTTTAGGTCCTATGTAAATAGGGGGAGAGCTTGGCCATTAACCAGGAACAAATCCATCATTCATTAGATAGGTATGTTGCGTAATGTTCGTAACAAATAAAACTTCCACCATAAGACAGGTCTGTCTGCATTGGCCCTTATCCAGCTTATACTAATCAAGCTCTAATTTCTTCCAGGTACTAAAAATCAACCCTAAGACCAAGGAGCTGTTACAAAGCATCCAGATCCCGGTGCTGCAGGTGACGTCGGCCACGTTCGGCGGGCCGGCGCTGGACGAGCTGTTCGTCACCAGCGCCGCCATGAACCGCGGGGCCGACCAGCCGCCGCCGGCCGGGGCCACCTTCAGGCTCACCGGCATAGGAGCTAAGGGACACCGCAATAACTATGTGAGGATAGATTAAATTATTTTTTAATGAGGACTGCGTTTTATTTTTTTATTTAGATTTATTAGAAATATTAAAAATATGTGTGTCATAAGCTTAAAAAGTAATTACGCATACAATAAAAATGAATATTGGCAGTGTAGTAGAAAGGTGAATAATTTTGCCTGTACCAAATAGTTTTGTTGACTGTACATTGTAATACAATCAATATAATAACCTTCTTGGATGCTATTATGATTAAGCCGTTTGGGTTGAAACACTAGGGCCATGGGGTCCGAGCGCTCATTTAGTATTTCGGGACATCGCCAAGCGACTGGTGGACTCTTCACGTGACCAGAGGGCTGGCCTTTTCTTGGACCAAAGAACCAGCACTGCCATACAACGTCTTAAAAGCGCCTTACCAACATAACACTATACACAACTACCAAATAGGTTAAAGGAATAGTAAATCATTATCAATTGTTGCTACTTTGTCCAAGACTGTTTCCAAAAGGTGAAGAAGAGGAAAGCGACGTGTTATTTTTATAATTATAGCGCATTGTTATCGCTCTAATAAACAACTAATGTTAACCTAGTAACGTAACTTATCAACCCGACTAATTAACATAAATAAAACACGTTTTAAATTAGTCTCGAAAATACATTTAAATTGCAATTCCTTTTTATATTATTCAGTCAGCACAGTAGAACGCAGACCTAGGTACACAGATACTTCTCAACACTATTAGATGACTATTCCGTTGTATATTTTGTAATACAATCTTGCCCGAGAATGGTTACTGCAAGTTGGGAGTTATCTGTATATTTTATGGTTACAAAAATAATTAAATATGATGATTAAAAACGCTTTGTAGACAACGAATACGTATATTTTAAAGTAGTTACTCAATACATTGTGCACATAAAACAATAGGCAAATAACAATACTTTGAACATGATAATATCTTGAAAAACAACATCAAAACAACTACAATAGTATTCAGTCTAGTAATGGTCTTCTTATTGTCACTTTCACAAAGTTAATCTTAATGACAATTTAGTTGCGCTTTATAAACTTACTACTGTATCAAAAAAGTATGTAGTTACAAAATGTGATGTATATTTAATTGTATAACATTATATAAAAACAAGATAGCCATAATATGCGTATAAAACATGATTGTAAAACAAAATTACAGCTTAAAATTAACGTTGGGTAGCCCTTTGACCCCCAAGCCGGTAACCATGAAAGTGGACCCACATGGAGGCTCCTGGGGGCCACGAAGATTCAAACTGGCAGTGGTGACGAACATAATATCGTAGTTGGGACCCCCAAAGGTAGCCGATGTCACTTGTAGAGCCGGGATTGGGACCTTTTGCAGCAGTTCGCCGGTCCTGGGGTCAATCTTGATGACGCAGGAGCCATTGAACACGGCGACCCATAGGTTGCCGTCCGTGTCTATGGTCGTGCCGTCGGGAACACCTTCTACTTTGTTTTTCTTGAAATCGAACACGTACTTGAGATTGGCTGAAATAAGTAAAGAATGTAGTAAAAAGCTGCATTTTATCTATCTTTATAAAGAGGAAAGATTTTTTTTGGTTCGTTGGTTGTTTGTACCGTATGCTAATCTCGAAAATTACTGGACCGATTTTAACCATTTTTTCACCAATAGACGTCAGCTACCTTATTTCTGAGTAGTAACTAGCCTATGTTTAGGCTTTATAACATCACGCTACGGCTCACGGGAGCGAAGCAGTAACTAAAGACGTAACTAAAGGTGAAATAAGACACGCGGATGAAGTCGCAGGCTAGTGAAGCTAGTGTTTAGATGAAGGCATTTTTTCCCGTTCTCAGACAGTCTTTCACCCAAATAGAATAAAGTTTATCTAATACCAACGACAACGTTACCAGACGATATCAACTACTAATGCGCGGTTTAGGCCTGGGCAACTGGGCTATATACCTAACAATTTAAGGGTTCCCACAAGGCTACACAGGTCTGACCGTGACCAAGTCAAGAAGACAGGTTTTTACGTCACCTAGGTGTACAAAAAAAAGTTTACATCAAAGTATGCTCACAAATCTCTCCAGTCTCCACGTCATAGTCGTATCTTCTGATGTTGGACTCCATCGAGTCGGTGTAGTACATGGCCTTCTGGCGGAGGTCCCAGGCCAGGCCGTTGGATATGGTGACTCGGCTTGCTACCTTCGTGATCTTGGACCCGTCCAGGCGGAACAGGCTGCCTTTCTGGGGATCGCAGTTGCCTTGTGCATCCTCGTGGCCCATGGTTCCTGAGGATGGAAAGGTGAATGAGAAATCAACGGCTTCCAGTAACTGGGTTGTGGAGGTAAGATTTGATTTGTAAAATATTGGTATTCAGCTGCTTTAGTTAGATTATGTTTCAATATATTTGGAAAAAGGCTTTCTAGACGATGGCCTCCGCTGACGGCGATGATTGTCCATACTCCGGCACCATCAGTAGCCAAATATCTTACACAGTGATTTAGTAACCTAGATCTAGATCGCAAGAACGAGCGACGCTAGCGCGGCAATTGGAGGAACCACTTCTAATTAGGTTAGGTTCGAAAAGGGGGACGGCGGCGCTTCCGGGCCAATGAACGAGGCGAGGCCCCTTCGGGTGGCTTTCGTTTGATCTTTATACAAAAAAAGAGCTCCGGCGGGGGACATTATCCACTTTTTTTTTTCTATAAGTCCCACAGAACGTGTCAAACAGGCTAACGGCCCGCCTGATGTTAAGCGGTTACCGCTGCCTATGAACATTTACTACACCAGAGTACTACCTCGTGCGTTGCTGACCCCCTAAAAACCTCATAACTCCTTTCTTGAAAAACCCCGTCCTGTAGTCTCTTAGGACCTTAGAGTGCATGCCACAATCTCACAAGACAGTTTTACTGACCTGCAAACACCCGGCCCCTGGGATCCGCCTTGCCATCATTGATCCTGGTGGTGGGCACATCGCGGTCCACCTCGGCGATCTCCTTCACCACGGAGGCCGTTGACCCCTCCGCGCCGTCCCACCGCACCACCTGGAACTTGCGCTCCACCCCCACCAGGAACTGGTCAGTGGTGCCTTCTACTGGTACTATGAATCCCACGCGACCACCTGGCAGAAAAGATTTTTTTAAATAATGATGATTCATGAGCTACAATCAGACGATTTTAAATTGTGTTATTACCATTTAAGAGTTATGTCACCCAGCTTTGACCCCTTATGGGGGACACATCGGAAAAAGTTTGATCTGTCCCCCTGTTAGCAACAAGGGCATAGTCCGGACTTTAAACTTTTGTCACTCACTATCAGTGGTAGGGGGACAAATACGAGGATAGGACATATAAGGGGACAAAGTAGGGCGTCAGATCGAAATAACTCCCATTTAACACAATTCACGATCTAAATAAAACCAACTAAATGGTGTCTAAACCACTCACCGACTTTAGTCTTGGTATGCGTCCCAGTGGCCGGCACATACTTATGGATGGTGTGATCCTTAATGCTCACGAAGAACAGAGCTTGCTGCTTCTCGTCCCAGTGAGGACCCTCGCCCAGGCTGAGGGGCTCCGTGATCTTCTGAACCTTTACTGACATCTGGATATAAACAATAAACTGATGAATCATGAATTTTAATTAAAGCTTTAGTAATCTATACCAATATTAACAAGAGGAAAGATTTTTCTTTGTAACAAATAGGCTTCCAAATTACTAGACCGATTTCAATATTTTTTCATCAATAGATAGCTACATTATTCCTGAGTAACATAGGCTATATAACATCACGCTACGACTCACGGGAGCGGAGCAGGATCCAAAACCGTAACTTAAGGCGGGTGAAATAAAAAACACGGAGTAAGTCGCGGGCAGTTCGCTAGTGCCTACTAATTAGAAAAGCCATGCATGTAAAGGGTCTTTGCAAAAAAACATAATGTCCCATTTTTTTTTCATCCTGTAACTCAAAGGGTGGGTTACTCAAAGTGGGGTTCATTATTCGACGGTAGGGGTTCGCAACATGATTTACGTAATGGCGGCCGATTAAAAAAATATGCCTATGATTGATTTTTGGATGCTACACAAGAGGAATATACTGAAGTGTCATGCAAATCGGTGCGGATTTTCACACCTAATCATGATAAAAACAAAATACAGAAAACGACTTGATGCTGAGTCAGAATGAATTTGCGGCAAAAAACAAGCCCATCCATTGCATTGATATTAATAAGATATTTCTTTTTGGTCTGTGTTTGTTACTTTGTATTGAAGTAGTAAATTTTATGTTCTTCAACATACAATTTTAATAAGGGGCCTCCCTTATTGAAACTGTCCCTCAAAATGGTCCCCTGTCATTTGAAAACTTTAATGGGGGGTACATGGAGCCAGATGTTTGAGAAACCCTGCTGTAACTAAAATAAAGTGCTGCGAATTTTAATAAACAGTAACTAACATTACTTATCACATTTATTTTTAATTACCAAACTATTCTGTTAATTACTTTTTTTTTTTTGTGAAAACGAAATCTACTTTTATCAGTTCTAATTATCCGGCCATTAGAGTTTAAACAAAGCATTAAATGAAGTAGATATGGCATTAAATAAGCTATAAACTCAAAATCTAGGTTCTGAAAATTTAAATATTGTTGCAATCAAAATAAAGGCAACCTATTTAAAAGTTACCTATTTACTTAAATTCTTTTAGACATATTTTTAATCACATTAAAAAAAGAAATTGCAGTGTTTTTTTAAATTACTTAGGTACCATGATATTGTGAAAACAGTGATTAGTCTTGATTAGTATTGAGGCAGATTGTTATTTACAACTGATAAGCATTATCACATACTTTTGTGGTGGTGATTATATAACAAATAATAACAAAGATAAGACACTCCAAGTCTCCAATGATAATAAATACATGGCAACAGTTTCCACAAATGCACTTAGTATTAAAATCTCCTTGAAATGGTAAGTATGGAATAAACCAATGCAATTTCTAATCAGTACGACTAAACAGCCTTCAGTATGGGCTATTAAATACAATCATATTTGAGTACACTTATTGGTTTGATGGGTAACTAACGTACCAATGATAATAGTAGGTAGATCTGTAAAGTTACAAAATTAAGAACCATGACAATCGGATCCAAATGAGTATTTTTTTTCTTTCTTTAATTCTGACTTACTCGCTGATAGTGTACAATATTAAAGTTTTTTACACTTATCTAGGAGTAATACACACAAGAGAATAAAAATGAAGCTGCAATATCTTCTTGTAAAAGTTAATAACAATTGACTCTTGCATGCTTATTGCCACTTCACTAATAAAGTGCATTGTTATAATTACAAAAATGTTGTATATTCTAGTTTGAAATGATTAATTTCTACCATTCACATACCTACCATCTCGTAATGTACCAATTACAAGAGATGTATTATTTATTAAAAATAACATTTTGATATTTATTAATTTCTGCGTTTGGTGGAAATTAGTATAAAAGGGAATAAACACATTTGTCTGTACTTACACTAAAGCACCTCATAAAATAAAATAGGCAAATATATTAAAAACACTTCCAGAATAAAGATTTAAGTTTCTTATTACTACAGACAGTCTTACTACCCGAATGACAACAAAAGCACAAGAAAATAAAACTCAAATCTACAACCTACCTTATCGTGAGAGAGTCGCGCACCAAATAACGCCGGTTCGAGTAGTAAAGCAATTATATTTAAATCTTACGAGCGTACGCGTTATATATGCTATATGCTTACTTACGCTTCCGTCGCAGTAGGTAGGCTCGCCGCTCGCCGCTTGCCACGAACCCAAACAAACGTCTTATTGATACTCTCTACTTCTAAACGATAACAAACCACTTGTTTGCACAAGGTCAGCCGTTTGACGATTGTCCGCTCTTCTAACCTACCACGTATAGATGCGCTCATTATAAGATCAACAGTTAATAAAGAGCTCTTTATTTAATCACAGACTGGACAGCATACCATCGTACAATAAAACTTCTGTACTTTTCTCGCTCGTGCCGCGATAAGAACGCCGGTACTAGTACAGCGGTTCAGGAAAACATCATGAATTTGGTACCATGACCCGAGCTTTTTAGATAAAAATAAATTAAGACAACATTTTATGTGGAAATTGGATAACGACATAATTAAATATTTTAGGAAATGATAAACTTCAATCTAAATTCAAATGTTCAAACATTGTAATTATAGGTTACTTAATTGTCAAACTTGGACCCCAACCCAAAGAAAACTCAAAATAATAATGATGTGACGGATGTGACAGAAAAAATCTAGATCCGCGTAAAATCAATTTAACGGTGACATAATGAAAATTTAATCGACTATATTTTTATCAAGAAAATACTGGGAAACAGGATACTTAATTAATGAATAAAAGGCAAAAATAATTAAAGTAGTAGCAGTGAAAAACTGCAACGAGCTCAAAAAATCGAAATTTTTAGTGTACCCAAAGGGTAAAACGGTACCCTATTACAAAAACTTCGCTGTCCGTCCGTCTGTCACCAGCCTGTATCTCATGAACCGTGAGAGCTAGACTGTTGAAATTTTCACAGATGATGTGTTTTGTTGCCGGTGTAACAACAAATACTAAAATACAGAATAAAATAAATATTTAAGGGGGCTCCCCCCCATACAACAAACGTGTTTTTTTTTTTGTCGTTTTTGCCTGATATTGATGACGGCAAGAGCTAAACGCTTAAAATATTCAGAGAATATTATGTTACATATTTACTTTAAAAATAAATAGTTATATAAATATAAAACCAATATTAAAGGGCTTCTGTACAACAAACGTGATTTTTTTTGCCGTTTTTTTTTAGATAATGGTACGGAACCCTTCATGCGTAAGACCAACTCGCACTTTGCCGGTTTTTAAAAGCGCCAAACTTGATCAATTTGGCCGCTTTATCATCATCATATCAGCCTATAGCCGTACACTGCTGAACGTAGAGCACCCCTATTCCAATGTAATTCTTTAAACTAGTCCAGTCCATAATCAAAGTCCCGCAATCAACGGTTGCGGGACTTTGATCATCATCGACAAATCCCTTTCGATGCCGCGGCATTATTTGAAAGCATAGCAATTTATGTCGTATTTCTAAAACGATACGTTTGAATGTCCATTGATAAAAAATTAAATCCGTTGCCACATGCCGTCCCGGTGTGCGTAGGTCTTTAGCGGGCAAGCTTTAAAAATTGAAACTATGCGCGAGCATAGGCAGCGGTGAGGCGGGCCGTTAGCTTGTTTGCCACCTAGTGTTATAAAAAAAAACAACACACTGTCAATCATCCTTTTGAATTATATTTCAGTTTTCCATTACATACTTTAGTACCTTTGGCCAAAACGGGCCGATGTTTCGGCCCTAGCCGAAGGATTTCTAGTAAGCACCATAATTGAACGAACGTTCAAGGAAGTAAATATTGAATTGATATTATTTCAATCATATCGATATTTTAATCATCTCTTTAAATTGTTTTTAAGCAGTCTACAATAAACTTAGCTACTGCTGTTTCATCATCGATCAATAGTCATCAACCACACCAGAGCCTACTGCTGCCGAGTAGCATAGTTCATTCTAGTCCTTTACTCCTCGACCCGCTGTTCATTAAACTTTCTCAATTTATCAAAATAGTCGCAGTTGAAATACTTTCATCGATTAATTACATAGGTACATTTTTAAGATGGTTTTTTTTTCTTTCTATGTAGTGTTTTTATGAATACACGATTCCCTCTCTTGTGCCCTTGACAAGGAAGGCAATTGTGTGATTCTGGTAACGTACGAATCGTACGATAGCCAAAAATAGAAGCTTCATGAAGAATGAAAACTTCAGTCTGTGCGTCTATGGACGTTTACAGTCAGCACCAAAATGAAATTAGTGCAATCCAGTTATAGAATTAATCGTTTGCAAAATAGTATGGGGTGGAAAATGCTTGAAAGATAACTACATAAGTATCGACGAAAGTTATGAAAATAACAACACAAGTTGGAAAATCAGTTGACATTTATTTGATGGAATTTGGAAAAAAAAATACAAATATCATCTCGAATGCGGACATAACGCTTACTTTGAGCTCTGTACAACTATATAGTTAAGACATACATCTACCTATATAGTATAATTATTATTCACAACACAATTATTCTATTTAGGTATAACTGATATGACAACGAGAATTTTGTTCTTTGGCAGTCACGCTGGTCGTAAGTACGGATGTCACTGCCAAATTATAAAATAATACATCACTACTTGGCACACTCTTATTACTACTACGGTGAGAACAAAAAAATATATATTTTATGCCCTAACTGACGAGATTACAAAGTAACTGACGGTATACTTAAATAAAGTAATACTAGACTATAGTTACGTAAACAATAATTAACGACTAACATAAAATTCGAACTCCTAGTGATTTAAAACTAATACTGAAACACCGAAAATTACAAGAACTTGACACATATCTATCTATAGTGAACACGTACTTTTTTTGTAGTTTTTGTAAAATTTTAACAACAGCCTGTACAAACATTTAGATTTAGTTACGTATTAAACGGTAAATACATATAGAATGTTCAAATGTACTATGTTTATTGTAAAATGGGGATCAAAAATCATGGGCAAAATTATCAAGATAGGTACATCCGTAGCGATCAAGAGGCGATCAAAATAAAGGGATTGGCGGGTTGTACACACGCAAGCTTAACATCTATTATAGTTACAGTGAAGGAGACATACAAAGCGATAAGTTCTATATTACGTCTTACAACAAATTTGCTAATATCATGTTTTCAAGCTTTACTGAGATTACTTCCGCATCACAGCCAAATACATTTGTATAAACGTTCCAAAAATACGTGAATTCAATTTAGTCATAGTCGGGCGACGCCAACTCTGCAGTTACACCAACGGTTCCGGAAGCCCTCTCGAGTAAAGCAGGACACATGTAGCAGTCAATATGGCGTAATACATACAAACATACTACTGACGGCTGTCCTCCCAAAAAGGAGATCTTTAAAATGGCTTTTGATCTTTCAGCCTCTACGACGCGATAAATGCACATAAACTACGATAGTAAATGCAGAGACTAGGTGCGATCTAGACAAACATATTATTGTTTTCTGAGCAAGGTGGATCATTGTATCAATGATAGGTTTCTGTTAGTAATTGTGAGACAGGGATTATTTTTTCTTCGCATAATTATTAAAAAAAAATGTTAGTGAATTTGAAGCACCAAGGTTTTTCTAAATTATATTTTTCAATGAGATCAAAGTAGGATATACTTTTGTGTTCACATTATTTGATTCACTTTTAATACTAAGTGCTGCGTTTTATTTCGAGATTCAAAAGGTCTGCGATTTGATCGTGAGCCTGAGATCTGGGAATATTTAAAAAGTAAAGTACTCTTAGCGTGAGTCCTAATGGTGTCGTGTGAAACCGTATGACTTATGTATTTCTAACTATACTAAAATTAAGCCAAATAATAACTAATCACTACACACGAGTGGACTACATTGTAACTTAGGTAACAGTGCAACTGAAACTTGCCTATGTTCCGTAGAAAGGGACATCTTTAGGTGCGGAGTGTATATTTGAAAGCGCATGTGTTGTGAATAGCGACTAAAAAACTAAAGAAACAGAAACTTAAATTTGCGACGTAAAAACTACATTAAATTGGCTTAAAATTTACAGTTTCACCTTACATTATAAGGAATGATATACAGCGCCTAATACCTACGTAACATTGTATGTATGCTTAATGCCGTATCATACAAAAATATTACGCTAACCCTGTTCTAGTCAATTTTGCAGCACCAATGAACACCTCAGGGATTAAACAGTTCAAAAGGGCTTTCTATATAGCAATTATATAGTATACTAAATGGGGACAAAAATTGGAAAGATTCAGTCCAAATTGATCACAGAAGGGTGCGACAATAATCGGGAATTTTTAAAGAGTTTCAAAAAAGATATCACTCATGTTCCTAATCTCACGTGTCTTACAATCTTCCTTCCTTCCTTATGTTAAGTACACATACAATGTAATAATTTTACGACAACAATTGTCACACATATTTAGTTCCAAATCGTAATAAATAACAATAAATCATGCCGTGCCGTGTCTAGATCTGATCTGTTTGCATTTAATGCATGCAAGACTATCTCAACATTTCAATATCCTTATAGGATTAAATAATAACGCTAATAATTAACGCTTTGAATTTAAATTTTAAAGAATTATTGTTCTTTTAATTGACGAAAGTAATTGTACACGTATTTTGCCCACACACAGCACGGCACCATGGCGAAACACTGACTTGTTTGGCGAATGTTTTCTATGCGTCAGTGTTTATAGAAATCCGTATACTGATTCTTCGATGAGAATTTTCGTTGTTTGGTAACCAACTATTAGTTAGTGACCTACGCTGCCGTTAACTATGTCTTGTTCGGCTCGTAAGTGACTAAGTTGTAATCGGCCGGGAACTATGGATTTTTAATATCTATTTAGTCAGAATAATTAAGAAAAAAAATAAAAAATAGTTTGATTAAGAATCAAATGCACCCCGGCCGACCGTTAGTTGCGCAGCCAGACACAGAAACGTCTGCGCTATTTACATCGTTGCCACGATATGCTTTAATAGTATTCTGTTATGTTACAAGTATTGCCAGAAGTATAGTTTTCTGACGGTGTCAGCGCATATTCAGCTGTCAGTTTTCACTGTACATACATTATTGTTACAAATAAACAATTAGCTTGGCACATTGAGTTTCAGTGAAAACTGAACATATTTCAAATATACTTAGCATTTGAACTCTAAACTAAAATAGAATTGTTTCTAGTTTTGGTGTACAATTCAAACGGTAAGTATTTTTAAATATACGAGTAGGATTCACCACTTTCAAGTGATAAAACTACTTTTAAATGCATAACGCGGAGTTTCAAAGCATATTTTAACGATATTTATATTTTCGAAATAGGATTGTAATGTAAATTTAGTAATTTGGAAAATGTTGTAAAAATATTTTTTGTATAAACAATATTCAATATCTAACGACGTTCGAATAAATATAAATTGCAACATGTTTTTCAGCTAATGTTTTAACACAGAATATAAAGATAAACGGTGAAGTTAGTTTTTCGCTTAAAATGACGGTTTGAAATAAAAAGTCGAACGTCGCAAGCCAGTTAGACCACAATACTGGGTATTTAGACCACATTGTTAGTCTTCACAAGTTGCCTATCATTGCCGGAATCTTTGCGATGTTTACATGGTAATCGACCTAGCGTTAAAGATGTACCGATTCAAAATAGCTGATTGGCTGACTAGTCGAATAGTCGACTAAGTCAATATTAGACTAGAGATACAATTTTCTGGACAGTTTAGTTTTCACAAGCTACTACAATGAGTTAACAATAGGTGTCTGACTGGTACATGATTTGTATATACTAGTTTGGTATTCGACTTAGTTGATTATTCGATTAATTAACAGCAGCTATGAGACGAGGCGACGATATAAATTTAAACTTGAAAAGATCATTTAGAAGATTTTTTTTAACTTATGATGTTTAGTTAATTTTCTCGAAGGTTAAGGTACTCCAAAGGTAAAGTATGTTTAAGTTTTCCAAAACTACATTAATCCGAAAACAGTATTTCAAAATATCACGTGGTATAGAATTCAAATTTCGTCTCGTCTCACACCACTCATTTGTGATAACTCGCACACTCACACATACATAGTCGGTTGGTGATAGTGCTGTGCAGTATACCAGAACAGTCTTCTGGTACGAGGATACATTACAACCGCATTAACCTAAAAGGCTCCTATCTAACCGTTCCGGCTTGATCACAAAACCAATGGCGGGGTCGGTAGATAAAAACCTGAAAGGATCCATGGTTATAGTTAACCGGACCGGTCACCTGTTCTGATCGATTGCATAGCATTATGAGACTTAACTTATGAAGTACAGTAGAACCTCGATTATCCGAACACTCAATTATCCGAACATTGGCGAGAATTTGTTGCTAGAAACGCGTTGCAACTGTTCGTCAATTAAAAATTGACTATTTTATATGAAAGGCTTTTTTTAGGTATTTTATATTTCAACGTTAATATGTATGTCAAATTTTAATAGACTGTAGGTGTTATTCTCGGTCCCAATTACCTGGGATAATCGAGTTTCTACTGTGAGTGAGTGATGCGGTTACATGGATGTTCGTTGGTCGTGGTGTTGGGGTCGGTACATGGCACATGGCTGTCTACTTGTGGTCGATGTGATGCGGGTGCGCGTGCGGCGGCGGGTAGTGCGGCGCGTGGTAGTAGGGCTGCATGCCGCCGTCGTACACGCCCTCGTCGTAGCCCACGTACGACATGCCGCCCATCATGCCCATCATTGCTGGAAACATATCAACTCGTTACTAATTGGCTTAGGAACTGGCATATTGACATTATTGTATATAATTATTTATGTAATAGGATTGTGTGTACAGAAAATTATGAAATGTATTTGGACAGAAAATCCTATGGATAGATAATGTTGCAACCTAATTCTACAAATAAATGGTATTAATTGATTGAATTGTGTCTCTCATTACATAATAAAATGTTAACATTTATAAAAAATAGAACGAAATTAAGAATGCTGAGGTTCTGTAGTCAAAAATTACAACAACACGTTACAACTGCGTCTGTTGTATTTGAATGAAAGGACACATATTAAAGTCGATGTCCTGGAGTATCCCTCACCTGGGTCGGTCTCCACGGGGTAGTACTGTATGGGGTACATGGGCGGCGGGTAGGGGATGTAGGGCAGCGTCAGCAGCGGCTGCTCCAGCACGCACTCCTCCGCCCCGTAGTGCGGCGCGCGGGGCTCGCCGTGCGAGTTGCGTCTGCCGGGGGAAACAACACTTTACTATAAGCATCACTCCATTCAAGCTAGCTCTTAGTATACTGAGGTACTCGGTACTAACCGGTTGTTAGGTCCCTTGTTGCCCATGTTGTTGCTATGCTTATTCTGATTGTGGTTGTTGTTCTGGTTGCCGTCCTGGTTGCCGCCGCCGCGCTTGAATCTGTTTTCAAAATTAAATAAAAAGTTGCAACAAAAAAAATCTATACAAGCTGATAAAATGGAACTATGTAATCACCTTTGTCGGCTGATATTGTGGCAGTTGATGAGAATACGCGCGACAGAGGGTAGATGTGCTACGACAACGCTACGCCATACATACCATTACTTACGTAACGTATCGCCGCGCGTGCTCGAGAGGGAGCTACCTAGCAGAGCAGGCGGTCTCACCTGGGTCCCAGCAGAGGGCGCTGTCCGTTGCCCTTGCCCTGGCCGAGCGGCGGCTTGTCTCCGGGCGGCGCGGGCTTGTGCTTGTGGTTCTGGTCGTGCGGCGGCAGCGGGCGGTCGTGCAGCGCGATCTGCTGCATGTCCTGCGCCAGGTCGCGCGGCGAGTAGTGCCGCGGCGGCGGGGCCGGCGCGCCGTACGTGCCGTACACGCAGTCTATGCCCTGGTTGTAGTAGAAGCGGAGCGTCGGCATGTCTGCGGAGGGGACACGTTTGTATAAGAAATACTGTAGATATTGTTGTTTTGAGAAGATGTTGACCATACTTAGAAACTCCCAATCTCAAACAAATGGCGCTATCGTGTATCACTACTCTCTTGCTAAATGACAACGTCATAATAAATAGTCTAATACGACTTTGAGGTAAGAAGTGATCAGCGATAATTCCGTAATGTAACCAGGTCAGTGGGTACTCACCGTTGAGCGGCAGGTCCGAGCCGTTGGCCTGCACGCTCTTGAAGACGTGCGGGTTGACGCCGGGTGGCGGCGGCGGCGGCGCGTGCGGCGCGTGCAGCGCGTGCGGCGCGTGCGCGGGCGGGGCGCCGGCGCCGCACCACACCACGCTCTTCACGCCGCACACGTAGGGCGCGCACGCCGCGCCGCCGCCCGGGGTCACCGTGTAGCCGCCGTTGTTGGGCGGGACCGCGCCGGGGTTCATTGCGTCTACAAATTATTATTTGTTTACAAGCTCTGCAAAATGGATATGCTTGGATGTCAAAAGATTTGCCTTGCATTAAATCGGCCATCCGAAAACTGTATTTCCTTTTCTAATTCTAAGTTCACTCTTAACAACTATCTATCTCAAACTCATCTTATGGTAAACGACGACCTAATCAGCGATGTGCATGCTTGTCTAAAAGTACCTTAGAAATAAAAAGCGCGATTATAACAATCATAAAATACTCCGGCAAAATTCGTTCCCTTCGTTAGCAGTACACATTGAATGATTCACATGTCCAGTTTTAACACACAAAGTAGCCCGCGGATCGATATATTTCGCAAGTCCAATTAATAAACGCATTGCGAACCCCAATAACATCCCCCTAAACATCAAAGCGCACTCAGATTACACACAGATGCGTACCTACCTACATGGGTCAGCACAAGAGCACGCTAGGGCTTCATACCGGCCCCCTAAAATGTAATAGTATAATAGGTAACGCTGCTGTCAATGCCAATCATTTAGTCTCCAAGTTCGTATTAAATCTCCCTATAAATCTCCCTATGTACCCACCCACGCCCTCGCGGCGATATTTTAATCCGCGCCCCTTTGAATTTGCCTCATTATTTCGACAAGTCTGTTTGTTTTCAATAACATGGCTCCCCTCATGTTGTGTCCCTCTCGATACCTCGCCGTCTGGTCCGCAGGTAAGGGATTTAATGGGGAGACATACACTGCACTCACTATCTCGCTGTCGTAACCGATATTAATTAATGGATGATTCTCGTTTTACATGTGTAGCTGTGTTTTTACTGTAAGGGCTGGTTAAGCCATGTCTAACATTATTTTAATGTTTTATTACGTGAAAGGAAGGAAAATATGGAGAGAACAGTTCGACACGAGTGCTTACAAGCGGTTTTACATAAAATATTACCCTACGGGAACCGTACATTTTTCCGGGATAAAAAAGTAACTAGCCTATGTCCTATTCCAAACTATAATTTATCTCGGAACCAAATTTCATCACAATCCATTTACCGTTATTATCTTTGTTTTTATCAAAAGTAGATTGAACCCACAGCTACCGTGGTCACTAGGTAGTATGATTACGGTACCTATGTAGATCTACGCTGCACAAAGCTAAGTCGCCGGTGACCTTTACAACAGGTAACAATGAAAATTAATTAACAAGATTCCTTTCTTTCTTTTAAACGTAAACAAAAATGACAAAACGGCCCACAACGTTTAACAAAAAGGGGTACATTGAGGGCTGTTGGCATGACCATTGAGTGGAAACTTCAACCTTTACATTTCGTTTGTTAATTATTAATTGTGAAAGAACTTTGGAGAAGTTTCCCCTTCGCAAGGAATGCCTTACCTAACTCACATTTTCCTTACCCCGACCTTTACTTAAAGGGCTTCAAGTATTGTGTTTCGCAATTTTCTTGGTCAAAACATTTGTATAGAATGAGAAATATTTGTAACAGAGGTTGTGTTGTTGGGACCTAAAACATGCCGGCGGACTGTGGGTGTAAGTACATTAGTACAGCTCTGCCTAACCCTTCGGGGAATACCGGCGTGATGGAATGTGTTGGGTTTATGCGGCACACCGCACGTTTAGCTGTCCTATATAATTACTATACGAGGGACTCTTTGTTGGTCAAGAACCAGGCAAGTGCGATTCACACTCACACAGGGAAGGTCCAGTATCACTGTACAATATTTAACACGACACATAAAAGAAACACGTTTCTTGTATGACCCCTTTTAATTTTTAACTTTAATTTTATTTAGTAGTTATAACTGCCACGCTGAGAAAATGTCAATTCTCTACCTATTACGGTTGATGAGAGACATGCCCGCTAATAAACAGACGGACAGCGGAGGCTTGGCGTTGGTGGTTTTGTGAGACATAGTTTTTAAGTTGAGGTTTTTTATAAAATTTGTAATTAATAAATAAATAATATAATAACAATAGCAAAAAGGTCCTATTGGTACAGTCATCAACAAAAGGCGATTAACAATTTTATTTTTACGTATCATTTAAATAAACAATAAATAACACCATTTACTGCTATTCAGAATTTAAGAGAAATTAATAATCTAAGAGAATCTTAGAGTTAATTTTAAAATTATTTTCATGATATTGTGCTCAAGAATAAAGATTTAAAAATCTGAAATGTTAATCTACTTTTGTTGCTGACTGTACCCTTCGGGTTCAAAACCCTAAAAAGGTAGTACCGTAATAAATGAATGGGCTGATAAGTTATAAGTATATCAGCACAATTGATGACGTCGTGTAGTGTGTATGTTTATGAATGCTCCTTTGTGAGTGCAAACCCTAAGAACACCACTCTATTGCTTCACGTGACCCTTATATTGTCGCTGACAAAGAATTGATGTCAAGTGCGAGTGGGCAGGAAGGTCGCTCTGGATATTTATTTATTATCTCATTGATTCTTTGAATCCTTGAAAACTTGAGATTATGTTCTATGAGCGCAAGTTGTTTCATAATTATTTAACGTATTTTTAAGTTAAAACAGAAACTATCCATAATCTTCGCTGGGTCTCGAACGTAGACTAATTTTATAACTGTCACGGGAAAAAAATACTCCGCCCATCCTTCACAGATTCCGTGGGAATTTGGAAAAGTTAAAATATTTTACATAATTATATTAATATAATTTTTATGGCAATAGGCTCGCCCCCTATTATAGGACCTAAACATACCGGCGAACTGTGGATGTACATTGGTACACCTCTGCCTACAGCCTAACTCTTCCGGGACTACAGGCGTGATGGTATGTGTAATATATTTTTTTTGTTATTATTATTTCCTGTTAGCTATTAATAACATAAGTACTGCAATCTGCAATCGATTGACAAGTGTAATGTGAAAGTTCATCGCAGAGGCAGTTAGCGGGGGCGTGTCTGGGCGTGGCACACATTATTCTAGTTCTACGTTTGTATTTTTCCGATTTCAGCGGCGAGATTTTCACATAGAACAAATAAATATAAGTACTTACTGGTATAGGTGGTGAGAGTATTGGTGTTGGCCGGCGTGGAGGCCCGGACCGACGCAGGGGAGGCGATGCCGTGCGAACCCATGTCGCCGCTACCACCAGCCTGCACGAGAAAACATATTCATTTCAAAATAAGTCAAAGTCAAAGCATTTATTTCAATCAGACCATTTAAAGGCACTTTTGAATTTTCAAGAAGTTATAGTAAGTTGAAGCTAGTTGCTCGTTCCAAAACGATATCTCTATGGAGAAGAACAAGCAAGAAAGAATAGCTCTATGCAAGTCTTAGTCTCCCATCAGTAAATATGTAGACGCGAAGTCTTATTTTATTATGTGTCGCCACTGATTGGCGGAAATAACAGCATCCGTTCAAATCACTTGAAACGAGATTTAAGTTGAAACTCAATTGAGAGCTTCAGAAACTGCGGGTGGCACAAATCGCATTAAATTATATCGTCTGGCTGGAAAATTGTCTAGCACACGACAACCTGTGGCTTTTGCCTTTCAGGTTATCGACAAAATGGCCGACGGATGTAAAGCAGACGCCTGCAGCGCCTGTAAATTCTAGGTCTGTAGCAGCAATGCGTTTTTATACACAATGGAAATTTGATTTTAATATATAAATGACGCAGGTGGAGCAATGTCCGAAGAAAAGCATTTTCTAATCCTTTTAATATTATAATTGCGAAAGTTTTTGGAATGGACAGATGGATGTTTGATACTCTTTCACGCTTAAACAGCTAAACGGATCTGAATGAAATTTGGCACTGAGATAGATTGTAGTGTAACACAGGCTATTTTTATCTCGAAAAATGTACGGTTCCCGAAGGATAAATATCAAATTTGACGCGAATTAAGTCGCGGGCAGAAGCTAGTCGTAGGTAAAAATAAAGTTGAAAAATTAATAGCCGACTACATACGACAAAGACGTTCAACAAAAAGCTTTAAACAAAACCTCAAGTTGTTCAATCTTTGAATTATTCTAAATCACAAACTAAATATCAGATTCAGGAAAGAATATTTTTTTTCATAGACAGATTGAAATGTTATTTATAGCTTGGTGAACAGTTTTAACGCAGTTGAGTTGTAACTAATTCATCCTATTTTTGATGCTCAATAAGATATTTCATCAGACACCAAATAATTATAATTGCTGTAATTTTATTTTTTGATTACGTAATCAATGTTCGGAGTAAGCCGCCATTTTGAATATTTTCTGACGTCATATAGCCAACGGAATATCATGGCGCATATTTTTCGAATAATGTAGGAGATATGCGCACACAGATGAACATACATTCATACATACTCTGCAAAAATCATAACCCAGCTTTGGCTTCACCGTAGTTGGGTAAAAACAAAGTTCTGCTGCTTAAAGTCGGGTACTGCAAAGTTTCGCACAGCTAATAAATGCACCAGGTAGTGTCATAGAAATATCATCAAGTTATTGACTGACCTGGGTATGATGGTTCTCAGTAGGCGCTCCGCCATTCGGCTGAGTGTGTGTTAGCTCGTGGGGCGGAGCACCCGCGCCCGGCCGACAGTCAACCATCAGGGGCAGTGCTTCAACTTCAACCTGCCGAAACAGTTGGCTAATAAAACATACGATACCAACTTGACGCCACTAACACAGATATTGATAATAAATTACTGACAGTTTTAGACAAGGACGGAAATCTTGTTTTTGTTTTGTTCAAGGATACTCCTGCGGTGTTTTTTTCTTTACAAAGGTGCTTACTAGATTAATATGGAAGGCGATGACAAACTTACTACCATGATAATGCGTGTCAGGTCCGTGGTGCGGGTTGGCGCGAAACACGTGCGATATGAACAAGGTGCCCTTATCAAATGATTTATTGCAACTCAATTTTTCTTATAACTGTTTCTACTTTGTGCCCTCTGCGGACCAATTGCGAGCTCCGTATCGGCGAGGGTCACAGCACGCATGCGCGGACCGCTCGGTGCCCGGTGCACTCTGCTCGCACTGATTGTTTATTTTCCTTCCCTTTTCCACGTTGTAAAGGAATTGAATACACAGATTTATTTTCAATGCACATTTTAAGAAAGTGGATGAAGATAATAAACGTATGACACACGTATAAGAGAAAAACACGCAGTTTTTAAATGATTACGACCATTGTTCTGGGGAAAGCTCTCGTTTCTTTTAAAAAAAGGTTTCTATTACCAGCTTTTCCTGTCAGTAATTCACTCCATTACACAAATACTAAAACAACAACAGTACAACTAGTTACTTAACTACACAACATGTATCCCAATTTGTTTACCACTAGAATAGCTACGATATGGTACTTGGGAATAGATTTATAAGCACGTCACTTTCTCATTACTTTTGGCTGCTTTTTTTTAAACAATAACTCGAATAAAAATCGTTTTTAGAACTTATTTAAAATAGTAAATAAAAAAAAACATGAATTAGTAAGCATTATCAAATATCGTATAAAAATGTAAATGAAGAGATGAAACGTATGGACATGTCACTGTATGCAAATTTGCAAACGTATAATGTGGTAGCCCTTTGTGTATTTGATGGGGCTTATGGATGCTTAAATGAGCTTAACACTAAGTATTATTAGTTCACATAATTAATATTATAATATCATAATTCGATTGACTTATAAATAGAGAGCAAACGTTGCATCGAAGGGTTCAGTTACGAAAGAATTCTACCGCTTTCGTAAAAACATATACAACGCCATTTTAATTTTTCCCGAGAAAAATATGAATAATATTTAGAAATAGCTGTTCGTTAAGTGATATGCTTACAAGTCACCCACAACCTAGTTCTATTTGTGTCTAGCTACAACTAACAGGCATCGGTTCAAAGTTAAGAAAGTCCAGGTGTTGGTAAGTGAAATCGACGTTGTTTTGGAAGGATAGTTCAGTCTCTTCGTTCCACGACACTTTGCTCGGCTTGCTAGCTTTCTCGGGAGCCTTGTCGTCCGGAGCCACCTTGGATTTGTTTCGGGCCTTGCTCAGACCTTGTTTCAAAGTGATGTTGCCTGGTCGTGGAGCATTAATTTAATACGAGAAGAGTAAAGACTGTTTTAAGAATAAAAATGTGCTGAACGCTGAAAGTATGTGTGTGTGAAATAAGTAGTGAAAATATCAAGCAGGTATATTTTAACAAGCATTCGTAAGTGTTATCAAGGGCAAAAAATAATTATTAGTCGAACCTATTTGCTGCAACATTTGGCTTAGCGTCAGGAACTGAGAGTGTGCACGAGAGTATCTGTAGGGAGGGGCCCAGGGCCTTATTTCCTCAAGGGGAAGCGGTTCCAACTGCTCAAAGTTCACTATTCGCTTTTCCCCTAACTCCTCGATAAACACGAGGCAGGGACCACCATCAGGTCTCATTTCTTGGATGTGGCAGTGGTATGGGACTGTCTGCTCGGGCTGCAGTTTGCACAAACATTTGACACCCACTTGGAGAGTTGTTCCATCCGAATATCTCGCGCCATAACGCATTTCTGTAATACCATTTCATAAGTACCGAAATAGGTGAATTGTATGTTAAAATAATTCTCCCAAAATGAAATGGAATAGAGAACTGAAACGCCCAAACAAAGCACATCTTGGAATTAATCTGCTGACCCCGTTACATAAACAATTATCGTCATTTCCGTTCTTACGAAAGCCAATAACGAAATAACAAGAAATTCACGAGAACAAACTAGTGCCTATTACTATTACTTACTGCGAAAACGAGTAACTAGATATTTACTAAGGAGAAGGTAATCAGAAAGCGTCCAATCGATAGCAAACTGTTTGCAGCCTTTTAGGTCGCTGAAAATTATTCCAATCGAGCGAAAGACACAACATGTTTGTATAGGGTTTCTGTTCCTATTCCATTCCTGGAAATAAAAACTTGTGTACCTCGTCTCAACTCGCTCCAGACATCGAACTCTATGTTCCTATATATATCAGGATCTAGGGCTTTTGCCACTTTGTATGGAAACGGAGTGATTCCGTTATCGAGCAAGTCTTTCGCGCTGTTAACGTTCAAGCAGTTCATGCAGACGTTCTCAAGCTGTATCAGACTGCGGTTGAACACGAAAATGCTCAGAGACTCCTTCAACAGACTAGCCCTCTCTAAATCTTCGGTATGGTGCTTACATTTGAGCGCCAAAGCGTTATTGTTCCTGTCTTTGTCATCGTCAGCAGCTTCTATGAATATCTTAGCTCTTTCTTTCTGCTTTTTGCGACGTTCGACATTCTCTGACATGAAGTACTCGATATGGTTGGACGGTACTTTGTCGTGGAGCATTTTGTCGACGGCGTAAGACAAGTCTTTGAGCTGGTAGACGCCGTCGTAAAGTATTTCGTATACCAGAGCTACAAGTGTAATGTTGCGTTTTAAGTTTTTGGACGCTAGAGTGGCAAGCGACAGCGAGCCCTGTACAGCCACGCTACTCAATTTCATAAGGCCTTTTTTTTAAATGCGGAATTGATTTTCATACATATATTAGTTTTTTTGTGAAGCATATTTTAAGCATATAGATATGTATAGACGTCGTCGGGGTACAGGACGCGCCACCGCCGCCATGTGGTTATGTTACTGCGTAGTTTATGGCGCGACATTCAACAGGTGGACAAAAAGAAAGAAAAGTATTCATAAATTGAAGGTAAAAAGTATGCTAATGATAAAATATATCAAGAAATATTAAGCCAATGAAATTAAAATGTGATTCAGGAATCTCCGGTAGCTTAATTATTGTTTACAGTATGACACAAGGAAATTCATTAACATAAAAATTGAAAATGAATTTCTCATTATAAAGTAACTTGTATGTTTGCATAGAACACAAGTAGAGAAGATAAATAAGAATCAGATCAGACTGCACTTAAAAGACACTTGTGTCTAAAGAATTAAATAAATTATTATTTGCAAAAATATTGCAATATTAACTTGAGAATGATACAAATATTTTTAGATAAATAAACTTACACTGGCAAAAAGATGATGTGTTAATAAAATCTTTAGTGTACACCACATCAAAATGCTTAGTATCGGGTGAATAAAACAGGTATATCGGGTCTCCATAACCATTGCATATTTTTGTTTGTGGACCTTTGTTAGCTTCAAATATTACAAAGTCACGTCTGCAAGGTTTTAATGGCAAGTTATTGTCTTTCATTATGTTTAGGCATTGATTGTGCCTAACACAAGTTGCAATGGTTAAGTATTTAAATGTCATGAATATCAAAGTGAATTTTGGTGAAATTGAAGGTATGCGCTACTATACTAATTTAGAAAAATATGCTGTAAAACAATAATAACAAAAAATAATTTTCTGTAAATTTTGCAAACATTACAATGGTATTTGGGTTTAATCAAGCTTGTATTAGGCACAGCGGAAATAAAAATGTTAGATATTATAAATCAAGAAGTGGGTAGGTAGTCAAAACCTCATGTGAAAATTTTCTTACCTATAAAGATGGCTCATGGCCGATATTTCAATTAAACCACCCCACTCGGATGGATTTGACATCTCTTTGAGATAATTTTCAAACGGACAAGTCAACGACTACAAAACAAAAGTATTTATGTTAACATTCTGGTTGAATTTGAATAATATTTGACAAACATGTGTGGCATCATATCCTACCCCTTCGAAGAGGTGTCTTTTAGTAGCCATGAACTGTACGCAGTCCAGCCGAACTTTATGAAAGTATCGCTGGGTGTTATACATGTTCTCAGAGACGGCGCGGAAAAGGCAGCTAGAGTCCCTAGCTGTGTGTTTACGGAAAAATCCCATCTCGTCCAACCACCTGTCCGGCTCCGAGGAACGCTTGTGTATCTTCCACGGCCCGCGACAGCGGATCGGGGAAGGCGACATTGTACACTGCTAACAATCTGCAGGTAAACAAAAACAAATGACGCTGCCGCTTCGATCAACATATCCGCCAAAAATTTCTAACAAACCGACCCGTTTTCCATCAACAAATGAACAAAAAAACAAAGTTAGTTATCGGATCAGGTATCCAAAAAACCATATCGTAGCTATATCGTCTGGCGAATGCAAATGGTTGTTTTGCTGTCTACGATATACAACACGTGCAAACGTTAAATCTTACGTACGACGCTAAAATAACAAGAAAACACTTACCGAAATGATATATCTCAACTGTCAGCATCAGTGTTAAACTTTGTTGTATGTGCGAAGTTGTATTTTACGAAAATCTAATAAAAATTGCACGTGCCAAAAGCAAACCGTCAAGAGCCGGCGGGAAGCAAATCAAAATTTACAAGACGACGGCATTTTTTGCAACAATGTTACCAAACGAGGAATGCATTCCAGATCAATATTTGGCATCTCGTTTTAACTTTTCTTGAAAGTGTATCTTGCTATTTCATCTGGGTACGTACATGCTTAAATTGTGGTTTTTGTAGAGTAAACGTTGAAGCGCATTTTGATAACCAACCATAGACGTCATAGAGTAGTTGCCTGCTAATTAGACAAAAAATAAATATTCAAAAAAGTTTTCGTACCTACTTGTCCTAGAGTAAAGTTAGTTTTAGTCTAAAACTAGCTTTACATTACTTTACTCTATGCAGTACAGTACACATTCAACAAATGAGCAGACGGTGAAGCAGCATGATGCGGTGGGGCAACAGCCACATTGGCTATCATATTTTTGATCCTAACAATCTGGAAAATAATATTTCTTCATGGGTTCTGCTGTTTGCAAAAAGCGTTTGCCATTAGGTCTATTTGCTGTGAAAAACCCAAAACGGCTTAATGTGCTAGACACGAGCATGCAACATCATCACACTAGGCGCATGGCAGTAACATTACTATCGAGACTAGTATTAGGCATTTACATGGCTTATGTGCATTATAGACATGGGCTGGCTGGAACGAATGTTTAATCAACGTGTCGCTAGTGTGTAGTAGCCATAATAATAATAAAAAAAGTACAAAGTGTTGCTAATTACTGAAAATCGCCGCATTGATGGGTTTTCTATTAATTACAATAAATGTGGATGGTTATTTTCATACAGTTTGCCTGACAGACAGACAGACTGCCTATACCACGTGCCATGTGTTTTGTCACATGCTCACAGGTAAAATTTATAATAATAAGTTTAGTGCATTTGCCTTCATGGACATGAGATGGTGCAGCGGCGTAACTCTTTTACACGATAAAATTACGGCAAGAGCGACATTTGTAGTATTTTTATTGTGCCTTTATATCAACGTATATTTTCTTTATACAGCTATTACAGAAAAATGTGTTGTCATTATGCTTGTTCTTATTTTTTATTCCAGAAACCGACCATAATAAAATTTACAATCGCATTTCCTATCAAATATTGATAGGAAATGCGATTGCAAATTATATACTATCATAAATGAATAAATGACCAAAGAAATAAAACACTTCACAATTTTTAAATCTATATTTATAAAAAGCACCGTCTGTAAAACATACAAAATCCCGGTAAAAATGGTTTTATTGGCATCGACAGCGTTATTATAAAAATGGAAAAATGTTTGATTATGGTTGTATAAGACGATATAAAAATTATGACTGTTCACATCATTGCTTAGACGAACTATTGCTTTTTTTATTCAGACCGAATACTTATACCATAGCATGGTTGAGCAAGTAATATTGTTACAGTACTACATTCGATGGTTCTTACCATATTTCTAAGTTAATACAATGCAAAAATACTATATCAACGCAGAAATAAAGTTAAAAAATAATAATTTAGACCCAAATGAGATTTGGTAACTACACTCCTAATTTATTGACCAGAGTATCACACACGCGCAGATGCATAATTCTCATGAGCACACATATCTCAACTTAAAGGAGAACACAAGCACAGAACAAGAATGAAGTTAAACCATAGCATTTTATTTGGAGTGCAGTGTGTTCCCGACTTAAATAAATCAGTACTGGACATTCATACTTAATTATTCTTTCAATATAAATTAAATTATAAAATGCTCGTAAAATACGCTTATAAATATACATATACCGTTAAAAAGTGACATAGAAAATTTGGTTCCTATATTCTAATGATAAGGACCAGTTCACAAAGTCCATTCTAAGTCTAATCGAACCTTGGTGTAGTTCTGTTGTTTGATGAAAATAAAGACTTGTTAAAACGGACAGCGCAAACGGGCCTATGACTTACATCGAGTTTAAAATACGGGCGATACTAGCGAGATATAGTTGCGGGTGGTTATTGCATGCTCAGGCCGTTTTCTCCTGTTCAATGACATCCTTGGTAGGCAGAGGGTTCTTCTCGCAAGTCTCAGTGTGCTTCAACTTGGTAGGGTCGAAGTTCTCGATGCCGTTCAAGAACTTGTTCTTCTCCTTCTCGGCTTCGATAGCTGTGAGTGGAAAAATCTTTTATTAAACACCGTTATATATTTAAGTATAAAGGACTTGATTTATGGTCGGTAAGTTTAAAATGTCAGTGACATTGAAAAAAAAAATAAGTAACCCCCGACAGAAAAATACAGATCCCTACCGCAGCTATCAAAAGAGCTTATAACCTTGAAACGGCTGAACCGATTTTGATAAAACCTAAGAACCATCGCTAGGACACCTGCTTATAAATAAAAAGAATCTCATTCAAATCGGTTCACTCGTTTAAGAGCTACAGTGCCACAGTCAGACACACAGACACGTCAAACTTACAATACTCCTTTTTTGAGTCGGGACTTAACAAGTTTTCCGTTAAAAAGATGCTCATGAATAAGGGAAGACATTAGACTATTTTTTGTTTACGGTGCCTGTTTTCTACACACACGCACACACTTAATTATCACGTGCATATGGATCAGACTGTATAATAACAATTATATGAGGGAATTGAACCCCCGTTTTCATATCGAACAACTATTACAATATTAAACCAATTGATAGTCTAGATAACACATGAATTTCTGCTTTCTACATAAAGAGAAAATAAGCGTGCAAATTATATAGTCACACGAAGGTGTACAATTTTATCCCTATAAATCTGTTCATAACTACAGAGATGAAAATATACATCTAGCACAATCAATTTTTTTTAATAATACTGCAGCAGGCAGCTATTTGCCAAATAAGTAGACATATAAACGTATAAGTAGGTACAACACAATACGCAAAAAAAATATAAAGCAGCAAAAATAAACCTTCAATAGGCGGTAAGGGGTTCTTTTCTTCCGTTGTCGTATGCTTCATCTGAGTCTTGTCGAAGTGTTCAACGCCATCCAACAGATTCTGGTGCTGTTTCTCCGCGGCAACAACTGATGCAAAGCAAATCGTGCAAGGCAAAACATAATAAATACGAGTAAATAATAAAAGCACTGAGCGCGTCTTTCGTATTTGTAACACAATCATTCATAGAAAGGCAACATTTACATGCTAATTGACTCAGACACGATATGGAGTGCTCGGAATAAAAAGCGTGTCAGACCGTAAGTGGTCACAAAAACATTGATAAGCTAATGAGTCTTTACTTCTTTAGTCATTAAAATTGCATAAGATTATAAGGTATCGGCTTGGTATTTTGGTACATATATTACCACTCGTAAGCGCATTAGTTAGGCTTTGACATAATGACTCAAAAAAAACGTATTTTACAATATTATTGCACATATACATGCGTAATCAGGGTGCTTGTGCTGATGATAAAGAAAATAAAAATATACCATCTTTGTCAGGAAGTGGGTTCTTTTCCTGCGTTTCTGTGTGCTTCAACCTGGTAGCATCAAACTTTTCGATGCCATCGAACAGGGACTTCTGAGTTTTTTCGGTGGCAACATCTGTAAACCATAGACAAAACGTGTCAAAAAATATTCGAAATTTGAATGATTTGGCGCACTCTCACAACGTATAACAACATGCGCGTTATTGTTTTAGTAAAACGTAAGGTAAAATTAAATGTGATTACAACAATAACTGCAATGAGTCGAAAAATAACATTAGCTTCGTCCCCTGGTTTAGTTCCCCAGTTAAAATTAGAAGAAATGCGATGAGCAAAAGCAGCCACGTCTCACAGGCGTCTTGCGGCTCGCTATTATTTTATTAGTGGCGCGCGCTGCATTCCACTCAGTGAAATACCTAGTGCATTTGGCAGCACGATTTTTTCCACAGTTTCCGTTTTCCTGAGGGAGGATGTCTGAAATTGTTCTACGCCTTGAAGTAGCGCGTTGTGTTGCTTTTCTTGCGCTACGTCTGTTGTGAAATTGAAAATTTCTTTGTTATTTTGTTTTCGATTGTTTGATTTCAATCGCAGCGTCAATATGCGCCGGCTTCAAGATAAAAGTTCTAAGTGTGTATTGTTATTGATTTTAGATACGGCGAATTTACTAATCGATTATGATTAATTAGATTTTTGTACCTCCCTATCGACCACTCATATCATATCCTTTATATCTTCTCGCAAACCAAAATACCTAATGTTTTATTCAATTACCTGTTTCTAATCTTTCGCAATCGTTTTGTATTTTGTAAGTTTGTAGGTATACAGCTCCTATCTGTCGGAAAAACTGTACTTTGAAACGGAAGGAGTTCGTATTTTTGATTGATAAAACAGCTCTCCCCAAATAATTCATTGAAAGGGTGAACGCGTGGTCCCACGCTGTTTATAGCTTGATGATATCTGTCTTCAGGATATATAGGTACCGAAAAAAGAATCGGCATTCAACATAATTCTAAGCACCTCAATGATTGAAGTAGTAGCTACCTACCTACCGAATTAATACTAAAGCCAATTAGGATGGCCAATTTTAGATTGTCTAATCGCTGATTAATACAGGCAATGCGTAATAAGTCGGAAATCTTCGGAAGTTTTGTGCTATTTACGGCAACAAGTATGCTGCTGTATTGTCAATCTTGCATAATTAGTTATAACATTTTATGTGAGTAATTCGAACCTATTTCACTTTGGTAGGTGAAAATAATTCGGCATCTAACACTCACAGCAACTTTTTTTTTCCTGGATAAGGTTTTTTTGTCCTGTTTTTCCTACAATCTCAGAAAAATCCCAACGAATTAGCTTCTGCTTGAAAGGACCCAAGCCTTGTCCTATGCTCACACTATATTTAGACCATACCTTCTGCGGAGGGCAGCACAATCTTCTCGTTGGTGTCGACGTCACGCAGGCAGCTCTGGTTGAAGCCTTCCAGCTGGCTCTTGAGGTCTACGGCCACCTTGGGCAGGTCCTTCAGGGAGGGGGCATCTACTGAGCAGGCCATTTTATATTGGTATCTGGAATTAAGAGAAAATAATGGGGTTAATTATGGGTTAAGGCGAAAAGAGTTGATGTGGACGTGTTGTGTAAAACTTGCTAGTTCATCTGACAAGGAAAAGTTACCGATTTCATATCAGTACGTAGTTTAAGGACTGTCATTGAGCGTTGGCCTCACACGTGGATGATTGCTTTGACAAAGGATTCCAGAAACTCATTAGACTTATCTAAAACTATTTCAGGTTATTTAGGTAGATAGTTTTAATGGAACATTCTAGATAACTCATTTGTTGAAATTGTGTTCAGGAATTGGTATTGGGTGTACCTTCGCTATGAGGTACTACCAGTACTACTCTGTAAGTCACTATTCCCACTATACAGGTCATAAGATCGACAGGTATTACAAAAAAAAAACATGTTTTTACGACAGAAAAAAAACGCTTTCACTTGTCGCTAGGGAACTAATCGTAAAATGGTAGACGATGAAACATGGCATTAGTCGGTCAGGTAGCTAGAAAACGTTGTCAGATAATTGTTTACAAATAATCGATAAAGATTGTGTAGGTAGTGGGGGTATTATTAGGAGTTATCGAGACTCTTCCGAATTGATTGAGTTAAAATTAAATATAGAACCTAGTTGTTTTATCATTCTCCAAATATTGTAAGCGAATATGCCTTCTATCGCCTAATAATGAAATTAATAATTGATGATGTCTTATTCTCTTTATTTTACATACGGCAATCATATTAAAATATCTAAGCCAATGCGGTGTTGAAGCAACACCTTAACAAAACCTAATTATTTCCTTGTCATTGATATCATTAGGTAGTTCATAAGTTGGCCGCAATTCGTCACGGTTTCCGCGACCTCTTCAATTACAAATCGCTTGTCGAGCGGAGAGTGAGCTAACGGCAGTTTAACAAGTATAATATGCGTACCACGGCCATTGTTGGTAAGCTAACTGTTTATATCTTCGCCCACATGTGAGGTAAGATTCAAGCAAACACAACGGAGTGGTGGTCCATTTTTTTCTGTAGAATAAAAAGGCAAGCAAGAAAGCAAGATTGTGTTTAGTGACTAATGATGGTGTACCTACAATGAAATTTCGAGTGCCTAAGAGCTTAATAAAAACTAGGACCTTGGAAATGGCAACTATTTATACATAGGTAATTTAAACAAACATAAAAGGCAACACCATTTCCTATAAATCTCTGAAATGGCGTTCACTTTCATTAGATTATTGTAATCATAAGATATTTTATTTAAAATTATTTTAAATAAAATATTTATTTATTTATTATTTATTTTTTTATTTTTATATTTATTTTTTATTTTATTTTATTTATCCAGGGAATCATACTTCCTTCACGCACAATCCAACATGATCATGTCCAACTTGAAACAGTGTCTTTTTTCTCAGATTGATGGAATCGACGTTCCGACTTCCATTCAATACTTATTTAATTTTCGAATTCGGCTGGGGTATTTTAAGGCGCGAATACAGGTTATAGTTATTGAAAATTGTCCGTGGTGGTTTTAGTTCTACCATTTGACCAGCTTCTTTATTTCCAATGACTATGAGTAATGCATGGTCGCAGTCGTAGCTGACGCTTGATGCATATTAAAACACGGGGTCATTGTTGCCGGCAACTCGGCGTGTATACTAAACCAGAATACATCCTGTGGACAGGGAAACAATCTTTTGTTTCCAAAGGATGTTTGTTCAGGATTGATATCATAGGGGAGTTTGATGACAATTACGTCAATAGTACGCACCTCAATAATTTCGTCAACTGTTTGAGGTTTTAGGAAGTAAAACCCAAATTTGACAACATAATTAAAGAAATCAGAAGCTTCCTGTCTTGAATAGCGGAGTGTTCAATTTATTAACGCGGCGTGAATACTAAGGTCTAATGTTTGCTGATATTTACAACTTTGGCAATTTTGACACAGAATTCGTTTTCTAGAGGTTAGGTACCTACTAGGCTACTAATCTATTGAAACTATTCTGTGTAAGTTGCCACGTATTACAAACTACCAAAATTCAGCCAATATGAAAAAAAAAACATATTGCAGAAAATATCCCACAATAAATCCTTAATAACAAAATGGTTACGACTGCTTTAGATATTTTCTATTCAGTGTGTACAGGGTAAAATATTGCATGAAAACATTCTCACACGACTAATAATAAATCAAGTACTTAATAATATAACAAGGATAAAGTCTATTATTATACCTAACAATACTCCTGACAGAACGATCCAGAGACGTCGTTACGCAATGAAGTGGAGAATAGACATAGTTTAACACAATTTGTGTTAGATATCGTTGATTGACATAATGCTAACCAGTTTAACATGTTTAGTAATCGACGGAAAAGGTCATTGGCCTGTGTTTGTTTTGAGTTGCTTATTTCTATATTGTGAATTTAATAAGTCATTAGTAGGTTCTCATTAGGTATGACTGCAAGGTTGAGGATGTCGTTCATATTGTTATTTGAACAGCCTTTAGTTTCTGTAATACTTGTACGTACTTACAGTTATATTTTTGACCCGGTTATAGTAAGAATTACTAAGCGCTCTAAATTCGAGTTTCTATAAGTTTACGAGCTGTTTGTGTAGGTACATACTAAATCCTTCTAATGACCCAAGTTATTTATGAGGTTGTGTAGTCCTCAATTAAATATATCTATGTCTAGGGCTGCCATCCGTCCGGGTTTCCCCGGATTTGTCCTAGTTTAGAGGGCGTCCGGGGGACGTCCGGGCGGGGTTGTCAAAAAATGTCCGGGTGAAACCCGGACACTTTTAGTGTTAGGCGAATCCTGATTAATTGAAAGATAAGCGATAAATAAAATAATAATCCTGGGATGTCCGGGAAAAAAACTAAATTTCACCCAAATGTCCGGGGTTTATGAGTTTTTGTCCGGCGTCGGCAATTTAGGTGATGGCAACCCTATCTATGTCAGATAAACTAAAATGTATTCGCAGAGAATATTGACCCCAAAATAAACGACAAATTAAGAAATTGTGTATTTATTAGCATTTCCAATAATTTCTGGTTTAGTCAGTAGGTATTCACTTTCATTTCCTTTCCTTGCCTTGGCTAGTTAGAAAAAAAATAAGTTTAAATTATTTCAATTAGCCAACATGGGGCCCAAGAAGCTACCTTGCGTCAGAAGTAGATAGCAGTAAACCGATTAAGTAATTAATTTACGGTGCTATAAAAACTCAGTGAAATAACTCTTTTTAAAAATCTTTAGTCATTAAAATTCAAATAAAAATAATTGTCTATGATTATTTTGATGTTCGTAATTTAAAAATTGCTTTAGATTGCGTTGTTAAACGATTAAAGAGTTCTTGTGACTTGTGAGATACGAGTGAGTAAAATTTTGTGTATTTCGTGTTTCGTCACAAGACTGTACCTATACATGTAGCATATAGGTACCTGCAGGCCGGTTTTACCTGCGTGGTGATAAATACAAAACCTGCGGAACATGTTGGGAACTTGGGGTGGTGTAAGGCGACATGTAACACCTCGCGGTTTGCGAAAACAAGAATTGATAATTTTTACAGATCTTATAATATTTGACCCTAAAAATACAACGATTTAGAACTTTTAGTAAATATGCCTAGGTACTTTTTTCTCCTTGGTATGCTTATTTTCTACTCAAATTAAACTTCAATATCGCTATTAGGATAATTGTTACACAACTCATAAAAGAAAAGCCGCCTGTCCGCCATCGCGACTGTCAAATTCCCATTGTTCTATTTCAATTATCATGAAGTATTAAAATGAGGTTGACGAGCCTCCACAGTACCTACAACTACTTCAAACGATGTTATGGATTAGTCAGACCTTTGTTTAAATTAATAAGTAAATGAAGCGGCAGCGCCCTACTATGGGCGTTCACGAATCATAAATTCCAATAGCCAGTAGGTACCTACATCTCAATGTAGGTACTCAACATATTGTTATCCTCCATAGAATACGAACTTGACAATGTTTATATTTTCATGGATGAACAGATATTGTTATAAATATAAAAATAAATATTTTCTTTTTTGTGTACAAGGTAAGTGCTTTGCTGTTTATTTTAACCAGCACTAAAATAGCAGCAGCCCTGTAGGGGTGCGGCCGCCGCGGTAGACGCTCCGGGCGTCGGGAGCCGCGAGACGACTCCCGGCCACCGTAGGCGCGGGTCTGTGGACGGTGAGCAATGGGTAGCTCACCGTCCGTACGTTCACTGAATAACGACAGACCGTGTCGACGGCGCGTTCGTGTTCCACGCGCGCCTCAAAGAGATGTCAGCAAACTTGGATGGGGCCACTAAGGGCCGATGCCTGCCGGGGCTGCGGGTTGTTCGAAAGAGATACCGCGCCTCCGGAACGCAAAGGGCACATGAAGGAACATAGACGGATTTTAGTCAGTAAAAGTCTGACACTCCCTCCCGCCCCGCCCAGGGCGGGGGAAGTTATTTGATGATTTCCCGTCTATAAAAAAAAAAAAAAGCCCTGTAGGGGTATTCTCAAACTTTTTACTTGTAATAGTTATCGAAAGGCTGCGTAACTTTTAACTACCTAGCACACGCACAGAAAAAGGACGAAAATGTTTCCAAAGTTCGCAAAGAAGAAATCCTTTGAAGATTTCGTTTTGGATGTTTTGCGGAGACGAGGGTGGAAGACAAGGAATATGTTGGCAGTTAAAAAGTAGGTAACAATAATACCAAGCCAAGATGCTCAACAACGCGCTGTTTACATGAGGCTTTCTTTATCAAATTCTTGACGCGCATGCCTGTGTAGGAGGACTTCGTATTATGATAATGTAAACGAAAATGGATCATTCACATTTTATGAGCTTTAAAAGTTTTATGAGTTTGTTAAGTCTTTTCAAACGAGTATAGAAATAGTTTGATACTGTTGTTGTTACTTTGGTAATGGCCGGAATAATTGACGATGCATATAGTGCATAGGTGACAGATATAACAGCAGACATCCAGTGCTGGAAATGCAAATTTTGGCAAAGAGCCGCGATAAAAGTGCGCTCGGATGTGCGTAAAAGGAGATTTGGCACTATAGCTTGGCACCAGGCACCATGCGGAGAATGGCACAAAACAAATATCCAGAAGAGTACCTTTCCGCCAAAGTTCCGAAATAAGGAAATCTAACTACCAATTTAAACTTTGTATTCCGCCCACGAGTGACGTCTAAATAAGATCCTTTCAGCGATAAACTTCCAAACTAACTCTATTTCTGCCGACACATGTAGTTTTAGTAAATGCTTCTGCAATGCGAGACTTATTGCGTCCTCTTTACTTCTTATTTAAAACTGACTTACGTAATACCTCAGTAGGCAAACAAAATTAAATGTCAGGTCCTTAAATAAATGTAAATTAAAGTTATCGAACAATTTAAATTACACTGCAATATTTATCAATTGGCCTCAATAACGCGCTCCTTGTTTATCCATGGTTGTCGAGTTTTTCAAGGTTTTCAACCGATAACTGGATGCAGAGTCATCGGATGCACCGCAATCACCAACTTACAGTGGAATATAAATGAAGCGAAGAAAGTTTACAATGGTTATCTGTTTTAATAACAATAAATGAACGTTTGTCTTAGAATTAGATAAAACCATTCAGAGAACTGATATATGAAATAATAACAATACTTCCATATATTGTTATTATTTCTAGACCAGTTTCTGAAAATAAGTAGGTGCCACCTATCCTAGGCTTCTGTTACTTACTTAGCTAATGCGGTACTCTACAAGTCCAAATAGTTTCTAATCATACAAACAGAATTTTTTAACTGACCTTTTCGTTTTTTAACTTTATTTTCATATTTGCTACCTTCTTACTTAATAGCCCTTGCCTTTACTGTAAACTTTTGATAACCTTGTTTATAATCTTAATACAAAACAGGAAATACAAATACTTAATACAAGACACTGAAAGGGTTCTGGGCCTTTCATTATAAAGTTAGTAGCTGTTATCTTTAGGTAAGTTAAACTTTACCTTCCCAAGGGATTAGTTGCAGAAACCTCAAATGTCATTACAAGGGTCCCTTAGGCACTCAAATTGAATTCACTATTTTAGAGGCGACCAATTCATTACCGCTCCAGTGCCCAAATTATAGGCTACCTACCCAATTAGTGCTAAGCAGACAGAAGTAGATTTAGTTGTAATATATTGGGTTTGCGGTGAGGTGTTAGTTAACATGAATACGTCCCGCAGAGATCTCGTTACAGCGTCCGTACCGCACGCGTCTTGCACTGCTAATCAGAGCATGCTGTTTCTAATTGAATTGATATAAGAAAACTGCCGCTTAGAATCTCCCTGTTAGTTCTAGGCTGTGAAAAATCAGATTCAAACTATTTATTCCTAGTTACATCCTACTTATTTTTTGTCTTTGTTAGGGGACCCGTCTCAAAATCGTCGTTCGGACTCTAAGCGACGCGTTATTAAGTGCGGTCAACAGAAGATTATACTTTACCCATACTATTGGATATTAACAGGAAATCAATAAACTATTGGCTAAAATTACTCATAACCCGAAAACCAAGATGAGGTCATGTTAGTCACGCCACCTTACTTACGACTTTGTCCAACGTTGATAATGTAGTTCGTAGATGCGTCATAATTGATTCATGCTCCTTAACTACCTTAACCATTTACAAATACTAACATTTCTCTGTCGTATCGTGAAAGGATGTGAGTCATGTCATGGCCATGCCATATTGCCATGCTTGATGACGACGACTGAGAAAAAAAAACAATGGGCCTTTAAACGATATCACCACACTTTGCTGCTGCAACAATCGCTGTCACATACATTCTAATATGTCTGACCATCTGTTTCGTCGAAATAAAATCAGTGTTCTATTGTAACTTTTAGATTGACTCAGCTTAACGGTGCGTGGCGTGTCATGGCGCCTTTCCAAAACCATATAAGGTATAGGACCTGCAAGAACGGGTACAACGTAAAACAACTCGTAATTCTTGGCGCCATAAAAAATACGATGCATGCGCGCCATATGGTCAGTTTCCAAAATGTCAGCCGAAAAGTTTTGTTTATAATCACTCGTAATCTAAAAAAAATATAAGATGTGTTCATAAGATAACGTTGTTGTTTCGGGTTCTCATGACAATGTTACAATGATACTGTGTTATAAAGTCGTTTCGTTTTATAACGACAACGTCCTAGCTTCGTTTTGAAATGCTTTTAATTGTTGTTCTTGATGATGAATTCTCATGCACTCATTGTTATGCAAAACTAAAGAATCGATTGAGTAACAGCTACATTTTCGCCGACATTTGGGGAATCAATACTGGCTTAATGGCAACGTCTGCCGTATTTTGGTGGGGGAGCGTACAGTGAACCGAGTGAGTCATGCGATGCACGTCTGCGAGCCGACACCGTAGAAAGTTTAAAGTTATTAAAATTTCACCGTAAGCAGATCGCTGGCCTCGACACGTACCGTTTTTGCTGATTTACAACTGCTAAGTACTTACTATGTTTTGCAATTGTGGTAAATCTTACATCTCAAACAGAACCGGGCTGTAATTAAGTACGAGAAACTATGATTAAGTTGTACTCTCCAATTAACATGAAGAAAGAAACAGCTTCCGGGGAAACGAGGTCTTAGATAATTTGTACTAGCAAGTTATAGCAACCGCATTTTATTCAACACAAGGAAGCGCTCAAGAAACTTCTTCCTTGAGGAAACCTACGAAGACTTCCAAGTGAATGAATCTCGTATAGGAACTAAATCGTCTTGTTTCCCTTTTACTTGGACTAAAGGAGTTGAGCTCTCCGTCAAAACTAATTAGTAACGACTTTCAGGCGAGAATATAAATGAAGGAACAGAATTAACATCGCAGATTAGATTTAAATCTCATTGCCTTTAACGTCAATGTTTACACAGGGATTTAAAACCTTCAACAGCATGTCGGAAAGCACATAGGTACTATGGAATAAAACAAGCAAGATTTGCACGATAATTCGGCAACTACCTTGCTTCGCAGCACTAAAAGAGACTTTAAAATTGTGCATGCATCATTAAAATTGCAATAAAATCGTATTATAGAGCTTATTGTTGTAACTATACTAATTCTATGTACGAATCAGCGTAGGCGAAACAATGCACCAATGAAACATTAGAAGATAGTAAGATAGACGACTTTTAAAACTACGTCTTAGATGTAATTCAGCCTTCAATCACATAGATGAACATCAAAGCCAGCATCGATAAACAGATGTCAAATAAGGACTATCTGGAATCTAGATATGCCACAAATGCGAAGCCACGGATCGACCTTGCCGCTATTAATACAACGACTTACTTCACGATCCAAGAGTCGTGACATCTGCAGTGCATAGCTGCTAACCTTGGCGCTAGGACGTCCATACATGGTGCAGTCGTCACTTTCCACTTAGGGTCACAAACTATATGGGAATCAGGTCGACTGAATTAGATACGGTGAGCGTTCAATTGCTGAGAATTGTTATGTTTTTATTGTCACGGTCTTGCTTTATTACAGTACCTACTAACTAGTGGTTTAGATGTGTAGGCATAATAGTCTCTTCATGTATTAAACCTTTCAGAAAGAACCACTGTTTATGGTCCCTACTCCCTACCCTCCACAGCCACAATTTCCTATATTCCAAATAGAACGCGCAGAGCAAATAATAAGCAAATCTATTAAACTTGTCTTTTCTTTATTTACTCTTGCCTCTACAAATATGTTTTGGTCTCGAGTTTCAGTCTGGCGAATGTCTGTCGCCAGCTTCCAGCCAACGCCCGACGGCATTGCTATTTCTTTTTTTTTTATAACATAAAGAGGACATGGTTTATGTAAATAGACTGACAGGTAAAATGTGGTGAATGTTTTGATCAAACACGAAATACTTAATTCTATCTGATTACTTCCAGCAATAACCCAATGGCACGCTGTTGGCTAGGTGCGAGGGAATGTCACGTAGTTGATGCAGTGTTCATCTGATTTACGAGCTGCAGTGTGAAAGATTGCACAAAATATGACTAACAGGTGACTTAGGTGGGCGTAGAATATATTGTCAAACTATTGCCATTGGATCATTAGCACATTTCCTGAACGAAACGCATCTCACATAATGTTTAGAAGCTACTCAAAATAGATGGGAAGATCTATGATCTTTAAAACGGTCTATGAGCAGTGGAAAATTGCCATAATCGCTATCCTTGGTAGGTGCTTAATTGGTGGCATAGTCGTAATATACCTCGTAGGTACCTCGAATGCCACTGCAGTCAACTAAAATAAAGGCATCAGGGAGATTGGAACAGAGACAGTGCAAGCACTTCAATTAATACATTATCTTCAAAATTTCCGCAATATTACAAATATAGGTTCTTATTGAATTCTCGGTAACAAAGCACTTGCACTGAGTAAGTAGGTAAGTACCTATTACCTTTATCTGTAGGTACATACTTCTACGTAGTAATATCCTTTATCGGGGCAATCCTTATTTTTAGTGTCAATATTCGGTTATCAGGTCCAGAATGGTCGTTACCAAAGAAAATATTATGTCCACTCGTATCTATCTATACATAGTTTATCAAAATGATTAATGCAGTTCCGATAATTACACAAAGGGCAAAACAACAAACATTGTTGATTACTAATTCATATTATACATAATATTATGGTAACAAACAAATTGCCGATTTAGGTATGTGTCTGGCTGATGATGTAGAAAAGAACGTTGAGTCGAGGTGAACAGCTGCAGACCATGAACTGACGAAGACATGTACAGCGACAATCTCACCATGGAGGTTGCAATGATGGAACGGAATGGCTCACTAAACGTAACTAGATGTTAGATGCAGGATGGAAACTAGTCACATTTGACACTAAAAGCTCACAATCTGACCACGGACATGACCACTGACGTAGAGCATGAAGATGTTTAAAAATAGGATTTAGATGTCTTTATAGTTTGGATAAAGGTCGGGAGAAAGAATAAGAATCTCATAAAGAATGCAGAATTTCACCACCAAGCCAAAAACTAGTCATTTCACATAAACAAATTCTTGTCTTTCCATAAATATCGTTCCAGATGTGCGTCAATTGGCACTGTTTTCATGCAAATTTTAGTTGGGGAGAGTTAAAACTAAACATTTTACGGCACACCACAGTCGTAAACAGCAAATTGATGTATCGGTGCCTCACTGACGGACATCAGACATCCCTTTAAAGCAGCGGTCGGCAACCTTTTGGCAGGCAAGGGCCACATGGCGGCAAAATGAGGTAGTAGCGGGCCGCGCTTTCACATAATTTTTAACCGACTTCAAAAGGGAGGAGGTTCTCAATTCATATGTATGTTTTTTTTGTATGTTTGTTACGCGTATTTCCGCCAATTATGATTAGAATTTGATGATAATTATTTTTTTGTTTGGGAGGTCATGCTTCAGAAGTTGTCCCATAAATTTTTTATCAAAATTTAATTTCTTGCAGGAAAATTTGAAATTTTTCCCTTTTTTCGGCAGATCAAGTTTAAAAAATTTGCCTATTGCATTTTTAGACGTCGCTAATGGCAATAACCATATTAGTTGACCTAAAACAAGGGCAAAAAAATTTTTTGCAGCCGCTGAGGACGAATAGATGGAGAAGGAATAAAAGTGGATTTTTACTTAGCTGAAAAGTATTAAGAACCTCCATTTCATTACTTATGGTTTTCATATAAAAACATCTTGTTGTCTCATACTCAGTCCAAAATAGAGTATTCATGGTTTTAATTTAAGTATAGATGTCCCCTTACACCCGATATAGGTATTACATGTCACTTTTTCTAATGTAAATTTTATTAATGGGTACGTAACACTATGTCAACGATAAAGCAACAATAAATGAAAAGAAATGAGCCAAAAATTATATAAAACTTAAATGGGAACTTCAAAGTTGTTATATAACCGTACTTATATACATCTCAGTGTAACGCTTGAGGCTGTATTTGAGTGAATATTCTCTTATACGTTAGCTTACGCGGCTAAAATCATTAATTTTGGTAAAATGTAAGAATTATAGTTTAATTTACAAAACTGTCGCGGGCCGCAAGGAGGAGAGCCGCGGGCCGCATGCGGCCCGCGGGCCGCGGGTTGCCGACCGCTGCTTTAAAGGGTTAAATGTTCAAAGGGAGCGTAATGAACCGTGTTGGGTAAACCGTTGGGTGCGATTCTACGTTTTTATCTGAATGGCTCTTGGTGTGATTTTCGACGGGATGTTTAGAATTTCAAGCGGAAAGTAACACGATTTTGTGCTCCGATAATGCTATAGTACCTACGCACATAGGTTATGGTTTAAAGGCCGAAAATAATAAACGTAACTTTCCTCCACTATTTAACTTCGGCATTGCTTGAGTAGCATCAAGCATTGATAAATAATTTAAATAATTTGCCATTCTATATGACTATCTACATAATACCAGACCTGCATTCTACATTTTAAATATTCAGAAAAATATGGAGTCCTATAGAAAAACTCGTAGTACATTGATTTCGTACTTACACATGTTGACATGTATTATATTTATAAGCTAATATCAATTCTATTGTTATAATTATGAATGACTCAAGTAATGGACAAGCTTATAAAAGGGAAAATTAACTTGAACAATCATCGGCAGTTCCACAAACCAACATAATATTACTACTTATCTTGGAATGTAAATACAAAGGTATGCAAATATTGACTCTTCAAATCCACGACATTGGTGACTGGTAAAAATGTCAAGATATCGTAGTTCCATAGGTCTTTGACCGAAAAGTGTATTCTAAATTCCAGGAATATTTTCAAATCTAGAGCAAAATAAAACTTCTTGATGAGTTACTATTTGAAACAATGAAAACAACAAACTTGTACTTTTGATTTGAAAGAAATTCTACAACGGCCTCCTATTCAAGATTAGAATCCAGCGCTTCAAGATATCGCCTAATATTTCTTGACAAATAGAGACAATAAGAAAGGGATACGAATGCGAAATCATTTCCGGATGCCAATCTTCGAACGGTATTCAGTATTTTGGTGAGTAAGAAGATGGATTTTATTTCTTCGGTAAAAATATTCATCTTCGCTTGTATATCTTCCCACTGCAAGGTATATCATCGACGATAATATTCCCGCCAACTCAGTTCGTTGCTCCAAATATTATTGGTGCATCAAAACAAACAAGAGAAAGCAACTGTAATCGTTCCTCTGGCTGGAACAATCCGGTTCGTACATATCTACTTACAGCTGTTTCTGAATGCCTGTGCATTCCATCAATCACAAACACTGTTCTTCTTAAAAGAACTTCTTAAAAGAAGTTATTTGTGTTTGTACTCTATAAACTTGGAACCCTGTCTGCTTGTTTAATGTTTAAGTAATGAAGATAACGATAACTATTCTAGAACTTCTGCTTTGTTATTTTTATTAATATGATTCACAGGAGTTTCTTTATCTGACTTTTTCATTTACTTTATAATATGATTCATTTGCTGGTGTAGCCTGATTATTTTTATATCAGTATTGACTTATCTATAAAGAATGACAACTGTTTGAAATGCAGTTGAAGAAAGTTATATGTAACAATCGCGATTTGTGTCAGTAAACTTTGCAACTGTGATATTAACACGAGTCTAAATTAATGTAGTCTCGTTTTAACTCGTGCTTGCAGAGTTCCAGAGAGCAAAGATAAAATTAGACCAAAGATATGGATGCAGAATGAGAGCAACAGTTTAGACAATGTGGTCAGAATGCATTCGCATAAATGAAACGTTTCAATAAAACAGGCTTACAGAAATAAAGATTGACTTCAAACTGTTTAAAGGAATGTATCTAGTTGACAAGCCAGATATGGAGAGAGATAAGCTAGCTATGCCTACCCGATACGTTCTAATCAATGAAATAGTGCGTCCAGCAGCAGCTTCAGTAAATCTTATAAACGGGATAAAGTAACGGGCTACTGCGAGATATTGCGCCGTCACTTTGCCAGCATCAATCTTAGGTCCCGTTCAGTTCAAGTTTCAATAAATTGCGAGGCTAGGTGGGGACAATATTATAATGCCGGCTAGTGCATAGCAAGACTGTCGAAGTCAATCGCAGACATATCGCAGATTTTGAAAAATCATGTTGTGTAACGAATGTCAAGTTTGGCATATTGGTTCATTTATGAACTAATGTTAGTTACAGAGTTAGGAGTCACCCAATAACCGTGTCATCAAAATCAATGCAACTATGATTTTTAGGATTTAAAATCTATGGTTACACACAACACTATAATCTAACAATCTTTTCTATAGCGAGGTTATCCGATTATGTAATTGAATTACAAACATTTCCTCAGCATAGTCGAGTCAAACAATCGATATGGACCATTGTCTCAGCGGGCATTGTTGGACGAGCCCAGCCGTGACTTGTGACTCACAGTGGATCCTTTAACCAGTCGCTATACTTTCATTATAAGTGTGTATGCCAAGGTATTCCACGTTGTACGCAGATAATAAAGTGGAACCAGTCTTGTGGTAGTACTACGGCACTGCCTACAAGTTACGCAGCTCTCTAGGGCCGTGAAATGTCACTAAATTATTACGCTTCAATGTCGGCTGTCTGTTACTGGATATATTTAACTTTTGTCCCGAATGTTGCTTCAAGAATTCTCATAAAAGATTACCTTTGACATTTGAATATTTTCTGAGAGAGTTGCTGTTTTGTGAAATGATGGCACATTTAACAGTTTTTATCTCGACATATTTCAGCTTTTTTTTAGTTCGTAAACTAAACACGTTTCGTGCAGATTGTATCTTTTAGAAACGGAAATATCATGAAAACAAGTTGCTATTTCAAGCTCATTCCATAAATAACAAAACATGCTTTGCCATCTGTACAAAATATTTGTGGAATGCTTTGGATAATTTAAGTTATCGAAATCGATTAAGATTGATTAACGGTACGACGCCATCTTGAAATTGAAATCTCATCTGTCAATCGATCTCTCGACATAAATTCTACTCCGTTTCACTGCACTTGTGAACGTAAAGTATCCACTAGAAGAGCTTGGGGCTTTCCATTTTCTTTGCCGTTGTCATTAATTAAGGCTGCTGTAAAGCTCACTTCACGTTTATTATGCGCTTGACGCGGTACGCAGCTTTCAGTCGTTAGAAAAGCCTTATTCGACCCAATTAGTGCAATTAGTACATATTGAAGACTTTACGATTTTCATGTTTGGTAAGATGACTGGGAAGTAATTAGTCTACGATAAAGCTTTTTGTAAGGTACGATTGTAAATGGAATTTATACTTGTATATTTAATGGCTTTATTTATATTTTGTTTGTGTTAGCAAAATGAATACGTTATACTTACATAAAAAGCCAGGCCTAAAATATGAGGAATCAAGTTGGTATCTACATCTACCCTCTTTAAATGTATCTTAATAACGAGATATGGAAATGACAACATAAATCAAGAAACCAATTTAATATTTTCATATGCCATTAATGTCTACAGCACATTAAAAAGGCTTACTTATATTTTTTTGTTACGACTACTGTCTTTTTTATAGCAGATCCATATATTTATGGGATAGTTTGTCACCCTCGTCTCGTTTAGGGCAAGGGTAAGAGCGCCCCTCGACTTAACATGCCAAGGGCACCGTATATGTTTGTCTAATGCTAAAAATAAATGCAGTTAGAATGCAATAGTAAATCAAACTTACGATGTTAGATGCAGAAAATTACCAAAAGGAATCATATGTATGTTGAATTTTGTTTTCAGGCAAAATCAAGAATAATAACACAAATATTTAGGCATTGTTCTTTGTTGAATCTAGCTTTAGAGATAATCTCTAATACCTAAAATTAGGAAGTTGATTAAATAAGATAACAGCTCAAATAAATTCTAAAGTCCATCGCCATTAAGTTGCCTAATTAATATTAATATAAATGAGTACAAAAATAAAAAATGGTCTGAAATTCAAATATGGTATGAATTACCGAGCGGGTGTCATCGACCTCGTCTAAGCTAGAGCGTCAAGATACGTCTCAAATTTTATGGAGCGTCAAGCTGGCCAGCCAGCATTGGCAATTAAGAGATTTTCAAGTGTAAGCATCTCACGGATGGCTGAGGAAGCCACTGCGTAATAATGTCTGTGCGCCACATTTTTTACACGATCTAAATCTTTCGGTATGCACCAGACTAAGAAATTTAAAATCACCTCTCGCAAATGATAATTAGTCAACTAATAAAAAACAGTAATAACTATTATGTCTCTAAACAATTTAATTATGAAAATGGTGATGCATTACTATTTTCATAATTATAAATACATTATTCTGACCTTATATCTTCCCCATCTGCAAAAAAACGTTATTTTTTTAATATTCATTTCCTACGTAGTTGGGTGGGCATTTGCGAAACGTTCCGATGCGGTTCCCCTCGCAGTTTATTGATCTATAAACCAACATAGGGTACCTAGGGCTTCATAATATATACATGCGACTGCGGGGGACCGAATGGCTACATGGTTGTCACACTCGCAAAATTTAGGCTAGTATTTCGTTTTACAGGTCTTCCGTCTTTGTGTGAAGGTATGAAGTTATGGAAACCTGAATCCTACAAAACTTCTCGTTTTTTTTTATTCAAGATGGGTAAGCTCTTGTCTCTAGTTCAGGTTTGAGGTTACAAAGAAAAAGTTGACAATGGAGTGAGCTTACCAAGAAGAAGCTTGTTCGCTCTAACTTTGAAGGACTTTGGTGATTTGAACCCTGATTTTATGGAGTTCCTAGCTTTACTTTTGTAGTTACGCTCTTAGCACGTGGAGTCATAAGGACCCTCATTTTCTATCATCCCCTTCTTTGTGTTATTTCCACACTTAATCTACTGAGACAACAACTTGAGCAGCCCATGTTTGTGCCAACCTGCCGCTGCAGCACAACTGAGCACTAATTTGATTACTGCCCCCGCAGACAACCCTAGCAGTTAGGCATTAGGGGTGCGACGCTTCGTTTGGTCTCCCGGCAATCGATTCGCGTATTCGGGAAGTAATTTCTTCTCTTTCTCGCAAACATGTCTGTGTATATCCTTCTCTTTCGCACATGAGCCAGTGTCCTGTCTGGACAGATTTCATTACAACCCAACGCACTTGTGCACCGTTGTTGTACATCGGAGTATTCGGCTTATGTAGCTACAAGGAAATATGTCTACACAGAAGCTATACAGATATTCAGGGTATATGACTCACCTAAATACGTTTGAAAAACGTTAATATTTTTACAAAACAACAGGAAAAAATTATGATGTTTTGTTCCATTTGGTGAGCCGTTATATAACCTTTTGTGCATTCCTACTTTATTAATAAATTATGGATGAACAATAGAAGGTAAACGCTTTATATAAAACTACTTCCTAAAAAAGATGACTTACCTAAACGAGTTTACGTGCAATAGTAGCGTGTGTACTGTTGTACTAATTATAGATTTCGTCAATGATTACCGTTCAATACTCTGTGATGCGTGAAAGCGGCGAAAGTCCCAGCGATCACACGAACCGGTTAACTCTTTTGTAATCCATCGTGGTTTATGACTACCGCGCTTTATTATATATATACCATCACGCCTGTATTCCCCGAAGGGTTAGGCAGAGGTGTGCCGATGTACACCCACAGTTCGCCGGTATATTTAGGTCCCATGTAATAGGGGGCGAGCCTATTGCCATTAACCGGGCACAAATCCAAACTCCGAGCTGCTACTGAGAATTTTTATAGAAAAACTCAACACTTTTTTGCTCGACCTGGGAATCGAACCCTGGACCTCTAGCGTAGCAGTCGTGCTTAGGACCACTAGGCTAACGAGGCAGTTAGTTAGTTAGTTAGGCTTTATTAACTCGAAAAATTTAAGACTACAATGTAGGTAAAGTGTTAGAGATATGATTACCAAACAGGTGACAATAAGTAGTAGCCTGTAGTTATTGTTACATACCTACGTATTACAAATTCAATGTTTCGCAAGTATCAAAGTAACATAATAATGTTTTCAAATTTAATACCAAATAACGATTTATTATTCAAAACATCATTCGACGGTTATGGGCTGTGTAAAGCATGTGTTGTGCATTAGTCAGATTTCTATATTTAGCGGCCGGCTGATACAAAACTTGGGTTCATTAACACCCGTCAATGGCTACTGTTAAGCTTAAGGGCCACCATTAATGTAAGCCTTTACGGCTTCAGCACATTACTGGCATAAAGCTTGATGATAGGTACCTACAAAACCATAGATACTAAACCATGTGTTCAGCTAATTGAAACTTTATAAAAACATTCTATAATCTCTGAACTTTATTTAAAGTTCATTTTTTATTCTTTCTCAAAATCTAAAGTTGAACGACTCGACACAGCACTGAGTTAGCGAGACGGGTTAATTGTATTTATTAACATAATATCGCATGATGTTAAACGAACCATAGCCGAACGGTTAATTTGGTTCTTTTCTCTTGTGTTTTTTCAGTTAAAATTGCTCACACGAAATCTTTGTTGACGTCTTGCTTCCCAGTGGAAAAACTCCCTGGTTTTAGTAATACGTAATATGTAATTACATTGTATGTTCCTAGTTCTAAATATAACAAGTATTTTTCGTCACTCACTACAGTCCACCCTCTGGAATTCGTCTTTGTCATTATAATGAGTGTGACACTCTCCCTGTGAATCATTCACAGTATTATCCAAAGTGGTGCAAGGGTAAGTCAAATCAACATTCACAATGGAGGATAAGGAAAATTATTAAAAGCAAAAGAAAAAATTGCAAATAAACACAATTTGTGTTATTAAAACAAGTAGGTATACTAAAGTCTACTACACAGGGAAATCTGTGTGGATTAAATCCGGAGCAAATTAATGAGCTATTGTGGGTAGGGAGGAAAAACAGTCCTTTTATTTGTAGTATCACGTACACCGGTAAAATAACACTCAAACCCTAACCGGAGCACATTATCGACATCATTACTAGTTAAATGCATACACGGTGACAATAATCGAACATTAAAAATGCGCGACGTGTGCGCTATACCGCCTAACAGCACCGCATGATAAAAAGAATGAAGTCATACAACCGCTCCCATTCCGACTGACAAACAATGATTCCGATAATCAGAAAATATAATTTCCCGTTCGATACATTATATTGAGATAAATTGTTGAAAAGGAATTCCTGATCAATGAGTCCGCGATGCCGCTACTCCACCTCCACTCCACTACATCCGACTGCCGGCTCCCGAGGGAGTGACTCCGTGAAAAAAACCGTTCGATAATCACGTAAAAGCACACAAAGTTGAATTGTTGCTCCTGTTTTGTGAACGGAATCATATAAACAATGGAATTTTGTACCGAAATTGTAAAAAACCGGTTAAAACTATAACTTACCAAGTGTTATTTGATGTGGAGAAAGAAAGCCGGTGTTCCGTGCACTGTGTAGCGACGTCAAAATGCGACTGAGGCCAACAGACAGAAGTTGTATGCGGGCGTCGAGCCGGGGGTGGCGGCGGTGGCGGGCTCGCGGTGCGGTGCCACGGATACAATTATAATATTTCACTGTACGTGTTTGCGATGATTCACAGTATACAGCTCCGGCCTATCGGCCTCTATAAAAACAAAATAATAAAGGAAATATGTGTAAATGGAAAATATGTATTAATGACATCATTGATCGTATGTAAACAATTACCTTTATACAGAGTTGATTAAGCTAAGCAAGATAAAGAGCGTGCGGTCCGTAATCGAGTCTCTTTATTGTTACCTTTATAATTAAAATTCCTATGTTTGTGTGATTGTTTTTCCATAAAACAACTTTACGGCCTAGAGGTTTTTAATCAACGGATAGATCGTGGTCTGTAATTTTTGAAGTAAATTAACTGCATTTGTATATACCTATCTACATAATAATGTTTGTAGTTACCTTGCTCCTCCATATAAAAATATAGTTACGAAGACATTTTTTAACAAAGAAGTTTCAATGAATAACTATTCCATAACTTTTGTATTTCGTTTTAAAATGTCGGAAGTAAAAAATATTCCGCTCCCTCACTGCACCGCGAGCCGCGAGCCCGTGAATCATTCGTCGTGATGGAGGAGGGAGGTCAAGTGTGTACCGCTCACTACTTAATCCAAAGTTTTTTTGTCAACAGTTCAGTTATTCAGAGGACAAAATTAAAAGATGACGCTCCCGCGTTCCGATCTCGAACTCGATAAATTTTGGGCTCTTGTCAGAATATTTTTTGCACGTACTATACGTCTGAACATTTAATTTTTCAAAAAGTGCATCCGAATGTGCCATTTATCACGCGCAATTACACGAAACAGGACATCAAAGAAAGCCAGGAGTATACGACGCCGGTTGGGCTCCGGACATAATCATAGGAATAAGAGAGAGCATGTTTTTACATCGAGGGCAGTCAGTGTATTATGTAGCCTAACATTGCATCCCTCTTTCATAACACTAGGTACCTTCTACGATTAGAAGTATAGGGCATAGACATTGGACTTGCAGATAGTTTCAATTCAGCGGCTGTTTTTCAGCGAATCGAACCCACGACCTAGAAACAAAGCGACGCTCCGCTGCGTATCATACGTTATAATACTGAAAGGCGCAATTCTCTGTGGCCACCACACAAAGCAGCGCATGCGCAGTGCTTTTTTACATTGATCTATTCTAAAAATATTAGGTATAAAAAGGAAAGATTTTTTGTTTGTTTGTATCACATAGGCTCCAAAACTACTGGACCGTATTTAAACAATTTTTCAGCAATAGATAGCTACATTATTCCTGAATAATATAGGCCATATAACATCACGCTACGACCCACGGGAGCGGAGCAGTAACTAAACGCGGGTGAAATAACCCTCGCGGGCAGTTTGCTAGTTTAGAAATAAGTTAACACCATTACGAAATTGTCTTATTCCCAATCTTTACCTTTCATCATTAATGTTTTTTCCCAAGATATTCTTTAATACATATCACCATCTGCTTAACCTTTTCCCAACTATGTTGGGGTCGGCTTCCAGTCTAACCGGATGCAGCTGAATACCAGTGTATTACATGGGGCAACTGCCTATCAGACCTGCACAACCCAGTAACTTGGCAACACGGTACCCCTTGGTTAGACTGGTTGTCAGACTTCTTGGCTTCTGACTAACGACTGACAAAAATCTACGAAAGACAGCCGGGACCAACAGCTTTACGTGCTTTCCGAGGCACGGGGGTGTCACACCACCAACTTCCAAACTTTGGGCTGTTACTGAGAAATTCTTTAATATATAATTACGATTTATTTATAAGGCGCCAGACCCCAGGCCACTATACGACGCACTTCCGGCAAAGGAAACGCGTCATTATGGTGTCCGTGGGCGATAGTGGCGCTAGTCTGGAGTCTAGACTTGATGTTGATTCATTATCATCTTAATGTTTTAACGACATCGTTAATACGAGATATCCCAAAGAGCCTTCTATTTTTCCATTGGACACAAAACGCACGTGTACTTCGATAGACACATCACATTAAATCTATCGGCACGTGAAACGACGAAATCCACAAGTTAACCATAAAAATGTCAAGTGTACTGTGTACCTACATGTTGATAACACTGATAAGGAGTTCCACCTGGCCAAAAGCGTATTATCAAGGTGAAATAAAACCCAGAGAATGGAAAAGAGCTAGGTACTCAAACTCGTGCACCGAGGTTTCTGTATCTTTGAATTAAATAACTTATTTTTTCATTTCCATAACATAATTATGCCATTTTTGGGACGATATAGGTATAAAGTTTGTAATGGTTTTTTCTTACGAAGTCGCACTATAAGAAGTTGTTCTAATAGAAATACGCGAACATCGTGCGAGTAAGCAATGCGATCATCACCAATAGATAACTAAACATTTTAGTCGCGCGAATGGCAATTAGGACAACTATTCGACATCAGATCAGGCGCTGTCCAAATAGACCGCCAATAGGCGATCATCGCCAGTTCGCACAAATATTAGTCATGCGAATCTACAAACAAACATACTGATGTCAAATAGGTGTCCTAATTATCGTATGCGCGACTTAATGTTATTTATCGGTATTAGCGATGAAAGCGTATGCTTAGATGGTTCGGTCATGCTGAGAGGATGAGTGAAAAGCGACTAACAAAACGGATTTCTATGGCAGATGTGAACGCCCTAGAAAGACCAACCCTGACCTTATTGGTGAGGTTCTTCAGAGGTCGGGTGCGCAGTAATCGTAACCGGCGTGCTTGTATGGCCAGATGTATGAACGTGGAGGAGGCGGAAGGTGTATGTAAGGATCGTAGCAGGTGACGTTCTGTGGTTTCTGCCTACTCCCATGGGAAAAAGGCGTGAGTTTACGTTAGCAATGGTCGCATCACTCATTTTAGCGGTGATCGCGTAGCCGCGTTCTATTTTGATAACGCTTGTTTCTTTATGCCATGTTGGTACGGAACCCTAATAAACTTACAGACATATATTTTTTTTTTGTGCCGAGTCTCTTGGTTTCTTACATAAACTAGAGATTATTATTCATCACCTTCATCGCCATCCTATTCATCCACCAATTAGTGGGAGTGGGACTAATGATTCAAACCCAGTCGCGGCCAAAATGTCAATAGCGACTATATGCCAAGTACGCCAGAGATATTATAGCGCATAAGACGTGTAAGCATAAACACAGATGCACTCCCTCTTCCCTCACTCTCATTGTTCGAAAAGATGGCAATCTGACACAGCCGGAGGAGAGATCAAGCCCAGGACCAAAGGTTTGATGTGTTTTCTCAGGCACGGGGGTGGTGGTGTGACCACCAACTGCCAAATCTGGGTTGCTATTGCGATTGATTTAATGGAAGAGAAGAACCCAATAACACTTTTGCCCGACCAGGGAATTAAATCCAAGACCTCACGCTGAGCAGTCGCGCTTGCGTCCACGATACCAACGGAGCAGTGAAATAAATATTTATTGTTTAAGAGTCGCTGAAAATGTTTACATTCATGATAAAGTTATGTTCATGGGGGAAAAAGGATTTTGCAAAAAAAAGTCAACATTCCTGAAACAGAAAAGATTTTATTATTTAATTTTTTTTCTTAAATCTTATTTTTTTTTTTGTTATAATCGAGTTATTTTTTTCGATAACGTATTTTTTTTTTCAAAGTGCTATTATTACATAAATTTGAACTTAAAAGCAGTAACCTAGTTCTGTACAAAAGCTAATAAGAGATCTACAATTTAATAACTAATAATGTTTCTTTTGAAATAAATTCTTTAAATCTGTAACAAGATAATATCCTCTGACCGGTAGGAAAGGTGGTGGGTTGGATTTTAAAAAGAACCTATAATTACATGTATATTTGCATATTAATAAATCTAGTTTCGTCTCTAGTCTAGTTTCGTGAAGCTAGTGTGTTTTGCAACTTAAATATTTATATAGCTAAGGCCGTATAGCATCTGGCGTTACTTACTGCCAGTTTAGAGGAATATACAATAGGTATACAGTAATGCAGTGTTTCAAATATACACCTTTTAATAACTAAATAAAATAATGGGAGGCAGCGATTAGCCTGATCAACCGTGTTCCCGACGTAAATAATTGACACCCAATAACACTCAATACGGGTTTTAATAATAACTTTTATATTCATTCTGGCGTATCGAATAAGGATATAAGTAATAGAAAAAATACACCTGAATATGGTAACAAAATATCGCAATTTGCTTCCCCATTAAAAAAAAATACACATTTTAATAGATTATAATTAACAACATGTCAGTTTTGTAAAAAATATGATTCTGACACGATAACATACTAGTTGTATACGCAAGACCACGCTCAAATTATTTTATTATACACTACGTTATAACGGAACACTCATCCACTTCATGATTTTTTTCACGACATAACCAAAGACAATATTTACCGTTTTTTTACAAATATCTAGAAACATGAAGTACAAATAACTTTTAAATCATTAATCAAAAATGTTTAAACTTTTTGGCATTAATACAAAATAGCCGTTAATTTTTAGAAAATCCCTAACCCTATAAATGAAATATATTAATCTGTTTCGTTCGGTGGTCGACGTCTCTACCTATTTACAATTATTATTATTAACATTTAAACCGGAAGCTAAGCAATTGTATTTTATCATATAAAAACTGCGTGCTCCGTACATTAATAGTTTTAGATACATTTGCGGTAATAGTGTTTGAAAATGAATATTGATATTTTTTCGCCTATTTGCTATTCACCTATAAATGTACTTGTGCTTTTAGCAGACGAATAAAAGAATAAAGCACAGCATGCTTTATTTTATTATTTTATTTACCGATCGTACTATGAAGTAATAATTTTCCACTGCGAGACAGAGCAATACACGACCAGTAAAATAGCACCATCATCCTTTTTAGGAATACATGACGATACTGTTTAGAAACTATCTTATGCGCAATAACTATTAATGTACGTAACCTTCTGTAAATATGTTATTTAAACTTGACCGTGAATGTGTTAGCTACTTTCTACTTAAGGACCTACATCAGATTGTTATCACAATTAATTAAGGGTATTTAGTGATTGTTTGATACGAATTATAAGATAAGAGATTCCTTTAAAGGTACATGTTTTGTTTCACGTTGTTTTTTGTGAACTACAGAATAATTCTACTAATATTACAAGTATGAAAGTTTGTCACTCAACCACGCTTAAACGGCTGAACGGTTTTTGATGAAATTAGTCTGTTTTACCTAGAGGTTTGTCTAGTATGCGAGTGGAACCGTGGAGACATAGGCGTATATGGGGGGGGGGGGGGGGGTTGGGGTGGCGTGCCCACCCCAGGCTGTAGGGCTCACCTTCCGCCTGACCGCATTGCATCGCATCGGCCATGGCATCTTAGGGGCCAGGCCCCCCCTGAAAACTAACTCTAGATACGCCAATGCGTGGAGAATAGCTAGCATAATATAAATATGAACGTTATTGAAGCAAAATAAGAAACACTGAAAAACGCATTTAAAAGAAAAACGAGAAGTACCTTTATAGATAACAAACTAAAACAACGCTTCTCATTGAAAGTATGCACACAAGTTCCACGTGACTTCTCAAGTATTGTATAAAAACACGTACCATTTAGTATTACGTAAATATTATTAATAAAGGAATCTCTAACTTAAACAGAAAACTTATTACTAGTTGGCGTCCATTCGTAAATACATTACACATTACATTTATTCACTCATGCCATAATCTTTGCATACAATGACTCATGTCGACCACATTTTAGCATATTCCTTTATTTTTACGACTACAAAAATATGGCTATAGGTATTTTTTTTTATCCTTGGTCATGCATGATCATAAATCTCAAATCCAGCAGAAGCTCGATTATCCGAACCCTCAATTATCCGAACGTTGGATGCGAACGCGATGGATGAGGTCTATTATATGAAGAACTTACATAAGATGGCTCTTCGCTCTTGGTTATAACTATGGATTCAACATTATTCAACAATATCTTAAGATTGCAGTTTTTGGGGGGCGGCTACACGTCTCCGCTATGGGGTTACACGGAACTGCTAGCAGAGCATTATTTTATTTATATTAGCGGCTCTTCCGAACAGAACCGTGTAATTTCGCGTCGGAGCGGTCGGGTCGCCATGATGCAGACATTAATGTTTCGGTTTCATTTTGTCATTGCAACTACATTCCATAGCATTTTCTTTCATATAATTGTTCTTTTAATGGTCTTATTGAATTAATTGATTTGACTTTGACTGTTGCATTAACTTGCGATATTAGGAGTTATGACTAAGTTCGCGCATAGTCATTGTCATTTGCGCTAGATCATGCAACGACAACGTTTTGTCGTGCTCTGCATGTTAGACAACTTTTTTTACATACTGTGTCAATTTTTGGACTTCTTATCAATGTTGAAATACCGCTTCCAACCGGTCTCATTGAAAATCTATGGGGGAGGCCTATGTCCAGCAGTGGACGTCCTGCGGCTGATATGATGATGAACATAATGAATGTTGAAATGTGGTCTCCATCCGCCATTGTATACAAACTTATAGCCCAAATTTTCATAGTCCATTCAAACTTGAAAAAGACCACCATTCCATTCACTCGCCCATTCGTTCTTTATTCAACTTAGTGTAATTCCCGGCCTTATATCAACTCCGAAACTTAGCCTAAATTCCCACTTTTTTGGACGATATTATAACATTAATTTAATAAGGTATTACTTATTTTTATTCTCAATTTTAAATTCCTATTTAAACATACAGACATACCATTGTTTGTTTAGGTTTATGATATGATCCTGTTTTAAGTTCTTTTTTTGTTTATTTAATAAATTAATATTTTGGAATGAAGAATTAAAAAAAATAACATTGCACGCAAGAAAGACGGACTATAAATAATTACTCGAATCAACCCAAGGATATAAAGCAGTCAGATTAAAATCGTCCAAAAGTCCTTCCACAAACACACTTTCTTCTTCCCACAACTGCATTACATAACTACCGCCTTCAGAACATTGCTAACTTTACAATTACAGACGGGACACCGCTTGGCCTTGGCCCACACCTTGACAGCGCACTTGTAACAGCAACAGATGTGCGCTATCCGGCCGTGCACGAACACGCCGCTCTTCGGCTCAGATATACAGATCATACACAAGTCCTTATCTTCCATCTTTTCTATCAAACTGTTCGCTATCACCTTCTTGGTGATCTTAACCGGGGGGTTCTCTTCTATAGTGATCGCGGGATCGCTGACGGTTTTAACGAGTGGTCTCACGTCGACTTTGGGTCGGGCGTCGAATAGATCGTCATCGGAATCGAGTTCGGTGTCAGAATCGGTCCGCGCGCGTTTGCGTTTAGTTCTGCGGTCGGCGGAGTCTGCGCGGCGTTTGCGGTACGAACTTATGGTAATGCCGGCTGTATGGGTCCGGGACGTGCCCTCACCGAGCTCCACCTCCTGGCTGGTGGGCACGTCGATCTCCTGGCTCATGGGCGAGTCCACGCCGGAGTCCTGCGACAGCGCGCGTGGGATCTCGTCTGTCTTCGTGTGGATGTTGCGCTTGCGTCTCGGCCTCGGCGGGAAGAAGTTCTTGCGTACCTGTAATGTGTTGGTGGTGTTGGTTAGATAAGGAATCAACATTAAAGTATTGTAAGAGGGTGGTGATTACATTTCAAAGATCAGTCACGCTCTTGGGGAGCATTTGCTTGTTTTTACAAGCGTAAATTATTATATTGTATAGATATACATTAGTATGTATCGAAATAGGAACATTCCGATACATACAGTTCTTGTGTAAAATAATTTCATTTTAATAAGTTGCAGGTCGTCCTAACCTAGTGTTGCACGCTCCCACATTGGACTAGTGCACTAGTTCAATGCGGGAACAATTAATAGAATGTGTATTTACGCAAAATACACTATGGCAACTATAGCTGCTGATTTATATCCGGAAGGTTCTATACATGTGTACGGGATGCTGTGGCGGGTGCGCGTAATAAGGGTGCCTTTAAATTAAACGCGTGAGCGCAGCTGCAGCGCCACTACGTCACGGTAGTGGCGCCACTGCAGCGCTTACTAGCGCCTCTAATTTGTGGGCACCCTTAGAATGAAACATGATATTATATATAATCCGGTCCAAACTTAATGGCGGCTCGGAAGTTAGATGCGAGTGCAGGTTAACGCAGGATTATTCAAGTCAATAATAATTTAGGCTCCATTTAATTACTTCTTTAGCATAAACATACATCTAAATTATTATTGACTCGAATAGACCTGCGCGAACGTGCACTCGCAGCTAAGTTCCGAGCCGCCGTGAAGTTTGGCCCGCAGTATACCTGGAAGCACTTGTGACAGTATCGGTAGAGCGGGTTGTTGTTCCGGGCGCGACACTGCGCGCAGTGCCAGTAGTCGTACAGGTCCATCTCGCTGTCGCTGTCGTGCGAGTCCGTGCGCTCCGAGTCCGCGAACTGCAGCTCGCCATCGTCGCCCACCGACACCTCGATCACCTTCGTCGCTATTATGTCGTTCTGGAAACAATACATTTTCGTTTATGTATTTTTTTACATACATACATACATACTATAACGTGTTCTCCGAAGGCTTAGACAGAGGTGGGAATATTCCGATCTGTCACTCTGTTGTGTCCTCGTATGGGGACAAATGGGAAAAAAAGTATAATCTGATCCCTGTTCGCGACTCGAGGGGATATATTCACTCCTACAGGAGTGAATAAAGTTCAAACTGTCCCCTTGTTCCTTGTCTCCTCGTTGATCTGTCCCCATAAGGGACAGATCCCCCCATTAAGCGGGGTGACAGATCAGAATATTCCCAGACGTGTAACAAAATATACACCCACAGATCCCGGAATGTTTTTAGGTCCCATGTAATAGGGGGCGGGCCTATTGCCATTAACCGAGCACGGATCCTAACTCCGAACTGCTATGAAATTTCATAGAAACACCCAATATCACTGCACGACCTGGAAATCGAACCCAAGACTAGCGTAGCAGTCGCGCTTAAGACCACTAGGCTAGCGAGGCAGTACTGTATTTTTATTTGTTTAAATAATAATTTATTAAGTACATTTAAGTCACAGATAAGATTGCCTTCAAAAATATATCAGGTGAATGGATACCGTTATCGAATCAATTTAGTGTATCAACAGCTTAAACTTTTTGGAAGTCACATGAGTAACGGTCAAACTAAGGACATTGTGTAAAAAACTTGATAAAAATATTACTTATTCACTTCGCTGGGAAAATTTACAGAGCGTTTTTATTAATGTTCGCGTTAATGTTTTAATTTGAGGCAATTAACGTTTATAACCGCTCTTAATTACAGGTATTCCTGAATGTAATTTACGAGTGGAGATTATATGAATTAAACATCTTTTTTGGAACTTTTTGCGAGAAATATTGCAAGTGTTCACAATTTTAAAAGAAACGACGGACAATGTCACTTGCTTATTATTTTTATATATCATTATTTTTTAAACATGTCCTTAGTTTGACCGTTAGTCATGTGATTTCCAAAAAGTTTAAGGTGGTGATATACCAATTTGATTCGCGATTGAATTGATCCTTTCACCTGCTATGTTTTTGAAGGCAATCTTATGTGTGACTTAAATGTGCTTAAGAAATTATTATTTACACAAAAGTAGAGAACTGCCTCATTAGCCTAGTGGTTTTAAGTGCGACTGCTACGCTCTAGGTCTTGGGTTCGATTACCAGGTCGAGCAAAGTGTTATTGGGTTTTCGTCTTGAAAATTTTTCAGTAGCAGTTCGGAGTATGGAAGTTGGTGATGTGACTCTCTCGTGCCTTAGAAAGCACGTAAAGCGGTGTCTGTTTTTACGGGAAGTGAGAAGCCCAAAAGTCTGACAAATAGTGTTCCCCAACCCAGTTATTGGGCCCCATCAATTGTGTTGCCCAGTAAGCAGGTTGTTATTTTAAGATTGACTGTCGTTCTATGTAAAACGCTGTTATACAGCTGCATCTGGTAGACTAGAAGTCGCCACAACGCAGTTGGGGAAAATATCTTAAAAATATCTTACCGGGACGGCAAGGGATTTAATTTTATACCAATGGATATTCAAACGTATAGAAATAGGGCATAAATTGCTACGCTATCGATGCCACGGCATCATTTTAAAGCATATTATCAATTTATGTCGTATTTGTATACCGATATTCAAGTCAAAGTCAATAAAGTCAAAGTCAAAAATACGTTTGAATGTCCATTGGTAAAAATCTAAATCCGTCGCCATGCAGTCCCGGTCTGCGTAGTAAGAAGTACTCACGTCGCTATTCGCCGACGTGTCGTCGTCGTCGACGGGGCCGTCGTCGTCGGGCTCAGTCACGGGCTCGTACTCCACATCGCTGAGGTCGGTCGCATCGGTCTTCGCCGCGTCCGAATCGCTCGTGTCGCGCGCAATATCTACAACACACACATCGTTCAACAACTGCGCTTTAACTACCGTGTAGCCATCATCCGTGGTGCACGTGGTCGGTGTATGTCTGTAACTGTGTCGCTGTTATTCAAACTGTTGGTTGGTACCTATATTTTTTTTCTGCTATTACTTTTTTTTTTAATGTGAATCTAGACTGTAAATATATTTTTTTCATAAGTGTTTTTTTTTTATTTCCTCTGTACTTTTTTAGCACATTAATATTTTTTTGTGGTTGTCTGTTCTGTTGTCTCTTTCAGTTATTTTTTCTAAATTGTTTTCCTTATTTTTTGTTTTTGTCTGTCCAAATTCTGTTTTGTGTTCATGTTTTTTTTATTCTTTTCATTGCCAATTTACACATAAATAAGTACACATCATTTAATCTACTCACGAACACACTCTAAAATACATGCAGATATGGCTGTGATAATAAGTCCAAAAATATTTCCGATAAAGATATGATATCTTACTTTCAAATGGAAACCTGAACCGAATGAAACTTTAAATAATGCATAGACAAAGCTATTTCACTGCAATATTAAATAAAAGTTAATAAACAGAAGTTATGTTATAAAAATAATGTGTATCCACAGTATTTGAATGGCATTCCTTGATACAAAAGCCTGCTGAGCAACTGTATGAGAAATTTCACACAGTATTGCAATCATTCACGTGCGAATGTGTCAAGCGTTACACAAGCATTTTAAAATCACGTGAAATCTGGCTACCACCGATGCAATCCATATTTAAAATTCCCTAGAATTCAAATAATATTTTAATGAATCATATTTTTCGACTAATTACCACAACCATGATAATGAACAATAAACTAAGTTACACTAAAACAAAAAGTACAATCACACAAAAACATATTTCAAATTAGGGTTGTCACATAGGGATGCGTTAATGAACGTGCAAAAATGAAATAACTTTTTCGAATCAGTACTTACCTCACCCTTATTTAAGAGCTTAGAAGAAATTATAACTGATTATACGCCTAGTACTCCAACATTGGCGTTGGCGTTGGCAAGAGCATTGCACATTATTATGCAATGTTTACTTTGAGAGGTAAACAAATGTTTGTGCAAGTGCCATTGTTTTGAAGTAAGAGGCACTTGAAAATCAACTTGAAAGATGCTTAGTCCGGCAGATGGCGGTACTTGCTTCCATTTATAGCGGTTACGGTTTAACTTGGCAGTTTCCTTAATATTTTCCTCCACCATTCCAAGCTGATTAGGCATAAAATTGACCTGTTTTTACCTGAAGCTGCACGTTTATGAATTACTAAATCAAATGTTATTATGAGTGAATGAGAACCTGAATTTGAAATATGTTCTAATTAATACTACAGTTCATAAACAATGTTCTAGTATAATACTATTAGAGAACCATGAAATATGAGTGATGGTATAACTATTTATGGTGACATCAGACGAACAAAGTCCATCTTTTAAATATAAATGTTACATGCACTCACACTAGACTTATTAGGTACAAGTAGTGATATCCACATTGTTTCATCACAAAGTACTCGTCCATGTGTATTGTTTCTATTCACAGTACAGTTATGCGAAAAAGTACTATACTTAACCAGAACTTCCTTTGTCGAAGTTGGCTAAAACTCGATCGAACTTTTTTACATCTGTCAGTGAATATGTGGTATACACCTGGACAGTTTGAAACGTATCCCAATAACATCTAGTAAGCCTAACAGTCGACAATAACATAAGCATACTGATGTCAAGAATCCGGAGTATATCATTTTATGTTAAGCTGAGTGATATCCCATAATCATCAAGTCTTCGTGTCGACTGGATCCTGTGTACCCTGGCCCTGGCGCCGGGTCCACCATGTTGCAGTACAGAAACATCTGACAACCACCAATTAAAAAGTTAATATTTTTGATATTGATGACTGTTTAGTTTATCCTAACCGAGGTATGGCCAATCTTTTAAAATGGCATGGCAGGTACTTTTGAAACCCTAATTGAATTGATTCAACAAAAAAAACCATCGTATCTAATCTTATTAATCTAATCTTTTAGATGCTCCAAATCAATCAATAATAAATACATAAATTATGAGAGCCAAAAACTCGCCAACCAGACTCAAATTGTGGAGCAGAAATGCTCAACTTTCTGGGTAAAACACCTTACGTGTTACTCAACCAATCCTAATTAAACGGAATAAATTAAAAGGCAAAACAGTTAAAATTAGAATCTAGATAACCATCAACTGTTACATGGAGCTGTACTAATTATCATAATCGTGCTTAGTGTTCGTTACGATTCTCCTTACATACAGTAGAAGAAAAAGATCGTTGTCAGGTTGGTGTCGAACACTTTACCAGGAATCCTCTTACGTAATAAAAACAAAAACAAAAAAAAAAAAAAAAAAAAATATACCATCACGCCTGTATTCCCCGAAGGGTTAGGCAGAGGTGTACTAATGTACACCCACAGTTCGCTGGTATATTTAGGTCCCATGTAATAGGGGGCGAGCCTATTGCCATTAACCGGGCACAAATCCAAACTCCGAGCTGCTACTGAGAATTTCATAGCAGCTCGGAGTTTTTCGTTCGGACGTGACTCTTACGTAATAATTCTGCAATTACGCTTAGATGGATATCCAAATACTCAGCATCAACTCACAATACCGTGAATCATTTTTATAATGAGCTCCTGGGGCAATTCTACTAACTTTTTGGAACGATCGCAATCTAATTTCAAACTCAATCTGTCAAAAATGCGATAAAGATATTGATCAAGTTAGAAACAAGGTAAAATCAGCCGATAATAAAATAAAAACGGTCTGGAAAATTATCAATAGTGAAACAAATAGAAACAAAAAACATAATACTGATTATACTCTGGAGACTTCCCGAGGTCGCATAAGCAATAATATCGATGTGGCTCAGGAATTTGCAACATTCTTTACAAATATCCCAATTAAAACTACAGAAACCTTAGACTCCTCGCCTGCACTTGCTATAGATTTATTGAGAGCGAATGTTTCAGCCTGCCCTAAGGAGTTTAAATTCAATCATATTAACCCTGTGGATGTTCTAAAGGCTTTCAAACAACTTAAGATCAAGGTTACAGAGGATATGTGGGGCATGTCCACTAATGTGTGTAAATCTATTATTGAGACAGTTGCACCCTATTTAGCTTTAATATTTAACTTGTGTATAGATCAAGGGGTCTTTCCGACATTAATGAAGCACAGCAAAGTTGTACCCCTATTTAAATCCGGGGATAGCAAAGACACCAATAATTATAGACCTGTTTCGGTGTTGCCGGTTTTCAGCAAGGTGTTTGAAAAAGTGATCCTCAATCAAATGCTTAATCATTTTAACTGTAATAACATCTTACACGATCAACAGTATGGTTTCACCAGAGGACGTTGTACTACAGACGCCGGTGTGACTTTAATTAAGCACATCTTTGATGCATGGGAGGACTCACAGGATGCCATTGGTATTTTTTGCGACCTCTCAAAAGCATTTGATTGCGTAAATCACGACACGCTCCTCTTGAAGCTAGAACATTACGGCCTCGGTCAACTAGCCCTTAGCTTATTGAAATCGTATTTAAATGATAGATTACAGCACGTTCAAATAAATGGTGTAAATTCATCAGGCTTAATAGTAAAGATGGGGGTTCCACAGGGTTCAATATTGGGTCCGTTCCTCTTTTTAGTATACATAAATGATTTACCTCATTTACTGAAAAACCAACCTAAAATGGTGTTATTTGCTGATGATACTTCATTGATTTTTAATGTAAACAGACGGGCACAGCACCTTGACGACGTAAATAACGCTATGCTTAAGGTTCATAATTGGTTTACGATAAATAACTTAGTATTGAATGAGAAGAAAACTAAATGCATTAGATTTGCGTTACCGAACGTTAGAAGTAGTGCATGTAACGTTATATTGAATAAGGACATACTGGAATTCGTCGACAGGACAGTTTTCTTAGGAGTTACGCTCGACTCAAAACTGCAGTGGGGTCCTCACTTAACATCTCTTGCAGGGCGGCTAAGTTCAGCTGCTTACGCTGTCAGAAAAATCCGACAATTGGCAGACGTGGATACCGCGAGACTAGTCTATTTCAGCTACTTCCATAGCATCATGTCTTACGGTATTTTGCTTTGGGGGCGGGCTGCAGATATAGATTCTATTTTTATTCTGCAAAAGAGGGCTGTCAGAGCCATCTATAATCTTTGCAGACGCGAATCTTTAAGAGAATTGTTTAAAAAAATTAATATCATGACGGTGCCTTGTCAATATATATATGAAAACATTATGTATGTTCGGAAAAATCTTCATCTTTTTAATAAAGTTGGTGATAGACATAATTATAATACTAGAAATAGGAACAAATTAGATCAACCAAGTTTTAGATTGTCAAAAGTACACACTTCTTTTATGGGGTACTGTGTAAAATTTTATAATAAAATACCACTCAATATTCTCGAACTAAATGAAAGAAAGTTTAAAACATGCATAAAACGCACACTATGTCGTCAAGCATATTATAAATTAGAAGACTATATAAATGATAAAAATGCTTGGCTTACTGCTGGTCCTGCTCCACAGACACTCGGGCTCACAAATTAATATGCATATTTTACAAAAAGGAATTATGTTTTTCTTAAGCACCTTTTTTATTGACTTTAATAACGTCTACCGTTATTATAATTCTTATTTCTTTTTTCTTACATATTACAGTTGATTCGTTGAATAGGTTCACTGATAACCTTAGCTTTGTATAATTGAACATAATTTATTTCAATATTGTAAATGTGAGTACCATGGAGCCTTAATTTATTTGTTAAGTTACTAAGTATGCGTTGGACACTAAGCATGGCAGTGGAGAGCTTTGTCATGCTCACTTTAATGTCTCGCTGATGGTGGCGCGTGCATTGGATCGTTCGGTTCCCTTCAAGATGGTCGAGCTAAATGGTGCTGATGCACGCGTCATGCTCGTGAACGGGTGCTGTCAGTTGGGATTGGTCATCTCTTAACTGCCATGGCTTACATTTTTATTATTATATTTTATTGTTTTATATTCACCTTCATTGTTTTCACATATAGAAGCAACCACAATTTTTGTAACCAAGTTTTTGTAATAACCAAATTGAAAGAAAAGAGTGTCCATGGAGTTTCTTGCTCGTTCTTCTCCATAGAGACCTACGTTTTGGAACGAGCAACTAGCTTCAACTTTAACTGTAACTTCTTGACAATTCAAAAGTGCCTGTACATGGTCTAATTGAAATAAATGCTTTGAATTTTGAATTTTTGATCGTCGCTGAGATGAGATTGCGACTAGCTTTTTCACATTTTTAATTACATAGGAGAATTTACTTTCAGATATTTTTTTTCCTCATTGGAGATTATTTATCAAGAATTTATTAGGATCAAACCTGGCATCGATGTATCTGGTAGATATTTTCATACAAATTCAGGGCCTTTTTTGAATTTAACTCTGGAAGGTAGCGTTCCTATCCGGACACTGAAACAGGACGTCCGACTGCATCATGTTCCCAAAATACTCCTATAATCCGTTTGACTATAAGCTTATTGAACTCAGCGGATTATTTTCAAAATTTCCTGTATGTTTGCTGCCCACTCAATGATATGCGTGAATTCCGACAATTCCCGACCGGTACACATGACCAGTGCAGGGCCAGATAAAGATGTCACAGATTACCAAGCGAGGCTCCTGACGTAATGCGGCATGCGGCCCACATCGTGACTCATGCTTACCATTAGTCTTGTTCAAACTTGCATAGACTCAGGACTTTGACACCTGCAGTTTTGGACAAGCCATATTTGCAATTCATGAAGCAAAAAAGGAGTTAGCGTGTGTTTTGTTGGCACGACAGTGGCCGTTCGCAGTATGTTTCTTTTCTAAAACAAGTCTTAACGTGAGCGATTGCAAGATTGTCGTAGCTGGCGGCTTATTTATTTTATTCAATTTTTTCCAGATTACCTAGAGATCAAGGATCGACACGATTATCTAGTGTTTAGTGGAGAGAAGGAGCCACGCGACCAAGCCAACAGCAATGAACATTTTATTGGTTGTTTTTAAAATAGTTTAAACACGGGTGTTTTAACAGTTATTTTCTAAGAAGGCCGAATAAAACAGATGTGGTTTTTGGGCTCCCTCTATCTGGCAGAATCTTGATGCTTCACATTTTTTTGGAATAATTAGGTAGGTACCTTTGGCAATGTTAAAATTCCGCATAATTTTCCTATGAACTTTTATTCAACAAATTGTAGCAATCTAGTAAAGTAGGTAGGTACTACTATCACTCACAGACACTAATGCTTTTATTAATTTAAGAACTAATAAGTCCTCAATCATAAGTTCATAACAGAGCGTACTTTTGGAAAGCGTAATGAGTGCCTCATTACCTCCTGATAGTGAGTGAACACTTACGATAACCGCTCATATCGAAAATGCAATAATACCTACATTCTGTACCTAATTAGGTTTCCAAAATAAACGAGACATGTTCCAACGTGTTTGATGCGAGTGCCTGGTCACTGCATGACGTGGTGAAATAACATTACTTTCCGTGAAGCGTGAAGCCACACTGTTTTGTTTGAAGCCACGTTTCAAAAGATACAAGTACACTTGTAAAGCTTAAAAGACAATTTTCTAAGTAGGCATTGAATAATATTGTGAAATATTTTCGAGAGTGCTTTACTTTCTCCTCTTTACGTTCGATCCATAACCGACAAGCCTTATCAAAACTATGATAGGGAAGATCTCCTGTCTAACTGAATGCAGCTGAATACCAATATTTTACAACTGATTCTTACATACAAATATACTTTTTAAAATGTTCAATCATGATATCTTATCAGGTAAAACTGTAGCAATTAGTTATGGAGATTTGTTTTAAAGAATATTGATGGGACGCAGGATATTCAAATAATGAGTTAAATTAACCCTTCCGATGGCTAAATATTTCTACTAATATTATAAATGCGAAAGTTTGTGAAGATGGATGTATGTTTGTTACTCTTTGACGCTAAAACGGCTGAAAGGATCTGGATGAAATTTGACACTGAGATGGATTGCAGTGTGTTGTTACACATACGATACTTTTTATCCCGGAAAAATGTATGGTTCCCGTGGGATTGCATATTGATATATCAACATTGTCGCGGACGAAACAAATCGGCAACGAAATAACAACTCTGTAACCTCCGACAATAAAAATATTTTACGTTGTAAGTCGCGGGCAGAAGCTAATAATTTGGAAATAAATCAGACACGCACGCGTTCCACAACACGATTCTCATGCAGATAATCTATCGCGCCGATTAACAGTTTTGCTAAAACAGGTGTAGCATAGTATTACTGTCCACTCTGTCCAGTATAGCTAGGACATGATTGCCACTATCAAAATTCTGCAATAACAACATTAATTACCATGTCATAGAGGTCGCCTTTATCGCCAAAGGTCATTTACTTGGCATTCTTTTAGCCCGAGCCACTGCTAGCATTTTATTTTTATTATTACTGTTGCAACATTGCATTAAAAATTATTTGGCAACCTTGCTATGCAGACTCAGTGGGTATTTTATTATCTATTGGATGTTTTATTGGAGCGGCTGCTCTAAGATTCGACAACAAGAAAAATTATATCCATACTTCTTGTTATCACCCTGTATATTTTTTATTATTGTTTTTTTACCATTATTGCTTTCACATTTAGAAGCAACAATAATATTATGACCAATGAACAAAAGTTAAAAATAGAATAGGTAAAATATATAAATATGGATTTATGGACATAAATTATATTTTTAATGAGAAGTAGGTTTTTTTTTCTCAGAATGACAAAATGGGAATGCATGAAATCTATGACTTACTTCATACATTAGTATTAACAAATATCTAGATAGTCTATTTACTACATTATTACTTAAATACATACATGTATACTATATTAGTATTTAATAAATATCATACACATAAAACATACAAAAAATACATGCAGATAACAGTGTGGGCACTCAGGGACGATCACACAAAACCACAGAACACATAATAAGTAATAAAAACTCTTTAGTGATAACTTACCAGTTTCCTTTCCTTGTATACTAAACACAGTCTCTGTTGAACAGCGTCGGCTCCATGAATGATCTGCAAGGAGTTTTTTTTTTATTATTTTCTTGGCATAATTATTTTTTTCATTTCTTAGTGCTGGTAAAGGGTAAGGTTCACAATTACGTCGGAGGGGGGGGCGGGGTTCAGGGGACTGGGGGCGTGGGGGGGGGGAGGTGCTGAGTCCCCCCCCCACCAATTTTCGCCGCCGGAGATGCTCCACGGAGCCCTACTGGGGTTTTGTATCAAGTCACCTTAATAGGGCCGTAAGGGGGGCGGGGAAGGCGGGAGGAGGGTAGGGACACCCTCAGCCTTTCCTTCCGCCAGGGCAGCTCGACGGAGCCCCGCCTCGCGGGGTTCCTACCTCCGGGTGGTTTAAAAAAAAATAACCACGAAGGGGAAGGGGGGCGGGAGGAGGGTAGGGACACCCTTCAGCCTTTCCTTCCGCCAGGGCAGCTCGACGGAGCCCCGCTTCGCGGGGCTCCTACCTCCGGGTGGTTTAAAAAAAAATAACCACGAAGGGGATGGCAGGGTCTGTTCGCTCGCTTCGCTCGCTCACTGGACCCTGCCATCCCCTTCTAACCTAACCTGTCCGAGTCGGGGTGCCCCAAGTCCCGAGCTCGCTTCACTCGCTCTTGCACACAATAAAACAACAAAATTTTATTTTGAGCTAGCTCGGGACTAAGGGCATTCCAACCCGGACAGATTTTAGTTTTTTTTTTTAAACCACCCAGATGTTGGAGCCCCGGTAAACGGGCTCTGTCGAGCCGCTCTGGCGGGGGGAAAGGCTGAAGGGTGTCCCTACCCTCCTCCCACCTTCCCCGCCCCCCTTACTACCCTATTAAGGTGACTTGATACAAAACCCCAGTAGGGCTCCGTCGAGCATCTCCGGCGGCGAAAATTGGTGGGGGGAGGTTAAGATAAATCCCCTCGATCCCCCCATAGTTTCAGAATCCTGAAATTCGCGGGACGTAATTCGAAACCCAACCCCTGGTAAATATTAATTAATCAAATTGTTGTGCTAAAATAATATGATATTGAAAAGTGGTTTTTCAGTTCCATACACAAAAAGAAAAATATGTATCAGATCTCTTTTTTTTCTGGTCATAGAGGTATTTCACAAGAATTTAAGAACAATGTTAGATTGAGATAATGTACACACATATTAACAGTAAAAAAAATTGGTATTGAATTGTCTCAGGTAATTCTTGAGAGAATTCTTATAGTATTTTTTTTTTAACGAAAAAATTAAAGATTTGTAATTTAATGAAAATCAATTACCATATTAATTTTCATAAAACTTAAATAGGGTTATAAGATAGAGTGCCAGTTAAAAAGAAAATACCCTTCTGGGTTAGTTGCATATTTAATTACAGGAGCCACCATACTATACAATGCTTAGTGTATAATGGTTTGGACCCCTAATTTGGGCTGATTTACTCTTGATTAGTTTTCGCTTTATAATAATAAAATGTGTAAAAGGATTTATTTTATTTACAATAAAAATAGATCATATAATATTGTAAAGTATTAATCATCCGCCCCTAAAACTACACACCTAAATAGCAAAGTTAGCATAAGTAGAAATTTTGGTAAAACAAAACCATAATACTTTTAATATGGGCAGATAGACATATTCTCTCTAAAATAGTAAAATATTATACATAGTGCAGGCTTATTGAGCCACTAGCTTCTGCCCGCGACTTCGTCCGCGTCACAGTTGATGTGTTATCCTACGGGTACCGTACATTTTCCCGTGATAAAAAGTAGCCTATGTGTTATTCCAGACTATAATCTATCTTTGTGCCAAATTTCATCCAGATCCATTCAGCCGTTTAAGCGTGAAAGAGTAACAAACATCCATACATACATACAAACTTTCGCCTTTATAATAGTAGTAGGATCTAATAAAAATAATAACCAATGTCCTTGAATAACATTATCAACAGCTGCCTAATCATTGTTTGATTAATCTTATTCATTAATCTGTAATTTATAATGTTTATCATTGTGTTGTGCAAAACTCTAAGCATAAATATTTCAAACAACGTCGATTTCCCGCCATACTGAAAATAAACACAAATACTTTTATCGCGTACTGGACAAAGATCGCGAACGATCCTTTTATCACAGTAGGCAATATACATTGTAATAAAGTCCAGTATTTATCGTCAAAGTTGGGAAGAATTCTGCTGGAACATTATTTTTTATGCTTAGTACTATGTTCCAGCAAAAGTTTAACTCTGTTTCTGTATAACTTGTAACCTCATTTGGAATGTTAATGTGACTTGACAATTGACATGTCGCACAATGCGAATGAACATTGATGCTTTAACGTAGGTAGTTTGTAAATACTCCTTGAACGATGCCTCAAGAACACATGCTATGGCTTTAAACGTACACCACATAAATTAGGCAATCGTACTAAAACACCATAAACCATAACCACTGTTCACTGACCACACACGACGGTACAAGTTTTTCACGATTTTCACAAGTTATTTGTATGTCATTGTATGTAGTTTTTGCACGTAAACATCTTTCATTTGATTTGATTCCGTAAATTAACACAAACAAATAACTCACCTGAAGAAAAGGTTGCTGTTGTGTTCATATTTTCATAATAGTGAAGCTGTCTTGTCTTGCGTTCGGTTTGTTTGGAGCTGTGGAGGAGGCCTTCGTGACGTTATACGCTTGCCAAGTTTACTATTATTATTACTTTTGAAATAGTGTTGCCAGACTACATAAAAATTTGTAACGTTGCGATGACGCCACCACATCATTTAAAAGTGTTGTCAATGCAACTAAGTAACAAGACCACAGAATAAAACAAGACAGTAGTTATGTTTTTATTTTTGTAATCATGGATCTATGCGCCATTCAATTTAATTTGAAAAAATAAAATTAAGCACTATTTTTAACCTACTTCAAAAAAAGGAGGTTATTGTTTCAATGTCAGCTTATAATAAGCTCCGTTATTTCGCGATAAATATATATTGTTGTGTATAAGGGATGGTTGAAGCATTTAACTGTAAGTGGTCGTGTTGATTAGAAGAGAGAACGAGACTAGAAAAAGTATCCACGATCATATAGCAAAGGGAGGGCTCCCAGCCTTGATACTTAAGTGTCAAAAGATCCTTGTAGCCATGTTCTCATTCATTTTATGATAAAAAGGACTTCCGGAATTAAAATCATCATAAATATACCTTACCCCCATAAATCATGCCGGGGCTGCGGGTTGTTCGAAAGAGATACCGCGCCCCCGGAACGCAAAGGGCACATGAAAGGAACATATACGGGTTTTAGTCAGTAAAAGTCTGACACTCCCTCCCGCCCCGCCCAGGGCGGGGGAAGTCATTTGATGACTTCCCGTCTTAAAAAAAAAAACCCCCATAAATCATAAAAATACCCTTTTATACATCCTTTAGTTTTTTTTAACTAGTCATGTTTTATTTTCTTCCATTTTAACTGACTTAGAAAAAAAGAGAAGGTTCTCAATTCGCCGGGATATTTATAATTTTTGTTTTTTTCTAACTTTTTTCCTGTCTTGTTAATTTACGTAGTACTACAGTTTCTTCATGGATTTGGATGACAGGGAGTGGAAACCCTGTGGTTGATACTAAAAAGCGAAAATAAAAACTTTTTACTAAAAAGTAAGCTTCAAAAACTAATAAGTGTTTTCGCTAGCAAAGTTTTTTTTTCTATTGGTAACACTACTAAAATTTAGGTTTCCTTTTCCAAGTGGCATGGTGTCGGCGTAAGGTGAGTTTGTCATTCTTGTGAAATAAATTGCAAATTACTGCGTAATATTAGTTTAGATTACGATTACAGAGTACGTATTACCGATTTTATTGAAAAGATAATATATAATTTGTTTTTCTTCCAAAAGTGAACATATTTTGTGCAATTATACAAACACGTGCAAATTGGTGTTGAACAGTACCGAGGTGTGAAGTTTTTGGGAGATTCAGATAACTTACAAACAACTATTCTAAGTTTATAACGTTAATCTGGCCAGTGGTTCGTCTGTCTGGCTAAATGTGAGCGTTTATTCAGTTTCCACAAACAAAATATCGTGAAAAAACACGCATCGAAGAGGTTACTTTTGTGAAGAAGCTTTTTGACTTTGATAATTTTGTTGTAGTTGCCGAATAAGCAACCACAATGCCGCAGAACGAATATATTGAACGCCACCAAAAGCTTTACGGTAGGAGGCTCGATTATGAGGAGCGAAAGCGTAAGCGTGAGGCGCGTGAGCCTCACAGGCGCGCTGAGAAGGCTCGCAAACTGCGCGGCATCAAGGCCAAGATCTACAACAAGGAGCGCCGCAATGAGAAGATACAGATGAAAAAGAAGATCAAAGCACATGAAGAAAAGAATGTCAAACAAAACACAGAGAAGGTGGCAGAGGGTGCGCTGCCCGTGTACCTTCTGGACAGAGATGTGCAGTCCCGCGCTAAGGTACTATCCAACATGATCAAACAGAAGCGTAAAGAGAAGGCTGGCAAATGGGATGTACCAATACCCAAAGTCAGGGCACAGGCTGATGCTGAAGTATTCAAAGTTCTGAAGTCAGGAAAGACTAAACGGAAAGCATGGAAGCGTATGGTCACTAAAGTCACATTTGTAGGAGAGAACTTCACACGTAAACCTCCCAAGTTCGAAAGGTTCATTCGCCCGATGGCTCTACGTTTCAAGAAAGCTCATGTTACACATCCCGAGCTGAAAGCTACATTCTGTTTGCCAATTATTGGAGTGAAGAAAAACCCGAGTTCACAGATGTATACGAGTCTGGGGGTCATAACCAAGGGTACAGTTATAGAAATAAACATTTCAGAACTTGGTCTGGTCACGCAGGCTGGCAAAGTTGTGTGGGGTAAATATGCACAAGTTACCAACAACCCGGAGAATGATGGTTGCATCAATGCTGTACTCTTAGTTTAATTTTACAATAACTATGCAAACCTACCATCTGACTACTACTTTCAGCTGTTGCACTGATTGGAACTCACTTAAGTCACATGAAAATGTTCAATAATAATGTGATTGTAATTCATGACTGCATTACAGTAAATATTTTGATTTATCAATAAATACTGTGAAGCATTTATATGTATTTTAATTTAATTACTCACCCATTCTATCAATCTGATGCTTCTATGTGAGTTCTAAACTATAGAACTAAATGTTAAAACTGAAGAGTCAGTAATACAACTCAACAAAGAACAAAAGGGTCAAATCATCTAAACAGGAAATAATGAGTGTATACTCATTATTGTACTGCTTTTTACTTTGTAATAGGGGTTTATCTTTACATAATATTTATACTAACAAACTATGGCTTGGAACTTGTTTCTTACTTGTACTTAGGACCTTGAACTTGCCGCGGCAGACTGCGGTCAAGTTCGAGGCGGCAAAAGTTCAAACTAACCCTCAATTTATACCGCCGCGTAATGGAAAGGAAGCGACTTTTTCAATTCAAATTAATTTATTGTAGAACATAGGTAACGTAAGATGATACAATATAGTTATGTACTATAGTTTTTGTAACGAAATCATACATAGCATAATGAACTTTATGTCAATTGTATAACATGCAAACTAAATACGAGTCAAAAGCGGTTTAATTTCGATTTTCAGACACAAGGCTCAATATGTTTGAAAATCGAGAACTGAGTTAAGCTGTTGAAACTTTGACTGATTCCACATTTTCGATTTTGTTCAGGTAAACCAAGATGCAGATTTTTGTCAAAACCCTCACGGGTAAGACCATCACTCTTGAGGTCGAGCCCTCGGATACCATCGAAAATGTGAAAGCCAAGATCCAGGATAAGGAGGGAATCCCTCCAGACCAGCAGAGGTAAGACCTGCATACATATAGGTTTGGGGTTCGATACCCCGAAACAGTTACATGATGCCTACATGACAATTTTTTCGGGGCATCGAACCACATTGCGCACATCTCATTGTCGGTCAACTTGAAATCGTATGAACATCTTATCCTATACGTACCTTCTTACGGACTATTAGTAACTACTCTGCTAGTGCTATGATGGCCCTGTGGTTAACCGTATGGGTTTTGAGTTCGAATGCGGTCAAGTTCTAATGTGACTTTCAATGGATATTTATATAGACAATTTCTAAGTTTATCTTGAACATCAATCGAAACATCACTTGAAATCGGTGTATCGTAAGGAATCTTCTTATAAATCTGGATTTTCCAATCATTCCTTCTTTTTATGAGAAGAGGCCTTTGCCCTGCAGTGGGATAATAGGCAGGTATTATAAAAATATTCCCTGTCCCCAACGTCAGTAAGACCAGCGCTTAAGCAGTACCTACCTACACATTATGCACTCAAAAATAAATCTGATCGCGTGGGAACATCGGTTGACATCATTGGAATGTGGTTTAATTTGTTTGCGATCAGTTTACGATGGGCAGTGATACGATAGGTACGCTCGGTGCGTCATTCATTCCATAAAGGGATTATTATAACACTGTGCCATTATCAGGGCTTTTGAGATTCCTTTAAAAATATATCTATGTAAAAACTTCAATACTACTACAACTTGCTTGTGGGAGTACATTGGTACACCTGTGCCTAACCCTTCGGGGAATACAGGTGAAATAGTACGTAGTATGTAAAAAAATATAAATCCTAACAAAATCGCCTTCTGCCTTGCCTAGGTTGATCTTCGCCGGTAAACAGCTGGAAGATGGCCGCACCCTGTCGGACTACAACATCCAGAAGGAGTCCACACTCCACCTGGTGCTGCGTCTGCGTGGTGGCGCCAAGAAGCGCAAGAAGAAGAATTACTCCACCCCCAAGAAGATCAAGCACAAGAAGAAGAAGGTCAAGCTAGCCGTACTTAGGTTCTACAAGGTGAGCTTTTGGGAGTTTTATAGCTTTCCCGCCAACTAAATAACCCCGCTAACGTAAATCCGGAATTTGAAAACACTGTTTTAAATCGCAATAACGATGGAGTCTTCATACACTACATGTCATTCGGATGTTTTTGGAACATGAAAAGACAAAAGTCTCATATTTCTGACGTCCATTTAACATTTAAAAGTCCTTATTAGCATCTCAAGTATTTCATTGATAACTAACACGCACCGACATGTTCGCAACAAGGAAAACCCGGGAGACTACTTAGCACTCGGCAAATAAAAGACTTGCATTTCAAACAACTCTCCCAGGAATGAAATAAAAGCTTTGAAAGTGGAATACTCGAGACAGGTCGCGACTTGCGAGGGCGCTCCGCCTGTTCATTTGTTTGTTTATGAGTCAGGAGGGTAAGCAGACTTGTTCGAACTCGTCGCGTGAGTCTCGAGGAGTCGTAGTAAACCGGAACGGTTCGTCGTTTAGAAGTTAACAATGCATTGTTTTTGTTGCGGCCGGTGATGCAATAGTTCACGTTGTGTATACCAAAACAGTCGTGATGGTTCAAGGGTTTGGGGATTTGATTTTCCGGTTTACGAATTTACATAATACTGTAAACACACGTTATTATTTGGTTTAAGATTTTTTTAAATTCTTATACACACTGTGATTAAATCAGACTACTTGGGGTACCTGACGTTTAATCCCCGTATATTAATGATCTGAACTTTCTGAAGATTTGGGTCAGTTGAATGTGAAAAATTAAACTAAAGTTTCGTATAGAGAACTAGATTACGTTGTTCATTGATAGGTTTAAAAACACCCAGTCATGCCTTCTCTCTTCACAACTCAACCTAAATAACTAATTAAAAAATCCTCGTTAATTCCAGGTTGACGAGAACGGCAAGATCCACCGTCTGAGGCGCGAGTGCACGGGCGAGCAGTGCGGCGCCGGCGTGTTCATGGCCGTGATGGAGGACCGCCACTACTGCGGCAAGTGCCACAGCACGATGGTGTTCAAGGATGATGAACGAAGCTAGATATTAAGACCAATCTGCTCAGACTGCTGTGTATGATGGATTTAGAATAAATCTTGACACAGTGTCCGAGTTATTTGTTGGTTTTATTTAACGATTTCTTTTTCAATCAAGCATTTACTTGGTTTGGTAAGTATGTCCCGTAACCTTGGCTGTCGCCTCTTCCTTTTCATAATTTTCTTGAATATTATAGTGTCAAGTACGGTGAACAAAAGAGATAAGTAACCAGACCGTCTAATATAGTTGAAGTTTTCTTTCAAACCGGTGGTTGTTTTGAATTAAATTAATAAACTGTTTATTTTTCATTAATAAAAATAAAATTCATTGAAAACCTATCCGTTTTTGAAAAACTTTGAACTTATTAGGGGGACTCTGGTTACTTATCTCTTTTGCTGACTGTACATGGTGATGGCATTGAGTGCAAATCATTTTACACTACAGGTAAAGTATTCATATCAACAATTTAGTAATCAATTGTCTGTTAAACTACTACACAGTAGTAATGATAACAACTGGATAAATACCGACCGTCCTCAGCCTGGTACCTAATTGAAAAACAGTGAAGGTAAGTTTTTACGTCAGGTTATGCAGCAATCGGTTTTCAAATTCTAAATAAACGTTTTTACCAACATTTCGTATTTTATTTTACTTATCATCTCTCCCGAGTCGATAACGAAATCTATGAAATGTGTTCAGGGTGATCATCAGCATGTATCTCAGAATAGATTTAGGATAATTAAGTTGAAACCCGATAAATTCATTAAAATATTTATTCAATACTGAGAATAGAATTGTCTAACTTACATAATCCATTACACCTAAATGGAATTAATTGTGCAATAAATCCACCGTAGTTCTGGCAAGCGTTCCTTTTCACGCAGACAACGGACAGAAGCGAGCACCGGTGCACATACCTTCCAGTGACAAACTACCAGAGGTCAATTTTATTATTTTGTTTTACAAATATGTACATGAAATTATAGAGGAGCAGGCAGAAATATCTGTAGATCCTGATTTACGTTATAGATAAGAATATGACGTCATCAGTTCTTGTTGTTACAAGATATTTCTGAAATGTTGACCTGCCATAGTAACATTTAGCGGTAGATTCACAGCATCAGCTCCGATAATCAAAACAATAAACTGACAACTATTCTCTATGATTTCTGGAATAGAGTTTGTATGGTTATTGAAATTGATGCAGTAAAGGTATTTCACAACGAAATCGGCAGATTATATTCTACGTAATAATTTTATTACACGTACAACGTGTGGGGTTTTTGGACCTTTAGTACAACTTTTCTCTATTTTTGTTTTGTTTTTCCCTAACGGAATAGTCAGCTCTGAACTTCCTACACCATTGCCCGCTTCTGCAAGACTAACAGACTTTACATTAGAAATGCACAATAAGGTATATCTAATAGGAATCTATATAATTTGTCCCACCATTCCAACATATATATAATTTTCAGATCATTTTACACACATCTGGAATGAAGTTTTAATACAACTGCAAAGAGTCAATATCATTTAAAAATGTATTTACTTTAAAGGCATTACACAGTTCCCGGTGTAGGCATATGTAAATAACTCAGTGGAATTTTATTGAATATAAAGTGGATTCCATCTTAATGATTTCCCAATAAATAATAACATAATTGACATGTTCAATATACAAACATTGATTTAAAAATAACTAAAACATTACATTTTTTAATAAAACTAGAGCACCGAAACAACTAGGTGTAGTAAAATATTTTTACATTAAGAGATCATTACTACAACTGAAAAATTTACATATTTTCCTTTTTTATCTAGTTGATAACATTGACTTACTTATATTTAATACTCTTTGAATATCCTAACACCGTATATTTCTTTTTATTTTTTACAAATAAATCTTGATAATTTTTAGATTCGTTTCTGAATATAATTAATTTAACTATTAATTCTAAAAAAATCAGACATGTATCGACTTTATTTATATAAATGTTAATAATGCACAAAATTACGAGGGAGCGCTATTTACAGGTCATTCCTAATTCAATCATAGTTATTTTGTTTTGAAATGAAAAAGGGAATGCTTTGTTATCTTACAGATACACTAAATAAGATTTGTTTTTTACAGAAAACTATAAATTCGATACGTGTCTGATTAAATTCAAAAATAATTATTAATGACATAATATGCTAGCACTTAGCGCTATGCCGCATATGACGACGTTTGGCGGTAGTCAACTACACAATACCCTTATACTTGTAATTACTCTAAACTGTTCAAATGCAACAACGGAACCTTATACCAAGCATGGTTAACAATTTTTGGTAGAGCTGTCAATAATTTTGTTAAATACATACATATTCCTATGTACCTGGGGAATCCATGTATAAATAACGCTTCATAACATTCAGTAATAATAAGCAGTAATATATATTTATAAAAATTACATAATTATTATAAAAGAAATACTAAAAGTAAGTATCCTTCCAAAATTGCAGGCGCCAAAATGTTAAAAAATTATGAAGCGATCGCAGTTTCCTAAGCATTAATTGGTTCTATATTTTTACATTTTTATATTTATAATTAACTGTAATTGCGCCTGCGAAATTTATATAAACTATACGCAATATTTTGGCGACAAAAATAAATTAATTAACATTGTATCTACACGTTCACAATTTGGATGGATCTTATAAAGTTTAACTGTCTGTCAACTCAAATTGTTTTTAGTCGCAAAAATATTGTGCACTATTCCTTCACCATGAATTTAATATAACTGCCGTAAGTACTTAAATACGTTTTGAACGTGAACTCCAGCCTCGTTTGCACTGTACTCCATTTCTTACTACCCTCTGCTGATAACTTGATAGCGATGTTTTCTTATGTGATGATAGTGCACATGTCAAGTTACGCTAGAAATGGAGTACAGTGACCGGAACCCGGTACGAGGCGTTGTTGAAGTACTTGAGGCAAATAAGGCCGTTATAGTATCCTGCCGAGCCCCGTATGAGAAGTGTGATGTGAAGTATGAGGCTGGCACTTACCACCTTTCATTTGTAAATGTCTTTTAAAACTAGTTATTAATTCGGTTAACAAAAGTCTTTATTCTTGACTGAAGCAACAAAACCTGCAAAGCCACACTGCGCAGACAAGACTCGTGGTCTACTCAATGGCCGGGAATGACCTCGAGGGTCAGCAGTGCAGCCGTAAACGTATAGGAACACCTTTACCCAGGGCCTTATTCACCTCCGCCGTCTTACACAAATTAAACTAAGTATATTTTACATTAACATTAAGCAAGGAAACTGGAAAGTACAAACGCTTAGCGTCATACGTCACGAAGGATTACAGTATTCACTAGAGGAATAAAATTATTATTTGTATCTACTTTATCACAGTGGGGATCTGTGAGGTTTTCTTTATTTACACCGACGGGAATGAGGAATTGGTCAAAATTAGAAGTCTTTTGTTGAGCGGACTACGATATTTAGGATTTTTTATGTCCCGAATGCAAGCAGATTCTTTGGGATTTGGTGATGTATTTCATTAGAAAAGAGGGTGTCGCAGATGTTATATTAAGTGTAATTGATCAGGCCAAGTCACTCAACAAAAGATATTCTGCTTGGAAAGGAATATAACCGATTAAGTGTTACGGATTATAAATAAATTAGATGTGCGTTTAACTAAACTTTAAAGGGTGTTAGTTGGAAACTGTCGAGAAAACCTCTAGCAGACGTATTAGGATAAAATGTTTCACTTTGCCGAGCACGCGTATGATTTTATATACAACTTGATTTTGTACAGAATCGTCATCATCGTATACTCTTAAATGTTACAGTGACGCAAATTGAGCAAAGTCTACGTTATTTTAGGAATGAGTTTTGAAAAGTCATCCAGTATGACCCATCACCTTTGATGAAATCTGGGTGATGTACAGGTTCAGCAATCATATCGAGACCCCCTCGCTTCGGAATAGTTCTGGCTGTCATTCGAAGGTATTTGACAGTCCATCATCGACTGTAGGGGTTGAAGGTAAGATAAGCAGTCGCTACTTGTCAAATATTGATACCCGGTTGGACTGGAAGCCAATAGGAAAGGCTAATAATTTATTCTATGGGGTCACTACTCTGCAGTTTAGTAACTTTAAATTTTATGTCTGAGCAAATCTAGTATCCAGGTTTTCACTCTATGTTCTGCAGGCACCTGTTCAATCTTGGCTCCTACTTGGGCTATCTATCGAGTCTACAGAAATTCCTGTAATCTACTGTAGAGACATAATGTACAGTTTAAAGCAGCTGTTCACAAAGGGCAGCATACTCTGAGCTGCCGTCAGTATGGCCCTGCCATTATATCGTCCCGTTCAGTCGCACCTACCCACAAGTGAGTACATAAAATCATACGCGTGTGGGAGTGACACGCGCGCATCGCTCAGAGCTCGTCCCGCGACTCCGCTTCCTTCTGCGCCTTCTCTAGCGAAGGCTTTATCGTCTCTAATAGCTTTGTCAGCGCTTGCTCTGTCTGGAATCAAAATTATTAAGTAAGTTAAAAAAGTAATTTGGAGCGGCACGACTGATTTTGGTAGTCGATATTTTAACTATTCGGTTGGTAAACTACAGGAAATATAAAAAGCTACGTTTTTGTACTGTTTTATGGTTATATAAACATATAACCGTTCACCGTAAGATGTCGTCTGCCGTGATGTTGGCACTATTGCCTTATTTATTTATTTAAACTTTTTAGCAACAAAAAGTACAAAGGCTGACTTAATGCCTTCGGCATTTTCTACCAGTCAACCAACGGTGGTGAAGAGAGAACGACAGTGGTCTTGTGAGTGCAGGGCAGATTGACAAGGCAATACAGTAGAACTTCGATCATGGAAACCCTTAAGTATTTAATTAACTTGGAAGACCTACAGCTAAAAAAAACCAGACTAGTAGCAGTAAACTAAACTGACAGCCAATTATCCGAACGTTGGCGCGAATTTGTTGCTCGCTCCTTATCAAAAGGCTGCGAGACTTACATTTTTAGGTGTTTTATATTTCAACGTTAATACATATGTATGTCAAATTTTAATATACTGTATTGTTTTTATGTGAAAAGGTGTTGTTTTTCTTTGTGCCTGTTTGTTATTCAAAAGTGCCTGTAAATGGTCTAATTGAAATAAATGCTTTGATTTGATCTTGTCTAAAAAAACCTACATATCGATTATCCAAATTAGACTTGGTCCCAATAATGGAGGTTCTACTGTAGTGGCAACATCGCGACATCAAAGTTAAAGTCAAAGCGTTTATTTCAATTAGACCATTTATAGGCACTTTTGAATTATTAATAAGTTACAGTTACAAGTTGCTCGTTCGACAACGTAGGTCTCTATGGAGAAGAACGAGCAAGAAACTCCATGGACACTCTTTTCTTTCAATTTGGTTTTTTGGGCAACTAGATTCATTAGTTTTAATTTTTTTGATGTTCAAAAGTGCCTTTTAATGGTCTAATTGAAATAAATGATTTGACTTTGACTTTGGTTCATCTAACGGTGACCGGTGTGTATAACCAGCACATGTCCGGTGTTACCCATACCTGCGCGAGATGCGCGACGGTCCGGTCGAGCGCGTCCCGCCAGGCCAGCAGCTGGCCGCGCTGCCGGTGCGTGTGCTGCTCCAGCAGCGCCGACCAGTCCGCCATCTGCGACCCGCTCACGCTGCTCATCCTACATCAGGACAATATTATTAGTTTATACTTTTATACTATATATTTTTCAATTATAAGAAAGCCAACAGACTAAAACAACCAAAAAAATAACTATTGACAGTTGCTAATTACAACCCATACTTTAATTAGAACATACATAAGACTTTTTAGGAAAACAAAAACGAGAGTATCAATACTTTTTGAGTAGTATGCCTACAGTCGCCACCTAAAAACTTAAAACGATCTATGCCAGTAAGCACAAACAACTAGACTCTGAACTCGAAACGACCCCATGTAGGGAAATAGTTATACAAATATTCGTTCCGTGTGGTAATCGAACTCCATGACACGCAGAGCAACAGCCAATCTTGTCGTCAAAATAATGGCCGGCGCAAAATCATTTTACCTGTTCTGCAAGTCATCCATGTCAAAGCTGTAGGCGCTCCTGTCCGTGTAGTACAGTTTCCAGTAGAGCGCCGCGTTGATGAGCAGCAGTACGGCCAGCAGTAGCGCGAGCCACGTGCCCGCGCGCCCGGGCGCACGCGTCACGCGCGACACGGACGCCCGCGGGGCCACCAGGTGAGCTGTCGGGAGCTTCACCGCCGTCGGGATGCCTGGCTCTTGCGATGACGCTGGAAGGATAACAAGTGTTACTATTTCATATTTTTCACAATCAGTCAAGCTTTGTAACGTTACATACATTGATCATTCCTCTCAAAGTAGTAAGACATGAATGAGAAAGGTCTACACTCTACGAAGTCTTTGTAAAGCGAAAAGTCATCAAGTTGACATAATGATCATTCCAAAATATCGCAAAACAGGAAATTTTCTGACGAGTGCGTTTTAGCTTTATTTTTAGTATAGCATGGTGAACAGCAAAGCTTGGCTCTATGTGTTACTAAACGAAGTACACCCGGCCGTGAATATGGCACACTGAGTATTAGAGATTTCGCCTCTGTCGCTGCTACATGTAAGATGGTCTAGTTCTAAAGCTCGAATGTGTCATATTAACGCTTGGGTACTAAAAGTGTAACTTAGTGACTTCTCGCTCTACGCGGACAGAGAGGGAAGACCCCGCGAGTGACAGATGTCCTCGGGCCGAGGACGAGGCCGGCTGGAGGGGTGACGAGCTTGAAGGTCACTGGCAGGACAAACAACACTTTTATTACACAACACATAAAGAGGGTATTGGGGATACTATCTGACCTCTCTCTCGATACTTGAATCGATACTCAGTTTGATTTTAAACAGTCACAATAATTGATTCAGATTGCTAGTATTATGTAAGTCAGAATCTGAGTGTCATACAAATATCAGTTTAAGTGTCGAGAGTAAAAGTTTTTGGAGATTATTCTTGTAAGTAGGAACAGTTGGGATGGATCATAAGGAATTAGGGTGGCTGACACAAGACAAACACGACGTTAACACCGAACGTCCGGTTTTCTTATATTGTTATGGTCATTCTGACTAATGATAATTCACGAATTGGGTAGTTGGCACCATTAACCAATAATTCCAAAACATAATTTATCTAAAAACATAATAAGTTAGCTCTGCAAACGGATTCATTTTTAATTTATTGTAAAATTAGATTTTTACTTGCTTATAAATCAATAAATAGATAGTCCGACAAGTCACAATTCGATATTGCCATACAAAGTCTTTGGGAGAATCGCATTTTGACAGTTCATAAAAAGTTTGTCAAATTGATCGTAGTGTCAACAACCCAATTGGATATTTCCAGATAATTTTCATGGACGTTTAGCGGGCACGTCAACATCGTCCAAGTACACTATATACACAACATGCAGAGGTACATACTGGTGACCCGGCGATGCCTGCGCGCCTTGCGTGCGGCGGGCACGGCGCACTCGGCCTCGCCCGTCAGCCGCGACTCCAGCAGGCGCGCGAACTCCTCCAGACCTGATATCGTGTTTTTCTCTAGGAATGCTGCAAGGAAGGAAATATTGTGGTTAATTTTATGTAAACATAACATAGGTATTCACACACTTCCACCTGCAAAACTCTGAACAACTCACTAATCACTAAAAACTCACGAAAATTATAATGAAAATTACTTGCATATAATAAATAAGTATTGTTATATATTCATTTGTTATAACAGTGCGCTTGTGCGTGTACGCAACTTTAAATTACTTTATAGAAACGGCAGCAATTCTGGTAAATTTTAGGAATCTCAGTCTGAATCCGTCAAAAATGGCTCTAAGTGGAGTCGCAAATTGGGGCAATTTCTGAGCCCTACACTCCATGGTGCGCAGCAACGGAGCTCTGGTGACCTGCAACACTGCGTGTGAACACATTTTATGTGTGTTGCACTACGCGTGTTTTGTATACAAACACAGATACTTGCAAACAACGTAAGAAAACGCACTCCCGCGCCACGCTCCGTGATGCGGGGCAGTGTGCGAATCGCCTTATTTATTTACACGTTTTTAATTAGCACATTATTGGCCATCAGTTTCCTTTCTATTTAGACATGTATGCAGTTTTAGTATCACTGTGTACAGCAGCGTGAGGTACCTTTGATCATGGGCCACATGCTCTTCTTGTAGTGCACGTGTCCGTAGAGCTTAAGGTCGGTGAGCGACTCGGACACGCGCTGCAGGCAGTAGTGCACCTGCACGCTGAAGTAGTCCGCGTACGGGATGCCCGCGTTCTCGCTCGTCGAGTCGATCGAGTACAGCACGCCCGGCTTCGAGCACTTGTTCATTACCTGCCGCCCATTTACATTATTATATGTACTATTAAATGATATTTAAATATTAATGAATAGTCTAGATGTCGACAGCTGCAAACCATAGTGGCATGTGCGTACCCTTAGGCTGATGACAGACGGACCGCATTCAGTTTGAATGCAGTTGACACGACTGCAATAGAACTACAAACCAAACGTGCAGTCCGATTGCAGTTCAATTGCAGTCGGCGTGCGATCGTGTGTCACGTTTGGTTTGGAGTTTTATTGCAGTCGTGTCAACTGCATTCAAACTGAATGCGGTCCGTCTGTCATCAGCCTAAGGGTACGCCCATGCCGAAGATGCTCGCGATCGCGGTTGCCACACCTCGATACCTCGATGTCGATACTCGCTATTTCTATATGGATAGCGGTTCAGCCGCACCTGATAGCTACCGAACAGAAGGGGCACGAGATGACGAGTGAGACGGCAGGCGATCCGATTTGACCAATCACGACCGCGATGTATTTTCAAAATATTTCGTTTGCATAAAGGCATCTCTTAAATCCCTATGTAGAGCACGCTGCATCGTTCTGAGGTATCGTTCGGCATGTGTGCTTGTCTATTTGCATACATTCGTTTTACATCGAGGTAGTCATCTAAACCGCGACCGCGAGGTATCGCAGTGAGGCATCTTTGGCATAAACGTACCCTAAGACTCTGTCCAATATGATTGAGAGTTTTCTCGTTGAATTATAATGCAACAATATTATCACAACCTGGATGAGGTTTTCCGAGATTGGTAGTTGAGCGCATGACGGGGGTTTGATTACCGGTCGAAATAAATATTTGTATAGCCTGAAGATAGTTGCTTTCGGTTTCGCTGTTTGTGAATTTAACACTCCGACGATATAGAAGCAATTTCTAGTGTGAAGAAAGTTTTCATTAAAAAAAAGAAAGAAGAAAGTTAGTGCAGTATATGGTATGCAATACCATAAACAGAGCGATGATCTGCGCAAGGGGGCTGGCAGAAACTGGATGCGGAGAGCCTAAGATCGGGCTCAATGGAAGAAAACTCAAACCTTGGGAGAGGCCTAAGTCAAGCAGTGGACTACGATAGGCTGTTGATGATGATGATGATACATTACCTGTGTCTCAGTGACCTGCACCTCCTTGGGTCCAATGGGTCCGGACGTGAGGCCGAGCGTGTAGCTGATCTGTCGACACTTCAGCCCGCCCTGAGCTTGCCACGGCGCCTGCGCAACACAACACATTGTTTTCCTTTAACACTATGAAGGACACTACAAGGCCCATAGACGACATAACAACAAAACTTCTATTGTGTCTCGTTTAGTGTCCTTGAAAGTGTTCTCCAACACAAGATATACACAAATCATGACATAAAAACAATTTTACAAAAGCATCGTGTAGGTGTACTCCTTCACTTACAGGAGACCACAGCATGCACAAGAAAGTTAACTAACAAAGTACTAACTAGTAATAAAATAGTAATTGGAATAAAAAATTAAGAATAAAATTTGGAATGAAATATTTACAAAAATAATTATTTATTTTATTTAACATTTACGAAAAGAAATATCTAGAAGAAACAGGGATAGGCCTTCCCCAGCAAGAAATAATTATCTAGAAACTTACTAGTGTGTTAATTCACAAATGTCTTAGGTTTGTATAAATAATTTTGATTTTCAACAGACCGGTGAGTTTCTTTAAAGTAATCTATGTTCATTAGATCTTCAAGAAAGATTGTTCTAATGTACATACATACCATCACGCCTGTATTCCCGTAAGAGGTAGACAGAGGTGTATATGTACTACCACAGTTCGCCGGTATGTTTAGGTTCCGTGTACCTCCCTACTCCTAACCCTGACTCTTACCTGCTACTGCGAATTTCATCGAAAAACCCAATAACACTTTGCTCGATCTGAGAATCGAACCCAAAACCTCTAGCGTATTATATAAACTTAAAATAATAGTCCTTATTGCACTACCAACACAATTATCCACTGGTCGTTAGCACTATGTTCTTTCTATCTTGAATTAAGACTGTTCAGTTATAATTGGTTGTAAATAGTGACCTGCACATAATCCGTGGTCCCCCTGGCTGCCAGCAGCTCGAGGTTGAACTTGGAGTTGGTGAAGATCATGGTGAACATCTGGTCGATGTTGAAGGGGAACTCTTGCCGCAGGAGCAGCTTGCCGTCGTGCAGCGACGTGCATTTCTCCGCGTCGCCGCCGCTACACGAGGGAAGATAACGTGATTACTGTTATGATGTGTATGTGTGTGAGGGTGTGTGTGCGTTCCTTATAAGATGCAAACTATGGAAAGGAATTAATTAATTAATTTATTTAAACTTTATGCAACAAACAGTACAAAGGCGGACTTAATGCCTTAGGCATTCTCTACCAGTCAACCAAAGGTGGAAGGAATGTTATGTTGTTATCTGTGGTGTATGTTGTCATACATCAGTCATGTCGCTTGATAAATAAAATCAGTGTACTACTAGCTAGCTATCGTTTGACTTGCCTCCTTACGTTCGCATACCTCAATTAATATAGAATAGAGAAATCTTTTTAGAGTTCATGGATCAATGGATTAGCGAGGTTATATGAAGTCTTCAGAATCACTGTAGGTAATTTGCAAAACAATAAAAACGCTGTTTACTGCAATCAGTTTAAAGAAGTATGATTGTAGAACCTACTTGGATAACAGCCAATGGGGCTCTACGATGTGGAACAAAAGATCTTCTTTATTTAAAAAAAAAGGTGTTGAGGAACTACTCAGTAGATTTCTGTGACAAGAGGAATACAACGACAGATAAAGGTTGAGTTGGTTGTCCGATAACATAACAAAGGTACATACTTGTGCGGCTTGTCGGGCTCGCTGTCGCTGGTGTCGGACATGTCGGTCGGCAGCGTGTCTCCCGCCTCCTCCTCGCGGTACTCCGCATCACCGTTCGTCACTGCAGACAAACACCAGCATTAGTACACACGGATATATAAGAGGAGGGTTCATAGCGCAGTAGTGTATGGATATGAGCAGCTTGTTCCCTTGTGGTTTGGGGTCAAATCTACTGCGACTACATTCTCACATAAAAGTTTCCTTGATAAGAATATCTTCTGTAAATGTAAAGTATGTGTATGTTAAATAATGTTAGTCCCAAGGCGCATATTCGCTCACCTAGTAATATATTGGCACATCTGCATAAAACGTGTAATTGAGTTCAAATTGCAAAATCATAAGGTACAAACTCAATTTCACGTTTTTTGCAGATGTGCACATAATATATTACTACGTGAGCAATATGCCTCAAGAAATAATAGAATATTTCTTAATTTACATAATCTTACCCGCTGTTTATCACAGCCTCAGATGGATTATTTATTTATTAAACTTTATGCACATAATATAAAAAAAATACACCGTACAAGGCGGACTCAATGCCTACTTAGACATTTTTGTACCAGTCTACTTTGGGGTGGTGCAGAGACAAAACATAATAAGTACAAGGAACAGAAGTTTCCAAGAATAAATATATGAACATACATACATACAAAGTAGGGAGAGATAAGAATACATAGGTGGAGAAATAACAAATTAATTATGAGACGAGGCTGCCAACTTCTTATGCAAGTGTTCGCAAACTTTTACTTTGAACGTGAACCGCCTGGTGGCCTTCCAGATATTTAGGGTTTGCAAATTTTTTATACAAAGTTTCGAAAGCTACTTTCATGTCTTACACTAATTAACTCATCTTTCACCCCGCGACGTCCGCGGTTAGGCATCCTTTTACATAACATACATAAACTCACGCCTTTTTCCCATGGGGGTAGGCAGAAACCACAGAACGCCACCTGCTACGATCCTTACATACTACTTAGTAGCATCCTTTTCTTAGTACAAATAATAACAAAGGGACATACAGAAAGCTGTCTTGTGGACTCACCGTAACTGTCAACGTACTCCCAAATAGCAAATATTTCGCACACCACAAACTCGTCGTCTGAATAGTCTATTATATCTAACTCCTCCATTTAAGGCACTTCTTACGTTTTCTATTCACAGTTGTACTTTTAGTTAACAAATGTCGAATAATACTCTGTCTAAACAATGTTGTCACTGTTACAATCCCACAACGGTTCAACAGTTACTATTTGATCTCACGACCTATCAATAGCAAGCCGCGTTACGGTCAGCGCTGACTAAACATCAACATGCTCAGTCAGACAAACATCTTTTAATTGTTATTAGATGTGAAATAAAATATAGCAGAAATAGACTAAAAATTGGCATGATGGCGTGCGATAAGTTCTGCAGAATTGTATCTTGGGCAACATTTTAAATTTTATTTTGTTTAGCTTCCGTCCGTAATCTTGTCAGCGTGAACTTGCTTGCTGATTTTGTTTTAATAGTAAAATAGGTCTATAGCACTTAAAAAAGAAACAGAATTGGATCAGTAGTTTCGAAGATTAGTGCGTTCAAACATAGAAGCGAAATGTTCCACAATATTTGTATCTATTAATTAATTAAACACCACACGGTAATATTTTAGTTCACTAGGTACTAATTAATAAATGATATTGATAAGGCATATTGCTGTTCCGTATGCGCTGACCATTAACTTGCTATTGTTTGTTAAAATTATATTATGAGATAATCCGATGCACTACACACAACAATATTTGTCACTGTCTATAATGCATCTAATGCAAACTAATATCAACGATCACTCGACGAGGGGTCAACGACAGGGCAAAGATTGGTCGACGATAGGTCAACGACAGGGCGAATGTCGGTCGACGAGGGGTCAATGACAGGGCAAAGATCGGTCGACGATAGGTCAACGACAGGGCAAAGATCGGTCAACGACAGGGCAAAGATCGGTCGACGAGGGGTCAACGACAGGGCAAAGATCGGTCGACGATAGGTCAACGACAGGGCAAAGATCGGTCGACGAGGGGTCAACGACAGGGCAAAGATCGGTCGACGATAGGTCAACGACAGGGCAAAGATCAGTCGACTATGGGTCTACGGGGTCTGATACTGTGTGTAGTGTCAACAGTAACTAGTAGTTATTTTTATTACACAACATTCTTGCTCTAATACACGTAGCCGAGTGCATTTAGATGCAAATACTTCTCAACTGGAACGAAGTTTTTAGTTCTTAGTATTGGATATTTTTTGGGACTTTTTTTTGTACTTATTGCTAAAGGTATGGAGAATAGGGTAAAAAATGCATTTACTCGAACACAAATTAATCATGAAAAAATACAAAAGCACTGTATAACCTGAGTAATAATTGAATGCTAAGGGTCAACAATACGAGTATAAATCGCCGAATTCAAAGTTACTCTAAAGAAAATTTAAAAGTCAACATATCCATTTCCTCCTCCTCGGAACACACAAAAAAAACCTCGATCCAGGTAAAAAGCGAATAACACTCAGTTAATCATAGCTAATATTAAACTTTTTATTATCAAACTATTATGGGGAACAAACGCGTATTCAGACACGACCGCCACACAGTACACACAACACTGAAAATCGCAGTGTTTAAGTACTAACAATGCCGTTCTATTCACGGCGATACAAAAACAAACAACAATGTTACTGCATTAGGGGATTACCCCATACTGCAGCTAGGTAATGGTAGGCCATTAACTAAATTGAACTTTGTGTTGCAAGCCGAAGGAAAACATTGATAACAAAATTTGAACTACAAATCGTACTAGTTTTGTTTGTAAATGATACTGTTGAATTGAAATTCCAAGATAATACGAGTACTATGTTGTTGTGCCCTAACAGGGTCCGGTACTTGTTATAAATGAACATTATGTATGTTTACTATTTTCTTTTTTGAGAAATTGTAAGTGACTAGTGGGCAGAATAGTAACAAAGTATTAATAGATTATATAAAAACTGGCAATCTTAAAGAGTATCAGGAAATTATCATTATGTTTTGGCAATTCTGACCTTGACTTTAAAAACTTAAGGTTCATAACGGCAATATTCATAGGAATTCGATTGTTTTTTGTTGGGAATCCCTGCACGCGTTCGATTATATTGAAAATTTTAATCTGGACATATTATGTTATGTTCTATATCTGTAAGAACTTGTCGCCACTGCCTTACATACGATTATTTCACTTTGAACAACTTTTGATTTTTGTTTCCAGCCGACTATGGCGAAGACAAACGGAAGGAGTCTCTAACTTTAATTTTTTTATTTATTCTTAATGGGTAAACTCTTGATTCTAATCTAGGTAAGAGGTGCCATAGACAAAGTCGACGATAGACTGCGCTTACCCAGAAGAATACTGCTTACTCTAACTTAGAAGAGATTAGGCTTTTTTTATCAAAGTTTAAATTAGTTCCAGTGGTAAGGAAATAAGAACATATGTACAGAGTGAAGCAAGCCGTAGAACTCACCGCCGGGCCACCACCGATAAATCCCTTGTTCAATAAAACAGATGTATACCTCTATAGCTGCCACTATACTGACCGAGTGGCGGCGAGCAGTCGCGCGCGTGCGCGGCGTGGCGCGCGCTGCGGGGCTCGTCCGCGCCGCCGCGCGGCTCCGCCAGCGGCGCGTCCGCCAGCTCCTGGAACAAGGAATTTTAGTGATCCATGTAGCAATGATTATGGCGTAGTCGTGCTCTGCAAATAATTGCTTGTAATAATTATGTGTTTATTTCTAAGTTAGTCGATTTTAAAGTTAAATAAATGAGTTTGATATTATGTAATGTTAGATATTAAACAAAAAAAAAACGACTGTAATATATAGCATATTGTTGGAGCTCCTGCAGCTTGTGATACAGGATTTTCCAAGTACAGGCATCTGACATTATTTTACCATTGTCAAATTTAAATTCAAGATGTATTTTATCTTTTGAAAATTCTGAATAAAGATTTTAATACGTAACATATAACCTAACCTAGGCGATTCGCACAGTGCCTCGCATCACGTTGCGTAGCGCGGGAGCACGTTGTTTGCAAGTATCTGTGTTTGTATAGATAACACAAGTAATCCAACACACAGAAAACGCGTTCACGCGCAGTGTTGCAGATCACCAGAGCTCCGTCGCAACGCACCATGAAGCGTAGCGCGAGGCAATGTGCGAATCGCCTTATAGTCAAATCAATTTTACAAGAAAGAAAATAGGAATCTACTTGCTCCTTCCAAGAGGTAGTTTCGTATGGATAAAAATGGGTAACTAATTCCAAACTCTCTCAATATTTAATAATTATATAAAGGTGAACACGACGTACAAGAAATGTGTTTTTTATTTGGAAGTTGGTACGGACTCTATGTGTTCCGAGTCCGATCCGCACTTGACCGGATTTTTATTTTTTAAGTTTATGGGCTGGTCCTCTCTATAGTTACTAAAGGGTTTAAAACCTTGTCTGATATTTTTTTGCAGGTGTATTTAATTATCTAACACTAATCGATGTAATCTTTTCGTTTATCACGACGTAATTTTTAATCATTACAAACCCAACATAGGTACACATTAAAACATTATGTAGGCATTGAAATGCAGTAACTTTAGCTGATTTTACACATAACTTTAGACATACTAATTATTCAGAGTGTATGAAACAAGGCAACCTCTGCATCTGCCCAAACTTTAAAAAAATAACTAATTTAGTCAAAACGTGCTAGCCCACAGTCTCGAAAAAATTAATATGTCTAACTAATTCAAATGCCAGATGAGTATCATACCTCTATCCAGCAAAAACAGGTCAATACATATTCAAACTTACTATTAAACTGCTTTAAATACTAAATACAATGCACTATTACTTACTTTTAAAAACGGGAGAAACTTTGACGTGTGTTTGTTCATTTTGGTCGAACTGAACTTAATTAAGGAAGGCATATCTTACAAATCCTACTAATATTACAAATGCGAATGTTTGTGACGATGGATGGATGTTTGTTGATCTTTCACGCTTAAACGGGTGACCGGATCTGGATGAAAGGAGAGTGGGCAACCTGGTCTACCTACTCAACAGTGATGTAACATACGTCGTTGAATAGGTAATTGTGTGTACTCCATTTTGTTGTATGGCCGTTAAGTTGTAGGTAATGGGGTTCTTGAGATATTTCCCAAAAACAAGTTAAAGCAAATTAATTTTGCTGAATGGAAAATTAGTGCAAATCTTCATTAACTATAGCTATATAAGCGCCGCTGCCTTACTGCTTTAAGATCATGAAGTCGTCACACGTCTTAATCACTCAGCTGTTTAACTGATTACACTTTAGGAACAACAGTTTGCTATTTTCAAAAAGTTATTTATTCTAGTTTGCACGATTGGTAATCACATTACACAACACATCAATAATAATAATAACTGATGTAGCTACTGAAGGTAACAGGAACTTTTAGTAGCGCCATCAGGATGGAATTTGGTGTGGACAAATGTGCGGTCATGTATGTCAAGCGAGGGGAGATTGTGGAGTCCGAGAGAGTTCAACTCTCGGAATCCATAAACCTTAGATCCTTTTCTTTAACGGAGACCAATAAGTATTTGGGTATGTCGGAAGCGTTGGGCATTAATACTGTTGTCGTGAAGCAATCGTTGAAGGAGCGCTTCTTTGGCCGCCTGAAAAAAGTATTTAATAGTCTTTTATCAGGCGGAAGCAGGGTTGCCTTCAACGGGTGGGTCATGCCGGTATTGATGTACTCTTTTGGCATACTAAAATGGACTCAAACGGAACTCAATACCCTGGATGGGAGGGTCCGTACATTGTTAACGGCATATCGAATGCATCACCCACGGTCATCGGTGATGAGACTGTATATTCCGCGAAAGTGTGGAGTTCGTGGCTTCTTAAATGCTAAGACTATCCACAATCGCAAGATATGCAGTCTCAGGGACTTTTTCCTTTTAGCCGACGTGGGAATGCACCTAGATGGTGCATGGCATGGCAGTGGATAAGGGCCTCACCCCGCTCTCCTTGGCTAAAGAGAACTGGAGCAAATCAGTAGTGCTGGAGACTAAAGATCGCGAGGAGGTATGGCAGAGTAAAGAGCTTCACGGACGCTTTTTCCTGGCCTTACATGGGCCTGATGTAGATTTCTTAGCGTCCGTATCCTGGCTTCGCTTTGGTGACCTATTTGGAGAAACCGAAGGTTTTGTCTGTACAATTATGGATGAAGTTATCATGATGAATAACTACCGGAGATTTATTGTGATGGATGGCACGGTTGACATTTGTCGGGCATGCCACCGGCCGGGTGGCTCAATCCGCCATATTATCTCTGGGTGTTCTCGTCTAGCAAGAGTACTAGCATAGGCACAACCTTGTGGCCAGGATCATTCATCAGCAACTTGCTCTAAAATACCGCCTTGTAGAATCGGAAGTACCGAACTATGGGTATGTGTCCGACCCAGTTCTCGAAAATAGCAATGTCACATTGTACTGGGACCGATCCATCATCACTGACAGGACTATTGTAGCCAATAAGTCTGATATAGTGGTGGTGGATCACGTAGACAAGCGCGCAATGATTGTTGACATAACAGTCCCACACGACGTGAACCTCGTGAAGGCCGAGAATGATAAGAAGATCAAGTATCTTGACTTGGCTCGCGAGGTTGTCGACATGTGGGATGTGCACTCAGCGATCATTGTGTCGATTGTCGTTTCATCCAATATGAAATATGCCAAATAAGCCATAATATTTAAAGCTCGCTCTTTTTCCAACAAAGCGCACGCGTCGAGAGGCGTGGTTTACCAACTCCTCCAAGTTTGACACGGTCGCTAGTCACTTATGTAGCCGTAGTTAATGAAAAATTACATTATTGTTCTATTCGGCGAAATTATTTTGCTTTAGCTTGTTTTTGGGAAATATCTCGAGAACCCCATTACCAACAACTTAACGGCCATATAACAAAATGGAGTACACACAATTACCTATTCAATGACGTATGTTACATCACTGTTGAGTAGCTAGACCAACTCCCATACATTTTTGCCCACTCTCCTTTGGCACTGAGATAGACTGTAGTGTGGAATAACACATAGAATACTTTATATCCCGAAAAAATGTATAGTTCCCGTGGAAATAATATATCACATTTGACGCCGGTTATGGTATAAAACAACGTAACTTGTTCACAGTGAGCACCACAATGCTGGGATCAGTGCAGCCAGTAGTTTCCTATTCGCTAATTGCTCTAGCTACACCATACGTACCACACAGCTAATCATTATGACTACTTATCACTATGGAAGGTTACACTATGCTTCTTGGTAGGCATTTTCAGACGTATTCATGTATTATATTTCCTGATACAGAAATCTGATTGAAATAATACAAATTAAAAACGATTGTGCGATTCAGCATTTTGATCATCTTAACAAGAATATTAATATTACTATCTATGTTGATTCTTTTGTTTACTAATAGTTTTTTTTGTTATTTTTTATTTTTGTTAAATCATTATTTCATTATTGTACACCACTTTTACCGTGTTATAATTTGCCATTGATGAGCGAGGCCTTCTAGCACGGGTATATCTTTTGTTACAAGGAGGTCCCTATGTAAGATTAACTGTAAAAGTTATACAAGTTTCTGCAATAAAACTTTTTATTTATTATTATTAAAAAAAAACAAGTTAAATATTCAGGAAAAAAAAAACTTTTTTCAACATGAAGAATTATGCTTTAATACCTTTACATAGATTTTACAGACCAATTCCCGTTTTTTTTTTTAAACTCATCTTAATGACAATCAATATCAAAAACGTAGGTAAATTAGAGGCATTTTTGACAGATTGAGACCTACAATAGAATGCTAACGTTCTTAAAAATACGGGTATTTCCCGCTGGTATTCACTAACGGTTACAGTACATTAACATAATACAAACGGGTTGTCATGGCTGTCATAGCGATTCCATTCTCAAAAACTAGTGCAAAAAATATGTAAACATTATCTTAGATGACAGCTTACATGTTGTCTAAGATAATTTGCCTTTACTATACTATAATCTTTATCTTTGAAGTATGATAACAATATTAAACAAAAGATATCAAATAAAAAACCCATATTATTATTTTTAACGGAAAAATAAACTGGGATCCTCTAAAATATAATTATTGTGTTATTATATATATTTTACAACTCACTTTTTTCTTAGATCTCCCGGGATACCGCATGACCGTGTACGCGTGTTGTTATCACACTATCACTTATCGACTGATACTGACAATGGCTTGATTACCGATTGATTTTTTTTCGGTATTTCTTTATCGTGTTTTATCTTTGCGTATGCCACTTTAAAGAATAAACGTGCTTCAGGATTGTAGAGTTTAATACCATTACACTAGGTGATGTTTTCGTTTCAACTAAAGTTGATTTTACGACTATTTGGATATTTTTTTGTCATACCAAAATTAGCTTTGTTGACATGAAGTTAAAGTAGACATTTGTTTAAGTTGCAATAGTGTAGGTCTTTTTTATTGTTATACTGGCCTTTATGCACAGGTGTTGAAGATTATCGTTTTCGCGATTATTTTGTTTATTCGGTGCGTATGAGTCAGTGAGAGTTGTTTTATCTTGTACACCATAACGCATTGATGATTAATGCAAGCTGCCATCCCGTTAGTATTTACGTAATTACGCATTTATTTTATTTTGCTTTTCCACGCGATTTTCATGGCGGTCAGTACCCACCTATATGTGTACATATCGTATGACACACAGCTGCTTAATCGGATCAGTACTTTCAGAGATAACCTATGAAACATGTATGTTTGTCCGGGATCACAAAGATCTATTCGGAACAGCAGACGAAAGCTCTAGAAGTCAACGAGACCAATTTAGACTTACTTTGGGTGAAATCCCTCTCCATGAAGCCTAAGGCTGTGCGTATATATAATAAATTATCACGTAAACTTAAATCACTAAATAGCAGACTGGTTCAAATTTACCTGATTAAATGGCTAAATAATAATATTGTTTATAGCATTAAGGAATTCCCGAACACAAGTTACGATAACCACTTTGCAAGCTTTACCTTAAGCAAAACATGTATTGATCTCATATTTAACTTATGTGACACCTTTTATACCATATTTTATGCAAATAAATCAAATACTGCATTATTGGATATTATACATACATTAAAATAACTATATTTCAGTGAATTTAACTAAATTTCTCTATAAGACTCAGGGCGTACGCTAAAACTCGCGCGGGTGTACGTAGAGGGCGCCCGCTGCGGACGTCGTCGCGTCGTGTGACAAGCCGTCACACGCGGCTGCGCTATTAGTGCCGCTCATACTATTTTTCAATACATATTATATACGACAGAGTGCTATCTACATTTTGGAAGGCGCAACTAGCTTCAACTTTTAAACTAACTAACCAACTACTTAACAATTCAAAAGTTCCTCTAAATGGTTGAAATAAATACGTTAACTTTGAAGTTATTTTTAAAGGACCTACAGATATTGGTGCTAAATATAGAAGTCACCACAAATCGGAAAAGGAAAATGGTATGGTGGAGGTAGAAAGACCTGTCAGCCCCGCGGACATGCGCTGGATGAGAGGTACAGCGCTGGGCGGTGTGGGTTTGGGATCCGTCTAGTGGACATGTTTCTATGGAATGTGGAGAGGTACCTGGTCGACGTCGTGCGGCAGCGGAGGCACGTCGTCGATGGCGTCGCGGCCGTAGCCCTCCTCGTCCGAGTTGAAGCCCAGCTCCTCGCCGTAGCTGCTGTGCACCTGTAACATAGGAGAACCAGTTCTAACATGATCAAAATAAAGCTTATTATTGGATGGCAAGCAAGCCGACGGCCCACCTGATGTTAAGTAGTGTAAAGGCCTTGCAAATGCGTTGGTGTCTCAGTGACAAAGTTGAAATGTCTCAGGTGCCTATAATTACACCGGCAACCATAACCTTCAAACCGGAACACGGAAACCTTGGTTTGCGGGAGAAGGAGGTATAGTGTTAGTACTTCTTAGTCTGGGTAAGCTCACTCCATCGTAGACTTTGTCAATGTCACCCGTTACCAACACTAGAGTCAAGAGCTTACCTATCTCGAATGAAAAAAAAACTTCCCTGGACGAGCTTCCCCTTCACAAAAAGAGTTCTACTACTACTAAATTAATTGGCATTAGACTACAAATGTTGCCTCTGAATTAGCTAAGCTATAGTGCGCCGTTGTTATAATATGAAATATTTTGAATAGTTTAGTTCCCTGTATTTGTTTATAGATAAACAACTTTATAGGCTATTCAACCGAAAGTAACAATTACTACTACCCAACGATCATCACTTCAATAAAAAAAACTAGCTTAGGATGTTTCCTCCAATATTCAGACTAAAAAAAAATAAGATTACATTAGCAAGCTTCCGAGAAAATCATAGACTTACATGAAAAAATCGGGACATACGTGAGTAATACATCCTTAATTCAGAGTTATAAAAATACACATAATCGTAATAAACTAGTATGGATTAAAAACATCCTGTTTGGATGTTCTAATATATTTATTGAATATTCAATTAACTGACACAACACGATACAATATTAATCACAAAACCATATTATAACACTACACTAAGAATTCCCTTAAAAACAGGAAAACTATGTACGCTATCCGTAAATTTGATATTTCATTGAGCACAATGACTAGCACTACTTCAACGTGAAATAAAACTAAGAGAAAGAAACTGACTTATCACTTTAAACAAATATTGACTTTACCGAATATATTTTCTCACAAAAACTCATTGATAAGAGTTCTTCACTTTACAGAATAGTAGCAGGATACTTCAATCAAAATCATTTGATATTATCTTGACACTTGTACGAAAATGAGGAGAATAGTGTGAACGGGCACAACTCCAAGTGCATTGGCCGTAGTCCAAGCAATGTAGAAAACATATAAATAAACAAAGTTTTATAACAACAAAATAACGCAGGGGTTTGGCAATATTAGCAACAACAGTCCGTCAATGAATCTCATGCACACAAGTACACATGCAAGCCAAATACCATTCACTGACTCTTCATGAAACATCCGGAACTGTGAACATTTGTCCCACTGGCTTCCACTTGTATAAAAACTATTCTGCATCTGGTGAACTACATCTAATTGAAGTGTCAGACTCAGGATAGTAGGTGCATTTAAGTGGAAGCTAATTATACCTGGTCAAGTACCAATTAAGAATAAGTATCTCAATTTTAAATACGAAAAAAATACTTCAACTAATAACGACAATCTTCAACCAATATATAAAATAAAATTGCCGTCTGGAAGGGGAACTTACAGCTTACTTATAGATTAAATTGAATGGATCACGTTTTCCCTACGTTTACCTCCGATTCCCGCGCTCACCACGCGGCGTCCCGCGCCGCACTGACCGACAGAGCCTGGTGCGCACGCGCACGCCTCATCAACTTTATAATGAACAGCCTCCCGGGCGAGCGCGGACGAAACTCTTACCATCGCGCACTTCTACTATTACTTTATTTAGACACTAGCGAACTGTCTGCGCGACTTATTTTACCTGCCATAAGTTACGTCTTTGGTTAATGCTCCGCCCCCGTGGGTCGTAGTGTGATGGTATATAGCCTCTGTTATTCAGGAATAATGTAGCTATATATTGGTGAAAAATGGTTTAAACCGGTTAAGTAGTTTCGGAGCCTATTCGTTACAAACAAACAAAAAATCTTACCTCTTTATAATATTATTGGATATATTTTATTTGGTTAGGACTACATGATTGCTTTGCCATTTTATTTTAAATCTATATAGGATTTACACCAATCTTCTTGCAGGTTAACACTGGGTTTTTTAAAGTATATTCAAAATATAACATTACTGATACGCTGTCATATCTCTAAAGGATGTCCGAAATCAGAATCTGTGTTATCGACACTTTAGGCGAATTTAATGTTTTACTATTTTTATTTATTTTTTAAACCAGTCTTTCAAGTAAATGAAATATACTAGTAGATATGTAATATTTCCAGAAGCGTAGCGTGGCTTGGCGGGGCCCCGTATAAACATTGGTTTGGGGGCCCTTAGGAAGGTAAAGATTTCTCACAATAAAAAAAAATTGCATAAAATTAAAAGAAATATTTTTTAAATCATAATTATATACTCGTACCTGTCACTTTTTCCAAAAAAAAAACATTAAATAGGTATATCTACACTACTAGGTATATCTACTACAATGCCGTGTGGTCCCGGCTTAGAATGTGACCACCCCATTCCATCCCGTGGGTGCCGTAAGAGCCGACTAAGGGAGCGTGAGACCTTGTGCAGACCACGAAGCACCTTGGGTCAACCGCGTGGTGGCGGGTAAACCGCCAACAAGAGCATTCCCAAGGAGGGTTGGTGTCAGGCAGGCGGCCGACCATAAAACATTTGCCAAACCTCTTTTGCAACATGACAAGTATAAACGGAATGCGCGATAGGGCTAGGGCGTCCCCCACAGGCGACGCGCAGGGGCAGCACCCGGCTCCTGTGGGAAGTGGACAAGGGTTGTTGCACCACCCCGGGCGGGGGCAACGTAAGAAGCAAGCTCGGGAAGTAAGATTGAGGTATGCAAGTTGGAATGTTGGAACGATGACTGGAAGAGCCAGAGAGTTAGCGGATGTACTCAAAAGAAGACGAATAAATGTGGCGTGTTTGCAAGAAACAAAATGGAAGGGAACAAAAGCGAGGGAAATTGGTGAAGGATACAAGTTTTTCTATTGTGGAAGTGACGGCAAAAGAAATGGCGTGGGCATAGTGTTAGACAGTGACTTGAAAGAAAGCGTGATGGAAGTGAAAAGGATTAATGATAGATTGATAGTTGTGAAAGTTATGTTAGAGAATGTGATGTTGAATGTAGTTAGTGTGTATGCACCCCAGGTAGGATGTGATGAAAGCGTGAAAGAGAAGTTTTGGGAGGACTTTGACTCAGTCTTGATGACCATCCCGGTGCAGGAGGAGTTAATAGTCGGGGGTGATTTCAACGGACATGTGGGAAGAATGAAAGGGGCTTATGGAAGAGTACATGGGGGGTGGGGGTTTGGAAGTTCCAATGACGAGGGAGAGACATTGCTGCAATCCGCTACTGCATTTGACCTGGCAGTAGCCAACACGTGGTTTCAAAAGAATGACAGGCATCTGATTACATATAAAAGTGGCAACCACAACACCCAGATTGATTACTTCCTTGTCAGACGCCACAACATTAGGCACGTGAGAGACTGCAAAGTGATACCAGGAGAAGATCTGATCTCACAGCACAGACTACTGGTAATGACGGTAGTTCTAATAATACCGTGCCCTAAAAATAAACAGCGTCCCCCCCCTAAAATTAAATGGCATATGTTAGAGAAGAGTGAGTGTGCGATGAAATTCAGAGAGCGAGTGGTAGATAAAATGATAGAGATGGGAGATATGAAGGATCGGAGTGTGAATGAATGCTGGAATGAAATGGCTGGATGTATTCGGTGTGCAGCGAAGGATGTTTTGGGAGAAACGAGAGGAAAGGGCATGATAGATAGGGATACATGGTGGTGGTCGACAGAAATACAGAATGTGTTGAAGGAAAAGAAGAGAAAATTTAAGGAATGGCAGAGTGTTGAAGAGAGTAGTGTTAGTTTGAAAGCTGAAAAGAAGAGTGAGTATGACGCCCTTAAGAAGAAAGCCAAGAAAGCCGTGGCCATAGCGAGAGCGAAAGCCCAGGACAAACTGTACGAGGCACTGGATAGTCCAGCAGGCCAAAAAGACCTGTACCGGCTGGCTAGAGCGAGGGAAAGAAAGGCGAGGGATGTTTGTCAGATAAGATGTATAAGAGATGAGGCGGGAATGGTTCTTTCGGATGATGAGAAAATTAGGGATAGGTGGAAGAGTTATTTTGAAAGACTGATGAATGAGGAGAATGACTGGAGTGGTGTACTTGAGAAGAAACCGATGAATAAGGGGTTAGTGAGATTGGTAAGTATGGATGAAGTGAGAATAGCAGTAAGTGGAATGAAGAATGGTAAGGCAATAGGTCCAGATGGGATACCTGTTGAAGTATGGAAGATATTACGAGTTGATGGATGGACGTGGCTGGCTTCATTTTTCAATAAGTTGTTGCTGGAAGAAGCCATACCTGATGAATGGTGCAACAGTTTGCTGGTGCCCATCTTTAAAAACAAGGGTGATGTGCTGGAGTGCAACAACTATAGAGGAATAAAGTTAATGTCACATAGTATGAAAGCGTGGGAGAAAGTCATTGAAAGGCGGCTGAGAGAAGAGAGTGAGATTTCACAAAACCAATTCGGATTTATGCCAGGTCGAGGTACAACGGATGCCACTTTTGCTATTCGCCAATTGTGCGAAAAGTACAGAAGTGCGCATAGAAACTTGCACATGGTGTTCGTTGACCTCGAAAAGGCATACGACCGGGTGCCCCGTGAGGTTTTGTGGTGGGCCCTTAAGAAGAAAGGTGTGCCTGGGAAGTATGTGCAGTTGATCCGTGCAATGTACAGTCGATGCAGTACACAAGTCCGGTCTGCAGTGGGGACTACCAGCAACTTCCATGTGGCTGTCGGCTTGCATCAAGGGTCGGCCCTCAGCCCTTACCTCTTCCTGGTTATAATGGACGCTTTGACGTCGGACATCCAGGAAGAGGCGCCCTGGTGCATGCTGTTTGCCGATGACATTGTGCTGGTTGCTGAGAGTGGTCTAGAGGTCCAGAGCAGGTTGGAGGTGTGGTGGCAAAGGCTAGAGAGTGTTGGCCTGAAATTGAGCAGAACCAAGACAGAGTATTTGTTTTGCGATTTTGGCGGTCTTTCTAGCCCTGCGTCAATATCTCTCGCCGGAACGCCTATACCAACCTGCTCCGACTTTCGGTACCTCGGGTCGCTTGTCCAAGGAGATGGCGGAGTAGACCGAGACGTAACGCACCGGATTAACTCTGGATGGATGAAATGGCGACAGGTCACGGGAATCACTTGCGACGCACGGATGCCTCTCAAGTTAAAGGGGAAAATATACAAATCCGTGATAAGACCTGTCGTTATGTATGGATCGGAATGTTGGGCCATGAAGAAGACGGATGAAAAAAGATTGCATGTTGCGGAGATGAGAATGTTGAGGTGGATGTGTGGTGTGACCAGAATGGATAAGGTAAGGAATGAGTATATTAGAGGAAGTTTGAAAGTAGCGCCAGTGACAGAAAAGTTGAAAGGGAACCGTTTGTCTTGGTATGGGCATGTGAAGAGGAGGGATGACAAACATGTGACCAAAAGAGTAATGAGTATAAATGTGGATGGATGGAGAGGAAGAGGGAGGCCAAAGAAAAGATGGATGGATTGTGTGAAGAATGATATGAAAGAGAAAGGAGTGAGTGATAGCATGACGGCTGACAGGATGGTATGGAAGAAGAAAACGTGTTGCGCCGACCCCAAGTAACATGGGATAAGGGCAGGAAGATGATGATGATCTACACCCTCCTTACCTTTTTTTCGGCAAACTGATTTATTCAATTATTTATAGCTGATGATGACTTTAGTTTTCTAAAGTTAATAACCGCGATAACCGATGTAGGGTGTGGCCAACTTTTGAACGCACGCTTTGCGCGGGCAAAAAAGAATTCCTTGTTTTGACTTTTGTCATTTGTGAAATAACAAAAAATTTGGAAAGTTTTTATTAATTTTTGCTTACGCACATTGGGGGCCCCCGTAGCCCTGGGGCCCCGTATAATTGATACGGCAGATACGGCGGTAGCTACGCCCCTGAATATTTCTAATCAGTAATCACACACTATGTTTTAATATCCCATTGTTCTGAACAATAAAAGAGAAATATAATTTAAATGTTATAACACTGCCCTTCTTATCACTTATCAGTATTTTAATGAATGAAGCTGGAATGTTTTTGTTTGTTGGAGTGGATGCGGAAAGGTGTCGCTAACATGTCGTTGGTCGAGACCTACTGGTCGGTCATTACAGATCAACATTGTTTCCAAGAGGTTAAATATTGAGGAACGACATTGATCGTTCCTCAATATTTAACCTCTCGGAAACAATGCTGATCTGTAATGGCTGTAATGTAATCTGTAAATCTTGGCTACTCAAACGACTATTCTGGCAATATCGGTCGATGCGACAACAATGTGGTGCTGAAAGACAGAAGTGTCACAAGATCTAGTAGTAACACAATTTAGGGACTGTATTGATAAAACTAGAGTTCAAAAAATTTTGAAAATCTGTATCGGTACCTACAGCTGCTTGCAATTCATACAAAATAATAAAAAAAACTATTTTTCACAGCTGTTAAATAAAAGTATTGGTATGCATTCCTATTAATAGAAGCATACAACATTCACGATGAGATCAAAAATTTAATTCTTACGTGCCACTAATTTTATTGGCTCCCAAAAACATCAAAATACTACATACAAGGATGGCACGGATGGTGTGTTTTGAGAAGTTGGAGTGAAACGAGAAAATCTGCTTACTACCCTACTTACTTACTACTAGCTAAGACGTGGAATTACAGACTCTAGTCCGGTATACCTATATTATTACCAAGGGGACAAAAAGCTCTACTACCAATGTTGCGCAAATCGTCGAAGAAACATATTTTATACACAAAGGACAAAATATTTTATAATATTAAAGTACGTGTCCGCTGTATTCAGTCCGTATGTTTAGTTTAGTTTTGAGGTCAAATATATTTGAATTATTTTAAATTTCTAATCTGTGCCAAACTGGGGTTGCCTGCAATAACACTAGTAAATCAACTCCATGTACTAATGCTATGTTTTTCAGTAAGTTTTTTTTAAGTGTTTTATCTCGTTTGTTCTTTTAGTTTTTAATTGTTATTCTATTTCAGAATTGGTATCTGTATTGTTTTTTTTTAGATAGACAAAAATATTTCAAAATGGCATTTATTTAGGAAAAACTACTAAGAAATCTCTTTTCTTAAATACCTGTTTTGTTTACTGAAAATATTCAGCTAATTTACAAATGTTTATGCAATTTTGTTTTTTTTTTTGTAGCTGGCAACTTCAACCCACATGTTGGCAAAGCACGCCACCTCTTGTTTTTCACTTTTAAGAACTAAATATTTATTTGGGAGAGATCAGATATGCGCATGATTTAGAATTAAATATCTCTATGTATGTCGTGGCTTTCCGAATATATTAGAATTTACAATTTTATGGCTCAATGTGTTTTTCCAAGGAAACTGTAGTTAAACGATCCACCCAGTTTTTAAAAACCTGGAAACTTTATTTTTATGGCAAAATAATAATTATACAGACGCAGTGGCTAGGCAGCGGCCCTATAGCAAACTGTCAAGTTTATTACAACAATATGTCTTCTGTATAGGAAAAAAGACCTCATTTTGAACTTGTAGCTTTTCTAAAGCATCACACGTAAGAGATGCTAGGTGTTTTATAGTATAAGCTCTAATGGTACGTACATGTCTGTATACTACACACTAAGCGACCGTAAATGAGGCATATCTCCTAGAAAAAGGAGAAAATCTTCTGTCTGTCAGTGATCCTCATGTAATAGTGCACTTCTACTCCATGTGTCATTCGCACTTGGATACAATATACAATGGATACTATCTCGTTTTCGCTAAGGCTTTATTGATTAGGTGAGTGATAACAGAAAGTCCCCAGACATTAGTTTGGTCCATGACGCAGATCTGGCACATTATAATGCACGCTACGATATACTATCTTGTCACATTATCTGATTATTGTTTGACAGTTTTATTAGTACTTGTTGCAAGTTGTTGTGGGCGGGGTAAATGTACTCTGAAGGGTCTGTTTTGCAGTATCCGATAGGCTCTACCTATCCGCCAATTTAATCTCAAATTGGATCATAATTTGCTAGGAATAATTTTACTACAGTAATAAATTTTTATTTGCCTTTGCCCAGCAGTGGGACAGTACAGGCTAAAAAAAAAAAAAAAAAAAACTAAAGGCTTATGTTGTCCACTGCTGGACAAAAGCCTTTTGATTGATTGATTGATTGATTGGATGTTTGATGTTTTTATTGATAACAAAGTATCGTATAACTTTGATATCAGTAAAAACATTAAAAGTTATGAAGGGTAATTACAGGCACATGACACATTTCAACTTTGTCTCTGGGATGACAATGCATTTGCAAAGCCTCTGGTATTCCAGATGTCTATGACAGCAGTGACCATTTAATATCAGATGGGCCACCTGGCTTGTTTGACATCCAAAAAACTTTGTAATTCCTTGACTGCACAAACTCGGAATGGCAATTACCTGTAGAGGTATGAAAAATAGGGTGCAGTCTCTCATCCTCCATTGAAAAGGGAGCATCTTCTGACCAGACGGGTGTTGTGTCTGGTGGGCGACTGTGCGGCCGTTGTTGTCGGGATTTTGTATTCATGCTTACTTCGCGGCGAACTTTGATTGCGCGATCTAGGCAATATCAGTTTGTCGTAGTAGTTTGCATTTTGAGCGATAGATGTCGCTACATACCCTTCGTATGAGGGACTGAGTCAAGGGGACTGCCCCGTTGGTCGCAAGCGCGACTGCTGAGCAAGGGGTCCCAGGTTTGATTCCCAGGTCGGGCAAAAACTGTTATTGAGTTTTTCCATTAGGAATTTCTCAGTAGCAGCCCGGAGTTTGGAAGTTGGTGGTGTGAGACACTCCCGTGCCTCGGAAAGCACGTGAAGCGTCCGGTCGTGTCGGATTGCCGTCCCATCGGGCTATGAGAGTTAGGGAAGAGGGAGTGCACCTGTGTTTGCACACACACTTGTGCACTATAATATCTCCTGCGTACGTGGCCAGTCTGCATTAAGATTAGCCACCGTGGCCGGAATCGGTGTGGAGAATTATTATATTTGAGTCAAGGGTCTCCTGCTCTGGTGTACTCACCCACTGCCAGAACTCCTGGCTGCTCATAGGCTGGTCCATGAGCGCGTTCTGCCATATCCTGAACAGCATCAGGTACGCCTTGTCTCGTCCCGAGAATGATGTGAGGAAGTTCTTCTCGCCCTCCGTGCAGACCAGGATGGCGTTTGGTATTACCTGGAAAAAAATAAATACAATGACGATAATTTTTTCCGTTTCTCTTGGATTCAATTTAGCAATTTTTGTGCGAAGAGTGGGTTGATGTCGTGCGATGAGTGGTATATTTTTAATTCACGTTAACATTTGCACGTACCTAGAGGATCCAAGTACCGAAATAAGGGGTTACCATCATTATATTATATTATAAACTGCCAAGTGATGAGGTAGGCGAGATATAAGTACTAGACGCGGATGGTGGTTTTCATTTTACAATTGAATTCTTAAAGCACTATAGCTAATTGAAATTTTATTTGGTAGAGCCTTGAAGATACCTGCTAACTATATATCTACTTAATCTGAACAAAGCAGTAGTTAGTAAAGAGGGTATATTACTGATTTCTCAAAGTTTTTCAAAATCCCATCTGTGTTCTTCAAAGTCAAAGTGAAATCATTTATTTCAATTAATCCATTAAGAGGCACTTTTGAACATAAAATCATTAATATTGAATCTAGTTGCCCATTCCAAAAGGTAGTTTCATATGGAGAAGAACGCCTAATGCCCTAACTTCCTAATGCCCTTTGCGTTCCAAGGTTGCGAAACTAACTCTTTCAAACAAACTCCGCAACCCTGGCAAGCACTGGCCCTGGCGGGCCCCTTCTTGATCTCTCAAACCTAGTTTATTAAACCTGCTCTCAAATCAGGCTTTTAAAAAACATTAGCCTTATTTATTTATTATATCAGTAGCAGGACAAACAGCAGTAACTCACAAGCGCAGTCTTCTCCTTGGTGATGGCGGTGACGTCCTTCCACCGGGTGGTCATGCACGTCTCCCAGCCGAAGATGCTGGCGTAGAAGCACAGGTAGTTCTGCGACGCGTACAGCCGCCCGTGCGCTAGGATGTCCTTCTGTAGTGCGCACGAGTAGTCTGTGGAGCAGAGAATTAAGGCATATAATTATGGTGCTTTATAAATCTATACTAGTATTAGACAGAGGTGTACACACACAGTTCGCCGGTATGTGTACATAAGTCGGGCCATACGTATTATATAACCGAAGAATTTGAAAGGGCTAATCTCAAGAACTATTGGTTCATTGTGTTGTGTTTATCTTTGACTTCACTGGCATCGGTAACCATGTCAGAGGCCCTTGAGGCGATTTAAAAACTCTGACACGTGTGTGTCGTTAGACCTTACTCCCCACACGATAAAGAAGATTTTGTTACATAGCCCGTTTATCGAGGAAAATTATAGGCCATTTAACATCACACTACGGCTTATAGGAGCGGAGCTGTATTCAACAACGTAAGTTAACGCGAATAAAAGCAAGGGGTATAACGAGTCTTTAATATTTTAAAAATGTTAAAAATGTCTTCTGTAGAATAATGAGATTCTCGTCAATTTTTTAAGTGATAATGTTATATAAAATCACGTCTGTATACCTCGGGGTTGGTTGGGGTGTAAAATACACCCATAATTCGCCTATATTTAATGTTACATTATCTTCAAGAGTATACTAACCGACTATAAGCCTCTCATCATCAGGCAGGTCTTTGAACAGCCGCTTGAAGTCGTCGGACTTGCTCTTGTAGGTGGGGTAGAGCGCGTTGTACCAGCTCTTCTTCTTGGTGCGCGCGCCGTCCGCCGCCTTCGCGGGCGGAGTGCCCAGCTGTGGTGTGAGCACCCATTATTTACATAAAAACACAGGGGTTAGTTGTTATGTGGGTGTGTCTGCGATTGTACTGTATGGATAGGCCGTAGTGGCGAGTGGAATAATTGTCATTTCTAACAAGTAAAATTAAATATCAAACTTTACTTTTCTGAATTTATTTCTTTATTTATATATTACCTCATCATCATTATCATTACGGGAATTTGCCAAATCAATCCTATTCAATAACTAACTTTAATTTTGCTTTTAATCTTGACAATTCAAAAGTGCCTGTAAATGGTCTAATTGAAATAAATGCTTTGAATTTGAATTTGCTCCATCTATCGTGAAACTGCAGAACTATAAGCAATAAAATCTAACTATGCAACATTTTATCCATTACACGCTAGACAGAGATTACTAGAATTCAATTTATGAATAAAATTATTTTTATTTGAAAAACTGAATATTCAGGGCATTGCTTATACATAGCCATGACCTATATTACATGGGTAGGTAATTACAAAGAAATAAATAAATTCTACTATAAATTAATTACTATTTTACAGTACCAAACAAATTCTAACAACAATATCTCTAACTAGCTTCTGCCCGCGACTTCGTCCGCGTCACAGTTGATGTGTTATCCTACGGGTACCGTACATTTTCCCGGGATAAAAAGTAGCCTATGTGTTATTCCAGACTATAATCTATCTTTGTGCCAAATTTCATCCAGATCCATTCAGCCGTTTAAGCGTGAAAGAGTAACAAACATCCATACATCCATACTTACAAACTTTCGCCTTTATAATAGTAGTAGGATAGTAGGATTATGACTCTAATGAATGAAGTATTATAACTCGAAGAAATGCACGAAATTGAACACTAATCTCCGTCTCGTTCTCGCCTACAGATGTTTCTATTTCCTGTCTCACAATCGGTTGGGAGCAGGGTTGATGGCCTCTCTCGGTACCACGTGACCTGCAGTGACGTCATCACGCCATCGATTTGTTCACGATTCTGACACAGTGCCTGCTTAGCGTGTTGGAATTTTTTAAATAAATTCCAATGGCACAAAGTACCCATAAGAGTTTTAGTACCTAATATTTTTCTTTGATGGTGTATTTGAAATATCTGCGGCATGACTATGATTGTATTATTATTTGGCAAAAGTAGAAAGCCGATACGGCCTTTATTCAATGGTCGTAAAGTATCGGTGGTACAAAACTTCCGAAGGAAAACCGTAGCATAAAGTCCTCTCCGCTAAAAGGCATCGCCTATCCTAGTTTGGAGTTAGTTACCGCAAAATATTAACTTTTATTCCTTACAAGGCCATTTGTCTACCTAAATTCAATTTTTATTATTATTTTATGTAATTGACGTTCAAAAGTGCCTTTTAATGCTCTTATTCATTATATGATTTGACTGTGACTATCATACTTCTTCGACTTCAAAATTAACAAAATCAGCCAACTCATACCGTACACAGACTTTCCCAAATCAGAGAACAAAACAGTGTCGTCTGAAGAATGCAAGCAAGGCAACCATTACTAAGGGCCTCCTCCTGCCGGAGCTGCGGGTTGTTCGAAAGAGATACCGCGCCCCCGGAACGCAAAGGGCACAAGAAGGAACATGGATAGGTTTTAGTCAGTAAAAGTCTGACTCACCCTCCCGCCCCGCCCAAGGCGGGAGAAGTCATTTGATGATTTCCCATCGGTAAAAAAAGCAAGTTAATCATGTTGGAACACATCTCACCCTGGGATTGTCCCCCTTGTTCTGCGAGGGGGTGGCGCTGACCACGGTGACGGCCAGCTCCCCGCTGGACACGGACGCGGAGTCTCCGCCCGCGTGGCACGGCATGTGCAGCGAGCTCTCGCTGCTCTGCGGGGACACTTCTATGTTAAATGTTATGCTATGCTAGACGACGGATTAAGGAAACTTGCAGATAAGCCAGTGCTGATTAGTGGCTATAGGGTGTTGCGTCGGATCCAGTTGTTTTAGGGTAAGTTCATACCGAGACGCGACGCGACTCTGCACGCGTATTTAAATAGAGCGACTCAAAATATATAAAAAAAAAAAAAAAAAAAATTATTAGAGATGGGTAATTTCTTGACTTTAGTCTGAGGTGACATATATATCTTTATTTACTACACGAAAAGATATATGTATATTTCATTGTGACAATTCAGAATACGCTGCACCTTCTCACAATAAAATTGTGTGAACTGACCCAAAGTACCAAAAACCATCGATGGTAGCAGTTTGCAACTCTTTCCAGGTGGACAGGGAATATCAGACCAATTCTGATAATTAAAAACGTTTAAAATCGAGTCGCAATCTCATCTCAGTGACGATCAATGTCAAAGAATTTTGGTTAGAGGTATTTTTGTCCGTTTGAGACTTAGATTAGCTTGCGTTCGTTCCTAAAAGTTAGTAGAATTGCCCCACACAAGGCAGTTGCTCCGTGAGCAATAAATAGACGAATACTTGGTCAAGTGAACTCAATAAGCGTTCAACCTTATTAAGCTAACAGAAGTTAATGGAAATCTGAGTGTTGCTTTAAACTTCTCATCTTAATTCCTTAAAGGCACAAGGACGGAGGTCTACATACCTTGTCATTGTCCAATGCTTCACTGGCGCTGTCTGTATTCCGAAGCGAGTCGCGAGTAGACGGGGAAGGTGACGGTGAACGAGACACGCTCCTGCAAAATGCAAGTATTTTGTTTTTATAAGCATTTCAGCACCCTGTTTGGAGAATCCTATTTTATGTCTAAGAGCGGACGACATTCGTAGTATGCTATGATGTTATTTACACACTTCAAAAATCGACCGACATCGCCTTGGAGCATCCAGCATTAGCATTAGTTGCCAGCGCGCCGCCGCCCGCATGCTTCCACCTTTTTACCTTATCATTATAAAAAACATTAGAAAAATCGCTTTTATAAATGCACGTAAAAACCAAAAATAAATTATGGATCGTTCAAGTTGTCTCTATTTCTGAAAAATCTGAAAAATTTAGCGATGTCTCTTAGTGTTTCATAACACGAACACATTATAATAGCTCAAGTAGAAATCATGCCATTAATCTATGCATTAAAACGTCGTGAGAAACTTTGATTACCACAAAAAGTTTAAGATTATTGTTGAAAAATAAAAATACTTCCTATCACCATGCAGTAGTTCTTTGCATAAATACCACTTAATTTTCGTTTCATTTTGAACATGGTGGTTCCAAATGCCTTGTGCAACATATTGCTAATATTACTGTTTAGTAAATGCGTAGTTTAACAAACAAATTAAGTGTACAAACATCCGGAGTTACACAAATATTTGTGGGTCAAACCAATATTTGTCTAAACGAGGGGAATGAACTCGCCCAAAACGCTTGTCCTTATAATTATTCCGCGACATTCATCGTAATTACGACTCTACTATTTAGATAGTAAGGTTAATTTTAACGTTAAGCTATTTTATAAGCATAATACCTTGACCAGCTTGCCTGTGGCATGGCTAGATAGTAGACACCAACCTTCATTCACGTAAAAAAGAAAAATGCACACACGAAAATTACAAGAACACTACTCTAAATGGTCCTGCCGATTTAAAAGTGCTTACGATAAGTTAAAAAAACCGTTAATTACTCAATAATCTATTACAGGTAGTCGTGACATTAATTGCTACCGTTATGTCACACAGTGCTCACCAATTTGTACTATTACATCAAATAGCTATTCTGAATTAGTTTACCATATTTGTACAAAGTATTTGTGCAAGATATACGTCGTACAAACAGCTGATAATGATAATACAATTGTTGATATTGATGCGTATTTTTTAGCCTACTAATTAGCTGTTATCTTTGATGACGGTGTCAGTAGGGAAACAAAAGAAAATTGTATCGGTTGTAGTGCTATTGAACCTTTGGTAAAAGGTGTGAGATCGCACTAATTAGGTAGATGAATGTGTTAATTTGTAAACAGGACTGTTTATGTTATTCGTTGCTGCACAGCGCAATCAAATGCAGGGTTGTACCTGGAAGGCATTGAACCGGCTGCGTATGCAGGTGGGTCCATGCAAACATAATTTGGCGAAATGGGGCATCATGGACCCGTCTGGCACCCAGTGCGACTGCGGAGCCCCTGATCAGACAATGTCCCATATGCTAGAGTGTCCCAATTGTCCATTCATCTGCACCCATCACGATCTGATTAGCGCCTCAGATGCGGCAATAAACGTGGCTACGGGGTCCATGTAGTAAATACTGATAAATGTATCATTGATACGAAAAGAAGAAGAGAGAGATTAATACTTTTTAAATTATTCCTATTAGCTTTGCCTTATTTATTTATCATTTGGGAGACCAACAGCAGGTAAGCAGGAAGCAGACACCGCGCTTAAAAAATACTATTTATGTTAATTGTAGCCCCAGATTTTTGTAAACAAGGGGTTGTTAAGTGTCAGTTCATATTCATTAACTGTTACGTGAATTCTCATTCCTTTTTATAAGTTTTTGAAGAGGCGTTAGTTTTTAATGACTAGGGCTCACTAGGGTATACCCTTTTTTTCTGTTAACGATGGGAAATTGAATAACTTCTACCGCCTCGGGCGAAGCGGAAGGTAGTGTCAGACTTTTACTGACTAAAACCCATCCGTGTTCCAGGCCCTTTGTGTTCCAGGGTCGCGGGAACCCTTTCGAACCAACTCCGCAACCCTGGCAGGATTACCGATATACACGAAGGCACAGTTTTTGTGTAACATGGCAGTAGCTTTAGCATACATGCACAATAACACTTTGTGTGAAACAAAAATGCTATCAACGCCGTACGCACACGTGTACCAAACAGTTAGTAACAAAATAAAGTTTTATTGTACAATTAATTTATTTTAATTACTACTGCAGGCTGGTAGAGGCCACGTTTGATTAGTTTGATTTCATATCGGTTGATTAGCTGTCGTTTACTACTACCAAACAATACACCAAGTTTTTTGAGTTCGAGTGAAAATAGTTTTGTTTTCTAATAAATTATTAAGACAATACAGCCGATCATTTGGAGTTCATGAAGAATTTAGAAAAATGTCTGCATTGAAAAAAAAATAATTCTTCTTTCACTTTTTTTTTTAATTCTGCGATTTTATCTAGGCACATTTGAGACTATAATGATCTAGAAACATAGGTACGAGGATTACAGGTTGAGTAGAGGCAGACTGACACAGTAGGTACCACAAGTGAAAGAAAGGTCCTATTACGATTCTGTCCGCCAAAAAATACACTTAAATAGATATCCTTATTTCTTAAACACCTTAACACCATGTATACAAAACACAACACAAAACTCACATCTTCCAAATACTAATCTTTCGTTTGTAAAACACATTTTAAAGTTACAGAGTACCGCAGTAGTTTGATTGGCGCCCGTTCACGGTTGGTTGCTGCACAGTGAAAAAACGCCGGTTGCGACATTTATTTGACAGTGGCATTCACCACAACACTTCTTTTGAGTCACTCTCATAAAAATAATTTAAAAAACTACGTAATTTGGCAATTTGGTCGTTTAGTTTAGAGATAGGGTCAGGCCAATTATGATACTTATCAGCTATTTAAATTAACGCAGCGTTGTGGTTTAAAAAAGTTTTATCTATTTATAGAATTGTTTTTCCAGAAGTAGGTTTAAAAGTAATGTTTATGCTGTCAGTACGTTGACTGTTCTTGGAGTTCCAAACCCTAAAAGGAAAAACGGAAGCCTTGTAAGATCCTTTTTTGATCGTCCTAACTTAAGGTATTGCAGTTATTTGTCTGGTATTGCCCTATTTGTACCAAATGTTTAACGTCACACTAGCACGTAGGCACTCGCTGCTCGGGAGAAGTAAAAAAAGGTGAGGTTTGTCACATCGTGGAAGCTGCTACTTCCACAAGGTACTTTTACAAAGAGGTCCCCCAACCACGTACCTCATGCTACGGTTCAGAATACTACAGCATAGCTGTTGTAACTGATAAGCAAGTGTTTGGATCTACGTGTGCGATACCTCGCTTATCACCACCTTGCCATGCGGGAAACAACATGTTTCGCCGGAAAATGATGCTACCGAATGTTCACGATAACATCTTGTAAATATGTTTTAAACATGTTGTTTATTACCTATGTATTTAAAGGTGTTGCTGCTTGTTTTACGCCTGACTTAAACATAACAAGATTGCCCAATTTATGTTAGCATATTCTTTAAGCCCTCACATTACATCAACCCTACTGGCCCCAAATATGATGAAGCGTAATAAACAAGAACTGACATGTATTGTGCTGAAGCAAGCCCACTATCTAGATTCTAGGGCAACCGGACACTCGTAAACAAAATTAAATCGATGATTAATCGGTACCCAAAGTGCGTAAAAAACTGATAAACCGTGAAAATATACCAATAAAGTGTGCAAATGATTACCTGACAATAAACACTTTACTGAGAGACTCCCACTGCGTGTACAGCACATGAAACTTCTCAGCTTCCATCACAAACAACAGCAACCTGTCTGTTACATTACACAAACACAAGCACCACTGAACTAATAACTGCTCTTTACCTAGATAACATGATAACTAATCTATAAGCTTGGAAAATTCGATTACACATGACGAAAGGTGCGAAAGTTTTGATATAAAAGTATTCCTAATTTGTCTACATTATATTCTTTAGTAGTTACAAACAATAGATGTGCAGTGCAGTTGAAACAGAAGATCATATTACACGATTTGTAACAAATTAACAATTCTTTTGTTGTTTAACTGTGCTATTAAACTTAAACTTGAAATGAGCGCTTGGCTTGGTATGTATAATTTAGGATTCAATCATGGTTTTTTCATAACGTTTACTTTGCAAGTGTTTTGAGCATAAAAAGTAAAGTAGAAAATGGAAATGTGTTGGCAAATAAGCATGTTATCGAAAGTGGTTGCAACCGGTAAAGACAGGAAATTGCAGTTTCTTTATCTCTAATTTCTCGAGTGCCTGTGATTTACGGCTTTCAAACTGTGAACGAAATTACCATTCAAAAATAAGGTAGATATTTAGTATGCGACCCTATAGTAAAGTACTCCATGTATGTTGCAAGAGGCGGTATAGATAGGGCCAACAGAGGACAATGGCGGTTGACCACTTTTCAACCTTATTACTAAGAACGTAAGGGTGAAACGTGGTTCACAGCAATTATCCGCGGTTGTACATAGTGTTATCGGCTGAACGGGCGGGAGCATCCACCTGTGTCGTGATAACAGACTATATTGCGAACACGTTGCTTCCTTAGTGGTTGCGGAACACAGAAATATGCGGACACGGCAGTCGCTATGCATCATGTCAGGGTCTTCAAAGTCGAAAGATAAATCATTAACTTTATTTGGGCCTTACCTAAGGGCGTACTAATAAAGTGTCCTTTGTTTAAAAACAAAATTTGCTCTAATTTGATAAAATAGCAAATTTTTATATGCCAACTTGGACTTGTATTTTAACCACTTTAAAGACGCTTACAATTTCACGAAACCCATATATACGTGCCATATGTAAAATACATGTGGAAGGGGGTCAACCAGCGCTCGCAGTCTCGCACGGCAATCAACTATTTTTACTTAGTCATAAGCGCCTATCGACGAGGATTTCCTATTAAAATTGCTTTAGTGCTTAAACTAAATCCTCTCACAAGTCCAGATACAGATAGTAGTAGAACGTAATTGTTTTCGTCCTTGTTTTAATTACTTAATTACTGTAATGAACGAAGCGTCGGTATTAGCGAGGTTAACTACAGTCACGCATCATGAGCTATAGTAACACGCATTAGTGTATCTTCACGCATGGTTTACACGAGGTAAGCACAACAATAGCTTACAAACATTATATACCAATCATGTCTTTATTATTGTAAAATTAACTCCTTCTGTCGCGTTGCGTAAAATGGCAGGAAGTATTTAGTTGATAGTGAACAGTCATTAATTTTAAATTAGGTCAAATGCCGTCACCCTGACCCATGGAGCTAGAGGCATACTGGGGGACTGTCACTATGGGATTGATATAGAGGGCATCCACCTATAATTACGCCTGCATTCCTATGAGAAGAAGTGGGCAGAAGATGTAGAGACCTGATAATCTGCCAGTTTTTTTTTATATCTACTGTATGGCGAGTCTTTTCCCGCAAGACCTTACGCACAGTAGTCGCGCTTGTCCAGAAACAAATCATTCAATGTCATGACTCTGCCTAGATATCTCTTTCTATCAGCCAGTTAGGAAACCGTGTCATATTTTTCAAGAATATCGACAACAGATAACCAAAATCAGTAAAGTCTATGTTTGTCGACAAACAATAATGTTGTTGACTAAATTGGGCCCATGGCCTTCCCATCGCGCCCGCCGGCAGTCTATTGTCTTTGAGTGAAAGTGTAACAATAATAAATATAACCTTGTTGAAATGAGAGGAAATCATTGCAGCACATAACTGATTATTAAGTGCAGAGGTTGTTATCAATAGATTGTATGATCTAAAGGTTATATGGAGAGAGTGTGTTCAATTTTTAAGTTCATTTGTTCTGTAATGTTAACTTGAGTGAAAACATTTAGTCCAGAAAATCTTTAGGAATAAGTTCTCTCGAAATGTATAAACAGTGTCCTGTAATATAGATAGTTATATACCATCACGCCTGTATTCCCCTAAGGGTTAGGCAGAGGTGTACCAATGTACACCCACAGTTTCGCCGGTATGTTTTAGGTTCCATGTAATAGGGGTTGAGGCTATTGCCATTAACCGGGCACGAATCCTAACTCCGAGCTGCTACTAAGGATTTCACAGAAAAATGCAATTTAAACCCTTTTTGCTCGCCTTGGGAATCGAACCCAAGACCTCTAGCGTAGCAGTCGCGCTTAGGGCCACTAGGCTACCGAAGCAGAGTGGTGATTTACCAGTCATATTTTTTTTTAAACAAAGGATAATGTGCACTGTCTAAGGAAGCATTAATAGTTTTATAATCAACAAGCATTGTCTTAGCGTAAAGTTACCTATTCTCCTGTATGATGTTGTTGGCATGCTGTGTGATCACCCCTGAGAATGTGAGAGCTTGGCTGATGCTTTGACCAATGGCATCCTGCGATGATATCACCAGGTTCTCCACTGATTTTCTCCTGTTAAATATAAGAGATATATTAAATTATTTAAACATACATACATCACGCCTGTATTCCCCGAAAGGTTAGGCAGAGGCGTTCTAATATACATCCACAGCTTGCTGGTATGTTTTAGGTCCCATGTAATAGGGGGCGAGTCTATTGCCATTAACCGGACACAAATCCTAACTTTAGCTGCTACTGAACATTTTATAGAAAGCCCCAATAACACTTTCCTCGCCCTGGTAATCGAACTCAAGACCTCTACAGTAGCAGTCACGCTTAGGACCACTAGGCTAACAAAGCAGTTAAATTATTTATAAAGATAATAAATTGTTAAAAATTAGGAGGAAACCTTGACGATAAAAGAGGTATATTAAAAATTGCTCATTAATATTGAAATTAAATAAGTACGGATTTTAATTAGGGAGATATGGAAACAGCGTAATTTGTTATTGATAAATATTTTGTAACATATTACCATAACGCATTGTATTTTTAACCAATTACATACAAAAAAGCAGGATGTTGTATTATACCATAAAGTATCTGTTCCATTGCTTATGATTTACGGGATGCAAAAGAGTTAGAAAATTGAACAGGGACATAGGATAGACCTCGTAATTAATAATACAATAAGGGCTTCAAGTTGCCAGAATCAACTTTTAACTACGATTTAAATGTTAGTACAGACAAATTACATATGACCTTTAGTATTTTAACTTCTTGTTAGAAACTAACTCCGAGTAAGGTTAATGGCACAAGTCGCCTTAGTGTCCTTAACCTCGTAAGGCCCAACGACCTAATTTAATGACAAAAATAAGTAGGTGTTCCGGCCCAAGACAGTTTTTAAAATCATTAAATTACGGCCCAGCGACCTAAAATTATGACGTCATAATTTTAGATCTAGTCATTTTTTTTCACAATAATATTGTACATGTAACTTTGGCCCAGTAACCTAATAAAATGATATATAATTTCAACATATTTTTTTGCATGAAATAGTTAACTTTAGATACCTATAGGAAATACGCCTTAAAAAAATTAAGCCAAAAGCATTTAAACACTTTTTTACTAGATCAAAGTTCTGGGCCGCAACTACTTGCACCTATTTTTAGTACATTGGGTCGTAATTTGTAGCGACCTAAATTTAGGTTGGGCCTTACGAGGTTAAAGTTTTTATAACCAGTTTAAATAATGTTGTGTTTGTCGGTAAATAATATTAATTTACTTTTTTAGTTTTTTTAATTGCTAATGTTATTTGAATAAATTACCATACTGTGAGAATAGAATCAAGTTAAAGGACACACCAAAAATGGCAGATTTATCAGAAGGCTAAGTAGGCTTGCGCCAAAAGTGGCAATTCTCCCCACTATTTATGGTCCCCACTTTTTTTTTCGTTTTAATAGACAGTTGTATTAGGCTAGGAAAAAGAACTCAATGCATCTTGTAGAAGACTTTTTTCATTGACTTCCTTTTCATTGTTCATTCAGTAGTAATGCTAACTTCTATTTTTCATGGTAAAACACCCAGTTCATAGCCCCCAATCAGAAATAGGCCTAACTTTCATATTTTGAACTGACAATTCAGGCCAGGGCGGCAAAAATACAAACGCCTATACTAGGCAAAGATGCGAATCCATCGCTGCATACCACTTTTATTCATGACATACATAAAGATATGGTATTTCTTAAATATTTATTGCATGATAGTAAGCATCAGCATAATCAATTAAGAAAAGGTATAGGTACTTATCAAATAATATTTGTTTGTTTTACAACATGAACTTCAAGTGACTCTTGACTGTCTAACAATTTAAATTAGCTCTGTTTATTACTAGTTTATTTTCCCAAGTTTATACAAACGAACACAATGGGAAATTACTCTGATTAGCAGTTACAACTAACTGTACAAAGTTGTCACAGTAACCTGGCCTGTATAGCTTAATAGGTAAACACTCCTGTAAAAAGTGCTGTGCGAACTGGAAACAGGTCTCTAAGAATATAGTGACATAGAATAAATAAGTAGGGGAACGTTTCTAAGATCCTTAGGGCCCTGATGATGATAATTTAACATCTGCATTGCAGGGACGATACAAAGATCATCGACCTATCATCACCGATGAGATTGTTTTGACGTGTCCTAGACTTGCGAACATCTAGTATTAACTGGTAAACAACATAAACAATGTCCAGTGACGACTACAATAACACAATCGTTCTATAATTAGGAAAAATGCGTATATTACTCACATCGATATGGCGATGTTCCGACTGTCTAGCTCTGAAGAAGTCATGTTACCAGGCCTATTTAATTCACTTTAGTATCTGCCACTAGTGAGCTATCATTACCAGCTGCGTTTTTTGCTTTCATCATCCAAATAATGGATTTTTTGCATAAAAATAATAAAATTGATCTCTTTCTTTAGCTGTAGTCAATGACAACTGGATGCAGTGTTGCAAGGTATTGGAAATAAACATCTGTAATTATTTAATGTTGATACTCAAAGTGTTTTCCTTCGGCCCTTAGGTAATACGTGCTCTTCGCAGTTTTCATTTCAATGTGAAAGGAAGGTTTTACTTGTTTTTGTTTTTTATCCAGTGATGAACATTTACAAGAATTAATGCGAAGAAATACTTTTTCAATAGATCAAAAGACTTAATGCCAAGCTCTTGTTTATACTTCAACCAACCAACAGATATTTAAAAAACATCTGTCACTTCGTGCGACATGTCTGTGGACATGTCTATCCATTCGTGTAACACGTGAGGTTATTTTAATATTTTGAAATACTTGTGATGTGTTTTTACAATTACAATAAAGTTTAAATATGGCAGATGAAACTGCTTTTGATAAGAAGAAGTCGCACCGTGCTAAACAAGCCGGGCGCAAAGCAGAGAAGAAGAAAAACAAGACAAAACTTGATCAGTCTAACCTAAGTGCTCGGCAAAGAAATCCTAAAGCGTTTGCTATCCAATCAGCTGTAAGGGCTGAGAGACAGTTCCGCCGACGAGAAGATGTTATCTCGAAGAAGCAACACATCCCACAGGTGGACAAAACTCCCCTGGAACCACCACCCATTGTTGTGGCCATAGTTGGTCCACCTCGAGTCGGTAAAACGACCCTCATCAATAATTTGATTAAGAGTTTCATAAAAACTAACGTGACGAACACGAACGGTCCTATAACTATCGTTACATCGAAGAAACGGCGTATAACACTGATAGAATGTAACAACGATGTCAATTCTATGATTGACATAGCCAAGTGCGCTGATCTCGTACTGCTGCTGTGTGACGCAAGCTTCGGCTTCGAAATGGAGATATTCGAGTTCCTCAACATATGCCAGGTGCATGGCATGCCTAAGATCATGGGTGTTCTCACTCATCTTGACATGATAAAGAATGCTAAAACACTGAAAACAACTAAGAAAACTTTAAAACATAGATTTTGGACTGAAGTATATTCTGGAGCCAAGTTGTTTTACCTGTCAGGTATTATCCATGGAGAATATTTGAGGAATGAAATAAAGAATTTGTCGAGATTCATCTCGGTGATGAAGTTTAGGCCACTAAGTTGGAGGATGACCCATGCCTACGTGCTGGGGGACCGACTGGAGGATGTAACTAGTCAGGAGCTGATCAGGAAGGACGCCAAGGTGAACAGAGACGTGGTGCTGTATGGATATGTGAGGGGAGTGCCGCTCATGAAGGACTCTTCAGTTCATATTGCTGGTAAGAAACTAGTGTTTGTTGCATTTTTAAAATTGTTGAAGAAAGTGTGATTTTGGAATAATCACCATGCACATGTTAGTGTAAAAAGACAGTTTGCACCCATTCTTGTGCCAATCCCTGTGAAACAAGTTTTTCTCTCCTCCAACAGCAATCATTATTCTGCAATCATTAATCAGCAATCAATTACTCCTTTATTTCTGCAAAGGTAAATAATGCAGCTGCAAACCAAAGCATCTTTTTAAATTAGTTACCAACAGTTTTATTTTATTTTATTTTATTTATTTGGGACAAAAAACAGTTACATGCTAAGAGCAATACAATAAATTCTTAACATAACATTACAAACATGTAACCCACACCTTTCTCCACATATTAATAAAAAGAATGAAAATGATGATGATGTTTGATATGTAGATTTTCGAAATCGTGTTAGCAAATCTAAACCATTGCATTGCATTGCATTTGCATTTGTCTCTGCATCACCCTAAGGTTGACTGGTAGAGAATGCCATTGGCATTAAGTCCGCCGCTGTACATTTTGTGTGCATAAAGCGTTAAATAAATAATAAATAAATAAATAAACCATTATTGAATAAAATTAACAAAGTGATTAATCTTTCCAGGTGTTGGAGACATGAAGATCAGTGAGTTGTCCTACCTACCAGATCCATGTCCTCTCCCAAGCAAAGAGAAGAAACGGCATCTCATGGAACGAGAAAGACAGATATATGCACCCTTTGCTGGTGTTGGAGGCATTGTGTATGACAAAGATGCAGTTTATATAGAGTTACAAGGATCTCACTCACACAAGAAGGAAGATGAAGAAACAAATGAAAAGAAAGCTCTTCTCAAGAATGTAGTGGAAACAAGGGAGACAGTTGATGAACAGATGCAAGAATCAGGTTTCAAATTGTTTAGCGGAGGTGCAGTCATCTACCCTGATATGATCAAAAATGATGAATATTTGCAACAGAATAAGAAAGCAGAATCTGATACATCTGATTCTGAAGATGATGGCAATGCTAGTGATTCTGATAATGATAGTGGAATAGACGAGAGTGACAAAAAAGAGAAAGAAAATAAACTTCCTTGGGATAATAACTCTGAAGGAGAAGATGATGAGGATGGAGAAACTAGTGTTAATGGGGACAACAAGGAAAAAGGGGACATGAGCGATGACGAAGATGATATCACATCCGATGAAGAACCACAGAAGGAAGACTTTGGAATGAAATGGAAAGAAAAGTTAGGAGAGAAGGCCACAGAAGCATACCTAGAGAGACAAAAGACGTCAAGGAACATCATGAAACTTGTGTACGGCGATTTTGAAATAGGAAACAAATCCAAAACTAAGAAGGACGAAGATTCTGAAGAAGAAGATGAAGAGCTTGGTGGCCTGTTTAAAAAAGTAACAGATACTCAAAAGAAAAAGCACAAAGAAAAGGAAAGATTAGATTTAGATGAGTGCTCATTCTTCTATGCCTTGAACAAACCAAATCTAAGGGACTGGACCAGTGAGTCAAATAAACAGTATTTGATCAATAGTTTCGTGACTGGCAAGAGATCGGCTGATGAAGATGCATCTGAACTATTGAAACTAGATGATGCAAGTGACGGTGATGAAGAACTTTATGGTGATTTTGAAGACTTAGAAACTGGTGAGAAACATAAAGCTGAAGAAAACACAGAGAAAATTCAAGAAACAGGCACTAAACGTAAAGCAGAACTAACAAAATCTGAAATTTTAGACAAAAAGATGAAATTGAAAGCTAAATTCGATTCAGAGTATGACAATCCTGATGACCACCGGATCAAAGGAGACCATTCTTACTACGAAAACTTAAAAGCTGAGGCTTTGAAACAATCAGAACTCAACAAATCAGTGTTTGAGAACTTAGACAATGGTCTGAGAGTTGAAGTTGAAGGCTTCAGACCAGGATTGTATGTACGAATGTTATTCAAGAACATGCCATCAGAATTTGTTACTAACTTCGATTCTAGCTATCCAATACTTATTGGAGCTCTGAATATGGCTGAGCAAAACATAGGCTTTGTATCCTGCAAAGTTAAGAAGCATAGGTGGTATAAGAAAATACTGAAGACAAATGATCCACTCATCATTTCGTTGGGTTGGCGTCGCTTCCAAACGTTACCCATCTACTCGAAGATAGAGGATGACTTAAAATGCAGGTACCTGAAGTACACTCCTCAACATGTCACATGTAACATGCACTTCTATGGCCCTATCACACCACAGAACACAGGGTTCCTCGCCTTACAGAGTGTTAATAACAATACAAATGATATCAAGCAAGTTGGCTTCAGGATAGCAGCTACAGGAAGTGTGAACGAAATCAATAAGTCAACTCAAATAGTCAAGAAATTGAAATTAGTTGGTACTCCATTGAAAATATACAAGAAGACTGCTTTTATCAAAGATATGTTTACTACCACTTTAGAAGTTGCAAAGTTTGAAGGGGCTCGAGTAAAGACAGTTTCAGGCATTAGAGGACAGATTAAGAAAGCCCTGAACAAACCGGAGGGCGCTTTCCGAGCTACTTTTGAAGATAAAATCCTGATGAGTGACATCATATTCTGTCGTACATGGTTCAAAGTTGATGTTACCAAGTTTTATGCGCCAGTTGTTAACCTGCTACTGCCTGCTGGAGCCAAGAACGCTTGGCAAGGCATGAAGACTAAAGGGCAGCTCAAGAGAGAGCAAAACATCAAAAACGACGCGAACACAGACTCTATGTATACAGAAGTGAACAGAGCTCCCAAAGTCTTCAAACCTTTAGTGATACCCAAGAATCTGCAGAAAGGCTTGCCATACAGGTTTAAACCTAAAGAAAAGTCGACAACACTGTCAGGCATAAACCCGAAAGATAAATTCAAGAACAGGATAGCAGTTATCAAGAACCCGGAAGAACAGAAGGTTACGAACGTCATGAAGATGCTGAAGACTAATTACGAGAAAAAGAAGGAGGTGCAGAAGGAAGCCACTGCGCAGAGACTGCAGAAACATAAGAAACAGCTCGAAGAAGAGGAATGGAGGAAGTTGAAACGACAGAAGGAACTGAAGAAGAAAATATGTAGACATTTAAGTAAAGTTGGTAATAAAAAGAAGCCTCAGATGTGAACACTGTTTGATTTATTTGATAACCCTGACAACTACTATAATGTAAGCAACGAATTTCAGACAGTTATAAAGTGAGCATTAATTATAGAATTTTCAAAACAGTTTGAAGCAATATTAACACTTCTATGTATGTAAGCAGTAACTATGCAGTTATTTACTTCAGTCATTCTTTGTTTTGTCTTATTTATTTCATTTGCTCTCTATACAAAGCAGTACAGGTTCATATTTAGACCTTAGTCAGTTCTAGAATTTAACTCGATAGACATGCTCCAAACACGTTTTCTTTAACGAGTTTGATCTTTGTATCTAGAAATCTATATGACAGGTATAAAGTAAGTAAATAAAACAAGAAATTGTATCGTGTAAATTGTATTTACCTCTTATCATTATGCTCAACGTATGCCGTCATCGCACTTTTGATAAACGTTTTTACAAACGTACAGATTACACATTAGTACAGATTACATTGGTCAAAATAAACATTGTCTAGTTAACAATTTCGTTATGACATCAAAACAATGGCCGTTAGAAGGGTTCACCTGTAACGATATACCGATTATCTAGTCGAGGGCCAAAGCGATCATTTATAACACGGAAAGCCTTGGAATGTAACGCGAACGGTGACGAGACGCTCCCACTCGCGCGCAACTCGATACATATCCCGTCACTATAACAAGCTATGCACACACAGGCCAAATTATATACATATCCAATTCTTTTCACTAATAAACATATTTTACAATAATTCCTTAACGTGAAGGTAACTTTATTCTTTGGTAGCGCGAGCCACTGGGACTTAAAATCTTGAAAAAATATTTAATTTATTTTGTTCGATACGGGTCCGATAGTGCGCGATCGGAGTAGTTGGAATGTGATAAAATTATTCTAGTTATTGTTCGGTCGCGTCCGTTCCAAACTGGCGGTTACTTGGCACTTGTGGAGTTACACACGTTACGGCACACACCGAGGACATCGACACACCTGGCAACACTGATCGCGTTAACACAACATGGCGGCTAGCGGCCGGCTGGCAACACGGGAGCGGGTTTGTAACATTAGATATGTAACTTCTTTCATTAATAATACAATAATATCTACTGTACTTATATTTACGAAATCTCAGTGGACAATATTCGTCCACCAGAAGTGATTGGCATTTATTTCCAATCATTATAATAAGTAAGATTAACATAACTTCACAGAACAAAGTGGAGCCATCCAAACAAATGAACTAGTGTAACAGTAACAAGGCACGTTACGCACTCGTAACCGAACGTTACAGACTCGCACCGAACGTTACAAACTCGTCACGGTGTTACGCGCCGGACACCAGCATAAGGAATCGGACGATTGACGTTTTCTACGCTATCTGACGGGAACATATAAAAGTGTATGATTACAAAGGGACCGCACAGCGGCCATGACACTTCGGCTATACTTACTACGTCATCCAAACCACTTTATACAAAACTTGTTTAGCTACGTCGAAAAGCTATAAGTACACTAACAGTTAACTAATAACCATCTCCATAGTACTCCATACTTGCATTGTATACAAACTTTATGTAGCTAATATATATAATTTATTTATACTTTGATAATGAAACGATGATGTGTACGTATGATATTGAGTCAGGCTTTATTGACGAGACGTCAGACCGACGAGCCACCCGAGTACGAGACGAACAGACATGACACTCAGTCTCCTATAAGTTTATTATTTCCACCTTAAGACTAGCGGTCAATTTGGTTTCGCTTTGTTGCACAGAATCATTCCATCTATTTCGTCCCGCACTCAAGTGGCTCGCACCACTAACCTACCCTACGCCTGCAACGCATTGACTAGCCACCGCAGTTAGACATAGCACAGTGTGTGACTGAACGACAATGGACCTAGCCAGGGTTACTTCATTTGCGGACCTTATTTCGAGTAGTAACACAGCTCCCCACTTCTCAATTAATTAATTAATTTATTTATTTATAAAATATTGTAAAATTTTAATTGCATGAAAAACAGTAGCGATGATTCTAAAGTGGGTAGTATGTTAGTTAGATTTAATCTGGTAGATAGTGTCTATTAGGCATTGTGAAACATGGTTTCGTTGTTTGTAGAATATTTCCGATGTGCAACCGCTACCTGTCCTGGCTACGATCGCATAACAATAATGTGATAGCTGAGCGCACGACACGTCCCCACTCGCTCCGCGTTCCTGTCACGTTCACTTGTCACGTCGCAATACAAAGTAGATACCATTCACTTTCCAATTTATTATGAAAAATTTTGAAAAAGCGCCGCGTCACGTATTGCAAGACGTCTGAAGTAAGGGATTATGAGCAATATGCTGAACAGGATAGGCGCGAATTTTATATGAATGTTATATGTTGACATCTTGCAACATTTGACGGCGGCGCGACTAACTCCGAGAAGTATATATCCAAATGTTTATCTACGATTAAAAATTAATTAATTTTATAAAAAAATCACACCGGTGGCGCCGTCTCTCACCTTACTTTATTAATACTGTTACTCGATAACTATACATACACCAGCTGAGGCCTGCGCGTCGCGGGCATTACACATTACACGTGATACGCGACAACCGTAACACAAACCATTATTGAGGTAATTTTTATAATAAACCGGTATATTTAATACATTTCCTATAATAACTTAATAAATAATAAAATCTAGTTAATAAATAAGCGGTTATCATTACAAAGTAATAATACAATAAAAATCCTTTCAGTTTTGAACACATCTTAGCTAAATATTGCTATTACACCTACAGTCGATAGAAATGATATATAAACGATAATATTTACAATATATTTGCTACAGGTTAAAAAGATTCACTTTTCAAACTAAAAACGCTTTAGCTATACATTTCATTAAGTTTTATTTCATTATCTATTGAAGTCGGCGCGGGGTGTGCGCTCGGTTCTGATACAAATTAAAACATTCTCATTCATTTAATTGTGTAATTATCTATAAACACATAGTGGCAACAATGCCAATTGATGAGCGTGGTTACGAAACCATGCGCATCAGAAAATTACATTAAAACAGTCTAGTAGTACATCACATACGCGAACCGACCGCACACCGCACGCCGACGGAACTAATAAAACGACAACATTGATGTCACACGCGCGGCAGCCCTAGCGTCACCCGCAGAGAGTGCGGTAGGCCTGACACGCTTCAGGATATTTGTAAAACGCTTAACAAAAATATACCTAGCTAAGTTTCAGCTGATCTAGTAGCGAGTTAATAAAATAGAAGATTACAAAACAATGTAATAACACTGTACATAAGACTAGTAACGTGCACTCGCGTGTCGACACTGGCGACATCTGAGAGGCACACATTCAACTACATAAAGCTATTTATATACACACCTCAGCGAGGCACTTGGTAGACAGGTAAGACGAAACGACTCGCTGTGTCACACAGCTTTACTACAATATTATATTCAAGTGACGTTGTAGCCATACCTTTATTATAATAGACAATCTGACATTCAACATTTATACCGCAGAAGTAACGCTGTGTGACACAGAGAGACGGCATGTATTCCAACTATTAAGACGGCCAGACACAGTGCGGTATACTCGTCAGTTATATCCGTTTGATTTCCTTTTAATGTACTAACTAACTTTGTAAAATTGCACACTAACTGTTCATTATGTCAATGGATGGTTCTTGTAAGAATACCGATAACAGATAAAATAAAACACTTGAATATTCAATTCATCTATTTCTTTTGATCGTTTTTGATTTAAGTTATTCCCTAAATATAGTCATATGGCGCTATGTGGTTGCGTATGACTTTTTAGTAAACAATTTGAGTTCATTGTAGAAAAGTGATAGATTAGACCATTGGAATATGAGCCTTAATAACAAGAAAGAAACGGACACGATTGTCAGATATACCGTACCGTGTGACCAATAACACACATCACAGTCGCGCCGCAGTTGAAACACACGAGACTGGGCGGCACAGTGCGGCCGCCGACCAGCTATAAAGTCATCTCTCACAACACACTCACTTTACGAGTAGCTAGTCGATCGCACAGCCTGCAGCTTCACGTATTTTGAACCTTATTTAACTTGAGATACAGTAAATAATTAATTTTAATAGTTTGAGATTGTATTTTTATGCAACACACGTAGCGGTAAACTTGCGCAAATTCGAAGTTTCATATGTATGACATTAGTTGTAACATGTGTGGCTACCATCTTTATATTTCTTGTTGAGCAGGGACTGGCACCAATATCGATAAGTTTGCTTGCAATTACTTTTGAATATATTGCAATTCTATGTGTATTATGTAGCAAACAATATTACCTGTTAATCTAACTTTCTTATTGACGCACTATTAAGTTCATTTTAGGACTGAATGTTGAAACTTTTGATCCTGTTCAAGGTCAATTTATTTGCTTTTATTAAAACTTTTTCATACTTAAGAAGTATAATAAGCAATAGACATAATGTTAACGTTATCATCTGCAGACTGTGCAAGCGACATTATACAAATGTATATTAGTTAAAATATAACTAATATTTGGCATCAGAGTATGACAATGTTCACTAGCGTGTACCGTGTTTTGTCAACGTTTAAATAAAAAGGCAAAGACTGTCAGACTCCTGGACTATCACCGGCGATAACAATATAAGGTGATAGTCCAAGAGACTGATACTATAAACTATTGCGATATAAGACTATTTGTTTAAATATTTAGTATAAGTGCTTGTGCCGCTATTCATCTCGATATGACAACTATATTAATGTCATGAAACAGATGAATGGTCGCACAAATAACAGCCAATATTGCATCATAACAGGTATACTGTACATCTAAGAGAATACTTTAAGGCGAGTAATACTTACGCTATGTGATATCAAACACGGTACAGCGCGCCATAGCTACATTTGTATCCAAGTTACAATTAATAAACATCAGATTACAAGTTAAGTACATAGTCTACAGATTCCGGAGCACTTTGTTATAGTGAAGCCTTAGCTACGACTGCATAGTTCAATATACACTTTACGGAGAATATTATTGTATCAACGACTTACCGACGCTATGATAGCATTTTATAGTACTTTGGTAGATATTGTGGCGACAAGAGACTTACATGTTGGTAGTATATTAATAATAAGAAGCAGAAGTGGGCATCGGTAAATATACCTTTGACCTTGAAGTATTTACATTATATTAACATGTAAAACTTGTTAAATTAAGCGTATTACTATAAAATGCCGCCATATTAATTGTAACACATAAACCAGCACCCTTATTGTGTCACGCACTCGGAATGACGATCCTATTCATTTTGACACTACAACAAATTCCCTTGCTTTAAAAGTTTGAAAATACTATCTGCTAGATAGCATTGATAACGCAATGGATATTGTTGAGTTGTCAAAATGAAAGGCACCATCAGTCCGAGTGCGTGGCGCAGTAAGGCTGCAGTAGTGAGTGCAAGTTGTTGCACGTATTTGTACCAAATAAATAGTGTTGTGTAGTAACGTATGAGTACGGTAGCGCCTCACGACTAGCTCCATGTTGTGATCATGCGGCTGCCGGCACCCGGCGTGCCCACGCTAACGCGGGTAGGACGTGCCCTGCAAACCAAACAGTTACTAGTAATAATAATAATTTCCTCTTGACCGAATTTTGGTTAGGGCGGCTTATATCTCAATGGATATTAGCCCAGGACGGAGGAGATATTACAGTACAAAAAGCGTGTGCGCAAATTATTCATTAATTTAATATGTTGGGATATTAAATTGATGACTAATCAGTCATCAATTTAGATTATTACGTGGTGTTTGCACTTTTTTTTTTTAATTTTTCGTGTTATTTGTAAAACACGTTGCCCCCACATTAGGAATTGCTCATGTATCGTGGGTGCGTAAACAAACATACAAACATTTGTTCCGTGCGGGAATTGAACCCGTGACACGCAGCGCAGCAGTCTATCGCTCGGTCACTGCGCCAAACATGTCGTCAATTTTATTACATTACACATAAAATGTTAGGCGCAGTGAAATTTGATGATGTTGAGGAGATCAGCAGCATAAGATGCAGTGTAGCTGTGGTACCTAGTTGAGCGTGTGGTGTCAGGAGGCGGCGTGGTCGTGCTGCAGGCGTGCCGTGCGCTCCGTGCCCGCCGCCAGCAGGTTGCTGAACTCCAGCTCCAGGATCTGCCGCGCCTGCACAACAAACATCACAGTATCACAGTATGTACATACTGGGAATCTACCACGACCATGGCGTTCAAAAAGTAAAAGTAGAGTTTTTATTTTAAGTAGAGTTTGTTTTTTGTGAGTTATAATGTAGGTAATATGTTTGTGTACACACCTGCGTGTTCTGCGTGGGTATCTGCAGCGCGAGCGCCATGCTGTTGGCGTCGAAGTTGTCGTCCAGCGCGATCAGTGCGCCGTGCACGCCGCTCTCCGACAGGTTGTTCGCGTACTCCTGACACACGGAACCGTTGTCACAGTTAGAAACGAATTCATTAGTTAGATAGTAAACTAATTAGCAAAATCTTAGCAGAACAAGTAATTCTCAGGCACAGTATTGAAGTGACCAAAAGTTGGTCAGGTCAAAGTGTCGTAGCTTGCACGTATTTATAATGAATAATTGTTATACGTGGTGATTTTACAGTGTCGGTCTTCACTCATTACAACAACAATGGTCCGATGCGATAAAGACTTGGGAGACAATGCCTTAATAACTTTTACCGTTAGCTGCGAGTCGTCACCAATTTTTTAATAGTCAATAAATCAAATTTTGAATGAAACTTGCATTATTATATGCTGTGTTGGAGCCGTGCAGTTATAATGAGCGGTAACCTAAATAAATAAAAAAATACTTGAACTGGCTCTTTTATATGGATAGCATCTGTATTTAGAAATAAAATGCAGTGAACGAACCTTGAGATTAATAGCTATGAGCCAGCGCTGCAGCCGCTCGTTGGTCCACACGAGCACGTCGCGACTAGTATGGTCTGCCGCGCGGCGTCGCTCATCCAGCGCGCGAACACTGTAGCCCACGCGCTTCAAGCACGCCACGCCGAAGTGCAACGACGTTCTGGAACACCAAACGTCACATTTCTAGATCTGTCGAAGGCTTTAGACACGGTGCAGCATACCATACGAAGATTTCAAAGGTACCTTTGAACTCTTCGTAAGGTATTCAAGTTTCTAGTAAGGGCTAATAAGATTATAAATTCTTAATATAATTCATATGTATTTCATTTGACTTTTCATTTATGTAACTCTTTTTATTTTGAAAGATTTTCATACAAAACGTAAAGGAGTGCCACAAGGGCATTGCTTGGGACCTATATTAAATACACTGTATACAAATTATACCAGGCATAAAAATCAAGCTTATTTGAATGGAATGAACTATAAATAAATAGCGTTACCTATGAAAACTATCGACCATTTTGAGTTGCGTCCGAAGGTCCCTCTTAGTGAGGTGCTCCAACATCCGCGCGTCCACTAGGCACTCCATGAACGTCGTTCTGTATTGCGGTAAACCTGGAATAACAATGATTTATACATATAATATAAAGCATTTATATATATATACTGTTTGATAGACTCGTGGATATGAGCGGACAAAAATGCGGTCTTAATTAATCGTATATGGTTTTATTGTATTTGGTGTATGCCAAATATTTGGCTGTCATTTGTAGATCTTTGACAGTCGTTACTGTTAGTCAGAAGCCAGAAAGTCTGACAACGAGTCTTACCAAGAGTATCGTATTACCCATTACTGGGTTGTGGAGGTCTGATAGGCAGTCGCTCCATGTAAAATACTGATATTCAGCTGCATCCGGTTCGACTAGAAGCCGACCCCAACATAGTTGGGAAAAGGCTAGGCAGATGATGGTGTATGCCAATGTTTATTTTATTTTAGTTTCTTGTCTTCCCTGTGGACTGAGTCTCACCTAAGGAGGGTAGCCACACGTTTCCGATCCACTCGTGGTTCATGTCCCCGAAGGCGAGCGCGGCGCAGGCGGTGCCGCGCGGTGCCGACGGCGATGTCAGCGACACCATCTCCTGGATGGCCAGCCGCAGCTTCAGTCTGTGTAGGGGGTTGCTAATGCCTGTCGAGGGATAATACACAGTAACTTGTAACATTTGTTAGCTTTAGACATTTTGGTATATGTCATCGTGTAAATTCACGGGTATACCTAAAAAATGTTTGAGAGTCGATTACAACTATACGTATATAGCTTCAACTTTAACCTATAACTCCTTTACAATTCAAAAGTGCATGTTAATGCTCTAATTGCAATAAATGCTTTGACTTTGAAATTGCTGATCATAGTTGCTCGAAGCAGTACGGTCATCAAAAAGCAACTAGTCCAGTCTGAGACGTGTTACATCTAAGATGTGTTGGGTACTGACCGATCTCGCGCTGTATCTCCTGGTCGGAGAGCGCGGACATGATGGCGCCGGACTTGACGTTGGCGCGGCAGGCGGCCACGTACCAGGCCGGCATGCCCACCCACAGCTCCAGCCACGCCACCACGGTGGGCCCGTTCCACAGCGCGAACGGCGTGCCCGCGCGCATCGCCTCGCCCAGCAGCTCGTGCCGGTAGTCGCGGTCTCTGCGGATAGTAAGCGTGGCATACATCAACATCAGACATTACTGGTCCAATTCTCAAAATTCTTTCGTTATTAGAAAGCCACTAATAAACTAATTATAAATATGCGATATGTAAAAAATTCATGCGGCGACTTTCTCGCGGGAAAATCCTTTAATTTGAGATTCCCCGGATTTGTCCTGGATTAGAGAGCTTCCAGGGGTGGTGTGAAAGGGGGTTTTCAAAAAGATCCGGATGAAACCCGGAGCCCTTTTGTATCAGGGGAAACCCGGTTAATTGAAATATAAGACAAAATAATTAAGTTTATAAAACATGTTGATGTAAACGATTATTTGATTTTAATTTTTTTTTTGGTTTCCGGGAAAACATCAAAATGTCACCCAAATGCCCGGAGCTTTTTATGTTTTCGTCCGGTGACGGCAATATAGGTGATGGCAGCCCTAATTTAATATTAGTGTGAGTAAATCTCGGTATCTGTTGAGAACTGCTAATACTGACTTGCTCTTGGTCCTGGCGTAGTCCTGGTGCGACATGGGTGCGTGCGACATGGGCGCGTGCGGCGTCATGGCGTCGCTGCACGCCGGGTCGTCCGCCAGGGAGGACAGCCCCAGCGACGATACTGACGATAGGGATCGAGGACTCTGCCCCTGCTGTGGGTGGGAAAGAGTAGGCTGTTTATACAGGTTGTTGGGATTGTGTGTTTATTGAAATTATTACAGGAACGGACATAAATTCGAAGATCTTAGGCGATTACAGATAAGAGAGTCACGTTATTTTTTATCAAAAGCAAAATATTTTTCGTGAAAGAAATAATAATATGATGGGTAGTGGGAAGTTGAAAGGAAACCGTTTGTCATCATGGTATGGGCTAATGAAGAGGAGGGATGAGACACATATGACCAAAAGAGTTATGATCACAAATGTGGATGGATGGAGAGGAAGAGGGAGACCAAAGAAAAAAAGGATGGGTTGCGTGAAGACTGATATGAAAGAGAAGGGAGTCAGTGACGGTTGACAAGACAAAAAAGAAAGGCAGAAAAAAATATATTGCGCCGACTCCAAGTAACGTGGGATAAGGGCAGGAAGATGATGATGAAATAATAACGTACTGGGGGCTTGCAATTTTATTGATTGTTAAATCCCTCTTGTTAAATAGGCTTTAAGTAATAAGCGCTGGTGGACCAGTAATATCTCTCACCGGCATCCCCGCCTTCTCCTTCTTGCTGAAGAACCGTCCGAGCGAGCTCTTGATGCCGCGCTTCTTCTGCTGCATGGAGGCGAGCGAGGCGGCCGAGGAGCCGGGCGCCCTGGCCGCCCCGCCCCACGACGTGCCGCCCAGCGCCACCGCCGCCCCGCCCAGCGACTCTTGGCTTGAACTGGATGAAATGTTGCTACGTCAAGAAATTTTGACGTCAGTTAGTTTTGTGATTGGACATTTACAATGGTAATAATAGGAGGTGAAGGTAAAGACGAGCTTAGAGTGCACTTTAAGGTTTTTAGGCGAATGAAGCTTTGTAAATAGCTTGAAATTTCAACATAATATAGTGCGTTATTTTAGGTAAGCCGTGTTTTAAAAAAAAATTGATTTCTTCAATGTTGTAAGCAGGTACAATAATTGCATAAAAAAGATATATAAGCCGGAACCAGTGATTTTCAATCTTCAATTTCAACTGCAGTTCAGTCATAATCGTTCACATTCAAGGTTTTTCTTATTTCATACCAACGTTTATTGGTCGCCTGAAGTTTGAATATCACTGATCTACAAGTATTAGTGCTCTTTTAGCTAGCGGTTAACTTTATAGCTAAAATGGAATTACTAAAACAGTAGTTTAGCCAATATCGACATCTACTATGGAATCGGGGATCACACATATAAAAATATTGAAAAACATACCATTTAACATTTACAATCCCATTTCTATGACGTACAATTGGGTGGAAACAATTAGTAATTCCATTTTGTAACATATATTTATTCAGAGAACAATAGAAAAATCTAATAACGACATAAATTAGTAGATTACAGTTTGTAAAATAAAAAACAAATGCATGCACGTGTATAAACAAAACTCAATAATAAGCTGGCCGTCTCGACACATTGCTATTCCATGTTTTGATAATAAAAGTAACTATGTAGTTAATATTATTACTTTATACAATGCAGACAGTACCAATTCTGGGCACTTTATTATTATTTTTCTTGTTCAACAAATTGTGCATTAAAAACTTGTTAAGGCACATTTACTATGCGTCGCTTGACACATAAGTAGCTTAGATACAAATGCACAATAATTCCATGTTTCAACTAGCTTTACACTGCCTTAACATTCAGATATAACTAGCCGACTTGACCAAACTGGGATGATGAAACAGATAACTATCAACAATTCTGTACATGCTGGACTTGAGACAGAGTCTGTGCGGCACATAGTTGAACAAGGTGTCGGGACAGTCGCACCACAAGTGAGCTAGGTTCACTTGCGGGTGGGACGCGGGTTTGGTGCCCGCGCGGGGTAAAGGCGGAGACCTGTGCATGGGGATCCGAGCGAGGCTCCCCGACATTATTGAAGTCCTGGTTGCGTGGAACGAAGAGGGTTTAGTTGTTAGTTTATAGATCAGTAGAATATTAGACATAGTTTATTTCACACATCAGTAGCACGGTTTAAATTACAAAAATCACCTCATGTCGCTCCAATTTCTAATTATGAGCTTGTAGCGACATCTATTTTACGACATACGAATTACTAGGACAAGCAGACGTTGCCTAGATCGCGCTATGAAAGTTCGTAGTGTAGTTAGTAGCATATATGCACAATCCTGTCAACAACTGTCGGGCAGTAGCCCACCAGAAACGTCACCCGTCTGGTCGGATCGGAAGATCTTCCCTTTTCGATGGAGCATGGGAGTCTTTACACACCCTGTTTCTCATACCTCCATAAGCTTACCAGAAATTTGCACCGTGATTGCGTTTTAGTGCATTAAAACAATGATCATGGTTCATTGCGGTAGTCCAGGATAGTATAAGGCAGTAGTGTGTTGTACTCACGAGTCGTAGGGCGGCTGGTAGTGTCCGCGCAGGCGGTCGCGCTCGGCGTGCAGCGCGCGCGCGGCCCGCTCCAGGCGCAGCGAGCGCGCCGTCAGCGGGGACTCCGCGCCCTCGCCGCCCGCCGCGCCCGCGCCCTCCTCGCACAGCTGCAGCTGTAGCCGATACAACACTTTACTACAGGATATTACGTCATGTCTTACGTTCGGTCCCTATTATAAACAGGAATACACTTGCAACATTTGAAAGTAATTTCCTCTTAAAAGATTGATCAAAGTGTACAAATATTTATGCTCGTGACTGTACGAGAACTCGTGCATTGCCACCGATCCAAGTTATTTCTAGTGGATGCGGTGCTCCATTTTCCCGTGCCCGCATGTGGGCAGGATCATTATCAAGCCGGGCCGTATGTTTAGATTTACATATCTACATCGTAGACAATATACGATCAATTAATGGTGTAATCAAATTATGTCGTAATATGTAAAAAATTCTAGACAATAACAACAATCTTATTAAACTGCTCAACTCTGATAAAAGTATGTATAAGTATACATGCAAAAATAAATATCATATTTAATTTCGATACAAAATGTTCTAAAATTAATTAAATTGATGTATAACTATGTATCAAGTAATGAAGTTATTTTTTTTTAAATTTTGCTACTTAAAAATGGATCTAATAAATCGAATTAGTTTTTTTTATTGGTAACATTAGCTAATTTTGACTCTATCAGTCATGATAACACTGATTCAGATTGATTAAAAACTACTTTAGGACAAAAATATAACATTTGAATGGTCAATCTAACACAGGAATAAAATCTAAAAAGTTACATTTTTAACAATCTAATCTAAATATTATATTAATCTTACAAAAATAAACTAAATATTATTACATGTATATCATTTAGTATTATGCATTATATGTAATTAATATACAGCAACACTCAACATTATGAAACTTGGATTTGATCAGTCATAAATGTATTTTAGAAATAAGTAAATTAAAATGATTATTTCTCAAAAAAAACTGATCATCGCTCATATAAAAGCAGCATCACCTCAAAAAATCCAATCGTCAGCTGCCAGCGCGCCGTCACCTTTTTATCTTGCCATTATAAAAAGTACTTTAAAGCACAAAATTTAAAGTCTTAACTTGAACGGCAAACAATTTGTTAGGAGTCGGGCTGGTGTAAAAATTTTAAGATGCCCAATGGTATACGAATGTATTATTATTTAAGTCGCTATTCAAATATATGTGTTTGATCCGCAAAGATACGGGATTCCGTCACATGTTGAGTACTGCTGCACTGTCATACATACACTTATATACTTTGCACATATAAGCTTCGCCTAATGTCTACGTTGCGTCAAGCAGTGCTGTGCACTCAATATGACAATCTTTTTTTACCTGTAAATAATACTGCTATAGTGATAATATAAGTACATACGATATACTACTTGCTAAGTACATAGGTGTTTTATATATTAGGATATAGCTGGCATGCCGCTGTTTTTAATAATAGGTTGGTTTTGATCATTTTCCAACAAAATTTACATAGATAAATGGATACAAAAGTGAATAAATATTAGCATCTATTTATTCAAAAATATCTTTGGCTGAAAGTCGAATGTGAAACTCACAAAACCAACCTTAAATGTATTTCACAATAAGGCATATTTTACTGAACCATAGCTAGCAGTTGTTCACAATATACGGATAGAGGGCGTGTCATGCTAAATGCTAGGATGTCATATATTTACTTTTTACATATATATTATTACTAAATATAAGCTACATATTACAGGACATTTTATAGGCAAATTAGGTGAAGCAGCTTGTGTTTTTATAATTTCCGATTACAATATTGTAGAAAGCCCATAAATAGGCAGTTTGTAGATGTTATCTCAGCAATGCTAAATTGAGTTAAAATTGTAAGCATTGGTTCTCCCAAAGATAAGATTATACTGATGATCCGAGTGACTGACAACAGTAATATGACAACTCATAAAGTTTTCTATCACGAGGTCAATTCAATAAAGGCTACAAGCTGTTTCACTATACATAGTTATATTAATCAGAGACGCAAACTTCCACACAGCTGTAAGCCATTCCTGTGAATGCGTGCATACCTTCCTCGTACAAGAAGAAACCGCTAAACTGTCACTAATTCGTTATTATTGACGTTGAGTAACTGGTTTATCAGATCCTAGATAGTTAGCTTTTGATGTCAATAGGCAAAATAACTTATTTTAAGTAAAACTTTGGCCCATAATAGTAATTTCTCCTATATCTTGTTTTTTTTTTGCAATCATATAAACTTAATACACAAACTATCAAACAACCAGACCCGGAACAACTACTTGTAGGCTATTTGATATAAAGAACACAAGTCATAAATATCGATTTTAAATGATTACAATTATTTTATAAGTGTAAACTTGTAATTGGGCTTCTTTTACGTATTACTACTCGAATGAATTAGCTGTAAGTTTCCTTAAAATACATAAAATAAAATCAATGATTCTCTACAACTTTCGAAACTATAACGTCAGTTTAGCGGTACAGTCTTAGTACTCTGGGAAGGTACAGCGTTAGGGCGGTTAGTAGTACAGTAGTGACGGACCTGGCTGGCGGGCAGGCTGTCGCAGGCGGGCGGCGCGCGGTAGTGGTGCGCGGGCGACATGGACGCCGGCGCCTGGACACGGGTACACTCTACACCCACTGTTAGTAGCGGCGACAACACGCTCTTTGTGCGATCGTAGCAGCAATTATCAAGATATTTTGCGCAGTATGTGTCGGATGACAGATAATTGAACTCTTATCTTTTGACAATGAGTACAGACCTCAGAGAATTAATGCACTGCAAGCATGATCGCACAAAAAGTTTGTTGAGTCATGAATTTACACAATGTTACATTCTTGGTAAAAATAGAGATTTTTAGTTTATTCCAAACCTTATTACAACAAGTATTGAAAATGAAAGTTTTGATACTTGATTCTAGTAAAATCTTATTCTAAATAATGTTAAACAAGTTGTTGTTAAAATTTTACAGTTAAGTAGGTACTACAAATGTTTAAAATTAATGCCAAAACCAGGTTAGGAATATCTTATTTTGATTATGTTATTAAGTACCTATGCAAGAAACAGCAGGTTAATTGTAAAGGGTGTATATTTTAACTCATAAATACTTTAACAAATAAATCAATTTTTAATCCCTGAAAGAAGTCATTCGGGAGGTGTCATGAAACTACTGCATTTTTATTTCATAAATAAATTTTGACGAGTTACTTATACACCCTGAATTGAAAATATTATTCAAATAGATTAAAGCTTCGTCCGCAGTAGAGCACAAAGTGATACTTACTTGACATGTCATAATATAATTAAAACAAAGAGTTAAGTGCGAACGAGGCTTTTAAAAATGGTTTTAAAGGTGCCTACAGGATTATTTGTTATTGTTGAGACCTGTAGACACCTTAATGTTCTTTGGGATGTGTGGAGGGAAGTGTGTGGTGTGTATAGGTACGGTGTGGTAGTGGTGTGTGGTGTGTATACGTACGGAGTGGTACTTGTGTGTATAGTGTGTATAAATCTGTGGCCTTGGTGAAAAAGGATCTAACTCCAAAAATGAAACTTTTGGATTTAGATCCTTTGTCCCTAGTGAAAATCTTTTTTCACTGTGTATATACTGTGTATACGTAGGGTTTGGTACTTGTGTGTATAGTGTGTATACGTAGGGGCGACTCGGCGGCGGCGGCGGCGACTGGCGGCGCGCCAGCACGGTCACGTGCTCGTAGTGTGGGGTGTGTATAGGTACGGTGTGTGGTGTGTATAAGTACGGTGAGTGGTGTGCATACGTGTAGTGTGCATACGTACGGTGTGGTACTTGTGGTGCTGCGCGAGATGCGCGCGCGAGGGCGAGGCGGCGCGCGGCGGCGACTCGCGGCGCGCCAGCACGTTCATGTGCTCGTAGCTGCCCACCTGCCCGGACCACACCCGCTTATATACATCCTGTTAATACGCGGGGGGCTCATGCGGGACATACCTGTACTACGCAGCAGGCCACCATAGCGAGGCGCGAGGGTGGCCCGCGATCATCATAGAAACTATTCTGAGAAATATCAAAATTCGAAAAACATGTTTCACGAAGCTTTATAATTTGAAAAGTTATGGAAATTTTGATACATTTTGATGTCGCGAAACCATAAAGAGATACCAATTTTCGGGAATTAAAAGCTGGACTTTGGCTGGCAAAAAACTAGTTTAAATTATCGCGTTTATCTAGTTACGATATAATTTCATACACAATGGGGAATTACATAATTTGTAATCAAAATAATAAATTTCTAGATAGTAACGAACGAAAATATTATAGTAGCGTTTGCTTTACGTCATTTACAGAAGTTTTGATATTCCTCAAAACAAATTGTACCGCGCCTAGCACGTAGTACAAATATGTAGAGATGTAATTCTAGATGGAATTGTTATATAACTTAAAATTCCCACTAAAATGACCCGAAGAAGACAAGTTGACGGCGCAATATTATCTTTTTGAAATTTTGTACTTTATTTTAGGGATAAAACAGTTTATATTCGCATAGGGGAGAGCCAATGTTTTAATAAGCATCGCGCCGCCATCAACACCATACAACAACCATGAAATGAACAGATTGTATGAGCCATCACCAATTCTATGATTTAATTTAAAAATAAAAGTTGTGTGGATAAGCAGAATGCAAGCTGAAACATTTTAATACAATTTATGATACACAAACATTACCGAGGTGATATATTTCCACAACCTCCTTATATATTCTATACAAATAAAAAGTTTGTATATAGGCTTCATACTAATCTACCCCCACCAAAGATGATAGTCTTACCTTTAATACTCGATGCTTTTATCTACATCTCACCAAAAAATTTACTATGGCTAAACCTATTAGGGCATCGAAAATGGACTTTTGCCCTTTAGTCAAATATGACCATACGGTATGGTGGTTATACGAATACTATTCTGCACTACTAAATAGGTCGGTTCTGCTGTTATGAACCATCTCCAATTTCTCTAATTTTTCGAAGTAATTGGCTCGTTTTATCAGAAGTACAATTTATAACTCCAAAAGGAAGATCAAATAGAGTAAAAGAGTTTTACACGACGGAATGAATGACCCCATATCTCCTACTAGTCTAAAAACCCAAATCTGAAATTTTATAACGTCACAATACAGTACAGTCCGCTAGGTATAAGTTGAGCTTTGCATATGTGTGGGTCCCCATATAGATAGGGTAGGTGTGACGTCATCGTCAGTCTAGAGTGCGACGCGTCCTATGCTTGGTTTAAACCGGACGCTACTCTTTTCTTTTGGTAATAATATAGTACATTTTTTAAAAGAGTATTTATGGAGTTTCTTGACCGTTCTCCTCCATACAAAACTTGCTTTTGGAATGGGGAACTATATTCAATATTTGTAATTAATTGACGTTCAAAATTGCCTTTTATGGATTTGATTAAAATATATGATTTGAGTTTGACTTGTAATCACTAACACAAATGCAAAGCTTGGCTTATACTTTGCGGTCTGTACCCGGCCGAGCTTTCGTAAGAGACGGTAAATTGAGGAGCCAACCCTGAACTGCAGGTGTCAGCATAGTCTAGTAGTGTGCTCACCCTGGACTCGAGCTCCTCAGCTCGCGCCTCGGTGGTCTGCTTCTCCTCCTGGATGAGGCGGATCTCGGTGTTGATGGCGTCCAGCTGCTCCTGCAGCATCAGCGCCAGCGCCGCCGCGTCCGTGTGACCCGTCTCCGCGCCGCCGTCCGACTCATCGTTCTGCCGGAGACCAAACACATCACGACACTGGCGCGAAACTATTTAGGACACCCAACTTTTGCAAATTTAAGAACAAGAATATTCAATGAGAATTAGAAGTCTCATTTTTCAGAGCTAAAATAAAGTGTTTTTTTTTTTTAGAGAAGTTGTGTCTTGGAATTCTTTGTTAGTGGTGTCAACTACCCAATTGACCCTGAAGTGGTCGCGCGGAGTACATAATAATATGAGTCCATGGTGACTGGTCCAAAACGCTGACTTTTTACGTAGTTTTTGTAAAAGCTGATTTAAACAACACCATTGAAGATTTCTTTTAGTTTTTTGTTTAATTTAATTATGGTAGAAATAATTTGTTATATTATAATAGGAAAATAATAATACAATTGAATTTCATTTAAAAAACGACAAAACTAATTGGTCTACGTATGTATTCTGCGCGACCACACACGTGACTTTTTAAGGCGCGACCACTGCGGGATTTAGTTATTAAGATAATTTTACAAGTTATTGTGGGGACTGTATGTAAAAAGGGGTAAGAGAGTAGTGTAGGGTCCGTATAGAATAGAAATAAGGGCATGCAATAATAAGGTGCGTCCACTAACTTCGTATAGCGAACTGACCTCGGCGTCGCTGGACACGTCGAAGGGTTGCTGCACGTTGGCGAGCACGTGCGCTTGCTGCAGCTTCTCCCATGAACCGTCCAACTGGGGGGACATACATTCACACTGACTATTCTTCTTTAATTAATATAAGTGACCTTATTGGCGAGGTTCTTTAGAAAGGTCGGGTGTGCAGTATTCGTAACTGGCGTGCTTGTATGACTAGATATATGAACGTGGATGAGGCAAAAGGAGTATGTAAGGATCGTAGCCGGTTGCGTTTTGTGGTTTCTGTCTACCCCCATGGGGAAAAGGCGTGCGTTTATGTATGTATGTAATAGAAATGAATAACACCAGCTTATTATTGTGTCATTACATGCAAAAGCCCTGCTCTTACAGAGAAGGCACAACCATTGATCACTACGCTTGTTCGAGGCGGATCGGTGATTTCAGACTTATATTAATATCAAAAGTCCAGGTTTTATTGTTGTTATAATTTGTTGGCAAGAGTCACCGCGGCCCTAATACGCAAAGGGCATTAGGAAGAACACGGATGGGTTTTAGTCAGTTCTTACTGACTGATATGATACTCCCTTCCGCTCCACCCAGGGCGGAAAAAAGTTTCGTCACAATGCTTTACTGATAGTATAAGGTTAAAAATTTGTTTGTACAAGCTAATCCCAGAAACTATTCTCGGTCCAATTTTAAAAAATCTTCGCGTTTTTTAGACCCGTTTATTGATGAAGGTTAAATGGTGCAACGTAACGCGTATGAAACCGTGGGATATAGTTAAGTTAAACTAAATGCTTTAAGTCCACCTTTGGCTGGAACAGTCCTGGCGGCGGTTGCGGCTGCGCGGCGGGTGATAACGAGCGAGTCAACGCGTCCGTCTGCTGGATGTTGAATGCTATCTCTTGTTCCAACATTTGACGTTTTAACTGTAATACAAATATATATGTTACATAATATATAAAGTAAAGCAGATTTGGTCAGGACAATTCTTATAATTAAATGTCTAAAAATGAAGATAAATTAGAGGCATTTTTTACAGATAGAGTCTCTCAACCCACGACCGACTTTTCGATCGATTTTTGACAGATTTCTTTGTGGGTGAGAATGGAATATATGAATTCTAATATACCAACGCACACGCCCGACAAAAAATCAGTCGTGGGGGAAGAACCTGAGACAGAGATTAGATTGAGATGTATCTAAAAGTTAGAATTGCCATCTAGTTTAAAGTTTTTTTTCTGGTTTAATATTATCTTCTTTTATTTCCGAATAGATCGTTTAAGTGAATTTTTGTTACACTTAGCATCTCCGCACACGACCGATTATCGGGCCGATTTTTGACAGATTTCTTGGTCGGCGAGAAGAAACTGTAAAAAATGGGCCTGTCTGAAATACTACTTCCAGGTTGGCTTCACTGATTGGTAAACTAGTCCTACACGTCACCTGTTCGGTCTCCATGCGCCACTTGGCGAGCTCCTTGAGGATGTCCTGCTTCTCGGCGAGCAGCTCGTCGGCGTACTTGCGCGTCTTCTCCAGCTCCTGCGTCAGCGCGTTCTTCTCGTCCAGCGCGTGCATGCGCTCCTTCAGGTGCACTTGTAGCCTGAGAACGATTACAATAAGTACAACATTAGTTTGATATATCTTACATATATATTTTTAAAGCTGCTGATGACTATACGTGAGTAGATTTAATAATCAACAATTAGTCAAATGCGGTATCCCTAGAGCTGTGAGATTACCAACGTTGACGGTAACATCACAGAAATGGTAAATAAAAAGGGCTGTTCAATGAGAAAGCATTCTAGTAAGCTATGTTGGTTCACCTGTCGTTGGACTCGGAGAGCAGCTTGTCGACGGTGGCGGAGAGCCTGGTGTTGTGCTCCTCGTTCATGCGCAGGCGCTGGTTGAGGCGCATGAGCTCGGCGTTCTTCTCCTCCACGCTGGCCTCCAGGCGCTGGATGCGGTCCTCGGCCGAGCCGTGCCGCTCCTGAGCCTGCGGACAAACTACCTGCGTTACCAAAAATTGCATTTTAATTTTTTGTTCAATGGTAGGGTCTGTTCACAGTGATACGCAACGCGACGCGACAGGGTAAGCTTGTAAACAAAATGCTTACTTTTTGTACATATTTCAAAAAGTATTTGTAAGGTCGCTTCGCGTCACGTCTTTGTGTGATCAGATCCTTATGTTCTAATTTACTTATTCAACTATGTAAGAGTCTTTTCCATTAAATTGCAATAAAATCACTGCCAAGTTTTATTGTGCAGCTAGTAAAGGTGGAACTTTACATGGCGTATGAACCGAAAATAAACCTTATGTCTATTAGAATAATGCTGTTTTTTAATTATCGATATAACTGACATATTAGCAAAAATACGCCAAGTAAAGTACCAGTGTAAAACAAATAGCATATTCACAACTTGGACAATACTCGTATGTTTTGAAAGTAACTAAAGTTAAACTAGATTGTTATCGTTAGCCCAAGTATTTTAATCAAATGTCTATATATCTATTGGGATATATTTGTATTGAATTCTTGCTGGGGCAAGAATTCAATACAAATATTAAAGAAGACATAGGTCTACAAAGTTATCGGGTATGTTATAAAGTTAATCTACAAACATGTCAAAACTACTGCAAACAATAAATAAGGTCATTCCATTTTATACAGAAAATTTTAAGAGACTAAAATGGGAATGAAACATGAGAAGCACAAAGCAAGACTTGTTCTGTTAGTCACTATAACATAAAAAATAACATTCATTAGTTTTAAGCACAACTAAATTTTATAGCCTTAGGTCACTATCTTTCATTTATGAAAGGTTCATCTTGCCATCTTTAACATAACCATGTAAATATCTGCCTAGCCTTTTCCCAACTATGTTGGGGTCGGCTCCCAGTCTAACTGGTTGCAGCTGAATATCAATGTTTTACATGAAGCAACTGACTCCGCAGCCTAGTTACTGGGCAACACGATACCTCTTGATAATACTTTAACATAACCGTGTTCGCCCTATTTTTGCAGAATAGAATAGATTTGTCCACAAATCGGTTGTTATTTTGATGCCGTGAGCCACTCACAGGTTACCATGAGTTTCCAAAGCCCATTCACTAATCATGCTTTCTGTTTTCTAGACAAGACCGGGCAACTTACCCAACAAAGAGTAAGCCAATATTAATTTACTAATTGATTATGATCTTGCTCGCTATTACGCAAGTTTATACTCTACTTCTATTGTATTTTAGTTTATTAGAAATTAATAATGTACCTGCCGTAACTGAAGTAATTAGTATATGACCGATGTATATAATTTTCTGTCTACATTCATATTTGCAAAGCCAATCATGTAACACCCGCATGCAACAGGACCCTACCCTCGCACGCATGCCTTGGACCCACCTGGCTGAGCGCCTCCATCCTGGCCTTGAGCTGCTCCTCCATCTCCGGCAGCGAGGACATCTGCGCCAGCTTCTGTGTGGACAGCTCCAGCTTCTCCTCGATGGCGGCGATCTTCTCCTCTTGCAGCTGCAATGCGAATGACGTGGCATGGTGTATGAACTGTGCGAGGCTACTGGAAGCGGGGCTAGGTTAGTTTGTTAGTTACAAGGCTCTGGACAAGAATTGGGCAGTGTCCACCACAATCAATTGACATACTTTTTATGAACTGTCAAAACGCGGTTCTCCCATAGATTTTAGCAACAGCACGCTGTGATGTCACGACTACGTGGCCTACTCAATTGATTAACTATTTATTGATTTTAATGTAAGTAAAAATCTAATTTTACAATATATTGAAAATTAATCGGTTTTCATGGGTACAATAAGTTGTGACTTGGTTAGTGGTGTCAACTACCCAATACAGGATATCCGGTGGGTCCACTGATTCTTGCTAATTGGCAAAGAATTGGAAGTACATAACTGCTGTTAACCTGCTTCGGGAAATGTAACTACTTGTTTAACTACAAGGAATATATTATATAGTCTCAAGATATTTGCCTTTTAGGAAACATTGCAATCCATGTTCTATCTTGATTTTAATATATAATTATTCATTTCTGAAACAATTGAAACCAATGCTGGAGTTCACTTATTATTTTACCTTGATCCCTTGGACTATAAGAAATCATGCAGGAGCTACATTACACTTCTTGAACTACTCCATTAGATCCCTTCAATTCCACCCATAAAGAATTCCACACAAAAAATCCTTGACGTCCATAATACGTACAGTTGCCGGTCCCAACCCCCACTACCATACCATTTGACATAACATGTACCTACCTAATTAAATACTGAATTTTATTGTATCTACGTACCATTATTCTGTTGCCATGCCCTTACCGGGTTCATGTTGGAAGTTACTTTAAGGCCCACTTTCACCAAAATCACATCATCACAATCATCAATCAATCAAATCACAATCACATTGTTAGAAGGTGACAAAGGCAGAATGATAATTAAAATACATTCTTCTTTATCGTGTGGGCAGTAAGTTCTAACGACCCCACACATCCTAGTGTCAGAGTTTCTAAACTGCCTCAAGGGCCTCTGACATGGTAACCAATGTCACTTATTTAAAATACATTTAGCGCTAAATATGTTTAGTGATTTGGTAGAAATGGGCCTTAATGTAACAAATATTTTGAGTACATAGCACTTCAAGCTTAAGAAAGCCCCGTCTCTGTCACACACACGTCGTGCGTCTCTGTCTAAAGCCCGACGTGTCTCGTGAACCTCCGGCAGGCCGCGTGCTGTGGAGCATGTTGTCTCACCTTGAGCTGCGCCTGCTTGTGGTTGAGCTCCTGCTCGAGCTTCTCGTTGAGGTCGTGCAGCGACGTGGACTCGCGCTGTGCGTTCAGGTACCGCTTCTCTAAAGTCGTTATACGCTCCTCCTGAACAAATATGTTATAGGTTGATGAGTGTATTGTTAGAGTTTGTGAGCATTGCAAGCGATCAAAGCAAGTGCGAAAATATCTTGTAGAACCGTTTCTAGTGGTCGAATAGTAAAACTAAGTGCCTCGTACAATAATTTGTGTCTTTTGTGACAGGAAGCCATGTTTAAATCCTGGTTGTTAAGACAAGGAGTTCTACAAAACGTGTCCCTGCGATACCGTTCTAAATTCTGAGAACGCGGTGGTTTTGCGCTCTTCTGTTAAAATCTCTCAAAATTGTATATTTATTTTCAGAGATTAAATTGACAGTTTCATAACATAAAGCACACTATTTTCAAGTTTGACGTATGAAGCCGTGGAATCCGCGTCTGAGACTACAAAATACACTTTAGGTGAAGTTAGCTTGCAAGTGAACTGAGCTTGAGGTGTGTTGTTAATCTCTAGCAGGTAGGAGGATACCTAATTTCAAACTTACTCACTTAACCTAATATTTTCCTAGAATATCATCGCTTATCAACTTATAAAAATACAACGTATAAAAAGCAACAGCTAAACCCAAGAGGCGCGTACCTGGTCCTCTTTCTGCGCGACGTTTTCCCGGAGGTCCCGCTGCAGCTTGACGCACTCGTCCTGCTTCTTGGCGAGCTCCTTCTCGCCCTTGGCCAGCCGGTCCTCCAGCTCCGACACCTTGTTGTTCAGCTCGGCCACGCGCCGCTGCCACGAGCTCAGCTCTGCTGACTGTATGAAGAATATAGTGTTAGTTTATCTTGATCAAAGTAAGAGAGGGATGAAAAGTTTTGATACTTTCTTTTTTAAGTAGGTAATCTGTATTACTGACAGATGGTTCTTTAAACTTTCTTGCGGGTTTTCGAGACCATTTTTGCAAATGAAATACTTGTTCTTTTTTCACTGACTCTTTGTAATGTATTCTAAACCTTATTCAAAGGACCGAATTAATAAAATTTACAAGAATTCCCTCTGGAATTATGACATTTAAATCAAATTCCAAACGTGGTTCATGCTGTTTATATTTTAATCTTTAGTTACCCTTGATAAAGTATAGACATACATACCATTCCATAAAATACTCGTACTTACCACCAAATTATTTTAAAACTACCTCCACATTTTGGCCAGGCCACGAGAAACCAAAATGCATCCATCGCTCCTTGACTAACTACATTGAGAGAGCTTTCCAATACATACGAAGCGATGGAAAGTATTTGGTAGGTTCAAGCTAGCCTTTTGTGAAAGGTATACTGGTTACCATGGAGAGTCCCAACTACAGTGGAGATGTACACCGGAGATGGTTAGTGTTAGTGTCAATGAATGTGGATGCCTACGCTCCTACGGTAGTCTTACGGTGAAGTCAGTGCGCGCCGAAGGTTACTCTAAGGGGTACATGCTTCTACTAGGGTAATAATAGGGTTAGCTTGAGTAATATACCAGGAATTCAGTAGAATGTTTTTAGAGAAGAGATATAAATATACTCAAATCTGACCCTTGAAAAATAAACCTTTTGTCAAAACTGTTTTTACCATAATTTCTTATTACTTATGCATTCAGCAAAGCGGTTATGTCTCAGCGAAAACTATTGGTTATATACGTTATAGCCATAAGGGCGAGGCGACATGCTCTCTTCATACTTATAGGGCCTATATATGTTGGTTCACCTTGTAGAAGCCCTGATAAATAATGCCATGCATACTATACAGTAGGTGGCCAGTTATTTGATTTTAATTAAATTACAATAACTAATATATTTGCTGCAATTGAAGCACTGCAATGCGGAAAGTGTTCAGTTTTGACAAACGGTCAGATTAATATTAAAGCTATCATAATTATTTACATAATATGAAACTAAACTAATTTACATTATGTTATAGTTAGTAGGTTATTATTAATTGTTATAGGTTCGATCCCTCCAGCCATTGTATCATGCTAATATCTAGTGATGTATTAAATGGGTCAAAAATATTCGTTGTTCAAACTTTTATCATTGCTTCAGTACATAAGTTCTAGACATAAAATTCGTGGATTATCAAAAAAAACTCATACAATGTGTATGAAAGTGTTAACGATATAGATCATTTGCTGTTGCTTGCATGATATATTTTGAAGTAGTTTTATTAATTAGACTTTTAAAAATAGTAAGGCAAAGATTAATCAACGTTACTTATCAAGTACTTTTGCTTCGGTTCCCGTCTCTATCTTATACTAATAAGCATGGCAGTTAAAGGCAGAGTGCTAAGCCAAGGCACATACCAACTTAAATTAAGTATATTTATAAATTGTCAAGATACAATGGCCAAAAGTATCAGGTTTAGCGCTACTTAATCTAGCATGTAGGTATTAGTACTAAATACATTTGGTTAGCAATATACAGTAGTACATGTTCATATATGCGTATTAGTACGATGTATGCGTTATAGATGGCGACACGATCGTGCAATGGCGACCAGACCGCGGTGTTAGGGGCCTGTTAGTTCGATTGAGTGGTGTTGAAGACCTGGCTTCCATGGAGAAGGTGGACTTCTAATAGTTATATTTTGACTACTTCGCGATGAAAAATTTAAAGAGGTATCGAATAATACTCGTAATAACTTTTGAAAACACATTATATTATGAGATTTCGTTTAAGATTAAACATGTGTTTTTGTCTGCCTCGTTAGCGGTCTTAAGCACGACTACTACGCTAGAGGTCTTGGATTCCATCCTCAGGTCTAGCAAAGTGTTATTGGGCTGTTCTATGTAATACTTAGTAGCAGCTAGGAGTAGCCCCCTTTGTTATTATTTTTTGTGTATTTTATCTATGGGCCTCAGTTGCCTGACAATAAAATGATTTATTATTATTACATGGGTCCTAAACATACCGGTGGACTGCCTGGTACATTGGTACACCTCTGCCTAACCCTTCGGGGAATACAGGCGTGATGGTATGTGTATTATTAACATTAACTTTTGAGAGCACATTACAAGATTTCGTTTAAGATACAACATGTTTTTGTTAAACTTTGTTTTAATTACTTTAGTAAATTCTAATCATACAATCGTTCTCTAAACTTGGCTTGTTTGTATTCAAACTTTAACTCCACTTGCTAGACTAACTTAGCTTTAAAGATAAACAGATAATCCTCTGTGGGATAAGCAAAAACTCATTTTATTTTCTTTTTAGGACGAAAAATGATGGCTCCTTTTAAGTTGAAAAGGGCTTTGAGAAGGGCAGACAAGGTTAATGAGACTACATAGATATGTGTCTCGCCTCTCTGTAGGGTCAGGGGCAGCCTTGATGAAAATTTCACTGAAGCGGAAGAGATACGTTTACGATATATTTGTGATTAACTTGATATTTTTTTAATATTTTTACAAACGCGCATCTTTTATAAGCTGGAGTGGATACTAAGTTAATTAGAAAAAGTAATTGCTAATCCGTTTTTAAACTGTTTAAGGCAGTATTTTAATTTTCCGTACACTCAATTATATCGTTCAGGCGTGATGGTATATTTTTTTTTTTTTCAATTATATCGTACTAATATTACAAAGAGATTTCTTGATGATGTTTTGTTTGTTTATACCGAATAAGCTCCTAAGCTGCTGGACCAATTTTAACACATTTTCTCCAATATATAGCTTCATTATTTCTGAGTAACATAGGTTTCAAAACATCACGCTACGAGCCACGGGAGCGGAGCAGTAACCATAGACGTAACGAGTCGCGGGCGAAAGCTAGTTACGTATATTTACTATTCAGACAATATTAGTTTTATCTTTTAAAATTTATCCTTATGACTTCATAGAATGTCCATCATCCAGCCACTACAGCCGTGCCCTCGACACCACCTAATCCTCAGTACAGTATGATGCTGCAGCATGTGTCTAACCTGCTTGGCGATCGTATTTTGGAGCTCACTGATTTTCCTTGTCGTCTCCGATTCGCCGTTTACATTATTTGGATCCTGTGCCGTCCATCAAAAAACAAATTTCAATGTAAACTAAACTCTATTTCACTTTAGTTTGTTCAAGCGGTTCTTTATCTAGAAGTGTTTTACAGAATTCATGATTTATTAACAAGTCAATAGTCATTTTATTTTAGACACTTGGAGCTTATAATTGGTTGTAAAATAATAAATTCAGTAAAACGTAAAAATCAAAAAATTTAATACACACAACACACGTCATACCTTTTCTGAAAGAAATTTTGCCAGTAATATTTTTACGTTCGGTTCAAAACTTTAAACGTTTTTAAACTCTTTTAGAAGAGGTACGTAAATAATAGAGCACAATCACCAACCACTAAGGCTGCGAACATATCAATGGCAGTACAAAAGATCGAAATATCGGGAAATTGTAAAAGTACTTTTAAATTCTCGACACTTCGAGCTTTTTACGAAGTTTTAATTCGAGCTGTGAAAGGTAGGATGAAGCAGTATCTATTTTTAGAGACGGAATTTTGTAAAACTTTAATTAAACGGTGAATTAAATATCTTAAACCCGTCAAGATAGCCGCAAAATGTTAGAATTTATAAATGATTATTAAGCTCTTGGTACATTCGCAGCCTAAGCATCTAAAGGGAAGTAGTAACACATATTGTTTCGAGTGTGTTTCTCTATAATATTTTCTGTTAGTGTTATGTACTGTGTGTATGTATGCAGAATCTTACAGTTCTGTCTATATATTTTACGTTATTATTCAGTGCTGTCTTTCCCCGTGATTTTGTTAAGGATTGTCTATCAATTACAAGAATTGTACCGATAAATAGGTAAATAAGTATAAAATATGCAGTTTGCTTACGGTATAAAAAAGAACTCATTTAAATATTAATCTTAATATGTTCCTAAGCATCAATATTTCTTTAGAGACGATCAAAAACACAAAAGCATTCCGCATTGAAATCCTAATCCTGGCTGAATAAAAAAAATCTATCCCAAATTTAATTTTTTGAAGTAATTAACAGACAATCTTCCAGCAAACCCAATTTACAAGGACTCAGTGCTGACATTATACAGACTGTGGTGTTTCCCGGCCGACTTTCGGCGCAATATACAGTATACCCGCCTACCTTAGTAGTCTGTGGTTCCCCGTTCTGTTCGGGCGAGCCGGTGGGGACGGTGCCGTTCTCCTTCGGCTTGTCGTCTTGTGACGACTTGTATTGCTGTAACTGAAGTGGAAAAGAGGTGTTAGAATGATTGCTTTACACAGAAGACTTTCATTATCATCATATTAGCTGAGGACATCCACTACTGGACATAGGCCTCCCCATAGGTTTCTAAAAGGACCGGTTGGAACGCCTGCATCCAGAAAAAGACTTTCCACTTATTTAATCAAACAATAAATCTTATTTTATATTTGAGATGGGTACGCTCTTGACTCTAGACTAGTCGAGGTCAGAGGTAACAAAGACGATGGATTGAGCTTACCCAGAAGACGCCTGTTCACTCTAACTTTAAAGAGATTAGGGTTTTATGCGTTCGGAAATGCAGACAAAGGTAGAGCCTTTGCAGAAACTCTACGAAATGTATCCTGAATTCAAGATATTCTGATCCTGAATTCCAAGATTTTTAACATGAAACAGTGATCAGAATGAACAGTGTGTAGTGCTAAATCAACGTGATTGCACGTATTGTCAGGGCCGTTCGTTAGTAGCGCTTAATCTGACTGCTATTGACATGGCCCTCAGCTTTGTTCTACATAATGAACAATGAGAGATATGGATACGTTTCAATTGTTTGGGACACTACATTTGGGAGTTCGATGTCATAAGAATTACGGCAGCAAATTGTGATAAGTGATTAAATGTTCATACAGATTGACTGGCAACTTGGCAGTTCATACGTGCTTGGAAATAAAAAAATATTTGATTCGATATATATTTTTTAAACTTTTCTTATACTAGGAATTTCTCCTGTATCGTGTGTGATGTAATAAACATATAAACTCACATACACAAACAGGCAATTGAACATTCGGTTGACAAAACGCCATCAAAATCACTTTGCGCCACCTCCCCTTAAGTGAGTGCTGCTTGTAATGATTATATACTAAAATAATGCAACTTACTTCTTCTTTAGTGAGCGCTAGTTCTTCTTCTAGCGCCGTGTTCCTCTCTAACGCAACACGCAACCGTTCCCGAACCTGTAACACGTCCCAACACACACACATTACTAAAAGCACCTACATTCAGATAAATAACTTTATTCGGAAAACATATCTATGAGAGAAAAACGTTTTGTATTGCCAGGCAAATTGGGAGTAAGTAATAGCAATAACTTTTAGGTACGTGTGAATTGTTCGCGTTTTTTCTCTTAGGAAATTCGAGTTTTAGACGAGACTATTGAGCAGTTATGTTGATTTTGGTGTTGCAGTAGTACTAGTCTAGACAAGTTAGCAGAGAAAATGGTTTAATTTTATTTGACTGCGGGATCACCTGCTTTAAACTTCAATAAGCATAAAAAAAGTCATTTTAAGCGTTGTGAAAATCCACAAAAAACAACAACCGTTTCAATCAATAAATTTACTAAAAATATATCTCTTTTTTTCTCACCAATAACAACACCCGAAGGAAGGAAAGAAGCCTTCAAATAAATCATCTTTCACTGTGATTCTTACCATCCAAACTCGTATCAAACTTCAAACAGACATACATCGAGAGGTCCTGAGTGTATCATGCGAGTATTGGAGTGATCTTACCTTTTCGTCTAACGCCTTGTGATGCTCGAAGAGGCTCTTGAGTGCCTTCAACACCTCGACCTCGGAGGAGACTCCTGACTGCGCGGCCGCCTGGCGCTTCACTACCGTCATGCGCAGGGAGCGCTCGTGTCTTGACACCAGACATTCTAGGTGCTCTAGTAGTAACTGTTGAAATTAATCAAGTCATTAGTTTTTGTAGTGTGTTTGGAACTTTGGGAAAATATGTATTAGTTAGTGAATGGGATTACAGTTGCAATATATGCAAAGTTAGCAAAACAATGATTGGAAACGAGTTTGTTTTAAATTAAAATGCAAATAAGTTAGGTTGCCAATTCAGATTTTTTATTTATATCATCATAACTCTGATTTCCGTAGGGAACTTTTCGTGTAAGTGAGGGATATAAACAGCTAATACTTTTACTGATATTTACGAGGATTTCCTCCAAAAATACCTATTTAGATAATACCATAGAAGACACAATATTCCCAACGGGGATTAGCGATGGAGGGTCAAGAAAATCCCAAAAACATAACCAAACAAGGAATTTGTCGCCTTTTATGACAATGATTCGGGTCATATCACTGGAAGACAGTGTAATAGAGAATATAAATACACACATCATAATAGTCAATTAGGAAAAGAAACAAAAGATATAAGACAAACAGGACAAAACTAAGAGAGTTGCCTTAGAGACACTTTAACGGAGGGAAGCGGGGTCAACGACACGGGCGAGATAAAGAGATTAGTGGCTGATCGCAGCGTACTCGCCACTCGCTGAGGAGCCTAAAGCCTCTGAGATAAACAAGAGACGAGACTTACACGTCCATTCTTGGTGCAGTAATATTTTCTAGAGGTCTATGGGAATCTGTCGAGATGCGTGAATACCTTAAATATGTAGGAAAATTATACTAAAGACAATGACTGTATAGTCCGTAAGGCTGCAATTTAAATGCAATTGTATTTACGTATATTTAGACAAATTTCATATTTTGATTCCAAGATGAATGCATTAACAAATCATGATCAGTTTGTATATGTACACAGTTTTCCTATCTTTCTCATTTCGGCTAGGCCTACAACAGATTCCACATCAAAACTGACTGAACCACTTCTAAAAGGGTTCACTTGATAAGCGCTAATCGAGTTAGCACATCGAATTCAATCAAGTGTTGAAAGCCCCAGAGAGCTAAGACCGAGGCGTGGTCTAGACGCGGGCCGTCCTGAATTATTCAACATCTTTCAGCGCATAGCTGGAGTACCTTTTATATGAAGGCGCTAAGATATAGGAAAATATTCTAATGTCATGTTTGTAGATGATATTGAGGTAAGTAGTATGTTGGATACATTGTTGCTATATTTGAAGCTGATCGAATATTGGAGGGTTCGGGTTTGTCTTTGATACTAAGATGTATGAGAGTCGGGTGAACGGACGCGCAGAATTTAAAACAGAACTCTTTACCATTTATATTATTCATTTATTTTTATTTTTTTTCATTTTTTTATATATTGTTTAGCTGTTGGTAAACCTTTTTTTAATAAATAAATAAATAACACCGTAATATGCAGTTGCTAATATGCACTTTTTAATGCTATGCTTATTAAGTTGTTGATTGGCGTGTTACATGTACTTTTTGGCTTACATTCAGATATACAAACTAAGTAACAACTCATTGTTTAAGTGCTCGTAAAGAATGACTTATGACCCTATTACTATGTGCTGTAATCTTATTTATTCAATAAGTTACTGTAGGTTCTTCAAGGAGTATCTTGAATATCTTCTCACAATTGACGTTCAACAGTGCCTTTTAATAGTCAAATTGAATTAAATGCTATGACTTTTGACTTTTTTGACTCTCATCTGGATCCAGACAAGTTTTACATTCTAGAAACAAGACTACATCAATATACAAACCCAATTAAAAATCTTCTCAACTATTAATTAACAACCGGCGGTTGGATCTTTTGTCTGGTTCATTATATGAATGACAATGGCCGACCTTTCATCGTTCGCCGTGTGCCTGTCAACTGCGAGCATGGGCGGGAAGAGTTAAACCGAAAATACAGTTTGGGTTGCGGAATATCGGACAATTTTTTGACAACTTCAATTATTGCAACTTGTATTCTCTTTCTTTATCGCGTGGGCAGTAAGGTCTAACGAACCCACACAACTTAGTGTCAGAGTTTCTAACCGCCTCAAGGACCTCTGACATGGTTACCGATGTCAGTGATGTCCAAGATAAAATTAGCAACTGTATTGATAATGTAAATACAATGTGAACGAACATTAGTGCATAGCAATAACCAATCAAAAACCGAATCGTCTAACCGAGCTACGAAAGCTCTAGAAACAACATTCTCAAGCAAAAATAATTCGAAAGTGAAAACTGCATAAAAATGTGAGATTGTTTCAAGAAGCTCTCTCAGTGCACCGCGTCTGGTCGGGTGAGCGTCTAAACGGCTTCTCGCCTGCTCTTTAAAGGTTATTTACGTGATGTGCACTCTTCATCCGGACCAGGGAACAACTGTGTCGCTGCGGTGTCAGCTTTATACTATCTTAGCTAGCCACAGTCGAATGTCACCGCTAGTTTAGCTTTGGAGCTTGTCAAAATGTTAATAGCGACCAAATAAATTCTCTATTTTTATTAATATTCGAATTCTTTGTCACATTTATCTACTTTCATAAGTTAGTATCTCTTACCCTGGTGTTGTTTCTCTCCGCTTTGAGCTCTGAAATCTCCTCTTCCCTCTCGAGGAGCTGTTCCCGTGCTTGGTTGAGCTCTTTTGTGAGAGTTGCGAATTCCTGTAGACAAAGAAAAGTAATAACATTAGAAAAATGTCTAAAGCAATCATCTAAAAGCTTTTGGCCGGTCATGTTTTATACGAATATAGACATAACGGTTCCTCCTAACAGTCATCATATTTCAATTTCATATTTTATGATACCCTTATACAACGAGCAATCAAATCCGAGAACATAACTTGTGCGACAGAAAGTACGTTGCATCAAAAATGAAGTGCTGTAACAATTTATAAAACCGAAGAGGTCTTATGATCACAACATATAATAAAATACTAAAGCCACGGAACTCGTAAAAATCACTTTATCGGAGTGAGGCTAAGAAGATTCGAGTCTAGACAGGGCGCAGGTGTATCTCAAAGTGAGTTTAAGCCCCTTGGGAATGAACGAGGTCACGGAACTGACACGGAACGAATCGCCAGCACCGCGTCGAGGTTTACAAGTCACTAGTTCATAGCTTGATCACATCGTTATACAAACCTATGATTTCCAACTCCGAAGTAGGTAGTTGAAATCATTAAAATAAATTCTTTCAACGTACACTTTTTCCGACTCTCGCTGACTTTGCTTGAGTTTTCAACATGCAAATTGGCGAACTTGCTTTTTAATGGGCGTTTTGACATTTGCATATTATAATTATGGGAAACGTCGTCGAATCGATCGATTCTATTTTAGAGGTACGCAGACAGATAATATTTTATGGTGACATTAAACCGAATGTTGCGATGGTTGTAACTGAAATGTATGCTTGTGACATCTTTCAGCAAACCATTTTTTGTGTAACCACATAATTTAACTGGTCACAGAGCTTCGGACTGCTCTTAGCAGTGGACAGAAACTTGGCAAATGGAGCTCGCATATTCTAGCAGTTAATTAACCATCTCCCTTGTATCTCCATGAATTATACAGCAAAGCGCTACTCCTTAATATTTTAATAATGAACACTAACTATACTGTGTATTTACCACAGTTTCAGTTCATTATTCTGACCCTTAAAGGCTTAACCTGCTATGCTCTTAAGCAGGGATGGATCAGAATAATTTTACACTGCTTCATGCTTGGTGATAAGGTGTCATTTCTTAGATTTTGAATTTATTGTAGATTCGTAATTAAATCAACACATTACTAATTCTTCTTAAGTTATATTACATTATTAATTTCTCTTTCACATGTGCTCACCATATATTTTGGCGATTATGGATAAAATTCAAACCGGTCTCTATTCACGGAGACTGTCAAAGAAATAGGTCTTGTTACAGTTTTTGATCTCCATATAAAGCCATCTTCCAATTCCATATGTGAACTTGTGCTTTGAAACCTTAATGCCCACAGACGAGTGCATTTCCTAGATAACAGTAGGTACAAGGTGGTATGTTTTAGTGCCTGCACGTCTCAATTTTATAGTCGGCTTGCAATGTACGTTGTAGTAAAACATTCTCTATCGCTTTGTCGACTACTACGAGTACTACCTCTATATGTTGGACAGTTGTTTATGGTTTGGAAACAAGGCTTTTTAGATGAGGATACATGTTTGGCGTTGTACACAGAGACTATAGCGAGGTTGAAATGAGTGTGGATGTGAATGCAGCAAATAACCGTACAAATAAGTACTTTGTGGTACTGTGGATTTATAAGGCATTCACACAGAAATCAAAAGGACAGGAATCAGCTGCTTTTATTACACAATACTCGTACATGTCCCAGGCTTCATTGACATTATTCAATAATTTTCAGAACGTAAATTTAAACCCCTTAATCTTCATAACTCTATAAAATCGGTGTTCTAAAATTGACGACGGCGAAAACATCTTTGTAGACATCTACAAGGATACTAACTTATTCCTACATCCTCCTTCAACATACAAGAAACTGAAAGTAACTTAATCAGCGAAGCCTTTGACTCCACTTTTAACCGGATCAAAGTTGTTATCAGCCGATCTAATGTAGCTAAGTTATATCCTTCCAATAAATCGATCTTGGCTCCATACTTGAGGCTGTAAATTGAGGCGGATATCTCCAAAGCCTTCTGTCTGCAGTCACGTCTATAGATAAAGCTGGGGACGGGGGACGGGGAAAAGGTATTTCATGTAGTCATATCTATACTAAAATTCTAAAGAGGTAAGATTATTTCTTTGTTTGTGGCGAATGGGCTCAAAATAAATGACAAATTAAAAAAAAGTCTATTGGAAAGGTACATTATTCCTAAATGACACAGGCTAGCATATATAGGAGCGGAGCATTAACCAAAGGCGTAACTTAAGGCTGTTGAAATGCTGCGGGTTGTTCGAAAGAGATACCGCGCCCCCGGAACGCAAAGGGCACACGAAGGAACATAGATGGTTTTTAGTCAGTAAAAGTCTGACACTCCCTCCCGCCCCGCCCAGGACGGGGGGGGGGGGGGGGTCATTCGATGATTTCCCATCTAAAAAAAGGCTGTTGAAATAAGCCACGCGGACGAAGTCGCGAGCAGTTCGGTTGTTTCGTATAAACGTAGAGAATTGAGAGTTAGTAGGTGCAAAACTTGCAGCATTAGCTCCTTTTTCTGTCTTTCAAAAAGTTCGCTCGAAGTCGTTAAAAATGTATCGAAAACTGTTCGTTTGTCGAGGGACTCTCTTATTGTTAGTGAGTAATTATTTGCTCTTAAAAGCCTTTTCATGTAGACAATTAATGTAGCTATTGTGTTGGGCCAACATGTTGTCAGAGCCAGGCCTTCAATATACTGACTGACATTCAATTAACTGTGCATATGTGTGTATGTATGCGAATATAATAACAGGGTTACTTTGATCGACTACTCATCAATCACTCACTATTGGACTGAAGGTATGACTTTTAACTGCGGCTAAATAAGTCGGAAAGCGGATAGATCGGAGTTTTTTTACGCTTCTTATGCAAAGGCTACCCCATTTAGTAACGCAATTCTTTAAATCATCATCATTCGTAAAGGATTTTCCCAACTATGTTGGAAAGTCCAGTCTAGCCGGATGAAACGTAATAAGTAAGATAAGGCTCCATGTAAAATAAAGTATTTTACATAGAGCAACTGCCTTATCTTCACAACCTACAAAATACACATTTGTGTTGCATTCTGTGTGAGCTAGCAAATGTAAGCATAACATAAAAGTGTCGCTTCCTAACTTCAACAACAAACTTAAGTTGGATTACGGGACGAGAGATGCCGATATTACAAGTTGTATGTGGCGGGGTACAGGATATTCAACTCAATTTAATAAAAATATAAAGTACATTTTCACTTTTGCAAAGTAACTTACATTCCAACAAAAGAACTGGTAAAAGAAACTTCAACTTTTATAGCATCTCAGAGGTAGAATGGCATTTGTACTACTTTGCACTCATAAAATCCAACTTTAGTTGTCGATGGATAAAATCAAGAACCTATGCTTCATTCAATCAGAAAACAAAATCTTTTATATTTTCGAGCGAGAGTCACGTTTTAGTCCAAAGTTTTGCGTTTTCTTCCGCTGAATTTTTCTTGCTTTCTAAAGTAGTCCATAAAATATGGAAATCCTGAATCAAATTTTATAAATCTCTCGCCCCATGATAGGCAAAAGGATCTTCAAATTCACCACACCACCCATCCATTTAAAACGCCATACAGCCTCCTCCCCAATAAACATTTGAGCAAATGATCGCCTCTTCATTGGCCCAATTCTGCTTATCCTATTTCTAGTAATAGTGCACGGTGGGTGGTCCCCATCCTAACTCCCCGGTGTCATCGTCCACGGCGCACTTTGCACCCTGCGGCGTAGCCCGACAGCTCACAACAGATACACTCAGAAGGTATACGGCACTTCGCGCAATACATTATTTATTTTCATGAGGGGGATTTCGAAATGCAAGTCAAATAATTTACAAAAGTTAATGTCATTATAGCACAAGATTTACTTTTAAACATACTTCATTGATATCTACATGACAGCCAACATAAAACGTATACTCCTTTTATCGCCATTTCAAGGCAAATTGCAGAAACTACAAATCTTGTAGAGGTTTGCGTGATCAGGCTCTTGCCCTGCAGTGGGAGAATATAGACCCTATATAGCAAAATGTCTGTCGTTTACCGTGCTTTTTTAGTTGGTCTTCTAATTGTTCTGTTGTATGGTCTCACCGCGTCGCCGCGTTGTATTGACAGCCTTACGGATCTATTGAGTTGTTTATTCGCTTTCATTTGTCTGTCGTCCTTGTCATGTGGCTATGGATGGTGAACACTGGTTATCTATTGTTTGAGTGGATGATTTTGTGCTTTGTTCATTATGTTCGCGTTTTCTGCTCGTATGCGTTCGTACTGTGACATGGGATTGGAAAGAAATGAGAATGATGATTATTATTTGAGCGTGTTGTGTTTGTGGGAACTTTGTCAAAGTATTATTCTTTATTTATTAGTAAAGATAATATGAAATTCTTACAAAACTAATAGCTCTGTCCACTTTGTGAGCTAAGTAAGCGATACAGTCTCACAGGTACCTCTTGAAACTAGATACAATTGAAAATTCTAGTAGTGTCTGGGTGGAAAACTGTGGGTCTGGCACCTCGCCAGGAACTAACACCTGAAACACATGTTCAAACTTGCCGATAAAACGACTATCTAACGCGACGATTTTGGTATCGGCAGATTATTGTTACATTATGCATTTGTCCCACGTGCACTTGCTAGCATCTTTATCGGTTATAAAATTCAGCTTGCTTACAAGTCAGGACGCTGTTATTGAATAGTAGGCTTCATAGATTTTCGTTGTCAGACAAAACGTCAGAAACGAAATATCATCGGATTCATTTTTCGGTCATCAATCACAACCGACAAATTCGATGATGTATGGCCGCATCGTAACGCATTTGTCAAAAAAGCATTATCATAAATCTGGCTTTATCATATTCAGGTGAAAATGTACGAATCTTGATAGATGACGTCACATGCCAGGGTGATGGGGCGACGGGTCAAGACCACGTAGGTGACCCGTGTCCTGAGTGAAGCGGTGGAATTTCATTAACACATCATCCTGCAGAGCGAGGCATCCAGTAATTAAGCAGCTTACATGAATAGTTTGCATATTTAATTATGGGTAAGAAACAAAATGAAATGATGTCCTTGAGACTATGGCTTTAATATTATTAGAATACCATGTGGTTTAGATTGTGGTGGTTTCACTTACTGGATCGGAAGGGAGTGTCAGACTCTTATTGACTAAAACCCGTGTCCCTCCTAATGCCCTTTACGTTCCAGGACCACGGTGACTCTTTCAAACAAATTCCGCAACCCTGACAAATAAGGTTGACTCTGCATCTACCATTTCATTGAAAAACTTGCAAAACTGCCAGATATCAAAGCACAGCCTTCAAATGTGCACTAAGAACAATCATGCAGACAAAACGTTTCAGTACCATCTACCCGAGCACACATAGTTATTATCACCCACTTTGAAGCAAGACCGGCTCCCACATTCCGTACAAGTTCAATTTCCTTTTACAAACATATCGCGCCAGTTGTTCCAATTAGCAGCCGACTAGTTTCAACCGAATCTATTTCCGGCGATACGAACAAAAAATATATATTAAACATGACACTCGACACACAACGGTTTTCCGGAACGTTCCCGAACCGTTTTTACGGCTTTCGAGCGGAATGAGCGTCGAGATCATGTGGCTTGTACGGACAGCAACAAAAGTCAAACAATATAACGACATAACACAATTCACTGCTATTCAGAATTTAGGTAATGCCTAAGAGTTAATTTTATTTCAATTTTAGACCCATTTCGTGTTTCCTTTGATATTGTGCTTAATAAAAAAGGATTGAAAAATGACAAATGTTAATCTACTTTACTTGCTGACTGTACAGACAGCGACAGAAAGGAACGCACAATGTTTTTTTCAAAATGATCAGAGCAAATAAGAAAATAAACTGTATCACGGTTCGATAAAATTCTTATCAGAATGACTGAAACACCCCTTGAGACATGGTTGAATTTTTTCGCTATCTGGTTGTATACTTTTGAACTTGACTGTACTCTTGTATTGTATATTTTGACAGCGTTATAGCGGTTCCAATTGTGGTTTGTTAAATTATATTCTGAGATAAGCTGAGGAAATGGATTTTCAATAAACTGGTTTGCGGTTTCCTCGTGGCACCCAACTGGAATTTAATTGCGTGGTTTGAGAATTCTTGTTAAAGCTTACTGTTATAGTTACTGACGTGTTTAATATGGTTAATGTTACATACATAAAAGGAACAGTACATTTGATTTCACACTTTGCCAACGAGTATCTTTAATTAAAAAATATTTTCGTCTTCTATGACACTTTTTCAGAATCCTTCATTAGCCTGAACTGGAGTAAGGATCGTTAACACCACAAATCACTAAAAACATGTACCGCTAAACGAATTTAAATCATTGTTCTATTTCGGTCAATCGTTTGAAGTTGACAGAGACAGAATGACGTTATAAATGTTTCTTGTATATTCTCATGTAAGTGGCTTTTTTGTCTTTATGAGAATAAATAATTTAAAACCTATAAATAGTGTTAAGCGCTAAATGTATTTAGTGATGTGTGGTGTAAGCGGGCCTGAAACAAACAATTCCTTATTTAGTGTCGCGCTACAATCTATTTCTGATCTGTCTGTCTGTCCACACTTGCAGAGGCAATCGGATTGGTTTCCAGATAGCCTCGGTAGCTGAATTAAATATGAGTTTATAATTGGTTTCGTTAAAACTATGAAAAATATGATATTGTTTTTGATGAATGATCGGTTGATCGGTATTTTCGTTCGCATATTTATTTTGGTTTTACAGGATTAACCAGGATTGGTTTCAGGTATACAAAAGACATGAAAAATTGGAAAGACTGAAAAAAAGGGTATGAATAAGAACAAAATTCCAGGTTTTCATACACGTACAATTTTAAATTGCATCACACTAGACCAAAACTTTTGCGAAATTCTGAGAATTGTAAACTAGATTGTGCAAGCAAAGTGTGTGGAAGTTGTTAGCAGTAGTTGGAACTAAGTATTATGAGGCGGCGGCGCGGGCGTCAAATTGAATCAAATCCGTTCAGAGTGGCTCTGGCTGGAGTACGACTAACATCATCGAGTGGGTTATATTTTTTTTCTTAAAGAGCGTTTTTGAACAATTTTTGTTGGGGACGAAGTCGTATTTTGATAAGGTAATTAATGGCCTTATCAGAACAGTACGAGAGCGTCGCATGTTTTGTGAATATGGAATATTTTATTTTATTTATTTAGGATCTCCAACAAAAGACATACACAAATCTTGATATAAAAACAATATTTAGCAAAGGTATTATTTTGGAGTACTTACTCCTTCATTTATAGGAGACCACAGCATGCACATTTTAAGATAGACACTGTCACTATCAAATATGTACATAAGAGACAGAGATGAGGCTCCACAAAATTGATTTATCTCTAACACTCATATTACATTGTATACCTATATGCATAATCAAGTTTTCTCTAGCGTTTTATAAATTCCATAAGACACAACATTTCGTTTCTTTGTCATCCAAAATTCGCTTATAAACGTTACTATGTTAATTAAAATGAACGTTAATGGGATACGCTTAATTAAAGTTTTTCTTTCTCTAAACTCATTCTTATTAGCATAAAAGCGAAGCGTTCTGCCGCCGGCTTTGAGGTGGGAAATTAATTCAAACTTAAGTACCAAGACCTTTAACAGAAACACACGCGTTCTGAAACGACCTAATTACATACGTGGTATAATTGTAGACTTCCAAGTAAGTCGAAAGTGTATACCACCTTATCGCCATCTTGAATCAGGAGTTTCACCCGTAGGGACAGGCTTTCAATTACACAAAGTTAACTAGTTGATAAATAGCTTTGTGAAAAAGTTATGCCAGAAGCTAGTTTTGGGAAAGGTCACTATAGTAGTTTCGTATCATCAATATTGATCTTCATGTTAGCTGCCAAGTTACCGGAAACCTTTTAACCAATCTTGATTTTCCATAATTAAATGTGCTTGTGTTCTTAGTCCTCATGGTGTCGCAGAATTTGGATAAGTTTTCTCTATCTTTGACGTCCAAAAGTTACTTTTTACATAGCTATAAAATACAACGATTACCAATTTCGATACATGTACATAACTCATTAATTATGTAACCGAATGTAATTGTAATTCCTACGTACTGATATAATATTGTCTTGCCATGCCTATATCGAGTATTCAAGTTTTGGAACTTACTTTAAAAGTGATAACTACGAGTACCTGTGTAACACATGAATGCAATTAAGAGTTGGAGCGTTGTGTTCTGTACGAAGTTTGTATTCCCATAATATTTACCTGTAGCAACGCAGTGTGCACGCGGCACGCGCACACGGCGCCATTCTTGCGCGCGCAGGGCGTGCCGAGCCACGCGCACGCGCCGCCGCCGCGCTTCATCGCGCGCGACCATCCCTCGTGCGCGTTCACAACGCGCTAATGTCTTACACTAGCATTTTGAATGTCACTTGAACTTTCACTTGGGTTTGGAGCTTAGTTTCATTTCATTTAATAATTATGTATTTTTACCCGACTGCGACAGAAGGAGGGTTATGTTTTTCGAGAGTATGTATGTATGTATGTATGTATGTATGTATGTATGTATGTATGTATGTATGTATGTATGTATGTATGTATGTATGTATGTATAATTGTTTGGCACGCTCTGCAGCCTGAACGGCTCAATGGATTTTAGCTTGAGAGGTGTCGTTAGATTCGTATTTACTGTGAGAGTGACACTGGGTATATCAAAATTAAAAAAACAAAATGGCGGATTTTTGGCGCCAAATTCAAATGTTTGGATCGCTCTGCAGCCTGAACGGCTCGATGGATTTTAGCTTGAGAGGTGTCATTAGATTCGTATTTACTGTGAAAGTCACAATGGGTAAATTAAAAATAAAAAAAGTAGAAAATAAAAAACGGTAATTTAAAAAACTAAAAAACCCGACTGCTTTTCTAAGTATTTATGAAAAACCCCTAAAACAAGAAAGTCGTTGTACCCGATTGCACTTAAAATTGTAGCAGTCGGGACCCATTCTAGAAATGGAGGCTTAGAGTATTGAGAGCACATACCTATATTACATTGCAGATGGTCCAGAATGGGTCCCGACTGCTACAATTTTAAGTGCAATCGGGTACAACGACTTTCTTGTTTTAGGGGTTTTTCATAAATACTTAGAAAAGCAGTCGGGTTTTTTAGTTTTTTAAATTACCCTTTTTTTATTAAGTTATATTTGTCTGCGAAGTACATGATTATATAAAATATTGAAATAAGACTTAATAGGCTGTACTGTAAGTGCTCGTGTTTTCTCCATATCTCATTTTAATCTAATAAAGTACTTATCTACATTTCTAACGTCAAATGATGACGTATTAGCAGCCGTTTCAGTCGCCGGTAAAGATCAAACATAATTGAAAGAAATGTTTGTACTAATTTAACGTTATCTTAATTGATTAAATTAAGTGACTGCTGGGAGCAATTAAGAAATTTCCTGCTGATATTAAAAAAGTAATCTAAGAACTGGAATAAAAATATATCTTTGTTTATGTTCACTAGTGTTTACGAAGACATCAATTATTTGGAACCTAGGATTATTAGTAAAGATCATCAAAACACTTTCTTAAAACCAAACAACGTACTCATATTATAATCCCGACTAACAAACCCATTTCTGTAAGACAGTTCAATACGGAAGACAGGTTCGTTATCGAATTGAGTCGGCCACTAAACCAGGTGCCGAGTGCAAGTTACCGCAGCCATGTTTTATTGAATGGTTTGTAGCGGTAGCTACGGCGACGGGAAATCTCATCGGAACTGCCAATTATGAATTCAGCAACTGTTCTGAGAATTCAAATAGAAATAGGGCAATAGGATAGGATTAGCGTCTCAAGAATAAGGTACCTTTAGTTATCCTCCCGACTTTGTATATTCTTTTCGATTTATTTAATAAACTGTCAAGACATTTTCACGACACGGTTGGCGCGGTGGCCGAGCGATCAACTGCTGCGCTGCGTGTCGCGGGTTCGTTTCCCGCACGGACAAATATTTGTATGACGTACATACAGGATAAGTTTTTAACCAGTGCGTAAATTTTTTTTGGTAGTTCAGTGTCAGTAATAGAACACATTTCCGTGTCTAATTAAAAAAAAAATAAAAAAAAAATTTCATCCTTATCCGAGTTTGAAATAAGCAAAACATGGACATAATCTATTTGCCTTCCTATCAATGAAAACTCTTGTCCGCCGCCCGGGCGCATGGCTGGGGTGAGGACCTGGGGAATGCGCTAGCGCCGAGTGACAATAAAATATGGTTTTTAAGTAAACATGTTTCGTAAGCGATAATTTTTTTTTTTAGTACTGAGACATACCAAAATAAAATATACGTGTTTAATAAAACGTGTTGAAGTTTATTATGGCAAAATTTACGCACTGGTTAAAAATTTTTCCTGTATAGTTGTTCTGGGTCTGGCTGTATGTGTATGTGAGTTTATATGTTTGTAAACACATCCACAGTACAGGAGAAATTCCTACTGAGGGGCAGCGTTTTTTAAAAAAGAAAAAAAAATAGTTACAATGACAAGCACCACAGCAATTGACCCCTGTTTCGTAGAAAAACTGAATCAGAGCCTCCATTCTCAAATTCCCCTTTACGCGTCGTTTGACAAATCGCCTTAACCCCGACATGTATCTATCAGCGTTCACTCCAACCCCAGTGCAGGCGTGCTACCGGGGGCAGAGCATCGTAAACCACGCCAATTACTGGCTACGGCCCCATCGGGCCCCTGTGGCCCCCGACACGACCACCGCCAGGAACCGACTGCAGTATTAATGAGATACGTCAAAATTGTTGCTTGCTGTTTGACGGTGGTTTGTTTGGGAAAGGGCGATTTTGGGGTGCAAAAAATTCAGTTTATAAAAAGGATTTTCGGGATAGTTCATTCATTGTGTTTATTAGTTTTGAATAGAATTTATTTTTGTACATCAACATTCTAAGTTGGAATATGTAATTATTATTTTATAACATCTGTCTACGCACGTACGACTTAAAAACTTGTCTCCAGTTTAACATGTCCCAAGACAAACACACCTTTATAATGTTATTTCAGTATTAATTACACGAGAGCGAGAAAGCACTCCATGACTTTAGAATGTTGCTTTTTCCTGATTCGTGCCCTCAATACAATACCATGTTGTTTTTCCCCATCTTCACGCAGGCACTTCACTTTATGTTACCCCAAAAAGAATAAACATTCCCCCTAAACCATGAATATTCTACAGTTAAAGGAAAAAAAGCAATCTTTAATAGCAGATATTTTCCTTCTTTTGTCTTTGGAAAAAATGAAGCAATAATCCCCTTGTTCCTGATACGTTTTCAATGAAAGCTCGTTTAATCGCCGCGGACCAAGAAAACAATAAAGAATGGGTATATTGTGCAGGTCGGTTGCAATACAGCGGATTAACGGAGCCGCCACGTCAAAGCATTGTGCGGACGAGGTACCCAGTGTTCATAGGATACAGAGAAATACTTGGTTATTTGTTGGAAAAGGACAAACTTATTGACTCATTATTGTTAGAACAACGTGTGTGGCTTTTCAGACGAACACGGCTTTTTATAGCTAGGAGCCAGATTAGTATTTGATGGATAGGTTTATGATTGTGACCAAAATTCAGTCTGCGTCGTCGTACCGAAAAATTGGAATGCCTATTTGCGAACTGTGTTTTGAGATTGTTTGCCAGTTCGAGGACAGTGACAATAAGCCGACTGGCGGGGGGACAAGCCAACTTGAAAAGTGTTTTGCCACTTCTAAAATTGTACAACATTTTTAGAACCTTCACCTGGCAAGATTGTATCTCAGTTCCGGTGGCCCGACTCCCTAAAGTTTCAAATATAAAGAGGAAAACCTGCCACTTTAATGAGGTCAATATTGAACTTTTTGTACCTTACTGTTGAATATTTATAAACAGACTTTTTCCAATATTTTTTACAGCTTTTCACGAATTCCCAAATGACACCATCACTTAGGTATGATACAAGTGTATTTACATTTCATTTTGAATTTGTAAACATGTTTTTCTAAAATTACCGGTAAACTAGTACAATTGTAATCTTAATATTGTAAAGTTGCAACAGCTCACAGCATACTATCGTAATTGCTTTATTATTCAGTTGCAGTCTACAAGTTTTCCTTGCTTGTTGCAGCTATGAATTTAACTTTGATGATTACTTTAATAACTTACAGCGTCTCTTGCTAACTTGAGCTGTTACGGTAACATCTGTTACGTTTAGATGTTCAAGGAAATCATACATTATTGTCTCGATTATGTTGTTATTCATAAACTGCACTATTATTCCCAGTACAAGTTTATTATTCAGCTTGTCAGTCTGTCTTGTTCCCCATGTTGAACCCTCCAACTTTTGTGAGCAGCGAATGTATTATTCTCATCTGTAACGTCAGCTTGAGGTCTATTTTAAATGTTCACGTCTCCTGTCATTTCCTTGCTCTTCGCTACTGTGAGCTTTTAATGTAAATCGTGTTAATTATCACCTCGTGACATGAAGTGTTTCGTATGTAGACTTAGATCTTAATGTAAACCGGAATTTCATTCACATGTATTTAGCGATTTTATGTACCTATTTCACACAACACGATAAAGTCAAAAGTAAATGAGACTGGAAAATTAAAAGAAGGCCGTACTTAGATATTTCTTTGAATGGTATAAATTATATTTCAGATGAATATTGATGGGGTTTTTGTAACAAAGCGCTTACTTTGAGGTTCATCCTCAAAGTGAAATAAAATGATAATAAAAAAATAGTGATAGAAGGATCTGTAATATAATAAAGCGGCACCGGAGTCTAGAAAAGGCTGGATGGGATGGAAATGCCAACAGTGTGGAGAGTGCTTTTAAAAGTAACTGGACACCGAGCCATCGAGACGTGCTCCACGGCGGTGTGTACTGAAAGTTCAGTGTCGAGGACCGAGCTGTTTGTTCAGCAGTGATGGATAATAAGTGGTAAGTGAAATATTGTAGTACCTATAGAAGTATGTGTCAACAATTAAAAGGAGTACTTAAAGCCTAATTACTAAAAGAATTTAGCCAAAGGGAAGAACTTGTCTGAAAAGACGAAGCTGCATGGTATTAACTATCTGATATTGCAACAAGCTAAGGCTATTTAACGGTTTTCATGAAGTTTTACACATAACCACAACATTATCAGTCGTTTATTATATTTTAAACTCGCGCTTTATTCTACGACGGTTAGCGTTCAGCATACTTAGTGACGATTAAGCTATGCACAGTTATGAAATTAAAATTTTCACTTCGTCCTTTGAAAATGTAATATCGCGTCAAAATCACGGGCTACACAATTATGAAGAGTTACAACAGCGGCAGGACGCATTCGCGGCGTTCACCCCGTTCTAATGTTACCTTTTTGTAATAATGTCGCTAAATGCCGTACAGTACACGACCGCAATGCGTCTGGAGTAATCAACGGATCGTGAATTATGAAAACAATGGAAGTTCTTGTATGAAACACAGGAAAATCATTATAAGCTTAATGAGTAAAATGTATGTTGATATCAGAAAGCATCGAGTCATGGCTTAGTGATATCAATATTCAGTATGTGGATAGAATGGGAATTATGGGTCAAACATAATTTGCAGTAGCGATATCCTTTATAACGTGTTAAAATGTTTTTAGATGAAAGAACACATCATTCGTATATCATATCGTAATGACATATGAATTCCAAAAAGTCCAATTTATTCAAGTCTTTAAGTAGTTTCACAATTGGTGTATCCTGTCTCCTGAAGAAATAGACAGCATACAGCCTTCACACGCGGCGGCAGAAGACAAGACTCGTTATAATTAAAAACACACTTATAGCACGCACGCGGGAAGCGCCGTTCACCGCTTTCAGTTTTCATCTTGGAAAATTGCTCCGAGGAAATTGTTATTTATTATTTCTTATTTGCGTAAACAGCAACTTTTAATTATTTCCCTGTTCACTGGTTTCTCTTCGTGTTTTCGTAGAAACTGGTTAAAATACAAGTTAGATGAGTTTGTGATGTGCGTCTTCGTAAAGGTTTCTCATCATATCATATTCCAATTAGTTTACCTACCTCAACATATTGGTGGAGTAGGATCGTTTAAAAAGGACTCTTGTTCCTAGATTTCACACTCAGTTTATTACGTCGCTAGACTAAAAGACGGCAAATTAGTAGGTCCCGTATTTTTTCCTCGCAAGGAGAGCTTCGTGTTCGCTAACTAGTTGGTAGGACCGGGAGTCGGGTGTGTCGGGGTCGGATTGCACAATTTTTCCATACAATTACCTTCGAAGCTTCGAGCCATCGGTTCATTAGAGCTGGCGCGGTTGCACACTCCAGTTCGAGCTGTTGTGATTATTATTTTTTAGGTTGTTAGTTTGTTTTAGAGACGGAAGTGTTAATAAGGAATGAAGTTGTAATTGGGACCATCCTTTTCAGAGATAGGTAAATTTTTTTGTTCGCCATAACTTTTAAGATGAATTTACTCCATTTGTTTGAGTTCAAGAAACCTGAACACACATATAAAACCTAGGTATAATTATATTATGCTTAGTATTTTATTATATTATTTAAGAGCTCTTGCTCTTAAATAATTCGAAATACTAAGAATAATATGATACAGCAGATGTGATCCGTAAGAACGTATGGTATCACATCTGCTGTGAAAAGAGGAATTTCGACCGATTATGTATCAAACTTCTCACGAGATAATACTTAAGGATTCAATAATACAAGGCCAATTTTCAGACTTGGTAGCCAACGAAACGAACTTTACTGAAAACAAAACTATCCGAGAATCCTGCCAGAGGAAGGGAGAGAAAACAAATTTACATTACGAGATAAGTCTACATGGCTGCACTTGTGGCGAAAACCGGTAGGTATGCAACATGGAGCTCGGAGGTCGGGATGCCAGCAAATCGTACGAATACTGGAAGTGACAACACGAATATAACATGCGCCATTTTATGCGAAGTGCGAACAGGGAGCTGAAGTGAATGTTTTTTGTATCGTATATTACAAAACTTTTAGGTCATTTTGGGCGCTGAACATTTCGTTTGCACACCTTTTGAAGCAGACACGCTGGGAAAGGTGTGTAATTTGTAAATGAAATACAGAGACAAATTAATGACATCCAGTATATTAGCTGTGTCTGTATTTTTTGCGTCGTCTAATGAAACAAATTATTTCCACCCGTACGTAAGAAGCCTTATAATACAGTAATACAATCAGAAACGTTACAAATTACAGTTACTTCGTATAGACCGTGTCATGATGACGTCTGTGTCTTGCAGTATCTCCATAGGAACAAGAGGAGATGACTGGCCTAACTGGTAAGCAATGGATGAACCCATAAATTATGGAGGCGAGGCCTACCTTAGCCTTGAATTGTTTAGAGCTTGAGTTATGATGGTGTGGTGGTATATGATTTGTGAGGCGAAAATGTTATAGGAGAACTGTAGCAGTCCATTTGTCTGATGAATAAAGGGACTATGAACAGAAACATTCGAGAGGACATTTTGTACATTTATGAAGATTACTACGTTAATTTAGGTATTAAACATTTTTATATGGGGCACAATTTTAGTTTCAAAAAATTCAGAAAACTCTTAAAATTGTCTAGCAATGAAAATAAAGTCGTTAAAGGTGGTAAAAGTCGCACTTTGGGCCAATAAAACATAAAGGAAGGCCTATAAATCGCGCGCCACAAAAGACGGCTCTTGGCGTCACGTAGCTCGCATAAAACGTGGGGAGACGGCAGAAGGCAACACCATACTTTGTCTGCAATGGTTATGAAGATATTACAATCATATGTGAATAATGACGAGCCTTTGATTAAAAACCTTTGAAGAAAACCGATAAAAATCTGTGGCTAGTACACGTGTACGTTTCACAGACAGCATACAGTACTTTAATAAAATTCACAAAGAAGTATCTTGGTATCTAAAAGAGGATATTAAAAATATTCTCCGTACTTTTGAGATAACAAACCTCCAGCAAAAAAGAAGAAAGGTTTAATTGCAGGCAGAAATGAGGTCACAACACATACGTTCATAGCACGAAAACAAAGCAAGAATTAAAAGAAGATAACTCTGCGACCTCTCTCAACTAATTCGAGGACTGAGCAGCAAAGTTTTAACAGCATATTACAAAATACGTCACTTCTAAAGCACTAACTTAAACCTTAATGTGACTTACGCGTCTCCAGGGGAGCACAGTTCTAGCTTAGACCATAAACTAAATTATGGCTAGATTTTAGTTGTACAGTTGAGCCGACTTATAGAGTTGTACTGTGACGTCACATGCATCTTGACCGCGGTAAGGCTTTTGATGAAGTTTGAGGACTGTTCACGGAAGTTAGTGATGGTGAATTGTGTTCAAAGACATTAGAATGGATAGACAATAGAATTAAGATAAACAATGAAGGATTAGGCCGAGAGGAATACGATGGGTTGCAAAGTGGACTTGAGAAATAGTTTACAATGACAATAGCGCATTGTAAGGGTGGTGCCATGACCTATTTGTCTATGGGAAAGTTTCCCAATTAGCAATGTTTGGGAAGAGCTGTCCAGGAATGACCAAAGTGATGAAAACTTTTTGATCGACAGTTCAGACAGGTTTTCAACATTCTATGTTCGCTGTTAGCCTCCATTTTGAATTTAATATGACATCACATAGCCTATAACGAGCGGACGGTTAAGACTCTTCCAACGATATGTCATTTGTCGACTCATGATAAGTAGCCTAGAAGTTATGAGGGAACAGATCATACATACAAACATACAATATCATAAACATCTTTTTTCCTTTGCAGTAGTCGGGTAAAAATACATTTGTTTAAAAGCTCGCATGCTACGCGCTTCCCTAGCCTCAAACTACTGCTTAAACTATTGGTGTAATAAAAGCGAAAAGCCTCAGTACTACGGTTGATATTACCAGCAATATTTCTTTATTATTCATGATTAGTGCGTTGCAACGGGCTTGTGCTGAAAACTACTTTGTTTATAAAGCAAGCAAGGGTTTTCTTACAAAAATGTTTACTGTATACTTTGTCATAACAATAAGGATCAATACAGAGATTGAATTTTCAGTTTCGGACGTTTGAGACAATTTAAGCGGGTTTAATAAGCGTGAGAGCAGTAATAATACTTTCATAATAAATATTTCTGGTGAAGTGTTTATTGTTTTATGGTAATGAAAGTTGGTATTTTGAGACGTAGCTGTGAAGTAGCCCATAAAGAGACGACTTTGAATTAACTGATCATTTTTCAGGGAGTGAAAGTACTCATGAATATAAACAACTTTTATTGAGAGACTAATGCTGAAATATAAAAAAATACATCACGATACTATTAGAATGTGTGGTATAGCTCATTCCATACAGCCAGCACTTAAAACTTACCCCATATTTAGATAGGTAAGCACATAAAACTTGCCATCTCAATTAAAACTTAGATTGTATACAAAACAATTGAATTCGTGCGCATAACTTATACTGTCTGCTGGTAAAGTAGAAGTAATAGGAAACATCCAATCATACTTATAAAGCTCACAAAGACTTCATTTTATTTAAACTCCCATTTAGATTTCACAAATTTAATATTTTTCATCTACATTACTTCAGCGCCTTACTGCCTCGTTAGCTTGGTCCAAAGCCCAACTGCTCCGCTAGAGGTCCTGGGTTCAATTTCAAGGTCGAGCAAGGTGTTATTGGGTTTTTCTATGAAATTCTCAATAGCAGTTCGGAGTTAGGATTCGTGCCCGGTTAATGGCAATAGTCTCGCCTCCTATTTGGGTCGTAAACATACCGACGAACTGTGGGTGTACTTTGGTGCACCTCAGCTTAACCCTTCGGAGAATGCAAGCGTGATGGTATGTTATGTTACTCCTGCTTCAAAAGTCTCATAAAGAATTCGTAAACACCGCTTAATTAAGTATCAGTATGGGAACTCTAAGTTATACGAGCTCGCTAGTTCTCTGGCTAATAAGATCTCATACGTAATTTGTTTGCTTAAGTTAAAGTTGGCAACTTTAAAGTTGAACGCGGGAATAGTTAGTGAACTTGCACTTTGTGCGATCTTTTACCGTTTATATTAACATACCGATCGGTGACCTGGTTTATAAAGTAACAATATTATGAAACAGTTTATTTAAACCGAACTATTTAAAAGTTCACCTCATCTAGTTAAGGTTGTGCACAACACATGGTTTTGGGTTTCTTGAACATCATTTTACTTTTGAATGATATCAGTAATTGTAGCACCCTTTTCAAGTTTAAATCTAACGTTAGAGATGAATTACGCCACTTCATCTCAAACGTTCAAGTCACAGCACATTTTGCTAAAACAATTTGCCTAAATAAAAAACCGGCCAAATTAAATTCATACTCATATAAGAAGATTTCATTCGAAAATAAATAATTGGTCTGACAAAGAAATTTCTTCAAAGATCTCGAAGTATAAACGTCTAACTGCAAATTAAGAATTCCAGAATATTCTTAAAGCTAGAAGGCATTTCTAGTTCGCCTGACGTACTATGCACTAAGAGTAACGAGAGTGGAACACAGTCCGATTCTAAATCTTTTTCCTTTACGAGGCCATTCGCAGCGCCACCGCGGACCTTTTTACGCCCCAAGTGAAAATAGACGCTAACTCACAACTTTGAGGACGATCTATTTGACGTTAGTACCCATGTGGCATTAAGCAATGTCGGACGAGTATTTGTCACCATTTTGTTGATTACGGTGAAGTTTGTGGTTTTATCTAAGGCTTTCAAAAAGTTTTGTAGAACTATTACTACTAGTAATAGGCTTCTTGTTTACGATTGCGACTTGTCATCAGTCAGCTAGCTTAACTTTAGATGTTTTTGTTTCCTTGCTTTTTTATTCCCGGTTCTGGGCGCCGGCCTTCCCAGAGTCTTTCCTAGTATTCCGTTCCTACGCCTTATCGAACCAGATTCTTTTATCTTACGAAACAATAATAACACTCATTATTTCTTGAGCGATAGGTATTATTTTCTTTTGGAAACAATAGATTGGCTATTACTTACTAACACAATGCCTCTTCACTCATTTGTGATGACTATGATACCAATTTCCTGACAAGCCAAAAAATGTGCTAGCAAATTTTTGTATCACATGTTTTGTGCCAATAAACACATACCGTGCTACATAGCTGTCAGCAGCTAGGATTACACTAACACATATCACAACTAATATTACGTAGTCACACACTATTCAAATAATGTAGTTGAGACGCCCCGCTGTGTCAACACTGTCATCACTATCGCAGGAATTACACATCACTAATTTTGTGGAGCGTTTTCCTACTCCTAGCACAATGGCATAATTTCGGGTATAAGTTTGGGGTGCATTAAGAGCTTCGTAACAATACCTCGTAGTTAGCTCCACAGCTAACAATGCTGTACCCAAGACAAAATATTTTCGCACAGTTCGTGCGCACATGAGCGAAGGCGAAATGAGTTTCAGATTTTGAACAGGCAAAAATAGATAGCCAAGAAAAGGATGAGGATACTAGAATTTCAGCAAATCATGTAATGCAAATCATGTTCAGTTGAGAGATTTCGGTCGGAGTAGTCCAAAATACAGTAAAATTTGGATAACATTGAATTGGTTTGGTAATATAATTCATAGAAGTTCACATTTTGGATGAGTTCTAGACAGACATCTGTTACGACAGTTTGCATAAATAATAAACTTCGTTATTTATCTATGTATTTCTTGAGATAGTATCACTGTTATAAGCTCATGATCATTGAAGGGGAGGAAAAAGATGTACCTACTCTAATGACCTCGGAACATTTTGAGAAACGAAATAAGAAATTCCAAGACAAAAATCACGACAGTAGTTTGGTACAATTAAACTAATCTGTTCTAATCCTAAGGCGGGCTTATTAAGACTGAGATTTCCTTAAACAAGAAATCTAATTCTTTTTGCGAAGAGACTCGAATTTCGGAGGTTATAAGGTTATGCTTGCTATTCCAACAACTAATTTAGGAGCTAAAATCAATCAAACATGGGCGTGGTAAAATTGCTGGGTGAAGGCAGGAAGTACTGCCGGTATAGCACTTACCGCGAATAGTAAACACGATAACGGTAATAGAGCAGTTGGTATTATTTCCAACAGCCAATCCAAAACCGTTGGTCCTAGTTGTAATAATGAAGCATTTAAATAATTCACAGCTATCTAGGAACCTGTGTTCTGTGATTTAGAATGCTTGTTTCTTTCAACGATTCATTCGCGGAAGCCAGACAATTGTTACAATATATGTAAAATATTAACACATAAGGTGATCTGGAAATAACTAGAACTTGACAACAAACTTTCTATGGGAAAGACTTGACACAGACTACCCTTGCCAACGCTGCAATTGCCTTCAATTAGACAGCTTAACCTCAGACAGCCATCAGCAAATGAAGCAACGCACTACATGAGAACCACAAAGGCTTAGGAACCTGCGTTTGCATACCAAATGAAACTCCTAACAGGACCCAATCTATGACGGTAGTCAATAGTCACTAGGAGATATTTAAGACAGTGGAATTAGCAAGAATATCCTCCCATTTTGTCAGGATGAAACTTAAAACAAGCAAGACATACTACGGGAATAGATTGGCTGAGCTGAATCACGGCTAAAAAGGGCCTGAAAATAGAATTGCGAAGATCAAGTTTCCAGAGTTAGAGGAAGTCGGGAATTTATGATGTGAGTAGAGGAACCGGGACTGGCAATTCTATTTTAGTTGACTTTGCAATTAGTATCGAGAGAAAATGTTTTAATTGAATACTTAGTAATATTTAACATGACACTATGGTATATGATGCTACAGTACAGTAATAGTCTGTACGTTCCTACCTTTTTTTTTGTTTTCGGGGGGAAACCTGATCTTACCTTCAAAAAGTTTATTTTACCATGATCAGATTTAAAATGAAAATTCACATTCATAAATCAAAACCTAATTGGATAATTCAACATATCGACGGTGAAGAATCAATATCTAATAACTAACATTTTAGCGGTTTTTACATTATTGCATATTCGTAGATAAAAAATGTAAAAGAGCTAACATTTGCAAAGAGGTTAGGTCTTGAATTATTCTTATTTATGAGATAAATTTGCTTAAGTATACGCAACTTTTAAATTCAAATGTTAAACTGTAGAAATGGAAAAAATTCTTCGCTTCTTGTAAAATCACAGTTTTGTAGTTATTAGATACTGATACTTCACCGTCGATATCAAATTAACCAATTCCTTGTCAACAAACCAAGAAAAAGCACAAGGGAAAACGTGATTTCGTGTCTCGAATGATTAGCCGCACGAACGCAGCGGGTTCAATGTCTGGACGAGGCAATAATTCCATGAAAAATGCATTACAACTTTCAACTTCTTTGTTAAAATACTGCACGGAATGTGAAACTTAACTCTATGATTTATTTAAAGTATTTTTGTTGAGGAGACTTTGTGGTTTGACGGTAAATTAAGTCTGTGAGACGATAGCAATTGATATTTGATTAAATTTTTCTCTTGCTCTAAGATTTAAGTTTGTATGATCCCAGCTGTAGAGATTGAGATGTATGTAGAGTATAGATAACTGGAGTATATCTATGATGGACATCTAAGTTTTATACCCTTAACAAACACTCAAGCGTAAACTCTCTAACAACACAGGCCTTTTTCATGTCAAAAAGGGTCGAATGAACATGACAGATTTGATCCTAAATCACTTCGCTATCCAAATAGGTAGCTGAAACCAAAAATTAATGAACATAAAGAGGAGAGAAAAATGCAATATTACCTCGTTAGCTCGCAGGAGACGATTTTCATATGATTAACGATGCCATAAACGTACGACACGTAGTTTCAGAGGGTGAATGGACAGCCGTTAAAGCTATAAATAAACTAAACTTTAGGACTTGCCGAAGGAATTCAGAACAGATGTAAGGACTAAATAAGTGCTATGTTGGCTTGGAAGCTAAAAGGGTTGTGGTTTTTATAAGCGAACAAAACTGTCAACCTTCTTTTAAGTGACGCTTTAAAGGTATTACGAGACAATGACTAAGTGTTGATGACGACCAGTGGTTTATCATGAAGTGTATTAATAGGTCTTCCAACATTATGGCTAGTTGAAAAGACTGTCCTTTGAGTTTAATGGTCGTTCTTCTCCATAGAGCCCTTCTACGTTTTGAAATGAGCAACTAGCTTCAGCTTTCTGACTAACAGGCCGACTCCTTGACAATCCAAAACTGCCTGTAAATGGATCAATTGAAATAATTGCTTTAACTCAAAAAATATCAACTTCTATTTAAACAACATCTTTTACTTAAATTTTTACCGCTAGGCAACTTATATCCCTCTCTCAAAAGACGGCGAAACCACAATGCTGTAAGTAAAGTCAGGGACATCTCAATTCAGACGGAGTCGCGGATTTTAAATTAAATTAAAGTTTGGTAGCGCGACCCCTCCCTAATAGACGGGCTCACAATAGACAGGGAGAAGCTATTAAAAATGTTCAACTAATAGTTTGCGGTACGACTGCCATGTCTGTTGGACTGTTTGAGAAAGATTTTATTAAGAAAAAGTTCTTCTTACAAACTTTCGCATTTATATGAGTAATTATAAACGTGACAGTTTGTGAAGAGTTTGTTACTCTTTCACACTCAAACATCTGAATGGAATTACCTGAAATTTGGCACACGTAGATATAAATCCAGCTTAAAACAAAAGCATTTATATCACGTTCTAGTGTTCCCGTGGGAACATAATGTAGGACTTTGGGTTAATTCTAAAATCCACGCAGACGAAGTCGAGGGCAGAAGCTGGCCTTAAATAAATAAAATAATATAAAAACAACTTCAAACAATGAAATATTATAGCAGTTAATATCACCTAACTAGCTAACTTTGAAGGTGATAGCAAAGTAACCTCCAATTTCTATTATAAATAAAGCACAAAGTGATGTCAAGCTGTCAGTTACCGACAAGGCGCATTAGCCGAACTACACTCAACTTCTCAACTACAAAGTTAAATATGTATACCTAATGAGAAATGCATGCATGTGCAAAATAACAAGAGAGTTCGAGGCAAGTTTTAGGCAAACCGCAAGAGTATGTTTTAACTTAGCAGCTACAAAACAGGCTTCTGTAAACGTTAGGAAACGAGACGACGACTAACTAAAAGACTTTTTTAATTAGTTGCACGACGTGAGGACTTTTCAGGTCCGAAATTAGCTGGAGATTGAATTCGTTTCAAAGTAAAAAGAAAACGACTTTTACAAAACAAATGCAATACTATTTAGGAGCTTATTTATAAAATACAGTACACATTGGCATATGAATAACCTTTGGTGGAAATACATAAATTACGGACCTACATTTATTGCCCTTCATTAATTCCTCCGCCTCCACTTACAAAAACATCCTAGCCACCGTCTTCAAGATTTACAGCCAAGTCATAAATTCTATTCATTCAGCGAAGTAGGCCCCCAAAAACTTTAGTTTAGGAAACAAAAACAACGACAGGTAAATTTGGGCAAATTTAGGCGGTTGAAGCTATCTAGACAAGAAAAACAAAGGTGTCGTACCTAAAACGGTGCTAGGATAAACAGGCTAGACGAAATGATTGCCGAGACGTAGAACGGAGGTGACCGGATATATTTGGCTTCATTTCGTATTCCAAATCATGCTAGCAAAAAGTTTTTCGGAAAACAAGAAAACCTTATGAAGTAACTAAATTATAGGAGGGAAAAGTTATGGAACGTAGAATGCACGAGTTGTAAGTTTGACTTCGGGTGCGCTGGTCAACTTGATTCTTTCAGAAATAATACATTGTTCTGGCAGACATCATATCTTAGATTGATTCTCTTTCAGTTTTGGGTTTGTAAGATTGAAGTGTTCGTAAAGTTTTTTTCGTAGGAAAGATTTTTTATTTTGTCCAGAAGATATAAAAAAATAAAAAAAAATATACCATCACGCCTGTATTCCCCGAAGGGTTAGGCAGAGGTGTACCAATGTACACCCACAGTTCGCCGGTATATTTAGGTCCCATGTAATAGGGGGCGAGCCTATTGCCATTAACCGGGCACAAATCCAAACTCCGAGCTGCTACTGAGAATTTCATAGAAATACCCAATAACACTTTTTGCTCGACCTGGGAATCGAACCCGGGACCCCTTGCACAGCAGTCGCACTTGCGACCACGAGACCAACGGGGCAGTCCAGAAGATGTTGGGGATATTATAACGAGGCTAGTCGCTATCCAACTGTTTGCTATTCTAACTCCAGTAAATTCAGTCAGCAACGCAAACGAACGTTTCTTAGACTAGTTACGATATTATGCAAGCGCCAGAAATTAGCTTTGAACAATATGATAATATTCTGAACGTTGAGTTGCTCGTAGATCAGAGTGGCAGCGTTGTTATAGAAACTGAAAGCTTCGTTAGTGTAATGGTGAATCCTCGAGATAAATGTCCTTGTGTAGCGGTGAGCTTGTTAAAGCTTGAATAAACTATGAAAGCGGTAATAAATCCAAGTTAGTCTCCATCCGCAAACTCCATGTTACATTTCACTTTTTAGATAGATTTTTGTCTTATTTTGAAGCCCTGTTTTTCTTTCAATAATTAAAAGGCTTTGGGCGATTTCTGAGATTGGAGATAATCCAATATTTGATTCTAACATTACCTTTAGAATAAGATTTTTACGATTTCGTAAATCAAAGGAATAGGAAAATTCGGCTTATCTTTTATACATATTTTTGAGGATGTATCGATTACCATAAAACAACTGTCCCAAACATAAAATCGAAAATTAATTATTTTGTGTATGTAACACAAAATAATTAATTTTCGATTTAAGAACTTTATCCACTTAAAACTCTCGGATACGTGAGAAAAATTGGGGCCCTTGGGACTCCATATTCCATCAGAGCTCGATGAACAATTTGCATGTGAAAGCGAGACGGGCTGGCGCGCGTGATCTGAATTAATGAGAGCACGATTTGACGTGAGCTAATGGACGCTATTGATTGAGATGTCGCCGCGGTTACATCCGACCAGTTTGTGGTCAAGCCGGCCGAGGTTTAGTGGAGTGTGCTCGGTTGTCCGTTCATCACTATGAATCAACGTCTGTCGTGGTTTGCGACCGGAATTTGATAGATTTGTTGAAACAATTTGGGAAATAAAAAACAAGATGTTTATCATTTCCAACTAAGTAATTTGGAGTAAATAGTTTCGAGGAAACGAAGAACAGGAGCTTTTTCCAGAAAAGCTCGAGGGATTAGCAGAAAATTCCTTAAAAAGCTGCCACGAATTTACAAAATCAATGACTAGCATCCCAAGACGCTTACAAAACGCCTCAAGAAAGGTTTCAACATTTACACCAATTTCCGATACGAATGACTTTATTCCGCTAGTTAGAACCTCCTTCATTGTGGGCTTCATATCTCCCAATTGGCTAATAATTTGTCGGTTGTAATGGTCGCTATTGATCTGCCGGTGGCTGTGGTCAGATGGAACGATTTAGATAGAATTGATCACGTTCAAGAGTGGCATTTAGGGCATCGATTTGATGTTGAGTTTTAATGCCTTTGACTTTGACGAGAGCTTTTCACGTTTGATTGTGGGTTGAAAACGTTTTAAGCTGCTTAGGTGCTTTACCTTTAAAAATGGTAAGTGGTTCAGTACCTAATTATGTTTCATAAGAGCATACAGAGAAAAGAGTTGTAGTGTTTATTACTATACCTACTAACATAAGGATGGTATGCTCACCTACAGAAATCTTATAAGGGTTCTTTTTACATGTTTCGCTGTAACGAAAAACACGCATAGCGTGTGATAACAGCACACCGTATTCGTGACGAACGATTTAATGGCTTCATGTGATACAGTATACCCGGAAAAGAAAGAAAGAAAGAAAGATCAGTAAGATAACAAAGCAATCACCCTATCTGATGATCTGGAGGTAGTAAAATAAAAGTTTGAGAACTTCCCCGATGTCTTGCGCCATCATCGTTACGTAGGTAGAACTTATTATGCTAATAACAGTTCCGTTAAGGCGAGCTTCTTGCCGTTAGGGGTTTTCTGTCACATTACTTACTATTAGCGGTGCGTTATGTCAATTTTATTGATAGAAATTGCTTTTGTTTGTGATTGTTGTCTAGAGGTTACAGCACTGCCTAAATCTTGGGTGGTTTAAGGGGCTGAAGGGTTGTTGTGTTAGGTCGTAAGTCGCTTTTGAGAAGGGGGATGTAAACCTTGTGTTTGGGAACCGGATGAACATATCCGACTTCAAATTTGCTTATACGAACGACGAACTTTTACTGACACCTACACTTATTAACTACTTTAAATCCCTAATTTGACCTTGAAAATGTGGAACAATAGCTAGTTATTCAGTGATAACATTCAGGACGTCAAATTCTCACGTAATTAACCGCATAACTTCCGTCCTATCTACTCATCCATCCAAAATTCGATCAACTGGTAGCAAGTGTTAGTCGCAGCGGCAGTCAATTCAGCTGTTTGTTTGTGAATAACCACACAGGGTTGACGAGGCCGAAGCTACCGAACATTGCACACGGCATTCAATTCCGTTTGAATTTTCAACAGTTGTGAGGTTTCGAACAATTGCTGTAGGGCGTGTGTAGTTGAGTGAATGCCGAGCTATTGTAGTCAGTAAATTGGACTGTAGATTGATAGGTGAGCAATATTAAAGTGAATTATCTTGGGATATGTTTGGACGGGGATTGATTGGATTGGATGAGACTACCCTTTGGTTTCTGATGGTTGAAATTTCAAAAGAGGCTTTGCTTTAAGTTACTGTTGAATCTTAGCACTCATTTGTGAGTTTTATGTGCATTTAGACATAGTATTATTTTTGGATGGTTAGTTACAATCACCATAAAAAAATTGCCGAATCTCAGTTATAACACCTAACTAAAGTAAGTATGTCTAATTGCATTAAATAAGCAGCTCAATTCAGAAATTACAGTAGGTACTTATCTACATGTCTGTGGAATACTTATTAGAAATTAGAGCAACCGTATGTACTAATGAGCTAATCAACAGACAGCTTTAGGATGTCACATGAAATTATGTAGCTAATTAAGTCGAATGAGATAACATAAATAAGACTAGATAATAAGCTAATTAGATATCTCTGACGAGTTAATCTGAATTGATTAGTTTATAGCAGTAATTGAAACTATTAGGAACAGGTGCATAAAAGGCATTTACAAGTTATATCTGGTGTTTATTTCTTAGTAGAATCTCAATCAATATACGCTGACTTCAGCCCCATAATTACGCAACATGATAACGTGTTGCTAGCAACATATTTCGCACATACCGAATGCAATAATACCAGCAACATCATCTATGTTGCTTTTTAATTCGTTTACAATGAAGATGAGGTTTTGCTTTTCGAACCTTTTATTTATTATTCCATTAAAGTCACAAAATACTAAGTTTATCCTAATTCATATTCACATTCCCACGGGTTTTCAGATCCTTGAGACATTCCAAAGTCTAGACAAGGTCTAATATAATCAAAACTGACCTGAACCGTGAAATAACTCGGAGGAATGTGCCGCCATATTAAACGTGACAATAACTTGTACAAGTGAATGTTTTGAAATATCGTTTTTCTTTATATTGTGTTAGGAACAATACACGTACCAGTGTGTGTAGTGCACTTTAGAAAACTTAGCAACTCAATGCTGTACGTGGTTTTCATTGACAATCGATTTGAGGTAGAAAGAAGGGGAAAATGCAAGGTGTGACCGTCTGTTTTGGTAAAGGGAGAGAGAAAATTACAATTTATTAAGAGCGAAAATTTCATGATGCATTAAGATAAGAACTGGGTGTAATCAATCATAATGGAAAACACTTTTAAGTGAAGATATAAAACTGAGCAGTTTACAAAATAACAGGCTATAAGGGAACTTGCCGGTCTTAGAATAAAGGTCATCCCATTTTTATCGTGTCGTAAAACACACTTTGTTATCAGGCGGGTAGGAGGAGGTCCTAGCCGATGCTTGATTATCTATTCAGAATGACAAACCAGTATTTGTAGTCCTTACCCGAAAAATACGGTTTTTTAAAGTACCTAAACTGAAATCGAAGTTCAAACGTTAGCTAGAGCACTTGTCGATACTTTTAACATTCAAACGAGCATTGGAGGTAGTGACGTTACGAAATCGGTCAATCCCAAGGGCGGTATTAAATATCGCTATAAAGTACGCTGGAGGCAATAAAAGTGCGGATACGAAGGTTTTATAACTGTATGTATTATGTTAGACAGGATGTGTTCTAGGCGAAAGTTGGTGGTTATGAATAGGCTAGAAAGTTCCCAATAAAAGTCTAGATAAAAGATTTTCAGTTCGTACAGAGGCCGCCGGGAAAATACCGCTATTAGGGATAACACTTTCTTATGTAAGAAGACTTTCTTATGTAAGAAGACTTTCTTATGTAAGGCGGGTTGGTGTTGAATAGTTTCGACAAAAAGTTCAGTTTTATCAACAAACTATGTATTATCACAGCTACTGAAAACAGACTGTCATGAAAATTAATCGCCAAAGTACACTTTGATAACAAGCAATTAATAATAACGTCAGAGCGAGTCAAAAGGAAACAAAAATTGATATCCCCATCGGGATGAACTCCCCGGAAAATGAAATTGTGACGATAAGTTTCAATTATACCACAGAATATAAGGGGCTCTTAAACCGACAATATGTTGACGCAAAGTTATGATATCAATTACTACTGTATCTTATAGCTCTATTAGCTGAATGATGTCTTCGATTGGAATTGCTTCGCGACCAATTTTCTTTTTTTTTAGTTCTTCTGAAAGGTCAAGTGCGCTGTAATTGTAACCGGCCTTGTATGCCCAGATGTATGAATGTGCACGAGGCGGAAGGAGTTTGTAAGGATCGTTCTGTGCCTACCCCCATGGGGAAAAAGGCTTGAGTTTATGTATGTATTTATGCATTTTTTGTTTTTACCCCACTGTGGTGGCAATAAAGCATACGATTCGCCTGATGGTGAGCGGTTACCGTAGCCTATGGACGCCTGCAACACCAGGGACAACACACACGTGTTGCCGACCCTTATGAAACCTATTCAACGAGACAACATCCTTCTAATTACTATGTCAATCTCGTTCAAGAGAATACATCTAAACTTCCAAACAGTTCACTGCGTCTGCTCAGTTTGCTGAGCTTCAAACGGCAAAGTTGATTGAGTTTCAATACTGCAATGGGTGGAAGTAGTAATGGTGGTAGTGTTTGAACGTTGGTGGCCCGGATCACGCCGAAGTGCGTAGTGTTGCTTTGCATAACTTGTGCGTGATATAACTGTAATATAACATACACATGTATAAATGGAACAAGCAAAGCAGTCCAGACCTGAATAGCTAAACGGGAGGATAATCCTTCAAAAATCTAAATATGATAATACGAGTGTTATAATAGAGGACGACCGTATGTATGTTAATAACAGGGTCAAGTCTACAAAAGCTTATTCAAATTTCAATTTCCCGAAGGTAGGATAAAATAAAACATCTGTCCTTCTAAAACAATGAAAACCATATTTCATAGCTTCATAAATAAATTATTATGTACTCACATTGTCGTGTTTGTCCAAAAGTCTACACGCATTTATAATTATATGTAACCTTTACTGTTATCAACGTAATGATTACATGGATCAGTAATTGTCATAGAATATGATAAAATTATAATGTAGTCATAAAGTCGTACATCAATACTAGCTTGACATAAATAGCTATATTATTGTGGCCAGGACTCCATACAATTCGTACATGTCGGCTTCCCTTCGGAAGTTCGGAACAACAGCTACGGTACTTTACCGCCATTGAAAAATGGCACAGATTATACCTTTTGTCAAGTAAATAGTCACACTCAGTGATATACAAATTAATGGTATTTTTATTACACCATCAAATAAAAACGTTATAAATCCACAGCATTTAATTTCGGTTTAGATGATAGATGTTGTTAAATTAATTAGAATTAAGTATTTTTTGTTTCGGCTTTCCTCCTCGGCTTTCCTCTTATGAAAATTGACCCTTAGCCACAGCTATATAATTATTTACATATACCATCTTTGTTTCTTCCCAGACTAATTTTGGTTTGAGTACAAAATGATAGTTTGCTAAAATATATAATTACTAAATATCGGTGACAAAACAACCTATCATTGCAGACACAGGTGAAGTCATCGGACTCCTTTCAAGTTCAAATGAAGCACATTCCACCGTTTGTACAGATGTACACGTTATTACATTCCCAGACGCCACCGCCATATTAAAGCTTTTACACCAAAACTACCTACATTTACGAAATCTCAAGAAAAATGGCTTCTACACTGTCGAGCAGATAAAATACAAAGTGGGAAAAGAAAAAATCCGAGTAGTAATTCTTATTTGTGCGATGTCGTGCGTTAACCCCGTCTTATTGGCCCCCTGGTACCGATGGGTGCCTGTTGCTAATCTCGACGGATACCCGGCGACGACTGGAGCGGGGGACACCTACAGGAAATACGGGAGGTACTTCAGATGCTAGGAAATGTAGTACAATTTGCATGAGTTCGAAGAAAGAGCTTGTAGATTGTGTTATTCAATTAGGCCGTATTGTAATACTGGATTTGCGCTTGGATGTTCGCGATCTTTCCATGAAGAAGACCCTAATGAAACTTGTACACTTTAACTAGATTGGATTGCCGTTGGATTACTAAAGTTAAAGCTTTTGAGGATAATTTCATGGACCTTGCTATATCATGCATGAAGGGTTAGTTATTCGTCGTGAATATGTTTCTATAGTTATACCTACCAGGTTCTGTTAATTTTTTCAGTACAATGAAAAAGCTTATCCTGCTGACTTTTCCGGCAGAAACGATTAAAATGAGATACGGAGAATTACGAATAACGAACCGAAATAATTGTATCGATTGTCAACTAATCGGCTTATTCGATTTCGATTCATTAAATCTTATTAACTAAGCAGGTTTGTAACTTAATAAAATAATTTAATTTATCTTCTGTTACGTCATATTAAGTGGGACCGACATCAAACATCTCGTTGGTCGTCTTTTATCCCAAGACTGACCCTACAAACCTGATAATATTCAATTATCTACTAATTTATCCGTTTATAAGAACAACCTTAACACAAGCTAATTAAACGATGGTGCAGGTAGTTTATTTTATAACAAACACGAAATAGCTCCACGAAAGAATGAAATGTTAAATCCAATTGGCACAAGATTTCATTAAAAAGTTGGGTAACTCCACTATTGAAGCACTAGTCTATGAAACTATTTCACTCTTCCACACATCCCACCACTAAAATTCACTAAAATCACGAGTCACTGGCTGTCAACAATTAAAAATGGAAAAAGTATAAAACCGTTATTCTATTTTCAAAATTGAATTCGGTGGTGCATTGGTTAGGGTATTTATTCGCGGCGCGTGGGTCGCGCGAGGCGGGCGGTCGGCTCGCTCTTCCCGCCCATCTGACGGGCTTGCCGCCCTCGGTGACGGACGAAAACATTGCAGACTTATCAGACCGGCTAAATGTTGTGTTACATGATGATGAGCTTTTAAAGGTTGGATTGGTTTGTTGTTATTGCTACATCAAATATGTTAAGGGATATGATTACACAATTAAGTTAATTTTACATGAGTTTGCGGTGTGGTGTGTTTTGTAGATTTGACCGCAAAACCGCTTGATATTAAGTTCAAATAATTGTATTTCGAAGGGTGACGCGCTAATGTCATTACTCATATTTCTGCTCCCCCTTTTACCGAATTGGAGCACTCTTTCCTTTAACTCCCGTAACAAAAACTGTCAACCACCTACAGATTCAAGGTGCCCATGGGGTTGCACCCTTTTCGTGCAATTAAGCGGCCTAAGTGCTCGTCCCCTTGTCCATAATGTCTTTAAGGTCCACCGCGGTACTTATTTGAGAAGAAGTGCCAATCGTCTGATGGACGGGAGTCTGGCGAAATACTGAATTACGTAATCGGCGTCGGTTTAAAAGTGGCGAGATAAGAGCTATTAGGCTCAGTTTTGCGCGAAAGAAATCCTAATGTTGAAATTCTCGATTATTTTTTCCCAAGCAAATATAAGAAAAATACTTTACGTGTTTGCTTAATCTATCGGTTTTTTTACGACTTTGATCCGTCCGTCCTTTTCGATTCAACAAAAACTTAGGTTACAAAATAATGTTTAAAAAATGCTTTTCTAAACGTGGCCGTTACTATTTTCGTGCAGATAACAAGCTTGAGGTTCTCCATAAAAAAAAAACAGAGTTAAATAGAAATCTCAGAAACGAAAATGATTTAAATATTAAAATGCCGTTTACCCTAATCATTACCAAATTACCGCATCCATATTTCAGCAGGTTGTACGGAACGCAGCCATTGACAGCATTCTCCACATCGTGCGTGTGTAAAGGTAATGAGGTTTCAGCATTTAATGAACATTCGCTGAAAGGCCCCAGCTCACGGCACGCCCAAATGCATTTCAATGATTTGCCACTGAAATGTTCAAAATTGGGTTATCGACTTTTACACTGGGAGTTCCCGTGAATGAGTCAAAATATTATTATGGTTCTGGCGTTGGGGATTAATTGAATTTCGGCGGTGTCAATACTGTTTTATGTGAGGATTGCATGAAAGGTAACTGATAGTGTCATTCTTCTTTGTGTATATTTTTTTAGAAGACAACAGAGCTATGAAGTCCCGCATTTTGCACTATAATCAATGCTTTTAGCAGGCACTCGGCTGAAGACGCGGCGTGCTATCTTGAAAATGACTGGGTGCATTTTTCGTATCTGCGTACGTTTATTACCAGACCATTTTTCACTAACGTGTCACTAGCATTTTCATGATTTCAAGCTTAAGTGAATTGCATGCAGACAGCTACACTTACTTGGCAACTCTTAAGCAATAAAATACCTAAGAAAATGCTCAGACTTTACGTCTTTAGAGAAAAGCACTCGGCAATCCAGAAAAGCGTTTCCAAACAAAAATGGCGGTTTAAAACCTTGTTCAATATGAAAGTGATGCTACAGCAAGCATGTTCAAATAAACACATCGCCGATGAATCCCTGTAGAGTTCACTCAATGCACATGACAGTGCGAGGATGTGTGCATGAGTGTCGCGTGTCATTGAACAGGGAGTGCGATCGATCGGACAGTAACTACTAGAGGTGTTGCAGGAAATTGGGGACCGATGTTTGAAGTATGGAGTGTATTTAGCCTGAAAAGTAATGTACTTCAAGTACAAGTGAAATCTTCGAGCTGTCCTCAATTGGGATAATTTTGAGAGGTATCGTGTTGCCCAGTAACTGGACCTTTTGGGGGCCAGATAGGCAGTCGCTCCATGTAAAACACTAGTATTCAGCTGCATCCAGTAAGATTGGAAGTTGACCCCATTATAGTTGGAAAAGGCTAGGTATATATACTGTGGAAGATATTACGATCCAAATTCCGGTCTCAAAGGCAATTCGACAAACATACTGATTAGTGACTTCGAGTGAAAAAAATAAAAAAGATATCGTCTGAACGTTACACATACATACTACAGACATCATTACACAAACACATATGTACATGCTATAGGTACTCCAAAGAGATATATTTTATGTAACGCTAATGAGCCCGTATTTACCCACCGCTGTGCCCTTATCTGTAACACGCCAGTCGGCCTTGTCCTGATCCATGCCAATCATTCCAATCGTGCTGCCTTCAATTGCAAACGAATTTCCGTATGAAGGCACAAATATCTACTTTCACGCGAATTTAGGAGTGGAAGAAACATTACTCAACCGGGAAGATCTAGTCTATAAGTTTCCAGGATTAAGTATGACAGGTTCAGCCGGTTATAGTGAATTTTATAATTGGTTTGGGACTTGGAGGGGTAGTAATAATAGATCTTTAGTGACCAAGGGGGCTTCAAAGAACCCTTTTTACCTCTTTACCCGAATATGAATAGCGTCATTAAAAATAACTGCCATAAAGTCATTGTAGTGAATGTCGAGGGCGGAGCGGTGGAGAATATTACTATAGATAATGATGATCCTACTGGGGTATTAAGTAATAATTGAAAGGGAACCCACATACAACTATGAATTTAAATAGAATAGTGATATTTTTTCACCAAACAATACCAAATGAGAATCTAAATAAAAACATCTTTGAACTGACATCTCTACAATGCCGATATACTCATCACAATATAATACAGCCAGTGATTGCACATCTCTGTCTGGCTCCCAGGGGTGTCACACCAGTAATATGTCACCCGGACATTAAGCGGACATGCGACGGACTGCCCGTCTACTCGCTATATTAATTATCTATCGATACTGCTAACAAACGAACGATAAAATCTATACCGCTGTCAATAGCCCGGATGTTGACGAGCTAAATTGACATTTATTGATTTTTCGGTACGATGTCATTGTTACTGGTACCTATTAATTTTAAATACTGTGAATTTAAAATTAATAGGATGGACAACCGACCTAATAAAGGTCGCCGGAAGACACTGGATGCAGGTCGCTTCCAACCGGTATATGTGGAGATCTAAAGGGGAGGCCTATGTTCAGAGGTGGACGTCCTATGGCTGAGATGATGATGATGATGACTGTGAATTTATGAGATTTTCTACATGATAACTGGTAAAAAATGTAAACCTTAAAATATATTTTAGAAATAACTTATTCAAAGGAAATCAAAGGTTTACGCACAGCTTAGAATTTAACTTAAAAACCGCCTCGTTATAATGCCTAATGATAAATGATGGTGACAGTTTAACACCCCTTTTAACCGTGAACAATAACGACATAACCCGACTTCCATATTTCCCCTCGACATCGATTTTATTCAGCGGCGCTCCTTAATTACCGAATATTGTTTTGTTTGAGTGTACTGAACCATTATATGGCTATGTTTAATTGCTACTCGTTATTCCATACGTTTTTATATTCACCAGAATAGCCATTTTATCGCCGAGCCTAATTTTGGAAGTAGGTATTGGACCTAAAAGTTTTAATTAAACCAACGGCTTTGTGAGCTTTAATGAAAACGCATTGACGTTCAATTTATGATCTAGTTTGAATCAACATTTGGTTACGTAATGAGTCGGCAGATTAGTGTTTGATGTTTTAACTAATCGAAAAGACATTAAGTCTCTCTGCACACGACCGATTTGTTTACCGAGTATAGCATCGTTATTTCACGATTTCTTTGTCGGCGAGAAGAAATCTGTAAAAAATCGGTCCGCTGTAATCGGTCAAAATATCGATTGTGGGCGGAGAGCCTATATTTACTAGTTTATAAAGGGTGTAGAAAGACACTTAATGAAGCCGAAAAGTACATGTTGTTCCTGTAACTTCTTGACAATTCAAAAGTGCCTGAAAATGGTCTAAGTGAAATAAGTGCTTTTACTTTGACGTGTCAATGTGATCATTTTTTTGTTCTACACCATACCTGAGAACCTTCTGCTTACAGTATTGATAGTCCAAGTTTTTTTACAAAACCAATTAACATATAAATGTTCTATAACTAAACTTGAAATATCTCCACGACCGTTGTATTGTTTAATGCACCCATCATGAGCACAATGTTTTGCGAGCGTTACATTGCGCGCTGCCGTAAACAGTGATTTTTTTCATAACATTTTCTCAGTAATATCTCTTGCTCCATGTTACTTAGTGTGATGGAGTGTAGGCGCAGTTAATGGGTACGTAAAAAAATAAAAATAAATATACCATCACGCCTGTATTCCCCGAAGGGTTAGGCAGAGGTGTACCGATGTACACCCACAGTTTGCCGGTATATTTAGGTCCCATGTAATAGGGGGCGAGCCTATTGCCATTAACCGGGCACAAATCCAAACTCCGAGCTGCTACTGAGAATAGGTACGTAATGTGTCTTTTTATACTCCGTATGCCTAAAAACTAAAATATGATCACGGTAAAGATTTTTACGGACTCATTCTTAGTTGTTATGTTGTGGAGCAAACAACGGGACATAAAGTACAAACTCCCGATATTCTCGAACATAAAGCCCTTAAAATTCAATACAAAAAGCTATCGGAAATCTTTCCAAAGAAAAGAAAGTGGGTCGTGAAAACTAATCCCTTAAAAAATATACGTTTAATAAACAACTCCAAGGTATTATTACCATTCTTAGCCCGTCAAAGTTAATGGACCCTAATTTGTATGGAGGGAACAAAAGAAGGAGGGTGGATAGTCACAAATATGGAATAGTGTAAAAATTGGCGTGATAGTGTGCTACTTACTTTATGACTAGTTAATTAACACAATTTTACTAAAATAGGACCAAAAGAGATGTGACGTCAATGAATTTTTATACCAGCCCTAAATTGTACATACAAAAACAAGAAAGGGACTTCTAAAGTCTATGGAATAACACCTTACAACTAGATAGACAGCATTTTATAGAAAAACCACTACACAAACAGAAAAACGCCTTACAACCTCGCATAGAATCTCCAAATAAATTGGACCAAAATTGGCAATCCGAAATGTTCTAGGCAAATATTCGACGAGCTTGTCGGGGCGTGTAACTATACAACTTATTGTAATACATTGTTTTTTAAAAGAGTATGTATGGAGTTTCTTGCCCGTTCTTCTCCATACGAAACTACCTTTTGGAATGGGCAACTAGATTCAATATTAATGTTTTTTTTTTATGTAATGACGTTCAAAAGTGCCTTTTAAGGGCCTAATTGAAATAAATGATTTGACTTTGACTTTGACTTTGACATGAGATATAATTGAAGGAGCAACAGTTGGATCGGAAAATGTGACGTATTGCATTTCCCCACAGGAAAATACCGCAGTATTTTTCATATCAGGAGAATCGTAAACAATTCTCTTCTCTCCAAATAGTGTTGTGAAAATTGTGTCGGATCAGACGTAAGAATATATGGACATATGGCACTAAAACAAGTGTAGCATTACATATGATCTGAGGATCAAAGGACAGCAAAATGTATCTTCAGATATGTTTATGTCATCGGTAAGAGCAAACATACGAGGGAATGATGCCACAGGATCTTCACCGGATAGCCCAAGTGTTTTATGATTGAGGGAACAAACAGGATAGATGATGCAACTCGCCCACACCTGGCCTAGTTAAGTGCATACACGGCGATTATGTCATATTGAGTGCATTTTGAGCAAGGTTGTCACCCTTTTTTTTAGTGTGATTATTATCACCATGGGCAGTACTTATGGGACTTTTTCTATTACATATTTACTTTATCTTAAACATCACTGACTTCGGTGAAGGAAAACATCGTGAGGAAACCTGGACTTTATAATTAATATGTTTTTGAAATTGTCAATCCGCCTTGAGCAAGCGTGGTGATCAATGCTCGTGCTTTCTCTGTATGAGAAGAGGCGTTAGCCCTGCGGTGGGACAATTATAAGCTAGTATTATTTATGTATTATCACCATAAGAACTGTCATGGAGAAATACCACACATATCCTTACATAATAAACTAGCTTGTCTAGTGACTTTATTTATATCAGTACAGTGTAACCCTCGCATTTACCCTGCCTTATTTTCAAACATAAGATCAAAAAGGATATACTTAAGCGCATATATCCGCGTACGTCCGGAATAGTTCGGTAATGTTGTTCAGTGCATTCCTCATCACTGGACAGTAGGCAGGGTTGCCAATATTTCCTCAAACTTTTCTTTCATTAATTTTACTTCAGTTTGTATTAGAATAATTGGAATTCCGAGATCAATTTGAAGATTACTAAGGCCGACTTTCACTAAAGTCACTAAATATATTTAGCTTTAAATGTGATAAATTATCATTCTGTCACTGTCACCTTCTATTAATGTAACAAGGATGCAATGATGTTCTAAATATTTTGGTGAAAGTGGCCCTAAGTATAAATGTAGCAAGTTTCATCTTTGAAACTAACACTTATGTAACAATTTTATCAAAAACCACGAGATAATCCTTGCATTAGGTTTCGCCCGGTACGAATATCTTCCTAAGGAAAAACTTCGGCATTAAGATTAGATGAGGCAGGCACAATTCCACTTGCTCCGTTATGTACTTTTTGCGCAAAACAATCTCGTTTGCCTCGCGCTTCGTGTAGGATTGCGTGTAATGCTGCTTATATTTTTATTTCTTGAGAAATCTTTGTCTGTGAAGGCTGCGATACTTAAATCTAGGAAATAAAAACTGAATTGTGAGAAGCTTTTTAGGCGTCATAGGTATGAGAAAAAGTATCGTGATGGCCCAGTGGTTGAGGCGTCGCCTTCTCATGCACGAGGCTGTGGGTTTGCGACCGGGCACGAGCAAGTACCAATATGACATTTTCTATTTCATATGTACTTTCTAAGTTTTTCTCGGATATCGCTAACATCGGTGAAGGAAAATATCGTAAGGAAACCTGGACTTATAATGAATATAAGTCTGAACTAGTCAATCCGCCCTGAGAAAGCGCGGTGATCAATGCTGCTGCCTTCGCTGTATGAGAAGAGGCCTTTGCCCTTTGGTGAAACAATGTGTATGTGGTGAAGCTAGAGTTATTGTTATCTGTATGAAAAGCCTTTAATTTATAATTCGGAGACTTTCTAACTCAGCGTAGAAAAGGTAGACTAAAGATTCTTCAACCGACAACTTTAAATAATTAAACACAGTTCCGCTTCGCGACAGCCCTCACTCTAACGTTGATCGGGGTCAGGGTCGGCCCGGAGCGGCGGTCATCGCCTCCGCGGGCTCACGCTGAACATGCTGCACATGTTTCATACTGTTTACTTACGTGTGTGGTGCATTGGAAGCCATCCAATATTTCACGATAGTCCTAGGTATGTTAAACGATGTAATTATAAGTTTTTTACACCATCAATGCTGTTTTTTCCGTTGAGAAGTTGGTGATTTTTACCTGTAACAAAGATTTAACAATTCATATTTTGATATTGTATGTTCGTTGCATTAATTAATGACCAAACAATAAAGTGTTAGTCACTACAAGTAACACAGCAAAATACATTTCGAAATAATTAGGGCCTATATCCGTATTTTTGGATAAGCACTATCCTCCAAATACATAATAAATGTAACAGAGTGTACCAAAATATCTGCCTGATTAATTAACCGCCACTAATCCGGAGTGGAGGTGGCGAAAACCCCATTTAGTCCCTTTATAGAGCACTCCAGGACCCTGCAATCGTCCCCAATTTATTTTTGCCATATCAGTGAACCAAACCCTATACAAAACATTACGTTTACACAAACGATTACACCGAGGCATGGCATGTGTGTCGTGACATTAATTAACAGCTAAATTGATTTAACCCACATACCGGTAAAACGTTATTGACACGATATGTGACAGAAATTAATATTTAATGGAAATAATTTATAATTTATCGGTTAATCGGTTATTGTCTACCTTTGTTTGTAGTGTTCTCATGGTATATCAGACACGTTCTTTTTGACCGACTTCAAAAAAGAAGGAGGTTCTCGATTCGACTATATGTTTTTATAGAGACTTCAATGAGATCTTGGAAGCAATTGTACTAATTTTAACGACGGTAATCTTATTTCAGTCTCAATCTGTCAAAAACTCCTCTGATCTACCTTTATTTTTTGTCGCTGTGATGAGATTGCTGCTACATTTGAACGTTTTTAATTTGTAGAATTGCTCTTCTTATGGGACTTTGAACCGCTTTTTACCTTTTTTCGCCACCAAAAATACGGCGGTATAAACCACACATTAGTTACAACGTCCACGACCTTTATCAGCTGTCTCATTCACATAAAAGTAGGTTGCCATGGCAACGCTCGCTCCATCCCTTTCAGAAGCACTATAGGATTCGGCTGATTAGATACTGAACACTGATATCGACGTACTCCTGATTAAATTGCTTGTTTTACCAGTCACCATGATTATAAAGAAGCCACCAGTTTGATTTTTAGGGCTTCTAATAACATACTGGCTGATAAAAGTCGAAGCAGTTTTATGAACTTCATTTCAATATGTTGCCAGACCATTTGATACGATGATATTAGTAAAATCAGGTGAGTATTAATATTTGACTTTGTGTAAGTCATATCAATATAACTAAACTTAAAAATAATTATAATATTGAGTACAATAGATAACATATACGTACATAAAAAGGGGTGTATTATTGGGACAAAGAATCAGCATTTGTCAATGCCGGCAGCCTTAAGGGCACTCGTCCCGTTGACAGTGATGCGGACGAATTTTCCTCCCTTTTTCATGTACATACATTATTAAGCCAAATTGAATAACGATAAACAAACAACATAAAATTGGCCCGAAACGGTTAAATCATAACTCAATACCGATTGATAATTATCCAAAAGGCATAAACATTTATTTCGGCACAGTAATGTTCAACATTCTAATTGAAAAGCGATTACCTTTCATAAGTTATGGCGAGGCTGAAGAAATGTTATGTAAACTCATAAATTTGGGATGAGAAATGGTACAATGAGCGAATTATCCTCCCATTAGAGAGAGATAGTTAATAGCTAGACGCTTGTACGAGCTCCAACTGAGAATAATTAGATGGAAATTAGGGTAACTTTCTAGCAGTTTTATTACTGCAGGCTATTAAACGAACAGAGCGCTTCTGTGGGGACTAAGTAAAGTTGTTGAATTGGATTAATGTGATTTATGATGCTGTGGCGATACAACTATAAATAGATTGACGATACAGATGGCACAGTGGATGTGCGATTGGATGTTGCACCGCGTGTCGCGGAATCGATTTCCGCCCGGATAAATATTTCTATGGCCTACAGATAGTAGTTCCGGGTATGCGGTTTGTGTATACGGGTTATCTAGCTTCTGCCCGCAACTTCATCCGCGTCAAATTTGATTTATATTATAACATGGGAACCGTGCATTTCTCTGGCATAAATAGTTTTCAGTGTTATTCTACACAACAATCTATCTCAGTGCCAAATTTCATTCAGATCTATTCCGCCGTTTAAGCGAGAAAAACTAACAAATAATCTTTCAATCCATTCTCACAAACTTTCTCATTTATAATGTTAGTAGGATATATACGTAAATCTACAAGTAACTTAATATAACTCACAACAAACATAGTGAAGTTTACATTTTACACTAAATGTAAAAACTTCAGAAAGTAATAGACATATGAACGAAACAGACGGTCTTATTGGTACAAATGATTTCGCCATATCTGTACGCAATTGCGTAAGATCTAGCAATACTTTTATTTCATACTGAAAGTCTAGAAAGTCTAAAAGTTTATACCGAAACTTAATCCCTACATGGCTTCCAAGATCTGTCTCTAAATAAACTTCTAAAGACATCGTAGGATCAAACGGCAAAACTTTCAAATCGTATCATACATTTTAAACTTAGTTGTTTCCTTTAGAGTTAAAAAGTAAACAAACAGTGCACTCATAAAGACGAGTACACAACAATAAATCGGCTTGTCAGTGAGATGCGCCGGTAAGACGATCCGCAGCGCATGATTGATGGCACACGTAAGAATGTAGCAGTACATGTTACAGCTCTCGTTAGTAATGTAAGATGTTCAGATGAGTTGGTGGTTGTGTCATGGTACACCATGGGGTATTTACTTATAAAAATACTAATGAGAAACTCCGGTTGAGAGATATGGCGTAAGTTTTTCGTAGGTACTTAGTTTATTAACCAGCTAAAATCAACACGGTGGGTCAACTTTATCACAAAAGGAAGAAGCTTCCAAATTTATTGGGAAACTGTTCCCAATAAATCTTCAACATCAACATTGGGTCTAGGATGATTGGAAGACGAATTTTTATTTAACAGTCTTATTCTAGGGGTAAGCTCTCTAGATTGTCGACTTTTTCTTTGACCTAGACTAGAGTCAAGATTAAAGCAACCTTAAATAAAAAAAAATAAAAAAAACTAGGATTGCAAACTCTACCTAAGCCCAACATCTACAAGAAGATGATACTTTACCATCTTCTTGTAGATGTTGTGGAGTTTGCAATCCTAGATAGTTTGTGGTCAATTGGTCTGTCCATTTGGCCACAAACCAGAAAAACTATCCAGGAAACTTTACGTAAAACAGTCAATATTCATAAACCTTTCCAAAATACTTGTAGCTAGCCCACCCATGCATCCACATCTGCATCCTTCAGCACCTAGAGCCGGCAGTGCATCACAGTAACGCGATACACCACGAACAAAGCCATTAGCAATAGTAACAGACAACTGCACGTCAGTAATAACTCTTGAATTACGAAAACCGCCCTTACAGCTTGGAGATAAAGACGCTTTGAATGTCTAACTGTTACCATTGATGCTTCAGATTGTACAATGGAAACTGTAGGTCTCTTTGTACGGCTGTATCTCTTTAGTTAGGTAGACGTTAGATTAACAACGTCTGTAGTTAGAAATACTAGACGGTTTTACTTGAACCGACATGGGTGTTACGTGCCTTTACGTTTCAATATGGTTTATATTGAACTTAGTTTTTTTTTAAACATCTTTGGGGGCAAAAAGCCGGCGGCCCACCTGATGTTAAGCGGTCACCTCTGCCTATACATATCTGCACTACCAGAGGCCTTGCAAATGCACTGCCATCCAAGAGCCAAAGTTGAAATGACACATGTGCCTGTAATTACACCGGCACCCATACACTTTACCGTGTCGACGGCGCGTTCGTGTTCCACGCGTGCCTCAAAGAGATGTCAGCAAACTTGGATGGGGCCACTGAGGGCCGATGCCTGCCGGGGCTGCGGGTTGTTCGAAAGAGATACCGCGCCCCCGGAACGCAAAGGGCACATGAAGGAACATAGACGGGTTTTAGTCAGTAAAAGCCTGACACTTCCTCCAGCCCCGCCCAGGGCGGGGGAAGTTATTTGATGATTTCACGTCTTTAAAAAAAAAAAAAAAAACCCATATGTACACTTCAAACAGCAACGCTGCTTTGCGACGGAAATACGTAAAGTTGTAGTACTTCCCCGGACAAGCTCTTCACAAAACTCTACTACTGCTTTGAACTAAACTACAAATACTACTTTCTTTCGAGTTTGAACGGTGTTACATACCACCATACCTGTATTCCCCGAAGTGTTACGTAGAGCCCATGTACAGCCACGGTTCCGTAAGTTTAGGTCCCATGTAATAGGGGCGAGCTTATTGCCATTAACCGCAGCCGCAATACCTAACACCTAGCTGCTACTGAAACCCTATTGGGTTTTTCTATGAAATTCTAGGTGGCAGGTAGGTTAGGTATTCTGAACAAGAGCGAATCGAATCTAAGACCTCTAGGCTATCGAAGCAGTTTGAATGGATTTGTAACTTTTCAATTAGATTCTGTTATCAATAATGAATAATACATGACTTCCATACACAGTTGATTAGCCATGCAACAACGCGCGAACAGAGCTTACAAGCGGCTGTTGCATTCAATTCCCGGTACAATTCCCGCGGGATCACCGCACATCCCTAAATGTTCAATTATAATTTAATTAATACAGTTAAAGCCGTTTACGAGAGCTTTGTAGCAGCTTTTATGATTATTGTTACCGTATTTTTGCTGGAATTGGATTTGCTATTGTCCTTTGTAAGGCCTATGTCCAGTTGTAGAATCTTTTGGAATAGGAATACTCTTTTTTGAACTTTGCCACACACTAGGAATTTCTTCTGTATCGTGGGTGCTTTTACAAACATATAAACACACATCCACAACAGCCAAACCCGAAACAACTATTTGTAGGCCATACAAATATTTGTTCCGTGCGGGAATCGAACCCGCGACACGCAGCCACTTGCTCAGCCACTGCGCTAACCGTGTCGTCAATACAAGTTTAGCTCAGTAATTTTAATAAGAAAACTAAGTTTTTGTTTAACCTTTTGAACGCCACAGTCATGTATAAACGACAAATGCAATTTAATTAAAAATGCAGTTTTCTTGTCGTCTATAGATTGTGCCCTGTTGGGCACATTTTGATTTGTCGGCTATACACGACTGAGGCGTTCAAAAGGTTAAGGATGCATCGTGCTTTTCAATCTAATAGCACTCTAGCATAATCACTATCATCTAGTGCTAGTACTTATGTCCTCGTGGTAAGTACATTATACCCTCTAGTGGTAACTAATGGCTTGTACACTCTTGTGGTAAATTGTAGCTAATCTATAGTCTATACACATAAATAAAATTGAGGTATCTGTTTGTAAAATTAAAATATTAGTTTTTTACTGAATGGTTATGTGAATGATTACGCGGTACTTATACCAAAAAGTCAATTTAAAAAATTATTGTCTGTCTGTCTGGTTGTTTGTTTGTTCCGGCTCATTTCCAAAAAGGCTTAGCAAATTATTAGTCTTCTGTCATTTAAAAATAAATAATTAATTAGAATCGCGCGCCAAATATCTAAAGAATGATCCAAAATTCACGCGGACGAAGTCTCATCTTTAAGCAAATAATACATAAGACTGTTTCAAATTAATAGTCTAGATTACTGTAGATTATTATAGAATAGATTATGTCAAAGCAAAAACTAACGAGTATGGTCAGCTTGCATCGTTAATTTGCAGTGTATAAACGTTAAAGCTACCGCGTCCAGCTAACGAGCACATCAGGCACCACAATGTCCCGTATATTATACTCAATTAGTTTCCATACGGAACCCACGGGTGAGAGCAACAGTATCCTATATCAAAGTGAACTTGTCGAGCATCCATCATCATCCACTTCGTACGAGTATCTGGTGACTAACGAACAGTTGTATCGTGTTAGGGAGATACTAATGCATCTTGTTTGAACTTTAAAGCGGTAGTTTACTAGCTGAGTAGTATTTGAGTTGCATAGTTTTGAAATCTAATTGTTGTTGGAATTAATTTTGGTGAATTATTTTAGTCGAAGGAAAAATAGCTTAGCATTCGCTTTTAAGGAAATTAGATTTGTTTATCAAAACTACCTTTTTATTTGAATTTATTTAAGAAGCTTACAGCTAGCGTCAAGCAGTGCTCGTGAAAAATCTAATCTCCGGAACCGCCAGTCGGATTGTTTTTTTTTTTATGACTGCCAGGAATATTCTTAAGAAATAGGCAACATAACGATACAGCCCAAGGGAGTGGAGCAATAACCAAAGACTAAGAGTTAGTATACAACACTTTCAATAGACAGTTTAATAAAAGTTCTGCTTGCACGGCTTAAAACGTACGGTTATAGTCTCTGACGTCAGTTATGATGAGAGAAACTAAATTGCAATATAATGTTTAAAGTCTACTTACGCACAAAATACTACATGATTAATGACCAAATAAGTATAATAATACTACCGTTATAATACAGATTATTGTAACAAAAACATCAGCGCATCACCCTGGCGTGTTCTTGTGCAATTTCCAAGAAGCTAATAATGGGAAATGGCTGATTATATTCATAGACGCTGAGCTGATCTATCATTACCTGTAATTTTCTCAGTACGAGTACTACGTGCGTCATAGGTATTTTGCAGTACTCAAGTGCTACTCTGAATATGAGAGAATACCACAAATGTACATTAAGCATAGTAAATAGTGTGTATACTTCTTTAGTACTACCTATTATGTTTTTTTTTTCAGGGGAGAAACGTATAAACAGCGCCCAGTCTTTGAGGATTAGATATTGGAGTGTTGGATTCTTACTTCACTAAAACCACCGCGGTATTCACCTTCAACACATGAAAAAGGTTCAGTTTTCTCTTAAAAGATCGCACAAAAGTACGACCCACCTTGGGGATAGACTTCTGCAAGGAAACGATTTGTTTTCAAGAGGTATGGATTTCGTGAATATCGATTGAAGTGAAACTGATGTTAAGAAAGTAGAATCTTTTGGTATTCAATTAATAAATGGCTTAATTACATTCAGTTTGCACACGTTTCAGATTTGCAAAAACACATTACCAACTCCCAAACTTTACGTGGCCATAAAACAATAAAGAAAGTATTCAATTCAAAACAAAATAATGGTCAGAGTCCTTTTATTCCAATGATTAAAATAACCAGACAAAATACAAACTCATTAGTACGTTACACGGAACCCGATTACCGTAGCAATCTGCCAAGATAATTCAGCATTTAACGGATAACTGAACGGTGCAATTTTATATGCAAAGCGCTAAACAAAAGGTAGGGTAGGGCCGTAATAGCGGTTTCATGTACTTCGGCGTTAGTGCGCAACTTTACCATAAGAGCTATAAATCTAGTTTAGGTCGGCACTCGCATCTGTGGCAATTTAGGGCTGGCTGGGCTGCGACTATGGATTTTAAAAGTGCGTAAGACACAAGTTTGTTTGGCAAGCATCGGTAAAACTTTTACGACACGGCGTAACGTGCTTTCCAAGGCACGAAACGGTATGTAATGGAGACTTGGCATGTGATGGATGGTCACCCATCCACAAAGCGGCCTCGGTAAGTATAGTTACTGAGCCACGAGCCCCATCTTTATTTCCTTTACTGACAAAATCCGTTTTAGACTTAGGTTTTACAGAAAACTGCATGGCCTACACTTAATCCAGTATATCCTAGTGGCAACCCTACACAACGTGCCGACAAGTTGAAAGGATTGTAGTTTAGTGCTGTAATGTTGTTTGAATTTCAGGTTAACTTGTACATTCATGTGATAATGATTAGTCGTCTATTTGTACCTACAAATAAACATGTGAAGTTTTAAGTACTTATTGTTCAGTTCGGGTTATAAGACCTGAAAGACCCTGAAGTTTATAGGTACAAACAGATTTAAATTTGAATGAGACAAAAACTAATAGCTATCGTACATAATATGTGATACCTGCTTACGCACCTGCCACCTCATGCATTATGGAGGAGAGCTTAAGGTTAAAGCTCATTGGTACAACACCGACCGCAATGGTAAAGTAAATACGATTTCCCTTAACCACTGAAAGGAAAAGGTTAAACTGTACAATTTTATCTTTAATAATTTTCCAGCTTATCCTTATTAAGGAGTTGGATTTGAATGGAATACAAAAAAATATTTTTTCTGTTAATCGTTTATAGAAACGCGTATATTTTAAAATAATAACACACTGTTCCAGACAATGGTGTTACAACAGTAATAATAAGTTCCAAAAAACGAATTGTAAGTGAGTGTCGAGTGAGTAAAGTGGCCAGCGCTCGGACTTCCCTCCAAGGATACAATTATTGTACGTAAAACACGCCAACTTTACCCAAATGAAGGAAACGTTTGTAATAAATCCAAGATTTATCGTTTTGGGAGCAAAAATTAAAAAAAGAGCTCGACCTCTTGACGTTTCAACTGTTTGAGAATTTCTTTATGAGTTTTTTGTGTATTATGAAACGTCGAAATGTTCGTCGGGAACAACAAAGAGTCGTATAAAACGTGCAAACAACAGTTAAATTAAATACAATTACAATAAAGAAAATACATTTTCCTTTCCACGACATCTGTTAAAAAAGTCGTTTGAAATAATGAGTACAAATATAACAGCAACAATGCAGTGAGTAAATTCCATTATAAGCGGTAACAAAATGCATTCAAGCTCCGGAACGAGGCGGTTGAATCGGGTCGCAACTGCTTCGGATTGGATTAAACCAGACTCCGTCACAAAAACGTGCACTAGTACGATACCGTAGTACTTAGCTACACTAAATAGTGCGGGGGAGGGGGTGGGGGGCACAGTTTTGACTCGCTAATGACGTCACCGGCTCACAAGTATTCAGGATAGTCAGGATTCAGACAGAATGGGCAGATTCATTGCTTTGCCAAGTAATTACAGCTTCGCTAAACTGCTAAAAGGAATTTAAATGATAAAATGTAGCTTTTAGCTTTAGTGATGTTTTTAATTAAATTAATGTTGATATTTAAAATTATTATACAATAGTGTTTATGGAATCCTTTAGTCAAAAGAAAAATCTCCCTCATTCTATTTAGGTGCGCTCCAGGTGAGCTGTCATCGCACCAATATGCTAGGGACAGCTCCCCTTAAGCCCACATCACCTAAATTCGTAGAGAAAGACTAGTACAAAATACCACCACGAAGACCAACCGAAACTTGCCCATCAGAATCGCTCATTGATTACCATTTCCAAACAGCCCACAGTTTAAACTCTGCAAAGAAAAGAACCGCAGTTGGAATAACTATCCTAACTTCAACACGGCGGCACGAACTTCAGCAAGAATAACATCAACAAAGTCGAACTCTATTATAATACCATTAGCTTTCCCACCCCGATATTCTATTTGAAATAATAATAAAGTTTCTTAGCGACTAGTTGCTCGACTCGCAAGACCAGAATGTTTGGATCAATTGATAATAGCAATTACGTAACTCCATCACGCCTGTATTTCCCGAAGGATTAGGCAGAGGTGTACCAATGTACACCCACAATTCGCCGGTATGTTTAGGTCCCATGTAATAGGAGGCGAGCCTATTGCCATTAAGCGGGCACAAATCCTAACTTCGAGCTGCTACTGAGAATTTCATAGAAAAACCCAATAACACTTTTTGCATTTATGTGGATGAAATTATGTATTATCAAAAAACGTTAATTGCAGTACATAATATACCAAACAAAAACAACAAAGTTCAATGTTCAAAAAACAACTCTCATCAGAATATTTCTTGTCGGAATTTCGCAGGTGTATGGAAATGAAGGCTCCCAGCAAACAACGCTGTAAACTATAGACGCGTCGAATGAGTCTATTTACATGCGCGACTCGGGAATCGAACCGCGACGTCTCCGCCACCTGGCCTCAACTTTTGTCAGCAATTGAAATCCTATTGTGTTGGCCGTCTGTTGTTTGCGAGTTTTTCAGGTGGAGTAGGGGTCGTTTGTAATGCCAATAAGGGCAAAATGTGCCCTGAAATGGAATATGGCGGTATTGTAATACACGCTATTGTTTTCTGTTCTGGGAATATTTGAATTTTTGATCGTTGTATATCTATGTTACGTGGCGGTTATGATGTGGGAAGCTTATATGTAATATTACTGAAACTTCATTATGAAGTCACAATTATTAAAAAGCTTACACTATGGCAACGTCACTACGTCAAAGAAAATGTTTAAACAATGAATTCTACCCTATTTATCACGCCACCTTTCCCCATTACCATTCCGGAGAAAGGTAGTAATGTGTCATACATCGTACAGGTTCACTGGCCTATGTTACCGCCGCCGAGGCTTGCATTGTACGAGCTAAAAGGTGCCATATGCAGAACCTTGGCAAAGGGAATGTATTAGCTACACGTGCATTTGTTGCATGTGTGATAACGTGTTAGCTTTGGGTACCGCGTGAGTTAATTCTGTGTATGTTTTTGTAGTTTTGTTCGTCATGACATTGATTTATATGAAGTGTATGACATAGCATAAAATAGTTTGTCAGTTCGACTGCAAGACATATGCCTTTTGACTCAAGGATCATATTTAAATGCGTAGTAGAAAATGTTTACGGCTCTTCTGACCTGATACTTTAATCTTTTCACGAATTTAATTTATATACCCTTAAAATACATAATTATTCCTTTGAAAAGACATAAAATTTGTATTTCAGAGTTTTCTGTTAATTTCTGTCACGTCATTTCTACTGTGGAGCGTGTTTAAGGTTATTACACTGCCCGATGTCCTTGAGGATTTGACATCTGTACAAGAATTTTTAAATTTAGCGCCATCTACCGACATCCACTATGCTAAGATAAAAGGAACTTAACATTAAGCAAGAACACAGATGTGTCGCAGAGTTGTCATTGTTTTTGCCTATTTTATTGGCTCTCTGAGAGATTTAATACCTACATTTTGTTCTTATATAATGTATTTTTTGGTACATCGTAATTTATATTTATTTTGTTATACACGATTACTTGTACATCGTTCTGGAACCAAAAACCATAAACTCTGTCCTATGACAGAGTGTACTATTAACAGAAACTATTGGCTATATTATTTTCAATAAATAACATGAAAATTTAATTTGAACTGCCTCGTTAGCCTAGTGGTCCTAAGCACAACTTCTACTCTAGAGGTCCTGGGTTCGATTCCTAGGTTGAGCAAAAGGTGTTATTGGGATTTTCTACGAAATTCTCAGTAGTAGCCCGGAGTTTGGATTTGTGCCCGATAAATGGCAATAGGCTCGCCCCCTTTTACATGGGACCTAAATGTACCGTCGAACTGTGGGTGTACATTGGTACACCTCTGCCTAACCCTTCGGGGAATACAGGCGTGATGATGATTGTTTAATTTATGAAATAGTGAGAACTCGAAGTAAACGCTTCTTTGCAGTCCATGCATATTTGTGTGTAAACCTTATCGACTATACAAATGCGAAGGGTAGCCTTTGAAAAATCCATTCATCGATCAGGCAGAAACGCACTAACATCTCGAATGACAAAAACTTTGACTTTGACTCTGACTTTGACTTTTGACAAAAAAAGTCACAAATTTTCAAATTCTTTGAGACGTGTTAAAAAAAATAACGCCAATAGTAATTATTACTTTACTGGAGTTCCTGTGTTTCGGCTCCCGAATGATGTAAAAGTAACCGTGTAAATAAAATATTCACTTATCGGTTGTCGGAAACGAAAATAGTTAGGATGACCTAGCTTTCAATATTTATCTAACTAAGCACGGGTGCTACTATGTGGTACATTCTAAAGGTGATGACCAAGTAAGTGCTTATCAGATCTCAGTAACGGAAATAGTTGTGCTCATACATGATACATTCTGAAAGTTTGGTAAGCAAATAATTAAAAAAGAAACACCTAAATCTATGTTCTCCGTGAAACGAAATTCTTAAGGGTAAAAACAATAAAAAAAATAAACACCAAAGAAATAATGTATCTACAATAAAAAACTTTTTATAAAAAAATTACAACCGCCTTCAAAAACTAAAAAGAGAAAAATAACTTTAGCTTTGGAAGTCGGTGGCAATACAAAACAACAAACAGAACCAAAGCCACCGACTTCCAAAGCTAAAGTTATTTTTCTCTTTTTAGTTTTTGAAGGCGGTTGTAATTTTTTTATAAAATTTTTTTTATTTCTCGCTTTTTAGTATCAACTTCTTGTCATCCAAATCCATGAAGAAACTGTCATGTTATGTAAATTAACGAGACACCACTAAAAAGTCATAAGAAAGCAGAATATGCGATTTCGTTTACTTGGATGAGATTTTTTTTTAAATACTAATATCTACTATATCTGTGTAACCCTTGAGTACAGGCGTGATGTTATATTGTGTGATGGTGTAAACAATGCTTAAATATGCTATAGCAACAATCGCGGTTAATCTGCTGTTATTTTTTGAAGAGTTCCCCCGATTTCTACAAGATCCCATCATCAGATATTGAAATGGTGACAATGGGACCACACGGGAAGCACCAGCTTTCAAATAAAAAAAGAATCATGACAATCGGTTCACCCAGTCGGGAAATTCGAGGTAACAAACATAAAAAAAAAAAAAAAAACATACAGTCGAATTGATAACCTCCTCCTTTTTTTGAAGTCGGTTAAAAAGAGTAGGTACGTACAATAGATATCCGTGGTATTTTCCAATAATTTTGGAGAGCTCGGTCAAGCATTTGTTTTTATACATAGGCATAGTAATCAGGCTTACTCTATGATAGATTCAAAAACTAAACGAAATTACAAATTTGTTTTTATTTATTTACGAACTTAATTTCAATTATTATTTTACGAAATATTTACATTTGTACTATTTACAATAATGCTTCATTCATAAATTATTCAAAAAGTGAACTTTTGGTTTTTATTTTGGAAAAAATAACATGCGTATAGTCCACCCTTGGCAAGAGCCATCAAGGCACTGAAGTTTGGCGTCTCAGGCATAGCGGGGGTGCCTCGTCGGGGGAATTGATGAAATTTCGAGTTTTTAGTTATTATTACAAAATCTTAACAGAAACAAGAAAAAGTAAACAATGCGAATTGTTTGATATGTCATTACATATTTTTAGGTATAAAATTCATGTCGAACTATTCAGCCGTTTTACCAACAATTTGCAATTTAGATTGAAAAATGACCTGTTTAAAATATTTTTTTTTTCGAAATTTGGGCAAATATATTACAATTCTAATCAATGCGAACTGTTGAGGATGACTTTAAGTATAACATATATTTTTTATATGGAAAACGTACGGAAGGATTCCTCAACAAATTTCTTTAAACATAAGGTGTTTTTAGGACTTGAGCGATGTAATACCCTTAACAATAGACTTTCTCAGCTTTTCCTGACACTTTCCAGCGTCGCCTTCATCTCAGCCGGTCGGTTGGTTATAACGAAAAACTGCACTTAGCAATGTCAGTCGACGCCTGACGTTAAAAGAAAATGTTAGCTTTTCTTTCTTTTTGGTTTTCATAAGAAATAAGGTCATTGTGGCTATCTTTAGGGTCCAGCGGTGGACGCTATTTGGCGGATGATGACGAAGAAATAAGGAAATGTGGTTTTTATTATAATTGTACAAGCGTGAATTTTGAGGAATTCATTATTTTATAGGTATGTATATAAAAAGGGTTTACACGACCTTAAAATAAACAAAGTCATAGTCGATTTTTGAATGAGCCAAAGAGCTAAACAGTTAAGTCAAGAAACTCGTTCCAAAACGTAGGTAGGTCTTTATAGAGAAGAACGAGTAAAAAACTCCATGAACACTCAATCACTTTTCAATCAAGTGTTACATTATTTTTGTTTCTTCTATATGTCATAAGTTCATAACAATATACATAGATAAAAAGCAATACAATAACACAAACACTTTCCACATCGGAATATATTTCCCCACATCACACCTTATTACCATTCGTTCTTATCACGTATAACTTAAGACACGCTTGTCACTTACTAAGGCAACTCCAGCGAGTCATCCGGAGGGAGCACTTCATTAGTAGTACCGTCACAGGTGAGGCGAAGATTAGGGGATCAACGCATTTGTACCTAGGCTGGGGAGTGATGAAAAATGGAAATGGTGAGAGTATTTATACGGTTGGTGGATGAGTAAGGGCGCGCGACGTCTCGTCTTTAAAAAGTGATACCTTTAAACTTAAGTAGGAAGTCTTACAGCAAATTCTACTAATTAAAAGCGTACAAAATCTAGTCGCAATCTTGTCTTAGCGACAATCATGTGTCAAAAAAAATTAGGTAAGTTGCGAGGCATTTTTGACAGATTAATACTGAGACTAGATTGTGATCGTTCCTAAAAGTATGTACAGTTGTCCCCTTGGTAAATCTGGCTATCTAATATTGGTAAGATGAGTGAAATACTCAATCATTTGCTTTGCAAATACGCTTACTTCCTCTGCAAGTTTTTGATGAAACTCACTACTTTTTACATCAAAATTTCACACAGTAAAGTCTCAGCAGAATTTCCATCAAACTTACAACTGTTATATGGAATTATACCCCAGAACTTGATCTAGAATCTTTCACTAAGATCACCGACAGCTCAAACTTCCCCGTCCCGACTGCTAGCACGTATGTTTTCCCCCTAGGCGTAATACCGCGAGGTGATAACGCGACGCCGTTTGACGTCGGGACAGCCGCGATCCGGGAGCGCCCAGACAGAGCTTTTTTTTTAAGGTGACACGTCTTTTCACGTGATTTTGATTTTGAAGAACGCGTCTTGTGTTAGTTATCTTGGATGTATGACTCTTGAATGAGAGACTGTGTATGTGAACTCGGAATTTAAGAAGGGTTAAGGCTTTTTTTCTGCGTATAAGGCGCATATTTCCATCTAGGACTTTAATTTCTTTAATTTTTTTACGTCTCAACCATTTTTTTATATTATTTGCGTCACTTTCGCTTCAATAAACAGTTTTTCTTTCAGCTTCTTAGCTTCACTTGCATGTGTGTGAACGAGTAGAATGGAACTAAACTAAAGTAAGCAAGCTAATTGTAGTAATTATTTATGTGACTTTTACACGATATCAGGTGCTTACCCATTCGAATACTATCAACGAGCTTTCCATTTGAACCCGGAAACGTTAAGAACGCATTACAAAAACCACTAAAGCAAGTAAATTAGCTGACTCCACTCCGCTGCAAAGCGAATACGAGCATTAGATAGAAAACCGTTCAGAGAAAATTGAATGCACTTACAAACTAATTTCCAGTTTCACCTACCTATAAAAACGACTAACATTTACAAGTGATATATTTCGACAAACTACCCCTTTTCGTTTTCAATAGTGACAATAGAAATAATATCAATATTTACGAGGCTGTTAAACAAAAGGGTGCGAGATAAAGTTTCTCGTGCTATTGTCTTGTCAGATATTGTTTCGATCAGAGGCTGGAGGTACAAGTTGCCGATAAAGTATCATATTTGTCGTGGGCGGTTTGTGTCGTAAAATATGGGTCGCTTTTCACGTAGTTCCGACTATTGTTTGTATGGAATAGGTTTGTGATGTAATGATATTCAATGTCTGATAAGTTTTAAAATGTATACATTTTTGCATATTTCGAGGTAAAAGTTGCTCGTGAGATTTTGTTTATTAATTACTTGCGTAATAAGTATGATAATATATTCTTCAGAATAAGAATTAGTCTCCTGTTCCATCCTTGTAAATTAATTAGGTATCGGTCATGTCGAAATGTAGCCTAACCTTACCTAACCTAACATTGAAAACAATTCTTCAACTATTCAAAGTCAAAGCATTTATTTCAATTAGACCTTTTACAGGCACTTTTGAAGTGTCCAGAAGTTACAGTTTAAAGCTAGTTGCTCGTTCCAAAGTGTATTACTGTCGGCATCTGCCACGGTCTCGTCACTTCTCACACGCCAATCACGTTCACACGACGGCAGATCAGACCGTCTGCTAAAATTAACACCAGCTATGTAATTGAAACATCCTAATAAACGTTCCATCATTAATCTGTAACTAGTGCTCCGCTTAAACTGTTACCGGCGTCCCATCGATTGAGGCTCATCATTCCCTTCGGCGGAGCGTGAGGAATATCGGTGGCGGCAGATTAAAGCCGACGCCCGCACCACTGTTATTAGTGTATGTTAATATTTATGGGGGAACCTTGTGGTAAGTAGTAGCTGGTGAGGAGGTAGGTGTAGAAGGGTCACTCTGTCGGGTCTGCGAGGAAGAGCGACGAGCATGGAGCAATTAATCTGGAACATCCGTTTATTTTCCTGACCTTGCTTCGGGTAGTGGAATTAGGATTAAGTGACACTATTAATTCCAAGACACATCTTCTCTAAAACAAATTTATCTTGAGCTTTATATCAATTACCTGTAGAATTCAGCAGATTTTTAGATGCTTTCAAATCAATCAGTTTTGCTATTGCCATACAAAATCTATGTGGTGGTGACAATTATCCAATAGTCCCTATGATAAAACAGATTACCAGAGAGTACCTAGATCGGGCGGGTCGCTACCTAACATTGCTATTCCGAACTATCATTATTTGCTCCTATAATTATTTAGTTGTAGTTAATTTTTAGGCACTGTAATTTTATGGAAAATCTTTTTATCTGTTTGGTTTTATGTACACTTTTTGTAAACATTTTTTTTTTTTTTTTTTTTGTTTGAGTAAATTATTATTATTATTAGATTTCTTAACACATTAATGACGAGGAAACACATCAATATTCCTGGATGTCTTGTTACATCCAGGAAAACCACTTTGCAAGCCCAGCATCGCTTCAGTGCCTCTATTTCTTAGATTTATCTTATATTTGTGTTTGTACCCCATAATGTCGCTCACTCGCCGCAAAACACTAATTGGAGATACGCGACACGTCTTTTCCAATTAGTTGTACCCGATGTTGCTATTCCGTGACACTTCTGATGTAATCTATTCTGTGGTCACAAGGAATATGTAATAAGCTGTGCTAAACCGATTACGTGGATAAGTAAAAACAACAGAATTACGGCCGGTTTAATTGGGTAATCGGTTATTGAAGATTTGTGAGGTTTACAATGTTTACTGTTTAGCAAAATTCGGCACAGTTATTGGTAATTTAGTTGGATAGAGGACTTTTATTACGGTTGAAATAGCTTAGTTTAATATCAATGCTACGAATAATGGGCGTGAAATATTATAAGGCGTTCAAGTATTATTACTTGTTCTCGAAACAAATAAACTGTGTACGAAATACCGTAAAATAACCAAAAAACGACGATAAACAACCTTTTTGGTTCGACAACATTCGCAGTTCGCACGACATCGCAACATCCAAGATTATTTATGTACACGATCTAAACGAAAGTCGAAGGCTAACAGTTTGCCAGCAGGCTAGAGCGTACAAATGATTTAGGATGTAGGACCTAAACCAATTTCTATTCCTGGAGGGTTTAACCCTTTCAGGCTGAAAGTGAAAGTCGTGGAACGTAAAATAAAAACGGCTTTTGGGCTAAAGGGAGTTTGTCTGTCCGGAAATCAAGATCTTTAGCCCGTTGTTTGAATAAAGGAAATTCGTTTATTTTATGTAGATGAAATATAGGAGGTAAGCTCTTTCTTCGCATATTCTTCATTCACTAGGGTTGAAATTGAGTGAGGCAAAAGATAAAACTGTTGAAGTAAAGCCCAAATTGTTTATAATCCAAGGATTTTCAACATCAAATTTTAATTTCACGCTAATATCCCGGTTGCAAGTATAAGTAGAGACATAGCTGAACTAGTTCCAATGTTTGCGGAGAACAGCGGAAATACAACGCCTTGCCGCCAAGCGCGTAGTTTGTGAACTTTGCAACAGATGGCGCTGGAAACAAATTCTATTTCGAATCCTTTTCTATACATAAAACAGAAATTATGTTTTGAGTTTTTCATAATATTTTATACGGTGAGAGCATATATTTTGTTATTTTATGTTATACTGTTGTTCTAGAAACATGAGAAAACATGATTACAATATTGGCTACATTGGGTCCTAAACGAAAATATATAATAGTCCAAGGCTTCGTTACGTGGCGTGCTAGTGCAAACTAAAGAAAACTAACCAATACTGGATTGTCCCCCACAAACTATTGTCTATCGAGCTTTGATCAATATTAGCCCACTAAATACTAGATCTAGTCTCCCCGTCTCCAGACAGTCTGACATCATGGCTGCGCGTATGCCAAGCAGGACACGACTCCAGCCAAGTCGGTCAGCAAACAATAATACTATGTCAAGATTCAAGATTATACAGGGTGTTTGCTGCATCGTGTGCCAAATTGAAATGGTCGACTGAGGGGGTCATCAGCTATCCTTTCAGACCCCTAAACACTTCTCATGCCCTGTGTATTATTTTTCATCGACTTTTTAGGGTTTTACAAAAAAAATACCAAAATTTTACATTCAAGTTCATTTTTTTTAAAAGTACACGTCGTAGACTCTCTATTTTAATTTTATTTAGATGTGCATTGTACTACAGTACTTTTAAATTCAAAATTAGTGACATTAGCCATCTAGTTTTTTATTTATTTACTCGCAAAGTTTTGGACTTCAATTAAAGCTGTCCAAGTTACATCTATTTACATGGCTATAAAAAAAAAACCAAATGAGACCGGGATCTAAGGACTTCGTCAAAAATTCTCTAGTCTATCCTCTTGCTAGTGATGTGCCACATGCCATAAAAATCTTTTTACAACTTTGTGAATTCCCTAGAATTGTGAATCGAGTCACAAAATACAAAATTCCAAATTATGGTATAAAAATTTTGTTTCGCTTAAATAACACCTGAAAAACGTATTAAATATGTTATCTCACTCTTACAAGATAAAATCTGTCTCGTATCCCTCTTTTTTGGGGGAGGGGGTACTAGAAATAATAAAAAATGCATTTTAACATTTATTTCATATTTTTTTTGCATATTCTGCTTAAATTGTTGGCCTTTATTGCGAATGCAGGCCAGACATCTATTTCGTATTTCCACAGTTGTTGTACGAAGTCGCATTTCCTCCTTTGAAAAGAGTTCTGACTTTTAACCAGAAAAAAAGGAAAGGTTTAGTGTAAACGTTTGGGCAGGAGTGATTGGAATCAGGTAATTGAACCGCATTACCTGCCCGAAAACTTCATGGCGACAACTATTTGGAGTTCCTTCAAAATGACGTGCCCGAATTAGTGGCCGAGGTGCCCGTATGTAATGAAAATGTGCCCAAAGTATTCCAGCATGACGGCTGTCCCGCGCATTGGCGTTTGACTGTGAGGGAATATCTTGATAATGTATTCCATAATGCGCGGATTGGTGGCCCTTTTGCATGACCGGAACGTTCCCCAGGCCTAACTCCGCTAGACTTTTAACTAGTTTTTGACTAGTATACACCACGGAGGTTCCGACTAGGAATGTACTACTTCAACGCATTCAAATGGCGTTCAATAAAATTAAGGAGAAAATGCGACTTCGTACAACAACTGTGAAAATACGAAATAGATGTCTGGCCTGCATTCGCAATAAAGGCCAACAATTTAAGCAGAATATGCAAAAAAATATGAAATAAATGTTAAAAATGCATTTTTTATTATTTCTAGTACCCCCTCCCCCAAAAAAGAGGGATACGAGACAGATTTTATCTTGTAAGAGTGAGATAACATATTTAATACGTTTTTCAGGTGTTATTTAAGCAAAACAAAATTTTTATACCATAATTTGGAATTTTGTATTTTGTGACTCGATTCACAATTCTAGGGAATTCACGAAGTTGTAAAAAGATTTTTATGGCATGTGGCACATCACTAGCAAGAGGATAGACTAGAGAATTTTTGACGAAGTCCTTAGATCCCGGTCTCATTTGGTTTTTTTTTTATAGCCATGTAAATAGCTGTAACATGGACAGCTTTAATTGAAGTCCAAAACTTTGCGAGTAAATAAATAAAAAACTAGATGGCTAATGTCACTAATTTTGAATTTAAAAGTACTGTAGTACAATGCACATCTAAATAAAATTAAAATAGAGAGTCTACGACGTGTACTTTAAAAAAAATGAACTTGAATGTAAAATTTTGGTATTTTTTTTGTAAAACATTAAAAAGTCGATAAAAAATAATACACAGGGCATAAGAAGTGTTTAGGGGTCTGAAAGGATAGCAGATGACCCCCTCAGTCGACCATTTCAATTTGGCACACGATGCACCAAACACCCTGTATATTCTATGGATACTCTATTTGATGAACTATGCAATATTTGAAATTACAATGTGAAGTGGTAGATAATTCTTATTTTTTTCTCGACTGTACACTGAAAGGACAAGCAACAGGGTAACAATTCTACTAACTTTTTAGGAACGATCGCAATTTAATATCAGTCTCAATCTGGGAAATATGCCTTTACCAAATTTTTTTTTACATTGATTGTTGTTGCTGAGATGAGATTGCGACTAGATTTTGAACATTTTTAATTAGTAGAACTGGCCTCCAGGACAAACAAATTCTGTCTGTCTTCTGGTGCTCATGCAGCTTAAGTTAAAGTTTATTAATAATCTTACAGGGGGCATGGTTACTTTTACATATGACAAATTGTCAAAGCTACAGTGATTGGTTGCTGATAATTCAGTCAATCATCACAGCAGCTGAAACGTGCTTGACGGTTTCTTGATTCAATTTCCCATAAACCTTTCCATGGGTCGTAGTTCTTTGTAATATGTTATGCTAAATAAATAACAACCAATATTACCTCCCCTTCCTTATACGCTCTAGACTCGGGTCAACGTTACAAATTGAATTTCTTCTGCTTGTATCGGGATTAAAGTTCGACAAACATAAGTTGAAATTCTTTTGTTGAGATTAAAATGAAAAGTAGATGTTGATCTGAGATGCTGCGGGAAAGACTATACGAGTGAAAGTATATGCAGTAAAAATATAATTATGTAATTCTGTGAAAGTCCAATATTGTGTGGGTTAACCGACGGTTCTGTATCTGTGTATATTCCATTAACCCTTTACAATAATAGGCGTAACTACCAGCTACAATACAAGGAAATACCATTAAAATAAATTATGAGTAACCATGTTAATAAAACAGTAGCGTGCAACATAAACATGAATCGATATAATTTTTTACTGATCGACATTAAAAATGAATTAATGTGCTTGTAAAGTAGTACCGTATAGTTAGAAAAGTATCTATGTTAAATTGTTTTATCAATAGACAGCTAGAAGCTCTTTATGGTAAAATATTGTATCGTATTAAATATACCGGCGAACTGTGGGTACATTGGTACACCTCTGCCTAACCCTTCGGGGAATACAGGCGTGATGGTTTTTTATTGCATCGTATTAAATGAGGAGAATACTACAATATAGGAAAATGTTATACAAGATTCTGTTCCTTACAATAAGTTTTTTTTTAAGATGACAATCGATAAACATTAATAGAGTGGCGGAATAGTCGACGATATACATGATACCTTTAGTAAGCTATGAAAACTTTTAGTAGAACCTACTAAAGCTTTAACTAATTCAAATGGCTTTTACAGTAGTTACATAAAGTTTCAGCCTAGAGTTCGACTGTCGGTGACAAACTCGTGCGAACCCATTACTAACCATTCCATTAACTGAACTCTAACCTTTCGTTCAGTTCAGTTCAGTTCAGAAATCATGGGTCAACGCTGATGTGCTCTCCCTCACACATGAATATGAAGGCATTACGACTCCTCATAAATATTAATAGGGGTACCATCGAAAATAGCAGGCATTCTTACGAGCAAATATACGTATTATACACATACCGATTTGAGGCAGGCAAAAAATCCGATGTATCGACAAATTGTAGATTATGTGACGCCCACTACACAGCGCATGAACGTAAGTACTTTACATGCGGGGAAATGGTTTATTCAATATACCATACAGGCTCATACACGGAGAATATTAAGTGAAAGTATCGACAATAACATCTTTCGGGACTTGATTTGGGATATTTTTGTTGCGGGTATGAAATAAAAACCTAAAGTAGGTACTGCCTGGTTTCTATTGCCGAATTTTCTTTGGCTTGTCGAGAGTAACGTTTGATAATGCTTGAAGACTTTGATGCTGATAATAATACGGCTTTAAGTAATCGTTTTTAACCATGTCCACTACGCTACGCTATTAAAATAAATAAGCTCTGTTACCTATTTCACACTAAATATCAATGTAGACTATTGACTATTAGACAATGCAGTCAACAATATACCACAAACACTGTCGTTATTTGGCCATTCCTTTTCTAATGCTAATAATATATATATATACCATCACGCCTGTATTCCCCGACGGGTTAGGCAGAGGTGTACCAATGTACACCCACAGTTCGCCGGTATATTTAGGTCCCATGTAATAGGGGGCGAGCGTATTGCCATTAACCGGGCACAAATCCAAACTCCGAGCGGACACTGAGAATTTCATAGAAAAACCCAATAACACTTTTTGCTCGACGTGGGAATCGAACCCGGGACCTCTAGCGTAGCAGTCGTGCTTAGAACCACTAGGCTAACGAGGCAGATGCTAATAATAAAAGAAAAAAAGTACCTTGGATGGTTGGCCTTAACTTATGTTATTTTGTTTCTATGAGAAAGCACATCCGATTATGAAACTATAAAATACAGATGCCGCCTACAATTATACCACTCTGGCGAACTGCCGACTTCGGCCGCATGGCTTATTTCACCCGTGTTAAGTTATGTCTTTGCAGGTTGCTGCTCCGTTACCGTGAGTCGTAGCGTAATGTTATATAGCCTATGTTACCCAGGAATAATGTAGCTATGTATCGATGAAAAAATGGTTAAAATCGGCTCAGTACCTTCGGAGGCTATTAGATACAAACAAACATAACAATCTTTCCTTTTTTTTTGTAAAGAAGCAAAAGGCACGTTGGCCAATAGGACGTTTGCGTACAGGACCAACATTTTTTTAACAGAAAATCCTCAATTTTTATATTCCTTTGTTAACTGTTATTACTCAAACTTAGTTTCTAAAACATTTCACGGGAATATTCTATGTAGTTTCGAGTAGGTACGGAGACGTGATCGAAATGAATAAAATTTTCATTGGAATTTTCATAAATATCCGGTTTAAATTCTTCTTTGAACTTCTTCATTGTTTTAAAAGTAAAATAAATTGAGGAAACGTTAAGTCAATAATTTACTTTTACCGTACTTTAGTTGACTGGTAATGTTTCTATTTACCTGTAACAAAAAATAAGTATTTAGTAACATTATATAGGTAACCAAACACACAAATAAAAAAATAAAGCACAGGCCATGTTCCCGATGCCGGTGGGCTATTATTTATTTATTTTTACATATTTTTATTTTTGTAATAATAACTATGAAAAAAAGTGGTGTATTAAAATTAAATAATTGCAATAGGAAACAAATAAATTGAACGGTAAAATATGTCGACACGTGTAACTTTTTTTGTTGTTAAAAAAACATAGTCAAAATAATCTAAAAGCTGCATTGTTTTTGGGTTCAAATAAAACCTTTGAACCCTTTTCAATAATACATGAAAGAACAAACATTTCGCACATCCATGGCTGCCATAAATAAACCATAAATTCCTCTGTTGTATTGGCTATGACATAGAAATGGGTGGTATTGTTTTTGGAGCTTTTAATAATAGTTTCTTATTTTGTATATTTTATCAATTTTCGTTGTCTTACACCGGTTGTTGACAGAATTTTTAATATTAAAGTTATCAAAACTGTAACTGGTTGTACAAACAGTTCTTTGGAACTACAATGTTCCAGTATCTTCTATGTAGCCTATATCTGACATAGTGTCGACGTTAGCAGTATAGTTTCGAACTTTAACTAAGAATACCATAAAACACAGCCTATAAAACCTCTCCTATATCTATAGAAGTCTAAAAACACAAACTATACTTTTTTATAATATTGAGTATACATGATAGTTTTAATTCCATATGAAATTATTTTTTCCTTTCCACAAATCACTACCGCCATTTTGTAAAAAAAAACATTAATAAAATTAAGATTGAAATACCTTCTTTCAATAGAAATCTTCCATTTCAATAGCTAAATTAATCAATAGACACCCAGTACCACTTCTCAACTTTCAAATCCCAATTTTCCTTCGCACAGATCAACAAATTCCCTTCATAAAAGAAACCGATGTCCCCAATTGGTTTCCCAGGCCCACGTAACGCGATATGGGTACAAAAATCGATGTGACGTAGTCTTTTGACAAACACACTAACATCGGTACACGGTGTACACAGTGCGAACGACTAAAAGCTACCCACTTGTTAAGCCGCGTTCATACTGTTCAACCAAACGTCAGATGAACGCTGATCTACGAAAACTGCTCTTATTGCTGCGACTTAAAGGTGTTGTAAATGATAATTTGTAACTATGAGCTTGTGGAATGTATGCATCATACTTATACTAAGATGGATCCAAGAGGGGTTGGTTTGGGCACGTTATTTTGTTGAGAGTTCGATTTGCCTTAATTTTTGTAAGTATTGAGATTTACATAATCATTTCTCACTTAGTAAGCCTCTTAAAATTTATTCAAGCTTCTAAAACGCCTGTAGCTGAAGAGGGCTTTTTACAGTTGTGTCTAGTTTATTTAGGAATTGTTTACAAGTTACTGTTTTTTTATAATTTTAATCGTATTCTGCAAATTGAGGACTTTAAAGTAACAAACACTAACAAATGCCTCTTATATTTTTATTCGTGCAATAATTTCGAAAGCTTCTACGTAACCATACGACCAATTCCTTATCCCCACTTGTGCCAAATCCAGATCCACATTGGTAGAAACACAAGCGATAGATCAAAGTCAATCCGCCAACAGATAAGAGCTCCGCTCGTTCGGCTCTCACCGCTCACAGCTCCGCTCTCGAGATGCATCCGAGCTCCTACGAGGTGCGGTTGTAGTGCACGCTGAAAGCTAATTAATTATCAGTACAGCTTCCGACAAATTTAGGTGTAGATAGTGAAGATTAGCCACTTGAAGTAGGTTTGTGGTTCGTGGCTTAGAATTACAGCTTCGAAATGGTATTTGGCGAACCGGTGAATTTTGGGTGTACTTTGGTGCACCTCTGCCTTACCCTTCGAGGAATACAGGCGTGATGGTATGTATGAAATGGCACTTTTACATTGTCAAAAATTGAAAAACTACCAATCTGTATTTTTGTTATTTAAGCTTAATTTAGTTGTTGTTTATATCTCACAACTACAACAGTCATTAGGTGAACGCTAAACGTTTAATAATTACTGTGGTTCGTCAGTATTGACCACAATTGTGGTATTTATTGACCTCCTGTTGAGGGAACAGCTAAACTAGTCATTATTGACGGGTATCAATAATCAGTAGAATTGTTATAAATACTGGTTAGGATTTATTGGAAGTGTAGCTCTAAAAGTCTGTCCCTAAAAGCCTATTTCTGCTGTAACCTAAATTTGAACTTTTTTAAAGGGTCTCCTCGGAGTTTTGTTACTTGTTAGTTTTTCTATGTAAGAAAATACAGTTTGGAACATGCAACTACTGGGTTCAATGTTTTGGCTGACCTCTCCCTGACAAATGCTTTGACTTTTTGCTGTAAATTTTATAATCTCTAGCTAGATCATTAAAAACAAGCATAACTTATTGGTATTTACGTCCTGAAACGACTAAAACTCATTGAAAAACGTCGAATGCTGACATTCCTAATCCACCAATTAAAATGCAAACGATTTAATCCTAAAAGGGAACAGAAAATCTTAACTCAAATATACCTAGTTGTGAAAATATTTCGGCAATTTATCAAACGGCAGCGCCGGGGTACTAATTATATCCGTAGCTATCAAGTGCGAAGATTAATGGGGCTCCAGGCAGCTCAGATTTGTGTACGCGGGTACCGAGATGGCACCGGACACTAGGACACCTAGGTGTCCGGTGGCTGAGGTAGGTAGGGAAAATTAGAAAATGGCGTTGAGAAAACCGACATACGAGAGCTCGTTCCATACAATATGTAATCTAGGCAAATGATACGTAGCGCAAAAACTCGTAAAGGAAAATATGAAATTTTGAAGTTACCTTGTTTAGTTATTAGATGAAAACTGATTATAACCATAAGCCTAAATATTAGTTTTCTTATCCTATCTACAAAATTACATAACGCAAAGTGGTGGCGGTGACCATTTAACATCAGGTGGGTACGTCGGATTGTGTCCTATCCAACGATATATAAAAAAAGCCGCAAATTTAATTACTGTTAAAAATACAACCATAGAGTACAATTGTATGAAGCAGCGCGCTTACAATAATATCCTGTTAAAATATTAAATATGGTTATTAAAAGAAGCGCGAATTATACGCAGCAGTGTTTTCTGCATCGTTAAAATATTAATGAGATAAAATTAATATTTAATTTAATACAAAAACGACAAAAATCCTCAAAAATCCAGTTCACCGCCAGATTTCTTATCCCAAGAAAATATATTACCTACTTAGCCAGAGCTAGTGAGGTCCTATCTACATAATTTGTCATAAAACAATGATCCTTGGGAGTACGCCTTCTCTTCTGTGACAAACGACGTCAGTTGGCAGCCGTCGTACACACAATACATCTAAGTTGTAAGTACTGCGAGGTATGTATCAAGAAGGACTAAGGAGGACTAAGGAGCTGTGTTCAAGTTTCATGTAAGTAAGTACTGCTTTTCTAAAGAGGTAGACTCATTAAGATAGAAGATAGAAGCAGTGCGGTGCGGTGCCGCATTGCAAAGCGTCTTGCTACCTACCGTAGCGTGAGGTGACTACTTTTCCTCTAAAACTGAAGTCTTCTATTAGCAATCTATTCATCGTGTATGTCTGTGCCTTTAACTAATAAGGAACCGTCGTGAATCCAAAGACATGCTAAAGATTTGTGAACATTCAACGGCACAAAGTCGGAATGTGCGGCGCGTCGCATGTCGCAAAATGTTGCGTTGCGGTAGTGTCGCCGAGTTTGGCGGTACGACACTGCATCGCTTTTAAGCGACTCGGCTTTAAGAAAGATAACGAGATGAAAGACCTGGTAAAGATGTTCTGAAGGTTATTTTTTCAAAGCAATGCTAAAAAGCTTGTTCAAAAGCACCTAACTTAGTGATTACCCAGAAGAGAGAGGAGTAGTACCTACATTAATTAACCAAGTCTATAGTAATAGGAAAATAGATAAACGATATGAAAATCCACAATTAGTATGCGAGAGTCAACACGAGACAATGTTATTGTTATTTCTCTACCTTATTGGAGTCTAATTAAAACGATATTTTTTCAGACATCGTTACAACAACACTTCCTAGATTTAATTAAAATTTTATAGCACACTTAAGAATCAACGAGTAATTAAAGTAACTAGTCAAATAGTTTGTAACTGCTACAGGTGATAATCTTATATTTGCTTCTAATATGAACTTCAATACGTGATGATATTTTCTAACGAAATTATTCCCTAGAATATTTATAATCTTCATTTCTCAATATGGATAAAAAAATCTTATCCTATACTTTTTCCCGCGCTTAGTAGCGTTACTGTGTACGAGTTAAAAGGCACATAAGACAGTTAAAAATCTATTGTTATTATGCCAGTGTACCTGCATAAACTGGCGGACGCAGTCGGCGCCATGCTCCCTGAGGAAGGCCTGCAGCGTCCTGATGCCCTGCACCGACAGCCTGTACCCGTTGCCGTTCTCCCCGGCACAGAAGAACACCCCCGGCAGTGAGCCCTCACCCATAGCACACGGTCACATGTTGACAACTACACCTCATTAATTCATTCAAAACTTTATCCAGATAATTGTTAATTAAAACAAGATTAATTTATCAGCATAAGCTCCAGTTAATTAAATATTGATCATTTAATTAAAATAATAATTTCACGCACTTGTTTATTCACGGGCGTCACTTTAAAAACAAACACACAACTTCACAATGTACGCTACGTAAAGTTCAGCGGCTACGCGTTCGTAGCGCCTCGTAGCGTTCCGCCGGCGCGTTTGACGTGCCCGTAGCCACTGCTACGCGACCGCTACGAGCCGCTCGTAGCTCGACCGTAGCAATGCGACGCAAAAGGTCGCGCCGAATATGACGTAATGGCCGAAGCCGATTTTTCCCATGTCAGCCGAAAATGTGGAATTAGTCGCACGATGTAAGTGCGATGATTTGTCAAACTATGATGTATTCGGAGCACGCGTTGTTATCCATTTATACGTACGCTTCGGGCGGGAGGCCTTTCGGAAATAAACTTTATTCACAAACGTTTCATTGAAATAAAGTTGCGGTGAGGTGAGAATACTCTGAATAGTTAAGAGTTTTTGGTAGGAATATACATATAAACGTACAGGTACAAGATCCGTATTTTACAATTCATATTACAAACTAAACGGTTCTCACTATTAAATTAGCAGTTCATGAAAATTAGGTATCCACAACAAATTACTGTTGTGGCTTTCTAAAACGGTTCTCTAACTAACGGTCTATTGAGCAAATTGCCATCCTGTGTTCAGCCTATGAATGAACGAAGCTAATAATTTGTTGAACGCCTCTAGTTTCACGAGCTGATAATTAAAACTTTGTGCTGTGAATTAATTTTCAGTACGAACTTTTTGTGAGTTTATTTTTCAGGTAGATGTTAAGATGAGTATTAGTTAAACAAGTAACGTTTGAACGTTTTATTTTAATTAATATTCAGGCGGGGAAGCGGGTAGGATATTGGTTTCGTTCTAGTACTTTCCCGGCCAAGGCTTGGCCGGAACTAAGCCAAGGTTTTATCTCAACTGTGTTCACAGTTTTAGTTTGTCTTGTCTATTTACCGTTAAGATTGCAAGCACACAAGCCTTGAAACCCTCGAGAAAAGGTAAGTATTAGTCCTTTTACTAATATTTTACATGCGAAAGTTTGCGAGGATGGATGGATGGATGTTACACTTTCACATTTTAACGGTTAAACGAATCTGGATGGAATTTGGCACTGATATAGAGTGTAGTGTGGAATAATACATAGGATTCTTTTTATCTCGGAAAATTTTTAAAGTTCCCGTGGGAAAATATATTAGGTACATTTGACGCGGAGAAAGTCGCAGGGCAGAAGCTAATCGTCCATAAGCTTTATTTTCTTGGCATTTAAAATATCAAAAAGTAAGGATTAAACCGCTTTTCGTTAGTTCTGTAGCATTTTATGTTTATAACATGCCATAAACGGTGAAATCTATTTCGAGATATAAATCTTATGATGCGAAACTACTTCACCTTACGTCAATCTAGAGTGCTGTGTGTGTGTGTAACTTTGTAACTTCATAGTGGAAGAGGAAGAATATACATTTTCTACTCACCTTTATGGAAAAATTCCTTGACAGTGATACGTTAAAAATTAACTTTGAAAATAAAATATGTAAATTTAAAAATGTCGCTTTGGTACTTGCTCGGTTACGAAAGACGTGTATGAAAGACGGGAATTAAAAGTATTTTCACCACTTTTTAGATTATTATTAATTATTAGGTCTGTCAGAAAAACCATTAAATTAGCGACAAGATATTCTGATCATGGCTACCTATTTATTTGAGAAAATGAAACACCGGAAAGTGTACCCATTACATCGTCTTACCGACTACCCTACATTTCTAGGGTTCCGTACCTGCCAGGAAAAAACGGAACCATTACAACATTATTGTTATACTACCTGTCACAAACACTTTTTTCCCTTGTCTTTTGGACGTAGGTATTTGAATTTCAGAATAGTGTTAGTTTTTGATTACACTCACAGGGATGGCCAGTCAGCCATTAGAAAATATGTATGTTTATGTCCATTTTATTACGTTTTTTTAATGTTATTTAAATATTTTAGGGGCTAGCGCAGTTTGCACTTGGTTCAGAAGTTTACTAGCGCAGGCACAACATGCTCTTGGCCAATTTCTAAGCACCAGTCCAATATTTTCGATGACATACGAGGATCCCATTAATATCACTTAAGAGGTGCTCGTAAATTCGGCCGTTGCTACAAGTACTTACATTTATAACGACAGTTACAAAACTGGGAGCAAAGGCTTTAGCCTGGTGGCCTACATGACATGACATCAACTAGGATTGTGGCGAGTACTCGCACTGAGGCACATCCACTGGAAGTCCTTCTAAAAGCTTACACAGAGGAGAGACGTTCGGAGGGGATTACTGTATCGGTAGAGCAGAAATGTGCTACTAGGAACATGTTGGAGACAACATTTTTAAGAGCTTAGAACATAAAACTTAAAGAACTTAAGGACCAGATTTTTTTTAATACGATACTAAGATATTTGTGTTTAAAATATGTTTTAATTCACTTTTACTCAAATCACGCATCTGTTTATGTAACAGTTACATTGATCTTTATATAATGTAGAAAAGGTACTTAGAGCTACTAACCGCGGATAAGTCATCGCCGCTCTATGTAAAAATTCATTTCCATTCCGAATCCAACTTAGATATTAAATAATATTACTACTATAACTTACAACAGCTGTTATACGATACAGTATATAAAGGTAGATAAAATAGGCAGCAGGCCCACCCTAGTTCTACATCAGTAATATACATAACTTTTATGCAATGGAAGATACAGTGAAATGAAATTCCTCCTATCATAAAGATGGAACCAGCTAACTCTTCAGGATTGAAAACTGCAGTTCTCGAAAGTACTAAAGTCATGAAATCATATTCATAATTCAGTTCAGAGATCTAAGTTCAGTATTTCATGGTATAGGGAACTTCAGGAGTAGGATCGTGTGATGTTATGGCGGGATTTCGCCGGAGGCTCACGTTTCGGGCTTTGAGAGAAGTGTGCTATAAATATTTTCTTTATTACACTCATGAGTGTAAAGAATTGTTGTAAGTAGGCAGATAAGTATTATGGAATTTTCTATTCTGTAGCTAAACCCTACCGCAGTTCTAATCAACTGAAGCACAGATTAAGGGTTTTTTAAAGCATCGTAATGTTATTTAAAATTTTCTCCCAGTGCGAATCCAAGGAATCGTCGATCACGTCCACTGTTGATCCCATTCGCAGCAATCAATCACCCGTCAAGCCTTGACGACTGACGAAAGCCCTCCTCACACTAAGTGTACTTTCTGATTCCAAGAACTGGGAAATCGATCTACCCACTTATTTGTCGGTTGCCGAATTGGAAACGAGATAAAAGTATCGGCTTTCCGCTCGATAACCAATTTAATTTGATAAATTGAACCAATTGATACGTATACGCAATAATTAAATGTAAAATTAAATTAAGTGTGACCAAAATTTGTTCAGTGAATTGAGTTATGTGCAGTGTGCAATTTATGTGGCCACATATTACGTGCAGCGTTCGGCTTGGAAACTATTACGAAGTTTTGAGGCGATAATGGCCGAACGGGTAAGTATAGACTTTAGATCAGTGGGCTGGGCATGATTTAGAGCACGGGCGTTTAAAGTGTCCCGGGGTAAGTGCATTTTGTTGGACTTGAACTTTACTGAAATATGAAAGCGTAGAATGTAGCGCATATTATTGCAACGGGAAATGTTTCATCTCGGCTGCTCGTGGCAGTCTCTCACTATTGTGCGAGTCGTCTAATCTCGATGTACAGTATTCCGTCTCCGTGCACGCTCCTGAATAAACATGGCTTCCTTATTACTTTGTGAAGACATTTCTTTGTAGACTTCATTTTTTTATATCTTCTTAAATGTCAGCGGCATGTTTAAATTCCACAAAAACAAGGAAGAGAACCAACAACTTAATTAAGTCGTGAATAAACTTAAGTCTATCCTTGTTTAAATCTTTTGACCGGCTTCATTAACCGTCACAAAAAGTAAGAATAGTTGTCTTAAAACGAGCGCTGAACGAACACAGTTCACAATATTATTGTGAAAACATACTGGACTGCATTTAGAGCGGGCCCGCTTGCAATAAACACGTTACGGACAGAAATGAGTTTTCTAATTCAAAACTATGAATTTTAACGAGTACTGCGGGCTGCAGATTGCATTTATAATGGGTGAACGCATAGTTAGCAGCAGCTAATCGAAACTATCTTACAATGCTGTTTAGTATTGAAACTTGTGGTTATTCAGAATATAAATACAAAATTAAAAAATATTTTTTCGTACTTTTAGCTGCAGAAGTTTATATATTTATATAAGTTCTTTGATAACCAGTACGCGCCTGCTTACAATTCGTCGCTCGTATATTTTCTGCACTAAGAAATGATTTCACAAAGAAAAACATCTAATCCTTTGTCCGAGGGGAGAAAAAAGGCGTAATAACAGCGGCGATGTAATAAGAGAGGCCGGGCGGGCGAGATCGCGGAACTTTAAGTAACGAGGGTTCTTCATAAGCTGTTTATCATTTAAAGGGGAAGGTGCTCCCGCTGTTAAGGGGAATTGTTCCGTTTCTTAAACTTTTACTAGAATATACTTAAAAGGTAGGTAAGAAGAGCATAGGATCAATACGTTTTCATACTACTTTTAAATTAAAAAAACATTTTTTCGCGTTTTTTTTTTGACAGGACCTTCAGATGACAGCCAATCTATCTCCAGAAATCGAGTCTTACGAAACTTGGTACAAGTTCAACCATACGTCTGGTCGCTTCAAAACATCATAGTCTTGTAAATGTTAAATAACAATAAAATAATTCACGACTTATCGCTTGTTTATTGCAAGACTGTCATAACTAAAAAAACCTAATTTTACAGGAGAGCGATTTTAAAGTTTTAATTTGTGTTACACATATACATTACAAATAAAGACTAGCAAACCGTATGTCATTATATTTGTGCATTACTGTACTTGTAAAAGCATATACTAAAAAATATATAAATAAAGAGTATTTTTTTCACAAAATCCGAAAATTACGTGTTTTTGAGATATGTCACTCTTGCAATAAACAAGCGTTATATTTTCCCCATCAAAGCGGCCACAACGAAAACAAAACAAAGACATTACCGGCCTCATTCAAGCGCAAATCCTTTAATCCAGTTTCAAATAAAAAAGTATGAAATATTTACTATTCGGGGGACGTCCGGCCGGGCTGTCAGCGACTTTGACAAGCGCCGGCGACTATAAACTTACTTAGATTAGTTAAAAGGACGGATCGCTTATGGAATACATTAGGGCGAGATATTGGGCCCACAAATATTAGCATCGTACTAAAATATTGATGAATATTTGAAGCTTAGTCACACTCAAACAAGATACAGTAGCATCGTTAAGTGCTGAATATATGGAGACTCGTGGAGACCACTACGGGTAGCATAAACTACATGATTTATCGTGATGCTTGGCCGGGATACTTGGCGGAAGAACAAGCTGACAACCAGTTAATGCCTACCCTGCTTATTTACACTGGGTAGGCAGATTGTAAGTCTTAATTTGTTTCCATCATGGTTTGTGAACAGTTAATTCGATAGAAAAATAAGTTTGTTAAACTCCTTTGTGCTAAAAACGTCCAGGGCATGTAAAGATGAACAAAAGCAAAGCTTATAAACTAAGCGACTAAGCTTAAATAAACTTTTACGTTGGGAGCTTCAGCGTTCTTGTATTATTTTATTATCGGAGTCTATATTTAAACCGCCGCGAAAATATTTAGCCCTTGAGGCGGGAAAATAATTAGGAACGCGTATCACTTGGCTTGTATTTTTACGAGCTTCGCTTCTGTTGGCATAAGACGCTACCAGATAGCAATCTAGAGCTACAGGAACACCAACACCGTCCAGACGACTGACCATCCACTCTTCATTAGAAATTGTGGAAGAATGTCGCTAAAAATCATAGAATTAGGTTCCAAAGAAAATTAAAAAAGCTAGACTTCGAAAATGTCTTTACTAATATTAATGCTTTTCAGTTGCACGTTCCCGAAGAAAAATAACGTCACCGCTATAAACATCTGCATAAATACTGGTAAAACTCTGCTAGTACATACGATTTTAGTTTACCATCAACGAAATAAAACCCCCAGCCTTTGTCTGCCCATTTACCTATCGCATGTGACAGCCCAGTAACAGTATAACGCAACGACATGTAACCATGCACTAACACGGCGCGGGGCCACCAAAACACACCACAGTCGGCACGCCCAGGCTCGTAAACAAACGCGTCGTGTTATACCTTATTGATACCAGTGTACACATAAAAATAAATTGTTCTGTACACTTTTACTCAGCCGTAGGAAGGTCGGGAATCGTTTGTTTTTACTTTACTTTACTGCGAGTATGCGAAGGAAGCGAGCTTGTCTTTTCTTTGATTAGGCTTGGGAATTCTGAGAGATTTGACTATCAACTTGACTGAGGATTGAACAAGTGTTTGACGTGGGTGTGTAACGAATGTTACAATCAGGTATTACTCTGCGAATTCTTCCTCACCTTTTTTTTCGTTAGTAGGATCATTTGCAATTCTATTCTCATTTAAATTAAACAATGTTTGTATGAAACCTAACCCAAAAGAAACAATATATTTTTATATTTCTATTTTCCACAATAGAGACCAAAAATCCCTATAATTAATTCAATTCACCATGAATTCAACAATCCACTGGCTCCCCTTTAAAAAACTGAATTAAAGGTAATTCAAAAAAGTAAATAAAGGAGTCATTTGGACATGGAAATGTGAGCAGGGCTTGTAAAAAGAGCTATTATGTGTTGGGAGCCAATTCACGTACCGCTGTACCTAGTACCCACCGCGACGGTCGCGCCCGCCCGTCGGATAGAGCATTTTGTAAGCGGGCGACGCGACATACAAGCGTAGAGCGATTTCTATGCTCGTAACTCTCGCTTGGTAACAATAAAGGCGGGGCCTGGACATGACTTGTATGACAATAAAATCGCGCAGACCTGAGAAACGTAGTGTTCTAGGTTCTAGCTTATGTACGCCAAAAAACATCTTAGTTAGCATTTATGAGAATAGAGTGGGTTCGCTCAATTATGATATAATATAAACACTTAACGTAAATGGTAGCAACATAAATTGTACTTCCACCACAACTGCTCAATTTGCACGTTTTAATCCTTGACTTTTCGGGACAGTAGCAAAAAGAATCCCGCTTCCTCCTTTACCTTGGACCGTAAAAAGTAGAGAGGGGCATTTCTAATTGAATAGCCGCCCGGAGGCAGTTGCTTTGATTGGCGCTCTGTACCGGGAGGCGTCTATCCCTTCGCGATATGCGAGTCATATTCCGTACTCTTCTTATTTACACTTTTTAATCTCGAGGAAAACAATACAAGTGGGAGATTTGTTGTTGTTAATTTGATTCAGATTGCTTGTTTTAGTTTTGAAATGTGTTTTTTGCTGTGATATGCGATAGTAGGAGCAGGTTTATCTTAACCAATTGATGTGCCGTGGCTCTCAACTATACATTTTGTGTTGTATTTACCCGCATAACTTTAAAACTCCTGCACCGATTCAAACAAAACGTTGTATTATGTTGGCACTAATCTTAGGTACAATTCATCACGCTATGTCACGTAGGGTTTAAGCAACAACAGTATACACTCTTTTTTTTTTTTTTAGAGATGGTAAATCATCAAATGACCCCCCCCGTCCTGGGCGGGGCGGGAGGGAGTGTCAGACTTTTACTGACTAAAAACCATCTATGTTCCTTCGTGTGCCCTTTGCGTTCCGGGGGCGCGGTATCTCTTTCGAACAACCCGCAGAGTATACACACTCTGAACTTAACAAATACTGAACGCTAAAGAAGCCGCTGGTAACAGCTAGTAAACAATGAATAATTGTGTTCTATTCATTGGCGTATCTAGAGTTAGTTTTCAGGGGCCTGGCCCCTAAGATGCCATGGCCGATGCGATGCAATGCGGTCAGGCGGAAGGTGAGCCCTACAGCCTGGGGTAGGCACAAGACGATTCTGGGGTGGGCACGGCCCACCTGCCCTCCCTATAGATACGCCTATGGTTCTATTCTGATTAGTCAACTCTTGACAAGATTACTTAAGATGTCTTAACGAGCTACTCAAATAAACCTCATAGTTCGTCCATTAAACAACCACTTTATTTTAAAACTAAGTACTAGAGATGTTTTTAATTGCCCAAGTTTCTAAAAACAATGTTTATTGCCCGTGATGAGTGGACAGTGGCTGAAACTTTTACCTTTTAATGTAGACTTCTGACATTAAGTGTTAAGAAACACACGGGGAAACGTTTAGTTCAACTACTCCACTTTTATATAAATAAAGGTATCTGGTATTTAAGTAGTACTAGCGAGATCTAAAGATATGTTTAGGCGAAAATCGAAGCAGCGGTAAACTGAAACAGCAATATGGAATAAGTAGCAACGCTGCATTTCCCTCCATTACATGATTTTTAAATATTTACACACGTCAAACGTGTTTCGACTTCTGATATATCTTAAAAGCTGCTAATAAAACGTGCAATGCGAGGTTTTTGCCGACGTGTATATAGGCGCATGCGGAATAGAGGATCAATCGTCGATCGCTACACACCCCCAATTACGGATGCGATAAAACGGTTTATCCATGTTTCGTCTACATTGGACGGTTATTTTTTATTATACACACCACTTCGCCAACGGGCAGGAGTATAATTTAATTGGACATTGAATTGCGCATTTCTCTCAACTTGAAACTAATTACAAACAATGTTGAGTATGTTAGAAGTATAATAACTTAAGTGGTCCCTTGCAGTCAATTGAGGTCATCTAAAATAGGCTTCTGCTAATAAAATTAACGACGATCACTAATCTGTGTTGAGACACCATGAGTGCATACTAATAGTCGGCTCCTACTTTTAGTATCATAATCACCCACAGTCCGACTTCACCTACTGTTGAGTGTCTTTGTTTGTATATGACAATCTCCACGCTTCAGAGCCAATCTTAAACCCGGTCTCCACCAAAGCGGAGTGGAGAGGATGTGTCTCGTACATACCAATCGGCTTGCTTTATTTCACAACTCAACGCTTAGCTTCAACACAACACAGTAGCGTTGAAGCTTTCCTATTGGTTGTTTACAAGACTTCCTCTCTCCTCTCCGTTTTGGTGGAGCCCAGGTTACCTATGCCCGTGATGGTAACAAAGTCGTCTGCCCATCTCGCTGCCAACATCACGGCCAACACTTCTTGGACAGGCTGTATTTCATATTCTTTGAAACAGCAGACTACAACAGTGAAAGTGAAGGCTCATCCCCTTTAGTATTCCGTGTGTTTCAGCCATGTCTTCTGCGGCTAACGGGCCGGCTATAAATCGGTGTAAGTGCCTCTGGACAAACAAATGTACTGTGAAACAACACGGTGACCTCTCGACCTTTCTATCTCGTTTCTTGATGGAAGATGAGTACAGTTAATGGCACGGTTTCAAATCTGAAGATAGCTTGATTTAGACATACATATACGATAAGAGCTAGCACAAGTCAATGTGTCTGAATATTGATGATCTTGATTTATTCACCACCAGTGTCACAATACAAAAAAAACATTACGCAACCGCTTCTTCGAAGATGAATGACACTGCATGTTCTAATGTTAATATTCGCTCCGAGTTCTTTTTACTTTCTGTTACCTGTCTACTGTCTCTTGTTCTAACCTAATATCGTCAGTGAAAACTTTCTATAACCTACCTGTCAGTTTTCTTAGGTAGTAAAATAAAATAAATATGTACATGGCTTTGCTGAAAATCATTTGAACTATAGTATTCATCTCGATATAAATAATGTTATTTATCAAAGAAACAGTCGAACGATTATATATTAGAAACGTGTTAGGTACCCTTCTGTTGTAGCGTTAACTCCACATTGGTCTTGAGGCAACATTACATTACTTTAATTCTTAAGCAATTCGCGGCGAGAACAAACTTGGTGCTTATGTTTTTCTGTTAGAAAGAGTTACAATTATATGACCCCTGAAACAGAATTGCGCTCGTTAAACGGCGATAGGTCGGTCCCCTATAACACGGGACTCGATCCCGTTATCGAGAACTGTGGGTGTACAACAATACCTAATCCTTGCGTAACGATTATGTGTATACTTCGTGGTAACCACGACTAGTAACGCATACAAATAAACCTTTTGGCGTATATTTCCACGCCACAATAGAAATTCAATACGTGACATAGTCGGATAATCTTACGTAAATAACTAGGATAAACTAAATAAATAAAACAAACAGAGATCCATTTTTCTTATTTCGAAAGGGAAAATATTGTCGAAGCTCATGTTTCAGGGCTTTCACGATAAGAAAAACATTCCGTGATTATATTTTGTATTGTTGCTCGGCTAAGCGAGACAAATTCAGCCACATCTGGGACTGGGAGCAGAGCTCAATGTAGTAAAGAAAAAGATAGCGATGATAGTGATTTGTGTGATGTGGATAGGACTTCTGCTTCTACGCTCAACATCAAGGCCCTTAGGCGCGAATGTTGTAGTGACCGGACTACAAGGGCTCCTAAAATTTTGTTTCGAGTAGGACTGCTTCAGAACTGTGGCAGTCCGGTCGTCAGACTACACATGGTTGTCTTTTTACAATACAATTGACACGTCGAATACGCCGTGCAATACCCGTACTGTGCACGCACAAAGGCGTGACAACAGTATGCATCGAGCTTTACTGTAACGCATGAGCACGAAACAAGGGAGGGATGAAACTTGTGAGTGTGAAACTACAGCCTTTACCTACCAACTGTAACGTTGAGGTGCAAATCGAAATATATCGTAAACACGATATATGCTGGTCGACGGAACTGTGAAACCGTAACACATATCTCAACGGTACCAGCACAGGAGACCCATTAGACAAGATATATGAATGCCCTTCAAATGCCAACATTAGAGCATAACAAGATATTCAGCAAAATTCAAAACATTGGTGGTAGCACAATTGATTTATGAGCTGCAATTGGTCGGGCAGCGCAGGCTGTGTCACATTGTGAACGGGGACGGATTTATCGCAATGCAGGCTATTGCGTGTACTAGCAGGTGTATTGAACTTATTGCTGTTTATAGTTAGCGATGATCAGGCGACGAGCCCGGGAATAATTTAGCGTTCAGTATTGATTTCAGCGCTTTTATGGCAGGATTATTATAATGCTAGCACGAATATCCAAGTCGTCTAGTCTGTAAACGACTGCAGCGTATCTGTCTATCTCTCGTGCCGGTCTAATACTAAAACATTTTCGCCGTACCACGCGGTCTCACTTTGAGTTTAGCAATTCAATTAGCCAGCATTTAGCTCCCTAGTTCTCTCTTCCTAATAGCCATAAATTACCTCATTTTAGACGAGTTATAATTCACTTATGAACTCCGTAATTAAGGCATTTTATAATTAAGCTTCACTGCTGATACTCAGTTGTAAGTCGATCTTCAGTACATCAACGGTCATTGTCGAATTCCTAAGTAGAGATACTCCAAAAGCCTCAACCTTGACCTAAAGCAACTGAAGCATGTCAGTCAAGATTAGGAAGTTCTTACGAAGTACCGCTCGAGTAGGAAACGCGTGGGTGCGGAACATATCGACATGTTAAGAAGTACAAGTGGTGAAAATAAATTCAAGTCCCGAAAAAGCCCCTTAAAGACGGTTGACACATTTGAGGAAGTTCTTGAAATGACAAGCTTGTCAATCAAGCCAAGGAAGATACAATTTTATGAATTTGTTGGTTTCAAAATAAATATCTGGCATAACATCACTTGCTTGGAACCTCTGCTGTTTGTACCTTTCGATATATTGACCCCTCATCCATATAATTTATACCGGCCAACATTCCAAATCAACGCTTCCCTGAAATTAATGTAGCGACGAATAAATCCCGGCTGCGTATTCAAATATTCCAAATTGAACTTCCACATAATTTTGTCGCGTTGCCAATGACATGAACCGCGGCCTCAATTAGACAGATATCGGCCCAATCAGCGCTGATCCAACTATGACAATAGTCACAGTCCATCTGGCACACATGGCAACTGTACATCTATACGTGTGGTGGGTGGGGCACGCACTAACCCACATAATAACTGGTGTTTGTACAACGGATTCTATTGTCCGACAGTATTTGTGTTGCTGAAGTATGTTCAGCTTGTGTGTTAGTTAGAATTTATGGTGAAGCATAGACAATTTGGCGGTATCGACAGTACTAGTTTTGTGGCGCAATTTGGGAGAGGCATTGTAGAGGATCAGGTTATTATGCGTTGAAATCAACAAACAAAATTGGACCTAATTGTAGGTAGATGTTAACGCGATAGCATTAATAGTCAAAAGTCGGAACTACATATCTGCATAAACCCAAAAATATTTTCCACTGAATGATGGTATATTATTTATAGACTCAAAAATTAATATTAAATTTATTTATTGAAGGGATCAAAAGTCTGCATATATGGAAAATTATTCAGTGTCAGATTTAAAGACAAATTATATGTAGGTACAAATATATCCGAGGATGTTAACATATACCTAAAGCAAGTAAGTGGTGACGAAGCAATAAATCTGCGGGTAAGGGCTTCGATACCCAAATGAGGGCAAACACGTGTACGTATCGATGTAAAGCTACGAACTAGATTCAATGACACATTAATTGGATTGCTGTCCCTGAGCACATTAATGCTAATTCATGTTTTAAGTCTCGTATTACCACGGATCTGGGTTGAAACTAGATTTGAGTACAGATTAGATTAGTTTAGAATCGAATTTCACGCTTCAACATCGACGGGGTTTGTTCCTAAGTTGTATTGTTCTACTTTCAATACAATCTATCTATTTATTTAGCCTGTATCGTCCCTGTGCTGGACAAAGACCTCCAACGATGATATCATAACTTTTAAATTAATTTAAGCGTCGATGTCGAATAACAATCACGGATCTGCTATGATTGTCATGTAACCAACGTGTTGTTTCAGATAAATTTCAATTATGTCATATTAATTGTATCAGCTCAGCTAGAAGCCACATCTAATGGTAATATATTAGATTGTTGACTCGACAATTGACCTGTCTTGTGTAGGATGTTAAAGCTATAATCTTGTACTTCTACACGGTAAGACCTGATATTTACCAGTTACGGTAACATAGGTGCTACAATTCAATCATCGTCTCGTTCTCAACTCACATTCAATTACTCAGGATTCTTAAAATAGCATAGATTCAACATTAAACGGAAGGAAACCGTATTTGCCGAATTATTTATCGCCTATCTAATGAGTTGGGATGACAACCGCACACGCCCACAGCTCCGAACGAACTGACCCGAGTACAACGGGAAACGTCACGTTCTAAATTTAAACGGTGAATGAATGAACTCTAAATGCGTGCGCGCATACAAAAATAGTGCCGTGACCCTCAAGCGGTGTGCCAAACGAGTGTTATTGATTTTTTAAATATTTTAAATTGTGTTTACCTTTGTCACGTAGATGTTACGTGTGTTAGGCTCAAATTCTTTGATTTTTTTGTTTAAACGCATAAAGTGTTTAATGGTTAATACTTACTTTGATCTTCGGCGTTAGATCTCGATTATGATTCTTGCAAAACCCGAACATATAAATGGAACGTACCTGTAAAAACAAAAAGAAACTTACGTTATTTATTGAGCTACATTTAAGGTTTTATTTAGATATGTTTATTATTGTTTGTGATTTAAATAAAAAAAAACGATATCTCTCAGATGTTTTTAACATTAACGTCACTTTCATCAGAATAAGTTTATTAAGCTGTTTGTTTGACTACCTCGTTAGCCTAGTGGTCCTAATCCTGACTGATACGCTAAAGATCTTGGGTTCGATTCCCAGGTCGAGCAGTGTTATTGGGTTTCTCCATAAAATTCTCAGCAGCAGCTCGGAGATAGAATTCATGCCCGACGAATGGCAATAGGCTCGCACCCATTACATGGGACTTAAAAACATACCCATGAACAGCGCGTGTATTGGTCACACCTCTGCCTAACCCTTCGGGGATTACAGGCGTGATGGAATGTTACGTTTGTTCAAAACATAAGTTCCAGTGTCAAGCATCACCAATACAGTCCACTACTAAACCTACAGTAATATAATATTGAGGATCATTAACAATCAGTGCGTACCAAATACCACCCATCTTATTCCGAGAACAGCTCAATGGAACTTCTGTACCACCACGTGTTCACACTTAACACTCAATAAACGTAACCCCCCCCCCTCCCTCCCCCCACTCCGTGCATTTCCACGGAAACATTGACAAATATAACATGTCCGTATGATCAGTTTCAGAGAAATCAACTCATTGGCGTCGAATTTTGGATTCAAATTATGTGCCTTCATTTGTGTAACTGTTGTTTCTATTATCAAGTAGCCAATGCTATAATAATAATTGTTTGTTTAGTCAGACCACTGCCTCGTTGGCTTAGTGGTCCTAAGCGCGACTGCTACGCTAGAGGTCTTGGGTTTGATTCCCAGGTCGAGCAAATGGTGTTATTGGGTTTTTTATGAAATTCTCAGTAGCAGCTCGGAGTTAGGATTTGTGCCCGGTTAATGGCAATAGGCTCGCCCCCAATTGCATGGAACTTAAAACATACCGGCGAACTGTGTATGCACATTCTTACACGTCTGTCTAACCCTTCGGGGGATACAAGCGTGATGATTTGTATGTATTTATACAACGAATGGTCAACAGGCTGGTGTACGAAGGCTAAAAACCATATTTGTGTTATTAGGGCTGCAAATCTGATAATTTGAAAGGTATGTGCTTTAAATTGTTATTAACAATTTTTTACTGCTGTATACACCAAGATTTTATTCAATTAATAACGTGAAAGGCAACTGCTATAAAATAAGACTAATATTAGCCTAGCATTGATCACCACGCTAGCCTAGGGGATTTGGCAATTTCAGACTTATATTGATTTTAAGTCCCAGGTTTCCTCACGATGTTTTCTTTACCTATGTCAGTAATGTTCAAGATAAACTTACCACGATAATATTAGAAAAATCATTTTCAGCCAACACAACCAACTAACGCCATCTAAGAGCAAAACTCCAAACTAACCGAAGCCACAAGCCTATTTGTCTAGACCTCCACATTCAGCGACAACAAAACCTAATATTACTCCTGTGACGTCACTTCGCACGCGCCATCTGCCAGCCTTGTTTATAATAACCGGTTCGTAAGTGCTCGTAACCGCCTATGACGTCATAATTATAATGCAGTTTACGCAGAGCAGCCGATGACGGACGCTCGTAAACATATCTTGGGAACTAATCGCTATTGTATGAAAAATGATGTAACAACGAGAGTAATAGTGAGGAGTTATTGTATGAAGATGAGGCGTGAAAACTGTAGTAAAGAGATTAATTAACAGCTTTTTTGCTGCTTCATTGTAAACATGGAATGTTTAATGCAGTCTTGTTGATAATCTCACGTTAAATAATGTGAGTTCGTCGATCATTTTCTTATGAATTATGATGCAAGCAAAACTTATGATAAAGAGCGACAGAACTTGTGGAACAAGCTGGTCAACTTATCCGAGTTCTATTAATAAGCCAAGGAATAAAAGTTGGAATGATACAAGTAGCGCCATCTGTCGAAGGGTAGTGGAACTACAACGTCAGGGGCGCTGCGCTGTTATGAAACAAGGCACCCTGTTGCTGAACTCACACCCTGTTGCTTCAATAAACAGTTCCAACCGTGTCCGCTAGGTGGAGATACTATACGCACCTGAGGGCAAGAAGTGAAGAGGCCGGAACACGTGGACGGGAACGAAGTCACGTAGAAAATTGTAAAGGAATGTAATAGGAGCCGAGACAACGGTTGATTAGTTTATTACATGGGATATAATATGAGGTTATATGAAACATGAAATATATGTATAAAAAATACACGTGTTGAAGGAAAATTAATCACGTAAAACAAAGCGAGACGAATATTAACTTTAACACCTTGAACCTAATATTTTTAGAAACATTTCGTCAACCTATCACATGGGACCTAAAACTGCGGCGAACTGAGGGTGTACATTCTTTGGTACACCTCTGCCTTATCCTTCAGGGAATACAGGCTTGATTGTATGTATTTCGTCAACCTCTGAAATATGTATAATCCTCAATATTCGAAGCCATACTCATAAATGTGCCATTTTCCTTAATTCGCATCACGGGTACCAAGAATCTTAAAGAAAATCAATAAGTATTTAATATTAGAAAATCCTATATCTAAATTACTAGGTAAAGAAAGACCTGCAGCAGTAAATCATCTATCTACTACTGACAGATCAGAATAACTTATCCAGTACAAACAACATGAAACACAAACTGCGAGAGTTTAACCTAACCTACAAAATGGATAACAAAGTAAGATCTAAAAAATGATGACCATGATTGAATAATCGGACTTCCTTCCATCAAGATTGTCATCGTCCATTAGCTCTAACAAATGATTCCTTGTGCACCTCAAGATGTTTGTGATCCCACGAGATAAACCAATTGTGGAGAATGGGTAATTGGGGTGCTCATTGACACAATGGCGATCACAACGCGATATCACGACAAATGGCTTGCGGGTTTCGTATCAGCTACAATACGGGGCTCGACTGTGTGTACTGAGTAAATATTTGATCACAAGAATGAATAGACAGAAAGTATGTAGCAACAAAATGTTAACATTATGAACCTTTCTAACTTTATCTTGGACATCGGGGAAAGAAAACATCGTGATGAAACCTGGACCACCCTGAGCAAGAATGGTGATCAATTCTCATGTGGTTTCTGTATGAGAAAAGGCCTTTGCCCTGCAGTGAGACAATAATAGGCTAACCTGGTATTGATTATTTTTACGCCTATATAATATCGCAGGAAACACAACATAGCCAGTTCACAGTTTAGAAATAAACTTAGCCCTGAGCTTCCGATGAGACTACTGTCGGGAACAATTACGAAAAATAATATTTTCAAAGCTCTAGAGGCAGGCGTGGAGAAAAGACAGTAGTACAACATGACTTTATAAGTTGGGACACTACAAATAAAGATGGAGATATAGAAGTTTCCATGACATGAATTAAGGATTCTTTCTGTTTGTACTAGGCGTATTATGGAAACTCAGTTGCCGATTCAGCTTTCAATTACTGGCAATACACAAGCTACATCTTGTGATGTATGGTGCTATTGCCGCATAAACTCCTCTCTTTCCCAGAACCGGACAGGCGCGAACGAAAATAAAGTCAATTATCCAATAAACCGTATCCCTGTTTACAGTTCGGCGTCGATTGTTAAAAGCCATTTACTTTGGCTACGATTAACTTAACCGGCGTGCAGTACATAAAAAATGGTTATTAAAGAAGGCCCATTTGGTACTAAACATGAAGGTATGGTTTAACACAGCAGTATCCAGCATTATCCAGAGTAATTGACAAATGGATAGCTTGAAGCAGAAAGTTGAGGCAAAATATTACCAAACAACGCACATGTCATAGCTCAGGCGATACGGAAATATAAACTCTGATCGCAATTAAAGCTACAAGAATGACTCTATGACAGCTACAAGAATGACTATAGAAACTTCAGAAAGAAATATTGCCAAAAGACGTAGCTATTATATTGTTTCTTCATCACAAAAGTGTACCATATCCGGTAATAAAGCTCCTCATTAATACTTATTAGAAAAAGTGAGCCTTCTGAGGCTTTTCCCATTGTGTCCTATATCCGCCGGCCGGATATAACCGGATTACGGCGGATCGCGCCGGATGAAACCAGTTCCGAGTTAGAACAACGGAGTCGCGGAATTGTGAAGACGTTCGTTTGAATAAGATGAGTTTGGTGATTATGACTATTGAAGAGAGAATGGTTTTAGGTAATTGGATCGGGAATAAGCTAAGCTTAGGCTTTGTTATAATATAGCAAACTAAGTAATCATTAAGATAAGAATTAATTAAAAATAAGGCAAGGTATCCTAAATATATCATTTCATGATTACCATTTAACATAGAACCATCTCCAATAACCGACATCTTTAGCAAAGATAATTTGCATTGCCTTAAAAAAGAACATTATCCTGCAACGCCCCATACACAACAAACACTCGTTAACCGTGAAAACACGATCAAAACACAAACATTAACAAAACGCCCAAGTTTGTGCATAAAAAGTATAACATGATTCGCAAACAAACAAACAGCATAACAAGCTTAACTGCTCATACAAATTAGCTGATCAGTTGGACGCGAGGGATTCTATGGGAAACTTTGAGGCTAGGATGAATATTGCACAACTGACTTGGTAGGTCGACTTGTTCTTTGCATTTCATGATATGATGATGAGTCTTTCTACCTGGTCACTGTGCTAACTGTAACGGTTTTTTTATTTACTGACCATTTTTCAGGGGTGATAGTACCCATGAATACGAACAATTGTTACTATGGGACTAACTCTTAAATACAAATAAAAATATAACCTTTTTCCTTTGTAAATGGAAAAACCCGGGTTGGTCTCATTCTCATAGTAAAAGTTGTTCGTATTCATGAGCATAAAATCAGCCTGTATGAGAAAAAAGCTTTGTGGTCAACACAATCATGTAATCGTTCTTGCAGCTATGTCATCGTTAGTTAGTTCTCTGGTTTACGGTACAACTGAAGCTATTTTTGGTAACGATAGATCGCAATAAGGGAAAATCAGTTAATTAACTGCTTCATAGCTTTGATGTTAACCCCAATTAGGATAAGTATACTTGTATCAAGTATGGATTTATCACAGCTGTTGAACACGCTGAGATTATCACTAGACCCTTCGAGACATTGTTGCCTCTGGGCAATGTTGAGCTTACATTCCACACAGAATGAGGTTGGACCTTTGTAGTCAAGTCTAGCAGGTTTTAGGTATTACAATACATGTAGCGTAACGCATAAGTAACCCGTTCCTCTCAATTGACTTTCACAACGGTTTGCGTAAGTATATATGGCCGATAAACCCTATACTTTATGGACGAGAAAATTGAACATGTGAGAATTTATTTTAAAGCGGTATTCTAGACTTTTGTGGATGAATTCCATTCGCATTCGTTGACAAATATATGAACCCTTAAAAACACGTTGCAGAAGTGATAGGATGATCCCCACCACATCATTACATTGTCAACTCCATACCTTATATAAAATCTATGTTAGCTCAAATTGAAACTGCCAATACATCAAACCTAGCTATTATAAACGTCAGTCCAAATACAGGACACGTCAATATTACTTGTAAAACATGACAAGTGGCTCAAGTTATCGCCGTTCACAATAACCATACCACAGCAGTACCCAGCTAACCAGAGACAGTCAAGATATTCATAAATCAGTTTGGCAAACAACGAATATAAATTATCCGTTTATAAATTAATAATTTGGCAAACAGAACGCCAGGAGTGTTCAACTTGGCTAAAAATAGCCTACCTTTAAAGGGAATTAAAGTTAAAATGGGAGTGAAGACATCTGTGTTGAAGTTTAAGGTTGGCCAGAGTTTGTCCATCGAGATTATATTTAACATCTTTTTACAATTTGCACGTTGGGCGTTTTGTTTTCTTTTTTATAAGTATTTCGATAACTTTGAAACTTGATATTAAAATTAGCTTGCTTTTTGATGAGACATAAAAAACGTTTTAAAAATAGAACGACAAAGCCAAAAAGTAAAAGTTGTAGCTACTTACAACTTTGCTGAAAGCTCCAAGAACTTAAAATTGCCCTTCAGTATATAAAGCTTGTGTGGGCGCAGACACATGTGCTAGAGCCGAAAGCAGCCCAGACTAACGTTATCGAGGTTATATTTAACAGCTTTTTTACACTTTGCACGTGGCCTGCCTACCGGTTCTTGATTACCAGTTAATATTCTTTTAGCCAAAATTGAGGAATCTTACTAGGCTATTTCAGGGATAAAATACAAAATCAAAGAATCTGGAAAGCTAGATTTAAGAAAGGCTGTGTTCGAAAATGGCTAGACGTTAAGTCTGCCTCGCAAGCAATTCTTTTGTCAGTCGGCCAAAAACTTACATCGACCACGATGCCATAGAACTCCATATAAGTAGCTGTTATGTGTGGCTACCCGAATTTCAGCATATATAGGAAGCCCTTTGTCCGCGACTTTGTCCACGTAGATTTAGTACTTCATTTACTAACTCATCCATCACTCCCTAGGCCTCCTTTTTATCCACTTTGCATTCGTGACAAGTTTCAAGTTCATTAACACAAGAAATAAGATTGTAGATGCAATTTAGCTATCTCCTTTTCACCCCTTTAGGAGTTGAATTCCCAAGAATCCTCTCTTAGCATTCGCTTACATCATAAAAGGAAGCCGTGTGCAAAATTTCACGTTCCTAGTTCAAATAGTTTCGGCTGTACGCTGATACATCAGTCAGTCAATCCCTTTATTGGCAAATAAACCTCGTAGCGAGCTGAGCATCAGAGTGCTATAACAAATTCATAAGTAATTAGCCGCTCTAAACGCAGCTAAGTCTCGAATAATGTGTTAACTGTGCCGCCACATGGACGATAAACGCGGGAGGGTAGTTAGAGCATCCACTTCAATGAGTGATCGTTTAACAGAGTGGGTTTATTGATAAAACTTTTAATGTCAATGCTCTACACTAAGCTCTTGAAATGGTGGTATTTTTTTATTCGATTGTGTATTCATTTGAGCGTCCTCCAGACATTATGTATGAAAAAAAAAACGATGTTTATGACTCTAGCTACTAAAAGCTAGATTTCAAAAAGCTTCGATCACAGAACGACAAAAATAATCTGAAAAAAAAAATGATTGGCAAAAATCGTAGCCGCGAAAACGTTACACCCACTGTTCAACAAGCTGAAAATGTTCAACTACCCACTTTCAACACAATTTCGGGTCCCGCCGCCTCTCGTACCGCCATGCCCCATCCTTCAGAGTATACATTAGTTATTTACAACGATACGGTCACTAGATATAACCGCACAGCGGACTGGCAAATGCGTTTAAATTTTCGCTGAGTGCCCGAACGCTGGCTAATGGACTCAGTACAATCATGATGAGAGGAGATTCAGAAGGCCTAAGTATTTAAAATACCAACACATGGAGTTGCTGAAGACAGAAGTTCCTCTCACAACAGAATAATAGACATTTTTGGTAAGAATCTTTATGGATCGTGAGACGAAGAAAAACATTCTTGGTCATTGAAACCACCGTTTACTAGATGCAGTTTATTGCGGCGCACCTAATTTCTGCTATAGAGCAATAAAAGATATAATATTCAAGTAAAACATAAAATACTATCAAATTCCAAATCAGGTTCCAGTGAGTTTCCCATCGATAAGAAAAAACTGAAACAGCCACGATCAGACTCACTACATTAACTTCCACGATTCGTTAGGCATCGTATGTGAGCTTGCTTCGACACTTTGTTCGACAGTTGGCCCTTCTGTTTTATTTATAACTAGCGGATTGCCCGCGACTTCATCCGCGTGGCTTATTTCACCCGCGTTAAGGTCAGGTCACGTCTTTGGTTGCTGCTCCGCTCCCGTGGATCGTAGCGTGTTGTGTGATGTTACATAGCATATGTTACTCAGGACTAATGTAGCTATCTATTGGTGTTTTTTTTTTTTAATCCGTCCAATAATTTTAGAGCCTATACGGTATAAACAAACAATCTTTTCTCTTCATAATATTAGCATAGACAAAGAAATATTAGTGTAAGCTGTCAAGGTGAAGAATTAGGTGAAGCGTAACAGAGGACATATTGGTACCGAACAGATCACGTAAAATATTAATGACTGCTTCTCTGCAGAGAACGTATGACAAGAATAGTTTGTCCTTTTCTTGTATTTATGGATATGATATCAGTATGAAACACGAGAACTGGACCGAAAAGTGACGGCTGTTAGGACAGTAACCATCTGCATTCAGACTATTTATCGAGACCATCCGGGGGAGCTCCTAAACATAAACCGGTTTTTATGCTGTTAGAATATTGACAGCAATAACTTGTATATTTCATGATGACAATGCCAAAGATATATTCACTCTTATAACCTGAATATTACCTTTTGACCATTCAAGTGAGGCTAATATAGGCCACATACAGTACATTGGGCTCGTATGACGACATTGAAACATGTGTACCTCCTAAATTGAGTTCTCGATGATTCAATCAGTATTTCGGTAGACGCGATGTAAGTAAGAGTATTTCGTGGTGCGCTTGTATAAAAAAAATTGAATTTGATTTGAATAAGCTGTGTCAGTAAATTCTAGTAAACTACCTTATGGATTGCATAACAGTCTAAGAATTGTCTGTCTGCGAAGACAGACGTCACGGATCTCATATGGCATGAAGCTAATCACCCCGTTTGGTAGGCGAGTAGGTTAAGACAGTACAGATCGCTCCCCCTGAATCCATTTGCCAGTATTACTTAATGACCGTGGAACCTTTAAGACCACAGACAGATCAGTGGCCTTAGCATATATAAACTAATTCATATTCATGATTTCGTCGGCTTGCAAAGCTTGATCTTGATTGCGCCTGCAAATTCCTACTGTTTGTGTTCGGTAATTAAGAACAAAATTGTTTGTTACAAAATGTAATTTCATGATCATGTTAGTACATAAAGATACAGATCTAGGCCAAGCATTTTGATACCCTAGAACAGCCTTTCCCAAAGTGGGCGATAACGCCCCCTTGTGGGCGCTGCAGACCTAAAGGGGGGCGGTAAGAGACCCAGAGAAAAAATGGGGGCGTTGTGTAGAAGCTTGGGGGGCGATTTGTAATTTCATCTAGCTAGGAGGACTCTTAGAAGGGAAGTAGTTGTTGATTGATTTTAGTAGAGGACCCCCCCCCCCCCCCGTCATGACTAATTTCTAAACGGTTACGGAAAAAGGGGGGCGCTAAAAAATAATTTATTTTCAAAGTGGGCAGTAGACACAATAAGTTTGGGAACCTCTGCCCTAGAACGAGGACCGAGCAAGATTTCGGAGTCCTCATTTGTTGAAATTAGGAAACATACCATTGCAAAATTGAAACCAACGGAAAGAGCTAATGTGACGACTGTGAATGTAAAATGTACTAATCAAATAATTGGATAAAAAATTCTAAAAGATAAGCGTAAAATGTTTAGAGAATTGTATGTAGCAGACGAAAAATCAAACGTTGAAATCGTAAATTTTCCTTCGCAATTTCCAAGTAATTGTCTATTAAATCCCATTAGCCAATGAAAACTACTTAATAGATGAGAGACAAAACATCTGTTCAATCAATCCCTTCACTGCTCTAACGTGGGCACCAAATAGAGATGGCTATTAACATTCCTGAGCAAGGTGCGATATGTAACCGGCTCGCCTTGACAAGGTCGCCGCGACCGGTTCAACTCGACACCGTGGGACCAACTCATTCATGCTATTGTGACGCTTTTTTACGTTAGGTATGCCGTCGGGTTTTTAGGTGACTACTGTTTTTAGGAATAGGGGGCGAGTATTAGTTAGCGGGATATCCAAATTAGTTAAGGTTGAGTTTTATACGAGAAAAAAGGGAATTCATCAGAGTTTTAATAATATTTGTGACCCAAATGAGTTATATGCCGAGTTTTTTTCGATATTAGACACTCAATTTAGTAACACTTTTCCAAATTATCGCGAAGCACTTTTTATTTTAGACTTATTATAATAAGACTGGATTGTATTACTGATAAGTAGGTTCTTATATTTTTTCCTGTATTTTACCCAGCCTCTGTAATAATCCCCTAAAACTTTTACTCTTCGTCCTTCAAACGTTTAAGACAAAATTCTCACTGTAGCATATTGCGTAATATCTACAACAAAGCACCTTAAGCACTCGGCACTTAAAACACGCCAAAACAAAAGTTCGTCCCAATATTTCACGCTGATGTTCCAGATAATGGTGAACTCACATCAACGTTAGCCACAGAATGGATGAATACAGTACACTCATCTCATACAATCCGTAATTGTAACGCGGCAGAAAGAGGTCTATAAAAATATATAATGCAGCTCAAGCTGGTGATGTGGTAATGCAATGCTGTGATTCGGAAGTCGTTTCTTCTTTTTAACATGCTTACAACTAAATGACTATCTAACTGACAGACTTCTTGACAATTCAACACATACATACATAAACACACGCCTTTTTCCCATGAGGGTAGGCAGAAACTACAGAACGCCACCTACTACGAACCTACTTCTTTCGCCTCCTTCACGTTTATACATCTGGTCATAAAAGCACCCAGGTAGTGAGTACCTACTGCGCACCCGACCTTTCTGAAGAACCTCACAGGCGGTCAGAGTAGGTCTTTCTAGGACAATTCAAAAGTGCCTGTAAAATGTCTAATAGAAATAAATGCTTTGACTTTGAATGAATTATCTACAGTGCGGTAATGATCCTTCTAGTGTTATGTGGGAGTCGTTGAAAAGCCGACATGATTAATTGAAGTCAGGGCCGTCTTAAGTCTATTCTGCGCCGGGGTGCGGGACTCAGCCTGCGCCCTCGTTTTTTTTACACTGCAGCGTAGCACGCGACCGACGACACACTGCAGTATGAAAGGGGTCCTAGTCAACCAAAAAACACAATACACGTGATTTTGGTAGTAAAGTTTATTTATTTATTACTCTAAAAAACAAAATTAAACTTAAAACTTCGATTATTTTGAGCACTCGATGGTTTCTTTGGGTGCGTTCTTTTTGGCAGAAACTTGATACTCCGAAACCTATTTGGCATAACTCACTTCGCATAAACTTCTTTAGACGAACGTTTTTAAGGCATAATATTTTTATAGCATAATTATTTTTTGGCAGAACGTTTTTATGTCCGAATTTAAAATGGCATACTTTTAAGATGGCAGAATTTTATTTGGCATAATTACTTTTGGCATACTTATAATTTCGCATAATTTCGTTTAGTGTAACTTTTATAAAGAGCGAGCGAAGCGAGCTCGGGACTTGGGGCACCCCGACTCGGACAGGTTAGGTTAGAAGGGGATGGCGGAGTCTAGAGAGCGAGCGAAGCGAGCGAACAGGCCCCGCCATCCACTTCGTGGTTATTTTTTTTTGTAAACCCTTGAGCCCCGCGTAGCGGGGCTCCCCGATTATGCTTTTTGAGCCTCGAGGGCTCTGGATCTATCTCTAGGGACTTTGATACGAAACGTAGGCCAAAAGACAATTCTGCCTGTGAACTTTCTGCGATATGATGTTTCTGCTTTTTAATTATTATGGAAATGAAATTTATGCGAAATGAGGATTCTGCCATACAAAATTATGAGTTATAAATGCATGCCAAGTAAGTGATGCCAAATGACTTTCTGCGAAAAGAGGTTTATGGTATCAGTTGTTATGCAAAATAAAATTATGACTTAAAAAGTTCTGCTATAAAAGGTGTACCCGGTTTCTTTTTATCCCCTAATTCAGCCATCTACAATAAAATCAAATTTCAATTTAGTATTTAATTTTTCTTTCTTTATTCTAAATAAAGTAAGTAGTTTTTTATCAATCACTAACATTATAGGCTCATTTACGGAGACGCGGGGCGTCGCAAGTCGCGTTGTGCGGCGCGGCTCGCACTGAATTCAAAAATATTATGGCGTTGTATGAGAGCGTTACGGAGAAGCGATTTTAGCCGCGTTTGCTTGAAATGGAGCGTTTTTTGCGGCCGAGCCCGTGGCTAGCACCGCCGCGTCGCACGCAGCGTTCACCGCGGCAGCGCACGCAGCGGCAATTCTCGATGAAGTGATGCCCGCGACGGAATCTTCTGCCATGCCAGTCCATATTGGAAAATCGCTAAACGCAGACGTAGTCACTGCACCGTCACAATAGAGTACTATATTATCGATTTTTATTGGAAGAAACTTCTATAGTGCGTAATAGAAGTGCGCCGCAGCGTTGCCCGCCGCGTGCTCTGCTACACGCTTGAGGAGTCGCCGCGGGCGCAGCGGCGGGCACCGCCACGCGTCCCGCCCCGCATCTCTATGAACAATACGTCCTATATTGCCATACGTTTGTGTTTACGCGTGCAATGATAAGTGCCGCTTGACGCGCCGCCGCTCCGTGAACAGACAAATCGTACGACGCGCCGCGAGAAGTCACGCCGCACGCGACGCGTAACGCCCCGCGTCTCTGTAAATGAGGCCTAAGCGATGACTCTAGAAATTTCGCCTGATTACCGTACCCATTTTTATTTTTCACCGATTTGACTTAAATGCATAAAAACATATTAATTAAAACAATAAGCGCCGAAAGCATAATAAAAGTAAAAAAAAATATTATTTTTGATGACTTTTTTTTGCTTGCGCATACATATTTGTCGTAAGTAACAAGTTTACAAAACTGTTCAATGGCGTTAAGTTCAATGAAATATCTAAAAATTCAGCGCTCGACAGGCGCCCCCGGGCGCTCCGCGCCCGGGTTCACCTCACCCCTTGCACCCCCTGGTAAAGACGGCCCTGATTGAAGTAATTAAATCACACTTTGTTGATAACTGTACACAATCGTGTCGGACAATTATTAAATTGAGTGTGTTGTTAATATTATAATAGTGTAGTTCGGCCGGTTTTATAGGAAAATGACGATTAAATTACATTATGCATATATTTGTATTGTAAATGTTACCGCTACTGAGATCCTAAGAAAAACTTTCAAGTACTTACTCGTAGATGCCGTTTTGAACATCATAAGGGTCATGATGACATGGTTGGCGCAGTGGTTGAGTGATTGGCTGCTGGGCTGAGTGTCATGGGTTCGATTCCCGCACGGATCAAATACTTGAATGTCCTACAGGTATTTGTTCCGGGTCTGGTTGTTTGTGTGTGTAAGTTTATATGTTTGTAAACGCACCCACGATATAGGATTATTTCCTAGAGCGCGAGAATATTTACTTCTTATAGTACTAAAGATAACACACAAAGGTGTTCAAAACAATGAAGTGATTTTGAGAGAATGGGACAGAATGAAAGCAAGCCTGCAATTAATTCCTAACGAAATAAAGAATTAACGTTAAACTACCGTCAATTAGTAACTGTTAACGAGTAATTATCTTCCCCTATTACTACGGTAACTAGACTTTAATTATTACTGCCGCTGCTACGTGTCATTAGAAATTGAAAACTTTTTCGGATTTCTTTTTATTGTTTCTTGTTATTCGTTATTTTAAAATTATACCTTAGAAATTGTTTATGATACACTAGTTTATGCTTGCGACTTTGTCTACGTGAATGTTGGTTATTGGCGTTTTTTTTTTTTGTTTTTGTGTGGAAACGTATTTTTTTACCAAAATAAAATAACATCAACTATTTGCCAGTAAAAGTTCCATTAAAATCGGTCTAGCCGTTTAGGAGATTAGCCGCAACAAACAGACAGACCTCAGATCGATAAATAATAATAAAGTAAACATTCATAATTATGCTTTAGAAAAGCTGTTAGTTTGACACTACAAACATACAACTCAAGTTCATTTATTTGTATACAAATAGGAACAATAGTTTTTCAGTGTTATAGTTTTATTTAGTGCACTATATTCAACCACACGCAATAGTTTTTAATTTAGTTTCAAATTCTATCTTAGAATGAATATAAAATGTTTACCTACTTAAAACTGTTGGAACATTTTGAAGAAGCCTGTAATGATCGTTTTAATTATAACATTGACTGATAATGTCAGCCTGTCGGGATTGTGTCTATCAGTTCAAGATATGTCTTAAGATTTGAAACGAAATTAATTAGGCTGCCATGTCAGAATACAATGTATAAAAAATTGAAACGCTGAAGAGTTTGTCTGTATGTTCAAATGCGCTAATCTCTTATATCAAAGCAAAGCTTGGCTTGGCATTTCTTACTCTTAGTATCTCGAGACGATGTTACCTATCCTTGTAGATAAGTAAATCAAAAACCGCTGGAAGAAACCACATGCATTACCTACTCGTATATTAAACACCTCGCAATCGATCCAAATATATCAAAACACAAATTAATATATACCATCACGCCTGTATTCCCCGAAGGGTTAGGCAGAGGTGTACAAATGTAAACCCACAGTTCGCCGGTATATTTAGGTCCCATGTAATAGGGGGCGAACCTATTGCCATTCATCGGGCACAAATCCAAACTCCGAGCTGCTACTGAGAATTTCATAGAAAAACCCAATAACACTTTTTGCTCGACCTGGGAATCGAAAACAGGACCTCTAGCATAGCAGTCGTGCTTAGGACCACTAGGCTAACGAGGCAGTTAAAAAAACTAAATCACTAGCATTCACACATTAACCTACTGCTTTATATTATCCTATGGCATCGCAAAGTATTTATTAGTCTCCAAAGTACACAGACTGATGTGCACGCATTTAGGTCTGATTTCGAGCATCGAGTCTGGAATGAGTATCGACCAGGCTATTTATATCGCGGCGGCCCTACGGAGAGCCCCACACGATTATAACCGGCGGCACTGATATATTTTTTATTTAAATACAAATATAGTAAGCTAGGTCTAGAAAAGGATAAGGTTTGAGAACTTGATTCTGTTACACCCGAGTTGGTAGCTGGGTTAGAATTTATAGTCTCACTTGATATGTAAGGATTACTTAGAGATTATGTTTTGGTCATTGGTATTTAACTTCGCAGATCATACATGACCCTGTTAGTAACGTCGAACAGAGTTATCTTTCGTCTCCGTCAACCATGTTCTAAGAATCTTCATCATAAACTTTCCTTAACATTTGTGAATCGACTTAAAGATTAAATTGAGAATTAATTAACTCTGGGTCAAATCGTCAAATGCTTAGAACCAACTACCAGTGAATGAATTTGCTTTCCTAAATGAAGTTAAAGAGGAAGATACGATTACTGAAATATCGTCTTAAAAAAAAGGCAAGCGTCTACAGCCAAGTAAGTTAAAGCGGCGTTAGTGGCATACTGTACTAGCATAATATTATCATCCGCATTCGACAGACAAAGTAAATGCAATCCACGTTTATTACTATTTCCCCGTACTGTTTGTTTATTGGCCGGGCTATTGACTTTACTGCACTTTATCTCATTTTGATAGTTCTATCTGTATCTAGACATATCGTAATCACTTCTATCTTATTTATGTTTCTCGTCTTTGAATTTACTATCAAAACTGCATAGTGAAGCAAAAAGCAAGAAGCTGTTGGTGGACCTTTTTTAATAAATAAATAAATAGTAATATTTTCCGCCTCGCATTATCTGATAACCTACATATATTTAGATTGGTTTTGTTTGATATTTAGATCAGTGAATCGACTGTAGCAACATTCTCGAGAAATGTTAGAGTAGATGACAACTGGATAAAAACAAGGTCAAGTGCAGGGTCGTTATGATCAAATACGGTCAAGTTGAAAGCAACGGATGAGCGGATTTCAGGGGTTACCGTTGAGCTTAGGTACTTTGAATTCGACTTAGCAGACTCTTTTTGGTCTCATTAGACTTCAATTCGAAAAGCCTAGGAGGGTAACGAACAATACACACGCCACTAACATTATTCAATCATGTGGCATAGAAAATAGCAACAGGAATTGCCTATTAGCTCAGCTTCCAACATAACTTCCTGCTCATCCGCTTAGTATCTAGCCCGACAATACACAATTGACAACATAACGGTGTAAAAACGCGGCATACAGCAAACATAAATAAATCTAAACAAACAGCTTGTAAATACTTTGGGGAGGCGGTGCTGAGTGTTTCCTTTAAATATTACAGCAGTCAGGTTTGTGAAAACTGCCCTCTGCCCTAAACGAGCCCTGGGACCTGTGAATTCGGGCCAAGCCTCTTTGCCGAGTATTCAGAAAATTTTGTAAATTGACGTATAAAATGATTAGAGGGATTTTTTTATGAACGGTAAGCGAGACGGTGTTACCGATGAGCAATTTATGCTTTTACATTGCAGATGTAAATTTGCGGAATAAATGAACTACTTAGCTAACGAACACGAGTTTTTTGCGATTGTAGGTTTCAATAATTTCAGGGTTAGGATTGCGGAATTTGTTTGAGAGTTACCGCGGCCCTAGACCGCAAAGGGCAAGGAGGAACACGGGTGGATTTTAGTCGGTAAAAGTCTGACACTCCACTCCACCCAGAGCGAAAGAAGTCATTTGATGATTTCATATCCTTAAAAACAAAAGATTCAATCGTTTAGGGGAAATGAATAGCTGATAGAGGGATAAGCAACAATATCTTCACAATTCGCGATCATTTAAAATTCCGAATAACGTGAGCATAATATAACTTGAAAAACACAGGCTCAGCCCCGGGCAGAGTACTTACTGGCCACTCATTGTCGTTGATGTTCATAATTAATTTCTGCTTCTGTTCAAAACAACGTTTTCCACGAAAATTAACAATTCTTGTTACTACAAAACGTTTTCAAACGCTCATAACTTGAAGCCTTCAATTTTATTATACAACAAAACAGAAATACAACCGTTTTGCTGTAATAAAACCTATTTTGCTTTGTTTTTTCAACATAACGTCATTGTTGGGTAAAGATAATAAAATTTTAAGAGCGCCACAATTAATCGGGATTTTTATAATATTTTATTTCATGAATTCACGAAACTTGGAAGGTGATAACTGTATTGATTCGCAATCAATGGCGTGCCTGTTTTATCTAATCATTATCGGTACGTGCGGAGGGGTACGAATGGATCCCTATTATTACGGTAACAATTTCCATTCGTTAATGTATATTTTGTCTACACACTCTCTCACTCCGAAACTAGTGGCTCGATTTAAACTATTTTTACACCAATAGATAGTTAAATTATCAGGAAGTAACATAGGCCATATAACACCACGATGCGACCCACAAGAGCGGAGCAGTAACAAAACAAGTAACCTGACGCGAGAGAAAATATCCACGCGGACGAAACCGCGAGCATAAGCTAATAATGATATTAATTATTCTTGATATTTCTTGGTACATTCTGTATAAGATTTACCCTGAAAGGATACCCTAGGTCGTGAGGTCCAGCCTCTTCCGCCATTTAGCAAATATTTACCAGCAGCAATGAAAACAAGTTGATATCATAAATTCAAGTGAACAAATAACTTACGCCTTATTCGAAGAGCTGAACAGGTCAAAATCTCCCAAAAATATTACAGGAGCCCATAAAATCTCGACTCCATTTTTCATATTGGGCTTGTAACAAAAACTTGAGGATTCTGGAGAAAGCCCCTAATTACGGCGGCACGTTTTATAAAACGTTTGATTGATGAAGCTGCGGAACCCTCTATCAATTACAATCACCGTGAATACAGCTTAAGGTTCAGTTCGTGAATCTAATTAGTTACGGCGGAAAATTGGTGTTTGTGCTTGTGAATAGTTATGCTTCATTTGAATTGAAATGAAGCTTTCACCTGTGAACTTGCGATCATTATTATGGCTGTAGTCATGGCAACCGCCGACTACCGAGGTCGTGTTATATACTACCTACTTGGCAGACTTTGCTTTGAGTCTGAAAGACCGATATCTGCACTCTAATTGGATAACACAATAACATTTAATATACTTATCTATATACTTCAAACCAGGTTACGCCCGCGACTTCGATCGCCTTAAAGTTAATATATTATGCACCGTACATTTATCTCGGATAAAAAGCCTATGTGCTTTTTCCCACTATAACCTGTGGTAAGTTTCATCCAGATCCGTTCAGCCGTTCTGGCGTGATTTTATAACAATCCAACCATCCATCCATCTAAGCTTTCGCATTTATAATAGTAAGTAAAATTATAAGTTGGACAATAAAAAGTATGTTCCACAAATTCGTTTCTGATAACTTTATCGTTATTATCAATATTGCCATCAAAATTGGGACGACTAACCAAGAAAATGTTTTTAATAACTTGACATTTACGAACTACGAAAATACCCTTTAGCCCTGACATCCTCCCACGAAACCAATAAGTTTAATCTTCAATTCTATTCTAACATAATATGCAAATACCGCCCTAAAAACGTGACCATATTGTACCCGGAGGAATGCTGTATTTGTTTTATTTATAGCTTTTAGCCGTTCTCTTTTAGAAGAATAGGGGACCTTAAGTATTTTTTGCCGAGGATTTTATTTTGTCTAGAGCATTTAACCGTTTAGAACCGAAAGGCTGCGGTAATTTAAGTTAGCATCTAGAAACTGAAACAAAAAACTGGAACCAGCTATGCCCCGCAGTTTTACCCGCGTTAATTTAAGACTTTGGTTACTCCAGCTCCTGAGCTTTAGCTCCTCTCTATAAAAGGGATATTAACATAAATATATTTTTTTAATCGGACCAGGAGCTCCTGATATTTACGTGTGAACCAACAAACAACTCTTCAGCTCTTTAATATTAAGTATAGTATAGATGAGAGCCGTAGCTCGGGCTCAGTGGCGCGCCTTCAGAGAGGTCTATGTCCAGCAGTGGACTGCGATAGGCTGATGATGAGGACGATATTATAGATGAGAAGTCTCCAGAATAAATGGTAACAAAAAGATCTATGAATTTTTTAACGATATTAAAAAAAAAGTGAATTTCTCTGAACACGAAGACCCACCACAAACGTTGGAAAACACATTTCCGAACAGTGCAAAATGTCGTGATTCACTTACGTCTACAATAAGGCACGAGTTGGTTGTGCTCCAGCAAGAGCGTTGCTCCGAGAAAAAATTAAATTAAATCGCTTCACAGTTCAAAGGCATACAATTTTGCATATTATTGATTTTTGCCCGCCAATAAAGGTATTGAGCGAACAATATATTTTTGAATAACAAGTCTGATATCTGATATATTTGTCTAATAGTTACAGTTAGCCATATTTTAGACAGTAAAAGGTGAAGCGCACATTTGTCGATGAACTTACTGTTGAATATCAGGTTCAATTTTCAATTGTTTGTAAATGTAAAATGAAAGTAGTATTTTAATTGAAGGTACAAAGAAGATACCAATTGAATTTAATTGATGTTATTTAGTACTTGAAATAACAAAGCGTTTAACTTAGCAACTCGACGTAGCTCAATTACCATCATGGCAACGGGATGACCTTTGCTCTTCTAACTCAGAGGGCGAAAATAAAATGTATCTCACTTAAGTAATCTTTTTCTTGTTACACAAGTAATATTACTTTTTGGCTTTCCAAATGTCTTATATATTTCCTCCAGTTATTACTATCATTACGTGCAAAATAACGATTTGAAAATGGGCCCAGTTGGGCGCCAAAACGCTAAAATCGTAAATTGACCACCATTTCTCTTGCAATGAAAAAAATCCGTCCTCGTAAATAGTTTTAGTAAATATTCCTACTAATGAACTAAAATACTTTTGAGGAAAGCGTCTTAATACTGAAAATTGTGAAGAAATACCTTGAAACGAATTACAAGTTTGTTTATGCAATCGATACGGGCAGTAAAATACGTTTTGTGTACATAGTAAACATTTCTAAATTACTAAAAACAATCTGAACATAAGATAAATAAATAGACAAACTCATAGTAAACATAAGGTGTGTTTTATAATTAGGTAAACCAATTTATGGAAAGTATTAAACACCTACCTACATGAATATGATCTTGCTAATTATCATGTAGATGGTTTACCTACTGATTTAAATTTTGTAATTACATGATGCAGTGTAGCAAATGTAGCTACAGGGCGTTTACAAAGCAACAGGTTAACAGCAACTATAACTACCAGTACCTAATATGCGTAATTGGCTCATTAAACAGCCACTTTCTGGAGACCTTAGTAGTGGTTAGAAAATTAGCTCTGATCCTATCGTCAAAGCATTTACGTTCTTAAAATAAACTCACTTTAAAGTTTTAATTGCGTAAAGCCTTGCCCGGTACCATTACACGTGCAATTTTATCAGTGTTAATAGCTCATGAAAACATCGTAGCGGATACAGTTCATATATTGTTGGGGCAGCAATTCCCTTCAGTGTCGTGTGTCATTACTTATGGTACACATGGTCGGATAATCAGTTACATAATCAATACATGTCCTCCCGGGAGAAGCGTTGGAGACTGTATTGGCGAAGGTTCGTTAATTTTTATGGACACTACAAAATCAGGATCAACTTACGATGTTGAAGCTTAGGGTTAACCGACTTTTTTTTATAATACCAAAGAGTCATTGACTTCTGGACAGAGCGCTAGGAATTAGTAGAACAGCAGTAGAAGAACGGCCCACATACAGCCTTAAAAATATAGCAGTAAGTTCACTTAGCTGCTTAAAGCATGGCTAATATTCAACCTTAACATTCTTCGAAAGGAATTGTCAAAAAAGGTATGGCAAATAACGTTCTATAGACTTCACAAATCAAGTCTCTGCCACAGGACAATGAAAACGAGAAACATTTTCAAGATCGAAAACCTAATCAAGGAAAGTAAATTCGAGAGACGTCAGAGAAAGAGACAGGTTCGTCGACCGTCGACATTCCAAAGAACAAGATTCATATAATACCCCATTCATCATCAAAACCATTACGGCATGTAGAAAATGAACAAGACAAAACTGCCAAAGAATTCTAATTCTTTTCTTAACGCCTTAAAGTACAAATTGCAATTGAAGTAGTTCGAAGATTTTTGATTACCCTAACGACCTTGCCACATTGCACTGAAGGAGCGATAATCGATATTTGATGTTGTTACGTATTAAAATCAAACAATAAAATATATTTTATAGTATTATCAAGGGTATTTGAGGCAATGATAACAAAGTTGCGGCAAATACATAAAGTACAGGTTATGAAGTAAGAGATTCATATCTGGCAATTAGTCTCCAAATAGATTGGGGCTCAGTTCCAGAGACTCGTATCGGTAAATTAAGGTAAAGCTGGGAAAGCAATAAATTTTGAAATAGTCTTATTTGGAAAATTTATCGTGTCTGTTTCTTTGCCAACTGCTACCGAGTTTCTAAATTAGGTAGCTTCTAGCTAAGCGTAAAGTAGGTATGTTTAGAAGCACAAGATAGTATCAAGATATGAGAAGTTTTTACGGAAAAAGGCAACTTAGTTTTTGTGTTTTTGGAGACCTTGCACGACAAAAAAAAAACTTCAAATACTCCTAAGAACTTTTTTGATGATCCAGCGAATAATAAGCGAAGACAACTCAGTATTTAATTTGCCAGCCTTAGCGAATCGCACATTCCTATATGCGTGAAGTCAATGTAAGCGTTAACCGTATCAAAATTCACTCAGTAATATTCAAGATTAGTCCCGTACTACAAACAGGAGCGATCGACAACTTCGTACTTCGTATTCACAGGGCACCCTAAACATTGATTTTGTAATGGGTCAGATCTAATTCATATTTAATGGTGTTCTACAGAGGTGCATTACCCTATATACAGGACATCAATTATTTACGCACACAAGAATCGCTGTTAAGGAATACAATATAGGGTGGATTTTCTTTTGGGGATTTATGTAATGTTTTACAACTTTATTCTTGATATCTTTGGCCGGGTTTTGGCTTTGCTTACTTTACTTGAAGGTCCGTAATATAAAACGATGATTATTGTTTCATATAAAAGAAAGCCTGTCTCAATGCAATGCATTGTTCATGATACAAAGACAGCAATTAAAAGGACACAATCATTCAATGGCAAAGAGCATGAAGCAGATTTTTTTTATACAACAAAGTTAAACCTTGTTGGAAAATATAAGCCAAACATTACAACAATTTGTTTCTTAACGGTAATGAAATAAAGGCCGCATTATATAGTTTCCGATATGCCGTTAAACTGAGACGGCATTTTACTGGTAGACTTGCGATTTCGGCTGGAGACTGAACGCTCCAGCAGTTAACCGATCGATTAGGCATCTGAGACAGAAATTATAATAGATAGCTTTAAAGGTTACCATGACGATAACCTAAGAATTTGAAAGATCCAGTATCATTTCATAATACCTATAGAACACTAGCGTTCCTTCCGCGAGGCTTGTTCCACCCGTATTAAGTTACGTCTTCGGTTACTGCTCCGCTCCCGTGGGTCGTACCGTGATGTTATATAGTCTATGTTACTCAGTGAGAACGAAGCTTTCTAACGGCAAAATAATTTTTGAAATCGGTTCAGTAGTTTTTGTGTTTATTCGTTACATACAAACATACACATCTTTCCTCTTTATAATATTAGTGTAGATAACGTTCTCAGTACAAACACTGCAAGCAAGAAACTTAACATCTCCGTAGCAATCATGAAATTGGCTACAAGTCCAACAACTCCTTGATGAAATGGCAAAGCTGTGGTAATTAATTAGATTGCTAACGTGGCCGCCGTAGTTGAGCTCTGCCATTACCTAACACAACACGGCGTTGCTGCGACGACTGAAACGCGTAACAATATCCGAGTGAACGTTTGTATGAAAGGGAACGCCCGTTGCGCACTGATTATCTGCTAGACGCGAATGGTGCAAGGTTTGAGCGGCACGGATTTAGCGCGAATATACTTTACATTGGTCTTATAATTAATCTAAGACTGATATTAGCAATCTTTCTTCAGAAAGCGTGGTGATCAATCATCGTGTGAGGCCTGCATTAAGGACATAAATTACAAACGTGGTTTTGTTCGGAAATTAAAAAATATCAATTTACGACTGTTGGTAAATCTTCTTTGACATTGTAATCAATATTGAATGTAGTTAACACTACAAACATTAAGTACGGCAAGTTAAAATTAATCAAAACCTATTCGTATATGGACAAGTGCAACTGGGCGACTATATTTTATATTGAAGCAATGGTTGGGTTTACCTTCATCACCCAACAATGGATTACTGCTGCTTAATTTGATTGGATAAGCAATAATTCCAGAGTTTAATAGTAATAGCGGCTTATAAAATTTCCCACATTCTACGGCGTTATAAAATTGCAGCTGTGCATAAAATGTGGGCTGCCGTCCAAAAGCTAGATTCTTATTTGGTTTTTAGAGCTCGCGCTGAATATTTTCGGAACAGCAAGGCAATTTATTTTTTATTAACTATATGAATGTCATTTTTACGATGGTGTGTACAAAAATACCAACGGATGTTTTGTGGGGAACTCTGTCGTATTTGAAGAATGTTTAGTTACTATGAAGTCATCTAACTAATCTCGACAGTACTTTTACCGCTTGATGTTAAAGCAACAATAATCGCCCAGCCCTTACAGATCATAATACGGACACGGCTAGTCTAGGACGGCGGCTATGAAAGAAGCTGTCGCGCCCTGATTAGCTCGCAGCGACATGGGCGCAGCTAGGAATTTGGTACAAAACATAAAAGACCGCAGTATCTAGGCAATTCAGAAATAAATTAATCTAAGCATATAACGCGCAAAAAAGTGGCTCTTGATAAAAAAACTCCTACTACGGACAAAATGGCTACAAGCGCTTTTCCAAGAAAATCAGCGCAATAATTAACCAGTTTGCAGCTGGTAGAATATCTATGAGCATTTGGAATTGCACCTAGATGAGAGTTACTCACTAGGTGTGAAATTGAACCCAGGAGCGACTTTTGCACATTACGAGAGACATTCAATGGCAAACAATACGAGCATTTCTATACTCATTCATATTCTGCGGTTTACGATGTTTTCTAAAATGGTTATCCAACAATTACATCATGCATTTACTAATAATGTCAACACAGTCCTGCTGAAGCGGTGACCATTGTCCAACGATGCGTGTCTTCTCACGATCATAATACCATTTGTTTGCAATATCAACTGTGACGATAGAAAACGAGATTTCACTTATTTCTGGTCAAAACTAGCCCAAAGACTCTTATTGCCTAAGTTTGGTTGATGGATTTCAGTTGCAATAATAATCATCAATTCTATTTTTAATATCGAGAAGCCTGATTCTTTCTGTGGGTCTTATGTGTGTAGCATTTGTTAAATAAATGGTGAACATGCCAAGCTCACTCAAATCCCTAGAACCCTAGGCCCTATTTTAGAAGCACGCCTTTTTACTACAAAAGTCTTTTTAGTACCAAAACGTTTAATAACTTGGAAAGTTTAGTTAGAGGACCATAAATAATTTAGTATATTCGTACCATTTCTGTTGGAGTTTCTCTCATAACGGGCTCACGGCTCACTAATTACTAAAATGGGATCGCTAAACAGAACTCAACACGGTTCTTTATTTAAGTGAAAGCACTAATAACGCTTCACGATTCACAAATATTTTAGTCTTTCAAAGCATTCTTGTAAGTTGTGAAGACCACAGTGTCCAATATAACACATATAAGATATTTTTAAGTTATGTGTTACAGATATCCGTTGTGAAATTAAATTTTAAAACAATGAAACATGAAAATTTACAAATTAGTCACAATCTGGCACCATGTTAGTATTCCCGTTAATTGACCAACAGATTTCCAAGCGATATCAACCAGAACAAATCCCGATTAGCTCCACTACAACCATGACAATTTGATTGGAGGATCGTGATGGGATCAAATTATGACAACAGGTTGCTTGAGAACTCACTAAACCGACAACAAAACTCGAAGTTTCCAGGGATGTTCTATGTTACATTCAGATTGTTAAATTCAACAATGGTCCAATAAATATAGTATCCTATCTTGTGCGAAAGACATGTTTTCATACGCAGACAGACGTCAAAGTAAGTCATCTAATGGTAGACGTTATGTCTGCAAACAATAACAATAAATCCCCATAATCCTCAAAATACGCAAGTGCAATATAAGGATCAATAATCCCATCATATAGGGATCCATAATCGTAGAAACATCCTGGTGCGCCGTTTATGCGGGCACGGATGAAGTTAAGCGGTATTCAACTTATGATTACGACTATCGTACCAAATGGCAATTGGGTTTTGATACGGCTCTACTTGGAAAGGTGAAACAAATGGAAATACTGCGAAAGCTTTGACGTCGTCGCCCTATGGGGAATTAATTACGTTTCTGGCAATGTTTTTGTACATTTCAGTTTTAGCGCGGTTTGTTTTATGTCTACATTCGCTTTACAACATCAGTGGAACTCAAGACTCTCAGTCACTCCAGTATTTAATCTTCACTTCACAGAAGTGGTCGGCTTTGAAGTCCAAATCCCTAGCAAATATTCGAATGTAGTTGAAAGCTACCGTAAAGCCTCTTTCTGGCTAAGAACGTCGGGCGGCTAATCCGTCAGGCTAAAGATTCGTTTCGGTCGATATTACTGATATTCCAACGATGAGTGCTCGTTTGGAAAGATCACAAGGACTTTATACTTTAGTTGTTTTTAACTATGACCATACTAGAGCAATAAAAATAGTCTTGTTTGTGCCAACAAGACAACGGATCTCTAAAAAAATTGTGCTAGGTACAGGTTTTCAGACAACCGTTGTCACAACTTCATAAAAACAGTTGGTTTACGCAATATTACGATAATGATGTAATAACTTCGTAGTCGTTCCATTACCCGACTTCCATTACTTCAGCGTGTAACTCATTACTCGCAATATGTCGACGTCAATATTTTCTTTTGTTTGCAAATCAGCAGCGTCACAAGAAATTGCGTTTGACGTCAAATGCCTCTGGGATGTCCGAATGATGAGTTTGGCCAACGCATCAGATGCACATGGGCAGAGGTGAATACTTCATGATGAAGGCAATCAGCAAGTTTACCATCAATTGAAATAATAGAATAAAAATAATCTTCGTTATTTATGTCAGTAAGTAAAAGCTGCTTAGCAACCAAACTGCCCGGGATTTTCTAGATATTCTACAAACCCAGATTCCTCTTAATAATTTGCATTACGTAAGATTACTATAACAACGTTCTCTGCACGTCATTGGACTGCCATTACTTTAGCATGTAATTCATTACGCGCGCATGCGCCCACGTCGGTAGGTAGGTACCTACTTTCTTTTGTTTGCAAATTAATCTGTCCCAGTAGGTCCCCAGTAAAATATGCTGTATTGAAGGCTTGCTTGAGTCCCTCAATTGGTTTTGGGGACATAAACATCGCCTGCCTAATATTCAAAATCAAAAATTTCAAGCTCAAAAACTTTGTTCTGATAGGCATCGCTTCTGCTGCTTCATTAAACATCAAAACTTCTTCAACTTGAAGTTGGTTTACTTTGAAATCATTACAATAATGACACCACTCCACTACGTCACTACTTCCACTACCATAGCATAGTTCATTACGCGTTCTTGTGTCCGCGTCACCATTTTACTTTCCTCCCGTTCAAATGTTTGACATTTGACGTTTGTTTGCAAATCAGGCGCAGCTTGTTGTGTACATACAGAGAGTAAACAGATTTACTTGAGAAAAGATTTACACGGAATTTTATTCAATTGGTTACCAGTTTATCGGATGGCGGAAGATAGTTAGAAGTTTAAATAAGATTTATCCTTACTAGCTAAATAAATAATGCCTAAATGAAATGTTCTGAAGGTCTTGTCACCTTGTCTTATTGACAGAATCTCAAAATTCATTACAAGTTTATATTGCTATTATTCGTTTATTTAGTAGACAATTATCAGGAAACACGGTTTAAAAGAATAGCTCTTTTGTCATTACTGAACGCATGACTAGCTTTGAATGGAGATGCTTCTCACACAATAAAAAAAGCATTCTTCTCTCTTTAATTCATTTCTGTCTATTCCCGTAAATAATGGCCACAATTGAAACTATTAACATAATAGATAGTATAATTCAATTCATGGGTCTATTGTCCCACTGCTGGGCAAAGGGCTCCCGCTACCTTTTCCACACACTTCTGTCCTCTGCTATTGTGGAGCTTAATTACCGCGATGAAATAATAACGCTTTAAGCTCTTAACTACTTAACGAGTTAAACCGGGTCGTGTTGAGCACATAAGGATCTGCGTTTGAATAGTGCTCTCCCAAAGCTAGGCTTGACATAATGGCTACCGGCGCAATGAATTCAAGAATTCATCAGGATAATACGAGTATTTACGACGAAGTGTTTACACATACAAACAATCATGGAGACATCTCCAAAATCCCAACAATAACGTGTCTGTTTATCCTAATATCTGCAGCCATAAACTTCACCGTCGTGTAAAAGAGTATGGCGGATTGTGTACAACTTTATGTTCCCGTTCGCGCTCTAACGCGCACTGGCTCGGAGCCAATAGGGATGTTTTCATATCGACTTTGTTACTAGTGTGTTTATTAAATGCTCCAAATAAATAAATGTATAATTGTGATCGTGACATTGTTCAAGGGCAGGAAAGTGGGACCAATGTCCGGTGAGGGTTCCAAGAAGTTGTTGACTCATTATGATGAAAATGACGCGTTGTTGCGTACAGGTGTGATGGTGTAATGATGTAGATGTACTAATGTTATTGCTAAAGCACGCATTAGACTGCGATAATGCAAATATCACAGCCGGTTTTGTAAAGATGCGCAGGAAACTAAGCTTAATGATTAATCGTGTACAAGTTACGTAAACGCTGATTCTACTACAACACTACAGCAGTTTCACGTTAAAAGTTTAGCAATAAAAGTTACACCAACAAAATCGTCAAACATTCATATTTGCTCGTAAATTGTCAAGTTACACAGGTTAGACGAGACGAGCCTACAAGGAGCGGGCTCAAATAGTCGGCATACTTCGTGCACAAGCCTCCATTGGGTCAAATTCTGAGCGGTCGAAACGGGTTGAAATCGGGGAATTTTATCATTTGCCTAACAACGTGTCGAAGGCTTTGTTTGTTCGAGTTAGTTTGTGGTTACGTCAGAACTTCCAACGATTTCACGGGACCTCGCAGGGCAAACAAAGCTTGTGTAATTATTACATTGAATAAATTTGTTGAGTATATTTATATTTAATTTACGATAAGCTTATGAAATAGCTACCTGTTCCTGATCAGGTTTGGATTGAAAATTTCACAATGTTTACAATTTGTTTGGTTGTTCTTTCGCGAAATGGCATTAACTAAACCTTAGTTTCGGTATCCATTACGTCTGCATGTCACAGCATAATCTGTCTTTCAGTTGTATTTTTAGATTCTATTACAAAATCGCCAATTTTGCTGAAGGAAAGAAAAATACCATTAATATATTTATGTACCTACCTAGTTCTATTTAGTGCGAGCAAATAAAACATAACTCAACAGTGTAGTAGCGGAATGTCCGCTTTTGTACAGGGTCGCCGGTTCGAATGCGGCATCGCGACAAATATTTGTATGGCCTACAGATGTTGGTTCCGAGTCCAGATGTTATTCTACATGTGATTCGAGTATTGTGAGTTTGTGACTCACGTGACGGCACGACATGTACCCCACGGCGAAACATTATTTTTTATTATTTCTTTACTAAGTCATTCTTGTTCGCAAGATAGATGTTGCAGAAAAAACTAATTACGCAAAACAGTCAGGCAGTTGTTGCTTCCTAATTAGTTTCTGAACCGCAAGCTATTAAACGCAAAACGGCACTTGTCCAACTCCGTTAGTCGGGTTAGATGTATCGAGTGTCTTTCAATTATCAATGTTTTATTATTCGATTGTTTGTACAGAAAAGTTATACCAAATTAGGTAACGGGTTTGGGTTTGAATACTAAACTACAAGGCGATTAGTAGAACTGACGAGCTGAAGAAGGATGGTAGGCTACACTGAATTCGGGAAGAGAAAAGTCGGGGTATAAAGGCGTGGGAGAGATCAAGACTGCAATAAACTGTGATTGATTAAACAACAAAGATGAAAATGCACCATTAAAAAGCCGACGATATTATTGATGATTCAAAAATAATTAAAATGTACCCAATCAGATTCCGAACTGGACCCCACTAATAGCTACCGTTTGACGGCACCGACCGACATTAGTAGAAAGTGTTCCAAATTATCTCCGATCTAAATATAGGGGGCATTAGAAGTTCATTGATATTTTGACTCGGCCACGTTGCTCACCGAAATAGATGCTTCCGGAAATGTGTAGTGGCATTCTAGGAAGACATTGATTATCTGGAATGTAGGCGGAGCACCAGGATTGTGGGATGCTTGAGAAAACAGCGGACATAAAACAGATAGTTTAGTAGGATAGCCGTGAAAGGACGGGGTTAAAATGTTATTATTTTGTGCTCAAACGATCTACTATGTTACAGTGGCTATTCAGTAGATTGTTAAGCTGAGGATTCCTATTATTTAAAGACTCATTAAGTAACCGAAGGGATAAATCACTGCGTTTGTTCATGGCAACAAGACAGAGCTAAGAATAGCGTTCAGAAAGCTGTTAAAAAGTTTTTATGACACAGCCCAAACTATGCTCATAATCGTAAATATCTTCATTAAACAAAGCTGCTACCGCCTCGACACCTTCTAAAACCTTTTTAAACCATTTCAAAGTTAATAACACTCCATTTTGAAACCCCTCACGGCTTCGCAACATTCTTTGCTGAAAAATTCCAGTGAATTACCTCTAGGTACTTTAGGCTTGCTTAATTCATGCAAAATCGCTGACAATTCAGCCTAATTGCGCTACGGATACATTCATAAATCACAGCGAGGAAAACTCTAGTCATTCCCTAAGCAAATTACTTCGTATAAACTCAACACAATTATTTGGGCGAATATAAAAATACTGAGCGAATTGTTGGTGGGCGTGCGGGGTCCCTACAAATTCTCGGGTTCGTAAGTGATGGATCATTTTACAAAGCCGTAAATTGCATTTGAATAAAGGTTATGTGAAATTGTAATTTCAGATTATTTTTTGGATAATTTATGGACTCTGTCAAGTCGAAAATTTGAAGGTCGAGGATGTTGGTAAGTGGGTGTAATATTCGGACTGGGATCACAGCAAGAATAAGTGTCTACTTGAAGGCGATATTCATTGTTTGGCGGAACACGACTTCCTGATAAATGTAACCGACATCGTTACTCTTCGGGCAGGATCCTTGCAATTCGGAACGTATACTATCATTACGTGTTGACTTAGAAGGATCCCAGAACATAGCACTCATATGAATTCGCAAGCATATTTAGCGTGGAAAGACACGCATATCGGTCAGCCAATATTTTTGTAACCCAGGAATTTCAATGATAACCCAATTGAAAATTGTTAAGTTGTTTAATGATAATAAAAATGTAACGGCACTCCTATTTTTAACGGTTTTCTAGATAATATGGAAGTGAAATCGATCGGTCTGACATTCGGTCTAGACAGTGCTGAACATGGGTCTACCTTATACGGCTTCGATGAACTACCAAGGGAGATGGGAAAAGCAGGTGAAGTCATCATCACATTTTACCATGCCGCGCTTAAAGAGGAGACAGCATACCTAGATTTCAATGGTTTTGAATACTCGTCTACCGAACAACGAGAATTATAGAGCTATAGTCAAATGGACATGTTAAGCTTTTATGCTAAATAGATAAAATAAAATAACCTAGCAGCAACTTAAAGAGGGTTAAAGCTTTTTGCTCCAGGGTTACGTCTTACAAGATACACCGCCTCAAACTTGGAACCGAAACTTCGGCGTCAGCCCCTCCGACCTTCGTACAAAACCCCCAACCACCGACAAGCAGCCTGCTTAATTTGTATCGAAATTGAATCAAAACAAACTGATGCAAATCACAACAGATGTAAACGGGTAACGTGGGCGAGAAAACATTGTTTTTGGCGATGTTTACGTCATTCTCCTAAAATGTTTAGCAATTTGGTGATTTTAAGTGCTTACCAACTGGTTGAAAACCTTTCGCAAATCAATGTCTATATTACCTATTACAGTACCAATTTATTTTTTGTGTAGCTTGGCAAAAGGATTATTCATATGCAAAGCTGATGATTGTCACAACACAATAAGCTGGTAATACAGAATACATCCAATATTTAAGCTGTAACAATGTAATACTGATTTGATAACAGTGATTAGTTTGAGGCTCTGTACAAACTGCAGAGTGGGAATAGTGGAATGTTCATTATCACAAACTATACTATGTACATCATGTTATCAGTGCCATGACAATTTTACATAGTGTTAAGTCTAACACAGATTTTATCTACCTACATGTATGATGTGAATGATAGAGCTGACCTTACATCAATATTTGGATACTGCTCTATGTAACTTCATAGTTTGTGATCTGTAATACCAAAGTTTGGTTACAACTAAGAGTTACCAATGATTAACATAATTTTAAACTTAGCATAAAGTTACTCGTTACTAACTTATAAATTGATTTGAACCTACTGAATATGCAGTATAGTATTGTTATTCTGTATTATAATAACCACATTGGTTATGGTACCGGTTTCTATATAAGATACAAAACATTGATATTTTATAGGATTGGTATTACAGTAAAACTACTACTTAATATGCAAATAATCTTTTATAGGGTCCAATGTAGAATATAAATTGGATTATAAAATACAAATTCATCTGGTCACTTCCTTGAGAAAGATCTAGGAAAAAGATACAGGCCATGATTAAAAGTATGAAACTCTGAAATGATCTAAGGCAATTCCTTCAGTACCATAACAGGAAAAATAATGTCAAATCTTATCCAATCATTTTCTCCTTTATAATCCCAGGTTTCAAAAGAGCCTTTCTCATATTTCCTAAAACACCTAGTTAAAATAAAGGACAACATTTCCAACGTTTGTTTTAGTAATATGGACTTCAGGGGGATGTCAAATTACGTCTTCTCATTAGCCTACAACAAGGCTTAAATTTTAAAATAATAAACAGCTGAGTGGCATTACTCAAATATTTAAAATTACAGTACAAACAAGCCCATAATTCTCCATCTCAGTTACAGAATGTACATTTATTTAATTCTGTTCCGTTGGCTGAGCATTATGTCTGCAACTCTCCTTGACACGGTCCGCACAGTAACAATATTCATTGTTACATTGCCACTGCATACAATATTATTTAAGATAAAGAATCAACATATATATGCAACTTGCATTGACTTGAGGAAATGGTTAAGTCGCAATTACTTACTCAAATAAATAATACATTTTATTGAAGTTTTATTGGAGCATGAAAATTTATTCATCATGAATATTATTTGTACGTTAGAAAGCATTACTAATTAATACTTTAGACATATTGAGAGACTATCAGACAAAGAGAGAGATATTAACAGGCCTAGGTACAGGACCAGCAGGTACAGTTGCGCACCTAAGCCAGAACTTGATTGTTTATTCATAAAACATTTTAAGGAAATAACAAAACACAAAGACTGTTATGCCATAAATCTGCTGTGATCTAACATTATCCAGATGCTACTTAAAAGAAAGAAGGATAGACAAATATTTTATTTAGGACGGGCATATATAGAAAATACATACATAATGAAAAATTAATAAAAAAATCTTACAATTTCAAAGAAAGAGAAGACTTAAGCGGGTTCTTCAGGGCTCTTTGACATGAAAGACATTCTTAACAACAGTAGTAAAAGAGCAAAAGGAAATAAGTCTCAAACAGACTTTACACAATCCAGGATTGTCACAGATGTCAAAACACAATTAAACTGACCGATTGGTGATACAATCTTGTAATCAGATGGCCTAATCACTGTTATGGAGCAATAAAAATAACAATAGCACATCAATAGAGTAATTGGGTAGTACAGTTACCAGCGTCTAGCTCAATCTGATTATACAATAGACTGGCACTATTGTTAGATTAGATAATTAAAGGTTTAAGGAAGATTTATTTGTTAGTATTCAGGTTTTAGTATAGTTTTGTTAGAGAAAATGGACTATTTACATGATAAGTTCCAATACATGTAGAGGAATAAGTAAAAGGGAGCTCAAAAAGGCTATAAAATGTAGTATACAGGATCTTAAACATAACCCCAAGCATGAGGACATCGTAACCGTAATTGAGCACTACCTGCAGTAGGTATACTTAAATAATAATCACTTTTACATAAGCAGCTAAGCATTAGCATTCATGTCACTGACCTGAGGCAAATTGGCGGCGATCTGTCTGTGCAGCGAGTCTCGCTCCTTCTCCACCTCCTTGAGGCGCAGCTCCGAGTCCCCTAGCCGCTCCTGCGTCTCCCGCAGGCTCTCCACCAGCTTATCGCGCTCATCGAGCATAGACACCATCAACTGCTCGAAGTTCGCATCCTCACCGGATAACTGCGAACTCCTTTGACTGATACTGTCCTCCGATATAGTGGGCATCACGTCGCACATCATATTCCACATTTTAATTTAACATCAAACCAGAATACTTATCGTACACGACACACCGAAAAACACAATTTCGATCACCGTTTTATTACATATGTCCCGGCACAAACGTTACCTAAAACTAGCGCACTTAACGTGAGAGAGTTGTTTCACATCGTCAGAACATTCGTATAAGACATTAGTCAAGAATTCGGGAGACATTCTAGTTCGATATTTAGAAAGACACACCTAAAAATCGTAATCCTACGATTCCATACTATCATGGCTCAAGCGGCATGTCTGCCATCTTGGAATGGAACGTCAATCAGAACAAAGAGTAGAACTAAAGATAATATTCTACTCGCAGAGGTGACACCACTCACTAGTGGTTGAAAAGGTTTCATTTAAATAAAATACTCAACAAATCAGAAAATTTGTCAAGTGAAATGTACCTGCCGTTTCTAGGTTAAATATCGTGTTATTACGTTTAATTTTTCCATAATATGATCAGCATTTTCGATTTTTTTGTAACAGTGCACCAAAAAACTACTATTACAAATAACTAATTAGATCTAACACATATTTAATCTGACGTAGAAATACTGTAAGAAAGTAATAGTGTTTAAGAATATTTAACAATAGTTTTAATCTTTGCAATTGCTTCGATAATAACAGCTACAGGTACTCACTGAGATAAGAAACTAGTTTTATGCCTATCTTGGACTTTTGTTTAATCTTTGCCACCATTTACTCGTAGTGTCCACAGAGGTCGTTACGATACTACATGAATGAAATTTACAAAGCATGTTATGCACAAATTGTAAAATGTAAATATATATTCTTCGTGTTACAAGGATAAACTAAGAAAAACAAAAATCGATTTTGTCATCATGAATTTATTTATTTGTTTGTGATTAAAATGGTTAAAACATTGCTTGGTTTACAATATAAAATAATTACAATAATTTCTAATCCATTCAAAAACAAAAGAACATTATTCTAAATTTTTTTGTAAATATACGAAGTAAAAATGTACATAGAAAAAAGAATTTTTATTATATTAAAATTATATGAGGTGGATTTAATAGTTAATATTCCTGGCAGTAATATAAAAAAATACAAATGTTTCCTGTGCTGCTTTTCACATTTTTAGCTCAATGCTTCAGACATCAGAACATTATCTGCCTACTGATGCTAAAATAATAATTAGTTATAAAAATACAATAAGTTCACGTAAAGGATAATAGGTATAATATTAATATTATCGCATTTCTTTGATCACTGGTAGCCCTACTAGCGCCATCTCGCGTCCATTTCTTATGACTAACAAGCCAACAAGGATTAGTGCCTACTGGAGTTTCACTAGGTGGAATATTCAGTTAAAAAATGAACCCGCCTGGAAATGCTATCCATCAGATCTTCTTTAAATACCGAAACAGTAAAAAATCCTGGGATACTGTGTTTAGTTTACATTAAATTCCGCTGGTCAGTTGTAATACCTGAGTCCGAAGTGCTCTTTTGTTAGTCAATGCTAAAATTACGTTCATTAAAGAACCTAAAGGTCTTCAAAAAATATTTCTTTCAAAGGGAGACAGAATTATAAAACAATTCACATGACAGCAGCGGCAAAGAAAAAAAGCTCAAACTAAGACTCGAACGTTGAACTTTTAGATAGTTTATCTGCATTTTGCGTTGCCATGAGTTCCGAAAACTGGTTGTTGACTAAACACTATCATTGTAGCATCCCGACCTCTGACTTGACCTTGCTGATTAACATTAGTGAGCCTGCTTCGTTTGTTCTCCAGTCTTCTTGTTACAACTAGCGAGGACGATCGTGTTAGTTCAAAATGTTTAAATTTTGTGTTTTTCTTGCGTTTTGCGCTGCGGTGAGTCTTTGAAATAAATACTTAATTTTGTTTATGAGTTTTTTGACGCCCTTATGACCTTACTTTTTTATTTTAACTGTACATAGTTTGTAATTTAATTATTATTTAGTTTTAACTTTGATGGTCCAAATGAAATAAATACATTTTAATTTTGTTTACTGTAAGTGGGTAAGGGCGATGCAAGTGTTGCGATCCTTATGGAAGAAGAGTTGCCTATGTTGTACGAAGCAAGAAAAAATTAAGTTCTTTGCTCTTTATAATCTCTAGTTTTGTTTACAGGAACATTAGATTAGACCTCCCAAATGTTCCATTACTATCTAAATTAGGTAGTTGCGGCAGCTAGCAACAGTTTAAAACTTAGCACTATCAACAAGACATTATTTTGTTTTTATTTATTTTGCAATACATATGTGGTAACTGCCGAAAAGAAGAAACCTCGGTAGGTACTGTAGCAGTATTTTCTCCCAAGAATAATAACGTTTCGTCCTGCTCACTACTTATCAAGTCATTTAGGTATTTTTAATAAGCATTATTCAAATAAGTACCTACTTATTATTGTAGACGTGTGTCCTGTGAGATCAGACATCGGTGAACTCATCACTGGTAATATACCTATTAATGTTTCGTGACTAGCCACAGCGGTATTCCGTAAATACGTAATACAGACATACCATCACGCTTGTATTCCCCGAAGGGCTAGGCAGAGGTGTACCAATATACACCCATAGTTTGCCGATAAGTTTTAGGTCCCATGTAATAGGGGGCGAGCCTATTGCCATTAATAACCGGGCACACAAATCCTAACTCCAAGCTGCTACTGATCCGCTGCCGCGGCAAATTGCCGCCCTGCGGACGGAACTCCGGCTCGATCTCATGGCGACATGGAAAGAACGACTGTCGCAACCTCGTGCAGGGCACGCCTTGATTGAGGCGGTAAGTCCCCTCTTTGAGGAGTGGCTTGATCGGCGCCACGGCGCCCTCACCTACCGCCTGACGCAGGTCCTCACCGGACATGGAAAGTTCGGTAGGGTTCTGCACCTCATCGGGCGGAAGGAAACGCCCGGGTGTCACCATTGCGAGGATCGCCCCGAGGACACGGTGGAGCATACTTTGGCGGTGTGCCCTGCTTGGGCTGCGCACCACCGAGTCCTCGAGGCGGCCATCGGCGGCGGCGCCCTCTCGCGTTCGGCACTGGTTCAGGCCATGGTCCGGAGCGAGAGGGAATGGGAAGCAGTCGCCTCCTTCTGCGAAGCTGTAATGCTAGAGAAGGAGGCGGCGGGACGGGAGAAGGAGAGGACAATCCCCCGTCCCAGCGGCCGCCGCGGTATACGCTCCAGGCGTCGGGAGCCGCGAGACGACTCCCGGCCACCGTAGACGCGTGTCTGTGGACGGTGAGCAATGGGTAGCTCACCGTCCTTACGTTCACTAGCGACAGACCGTGTCGACGGCGCGTTCGTGTTCCACGCGCGCCTCAAAAAGATGTCAGCAAACTTGGATGGGGCCACTGAGGGCCGATGCCTGCCGGGGCTGCGGGTTGTTCGAAAGAGATACCGCGCCCCCGGAACGCAAAGGGCACATGAAGGAACATAGACGGGTTTTAGTCAGTAAAAGTCTGACACTCCCTCCCGCCCCGCCCAGGGCGGGGGAAGTTATTTGATGATTTCCCGTCTATAAAAAAAAAAAAAAAAGCTGCTACTGAGAATTTCATAGGAAAACCCAATACCTAACAACGACGAATAAAGCGAATCGAACCCAGGACCTCTAGCGTAGCATTCGCGCTTAGGACTACAAGGCTAACGAGGCAGTTCGAACACGTAATGATTTGATTTTAATGTGTAGTTGTTATTTCAGTCATGTTTCGCGGCCCCTGGAGGTGGTGGCACTTACTGCGGCGAGACACCAACTGTGGTAAGTTATTCAAACGTTGATAAACGTTGATAAACCAGACAAACCTAGAGATGTCATATGGAAGACATTCGTTTTTCTCATTGGTCCTGCGCCTGAGAGAAAAATAATAATAAATAGAAAAAATAATAAGAAAGAGGGTAATCATTATTAATTAAAACAAATTACATAGGCACTCTTATGATTAAATTAGCAACCAGTTGTTTTGTCAAGACTTGAAATTATCTTATGGAGCAGGACCAACATGTTTCCAAGCATTATTGTCTTGAATATAATCCTCTAATTTGTAAAGTGCTTGTTTACAGAGGGTACTTTTAATTTGAATAAATACCCGCCGTGAAACTTGGCACTTTAGACAATCTAGAAAATGGTCGCGCTACTTTGTCCTTATTTCTAGTATTAAAATTATGTTTATCACTTATTTTATCAAAAAGAGTATATTTTTTCTGACATACATAATATTTTTATAAATTTATCATCTGCAAATAACACCATCTTAGGTTTATTTTGCAGTTATTGTGGCTAATCATTTATATTATCCAAAAAGAGGAATGGACTCAAAATTAAACCTTGAGGAACGCCCATTGTCTATTCAGACCAGACAAACAGATAAACTCATTGGGAGTTTATACCGTTCACCTGAACTTTACCTTTCTATTCCAGGTATGATCTTATTAAATCAAGAGATGTGTTTCTAATCCCATAGTGCTCCAGTTTCAATAATTTAAAAGTGTCTCATGGTCTACACAATCAAACGCTTTTGAGAGGTCACAAAAGATTCCAATGGCATCCTGTGCTTCCTTCTTTCCCTTTTGTGAAAGAGCCCTAGTGACCACTAGGCTAACACGGCAGTTTCCGAGGAAGTTTGAACGTATAGGTATAATATGTTTTATTAATTTCGCAGATCTTCGACTGTCTCAATACACCAAAGGTGATTAGTACTGACGTGTCCGCCAAGTGTTCCAGCGCCAAATATTCGAATGAGGTCAGTTTCATTCTATACTTGGTTTATTCAGTCATTTTTCATCTATATACATCCAAACCTATCTACCTACCTACTTTGATATGAAATCACTGTTGTGGATACTAAATTCATGGAAAGCTTTGTAACTTCCGCAATGATTTTTATATTTTAGCAGCTTATTTTCCTCTGCGACGATAACTGTGGCCACATAAATACTGGGCACAAAGTAATAAAAAAAAATTGAAAAAGAAAAACTTAAACCATTGACTCGAAAAAAAGAAGAAGACGCATAGTTTTTAAAACCAACTAACTGCTTTACTTCCCAGTACCTAAAGGATACTGTGTGTTTTGTATTCCTAGCTGTAAGTCATTCGTTCTGGTCCGCCTGTCTTCCAAAACCGTACATAATCATTTCAAATTCCTATCAGTGTGACAGATTAACCTGCATCTCCCGGGAATCTAAATGGCTGGACGGCACAGCAGTAGACAAGACGAAGGTGTCAGCCTACTTCGATCAGTTCGAGAAGGACCACGCGGAGTGGGCCCCGGCCATCCAGCACTTGAAGACCGCCTGCCTGGGGTCGGAGCTGAAGGCACAGGGCGTGTACCTCAACTGTCCAGCATATGACGTCATGCATTGTGTGTTAGGAAGCTTTATTAAGGTGAGTTTAAATAGACACTCTATGTTTTTCTTGACATTTTTAAAGTGTACCCGCGACTCCGTCCTCTTGAATTTTCTTAGGGATCCGTATTTCGTTTTTAATATAATTACAATCACATTCTGTATGTTCCAGCACGCGACTCCATCTCAGTGGTCCACCTCGAGCTCGTGCACGTATCCCCGCGCGTACGCAGCTGCCTGCCCCGTGTGCCCCAGCGACTGCTTCAGCCCACAAGTGCCCATCGGATCATGCAACGCCTGCTATTTGCAGCCACCAACAGCTTAGACATTTATTAAAAACATGTTTATTTTGAAAAACGAATGGTTTTATTTTATTTTACTTCTACACACACTTCTACACATCTATAAAAATGCAATAAATTCACGTTAAGAGCATCATAATACTAATTATATCGCATTTCTTTGATCACTAGTAGCCCTACTAGCGCCATCTCGCGGCTATTTCTTGTAACTATAGCAAGCCAACAAGGAACTAGTACGTAGTTTCACTAGGTGGAATATTCACTTCAAAAAGAACCTGCCTTGCTATCCATAAGTATTTTTTAAAAATCAAAGAAGTAAAAAAGCCTGGAATACTGTTTAGATGAAAATCCGTTGGACAATTGTAATACCTAGGTCCGAGCGTTAGTCTTTGCTAAAACTAGATTCAATAAAGAACCTTCAGGTCCCAAAAATATTTGGCTCAAAGATGGACAGAATATACTCATTACTGTCCTTAAGCCATTGACATGACAACAACTACAAAGAAAGAAAGCTCGGTCTAAGAATCGAACGTTGAACCTATTGGATACTTTATCTGCATTTTGAGTTGCCATGAGTTCCGAAAACTGGTTGTTGACTAAACACTACCATTGTAGCATCCCGACCTCTGACTTGACCTTGCTGAATAATATTTTTTTAATAAAACGTAGGCTATCGCTCTCAGGGATAACGTAGCTTCCTGTTAGCTAAAGAATTTCTAAATAGAATTAGACTAAAACACAAATCAAATTAACTACACCCACAGCCCATCAAAGTAAGATTAAGCAAAAGCGGTTGCTATATTTCGTGAAGAAAAAACACTGTTGATTGCATTCAACAGTACAAAGGAACAACAAATATATTCTGAAATAGCATTTTATCGCGACTCTGCCCGAGTCATCGTCATCATCATATCAGCCTACATCCGTCCAATGCTGAACGTAGGCCTCCCCCAAAGACCGCCAACCATCCCGGTCCTGGGTAGCCCGCATTCGACCGCTGTCCGTCTGCAGACATGACTGGCCCATTTCCACTTCAGCGTTCCGTCCGAGTAGTTGTCAGAAAACGACAAATATTTTCACAAACATGTGTTATGTATGTTCCAGTACGCGGCCCCATCTCAATGGTCCAACTCGAGCTCGTGCGAGTCGTCCCGCGCGTACGCAGCTGCCTGCCCCGTCTGCCCCAGCGAATGCTTCAGCCCACAAGTGCCCAGCGGATCCTGCAACGCCTGCCATTTGCAGCCATCATCAGCTTAGGCTTTTTAAAAAACAAGTTTATTTTGAAAATGGAATGGTTTTATTTTACTCAAGTAAGAAAAAAACACACACCCACAAACACGCCTGTATTCCTCCAAGAGTTAGGCAGAGGTGTACCAATGTACCCACACAGTTCGCTTGTATGTTAAATCCCATGCAATAGGGGGCTAGCCTATTGCCATTAACCGGGCACAAATCCTAACTCCGAGCTGCTACTGACATACATTACAGTATGTGGTCTCAAGACTAGTGTATGTAGGTAGGTACACATCTTGAAAGAAGAATCAGAAAGGACAAAAGTTACGGAAAAGTAGGGATGTTAGTCCTTAGCTGTACTGTGGGACACCAAGACACTTTAGTTCCAAGTTTAAATGCTAAGACAAATAACTATGATTGTTAGTCAAACCGGGAACCAAAGTCTCGCTTAGCAACTTGCAAAAATTGAAGCAGTCAATAAGAACAAGTTTTATAAGCATAAAGTTGCGAAACCTTAATAAATACAAGCTTTGAAATTCAATATACAGTTGTAGGTAAGTGGGCTTCCAGGAAAACTGAAAACACGAGGCAAGGGAAATTACAACACGTGATACGATGGCCAACCACTTCCAGGCTCTAGCTACACAATGGGCCATTTTGGCCGACACCCGTCGTCAGGTTGAAAAATCAAAAGCTTTGATGTAAAATAATTTGAGGAAAGTCCAAAACTACGCAAGCTTCAGCAATATGATAATGACCAAAAAACTTAGTAAGAATAATTAGATTTACCTTTCTTTAAAAATATGTGAACATTAGAAAGTTATAGCCATGATCTGAGATAATAAACTAGAAACAGAATGTAGGAATTTACCTTTAACCAAGTCCTTTCAATTTAGTTTGAATCAAAAGTTATTCATTATGAAAGCGACGTATTGGAAGTAGTGATAGAATACAATTATAAGCTTTCGCAAATAAAACTAAAACTAATTTCCATCGAGGCTTTAATTTCCTGCGCCACGTCATATCCTTTCGTGTATCGAGCGCTTCCCACCCACGGTTTCCCGCCCTCTCCATAATTTTCCACTGTGTTCCCGCGCATGCGCCCCGCTGCGTGCCCTCTCTGACACCTGTCAAAATCAGTCTGTCCCTCCCCAGTGCCGTGTACTGTTTGACGTCACTGTATCCATAATTACGGGAAATCCAAGTGCATTTTGGAGAAACATGTAAAATTAGGTAAGTGGAAAACTGAATTCAATTACCATGAACATTGGGTTTATTCATCAATACTTCGAATTTTGTATCGTTTTCGTGCAAATTAACAGCATGTTGGTAATTCGTATCTAAAATGTCGATCATTTTAATCTCTTTTCGTGATGAATGTATTCGAAAATTTTTATAATAGCTTTTTCTCAAAAATTTCTCAGTCAGTCTGATCGATCGATGAACATACTTGAGACGTAGATTATGACAGCCTTCGGTCTATTAATAGCCCTATGGTTTATGTGATAACAATTCCAATACCTGTAGGTACACGACTGATATTGCGCGTGTCTCGTGACCTTTAGTCTTAACACTGTCTGATTTGATGGTAATTGATTATAGACACTTCATTGATCTTCATCGGTATTCTATTAGGTAAGTAACGTTTCTAGAATAAATATATCTATGAATCAGGTCTGTAAAAAACAGTCAGGATTCTCTGTGCTGGGATGCTCTACATCAATAGTTTACCTAGTACGGGGTATAGTCCGTTAAATAAGTATTTACGACATTTAATTATTTCAAGTGATTTTCCTTTGACTTACATTAGTTAAGCTCTTAAAGATATACTTTGTAATAGTAACGCTAATATTTAAATCTCGCATTAGTCGTTAGTTACTAGTCTTTGTTTTCTTCTCGCTTAAATGGCACTAATTTGCATTCATCATAATAAAGCATATAAGCTATGTAATCGTAAGTAGGTAAGTCACAAAGGTAAGGCATAAATATGATTAAAATATTATGTTTGACCCAAAATTCGCCGATGTAGTATTGAAACACGGCGATCTACCAAAGTCACACATGTTATGATAAAAAAAAACAAAAACTAAATACCAAGGTTGACAAATTAAAGGCAATGTGTACCTATCAATAACAAACTTAGGGCGTTCCTTTCGCTAGAACCAATACTACCTATATTGCATTATATTTTCGCTGAATTTTCTAGAAATGGTTCCCTCCTTACTTATTAAGCCTTTGAATACTTGACATCATTTTAACTGCCTTTGAAGTTTTGAGTCTTCTCTATAATTAACAGCTACCTTGAAACTTCCATGGGAAAATGTCCACCTGCCATATTAGTATGTTGCACTAGGTTGGTCGGAACTGTCTTTTAGTAAAATTGTGCCTAAGAGGGGCCTTCATTATGCTGTAGAGGTGAACAGAAGCAAAGGTACGTCTCGTGTTTTTTTAATAACGCTACTAGTTTCTGTCCTCGGTTTTATTATTGGTCCTCTTGTTAAAAGCTGCATAGAAGTTATTTAGGAGACATATCAACTTACAAAGACTTAAAACCAGCAAAACGCGTGGCGGGCTACGCGCTGTGTAAGGTTCCGTAGTTTAATTTGTTAAGCCTCCTTGTAAAGCTGTGATCGTTCGGGATTTGTTACACATAATCGTAAACTACCATTTAACTGGCTGCAGGGGGTCACCCTTGACTCTAATAAATATCAGCACTTTAGAGACCACAATCAGAAACGAAACACAGACCAAACGGAATCGAGATCTTTCACAAACGGTTCCCTGAATCGAAAAATGGTTTTACACACCCGAAATATTTTGAACGACTTATCCAACAACAACGATAAAAAATCCAACCAACAACGATAAAAACCTTTATTTCGAGATTAATTTTACCACTTTTTCGCCGTAATTAATATTGTGTGTATCCCTATGCCAAATTACAGCTTTTTAGTACTCTAAGCTCTAACTGGCGAACTATAAGCTTTCTTGTTGAATACGAAATCCTACAAAGCGCTTTGCTTTAAAGCGCGGAAGAGTAAAAACTTAAACTTTTTTCAACCATGTTCTACTTTAAACGTTTGGGGGTGACATGTGGGCGAAGAAGATCTATCATCAACCACAGCCGTGTACTTAGGTAACCTTCAACCGCTTTTATTACTCTTTAGGTTTGGTTGCTTACGTCTGGCTTACATACTTTTGTTCATATACAATGGATGTCGTTTTATGATGGCAGATATTAGATCACGGATGCGCTATATCTTTTACTAGTTTGTGCCCGCAATTTCGTTTACGTGGTTTTTTTACCCGCGTTGTGTGTCTTTGGGTACTGCTCCGATCTCGTGGGTCGTAGCGTGATAATAATCTAGCTAGTTAGTTAATACTATTCTTCATGAATCAAGGTTTTTTTCCAATCCTGCTAGTTCTAGGGATTAGCACGTTTAAACATACAGACACCTAAACAAAAAACTCTTTAGGTTTTTATAACATACCATCACGTAATTTCCGAAGGTTAAGGCAGAGGTATACCAATGTGCCCCACAGTTCGCCGCTATGCTAGGGTAAGCTAGGTCCCATGTAATTGGGGGCGAGCCTATTGCCATCAACCATAGAATAACCCAATAACCCTCATCGACCTGGGAATCGAATCCAAGACCACTATCGTAGCTGTTCAATCAGAAGACTGATTGAACAACTTTATTATACTTGCATAGATAAGAAGGTAGTATCGCGGTGTGCATTCAAGAAATATCTTGCAAAGTTGTACTATTCGGAGCTTTCCCAGCATAAGATTAGGCACCCAGAAGAAGAATCCCACCCCAATTTGGAAAACTCCCTTAACTTTAGAACCAGCCTTGAAGTCCTGTCACCACAGCAACGTAATCCACTTTGATATCTTGATCGTCTGTTCGGGCCTTCAGGGTTTAACAGCGGCGCGCCTTAAATAATCTAAATAAAAATAAAGTTACCAACAAAGTCATCAAAACTCATTAATGTTGGCGGCCCCGGCAAGCTTTTAAGACGTGACCTTTATTCCGGATTACTTTGTCCTTAAGGGACTTACATCAGTTAGTGGGTACATGGATTGGAACGATGGCAAACAATGGAGCGATTAAACATGAAAGAACTGAAATTGTCGGAAAAAATGCACTGTACCAACAACACAGTAGCATCCAAATAAGTATTTTGTGAAGATTGACGAGTATAGCTTTTATAACAGAGGCAGAGTATAAAAAAACGTTACCTCACAATAGGCAATTCGTCACTATCGTGGTTTTGTATACAAACAATCAGACTCGGAACAACTATCTGTTGACCATACAAATATTTCGTCCGTGCGGAAATCGAGCTCCCGACAAGCAGCATAGCGGCCCATCCCTCAGTTACTGCTCCAACCGCAACAGACAGAATCTTGTGTCTCTTCACGATACCCAACTGACCAACTCCTCTGTCGGACGTAGACCTCTGCCAAGTCCCGTCACTGCTATCGGATTGACAGTTGAACAGTATGTTGTACTTTTCGTTCCTTAACATTTCCTCACAAATGGGTTTACATAGAATGTATTCAATGATAAAAGCATGTTGGATATATGTTTGGATATGGATGATCCCCTGAACCCTATAATTGATTGAATCAGGACCGAGTCACTTTGGGGCAAATCCATTGTGGATTACATGTTGATCCTTCTCGGCTGTATCCAATATTCGTATACTTAGATACTGATATAATTTTATTGAGTTTTATAATGTGGCCTCATTATGGTAGGATTTGGTGACGCGAAATGGTCCTAAGTATACTTACTTAGGTTATTTCAAAGTTTATGTAAACGGGGGAAAGCTTACGTATTCGATCGAAGATTAGCTACACCAGGAGTAACACTGCCTTCTACAATTTCAAATCCGGCGACTGTGTAGTTACAGTACTGTGTGTCTAATCGTTGTTATAAATAGCTAAATAAGACTTATTTATGACCGTCTTATACAATAGATACCTAAGAGAAAAATAGAACTATAATGCGTATCTACCTACGTGGTAGGACCCTCTCTTGGTACGAGAGGGCTCTTTGAGAAAAGGTTTGCCCTTTTTACTACTTACTTATAATGTACAATTTTATTTTTATTTCTGCTGTCTTGGTCAAGTGTCATTCCCGTCTTCCATTTTGAAGAGTTGCGAAATGACAAACACGTAAGAAGCTAGACAACTTTAGGTGGGCTGTCAGCTTGCCCCCTACTACATGCGATCTAAACATACTGGCAAACTGTGTACATTAGTACTCCTGCCTGTCCTCCTCCCTGTTATCGCATTGGGTCTTAATAACCTGTAATGTTAGCAGAGTAAGGATAAATAAATAAATAAATAAATGTTTTTCCCATCGGTGTAAATGTTTTCCTCTGCTTAACCTTTCGGGGAATACAGGCGTGATGGTATATAAATGTATCTAGAATATAATTAAAACCCTGATGATTTGATGAAAATCTACCATAGATTTTCGCACCTTTTGTAAGTATTCGAATCCAAGGTGGCGTGTATGTATTTACTTATTTTTATTTAAATTTTCATTAGCACATCGCCGGCGGCAGGCATTAGCATTTAAATGAATTTCGGTCTGTCGGTGAGGCGCAAAATTGTATGATATTACGAGCCAGGGAGTATTCTGCTAATGGACATTTTTTTTTAACTGCTTATTGTACGAGAGAAATGTTTCATATATTGTAAAACTTGGCAACTGGACTTTTGTGTACCAGCTCTCGTTGTAGCGATATTTTACCTTCATAAATTCGTATTTCTGAAAAATGGCTTTAAAAAGACTGTTTTAGTTTTGCCAAATATATTACAGGAACGATTGTAATCCTGTAGCGTACTTTGCAGTTTATCTTTAACATAACGTTTTTTAATAGCACTATATTATCGTGATCCAGATAAATATTGTATGAACAGACTCCCCCGGGGGGAATCCATTCAGTCAATATTTGAACACAATTTGAGTGTGCTATCCGATAGTTTCCACGTCCCTGCATTTAGGTTGATATTGATCTATGTGAATAACTACAATGAGACTCTTGTGTAAATAACAATAATCCTAAATACACGATCGTTCGTTTACATAAGTTCCTCATCGAAGTATATACGTAGGTACCTAACAAATAATACAGAGCAATGAATCTCAATTTATTGCAGTTCTTTTGTTTCTTTATCGCATTAAAACAATGAGCGTACAAGGAAAATAAAACACTTGTTTGTTTTTATCAAGAAGTAGGTAGCTATCTGCTAAGGAAAAGCAACAATTTAACCTAGTTTCCCTACATAATGTATAGGAAAGCTATTTGCTAAGTGCCTACCTGTATCTCATAGGTGGGTAGCGTAGGTACAACGGTTCATATGATAATTATGGTATAGACAGGGGTCGTCATCCCGTGTATAACAATGAGGGCAAATCTATAGTTATAGTCGGTATATCACACTTGAAAGTGAATCCATACTCATATTAAAATGAGGTAAAGTTCTTTCACTGTCAGAAAGCAGTGCTATTGCTGAGTGCCATAGGATACCTATGTCATAAGGTATGCAAGACAGCAATGCGAAAGAAGGGGCTTTAAAGGTAGGACATCTTTTAAGTTGATTAAAAAATGTTTTGATGGTTCTGTATGTTCTTTGTAGTAGAGCTCTTTGACTTTGTGAATTAGCACGTCCGGAGAAGTACCTACTAACTACATTCATGCCTATTTCTGCCTCAAAGCAGCGTTCTGCATTGAAGGGTGCGGTGTAATTACAGGCACATGAGACATTTGAACTTTGTCTCTGGGATTTTTTTTTTTTTTTTTTTTTTTTATAGACGGGAAATCATCAAATAACTTCCCCCGCCCTGGGCGGGGCGGGAGGGAGTGTCAGACTTTTACTGACTAAAACCCGTCTATGTTCCTTCATGTGCCCTTTGCGTTCCGGGGGCGCGGTATCTCTTTCGAACAACCCGCAGCCCCGGCAGGCATCGGCCCTCAGTGGCCCCATCCAATTTTGCTGACATCTCTTTGAGGCGCGCGTGGAACACGAACGCGCCGTCGACACGGTCTGTCGCTAGTGAACGTACGGACGGTGAGCTACCCATTGCTCACCGTCCCCAGACCCGCGTCTACGGTGGCCGGGAGTCGTCACGTGGCTCCCGACGCCCGGATCGTCTACCGCGGCGGCCGCTGGGACGGGGGACCCTCCTTTCCCTCTCCCGTCCCGCCGCCTCCTTCTCTAGCATTACAGCTTCGCAGAAGGAGGCGACTGCTTCCCATTCCCCCTCGCTCCGGACCATGGCCTGGACCAGTGCCGGACGCGAGAGGGCGCCGCCGCCGATGGCCGCCTCGAGGACTCGGCGGTGCTCAGCCCAAGCAGGGCACACCGCCAAAGTATGCTCCACCGTATCCTCGGGGCGATCCTCACAATGGTGACACCCGGGCGTTTCCTCCCGCCCGATGAGGTGCAGGAACCTCCCGAAACATCCATGTCCGGTGAGGACCTGCGTCAGGCGGTAGGTGAGGGCGCCATGGCGCCGCTCCAGCCACTCCTCAAAGAGGGGTCTTACCGCCTCAATCGAGGCGAGCCCTTTGTCTCTGGGATGGTAACGCGTTTGCGAGGTCCCTGGTATTACAGATGTCTATAGGCAGCGGTGACCACGGTGGGCCGTTGGCATGTTTGCCGTCCAATGACATAAAAAAACAACATCTTCGTGCCCTTATCCCATGTTACTTGGGGTTGGCGGAACACGTTTGCTTCATGTATTCTGTCCTGTCAACCGAAATGATATCAAATCAAATGTTCAAACCGGTCCAATTATCGCACTTGATGAAACACTACATCTGATCAATTGTTTTACTTCAAAGAGGTGCTAAGTTTTGTAGGATGCAACCGCATTCCAGCAAGAAATGTTTCATCCTTGACCCGATTTGACCAACCAAAAATTTGTTTGTAAAGCTAGCCCAGTAACACGGTAAAATAGAATAGAGCCTTTGAAAGATAATTTCAGCAACACTTGGTACCCACGTCCCGTACTCTTCAGATTTGTCCTCATTACTCCGGGACAGCTATTATTCCCGGTACCCGGGTACCCGGACACAAGTGTTAGTTTACATAAGACGTGGCAGGAAAAACGGTTTATTCTTTACAAATAGAAAGTTTTCATGTTCCCTTTTCTGAAGAACGGTAGATCCCTTTTACAAGGATAACATTGTATAGTTACCTAAGTATATTACATAATGATACATAAATACAACATGTTATACCTAGCTAAGTATACTAAAGCTTTTGGTTTGTTTCAACGGGTTAATCTCTGGAACAACCAGTCGGATTTTAAATAATCTTTTCGTATATGATAGCCAGATACATAAGGAATTATATAGATAGGCTATATAACATCACGCTACAACCAACGGGAGCCGAGCAGTAACCAAAGACGTTATTGAGAGTGGGCGATACCGCGAAATGTAGCAAGTACACATACACTTCCTTATTAATGGCTTTAATTTACCTAATATTACGAAAAAATAGGCTAACAGGTACTTAGGACCCGCCTAATTTACTTAGGCGATATGAAAAGGTACTTATACATAGACTAGCTTCTGCCCGCGACTTCGTCCGCGTCACAGTTGATGTGTTATCCTACGGGTACCGTACATTTTCCCGGGATAAAAAGTAGCCTATGTGTTATTCCAGACTATAATCTATCTTCGTGCCAAATTTCATCCAGATCCATTCAGCCGTTTAAGCGTGAAAGAGTAACAAACATCCATACTTACAAACTTTCGCCTTAATAATAATAGTAGGATGTACAGGCCCTCTAGCCAAGTCGCAAACGATAATCGTAAACGCTCGGTAGGTACCAATAGATTTTCAACTTTATACCCCAGCGCCTTAAGTTAAAAATATATTAAAGATTTCTAAGCGTTAGTGACTGGAAAGAACGAAAAAGCTATGCAGTCTTCAGATCTTCAACTTAAAACCAAGCACATAAAGTTAAAGATTTATTAAAACCTACTCAGCGTTTGCGTTTATCGTTTGTTACATGGCTACAAGCCCAGATAGCGAACAGCGTGTCGGGAAAGTTTACTCGAGGGCTGAGGGGTACCCTTGGTCTGAAGTAAACAGGTCGCGTACCGAAGGACTAGGGCTGGCATTTGAGGTCAGCATAGTGAGGACGCGTAGGAATTGAAATATCTCTCTTATGTGCGTTCTATTACTCATAAAAATACTTGCTAAGGCTAAAAGACTGTACATATACCTACCTACCTAATATCCAATTTCGAAAATATTAGCTACTCATGATTCTAAAGCCCACTTGCGATTAAATTTATCTGACATTAGTTAGGTTTAATGATAACATAACACACATAGTAGGCCCGTGTTAGTAACTAACTGTGAGTTAAAAGATAACCTTGACTGGTGCAAGTGATTTTACCAGCCGCTGGTGATGATACTTAAGGAATAAGAGTAAATTTTCACTTAGCGGAAAAGTATTAAAAGCCTCCATATAATCCAGTTGTCTGATACTCAGTCCTGAATAGAAAATTCATGGTTTAACTTTAAGCATAGATGGGCTTACACCCGATATAATCATACTAACCCGAAAGCCTCGTTAGCCTAGTGGTCCTAAGCACGCCTGCTATGCCAGAGGTCCTGGGTTCGATTCCCAGGTCGAGCAAAAAGTGTTATTGGGTTTTTCTTTGTAATTCTTAGTAGCAGCTCGGAGTGTGGATATGTGCCCGGTTAATGGCAATAGGCTCACCCCCTATTACATGGGTGGGACCTAAAATTTACCAGCGAACTGTGGGTGTACATTGGTACACCTCTGCTTAACCCTTCGGGGAATACAGGTGTGATGTTATATTTTTATTTATATAACCCGAAATCACTTGTAGAATGGATTTTCTCATTACTTCTCACATAAGACTTTCAACGTTAATTCATTACCATTAAGAACCTAACCTCTATCTAGCAGATATCTATCCATATATGTAGTACCTAGGCACGTAATCATATTTCACCAAGTCTCGTCCACTGTCGTCGGATCAATAACGGTAGCGAAGAAATTAAACTATTACAGCTTGTCGCCGAGTTATGAAGAAAATAGACACGACAACACAGTTGTGACGTCAGGAACATATACTTCTGAACATAGGTTAACACAATTAACTGTAGTCATTCGGACTCGTGGTGTAATTACCAGTAATCACCACGCCTGTTAATGGGGTTGGTGATCGGTGTTTGTTTATTTATATAAGCGAACTGGGGGTTATTGCCCAAATCTGTTTTGCAAAGTCAAAGCTTTTAAGTTCAACGCGACCATTAAAAAGCACTTTTGATCATCAAGAAAAAATGAATTAAATCTAGTTGCACATTGCAAAAGGTAGTTTCGTATGAGAAAGAAACTCCATTTTACTCTTTTAAAATAAATTTTGCACAATATTTTGTAAGTACATAATAGGATAACAATACTATGAACCTCGCATAAAAACTTGACTTTTCTCATGTTGGGATCTGCTTCCAGTCCACCGGAAGAAGCTGAATACCTGTATTTCACATGGAACGACTGCCTATCTGCCATTCACAACCTCTCCATCTCTCTTCTAATCTCAACCTCTTAATCTCTCGACAGTATCCCGGCTTTTTATTCCTGTACGGAATAAATATTTGTAAAGCCTACCGATTGTTGGTCAAATAAATAAATTGTGGGACTTGTAACAAGTTTCTTACATGACGACACCATGTTTCGACATGCTTTCTATAAATACCTTTACAATTTACCCATATCATCTAGTTGGACAGCCGAGCTACTTATTTCTTGGAAAAAGGCTCTATTTCTGTGATGTCATGAAAAAAGTATCAGGCAATCAATGAGCGTTTGATCTTTACGCATGGCATAAACTTTTGTGTGGTTGTAACTCTGGTTGTATTATGTTTTATCTTATTTTAACAATGATGTATTGGCTATGAGGTTTACTTTTTCATGTCCTGACAAAAAAAGGGATACTTACTTACTTACTTACTTACTTACTTACTTACTTACTTACTTACTTACTTACTTACTTACTTACTTACATTTATCCGTAGCAAAATTTTATCTGAATAAATGAATGAACGATAACTTTATTTGCAAGAACATAGGATGTAAATCAGGTATTAAGTCTGTCTAGATATAGATAGGCGTTAAGTCTGTTCATCATATCTATGATTAGGCCAATTTCTGTAAAGCAGTGATACCGATCTCTTGGATCTCTACGTAAGAAATTATTAGCCAAATATTGCTTAACATATTATCTACCTACTCGTAATTGAATATGAAAAGCTTTTCATTACCTTGTATGTTCGAGTGTATATTTACAAAATAAGCAGTTGACTCCAAAAGCCATAAAAACCAAAGAATTTGTCACTAGTTTATCACAAAAAGAGTCAATTCATTCCTCTCCCTTGTTATACATTGCTAAACAGCATTATACACGTCATACAACTCATCGATAATTCCAAAGATATGTTATCTATAGATAAAAATTAGATACCGAATTAATATACGTTTACTAGAGCAAGCGTGTCCGCGTTGTTTACTAGCTCAACGACCAATAGGAGATATCGATTTTGTTATTGTTAGAAACGCGCGAATCGAATCGTACGCCAGTCTTGTTCGTGTTAAGACGTATCGACACACGGATTTTAGGTAAACCTCTTGTTTATATTTTCATTTATATTGTCTGTGACAGGACCTAGCTTGTCTTTGTTTCATTATTTGGTTTGTTTTTTAATCACTTACGCTTATTTTACTTAAAAACTTGTAATTACCTGCCCTCTAATCACTTTTATTTTTGTTTTAATTATCAGGCAAAATAATTGCGTTAACATCTTTTTAACCGATTTTAAAAGAAAGGAGGAGGTTATATGATCTAGTGTATGTATCTTTATATGTATATTCCGATTTCTTTACATATTACAGAAAGCTTACAATGGCACAGTTCATTCATAAATCTCTTGTCCTTTGTCTATGTATTAATTTAAATTGTCCTTCTTATCTCTCTCTGTCAGTCTGTCCTTAATCCTTTATGAATATAAAACATCTCTGAATATTACTGAACGTGCACGCACTTCCATGTGCATGACTGTGCATGTAATAAGTGTCATGTGCTCTTGAAGCTAGCTTAGTTAGTGCAACGGTGCATAAAGTGCAGTACTGGTCCTTCAGTACGCGTCGTGCTCATCGATATGGTAATCTGAAGTGATGTCTGGCCTCTTGGGGATTCAATCAAGGCGATAAAGGGGTAGGGGATGGGGTACTTGGCAGCATCCTTGTATTGGATTAGGAACATGTTTTACGTTGCCAGCTTTCAGTCGAATTTTGTTGCCAAGACCTTATTATTGCTCAGAGCCTGGTGCATTTGTAATAAGAATATAATAATACCAGCCTATTATTGTCTCAAAGCCCTCTTCTCATACAGAGAAGGCATGAGCATTGATTATCACGCTTACTCAGAGCGGATTGGCGACTTCAGAGTTATTTAATTATAAAAGTTCCGATTTTCTCGCGATGTTTTCCTTCACCAATCAGTGATGTTCAAGATAAACTTAGAAAGTACATATGAACTAAGTACACCTTAGCAGTGTAAGTGCAGTACTGATAAACTCACATTGGCATTTGCCCGGTATCGAACCTGCAACCTTATGCATGAAAGGTTTTAACTACTAAGTCATAAGTCATTTATTCATTGGTTTAACACGGGTACATTAATGATGTTATAAGCCATCAAGACATTCCGTAAATTTTGGCCATAGTACACAATACTTCCTCTCAAATGTGTATTGAATCAAATAAGTACAATATTTTATGTCTCATAGAATCCACTTCAAACGCAAGTAGTGGTGTATTGGTATCGGCAACCGTTCTTAAAATAGGCGACCGCATCGATTCCGAACAATAAGGTAGATATTCCGTTGCAACTTACGAAGGAACGAAAGCAGTTGTTATTTTACGTAATAAATGACCAAGTAAAGGGCAAACTGTGAAATCAATTTTGATTCTACTGTGGTACAAACTTTACTTATCGTTCTACTTTGTCTTCAAGGATGCCTTATTTTATCTGGGGATAGATATTATCATTACACTCCATCTTTTTTCTTAATTTATTTGGAGTATTTGCAGTACATTATTTATAGGTACCAACATCCTGCCTGCGGATAGGTAGATAATGAAAGAAATTGAGATGATGGGAAAGTTACTTCATTAAAAATATACGCCGCCTTTCGGACTGAGAAAACTTGATGGGGTGTAAATGTAATCTCCGGACCGACTCCGACCACGGAGGCTAATCTTAATGCAAACTTGCCAAGTACGTAGGAGATTTTATAGTGCACAAGTGTGTCTGCAAACACAGGTGCACTCCCTCTTCCCTATCTTTTATAAACCGATGGAATAGCAATCTGAGACAACCGGGGAGAGTTTAGGCGCAGGACCAACGGCTTTATGTGCTTTCCGAGGCACTGCCTGAACCTGAAGGGGTAATTAGATAGCGTAGGATAGATAAGTGACAGTTTTAGGAAAACTTCGGCTCTGTGGAGTCTTGAAATCTTCTTCGTCACTCATACCATGGTCTGTGTGGCAGAAACTCCATAATATCTCATTTAATCCGTCGCGTACTTTACTCTGTCTAAAACACCTTTTCAGATATGGTTTGGAGGATATCCTAGGAAAGACGTATATTAAGGTACGAAGCGGTGTTCTTAGTGTATATGTAACAAAGTTTTTCCAACACTAGCTGAATAAGTTATGCAGCACCATTACTAGGTATAGCTGAGGGGTGGGGGGCGGTAGGAAGGGTTAGCAATAACTTATTCATCGGTGACATTTTGTGGTAGGAGCCATGACTGCAGCCACGATTAAACTTATTGAGGACTACAAAGTTCAGGGTCGGTGGCGCGTGAGTTTTTATTAGTTGACTGCTAAGACGTAAATGGGTTTGCATACTAAGTGATTCATGCTTCGTTTATCCTCTAATTTTCTGTTTATCATTATGAGAATTTGTTCTACTTTCGCAATGCTGTGTTTTTGATACTGAATGGATAAGTCTTTTTTTTGATACGTGAATGATGGCGCAGTATTCTTCGTCTGCTAATATCACAGGATATATACTACCACCCATCATCAACATCGAAAGTCAAATGTTATCTTACAATATTTTTAGATTAATAGCGATTATTAACTAGTAAACGATTTTTGATTATCGGAGAAGTTTAGGGGGATCCCAACAAATTCAATCCATCGAATGACGCAACGGTTATGTGTGTAAGTTCGGATGTTTTATTACTTTTTTGGCAATGCGCAGGGTATCTTCCATCAGATATGCATCCACCCTTAGTGATTACTTACTACTTTTAGTAAAAGACAAAATAAAATACAACTTTAACTACCTATCTTTTCTTTCGTTCAAAAGTGCCTTTTAATGGTCTAATTGAAACAAAGGATTTGACTTTGACTTTTACTAAGATTAGGTATTTGGCAGGTTCTTACAACTTACAGAACTTTCGGAATATAGGAGTTAGGGAAGAGGGAGTGCACTTGTATTTGCGTGTTTGTACATACTTGTGCACTTTAATATATCCTACGTACTTGGCTATTCTGCATTAAGATTTGCTGCCGTAACCGGAATCGGTCTAGAGAATACATTACCTTACAACTTCTTTGATGTTCTTTACTAATACAACTCACGTGTATGTTTTGGGATAACAAATACAAAAATTGGCACCCAATGTCGCTGTAGTAACTAAATAAAGTATATTGTAAGATATTATGATAAATAGGGGACTAGTTATGTTGTCACTAAGCAAACACATAGGTAATTATGAAGACTCTATATTGCTAAACGATAGAACTCAAAAAGACTTGGTATTCGAATCCAGGATTTCATATGTTGCGTGCACTTTGCTTTTACTAGGAGTAAATGTACTAATAAGTAAGCTTCTTCCATCCCTAGCTGATCACCAGCCACCGTCACCATGTTCGAGGGCGCGGTCGCCGGCATCCTTAACCGGCTGCTCGGCAAGTACGTCCAGGACCTGGACACCGAGAACCTCAACGTGGGCATCTTCTCCGGAAATGTCAACCTTACCGACTTGAAGCTTAAGCCTGAGGCTTTGGTATGGAATGCAATAACTTTAAAGAATTCAATAGAGCTTTTTTTTCTGCGTCTCTCATATTTGTATGTATCATGGCTATGTAGGATTAATGTGGAATCACATAGAACTTGCAGCTGATTAGTGACAGGAAGCAAATCAATTTATCTGTGCTACCCTAATTTAAATCCTGTTTATTTTTACAGTACGAACTCGATCTACCAATAGATGTCAAAATCGGCACCATCGGCCGCATTGGCCTCCAGATACCATGGTCAGGCCTCTACACCCAGCCTGTCGTAGTCAACATCGAGGATGTACTGGTCCTCGTAGGTCCAGCGATATCTAACAGCCATTTCGACCCAGAACGGGAACGACGGCTCACAAGAGCTGCCAAGCGAAAGATTCTTCAAGACTTGGAAGCTGAAAGCGAAGTCCTCAAAGGTCCTCAGAATTTCTTCGAGCATTTGTTCACAGCGATCGTGAATAATCTTCAGATTTATGTGAGGAATGTCCATGTGAGGTATGAGGACTCCATCAGCTCTAAGGATGGGCCTCTTGCTTGTGGATTGTGTCTTCAGAGCTTGTCTATTGAGACAACTAATAGGTAAGTCAGTAATTTATTTTTTCCTTTCATCAGTGGATCAATTCGTCTGACTATCGTGTAATAAACTAGATTATTAGACAGTATATTATATTTCTTGACCCTTCTTCAGTCACACGATAGTAATCACATTTATCTATTTTAAACTAACCATCTTCTAGCAAATGGAAGCCTTCAGTGACTCCAGCGAACGCATCAACAGTCTATCAGATGATGCGCATAGAGTCCATGTCAGCGTATTGGAACCCCACGGCCACTGCCCTGGACGACAACGAAACCGCCCACATCACGCCGATGCAGTACTACAACTGGAAGCATTACATGCTCACTGGATTGGACAAGTTCTCTATGCATCATGAGGACTTTGAATTTTGTGAGTATGACTTTAAATTAGAATATCGTCTGGCATATAAAATTTCTGATACCTACTTAAAATGGTTAAAACCGTTAGTCAGGTAATTCTTATGTATCAATGATTGTGAATTTGTGATAACTGACTTGGCATATTTTTCCAGTGCTTAAACCAGTAACCTGCAAAGTGAAGGTGCTGATCAATCGCTCCGGCGAGGCCCGAGTTCCTCGTCTGCTATTGGATGCAGTGCTTCAGGATAGTGCGTTGCAGCTTTCTCGGCGGCAGTACTTATCAATAAACAACTTGCTGGCTTCATTTGATCGGATTAAACTAAATAGGTAAAATAACTGTTTGAAACCATAGGTTTTCGTGTGAACAGAAGATAAGCGAATTATGTGTCCTTATAGTAGTCGGACAAATCTAATCCAGTAATTTCTTTCTAGAAAATACCGTCATCTCCATCCAGGCATCCCTCTGTCCAAAAATATCAAGAAGTGGTGGATATATGCCTTCAACGTGGTAGTGGAACAGAGAGTCAGACCGTACACCTGGGCAGCTATCAAGAAGCACAGGGAGAACTACAACGTATACAAACAGATATACAAGAGTACGCTGAGGAGTCCTAATGATATCGAGCTGAAACTGGACCTTCAGAAGTGTGAGGACAGTCTGCCGATCGTGTCCGTGATTATTGCCAGGGAACAGGCGAAGTTTGAAGTAAGTATTTGTACTATTATTGCATTGGATGATCAACAGATCGATGGTAAAAAAAAACATTAGTCTTAATCAGTCAAATTAAAATTCAAATCACTTTATTTGTAGATCATAGGTGAAAAAATACATATATGCAGATGTTAGTGCTCTTAAAATTATCGCTATGTCTTGCCGTCAGCGGCGTACAAATATTCTAATTTTAATTCGAAAATATTCTAATAACAATTATTATTAGTTAGTCTTTTTGTCCCTTGACGTTGCTTTGAGGATAAGAAGAATAATTAATGAAATGTAATATTTCCTAGCTACTAGCCCAAGAGCCTGAACGCATAGAAGTAGTAGAAACCGAGTTTGACTGGTGGAAGCCGACCAGTACTCCAGAAGAGAACGAACCAGAACAGCCGAAGAACCACGTGGAGCTGTGCGTCAAGACTGAGAGGAGTAAGACTCTGTGGAGCCATCTGTCCAGCCCAGAGAAGAAGAAGGTCTGTGAGCTGATCGGCTATGTGGAGGGGGCGCCGCAGAAGGATAAATCGAAGCAGTATATTGGTAAGTAGCATTGTATTAAGTATAATCTGTATTTGCTGTACCACTCCTTGTTTGCTTCCTTCAGCTTGATAGATTCCATATGTTACATCAACTTTGGGGACAACGTTTAAAGAAAAGCTCATAAATATATACCTGTGAATTTAGGTATAACCGTATTACATAGCCAGACAAATAAAAAAAAAACTTTTTAATTTTTCTGATATGCCAGTACATATCTACATACAAAGAAATTTACATAACTGTTTCAATGATTTCAGAGCACAAAATAAACCTGACGCTGGCCAACTGTTCTCTGACACTGATGAATAGAAGCAAGGAGGTTCTAGTTGTGACTCTGACTCAGTTCCTCGCGTCTCTGGAGACCAGACCTTCAGCGAAAGCATACAAGGTATCTACGATGTGAATACGCCGATAAAAACCAAACAGCATGATATCATAATTGCACACATCATGGTGAAATCATTGTACAATTTTACTACTTATTGCGTTCGTTTGTGTATGTCCCTGGATTAAGGGTATTTCCATTTTTGCCATGTAAATGTTTGTTTTTCATTTCATCTAGCTAGACCATTCAAGCTTCGAGGTGGAGTAGATCTTGGGCAATGGACTGTAATGACTCATCCGCATGATAACGATATCTCAGTCTACTAAGTGGGTGTGTCATTACAGTTAACTGCCCTCTGGCACAGCATCATCAGCCGACACGAGAAGTTCTATTATGATAACATTTTCTACTGACTGATTTCTTTTATACTGTGTGGTTTCCAGAAAATTGTATGTACTCTTCCAGTTCCCGTTCCCGTATATTTAGGTTTTTTCAGAAGTTTTAAATTACTTTCCAAAATCCTGCTTATACTGTTGAACTAACCAGTAATCACAGGGTTGATCATCACGGTGACATTCATGTCTCAAGATCTTCTTGTATCTGTGACACTGAATTATAATAATTTAATATGCCATTACAATTTTACTAGGTGAAACAACTCAAAGTTGAGCTAATTGATGATCATTATAAAACACGTTTTTCAAACCCTGAGCAAAAAATCATTTGCTGATTCCTTAAAACTTTCTTACAGTTATCCGCCCGAGCAGAGAGCGTAGTAATTGAAGGAGTGACGTCAGATGGCGACCTAGTTCCCCTCCTGACACCGGAGCGAGGAGCCGGCGTCACCAGCTCCAATCTCTTGGCAATAGACCTAGAGAAGAACCCTTGCAGCAACGAAGCTGATTACGGACTGTGCTGTCTGATGGAACCTGTGGAGTTGGTTTATATTGAGGTGAGATAATTTTTTATGTAATGGTAAATATACCTGTCTACCTATAGGTAAATTTAATTGAATATAACATACCGTCACGCCTGTATTTTCCAAACGATTAGGCAGAGGTGAACCAATGTACACCCACAATTCGTTGATATGTTTAGGTCCCATGTGATAGGGGGCGAGCTTATTGCCACTAACTCGGAGTTGCTAGTGAGAATTTCATAGAAAAACCCAATAACACTTTTTGCTCAACCTGCAAATCGAAGCCAAAACGTCTAGCGTAGCAATCGCGCTTAGGATCACTAAGCTAACGAGGCAGCTAATTAAATAATTAAATTGTTTAATTGAATATGAGGAGACATAAAATCCACGTATCCATAAAAACCTTATAAATTCCTTTCCACTCCAGCACTCCTTCACGGAGCTGATCAACTTCTTCCAAACTCACTCGATGACTGCCGAGGAGTTGGCACTGGAGGTGTCAGGCGCAGTGCTGCGAGCCGGCGCAGTCAGCAAGTCGGTGCTGGCGTACGCCATCAGCAGGAGAAAGGTGTTCCATCTGAACGTGGACGTCAAGGGACCTTGTGTGGTCGTGCCGGAACATGGATGCGTGCATAAGTATGAGAATTGATCTAAGTAATTGATTTTATAAATACCTTCTAAGAGTCTGGACATTTACTCGGAAACTGATAAATGATTTTTGAAGCTATCAGGCACATACGAACTTGAATAAACACCAGCAATAATTCTATATTTCTTCCACAACCAATGTACTTTTTTTTTACTCCACCACTTTATTACTTCTTTGCAGGTCCGGACGTGTAATGATTTTAGACATCAGCCGCATTATAGTTAAGTCGGATCTTCAACCTTCCAACTTGACACTAGAGGATGCCACGTGTATGGAGCTAGAAGAGAGGCTGTATGACAGGCTGCACGCGGAATGCTCGTGTCAGGTGAGTGGTTAAATATTTTTTAAATTGCTCAACCGAAACCATGTCTTTTACTGTGATACCTGGAAAAGTAAAAATAATACACCACCTAAATGTAAGACTCTAAAGACCAAAACCCTCTAACATAACAGCAGACATCATATTTTATGGGTGATGCCCAAATACCAATACTAAAATATAATGAAAAACATCAAATGTTATGAATTTCCTCCCGCGTACCTACGCTTAGGTAGTGGAATGCGCTCCCTGCTAAGTTTTTCCCAAGAGACTACAGCATGGGGTTCTTCAAGAAAGAAGTTTTGAGCTTTTTCGGTTTACGGCAACGCACAAGGGATTCCTCTGGTGTTGCATGTGTCCATAGGTAGAACACCAGGCGGGCCGTTGGCTTGCTTTCCTTGTATGAAAAAAAAAACATTTGGAAAAACACAAGTGACCCAAAATACACTAAATATAGAAACATATTGGTTAACTTTACAGATTCTATTCAGCGAGTGGACAGACACATGGCGCGAGGCTCGTCGCCACGCGGACTCGGAGCTGCACCTGGTGCCCAGGATCAAGATGCAGGTGGTGTTCTCCAACAGCATCAAGAAGGATTACAAGCTGCTACCCAAGTTAGTTTTCTATCTGTGTACCATATGACAATTTATTTATTTTATTATTCTAAAGAAAACTTTCAGATAGGTAGTACATCTGAGTAAGCTATACAATATATAGACTAAGGCCAGTTACAAGTTTCCAATTATAAACATGCACGAGATAATATAAGATCCGCGTAGACAGAATGAAAGAAAGGAGAAAAAAAAGCTCAGTAATAGAATTAATATAAAAGCGTTTATGATACAATTAACTTATGCAGCAGTTGCGTCAAAGATATAGTTACACAGTTCATTTATAGAACTTTTTTTCGTCTATTCATTAGCTACATAATAATTACTATTTTTATTCCATCTCCAGGTACAAGCTAAACATCTCCTTATCAAGCATCAAACTGAACCTATCAGACCGCATCATCGGCCATCTCCTCGATTTCTGCGACAACCTGCCAGTACCTGTTCCTAATACTGTGCCAGTCTCCTTCATGGATTCGGGAGACTACACCGAAGAGGTAGAGGAACCCGAGCTGGCAGAACTGCTGAGTATCGACAGGGTGACGGCTGATCCGGAGTATAAGGACCTTATGAACCTCAGGCAGAAAGTGGTGGCAGCCTATTTGAGTAGGAGCAAGTGAGTAAAAGATTATAGGGTAAAATTCAACAGGACGGACGTGGCTTAGTACACGAAGTCTTTGCAGTTTCATAAGATAATAAAAATGTACATTGTCAAATATTTTAGCGTCTCTGATAAAATAGGAAATAATACTTAGATCTGTAAAGAGATTCAAGTCTTGCATATTTCTAAAACGTTTAACTACTACTAATTACTTATACATATATATTTATATCGGTATACATAAAACATACGCCGTTTGGCGAAGACAGCTACACATTATATACAGTTTACTAATCAATAAACTTGTCTTCAGGGCAGCAGAAACGACATTCGACGTAGCGACAGCCAAGCTTGGCTTTCAAGCCGCACAGCAAGCATCAGCAACATCCGAGCACAGCGACGAGGACATGGAGGTGTACGCACGGTCGGTAGACCTGCCAGGGTTCGACGACAACGTGTCGCCTAGCAACAATATAAACACGCTGCTTAGGTTCATTGTGGGTGAGTTGATCAGCGACCTTGAGGTTTCCATTAGGATTGCGAAAGTTTCTTGGTGGTATAACATAAATTCCCCATTACAAAGTTGACTATTTGGTTCCTGAAAGGACTTTGCTTTATGGGCTATTGCTGCTTTCAGGCGAAATCGTAATCAACCTGGCCCGTTCCTCCGAGCAAATGGACAAGCCGTATGTAATGCTGAGCATCACAAAAGTCTGCTTGGATGTGGCTCTCATGGAATTCGGTCCAGCTGTCCAGTTGTCCATCAGCCAGGTGCTACTGACAGACAAGCAGCATCACAGCAGCAGTGGGCAATACCTGGAGCTGATCACCAGTTCTGGAGAACTGTTCAATTTGTTGTATAGGAAGGTAAGATTGGAGTAAAATTATGTTCTACTTATTATTTATATTCAATTTTGAACATAGTCAAAATCTATAGCAAATCGATAAAGGTACAACTATAATAAACGTTTAAATATTGGTGTAGGTGCGTGCAGACTGTCCGGAGTTCCGCTCCCACTTCCACAGTGTGGAGCAGGCATTAGTAGCAGATGTGGGAAACCTGGCTTTACTGCTACATGCAGACGCTTTGCCTACGCTCATTAAGTACCTGCTGTATATAAGCGACAAGTAAGTATTCCACTGCCATGCTCCAAGGTTTAACAGAGCTCTGTAAGTTCACATAAGACATTTTTTCTATGAAGCCTCTTCATTTTATTTTTACATAAACAATCTTTGTTCTGCCTCTAGGATCCAGAACCGACACTCAATAAACTTGAAGAGTGCAGTCTTGCCAAAGACTAAGTCTCTGTGGGACTATCTGATGCAGCCTGAAGCTGACCCACCCGTGCCTCCTGGCGCCACCAAGTTCAGTTATTCTGTCAGGTAAAGTCTACATTCTTTTTGTTGTTGTGAACAGAAATGAAGGTACGCAAGCATTGACCGGGGCTAACGTACTTCCCATTAGTTGTTTGGTATTTCTGAAGTATTTTTCGTGGCAGAAAATAACTATAAATTAGAAAATTTAATCTCCATTGACCCAGGAAGTGCCTGTCCTTTGTACGTCTTTATCAAAATCATAAGTACCTATTAAATTTGCGCCGCCGGGTCTATTTTATGAAAATATCCCTCAGAGAATTTTAAGGTTTCTTATCATCATCATCATCATAACAGTCCATCGCCGTGCACTGCTATAGGTATACCGGTTTCTTATACCTTATCATTATTTATTCCAGGGCCTCATCCGTATCAATAAGGCTGTGTCACTTAGAGAGCCCCGTCCTAGAGATGCGACTCGGATCCCTGGAGAGCGACTGCGTGTTCAGGGCCAACGACCGCATGATCTTCAAGTTGTACCTCAGCTCTCTGCAGATCGATGACCTGGCTGAAGCTACGCTGTATCCTAAGGTCAGTAAAGCTGTGGTGTAAAATGGAGAATCGAAGTTGAGAAGATGTTAAATATAAGTTGAGGTTAGGGAAGAAATTGCAGGGCTATCAGATTAAATAAGAATGTACTAGCTACGACCGACGGCATGATTAAAAATAATCAAGCAGGCGCCAATTTCCAAACTGAGAACAAATTGTTTTATGAAGTATCTAGAATAGAATAGCACAGAACAGAATATTCATTTATTTGCTCAGAATGTAGGTATTTACAATAAGGTGGTTTACAGTGATGTTAGGAATCCTTGTACATTCTACCATTTTGGCATGCAAACATTGACAATGCAGTTCATCATCCAACATACAAAACATTAATTTAAATTAAACATTTAACACAATTAATATACATCATTCATCATCTTATTTTGGTACTTGATGGAAAAGACAGCAAGTAGTCTTTTTGTTTCTTTAAAAATATTAACAAACATTTCGCTTTTTCTAACGCCCTTCTTTGCGATTTCCAGTTGGTATGGCCGGATGAAGACAAAGTCCTAGAGATAAAGTACGTGCGAGCTGCCGCGCGTGTGTACGGCGCGGGCGCGAGCGCGGAGCCTCACAGTATGAAGGCGCACGGCGAGCTGCGCGTGTACGTGGGCAGGCTGCACGTCGTCATGTTCTGCTGCGTCATGCATCATCTGCAGGTGGGCTTTACAAATATAACGAGAGATCATTTTCCGAAGTATAGTAGCTTATGGTGTTGGGTATATGAACAACAACTAATAACTCATACAAACATACTTCTTCATTTTATAATACTTCAAGTAATATTGTGACAAGCCATGGCGTTGGCGTGACGTTGAAGTGCCCTAGTGTCATAGGCGCCCGCCTTTTTCCGGCCCCACCGTTCCGTCGCCTTAGTGATGATAATAATGCATCCGAGAAATACTTGGGATTTCCATTATTATTTTTAAAGATTTTCAAATATTGTTTGTTTTTTTTTATTTTATTTATATGTGTGTAATAGTTTGAATAGAGGGTTTAAAATGTTTTGCCATGATTGTACTTACAGCAACTGTTGGAGCCGCTGGTGCCGAGCGCAGTGCCAGCGGCGGCGGCTGCGGCGGCCGAGCACGCAGCGGAGCGGCAGGCGCGGGGCATGCGCTCCTGTAGCACACGACTCAACCTTGTTATTGAGGTACATACAAAGTCTTCCTTCTCCTCGGCACTCCTCTTCCCAGATTATTCTCCTCCATTTTAATCTGCATCTATGTCCACTGATTTCTATTTATTTTTAGGTACTCGAGAGTATTATTCATGTTTTAATGAAAACTAATTGTACACAACGTAAACTTTTTATGTTTAATTAATGTTTTGATTCTTGGTTTACATTTTCAGATCCATGCTCCTGTACTATTGCTGCCACAGAAACCATCATCACCAAATCTATTAGTTCTCAATATGGGTACGTAAGAGTATGATCAATTTCTTGAAGTTTGAGATCATTTATTCCCATAAGAATTACAATTCACTTACTTACATGAGAATATTTAAAACTATATATTTCTTACTTCTTCTTCTCCGTTTTACTTCTTAAAACATATTCATCATTCATATTCGTTTTAAAAAAACAGAATCATACTAGTATACCTTTAAGTAATTATTTATGATTTGCTTTTTTTCCAGGTGATCTTCTAATTGAGAACTTCTTCAAGCAGCTGAACACTGGTCATGATCCAATCAGTCCCATGCAGAACGCTATCATAGACAACATTCTGATCAAACTCGTTAACATCACCTTCTCTAGAGCTGTCATGACGCTAGCTGGTACCTTGGAAGTGCAGGTTCGTCGTGATGTTTTAATATTATTGTTGGTTTTTATTATCTACTTTATGTAATTTAAGTTTATGACGCGGAGCCAAGATTGATCCTTGTGGGACACCTACTAAGATGAAAGGTGTTTTATATATTGACAAAAAAAGAATAATAAATGATAAACTGTACATATTTATTAACAATTACTTTCTCGAAGTTATATCAGTTTCCAAAAAAAAAACATAATAAAAGCAATCAAATGCTTTAGAAAAATCCAAATTCTCAAACAGCCTCTAACTACACATTGTCTTTGAAAAAAATGTTCTGTAGTTTTGTACAAACCTAAAAAGCAACACGGAACCCACTTGTTGAGCAGGAACCGATCCTGGAGCCGGTGTCGGTGCGGTGCGACATGAAGCGCGCGGTGTCGTACCAGCAGCTGGCGAGCACGCCGGCGCACCGCTCGCTGCTGGCGTGCGACGCGCACGTCACGCTCGACACCGTGCTGCTCAACGTGGGGCAGAAGGACCTCGCCACCATGCTCGCCGTCTGGACCGACAACTTGAGCGAGGGACATTATATTGGTACGTTATTATAATGTTGCAGTTTAAGGTGACCAATCTTAATAAGTTTAACAGACTAAATAAATACAGATTTGATAAAACTATTATTAAATCACACCTCTTTCTGTATAGCCATTAATTAGCCTTATTTATGCCAATTATTTGTGGACTCCACGCTCCTCGGTCATTCTATGCCAGTCGTAAGCTATTTTGGTGCTAGGAAATCTTGGATTACTTTATTTTTTTACAAAAAGATTCTATTTCTGTGTTCTGTGTTGTATTCTATACCTTCGATTTTCGGTGGAACATGATTTTGATATTGCTATGATCTGTTTTTTATAATTCTGTGGTTATGATGGTACTGATGATGTAATTAATTATTTGTTGCAGGAAGTATAGTTCCAAGTTCTCCAGTAGAAACAGCGCCTTCTGACTCATCAGTCAAGAAGTTGCAAGCTTTCTTCGCTCAAGGAGAACCAATCAGAAAGGAAGTTGTAGTAAGGTGAGGTTCAAAAACAGATTACTTAAAAATAAAAGCTTTTGCTATCCTTCAAGGTTACGCATTTCAAATGAAACCATTTCCTTTTTTCCAGATTCATCCTAGATGGCATAGAACTAAAACTATTCTCAGACATGGACGAGGTCCTTAGCTCTCCTGTCAGAGACCTGAACCATGGACTAGCTAAGCTAACTGCTGGAGAAGCGATGTTCCAGATGGAGTACAGCTCTGATGGTAGTCTGGAAGTCAAGGCTAGTCTCCAGAGCTTGCTCGTTGAAGATATTAGGCCGGATCCTAGTATTGTCATTAAGAGGTGAGTGAGACGTGGTCTAGGTGAAGACAAAATAATAAATAAATCTTCATATAAAGTTTGTAATTTTTTATTGACGATTTTTTTTTTTTTTTTTTTTTTTTTTGACGGGCCTGTTGGTCTAGTGGTTAGCGGCCCTGACTGCTAAGCCGGAGGTCGTGGGTTCGATTCCCACCCAGGACTAACTTTGTGTGATGAGCATAATTGTTAGTTCTGTGTCTGGGTGTGATTTATCTATAATATGTATATATTTATAAATTATATAAGTATGTATATCAGTTGTCTGGTTACCATAACACAAGCTCTGCTTAGCTTGGAATCAGATAGCCGTGTGTGAGTTGTCCCAAGATATTTATTTTTTATTTATTTTTATTTTTTATTATCAAGACAAATAGCTGAGTGGAAAGTAGTAAAAGACTGTTTTGGCAAAAACTGTCGTGGACATCAGACGTAATGGTATCTGCAAAGAATACTCCATCTTACTTTAATTGAATGAATTCATTCTACCTATTTCTATCTATATCCTTGTTTATTAACCCTATTTTTTTTCTTAATATTAATTTATTTATATCTTTATTGTTTGCCTGCAGGATCTTTCAATCTCAAGGCGGTACAAACGCAGAAGCGGAAGATGCATGCATCTCAGTGCGTCGTCCTCCTCTGATCGATGCCAGCCTCCGGGTCACAGGGGCAGGGGCACGGCATGCTGACGTCAGGGTAGACCGCACTAGATTCAATCTAGCCCTGCCGTTCCTGTTGCAACTGGCTAGGACTTTATTGGATGCTATGCCTGGTAAGATTAACACGACATTTTTCACGATTTTCTGACAGAAAATAAATGCCAGCTTTAGCAACTGATAAGAAAATATTTTAGAGACAATGCTAGCTCCAATAATTCTTCATTTCACCAGGAGAGAAGACAATGGATGGTGGTGTTGTGAACCACGGATACGTGGGTGATGTGCATCCATCGAAGACTGGAAACAATAACCGTGCTACCAGGCTACCCAGTTCCAGTGATTCCACCAGCGGGTATTATTCTACAGGTTGGTTTCTTTCTCCAACTCATTATGGTTTTATGTCGAACACAATAACATAACAAGATACCTGATTTTATTGCTACTATTCTTGTTTTCAGCTACATCATTATCAGAAGAGCAACAAAGCTTATCAATATCCGTCCAGTTCCGACAGCCAGAGATCATGTTCTTTACCGACCTCACGAAGACAGAAGGGCACGCCCTTCTCCTGCGAACGGAATTACTCATTGACTACTCCTGCCACTCCAGCAGTGAATCTTTCGTGGTCTCCTTAGCAGGACTTCAGATTATGTCCAAGTTGCAGTCAAAGTTGAAGAATTTACCGCCACAGCTGGTGTTGAAACCATGTGATGTGGAGTTCTCGAAGACCTTCAAGAATATTGAGGAAGGTATAAGGGTTAAGATGACGGTTTCGGAGATCGAAGTGCATGTTGCTGCTACTACAGTTCACACTATTATAGGTGAGTCGCTTGTATACACTTTAGCTTTTGTAAACAGTTAGTACTATTGTTGAACATTTATAGTCAAAGGTACCACCCATGTATGCAAACGTCAAATGATACATGAACTACATGTTCCTTCTACTTTTTGTATGTACAGATATCACTGAAGAAATAACTTCAGAACTAACAATTCCTGACGAAAAAGAGCCGTTCAATTTCGCCACATACAATCCCAAAGCCGAGAAGCAGGAGGAAGATCTCTGGTCTCCGAAGAAGTTGACCCCTTACGTGATGATAAACCCTGAAGATGTGTACACCCAGCCGAAGTACCCGAGTGTGAGGCCTTCGGAGACGTTCATCATGACTGTGCCATGTGTCAGGATCATGTTCGAGATGGAGCACACTGTCAGGGTCCCTATGTTGATGATGAAGGTTAGTTAAGGACAGTTTATGACGTGTTTCATCTTTGGATAAAAATATCCACTTTTGTGTGGCAGATAGGATCTCATTTAATTTTTTTATGTATACATCTGGTTTATACTGCCAAGAGTTTTCTGAATAAATTTATTTCATGAATAAACTACACTTTTCATTCAATAAATTAGGTACTACTATTTATAAATTTTCTCTATTTATCTAATAGATGAAATCCGAGGTGACCCTACACGACTGGTCGCAGCAACTTCACGGCACAGCCTCTCTCAGCCTCATAGCCTCTTGCTACAACGAACGCGTCGATGCGTGGGAGCCTCTCATTGAACCCGTGGTTCAGAATGAAAATGTTTACCGTCCTTGGGAGATAACTGCTACACTGTTCCAGGTGTGTTGTTGTTCTGCTATAAATTTTCGTTTCATAGTGTACCGAAAAGTTACTAATTCTATAAACATGTCTATCAGGCCAAAGCGTATCCAATGTCCTCCCGCCTGGACACATCAAGCCAACAAGAAACTGAAGCGGACTCCTCAATCGCATCAGACCAATCTAAAAGACCCAAAAAGAGAAACGGGTTCGAATCTGAAACGTCTGCAGATGAATGTGATACTGACAATGAGATGACGTTTATAAGGAACCCTAATGGGAGGGAGAGTAAGCATTACAATGTGGACTTTAGTGCTGGACATATGTCCTTCTTGGGGCTACTGGATGCTGATGAGTCTGACTCCGAGAATGAGAGCGGGCTCATGGATAAGCTAGCGACTGCTATTGGTCATCTGTTTACTGAGTATGTTGACTTTGTATTATTTTGAATTAAATCAATTTCTTGAATAGCTATTTAAAATACACCACTTATAAATTAACATTCTAGTGACAGATCTTGCTTAACCAAGATTACTCATTTATTACTAATCAATATTGTACAGTGACTCAAGTGCAGAAGAGATGAGCAATGAAGAAGATTCTTCAGCGCCAGAACATAGCGAGGAAGAAGTGGGCAGTGACCATGATGAGAACGAGAAGGCTGTCACTTTCACGGATGGAGAAGTCAAGGGGAAGAAAGAGACGGAACATAAAACTGTGACGTTACAGGTTACTAAATATCTCTTGTTTTATTTTTCACATATTTTTATTGGCTTTGGTGACATTATATAAGAGCCTGATAGAAAAATCGAAATAAATATTTTGCACCGACGATATTCGCTCTTAAATATAAACTGTTGTTTCCTACTTGTCAAATTACAAATTGTTTTTGTCAGGACCCCGTCGTCCGTGAAGACAGCGTGGACTCTGGCCTAGAAACAGAGAGCTACATAGACAAGACTTGCACTTACATAGCAGTAGAGGCTAGAGATATGCTCAATGTGACTGTAACTCCTGCCGGCGCCAGAGCATTACTGGATCTAGCTGCAGCTTGCACTGACAGAACTGCTGTGGTCACTGCTATTGTGACGGGAGAGAGTGGACTGCTTTTGGTTAATGATATAGGTGAGTCTCAGGAAAATATATTGGATAATATTTGTGTTAGTGATAAATACACAGAAAAGTAATCCAGGAAAGACAGATATGTTATAACAGGAGATGTTTTGCTAAATGGTTATTTTATTGTAGGTCCTGGATCAACCGTCCATTTGAAAACGAAGGCTGAGACAGATTTGGCGGGCAATGAGAGAATTATAGCCATAGCCGACTATGATGTGGATACTAGCAGGCCTAGCACGCCAGGTAAGAATTCAGCTATTACTGGACCTGGAATAGAATTTCTTAGTATTTTTGCATCGGCCTAAAGTTTTCTGAAATATATTTGAAGAAAAAACTAATATATCATCAATTTTTCTATCTAGGATGTGACACGTCATCTGGGGAACTTCTAGACGAGCCACCAAAGAAATCAAGACCACTAATGACCGATGTCAGTGACGAATGGGACTGGTCAGTCACGTATGATCTTATTCATATTATGCATTTTAATTGACAAAATGATATTTCTAGAGAAAATAAAGTAATTATTCGGAATCGGTCATTGATCAAAATAGGTCCCTAATATGGTCCTTGCAGGACACCGTAATCTCCGCAATAAGTTTTTCAAGCGACTATTATTATGGTCGAATTTAATCATTTCCGAAATTTAGTTTTATCGTTTTAGTAGCGTTATCATATACTTAATCTACACTAATGTAACGTAGTACGTTGTTTATTTTAAAAACTTAATTTAAATCCTAATGAGAGCGCGCGCCGCGCGCGGACGATCACTGCTTGGGCCACGGAAACCTGTTTTGCCGGACTAATCCCTACCATCGCTGGGTCGGCGAGCTGTCACGGATCTCGAAGCCGGGAGAACAGACTAGAAGACCACTCACTGCGACGTGACCGCGGACAGCTGATCGCTAATACCTCTGAATTACGGTCGTACATTTTGACGACAGTTATTACAAATTGCCTTCGATTTTTACTGCGAAGTGTACCACAGTATTGAGTGTATCTAAGTACATCTTATTAAATTCAGTGTAACCCCATATCGGGTGAGTGTTGCAAAACTTATTTTAACTAGTTTTAAGTAATCGTTGCATGACTTGCTAAATTTTCTGTGTGTAATAGTACCATCTTAGAACACCTGAATGGTGCACTCATATTAACTGAGCTGGTGTATCAACGGTGATTGTTATATTTATACTGTATGTTCCACCGAATCTCCGTAACTTAAGTGTGACGTATTTTGACCTTTTTGACCTTTCTATTATATTATCTTCACCCTATTTATTTTCCTTGTTTAAATTAGTTTGGTGAATTGTAGTTACTCAAGGATTATTATTTAGTAATTGTAATCTTCTGTTCATCATTTCTGTAATTTTTCTTCTACCTCACACTTCTAAATATCATTTTTCTGCTTAACATGCTTTTAAATTGTACCACGCTGCCTAGACTGCCTCATCTCGACGACTACTTAGTGCTAGGTTACCACTTTCCTTTTTAGTATGTTGAGTGGCAATCGGGATGTTGCAGTCGCAGAATGGATTCGGGCATTTTCTGATGCAAGCAATTACCGAATTCCAGGGTTCCATCCTACCCGTATATTCCACGGGCCTACCAGTGTATTCGGGACGTTCCTGCCGAAGCTGCTGAGCGGCTACTACCCCCGGTCTTCGACGGTCGTCCGCCATCCGAGACGCTGACTGCGGAACCCGCGCCTGCCGACTACTAATGCAGGATAGTGGTGTTCCTTCTCGGCGAACTGCAAAACTACGTGCGCTCGATATTCTGTACTCACACCCGGCTCAACCGAACCATTTTGTGTTTTATTGAATAGAGTTTGTTGGTCTACTTATATCTTCTTTTATTTTGTTAGGCGTACTATCTACCGCCTACGTTACACTAATTCTTTAGAATATATTGTTATTAGTAAGTATTAGTTGACAGTGTCAAATGCTTTGCTGCGGTCGATTTGTGGCGTTGAAAATTAGTTTTGTATTTGTTGTCTTTAGCAATATCTGTGCAGTATTGAAAAGATTAAGAAGTCTTAATATCTTAGTATATACGTAGTTTGATTGATGTTGTGTACAGTTTTGAAGGCGGCTTCCCTGGAGGAGCAGTGTCCCCCCCGGCGGCGTGCGCGTGGAGCCCCGCGCCGCCGCCCCCACCCCCAGCGTTGCGTACACGCCTCACTGACCTCACGCTCACCGTGCGGCTGCACGACCTCGACCATTTAACTGTAAGTATCTTATCAAGACCCTTTAAATCTTCAAGTTTTCTTACTTCAAAAAGAAAAGTAGCTTTATGTAACATCTTTGATTTATATTTTGGTATGAAAATTAATCAATGTAAGTAAATAATAATGACCAACTCTATTTTCCACCCAGATTCTATGCCCTCAACGCAGCGTATCGAAGCTGCACGTGTTGCATCCCAGTAAGAACTCGACGCGCTATTACATCGCAGTAGAGAGGACGTCCAAGAACAACAATAAAAAGATCGTGGTCAGATCTCCACTACAGGTACTTAATTTCAGACCTAACTATAGCAAGCCTTGTCTTTTTTTCTCAATATTTAAGTTTATTGTTATTCATCATCTGTATTTTGTATCGTTTTGTCATTTCTGTCAAACTCACTCGCTTTTTTAAGCTGCACTTAATTTTTACACATGAGGATACTACATCATTCATCATTCTGACCCTTTACTACCTGTTTCTTCCAGATTCGCAATGAGACCTCATACGCCCTCGAGCTCTTTTACAAGAAGACAGATCTGCAAGCAATCGGGGCAGAGCTGATAGGCTCCCTCACCAACCCCTTCGACGACAAGATGCGGCTAGCTGTGATCGCGCCCCAGGAGACGTACAACGTGCCGCTGTATATTGCTTACCACTGCAAACTGTTCCTGCTGCCTTCGAACTTTGAGTGAGTCTAGCTTTTATGTTATTTATTTCAATAGGTTTCTATTTCTGATTTCATGGACTATTTGTTGGGCTCAGTTTTAAACCATATGTATTCATACCACCAACCATATGTCATAATTGTAAAAACCAACCATATGTAAAATCAACGTGGACGAATATTACGTATGTTTTGCGTTGGCCCAGCGTGTAAATGGTTTCAAACAGCTTTAAATTTCATTATGATTTTTGTATGTTCATTACCCAGGAGTTACCAAACTGCTACTCAAGGTATTTGGTGGATGGAATTGGCGAACGAAGTAGGCACACCAAGAGATATGATCTGTCCAGCAAAGGATGGAGAAGACAAGAGGATATTTGCCATGAGGATACTGCCTGTTGAAGGTAAGAAAACATGTCGCCTTAAATGAGAATATACAAAAAGCAAATCATGTTATGAATATTGTGTCAATGGACAATGCGTGAAAAGAAAGCAATAGCAGTTATCGATCAAATCGTCACGATCAAACTAACTCATCGATATAAGAAAATAGTAAATATTTTTCCAAATCGATGTGCAAAGTTGTTTCAATAAAATTGTATAAATAGCATAGATGTTTTATGTATTATGACAAAAAAAGGACATAACATGTCTATTTGTATCCTTGACTAAACAGTCAGTCAAGTAAATAATTTTGAAACGATTTCTTACATAATACTGAAGATAATCTAATCAGATTATTTTCAGTATTTTGTAAGACATTTTAAGGTTCTTTGGGTGACATACTGGTATATCCACAGGCTGCCAATCCCACAAGATAACCCGCTCGATCCCGAACTACCTGATCCGCGTGGTGCCGCCGCTGGCGATGTACAACCGCCTGCCGTACGCGACGGAGGTGGCGTGCGCGGGCGCGGGCTGGCGCATGCGCATCGAGGCGGGCGAGCGCGCGCACACCTACACGCTGGCGCTCACGCAGCCGCACAGGATCTCCATCAACATGCAGTACATGGGCCTGCCCTGGACTGGCAGCTTCACTTTGTCACCAGGTTAGCATGACATGGTTAAAATTTTCAATTTTTCTTGACAGTCTCATTTTGTTCAGTCTTTAATGAAATTAACTCACTCCATCGTAGACTTTGTCTATGTTACCTTTGACCAAGACTAGGGTCAAGAGTTTACCCATCTCGAAAATAAAATAAAATAATAAACTGTATATGGGGTTGTGGAGTCCTTTTTGTCCTAGAAACGGGCAAATTCCGGGGTACATAGCTTTTTTGCCATTCTTTCATATTTTATTATCATCGGAGTATTACATGGGAATGTTTAGACAATGAAGACGAAAAAGGGGGGCTTTCTTCTAAGAGTATTCCCTTTTATAGATGTTACGGAGAAGAGCGTAACGCTAAGCAGTGAATGCGAGACAGAAGGTGGTAACAAGCAGGTGCAGGTGTGCGTGACGGTGGAACGCAACGACTGCTGGGAGGTGTTCCTGCACGCGCAGCATTGGCTCATCAACAAGACGGGGCTGCCGCTACAGATGAAGGTAACAATACCCACAGGATTCGACGTCTTGAAAGATTCTATGCTCACTAGGAGGTAACTCCTGGTGGAAATTCATTAGAGAGATGTTTATTTCTTTTAATTTTTTTATTGAATTCCTTGAAACTTGGTGTTAAATACGTTGTTGATGTAAATAATATTACGACATTTTTGTGATTTCACTTTTATCAAGCTCAAAGCTCAATCAAGTTAAAATTCGTCTTATAATCTATTCTATTTATTGTTTCAATTGCAATATCTTTCATAGCCCGTCTATCTATGCCAGCATTTTTCATTTTCTATTCTTGTGTACAACTTCCGTAAGCTTTAATTTTATTATTTTGTTTGCTTTAATCTATTCTTTCTTCTTATTTTCTTTCTGTTTCTTTTACATTAGGTTACGGTATATACAAAACTGGGATGTTTTTGCCAGGGCGGTCAGTCGGACACGTGGTACGAGGTGACGGAGGAGCCCCTGCTGTGGAGCCCCGGAGCCCGAGGCAGGCGGCGCGGGGCGCGCGTGCGGTTCCGCGCGCACCACTCCGCCTGGTCGCGCGCCGCGCGCCTGGCCGCCGCCGCGCCCGGCCTCGTCGTGTGCCCGCACACCGAGCGACGGACCAACTACAGGCTGCTGCTTAATGTGAGCTTACTCTATCTTCTCAATATTATTGGATACTGATTACTCGTAAATAGTGACGTAATTTAATTGCTACGAATAGTCAGGCATATCCAGCCATCTTCTTCAGGTCCCAAATGAAATTGTAGAGAACGAATTACAAATTCGAGTAATAAATAATTTTGTTGATAAATGACGGAGTTCTGAAGTAACAAACATAGACGAACAAAATACAAATGAATCGAGAAACTCCTCTTTTTTAAACTCGGTTAAAAATAAAAACCGTTCACGAAAATGATTATTATTTCTGGTAGTAAATACAATAAGCGGAGGAATATTTAAAAACGCTACTAATATAGCCTGACAACGATGATGAGAAGACGGCTAGAAGGCAACATTGTAATGTAATTCGATTTTTATTTTGGCAGGTAACCCTATCAGAACTATGTCCTCAGCTGACCAAAATTGTGACGCTCCTCCCATACTTCTTAGTCTTCAACGACACAAAGCGTCACCTACGTTTCATGGAGGAGAATGAAGCGGCAGACCTGTGGAACGACCTGTCTCCCCAGCAATGTACGCCGTTCTGGCCACAGACAGACTCCATGTCGATGCACTGCAAGTACCGGGACTCTACGGTTGTATCACAACACTTTCCGATCACGAGGAACCATAATACTGTACTGAGGATGGATAAGGGGGTAAGTTGACTTGCGATTTTTTTTTTTTTCTAGCCGCGATATTGTTTGTAGGTCCATCTTCAAGTACCTAAAAGCGCATTGTCTGGAATAGCTATACATTCTTGCATATTGCAAATTCAATAGGACAAATATTTATTTTTTGTAAATGCTAAATAAAACTACCAACTACGAAATAAATTAATACTTTACTACAACTTACAAAATAACTACATTATTTACCATATTTCGGTCTCGGCCATTCTGGTGTTAGGGTTCCATCATCATGCAACGTATACGCTGCACCCTTCGACTTATGAGACCAGATCTTGATAGCCTTCAGATGCGCATCGCTTTGTTCCCTAGCAGCTGATGGTGGTGGGGCGGGTTCGAAGGGTGGCGCCTTGATGGAGGCCGCTGCTGGTGAAGGCTTCAAGCCGGTCGATGATGAGGAGTAGGACTGTGATGATGCAAATGATGACGGTGCGGGCGGTGACGGGGCTGACTGCGTTTTTGATTGGGTTACCTGAAACAATATGGGGGATTGTGAGATATAGATAATGAAGTTAGCATTTTAAATTAAAGTATAGTTCTTGTTTGGGGCTTGATTGAGATGTTCAGTTTGAATATATTTTGATTCTTGATTACATTTCTGTTCCCTTGGCCTTAGTCCTGCCAGATAAGATTGTCATTATTTATTCATGATTTATGACGTCATGACTAAACCCTTGATCAATGGCGTTGTTACACAGTACATTTATATATGGTATTGTTATAACTGCTATCAAATACCTTAATTTACCCAGCCACACCGCTTTAAATATTTCAAATACTCACAGTATAATGCGGCACATTATATGAACTGACCGAATGCAACTTAGAATTATAGTCCATCAGCGGTAGGTCACCGAAACTCTCCACTTGATATGAATCAGGATCTGCTTTCACTACAGTCGGCACGTTATTTGTGTAAGATACTTCAAAGTCTTCCTGTCTCATGTTTGTCGGTGGGGGTAGCTTCTCTTCTTCATTCGTCTCTGTAAATTCTGCGTTACCAAAGTCGGAACCAGAGTAATTATTTGCGTCTTGAAGATTTGTTAATGTCTGAGTAATTGGACTGTCGTTGCGTATAGGTAATTGCTCGTCTTGTGATCCATAACCTTTGAATTGAGAGGGTTGCTCTTCTTGAAAAGCAAAAGGTTTGTATTCATTAGGTGGACTGTCTTGAGGACCTAAATCTTTGAATTGATTAGGGCCGTTATTTTGAGGACCTTGAAATTGAGTCGGTTCATCGTCATGAGAAGCGTAAGCTTTGGATGGCGGAGATCCGTCGTTTTGAGGTCCATAAAAACTGACTAGATTAGGTGCTGCGCCTATTTGATATGGATTTCTTCTGTCATCTTGTTGCACATACTTTATAGGCGTTGCTTCAGTCACATAGTTTATGTATTTCTTAAACTCCATTTCATATGGTTTTTCTGCTTGATATTTCGCGTCACCATTTCCCTTGTAAAAGTCTTTAGTGTAAGTCGGTCTCTGTGGATTCTCTCTCTTGTGTGGTCGGTTGTATTCGTATTCCATGTCTTTACTTTTATGAAAGTATTTGTCTTTCTCAGAAGCGAATTCGATTATTTTATCCAAGTCTTGTTTAGATAAGTTTTTAACTAGGTTACTTATATCATTGTCCCCTAAACCTTCGTTAGTAGGACGTTTACTAACCTTGTAGGGTCTGCTGCCAGGGTACGGTGGTTCATCGTCCTGCATGAACGGTGGGGGCGTGTACGAGTAAGGTCCTCTAATGGGGAATGTCATGGGCGGACGATTGTAGAATCTAATCGGTGGGCCAGGGTATCTTCCTCGTTTTACCCTCGTATATGGTCGTGAATGACTGCATCCCTCATCACTTTGCGTATGAACCACACACAACACAGAGAATATTACAAGTATCACTGTTTTGAACATTGTTTCACTGTAGTCTGCTGAAAACTGAGGGAAAGTGTGTTTGTGTGCGGGTCTTATAAAAGTTGAGAAGAAAGTGGTGCTAATTGAGTTAGTGCTCGCGCCCCGGCCGCGGTCGCCGGCCGCGTGTGATGCAACGATTACGTCGGGGCTTTCATGTTTATTTTACAACTTATGATCATTGTAGTATTATGCGGATATGTAAAATATTTACTTGGACATTTTTTCATCTATATGGGAAGTAGGGTGTCAAATGTATCATCTATTTAGGTTGAGTAAATGTTTGGAGTTGATGATTTTCACGCTAAATAGTAGTCTTACATAAGTTTTTCTTACCACGTACCTTGTGGCAAAGTTTTTCTTAAGATAAGATCTGGCAACTTGATCTGCTTAATAATTATGAACTATCTATAAACACGTCTATCTTTACTACGCTCTATAACTTCTCCCAAAAATAAAATACCACAATGAACATTATAAATCTAATTTCCAGACTGCAATCTGCGTGGAAGTAACTGGCGGGACTGACCGTCCATTCACCATCACCTTTAAGCCATACGCCATAGGGGACTCGCCAGTCCGCATCGACAACCTATGTGATGACCTGTTCCTGAAGCTTCATCAGGTTGATTCAGGACAGGTGGCGCTGCTGAGCCCCTATCAGTCCTTGCTTTATACCTGGGATGACCCGGCGAAAGACAGGAAGCTGATGTGGAATATTTATAACAATAAGGGCAAAGGCTTTGATGCTGCTTTTGGGCAGGACGGGTGAGTGTTCATTTGAAAACATTCATAAAAATAACTGAGTAGATATTATTTATTTTACACTGAATATATGAACCAATTTCGTTACCAACATTTTGAACAAATATAAGTTTTTCATTTGTATCTAGTAAAATGAGAAGATTCTGAAAATACATGCCAATTTTAACGTATTCCATTTCAGATATGGTGAGGAAAAAGTAAGTTTCCATTCAGTGAAGCACTCCACCTTGGTAGCCACGAGCTCCGTCACATCTAAACTATCGTCGACCCTCAAGAGGCTGACGCCCAAGTCCCCTGAACCCTGCTCCTCCAGCAGTGACGACTCCGACAGCTCAGACCTCCCAGAAACACATGCTAAGACCAAGAAAATGAGGAAAGATAAGGTCATAGTGTACTGGGTATCATACATGGATGGGTACCAGAGGGTCTTCGCTCTAGCTCAGGATGAACGAATAGCTTATCAGTACAGGATGCGCATTAATGCAGAGAGGAGCAACTATGAGGTCTACATGTCGCTGTCAGGTGTCAGCCTGTCTGTCTGCGTGCCAACTCACTTGGGAGTGAAGGAGTTAGCGTATGTCAGCATGACCGATTCTTTACCCAGGTGGGAAGTCAACGTCAATCATAAATGGAAACAGCTTTCCCCTGACCTTACATCCTGGATCGAAGATAAGTACCAAACAGAGCAGAAGAAGTGTCAGTTAAAGGAATACATCCATCTTGATTTGGAAAAAATGCAGATGACGAAACCGTTCTTCTCAGAACTTCGCAGGACGTACAACCCTGGCGTTTGGATGCAGTTACGGAAGTCTGACACTTATACCTATTGTCACTTGAAATGTCAGAGGTTACAAATCGACAACCAGTTACACGAGGCTGTGTTCCCGAGTGTTCTGTACCCCGCACCGATACCCAACGACGTCAGATCCAGCAAAGGCCTGAAACCTTGCATAGAGATAGTTGCCCTGAAGCAACACCGACCCAGCCTAAACCAGGACATCTACAAATACGTCAAGATCTTAATTCAGGAGTACTGTGTGAACTTGGACCGTGGTTTTGTGAACTACGTGTTCGATATACTGAACCACTGGAAGATTCAGGAGAAGCCAGCTGTTAGGTTGAGGGCAGACCTTGCGCTAGTCCACATGCCGTTACCAATGATCGCTGCCAAGAGCCAGATTAGCGCTCAGAAAAATGTGCTCTTTGAGTATGTGCACCTGTCTCCTATAAAGCTGGTGTTAAGCTTGTCATCTCGAGGGTATTCTGCTGAGACTGCTAACAGCCCTAGTAAGACGAAGTTCGGGAACAAGAAGGAGAATAGACCCAAACTGTTCAATAGTGACTTGCTGGAGTACTTGTTCAATTCTTGGGGATCCTCACTGTGTGACATGAAGGACGTGGTTATAAAGTAAGTGGTTTTTGATTCGGTGTCTCAAGCAGGTTAAATGAGCGTATAATCTACTGTATTCTAATATTGGTTAGGCACCAGAATATAAAGTATGAATTTGGTTTTAATCAGACCGAAACGGTTGTAATCTGTCATTTACCTATTTCAAAAAACCCATAAATATTTAGCCACTAATTATACAATTGCCCTATTAGCATAGTTAATGTTTAGGTTATTGCGATGGCAAGCAATTAATTTATTATAACACTTAAATACCTCTATAATTTATTTCTAAATCATACGATCTTTTTAAAAAAGGTATGCAAGTACCAATTAGATTATTTTCAAAAAAAACCTTTCTTATTTGTCAATCTGGGGTAGGCAGTAAATATTGTTACTTTATTATTCAAGATTACTTTTACTATTATAGAAAAAGTATAGCCCTTTCGGCGCCAGTATCCAATCCCGTTCATTATGTCTGACTTTAATAGTTCTGAGTGATAAAATTTTGCTTTTTACTTATTTTTAAGTACAAGGTCTATATTACTTAATTAATGTGACTCTTAATTGCAAATAAATTCCGAGCTAAAAAATTAAAAAATCTCACGATATACAGTAGAGGTAAAATGCGATTAGTTCAACCCGGTCCTTTTGGAAATCTATGGGGAAGGCCTGGACATAGGTCCAGCAGTGAACGTTCTGTGGCGGATATGATGATGATGCGTTTTGTTGAAGGAAACGAACTAATGGTCTAAATTATCGATTTAATAGCCATATTAAACCAAAGATCTTTTGCTCTGCAGTGGGATCATTACAAGCTGATTTTATCGTTAAACTGATAATTCCAGAATGTCCTACCTTGAGTTCCGCAACGCGCCGATCTCTGCCTGCACCCTGGTAGACCAGGCTTCCCGCCATTACTGGACGCAGCTGGTGCAGCAGTTCTACGTCCTGGTGCTCGGCCTCAACATCCTGGGGAACCCATACAGCAATATAGGAGACTTCTCGAAAGGACTGAAACAGTACTATGAGCCGTGTCTTGTGAGTGTACAAGTTATAAATAAATCGGTGGAGCTTTTTGGACTCATATCTAAAAAAAAGATTTGAGCAGTAGGTAACAACAAGGCAACTAAGGACTCCCACATTGGACCTTGCGATGAGCATTGCCGATTTCTACTATATGGGGAATATGCATGATTTTGTTTATTCACTTTTGTTAACAAATCATGAAAATACCGTAGTAGACATGACAAAAAGTGAAATTAAAATTGGTTCAGAAATACGACCGATAGAAGAATTTTAACTCCTAGTTACGCACCGATTAGACAGAGAGATCCGATATGACCAATGACGTCATTGGTTACGACAGTCGTATAAACTCCGTGTTAAATTTCGTGTTGCTAGAAAAAGATAGAAACAAATCTTCGATGGCTTATACATATATTTTAAAATTATATAGTTATTTGAAAAATTCTTTTACTAAACTGTTTTTTACATATATGAGGATTGATTTTTTAAATAAAAAAACATGCATATTCCCTGTTGTACTAAGAGGCAGACTGAAAATATAATGGATATTTCTTCCAACCCAGGGCACAGCTCTAGGCCGCAAGGTGATGGACGTGGCATCTCGCCTAGAAGACGGGGCAGCAGCTCTGCTAGGACTGCGAGCGAGTCCTAGCACCAGGACAAGCGCCATGTTTGACGACCTGCCTAAACCGCAGACGCCGAGGCGAAAACCAGGTGACAAGTTGTTGAATTTTTCACGTGAACCTAGTATAGGCTCTTATAATTTAATAATAATAATAATATATATATATCTTGGGACACCTCACACACTATCTGATCCCAAGCTAAGCAGAGCTTGTGTTATGGTAACCAGACAACTGATATACATACTTATATAATTTATAAATACATACATATTATAGATAAATCACACCCAGACACAGAACAAACAATCATGCTCATCACACAAAGTTTGTCCTGGGTGGGAATCGAACCCACGACCTCCGGCTTAGCAGTCAGGGCCCCTAACCACTAGACCAACAGGCCCGTCAATTTAGATATGGGTTTGGTGCCAGAGTGCTTTTGCAGTTGCCGTTTGCCGTCCACACGTTGTGCGTGTCACACGCCGCTCTCGGCGAGTCGACATTATTAAAACAGATACCAACAGACACCCACTTGCATCCGCACTGCTCCACAGCCGCAGCACTCCGGCAAACGCATAAATTGAAAGAGCCCTAACTCAATTTTAACCGTTGCATGGTAAACGTAGAACGTAGATGCGGAATTTGTACGAAATAATCACCGCGGCAATAGAACGCAAAGGGTATTAGGCACACGGGTGCGTTTTAGTCAGTAAGAGTCTGACCCTCTCTTCTGCTCCGCCCAGAGCGGAAGAATTAATTCGATGATTTCCCATCCTTAAAAAAAATTGGTAAACATTCATTTGAGTGGCTAAGTTGACTGTGAGTGAGTTATGAGAGCCCTAGAAGAAAATAAATAGAGATGCACCGAATATTCGGTTACTATCCGGTATCCGGGTTATCCGGCCCTTTTTTGCTATCCGGCCGGATACCTACCGGATAGTAATCCATCCGGTATCCGGATAGGACATTAGTACTATCCGGCCGGATACCGGATAGTAAACTTGGTAGATTTTATAAATGGAATCTAAATAAAGACACACTTGTAATTGAAGCTTTTATTATTTTAAACAACTTTAACTTTTTATAATAAATCAATTATTTAAAGTAACTTGGTGATAATACTGATAGTTAAAAAAAATAGTTATTTGAACCTTAATTAATTAATTTAATATTGGAAATCCACCAAAGGTAAATTATGATGTATAAAAACAAGATGTTCAGCATTTTTAGGACGGCCGAATATTCGGCGGCCGGATACCGAATATTCGGCTGCTGGTCAGGCCGAATATCCGGTATCCGGTATCCGGCCAAACAACTATTCGTTGCATCTCTAAAAATAAATCTAGATTTTTTACTGTTTTTGTAACAGGCGAAGTTCCCCAACTAAGCAACGACATCCCTGAAAGTGTGATTGAAGGGGACAGCAGTAATCAAGCTAGCATCGCTCTGGCCCTCACAGCACTAGTTGCAAGACCTACATTTGGTGAGTTTGAAACTATTTATTTTTCTCTTTCTATTAACTATTTTGAAGTGTTTCTCTGTGATATTTAGAACCAGTTCTTTCTGATTCTTTTATTCATGTTTATCTACATCGAGAAGTTGTTTCAACTTTCTTGAACAAATATTTATTCGACTATTACTATTTACAAAAAGCATGCCATTTTTTTCGGGACTTCCTCTTTTATGAATTGAATTATCGTGATCAGTATTTCTAAATATAATTTATCTTTTAACTTCTTATAAAGCATGACTGTTTTTTTAAATCTATGGCTCTTTTTTCTTATTAACTAATCTTCTTATTAATAAACGTGAAGTAAAGTTACACCAGTATTAACTTCGATTTAGCAATACAATTTTCGGGGGTTAAGTTTAGTGTAACTTTACTCCGAGTTTATTAATACGGGGGTAGGTGTTTATCTATTGTATGTAGTTTATATATATTAACTGTGTGTTTCTCGTTTGTTTTCGTCTGCCATGTGGACAGATGACGACTGTGTTGTCGTGAGAAGTGAGTATTGTAGCGCATGCGTAGTCATTAGATTAATTTATATCTAAGCATGGCTTATTACCATTGATCGGAATCTTGGGTGCTATTACTATCAAAAGTATGGATATGACCTAAAGTTCCCGGGAATCGTTATTTTGACCAAAATATTTCCCGGGAATAGAATTTTGAATGATTCTTGGGGATTATACTTTTTTTCACGTAATTGATACTTCACGCAATAAAAATAAAATTCATTTGTAAGTCTTTACTGTTTAACAAAAGCGATTTCAATACATTTTCGATGATATAAAGAATATTTTTCAAGCCTAAACAGAATTATCAGATTTAATTACGTAGAATCCCGGATTCCCGGGAATATTCATCGTCATATCCATATTAGTGATATCGTCTCAAATAGCACCCATATTCCGATCAGTGCTTATTACTGTAGGTATGGTACAAGTTCTAAGCTTACTAGTCTTACGTAGTTTATGAAGATAATAGGCACTTATTGCTTGAGAAGTTGGGAGTAGGTAAGGCAAGTAGTAAGTGGGTAAGAAGGAGTGGGTGGCAGGCATGGCGAGTAGTTTGCTTGTGCAGCCGTTTATTTATTAGAGCACGTTGACAGTTGGGGTTTATAGAAGTGAAGTATAAGTTAAGCAGCATTTCCTAGAAGATTTGAATGGTCTCTCTGACTAACTTAGTGCTTTTGGAAAATAATTAAATGAAAATACAAGGTGATAGAAATGTACCAAAAATTAAGGTCTATTATTATGTAAGTACTGTAGTTACGGTTACGATAACAGAGGAATCGAAGATGTAAAAAAATACAAGAAACAGCTTTTTTTACAACAAAATAGTGGGAAATCTGGTGCAAGGTAGCCTCATTCAAAAGTCTAAATAAACTGCACTGTTGATTTACCCCTAGCTACTGAACCAAATATTAGTTCTGTAGAAACCATGAGGTTTTGGAAGGTTGTTATTCCCCACCTACTGGAATCGAGCACTAGTTCTGTAGAAACCATAAGGTTTTTGAAGGTTGATAAAGCCGCTCATTACCCTGTATTGTATCAGATGTGTGTCGCGAGGCAGCACGCGCGTCTCTGTCACGGCAGCTGAACGTGAGCAGTGCGGAGAGCGCGCTGAAGGCGTGTGTGGAGCGCAGCGGGGGCCGCCTGCTGGCGCGCCGCCGCCTGCCGCGACACTGCGCGCCTATCGAGGTGAGGGTATTGCGGACCTAGTTAAACTGGACCCGGAGTCGAAGCCGGAGGTTTTAAATCTAATTTATCGGAGGTAGAGGTAGAAGACAAATGTGGTAAATTAAAGGCAGGCAGTAGATGGCACTAACCAAAAGCTAGTCGTGTTCTACGACGAGGTCACTGTACGAAATGGATGATCACCCGTCCACAGACTGACCATGGCAAACATTGCTTACCTTACTTTGAAGGATCCTGCTGCTGCTACAACTAAGCTACGATTCCCTCTCATATTTATATACCATATAGTGACCATCCCTTATTCATAAATCAATTCACGAAGACAAACCATGGAGCAAATTATATTCAGTTTACAACGGCTAGCCCAGACGTGCTCATCATCATAACTTACCTATGTTTTTTTCCCCAACTTGAGATCAGCTTTCAGCCCCAGTTGTCACCACATGATGTTGATTCCAGGGTGTTCGTCCGTACTCCCAGCACGCAGCCCTGGGTCTGCAGCTGCTGACGCTGCTGGGTCGCGGCCACTACGCCGACACCGACGCCTACATTGCGCATGCGCATCTAGGACCCACCTCTAACTGCACGCTGCTCATTTCTACGCAGTAAGTATTTGGACATACACATTATTGTTAGAAATTCTACAAGAGGGTTTGAAACTAAGGGAAAGTTTATTTTGGAAAAATAATGTCTCTGTGAAATAAAAGGCACCTTTAACAAAAAGGATGCTGAAAGAGATCAACAGTATGCTGTTATATGTTTGCTTAAATGGGGGCTCCAAACACGTTAACATGTAATGTACTTACTATTTAGCACAATAAAACTATTTTGTATTTGTATATAACGATTACGGTAGGTTACGATTTTTTTGATGAAGGACTTTTCTAGCTCATGTTTCGTCTCTGGTCATAAAAAGTTTAAGTTTTGGAACGAGCAACTAGTTTCAACTTTGTGTCTAACTTCTTGACAATTCAAAAGCATTTAGGTACTTCTATTAGTCCTTAAACAGGCAGTATACAGGGACTTATTGCTTTGACTTTGTTGATTAGATACTTCAAGACATACCTACTTCCTTTCCTACAGGCACATATTCATGGTGCGAGCGAGCGGCACCAGCGGCTCCTGGCATGTGGAGTGGGCAGTCAAGCTTGATGACGTCATCGGCGCACCCATAGTACACGAAGATAAACTGCTGCTGAATATTAAACAGGTGTGTCTGCTTATTGTTGCTTAATACAGTAAGGTCTTTGGGTTTTATTATTTAGACGTTCCATCGCTTTGATATTTTCTGAAGTTATCTGGTTCTGATTCGCTATTTGTATTAGCAGTTCCAGTTTTCAGGTCAAGTGGTGATTCCAGCCTAGCTTTTCTAGCTAGGTTTCCCACCAGGAATTTGAAACAGAAATTGGGCAAGGATCTAGGTCTTGGGCCTTTCTCCAAGGGTAGACAAGACCCACCATTTTTTTCTGGACCCACATAAAGCAGTCTTAATGAATTCTAGTCCAAAAATTGCGCAAAAAGTTTTGCTGTGCTAAGTTATCGTGTTGAGCTTAACTGTCCTTTTTTATGTGTGTTGATAACTGTTCCCAGGACGAGCTCGTAAACTACTTCTCAACGGACGAAAAAGTAATAGAAGTGTCAGATCCAGAGGTTTTGACCTGGCTGCATTCCAAGATCGAGTGTGCGCTCATACTGGCCCTAGAAGACAAGAGATGCTCGGCGAACGAATGAACACGATAACACTCACTAACTGAACTACACTGATTATAACTACACTATACTGATGGTACTATTGTATTTAATATACAATTTGTACTCCCTACCTACGAGTAATAAAGTTTAAGAAAAACTTTTTAATATTGACGTTGTATTTGGAAATGGGGGCTAGTATCTTACCACTTGAAGGTATATCAATGGTTAATGAAAAAAGTAAGTCCTAGTATTGGAAAGCAGTGCGGAAAGGCCAGAGGCGCCTCCTAGTGACGCTTCAAGATACTACGCCCCCATTATAATTGTTTAAAAACAGAACATAAATGACTAAGGCAAACATTCCCTCTGCCAAATTGAAATAGGTGTTTATATAAATTGTTTAACGCATAGAATAATGTAACAGGGATATTTCTACATTATATAAAAGTCATCTCATCTATGATGTGTTGTTAAAGATATAAAATTTGTTGATTATTCATCACTTTTCATTTGGAATAATGCAGGGGACATATCAGAACATCCTGGGCCTTACATCTGTTTTGTAACGACAATAATTTGAACTATATTTGTAACTTATATTTTTTGATCTCAAAATCTAGTCAGCTTTTGCGTAGGTACACTTATTTAATTATGTATTTAAAGTATATTTTTGCAATGATCACGCCAAATAATATTTTTCATCTGTAGCCAAAAGCAAAAATAGTTGTTTTTTTTGCTGTTAGTCATATTAATATGCTGTCATGATATCAGCCATACGTACTATTTATTTATGAGTACTTAAATATCAGAAAATACTACAAATTAATTATGTAATAACTAATTGTCGTGAACTGTAACTTGGATGTTGTAAAAACGAATTTGTAGAAAATTATCGGCGACCAAAGTGTCGCCATCTAGCGCAAATTATAATAAACTGTGCAATTTCATTGCCTAATTAATTTAGTACTCATTGATATTGTAATAAATGTTAAATTAAATGTATTTTCATAATAAATTACATTAATATTTGTATTATTTTATGTATTCGATCTCTAAGCTTTAGTACGTAAGCTTGTTATTTGTTAATTAATAAATGCATATAATCATTTGCCGTTAGTGTAGGTATGTATAGGTTACCTACCAGTATTTCGACAAGTACTCGGCAGTTAATATGGCACATCGGGTTTTAGAAAGAGATACATATTTGAGAGAGACGACACACTAGACCGGCAAACTCGAGTGTCCATAATAACGGCTGTGTACCTGTGCTCTGTCCGCCCATAAGGTGACATGAGATTGGATGTCTCTTAATTCTTTGGTGTCAATCTATAGATATTCGTTCGTGTCCTGAGTGTTTCAAAGTAGACAGATATGTTGTCCTTGCACAAAATAATATGTTTTAGTTCCCTCCATCAAGCATTTCTCATTTAGTTTTCATCTTTAGGTCACTTTAGTGATTGTAATTAAGTGTAATTAAGTTGCACTTTCCCCTACTCTAATGCAAGGTGGTTGCGTGAACTTTACCTTTCGAGTAAAATTTATCTACTTTTTGAATTAGGTTTCGTTCTGCCTAAACGATCCATATCACGTAAATGTAATGACTTTAGTTATTTAACGCTAATTAATTTCAAATTTATTCTAATAATAAATTTTAAATGTTGTAGGCCACATTGACATTTTTTTGGAGAATAGTACCTATTGTAACATTTGGCACTTTGAATTCGTTTGATGTACCTTATTAATAACAGAATGTTGGTTGGTGCGTTTAGGCAAAATTGAGCTCAATAGAAATATGATTTAAACTTACCAAAAGGCACATTATTTAGTAAATATTGCAAATGTAGCGTATCTTATATCAAGCAAGAATCCCGCGCACAAACCGACTAGGTCTGTGCGCGGGATACTTGCCTGATGTGAAGAAATAAAAAAGGAAAAGATTCTAGACTTAGTTCTGACTTGGAATTAGTGTATTGTTTAAAGAAACTATTAATAAGTTATTTAGAAAAAAAAAAAACTTGCACTGTATTTTTACTTCTAAGAACAATGGAAGTTTCAACATTGGCCTCTCGCTTGCAATCATACGGTCTAATGGGAGGCAAATAGAGACAGACATAGGGGCAGTGCCAATTCTTATCTAATTATTTTAGTAAGTAGAGGATTTTAGCCGCATTATAAACCCACTTTTCTTGTAAGTTAGTTGCATTTCCGTAGACCCACTTATTTTAGAGCTATTTGAGAATGCTTGGCGGAGTCTAGATATTTCCTATACCTACATATTATAATTAATCAGGCCATGTGAGGAAGCTTCATCCAATGCAAGCACATTGCTTACATCGAAATTTAAATCATAAAACTTGAATGTTTTTTAAATGGGAAAATAAAATGTGATTCTGATGTTTGGCATTTTTATTTTATGTAGGATTTTAAAATGTGTACTTAGAGGTTATATTATAAGCATGACGGAGTGTAAGCGAGACGACGTATGTGTGAGAGAGAGAGAGAAAGGACGGAAGGGGAAAAGTGAAGATGGCGATAACCGTAGAACATTAATGCGTGTACTCTGTGTAATTTGAAACTAATAAAAGTCCAAATAAGTTAATCTGCTATTATTTCACCGCCTCAGACCTACAAAATTGGGGGCTCGTCCGGGATATCAAAAACAAAGGCGGAATAGTACGGCCGGTGAAATAAAAACGACGTGTGCAGATCGGCTACGACGTGCACAGAAAAAACACGTGAACGACGACGGCGGTTTCTGCGGTAGAAGACTCAAGCTGTCTCAACGACTACGACGAAATGTCCAAACCAGTGAAAGATCGCAGGAGAAGTCGGCAAGAAGACTACAGCGACTGCCAGGACGACTTCGATGCGAAAAAGCGTAACGGCAACATGCTTCAGATGACGGCCGAGCTGATACCCAGCTTTAGCGGCCGCGACGACACCTATCCAGTGACGCGGTGGATAGACGAAGTAGAATCCAACGCCGAGATATTCGAGTGGACATCGCTTCAGCAGCTCCTAATTGCAAAACGAGCGCTGACAGGTACAGCACAGCTATGGTTACGGGCGGAGCGTCCACACAAGACTTGGGAAGAGCTCAAGGCAGCGCTTGTAAAAGAATTTCCAGACACTGTCGACATCAAATCCATCCATGAATTAATGAGCAACAGAAAGAAGCTGCCGAATGAATCCTGTTTAGACTACATGCTTGTTATGAAGGAACTTGGAAAGCGCGGTAAGATGCCTGACTACGTCGCAATTAAGTACATAGTGGATGGAATTGTGGATGTCGAAACAAATAAAATCATGTTGTATGGTGTCACCTCGTATAACGACCTTAAAGAAAAACTTAAGATTTATGAAGCTATAAGCAAAAAGATGCAAAGTGCGGCGCAGGTGCAGAGGCGTTCAGCAGTGAGTACAAGTAGCAATAAAGATAAAGCCCATTCAAGCGGCAAACCATGGATTCGGTGCTATGGATGTGGTGAAGTTGGACATGCATCAGTCGATTGCCCGCATAAAAGCAAAGGATTGAAGTGTTTTAAATGTAACCAATTCGGACATGTTGGATCGGCGTGCACTTCATTGGCGGCGGCGACGTCGAAACCCAGCCATCGTGCATCATCGGACGAGATCGGTAAAACACGACGGAGCTACCAACAGCAACATACGAAGAGCGCGATGTTCGCGGCGGACGTCACACAAGACGACAGTGGCGCCTCTAGCGACCTCCGGTGTAACGAACTACAGGACTACCAACACACAAAGCGAGCAATGTTCACGACGACGGTGAATGACGAAGAAGACAGCGCCCCAAGCGGATACTTTTCGAACGACGAATCGAAAATGGCGGCGTTTGTTTACAACGACGAAGAATTAGTTTCAATGTCAATGTTGACAAAAGAGAAAAAGCCGGTTGTTTTGTTGGAGATAAACAACGTGCAGTTAAAAGCGTTGGTAGACACGGGCAGCGACGTGAACATTATTTCGGCGGATGTTTATGATGCGATTGGAAAACCAGAATACGAAAAGGACGAATTATTACTCTCCGGCATTGGACAATCAAAAGTGCGTTCGATGGGAAAGTGTCGTTTGAATTTGTGCGTGGACAAACAGTGCTACCCAGATGTTATATTTCACGTTCTATGTAAAGACTATATACCGTACGATGTAATAATAGGTCAGGAATTTCTTAACGACGTCACAGTTGTCTTAAAAAGGGGTTGCGTGAAATTTTATAGCAAAGAGTGGGAGCGACTGGGATGTCATGTGAGTGAGGTATGCCCATCTGATTCTGTTGTAGGTCACATGAAGGATCCGGCGTTAAGAGAAGAAGTGCTAAATTGTGTACGAAACTACAAGCCTCATCAAACGAAAGAAGCACCGCTGCAACTGCAAATCGTGCTCAAGGATGACGTTCCGGTGGCGCAACGACCACGACGTTTGGCGCTGAAGGAGCAGGAAATAGTAGTTAAACAGGTTGCAGAATGGTTAGAAAAAGATATCATACGCGTGAGTTATTCAGAATATAGTAGCCCGCTGGTATTGGTTAAGAAAAAAGATAATTCTGTTAGAGTCTGTGTTGACTATAGATTGTTAAATAGAAAAATGGTTAAAGATGAATTTCCGTTACCAGTAATAGAAGATCTGATTGATAAATTAAAAGATGCTAGGGTCTACAGTGTACTCGATTTAAAAGATGGTTTTTTTTCACCTGAGAGTGTGCGAAGAGTCCGTCAAGTATACTGCTTTTGTCACACACAATGGACAATATGAATTCTTGAGGGCTCCTTTTGGTTTAAGTATCTGTCCAAAATATTTTATGAGATTTATAACGATTATTTTCAGAGAACTACTAGCAAAGGATGAAGTCATAATATTTATTGACGATATATTGATACCGGCAAAAGATGAGGTCCAAGCTGTGCAACGGCTTAAGAAAGTACTTATGATTTCAGAGCAATATGGTTTAGAGATGAATTGGAAGAAAGCAAAATTGATCTCCCGAGAAATAGAGTACTTGGGGCACATAATTAAGAACGGAGAAGTGAGACCCTCTACTGAGAAGATAGATGCTGTCATGAGGTATCCAAGACCATCAACAACAAGGCAAGTTCATAGTTTTCTTGGCCTCACTTCATATTTTAGAAAGTACATTAAAGATTATGCATTTATAGCCAAACCCTTATCAGACTTACTCAAGAAGGATGCTCTGTTTGAGTTCGGTGAGAAAGAAACAATGGCATTTGAGAACTTAAAACGTAAGTTAGGAAATTCGCCAGTATTGAAGATTTATGATTCTTATTTACCCACCGAATTGCACACAGACGCTTCTGCTGTTGCCTGTTCTGCCATACTGCTGCAGCTACACGAAGACGGCTGGCACCCTGTTTACTACATGAGCAAGAGGACTACTGACGCCGAATCGAGGTATTCAAGCTATGAACTAGAAGCATTAGCCATCATTGAGGGAGTGAAGAAGTTTCGAATTTATTTATATGGTATCCATTTTAAGATAGTGACTGACTGTCAAGCCTTTCAGTTGACACTGAAGAAGAAAGAACTGTCACCGAAAGTAGCTCGCTGGGTCTTGTACTTAGATCAGTTTGACTATGACATTGAGCACAGAGCTGGCACGAAGATGCAGCATGCCGACGCGTTAAGCCGACATCCGTGTATGATTATAACAGTAAACAGTCTACAAAACCAAATAAGGCTGGCTCAACAAAATGATGACGGATTAAAGGCAGTGTGTGAAGTACTAAAACATGGTTCTTTTAAAGATTACTGGCTAGACAATGGACTTCTATACAAAGGAGAGCATAAGCAGCTTGTTATACCGAAGTCACTGGAGAAAGAAATCATAAAGCAAGTTCACAGTAAGGGGCATTTCTCTATGAAAAAAATGAAAGAAATTATAAAACAAGATTATGTTATCCAAGATTTGGATAAGAAGCTACAAGAGTTTGTGGTGTCTTGCATACCATGTCTACTGGCCACGAAGAAGGCAGGCAAGCAAGAGGGATATCTGAATCCAATTGATAAAGAAGGTACCCCATTACACACTCTACATATAGATCATTTGGGACCACTGACGGATACGAAGAAAATGTACAATCACATATTGACAATAGTGGATGGTTTCACTAAATTCACGTGGATCTTCCCTACGAGGAGTACAACAAGTAAAGAAACGGTTGAAAAACTAAAGATACATCAACAGCACTATGGAAACCCTGTGAGGATAATAAGCGACCGGGGGACTGCATTTACTGGAGGTGAATTTCAAGAGTACTGCCAAGAGGAGAACATACAACATGTTACCATCACCACAGGAGTCCCGAGGGGAAATGGCCAAGTGGAAAGGCTGCACAGGACTATACTAGCTGTATTGACCAAGCTATGTCTGGAAAATCCATCATTGTGGTATAGACATATCAGTCGAGTGCAAAGGGCTATAAATAGTACATACCAACGAAGTGTAGACACAACTCCGTTTCACCTTATGGTTGGCATAAGTATGAGATGTAAGGAAGACCTACACATATTGGAATTGTTAAAACAGGAAGAGATTGATCAATATGAAGAAAATAGAGAAGAGATTAGAATCAGAGCCAAGAAGCAAATACTACAAGTACAAGATGAGAATAAGAAGACATTCAATGAAAAGCGGAAGCCAAGTACCCAATATAAAGAAGGAGATTTAGTGGCTATAAAAAGGACACAGTTCGGTACGGGGATGAAGCTGAAGCCCAAGTTTCTAGGGCCGTATCGAGTATCAAAGGTTAAACGAAATGACCGCTACGATGTGGAGAAGGTTGAGCGTGCTACCGAAGGGCCTATTAAAACGTCTAGCTCCGCGGACCAAATGAAGCCATGGCCGCAGTAGGTATTTTCTTTAATTATTTTTGTTGTTAGTAGATGGATGAAAGGTTAAGTAAACAAAACGGAACCCTTTTTATATCAACTGTAATGTCTATTAGCATAAACGGTGTGTATTCTGTATTGATATAATATTATGTGATCTGTCGTTGTTCACACTTTATAAATTGTGTATTTGTACACCAATTAACCATATTTTGTTTGTAATGAGTTCCATATAAATGTATAATGTTGTAAGGCAAGGTAACTTCCATTTTAAACTGGTATTATTGTAACTTAGTATAGAACAATTCTTGATGTATGATTGTTCATTGTTCCTTAACTTTAAGATAAGAGGTTGGTTCATTTTGTTATTTAAGATAAGAGGTTGGTTCATTTTGTTATTTAAGATTAGAGGTTGGTTCATTTTGTTATTTAAGCTGAAGATTGAAATTGTAATTAAGGTTGTCTGAGGGCAGACAAATTATCAGAACAGCCGAGTTGTAGGATTTTAAAATGTGTACTTAGAGGTTATATTATAAGCATGACGGAGTGTAAGCGAGACGACGTATGTGTGAGAGAGAGAGAGAAAGGACGGAAGGGGAAAAGTGAAGATGGCGATAACCGTAGAACATTAATGCGTGTACTCTGTGTAATTTGAAACTAATAAAAGTCCAAATAAGTTAATCTGCTATTATTTCACCGCCTCAGACCTACATTTATTTAGTAAATAAATATTTTTTTTGTGTACAATTTTATACTTATAGAATTCATCAGGTGCTCTGTTTCTTTTTAATTAAGAGTGCATTCAAAATAGGCCTCCTGTACAAATACAGCACAAAGCAACTTGCAACATGTTGCAAAATAAAACATATTTGTCCGATACAAAGGTTGTAAAAGTGGTGTTTGAAATATATGGTACCTAAAACTTTATTAACATGGCAAAATTTGATATGTTACATACAAAAAGACACTAATGTATAATGAACTATTTTTGGGCCACCAAACAAAGAACCATAACCAATAAAATAATAAAATAACACACTACATTGTATAAATAAATAAGTAAATCTTCTCCTTATTCTTTTAGCCGGTTTTTAGGGTATTTTAAATAGGCCATAGCATTCCTCCTAATGGGTCAAAAGCGGCGACTAGTGCGCTGGTGTGGCGAAAACCTGTAGTTTATTCATTTGTTTCTCAAAACTGCTTTCAATGTAAATTGAAAAGTTCATCAGCTGCATTTTCAAGTTAGCCATCGGAACCTTCCCCGCTAGAGCTGTAGTCACACACTAGGGATATCTTTTTCGTTTCTTTGTCTTTGATAGTGTTGGTATCTTTTACTACATTGTTTATATCATCTTTTACAGTGGCCAAAGTGTCGGTTTCTTTTTTATCTTTTCCGATTTCAATATGTTTATCGTCTTTTAGTACTGGTTCGCTTATTGCATTTACTTTGTCATTTATGTGACTGTCTTCGTCTTTGTTCTTAGTTTCTATTGCTATATCTTCTTTAGCTTTTGTATTACCATTAGTACTCTTACCATCAGACAAATCTGATGTTTCATCTCTCGTCTTAATCAAACTACTATTATTTTCAACCTTATTCCTTTTAAAAGTGATGCCTAAATTTCGTCTAGTTAGTAAAGTGCTTTTACCCAATGATTCTTCTTTCTTTAACCCTCCAAAGCTGGTCAGGAGTCCGCTAGAGCTTGGCAATGCTGGCATATTGAGGATCTTACTTCTGGTGTGGCTCTGGGACTCTTCTATGCTCTTCGAGGGTCTGAGAGAGAGGAGTGAGGCCATGTTTCTGTCATCCTCGTTCTCTGGTAGAAGACTTATGCTGAGAGATGACTTGGCTAACAGTACGCCGTCATTGAGGGAAGTTTCTTCTAGTTCTTTTCTTCTTTTCTGGAATTACAAATTAAATAAAACTTAGAATAGTGTCACAATGTTTAAGACTCGCTGTGTTATATACGATTTCCACCAACAGGGGGGCGTCAGAGCGCATTCCACACTGCTAAAGAAAATTCAGGCTACTACATAATTGTTAACCCTTTTAGTGCCTAGCACCCGGCTCCCGAGTCGAAAGACTTATCGTTGGACTCGGGAGCCGGGGGCTGGGCACTGAAAGGGTTAAGGTCCATTTTTGCATAGAATTTATATGTGTGTTGTATATTGGTGGGACTTAACTATTCCTCGTTGATAAGAGAAGAGACTACACCTTGGATAATTGTCTTTAAGTAAATGAGGGTAAATCTGTAATTTCCTTTTTACATCACTTGAAAATGAATACTCACTCTAAAATTCCTCCTTAAAGAGCAGTTAGCTTCATAATCATCTTTCCAGACAGACTCGTTCCTTCCCACCAGTCTCCCCAGCCGTGGCTTATCAAGTTTAGCCGTATCCTCATCCCCCGTCTTGTGTTCCAGCCTGAACATGGCATCATCAAACAGTTTTTTCTGGGTCTCTTTAGTTTCCGGCACAATCTGGCCGTTGTCTGTTGGGTCCCATCTGTTCTCTTGACGTCTTGCACCAGATACAATGACATAGTCTAAGTTCTGAAAATATTAATGATGAGTATTATTATTAGTTTAAAAGGAGACTTTTTCCTCTCACTTAAATATAGCAAGTACATTGCTGGAAGACTTTTATATCTCATGCTAATTTTAATAACAGAGATCTACCATTTCTTTTAATTTTTTCAGCAAACGGTAAGACCCGGAACCACTATCTGTAGGCGATTATAATATTAGTTCTGTGTAGCAATCGAACCTGCAACCTGCAGTACTGTAGCCAATAGCTCAGCCTCTGCGCCAACTGTGTTGTTGTTGGTATGTCATGGCCTTTGGTAAGCAATTAACAATTTTAGGTTCAAATACTTACACCTGGATCAGTTTTGATTTCAAAATGATTATCACACAAATGACACTTCATCCTGAACTGGTACACCGGAGTAGTATAGTACATTCCGATCTTCGTCTTTTCAGCATTGTACCTCACGCCCATCCCAATGTGGTTGTTACACCCATCGCACCAGATGTTGTATGGCATTTCAAAACGGATGATCAGGATCCCAAGATGGATCTTCCTGGCTCTTTCTCGTAAAGCATGGGTACCCATGAACTTATTCAACCCCCCGACCTTAGGGTCATAGTCGGGGGGGTAGTAAAGGTTCTGGCCCTTGCGTTCACCCATCTTTTAGCCTGTGAAGGTAAGGTTTAGGTTAGGAGACTATTAAATGTGTGATTTAACCAGGGTTAATAGCTGTCTTCTGAACAAAAGCCCGTTCTAAGACCCACTGTAAATTGATCAAATTACAAAGTGTAAAATTTATACCTTATTTCATATAAAACGTAGCTAACCTTTAAAAGAGACTTCTTGAGTTGTATGGAAAATCTTAACTATTGACTTTTGTATTTTAAAAATATGACTTGTCTGGCTGCGTTACAAATGAAATAACAAAATTAATGTCAAAAAAAGTCAAACCAAGTCAGCTGTCAAGTGAAAAGCTGTCAATTGAAATGTGATCTGTCAGCCAACTGTCACAGTTGTCAGCTCTTCAAGTGATGTAAAAACTATAACACCCCTCTTTTTGCGTCGGGGGTTAAAAACAAATCTTGGCTTGGTTTTAAAACGGTCTCCCCGTTTTAAAACTGGCGTTCTCCTAGTAGCCCTGTTGCTTGGGTATACTCAGTTTAAATTAGCCCCTAGTTTTCCGCACGGTGTAATTATTTATTCTAACCTAGAGTTTTAGCTAAAACAGGTGAAGTTGTTATTAGCCAAAGCTATGGAAACTAATAAGAGAGAACGACTTCCATTTTGCCATAGACTAAAAGAAAAGAAAAAAAATAAGAATCTGCTGGCAACTCGGTGACAGCTGTTTGACAGCTCCACTTTTATTTTCGTAAGAAATACCTTCTTCGAGATTAAAGCTTTTTGTTGATTATATTTGTTTGTTCATTGTATATTTCGCATTGAAGTATTAATTATTTCCGTGGATATATTCGCGTGCGCCACATAGTAATGTGAAGTACGATGTCTAACACTATTAATAGTTTGATCCGCAGTTAGTTTGATGAATCGTCTGATTGTGATGGTTGATCAGACATATTGACGAGTTATTTAGCGAAGATGGGTAGAAGAGAGGAGGCCGCTTGGGCCAGCGGCACCGTGGGGCTGGTGGCGGCCAGGGAGCGCGGGGATCTGAACAGAAAGTTTCAGAATCGGCTTACGGTGACCCGACCTATGATCGACAGATTGGGCCTCGAGAAGGAGCTTCACGGGCATATGGGATGCGTTAATTGCCTGGAATGGAATCATGATGGGTCGTAAGTATTGCAAAATCATCGCTCGTACACTTTTAAATTTGCGAATTACTACAAAAATCATGAATATAATTATAGAGTACTGGCATCAGCATCTGATGATCTCCACGTAATGCTGTGGGATCCTTTCCGGTACAAAGAGCTAACGAACATAACTACAGGACATACTGGCAACATATTTTCTGTGAAGGTGAGTCAGTACACAAATACCTACTGTTATAATAATATGTACCTCTGTTTAGGTAATAACAGCAAAAAAATATTGTTTTTGTCAATCTATTGAAATGAAATGAATAACTCTTGATTGTTTATGAAACAAATAACAATTGAATCTAAAAAAAACTGAAAATAAAAAGAACTGAATATCTGAAATGATTGACTGATTTGGCAAAAAGGATAAGTTTTTTTTTTTACTTTCAAATAACATTTAAATCAAATAACAAATCCTTCAATTTTATCAGAACAGGTGTGTAACATTTCTATTTGATAATAATCAATGCTAATTAGAATCTATTTAATGACAAGGCATTTTCTTTTTAAATAACCACCAACATTATCATTACAATGAGTCTTCAAGTTTTATTAATCATGCAATGCAATGTCTGTCTTTTGTTAACTTGTCTGTTAGAATGAAATGTTTTCTGCATATTATGAAATACTTCAGATAGCTTTTTATTTTTTTTTATTTATTGTTAAAGATTCTTTTTCAGATTTGGCTAGAGTATAATACAACCTTTTGTATTATACTTTAGCCAATCCAAAAAAGAATCTTATAAAATACAATGCAGAACAGTCAAATTAAGGAATAGTGCAGCTACAACAATGACTTTTTCACAACCTTTAAAATGTTTTATTATATTTCATAAGACAACATGCCCACCCCAGAATGGTCTTGTGCCCACCCCAGGCTGTAGGGCTCACCTTCCGCCTGACCGCATTGCGTTGCATCGGTCATGGCAATTTAGGGCCCCCCCTGAAAACTATCTCTAGATACGCAAATGAGGTTTTATAACATGTTCTTCTACTGGATGAATGTTACCAGTAGCAGATCATTAAAGCATTTCCATTGGGAGAGGTTTCCTTGGTTTCTACAAATGCTCTCATAACCTACTTTTGTAACTGTGATAAAGAGAATGTGAGAATGTTTTGTTTACTTAATGATAACCCACAATGATTCATGGTGACCCACACATCTCCTCCGCTTGATCTTGTTCTTGATTTCTTCTTTTCCATATTTTATACCCTATGGATTGATTCTCAATCATTCCTTTTACTTCTTTTATTGGGTTATGTTTTAGACAGTTGTTGTTCTAGTGATGCCTACAGATATTAAAGCCATTATCACATATAGAAGAAACAATAATAATGTAGCCAGGATTTTACATAACTTTATTGAAAATAATGTCCAAGGAGTTTCTTACTCATTTTTTCATAATGACTTATGTGTTCAGAATGTGAATAGGCAGCTTCAACTTTCTGACTATAATTGACTGAATGACAGTTCAAAAATGCCTGTTAATGATTTAATTGAAATAAATGCTTTCACTTTGAGACAAATTAATAAAGTTTTATTGCCAATCATTATTCAACCACTTTAAATATTAGGCCACATTATAGCCTTAACATAAATTAAATATGCATTGTTCTGTATCAATGCAGATTTGCTACAAGAATGATTGTCCTACAATAGCATGTCAATTTATTAAATAGTCCGGTGTCACATCTATTCAAAACCAATTGTGGTCACAATGCCAATTGTAGTGATGCTGCAAAGACTGATTATGTTAAATGTCCATGTACAAATATACTTATGTTAATCTTTACTTTATTTTATATGTTTTGCAATTTTTCTAGTTTTCCATAACATAATATTTACTGATTGTGTTGAAGATAATCTGTGAGTCATATTGTATTGTTTGGAATTTGAATTGGCTTAGTGAAATTCTAGTTTAGTGGTCATGTGGATCAAGTCTATTGGCAAGAAGTCAATATTTCTTAATAATTGGTGTTCGTTATTTAATAATAGTTCTGTCGCCATGGTAGGGCATCTCAATTCTTTTTTTGTAAATATAATGAAAGTAAATGATTATCTTCAGTAATTAATGATTGTGCTGAATTTTTATCAGATACAGTGATTAAGAATAAAAGTAAATAATAAACCGGCCAAGTGCGAGTCGGACTCGCGCACGAACGGTTCCATACCATTTTCTATAGAAACGAAAAAGAACACGTTTGTTGTATGGGAGCCCCCCTAAATATTTATTTTATTCTGGTTTTTAGTATTTGTTGTTATATATAACTGTCTAGCTAATTTTGATTTATCTTGAAGTTACCATTATAGGGTATCCCCTAACTTTTTAATTCAGTTCTTGATCAGTGCATTGCCGTTGTCTGCAGTTCATGACACCGGATGTGATAGCGACGTGCGCGGCGGACGGCACGGTGCGCGCGCGCAGCATCCGCTCCAACTCACCGCTGCTGGAGTGCGTGTGCCACTGCGCAAGAGTCAAGCGGCTCGCCACCGCGCCCGACAACCCGCATCTACTGTGGTCTGCCGGGGAAGATGGGCTTGTACTGTAAGATCTATATTCCTTATACTTCCCTTTGTCTTAAATCAATGGCAGAATCCTGGGTCATGCAGTCGCTCCAGTCGCTCCATGCTTATTAAGGGTGCTTGACATAAGAGCCTGCCGTGGCTACGGGTTGTTTGAAAGCGCTCCCAGAACACAAATGGCACAAGCAGGAACATGGATGGCTTTTTGTTAGTAAAAGTCTGACACTAAGGACGGGAGAAGATATTTGATGATTTCCCACCTCAAAAAAAAGACTGATATGATGATGATGAATAGTATTTTCATTTTGTGTGTGATACAGTTTGTTTGTGGCAATCAAAATGCTGCTCTCTACAATTTTTTTACTAGGTTCTGCCTGCGTCATAATGGATGCATTATGACACGGGAACCGTACTTTTTACCGGGATGGAAAGTAGCCGGGAATAGAGAGTCCAGGCTATAATCAATCTGTGTGACAAAAATTTAGTTTAAATAGTACTAATATCAACTTTTATGTGTACCCAATAAATAAAAGTAACAAGCCTATAGTATTAGGTATTTGTTTTTTTTTTCTGTCTTCTGGACTAATACCTCTTATCCCCATCTCCAGCCAACACGACATGCGTATGTCGCACAACTGTACCCCGGAGTCGTCCAACGTGCTGGTGAATCTCCTCAACCACTTGGGCCGGTACGCGGAAGCCAAGTGTGTGGCGGTGAACCCCAGGCGCCCCTACCAGCTGGCGGTGGGGGCCAACGACTTCTACGTGCGTCTGTACGATACCAGGATGATCAAGCTGGCGAAGTTGCAGGTAACAGCTGTTGGTGATGTAAGGAGGATGTTCAGGTACACTAATTGTATGGATGTTTGTATGACTTCTGAGTTCTGTAAAGCAGAAAGTAAAATCAACTCTTATTTCACGTACTAAACCGACGTGAAATAAGAGTTAATTGTCAGTATATTCGATATTTAACACACCACCGTTGTCTAATGCGGGTTCACTGACTAATACCTTCGAAAAACATAAAGAAGAAGAATATTTTTTTCCAAAACTGGAAAGGGCCTTTGCTCAGGAGTAGGACAGAAAAGTAAAAAAGATGGGACAGTACTGCAAGATCATCTATGTGACTAGATAACCTAGTTCCTGTAGGGTAGTTGTATTGTCTTATTAGTAGTGGCAACCAACTAACTAAACTAACTGATGATATACATATCAAATCAAATCAATCAAATCAAATCAAATCATTTATTTCAATTAGGCCATTAAAAGGCACTTTTGAACGTCAAAAAAAATTTAAACTAATGAATCTAGTTTCATAGCTAAATCATCCGAGCTGATTGCTTTTTAGGGATTTTAACATCAAGTCAAATGCGAGCAATTTTCATTTACACACTGATAAAATTAACTAAAACTCATCAGAAATAGAGTTGGAAATTGCTTGCAGATAAAAGAGTGCTACGCGTAATGACACAATTTCCAACTTTATTTCTGTAAAATTCCGGAAATATAAATAATTAAAAATCTCGATATTACAATATATCTTATCTCTATCTGGATTAAGCCTAGTGCGCATGCGCAGGTGAACTCTCCGGCGTCGCGTCAGATGTGGGAGCGGCAGAACATGCGCTGCTCGCGCGCCGGGCACGGCGACCCCGACAACAACATCCCGCGCGCCGCCGTGCACTACTTCGCGCCCGGTCAGTACAGCTTTACTATTACTACAAACATACTAACACGCCATCACGCCTGTATTCCCCGAAGGGATAGGCAAAGGTGTGCAGTCAGCAACAAAAGTAGATTATTATTTTTTAATCCTTATTATTGAGCATAATATCAAAGGAAATACGAAATGGATCTAAAATTAAAATGAAATGATCTCTTAGATATTGCCTAAAATTCTCAATATCAGTGAGTTGTGTTATTTCATGTCTATTTATATGATATGTAAAAGTAACCTAATCTACTTTTGTTGCTAACCGTACCTATTTACCCACAATTCGCCGGTATATTTAGGTACCATGTAATAGGGGGCGAGCCTATTGCCATTAACCGGGCACAAATCCAAACTCCGAGATGCTACTGAGAATTTCATAGAAAAACCGAATAACTATTTGCTCGACCTGGGAATCGAACCCAAGACCTCAAGCGTAGCAGTCGTTTTTGAATATCACTTGATAGAAAACAAGCCTTTGACTATAGTTATCTGCAATAAAAATGCAAATGCTTTACCATCTCAGAGACAAAGTTGAAATGTTTTATTGTTTGAATTTATCATCGTGGTGCAAGAATTAGTCTTTGGAAGATGAGAAACAGGGTGTAAAGTTTCTCATCCTCCATAGAATAGGGAGGATCCTCCGACCAGACAGGTGTTGTATCTGGTGGGCTACTGCTCGACGGTTGATGTCGGGATTTTGTATGTATGCGAATGGCGCGGAGAACTTTGATAGCGCGATCTAGGCATCGTCAGTTATTATTATTATATTATTATCATCCAATTACCCGTCCCGCCCAGGGCGGGGGGGGGGGGGGTCATTGGATGATTTTACCATCTTAAAAAAAAAAAAAAAAAAAAAAAAAAAGGCATCGTCAGTTTTGCCGTCGTAGTTCGCAAGCTGTGCGATAGATGTCGCTCCAAGTCCAGCTGTCCAGGGTGCGCAGGAACTTTGCATTTGTTCCTTAAACCTCACGGTTGTTCCAGGGCACCTGTCGATGGAGCCGAATGAGCACACGTTCCCCAAGAAGGCGACCACGTACGTCGCGTTCAGTAACGATGGCAACGAGCTACTCGTTAATCTGGGCTCCGAACAGGTAACACATCATTATGACTATAATCTGTACAAATAAATTAAATTGAAGTGTCTGCTTGTAAATAACATTTTTTTTTTACAAAAAATTTTAGTTTGTTCCGGCTTAAGCTCCGAAACGGTTAGACCGATTTTGACGGGACCTTCAATGGCAGATCTAAAGTTATAAAGAGTAACGCAGACTTATTAATTCTTTAACAACTCACTTACCGCTGTGCGTTCATTCAGCGTACCGAAACCCATTTTTTTTAAAATATTATTTGAGTCACTTTCTCGTGAATAAACAGTTTTTCTTTCTCATTTATTCATATTCATTTATTTGTTTACCATAATGTGTATAAAGATGTTACATAAGGCTTAAAGCTAAAGTACAGTTATGGATTCTGTTAGGGCACAACAAAATTGTAAATTTTAAATGTCATGGAACCAAAAACTCCAAACCACACAACTGTCTATAGGAAAGTATTTTACCAATATTTTCTCCCCAGGTGTACCTGTTCGACATTAACTCAGCAAGGAGGCCAGTGCTGGTGGAAAGCTTCATAATCCAGCACAACCACGGCAACCGTGCCGGCGAGAGCAAGCAGCCGGCACGCAACGGCACCAACGGCACGAGTGACAGCAGCTGCGCCAACGGCACGCTCGACCCGATGCCGCAGCTGCCCGAGAGAGTGCGGAGGCTTAAAGAGAGAGTGAGACGATTGTGTGCTATGTATTTAGGGTCATTATAAAACAACATGGTTCCGGCACAGTATGTTATATACAGTCAGGTACAGGCTTCTTCTGGGTAAGCTCACTCCATCGTAGACTTTGTCTTTGTCACCGTTGACTAAGACTAGAGCCAAGAGCTTCCCATCTTGAATAAAAAAAAATAGCTATAATTTGCCATTCAATTTAGGACTTTAAGTCGTGTGTGTTAAAATTGATTTTTAAATGACAAGAGAGGAAAGGTGACGGCTCGCGGAGGGCGTGCTGGCAGCTAAAAGTTGTAGCTATGGAGACAATGCTGCCTGGGCCGTTGTTGTGTCGGAGCGGTCCAATTTTTTGTAGAACCATTTATCGGACTGTTCATTTTTGTTGGATTGTTCAATAATATATTGACTATGTAGGTACCTGATGTATATCTGACATAACTACGCTTCGTGACATAATTTAATTTTAATTTAATGTATTCTAATATATAATCTAATTTTAACTTCAACATAAATTTTATAATAATAATTCTAATAGCACTGCAATAATAATAATTCAAAATAAATAAATTGTATGAGCTAAAATCTATGGGTGTATGTAAACAATGTTGACTTGTCTGAAATAAAGAAATTTAATTTAATTTTATTTATTTATTAGATAGTTTTGTGGGACCGACTTTTTGCAGGACGTGTGCGTTAGTATATTAGAATACATATGTTTCATTCTCTTCGACAAAAAAATCGGTCACCGATTGACAGACGCGGGCGGAACACTATTTTTCGTCATTATTTCGTCTCCATTGAAATTGATCACTATGCCCGTTTGGTCAAGAGAATGTAATCTCTATATACTAATAAGCTAATTTTATTATCAAAAAATTATAATATTATAATATTCTAATGTTCTCTGTTCGTGTTCCAGGCGAATGACTTCGTGAACAAAGGCAACTACTCCACCGCGGTGGAGTTCTACAACGAGGCTCTGGCCGCGTGTCCTGACTACGCCATCCTCTACTCCAACAGGGCCGCCGCGCTCATGCGACGCGGCTGGTAAGTCTGACTAGTGTGGAAGGCCTACTTACTCCAAGGTGTTCCTACACCTGCACAAAAAATGCCATTGATGCCGCAACAAACGTGGCCACGTGCTTGGGTCAAATACTATAAATAAAAGGATTTACCTAAAATCGATTCGAAAAGAATAGAAAGAATATATCAAGGAGAAGGAGGCCCACTTTCTGTGTGCACATGGTTTGTGTCAATAAACTTTTTTCTTTCTTTCTTTTCACTCTTCTTCTTATCGCGTGGGCAGTAAGGTCTAACGACCCCACACACCCTAGTGTCAGAGTTTCTAAACCGCCTCAGGGCCTCTGACATGGTTACTGATGTCAGTGATGTCCAAGATAAACTTAGAAAGTACATATGAATTAGGAAAAGTCACAGTGGTACTTGCCCGTGCCCGGTTGCGAACCCACAACCTTGTGCATGGGAGGCGGGCGCCTTAACCACCGGGCCACTACTGCTACTTACTGGGTTCTTTTCACTTAGAAGTCGGAAGAGCTTACTTCTTTGGAACTGGTTATCTAGGACCGACTGAATCATTTCTTTCTTCGAGGAAGTTGTTGGTTGTCATGAGTAAAATCATGTGTTAAAGTATAGTTCAGTAATTAACCAGTCAGCTATACTTCTATCTATACTAATATTATAAAGAGGTAAAGTTTGTGAAGTTGTAAGGGGTAATATCTGGATCTGCTGAACCGATTTTGAAAATTCTTCTACCTGTAGAAGGTTCCGTTATTTGTGATTGTGATAAGCAATCTAACATCACGCTATGACCCACGGGAGAGTAACCAAAGACTTAATTTAACGCGGGTAAAAAAAGCTACGCGGATGAAGTTATGAGCAACGGCTAGTCCTATATAAAAGGTCCGTGTCAGCAACTAAACCAGAGTAAAAAGATAAAAGCATAAACGCATGCTCCAAATAAAATCTCCCCAATTATTTGAACAAACTAGTGTTCCTATTCTCTTCCTCACAGGTCGGGCGACACATACGCCGCTATCAAAGACTGTTACAAAGCTATAAAGCTGGACTCCTCGCACGTCAAGTCTCACTTCCGACTTGCCAAGGGTCTGATGGACCTCAAGCGAGCCCGGGAGGCGCACGAGTGTCTGCTGTACTTCAAGGACAAGTTCCCGAGACACGCCACCAGCCATGCCGTGTTCCTACTGCAGAAGGATATCAATGTGGCGCTGGAGGGTTTGGAGACCACGCCTGATGAAGGTATGGTAGTCTAGGATCCTGGTAACCTTTTGAACGCCCCGTCAAAAAAGCATAAACGTGCGCCAGAATCTAAATATCTACAAAATAGTAGTGAGTTCGGAATTATATTAATGTTATATTATGAGTGAGTGAGGCAGTGTAACTGCCTCGTTAGTCTAGTGCAGGGATGGCGAACCTTTATCGGCGATAGTGCCATTTTTTATAGAAAAATAATAATGTGACTATGACGTGCCATCAAAGAATCTTGGCTTAGTCATTGAATGGAGAAAAATACAACTAGAAGCTGTTAACACTCTTTGTTTGCAACTAGTTTGTACAAGAATCGTAATATTTACTATTTTATGTTTATTTTAATAAAAGGTTAGTGTGATTTCTGCTGTTGTAAATTGTTTTCGATCAAATACATATACAGTTGTCATATATTGGCGTGCCCGAATTATTTTGTCGCGTGCCACTACTGGCACGCGTGCCATTGGATCGCCATCCCTGGTCTAGTGGTTCTTAGCGCGACTGCTACGCTAGAGGTCTTGGTTTGATTCCCAGGTCGCATAGCCTTATTGGGTTTTGTTTTATGAAATTCTCAGTAGCAGCTCGGAGTTAGGATTTGTGCCGGGTTAATGGCAATTGGCTCGCCCCCTGTTATACGGGACCTAAGCATACCGGCGAACTGTGGGTGTACATTGGTACACCTCTGCCTAATCCTTCGGGGAATACAGGCGTGATGGTATATGTCAAAAAAGCATAAACGTGCGCCAAGCTACAAATTCATCTTTTAATACCTACAAAATAGTATTGAGTTCGGAATTATATGGATGTTATTTTATGAGTTTTTTTAACATATAAAAGTCGTGTCATGGTATTGTGACCGTGGCGTGTTTCATACATAGATTGTCATCTATACATGACTGGAAGGTTTAGTTTGCACGATCGTATTTAATGTTTGAGCATAGATTAAATAAGTACAGATACTTCACTCCATAGAGAAAACTCAACACTTAACGCTATAATTACCTACAAAACGTTCGTGCGTGAGAGAGAGAGATAGCAATAACGCGCGTCATACAACACAGCACTAGGGCTATCTATGCTGAGAAATGATTACACAAAAGTATAGGTGACTTCAAAGTATTATTGTGTAGTATTATTGTATGTACTAAAATATGTAATGTATTTTCTGTACACTACAAATTGCATTGCGAGGTTTAGACATTATTGAAGGCGCGCGTATCGTTTATTTTGTTGCGGTAGGTATGTACACTCAAGCGAGCGCGTGACAGCCGACTGGATTCGTTGCGCCCGGGCGCAGGCGAGCCGTAGGCACTTAAGAGAGTAACCTTGAACGAGTGACGGAGGCCTGGTTTGAGTAAGAAATTACAAAAGGGAAAGAATAAAATCAATAGTGTGTGTGTGTTGTGTATCCAGCAGCAACGGAGAACGAGGACAGCCAGCCCACCAGCGTGCTGGAGCGCCAGCTGCGGACCGCCGCGCTGGACTACGAGCAGCGCTTCCTGGGCCACTGCAACACCACCACCGACATCAAGGAGGCCAACTTCCTGGGGCCTGACGCCAACTATATCGCTGCTGGGTATGTTGAAGACTGATTGTAAAGTCAATCAGCCATTTATTTACGAAGCATTTAGTAAATTTTACAAAGTCTTTACATTATTCTTGATGCTTTTCAACGCAGACATTCTGAGGTGTAGAAGCAACCGTACCCTTTGACAGCTGGCTCCCGGGACATACGGAACGTGCCTCGATTTTCAATACAGCGATCCTTTGGGAATCCGTACCAGCTCCTTACTATTCCACTGCGAGCAAAAGCCTTTCTATGCAGACAAAACACGAGCATTGCTCACCACGTTTGCTCAACGCGGATTGGCAATTTCAGACTTATATTTAGGTTTCCCTACGATGTCCTTCACCGATGTCAGTGATGTCTAAAATATAATTAGAAAGTACAGTATGTATTGAGGAGCTCGTGGCTAAATAATGACAGCCGCATAGACCGATCTTCCGGGTTAGGCCACGCTTGCCGAGGTTGGTCTGTGGATGGGTGACCATTTACCAAAGCGAGTTTCCTCCGTGCTTCGGAAAGCACGTAAAGCCGTTGGTCCCGGCTGTCATTTGTAGATCTTCGACAGTCGTTACGGATTCAAATTCAAATTCAATTCAGTTGTGGAGGTCAGATAGGCAGTCGCTCCATGTAAAACACTGGTATTCAGCTGCATGCGGTTAGACTGAAAAGCCGACCCCAATATATGTAGTTGGGAAAAGGTTAAGCAGATGATGATGATTATATATTGAAAAGGTCACATTGGTACTTACCTACCTCATGTATGACAGGCGGGCGCCTTAACCGCTAGGCCATCACGAGACTATAATAAAGAGAGCCTGATGATGTTTAAATCAATATTACATGTTCTGGTTCCAGTTCCGACGACGGCAGCCTGTTCATCTGGTGCCGCAAGTCGGGCAACATCATCCGCTGCCTGCGCGGAGACGACTCCATCCTCAACTGCATCCAGCTGCATCCCTCCATGTTCCTGCTCGCCACCAGCGGCATCGAGACCGTGGTGCGGCTGTGGAGCCCTAGGCCTGAGGTAGACCTGCACGAATATTATTACTATCAATCATCATCATGTCAGCCGCAGGACGTCCACTGCTGAACATAGGCCCCCCACATAGATTTACAAAAAGACGGGTTGGAAGCAATCTGCATCCAGCGTCTTCCTGCGGTCTTAATCAGGTTGTCTGTCCATCGTCACACGTAGAGCTGATGGCCGATAGGGCCGCAAAGTTCTCGAATGGAGACCACGCACCGGTAAACGCAGCGTAGGATGACCACCCTCAAGGTGGACAAACGACCTGATTAATTACATATTTTTTTTTTTTTTTTAAATCAAGTTTCATTGAAATAACTATAGAAACCAAATATGTAGTTACGGTAGCGCAACTGCTACGCTAGCGGTCTTGAGTTCGATTCCCAGGTTGAGAAAAGTGTTATTGGGTTTATCTATGAAATTCTCAGTAACAGTTCGGAGTTAGGATTTGTGCCCGGTTAATGGCAATAGGCTCGCGACCTATTACATGGGACCTAAACATTCCGGCGGACTGTGCGTGTACATTAGTACTCCTTTGCCTAACCTTCCGGGAAATATACAGGGGTGATAGTATGTTTGTATATCATATTATATATATTTTTTTTTTACTGAGTTGCATTGAAATAGCTTTAAAATCCAAATAGTTACGAAATAAAACAGTTTTTCTTTAATGATTATTGTGTCTTTTTATAAATCTAGTTGTGTGTTTAACGACCTTTGAGCCCAGACGCATCAGCCAAGACCATACGTCTATTGACAGAGAATGCTTTGTGTCATTACACCCGTCATAAGCAAAGCGCTCCGAGATGATCTTTTTGATTCATGTCGATTATCAAACCGTATTCTATTTTTTTTTTATTGAATTTGTGTACTTTTATCACTTATTGTATGATTAAAAAGAGTAAGTTAAGAGTTTCTTGCCCTTTCTTCTTCAGACGAAACTACCTTTTGAAATGGGCAGCTAGATTCAATACACCAAATTTTATTTTAATTATTACTTTGTTTCTAGTTAGTACTTTGTTAGCCAGTTATTAACTTTCTTGTGCATGCTGTGGTCTCCTATAAGTGAAGGAGTACACCTACATAATGCTTTTGTAATATTGTTTTTATGTCATGATTTGTTTATGTCTTTTGTTGGACATCTTATGAAATTATTTCACTTTGTCTTTTACCGGCTTCAATAAAAGAGGAGGTTCTGAATTCAAAATTGTGTTTGTTTATTGTTCGTAGGACGGCAAAGAAGAGACCCGCATCATCCGCGACTCGGGCTCGGCGGCGCAGGCGAACCAGCAGCGCATGCGCAGCGACCCTTTTGAGGCCATGCTGCTCAACATCAGCTTCGCGGGCGGCGCCGACCGGGACCTGCACTCGCCCGCCTGCAGGCCTACCTAGGTACATCATCATCATCATTATCATTGTCAGCATAATCATCATCATCATCATCATCATCATCATCATCATACAGCGTATAGCCGTCCACTGCCTTACGTAGGCTTCCCCCAAAGAGCGCTAACCGTCCCGGTCTTAATAATAATAAGGGGCCTCTACGACCTGGTTTCGGCTCCTCGTACGCCTTTCAAAGATCTGTGATCCTAGGGTCCCGAGATACGTTACATAATCATTTTATTATCGGGCAACTGAGGCTCATAGATTATCCTTATCTTATTTTAAGCACATCTTGCTAAGCTTAGGCACATTTTGAGTTATAATCTTACATCACTTTCCATCCTTGCCACTCATCTATCTACTTTAGCATTGTGTAGTCAAAGTCGATTTTAGGATGTGAAATGGAAAAGCCCTGAAAAAAAAAACATAATTGCAATCGAATTTGAGCTTTGTCATGTATGACAATGGGTGTGGTGGCCAAAATTTGATAATAATCTTACATCTAGATTTATTCTATAGGCTACATATCGAACCCTGTACCCAACACTAAGCTATCGCACTTGCTACCACGAGACCTATTCTAATAATAACTACATCTTTCATAATTTTCATTATTTAAAATCCCCATTTTTATTTTCAGGTAACACCAGAAATAAATTATTTAACAATATTTATAGGCGTTATAGGAGCGCGGTCGATAAGGAACATTGTAATCATCACTTCGAGTCATTTGTAAATAGTTACTATTATATACATTATTACATATAATTATTAATACGGCGTTATCATTATTTTCCACCTTTTTTAAGTTATACTCAACGTCGTGTCTGTGCTACGTACTAGAGGCGTTATACAAATTGTATATTATATTCCATTTGTTTAGGAGTTAGGCATACTTGTTAACTATTTATTCTACTTCGTTATGAAGGTTCGCAATTCGTGTTTTACGCGATTGTGTATCTTATTGCCATGGCATTATAAAAGAAAATGCTGTGGTTTTTCCTTCTAAGTCGCTGGTTCGACTTCTTTAGAATATTAGCTGGCAAAAATCTTGAACGCCTTAACAGGGAATATGCATTTTTTTAAATCATTTCTCATTCATGTAATAAACAGTTCAGTAAAACTACTTTTCGAATAACCATGAAATTAAAAAGGATATAAGCCATGAAAGATTGGTTCTATCTCTTTCTAGCAAAACGAAATTTAACGCGTTTATATGGCCGTTGTGACATGTGGCGTCACATGTCATATCGGATCTCTCTGTCTAATCGGTGCGTAATTATTAGTTTTAAATGCTTATATCGGCCGTAGTTTTGGCCGATTTCAATTTTAGTTTTACGTTTAGTCACCTTTACTACAGTATTTTCATACTTTGCTTATAAATGCGATTAAAAAAAAAAAATGCATATTCCCTACTGTTCAAGATATTTGCTGGCCTGTCATCGTATCAATTTACTTAGTATTGGCATTTCTAGCTTTATCATCTTTCACACAATCTATTTTTCTACGTATTTTAATTCTTCCTTAGGTAAAGAGCACAAAAATTAGGATGCTTTAGGTACTTGGGAATTGGTCAGGGGAATGTTGAAATTAGTTCACTTTTATCGTCATTTGTTACGATTTTATAGATGAAAATATTCCGATCGACGTGAAATGGGGTTGCGCCACCGTCCACTGTATGTTTAATGAACACGATCGCCTTTTGTTGTTTAAAACATATTATTATACGGGTGTAAGAGACATCTATCCTGTCGGGGCTGCGGGTTGTTCGAAAGAGATACCGCGCCCCCGGAACGCAAAGGGCACATGAAGGAACATAGACGGGTTTTAGTCAGTAAAAGTCTGACACACAGGGCGGGGGAAGTTATTTGATGATGTCCCGTTTATATAAAAAAAAGAGACATCTATCCGTAAACTTCGCCAGTGCACACAGAACACTATTCTGACTTCAGAACAAGTGGAATTTCTTGCAGGAAAGTTTGTGAAATTGGGCTGTTGCTGTTTTTTGTCATCTGTAATGGCAATAACGATATTAGTTAACCTAAAACAAGGGCAAAAGAATTTTTTACCAGCCGCTGACGGGGATACAGAAGGAATAAGAGCGAATTTTCACTTCTCGGAAAAGTATTTAAAACCTCCATATCTTTTTACTTATGGTTTTCCTGTAAAAAAAAATCTTGTTGTCTGATACTCAGTCCAGAATATCTAATTTAAGGATAGGTGTCCCTTACACCTAATATAATATATAGGAGTTTTATGCTTCCTGGGTTTACTAAGGGCACTATTTTCTACCGAAATTAAACTTACATAAAAATATTATGATTATTAGAACCATTCTTATAACGCCACCTCGTGGCAGACTATCCTGTCTTTCTACTTTCGAACACTGCTCATCTCATAATAATTTAAACTAATAACTAATGCTTGAACTTGGTTAACCAACAGTCTCTAAAAATATACACGTTGAAATAATGGCTATTTTCCCGTGGCAGAACAATTTGCCCTCGCTCATACTAATCGAAACATCTAAGAGTTAAAAGTAAGAAATATAGAGTCGCTTTCGAGTTTTGTTAATCTGCAGTTTTTGATTATAATAACAAAGAGAACTACGTAAATCTTAAGCTACGGGAAAATAACCATTAAAATGTCACCATTGGAATCGCATCGCAGATGTGATGTCAATCAAGTGATATTGTGTGAATATGTTTTGCTCAACCCGTGTCTAGTACGTAGTACACGGATGTCAATTTAGTTCTCATTTGTGTGCAAAGTAACGTCGCACAGTGGGCTGGATTTTGAGTTTCATAGAACTTCGTTTGCTTTTTTTGAAAGTCGTGTTTTTTTGGCTGGAAATGGATTCTTTGACCATTATTATACTTCATTATGAAATATGGGATCATTGGAGCCAGTGTATCTATTTTTAAAATACAAAAGTTAAAAAAAATGTATGGAGCTAGGTTAAAAATATCGAATATCTCCGGAACCGCACGTTTGGCCGTAATATCCTTACACACGGTCATACCTCTATTTATTTAGAATTTTTTGGTATATTTCATATATCGGGCACAGGTGCGGTTTTTTTTTTTAAAATCGGAGAATATTTTAAATTTTTTATTATGTATTTTCCGATTGCATTTTATGAATAGGTGGGTAGTGCTGGTCTAAAAACTTAATAAAATATATTTTTCAAGATGGCCGCTACCAACAAAAACAATTGTCACACTAGGAATATAAGTTCAAAAATTGTTAAAATTAAAATGAGGTCGAATTAGCTGAGATCTGACATAAACGAACATAAATATAACGGGTTTTATGTGCGCCTTAGTTAATTTGTGTAAACATTAGTTAATTCGTGGAAGTACTCATTAGTTAATTCGTGTACTCATTAGTTAATATTAAAAAAATACTATTGTCCGATAACGCTGATTTGTCTCAATAAGTAATGAGTACAGAAATTCCCAGTAATTAACCAAATTTTTGAGAAATATTCACTGTTGTTAATTAATTAGCTAACGATCGACACCTTTAGACGATTAATTAGCAATCAGAGTTTGCTCTATCTACATCTTGTAAACAGAAATTATAAATTCATAAATAAAGAATTTTAAATAGATCTTTTAACAAAAGTTACTTATTTCTTAATTTAGAAATAAAACAATTAAAAACATAGTAATTAAAATTTTATTTATCTCTTCTCATAAAATAACCTAATGTTATCAATGGTACTACGTAAAATCTTAAAAAGTAGTAAAAATAAATCTTAAAATAAACCTATATTTAATTTCAAGTATAAAATAAAAAAAGTCAAAAACTTAAAAATACAAAAATATAATGATGCAATAAATCTACGGCTAATCATCTACATCGCTACTTTCCGAGCCCGAGTCTAACTCTGAACCAGACTCCAAATGAGAGACATCGCAAAATTCGACCTCTTCTTCGGGCTCATCAAGCAACAAAAGGTCCAATGTAGCACTAAAAAGCACTTGCTTCTTTTTGCTTACCATCTTTGGTCTTGTTGCTGAAATAAGAGGATCAGATGAAAGAAGAAGCATGTTGAGTATGTCTTCATTGGAAGATTTTCTACTAATTTTTCGAGAGTGATGTTCTCGAAACCTTCGAAAATCTTTGTTCCGGGCCTCAGATGCTTCTTCTGACAAACTTCCTATGGGAAGAATTGCGTTACTTATAATTATATCCGCCCCATGTACCAGCAACTTGTGTACACTCGAAGGCATATAGAACCACTCATAAAGTTCTACATACTTCTTGGCTGTTTGAAGAGCATAATCCTTAAATTTTTCTGCGTCGATTTTTTCACCACTTGTAATGGCTTGCAGAATTACTGCAAAACTATGGATTAACTCCTCGTCCAATCCAGTGATAGCAGCTGTTTTGGTGGGGTCTTCGAAAAATCGTCTAGCAGTGTTGCCGTCATTAGTTGTTCCAGATCCCTGTTTCACAATATCTACTAGAAGATTTAATTCAGTCTTAAAACGATCCTGAATTCCCTTTTTCCTCGATTCGAATATAGTTTTATCTTCATTACTTCGTATTGACCATTTTTTCAGATCTAATCTGTACGCTATATGTAAAAGACATTCCATGCTTTTAATCCGCGCATGTAATGAAGACAAGCCAAACTTATAAAGGTTAGATGAGACATCTCTTTTCAATATCTCGTTAATATTGTTCATCTCTGATGGTTTGGCCGAACAGAGATAACAGGTAGCACTGGACTTTACTTCCGAAAGATATGTGCATACTTTCCCGTCAATCATGGTCATCATGAGGTCATGAGTAACCGTGTTGGAACCACAATTCGATGCTCGAAGATTTTTTATTTCTTCTTCCATCTGCTTTGCATGCTCCACTACTACAAATTTACTTTCTTTTATAAAAGTAAATTGTACTGGGCGGCAATATGATGGTGAGCAGGGGCTTGGGTTAGTCCAAATAATTTCGTCACCACATGTTACTCTCAGTGGAACCAGAGAGGTCATGAATATACTGGAATCGTTATGATCTCCGTCCATTTTCTGTTTGTATTGGCTTTGATTTGAGGCTCCATCAAAACCCCACTTGGAAATCATAGAAAGATGCTTATTTTCTACACTTTTGGACAAACTCTCTAAAATTCTCTGGGCTGTTTTATCAAGTAGGCTTTGTAGGATGATTTTAGCCGAAGAATCAGTCACTGTTATGCACTCCTTTGGTGGGTAGCACTCCAATTTAGTTTTCTGTACTTTGAAGTAAGATGGGTATAAATCTTTTGCCCCTTCTCGAATGGCAGTTTCTCTTAATGTTATGTATTGCCATTTCGAAAGTTTAAGTGACAAAATGATACCTAGTGCCTTTTCTGGAGTGAACAGTACAGAAGCTGGCGTCTTAATTATATCATGAAACTTGTCAGCTGCTTCTGGATGCTTGAGCATATACTCAATTACAGAGGCAATCTTGTTATGCCCTTCGTTTTTTAATTGAGATCTAGCTGCAAATAATATTTCATTGCTCTCGCGGTCCTTTTGGTCTTCAGTTCTAATTTTTTTCTGTTTGGACCCCAAATCTTGAAAAGCCTTTCGAGATGAAGCTTTTCGTTTTGTCATAGTTCCAACTGATGACGATGAAGGTCCAGGTTCTAAGAAATTTGGCTCTTCAATAACTGGAATTGGTGCAACTAATTCCTTTACACAACTTGGCCAGTCAATATTTGACTCCAGCCAACCTTCATATTGTTTTTTGAAGTCTTCGAAATTCCGACGCACTTGCTGCCACCTCTTCATTGCAGCTCGAGTAAATCTTCGGCAAAACTCTCTCAGAGTCAAACTGTCCTCTTCGGAAAAGGTGTGGTCTAATCGTGACACCAATGCTTGAAATAAGTGATCACTTTTATTGTCACCACTTCTTAAAATAACAAATAAATCTAAGTTAGTAGCCAAACTCTCCATAATTAAATATGTTAAAATTACTGTTGTCAGGAAGGTAGCTCAAGATGAACTAAATTATTTTAGTAACGCGGAACTATTTATATTTAATAACAGTAGGGTAGTTAGCAACCATTAGCTAATTGCCAGCAAAAATTAGCTAATCATTATACCAAATTTACAAATATTTTTGAAGAACAAACGCTGATTTCTAATTAATCCTCTAAAGGTGTCGATCGTTAGCTAATTAATTAACAACAGTGAATATTTCTCAAAAATTTGGTTAATTACTGGGAATTTCTGTACTCATTACTTATTGAGACAAATCAGCGTTATCGGACAATAGTATTTTTTTAATATTAACTAATGAGTACACGAATTAACTAATGAGTGCTTCCACGAATTAACTAATGTTTACACAAATTAACTAAGGCGCACATAAAACCCGTTATATTTATGTTCGTTTATGTCAGATCTCAGCTAATTCGACCTCATTTTAATTTTAACAATTTTTGAACTTATATTCCTAGTGTGACAATTGTTTTTGTTGGTAGCGGCCATCTTGAAAAATATATTTTATTAAGTTTTTCCATTATTAGACCAGCACTACCCACCTATTCATAAAATGCAATCGGAAAATACATAATAAAAAATTTAAAATATTCTCCGATTTTTAAAAAAAAAACCGCACCTGTGCCCGATATATGAAATATACCAAAAAATTCTAAATAAATAGAGGTATGACCGTGTGTAAGGATATTACGGCCAAACGTGCGGTTCCGGAGATATTCGATATTTTTAACCTAGCTCCATACATTTTTTTTAACTTTTGTATTTTAAAAATAGATACTCTGGCTCCAATGATCCCATATTTCATAATGAAGTATAATAATGGTCAAAGAATCCATTTCCAGCCAAAAAAACACGACTTTCAAAAAAAGCAAACGAAGTTCTATGAAACTCAAAATCCAGCCCACTGTGCGTCGCGGTGCCAAGTGTGTTTTGTTTTTATTTCCTTTTTTAATGTTTTTATGATGATGTCAATTTGGGGGGAAGAAAAATTTTCAATAAAGAATTCTGTTTTTTAAATTTTAGTTCTTATGTTTTAAAGAAATTGGTGGCTATGTGGCAGTGAGTACAGAGCAGGAATATGCTTAATTCATTGAAGAATTAATATTGAACCAAAATACGTTTCAGTTAGAGTTGAAAATTGTATGCAAGACTAATAAATTAATTACGCGCCGCATTTATTATCTTGCAATTTGCAACTCTATTCCTGTTGAGTTTCAGTTCATTATTGATTTATAAATGAAGACTGCTGCATATTGCTGCGCTGTCAGCTGACCGTAAGGGAGTATGTATGAAGATATTTTGTATGTAAACTATTGGAAGAGATACTAGTGAAACTTATATTGGAAAATAATAGAAACATATTTATAATATATTTTGACATAGATTTAGTTACAAGAACTGATATATAATCATGAGTCATAGCCATAATTATAATCTGCTGTATCATAGTTAATACTCGGGTACGCTAAGGCACCCTTTCCACTGTGATGTGACGCCTAAAGGTATTATGGAAACCTACCATATATATTTCACTGAGCCACTAGTGCAACTGTACACTGGGCCATTAGTGGTGGCCCCAGCAAAGCTACTAGTAGCCCTGTGTGCAGTGGCACTTAAATATAAAGTCCTTCTTACATTACAATATCTGCAAGTGACTAGTATTCTTACAGTATTGGTTTTTCTTACTCCTCCGCTGGTCCTTACTGATTTATTTCATTGCGGGATCCAAGACAGTTGAATCGTTTCTCCGGGACTCGGCGAGCTTCATTGCTTCGGTGCTTTTCTGGTGGTTGCCTCTGTTGATTTGGGCTCTGAGGAGTCCCCATATTTTGGAATAGTGTGGTGGGCTTGTCTCGGAAAATAAAATGGTTTTGTGCATATTTGAATCGCGACTCGCGCACTACCGTCTGGTAGAAACTTATAACACCCCTCTTTTTGCGTCGGTGGTTAATAACAAGCGTCGCTCGCTAGCCGCGTTTTTCAAATCTCATCGAACCCTTTTTTAAACTTGCTATGTACTACAGGATAATGAAATTTAAGTCATTTCCTTTTTTTGGGACAAGTCTGCCACACTGTTCCCAAACCACTGCAAGCCAGAATCTGCAGTGGCGACCACCAGACAAGCGCCGAGGCAATGAAGCTCGCCGAGTCCTGGAGAAACGATTCAACTATCTTGGAACCCGCAACGAAATGAATCAGAAAAGATAAGCGGAGGAGTAAGAAAAACATAATTTCCACTTCCCTAGATCCCTCCCTGGCAACTGTCAAATTTTGATTATACAATTAATTTCGAACTTTAGGTGGTATCGTAATGTAAGGAGGGCGAAGTCCTACATTGAGCAGGGCTCCTGCTTGTCGGCACGCCACAGTGGAACCACTCACTAAGTAAGAAGCAACTGACAAATGCGGAAGGATTTTGTAGCGGATAATGAGGGCTGTCTATTGGTAGTGAGAATAAATAGAAGTATACTTTTAATAAAAGAACTCATTGAACATGTTTCGTTTATCTACCTTTTTTATTGTGACCCTTGGAGACGTCAGCAGGGAATATGTTGATTAGTCGAAATTCGTTACATCATAATAATAATCATTTATTACAACACGCTCCAACACAGCCTTGGAAAATCCAAGTGTTGCTCCAGCAACAGTTGGATTTAGCCCACAAGCTATCACTTTTTAATAACTTTTATTTAAATTGCAATGTATGTATGTATGTTTTTTATCTTGTTATTTTTAATTAATATTTAACGCACACGATTTAAAGGCTTGAATGGCAAATTATTGGCTTTGTTGGAGCCGTGTTGCTAGGTACTCCTCGCGATGACTAATAATATTTATAATGAATATTAGATAACATAAGTATTCTTTCAACTAATCACCATATTCCTGCTTAACAACGATACAAACAGCAAAAAGTACTTTCTTAAAAGAGATTGAAACCGTCAAATAATTAAGATAAAATCAAATATCTAGCGAAGACAATCAACAATCTCTGAGCTCATGTTTCGCTGAGAGAGCGTTATCTGCCTACAGAGTAATCACAGCAATAGGTACTCTACCTGACAGAGGCGAACTATGAATTTGTGGGGCCCTGGACTAACATTAATTGGAGGGCCCCCAAGTAGTGTTTAACTAATCAAACTAATTGCCATTTTGACAAAAAACTGTTTGCTATATTTTTTATGGTATCTATAGAAAAGAAATGAACACAATAATATCAATCCATGCATTATGATGATTAGGATGGGATATTATCAAATGATTTTGTTCTCCCTGGGCGGGGTGGAAGGGAGTGTCAAACTCTTACTGACTAAAACCCATCCGTGTTCCTCCTAATGCGCTTTGCGTTCCAGATCCGCGGTATCTTTTTCGAACAAATTCCGCAAGCCTGGGCAAGTAGATATACTAAGTTTGTCATTACAGTCGGGCGTAGATGGGGGCCCCTTTATATTCACGGGGCCCAGGGCTGCAGGCCAAAAAGCCTATTAGATCCGTCCCAGCTACCTGAAATTCGATGATGATATTTGACGACTGAATGTTATCGAACTGAGGTATATCCGGTTTCAGATAATGATAAGGTTCACTTGAAATCAAAATGTTGATATGTGCATTAAGCTTTATTACTAGAGTACCCAGGGTACTCTAGAGGAGAGGGAGGATTACATTAGTAGGAAGTATCCTACTAATGTAATCCTCCTACTTATATAAACGCAAAAGTTTACTAAGTACTTACGGGGACCGTAGATACGTTATTATTTAGCCAGTAACATATTTATATGGGATAACCACCCTTAGGTATAAGTACCTTTATTTCCTTGCAGTAAGCTGCAAGGAAATAAAGTCGCTGTCAAGGTCAAAATAAATAAATAAATATCTTGGGACAACTCACACACGGCTATCTGATCCCAAGCTAAGCAGAGCTTGTGTTATGGTAACCAGACAACTGATATACATACTTATATAATTTATAAATACATACATATTATAGATAAATCACACCCAGACACAGAACAAACAATCATGCTCATCACACAAAGTTTGTCCTGGGTGAGAATCGAACCCACGACCTCCGGCTTAGCAGTCAGGGCCACTAACCACTAGACCAACAGGCCCGTCAAAAATGTTGTCACAGATGTACGATTGACTCTGTGCTTATAATTGGTAATAGAAATAATAATTTTACCAATAAATGTACAATATAATAAATACGCATATAATGATATGAATCTCTAGCAAATAAACATTTGATTTGATTTGATTTGATTTTACGAATTTTAACTAATAGAAAAATGGCCTTGATATTTTGAACAGGCAACTTTGTGCAATACGTTTGATTCCCATTTTTTATAACTACCACTGACATCACAACTAACAAATGAGGGTAGTTCGATCTCTCTAGCGATTTTTGACTTATGTATCCGTTGGAGCATTGTAAAGTGATTGCAATGCTCTCGGTGACCGTACCTGTTGGTTTCTGCTCCCGCGCCAATCTCTTGCTCCCGCGATGATGATTGCGCATAACAATTGAAAAGTGAAGTGTTCAGTGATATCTACAAATGTTGGTGAATGCTTGACCAGGGGGGCAGATCCCGTAATTTTGAGAAAGTTTGCATTCTAATGTAATCTCAAGAACTATTATGTATTAGGTACCCATATTTGCAAAATAAAAATTCTATTCTATTCTATTCAATCTCAGTCTCGAATCTGCTAAAAACATTGATTATCGTTGAAATGAGATGGCCACCAGATTTTGTAGGCTTGAAGTTACGGTAATTGGATCTTCTGGTCTCAAGACGTTGGCGTGTGGTGCTGGCTTCGCAGCTTTACTTGGATAGCTATGTGAGTACCTTATCATTATCCTTGTTTTTGTATATTTGCAGATGTTTGTTTTATAACCTCTTTGGGGTACCTACGCAGGGTACGTACGCACCCCCAAGTGTTTTATGAAATCATTAAATTAAGACGTCTTCCGCACTGGGTGGAGCAGAAGGGAGTGTCAGACTCCTACTGACTAAAACCTATCCGTGTGCTTCTCCTTTACCCTTTGACTTCCAGGGCCTGTCCGCGGTGACTCCTTCGAACAATTTCCGCAACTCTGACCTATGTATCCTACATCTCTACCGTACTTGACAGAGTAGGTATTTCGTGCGTTATGTTTACTCAAACATTACTTATTTAACTACGATCGATTTATAATTGGAAAAACCCGTTTCGCATAGAATATTTATTTAGTTTGAAGGTTTTCTTTATATCAATATTACTTGTACTTGTGGTATAAAATTACCCTAGGATAGTCGTATTTCTACTTCGACATTTGAATTGAATCTATTAATATCTAGCAATTTATATGCTAGATGGTTAATAAGAACGGATTCTGAGGGTCTGATGGAATGAATGTGGGTACAGTACGTACTATGATCAAGGTAGAAAAGAAATTCAAACATCCTGAGTTTTGTGATTACGGCTAGTTGTTACTAAATAAAACTTTTGCTAGTGAGTTAACTTTAGTCATTTATTAAAAAGACACACACACTTAGGTAAATTAGTTACATACAACTTATATTAAGTACTCGCCACCGTATGATGGTATAACAGGAGATTTTTACAGATTAGCGCACTTCATAGTTTTTCCCTCACTCTCATAGTCCGATAACACAACATCCGACATGACCGGAGAGAGATCAGACGTAGGATCAACAGCTTTACGTGGTTTCGGAGGCACTGAGGTAGGTACCATATCACTATCTTTGAAACTCCTAGCGTTTCGGGTGTCAAGTAATCATTATAGGTAGCATTAGTCTAGCGAAAACCACCACCACCTTAGGTAGTATAAAGTTAAACAAACACCGCACTTACTGCAACGACTTAATGGTGATTTTGATATTTATCATAGACTTACGATTGACTATACCTATTTATAGTAGGTGATCGTGTCGAAAAAAGACCACCAGTTTTCAACCAAGCAGAAGTTATTATAATAATTAATTATTATGAAAAAAATAACACTCGCTTAGGTATAACTAGATAAGTTTATATAAAACAGACCACAGGCATGTATATTATTAATTAATATAATAATATTAGTATTCTTCCTCCCTAGTTAAGGTGTAGCCTATTAACTACCTATTATAGTTATTTACATTACTTCAGTTCGCCGGTATGTTTAGGTCCCATGTAATAGCCGGCGAGCCTATTGCCATTAACCGGGCACATATCCTAACTCCGAGCTGCTACTGCGAATTTCATAGAAAAACCCAATATCACTTTGCTCGACCTAGAAATACAACCTATGACCTCTAGCGTAGCAGTCGCGCTTAGGACCACTAGACTAACCAGGCATCCATGTGAATACATAGACTTTATTTAGTAGATAATCTGGGTTGCCCATATGAGCTATCAACTTCCAACGTTCCAAGTTAATACATCATTATAATAGCTGGCAATAACAATACTGTTATTAGCTTGTTACTTAAGATCTATTAACAAGTCTCTAACCTCAGGTGAAAAGAAACTTAAAGAATCCGAAAGCTAAATTTTCGTTCTATGACTTTCAGCTGTTTCAGACTAACCAGGGCTAGTGTGAACAGTTGCCTCATGACAAAAAGCTCATGTAGGCAGCTAAAATAATATACGTCAAAAATAACAAAGCCCTAATGAACGCTGAGATACTCGTAAGGTCGGTAATGAAGGAACAAATCCCGTAGATTTGTAATTTGATGATTGTCAGTTTAACTTGATACTAATCTGTCAGTCCCAAAACATGCACTTATGCCTCTCTGCCCACGACTGAGTCTTTGAAGGTCCGATTATCGGACCGATTCAATAAATCCATAGTTTCATGGGACCGAGTTTTTGTTGGCCGTGTGCGTTGGTATATTACAATTCATTTCTGTTTCATTCGTTCTGACAAAACGGTCAAAATATCGGCTGTGGGAGAAGCTAATACGAGTACATTAATTTATAAAATTGATAAAATAACAGTATAAATAACATACAAAGTACACAATAAAATGCTTCTAGATCAAAATCTTCAAGATTTTGGTCTTTTCATTCTTCAGTCTTCTCACGTAGATTCTCGCAACTAGGAATAGGAACTTCGCCCCCGTTGGCGCATGGTCACCGCCAACGGTGGTGGAGTTACCAGGCCCAGGTACGTCCGGAGAACTTCTAGATACTTCTAGAACACCCCAGAATTTGATGACGGAGATTTTCGAGATAAGATTCTGTTCATGACGAAGTTGGTTGGCTTTAGTTGGTTGTGAATTGCTTGAAGGACTGTCACTGCTGCAATAAGGCTGAAAAGAAAAAGAAAATGAGTTTGAAAATTTAATTAGCAGGATGTAAAGACAGAAAAATTTGTGTGACAGGTAACATTTGACATTACCAAGACTCAAATTGCCAGTAACTTTGCTGTGCCAGTGTAGTGATACCTATTTGTCTGAAGATCGTTGGTCCAGTTTATGAGAGCCATGTACAGTCCCTCAGTAGCATCTCGGTGTTAGGATTTGTGCCCGGCTAATGGCAGTAGGCTCGCCGCCTATTACATGGGACCTAAACATACCGGCACGTATTGTGTGTGTACATTGGGTACACCTCTGCCAACCGTTTGGTGAATACAGGCGTGATGGAATGTGTAGGGACGGTAAATACTAGAATTTAACATCTAACAAAAACCCTTATCTAACAGCTCGAACGTTTCAAACCAAACCGAAGTTATATTTCATTAAATTTAATATTTTTCGAAGAACTCCGGAACCCGCATTTGGCTTCAAACAATTTCTCTGAACGATCGGCTGGTGCTTTCCGTTCGGTTGGCAGCATTGCACGGTTGGCCGGCTTCACTATCACTCTTGATAACTGCGAGAGATATAGCTTACTTTAACTGGTAGTCTGAACGATGTAAATGTTTGCTTGTTACCTTATTTTATAGAGAATTTTCATTTTATTCTCCGTCATGTCTATTGAATTAAAAGTCTTTGAGGATCAATCAAGTTTAACGTAACTCAATAAATCTTCTAAAATACATTCGGAAATCACCTCTATTGCTGCAATTGAGGTAAAGTTTTAGATATGTGTTTCAATACCATTATTGTATTTATTTGCTAGGTATTACGTAACTAACGCTTCGTTTACCCCGGCTACCGCCTGCTCCCCTGCCCAATCATCGAGGCACATATGAAATGGTGGTTCTAAAAAACACCACACTTGCCGAGCAGATCGATTATTCAACAATAAAACTGCTCATTCAATTAACAACTACATAAATATAATTCAATATTCACCCTACGAGACACTTATGGGAAGTCAGGAGTAAACTTTTCATTACCGGAAACAATAATGGGTAAAACGTTTATTATTTCGCGTAATTTAGGGAAGCGTCAAGTAACCGTAACGATGTAATGGGGTGTATTGTGGCCTCGTGGACTAATAGGCCCTTTGACTGCAACAACCATCATTTACAGTAGTGACGGAACGTGGGTACTTACGTTTTAAAGGCGAGTATAGATGATGGGCAAACAAAATAAGTACATATTTGTGTTTGTTTCGAGAGGGGAATGAAATCAGAAATCCAGTCTGATGTTTAACAAGCTTACTGGGGTCGTGGAGCGTATAATAGTGGAGGATGACTTAATAGATACCAAGGATGCGTTCTGCTGCATTATTACATATCAAAATAAGTCCAATATTTTTACATGGATACGTAAAATCCATAAAACAATAGGTGAGTGGACGCGAAATTGGACTTACATTTACAGGGTAAGTGCAAACACTAGGAATTTTGTGTTTCTTTTTCAGTAAAAGAAACCCACGTTCAACTAAGACACTCTGTTATATTTCTAACTAACTGGAATACGATCCGCTCTCTCCCTCACCCCTTCACAACGACCGCCTATTCGAAATTCAAAAAAGGAACGAAAAAGCTGCGCTCGAGTCGGCCGCCATCTTGGATCGGGTTCGTTTGTTTAATTCATGGGCCTATTCGGTTTCTATAGGGTATAAAATAATGCCCTAATAATTGTATGCAGCCTTTGTGGAATTATATTAGCTAATTCATGTTGAAACGCCTGAGTGACAAAGATAGCACGTTAATAAATTGCTGAGTGTCGATATAAATTGATTATGCGAACTATTTATTAGAGGGGTGTTTAATTGTGGTTTATTGGCATGCTGGTATGAGGGGTGGAATACTGGGGGCGATTTAATTATAATAGGAGTAAGTGGGTTAGTGATAACAACATGGTTTCGATACTCGTTTACTTTGCTAAGAAACAGAACAAAGGGAAATGCTTGACATTGAAGATGTTGGAATAATAGACAGTGAAACCGGGGTTAAGGACAAAATAAAATGTCTGACAAGGCCAGAGATCCTAGTGATCCTAATGAGTGAAAATAAGTGTGCATGTGGAATACTTAAACGTATTTTAACGAAGATCTTCAAAGAGTAGAAATCCAGCTGAAGCACGAAGATTCTGGAAACTGCACATTCTGAAAAGTAAAATAAATATTTGATATATACTTGATGGCATTATATTTGAACACGTAGACACTTGTCGAAAGAAAAGATAAAACTCTTCGTGGACACCATCACTAGCTGACTAACCTAACTAAAGTGATATTGATGAAGTGGTTACCCATTCTTCTCTAGACGAAACTACCTTTTGGAAGGGACAACAAGATCCAATATTTTTTCTTGTAAACGATGTTCTAAAGCACCTTTGAATGGTCTAATTGGACCAAATAATTTGACTTGATAATACAAATAATTCGAATTGTTATTCACTAACATGATCAGAAATGTTATAATGTTAAATTACCATAGCTAACCGCTCATTTTAATTAAATAATTTAACGTACAAACGTAACAAGTAAACCGCAGAAACTAATAAGGGCACTTACTCCACTCTTAGTCCTTTTGTTAAGCAAATATAACATTTCCACAAGCACGAAGATGAAGAAGTCATTCCACAATTACTATAATTAGACTACCTAGGTAACTAGGTTGTGTGTGAAGCCTAACTCTTCTTAGAAACATTTACACCGCTTCCCACAGAAGGCAGTAATTCTGAGGTTAAATTCTAACGAGAACTACTTTAATATTATGTGCCGTATTATCTCCCATGCTGGGCTGTATAACCAAGTAAATTAAATACTCATTCACACATTCTTTTCCCATAAGATTCTTAGGTGATAAGTATTATACATTATTATTATTATGTAGGAACAGAAAGTCTGAGCCTTGGATGTAGGTTTCAAGCTGAGAAAATTATAGTACAGTTAGTCAAAACTTGTTAAAGATGAAAAAACCAAGGACCGAACATTGAGCCTTGTGGCACGCCTAGTTTATCTAAGGAACTCGAAAATGGCGGACAATTAATCAACACTTATTTTGCTGTATTTAAGTGAAATAGGAATACGTCTGACCAAAAGCTCGGTTCTGAATTTCAGATCGGAATTAAATAGTACTAAGTACTATAGTATCCTTATAGAATGCTTTGAAGGGATTTTTAATCCAAGTCAACGTCAGTAGGTACGTTTTATAGGTAGTGTTTTTTGTTCTCAGGCTAATTATATTTTTTTAGCTGATGAGTACCTAAGTACTATCACATTGCGTCTCATGTACTTGAATGCTAGCAGTAGGTTAGTAATATTAAATAACAATAAGATAAAATTGTAATGCTTGTGCGACTAAATTCATTTCACATTGTGAGTCAACAGTTTTTTAGCGTGGGTGCTTCAACGGCCATTGAATTGTTATAAATGAATTGATGACTGGTACTTGTTGCTATATACTTAGGGTTTAGAATCGTGTGGCTAATTGAATAGTTATGGGGACTGATTAAATTCTTCATTGTTCAAGTTTTGTTAAGCACATATTATTTCTGGTAGACTTAAATTTAAGTTAGGTTTAATTTCTATAAATTATACGTCTACAAAAGTATGATTATAATTGATTAATTATAAATTCCATTCGAAGTCACTGGAAAACAGATGAAACCAAAAAAATAAAGAAGTCTTTCTTAAAAAGAAGGAATAAATTCAAAATGAATTTATTTGTGTAAGAAAGTACTAAATTCAAATTAATTACGTTTTTAATTAACCTCACTTCTGAGTACAAGCTTATGATAGCGTGACCTTATAAAGAAAGACAGGAGAAGACTCCCCTCACTACGCTACAATGAACAATGAAATTTCAAAAGTTATTGTCGTAATCACCATAAATGTTGTTGGCAAGCCGATTAGTAGTAATGTCTTATTATTAGTACACTTGCTACTCCCTCACCTGTACTGTACTCCCCTCTGATGAGACTCAATGATAAATGACTTTAAAATACGTTACCATTACCAAAGAATGTCAATGTTGAAAATGAACACGTGTTTCCGAGAAATTTCTATAATATTCTATACAAATACATCAGACGAACAGTTTGTTTAATCAACAAAGGATCATACCGAACGGACGGAATCAAAGGATAATAGATCGGAATTCTTTCGCGGTGACGGAATCAATTTACCTACATTTAGGTATGAATGAGGGAAACAAAGGAATTTCCTTTAAAACAGAGAAAGTTATTATAAACAAAAGTGATGTATTCAGTATTACCTAAGTATGGAATTCTAATGTAGGTGCATCACCGCCTGTTTTACCTAATTCGCACGTGTCACCTTAGTTATCGTTAAGCTGACTATCGGTCTTCTGAATACTGTTTGTAATTATAGAATTTAAATATTAAACAATCTGGGAATTAAATAATATTCATATTAATTTATTTGCATACCATAGTGTGTATGTGATGTTACATAAGGCTTAAAGCTAAAGGATAGGTAAATTATATAGAATCAAATATTTCATAGCGTATCTACGTATCATTATAGTCTGTTTTCCAAATCTTCTCTCACTTTTTCTCTCTTTAAATGATAGTTTTGGAGATTTCCCTTTTACCGACCCTCTGTCCGTAATGAAACTCTAACTATCCCTCTTTCTTTCTCCATAAAGCAACCAAGCAGAAGTAACAAACCAATTCTTAAAAAAATTAAACCAAACTGCATCGTGTTGCAACCTTCCACAATAAAATGATGAAGCAATCTCTCTAAAACTTCCCAAAACCCACACAGATAAGATTTCATTGACCCCAGTTGAAGACCATGGTATCTGCCCACCCCCTGTTTACGTTACTTATCTATTTTTATAGGGAACCGGAATTGGGATAGGTTCTGGCAACGTGTGAAACGAAAGTGCGTGTCGTGTCGTAAGAAACGTTACTTTGAATTTTTCGGTTGGTATCATTTTGTTGAGGCTTAGCTACCAAGTTAGGGATTATCTAGTGTTCAATTTTACATATGTAGGGTCTCTTTTATCTTAATAATTATAAGGAGCTAGGGCTTACCTTTTTAAGTAGCAATAACAATGAATAGATAGCTATAAGAAGTGAACTGAAATCTGCAAGATATTTTGTATTTTGAATTTTGGAGTTTAGTAATAGGAACTCTTTCCGAGGGTCTATCACGACCTCGTAACTTAAATTCGATAAATTTTTAAATAGGAAACGCCAGTATAATATTTATTTAGTTTTTGGGCTTTCGAAATGCTGTAAGATTTTCAATTCAAAAGTGGGTTCTAATCGAATACTTTTAATTTACGCTAGCGTTCTCGTGTTAGGCCTACATTAACAAATTCATATGCAACTCTGATATTCATCTGAATAAAAAAAACTTTCATAAGGTAGGCAGGCTAGGCTACATACTGCGCTAAACACTTAGGTAGGTACTAAAGTCCAAAGAGCTCTTTTGGTAATCAAATATTTGTTAGAAACCAAAAATGAAGAAGATCAAGTTACCATTACTTTAACATGCCGAGAATAGTAGTTATCGTAATATTTTCCTCTACGATGTATATTAATAATATCATTTTAATATAAACGCATCCGTCCCCAATTCGACCTCAAAAGAAAGTAGTGAAGGTCAGTTTAGTCAGTATTACAGGCGTTACGATGACACACAACAAAAAAGTTACTTGCCAGTGGCCTTGAAAGGAGTCAATGATCGGAAACCCTCGCATCCGTCGACTGCACTCCTCCGTCTCACTCTCACTACAGCTGAAACGTACCGCCATCTCTTTCGCACGCCCGCCGCAGCGAGTTGCATCGGCCAATGAGAGGGCGGCGCAAGCGCAACGGCGCGCGTCGTTTGTTCAACTGGATCGTTAGGGGTGTCAGCTTTTTCTGAAGCTCTCATGCGAGCTTTTTGTTGTTAATTGAACGAGCTAGCCTGCATTAATGTCGGATGGTATTTTAATACATCATTACTACACGTTTTCTAAGTTTTAAAAATATAGTTAGTCATGTGATATTTAAGTAGGGTTGTCTCTGCCTACATGCCCGAAATTAAAGGTAATGAAAGATTTTATTTCACGTTTTACTGTATCGTGATCTTTATGCTGCAAAACTCTAAACTTTACAAGTAAATTCAATACTAGAGGCTGCGTCACTTAATTCTCTAGACATATTTCCATCTGTCTGTTTTATTTGACTTTATACTATAATTATCTGCTCCCTTTTTGCAATATAGAATAACTTATAACACTTCTATAAATGAATCCTTAATGCCAGTATAATTTCAAATGTTATTTGTCTCAGCTACTTAATTTAGTTACTCTGGTTTTACCCGGTGGATATTACAACAGCTCCGTGTCGAATCTACAATAAAAAATATTCTAACAACATCATTAAAAATTCAAATTATTTAGTTTTCTTTCTCATTTCACCAATGAGTTTGCGGACAGCCCTGAGTCCACCCCGTGCTGCACCATTATTGCTAAGCGGTCGTGGCTCGAATACATAATGATTTATTTTATAAAACTCACTAACACACACTATCCTATTCTTATTCCACACCACACTCCCTTTTGTTTTTCTTTCATCATCTTTTTTTCCACTTTCCAGACTCTTGTGTAGTATTTGCTCTTGTCAAGTGGAATGGTGGAACAAATATGGGAGGTATGTCTGTGTTGCGCCGGCTACCCGTTTTTGGTAAAACTTGTTTCCAACTTCTTGTGTTTGACTGTTTTTGAACGAGATTTGAACCAATAGCCGGCGGATTGGTGTTGCTAGGTGACAAGTTGACCGAGATAAACGAAACGATTGAACGATGACGGTTTGAAATTGACTAGTATATTAAAGGTGTCTGCAATTCTGTTGGAGGTCCTGTGTATAATGGTCCAATTGAGAGACGATCTTTTGTTAAATAAGTACTTTATTGTATGGCGATCTTTGACTACAAGTGGCATTGTAATAACTACACTCACTTTCGTCAAGAAATCATTTATTATTTTCTTGAAATCTTCAAATATGTTATAAGTCAAGAAGCTAAATACCCTAATAATTTTAAGGCGGAGATAAACTGTAGAAATGTAGCTAAATATAAATCCAGGCCCAAGTAAAAGCATTTCTAAAATCAGAAACCCAATTCAACGTACAAATCAATCTATCACCGAGTGTCTTAAAGATTTAACAGCATGTCCCAATGGAGAAAACGTTGGCACCTTAATAGACGCCTATTGACTAGCAAACAGCTAAGTTCCCAGGAATCACGGAAAATACACGGTTACAAGTTGAATGAACTGCCATAATTAAATGGATGATAGATAGACTTTATTTGGTTGATGACAAAGAAACTGTTTGCTAAAGAAATACTCAAATAGAGACGTCGAATTCACATTTTTTGGTATTTGGTAAAACATAATAGAAACCATTAATTGCTAAAAGTCAATAAACTGGATGTTACAAATGGGACAAATCCCGAAAACCCTCTTAAATAACTTTTTAAACATGCAGTAGTCAACGCAGACAGCGGGACGCGTTTAAAATTGAAAATAATAATGATATGTATAAAACACATGTCACGTCGACACATCAGTCCTATTTGACACAAAAAGTCCTCGCGTGTCACAAAACTTGTGCATGTTGACAGCGCCGACACGTGTGAAAAGGGTCGTGTGTATAATTATTTTGGACTAATTTTACGTTACAGCTGAAGACTGACTTGTGGGTTTAGTTTTGCTAAAATGAGCCAGCCGACGAACTCGATCAAATAATTAATGTCAAAATAATTTAATATTATGCCAAATGACCTTAGGGATTATTCAGCAATAACAGTACGTTAGTATACATAATAGGTCCATCCCATATGTAGTAGATTTAAAAATAATTATTGTTAAATATAAAAAATGATTACTTCGAAAATGGGAGAAATTGTGACGTGTGTTGTTTGTCCAAATGTCATACATATTTAGCATATCTGCCAACGCAACGTATTTAGGTACATACCTATAAATGCTTCAATAAATCGTACATTTTTACAAAGAGAAATCTAAAATAAATCCCTATTGTAGGTAAAGGTTATCAGAAGTAGGTACAAGTAGTACACTCATCAATCACTCACTCTTGCCTGTCAGTTATTACAAAATGTTGACATTAAAGTAAGTGCCTACTCACCTACTTTCAAACTAAAATATTTAGCAAAATTAGAAATCCTACATAGAATTAGTAGCTTAACATAATTACCAATTAATATGACATGACAAAAAAATCGGCTCAATGAAACATTCAAAATGGAAATTCAACTAAATATAAAACAGGTAGCCAGCCACCTTAAGTCCTCATGAGTACGTCTGTGAACCTGTCATGACACTACCTACATGCACTATTAAGAATACTGTTTGCTGAACGTGACTTTAAATGCTACCTTTTTAATGTAGTAGGTAGGTATTTACTATTTCAGTGTAAGTATAAGTAGGTATACCATAATTGATACGCAAATATTAATCCGCAAACAGGAGCAACAAGGAGCAACTACACTTCAAATCCAATTTTTGAATTTCGATTATTCGAAAATAAAAGAACAAAGACAGTTCCTAATTGTCACTTTAAATAAAATATTGTTCTTTTCCCAATCGATACGCTACATGAATTCATAAATTAATTTAAATCTTTCTGTAAAAATGAAGTAATTAAAATTGTTCATAAAAAGTAGCTGAATATATTCAGAAAATTTACAATCACTTTCAAAAAGATAGATGATAACAGTTTTATATTTTTCCGCCCGTTTAAAATCAACTCTAGAATCGAAACGATAAGGTTGAAATTCCTATGTAAAACAGCTGTTACACTAGACTGGATTCTAATTACAATGTATATTAGCATAGGGACGGGACAGGTCTCACTATTGTTTTACTTTTCCCATTGGGAACGCGGAATTTGATTCACGTCAATTTAAGATGGCATCTCTTTATAAGGAGATCTGATGTTAAACTACTATTAGAACAGATTGTATGCAGAATTTAATGAAGTGTTTTAAAAGTCTGAAAAAATACGCATGTAACGTGCATTTCAATTGTTTTATATTATCATTTAATTTCAACTTTATTTGCTAAATAAAAGTTTGTATATTTGTGCCTAACATCAAGTATCAGTACATCAGATACATATTGTAGCTAAACCCAATCAGAAATGTGAACTTAGTTCCTCCCTATTCTCTGAATTCTAATTCAAGAACAAAGCGATATTGGAAATAGTTCCTGTTCTTTGAGACTGAAATTATTCATTTAAATGTCAAAGAACAGGAACATTACACAGGAAATCAATTATATATCGAATTAGTTTTGCTGTAAATTCATGTGAATTGAAATAGTTAGGTATATGTACGACGGAACTGTCGTGTTTCGAGGAACAAAGCTTTCAATTTATTAGTTACGGAAATGCAGAATTATTGAGTAGAAAGAAAGAGATGATTGCTTTGCAAATTATCTTGGACCTTTTTTAAACTTATGTTTTTACATAACAAAAAAACTACTTTTATATAGTTAAAGATTAACTCGTAATTTCTATTCACAGAACAAATGTTTAAAAGAAAATTACCTATATTATAAGCACTAACTTCTTACCACGCATAAAAAAATCATTTACACCGAAAATATTTTTACAACTCGGAAATCGATTAGGAATTCCCATTCACCACACTGCGTTCGAATTTCAAACGTCTATCGCCATGGAAGGGTTAAAAGCGTGGTGAAACGGTAAACACCGAAATAAAATTCAACACGGTAACGATAATAGGACAGGTCTTGACTGCGTTTCGATTGGGAATATTTTTATTATTAAAACATGTCTTTGTGGGGACTGGTTTTAATACGTTGAGTTCTGTAGGAGTATAAAAATATATTTCGGGTTTTAACTTTTGTTTTGTGGATAAGTATAAGAAACTCTATAATGTTTCTCTACTTGTGTGCCTAAGCAAAGGCTTGAAAGTTTAGAATAGTAAAAAAAACTATTTTGTTTTAATCTTTCTCATTGAAAGAGGCCATAGACTTCCCCCATAGATTTCTAAGAAGACCGATTGAAAGCAACCTGCTTCTAGCGTCTTCCTGCTGTCTTAATCAGGTCATCCGTCCACCTTGTGGGTGAAATCTATGTGGGAGACCTATGTCCAGCAGTGGACGTCCTGCGGCTGATATGATGATGATGATGATGATGATTGAAAGAGGAGTCAATAAAAATCAAGATTCTTTTACGAAGTAACGCAAATCTAACGGCATTCAGTTAGGATATAATAAGTAGTGATGCAAGTATATTATAAGGCCGTTTCGGTATTGGAACCTGTTTAAAATTTCGTATTTTGGGTACAGATTGTGGTTTGAATATTTGGGTGTGTGTTACTTTAGATTAGGCAATTCTACTACAATTGAAATATTAGTATCAGTCAAATATGCAGTGCCTATAAGGTTTCAGGTACCGTTCCTACTATACTCTATATAATATAACTCTATTAGGTAGTTTAGTCACTGTTCTTGAAATTGATGTGATTTTAGTCACAAAAAAAGTTAATAGTATAGATTAGATTGTCCCTTCGACATGTAGGGACTATCTATACTATGACGACTAATATTATAACGCTAAAGAGTTTGTCTTTTTTGTTCGAACGTGCTACCCTGCGAAGCTACTGTTCCGATTCTTAAAATTCTTTCGCTAGTTGGACACTACGTTGTGCATAAGTGCTATTATATAGGTTATATTTTATTATCAAAAGAAATTGGGATCACGGACGAAGTAGCAGGCAAATATATGTATACTTCATTGAATTACGTATTGCCTAGTCTTTTGTTCGAAGATGTAAACTCCTGCAATGTACCTAATATCATCTATTACTACTCTCACCAACTGAAAGCAGTTAATTCGTAAAACATGTCGCACCAAATTCATTAATTGATCTGATCATAAAAAATAGCTTTTATTGATGTAAAACGGGGAGGTATTAATATTCTATCCTCCTATTTATATCGCAGCAGTTAAGATAATACTTAGTGCCATAAACATGGTATCTTTATACCAATACCAGTTCGGTGTGGTCGCTACTAGTACTCATAATTTTGCATTGGCTTATACGATTATGCACTTTTTAATATTCTTTATTTAATATCTTGTTAATTGAATGTTACTTTTGCACGCGTGTTTTACTAATAATATACTTCCATGTAAGAATAAACAAATGTAGACATGAAATTTTTTTTTTTTTATTCTTTTTAGTATATTATTTTTATTTCTATTAGTATAAAACAAAGCCGCTTCCCGCCGTTTGCACGCTTAGATCTTTTAAACTTCGCAACGGATTTAAATGTGGTTTACATCAATAGATAGAGTGATTCAAGAGGAGGGTTTGCACGCAGAGAACATTACGCTAACACCAAAAGAAGCGAAATAGTAACCAAAGACTTAACAGAACGCGGGTGATACCGCAATTTTAATAATAAAAATATAATATACAATTACGCCTGTATTCCCCAAAAGGCTAGGCAGACGTATCTCAATGTGCACCCAGTGGTCGCCGGTACCTATATTTAGGTCCCATGTAGGTAATAGGGGGCGAGCCTATTGCCGCAGGTTTTTAACTAGAAAAGTTTAACGAGTTTTCAATGACAAGCATGTCATATTATTAGTATTATAAATCATACAAGATTACAAAGATAAACGTACAATGCAGGACAATGGCCTCTTCTCATACAGAGAAGGCATTGATCACCACGCTTGCTGAGGGCGGATTGGCCATTTCAGACTTAAATTAACTATAAGTCCAGGTTTCCTCACAATGTTTTCCTTCACCGATGTCAGAGACCTCAAACAGATAACTTAAAAGGCTAGATAGCCTACCTAGATACCTACTTCTACATTGCTGTACACCGACAAGTTCTCGTACATACAATAACAAACGGTCATTTATTCTCAAGTATCCAACTTTTTTGACTCCTTAGACTCGTTTATACCGCTCTATTTTTTTTTTTGGTATCGAGTGATACCGGTTTCTGTAACATCCCATCCCTATCGTGTTGTTATTATCACACCGAGGACCCTGACTGTGCTCTTTGTTCGAAGTTGAATATAAAAATGTAATGTTTAAGAAGTTAGTTTATTTTGAATATAATCAGAAACGCGTGGCAAGGGTTAGTGGGGTTTTGGGGACCCTCTGTGGTTTTGATTCTTTTCACGATAATCCAAATGGTAGGGTAGGTGTGGCATTGAAAGGGAATTAAAGAAGTTAGCGTATTTTTTGAATATTTAATTCCTGAATTGGATTTTGTTATGCCAAAACGAACTGACACACGTCAAAATTAATCCCCTTTTGCGATGATTTTTGAAATTTGTTAAATCTATTTTATGCATAAGTTTAGAAATTGAACTATTATTGCAGGATAGCAAACACCTGATTCGTTTAATTATTTAGAGATGATGGATTGGCTTGTTTAGGCCCAATTGGGTGCTGTCTTCTACATATGTAAATACTTACGGTTTACAAAAATTCTTAATTTTTAGAGCTGTGTTTTCCAGACATTGATCTTGAGCACGACCTACTTATATTGACATGTTAACTTCTGAGTACCCTTTCGAGGAATAGGCAGTCTACTAGCAAGCTTGATGGATGTGTTAGTCCTTGCTAATCTATCTTGATATCATCCAAATAAACCAAATCTTATCAATAATTTCTTCAAAAACAAAATCCAATCAAAACATTCAGCTACATCCACATCCACAGACTACAGGTGAAATTCTCTTGGCACACATAATTTCAAGAACAATGAAGACCCGAAATTGACGTAATAATGTGTTGTATCTACTAATAAACCGACATCTGTTTCCGCCACGTGTTACAAGTCTTAACAACAAACACTGTTTATGAGTAGCAGTCTGTGGGGTGCGGGGTGGCCCCCAAACGTTACTATTATCTTCACGTCAAAATTACTTTGAAAAGGGAACTGTTTTTGGGAGCTCTGGGATTTTTTTCCGAATGCCAATCCTGGGGAAACCTGGCTGTCGTATGGTTAACCGGAATGCCCTGTGGTGACTTAAAAATGAAGGCTTCCAGGCGGGGCATACAACTTATAGACTAAGTGACTAAAAGCTATGGGCACCCCCTGTGGGCTACGGATCTTGGCTTAGGGAGTCGCTGGGGAACACAACGACGGGATAGACAGGAACGTATTTAAAGCTACAGGCTTATCAACTCGTGCTGTCCGGGTCAGGGTAGGGGCGGGGATTTTTTTGCAGGTATTACAGGAATATAAAGATACTAGCTTTTGCCCGGTACCGTTGTCTGCGTGAATTTCCTTATAGATCCCTAATTTGATTTAGCCTTTAGAATACAGTGATGACGAAGCTTCCCATTAGCGATTAAATTTCATAATCGGACCAGTAGTTAGGGAGTAGTTTAGTCATCTATTAGATTGAATTGTGTTTAGCATCATAACCTTGTCTGAAATCTAACCTTGTTTAGCAAGTGAAATGCAAATGCGATCGTGCGGCGAGACGGTGCGTTGTGGGGTCAAAACAACAAAACACAACACAACTGATTCTTAAATGTGGATTTGACAGAATTAGGTTATTGGATTCCTATAATGTGACTACTTGAATGGATTTTCTTTTACTTGCGATATTATATAGATATGCTGGACACAAATATAAAACTAGTGTCCGGATGATGATTGACAGTGCACTGATTTTAGCTGAAATGTGACCGAAGCCAAAGGCTAATAAGATATTTAGTTCAAGATTGGCGAAAATAAATTATACATGTGTTTTTTTTTATTACCTAACAGTTTATTTCGAATATGTAGGTAATTTTAATCATCTTTAGAAGTTGAATTCGACCTGAAAAAAATTTACTTGCAACTGTCAAAAATAATAACATTTCGTTCAATTTCGGCGCTTGTTAGAAACCTTTGGCATTTGTTCGGCCGACAGTCGAAGCTGTAGCTTCGAGATCAGACACTTTTAGTAAAAAGCGAAAAGATGGCGAAAATGCAGGATGACACAATATGAAACCATATTCGTATAATTTACAATATAATGGAGCATAAAACTTAAACTGCAAAAAAAAAATACTACCAACATTCAGCTAAAGTTACTTCTTTGAAAGACAAACGTGCTACTATCAAAACATTAGGCTGACCTTCGTATTTCAATAGATTGTGGGCATCAAAGGCTGTAATATAATGCTATAGAATAATGTTTGTGCTCTATAGAGCATGGGGTGGCGGGACCTTGGCAGTGAAATGGCGGCTGTCGGCATGTGGGCGTAGGGGTGTGCACATGTCGATAGTCTGTGCGTTTGTGACCAGACGTTGCGGTTTCAATTAAGCACTAAACGCGAACTAATACTTTAAAATATTTTTTAATAATATTGGATGATGTGAGTTTAAAAAAAAAACACCTGTTGTGGGTACGTTAATTATTTGCTAAAGGAGGGATTCGTTTTATCAAAGGTTTTTGGAGGGGCAAGTAAATGAAATTTCTTTGTCTTGTAATTTTATACGTTCAAAAGTTTTGATTTAGTTGACATAAATATTTTGACTTTGACATAACTTACCATATATTTCGCAAACATTACAAAAACTAATTTCATACACATTTATATATTCTATACGTAGTTTTAAAATCTAACTCTTTGCAAATGATTGGTACCTCTCAACTTTTTACCCGACTACGGCGAAGCAAAAAGGAGGGTTATGAGGTTGACCGGTATGTATGTATGTATGTATGTATGTATGTATGGATGTTCATCTGTTCCCTCATAACTTCTAAATAATCTAACGTAAATTGACAAATGAGGTGTCATTGGAAGCGTCTAAATTGTCCGCTGGTTATAGGTTATCTTATGTTTCAATAAATTGTATGTGGCGCCCTCTAGGGCTAATGAAGATGTGTTTTTTTTTTTTTTTCCAAATATGGTCGTGTTACATATCAAATTAAAGGGTTTAATTTGCACATATTAAAATATATAAATATTTTATTAGTAAATTATACATACACCCGTACACACACCCTTTAGAACGCGCCATAAACCTAGCCAACTAACCAATATTTTGTTTGGGAGACCTAATAGATTATTCCATATATTGTGTATATGTTGCAGTTCCAGTAATATTACATAATATATAAATGTCTAAATTTAAACCGCAAAATAATTTAAACAAAAAAGTAGTTTAAAAAACTAAAACCCGACTACAAAAATTCACGTTCTAGAAAGTATGAAACAAGAAAACATTGTCATCTGAAAGCCGTGGTCGTATGCCACCTATTCCGGTAAAACAGTATGTGTATAGTAATAGAACATTAATCTTTAGCACTAAAGTTTAGGGCAAAGTGGCATACGACCACGGCTTTCAGATGAGAATGTTTTCATGTTTCATACTTTTTAGAACGTGAATTTTTGTAGTCGGGTTTTAGTTTTTTAAACTACTTTTTTATAAATTAATCTAATTAAACATGCCGAAACTTTTAATCGAAACATCGATACCCCAACGCAAACAGCTGACAGCCGCCCCCAACCCTAGAATCGGAAACAAAAAACCTGTCTGGTGGTCACTCATGACCTCACCAGGTAGGGTCCCTCCCCCTCCCTCCCCGCCCCTCGTAGCGACAAATTGTTATAGTTTATAGTCGCATGTAACCCTTGACTGGCCTTTTGACGTTCGTTTTTTAGGTTAGTTGAATTCAAAATGGCGGAGTAAGTAGGTGGCGAATGTGGACGGTGGAATTTGAATAAGATAATTAGGATAATTAGGGTTTGTGGTTTTTTTGTGTAAAGAGTTTTATTTTAGTTTCTTTCAAGAATTAGTTGATGTTCGTTTTCTATCTTTTTTATTTTGAAAAGTATTTGCGGAAAAAAGGGCTTTGATTGACGTAAATAAGCGCTGAAAACTGAATTAATTTCCTTGGAGGACTAACGACCAATGTAATTTTTAATTTGAGTAAATGGTTCGGGGTCGTACCACGCTACCACCTCAGGAAACAGGATTTCTTTTTTAAGGATTGGAAATCATCAAAATGTCTTCTTAGTAGCGAGTGTTAGACCGTAGGGAGTGTTAGACTCTTGCTGACTAAAACCCATCCTTGTTCCACCTAATGCCCTTTGCGTTACAGGGCCGCGCTGATTCTTTCGAACAATTTTCGCAACCCTTGTTAAGCAGGTGCTTTGCTATTTTGGTTTTTAGTCTTCTTGACATAATGTTTCATTTTCGACAAGAAGACGCGCATGAATATACTTCGTGACAGTTAGAACGTTGGCACACGAAGGTAGTATTAGTAGTGAAACAGGTGCTCATTTTCCCAGAAATTGAACAAGAAACTGGTTGTTACGAAGCCAAGAGCTGGTTTATTGCAGGATACAGAAACGCTACTGTTTTCTTTATAATTGCCATAACTTATAGTTTAACTAAGTTTTTTTCTGCTTCATGGAATTATAATGGTAGGAAAATTCTTTCGGATACATACATACATACTTACATATATAAACTCACGCCTTATTCCCGTGGGGGTAGGCAGAAACCACAAAACGCCACCTGCTACGATCCTGATACTTTCGGATATCAGAAAGTATTTAGCTTCTGCCTGCGATCTCGTTCGTGTGGGTTTTTAAACTCGCGTCAAGTTATATCTTAGGTTACTGCTCCTCTCCCGTGGGTCGTAGGGTGATGGTATGTAGCCTATACTATTCCTTATGAATCTGGCTATCATATCGTTGAATCGGACTGTTAATTCCAGAGATAAGCACGTTTAAATAAACGATCGAAAAATGTCTTCAGCTTTATATTAGCATAGATGTTGTCCTGCTGAATACTCATTCTTAGGTTACTAAACTGTAAAGCTAAAATAAAAGTGTAACATAGTGGAATTCGATCAGACAATTGACTTTCTGAAGATTACCATTTATTGCTTATAGACAAAGCGGTGACTTCGAAAGTATTTTATACAATTTCAGCCTTTCAAACTTGCACCAATAGACGTTTGAATGGGATCTTGTCACGCACCATGCTTAGAAACGGATTTACTTATCATAGTTTCTTGTGGTATTGGCAGACGGGAAGGCGCTGTAGCACATTTTTTTAATGTTACCTTATCTGCAATAGAAGATAGGGTCGCTTTTTCTTTGCAGGAATGACCATATGATACTGCATTATGGAGTCTGTAGAGTTCGACATCTAGTTCCTAGTATTTCTGAGTGTCTAGTCGTCAGTAAGAATGCATGATAGATGCGTAGGAGTTCGCCAAAGTGATCACTCAAGCCTATGTCGTTGATAAGGCGAAATCGTTAAGCAAAATATCTAAAGCACCGATGCTCCTATCTAAATGAGTCCTTACCAAAAAGTAATACTCATTCCAAATATCTTCAACAAGTTATGAATGAATTAGTCACCTTACTACGAACACTATCGCATGTCTATCGTTTGACACAGCTCGTCTGCGTTCGGGCGTCGTCGGGCGCCTTCGTCAATGATCGTGAAAGCTCGTGCCAGTGACCTAGGATAACATGCAACTATGAGTGCGCTCGAGTCGACTTAGAAACCGTTTTTAACGAAGCCTAGGGTTGCCAGTACTGACTTGCACTTCGTTTTGTATGATTGGAATGCTGGGTTAATTTCATTTAGGTATCTTGGTGATTTAATTAGATTGTATTTCTTCAAAATGACACATTGTTAAAGTCACAAAATGGACAATAAACAATTTTTGATTCTTTTAAGCTGTTCTAGGTATTTTTTGCTAAAAATGGTTTTAAAGCTTTTATGAATATTAATAGAAAAAGTTATTAATATACTTATGTATCTTTTTATAATGATTTGGCATTTTATTGCTAATTCGTGAAACGAAAAGTTTAATTTTTAGTTTAGCTAAAAACTATCTCATTGTCTTTAAAAATAAAAAAAAATGAGGACTAAAAGCTGGTCGACTATTGAAGTACCTTCTTTACCTACAGAAACGCTTGCATTACTAAATTTTGCACAGCAACCAGCAAATACCGTGAGTCTGGACTTCAGAACGACATTATTCCTTTTTTTCTAAAACCCCACGCCACCAAATCAAAATCTAGAATTCCATTAGCTCAAAACAGTTAGTAAGTACCTACTTACAATAAAACAGAAGCGAAACTCGTACGCAGTCTGCCACGTTCAACGTCTAATTAGAATTCCTACATAAGACTAAACAAGAATAATTCTATTCCCGGGAAAGTGCATGACCATGACCGGGTGTATTGACCTGTGCTTCCTATCGACTATGTTGGCCTAGGTTAGGCCGCGCGTCACCACTGCACCGGTGACGTGGTCTCGCCGCCATCTTCTAATGTTAAAATGCCGGGAAAAAATTTTTCGTGGAGAAAGGAGGTCTGAGGTTTTGAGTTTGGAAGGTTTATAATATTGTTTATGGCTACTTTTTAAATTTGAATTTGGAATGTCAGTTTCTTTGTCACGTGTTTAGAAATTAAATGTGAGATGATGGATGGATGAATGGAGTCTGGATGATTAAAGTAGTTGGTACAAGCGTTAGTTTTATTATTTAATATTTTTAGTTTAGCTTGGGTTAGTCAGTTTAGTTTTACGGAGACATTAGATCATGCAAATATTGAAAAAGGTAGAATTTTTTATTCAGGTAGGAATTCAAAAAATTGTGTGAAATAACGTTGAACTATGAAATTTTTATACGGTTTCTTTTTTATTGTACCTACTCATGGAAATAACTATGTAGGAAAATAAATAGAAAAGATAATGGCATCGATAAAATATAGCTTTGAAAATTTACGAAACAATACCGCAAATATGAAAAAAAAAATGGAAAAAATTAGCGATGCCTCGATTTACAAAAAAAAACACACAACAACCGGCTTACTAGGAACTTATTAGAAAGGGTCTTAGAAATTAAAAAAAAAACTTACTTCGTTCCCTCCGGGTAGGCCGCTGCAGCTGACGTCATCACACGTGCACCGGCGATGTGCAACACTGTGTGGAGACTGTGGGGACTGAAGGAAATATCGACACATCAAAACTTAAAAAAAAAATGTCACGAAAAATTAAAAAAAATGTTATTAAGAAAAATTTAAAATGTGCGGGCAAAGTTGTCAGTGATCAGACTGATCAGGTGTTATTTGATGTGACGATATTTGTTTCAAGTTGTGAATGTAAGGTTATGTTGCGCGTGCGTCGTCCGGGACGCGCGAGGGCTCGACGGCCACTGCGCAGGCGCGCTCCCGCCGTCAGTGAAATTACGTCAGCACACACACTGGCCGAGCACACCCCTTTCTTTTTTTTCTGTAATTAATTTCTTGTTGGATTTTTGGCGATGCGATTTTTTTTTTAATAAGTGATCTTTGTTGCGATAATGGGTAGCCGTTTTCGAGTGCGTTTGGATGGAGTATTTTGTAATGATTTAATTTTGATAAGCTGTGCGTTTTTAATAAAAACGTAGGAAAAATGCGTATTATTAGCGACATAAGTAATAAGGTGATCGGTAAAATTTGTTTACTGAAAATAAATAACTCGAATATCTACCTGCCTAACGCCTACCTCATGTAATAGAACAATTTATACAGTTACATACACTCTAGCACTCCGCAGCACATTCTTCGTCTTTGAGCTCAATTAATTTAGTCCTCACCTTGCTTTATTTCATTCCCACTCCTTTTTACTTTACTTTGAAATTCTAGGCATTCTAACACAAATACTAAAAGTATCTCCAAATAACCAACCCACTAAGAATCTTCTAAGACTAAAAAAATCTAACAATTTAGTACCGAGTAGTATGAACGCTGCCTATCCCGGCGCACCGCAGACGATCCCGGTTACCTGCGCAAGAGTCGCTCACGCACACAGCCGCGCGCACGCACACACGGGGGCGCCGGGAGACGTGACACAGACGCCGCTCCTAATGCCGATGTGAATGTCAAGGGAAAATGGCGCTAGTGAAATATTTTTTTATGGATTTCTATGTAAATCGACAATTTTCTGGTTGGGTTGTTATATTTTGTAGATCGATATAATTCGTGTTAAAAAGGAGTGTATTAGAAATGTAAATTAAAAACTTCTTGCATAGAAGAGATATGGATTTATTCAAATATTTATAAAACCATGATAGATTTTGTTAATTCAATCAACTTATACATGGTATAAGGACTTATTGTTATTTTGGTTTATGAAGGTAAAATTTATCAAAAATACAAATTAGGAAAGAACACCCAAAAATAAGCGTAACTTTGTAAAAGATATTTTAAGTCGGTATATTTTCTACGTGCATTGTACCTATAGAGTAAAATAACAACGCAAGGAACCTTTACTACGTACGATAATAAAACTGAAAAACATCCAAAATTCAATTTTATTAAAAGAAAACCGCCAACGATTCTATCCAGCACAATTCAAAGTCCATTAAATGGACATTGGCACTAAGGAATTCTCAGTCACCGCCGCTTGCCGTACCCCTAAGCTAAGAAAGTATAAATAAAACATAACTATCGCCGGCCGGGTAGGTACACATAGCGAGTTAGGGACGTTGCCCGGCGCGCGTCTGTGTGCGTGCGCCTTTATTATGTTCGCTCACGTAACGCTGCGTGTGTGTGCGCGGCCTAAGTACACACCGCACACAGCTGCGATGGTGTATGTTACACCGAAGTGTGATCGTTAGATTTTTTGTAGTTGAAGAAAGTGGTGTTCGGAAGAAAAAGATCCGAAAATTTTGTCAGTGTATGAGATAATCTAGTGTGATTGTCATTAAATGAGAATTGTGTGGTGCGGAGGTCTGTAGCTGCCATGAAAGGTCTGCAGTGCTACGGTTATCAACTCTTAGTTTTCTTACTTGCTTGGAAGACAAGTGCACTATAAGCCTAAGCCTATGACACTCAGCAAAAAAGCAGTTTGTGATTGTTGAAAAAATCTTTGTAGTATGTATCTTTGCCAGTAACATTAAAAACAAAGATACATAAAAACAAAAAACTTTACCACTTTATAATATTAGTTATTATAGACAGTTGCTTGTGGTTAAGAGCTGCGAACCTTAATATCTGTAGAGCATGCTCTTCCTTAACCAAATCATGTAACGCTAAGTTTATATTATCTATTGTAAGTTTAGGACATTGTGACTCATTCCTAATATCTATTATATCCTCACAATACTGACGGAGTTGGTAATGTGTAAGCTCAATGTGACAGATGAAAGTCTTAAACCACATGCACAGGCATACCAAAGATTTAGGCTGTAGGTACTGGATGGGCACGTACCTTGTATAAAAGTAGGAGTTTGCGCTTAGATTAATACATTATGTTGAGTTTTATGATGCATGTAACAAGCATCCGCGAATGCTATAATACTTTATTACATTCACTTTACCCCAGGTAGTTAATTACCTTAAAGCAAACCGGTCACGGAAAACTAAGATATTTTTCATCTTTTCCTAAAAAACTTTAAACACCGAACATTCGCCACTCCCATTCCCCTTACACAACGGTGTAACGCGCGCCCTCGCTGTGAGCGTTCGCATCGAACCCAGCTAGTTCAAGACTTCTATGTAAATGACAAATCGTAATTACGTTTACCGAGACGCGACGTAAACCCCATGGGTTATGAGTGAGCACTTGACGGATCTGTGGGGAGCCAGGAAATGGTGATGGTGTAATGCTTAGGTTTGGAACTCTTGGAGAGGTTTGCGGAGGAGTTACGATGCGATTTTGTAAGTTTATTGTGAAGTCCTGTCAGCTGTCTGTTTCTTGTTAAATACAATTACTTTGTGGTAGGTTTTAGGGGACTACAGTATGAGGTTCTTCAATGGAATGGATTGGGTTTGACGCATTTGGTGCACTTCTCAACTTGTACACCATGCTCAAATGGTGAACTTAGCAACTGGTGCACTTCTCATATGGTACACTTCGCAACTGGTGCACTTCTCAACTGGTGCACTTCGCAAATGGAGCACTTTTTGAGATGAGTGAGAGATTTGGAAAAATTGACTGAAAATGAAAGAATCTTTGGTTTTGCGTAGGTAATTTTCTTAAAAATACAATCAACATTTTAATTAAACTCTACATAATCACTATAACATATAATTTTTTACAAAAAAAAAAATGTTTCTCCAATCATTTAAGTAATTTTATTTATAGCTATTTGCTTAACTATTAGTAACAATTACTAAGTAAGAAACAAAGGTTTATCTATTTTATTTATAACCTGTTTGAGAAACAGGTTATGATGGTTATGGTTTAATTTATACTAATAACTATAACTAAAAGAAGTACAGTTCAAATTATAATATTATAAAGGTTATTGATGTAACATGATATTATATCATGTCTTTATTATGATAACTTTTTGCTGTAAATCTAATTTTTTCTTACATTAAAAAAAAAAGAGCCAAAAGTGTGTATGGGGTTTTTCTCTGAAATTTTCAGTAGTAGCTCGGAGTTTGGATTTGTGCCCGATTAATGGCAATAGGCTCGCCCCCTATTACATGGGACCTAAATATACCGGCGAGCTGTGGCTGTACATACACCTCTGCTTAATCTTTCAGGGAATACAGGCGTGATGGTATTTTTTTTTACGCTATAATTATATTTTTATCGCTTCCGAGAGACTTGTTTTATTTTTGAAAAAAATAAAAATATTATTCTGATTACTTATGTAGAGTTTAATTAAAATTATTTTGTTGATTGTATTTTTAAGAAAATTACCTACGCAAACCAAAGGTTCTTTCATTTTCAGACAATTTGTCCAAATCTCCACTCATCTTAAAAAGTGCTCCTTTTGCGAAGTGCACAACTTGAGAAGTGCACCAGTTGCGAAGTGTACCATATGAGAAGTGCACCAGTTGCTAAGTTCACCATTTGAGCATGGTGTACAAGTTGAGAAGTGCACCAAATGCGTCAAACCCCCACAGTTCGCCGGTATGTTTAGTTCTCATGTAATACAGGCCGTGCGTATTGCTATTAACCGGGCACCGGGCGGAAAGATTTGTATTTTTGCATGTAACGAATAAACTTAAAAATTAACGGTTTAAAAAATCTTTTGCCGTTAGAAAGCTACATGATCACTAACTTACATCCGTACTAATATTATAAATGCGAAAGTAACTCTGTCTGTCTGTCTGTCTCTCTGTCTGTCTGTCTCTTCTTCACGCCTAAACCACAGAACAGATTTCAATGAAATTTGGTACAGATATAGTCTGGGACCCGAGAAAGGACATAGGATAGTTTTCATCCCGGAAATCCTCCGGGAACGGGAACTATTAATCCACGCGGACGAAGTCGCGGGGAAAAGCTAGTAGACTATAAAACATCACGCTACGATCCACGGGAGCGGAGCAGTAACCAAAGACGTAACTTAAAGCGGGGGAAATAAGCCACGCGGATGAGGTCGCAGATAGTTCGCTAGCACTACATATAATTACTTATTGGGCAATACTTATATGGTAAATTCGTTACAATAGGTCGAATCTTCTTCGCTGTGGTAACATCCTGTCACAGTTATTGCCTGACCTTTTGTCTCCTCGCAGGTCTTCAACCTGCTTTATTGTGTCGTGACCTTTGGGTCTAAGTAACTTACATACGGCCAAAGTCTCAAATGTAACTCAATTGTATGTCGCCTTTAGATGTTATGCTATCTCTGTCATTTTAAAGTGTAGTATAGCGACAGAGATAAATTTAAGAACTTCTTAATGTTGAGTTGTTGATAAATGCTAGATTGGTGATATTTTTAGAATTGGGTGGTAGACACACCATTAAACTATAATTCCAAAACACAAGTTCACTAAAAAACACTTTATTTTAACCCTGAAAACCCCATGAGTTTTTCAAAAACTATAAAAGTCGATTATAAGTTGCTTTGAAATGAATAAATACATAGTTAGTAAATTGACATGCCGAAAAAGTGAAGTCATAGTTGAGTATTGTCATACAAAATTTATGGGGGAATCACGTTTTGACAGCTCATAAAAAGTATGTAATTTTTATTTTTGTTTTTTTTGCCACCAAAATTAATCAACTTTTTGAAAAGCTAGTTTAACGAGCTTTATGTGCTTTGCAAGACACTCTCTGAGAAATTCCTAAGGCAGTTAATACTTGATAATACTTTACCCAACATTCAAATCAAACACACTACCCTACGCTCAGCAGTCACGCTTGCGACCACAAGGCCATTAGGGTAGTATGGTAGTAATTGTAGGTGGTAGACAGAGACACATCACATAAAGCACACCACAGAATGAAGCACAGCAACACACTATGATCAATAATGATTGCTGGTAAACAACTGGTTGTACTGTCGAGTACATTCAACAGTTCATGGGTGTTAGGGATATTTAAATTTAGTAATAAGTAATTTCTTAAATAGGTTTTCTTAAAAAAAACGTAACAAAATGTTAGAACTACAAACACGTCTCGCCACAGACGCCTGTATCCCTCGAAGGGTTAGCCAGAGGTGTACCAATGTACACCCATAGTTCGACGGTATATTTAAGTCCCATGTAATAAGCATGCCAGTCTATTACCACTACCCAGGCACAAATCCTAACTCCGGGCAGCTACTGAAAGTTTATAGAAAAATCGAATAACAGTAAAGTTAAGTTAAAAGTCTGACACTCCCTCCCGCCCCGCCCAGGGCGGGGGAAGTCATTTAATGATTTCCCACCGGTAAAAAAAAATGCCTTATTTAGTAAACCCGTAGATAGAACCCCCCATAACGAAGAGCATCTAAAACCGGGCGTATTTTCTTTGTCAAGGTATTTTACGTCCATTTGTATGCCATCTCGATTGGGATAGTTATTAGCCATAAAGCACGGTATGCCGTTTGCTTTATCTGTGAAAGACGCCGTATGTACCGTTTATGGTATTAATTATTCTTTAAGGAATATGTGGAATTCTATAGTGCTTTTATTCTATGGAAATTATGATCTTTCGTCTTTATATCTAAGGACCTACCTGTTAAATGTTGTTTATGCTATTAAAGTCGGACGTTGCATGCTGGTGAGAAGTGCTTCCTGTAAGACATTACCTAATACTCTTGCTGTGTTTTTTAAATATATTATTACGCATTAGAGCAACTAAAAAAGCATAACCCTCCTTCTGGCGCAGTTGGGTAAAAAGGAGCCAATAATATATAATAAGTTTTCAATAATATATTAATAACGTCAAACTAATTCAATATGCCAAATGTGTTACATTAGGTAATGTCTAGCCATAACAGTCTAATTAGACTCTAATGTATGTAAAAACATCCCAAACTTATGATTAGAATTAATTAAAATTAGACAGCTATATTACAATCTCTACAATTACTTAGAAAAATGGGAAACATTTGGAACGTTGGAAACATTGACGTGTGTTAGTTCGCTTTGGCAGTAAAAAAACTCAAATTGCTCCCGTTATAAATATGTTGTTTAAGGTTAATTAAAGAATAAAGTCTGCTTGGTAATACAGTTTTGTCGTTGATACGTTTCTATGTATTCAATTCAAGACGAGAAAAATATACAAATTCTTTATCAATTTCTCCGGGACTTGTCGAGCTTCATTGTCTCGGCGCTTTTCTTGTGGTCGCCACTGTTGATTCTGGCTTACAAGAGTTGCAGTAGTTTGGGAACAGTGTGGGGGCTTGTCCCATACAAAAAAAAGGCAGAGATGTACCAATGTCTACAGTTCGCCGGTACGTGTAGGTCCCATGTAATAGAGGGTGAGCCTATTGCCATTAACCAGGCACAAATTCAAACCACGATCTGCTTCTTAGAATTTCATAGGTAAAATCAATATCACTTTACTCGAAGTCGCGCTTAGGCTCTCATGTACCAACGAAACCACCAAGTTATCCAAATGTGTGGCCATCTAAGCCTGATTACCATACAAGTTAAAGTTGATATTGTGTATAATTTGTAGTGATAACATAATCGTTATGTTGGGCGGTCGACGGTGCTGCCACACTGCAGTCACTGGTCGCAGCGACCGGGGACTTACTCAACAGGTTCATCAACGAAGGTTGGTAAACTTGCAGCGGTTGTCAAAGTTTTACTGGTGAAGTTTTTTTTTTTCAAAAACTGCAGATTGCAACCTTCTTAATTCTTATCTCATAAAGGTTCTGCTTCTGCATAAGTAATAAGTACTAAGTGATAATAATTGATGAGTTGCAATTTGGCATCATGTTAACAATTTTCTTTATATTTTCGTGTGAAGAATAAAATCAGACAGAAAGCCGATACAAGAATTTCCATGAATAGTTACTATCTAAATTAATGCAAAAGGTCACTCATATACGCACTTACTAATCACGAAAAGTACGTGACCTATGAAGCAGGCAGGTAGGTAGCATATAGGTCTTCAGCTAATATTTTGCAACAGGGCTGAATTAAAAGCGTTTTCGACTTTCATGCGGACGAAATCGCATGCAAAAGCAAATACTTATACCTACTTATACAACTGGAACATTATTCAGTAAAAATTGCTTTTAATCAAGAAAATTATCGGTTACTTTTAATTATTCGTCACAATACATCGTGAGAATATCTTTTACAACTACATAAGTCAAATAATAAACTTATAAGTTCATATATTTCACACTAATTAATTTCAGTTTATGTGCACTCAAAAATACAATCTTAATTGAATGTTCGTCATGCTTTTGATTTAACAGCTTAGGGTCCTGTTGCACCAGAAACTCAGTTGCTAACGCATGGTTAAATTTCTTAATGTCATATATAACCGTGTTGCCAATTAACTCGGAGTTAAAAGATTACCTTTTTCGCGCAAGTCGGCCATTGTTACAGAAATAAACTTTATTTGTGATTTCTAACCTTATTTATTTAAAACTAATCAATACTAGCTTATTACTGACGTGATTAATATTAGCAGTTTTATACATGCCATGAAAACTATAGTCCAAATCATGAACAAGGAATCTGGCCAAAAATATGGGAGGCAAGTAATTATTTCAACATTCATACCAATAAGCTGAGTTTAGCAAAGATGGAAATCTTTTTTAGAGGTCTGCACCCAAATAGTTCAAAGCTAGCTCATCAAATGGTTATAACAACAAATAATAAAGAATACAGAAGGAACTTGCTTTTTCGACTCTTTTTTTATAGTGTACTGTATCTACTTAGTTACAAACTAGTAAGTTAAAAACTAGGAAAATTGCCAAACTCATTGAATATAGTTAATACGTAAGTATAATTATGTACTATAACTTTGAGCATCGTTGGTCGTGTCATTAATAATACGAGAAGCGTCGTGTCGTATATTTCTAATATTTAATCTAGATCATAATAAAATATATAGTACCGTCTGTCACTATGTAATAAATCCCTAGTTTTGTTGTATATGTTTGAGAAACTTGTTTATTTAATGAAAAGTAATTTTAATCTTGTGTATTCAGTTTACTTTGATAATAGTTTTTTTCTGATTATCTGCGTGTCTTTATTTCAAATAACGTCTTTTCTTTAGAAAATGTGTAAAAAAAGTGCATAAAAATGCACTTTTCTATAAATTTCTAATCTTCAGGTTATTTTGACCCCTAGAATTTTTCTGTTCTTTTTTGTTTTGTAGCACAAATTCTTAAAGGTAATAATGCTTCATAAAAAAAAGATTTCAGTATCTATCTTTGATTGACTGGTGGAGAATGCCTAGGGTTTTAATTCCACCTTTATACTTTTTTGTTGCAGGAAGTTTAAATAAATAAATAAATAACCAAAATAACCAATTCACGTAAAAAAACTTTAGCAAAAGTCACCAAAGAAAACAACAACCCAATTTATTTTTCTCTGCAAAACGAATCTTCCACAGAAAAATCCGCGCGTCCCACTATACCATGAGCACGGTGCATAGATTGCGTGAGCTTGCACTTATCTGCTAATGACGAGAACAGGCGCTGATAACGTCCCAACATGTCTTCGGAACAGGTATCAGCAGGGTGTCTACCTGTCTTGCATTTCATTATGTTTTGCTTAAGTTTACTCATTAGGGCTTAGTGCGTAATTAGGCTTGTTTGTTTATAATAATCTACGTAAAGATCAGGAGATGAGCTTGTGTATTTTTAACTTCAAAAAGGTAGTGTTTTTTTTTTGTTTCTAAAACAAGCCAACACATGTCTTTTTCCCGTTTTTCTATTTAATTGTAATGATTTTGAATATTTAACTCTGATTAATCCTACATCTATTCTTAGCATAAGTTTTGGACTTACCTATACTGTTTCTGTTGGATAGTAATGTAACATATAATTATGGCTTATTTAATTAGTTTAACTTTATTCGTTTTTGCGAAAATTTTGTTAATAGGCGTGAGTATATTTAGCTTTACACTAACATCTTAGGCGATCGCCTACGACGCCTACGCTGAGGAAATAGAATTTGTGTTAAAAAGTGTTACTAGCTTATCCAGAAATCAATACAGTCCACTATGTTTGGAAGGAATAAAATCTCTCTATCTTTTTTCTAGTTTTTACTGTCGGTGACTACCAACTCCCCAAGCCTGTAAACAAACCATTCATGAATAAATCAGCTGAAATCTATTCATGGTAAGCACTTGCTCTCGTTATTCTCACGCAGCATGCAATTAGACGCGCAATCTGGTGGCGCGGGCGCAGCGACAGGGGGCAAAAAGTGCGCTCTTTAATAACTTCTAATAACGGCCAGGGGACAGGTTCTAAGGTAGCTCGACCACGTTCCCGAGGCTCAGGGGGAGGACACATGCGTTAGGAAAACGTCGCATTTAGAAGTTCAAGTACCTACAGTAAAATGGAGGGTATAGGGATGAATGGGTGAATTGAGACAAAACTTTAAAACTTTTTGTGTTGCACATGACCTAAAAGCCTGCTTACCTGCCTGCTTCATAGGTCACGCAGTTTCCGAGATTTTGGTTTAGTCAGTTTCATTCAACTGACTGAATGACTTTTTCTTTTTATATACTTATGCAGTATTCATAAAAGTCCTAGTAATTTCTGGCCAGCTATATTCTCCACAAAAAAACATTAAGAAAAACTGGAACATGAGTCTGATTCTAAATACCTAGTAACTTATTAATTATTGTAGCTAATTAAACCTTTAACAGTTCACATTAGGACCCATTAAGTTAATGATAAATACAATCCTTGGTGCTTGGCAATCTAGGCTTCTCCCAGTTGTAAACATCTCTTTGTGCCTATTGGTCTAATTGTGTTCTGTCTCCTGCTTGTTTGGAGGAAAGTGCAAAATATGTCTTTCTTACTCCTCCGCTAATATTTGCTGATTAATTTTGTTGCGGGGTCCAAGACAGTTTAATTGTTTAATTGCATCGGTGCTTTTCTTGTGGGGCGACCACAGTTGATTCTGGCTTACAGAACTTGCAGTGGTTTGGGAATAGTGTGGCGGGCTTGTGCAATAAAAAAAATTAAACCTTTTTGCAGTAAACAGTTGAAAATGAGTAAAACATTGACCAACCAATAGTACCATTTTAATATTACTTTGTAATTTTAGTTCTTGAATTTTCAATTCTCAGCGCTGAGCAGAGCGTTTAGAATCCAACAGTACGCAATGCAAAGATGTTTTACGATATGGCTGTGGTGTGGTGATGGGTGTGTGTGGAATCGTATCTTATTATAAATACAGAACGTGAAATTAATAAGTTGAATTAGGTCCACGTTTAGGGTCATAGTTTAGGCATCTCATAAAGTTAGACACTAATAAAACTATTAAAGATTAATTAAATGGCATCATTAATGTATAAACACTGAGCAATAAATGTGAAACGTTTCAGATTGTCGTTCAATTGCATTTCATTAAGTTATTTCATTTATATTGGACAATTAGAAAATTGCCCCCTATTACATGGGACCTAAATATACCGGCGAACTGTGGGTGTACATTGGTACACCTCTGCCTAACCCTTCGGGGAATACAGGCGTGATGGTAGAAAATTGTGACCTCAAAAAATTATTCAATAGTATTGTTTTTGTTGGACAAGCCCGCCATTCTGTTCCCTAATACTGCAACTCATGAAAGCCAGAATCAACAGTAGCGATCATCAGAAAAGTACCGAAGCAACGAAATCCGTAGAATCTATTAAAATGTCTTGGATCCCGCAACGAAGTGAATAAGAAAAAGCAATGGAATATTAAGAAAAAAACATAATATTATTAAAATAACTACTGCCATGTCAAGCAAGAGACAGAACAGAGCTTGTTGTTCAAAAGTGGAAATTTATAGATAGTGCCTAGAAAGACGGTGAATACTGAAATGATGGCTATGTATAGGAGAAGAAGAATTGCTGCACCGACTTCACGTCTAATTAACTGACAATAAGATGTAGTCAAAGTCAATGCAAATGGTATTAGGCAAATGAAAAAGAGGAATTTTATTTTTTCCATTTTCTAAAAGCTCAAACAGCTCCTTGTTTATTTTTATTTTTTATACAATTATAGACAAAAGTGCAATAAGCATCTCTATATTCCTTATCTTCAATCTTATCCAGTACATCAAAACCAGAATCTAGCGTTCTCCATATTATCCGTCCACAAAAAACGCAGCATCTATCACGCAAACCTGTAGTGCCCTTAACAGGCGCTTATCCATAGATAAGTTTCAAGTTATAGCTGTTTCTAAGGATGCTAGATTAATGCATGCAGCGAGTGTTGAGCTTAGGTCTAGAGCCTGACCGCAGGCTGGCTACCGATGTTGAATCGATTGTAAATATTCTATCAACTCGCTTGGGCCTTTTTTTCTTTGGTTGGGGGAAGGATCAGAGATGTGTTGTTGTTGTTTATGATTTTGCGTTATTGTGATTGTATGGATGATGATAATTTATTTTTTCTGATTTTAAATAAATTGTTGTTTATTGTAGTAACTACCAATATTGACCAACGAACATCGCTCTTGGGTTATATGTGTTTTATCAATCAATCAATCAATCAAATCATTTATTTCAATTAGACCATTTACAGGCACTTTTGAATTGTCAAGAAGTTACAGTTTAAAATTGAAGCTAGTTATAGAAACAGTATCCTCAACAGTATTCTATTATAGAAACAGTATCCTCAATTTTCGCCTGCTCATTTGCATCCTCACTTTTACTTTCGCACCATCTGAGTATGTATATAGCCTTATCAAAGCCAGTATTGCGCAATACCTTCTAGTATATTTTCTACAAAAGTTTTCAACCAAAAATGACTTTAGAATTTTGAAATGCCTAAAGGTTTTGATGGGCTTGCCAAATGTTTTTAGATTTTCTGACTCAGAACGCCTTCATAAAGTGTTATCTACTCTTTTTTTATGCAACCTACTGTCCCACTGCTGGGCAAAGGTCTTATACATTTTGTCCTTACACTCTTCCTAGTCTTACTTTCTTTGGCCACTTTCCCATATGCGTTTGTACGTCACCACGTCAGCGTTTCCTAGGGCTCCCTTAGTAATGGCGTCCGTTTTTCGGCACCAACGTGACGAGTTACCTACTTGTCTAACCTATATCTATGCAATTGACACCAAATACGTTACTGGTTATACCCATCTATACTATACTAATATTATAAAGACGTAGTAGAGGAGAGTTTGTGAGTTTGATTCGCAGGATCTACTGAACCGATTTTGAAAATTATTTTACCCATAGAAAGCCACGTTATTTGTTAGTGTCAAAGGCTATATAACATAACGCTACGACACACGGGAGCGGAACAGTAACCAGTGAAATATACCACGCGGACGAAGTCGCGGGCAATTCGCTAGTGAGATATATTCTGCCCGGTCCACTCTCTCTTTTTGCTCCTGTTCTGCCTGCCCACAGGTAGCGCAAATACTTACAAAACTAAATCATGTATCAAACAGTGCAAAGACAAGTATAATTTGTAGCCCCTTCAATAATTCATGTGCAATGCGACTGCGGCGCGCGCGCAAGTTGTCGCTACATCTAACAAACGTATGTGGTTCACGCTTGCGGGCACATTTCTTTATTTAGTTTTTTTTCGCGATTTTTGAATATTTATTATCTTTTTATTTATATCTGCTTGAAGCTGAATTTTTTTGTAAGTTTTTGAAGATTTCAGGGCGCCAGAAGTCCCAGTTCCTTAAATGTTATTAAACTTATTAAAAGCAAAATTTTCGTAACTACTTGCTATGCTTTGAACAATACTTTACCACCGCGACGTTTTCAGAACTGCCCCCCTAGCCAAGTCACAAACGATAAACGAGTTGGTTCGTTTCAACGAACCAACTCACAATCTCTCAATAATGTGTTAAATTACTATTCTGCAGGGAACAGTTCAATGTACATCCAAAACCTAAGCTTCGAATATTAAATATCACATATAGATAACTATTACTTTGATAAATGGGACAAATCTTGACTTGGGTTTCCTTCAGGTTACCAGAACTATGTATATTTAATTGGGCACCAAGAGACTAACAAAACGACACCATATTTCAAAATCAAAGTCAAACCATTCAATTCAATAAGAACATAACAAGGCCCTTCTGAACGTATACTTAGCTACTTTTTTAAATAAATGTTTTAAATTACGTAAACAGAGTTACATGCATTTAATTTTAGTACGTATCTAAGTGTTTCACACATGTCATAGCATTCCGCCTACTGTTTTATATCTCCGCTGTTACGTGAATTGCTACTGTTTGACCCTGAAGTACCACAGGGCAGAGGCCAATGTTGTTACGAGGTCCTAACAGGTACGCTGTTAACATCTCATTGGACTCATCAAAACCTTTAGATGCTGGAATGTGAATATTATTTACTTTTATAGCATTACATTAGGTAGCTAAGCTTTTTCGTTTTTTAGCTGTGCAATCTTTTATGTGTTGCTATGCCACTTAGGAAAAATAGTGTTTGGTTGTTTTTTGTTTTCTTTTGATCTGGGATTTTAAGCGTAAAAGTATAACAAACATTCATCCATTCATCCTCACAAACTTTCGCAATTTATAATATTTGTAGGATTTCACTTTGAAACGCAAATCCGGTACTATTCCCTAAAACAATGGGACACACGTTAACGTGTTCCGGGCCTGCACGCTTCAGGAAATGATGGACGGTACTGATGGCTTCAAACCCATGGCTAAGTTTTAAGCCGGCTCAATATACACTGTCATCGACACGATGAGAATAACATACAGCGATGCTATAATTATTTTCGTATATCTATCAATTTAAGTGTCGTTTAAATTATGCTTATCAGAGACTATGTTTTCTATGGGGCGTTTCTCTTGCCCATACACACAGAACTTGCATTGTCAACTACCGTATTTTGGTCTCACAGCTTGATCATGTTTGTTGTACCATACTACAAAGAATACCAAAATATCACAATATATTAAGAGCGCATGAAATGGCAAAAGAAAACGGCTGAGTAATTCCTTAATTGTAAGTATATTTTCTTCATATTTCTACCTTGAAACATGTACCGTGTACGCTATCTTCGCCTGTATAAATCAATGGTTAAAATGCCATAAAGCCTTAAATAGAGAGGTGCTAGCAGTCATATCTTGAGCCTTTTTTACGATTTGGCCATTGCCCTCGGCTTTAACGATCCGCGTAGGAAGATAGGCAATTGACACTTTTGATTTCTCTTTAGTATTTTTACTATTGTGATCCTAGGACCCTACAAGCTTCAGAAGAACGCCGATGTACGCATTTAAATATCGTTTGGTGGAGTTAGTCGCATCTCGCTGTCCACTCGCGATAATTGTGTTGTGTGCAATCATACCCTGAAAATAGCAAAACATTTATTTCGATCAGCTATGCTATTCTGACATAGGCAAATCACTTTGAAAGTCATCTCGATAGTCACGCTTGCTTTGCAGAATATCACATTTTATTGAAAAACGTCAAAATACTCACTCGATATAATACTTCTCACTTACGTCATCATGTGGTGGCGCTAGAGTGTCGAACTCACTCATTGTAAGAATACGACTAAAATCTCACCGCGGATTCAGACGTGATTTCGTAATTAACTTTTTAGAATAGCACTACAGATCTTAGATGCCCGATTTCTAAACCTTACCGACCGGCATTTGCTACCGGCCTTGTACCGGCATTGTAGCAAACAAATGCTTTCGTATTTTCGCTGTTATTGAAGATTATTTTTCAGCATTATATCTATAATTTTTGTAAACATTTCTCACATTAAAAATTGTCAACAGAACTTTGAAAAACTACAAGTCAAGCATTCAAAGGAATGACGAGTGGTAAGATAAACTATTCGTTTTTGCTTATAGGAACCGAGGTACTTTTGTACTGTCGAAGAACGCAATAGCATGGTTAAAGACTGAAATCCCAGAGTAGTCAGACGTACGTCATTTTGGAATGGCCGATCTTGAGTGACGTAGGACTGCCGTCTCAAGAACTTTGACCATAACTCGTTCTGCTATGCCTAGTAATTAGAATCTACTATTGTCATGAGAAGATAAAGAGTTGCTTAGCCGAACTTTAGTACCAAGAAATTTTCATGGAATGCAAATAAGCCTTCCATATTTTACTCAAAACATCGTAACTAATTGCATTAACTATCAATTGCCAACTAAACACCACACGATCTAATAATAAACAGAAATACTTATAAAACATGATAAAAAGCGTAAAAAAGATGGCCGCCATCGCCATCTTGAATCGAATGCGCGGGAACGAGCGATCGGGTGCGTTCAATAAATTGACATACGCCTTATAAGGTCCTATAGCGTCCCATTCGTCTTGTTGTAGGTCTTAGACCTTAGCTCCGAGTTAGATGGCGTGTTAAATTGGGCCTGTGAGACTGGCTAGCTAAAAAGTAAGCGACTAACATTTATGGGGATATTATAATGGCTAGTTGGCCTAGAGTTAAATGTTTTAAATTCATTGTGAACTATGATTGGGTGGAATTAAGTTTTGTGTTCCTTTTCATTGAATGCAATCATTTCGAGTTGTAGCGGAGATCTTTTAAATAAATTGTTATTTTTCTTCTTCTAGGTTGACGTGGTTTATTTTTATCTAAAGCAATCGAATGATAATCATAGACACGTATTAATTAATTGCAAACGATATCAATTACTGCGAGTCTCGGAATGATATCCCGAGCCAATTACAGAACCATTACAGATTCATAAAAGGACAAAATGGCGGTTCTAATTTAAAACACAATTAGAACGTGAAAACATGTCACCTTACATGAGAAACTATAATCCACGATGGCCAATCAAAAGCAATTGATATAAAATTATATAAAATGTTCATATACTTCACAAACAACTATGGGCCAGCGTCCTAACCATTTAGATGTCCCTAACGTCTTGCAGGCTCTTCACAAGAATGTCGTCAGAGTCTGCAGACGTTTTTACATACATTTATTGACCAGCATACCTTATCCATTCAAAAACCTTAACCACCACTTGCTTATCATGCTGAATCATGCCTAAACTCGACGTAGGACGGTTGGGTTTTCAGTGGGGCAGTTGGTTCATAAGGCGTATGATGGTGTGGTGTGGTGGTTTGGTACTCAGAGGCCGCAAGTTCTTGTGTTAGCGACGCTGGCCGTCAGGTAGTTTGTTGAACGTGATTATTGTTCGTCGTTTTGATTTGTAATGATTTTCGCATTGTTTGGAGCTTGGAGAGGGAAGTGGAGGCATTTTTGTTGTAATTAGTAATTTAATTTACTTGTTTGGGTTTTCTTTTTGGAATAAGATCTGAATGGAGGATACATAAAGGTAGATGAATTTTTGATTTTGTAACTACATGACTTTTATTTCTTAATTTTTATGGCTTGGCTAAAAGATATCTACGAAAATGAGGAGTCTTATGTCCTAGTTGTTTTAATCAAAATTATTTATTATCAGAAAAAGTCCATAGTTCTACATATTTGTACCATCAGCTTATTCTATAGAAATATAGTAAAACCAACATTAAAAATTCTCAAATTAAATTAAATTACAAAAACGCTTTGAATTCACGTAAAACACATTTTTTTCCCCGATCTTAAGCATTCTGATCTATCGCTTGTTCGTCGATTCGATATTGAAAATACACATCAAACTCAAACAGTCCTTGCTGAATAGGTCCTAACAATAATTCCCAACCGCGCTACCTTTGCAATGAATGTGAATATCATTCCCTCCAGTCTTCAAGAGTCTAACAAATCGTCCCTAATTGGATTAATATTGATGTGCCTGAAGCAACAAGACTATGTTTCTCTTCCTACCCCCAGGCTAGAATTTGCAGGCAATATATTTTATGATCTGCATTAGAATTTGTCAACTGTTGTCCTGGGGCTATTTCTGTGCAGTCATTTGCTTGTAATTTTATTCGAGTAAGCTTTGATGATTGGGCATCTATTATTTGTAATATGTCTATTGCTGATTTCTGTAATTGTAAATTATTATGGTTTTTCTTGATTAAGCCCTGATTCTTTCGCAGTTTAGTAGCTGGTGTTCTTCTAAGGTTATAGATGGCAAATATATGTCGATACTAAACAATATACAATATTAAAAGGGTACATAAATGAGGAGTTTCTTGCACATACGGAATTACCTTTTGGAATAGGTAACTAGATCCAATATTATTATTTTTTCTAGTAAATCTCGTTTGAAAGTTCATTTTGTAGTAAATGATTTCACGATGTCTTTATAAATTTGTTTTTTTTTGTTGGATTGGTAACACCGTCCGTTGCCGCAGACATAACATTGCATAACTCTTTACAAGTAATACGTTTCTAGATACAAAATTTTCTCTGGACGCATCTTTCACTCCAGCGTTCACTTGCCTTTTTTGTAACTATTCAGTTCTCTTATTCATAAAAAAAAGATATAAACTCTGTTACTAACGGCAAGTTACACTGCCCTTTACAAAATAAGCGGTTCATATGAATATGAACATTATTTGCAGGTTTTAAGGTTCATATTCACTCAGCAAAGAAAGTCAAAGTACGGTTTGTGAATATAGCCTTTAGGTTCTGAAATGATCTAGTCTGTCACAGTACCTAAGTACCTAGCTACATCCTCTAAGCTGCTCATGCACCGTAAAATTGCTATAACAATCTGAATGATTAGAAATGGCCACAGCCGGTGACCGGATTTATAAGATTTATAACTTCCTTATCAGATTGTTACCTTTCTCTGAGATATTTAAACAAATGACTGGTTAATACGGCAGAAAATTCCAGTAATAGTATTTATTATTAGGATAACTTCATACAAGGATTTAAAACAAAAAAATATAAATATTTTTGCGCCATAGGCTTCTACTTCGTTCACCTATTATACCCTGTTTCGCTCCAGACGGTAAATTCAAATTCCAGTTGGTAATATTTATGTACTTGATTAGGAACAGTGAGAACTTACTCTAGCTCAGTCATACTCAAAGTGTTCTTCGCGGAGCTTTAGGGCTTCGCAAAGCTTCTATAGAGTGTGTAGAAGTTCTGCTTCTCCTGCCCCGCCCAGGGCAGGAGAAGTCATTTGAAGATTTTCCATCCGAAAAAAAACATGTCTTGCCAATGGTTTTCTTCATTGGTATAATTTGTACCTAGGTAATTTGAGTACGTTACTGACACTTGAGACGAAATTGGGCCCTATAAAACAAATTGTAAAAATTCACGCTAACATTATTGGTTTTATATTATAATATGAATTGAGTCTTAGATGAGATAATCTAACCTAACGTGACAGTGGTCTTACAATCATATATGAACAATAATAAAACTACTTTATTACTGTCCCACTGCAGGGCAAAGGACAAGGGGAAAGGCCTCTTCTCATACAGAGAAGCCATGAGCATTGGTCACCACGCACATTGGCGATTTCAGACTGATATCTTTATCTTTACATGGTATCTATAACAAAGTCGCTCCCGCTGTATGTACGCTTAGATCTTTTAAACTACGCAACGGATTTTAATGCAGTTAGCTTCAGCAATAGATAGAGTGATTCAAGAGGAACGTTTATACGTATAGAACATTACGCAACGACGAACGGGAGCGGAGCAGTTACCAAAGACCTAGTTGAACGTGGTTAACACCGAGGGGTACCTATATAGCTAGTTAATTAGAAATCAAGGATTGTTCTCAATCCTACTCCAAAAAAAAATCTAGGGTTCCTTACGTTGAAACAAACGTTACTTAACACGTGTTTTGTTCAAGCATTATTCCTATCACTGTCGCACATCAGTCAAACTACAAGAACAAGATTGAGACGGGAATACAGCTAAGCCTACCTACGTGCTATACCTAAAGTACCGATCACTTGTCGCTAAAAACCATACCGGCGAACTGTGGGTATACATTAGTACACCTCTGCCTAACCCTTCGGGGAATATAGACGTGATGGTACTTATGTATGTATCATTTATTTGTCGCAGCCTTAGTAGAAAGCCCTTTCCAAAAACCTCAGCATAATTTAAATAAACAAATAGTTTATGGCCCCCATATACTCCTCCACAGCCTGCCTTATGGCCGATCAGATCTGTCGGCAGTAGGGACAGGTTCTGCTGTCCTTGGGGAGAAATGCGGCGCTCCCGACACCGGGCGAAAGTGCGCGTTCACTATGCGCCGGCGCAACCACGATTAACGCATAATAACTGATGCTTTTGATTGGTCTTTAGAATTTTTATGATCGACAGTTTTGAGTTGGTGAGTTTTTTGGTGGATGGTGTTGGGTTTGAGTTTTTGGTGGTGGTATTAAGAGATGGGGGTACAGAGAAGTTATTTTGTCATCTTTGAAGACTATGGCGAAATTTTAGCCCTCTATTTGATAAGCCGGAGTAAAATTAGACTACGATAAACTTTGATTAAACTAAACATTTTTCGCGGTTGGTATAAGTACGGCATCATTTTAGTCTGGGTTTATTATTATTATTAGAATAGGAATACAGCAGGATACAATACCTAATGAGGGACATCCATTGAAACTAATTTAAGATTGAGAGTAACTCGAAATTGGAGTAGGTAGGTAAGTAAAAACCCGGCGAATTGTGGGTGTACGTTGTTAAATCTCTGCCTAACCATTCGGGGTATACAAGCGTGATGGTATGTGTAGGTAAGAAAAAAAAACTAAACCTAGATGTTTCTAAACCATTTTATTTTCTGAACTCCATCGGGTTAACCACCACATAGGTCCATAAGTGTTGTGATTCCTGACCCGACCACGACATGGAACGGAGATTTTACTGTGGCACAAAATGGTTATTTTAATTGTGTTTTATTGTGCCACTTATCGCAGGAATTTGTGCCTTGTACTTTTTGAGTAATAAGAGTACGATTGTGGTCGGGCTGGGGACCACGGTTCCTCACCCGACCACCACCAGATCTAATAAAATATCAATAGTGTGAAGTTACTGATTATGCCAAAAATATGTGTCAAATTGTGCCTATGGCACACAACGCATTAAGTCAAGTAGTCACACTGTATGTATAATTTAGTCTGCAATTAAACATTTGAATTATGTTGGTTATGATTTAACTGGCAATAGGCTCGCCCCCTATTACATTGGACCTAAACATACCGGCGAACTGTGGGTGTACATTGGTACACCTCTGCCTAACCCTTCGGGGAATACAGGCGTGATGGTATGTTTATGATTTAACTGAACTGTTGTAACAAAACTGTTCATATAAGGTTACAGAATAAGAAATAAAAATGGAGTTTTATTTTGTCAGCTTTTTTATTTATTGAATTTTTACATAAAACAAAAATAACATGTTATTTATTGCTCTGGTTTCTCAAATACATACTTTAAAGTTATGTTAATCAAAATCATGATTGTTGTGCTTTATTTTCACAAAATAAGTATTTTTTTTTGTTTTATGTAAAAATTCAATAAATAAGAAAGCTGACAAAATAAAACTCCATTTTTATTTCTTACTCTGTAACCTTATATGAACAGTTTTGTTACAACAGTTCAGTTAAATCATAAACATACCATCACGCCTGTATTCCCCGAAGGGTTAGGCAGAGGTGTACCAATGTACACCCACAGTTCGCCGGTATGTTTAGGTCCAATGTAATAGGGGGCGAGCCTATTGCCAGTTAAATCATAACCAACATAATTCAAATGTTTAATTGCAGACTAAATTATACATACAGTGTGACTACTTGACTTAATGCCTTGTGTGCCATAGGCACAATTTGACACATATTTTTGGCATAATCAGTAACTTCACACTATTGATATTTTATTAGATCTGGTGGTGGTCGGGTGAGGAACCGTGGTCCCCAGCCCGACCACAATCGTACTCTTATTACTCAAAAAGTACAAGGCACAAATTCCTGCGATAAGTGGCACAATAAAACACAATTAAAATAACCATTTTGTGCCACAGTAAAATCTCCGTTCCATGTCGTGGTCGGGTCAGGAATCACAACACGGTCCATAACAGTTGATCGATGTCTGAGTGGCTAGACCATACAATACTTCGGTAGCGTAGTCAGGTGCATTCCTACGTTTTAGGAATGCTGTCCAATGGTCCCCGTGTGTTGCTAGGCAAGCTTAGTTTCTGCCTGGGTGTTATTGTGATTTTTGAACAACAGCTATAACTGCCAGGCATGAAACGGTACCTACATACCTCTACTATACCGCAAGATTATTTACGACGAGATTCATTTGGAAAACAGCAAAAATAAATATATAAAATAAAGAATTTTCTTCAAAAATGACAGATTTATTAAAGTATAACTTGTCATTGAAAATTGAAATAATTAGGTACGGCTTGAAATGAAGGAGTTAGAACATTTTCATTGAAGTTATTTCAACTTTTTCTCCGAGACACACAAAGCCCGATCGGCGGCGGCGAAATACAACGATTAGAAACCGGTTAGGGAACTGCATGAGCGGCGCATTGCACTCGCTAACTCCTAAACTCGACTCCAGAATGCGTTCCCGGCTCACCCCTCACCACAAACCCTAACAAACACGACACAAACGCGCGCGTTAACCACAACTACACTTAAAGACTTCATAATTCTATTCAAGTCTGCAAGTCAGCGAAACGTGGTTCCCTAGGGTTTTGCAATAGTTTCTAATATAGTTCGCGGTAGCTAACGCGTGGTTTTGTCGGAATGTTAGCTGCAGACTAAGGGGTTAGCGATAAAATAAGTGGGATTCATTGACATCGGTCATGAGGTTCAGATATGCTGCTTAGACTGGATTAGGTGAAGCTAGATGCCTTTTTAAAAGTCTAGGTTTTACACTGAAAAGCTTTTTTACGATAAACGATGGTGTATAGGTACTGGAATTGTTTTTGTAAGTGGACGTAAAGGCGTTGATGAAAAAAATGGTGATAATAGATATGAAAATAATTGGTTGCTTATTGGTAATTAATTCACATTTTAGACTGCAAGGTTTCTAATAAAGTAAACGTCTTATTTTTTACATAAATATTAATAATACTGTTTTATTAATGACCCAATGTAAGACAAAGGCCTCTTCTTATACAGAGAAGGCACGAGTAGTGATCAGTAGTGCGATTCTCTAAAATGCAAACTCGAAAACGAGTCTCACTAAAGTGATCGCGCTCACTTCGATAACGAACCAACTTGTCATTGGTTTAGTATTCGTTCGCCGTGGTGACGTCACCAGCGTGATCGTGTTTAACAGAATACTATTTTGTAATCTCACTGCGGATTCAGCTTTCGAATTACGAAGTGAGGCTTAGAGAATCCCACTGCAGCACGCTAGCACACATGAACATGCGTGTTTTAAAGTAGAATAAAAGAAATAATAAGTTTATCTCAATACCAATAAATAAATACTAGCTCGTTAGCCTAGTGGTCCTACGCGCGACTGCAACGCTAGAGGTCTTGGGTTCGATTCACAGGTCGAGCAGCGTTATTGGGTTTTTCTGTGAAATTCTCAGTAGCAGCTCAGAGTTAGGATTTGTGCCCGTTTAATGGCAATAGGCTCGCATTACATGGGACATAATATCTAAAACATACCGGTGAACTGTGGGTGTACATTGGTACCTACACCTCTGCCTAACCCTTCGGGGAATACAGGCGTAGTGATGGCGATAAATAAATAATAAGACTTGTCTTCAAAGACAAGAGACCTTCTATTGCCTTCTACTTAACATCGCGGGCTTTTTTGTGGCGATTTCACAAAAGCTCATTTTGCCTTTAAGCCTTGAAGGGACGTATTTTGCCCGTTAAATTTCAAAAAGTTAATTAACAGCCTATATGCTGAGTCGGTAAGGAAAGTTCACGCGACTGACATTTAGATAATAATATCCCCTATGTTTAATTATGTGGAGTGACCTTTCCCTGCGAGGGGTGGTCTGATGCAAAAACTGGCCAAATAACTGACACGCTGGCTTAAAGACCTAGCTAGGGTAAGCAGTAGGCAAAGTGCAGAAGTATTAGTTCATACAAATATGCCTATACTACAACATAATGAAAACTTTTATTGGAAAAAAATATTGGAGCTATCTGAAATTTGAAAATAGAAAAGACTGAACTAGTCTTGATTACGATTGATGACGACGTGATTTAAATTCCAAATAAACCATTTACAGGCACTTTCGAATTGTCATGCAGTCAGTTGAAGCTTGTTGCTCGTTCCAAGCAATAGGTTTGTTTCTATGGAGAAGAATGAGCATAAAACCGAATGAAAAAAAAAACTCTTTTAATATTTACATAAGTTGCCAAAAGTAATGCCCATGTTTATAGTGTCTTGGGCCTGGGATGGATGGCAAAATTATAGTTTAACATAGCTTTTAAATCTGAATTTATCAGATATCTAAACGATTTAACAAAATGGAAATGATTAAGAATGTAAGAAACAAAGATCCGAGTCACCAAATGTTGTTCCATTAGAAACTGTAGAAATGCAGATTATTCTTAACTTTCGTTATATAATAAATGTTTCATTTCAATGACAGTTGCGAGTGGGACTTTTTACTTATTTTTTACCTAGGGTATGTAGGTATAGCTATAGAATATTTACAGCAGTAAAATGTAATAACTAAACCACGATATTATAAAAAAGCTTATCGGAAACAGTAATTAAATTAAACTCTTTATTCTTCAAATTGATTAAATTAATTAATTAACGGGGAGCGAGCCTAAGAAGTAATTACCGTCATAATTATAAAGTTTAAATGCCATTAGGGTCCCCTTCTTACCTGCACGCCATATTATTTCCGTGGGTATCGAGTAGAAAAGGTGCGCCCCATGAACATTGTAATCCAGGATTTAAAAGCTTGAGAACTCCCTTGTTGGCCTAGTGGTCCTAAGCGCGACTGCTACACTAAAGGGCTTGGGTTCGATTCCCAGGTTGAGCATAAAGTGTTACTTATTTGAATGTTTACTGAAATTCTCAGTAGCAGCTCGGAGTTAGGATTTGGTCCCGGTTAATGGTAATAGGCTCGCCCCCTATTATATGGGACCTAAACATACCGACGAACTGTAGTTGTAAATTGGTACACCTCTGCTTTACCCTTCGGGGGAATACAGGCGTGATTGTATGTTATGTTATGATGAAAAAGCCTTCAAGAAGGTTGGCGCAGTGACTGACCGTTTGGCTGCTGCGCTGACCATCACGATCACCACGCTTGCTCAAAGCGGATTGGCGATTTCAGACTACTATTAATACACAGCAAAAAACATATTAAGTACTCTAAATTTTCAAGGAAATAAGGCAAGAATACATAACCTAATTCACAATAAAGCATTTCTGAAATGATAAGACTGTTATGATTTTTTATTAAAAAATTCGTCATCAACTTGAGTAAAAGCTGAGAGAGATATCAATATCTTTTCAAAACATTTGAATATAATTATTCAAACTCAAAATTATACCAAATTACCTGCAATGAATACATCAGCTTGTTCAAACCAACTTGACAAGTCAACACGATATAAATAAATTACGCACAACTTGACATACCTACTAAACGCTATATCATAATTATGCATCCCTTGAAATTACTGTCATTATAATAATTCGAGTAATCCGTCAAGGCTGACTGCTTAATCGGCCAATTAGGGCTTCTGTGTATCGTATTAAAAGACCAATCAACTCAAAGTTAGCTGACAGAGTTTCTAATGTCAACTTTGCAGTTAGACTTATCAAAATAATAACCGCGTAACGACTTTGGATGATAAACAGGCCGACGCGACGGCTCACTCGATCGCATAGCCAAAGCAAAGCAAAACAAAGCAAAGCAAAGCATCAAAGCAATCAAAGCAAAGCATTTATTTCAATTCTACCATTTAAATTTACTTTTGAATTGTCAAGAAGTTACCTAGTTCTCTATGTAAAGAACGAACAAGAAACTCCATGGACACTCTTTTTTGATGGTCACCTCTGCTTAGATAATTTATCTGCAATATCAGAGGCCTTGCAAATGCGTTGCCATCTCAGAAGAAAAGTTGAAATGTCTCATGTGCCTGTAATGACACGAGCACCCATACCCTAACTGTAAGCATGACAAGCATTGGATAGACAATCAGTTTGCACTAGCGTGATTGAGCGTATGTTTCATGTTTTTGTGCAAGTATCTATCCTGTTGGAAGGTGTGCAAGCTTGCGCAAAAATGTCTATTCTTGTAGGCTCGTTGCTACGTATGTATATAGCTACCTTAATTGGCAAAGATCGCGGTTCCAGATTGACATAAAGATATTATCTATTAATTTTGGACGTTAGACCTTTATATTCTATAGTTTCGAAACCAACAGTGTCACTTTTAAATACCATCTATCTAAATTAGTGTACTCTTACATCGACTGTTATACTTGCACCGTTCTATAGATTATAACTGGTAAGTAGACTCCATTGAGCAATAATTCCAAGACACAGTATCTGTAAAAAATATATACTTCATTTTAGTCCCGAAAACCCGATCAATTGTTGATTAACTTTAAAACAGTCAACCGAGTATTGAGTTGGCAAATAAGTGTAATCTACGAGGGAATCGCATTTTGACAGCTCTAATAATTATGTCAATGGGCATTTTCATTTTAAATGGCGCAGGCTGTTTTTCGGTTGTCCCATGACTAAAATATGATGAAAAAAATATTTGCAAACAATTTTTTTAGAAAAATCTATTGTACCCTGTAGGTATTTTTATAAATATGTGGATTTAATTTATTAGTTCCTTATAGAGCACGTATTTAATTTTATTTAAATTAATAATGTTGCGGAATCGTGTAAAATCATGATGTCCCCATGACAGTTTGCATCATTGCATTCAATTTTTTCGTTATTTTTTGTACGACAGCTAACGTAGCGACACTTTCATTTTATTGTTAGATAGTTAATTTATCATTTAAACTAAGCATTTCATCTCAGTTAGTGAAGAAAATATATAATAATTTAATAAAAAGCTTGTCCCACGAATTCGCGACTACCGGACATGTCCGGATAGTCACGCGGTTTTTACTATGAAATACACACATTTATCATCAAAATTCGGTTTTAACGGTAACTCTGGGTACAAATTTCAAAGTATGAAATGTTATTTTGAAGTTAGTCGCGCAAGGTGTCCAGCTAGTGCAGTAAGTTTTGCAGCACAATAAATGGTTAAAAAATAACTGTTGTAGTTAGTAACGTTTTTTTCATGAATATAAAGTTTGTCATTTTTTCTTTTTTAGGTATACATAACTTATACACTGCTGAAAGCATAAAAGTACAATTTTACAGCTTTCTGATAATATTGTTTGAGTATTTAAATTTAGTTTTAAAAACGATCTATATCCGTCACGTCCTGTTAGTAACTAGTTGTGGTGTGTAATTGTAGTAGTTTTTGAAGCCTATTTATTTTAACCTGCGCCATTTAAAATGAAAATGCCCCAATGTCAGATTGGTTGTGTATCATTTCTCTCGTAACCTAACAACTAACTTTACGCCACAAGCAATTTTATCAAATAATCCTCTCTAAAGAATACAGATCCAGCAATAACACAAACAACTTGATAAAAAAACCGTAGAATTCTATTTCTTTTTCGTTCTAAGGAACGCTATTAGATACGTTATGTAAAGGGCGTCGTTTTTTCTTGATATGTGTCCACCATCATTTAAAGGCGCAGCCCTGTAACAAGAGAAATAAGATATAAAACATAGGGTTGAACAAACGGCGGTCGAACGCTCCTTATTTGTAAACATTGGTAGCACCCGATATTTACAGCTTGGAACACAGTGTGGTTGCTATGCTGTAGCGTTGTTAAGGAGATAATGTATGGTGAAAATACTTTTACAAACGAGTAATTTTTAATGTTCGATATTTTTTGAATTTCGAATGTCCTACGTAATTATAAATTGATAAAACTGTCTAATTTTGAATGAAGGGTAAAAGCCTTCTAATTCAGAAATCTTGGAGACATCAACTAAAAGTCCAAGCATTGAAATTACCTAAGTTGCTCCTATTTTGTATTTATTTATGGTTTGTTTATTTTATAATTTTGTTGAATGTAAAAACCTATATTTTATTTTAAAAAGGACAAAATGTGAATGACTATACTTCAGGTATTCCTATTTACATTTTCAGGTTGGTACTATAGAATTTAAATTAAAATTTCGATTAGGTACAAATTAATTATTTTGCCCTAAGAACTACGACTCCAATTCTCTTTGATCTTGACCCTTTCCAATCGACACCTAAACACTTAATTCAACACCCACCTGTTATCTGCGTGTTGTTCGAAAGAGATACCGGAGATCGCAACGGGCACAAGAAGGAACATGGATGGGTTTTAGATAGTAAAAGTCTGACACTCCCTCCCATTCAGCCCAGGGCGGGAGAAATCATTGGATGATTTCCCATCGGTAAAAAAAAATCATACCTATGTTGTTTGGTTATAAAAAAATATAGTTTTCGATCACTCATAAAGCATAGCTTGCATTGTGCGACAGTACCCATGGCTGCCATTCGTGGATATCTTTTTGCTAGCGCGCCTAGTGCAGGCTGATCGGAGATCCGCACGCCGATTACTTTCCTAGTTAACAACATTGTACTTCATTACTTAATGTTACTTTGAACGGTAAATTATAGCTTAACGGTTGATTTAATAAGTGTTGGGTCGTTATACTTCATAGTTATTTGTTATTGCAATATCTGCATTGAAGATTATTGCTAGAGGTTTTCTAGATCACAACGTCTTTCGTTAAATTAACGGATCGTGTTCGAAAGAAACACTATGTGAAGAAAAAAAATTAATGCTCCAGATCGATTCCAGTCACGGCGGCTAATCTTAATGCAGACTAGCCACGTACGCACGTATTATAGTGCGCACAGGTGCTCTCCTTCTTCCCTAACTCTCATCGAAACACTGTACTGCGCTCCAAAACAGGGATTGCTGACGTGGCTCAAAAGACTGCTCAACTTAAATGGGACTGGGCAGAACATGTGTGCCATGTGTGCCAAACTGTGGGCCCCAGTAGCACAAAACTGGTGCCCTGAGACAGTGAGTCGGGGTCGCCGGCCGTAGGCCACGAAGGAGATGGAGGGACGAACTGTATGGATTCCTTAAAAACTATAAGGATGAGGCACGAAAGCGTGAAGAACGGAAGGAGTGGAAGGAGGTCTTTCCCAGGAGTGGACCAGAACAAAAATAAGTATTTTTTTCCCTCCGTTATCCAAATCAGTTAGTTAGTACAGTTATGTCACACTGACAGCTGTCAGCCACTGCTATTGTCTCTGCCTGAACAGTGCAGGCGCATAGTTACACCAGAAAAAAAACAACCTCTTCTTTTTTCTTTTTCGCTAAAGCAAACCAAGAAAATAGACATAATGTTTCGTAGGATTTCTACAATGTGGGATTAGAACGTTTTTTTTATTTATGACTGTATGAAAGAGCAAGTGAGAGATGACGTATGCTAAGGACGCATGCGTAATGACACGAGATATAGAAGAATGATAAAAAATCATTTTTATTTATTTAACAACCAACACATAAATGAAGGAGTCCTAAGGTACAACATGCATATAAACAACATATACATAGGTTCATAGAAACAACTTCAACTTTGTCTCTTTGATGGCAACGCATCTGCAAGGCCTCTAGTATTGCAGATGTCTACAGGCAGCGGTGACCACTTAAACATCAGGTGGGCCGAAGGCTTGTTTGCCATCCAATGACATTAAAAAGAATATCAACCGAATTAAGAACCTCCTCCTTTTCACAAGTTTCAACAAAGTAGTTTCTTTTCTCACATTTCGCGAAATATTGCACTATATTGGTCGTGAAATAACGATACCGTTGTGACGTAATTTTTCTAATGTTTTAACAAAATCGGTTCAGCCATTTCGGAGATTAGGCGGAACAAACAGATAGATATTTTTTTTTTAAATTGTTTGTTTATTATGTCGTGTAAACATTCATGTGCATTAAGTAAAACCCGATATTAGCTTTCGTGTTACATAGCTTCACTTCAATTTTTAATCATAACTAGAGTACAGAAAAAGTTGGGGAAGATAAAGGAATCTATTCGTACAGAACCCAGCCGTCGATCTAGCATCTATTCTATTAAATTTATTTTTCTATACGTGCGCTATAACCGGTCGTAAGCAATCGTGTGAAAATAATACAGGCTTCGTACGACTGGCCGTGACAAACGCCTTCCCCGGCCCTGTGGAGCGTAGGTTATGTGCCCCGAGTGGGCTTCTAACTGGTCAACCACCTATGAATGATACCCTATATTTTTCAATTAAAGGTGCGAATGTAATGGAGTGCCCATTGAACACTTTAAAGAGTTTCTTTTTGTAAAGACTTGCTCGTTATCACCTGGATATCGATTTGTTTCAGTGTAGGTATATTTTAATTGGGTTGAAAGTTGTTAAAGAGGGTTTTGGTAGGAAAATGGATCGATTTTTTTTGGCTGAGTATCGTACTATATTTTGATCTGTGCTATGCTGTAAAAATGTCCCTCAGCTTAATTTTACTTTATCTATTTAATTAGATTGTTATTTATTTATTTATTTATTTTTTACTTTAACATAAAAACGGCCATTGGCCAATTACATCAGTTAAAGATTAAATGTGTACAATTTTCTTTTAACACTAATAAAAAGTTATATTATATACAATAATAAATACATACGTATAACATAAATTACTAATACTCAATTAAATAAATAATAAATAAATAAATAAATATCTTGGGACAACTCACACACGGCTATCTGATCCCAAGCTAAGCAGAGCTTGTGTTATGGTAACCAGACAACTGATATACATACTTATATAATTTATAAATACATACATATTATAGATAAATCACACCCAGACACAGAACAAACAATCATGCTCATCACACAAAGTTTGTCCTGGGTGGGAATCGAACCCACGACCTCCGGCTTAGCAGTCAGGGCCGCTAACCACTAGACCAACAGGCCCGTCGCAATTAAATTAAATTACGACTAAGACGGTCGTCGGTCGCCGGTCGTCGGCCGTGGCTATTATGACTAAGATTGGAAGCTCTACCAAATCTTAATTTACCTGAATTAAAGTATTGCTGCCAATTAATAGCATCAAAATCTTTGGGGAATACGCCTGTATTCCCCAAAGGGTTTAGCAGACGTATACCAATGTACGCCAACAGTTCGCCGGTATGTTTTGGTCCCATGTTTTAGGGGGCGAGCCTATTGCCATTAACAGGCACAAAACCTAACTCCAAACTGCTACTGAGAATTTAATAAAAACACCTAATAACACTTTGCTTGACCTGAAAAGAAAAAGAACAAAGAAAGAAAGAAGTTTTAATTTAAAATTGCACTCTCTTCAACAAACCTGCATAACAAACAATTGTCTACAAAACAAGCAATGGAGGGGATTGCAATTTTAAATTAAACCATTTCTATCTCGATACATTGTGTAGTATTATCGGTACCATTAAATTACCGAGACCAATTACTATACTGTATCTACTTGTATAAATTAAAACATCTCTCTTGTACTGCTCTTATTTATTTAGTATCTAGGATGCAGTTTTTGTCGGCCGATGGTACTGTTGCTAATTGGTAGGACCAATAGTTACAAGTACACACATTCTGTCGATTAATTAGTAATTAAAATAAGACAAACGAGTATTGTCTAATTAGTTTATTTAGTTGTTAGGCTATCAGATGATAGGGTATCTGTTTTACGGTACCAGAGCTTTTAATTAAATTAGGACCACAAGTTAATAAATGTTTGGTCCTTCTGTACGAATTAGTGTAGGTATATCTATATTTCTTAAAAAACAAGAGGTAACTTCACGTGTTTACCAAATTTTGAGCTTTTCTGCGCTACTTGTAGATAAGAAAAAAAACATCCCAAAAATTGTATAGGATTACAAAAAAATTATGATATACCTACATGAAAGACAAAAAAAATACGAAAATTCATTATACATTTTGTCGAGTTATGCGAACACAAATCAACAGCTCAGCTGAATTTTTTTTCGAGATTTCGAGTCTGGTTCCTTTGAAGAAGTCGTTCATAAAAAAAATCCAGTGACCCATTGGACATTTTCAGGTTTCTGGTGCAAAAAAAATAAGTTGTAAATAGATATGTAATGTATTGAATTACATTTTGTTTACACTATTTATTTCCAGTACCATTTTTAACATAATCAAACGGCTAGAAAGGCAGGCAAATCTAGATTCTAGACCGGCACGAAGTCACAACAGATTACATTCTCAACAACATCAACATCGAGTTTTATCAGAATGAGAAATTAAACAGATATCACTTGCGTATCGGTCTCGCAAATTTAGATCTACACATCGGCTGTTTTAAAGTATTGAATGACGTCCATTGCTCCTTCACTATCTACTTTAATGGAACTTTTAACATATATGTCGAGCGATAGATGTAAGTCTGAGCATTTTATCGTTAAAGAGTCTTGTGTTGTTTTAAAGAGAATTTATTAATTTAATCTTTTAATAGGTACTTTCTAGCTTGCTTTTGTTGGGCGAGTAAGTATGAGACCAAACGAATGTTATTTTGTTACTTGTGGGTCGCGTAATTTACGCTGCATTTTCATGCAAAAGTCCTCTCTGTGCAGTAGTGCGATTCTCTAAAACGAAAACTCGAAAACGAGTCTCACTAAAGTGACCGCGCTCACTTCGATAACAAACCCACTTGACTTTGGTTGTCTTTTCACTTGCAGTGGTGACGTCACCGGCGTGATCGTGTAACAAAATACCATTTTGTTATCGCACTGCGGGTTCAGCTTTCGAATTACGAAGTGAGGCTTAGAGAATCGCACTCCAGTAGGTACGGCTACTCAAAATGAGTTGTTAGTTTTATTTGAGTGTTAATTACGCAACTCACTATTCACAAAATTTTGTTCATTTGGCTTCACACCAAGCTGATTGATTAGTGATGCATTTAAACTCGTTCGCAATTGTTTTTGATTAGAAAATGAGTAAAAGGACCAATAGGTCCCAGCTGTCATTCTCATGTCATATTTGTTAGGGTAAAATAGGTAATAAAATAGCAAGATAAATTAATATTTATATCGTTTATTACATCAAATGCAATGCATTGTTACTTGGGAAACAATAAATAAACGGGTGTGTTATCTTGTATAACGATAAACTATGTTTGCAACCATTTTATACACATATAAACTGTTAAAATGATACACATGCCAATATTTTCATCGCTCAGATTTGTCGGGAATTTAACTGTTATTTTGATAACAAAAGTTGGTCCTAATAGACATTTACAAAGAACCAAACATTTAAAAGTGTCTGAGGTCATTTATCATAATATATAACCATTCACATCACAGAAAAAATAAATAATAAAAAATGGTAATCTATGAAATCTTAAGAGATTTTGTAATGATGTGAATAAAAAAATTAAAAATGTAATATTATTTATATTTGGACTAATTTCAATTAAAATTTAACAATGCTCACCCCGACATACCAGGCATGTGTATCAATTTAACAAATAAGAGAATCTATATAACATTTCAGAACTATAGTCTGTGTAATACATGTCATAAAGTTTATATCAAGCCGAAGTGAACGATACTCGTAAACAAAATCAAGAAACAACAAATAATAATATGAAAAACTCTGGTCTTTGGTTCCTATAAAAAAGCTTTGGGATACCAGCAGAGAAATATAACACAAAATTGTACTGAGCAGGCGAGGAATAGATATAGATTATTATCAATACATCTTGCGTCAGCTTGCCTTAGTTTAGTTTATTGCGTTGCAAAAACAACCTTACTTGATATTTACATAAAAAATTCAAATCACTGGTGCATTATTACATGTACTCGCAAATAATCATTACAGTTCAACCGATCACAATACCAAAAAACGTACACTTTTTTTCAAAATAGCACCAATATTTTAATATCAGCACATCGCGTGTACCAAAAAACGATTGCTGGCAACATTGTTGAACAAATTAATAGCTAGCAACACCAAACTTTATGCAAATTCGCGCGATAATATCATTACAACCCTTACTGGAGTATTTCTTAAGTATTTTAGTACATTTAGGTGTAAAACAACGAAGAGAAAATATGCACTCATTAACAGTATACGTATTAGTGGTATCTTTGATTACAGACGCCTAAAGTATTAAGATATGGTAAGTTAGACACTGAAGGATTACAGACTTCGCACCTTATCTCCAATCACACATCTTACAATAGAAAATATACATTTTATTCTTGTATAAATAGATATGTAATTAAGGTAAAATTAATTAAACTATGGTAACACTTTGTCTACGGAATCATAGTCAAGACATAGAAGACAGAAAAACGGATTTACTTGATACATTTTTCTGCTTGTGAAGGTTTTTTTTTAACATGACGCATAGGGCGTTTATTCCAAACTATCCCTATTCATAAAACAGGAATATGATATGAGATTAACTAATAGTGCTCAAGTATCTTTTGATATGGTTTAAATAATTTCTAGGAAGAGTTTCACCTAGACGCGATATGATATTTTCTTTATTAACAATCATAATCAGTTTAGTTATAACAAAGACTGATCTACTATCAACCGCAAGTTCGAATCTATGCATCAAGTTAAAAGTAAGCGATAATTACAATTAAAATTACTTCACAAAATTATATTAACAACAAATGTGAACATTAACATTCAAATTTACAATCTACAAACATATGTATGGCTCCAACACACAATGACGTAACTTTTGAAGTTTATTTGGTCCATGCGGAGAAACTCTCCATCACAGAAGCACATATAAAACATTTTTTTGGAGTATTGGTCATTGTATGAAGAAGCCATTAAAACACAAATGTTGCCAACTACAAAAAACTTTCGAATTATTTAAAAAACGTACCTAAATTTATTTGGTCTCATTTTAGTAACGGTTATTTATTTATCAACAGAAATCAATTAACAAATTAAATCTATACATAGAATGGATTTACAGTTTATAGTTATATAATATTAGTAGCTGCTCTTTTTATTTATTTTTTCATCGTAACTGTTCCATAATGAACGTTATATTTGGTATTTTCAAAGTGTCCATTAAATACTTTCAACTCACTTATATAAAGAGAAATTTTGTCATTTTATATTTTAAATGTCATGTTTTAAAAATCGATTTATTAATAATTTTATCTCGATTAAAATCATATATTATCTAAAATCGATTTTATTATGAATCGCAGATTGTACGTCATGATTTGCGCTATACAAATATTAGTATCATTCCTATCTAATGCAACACATTCATTTACATTACCACATTGTACTCAAGAGTACTCTTCCATTACTCCCATCTTATCAATATTATGCTCATCACGAAAAAACAGAATTCGACAAATGGTCCTGTTACACTTATGGCGAGAATACCCTAAGGCTTCTTAATAAGGTAGCCAGTACATTTGCTAGACATTCAGCCCTTAGCGCCAGTTGACCTTCCAAGGTCGAATTGTTCTCCTGCCCTTGACCTTGAGACTTCTTAGAGTTGTGTTCGTGAATGATTTGTGCCATTTCAGCGCCAGCCAGCTCTTTGAAGGCCGCTGTGACGTCGTGGACTCGAAGGACCAAGTTTCGGGTTTGTAGTGGTGCTGATGTGTGTCTGCCTAAGGCCTGGGAGCATAAATTGAAGTTAGTTATATTGTATGGATTCTATTAGTGGTGAGAGGAAGCGATAAAATTCGACCTTTGTTTAATGTGTAATCCTAAATAATTTGTCGTGATAGCCCAGTGTTTAAGCGCTCGCCTCTCATGTACGCAATTCATATGTACTTTCTAAGTTTATCTTGGACATCACTGACATCGTTAACCATGTCAGAGGCCCTTGAGGCGGTTTAGAAACTCCGACACTAGGGTGTGTGGGGTCGTTAGATCTTGCTGCGCACACGATAAAGAAGAAGATCCAAAATAGCAACTACTTTTGGTACTCTTGGCCTATTCATATTTGCAACAGTATACATTTACCTGTGCCAAGTCAGACAGTCTTCTCAGCGGCGTGAGGCAGTCAGCCAGCGCGGTGGCAGCTGCGCTACCCTGGGCTCCACCTAGTGCACCCACCAGCGCGCGCGACGCCGTCACCAGCGTCACCGCACACGCTGTCAGCTCGCTGCGAGCGCGCTGTGTACAGGAAGCGTTTATGAACACCAATACGTTACCATATATCAAATAATTGGTTCCTCGAAATAATTCTACGATTAATAACAACAACAAACTTATCCCGGAAATAAAATAAAATGTGAAAGTTCGTAATGATTCATGTAAGTCATATTAGATAAATAATAGATACACTGCAATATTAGTTTTAAGTTATCTTTCTGCGCCCTAACAAGGTCATGTACTCACTAGTTTTTAAGCTTAAATTGGTTGTGTACATTGTGCATAAAATAAATAAATAAACTAATGATTCTCATTATTTTATAGTCTTTTTATAGATGTAACATATACTTTGCCATTTACAATAAAAAACCTAATTCAGCTCACCTGAAACTTAGCCTCATCGATATCCTCGCCCCCGCCGTGCGCGTGCTGGTGCGAGCACTTCTGCGCCACCTGGTGCAGCCGCTGCAGCAGCCCGTCCACCGCCACCTCCGTCTTGCACAGCAGGCTCTCGATCGACACGTGCCCATTGTTCCCCGCCTGGAACTCCGGGAACTTCACCGTAGGAGGTGATGGTGGCGTCGGAATGTCATCTACAACATCGTCCTTGAATCTCACGTGGTTTTGCACCTTCGGAGTCGGACTAGCGCTGTCCCGGCGGAATGACTGCCGCTCTGGTAGAGGCGGACTGAACACCCGCTCACCAGGCGCACCGTTCAGTAAGTCTGGTCGGTTGCTAAACCGCCTGTTCATCTGCGGGGAACACAGAGACAGTGCCGTGTTGTTCTTCAAAATAGTGTTCTTCGTCTCCGAGTTTGACCTCACGTGACGAGTCTGTAACGTCATGGAGCTGTAGTTCGGCGTAGATCGAATGTTCTGAGTTTCTTCGTCAGTCAATCTGTTTTCGATTTCAAGGTTCCTATACGTGTTCAGGTTTCGCTGGAAGTGCGGGGAGCCGATGCTGGCTAAACGTTGCTCTGGGTTCCTGGTTGGTGACTGCTTTTGGGATTTCTTCAGTCGAAGAACTTCGATGCTCGGGACGGGAGGTAGAGGCGGCTTTTTGGGAGGTAGAAGTATCGGAGGTGGTGGTGGTAGAACTTTGTTTTCTAATCTTGGAGGCAGTTGTGGAGCGTTTTGCGCACATTGCTCATTGATGTCGCAAACGACTTTATAGTTCAATTTTCTATTGTTCAGTGTATTGAAATGACTGTAGGCGATCTCAACTGATGTAAGTTCATTGTTGAGGCACGTGAATGAGTTCGACCTAGGTCGAGGCGCAGGTGTCGGTGGAGTCTTCGGAGGTCTTTCTGGAGCTTTCCTACAGTCTGAGTTTTTTCTCCTCGGTGGTGGTCTAATTTCACAAACGTCGGGAATGGAGTCCGAGTTTTGAATTGTACTTTCAACTTTTTCACTGTCGTCTGAGTTTTCTTCAGACTTATTTTTGTCCTTACTGCAGCAAGAGAACATCCCTTTTCTTTCAACTGTGGGGTATTCTATAACATGCGCAGTTCCGTTTGACTGTTTGTCACCAGACACGCTTTTTCTTTTCCCTTTAGGCGAATCTGATTTCGTTTGGTTGGAAACTTTGTTTTTGTCTTTGAGTAGAAGACTATTTCTGGCGTCGCTAAGGCTCTTTGCTGCAAACATATTCCTAATCTCACTGACGCTTAATGTTCCCTTCACGACATCACCGTTGGCAGTTTTTGCCTCGGCGTTTGCTTGTTCGTTTTTTGCTTGTAGTATTTGACTATGATTAGCATAACTAACTTGTTCTCTATCTAAGGTTGATGAGTTAGAAGCTGGTGGAGGTGGAATGATATACGACATTATTTCTTCAGGAGTCAACTCTATTGCTGGCGTGACTTTCACAGTCGGTGGTTGTATTGTAACATTGGCTATAAATTCTTCTAAAGCATTCTTTTTTGGTGCATTCGACAAACTTTCTTGTGAATTAGCTTTTTCATCAGCGAATGATGGCGGGACTACGGGTAAAATTTGAGGCACTTGCGTAGCACAGTCTAATTCATCGGGCGTTTGTGGGGGAGGTATCAAAGTTAAATCTATAAGCTCAGCATCATTATCAACTACGCTCTCCTGATACAAGTACGGGTAATCAGGCGCTCTCGTTTCTTCTTTACTACTCTTTTCTCTAAGTTGCTTCAAATATTCCTTTAGGTTTGGCTCCTTATTGTCTTGCGTTGCATCAGGGCTGACTAGACCGAAACTAGTCCTAACTCCTTTTGTCGCAGGCGTTTTGTTCTGATGTTTACGTATAGGACTATTTGTGGGTGTGTAAAGCGAATCATTGTCACTCTCTGAGTGGCATATATCATTGTTCAAAGCTATCAATGCATCAGTCAGACCACAATTATTCAGTATAGCACTAAGCCCTTGTGATTGTCGCGTGGTTAAGCTATTATTGTCTTTTCCACTCTCCGGTACATTTAAGCCATTCAGCCCTTGGTTTATAGTTTCAGTCAGCAAAAGCAAAGAATCACTATGTCTCAATATACCGGGCGCGTCATCTGTCATCCTACTAGTATTAGACTCTGTATCACTCTCTACATTATCTACACAAGTTTCTTTACCAACTAACTCATCTCTTAAATTTTCATGATAAGCATCGAAATCACAATTCTCAGTCAAATATTGTTCGGAGTTTTCAACAAGTTTCTGCATTTCTGCTACTCTTCTTAGCACTTCTTCGTTCTTGGCTTCTACGAGCCTGGGGTTGTTCGACGCGTTCTCTAAGAGTTCCATGGACAGAACACTTTGAAGGTCGAAGCCCATGCCGTCATCGAGGTAGCATGTGTCGTTTGGATCGAAGAGCCTGAAGTCATCGTTTCTCTTGCACTTCTCGAAGTGAACATCGTGACCTAGTAGACCAGATTTTGAGTCGTATCCTATTAGAGGGCTGGAGTTGTTGCTGTGGTTCCTGTTGTTGATGTTGGAGTTCATATTGGTGTCCAGCGACTTGTTCTGGTCGGGGGTGGAGTGGTAGGGGGGCGGCATGCTGAAGATAGCGTAGTGCTTCTTGGACAGCGTGTTCGGATCGTCGTAGTAGAGGTAGCTCCATTTAGCTGGCACCACATTGTGTTGGGACAAGTATGGTGGAGCTGGAACAGGAAAAATGTTATTAAATATCGTGCTTTTGCTTTTAAACTGTGTGTTCATGGTTTCATCAAAAACTTACCTATATCTTCTGTCATTGGCTCTCGTTCTTGTTCGACATTTAAATCTTGGCCAGTTACTAGGCGGTAGTACCTGTAAAATTTTGATATTAAGAATGTTTATCTATGACATGATTTTATTATTGCATTTACGTATAAATACGTATAAATTATTTAACCCTGTGATAACCCTGTTAATATTTTTGAGCAGCAGTTATTTCATTTTCATGAATAAATGTTTTTTTTTATAAAGTATGATATTAAAGATCATACCCAGCAATGATAAGCGGCATCTCGGCAGCATCTCGCTCATCCATCAGCAGTGCCAGCACACGATCTCTCTGTAAGAAGATGGCGACGTCTGCACCGCCGCTGGACCAGTCGCGTTTCACTCTGATGCCTTCCACTTCTTCTAGAGAGGCGATGGGTTGAGGCTGAAACGGTAAAAGACGAGGGATAAGGAAAGATTTGAATTATGAAATAATTTGTAGGCATTTCGATTGATATAAGGCTGTTTTCTACATACATACATACATACATACATAGAATCAGGCCTGTATTTCCCAAAGAGTTAGGCAGAGGTGAACCAATGTACACTCACAGTTCGCCGGTATATTTTAGGTCCCATGTAATAGGGGGCGAGCCTATTGCCATTAAATGCTGTGCTGTTTTGTATTATTAAATAAATATATAAACAGACCTGAACTAATTTCAAGACCAATAAAAGTGTATTAATAGACTTAGTCTTGGTGTGGAATTTTAAAAGTACAACATTTAACCATCATCAGTCAATATTTCTTAACCATGAATACGAATATCAAAAGTATGCAATATTTACTACAGTTGAATTCAATTTTTACCCGATTACTCCAAAAAAAGGGTTTATGTTTTTTGTAAATACTAAACTAATTATGAGTTTCTCAGTTCCCGTATTTGAGGTGTTTAATAGACAGCTACTTACCACAGAGTTACTCCTACCCACGATCTGGCTGAGTCCGAACCGCGGAGACACGAGCAGTACTCGCTCTGGTCGGCTGCTGCTGAAGCACTTGGCGCCGTAGCTTGGCAGACCAGCTACTATGTCCAGGTAGTGCAGTTTGGCCTGGACGTAACGTAAAAGTGGTCATTAACATAGTTCGTAACTAACAAAGTAATGGTCAAGTAGAAAATGTTTTGTCTGATGGTTAAACTGCGACGAATGTTTCTTTATTATTTCCTTTTTTTATTTATTTACGTTTCCAGAATACCAATTCCTAAATTCGTTAAAATTAAAAAAAAGTCCAAAATAGTAATTGATTACCGCAGTAAGCTAAGAAAATACTGTCATGGGCGTGGTGGTCAGGTTTTGCAAAAAAAAAAACAACTTAGTTTAGGCACCAGTCTTACTCAAAACAAATACAAAATTGTATCTGTAGACTAATTTACCTTTAAACTGTAATTTTTGGTAAAAATATAAATGTATTCTATTCTAAGTTTGTCTGCAGTTACTGTAGTGGTGTTGGTAACATTCTCTTACAATCTTAATTAACTGTGCAGTGTACCTGTAACTGCGTCAGCTGCCTCTGACTGCCAGTCATCTGGGAGTTCATCTTGAGGAAGTGCGCGATCAGTCTGCGAAGCTCCTTGCGCTTCATACTTTCCAGCAGTCCGCTCGGAACGAACCGCTCTAGACCAAACTCTCTCCTGGAAAAAAGCAAAGTACATAGTTATTAACACTGTGTTTGCGAAAAAAAAACTATTCAGAAATTATATAAGTGTGGTGTCTGCCTTATGTTTAGAGGCGTTCAAGAAACTTTGAATATTGACAAACTCCAAAAAAATGCTGTTAGGAACTTTTTTGGTCTCCATTGAAGTTACTAGTTTACTGAAATATATGATTTCCGTATAAAAGTAGATTCAAAATATGTAAAACCGTTTACGCTAGGTGTTTACATGAGATTACTCATACATTCTTTTCATTTTTAGGCCCATTTCTGTACAATAGATTAAATAGAAAACTAAACATATATAAGTTAAACTATTTTAGCTGTAAAAAATCTATATTTAATTTCCTACAACCCATACCTTATGCACAGACAGAAGATCTACTTGTTGTTTGCAAGTAAATAATAGTACTAGCACGCTGCTTTATTCTTAATTTTATATGTAACACTTAACTTTAGTTCTTCTTTCTTAATGTTAATTTATTTATTTTAAGTAGATATGTATGCCTCTTGTAGCCTGAAACACAGGTTCAACCTAGTTCAGGCAATTAAGAAACTGCTCTATTTTAATTTTTAAGACAAATTTCTCTGTAATTGTGCCTCTTTTTATAAATAAACAATTTATTATTATTTATTTATTTATTATTATTTAGTCCAAAATCTTGTCTAACGTAGTACGATTTAAAGTTTTCTATAACTTTAAATTCCTCTCTATGTAGCTTTAAAATTATTTCCTTATACATACATACATACATACATACATACATACATACATACATACATACATACATACATAAACTCACGCCTTTTTCCCATGGGGGTAGGCAGAAACCACAGAACGCCACCTGCTACGATCCTTACATACTACTTTCGCCTCGTTCACGTATTTCCTTATTTTCCCTGTATTTGCCATTGATACGCTAATAACACGATTTTTTATATAAACTTAACAAAATCCTACTCTACTTACTCAACAGCCTTAACAGTGAGCTTAGCAGGCGACATGTTATTAGCCAGCGCGTGCTGATGCATGTGCAACGCCGCCAGTCTCAGCGCCACGTCGGGCTGCAACTCCGGCGCGAACCGCTCCTGAGCCACGTCGTTGCAGCACTGCATGTACAGGTAATCCAGCGCTGCCAGGTCTCTCTGTGCCAGTTCCGCAGCCGACGTCGGCATGAACACGATGCGGAATAAGCAGCGCATCTTGTAGGAGCCAGGGCGGGCTGCGATCTGGAAAGATGTGAGGTACATGTAGTAGGTAATACTTGCCTTTGGACTCCTTGTCTTTAAATCTATCTTTTTTTATGGGAGCCCGTCACACTATTTCCAAAAAGCCAGAATCAACATTGGCTACCAGAAGAGAGCCGAGGTAATGACGCTCGACGAGTCTTGGAGAAACGATTCAACTGTCTTGGATCCCTCATCGAAATTAATCAGAGAAGTCTATATATTTATCTGCCTAGCCTTTTCCCAACTATATTGGGGTCGGCTTCCAGTCTAACTGGATGCAGCTGAATACCAGTGTTTTGCATAGAGCAACTGCCTATGTGATCTGTGCAACCTAGTTACTGAGCAACACGGTACCTCTTGGTAATACTGGTGTCACTCTCCAGGCTTCTGACTATCCGTGACGATTATCAGAGATCTACGAATGACAGACTGGACCAACGTCTTTATGTGCTTTCCAAGTCACGGGGGAGTTACATCATCATCATCCTTTGAGCTTCTTGTCACCATGTTATTAACCCCATCAGCATATTGCTACACAGCAGGATACTAATACTGTCTATGATAATGTTCTTTAAGCTTCTTAGAATCAAGTTGTAATATGTAATATCTGTTCCGATTCCAGACTTTAGGATTTAAGTAAAAACCTCTTGTTGGCAAACTTAAACACTTATTATAATTGTAGAGTTTTCAAGCGCTTTTGAATTCGAAGGATTTCGTCTGTAAGCCAGAACGTTGAAGCTAGCTCAATCCAAAATGTGGGTAGGTCTCCATGGCGACAAAGTCCACGGATACTCTTAAGTTCAATATAACTAATGTTTCATTAAAGGTTTGTCTACTAGCCATTTATCAGTCCTAGGAGTGGCTACCATCACCAGATACAACTAATTGCAACCCTTATCCAATCAATATGCTTGTTCTAAGGACTACTAGACTTACCCAACTGATTACCTGGGGATGGAAAAATATATAACTGTTATACATATCTGTAGATTACTAGAAGTCAATAAATTAATATCCTTGCAGAATTAGTTCCAAGTTAGTCTTCCAAGGGATGCTTTAAACAGAGCTGGTACTGCGATCTTTCCAAAAATCAATAGGTAAGTTAGGTTATTTGACTTTGGATTCTGGATTAGGCTCGCCCCCTACTACACGGGACCTAAACATACCGGCGAACTGCGGGTGTACATTGGCACACCTCTGCGTAACCCTTCAGGGAATACAGGCGTGGTGGTATGTTGTTGTTGTCGTCTGGATAAGCCCAAAATTCACAACCCAAATTGAAAAATAATGTTCTAATATTTAATAAAAAATATCTGTTCATAATTACCCTGGCCAAAGACTCCTTTGGATCCAGTAGCGTTAGTTTGTTTCTCCTCAAACTCTTGACGTGTTCCACCACCAGGCTGAAGTGTTCTTCCGCTGTGATGCACAGCTTATCCTTTAAGCTCGTCACCACATCAGCTACTGTAGTCGTGGTATCGTACTTGAAAGACTTCGTCTGGCCATTCTCCAGGAATACCTTCAGGACATTGGCCATCGGAGGTAGGCAGAGGTCGCCCAGGGAGAAGGCTGATGGCTGGTGTAACGAAGAGTTGCATTAGTTCGATGGGAAAAGAGATCTTATTGCATGTTAAATAGGGCAGTTTTTTCTAGAATATTTTAGGTTATAGGTCGAAAAGCTGTTAAAAATCTAGTAGGTACTGCTTTATTTAACACTATTACAAAACTTTGCAGGATAGCGATGATGCAAAATTTCTCCATAATTTCACCATTCGGTATTCCGGCATTCTATCAAATTGGAACTTAGAACCCAGCTATAGCAATAATGCTTCGCAACAAAAACTTCCCCAGAATTTCATTAACCAAGTTTCTACTGCAGTAGCTGCAAGTGCTTTTATAATTAAGCAACCACATTCTCAATATCACTCAAGCTTCTAATTAATAATAAACAATCTATTAAGAGGAGAATAATTAATAATTGTCAAATGAAATGTGTGCCACATATCAATTAGCAAATGAGTTGACACTTAGTGTTTGAGCAAACAATAGTAACCGAATACAGGAATTATCAACAGTTCTAATAGCATTTGGTTATTTTTGGAACAGTTGGTATTTTTCCATGACTTAGTTTCAAATAGCGTTAATATAATCGATACCTGTTCTAGTAAAGTACAACGGGTGTAATAGACGCTTAATGAATCCGAACGTTACATGCAAGAATAACATGTAACGTTGCGATGTTTTGTGTTCTGGAGCGTATCAGGGAACTTTCTGGTCACAGAGGTATTGAACGTCAATGTTATTACTTTTTTTATGAATCATCATCGTCATATTAGCCTTAGGATGTCCACTGCTGGACATAGGCCTTCCCCATGAATACAAGTCTGTAATAATATAACAAAACTATAAAATACCCCACGACCCGTTCTGTTTTACTATCTTGTGCAATCCGAAGCACAAAGTTTCGCTTAATTAAAAGCTATGTGATGTGTCCTTAAAACTGTCCAAAGCCACTTACAGGATACATAGGGGCTCCATTCAACTGCACTGAATCAGCGAAACGGACCCTGGGAGGTCGCGCCCTTAACCTCGCCCTCTTAGCAGCAGACAGAAGAGCTGATCTTCTGGCAGGGTTGCCACTCCTGGCTGGCTGGCAGACGCGTAGCGTGACACGCTCGGTACAAGCCCGCACTGCCGTGATGACGTGTTCTCGAGCGGCTAGGCTGACGTCCTCGCCGTTGACGCAGAGGATCTGGTCTCCCGGTTCCAGCTGGAATTTAGAATTTCTGGTTTAATTGACGACCGTGACGCGATTATAGTGTATAAGGTGTAGATAAAAAGGGGTTGATAGAAAAATATATGTCCAAAACAAATAGTTAAAATTTTTGAAATCTGGTTTCTCTTTTTTTCATACAAACTATCACGCCTGTATCCCCGAAGGGTTTGATAGAGGTGTATCGATGTACACCCATAGTTGGCCGGTATGTTTTTAGACCCATGTAATAGGGGGCTACATATCCTAACTCCGAGCTGCTACTGAGAATTTCACAGAAAACCCTAATAACACATTGCTCGACCTAGGAATCGAACCCCAGACTCCCAGCGTAGCAGTCGCGGCCCAGTAGGCCAACCAGGCAGTTTCTTTCAGCTCTCTCATTCTTCTAGGTTCTAACCTCCAAAGTAAACATATCCTCACCTTTCCCACACTAGGCGAGTTATCAGTCACGAACCGCACCAGGACCGGTCTCTCTGATCCTGCGACGAACCCGAAGCCCAGCTCCTGGTCCCTCTCCAGCACCACGTCTCTTGGCGCGGGGGGAGACTCGCAGGAGCAGCCTTCTGGCGCCACGTACGTCGTGGTCTTGTTAACGTGGCTGGAAAGTGGAGAGGAGAACTTTTTAGTGGTGGAAATTGTTGCTGGACTTCAGCAAATCAGTACAAATTTGGGTATGTGTGCCGAAAATCTGAGAGGTGGTTTATTGAATTTGCAAAATTTGACAACATTGGGACCAACTTTGTGCATAGTTACTGTCGAAACTCATGTTTTTTTGTTATCGTTTCAATTCGTATAACTTTTTTCTGCTATATTTTTTTTTGTTGAAATTTTTTCTTATTTTCATCTTCACTTCGCCTTTCCACTCACGACTGATTGTTTGACGGCTGTGTGCATGGCGAGATTGTAACATATGATTTCCGATACACTAACACACACGACTAAGTACTATCTACATGCATACATACATAAACTCACGCCTTTTTCCCATGGGGGTAGGTAGAAACCACAGAACGCCACCTGCTACGATCCTTACATACTCCTATCGCCTCGTCCAAGTTCATACATCTGGTTATACAAGCACGCCGGGTACGAGTACTGCTCACCCGAAGCTAAGTACTCACTTGACATAATAAGGTTTCCCATGGCAGTCGAGCGCCTGCTCCCATCCATAAGGCAGTTCCTCTTCATCATGCTCGCTGCCACTGCCGCTGCCCTCCTTGCCGGTGGGCCAGCTCTCGGCAGGTGGGAGCCAGCTAGCCGTCCGTGTAATGTGGCTGGAAGAAAACAAAGGAGGATGTTGTAATATAGATGTCAATTTAGATCTATATAATAATATATTCTTTATTTCGAGTAACTATGAGACTCGTCTAGTGTTAGTAACAATAAATAAACTTATAACTACGTTAGTGACACAATACTATTATAATCATTGCTTTAGCACTCCAGCTGAGACACTGGAGCAACGGTTTACAATACCGGCGTCCAACATATAGTATAGTATAGTGTGTGGCATATAGTTTGTACGGGAGATTGAGGAATGTCGTGCGCAGAAAAGTAGGTGTCGAAAATAATGACCCAACCCGCCCGACCCTATACACCTAAGTAGGACAAATTAACGTACCATCACACCTGAATCCCCCGAAGGGTTAGACAGAGGTGTACCAATGTTCACCCACAGTTCGCCGGTATGTTTAGATCCCATTTAAATAAATCATTCAAACATAATTGCATTATCCTAGCCTACAGTTCTTTACCAAACTACAAAAGCCAGTTTTGTGCCAATACTTTTACCAAAAGCCATTGTTTCTATGATAACACTCAAGTTCCGTTACCCTGCTTAGTAAAAGAAGGTCAATTCGTATGCAGTGTAGGAAGTACAGCCAGGGTTCCTGGCACTTAGCCACACGGATGCCATCCTCGTACATTTACAATAACCCTTATTTATGCTGCTATAATAGTCACTGGTTAGCTCTTCCTAAATGACTCACGATAATTTTATTGTTGTATTGTTGTGTCTCTCTCGGTAGCCTAGTGGTCCTAAGCGCGACTGCTACGCTAGAGGTCCTGGGTTTGATTCCCAGGTTGAGCAAAAAGTGTTAATGGGTTTTTCTATAGATTTCTCAGTAGCTGCTCGGAGTTAGGATTTGTGCCCGGTTAATGGTAATAGGCTCGTCACCATGGGACCCAAAACATACTAGCGAACTGTGGGTGTATATTGGTACACCTCTGCCTAACCCTTCGCGGAATAGGTACAGGCGTGATGGTATGTGTTAATTTTATTGTTTGCTGTTCCGAGTCTGTAAATAAAAGGATAGTTACCTCTGTTCAATGAGTAGGTACCTAGACATTGTTTTGCATACAAATGGAGTAATTTAACTAATGCGGCAAAACTGTCAAGGTAAACCTTCCTTTATTCATTGTTGCTTCCGCTCGCGGGTTCAAATCAAAATCATTTATCTCAACATAGTATAAAACTATATCGCTTCCCGCCGTCTGTACGCTTCATCATCATCATCATCATCATCTCAGCCATAGGACGTCCACTGCTGAACATAGGCCTCCCCTTTAGATGTCCACATATACCGGTCGGAAGTACGCTGTACGCTTAGATCTTTTAAACTACGCAACTGATTTTAATACGGCTTTTATTAATATATAGAGTGTAAAAACAGTTCTGAAAATTTCTTTTCAATCATCATTTCTTTTCCTAAAACCATTTGATCTTCCCAAAATGTTCATCCCAGTTTTATAAAATTTCGCAAGCTGGCGTCAGGCCTCGGCAGGCCGCAATAAACAGCTATTGTTTCAAAATGTAGCAGTCTCCCGACTCACCGTGGCATCCATCTTACTTTTTAATTTAGCCAAGATAAATGCTTAAGAGCAGCGCCCCGATCGCTTTGTTATGAGAAACAATACCCGGAGCTTAAATATACATAGCCATACTGTTTTTTACGACCTAATGACTATAAAATAAGGGCGCAGAAGGGAAACTTGTAGCAGTAAACATGCATCATGTGTCTATTTATCATCATCATCAAGCTGAGCTTGCTTTTGTGTGAGCGATTACCAAAAGTAGAGAGTTGCGACCTAAGTACTCTATACTTATTCTATAGAAAACAAAATCTTGCCAAATAAATTCTCTTTAATATGAAACTTCCTAGCAACTACAAAAAAACAATTCTTTATTTTTCTTAAAATTACGCTGCCATATGCCTTTTATTTGCCTGAGTCGAAAGATTTTTCATAAACCGTTCAGTTTCAAGTAAATCTGAGTGCTGTAATGCAATTTAGTGCTTACGTTCACCCCAAATAGCTCCTGCGTTAAGCTGTATGAAATATCTATGCACAGCACTTTGTGCCAACTGTGACACAATTTAATGGCACAAAACTTCATCATCTTCCTGCCCCTATCCCATCTTACTTAACAATGAGTCGGCGCAACACGTTTCCTTCTTCCATTCCATCTATCAACCGTCATACTCGTCATACAACGTCCGGAGGAGCTCGTGGCTAAACAATTACAGCCGCATAGACCGATCTTCCGGGTTAAGCCACGCTTGCCGAGGTCGGTCTATGGATGGGTGACCATTTACGGTAGCGAGTTTCCTCCGTGCCTCGGAAAGCACGTAAAGCCGTTGGTCCCGGCTGTCATATGTAGATCTTTGACAGTCGTTACGGATAGTCAGAAGCCAAGACGTCTGACAACCAGTCTAACCAAGGGGTATCGTGTTGCCCAGTTACTGCCCAAGTAACACAGTTAGCACTTTAACAAACAAATAGTAAACTTATGTAAAACTTAGGGTCCGTATAAACTCTTATATAAGTTCACTGACCATCTTGACGCTTTACATTGGCATTTCAAAAGCATGATGATGCTTTACACTGTATAACGGTTGGATAATGGCATATCAAAATGCTTCTGTCAAGCCTTTGGATTTTGTGCAGCAAATTACAATACTGCTGCACAGCTTTCAGCTATTATTAGTGCATTTGGATCTACAATAGCATTTTTAAGTAGCAAAAAATTCTTAATGCCGTTTAATAGCATAAACATGAACCGTTATAATGCAACGTAAATGTGCAATACAGCTTTGAGCTGTTTTTACTGCCCTTTGTTGTGTAATGGCACTTTTAGGTGGTAAGTAAAATCCTAGAACTGCTGAACAGCATAAACGTGAATCAATGTAATGCTTGCATTTTTAAAGATCAACTGAGTTCTGTTGTACAGCTAACAGCTCTTTTATCAAACTCATGTGAGTTGTTGTAATACACAAAGCTAGTAAGAAGCATAAAACCATTTGTCGGCCATATTGGGGAAAAGCACATATTATGTAAAGTAAAATGTAGCGATATTAAAAAAGGTTCCGTAGGTAACCAACATGATATGTTAAAAAAAATGAACTAAATAACAGTTTTAACTGACTTTAATTTAACTTGTTATCACAACACTTGGTATCAGTGTAATGTCTATAGGTATATATAAATAAAATCTATAAAATCACAATATATGGCGTAGTTATTTAAATGATTTTCAAGTACTAGAATGAAACCATCATCTTTTTGTTTGTTGACAGCACCATAGTCATTTTAATAAGCCACGCACAGGAATAATACTGTAGATGATGAGTTCAGAAAGTCTTTTTGTTAATTCTTTGCAAACGGATAATGGGTTTTAGGATTTTGCTCAAGGATCCCCAAAATTGCGTGCAAGTAATGACACTATTTCAGTCTACATCAAGTCCACTGGTGTACCGGTGAATCCATATAGAACTACTTTATAGACAATGGCACTACAGTGTTTCACCAAAAGTCTTCTCTCTAGCCTCTGGCTAAATAATTGATCACATGTATGTACTTATACTGATGGCGGCATTAATTAGCCTTTCTAAAGGCTCACCGGGCTGCTATAGATGGACACCATTTTGTATATATTTTATAACCAAAAAATATTACCATTTAGACCTATTTATAAAAGCAATAGACCTATATAGTAATTATATAACTTAATTCAATAATGCCCAACCAAGACTATTATGTTAGTTATGGAACAATCGTTCTATACTGAAATTTACAATTGTTTCGATTATTTCACCCATATGTGTATGCAACTTTTTTTTAACAAAACCACAAAAATCGAAGGCGCGTGAAAATTTTCAATGAAACCTATATAGATATTTACAATAAACTACATTGCGCAGTAATATTTGAATGCATGACATGACAAAACTACCTAGTAATATAAATTTTGTTTTGATGCAAACAAATATGGTGTCACTCATTCAGTTTTGACCATCTTCATCCATAATTATATTGTGAGAAAAAGTAATAAATTACAACGATAATTGTATTATAATATTTGTACCGTGGTATTAGAGATGTTTTTGCAATGATGCAGGGTTTAACTAATTTCTAACTGTGAATACTTAAAAAGCTTTAATAATTCTTTTACTACATTCTAATGCTAGTCTAATGCTTTTGTAATTCAATTAACATTTTCATTTTTAATAATATTGCTAATATAATGCTTCTGTAAGGCGATTGGGAACTTCATTGATCGTAATAATGCTTCCATAATGCGATTGGCATCTTCATTGACCATAATAATGTTTATATAATGCGCCTGTAATTCAATTAAATTAATTGCTAACCTATTTAGGGTCTTGAGCCGTATAATTTGTGCCCAAATAAGAGTTACAGGAGCCGTATAAACGTTTGTAAAGCTGCCATAAAGCTAACTCAAAATGCTAAAACGATTCAGAAATGCTGTAAGTCGGCTGATATACTGCTTTGATGTGTTACTTGGGTGGGTTGTGGAGGTCCGATAGGCAGTCGCTCCATGTAAAACACTGGTATTCAGCTGCATCCGGTTAGACTGGAAAGCCGACCCCAACATAGTTGGGAAAAGGTTAAGCAGATTGATGATGATGAACCGTCATACTATCACTGACTCCCTTCTCTTGCATAGTATGTTCTCTTCACACAATCCATCCATATTTTTTGGCCTCTTTCTTATCCTTTCCCGTCATCCATCCATATTTATACTCCTAACTGTTTTGGTCACATGATTTTTATCCCTCCTTTTCACTATGACACGCCTATACTAAAACAAACGGTTCCTTAAAGATATGATAAGCTTAGAAAGTAAGCAATTACAGCAGCAAGCAGTAAGCAATTAGCGACTATGGTAAAATCGTTCACGATCCAGATACTCGAGTGAAACTTCTGTATACCTTTATTTCTCATTATATCTCCGGGAAGATTACTATGTCAAATATGTATGTACGTTTGTTTGATTCGTTTGTAATAAATGTAATCTCTTTAGTGTTGTTGTTTTGTGTTGGATGTAATTGGAACGTGTCATGACTGTGAATTGGACCTAATAGTTACATAAACCTGTTGAAGTAACGTCTAAAAGCTGGACCGCTGAAAGTTGTCCTGAAAATTGTATTTTTTTATATGACAACGTATCTTGCTTATATATGTTTAGTGTTCCAAAACGAATCAAAACGCGTCAAAATTTCTCCCATTTTTTTGGATAAATGTAATGATTTGGGATCTAATCTCGGCAACCATCAGTGTCAAAAATAAATTTAAATTAAAAGTATTTTAGACAGATTGAAGCTGAGATAATAATTGTAATTTGTAATTAGAAACGATAACTTAAAATTGACATAAAAATAATTTTAATAAAATATGTGTTTTGCTGTGTCCTAACAGGGTCCATAATACTGTTCTTAGCTTTAAGCTTTTTGAAACACTTTTTTAACGTTGTGGATCGCAAATAAAATGAGTATATGAATATAAGGCAAATGTTCATAAAAATACGAGAATTGTCCGTCAGACATTCATAAAGGCACAGGTCAACAAACTTGCCGCTTAAATGTACACACAAAAAGAAAATTACTCCAAGAAAAGGGGTCCTTTCTTTCATCTTAAATAAAATAGAAAATTACGTTGATCAAATAACTTGTTACCAAAAAATAAAGATAAAGTTTATTCGTAATATAATTTATGTGGGTCCGGAGTAAAACGCCCGCGCGTCCGCCAACCTGTGGCGGTGTCGCCAGGCTGAGCTTGTGTGGATGTAGTGTTGGCGACTAGCGGATGCTTTGAGGAATACATAGGATGTTTTACTGCTGAAGAGTAATACATTAAAAACCACAAGCAATAAACGCATATCCCTACGCAAAACAATAAACTAAAACTATGTAAAGTGAAAATTTCATAGTCAATTTCCTATCAGCATTTCGGAGCTACAATTTTTAGAATCCTTTGAAACTGTGGGGATAAATTAGGAGTTTTCCAGATCTAAATAAGTACCATTAATTTTTGTCTTTCTAAGAAGGCTGTGGATAATATAAGTTTAACTATAAAAATGAAAACGTTGCTGTATGAATCTTGAAACTTTTTTTTTTTTGGACAACTCTCACTCGGCTATCTGATCCCAAGCTAAGCAGAGCTTGTGTTATGGTAACCAGACAACTGATATACATACTTATATAATTTATAAATACATACATATTATAGATAAATCACACCCAGACACAGAACAAACAATCATGCTCATCACACAAAGTTTGTCCTGGGTGGGAATCGAACCCACGACCTCCGGCTTAGCAGTCAGGGCCGCTAACCACTAGACCAACAGGCCCGTCAACTTTATAATTAATCTAAAAGTAAAGATAAGGCTCCCGCTATCACAGGGACCCCACCTTTACCGCAATTACAGACATAGCCGAAACTTTTTTATTTACGTTGCGCGACATAATCTAGCGTAACGGCACGCATTACGCGTTTACGCGCTACGCGAGACGCCGCCGCTGTAATGCCGGCCAAATTATTGTGCCAACACAATTCTGGCTTAAGGTGCTTCATATTACGCCTGGCTTTCGGTTTACTTTGTAATTTGTTTATTACCCGAGGGCGTTACTCGTGATTTTGCAGAGTTTTTTCATTATACGCCAGAAGACCATTGTGGAGATCGCAGTAAGATATGATAAATTCTAAATAACTTTTGCTTTCCTAATTGGTGCTTACAGCAGTTGGATATAAGGTAGGTAACTTTCAAGTTATTTCTGAAGACTCCTGCGTGTTATTTCTTTTATTTTTGTTTATTCTTAATGGCCTAGTGGTTTAGCCCGCCTCTAATGCATTTGATATTGGGCAAGTACTAAAGCGACTTTTAAAAATTCATAGTTATACTTCTTAAGCTTATCTTGGACATCACTTATATCGATGAAAGAAAAACATCGTGAGGAAAAATGGGCTTATAATTTATACAAGACTGTAATCACCAATCCGCCTTGACTACGCGGTAATTAATGCTCGTGCTTTTCCTGCATGAGAATAGGCTTTTGCCCTGGAGCAGGAAAATAGGCTATTCTAACCTCGCTTCGGCGCTGTTTCCGAAGTATTTTAGGTATTCACGATAATTTAATCAAAATATCTGAAGCCAGCTGGGCATGTTTAAAAATGTCGATCCCACTCAGGTACATTTCTCCGAACTCCAGGTAAATAATCTATGAAGTTTGTTTACATCCAAGAACTTTTCGTACCCTTTGCTCCTGAATCTCCATTACAACCAAGTTTCCCCGTGATCTGCGACACACCTTTAGGGTGCTTTTCCACCAGAGATGTGTTATGCTGCTATGCTGCAAGGATGGAATCTGTGAGACTATGTGACTGTTTCCATCGCTACATAGCACGCATCCATAGCAGACATCCATATCACATCGATAACACGCATCCATGTCACGCATCCATAGCAGACATCCTTAGCACTCACCTATAACACATCCACAGCACGCATCCATAGCACGCATCCATGTCACACATCCATTGCAGACATCCATAGCACGCATCCATAGAGTTATCCATAGCACTCAACCATAACACATCCATAGCACTCATCCATAACACATCCATAGCACGCATCCTTCCATATAAAAACATATCTTAGTTGAATCCGTCTCCACCAGTACTAAGCTATGTGCACCAATGAATATGATTGGTGTATATCAAACGCATCCATAGCAACGTAGCATTGCACAGCTCTGGTGGAAAAGCATCCTTACTTGGCATGGAGGTACATTAGGGTAGCTCCACTTTTTATATTATCTACATTCATTATTCAAAAAGGTTAACGCACATTTTGTTGATGCGAACGTTTCCTTGAAATCATGATGCCTATAAATTGTTGTGGCATTTTTTCTTAGGCAAAAAATGTGTACGTTGTCATATGTTTGATATTTAGACGGTATTTTGAAGGTTTCCTTAACATGTAAAAAAAAAATATCTTTCTAAAAAAATGACAAAGAATTTTCTTCTTCTTTTAGAGTAGATAGTTTGAGTGAATACCTTTTTTTAGAGTACTTGGTCCCAGTATGTGGCCACATTTATCGCGACATTAGTGGCGGTTTTAATGTCCTTCCAAAGTAAGCGTGTATGGACACTATTATGGACTAACTTCTGCTCGCGACTTTTTCCGCGTGGGAGACAACTGTACCATAAAACATAATCTATAGCAATTAGGAATAAGGTCTATCAGTGAAAAAAAAAAGTTATTGGACCAGTAGGCAATCTAGTCTTAATTTCATCTCAGCGACAATTAATGTCAAAAACTTTGATTTAGATAAATACAAGAATTAAAAAAAATAGAGTAGAACGCTATTAAAATAAATGAGACGTCCCTTAGTGATAAATAGGTAACCATTTAGAAATCATATTGTTTAGAGAATTATTTGTTAATTTCTTAAACTGAAGCCGAATTTTTCAATATTTTAAAATACTAGTTTTTAGCTATAACTTTTATCAGTGCTATACCCTGATGATATCACTCATATATCAAATTAACCGCGTTATCACCGCCTATTCCTAAGCCACACCTTTCGCTCAACAGCTGTCGTTGAATGTGATTCAATCTGCCTGATGGGCCACTGCACCTGCCTACCCCGACTTTATATTACGATCATTAATCTAAATGAAAACCGTGAAGGTTACGGAATTTCCCGAGCAATTCCGAAGAGATAAAGCCAATGGTGGCTTGGGAAGACCAATGCCGGTAATTTCATTATTGCCGATGTTTGAATGGGAGCAAATTGCCTGTTGAATGCAGTAAATTGAACTGTTGGTTCTAATACTGCTTAACCCTGCAGTGGTCGCGCGCGCCTTAAAAAGTCACGTGAGTGGTCGCGCGGATTACACAATGTAGGCCAGTTTACTTAGTCGTTTTTTAAATGAAATTCAATTGTATTAAATATTATTTTCTTATTAAAATATGACAAATTATCTCTTCCAACATTAAATTAAAACCAAAAACCAACAGAAATCTTCAACGGTCTTGTTTAAATCAGCTATAAAAAAAACTACATAAAAAGTCAGCGTTTTGGACCAGTCACCATGGACTACATATGTATGTAGTCCGCGCAACCACTGTAGGGTTAATGTTGTTTATATAAAATGGCTGTAAAAGTAAAAAAAGCTCAAGGCAAATTGTTTATTCCAATTTCAATTTACACTTTGAAAAAGCAGTTATGAATGTAAGTTACAAGAAAAAGATTTTAATTTAGTTGCTCATTTTAAAAGGTAGTTACTCAGCTGCATCCGGTTAGACTGGAAACCGACCCCAACATAGTTGGGAAAAGGTTAAGCAGATGATGATGATTTTAAAAGGTAGTTACGTAAGGAGAAGAATAGGAAAGAAACTCCATACCTACTAACTCTTTTTAAATAAACAAGAACTCTCTGTTTGATGTACCCCATTTTTCAGATGCTGGAATGTAGGCGAAATAAACGATTTTCCGTTCTTACTCCTTGAGATTTACGGTATAAATTGATCCTTTTTTAGATTTTTTTTGGAATTTCCTGTGTCCTGTGTGTGTAATTTTCTTTCCTTTCAAAATGATTTAGGTAAGTAATGGTAACAAAAAACTACTAAACACAATTTTAACCCCAAAACATTTTAATAAAAATCTGTATTCAAAACTTTTCCGTGCCGTAGTTTGAGACCAAAAATAAACAAAGCAAAGTAATCTAAAAAGCGGTTAACACCAAGCGGCTGCGGTAAACGGTTAATAACCGTCCCGTGCCGGAACCGGCCTGGGGGACCGGACAAATTGCAGGTACGGCCAAACGACCGGGAACAGCGGCCATGATGGAATTGTAGTTGGGACTGTCGCCTTCGTGTTCGTACAAAAATTTTCGTTGTGCCGCGAGACTTGTTTAACGACATGTTTTTCATTTGTTTATTAAAAAAAAACTTCATTATTTTGAATATGATAACTATAAGTTTCAGAAGGGCTGGAACTTCTATGAACGATTGCATTCTTATCTGACTCAATCTGTCAAAAGTGCCTCTAATTTGCCTACATTTTTGACACTGGATTTTAAACGTTTTATTACTTTAGCGTATTGGCTTATTGAGTAGATATTGGTACTAGATAAGACTTCATTTGAGGGTCAATAAGCTAATGATAAAAAATTTTAGGTTACAGGAAGGATTTGATTACATTTTTCAGTCACTTAAGACAAAAAATTCTTCAGGCCCAGAAACTCTATTCTCGAAGAACATAAACATGGTTTAATTACTCTAATTTCGTTGACATTTCACACTGTCTTCTTACACTTACGACTTCCTTTTCATAGCCAACGGTTTCCTCTAAATAAATATTTAAACTGCGTCTACAAATCATGGGCACAGTACAGCGTCAATTGACCGGACGCTGGACACCGAACGAATACGTAGTTACGCCTGCTTGTGCCCCCTCCTCAAATACACGTGGCTGTTATTGTACTCATCTGGGTCCAGCTCAATTGGGCACTGCAGACAGAATAGGGGGGCATTGATAGATTAGCTCAATTTAGGAAAAACGTGCAATGGGCGGGACGTTCAGGTTTTCCTTGTCTTTTTGGTGATTTAAGAGTATTCATTCAACAGGATCATTGTTTTTCAAATGATAGATTAGAATCGAGTTTAATATTTAAAGGAATAAACTAGCATTATAAAAATAAGGGCAAGTATTGTGTAATATTTTTGAAATCATTGAATGCATTTTGTTGATTTTTTTTTTCCAAATGGCTAAATGTTTACATATTTATCGTGAAATAACAAAGCTTATTGTACGCTAACATTGAAATAACGATAGCATAGTAACGCTATTTTGTAATGTTACGTTGAATATTTTACATCTAAATAATTTTAATAAATAGTCTACCAATACCAACTAACCAATATCAATAGCCAAGATCAATATTGGTTTACCACTGTACTAATTGTTAATTTAATTTTCAATATTGTATTGGTATTCTATGATTACAAAATAAGCTAATATTAACTAAATAAACCCATCTCGTCAATATACCAAAAGTAAGTAAGTACTCCAAATATCAAATTGATCTTGATATTTTTAGACTTCTAAAGTAACCAAACTAATATTTATTTGCGTATGTAGGTCCGCCTCAGCATTTTACTTCCATTTACTCATAATAAGTTGATAGTTTACACAATAAATTGTTTTATTAATTAGATCGGCGTATTTATTTGTTAATAAGCCTCTCCGCCCACGGTAATAAATTGGTGTATTTTTTTCTACCGATGGAAAATGGGTTAGTAGTCGATTCGCACGAAAATTATTCGCACGATCGTGCGAATCGTCCCCTTTCAATAAAAATATTTTTTTAGTAGGCGATTCGCACGGAAGTATTTAAATTGCGTGCGAATCGACCCCTTCAAGAATTAGTAGTATGCGATTCGCACACTTAACAAAATGTGCGAATAAAAAATCTAAGTACAGTCATGTACAATATTCTAGAATATTAATATTAAAATTCAATAATTCTCTATTCGCATCGCAGTCAGGCACAAAATACTAGTTAAGAGGTAAGATGAAAAGTTTTGTCAGTATTTAATATGAAAACTTATAATATGAACACCATAAATGAGAGATTTAATAAATTGCCGGTGTATTTTTATAATATACTACAATACATACATTTACATTTACTATAATACTCCAAAATTGTACTAGTTAATACTTAATAGAGAAAAAATATTTTGTTTTTGTTTATTTAATTGCCACATTTAAAACCATACCTTAGCTAATTAAAACGATTTTTATATTGTTATTACGAATATTTAAAAAGATTTATATATTTATAGTTTCGTTATATTTTTAGTTGTTTTTAAAATTAACTTTTGGACCATTATAACGTTAATTATTTAATTTTGACTTACCTTTTTTAAACAACATTATTTTTAACAAGACTCAGGAGTTCATAAAAAGTTGATTTCGGTAAAAACTCTAATAAGTAGTAATTTGTGATGATTTAAGGTAAATGCAAGTGTACGGAAAAAGAGTACTTACTTGTAAAAATGCAAAACCAAATATTTGATTATAAATCGTACCTACTAACTGTGATTTTATTTGTAATCTTGGTTATAATTATGGTTTTAAGTTATTTAAACTGTGAATGATGTAAAATCACTTTCTGATAGATACAAAGTAAAATATAAAAACTTGATTTCCTTAAAAATCGTTTTATTTGTGTCCTGTATTAAAAGAAAGCATTTTGTACGTGATAGTACTTTTTTCTTGAAACTTTTCGATAAAGTATAGGTGTGTGCGAATCGCATACTACTAATTCTTGAAGGGGTCGATTCGCACGCAATTTAAATACTTCCGTGCGAATCGCCTACTAAAAAAATATTTTTATTGAAAGGGGACGATTCGCACGATCGTGCGAATAATTTTCGTGCGAATCGACTACTAACCCTGGAAAATCATCAATAATGCCTTCTCCCGCTTTGGGCGGGACGGGAGGGAGTGTCAGGCTTTTACTGACTAAAACCCATCCATGTTCCTTCTTGTGCCCTTTGCGTTCCGGGGGAGCGGTATCTCTTTCGAACAACCCACAGCCCGGCAAAATTAGTGTATTGGATTTCAGTGTTCCAATCTCGCCGACAAAAAAAATCGGTCAGAAAATCTGCCAGAAAAAGTTGGTCTTGGTCGGAGGGGCTTGGGTATACATTCTCCTTGACAATGAAACAATCCATTTCTAAAACAAATGCCAAAAAACCGCCCTAATATTAAAAACACCTATGCGTCTTTCTTCGTTCTTCATAAAATATTTTATCAGATTTTTCCGTGGTTAAACTTTATATCATATTTTTCAACCTATCAAGTATAATACAGCGTGGTGTCGACGAGCGTCCCCGAGCGACTATGAAGCCTGGGAAAGTGCACACTGCTAGAAAACTGACCTGAAATTGTTGAGAGAGAAATACTTAAAGTTTTCGTGTGAAGTCTGAATACACGGGAACACTTACACTCATAATATTTTGTGACAAGTTTTGTGTATGATTTATGTTGAATGGTCTATGCTGGATTACTAAAGTAGGTTTGTGATTACGATCATACCATTACCATCACGCCTGTATTCCCCGAAGGGTTAGGCAGAGGTGTACCAATGCACACCCACAGTACGCCAGTATGTTTAGGTCCTATGTAATAAGGGGCAAGCCTATTGCCATTAACCGGGCACAAATCCTAACTTCGAGCTGCTACTGAGAATTTCATAGAAAAACACAATAACACTTTTTGCTCGACCTGGGAAGTGAAACCAAGACCTGTAGCGTAGCAGTGGCGCTTAGGACCACAAGCCTAACGAGGCAGTTTAGGTTTGTGTAGGTACTTTGTGTTTGCGCAGAGCAATTTGAGTAGTTCGTGCACCCAAACATTCTTTGGTAAGTTAGTTGGATAGTTGACCTCAACGATGCTGACACACGCACTGTCTGAGAACAGGTACAAACAAGGTCAAGACCGAGTGGTTCTACCTTTGACATAGCACCATTTTATTATGCCATTGTAGGGCAAGCCCACTGTCTGCCTGCCTGATGTTAAGTGGTCACCGCTACCTATAGACATCTGCAATGCCAGAGGCCTTACAAATGCGTTGCCGTCCCAAAGACACAGTTGAAATGTTTCATGTGCCTGTAATTACACCGGCACCCATACTCTTCAAATTGGAATACATCAACGATGCTTTGCGGCAGAAATTATGTATGGTGTTAATACTTTCCCGGATGAGCTCCTTCACAAAGAGCTCTACTACTACTAAACTCAACTCAAAGCTGTACTAGTACACCTAAGACAGAATCCTACATGGCTCTTATATTAGATCACAATGATCTCAAAATTACAAGAAACTACGTCTTTAAATAGACCTTGTCCTCCGAGCCTGCTTTTGTGTTACTTCTGAGAATAGTCTGCTAGGAATCAGCGACGACAAAGGGTAAAAAAGTGATATTTTTTAACTGCCCCGTTGGTCTAGTGGTCGCAAGTGCGACTGCTGTGCAAGGGGTCCCGGGTTCGATTCCCAGGTCGGGCAAAAAGTGTTATTGGGTTTTTCTATGAAATTCGCAGTAGCAGCTCGGAGTTTGGATTTGTGCCCGGTTAATGGCAATAGGCTCGCCCCCTATTACATGGGACCTAAATATACCGGCGAACTGTGGGTGTACATTGGTACACCTCTGCCTAACTCGTCGGGGAATACAGGCGTGATGGTATATATTTTTTTTTATATATTTTTTTTTTAACACAAAGTAGATAAAAATTATACAAAACCATCATAATCTTCCTGCCCTTATCCCACACCATTAAATAAATATAGGGAATAAATAAATATATTATTTTGAAACATAAGTTATTTATACATTAGATAAAGTCAATTCACTGTATTTACTTTTTATTTGTAAGACTAAAAAGGCTTTTTTATTTTTATTCATGTAAGGACTTAGTACCTACCTAACTTGTTCACGAAAACTAAACTAGACCTCTATAAGCCACCGCAAGAACCAACGAACATATAAAAATAGAAGCAAAAACAATTTACAAATAAAACCGCCCAAGAAAAGAGCTAAATTGCCCACTTTACTGAAGCATAATGATTGCTCTAAACGGGGGACACTTATATACGTCCGGACTCACTTCTGAGACCCCCCTCTATTCAAAATGGGGGGATTAGAATATGAAAATGGACGGTATCGCCTGGCAGCGGTCAGATTTAGAAGCACAAGAGAGTCTGAACAACAATGCTGGATTAGTTAGATCGTACGGTCGTACCGGGCTAGTGTGCAGTACTGAGATTAGTTTTAGGGATGCCACACTGCTATTAATTAGGCAGATTTTAGTTTTTTTTTTGTATTTTCTTTGCATAATGGGTAGTCTACGATGACGAGTCTAAGTGTACGATGGAGTGAGCTTACCCAGAAGAAGCCTGTTCACGCTAACTTTGAAGAGATTAGGGTTGAATGCGTTCGGAAATACAGACGCAGGTAGAGAGTTCCACTCCTTTATAGTGCGCATTATAAAAGACGATTGGAAACGCTTAGTGCGAATTGATGGAATGGCAATAAGGTTTAATAAGGTTTTCAAATAAATAGAACATTGAAAAACAAATTAAAGAGAACCTCCCCAAATGGAGGGTATCCATGAAGGTTTACCCAACATACAGCAACATTAATTTTGTTGCTCCAAGCATCAATTGGAATTTTGGTTTTTTTTGGCCCCCCTCCTTTCTCCTTTCCAATCCTGTCTATTTTAAGCTAGTATGCACCAATCCCATCTGTAAGCGTCAACCTGGTCCCACCATTTTCGCCTGGGTTTGCCAGGATGTTTGGTACATACACCTGATTTTCTCGGACCCATATAGCCCATGATCCGTTCCGAATTCAGCTTGTTATATTACCATTATTTTCCAAATAGTTCTCGCATCAATAAATATCTACTTATCCCAAAACTAATCGCTTTTCAACTACTTACTCTCATATAATAAAACAGTTCATACGAAACACGTTACAACATGTAATAAGCTCTAGTTTTGTTAGTAAACCCAAATATATTACATAATTGCCTAATTTAAACTTCGTCCCCACACGAGGCATCCCTAAACGAGCCTCAGTTATTACTTTAGCACTTTGGCGCACATTTGCCTGGAAATATAAATATGAATAGGATTTATCAGGGTTAAGGGTAACACTGCCAAGTTCTGGATTTAAATACCTTTTCTTATTGTGAGATGTGTTTTGGCGAGAATTGTGGGCAGGACCGTGGTTTTTTGAGGATTTGCAAGTGAATAGTTTGCGGTTGAAAGAGAAGATTATGTGGGTAGCTAGCGATGTGGCCCGGCTTTGCACGGATAGCAGTAATCTATACAAATAATTAAATTGAAGTGTTTGTTTTTATGTCAAATTAACAGGTCTTTACAAAATTGAAATTAATGTTAACATGGTACATATACCAAAAACAAACTTTTATTTTTCTTATTTTAGGGTAATTGTCTTCACATTCTTCTATTTATTGATTTAATGCATCTATCTGTATGAATTATTGTTAACATTTTGTATTTAAAAACATGGTAAGGTATGGAGTTCATTGTCCATTTTTCCTCAAATCTACCTTTTAGAATAGGCAACTAAGTTCAATATTATTATTATTTTCTTTTTACATATTATTATTATGTTCAAAAGTGCCTTTAAATGGTCTAATTCAAATAAAAAAAATTACTTTAAAATCTCAACCTTCGTAGCAACAACACAACAACACTTTGATATAACGCTACTTTAGGATAAAACCTGACATTTACGTCACCGTATTGCAAAACCGTGCTATATTTAGCAATAGTTCCTTACGGTTTTATCGCTCGTAAATCGGTCGGACGGCACCGGTTCCGGCAACGTGTTAAATGTACCGGAACGCGCACGATACGGCGACAGACGATGTAATTAAAGTTTAAACTGTTTCGGCTGGCTCCTGGACTATACGGCGATTAGGATGTCGTGAGGTAATGCGTGGCTATTTTGTAAAACTATAAAAGGTGGTTTGGGATTGGAATGACCTGATAAATTTGCAACAGAGACTTTATGCTTAGTTCTATTTCAACAACGTGGGGTCAAGGTAGATAAAATATGGCACATGAAGGAACATAGACGGGTTTTAGTCAGTAAAAGTCTGACACTCCCTCCCGCCCCGCCCAGGGCGGGGGAAGTTATTTGATGATTTCACGTCTTAAAAAAAAAAAACTATGAAAATTAAAAAGTGCTATTGGGAAAAATCTTGATTTACCTAGGTATAAATAACTGAAAACACGAATTGAAAACCCGGTCAATGTAGTTTTAAAATGTAAATATAATTCTCCAGACCGATTACGGTCACTGCGGCTAATCTAAATGCAGACAGCTACGTACGCAGGAGATATTATTGTGCACAAGTGTGTGCGCAAACACAGGTGCACTCCCTCTTTCCTAACTCTCATTTTATTCACATGAATAACTTTTTGAAATCATTGATCGACAGAACAATAGTGAAAAATCTGCTGATGTTTACATTTCGTAGAGTTATGTAAACGTATATTTAGTTATATAAATGTATGGTTTAGAGTAAAATGTAGAGTTTAGTCTCATATTACAAAACATTTAAAAGCCAAAATACAGCATTAATTTCATTTAATTATCTTTGAATTGTCAAGGAGTCTCAGGTATTTACAATGGCTTTTACATGACGTTAAGCAATTTACTTGGCATTCCTTGTTCAAAAGCAGAAATATTATTTATCTAACTGCCTCGTTGGCCTAGTGGTCCAAAGCGCGACTACTACGCTAGAGGTCCTGGGTTCGATTCCCGGGTCGAGCAAAAAGTGTTATTGGGTTTTTCTATGAAATTCTCAGTAGCAGCTCGGAGTTTGGATTTGTGCCCGGTTAATGGCAATAGGCTCGCCCCCTATTACATGGGACCTAAAATATACCGGCGAACTGTGGGTGTACATTGGTACACCTCTGCCTAACCCTTCGGGGAATACAGGCGTAATGGTATATTTATATATATTTATATTTATTATTTATCTTGAAGAAACATTACAATTAAACGTATATATTTGCCATACAAGATTTGCAGCGGGAAATTCAGCCACAAGAATAAATGAAGCGGTATTTCGGAGCAGACGAATTCCTTATAAAGTAAAATATTCGACAGAAGATTTCCTTGCCTTCAACTAACTCGCAAATTAATTAGATACTAAACTCAAAATATGGGGAGGTTTATTAATTAATTAATTTTCGCGATGGCGTCAAAATGTTAGAGAACATTATAATATTAACTGCGCACATATTGCTGTTACATAAGGCAAGAAATCAAGAAAATAAATGGAGGATTTCACGTTGAAAGAAAGGAGAATGCTCTTGATGCTATCAATTTCAAATATGTCATCTACACATTGATCACTCGTACAATAAAAATAATATGAGCCTATTACTACACCACTGCAAGACAAAAACGTAGGTCTCTATGGAGAAGAACGAGCAAGAAACTCCATGGCACAATAAGCCACATTAGTACTTGCCCGGTATCGAAACCACAACCGCATGCATGAGAAGCGGGCACCTTAACCACTGGGCCATCACGACAGATTCTCAGACTCATTAAAACGAATAAAATCTGACTGCCAGAATCTGCGACAAAAAATCTATGTGACACTTTATCAAGCGCGCATACGCTGCTGTAATTACAGTTGACTGAATTATCAACCACCAGCCCCTGCAATTTAAGTGTGGTTGGGTGTGACTGGGTCACACATCTCTTGCGTTTTCGACCTAGGCTTATTGAGTATTGTTTTTGTAACTGCCTCGTTAGCCTAGTGGTCCTAAGCGCGACTGCTACGCTAGAGGGCTTGGGTTCGATTCCCAGGTCGAACCAAAATTTTTATTGGGTTTTTCTATGAAATTCTTAGAAGCAACTGGGAGTTTGGATTTTTATTTTACCCGGGTAATGGCAATAGACTCAGGCAGGGAGTTTACGGACTAAAACTCATCCATGTTCCTTTTTGTGCCTTTGCGTTCCGTTTGCGCGGTATCCCTTGCGAACCACCCGCGGCCCCGGCAGGCATCGGCCCTTAGTGGCCCCTCCAAATGTTTGGTAACATCTCTTTTATGGCGCGCGTGGAACACGAACGCGCCGTCGACACGGCCTGCCGTTACGGACCCTTCCTGCTCTTACCCCAATCTTTTTCTTTCATACATATCTATTAGCTGTCCGAAGTCTCTCTTACTAGCCATATAGATAATTAACACAAAGTTCCGTCATCGCTTCTTCAATCTTTTCCAACTCATACAGCCATCCTTTATCTGCCTCATTCTTCCGTCCATCACATCTCACAACCAGTGTACGACGATAAAACAATTGCACCCGGAATTATTAAATATTTAAATTCTGACATCAATAAAGGAATTAATATTCACAGCAATCCATTAATATCTGTCGTGGTGTGGAGTGATATCATTTGCAGAATTAATTTAAAATAGGTATGTGTATGAGTATGTATGATCGTCGGAACGTCAGCTCGGTATGATTCCCATGTGTCAGCCTGCCCTCCCCTCCTCTAGCCCCCCGCGAGCCCCCCTCGAGTACATACGAGGATACATTACATTATTAATATTAAATAATTATTTGATATCATAACCGAGGAAGATCAGATGTACGCAAACGTTCACACACCTCATTTTACTTCAATTAATTATCCTAGCTAATATTATGAATTCGTAAGTAACTCAGTTTATTTGTAACCTCATTGCGGCAAAACCGCTGAACTGATCATAATGGAATTTGACTAGAAGGTAGCTTGGGTTCTAGAGAAGGACATAGTCTTTTAGTCTGCGTCTGCAATATACGTTTATTCCTGCTGACGAAATCACGAGCAAAAGCTAAAAGCTAGTCATAAATAATTTTAAAGAACTATTCCACAGATTAAATATATTGTAGGAGATATTAAGTTACCATCATCATCACGCCTGTATTCCCCGAAGGGTTAGGCAGAGGTGTACCAATGTACACCCACAGTTCGCCGGTATATTTAGGTCCCATGTAATAGGGGGCGAACCTATTGCCATTAACCGGGCACAAATCCAAACTCCGAGCTGCTACTGAGAATTTCATAGAAAAACCCAATAACAATTTTGCTCGACCTGGGAATTGAACCCGGGACCCCTTGCACAGCAGTCGCACTTGGGACCACGAGACCAACGGGGCGGGGATATTAAGTTACTTCGTCATAATAATTACCTACAGGCTATTATTGTCCCACTGCAGGGCAAAGACCTCTTCTCATACAGACAAGCCACGAGCATCAATCACCACGCCTACTCACGGCGGATTGGCGATTTCATTATAGTAGTTATATCCAAGATAAACTTCAAAAGTATATATGAATGGAAAATAGTATACCATCACGCCTGTATTCCCCGAAGGGTTAGGCAGAGGTGTACCAATGTACACCCACAGTTCGCCGGTATACTTAGGTCCCATGTAATAGGGGGCGAGCCTATTGCCATTAACCGGGCACAAATCCAAACTCCGAGCTGCTACCTACTGAGAATTTCATAGAAAAACCCAATAACAATGAATGAATGGAAAAAATCAGTCAAATATACTAAGTTACTTAACTTAGATCATATTGGCTTGCTACTACAACGCCAAGATCGAACTCTGACCTCTCTATAAACAGTCAGTCTCTCTAACCGTTCAGCCATTACCGCTCCTTCCATCACCCTAACACAAGAAAGAAAAGAAGTACAAAAAGACAACAAAATAAAGTATATTTTTAAATTACAGAACTTTAATTAAATGTCTGTGGAAATGTTCCATGTAAGAACATGTGCTCAGTCGAAAACAAATAGAATAAAAATGAACTCCGGGATAGAACAAATAGTGTGTCCAAGAAAGAGAGAGATTAATCAGTGCACGTAATAACAAGACTGTGGGTGTGTGGGTGTGTAGGGTGTAATGGTGCTCCCGCACTGCTGTTAAAAATGTTGACAAACATAAGTACTTAAACATTTTCTAAACAAACATTTCATCACAAGGTTAAGAAATGTTGCCATGTTAATAAACTTTGGTAAACATTTTTAAACAAAATTATCAGTTATCAAATTGTAACAAATAAAACATTTGTTAATAAAAGCTAATCCAATGAGCAAATCTTCTTCCATTTTCGGGTAGACGCCTCGGAACGTAAATCCAAATTGCTTGATGTCATGTTTTAGAATGTTATAAATGTTTGTAAACATTTTCCATCAGTTTAGGAGCACTCAAAACATCTTACAATTCCTAATAGAATATAACAATTTCTAACATTTGTTAGTAAATGTGTGTAGCAGTGTGGGAGGACCTTAAGGGGTGGGTGTGTGTGCAACTTTATTGTTAGAAAGTTATTAGGTTTAAGTAGAGCAGAATGCAACATTTTATTACCAACACACACGACATCAGCAACAATGTTAAACGACATAAATTAGAAGTTGTTTTATTTCTTGCAGTACCCAACATTGCAAATTTTTAAAATTAGTTAGAATTAGCTTTTGTGCCAGCATCTTTGTTTGCGTAATTGTCGGTTATGGCGGACGCAGACAAATGCGCGTTATATTGAGTACTCTGTGCTTTATTGGCATTCAATCTTATCTCGTACCAAATTTCATCAAAATCGGTTCAGTGGTTTAGTCGTGAAAGACAAAGTTAATTGCGCATTTAAATAATTAAATATTAAACTATGAATCTACCTTAGATTAACTTCTAAAGGTCTAACTTAAAAATAACCCTTTTTTAGTACCTATTTACAAATCTTTTAGCGTTATTTATTTAAACTTTATGCAGCCAATAGTACAAATGCTTACTTAAAGTTTCAAGCATTCTCTACATGTCCAACCAAAGTGAGTGAAGAGATAATATAAATATACCACAGCTAACAACAACTACCTACTTATGGTATGCCCAATAACTTTTAATTTACTTACCTACTACTACTAATTCATTGATTCACATTAATTATAAGGGACTTGATTGTTTAAAACATTGTTCCATTTTCAAACCGACAGACAGAACCCTCACTTCCACATTACATACAAATTAAGAACCGCAATCAACTCCACACGAAATCTAAAACTAAATAAAACCCACTTCATAAAACTCCAGTAAAAAACCCACAATTAAAAAACAAAAGAACGTAACAAGGTTCCACACGGCCCGGATAGCGGACACCGGACAGCTGTCCGGGGTGCGAATATCAAATTATCCGGACGCGGACGGATCGGACACCGGCCTGTCCGTCCGTAACTTCGTTATGTAACTGGCACAGTTTATTTCTAACCTTTTTCTTTTATTAAAGAAGTAAAGAAATATTGTGGTGGCGGCCAACATCTGTGACAAGTAAGATATTTCATATTTTGTTGCTGTCCCTAAGTAGCAACAAAATGTTTGGTCGATATTAGACCACATACCGTAGCAAGTATATTAAGCTTAATTATCTTTAGATATTTGTTTGTTTATGTGAGTAAATATAATAATACAGGGTAAATTCGGAATGTACCGTTTATTTTAGTAGAAAAAAATGTTGGTTGCTATGTGATTAGACTAATTATTATCTAACAAGCCTCATGTACTTTAATACTTATGTACTTTCTAAGTTTATCTTAGACATCACCACGGAGTAAGGAAAGCATCACTGACATCGGTGAAGGACAGCTTCGTGAGGAAACCTGGACTTTACAATTTATATACTTCTGCAATCACTAATCTACCCTAAGCAAGCATGGTGACCAATGTTCGTGGCTTGTCTGTAAGAAAAAGGGCCTCTGCCTGCTAATAATTTTTTTAAGTCTATTTCAGATGTACCTACATAATGTTATACATGATGTACTAGCACAAATCAAACCTCATATTACCGAATCTAAAACTTTGATATGTAAGGTACACAAAAAAGGGTTCAGAGTTGTTATTCTACACGGTAATTCCACCGTCACTTCGACGCTCACTTCGCACTTCAAAGTGTCAAATAAATCAATGTCATTTGAATTTGATTGAATATTTGATGTCATTGAATAGCGACGTGAGATGCGAGTTCATGTCTGAATTTTACAGAATCGACGTACAGTTTAGAAAAAAGTGACATCGACGTCGGCTTAAGGTTTGATAACTAGTCTCAATATCCAAGTTTCCTCTTTATCAGCAACCCAGTACATAGATACCTCGTCTTCCAGCACCGCTGACATAGCCATGTAATTAATTTGATAATAATTATTTCAGCGAGAGGCACTCGCAATTTGACGCAATTATATCACAATGAATGACGTCAAAATGTGTGTAACAGCGTCTGACGTTAACGAGTGCCTGACGCGTTGAAGTGTCGAATTTTATTAACTTTTGTACAAAAAGCTGCAAGCTCAGTTGACATGCGTGTCGGTTGTAACACTTCGCGTTTTACAAATGGACCATGAACGCGTTAAATTTTAAAATGTTTTACCGGGAAATTCCATTAAAAAGAGAAGCTCTCTTTCTACGAATATTCAGATACTAGCTCGCGGCGCCTTCCGGCTGTTTTTTTTTTTCAACTGCATTATGTTATGTCTTTGGTTACTGCTTCGTTCCCGTGTGTAGCGTGATGTTATACAGCGTATATATAATAGTATATATAGGCTGTATAATGAATCTAGCCAATAAATACAAAAACGATTTTTTCCAATCCGACTGGTATTCTCAGAGGTTAAACAAACAAAAAAACTAAAACTTTATCATATTGGCATACCAAGAAAAAAAATATTTTTTTAATTTCAAAATTTTCGATGACGATTAAACTTTGCACTCACTGACCGCCGGATTATTCTTGCATGTTAGAACAACAAGATGACTTGTCATTCAAACAATTACTTTTTAAACTGGTACTAAACACAAGCAACTTTCAGACTGATCAATCCAAAAGTATACATAATAGGAAATGAAATTTTAGAAAACACGGACAGCAAATTCACAAAAACAAAAACTGCTCCAAATCCCTTTTTCAAAAACCCCGGGCTCACGTCCATTCCATAAAAATCCGCCAGTCCATAATAAATACTTTGTTCCAAACTTTATCAATGCCCCGAGGCCAAGTTTTCTGATAAAAAAGAAAAACTTACAATAGACGTATGTTAAAAGGCTCGAGGGTAGTTCCCAGTAAGTTATTAGCTGCTCGAAACTTTGTAGCGAACTCGTTACAGTAACGTGTTGCTCGAGTCGGGGAGACAGGGGAACTTTTCTCTTATGTGAAGTGGTATTATCCTTTTGGGAAAGGTAAGTAGGACGTTTTAAAAGGCGAACAAGATGGCGGGCGTACGCTTTGATTTTTACGTAAATCTAGATGATATATTATATACCATCACGCCTGTATTCCCCGAAGGGTTAGGCAGAGGTGTACCAATATACACCCACAGTTCGCCGGTATATTTAGGTCCCATGTAATAGAGGGCGAGCCTATTGCCATTAACCGGGCACAAATCCAAACTCCGAGCTGCTACTGAGAATTTCATAGAAAAACCCAATAACACTTTTTGCTCGACCTGGGAATCGAACCCGGGACCCCTTGCACAGCAGTCGCACATGCGACCACGAGACCATAGTATAAAGAAGGGAAGTAGGTTATCTCCGGGCCAATCCGCGATATAATTGCCTACTGTCTCAGGGTTGTCACGGGCGCGGGCGGCATGCAGCGGTAATGACCACGAGTAAACGGTAGGTTACTGATAGTAGGTACTGCCAGGCCTCCGTTACTCGTTCAAGGTTACACGCTTAAGTGCCTACGGGTCGCGTACGCCCGGGCGCACACTACTATCGGGCGTCTGCGTAAAGTACATTTTACCGCGCACGAACGCTTTGTAGGTAAGTAATTATAGCGTTAAGTGTTAAGTTCTCAATGGAGTGAAGTATCTGTACTTATTTAATCGGTGGTACTGCCTACCAAACCAATTCATTAGTTTAAAGCCCGGCCCTTGCCATAGGTAACACATCTCTGTATAGCTACCTAATTCAGTGATCATTAGTCAATAAAGTTCAACAATGGTTTTCCTAACAAATACAGAATGTATTCAAGATTCAGAGCAGTAGGTGTTATTTTCAAAAAAAGGGATAAAATAAACCGGCGAGGCGGTGTGGCCGCGACTGTCCGCACTTTGTCGGACACCCAAACACACAGAAATACGTTCTCCTGCGATTGTCACACATTTTTCATTCATTAAGCAGTACCGAAAAGCCGTAACGCGCGAATCTCATGCGGTGTTAGCCCCGGCTGGCGCACTGAGAAACGGGTTGAGATTTTGTTAAGTGTGCGTGCGGCGACGCGTAGATACTATGACGCACACATACAAGCCGCGCGCGGTGCGTTTGTATGAAGATAACTTACTTCCCCTCTTTATACTATGACGAGACCAACGGGGCAGTTAGATGATTTATTATTTCTCAGTAATTGTGTGAAATTAATTTAATTTGCCAAATATATAACAGTGTGATGTTTGTAATGTAAAAGTTATGCTTGATATAGATTTAAAATTAATCAACATTAAATATCATTACTATTGCTTCGAAAAATAGGAGAAATTGCGATGTGGATTGCTGCAGTTTGGCAGAACTAAACACAACTAAGTGTAGCGTAACGGAAAATTACGGGTTGTAAATTTAAAAAAAAAAAGTTTATGTTGATATTTTACCTGACTGACAATATTTTAAAGGAACGAATAACTGCGTATAATTACTTCAATAAATTGAGTCTACTGACTATACCTCAATTAAGTACCTTTTTTGCCATTTTAAGACCGAATCGTTCAATAAATCCTAATTATTCATGACCGACGGACTGACTTAATTTATTGGCCTTATTTCAGGAGGTAGGTAGGGGGGGGAGGTACTTCTGAATACGAACAACTTTTTTTATAGGTAGGTACCTACAACGAAATAATATGACAAAAAAACTGCTGTTCCTTACAAAACCTTACTACACCCCCAAACCTGACTACCTCAAGCCTTGTGGTCCTAAGGGTTTGAGAGGTCTTGGATTCGATTCCCAGGTCGAGCAAAATGTGTTATTGTTCTATGAAATTCTCAGTTCAGAACTGCCCCGTTGGTCTCGTGGTCGCAAGTGCGACTGCTGTGCAAGGGGTCCCGGGTTCGATTCCCAGGTCGAGCAAAAAGTGTTATTGGGTTTTTCTATGAAATTCTCAGTAGCAGCTCGGAGTTTGGATTTGTGCCCGGTTAATGGCAATAGGCTCGCCCTCTATTACATGGGACCTAAATATACCGGCGAACTGTGGGTGTACATTGGTACCCCTCTGCCTAACCCTTCGGGGAATACAGGCGTGATGGTAAATTCTCAGTTGTACCTAGCTCGGAGTTAGGATTTCTGCCCGGTTAATGGCAATAGGCTCGGCCCCTATTACCTAAATGAGCCCTAAACATACCGGTAAACCGTGGGTGTACATCGGAACACCCCGGCCTAACCCTTCGGGGAATACAGGCGTGATAGTATGTGATGTATATTCCTTACAAAATAGATTCAATAGTTTTTAATTATTTGACGTTCAAAAGTGCCTTTTACTGGTCTAATTGAAATAAATGATTTGACTTTGACTCTGAAAAATGAAACACTCTCAAAATGTCTAGAACAGGATTGCTTTTTCATATTTCAAGATCTTTCAGTCCTCTAGAATGTACATACGTATGTATGATATAGGTACGTGTGTTGTTGATGAAGCCCGCAATTCAGATGGCTAGCCACTGAAACGCTCCACAGATATGGAATTGGGACCGCACGCATCGCTCACATAGCGACCTATTTCGGGATAAGTAGGCACTTGTGTACATACGTATAAGACCTAGATCTGTATAAAAGTATAGCGGCTAAGGGAAATAAATCGAAATTGTAAAGCGGAGGCTATAGAGACGCGCTTCTGTAGAATAACAGAGGCTATTTGAGGCTACACTTATATTTATTCAACTAGATGTTACCCGCGGCTTCGTTCGTGTACATGTCGATTGCCACGACGTTTTATAAACTGCGCGCGAAAATTTTTTTTTTTTAGGTCTCACTTTAAACAGGCCATTATTTTAAACACCAGTTTTTTCGCATGCGTATATTGTCTTAACGGATCCTGTTTTGCTTAAATAAAATACAGTTTCTATAGGTAAAAGATTTTTTTAAATCGGTTAAGCAGATTTTGAATTTATCTATTACAAACAAAAAAACAAATCTTTTCTCTTTCTGATATTACTTTAGATACATTTAAACATTAAGTCCATCCAAAATTATATTTTAAATGCAAAAGTAACTCTATGTGTCTATCACTTCGTTACGTTATCACGGTGAAACCACTGAGCTGATGATAATGAAATTTGACAGCGAGGTAACTTGGGATCTGGGTAAGGGCATAGGTTACATTTTAATATGCAACTTCGTCTGTGTAACCGACATCACGGGGACGAAGTCGCGGGCAAAAGTAAGTTATCTTACTCCTGCGAATGCGAAATTTTGTGAGGATGAATGGATGTTTGGATGTTTGCTAAGCAATCACGTCAGAACAGCTGAGTGGATCGGAATGAAATTCCGGAATTTCGGAATGAAATAGGCTATTTTCTGTTAGGATTTGTGCCTGGTTAATGGCAATAGGCTCGCTCCCTATTACATCGGACCTAAATATGCCGGCAAGCTGTGGATGTACGAGTATATTGGTACACCTCTGCATAACACTTCAGGGAATACAGGCGTGATGGTATGTGTTATAAAATTAATGCTGAAAAAGGCAACCGAGAGAATAATCAGATAATCGATCACATACGCAGGCGCCTTTACACGAACGAAAAATGAAGATACCTACCTATAAATGATTATAAAAAGACGGTATTCCATACATTTCCCCGGCCCAGCTCGTTCACAGTTTATTAAAAGCCCTCTGAGAGCCGCGGGCATAAAACACGGCCGGCGATCCTCCAGAAATATTCTATATATCATTTATTTTTTATCCCGCTCAGTATTGAATGATCGGAATTTAATATCCAATGTGGAGAGAATGGATATCTATCCGATGATACAATAAAAGAAAAGAATAAGCTTTGGGCATGTTTGTATCCTTTATTTTTTACACTTGACTCGCTTCTTTGGTACTGTTTGATATTCGGCAAACATTCCAAAGGATGTATAAGTAAAAGCAATGGAATTATTGATTTGTTGCTTAACATACAGAAGAAATCTAAATGCCTGCCCCCCTAGCCAAGTCACAAACGATAATCGTAAACGCTCGGTAGGTACCAATAGATTTTCAACTTAATACCCAAGAGCCCTAAGTTGAAAATCTATTAAAGATTTCTAAGCGTTAGCGACTGGAACGAACGAAAACGCTATGCAATCTTCATTAGATATTCAACTTAAAACCAAGCACATAAAGTTGAAGATCTATTAAAGCCTACTCAGCGTTTGCGTTTATCGTTTGTGACTTGGCTAGAGGGGCTGTACTGCAAAAAAATGGATCAAAAGCAACACCACTTAGCGGCAAACGAAACGTATTCACACTCATACCATCACGCCTGTATTCCCCGAAGGGTTAAGCAGAAGTGTACTAATGTAGGATCACCCACAGTTCGCCGGTTTTTAGGTCCCATGTAATAGTGGGCGAGCCTATTGCCATTAACCAGACACAAATACTAACACGAGTTGCTTCTGAGGAACGAACGAAACGTATTAATTATCACAAAAATAAGCGATGTTTATAAAAGAGTCATGATAAACTAGTAAACGGCTGGTCGACCCTTGACGTCACCAGGGGGGTACGTGACGTGATGTGACGTGGGAGAGAGGGCCTATTCTTCTGCCAGAGAATCAACAATGCCATACAACGTGGCAATGCTGTCAGCCTTTTGGGCATTTGTTCCATTGACAGCGTTGCGGACGCGTTTGTTTGAAGCCTTATGAACTTTATTGTATATCTAAATATATATAACTCAAAAGTGACTGACTGACTGACTGACTGATATAGTGATCTATCAACGCACAGCCCAAACCACTGGACGGATCGGGCTGAAATTTGGCATGCAGGTAGATGGTATGATGTAGGCATCCGCTAAGAAAGGATTTTGATAAATTCCACCCCTAAGGGGATAAAATAGGGGATGAAAGATAATACTTCTTGCGAGCGAAGCCGCGGGCAAAAGCTAGTAACTATATAAGCTTCTCCCGCGATTTCGTTCACGTCAAATTTAATATATTATACCACGGAAACCGTACAGTTTTTCGGGATAAAAAAGTATCTTATGTACACACTACAATCTATGTCGGTGCCAAATTTAATCCAGATCCGTTTAGTCGTGAAATAGTAACAAACATCCATCTATTCATCCATCCCTCCTCACTACACATACACACATAAACTCACGCCTTTTTCCCATGGGAGTAGGCAGAAACCACAGAACGCCACCTGCTACGATCCTCCTCCTCACTAACTTCCGCATTAATAATATTAGTAGGATTTCAAGTTATAGGTATGATCAATAATTATATCATTGTTTATTAATTTTTTAAGTTTAAACAAAGAGTCCTTCTACAAAAAGAAATCAACAGATTAAAGATTATTTTTTTTTTTTCTTACGGAACTCTGAAAGTCGTACCTACCTATATTCTCATTCGAACATTCGCACAATCGATTTCAATTACATTCCATTAAATACTTTTAATTACACTCGTTTCAGTTGAACACCGGAGCGTTTCAGTTTTTCTCGTAAAATCTCTGCGGTGCGATGAAGTCCCAGTTAGTTACCATTTACATTACCTACTGAAGTTAAATTAAATTGTTAAATTGCCGCCGGTGAAAAAGTATTGTTTACCGGTATTCAGTAAACCATTGCATTTAAAGACAGCAGCTACATCATCCATGAATCGCTATATTTTTATTAAAATTTAAAAAAAAGGGATCCATAAAAAAATGCTGAGTAAGTCTCGGGAAAAAGCTAGTGCTAGAATGCTAGAAGACTTAAATGCGTGCAATTATTTTTTTATTTTTTTTATTTTATTTTTATTTTTTATTGAAAGGAACAGCAAACAGTTACATAATAAGAGCTTAAAACTAATTTAACAATCAATGATAACAATAATGTAACCCACAACGCTGTCCACAGGTAGACATAATAGTTTAATAAGAAAAAAGAGTGTATCGCTAGGAGTTACAATAGTACGTGCGGTATTAGTTTTGTAGGCAATGAGCATTAATAGTTGGAATATAGTTAGAATCTTAGAATTGGGACAAATTTTAGAAGAAGATTACATAATACAAAAAATAATCTGACCCTAGTAAGTTTATCTTAGTTATCTTAGTTGTGTTATGTGTTTTTCTTTATGTTAGTTTTTCTTATTTCTACAAAAAGCCCCTTCTTTTTAGAGATTTTTTTCTTGTCATGAAATCACGTACTTATTACAAATCAAACCTATCACAATGAAATTAAAAGTATCCCAACTCCAAAATCGTCTTCTAAAACGTTTAATCTAAACCTGACATCTCGTAAAGACGAGACATCGCCGGTAACAGCACCACACTCCAAACTTCATCCATAACATCAATCCGCCATTTTGTGCCAACACGACCGTCTCCACTTCTCATTGTACTCATTAGTTAGGTATAAAACTTTCCTAACAATGCCAATAAAAGATTTGTCTGGTCTGAATTATATATTTTTTATCTCTTCTTCTTTATCGCGTGGGCAGTAAGGTCTAACGACCCCACACACCCTAGTGTCAGAGTTTCTAAACCGCCTCAAGGGCCTCTGACATGGTTACCGATGTCAGTCATGTACAAGATAAACTTAGAAAGTACATATGAATTAGAAAAAGTCACATTGGTACTTGCCCGTGCCCGGTTGCGAACCCACAACCTCGTGCATGAGAGGCGGGCGCCATAACCACTGGGCCATCACGACACGATTTTTTATTAAACATTTGAATTTTGTTAAATTGGTTCCAGAAAAAACATTATTTGAAATTATAATACCAGCCTATTATTGTCACCCTGCAGGGAAAAGGCCACTCTCATACTGAGAAGCCACGAACAATGATCACCATGCTTGCCCAAGGTGGTTTGTCGATTTCATTTATTTAAACTTTATTCAACTAAAAGTACAAAGGCGGACTTATTCGGCATTCTTTAAGGCTTATTTTAGACTTAGATTAATTATAGTTCAGTCCTTACTATATTTTACAGTCAGTGATATCCAAGATATACTAAGAAAGTACATAAGCACAGGCATACACAGTTTCGGTTATTAGGGCCACCCGGGCCATCACAACAATTCTGTCCAAGGCAATCAGACTGTAGCATTCATAAAACAGGCTTCCACTCCATGAAAACAATAACGTACACATTTGCAATAAACCAGTATCTTAAGCAAAAGTGTCTATAATCTACTGAAAAATATTTTGAATTTCGGTAAAGCCGTGCAGACACCGGTGTGAAGACTATTTTCAGTAAAAGACTTGCAACAAAACCTAGGTAAAGTTGACAATATGTACTGAAAAGGCTGCTTTGACACAAGACATAAACTGTTCTTCCTACTGCAGACGAAATTTCAAACTGTTCTGCATTTCTTGAAACTAAATTGGAGTTCTGTTATAGTCGTGCTGAAACTTTGTAGTTTCCGGTAAAAGCGAAAAGTGAATAATATTAGCATAATTATTTACGACTAGTGAACTGCCCGCGTCTTCACCCGCCGTAAGTTACGTTTTTGGTTAATGCTCCGCTCCCGAGTGTCGTTGCGTGATGTTATATAGCCTACTAGCTTTTGCCCGCGACTTCGTCCGCGTGGATTAGTAGTTCCCGTTCCCGGGGGATTTCCGGGATGAAAACTATCCTATGTCCTTTCTCGGGTCCCAGACTATATCTGTACCAAATTCCATTGAAATCGGTTCAGTGGTTTAGGCGTGAAGAAGAGACAGACAGACAGACAGAGTTACTTTCGCATTTATAATATTAGTACGGATGTTACTCAAGAATAATGTAGTTATCTATTGGTGAAAAAATGGTTAAAATCAGTCCAGTAGTTTCGAAGCCTATTCGTTTTAAACAAACAAACAAAAAACTTACCTCTTTACAATATTAGTATAGACTAGCTTTCGCACGCGATTTTGTCTGCACAAATGTCAATAGCTGACGCCTAACGAAGTCACAATTTTTTTAAAGACACGTGGCGCCATCTATTATCATAAGAACGTTATTGTTGTTATCCACGGGAACGGTACATTTTTTCGAGATGAAAGGTACCCTATGTCCGTTTTTGTACACCTAACAACGTATATGTAAAATTTCAGGATGATCGGTTCAGTGGTTTAGGCTTGATAGGGTAACAAACGAACAAACTACGTTCGCGTTTATAATATTAGTTAGGAATTTAGTTCATAATTTCCATGAATTTCTTCCCGCAGACGTTTGAATATTTGCCGAAGTGGTCGTTTCGCTTTGCGTGAGTTTTTTGTTTCGCGAAGTGATTTATGGTAATTGTACACTTATGACAGAGCTTTTTGGCGCAGAATGAAAAATGTTGGCGGACTGGGTAATTATAGTATACTGGCTTTTAGGTCTTTACTTCTTGAAAAATTGCTTTTTGAAGTTCAGCTCAGGCTTTCATGAAATATAATGTAAATAATATATTCAAAACGTTTATTATATGAATCTTACTTCTTTTGTCGTAGTTTATGAACCAGAAATAAACCAAAATTCAATTAGGCTATTATTGGAACTTTTCCGAAAAAGATAATATGCCACATCACCCGTGCATATCACAGACAACCCGGCCAGACCGAAATGCTCATCTAGCATATACATTTCGGTTTGGCCGGGCTGTCTCCGCACTTAGCCTCATGATTGGGTCATTGTAAAATTATCATATACCATAATATATGATCTATGGACTCTACTAATACTTGTAATGTATGGGTGCTTATATCTTGAGGAGGTAAACTTTGTTAAGTTGTTGTTTTTATGAGTTAAAATCTCTGGAATTACTGGACAGATTACAGGAATCCTTTACTAATAAGTAAGCAAGTAAACAACACAGTTGCCATTCAATAGTAACTTCCAAGCGGGCGCTGTCGCGAGCAGAAACTAGTTTTTGCTGCAACGTTATTAGTAAAAAGTAATTACATGTAAAACAGTGTAGATACATAAGATACTTAATTAACAAAGTCCTGTGATGGACATTAAATTACAAAGTCCAGTTGACACTTTGAGAGCGCGGTACAGTTATAAATCAATTATCTAGAACTGGCTCCTAGCTTGTGAAATCCATGTTTAATACATGCAGTCATTCATTCGAGATATACATACACCCTTTATAGACATACAAATTAATGCAAATATAAAAATCTGTTTTTGAGTAGGACAGGAGAGGTGGAGAGGTAGTTTATTTATTTATTTAATTTGGCTCCTCAACAATGAGTACACTATTACATAAAATTTAAACTTAAGTCTAAGTGCCCCATTACTCAAAGAAGAGCATGCACATATGTATATGCACTATATTATGTGCCTAAACAGCCAATATAACATAGAAAAGAAAGAAAAAATAGAATAAGAATATAAATAAAACACAGAAAAAAGTTTGAGAATAAAACAATTTTAAACAAATTTTTATACACTTTCTTTCTTTCTTAATATCTCTTTCCTTCCTTCTCTCTTTCTTTCATTATTTTCTTTCCATCTCTCTTATTTCTGTCTTTACACATTAATTCCTATACTCAAAATTTCAATCATGACATGTTGACGTAGGGTTGACAACTGTGGTATATTGGAGTATTATTAAAAAGTAGTCAAAGAGCGAGTTCCACCGCCATGGACGTGCATCCCCGGGGGATACGAAGTGAAATACAATTTCTCTTTGCTATCCAATCACGTTTCAAAATCAATAAGTTTGTGGAAATAGGAAATTCATTTTGTTCTCTCTTGTACAAAACTAGCATATCCCTGCGACTTCGTTCGCGAATATTGTCTATTATTGTTGATTTATGTTATTGGTTTCTTAAGCCGTTAAATTAAAATCAACTAGATTCATTAGTTTTAATTTTTTTTTGACGTTCAAAAGTGCCTTTTAATGGCCTAATTGAAATAAATGATTTGATTTGATTTGATTTGAAATAAATAAATATTTTTTGTGTGCGGAGTCCTAATTTATTTTTCGTCGTAATAGTAGCCTAAGTTACTGCTTATAACATTCGCTTGTAAGAATCGGTCCGGCCATTTCGAAAATGAGCTGGAAAAAACAGGCAGAGAGACAGGCAGACAAGACAAAATATTTTGTAAAAAGCTGTTATTTTTTAAACTTATAATTTTTATTCGAGGTGGGTAAGCTCTTGACTATAATCTTGGTCAGAGGTGGCATAGACAAAGTCGACGATGGAGTGAGCTTACCCAGAAGAAGCCTGTTCACTCTCACTTTGAAGAGATTAGGGTTGAATGGGTTCGGAAATACAGACGCAAGTAGAGAATTCCACTCCTTTGCAGTGCACATTATAAAGGATAATTGGAAACGCTTAGCGCGAATTGGTGGAATAGCAACAAGGGGTTGTAACTAAACAAACAGACATATTTTTATTTATTTGTATAGATTGAAAATTTCAACAAGTTTGTTAACAAACCTTTGGCAAAACAAAGAAAAGTAATTAAAAGTCTTGATCTTGGATCGAATTGATATAGAATGAAAATGAAGTATTCCGCGAAGTTATAGCGGAGCATTTTAGCATTAAGAAAATACGATTCGACGAAATCGTAGTAATTAAAGAAAAAATCCTTAAAAATATGATTGATTTTTAAGATTAATTACTTTAATTTGAGCGGGCTCTTAATTAAAAAGCGAGCTCATTAATTAACATAAAAAAATCAGCAATTAAAACCAAACGTTTTCATTTTATTCTTGCTTGATTTTGGGGCTTTAGAACCAATAATATCAAATTCGAAATATATGGTACTTACTAGCTTCTGTCGGCGTCTTTGTCTGCCGAATTATACCAGTCCGAAATTATCCCACGGGAACACGAAAACAGTATAAAATTTTGGGTTTTCAGTTAGATCTATTATCATCATTATCGCTGAAAACCAGCGCTGTGGTTCGTTGTCTCGTGCACGGGCCACGGCTTTATGCTGAGCGTCAGCCTTTTCGCGCGGTAGTGGCGCATATAGATTATTGTTTTTGTTGTTTTTTAATTTTATTTTTGTGTTGTGCGTCGCTTTCGCGGGAATAAATGGTTTTTCTTTCTTTCTTTCTTCTTTAATTATATTACCCGATCGACGTCCACTGCTGGATATAGGTCGCCTCGCATCCAGCTATTTCCTGGGAATACCAGGTTTTTAGTACATCTCGTCCCTTCTCCCACTTAGGCTTCTGGAGCGTGGTCACCAGTCGAAAGGCTTACGATCCCAACAATCAATACTTGTGTCAAATTTCAGCCAATTCCGTTCAGCCGCATAAGCGTGAAAAAGTAACAAAACATCCATCCATCCTCAGAAACATTGCCGGGGCTGCGGGTTGTTCGAAAGATTGATACCTCGCCCCCGGAACGCGAGGGGCACATGAAGGAGCATAGATGGGTTTTAGTCAGTAAAAGTCTGACACTCCCTCCAGAACCGCCCAGGTCGGGGGAAGTTATTTGATGATTTCCCATCTATAAAAAAAAATCCTCAAAAACATTCTCAATTATAATAATAGCAGAAAATAGGTTATTTCCCGTACAAAAATATTAATAAATACGTTAATCTAAAACCCCGACCACGTAATAAGAAACGCACGTAACAAATATCTAAACAATTCCATTACGTCTTGTTCGCCGGTCAGTAACTCGCTACGTAACTCCGGGCGCGTGCTACGAATACGTAGCGCTACGGCTACGAGCTACGCCGTAGCTATTAGTTTCACTGTTGATTGGATTCTAGTTAACTTTTATTTTATTGAGGAGTTTTTATGATGTTTTATGCTATTTTGTAGTTGAAGTAGATTCGCTTAAAGAGTGCTGTTTTTGCTTTGTTAACGTGGTGATATAATACAACAAAAGAGGTACTTTTTACAAAAAAGACATGCGTCTTCAAAAAGTATAGATTGGAAAATGATAGTTTTTTTTTTTTTATTCTCAGTAGCAGCTCGGAGTTTAGATTTGTGCCCGGTTAATGGCAATAGGCTCGCCACCGATAACATGGGACCTAAATATACCGGCGAACTGTGGATGTACAGTGGCGACCAAAAGTCCATACCCAATCTCAAAACGTATTAGGTTGACGTTTAGTTTGACTTACGACCTTTTACTTTCAAGAATAGACACATGTATCATCGTTGTGAATGTAGTTCATAATTTCAACATTTCTAAATGAGACAAAATGGTCTAGCGGTTAAGCGCGCCCAGTTGACGGCGTTAATCAATGAGCCGCGAGTTCGAATCTCACATTATTTTTGTCTTTTTGTTTTTACTCAATTTGAAGAAATGAACAGAAATATAATATTCTTTAGCTTGTTCGCTTTGTTCACACATTTCGTAAATTTAAAAGGGTAGTCATAGAAAACTAATAAAGAATTTAGATTTCTGTGAGGTAGACATGAGTTTTGTGCATATTTAACTTGATTGGAATGAGCGTTGTCGTTTGGTTGTGGTTGTTGGTTAGTAACGAGTGATTTAATAGATACTCGTAGTGGTATTGTAAGTATTCTCGAAACGCAGGCAAATAATATTACTGAGGCGAGGGCGACTATTATTGGGCTGCATAAAAGTGGTCCCAATTAATATCTTATGAAACCTGACTGAATGTGAGTATTATATTAACGAATTGTAAAATAAACTTTTATTTGAAATTTATACCTAAGATACCTAAAATTATTTGGTGGCATTTCGATTAATACTTATTATTGATTTTTAAATATATAATGACGCCAAAAAAAATGTGTTTATTATGGAATTTATAAATAAATAGTTTTAATATATTAAAATTTGTTATATTAAATAAATATTATTAAATTATATAAAAAATTAAGTCACTTTAGTATTTTGTTATAAATGCCTAATATTACTTTTTTTGTTGTTTTAGAGGAATACTATTATTAGTCTCCGGAGCAAGAAATACGAGGAAGAGGATAGATAGCCTATCCTACCTACTCAACAGCGAAGTGGATTAAGTTTGGTGGTTTCGCACTGGATAACATACTGTTTACAACAACAGCTGCATGCATCATAAACCAGAAAAAATACGTTTCGTTTTTAATATGTGGGGATGACGTGCAACAGTGCTACTTATGAAGAAGTATTAGACGGTGTTATGCAACATTTAATAACCTGGATGTTTTAGTTTTAATAATTAGGTGCAACAGTGCTACTTATGAAGAAGTATTAGACGGTGTTATGCAACATTTAATAACCTGGATGTTTTAGTTTTAATAATTAGACGGTGTAACTAAATATTTAGTCATAATTATATTATATATTCGTAGATAGTTATTTAATGATCTTAAATTGAGGTTTAGTTTCAATCTTCTTTTCATCAAGAAAACGAATTATTAAACTATTACCTCACTAAGTTTATTGTGACGTTACATAAAAAAAACCTGTTCATAAAGTCTGAATTATAGTTTAGTTTTCAATTAACTCTGCTGAATACCAATTCAGAAACTTAATACGTGAGCATCACCAAATTTATTTGTGTTATTAAAATATCCTTCTCTTATTATGTTATTATGAATTTTATTGACTAAGTGGGTATTCAACAAAAAATCTTATGAACAGTCAAGAGAACTTCTTTTATTTCGGTAGGAATGTGACGTTACAATTCTCATAAGTTTGTTAATTTTAAAAATAAATTTTTGTTATCACACAGCACGCCTTTTTTTCCTACTTCCAATTACAAAAAGTTAAAATAAAATCACATAAAAAGTTAAATAAATAATACAATAACTAATATTTGCTTCTTATAAAAAATAAATAACAAGCATGAATACGTAAGAATTCAACATAAACCTAAAAAGATTTTGCCTAACATTATTATGGTTTCAAGAAACAAAAAACAGCCACACATAGTATAAGATTTGAACTCGGAATTCAATGATCGTAAACCCTTTCTTATCCAAACCAGCTGCCAGGCCATGTTATAATTATGCGAAATTTAGCAATGGTAAGAATACGTCGCGCGTCGGGTAGGACTCGTACGGTAAACAGAAATATAATGCCATTTCGCGTAGTGCGACGATGGTTCATTAGTGTGTGTTATCTGTGGAATGTTGAGACATCACTCGTAAACACACATGCGCACGCGCTGACTGGATCGCGCCCGTGTTCATAGGAAAGTGAACCTTAGCGTGGGTATGGATTTCTGAGCGCTTACTGTACATTGGTACACCTCTGCCTAACCCTTCGGGGAATGCAGGCGTGATGGTTATTATTAAAGATATTTTCCATTTTGTAGCTTTTGTTGTCTTATTTATTTATTAAAAAAGGTCCACCAACAGCTTCTATGTGATACATATATAAGTATTGGTTGTTAAGTCCGGGACTCACACAGTCGCCAATAAAAGGTTAACCAACATTTAGAAAAATAAGTGATAACACAAAAAACAACAAAAACTAGAAATAAAAATAAAGATAAAAAACAAACTTAAACTCCTTAAGAAAAAAAAAAGAAAGATATAAAAGAATTAAATTTAAAATTAAAACTAAATCAGGTCTCAACTTGTGATTTTTGGGAATCTAATAATCGGGTTCTAATGATTTTTATGGTTTTCTAAAAAAGATTTTTACTTTTCCCTTTTTAGTATGTACTTCCTATCCTCAATATACCTTATGAAACAGTAACACTATGTAGATTAATAAGATAAACACCACTGAAAAGTCACGAGAAAGCAAAATTCACAATTTCGTTTACTTGGTTGAGATTTTTTTTTATTCACTAAACCAATTTTGATACAATGTATATCAGATCATTCCGGAATAAACCTCTTTCCAATAAAATTGAATTCTGCAAATCTGTTTATAAATGACGGAGTTATGCCCGAAAATACTTAAAAATATATATATTAAACCATCCGAATTGATAACCTCCTTCTTTTTAAAACCATCACGCCTGTTTTCCCCGAAGGGTTAGGCAGAGGTGTACCAATGTACACCCACAGTTCGCCGGTATACTTAGGTCCCATGTAATGGGGGGCGAGCCTATTGCCATTAACCGGGCACAAATCCAAACTCCGAGCTGCTACTGAGAATTTCCTTCTGAGGATTTTCCTTCTTTTTAAAATCGGTTAATAAATAAATCAGCCTTCAATAACATCAGATCTGCCGTATCTGATCCAAGTTATTCTTTTGAGGTAAGAAACTCCCGGGCGTCTCATGCTGTTAAACAAATATTTGGAATGAAAAGAACGTACCGTACCTACTCCTGCGGGGTGGCTCTTGCATTTTAATGAGACAAGGAACGGTTGTACAGTAAAACAGGTTAACAATATCATGGTGTAAGATACCGAAGCCGCTATCCCTACGTCATTTTAGCATAGGTTTCTGATGACGGGATATCATCATGGGAGTGTCAGTCTCTTACTGACTAAACCCCATCCGTGTTCCTCTTAATGCCCGTTGCGATACAGGACCGCGGTGACTTTTTTTAAAAACCTAGGCCTGCATAGGTAATTTCAAGAATAAATAGTGACACTTAGCGCAATAGTCAATCGCTTAGCTACTTCGTCAACAGTCTCGTCAATTATGTTTTGCCATTATAAAATTAACTTTAACATACACAATTTAAAGCTCTAATTTGAATGACCAGTTATTTGCTGTGTCCATCATAACTATTATACATATTTCTACCTGAAAAAGGGTTCAGCATTCAACAAGCAAGTACACATACCTTTTTAATGATATACTTACAAACCCAAAGTAATCCATGCTAGTCAAAAAAAATGTCCTGGGAACTTGAACATTTACAAAGTCGGAATTCAAGAAACATGCAATTGCATGCAATTTCCGATACAGGATATTACCAGCTTACAAATAAGTTAACCCTAATCCGGCTGTCGCGAATTCATAGGGTTACTACTTATAAGGCGAAAGGAATAAATATAAGATCACTAGCTTTTACCCGCGACTTCATTCAGTAAAAGACGGTTGTCGCGGTTGCAGACGAAATTTTCGATTTTGCGAAAACAATTTTAAATGGTCTGACAAAATTTTTAATACTTACACGACCCCTGTTGCATATATCTATGTACACAATGGTTTATCTCGTTACATTGCGTCGTATTATAAACAGTGATTTTCCACACCAAAAAATAAATGGTTTTTAATTATTGTTGCTTAGGGTTTAGGTATCGCATGCGTAGTTAACATCTATGTAATTGGTATTCTTACATCCCGTATTTATTATGTTTGTTACCGAGATAGGTAAAAATAAACGCACTACTTATAGGTAAGCTTAGCAGGAAAAGCGCTGCTGTTTATAAACGAGTACGGCAGGATTTTAACTAGAACTTGGAATAACAGAAGCACAATAGGTGTTCACTAACGAGCGCGCGTGTACGCGTGTTTTATATAATATACAATTTTTGTACATGACACGTGTGTAGGATATAGATGTAATCAGTGTACACGTTTGAGTTTATATTTAAATATTAAACGCGGTGTAAGGTACATCGTAGCGAAAGGTTTTTCCAAGGATATACTTAGATATTTGATTTTTTATTTTTTCTGGTCACGATTATTTATTTATCTTTACAATAACAAGGTTATTCTAGGTTTTACATATTAATTTGTGTATTAAGCAATGTAATGTAGGCCCTTGAAGCGATTTAGAAACTCTGACAATAGGCTGTGTGGGGTCGTTAGACCTTAATGCCCACTCGATAAAGAAGATGATTAGCAATGTAATTCTAGATAAAAAAACAGCAATTCTATAAGGTCAAAAAGCAAAATTAAAAAAATAACAGCCGAGTTATTTTAACTCCGGGTTTTCCGCTACCTTTTGGAATGGGCAACTAGATTCAATATTATTAATTTTTTTCTCATGTAATTGACGTTCAAAAATTTGGCACATTTGTTCAGACGCTGATATAGCCTAACATATACGAAAACTGGGCAATTCTGGCAATATTACATACATACGGGTCGAATTGATAACCTCCTTTTTTTTGAAGGCGGGTAAAAATGCCTTGTAATGGTCTAATTAAATGAAATTATTTCACTTTGACTATCTAGCTAGAACCATGTAGAATCCATGGCAAAACTTTTCGCTACGTGTGCCTTCCACTCGTTGTGAAATCGACCGAGAAACTCTCAATTAAAATCTCTTGCACTACCAACCTACCGTAATCATTAATTTGGTGCCCCTTTATTAGAAAACCTGTACTTGCATGTTTTACAGTAAAAGCTTTCATTTAAAAAAGACATTAAATGAAATTTGTGTGTGTGTGTGTTTCATTTGTAACGGTGTTGACTGCTTCGTTCGCCTAGTGGTCCTAAGCGCGACAGCTAAGTCAAAGGTCTTGGGTTCGATTCCCAGGTCGAGCGGTGTTATTGCGATTTTCTATGAAATTCTCAGTAACAGCTGGGAATTACAATAGTGCCCATTTAATGGCAATAGGCTCGCCCTCGACATAGGACCTAAAACATACCGACGAACTGTGGGTTTCCATTAGTAGGTACACCTCTGCCTAACCCTTCGGGGAATACAAGCATGAAGATAATTGTTTGTATTTTAAAATATCTACATAGACAAAAACTACTACACACCATTCAACAACCAAATTACCCTTCGTCCTATCTCCGTCTGCATTTAACTCACGGCCTCCCAACTCCCAAAACAATTAAGCATCAAAACAGCAGAACATCTAAAGCCCTCACAGACTAAACTAACAAGTACATAGGAACAAATGTAAATAAACCCTTAGTTTCCGTGGAGTGTGCGCCCGCCCGACCGTATGTATGTGTGTGTTGTGGTGCTCCCACACTGCTGTTAATGTGTCTTATTGGCCCAGTGGTTGAGGCCCCCGCCTCTGATGCACGAGAATGTGTGTTCGCAACCAGGCACAGGCAAGTACCAATTGTGACACTATAGTACGACACGATTTGGAGGTGCCATTGATGTAGAATTAGTGACCAAGATTGGTTGTGGGTTCGCAACCGGGGACAGGCAAGTACCAATGTATTGTGACTTTTTTCTAATTCATATGTACTTTCTAAGTTTAAGGCAAAAAGTGTTATTGGGTTTTTCCAATGGGAATTTCTCTGTAACAGCCCGGAGTTTGGAAGTTGGTTGTTTGACACCCCCGTGCCTCGGAAACCTCGTAATGCCGTTGGCCCTGCGCCTGATCTCTCTCGGGTCGTGCCGGATTGCCGTCCCATCGGAATATGAGATTTAGGGAAGAGGGAGTGCATCTGTGTTTGCGCACACACTTGTGCACTATAATATCTTCTGCGTACGTGGCTAGTCTGCATTTAGATTAGCTGCCGTGGCTGGAATAGGTCTGGAGAATGACATTTTTTTTAAAGAATGTGCTCTCATTTTTTTACAGCAGTGTGGAAGCACCATTGCACTCTCAACTCACGAACTGGGTTATTCGCGAGTATGAATGAATTTTTTTAGCACAAGTCTCGCTGTAATTTACTTTTGTCGCTGTTCAGATGTTTTTGTTGGTTTACACTGAATTTTGAGGAGTTTCTGTGTTGTGGGAGTTCGCGGGTGTGCTGTGTCGTAAATAATATGTTTTCAGAGGTTCTGTGATTATTTTTTTGGTTAACGGGGTTGTCTCCTTGATTTTAGACCTGTTAATTAGGAGACTAACGCGTTGTTAGTCGTGTCTAAATGTAGTCTGTAATGAGGCGACATTTTTAAATGGGATGGCAATTACGTATTCGGAAAAGGATGGGTAAAAACAAGTTGTGTGTTCTTCAGTCTATGTAATGAAATATATTTTGTATTTATACACCAAATTAAAAAAACATATATATTGCGGTTTTTTCTAGCATTATCTACGGTCAAATACATGGATATTAATCCTATAAAGAGATAAAGTTTTTTTTGTATGTATCTCTGTATAAACTGGTCTAATCACAAAAATCCTTCAACTGCTATAAAGTTAGAACTGCGACAACTACAAGTTGCAAAAGCTAGTCTTTTATACATACATTTCCATTGCAATCAATGCCTTTGATTGCATGCAACACAATCCTCGAATGATTAAACACAAGAGAAAACACAGTACCTCCATTCATTACTAAAACCAGCTCGAGCGTCAATCGACTAATTAGTCGATTTTCAAATAATCGAGTCGAATGCTACTCGTACTCGTTCGCTGAACGTCGGACTCAATAAGCCCGACTTCCTTTGATGTGGGTTACGTTGAAAATATTCCGTGTATGCTTTTGTATTGCAATTGGCTCGGGTGAAGTCGGGTGATGTTATTGCATGCTGTAATGGAGACGGTTTTAAATGTTATATTTGAGATTTCTCTGTACATTTTTGTGAAAAATTATGTCCTCCATTTAAATCACATTGCACGTATAAAGAAATCAGCGGTTTCATACATTTTCTTGTTGTATTGCGTTTTTGTAGGGAACAGCAATTAAGGACCTATTATTTATTTTTAATTCTTCCCGTTTGTTTGTTTTTGTAAGTGAGTGAGCAGTGAGTCAGCTATATTATGGGGAACAATATATAATATTTTAATAACTTTTGCCTTCATTTGCGTAAATTTTTCTGCGGGTCCCAAATGTTTTTTATAATAAATTAGCAATCAAGGATAGCGCAGCGTCATATTAGCAAAATAATTTTCAAAATCGGACTAGTAGTTTCGGAGATAACAACTTTTTAAAACAAGAAATCTAGCGTGAATCCCACTCTTCCACAAATAATTACGATTAACAGGCAAAGCGCAGAATTTTAAATAAGAAACATAAAGATAAATACTCGTTCCCCAGAAACCGTGCGACAAGTGGCTTCAAAACTTTTTTACAAGCAAAGGTAACATTCATTCAGCCAACTGTCAAGTCTCGGGAACTCCAATAAAAAAGATGGCGGCGCGGGAATTGGTAGACATTTTGTAACATGTCAACGAGACGCGGTTCTACAATTTATGGCTTTATATGAGAGATTACCACGGTACCGGCGGGAATTGTGGTGGTCACCATTTATTAAAATTGAGAAATTATTTTTGTTTGTGCGTTTTTGGGTTTTGTACCGAAAGGGTAGTAAACGGTGCCTTATTGGTAAGATTCAGCTGTCTTTCCATCGGTCCTGTTGTCATTTGGCTAGATCTTATCTATTTAAACGTAATAGGTAAATTCTTGAAATGTTCACATGATGTGTATGTGAAGTTTTCTCAGTGTTAAATATTGCACGATGTTGCAGAGTCTGGCTTACCCTTGGCTGGATTTTCCTTCTTGTGATTAGCTAACATTATATCGAACTCATGTTAAATACCGCGATTGGTCTACATATCTAATGATCAGAGGGCCAATTTTACTAATTTTGAAACGTTCAAAATCTAGCTGCAATGTTCTCTCAGGAACAATCAATTGAATGTGAAAAAATGAAAGTCAATTAGAAGCATTTTTGACAAATTGAGACTGAGATTAGTTTGCAATCGAGTTATATAATTATAAATTGAATAAATACAATTCCGTCGGCAGACGTACCTCAAAAGTGTAGACAAATATTAAATACACGAAACATACAACAATCTTTCATATATTTTCATGAAATACTTGACTTATTCTCAAAGACTACTGTCATATGCCACATGCCCACATGCCTACCATATTTACTTACAGCCAGAATCTGAATGACAAAAGCCAACACGCGAAGTTGCGACCACGTCTCGTAGGAAGAATTTTAATAAAATGTCACCGCTCACAATAATGAGCTCCGAAGTATAAAGGATCGACCGCACAACTTTTTATTTTGTGTGAAAATGTAAAATATTTTTAATATAAATATTTCTGTTGGAAAATTTACGTGTGGTGTGGTGTTGATATTTTAAAATGGCTTTTCGATGTCGGATGAGTCGCCGTAAAGGATGCTGATATGATTTTAAATAATAATGCCAGGCTATTATGGAACCGCTACTGGGAAAAAGTCACTTCTCATCTAGAGAAGGCATTGATCACCGCTTAAGTCGAATTGCCGATTTAAGATTATATTAACTGTGACTCAAGGTTTAAGTAAATTGTATTTTTTTGTTTAATACCGTAACCAATTAATTTAAGTAAATAAAAATAATCCAAATTCAAGGTAAACATTAAATAGTTCACCTCGCCCGCGCCAGTTTAGATTGCAATACGTTAAGTTAATGTTGTTCCCCGGTTAATTGCCGATTGCCGGCACCCGCGTTATTGCTCAGCAAACTAATTTATTGCCCCGACAAGAAATATTGCCCTTTTTGTACAGATAAGTCGATGTTTGACTGAAATGTAAGTTATTGCTTAATTTGATGGGAAGTTTGTCAACGCAAATGGGCAATCAAAGTTATTAATTAAGGTGTTGATTATTTTGTCAAGTTGAGAGCAATATTGAGAGGTATTAATCTACAAGATGATGTTGTTAATCTTCAAGTTGCTGGCGATAAGGCGCTGAGTGTTTTGGGTTCGATTGTTGTACGTAGCAGTTGTTCGACCTACAGGTAGTTGTTCCGAGTCTCTTTCGGGTTGTCTATATGTTTAATAAATACACTTAAGGTATAGAAGAAATTATGAGTGTGGGGCGATGTATTTATTAATCTTTAGATGCAATAAAGATGTAGAAATCTGAATATAAATAACTTTTAAAAGACGAACTTCAAATTCAATAAGAATTGAAAAAAATTCAATAAAGATTTCTTCCGCCCTGGATAGAGCGGAAGGGAGTGTCAGACTCTTACTGAGTAAAACTCATCCGTGTGCCTCTTAATGCCCTTTGCGTTCCAGGGTCGCGGTGACTCTTTTGAACAACCTTCGCAATCCCGAAAGGCCCTGGCCCTAGCGGGCCTTGTCTACGTTATCGTGTAGTGCCTTCTATCAGTGAAATAATTTTTGCAATCGGACCAGACCTTCCAGAGATTACCACTAACAAATCAAACGTTACCTCTTTTTAATATTTGTATAGAAGTATAGTTTATAATTCTCTTAAACAGACGACTTTGCAATATACATAATGTTATAAGTATACCGGCGAACTGTGGGTGTATAATGTATATTGGTATACCTCTGCCTAACCCTTCGGGATATACAGGCGTGATGGTATGTTTAATGTTATAAGCAGGAACGTTTAAAGTTTACAAGTTACGTAATTTATATATCCGTTACAGTGAGCTCTTCAAACATCGATATTTGGATGATGCTTGTGCAAATAATATCTGGGCCGTTTCAACACAATACAAGAATGTAGGCAGAAAGGCTACTTTACTTTAATTCAATAATAAGTGTTTGTTTCCACGATATCCTCCGCATCAAAATGCAAACAGCTGATTATTTTAACTCGCTTCTGTCCTGTTCTTCTTTTCGTATCGATTGACACGTTTCCAATTTGTCCAACCAGTATTGAGTGAACTATACAGCTCTATCATTAGCCTCGTTTTGATTTTGGATGGTGCAGGTGGTTGTGCACGACGGGCAACTAAGGAGGTGACGCATGTTCTGTGATGGTACTCCACACGGGCACTGCACACATATTCTGTTCTATGGTATTTATGGCCTGAAACACAGGTTTAAATTAACCTAGATCGGGCGGGTCGCTACCTAACATTGCAATTCCGAACTATCGATACTTGCTCCTATAATTATTTAGTTTTAGTTAATTTTTAGGCACTGTAATTTTATGGAAAGCTTTTTATCTGTTTGGTTTTATGTACACTTTTTGTAAACATTTTTATTTGAATAAATTATTAATTATTATTAATTATTTATACAAAATATCTCCTATCGTATCACTACATGCTGTTGATTTTTCTCATATTAAAAAAGTGAATAACCATTAGACAGAGTTTAGCATTGTAACTGAGCGATTGGAAGCTGCGTGTCGCGGTGTCGAACCCCGCACGCATGGCTTTTAAATAGTTGTCCCGGGTCCGGCTGTCTGTGTATGTGAATTTATATATTAGTAAACGCACCCACGATAGCGGAAGAATTCCTGATGTAGTGCAACAATAACTGCCGAGGCTGCGGGTTGTTCGAAAGAGATACCGCGCCCCCGAAACGCAAAGGGCACAAGAATGAACATGGATGGGTTTTAGTCAGTAAAAGTCTGACACTCAAATGACTTCACGCCCCGCCCGGGGCGGGAAGTCATTTCATGATTTCTCATATTAAAAAAGAGGCAACAATAAAGAAAAGCAATTCGACTGGAACTTCTGCCTACCCTACTCAGTGTCTGACAATAAGTGTGTGCATATGAGGCACCGTTTCCGCCGGATATTAAACGTCAAGAGGTGTACAAACATGCATCGCTCCGCTCAGCTGTTTGCGTTATATTATTTTGATGCCGGAGCGTTTGTAGTGTTAATTGTTTAATTTGGAAGGTTAGGTTTGGCATTCATTTGTCTAATTAGCTTTTGTTTTCATGGTTTGTGTTCTAAATACTTTGTACTACATACCATCACGCCTGTATTCCCCGAAGGGTTAGGCAGAGGTGCACCAATGTACACCCACAGTTTGCCGGTATGTTTTTAGGTCCCATGTAATAGGGGGCGAGCCTATTGCCATTAACCGGGCACAAATCCAAACTCCGAGCTGCTACTGAGAATTTTATAGAAAAACCCAATAACACTTTTTGCTCGACCTGGGAATCGAACCCAAGACCTGTAGCTATACTTTGTACTGTCTATATTTTTCCTGTTGCTATCATTCTCCAAGGTGTAATTTAATAAAATAAAACCTCTTATAGAGGTCTTTGAAGTCATGATAATGACCGACTTTTACTTTGGGGCCAAACCTGAAATCATGATAAAAATATTATTGAGTCATGCATTTTGTTGGATTATGTAAATATTTTTTTTCGTTGGTCTCATTTTTTTTTTTTTTTATAGACGGGAAATCATCAAATAACTTCCCCCGCCCTTAGTGTCAGACTTTTACTGACTAAAACCAGTCTATGTTCCTTTCATGTGCCCTTTGCGTTCCGGGGGCGCGGTATCTCTTTCGAACAACCCGCAGCCCCGGCAGCTTCGTTGGTCTCATTGTAAAGTTTGTTTATACTGGTGAGTTTAATGACCTCGGTTCGGGGTTGTCTTTCAGCTAGTGTCACCTTGTATATGCCATTCAGTGCTTACACTATGTACGAAAATATTTGATATCTATATTAAAAACTCTTTCTAAACACTCTCACACAAAACCCTCAATACAGAGTGGTTTTAATGTTTATTCACAAGAGCCTTAAAATTACAAACACATTCAATTTCATTAATTAATTAAACAAAACGCTCTATCTGTTTTCACACCCTTCCCAAATTTAATTTATTTAGTGCATCGTATATTATTCATTTGTGAATAAACACTAAAACCATCCGAAAACATCACACCTTTCCAAACGCAATTGAAAATTCAATAATCAAATCCCTAACCGTTCGCCCGATCCAGTTCGAACCGCCCCAAACCGGTTTACAGCCAGTTCACACCAGATATATCCGGTTTAACGTACGAAAGTGGTTTTATACAGCGTTATAAAGCTCTTCTTGAAACTTTACTTACTTGCACGAAGTTAAAAATGTACCTAGTTTATGAGCAACTTGAAAACTAAGTTTCAAGGAGGAACTTGGGAATTGAAAAGCTCAGCTTTATACTTTAAAAGGGAGTATAATTTATACTGGTACGCTGGTAAGCTGTACTTAGCGTTAAGTGAAAGGTAAATTAAAGGAAAAATCGTTCAGAGTGTGTACTGATTAAAAAACAGATGGGAAGTTCTCACGATTTATTTTTGTTGAAAAAGCGCTTTATTTTCGATTTGAAACTGGTGTTCTTGGATTTGAAGTTTATGTGTAATGTCTGAAAGGTTCGTGTTGTCCCTGTCTTTTTTAGATGTTTCCTAGAGACAGAACGACTTTAAAATAATGTTCTAAAGTTAAGTTTTGCTTTCATAAAATCCAATTACATTACCCATGTACTGATAGACCGTCTGTGTGATTTCTATCATGAAAGATAGACCAAAAAGGAAATTGCTATCTTGCCTCATTGATGATCGCAATACATGTTACTAGAAAAAAAAAACATCAGTCACTCCTCCAAAAATTTAAAACACTCCTGCCATTTGCAAAAGACATTCTATCGCCTTACATTTAAAGTTAATTTTCCTACAAACGAGCAACAACACAAGGACACACATTATTTACCCAATCATGCTTATTTCCGCTCCCTCCGAAACTCAAAGAAATATGAAAGAAAATGTCTCCTTACATCAGACTTTCTTGTGACAGCGTGAATTTGTATTAAAATAATGTTATTATTTATTACTGAACGCGTGTAGGGAAATTACATACCTTGCGATACTTGTAATAGGTTTTTTATATAACGTGTAACATAATATACACATACCCTAAAAGTGAATTGCTGAGAATCGGCTACTGATCGAATTTACATATTACTAAAATAGCAATTTTTGCAATAAAAATTGCTTAAAATTTATTAATATTTTGAGGAACTTAGGAGAGCCCATTGCGATACTTAACATACGTATACATACAATCATGCCTATATTCCCAGAAGGGCTAGGCAGAGGTATACCAATGTACATCCACAGTTCGCCATGTTTAGGTCACATATAATAGGGGGCGAGCCTATTGCCATTAACCGGGCACAAACCCTGACTCCGAGCTGCTACTTAGAATTACATAGAAAAACCCAATAACACTTTGCTCGACCTGGGAATCGAACCCAAGACCTCCAGTGTAGCAGTCGCGATAAGGAACAATAGGCCAACGAGTTACGATTACGATAATTAATTCAATAAATAAACAATATTTAAGTACATTAAAGTAAAATTTCAATTCTCGTATTATGATTTTAACTTAATTGTGTAATAAGGGTGTTAGTTACACGTTGTAAGTTCGTTTAATTTTAATTTAAACCCAGAGAGAAGCAAGACAATAAAACATCTTTTTACCTTATTATTGCGTCACTTGGAAGAACTTGGTGGGTACTCAACGACGCTTAAGTGGCATTCCGTGGTCGGACCACTTACGGTAATGATTTTCGTGGTCACGTGCCATTCTGTACGAATACTTTTTGATTCGTTGTTTATTACCCAACTGTGGCAGAGTTCAATATTAAGGAGAGTACCTGTCTCGTTGGCCTAGTGGTCCTAAGCGCGACTGCTACGCTAGAGGTCTTGGATCTATGATATGGAATCCTCAGTAGCAGCTCGTAGTTAGAATTTGTGCCCGGTTAATAGCAATAGGAGGCTATTGCCAGCCATATTGCTATTGCCATTGGAGGCGAGCGCCTCCTATTACATGGGACCAAAACATACCGATGAACTGTGGGTGGACATAGCCGGGGAATACAGGCGTCATGGTATGATAAGTGTGTTTTAGAAGTTTGAGGAACAGGGTGGGAACTTACTCATCTTTCATTGAAAAGGGAGGATCCTCCGACGAGACGGGTGTTGTGTCTGGTGGGCTACTGCCCAACGGTTGTTCTCAGCATTTTGTTTACATGCTAATTTCATTTTGGAACTTCAGTTGTAGTTTGCATGTGGTGCTATAAATGGTCGCCACTTTCAAACTACTACTTAGCGCCTATAAAGAAACGATTTGATTTTGAAGGCTCAGCTGAATTTTTTGACACTATATCAGGGTTGATACCAAAACAAAACTTGTCCATAATGATGAGCACAATAACCCTTTTCCAAGTCACTGGCAAACAAAACCTAAGCTTATCTTCGTATCTACCAATCGTGAGCTAACATAAGAACCGGCCATAAGCCCTAAATCCCGGCAATACAGTCGAATCTTCACATAACTCAGTATTCTTGGCCTATGTTAAGATGCCCTGTCTTCGTGACACGGGTACTCTCGCCTGGCTTAGAAAAAGGGTGCCTACTTACATTATTGTGTAGTTTTAAGTGTATTTATGTTGGTAGAACTGCTTTTAACATTCTTTGGTGTGGGTTGAGTTTTAATATACTGCCTATTGCGTAGGTGGTGAAAGTACATATGAATACAAACAAGTTTTGAATATACCAACCCTGAAATTTGAAAAAGAATCATATTTTCCATAGACTTTATTTTTTATCTTTGCTGATAATATAAAGCAAGCCTCTCCGCCGACGACCGACTCTTTGACCATTTTTTTTGTCGGTAAGAATGGAATATAGACATGGAATGGCACACGGCTGATAAAAAATCGACCAAATTTGTTGTGCCACGTACGCTAATCTCCGAAATTAGGTCCGATTCTCACAATTCTTTCGGTGATAGAAAAGTACTTTATCTGTTTAAACACGTTAATCTCCGAATCTACTGATCGGATTCAGAAAATTCTTTCACTGATATGAAGCTACATTATTCCTGGGTACAATAGACGATGTCCTAGTATCAAAAATGTTTGGGATCCGTAAGAAAATTCACGCAAACAAACTTGCCGGCAAAAGCTTGTTCTAATAATATTAGAACAAGCTTTTGCCGGCGAGTTGAGTTTAGTTTGTTTGTTTGTTTGTATCATATTATGATAGATATATACAGGTTGCTTAATGCTGGTCAAACAATATTTAATGAGTCCATCGTCACGAAAAGAATATGGAGAATATGATTGAGGTGCAAAGTTAGTTTTTTATAACAAGGGTAGAGAGTTATAGGTTATTGTCTCAAAAATCAGTTCACCTAAACCTTTACAAAGTTCGCTTATAACAATATACGTTCCATTTATTGTAGTCAAGTTCACGTCCACACCTCAGCAGGTACAAACGCAGCATTCCCATCTGAACCTCAATAAAAGCCTACCCCACAAATGAAAATACCATTCCGCCGGCAGCCAGATTTAAATCAAAGCTTACGGTAAAGTGTGGCAACTAGGTGTGGCACACAACACAAATGAACGGACCCTTAGTACGATACAACTGAGAAGTTTCATCAGAAAAAAATGACTGCCGCGACAATTTTTGTGCCCTAATGAAACTTTGATGAAATTGACAAAACAATGATTCGTGAGTTAAGTGAAAATAAGCGATTGTTTGTAGGCACTTGTTTTTATAATCATTTGATCAAGTAGTCAGCGACATAGTTAGAAACATACATATTGTTTGGAATGAGCAAATAGCTTGAACTTTCTGACTAACCCTTGACAATTTAACAGTGCCTGTAAATGGTTTAATTGAAATAAATGATTTTATTTTGATAAAAGTCGATGAAACTACTGCTTTTCATAATAAGCCTGTACTGTAATTCAACAAGAGACCGTGAACATGAATAATGTTTGAATTCGCTTTTGATGGACATCTCTAACTTGAAAGAAAACATCGGGAGGAAACCTAGACTTATACATATAGGCATAGTTATAAGTCTGAAATCGCCATTTTAAGCAAGCGTGGTTATCAAAGCTCGTTTCTTCTTTGTATGAGAAGAGGCCTTTACCCTTTTTTTGCAGTTGGTCAAGAATAGGCTGGTATTATTTTATGTTTTTTTTTTAAACAAACTTAATATTACTGAGTGTACATCAATGGTACCTCCAAATCGTGTCGTACTTATACGAGTCACAGATTCTCCCACTGACCCAGAGGGCTTAGGGAGGGCACTCCCTCACAAATTGCTTTGGAATAGTTCCACAGTTAGTCGAATTTAGGGCTACACGGAGAGGGTTTAAGTCATCTAAGCTGGAATATTTTGGGTCTAGGTATTTTGGGGTAGGTATTTAAAATAGGTTCACTGAACTAGCTTCTGCCTGCAACTTTGTCCACGTAAATGTCAAATATAACATGCTTAGCCTATAACACTCGGCAATAGTAGGTAGACTGGTAGAAAATGCCCAAGGCATTAAGTCCGCCTTTGTACGGTGTATTTTTACATTTGTGCATAAAGTTTTAATAAATAAATAAATAAATAGTGTATCTTTCTATCAGTGAAATAATTCTTGTAATCGGATCAGAACTTCCAGAGATTACTTCATAATAACAAAAGAAAGTATACTTCTTTATAATGTTAGTAGAAAGTAAATATCTTGGGAAAACTCACACACGGCTATCTGATCCCAAGCTAAGCAGAGCTTGTGTTATGGTAAACAGACAACTGATATACATACTTATATAATTTATAAATACATACATATTATAGATAAATCACACCCAGACACAAAACAAACAATCATGCTCATCACACAAAGTTTGTCCTGGGTGGGAATCGAACCCACGACCTCCGGCTTAGCAGTCAGGGCCGCTAACCACTAGACCAACAGGCCCGTCAGAAATAGAAGTATAGTCGATTCAATGATACAGTTTTGTCTACTTCATATATCAATATTAATCTAGGCAATTAAATGAAAGTATGAGCAAGTTAAAAATCTATACTAAGTTATATAATATTATAAATGCCAAAGTAATTTTGTACGTCTGTTACGTGTTTACGGCTAAACCACTGAACGGATTTTAATGAAATCTCGTACCGGGTAAGTTTCGTTCCAAAGAAAGGACATAGGCTACTTGTTATCCCGCGACTCCGTCTGCGTCCGCAATAATCGACATTTTAGCGGCCACTGTCGCGGGTAAAAGCTAGTACATAATATAATTAAAAACATCCCAGTCCCACCTCTATTTTCTTGACGCCAGGGCGCAACCGAGGCGGTCCTGCGACTGAGTAATTAAGTTGCCCCTCTAATTACTGAACTAGTGGGCTTAATGAGGCCCCCAGCCGACTACCCACACACGACTAGAAAAACGCACGCTGAATAAATTACAAGTAAATTGACAAGGTTGGCGCAGTGGCCGAGTGATTGACTGCTGTGCTGTACGTCGCAGGTTTGATTTATTTATTTATTTATTAAACCTTTATGCACAAATGTAAAAAAATACACCGTACAAAGGCGGACTTAATGCCTTAGGCATTTTCTACCAGTCTACCTTAGGGTGATGCAGGGACAAAACATAGGAGGTGCAAGAAAGAGGGAACAGAAACAGATAATTTACAATATAAAATATAATAATAAATACATATATACATACATACATACATACAAACAAAATATACAAAGTAGAGAGAAATAAAATTACAAAGTGGAGATAGAAAACAAACTAATTGTGGGACGAGTCCCACAATTAGTTGTTGTTGTTGTTAGTTGTTGTTGTTGTTGTTGTTGTTGTTGTTGTTGTTGTTGTTGTTGTTGTTGTTTGTTGTTTGTTTGTTGTTGTTGGTTTGTTGTTGTTGATTCTCGCTCGGAATAAAATTGTATGGCAATCGTATTGTATGGTAAAAGTAAAATATACAGGTTAAGTACCTGTACAATTATAATTTCGGGGCGTGTGTGTTTATGTCAGTTTATATGTTTGTAAACGCACCCAAGATACAGGAGAAATTCATAGCGCGGAACAACATTTTAAAAATGATAAAAAAAAAGAAATAGAATGAAGAAAAATCATTAAAAAAACAATGAACATGCATCTGTATATATTATGTATGTGCTGTTGCTAATAAAATACATAACAATATATAAAGTTTGTCATCGAAACGCTAATAAGTAAAATTATTAATTTTTATATTTTTAAAAGTAATTCTTTTTTATTAATTTTTTATCGTGTAATGGCGTTCAAGAGCCCCTTTTAATGGTCTAATAACACTGAAATATATTTTTTTAACTTTGAAAATATAAAACATATGTGTATACTTTCTTATAATATGTATACTTCAGAGTCGTCCTCATAATAAAAGTTATTCGAATATCTAAGTTCTTTCACCCCCAAAAACTTTATAAATTAAAACTCAACCTGTAACGTTACTTATAGTCATAGTACTTAAGTACTCTAAACAAAGGTACCCAGTCATGCATGAACCACAATGCTACTGACCCCCCCCCCACTCCCCCCACCGCTGTGGCACTATCTACACGCGCATTACACAGATTAAATAAGTTGAATGCGTTGCAACGACGTGCTGACTACTGAGGCTTTTAGCTCGACTACATTATTTTAGTCTGGATTGCATAAAGCAAGTGGGTAAGGTACCTATTAGTCGTCATGTGTGTACAATTACCATATACATATTACATCAAAATGTATTGTGAGAACTCAATGATTTGATGGTGTACTTTAATATTTCTAGTCAAATTTTTTGGTCAATAGGTAAAAAATATTTGATAAATTATTTGACGGAAAACTAACTAACTATCTAGCTACAAGCCAAAGATGTAGTGTCCGTATCCGATCTACAAAATGTCAGCCAAGATTAGTTATTTGTTGTGCACCTCGCAGCAGGATAGCATAAATAGCCTATAGCCTTTCTTGATAAAAGGGCTATATAAAGCAAAAATACTTTTTTTTTTCAATCAGAGGAGTAGTTCCTTAGATTAGCGCGTTCGAACAAACTCTTCATCTCGATGATTTTTTTGTTTCTTTGTAATCTAAATTTTTTCGCATCAAGCTAACAAACATCCTACGTATTTACGTGGTACTCTCCCGAGGCGCACGTCGATAAACGTCAGCGCCACGCAGCGTATAAATCGAGCAACAATTAACATAAGTCGGCGTGGGGATGATCACTATAATTGATTTACAACCAGTTTGCAGCCTCGTGCTACGGAAATAGGCGATGAGATTAATGTTGTTAGATATTCGCACCCTTATGTTGTAGGCTGAGATCCGAGGGTCGCTAGACCTACGTTATCTTAGCATTTTGGACCAGTATCTAAGCTTTTCGACCTCAACAGATTTTTGTCAGCCGTGTGGAGGGTGGTGTATTGGAATTTGTATGTTCCAATCTCACCAACAAATCGGTCAAAAAATCGATTGACGACCCAGAGAGAGGGAGAGGGGGTCATGTGTCTGCATCTGACCGACGTTTTGTCCAATTTTTTGTAGGCCGTGTAAGTTGGTATATTCGAATTGATATGTTTCATTCCAAAATTATTGTTTTTCTAAGGATTGGAAATCATCAATTGAGTTCTTCCGCTCTGGACGGAGCGGGTAGTTTGTCAATCTCTTACTGACGAAAACCTATCCGTGCTCCTCTTAAAGCCTTTTGTGTTCCAGGGCCGTGGTGCTCTTTCGAGCAAAATCTGTAACCCTGGCAGGAGAGGAATTCCATATATTATGATTATTTTATTAAGATTCTAATTCTGTATTCTGTGCTGCGGCTAATCTGCGAAACAGCTGTACTTACTTAAATTAGTCTTTTATTTTAGAACAAAAATACACGACGCATACGCGAATGAAGTCATGGCTTAAGCTAGTTATTAAAATTTAACAGATATTATTTTTATTTTATATAAATAAAAATAATGTAGGTCAGTATAGTTACCGTAAATAAAGATTTACGTCACCTAAGAACATATTGTGGCTTCAGAGAACGAGTCTATCTCATTATTTCCCTGCCCATCATTAAGAGGGAACGGAGGGAACAAAGGAGGGATCGGTTTGAAGTCTCCTTTTATATGACACCTCTGAAAAACAAGGTCATCGAGTTCAGGCTAAGAAAAGAAAATACTTATATTTTCTTCTTTGAATGGTATTGTTTTCGCACCTTGAGATTTTTGTTACGAAATATAATATTCAAGGTATTAGTGTACTGAAAGGACTTTGCTTTTTTTTGAAATACCTACTAGGTTTTTTTTTTTTTTTTATAGACGGGAAATCATCAAATAACTTCCCCCGCCCTGGGCGGGGCGGGAGGGAGTGTCAGACTTTTACTGACTAAAACCCGTCTATGTTCCTTCATGTGCCCTTTGCGTTCCGGGGGCGCGGTATCTCTTTCGAACAACCCGCAGGAAATACTAGGTTTAGCCTGCGACTTCAGCCGCGTAAAAGTCAAGTCTAACATCAACATAGATTATGACACTCATAAATAGTGTAGCTATATAGTGTATCATGTATAGTGAATGTTTTTGAAGTGAAAACTTCTTTAGCGGCGTTGTGCACTTGTTTTGGGATGGGTAAAAAATGTTAAACTCGCGTCAGGACACGTGACCTGATCGAAAATCTTACAAATTTATCGTACACAAATATGACGTCGTTTTTTTTTTATATTTGGACCAGTACCTCCATACATTACTTCTCAAATAACTCTAACCTTGGTTTCCAGCACATAGCCCTCGGTAGTGGACTATTGCGCGGAACTTATTAACTAAAGAACTAGAGAGAGTACTAGAGTAGATGAAGCTTGAGATTTGTGACATTTTTATTCAGTACTATCTAGTAGTACTTAGTAGCTTTCTATCAGTGAAAAAATGCCGGCAACAAACAATCTTTACCTCATTATAACATTAATTCAACTGCCTCGAAAGCCTAGTGGTCCCAGCCGCGACTGCTGCGCTAGAGGCCTTGCGTTCGATTCCTAGGTCCAGCAAAGTGTTTTTGGGTTTTACTATGAAATTCTCAGTAGCAGCTCGAAGTTAGGATTTGAGCCCGGTTAAAGGCAATAGGCTCACCCATTTCCATGAGACCTAAAAAATAACAATACACATACCGGCGGCCTGTGGATGTTAGTACACCTCTGTCCTAACCTTTCGAGGAATACATGCGTGATGGTATATATTATGTACTAATATGAATATCGATTCCTCTACATAGCTCTACCTCCCACTTCCTACCTACAGTTCACTTAGATAATATTATCACAATTATGTAACTGCTATAAATTAACCTAGCCTGTCAATACTACCGCTGTTTGTCATCTTGGACGTGAATTATAATTGACTTCACATATCCAATTGACTAATATTCGGTTATTATAGTGTAGTATCATTAACATAATTGTGTATGTGCTTCCATAATTTATGTACTATGAAAACAACTAAGAAGTATAAACTTATTGCACTAGCACCTTAAACTAAACTAACTAAACTAATTGCATACCATCACGCCTGTATTCCCTTGTAAGGGTTAGGCAGAGGTGTACCAATGTATACCCACAGTTCGCCGGTATGTTTAAGTTCCATGTAATAGGGGTGGCGAGCCTATTATATCATTAACCAGGCACAAATCCTAGCCCCAAATTATATAGGTTATACTATAGTGTAATTACATAGTTATACACAAAACAGGCAGTGACATGTTGATTCTTCTGTCAGTTCCCATTAAAATACACTATATAGGCAATGGTTAAATGTTTTTTGAAGGCTGTCTTATGTAATAGACGTTCAAAACGTGCTGATATATTTAGTTAACTTTTATCTGAAAATACATAGGGCGGTTTGACATATTTCTATATGAAAAATATCAAACTATCATGTATTTATTCTTCAGATAAAAGTTATCTGTCGATTGAAAAACTGACTCTTATTCGAATAAATGGTTCGTTTGATATGAAACTGTCTACTAGTTACCTATAAATCGAATAGTAAACCACAGGGGTAAGTGGAGTAATTACGTAACACATTTGCTATCTCAATGATAATTCATTGTTTCATATCTTTGGAAAGCTAGCCTACTCGACCACGTAAATAACGCAATAAACGAAAAAACATTGACATTAATTATGTACAACACAATTAAACTGCTAGCCTTACAAAGGAGTAGTTCCCCATTTCCTCCCTGTAAACCCCAGAAACTCACCATTTCACGGCTTAAGGAAGTGAACATTGCCACCAAAACTAATTGTTTGCCCCGACTTCGCTCGGCTTGTACGACAAACTTAATTTCCAACTATTCGACGTGTTAATCCTTAGCGGGAAGTTTCTCGTGGGGGACATTTTGGCACGTCGCAAATTATTAGGCTACTAACTTTCCGATGTATTTAGGAATATTGCTGTATGAGATCAGTCTGTCTTGTTTGAACTATCTAATAAACTTAATATTAAATACTTGCAATATCTATTAATGATGTCATGGCGGAATCAGGTTAATTCAGGTTATCAGGATATAATGGAAAAAGAATACGTGTTGTGCCGACCCCAAGTAACATAGGATAAGGGTAGGATGTAGGAAGATGATGATTATTGATGGCTTGCACTATCTATTAAAGACTTGATTGAATTAAGAGAGATACAGTTTTCTCACACAAAAAAATGCCTTTCATATTAAATGTTGGTCACGACAATTGGAAATGAAATGCCATTTCCCAGTTAAAATGACTGCATACTGGTAATATTTTTTATTTTAAAAGTCGACATAACTGAGCTTGTTAAGTATACGCTTACATTGAAGCAACGATAGCATTGAAGCGTTATTTTTCTTATTATTGAGTGGAATATAAGTGTGTTTTATTTCTTATGTTATTTTGTACTTATGTTTAGGTAGAAACCTACCTAAAAATAAACAAATCTGCCTTAGCAAGTGTGGTGATCAATACTCGTGCCTTCTCTGTATGTGTACAGGCCTGTGCCCTGCAGTAGAACAATAAAAGACTGATATTTTTACTTCATCTTTAACCTAGACCTGTCAAAAAAATCAACCACTCCACTTCCTTAACAAAATTTGATTTAGTACCCCATTATTTACAGTCGTCTAATATCACAGCTTTCAACTGACTGTAATAAATATTATCACTGATACTCGATAGATTATGCTGTCACAGACGGCATGAATTAGTGGTGCGCCGCGGCCGATCGATCGACACTTGGTTTAGAATCGACATTATTTATGCATATCGGTGGCTGTTCGCAACACTAGTGGTTTAGCGGTTACTGCTAACTGCGATGTGATAGACAATATGGTAAACACGTTAGTAATATTATCAATTGGGTTTGCATTATTAACTATTATTGAGTAATCAAAATATATGATGTAAAATTATTGCCAGGCTGAATAAGGCTTTTGTATGATAGTTTTAAGTGCGATTTTTAACTGACGAAAAAGTTTTTTAACAAATGTTAACATTTGTAGGCACCTACTATATCTTTGATAGATGTAGGAAAAGAGCAGAAGATTCATCCAAAAACAATACGTATCAACGGTATCAACCAAGAAATAGGTTTCGAGAACTCTAGCCACGTGTGCCAAAAAACGTACACGAGTTAATTACTAACACGGAGTTAAATTACATAATGTCATTCATTACGGGCCTATGTCAGCAACTAATTCGAATGACAACTCTTTTTGGCGCATCGGATCTAGATACAATTTTAGGTAAAACAAAGCCAGAATAATCCTTACTAATATTATAAATGCGAAAGTAACTCTGTCTGTCTGTCTGTCTCTTCTTCATGCCTAAACCACTGAACCGATTTCAATGAAATTTGGTACAGATATAGTCTGGGACCCGAGAAAGGACATAGGATAGTTGTCATCCCGGAAATCCCCCGGGAACGGGAACTATTAATCCACGCGGACGAAGTCGCGGGCAAAAGCTAGATCTATTATAAAAATTGCCACAGTCTAACAGTATCAGTGTCCGCAATCAGTATCGTCATTCGAGCGAAGGCTATTCGCATAATATTGGTGTGCTTACGTTTGATAGGGTCCCAGGTGACACGAACAGAGGCGTAGGTCAGTAGGTCGCACTTACCTGAAAAGAACAAAAGAACATTTATTTTTTTACAAACACATACCATCACGTGTGTATTCCTCGAAGGGTAAGACAGAGGAGTACCAATGTATACCCACAGTTCCATGTATTAGAAGCTATTGCCATTAACCGGGCTCAAATCCTAACTCCGAGCAGCTACTGAGAATTTCATAGAAAAACTCAAATAACAGTTTTTGCTCAACTTGGGAATCGAACCCAAGATCTCTAGCGTAGCAGTTGCGCATAACCACTAGGCTACCGAGGCAGTCGAGAGTTTTGTTTTTTTAAATTACATTGGATAGCAAACAAGCCGACGACGGCCCACCTGATGTTAAGTGGTCACCTCTGCCTATAGACATCTGCAATACCAGAGGGCAGAGGCCTTGCTATTGCGTTTCCATCCCAAAGACAAATATGAAATGTTTCACGTGCCTGTAATTACACCGGCACCCATACCCTTCAAACAGAAATAGTTATGGAGGTAGTACTTCCCCGGACGAGCTCCTTCACAAAGAGCTCCACTACTACCAAAATATTGGGTAAATGTCAAGGGTCTAGGACTCTCCTGTATAGGCGTGAGTAAATATTTCTGGTACGTGACCTAAGCTTCAGAATAAGCATACGGTTAGAATCTTTTCTTGTAGCAAAAGGTATGACAGAAGGCTCCAGTCTAAATGGATATCAAGAAGGCAGGCGACCTCTGTAACGATCGTTTGCCTAAAAATAGAAACCAGTTGGTTGTTTTAGGTAGTGGGTTGTTTAAATAAATAAAATTTGTTTTGTTTAATGATCCATATTTTGTTAGTGATTGTTTTGAACTTAAAAATACTAATAAAAAAAAAGAAAATAATAAAAACTTTTATTTTGGAGAAGCTCCATAGCGTTAGTAACAATTTTTACTTAAAAACAAAGGTAAATTGTAGAAACTGATAGTAAGGAATTTCCAATTTTTGCTAAATTGACTCGACTGCTAGCTAGAAAATAATGTTAATATTATAAAATGTAATAATGAATAAATTGTTTTGCTGGTGCTATGTATTTCTTTAGTTCAATTAAGATGGGCACCTATAGTTGAATAAAATTTGTCATTAGGAACTTTTAGGGACTTTTTTTAGTCTTGTTTACTTGTTCAATAATAGGTCGCCACGCACATTTATTTGGGCATGCAATTTCATAATAAACATGTTTCATGCAATATATAACAATAAACAGAACCAAAGCCACCGACTTCCAAAACTAAAGTTATTTTTCACTTTATACTTTTTGAAGGCGGTTGTCTTTTTTGTAAAAATAAAGATATTCTGAAATAAATCTACTGTAACAACATATTCTAACAAATTAATATTTTTGATTTGATTTAAAAAACGTTTTAGAAGTAGTCCTAAGCGCGACTGCGACGCTAGAGGTCTTTGGTACGATTCCCAGGACGAGCAAAAAGTGTTATTAGGTTTTTCTATGAAATTCTCAGTAGCAGCTCGGAGTTTGGGTTTGTGCCCTGTTAATGGCAATAGGCTCGCTCCCTATTACATGAGACCTAAAAAACATACCGGCGAACTGTGGATGTACATTGGTACACCTCTGCCTAACCCTTCGGGGAATACAGGCGTGATGGTATGTGTGTATTTTAAAAAAGTTTTTCATTTCTAAAACTCCCAACTTGACATCGACATTCCTTTCAAAAAATAACCTCAAATCCTGAAACTTTCCGGTGAAATAAAACTATTTGGATTCGGAACACGAATCCTAATCCTTTAACATTACAGACGGTATTACAGAATAACATTTTAGGACCGTCTCCAATTGGTCCAGAAGCTTTTAAGAGTTCTCCAGATAATTGGACAAGATACTTTTTAGGGGACAGAATTTTAAAACAGTTCCTTTTGAAGGTAACTTTAGCTTTCTATCTGGCATACTGATTTATATTTGAAATACAAGAAGCAAAGTTTCCGTGATTTGTAATGGATGATAATTATGGGTGATTTTAAGATGGAAGTAATTATCTGTCTTCGTGATAGACATACAAAAAAATATTTTTTGGGGTAATCTTAGAAATAGGTTTCCTATTACGCTGCGGGTTGTTCGAAAGAGATACCGCGGCCCCGGAACGCAAAGGGCACAAGAAGGAACATGGATGGGTTTTAGTCAGTAAAAGTCTGACACTCCCTCTCGCCCCGCCCAGGGCGGGGTAAGTCATTTGATGTTTACCCATTGGTAAAAAAAGGGTTCTTATTACTAAGATTATGCTGTTAACAAAAAGACTGCAGAAGACTAGGATTTTTTCGGAATGCGTGATAACGGATCAAATATTTGTTTGGAAATCGAACCCATAACACGCTGAGCGGCAGTCAACAGCTCAACCACTGCACCAACCGTGTCGTGCCGTGTCGAGACGACAGTTGGCTTGGAATTTTCACAGAATATGTATTATTTCAGCCGCTATATCAAAGAATAAAGTTTAAAACAAGAAAAAAATATTATTTTTAATGCATTGTTAAATATTAAATACTTTGTGAAAGGCGGGTTTTGTATATAAACTTTTTGGAGTTAAGCTCAAATGCATTCTTGTTATTTCATCTGTATTATTATATATGCTATGACTTTTTGAGTATATTACGTTTATTTTTCGCGTAGGTAGATACTCTACAATAAATTCAAATAAGGGTTATCTCGTGGCGTGACAGTGAACTATAAACCCGTTGTGAAACGCAGACAGCGTGTTTTATATCACGCGCGACCTTCTCATAAAAAACATGGCAATAATGTCACGCGGTTCAGATAAGTCATCATCTGAAGATATTAGAGATTAGTCCTGTAACTGACCTACTAGCTAATGATATAATCATCCTTAATCCTTACTAATATTATAAATGCGAAAGTAACTCTGTCTGTCTGTCTCTTCTTCACGCCTAAACCACTGAACCGATTTCAATGAAATTTGGTACAGATATAGTCTGGGACCCGAGAAAGGACATAGGATAGTTTTCATCCCGGTAATCCCCCGGGACCGGGAACTATTAATCCACGCGGACGAAGTCGCGGGCAAAAGCTAGTCCTACTATAATTCATTTCCTAATATAGTAATGAGTAGGTTCTTACTAAGATTAATAAGTACCCATTAGTATAATAATATTATAAATGCGAAAGTTTGTGAGGATGGATAGATGGATAGATGTTTGTTATTCATTCACGCTTCAACGGTTGAACGGATTTGGATGAAATTTGGCACTGAGATAGATTGTAATGTGGAATAAGATTTAGGACTTATTATCACGAAAAAAATGTACGGTTCCGTGATTTATACCAAATCTGACGGAAAAAAGTCGCGGGCAGAACCTAGTTAATTATAAGACCGTCATACTGTAATTTATCTTCAAACAAAAGGCTTCAAACTTTACTTACATACATAAACTCACACCTTTTTCCCATGGGGATAGGCAGAAACAACAGAAGAGAACTACGATTTTGCTAGTTCAAAACTTTCAAAAGTAAAATTGGAAAGAGCGATATTGAATTTACTTCTGCCACAGTTCGTCCCACGCTCGCTCTGGACCATAATTAACTCTCACTAGAGTCTTGACAAATTGAGTCGGGGACGAGGCTGACCAGGAAGATTTGCGACTAGATGAATTGGTATACAAATTGAAGAGGAGATAAATTGTTTATGATGAAAACCGCCTAGACTTGGTCTAGAAATCTTTGGGAAAGGGAGACCAAGGTAATAACGTGGACACATTATTAAATACAATTAATATTATGTTCGTTGAAAGTAACTATAATTCAGATTGATTAAATCTCTCAACGATTTAATTAGTGCCAGCATAATCTCTAGCTTTAATAAACAATTTCAATTTGTATCTTGCAATGGCAAGATACAAATTTAAATTACCATCATCACGCCTGTATTCCCCGAAGGGTTAGAGGCAGAGGTGTACCAATGTACACCCACAGTTCGCTGGTATATTTAGGTTCCATGTAATAGGGGGCCCGCGAGCCTACTGCCATTACCCGGGCACAAATCCAAACACCGAGCTGCTACCATACTCTCTGCTGCTATTAACATACGTATTTAAATAATAGTAATAACAGAAAGAAAAAAAGTTATATTTGACACCTAGTATACTGCGTTCCATCTCTCGAGGTTGAGGCGACTTTTGGGAGGCCAAGATCAAATCAGTGCGCCATAGGTTAAGACTAATCTTCTTTATCGTGTGGGCAGTATGGTCTAACGACCCCACACACCCTAGTGTAAGGGACGAGGCACAGTCTCTGGCGACGCTTCACGCTTTGCGACAGGAGTTGCGACAGCGACACGATTTGCAGTGGTATGCCATAGCTCGAGTAGTTGCGACAGCGACGGCAAGTGAGACAAATGTACTCGCTAGTACATTTGTCTCACTCGCACAGCGCGCATTCTGTAGCCGCTACATGTCGCGCTACTTGTCGCGCTTCGTGAAGCGCCCCGTGTAGCGTCGCATGTAGTGTCGCCGGTAGCTGTGGCATACTTCATACGTTGTCTACCATTTGTTTTTGCATCTCGAAGCTTGTCGCGCCTCATGTCGCATGAAGCGCTTGGCTGTGGCCGGCGGGTCAGAGTTTCTAAACCGCTGCAAGGGCCTCTGACATGGTTACCGATGTCAGTGATGTCCAAGATAAACTTAGAAAGTACATATGAATTAAGACTAATGAATGACGTTAATCCTATTAGTCCGGACATCCAAACTAGTCTAAAGTTTAACTTGATTCAGTAAGTCTAAGATATCCGTCGTATTAGCATCGACGAAGTAGTGGTGGTTGGAAGTTCGGACACTAACTTAGCTCAGACCGATCGATGGACACCTCATTAGTCAAATGTGTCCAGGATGCAGCGGCTGCATCTTAGGTCCTAAGTACCTACTTGGATACGTACTAGTGATAAATTAATTTCAGGAACTGACTGTCAAAGTAGTAATTGATTAAAAAAGTCAAAATACAAAAAAAAAACTTTTTTTATAATTTTACAGCACGGTTGGCGCCTTGGCTGAGCAATTGGCTGTTGCGGTTCGATTCCCGCACAACACAAGTACACACACAACACGCACAAGTTTGACAACCAGTCTAACCAAGGGGTACCGTGTTGCCCAGTTACTGGGTTGTGGAGGTCAGATAGGCAGTCGCTCCATGTAAAACACTGGTATTCAGCTGCATCCGGTTAGACTGGAAGCCGACCCCAACATAGTTGGGAAAAGGTTAAGCAGATGATGGTTCGATTCCCGCACCGAACTAAAATCCGTGTAGCCTAGGCACAGGTAGACGTTCTCGTCAAGTTGTTAGTGTGTGTGAGTTTATGTTTGTACCCATCCACGATATAATAATTATTACCAGAGTGAGGGAAAAAAAATGATTTTATAATATTTTGTAGGAATTGTTATTTATAAAGCTTTAGTAGATTAGTGTCCAGATACACAATTTATAAATGCCTGTTGTTAAAAAATGGCTAAACTTATTTCCTTGTTACCACCATGTTCTGTACCTACCCGTCTTTGCAAAATAAAAAATCTCCAAAAATACACATTTTATAAAATAATTTCATCCACTTTCAATTTGATTTTGAGTCAATTTGACTTTGATTGGGTAGACGGAATTGCGAAAATTTTAAATAAAAATTAAATTACTTTCCTCCAGGTGGCGTAAGTAACGAAAAACGTGTTTTTTAATAAACAGAGACTGTAACCAAACTGGGGAAATCGCTGGAAAAATCACTACGATGGAAAATATAGCTATACTAGAAAGGTTTAGGTAGTTAACTAAATGTAAACAAAACAAACCACGTGACTCATGGATGCTAAACCTTTCACTTCAAATTTTAAAATCGTATTATTTAAAGTCGTATAATAATAGGCTCTAGTCTATATCAGAATTTGAGGAACTATCTGCCACGTTAATAATAAAACGTTCAGTGGTATTATCAATCATTTTATCTAATTTAAACATTTTCTGTTCTTGTTTTATTACATGACCCTCGCAATTTTCAAAGGCGCCTGGTTAATCGACTAAACGTAATACCTGCAATTTTAGTTGCCATACTACATCACGGGCGTACTCTTCAATTTAGCGACGTTATCTAATACATCGTATCTTCTAAAAGGTTTTGGGAACCTGTCTTTTTAGGCTCTTTACAATAGACAGATTACAAAATATTATACTATTTTATAAAACTAACAAAAAAGTGGTGTCCAAACAATGACATCTATGAAGAGTAGTTTACGAATAAATGATAAAATTTAACATACATTAATAAAAGAGAAAAGTATCGCATAAATCGAAATTAGAATTGATTTTGTTGTAACGTATTTTTAAACAAGGAAGTGTCAACTACTGTTCATTGTATCTTAGTCCAGTAGATCCTTATGAAGTAAATAGAATAATAAAAAATCTTAAAAACAAAAGAAGCCACGGAATTGACGAACTTCCGCCTACTCTGTTAAGACATTGCGCTGACGAATTAACTTTACCTTTTTATTTACTCATCAACCAATCTTTTGAAGAAGGCATATTTCCCGACTTGTTAAAAAAAGCACTTATAAAACCTATCCACAAAAAGAACTCAAAAACCGACCCGAAAAACTACCGTCCAATTGCGTTGTTACCTACGGCCTCGAAAATATTTGAAAAAGCAATATGCGACCGCGTCTACGCGTTTTGTGAAAAATATAATATATTCAACGACAGTCAAAATGGTTTTCGCAAAAATCGATCAACGACTTTGGCTGTTTACAAATATATTAATGAAGCCCTTAATATAATTAATAATAAAAAATATGCTGTAGGATTGCTATTGGATATGACGAAAGCATACGACAAAGTTCAGTTTGTTATATTACTAAATAAGCTATACAACATCGGTATCCGCGGAAAAAGTCATGATTTGTTCGATTCGTACCTAAAGAACAGAGAACAAGTTGTAGAAATTGAATATTATGATTGCAAAACAAGAGAAATTAAATTAATCCGATCTCAAAACATACCCGTAAATGCATCAATACCACAAGGAACAGTGATAGGATGTCTACTGTTCCTCATTTACATCAACGATCTGCCGAACCACATCAATGAGCCATGCGTGTTGTTCGCCGACGATATTTCTATTTTAACACCATGTGACAATAATATAGACTTAAACCAAAAATTGACTGCCACACTTGACACTACAACACACTGGATGAACGAACACAATCTCGAAATTAACTTTACTAAAACAAAAATAATAACTTTCTACCCACGACAAAAAACACCTATAAATATCAATTTCAATTACAACGGACACAACTTAGAAGTTGTAAATAAATTCACCCTTTTAGGCCTAGACGTAGATTCGCATATAGATTGGAAACCCCACATTCAAAAAATAAGAGCTAAACTATCAAAGTTTACATACGCTCTCAGGGAAATAAAAAAAACAACAGACCTTAAAACAGCATTAGTTACTTACTACTCATACGCATTTTCATGGCTCAAATATGGCATTATCTTATGGGGAAATAGCACTGATGCGCCCATACTATTCATTTTACAGAAAAAAATGATAAGAATATTAATGAATGTCAAAGATACCGACTCCTGTAAACCCTACTTCAAAGAGCTAAAAATATTAACTTTACCCTGTCTTTATATACTAGAAATTTGCAAGTTTGTTAGAAAATACCCACAATTCTATACCAAAAGAGGGGATATTCAAACTAATATTACACTGCGACATAAAAATAGACTTAACATACCCACTTCGCGATTGAAAATGCACTCTTCTAGTACGTTTGTTATGTCTATAAAAATATACAATAAGTTACCAGAATTCATAAAAATGCAGAGAGTAATAATATGTTTATCAATAAACTAAAACAATTTCTAATAGACAAATGCTACTACACTGTAGACGAATACTATAATGATAAACATAAACTATAACATGAACCTACTTACAAAAGTTAATAAATAATTAATCTAAATACATAAAAACTTAATTTTAAAAATGATGACGATACAAAAATACCTAAAATTGAATACTATATAGAGACATTAGACAAATTAACTTAAATAATAACATAATTTTATAATAATGATGACAAAACAAGGAAAATAACTGACATGATTTAACAATAATGACGACAAAAATTGAAATATTTGACATAATTTTACTAATACATAGTCATAATTACATGCTTATTTTATTTAATTAAAATACACATCAAAATAATTCTTAATTCATCACATAATAATAAATAATTGATTTCATAATATGAATTGCTACTTGGTTTTTCGTCCTCTCTCCTAACTTTGCTGTGCCCGACAGGGTCCATTATGATCTTAACAATATTTTATAAGACCTATATGTACAAATGGAAAGCAATAAAGTATTGAGTATTGAGTATTGAGAACTATAAAAAACCTTTTCTACGATTTGTTTACCTTTAGTTAACTACCTAAACCTTTCTAGTATAGAGACTTTTTTAAAAAGCTCTTGAATATAAAATACTAGTTTTCAAGCGGTGTACGTAACTGAGTACCTAAGAAATGTAAAAAGATAGCAGTTCTAGTTTTCATTAAAGAAGATATTTATTTATTTTTTTGTACTTTTTTCTTGGTTTCATGTTGCCTTATTAACTTGAATTCAGTTGAAATTGTGTTAATCTTTATGTAATTGTAACACTGATTAAAGTTCTAAAGATGTGTTATTTTAAGATGATAGTGTTAACGATTGTTGGTAAACCAAAGCTTATATTATAAAAGCTTATATCTAATACAGGGTTAACCCTAATGCGGCAGTTAAAAACTTGATGTGTGTGATGTCCAAGATAAACTTAGAAAGTACATATGAATTGAAAAAGACACATTGGTACTTGCCCGGATTTGAACCCATTGGGTCATCACGACATAATATTTTCAAATCTACAGCCCACAGCCAGCAAGCATAGCAATTAATATTAATTTCATCTTTATAATCGAGACAGAATTAATTCTGTCAAACCGTGCCAATAATCGCCGCTCAAAATTACTTTCTTTGATAAGCAGTAACCGTAGTAAACAGCTACGTAACATGTCTTTTCACACTACGTTTTATGTAACAACGTATGTAAAAGAAGCAAAGTGTTTCCCCTGTATATTTTCACGTCTGTGGTAGATTTGCATCCGGAACAAACTGGCTCTAAGTGTCTTATCACACTAGCTGTTTGCGAGCGGCTGCGAAGCACGGCGGGTGCGCAGCGAATGCGTTGCGAACACGCCGCGGCTACACAGCGAAGACTTTGCGGTCGCGTGGCAAATTCGCAACGTTTTTTGTCGCGTATTTGTAGCAAATTAACGTCTTACAAAATGGCGTCCACACTGATATTCTCGGTAATCTTGTTGCGCATCCGCAATGAATTCGCCGCGCATCCGCCGCGTGTTCGTTGTGCGCCCGCTCCGCTTTGAAAACGCTCGCATTTTGCTAGTGTGCTAAGGCCCTTACACCTTCCACAATATGGTAATACGTTAGCAGGAATATTCAGCGAGCAGTAGCCTAACAAATTGAGACACATGGCGGTGGTCGCGTGGCTATTGCCGGCTTTGTTTGTTGTATATTTGTGGGCGAAGGCATTAGATGCCTGTAGATGCCAAGCGGAATTAATGGGGTGGTTGGGGTTCTTGGCACAATGGTCAAACAATAACGCGTTTCTTATAGATAGAATAGATAATTTATCTAACATTACACTGCCTCGTTAGCCTAGTGGTCCGAGGCGCGACTGCTACGCTAGAGGTCTTGGGTTCGATTCCCAGGTCGAGCAAAGTGTTATTGGTTTTTTTTATGAAATTCTTAGTAGCAGCTTAGAGCTAGGATTTGTGCCCGGTTAATGGCAATAGGCTCTCATTCCGCCGGTATGTTTAGCTAAAATGTACATGAATGTAGGCGAACACACCTCTGCCTAACCCTTCGAGGAATACAGTTGTGATTGTATGTGTTATAAAATAAAAGAATATACAGAACCCTTCACGTACAAATCCAACTCGAACTTGGCAGATTTTTTAAACCCTTTCCCAAAACTAGAAACTGTAACAAAATCAGCGAAACCGCCACTAAGAACGTAAGTCCGACACTGAAGTGGACGGCGGCCATATTTAATTCATGAGTTCCAGTAAGCTCGCTCCTTATATGCGACCCGAGCAGATTTGAGTGGCCCCCGGGATGCGATCAAATTGATAGTCCCGCAAACGTAGGATTAAGTATTTACTGAAGATTTGAAATTCAACCGGGATTAGGTAGCCGCTGTGATCACTTGGGAGGATTTGAGTGGGTGCGTGAGAGTTTGGATGATGTTATCATCCATTCTTTATTTATTTAAGATAAAGTACGTTTTTTTCCTAGTCTATAATGTCCCGCTGTTGGGCAAAGACCTCCCCATGTGCTAAAGATTTATTTCCTTAAATTCAAGAGCCTCTCATAAATTATATACGGGCTTTTTATTTTTAGTTTCACTTTGTTATGCAAGAGATGATTTAGTCTGTTTTTTAAAAAAATAAAAAATTATCCCATATTCCCTTACATGGGAATGGGACTAAAAACATACCTGCGGACTTTGGGTGTGTATTGATTACACCTCTACCTAACCATTCGGGGAATAATGGCGTGATGGTACGTTATGTAACAAGTGTACGACCAAACAAAACATAATGTTGTGTATTGTGAGTCACCTAATTTACATTCGGCTGAAACTGTAAACTCATTTTGCGTCGCTGTGTGCCACAAACAGGGAACCAATACTGCTAACTTTTAGGCAAGGCGCAAACGTGGACACTTTTGTGTCTTGTGTCAGATACAAGCTACCGATGAATATTTTAATACTATAGAACCAGTATGAAACCATCCACTCCCAGCGCATACGTAAACATTTTTTGTGTCCAGTTGCTTCCACTTACTCATGACGATCAAAAAGTGTTCGGTGTCGGTAACTGGAAACTAAAAGTGTCTACGTTTGCGCAGCGCCTATGTACGATTGCAATCCAATCAACCTCAATCTGTCAAAAGTGCCTCTAATTTACATAGGTACATCTTATGTCATTGATTGTTCGCTGAGATGAGATTGCGACTACACTTTAAACGTTTTGGATAGTAGAATTGGCCTTCTGGCTTTTACGCTTTGGAAACAATGACGGTATGCACTTTTGTCAAAACCTGTCATAGGCAATCTATACTAATATAATAAAGCCTCAAGAGAGTTTTGTTTAAACACTCTTATCTCTGGAACTATCTGTCTGATTAGAATGAATATTTTTGTATATGATAGCCAGATTCATGAGGAAAAGTATAAGCTATATAATATTACGATACGACACACGGGTGCGGAGCAGTAACCTTACGCGGATGAATCTGCGGGGGACGTCAAGTGCTATAAATATAAAATCTACGAACGTTGAACGTTTTTTAAACGCTTTTAATTCAAAGAATTGGCCATCGGGACTACTGTATATGGAAAGGTATTAAAGTAGCGTAAATTACGCGACTCTGTCCCCATATTACGTTCGATTTATTATTATCATGTATCATATGATAGCCCAGTGGTTAAGTCACCCGCCTATCTTGCACGAGGTTTTGGGTTCGCAACCGGGCACGAGCAAGTACCAATATGACTTTTTCTTATTCATATGTACTTTCAGAGTTTATCTTTGACTTCACTGACATCGGTTACCATTTCAGAGGCCCTTGAGGCGCTTTAGAAACTCTGACACTAGGGTGTGTGCGGTCGTTAGACCTTACTGCCCACACAATAAATAAAGAAGCCCATATTTTAATGGCAAGACGGTTCAACTTAATAAATCACTTGTCTAATTATTCCAGCATGGTGTTCTAGCGGTCGCATGCACCATAATGCGCAGTGCGACGCTGAATATCGATCCCATGAACAATAAGTGATCCTTATTGCATTACAACACGCTAACAACACTTTACTAAACACTAACAAAGAACAACACTGCAGTTTTTTCTTGGAAAAAACAACTTATTTACGACGAATTAACTGCCCCGTTGGTCTCGTGGTCGCAAGTGCGACTGCTGTGCAAGGGGTCCCGGGTTCGATTCCCAGGTCGAGCAAAAAGTGTTATTGGGTTTTTCAATGAAATTCTCAGTAGCAGCTCGGAGTTTGGATTTGTGCCCGATTAATGGCAATAGGCTCGCCCCCTATTACATGGGACTTAAATATACCGGCGAACTGTGGGTGTACATTGGTACACCTCTGCCTAACCCTTCGGGGAATACAGGCGTGATGGAATTACCTCCACCAATGTTTTAATATGTAGTAATAATCTATACTTTATTATTGTAAAGCTGAAGAGTTTGTTTGTTTGGGGGGTTGAACGCGCTATCTCAGGAACTACTGGTTCGAATTGAAAAAATCTTTTTGTGTTGGATAAGCCATTTATCGAGGAATGCTTGATGCTATTTACCATCACGCCACGAGCCATAGGAGCGAAGCAGTAACCAAATACGTAACGAAGCACGCACGAAGCACGTGAACGAAGTCGCGCGTAGAAGCTAGCTAGTATGTATAATAAAGAGATTTTTTGTTAGTTTGTTTAGTCGCGCTAATCTCTGGAATTACAAATCGAACGAAGGCGCAGGCAAGTGGCTAGTATTGTAAAAGTCTTAACCTGCAAAATATTGTTCAGGTTTTTTCAGTTTTTTCATACAGAAACTGTCAGACGTCAGTTTAATTCCCTTAGGCAAAGTTTTATAATTTCGTTTCAAAAACATATTTACTTAGGGTATTTGTATATCAATGGTGTATAGGGAATCGGTACATAAAAAACGTCTAGGGGAGAAATATAGGATTTTTAAGAGGGCAGAAACATTTGAGAAGGCACATGCATTGATCAATCACCACGCTTACTCAAGGAGGATTGGCTATTTTAGACTTACATAATTTACTATGCGTCTAGGTTGAATTCAATTTCCAGTCTTTAGTTCATTATCAATTAATCAATAAGACATACATACATAAACCCACGAATTTTACCCGTGGGGGTAGGCAGAAACCACAGAACGCCACCTACTACGATCCTAACATACTCCTTTCGCCTCATCCATGTTCTTACTTCTGGTCATTAAAGCACAAGTCATTAATGATAAGTAATTAATAAAATCTGTTCAAGAATATTTATGTTCTGTATGTGCAGTCTTTTAAAATAGACTTAAAAAAAAAACAGTTATCCTAATCCATTCAATCTCTCCAAAGTCTATTTAAAACTCACCTCTGCATTATACCAAACACCTAAAGTGCAAAGTCGCTAAAAGTCGCGTCCGGCACTTATTCAGCGCACCGGACACTTCCCGGACACGTCCCGGACACCCAGACTCCCGGACCCGGTTATCTTAAGTGAAACTTTTAATTGCTTGCAAAGCCGTGAACATAAAGATGTTGGATATAATCCTTTTAAAAAGAAAAAGAGAAGATCCGACAGAGATTATCTAGGAATTTATTATTTAACGTTTTATGTTGGAAGGATAAAATCTTAACTAAGTTTATTTTGTATCAGCCCTTAATAAATAAACAAAGATAGAAATGAAAAAGTAATATTCTCCTAAACGAATTTCGGCCTTGACAGTTAACTTTTATAGAGACTAGCCAAGTTCACAGGAGATATTATAGTGCACAAGTATATTATGCGCAAACACAGGTGCACTCCATCTTCCCTCACTCTCACAGTCCGATGGGACAGCAATCAGACACGACCGGGGCGAGATCTGGCGCAGGACCTAGGGCTTACAGTGCTTTTCGACACACGACACACACCAACTTCCAAACTACGGATTGCTACTGAGAAATTCGTAATGGTAAAACGTATACTTTTGCTCGACCTGGGAATCCAACGAAGGACCTCGCGCTCAGCAGTCGAGACCAAAGCACTAACGAATCAATAAACAAAGAACATACATACATAAGCTGAAGAACTTACCCTCTAGGATTCTAATAATACTTACTCCATTTGTTTCATTTTCACAATCAGAATTTCCAGAAATTACTTTTTAGGAAAACTGATAAAAACCCGACACTATTGCCGAGTGATTTTCCAGGATAAAATGTATCCTATGTGTTATTTCACACTACAATCTATCTCAGTGCCCATCCAAATCTATTCAGCCGTTTAAGCGTGTAAGAGCAAGAAACATCCATCCATCCATCCTCACAAATTTGCGCATTTATAATTATTATAGTAGGACTAGCTTCTGCCCGCGACTTCGTCCGCGTCACAGTTGATGTGTTATCCTACGGGTACCGTACATTTTCCCGGGATAAAAAGTAGCCTATGTGTTATTCCAGACTATAATCTATCTTTGTGCCAAATTTCATCCAGATCCATTCAGCCGTTTTTTTTTTTTTTTTTTTTGTTGTTTTGTTCAGTTCTCCACTCCCTACCTTGAGCAGGGGCGTTGTTAATCAGTTTTTGTTTCTTATCGTAATTGTGTATAGTTTTTGATTTTATTTGTTTGTTGCCTTTCTGTTATTTGTTTCATTTGTTTTGTTTGTAGTTTTTTCAAAAGTTGGATGAATTAGTAGATTGTGTTTTATATTGTGACGATTTTCATATTATTATGTTTTTGTAGTAATCAAATTTGTGTTTTGTTTGTTTAATTTATCATTTGTTTGCATTGTCATTTATTATTTGTTTGTGTTTGTTTATTGTTCGGAATTAGATTTTTATTTTATTTGTTTCACCTTTGTATTGTTTACTTTTTTGGGTGTCTATGGTATGTTTGTTATTTATATTTTACTAGGAAATTGTTTTGCATATAATTCGCTTCATTTGTATCATTATCTGCTTGACTGTTTGTCCAGTACTTATAAACTATTTGTTCATTTGGCTACGTTTTTGAAGTGTTTATTTATAGTATATAGATGGATAGATGTAAATACATTTATATTAATGTGATACTTTATTATTAAATACTTTTTATTTGTATGTGTGCTTTTATATGTCTATAATATATATATATGTATATAATATATGTGTGTCCTTTTGTGTGTTTTGCTTTCTTTGCTCAAGGATAGCGCAACCCTTGACGTCAGTCAATACCATGCGCTATCTTGAGCCCATCCATTTTCTTGCTATCCGGTTATCTAGTCAATATAATTCAATATATTGCGTGTGTTTAGATATTTTTATTATATATATTGTATGTTATATGTGTTTGTGTCTGTATGCGTCTGTAATACGTGGTAACATGTGTCGACTCCTTCCTTTCTCAAGGGTCGCGCAAACCCTTGGTATCCACCAATACTCTGCGCTTTCTTGAGCCCTTTTTAGTCGATATGTTAATATCAATATATAAATATTATGTTACGTGTATATATTTAGTTTGTGTAATATATAATAGATAATTTAAAAATGTGTATATTTTGGCGGCTTTTTTCAAAAGAAGACCATCCATCCTACTTGTTTACACCAGGAACACCCTCCTATGCTCCCCACAGCCTACCACGGAGTATTCCTCTATTTATGCAGGTACTCATCTATCACCCCGGCCTTTACGAGAGGGCCGCGCGACGTATTTGTCTCTTCCTGGTGGAACTTCCCTCATCAGGGTAGCTAATTCCTCGGACCACAACGGCAAGGTGAGCGCGTGTATGTTTTAAGGAGTTGTGTGGGTTCAGTGCATGTTATATGTATGTGTGTGTGTGTTCATAGTCTTTTCAGGTTGTTGAGTGTTGCTGATTGGAGTGACGTCCGACGGGCTGATGCGTGGTTCTGAGCTAATCTGGGCTGGTTTCTCATGAAATTGGCTCCAGTTAGAGAAGTGAAGCCTCGTCGTCCGTTATGTGTGTATGTACGCTCACCTCTCTGCAACTTCACGTTGAAGGTAGTAGCGCTGTGGTCCGGGGTCGTCGTTCCCTGTCCTATCTTCCAGCTTTCCACCAGGTCGAGGATAGCCAACGTGCGCGCGGTTCCATATGAGTGGCTAGAGTATGATATGCCCCCTCGCATAGTCTTGAAGGTCAAGGTGTCGCCGATGTTTGGTACCTGCACATTTAACCAGTTTGGAGGCTTCTTCCGAGGGGGAACAAATGTAGACACGTCGGTCGCGGTGGCGCCATTAGCAATATGCGACGGTGGAGCGCGCTATTGCGTCCCACCGCCGGCGCAACGGACAGTCCAGGCTAAACCCGTTGTGAGCTAGATGGTCATGACCGGCTTTTTTGCAATTACAGCATTTGGGGGGCTCACCGGCTAGATGCAATGGGCAATCTGCTCTCAGGTGAGCGTCGCCGCAATGCGAGCAGAGGTCCTCCGTCCCGGTGCAGTGTTTCCGGCCGTGGCCGAAACCAAGGCATCTCGTGCACTGCACGAGGGGAGTCTGGTCGTAGACCCTCACCCTTTGCAGGTCGATGTGTGCACGGCCTGCCTTGGTCAGGATCTGCCACACCGGGGGGGAGACCTGCACGACCACGTGGCTCTCGTGCGGGTTGCGTGCTCGCTTCCGATATTTAACGGCGACCCTCACCTCGTCCTTTTTGAGCTCGCCCAGGAGATGCTGATTCTGCTTGAGGATCGCCCTGGTGATGTCGTCGTCCGTGTTGTAAGACAGAACGTCCGTCAGCACCACCAGGGGATCCCTGTTAACAGCCTCCTCTACTTTTAGCCCTGCCGTTGAGCCCCCCAGTCTGTTCTTGACTGCCTCCAGCTCACCCCGGGTCCGGCAACCTATTACGACCTTCTGGTCTCGGGTCTTCCGGACCTTATCGACCCGGATGCCCGTCTCCCTGGCGTCCACCGCTATTCTAATTTTGTCGACGACGGCACTGCTGGTGTCATTGTCGTCGTCGGAGCTCACTATGAGCGAGTGCAGCGGCGACGGCGGCACATACTGCTTACCGGCCGCTGCACTCGCATAAGTTACTGGCTTCTCAATACGATCCCGCTGTCCCTCCATCGTCGCCCGTAGTCTCCTCATCTCCTCGCCGCTCTCCTTCACCAACGCGCTATGCTCCGCTAGTGAAACGAGCAGCGAGTCGACAGCTGGAGATGTTTCCGGGGGGGGAGTCGCTTTACTAGCGGCCGCTTCGACCACCACCCCTTTTGTCGAAGCGGTAGCCGCCGCCTCTTCCTTCACCAGTTGGTACAGCCGCTCCACGGCCTGGGTGATCCCGGCTTTGAGATCAGCCCGAAGGTTCCGTGAGTCACCCAAGTGTGACTTCGCACGGAGCAGGCAGTTCCGTGCTTCAGTGACCCGGTCGATGGGCTTTTGGGGCTGCTTTTGGGACGTTCCCGGCGATCCTCCCGCCGCCTCAACGGACGTTCTGCGTAGCGCCACTTTGCAGTCAATAGGCTGCGCCGTCTTCCTAGTAGGCTGCGAGAGGGCCGCCGCGATCGGGGCCGCCCTCTTAGGCGACCGAGCGGCTGATGATGAAGGGGGCTGGCTGGCTGTCGGTTTGGCGTTCTCCCACTCTCCGACGCTACGCCTCACGTTTGAGGAAGCCGTGGGAGAGGGGACCTTCGCTTCGGTCGTTGGAGAGACAACGGGGCTAGTGAGGGTTTTCTTAGCGGGCGTTCGAGCGAGGTACATTATGTGAGAGTATTAAAAGTCGACAGGTCAAATTAAAATATAGCGCGATAAAATAAAAATGTCAATATAAAATGATGTACAGTATATATAAATAAGGTGTATAAGGTATATAGATATAAAAGATGCTGAACACACACTGTATATGGGCGTGTGAGTCAATATATGCACTTTGAGTGCACGATTCTGTCTTTTTATTGCCCGGGGCAGTCAATTTTGGCTAAAGCAGGCCAAATGTCGATTTAAAATACAGCAATAAGTATATATAACTGATTGTCGTGGCCCCCGTCGTCGATTTAGACAATAAAAATTTTTCGGTCCGTATAAAAAATCAATTAAGGGTGGGCATGGGCGGGCACGAATTTTTGTGATTTGGACAGTTTTTTACTGTCGGGTGGTCAATTTTTGTATGGGCGGCTCTGTTTTGAGGGTGCACACGCGTCGCCTGCGCGGAGTCCCGTCTACTGTGAAGATTTGAACCCGTTCGCACAACAGGAACGGGAGTTATTCGCCAGGGAAGGGCTTAAAAACGCCATTCAGCCGTTTAAGCGTGAAAGAGTAACAAACATCCATCCATACATCCATACATACAAACTTTCGCCTTTATAATAGTAGTAGGATTAATCGGACAAAGCATTCACTACCACTTTTCAAACACAGCGATGTTACTTAACGACAACAAAAAGCGGGTGACAACTTCCTACACGACCCCTAATCGCAAGAAACTCTACTAAGTACTCCCACCATCATTAAATCATGGGGCGGTGTCCCTACTTGATTATAATGGCTCACATAATTACCGTTTTTAATAATGCAGCGCGCGGCTCGTTCGCTAAACATGTGCGGTCATCCCGGTGGTGGGAGTTAGAGACACAGGGCAACTGTAGTGTGGACGCGGACTTATGTAGCTGCGAGTTTGACGGCAATTTTTTTGTCAATTTAAATGTGTGATGATCAAAAGAGTAATGACTATAAATGTGGATGGATGGAGAGGAAGAGGGAGGCCAAAGAAAAGATGGATGGATTGTGTGAAGAATGATATGAAAGAGAAAGGAGTGAGTGATAGCATGACGGCTGACAGGATGGTATGGAAGAAGAAAACGTGTTGCGCCGACCCCAAGTAACATGGGATAAGGGCAGGAAGATGATGATGAAATGTGTTTAGTTAAGTTTTTCCATGTCGCTTTTATTTTTGAATATGAAAATCATTGGTTATGAAGAAATTGTTTACTTGTTTGGTTTAATATAAAAGAATTCATAAATCACCAGAATATGTTTTTAATTACATTGGTCATACAATCATTTTCTGCCTCCGAATCTGCCCTACGCTATGGATAGTAGCTTTAACAACCATGGTTTTGCAATAATTTGATTTAGAAAAAAAAAACTCAAATTTTCATAAAAATCAACATTTCGAAACTAACTTCAACTTTCAAACTAACTGTCAATTCAAAACCAATTTCTAGCTGAAATAAATATTTTGACTTTGACAAAAAACCAGCACAAAACTAAACCGATTTCAAAGCTAACCACTCTGTACACAACACGCACCTCTACATCAAAAACAAACCTGTAACACAGTGGTACGGATTCATATAAAAACTAGAAAAAAATAACTCGAAAAATAAATTTGTTCCACAAAAATCCGTTCCCACTCACTGGCCCGTATATCCCGGGTAACAGCGAAGCTGACTGCGTGCTAGTTCGGTGCGTGATTTGCGGGAACTATTCATTACAGCGTGACGCGGCGCGTCTGTCGGCCGCGGACCCGCGTCAACGAGACGCGCCGCGCCAATGTGGCCGAGCCTTATTGAAAATAGGGGCCGATTTGGAAATGGTAGGCTCTGAATTGATTGATTGGAAAATCTATGGGGTGGCTTGGTGGCTTGTGGTCAGAATGTTATACTGGTTATATATTAAACATCCTTTGTTTAATCGAAATTAGTCAAGACATATAATATCTCAATAATCGATTTGACACACAAAGATAAAACGTTCTACCCGTTTGTAAGTATACTGCGCGCGAAGGAGTGTAATATTTGATATAGTTAATGTCTAAATGGAGAAAGAGTGTACAAAGCTACAAGAAAAAATCGAGGATCTATTAAATGTCTTGGCAAATTAGGAATATATCAAGCATGGTCATGGTATGACACGATTTAATGGGCTGTTCCTTAAAATTAATTTCGTCTTACTAGTTTAACATGCCAAATGTCTTACATTACTACCCAGCAACATCAACAGTGTGCATTCATTCCAAACGTATGACGTTTGAATACTTTCAAAATAATTCAGAGTAAAATATTCAAAACCATTACAATGGCTTCAAAAAAATCCCAATTATAAACCGCCAGACAAAAACCCCGCGATAAGATTACCCAATGCGGGCTTATCCTTAAGTGAGCAGTCTATTCCTAAATAAGAACAAGTTCCAAGTAATAAACTTGTTTGTGTTTTCCTTATTGCGTTGGAAAAGATACTGTTTTTCAATTTGCAAAGTTAAGTTTGAATCTGAACTAGCAAAACTTTCGCCGATAAACGTTTGAAGGAGCGACGGAAACCTCACGGAAACTTTGACTTCCCTCCATAATTGAATAAGCTGGACTGATAAATAAATGGTACGATGGCTTTGAATTCACTTTGAATAAGACTAGCTGTGTTTTAGATACCTAGGTGCATTATGTCCTAGGAAACTGACATAGATAATAATCTTTTTTTTTTTTAGACTTAAATTTTAATATTTATTGACGAAAATACGACTATTTTATTGAAAAATAACCTTTAAGAACATACATATTTATTTATGGTGAATACAAGATAAAATTAGAATACAAAAGTACATGATAATAATCTAAGATTTTCGTTTAAGATTATTAAATATTTACAACCTTAAAATTAAATTAAAAAACCTTAATAAGAACTAAAACTATACGGCATCAAAAAAATCCTCCGTATTGCCGTCAAGCCCAAAAGACTGGCGGCATTGCCACGTACACCATTTTTGATCTGAACAACTGTTCTACGTATTAAAGTCCACATATCAATATATTTTTCCTTAGCTCAACTCATATGCAACGCTTTGTAATCCAAAATCATGGATTTACATCTGATATCTAAGTTATAGCACCGAAGATAAATAAAATACATTTATTTTTTTAAACGCGAGTGAACTAGTCACTTGATAAGATAAATACCTAAATAATTAATTTTGACTGAAAGTCACAAAACCAAGATGGAAAATATGCCATATATGTCAATATGTCTTATTCTTATATGCCCGGACATATGAGTTTGAAACCGGATTCACTCACAACTTCACGCATGAGAGGCGCCTTAACCACATAGCGAAGCGTAAAGTTTATCAAGACCAATACGTGTTGAAAAAAAACGGTAATTTAAAAAACTAAAAAACCCGACTGCTATTCTTTAAAAATCCCTAAAACAAGATAAATTGTAGCAGTCGGGACCCATTCTAGAAATGGAGGATTAGTGAATTGAGAGCACATACCTATATTACATTGCAGATGGTCCCGAATGGGTCCCGACTGCTACAATTTATCTTGTTTTAGGGATTTTTAAAGAATAGCAGTCGGGTTTTTTAGTTTTTTAAATTACCGTTTTTTATTTTTTATTTTTTTAGTGTTTTAAAAAAGAAATTAATATACCCAGTATCACTCTTACAGTAAATACGAATCTACCGACACCTCTCAAGCTAAAATCCATCGAGCCGTTCAGCCTGCAGAGCGAGCCAAACATTTGAATTTGGCGCCAAAAATCCGCCATTTTATTTTTTATTTTTATGTACCCAGTGTCACTCTCACAGTAAATACGAATCTAACAACACCTCTCAAGCTAAAATCCATCGAGCCGTTCAGTCTGCAGAGCGTGCCAAACAATTATACATACATACATACATACATACATACATACAAACATACCCTCGAAAAACATAACCCTCCTTCTGTCGCAGTCGGGTAAAAACATAATAAAGAAAAACTCTATGTGACAGCAATCTTCATTGAAGTACACAAGGAAATATGATCCGGCCGCAGGAAGGCCATTCCAAGTTGCGCCAAGTTGCGCCAAGTTTTTCCATCTTCTCTCACCTTCACGTTTGTGTACGAAGGTGCCAAGTTTCTGTTCTAAGACAAGACTTGGCCTTTTGTTAGTTTGACTTTATATTGTTTGCAGAATTTGATGAAGAATCTTCCTATTTTAATGTGAATGTTTGTGAGGATGGATGGAGCGATGGTTGTTACTCTTTCAAGCTTAAACGGTTGTACGAAATTAGTGGAAATTTGGCAAACATTTGGCAATAATAATAATAAAAACATTTAAGCTTAATACGTAGGATATTTTTTTCCGTTTTTATATTTAGCTTTAAACCAAACAATTCAGAGTACCGAGCGGGACTCGGTAATTTAGCACTTGGCTTAAAGCTAAGTTTACGCAGACGAAGTCACAGGCAGAAGGCAGTATTATATATTAGTCTATCGGAAATTCGGAAGAGAATTTAAGTGGTAATTATCGGAAAATTAAAAAAAATAATAATTATAAGTTGTTTTTTTTTTCGTTCGTTTAGAGGCTTTATTCATATCAATGGGTTACTTATTGTGCTCGACGTATACAATTTAACCAAAATCCTTTATATTAGTCGTATCTTTCATTCGAAAATTAAATCGAATACACGCCCGAAAGAAAATACTAATTTTTCTTTCCCCTCGGCACACACGCACTTCAAAAGGCAGATCTAGCTCTCATATAAGCATCTCTTTTGTCACCGCAGGTAAATTAATATTCCTCCCTTCTAATAACACGATACAGTAGGCAAACAACCAGAATGAACCACTACAATCGAGTCTGAAGTAATTAACCTGCTTGATGCAATACCCTGATGATTGTAAGGGTCGTACGAAGGTTGAACTTCCCTGATAAATGGACGGAAAGGCAGGGGTGATAGAACTCTTAATTACGGGGTATATTACAACCCTATTGTACAGTTAGCAACGAAATAAGTTTAAAAAATTCTTTTAATTTATCGCCAAATCGACTTAAAACATTAAAATTCCATGTTTAAATTTTAAATGACAGTTGTTGATGACGTATTGGCAATGTGTCAGTAATGGTAACTGTACCATTCATTACCAGTACCATTAGGTTTGATGTGAAGACACCGACCCTACAGTACCATTAATATATGAAGCTATAGCTATAATTATTACGTTTCATAAAAGATTTATGAATTTAACTTGCTTTTTTTAAAGTTAACATTTATTTAAATGTAATTGTTAATTGATTTTGCATATACCAAACACCTTGTTTGTCAACAACAATATACAATCACGCCTGTATTCCCCGAAGGGTTAGGCAGAGGTGTACCAACGTACACTCACAGTTCACCGGTATGACATATTTCATTACTACTTAAATGTTTTTTTTTTTAAAGCTATGTTCTCACCAGACCTATTAAGATTCTCACCGATACGCAATACCGGTACTAATTGAGAAATAAAAATCCAAAAAAACCTCTACCGCTAGTTGTCGCCGCCTGTACTACAGACGGATCACCGCGATGCTGCAACACGACCGCAGAGCGAATTAATTAAAAAGAAACTGCGAAATTGTTTTTTTTTGTTCTTGTTTGCTGGGACTTTGAAGAGATATGAGCCTGCTTTACAGTTTGCAATCTATTTTTATAGTTGCTACTAGCTTATACCTGCGACTCTGTCCGCGTAAAATTAAATGTTGGTTTTCTGCGGGTTTTTAATTACTTCCGCGGTGAACTCTCCTTAATTTTTAAAAATAATGAAAGCAGTCTAATTTACTCCTTATAGATTATCACTGATTGTGATAATCTATTTGCCAGTGATAATCCCGCCAAATCGGTCTGTCGGTCGGTTGTGTTGGGTAGTCAGAAAATTACATAACAAAATTTTTAAAATGTATTTTTCAACATAACGTATACTTAATAAAAATATGTTATTTTGACATTACAAACAAACTACAACAATTACGTTTATATGTATAATTCTTGATACTTTTCCAACTTTGTAAGCGCCAAATATCAAGACAATTCGTCGTCTTCTAAATACTATAAAACTAGTGGTAGACCATCAACACACAACAAGCTAAACAACAACAATTGAACAAGCGTAATAGGGCCATTTACCTTACTAAACTACTCTACTAATACTCTTGTGTGAAGTGTTTACATTGTGCTAGTCTGAAGAACAAGTGCTTTTTCTTCTTTCTTTTTAGTAGCTATAGTTTCTGCTAGAGCATAATTTGCAGCTTTTTTACTGCAATCTAATTATGCAAACTGCGTTGTAGCCTTAGAATTCTGTTAAAATCATAACCCTCTTTTATAGTTTTCTCGTGGTCTGGTAAAAAGGCTTACATTTGCTTTACTTTGTTGTTTGTTAGGACCTAATGATATGTGGAGCTGGTTCTGCCAAAACAAAACAAAAACAACTCTAGTCAAAATTTCCCCATTTTGCGAGTTATTTGTAATTTTGGATATTTAACACTGTTTAAATAATTTTAAATCTATTCCAAGCCTAGCATTGTCTTCGGGTTGGAAATGCATCTGCAAGGCTCCCGTTATTGCTATGTAAGAAAAAGCATAATTTCTAGATGTATATTAACCTGTTATTGCTAGATAGTAATCACAGAGCACCAGCCAGACAGCCAACCACCAGATAGTAATACTATATTATAACACATTTGGCATATTGAATTAGTCTGAATTTATGGTGAATTAGTGGCAGTAGAAAAAGAGTTATACAGAAGTAGAAAGGGATAATTAAGGAAGGAAGGAATAATTTAATAACAAACCTATTTTTGAAAAAACAATTGACTTGTTTTTTCAGAACTAAGTTTGTTATTAAATTATCCCTTTACAAAAAAAAATCTAAACACAGAATCGACCTCAAAAAACCTCTATAACACACTACACTATTTGTAAATTAACCCCATCTCACAGAACAGTCTTTTCAAAGCCTTGGAATAGGCAGATTTTTACCCTATTACCTTACCTGATCCGTGGCATCATGGTACACCCATTCCATTCAGACGAGGGTCGATTTACACATCACGAAACCTTGACAGCTCGTATCTCTGACGGTAATTTATGTAGTCGTAATTTACCTACGAAGCGGGTGACGGGAATATTACCGGGATGTCTTTTAGGAATCGCGGTGTGTGGATCGACCTCACAATGGAGGTCGGAGCTGAGATTTTGGTTAAATTGTGGCTAGGATTTAGGGGGCGTTGGAAATTTGGAATTGGAGTTCATGATATAAATATGGAATACAGGCGTGATGGTATATATTAAGTGGAGACGATATTGTAAAATATATGGTTTTCCGCTCTTAGGACGCTGATTACCTACCGGTTATCTATATTCCTGTATTTAATACTTTAGTAGGCACATAAGTACGTGTGATATTTAACACTATTTGTAAACCACGTTTGCAATTGAATTGAATTTATACTTTTATTAAGAGTATTTGTTGCTAAAACGGCTATAGTAACACACTCTGTAAAGATTTAAAGTGTATATCTATAACAATTCAAAAGAATCAATGTTGTGAAAGACCGATGGATGGACAAACAGACAGCAGAATTTAAGCATAAGGGTCCCGTTCCTCGGTCTTTACGTAGGTAAAGAACCTTCCACAAACACACTACAACTTTCACAATTTCCATTTTTATCACAACCACTATTTTTTATCTCACAAATATCGCTTATCCTTATCTCACGTAGTACTTAACCCGTCTGCACACATGTACTTAGTGTCAGCTCTAACCCTCTCGTGTAGCTCGGGAAGCTAATAACCGCCTTTGAGCCGTTTACCGCGGAATATCCGCGGGATTCCGTTCATAAACAGATAATCACTTGGCTGCCATATTGCGAGACCGACTTTATATACAATAACACATGACGCCACCTGCTACGATCCTTACATACACACTATAGTATTAATAATATAATATAAATAATATATATCTAACAATAAAATAGTAATAATAAACTGATGACGATTATTGTTATTTTATAAGTCTCAGAATGTTTTTCGTTTTTGAATTGACCAATACACGCCAACCGCAGGCAGCAGGGGGAGGGGAGTGGTCTCAAACGCTTGGCCGGCTTGTTAAGTTTAGTAGCCATGAATCGTTTCACGGGATCGCAGCGCGCGTTTTGCGTGCGAGCGTTTTATAAAAACCTCGATTCCTACACTATTGTTCGTCGTCTCTACAGGACGAACGAACGAGGAATCGAATTGTCACATCAACGGTCACGTGAATAAACAAAATTGCAAATACTGGGCTTCCGAGAATCCGCTAGAACTGCATCAGAAGCCCTTGCACTCGCCAAAAGTTGTTGTTTGGACTGCCATATCAAGTCAAGGAATTATCGGTCCTTATTTTTTTTTGAGAATGACCGAGTTCCAACTCAGACCGTTAATTCTGACCGATATTGCCGTCGATTCGGACTTTTTTGGCTCCAGAAATGCAAAAGCAGTATGGCTACAACCGCAACACCTTTTTTCCAGTAAGATGGAGCCACTTCTCATGTTACAAATGACTCATTAGCTGCTCTTCACGTTTTGTTCCCTGGAAGAGTGATAAGTCGCCGAGGAGACATCAACTGGCCACCGAGGAGCCCTGATTTAACGCCTGCTGATTTTTTCCTATGGGGCTACCTAAAAAGTAAAGTTTACAATTCATTGCCACCCAACTTAAATGTACTGAAGCAAAGAATCACTGAAGAAATCAACTCTATTCCAAGAGCGATGCTCCAGCGAGTGATTGAAAATTTTAGCTCCAGGTTAAATGAGTGTGAACAAGTGAATGGTGCGCATTTTGCAAACGGTTGTTTTTCATAAATAAACTTCAAGAACTGCTCTTTATTTTAACAATAAATAAAACGAGTTTTAATTGATATTGTTGTTTTTTATTTAACATATAAAAACGAAAAACATTCAGACACCCTTTATATTTTATTTATAATATTATAAAGAGGTAAACTGTGTGAGCTAAGCGCGACTAAACCCAATAACACTTTGGTTAACCTGAGTGAGGCAGTGAGTCGAGGTCGCCGCAGACTATGATAAACTGGAGGGATGAGGCACAATAATGTGAAGGATGGAAGGAGTGGAGGGGGCCAGGCTTTGCTCAGGAGTGGAATGGAACAGACTAACAAAAAAAAATGGTTACATGTATGAGGTTGCGGGTTCAATACAGGGCATTAGATCAATGTGTATGTACCTACTTTCTAAGTTTATCTTGGACATCACCGGACATTGACATCAGTGAACAAAAATATCGTGAGGAAACCTTGACCTTTTGTAACGAATATAAGTCTAAAATCGCCACTCCACCTTGAGCAAAAATGGTGATCAATGCTCATACCTTCGCGGTTTGAGAAGAGGCTTTTGCCCTGCAGTGCCTTAACCGCTGGGCCATCACGATATTTCTGCCAGAGCTTGTAAAGAATAATACACAAAATTTTCACCAAAAGAGAAAAAAAATATCAAGTTTATTATATCATCTTGGCCAATATCTAATTATATACTTTATTTACATCTGATATGGATCGTTTTATTTCTGTCCCTCTATTTACGTAGGGTCCCCGAATTTGATGCTGTCAGCCAATTTGGCTGGAATATTGGAAGCATTGGAGCAAACATTGGACGCAACCTTGAGTTCTGATCGATCTCCTGATTTAGTCCCAGAAGAATTTTCTAGAAGGATTTTAAAAACCTGGAGGCTTTTTATATCGTTGGATGGTAAACAAGCCGACGGCCCAACCGCCGCCTATAGACATCTGCAATTCCAGAGGCCTTTTAGACGCGTTGCTATACCAGAGAAAAAGCTGAATTGTCTCATGTATCCGTAATTACACTGGCACCCATACCCTTCAAACTCTCATTGCCTCATTGCAAAACCAAGCAACTCATTGCGGAGAGAATGGACAGTTCCCTCATGTAGTACTGGACAAGACAACATGTCAGGCGTTCCTGATTTGTTATATCTGTTTCTGTATTATTATTGTTGAATTTATTATAAATGTTATTAATTAATTAATTGCCAAACCCAAGTATGGATAATTTTTATAATCTTGTAATTTATCTGAAATAATTTTTTTTAAATTTGAATTGACTACTAAATTCTCCTGTATTGTGGGTGCGTTTACAAACATTACTACACAAATCATCCAGTACCCGCAACAACTACCTGTAGGCTTTACAAATATTCGTTGCGTGTGAGAACCGCGACACGCCAGCACAGCAGCCAATTACTTAGCCCTTGCGCCAACCGTGTCATCAAATTATGTATCTACAACATACGAGTACCTTCACTCTTTCCCTAAAGGGTAAGGCAGAGAAGTACTAATGTACATACACCCGCAGTTCGCCGGTATGTTTAGGTCCCATGTAATAGGGGGCGAGCCTATTAACCGGGCACAAAACCTAACTCCGTGCTGCTACTGAGAATTTTATAGAAAAACACAATAACAATTTTTGCACGAACCGAATCGAACCCAAGACCTCTTGCGTAGCAGTCGCGTAGGACCACTAGGCTAACGAGGTAGTCTACGATATAAATATGTATGAACAGACTCTAAGCTGAAGAGCTCCTTACAACCCTAGATTCAGCACAACCCTAGTGAAACGTCGCCATTTTAATATTTTTTCGTCGCTCTTTCTACAAGAATATTAGAATTTTTCCATGCATACACAATCGAGCTTTGATAGATTTTTATTTGAGCTCCTCCGTTGGTTTAGACTCGATGCTCGTGTTGTGATCGTTCGGGGAAATTACCTTCTATATTTTTATGGCATCAAGTGTGATGTGAGCTGCATCTTGAGGATCTTCTTTTATTTAATCTTTGGATAAGAGCACAAGACAGGTTATTGCCATTGTACGACCTTGTTGCCGTTCTTATATGCTTAGCAAAGTGTTAGAAACGGCAATGGCGGTCCAATACCAGTCGAGGGCGCGGATCATGCGTCAAGCGAATACCGGGTTCCCGATTAATGTTAGCGGGACGATCCGTGAGGATTTAGTCAGTCTTCTTCTTTATCGTGTGGACAGTAAGATCTAACGACCCCATACACTCTAGTGTCAGAGTTTCTAAACCGCCTCAAGCGCCTCTGACGTGGTTACCGATGTCAGTGATATCCAAGATAAACTTTGAAAGTACATAAGAATTAAAAAAGTCACTTGCTCGTGCCCGGTTGCGAACCCACAACCTCGTGCATGAGGAGGCCTTAATCACTGGGCCTTCACGACACTCATTCACTCACACATTTAGTCAGTAAAAGTCTGACATAGCCCTCCGTTCTCCCCAGACGTAAAGTATCCATGAGGATCACCAAAAAAAAAGGAACCTTCAGAAAAATACACGAAACTAAACACCGTTGAAAATCCTTTTTACCCGACTGCGACAGAAGGAGGGTTATGTTTTTCGAGGGTATGTTTGTATGTATGTATGTATGTATAATTGTTTGGCACGCTCTGCAGGCTGAACGGCTCGATGGATTTTAGCTTGAGAGGTGTCGTTAGATTCGTATTTACTGTGAGAGTGACACTGGGTATATAAAAAACAAAAAAACAAAATGGCGGATTTTTGGCGCCAAATTCAAATGTTTGGCTCGCTCTGCAGGCTGAACGGCTCGATGGATTTTAGCTTGAGAGGTGTCGGTAGATTCGTATTTGCTGTAAGAGTGATACTGGGTATATTAATTTCTTTTTTAAAACACTAAAAAAAAAAAATAAGAAAACGGTAATTTAAAAAACTAAAAAATCCGACTGCTATTCTTTAAAAACACCCTAAAACAAGATAAATTGTAGCAGTCGGGACCCATTCGGGACCATCTGCAATGTAATATAGGTATGTGCTCTCAATTCACTAATCCTCCATTTCTAGAATGGGTCCCGACTGCTACAATTTATCTTGTTTTAGGGATTTTTAAAGAATAGCAGTCGGGTTTTTTAGTTTTTTAAATTACCGTTTTTTTTATTTATAAAATAACAAAAAAGAAAAATGTTTTCCTTCTATAACAAAATAAAGTAACAGCGTGAAACCGTGGTTTCCACACATACATTATTCGGGACACGTTATCCGTATTCGTCACTCGAACACGTTAATACGTTTCATGTCGACACTCCGCTTGGGATTCTGTTCAACACCCAGTAAGGAGTAAGTAATCAACCGCATACACATTCATATTCTTGGAGGGTCGAATATCTTCTTTATAATCTTACTTAGTTATTATAAATGTGAGTTTGGATGGATGGATGACAGAAGTGCCATTAGTAATCATTAATTAAATGTAAATCCTTAGATTGTAAACCCTGACTGGGGGCTTAAAAGTAATTTCTAGCCTCCACATTAAGTTAATGGTAATTGCAATCCGTGGTGCTTGGCAATCTGGGCTTCTCCCAGTTGTAAACATCCCTTTGTGCCTATTGGTCTAATTCTGTTCTGTCTCCTGCTAGTTTGGAGGGAAGTGGAAATTTCGTTGCGGGATCCAAGACAGTTGGCAAAGATATCAATTAAAGTTTGGAATAGCAGGTAGGCTACTTTATCGCGGAAAATGTACGGTTTCAACGCGGAGGAAGTCGCTACTGTTAATGAAAAATTATAAATAAATATCTTGGGACAACTCACACACGGCTATCTGATCCCAAGCTAAGCAGAGCTTGTGTTATGGTAACCAGACAACTGATATACATACTTATATCTATACATATAATAAAATCGTAACGAGGCCAATTCTGTACATTCAATATTTTTTATAAAGAGTAATTCTCACATGTTAAATACATTATACTGAACCCAAAAAAATGGTTTTTAGAATTTTTGTCTGTTTGTTTGTTTATTTGTTTGTTTGTATGTACGCGCATAACTTTTTAATTCCTGCAACGATTTGAACAAAACTCTGGCATTGTGTTGGCAGTAACCTGAGCTGTAATCTTAGGTACTTCATCACGCTATGTCACATAGGGGTTAGACAGAAACAGTATGAACACTATTAACTTAAAAATACTGAACGCGAACGAAGTCGCGGGCAACAGCTAGTAATTTATAAATACATACATATTATAGATAAATCACACCCAGACACAGAAAAAACAATCATGCTCATCACACAAAGTTTGTCCTGGGTGGGAATCGAACCCACGACCTCCGGCTTAGCAGTCAGGGCCACTAACCACTAGACCAACAGGCCCGTCAAAATTATGAAACCTTTATTAGTAAATCTAAATTTGAAAAGAGTGCCCATGGAGTTTCTTAATTCTGTAATAGTTAATGTTGTAACTAGACTTTTGATACTCCTAAATCGCGTTAAATTTATATTACACCATCCATGTTACTCTGTTTATCAAGCACCTAAAGCTCGCGCTCATCGCTAACCCTTCACCTACACATTGAAGTACGTAATTAATGTACATAACCCTAAACTGCGGAGCAACAACAACAACAACAAAAACAACAACTAGTACTAAACTGTTGAACAACTAACTCTGAGACACGCCAGTGTTCCGGTATGAAGGTACGATGCTGTTATTGTAAAACTGCTAATAGTTGTTTGACTTTATATTAGTTTAGATAATACTGAAAATGCCTAAATATACCGGTGAACTGCGGGTGTACCTACATTGGTACACCTCTGCCTAACCCTTCGGGGAATTCTGCCGGGATGGTATATTATATGTCCATAAGCAGCGGTAACCGCTTAATATCAGGCGGGCCTTCAGCTTGTTTGCCATCGTCAGTGGTATAAAAATAAATGTTTTGTGTACCTATCTATCTTCTGGTACTTGTTGTTGTTAGGTATCATTAGCTGTTGAAACATCCGTGTAACCGTGTTCCGGGGGCGCGGTATCTCTTTTGAACAACCCGGAGCCCCAAGGACCGTGCTAAGATTCAAGTAGTTAAAACTGTTAAGTTGACACTACAAACAAACAGACACTTGAATTTAATTTATTTGTACACATTACATATTTTACTGCGAGCTCGGAACAAGAATAACTTGCATTCATCTAAACAGTTTAGCGCTAACTCGCGTAAGTACAAACATTCCTTACCCTCGCTATAAGGGTGAGGCCACACTACAGTGACATCCGCGGAGGTGTTGAGTAATTTATATTTCACCTCTGAAATCATTAAATGACTTCCCTCGCCCTGGGCGGGGCGGGAGGGAGTGTCAGACTTTTACTGACTAAAACCCACCCATGTTCCTCTTTGTGTCCTTTGCGTTCCGGGGGCGCAGTATCTCTTTCGAACAACCCGCAGCCCCGGTAAAAGTCGAGAGTACTTCACTTGGTATCACTTACAATAAGACAATGCTTTCTTTATTCGAGGGGAAAATATCTGCTTTTCTCCGGTAACGTTACAATGTTTTTAGTATGTTATGTTTACAGAGCTTCTCTTGTATAGTGAAGACAAATTTTGATAGAATGTGAATTCTGCACATTGTAACTATACTAAAATTATAAAGAGGTTTGTTTGTTCGTACCGAATAAGGTCCGGAACTACTTGACTTCTAGCATTTTGTCACCAATAGATAACTGTATTATTCCTGAGTAACATAGGATACATAACATCACGCTACGACACATGGGAGCAGAGCAGTAACAAAACACGCAACTTAACGCGAGGGAAAATATCCTTGCGGGCGAAGTCACGGGCAAAAGCTCTGCTAGCTAACTTTGAAGATATCAAAGTTAGCTAGCAAGTTAGTTATCTCTATGTAAAGCTTTATCAAGTAGTATTCATAATTGAATACTCTACTTATTAACATCGTACTTTTGTAACAACAGATATTGTAAAAAAATACTATTATTTCGAGTATTGCATCCAAAGTGTATCCACACCCTTAAATACCCGCGTCCAAGTTGGCCCCTGTCAAGTGGTGAGTTATTAGCGCCGCTAACTTGGCCAAGCAACTTGGATTGAAATATAGCTCGGCCAAGCATCCATTGATTACAACATAATTACTCAAAGTATGAGTTGCAGTAAGCACTTGGCACTTGGCAAATAGCACTGCAGTGTCTAGCTTATCCTAGCATATTATAAATGAAAAGTCTCTCAAGCTGTCCTTCCGTTAGTGTGCTCATAACTCGTGAACCACTTATGTTTTCTAGCTACATTTAGGCATTGTGTAATAGGGCATAAATACACATTGTTTTGATTTTGTATGATATAAATATAGCAAAAGGCCGATTCCCATACCTAATTAAAAATATCTTCGTTAGCCTGGTGGCAATAGGCTCGCCCCCGGGATTACTGATTATTACACGGGACGTAAATAAACCGGCGAACTGTGGGTGTACATTGGTACACCTCTGCCTAACCCTTCGGGGAACACAGGCGTGATGGTATGATGATGAATTAAAAACTTTTTTACAAAAAATAACCGCCTTCAAAAACTAAAAAGAGAAAAATAACTTTAGCTTTGGAAGTCGGTGGCTTTGGTTCTGTTTGTTGTTTTGTATTGCCACCGACTTCCAAAGCTAAAGTTATTTTTCTCTTTTTAGTTTTTGAAGGCGGTTATTTTTTGTAAAAAAGTTTTTTATTTCTCGCTTTTTAGTATCAACTTCCTGTCATCCAAATCCATGAAGAAACTGTCTTGTTATGTAAATTAACGAGACACCACTAAAAAGTCATAAGAAAGCAGAATATGCGATTTCGTTTACTTGGATGAGAAGTTTTCAAATACTACTGTATAAATCTGTGTAACCCTTGAGTTTACAGGCGTGATGTTATGTTGTGTGATGGTGTAAACAATGCTTAGATATGTTATAGCAACAATCGCGGTTATTCTGCTGTTATTTATTGAAGAGTTCCCTCGATTTCTGCAAGATCCCATCATCAGATATTGAAATGGTGACAATGGGACCACACGGGAAGCACCAGCTTTCAAATAAAAAAAGAATCATGACAATCGGTTCACGCAGTCGGTAAATTAGAGGTAACAAATATAAAAAAAAAAAAAAAAAATACAGTCGAATTGATAACCTCCTCCTTTTTTTGAAGTCGGTTAAAAATGTTTAAACTCATCATCTCAGCGACAATTAATGTCAAAAACTCATCCAAAATGTAGGTAAAAAATAGGGGCATTTTTGACAGATTGAGACTGAGATTTTTAATACGAGAATTGCCTTTCAGCTATAATGTTCAACTTTTATGACTGAAAACTAATACCTAGTAGTCAACACAGCATTATACCGCTAATGGAATTCCGACAGGCTGTGATATTTGATAGTTGCCGCCCTACCCTTAAGTAGTAGGTAAACGAGTAGGTACTCGTTTAGGTCAAATTAGTAAGTACAAACATATTTGATAGATAAGAGATCAAACAACAAACAAAAATATACAACCCTATTATTGTCTCACTGCAGGGCAAAAGCCGCTTCTCATACAGAGAAGGCACGAGCACTGATCACCACGCGTGCTCAAGGCGGTTTGGCGATTTCAGACGTATATTTAATAATAACTCCAGGTTTCCTTACGTCGTTTTCCTTCATCGATGTCGCTGATGTCCAAGATAAACTCAGAAAATACATAATATGAATTAAAAAGTCACATTGGTACTAGCCCAATATGGCCGATACCGGCTGGATTGATTTTGACAGGACTTTCACCGACAGATAGCTGATAATATTAAGGCACCTTGCGCACTAGACGGCCAAGACCACGACCAGTGGCCGGAACGATCAGATTTACTAAAGAAACTATATAAACGTCGCGCACTTGGCCGCAACGGCTTCTTTAGTAAATCTGATCGTTGCGGCCACTGGTCGTGGTCTTGGCCGTCTAGTGCGCGAGGTGCCTAAGAGTTTTGCTGTCCGACCACGCCACCGAACCTATGAGTCCGTTCCGAGCATATGATTTTCAACATATAAGTATTTACCAACGCACACGTCCTTCAAAAAGCCAGTCCCCAAAACTATGAATATATTGAACGGTCCGATAAACGGTTTTTCAAAAAATCGGACGTGTGCGGGGGGGCTTTAAACTAGGCTACATTTATTACAAAACTAAAAGAATTAGGGTTCCGCGCAGAAAGAAGAACACCCTACATAACTGACGTTCACGGGAACGAAGTCGAGGGCCTAAGCTAGTCAACAAAAAGCACGCAAAATAATATCCGCTCGGAAACTCCTATTCCTCACACAGAGATCTTTGTACCATCATTAGACTATATTCCAAAGCTAGTCAGGATATTAAACTCATTAAATTAATAACTTGTTTAATCATCCGACAATCTGCACGGACATGATACCAATTTGAACCAACATGAAAGGAGGACACAGCTGCATACTAGAGTCAAATGTAGTGCGACCAAAATTACTCACACAGAAAATAAATTAAAGGAAACTTATTGAAACACCAAGTTGTAGTAAAATCTTGCATCTACATACATAATATTTCTTTCCATATAATTTTATCCAACCTGAAAACTAAAGAGTTTCTATTTGTATTTGTCCGAATTCAAATTCCCGGGGCTACTGCTCCGACTTACTTCCATCTTTTCCGATTACGTTATTAGTAGTAAGTGCTGCTTGCATTTTATTATTTAAAAAAGTACGTAGAGCGTTAGAGGAAGTGCGGGTAATAGTTTGTGAAATACTCTGGTAGGCTCCTGAACCACAGGGTTCTATCACTATCAAATAACTTTTTTATATCAATATTACAAACATAAAAGTAAGTCTGTTTATCACGCTTCCATGGCTAAACCACTGAACCGAACTTTATGAAAGGTAAGAAGTTAGCTTAAACCCTAAGAAAGCACATACGCTGTTTTTGAACTCCACAACTTCATCTGCGTCCGTGATAACAGACATTTATGCGGAGGAAGTCCGCAAAAAAATATAAAGACAATACTTCCTTAAGAAACAAAATACACATCGAAATGAAGTCATATTTAGTCGTAATAGATAAAAGTATTGTATTGTTTAACCGTCAAAACCGGCTGTCAGGATATACACATCCTAGACTAGAAATAATAAATAAATACCATTGTCTTTTTTACTATTACATAAACAATGAGTTTAGAAGATCACTGTGAATGTGGACCTGGATTTTTTTTTCTCTTTTCCTTTTTTAATTAGTTTGGTTAGTTTTATATTACAGGCTTCCCCTGTTGCTTCTTTCTAAGTTATTAAGGTGATATTTATTCGAACTTTTGAAAATTGTTAACAAAAAACAAGTCCTGGTGATAAAATAATATTATTAGCTTATTATTATCCCACTGCAGGGCAAATGCCTCTTCTCATACAGAGAAGACACGAGCATTGATCACAGATTTTTATTGATTTCTGAATTGTATTATGTATAAGCACGTCCTGCGGTTGTAATATAAATTCTTCAAATAATAGAGAAATACTATTTTATTAAAATCCTTCAACGTTTAAATTAATATTATTTTATAGTTGACTCGAGACTTTTTATTTTTCAAGATAAACAGAGAAGTTTGAAACAGTGTTTCCTTTTTTTTTCATAGACTTTTGGAACACTTAATATAATATTTATTTTTGCCCATCCGTCGATCCTCGTCACTCCCAATATTTTCAAACTAAAACTCGAAACTAAATACATACTCAAACCTTAAAGCTTCCAAACATACCCTGCCTACCCCTATTTCTATTCTATCTTTTCCTTAATCGTTTGTAAGCTGTCAGAATCACAAATTTCTTCAAGTTCCTCGGCGTACCCTTCCAACGCGGCCTATGTCCCTTAAGTTACACAATTACGTAAGGGATCGCTATTTACATATATAATGGCGGGAATTTACACTGACGTTATCCTGCGAACCCATCTTGTCTGCTTAGTCAGTTAATAGTTACTGTTTTAGGCGTTCTCAGGATAATTTAGGTCGAAGTATGTTGAGTACGCGTGTAATGTGACCTTTATCTATTTTTATAAAATGAATAATAGTATCAAAGTAACTCGTCGTGTGGTGTGTTTTTCAAAGCTACGCAATTTTATGGATTTTTCAACATTACTTAAATATACACAAAGTCATTTGACGTGTCAATTGATCGCTTATTTCTTCAAATTACACAATTTTAAGCAGTTTTCGTCGTCATTTAGAGAATAATTCCTTAAGGATTACGTGTATATGTTCATAAAATATGATTATTTTACATATCGCTTCAGCAGTAATACTCGGGTGAAGTTTGAGTGGTTTGCTAATTTGAAAATTAAATTCAGTTGAAAAATAGGTATTTTAGGCGTTGAACTCTATCAACTATTTAACATTTGGCTTACTTATGAAACAAATAATTCCCTTGTAAGACAAACGCGCATACGCAACGCGCATAAAAAGTGAATATAAAGAAAGCAAAACAAAAAAAGTACTTCTCAAAATTGTTCCTACGTTTGCAGTCACAGCGGTCGTGCGTTCCATTAGTTGGAAATCTGTTAGTTTACTATTATTCACAAGCGCGGGCCGGCGCGGCACGTCAATGCTACACCGTTATTATTTTATATTATTTAATCATTTTAATAATTAATTGAGCACAGTATGCGTGTGTGGTTCCTAGTCATCCTGTCATTCAGATCCTGTGCCTTCAGGAGGTACCCAGATAAATTTGGTAAGTAGCCATTTTGATGTCAATATAAAAATCTAAATATCACATTCAACTCGGTTTCAATTAAAAATTTAATGATCGAATAATTCGATGAAAGTGCTACATATAATATTGTCCTATCCTAATTCCTACTTATATTAAATACTAATTATTAAATAATAATCCTACTAATTAATATTATAAATGCGAAAGTTCGTGAGGATGAATGGATGTTTGTGACTTTTTCACGCATAAACGGCTGAAAGGATCTGGATGAAATTTGGCACATAGATAAGTTATAGTCTGGAATAGCACATAGATTACTTTTTATCCTGGAACAATGTACAATTTCCGTAGGATAATGTATCGACTTAGACGCCGAAGAACACGAGGGCGGAAGGTAGTAATATCATAAATGCAAAAGTGAATTTGTTTGTTTATGACCCTTTCGCGGCTAAACTACTAAACCGATTTCCATGAAATTTGGTACAGACTAAACTTAAATACCTAAAAAGGACAAAGGCCACTTTTAAATCCACGACTTCGTATATATCCGCAATTACCGATATTCATGAACGAAATCGCAGGCAAAAGCTAGTGAAAAAATAATAAAAAAGAAAGAGCCCTCAGGCTTAATCGTTAATCATAAAATAATTAATGATATTACGATAAAACGTAATCAACTGGAATTAATGAGTACCTACCTACACAAGTCAACAAGGAAAGCGTTGCCTACCTCAGTTCAATTTCACGAAAATAAAATGTCTGTGGATTTTATATTTTACTACCTTCTGTCTGCGACTTTGTCCACATAAAAGTTAATTTTACCATAAAACATATCCTATAACATTCAGCAATAATGAAGCTTTCTATCAGTGAAAGAATTTCTAATCTTAGAGACAAACTTTACTTAACTGCCCCGTTGGTCTCGTGGTTGCAAGTGCGACTGCTGTGCAAGGGGTCTCGGGCTCGATTCCCAGGTCGAGCAAAAAGTGTTATTGGGTTTTTCTATGAAATTCTCGGTAGCAGCTCGGAGTTTGGATTTGTGCCCGGTTAATGGCAATAGGCTCGCCCCCTATTACATGGGACCTAAATATACCGGCGAACTGTGGGTGTACATTGGTACACCTCTGCCTAACTCTTCGGGGAATACAGGCGTGATGGTATATATTTTAAACTTTACCTATTCATATTCTCTACATAGTATAAGACAAAGTCGCCTCCCACCGTCTGTCTCTATATACGATTAAATCTTTAAAACTCCGCATCGGATTTTAATGCGGTTTTCATCAATAGATAGAGTAATTCAAGAGGAAGGTTTATATTATAGAACATTACGCTACAATCAACGGGAGCGAAGCAGTATCCTGGGACATAATTGAACACTGGTAACACCGCAGGGTATAGATAGTATTAGTATGAATTCATTACAAAACGAATCATGATCCAAGTGCAAAAAAGAAACACTAATATCCATCAGATAAATACATAAGAAAACAGGAATATGTAGCTTATAATAAGTACTACAAAGTTGTCTTATAAACTCTCTTTCACAAAACTTTATATGTAACAATGAGAAGATTTCGATAACGCGTCCTACGCATTTCTGCCGCAAGCCGCGGGCCACTTTTAATCCTGACCGGTAGATTATTCCCAGCCCGGCCTTAGCAATGTCGACGCAATTATCTTCTAATATTTCTCAAGGCTATATGTAGGGCTTTGTTGAGATTCTACAATAATGGAGGGACATTATTATTGTAAGAGAGTGAGAATTTGGTGGAGTTAGTGATTTGATTAATGACTTTATTACTATTTGGAGCGTATGTATGTTTACTTGATAGTTGATATAATTTACGGTGTGTACGTGTGTCTTGACACACATTCCATAGCAGTTAACTACGAATATGGGCCATCAAATAAAGTAATATTAGACTAAAAATATTTAATGGGAACGAGTATTATTCAAAAAAAAAAACCACTAATCCGACTTTCAAACTTTTAAATACGAGTCAATTTCACATACAGTTTGCAACCAGCTTAATGAATTATGACCATATTCTATACAGTAATCTAGTGTCGTATTGTCCTAACTAGGGTTCCGTGTATGGTCCCTAACACGTCCTGACGGCATGACGTAATTAGATCACAGATGACATAGGACGACCCTAGAGTAATTTATACGACAGTACATCCTATCCCTATCCCTCAACTATATTTGTACCTCATGAATAACCGATGAAATTCACCACAAGATATTTTTGTTTGAGCTTATTAAAAAAAGCAACTGTTCTTTCCATACAAAACTGTAACATCGACACTTTAAAAATGTATGGAACAGCGGACGAAAAATATTAAATAATAAATAATATTTTTTTATTATTTATATATTTTATTTATTAGCTCTAGGTCGTATAGTCCGTTGCGAAACTTGTTCGAAAGAGTTACCGCAGCACTGGAACGCAAAGGGGAGGAACACTGATGGGTTTTATTTAGTAAAAGTCTGACACTCCCTTCCGCTTCACACAGAGCAAACGAATTCAGTTGATGATTTCCCATACTTTAAAAAATGAGGTCGTATAGTCCGCCTCTCATATACATTTTCACCATATTCTTATAGAAAGAGTATATTGTATTGGATATGTATCGAAACGAGAAAAGATAAATAATCTTTTAAAGACAAGATAATATGTTACTTCTAAATTACCAAGCGGTTAACACAAAACAGTCACAACATAATATAAACACAACTTTCAAGATAAACAAGTAATTACGTAAGTATTCGTGATATCACAATGTTTTTGTTTTGCTAAATTGTGAGACAGTATCATTGTAAACATGTTAAACTTTTGCTCATCGTCCTTTATTTTTTTTACCAACGGTTTAAGTATCCGGTGTGTATTTTTAAATAAATGTGATTATTTTAAAAAATGTATTTTTTAATTATTTAATGTCTTGATGGCTCAGTAGTTAAGGCGTTAATATGCATGAGATTCGATGTAGGGAAAGTGTCAATGTGAGTTTTTAGTTCTTAAGTAGGTAGGTACTTTTTAAGTTTTTCTTGGACTTCACTAACATCGGTGCAAGGAAAATATCTTAAGGAGATCTGGACTAATTCATATAAGTCTGAAATCGGCAATCTGTCTTGAGTAAGCGTGGTGATCAATGCTCGTGCTCTATATGAAAAAGAGGCTTTCAACCTGCAGTGGACAATCATAGGCACACTTACATGTGATCGGAAACAAGTATTAATTATGAATAATTATCGAATATAAAACTCCGGTTAAAATCCTCAGAAACCCTACCCCTCCTAGTTTATCTGTCTATTTGGTTCATTTCACGACTAAACTAACACCAGATTTTTTTTAAAACTCGAAAACATTATGTTGACCTTTTACACCGGAAAATTAAAAACTTTAAACGTTACGTTTTAACTTTTAACGTTGGCTCAGCTACGAGTGCAGTGGCTAATATTATTTTCATTTCGTGCAGTTTTCTACTCTTTCCACGAACACCAAAATGCATAACAGCATTTTTTTTAAAGTAACCGATTATTTAAATAAATGCTGTCTGTGATTACTAATCCGCTCCGTTGTTCTTAGCGTGCTATTCTATACGTCGAAACCTTCTTCTTGAATCACTCTATCTCTATCGATGAAAACTACATTAAAATCTGTTGCGTAGTTTAGAAGATCTAAGCATACAAAGAGACAGATAGCGGGAGGCGACTTTGTTTTATATTTTGGATAAGGATATATCTTTTATGTTTAGTATTTTAGGTACACAATGAAATGCCTCGTCATGTCATTAACATAGTTACGACTATCCTCGGACATAATAACTTTGTTAGGACTCCATGTGTACATTAACAAGTTTCCTTGAATAGTTTGCGACCTTCATATTTACGCAGCGTCCTTTGTGAAGGGGATGATAAACTTGAACATTCACTTGTAACCAGTCATTCAGCGAATGTTACATGACTAAATGAAAAACCGGCCAAATGCAAATGAGACTCGCACATAAATACTAACAACCAATTACTATGTATAAAATATTGGGCAAGATTGTTAGATTCACTTAGCCTAATATAGAAAGTTTTTTTATAGGTAAGGGGTTCTGAACCACCGCACAATATTTAACAAGACATTTTTAAAATATTAAAACAGGTTTTCATATTCCAAAGCCAAAGTTAAATTTATTTATTTCAATTAGACCACCTAAAAGCATATTTGAACGTAATTTTCTAGGAAAAAATAACTAAATCTAGTTGCTTTTCAAAACGTAGTTTTTTATGGAGAATAATGGAAGGGGAACTACGTTATTACTCTTTAAAAAAAATGCATAATATTATTTGTATAACGTTAATTAAATAATTTAAAGAATTAGAAAAGCTTTAATATATCCCACTATAGGTAGGTACTAAAATATGTACAAAGTTATACACAAATTAAGCAAAGACTTTCCATTCACAATATTCTCTTTAATTTCATATTCTCTAAACAAAACCAAATAAAGACGGAACCCCCGCCACTCGTCCCAACATATTTCACGTAAAACCGACGAAAAGAAAAAGGTTAACTAGAAAATTAAATTAATCTGAGTTTAAGCACGCCCAGGTAGACAGGATTTGGAGGCATATATTATTAACCTGTCCCTTTAGGGAGGCGGGCAGGAATGATAAACGAAGTTGGTCCTATGCCTCGTTGGTCCCGATATCAAAAATTCCCCAGCAATAAATATTTATGAGGAAGTACTCGTACCGAGCTGTTTTATATTTCAACAAAACTCACCCTTTGTTAGGATCTATTCAATTCGTGAGGCGATTGTTTTTTTGCCTTTTAAATAGGATATTATCTGTCGGCGTGTCATCCTGACCCGGTTTGGGAAATTCACGTTTTTTTTAAGTGAAAAGGGGGAAGTAATGAGCGCTGAAAATGCTGACGTTTTCACTGTTACGGTAGATTTTATGTTTATGTTTTTTTGGTGATTAGTGTGCTGATCCCCATTTCAGTGTGAATATTACACTTGGATGGCTTCTTTTCGATGTTTTATATCTATCAATCTATAACAAAACAAAGGAGGTGGGGGAAACATAAGTTTAACACCCATCATCATCTGCTTAGTCTTTTTCCCAACTATGTTGGGGTCGACTTCCAGTCTAACCGGATGCAGCTGAATACCAGTGTTTCAAATGGATCGACTGCCTGTCTGACCTCCACAACCCAGTAACTGGGCAACACGATACCTCTTGATTACACTGGTTGTCAGACTTCTTGACTTCTGACTATCCGTAACGACTGTCAAAGATCTACGAATGACAGCCGGGACCAAAGGCTTTTTTTTTATAAGTATAACACCCACACACTGAAATATGAAAACATAATCTGCTGTAGTGTATAAGATTATACATACACATAAGCGGATTGGCGCATTCGGTTCGGCATTTTCAATTTAACGATTGCAGGTTTTCATTATTTTATAAAGCATTTTTAAATGTGTTGTGAATATTTGTTTTAATAAAAATTGTTCGTATTCATATAAACTTTCAGTATAGTAACGAGATTATTCTGTGAATAGAGTATTCAACTATGATTTACAAAAGATATTATTTAAAATAGTGCGTTTTCAGTGGGCTTTTTTACAAAAAAGTCATATTAGCATATCGGTGATGCGTAGATACCCATAAATTATGCTCCTACCAAAAATCGCCTACAGCAGCTAAACAAGTTTTCGCTTTAAAATACCTACCAATTTTAACCTGTTATATTTATTTAGAGACAACAAACTTCTACTAACAGCTTGCACCAGACATAAAAGTTATTGGTCAATTAATAAATACTTACTAAACATAAAGAAAAACATAAAATTTAAAATTTGAAAAATTACACCTTAAACACGAAAATAAAAACAAAACATAATACATAATATTTCCTTATAATTCCTTCCAAAAAATTTACGGAGTTTTGCGTGGTCCCACGTAACTCCAACAGAAACATAAATTAATTATGCGTTGGTCATTTATTTCTGCCCATCTCTCGTATATACACATACGTGTCGAAAGACCCACATGGGGATTAAGTCAAGAGGATTGACCGCTACATCTTTCTTGACTTATACTTATAGCAACGTGTTGCAATCCTTGTACAAAACTCAAAAGAGACAATATTAACTTTTAGCAACCGTTGCATATGTAGCTGATATAAAAAATACATCATCATCATCTTCCTGCCCTTATCCCATGTTACTTAGGGTCAGCGCAACACGTTTTCTTCTTCCATACCATCCTGTCAGCCGTCATGTTATCACTCACTCCTTTCTCTTTCATATCATTCTTCACACAATCCATCCATCTTTTCTTTGGCCTCCCTCTTCCTCTCCATCCATCCACATTTATAGTCATTACTCTTTTGGTCACATGTGTGTCATCCCTCCTCTTCACATGCCTATACCAAGACAAACGGTTCCCTTTCAACTTTTCTGTCACTGGCGCTACTTTCAAACTTCCTCTAATATACTCATTCCTTACCTTATCCATTCTGGTCACACCACACATCCACCTCAACATTCTCATCTCCGCAACATGCAATCTTTTTTCATCCGTCTTCTTCATGGCCCAACATTCCGATCCATACATAACGACAGGTCTTATCACGGACTTGTAGATTTTCCCCTTTAACTTGAGCGGCATCCGTGGGTCGCAAGTGATTCCCGTAACCTGTCGCCATTTCATCCACCCTGAGTTGATCCGATGCGTTACGTCTCGGTCTACTCCGCCATCTCCTTGGACAAGCGATCCGAGGTACCGGAAGTCGGAGCAGGTTGGTATAGGCGTTCCGGCAAGTGCTATTGGCACAGGACTGGAGAGACCGCCAAAATCGCAAAACAAGTACTCGGTCTTGGTTCTGCTCAATTTAAGGCCAACACTCTCCAGTCTTTGCCACCACACCTCCAACCTGCTCTGGACCTCTAGACCACTCTCAGCAACTAGCACAATGTCATCAGCAAACAGCATGCACCAGGGTGCCTCTTCCTGGATGTCCGACGTCAAAGCGTCAATTATAACCAGGAAGAGGTAAGGGCTGAGGGCCGACCCTTGATGCAAGCCGACAGCCGCATGGAAGTTGCTGGTAGTCCCTACTGCAGACCGGACTTGTGTACTGCATCGACTGTACATTGCACGAATATTAAAAAATACATATGTATGCATAACATAATGATCGCAATTTAACTAATATCAAAAACGTGACAGTGAGTTTGTTTATTTGGTAATTACGCTTTCATGCATTAACTACTTAACCAATCACAGAGAAATTTGATTTGTACTTTCAATCCCGGAAAAAGTACTGCCTCTTAGAGAAATAAAAATATTTCTTACGTGAGCGAAGCTGCGGGCAAAATCTAGTAGTGTATAAATTTGGCCCATCAAATGATTATCATAAGCTTCTATGTTTTAATTAAATCAACATACGAGTCCTATTCCTGACTTCCAATATCCATAGAGTAGTCAAATATGGCTGCTTTTACAGCGATAGAAACGTGCGACTGTATCGCGAATGAATCGCTACAGAAAACGTGTGTTGCCAGCCTTTCATTCTTCTGCGGGTTATTCGAAAGAGATACCGCGCCCCCGGAACGCAAAGGGCACAAGAAGGAACATGGATGGGTTTTAGTCAATAAAAGTCTGACACTAAGGGGTGGGGGGAACGCATTTGATGATTTCCCATCTTGAAAAAAAGCCTTACATTCTTCAAGCGTAACAAACATAGTTACCCTTTTTCTTATCACATCCGTTTCCTATAACAAGCATCAAACAAGTTCACACCCCCTATAATCCCCATTCCGTTTCCGGGGTAACAATACGTAAAAATAAATCTATGTAAATAAAATGTTACAATCAGTAAGTTGACATTTTTAGGGTTCCCCACCCAAAGGGTAAAACTCACAGAAAACTGGACCGTATTACTAGACTCCGCTGTCCGACCGTCTGTCACCAGGCTGTATCTCATGAATCGTAATAGTTAGACAGTTGAATTTTTTCAGTTGTCGCTATAACAACAAATACTAAAAAAACAGAATAAAATAAATATTTAAGGGGGCTCCCACACAACAGTCATGATTTTTTTGCCGTTTTCAAAGATAAGTACGGAACTCTTCGTGCACGAGTCCTACTCATACTTGACCGGTTTTTAATACCTACTTCTCCCTGTTACCAAGTTCCATTTGTTTGCGATGCTTTTCTTTATGTTAATATTTTGTTCCTTTTGTCAGAAGTCGTTTTGTAAGAATAATTTTTGACATTTGTTTTGTAACGAATACCTATTATTTACTCGACTACGGCGAAGTTAAAAGGGGGGTTATGATTTTGACCGGTATGTATTATGTGACTAGGTATGTATCTAATACGTTCATATGTTTCTCATAACCGCGTCTCACAATTAATTTGTAATTCGTATATGTATTCTTATCTCTCTCTACTTTGTATATTTTGATGTATGTATTTATATATGTATTTATAATCATATTTTATTCTACTATTTTACTTCAATACATTATGTGCATAAAGTTTAGTAAATAAATAAGCTCACTAGTCTAAACCACTTATCATAATTGGACAAATGAGGTATCATTGGAAGGATCAATCTCATTAAAATTCCAGGCTTTATTCCCTGGACAGTTCACCTTTTTATCCACCAATCTCACTAATCTTTTCAGGTGGATGTCCTCAAAGTATACCAACCTATCATAGTTAAATTTCAAAGTGCTTCAGTAGTTAACCTTAAATGTTCCCTTTTGCTTCCCACTCCCGACACTCACACACACTCACAGGATAAGTGGGGACCCCTCTTGAAACCGTCTAGACAACTTAATTTAGTCTAAAATTAGGTGTCCTTAAAGCATCTCCGCACTATTAATATACGAGTTCAAGAATCTCAAACGACTGCGTCTACCTAAATACTCGTTGGATAATATAATACCGCCATTACTTAGAAGCAGAGCTATATTTAGGTTTATCTTGGACATCTCTGATATCGGTGAAGGAAAACATCGTGAAGAAACCTGCTCTTATATTAAGTCTGAAGTTGTCAATCCGACTTGAGCAACCATGGTGGTCAATGCTCGTGCCTTCTCTGTTTGAGAAGAGGCCTTTGCTCTGCAGTGGGACAATAATCGGCTGGTATTATGGAAAATGTTCAGAAATCCAGTGAATATTATCGAGTAGCTAATTTAATTAATTTAAATATTTAATTCAGGAAAATACAAGGAGTGCTACTTCAAGGCCCATGTCATATTTCCCTCGTGACCTACCGTGGGTTGCAACCCATAGTTTGGAAAATGTTGGTCTGGTATAGATAATACTGTTGAAAACGTGTTTAAGCCTCACCCAATTAGATCACCATCCGTACGTTGTTTGTATAATGACAGGCCGTGTCGACGGCGCGTTCGTGTTCCACACAAGCCTCAAAGAAATGTCACCAAATTGGAGGGACACGTCAGGGCCGATGCCTGCCGGGGCTGCGGGTTGTTCGAAAGAGATACCGCGCCCCCGGAACGCAAAAGGCACAGAATGAACATGGATGGGTTTTAGTCAGTAAAAGTCTGACACTCCCTCTCACCCCGCCTAGGAGAGAAGTCATTTGATGATTTCCCATCCGAAATGAAGCCTCACCCTCATTTTACATCTCTTTTAATTCCAGACCGCTACATAATCTCGTGCCACACAACGGACTTCGAGTGCTTCAAGCGGCAGTACAAATCTCTGCGCGACAATGTGTTGCTAGGCAACATCAGGTTCAACATCCCCAAGTACGAGCACTACATGTTCGCGTACCTAAGCGGCACCTGCATCAAGCTAACCGGCTTGCAGGACAGCGAGCTTACGGCCATTACGTGAGTCTACCATAAAACCTTCATTTTTTAAGGTTCCGTTATCCGTACCCCAAAAGGGTAAAACGGAACCCTATTTCTGAAACTTTGCTGTATGTATTGATAACGACAATAGGTGGACGCTTAAAATATTTACAGAATATTTAGTTTGTATATTTAGTTTGTATGGAGTTTCTTGCCCGTTCTTCTCCATACTAAACTACCTTTTGGAATGGGCAACTAGATTCAATATTAATGATTTTTTATGTAATGACGTTCAAAAGTGCCTTTTAATGGCCTAATTGAAATAAATGATTTGACTTTGACTTTGACTTATATTCACCTTAAAAATAAATCATTAAATTAAAATAAAACAAATGTTTATGGGGGCTCCTATACAACAAACGTGTTTTTTTACCGTTTATAGATAATGCACGGAACCCTTCATGCACGACTCCAACTCGCACTTGGCCAGGTTTTTTATGTCATTGGATGGCAAACAAGCCAACGGCTCACTTAACACATTTCATTGTTTGAATTCAGAATACGTTGCACCTTCTCACAATGAAATTTGTATCTTTATGTATAGTTAATAAAGTAATATTTTGAGTAGCTCTATAATAACGTGCGCGCGGTGTCGCGTCTGGGTGTGAACTGACCATTATATTCAATTTCCAGGATGGAGGGCGATGCGAAGAGATTCACGATAGTGTTGGAACTACCGTTGAGGATAAGCCAAGTGAAGGACCCCACTAAGGAGTGCGACAAACCACAGCGAGGTACGTTATGTACAGTGTTATAGTTGTGTATGTAGTTTTCATTTATAAGGTGCGTAAGGGACATAATATATCCTTAAACTTCGCCAGTGTACTCGGAACGCTGTTCTGACTTCAGAACAAGTAGAATTTCTATCAGGAAAATTTCCTTTTTTGTTTTTACGACTGATAAAGTTGCGGCAGAGAAGAAATTGGCCTGTTGCTTTTTTAGTCGTCCCTAATGGCAATTAGGAAAACGTGGCTTCTTACAATAAAATGTTACTGTCGAACCTGTAGTTCCGGAGATAGGCGCATTGCAACAAACAAACGTAATCTTCAGCTTTATATGTATTATTAATAAAGATAAAACCAATAAAAATTGGTTTTATTTAATAAATATATTTATAACACTGAACTTAATCTAGTAATATAAGTATATTACTAAACTTGGACCGTTTTATAACTATATTCCTAGTGAGATAGTAATGAATCGCTTTCGTATAACTTTGTTACGGTATATAATTATATCCCTAGAGACATAACTATATTACGGCTTTATCTATCTTACTGCGACATAGATACTCTTTAAAATTTATCCGTACCTACATACAAAATATTAAGTGCGGGCTGGGTATGGCTAGTTTCGTTATTCTGTCATGGACAGAGCAAAGATTGCTTTCATACATATTGTATGAACTTGTTACCATTATGTTCGTATTTCGGCCTTTCTAGCCCTCTTTATTCTGAGGTACTTTCTTGAAACTGTGCATAGATAGAGCCTAATAAAAAATAAAAAATATACCATCACGCCTTTATTCCTTGAAGGGTTAGGCAGAGGTGTACCAATATACACCCACATTTCGCCGGTATATTTTAGGTCCCATGTAATAGGGGGCGAGCCTATTGCCATTAACCGGGCACAAATCCAAACTCCGAGCTGCTACTGAGAATTCCATAGAAAAACCCAATAACACTTTTTGCTCGACCCGGGAATCGAACCCAGGACCTCTAGCGTAGCAGTCGCGCTCAGGACCACTAGGCCAACGAGGCAGTTAGCGCCTAGATAGAGCCTAGTTAGCGCTATAATTGTATCTAACTTACTAGAAACTAACATAAAGCTGAATAGTTTTGTTTGTATTTTTTTAATTCGATATTTGTAAGCTCTTGACTCTAGTCTTGGTCAGAGGTGGCATTGACAAAGTCTACGAAGGAGTGAGCTTACCCAGAAGAAGCCTGTTCACTCTAACTTTGAAGAGATTAGGGTTTAATGGGTTCGGGATTACAGACGCAGGTAGAGAGTTCCACTCCTTTGCAGTGCGCAATATAAACGATTAATGAAAGTGCTTAGTGCGATTTTTGTTCGAATGAGCTAATCTCAGAAACTGCTGGCCCGATACTGAAAATGGTTTTGGTAATAGGAAGCTACGTTATCCCTGTGTGCACTATTTTACTGTAAAAAAGGGACTGTAAGAAAATTTGTTGCATGGTAATCAATGCTCGTGCTTTCTCTGTACGAGAAGAGTCCTTTGCCTGGCAGCAAAGGCTGGTATTCAAAATAAATAAGAAAAGCCTCCACCGATGTTTCAGTTCGGTAATCATTCAGATATTGGTTAGCTGTTTATTTATATTTTAGTATTTCGTTATACATAATAAACAAGGTCATTACCTCAATTAATTTATCAAAAACAAGTAATTTTGTTGATTTACATAATTATTTAGAATTAATATTAATTATAATTGTTTCAGCCTTTAAACCCACAAAAGAATCAAATTATAAGGGTAAGTTTATTATTATTTTGTTTGTTATTAATTTACACATATACAGGGTGACTTTTCATTCACATGCCGTCTTCTAGGGGGTGAAAGTATTCATGAATAACTTTTATAATGGAACCAACTCTGAATTATGATAAAAAATATCAGCTGTTGCCTACCAAAAATGCACTGCAACACGATCAAAATGTTTCTATGGAACAGCTGACCTTTACACCTCTAGGCTCCGAAACTACTGGACCGATTTAAAAAAAAAATTAAAATTCATTTATTCTCAGGTAAATTACACCCATTGCCATACATAACTCAAATACAAATAAAATAATTTTAAATCATAATAAATACCAAAACATCAAATTAAATTACGAGATAAATTGAAATAAAAAATAAATAAATACGAAATTACATTAATTATCAGAATTAAATCAAATTAATAAAAATAAATACACAACAATAAAATTAATACCTTCTCTCCGACACTGGTACAGCAACATGTCTGCTGGAACAATGCCGGAGAAAGGGGCAGTCTAGCCTTCCCGCAATCATCGCCAGTACGATGTTGGAGCTACCCCGAACCCTGCTCACCAAGGATGCGGCGCGCTTGCGCATGGTCGCGTGGAAGCAGTCGATGCGCGCCTCTGCAAACATACCCGAGGCACTGCAGTTTTTAACCATTTTCACCAATAGATAGCTACATTATTCCTGAGTAACACAGGTTTTATAACATCACGCTACGACACACAGGAGCGTAGTATTCACCAAAGATGTAACTTATGGCGGGTGAAATAAGCAACGCAGACGAAGTCGCGGGCAGTTTTCTAGTCCTATATATACATACAGTTTTACTTACATCCTACTACACAATAACATACAATTATGTGACTTAATAACATAGCAAAACAAATCGTAAAGTAAGTACCTAGTTTTAGAATTAAACTGAAGTTTTGAGCGACGCGAGACAGGCGCGTTACATCAGCGAGTAGCGTGTTTACTAAGGCCTACACCACAGTGCTGAACAAAAGCAAAGATTCAAGTCTTGGTTGTTCAAAATCTGAACGATGGGAGGTTAAAAATTATGTATAATCACGATGTCCATTATGGTGGGTCCACACGATACAGACTTAACACAGACTTCTATTGAATTTTGTCTGTACAACAAATCAGTACAGACAAATGTCGGTGTACCAGAAAAGTCGGAAGTCTGCGTACATGTCTGTACGATTGTCGGAGCAAAACTCATAATTATTGAATTACTTAATTTATTAATTAAAATCGAAGTCTGAACTGATGAAAAGTCTGCACAGACATTTGGTAAAGACCTCTGAGTAAAAATTTTTACTCAGACTTTATAGTCTGTGCAGATATCTGTACAGACAAAAGCCTGTATTGTGTGGACCCACCATTACATGTAGAAATCCGAAATGTTCTGTGATTGTCACAGCGGTTTTGCACTACGTCCGATCCGAACCCGATCTGGACCCGTGAAAATATGGTCCGTAGTAGTCGTAGAACTATTTCTATGGTAATTTACGCACTAGATCCGATCTCCGTTATCTGATTTCTTTCCTTGAATATTTTCACGGGTTCGAATCGGATTCGGACATAGCGCGAAACCGCTCTCATTCATTTCTAATTGAAATAAATGCCTTGACTTGACTTGAACTTTTACTAGTTGGTATATCTTAAGTTTTACTGGAAAATCTAAGGATTTACCGTACCGACATCGTGACTCTCATTAAATCTTAGGTTTTAAAAGTTCAAAATGAACGATAATCACAGATCATTCCGGACTTTTACCGTTAGGAGTATATCTTAGGTTTTACTGGAAAATCTTAGGATTTACCATAGCTTAGGCTTTCACAGTAACATAATGTACTCTGTTCCAAGCGGCAGCAAATTCACTCCTGATTAATTCATCAAAAATTGGTTCATGTGATATTGTATATGCCTAATACCTATGTGTAACAAATAGGTACCTTATAAAGTACTATAAGGTAATACAAATAAAGAGAGATAATATGTAATAAACCGACTTCCAAAAACGTTGGTGGTTCGAGTGTATTTATTTTTTATGTATGTTTACCAATTTCTCCGCCAATTATCGACCAATGTTTGATATTATTTTAATATCCGAAAGGGTATACTTTTGACGTTCCATATTTTTCAGGTACTTATAGGTTTATTTTCATCATTTAAAACAACCTACCTAAGGTAAACAATTAATACGTTTCCAATTTATTATTTCAGATCATATGATGAAATTCACAGGGAACGGTAAGTGTTTTTTCTAAATTAACTCTTATTTCTGCGTCCCTAAAGTTCAAATAGCATAAACCAGTACTCCTGAACAATAATATTGTGTAGGTACAGGTGACAACAATACGTCTTAATTTAATCGCGAGAGACGTTTTAGCGAACTCAAGTAAATCAATTACTTTATTTCACGTTTCCTAGAGAGAGAACATTTGAAGGTTCTCAAATTCTCAAAATTAAATTTTATCATTTGTGTATTTAATTACGTTGGCTGTCGCACTGTATGTTACATCTTTTTCTTTTTATATAATATACCATCACGCCTGTATTCCCCGAAGGGTTAGGCAGAGGTTTACCAATGTACACCCACAGTTTGCCGGTATATTTAGGTCCCATGTAATAGGGGGCGAGCCTATTGCCATTAACCGGGCACAAATCCAAACTCCGAGCTGCTACTGAGAATTTCATTAGAAAAACCCAATAAACACTTTTTGCTCGACCTGGGAATCGAACCCGGGACCCCTTGCATAGCAGTCGCACTTGCGACCACGAGACCAACGGGGCAGTCAACCACGAGACCAACGGGGCAGTCGTAGTTTTCTTTTTAAAAAGTGTTAAATAATTTTATAAGTCAATCTTTTATTGAATGATTCGAATTTAAATGTGTCTCTTATTGCAAAAAACGTTGCACCCCCCTTTAATTTCTTCTGGATCGTCGGTGAATTTACAAATACATAACTCACATACACAAATAACCAGACTCGGAACAACCAATCAATACAATAACTTTTCTCATACATTTTGTACGGAAAAACGATCTCAGTTTCATTATAATTATACACTTTTTTTATTCAATCCGTCTGGTAATTCTCTAAAGTTACAAGTCGGATTGAAAAAAAAACAGTTAACAGTCGGATAAATAAAAAGTGTGTATTATTTAAATTATTTGGATTAACGCATTTAAACCAACAAATAAACAAAAATCTCTTCATCTTCTTTATTATATTATACTGTTACCTAGCCTCTCCCCTTCTTCCTTTCACCTTCTTCCTTCTCAAACAGGCCAGGTAACGCATATCATCACTGACTGTAGGTACCTACATACTACACCAAGTACGGACATCCCTGTTCGTGTTCAACCACGCACTAATTGGTGCGGTTCAATGGGTCGCCTGAATATCTGGCGAGCCCTCCAGGGCGTATTGTTTAGGAGCCCCATTGTTAACAAGAACACAGCGGATCCTTGAATAAGTTTGTAAAGATTAACACTTGAAGCAAGAGGTGATACGGAGCTAGCTTTCGCATACATACTTGAAGAATGACTATATTGTTTTTTTTTTCGAATGAACATGTAAGATCAACGAGGCCGAAATAGTGCCCCAAAAAGCTCGATAAAATTGTAAATATATTGACTGCCTTGTTAGTCTAGTGGTCCTAAGCGCGACCGCGATGCCAGAGGTCTTGGGTTCGATTCCCAGGTCGAGCAAAGTGTTATGGGTTTTTTAATGGCAATAGGATCGCCCCTTATAATATTACATGGAATCTAAACATAACGGCGAACTGCGGGTGTATTTTGGTACACCTCTGCCTAACCCTTCGGGGAATACAGGCGTGTTAATATGTTTATTCGAAATCATGACTGTATGTAGTTACATAATTATTAGGATACATGAAATTAACAATAATGTATGCAGAGCTAGCGGGTGACAGTTGATTTTGGGAAAGCATTCCAGCTGGAATTAATTGTTTTCGACAACTTGTTAAATAAATTGTAAACAAACTTTATGTGTACTTATTTAACTGGATGATGTGTGTATTGTTATATCGGGTTTAATTTTGTAATGTTATTTTAGACTTGATTTTACTTAATGTTTTTGCATCGTTAGTATTTATTTGTTGATAAATCTCTAGTCAGTTATCTTGGACATCACTGACATCAAGTTCTTAACTGGCTCATTAGGGTAAACCTGCTGTTTTAAATCTATATATATAAAAGAAAGTCGTGTTTGTTACACCACTTATAACTCGAGAACGGCTGGACCGATTGCCATAGTTTTTGATTTGTTGGATTTGTTTCATTGAATACATCTTAAAAACAATGAAACGAAAAAAAAAAGTCGGAAATGTCGGTAGGGGTAAATAAATAAATAAATAAATAATAAATAAATAATTTATTTAAATAAAAAATGTTTACAAAAAGTGTACATAACACCAAACAGATAAAAAGATTTTCCATAAAATTACAGTGCCTAAAAATTAACTAAAACTAAATAATTATAGGAGCAAGTATCGATAGTTCGGAATTGCAATGTTAGGTAGCGAGCGGGTAGGGTAGGGGTAGGGGTAGGGTAGGGGTAGGGGTAAGGTAGGGGTAGGGTAGGGGTAGGGTAGGGTAGGGGTAGGGTAAGGTAGGGGTAGGGTAGGGGTAGGGTAGGGTAGGGGTAGGGTAGAGGTAGGATACCACGCGAACGAAGTCGTGGCGGGTCAGCTAGTAAATAAATAAATTTCTCTTCCTTTACAGCAACTATTGGCGTAACATATCCATATCATCTAAGAGAGAAAAATAAAGACATCTACATGTACTTGGAGGATGAGAATCTGGATGTCATCCTGGACATCCCGGACCTCAGCAGCATGGAACTGGAGAGCCAACTTGAAGGTATCTTCTTATTTACTCTTTATCTGATAATAGCATAAGGCTGTGACTTCGTTGGAATTAATGTTGGGCATCACGGGCTTTTAATTGTTTTTGGGCAAAGTTATTCCTTATATAACATAAGCTACCTGCCAGTGAACGTCTCTTCAAAGAACCTTCAACCATTTCACAACAGACGAAAGTTGGTCCTTACGACACTAATTATAGAACGGTCCGACACGACACGATGACGGATGATTTTTCTATTTCTTGTACCTATTATGTTATGTATCTGCATCACCTTAAGGTGGACTGGTAGAAACTGTCCCACGCATTAAGTCCGCCGGTACGGTACGGTGTATTTTTTACATTATGTGCATAACGTTTAAATAAATAAATAGTCGGTCCTACATAGAGTCGGACGTTAACGAAGGCTCTTACTGATTAGAAACCACCACGGTGTTCCAACCTGCCTAAACGTACTTCTGTACCCACAGTGCAGCTGTACGACTGGTCGGAGTGGGCCTTCGAAGCGGTGCAACACGTGGACGCTGCTGAGCACTTCGCGCTGCCGTACACCAGTCAGCTACGAACCCTCATGGAGCGACTACCACTGGACAGGTATGTATTCTCTAGACCGATCCCGGCCACGGCGGCTAATCTTAATGCAGACTAGCCTAGTACGCAGAAGACTGTTATAGAGCACAAGTGTGGGCCAAACACAGGTGCGCTCCCACTTCCCTAACTCTCATAGTCGACGAAAATCCGACACGACCGGAGAGAGATTATGCGCAGGACCAACGGGTTCATATGCTTTCCGAACCACGCGGGTGTTATACCACCAATTTGCAAGCTCTGGGCTGCTACTGAGAAATTCCTAATGGAAGAATCCAATGACACTTTTTGCCCGACCTGGGAATCGAACCTATGAACCCACGGTCACCAGTCGCGCCTTTGGACAGGTACATACGAGGTGTGAACAGACAGCTCTAGCAAAGACGAGAACCCGGTTATGGTCGCAGGATACCGCTGGATGCAGCTAGCGCAGGACCGGTCATTGTGGCTATCTTTAGGGGGGGCCTATGACCAGCAGTGGACGTCGGTCGACTGATATGATGATGATGATGATAGCTCTAGCATATTGATCTAGCTAATATAAGCTCCGATGTTGGATTAAAAAATATCCTTTCTATCTGTGTTCCCTTGGGATAATATATCAACTTTGACGCTGGCAGAAGCTTGTATTGTATATTCCTTTGTGTTAATTTTAAACATAATCTTCCTGCCCTTATCCCATTTTATTTGTGTTAATTTTAAAAAGCAATTTTAATTCAAACCTGTTTTCGATGCTAGACAAAGTTTACCCACTTAATATTCTTTCAAAGTAAACCTAAAACTGTTATGTCAAGTAAATTGAGAAAACTAAAACCCGAGTACAAGGGCGTAACTATAAAGTACTTTGAGGTCAAAGCGGCCGATGAAAATAGATAACATCAAAATAACAATAGCGAAGTTTTAGAGGTTAACTCAGTCTGACAGTAGCCATATTTCATTACAATAACCGTTAAAATAGAAGAGGTTTCGCTCGTGGAAATTTAACTGAAGGTTACTTGAGGTCAAATTATTTCGTCGTTAAAATTAAGGTCTGGAGGAAAGTTTTACAAATTCTTCTGAAAATTGTTTTGTTATTTATTGTTATTAGTATTTTTCTCTTTTTTGGTAAATAAATAAAAAAGGGGTTTATTGGTACATGGAGTATACTTAGGTAGTATTATTAACGTAAGTTTTTCAAACCAACTGGATGGATGCATGGATCGGACGAAGGCGCGGTCACGAGCTATTAAACAGTAACAAAAAAGCACAATTCTAAGAATAACAGCTCTATAAAACCTTAATAATGTTTATATGAATATTTCTTCAGTACATGTGTATGTCACTGAACAACACCTAAATGGCTGGACCGATTTTAATGATAATTGGTATATTTAATGGTTTAGATTCGCATTTAGACTTAGTAGGTGTCACTACACGTTAAAATTCGGGTAGGACAACATGTCCGATAGTATACATAGTACACAGTACCTATTATAAATATTTTCTTATATTTTTTTTTTTACATTTCAGATTTATTCTGCTTTACCCGGACGAGGAATACTACGACCTGAATTTCAGTTTTACAGAATCAACAACGATAATAAGCATTACTCCAGAAGACACATAATGTTCGTAGGGTTAATACAAAAATACGTTTCGTTTAGTTAACCAAATACTGGCAACATTTTGGAACATATGAAAAAAAAAAAAATTAGGGATACCTCGATACGCCTTTTTGCCGATACGATACCGATACTCTTATAAAAATATCGGCGATACTGATACCGATACCGATACGCTTATTGAATTAAAAAATGAAGGTAGAATAAATAAAACACAATTAATTAATTAATAGTTTTAGTACTTAATCAAAATTAACACTTATAAGATTTTTATTTAAAAAACAAAGTATTCTTAAGTTTTGCAGGCAAAGGCGATTTCGCAAGTCTGTTTGAATAAGACCTGCGGTGAAAAATAGTCTGTCAGATGCGAAAGAACTCATTTGGAAACTAAAGTATCTAATATCGCCGATACCGATATATCGGCCAACCCGAAGTATCGCCGATATATCGGTATCGGTATCGGATGCATCCCTAGTTTCAATCTTTAACACTAAAGCGACACGTTGACATAGACTTTTCACGTTAACGCTGTCCGCCACCGCCAGGCTATCGGTGACCGATTTTTTTGTCACCGATACGTCCTACAAAAGATCGGCCCCACGAAACTATGGATGTATTAAATCGATCCGATAATATAATCCTACAAAAAATCAGATTTATAGTTCTAATTCCAAAGTTATTTATTTGCATACACAAAACTTAGTTGAATAATAATAATTAAATTAAAAACTTAATTACTTAAAAAAGTTACAAAAATTATAAACAACTTTGCTATAGTTAGAAATACCTATTAGTAAATTTAATAGCGTCTAGAATGCTAGATCTTTTCATATTTTTTCAAACATGCGGTCATAATACTTAAAATTGTATTCAATGTAAACAAAGTTCTACGTTCAAAATAAATTAACAATTGTGTACAGTGCAGGTTGCGCTCAAAAACAGCTTTGACAATTAATTCATTGAACGCTAAAGCGTTTTTAATATAAATTTCAGCTGAACAAGGCTTGGACTTGGACTAAGGTTTTAGTGAAAAATCAAACTTGATTTTTGCAAGTTAAGTTAAATATTTAATTAAAGAGTAAAGTTAGGAAAAATAACCGTCAAATTGACTATCAACTTAAATTGTCTGGATATTCAATTCACAGCTGTCATTCTTTGACAGGCGTATGAAGTAGCTATAACACGACCAATTTACGTAGTGTGTCCATCTGATAAACAATTCATTTCCTGGACTGTACCTACATAATTATGTTTATAAATAAATTAAGGTTTTGGTTTTTGTTCATACTTATTGTTTTCTTATGATACAGAAGTTATATTTGTATGCGTGTATGTGTAAACGAGGTTAGAAGTACGAATTAATCAAAAGTGAAGTTTGACAGCTGTCAAATATTAAATTATGAAAGCTTAATCATTTGTCCATGTAACGTAATAAACAAATTGAGAACTTTCACAAGATAAATTGTTTTTAAAATAAAGTAATATTTTACATTAATTACTAATCTAATTAATAAAGAAATATTGCTTATTTTATTGCCCACTCTTAATTATGTTTTGCTAAAATGACTTTGAAAAAGATAAAATATTAGCGGCGTTTATAATAAAGGGAATTAAAATTCCTCGTGAGCAAATACGGCCTGTTCCTCAGATTACGAAGCAGATTTAATGGCTGGAAAACCTTTTATTATTCACGATACGATCACGTGACGATACAAAATAAAATGTCATTTTTTTAAGCTGTATAAGCGCTATAAAAAATGTCGTGCATTTGGCAATGCTGGCATTTTGGGGCACTTGCCTTTTTGACAGCGATGCGGACGAGTTTTTTAGCCCTATTTAAATTTATTTATTTAATAAATTGTACATACTTTGTAATTAAATTATTGTTATTTTTTAAGTGCTTTTCCTTTGTTTTATTTTATCATCTCGCAATTAGCTTCAAAACCTATGAGCAAATAATTATGTTTTTTTTTGGCAGCAATTGTTTTCTCCTGTGAAAATTGCTACATTTATAGAGTTTATATATTTGTCTCATGAAATGTGTGTGGATGTGTGTGACAATGCAAGTATGTCTTTCCTCTTCAAAGTTTTGTTATAGACGCATTTTTACGCACTGTGGGGCTCAGAATAATTTACTTAATCCTATTAATCGCAAGGTCTTCTTCTTAGCGTATCGATGGCAAATAATAAAATATAAATAACTAGCTGTTGCCCGCGACTTCGTTCGCGTTGTGGTTATAAAATATAACAATTAAAACATAAAATACATAGCTACCTTTTGTTGTATCATCCATGCGTATAATCCCACCACCATCACTATTGATTCAGTCGCGAAAATAAAATGTTCTCTAAAATAACTGATTGACTGATTCATCATGGCAGAGTCGAAAGTACTGAAGATAGTGTTAAGACAAATGGTTTGTCATAGAGCGACATGGGCTACTGATTGTAATTTTCTGATGAAAGGAAAATTATTTGGAACAAGTCGTGCCTGTCGTATGATACTTGCCCTTCAAGAAGTTCATCGGTAATTTCGGACCATTTTGGATTTGTTGTAATGGTGATAAATAAATCCGGTCTTCCATATTTTCGCACATAACAAAACGCATCTTGTGTGCGTGCGTGCATATACCGCGGACCTCCCGTGAACGTAGAAGGAAGAATCACCATTCTACCAAGATTTTCTGCATCGGAGTCTTGCTGCATAGCATCCCTTAAGTCTACATAATTTTCAGCCCGAAGTTGTATTTGATTTGTTCTAATAAAAATCAAACGTTCTGTTTCAATCTTTGCGTATTGATCCACCAAGTACTGATTGAACAGGGCAAGATAACGGTGTAGTAGACAATCCTCATTTTGTCGAAGTTGTATCCGGTAACTATAAAACTGCAGAGCTGTGTTTTTTTTTATTAAAATTTGGAGCGCCTGTTTGAGGATTGACGTTGTATGTACCAAAATTGTACCCATCTTCCCCACGGCAAAACATAAGTGGATATTGAAGGGTATCATAAGCTCGATGGGTTTCACTAATTCTCTGCAGACGTTCGTCACGTGCACGCAAGACAATATCCCTTTTGTCACATTCTTGGTCTACTAAGAGTACGGCAACTTCGTTTGTTGTTGGTGCGTTGTAGCGGCCTGGATGTGCAGCAGTTGGTCTTTTGTCGGCACTAATGACAAATTTGTAGTTAGACAGACAGACAGACTCCAGGGCGGTTTTAAAGCTGTTTATGCAGGGATTGACGTCATGCAACATTCTCTGTAAACCACTTATAAGACCAGTATCCAAGTTTGGTATATTTTGCCTTCTGATGTCAGCTTGTTGTTCATAATTAGCAACAAAATATATTTGTAAAAACTTGGGCTCATCAATGAGTAACAAAGAGCCAATAAGGTGGTAAACTTGCCCTTGAACTTTAAAGGTTAGCATGAAACCTCCTTCAGTCTCTGCTTAGCGCCGAAAGAAGTCTTTTGAAATGAGCTGTTATATGATCTGATATTATCTAAAAAATGTTTGGATTTGAGATGGTCGCCATTCAAAAGCACTTTTAGCAGTTCCGGTGGTTCCTGAATAGAAGTTAGCCGTACTTTACCTGCAGCACAACACAACCCTTTTGGTTCCCTTTTCCATTTTCTTGCTTGATAATGGATGCAAACTTCTGTCATAGTGCCAATATGGTCTGCGTGTAATTGTTCACCATGTTGTTCCTCAGATTGTGACTGACGAATCTCATATATTCTCTCACTTTCCTGTGAAAGATTACTCATAACCCTTCGCTTGAACACGATTGCTTTGACATTTAATGTCGATACGTATATCATGGTATCGTTGCCGAGCAGCTGCGTCACGTTGTTCATGCTGTTCCCTCGTTTCTAATGACCGTGAAAGATGATGGCGTTCTCTGTCATTTCTTAACCGTGATTCACGCTCTGTACTACTTTCTTGTGACCGTAAAGAAATATTACGGCTGTGTTGGGAAGAAAGTCGGGAATTACGCTGCGTAAATGTTTTGGAGGCGCGAGACTCAGCAGTACGGCTGCGTTGCGAAGAAAGTCGTGACTCACGCTGTGTAAACGTTTCCGAAGCGCGAGACTCAGCAGTGCGGCTGCGTTGCGAAGAAAGTCGTGACTCACGCTGTGTAAACGTTTCTGAAGCGCGAGACTCAGCAGTACGGCTGCGTTGCGAAGAAAGTCGTGACTCACGCTGTGTAAACGTTTCTGAAGCGCGAGACTCAGCAGTACGGCTGCGTTGCGAAGAAAGTCGTGACTCACGCTGTGTAAACGTTTCCGAAGCGCGAGACTCAGCAGTGCGGCTGCGTTGCGAAGAAAGTCGTGACTCACGCTGTGTAAACGTTTCTGAAGCGCGAGACTCAGCAGTACGGCTGCGTTGCGAAGAAAGTCGTGACTCACGCTGTGTAAACGTTTCTGAAGCGCGAGACTCAGCAGTACGGCTGCGTTGCGAAGAAAGTCGTGACTCACGCTGTGTAAACGTTTCTGAAGCGCGAGACTCAGCAGTACGGCTGCGTTGCGAAGAAAGTCGTGACTCACGCTGTGTAAACGTTTCTGAAGCGCGAGACTCAGCAGTACGGCTGCGTTGCGAAGAAAGTCGTGACTCACGCTGTGTAAACGTTTCTGAAGCGCGAGACTCAGCAGTACAGCTGCGTTGAGATGCAAGTCTGACTTCTCGCTGCGTGTCTGTTTCTGAGCTGCGAGACTCAACATTACGTTTTCGAGTTGCAGATACCCGAGCCTCACGCTCCTGATCGTTTTCAAGAGAACGGACTAACCTTAATCTCTTGGCTAACCTGGAGTTTCGAGACAGGTTACTTCTCTTCGTTGGTGGCATTTCAAATTGTCAGAAAAACAACAGTTAAAATATCGGAACGAAGATCGAAAATGTAATTGTAACGATAGACAGGACTTTGATAGCTACAGTTCCGTTTCTTTTCGATGAACTGTTTTGACTTGCATGCAGTTTTTATGTAACTATATGTATGTATAAACATTATTTTCTGCAGAAAGAATAAACGATTTGATAAAATAGGCAAGATAAACGTTATAGTGTAAGAATGTCTACTTCTATTTTAATATTGTTTGCCTCTAGCACTCAAAAAAATATATAAAAGAATACAAAAAGTAAAACAGTTATTGGGGACCGAACTCAAGTCTAGCTATTTATAAAGCGGTCATCGAACCATTAGACTATATACTTCGATAGCAAAGGCTCTGAAATAGCCCTTCACGATTCACTGCTTAGCTCCTTGAAGGTATAGGCGTGATCATCATTATTTCAGCAGTTCAATCCTCAGTGTTTGGTTTTTATGTAGGTAACTATGTATAGACATTATATTCAGCAAAAATAATAAAAGATTTGAAAAAATAAGCAAGCACTTGTAATAGTTATGATATAAAAATGCCTACTTCTATTTTATTATTGTTTGGAAATCTTCTAGCATTATAAAAAAATATTTTAAAAATTTCAAAAAGTAAAACAGTGGGGATTGAACTCAAGACCAGAGATTTGCAAGGCGGTCATCGAACCATTAGGCTATTTACTTCGATATAAAATTATCTAAAATAGCCGTTCTATTTTGCCTTGGTTGTCTGCTGAGCTCCTTGAAGCTGTACCGTAATGATAATAATTTCAGAATTTCAATCCCCAGTTTGTTTGTTATAATATAACCAAATTACAGTACAAAATAAGAAAAAAAAACTGCTACTGTCCAACCCCTATGTGACATAGCGTAATATATTAAATTTTAGATTAAAGCCCAGGACTATATCCACATAAAGCAAAAAGTTATGTGCATGTCGGTTCAGTATTTGTTAAGTTAAGAGTGTGCATACTGATTCTGCCTAACGCCTATGTGACATAGCGTGATGAATTGTACCTAAGATCCTTGCCCAGGTCACTGCCAACATAATACAAGAAGTTTCGTTCAAATCGGTGCAGGAGTTACTGAGTTATGCGCGTACATACAAACAAACAAACAAACAATCAGACAAAAATTCCAAAAACCATAATTTTGGATTCAGTATGATGTATTTGACAAGTAGCAATCACTTTTCGAAAAAAATATTGAATGTACAGAATTGGTCTCGTTACGATTTTATTATATGTACTTATAGATTATATAAGATATTTCTTAAATACTATGTTTGAACCAAAATTCGGCCACGGCAACACCATCCGCCGACGCAGTCATTAGGTCCTCACGTGTGCAGGTGACAGGGCATGCGGCGCAAGATAAAAGGTGAGCCATGGTCTGCGGAGAGACCCCGCAAGGTATAATATAAGTATTCATTGCGATGTATTTCACCGTGTATGACCATCTCTTGTTGCTTGACTTTTTGCTGAACGTACACATATAAAGTTTAGCCAACACGCGACGCCGCGCCGTCGCCTACAGACTCAAAAGCTTTTGTTATAGCTCTCAATAAAACGTTTGCATAGCTTTAGAAGTTTAGAAAACGTTTGAGATGAAGGTTTTAATTTACCTACTTCATATCCTAAATAAGTGTACAAACAACTGCAAGATGTTTTTGAGAATTTACCAAGATAGAATTTACAAAGTCAAAGTCGATGCATTTATTTCAATTAGACCATTTACAGGCACTTTTAAAGAGTCTCTTAAGTTACAGTTACAATAGTACCTAGTACCTACAAAGTTTGTACCATACTACTACTATGGTACAATTTTTAAGGGTCCGTACCTCAAAGCAAAAAGCAAAGCAATGATTGTCATATGTACGTAATAGATGCTGAAAAAGAGCTTAGGTACTTACTGACGACTTTTTGCCCTATGCAGTATTAATAATTTTCAATAAAAAAAAATACTTAGTTGAAAAATATAGTGCAGATATTTATTGTATTCCATGACACTATGTTATTTAGGTTTATATTTCAGGATCTAGCGCAGATTTATTTTGTAATTTGTTATGCTTAATTAAAGATAGTTAGCTTCAGAACCTTAATTGTACCAACCCGAGTTACTCCTGTTTAGATAAAACGCACACATCGTCGACACTAAAAGTCCACAAAATTAGCCATTAGAACGCCTCAACATTATAGGGCTTTCGAAAAAATAATTAAAAGTACCGTTTTAGTACCAGCCAGGGCGAGAATTTATCCGGGTCACTGGTGCCGGTTGAAACCCGGATGAGAATAAAAATGAATGAGAATTAATCCCCTCTCGAAAATTGGGGGATGTCGGAAAAACTCGACGAATAGATACATTGTCAGCCTGATTGTTTTTTTTTTCAAGTAATTTATGGAATTTAATCAAAGAAAACGTTATTTCATGAAAATGGTAAAGAAAAAGACATTTTTTTATTAGATGATTGATTAATCTATACAAATCTAATAAAACTTATGAGTTTTTTGTTTATTTGTTTAAACGCGCTAATCTCCGAAGCTTCCAGTCGGATTCGAAAATTCTTGTTATATATGATAGCCAAATTCATGAAAAATAGCATAAGCTACGTAACGTCACGCTACGACAAACAGGAGCAGAGCAGTAACCATAGACGTATCTTAACGTGGGTGAAAAACAATACGCGGACGAAATTGTGAGCTAAAAGTAGTTTGGTAATGAAATTGTAAATACCTTATATCACGAGGGGCACTGTAGCTTTTAAGCAATAAAATACTTGTCAATACTATATCTTGGAACTTCACTTACCTGAAAGAAAAGAAAAATATTATGATTACTACAAAATATTGTGAGTATTTTTAGAATCTACGTAACCTAATATTTAATTTGCACAAGCTACCTTCTGAACAAAATTTACGCATTTTTTTAACTTTAGGGGCTCAAGCAATTTAGGGACGATCGAAATCTTATATCAGTCTCAGTCTTTTAAAACGATCTGTAAATTACTTTAGACATTGAATGTCACCGAGATGAAATTGCGACTAGATTTAGAACGGCTTAGTTAGTAGAATTGATAATAGATATTTATCTATTATCAATTCTACTAATTAAGCCTAAATCTAAATTCTTAGGCAAAGTCTAAAACTAAATTTTTAGGCAGGTATTTAGAACATCATTGCATCCTTGTCACATTATTATAAGATGACAGTGACAGAATAATAATTTAAACACATTTAACGCTGAATATGTTTAGTGATTTTGGTGAAAGTCTAGAAGGGCGTTAGACTGCTTCAAAATCTAACAAATGCTTTCCTACAAATTACTTTAAGCTACAACCTATTACTTTTAATTTAACAACGCTTTCCAAAATAACATTCCAAACGTTTTTTCTTTTTCTTGTTCCAAATTCCAACACCCATAAAACACTGGCAGCCCCGAAAAATAACCCCATCTTAATGAAACAAACGAAACTCCAAAAAGGGAGTGTTTTCAATGAAAAACAGAAGTTTATGAAGTTGCGCGAATATTTCACAAGTTTAAATGAACTGGCGGCGAAGGGTACTAAATGACGGCGGTATTCCGCCCCGACAATCGTGGGAGACTGGCTTCAAGTTTGTTTAAAATATTTTTAGGTGATTTTACACTGGCGTGACGAATTTTGGGCCGAGTTTCAATAAATGTCACAAGTCAGAAGTGAAATTTTGAAATGCTGTTGAACTGATATTGGTTCTGAACCGATTGTAACGTCTGTCAATAAAAGTAGAATCAAATGTTAAAATCGAGGACGTCGTAACTAGCTCCTTCTGGCTTAACGTTGCTCAGTCTAGTTTCATAGCTCATTATACAAATCGCATTATGCGCTATAAGAAAACTATTTTCGAAAAAAAATGTCGGGTTTCACAATACTACAAATCTTGACATATGAAACAACTGAACATAAATACAGTTAATTTTCTTAAGAATTTTATAATTTAAACGATTGCAATTTGATCTGAATGAACACAGTTTTATTATGTCATACGAGTATCTTCTGATAGACTTTCTAGAGTATCTTTCAATCTATTTACTTAACCCTTTCCCAATGCAGTGAACTACATAAAGGTCATTGCGATTGTTTATCTATTGTGTCTGCTAGGCGGACAGTTAACGTGTTAAAGTAACATACATACATAAACTCCGCCTTTTTCCCATGGGGATAAGCAGAAAGCACAGAACGTCACCCGCTATGGTCCTTTAATACTCCTTTCGCCACGTCCAGGTTCATGCATCTGGTCACACAAGCACGCCGCACAGTGGTGCAGGTAGTACGGGCGTGCGGAAAATATTATTTTTAAATAAAAAGACGTTACGTTTCATCATAATACGTTATTAAAATGATATAATAAATGTACCAGTATAAAAAGAGAAAGATATTATATATGTTAATTTTTTTTTTTCATTCATTCATCATATTTTTTCACATAAATTAAATTATGAATATTATGCAAAATATACAGTATTTAGGCATTTCTATATTAATAAATATTAATAAACTAAATAATAACCGGAGAATATATAGTTTTAGAGATGGGTGCTATCACATTTCACACTAATATTATAAATGCGAAAGTTTGTCTCTTCTTCACGCTCAAACGGCTGAACGGATCTGGATGAAATTTGGCACAAAGATAGATTGTAGTGTGGAATATCACATAGGATACTTTTTATCCCGAAAAAACGTACGGTTCCTGTGGTATAATATATTAACTTTGACGCGGACGAAGTCGCGGGTAAAAGCTAGTCCACTAATAAAACTTTGGCATCATCATGAAGAGGATAGTATCTTTTATTCAGTACTGCACGTAAACTGGTATTTATACTTACACGACATGATAAAGTGTTCATTACCCTCATTAGAAACAAAACTGCACTTCCCATAATTACAGAGCGTCAATAGTTAATTACGTGGTATTTCCAAGATCGCAGGTTTTAGCAGCCAAAACTGATGTTTTCTTAATCTATAGGATCTAATGAATCTCTGAAAGTATATTATTACTCAACGGTCGATAACGGAGATTAGTTTTGATCTCATGATAGAAAACAAAAGGTTTCAAATGACCTCCTTCACTAAAACTCTGAATAGCAAGTAATTACTCATTATATCATAATATATGTGTACATATTTTATTAATACACACAATAAACTTATAACGTAGCTAAAAATAAAAGTTAATTATTATAATACTTAGGTTCTATTCATACTTGAAATAACAATATTTTTTGCATGAAATTTGTTGATTCTTGATCACCCTACTTTGGCATCATGTAATTAAATACTGTATAATTATTTACCCATGTTAATTTTAGAACTTGTTTCTACTAACATTCTAGTATGTGTGTACCAAATTGTAGACATTTTAAACAAAGTCGAACAAAAGGACTTTTTTCCGCTCTTGAACCAATGTGCGCCGGTTTTGTGTACTGGGTAAGTGGGCACCCGACCTTTCTGAAGAACCTCACCAATAAGGTCAGGGTAGGCCTTTTAGAGCATCCCCTCTGGGTATTGCCACTCACATCTGCCATATAAATACCTTTTGTTAGTCGTCTTTCACTCATCCCCTCAACATGACCGAACCATCTAAGTACACTCTTTTCAACCTTTGTCACTACATCCTCTTTTATGACCATACACAAATTAGCGTAGCTAGAATTCAAAAAGTCTTATGTACACTTATCAAGACACTTGTATATACATGTTTAAATAGGTACCTTCTATAAACTCCACCTAATTCGGTCGGTGTTCATGCACCACACAAAAGGCACAGCGGCGTTCATAAAGCACGTTAATTTGCCCCATCATTAAATACTGAATTCTATTCATTAGATTCCACAGAAAGAAGCCTTTTGCAGGCTGCAAAAGGCTTCTACGGAACGTTTCAGCGAGGACAAGTGGGCATAATACACCTCTTTATGAGACTTGAGATGGTGAGAGTTATAAGCGAAGAGCGGAGAGATATTGGAAGCCAATTATTACGTAGTATTAGACATAATCATAAAATACGTGAATACAATATTGTATGGAGTTCTTTAAGATGGGACTGAATAGAATTTTTTACGGTCCGCAACGCGTGGACACGTGTGATGCCCCTGGTGTTGCAGGCGTTTTTAGGTAAACCATCAGGCGAGCTGTAAACGTTTGCCACCACAGTCGTGCAAAAAAATATCGTATTTAACTCCACATTTCACTTATTCCCACTGTTATAATACAGCATGAAATAATCAAATCCACCCGGTTTCTAATGACATAGAAACTTGACATTTCTATCTGTTGACATTGTCACTGTCACTGTCAATTGACAGCTCATTCCAAATCATAGGTCTCTATAGAGAAGAACGAGTAAGAAGCTCCATGAGACACATCAAGTAAAGAATTCACGGAGAGACCAATTAGGCACTTCACTTAGGACCAATTCCTTTACACATATTTATCAAATTTTCGAGTCCTTATTAATCGCTTCCTCTCACAACTTGCACCACTTCAAGTAAGGGTTGTACTCAACGGTATTGTGCGGTTTACTTGCCAGTAATAATGTTTGGGAGCCTTCGATTAACAGCCCCCCAGAGAACATAACATTTTATATTTACAGCCCCACTTTATTATTTAAACCACTTTATGATTAGCGGACTTGGACCTCCGCAAGTCTACTAATTTGTCATTATGACAACTAAACTCCTAGGGTGCCATTATAATAATAATATCAGTTTATTATTGTCACAATGCCTTATGGATGCGAGAGGCGCGGGTAACAGATGTGTGAAAAAGGTTTAGGAGAGGCCTACGCCGCCGCAGAGGCGACTACTACTAATATAAATAATATAAAATATAATATACCATCACGCCTGTATTCCCCGAAGGGTTAGGCAGAGGTGTACCAATGTACATCCACAGTTCGCCGGTGTATTTAGGTCCCGTGTAATAGGGGGCGAGCCTATTGCCATTAACCGGGCACAAATCCTAACTCCGACTACTACTATCACTACTACTACCACTACACTACTTACTACTAGCTACTAGTATAAGTGAACTTAATATAGAATAATAGAAGTAACATATAAGTCACCATGAGTACCCATAATATTAAAAGCTTGATTAATTTTATGTTAAGTTCAAATAGTAGTAAGAAAGAAAGGATATTTTTATTTAATATTGTCTCAATGCAGGGCAAAAGACCTTTTGCATTCAGAGAAGGAATGATCTTATTACAGGGAGGGCAGGGCACGAAAGATTGGCGATTTCAGACTGATATTATTTACAAATCCAGGTTTCCATAAAATATTTTCCTTCACCGATAAACTTGGAAACTTAAAACTTATGAATTGAAAAGTCACGTAAGGTATTTGTGTGTGTGGCCCGGTATCGGACCCACAGCCTAATGCATGAGAAGCCAGCGTGTTAACCACTAGGCTCTTACTCACGACGTAGGGTCAGCGTCAGAGAAAAGGAACCCGCTTTGGTAATGACATCAAACCGTATAACCGTAGTCTTGGGGGGTTCCTTTTCTCTGACGCTGACTGTACCAATTTGATTACCATTTCTGAAACTATAACTTCCGTCCTACACAAGAGGGTGTTACAAAGTGCTTCTCCGTCCGTCGTTGAGAAGAATAAAGAACATTTTATTACCTACGTCCACGATGAACTTTAAACTCAAGAAGCCAGCAATGAAAATCAAACCAACGATGTTCCAAAGGATCAGTTTTATTTTTATAGTCTGTCACGTGAAGATTAAGTTGAATCGTCGGAGCAACAGGTCGGCCTTAAGTTCTGCTCACATACTATTTAATGGCACCACGTCTTCTCGCAGTTTTCTACCAAATAAATGGTTTCCCGACGGTACTTTGTGGTGCACTGAAAGTACTGAAACTTTGTCGAAAAGGAAACTTCATTTAATTGAATGTCACACTAATTGCTGGAACAGTGAGTTATTGAATATAGGACAAATGTTTTGTGTTGGAGGCTTTTAGGCGTAGGTCGGAGATCTTTATTGTTGAACAGAGGGCTTACCACGAGAACGATAGTTATTAGGTTACATTAACATTGCAACATTACTCCTGTATTCCCTGAAAGGTAGGCAGAGGTGTACCAATGTACACTTACAGTCTGCCGGTATGTTTTAGATCCAATATAATAGGGGCGAGCCTACTAGGTTATGTTGTTGAAATAACTGCATTTTCATATCATTTTTTTTATATATATCTTCTTCATTGGTTATGGTCTTCATTGCTTTGTATTTATTAGCTTTGCAAGGGTGCAAATTTTTAACATTTCTGTGGATTTCCCAAATAATTATTTCATGAAAATCTTGTCCGGGAAATAAAGAACGCAACAAAAAAGAATCAGCCAATTCATTTAGATATAAAATTTTACTTATAAGTATACATAGTTAGATAGATAGGTACCAAAGTTTATATGTAATAATGTTCGGAAACATCGTTTCTAACATTGAAATAACATTAGCGTTATAACGATATTTATCTAATAGAGTAAAGAGCATATGCATCGATATGTACTTCGCTACAAGCATACTTACTACATTTAAGCTTGTAGAGACGCATACTTTGCTCAGGTATGCTTGGAGCACGTGCCCACGCCTGTATAGATACAGGTACAAAGTTCGGACGAAGCGCTTGAAATTCTGTCGAGAGCGATGCGCAGTACTTCACTCCGCTAAATACTTGACTGACGACACCGATATAGTGATGGGAACTGTCGATAAAAGGTATCGAGTAATTTCTACAATATGGAGGTAAGTAATGAAATAATGCTGGTTAACTCAGGAAACATTTTATTCCATATTAGAGCTTACATACAGTAAAATAATCGCTAATAATAAATAAAAATCGTGATGAATTATTGATATTATTTAATATTATTGAATGACATATTTTTTAATACAGTTATTACAATTGGTTTAAGACATGATTATGGGTCTAGAAGACGGTTTTATATTAACTTTAGAATTGTAACATATCATTATTTTACCAATTAAAGTCCTAATTTGAGTTCTGTTAAAAACTTTAAATACTCAATATCTTTATTGCTTTTCCATATGTATTCTTAATACGAGAGACAATATAGGCGAAATCGATTTTCTGTTCAATATATCGTCATTTTCTTTCAATAAAATACCTAAAACTTTAATCCACACATTATTCCCAAGTGCAGCAGTTTAAGTGGCGGTGACTTCCAACGCCACAACTTTTTCCATAAATCGACGCGCCTTGCATGTATTGATTCTCGATTAAACGGGCATCGCAGTTACGTATTAAATGTGTAGGTAATATATGACTAAGTGTAGGTTAGTTTGACTAGCAACTTTAAACCCGTTATAGGTTTTAAAACTGGATAAGCTGATAGCAAATTATTGCAACTTAAATATTTGATGCCTTGAAGTAAAAAGTAGAAAACCAAGATCCCAAATCAACTCTTCTCAAGTTCTCTTTTAGTCATGATAAGAAAACAAACTGACAGACAGTTACTTGCGCTTTTATAATACAACGATGTATAGTAAAAGCTTTGAATTTATTTGAGGGTAAATTAAGCCTGTTCGCGAAAATATTTTAATGTTTTTGAAAACTCAAGAACAATTTTCTTTTCAAGAACAATTCTCCTGCTTCATTAACGTTTGACAAAAATATCGATAACGCAATCCCCATCACTATCACTTGCTGACAGGCTGGATCGCACGCAAAAGTTGTTTTAAAACAAAATTGGCTCACAGTAGCACAGTGTGCCAACTATTGAGTGATCCCTCGAGGAATTGTGTTTAATTATACAGTACAGCAGTTTGTGTAATTACAAAATACACAAAGGGGAACGGAGATTAACACAACAATTTGTGTGTACTACATGTTTTCGTATTTTGATTTTGTGTTTATACCTTTTTAAATACATCGTGTACTGTAAATACATGTGTGTTATCAGTAAATAATAGTAATTATTATTATTAAAAAAAAAAAAAAAAAAAAAAATACAATCGAATTGATAACCTCCTCCTTTTTTTTGAAGTCGGTTAAAAATATAATATAGGTACTGGTGCATAGTTATAAATATGTATGTTATATGAAATAGTGTTTCTCACAGCATTATTTTTATTTTGTTTTTGTCCATACAGTGTGGAAAGGTATATCATTCCTCAAGGGCATGTAGATTCTAGATTCCCAAGCGATAAAAAAAAAGAAAAAAAACAAAAACAGATAGGTATTCCAGTCTAAGGCGTAACACTTACTCTGTGGAAATGTATGGAACAGCGGATTTTTTATTAATAGCTGACGAAATATTTTATCGCTGTGGTGTTTTGTTCATATTTCAAGTGTTTTGTTTATATTCGTTGTACATATCCACCCTTTCACTCTGCATACCTACTGTAATATTTGCATTCAACTCTTTAATTTCTTTAAAAATTAACTTTTGTTTTACGTATTTTTACATACGATAAAGCTAATCAACAATATCACCAGCCTCAAAGCGTCCTACATCAGAGAGACAATTCTGAACATTCGCATTCTAATCTCACTGTCAATCTGTCAAAAATACCTCTACATTACCTACATTTTAAACAAATTCTTAACATTGATTGTAGCTGAGACAATATTGCGACTAGATTTTAAGCCTTTCTGATAACTGATATTATCCCTTCGGCTTTAGACTAAAAACCAATAGAATTGTGTCAAAAAAGATAAAATAAAAAATCTTACTAGGTACTATTTGAAACGAGAAAGTTTATTTGGATGGATGTTTGTTACTTAATAGCGGGATCGGATGAACGGATCTGGATGAAATTTGACACAGAAATAGATTATAGTGTGGAATAGCACATAGGCCAATTTTAAGCTTCAATTTTATGTATTTTCTTGACAATTTAAAAGTGCTTGTATATGGCTTTACTGAAATAAATGCTTTGACTTTTACCTATCCCGAAAATATTTACAGTTCCCATAATATAATACATTAACTTTGACGCGAGCAGAATAATAAAACTACCAACATAAATCCCACAAACTGTTGTTGAAAGCTTTACTTACTACCTACCCCCAGAGAGTACTTACACACGTGTAAACTTCCAATAGAATCCCAAGACTCCCCCACTAGAGGTCGTTACTTCTATCGACCGGAATCCCGACAAACCTGCCGACAGATCCCCTAATCTATCACTTAGGTGCTTGGAGCTCGAATCTCGGCTCAACCTGTGAAGATCTCAGCGATCCATTAGTACTAGACAATAGACTAACATTTATCTTGAGCTGGTTTATTAGGGTTCTGTGTCTAAAGGGTGCTGAAGGAACCCTTTTGATAAACCAATGCTGTTTGATCGTCTGTCTGTTAGTAGGCTGTATCTCATGAACCGTAATAGGTAGGGAGTTGCAATTTTTAATTAATGGCAAATAGGTTCGTCCCCTATTACATGGGACCTAAACAAAGAAACATACCGGTGAACTGTGGGTGTATATTGGTACAGCTCTGCCGAACCCTTCGGAGAATACAGGCGTGATGGTATGTTATTATGTTTATGTTGAAATTTTTACAGAGGATGCATTTCTATTGCCACCATAACCACAATTTTTTTTTTTTTTTTTTATTTAGCCTGTACTGTCCCACTGCTGGGCAAAGGCCTCCCCCAATTCCTTCCATTTGCTCTTTTCCTGAGCCACCTCGAACCAGCCCTCGTAAATAATAAAAATAAAATAAAGTTAACTATTTGCATGTTTTGTTTTTTGGTAAATATTGCACGGTGTTACGGGACCATTTACGAGTGACTTGCAAAAGGCCGACTTTTTAAAATTTCATACCGCTAGTGTTGAAAATATCGAAGTCAATGTCATCGGTTGGTGTTAAATAAAATGGTCAAATGGTAATGGTTAAATGGTATCTACCTACTTAGCACATTAGGGTAATGATAGCTCTGTTTTAGTTCTACAAGAGTTTGATGAAACTCAAATATTAAATACGACAGGTGACAATTTTACTGTCATCAAAAACTCATCAGGATTCTGACCTAAATACACCTACGACTAAGTAGGTAAATATATTTTAAAACTAATGACAAATATACATCAACTTCTTGACATGGAAAATTCCTAAAGCAGTCAGTTATAATTAAAGAAAAACAGCCGTTCCATACTTAACGTACTGAAACAAGTATGTGCTATGTGCGGGAATTGAACCAGCAACACGCAGCACAGCAACCAATCGCTCAACCACTGTGCCAACCGTGCTATCAATTGACAAGAGAAGCACGAAAATAAACACGACAGGGGAATGCAAGGCTAAAAGCCTATGCAAATAGATTCCCCAACCACTAAAACTATCGGAGCGAATGCACGAGCCAGTCAAGTCTGATCTCCCCGCTGTCGCCCTCTATCGGAAATTCGGAATCTCAGGTCAAATCTGTAAATATTCCCCACAGACCATTAGTGCTGCAATTTAGAGAACAGGCTGATGAAGAAGTTTCACTCAACACGATACTTGGAAGCGATAACTACGTACTAAATTGTGGGTTAGCATTTACAAATTTAAAATTTTTGAATGGTAAATTTTCAGGCGCATGAGACATAGGTACCTACCCAACTTTGACAGAGTGTTGCAATTAAATTTTATAAATAAAAATATATTAATTCACTAATTATCCAAGTAAATAAGTTAAAAAATGTATTACATTTTTTTTAACTATGTAGTTGAGAATGCATTAGTCGTTTTTTTTTTCAACTTTTTGAATCCTTTTCCAATTTTATGATCAGACTAGCTTCTGCCCGCGACTTCGTCCGCGTCACAGTTGATGTGTTATCCTACGGGTACCGTACATTTTCCCGGGATAAAAAGTAGCCTATGTGTTATTCCAGACTATAATCTATCTTTGTGCCAAATTTTATCCAGATCCATTCAGCCGTTTAAGCGTGAAAGAGTAACAAACATCCATACATCCATACATCCATACATACAAACTTTCGCCTTTATAATAGTAGTAGGATTGTGGATCACAATAGTTATTTAAGGTCGCAGTAAGCCCATAGGCTAACCTAACACGTTAAGCAAACTTATAAAAACTCCATATTATGAAACAAGTCTTTATAAGAATATATTCCCCTTGAGTAATCGTAATAACTAAAACCAAAGAAAAAATATTTGATAATTTACTACCTGTAAGAAGGTTGCCAACAGGTTAAAAATATTAAACATTAATTTTCTAGTAAACTGCGTTGTATAGAACTTCTGCCCGCTACTTTTCATTGTACGTGCGCTCTCTGGACGTGTCCCGGACGACCGCCGGACATATTCCGGACGCCGGACAGTCATCCGTCCAGTTGTAATCGCAGTTATCTGGAATTGGGATCAGCTCTACTGCCGACGTTTCGTGCGATGTCTCAATTTCCACATGAATCCCGTTTATTTCCGTACATTTTGCTGGTAGTATCGAATATGTTTTCTTTTATTTTCACTTTCACGTGTGTAGAATCAAATGAAATCAGCTGATTTTGTTGAGTTCTAATAACATGTATGTTTGGATTTGCGGATTTGATTGACTGATTATTTATGTGAGATTATATGTTTGCAAACGCACCCTCGATACAGGAGAAATTTCTTAAATCAGATGCCATTCTTTTGTTATAAGAATTTTTATTACACGATTTCAGCGTTATTAAGAGTATCATAGTAAAACTACATTAAATTGCATACAACAGAGCACAATAATAAAATGTTTAACAAACTACTACGAAAAGTAAAACCCCAAAATGTTTCAAACCTTAAAAAACACAATTAAAATCAATATTATATAATAGACATAAATTTAGTCCGGCCCTGGTTTATGTTTTTAATCTACCCACCTTCAATATTATGTTACGTATGTTAAATTGTTGTCTTCTGTTACTATTATTGTACATGTTATATTATATTAAGTGTTTGTTGTAAAATTCTTGTGTGTAATAAAGATCCTTTCACCTCAAAACTTCATCATAATGATGAGTTCAATAACCCCATACAGGTTTTCAGTAAATTTAATTTCACCATATAGAACCAATTTCCCTGGTTCCTAATGTGGATTAGATTAATTAAAATATAATTTACATACACAAGGAGGGCAATTTAACCCCACTTAAAATTTTGATAGGATTCATAATTGAAATAAGTTCGGAGTACGGGACTATTCTCATACATATTCACGTAAATATCCCGGTGTCCATGTGTATGGAAGTTTTACACGACAAGGGAGGTTTCATGGAGAATAAACTACCTCTTGTACAAAGTTATGGTGGTGGATTTCGAGCAATATTAGGGTACAGAGTGAATATAAATTCAAAGTCAAATTATTTTTTTCTAATTGGGCAATATAAAGGCAATTTAGAAAAAAAAGAATGTGTGTAATAAAAAAATTTCAGTCAATCAATCAATCAATCATTTAGTTTGTAAAACAGGTATGTTACAGATAGTATTTTGATTTATTATTCTGTAAATAATTATGATAACAATGTAATGTCTCTTCGATGTTATATTGGCTGTTTAGACGCATAATATAGTGCATATATTAATCTTCTTTAAGTAATGGGACACTAACGACTTAAGTTTTGTTTTGCTATTTTTATGTAACAGTGTACTCATTGTTGAGGAGCCAAATTAAATAAATAAATAAATACTAGCAATATCACGCTATGTCTCCCGACTGTCCAATGACTGCTCCGCTCCCGTGTGTTGTAGCGTATCCATCGATAAACGTACTAGTAACAAAGCGCTAATCTTCAACAAAAGCCGACGTTCCACAAACCCTTTAGAGATCAAAATCGCAGTCATATTCATAAGAATTCAATTTGGATCTGCCAGCAGCATGGCATACGTTGCCAGTAACGCGATAACAGTCCGCCAGACGGCCAGCTATCTGGCATGGCGATCTGTCGCGGACTCGTGCGGATTTCACCGATCACTGACGACGCTCCGGTACCGACGGTATTACAGGATTTGTACGGAACTTTTCTGACGATACGCTTAAGGATTTAGTGTAGTATTTTGTTGATATTTGACGAATAGTAGTGGAGCTTTTGAAAATAGTGAACAGTTAATATGTATTATTTATTTCACTTTCGTAATATAGAAACTACGTTGTATTTCTTTTTCATGTCTTTTTTTTTGTTGTTTTTTTACGTTTATACTTGAAATTCCTGCTTTGTCGTGGGCGCGTTTACAAACATATAAACTCACATACACAAAGAACTATACCCGGAACTACTATCTATTGGTCATACAAATATTTGTTCCGTTCAGGAATCGAACCCGCGACACGCAGCGCAGCAGCTACTGCGGGTTGTTCGAAAGAGATACCGCGCCCCCGGAACGCAAAGGGCACACGAAGGAACATAGATGGTTTTTAGTCAGTAAAAGTCTGACACTCCCTCCCGCCCCGCCCAGGACGGGGGGGGGGACATTTGATGATTTCCCATCTCAAAAAAAAAAAAAAAAGCGCAGCAGCTAATTGCTCAGCTACTGCGACCAACCGTGTCGTCTAACAATAAAAATAGTTAATGCTATACTTACTATATTACCAAAGAATCGTTCCCAAAGCGGCGGTTATAGAATTACATTTCAGGTTGTGGTCGTGCCTACAATCAATATCAGGTTTTACGTAATATACCTAATGTTATAATTAGGCAGATTGATATAAGAATAGGCGACCCTGTTCTCTTGCCGAGGACACTAAAGGGACCTCCCTTTATAACCTCATATTGCGCAGAAAAAAACAAAATGACCTTTTGAATAATAATTGGGAGGAGTAGAGAAAATATGTTACCAGATATTTTTTTGCCGGCGGCTTCGCAAGCGTTAATATTGAAAATTATCGCTTGAGGAGGTACATAATCTTTACCTACTAATATTACAGGAAATTTTTTTAACCAGTGCGTAAATTTTGCCATAATAAACTTCAACACGTTTTATTAAACACGTATATTTTATTTTGATATGTCTTAGTACTAAAAAATAAAGTTATCGCTTACGAAACATGTTTACTTAAAAACCATATTTTATTGTCACTCGGCGCTAGCGCATTCCCCACCCCCTCACCCCAGCCATGCGCCCGGGCGGCGGCCAAGAGTTGTCATTGATAGTATGGCGAATAGATTATGTCCATGTTTTGCTTATTTCAAACTCGGATAAGGATGAATTTTTTTTTTATTTTTTTTTTAACTAAACACGGAAATGTGTTCTATTACTGACACTGAACTACCAAAAAAAATTTACGCACTGGTTAAAAACTTATCCTGTATAAAGCTCGCCTGCCACTATCTCTTAAAAATATATTATTTTAATATTACTTTGCCTTGCGCACTGTTGGATTTTCAACGTTCGGCTCAGCGCCGAGAATTGTCAATTCAACAACTGAACTTGTAAAGTAATAGAAAAATGAGATGGTGGTTATTTGATTTTATGTTTGAACGTGCTAATCTATGAAACTACTGGTCAGATTCGGCAAAATCTTTCACTGATAGGAAACTAAGTTATTCGTCAGTGCTTTATGGTGGGTCCACACGATACAGACTTTTGTCTGTACAGATATCTGCACAGACTATAAAGTCTGAGTAAAAATTTAGTTTTACCAAATGTCTGTGCAGACTTTTCATCAGTTCAGACTTCGATTTTAATGAATAAATTAAGTAATTCAATAATCATGAGTTTTGCTCCGACAATCGTACAGACATGTACGCAGACTTCCGACTTTTCTGATACACCGACATTTGTCTGTACTGATTTGTTGTACAGACTAAATTCAATAGAAGTCTGTGTTAAGTCTGTGTCGTGTGGACCCACCAATAGGGCTATAACAACTAGGTTATCAAAAAAAAAATGCAAGAAAGTGTGTAAGACTGTGTGCTTGTGGCTATCTTTAGGGGTGGTACCCGCCGATGTGATGATGATAATAAAAATGTACGCAGACAAAATTCACCGGAAGAAAAAGTAACATAAGTCTGTATCTCGTGTGCCAAAATGTATACAAATACATTCAACCGTTAAGGCGTTATGGTTAAACAAACACTTCAACAATATTAACAGGAAAGGAAAACACTTGAGTATTCCACGTAACAGGTTGCTACACATTTTCCCTCCCCATTTTCCTTCTAACTCGAAGATTCGATCTTTTATACATACTACTAGCACCTCGATTATCCGAACCCCGATTATCCGAACCCTCAATTACCCGAACGCTGACTTACTTTATCCGAACCCTAAATTATCCGAACGCTGACTTACTTTATCCGAACCCTCAATTATCCGAACATAGGCGAGAATTTGTTGCTAAAAGTGTTGCAGCTGTTCGTCAATTAAAAAATGACTATTTCATAAGAAAAGCACTTGACTTTTTTCAGGTGTTTTATATTTCAACGTTAATATGTATGTCAATTTTTAATAGACTAGGTAAAGTTTTTAGGTGAAAAGGTGTTGTTTTTGTTTGATCTTACCCCAAAAAAATACTCACATTTCGATTATCCGAACTAGTCGGTCCCAATTAGTTCGGATAATCGAGGTTCTACTGTATTTGGAACATTTTTTAAGGATGAGATTCCTCTCATCCTTAAAAAATGTAGTATGTAATGTACTGCCCCGTTGGTCTCGTGGTCGCAAGGGCGACTGCTGAGCAAGGGGTCCCGTGTTCGATTCCCAGGTCGGGCAAAAAGTGTTATTGGGTTTTTCCATTAGGAATTTCTCAGTAGCAGCCCGGAGTTTGGAAGTTGGTGGTGTGACACCCCCGTGCCTCGGAAAGCACGTAAAGCCGTTGGTCCTGCGCCTGATCTCTTTCCGGTCGTGTCGGATTGCCGTCCCATCGGGCTATGAGAGTTAGGGAAGAGGGAGTGCACCTGTGTTTGCGCACACACTTGTGCACTATAATATCTCCTGCGTACGTGGCTAGTCTGCATTAAGATTAGCCGCCGTGACCGGAATCGGTCTGGAGAATTACATTACATGTAATGTGTATGTATGTGTATGGAGTATCAGACTTTTACTGACTAAAACTCTGCCATGTTCCTCCTAAAGCCCTTTACTTCTCAGGGCCGCGGTGACTGAATCAAACAAATTCCACAACACACATTTTGTACCTAGTACCATTCCATTTTCCACACACGCGTTGGTTCCATACAAACTCTTTGCAGCAACAAGCCGGTTTATCTGATTGAAATAGTTGTGCAACTGGACCGCGCTTAGCAGTGAGTTTCAGCGGCATAGTTGTGCACAATATTGCGTGGCTCGCAGGTAGGATGTTGTGGGTGTAAGGGTACTGGGGTATTGTTGAAGGCTGGCAAGATATTAATGTGAATATTATTTGTTAACTTTCGTATGACTGCGATTTTGTTCACGTGAATGTTGCTGTGGGGTTTTATTTTTATTTTTGTGAGCAAGACTCGCACTTGACCGGCTTTTAAATTACAAAAAGATTTAAGCAATGGATGGATGAATAGCTAAAGGCTCGCCCCCTATTACATGGGACCTAAAACATACCGGCGAACTGTGGATGTACATTGGTACACCTCTGCCTACCCCTCCGGGGAATACAGGCGTAATTGTATGTAAAAGGATGTAAGCCTCCCGGGAGTCTCACAAGAATAGATAAAGAATTATGCCTAGTCGACGCTTAATATACCGGTTTGTAGGCAATAAGAGAATTAATGCTATATTTATGCCCCTGATTTAGATAATTTCACTTTTTGTCATCTTTACAACGGTATTTTCATATTCTTTTAATAAGTCTGATTGAAAAAAAAACATGCATATTCCCTTTCATTTCCGCGCTGCGATCTAACAACCATACCCAATTGTCGACTTTTATGAAATACACCAGATCATCAAAATTTGCCATTAAATCCCCTAAAGGTCGTAATGAACTTTCGCAGTATAGGTATCAGTAACCAAACTGTCTTTACACAACAAACAACCGGTAGGGTAGCGGTGGCAGTCACGTTGAGACCCGCGTGCGACCCGCGTTCGACCCCTTGGAAGGTATACATTGGAGATAGACACGTGAACGGGAAGAGTTTCTTGGAGGAAATTGAGTTCAATTCTGCCAAAACGTGCCAACCCCCACAATTTCTCAATAATTTAATTAATTCCGTCAAAGTTATACAGTACGCCAAATATGCCAAGTGTTGATTACGATCCCGCTAAAACAAGCAATGAAGCTCCAAATTTTATCTAAAATCATTACCAAAATCTATTTGGAAAATGTGAGAAAAATTGACATGGCCTAAGCACTTTTTGCCACGACCAATTGCCTTGTCTTGCGCTCGACATTATTATAGTGCCTATAAAACAAACGCATAGAAAGCTAAAGCCGTGGAAAATAATTAAAAAAATATCGCTATCTCAAAAACTACTCAACCGATTTTGATGAAAGCAGTATTCCCTAAGTTGAACAATACCTAGTACAACAAAAAAAGAATCACTTAAATCGGATTTGTAGTTACGGAGATATGCGAACGCAAATATAGAAACATACATACATACATACACTTTTGAAATTTGGCACATTTGTTCAGACGCTGATATAGACTAACATATACGAAAACTGGGCAGTTCTGAAATTATTACATAACGGGTCAAATTGATAACCTCCTTTTTTTTTAAATTGGTTAAAAAACTCTATTCCAATATTTTTCCTGCAACTCTTGAAGCTACAAATACAAGGAATAAACGCAAATACTCACTGACAGCCTTTAATATTTGCCGACAGTCTCGTCTCTCGAACGAATCCGGTGGTTCAAGATATCTGCTGTTCGAACCGTGTTGTATCGAAGTGTGCCTGTGTACTAGCAAGCACTGGAACTACACTCGAGCACAGCAAGCCTTTATCAATAACAGAGAACGGTGTCGATTCTATTCAACACCGCATAGAAATATTGCTATCTTTTATTTGCAAATAGAGCGTGAATGAGATGGAAGAAAATGATAATCGGAAAGTTTTCCTTTACTCAGGGGTCTGGCCGAGGGACCAATGAGGTTTGGGAACTAGTAGGGTGAAACCCAAAAGTTTTGACATTAAAATTTCCATAGTATAGAGCAAATTATGACCAACTCATATTGTGTATTGAGTTCTTTTATGTGCCTATTCGAAAGCAGTTATTTTAGTTAATAGTTTTATGTAGGTCTGTATGTTGAAATACAGGCAAAGTTAGAACATTATTCTTTATTATACTCCAGTAAAATCTACACTAATAATATATTATAAAGAAGTAAAGGCGATCGGCAGGCTTGTATGGGAGTTTCGTACACCTAATAAAATATCGTGTTTTGAGATATTTTTTGTTTTAATTGGTAGTCAATACGATAGGCAAGCCCTTATAAAATTCTTAGATTCTTAGAAGTTAGTACCTAAAAGTTATAACCAGTTTTATTTTTGAGGTTAAGTCCCAATAAATATTATTACGTGTAAGGACATAAACATTGTTTTGGTGAAAAACGATGTTGTAGATAGCTGGTGCTATTTTTGTAGTGTTTTACTTATCCTTACTGGCTCGACTCAACGTAAAAATGACCAGATAATTAGCTGAATTGCTCAGATGCAGTTACAAACCACAGTCCAAAACAACAGCAAAGAGCAAAGAGCTGAACAGAGACATAAAAAGATTTCGTAACCTGTCAATAAAATAATTGCCAACACAAAAAAACACTGATGGTAAAAAGGTTCCCTTCATGAAATAGTTAATTATTTAGATTGTATGCAATAATTATTCATTTTAAAGTATAATGTGTAATTGGTTAATTATATTTACTATTATTTCTATTTTTAATTAATTATTTATCATTTCGAGCCTCGCGATATTTTACAAATGGCAATTTCTAAAAACAGAACTACGTTTAGTTGCGTTTAGTTTATGATTATATTACGTTTAATTACTTGAATCTTTGAATTGATATAATTAATCAATTCAGACTTCTAAACATACTAATGTTTCATGAAAATGAATGGTTTAGTTGCCTTAATAAGTGGTAAAAATTCTATCACAAAACAACAAAAAAAGTATGTTGTACGAATCCTGCCGATTGCCTTTATTTGTTTGTTTTGTGAGGAAATTTCTCTATTATTACTAGTCCAATTACAAAAACGATTTCTCTGATAGAAAACTACACTATTGCCGAATGTGATCTTTTTCTTTCTCGTGTGGGCAGTAAGGTCTAACGACCCTACACGACACACCCTAGTGTCAGAGTTTTTAAACCGCCTCAAGGGCCTCTGACATGGTTACCGATGTTAGTGATGTCCAAGATAAACTTAGCAGAATGTGATAGGCTATATTTTATGTTACTTATACTTGACTTCCACAGACGGAGTCGTAAACCAAAGCTATAGTTACAAATAAGAACTTTGAAAAGTAAAATTACTACATATTTCTGAAAACTCCCGCCGGCGTTTCTAAGAATAAAGGTCTTGAGTTTTGAAGATATAAAACTTCGTTGAGAACATACTAGGTCATCTACAAAAAGGTCTAGAATATCTGGCCCTAGGGCATACTCTTACGCATTACTTACCTCACCCTTCGGAGCAAACTATTGTAATTTATTGGGTTTATCTAAAACTAGGCCGTAAAAGAACTTTTTAAACATTCTCTAAGACGTTAGTAAATCTCTATAAGATAACGATAGAATCCCAAAATAAAGTTTCAAGATGAAATGTGAAAATTTAAGCAGACCTTCCTATTTTCTATGAACTAACTAGGTATATATATTAACTACCACGCGGTGTCACCCGCGTTTAGTTATACCATCACGCCTGTATTCCCCGAAGGGTTAGACAGAGGTGTACCAATGTACACCCACAGTTCGCCGGTATATTTAGGTCCCATGTAATAGGGGGCGAGCCTATTGCCATTAACCGGGCACATAATATATCCAAACTCCGAGCTGCTACTGAGAATTTCATAGAAAAACCCAATAACACTTTTTGCTCGACCTGGGAATCGAACCCGGGACCCCTTGCACAGCAGTCTCGCTTGCGACCACGAGACCAACGGGGCTTTGACTACTGCTCCTCTTTCGTTGGTCCTAGCGTAGCGTGGCGTAGCTATGGGTGTTAACCTTCCTCTTGAATCACTCTATCTAGTGATGAAATCGTTATTAAGATCCGTTGAGAAGTTTAAAAGATCTAAGCGTAAGACAGACGGCGGGAAGCGTCTTTGATACTACGTAGAGAAGAAAATTACGTTCCTTTTAAGGATTTCTATTGTATAAGCGCGTCCAAACAAAAAACTCTTCAGATTTAAAATATAAGTAGGTACAGAAGTATAGACAATTAGAGCAAGACAAATCAAGTCCAATGCCTTCTGAAATTGGGTACAAAATCATTCAATATCACACTCAAGCCGTTCAGTTCAGGGCACAGAAAAGTCGGATCGACGAAGTGTACGTTTTGCAAAAACGTATTCCTATTATCAAATATATTCAGAAACCCTTTATCAAATAAAAGATCTGTATTTATTCATCTAGATTCACTTCAAAAGGTCAAATTAGTTCCATCAAATACAATCGTCCATCAAGCATTGTTGCTTCAACTTCGGAGCGATTCGGGGACTTTCGGCTTCCTTCGGAGCGGAAAATTAATTTCTCTAGACATTGAATTGACCGCGAATCTGCGCTGAAAGCTTCAAGGTTGAGTTTAATTGTGGGGTAGGGTAGGGTAGTTAGAAAGCTGGCTTGTGTTTTGATTTATGGTAAGCGACCCACTAGTTAAATACGTAACCGGATATGTTTTGTTTGTAGACACACACTGAAATTGAGTTTATTCTGAAGTACTAGCTTTTTTTTTTTTTTTTTTTTTTTATAGACGGGAAATCATCAAATAACTTCCCCCGCCCTGGGCGGGGCGGGAGGGAGTGTCAGACTTTTACTGACTAAAACCCGTCTATGTTCCTTCATGTGCCCTTTGCGTTCCGGGGGCGCGGTATCTCTTTCGAACAACCCGCAGCCCCGGCAGGCACCGGCCCTCAGTGGCCCCATCCAATTTTGCTGACATCTCTTTGAGGCGCGCGTGGAACACGAACGCGCCGTCGACACGGTCTGTCGCTAGTGAACGTACGGACGGTGAGCTACCCATTGCTCACCGTCCACAGACCCGCGTCTACGGTGGCCGGGAGTCGTCACGTGGCTCCCGACGCCCGGATCGTCTACCGCGGCGGCCGCTGGGACGGGGGACCCTCCTTTCCCTCTCCCGTCCCGCCGCCTCCTTCTCTAGCATTACAGCTTCGCAGAAGGAGGCGACTGCTTCCCATTCCCCCTCGCTCCGGACCATGGCCTGAACCAGTGCCGGACGCGAGAGGGCGCCGCCGCCGATGGCCGCCTCGAGGACTCGGCGGTGCTCAGCCCAAGCAGGGCACACCGCCAAAGTATGCTCCACCGTGTCCTCGGGGCGATCCTCACAATGGTGACACCCGGGCGATTCCTCCCGCCCGATGAGGTGCAGGAACCTCCCGAAACATCCGTGTCCGGTGAGGACCTGCGTCAGGCGGTAGGTGAGGGCGCCGTGGCGCCGCTCCAGCCACTCCTCAAAGAGGGGTCTTACCGCCTCAATCGAGGCGAGCCCTGCACGAGGTTGCGACAGTCGTTCTCTCCATGTCGCCATGAGATCGAGCCGGAGTTCCGTCCGCAGGGCGGCAATTTGCCGCGGCAGCGGAGTTTCGCCCCGGCCCAGTGCCTCCGCGCGCCACTCGTGTAGGCGCGCGAGGACCAGCGCCTCCAGATCCCATGGCGGCAATCCGGCAAGGAGGCTCGCTGCCTCGCCGGAGATCGTGCGGTATCCGCGGATGACCCTTATGGCGATCACCCGCTGGGACGCGTTCAGGTAGTGGGCGGCAAGCCGCCTCAAGCCCCGCGCCCACACCGGGGCCTCGTAAAGGGCCATCGAACGCACGACCCCCGCGTAGAGCCTCCGGCAGGAGGCGTTTGGCCCCCTCAAATTGGGCAAGAGCCGCTTGAGAGCGGCCGACGCCCGTGCCAACTTGGGAGCCAAACGTCGGAAGTGCTCCACGAAGTTCCATCGGCTGTCGAGGACAAGTCCCAGGTACTTCATCGTCGACCCGACGCCGACGGAAACCCCTCCTACCGTGATTTGGGATCCCGACGGTGGCGCGTTCCGAGGCCCATGAAAACACAGGACCTCGGATGAAGTACTAGCTGTGCCTGCAGTTTCACTTACGTGAACCTAAATACAAACGCAGTTTGGATTTATTTCCGGTGGTTAGCTGGCTAGCACTCTGCCTGGTGCAACAACAACAACATACCATCACGCCTGTATTCCCCGAAGTGTTAGGCAGAGGTATACTACTGTACACCCAAAGTGCGCTGTTATCTATATTTTTATGACTGGTACTTATAAATTAAATGGATACAGTGATACTCGAAAAACCAGAGTTGTAACGCGTCTCACAATAGTTGTGATCTATCTATAATTTATACATATTGTTTATAAAAAAACGGTTTACATCACACACAAAACAAAAAGTCTACTTAGGTACTTCAGTAAATACATTATTACAAAAACAAGATCAGAAACCCAAACGCCAAAGCCCTGTATCCCGATTCCCAGCAGACCACACAATGCGACTGTATCATCAACCGCACCTCTATCATACCACTCGTTACTGACACCTCTTTTATCTCGCAGTAGTAAGACGGTTTTTGCTATTTTTTAACATCTTTGTATGGCAAACATGCCGCCGCGACGGTCCACCTGATGTTAAGTGGTCACCTCTGCCTATAGACATCTGCAATAGTCAATAGTCATTTATTCATTTGCAAACATGGGTAATTGTACATGTACAGGTATTAAATTTATAGTAGGTCCTCCATATTCTACCGACAAATAGGCATGCAAATTACATTAAAGGTTTGAATTTAAGATACAGAACTATATACACATTAATGCTCAAATTGAAGTTAAATAAAAAAAATACAGAAATAATGACGGGCCTGTTGGTCTAGTGGTTAGCGGCCCTGACTGCTAAGCCGGAGGTTGTGGGTTCGATTCCCACACAGGACAAACTTTGTGTGATGAGCATGATTGTTTGTTCTGTGTCTGGGTGTGATTTATCTACCTATAATATGTATGTATTTATAAATTATATAAGTATGTATATCAGTTGTCTGGTTACCATAACACAAGCTCTGCTTAGCTTGGGATCAGATAGCCGTGTGTGAGTTGTCCCAAGATATTTATTTATTTATTTAATGAAGTGAATGTCAAATAGAAATAGTGTAATGTCAATTAGAACAGAATGAATGTCAATTAGTCAGCGATTTATCATTCAAGAAGTCGTCAATTGTGTAATAACATTTATCAAGTAAAAGCTTTTTTAGCGTCTTTTTAAATTTTAATACAGTCATATTTTTAATAACATTAGGTACCTTATTATAAACGCGTGGGGCAATACCAAAAAAGCTTTTTTTACAGATAATACCAGAGGCTTAGCAAATGTGTTGCCATCCCAGAGACAATGTTGAAATGTCTCATGTGCTTGTAATTACACCGGCACCCAAACCTTTAAACTGGAAGTGGATAATGGAGTTTCTCGTCCATTCTTCTCCATATGAAACTACCTTTTAAAATGGGCAACTAGACTCAATTTTTTTTTTCTTATTGTAATAAATGATTTGACTTTGACGGGAACACAGAAACGCTCGCTGCTTTGCGGCGGAAATAGCAACATAGAACTTACCTACATACTGTACATACTGTCATACTGTCAACATACTGTTGGTGGAGTATTTCCCCGGACAATCTCCTTCACAAAGAGCTCAACTACTAAACGGCGTGCAGTCGAGTGTACACTCACCAGGTATTAACCTACATAATAACCGCATAAATCTGTTGTATGACTTGATCATACAAATAGTGGTGTGCTCTGCTTTGTGGCGCGGTTCCCTTCCAAAGCTGCGTAAATAAACGTCGGGCGCGAACACATACACACGTAAAGTCCTGGATTTATTGAATACTCATCATAACATGTTAATGGAAGACTAAAGCTAGAGCACACTGCAAGCTATGAGAGATACGAGGATTTTAAAGAGTTAAGAGTCGGGATTTTTTTAAGTTTCATAGACTGTAGCGTGAAGTCGCTATGTATAGGTTGCGAGTTCGATAGAGAGCAAGTAACAATGTGACTTTGTTGATTCAACGAACTTTATAAGTTTATCTTGGACATCACTGACACTGTGAGAAAAGCTTTAATATAAGTCGGCAATCCGCGTTGAGCAAGCATGGTAATCAATGCTCGTACCTCCACTGTATGGTCTACTTATTATTCTATAACATGTTGCTATGACATAGTAATCAACAATTATCTTATCACATGGGGATCTTCAAGAAATTCTAAGATGTTATGAAAAATTTCACATCTCGTTACTTCTGGAATCACGGATTCAATAATTCTTGAAGTTATGACAACGCCAATGATTTATAGTTATTGATAAACAAAAACTACAAAGCACACAACTACAATTTATAAAATATTTTCAAAGACGTTACACGATCCGTCCTTTAAACAGAGCATCCAAGAGCAGTAAAAAACATCGCTACGCTTACGCTATCGCATCAACTTTCCGCCAAAAATATCTTTAAGTCAAACAATAAGTACAGACTCTTTGTAGTTAACAGTTTATCATAAGGGATATAACTAGATGTTTCTTTTGTACTATTTGAAGTAAAACATACATTTATAAGTAAATCTTTTTTCTATATGAAAAGATTTAATACATCGCGTGATAATATTTCTACGAAGTGGATCAACATGATTCATGGAGGTAAAACTATAGTGTAGGTAAAGTAAATCATAACACATAGGCGGTAAATTACTATGAACTTAATCATAAATCAAAAAGAAATGGTATAGTAGTATGTTCATAGTAATAATACTTTACTTTTTTTAGATACATACCTACATGAATACCAACCCATCAGAACTGACCTAATAAAAAATCAAAATACCTAACAGCTTATTATTGTGCCACTGCAGGGCAAAGGCCTCTTCTCCTACAAAGAAGGTACGAGCATTGATCACCACGCTTGCTCAAGGCGGATTGGCGATTTCAGACTTTATTTTTAAGTCCAGGTTTCCTCACGATGTTTTCCTTTACCAATGTCAGTGACATCCAAAATAAACTTAGAAAGAGAGTAGGAAAAAAATAAAATAAAGTAAAATTAAAATAGTCACATTGGTACTTGCCCGTGCCCGGTTGCAAATACACAAACTTGTGGATAAGGGGCGGGCCAACTAAGCCAGCGCGACTGGAACTTTTTTTTTTCCTTTGGGTGGCAAACAAACCGACGGCCCACCTGATGGTAAGTGGTCACCTCTGCCTACAGATATCTGCAGCACCAGAGGCCTTGCAAATGCGGTACCATTCCAGATACAATTAATTACACCGGCACCCATACTCTTCAAACCGAAACACAACAACGCTGTTTTGCGGTAGAAATAGTTATGGTGGCAGTACTTCCCGGAGCTCCTTCACAAAGAGCTCTACTACTACTAACAACAGTATTTATACAAGAAACGGCTTGACCACGCATAGTTCTCTGATCTAACCAAACACATCCTAAAGAAACACCACAAAACGAGGCACAAAGTTTTAAAGGGGAAATTACCCTAAAACAGTAAATGTACCCTCACACGTGCATGAATTACCGCTCAACTACAGGGGGTTGCCAAAACGAAAACATGAGCGCGAACAAAATGTTGATTTAATAGAGGTAAAACAAAGATGGCCGGAGCTGCGACCGCTTGGCCGCAAGCCAAGTCGACGACACTTTGTAGAACACAGGCTTGTTTAGGTGAACCTAGGTTTTTATCTAGATTTCTAAGTAGTTCTGGCTCGAGAAGTGCAACGGGAGTGCTATTTACTGTGCTAGATTGCTTCATTGCTTGTAAGGCAATCTCCTTATTCTACAGAAGTAATTAACTGTGAATGTTTTGTTAAGTGTGCCGGCTTGTAAGGTTCCGATTTAGTTCTTTGGAGCAAGACCAGTTAATGAATAGGATATGTTAAGTCGAAAAACTTTCGCCCGAAAAAAGTTGTCGAAAAAAAATCCTTTAGTAGAAAAAATGGGTTTATTTCGTGTTTTTGACGGTTCCGTCGTATAAAACAACTATAACTAGCATAAGATTACCTAGTTCAAGCACGTAAGAATCTATACTAATCTATACTTAATACTATAAAGCTAAAGAGTTTGTTTGTCTGAACGCGCTAATCTCAGGGACTCCTGGTTGGAATTGGAAAATTCTTTTAGTGTTGGATAGTCCAGTTCTTGAGGAAGGCTATAGGCTATGTAACATCACGCTACGACCAACAGGTGCTGAGCAGTGAGGGTGAAACCGCGGGGAACAGCTAGTATAATATATAAACTTGCATAAATTGTTTAGCTTGTATTTTTTTTATTTTTTATTATTGCAGACTACAATAAAAATTCTCTTCCCATTCAATAAAATTAAAGAAGATAGGTCTTCAACATAAAACTCGTAAACATTGACGACACAGTTGGCACTTAACGATTGGGTGCGTGAGTTGGCTGCGTGTAGCTGGTTCGAATCCCGTATGGAGAAAATATCTGTATAGCCTGCAGATAATTGTCAATATTATATTAGTAGAGGATATAGTAGGATTCCTTTTTTCAAACGCCATTTTTTCTCGTAGTTCCGTGCTGGTTTCGATCTACTACCACTAATACAATCTTCGACTGCACCGCAACAAGCCAGCGCAGTGCACTGGCGCGGCGCCAAACCCCCGCTAATTACTTTACATGCCGTACCTTTACTGTTTTGCAGTTTTATCTTTGAGCTTGATATTCAAAATTTAAATGTGTCTAGTAAACTAACATAGATTAAAATGGTAATATTGTATAATACATAATATAAAAATAATTTGTTTACTGGATAAATATGTACTTAAGTAAACTTTTATAAAACTAGGGAGAGGGGCCCAGGGTCCAGAGAATTAAAAAAAAATCGTTCATGCCGTTCTCAATTATGAATTTATGGTCTTTTATACATACGGCAATTAATTGTTGTTGTTCTTTTAAAATTTTTTTTTTTTTTGTTTGGCGTGTGACAATGTAGGTTATACATAGTTGAAATCAGTTTAAATAAAAATACTTACAATCAACCTCATAATCGAAAGATGTCTATCAAGATGTCGAATTTGAAATAAGTACATTCCATATAGGCATATTCCAACAATAGGAAATGGAATCGGGAATTCGTTTACCAAATTTCCCTTAATTTAGTATGAAGGGTAACTGATACATTTTAAAGTAATAGGTAATTATTACAAAAGCACTTCAAACAGATCACGCTTCCTCATTTCTTTAGCAAACGGCACTTCAATAAATTATTTTGTTTGGCGACCCTAAGGGCTATTACGCACTGTCGACTAGTCGCCGGCGACTCAGTCCCTCGGCGACCGAAACATGGGAAACTAGGGCCGGAGACCGAGCCGAGCGCAGTATTAAACTCATTGTGCGCGGCCGTCCGGTCGTTACGACAGTTGCTCGCAGTGTGAATGCTTTCATTTGAAACCGTGCTCCTATTGGTCGCTGGCGACCGGCAGTTGCCTGTGCGTCGCCACTGCGCGGCGAGTCGCCGAGTCGCCTGGGCAACCGGTGACTAGTGCGTAAACACCTATTTAAACTATACAATATTACAGTCGTCGACAACTGAGTCGCCGGCGACTAATCGACAGTGCGTAATAGCCCTAAGGGTTGAAGCTGCCAGATACCTGTAGGGCAAGAGAAAGTAAAAATATGTGATATTAATAATGGACTCTAGGGGGCGCTGTAACTTGCAGCCATGTTAGCCAATGGTACAGATTTGTGTTTTTGAAGCTGGAGAAAGATTTTTGACAAACATTAGAATGGTATTTATGTTTTTATTACTACTCCGCTTTTCCTTTTTGATTAATTTCGTTGCTAGACGCTAAGATAGTTGAATTGTTTTTCTGGGACTCGGCGCTTTTTTGGTGGTCACGTGTTCCTTTTTGGGATTTTTTGTCTTACAGTCTGTTTATCTGTTTATGCTGCTAATCTCTGACATGGCTGAACCGATTTTAACGGGATTTTTACTGTCAGGGCTACCGTACCGTGGATTCAAGATTTTTCGTTCTGTTTCTGGCGATCTCTAGACTGCCATACACACGGACGAAATCACAGGTATATACTAGTCCTCCATATATCACAAAGACACATTACTGGGCTTTAATAAAAACCCACAACTGTATCACAAAATCTTTATTTTCAGTCAGTTAAATAATAATCCAGAAATAAATTAGCTGTTTACTTATCCAGGGTCCAATAAAAACGTGACATTTGCAAACGACGTAACCAAAGCCGCTCCAATAAAGGTATTTCATATTTTTATTTCATCGTCTGCAGCAATGGTGCTCAAAGTTGTGATGTTTACTTATTCCTTTTTTCCTTACAGAATCTTGAGATTATTTTAAACGTTTAGTATTAATAATAACATTTATATCAATATGTATATAGTAGGTATTTCTTTGGGATCTCAAGGGAACTATTCTGACAGTTTGCTCTGCACAAAAGTATTTGTGGTCAAATGAATATTTTGGTCAATTACTTAGTAATTAAACGAAGATAGAACACGGGCTCTGTTTACATCATTCCAAAATATACATTGCATATAATACCACAAGTCTTGATGTAATACTTATTATTATTCCTCTCACCTCTCTGCAAAATTTTATCAGTTTAATTATTTATTGACTAAAATATGACTAGAATACTTTTGTAATAAAGCCCGCTGTTAAAACAGCCTCCTTAAGCCCCAAAAAGCGTATTAAAAAAAATGCCTAAGACTTCATAAAAAACTAGTCATTTAATTAAATATCCTCCAGAAACATAGATACTATTAGCTTTAACATTCACAGCAGACAACAGAACTAAACGTTTTGTCCCACAATAACATTGTACGTTCCCCACGTAAAGTTTGAGATCCGCTGGCCAACTCCGAGCGAGTCTGCCTCACTTCCCCCTGTTTGCACAAACGTAACGATCTGCGATTGCGTGAACGATAATAACGAACAGAGTATAGACTCCCGGCTTTTTCTAATTTGCCTCAGATTTATTTGAATAAAATATGTTTTTGTAATCGCGGAGAGTATCTCGGGATTGCCCGGGGACATTATTATTTAAAAGCAAAGAAGATAAGATGATATTAGAAATGGATAATGTTGGGGGTTGGAGAAATTTTGAAATATATTTGAGGGCGGGTTTTGTTACTATTAGAAGGCGATACAGTGATTATCTTACTATTATTATGAATGAGAACGTTTGTGTGCATGGATTGATGGATGTTTGGTAGTCAGTCACGGTAGAACGGCTGATCGGATCTGGATGAAATTTGGCACTGTGATAGATTCTATTCTGGAATAGCACATAGGCTAGTTTTTATACCGGTAAATGCACGTTTCGGTAGGATAATTCAGAATTTCTGGCTCAATTCTGAAATCTTCGCAGACGAAATCGCGGTCAGAATGTAGTAGTCTAAACATATTTGTTACAATACTTAGTATTGTATAACTGTGTAGTAACTTGGGATCAGGGCAGGAAGATGGTGATGATGATGACTTAGTATTGTATTAATTCAATTCATGAAAATACATTAAAAAGCACAAAACTTTAGAGTACTCTTAATTGATTCATCCCGGAAATGCCGATCCGCTGAACTTCTGTTTTTCCAAAGTTACTTAAGCGAATTCTATACGTTTCTAAGAACCCCCTGTACCTTACAAACTTGACTTAGCTTTCAATCCCCCTGTATATACAAATTAAGATTGACTTCCACTTTACCTTTCACGGTGCGATTCTGAGAAAAATGTATCAACATCAGGAATGGACGAATGGAATGGTATGAAAAAGTCTGCGTGATGATATTGCAGTTAAATGTAAGTAGGAAACTTATCAGTAATAAGGAATTTAATATATTTCAGCAGCAGGAGTTCGGATTTAGGATTCTATAGGATTTTTCGGAGTTAGGATTTGTGCCCGGTTAATGGCAATAGGGTCGCCCCCTATTACATGGGACCTAAACATACCGGAGAACGTAGGTATACATTGGTACACCTCTGCCTAACCCTTTGGGAAATATAGGCGTGAACCTTTCAAAAAAGATGGAAATAGGAACCTCCTTTTTTTAATAGAGAGTTCAGAAAAAATATGGCTATTCTGAATATATGCTGTGTGCGTGTTCCTGTTTACATAATATTTTAAAAGGGTGTAAGGATGGAGTTTATTACCCATTCTTCTCCATACGAAACTACCTTTTGGAAGAGGAAGGGGCAAGTATATTAAATGCTTTCTTTTGATTATGACTGAGTTATTATTTTGGTGGCTAGCATAGTTTGAAGTTCGCTGCTATTAACATGATAAAGACATACCAATAAATGAATTTGATTAATTAATTATACGATCTAATACATTTAACATTGCTCTATCTCTTAAGCAATCAGAACCAAGAATTATCTACGAAAATAAATGCTCCCCAAATTAATAATCATTAACTATAATCTTTGGTAATAAACAATATAATTTTAACTTACGATAACAAACTTAATGCTCAGTGTACAACATGGGTACCTTCCGGCAGGAATCGAAAACTGTCAACCAAGGATTCATAAACAAATGGACTGCTAAAGTGCTAGCTTGCTTCTTGACTATTGCCATCAGAAGTACCTACATATAGCTATGCTGGGTACTTTATAAGTTAATAGATGAAGTTGATTAGAAACACGGATAAAAATGAGCCAATACTCGTAGGTTAGTATTTATTTAAAAGGTACTGTTGAGACTCTGTGGCTGGTTTAGGCACGGCCAACCATATTTTATTTTGTTTCACAGTTCGCTACGAGAGCCTACAGGCGGTTTCAACTAGAGCTTCAATAATTATTTTTCTATTGCTATCAGTTTTAACAGTATCTTTATGATTTTTTGAATAAAAAAGACCAACTGTGCCTGTAGTAAGCGCTTCTAGGCTCAATGAGTGGTCCAACAAAATAGATCATACCTTCGATCTGATCTGATACTGTCGATTAAGCGTACTCATGGTATTCCATTTGTAAATACTCCGTGGCACAACATTACAGGTAACACCAAGGGACAGGGGCGCAGTTTAAATATTTATTTATGGCAACAGCCGCTGATTACAAGTCCGGATGGCTTTCGCTTCCAATGCGAAATGTACGGCGGGCCACGGGGGATTTGCGATGTTTATAAATAATGTTTTTCTACTTAACTTATTGGGATTGTGTGTGGATCAGTCGCTGGTGTGTAATTTTTGTTCGTAAAATAACTTAGGTATGTCGGTATGTTCGGTATGTATGGTATGACGAATAAAACGACAGTTTTATTCGTAGAAATAGATGTATTGTATACTACTACATGCTGTGCCCAAAAGGTATAATTTTAAACTTTGTTCTACACTGGTATTTTTTTCTGCATCGTGGGTGTATTTACAATCTTATAACCTCACATACACATACGACTACGCCCGGAATAAGTACCGGTATATCATACAAATTATTTTGGGGAAATCCAAGCCGAGACACACAGTGCACCAACCAATCGCACAGCCACTGCGCCAGACGCACCCACAATTATTAAATTATACTTTAAACTACACACGGTGGTACTTTTATGTTCAGATTTAAAGAAACCTTTAAATCTGGTTTGCATAATAATTTATATTCATTCAAGTATAATTATATGCTCTTTCAATCAAATTCAATATCACTAGGCCATCATTGGTCCCATTTATTGATGTCAATACTGAATGATATTCATCGCTCTCAAGTCCCCGAGCTCCCTTTTAAACGATAATTAAAAAAATATCTAACAAAAGAAGTCCATACGAAAATCAACGAACAGATAATTCTATAGATAACACAAAGTCAAAAGAAGCCAAGAAAAAATATTCCTTTAAAAAGACACCTCTATAAATTACTTAAGAATTATCATAATGCATTAAATCTTCAAGAAAACTCGATGAAACTCATAAAATAACCTTATTTATCGCCCTCTCAACATGTTTTATAAGCACACCCACATTTTAGCTATGTTATTATCCTTAAAGAGAGCTCCGGGAAAACGGAGACGTTTATTTTCATCATTTAAAGAGACCAAACCTCAAACGTCGGAAATTAAACGCGTCAGTGTGGATTTTATTTTTGGGGTTCCGTAGACGGGGACCCTGTTATTAAATCAACGATGTCGGTTTATTTCAGGGCCTTATTAGGGAAGCCAGTTGATTGTTCTTGCAGACTGTGTGTTATCTTATGTGATTCTTATTAAATAATGTTAGGGAAATCAGCATTAATATACTTAAAAATGAACTTGGCTTGGATGAGCTATTCAAAATTGAATGAATGTCGTAACGCCCAGTGATTAAAGCACCCGCCTCTCATGCCCGAAACTGTGGGTTCACAACCGGGCACGGGCAAGTAGGTACCAATGTGACTTTTTCTATTACATACGTACTTTCTAAGTTTATCTTGGACATAACTAACATTGGTAAAAGAAAACATCGTGAGGAAATCTGAACTTACAATTAATATAAATCGCAAATCCGCCTTTAGCAAGCGTGGTGATAAATGCCTTCTCTATATGATAGGAGGCTTTTACCCTTTTTTTTTTTTTTTTTTTTTATAGACGGGAAATCATCAAATAACTTCCCCCGCCCTGGGCGGGGCGGGAGGGAGTGTCAGACTTTTACTGACTAAAACCCGTCTATGTTCCTTCATGTGCCCTTTGCGTTCCGGGGGCGCGGTATCTCTTTCGAACAACCCGCAGCCCCGGCAGGCATCGGCCCTCAGTGGCCCCATCCAATTTTGCTGACATCTCTTTGAGGCGCGCGTGGAACACGAACGCGCCGTCGACACGGTAGGCTTTTACCCTGCAGTGAGACAATCATAAGCTGGTATTATTTCTTTTATTCAAAAATATACTTCATCAATGATCATAGTTTAAATTTACGCCGCCATTGTTAAACAACAAACAGCGACCGAACTTAATCCCAGTAAATATTCCCAGTAATATTATATTCATACGTAAACAAAGCTTTTATAACATGGAGTACATTTGCCAATTATTGTCACAGGAGACCACCACATTGCACATTCCCGCCACCAATAATTCACAATTTGGTTTGAGGTTTTGATTGGCAAAACATTTGATTACGGAACCCGTTGTCTTTTTTAAACAACTCGCGCTTGGCTTTTATATCGTTACTTTTTCTTTTTATTCTATCGCTCAAATAAACGTCACAGCTGGGAGTAAATAATATCATCAATCTGGCTCAACAGAGGTCTAAGCAGAGTTGGGCCGGCGGATTATCCCCAGTCGTAGTAAGAATTTGTGACGTAAGGTACAGCCGACCAATCATGAGCCCTCAGTTGCCCTGTGTGTGTGGTGAGTACTGCCATGGTGAGTACTTTTATACGGTTGATGAGTCTCAACTACGGCGGGTCAGGATTTTAGGAGTCAATGCCTGTATGTACATCTGTGTGCACACATCTCGTACATTATTCGCCGTATATTGAAAAATGAGTTTTAGTATGAAGCGTTATGATGTTCCGCAGATTAGGCTTTACGAGGTGTCAGCAAATTCAAAATGGCGGCTTGCAGCAGATTTGAAAATCCCTATAAACAAGACTTCATGCTGACATTTATTTTTTTCAGTGATTAAATTCTTAATAAAAGTAGGTAATATACCTACTTTTATTAAGAATTTAATCACTCTCTCTTCAAAGTCACTACGCATGATGTTCACAGAATAGGTACACCGGCCGCTGGTCTGTATTTCGTGGTCATTATTTACGGCATCCTGTGTCTAACTGGCGAATTGTGGTTAAGTTGTATACTACATATACATACTTACATAGAAAGTAATATTCCAGCATATCACCACCATCACGCCTGTATTCTCCGAAGGGTTAGGCAGAGGTGTACCGATGTACACCCACAGTTCGCCGGTATATTTAGGTCGCATGTAATAGGTGGCGAACCCATTGCCACTAACCGGGCACAAATCCAAACTTCGAGCTGCTACTGTGAATCTCTGAGAAAAACCCAATAACACTTTTTGCTCGACCTGGGAATCGAACCCAGGACCTCTAGCGTAGCAGCCGCACTCAGGACCACCCAGCATATCACTTTTTTGGAAATACAGCGTGATGCAATGAGATGCTATGTTAAAACTTTAATTAAATAGAACGAGCCGATATCTCAGTATACAATGTATGTATAGACACATCATCTAAAAAACGTATATACTAATATTATAAAGTTGAAGAGTTTGTTTGTTTAAACGCGCTAATCTCCGGAATTCCAAGCCCGATTCTGAAAATTCATCCACTAATAGGAAGCTCCGTTATCCCCGAGTGCTAACTTACTGGTTATATTTTATAATTTATTTTTTTTGCTAGCCTGTTCTGTCCCACTCCTGGGCAAAGGCCATATATGCTGGGTTACATTTTATCATCAAAAAAATTTACGCAGTCAAATTCGCGGACAAAACCCAGCAATTAATATGCCCTAGGTAAATGTTGATAATAACTTAATTAAGTTCGTTATTAATTATTGTGTGCTCAAAAACAGTATTAATTAAAATTCCAGTGAATTTCTAGAACCTTATCTGTTCGGTGAGTGGTGGGTACTCAAAGTGTAATTAATATGGCGTCTTTGAGTCCTCGGGACATTCCTAGCCGGGATTACAGCATGATCGATGTTGGGGATAAATGGAAAAATGTTATTGATGCCCTGTGAGTAGCAGTTTGTATTGAAAGAGGTTTTTAGTGAGGGAATGTTTGTTGTATTGAAGAGGGTACATCTTGCTTTGGTGGATTGAAATGGGGTAGTGTGATTTGTTTAACTGTTTTTTTGGTGAAAATTTTGAAAACTGTTAAGCAAACTACTGGTGTAATCAGAACCCTCCCAAAATATTCAAATTATGACTTCAAAAAGTTTAATTCCTTTTTCCACATAAAATAATTTCCATATATTTTCACGCAATAGGTATTAGAGCACGAAAGGGCCACTTGAAACTCCGTCCTTTTAAAACTAAACACTACAAACCTCTGCAATAGAGACTAAATAAAGAAAATAAAAACAATTTCATCTCCATTATCTCGCACGAATTTGACCTTTAAAAATAAAACGTCAAGGTCTCTTTTAATCCATTATATCCGAGGGTCCTTCTATTTGCCGAGATCCCCCGTAATCGCCCGTAACTGTATTGCGGCTCGCCCTCAAATTCTATTAATCCTACCTCGTCAAGTCGTCACGTAAATTAGTTAGCAGAAACTTAAAACGAGGCGGTACAAGTTACAAGCTACGAGCGGTTTTCTTTTTGTACCGATGAGAAATCATCCAATGACTGCCCCCGCCCTAGTGTCAGACTTTTACTGACTAAAACCCATCCATGTTCCTTCTTGTGCCCTTTGCGTTCCGGGGGCGCGGTATCTCTTTCGAACAACCCGCAGAGCTACGAGCAATTGTCGGTTTAAGTGGATCGTAGAATTTGTGGTCTTTTTGCTGTTTCAAAGGAGATTATGATTTATGAAGAGGTGTTATTAGAATGTCTAAATAAAGGTTAATGTTCCTTGAAGGTTCTTGAAAGCTCTTGAACCCAGTAAATAATACCTATACTCGTATTTCAGTCTCAGGTAGAGCGGTAGCAAATATGTTTGTTATGGAAAAGCTCACTATCACAACTTTCGGTACTTACTTACGACTATTAGACTAACTAGGTTTACTTGAAAAATTATAATGGCATAAATAGAAAGGTAGATAAACCATTTATTTGGTGCCCACGTAAAACATAGCACAACACACAAAAACCCAATTAAAAGACTAAATATAACGTAATATTTAAGTCCTAAGATCCGCGTCAAAAATGCCGCAAGCACATCTAGTAAATTAAATTAAATTGTGTACTTTACCATAACCTAGGTAGGTATGCTGTAGGTACCTCTACCCACTTTAGATCTTGAACAGCACTTACCTGAAAAAAACAAAAACAAGAATTTAAACTTAAAAGCTTCGGGGAAAAGGTTCAATTTCATTCGTGGGAAGCTGAAAGCTGAAACCAACCATAGTTCCATCCGTTTATTGCACTAAGGGTAAAAACAAGAGTGTGTGCAAACACAGGTGCACTCCCTCTTCCCTTAACTCTAATAGGGTCAATACAATAAAAATGCGTATATACACTTTCGGGGGACGTTAATTAGCGCGACGCTAGACTTCGCTTATTCGTCCGATGGGACGGCGCCGGCGATCCGACACGATCGGGGAGAGATCAGGCGCAGGACCAACGGCTTGACGGCACGGGGGTGTCACACCACCAACGCAACGTCTACACTCCGGGCTGCTATGGAGAAATTTTTGCCCGACCTGGCAATCGAATCCAGGACCACCACGCCCACAAGACCAACTTGGAAGTAATTGAGATTAGCCGCTGTGACGTGTAATTCAGTTTGGAGAATATATTATTGTGTTAACGCGTAAAAAACCGCTATCGCTAAAAGCTTATCCTTTACACCAAAGATAAAATATTAAATCCTTTACGACTCCATCAAGTCAGGTAATAGAAACTGATAAATTAATTTGTCAAAAACTTTGTAAATTCATTGAAAATATTTGGTTTTCGCCATTGTTTGGTTGGTATTACCGTAATTATAATCAAGTTTGGTGAAGTTGGCAGTACTGATAGCGTCCGCAGATTATAATGAATTTAATTCTGTTTTAGAATTTGGTTTTGTTTGATGATGGTTTTAAAGGGAAAATGGACTGAAGTTTGTTAAGTTTCTGCTTCGGGGAAAAGATAATTTACCTTGTTAAAAGTTAGAATGCCTGTTAATTAGGGTGCTGTACTTATTCATTTTAAAGAACATTAATTTTGGATTAATGGCGAACGGTAATCTATTATAGACTAAGATCCAATTTTTTATACAATTTCTTTTGAAACATGTCAATTTCACATTTCTTTTGAACTATAAAAAATACTTACTAAGAAAACTATTTCACTTTTGAGACACAGCAAAGGCCTCTTCTCATGCAGTTATGGCACGAGCATTGATCACCACCATGCTTACCTAAGTCGGATTGACGATTTCAGTCATAACTTGTTAACTAGCTCGTCTTTGGTTACTGCTCTGTTCGTGTGTGACGCAGCGCGATATTACAATAGTCTATAATATTCCTCATTAATCGAGCTACCGTATCTACATATATATCTCTGGTTTTGAAAGTGTCCATAGGCAGCGGTGACCGCTTAACATCAGGCGGGCCGTAAGCTTGTTTGCCACCTACAGTGGTATAAAAAAAATGAATACTAAGAAGATTAAATTATGCGATTTAACTTATAAACAAAAAATCTCTCCAGCTTTATTATATAAGTAGAAAACCAGGATAACCAGGTTACAAGACACCATGTTTAATTCAAGCCAAAACATTTTTTTTGCGCCATGTCTAAATAGCAAAACATTCAAATTTATTGTATCTGTATTTTTACCTAACACATATTTCAATATAAATATGCATATCCATATCTGTACCCAACATAATGAAGTATCTCTTTCGTTACACCTTTACAACACAATCAGAACCAGAAACAAACTTGGCACACTTACCGACTAACACAGTAGGGCCCCTTTTTCCCAATTTACACCCTTACAACCGGAACTAATACCCCGTACCATTGTCCTGTTACCTACGTTTCACCCCTATGCCGTAGAAGAGATAGATGTATACAGAAGGTTAAATCCATACAACGTTAGAAAACGTACGGTCAGCCACAAACAATATTACTTTTTATGAAAAAACACAATTCAATTATAAATCCATTCGTATTTCCTTTGATATTATGTTCAATAATAAGGATTAAAAAAACTGAAATGTTAATCTACTTTTGTTGCTGACTATACAACGAGTGTAAAAGTAACACAGGTACCTGCAGATTAAGGGACGATGCGAACGGACAGATACTACACTCTAAATTTAAAAGATATAGAGTCTAAAGTATTATTGCGTGCACGATAAACAAATGCCGCGCGTAATTACAACAAAGTAATCTAAAATAAACTAATATTATAAAGAGAACAGACTTGTTTTCTTGTTTGTAATGGATAAACGCAAAACTACTGAACCGATTTTAAAAATTCTTTCACCTATGGTAAGCTACATTTCAGCGAGTAACACAAACTAAATTCATACATACATACATACATGTTGTTTTAATCTTTAACAATAATTTGCACCTGCCATGATATCTCTTCACCACCTTTGGTTGACTGGTAGAGAATGCCTATGGCATTAAGTCCGCCTTTGTACTTTTGTTGCATAAAGTTTAAATAAATACATAAACTCACGCCTTTTTCCCATGGGGGTAGGCAGAAACCACGGACCGCCACCTGCTACGATCCTTACACACTCCTTTCGCCTCGTCCACATTCATACATCTGGTCATACAAGCACGCCGATTACGAGTACTGCGCACCTGACCTTTCCGAAGAACCTCACCGATAAGGTCAAGGTAGGTCTTTTTAGGGCGTCCCCTCCCGGCATTGCCACTCACATCTGCCATATAAATCCCTTTTGTTAGTCGCCTTTCACTCATCCTCTCAACAAAACTAAATTCAATTCTAAAAATATTGAAGATTCGTAAGAATTCAACGCGAAAGAAGTCGCGGGTAAAACCCAGTCTTGGATACAATTTTTAATTGTATTTATGTTTAATCAATTAATTTATGAAAACTGCTTGCTGCTAGGTTTAAGCTGACCATTCTACGTACGCTAGCTAGTGCGTGCGCCTGTCACCACTCGTATAAAACCTTCTGTATCTCATAGTCTGTTTTTCGTGTCCACAGCCACCGTAGCCTACAGGCACCATTAGCCACCCTCCCTGCTGACGCGTAAAGATAACCACCCGATACATTCCGCTGCCTGTTAGGGGTTAAATGGTATTAGGGATACTGCCCGAGTTCTTATTGTTACGCTTTTTAACGATATTGGGGTGGGCAGGTGTCCAGGTGATTCAATTTGGCTATCGATACGTAAACATATTTATTTGGAAATTCGAGTTCTATAGAAGACCCTACTGCTGAAATATTGATTTAAAAAAATATAAAAATATGCCATCACGCCTGTACTCCCCGAAGGGTTAGGCAGAGGTGTACCAATGTACACCCCCAGTTCGCGCGTATATTTAGGTCCCATGTAATAGGGGGCGAGCCTATTGCCATTAACCGGGCACAAATCCAAACTCCGAGCTGCTACTGAGAATTTCATTGAAAAACCCAATAACACTATTGCTCGACCTGGGATTCGAACCCAGGACCTCTAGCGTAGCAGTCGTGCTTAGGACCACTAGGCTAACGAGGCAGTAAAAGTACTACATGCATTAAGTATAAAGTACTACGTACATTTTGGGTTGAAAGCGACATAACCTCTTTACTTGCGACCTAGCTGTGATTCCATCCTAATTAATTCGACTAACGCAGAGCGAGCGCTAGTTTCCTTATTCTTAAGTGGGCGACAGACGCCTGACCAAGAACGTTCACAGCCCGACGATTTTTTTCCCTATAGACTCTCTCAAAGAACGAGCGCGAAGTAAACGTAACGTTAATTTTATATTTTTTTGAATCTCTACAATAGTAAACAACGAAGTCTGTTCCTCTGTTTCTAGGCCTAGATCTTTAAAACTACGCAACAGATTTTATTGCGGTTTTCATCAATAGATGTAGTGTTTCAAGAGAAAGGTTATAACATCATGTTATGACCAAAAGGAACGAAGTAGTAACCAAAGACGATAGTTTTGTCCTAGTCGGGTTCCCGAACGCGGTTCACAGACAGTTTGGCAGATAATATTTTATATCATTTTCAAATTTATTTATGCACATTTAAATAGAATAAACATGATTTTATAACATATAACATTAATTCATCTGATATTCTATTGAGCTTAGATACTTTAAGAATCAACACTTCACAACACAATCTTTGATTTTGCTATTCAAATCAAATCAAATCAAATCAAATCGTCAAATCAACTTATTCAAATAATCAGAAACAAATCAATCAATCAATCAATCAAAACAAATAAAAATAAATCAATCAATCATACATATTTATTTAGTTTGCTTATTTAAATTGAATGTTGTAAAACAAATCGGCGAATATTATTTGACAGACAATGTTCAAGCGCCTGATGAAATACAAACTACATATTTAGGTTACACACAATAGAAACATTGCTAATTCAGATTCACACAGGTACATACAGAAAAGGGACAACGGAGCAGCAGATAATGAACTCTAATTCTAAAGAAATAGAGCCTTTAGTATTATTGCGTGCAAGAAAAACATGCCGCACGTAATTAGGTACATATGTGTAATTGAAATAGAGAGAAAAGATTTGTATTGTAATAGAAAAACTCAACTCAGACTCTTGTTCAGCAGTGTGATTCTCTAAGCCTCACTTCGCCAAGCTGAATCCGCAGTGAGATTACAAAATGGAATTCTGTTAAACACGATCACGCCGGTGACGTCACCACGGCGACGAATACTAAACCAATGACAAGTTGGTTCGTTATCGAAGTGAGCGCGATCACTTTAGTGAGACTCGTTTTCGAGTTTACATTTTAGAGAATCGCACTACAGATTCGAAGGTGAATTAAGACGACGGGCTTTCCACGGCATATTGCCAAACATTTCAAACGCCTATTATTATAGGTACATCTCAAATGGGAAGGTAAAGGGCTTAGAAATCCCATGTTGCACCTTTGTCAATAACCGAACTCAAATCCAGGCGCTGAGCTGTTGCTGAGCAAACACAATAACGTTTAGCTCAATAGGATCGAAGCTGGAACCTCTCAACAGTTATGCTAGCAACCGCTACACTAATGGAAACAGTTGAAAGTGGTGCCTAAGGCATTAAGACCGCCTTTGTACTTTTTGTTGTATAAAATTTTAATCTGTACTGTCATAGTATAAAACAAAGTCGCTACCGCTGTATGTACGCAGAGTTTTCAGCAATAGAAAGAGTGACTCAAGAGGAAGATTTATTAGAACATCGCGCTACAAATAACGGGAGCGGAGCAGTAATCGCGGATGAGACCAAGGGTTATAATTATGTATAGCTAGTACATAAATAAACAGTTCCAAACATGGAGGCAATTCTACTTTTTAAGGCCTTGTTACACTAAGCGAGCTAGTGGCGTTGACACTGTGCCACTGCCACTTTGTGCTGGCATGATAGTAGCTCGACTCGCCTCGCCCGGTCGCACGAGTATAAGCTGCTGGCGTGACAGTGGACCGCCACTGCTACTTTGTACTGGCATAGTCAGCAGCTCTACTCGCCTCGCCCGGTCACACGATTGTGAGCTAGCTGCTAGCGTGACAGTAGACAAGCAGTAGTAGACAGCACCACTTGTGGGATTTCTTAACTTTTTTTATTAGTAGAGTTAGCCTTCGAATCAAATTAGTGCACGGAGAAGTCTCCCGAATACAAATATTCTAAAGGTCATCTAAAGGGCACTTTATTTTTAAATAACAATTTAAGATACTTATTTAGACTGCTTGTTCTCGTTGAAAATACAAGACAGTGCCTTTGATAAACTTCAATCAGGTGTGGGTTTAATGGAAATATTTGTTTTATATAACTCAAATAGGCCCTATCTTTTACAATTAAATACCTGGGTTATTGTTTTAATACATGAATAAAGGTTTCTTTGCCACAAGCTTCGGGCAAAACGATCCGGGCAACATTGACTGTTAATTTACTTGAACAAGTTTGCCTAGTTAAAGAAATTCATTGAATAAATAATCATGTTTTAGAACTAAAGTTTTTGAACGATTTTTAAACAAAATTGATACAATAGAAGTCTGGTATTGATCTTCAAAGAAATTGAGGTCATATCAGAACTCCGTTGAGTTCTTTATGCGATTAACCATCGACGAATACTATTTATTATTTTAAATATTTCACACGCTGAATTTTAAATATGTATGAAAATTACACAAGCATTAAGTGTGGCCGCATAGTCAGCGACGTGTCCACCACAACTAAGCCACTAGTGGCCACTACAAGCTGTGATTTTCTTTTTGTATTGGCATCATGTATGTCAAACGTGGAAGTTGTCACCTGCTCAAAAGGGCAATCCCGTGATGTCTTCAAAATTAGGGCCCCAAGTCGGGGCTTCAAACTTATAAAGTATGTGGCTACACGCTAAGAACACTCCGTGTGGGTTACGGCTTTGGGCGTCACTATGGACGGACAGCAGAGGTAAGCAGGATCGGATCTTGTCAAGTTGTGAACGGAATCATTCATTCATAGTGTATTCTATTGTGCATGATTATTACTGTTATGCATTTTGTAGCATATTATCCACCAATCACAGCAACTAGTAGCCCAGTATGCAGCAACACTAACTCATTCAAATGACAAAAGCTTCAATGAACACTCACACATTTCATTGACATTTCTCCTCTTTGTCTAGAGGGCAAATCTATCGCCATTTTGAATAAAAACCCTATTATAAACTTGAGTCGAAATAAAAGGAATATCGCGCATTTAATCCCTAACTCGAAAGTGCGACTTAAAAGAGTACAAATGAAAGGCACTCGGCTCGACGTACCTTTATCAAATCATTTAAAACTGTGAAAAAATTCTTTGAACGTGAACCAGCGGCCCTAGACAAGTGGCATAAACGCTTGTAGAATAGAATGAATTATCGTCACGAAATTTGATTTAACGTTTAGAACGTCAAATTTGTAGCCAAGTGTATTAAATTCTATTCCACGAAACGAAACGCCATTGATACGTCAATATTCTGCATACAAATCGGTAGCCAAGTGGCACGTATGACAAGCGAAATCGACTGTGAGCGTTTCTAATCTAACGCTTACGAAGCGTACGCTAGGACCCTGTAGACAGACGCTACGCTACTCTAACCAAGATGGCGATTTTTTGGTCAGCTGTTGGAGAGTTCGTTTTTTTTTAAAAAAAATCACAAAAACATTTAACAATTTGCATTTTTACAATTTTTATTAATTATAATGAATTTTGCACATAACGAAGAAGGCTGGCTCAGGCGTCATATAAGAAATATCTCTTCAACGCTTATAGAAAATTTATGAAATTTCGGATTTATTGTTTAGAGAGAGATTTAGGCTCGATAAACAAACATTTTATAAGTTGTGCCGGGAATCACGTGTTACGTAGATTCTGGATATCCGCAAAGACCCTGGCCAATGACACCAATATTAAATACTGCACTTCGTTCTCTTGAAAACACCACACGACATGTTCAGGCATAACATGAAATAAACATACATACCATCACACCTGTATTCCCCGAAGGGTTAAGCAGAGGTTTACCAATGTACACCCACAGCTTGCCGGTATATTTTTAGGTCCCATGTACCTAAGAGGGGTGAGCCTATTGCCATTAACCGGGCACAAATCCAAACTCCGAGCTGCTACTGAGAATTTCACTCGAGTTGGGAATTGAACCCAAGACCTCTAGCGTAGCAGTCGCCCTTATGAGGACTAGGCCAACAAGGCAGTTAAATTAAATGGTGAAATAAAATTAATTGTATAAGGATAAAACTTTTTTATTTTTAGTAAATAACCTTTTATAAAGAATAAAATTTCGTTACATAAATCTCGAACTTAAAATTAGCATGCATATCACCTTATACTTTGGTATGGCAGTCACATTTAGTTACATCGTCACAACATTTTGAAAATTGTGCCAAATCCTGGCACAATTTACAAAATGTTGTGAACATGCTATAAACAGCATCAGAAAGAATATCTGTAGAAGGTAGACTATAGGGGATCGCTGCTGGGTCAATACATCAACTAGTCTAGCTCTTGTTGTGACCAACAAGAGCTAGACTAGTTAGCTAGTCTTGTTAGCTGACGCTAACAAGAGCTAGTTGATGTAGCAACTGGCTACGCCAGTAGCCGGCACGTCTGCAACACTCGCTCAGGTAGGCGCATGTCTCGCCTCTCCTCGTATTCAAGTCGGCGTTGCTCGACGGCTACAAAAGCATTCGTCGCTCTCTCAAACGGCGTCAATTCTCTGTTCCTACGCGCCCTAAATAATGGGGGCCATACACGTAAGGGTTTGCATGATGGTTTTGGCCGTGCATGCACAACCGACAGGCAAAACCTAGCGTGTATGTGATACAACCTTACAGTTATCCATTATACGCAACTCGGTTATGCCTGTTAGTTTTGCATACACGGTTAAAACCGTCATGCAAACCCTAACGTGTATGGCCTCCATTAGGCACGATGATGTGGTGTTGTAGCCGTTGACCGCGGAGAGGCTAACGGCTGTCACCTAGAGCTTCGTGCTGGAGGAGTTCGCGGCAGAGGAGGAGGGAGAGGGGCAAGCTGGGGTGGTGGCGTAGTTGTCTCCCGAAGCGGTGCCAAAGTTGTGCGTGGTGGGCTTCGTGCAAGTGCTGTGGCTTCAGCTGAAAATAATATTTTTTTAATCATTCGGTGTATTGTGATATTCAATAAAATTAATTTTACAGTTACTTAAAGCAACAGTTATTTACATAATATTTAAATTGGTCCGTATAATTATTACATTAAACTAAACTGCCCCGTTGGTCTCGTGGTCGCAAGCGCCACTGCTGAGCAAGGGGTCTTGGGTTCGATTCCCAGTTGGGCAAAAAATGTTATTGGATATTTCGATTAAGAATTTTTCTTAGTAGCAGCCTGGAGTTTGGAAGTTGGTGGTGTGACAACCCCGTGCCTCGGAAAGCGCGTAAAGCTGTTGGTCCTGCGCCTGATCTCTCTCCTGTCGTGTCGGATTGCTATCCCATCGGACTATAAGAGTTAGGGAAGAGGGAGTGCACCTGTGTTTGCGCACACACTTCTGCACTATAAAATCTCCTGCATACGTGGCTAGTCTGCATTAAGATTAGCCGCCGTGGCCGGAATCGGTCTGGAGAGTTACATTTACACATGAAACTAACTGTTTTGACTATATTCTTATTCCAAAACACAGAAATCTAGTCCACTTCGCTCTTCTACTCCTGGCGATATCTCACGAGAGCTGCCACTGCAGCTGCTGTAGTCTGCCCACACCTAAAAAGCGCAATTAATTAAACACTGTGTCAAAACTTTGTTATTATGAAAATATATTTTATATTGGTGAAAATATATACAAATACCTAAATACAATTTAACTTTCTGAAGTTGCCGCGATCAAAATCAATGAGGAAGACAATAATATTTTTGAGTACTACTTTTTCCATTTGTCTGGTGGTTTTTGAACGCCACCACCAACAGAATTTATTAAATTGGTTAATACCAGCCACAGCCGCTGTCCCCTTACTAATCCTTTGTGGATAGTAAAGCTTGAGCAAGTCATTGTTTGTATTATGTTTATGTGAAAATACTGAAGTAATAATAAGATTTCCACAATGAATTACCTTTCCAAAATATATATTAGAATTACGAATTGCTCTGGGCTAGCTCGCAACTTCGATTCCAATCATAGAATAGTATTAAAATGTTAATAAAATAATATTATTGCTAGTAACCCTCAGACCAACAAAAAAAGAAAGACGGCGCGCCGCGAACATCGAAAGTGAAGCCATAAAACCGTGCTCCTGCAAGTAAACATACACGCTCACGCACACACCTACACTAAAACCATGCTCATCGCTCTTAGTACGTCACGAGTCGCCGTCAAGTAAACTTAGATTTAAAACATAGAATTATGCCTTCCTGTGTAGTGAAAAGTTGCAAAAACAACAGCAAATTACATAAAAAGTCTCACGGAATCACTTTTCACTTGTAAGTCCATGAAATAACATCGTTTCTCTATTAATAAACTGTGAATTTTAGGTTACTCGGAACACAAAACCTCAACGAACGAAAGCAGTGACATAAAGTGTGAGGGTTGCCATAATACGATTTAAAATTTCCCCATTCGGTTAATATAAATAATTATGATTTCTTACTTCTAGTTTTCTTCTTTTTATGTAGGTATTTAATATTTTAGGTTTCCAATTAATAATGAAATAAAAAATAAATGGAATAATATAAATAATGGAATAATTTAAAAAATTGACTCAACAACAAGGTTTTTAAAAGGGAATATTTTTTGTTCGATACCATTTATATAACTACTACCATATTACTTTTTCTTTAGAGTCAGTGATTTTTTATGTTCTTTTTGAATTCAATAAAGTTGATTGAAAATATAAGTTCTTTTTTTTGGAGTAGAAGCCTTCGCAACTATTGAGGTACAATACCATACTGAACAATATCTTACTCGTACAATATTATCCTAGTGCTACTCACAAAAATATCCCCAAATTATAGGGAAAAAATTTAACAAATGGCAACCCTTCGATACACACATAGATAAAAAGGTGGCTTCACTTTTGATGTTCGCGGCGCGCCGTCTTTCTTTTTTTGTTGGTCTGAGCTAGTAACCATTAAAACCACAGTATTATATAGACAATGATGATTAATTATTGCATGATGATTTATATAACGTTTGTGGGTGTACTATAATGATTTAATTCAGAATATTATATTATATTTACAATACTTACCGTTTATAAAAAGCTATCCAATTTCACTTGAAAATATATAAAATATTTTTGTTTACCGACGACCTAATGTCAAAGAGACGTTTGCGTACGACAAACCATAGAGAACACTTGATGTTTTTCTGAAAAACGAATAGACTGAGCGGTCGACAAGTGGTTGTACATTTGGCTACCAATTGAAAATCGCTAACGCTTAAGCTTTCATATTCATTAGAATAGAAACGACACCGAGCGTTTGACACTTGTCTAGGGGTGCTGGTAATTTAAGGGGATGAGGGTGGTGACAGCGGGGGTGGTAGACGGGGGTGAAGTGAGAGATACACGGGTTAGGAGGATGGGTAGCGTATTGTGGAAAAAATCTTACATGGTGAGTGTAACGAGGCATATAACACTGCCCATCAAACTATGTAACATTTTGCAAAAAAGTAAGCTAAAACATTTGAAACTTCTTTTCAAACAAATCTTAGAAAAAAATTGGAACTTCGACCTTTAATATCCTAATAACCAGAACGTTCCCAGTTATGAACAAGAAATATATATTGCAACGATGGAAACACCACGTAACTGTTGACTTTGTTAACGGCTTTTACATTTGTTATTGTGAAAACCTTAATAATTAGAATAGTTTTATTGGTAAGTATCCGATACAGATCTTGAAGATCTTGTTGATCTTTTGAAGATTAGGTATAAAATGTAATAACCTAATTAACAGCTTTCTAGTGGCTTTCTACGATATTCATATTCACAACTAAATCCTACATCTTTAGACATGTTACCACAAGAATTGCAACTTAAAACATTACCCGTGTTTACTTACTCATAACCTCTAAGATCTTCCTATCTCTCCCTTGCTAACCGCCCATAGCCACACAATTAGATAGCTGATCACGACGCCACCAGGCCCGCCACCTAACAGCGCCGTATGTCTCGCCGAGCACCGGCCGGCGAACCACGAGCTAATGAATACAAACCACTCGATGTCCTGTACTACTGCCTACCTATCTAGTGCTGTACCTACCTTTAGGCTGACTCACACTTTTACTAGTAGTGAGGACAGTAGCTAGTTAACTTGCAATGGCGAGTAACATTTGGACAGAAATCGGCGACAGTTAATTTGTGAACGTAACATAGAAAACTGGTTTAATTTAGGCAAGTCTCCTAAAAAGAATTTTCTGAACTATCTAGATCTAGATACTTAACCATTTAGTTTTAGAGGGAACATTTGAAAAAATCTCTATGTTGCGATGCACCAGCAAAAGTTTGGCTGTAAAATTAATTATTCGAAAGGTTGCGTGGAGGTTATAGCTCTTGCTTTTCCACAGTGACCTGCCATATGACTTCTTCTGCTCTGGCATTGTCAGACTCTTACTGACTAAAACCTATCAGTGTTCCTCCTACAGCCTTATGCCTTTTATGCCACAGAGACCTACCTACGCTTTGGCAACTAGTTTCATCTTACTGACTGACTGACCGATTCCTTGACAATTCAAAAGTGTATATAAATTTAATTTAAATAAATGCTTTGACTGTGAATTCGCCTTCCCGAAAATAAATGTTCCAGTAAAGTAAACTTGGACGTCGCTACAGTAGGTACTAGTGGACGTGTAAATCGGCCTTTACCTAGCTGCCTAGCTGCCTAGGTACCGGTCGGCACGTACTCCGCCTGACTAAATACATAGAGATTGTTTGGACTTGAAAGGGTTCATGTTGTGACGCTATTGTGAAGGCGTGCGCCAATTCTATGAGTGAAATTATTAGCGTTTATTGTGAACGAGGTTTGAATGAATGAAGTGTGGAGTTTCTTCTCCATTCTTCTTTATCGGAACTAGCATTTGATTGGTGCCACTAGATCCAATTTCCTTTTGTCGATATTCGTGTCTTCTCTGCTTAAGAAAAGGTCTTGACACTGTTGTGGGATAATAATAGGGCGATATTTATGTTTAATCTATATGTTATGGACCAAGTGATAACTTGAGCAGTATAAATAATGCCCGGTCATTGTGAAAAATGCCCATATACACATAATTATGTTACTGCCTCGTTAGCCTAGTTGTCCAAAGCGCGACTTCTACGCTAGAGGTCTTGGGTTCAATTCCCAGATCGAGCAAAGTATTATTGGGTTTTTGTATGAAATTTTCAGTAGCAGCTCGGAAATTGCATTTAACAGGCTCGCACTCTATTACGCTGAACCTAAACATACCGGCGAACTGTGGATGAACATCGGTACACCTCTGCCTAAACCTTCGGGAAATACAAGCGTGATGGTATGTCAAGTATCTAAATAAGAAATCAAATATTAACTTTCAAAATACGTTGTAACAAACAATTCCCTGTCGGTTTAATTTCTGACTCTTTAATACAACGCGTATTATGTTGACAGTAAGCCGACGCAGCTAAGCCACTATCACGAGCAGTTAGTACGTCGGATTAACACATACACACGATAGTTAATCCGGAAATTACGTTTCACTTCTAATACCATTTTACACTTCAAAAATATAATAGCTTTTACCCGTGATTTAGTCTGTATATTCCTCAGAAAACACAGACTGAAGTCTGATGAATGTGTGTTATTGGGGTTTTCTATGAAATCCTCAGTAGCAGCTCGGAGTTAGGATTTGTGCCTGTATAATAGCAATCAGCTCGCCCCCTATTACATGGAACCTAAACATACCGGCGAACTATGGGTATACATTGGTACACCTCTGCCTAACCCTTCGGGGAATACACGCAAGATGGCAACATTTCCAAAAATTATGAAAATTAAACCGTTATCGCTTTTTGGCTTTTTGTATGAAACTTTACAGCTTCACAATCCTCTAAACACCCAAACAATTGTCGTAATTCCAATGCTTGCTTGCTGATATGGTTCTTCCTTCTTTAACACTAGCTTTAATAAGTTAAAAAAGACTTTGCAATTACTTCTTTAAGAACCTAAAATAGTCTTCACTTTGCTTTATTTCCAAGTATTTATATAATTAATAATCATAAGTTTATTCTGCATGTCATACAACTATGTCTACTGACAAGCTTGAGAAAACTTGTACTTAATTGACCTTATTTATGTTATTTACAACCAAACTATTGAACAAAATGAGCTTCCCCAACATTTTTATTAGTATTAAAAAGGTAGGTGGGGCCACTGAGGGCCGATGCCTGCCGGGGCTGCGGGTTGTTCGAAAGAGATACCGCGCCCCCGGAACGCAAAGGGCACATGAAGGAACATAGACGGGTTTTAGTCAGTAAAAGTCTGACACTCCCTCCCGCCCCGCCCAGGGCGGGGGAAGTTATTTGATGATTTCCCGTCTATAAAAAAAAAATAAAAAAAAATGGCCTTACTATGGTCGTGAAGGAAAATTATCCTGACGGTAACCAATCTAAAGGGTGGCTTTTAACAATCAGTCTATATTTGAATAAAGGTTTATGTTAATTTAACACTCTCTGTTAACATAGCGAGTACTGAATAAACATTACATTATCATAATATCAATGAGAAGAAATTAGACAGATTTGTAGCACTGTCTTCATTTAAGAAAAACATTATCATTCCCTTACATAACATAAAATCACGCCTGTAATCCCCGAATGGTTAAGCAGAGGTTTACAAATGTACACCCACAGTTCGCCGGTATGTTTAGGTCCCATGTAATAGGGGGCGCGCATATTGCCATTCACCGGGCACAAATCCCAACTCCGAGCTGCTACTGAGAATTTCATAGAAAAACTCAAGAACATTTTTTGCTCGTCCTGGGAATTGAACCCAAGACCTCTAACGTAACAGTCGCGTTCCCTTACATATTACCCGATTATTGGATTTATAATGAGGTGATTCAAAGTCACCGTGACTTGTAAAGACTAAGGCTTGATTCACACGACAACACGAAATATTAATTTGTAATGTTAATTTTACATTACCTTTATTTACTTATTATTTGATCGTTTTATGCTTCTTATTTCTCATTATTACCCGACTACGGCGAAGCAAAAAGGAGGGTTATGAGGTTGACCGGTATGTATGTATGTATGTATGTATGTATGTATGTATGTATGTATGTATGTATGTATGTATGTATGGATGTTCATCTGTTCCCTCATAACTTCTAAACCGTCTAACGTAAATTGACAAATGAGGTGTCATTAGAAGCGTCTTGATCGTCCGCTGGTTATAGGCTACATTATGTTGCAATAAATTGTATGTGGCGCCCTCTGGGGCTCAAGAAGATGTGAAAAAAAAATTTTTTTCTTCCAAATATGGTCGTGTTGCATATCAAACTAAAGGGCTTAATTAGCACATTTCAAATATATATATATATATATATTATATAAGTAAATTGTACATAGCACCCTTTAGAACGCATCATAAACCTATCTAACTAACCAATATTTCGTTTGGGAGACTTAATAGATTATTATTTCATATATTGTGTATATATGTTGCAGTTCCAATAATATTACGCATATAAATGTCTAAATTTAAACCCCAAAATATTTTAAATAAAAAAGAAGTTTAAAAAACTAAAACCCGACTACAAAAAATTCACGTTCTAAAAAGTATGAAACAAGAAAACATTCTCATCTGAAAGCCGTGGTCGTATGCCACCTAATTCAGGTAAAACTGTATGTATGTAGTTATAGAACATGAATCTTTAGCACTAAAGTTTAGGGTAAAGTGGCATACGACCACGGCTTTCAGATGAGAATGTTTTCTTGTTTCATACTTTTTAGAACGTGAATTTTTTGTAGTCGGGTTTTAGTTTTTTAAACTTCTTTTTTATTTTAGTATAGTAACTATGTATTTTGCTATACAATTACTTGGATTTGTGTGTAATATTGTATAAGTTTTCTTGAACTAAATAAATTCATAAACACGTGTGAGTGCGTTATTTTGTATGAAAATAAAAAGTATAATTAACAAGGACCACACTTAGCCGCCAACTTCACCTGTGTGGACAAAATTAACCCAAGCAATCACAACACAACTCCCAGCTACACAGCGAGCATTCGTAACGTCAAGACACAATTTTGAAGTTACCACAACTCAACAGCAAAAAGCTGCAGCAACACTATTCACAATATACTGCTGGCCAACTTTTTGTCGCTACGTTGTGGTATAGTTTGTTGTAGCCCTAAGCATCAACGAATCGTTTGCGACTCCCTACAGACCACTTTAAAATGTAATCAAGTCTGGAGGCCTACTATTGGTAAAATAAATTGAAAAAATAACAACAAAATGGATTCTCATTTTCAAGTTTTCCATTTTATTGATAGGCGCGTCACCAGCGTACAATTGTATTGTGTTTGTGTAACTCACATAAATCAATCACGACTGTATTCCCCGAAGGGTTAGGCAGACTGCAGAGGTGTACCGATGCACACCCATTGTTTGCCATGTTTAGAACCCATGCGATAGAAGGCGAGCCTATTGCCATTAACCGGATACAAATCATCACCCAGCTGCTACTGAGAATTCCACAGAAAAACCTAATAACACCTCGCTCGGGAATCTAACCCAAGACCTCTAGCGTAGCAGTCGCGTTTACGAATACAAGGCTACCAAGGCAGTTTATTGTTGATAGATCTTTTTGACATTACCATATTTTTTATGGAATGAATGTAACTGTACAACATAATGTAATACGTTTTTTTTTAAAGAGTATGGATATGGTATTTGTATGGATATTCTTTCCCTTTCTTCTCCATACGAAACTACCTTTTGGAATGGGCAACTAGATTCAAAAGTGCCTTTTAATGGTCAAATTTGAATAAATGCTTTGACTTTGGCAAAAAAACTACAAGCTGCCTATAAACATATGCCGCCAAGCTACAAGGGAAGGTTCAAGTACTGCTGACACTGCAGACATTTGAGACTATACACCTAGTAGTCTATAGGCAAACCGCAAACCCCTCGATGTTCTGATAATTGTGTCTATATGGGCGGCGGTTACCACAATCATGTCGGTTACCTGGTTGAAAACGTGGGATGATTTTAATTGTGGGGCTGTCTCTTGGACTATAGTACCTATGCTTTATACCATAGTCAGCTTGCTAACTCTGCAGGTTATAATGCAACTCCAGATGTTTTAATATGATACAGATACAGACTTTTAATATGAATTCAATTTTCCTTTTTGTGTAAACTTCTTAAATTTTATTTTTGTACTGACCTATAACTTGTTTGTCTGTTTTTTTTTTACTGTAAATTCAAGTTGGTATTGTAATAAATAAATAAAAATAAGTTTTTTTTTTAAGAAAGGTTTATAATGTACTCGTTTTCGTCTTAGCGAATCGATGGCAAATATAGATTAAATCATATTATTTTGTTAGTGGACTGTTTTGTTTGGCCCTGATGAGGGCCCGATTAGAGTTTTTGCCATCGCGGCATCGTGGTGAAAGGATCCACTCTACAGGAGACGATTGCCCAGGGTGTGGTAGATGCAACAGAGGTAGTACGACGCTTGGGGAGGCGTGTATTAATGTACTCGTAAGTAGCATGCATCGTAACTAATATTTTAAATGCAAAAGTAAGTTTATTTATTCCGCTTTCACAGGTAAACTACTGAACCGATTTTGTTGAAATTTGGTACAAACTAAACGTAAACCCTGAAAAAGGACATAGGGTACTTTTTAATCCACAATCTCGTATGCATCCGCGATAACGCAGACGAAGTCGCGAGCAAAATACAAAAAAGAATACAAATACAAAGCGAAGAACAAAAGCTAGTAGGTAATACAGTTGCTAATTACAAGCTTCCACATTTAAATAACAAAGTACACGTGATACGGGTTGATAAGAGACGCCTCTTTGTTTAGCTTCAGTAAAAACTAAAAGAGAAAATGATGTTGCAAAGAGGAAAGATTTTTTTGTTCGTTTGTACCAAATAAACTCCGAAATTACTGAACCGATTTTAACCATTTTTCACCAATAGATAGCTACATTATTCTTGAGTAACATAGGCTATAAAACATCACGCTTGCGACACACGAGACTGGAGCAGTATCCAAAGACAGAACTAAACACGGAAGCTAGTATAATATACTTAAAGTAAGATTAATACACCCAGAAAAAAATTGTTTTATTAGTTTCTGAATAAAAGTAATTGACAACAAGAAAAGTTCCGAATCTAACTCGCAACTGTGAATATAACTTTGGTATCGAGTTACAGAAGTAGGTCCCTGTCACGATGGCGTTACCAATTAGCGATCGTCGCCAACAACTGTATTAAGTGTGTGAATTATAAAGGGTGTGGGGGTGGGATCGTCGCCGGGTTGGATCGGGGCGACACAAAGTGTGTATCAATCTGGTTTTGTTGCTGTTAAAAAACCCTTCTTTATGTAAAAAGACTCAGAGTTTTTTGTAAAGGAAAAAAATAAATTATTTCGCATGTTGTTAATTAACTAAGGGTTATTTAAAGTTACTATGGTGAACTGAGGATTTAATATCATAAGGCTGCTTATGGCTTAAAAATATGTGAAAGAAATTGAATTCGAAACCAAGTAGGAATTAGTTGTTGTTGTAATACACCTAAGTAATATACACACTGATAAAATGTCAACTGTTTTCAGACCCCGCTCACAGACAGACAGACAAACGCACGTAAGGACAGAAGGGGTTCTGTTAGCACCCTTCGGATACAGAACCCAAACATGTTAAGGTTGTATATTTTTTATTACTTTTTTACACACAATTCAACAAGTATGCTCCCCAAACTCCTTAAGATGTATACCATCACGCCTGTATTCCCCGAAGGGTTAGACAGAGGTGTACCAATGTACACCCACAGTTCGCCGGTATATTTTAGGTCCCATGTAATAGGGGGCGAGCCTATTGCCATTAACCGGGCACAAATCCAAACTCCGAGCTGCTACTGAGAATTTCATAGAAAAACCCAATAACACTTTTTGCTCGACCTGAGAATCGAACCCAGAACCTCTAGCGTAGCAGTCGCGCTTAGGACCACTAGGCTACCGATGCAGTTAAGAGAGGCTCCTTAAGATATAACTATCAATTTAAACCCACAACCACCAAACCAACTAATCTCCAAAGAAAGCATTTCAATTAACTAAATTCAATTAAAACACAACAGTTAACTTTCAATTTAAACTAAATAACTTTCAATTTAGACGGAGTTTGGTAAACTCAACACAGTCGGAGAGCCGACCGATCTGATAACGTCAATTACAAACCGCCCTGTTATCTCTGACCAGACTACGGTTACGTCAAATTACAATAGTTATCAACAAAGTAAGTAGTTCACTTTACTTCTTATCAGTTTGACCTAAAGACGCGATAAAATCTATTGTTTTAAATGACTTCTGTAAGTGTAAAGTTTGGTTAGATTTGTAATCGCGATTGAGTTATCTTATTTTAACTTTCGCTGTTAGTATTCTAGCTCAGTTCGATTTCCAGGTCGAGCAAAAAGCGTTATTGGGTTTTTCCATTAGGAGTATCTCAGCAGCCCGGAGTTTGGAAGTTGAAACCTCCAAGCTTCGGAAAGCGAGTAAAGCCGTTGGTAACGGCTGTCATTCGTAGATCTTTGGCAGTTGTTACAGTAATTGGTTGTGGTTGTCAGATAGGCAGTCGCTCTATGTAAAGCCTAGTATTGAGCCAACCCCAAAACAGTTGGGAAAAGCCTAGGCAGATATATAGTTCCCATTCTAGCTACCTATTCATAAGTTGTCTTTTAACTCTGGCCAAGAGTAGTCTTGGCGACAGAATTACATAAGCCACCTATGTCAATAAGAATGTTTCATCAAATTCTTCTTCTGTTCAAGTCGAAGGTTCAAGTTAATTCTACTCATGTTTATGCTACCTGGGCCCAATGAAAAAGCTAAATAAGCACCTGAAAATGGTAAAAAAGCCTTTGACAGACGGATAAAGCAAGCGGTCAAAGCTTCAGTGGGGTCCTCACTTAACATCTCTTGCAGGGCGGTTAAGTTCAGCCGCTTACGCTGTCAGAAAAATCCGTCAATTAACAGACGTGGATACCGCGAGACTAGTCTATTTTAGCTACTTTCATAGCATCATGTCTTACGGCATATTGCTTTGGGGGCGGGCTGCAGACATAGATTCTATTTTTATTTTGCAAAAGAGGGCTGTCAGAGCTATCTATAATCTTTGTAGACGCGAATCTCTAAGGGAAATGTTTAAAAAAATCAATATCATGACGGTACCTTGTCAATATATATACGAAAACATTATGTATGTTCGGAAAAATCTTCATCTTTTTAAAAAAGTAGGTGATAGACATAATTATAATACTAGAAATAGGAACAAATTAGATCAACCAAGTTTCAGATTGTCGAAAGTACACACTTCTTTTATGGGGTACTGTGTAAAATGTTATAATAAAATACCACTCGATATTCTCGAACTAAATGAGAGAAAGTTTAAAACATGCATAAAACGCACACTATGTAGTCAAGCATATTATAAATTAGAAGACTATATAAATGATAAAAATGCTTGGCTTAATGCTGGTCCTGCTCCACAGCCACTCGAGCTTACAAATTAATATGCTTATTTTTCGAAAGGGAATGATGTTTTTAGCACCTTTTTTTTGACTTTAATAACGTCTACCGTTATTATAATTATTATTTATTTTTCCCTACATAGTACAGTTGATTTATTGCATAGGTTCACTGAAAACCTTAGATTTGTATAATTGAACATAATTTATTTCAATTTTGTAAATGTGAGTACCATGGAGGCATATTATATTGGTCAAGTTACTAAATACGTGTTGGACACTGAGCATGGCGGTGGAGAGCGTTGACATGCTCGCTTTAATGTCTCGCTGATGGTGGCGCGTGCATTGGATCGTTCGGTTCCCTTCAAGATGGTTGAGCTAAATGGTGCTGATGCACGCGTCATGCTCGTGAACGGGTGCTGTCAGTTGGGATTGGTCACCTCTTAACTGCCATGGCTTTCATCTTTATTATAATTTTGTAACTTTTTATACATTCACCTTCATTGTTTTCACATATAGAAGCAACAAGGATATTATAACCAAGATTTTGTAAAAACCAAATTGAAAGAAAAGAGTGTCCATGGAGTTTCTTGCTCGTTCTTCTCCATAGAGACCTACGTATTGGAACGAGCAACTAGCTTCACTTCTAAACTGTAACTTCTTGACATTCAAAAGTGCCTGTAAATGGTCTAATTGAAATAAATGCTTTGATTTGATTTGATTTGATAAATTGTATGTAGTTATTAGCAGACAAGCTCAACACTACATCCTAGCGAAGTAATCCGACCATCAACTTACACAACACCACAAAAAAAAGTCTGACACTTCGAAATCCTCGAATAAGTTCCAAATAAAAACAAACAACCGGCAATCTCCTTACGCATTTCCCTTTACAGGGAAAACATGTTCCCCTCACTAGAGCTAAGAGCCCCTCCACGTTACTAAAAGCTAGTACAAGGTAACACGCAGATAGTGGCCCAAACATCTTGAATGGCCAATCAATATGCCCAGAGACATTACAGACCCACTGATAGACGGATTAAGAGGCCTCTGGGGTATTACGTCCAAATAAAGTTGAACAGAAGTGCCATTTAATACATTACGAGGAAGTTTTATTGAGGACTACTTTCTAGACGCGACTTTGCGTAAATTTCAGAACTAAGACAAAGTCCTGAATTGTTCTGTTGGAACACAAAAAGGGGATAAAATTTATCCTGTAATGTAAGATCAATATCTGCAGGTGTGCCAAAACGCTAATTTTATTCCACCGTCAAAGCGTGATTGACTAAGAAAGTCAATCTAATAATAATATCTCGCTGAAGCTCAAGTGTCGTGATGGCCCAGTGGTTAAGACACCCGCCGCTTATGCACGAGGTTGTGTGTTCGCAACCGGGCACGGACAAGTACCAATGTGACTTTTTCTAATTCATATCATGACATCGGCAACCATGTCAGAGGCCCTTGAGGCGGTTTAGGAACTCTGTCACTAGGGTGTGTGGGGTCGTAAGACCTTACTGCTCACACGATAAAGAAAGAAGCACGCTGGAGCGGTTTTTGATCACAAAATGCATAATGATTTCAGAAGATAAAGCACTTCTTTAATTTTTATTTCTAGTTTTTGTTGTTTTTTTTTTGTCTGTTATCACTTATTTTTGTAAATGTGGATTAACCTGTTATTGGCGACTGTGTGAGTCCCGGACATAATAACCAATACTTATATAAATGTAACACATAGGAGTTGGTGGACCTTTTTTAATACATAAATAAATAAGACTATCTCTAGAACATTTTAAACATAAATCCTAACCTACATAAAACTTTGTTCAATTCTGCAAATGAAATCCTTCTGCGCATGACTACTGAGTGACATACCAGAGGACATCCCCATTTAAGAGGGTAACAGGATATTGGACCTTCAGGCCTTTGAGACGAAATGAGTTTCCGATTTGGTTTTTTTTTTCAGAAAATTCAGCCCTGAATCTATGTCCCATTGAAACGTTTGTAAGTCCTCTAATGGCTCGTTCGTGTTTAATTTAGTAGGAGTAGTAAATTTAAGCTTAAAATTTATTGTCGTGAGGAATTTATTGCCAGTTCTAGTAGAAATAGTTGTAAAATCGTCTAGTGAATGTAGACTACCATGGTGTTAAAATTGTTGAATCGTCACCCTTATTTTCCAAGAATATCCGTTCTAATTCGTTCTTATATTATAAATGCGAAAGTAACTCTCTCTGTCTGTCTGTCTGTCTGCCTGTCTGTCTGTCTGTCTCTTTTTCACGACTAAACCACTGAACCGATTTCAATGAAATTTGGTACAGATATAGTCTGGGACCCGAGAAAGGACATAGGATAGTTTTCATCCCGGAAATCTCCCGGGAACGGGAACTATTAATCCACGCGGACGAAGTCGCGGCCAAAAGCTAGTTTTCTATAATTTATTTAGCTGTCACCTCAGTATGAATGTAGTAGTGTGTATGGGGCACTCCAACTTAAAAATATATGATATGTTTTGGTTTAAGTAGTATTTTAAAAAAAGTAGCATGCTAACTTCATGAGCCTGGGCAAACAATTGCTCCAAAAAATCGCGTTTTACATATTTTTAATTTGAATGCTTTCTCGGATTCACCCGATTGTTTGCTTAAAATCAAACTTTTTAGCCAGATTGCATTGGTATACAACCTTTACAGTATTCATTCTCATTTAATCCATTTTAGTTTCATTCTTCCCACGATCAGTTCAGATCATTGTATTGTAGGTACTCAAAAATTCAATATGAATGAACCTAAATTCATTCATTCAGATTTTTGTTCGTGAAGTTTCTTGCTCGTTCCTATCCATAGAACCTCAGGTCTTAAAGGGTAGACATAACATACCATCACGCCTATATTTCCCGAAGGCTTAGGCAGAGGTGTACCAATGTACACCCACAGTTCGCCAGTATGTTTTAATTCCCATGTAATAGGGGGCGAGCCTATTACCATTAACCGAGCACAAATCCTAACTCCGAGCTGTTACAGAAAATTTCATAGAAAAACCCAATAACACATTGCTTGACCTGAAAATCGAACCCAAGACACCTACCTTAAAAGGTAGAGGATCTTATAATCAACTTCGGCTCAACTGAAACACAACTTTAGACCTGAAACACTTGTCCCCAGTTTATATACCTACATTCCATTAGGGACAAGTAACTCGACTCGCCTTGCCGAATACCCTGGATTAGGGGCGTAGCACACGATCCATTCAACATGTCCATTTATAGGGGATGTGCTCAGGGGATGACGGCTTGAGCCCTGTTATGACGTGACGAGGAAGGGATGAATCCTTGCTTTAGGTGACAATGACTGTAGAGGCGCTTATTGTTTTAGTTTGGTTTTGCTGTTGTTTTGAGCGTGATCTTGGTGGGGTTAAAAGTTATTGTAACGGTTTAAGTTTTTTAGAGTAGGTATTTCTAAATAAATGTACATATTTACAGTTTTTAAGTTTAGGGTTAAAACAGGAGAAAGATCTATGCTCATCCATATGTATTTTTTTTTGTTTTGTGTACAGCGATATTAACGTTCGGCCGATTGAAAAATATATTTATTCTGTTTGAATTTTTTTTTGTTCTCCTTAGTTGGTGTCATATTTCGTGAAGATATGATATACACCTTTGAAGATGCACCGTAGAATTCCTCAACAACAAACGAAGCCAGTGCAATGACGGCAATAAACTCAATAACGAGTATAACTATTGAGTACCATCATACTAGTACACTACATACCACCACGCTTGTATTCACCGAAGGGTTAGGCAGAAGTGTATCAATATATACCCACGGTTCGCCGGTTTGTGTAGGCCCAATGTAATAGGGGGCGAGCCTAATGCCACTAACCAGGCACAAATCCTAACACCAAGCTGCTACTAAGAGTTTCATAGAAAACCCCAATAACACTTCTCGATCTGGGAATCGAACCCAAGACCTCTAGCGTAGGTGTCACACTTAGGACCACTAGGCCAACGAGGCGGTTATATCATCATACTAGTACTAAGTTATTATTGTATAACCTACTTACTTATTAACAAAGCATGGGCATAACAATAGCCCATTCTAATCTTAAGAAGACTTTGATCTAAACCAAGCTAGTTACGTGCGACTGTACCGAATCATCTTCCCGAAAATAGCCAGAAATTCCGGGAAAACGTTCTATTGTTCATTGTTATCACTATGACAATGTGTCTGTCCCCGTTATGTCATAACCTTATGTTCACATAAGCCGCCTAGCGTGCTCCCATAGATAACCGGGATTAAAGTATTGTCAGGGGTTGAGTCAAACCCGGCGACCATGAATTATTCAGTACTTTGTCGGCGACTGTGGCTCGGAAGCTGCTTACCAACTTTTTGGTGGTTGAGCGTGATTTTGGTAAGTTTTCTGTGAATATTTTTTTCTTTGTTTGGTATGTCGTTTTGTGTGTTTGATTGTTGAATTGAATTATTGCTGCAAAGACTAGATAAAAATCTGCGAGTATTATAGACATGGCGATTTTAAGGTTTCTCGTAAATATACCTTCTGAAAGGTGCAACTAAATTAAATTCTTAGCACTTGTAGATGACGTTTAAAATTTTAATGGTCTAATAAGTAATCTAATTGAAATACATAATTTGACTTTGAGTTTGACTAGGATTTAATGGGTAAAAAGGTTTCATTTTCCATTCCTTAATATGTTCCATCGATAGCTAAACATATTTTCCAAAAAATATTTCCTGTATTGAATTTATAAACCCACATTTCTCACGTCTAAAGCTGACCGATGACGAGTACAAATAAACCGCACGGTGGGTTGTTAGTTAACGAGCGGTCCGTTTGTTGAACTGCTATAAATAACGTTCATTCACGTACGTAGTACGTACGTGTGTAAGTACGCACGAGCCCAGTTTATCTCGATCGATATATCAATCAATCTACTCGCTCGTCTATATTTTAGATGGAAAACGAGAATCATCAAAGAGAACGAACAATATTAGCCAATGACTTCATGCATAGCAGCAAATAATGCTTGTAACATGGAATGTAATCAGAAAATAATATATTTTCGCAAGAGTATCACAAATGCAGTTATAATACGGGTGATGGTTGAGTTTTTCAACAGTTTAAAATTTGATAAAATATGTACTAGTTTAAGTCATTGTGAACTTTTTTAGGGATCCATTTTTTTTCATTAGTATAACAGGGATAATGTAGCTTTATATTAGCTAAAAAATATTCTGTATCGGACCAGCAGTTTTGGAGATTAGAAATATAAAAAATATACCATCACGCCTGTATTCCCCGAAGGGTTAGGCAGAGGTGTACCAATGTACACCCACAGTTCGCCGGTATATTTAGGTCCCATGTAATAGGAGATTAGCACGTTCAAGTAAAAAAACACGCACACGCAACTAATTCCAACTGCATATAAATAATTGTAATAAGTAGTTCGATTGCGCTTTTTGAAAACAGAAAACAAAACACAACAAACCCGAACGTTTCCGATCGTAAACGATTCCATTGTTGCCACTATAAATAGTCCTCATTCACAATACGTCGTCATCCCACTCAGTTAACGCAATAGTCAACTATCGAGTGGTTACGTAGCCTCTACGTACCTATATCTACTCTCCTGGAGACTGGAGTGTCGGCGCGTGAATCAAAACCGCTTGCTAGAATGAAAGCTTCCGAAGGGTACGTGTACATTATGCCATGGGCTTATAATGGTGTTAACAAGAAACTTACTAAATAGTCAATGGACGTCACTCAACTTGTTTGGCTCAAAGTGTTACGTGCGATAGATCATTTGGTGCCCTTCAAGATGGTTGTACTAAATGGTGCTGATCCACGCGTCATATTCGTGAACTTCGGCACTGTCAGTTGGGTTCATTAGCCTTCTCTTGACTGCCGTCGCTTAAATCCTTGTTTTGCTGAATTGTTTTATATTGCTCTTTACCTACATTGTTTTTACATACAGATGTAATTACAATAATGTACATATCTGATTTTGTAAAAACTTGATTGAAAAGAGTTTTCGTGGAGTTTATTGCTTATTCTTCTTCATGAAGATCTACTTTTCTTTTCAAACAAGCTACTATCTTCAATGTTCTAACTAACCGGCCGACTCCATGACAATTCAAAAGTGCCTGTTAATTACTTAATAAGTTAAAAAAAAGTGCTTCTATTTTTACTTTGATGTAGAAATAAGATTGTCCTAAGTGGCTAAATTGGCATTGCCTGAAGAGACGTTGGAAAACGTAATAGACCGAAGCTTGCAGAAGTTCGAATCTCATCTGTTGCATTACTGGCGTGTTCCCAAGACATGGGATTGACCAAGCCATAATTCAATTTGTAACTTGAAGTTTCAGTTCTTGAATTTAATCAAAGCACTTTTATCAATCACTTCTTTCTCGCAGTACAAATGATCATTTTAACATGTTTATCTCGCAACAAATATTCTTTTAACAGTCCAGAGTCTATATTTTGGACAGTAGAAAATATGTGTATTGCGTATGATAAACCTTTTTTTATATTCGTAAATAGGTACCTAGGCACTGTTAAGGTTGCATACCATAGCAACTTGGCCGAATAGAATTCCATAAGAGATTCGAATTTAATAATAATATAGACATTGCGACTTTGTCTCTCGGATGGCAAGGCATTTGCAAGGTTTCTGGTATTGCAGAGGTCTAGCAGCGATGACTACTTAACATCAGGTGGGTCGTCGGCATGCATACATTGCAATGACATGGAACCGCACACACTTTCAGTCAACCCCCAGCACCTCGTTCATAGTACAAGTGACCACACATCCAAGTCTCATCTCAAACCACAAAACTCCAACACTTCGTTATCAGTTCAAAGAATTCCCTTCATTAATAGATCACACGTCACCATTCTGCTAATAACCTCAAACCGGTGACGTGCCGTGCGTCACTGGACGCGCTCCCTGACACATGTGGGTCACCGCCGCTGATAGCGAGATGAAAAGATGTTGTAATGTGTTGTGGCTATCGGAGGAGTATCCGTGATATCGGGAAATGTATCTCTTTTTGTGCCAACCATTTTGTGTTGGTGGGGTTCCGAACTGTCAGTTTGTATTTGGATTGAAGAATTTTGTGCTATAATTATGTACTCATTCTCGTAGTAAAAGTACTCTGTCAGCGTAGCAATGAAAGGCTGTATTAAGGTGACCCAGAATAACTAGACAATAGACACACGCCAAACATGTGGATAAGTTTGGCGCCATCAGTAGCGTTCATAGATGCCATAAGATTTTGTTTCAAAGAAATAAAGAATGTAAAATTCTGATCAGTCCAAATCTAAACTCGAGGCTAATAGAGAACCATTAGAACTATTCAACCCCAAACAGACATTTAGAGGAAGGACAGAGATCATGAGGACAAATGTGGATAAGGATGACCTTTAAGAGTCCTCTGCTTACGTTTGCCCACCAAACGTGATCAGCTATCGTCTCACCACCTTCAAGGTCGAGTAGGTCCTTCAGGCGTCCTATGAGTGGGAAACGAAGCCTTTCCATAGTGAATACGATGAGATAATTTGTTCCCATCGGGACTAAAGCAAGGGAGGGAAAGAAAGGGACCAAGGGAGACACAGACACAAAACAGACAACTGCATTATTGCCACAAAGCAAACAACACCATGATCACAACGCTTATTGTTCTAAGAGAATTTACATAAACCCGTAACAATAACGCTGTAGACTTTTACAAACCGGTTCGTTAACCTTCTTACGCCTAGAGCTAATAATGTTATGAAAGCAACTATGTATTTACGTTGTAATAACAGCAATCAAAGATTTAATTAACGGTCCGTAAACAGCGCCCCCCCCCCCCGCCCCCGTCCAACTAACACCCCTTTATTCGCCGCTACAATGCGTGAAAATAATAAACAATTGTAGCGTAATTAAGTGGAGATTGAACATAATTATAGTGATGTACTCTGCCTTTTAACTACAGAACTGAATTCGGCATTCATAAAAATTGGATATAAAATATTATAAAGCTAAAGAGTTTGTTTGTTTGAACGCGCTAATCTCAGGGACTACTGGTTGGAATTGGAAAATTCTTTTAGTGTTGGATAGTCCATTTCTTGAGGAAGGCTATAGGCTATGTAACATCACGCTACGACCAACAGGTGCTGAGCAGCGAGGGTGAAACTGCGGGGAACAGCAAGTTGGATATAAAGGATTGAATATTGATGACCTTGTGTGTTTAGCCTGATAGAAAAAGATCGGTGGTGTAAGTAGACATAGTTAGGTACAACATTTTCAGTTTAAAAAGCCTTGGTAAAGGTTTCATCGAGCGAGTTTTGGTCACAGCGGTCAATTTCAATGGAGACTAGCTAAGTACACAGGAGATATTATAGTGCACAAGTGTAAGTAGCTAAGTACGTATACACAGGTGATATTATAGTGTACAAGCACAGGTGCACTTCCACTTCACTCGCTCTCTCCATCTCGATACCAAGCTGCTAACAGGCTAATACAAACATGACAAAAACAATACAATATCCAAATCTATCATAAATAGTTCATGAGGACAGAAAAAGACCTATTCTGTAAAAATCAACTTCGTTTAATTTGGGTTAAATGAGTTTAAGGTGAGCTGTCATCCCACTTAATGCTAAGTATTGACAGCTTACCTAAATAGTCTAGTTTCTACAATGATGCTTCTGCTTATCCACTCCACCTAAACGTTGAACTCCATTCACGTCGTAGGTCATTGACACACAAAGCACGTTAGTACCTAATATATCAGCTCCAGTGCCACTAACTCCCGAGATTTGGTGACGACATTGAAACGTCACAACACACAGCACATAAGCACGTTGTGTACGATTGTCGTCTGTTCGCGACACTGGTAATTAACTGGCAACACTCCAAATAGAAACTGGTGTTGCCAGATGGAAAAATATTTAGGTTCAGACTTAAGTTGAGTTGGAGATTTTTTTGGTAATTTAAAACAGATAATATTATTATTGATTTATTTAAAAGCTTTTGCACGTGACTACAGATCCTAATTGTTTTTGAAAATAAAATATACCCTATATATTACTTACCTACTGATTATAAAGCTTTTCATAGGTGTAAGTAATTTTAAAATCAGTTTAGTAGTTTTTGAGTTGGTCCATTACGAATAAAAATACTAATCTTTTCCCTATAAAATATTCGTTTAGAAAATATATTATTTCTGTAATTTCTTATATTTCATTAAATATTATTATTTCAAGAAAATAAATGGAATAACGACAATCAATAGAATGTAGGTATAGATCTATTGGAATTTACAAAAAACAATGGAATATTTTTGCTTTTTTTCCTTTTTTTTCTAGAGTAGCATATTTATCCTATAAATATACAATCAGGAATAAAACCTACAAAATGGCGGCCACTCACAATTAATATACTATTTATAAAGCAGAGATCTGATTGAAAATGGAATCCCAAACAAAACTCCAGTGAAACATTCATTTTATCCGTCTGGCAATCATTTTACCGATTAAAATATTAATAGATGCCGCGTTTAGCCCCGTGTGGTCGAAACATATCGTTTTTCATGGCGAAATGAACAGGCTTGCATAATCGAGCGCGGTTTAGTGGCAAAACCGCCTAGATAACAGTTTCAGAGCGTTTTCCGATAACCCACTACATTATAAAGGATTTTGTTGATGTAGGTATGCAATCGCGGAGTTTTAAAAAAGGCAGTCAATGATGGTTTTAAGGCGTAAATTTTTGATGCCGTATGAGCACTCACCTAATTTTCTTAGCAATTGTACTCATCGGCAAACTGTGGGTGTACATTGGCACACGTCTGCCTAACCCTTCGGAGAATATAGGCGTGATGGTATGTGTATTCTTATTAATAAGATACTAGTAACATACAGCCTGGGTTGCTAGCAACCCAGGCTTTGCATAGGTGCCATATTCAATGCCTTCCCGACGAATTTCCAAAAAAAAACCTCTCATAGGAAACTTGTCTATTTTCTTCCTTGACCATTACGAAAACAATAAAGAAAGCCATTTTCGAGCATTTACGAGACTAACATACACCCATTAATTTTTATATACAGATTTCTATATAGATTTATATATATAAATCTACATATTCCATTAAAAGGCCCTCTATGTGGCACAAAACCTAAGTGCGTCTAGTACACGCTAAGCATTCAGCAGTCAGCTCAGGAACTCAGGACGGAAAAAAGCGCTGTTCATATTAAAACATGCCTTCCATACTTCCCTTTGAGATTCGCATTAGTGATAATATGAACTGGCATTCCCGCAGCATTGCTTTGTACGCTTCTCTTCAAGTGATAAAATGATAAGTAATCATTTTTAATGTAAGAGATAGAGAGAGGGTTTTAATATCAAGAAGAAAATATAATGTTATAATGAAGGGGGCAATTCTATTAACTTTTAGAATCGAACGCGATCAAATCTCAATCTGTCAGAAATAACAAAAAGATGAGATTACTAACAGATTTTGAATGTTTTCAATTAGTAGAAATCGGCCTTGTGGTATATTTGCAAATACTCAGAATAATGTATGTTCATTAAATTCAAATTCAAAGCATTTATTTCAATTAGACCATTTACAGGCACTTTTGAATGTCAAGAAGTTACTTAATCTTAATCTTAATTTTATTAAATTTTATATAATGTAACATCATTTATTTCAATTTTGTAAATGTGAGTACCATGGAGCCATTTATTTTTCTTATCAAATTCGTATGCACTGGACGCGGTAAGCATGGTGGTTGGGAGCTTTGTCATGCTCACTTAAATGTCTCGCTGATGGTGGCGCGTGGATTGGATCATTTGGTTCCCTTTATGATGGTTGAGCTAAGTGGTGCTGAGCCACGCGTCATGTTCGTGAACGGGCGCTGTCAGTTGGGATTGGTCATCTCTTAACTACCATGGTTGACTTCTTTATTATTAGATATTATTTCTTTTGTTTTTTAGTCACGTCCATTGTTTTCACATATAAAAGCAACAAGAATTTTGTAACCATGATTTTGAAAAACCATTTTGAAAAGAGTGTCCATGGAGTTTCTTGCTCGTTCTTCTCCATAGAGATCTACGTTTTGGAACGAGCAACTAGCTTCAACTTTCTGTAACTTTTTGACAATTCAAAAGTGCCTGTAAGTGGTCTAATTGAAATGAATGCTTTGATTTGATTTGATATGATTTACATTTTAAAGTTGAAGCTAGTTGCTCGTTCCAAAGCGTAGATCTCTATGGAGAAGAATGAGCAAGAAACTCCATGGACACTCTTTTTCTTCAATTAAGGTTTGTTACAAGTATTCTAGTAACACAGCTTATAGCTAAGCAATTGAGTATTGAAACCCCAATTTAACAAAATGTGAACAAAAATACACCAATTTTCCCGCTCATATGACGACACCCGTCAAAGCGTCAACAATATAACATTTCCAACGCATCAGCTAACGAATTTAAATAACACCTTTTGTTAAAAAATATGTTGGTAACATTTTTTTAATTTAACAGTGAAAAAATATGGCCGACCCGCGCCAAAATTTTCCCGCGCAATCACAGAGCCGTGACAATGAGACATCTGTCATCGTAACAACTTTTTCAACACATCAATTAGCGAGAGTATATCACTATCCTATTGTTTCAAAGCAGGAAAACTATAATCAAAAGTGTATTATTTAGCTATAGGCGGATGTGTGCGTATAATTTACAAGCGGATATCGCGTACATTGTCTCAATTCAATCCGTCTAATGAAGGCGGGAACGAGTGACGCGCGTCCGCCATGATGGCTTAGCATTAGGGTTGTCATTCTAAATTTAAATAATAAAAAACAATATTACTCGAGAATTATGTGACAAAGATATTAATAGTCGTTTCAAAGACTAAGGAAGACGTTACTTGTTTCACTAATATCAGCTAAAGCCCTTCTATTTCCCTAGAATACATAATTCTACAGGTCCAGAACACTAACCTACTGTAGCTGTATGGACACTATTTGAAGCTTTCGAAGTAGGATTTCCCTTTTTCATTTAAATATTGATATAGGTACAGTCGCGTTTTTGGTGAAGACCATTCATTGTGAAACTTAGTTGGGTATCTCAAATACGTCAAATACTGACAAATCTATCGTGTATTCGTTAAAAAACATACACCTTGCTTATCAAGAAACCACAAAACCGCAAAAAAATTAACAACCCACCCAGAACTTAATTAATTCAACACAGATAAAACTTGTCTCACAATCCCATCGCCTTAACCTCACAAACTCCCTTGCCCCATAACCAGCCAAGGAACCAACACCTCACAGTGACAGTGAACGTGTGTTTATTTACTCGCAGACACGCGTATTTGCATGCAAATTGAATGAAATAGCCCGCTTCGAACGCTCGTGCAATCACATTCAAATCTTGTACCAACACTTGGTTTGTTGTGTACTGAACTAACACAGCCTGACGGATTTCTGTTTATTGTCTTTGTGATAATGTGCGTTATTGTTGTGGCGTTTAATAAGTTCATTTGTAAAGTGCCTACATCTTCAAAATTGATTTAGAAAATAAAGTAGGTAGAGATATTGTTGATGTATTTTAATGCCGCAATAAACGTGTCCATATTTGACTCGGCTCAAAAATTAAAAGACTATCAACGACTACAAAAGAAGAAGAACGATACCAGGGATCAATCCAAGCAAAAAAATTATCAAGTTAAAGTGTTGTTGAGAGAATTCTTTGCGTTTTCCCTTTGTTTTTCCTTCTTACTGATTTTGTAACTTGAGGAGGTTTTTCTCTAGTAAAAAAGGCTAGCCTTTTCCCAACTATGTTAGGGTCGGTGAGTAACCAATCCAGTCTAATTCGGTGCAGCTGAATATGCGCATTTTATATTGGAGTGACTGCCTATCTGACCTACACAACCCAGTTACTGGGTAACACAATACGACCTGGTACCACTGATTGTCAGACTTCTGCATTTCTGACTGTCCGTAACAACCGTCGTAGATCTATGAATGACAGACGGGAAAAACGGTTTTACGTGCCCTTCAGATGTGCATCTTAGCGATACCTAATTTAAGGCAAGCCCCTTATGTTTTGAATTAGGTATTAGGTATTGACTTCTTCAGAATCCGACATCCAGGTAGCTAGAACTAAATTCACTAACGAAAAAGTCTTAATAAATAATTTCTTCTTTCAAAATTAAATTAATTTAAATTATAAACAACAGCAACCCTACAATCTGACAATGGCGGGAAAATATTGACGTCACAAGCGCGTGTTCACAGCCGACGGCGACGCAGTTGCGCCATTTGTAGTGGTGCGCTCCGCGTCCCTGCGAGCGAGTGGCGCCGTCCAACGCACTCGATTATTATCAACTAGTGGCGCGGAATCGATAGCCGCATGACACTGCTGTTGCAAGAAATGTTGTTTGGATTCAATTTTTGTTTGGTAGATAGAAAGAAGTAAGTGTTAGTGGTTATAAACAGATTCCAATATCCACAGCTCGTGAGGATAATAATTCTGAACTGCTGTCATGTGTCTTTAAACCGTGATGTTTTTTCTGATCGGAGGAGTACCTTGATGGATGACTGCAGCACATCTTGTTTTTCCATTGATCTAATGGCTAATGGTAATGGCTGACAAACTAAATCTGAATCGACCGAATAAAAATAATTATAAATTATATTCCTAAATATCTACATAGTTGTCAGGCACATGCATGAACTGAGTAATCCTGTATTTCAGGTAAAAAAGCTAAAATAGTCTATAAAAAAACAAAGAGTTATTATTGAAAGTATAAGTAGTGCAACTATTGATGATACTAACTATTGACTCGACTATTACTATCTCAACTATGTTTCCATAAATCTTTACGGTTACATATTTATAAAAGCATATATTGGCATAATATGTTTACAACTAGACAGAAATCGATTTAGATATCCAGAAATATAATCAAGACAATTCGAAAAACGGATCAAAATATCGTATCAAACTACATATAAATCGATTCGATATTGCTATCATAAGCAAGCGCCATTCGATATTGGTGACACGTCCTACGTCTTATTGCGATCAAATCATCCCGGAGCATCGATACACGGGTAATAACCAATAAATTCTAGTCCTCCGACCTCCATTTACTGCCGTCTCCGAATAAATATGGTGTCTTTTGTTAGGTAGACAATACAAGACAAAAATAGAAATAGTTTTATCCAAACATTGCCGAAAATGGACATTTACTGTAGTACTTATGAAATACTAGACCTCGACTTCATTCGCGTGAATGTTGGTTTTCTACGGGGTTTTAATTGTTTTGCGCAGAGCTTAATTTCTTCTTTTTTTTTCTACTTGCCTTAACTGAACCACTCCTGGCAAAGACCTTCCCGCATTCCTTCCACTTCTCTTATTAGTTTAGTTACTTTATAACATCGGCTATCTACAGGTGCTTATCGGTCTAGTCGTTCAGATTTGCCAGAACAAACAGGTGGGCAGACAGACATACAAATAAGTTGTTTGCTGTTCCTGAATACCATGTAAACATTCATCCTACATTTAGACAAAAACCGGTTATTTTGACATCACAAACCGACAACAATTTTATTTCCTTATGTCAATGTATAGATGAGGTACATAATTATATCAAGTCTTTATATGCCAAAGATTAATAGCTGAGTAAGACTAGATTAACAGAATCAGGTTCGAAGGCAGAATATGCATCCATCAGTGAAGTTACAACACATAATAATGCATACTTCGACAGAATTCTTAGACAGACTCCCGAATGAAGCGCAAGTTAAATTGCATAGAGTTGCAGATCCCAGGATACTACTTTCAGAAGTATCAATCCATCTATCAGAGGAACAAAAGCTTTTATAATTAATCTTAAACCACTTTAATTAATTTAGTTAGTTTGTTTTTTACATTATTTGTTTGTCAGAAACTCAGAAATTACTCGGTGGCAACCCGGATTCGTGTCTGTGTATGCTCTGTCTGGCAATGCCGTGGTAGCCCATTGGTTAAGGCTCTCGCCTCTCACGCACGAGGCTATGGGTTCGCAACGGCCGGCAAGTACTAATGTGACTTTTTCTATTTCATATGTACTTTCTATGTTTATCTTGGACATCACTGACATCCAGACATTCTCAGGAAACTTGGACTTAAAATTTTTATAAGTCTGAAATTGCCAATCTGAATTGAGCAAACGTGGTGATCTATGCTCATGCCTTTTTGGCATGAGAAGAGGCCTTTGCCCTACAGTGGGACGATAATAGTCTGGTATTACAATTACTTATTGGCAATAGGGTCACCTCTTTTAGCTTTTTTAGGCTTCGAACTTAACTAAAAAAATATGGGTCTATACACTTCTGCCTTTAGTAAAATACAGTCATGATGAATTTATGCTTTGCCTGTGTCTTATCGTATGTTATTAGAATATGAATTATTCTCATCGGCCTAGACTCTCTTAAATTTTAAGGGTATGCTCTAAGTTTGACCAGATGCTACCGATGTTACCAAGTCATACTACTTAGTATACCTCCACTAGTTTATAACCGCAACCGATATCGGTTATCTGCCTGGGAGTCACTTTCGGACATTAGCCGGAACAAACAGACAGACAGGCAATATATTCATTTTTTTTCGTATATTTCCATTCATATTTATTTTGTAAATAGCTGTTACTTTGACACTAGCTTCTGCCAGCGACTTCGTCCGCGTCAAATTTTATATGTCACCCCACAGGAACCGAAAATTTTTTCGGGTTAAAAACTACCCTATCTGTTATTCCACATGTTTCACTGTGTCAAATTTCATCCCGATCCGTCCAGCCGTTTGAGCGTGAAGAAGAGACTTTCGCCTTTATAATATTAGTGTGACAGGAATAGGGCATGCAAACCGGATACCCGGATAACCGAAAAAACCGGTTAACCGACTGATTTGAAAACCGGGCTTTTTATGGTACCAAAACCGGTTTTTTCGGATTTTTCGGTTTTGCTTTTCAAACAAAATCTATCTAACAAAATCTAATTTATCACTGACAAACGTCGACAGGACGGCAAGACGGCGTTATTTCCAACGGCACTAACGGCCGGCAACGTTAATTTATACCGAAAAATCGAATTTGAGATCTAAAATCAAAATATATATAACTCAAAGGTGACTGACTGACTGACTGACTGACAGTGATCTATCAACGCACAGCCCAAACCACTGGACGGATCGGGCTGAAATGATGTTATGACGATGTTATGACGTAGGCATCCGCTAAGAAAGGATTTTGATTAATTCCATCCCTAAGGGGATAAAATAGGGGATGAAAGTTTGTATAAATCTTCTTAGATTTTCGACTGATTGAACTGAAATTAAAGATTGGAGCTACTATGATGAAGATGTCCTTTTAAATAGGATTTTGACAAACTCAACCCCCATGGGAATAAAATAAGGGATACCCGAGCGAAGCCGCGGGCAAAAGCTAGTGTAAAACAAAGAAATGTCATTGTCAAAGTGACAGTTTAGGGTTAGTCAACATTTCCCTAATAATTCAAATTATTGAATTAGTTTTTAAATTTAATGGTTTTGGAAGAACTATGATATGAAATATAGCCTAAGGTTAGTCCTAATATTGTAGGAAAGGTAAGCGAAAGGAACACTAAAGTTTTTTTTTTGTTTTAACAATTTACGTTTCGCTATTAGAAAACACTAAATGAAGTGTAAATGTTTATGACCACTGCCATATTGCATGTAGAAAAAATAAGAAAAAAACATTTGCACGATTTTATTGCAAACAGCTATATAAAATATAGCTGTCTTGGATCGTCGTTTACGTCACTTAGTTTAACACTGTGTGTAATATTATATTTTAATTGTTAAAGGTATGCCTACAATTTTAGAACTATGTAATAGTACTTTTGGGCAAACTGCACAATTGAAGTTATGATTTAAAATTGGCAGTTATTATTTAGATTTTTGATCTCGAATTCGATTTTTTTTTGTCTCGGATAGATCATTGTCGCGCTACTCTATGCCACGCTCACGCCATTTTGATTAAAATTTAGCATTTTTATTTCTTTACACACGTATTTCTGATTTCTTTAATAAAAATGGAAAAAAACCGAAATAACCGAAAAAACCGGTTTCACCGGTTTTGTAAAATAAAAACCCGAAAAAACCGTGTCCTTTAAAAAACCCGGTTTTTGCATGCCCTAGACAGGAAACAGACACTTTGATTCTATTGTTTGTAGGTATAGATTATCCCAGTGACTATTTTGTAACGTTAGTGGTCCTTCTAGTCCCAGCTACATCGTGCCTCAACTTTGAAAGTTGAGTGCGGTTGCATTCGCTTCGATAATTGGATCTCTTGTTCAGCTTTGAACACTGTCACTGTTCAAACTGAAGCTTCTAGCTCTCTTTAGACATGCGGTTTTATCTATCATCGAACAAGGAACGGAAATACCACCGAGCTATTGGTTGGAGGTATTTTTGTCATAGATATTATGGGAATAAATGTAAAATGGGAATAAAATGACTTTTAATGAAGCCAAATGTCACATGTCCGTCCCATCATTCCTCGATTTCATTCCTCACACAACAGGTTGCGTTATTTTACAAAATCAAATCTTAAATGTAATTAATCTTAATTTATTAAAAAAAACCCTTTTTTAGTTTAGGTTAAAACTAATCTTTTACAAAAAAAAAAAATTTTTTTACTACGAATTATTACTAATCTTTAAATACCCACACAACCCATATACTGTTGCATGCACATGTAAGCACAATGTTTTGCGAGCGTTACTACACGAAAACTGATTTTTCACCCCAAAAATAAAAGTCGTTTTCCAGCAACAATTATCGTTCGATATCACTTAGTTTGTTGGATAGTATGCGTAGTTAACGGTTTTATAATGTATCTTGTTACAGCCACTATTAAAACCATATTATGACATTTCGAACATCGAAAATTCGTTTAGATAAGACCGGCTAATGGAATCGATATAAAACAGTTTTTTGTTTAAATAGCCATACCGCTCGCTACTTCACTTACCCAAGAATAATTGAATTTTATCCTAACTGAAAAATCCAATTATTTTTTTGCTACTATCCATAGTCGGGATACCCGTAGCCGATATTATACTCAAATATCCCTTGTTGAAATTAGAAGATAATTTTATTTTTTATTACCATATTATATGGTAGTAAATTTGCGTTACAGCATTTGGGTATATTAATCTTTTATGAACAACGTAGCAATAAGTTTAGTACTTAAAATGTTACGCAAAGACCCTTGTATCAACATCAACCAAATGAATGCAAAGGATTTTATAGACCGCTATAAAATAATTCCGCACATAAAAATGTTTTGTTTAGTAAAATGTTTCCAAAAATTGTTCTTGTAATAGGTTTCTGTAATTGTATACCTTGTTATATGTTGTAATTTGATTGAGTTTCAATATAAACATTGTGAAACGGTAATGTTTATTTTAATGTGGGAAATGGAAATACTGATTCTTTTTCTTATTTTGTAAGATTTACTTACTTGCAATAATACAGTCTGCCATCTCTCCCCGTGTGCACCGTCCAGCCCTCCTTCAGTTCGGCCTGCAGCCTCTCCAGCGCGGCCTCGTCTTCCAACGCCGCACGTCCCAGTTTCGGACTCCCAGTCCCCAACCTCGGACTGCCATACTTTGGACTGGCGCCCAACTTGGGACTATTGGCGCCCAGCTTGGGACTGTTTGAACTCGAAGCTCCATCGCTCAAACTTGGACTACCAGTCGCTCTACTGTTAAAACTTGGACTTGGGTTAGGTCTAGGACTGGGAGCTAGTTTGGGACTCGCCGTGCCGCTGGGTCCAGGCGACGACGATGCCTGCTGCAGCAGCATCGCTTTCACGTCATCGTATCATATTTAAGGTTATGTTCATCTGAAAAAAAAGAAAAACAGATTAAGCGAAAACATTAATTAAAAATATTTTACAGCAGGTAGGCATCCGAGACATTCAAACAACAACGCTTCAAAAAAGGACAGACAAATGAAACGCCCTCGTCGGCGAGCTCTCTAAAATGGCAACACCGATTAAAACTGGCCACAAAAAGTCCACTGGAAATACCGCCCAAATTGCCGCGAAAAAAGAACCCGACCGTTGCTTCGCAAACCGTAATCGTTGGAACGCGACGGACGAAATATGAATGAAAATGGACGCCATTTTCGCGATGGCATTTTGTTTACGCGCGCTTTTTTGCCCACTCGATAAAGTGGGGATTAGGTTATTTTGGAAAGTAGGGTAAGATAACCTTTAGCGGGCACGGTGTCGGTTTGAATAAATGGGTCGGATATAATACCAGACTGTTGAACCAGAAACTTGGTAATTGAATAAGATTTCTTGTGTGTAAAACCGTATTTAATTCATAACATTATTTGAAATAGGTTGAGACTGATTCAGAAAGCATAATTGACAAGACCTAGTTGTAGTGAATGTTTGTTTATCTCCAATTGAAAAAATTTACTATTGCCAGCCACGGCATTTCCTGAAAGCCAGAATCAAAAACCACAATAAAAAGCGCGGAGACAATAAAGCTCTACGAGCCCCCAACAAATTAACGATTTAACTGTCTTGGAAACCGCAATGTAATTAATTAGAAAAAAAAACACTGAAGAAGTAAGAAAAAATATGTTATTTCCTCTTCCTCCAATACCCACGCAGGCACGAGGCAACAGATCTAGACCTATATAAGTTATTACCTGAGGTTATTAAGTTAATACCTGAGAGACTATGATGTTTGTCAAAGTAGGCTCAAAATCATTGACGCTAAAATACAAAGGAACGTAAACATCAAAAGGATTTAATCTGAATAACATCTGAAATATTAATTAACCGTGCTTATTTCTATAAAACAACATTTATGTGAGAAAGGATTACGGACGAGCGCTACGCTCGACGCGGATTCCGTAAATTGTTTCAATAAAAACTCCCGCCAGAACCATTGTCTCTGGTACGGCGTGGACGGATTAAACGACGCCATATTGCCGATTCCCGCCAATCTATTTTTTTATTTCGACATAATTTGTATCACATTTGACGTTTAAATGTCTTTTTTGATTTGATGGTTTATGCGATAAATAAAATAATAAAGTTAATCCGACTGTTATTCGCGTCCTGTGGTCGTTATTTTTAAAATATATTGTTTGAGTTACTTCACTCCTTATTATCTTAAATAAAAATATTGTTAAGACGTAACTGATAGATGCTGAATACGGATTAAACGTGCTAATTTTTGAAAATTCCAGCTGGATTAAAAATATTCTTTCTTAATATGATAGCCAACCTATCACTTATAAGTCTATAAGGGATAGTGTAGGCTATATAGCATCACGCTACGACACACGGGAGCGGAACAATAACCAATGACATAAAAAGGCGGGCAAAAAAAATAACGCAAGCGAAGTCGCGGGCAAAACCTAGTCATATAATATAACGCGGTTAATAGAATAGCTAATCGGGCCTTGAACACGATAATTCACTTGTCACTTACGTATTACCGTCGTGTAGTAATTTATGCGCTGCCACTAGGTGGCGACACTAGTCTCCACCGCACATGACATCCGCAATGGCTTAAACGGATCTAAGCCTGCTATGTTTCACTTTACCTAAACATTAATCACATCAGTGTCTGTCTTCTACTGCCTCGTTGGCCTAGTGGTCCTGAACACGACTGCTACGCTAGAGGTCCTGGGTTCGATTTCCAGGTCGAGCAAAAAGTGTTATTGGGTTTTTCTATGAAATTCTCTGTAGAAGCTCGGAGTTTGGATTTGTGCCCGGTTAATGGCAATAGGCTCGCCCCCTATTACATGGGACCTAAATATACCGGCGAACTGTGGGTGTACAATTGGTACACCTCTGCCTGACCCTTCGGGGTATATAGGCGTGATGGTATATATGGTGAATGTCTTCTTTTGACCTTTACAAATGACCTTTGAAATACGATTTGCTATTTGTATATATATATGTTTCTATTTGCGATTTGTAACTCAATTTCGATGTACGACGAATTTCCTTATACCGAAATAGAGACGCTTCTGGTTTGTGTCTGCAAGGAAAGGTCTTATTCATTGAAATTGGCCCGATTCGTGAAGTTTTGCTCGTAATACCTACAGATATAATAATAACTAGTGTACTGCCCGCGACTTCGTTCGCCTGGCTCCTATTTCACCTGCCATAGGATGCGTCTTTGGTTAATGCTCCGCTCCCGTGTGTCGTAGCGTGATGTTATATAGCCTATGTTACTCAGGAATAATGTAGCTATCCATTGGTGAAAAATGGTTAAAATAGGTCCAGTAGTTTCGGAGAATATTCGTTACAAACAGACTAACAAAAAAATCTTACCTCTTTATAATATTATATTATGTAGTATAGTATAAATAATACCATCAATGGCCACACGAGAATTGGCTCAAGCCACATTGGCAATTTCATACTAATATTAATTATAAGTCCCGGTTCCTTCTCAATGTTTTCTCTCACCGATATCATTGACTTCCGAGAAAAACTTAGTTACCTAGTACATTTATAAATAAGAAATGTCACATTGGCACTTCCCCGTGACTGGGTTGTGAACCCACAGACTCGTACATGAGAGGACACCTTAACGACTGGGCAATCACAACATCGTAACACCTAACTCTGTTAAATACCCATAGCTACACACGGTTACTTTTACATCGTTCTGGAGCTCATACACAGGAACTCCAGTCGAGTAACTGGTACTATTGGGGATTAAATTTTTTTAGCCATCGACATTTTTTTTTATTTTTTAAATGTTATCTGATCGATGAATGGATTTTTCAAAGGCTACCGTTCGCAAGTCGATTAGAATACAAGGAAACATTACATCGAGTTCTCACTATTTCACAAATAAAATTTTGGTGTTATACCTATTTCTTTTGTTGTTTTTTGAAAATAATAGGGCCAATTTCTGTTACTATGTTAGAGCTTATGGCTTTCGGTTCCAGAACTACCATCATCACGCCTGTATTCCCCGAAGGGTTAGGCAGAGGTGTACCAATGTACACCCACAGTTCGCCGGTATATTTAGGTCCCAGAACTATGTAAAAGTAACCGTGTATAAAGTAGTAGCGAACTGCTCACCACTTCGTCCGCGTGGCTTATTCCACCCGCGTTAAGTTACGTCTTTGGTTACTGCTCCGCTCCCGTAGGTCGTAGCGTGATGTTATGTAGCCTATGTTACTCAGTGATAATGTAGCTTTCTAAAGGCAAAGGATTTTTTTAAATCGGTCCAGTAGTTTTTAAGTTTTTTGTTACATACAAAAATACAAATCTTTACTCTTAATTGGGTAGATGACACCACTAATCAATTGACGTACTTTTTATGAGCTGTCAAAACGCCCCATAGATTCCCCCATAGATTTTGTATGACAATACTCAACTATGACGTCACTTTTTTGTCGCCTCAATTCAGTAACTATTTATTGATTTCAAAGCAACTTGAACTGATGATAATAGTTATTCAAAAATTTATCGGGTTTTCAGGGCTAAAATAAAGTGTTTTTTTAGTGAAGTTGTGTCTTGGAATTATTTGTTAGTGGTGTCATCTACGCAATTATATTAGTGTAGATGTAGACAAGGGATTCATGATTCAAGCATCAAAAGCTTGTAATCGTAAAATCATTTCAAACATTTTATATAGGTACTTTCTCAATCACTATCTCCTTTAGATCCCCTTCCGTTCAAAGCAACATAAATACATTCATAAATTACGATGTTTGAACAACACATAATTAACTAGCTACCTTACTTCCGTGTGCACGATCGCGGTACTAAAATACCCATCTCTTAGGTAGGGACACCCTAAACAAATATGTAGTTTGAACGTTGGAGTGGTTACGTATCCTAAGATAATCTATTCATAATTGTCTTTTGTCTTTTTTAGTGTTTTATGTATGTTGTTGAAAAGTCCACATGCATACATAAACTCTTGCCTTTTGCCCATGGGGGTAAGGCAGCAACCACAGAACACCACCTACTTACCTACTCGTTTCGTTTATTAATTTAAAAAATATATTTCAAAATTTACCTCCAACATTATTTTTATGTGTCTAACACCGAACAAGTACCTACATGGTCTTTCTTCTTTATCGTGTGGGCAGTACGGTCTAACGACCCCACACACCCTAATGTCAGAGTTTCTAAACCGCCTCAAGTGCCTCTGACATGGAACATGGACCTACATAGTTAATTTTATAGTAGGTATTATTTTTCCCAACATAATCAATTTATGTAATTAAAACATTGAATTATTACTTCTTATATTGAATGAATTATTTTATAATATAACATTTTCACCTTTCCAAATATAACATTTTTTGTCTTGTCAGCCCTCATGGCGGACTGTCAAGTCTTTCTTATATTAAACAAAGTCTTTGTCGTATAAAGTAATCAAATAAGGTTCAATGTTTGAACCAGCCAGAGGGTCAAGAGTACCTTGTCTTTTTACCCTAAATTAAAATAATGAAGACAATTTCCGATCGCCAAGTAAAAACGTCAAATAAAATAAATTGACATCTGACAGCTGCCATAGATAATATAGACCTATAAAAAATCCCGCGAAAACTGTCACCATTTCATATCTTTTTTATTTTTATTTGCCATTATGGCACAATTATATCTATACTGAAAGAATAAAAATTGTTTTATGAACAGGTAACTGCGTATTTTAGTAATCTTATCATACCTATAAACAACGTTACGTCGCAATAAAATGGCTACCCGTTAGCTACCTACCGCGCAGGCAGCTAAACTAATTCATTAACTTCAGTAAGATATTACGGTTTTCTGTCAGAAACCATTACGGGCCCTTATATTGTTTTAGTACGACGACAAGAAAATTTGCTTTGATGGAGATATTATGATGATCTTCTGGCGGAATAAGGGAAAACAAATTAAAGTGTTAATTTATTTCACAATACATTTTGAAATCAAAGGTTTTGATGTAGAATAAGATAGAGCATACTTGACTCAAGTGCCCATTGAAAGTGCACAAGACTACCTAAGTCAAAGCACAGTCATTTTCAATATTTCGGTTTAAATAATTTATTTTCAAAAAGAACACAAACTACCTGAAACATATTTTTTTTTTTTATGTAAGTATGTGCATTTTTCACGTTAACCCTTTCTCCTTCATATAAAATATTATCATCCCGTAATTGATTCTGGGTGGTCTGAATTCTGCTTCATTATGATTTCTGATAAAAAGTTAAAGATAAAAGACATTGTAGAGTGTAACTGTAAGGTATTAAGTATCAGATTAGGTTTAAAATGTATGGGATGATGTTGGTGATTTACTTTTAAAAGTTAATAGAGGGTGAGATTCCTCTGATTTTTTTTTTCTTATAAGACTCCTTTTGCTGATTTGATGATGATGATGATGATGATGATGATATGTTTTGAAAATGTGTGGAACCCAGAGTCTCAATTCATATAATATGTGAAGTGGACTGTACCAACTTATGAGTCCTTTACAGACTGCCGTCATGGTAATAAACAGATAAACGTTTATAGCTGAGTAAAGACGTCGTGACGTACTTGACTATACTTTTTTTAAATCGCTATTTACTTCAAATCCGTTGACGTAATCAGAAAATTATTGTTTATTTATCAGCATCTCATGGCCATATATCCACGGATCATGATCTCTCTAGAATCCTTACTTTTTAAAGCATAGCTTACCTAATATTTTCCAACAGCGTAAGCTAACTCAAATTCCAATCCTCACATTGTATGTAAAGTGCCATACGGTACCAAAACATACGTCAGTTGGTACCACAAAATACCGCTATAAGAAACATTACACCAACAATGCTGTGACAAGTTAAACCATAACTAATGCGTACTACAGAACCCGTTTTAAAATCACTCCAAACTTCAGGCGAAAACAACACAGATTCTCTTTCAAATTCAGAGTAGCATGAAACGACAAAGAAATAATTAGACTACGAAATTACGCAAAGGACAAACCGAACTTGGAAAGCGATCAATCCTAGGCTTACGACTAATACACACAATACGAACCACACTGTGTCCGATATTAAATTGACACGGTGCCAATTCCCACACAGACACCGAATAAACCGCCAACTAAGCATGAAACTAAGTATCTTGTTGGAAAACAACGATTAAGAACTCCTAACAATGCCTGTCAGTTACACGTTCTACGTCAAGGAAAGAGGGGGATAGGCGATAGAGAAATTAACATGCTAGAGGAGGATAACCATAGTTTTATGTGACAGGTAGCCGGTCGTTGACCTGCATTGTAAGTGTATGAACAGATTTTGTGAACGCAACCCAGTTGGTTTAGTAAAGTTTATTGTTTTAATAAAAATTACAACAGACGGTTTTTAGACTAAACATGTTAGGTTAGCAGAATATACTCGCAACCCAATTACTGTGATGTTTCACGCAGTAACTGAAGCCGAATATAAATAAGCTTAAGGAAGTTAAATATTAGAAAAGGAAATTGTTGGGGTTGTGAGTGAAGGAAATATTGATTTTCCACCTTTCTTCTATTATAAAGACGTTCTTTCAACTAGCTTCAAGTCTTTACGTTAAACCTAGTTTAAGGTTTAAGCCTCGTTAGCCTAGTGGTCCTAAGCGCGACTGATCAGAGGTCTTGGATTCGATTCCTAAGTCGAGCAAAGTGTAATTTGGGTTTTTCTATGAAATTCTTAGTAGTAGTTTGGAGTTAGGATTTGTGCCTGTTTAATGGCTATAGGCTCGACCCTTATTACATGAGACCTAAACATACCAGCGAACTGTGATTATACAATGGCTACACCTCTGCCTAACCCTTCGGGGAGTATAGGCGTGATGTACAAATCCTACACTTACATGCTTTTTGATTTGAGACTAGTTACTTTAATATCATCGTTACGAAAGCAGTCGTTGCATTAATGATTTTGTAACTTTCAATCTATCATATTGGAGTTGGGTGGGCGCCAATGGATTTCGTCTTTTGAGTAGGTTGTTCTTCAATGGTTTCTAATTACGCGTGTTTATTTATCAGTTAGAAGCGAAGAGAAAGATGTTGTTTGTTGGAACCTTTTTATATTACACTCTTTTGTTCTAATCCAATACTTATATAAAATTCTCCTGTCGCGGTATTTGTTGCCAAACTCCTCTGAAACGGCTGGACCGATTTCAACAAAATTTTGTGTGCATATAGTCTAGTGGTAGGTCTGAGAATCGGCCAAAATCTATTTTTCATAACCAAAAAAAAAATGGCAAAACAACGATTGCCGGTTTTCATAAGTATTTTTATTTTGACATTTAAGCTTTATTCTTTTGTTTCAAAGTCAAAGTCAAAGCATTTATTTCAATTAGACCATTTACAGGCACTTTTGAATGTCAAGAAGTTACAGTTTAGAAGTGAAGCTAGTTGCTCGTTCCAATACGTAGGTCTCTATGGTGAAGAACGAGCAAGAAACTCCATGGACACTCTTTTCTTTCAATTTGGTTTTTTACAAAATCTTGGTTACAATATTCTTGTTGCTTCTATATGTGAAAACAATGAAGGTGAATGTATAAAAAGTTACAAAATTATAATAAAGATGAAAGCCATGGCAGTTAAGAGGTGACCAATCCCAACTGACAGCACCCGTTCACGAGCATGACGCGTGCATCAGCACCATTTAGCTCAACCATCTTGAAGGGAACCGAACGATCCAATGCACGCGCCACCATCAGCGAGACATTAAAGCGAGCATGTCAACGCTCTCCACCGCCATGCTCAGTGTCCAACACGTACTTAGTAACTTGTTTGCATGTGGTATTCAGTGTCATCCTTTTTCCATCAATAATTTTATTAACACACCATCACACCTGTATTCCCCGAAGGGTTAGGCAGCAGTGTACCAATGCACATCCACAGTTCGCTAGTATGTTTAGGTCCTGTGTAATAGAAGGCGAGCCTATTGCTATTAACCGGGCATCAATAATCCTCATGTAATATTTCCTTCTTATCCATTAAATTGTATTCTTTGCGTTTTAAGGTTTTATTTAATTCTCAACCACATCATACAGACCTATCGTCGCATACAGATGTAGTATAGACAAATGTAGTAATCCAAACATAAATGAACCGTATTCCGAACGAACAACATTTCTCACTGTTGATTTGATCCCAGATAGTTCGAATGCCGTACGTCCAAGTTGAAATGACCCAATCAGAAGCTTATGTCGGGTCGGCCTTTAAAGTGAAAAGTTGAAACAATTCAAAGGGCAGTAAATGTCAGCTGATTAGACTGGAGCTGGCCCGATCTAGACTAGGTACGTATTTCAGATAATGTGGGAAACGAACTTTGACCTTTACAGTGTTGAATGTCTAGGTCTAAATTCAAGTGTTAATTGTTTGATTGTGGACCTTATTTCAAGTGCTTTAGATTTATTTTCATAGTGTATGTGGGACTCATTTAGAACTGAAAATAAACTTTGTTGTGATGTGTTTGCTTAATTGCCTGTACCCTCGAGTATTCTTTATTTTGAGAGACATTTATATTAAACGTAAAATAAAATACCTTTATTTCAAACATGTACTTTCTAACCCCTAGATATTTACGCTAAACATTTATATAACATTGTAGTAACAATAAAATACCGAAAAAAAACCTACATCATTCTAGGACGTGTTGCTAAAGACCGATAAATGAACTAACATTTTCCGTCAATCCATCAGGTCCCATGACAGTACCCTGCGAAACACGTCACACTATAGCTACAATTTTACAGAAAAGCCTCGTCCTGCCTTTGACGCGTGTGACGTGCTTTACCGAAAGCCTTCGTAAAGTTGCTTTGAAAACATTAAAGCTGCGAGCTGCAGGGACGTGCCAAACTTTGCCATAGGCAGCTATGCCAAACGCTGGAGCAAAAATATTACCATGCGTTCCACTTGGCAGCGATGCTGATTACTGTTCATGTTAATTTATGTATGCAAAGTATTTGTTGGTGTCTAGTAAACACAATTATTTTAAATTAAAAGCACTTAGTTTTTCCATTTAGGATTTTTTAAAGTATTGCTTAGGTTAAAGCTCCAACTATAGATGTATGTGGGTGTGTTGTGTGTCGAATTTTTCGGTATGAAATATTCTCGTATCTCTCTCCGAATATCAGTGTAACTCTACACCTAAACGTCTCGGAAATCGGCTCGTTAAAGCTGGGAGGCTGTAGTACCGAATAGAGATAAAAACAGGAAGATGCTTTAAAAAATAAACCGGCACTAAGGATTTTTCCTCTATCATGGATACGTTTAGAAATATAGTAACTCACATACACAAACAAATAGACCCGGTTCAACTAACTATAGGCCAATATTTGTTCCATAAATGAATCGAACCAGTAGCCAACCGCTAAGCCCCAACAGTGCCGTCAAACTTACCTATCATAGACATAAACCCCCCGGGGGCCTTTGTTGCGTGAAATAAATGGTATTATTATTATTTTAAACACACCATCACGCCTGTATTCCCCGAAAAGTTAGGCAGAGGTGTATCAATGTACACTCAGAATGTACAATAGAGGGCGAGCCTATTGCCATTAACCTGGCACAAATCCTAACTCCAAGCTGCTATTGAGAATTTCATAGAAAAACTCAATAATACTGTATGAAAACGATTATGACATCATTGTGTAAAAAGATAGCCAGGTTATGCAACGTAAACACAACATAGTTGCAACTAAGACAACAATGTCGGTCTTATCAAATACTTAATTCATAGTCCCTAGTTAACTATTCCACCAGTAACCACACAACAACTTACTTGAAACACTTCGCAATAAACAGGTAACGTTATGAGTTAGTTTGATCCACAGGTCGCCGCGGTTAACCCCCATAGTCCGAAACTTGTTCCGTTTCCTTTACGAGCTTAACCTTTTAGAACTTGCTTCCACGCCTTCGGAAGCGGCGACAAATTAATTTTGACGTATCGCGGTCGTGAGGGAAATTCTCCATTTACACAGTGACTTCATAATATATTATGTGTTTCGGGAGTTGAAATTTTTGGGAATATTTGTGTGCGTGCTTTTTATAGAGGATTACCGAATAGTTTCAGGTAGAATAGTACTGTAACAGTGAGCGACGAGGTCTCAACAATACTGTTAAAATGTTCGAACCTGCATGTATGCAGGAAGCCTAGCTCTACCTACTGCTTTTTCTTCTTTAACCAGAAACTTGAAAAGTGGTTATCATATGCAATTTTTTTCCAATCCGACTGATAGTTTCAGAGGTTAACGTGTTTAAACAAATAATTAAAAATCTTTTCAGCTTTATTATATTACTATTGATCTAGCTCAATTGAAACTGCCAGCTCTCGTGGCGGAGTAACAAATCTTTCTTATTTAGCGTTTATCTCTTATGAATGAAGTCAATTAAACAAGTTGTATAAGGGTTAGAAAGCCAGTCTCTACAGTACCTACGTTGTATTCAAATGTACCTTTAGCACACAACGAACTTCGACAAGAAGAATTTAATTTGATAAAGGCGCAGGTATTTCTCATAACTTAGTGAACTAAATTAAATTAGCTTTCTTATCACCTCAAGAACTTCCAACTGCTTATCTAACTTATTCAATTGCGAATCGGGTCATTCAGTTTATATAACATTAGCGAATTGTCCGCGTCTTCGTCCGCGTGGCTCATTTCACCAGCTTTGCTTTACGTCTAGGGTTACTGCTCTGCTCCCGTGTGTTGTAGCGGTGTTATATACCCTATGTTACTCTGAATTAATAAAGCTATTTTTTGGTGAAAAATGGTTAAAATCGGTCCAGTAGTTTCGGAGCTTAGTTAATACAAACAAACAAAAGAATCTTACCACTTCATAATATTAGTATAGATCTACAGTTTCAATAGCATCTTCAAGGAGTGAATGTCAATTGATTGGGGACTGTTGTTAAGAAGACCCTTGTTAGTAACAGTGGAGGGTTTCTCAGAAATAGGATGCAGCCGTCTGTGTACTGATAGGAGTTCAGGGGAATGTGGAACCTTTGAGGTCAGGAGGCCAACTTGTATTGATTTACCATAAGTGGGAGGGGAACAGATGAATGATGGAGTATGATGTTTTATCATGATGCGATACCAGTCTATTGAAAAAGAAATTATATGGGAAGTACAAAAGGTCTCAGTAGTAGCTCGGAGTTAGGATTTGTGCCCGCTTAATGGCAATAAGTTCGTCCTCTGTTACATGGTACCTAAATATACCGGCGCACTGTGGATGTACAATGGTACACCGGTGTGTTATGAGTTATAAAGGTACTCCACATGGTTTTTCAACTTTTTTTCCGACATTCAATAAATAACTCTTTAAAGTAGGTAGTTACGCATGAAATTACCATAGAATCTAGATACACCATATACTTTCATATTACTATACAACCTTATCCTTTCCAGAAACCAGAAAAGGGGTCATTTATCATTATGAAAAACTTGTACAATGGGACCATGGGACCGATCCTTTTTCTCTAGTGATGTAAATGTATGTATCAGCGGATCTTTCTTTCCTGATTTCAGAGTTGGTCCTATAGTAAAAGATTCTTAAAGTTTAGTATAAGCTATATAACATCACGCTATAATCCACAAAAGCAAAGAATAACCACGCTGTTAAAAGCCAGTGTGATATAATCCACACCACCTCCAAACACAACAAAAACCGATCTACCAAAACACAAGCGGTAACAAAATAACAATTACTTGTCCATTGTTTATGCTTACCATGAGTCAGTGCGCCATTGCGTGGGCTAAGGTCGACCTGTTGCTAATGTACCATCTTCATACTATGTGTTACACGTACGTACATAGTGTGGTTACATCACCGTGTCCACGCATTTTACGCTGTCATGAGCTAGTAATAGTTTGGTCGATGGATATTTTAATTATTTCTAATGGTATCAGGCAGTTTGGTTCATAAGCAAATTGGGAATGGAACATTCTTGACTACAATATGGTAGAATTTTATGGTGTTGAACTAGACAAGTATAATTACGGGTATATATCTCAGTACTGCCATTGGATAGTGAAATGCATGATTTTAAGAACAGTTAGGTGTCTCCAGGTTGGATAATACTAAATAACAGATCACCCGGCTCTGTTAGATAGGACATGTTGACAAAAAATTACATAAGATTAATATAGGCAAGGAGGTAACACTAGTATGCTTTGAATACATGACGTACCTACTCAAAAGTTGAATCTCAAAACGGTAAAGACAGGGATCGAGAGAAGAAATAAACATAATATCAAGAAGCAGAAGGAAGATTAATCAATAATACCAGCGTATGATTGTCTTACTGCAGGGCAAACGCCTCTTTCCATACATAGAAGGCATGAATCGATATCAAATTTAATATTATTATAAGTCCAAATATCCAATCGATATTATCCTACAACGAACCTCCCACGTCGTATGATATTCAAAGATGAGCTTAGAAAATCCTTAAGAAACGAGATGATAATGATCACTGTCCCTAATGACCATTGCGATGGCAATTCAGGAGCCCATGTCCAACAGTAAACCGTTTACCGGGCCCCAGTTAGTCCGTCCTCATAATCCGAATTATCATTTATTGCGGACAGAAAGGGTCCAAAAACGTTTTGTGTAACCGAATCCAGGATATAATGGAGTTTGATAATTGAATTTTATAATTAACAGACTGTTGGGACTCGCGATTTCGTTTTATATATTTTCTCTGTGAGGCCGTGAGACGGATTTCATTGTACCGGTGAATAGCGGGCGAAATCACTAATTGATTTGCTAAATTTACTTTTAGCTTTTTTTGTAGTAGCTAGGAACTTTATTCCACCGTTTCTTGTTCCTCTTAGGCATAGAGGAAGCTATTAATCTTGTTTTGAGTTTTGTCTTAATTATGGTCCTTTCTAACCGGTTCAGCCGATGTACTCGGTAAAACTCTCTCTAGGTGAATTTAGATAAAGTGATCTTAAGGTGAGCTGTTATCCCACCTTTTCTATTTATGGATTGGAAATCATCAAATGATTTCTTCCGCCTTCAGCGAAGCGGAAGGGCGTGTCAGACTCCTACTGACTAAAACTTATCCGTGTTCCTCCAAATCCCCTTTGCGTTCCAGAGCCGCGGAGTCATTTTCGAACAAATTCAGCAACATCATATATTTAAATCTCCCACAGTAATTAATATACAGGAAAAAAATTTAACCAGTGCGTAAATTTTGCCATAATAAACTTCAACACGTTTTATTAAACACGTATATTTTATTTTGATATGTCTTAGTAGTAAAAAAAAAGTTATCGCTTACGAAACATGTATACTTAAAAACCATATTTTATTGTCACTCGGCGCTAGCGCATTCCCCACCCCCTCACCCCAGCCATGCGCCCGGGCGGCGGCCAAGAGTTGTCATTCATAGTATGGCGAATAGATTATGTCCATGTTTTGCTTATTTCAAACTCGGATAAGGATGAAATATTTTTTTTTTTTTTTTTTTAACTAAACACGGAAATGTGTTCTATTACTGACACTGAACTACCAAAAAAAAATTACGCACTGGTTAAAAACTTATCCTGTAGATGGAGTGACCTTGAGATGATCAGTGACGACTCACCTCAAACAATTCACCGAGAAACATTTTTACAGAACAGCGCTGTAGTAAGTGATCTTTAATATTTTTTCTGTTTCAACTTCCTCTTAGCCATTACTATGGAAGTCACGTACTAGAAGGTCTGATTCAATTGTTGGCGCTAGAAAGTGACAGGCCTGTTGGATGGAAAGTGGTCAGGCTGGTCGCCGCGGCAGATCGGAATACAATCCGCTGACCGCATCTGTGCTGTACTTGTTGCGTGGTGTGTGGTTATTGGTAATGTGGAACATTACACTATGGCCTAATTTGTATCAATTACGATAATTATATGAATTGGAATTTGACGACATGATTGGTGTAGTAGCTGATCGATTGGTTGCGTGTCAGGGGTACGTCTGTACAAATATTTGCATGGCATACAGATAGTTGTTTTTGTGAAATTAAAATATATGAACAATCTTTTTTTTGAACAGATTATTATGAGCGAGTGTTCAAATCTGACATCGGGCTAAAAAGACGTCAAAGTCAAGTCAAAGCACTTGTTTCAATAAGGCCATTTACAGGCACTTTTGAATTGTCAAGAAGTTATACAATAAGTTGAAGCTAGTTGCTCGTTCCAAAAAGTAGGTCTGAAAGAAAGAAAGAAAAACCATTTATTCCCGCGAAAGCGACGCACAACACAAAAATAAAATTAAAAAAATAACAAAAACAATAATCTAATATCTATGTCTCCATGGAGAAGAACGAGCAAGAAGCTCGCTATACGCCACAAGCTATATCAATACCCTGGTTATCTCCACAAAAGGAAACTGCATAATATTCGGTCTATGACACCATGAAAGCAGGTGATAAACCTCACATCTCAACTTCATAATCCGGAATCTATCCGCAATAAAAACACCATAAAACATTTTAGTGGGAAAATAAGAATGCCGTCATATTTTGCATGTATGACGGAGTTTTTGCTAGGTTCAGTAATAAAGAGACTCTTTACGACAATATCGGAGTTTTGATGGCCCCCGACCTTTTTATCGAAGGGTTCCCCACTTGACACTAAGTTTTCGTGAGTGATTTTCGGTAACTTAGTTATGTTAGAGTGGGTTTAGTAGGTGTAAGTTATAAGACCGCTAAGCTGCGGTGAGGGGAATGGCGAGGAATCTAATGTTTTGAAATTGGTCAAATACATGGTCAAAGTTAGTTTCCAAGTTGCTTTCGCCCACCAAGGAATGCTCATTACTCAATCATCATTACATAGTATTTAGATATCATAGGACCTTTAATTAAATCATCTTAACATGGCAACACGTACAGGCACTAGAAAATATAATTTACAATCTTTATTATCAATATAGAAAGGTGTTAAAGGTAGGATAGTCCTGAATTAGGTCACAGGTCATCCGGCTCTGTGAAGATGGGCTTTATAAGCAGTCTTTCAATAACATTGTGTATTACATGTTCTTGTAACACAGTTCGGCACACAATAGTTTCTTTGTCCAGGGTAGCAATTCCACTAACTTCTAAGAACAATCGCTCACATTCTCAAGCCGTCAAAAATGCCTCTAATTTACCAAAGCTTTTGACATTGATCATCGCTGAGATGAAATTCCGACTAGATTTTGAACGTTTTTAATTGGTAGAATTGGCGTTCAGGACCCTCTCAATACTAAACTAATCAGTGTCTTTCACAAACTGCTCTTCATTACATACAAGTTGTAAGTCTGTTGTTACTTACAAAGAACTAGCTCATGTAGTAAGTTTCTTTCAAGTTATTACAAGTTTTCTTCTCAGAAACGGATTGAAGGAGTTCATCCTAGAACGAAGCCATGAAAATAAACTATGTAGGTACTTACTGAAGTTTCGTATGATATAAAAAAGAAACTTATTTTACTTAAAAACAAGTTCCAGGTGGTATAAGAGAATGAACCTCTAAAGCACGAAGACACGAGGAGAAGCAGAAACGTCCTGTTGTCAGATGATAATAACAAAGGAGCTGTTGAGATGATGATTATGATTACATTAATTGGTATGCTTAAGGACTGATAGTGATGATATTGAATGAGCTCCTAGTCGAGATTTTCCAAAGGGAGTACAATATGGGAATCTTCAGAAGATTAGCTTCTCAAAGGCTTGACACATGCGTGTGATGCCTCTAAGGTTGCAGGGGCCGAAAGGCTGCGGCGACTACTTCTCGTCATGCCTGCACCGCATGCCTGTATGCCACCGTAAGTGGTACAATAAAAAAAATGAACGCAATTTATAATGGAAAAAAGATTGAGAAAGAAAAATCTAATCTTTCATGGCCCATTTCTGTCCTCAATATCCATTACATTCGAAACCCTAAGACTAAAGTGGTCAAAAACGACCGGACCCCGGACACTCATAACTCCACCATCCCCAATGCCGTCCTATACTATAAATAAGACAAATGTTTTATTTCGACGTGCGCAAATATAAAAGAGTAATATACGGGTCGGGGGGCAGAGGAAGGAGTACATATGAATGTGGGCCGCGGCATTGAATGCTTGGCATCCGCAATATCCACCTTTGTCCGTTTTTATTGTCCCGACGTGACAGGTGGCACTCCGAGACACTTTTAATGTTCCCTCGGCTGCCTCCGAAGTCCTCCGAAGATACACGAGCACCAGAATGTTTGTATTAAAATAGAGCATGTAAAAACGTCAGGTATTTTTTTGTAGATCGCTTTATTTAGACGGATTCCTCGATATTTGTTTGAAGGCGGGAAAAGTTTTGCTGTAGATCCGAATTTTCTGATCCCTTTTTTATTCGTGGAACGTGCTGGTGAAAGGAAAATGCTCAGTTTACGTAAGTTTTTTTCGGAGCTCCTTTTTCAAGTATGAATTGTTAAATCTTTGGGTGTCAGGAGCGGGTCTTTGTAGAGATTTGCATATTATTAAGGTAGGATCGCAAATTGGATGGGACAGGCTAAGGGCCGAACGTTGCGGTGCAAAGACGATAAGTATCTACCAATAAGCTGTGATAGGATCTGTACATAATATAAAACAAAGTCTCCCGCCGACTGTCCCTCTGTTCGCTTAGATCTTTAAAAATACGCCACAAATTTTAATGCGGTTTTCATCTATAGATAAACTGATTCAAAAAGAAGGTATAACAGAACATCACGCTACGACCAACGCTAGCAGAGCTATAACTCTACGCAGGTAAGCTAAAGCCAGTTGATTATACATTAAGTGTGTTTTAGGCAAGCTATGACACTATCATTTGCGTGTTAATATCCCAATGTCATACAAACCGACAATATTGCAATTTATTGTTTTAAATGACATCATTAAACATATTTTTAGTAGAACCTGCGACAAAGCTCCGCAAATATTTATAGTTTCGTGATCAAATGTCATTGGAACTGATTCAAATGTTAATTGATACTGTACATAGTATTGAATGGGATTCAATTAACAAAATAACGATCTAAGGTTAATTGTTTGGTTAAAATTATTTGTTTTAGTCACGCTTTGGTTTTATGCTCGTTTCATTCAGCAAGCAAAGTCTTATTAATATTTTAGTACTAGATTCGGTTCGTCACTTCGTCTGCGGGAACAGAATCACACAGGATAAAAAGTATCCTATGTGTTAAGCTATATCAATGTCTTTTTATGTGCCAAATTTTAGGTGATTCCGTTAAGCTGTTTATGTGAGAAAGTGTAACAAACATACATCCATCCTTACTTTATAATAGTAATGATAGTAAGATAAGAAATAAGATAAGATTTGTGTCGTGTCTTCCTGTCAGGTACATGCTGTCTATGCATATAGAGAGAAGAGTAGATTCTGGTTATAGACAGAGAATTTCTTCAGTCGTGAAACTCAAGTGTACCAATACAGTTACATAACACAAAGTTTATTTTTACCCGACTACGGCGAAGCAAAAAGGAGGGTTATGAGGTTGACCGGTATGTATGTATGTATGTATGTATGTATGTATGTATGTATGTATGTATGTATGTATGTATGTATGTATGTATGGATGTTCATCTGTTCCCTCATAACTTCTAAACCGTCTAACGTAAATTGACAAATGAGGTGTCATTAGAAGCGTCTTGATCGTCCGCTGGTTATAGGCTACATTATGTTGCAATAAATTGTATGTGGCGCCCTCTGGGGCTCAAGAAGATGTGAAAAAAAAATTTTTTTCTTCCAAATATGGTCGTGTTGCATATCAAACTAAAGGGCTTAATTAGCACATTTCAAATATATATATATATATATATATATATATATTATATAAGTAAATTGTACATAGCACCCTTTAGAACGCATCATAAACCTATCTAACTAACCAATATTTCGTTTGGGAGACTTAATAGATTATTATTTCATATATTGTGTATATATGTTGCAGTTCCAATAATATTACGCATATAAATGTCTAAATTTAAACCCCAAAATATTTTAAATAAAAAAGAAGTTTAAAAAACTAAAACCCGACTACAAAAAATTCACGTTCTAAAAAGTATGAAACAAGAAAACATTCTCATCTGAAAGCCGTGGTCGTATGCCACCTAATTCAGGTAAAACTGTATGTATGTAGTTATAGAACATGAATCTTTAGCACTAAAGTTTAGGGTAAAGTGGCATACGACCACGGCTTTCAGATGAGAATGTTTTCTTGTTTCATACTTTTTAGAACGTGAATTTTTTGTAGTCGGGTTTTAGTTTTTTAAACTTCTTTTTTGAAAGAGTAAGTATGGAGTTTCTTGCTCATTCTTCTCCATTCGGAACTCCCTTTTGAAAGGGACAACTAGATATATACATACATAAAGTCACGCTTTCTTCCCATTGGAGTAGGCAGAAACCACAAAGACCTGCTACGATCCTTACATACTCCTTTCGCCTCCTCCACGTTCATACATCTGGCCATTCATACACGCCGGTTACGAGTAATGTGCACCCTATCTTTCTGAAGAACCTAAACCATAAGGTCAGGTTAAATCTTTCTAGGGCGTCATCTCCCGGCGGGCAACTAGATTTAATGCGTTTTCTTACAAATGACATTCAAAATTGCCTTCAACGGTCTAATTAAAATAAATAATTTGACTTTGGCTTTAGTGGCGCGGTGTAGCCATGTGTAAATGCCTTTAATAAGTTTGTTGGGTTGCCCTGTCTAATGGGTTCAATTTCATCCCTTATCTTCGTGAGCTAGGGGTGACGGGAAAGCAATTAATTGACCCAAATCTTGTGATAGATACTGTACAGGGGTTGCTTACTGGCTGCAAATTGGAGGTTCCGTTTTAAACAGGACAGTGGTGAAGCAAATTGTAGATAGGTATATCAACAGCCTAACTTTACCTCATTATTTTTGTATTTTCCAGACCGATTCCGGCCACGGCGGCTAATCTTAATGCAGACTAGCCAAGTACGCAGAAGATATTATAGTGCATAAGAGTGTGCGTAAACACAGATGCACTCACTATTCCCTTACGCTCATAGTCCAATGAAACGGCAATCCGACACAATCGGGGAGAGATCAGGCGCAGGACCAACGGCTTACCGTGCTTTCCGAGGCACGGGGGTGTCACACCACCAACTTCCAACCTCCGGGCTGTTACTGAGAAATTCCTCATGGCAAAACCCAACAACACTTTTTGCCCGACCTGGGAATCGAACCCAGGACCCCACGCTTAACAGTCGTGCGTGCCACCACGAGACCATCGGGGCTGTTATACTAATATTATAATAAGGTAAAGCTTTCTTCTATTTTTGTGTGTAAGAGAAAATTTCTAGAAATAGGTATTGATCCAATTCCAGAAAATCTCTTTGATAGAAACAAATAGGACATCATGATATAGGTACTTGAGTTCCTCGCGGATGAAATTGCGGGCAGAAGAGTCCGAGACCGAGAGACCGAGACAGTTTGTGTTTGAATAGATGGATGTTTGTTACTCTTTCACGATTTAACAGCTGTTCCTACAGAATACTGAAATTTGACTCACATTATAGATATTGATCTAACTTAACAAATAGAATTTTTTGCCCGTTTCTATGTTCCGTGGAATCTCAAATCTTTATTGCAATCCATAATGTGAATATACTGGTGGTAGGTGTTAATAAATAAAAACAATTATGGACCCCGTTGAGCACAGCAACATAATTAATAAAGAAAGACGAATAATTTTAAAGTCTATGTAGACAAAATTGCGTGTAAATACAAGTTTGTGATATTTACTTTGTCGATAAGACTCTCTACTGAACATTTAAACTATATTAAAAAGCTCTTAAAACACTATCAAACAAAAACACAACTTTGTTTTTAATACCACTTCCATGAATTTTCACTCAACGAACCGAGGAAACACCCATATTTTCCAGCTTATTTTATAAGTAAATACTAAGAGATAGGCGAAAGTCTGAAAAACTCTTTAATTAAATTAAAATATGAATTGAATGAGGAAATGGGACGTGAATGAAGTCGGGCTTAGTCGGCGCCAATCATAGCGTGGCGTGTGGAGGAGATGATCCTAATTATACGCAGCGGTTGACCTGACCACTTGAGGCACTTGCCTGGCTTCGGACTGACAGGCACAAGAGACACAGAAGGTCTATACTGTCGCGATTTTAATCGGATACCTTTACTCATCATCATCTGCTTAGCCTTTTCCCGACTATGTTGGGCTCGGCTTCTAGTCTAATCGGATGCAGCTGAATACCAGTGTTTTACATGCAGCGACTGCCTATCTGACCTCCACAACCCAATAACAATGGGCAAGACGATGCCTCTTGGTCAGACTGGTTGTCAGACTTCTTGGCTTCTGACTATCCGTGACGACTGTCGAACGAATGAAAGCCGAGACCAACGGCTTTAAGATTACAAAACTAGATGTTATATAGAAACGCATTGGGATCTAAACATACCGGCAAACTGTGGGTGTACATTGATACACCTCTGCTTAACCCTTCGGAGTATACAGGCGCAATGGTATGTGTTAAACATTATTTTCTTAAACGTGTTATTTTCCATTAAGTGCGCATCAGTGTTGATCTTCTGTCCTTTATTCCCTCACGGCTCGACAGGCGATTGGATCAAGACTGGGTTCTGCATTAAAATGAATTTACAACTATGCGATGTACCGCATGTTGTTATGTAGATTCAAGAGTATAACACCGGGCTAATATTTCAGCGACGCGATATAGAATTTTGAAGGTGATGGAGTTAATATTTGGCCAGTAAGTTTAATGAAGTCTTATGGCCGATAAGGTATGCTAGTAATCTGAAAGTCTGCAAGCAATTCGTTATAGCCATAGGTATTTTATAGTACCTACCTGCGTGAAGTAAACCAAAACGCATTCCTATTAGAGAAAATTCTCAGTAGCATCAGACGCCAATTTTATCCCTCGTTAATATGTTTAACGTGTGTATCTCAGTATGCGTGTGTCTGTCTGTGGTTTCGTAGCTTCTACACTACTAGTCCGATTTTAATTTCATTTCTTTTTTAACTGACTTCAAAAAAAGGAGGAGGTTATTACTGAAAAGCACGACTTATGTGTTAAATAATAAATAATAGAGGACATTTCATTACACGTAGTTATGTGATGTACCCTCCAGGTTCTAAAGTGATGTCCTTAACATAAAATATTTTGAATATTATGTTTAAGATCGATGCCTAAATGCGTGGCACGTATGGTCAGGGTTGCCAGGTAAAGGACTTTTACATGAAAATCCTGAATAAGTAACGTTTCCAAAGTGAAAAGAAAATAAAACAAAATCATTTTTTTATAAAATGTACATTTTTTGTAATTTATATAATTATTATTTAAGTAAGTTTGATGATTGAAAAATAAATGAACAATAACCTTTAACAAAAAGGTGGATGACTTGTTTTTTTTTATTATTAGAATCATTAATAATGTTGACTCGTTTATCTGGCAAGTGGCAGCCCTGAGTGTGAGTATGTACATAATATCATTTCGCTAATGTGTTCTCACCGAAATTGAGTGTCAAGTTGTATTACAATTCGTATGAAGTTATTCGTAATTTTGTTGTGTTTAGCATGTGTGATGAAATACATTAGCGCTAAGTACACACTGAACGAAGGTAATGCTTTGAGGCTTCTTATTGAGATAATATGTCTATATATTTTCATAATTACGTCTTAATGTAAGTACGTATTATATGTTAGTGAGATAAACATTATGTTTTGCGATGATAATAGTACATACATAATTTATTATGATAATATTATAAGTCTTTATATAGTCTATCGTAGACCATTTGGAACAACTTTTTGGGATCATACCTAGAACATAATCTCAAAAAGCTACTATAGTATTCAAATACCTACCTACTTATATTGATGCATGCCTTCATTTATGTAAGATCATGTGAATAAGTATGGAGTTTCTTGTCCATTCTTCTCCAAACGAAACTATCCTTTTAGAATGAACAACTAGATTAAATTTTATTTTCCTTTATACGACGTCCAAAAGTATTTTTAATGGTTGAATTGAAATAAATGATTTGACTTTGACCTGTATAATAAAATAAAGCCACCGTTATTCAAAAAAACATTAAAATTATCAAAGAAAAATAAAATACAAACCTATACCCAGCCCCAAAATCCTGCAACACAGCCTCATAAGTCACCATATCATCCATCCTGCTAAGCCCAAAAACACCGTAAAAAAATCCGCCCCATGTACTGCATATTGTTTGATTCATGCAACGGCACCGGCCGCCATCACCCTTACATTTAATTAGCTCCCCTTTAGCATACAAACGGGCTGAAGGGCCCTTCTACACAATTACTGTATTAATGGCATTGCTTGCTCAACTTTTGGAAGGACCCCGTTGTTTCAGAATAGGTCTATATCCTTGGGTAAGTCAGATTTTTTGGGTAAATGAGGATGTTTGGATTGATGATGATATGTCTGGATGGATGGAGAGGAAGAGGTCAAAGAGAAATGGATGGATTGTGTGAAGAGTGATATGAAAGAGAAGGGAGTCAGTGATGTCATGACGGTTGACAGGATGGTATGGAAGAAGAAAACGTGTTGCGCCGACCCCAAGTAACATGGAATAAGGGCAGGAAGATGATGATGATGATGATGATGGTGGGGGTATTTGGACTGTAGAGGCTGATAACAGGTCCTGAAGGTTTATTTACAAGTGTCGAGTTTTTTTAGTTAATTTATAGATATTTCAATGACTTATTGACTAATAATATAAGTATAATGAAACGAGCATACGTAAGGATTATGGTTAATTTGATACTCGTAGAAGTAAGTGCACTAGCAGAATAATACATTGTTCTAAATTTTAAAAGTAAACTAACAAATCTGTTAAATTAATTCTTGATGTCCACGATAAACTTAAAAAGTACTTAACTGGAAAAATCACAGTGGTATTTATCCAGACTTGAACTCACAGCCTCATACATAAGAAGCGGGCCAAGAATTTTCCCAAAAAAATATTACAAAATTAAATTATTTAGCATATTTCACATTATTACAGCAGGCGCCTTAACCGCTGGGACATCACAACATCTCCTGATATTTTGTACCCCATAACAAAACCAGTCCGCGATGTCCAGGCAGCTCTACACGAAACTATCTCTAGGTAGGTTATTAATTAATATCTCCACACGTTTAGCCGAATAGTTGAGCAGTAACGCGGTATCCTTCAAAGCGAATAACTCGGCGCATAATGAAATTCCACTTGTCAGCCAAACTGAAGTTCTGGCTCAGAATATTTACACTAGTTCTGATCTAACGCTGTATATTATATTATGGGATAGTTCAAAACCTTTCCGTCAACTACACTATCAATACTAATATTATAAAGAAGAAGGATTTGTATTTTTGTTTGTAACGAATAAACTTAAAAGCCACAAAACATACCTACTTATATTAATACAAGCCTTCATCTATACTAATATAATAAAGAGGAAAGATTATCTTGTTTATTTGTACTCTGGCTCCGAAACCACTGGGCCGATTTCAACCATTTTTAACCCCCGACGCAAAAAGAGGGGTGTTATAAGTTTGACGTGTCTGTCTGTCTGTCTGTGGCATCATAGCTGCCGAACGGTGACCTATGTGCGAATGTTCTTAGACATGTTTGATGAAAATCGGTTGAGCCGTTTAAAAGTTGTGGGGGTGAAAGTAGGGAAGAAAAACCGAATGTCTGTAAATATACTCGAGTGGGGTCTCAAACTTAACAAAATCGACATTATAATGAGTAGGTACCTATAAAATGTATAAAATAAAATAAAAAAAATAAAAATTTAAAAAACCCCCAACACAAAAACCTAACTTCCCTTTAAAAAGTAAAAAAATAACAAATAAAATACGTCACGTTGGGGGACCGATGTTGCATTTAGGATACGATCGTCCCGAGCGGTCCCCCAACGTGACGTATTCTTTTTGTTATGCACTAATTAAAAGCTACATTATCACTGAGTTACATAAGCTATATAACATTACGCTGCGAGTGCTACGACCCACGGGAGCGGAGCAGTAACCAAAGGCGTAACTTAACGCGGGGGAAATAAGCCGGACGAAGTCGCGAATAGTTTGCTAGTTTCGTATATTTATGTAGAAAACGGTGAAGGAAACTTGAAGTTCTCAAAGTGATTGTTAAGGCCTATTCAGACCTAAGCGGTATTCGCTACCGTCTGCGGCAGAGAAAACCCAGTGGGTATGCGGTAATATTACTGTTCAGACCTAAGCGGTATTCGCTACCGTTCGTAACCCGCGCGGTATGTACCTCTACCCACAGCGGCAGCGAATATCGCTCAGGTCGCTCTAGCCGCGGTACTTGATACTAAATACCTGAGCGAAACCCGCGCGGTATGTACCTCTACCCACAGCGGCAGCGAATATCGCTCAGGTTTGAATAGGCCTTTATTGAAAACAAACGATTGCAGAATTTGATACTGTTTGGTAATTGTCGAGAATATAAAATGGTTTCCCGAATTTTCTCACAGAACGATTTTCCAACTGAGGTTGAATTACAATCTTTGTAAATTATTTGTAGCATGATAGCCAACGCTATACAAATTGAGTCTTTGTTTGTAAAATTGCCTGAAAAGTAAAATGTATGAATCGGCTGATTTTTTTTTGCTATTTCTGTGTTATGTTGAATTTTATTGGAATATGTTCATGATGAGAACTATGACCCTTTTTCAGGTTTATGGTAAACAAAAACTAAACTCGTACACTAAGTTTCAAGAAAAAAAGAAATTGAACAACCTCGATCGATCAAAACCGTAAATGATTCAAAAGTAAAACCAAACAACATCATTTAACAAATCTCAAACAAAGTCAAACTTCGAACAAGAAAACAAGTACCTATCAGAATCCAACATGGCGCCTAAACAGGACTAATAAACTCCATAAAACATGCATTGTCAACGAATTCATCTTATTAACAAACTTTAATTAAAATGTTTTCATTAAAAACGGGAAGTTGAAAACAATCGGAGCTTATAAGCCGAAACCCTAAACTTCTCGGCGGTGGATAATCTGTCTAAACCTGTCAATGGAGATGTGGATGAAGGGATTATTAGGAGGGTAGGAGGGATGGAGGGGATGGCTATAGAAATGAGGAAATTGTGCGTAGAAGTGGCTTAAACGATGTGGTTACACGAATTGAACTATGGCTTGAAATGTGCGTAGTAGTAGTATTACGTAGGTTAATGTTCCTTCTGTAAAAATACATTCATCCTCTTGTGTACGAGGTTGTGGGTTCGCAACCGGGCATGGGCAAGTACCAATGTAACTTTTTCTAATTCATATATGTACTTTCTAAGTTTATCTTGGACATCAGTGACTTGGGTAACCACGTCTGAGGCCCTTGAGAGCCTAGAAACTCTGACACTAGGATGTTTTAGAGATCTTGCTGCCCACACGATAAAGAAACACCAACATTCATAAAGGCAGATTTTTAGGTACTAAATAGCACTGTAGATAGGATTATAGCTCACTTCACAGATGCTAATAGTGGCAAGTCTCGCTTGTTACTAAATTATGTAAAGTCGGTCCCGCACCGATCGCATTAGCCGGCAGCAGTAATATAACAGTTTAGATTCCAGCATTACATAAGTGAGTGAGAAGATTAGGACTAATGATGATCAGTCAGTTAGGCAGAGTTAAATATACTTAGGGTGAATTTCCCGGGGTCAAAAATTGCGTGGCATCAATGAAATCGGTACTAAAAAACATAGTTATAATGTTCTCACATTTTTTTTCGGTTAGGTGAAATAGTAATCTATGTGTAGCACTAAATATTTTATTTATTGGATTAATGGATACTCCAAAAAAATTAATTAAAACTCGAAATCTTTCATTGCCGTGTTTGTCCACACTTCACCTTGTTGTGTATTATTCCTCATTGATAAAAATCTATTGGTTATTTATATTAAAACCTAGTTTTATTTGGTACATGAATAGTTAATGTATTGTTACGGAATACATTTATTCAAATATTTAAACAAAACAACGAATGGTTAATAAAAAATCATTTGTCCCAGAACTACCGTTCATCGCCGTGTCCTAATCATGTTCAAGGATATTGTTTTACCTACGACTTGCGTCCCCCCTCCCGGTATGCTAAACGTTGCATATTAGTGGTGCCTAAGTGCTCAACGTGGAAGGACGTACACACGTGCCTGCGTTTTCGCACCATAAATGTAAGTATTCAATTTTTATGTTGCTGGACATTTTTTCTTTCATCGCCGTGGATAGGTATAACTTATATTTGAATAAGTTTGTCTTCATGAGTAAGCATTCGATAGAACACCATTTGTCATATGTTAATTTGTGAAGTGTTTATTTGTTTGAATATTTCATAGATTTTTTGTTATTTATATTTTTTGCCTTGATTTTCATCGCCGTGCTTTCATTGCCGTGGTTTCCGTGGCCAAAATTTGCTATGGTAATGAAAAAAAAAGACACGGCAATGAAAAAATTTCATTGCCATGCCTTGTAAAACAATTTAGTTTCATTGCCGTGGCCAGGTATTTCATTTCCGTGACTTGTGTTTTCATCGCCATGGTATGATTAGGAAAAGAAAATATCTTTTGTTACACCTGGCTGAATTTCCTAGTGCCATATACTCACATTGTGTACTTAGGTTAATAAGAGATAATATTATGTAACCTGACAGGTTTTAAGAGTATAGCTAGATGATTTAGATGATTGTGTTTTTAGTAGGTACTTGTTATTTTGAAAATGCATCTTACTTGCTACAGATCACAATATATGTTTTCTGAAGAAGCTGTTTTGTTTTGTCAAGTGCAAAAATATATCTGATCATGCCTGTCTCCGAGAGCGAATGGAAGTAAGATTTAGATAGATATTACAAAAGAAAGAATAGGAGTATGTATAAGAAAAGAAAGACTGTAGTATTAAAGTTTGTAAGTAATGTTGCGAGTGTAATACAACAGTCTATGTTTACTTATTGTACTCTCATTCTTTTTTTGTAATATCTCCTTACCCAAATTTTACTCCCATACAAGTGTTGGAATCAAGACCTCTTCTTATAAACAGTCATTTTTATTCTATCTATCTGTCTATCTCATTAAATAAAATATTTTTTAATTTCCGTGGATTGATTCTTTCATTGCCATGGTACAGGTCTTTCATTGCCGTGGACGCTTGTTTCATTGCCGTACACGCATGTTTCATCGCCGTGGCACGAAATTTTTAAATCCTGATATGTCGTTTGTTTTTTAAGTTATGTGCCAGACATTAAGCAAGAATATATACATTATCAAAAACTTTAATAAAAGCGTTTTTTTTTATCAAAATATCTTAAAATGAAAAAAAACACGGAAATGAAGATTTTATAGGACCTGTTGAAATTCACTCCTTAACGTTATCATCAGAATCGAATCTTGGTATGTCACATCCAATTTTACATACCGGGTTACTTTCATTCACCAGCCATTTTTCAGGGAGTGAAAGTACTCCCGATTGTAAATAACTTTCATAATGGAACCAACTATTAAATATGAAAAAAAAAATCTGCTGTTCCTTACAAAACTGCACTACAACACTATCAAAATGTACAGAATAGCGGTTTTTTTTTTTTCATATGTTGTCCTTTAGCAAAAAGTTGTTCATATTCATGAATATTTCACCCCCCGAAATATGGCCGGTGAATGAAAAGTAATCTTGTATAAGGCGGTTGGCACTCTGACCCGCATCACGGTACGTAGTGCGGGAGCACGTTGTTCGCAAGTATCTGTGTTTGTATAGAAAACACGCAGTGTTGCAGATCACCAGTGCTCCGTCGCCACGCACCACGGAGCGCGGCGCGGGGCAGTGTGCGAATCGCCTTAGGCGTACTACTTCTTAAATGGATAAAAAACAACAAAATCCATGGAATTGGGAAACAAAGGCTACACAAAAATAAACCTATAAAACTTCTCACACCCCTTAAAACAATAACAAGAACTATTCCAACACAACACAACCCAAATCCATTCTAATTTAGTCCCAATTAAAGTAGAAACTCAATTGAAAAAACAAATTAACGACACCGCAGCCGTCAATGGACGTGTCGACTTGTCGGCGGATTAGTTCGGTCAGACTTAGTACTGTGCGGGTGGGAGTGGAGTATGAATGAGGAGATAGAGTGACACTCGCAAATGACTTTGGTAATTGCGGCCTAGCGTGCACCGTCTAACGCATCATGGCTATTAAGCGCTGTCAAGACACCACGCGGTTGCGAGAGGCGGATGGCTTCCACTGGACACAGTTCCCGGTTACTACTAGATACAACTAGATTCAATATTTTTAATTAATTGACGTCCAAAAATGCCTTTTAATGGTCTAATTGGAATAAATGATTTCACTTTCGACTTTGACTTTACTATTGGACGCTAGGTACTTGTTTTCCGAATCCGTCACTGACATGTGTGAGTATAATATGTACAATTATTCTGGGTGTATCAATTGGCACAGTCGATGAGTTTGCATATGAGTGAGCTGAATCTGTACTAATCACTTATAATGATTATAAAATATTGAATGCTGGTTGTCAGTTACCTGTGTCGGACACAAAACCACTAAAGTGTCTACGTTTGTGCAGCACCTTGGGTAACATACTTCGATAAATAATGTTAAAGAAAAGTAATATTAAGCACAGTAAATATTTTATAAATGTCGCTACTCTCCTGTCTCTTTACTGTACTGTATTGATGCTTCAAAACCACATAAGCTCTCGCCATTTTTAACTGCCAAGCAGTACAAAAGGTGTATGTTTTCACCGCAGTGACAGACCGCAGTGCTGTTTCCAAAGTCATATTTTACTGTTAAATAACAGCTACGCTTTGAAGCAGAATTGCAAAGGTACTAATATTAGAAAGAAGTAAAATTGTATGTTAGTTCGTTAGAGATATTCTCTGGAAGTCATTGTACGATTAAAATGTTTCTTTCAGTGATAGAAAGCTTCACTATTGCCGAATGTCAGGCTACGTTTTATGGTATCTTTAAATACTTAGCTTCCATTTGGAGGAACTCGCAGACCGTTGCTAGTCTATGCTAATATTTTTAAGCTGAAGAGTTTGTTCTTTTGAACAGGCTAATCTCCGGAACTGCTGGTCCAAATCCTGAATATTCTTTCGGTACTAGATAACCACTTTATCCCTGAGTGATCCGTGATCAATGAATAATTCACGCAGCCGAATCTACCGGTAAAAGCTTGTATATCATATAAAAACTGTTATCCAGACTGTGTACGTATATATTCTCTTATGCAAACGTTAGGCTCGTCTCATTAATACTCAGTCAGTATAGTGACTGGTTCAGTTGATCCGGGATTAAGCCGCTACCCCGGCTGTAGGGACGGTTTTTCTCCAGCGCACAGGATTAAGGAATGTTTCCTCACAAATTGTTGGACGGACTTACGATTGATGCGGTAGACGAACCGGATTCTATAAGAGATTCTACATCTACATGTCTCTATATTATTGGGAATGGCCGCTGAAAACCATTATGGAGACTAGGAGTTATGCTGATATTGTGTAAATAGATATAATAATATTTTAGTGTACTGCTCCGTTGGACTCATGGTATAATCTATGTAACAAATGCGATGGCTCCCCAGTCGAGTTGGATTGCAGTCCCATCGGACTATGAGAGTGAGGGAAGAAAGAGTGCGTTTGTATTTACGCAAACACTTAAGCACTATAATATCCCCTGTGTGCTTGGCTAGTCTCCATTCGAATTGGCTGTTGCTATCCCAGAAACAAAGTTGAAATGTTTCATCTGCCTGTAATTATATCGCCATCCATGGGAAACCGAAACACAGCAACGCAGCTTTGCGGTAGAATTAGGTAGGCATGGTTGCAGTACTTCCCCGGACGAGCTCCTTCACAAACAGCTTTAATACTACATAAATGACTATATTGCAAAAAACATAAGTTTTTAAGTCTCATGACTTTTTCCCAAGCAAAGCCTTAACCAAAAGGCTTGCACAAGAAGCCTTGACAATGAATTATTACAACCCACGGAGGAATAGTGACCGGACTGGTTGACCGTAGACAATCAATTTGGGCCAGCTAAAGAGGTTTGTTACAAATGATGAGCAGATCGTGCCTCCATACTTGAGTAGTGGCGACCTTCGGACGGACTTAATAGGAGAACTGTGACAGAATATTGAATATTATTAATAGAATATATTATTATATTATTATTATATATATTATATTATTATATATTATATTATATTATTATTATATATTATATTATATATTATTATTATTTTTATTTGGTAACCTATCTCGGGACCCTAGGGTCCCGGGCCTTTGGAAGGCGTACGAGGAGCCGAAGCCAACTCGCAGAGGCCCCTTACATGGCTTTACAATGAAATAGAACACCAGCCGACAATTATCCCTGTTTGCATTATGCAAATGCACCCAAGGACAATCCTTGGCTGGCGCAGGACTATTACAGAATATGGAAACTAAAAATAGGGCTATGGGTTTGGGTGACTAAAATGGACTGGTTTCCTGACACTATGGTAGGACTATGGCCCCTGCCAATCAATGTTTTTATGACAAAGATAAAATGGCAGGGGGTGACTAGCACACTCGATAAATGGGCCCCCTAAAACGGCCGCTAGCACGTAGTGACGTAGCGACAAGAGGGCAACACAGACTGAGGTGCTTGAGGAGTGGAGAGGTGTTTCACGGCTATCAGGACAATCCCGGAAGTACGATCAAGATCCCTACCAGCACCTTACTGAAATACTTCCTTCCCCCGAACACGAATGCTCTTGCGATTCTCCACTCAAACCGGCCAATGAAGGCAAGAGAGAGGTGGGAGCTCTGTTCCTCGTCAGTGTTCACTCCGGCCGGCACATATTATTATTATTATATTATTATAGAATATTATTAATAAGGATTTGTGTTTCTTATTTGGGTGTACTGCCAAAACGAACGAAACCTTGTCATTTGTCACATTTTCTGCAGTAATTTTAATAGTTTTGGTTATTTAAATGCTTTTTTCTATTTCACATGTACTTTCCAAAATGTTATTGGATATCACAAAGTCAGTGAAGGAAAACATCGTAAGGAAACCTGGATTTATTAATATACGTATATATTATGATGATGGTGTGAATATCGTTAAATATACATATTATAATATTTTATGTCTTTAATTATAATGTAATTGGCCAATGGCCGGTTTAAGTGAAAAGTAAAATAAATATATATCTGACATCGCCAATCCGCCTTGAGCAATCGTGGTGATCAATGCTCATGCCTTCTCTGTATGAGAAGAAGTCTTAGACCTGCAATGGGACAATAATCTGGCATTATTATCATCATTTTATTCACACTTGTAACGTGATTTTAACACACTGTGACAACAAGATCATTATAAAGTGAACATTGTATGAAAGTTCTGTTTTCCGAACACCATTTACAACTATAAGCGAAAACCCAATTTTAACTAACACAGTTAGTCTTTCATTACATTTCGAACCCTCCATGTATTGGCAACAGCGAAAAGTTTTCAACACAGATGTAGAGAATAATGGATGTCGCAAGTTTATCAAATCTATAGAAATGTTATGAAGAGGCAAAGTTTGTTTGTTTTTATGTTTGTAAGAGGAACACCTTGGAAGTACTAGTCCGATTACAAAAATTCTTTCACTTATGCAAAGCTATATAATATATACTGTTTTTTTAAGGATGGGAAATTATCAAATGACTTCTTCCGCTCTGGTTAGAGCGATAAAGAGTGTCAGACTCTTACTGACTAAAACCCATCCATGTTCCTCCTAATGTCCTTCGCGTTCCAGGGCCGCGGGTATTAGTACTATTACCGAGTGTCACAGGGTAACTAGATTCAATTATATTTTTCGTATATATGGCGATCAAAAATGCCTTTTAATGGTCTAGTTGAAATAAGTTTTTTGACTTTGACCTAGGATATATATTTGATTTTATAGGACTTAACTTCCAAGCGGACGTAGTCACGGGCAGAAGCTAATTGTACTGAAAACTAAAACCGGGTCCATTATTGTGTAACTACATCCATCAGAACTTGCTAGAGAAGTTAAAATCCATTTAAAACAAACATACCTACGGTTTCTCGAAAGAGGAATTAATGTGACAAGCGTACGTAAGTTGCTGTGATTGGTCGACTGAATTATCAACAACCAATAAACCTGCTTACGCACGCTTGGCAATTTCATCATCATCATCTTCCTGCCTATACCCCATGTTGCTTGGAGTCGGGGTAATACGTTCTCTTCTTCCATGCCGTCCTGTCAACCGTCAAGACTCCATTCTCTTTCACATCATTCTTCACACAATCCATCCATCTTTTCTTTGGCCTTCCTCTTCCTCTCCATCCATCCAGATTTATATTTATAATTCTTTTGATCGCGTGCGTTTCATCACTCCTCTCCACATGCCCAAACCAAGACAAACGGTTCCCTTTTCTGCCACTGGCGCTACTTTCAAACGCTCGGCAATTTATCACATAAATTTTTCACTCGTGTAACTATGTGTCTTCAGTGTTGTCACAAAACAGCTCGTGTTTTCCAGCTATCTCTACATCTGTGTATTATCACTATCAGTGGTTGTAATACAATAGCGAGTGTCGCAAAGTTTGCGGTCTCCAGCGCAGCGCGAAGTCCCCGGGCGACACGTATTGCATTTACAACACGATCCTGGTAAGGACTGGGGACTAATCCTTTGGGGGCGTTTTCAGGCTTCACTGTCGTTTCTTTCTATACATATATCTATTTGACGCAAAGTTTTGTCTTTCCCTTTAATGATTTACTAGCAACTAACCACCACTAGCAAATTCCACTAACTGGTAACTGCCTTGTCAGCTTAGTTGTTCTAAGCGCGACTGCTACGCTGGAGGTCTTGGGTTCGTTTCCCAGATCGAGAAAAAAGTGTTATTGGGTTTTTCAATGAATTTCTCAGTAGCAGCTCGGAGTAAGAATTTGTGCCCGGTTAATGGCAATAGGCTCGCTCCCTATTACATGGGATCTAAAACCTACCGGCCAACTGTTGACGTACATTGGTACACCTCTGCCTAACCCTTGGGGGAATACAAGCGTGATTGTTGTATGATATTTACTTGCTTCTGTCCGCGACATTGTCTGCGTAAATATCGCTTATCCTTGACGCAAACGAAGTCGCGGAATAAAAAGTAGCCTCTGTCCTTTCTTCGGGCTCACATTTACCCAGTAACAAATTTTAATCTAAATTGGTGCAGTGGTTCAGTAGTGCAAGCGTGGCAGACAGATACGGAGTTATTTTCGCATTTAAAATATTAACTAAGTATGGATTTAGGTAGCAGTCTAAGGGGGTAGGTGCAAATCTGATGAAAGATACACAGCGCAATGATATTAGATTTAATTATAGTAGCTTTTTTTTTTATAGACGGGATATCATCAAATAACTTCCCCCGCCCTGGGCGGGGCGGGAGGGAGTGTCAGACTTTTACTGACTAAAACCCGTCTATATTCCTTCATGTGCCCTTTGCGTTCCGGAGGCGCGGTATCTCTTTCGAACAACCCGCAGCCCCGGCAGGAATTATAGTAGCTAAGTAAGCCAAAATAGTTGCTGAGTTGCCGTGCTCAAGCTTACACAAATTATAATCTATTATGTAAGTACTTAAAGTTAACAAAACAAAACAACTTAACTAAGCAAGCACTATCCCATTTGCAGACACTCAGCGATAAAGAATGCTTGATAGAATAGTAAAGTTATTGACAGAATCTAGTGGCAATAAAAAGTATGTATTTTACGAAATAAAACTTGTAAAGCAATGCTCCAGACACTTTTTGAACTATCAACAGGCGTTACGTCAACACTTCTAAGTTTAAACACGATCGATTGGTCTTTGTGTGATCCTGTCTGGCACGACCATGGATGACTACCTTAATTTTAATGTGAAACATATTTATGAAAAAATGTGCACTTTATTGTGCTAACGACTTTAAAAAATGTACTCACATATTTTCGCTGTTATAACATATCGACCGTGGCCGTGCTAGGTAGAACCTTTCTAGCGCGACCATATAAAAATATATATATATATATATATACCATCACGCCTGTATTCCCCGAAGGGTTAGGCAGAGGTGTACCAATGTACACCCACAGTTCGCCGGTATATTTAGGTCCCATGTAATAGGGGGCGAGCCTATTGCCATTAACCGGGCACAAATCCAAACTCCGAGCCGCTACTAAGAATTTAATAGAAAAACCCAATAACGCTGGCGCGACCACTATGTTACGCTGTTACCATAGCTGCACCAACAGAAAAAAAATCTCTGGTCTTTTTATACGTTTTTCTCCAAGGAAATGACGTGAGGAAATGAATTTGCTTAAATTAAGCATGAGCTAAAAGCTGATAGGAATATTCCCCATATCCTGCGAGTTCATATACCTTTTGTAAACAGCGGGGTACTTAATAGCATGTCAATCATCTGCGTGGATGTTTGACGTGCGATTTAAAATGTTTCATAGGTACTGATAATTTCCGCTTTGTGAAAGATTTACGATTTTTTCGTTATTTTAAATTAAGTTATAATGGATGTGTGTCTATTGAGATGCCTTCTTTTTCTTTCGAGATATTTTGCAGTTGCTCTTCTTAACATGCAAAGAAGTAATAAAACTAGATAGTTTTAGGTAGGTACTAGACAGGCATAGCTATAGTATATTATTTCTGCCTCAAAGCAGTGTTGCTGTGTTCCAGTTTGAAGGGTATGGGTGCTGGTGTAATTTCAGGCACATGATTTTCAACTTTGCCTCTAGGATAACAATGTATTTGCAAGGCTTGTGGAGATGTCTATAGGTAGCTGTGACCATTTAACATCAGGTAGGCCGTTGGTGTGTTTGCCATCCAACGATATAAAAAAGCTTAAGGTATTTTTTATGATTCATAGATATGGATCTAAAATACCTAACATTTTCTGATGTCTTCCGATTTTAATGCACATTCAGATTAAAGACACAAGTAACTTTACAAACGAAACAAACAAGAGTTTCAAAACCACTAAACCCTTCACATTTATGAAAAGTGTAAAGCACAATCGGCACTAATTGGTTCACTGCTGATCCCCTGTGGGTTCCATGAATATGTATAGTATGGCAACCCACGGCATAATTACTTATACAGTCAGTCTAACCACCCTTCACTCTGCATCACGTTAGATGGGTAGGCTATGGGAAATTATCATTTCGCAAACCATGGAGAGCTGGGCATTGGGAACTGCAAAAAATCATCAAATATTCTTCTTCTATCGAGTCTATGGTTACATGATGTTTGTATAAGAATAGTATGTTTCGGTCATTGTATTCTTACCAGCCTGTATTCTTTCCCTCCTCCTTTTTTCGACTTCAAAAAAGGAGGAGGGTCTAATTGGGCTGTATGTTTTTATTGTATGTTTGTTACGCGATTATTCCGTCAATAATGAGTTGATTTTAATGATTATTTTATTGTTTGGTAGGTCATACTAGGTCAGAGGTGGATTCGTATGAATTTTATCGAAATTGGTTAAGTGAACTAGTCTCAAATGCGTTAAAAACTAACTAACTAACACGAGGTTTTATCAAAAATATGTCATACTTATTTGGCCCGGGTTAACGACTAACTTGGATTCATAAGATAAGCAGACCTTAGTTATTTTTTTTTATCTTCCTTCCACTCTGCCCAGAGCAGAAGAAGTCATTCGATGACTTCCCATCATAAAAACAAAAAAAAATAGGGAAGCAACCTACATGAAAATGCTTTTTTATCCGCAACTTATAAAAACAAAGACAGAACACAAAAGAAACACGAACACTCATTATCACCTGTTTAAATAACCAAATATTCTCCACAACAGAGAGAAACTTTCAAAATATTCCCCAAGTTTTAAACGCCGTAAAGTTTTAAGCTGGCAACCCCGATTTGAGCAGAGCACTAAAGTCAACGGAGGGAAGATCACTGCTGCTTCGCGACAGTTTAACAGCCTCCATTTTAACACTAGTTATTGAAATTCTTGAGTCTTTGAGCACAAAGTTATTACTTAATATGCCTCTACTTGGTAGTTTGCCTACCTCGTAAAGACACGTCGTAATAATATCACGGCGTCTACGTCTTAAGTTAGGTAAGGTGGGAATTTAACAGCCTCTGCTGCGTTCAAGATTGTTTAGTTTTATCGAGTAATATCACTCAGTATTCTAATTAATATTTAATTACGAATCTAATGAGTTTCAAGTAAAATTTTATGTTATTTCGAAAAGTGATTACCTAACTAACCAAAAAGTAATTTTACCTATGGTATTATAGCTGTTTTAAAAAGAAGTTTCCAATAGCATAAACAACATTATTAAAATATACAGTAGGCAATGAAATCATTCATTTGTTTACTAATAAAACAAAACATATTACGAGTCAAAGGTGATGGCTAAATGACTGCCCCCGGGCCAGATACATTCTGGAATGTATATGAATCTTACATAGCCTCATAATATTTAAAAAATCATTCATGAATTATGTAGTGTTTAATATTTTCCTAGCACTTTCGTGAACTATTAAACATAATAAAGTATCTAAAAAAAAAACTTTTTCATCACAAACATTCGCTTATAAATATACAACCTCATTTTCGTTTTTAGTTTTATTCTTTTTCGTTTTATTTTTTGTCAGTTGAAGAAAATTATATACTGTCACACACCTTTTTTTCCTTTTTAGGCAATATTATTTTACCATTATATTATTCCCAAAAAGTATCTGAATCTTTTTTACATGAAATACTAATATTTAGCCATTCAGCATTACATTGTGCTAGGTACCATATTTATACATGGTACCTGGCACATGGGGCAGTGGTCTATACTTCCATTTAGCCATCTCCTTTTGAAATTAACAATGATTAATTTATTATTGTAAACCACATTTCTGCCGCCAAAAAGAGGTATCATATTGGCATGTGACAATCCTTTCAAAATGGCAGACGACCTGGTTTAAGAAAAATAAAACGTCAAACGTCAATTGTGCTTTCTTGGACGCAAAGGAATGCACGCATAAGTTGTGTGTCAATGCATCGAGGTTTGTTTATATTCCGAACACATCGTTACATTTAGTGAAAACAATTAATTTGAGAAAGTAACTATCGGGTTTTATTAGTTGTGTTTCAATTAAGAAAGTAATAAAGTTTAGTTTATTTGAAGCTTTCGATCGAATTTGAGGTGGGCTTTATTTAGAATTCAATTGAAGTCTTCCTCAAAGGAAAGACTTCCTATTATTATGTAACTTTCTGTTTATATTTTACAAAATTAGCTACAACCAAAGAAAACGGTAATCTAGTAAAGTAGGTACGCCACACGATTTGCATTTCAAGCTCAAATCCTAAATTCGGCTCACAATCCACCAAAAAACAAATTAGAAAATACAAATTGAGCTCTCATTTACATTTAATTTTGTTCAGAATTGCTACAGCGAACATAATCCTTCCAAAACTCATCGTCCCTTTATTCTTATTAAAATATTCAAGGCATTTCTGAAACTATTTGAAATTATATCCCTAACAGCTGTTCCCAGTGCTCATTTGACTGGAAAAGACGAAAATTAGACATTTACTGAACCTCCGCCGTCTCAAGTACGTCAGGGACTACATTACACTCCGCGAAATTCCGCTCCACGTCCATAATCGTTCGCAGCTTTTGTGTCACCGCGGATGGAGGCACTGGCGCGGAAAATGGCGAACCGAGTAAGACGAGCATTTTATAAAATCAGAATAAAAAGAACGCCTCCACTTCCTTTCTCCTCACTATTACACTAAATTAAATCGACTGACTCGGTTATTTCGCAGCGTTAAGTGCTGGACCTACGTTCCATGAAAGTAACGCGCAAATCGTATTAGGGCACAATAAAATCTATTTTGGGCAAGCCCATACACAGCGCACAAAGCGACTCACATACGATAGAATTTCTCTACGCTGAACCGAACGCGACAACCGCGCGCATTTCAAAAAAGGAACGTGACCTGATTACTGACGGAAGCTGTCAGTTGTCTATGGAGTGCCTTAAACGTCACAGGTGCTCTGCAGCGGTCCGTTTGACTCTCGACCCTATTTTAAATTGGCGAAGTTTAAAAATGGTTCGGTTTAAATTTCCCGCCATCTCGTAATTTGCTCTATGAACAGTTTATTGTTCGCACTGAGGACGCCATTCCTTCACACTCCTTAGTAATAGAACGACTTAAACGGGTCGACTTTGTTATTTCCAATTCAATTGAATTGTTTCTTTCTCAATTGTAATGTTCGTTAAAACAAATCCCTTGAAATTGGAGGGCGTTTGTCCCAAGAGGGCTGTTTAACACGATTCCTGAAAGGTAATGACTTCTTATTTAAAATCAGGAAAACCGTTTCTGTGACGCTTCTCGGATAACCTTTTCTGTTTATCTGATATTAAACAAATTAATTGTATTCTTTTCATATGTATTCTTTTTGTAACAGGATTTTTACAGAAGTGGAATTCGAAAACATTTTGAGAGAGGAATAATCAAATTAACAGAAATGTCCAGAAGTGTCCAGTCCAGCATTTTTAACACGGAGGAATACTTGTTCAAAATACGAACGTGTCCTAAACTCAGTTCATTTCGTAGCTCTATGGTTAATGCTTTCTCCAAAGTTGTAAAGCGACGGTTAAAAAAAAAAACCAAGCGAATTCTAAGAAAATTCGCAAAAGATCTGGAGAGCCCAAACCAGTAAAAAAGAGAGAAAAATTGCCAGTGTAGAAAAAACCTCTGCAGACAACTTCATCCCAATGTGACTTTGAACGTCGGGTCGTATCTCTTTTTGGTTATTAGAAAAGAATGGCGAGAATTAAGCTTTTTTTAGAATCAGAATCAGAATCAGAACTTTATTTGCTCTAAATGTAGGTACAGAATTGGATATTAAAAATATGACTGTTTTGCATTAGAACAAAACAGATATTATGTGTGTGGAAAAACACACGGCATTGTTGAAGACTTGTTTGATATCTGCTGGTGAAAAAACCTGTAATGGGTACCGGTACAGGTATTATGAATGCTATGTGAAAATAAATAAATCCCATTAGTCAATTAATGCTATATTATGACCAATTCTTATAAAAAAGGTTATTGTAACTTATCATTACTGCAAGCAAATTAATATAAATTTCATAAATAATAACAACAAAAAATAATCAAATTAAATAATAAAACCTCTTTAGGCCATCTTGCCTCCACATAACAAAAAAGTCTCTACATAACAAAAAAGAGGTAAAATCATGAGATCAAAAATCAATTAGAGCAGATTAATGCAACAGTTAATCTAATGAGATCAAAAAACAATTACATTGTACCTAAAACAAAGGTAATTTCATAAGGTATTAAAGAATAATAATAATAATAAAGTTTCACACACTTATTACTACATATGTAACCACTATAGAGTTATAAAGTTGTTGGAGAGGTAATCACCACTCTCATTACTAACAATTTTCTTGACTGTACGACAGTAGAACTTCCTGAAAGTTTCAGAACTTCTCCAATTTGCACGGTTTAAAATTTTTTCTACTGGTGTGTTTTCCAAAAAGCTTCTTGATGCTACTGCTGATCTCACACTGCCTGGTGGCGCATCTATTCCAGCTTGTTTAAAAATATTCTTTATCCAGCCTGCTATAATGGTACGGGTGGCTGGTCTTATTTTGCCAATGATTGATATAAATAGGCTTGTCAGGTTACCGCCTTCAGAACGTCTGACTTCTGTAGACCTAATTAGTTGTATAATATGTCTGACTGGACAAAGGCTCTCATCAGGATGTTGTCTTAGTAACCATCCAGATTGTCTATTGTCTGCATTGTCTGTCTTTGAACCAAATCTCGGCCACAATGTTACCTCATGCCTACTGTTATCAATAATAAGATTGTCTTTAGACATCTCTAAAAGTGTTAGGTCATGGATTCTGCGACCTGTAGCCAGTAGTAAGATCAATGCTGTTCTTCGAGATATGTCAAATAAAGTATCTGAACTTGGAGTTCTCTTGAGCCAGTTGAAGAGCAACTCTGTATCCCAGATAGGAGCTTTTTTTTACAGGTGGTTTAACTAAGGATACAGCTTTCAAGATCTGTTGTACAAAGAAATTTTTTGATATTGCTTCACCTGTTGCTGTGTACGTTGATACTGCAGATTTATGTAGCAGTATAGTGCGATAAGCAAGTTTATTATTAATACACAACTTGGCTAAAAACCGAGCGACATCATTGCTCTGTGGACTATTAGGGTTGATGTTGTTTTGCATACACCATGCAATCCAGCGCCTAATTGGAGCTTTATAAGTTGCTAATGTGGAGCTTCTCCAGCTCTTTTTTAAGAGGGCTCTTTCATCTGAAGACCAGTCAGCTATTTGATTGGCCCACCCCCAATTTTCCATGCTAGAAGTTCTAACTTCTGTACTTGAGGGGGGCTTCTGCCTGTTGTCAAGTCTATCAGATTGTTGTGTAGGTCCTTTATTGGTATTGGCTTCGATAGGGCCCGTGCTTTGAGATCTGCTAGCCAAAAACACTGTATCCAGTGCGGTGCTATTATGACATACGTCCCGGTTGCCGTGTTGAGATGGCGCAGCACTCGTGGAATGAGATTGGGTGGTGGGAACACCCAAGCCAACTCGAAGTTCCATAGTCGACTGAAGGCGTCGTAAAAAATTGCTGACCCATCTCTGGAGTCCCATGTTACATAAGAGTCTACGACTGCGCTCTGTCTTGAAGCGAACAAGTCGACGTCTGGAACGCCCCACATTCTGAAAACGGCCTCCGAGGCCGGGGGCAGCAGATGCCATTCCGGCACTGGTCGGTTCCTGGACAGGCGGTCGGCTATGCCGTTGTACCTCCCCGGGAGGTACGCCGCCGATAGAGTAACATTTAGGTGCTCGGTCAGTTCCAAGAGCTTGATTGTCAGCTCTAGTAGGGCCAAAGATCGCGTCCCGCCCTCGTTTCTGATGTAAGCCACGAGAGTTCTGTTGTCTGACTGTACTAATATGTGTGCATCTTGTAGGAACTCTTGTTGACGATCTATGGCACCGTACACTGCGAACAGTTCCTTTACGTTGGAATTCCAAGACCTCTGGTGCACTGCCCACCTGCCTGTAAGATATTTTTCGTTCAGATGAGCACCCCAGCCTGCATCCGCAGCGTCTGTGGTTAAAAAGTGCGTCACCTCTTTTTGATAAAGGACTACTGAACTGTGATCTATGGCGTTCCGCCACCAGCGGAGCTCTCGCTGTACACAGGGAGGAATATGTCTCCTCTGCGGTCCTCTGAGTTGATTGAATCCTCTGAGGAACCTCTGTGTTTGTCGACAATGTAAGCGCCCTCTCGGGGTTGTCAAGTTCGCAAAATTCAGCAGTCCTAAAAGGCATTGACTCTCCCGAAGAGTACAATATTCCCTCTCTAGAAATCTTACTAGAAAGGTTTTTATTTTTGCCACCTTGTTTGGTGGTAAGGCAATGGTCTTGTTTTTGGTGTTCCATAACAGACCTAAATACTCCAGTTCTTGACAGGGAACTAGTACTGACTTTGGGTAATTGACGTACCAGCCTAGACTCTCGAGAATCTTTAAGGTCTCCGAGACCTGATTCTGTAATTTTGTTCTGTCCTGACTGACTAGAATATAATCGTCTAGGTAAACTAAAAGTCTTATTCCCCGAGCACGTAAGATCTCTGCAACCCAGTTGGACAGAGTGGCAAAAGTTCGGGGGGCAGAACATAGGCCAAAAGGCAGAGCTGTTAATTGAAATACTTGGCCATTGTAACACACTCTTAGGAAACGACGGTGGCATTCCGATATTGGTAAGTGAAAATACGCTTGTTGGAGGTCTATTTTTACCATCCAATCGTTCTCCTGCAAGAAGTCTACGACATCTGCTTGGGACATTAATTGGAAGTGCTTGGTTCCTACATACCTGTTGAGTGCCCTGAGGTCGAATATAGGGCGCACGCCCCCATCTTGCTTCTTTACAAGAAACATCTTGGACAGAAACCCCGAGTTTAAAACAGTGAGTACTTCCAGAATGCCTTTCTCTTTTAAATCTTTTATCACAGCTGTCATCTGTGGGGAAGTTTTTGTGCTGAATTTTTCCAAAATATCTGGTGTTAAATGTAGAAGTGGGGGTTTTACCTTGAAAGGCAAGCGGCCCTTGGTAACTATATTTATGATAAACTGATTTGCTCCGAGATCCTTCCACACCTGTGCATGGTGTTTTAAGCAACCCCCCTGGAAGGCCCGGCGGCTCTGAATATAATCATTTTTGTATTGTGTTCGGATCTGAACCTCTCTTTTTGAAGTGGCTCTTACGAAAGTTATGACGCTTTCGTGGGACCTGACTTTTGTCTAGTTTTAAGTGCTTATCATCGAATCGAGTATTTTTAATAAATGAGCTTGGTCCTCTTCTATCACCTCTGCTTGTAGAGAGCCGGTTAGGCTTTCCTTCTCTAACATAATCAGGCTTGTTCAACCATGTCTGTGTTCCACCCAAAGAATTAATAACCGGCTGTAAAGACTCCCGGCTAAATAAGTATTCAGAACTTGGGGGAATACCTCTTAAAGTAGCTTTTAAATGAGGATTGCTAATTTCTTTAATGATCCTCTCTCTTCTAATTTCTATAGACTCTGCCCGTCTACCACAAATAATCTGTATAATGTTTTCTGAACATTTATGCAATGGAGACCCAGGTCCAAGTAAACATGTTACTTTTTCAAAAAGAGAATTTGGATTTAAATCCTCTGGGTTACCCGCTGCCCAGTTTAACAAGTTTTGTAAGCCTTGCTTTAAAAGTTCCTGCTGTTCTAACTCTGCATTAGTTAATCCAGCTAACATATTTTCTGCAGAGGCTAAAAAATCCTTTGACTTATTAAAATGACAAAATTCTTCATTTATCTTTAAAGGCATGAAGCCTGGTGTAGCTAAATAAGTCTGTAAAGCAGACTTGTATCTCATGCCCTTCCATGCTTGGGTATCAAAATGTTGCAGCCTATTTAACTTTTCCAATCTTTCTTTTTTAGCTGATGGAATAACTTTTCTTTCATCAAAATCTGTGATTAGTTCGCCTAAATTAAACTCTTCGGAGTTACATGGGTTAGTTAGAAATTCTGACTGTCTTGTTATTTTACTGGGGCCAGGAAGGATTAAACCTTCACTATTTTGATGAAAATGACTAGCAATGGGTAACTGAGACAAATAACCCGATATGTAACCCACTTGGCTTATAAGGCCATCAATACGCGGATCGGAAGTAATATTGTGTTTGTACTTACGACGTTTGTTCGGAGGTGGTGAGGCATAGCCCTCCTCATCTTTCGAAGACGAGGAAGTGCTGCAATCGCCACTAGAAGACGCCACTAGAAGTTGGCGTGGGCGTCGGAAAATCTGTTCTCCGTCCGAAGCAACAGCCATCGAACTACCACATTCACCGCCACCTTTGTCCTTACCTTCAATATTACCTTCCGACTGGGTGTTCATACTCACTAAATAACTAAACAATCACTTGTTTAAACTTGAAAACCAAAGGACGATGCTTGAAAACGTCCCCCCAACCTTACTTCGACCAACAGAATTGAAATGTATCTCAATCGAAAGCTGATAAAAAGTTGATCATTTTTTACTATGACGACATTTTTCTAAAGTATGGGAGATAAGCAGAAAATCAAGTTTTAAAATAATTATTTTGTGGTACAAAATAACAGTTTGTTTCAAAGTTTTATTATAGTAACCATATTTGCCCCGTTAGTCCTGTGGTGGCAAGCACGTCTGTTGCGCGTGGGGTCTTGGGTTCGATTCCCAGGTCAGGCAAAAAGTTTTATTGGGTTTCTCCATTAGGATTTTTTCAGTAAAAGTCTGGAGTTTAGAAGATGGTGGTGTGTCACCCCCGTGCCTCGTAAAGCACGTAAAGCCGTTGGTCCTGCGCCTGATCTCTTCCCTGTTATATCGGATGTCCGTCCCATTGGACTATAAGAATTTGGGAAGAGGGAGTGCACCTGTATTTACGCAGTCACTTGTGCACTAATTAAAGAGCCAAGATTAGCCAAGTACGCAGGAGAGTAGGATATTAACCCTACTCTGTATCTGCATTATGATCAACTGCCGTGATCGTAATCGGTCTGGAGAAGACGTACATAATTAAAATAATGTCTTTGTTATGTATACCTTTTGTATACTGTTTAGCAATAAAGCAGTGGTCGCAAGCGCGACTGCTGAGCAAGGGGTCCCGGGTTCGATTCCCGGGTCGGGCAAAAAGTGTTATTGGGTTTTTCCATTGGGAATTTCTCATTAGCAGCCCAGAGTTTGGAAGTTGGCGGTGTAACACCCCGGTGCCTCGGAAAGCACGTAAAGCCGTTGGTCCTGCGCCTGATCTCTCTCCGGTCGTGTCGGATTGCCGTCCCATCGGGCTATGAGAGTTAGGAAAGAGGGAGTGCACCTGTGTTTGCGCACACACTTGTGCACTATAATATCTCCTGCGTACGAGGCTAGTCTGCATTAAGATTAGCCGCCGAGGCCGGAATCGGTCTGGAGATTTTTTTTTTTTGCAATAAAGCAGTCAACTAAGTACCAGTATCGTCATTGAACACATACAGTCCTCCCCAACATCTGTTAAGAATCAGCAAAATATATTAACGATCGGCTGCAGGTGATGCCTAAAGCAGCGCATTTGCAACTTATATCAGCAACCCCGCCCACTCTAAGTCGTCGTAAGTAGAAGGAAGAAGCGAAGACCCTCCTACCAGGCCTCCAAGGCCAAAAAAGCCGCGACCACCACCACCTCCGCGGCCCCCCGCACTCGCTCTCCCAGCGACCAGCCTTCCCTCGAGCCCCTGAGTACTCCCCCCGCTTCAGCTTCCATACAAGACAAGGCAAAGACAAGGCGAAGTGGCCAAGTGGTGTAACGATCGCAAGATCACATACACCATTCATCACATGCACCTTCCGCTATCGTATCGAGGGCGCACCCCATTAACGCGGGGGTCCCTCAAAGCCATAACCCTGATTCTTTCCCCTACACTCCCCAAAACTCCTTAGGCACTCGGTCCTGGAAATGGGGAATCGAGGTCAACCCCGATAAGAGTTGAGCGGTCTTTTTTTCAAACCGGTCAAATTCGGTGCAATTGAAAATTCAACATGATAAGGAGAAAATATCAATATTTTAAAGTAAAAGCTAGCATCAAGTTTCGAGCGCTTTGTCATGTTTAATTTTTGCATTATGGTGATTCTGAATAGTTTAAAAAGTTAGGTTAACTTTTTAAAGTAGATACTACTACTAAATACTAACATTATTATAAAAACAGTTATATAGAGCTCATATTGCATTAAAAACTTGATGAAAATCCGTTGAAATTCATTGTTATTAGCATTCACTTGAGCAACTGCCTCGTTAACCTAGTGGTCCTAAGCGCAACTGCTACGCTAGGTGTCTTGGGTTCGATTTCCAGGTTGAATGGCAAAGTGTTATTGGGTTTTTCTATGAAATTCTCATTAGCAACTCGGAGCTAGGACATGTGCCCGGTTAATGGCAATAGGCTCGCCCCCTATTACATGGGACCTAAAACATACCGGCGGACTGTGAGTGTACATTGGTACACGTGCTCAGCCTAACTTTTCGGGGATTACAGGCGTCATGGCATGTGTTCACTTGAACACTAAAATATTGATACATACATACATACATACTATCACGCCGGTATTCCCCAAAGGGTTAGGCAGAGGTGTACCAATGTACACTCACACTTCGCTGGTATGTTTTTAGGTCCCATATAATAGGGGGCGAGCCTATTGCCATTAACCGGGCACAAATCCAAACTCCGAGCTGCTACTACAATAACACTTTTAAAATATTGATATTTTCGCCTTACCATGTTCAAGTTTCAATTACACCGAATACTGACCAGTAAAATTGGTTATTTACCGGTTATTTGTATTGTTTTGGAAAGCTGAGGGTCCGTTAAAGTTGTAAATCTACTTTGAGGTACTTGCCACCCGTCTTTTGTTTTTTTGTTTGAGTGATAGAAAATCTGGAACGAATTTAAAAAATAACCCTTTGAACTTAGTTTTAGTCGCTTTAGGAGATGAAAAGACAGTCAGATTTTATCGACCGTAGGTAGACCTCAGGATTCATTATTAAAAAAAATGTTACTCAAGAAGACTAGAAACCATCAAGTTCTGATGGTCAGGTAAGAATATCTAAAAACAAAATAAAAAATCGAGAAGACTAGAAACCATCAAGTTCTGATGGTCAGGTAAGAATATCTAAAAATAAAAATCGTCTAATTCCTAAACCACAAAAAAATCGTATAACATACATGGGGGCCACCTTGTATACGTATTATTTCGTTTTACGTGGTACATGGGGCTTGGGCAGTACATTCGATTTTTATCCAGCGGCAGAATTGCTGAATAGAATAATAATTAATGACAATTATTATACCTATTTTCCATATATGTAAAATATGTAGGTAACACAATAATTTGATTTACAATCTTTGGCTCCGCACGGCGTTCGGTGTAACTGTATACACTTTATAATAGCCTTAAATATTGTTATTTTAGTTCTTATAACATAAGTGTAAGGAATTAGAAGAAAAAAAAAATTTTTTTTTTTTAGTTTTTTTTCTAAACCCCATGGATTTTGGAGTTAAAACTGATTGCTGGTCTTTTAATAGATCCTTTAGCACCCCCTGACACATACAAAACATCTGTTGGAGGGGGGGGACGGGTCCCATACAAATTTTGTCATCGTCCTTTCGCAATTTAGTATTCGCGACGAGAAAATTTTGCGTGTTTTGGCGGCAAAATTTATGAACGCTATGAGTTGACATTGACAGTTGCGCTGACAGACAAGGAAACTGCCGCGCTCTGCTGAGAGTGAAAGAGACAGGTAGCTTGGAAAGCGAAAGGTAAGATGAAATGACGAGATCTTAGGCATGTCTATGGCATGTCTTAGGCTTAATTTATCGTACGCTTCTTCAACAATGCCGTGTGTTTTGGAAACACATATAATAAATAAATGATCAGCTACATTTTACCTTCTGGCATGCAAATTGACATTAGTTAGTTATTAGTTTACTTGACTTTGTATGTGAGTTGTAGTAGTAGTAGTAGTTTAGTAGTAGTATGTGAGTTGGTATGTATGTGAGTATGTAAGCATGTTCATCTGTTACCTCATAACTCCTAAACTGCTTATCATAATTCGACATATGTGGTATCCCTCGAAACGTCTTTATCGTCCGATGATTATACGGTCCGCTGACTATGTGACGTCACATTATTCACTAATGCAATAAACACATTCATAATAACGTTTAACGCATGATAATTTAGGATGATAAGGACAGGCGAATGATAGTTGCAATGCTTGTAAAAAGCTTTTAAGTCAGTACTTATTGACGTAGGTAACATAACACCAACATTGTACACTTAGTTCGCAATAAACGTTTGTGACTTTAACTTTGACCTTTTACCACGTCAAAACGCAAAAACGTGCTTCTAGCGCCTAGCTACGAATCCATCCTTTAATACCTACAAAATAGAAGAGAATTCGGAATTATATCGATGTTTTATGAGTTTTATTTAAGTATTAAAGTCTGTCATGGGATCGTGACTGTGTCGTGCTGAGCATATTTTGATTTGTCATCTATACATGACCGTGCACACCCACAGTGGTTGGTTGGTTGATTGTGCATAAGCACACCTCTGCCTAACCCTTCGGGGAATATAGGCGTGATGGTGATGGTTTTATACATGACTGTGGCAGCCAAAAAGTTAAAGCGAAACTATCAACGGTTTCACATTGATATACAAACGAAGCAGCATTATAAAAACCCACTTTCATACCAATATAGGTAACTAGTACATCAGCCTTCAAACATACACTAAAAAAATGCATTACAACACCAATTCACGGAACCAACACACAATTACAATTTCAAATAATACTTAATTGTTCTAAAGAGTTCTTATGTAGCGTGTTCAAATTCTTAAACAGTAATAATACGTGAAGTATTCGCGCCAACGGTTAATGTTACCGTTTCAGAAAAACTATCGATCAGTGTTGCCAGTAAATGCCTGGTAATGGTACAATATGAACGACTGGAACGGAAGATCAATATTGTTTGAAGTAAATTGTGTGATTTGAGACTGTTTTTTGTTATGTGGCGAAAGTATAGTTGATGGGTTTATCGACACCTCTTTATAGTAGTACTTTCAAGTTATTAGGCGTCGCAGAAATATCTACCTTCCAGCTGTGATTTTGATCTCATTTTTCGTTGTGACCAATAATCATATTACCTGATTGACTTGGCACATAAGTACTAGGAAATCACGTAATAAGCAACTTGAAAGACGTGATATCGCTTTTAACGAGAATCTCAGTACTTAACACATTTCCAGGATTCACACATAACTCCAATCACTATTTGATGCTAATTATGTAATACAGTTATACTTCCAATTGTCATGCCAATTTACCTCGAAATTAATTTCTTCGAAAACCTTATTTGGTAAACAAATACGGTAGGTACATAAATGTATACATAACCCAGCATACCATCACGCCTATATTCTCCCAAGAATTAGGCAGAGGTGTACTGGGTAAACCCACAGTTCGCCGGTATGTTTACGTAAATGTATACCTAGTTAAAAACATGAAATATAAAACTGCAACGCAAAAAAAACAGGGAATTAATATGTCATCATCAATTTATATTAATCTAGCATCTATTTTAAGACTTAATAAATGACTCGTTTGTCATCCAGCCGCTGACCAAATATAGAATAAAGCCGGCGGCTCATCAAACTGATATAAAAGAGTTGTTCCATTTATAAGTTTGACGAAAACCTGGGAATAAAACATGACATCATGTCTATCAAAATGCTTCATCTATTTAGAGTGTTAACCTGTACATGATGGGCTCTATTTGAAGATATTTTTAGGCTTGAGTGACGCTAGGGGCTATAAGACACACTTCATCATTTATTTCGGCGTGAACCATGGAGAATTGAGCATGTTTGCTTCTCATCAAGGCGGTATCGGGGTTGGCAGTTTGGAGTGCGCAGAACATTCATTTAAAGCACCTATAGCTACTTGTTATGGATATTTTGTTATTAGTTAAGCATAAAATAATATTACAATACAATAAGGCTATTATTGCTCCACAGTAGAGCAAAGATCTGTTCTCAAGCAGAGAAAGCATGAGCATTGGTCAACATGCTTAGTCAAGGCGCATATTGGCATTTTCGAATTATAAGTCCAGGATTCCTCACGATGTCTTCCTTCACCGATAAATAATGACTAAGACACATTTAAAAAGTCACATTAGTTTTGCTTTGATATTGAACTCACAACCTCAAGCATGAGAGGCGGGTGCCCTAACCACTGGGCTATTGGCCACTGCTTACACATTTATTCTCAACTTTTTGTAAGTACCAGTCGCAAAACGCGATAGATTATACCTTGTTACATTTAACCTACAGTTTATGAGAATAAGTTTTGCTACAAAAAGACAGACACGTACCATCAGTATATAACATCAATATGTAAGCATACGAGGTAACTTGTATATACCATCACGCCTGTATTCCCCGAAGGGTAGGGCAGAGGTGTACCAATGTACACCCACAGTTCGCCGGTATATTTAGGTCCCATGTAATAGGGGGCGAGCCTATTGCCATTAACCGGGCACAAATCCAAACTCCGAGCTACTACTGAGAATTTCATAGAAAAACCCAATAACACTTTTTGCTCGACCTGGGAATGGAACCTGGGACCCCTTGCAAAGCAGTCGCACTTGCGACCACGAGACCAACGGGGCAGTCGGGGCAACGAGGTAACTTTTTCCAATAAAACATTAGGCATCTGTATGTTTGTTTTTTCTGAACTTTCGCTTACATCTCGCAAACTGTGCGACCAATTGTAATGCGGCGCACGTTTCGAGAGAAACTTTTTGTGGATAAAAGTTTTTCGAACTCCATGTAAATTACTTATTTGCAAACTGGTAATGAATGCAAGCCGCTTCCAACCGGTCTTTTTGGAAATCTATGGGGGAGATCTAAGTCCAGCATTGGACGTCCTGCGGCTGATATGATGATGATGATGATGATGAAACTGTTAATAATGGTACATAGGCGCCGTCTCCCGGTCTATACGACACAGGTTCTTTCTGAAGCATTGTCCAGAAAGCACCTGCGTCAGTCGGAAGGTGAAGGGACCACGAGACTTCAACATGGGACTTGTTGCACTATCATACTGCCTATTGTGACCTGCCTTTACAAATATCCGACCTGCTCTCATTTATGTTGTCTTTTTAAATGCTCATATTCCTGTAACAATAAGGGCCTCCGCCCACGACCGATTTTTTTGGACCGATAATCGGGCAGAAAAACGGGCCCGTTTTTTCAAAAATTTCAACGCCCACGACCGTGTTTTTGTCGGTGACTTTCGAGGGAGGAGCTTAAATAGCGGTCAAATTTTATATCGCAACTTTTATTTGACAGAGTTACCGATAGTATAAAAATAACGTTAATAGATTTAAGGTTATTTAAGTTACAATTTATCGTTAAATTGTTTATTGACGATATTTTTATAGTTTTTTTTAAACAATTGATCCTTCTAAGATGGAAGTAGCGCAGGACGGAGGTGTGGCGGGTCGCCCACCTTAGCGTCGCGCTAATGTAGTGCCTAACTTTAAATACTTTGCCCGATTCTTACGAATGAGAATTATACACGCTTACTTTTACATCGTTCTGAAATCAAAAGCCATGAGATCCATCATAGTACCTAATAGAAGCTATTGGCACTATTATTTTCGATAAATAACAAAAATAAATAAAATAACTCAAACATTTGTGAAATAGTAAGAACGCGAAGTAACGCTTCCTTGCAGTCAAGGCATATTTGTGTGAAAACCTTATCGACTATACATGCGTAAGGTAGCCTTTAAAGAATACATTAATCGATCAGACAGGAGCGCTACTAATATTTAACTCGAATTAACAAAAAAAAAGTGACGAATTTCCAACATCTTTGAGACGTCTTAAAAAAAAAACACGCAATAATAACTATTACTCGACTGGAGTTCCAGTGTTTCAGCTGCAGAACGATGTAAAAGTAACCGTATAATTATGTTATTATTAGACCTGGTAATCGAACCCACGACTTCACGCTGATCAGACGCGCTTTGCGACCACAAGCCTAATATAGTTAGTCAGTGACAATTAATATAAACGTACAAAACGGCAACTTACCTAATTTAACGGTAAAAATAACGATTAATTCATATTCTATATTAATGTTAATTAACATTATATTACTGGTAATGTTATCAAATAACGTTTTTATAAAGTTACTTTTTTCAAAATTTTCGAATTCATGGAAATTAACATTACGTAACGATTATTATTTTTTGATTTCATAACGTTAACAAGCCCTGGATTTAAGTCATTACATATTTAGCAAGCTTAGTCGTTGAAAACGAATGTTATTTTCATTCCTAAGAATTTATTAAATATGTTTGATTATATATTATTTTTTTAATCCATTAACGTTATTTTTATATTAACGGTAACTCTGTCAAAGGTAATTTTATAAATATTTACCGGTTTTTAAAACCCTGCGTAAATCAACACAATATTATTTACTTATTGAAATCACAGACGATTAATTTAGAAAAAAATGATTTACCATATTATTAATAAATAAATAAGCTTTTTAATAATAAATTATTGTTATTATTCAAATGCTTCAAACTCATAAGTACTAACTTAACATAACACCACAATTATACACTTAATTCGCAATAACTGCTTTTGACTTTAGACTTTTGACTTTAGCAATGACACAACGTTCTTCCCTAGTAAATCCATGACGCATAGGGTAAGTGCCCCAGTGAATGAACACACCCGAGTGAATTAACAAATCCGAGTATTTTCCAAAAAATAATAAACTAAGATATTACCTTCTACCCAACGCAGTATTTTTTTTTTTGTAATTGCTGCTCTTTATTCTAGCATAGTAACAACATTCATGTATTGCGATACTGTTCGTTTTAAAATGACGAGCGTTTAAAGTTGGCAGTGCTGGTGTACATTTTCTTTGTTCGGGCAAGAATTTAGGACTTGGGTCAGACGCAAATTTTTTGATATCACTTTGCAGCCGTAATTAAAGTATGTACTATAAGTTATTTATAAATTCGAGTAATGGGTAGTTATAATACAGGAATTTTTTTTAACCAGTGCGTAAATTTTGCCATAATAAACTTCAACACGTTTTATTAAACACGTATATTTTATTTTGATATGTCTTAGTACTAAAAAAAAAAGTTATCGCTTACGAAACATGATTACTTAAAAACCATATTTTATTGTCACTCGGCGCTAGCGCATTTCCCACCCCCTCACCCCAGCCATGCGCCCGGGCAGCGGCCGCGAGCTTTCATTGATAGTATAGCGAATAGATTATGTCCATGTTTTGCTTATTTCAAACTCGGATAAGGATGAAATTTTTTGAATTTTTTTTTTTAACTAAACCCGGAAATGTGTTCTATTACTGACACTGAACTACCAAAAAAAAATTACGCACTGGTTAAAAACTTATCCTGTATATGTATCAAATCAATTTCATTCTTGCAATTTTAGCTAGTTTTAAGTAAATTATTGAGTGTTCCAGCATTGGCATTAAAAAACGTTTGAAATCCAGTGAATAAACGACCGTTAATTCACTGACCAATCGTTAATTTCATGAAATCTAGTGAATGAACTATAACATTTTCATCATGTTAAAATATAAGCTTTCGTCATAAAAATGTAACCAATAAATAAATGAATACCACATTTTGAGTTAGTAATCATCATTTTAGAGAACGGAGAACTAACAAATAGATCAAAGCTCTGAGACTCTAACTCCCAAGCTCATAAAGGAAAGACGGGAACGGAACGGGCAGTCTTCAGTGGGTGCAGGTTCAGTCGGAATAAGCTCGGCTTATAAGGCAGATCCTGAAATCCATCAAACGCGACACACCTCAAATGCTGACGAAGCTGGAGACTAACGATGGCAGGATTATCTTGTCTAAACTAGAGCTTTTAAGGGAGGTAGAGAAGTTCTAAAAACCCGTCTCTAGTCCAACAAAAGACCCAAGAGCTAGACTGACCTGACACTACACCGATGAGTTCCCGGACGTCAGCCTATATGAGATAAATATGGCTTCTTAACAACTTAAGGACAACAAGGTGCCGGGGAAGACGGAATCACTTCTGTACTGCTGAAGAGGCCTATGTCCAGCAGTGGACATCGTTCGGCTCATATCATGATGAATTGATTGTTGACGTCGGCTAGGCTTATGAAGGTATATAATGATTAAGTAAGAGATTGAAGGCTAAGGGTCTGCGCCCACGACCGATAATCGGCCCGATTATCGGGCCGTTTTTTTGACAGATTTCTTCGCCGGCTAGAAGAAACAGCCGAGAATCGGCCCGATAATCGGGCCGATTATCGGGCCGATTCTCGGTCGTGGGCGCAGGCCCTACCACTTTCTTAAAAAAAAATGATTGTAGCAGATTTAGAGGCTAAGGATTTATGTTCATTTATTTATTCCATTTTGAACTGCATTTGATATAATAATAAGGATTTTTTGTAACTATTAATTAAACAAAAACTTGTGTTCATTCACTGGTTCTAATGCTGTACATTTACTGGAAAATTTCATTCATTCACTGGGGTTTTAGGGTATTTTTCAATGTATTGCCAAATATATAAAAAAGTATACAGGTTATGTCGTAAAACCAAGTTAAAAAATATTCTTTAGTAGACATAGATTACCAAAATATGAAACCGCATACTTTAGAGGCAACATAATGTAATGATTTTTTGAAGTCTGAAGATTGCTTAAGTGTTCATTCACTGGAGCATTTACCCTATTTTCTATTTTTCACCGATAATCGGCGGCCAGGATGCGTAGATTTTGTTTTTGGACCGTTTTTTTCTCGGCCGTGGGCGTTGATGTACTAGAATCCATACGTTCCATTCTCGCCGAGAAAAAATCGGCCGTAAAAAATCGGTCGTGGGCGGAGGCCCTAAACATTTTTTCTTTCCTTCTCATTTATTAAAACCTTATGCGCAAAAAAGTACAAAAGCGGACTTAATGCCTTTGGCATTTTCTACCAGTCAACCAAAGGTGGCTTCTTTCTTTTCTCAATGGATTCCATTCACTTATCCTTGGTGACGCACTTTACGTAGATATCTAAAAATACCTAGGTAGTTACGACATGTCTTGGGCATGTAGACAATTTCTCCACGTTGCTTTCTTACAGGTTTCGGTTTCTTACGGTCTGAGACAAGACAACCACAAACGATGGCCCATCTAACATCGTGCCCTGCGTGCCCTAACAGCTGCACGCAGGAAGATTTAATAACTGCCACTGACAAGCTGTGGCCAAATTCTGGGCCGCAATAATATAATACCTATATTATAGTTTGTCTTCGAAACGCTAAGAAAAAGAAGCAAATCCGAAGGCGAAAACCTGACCCTACTAAAACAAGCTAACCTCGTTGGTATTTCCCTTAACTATCGGAAGTTTCGCAACTCGATAGCAACATTAATGGACGCCGGTTCGATTACCGAGTGCGCTAAAAATGCGTGAAAATCAATTAAATTGTGTTGTGCAAACAATTACCTATACTAATCATTGGCTTGGATAACAGCTATATTGTATAAGTAGAGTAGTGCAACCAGTACTCAAAGTAATTGGTAGATATTGATCTATAGAGCATTGGACCAATTTTGGTCTTAGTGTGCATTGGACCGTATTCACCAGACTGATTGCCCCGCTCGTTCTCGTGGTCGTTAGTGAGACTGCTGAAAGTGGGGTCTTTGATTCAATTCTCAAAAAAAAGGGTCAGACATGTTATTAAAATTTTCCATTAGGGATTTAGCAGGTTTTTTTTTGTCAGTCTAACCAAGGGGTACCTTGTTGCCCAGTAACTGGGTTGTGCAGGTCTGATAGGCAGTCGCTCCATGTAAAACATTAGTATTCAGCTGCATCCGGTTAGACTGGAAGCCGACCCCGACATAGTTGGGAAAAGGTTAAGCAGATGATGATGAGGGATTTAGCAGGTGGTGTGACACCCCCGTAGGCACGAACGCCGTTGGTCCAGCGCCTGATCTTTCCAGTCGTGTCGGATTGCTACCCATCGAAATATAAAATTGAAAAAGAGTACACTTATGTTAGCGCGTAAACCTGTGCTCATTAACATTCCCAACTAACGTGCATTTGAACATGAATACCATGTACGGAACAGGAGATCTTTTTTACATTTCCGGGTTGGTCCCGTAATAAAACTTGTTCGTATTCATGAACACTTTCACCCCGTGAAAGATGTGCAGTAAATTTTTACTCACCCTGTATCTTTCTTTAAGTATAATACACTATGCTTCACGATACGATAGGAGGGCGTGATGGTAATTTTAGTTTTGGTAAGGGCTGCCCCGCGCGTTGGTCCCGTGGTTGTAAGCGCGACTGTTAAGCGTGGGATCCTGGGTTCGATTCGCAGGTTAGGCAAGAAGTATTATTGGGTTTTTCCATTATGATTTCTCAGTAACAGCCCGGAGTTTGGGAGTTGATGGTACACCTCGTGTGTCGGAAAACACGTAAAGCTGTAGGTCCTGCGCCTGATCTCTCCCCAGTTGTGTCAGGTTGCCTTCCCATAGGACTATGAGAGTTAGGGAAGAGGGAATGCACCTGTGTTTGCCCACACACTTGTGTAGTATAATATCTCCTGCGTACTTGGCTTTTCTCCATTAAGATTAGACCGGTCTGGAGTATACGTAAGATGTTAAGTTTTGTTTTCTAAACATCTCCTCCAGTACGTATAGATTGCTTCATTGTTTCGTTTCCAGTTGTCCTAATTTCAACAGCCTATAAAAGTTTAAAGTATTTTCCGGATTACGATTTACGATGTTACGAAGTGGGTCACGACGTTCAGTTTTAAACTGACGGAACATTCTTTACTGCTTTGATTTGTGATTGACTCCGTAGGTGTATCAAATATATTCTTTACAGCTGGAGCGACTAGGAAGTGGCGAAGACCGACCGTTTTGAAGGGATTATATTTACGGAGGTACCAGATCGTAACACAAACTTTTACTATGGATTAAATGCATGATTCGAAACCCCCGGTGGTCTAATATTTAATACATTTCGAGAATTAAATAATAATCTGTTTCATACGTTTGTGTAAGTGTTGCACTTTTGTATGAAACAGCCGATTACTTCTCTCCTCTCTACATCTTATAGCCGACTATTTTAGAAGACTACAGTAGTCTGTAGTCTTCTAAAATAGTCGGCTACCCCACAGAATTTTGCTAAGATTTTATACGACAATCAAAATTGAAAATAGGTATCACCCAATAATAATAATAAAAAAAAGAAAACAAAAAAAGAAAGACAAAAAAAAAACAAGAAAAAAAAAAGAAAAAAAAAGAACAGAAGAAGAAAACGGAACGGAAGAGATAAAGATTACAAATTTTACAATTATGTATAATTATGCAAAACTATAATAGTATTTCCGACTTAAAATTACATTACATTTCCTTCTCTTGGCAGACTCTCTATTCAACATCATTTATTTTCACCAAAACACAATTACTGTGTACCACGCACAAACATATCACCACCATAAAGGATTGCAAGTTATTAAAAGTTAGCTCCACAAGCCTAAACCGACATAGTACGTCGATAGTTCACTGTTTGAGTACGTGCTGATGGGCCGATCAGTCGGATTATATGACGGTCAGTCCGACCGATCGCAGCGATTTTAGGATCTGAATATAATATGTCACTTGACGACCGGCCTTTGTGTTTGTTTACGGAAATATTTGTTGCTATTTTATAGGGCAAAATATTTGTAATTAATGGTGAATTATAGTTACATTAGACATGTACAATAGACTACAAGTGCTTGAGTGAGACATTTCCACTTTGCTATTGCAATGTGTTGACGGGCCTGTTGGTCTAGTGGTTAGTGGCCCTGACTGCTAAGCCGGAGGTCGTGGGTTCGATTCCCACCCAGGACAAACTTTGTGTGATGAGCATGATTGTTTGTTCTGTGTCTGGGTGTGATTTATCTATAATGTATGTATTTATAAATTATATAAGTATGTATATCAGTTGTCTGGTTACTATGACACAAGCTCTGCTTACCTTGGGATCAGATAGCCGTGTGTGAGTTGTCCCAAGATATTTATTATTTATTTATATTGGAATTAATTAATTGGAAAGAAACTCTTTGGTGTTTTCAATCTTATAATTTCCTTTAAGGTGGATTTTGAATAAGCCTCTTTGCCGATCGTTCACATACAAACAATCTGCAAATATAAAATATACCTACCAATGTACACCTACAATCGCCGGTATGTTTAGGTCCCATGTAATAGGGGGCGAGCCTATTGCCATTAATCAGGCACAGATCCAAACTCCGAGCTGCTACGGAGAATTTCATAGAGAAACCCAATAACACTTTTTGCTCGACCTGAGAATCGAACCCAGGACCTCTAGCGTAGCAGTCGTGCTTAGGACCACGAGGCTAACGAGGCAGCAAAAATTGGTTGTCAACAATAAGTAACAGAATGTTATGATAATCTAAGTTTTAAAAAAGACCAATGTTAAACAATTTTTAACCGAGCTCACGCTAGTTTCAAAAATATCAAATTCAAACTGCTTGCACACCTTATTAAAATACCTACTACAATAATACAAGTATAAATACCTGGGTTCAATTTCCTGAAGTTAAATTCAAATAATTTATTTCAATTTAACCATTACAACCACTCCTAACTTCATTTACCTGAAAAAAAAAAACAAGTTGTCAGTTAATTCCAAAACATAGTTTTAACTAAACTAACTCTTGGAAACGAAAGGCCAACAAAATAGTAAGGATTTTGTATCGGTACATTAATTAAACAATTACAATAAATATGAAGACGGCCCACCTAAAATACAAAAACAAACTGAAATCGAACTCCTATTCCTAAACCTTTTGAGCAACATATAAATCACATCAAAAACTGAGTTACATTCAAATTCAATGTGCAACTTCACTTATTCCACGCCAGCGAGACTTCGGAACTGAAACCCGAGCGGCGCACAATTACGGAGGGAGCTCAAAGACGGTCTACCTCACTCCCTTATGTAGCTAGACTTGCTTTTTATTCCCTCCTCCTCGCTCAAGCCTGTAATTATAATTTTAAGGTAATTTCTTACGAGAACTGATGTTGAACTAAAGTGTGTTTTTTAATCTCGTAGACTGATTTGACGGCTTCTTACGTCAAACTTGAAAATAGTGTGCTTTATGTTCATGGGCCGAAAGCACATTATTTTTATATTTGACGTATGAAACTGTCAATTTAGTCTACGAGATTAAAAAACACACTATAGGTTTATTTCAAATGTAAATTGTGACTTTGAGTTCTTTGCGAGGGCATTGGATCTGATCGGGACTTTGAGTTCTGTTATGGATCTTGTGATGTGAAATTAATTAATCTGATCGGAGATGTGTGCAGAAATATGTTAGGTTTTTTGTACGATTTATTAATATTTTAAAAGGAAGTTTCAAAAGCAGGTTTTAATTTATACGGATTACAACTCTGAACAGAAATGAATTTAAATGGCACACACTCCATACTCGGCTTCAGGACTTTCAGGCTCGTCTCAAAAGCAGTGTAAAGGGATTTAACACGTGAAAATTTAAAAACCATTTTAAAGTTAATGAATATAATCTGTTCCCGTTTTGCTCAACAACGTGAAACTTTTAATTTAAAAAAAGACCATAAAAATTGATGCTACGTGGATACCTATGAAGTTTTTCGTGTTCAAACCGAGCGCTTTAAAAATTTAATCCTGCCATCATTCTAGTCTAAAATTAGACACGACGCACGTCGGCTGCGGACCCCTCTACTCCTCTACAGTTGAGCACATCACTATCCCGATCTTCATTAATTCAAATCGACGAATCACATGCTTCCGCTTTTTTTTTTCGTTGCGTAATCATGAAATGTTTTTATTTTATTGTCTGTGGTGAGAAAAAGTGTGGTGGTTTATCATTTTGAAGCAAAGGACTTAAACCCATACAGCCTTGTCCAGGGAATGCCGACAATTTATCGGTTAACGTGGCATTTTTTATAAAAAATAATAAGAATGTGACTATGACGTGCCATTAAAGAATCTTGACTAGCTATTTATCGGAGAAAAATAAAACTAGGTGCTAAAAACTCTTTGTTTGCAACTCGTTTGTACAAGAATGGTAATGTTCATTATTCTATTTTATTTAAATAAAAATTTAAATAAAAGGGTAGTCTTATTTTTGCTGTTGTAAATGAGTTTTCGTCAAAAACATAATATTATGTAGATATGTCAATTACTGTGGCGTGCCCATATTATTTTGTCGCGTGCCATCCGTTCGCTATCCCTAGCCTAAACAAGGATTAAAAATTATTCATAATACAGAATTCTTGATTGTTTTTAAAAACTGAATCATTTAGTATTGTTGTTATTTAATTAGACTTCATGTTCAAGTTACGTACGGTATAGTACGGACGCAGCTGCATGTCGACACACAGGAAGATGGGCATTTACATAAGTCTTTATTAATTTACAATCACTTATATTACTGCAAATTACTTCATAGATATTTATAGTTTACTGATTAAGGCATTCTTACTACGAAAGATATTCTATAATCTTAATTTACAATTGAATTTAGTACTGCCTAAACGAGAGCACAAAAGGGAGAAATCACAAATAACTATTCTTAGATTTTTACCCGACTGCGCCAGAATGGATACCGTTCGTATCCATATTGGGAAGATTTGACCCGGTCTAGATTTTTAATGGGTCCCGATTGTTACTTAACAAAATTCTAGACTACTGGACTTGTTTTTCTTTTCAGTTTTTGTTTAAAATTCAGGTTTTACACAGTCGGGTGTTTTTATTTTATTTAATTAACTTTTTTACTACAATAGTTGATATTGAACATTTAACGCTGATTAATACTGGTCGACTATTTACGTGACCAGAGGGGCTGGCCTTTTGTTGAGCCAAAGAATCAGCATTGCCATTTTGCATTGCCATTTTGAGCACTTGTCCCATTGACAGCGATACGAATATGTTTTTTGATGCCGTATAACGTTCCTTTTTTTATTAACTATCTACCTATATCCGAAATGAGGAGATCCGTAGACGAACTAAAGTCACCGACATAGCCCACCGGATTAGCAAGCTGAAGTGGCAATGGGCAGGCCATATTGCTCGCAGAGCAGATGGCCGATGGGGTCGAAAAGTGCTAGAGTGGAGACCACGGACTAGCAAGCGCAGCGTAGGACGTCCACCAACAAGATGGACAGACGACCTAATAAAGGTCGCCGGAAGACGCTGGATGCAGGTCGCTTCCGACCGGTATATGTGGACATCTAAAGGGGAGGCCTATGTTCAGCAGTGGACGTCCTATGGCTGAGATGATGATGATGATGATGATGATCTACCTATACATAGTTTGTAAATTAATTATTATTTTCTAAGCATACGTTTGGGTTATGACCTACATTAAGCAGTAATTGCTTGATAGTAGATAGTAATATTACACGTTAGGTTAGTAGATAGAATTAATTCAACGTAATTAATTTAATCATTGAGAGATCGTAGGTTAAGCTCAATCTACATAATTAAATATCTAATAGACTAATTTGCTTGTGTGCCATGTAATATGAGCTGTGTAATTCTGAGATTTTACTGTCATTTAGTATCTTAATTAAGACGGGATTTCTGTCCGACTGTTTAACCTTTTAGATAAAACTTAATAGAATAAAATCCTAACTTCCTAACTAATATTATAAATACGAAATTTTGTTTGTTGCCTATTCCCGCCTAAACTACTGAACCGATCATCCTGAAGCATATCCGTTGTCAGGTGTACAGAAACGGACATACAGTACCTACCTTTCATCCCGTAAAACAGTAAGTTCTCAGGGAAAACCACAATAACATTCTTATGATAGTAGATGGCGCCACGTGTCTTTCGAATCATGATTGAATTTAAAATATAAGCGACATTTACGCGGATGAAGTGGCAGGTAAAAGCTAGTAACTATTATAGAATACAACTATATTAGCTAATACCTACTAATACTCTCGGATCAACTTAATTATTTCTAAAATAAATTAAACCTAAAACCTGGCTGTTCTCTGCAGAGATATTATAATTTTTAGTTTAAGCCCTCCCGGGGGCAATTGCGACTTCGGTCACGGTGGCCAATCTCAACAGGACTATAAGACTCGCCTAGTAAGCAGGTGATATTTTAGTGCACAAGTGTGTGCGCAAACACAGGTGCATTCGCTCTTGCCTCACTCTCATGGTCCGATGGGACGGCAATCCGACACGACCGGGGAGGGATCAGGACCAAAGGCTTTCCGTACTTTTCGAGTCACGGGTGTTGTTATCCCACCAACTTTCGAATTCCAAGCTGCTATTGAAAAATCCGAACGTACTCCTCAAAGTTCAAATAAGTCGTAGGGGGGTTTTCTGCAAATTTATTTTTAAATTACAGGTGTACCAACCTAAAGTAACATCAATAAACTTCTAAAACCAAACATAACCTACCCAACAATGAAGCTACAAACATTAATTTACATAATTACGTAACTTTATCTCCTTATTATCTCAAATTACCATCAAAACAACAGCCCACAGAACGCCAGTGTTACAAGTGCAAAAAAATCACGCTCATTTTCTGATGTTTTAATTAAAAAAGTTGCCAGAGCACATAAAATCGCCCGGTTAGATATCTCGGTGTACTACTGACAGACATAAGTACTGCTGTTTACATTTCGTGGATCGTTTTCATCTGACCGCTTCGCTGAAAGATTAGCTATCTAACACTTAGTTTGATTGCTTTTTGGGAGTGTTTATAGTTTGAACTGGCAACTTTAATCTTATGTTACTTTTGGATAGAGTGGATTAGCTGCTGTTTGTCTTGTTAATTCTTGTACTACTCTCGTGGGTCTGCGAAGGGTTTCCGTGTTTGTATGCTGTTTGAATAACAATGTGTAGCAATTGCGTATGTGTAACTCAGCCCACTCATTGGTCTTTGAGTATATGGTATTGTAATAAATCGACTATAGCTGTCTCTGCTAGCTGCGTTTCGGTACTTTCAGCTGACAAATTGGACGGTTATTACGCCGTCTGGCGGTTGTTGGAGGGCATCGATTTTGAGGAAATAACAACATGCCAACGTACGGGTGTAGACACCACCAATCAATTGATATACTTTTTATGGGCTGTCAAAACGCGATTTCCCCCATATATAAAATTATTTTGTAAGGCAATATCGTGCTGTGAACGTCAATTATTTACTTGCTCAATTGACTGGCTATTTCTTGATTGCAAATCAGCTAAAAATCTTATTTTACAGTTAATTAAAACTTTACTTGGTTTTTAAGCCTAAAATAATGTATTCATTTATATAAATTATGTCTTGGACCAATAATTGGTTATTCCTGCACAGCAAATTGTACAGCTCAAACACAAAATATAATAGTGCAATGATATGATACGATATGAAGCATAAAAAAAAACAAAGGCACATACTTAAACTAAAAATGCAGCACATTTTATAGCTTCCGCGACTTTTAATAGTGACTGTTACATTACAGTAATAAAACATACAACCCAGTTGTCTTAACATTAAAAGAGGCAAGACAAATTGCAGCGAGCATGCCGCACAAAGCAAATGGAGCAAGTTGCTTACATAACATTAATTAATCATTATCATTAACAGTGCTCGTAAGACATGTTACCACATATTTCACACAAACATATTAACGTGCTGAAACAATTTCGACGCGACCTTTCACTCAACGGGGAATTAACAAATCGTCTAAGGAGCTCAGACGCCATGACAGTTTTTTCCCGCCTTTCTTTTCTTTTTTTGTGATGTTCTGATTTATTGCGTCTACAGCCAAAGTATTGGTACTCGCAACAGATGTAGGGTGGATTTCTGTACATTATTTGCCAAATTATAATTCCCTTTTGCCAGGTGTTGCTGTGCTCCATTAGTTTAATACTTTAGTGTTACCAGCCGCAACATTGAATTTATTTTTCGGCAAAAGAAGTCACGCCTCCAGCCTTTTTAAAATTCAAATGCGATTACTGAAAAGGTAGAACTTGTTACATAATCCGTATCTTGTTCGAATAAATATTAATGTTCGGACTCATTTGAAACTGCTGATAAAACCGTCTTCAGGATCGTTAACAGTGAAAGTAGTAATTCGTCGGGTAATTATTACGTGGTGCGTATACTCAACATAGGTAATAAATGTTTGTATGCACATATAAAAATGCAAATTCAGAAAAAGTAAATTACTGGTCCTGGGATTTGAAATAGAAAGTAAGTTCAGAACTGTTATTGAAACTGTTATTTTCGCTTCCAAACGACTTACACTATCAATGTCTGTTCCATTTACAAGTTCAGACAAAGTACATATGGTCTGATCCTTCCTTTACATAGTCTCTATTCCATTTGACATTCACAGAAAATCCATTACGGAAAATGGCAACACATTACCAATATACCTCGGAACGACGCCACCGCTTACAGTCAGAAGGAAAAGAAAAAAACATAAAAATACAAAGCATACAGAATTTACTACCCAATTCTAATAAAAACGTATGTGTAACCGAACATCAATCTTGGAAGACAATCGCAGGCGACATAACAGCCACTATAAAATTATATTAGCAACATTGTGACTAGACGCGGCCGTAAAATTTTGTGATGGCAACCCAGAACCAGTGTTGTGAAAAATTGATAGAGCGAGCGCTAGTCGATCGATTGTAATGCTATTTTAGTCGAGCACGACGCGTACAATCGAGTTATGTTGAAATTGTGGATATCAAGTGAATGGTGATTACGGGACATGGATTGCTCCTGTTGAATTTCCTTATTATAACGGCATTGTTTACTTTTGCCTTTTTTCAGCAGGATATGCTGACTTCCTTACTATTTAAGTTATTTTATCCGTATTAAAAATGCTCCCTTCATACATTCATACGACTAAATAAAATACATGCGCTGCATGCACTACACGTCGTGCTTACCCCATAACACAAAAGGCCATAAACTCATAGCAATTAAAACCCACGGAAACGTCCCGACATAACGCGAGCCACGACAGAATCTCCGCTTCACACGAAACTTCAAAAATAAACAGTCCGTATTCAAATAATGGAACATGCATAAAAACTCCTTATTACCGTCGTCACTTCCTGCCTAACAGCCATGGGGTAACCCCTCTTTTTCTTGCATTTGAAAAAGAACCATGCGATAAGCAAGTAAAGTGCAAAGTCGTATGACAGTCGTTAATCACGCCGTTTAGTCTCACCACGTTAGTTCGTTCGTTGAAATACTCGACTAAGAAAAATGTTCAAGATTTTGTTGGTGGCTTAGCGATATCTTATCGTACGTCAATCTTACTTCTCAGTAGTTAGTACACCCTCTTTCATTCAAGAGTGAGGAAGCAAGGAGTTTTAAACCACTAAGCAAGTTCTTTCTTTACCAGAGCAACGTAGATTGAACTCAAAGGTTACCTTTGCTTGACTTAGAACCCCTCAAACAGTATAATTCTACATTAAATACTCGTAATTTGTAATTTGAATTTAGAACGCTTATTTACAGCCAGTCTTTGAAGTTTTAAGGCTCAAAGCACGAAAACGTAAAAAAGTTTTTATTATTGTTCGTAATTGTATCAGTTTCAAGTTGAACAAGGTTTAAGAAGTGTAATTACTTTCCATTTAATTGGTTTTTTGTCGTGTAGACAGGTTTTAAGAGCGCTCTCGTAATATGAGTAAGTTTGAACATGCAGCTTGCCACATCGCATTTTCAACTTTAAATTAATTTGAGTAAATTCCAATTTCCTTTAGTTGCAGCTATTTGTTTTTTTTTCGAATTTGTTTATAAAAGAACACCAATTCTACTAATTGAAAACGTTTAAAATCTAATCGCAATTCCATCTCACCGACAATGTCAAAACATGTCGTTATATTTTTTTTTTTGACAGATTGAGACTAAGATTACATTGCGATCGTTCCTAAAAGTTAGTAAAAATTACCTCTTGATGTTTGAAGCTCTTTTCCCTTCGATTTCCGTTTTATTAAGATTACACAGACAAGGGATAGCTAAAAATGCTAGTCTTTAAAATTCTTCTCCCTCTTTGAAATTAGTTAGAGAGTAAGCTGTCAAAGGCAAAGCACATTCAAGAACATAGTGGGTACAGTGCGACGATAACTAATTTACTTTGCGAACTGTGGTAGCATTGTAATCGGAAGTCTCCACCGCAGTTCGCGGGTTTCCATTTCTTATTGGCGTCTGAATGAATCAATGTTTAGCAAAGCTAGAATCGAAATCGTTTTGATTGTTATATTTCTTTTAAATAATATTATGTTTCCAATAAAATGAAATGGTTGGCTAATAAAACGCAATAGGAAGATTTATTTATTTTAAGTTGACAAGTAAAAGTTTAACATACGATCTTTATAAAAATAACTTAAACAACTTACATGGTATTTTTAGCACTTTATAACAATCATGTCGGTTACCTAGTTCTTCTGTGGATCTTCTCATTTCTTCTCATTCGATCGCAAAGAAACCTCAATCGTAGCCCTTTCGCTCTTTGAGCGACTTTGAACAGATGCGGGCAGCGCAAGATCGGCTATCTCAGGGGGGACTTATGCCCAACAGTGTACATCGTCCACAATTGGACGATGATATTATGATCCGGCTGATATGATGATGACGATGATAACAATCATTATACTTTACTCACAATTCTTGACAAAGGTAAGTACTACGGGGTAACAAAAATTAACGAATCAGACGCACAAGCTCCAAAATTCAAAACTAAAGCATTATATTATCAGCAAAATAAAACTGATATCTGTTATTGTACCCAACACATAATTAATTACAAGCATAACTTATTCAACAGCTTCATCATAATAAGCATAAATAACAAATAAATCTCGGTTCAGTAACTGGGTCACGTCTGCACGCAACCAATATTTTTGTGCGACTGTCGAAAACTGAGGTCTGTGGCGGGCACGCTGGCCCAAAGAATACAAAATGGACCCTCCATTTTGAATACACAGAATAATCCCGACTCACTTCGTATAGAGAATATTTGATAAATGCCATTTCTATGGAGGGAAACATGATCGATGTCTTTTCTATAGTGTGGTTGGGAATTTGGGATGAAGGGAAATGTTTCCCATGCAGGGAAAACATTCTATTATAAGTTCCTGTTGGGAAAACTTGAATGCCGCTTTATTTGTTTAGGTGAGAAAATTCGTAATTCATCTGTCAATCAACTGTAGAATAATCTAAAGTAGTTTATATATCAAGTATGTACTCTACGCAATTTCTATTTTGTTTATGTTTATTTTTTGTGTACTTATTAAGTAACCCTGTTATGTACAAGTATAAAAAAATAACTTACGTTTAAGATCTTCTTCATTGTGCAAATTAATTGAGGTTGCAAGATTTTTTATTGGGGGGTTTCAAGGGGTTTATCATTATTGGTTCTCATTGGATTGTTCTTGAAGCAACAAAGACCAATTCAAAGAGGTATACCCACAAGTTCGCTCCATCGTTCGCATGAGAAGACTTAAGGAAGTATATAGGTGTGTATATATATATATATATATATATTTATGTATTAGTGTGGATAATTTTAGATATGTTGTACTTGTGTATGAATTAAGTTATTTATGTAATTGCATTGGATTAATTTTTATTTTGTTTTTGAAAGTATCAAATTTTGTTCTTTTGTTTTTATTTGCACCTACCGTGTTATCTCTTCACCACCTTTGGTTGACTGGTAGAGAATGCCTAAGGCATTAAGTCCGCCTTTGTACTTTTTGTTGCATAAAGTTTAAATAAATAAATAAATAATAAATAAATAAGGAAATATCAAAGTAGAAGGCGGTACTTCATAATCGACATCAAAATAATGAACTTTACCAAGCGTAGGTGTTTTTGTGAGGGATGTGAAGGCCACACTTCGCTATACATATAAGCCCACTCAGAGCATAAGGGATTAAGCCCACTCACTCACTTTCTCTCACAAAGTCTACGTCAAACTGAGTTCAAACGAGACCGCATTTACCGCATGCCCACTGTTTACCATAAAAAAGAAGGATATATATTTATAAATATTTTAATATCAGAAAAAAATACGTAGGGGATATGAGATAACGTGAAAATATTGGTATTCCTGTCACAAACGACGCGTAAAATTTTTAGAATACATTATGACGTTTTCCTGCTGTAAGTACCTACTTTGAATAGATTTAGGACCTACCTTCACGAAACTTTTTACAGATATTTTTCCTTTGAGCCACCCGCATCCGTTTATACGATGATAACTGAGTACCTATCATGCTGAATTATTATTGCAGACCATTAGGGAAATGTGGGAAATATTATATTTTGCTTCTAAGTACTACAATTGAAACGTTCGGGTTTTTGCATAACACCCAAAATGGATGTCCCGAATTTAACCGACCATTTCGAATTTGGAAGCTAAATATTTCCGCGCGAAAATCTCACAATTGAGATACCCCAAACAATAAAATTGTTGTTTAAGATCACACATGTACAAAATTATGCGAATTTCTAACAATACATTTATTGCGAAATACTTGTATGCCTTCCATGACAGTTTTTGGATAAAGAATGGTCCGTGCTTTTACCATGGCGCTAAAGAATTTATTACAGAGATTGTTCCCACTCAATTTACGTCAACTGACCCGTGACGGTTGCGTTCTGTCGTTTTATTTTTTACCCGACTGCGACAGAAGGAGGGTTATGTTTTTCGAGGGTATGTTTGTATGTATGTATGTATGTATGTATGTATAATTGTTTGGCACGCTCTGCAGGCTGAACGGCTTGATGGATTTTAGCTTGAGAGGTGTCGTTAGATTCGTATTTACTGTGAGAGTGACACTGGGTATATAAAAAATAAAAAATCAAAATGGCGGATTTTTGGCGCCAAATTCAAATGTTTGGCTCGCTCTGCAGGCTGAACGGCTCGATGGATTTTAGCTTGAGAGGTGTCGGTAGATTCGTATTTACTGTAAGAGTGATACTGGGTATATTAATTTCTTTTTTAAAACACTAAAAAAATAAAAAATAAAAAACGGTAATTTAAAAAACTAAAAAACCCGACTGCTATTCTTTAAAAATCCCTAAAACAAGATAAATTGTAGCAGTCGGGACCCATTCGGGACCATCTGCAATGTAATATAGGTATGTGCTCTCAATTCACTAATCCTCCATTTCTAGAATGGGTCCCGACTGCTACAATTTATCTTGTTTTAGGGATTTTTAAAGAATAGCAGTCGGGTTTTTTAGTTTTTTAAATTACCGTTTTTTTCCGCCATTGTTTATGTTTCGTAATGACGCTATAATATTATGCCACCGCGGGCACACTTTCTTTTATAGCTGCGAATATTGCTTTGTACTTTCGATGACTTGCTTTCTTTGGTTTTATTAGTGTTAAATAAGAATGATATTCATGTCAGGATAAAGAAACGATTGTTTGTAGAATTGCGAGTGTAAACAAAATGTGAAAGAGAACGTCTTTTTTCACAATTTAATGTTAAGAATAACAATAAGCTTGTTATCGTTACAATTTTCAAAACCAAATCCGAATCGACGTGTACTAAAAAGTTCCCCAAAAGCGCAAGCAACAAAAAAAACATTTTCGATTAAAACCTCCTCCGACCTAGGCAACCTCATTAAAAAAAAAAACCGCCTTTTAATCTTCGAACACCATGAGAATTTTTTCCTTTGCCTGCGTTAGTGAAAAGGAAAAACGAGGGAACGAAGGCAGTATTGGAGGCAGTCGTGCATGGCCCCCAGCCGTGTCGTGTCGTGTTGTGTAGATAGCGGCTGATTGATCGCCACTCCGCGCCCGGGTCCACCCGTGTGAAACACCCGATTGATTACCGAACCTGCCTACCAACAAAAAAATTGCGAATTTTGTGAGCTTTGAAAATATATTACATTCCTCGGTTAATGAATGCTTGTTTAGGCCTGATTGGTTTAGAATATTTTCCTAGATTGGTAAATTCATTATACGTTTGCCCGGTAGGTATGAAAATATACCAACACTCATATTTACAGATTGTGTAGGTGCCTACATATAATGATTAATAAATTAAAAACAAATGACGGAATACTTAAGTAGCTATTACAGATCAAGTAGTACTAGTGCTTGTATTCAAAGTAGAAACTGCAACTACTAAGTACCTAGTTACGGGATTGACAATTGCCAATGTAAAAAATAAGTAGGTACTTTAAAACTTCAATCGAAGAGCCACCACAAAGGAAAGGAATCGAAGCAAAACTAAGTGTTAAAGCTTCGACCCATTTATACTATCTATCTAAAGATTCCGCTGCTAATCTTCCTTTCAATGGATCCTGGGTACTCTCTTCTAAATTTAAAGCTCTTTATCTTTCTGATAAGTACAACTACGATTCTCAGTTGGCCTTACTTTAAAATGGTCCTTGGTGTTTTTCTTTGATCCGAAGGACCAGCTTCTTTAAACCGTTTAATTATTTTTTTGGCGTGTGCTACTAGCTGTCTTTTATAACCTTATCTTGTTCGTTATTTGAAATAAAAGCTTGTGAATTTGAAGTTACTTATCTTACAAATAGTTTTAGTGTTCCTTTTTATAGCACCGACTTTTACAAATGTGCTAATCAATCTGTAGCTTTCCATTAGTATGGTACTTAGCTACACTAAGAAAATAAAAGAAATAGTAATTAAAATAACAACTACAACTAAACTTCAACACTTATTTCATGTCTCTTGTATATTTGTCTGTGTATATTCCAAGATAAATCGGTAAATATAGGATAATATAAATTTAAAACTAACCTGACTTTAAAAGTAACTAAACATTAAATTTTACGCTGACAACACTCAAAGTTTATGGTAAATGTTGAGAGCTACGTCATTTTAAATGCCGTTGCCTAAACTAAAACAAAAGTCAGCCATTTTGGAAAATAAACAGGAACCATTAATTAGCAACCTTTTGTATTCCAAGTAAATATTGAGAATAACTTTTTTAATTGTTTTTATTGGTATAATTACGCTCATCTTTTTCAAAAAGCTGCTTGTACTTATCTTTATAACACTTTTAAAGCAGTTTACAAAAGAAAATAATTACTTTTCATTTTCTTTGGTTCTCGTAAACTTTTCCTAACTAAATTAAGTTAATTTCGCTTAAAAATACAAAGTACTATTAAGTACTTAAGTACTTAAGCGGGCAGAGTTTAGTTTAGCTAATTAAGGACCAGAATACAAGTTTGAGCGTAGAGCAAAGAGTTTTAATAACTTCGGTGTGGCCGGGTTGGTAAATAATAATAACTAGAATTTAAAGTAAAGCTCAGCAGAATTTATTAAGGCTTTGATTTAAATGAAATATTTTCTAATTATAAGAACAATAGATACATTTGTGGTGCGAACTTCTTACAAACTTTCAAGTTCAAAATCTTGGAAACTAATAAACTGCTGATTTTAATATAACATAGATAATTATATTGTTACACGTTTACCTACACAAATTACATACGTAGTCATAAACGTCTTGAAAGGACAGTAGAGTACATGTTTTACAAAAGTTTAGTTTAAAGCTAGAAAAACTATTTTAGTTTTCTTTCTGTAAAGAAAACTTTTTACGTTTTAGACTTGACAAGGTGTACGAAACACCGTGCGGCACGGGCACACTTACACAACATAAAGTGTGTCTTTATTGTCAACAACTTTGGGTAAGTAAATCTCTGATGACTCAAAGGTCAATTTGTACCTACGTAGTATTGTAAAAATTTTACACAATTTGTATTGGTTTATCGAACGATATGATAATGTCAAAACATAAATATTAACACTGTGAAGTTGGCACCCAACTGAGTATTTTCAAATGTATAAATACAAAAAAAAATAGAAATGTATAACGTATAAATTACAATTACATTGTCCATTTCCCGGTATTGCAAACTACAAATTTGTACTTCCCCATTTGCAATGAGACTCTGGTAGGCTTATAAAAAAATTATACTTACAGACAAAAATACATAGAATTCTTTGAAATCAGTTAAATAGGCACCTTCGATATCTACTTCCTTGCTTAATAGCTTCTGATTTTTAATCCAAAAAGCAACCATTGATGCAGGAGTATCTACCAGGTTTTTCTCTTCGACATTAATCAAGAGTACCTCATGAACCATCCACCTGCTTCCACGCACACATATCTGCGGTTACAATACCCTACAGTACGCTTAGTCAATCAGTTGAGTCACCCAACTCGCGTGGAATATTAAGCAGATGATATTCTCCATATTTTATGTCGCATACCGTCAACGGGACTATGTTTTTGTCATAAATATTTACAGTTCGTATTATATTATATGTTGCAAGCACTGCTGTTTACTATGCACAGCGCTTCGGTATTGACATGATCCATTGGAGGTCCCGAAGCTACGCCATTTTTATTTTGATCTATCACTCAATTGTTTTCTTGAAGGAAACATTTATGTGACATATTGCCAAACGTTGACTGAATTATCAACAACCAATCACAGCGCAGCAGTTTACAAGCGCGTAGTTTGAGGAACCGGAGGTTAGCCTCTTGTACTCAAGGTATAGACGCCAGTACATCAAGCTACCCCAAATCTGTCAAATTTCTTTGATCGTTCTTTGACAGTTTGGGATAGTTTGAAGTAAACTTTGACAGTTTGGGATAGTTTAATGTAAAATTTTACAGTTTGGGACAGTCAGTTCCTCCGAGCGATAAGGACACTCCAGTAGATTTTTCTACTCGAAATTCGCAATCAGTCAACACCTCCTTGATTCGTCAATTAACTCTAAATTCCTGTACCCTACTCTCCCTAGTCAGATGCCCTGAGGTGTCGGAGTGCCTAATAACCCATGTCCCACATCATGATAGATCACGTCAATCACAAACTATTTATGAAACTACACAGGCAGCTAGTTTAGGTAAACAGCGCGTGACGTAGGTAGCATCCACGCGGCCGTTACGACACCCACGGAAAAGGGATAGGGTCTATTCTTAGTCGCAATCTCATCATCAACTTTATGTTAACCGCTTTGGGCTATAGTAGCATGATATAACGTATCTGTGGCTGAGGCTTCGTCGATGTTCGAAATTTGAAATGTTTTGACGCAAGAGTATTTTAAAGTCTGTCTCACGAAAGAAGTCCCGCGGCAATAATTGGAACTAATGATGATCGGAACTAATAATGACTAATAACTAATAAGTGACATGACTGTAGCGTCACATCTGCGAGACTTCTTTCGTGAGACGGACTTTACGCCGCTACTTTGGGGTACGACGTACATACTATATCAATGAAACTGAATGTATTATAAGCAAACGCCTAAACTTTGTGAGGATGGATGGATGTTTGTTACTCTTTTACGCTGAGCTTTTGAAATTTTCACACAATCGATCTAGATCACTTAAACACATAAAACAATGTTTATTCTGTTTTGTGACCCCGGGATAAATTGGATTATCGTTTGATTCTGAAGTCTGCGCAAAGTCGCGGGCAGAAACTGGTATTCAAATAATAAAACTATTACTTTTAATACCACGCTAGGTATACAGTGTCCAAGACTGTTCATAGGTACTCGATCCGTTATTTTGTTCAAAATGTTCCCAATTTTGTATCAGCCAAGTTCGGAGTAAACTTGCAAAGTTCTTACTTAAACTTGGACGTTTCTAAACACCCGATGAGGTAGCGGTTTCGGGAGTTAAGATAATTTGAGAAGATTAAATAACTGTCCTAGCTGTCAGGACATCGATACTTTTCGACAATATTTGATTTGAAGAGCGGAATTACTGGAATTAACAAAGAAAAACACGTTTTATTTCTATATGGAATATGAAATACAATCGTTTGTAGAAATGTAACAAAGAAAGAATTTAATTTCACAGGCCCGATCTGAACTGGTTTCGCAATCACTACTAAGGCTTTTGTAGCTCATTAAGATAAATATCTAATAACAATATAAAATAGTCTACTAATATCCAGTTTCCTACTACAATTATAAATTAGAAAGTTTGTGGATATTTGTAACTCTTTCACGTAAAACTACTAAGCAGGTTTTGATAAAACTTCACATTATTATAGCCGGCAATAATAATAAACATACCGGCGAACTGTAGGGGTCATTGGTACACCTCTGCCTAACCCTTCGGGGAATACAGGCGTGATGTGTGTGTTGGTATTATTATAGCCTATAGCCATCAGAATAACAAATAGGCTATCATTAAAAGATATTATGTAATTTAGGGGGTAAAATGGGATAAGAACTAACTCCACACAGGCGAAGTCACAAGAGCGGTAGCTAGTTTATTTATACAGCAGAATTTAACAGAAAACGCTCAAAGGTTAAAGTTGAGTGTAAAAATCAATGCCTGCGCTCAATTTTACCTCGCTCCAAAGGGAGTCAAAATGGCATGATTTATCAAACTAATGCCATGAAACGAAATCTAGTTATTAAAGCCAAGTGAATGAGTACGCTGGTACCCCTGCCAGGGTTGCGGGATTTGTTCGAAGGAGTCTGCGCGGCCCTGGAACGCAAAGGGCACAGATTTGATTATTAGGAGGAACTCGGATGCGTTTTAGTCGGAAAGATTCTGACACTCCCTTCCACTCCGCCGAGAGCACAAGCCATTTAATGATTTTCAAACCAGTAAAAAATAATACATTGGTTGGTTGGCTCTGTCTAACCCTTTGGGGAATACAGGCGTCACACGTATGTATGTAAAAAAAAGTATGCTAGCACCTTCAACTACCACCCACAAAAAGACTAACCCAAACATTTATCCACACATGTCATGAAATAGATTCGTCACAAGAAACAACTCGACGAAATGTAAATCAGACGCAGCCGCGGTCCCGCCGCTAAAAACTAAGCTTGGAGCAAGAACCTTGCAATAACACTCCCATGTACCCAACCCATATGTCGACCACACGTCCCTTTGAAGAAATATCAGAGAATATTTCCCTTTTTCAATCCGGCAAGGAAATAAAATCGGTATCGGCATCTGGGTATTATTCAATGCGAGTGAAAAGCTAAAAGATTGTGTTGCCATGGTTTTTGAAGTCGAGATGCTTTTCTGCTTCTTATTGTAACTTTATTTTTTACTGTACTGACAGCGTGTTTTATAAAAGGTAGTGTAGTTATATTTTGGTATTAAACTCAACTATTTTGTAAATACAATAAAGGCATCAATGTCTTGACTTGTAATTACTTAACTTTTTAGAAAATAACTGAATTTCAAAATTGTTTCGTAATTCAAAATCTTGTATGAATAATATAATTTTGGAATTAAGTTATTTATGCCGTTACAAAATTTCATCAAGTTTAGTTTCCTATTGAACAAGATACGACTAGACTACTTTAGCACGAAACGGGATCTTGGCGGTGCTCTCGGTACAGTCCCCTAGAGTTGACATAGATATCCTGAAAAGGAAAGAAATACCTGTTATCACTACGCTGATTACTATTTCAAGACTTTTCCTAAAAATTATGATATTAGGACGCAAACTCTACAGACGTCCTGTCGTGTCGGCCATGAAAATAGTTTCAGCTGTTTAGGAGTTTAGATACATACGAACGTACAGAAGAATTACAGGTGCTTTATATAATGAGGTCTTGCTTATTGAAAGCATTTAAGTATATTGTATGACACACCTTCACAATAAATAGGTACAGTGTCAGACCTACAATTAACAGCCCTGTTAATGAATTATTGATTACAAAATTAAGGGCACGACCATTAAATAAGCAAAGGTACAGTCGCGTGGTCGGTCGTACGGACGTACCGATAGCGTGTCGGGACGTCAGCGGACGTCGGGACATCAATCAGCCGATGGAGTGATTGATGTACTCGACGATACACCCGCACGCAAGTATATACGCCGCCGCGCCATGGCTGTGCGTACATATACGTGTTGAATTGATTAATGAAATTAATGAAGCGCCGTGTAGTCACAATTGATTGTATAAGCCTAATGTGTCGTTAGTTTGGCCTCGAGCGGGGTTAACGCACCTCGTGGGGGCTTGTAAATATTAGAGGTAGGTTGAAGGTGAAACTGTGTGCTATTATTTCACTGTTGTATTTTTAGCGCTTTGTTATACACAGGGTCTATTCACTGACAGGAAATTAGCAAATATAATCTTGGCAGACAGGCCAAGATTTCCTGTTAAGTTCAGATGAACATCTCACTAGCTGACCAGAAACAGTCCCAAAGTAATCCTTAGCAAGAAAAACAGGGTCCATTTTACACGTCTACATTTCTCCCCAGCGACGGGTAATCTTCAATCTCTGATTACAGCACGTGATGGCCATCATCCGCGCCGACTCGGCACATTACCCCGAATACTAAAACATGTTACCTTTATGATTATGAATGCGTCGTTCATTCAAATTCACGTCACATTTAGTCACAATTGTTCTTCGTGCCCCCCCTCCACCTGCCTCAGGTCGTGCACGTGACATAATATATGGAGGATCCCTCACTACGTGCAGAACAATGTTGTTAGCACCTCATATTTTTTCTTAAACGCGCAGATTTGCATCTAATGCTTTTGTTTAATAAAACATGGCGTGGGTTGGCGGAAATGATCTGGGAAAGAATTGTTGAAACATGTCTTGAGTTGACATGAAGAGGACATTTCAAGTATGTATGCACCACTTCACAGACAAATAAAAAGGTCCTGAGTGTTACTGTGGAGGACGCCTGTCACTTGGCAAAATGTGCCAAAAATAAGACTAGGAGAGATCCTCTATTAATATAAGTTTAATAGTTTTTTTTTGTCAGTGTTTCGTTAGCGCCTCTTTCGGTAACAGCCATCTTAGTTTATAAAATTGTTAATAGTTTAGAATAAGTACACGGTTAGGCTACGAGGGCTAACATATGAGCCCCAAAATAAAATGCTTCTTTTAAAAAAGGGCAATGCCTCTTGACTTCAGTGCCTCGTACCCAAAAAATCTTGCTCTACGTTTCACCTGAAGTTAGATTGGATGTCGATTTTCGGAACCTCGCAACTGCAACGTATTGTTAAAACCATTCTCATCGAGCTCTAATCTTTTAAACCGTGGCAATCCACCTTAATCCGATTAAAACTTTGGGCGTTCCACTAAAATTGAACTTGGAAAAGCATTTTTTTATATTGAGTAGAGAATCTCTTCAGGTAATTTTCTGTACCTTGTGTACAGTCACGAGAATCAACATGTATACGCTTGGCAAAAATCTTCCAAAAGGATTGATTAAAATAAATTACTATGAAATCGGTCTCATCTCAACGTTACAATCGTTCATTGTCATGATGACCCAGTGGTTAAGGCGCCCGCCTCTCATGCACGAGGTTGTGGGTTCGCAACCAGGCACGGGCACGTACCAATGTGACTTTTTATCATTCATATGTACTTTCTAAGTTTATCTTGGACATCACTGACATCGGTAACTATATATGACACTAGGGTGTGTGGGGTCGTTAGACCTTACTGCTCACACGATAAAGAAGAATATTCGTTCATTTACGAGAAAATTGCTTTTAAATTTTGCCAAGTGTATTCACATAAGCTCGTGATTGTACAAGTTGAATGGCACAGCCACCACCATATAAACAAGCAAGTTGACACAAATAATACATGGTAACATGACATATCATACACCTCAACAGAGAGTAGGTAGACATATCGATCACAATCTCCCCTGAACATTTAGTTTACGACCCATCAAAATCAGAGCGTTGATATAGCAGGAATAACAGCCCATAACATTTGTAGAAATTGCTCCGGAGACTAACTTGTGTAGCATAGTGTGAGCAAGAATATGAGCAATATAAATCATGCGTTCATGGTCTACTTAACTTAGTGCCAGGCGATAAGTGTTGGGTACGTTGTCGGAAAAATGCATCGGATTTAGAGATCTCAGAAGTGTGAAGTGACAAAGTCAAAGCGTTTAATTTCAATTAGACCGTTTACCGTGTTTTGGAAAAAACAAAGTCATCCTGAGGACAATTCTACTAACTTTCAGAAACGATAGCAATATTATCTTAGTCTTAACACTTCTGAAATATATTATCGCTGTCTATTTTACCTTTCTACATTATTTGGCGACTATATTTGTGGAATTCGCTTTTTGACCTATATCATTTTAGATAGAGGATCGGGCGCTTTTTCAGATAACAAGTAGGTATAAAAGATACCATACTTACATACGTTCCAGTGTTATTTATGGCTTACGGAAAGTATCTGGCAATAAAGAAAGGGCAATCGGTTTTTACATAATCCCCAAAAACATGATATTTAAATTAAATACATATTTTTATTATTGTATGTGTAGTAAACTCTTCTTAAAATGGCGTATATTAAAGTACTCTTTGCAACTTTGTATACATGACTCCATTGTATCTTTATGTCTATATACCAGCCACGACTAGTTACCGGGCACTCTCCCCGCTGTCCCAAACTATTCATAGCTCCGTACATGGTGTAAGTCGTAACCTTGACAGATAAACGAGAACGCAGGAAGCTGGATATCCGCTGTTTATCCCGCCTGAGTTTTAAACCCAACTCATGAGTTGGCATCTCTTAACTGGTTCATGTATCATATGACTTAATACATAGAACTCATTTGCTGATTATAATGTCGCATAATACGACTGTATTTCTCAGAGGTAGGCAGGATTCTAGTGTACATCAACTTTTGCCTGATAGTATTTAGTCTTATGAATTTAAGATCTTGATGGTTGATTCTTTTAGAAACAATATGCGAACACAAACATAAAAACATACATACATACATACATACACTCTTGAAATTTGGCATATTTGTTCAGACGCTGATATAGACTAACATAATACGAAAACTGGGCAGTTGGAAATATTACATACAATACGGGTCGAATTGATAACCTCCTTTTTTTGAAGTCGGTTAAAAACATTTTAGCATACCGGAAATAAAGTAGTTACGCCGTGATCGGAAAATGTAGGTAAGTAGTACTACGTACTGCAAATAAATAAAATTACAGCTTTTTGCTAAATACATATAAAGTGAATATAGAACAAAACTTATACCAAAAAAACAAAAATAAAATGGTCTCCGTTTATACGTTCCGGCTAATCTCCGAAATGGCTGGACCGATTTTGACGACACTTTTACTGGCAGGTTCCCTACTTTTATTTCAGAAAAAAATAGAGTTCTGCTAAAAAAAAGTACAGCTTTGCAGATAACCTACATTCACAGGCATATGCTGGTATGAATACAAAAATATAGGTGATAAAATATGTCGGTGTAGCCGTCAGCACGTCGCGTCGGGTGGTCAAGCAATGTGTCATTGGGTTCCATCAATCACTTTGAGCGGCCATGCTAGTTCGCGGGCACGGCGAACAATCCATGATAATAATGATTTAGTTCCGTAGTTGAAGCGAGGTAAAATAAAATTTTAAAGCGTTTTAACTGCACAGTAATTCTTACACGCTCTTTTAAATCCATTTAACAAACTTTAAATCACTGTACAAAGTAGTAGAGCTCTTTGTGAAGAAGCTCGTCCAAGGAAGTACTACCAGACCTATTTCTGCCGTAAAGCAGCGTTACTGTGTTCCGGTTTCAAGGATATGGGTGCCAGTGTGATTACAGGCACATGAGACCTGCGGGTTGTTCGAAAGAGATACCGCGCCCCCGGAACGCAAAGGGCACATGAAGGAACATAGACGGGTTTTAGTCAGTAAAAGTCTGACACTCCCTCCCGCCCCGCCCAGGGCGGGGGAAGTTATTTGATGATTTCCCGTCTAAAAAAAAAAAAAAAAAAAAAAAAAAAAAAAGGCACATGAGACATTTCAACTATATGTCTGGGATGGCAACGCATTTGCAAGGCCTTTAGTATTACAGATGTCTATAGGCAGCGCTCACCACTTTTTATCATCAGGTGGGCCATCGGTTTGTTTGCCATACCTACTATGTTATAAAAAAAACTCATATTAAAAAGCTGAAGAGCTTGTGTATTTGAACGCGCTAATTTCAGGAAAATATCAGTTTTAAATTAAAAAATATTTTTGTTTTGTAAAGCCCTTTGATCGCGAAAGGCTATAATAGGTAGGCTTATAACATTACGATACGACCAACGGGAGAGGAGCAGTAATCATAGACGTAACTTAACGCGGGTGATACCACGGGGTATAACTATTAGCTAAAATGTTCTCAAATTGCTCTTTAGACTTATCCACCTTGCGACGATTCAAGTATAATTAAAATCGGTTCATTAATTTCCATGATTTTGGAGTTGAAAGTTTGTATGAAGTACCGTTCGGCATAGATGCTTAAATATAAATATTTCCAGAACTGGTTGGAGACGTCAAAAAGGCAGTTAAAGTGCAGTGGTTACAGAAGTCGGAGAACTGAATGTTGTGGCTCAAATTAGGGAACCAAGAGTAAACTGCCACAGGGTAAGGGTAACCAAAAGACCGATTTGAAAACTGAACCCTGAAACACTACCGTTTACCCTTCGAGTGTGCTAAATAAAGCAAAAGTATATGAACTTGGCTGACACACTGCCATGTGCCTAGATTTGATTTGATTTTCGATAGTGGGAAATACGACTATCCCATAGCATTTTGGTTTAATTTTATACAAGAAGCACAATTAGTATCACCTATTGATGCGAATAAAGCCTTCAAATTCAATAAATATTATGTGTAAAACGGGTATTTTTTTTTATCTGTATAGGTTTGCTCTTGAGTCTAATCTAGGTAGGTCCGAGGTGGGAAATTCGACGATAGCGTGAGCTTACCCAGAAGAAGCCTGTCCACTCTAACTTTAAAAAGATTAGGTTGAATGCATTCGGAAATACTCAGGCAGGTAGAAAGGTCCACGCCTTTGCAGTGTACACTATAAAAGACGTGGAAACGCTTAGTGCAAATTGGTGGAATGGCAACAAGGTAAGGATTTTCAATTTAAATTCGATCGAATTGCTCCAAGCTCTCATGCTAGGCCCTCCTAACAAAAACGGTCACAGTATACACCCCGACATTTAGAAATACATTTAAGCCAGACATGTGAGATGACGTCACTAATTCATAATTCTTTATTTGTATAACATAGGTATTAAAATACAGATCTTAGGCTAAAGGAGGGTCGCTATGTTATGCCAACAGGCGTACAAATATGATTGTATTTGAAATAATGTCAATTAATCATGCGAAAGTTATTAATGACAATATTACATGCGAAAGTATTTGGAAGGTCAAAATTAAACACAATAAATAAATAATCGCTAAATAAGTCACAATTAATAAATAAAACAAACACATTAAAATGTCAAATTAAAACAAATAAAAAAAATTAGATGTCAAGCGAAATTAGTCAACACGTGTAGGGTAGGTCAGAATTAAGTTTTGTGAGTATTATTACACTGCAGGGGCGGTTCTAGATATGGGCTTTATGGGCAGCAGGGCCCCTAGGATATTAAGGGCCCCCAATGATGACAATGGTACCAACAGTATGCATTACTATACAGAATAAGTTTTTAACCAGTGCGTAAATTTTTTTTGGTAGTTCAGTGTCAGTAATAGAACACATTTCCGTGTTTAGTTAAAAAAAAAAAATAAAAAAAAATTCATCCTTATCCGAGTTTGAAATAAGCAAAATATGGACATAATCTATTCGCCATACTATCAATGACAACTCTTGGCCGCCGCCCGGGCGCATGGTTGGGGTGAGGGGGTGGGGAATGCGCTAGCGCCGAGTGATAATAAAATATGGTTTTTAAGTATACATGTTTCGTAAGCGATAACTTTTTTTTTTAGTACTAAGACATATCAAAATAAAATATACGTGTTTAATAAAACGTGTTGAAGTTTATTATGGCAAAATTTACGCACTGGTCAAAATTTTTTCCTGTAGAAAACAGTTATTTAATCAAAACAGCAATTAGTTTTATTTAGAGCCCCCAAGTAGTCTTAGCCTAGGGCCCCACAAATTCACAGTCCGCCCCTGTGTCTTGTCCCATAATACATCTGCTATTTAATAAGCTTCAAGGGATTTGTTTTACTCCTATCTCCGTCGCCTCTTCAAACTAATAATAGTAATCTCAGATCACAGGTGGCTGATCCCTCTCTATATCCAGCATTAGAAGTCCTAAAATAACCATCTTGTCTAGTACAGGCTTAAAATAATGATAGAAAATAACATTGAGGAAATCGTAGACGACAAGATTGGCTGCTGCGCTGCGTTTCGCGGGTTTCCGCAAGGAACAAATATTTGTGTAGCTTGCAGATAGTTATTCCGGGTCTGGTTGTTTGTGTATGTGAGTTTGTTTATTTTAAAATGTAGTCACGGTACAGGAGAAATTTCCAGTGTAGAACAGAGCTTTTTTTTATCTAACTATTGTATGAAACGTAAGAGTCTTTGGGTGTATGGGAGCCGGCGTAATTACAGGCACTTGAGTTCTCTGGGATGGCAACGCATTTGCAAGAACTTTGGTTTTGCAATGTCTATAGGCAGAAGTGAACAGTTAACTTGAGGTAGGCCGTCGGTTTGTTTGCCATCTAGTGGCATAAAAAAAACTACGACAAGAGGCTTTGATAGAGTAGGTACCCAATAAGGTCCAAAAAGTCCAGATACAGTAGGACTTACATCTACAGACATCCCAGTAAGGATGTTGAGTCCCTCATTGCAGCAGACACTCAGTACGCCCCTCGTTGGTAACGAGCGAGATATTTAAGCCTTCAGCATAAAATTACGCACTTGGACCGCTGGAGTTCCATTTTTCAATTCCGCGCACAGATTATAAGAGCACTGCTCTAGTTAGGGATGGTTCCCTAACGGAAATAATTAAATTAAAATATATTTTTTAGGCCAGTAGGTCAACTGTTTTCAGTATTTATCTTAATCGACTGCTGCTTACTCTTACTTTGGAATAAATATGTATATCTACACAATATAATAAAACTACAGACTTTGTATGTTTATGTGAATACGCTTATCTCCGGAACTGCTGGCCCGATTCTGAAAATTCTTTCACTAACAGGAAGCTGCATTATCCATGACTGTATAGCTATAAGCTATATTTTACTATCAAAAAAGTTGAACATTAATACGGACGAAGTCGTGGGTGAAAGGTAGTCCATTATAAATAGTAGTGTTGTTAGAGACCACAATATTGGATGATCAGATTAAAAAATAAACAAAAAAGGGTTTTAATATGCAGTATCATTTAACAAAGTCGGTCAACCCTGAACTAAATGTTGGATGGTTGTAACGGTAGCCGCGGAACCAATTACCGAAGTTGGACAAGTCTCAACTGTTTCAGACATTTAACTGAGAAATAAACGATGGAAAGGAAAAGTTTCCAGCGCAATATTATTAATTCCTTGTTTCTGTGTTATTATTTTATTTGTACCTATTTTCGCAGTCAAAATATTCCCTCGGCAGTCATTTCTGGGAACACTTTAATTGACCTGTCGCCATATTGTGACGTAATAAAAAGCTGTCAAAATAATGTCAGTTAAGTTCTTCGTTACTGTCAATTTGAGCCCTTCAAATCAAGTCATTTCTATCATATAGACTATATTTAAGCACATTTGAATTGTCAAGGATTCAATTCAAGAAATTGTAGCTAGGTAGGTACTTGTTCTAACTGCCCCGTTGATCTCGTGGTTGCAAGCGCGACTGTCGAGGATTGGGTCCTAGGTTTAAAAAGTGTTATTGGGTTTTTCCATTACGATTTTCTCAGCAGAAGCCCAGTGTTGGAAGTTGGTGGTATGACCCGTGTCCCGGAAAGCACGTAAAGCCATTGGTCCTGATCTCTCCCCGGTCCCCGGTCGAGTCGGATTACCGTACCATCGGACTACGAAGAAGGAGGGACTGCGTCTGTGATTGCGCACACACTAGTGCACTATAATATCTCTAGCGTACTTGAATAGTCTTCATTGATATTAGCCGTTGTATACTGGGCTACTCTACATAGAAATTAGGCGTCGCGACCAAAATCGGTCTGGAGAATATAGGTATTAACATTTTCTACTTATTTTACGAAGTATTGAGCATCACAATCGTTCGTTCTCCAAAATGAGGGGACTTTCCAGTGCATTCATGTTTAAAATGAAGTCGTAAATGTAATCTACGAAGGCTTTATTCTGCGTAAATATAAATTGAGTCCAGTGGGCAGAGGATGTAGAGATATGTATTTTTTAATGTTTTCAACTTAAATTATCTTTAATTCTGTGAATGTGTTGTCGCAGGAAATCACGTTTTAAGTAACTGTGGTGGTGATGATGATGGGAACTAAACGCATCCGTGTTTAGAGGATACGTACATAAGTACCGTTTGGTATTTTTTATTGTAAACCTACCATTTTTGAGAAGACTTTTGTATAGCGATGGGACAATCCTGGTTGATTTAAAATGTTGCCTTGGTTTTTTTCCGTTTTTAGTGTGTATCGAATATTTTATGATCCATTTTATCCACACTTAGCTATTCATGCTGTCTGTAATATCTTGCAATAATTATACTTATCCAAAAGCTTTACATAAAAATATTCTCAGAAAGCCACAATCACCTAGATTCACAAAAATATCCATGATACTTCCTAACAATGCTTCATACACCTACCTAAGAAAGTAACAAGATTATGTCTACACGTTTAATAGATATTTATAACAAGACAAGCGCGGCGTAACTGCGCTAACCTTTTATTGCTCTCCAGTGTAAGTAAGTCGGCCATTAATTCAATGCGCTGGGGTGGGTTGATTTATTGGCGGGAAGTGGAACGTCTTGCGAGATGTAACTTGCGAGGAACTACTCGTATGCCGACTGTTGCTTGTGGTTGCCTGTAGCCGATTGTCGCGGATTGGAGCGCTTTATGATGACACTTGGGTGGTACCTCAATACCCAATATTTAATATCCTTATTGCTTTCCATATGTATTATCAGGTTACCATTAGACGGGATCCGCTAGGGTCATTGCCTGCCAGAGTTGCGGTTCGAAAGAGTCACCGCGGCGCTGACATGCAAGGGAGGAACAGGGATGGGTCTTAGACAGTAAGGCTGATACTTGTTTCCGCTTCCGCTCCTTAAAAACAAAAGGAATTTGATAACTTTATAATTGAGATCATTGTGGAGTCTGTAGGGCACAGCAAAAGAGTAGGAGCGAGGAAGCCCTGCCTCATGCACTTATCTAAATTAGTTATTATGTAGGTAGGTATATTCTTATTGCTCTAGGTAATACTGGTGCCCCCGTCATCTAGAGAAGTTTTTAAGTAGTTACTGTCATGGCCCTGGAGACCTGAATGACCCTGAAGTACTCAAGGCACTAGAATGGGGGTCAATCTACAGAATGGAAATACCGATTAGCGTAATACCTAGATACTTTATGACATACCAAGTTATTTTGTCCATCGTGTTATAAAAAAAAATACATCAAAAGTGTAATATGATATGGATTTCTTTTTACACAAAATACGCGCTGCGACGTTGAGTTGCGGACACCAGTCCGTTATACTACTACATGATATGGAAAATACTGTACTCGCCCGTGCCCGGTTGCGAACCCACAACTTCCGCCATGAGAGGTGGATGCTTGACCTAAGGCAAGGCGCAAACGTGGACACTTTTGTGTCTTGTGTCAAAGAAACAATACAATCAACCAATACAAGCTACCGATGAATATTTTATTACTATAGAACCAGTATGAAACCATCCACTCTCAGCGCATACGTAAACATTTTTTGTGTCCAGTTGCTTCCACTAAACACATACTAATGACGATCAAAAAGTGTTCGGTGTCGGTAACTGGAAACTAAAAGTGTCTACGTTTGGGCAGCGCCTAAGCCATCACGACAATTGTTACTAAAGTATTGTAGTAGAAATAAATAACCATCCCAGCAACAGGACTTCTAAGAAGATTCTTCAAAGCTTTTACTTATTCTTTAATATCATATAACAAATTCTGATGGCCCAAGGACAGGAAAACAAGGTCTAATCACCTTTGACCCGGTATGTCTATGTCACTTCCGTGGATCGAACATTATCTCGGGGATTTTCCTCGTGCTATCTCTATGCAGCTGTCCCATTTCAAAACCTAGTAAGGGACACTTTTTCCAAAAATCGTTTTATTGCATAATTTTGCTAACCAAGTAAGTCTCTACCATTATACAAAAACACCAGCGTTGAAAACTCACATTAAAGCGGTGAAATTTAATCATCGATACCCAGTAAATGCACTACTCGTCTCTGATCTAATTTACGTTTATTCGCTCTCCTAAAAAATTTAGTTTTAGGTACTTGCTAGTTTTTGAAATGGGGCAGCCGTATGGTTAACCCGTATGTACGATATGGTGGCATAATCTTTGTGGACAGAGAAAGTATCTACATGCCTGTTATGGCATTTTTTTACATGGATTTATGTCAAAGGGGTAAGCAATCAAACAGGCATAGTAAATACCAACAAACAATCATTTTAGTTGCAAGTCAATACATTTGAATCCCAAAAGAAAATCTATTACGGTTACTCTCTACCTATTACGGTTTATGAGATGCAGCAGCCAACTGGCAGACGGACTAAGTAATAGGGTCCCGTTGGTTAAAAATACTGTTTCCTATAATAATGCAATACCTACCTACAACACAATCCAATTGTATTGTTGTTTGGTCCCATAGTAACAGTTGTTCCGTATGCATAAGTACTTTTAACCCAGTTATTAAATACAACCTGGATAACATACGGTCGCTAGAGCAGAGTCGCCGGTGTGTCGGACCCTGGAAGCCATCAATGCCCTCCTGGCAGTCAATCCTGATTGTGATCTGTTTGCCGATGAATGGAGAGAGATAAGCGTGTGTGTCTGAAGTTTTGCGAGAGAAAGTATGAGAGAATATCCACTGTTATTTATTAAATGTGTAGTAGATTTTATAATAATATTAGTATTTAATTCTAGGTTAATTACTGTAATTGGTGTGTAACCGTTTTAATTAACTATAAATAAATAAATAAACAAATCCCAAACCTTAAAAGCTCAAATAGATTCACTTCAATCATTCTTAAGATCAAACCAGACACTAACAAACTAACAATGTCTCTATTACATAACACATAACTCTTTCTTTATCCATGTGAACATCCACTTGTTCCGTAGCGACCACATTTCCTCCACTTTCGACCATTTATTTTGCAAACATCATCATAATATTAAAACATCTTAACTTCATAAATGGCTCTGTTTATATTCTCGTCATTGTTCGACATATGGTTAGAATGGTTATCACTGTAATTTATCATCAAGCTAAGAGCTTAAAAGTGGCTGCTGATTGGATGATTAAGTAGTGTGATAAAATATCATAGGTGGCTAGAATAAAAATAAATAGCAAGCTAGCGTGTCTGGGGCGGGCACGTTATGCAATCGCCTACGTATAAATAAATTAAGTTGGAGATGGTCAGCATTTCAGCAGCAAAAATCAATGAGAATAATAAATACTAGGCTATCATGGTCAAACTGGCGGATTGGCGATTTCAGACATTTACTAAATATAAGTTTAGGTTTCCTCGTGATGTTTTCCTTATTCGATATCAGAGACGTCCAAGATAAAGTTAGAAAGAACATAGGAATTAAAAAGGCGCGTTGGTTCTTGCCCAGTCTCAAACCCGCAACGTAATACATAAGAGGCAAGCGGCTTAAACACAGAGCCATCATGTCACTAATATTTCCGATATTTTTAATCCTAATTATTTAGTACAATATTAAAGAACACACAAACAGATGTAAAATCAAGATAAAATAAAATCTTAGTTACCGTATCATACGTAGGTATTCAGGTATACGTACAGGACTTATCTTAAACATGTAACATTGTGTTACATGTTTTAGATAGTTATATTCCCAGCTATAAAGCTATTTTTAACTTCATGTAGTTTTCATATTTCAACATTTTCTTTATTATTTTATTATTATTATTTATTTATTCAACAAACAATTTACATTGTGTCTGAATGTTTCATCACAATAGAGAAATTAATTAAATGTCACATACCATTAACCAAAGAAACCACTTTACATGTTTACATGTCAGAAGTTTAAAATAATCACATATTCATTGCGCAATTTTAATAAGATTTGAAAATAACAAATATAATAATATTATGTCAACTAATAGTACTTAATGTGTCAAAAGGAATTTAGAATGTCAAAAGAAATTAGTGTCAACCAGTTACAATTCATCAATGGAGTAGAGGCATTTATTCAAGAGAAAAGCTCTAAGTGTGCTTTCAATCGTGTCGATTAACCTTACTTAAGTAAGGTACTAACTTAGCTAAGGGCGGATTTCTCAAACGTCAGATACCTCAATATGGCGGTTTGACAGCTTCTGATAAACAATATGTCAAACTGTCATATTTATTCTTCAGATATTTATCTGACTGTTGAAAAATCAGCCCTAAAAGTATCTACTAATATACGTGGGAATAAACAAAAACCACAACAACATATTTCTTCCCATCTTGTCGATATTTCCATGTCAGCATAAAAAATACTACGTACATAATATCTGCTACTTTAAATATTCATAAGTTTACTCTCCATACGCAAACTTTTTTGCCAACTTGCGTATTGTAGCGAAACGTGGCCCCAAGCTAGTGTTGCCAAGTGCCGGAGGTTAAAATAATCGGGATTTTGTTTTCAAATCGGGATAGCTACAATGTTTTTAAAAAAGAGCAGGTTTTGTGGGTTTGATGAAATATGATAGGACTGGACTATTCTTCATTCTTACTGTTTTTTATTTTTTATATTATTGGATGGCAAAACAGTCTACGGCCTACCTAATGTAAGTGGTCATCGCTGCATGTAGACATCTGCAATATAATACGACTTGCAAAATGCTTAACTATCCCAGAGACAAAGTTAAAATGCTTCATGTGCCTGTAATTACACCGTCACCCATACCCTCCAACCCGCAACACAGCAACGCTTCTTCGCGGCGGAATCAGGTATGGTGGTTCTGCCCCGGACGAGCTCCTTCACAAAGAGCTCTACTACTACTACAGCTATATTCGTTTGTCCTGTCAAAATCATCCATTAAAATACAGACTAAGAAGGTTAGATTAGATACTAGTGAAAAATCGGGAAATGTCACCTGACCCCTGAAAACCGGGACATCCCGCACAAATCGGGACACTTGGCAACACTATCCCAATCTCCGTTAGCCTAATAACATAGCAGTAGATTGTTTAGATACCTAGTTAATATCTTAATTGATAGCCCGTCTATGATCGAAGATAGCCTGGCCTGCGCTTGCTGCACGGGGCTGAGCACAAATTTAGGTAGAAACTAATTAAGTAATTACACCGCCCGTTACTGGTCAGCACCGGCGAACGCTGGTTTAAACTAGATAGAACCGGTTTACCGCCGCCATTATACCGATTAGTACTTGAAATATTGGGTAAGATGGTTAGGTTAATAAGGAAATATATTAATTTTGGTATTTTAAGACCTATTAGACGTAAAGGCTTGACTTGGAAGTGAATTAGGTCAGGAAATGCTATCAATGTTGTCACGAATTTGTGGTAAGGAGGAAAAACAACCAGCGGGGTATCTTTAACACTTTATCCACACTAATATTGTTAGTTACTCTGTCACGCTGTCTGCCACTGTCTTAACCAATAAACCAATTTTGATGTTGCAAGAAGCAAACTTGAACTCCTTTAAAATGCGCGTCTTCGTCTACGTCCGACACCCGACTTTCAGACGACCGAAGTCACGGGTAAAAGCCGGTAAATTTTATAATCGTATAAACCCGGACGCGTATTAAACCACTCCCCCATGAATTTCAATAAGGATTAGTTCCAACACAAGTCACAACGGATGGTACGGTGAGCATTTTACCCAGGAATTTCACACAGCGGTCACTGCCCACCGATCACGATGTATAAGATAAAAAAAACGGTAATTTAAAAAACTAAAAAACCCGACTGCTATTTTTTAAAAATCCCTAAAACAAGATAAATTGTAGCAGTCGGGACCCATTCTAGAAATGGAGGATTAGTGAATTGAGAGCACATACCTATATTACATTGCAGATGGTCCCTAATGGGTATAATAGTTTTTTAAATTACCGTTTTTTATTTTTTATTTTTTTAGTGTTTTAAAAAAGAAATTAATATACCCAGTATCACTCTTACAGTAAATACGAATCTGCCGACACCTCTCAAGCTAAAATCCATCGAGCCGTTCAGCCTGCAGAGCGAGCCAAACATTTGAATTTGGCGCCAAAAATCCGCCATTTTGTTTTTTTTTTTTTTTATATACCCAGTGTCACTCTCACAGTAAATACGAATCTAACGACACCTCTCAAGCTAAAATCCATCGAGCCGTTCAGCCTGCAGAGCGTGCCAAACAATTATACATACAAACATACATACATACATACATACATACAAACATACCCTCGAAAAACATAACCCTCCTTCTATCGCAGTCGGGTAAAAATCTGGCCAATTGCTAATCTCCTTCGTATATGAAGAGAACCATAGAACAATAACACCGAACAGTATTAAGATCAAGCAAAAAATCGCCGAAAAAAACGTGCCTTTAATTTATATATGCATAAAAAAACTTCTCTACATAGTATAAAACAAAGTTGCTTCTCGCTGTCTGTCCCTATGTCAGCAGATCTTAAGAACTTCGCAACAGACTTTAATGCGGTTTTCATCAATAAATTGAGTAATTCAAGACGAAAGTATACGTATACAACATCAAGCTACGACCAAAGAGAGCGGAGCAATAACCAAAGACATAACTGTACACGGGTGACACCACAGGGGTATATTGCTAGTTATTTTTATTATAATCTACTGTTATAATTATGGCCCCTTAACATACCTGCGAATTGTTTTGGAAGTACATTGGTACACCTCTGCCTAACCCTTTGGGAAATACAAGCGTGATGATAAGTTATGTTGTTGTTATAGCGATCTAAGGGCGCTTTCAATTTAGACGATTGGTGCCGGACTGCTGCAGTCCGGGTATCGTATTGCGCACGGGAGGTTATGATTTTTCATACAAAATGTCTCGACGCAAAGTCGTGCGACAGCAGTGCGGCGCACGTCCGTTGGCGCAACGGCAACAACCTGTCAGTGTCTCAGCTCAGTCGTTGTTCGCTAGTGCTGTGAACGCATCGTGTTTCTTAGAAATTCGATCGGACTGCAGCCGCGTATCTCTTCAAATAAGACGATTTACGTCGTACTGCTGTCGTCCGGCAGCATTACGGCTCATGGTCGTAACAACCGCAGCAGTCCGGCAACCAACCGTCTTAATTGAAAGCGCCCTAATGCAGACTCTTTGGAAATTTTATGTGTACTAATTACTGCTTAAAAGATGACAACCCTGTGACATAGAGACAGTCGGACGGATAAGCGAGAGGAAAGGGCTCCGTTAAGAACCTTTGCGTAAGGAACCCTAAAAAGTGAACCAAAGCTCTCTACATCACAAATGTAACCATTAAAGTAAGTATCTGTGAAATTTTCTTCCTTTGCGTAACATTTTGAAGCTTAAAATCTTTTCAGGCGCTCTTTTTATACGTTCCACCTGTTTCCAAATGTGCACTTCACTGTGATAGTAGAAGCTCCCTTTTAAGCTTCTATTTGTTTTTAGTGTCACTGTACATTTCAGAAGAGATTTTCAAAATTACGTTTGATTTTTTTTTAAGAATGGCGTTGTACTGAAAGCTTAGGTACTAAAAGCTGAATTGATTTATCAAGTCTCTAGTGAAATAAACAGAAACTATTTTGTACATTGCAAAGTAGCAACATATAAAAATGTAACAAGCCTTATGTACCTCTATAATTGATACTCTAGCGTAGCGGATCATGCACCCGCCTTTCATGCATAAGGTTGCAGGGTTGACACCGGGCAGGTGCCTTTTTCAGTTCATATATGTACTTTCGAGTATGTACTTTCTAAGTTTATTCTGGACATCACCGACATCGATGAAGGGATATAAAATAATTAGTATAAGTCTGAAATCGCCGATCCTTAAGCAAGTACGGTGGTCAATGCTCATGCCTTCTCCGTATTCGAGATGAGGCTTTTCCCTGCAGGAAGACAATAATAGGCTGGCATTATTATTTATTCAGTTTTTAGTTTACTTTTAGAAAGACTCGCTGAACCGCCCCGACTCCCCAGCTGTTATTGGGTTTTTCTATGAAATTCTCAGTAGCCGCTTGGAGTAAGGATTTGTGCCCGGTGAATGGCAATAGGCTCGCCCCTATTACATGTGGGTATCCATTGGTTCACCTCTCCCTAACCCTTCGAGGAATACAGGCGTGATGATATGTCATGTTATCTGTTACCTTCTAAAGACTTTCCGAACACAAGATCTTCTCCTCTAACCTATGTTTATCACCCAATACACAATAGTAGATAGCTAATGTATAAATCCCCTAGATTTGCACCGCGGTACTTGGCACACAATATACGGTGTGTTTAGAGGCAGTGAGGCGTGCTCCAAGACTTGTTTATGGTAATTCTGGCTCGCACTCGGTTACACAACAGGTACGATTGTATGCTAACGTTCTTCTGTGAACTTGGCTGTCTTGGGGGGTCGGGAAAAAACATCTTGAATTGGTTTCCTTGTTGCAGTGATGAGCAAAGATCCTTTAAAATGCTTCAAATTATGCATTTCTAGGTAATGTTCAGTTACGTCTAAATAATCAATACACGTCAAAGGATTGTCCTATTTTTGACAATATTTAATTATGGATATTTATCGATGGTTTTAAATCTGTTGTTAGCATGTTTTGGACCTGCCGGGGCTGCGGGTTGTTCGAAAGAGATACCGCGCCCCCGGAACGCAAAGGGCACATGAAGGAACATAGATGGTTTTTAGTCAGTAAAAGTCTGACACTCCCTCCCGCCCCGCCCAGGACGGGGGGGGGTCATTTGATGATTTTACCATCTTTAAAAAAAAAAAAAAAACATGTTTTGGATGTATTATAACTGTTAATTCTGGACAGGAATGTAAAGCATTTCACATCAGCCTTGAGACATTGTAGGTGGGCTCGTTTTATCATATCTATGCTCAATTGTTAAGATATAACGTAACTTATTACTAGTTAAAGAATTTTCAGAATCGGACCAGGAATTCCGGAGATAAACGCCTTCAAACAAAAAACAAACGAAACTCCACTGCTTATATTAGCTGCAATTGCCACGTTAGCAAATGTTCAATTCCCCTCTTTGGCGCCAATCTGTGTATATCCGAAAAACATTCAAGCTCTCCCTAACCACAGCTTCGCTTCATTCGACCACCGTTCACTCCGGAAAAAGCGATACCTTTGGGACATAGCGAAATCTTAATTTTACTTGAACGAGAAAAAATCCCCTCAGGAACGTTATTTAGCTTGTAAATAGCCCCGTAACGATGTATCGATTTACTTCTAACGTTTGATGAAGGTAAAAGCGCTAAGGAAGCCCGCGGAATTCAATTTTTTTTACGTTTATTGCAATTTGTAGCTCAGCAGTGGGTTGTAGGTATTCCTTTTCTGTATGAGAAGAAGCCTTTGATAATATAACGGTTTTATTATTTCATTTTTACTTAACCCAGGTGTTCAGCAAAGGTTTCTCTAGGTTTATACTATTTTCTTTACGTACCTATCTCGGAACCCTAGGACCCTGAACCTTTGAAAGGCGTACGTGGAGCCAAAGCCAACTCTCAGAGGCCCCATAAACGGCTTCAAAATGAAATGAAACATCAACCGACAATTATCCCTGTATGCTCTATGCAAGTGCACCCAAGGACAATCTCCGGCTGGCACAGGACTATTGCAGGATAAGGAAACAAAGAATAGGACTATAGATTTGGGTGGCATAAATGGTCTAGTTTCCCAGAACGACGATTTAGACTAAAAATAAATATACAATTCCCTAGCTACATCGCTACATGACACATGACATGACTAAATTGGTAATATCCTAGGCAAAACTACTTCATTTCCCAGCACGCACCACAGCCTAACGTAATTAAGCACGACACGTGTCTATAGCCACCGGTTATCGGCCTATCTAGATTGACCTACGTGTACATGTAGACTGAATGTTACTATACTGTGGAGCTCATTTTAAAATTGCGTTACATACATTAATTTTGCTTACTAATATTTAGGTAGGCGATTTTGTTACATGTTGTAATGCGTAAATGCCTGTTTACCTGAATTATTACCTCTGTTAGAATAATTCAGGTTGTTTTAAAGGGCTTATAAATAAGTAGATACTAGCTTTTGCTCTCGATTTCATCAGCTCTGTGCCAAATTTCATCCAGATCCGTTCAGTCGTTCTGGTTTAATTGAGTAACAAAAATCCATATATAGAAACTTTTGCATTTAAGTCATTATTTCAATGTTAGCGTATAATGCTCCGCTTTTAATCGTCGATATTCAAAATCATTGTAGTGAGGTAGGCATTTTGAAACATGGGAGAAATTTTAAAGTGACTTTTCATTTTGGCAGAACTACACCAAATTTAACTCTAGCCTCATGTCTAGTTGTACTTTCAAAATGAACAGTGTTCGCATGGTGTCCTGCTGACCTAGTGGAGCGGCATCAAATACCTACACATTCTGGTGTAGTGCGTAGGTACATTCAAACTGTGTAAGTAGGTGAATCGCGTTCGTATTGCGATGCAACTATAGGATCATTTATTATAACTGCCTCGCCGTAATTAATCATTTTTTATTAAGATATGCTAAACAAGCTTATGCCCACGAATTTCGTGTAGATGTAGGTTTTCTGCAATGTTTTTATTTTGCGCAGATTCCTTATTCTTTTTCCAAAATAAAAGCTTAAGGTACTCCTTATAAAAACAACTAGTCAAAATCGGTCCAGCCGTTTAGAAGATTTGCCAAAATAAACAGACAAAGGAAAACCAAAAATTTATAAAAAAAATCTTATACGTAAACATTCATATAAAATATAAGCATTTAGCAAAAAACTGTTTTATGATATTACAAACAGACAATTTTATGATAGTTACTTGTAAAATAACTGCTTGTATAAATCAATCATTTTTTTATATAAAAATGACGCCATGATTTAGTTATTCCTATTGCATCATTCGCTCTGTACATCTGATTTGTTCAATTCTTCCATTGAACGGCACAAATACTGGTTCTGTCATTTGACTGAAATTGACCTCTTAGAAGGACATTGACTGACCTTTTTATGACGACCTTACTAAAGGTCAACGTATTAATGTAGAGCGAACAGCTGGAAGCAACATAATAATACGACGTAAAGAGTATGAAGCCAAGTAAGTTGGTGGGAATTAGTTGTTAGTACTTATGTATGTGTCATGATGGCCCAGTGGTTAAGACGCCCGCCTTTCATGCAAGAGGTTGTGGGTTCGATACCGAGTAAGTACCAATATGACTCTTTCAATTCATAAAATATTCTGTACTTTCTAAATTTACCTTTGACATCGTCACATCGGTGAAGGAAAACATCTTGGGGGAACCTGGACTTATAATGAACCAGCTTTTGCCCGCGACTTCGTCCGTGTGGATTAATAGTTCCCGTTCCCGGGGGATTTCCGCGATGAAAACTATCCTATGTCCTTTCTCGGGTTCCAGACAATATCTGTACCAAATTTCATTGAAATCGGTTCAGTGGTTTAGGCGTGAAGAAGAGACAGACAGACAGACAGAGTTATTTTCGCATTTATAATATTAGTAAGGATATATGTATGAAATCACTAATCCGCCTCAACCAAACATGGTGATCAATGCTCGTGCCTTCTCTGTATTAGAAGAGGCCCTTGCCTTGCAGTGGGACAATAATAGGCTGTTATTGTTATTATGTTACTTGAACATGAAATATGAACTTGTCTATTTCTTCGGCAAGAGCAGGAGAGCATGTACAGTCTTACTTCATGTAACCTATTATATGAGTTATAATAATGGTAATTAAGTTGCAAACAATCTCTTTCCCAGATGAGACCCACACAATTTGCCAAAGCAACTAGTCAACTGCCCACCCGATAATCATAAATCTTAGCAATAGCAATAAATATTACACACTAGCTTTTGCCCGCGACTTCGTCAGCGTGGATTAGTAGTTCCCGTTCCCGGGGGATTTCCGGGATGAAAACTATCCTATGTCCTTCCTCGGGTCCCAGACTATATCTGTACCAAATTTCATTGAAATCGGTTCAGTGGTTTAGGCGTGAAGAAGAGACAGACAGACAGACAGAGTTACTTTCGCATTTATAATATTAGTAAGGATAGTAAGGATTTCTAAAAGACTAAGGAGTAGTCTACTAGTCCTAACTGCGACTGCTACACTAGAGGTCTTGCGTTCGATTTCCATGACGAGCAAAGTGTTAATAGCCGGATCCACACCGGACGATCCAAAATGGATCGGCGATCCCGCGATCCGCGATCCAAGATCGTGATGCGTGGAGCGTGGATCGTTCTAGGTCGATCCAACAGCAATCTTTTGGGATCCTGACAATGGATCGCACGCGGCGAGGAGCGCGCGCTCTCCGCCGCGCACATGGATCGCGCGCGGCACGTCTACACTTCACGCTCCGTGGAGCGCGCTCCATGCCGCGCGCGATCGGAGCGCTTTGGATCGTCCGGTGTGGATCCGGCTATTGGGTTTTTCTATGAAATTCTCAGTAGCAGCTCGGAGTTAGGATTTGTGCCCGGTAAAACGCAATAAGCTCGCCCCCTTTTTCATGAGACCTAAACGTACCGGCGAACTGTGGGTGTACCTGTACATTGGCACACCTCTGCTAAAGCCGCTATTTTTAACAAAAAACAAAAGGATTCTTAAGTGAAGTCATGCGGACGAATTCGCAGGCAAGGGCTAGTCGTTCATAAAGTTAAAACCAAATTAGTAAATTGTTTCCATATTTGTCCAAAACCGAAATAGTCCCTCAAACGACGATAACGCGTAACAAGTGGCCAGTTATGCCAGTTATGGATGTTGCGCAAACTTACAGCGATTTCTATCATCCACCGACCGGAGACGTGATGTACCCGGCACCCGCTTTTGTTTATTAATCGTATTATTAATTACATCGTAATTAGTGTTATTAATTACATCGTAATTAGTGTTATTAATTTGGTTAATTTCTGCCAAAACCGCCCGCGGCAAAATCTATCCGATTCTTCGAAGCAGGTGATAGTGATTTTCAATATTTATTGCATTTTGTATCTATTTTGAGCATAGGTTTTGATTGTAAGTAAATTGAACCGTTACTTAATTTTTTTGAACAGGTTGTTAATCTGCGAAACTATTGATCGACTCAAAATTCTGTAATAGAAAGCTACGTCATCCCTGAGTGCTTTATGCTATATTTTATTTTAAAAAACACACGAAGTCGCAGCCAAAAGCTAGTGAAAAATAAGAAGAGATAAGCTCTCCTATCTCTTGTTAATTTATAATGAGGAGTCTCTACACCTCATAATAAATTAACTCCTCGGTGACGATTTAATATTTCCGCTTTACAAATGGGCTTTCTGTCGGTGCTTTAAAATCTGCTAAAATATTTCAATTCCTGTTCTATTCTATATTGCAGAAAATATTTAAGTACTTACTACTGTGATGTTGTATACTATTTCTCATAAATACATACACATACATACCATCACACCCGTATTCCCTTGTAAGTGTTAGGCAGAAGTGTACCAATGTACACCCACAGTTCCCGTTTTCATCATCATCGTGTTCATCAGTAACCATGTCAGAGGCCCTTGAGGCGGTTTAGAAACTCTGACACTAGGGTGTGTGGGGTCGTTAGACCTTACTGCCCACACGATAAGAAGAAGTTCCCGTTTTCAGGTCCCATGTTAAGAGTTTAATGGCAAGAGGCGAGCCTATTGCCATAACCAGGCACGATCCAAACTCCGAGCTGTTACTGCGATTTTTTTAGGAAAACCCTATAACACTTTTACTCGACCTGGGAATCGAACCCAAGACCTCTAGCGCAGCAGTCGCGCTCATAAATCTGGCAAAAATATGTTTTCCAACATAACTGGCAGTTCTAGAAATCTAGCGTTAACAAACAACTTAACTCGGCTTTATTTTATTAGTATAGGTATAATTATGTACCTATTTCGACAAATTAAACTGTATAAACATGTTATTAGAGAAGTTCTAGGGATCACAACAATTTGTGGGCCTTTTGGGAGCTTGGATTGACACAAACCCAACCACGGAAATCTAAATTATAATCTCTGCGGATTCATAAGACAACAAACATTAAAGGTCTATTGAGATTTAATAGAATAGAACGGATATGAATAGACTCTGTAGGGATTCTGTTATGAATACAGACACAGCTATTACAATCTAACTACTATTATAAATGAGAAACTTTGGATGGATGGATGTCTATAACTCAAACACACCAGCAGTGCGATTCTCTAAGCCTCACTTCGTAATTCGCAAGCTGAATCCGCAGTGAGATTACAAAATGGTATTCTGTTAAACACGATCACGCCGGTGACGTCACCACGGCGAACGATATTAAACCAATGACAAGTTGGTTCGTTATCGAAGTGAGCGCGATCACTTTAGTGAGACTCGTTTTCGAGTTTGCATTTTAGAGAATCGTACTGCAGAACGGCTAAACGAATCTGGATGAAATTCGCCACAAAGATTAACTATAGTCTGAAATAGCTCAAAGGCTTTTTATCCCAAAAAAATCCGGATCCCGTGAGATAAGAATATTAACTTTAACGTGGACGACGGACGTCGCGGACGGAATCTAGTAATAAATAAATAAAACGCATCTTGATTTAAATTAAATAAGCACGTTGAATTGTAAATTAGATAATAAATACGAAAAAAACGTAACGCGTTGTGGAATTACCATAAACGTAAAGCTAGTTTGAATGACTCATCTTTAGGATAACGGATTAGTAAAATAGTGGGCGAGAGAATGAATTTAGATACCTAATAATCTGACTCCATTTGTTTACCAATGTAAATAGTACTTAATAAGTCCCTACGATAAATTTCAAAACAAATAACCACATTTACATCAATCTTGGTAGTGATTGCCAAAGGTAACTTGTACCCATATTTGGCAAAGACGCCATTTTGACTAAATTCGATTCGATAGTTAATGTCCGCCGTAATTATGTCCAGCGGTTAGAGGGCTCCTAATCGAGCACTACAATGAACGGTCGGAGTGAAATATGGTCATCATCATTGCCTTTTATCACCGTTTTGGTGGGTTTAAGTACCTAATGCGTGGTGTAATATTAACCTGTGTGGAGGGAGAGGAATATTGTGTTCTTTTTTTAAATAGACGTCAAAATCTGATTTCTATGAATAGGTAGGTACTGTGAAGGTTCTATACCGTCAATCTGGGTAAATTGTTTTATTCTAAACAATCAGTCAAATTCTTTTTTTTTTTTTGAAATTCGAATGTGGAAAAAGAAACAGTAAGTTTTTTTTGCATAGGTACCCCATTTGACAAAAAATTGCTCATTGTGTCACATGTATAGGCCACTGTTAAGTCATGCACATATAAATTCTAGTTGCAATAAATGATTTAATAAGTACATCTGCTTTCAATTAATATCATTGGAGCTCTATACTTACATAATGTTAAGTAGGTACCTATAACTCGGTGTCTCGGTCACACCCAGAAGGTGACCACATTATTTGTTTGCATTAGATAGGCACCCATACCTCTCTCTACTCTACTACCTCTCTGGTTAAACAATTACTATTATGCAAATTAATTAGGCCAATCAGAAAATCAATTTTGTCCTTATATCTGTGGTGCTGCCAAATATTCCGTTCGACTCGTCACCCACATCGGATGATTTTCGAGAAATCGAAAATATGTTAAGTACATACCCAAATACCCACATCATTTCACAATTTTCACGGAAATTCATTTTTTAAATGGTTGACTAATGAAAGCAGCTGTTTCCGAAATAAAAGAATTCTGGATAGTGGGTTGACCGCAATCCTTGTTTCGGAATTTAATCAGAAATAGTTGAAGTGGATATGGAAACAGGCAATGTTTCCGATACGGGAGGAGCGGATGTCGTAGAGCAGACGGAGGAAAAGAATAAGGAGGGCTAATCCCTCATGTAAGATTAACGAGGGAGTGAGGCATTACAAACACTTAAAGATGTAACGAATCGAAAGCTGTAATTTAATATTTCATTGAGTACTTAAACGTTTCAGAGGAATTATCTTAATTCAACGCAATTCCACGAGGATTATCGTTGATGTAAGTGTACCTGCTACTTTTATTCACAGCAAAATTTCTTACCTAACTATTCTAAATATGGAAGTGAAGGAAACAAATGCAATACAATTCATTCGTGTATTCCACCCGGAAATGGGTTAGCGTGAAGATATGTTCTCCAGTTGAAAACCAGTTGAGCGCAAAATAACATTAGCAACTGCACCGAAAAAAACAAAACTTCAACCAACAATACTGTAATTAAATGTACACAAAAGAAATCAGCAACGGATACTTTCAATTGGCGTTACAAGTAGAAAATTACTTCCAGCCCATAAACAGCCAGGAGAAATTTATTAGACACATGATTTGAATGTGACATTAACATTTTATTATATTTATAATTGCTTATAGCAGCATAATGGTGAACATTAAAAATATTACACGTATGTGAAGCGCGTACGAACGCTGCTCTTATGGCGTTGGGCCGACGTTTAAGGCATGGAATCACGCATAAGGAATAAATATTGCGAAAGTCCAGTTACTGGCGACTCGCACACTCCGATTCTAGCCAATTCAAACGTCCAATTCACCTTGTTTAGCTAAAACACACAGGAATACCATCGACCAATCCTGGACAACGTTAATAACCAAAATAGAACGAAGATTTTTAAAGAAAAACATACCTCATGAGGCGTCCTTCCTCATAATCGGGTTTATAAATCCATTCACAATACGAAACAAAAACCACTCGAGCACTTTGCGAACACAAAAATAATACGAAACTTAGGGCCTCTTACGTACTAACATATGGCGGAACCTAAAACACACACATCCTTTTACGTACGTTTTTGTGGAAACAATAAAAAAAACTTGCACAATATTTGAACAGATGGGATATTTATTTTGGTTTGACGCGCGACGTAAGATCGTGTGGAGTGCCACCACGCCGTACCGCCGTCCGCGAGGAGGGAATCTCGCCACTGACTCGGAACACCGCGTTTGTTTGGTTCAGACTTCGCCTTCCCTTTCTAATAAGTATTTAACGGCAGCGCCACCTAACGGATACCGGTTGAACCACGTACTATACTAGCTCGCGAGTACCTAAGTACTGGCTCCGTGCTGTTCTTGATCAAGTTAACATTTTTCTACAGATGTCAGACAAAACAGCTGTTCTTTTTTTATTTTAGCGCCCATAGTAAAAGCTTCATTCGATTCATATTCATAAGTTTAATAAAGAACTAGGACGAAAATTAAGTCAACCAGTAATGTCGGAGCATAATTATCAGTGTTTTTTGATTGAAATTTAATGTCTGGTATTTTCATGAATGTTGCAACAACGTCCTTGTCAGCTGTGCAAAGAACATCAACTGCTCTTCAATGATGAAAGGTGGTCTTACTATTAATGTTGCGCTTTTTGACCTTACATATGCCTTCGATACACTCACATATCATTTCAAAACTCTTTTTGTCGGGGGGTGTAACCTCAACTGGTCCATAATGTAGTATTGTTCGTTCCAGATATTTCCACGTTCAATTCTATCAAAACTAATCCAGGCTTGCGCGAATACAGAACTAATTAGAACATAATATCAAGAGGGGTACCACAGGGAAGTGTCCTAGCTCCCTTATAGTTCACCTTTCAAATACAAACGAAATGCCACAAACATGCATTTTAAGCGAATCACACTGCCCCGCGGTACGCTCCGATTTCGGTATTAGCGGGGTGCAGCGCGGCGAGAGGCGCGGCGTCGGTGATCGGTGCGTTTTGCACGCCACGTACCGTCAGTAGCGGTTAGTACCAGCGGCCGAGGTGGACGTATTTAGGTAGTCAAAACGTGCTCAAAATCATGCCGTTATCAAAACTATCCCTTCTTTGTTTAGAAAGCAGTGCAGTATTAAAACTAGATATACTTTATATGAGAGAAGGTGTACACGAACTGAATAAAGATCGCTATTTAATTGGCGAATTTCGTGACCTATACGAAGATTACAGAAATTGTCCGGATAAGTTTTATGAGTACACAAGAATGAGTGTGAATACTTTTGATTATATTTTGCAGCACATAGAAGTATATTTAAAACAGCTTATCAGATCCAAAAGGGTAGTCACCAATCCAGAAAAATTGTTTCTCACTTTGAGGTAAGTGTAAATAAAATAACCACAGATTATATATTGATAATCCAATAACCACAGATTGAGTTTAATTTTGTATTTCGACCCTAAGTATCTATCTATCTATCTATTCATTTAGAATAATCAGTCTTCATAGTAATCATATTTAGGTCAGTTAGGTACAAGGTACTATAAGAAGCATCTAAATCTTGATACTCATATTCAGTAAGATTGGACTCGTTTTCTGCTGGCATATATTCAACTTTTAAAAATGTCATTAAGCTGAAAGCTGAAATATTGCCACTGCGGCATAGAATTCTCGTCATCGGGGCCGGGGTCCCCGGAGCATGAAGCCGGAATCTTCCTCAATTCTTTTCTATCGGCATCCTTAGGATTATTCCATTTTTTCATCAATTGTGCAACTGAAGTAAAAATTATGATAAACTATAGAATTTAAAACATTTTTTTTTTCAGGTACCTTGCCCATGGGACATCTTTCAAGTTACTGTCGCATTCATATCGCCTTGGTCGAAGTACAGTTGGAAAAATCATTTATCAAACACTAAATGCCATATGGGTAGCATTACGTAAAGTTCATATTCCGAAACAAACGCAAGAGGATTTAAAAAAAAAATCTGATGATTTTTTCATGAAATGGCAATTTCCTAATTGTATAGGGTCGATAGACGAAAAGCATTTTCGTATAATGAAACCCCCGCAAAGAGGCAGTGACACTGGCAACTACAAAAAGTATTTTTCTTTAGTACTCCAAGCTGTTTCAGACGCCGACTATAAGTTCACTGCTATCGAAGTTGGTGGAGAGGGACATCAAAGCGACGGTGGCACTTTTCATTTTTCTATATTGAACAAGTTGCTAACCAACGATAGAATTATCTTACCTCCACCTCAGAGTCCGCCTAACTCTAATGTAAGATTACCGCACGTGTTGGTGGGAAACGAAGCTTATCCACTGAAGACCTATTTAATGCGCCCTTATCCGTCTGGGAATTTGGACAGAGAGAAAAAAATCTTTAATGAAAGATTATCAAGAGCCAGAGTAACTATTGAGTGTGCCTTTGGTATCTTGACAAACAAATGGAGCATTTTTATGAAATCTATTGAGACAAATACAAAACATGCAAAGTTGATTATAAAAGTGGCATGTCTGTTACATAATATTGTAAGGGAAAAAGAAGGGAATAATGATGAAGACTATAGAACGTATATGAGTGATCCATCAAGCGACAACATTAAAGTAACAAGATCGAGGCGGAACAATCGAGCTTCATCACGTGCAACCTTTATTCGCGATAAGTACAGAAATTATTTCGTAAATAATCCAATAGACATATAGGTAATACTAAATTCAAAACTTCTCCACATCTAGATTATTCAAATATAAGTAACTATGTCTATTGTCTCTGTGAGTACTATGTTTTTGTGTTATTAAACTTACCATCATATTCTGGAAAACATTGTTTAACTTCTTCCCACAACCTTTTTATAATATTTTTATATTTAAATTGTGGATGTTTTGACATCCATATAGGCCAGGGTTTCTTAAACTTTTTGTAGTCACGGACCACTTTCACAATTTAAAGAATTCCACGGACCCCTGTCAAAAAAATATTTGGAAAAAAAAAATAAAAATCTGTATTAATAAAAATCTTAATTTGGTACTTAAGTACAACTAAAACTATTGAAATAATACTAATGGGAAGGGTGCTGCTGTTTGGCATCAATCAGAATATTAAATTGTCTGTGATTACGTATTGAATTCGCCACTCAACAACTACAATGCGTCTCGTCGAGTTTATTACACTATTTCTTAATATGTTTACACTCTACAAACTGACCTACTGCGGACCCCTGATACACATGCTACGGACCCCTAAGGGGTCCGTGGACCCCACTTTAAGAAACCCTGATATAGGCGGTCGATTTAAAACGTTAATAAATGCCTCGGTATCTATTACCGCCACAAAATCGTCCAATATTTTTGAACGAGTACGTCGTACGCCGCTGAGTACGTCACTCCAATACCGCTGCCGTGCCGCTCTGTTTCGTGGCGTCGCACTCACTTAGGGCCGAGTCACACCGGAATGGCAGCGGCGAGCAGCGACGCGGCGAGCACTTTCAGTGTGAAATAATTTTAAACTTTATCTGCATACTTAAAACACCAGAATCGCTTGAAAACTAGACAAGGTCGCGAGGCGGCGCGCCACTTCACGTCAATTGGTATCAATAGGTAGCAAATAGGTATATCTTTCAGGTACATATGGGATGCCACAGGGATGCATGCTAGTTGCTCCTTGTGAATGTATCATCCAATAACACAGTGAGAATCCACAGGAACGTACGCTGCCCCCTTCTAGAAAGAAAGCTGTCTTGTAAAACCTAAAGAAAAATGGTAAGGGTGCTTTTCGACATAAACTAAAATATAACCTTAACATAAAAACAAGCACCAACTGGAAAAATTCCTAGTTTATTTAAAATCAATATTTCCGTGATTTACACTTATTATCCTATCTTAACTTTACACGACAGTTGCGTCTCCGTTTGTTCGGCCACCACTTTTATCAAGTTGTTATTGCCTATCACGTTCCTGGGTTGGTAGCCCGCTGTGACCCACGAGTCCAGTATTTCAGTACTTGGCAACATCGTTCGTAACGTGTTTCTAATATATATATACGCTTGCGGCGAGAACTTGTAGATGCTAAGCGCGAAATTCTTCAAGTCCTCTGTCTGTCTCATTGGCATAGCCAACACCAGTCCTGTTGAATCCTCTTTTATTTTGTCCTGCAAAGACAGAAGGATCCTGCATTTTTTCTTGCGTTTCTGATTCAGGACCTTTTTCTTCATTTCCAGGATTTCTCGTATCCTCTTTAGAAATCTATTTTGTCTGTTGTGTACTTTCATGTTGTATTTCAGTTTGTCTTTGAGTCCGACCGCTTGCCTCTGTAGTCTTTGGACTTGAGTGAACAGTTTGAGCAGTTCAATATTTTCTAGTTCCTTCTGAGGTATGTTGAGGTCTAAAGACGTGTTCTCTCCCTTCCCCTCGTCTTCATCGGTGCTCATTTCATCTTCTTCTTCTTCATTGTCCAGAGTTTCCTCGTCTATGTATTCGACCTGATACAATAATACATTTGTAAGTTTCTGTACAAATAGCACAAACTAAATTGTCATGATGTAACTGATGGAAATTAAACTAGTATGTCAGACTTGGCACCAAATGATCATCAAGAAGAAACTAACGAGAAAACACGAATTGGAATCTTTATTTTATTATTCTTTAGAACTTGTTTGAGTAATTAAAATATTGGTTTTTAATAAGTAACGAAAAAGTAAGGTAAAGTAAAGTCTGCTCACACTGAGACGCGACACTGCGCGCACACATTTTAAAAAAACGACTCAAAATATAACTTAATTTACTAGACGAAAAGATGTTACACATCTCACAATGAAATGTGTATCTTTTCGTGTAGTAAATAAAGTCGTATTTTGAGTCGCTCTATTAAAATGCGCGCGTACGTCGCGTCCCGTCTCGGTGTTTACTAACACAAAGGGATCAATAAAACAACAGATGCAAAAATAACATAGAAACAACAACAAAATGAAATTAATAAAACTAGTATACAACTATACAAGACGGCAGGTGCAAATTAGTATCATAGTTATAGAACTATGATACTAATTTGCACCTGCCGTCTTATCTTCACCACCTTTGGTTGACTGGTAGAGAATGCCTAAGGCATTAAGTCCGCCTTTGTACTTGAATTTTAAATAAATTAACTACCCACCTCTAAAACGTGTCTGGGTAACTTAAGTGAAGGTACTGCCTTATCCACGAGGACCATTTGGTCGTGCTCATCACATTTAAAGCAGTCAATGGAGAAGTGTTGCATGCAGATGTAGGAGAAGTCTGTCGGGGTCCAGTTGTTGCGGCCCGTCAGGTCTGTCCATATCTGTCGGAGCCCTGGGTCTTCCGGAAACCTAAATACAGATGAAATAGAAATAGTGAAATAATATATCCATCACGCCTGTATTCCCCGAAGGGTTAGGCAGAGGTGCACCGATTTAGGTACACCCACAGTTCGCCGGTATATTTAGGTCCCATGTAATAGGGGGCGAGCCTATTGCCATTAACCGGGCACAAATCCAAACTCCGAGCTGCTACTGAGAATTTCATAGAAAAACCCAATAACACTTTTTGCTCGACCTGGGAATCGAATCCGGGACCCCTTGCACAGCAGTCGCACTTGCGACCACGAGACCAACGGGGCAGTTAAATAATATATCATTGTATTTTAGCAAAAGTATTAATTACAGTTATAGTGATGTTTAGATTTAAATTAGCGCTCAGCATCAGTATAATTTTGCTCGAACCTAGGGTAAGCTACTTGTGTTCAACAGCATAAAGTTAATTAAGGTGTTGTTCAAAATGGTACTTAGCATTAAAATCAATCATGGCAGTGTAAATAAAAATCAAATTAATTTAAATCTTGATACTCATACATAACACGAAATGAGTCACCGTAATTGGTGACTAATTCACTTTTGAACAAATGATTGAATGAAATCTGCCCTTGACAATGTTCATTCTTTTCACCCGCTTTTAGTAATGTGTTTGGTTACTGATCCACCCTCATGGGTGGGATTAGCCTGATGTTATAATAATATGCCTATATTATTCCTTTTGATTCTGGCTACCATACACATAATGATATTTTTCAATCCCACTGCTAGTTCTTGAGAGATTTTCAACTTTATTATAATACTACTTTAGGTAGATAATCCTTATTCACTAACAACACTTTAAAGTTCTATAAAACTTACCTAAAAAAGGACTCCGCCACTAAACTCTTGAAGTCTTCACATCCCAACACGGCACACGTTTTTGTAATTTCTGTATCTATATCTGCATTTTGCTTCAATTCCGGTGCTACCATAGCTGTTGATAAATCACAAGATTAACATGTTGACTGTGGAACATCCATCCATCCATCCATCCACACAAACTTTCGCATTTATAATATTAGTAGTAAGTAAGATTATTTATCGTGATGGCACTGTTACTTCAGTAGCTGTTATTGTTTGCTGCTCTACATCTTTCGGATTCAATTCCCGCATGTGTACATTCACTACACCACGCCTGAAATGCGCCTAGCTACACACTTGGTGTGTTGACCTTAAGTAAACACATATGGCATGAGTACACCATACTTGCCTGTTTTAGAAACACAGCAAGTATGTTTTACTGTAGCCAACGGGTTAATTCATATTCTACCAAAGTTTGTCCAAATTCACAATCAATATCTGAAGAAAGATAAGTATTATGATTGTTGTCAGTATAATGATCAATCAATCAATCAATCACAAGATGTAAGGTTTGATCACAGTTACAATTCTTGTTGATCAAAAACTAGTTCAACCGTTTAGTAAATAAGGATTTATTTGATATTAATCAATATGGTCCACTTATTAAATAAAGTATCGCTAAGGTAACAGATTCGTTTCATTCTTCACAGCAGAGATAGCAAACTTTCCAGCTGGTTGTAACATTGTCTTCTTCATGTTATTATGTACGACAAAGCTTTAAATATGCTCACTGTTCTTTATAGAAGACATCTACATATTCTCAGCATGTTTTGGTATTTTGAGTTCTTAATTTCAGTCACAACTTATGATAAATTCAAAAATACATGTAGCATGTTGTACATTTATACTAATATCAGCTAAATATTTCAGTAAAGCTGCTACTTTCCTATCTAGCACAGAAGTAAATATTATTTTATGAGTAAACAAAACTGACACAAAATGACACTAGTTTTATTTTTAAAGTCAAACAACTTACCAATAGGTGTAGATTTTGCTTTACTATCGCCGTGCTCCGTATTATTCTCCTTCATTTTAAAACTCTGGCTAGAATTCATCTTACTGTTAGCTGTAAAAATATGTCAAAAACGATTTCAATGAGAATAGAGTTCAGTTCCCCAAATCAATGTCAAAACGGTTGCTTATGTTGAAAGGAAGTAAATAAAAATAAGAGGAGTCAGATAGAAGCAGGCCACTCTGTACACACATAACTTACGTTTTTACTTTGCCCAACTATCTGGGCTGGAATGGCCGGGTGCGTACACCATAAAAACGCATCTAATTCATTTACACTATGTTAACATTTCATCAATACCACCATTTAACTCTTGAAATCACAACAATTATTCCTTTTTATAACGAAGTTGTAGATTTTAGCCACACATAAACGCGTAATTGTAAATTTAAATACACTCCCCCATTGAAAAATTGTGGCATGAATGATTAAAGTTTGAACATTGAATTTTGAATGAATGACATAAACATTGAAATTGGTCCAAATCAGACAAATTTCATTCATTGTGAACGATTTTTAAATTACGGAAATGAATAGGTACGTTCCCACTATTGTATTGATAGTTACGGTTTTTTTGGGATAGTAATCATAATCATAATGGAGGCTTGTTATTAGCAACTTAGTTATATGTTATTGTTATTATAATGTTATTAGTCTGTAAGCTTTCCTAAAATAAAATAAATAAAATAAATAAATAAATAAATAAATATTTTTTTATTTATTTCAACATCAAAACTAGCACTAGATATGGCGAATCTTATCGAATTTAAATAGAAACAAATTAAATTTACAGCTTAAACTTGAAACATAAATTGCAATTTTTATTGACTACGTAAGTAGAACTAGAATAGTAACAGAAAAACAAAATCTCTTTTTGAGAGCAGTGTACACAATACAGTATGAACTGTGTTCAGTAAATGTAACTTAAGCAATTTAATATTTTTCAAATATCATTATGATTTTTACGCGCGGATATTTATTAATTTTAGCCCTATAAAGTTGATTTTGATTTGTTTACCATAAACAAAATAGAAAAGGCAATCGTGCGTGCACTGAATTACACTATGGTATGACTTCACTTGACTGATGTTTCTTGTTTGTCTTGTCACTTTTTCTAAAATACCTACGTAATTTTTGACGAGACCTTTGTTGCTATCAATTGATGTTATTGCAAGTGCACCTAAAAAATGGTTGATCCAATATTCGATTACCAATTTAGGCTTATCCTTATTGGTGATAGTACCGTGGGCAAGAGTTCTCTCTTGAAATATTTTACAGATGGAAAATTCGCTGAGGTAAGTACATAGGTACAATCGCCTTTGTTTTGATGTTATTTATATGATTTGTGATGTTAATTGCGCGTTAATTTTCAGCTATCGGACCCTACAGTGGGTGTAGATTTCTTCGCGAGGATTATAGAAGTGCAAGATGGCACAAGAATTAAATTGCAGTTATGGGATACAGCAGGGCAGGAGAGGTTTAGATCTATAACGAAATCGTACTATAGGAACTCAGTTGGTGCGTTACTAGTGTACGATGTGTGTAATAGATCTAGTTTTGAACATATACCCCTGTGGATGATGGAAGCAAAGAGGCACATAGAGCCTCACCGGCCAGTGTTTGCTTTGGTGGGTTGCAAAGTGGACCTGGTGGGCACAGATAACAAAAATGGAGCCAGAAGGGAAGTTACCTGCGAGGAGGCGCGAATGTTTGCAGAAGAGAATGGTGAGTTGCTCAAGTATTTCATAATCTTATTAATAGTTTGGTGCCAGTTGTTATCTATCGTGGGTTTCAAATATGTAGGTCAGTAGTAAAATATGCTAATATATCCAGATAGTATTTTGTAATTCGAAATTTAAAATTAGAGCATTTTGTATTGTATTCCTTATTTTATTCTTGTTAACACAGGTGATAATACACACTTTGTAAGTACATAATAGAAACATGTTTAATTTCAAGGTCTAACAACCATTTTTTTTATTCTGCAGTACTGATGGCACAGATAAATAATAATATGGTTAAATTATTCATTTATTAATTCCTAATTATATTATCATGAAACTGCTTAATACTTGATAACAATTATTTATAGACAGATCTCATGCATAAAACATGCACAGACAAGATCTTTTATTGGCTATGAAAGGTCAACAGGAAATGTCCACTTATATTCATTTCCAGTGTTTAAGATGATAAAGGAAACCTCAATGTGATAATAAGGATATAATAATGTACTTATGACTACGTAAAATTACTTTTATCAGTAAGATTGATAAAATAAATCACTGAGGAAAACAATCACAGATTATAACAACACTTTCCTTATTTTTTTTAGGTCTACATCATGTAGAAACTTCAGCAAAAACAGGTCTAAATGTAGAAGAAGCATTTGTGCTAGTCGCTCAAGAAGTTTACAACCGCATCCAAACCGGTGAATATAAAGTAGAAGATGGATGGGACGGAATTAAGACTGGCTTCAACCGTCCAAACGGCATGGACTTCAACCTCCTTGAAGCTGAGACGGTGCAGTCCACATGTTGCTAGGGGAGTAAGAAATAAGTTTGTATATATTTGACTCACAATAGTTTATATACAATGTGTAAGCATAATTTTATATATATTGTGTAGATAAGGTGTGGCGACTGCTGTAAGAGTTTTATTTGATTTAAAGTTGAACTTTACTTATAAACAATTATTTTTTTTGTTTGTTTGGTGGTCATAGTATAATATTTATTGAAAAACAAAATGGATTATATCAAAATGTTGAAGTACAATTGGCTGGATTTGGTTTTTAGAATATCCTCTAATAATAAAATTAGGGTGTTATCCTGTTTATCAAACTTTTTATCTCTCATTAATAGCTGACATTGTGACCATCATTCTACTTTTAGACCTGAAATAAGCTCTACTTCAACATGTGCCGTAGTTGAGTAAGTAGAATTATACTAACACAAGTATATGGCAACTTTTAGCATCAGTAACTAAAAATATTAAGATAATCTTAGACCTCATACTAATGAGTAGAAATCAAAAAACCACTCGAGTTTCTAATATATTAATTGGTTCAGGCAGCGGTTAATGCTGCGACTGTGTCTGTGATGCTTCTATTAATTATTTATTTTATTAGTAGGTAGGTAGGAGTGTGTGTAAACACAGTTGTAGCATAACCAAGCATAACTTGCATTAAAACCTCAAACAGATTTTTCCATAGACTTCAACAGTAGCCATAGTATTTCTAAGCAATTTAAAAAAAATATTGTGTTATCTTATTGAGTCAATTTCAAATGATAATGTTTATAAGCAAATATGTATCCTGCAACCCTATATATGAAGTAGGCATCACAACAACAAAAAATAATATCAAAATTATTTAATTTGCTCAAAGGAAATGATAACGACCACATAAATGTAACATTGAATCAGAAAAAAAAATACATTTGCATTGCAAATATACATTTGTATTAGCAGGTTTCATTTATGGTAATACAAGAAAGATGTGTGTTCTTACTTCTTAGTAAACACATAAAACAAGTCATATTTCACGTCAATATAAAAATTTGCAATTCAAAAGTGAAAGAGCAAATTAGTTTTCCGACAAAACTGAAAGTGATCTTGAATTCTTGACCTAGTCTGCTCTGAAATATTTAAATTAAGGTGAGGCCACACGAACGTGATTTTGTGACTTGAGACGCGCGTTTTTTGAGCCGCGTAATTTACTTTCTACTCAAACTGACAACTCATTTAGCGTCGCCCGCCGTGTGAACCAAACAGGAGTTTTGTATGAAACGGAATGTAGCAGAAATTACGTGACTCACAACTGACGAAATTACGCTCGTCTGGCTTCACCCTTATAGTCACATTTTTATTCTAGGTTCGACTTTTAAGAGAACTAAATTAATTTGTAACATTACAATGCAAAAATAAACACTTTTGTCTAAAATCTTAAAGATTAGAAATGAATATTCTGTGAAATCCTTTTTATTTACAAAAAGATAAATTGTAGCTTTCGCTATAAATGACTCGTTTACGAGACGATGTAAATATTGTAATATATGCCCATAAAGTATATTTATGATCCAAATGCCACACATTTGTACAGAGTCAGTTAGGGTCAGTTCACACCGATATGCAACGCGACGAGACAATGCGCGCACATTTTAATAGAGCTACTCAATATATAACCTTATTTACTACATAAAAAGATACACATTTCATTGTGAGAAGATTCTGAATCCAAACAATACGTGTTGTGAACTGGCTCTTAGGCTGGTAGAGGACTAACTTAACAGTCTATAATCGTTCTTATTGTAAAGGATTAGTTTACGCGAATTTCTAAATTCGCTTGCAAGTGCAGTTGCCGTGGCATTTGGACCGCTTTATACATTACGCGTGTAATATGAACCAAAGAATTCGAAAATGATCCCTACGATTTTGTTTTCTTTCAAAATATATTTAATATACTCTTGTTTCATTTAACCTTTACTAACTTTAAGTTAAATATTATTGTACCTGCAACAACATTTATAATCGTTGGATAAATATTTGTAATTTTTTAAGACTAACCCATCTTTAGAGTGAGCCTTGTAAGCAAGATCTACGTTGAGTAAGTAGGTACTCTATAAATGTAAATTTAAAATGGATTTAGACGAAACCTTTGAAAGGATTATCCATTGCGTTTAACAATGAAACCATAAAATGTAATGCACAATAGCCACTTAAATACTAAGTACATTAGGCGGTTAGGCTCCAAAATATTGTCACGCAAGATGAACTTGACGTTCATTCGGAATATTCCGATCTGTCACCCTATTTTTCCCCTTTAAGGGGACAGATCAGTGTTACCAACTCGGTGGAGGGTTATTCACTCAAAAAAATGAAATAAGTTCGGACTGTCCCCTCGTTGATCTGTCTCCATGAGGGGACAAAACGATGTGACAGATCGGAATATTCCGTTTATTCTCAACAGAATCATTTTAAATGTATAATTGAGCCGTCCATTATTACGGACATCTTTATATCAAACTAGAATTTGTTTTAGGATGCGTAATACATTAAAATATGCGATGATGCGCGTTGAACTGTTGACCTACAAGAACATGATAATATTATGTTTTGTCTTTACACGGAAAGTGCGAGTAGGACGCATTTTCGCGAATGCGTATGTGCGTTCTTTGTATTTCAACGGAAGTGTTCATAAGGTGCATTTTCACATAATTACGTGTATCTACGCTAAGTATAAATTAAAGTACATTTACTAACGTGTACGCACCCTAATTTTCAACCTTAATGACAAGAGTTTTACGCTCTTACACACCCAGTCTTATAATATTTGTCTTAAATCTTTGCAATTAAAAGTGATGGTAATAATAAGTTCTGATTAATTATGACTAAATTTTAATGATAGTCTTAATACGCCTAGATTTGTTCGAGTAATGAAATAGTATACAAATAAAAATATTTGTAAAAGCCTTCAGTTTAACGCGGCACAAATACTTCCCTCACAAAACAAATGACGGGATTTATTCCCAAAAAAAAAATACAAGTCAATTTTTTTTCTTGACTTTGAATATTGGGCCTTGTATGCCCTAATAATACGGTTTAAGGTAGGTATGGTACCTAAATGTTGTAATACGTTTGAACACGAGTTAATGTAATTTAAATAATTTTAAGGTCACCGCATAAGACTAAAAGATAACAAGAAACAAAAATTGTAGTCGATTGACAATATTTAGGATTGTCGTAACTAAATTGTACTACTACTACTTTTGGACGAATGATTTAAAATGTTATTTTTTAATCTTATGTTAACAGTTTGTTCTATTGGAGTAGCTTATAATATGCTGTTATAATAATGCTTTATATGAAGTAAAGTTTTTTTTTGTTAATTATTTATCGTTTTATTTCGATATTGCGCGTTAGCCCAATGAGGTCGCAATTCTCCGCAATAGACACTGGGTCAAGTAAATGCCCTAATTTCTATTAAGTGCACGTAATTAGGTCTCATTTAACGATTATTAATCAACCACGGACATAATTCATAGTAAAGTAGATAATTACTCATTTGTACGTACATAATTGCATGTTTGAGCTTATCGTATTGTTTACATAGTAAAGTTAATTAGTCTAGGTATGTTAGTAGGTGCAGTCTATGCATATTGTGGGAGAGTTGTCCTCCTAGTCTGGGCAGTGTTATGAAAAGCTTCTATTAGGCATTGAATTTGTCAGTAGCAACCCGAAGTTTCAATGTTGGTAGTGTGATAACCTCGTGCTTCGAAAAGCACGTGATGACGTCGGTCCTGGGCCTGATCTCTCCCAGGCCATATCGGTTTGCCGTCCATTCGGAGTTTCGGACTATGAGAGAGAGTGAGGGAACAGGGAGAGTATTGCGTAGTGTCTCCATGTACAGTCAGCTTCAGAGAATAGGAACCCCCCAGAGTACGGTTATACGGTTTGATGTCATTACCAAAAGGGGGTTCCTTTTCTCTGACCCTACTATAACAACTCCTGCGTACTTAGCTAGTGAGATAAGCAGTCGTGATCGAGTCTCGGTCGGGAGAAAAATTATACTGAGGTTACGTTACACGGTTACAGGACCATTGTTGATTTGAACCAATACCTGAGTTACTTAATCATATTAACAAAAAGTTATTTGTGTATAATACGTAACTAGATACATAAACAATGTAAATTCATAGATTTAATACCTAGAGGAAGTATTAATTAATCGCAAATTGATGGTATTACCTAACTCCTTCCTTCCGCCATAGAACAATGCTAGTGAAAAAATAAAAATAAACAAATATAGTAAGTACGCGGCCTTCCGTAATCTAATTCACTTGTCCGTTCTCACTACTCACGCAGCGTGACGAAAAGTTACGTGGTATGATATCACATTACATGATTCAAAAGTAAGGTTTGTAACAGTAGGTAGTAACGTTTTGAATTATTCAATAACACCTAATTACTTATCTAACAGTTTAAGAGAATGTACGCATCCGGTAAGCATACACGAATTATTAGATACAAGAGGTGTACGTACAAGACATGGTCTGAGAGTTTACCTTACCTTGTAGTAAAAATTTGTGTAATTGATATCTTTAGATGCTAAGGATTAACGGCTTATGGAGATTACTGCTAGGTACTTGAAGATTTCTACAGAACCGCTCTACAAAGCTGCACGTATGTGTGACGTCGTAACGTAGACAGACTTAACACCCGGTATCCTTCAAAAAGGCCAGCTGAAATCCAGCATTAATCATTGGCGTATCTAGAGTTAGTTTTCAGGGGGGCCTGGCCCCTAAGATACCATGGCCGATGCGATGCAATGCGGTCAGGCGGAAGGCTAGCCCTACAGCCTGGGGTAGGCACAAGACCATTCTGGGGTGGGCACGGCTCACCCACCATCACGGGTGTGATGGCTACAATGTGTGATAATAAGCACAAGCGAAGATAGGGGCCTATGTCTGTAAGTATGTGGAATATGGTCGATGATGATGATTAACAATGGTAAACGATAAAATATATCGGTACATGCTAAAAAGCCTTTTCATTAAAATAGTCCCTATATGTCAGTGTGGATTGTGACAGCTGACAATGACAGTTGACAAGAACGACGTTGATCTTGATGGATTTCCGCCCATTCTATGCGTTCGGTGACGAATTAATTGCTTTGCATCGGTTAGACAGTGATAGACCAAACAGGTTTCGTTACGAGTGTAACTGAAATGGCAATAGATAGAAGTGCTAAATAATGTTATTTTGACCGATTTATTTATTGTTCAAAAATCATCAAATGTTCAGTCAATACTGTCAATAGGGTTCAGTAAAACAGGTCATTTCTTTGGGTGGTTACTTTTTCAAGTTAGTGAAATTAAGTAAATAAAGTGAAGTAGCCATCTATTAGAGTTTATATGTAGTGTTAGTAAAAGCGTAGACACCATGTCTTCCAGTCGATCCAAGTCGTCGATTCTCGACAAACCTCTCAGCAAAGGCAAAGGGGAGGTTTCACTAGCATTTTATGCACTTTTATTCTCAGAAATAGTCCAATATTGTCAAAATCGCTCACATTCTATTCACGAGCTCCAAACCAAGTAAGTTGTGAACCATTGTTACTAAAGACGTTAAAAAATTGATCCAAATTTTACCAGTGAACATAATACAAATATTCTAATTTTCCAGATTATCAGACATTGGTCATGATGTAGGTACTAGACTATTGGATCTATACTTTGTAAGAGAAAGAAATAGCAAACGAGAAATTAAGCTCCTCAATATGCTTCTGTTTGTGAAATCTACTTTATGGAAGGTAAGATTATCTAGATTTTTTTTCTCCCTCTTACTCTCTCTCACATCTTGGCCAAGCCCCCCAATTAAGCTTGACAGATGGCCCCTAAGACGACCCACTGACCACCACAGTTCACTGCTATGTTTAGGTCCCATGTAACAGGGGACAAGCCTATGCCATTAACCGGGCATAAATCCTAGTTCGAAGCTGCTTCTGAGAATTTAATAGAAAAATCAAATAACACTGGTTGACTTGGGAATAAAACCCAAGACCACTAGCATAGCAGTTGCGCTTATGACTAGGCCAATGAAGCAGTCCTGTGTATATTTAAACCTGTTATTACTTTGAATGTTATAATGATAATGTTTATGCACATTCCAGGTCTTGTTTGGCAAGGAAGCGGATAAGCTAGAGCATGCCAATGATGATGAAAGGACTTACTACATCATAGAGAAAGATGCACTTGTAAGTGTCAAGCCATTCGGTTTCTGTCAAATTGAATAATAAATAATAATATATTTCTTTGCATAAAACACAATATACAAAGGTGTTACAATATGGTAGAAATTATTTTCATTTAGCTAGTTGTATAATTTAATTTTAAAAACCCTGCAATTTAGTGCTTTCAATTGATGAAGTCAAAGTCAAATCATTTATTTCAATTAGATCATTAAAAGGAACTTTTTTACGTAACCTGCATGAAAAAAATAATAATATTGAATCTAGTTGTCCATTCCAAAAGGCAATCTGAAACATCATTCAGCTCCAACAATTGATTTTCTTTATCGATCACAGTGAATACAATTTTATTTATGCCCATTTTAAATTACATTTTAAAAACCTCTATTTGGTGGTTACAGATAAACAAATTCATAAGTGTGCCAAAGGACAAGGGCTCTCTCAACTGTGCCACATTCAATGCTGGGATCATAGAGGCAGTGCTTACTAAGAGTGGATTTGTAAGTATCCTATGAAATATTTCGATCAATCAAGAGCTTGTGTGTTTGTGAAATCTACGGAGTGTGTTTTACGGAGTAGCATAAGGGTGGAATATACGCCGTGCGTTAGTCTCGCAAGTATTTAAAAATACCTATACCAATTAAAAAAAATACGAATGTGCTTTAAAAGTTTAATGCAGGAACTGGCTAAGAGAGGAAGACAGGAAGAAAATGCGAAAAGCGTCTCTCTCTTGCCCCTACAGTAATATACGCAACGTAACTCTCTCTCTCTCCTTCTCACCTTCCGTTCGCCTCGCCCGATCACACTTTTCGTAACGCTCTCGTCACGCATTCACCAGCTTCCTTAAGTCAAACGTGCGTAAAGAGGTTTTATTTCAATCATTTACTTTTTGTAGTTTGCCTCAATTCTTGTTTTGAGGAGTGCAACAGCTGGCTGGTAAGACGCGATGGACTCGCAGGCAGCCGACTGACTTGTTCGTGCAATTACTTGCTGTTGACAGTAGCGTCTTATAAAGCCATATATCATAGCTTCTGCCCGCGACTTCAGTCGCAAATTGACTTTCCAACACAAAAAAAAGATCTTTTCAATACGAACCCGTACTTCCTGCGATTAGCGCGTTCAACCAAACAAATACCCTTCAGCTTTATAATCTATATATATAAAAGAAAGTCGTGTTTGTTACAACACTTATAACTCGAGAACGGCTGGACCGATTGCCATGGTTTTTGATTTGTTGGATTTGTTTCCGTCCCGAATAGCAGAATACATCTTAAAAACAATGAAATCTCGATATGTGTAATAAATAATTAATCATTTCAATAGATGCTGATTTGTTTATTACATGTCAAACATTTGTTGCAGGGCTGCCAGCAAATAAATCGCGGCTATACCTATTAGTATCTGAAATTATACAAAATTTGATCGCATTATACAAAACTATTCTATGAATCGATTTATCTTTATAATTTCCTAAAACGAACATATTTAAAATAAAATAAAATAAAAAGCCTTTTATTTCTTGCAAAATTAAAATTATCATTAACAGTAATTACAATAAAAAATTTAAGGGTAAAATTATTACTTGCATGCATACACGGTTTCTTTATTTACTTATTTAATATATTTATTTAATTCATTCATTTATTTATTTAATTATACATTATTATATTCATTAATTCATAAATATACCATAACGAACATATTTACCTGTACTTTAATAATGATTCTTTTTATTTATTATTTTTATAATCTCTAACCGAATAGTCTTGTAATCTCAAGCAAAGCAAAGCTCAGATGATAACTTATTGACAACTATGAAATAAAAAACCTAAACAAACTACCGAACTAAACCTGAACCAACCCACTCAAACAGTCACAATGGCCACACGAGTTCACACGAGTCGACACTCCCCTGTATCATAGTTGTCACGTTGGGAATACTTTATCTGCATCTCTGTTCATCCCATATAGATGAGAGACCAATTTTGAAAAAAGCAAGAAGTGAACTCAGGTTCCATTTCATGCCGTATGTTTTTGTATCGTATTATACGAAATGATCATGGATACAATACACCGTCCGATTATACAGATTTTGTATCCAATTATACAATCTGGCAGCCCTGATTTGTTGTCCAATCCTGTCAAATAGTGTAACAACTATTTTTTTTTTGAGCTTATGGCCTGTTTGCTGAGACCTTTAAGCCACAACTTTATTTTTTCTGAAGACATCATGTGTGCGTTCAGAAATTTATTTTTTGTAAAATGTCTACAAAGTTCAGGTACTGTTATATTTGTTTGTTTTTTAGACATTAATTTTCGAAAATTATTTATTAATTATTTAATTTTTAATTCCCGAAAATAATACCTAAGATTTATTCTACAGTAAAAACATAAAATCATCGGAAAGGAACGGAATTTAGGGATTAAAAAATCAGTTGGTAAAGGTTATAAGATTAAGGAAAAAAACTACAGGTTAACAAAAGTGTAAATGTCTTTTTATAGGTTGTCTAAGCTATTCATACGTAGTGGTTATATACTCTTTGAGCTATTGTCTATGTCTCGAAAGTTCAGGCACTGGATACTTTTTATCCCGTCGGTAGGTAGGCAGGTAGGGTAGGTATGTAGGGGTAGGGTAGGTAGGTAAGTATGTAGGTATGTAGGGGTAGGGTAGGTAGATAAGTATGTAGGTATGTAGGGGTAGGGTAGGTAGGTAGGTAGGGTAGGTATGTAGGGGTAGGGTAGGTAGGTAGGTAGGGTAGGGTAGGTAGGTAGGGTAGGGTAGGTAGGTAGGGGTAGGGTAGGAAGGTAAGTAGGTAGGTATGTAGGGGTAGGGTAAGTAGGTGGGTGGGTAGGTAGGTAGGTAGGGTAGGGTAGGTATGTAGGGGTAGGGTAGGAAGGTAAGTAGGTATGTAGAAGTAGGGTAGGTAGAGTAAGTATGTGGGTAGGTAGGTTGATGGAGTAGTTAGGTGGGGTAGGGTAGGCAAGAACTGGACTTTCAGGGCAGGACAACGTCTGCCGGTCCAGCTAGTATTAGCATAAATAATTATGCCCGTTTCTGTTTCAGCCAGCCAAGGTAACAGCTCACTGGCACAAAGGGACTACCTACATGGTGAAGTTCGACGACACAGTCATAGCGCGGGACAAGTCCCTGGATGACCGCTAAATATTATTTCAATTAATTACCTATACTAGTATTGTAACCCACGCTAACGTTAATAAATAAGCTATGCTATGTTGTATGAAGTCTTTCAGTTAAATATGAATAAATAATAGGACTTGAAATTAGATTGGTATCTAACGTTTTATTTGCATACAATGACATCATGTTTCCTAATTGCTATTTCGAATAACGAAGGCGCTCAACTAAATCGGATAACCCGTTGTTGCCATTTTAAAAAATAAGCGGCAGGCGCGGCCGGTCAAAATAAAGCAGTAGTAAGGCGATTCGCACACTGCCCCGCGCCACGCTCCTTGATTCGCGGCGACAAAGCTTTGGTGATGAGAAAACTGCGCGTGAAAGCGTTTTCTGTGTTAGACTACGCGTGTTTTCTTTAAAAAAACAGATACTTGCAAACAACGTAAGAACACGCACTCACGCGCTATGCTCCGTGATGCGGGGCAGTGTGCGAATCGCCTTAACCTGCATAGGTAGTTCGGCACTACACAAAAAATGATTAAAAAACTAATCAGCTTTAGCTTAACATTGCACAAAAGCCATTATTAGTTAGCTATGCTAGTTTGAATCTCCGGTCCCTCGGTTTAATTTGGCCGCATCGTATCTGGCGTTCACGCATACCTCGTACTGTATACATCGCATACCCCAACGAGGACATCGGCACTACAATAGCAAATAGTCCGAAAGTGATTGTCCTCATGTTAAACGGGAAGTACTCCACCGTGGTCTCCTTCATTGACAAGAAGTGCTGGATCGCTTTGTCGAACTGAAACATGCAGTTGCAATTTTAAAATACCTACCTAAGTCTAGTGGTAAAGGCGCTCTTCCCTCATGCACGAAGCTGTGGGTTCGCAACCGGTCACAGGCAAGTACCACTGTGACTTTTTCTATTTAATATGATGTGCTTTCTAAGTTTATCTTGGACATCAAGTCTGCTACGCGGGAGGAGCTCCGGGCTACGACTAATGTACGATTTCAATTTTACGATTCGAATTTTCCTTAGCACAGTGTGATGTGATGAAAGTAGGGCCGCAACTCCAACGAAGTTACCAACTGGCCAAGGGGCGGAGAACCGCCCTTGTTGCTACTATATTATGACGTTGCCTTTAAATCTCAAGCAGTAGGTATTGATGGTTTTCGCTGTTCAATTACAACCGCGACGTGACGTATGGTATGGTTGACCATATTTATTTCTTGATGTATAGGAGATATGCATCTTTTCTGATTAAGTTGAGCACGCATGTAAACAATTAACACTGCCTCGTAGGCCTAGTGGTCCTAAGCGCGACTGCTATGACAGAGGTCATGGGTTCGATTCCCAGGTCGTGCAAAAGTGTTATAGTGGTTTTCTATAAAATTGTCAGCAGCAGCTCGAAATTAGATTTCAAAGGAAAAAAGGAAAAGTCGTCTAACAGAGGGCATAACGTGCCTCTTGCCTTGCCTTATAAGCCTTTTGCCTTATAAGATGATTTCTGTCTAAAATCCTACCCAAAGATTATTTTAGTGTAAATCCTAACAAAGATGCGCTAAAGAAATTTGTTTCAAAACCTAGTCTATATTTCTGACACAATAACTTACAACAAACCCAGCCTCCACAGAATGTTTACAAGGATCAGTCCTTTGTTTTAAAAACTCTTTTCTTAGTTTCGCACGTCTCTCAATTTGTGCCAACAAAATTTTGCATTCCAGATCAGAAAATCCATATTTATCAGCCATTTTGAAGTAATATTTAAACAATTATTATGTTGAAATACAAAATATTGTGATCAAACTTCAAAAGTCAAACACTGAAATGAGTTATATTGACATGACTATTTATTGTTTTTAATTTGGTCATTGGAAAGTTAAACTGCCAGCAATATTTTATGAGATAATCTTAAAATCACAAATAAAGAAGTGTATTCATAAAAAAAAAACTTTGGGTCTGATCATGTTTATGTACTTTCTGTTACAAATAAGAATTAAGAGCAATAACAATAAATAAAAACGATTTAACACATAAACTTGATTTTATTAATTTCTACACATCCATTTCTTCTTATATTGTTATACTGAATTCTATCATTACTGTAATTTGAAGTTTCTATCTTTGTAACGAAGTTCTCCACTTCTAATTTTTTGTTCACGGGTTGTCCTGTGTTTCCAGAGAACGTATCCATAGGTAAACATAGGAAGGATAATAGCACAAAATCCAAACAGGCTAGTGCGTGTGTTAACAGGGAAGTGTTCCAACCCTGTAACTTTCATTGATAGAAACTTCTGTATAGCTGGATCGAACTGAAAATTCAAACATACAAAATTATTGAGCTAATCATTAAGGGCATAATAGAGTTATGTTTGTTTGTATTTGAACTCTCAACAATACAATAATTACGTAATTGAATACTCACGACATAGCCAGCTTCGGAGGCATGTTTAAATGGGTTAGTTTTCTGTTTTATGAACTCATTCCTGAGATTAGCACGCCTTTGGGCCTGCAGCTTGATGAGGTTGAACTCTGCATCAGATACACCGTAAGGGTTTGTCATTTTTGCGACCAAATATTTCGATTTTTCAGTGATTTGAATGACTTTTGGTTTGAGACTTGTGGTGGAGTAAGGTAGAAAACAAAACTGTCATTTTGACAGATTACATAACTGTCATTTGATTCTGACACTAGTGACATTAATAACAATAATTCAACTTTATGTTTTTCGTATGTTAAAACAAACATGCCAAACCAAAGACAATTTAGACTTCTTGCCGGTTTTTACCTACCACAACACTAGTGAATGAAGAACGATCATAGAGTATAAGAACGAGCATTGAATGAATAACCGCCTTCCGGCAACCATCTTTTCGTTTTCTCTTGTTGTCGTTGTCAGATCGGCGATTTTTAATAAAAGCCGCAGCCATGGGTCGTATGCACGCACCTGGGTAATTTTATGTGTAATTTATAGTGAACAAGATCATACTAATGATTCAGCATAGATTTTTCAATGTAGAAAGTTTTTGTGACGGTAACATAACCTACCGATTGAGTGGTCACCACATGGCTTTACAGCGAAGTGTGAATTTTATGTTTTCAGTAAGGGTATCTCCCAATCAGCGCTGCCATACCGGCGCAGTGTGCCGACCTGGTTAAAACTGACTGCTGATGATGTAAAGGAACAGATTTTCAAACTTGGCAAGAAAGGCCTCACTCCCTCCCAAATCGGTAAGTGCCAAATTTTATCATCATTTCAGAATTTGGGGCTCAAGTTGTTACTGGCTCCTCTATTTCAGGACCACTAGATGGTTTTGTGAACTTTTGTGTGGTAATGATATCAATTAACCATACAGCATTGTAGCCCAAAGGTGATAATTTTTGTTGAAAGCATTTAGAATGATCGAAATCAGGGTTTATAGTGCTTCCGTTTTGATCTTTCAGCTGCATATAGTATGAAAACTCAAATTTTAGTGTAACTGTGTTATTATATAGAATTTAGAGATAGCAGTCTAATCATCATACATTAGCCCTGCATGTCAGCTGCATGTAAGGTTTCAGCCTGCCTAACTCAACATTATAGCATCCTGATACGATTTCATTTTTTGTCATTCTAGTGTTACCTACTCATCACTTTTAGAAACAGTCAGTCAAAACTTCTAGTGTGAATTTATTGAGCAAGGAGTATTTGGCACATTTTTTAAATTTTTGACTATGTTGATGATTATATAAAACCTATCAACCAGTTATCCATATATTAACTGGTGGGTATGCAGGATCAAAAGGAAATATATTATTTGGGTGATGTTCACCTAATCACCAGTGGTAGGACTGATAACAATATTTCAAGGTCTGTAAGCTTCTTATCCTTACCGAGTTGACAGTAAACTTTGTATAAAACAAGGCTCTGGTATTATATTTGTCAGTAAGTGGTATTAGTCAAAAAAATATAATTGGGATTGAGATTATACATATTTGGATGGTACAGACAGCATCATCAATCAGTTACCCCTCTTCCATTAAAATTCGTTTGAAAAGATTGTAACCAGTTGATGACTCTGTCTGTACTATGAGCTCCTTGAATGTAGATTGGTAGGATTTTTGTGGTGTGCAGTGTAAAAAAACACTTAGCTGAAAGTTACATGTTATTCTCACTATAGTGATAATTTTATATTCAGGAACATACTTGTGAACCTCCCAGTAAGAGATATTGAAGGTTGAATGTGGACTTTTTAAAGAAAATATATTTAAAATATTCTAATAATTAGTATATTAGTAATTTACCCATTACTGGGTTGTGGAGGTCTGATAGGCAGTTGATCCATGTAAAATACTGATATTCAGCTGCATTCGGTTCGACTGGAAGCCGACCCCAACATAGTTGGGAAAAGGCTAGGCAGATGATGATGATATTTAAAACATTCTGTTTTTTTTTTGTGCTGTGTCTCTTTAAATCTTATGTTACGAAGAGTATTTATCTTAACTACTAGATTTCCCTACCTTCTCATTCCATATACTGCACAGAATTTCTAATGTTGCCATTCCTGTCTGTAGATTTATTCATATTATACAACGTAAATTCATAAGATCCTTTTCTTGAATTCCAGGTGTCATGCTCAGGGATTCCCATGGAGTTGCACAAGTCAGATTTGTTACTGGCAAAAAGATCCTGCGTATCATGAAGGCCATGGGTCTCGCTCCTGACCTACCCGAGGACCTGTACTACCTGATCAAGAAAGCCGTTGCCATGAGGAAGCACTTGGAGCGCAACAGGAAGGACAAGGACAGCAAATTCAGGCTGATTCTTGTGGAGTCCAGAATTCACAGGCTAGCCCGTTACTACAAGACAAAGAGCGTGCTCCCGCCCAACTGGAAATATGAGTCGAGCACTGCTTCAGCTCTAGTGGCTTAAGTTATAATAAACTAAATAATTTCCAATTTAGATTTTTTATTTTAACATTGATAAGGTACGGTCAGCAGCAAAACTCGATTAAGTATGTTACTTTAACGTATTATTTAAATAGGCACGAAATAACACAATTCATTGCTATTCAGAATTTTAGGCAATACCAGAGCAGCGGTGACCGCTTAACATCAGGCGGGCTATTAGCTTGTTTGCCACCTACAGTGGTATAAAAAAAAAGAGTTCAAAATATCTTAGTTTTAGATCCAATTCGTATTTCCTTTTATATAGTGTTCAATAATAAGGATTTAAAATCTGAAATGATAGGTAATCTACTTTTTTTGCTGACTATACCTACCTATTTGGGTATAAAGCGATTGGTATGCTGCCCCGCATCACGGAGCATGGCGCGGGAGTGCGTGTTGGTACGTTGTTTGGAAGTATCTGTGTTTGGACAGAAAACATGCGTAGTGCAACACACTGAAAACGCGTTCACGTGCGGTGTTGCAGATCACCAGCGCTCCGTCGCCGCGCACCACGCTCCGTGATGCGGTGCAGTGTGCCAATCGCCTTAGCTACAAATGGAGGGATTAAAATTCTGAACAAAATGAAATACCTAGAAATAAAAACAAAACAACTTATTAGTGAAACAATTTATATTTATTTACACATTCATCTCGCCTGCTATTTACATAATTATTAACAAAATAGTTATCACAAGCTTAATTAACTTACAACAGATTGGTTGAAAATTCTAAACAAATTGTATGACAAGAACAATACTGAATATAATATTACAGAATGTTTAGTATTCATTCAATAGCATAACGGTCTCCCTAGCGAGACAGAATCAATAATTATGCTTGATTAGTTTTTATTACTTTATTGATAATGAACTAGGGTTGCCATCACCTAAATTGCCGACCCCGGGCAAAAACTTAAAAACCCCGGACATTAGGGCGAAATTTAGTCCTTTTCCCGGACATCCCAGGATTAATATTTTATTTATCGCTCATATTTCAATTAATCGGGATTCGCCTAACACTAAAGTATTTGGACATTTTTTGACAACCCCCCCGGACGCCCTCTAAACTAGGACAAATCCGGGGAAACCCGGACGGATGGCAGCCCTATAATGAACTAAAAAAACTCAGCAGAAATAGAGTTGAAAATTGTATGCAAGATAAATTCCACAGGATTTATCATAATTATGCTTTAGTTTGAACATAATTATTGCTATTGCTACTAGTTATAAAACAAAAAATAAAGGTTTAGTTGGTTGTTGTAATATATTAGTCATACAGTTAACAGTAGACAGCCTCATCATATTATTAATTTTAATCTGCAAGACTATAGTTTTCATGATTGGGATTAATTTTACTTTCAAATCTATTCTAAAATAAATTTAATAGTCTAAACATAAGGATTCCAGTTGCTTCCATCCTCTGGATGCAAACTGTTAGTTATAAGCAACACTACATCAACTATCCACCATATTCCTAGACCTCCCAATGTGAGGAGCTTCCCCACTGCCGTCCCGGTTTGTCCGAGACAAAATCTGTCCATTCCTAAGAAGCCTAATAATATACTGTAGATTAAGGTGGTTGTGAAATAGTGGCCGGAGTACCTCACGCAAGGGAAACCGTCTCTTAGGAAGCTTCTGCTGCCAAAACACTCGATACCATCCAAAGCTTTGCACTGCACTCTTGTTTTCTCCACTTGATCGTATCTAACGCCTCCAAACTTTACGCAGCCGTGACCAGTCGCTTCTCTGGCGGTGTGGTTACCTTTATGGTCGATTGGTTCGTCACAATCCAAGAATTCCAGCGGTAAAAAGTTGCATTTCACCAGCGGACCAAGAGGTCGATAAGGTTCTTTCGAATAAGGGTCGCTTTCTGATAGTATCGTTGGTATGGTTGTAAGGAATAGTGATAGTACGATAAAGGAACGTCTTGGCCACATTTTTCGTTTGTTTCCTTTTATAAATGAGAATTATTTTTAGTGATTTATTTACAAAAACAAATCGTATTCGTCAACATTTCGTATTGTTCGTAGTGACAATGACACAATCGACATGACTGACTGACTTGACAATTGACATTTCATCAATTTTATGTTAGTCGTTTACGGAATAGCTAGCGACAATATTTTTTAAAGACTTATTACAAAATCAAGATCTTTGGTTCACCTCTTATAAGTGTTCACCATTTTCAGCAATAAAGTTGGCAATAAATCAAGAAGCTTATAGAAAAGTTAAAAGTTTATAGCAATATTTGTAAACGTGTGCACCGCATTGAGATTCGTTCTAAAAAATATAAACTTATTATGTGAGTTGTGTGACTCTTTACACTGTACAGTCGTCACAGTCACGTATTTTATATTTTTCTACTCATCAATTTAGTAAAAAAACATACGTTATTTATTTTACTGTTCTCTTTTTCTCTATTAACTAATAATATATTTAGACGTATAAACAACGCGACACACTCAGCCGAGGTTCGCCCAGTTTAAAAAATGTTCTGTGTGTTGGCCTACCAATCGAAAACATAATTTCCGAACTAAAATTTAATTGCCAAACTGACTTTGACTGACATGTCGTGACATTTTTGTCTGGCCCCGTCTGGCTCCGTAATGATTTTTATTTTTACAATACAATAAAAAGTTAAAAGTGTAACCCGAACATGGAGGTGTTTAACAAGTTTTATTCGTCTGTCAGCAACACAGTTTCGCAATTATCTGGTGTATTACCTGGAAATCCTGTGATAAGAGAGTTTGAGGCGACTCAGTTTATTGGAAGCGCTGGTCCAGGTAACAAACCGATTGATGTTTATAAAATTTGCATTCAGACATAGTGCTGTCTATTGTGCTCATAATTACATTGTGTATTTGCTCTTACACTGAATCCTATGATTACTCAGTTGCATGATGTAGCGAACTGGGAGTGCTTAACTTATGTTTTATTCAATCTGTTTTTTGTGTACATTTATTTATGTACAACCAAGTGTGTAATCCATTGTCAGTTTTAAGAATTGTTTTAATTTGTTGAATTGATTAAAGTTGACTTACTGTAAAAACAGTAAAAGATTTATTCAAAAATATTAACATTAATAAATAATAATTCCTTCATCTATTTTGAATAATTACCTACTCCACTGACATTCTGTATGTCAAACAATTTACAGGATAGTTACAGAAAGTCCTTATCTCCCTTAATAATTATTTATTAATATAAACCTAGTAACTAGCTACCAGATAACTAATGAACTATCTATATGCTGTTTGCATCCAGTAATTTTTCACAACTCGTACCAGGTTGCAGGTCCAGCTCATGGGTGGCCTTCCCACATAAAAATAAATAAAAAGTCTAAAATTAAAAAAGTTTTTATATCTTTTGCCATAAATGTATGCATCACAGAAAAGGAACCTTTGGTTCCTTTGGGTTGGGTTTCGAATTACGTACCGCGAATTTGAGGATTCTGAAACTGTGGGGGGATCGAGGGGATTTATCTTAACCTCCCCCCACCAATTTTCGCCGCCGGAGATGCTCGACGGAGCCCTACTGGGGTTTTATATCAAGTCACCTTAATAGGATAGTAAGGGGGGCGGGGAAGGTGGGAGGAGGGTAGGGACACCCTTCAGCCTTTCCCCCCGCCAGAGCGGCTCGACAGATCCCGTTTACCGGGGCTCCAACATCTGGGTGGTTTAAAAAAAAAAAACTAAAATCTGTCCGGGTTGGAATGCCCTTAGTCCCGAGCTAGCTCAAAATAAAATTTTGTTGTTTTATTGTGCGCAAGAGCGAGCGAAGCGAGCTCGGGACTTGGGGCACCCCGACTCGGACAGGTTAGGTTAGAAGGGGATGGTCAGGGTCCAGTGAGCGAGCGAAGCGAGCGAACAGACCCTGCCATCCCCTTCGTGGTTATTTTTTTTTAAACCACCCGGAGGTAGGAGCCCCGCGAAGCAGGACTCCGTCGAGCTGCGCTGGCGGAAGGAAAGGCTGAAGGGTGTCTCTACCCTCCTCCCGCCTTCCCCGCCCCCCTTACGGCCCTATTAATGTGACTTGATACAAAACCCCAGTAGGGCTCCGTGGAGCATCTCCGGCGGCGAAAATTGGTGGGGGGGACTCAGCACCTCCCCCCCCACGCTCCCAGTCCCCCGAAGCCCGCCCCCCCCCTCCGACGTAATTGTGAACCTTACCCGGTTAGTTGATAAATAATAGATTTTATTGTTTTATAGGTCTGCTATGGAAAATTTACAAAGGTTACAAGAAATCAACAAAACAAGAGGCATCAATATTCGTCTTCGAAAAGAAACTATTAGAAAGATGGTCAAAAACAGACAGAGAAATTATGTTAGAAACCCTAAAACGTGGTATAGTGCAGTTGACGAAGTTGAGGCATCCGCAAATACTCACAGTGCAACACAGTCTGGAAGAAAGCCGGGAGAGTATTGCCTTCGCCACAGAACCTGTCTTCGCCAGCTTAGCCAATATTTTAGGCAACATGGAAAACATTCCAGACCCGATACCAAACCACTTCAACAACTACAAGTTGTATGAACTCGAAATTAAATACGGACTGATGCAGGTTGCTGAAGGGCTCACGTTCTTACACAATGATGTAAAACTCCTCCATCACAATATATGCCCCGAATCCATTATAGTGAACCAACAAGGTGCCTGGAAGATATTTGGGTTTGACTTCTGTATTGCCAACCAAAGAGGACCAGGGTCCGCTCCGTATTGGCCGTTCCAGGAGTATTGTCCCGCTATGCATGCTCTCACTCAACCAGTGCTCGATTACTTAGCTCCGGAGTATGTTCTGTCACATACACACTCTACTGCTAGTGACATGTATTCATTAGGGATGGTGATATATGCTTTACATAGTACGGGGCATCAGACTTTAGGTAATGTGGGGAATGATTACACCAAGTTCAAAAGATTTGTGACGGAGATCAGAACCCTGCCAAATACAAGGCTCTTGTGTGTCACGGACGGTTTGAGAGAGTATGTGAAGATGCTGCTGAATGCTACGCCAGAATTAAGGCCCGATTCACATCAATTTTTGAAGGTAAGCGAGATGTCCAATTTTTTTGTCGTTGTTTATGAAATTATTAAAGTTCATTTCTAATAGCGCATGGTATCATATAAACTCTTTAAATCCTAAAGAACTTTGTTTATTGGAGTTTGTGTGAGATGCCACGTAAATGGCTTCCAACCAAATCATTGTTTACCGGCTTCCAAAAAAAAGGAGGTTCTAAATGCGTTTGTATGTTGGTTTAATAGATGTTTTATTTTGTCCATAGATACCATATTTCGAGGACGTCGGCGTTAAAACCCTGAACTACTTAGACTCATTATTCCAATGGGACAACTTACAAAAGTCTCAATTCTACAAAGGCTTACCGCAGATCATCCAAAAAATGCCGCATCGTATTTGCTTCTACCGCGTCCTTCCTTGCTTAGTAAAAGAATTCGTAAACCCTCCTATGGTTCCGTTCGTTCTACCAAACGTGTTACTTATAGCTGAGAATTCTTCCAAGGAAGAATTTAGCAGAGACATTTTACCAGTTCTGAAACCAATCATGTTGATGCAGGATCCTATACAGATCTTGCTCGTGTTTATGCAAAAAATGGAAATATTGCTGAAATTGACACCGCCAGAGGATGTGAAGTCTGATATCATACCAATGTTGAATAAGGCGTTAGAATCTGATGCCCAGCAGATTCAAGAGCTTTGCTTGTCCGTGCTGCCAAATTTTGCCGCGCTGATAGATTACCCTGCAATGAAGAACGCGATCCTACCGCGAATAAAGAAGCTATGTTTGAGTACGAATTACATATCGGTGCGAGTGAACTGTTTGTTGTGTATGGGCAAGCTGTTGGAGCATTTGGACAAATGGTTGGTGCAGGACGATATTATACCGTTCCTGCCGCAGATAACCTCGAGGGAACCGGCTGTGCTCATGGGGATTTTAGGTAAGTATCAACCAAATTAAGATACTCATTTTCGTTTAAAAAATTCGTTCTTTTGATGCTTCAATGTAAGTCGGTATTCACTGTGAGTAAATAATAATAATACCAGCCTGCTATCGTACCACTGCAGAGCAAAGGCCTCTAGTCATACAGAGAAGGCACAAGCATTAATCACCATGCTTGTTCAAAGTGGATTAGCGATTTCAGACTTATATTGAATATGAAGTCCAGGTTTCCTTACAATGTGTTCTTTCACCAATGTCAGTTATGACCAATTTATTTATTTATTTTTCTTTAACATAAAACGGCTGTTGGCTTTTCGGAACCAACACTGGACAGAAGAGAAAACAATCAAAGATCATCAGTACTTTTTCTTTCCAGGCATATACAAGATAGCGCTGAGCCACACGAAGCTCGGCATCAGCAAGGAGGTGCTAGCCACCAAGGTTCTACCATTCCTCATCCCTCTATGCGTAGAGAACGGTCTGACCCCGAACCAGTTCAACTCGCTGATTACTGTGGCCAAGCAAATGATATCAAAGATGGAGACGGAGCATAGAGCCAAGTTGGAGCAGCTGAATGCTATTAATAATGATCCCAAGTATGTGTGCCGACGTGGAGGCAAGTGATGTTTTTTCCTCAAACAAACAAGGCGAGGGACCGAGCATCTGGTGTTGAGTACACTATCGCTTGGTGATCTGCAATACCAGAGGCCTCCAACATCTTAGAGTCAGCTGGGATGTGTCACGTGGTACACTGCGTGCAGTGGTTACACTGGCACCCACACCTTCCACACTGGAGCATAAGGGTTTTCGCACATTAAAACAGCACCGCTCCGACACGGCAACGGCTTAGCCGGGACTCCTTGAAAAATCCAACCATTAACTGACAGCGCGCCGCCCGCATTTCGTCACCTTTTTTACTTTGTCATGATAAAAATATTTTAACGCGTATAATTTAAGGTCCTAATTTGAATGACAAAATATTTGCTGTGGTGGAGCCGTGCTGTTATAGTGAGCTGACCTTTAGTCTGACGCACCTACTGCGCTGTTAACCTGCTCAGTGAATAATTAATTGGCCTTCATTTTCGTTTAGCCTTCATTTTTTATTCATAAAATATTCCTTCTATTTATTTTTAACTAGCTTTTGGCCGCAACTTTGCGGCGTGTAGCTATGTGGGTTATCGTGGACGCACAATCATGGATTAAACAGTAACCTATTTTCTTTCTGGAAGTTCAAGCCGATACTAAATTTTATCAAAATCGATAATTGATGTATGAACGTGGACGACGTGAAAGGAATATGTAAGGATCGTAGCAGATGGCATTCTGTGGTTTTTGCCTATCCCCATGGGGAAAAGGTGTGAGTTTATGTATGTATGTATGTATGTATGTATGGTTCAGAGGTTTTGCCTTGAAAGCGTAACAGAAAGACAGAGTAAGGCGCGAAACACACGGAATTTGACCGCGAACGATAGTGCAAACGGAATCCTACGCACATAGAGGGCACAAAGCATATCTGTGAGATATATTCGCGGTAGGGGCAGCCGCGGGCATCGACTGTCAGACGCGGTCTTTATTGCTTCACGGTCAAAAAGACTCGCCCGCCCCGTCGTCTGCAAAGCGTCTTACTTTCGCAATTATGATCTCAGTATAATATAGATAGTTTACCTCTCTAACCCATTCGAAAAAATAATATCCTCACCCACAGTATCTCTCTACATTGTTCCATTCTTCTCATCTCTTCAGGTCCCTGGAGCACGCAATCACTTCTTCAAATACTACTCTAGTGAACGCGCCGCCCCCGGCGTCAGACCTGGACAGAATGTTCGCAGGTCTCGGCATAGACGCGTTCTCATACAACCAGCCTCAAGAAAAGAAAACTACCATACCATCCAATGATAACGGGAGACCACTTACTATGGAGGATAAGCAGAGGTATGCTACATTCAGTAGATTAGGTCCTGGTTTATAACACCCGGATAGGTTTTATCTATCACATAAATAAATATAAATAAGAGTATTTGTGTAAAAAGGTTCACACATGGTTACTTTTACGTCTTTCTGGAACCGAAAGCCCTATCATTGTAACAAAAACTATAGGCACTGTTATGTTCAATAAATAACAAAAAAAAAAAAACACAAAAATTTTGTTTGTCAAATAGTGAGAACTCGAAATAACGCTTCCTTGCAGTCAATGTTAACCTTATCGACTACACATGCGAACGGTAGCCATTGAAAAACCCATTCATCGATCAGGCTCTAGGCTATCAATTGCCAACTTCTTAGAGACGTTTAAAAAAAAAGTAACAACGCCTTTAGTAACTATTACTCAACTGGAGTTCGTGTTTCGGCTTCAGAACGATGTTAAAGTAACCGTGTATTACCAATTGCTTTATATATTTCTTGCTCAATAGTTGGATCGTTTTGCAGGCTCAGAAGGATACAAGACAAAACATTCTTTTATTACGATCAAGAATTTAGGTAATTACCCAAAGTAATTTACAAAGATGTAGTTGACGAGTAAAAATACTAAGTTCCCTTTAAAAAGTAAAAAAATAAAATACGTCGCGCTGGGGGACCGATGTTGTAGTGGTCCCCCACCGCGACGTATTTTATTTTTTTATTTCTTTAGTCTCTTCTTCGTTAGGTTCTTTTATCTCTTTTTTTATGTCGGGGGTTTTTTAAATTTTTAATTTAATTTTTATTTTATACTTTTTATAGGTACATACTGATTATAATGTCGATTTTGTTAAGCTGTAAATACATAGGTTCCTAATAATTTAATAACTCACATGACAAATCATTTTTAGTTTTTCTTCCCCACTTTCACACCCATAACTTTTAAACGGCTCAACCGATTTTCATCAAACATGTCTAAGAACACTCGCACATAAGTCACCTTTCATACAAAAAAAACTAAATTGAAATCGGTTCATCCGTTCGGCAGCTATGATGCCACAGACAGACAGACAGACACGTGAAACTTATAACACCCCTCTTTTTGCGTCGGGGGTTAATAATAAATAATAATAATAATAATTTTTTTATTGACATAAATAGGTTTAACAATTTCATAAGAAGCTCTGACTCCTGAGCTAGGTGAGACCTGTGTTACAGAAGTCAGTGTCTTCTCCCGTTTTGGAATTAACAGTTTATGTAATAAAAAGAGAGAAAAATACAAGAGAAAAAAATAAAATAAAAAATAAGACAATCATAAATTACTTAAAGTTAAGTTGAAAGCAAGCATGCTCTTGTGTGGTATGTGTGAGTGTATGTATGAGTGTATGTATGAGTGTGTTTGTATAAGGGTGTGTATGTGTGTGTGTTGGTTTCTTGGGTAATGCCTTATATGAGAATGGGTTTGCCTACTGTTTAATCATCTTGAGTATTGATCGTTAATTAAGTGTTCCGTCTGTAGATAATCTAGTGTTCGAAGCCATGAATTTAGTTTAAACTTAGTTTTATGTTTTGTTAGAGAGTTAAAGTTGAGGATGGTGTTTATTTTGTTATATATATAAGTAGATAGGAATAATCGTTGCCGTCTAGCCGATGCGGTGTTACATTTGATGGTGCTACATACGTTGCCAACTGTTCTTTTATGTTTTGTTGCATGGTTTACAGGTGTGATTTCATGTTGTTCTAAGATGAGATTGAGTAGGTATAATTGTCTCACTGTGAGTACTTGGCAATTTTCATAGAGGCTTTTTGTAGGGAACCGGTACGGCCTGAAGGTCATAACTTTTAACAGAGATCGTTGGGCTCTCTCAAGGCGTATCAAGTAGGTTTTACACGCACCTCCCCAGGCCGTTATACAGTAACCTATAACTGACTGGGCCAGTGCCAGATAGACGGAACGGAGAAGCTTGAATTCAGCCACTTCTCGTAGTTTTTTAAACGTCCATATCAGTTTCCTAACACGGGAAATGGTTTGTTCGATGTGGTGACGCCAACTAAGTCCTTCATCCAGAGTCACTCCCAGGTACTTCATTGTCTTTAATTGTGTGATTGGAAGACATGTGCATGTGTTACTTTCCACGGCGTCACAGGAGTGAGCTTTGAGACTTATACCTACAGGTCTGGTTTTGGCGAAAGAAAATTGAAGAAATGCCGTTTTCGAGATATTAAGTGTTAGCAAGTTGGCTTCCAGCCAGTGGATTATTTTCCGTAAGCCTGTCTCTGCAGCTTCCCGTGTTACGTCCCAATCCTCTCCGTGAAATATTAATACGGTGTCATCTGCGTAGCTAAAGATTTTCCCGTTTGTTAACGATTGTTGGCATAAGTCATTAACGTAGAGCAGGAAGAGGCTTGGGGATAGGCAGCTTCCTTGGGGCACACCGTAATCAACCCTAGCTTCACTGCTAATGACTTCACCAATCTTTACTTTTTGAGTCCGGTCATTGAGAAAGTCTGTGAATATGCTTAGAGCCCTTCCCCTGATTCCAGCATGTTCTAGCTTGGTCACAAGGGTTGGAATACAAACGGTGTCAAAGGCCTTGGCTAGGTCTAGGAAAACCCCTAGGCATTTTTGTTTTGAGTTTAGTTTACTAGTTACGTGATCAACGAGTTGGTTAACCGCCTCTGTGGTACTTTTCCCAGACCTAAAGCCAAATTGTGAGTCCGATATTATTTTGCAGTGCTCTAGGTATTTCATGAGCCTACGATTCAATATTTTTTCCAATATTTTTGATAATGCTGGCAGAACTGAGATCGGTCTATAATTCTTAACATCGTCCTGGTTTCCACCCTTGTGAACAGGTGTGATCAGGGATTTCTTAAAGATTCGGGGAAAAACTCCTTGCTCAAAACAGGCCTCAATGAGTTTAGTAATAGGTGGAACTAGTACGTCCTTACCCAGCTTGAGAAGTTTAACTGGAATAGAGTCACAACCTGTGGCACTATCATTTTTCAGATTGTTGATGACAGCCTCTACTTCGGCCTCATTCGGAGGGAGGAGGACCATGGAATTACAGGCTGGGGGTGTCACAATAGAGTACGGTGCCAGTGCAGAATTTTGGTTTTTTATAGTGATATTTTCAGCCAATCGCTTACCAATCTTCGAAAAATAAAGGTTTATTTGCTCAATGGCATTTTGCGCGTTATTAACTCCAGCGGTGGTTAAAAGATTGTCAGCTGATTTTTGCTTCCCAGTTTGGCTGGTAATCGATTTTATAATCTTCCATGTTTCTTTATTGTCCTTCGAAGATTTTAAAGCAGATGATTCGTGGGCGTTTTTTAATTTCCTGAGCAATAAGTTACAGTGGTTCCGGTACCTTTTGTATGATAAATCGACAGTCTTGTTTTTTGGGTCTGCCAGGGCTTTTCGGTGGAGGTTATCCCTGTGCCGAATGCATCGTAAGAGGCCAGGTGTGATCCAGGGCTTTAGGACTACTTTACGGGTAGAAACCTTCGTTACTGTTGAATGTTGGGACACCGTGGACATAAGACATTCCACAAACCTTGTTGCGGCTTCATTTGCATCACAATTTTGTGTAAGAAACGTAAAATCTGTCGTTTTTAATTCTTCTATAGCACTCTCATAGTTTAGTTTTGACCTATATGTTTTTGTACGGTTCTTGTTTTTATGGTGGGCGGTCTCTAGACACAATATTACGGAGGCGTGGTCGCTGACTGTCGAATCTACTACTATGACTGTTGCAGAAGTAGTGGTTCTGATCATTGTGTGATCGAGGCAGTTGTGCAGTCTTGTAGGAAAGGTATGTCCCGGCAGGAGGCCCATTTCTGCAGTGAGATTAAGATAGGACGAACTTTTCTTATCAACACCATTAGGTTTTATGTCGATGTTGATGTCACCTATTAGGATTATGTTTTTCGCTTTTAATTTACTTAAGATATTTTCTAGAGAGTTGAGAAAGCTTTCAGTACAGTATATTGAAGGTGATCTATAAGAGGCTAGAATACAGGTATCGGAATCAACATTCAACAGAAGAAAATTAGCTCCTATCGGGTCTGGTTCTTCAACCGTGCAATGGAGATTGCTTTTAACATATATGATAATGCCGTCGTTTTGATTCAAGCATTTTTTGGTAGAGTATGAAACATAATTTTCTATAGTCGGGATTGGTTTTTCAGCATTCAACCAACACTCTGTCAAGATAATGATGTCGATTTCGTGTGATAGTCTTGCCAATTGAGCTTGAAAACCATCTAAGTTTTTATATATACTTCTGATATTTTGAGTAATAATTTTTAGCGACGTCTTAGTAGAATCCAATATTTCATTACAGGTGTCCGTATCACACTGATAAGAAGATGCCACCGTAAAGTCATCTATCTGTGCAGAGACATTATCGTTCGTGTTAGCCATTGAATAAGCATATATATATGTTGCGTGTTATGGTGCGGGTTATTATAATAGACGTGAGTATTTGAGCTGTAAGATTGGTGTTTGGTATTCTCCCATAAGGACAAATTATATTGTGTGTGTAAGACGTGGTGTCAATGTATGTTTGTGTTGTGTTGAATGATTTTAGCTGTGTGTGTTCGCGTGATTTGTGTGTTTGTGTTTTACAGAAAAAGAGCAGTTGCAAATAAAATAATAAAAGTGGCAAAATAACAAGCAGTACATAAGCAAGACATAGTCATTGCGGTATTTGATGTTTGAGGTCGGCTTCGCTTTTTATATGAATATATTGGTCTCCTTCTTTTTGCCGAAGAAAGACTTTTCCAAGTGAGGTCCAGCAGAACTTGAAGTCATTTTCGCTCGCAAACTTCCTTGCCAGGTAAAATAATCGTTGAGCCTTCATAGTCAAACTCTCTGATATAAAAATTGGTTTAGACTCGCCTGGTATGTTGATATGAGATGTGTTTAATTTAGCTTGAGCGTTTTTGCGATTAAAATTGCGCACTTTATGCAGTATATTTTCCTTTACCGACACTGAGACGAAGTCGACTATAATGGATGATCCTCCGGTTTTTTTATTTATGCGGAAAATATCTTTCATGTCGTGTTGTTCAACGGGCATACCCAGTACTTTAGCTGTTTCGGATACGATTTTATGCAGATCCTCTTTATTTTCACCTTCGCACTTTGGTATGTTTCTGATTTCGATTTTAGTAAGACACAAAATACGCTCCAGATTCTCAACTTTACATTCTAGTTGGTTGATATAGGCGTGATCAGTTTTCCGTTCCCTGTCGATTTCGTTTACTTTCACTACAATGTCATCGTATTGTTTAGTGACGAAGGCTAAAGATGTTTTTAATTCTAAGTTCTGTGCTATTATTTCACTCATTGAATCTTGTAAAGATTTAAATTTGGCTTCCGACTGGGCAGTAGCTGATTGCAGTAGGTCTCTTATCTCTTGCATAAACATGACCATTTCATCCTCCCGCTTGCGCTTGTTGCGCGACGTGACATTTGCATCTATGATGTTGAGGTTTGGAGCAGATCCAGTTACTGAGATGGTTGGGTTTCTCACCTGAAGAGTCTCTGAGTCGCTAGCTGTGGACGTGGCAGGCGATTGGGGCGGCGTACGTCTCATGATGTTCTTGTTTACGCAAGATTTGATACCTTTATAACCACTGGTGGCCGGTGCCTGCGAATAAGCGTAGCTCAGTAGAAGCGATGTAGCGGTGTCACGGAGATATGGTGATCGCTCGCAGTCACTTAGTTAGTGTTGATGGGTTGACACACGTTGCTCGGTGTAATTTGCTAGGCGCTTGTTATAAACAGTACATTTGTATTGTACACTCACTTCTGACACAACTTCACCCGCGTTAAGTTACGTCTTTGATTACTGCTCCGCTGCCGTGTGTTGTACCGTGATGATAGATATAGATAGACTATACCAGGGATGGCGAACCAATGGCACGCGACAAAATAATTCGGGCACGCCAATATATGACAACTGTATACATATGTATTTAATCGAAAACAATTTACAACAGCAGAAATCACACTAACCTTTTATTAAAATAAACATAAAATAGTAAATATTACGATTCTTGTACAAACTAGTTGCAAACAAAGAGTGTTAACAGCTTCTAGTTGTATTTTTCTCCATTCAATGACTAAGCCAAGATTCTTTGATGGCACGTCATAGTCACATTATTATTTTTCTATAAAAAATGGCACTATCACCGATAAAGGTTCGCCATCCCTGGACTATACCATTCCTCATGAATCTGGCTATCATTATACAAAAATACTTTTCAAATGCGATTGGTAGTTCCAGAGAATAGCGCGTTTAAATATACACATAAACAAACAAAAATCTTTTAGGCTTCTTGTATTACATTACCTTTTTACTCTATTTATTCGGTCCTCGTAAACAGGTGAACATTAGCTAAGGAAAAAAAAAACGTAGATTTCAAACGAAATTTTTAATTTTTCCAGGATAGCACATCAGCAAGACGTGGTGCGGAACTTCTCCAACAAGCCGTATCCAAAAGCAGTTCCCGCTCCCCGACCCTCACAGAAGCCGGTAGACCTGACCACCTCATTGCTGCAATCTAACCTGAACCAGTTGACGAAACCGCTCCCTTCATCAGTGTCGAACCCAGTTCACCATGCTGCAGGACTTGGAGCACCAACCCCCACTTACAGTATCCCCTCCTTGGCCCCTAACTACTCGTACCAGAACCAATTCCCTGGGCTCGAAAGTGTGTCGGCTACAACGGTTACCGCTAACTTCAACAACAAATGGGCGACGAACAATCAAAATCAGAGTAAAATGAAACAGGATTGGTCAGCATTCGAATCTCTACTGCCTACTGCAAACAATAACCCTCCACCTACTACTGACGCCAAGAAACTAACAGACAATGAAATGATGGACTTATTGAGCTAGGCAACACTATACAGGTATTAGTTATCGGGACTGCCAGACAAAAATATTCTAAAACAAAATTGTGAATTGTGAATGCGAACAAACGACGCTAAACCAATTCAAACAAAAAAATCGTAAAATTTAAAATTTAAGTTCACGTCTTGCATTTAATTCCAATTGCTTTTAAATACACAAAGTGTTTTTATTTAATCACATACTACATTCCTATAATTTATGAATTAAATTGAAATTAGTTTTATTTTAGGTGCAAACATGTGAGGGTACGCATTATTTTAATTAAAACGACATCTTTTGTATTAAAAATATTATTTATTCGAATTATAAATAACAATAAAAATAGAATAGTCTTTAAAATTATTTACTATTTACGGACATATCATAAGTATTTATTATTTGAAGCTCTTATTGTCGGCCTGTAAGTGAGTTCAACAGAAAAAGTAATTAATAGTTTGGTCTTATAAACAGTTTAAATGCGAGGTGGAAAAAGACACATCACATTACCTATGTTTTATAAATAAATATTCTTGATTCTAACCAGTTCACTAGGTACGCATCAAACTGAGTGACGTTGAACTAAAATTATTTGTTTATTTATTTATTAAAACTTTATGCACAAATGTAAAAATACACCGTACAAAGGCGGACTTAATGTCGTAGGCATGCCTAAGGGCCTGCCTTAGGCAATTATTGTTGGTAAACGACTTGGTGTGTAAAATATTAGTTCAAGGTATTGCACCCAAATCATTGTGCTTACTAGTTTAACCAATAGTACAAGAGTCGATTGAAGTTTACTCAAAACATTTAAAAGTGTTGAAAAATTTGAACATTCTCTTTAACTAGATGTGTCCCAAGTATGGATATGACATGAAAGTTTCATCTTTGTGTCTTTTTACACACATAGTTTAAAGGTTCTTTTTTCTAACTACCAAATTGATATTACACTTTACCCTAGAATTACAGGCTTTATTTTGTACTTAAACTATTATTATGTATTGGCAACTATTCTTAAGAAACCCGTTTTTGAGACCAAAAAAGATTATGTTATCTCAATCCTGAGATAAACTGTTAGTCATATTGTATCTTTACCACTTACAAGTCACAATAATACGCGTAGCGAAGATTCGATTTTCGGGTCTTCAAATAGGTGCTTTTCTTATATAATTTCGAGAAAAATAGAAATTGGGTGGAATAGTGTTGGGTGACTGGTATAGGCTTCAAAACTCTTTGCTACGCCCTTACGCTTTTAATTGTCATATATCTGTTATTCTGACATACAACTTATCTTTATGTCTTTGGTTCCGCGAATTTTTTTAAATAGCCAAATAAGAACCTTGTATCTTTTCTTTAGAGTTGATGTTTGAAATCATTCTTATGTTGTAATGCAGAATTTCGCGAATATGTACGTTTATTTTCTATGCATTGAAAAGTCAATCTTATGTTTATATAAAAATATATTACATTGTATAAATTACTTTGTCACATGATATTCTGTATAAAGAGGTACCTAGATGACGCACGAAGTAGAAGTAAGGAGGCATATTGTCTTTGGTTTACGTTGCTATGCTCCCTTGTGCGTCTTGTACCATAGACATCATACATTTACATTATTATTAACAGACTGCAACAGGTGTGATCTCTTAAAAATAAACAACTTACTAAATATGTTATGGTTTTAATAATTTATTGCTATTTTATTATGAAGTTTTGTTATATTATTATGAATGGCAAGATATACTTATTATACTTATAAATAGAATTTAAGACTAGGTTTTTAAACACAACCAGTCCGTTAATACCTAGGTAAAATTAATTACGTATTATAAAAATATCTCTTAAAATATACTTAATACAAATATGGTAACTGTGTTTCAAAGTTTATTCTACTTAATCATAATAAAACTTATGGTCAGTTTCACCACGCTTGGCAATTGACATACTTTTTAAGAGCTGTCAAAACGATCCTAGATTTTGTGTAAGTAAATTGTGACGTCACTTATATGCCAACTCAATTGGCTGTCTGACTATTTATGATAATTTGATATCAAAGCAACTAAACATCTAATTTTACAATTAATTAAAAAATAATCGGATTTTTAGAGACGTTTTGTTTTGGATATTTGTTGCTGGTGTTTATTACCACATTATTATTATTAAAAAAAACTTTCAATTTTCGAATTCATCACGAAATAAACCCAGAAACTGTGGAACAGGTTACAATACAAAATTACCGCCTCCTTCTAAAAGACAAAGCGAAAAACATGCAAGCAGTCACAGTTTGCAAAACACTGGCTGTCAAGAAACAAGTCCTGTAGTCATAGTTACAGGCTAACGACCACGTCATGATAAAGATGGCGACGATCGTGTTGGAAGCTGTCATGGTGGCCGTAGTGTCAAACTCGTTGAGTGTGCTGTTGTAGAGCGGTTGTTGGAGTATGCTAGAGGCTGCGGTCGCGAAGCTAGCTAGCATGCACCATACGACTAGTAGGCTTTTGTTGCTTGTTAATGTTATACCTGTACCAAAGAGTAGATGCTTAATGTTGATGTTGCTGAATTGTACCTAATAACGTGAATTAAAATAATTGTATCCTAAATTCTAGTTCTTTTCAGATGACAGTGTTTCCGCGGGACTGGAATTATCGTAGTGATAGATTTTGCCCGAATGTAACATCTGCTATCTTACCTATTTCTGCCGCAAAGCAGCGGTGCTGGTGTAATTATAGGCACGTGAGACATTTCATTGCATTTGCAAGGTCTCTAGTATTGCAGATGTCTATAGGCAGCGTTGACCTTTTAACATAAGATGGACCGTCAGCATGTTTGCCATCCAAGAACTATTTTTTTAATAGCTGCTCTGCTGTAACTTTCGGGCGAAATCTTGGACTCGGCATGAATTTGTACAAGAGGTTTCGTTCAATGCATTTGTGTTTTGCCGGGACCAATTCACTTCGAAGGGTATCGATACTAATTCTTTTGGTAAGAAGTGTGAAGAAGTTTGCCTATATTTGGCATATCGTGGAGTAGAGTCTAGCACTTACCATAAAAGCCCATAGCACCAGCGATGCAGAACGCAGTGCACAGCCTCGCCTTCTCGTTGATGGACTTCGGTAGCACCACACACAGCATGATGAAGCATAACGCTGACCCGTGAGCCACTGCTATCAGCGTTGCTACCTGTAGCATGGAATAGATCATTATATAGTTAAAGGTTCAAGTGGTCAAAGGTGAGAGTAAAATAAACAGAAGAATTAGAATGCTGGTGAATAAGTAAATTGGTCCTAGGTTACAAAGGGGAAGAAACTCTATCCAGATTGCTTGCAATGCATCCCGATTTCTTACGAGTAGTTCTTCGAGTAGTTACTGACTGAAGAGGCTTTGAAGAACCGATTGCTGCTGTTATCGTGACGTATTTCTGCAGTGACTAGACTTTGGCCAGTGTACCAAAAAAAAGGTGTATTAGGGGTTGTCAATTAGTTTTTAATTATGTTTTTTATATGTATTAGTTTATTATTGTATAACATTATTTTGTGTATTTTTTCTATGGGCCTCAGTTGCCTGACAATAAAATGATTTATTATTATTTATTATTAAGTCTTCATCCTGTGATGGCTGGGTGCAGTCAATGTTGTAAATTAGCTGATCCTTCTAAGGAATAAAAAGAGGGGAAGAGGAACTAGACTTAGTAAATGAATTGGCTTTGTAAAATGGCACTTACCGACCAGATGTTCATTGACGGGTTCTGTTCCCAAATTAAAGGTGGGAAGACCACACCCAGTACCAGAATAGAGAAGGTTGTACATAGATGCAGCAATGCGTACAGATAGAAGTTGATATCCAACAGCATGTTGGTAATCGTGATGAAATTCTTCTTCATGGAGGCGGTTCTCCTAGCCGTGCCAGGAGATACTTCGGCGGCGAAGACCACACTGTTCTGTGGAGCGTTCACCGTTGTCTCCCTGTACAAAGGCTGAGGAACCTGTCTGTCAATATTCTCCAACTCCTGGTACCCATTGACTCCTCGGGAATAACTGGTAATGTCTAGAGTCCCGAAATCTGATGAAAACCTATTGGAAGTTGTATCATAAATTGAGCCAAAGTCAGACGAAAATCTGGACTCTTTAGCTGAAACTGATCTACTCTCTCTATACTGCACAGCAGGATCTAGAATCTCTTTTGCATTTTTCTTAGAATTGAAGACGACTACATCAGTACCGTCTTCTTCTTGGGCTGTGCTTTGAGATGGTTCTTCTTGAGGATTATTTTTTGGAGCGTTCTTGTTCTCATGTAGACGCGCTTGGTTCGAGAAAATGACTTCATCTTCGTCTTCGACAGCATCTCTAAGCATATTGTATGTGTGACGTATGACCTTTTCGATGTAAATAGGCCGTGTGTATGAGGCTAGGAAGAGGCAGTTTTGCATGACGATGGCCCCGTATATCATGACGACCACGTCTCCGGTGTACACGGAGCATAGGTAGCCGATGAGGATGGGCACGAGGCAGTTCCCGACAGAGGGCGCCATGCGCACGATTCTTTGGGCCATTGTCAGCTTCTCCCTGAAGTAGTGGGTTATGATGACTTCTGTCTGCTGACCGGTTAAAGCGCATCCGATACCTGGAAATATACATATTTTTTCTTTGATGGAATAATATAGGTACGGGTTTTAAAAAGACACATCAAACTACGAAAAAAATATTGCCAAGTTTTATTATTTTTATTTTTGCCTAAGCATTGTGCTTTCGGGAGCATGATGCCACAGACAGTACAGTGGTCGGTGGCGTTAAGTTATGCTTAAAATTGGTGACTGTAAAACAACATTTCATTCAACATGTCCTTCAATGAAACACCCAGAACAAAAAGGTGATCAGACATCAGCCCCGGATCTAAGGGGGGGCAAACCGGGGCACTTGCCCCGGGCGGCATTTTCATGGGGGCGCCAAATCCTTGACACAAGAATTCGAAATATCAACAAATGAAGCCTCTTTTGCTACAATTTCATAGGTTTTTATCAATTAATCGAATCTTAATATAATATGTTTGAAAAACGCACTGAAGGGAGGGGGCGCCACTATAAAGGTTTTGCCCCGGTTCGAAAAAAATTGTTGGGGGCGCCACTATTAAGGTTTTGCTCCGGTTCGAAAAAATCGTAGATCCGGGGCTGTCAGACATCACCAGCACGCCTGTATTCCCCGAAGGGTTAAGCTGAGGTGTACCAATGTACACTCACAATTCGCCGGTTTGTGTCCCCATGTAATAGGGCGTGAGCCTATTGCCATTAACCGGGCATAAATCCTAACTCCAAGCTGCTACTGAGAATTTCACAGAAAAAACAAATAACACTGCTCTGCTTGGGAATCGAACCTAAGACCTCTAGGTAATAGTCGAGCTTAGTACCTCTAGGCGAACGAGGCAGTTCAAAAAATGATCGCAATAATGGAAGTCTTTTACCCGTTACATATTTCAAGCACGACTATCAACCATGTAAAACTATTAGGAGCATTACCCTCTATTTGGCATTTTCTAAATTATGTCTTTATCTTATGCAATTAACCGGTTCATTACAACAAATGAAACGACGATTATTTAATGTTTTTCAACAATATTACCTACCTACAGTCGTTATGTTTCTACACGTAATCGTACATTGTATAGTGTTTATTGTGGAAGAAAATCTGATAAATAGAGCTCCAATTACGTTATTTGGAAGCTGACGTATTTTTTATATCATTTATTAAATTAAAACTAAGTTATAGGTGATGTGCATTACTTGACCACTTTAATACGTTAGTATATATTAATCTATGGACCACTTGACGGCCAAACAAGTACTCAATGTAAAAAAAGCGCGTTAAAAACCCAATCATTCCATAATCAAAATTCGAATCCCAAAAAGGAATTCGACGGAGTGTTTGGAATAAAATTATTTGAGCCAGACTGTCGCATGTCGTGGCATATAACCTTCACAGTTACCTACTAAGTGTCTACCTATTCTAATTTTAGTACCTACAGTTTGGATTTGGATAAAAGATAACATTTACACAAACAAATAGATATAGGAACTCCTATCTCTTTATTTAGCAGTGGCAATACATTTAATAAAGGTTTATGTAAATAAAAAACAATCACAAACGTAGGTGATAAATTGCAACGGGTAGGTCCTACCTATTCTGATTTGATAATTATAGCATCGCGATTTCGTGACTTCATCAATAATAATTTCAAAGATAAATGTAGGTACCAAGTTATCTGCTACCTTTTGAAACGGTCAACTACCTACCTAAAAAAGGCACTAAAAAAAACACTAAATAAAAGGCACCTAAAAAAGGCACTAAATAAAAGGCACTTTTAAACGTATTCAAAAGTACCTTTTATTGGTCTAATTGAAATAAATGATTTGACTTTGACTGGTGTCGTGATTCTGTAACTACATTAACATGAAATTGTTAATATTTTTTAACCGACTTCAAAAAAGGAGGAGGTTCTCAATTCGTCTGTATGTATAATATATTTTTTTATGTATGTTCACCGATATTTTTGAGTAGATACCTACGTAACGCATTGGCCATTTTTAACTTTGATACGACCTCTTGGTTTAAGTACCTACCACAAATGTCTAGGATTGATTGAAGGATTGATTGACGTCTTGATAATTCAAAAGTGCCTATAAATGGTCTAATTAAAATAAATCCTTTGACTTTGGCTTTGATCGCAATCTAATCTTAGTCTCTATCTGTGTATAATGTCTTTAATTTACCAATATTTTTTTACCTTGATTGTCGCTGAGGTGACATTGCGACTACATTTTTAACGATTTTTTTTTAATTGCTTTGTAGAATGGCCATTCAGTTCATCTGATTAGCCGTGGGACATATTTTTAATCTAAATGTTGTTGTGCTTTGAAAATAGACAGCCAAAGATCTGATTCAGTCTGTTCCCTTGCTGCCCTCCCCCAGCGACACCCTAAGCCAAGGTGCGTTCCGAACACCCTAGGGGGTGCCCTTAGCGTCCTTTTGTAGTCATTTGCTAAATAAGTTTAATGCCTTGACTGGTGGTCTAAATTTTTAAAACACTACAAGAAAGTTCACTTCAGTACTACCTAGCCGAAAACTTTCTAGGACGCTCTGCGAAATGTTAATCCTTTGGTTAAGATTTTTTTCCGAAAATCCGAATGCAAAAACAATACATAATAGACAGATAGACATTTTAGCCTGTAAACCCCACAACGAATTAACTACACGACTTAACATTTCCGAGATTGTGATAATGATTTACGATTTATTATTTTGATAATAGGTAATCTCTTGTAGGTACCATAAACTACATCACATCTCTATAAACAAGCTTTTTTCATAATAAAACCCATTGTTACAATTAAAATAACATCAACCACAAAGTAAGACCCACGTGATTCTAAAAGACAATTATTTAATGGATGCTTCTCGTTAATATTAATGATTTTATCAATTAAGTGCGATAAAACAACAATGTGATTCATAAACCTCTGTTATTTTTGGCACCTTTGGTAATATAAAGATAAACTTAGTTTAAAAACGATTGAGTTTTAAACCAAGATAAAATTACCTATTGTTTGCGCATTTCATGAAAACTGTCATGTTTAGTCGTTTTATTGATTTGGTGAATAATCAAGTATAAATAGGTATTTTTATAAATAATTATGTACAATTCCGGTACTACTCAGCCCCCATAACAGTCTTATTACAACACAAGCTTTATGTTTCACCCGGCTTAAACCATCGAGCCTGGTTTTGTATCCGAAACTGTGCATTTATCAAAGTAAAGTCCGAAATATAAAACCAGCCTCCACGGTTTAACCGAGACCAAAGACAACCCTTGTTTTGTAATAATAAATAGTTTTCTTTGTAATGCGTCAAGTCGATGACTAATAAAACTGTAGATGACTGTTAGGATTAGTTTCTATCCTTTTCACTTTTTCACTACTTACTGAAATAGGCATGTATTTTCTCGCAAATTGACATAAACTCGTAGATAAGATCAATAACTTCATTCAATATTCCAAGAACGATAGAAGGTACCTATTACCTACAATACTTCAAGTAGTTTACATTCATTACCACGTTCTGTCTTTTAAGTGTGCACTAAACCATTTAAAGACGGTTTTATTATTCTATTGATCCTATTCAACAGGGACCTTGAGAACGAAGCGGAAAATTGTGAGTGATTACCTGTGAGTATACCGGAGAATATATTCACGATGTGGTCGTTACTTGACGCCTGGGTCGAGTAGCTGGAGAGCAGGACGCCAGCCACTGTCAGGCAAAGTCCTGATAAAGCCATGAACCTCGGCATGTGGAAGATCTTCACCACAGCTCTGCACCAAGACTCCAGTAACAGTCTTATCACCACCGCTATAACTGGCACCAAGGCTATATCCACGTCCCATATCTTCATAGGTTCGTCCTCCTCATGACCTTCTTCCCGAATCGCCTTCAGGATGATGAGCCCGTACATCGACAGCAACGCTGGCACAGTGATATGGTATATCACGGCGGACACAACAATTAGCCAGCCGTACCCGCCGTCTGGTGGCGTAGGTCCAATCTCAGGTTGCGAGGCCACTATCCTGTCCAAATGCAAGTCTTCATTTCTGCTTTCACCTCTCTCTACTCGATTCACGGTCGGAATTTGCTGAACCTCCATGATTTTCTTCACAAAAACAATAACTTCATGGTAAAAGTATGTGTAGCCAGCAAGTTATCTATATGGAATGGGTGTGTTATCTTATCATTATCATTTCGCGTAATCACTTGCTCTATATTTTTAAAATCAGCGCCAATATAATCAAACACAATACACAACTCCGGCACATGCTTATATTTTAGCTACTGACTGCGCAAGCCACAAAATAACATGGTGAATAAAACAGCTGGTTTATTTATCGAAGAATTAATTATGAAAAAATAATTAACCTTTAAAAATTGTGTCTTGCACTTTTATTAGTTTCTGAACGAAAGCAAAAGCAATAAATGTAATACTGCCAAATTAAAAACGTCCTGCCAAGTTGAATGAATAAGACAGATAGATAGCGATAGTTACGAGATCGAAAGAGATATCCGACATTTGATTACTGTACAATGTTATTTCAAAAAGTTCGGTTTGTACACTTTGTACAAAATGAATGAATCCGTTTGATCGACATTTGTGAAAGACGGAGACGCTCTAATAAGAATTTTCCCGTTTATTTCGATAATGCAAAGGTATATTCAATGAAAACTTAGTTAAAACCGTTGTTACTAAGTTTACAACGACATTTTACTGGTGTAGTGAAACGTTTTCGGTGTGACAACTTGTTTTACATCGTGTTCATACCCCGTGAAGCATTTTAATTGCTTGTAATTTTGGTGGGTTTCATTGTTGTGTGTTGGTGCAGGTGTTTCTGGTGCAGTGCTGATGGGTAGGATTCAGGAGTGGAGGCTGTACCATGGAAACGGAGTCTGTGAGGTCTGAGCTGAGCAGCCGGTCGCGGAGAAGCTCTAGGCACCGGCAGCACACGCATCGCAGCACCCGGTACGATAGGCCTCCGGGCTTCATTGTTAACTCTTTAGATCCTAAGATAAACAACATCGTCACAGTTCAATGTTCTCCCCATAGAACTGAGAAAGTTTGCTACAAATCTAATGGGAAATTTCCCCAACTTAATTACAGTGTGATATGATCAAATAATTACAAGTCTTCAACCAAATTATTGTTACTATGTTGTCAGCTTGTAGTATTGTTGCTAGACCGGCTCCTCAGCCATCCATGTATAACCAAAAAGTTTAAACACCCAAGTACAAAATGTCCTCATTAATATTCACAAGTTGTTTTGGGATGATAGTGAGGCATAAAGTATGCATAGCAGGTGTATGTAAATGTTCTTAACTAAACTCCTGTTTTATGGATGTTTGGGCAAGAAACAGGATGTTTTTGTGTGTTACATCTCATATATGGAATCTGTACATGATGAATTAATAAGTACATAAACATAATATACTATGTTTTGCTTGTAATGTGTGGTCAGATGCCAATTGTGTAACAATTCTTTATTTGATAAAAATAAAGGATTTATGTAATTAGGAAGTAACTATTCTTTAATTTACGGTAATGTTTATAAATCTATTTCAGTGAAAGTTTTGAGTCAAATTACATACCTACACTTTTGTAAAGATTATTTACTTTAGTGTGTATTTGAACAAGCAGAAACAAGGATATTTCTTGTTCCTTTGCACACTAAATTTAGCAAACACACAAGACATGCCTCAATTGTGTTCTATTTCAGGAGCACCAAGTCACAGAGGAAGGAATCTTCAGAGAATACAATGGCGCCATTTCAAACTAGTGTAAATATTAACCCTGAGATGGGTAGAGACGGGCAGGAGGTCATTGAGGTCCAAATCTTGCCACAAGACGAGAACTGGGGAGAGAACACTACTGCGGTCACAGGAAACACGTCTGAAGGCTCACAGTCTATGGAGGATGTGAGCAACTGGCCCATGGAGTCAGATAATGGCATAGGTTTTGTCTGCACAAGATATTTTGGCACAACAATAGCTCTTGGACTATCATTTGTTTCCTTTGTCAGTCCACTAGCAATGGTAGTGTTGCCAAAGATTGGATTCTTCCCAGGGTTGTCAGACAACATAGCATTACAGCCAAGTCAAAGGATACAGTTGCTTGCGTGCACCGCTGAGTGTAAAGGAATACTCCTTTCTTTAGCTTTTAAACTGGTATTACTTGCCATAGGAGTTTGGGCAGTGTTCCTAAGACCAAGAAATGCAATCCTGCCAAGGATATTCGTGTTTAGGGCTACAACACTCGTCATTTTAGCCGTATGTATATTTTCGTACTGGTTGTTCTACATTGTTCAGATAACTGAAGCAACGAAAGCCCTTGCGCTAGGTGAGGAAGCAATGGACTACAATGCCTTAGTTTCTTACGTATCCAGTTTTGCGGATACTTTACTGTTTATACATTATATAGCTGTTATTTTAATGGAGATAAGGCACCTAGAGCCTGTGTATTACGTGAAGATTGTCCGAAGTCCTGATGGAGAAAGCAGGTCATATGCTATTGGGCAGTTGAGTATACAGAGAGCAGCGGTGTGGGTTCTACAGAAGTATTACACGGAGTTCCCGATATATAATCCATACTTGGAGAAGATACCAATATCTAAATCACAGAGGAAAGCCCAGTCTAGTATAAAGTTCTATGAAGTTGATGGGTCTACTAATGTGCAGCCAGGACAAGCCAGGTGAGTTTTTAAATTAGGTAGTCTCACTTTGCTAATATGTCAAAATTACATTATTTCGTAGCTATTTCTGTTTTTTCCTTCATTCTAGAATTGTACACTCAGCTTAGTGTATTGTTGAAATTTAATAGATTTCCATTCCAAGTTGAATAGGTTTTTATTTAATTAATTACAGTGCTGGCATACCTCCAAATCATGCCAACTTCGACCTTAAGTTTTCCGGGTCAGATTCGTTGCAAATTAGCTCTAATTGATCTCATATTGAGCCATGTATTCAATTACCAAATACTCTATATTCATATTTCAATACAATCTTTCACGTAAAAGACGCAGCAGACACATTATTTCTCGTAATTATCTTTGAACCACAAAGGTCACAGTGACTGCGCATTCAAAATAAAACAGTTAGGAAGTCAATATTAATTGGTATCTCGTCATGGCGTAATGGATTAGACATGGCTGTGGCTAGTCAAAAGAACTGCGTCGAATCGAATTTTAAAGAGCGCAACGGATTGTCGAATCTCGGCCGGTAGATAATTATTGTAAAGCTTCTGCCACGGACTGACTTCCGAGTAATTACGAGTTCACTCGTAACAGTCAAGGTTTCATTAAATAGTTATGGAAACTTTTTTAGAAACTTTTTTTGGACTGCCTCGTTAGCCTAGTGGTCCTCATCGCGACTGCTACGCTAGAGGTTTTGGGTTCGATCCCCAGCTCGAGCAGTGTTATTGGGTTTTTCTATGAAATTCTCAGTAGCAGCTCGGACTTAGGATTTGTGCCCGAGTAATGGCTATCGGCTCGCCTCCTATAACATGCCATGCTGAGGCTTTTGCTTTGAGTTGTTCAGAAACCTCCTTTTTTTTACAAATAGGCCTTAATCCTTCATTACCATGCTCCAGATCAACGACAGGCTCGTGCGGCGGCGGCAGCACCCGTCGCCGCGACTCGGGCTCGGCGCACAACGAGCGCTACTACGAGGAGGCGGAGCGCGAGCGCCGCGTGCGCAAGCGACGCGCGCGCCTGCTCAGCGCCGCCGAGGACGCCTTCGCGCATGTACGGAGAGTCAGGGTGTCTACTAACGGTGAGTTATGTGTGGTACTAGCAGGACCGTATAAGTCTTTGTGGTGCGAGTTTCTATAACTGCGCCCTTAATATTGTTTTTCTGTTTTTGGCCTGGTCATTTCCGGGCCTCTCCAGGGACTGGGACCATGTGCCTGGGCACCGCTGGCACTGCCCTAGTTATAGCACTTTATACTAGTGACGCCCGAGTATACTATTGGAACTTATTTTAAACTAGCCTCCGCCGGCTTATTTCACCCGCCATAAGTTACGTCTTTGGTTACTACTCCACTCCCCTGAGTCGTAGTGTGATGTTATAAAGCCTATTTTGCTCAAGAATAATATAGCTATCTATTGATGGAACAATTGTTAAAATTGTTCCAGTAGTTCCGGAGCTTATTCGGTACAAACAAACAAAAGAAAACTTTGCTCTGTATAATATTAGTACTAACTACACACAAGAAGACATAAATAAGAAAATGAATAAGAACACATAAATGCAGTAGTTTATTCAAAGCTGATTATGTTCATTAACTTCGTCTAATGAACTCCTTTTTCAAAGTCATGTGTTCCTATCTTCATATCACCACGTGTTATGTTCCCCTGCAGGCGGCGCGCTAGGCCCGCGCGAGGCGGCGCAGGCGGTGTTCCCGTCGCTGGCGCGCGCGCTGCAGAAGTACCTGCGCGCCACGCGACAGCAGCCGCGACACTCCGCAGACTCGGTAGTGTGCACAGAACCATTTATTACTTACACTTTGACTGTTAAGTTCTTAGACACAACAAAAATACACAGTAGTAGTAGAGCTCTTTGTGAAGAAGCTCGTCCGAGGAAGTAGTACCACCATACCTATTTCTACCGCAAAGCAACGTTGCTGTGTTCGGGTTTGAAGGGTATGCGTGCCGGTGTAATTACCTACACAGGCACATTAGACAGTTTAACTGGGATGGCAATGCATTTGCAAGACCTCTTAGTACATAATATGTGCATAGGCAGCGGTGACCATTTAACATTAGATGGACCATCGGTTTCTTTGCCATCCAATGACTTAAAAAAATGGCTCAAGATACTTAGTCTTAAATTTTAAAATACTCTCTCTCTTCCAGGTCCTCGCCCACTTAGCCCGCTGCCTCTCACAAGACGCGTCTCCGCGCGCCTTTCTAGAACCATTCCTCGTTGAAGGTCCCGTACTGTCCGCAGACCAGGAGACCAGGCCCATACAGAGATGGTCTCTAATCTCCGACGAGCTCCTAGCTCGGCCCTTGGCTGACAACGTGGAGTTCCAGTTGAGGCAAGGTGACATATCACTTATCTGTACCATAAAGCAACTGCCCAAGTTCTCGCTGACAGAAGAGGTCGTTGACCCCAAGAGCAACAGGTTCATTCTCCGGCTGAACTCGGAGACGTCCGTTTGACAGGAGGAGTATTGTAGCAGAGAGGATTTTAGACTCGTATGACATACGGAGTTCTTTTAGGTTAGGTAATGGACAGATGTTTAGTTTTCGGCCAGTTGTGAGGTCGATTGCATGATGTTAAAGTCCAGTGTGATGTTACTTAAGGTCATCGCTCATAATGATAGCACGACTCCGACACAGCGAATAAACTGCCATTCAAATTAGGACTTTAAAACGTGTTCTTTAAAGCGTCTTATACAATGACAAGATAGAAAAGTGACGGCTTGCGAGCGGCGCGCTGGCAGCTAATTGTTGAATTTTTCGAAGCGACTCCGGCCGAGCCGTTGCCGTGTCGGAGCGGTGCTGTTATAGCAAATGATGAGTGTTTTGAGCATAACATTCAAGTTACAATGAAATGGAAAGGACTGTAACAAAACCTACAAATTCAGTAATTCAAGCATTCAAATGGCAGGCAGCTCCTGTTGGTTAGAGAGTTATAATGTAAATAGAGCATTTCACTAAATAATCTACGTATATTTGTCAACGCTTGTGTTCAATTTGGTGCGAAGTTAAGCTTCTGTTCATTGTCTATTCTTATGAGACAGTTCATTTTGCAGTAAGGGATAAGATGTTGCTTTTGCAAAATGTAATGTAATAATAAAAAAATATCGTCAAAAGTTGTGCTATTGCTATGCAATAGGTTCAAATAAAGCGAGTTTGGTGTAGAGGTATAAAAAAAAGTACATTGATCGTGCTTTTTAAGTGTATAATAAGACTAAGGTTTTATAGACAATTTTGTTATGAAATTCTCATGATAATGAGCCCAGTGTGAGCTTATAAACTGTACAAGTGAGAATATTCCCATTGGCAGCGATAATGCACCAAACAGAGCCATTTTATACCATTAATATAGACATTACTTAAATAAAAAAAAAATACTCCATTATCTACAGGCTGGATTTTTGGTAAAATTTAGTGATCCTGTGATACAATTATCACGAATAAATTAAGTTCATTTGTTTTTATACTGAAATCGTGTAAAATGTAATTTCTAGTACTCCTACCTTAAATGGTCCTAAATGAAATAAGATCAATTGCTAGAAAAATTTAGCATTTTTTTTCGCTGACTGTATTTTTTTTCCAAAATCTGTGAATGCCGTTCAGAATATGTTAATAAGTTACGGATGGTCTCCTAGGAACGCTTTCTTGTAACTATAAGGTACCTGCCCATAGTGACCCGTATCGAAAATCCACCTTGTATATAACATTAACTTAAAAACTGAAAAGAATCTCAATTAACGCGAATCTCAAGTATTGTAAGTACCTATAAAAAGACACTTTGTCGCCATTTTGTTAAATTAGAAAAGACTAGACTGCATTTAATGTTTTATGAGTAGGTTATAGGTTATTTTGTACATTGTGTCATATTTTAACAAATGTATTAAGCACAATTTTTGTAGTATGTAAGACAAGTAAATAAATATTACAAGAATTAGGGCGGATCTACACGATGCGATATTTTGAATTGAGTTGCTATGCTTTTCTGAAACTTCAAACTACTTACACAATATTATACTTAGATTACACAAATATAGAGGGAATAGCGTTAGTGCGCACAGATGAGTAAATTCGATTGAAGTCCAATAATTTATTCAAATTAGATTTTTTTAAAAGGCACTTGAATGTACATGACAGAAAAAGAATACAATATTGAATCTACTGGCCCATTCCAAAAGGTAATTTCCTATGGATAAAATGGGCAAAAAAGATACAACGCGTTTTTGCCAGACCTTTATAGGTAACCCTATAATATTGTATGAAGGAAATAAGGGTTAAATACCTACATTATGTGTTGTTCAAAATACTCATCGTGTAGATTCATCTTCAGCCCAGTGGATCTGAATGAATCTCAAATATGTATTGTATATTATATTATTAAAAATATATTTCGTCTATTAAATCTAATTATACCATATCATAGGATTATATTATATTTATTTTGTAATTAAGTAAGTATTAAGACAGCTATTTAATTGTAGGTTTAATATAAGGTGATATATTTTAAAATGTTTATCTATTATTTATATATATAAAAGTAAATGTTTTTGATATGTGATTTATTTATTTATCAAGAGTATTCACTTTAAGTATTTCTATTTCTTTATACAAAAATATAAAAATTGTTTTTTTTTTATAAACATTTTAAAATATATTAAAAGACAGTTGTAAGACTGGTTTGATAGAATTTTTGAACTCTTTACATATGCAAGTGAATGCGGTTGTGTTTAGAACAATTATGAATGTGTTTATGTATGGGTGTCGCTGAATTGACCAAAGAGCGCTTGGAATTTGTAGCTAATTGTAACATATCGTAAGGTTTACAATCGTTTGGCACGTAATCGTGACAGCTTTTAATGTGCTAGGAGAAAATTGCGTAAAAGTTTGAATTTATATTACTTAAGGCTTGAAGGGTTAAAGAAATGTTAGGATGTCTTGCCAATATTTCTTCGTTTTATAGACTTTTCGGAAGTATTTTTGTAAACAATGGACTTATCTCTGCTAAATTGGAAAATATTATTAAAAATCTTTCAAGAATTGATTCAAGAATTGAAAGTCTATCTTTTAATTAAACAGTTTAAATGTCAAGAATTTATTAAAAGGAGACTTATCTATCATACTACTATTCAATCATTGCCCCGAAGCCCTAGGTTCTAAAAAGACTTTGTCAAATCTCATATCAAGTTTATTACCCAATAGAAATTGACAGAATTTACGCCGATTAGTGACTCTCCGGTTTCTCGAACGAAAATCAACTCAAAGTACATGTGACAAAATTTCAACTGTTTGTTCATAATTCGGTCAACCAAGCATTTTGCCCGTGTTTGATCATTTATCATACTAAAGGGGATGTGCTAAGGTTATCCGCAAAATGAAAAAACATACAAAGTTTTTCCAAATTTTACAGGTTGTATGGTAATAAATGAATATGCAATTAGAGAATGATAATCATTACAACCATCATCATAAAAGAATGGGAAATCTTCAAACGACTTCTTCCTTTTTGGACGGAGTGGCGGGGAGTGTCAGACTCTTACTGACTACAACCTATTCCACTATTGCCCTTTGCTTTCCAGGGCCGCGGTGACTCTTTCGAATAAATTCTGCAAACCTGACAAGATTATAACTGTTTGAGTTATAATTTGGCGCAAACGTCATATTTTTATTGAACAGGTACATTTAGTAATTCTAACTTGGACAGTTATGTTGTGCGGGTAATCTTAGCATTTTCGAGTTATTCCCATCTGTCCCCTGCTTGTTCTCACCTGCTTGATCCCCTTATCAGTGATGGGGGACAGATAGGAGTGAATATACTTCGAACTGTGTCCTTGTTGCTAATGGGGGGCAGATCAAACTTTTTCCCGATCTGTCCTCATAAGGGGACAAAGCAGGGTGGACAGATCGGAATAATACGCGTTTTCGCCTTAATTTTTCACTGTCCTGGAGTATAACAGGCTTTTAGGAACCTAGGGGCAATTATTATTGACTGTCTTATACAGCTTGACATGATTTGTGTAATAGGTATCTTTTGTTGGGGATCCTAAATAAATTATATAAACATATTTTTTTGAGATTAGGCCTTCGAAAGCCACGCAGCCTTTGCTGTAGACTCCAATGCTCAAACAGCAGCCTTCTGTAAAATGCTTGTGCCTGCTTAGTGTTAAGTATTGTACTGTAGCCAATGTGAAATAATTCCATTAACTAATATAGTGTAATAGGACATTTTTTTAAATGATTTTATTGTTTGTATGATATTGTTTTTATTGGAAAGTTTGAATGAGTTGTTAGGCCAGTTTATAATGCTGATGATGAAATAAAAAAAGGTCTGCTATAGTCAAAATATGGTTGTTTTTTATAACGCGACACGTGACAGCGTTAATAATAAACCATGAGCATTTTCTAAATAATTATTTTAATATTTTAACAAAAAAGACTAATTTTGAAGTTTGTTATGTATTCGAAACACGAGACTCAATACAATGCACAAAGTATTTGCCTATAGATGTAATTGTATGCACAATATTGTAAGCGTTGTAAAACAATTTGTACACTTTTGTATTTTTTAAATAATATAAAGTGAATTTTGTATGTTTGGTTTTTATTTTTGATGCTCGTTTTGTTTTAAGTACTGGATTGAAGGCACAATACACACTGTGGGGACCACACCATCTTCTCAGTGCAAGAGCGAGACAGAGCAATACATGACCCATAGCATCCCGTTCTGCCGCCGCCGACTTACTTGTTTACCGGAACTTATAGATTTCTTCACACTGATAACTGCGTCATTGAATTTGTCATCGAGATTTGTGTTATCTGTACCTACTTACCGATAAACAGTACCTAGGTACATTGTTTTGGAATGGTGGAACATAAAATAATGAATTTGTTTATGTTCTGCCACATTCATCAAATAACAATCTTTATTTAGTAAGTCTGTTAGTCTACAACGTCGCAGTAGCAAGTAGGTAGAATATGGTCACAGCGTTTCGATGGCAAAATATGGTTTAACCTAACAGATTAACTACTGAGCTTAAAGCCATGTTACAGACAGATTTTGCCATTTTCATCACAATAAACACTAAACCTCTAAATATAAAAGAAAAAAGTCACCCAAAATATACCAAAGTAACAAATTCATTTATTAATATCAACACTTAAAACAACAAAACAGACTCAGCCTTTCTTTCGTACTACAGTAACAGCCGCTAAAACTCTTACTCAACGGTCATAAGGTTCAAATTTACACATAACGGTTTCGGGAACGAAACCCATAGATTATAGACTACCTTAAATTTTCGCCATGCAAACTTGCAGCCATGGGAAGCATAGTATACGCCGCTGATGGTCCGTACATATTTTTCAGGAAGTTGCATCTTGATTGTCGCTTGGGTAGGCAGACAAATATCCACATGGCGACAAAAGCTAGCGTAATGCATAGAGTGACGATAGCTATTGTGATGCCGATGTGCTGTTGTACGGTACACGTGAAGTATTTGGGCTTCAGGTCGAAAATGCGTGCGTTGAATAAATTCGATGGGGATGCGCATCTGTAAATAATTGGAGGTTTAGAATGTTTTATTTAAGGAAAGCTTACAGACTAATAAAATTAATCCGTACTAATATTATAAATGCGAAAGTAACTCTGTCTGTCTGTCTGTCTCTTCTTCACGCCTAAACCACTGAACCGATTTCAATGAAATTTGGTAGAGATATAGTCTGGGACCCGAGAAAGGACATAGGATAGTTTTTAACCCGGAAATCCCTCGGGAACGGGAACTATTAATCGACGCGGACGAAGTCGCTGGCAAAAGCTAGTAAATAAATAATTTGAAAACCCTTGTCTTGGTGGATACCCGAAAAATTGGGGTTACCACAATCATTTACGTCTGCCAAGAAAACTACTCACCACCAACCGATTGGCATTTATTGAGCACATTTTATGAGCTGTCAAACGCGATTTACGCGTAGATTTTCTATGGCATTAGTAAACTGTGACGTCACAGATTTTTTAACTCGATTGATTAACTATTTATTGATTTGAATTTTGAAAGCAACAAAAAAGCTAAGTTCAAAATTAATCGGGAATTCAGGGTTAAAATTTTGAAGACCATTTTTCCGCAACCACATGTTGTTTGCAAACATAAACAATCTGAATTCAACAAATATTGATCACATTTTTCTCCACAGAAAGTTATTTGCATCTGATAAGGTCGGTCAACAGGCGGCCATGACTAAGAACACCGTGAACAATATAATCTATCGCTAAATGCATCGCGGCATATTGTTACAAGGTCACTTCGCGCATAAACTACGTGCCAGATGTACTGTCAACGTTATTGAGCTATTTTTACTCTTTTGTTTCAGAAACTAGACACGGAGATATATTCCTATTATCTAAGACCTAGTTGAGCTTGTTTGTTTAGGTTTTTAGATTGAGAATTTGAGATGTTTTGCGTTATCGCCTAGAAGTTTATTATGGCATTTCTGGTGCTGTAAAATTGAAATGTGTTGCTGAATGATTACGTTTTCATGTATTTTCACGTCTTTGGTAACTGCTCTGCTCTCCTGGGGCATAGCGTCAAGTTACATAGCCTATAACTTATCTCATTAAACGGGCTATATAACGCAATAAGATTTTTTCAAATCGGACCAGTAGTTCCAGAGATTAGCGCGTTAAACAAACAAACTCTACAGCTTTATATTAATAGTATTGATACTTATGTATGTACTAGATTCATAAAGGAATTAGGTCATAAGTTCTAATTCCTTTATGAATCTAGTGAACTTACCTCAAATGGTCATAATATTCCTCGGGTATCTGTAGCTGCTTGACCCACACCATCTTACAATCGCATTTCCATGGATTGCCCTGCAAGTCCAACTCCATCAGAACTCCAAGCGGCGTCGCCAGACTTTCGTCCAACTTCGATAATCTTGATCCTTTTAGCGACAATTTTTCCAGACCAAAATTGTCCGGATCAGACAGAACTTCTCTTCCAAATGCCAATTTACTGAAACTAGTTAGGTTTTTGTTTCTCTCCAATTCCAAAGTCTTCAACGCTGGGAGGTACTGAAATGTGGCTTCTGGGATTGTACCTATTTGTAGGTTGTTTAGTTTTAATACTTTCAGCGCTACCAGATCGTTGAAATCTTCGCTGAATATGTCTGTTATAGGATTGTCTGATAGGTCCAAGTACTGCAGAGTGAACGGTATCTCAAACATTTCTTTAATACTGTTGTTCGATATTATTAGTTTTCTCAAATCGTAAGCGTCTACAAAGAAGTTGTCTGGTACCTTTTGGAGATTGATGCCACTTATGCTTAGATTTTGTATCTTGTCTGTAAGGCCAAACCCACTTCTGTCGAACAAATTCGCGTTCCTCAAAGCGGGTCCCAAGTTGTTATTGTCTAAAACTATCTCGTTCAGTCCGCTCAAGCGATGGAACATCAACTTTGTGAATGAGGTGAATCTGTTATTAGCTAGATTCAAATATTCCAAGTTCTTCACACCTCTAAATGTCTCTTTGTCTATGAATTCCAGTTGGTTGTTACTTAAGTCTAGCCTCTTTAGTTGTGGTAACTTAAAGCTGTCGACATCTATGTTTATAATAACATTGTTGTTTAATATCAATTCTAGTAATGTGTTTGAAGTTAGCAAAGACGATGAGTGTACCACAGATATGTTAATAAATGATAAGTCTAATGAGTGCACTATGTCGGGCAGTGTGTAATTGTTCTGTAGAATATCCCTGTCTTTATACGCGCACACAATTTGTTCACCTTCAAATTCCTCATTTTGTTCACTTTGGTATCGTTTGCACAAACACACATCACTGTCACATATCGACGAACAGTTTATTTGTAGAACAAGAGCGAGTATTAACAGTTTTACGAGCATTTTGTTCGTGTGTAGCTCAGGTACTGGCGATAAGTATGAAAACTTATCGTGGCTAGATAATTCTTATCGATATTTATTTGGTCATTTCACTGCTCACGACGACTACGTGTCGGCGCAATGAAAAGTTATCAGCTGATACACATGTAGGACATTCGTTCAAATACTGCGTACTATCAGAAATACTATTATTTTTAATGAACAAACTTTTACCCGCGTTTTCGTCTGCGTGAATTTTTTTACGGACATAAGTTTTTTTTTAAATAAAATATAGCCAATACCACTCAGAGATTACATAGCTTCATATATAGCGAAAGAATTGTCAGAATCGGATCAGTAATTCCGGAGATAAGGGCGCTTAAACAAACAAAGAAATTGACAAACTTTTCAGCTTTATTATATTAGATTATAGGATGACCAATGTTTTATTGCTGTCAACCAGAAATGAGTAACATGAAACCTAGGACTCGTATGGGCGTTTCACAGATTACCTATTTTCCTGTTGTGTCGTCACTCTGTTATTGTACTCAGGGTTAATGACTTATTGCTATAACCTCCTTTGTCTTTATCGCACGCAAAAATAAAAATGATATCATAACGATGGATTTTAACAAAAACTAATATTGTTCTTCATTATTTTAATATAATTGCGTTCTAAGCTATTACATTAAAAGGCACATTATTAAATATTTTTTTTATGATTAATGCTCGTGCCTTCTTTATATGAGAAGAGGCCTTTGCCCTGCGGTAGGACAATAATAGGTTGATATTATTTATTGCTAAATAATCAGATAATTTCTGCACGTATAAGACACTTTAGGTAGTAAGGTAAAGTGTAATTACAAGGCGTTGTTTTGCGTCTTCGGAGTAAATTTTAGGAGCTTTTCATAAAAAAAAGAAGTAATCAAATATAATTACGATACCTGGTCAATATTATAAAAAAATACTTGTTTTTTTAGTTGTAACTATCAAATAACAGTATTCCAGAATACACCTCTTGCAAAAATCGGAATCGCCCAGTTGCGTATGCCGTAGGCAGTTGTCGCGCGGTTATATCAATTTGTGCATAGCGCCTAAACCCTCTGGCAAGATGGCTAGTTCGAATTGGAAAAGGACGTCAAAAAATATTTTCAAAACCAATTTATTTTATTACTGATTCGTGTTAAGAATCACGAGCATAGTTAACTCCTTGAATTTGACGAGGATGCAAAACTATATCTTGTATGATACTACTGTTCCGAAGTAAACGCACATCAGAGGTCAAAAAGATCACTCAGAGGTTGACCTTTACAGATACGTACTTAAGCTACATAATAGTAAACATAATAAATAAGAGATATACTTAAAATCTACCGCGCGTCGCTTGCACGCTACCCTTTGTGCTGGGGTCTTCGTGAGCCTGGAACAAAGATTGCAATATACAGAATGGAATATAAATATAATGTATGAGTATGTGTGTATATGTATTTGCTTAGAAAGGTAGGTATAGGTGCAAAATACAGATGTTCGCAACGTTTTTGTCTTTGTACAAAAGTACTGCCTCGTTAGCCTAGTGGTCCTAAGCGCCACTGCTACGCTAGAGATCTCTTGGGCTCGATTCCTAGGTTGAGCAGTGTTATTGGGTTTTGCTATTCACAGTACCAGCTCGGAGTTAGGATTTGTGCCCAGTTAATGGCTATAGGCTCGCCCCCTATAATATGGGACCGAAACATACCGGCGATGGGTGTATGGTCAGCGACAAAAGTCGATCAACAATTTTACTTTTACTTATCTTTTAAATAGACACGAAATAACACAATTCACTGCTATTCTAATTTTAGATCCATTTCGTATTTCCTTTGATATTGTGCTCAATAATTAGGATTTTAAAATCTGAAACGTTAATCTACTTTTGTAGCTGACTGTACATTGGTATACCTCTGCATAACCCCTCTGGGAACACAAGCGTGATGATATGTACATATACCACAGTTTTTTCGTCCTACCTTAATAACAATAGCGGTCCTAGGCCCCGTGTTCCACAGCTGGGCGTCGTGGTCTACGAAGGCGGCCTCCACGGCCACCGTGTAGAGCCCCGGCGTGCTCACGGACACCAGCTGCTGCGCCGAGAAGAAGTCGCGCACCGGCGACACTGTCTGCACCGCCGTCAACACCGGCGGGATGTTTGTTAGCTCTACTGTCTGGGGGAGATAGATAAACATTATATACCTGCTTTTCTTTCAATTGTAGTAGTTGACACCACCATCAATTGACATACTTTTTATGAACTGTCAAAACGCGATTCTCCCATAGATTTTGTATGGCAATAGCACGCTGTGACGTCACTTATCGGCTTACTCAATTGACTAACTATTTATTAATTTTAAAGTAAGTACTCGCAAAATTCTAATTTTACAATAAATTGAAAATTAATCGGTTTTCATGAGTAAAATGAAGTGTTTTTTTTAGAGAAGTTGTGACTTGAAATTATTGGTTAGTGGTGTCAACTACCCAATTAGTTTAGGATCGGCACGGAATGTCTTCTTCTTTTAAAGATCTATATCAGTAACTTAGATAGCTTCCCCAATGTATAAAAAATCCATCGTTTCTGTGTCTATCCGTCGTAAACATTTCTCATGAAATCAACAAACTGTTTGGCTGAGTACCAATGAATTCATTACCCAGATGAAAAAGCTAGTTAGAGAAACACCGGCAGTCACTTTGATAGAGGTATCTTATTACGTGGGTACTTACTTTCTCGTTGGTGCGAGGATGCGGCGTGGCGGTCACTGTGATCTGTACGCCTTTGACTTGTCGCAATTTTTGGCGTCGACTGTAGAGTACAAGTAATAAAAAAAAAAAAAATAAGTAACTCTCGACAGAAGAATGAAGATCCCTACCGCAGCTTGCAAAAGAGCTGATAGTCTTGAAACGGCTGAACCGATTTCTAAAACCATCGCTGGGAAATCTACTTTCAAATAAAACAAAACCGCATTCAAATCCGCTCACCCGTTTACGTGCCATTAAAGTGCTACGGTGCCACAGATACGTCAAACTTATAACACCCCTCTTATTGAGTCGGGGGTTAAAAAGAAGTCGGTAAATAACAAATATTATAAAAAGATAATATTATTTGTTTGTAAGAGGTTATCTGTGGAAGTGTAGATTCGATTTCATTTTGTTTTTCAACTTTATTAGGGACTACATATTTTTGAGTTTCATATTATTTAGATTACTTCAGCCTAGTATGGCAAGTGGTAGAGTGAGTATTGCGTGTAGTGGGTTAGTATGGCAAGTGGTAGAGTGTGAGTATGTAGTGAGTAGTGTAGTACCTGAGCGGCAGCGGCGGCAGCACGACGCCCTCGAGCTTGAGCGCGAGGCGGTGCGACAGCGGCAGCGTGGCGGCGTGGTCGGGCGCCGCGCCCGCGCCCGCCGCCACGCGCCACGCGGGGCTCAGCGACACGCGGCACAGCGCGCCGCCCGACCGCCCCGCGCACACGCCGCGCGGCCACGGCACGCCCGCGCAGCACGCGCGCACGCACGCTAGGACTGCCTCCATGTGCTAGGACGTCATAACACATTAGGGCTCATTTTTGTTGCTCGCTAACTCATCTCCAAATACGGGCTATAAACTAATGAAAGTAAGCTATGTATATCTCGGTCGATATACTGCATGCAGGAATTCCCCCTCACGCGGCCTAAAAACCAATTAAATCCATCGGTTGGGTACACGCTTACGAGCCCTTTCGACTAATAAAAACAATTGCAGCATGCGGTCCCTATGGCGTGCGTCACCCGCACCCCAAATGCAATCAGATTTTTTTACCAATAGTTTATTTGGGATGTTTTAAATGGACGCTTTTATAGAAATTTGGTTGGTCATAACTTTTGCAAAAATTGTATATATTTAAAATAACGACTCATATCTAAAACAGGTTTAAATATGCTCGAGGCTTAAAATACAGAAAGAAAAAAATTGGAAAGACGCTTGTATGGAAAAATAGTGACAAGGAAACGTTGTGTCTTTTTACACGCTATAAAATTCGTCCACCATCACCTAAAAATAGCCAACAAAACCAGAACACAATACCAACTAAATCAAAGCACTCACCCTATGAGTAATCCCCGGCGTAGTAGTGGGGTTGTCGAACAGCTTGCTGGTGATGTCCGCGATGGCGGTGCTGGCGGACAGCGCGATGGCCTCGTCCAGCGTGACGGGCGTCAGGTCGGCCGGCTCCAGCTCCTGGGGACGCTCCTGTGTCGTGGACGTGATGCGGTCCAGCAGCTGGGCTAGCTGGCTGTATGTGTGCTGGGAACTGGGGGCGCTTGTTAAGGGTGTTTGGACTCGAATTGTAGGGGTTACAGTTGATATTATAAAATCACTAGCTGACCCAGCAAACGTTGTTTTGCCATATTTTTTTTTTTAGGGATATGAAAAATAGATGTTGGCCGATTCTCAGACCTACTCGATATGTACAAAAAATTTCATCAAAATCGGTCAAGCCGTTTCGGAGGAGTATGGCAACGAAAACTGTGACACGAGAATTTTATATATTAGATTAACTGATGAAAATATTTGCGTTTACGCCTTACGGTATTTCATACACACTTTCTAGATCTTATTTTTTTAAATGAATGAACCTATTTTAATGAAACTTAATACACATAAGCAAGATACATACGTCTAAAAAGTTAGATAAGAACCCAAAAAAAAAAATGTGTTACAGTTAAGTTTTTCATAGAAACAGATATTGCTAATTGTCTTTTTTTTAATAAGACTTTTCTAAAATGTTCTCAACTAGGTACCTTTTTATATATCCTGCTTATGTGCAGAAGCAGGATACATAGTTACATACTAAACTGTATAGTAATACAGTTTAGTATGTAACTATGTATCCTGCTTCTGCATTCATTTTGAAATATAAGGACTTGACAATTTGTATGACAGGTTTAGAGAAATGACATTAAGAGGCATTTGCCTCTTGATGAAATGAAAACTCCTCCTCTCTTCATGATAAAAATATAAACATCAGCATAACAGATGTTGTATGTAATTGACGCAGATTCTTGTAATTTTTACTTATAAAGGATACATATTGAGATGCCTGAGCGTGGAGTCGTCGGCGTGGAAGGCGGTGCGTGCGATGGCGGCGTACTTGTGCGACACGGCGGCGACCGCGCGCGACGCGGCACGCAGGGCTGCCGGGAACGCGCCCGCCTTCAGCGACGGGTCGCGCGAACTCTGCTACGGGGGCACTTTAGTGTTACATGACTTACCAAAAATAAGGGTACTTTTGGGTTACTTATGTATATATAAACTAACGCCTTTTTCCCATGGGGGTAGGTAGAAACCACTGAATGCCACCCGGTTATTCCCCGGATGCAGCTTAATAACCAAAAATCCATATGTTGGTGTTAAAAATAGAAATCTGCCGTACCTTGCAAACGAACTCTATCGATTAATAACAATGATTACAGCAAGCGGTCCGATGGCATACGTGAACAGAAATCAACCGCGGTGTGTGTGTACCTATATAAACACTTACGCCTTTTTCACATGGGGGTAGGCAGAAATCACAAAACGCCACCTGCTACGATCCTTATATACTCCTTTCGCCTCGTACACATTCATACATCTGATCATACAAGCATGCCGGTCACGAGTTCTGGGCACCTGACCTTTCTGAAGAATCTCACTATTAAGGTCAGTGTAGAAAAAAAAAAACAAAAAACTTTATTCTTATTTTTATTTTTGAAATAGCAAGAGTATATTTATTTTTCTTTTACTTTTATTTATACTTTATTACTTTATTTTAACTAGTTTAAACTTTCTAAATACTAAAGTATAAGTCATACCTGCGAGTGATTATGCGCGACGGCAGGCGGCGGCTGCGTGCAGAGCGTGCGCGCGGCGTGCGCGGTGCGGGCGAGCGCGGCCAGCGCCTGCGCCCGCGCGCGCATCCAGGCGGCCGGCAGCGCCGAGCACGCGCCGCAGCCCGGGCAGCTGCCGCCGCAGCCCCCAGTGCCGGCGCCCCCGCCACCGCCCGCGCCGCCCCACCCGCTCGATACCTCCCACCCAGAGCTCGCTTCTTCTAACCCAGCGATGCCTAGAGAATACTATTTTTTTAACACATCTGTTGCATCTGACTGACAAAAGGTTCCCCTATAACTGCTACTCTAAAGTTCGTGTCAGCTTCAACACATTTCTAATTTACTGATTTAACAGAACATTCTATAGAAAAACTTTAATTCGAAACATGAACTTTAATCAAACCATTTACCGTAAAAAAATCGGAACTTCTTCGTCACAATTTAAAATTAATTAATAAAAACACACTGGACATATACTAGTGAACAAGAATTGAGTAAACATTAGGGTTAGTTCACACCGAGACACAACGCGAGGCAATGCTGCGCGCACTATTTAATAGAGCGACTCAAAACACATAATATAACTTTATTTACTACACTAAAAGATACACATTTCATTCTTTGAATTCAGAATACGCACCTTCTCACAATGAAATGCCTCGCATTACGTCTCGGTGTGACTCTTTTCTTGAATTCCTACACTAAAATACACGCACCTTCTTCGATGAGCTTGGCATCAGCAGCGGCGGCGCGGTACAGCGCGCCCAGCCAGCGCTGCGCCGACTCGCTCGGGGCCTCCGCCGCCAGGCGCTGCAGGATACTCGCCGCCAGCCTGTGGTGTCCGTACCTAATGCAACAATCGCATGGCAATCACACTAACATCTATACTAATACCACAGATTACAATACAGATACCCAATCCCATACAAAGAAACGTGACCTTCCTAAAACTGGCAATTCGACTGGCAATATTTTTTTCTCCATTTCCTCAATAGATGGCAGTACCGGCGACTCACTAATTGCCAGAAACAGTAGTTTTACAACGCCATCTAGGAGTCAACCTAAATAATAGGTGGAATCGAAACTAAATGAAAATGATACTCTAGAGGGCGTTGCTTTTCTATAGATTGAATCTGAACAGAGAATCAGAGAACAGAGAATCTATTAGATTCTCTGTTCTCTTCATTGCACCGCATCGTGAGTTCAAGGACAACAGTTTTATTTGTGTGAGTGAGCTATCAACTTTTCTCGCGTTTTTTACAATTCGAAGGTCACTTTCAGTTTGAATGTTGATCACAATATGATTCGCGCAACGATTTGCGGCTTTAACAGTTATCATAAATACCTACGAAAGTTTGTGAGAATGGATGTTAATAAAATATCATTGGAATGGATGGATGTTTCTCTTTCACGCTAAAAATACTGAACGGATTTGGATGTTTGGTACACGACTAGTTTACAACCTGGATTTTTTTTACGATAGTTTTTATTCCGATTTTACGTTCCCGTGGGACAATTTTCGAGTTGTAGTGGGAAAGGGTGAAATCGCTGGAATAAGATATATTATTACATAATATTGATAGTAGGTACGCTGCCTGTATCGACACCACAGAAATATAAAATACAGAAAAAGTGCCAAGGGGGCGTGTCCGTGTCACGAGGTTTTGAGCGAAACGCTCGCAACTTGCCATAATGGCCCTCAGTCGGAACTCGTAGCGAACGCAAACGTAGTTGTCATAAAATTCAAGAATGCCGTGTTATGGAATGTTTTGTTGCAAAAACCGAAGCCAAATAAAAAACTTGGGTAACCATGGAATAAAAAACCATCACGCCTGTATTCCCCGAAGGGTTAGGCAGAGGTGTACCAATGTAACCATGGAATCTCTTACCATATATAAGTACAAGTATTACACTATATTTATCTCTAAAATTACGAAAAACAACAAAATCGTAAAATATTCCTTACTTTTACTACGTTATTTTTGCTCACAAAGGACAAAGCGACCGTACTATTTTTGCAACAAATACATTGCTCCTTAACCACTACCTAATTTTGTAGTTACGTAACTAAACAAGCAATGTAAAAATCATAAAACGACAGTGTCGTAATTTTATTTGTGCGTAGTACCGGCCATAGGAACTCGCCGCCAGTCAGTGACGTGCCTGTACAGATCCACTAACGTAGATTATCGATAAGGTCGATAAGAGAATTACAGTTTATGCTTCAATTTCTCAACCGTTTTAACTCTGTTGGAAGACCGATGTGAAATAATGTTTTTATTTACATCGTACATACATTTTTAGTATTTTACATCGTAGTCGTAACCGCGTAACCAACGACCGTAAAGTAAGTTGATTAACTTTTCATTTTCATTTATTCATTTTCTTACGTATTATTTACAGTTTTAAATATTGATAATGTATATATTTTTTAATTATTTTATTTTCAGGGCCTCAAAAATATTATAGTACAATAATAAATTGAAAGAATCGACAACTTTTCGTTTTTGTCAATCACTAGCGTACATGTAAAATAGGTGTCTTTTGCCACAGTACAAAGAAATCTCTGTGTGAGTAAGTCGTACGGTGAATGGTAAATACACGTTGTGTTTGGGCATATAAGGTTTATAATTGATTGTGTAGTACGTCCTGATTTAAGATTGCGAGTGTGTGCACGACTGCGTAACTTATTGCTGCATGTGTAGTAGTGACGAGTTGGAAAGGCAAAAGCGGAGACATAGGTTTTTATATATTTTCAACGATCATTTCACATCTCCTTCTTTGTTATATCTGTGATCGACACCGTGCAATCGATTTGGAGTAAGTACTGTAGATGTAGCGTACCTACCATTGATTTTGGGTACCTACTGTCGATTCATTAACTCGTCGATGGAACGTTGTCGATACAGCAATGTTGTTAATGTAATGACTTTCGATATTATTTACTCGACCCCAAGGATATTATTTGTAATGTTCAAATTCGTATCTGTAACGTTACATTACATTACATTACAATATTTGAGAACGATTTAACTGAACAAAAATATGGGAGTATTTCTCAATATCTGGCAACCGTAAACGCACACAGATGCACGTGTCCGTACATGGCGCTACTTATCAGCCGCGCACACATTAATAAAAACTAGCTTCACTTTGTTGTTCGCGTTTATCTGCCTATTTCTTTGATCTGAGTTGTAAGTAATATGTTTATAAAAAAAAAAAATAAGTAAACATAAATGAAGTAACTAAACGTAAATTAATAACAATAGTTGCTACCCTTACGTTTATTGTAAAAATTGAGTAAAACGCCATCTATTGCAAATAGCTCTAAACTAAATGGGTAACAGATAGCTGCATCTAACGACTTTATCATTCTATGGGTTCGAATGGAAGTTAAAATTGAAGTTAAAATTTTCAGGTTTTTTTTTTGCCGAAATTACGTGATTTATGAATGTAAATAGATAAATCAGCCTTGAGCAATGAAGTTTTAATATTTACTAATCTTACTTCAGCCAAAATCTGCCGTTTAACGCAATTTAGTGGTTGTAAATTTTGTTAGAGTAACCTATACTGCCATCTATGATTTTTTTTCAAGACTAATTATAATTCGTTCCCGTTGAGACCCCGTGCTAATACATAAACTACACACACTAATACATCAACACTAATATTATAAAAAGGAAATATTTGTATTTGTGTAAGTAAAGAATAAACTTAAAAAAAATTACTGCACCGGTTTCACAAAATTTTTTGTCGTTAGAAAGCTACATTATCACCGAGTAACATAGGCTATATAACATCATGCTACGACTCACGGGAGCGGAGCAGTTACCAAAGACGTAGCTTAATGCGGGTGAAATAAGCCACGCGGTCGAAATTGCGGGTAGTTCGCTGGTGGTGGATACTTTAAAAATGATTTAAACACCAAAATGAAATAAATTTGTAATTTTAATGTTGATAATGGTGCCGATTCCCTTATTCACAAACTAAACTAAAATTAGAGAATTGACATCTCTTACTAACATACAGCGAAAGAAAAGGACGGTAATACCTTAGAACTAAGTTAGAGATGTCAAATTAGTTTTGCCTTGAACTTTTCCGTGTATTTAATCAACACGTTCTGACATGCCAATTATAATTGTATAGAGGTTTTAGTTCAACTAAAATTGACAAGTCTTATTCACGTCCGTCCCTTTCTTGTTTGATTGGAAAGAAAAAGATAGAAATAGTCTAAATTAAGTTTAGCTTGTGCATAACAGAATCGACACCATTATTTCTTTTTACTCACCAGACTAAACTAACTTGAAGTATGATACGATTCGGACCTTGTCAAATGTCAAAATAATTTGGATAAAATAAGGTAACTTGTAGGAACGCTGGGTGCAGGCCGCTTCCAACCGGCCCTTTTGGAAATCTATGGGGGGGGCCTATGTCCAGCTGTATACGTCCTGAGGTTGATACGATGATGATGACGGGTCCTTTTGGAAATCTATGGGGGAGTCCTGCGGCTTATATGATAATGATAAAGCAACATCCCACTCACCGTAGCGACGCAATAGAGACCCTGTACCGCACCCACCCATCAGCCCTGCTAATGGTGGCGAGCATGTGGTCCTGCCAGCGCGGCGCCAGGCGGCGGGACCGGGCGGCGCCCGCGCGCTCCTGCAGCAGCACCGTCGCCAGCAGCACCAGCGTGCGACCCGCGTCCGGAGGGTCCGACAGCATCTTGTCGCTGGAAACATGATCCATCTGTCAGGACTAGTCGTATCTTTGAGCACTATAGGACCTTTAGCTTTAAGACCACTATAGGGTCTTGTGTTGACTGGTAGAGAATGCCTAAGGTATTAAGTCTATTTACTTTGCTTTTTTTTTTCTTCTTTTTCTTTCATACTGTCTGCGCGGATCTTATATTATCTTGTGCATGTTTATTTGTGGAAACTTGTAATTGACCTTAGTTTATATATTGTGTAGCTTACTCAGATGTACTACCTATAAGTTTTCTTTAAAATAATAAAATAAATAACCGCCGTGCTGTCGCACGCCTGCAGCTGTATGTATGGATTCATACCGCACGATGCTCTGCAGCACGTGATGCAGGGCCGGCAGCGCGGGCCCCAGATGGTCGGGCGCGTGCGGGCCCCCGCCCAGCGCGCCCAGCGCCTCCAGCAGCGACGACGTGTGCGGCCCCGCCGTGCTGCCGCACGCCTGCAGCTGTGTGTATGGGTACATACCGCACGATGCTCTGCAGCACGTGATGCAGGGCCGGCAGCGCGGGCCCCAGATGGTCGGGCGCGTGCGGGCCCCCGCCCAGCGCGCCCAGCGCCTCCAGCAGCGACGACGTGTGCGGCCCCGCCGTGCTGCCGCACGCCTGCAGCTGTGTGTATGGGTACATACCGCACGATGCTCTGCAGCACGTGATGCAGGGCCGGCAGCGCGGGCCCCAGATGGTCGGGCGCGTGCGGGCCCCCGCCCAGCGCGCCCAGCGCCTCCAGCAGCGACGACGTGTGCGGCCCCGCCGTGCTGCCGCACGCCTGCAGTTGTGTTGCCACTACCTTGGCGGTGCGCGACGCGTATACTGACGGCTCGGCGCAGCTCAGTTTTACCTGTAAAGATGCACATGATTAGCGAAGGCTTACTATCAATCCATCACGCCTGTATTCAGAAGCGTAGCGTGGCTTGGCGGGGCCCCGTATAAACATTGGTTTGGGGGCCCTTAGGAAGGTAAAGATTTCTCACAATAAAAAAAATTGGTTGCCTGTAAAGTCGGTATACGGGCGAAAGTTTTACGTGACAACGACTTTGAGTGGCTGTGGTGAGTTTTTATGTCTGTCTCTCTCGCTCTTAAATCATAAATCATATATTTATTTGCCAACATGGGTGGAATATACATTGATGTTTTCTTTAAATACTAGAGTTCTCCATGTTTAACCATCACATGGGTATGCAAAAATTCTATTCTAAAACAGTAAATTAATTAATTATGTCAGCCTTGTCAATCACAGTTATTGTTGAATAAATAAATTTATAAGATACCCATTATATATGTGGAGTGCCCTCATATAAACGTACATGCTTTTTGTTTCTTTTTATGACACCGAGGGCGCTTTTTCTTGTCTTTCCTTTTGTCAACGTTATGTCGTTTCGCATATAAATAATATATTTATATAGAAGAAATCTAACGCGAGTTTTATTGAAATCTTATCAGATCCCAATAGGTTATGGGCCCAGGCACACGATAAGTAAATATTTCAATAAAAATTCAAGTTAAGAGCAAGATTACAACCGGTGCAAAATTCACCTACGTAATGGAGGTTACGAACGCGATGAAAATTGAAAAGTTTGATGGCAGAAATTTTAAACAATGGAAGTTTCAAATTAAATGCGCATTAAGGGCAAAGGGATTGAACATAGAAAAGTCAAGACCGATGGAAACCAGTTCGCAAGTGCAGTGGGATAAAGATGACGGTATGGCCATGTTCATTTTAACGTCATCAATGGATTTCAACCAAATATCTCTTATAGAAAACTGCGAGACTGCAAAACAAGTCATGACAAAATTAGAAGCTATATATGAACAGAAATCAGAATACAACAAAATGATAATTCATGAGAAGTTCTACCAATATTCATATACAGCCAGTGATACGATGGCACAGCATGTATCCAAGATCGAAGGCTTAGCAAAGGAGCTACGAGAGACTGGTGAGAAGATCAGTGACACAGCAATAATGACTAAGATTCTAAGCACATTACCATCCACATACCGTTCGCTTAGACAAGCATGGTTGTCACTCGATGAAGATAAGCAAACAATTCAAAACCTCACTTCTCGCTTAGTGGATGAAGAAGCCAGCCTTGCCAACGATACAAGTAGTAGTGAGACTGCGTTAGTCACGTCAAAAGGAAATTCCAAATTAAGAAATGGAAATAAACAGAATATTTCAAATGACGAAAGGAATGTAAGTCATAGATTTGTATGCTACAATTGCAATAAAAGAGGCCATTTCGCTAGTGAGTGTAAGATGCCAAAGAAAAAGTATAATGGTAAGAAACCAAACAATATGTCGGCATTCAGCACTGAAAGTTACTTTTCTGAACATGATGAAGAAGCATGGATACTGGATAGTGGAGCCTCAATGCACATGACTTATAAGCGTAAGTACTTTTGTGAGTTGAATGAGTCTCAATACAACAATTTTGTTAAATTGGGTAACAAACAGAATATCAAAGTATGTGGTGAAGGAACTATACTTTTAGATAAGCAAGTTAATGGTACATGGGAGAGATGTATACTTGAGCATGTATTATATGTACCTGATTTACGGAGAAATCTGTTTTCCGAAGGCGCTGCTACTAGAAGAGGTTATATAATAGTAAAGAATAATAGAAACACAACGATATTGAAGAATGATGTTGTTGTGATGACTGCAAAATTAGCAGATAACAATTTGTATAAAATGGATGTAAAAACAATTAAAACTAAACAAGAAAATTGTAACATGGTGCAAACTGATATAAAAGTATGGCATGAAAGATTAGGACATTTAAATGTCAAAGAGCTGCAAAACATGTCTAAGAATGGTGTGATTCCAGTAAAATTAAGTGGGAATCAGGATTTTATTTGTGAAGCATGCCAATACGGGAAGCAAGCTAAACGCCCCTTTTCAAAATCAACCCGAGGTCCAACACAGCCTGGAGAAATTGTGTACAGCGATGTGTGCGGTCCTATAAAGGAACCTTCAGTGTCGGGTATGAAATATTTTGTATTGTTCAAAGATGGAGCTACAAGCTATCGCCATGTTTACTTCATAAAACATAAGAGTGAAGTATTTCAATATTTTAAGAAGTACAATGCAATTGTGAAGAATAGATTTGAACGAGACTTGCACATACTACATACAGATAATGGTTGTGAATATGTGAACCACGAATTTACATCATTTCTGGAGAGTAAGGGAATAATGCATGAACGTACTGCCCCGTATACCCCACAACAGAACGGGAGAGCAGAGAGAGAGATGCGTTCTATTATGGAAACTGCAAGAACAATGTTATATGCAAAGGACATACCCTTAAACATGTGGGCAGAAGCTGTCAACTGTGCAATATATTTGTTGAATAGAAATACATCAAGCCAGACGAGAGATGTTACACCATTTGAGCTGTGGTATGGAGTAAAACCTAACCTGCAACATATCAGAATATTTGGATCCATTGGTTATGTACATGTACCAAAAGAAAAGCGAAGGAAGCTTGCCAAGAAAAGTGTGAAGATGTTGTTAGTTGGATACGACCATGGTAATTACAGAATGTATGATCCAAATACCAGGAAGATTACAGTATCACGGGACGTGAAGTTTGATGAATTCAGTAAACCAGAAGCAAAACAAAGTTTTGTAGAAATGAGTGTTGAACAAAAAGAAGAAGAATGTTCTACAATGTCTGCCCCACGGGATGAGTTTCAACATCAACACGATATACCTGAAGAAATCTCTTCAGATGATAGTATGAAGAGTTCAGAAGATGTAGATGAAAGTTATATTCCTCCAAAAGGTATACATTTGGAACAGGAACAGAGAAACATCACATTACGTCCTCGTCGAAATAATAAGTTAGAAGCTAACTTCACTGAGTTGGATATACCTAACACATATGAAGAAGCAATGAATAGTCCAAATTCTCATCTATGGAAGAAAGCTGTGGCTGAAGAGCTTCAGTCACATGAAGAAAATCAAACCTGGATACTGACTGATCGAACTGAGAAGAAGCCTGTTTCTTGCAAATGGGTATTCACTTTAAAGGAGAATAGAGATGGAGAAATAGTACGATTTAAAGCACGACGGTGTGCGCGAGGATTCACACAAGTCAAGGGCTTGGACTATAATGAAACTTTTTCCCCCACAAGCAGGTACGATTCCATCAGGGTGCTGCTGAGCATTGCTGCGAGAGACGAACTACAGATCAAGCAATTTGATGTAAAGACGGCTTTCTTGTACGGTGAGCTCTCCGAGGATATATACATGGAGGTGCCAGAGGGACTGGAAACTCAGTCTTCAAAAGTATGTAAGTTAGTTAAATCTATATACGGTCTTAAACAATCTTCGAGATGTTGGAATGAGAAGTTTTGTTCTTTCCTAACTACATATGGTTTTAAATCGTGTCCATCTGATAATTGTGTATTTGTAGGATATTTTAAAGATGTCAAAGTAATATTAATTCTTTATGTTGATGATGGATTACTATTGGCCAAACGTGAAGTTGTTTTGTCTGATATTTTAAATAATCTTAAAGAACAGTTTAACATTAAGATTGTAAACTGTAATTCGTTTATTGGTATGGAAATAAATATAGAAAAAGATTATATAAGTATAAGTCAAAAACAGTATATTAAAACAATAATAAATAAATTTAATTTGACAGATGCTAAGAGTAATAGTACTCCTGCTGATGTAAATGTACATCTATCTAAGAATACAAGTAATGAGCCTATTAATTTCCCATATAGAGAAGCAGTGGGAGCATTGCTATACTTATCATCTGTATCTAGACCTGACATAGCATATGCTGTGAATGTTGTTAGCAGGTATGTCAATAACCCAGATTCTTCACATGTTACAGCTGTGAAAAGAATCTTGCGTTATTTAATTGATTCTAAAGATATGTCTATTGCTTATAAAGGTAATGTAAAATTAGTTGGCTATTCAGACTCTGACTTTGCAGGTGATTTAGATACTAGAAAATCTAATACAGGTTATATATTTTTAATGAATGGAGGTCCTGTCACTTGGTCTAGCCGTAAACAAAATACTGTGGCATTATCCACAACTGAGTCTGAGTACATGGCTGCTAGTGAAGCCGCTAAAGAAATTTTATGGCTTAGGCAATTTCTATGTGACATTGGTGAGCCACAAGGGTTAATTACATTGAATGTTGATAATCAGAGTGCAATTAAATTGATCAACAATCCTGTGTTTCATAGAAGAAGTAAGCACATAGATATAAGATATAATTTTATTAGAGAGAATGTTTCAAAGAAAATTGTTGAAATTAAATATGTTGAGAGTTCAAATCAGTTGGCTGATTTCTTGACTAAAGCTTTGCCTGTAAACAAATTTAATTCAATAAGAAATAAGATGATGAGAAATGTTTAATATGGCCAATGTTTAATGTGTATGGATTAAATCCAAGTAATTTCTGAAATCTGAAAACAAAATGTTTGTTTTGAAGAAGTTGTATCTTCAAGTTTGAATTATAGTTTATTTTCAGAAATTGTTATAAAAAGAAGAGAAGTTTTAGTTAAGAGTAAATGATATAATATATAATGAATTGTTATGTCTATCTTATAAATTTAAGTGGGAGTGTTGAATAAATAAATTTATAAGATACCCATTATATATGTGGAGTGCCCTCATATAAACGTACATGCTTTTTGTTTCTTTTTATGACACCGAGGGCGCTTTTTCTTGTCTTTCCTTTTGTCAACGTTATGTCGTTTCGCATATAAATAATATATTTATATAGAAGAAATCTAACGCGAGTTTTATTGAAATCTTATCAGATCCCAATAGTTATAAATTCTTAGGCGGGCTAACCATGCCCGAGTGGAAGGGACGCGTGCCTCTCACTCGCTCTCATTGTGAGCGCATAACGTGAGCGGAGCGTAACGCAGTTTCTTGAAGTGTCACCCGGCAAACCAATTTATAAGACGTTGTCACGTCAAAAATTGCATAAAATTAAAAGAAATATTTTTTAAATCATAATTATATACTCGTATGTGTCACTTTTTCCAAAAAAAAAAAACAAATTATATAGGTATATCTACACCCTTCTTATCTTTTTTTCGGCAAACTGATTTATTCAATTATTTAAAGCTGATGATGACTTTAGTTTTCTAAAGTTACTGCCTCTATGGATAATAACCGCGATAACCGATGTAGGGTGTTGCCAACTTTTGAACGCACGCTTTCTTTGCGCGGGCAAAAAAGAATTGCTTGTTTTGACTTTTGTCATTTGTGAAATAACAAAAAATTTGGGAAGTTTTTATTAATTTTTGCTTACGCACATTGGGGGCCCCCGTAGCCCTGGGGCCCCGTATAATTGATACGGCAGATACGGCGATAGCTACGCCCCTGCCTGTATTCCACGAAGGGTTAGGCAGAAGTGTACCAACGTTACAGTTCTGCTTACCACTACCCACAGTTCGCCGGTGTTTATAAATTCCATGTAATAGGGGACGAGCTGCTACTGAGACAATCACAATAACACTTTTTGCTCGACCAGGGAATCAAACCTAAGACCTCGCAGCAGTCGATTTGAGTCAAGTTGACTAGCAAAAGCTGTGCTTTTAAAATTATGTATAACTTAAATGCGTGCGTATACGCATGCTTGTACAAGCATGCGTATACGCACGCTGATCGTACATACGTACATATGTACGATCAGCAACAAAAGTCGATTAACAATGTCACTTTTACATATCATTGAAATAAACACGAAATAACACAATTCACTGCAGGTTCATTTTATCTTACTTTTAGATCCATTTTGATATTGTGCTCAATAATAAAGATTTTAAAACCTGAAATGTTAATCTACTTTTGTTGCTGACTATACATACGTGTACACTAGTTATTTAAATATATCACCTTTAATATAGGTATAATCATTTAAATGATTATACAGAAAGTGTTTTCGAATGCTTATTCAAACTTATTAACTTCTTTTAGCTTTACTTACCAAGCAATGGAGCGCAACTCGCAGTGGCTTGAGGGTGCTCCGGTTACTGTTGTCACCGGTCGCTATGACCAACGTTTCCAGAGCTAGCATCAAGTCCCCCCCCTCCACTGGCAGATATTCTTCATAGCTAGAACAACAGTATATCATTTGTATTATGTAATCAGTAGTCTCCATGGTTTGCAGAGTCGTCCTGGAGTCGTATTACAGACTATACTCATTCAATGCAGAATATTCAATAACAAACAACTGTCAAATTAAGGAATAGTGAACAAAAATTACTTTATCACAGCCATGAAAATGTTTAAAAATACAAAGTAGTATTCTGAATTTATATGGTTTTGCAAAAAAAAAAACCATAGAGGTGAATAAGCGAGTTTTTTTATAAAATATAATAAATAAATATCTTGGGACAACTCACACACGGCTATCTGATCCCAAGCTAAGCCGAGCTTGTGTTATGGTAACCAGACAACTCATATAAATACTTATAATATAATTTATAAATACATACATATTATAGATAAATCACACCCAGACACAGAACAAACAATCATGCTCATCACATAAAGTTTGTCCTGGGTGGGAATCGAACCCACGACCTCCGGATTAGCAGTCAGGGCCGCTAACCACAAGACCAACAGGCCCGTCAATATATTGGAATGTTAAGAAATTACCTGTGCACAACGAGTCGTGTGAGCACATCGGCAGCGATGGCGGCGCGGTTCAGGTCTATGGAGAGCGTGGCGTCGCTGCAGTAGCGGCGCAGCGCCGCACACCCGCCCGTCGGGCTCGCGGCGGCCGCGCATACTGCTGGGCACGCCACTAGTCTCTGCACGTAGGAACAAGATGAATTTGTATAATGTTCATCTTCAAAACTTTTATTATAGTTTTTTTTTTGTATTCATGTTCACTAAGGCCCGGCCGCCCGAAGCAGCTCTCAGGCACCCGAAGCCGCCGTAAGGAGCCCTAGCTGTACCGAGCGGCACCGATGCCCACCGATGGTGGGCGCCAAGCCTAAGAAAGCACCTTTATTGCCGAGCTTCTGCCCGCGACTTCATCTGCATCAATTTTTTTACTAATCCCCAACTTCTTCGATGATTAAATTATAGCCTATTTTTTTGTATTGGCTTAATGCGGCTGTGGTATCACTGCGAACATAGTGGATCTATTGTGATCGCCGCTTTAGTGGTTAGAGATCGTCATGAAACGCAGTAGCTGTGATGAACTCTAGGATTATAGAAATATATCACTTTGGAATAACATAGCTTAACATTAGTTACATTTATGAAAATGATGAAAATATTTGTTGGTTTCCCACCAACGAATATTTAAAAAAAAGTGGAAGTTCTTGACACCGTCTATAGATAAATCAAAAGACAACAAATTGAACATTGGTTTTATAATATTTTTACTTGGCACTAATAGAAAAACCAAGCCTATTTTTAATGGCAGTAGAGAAGCTGTTGTTTCGACATTCTAGTTGTATGGAAACAGCAAAATAAGCAGTTGTGATTTCTTACCTGCATAACTTGCAAGCACAGCATAGTATGCTCCATCTCCTGGCTGTCAGTGGCGGCCCGCACGAGCTTCTCCACACAGTCTGCCGGCCACAGGGCTGCGTGCTCAGCCAGCTTGAGGAGCCCTAGCAGTGCAGCGCGCCGCACGGACGAACGGGCATCGTTCATTGATATGCTTAGGAGTAGCTCCACCTTGAATGGAAATCGACTATGAGACAGGTCTATTCTTTTTTGCAAAAGATAAAAAAATTAAACCTTAACACCCCGGCGAGCTGTGGGTGTACATTGGCACACCTCTTTCTTACCCTTCAGGAAATACAGGCGTGCTGGTACGTATTTTTTCCAAAAGTTAATTTTCAAATCTTATTATAACTTACTTGGTCAGGCACATGCACAACTGTGTCCGCGGCGATATGCGTCAGTGCAATGATAGCAGCCCGTACCGAGCTGGCTGAAGGGAACCGTTCCAGCAAGGAACGTAGCAGCTTCAGCACTCCTTGGGCTCTGACAGCTGGGGAATACATAGGGATTGTTTTAGTGTAAGGGTCAGTTCACACCAAGACTATTCAAAATTTAACTATATTTATTACTTGAAAAGATACATATTTCATTGTGAGAAGGTGTAACATATTCTGAATTGTGTCAATGAAATGTATATTTTATTGTGTAGCAAATAAAGTTATATTTTGAGTAGCTCTATTAAAATGTAAGCATAATCGCGTCTCGGTGCAAACTGATGCTAAGAAAATATACACTTATACAAGATAATTATGTTTGTTATGAACTTTTTAAATAAAAAGGCTTTGCAGTAACAACTCACCTCCACCGTGCACAGTCCTGAGAGCCCTCACAAGCTTGGCTCTGCGCTCAGCGGCTGTACTCTCACAGTCTACCATGTCCCACAGCTTATTGCACATGGCTACTGCAAACGCACTGGAAAAAAAAGTGCTTTTGATAATGTCAGTGACAATACAAATTAAATTCATAAAAAGTTTTATTAAGTACTGATGAATGAAAATCATTTATGAAAGGTTTAAATATTGATTTTTTTAGAACTTCAATGTAATGCAGAAATATTGATAAGAGCAATACATTCAGTAATTTTCTAGTAGTTTATAGTAGAAAAAAAAACTCACTTTGAGTGTTCTGCAAATCTAGTAGTAGCATAAATAGCAGCATTAACCTCCACGTCGTCATGACTGTCCAGTCCTCTACGTATAGCATGGTGCACATTCTGCCTCTCCGGAATGATCCCAGCCACCGCACCAAGGGTCCGTAGAGCTAAAGCCCTAGCTACTGGGTCATTTGAATGTAGCACACTGAAAACTCTTCGTAGAAACTCGTCGACGTTCAGAATCTTGTCCAAATGCTTCTCGCTTTGTTGGCAGACGCGAAGAACCCACAGACGCAGAAAATTGTTGCCCATACGGAACACATCAGCAAGTTTCAGAAATGAAGAGTTGATAAGTATGGGAAAGGGATATTTTTCGAACAAACGCGGGAAACGGACGATTGCTTCGCATTGTTCACCTACTTTTCCGGACCTGAGACCTAGGAAAACAGTATATTTAGTCAGAATATGTAGGAATGGTGTATTTAGCATCTAAAGTAAGGTTAGGTTGTACCTTTGTCTAATTCTGTTAATGCGGAGTTAGCATCCTGTTCTGGCTCACCAGAAGAGTCGTTAAAAGTGTTTAATCGCACACCGATCATTGCGATTTGATTATTATTGTTATTATATCAGTATAAACAAGTATTTATGAAGCCAAACAAAACTTTAAGTTTGACACTGACAGATGAAATGATCATGACACTCATGACAGTCGTGCGTGCTGCGTGCGACACCTACGTTGTTGCCAGAAAATTAAAAATTAGTCTGGAATTTGATTTGATATTTTATTTTATTTGAGAATTAATCGTGGTTTAAAATCATTTTTTTCTAATTAATTAAAAGGAAACAATTAATTTTTACCATTACATATAATTTATGTTTTTACACCGCCATCTGTTGTTCATTATTCTCAACCAGTTCTGTGTTCTCAACACAAAATGTATTGTTGTTGCTTTTTAATCAAAGAGGTCACTACTAGTCTTTGGCTATTCGCATTCGAGGGAAAATAATTCAAATCAATCTAAATATATATAATTCAAAGGTGACTGACTGACTGAGATAGTGATCTATCAACGCACAGCCCAAACCACTGGACGGATCGGGCTGAAATTTGGCATGCAGGTAGATTTTATGACGTAGGAATCCGCTAAGAAAGGATTTTGATGAATTCCACCCCTAAGGGGATAAAATAGGGGATGAAAGATAATAACGCGAGCGAAGCCGCGGGCAAAAGCTAGTATAATATAAGTAACTTAACTATAATACATAAGTAACTTTATAGATAATAAATTATCTTTTCATTACGGATCGACATAGCAAAGTGTGAAAGTAAAGTAGTACCGACTAGACTGAAAATAGTATAAAATAGCCTTCTTCGATAAAAAGAGTAACCAATATAACTTTTCAATTCGAACCGGTATCTCCTAAACAAACAAACAAAATCTTCATCTTTGTAATATTAGTAGACATAGATTCTCGTATTTTTGCACTGTTCCTGTTAATCATCGTAGATAGTAAGTATTTATTACGTTTTGTAGCTGATATTTCTGCTTTAAAATAAAATGAATCTGCTATCTTTTCATATACTTAGTTAGGCAGTACCTACATATAATTAGTACCTATAGATAGGTGTGCAAACTCTGAACCCGACACCTAACCAGAACACCCCTATTAAAAGTAAAACTAACCTTTGGATAACTATCGGCAAAGCGGTGTTTCCCGGCAATGCTCGGCTCAGCTCTCAAAGGGCTGTAATTACTCTGTAACGGGAGTGCATGTCGCCATTACTGCGAAAATGGCGCGAAAGGTACAACTCACTAATCATGGCGGATCGCTCGACTAAATGACGGAGTTTTGTTACATGAGTTCGTTAGACGTAATTTGTTATTTAAATGGAGCTTGGGTTAGCTCGGGTTTGCTCGTATTATCCAAATTGCAGGCTAATCATGTTGATTCGAGTTTCAAATGGGGACATAGGTACCGTACATATGGTTTATTGACGAAATGACGAGGTACGTTAGGGGCCACTCGGCAGTCAGTTGCCAAGTAAAATAATAATATGTTGCTATAGAGAAGCCCCTAGTCTGACTGCACGACTGCTGACCTTGGGGTCCTGGTTTCGATCCCCATGTCGAGCAAGTGCTATTGGATTTTTCCATTAGGAAATACTTAGTAGGGGCCTAGAGTTTAAAATTTGGTGGTATGGTGTGACAAATGCTTTCTTCGGAAAGTACGTAAAGCCATTTTGCGCCTGAGCTCTCCCCGGTCGAATCGAATAGGTCGGTCGGATTAGGCTGTCCCATACGATTCTGAAGAGAAGGAGTGCACTTGTGTTTGCGCACACATATTTGTGCCCTATAATATCTTCTTCGTACTATGACCAAAATTCGGTCGGGAGCAGGATATTAAATTACAGAGAGGTGTTGTTTAAAAGCAAATACCTATAAGGTACACGGTGATACTTTATGCAACAGATAATTATGTTATTAGCACATTAGGATACCAGATGATAATCATAATCTTTGGGATGCAAGACATTACACAAGCTCGTTTCCTTGTCAGGAACGTCAGTGTCACTGGCCCAAGAAATAGAGTGAGGATAGTCCTTGTTCTAATTACTTTTTCCGTCCGGTGACACTGCGCAAGGCTGCACGTGACTGTGGTCCCTGATGCGCCTGCGCAGGATATTTGGGCAGTTTATCCGCTCACACTACCGTATAGTAGGCACGTCCCACGTACTTAATTGATGATATATAAAGAGGGATCTATTGTCTTATCAATCATTACATATCGGTGCTTGTGACTCTATCGTCTCTTACATCTCAGCAAGAAAAATCGACGAAACATCAAGATGTTCAAATTCGTAAGTACTTTAATTTTTTTTTCGTATTCCTTTTCATATATTTGCATACCATGATGTGTATATGTCGTAGGATAATTTGATACTTCGAATCTTCGCGGAAATCCTAGGGGTTTTGCGAAAACGCGGATAATTAGACATAGGCGAAAAATTATCAAATCTTACTGGACAAAGTCAGGATTTTTGCGAAAATACTCGTTATTATAGCAATATTGCGAAACGAAACGCTGGCTGTTATGAAATAAGAACGCTGATTGGTCGGTCAGCGCGTTCAATAAGAGATCGTCTCTGATTGGTTGACGTCTTAATCATCGGCAAACTAGGAACCAATTAGAAGTCAGCCAGCAAAATTGTAGCCAATCAGTGTTGAGCACATCAAATCTTACTATAGTAACGAGTATTTTCGCAAAAATCCTGACTTTGTCCAGTAAGATTTGATAATTTTTCGCCTATGTCTAATTATCCGCGTTTTCGCAAAACCCCTAGGATTTCCGCGAAGATTCGAAGTATCAAATTATCCTACGACATATACAAGAAATTGCATGAGGTTTAAAGCTAAAGTACAGTTATGGGCCCTGTTTGGCCCAGTAACATAGACTTAACTGTTTATATGACTGTATTTTTGAGTTGTTATTTGTTTTGAAACTATTTTTATTGGATTTTTGCTATGTATCATCTACTTTAAATTTTTCAGAAAAGATTGTTCAAAGCCATCTGGCTTTGAACAATCTTTTCATTTCATCTTTTCATTTATGTATCTACATAAATAGATTTCCCTGGAAGAGGGACAGTGTGGGGTTTGTAATATTCGCTTACATTAAACCGTGTTCCACTATAGTTACATTAAATGGTTTTATAAAAGTTACTTAAAAAAGATTTTATTTACATAACATAATACAAAACATACAAACATGCCTGTATTCCCCGAAGGGTTAGGCAGAGGTGTACCGATGTGCACCCACAGTTAGCTGGTATGTTTTAAGCTCCATGTAATAAATAGAGGGTGAGCCTAATGTCTTTAACCGGGCACAAATCCTAAGTCAGCCCTGCTACTGAGAATTTCATAGAAAAACCCAATATCACTTAGCTCGACCTGGGAATCGAACCTAAGACCTCTAGCGTAGCAGTCGCGCTTAGGACCACTAGGCTAACGAGGCAGTTAATTATTGTATTTGGTTGCCGTACATTTTATGTAACCCATTTACACATCTATTTCATTTTTTATTTTTGCTACGTTTACTGTACTAAAATACTTGTCACCTTTTCAGGTACTGTTCGCCGCTCTCCTGGCTTTCGCCTCAGCAAAGCCAAAGCCTCTGGTGCTTGAATACGAGTACCCAGTAGCCTACAGTGCCCCACTGGCCGCCTACACAGCTCCCGTCGCCTACTCCTACAGTGCCTACGACTACGCGCTCCCCTACTCCGCCTACACTTACGCTCCATACTCCTACTACGAATACGTGCGTTGAAATAAAGGAATCGAATGAACTGACCTACGGCAACAAATGTACCTATGTATACCTGTCTAATTTATTTTCATTCAAAGCAAACATCTGAATAAAATATTCAATACGAAATTATTTTGTCTTTGTCTAAGCGTAAGATTATTTTGATCTAGTGCCACGATTATATTAATCTTCATGGGAAGAGGGAGTAACTTTAAATGACAGATTTTTTTAAATGAATTGAAGGGGTTTGGAACCTGCTTGCTCAAATCACAAAATGCTATCTACAATTTAAACATCAGTGGTGTTATTCAGTAAAAACTTTCTTCAGTTAATTACGGACGAACCACTGAGGGAGATTTTTACAGTATTGACTGGCTGAAGTCTCTACTTTTAAAACCTCGGTATTTAATTATACAGTATTACAGTATAATAATATAATATGTTCGGTTTGATACAGATTTATGGTTAACAAAAATAAAACCTATTAGGTTGTTCCCACAACAATGACTGTGCGATCATTACACAAGAATTAAAAATAAGATCTTCGCTACTTAAACATTCGCAGGAATTTATGAGACAAAAACTAAGCCAAAACATAAGCAGACAAAAGGATCAGTCATTCTTCGAAAGTTGCCTTAACCTTATCACTTTCTTATCAAACGATTAACGTTATGCAAAAACGACGAATAATGGTTAATTAAAAACGTTATCTAACTATTTCTTAAGCTTTAATCCTTCCGGATTTAACAAAGCATTATTTTGACATATTTTTTCCACAATGGCGGATTATTCATTGTGTTGTACACGCAAGTAATCGATGCCGGACGTGGTAAGGATTACTGCCGGACGGCCAGTAGCTTACTTCGGCAGAAGGAATTCTTGGAAAGTCCAAAACTGCAGTTTATATATATTTCCCTTTGTGAAGTCCAAACGAGATTCTTTACAAGGCAGAATGTGCTACTGTCATTGTCTTCTTTCTTATATCTGTGGTTATGGTGCAGTGTATGATTTTGTCCTAGGTACAAAGGATGGCAACACTCAATAGTTAGGTTGTGGACCCCTGGCCCCAGGCTGGCAATCGCATCAGGTTTTACAACTTTTGAGCTCGACAACAGAGTATCTATTGTCATCCTGCTTATTGTGCAATATTTTCAATAATTAGGATATTTGTTAAAAGTGGTTCTGGAATTCTGAATAACGTTGTGTGACAACTATAACGGGTGGAAGGGGACATCGTAACTAAAACTTTTACCATAGGATATGTGTGTATGTAAAAGGAACACGATTTTAAAGCCCCAAAAACGCAATTTTTCGCCGATTATTAAAAATGTTCCATATAAAAATGCAATGCTAACATGAATAACTGATTCGAAAAAAACAACCGACGAAAAATTTAATTGCAGAGGGGTCTATTCTCATTTTAACGGGCAGTCAAGAATCATGTGTTGCATCCATAGTAAAACTGCTTTCGTTACGATGTCCTTTCCACCACATATGCACCAATTTACATTCACATCAATATTCGCACACACTTAAAAATCCATAACTGCAGCAAACTCCACAATTCCAACTTAGTTCATCTTCTTCCTGGCTTCACTATTTAAAATGAATTGTTCAGAGGATTATCCACTATTATCGCCATCTTTCGTTGAAGGATTACCTCTCTAATGATAAGATTTAGGGTAGCGCAGGGCACCATTGTTGGTAAGACGCATGACTTTTGCACAGCTCTTTTGTGAAAGCTGGTATTAGCTACTGTTTGGGCAAGCCTTTGTCTTGGTCTCGTTTTCTCTCACGATGGGAGATTTTGAAGTTGATGAGTTATATTTTTGGGCTGAGATTTTGGTTGTCTGAAGCATGCGTGGAATAAAGAGTTTGTAAGGACGGTGAGTTAGCCAATCAGGGCTGATTATATAGAAGTAAGATGCCAGAAAATGAAGCTAAGAAGTATTTTAAATTATCTATACTAAAAGATGTAATACTTGTTTGTTTGTTTCACCAATAGATAGCTACATTATTCCTGAGTAACATAGGCTGTCTAACACCACGCTACGAGTCATTCGATCGGAGCATTAACCAAAGACGTATTTTATGGCGGATGAAATAAGCTACGCTAGTTCTGAATAAATAAAATATTAAAGTGAATCTGGAGTCTTAATTATTATTCTGTAGATACTGAGTAATTTAATGAAGTACCGAATATAATTTACTGTTATAAGACTCATGTTTGATACGTAAGCCGGCAAAATTCATACCAATGTCACAAAATCTGTCAAATATGTCCCAAGTCACGCGCAACCACACACCTTTAGCAGGCGTCACCTAAATCTCCACTTACTCCAAAAAAGTGTTACATTCACATGTTAAACCTTATCGCCTGTCCCTGCTACAGTGTCTTAAACCTCAAAGTAGCCAAAATACCATACACAAGCTGCCACAAACATCTTAAATAATCTTCTCAGAAGTGTTGAGTCGTTAAAACATTACGCTCCGTCAATTTCCACAAACTTAACACCCGGAAACTTATCACCTTTAATTCTGTAGCTTTAAGGTGTAAAATGCAGTATTTCTAGGGGTGTTATTAATTTGTAATGTGTAATATCACACGTTCGGGCTGTGGAGTAATCAAAACATCGTGAAGTAATCCTCCTTTGTGTCTTGGTAGCGTACAAATGGCGATGTTTGGCACCGCTGATCGGGCAAGATCGATATCTTTGAAGTAATCCTGCATCTTACGGTGACACCTTTTGCTTTGGATTTTTGTAGGATATACCTAAGGATTTATAAGTTATTTTAATTACATATTATAAGGAGCAAAAGAAGAATGAATGCATAACAGCATAACTATTGGGTGCTTATATAAAGTTTTGCTAACGTAGATCTTGAAGAAACGTAGGTACTATTTCGATAGTTCTAACTACGAAATTTTTTAGCAATGCAAATTTCGGCTTAACATTAAAATTATCGGACTCATACATAATTTGAGGTAAGAAAATGCAAAATAACATCATATTAATGGTAATCACAAAGCTGTGATTAATAAAAATAAATTATATTTTATCCTCACAAAACAGTTTCGAATTTGGAGACACTAAACCACGGTGCGACAGGCGTCAATTCTGACACCAACGGCTGCGTTCACGAATAAAAAAAAACACTATTTATTATCTGTATATTATTCACTGTAAATAAATATAGTGCGAGAGTGTAGGGATGAATGGCTTTGTCCCTTCACCATTGTCCCATCATTGTATGGGGTTTGCGATAATGTTTCTATGGTGTCTGTCGCGTCGCATCGGATTAGGAACAAATCGGCTCGATGATGGCTGACGACAAATATTTGCGGGACACTTGGTGTTGCTATCATGTCGGGATGCTCGCGATCGCACCTATTATGCGTTTGTGTCAATATGTGGATGACAGTGGATCTAGGGAGAAATCCACTCACTTGTTTGAATATAGTTCTAATGGTTACTGTAGTGGCCAGTGTTAACACACTCATAAGAATGAAGATACTTATAAATGACTTCATAATCTTTAACAATTATTTTTAAAATTCGAATCGCCGTGGAATTGGGTAGTTGACACCACCGTCAATTGACATACTTTTTATGGACTGTCAAAACGCGATTCTCCAATAGATTTTGTATGGCAATAACACGCTATGACGTCAGTTATCGGCCTACTCAATTGACTAACTTTTTATTGATTTTAAAGTAAATAAAAATCTGATTTTACAATAAATTAAAAAATTAATCGGTTTTCATGGGTAAAATAAAGTGCTTTTTTAGAGAAGTGGTGACTTATAATTATTGGTTAGTGGTGTCAACTACCCAATTAGTTTGACGTTTTGCGTCATTGGGCATGCTGGCAAAAAATCCACGACTTTAAAAACGCAGAAGCCGTTAAGCGAATGTCTTAACCAATCAATTAATTTCAAACTAAGAATAAAATAAATGTACTCTTTACGGAAGCACTAGCACAGGTTAAAGTTCAAACCCAAAGTTCCTTAACATCTGTTTAGTTGTTTATCTAAAGTATCCTAGTGAAACTAAATAGTTTTCTTATCTTAATGTTTATTGAGCTTCGGACAGATAAGACAGGTGGCAGTTTTACTATTAGATCACGATTCTATTTTCGATGAAAGGAGGTTTCATTTTGTCTAGTAATTTCTTTTCTTTTTTCCTGTGAGAATACCAGTTGATTTTTTAATAAAAAGACCTAAACAAGTTTAATTTTAGTCTTAGATGTCTTTGGGAAAGATTTTTATTAATTAAAACTGTTACATTCATAATTCGTTACATTACATCTTAGTTATAAGTATTATGATTATATCTTTTCCTTATTACAGCACAGGAATTTTAACAAGTAACTTTTCTTAAAAACGTACCTTGATTATGAATCGTGGAATAAATTAAAAACGCTTGGTAATCCGAAACCGGTTTAAGAAAAAAAAAAACCGCGCGAAAGCTCAACAATTTTCACGCAAGATATGAATCTTGTAGAAATATTATCAGATTGTTAAAACAATATGAAATCCTCTTAAAAATTCTATTAGTTGATAACCGCAGGCACTCGACAGCGCTATAATACTTACAACTTTATCAGATCGTAAAGTTTTAATTAACAAAATGTAAGTACAATGCTACATGAGATAAAATGTGAGCAAAATGAGAGCAGACGTTTCGGTTCCCAGGGCGCCATTATAAGAAATAATTTGTTTAACTGTTATACCTGAGTACTCGAGAAATGTATCTAGGTATGATATGAAATAAGTTCCGTGAAACTAATTTTTTTATTTTTTTTTATTTTTAATTTTTAAGTGGTACATGCATTGCAGTGAGTGCAATGCACACTACAATGCATTTATATAAAAAAGTAAATAAATAATATATAAATCCTGGGCTCTACACGTCTTAAAAGTGGTAAGATCAGAAGTTGCCTTTGCCAATTACATAATTTAATAGATTATAATAACATTATGAATATACTACTTTTGGACGAATAGACTACGTATGGATCGTACTCTGGAATGTCTCCTTAAATTCAATAGAGAGTGAAGCAGGATCTCTACTTAATATTATAATGCTGAAGAGTTTTATGTTTATACGCGCTTATCCCAGGAACTAGGTTCCAGGCGAAGACTGATTTGAAAAAATATTTTTGCGTAATGTATCGCGTTTATCCAGGAAGATTCTAGACATTTACATTAAAAATGGATAAACCTTATGCTACAACTCACGGCAGCAACTTAAAACGGGTAAAACCGCGAGGTATCGCTAGCTAAATGATAAAACTTTACCGATTATTCTCTACTCATAAATAAATATACAGTAAGTACAAAGAATATCACTACAAAGTATTTATAGTAAATTCCGTTGTCACTTTACCACAATATTAAAATATTCATTTCCCTCCAAATGTGTGAGTCGATTAACGCGCATTTACGTTTACAAATATGCGCATAATTTTCGCGGGGAGGACTAAATCGTTTCGGGTCGGAGCCCACAGCCGCATATCGGAATAATAATCTCCAATTTATAATCTAAAACGAATATGTGGGTAACAAGTTATTCTAGAAAAGGAGGTCTTGATAGATACGTTTTGATTTTTAAAAAGAAAATCACGTACCTACCAAAAATAAATTTAAAAAGATGACTTAAAAATTTTCCATGGCACTGTGTCTACTTTTAAGATCAAATTGTAATTCAGCAAAAAAAATAATTTAAAGTTCGATATTTATACCACTATGTTATTATTAAATTATTGCAACTTAGATTACCGACGGCAATGTCAAAGACGAATAATCCTGGATATTTAAGTAAAGATGCTTTCATTCGCCGGACGCCTCAGAGAAAAACATTTTCACTTTAAAAATAAAAACATTGTTTACATTTTCTTATTTTAAGTTTTTTGCTTTTAGTTTAATTATTTGGGATCGGGTCGCCCTCTAAACTAGGAGCAATTGGACGGATGGCCGTTCAACCAAAGTATTGGTGTATTATTTTCATTCGAACTATTTGGGTCAGCGTAAACAGAACAACAATATGCTTAAACAGTTTCCAATGATAAAATGACAAAAATAAATTTAAAAAAGGTCATTAAAAAATAAAGTAATGTCTATTTTTCTTCTATTTTAGTTTATTTTTCAAATCAATCAATACAATCTCTTTGAAATCTGTCTGCAGCATAACACTAACATACTAGTGCCGATAAAATAAACGTTTTTTTTCCGTTTCACAATGATCACGGAAGAAACACAAAAAGACTCGTGTTTAGCAGATGTATCTGGACGATTACGAGTGTTAAAAGCAGTAGATACATACACACAGTACCTAATGATTTCATTCCGTCATGGCGGATGATTTACGAGGGCACCGCGTTCTTATGTCCGTACATTAGAATAATAATAATGATTCTTGTAGGAAGGTATGTCTGCTGTTATATCTTTTTAATTTGTGGTGTAGCTTGTTTTAAAATCTCGATCCCTACTTTCCTGAAATACAGTTAAAAGGAATGGCTTTTAACATTTTTAATCTCTGTTATTGTTATGCCAAATAGACGTTAAAAGGTAACAAAAACAAAATTGTCAAAATTTTAACGCCCTAAAAAGTCCAAAGCTCCATGGATGAGTTTATCGAAAAAAATATAGAAAAGTAGTTGTAAGTGTCATTTTTGTGACCAAACGTATAGAAAAACAGTAAGATAATACACCTCTGCCTAAACCTAATATGGACCAACTATAGTCTGAAATAAATGATTTTTATTTATATATTTATTTAAACCTTCGGGAAATACAGGCGTGCTGGTATGTATGTATATAGTATGTAACATAATCAGTACAGACCGTATTGATTATGTTAAGTATCGTGTCTGTTTCTGATGAAGTCAAGAAAGAAAACAACAACATTCCCACACACACAACACAACAACACTCAACATTTCGGCTTTCCTCAGGACGACAATATCTTAAGTTCCATATCAAACATTACCAGGGTTTCTGCATATCACTCGCCTACATCATGATATAGTCCGGATGTAATTTAGCGATCACGCCGAGCCACCGTAAGCTGATGAGAGCATTTGTAATGATACATAATGTTAATACTCCAGCGATGTGAACCGCGGGACAGCTATTGTGGGGGCAATTATTATTTAAAACACCTATGTGTGAAGGCTGATTACAGCTTGGATGTATGAAACGAATAGGTATGAATGTTATTTTTATGGGGGATTTACTAGAATATTTGATTGTATACTATGTTTTGTTATGCGTTTATAGTAATTTAAATTCGTTATGAGAAATTTCAACTTTGTCTCTGGGATGGCAAATTATATTTAAGGCCTCTCTGGGATGAGAGTCTTGCAGATGTCTATAGGCAGCGGTGGCCACTTAACATCAGGTGACCCGCGGCTTGTGTGCCAACTAAAGACATGTGAAAAAAATATGATGATGTAGATATATGATGTATTTTATAATTTCTAAGTTTAGTCTTCTTTTGACCGATGGCGACGTCAAAAAGGAGAAGGTTCTCCTTTCGACCTGCACGTTTTTTTAAATTATTTTTTTCCATGTTTGTGTCTCCAACATTTCTTAACCGAATTGTATTTATCTTAAAAATTTCAATTTCTTAAACAACAACTAAAGTTATTAGTCAATATTATGTAAAAAACAAATTCTACGTCTATCTAGATCAGCTAGTCTATCAGTAAAAAGTAAGTAACAACAGTAGTGACCTACAACCGACCTGTCCAGGGTTGCAGGCGTGACGATCATCAATAAGTTAATGTAAGCTTCACTATTCCAATCCTCAATGATTGATGATGGATTCATGAAACAGCAAAATTACAGAGCTAATAGCAATGTTAATTATTAACCTTCAGTCGAAGGGTGACTTGAAGTAGCTGAAATGAATAGAAAAAACGCCCTCTAAAGCAATAATCTCTGTTCTAATTAATTATAATCTGAATTATCTAATCGCATATCTTTAAAAACTTATCATAAAAGTCATCATTGTATATTATTCGGTTCTCGAACAGAAAAAAAAACAAAATATCTTAATAGTTTTATCAGATTCCCAAAATGCTGTAATTCCTCTAGACATGTCCTATTGTGAACGAATCAAGAGCACCCGGTAGTGTCTGGTTACAGTAACACGACACATCCAAAAGTTTTTGGTTCTGTACAAAAATGTTCAATTATCTGTGGCCATGCGCGGCCGCACGGTGTATGGTTTCATTGCTTTGTCGAATTTAAAAAGTTTTAATTTGACGTTTAGAGGTTTTTTTTTAGTATGTAGGTATAATTTGAGTTTGGAATGCTGATTGTTTTTTTGTCTGTGGGTGTATTATCCTAAATTGTTTAGGATCATTTGCGCTTGGCTATGGTATACGTTACTTTGGGTAACCGTACCTATATAGGTATCCTTTTTTTTCTGCAACTTTATTAATCGACGGCGCGGCGCCAGTAATAGGCGCTAAAATTGGATATTGGAATATATGGTGTGTATTGAGCCTTTATTGCTGTTATTAAAACATACAATGTAAATAATGACAAACTTATAAACTACATATCAGGTTTCCCGATTTAATGATATAGGCCTATTCCAGCTGCTTCCATTCATTTCTATATTTGGCTGTGTTTTTAATTTGGAATAGATAGTGTTGGGTATAATTAAATAATTTTCTATTGGTTTTTCAAAATGTTCATTTAGAGAGTAGCGTGTGATGGGTTAGCAAATATTGTTAAAGCAATTGAATTAATAATAAAAAATAAACGTTGTTAAAAAATAAACCTATGTTTTTTTTAATATTCCTTTTTTCCATGAAGTTTTAATGTACGGCCTACATTTGTACAAAAGATTTTATGAAAATATTTTGTCTATTGTCAACAGTAACATTTGGCGGGAAACTGCTCGAAGTTTGGCAACAATGGCGGCTCAGCAGGCATAGCGCGAAGTGTTCGTGTTCCAGGCCTCATGGGGATAGTAATTGATTAATTAAATTATTATTATAGTTGTTACGTTACGTCCACGCGTGGCAGATGTCCGTACTCGGTATGTATCGTGGGGATTAGGTGTATATGTAAAAATATGTAGGGCAAACTGAATTCTACTTTTTGTTCGTGTAGGTATTTACTTTCAGCTTTTCTGTCTTTTCTTTTGGTTCTAATGGTTATTGCGTAATCTGAACCAATGGATGTTAGAAAAGAAAAAAGATTTATTAATTTTTGTTTGTAATGGATGAACTCGAAAACTTCTTAACCGATTTAAAAAAATCTTTCACCTGTGGATATTATATATTTTTTATTTCCGTATAAATTAGGTCTGTGTCTAAACTCACGGAATAATAAATAATGAGAATTTAAGATTTAGGTAAACACCCCATTTATATAGATTGGCAAACAGTTTAAATAACTATTTGTTTGATTACTTTTTGAGATGGAAGATATATTTAAATCCATGGCATTAGACCAATTTCCCTAGGCATGCTCTGTTCCTATCACAGGTTCCTATAGTAATCCTATGTTCAAACAGGAGTACTAGACGAACGAACCATCACACCTAATCAAAAGAGAATATCACACATTCGCCATATTTACTTTTGAACCAACACCCGGGCCCCAATGCCACCGGTGACATCTCAATGCCTCCATTGTGCTGAGCCATTGTGTGAGCTCATAATTATGTAGCCATGTACCACGGAGGGGCGTCAGCCATATTGCGCCCGATGGGGTGTGAAAGTTACTTGTTAAATATGATTTTTGTAATGCGATTCGTGGTGCTATTATTATTTTATGGAGTCGCTTTTGCTACTGGTGTTGTGTTGTAGAGAGGGATTTTTGTCCTGTTGTGATGATTTTTTGGTGGAGAGTTTGTGGAGTCATTTTTTTATTGAAAGCGTTTTTGTAGCTAGGTTTTGATTTAGGAGAATATATTTTAAGGGGGTGTAAAATTGAGAACTAATTCGTTTTTGGAAGTATGCTGAAATGGGAAAAAGTTAACCGAACCTGTGAGACATGATGACATCGTTCAGGCCAATTCTACACATTAAAAACGTTCAAAATCTAGTCGCTTACGTGGATAAATTAGAGGGATTTTCGACAGATTAAGACTGAGATTAAATTGCGATAGTTCCCAAACGTTTACAGAAATCCCTCCCAGAACATAAATAAAAACCAAGGTAAAGATAAACTATCCAGTTTTAAGCCATCAACGTTTGAACTAAGCAGTTTGTTTCTATTCATTTAACAGCTCCTCAAAACAAATAATTAAACGGACAGTACTCACATTAGACTAGCTACCTATTACACCATTGTTTCCACCACGCTTCTCGTTAATACCCCACCCACATGGTAATTGGTGATTGTAAATCGATGCCCGATGGTTAGCTAAACAAGGCGGCGTGTCTGGTTACAGTTTAACGTGGTTATTCTGCCCAATTGCTCGCCATTACCGGATCATACCGGTACGAGGCGGTGCAGGCTCTCCGGTTACTTACCAGTTGCTAGATTTTGATAAGGCTTGTAGTGATATGGCTGCTGTTTTGTTAATAAACATAGGTAATGTTTTATTTTAAATCCATGATTGTGAAATTCTGGGCATTATTATCTTAGGCAAGTATCGGTATAGGGGTAAAAGCCGGCTTGTGTAATTTAGTCACAATCTCATATGAGCGACAACGGCAAAATTTTACAAAAATTTAGGCAAATTGGAGGAATTTTCGAAAGACAGATTTAAAGTGAACGTTCTTAAAAAATCGGGAATTGATCATCTATTACTTTTATGTTTAAATTACATAGACCAACATAATATCAGGTTTGTATCATGGAAATAGCTGATGAAAATAGAAAATCTTAGTATATAATAGATAAATGACGTTAGTGTACATAAATAATTTTCAATAAAATACTATAGAAAAAAATCAACCCTAAACCACTGCGCTGTGTCCAAAAAAGGGGAGAGATACATATTTTCGAAATGCACACTATTGCAATAGATTACTCTTTAATGATAATGTTAGTTGAAAACTTAATAAATAATATTTTTTTTTGTCTAAAAGCGGCAAAGGAAAAAATACTTTACAAAATATCATGAAGAGATATTCACGAACATGTTATTTTATGAACACTTCTGTCTATTTCACAATGGATCGGACGAGCGTCATTTCCGATTGTCGTATGGATTTGTATACGTCATACAACATTTACGATGTGCTCAGCAAAATACAATTGCATGTTTTATTATAAATAAAAGTTAACTTAGTGACAAGCTTTTGTGGGTAGAACTTGTCAGTGTTTAAAAACGATGCCTTTTCAAAGTGACAATTGTTTTACCTATAGAAAAGACTGATAGATTTTCTCAAATCTCCGAAACAAAATTTTAAAACTCCGTGACAATTAGCCAATTGCTTGAATGTAGCGTCAAATTGTTATAATGTTGAACCACCATCTGTTAATACAGTATTATTATTTTAAGATTACTTTGCCTTGCGCACTGTTGGACTTTTAACCCTCGGCTTAGCGCTAAGAGTTGCAAATCCGACAACTGACATTACAAAGCAAAATTAAAATGCTACTGTTTTAAAATAATGGTGGTAGGCCTCCAGGTTTTTTGTCAATTAAGGCTACCAGCAATAATTATTTAGCAGAAATATTGTTACTTTGCACATACATCCGTACTAATATTATAAATGCGAAAGTAACTCTGTCTGTCTGTCTGTCTTTCTGTCTGTCTGTCTCTTCTTCACGCCTAAACCACTGAACCGATTTCAATGTTTGGTACAGATATAGTCTGGGACCCGAGAAAGGACATAGGATAGTTTTCATCCCGGAAATCCCCCTGGGAACGGGAACTATTAATCCACGCGGACGAAGTCGCGGGCAAAAGCTAGTAGTACATAATTTTAATACGTTACCAGGTGTGTCGCGTATACGTTACGAGTACAATATTGATATTAATGCGGTCCGAAAATAGAGGTGTCGCGTCGGGCAGTCGGATAATGGACAGCAGACAAACTTATGCGGATAATGTGTCCGTACCCACGCATCGGAGGGTTAAGCTACTCATATTTTATACATATTATAGAGGTTTTTGAAAAAGGAAGCCGACTTTAGGATGAACTGAAAAAAGGTTTGGGCAGTGTATCTAATATAAAGAAACAGACAAATGCAATTATTATAATTCATTTATATGATGAAAAAAAATTTTGAGTGAAAATTTGGATACATCCATGATTATCCAAATACACAAAAATTAGGTAGGTTACACCACTATCACATATAGTAGTAGTCTATGACTATCACTTTCGCGAGCCAATCTCGAATTAATACTGGCAATCTTTGATCATTATCGGCCCAAACCGCCACCTCCATCAAATCCAATAACATCCTAAGCATCTTTGACGTTTTCCCAACAAATCCTAATCAAAGATATCCACTGTGGTTCCCTATACATGCCTTGCTAGATATTTTATCTGCCACCATCACGGTACAACGCGTATTCTCCTAAACATCTCAGTAATCCCACATAATGCGTGGTGGACACAGCGCCATTGTGACGGACACAGATACCTGCGATGTTTGACACATTTCGCCGGATTATCCGTATTTAAGTTTATCCGCGTATGCGCATTGTTGATAAACGCATTTTAGCATAAAAGGAATTGTGAAGAAATGTGTGTAAGAGTTTTTGGAAGCCGATAATAATTGTGTGTGTTTTTTTGTGCTTAGTTTATGGTGTTAGTGCAGATTTTGGTGTGTGTATAAATCTGATAATGATCAAGTTATTATCAAAGTTACATAGATAACCAAAATAAATAATTTTGAGTTCCCCACATGCAACGTCCACTATTCTACTTACTACGATTATGTATGATCTGTGGTTTGAACAATAAAATGTATTGTTATCTATTCAAATAAAGAGGAAATATTTATTTGTTTGTTTGTTTGCGCCGAACAAGCTCCGGAATTACTGGACCGATTTTAAACATTCTTCTCCAACAGATAGCTACGTTATTCCTGAGTAACATAGGCTATATAACATCACGCTACAACCAATGAGAGCAGAGCAGTAACCAAAAACGTAACGCGGGTAAAATAAGCCGCGCGAACGAAGTTGCGGGCGGAAGCTAGTACAATAGAATTCGGGAAATATTTATTCTTACAAGTTCGCTAAAGGAAATTATCTACATGATAACTTGTTGGTTATTTTGTGGTTGCAATACATTTGTTGAAAACATTCACATATTTTATTTACGACTATTTCAATTAAACACAATCTATTAGTAAAGTTTCCCAAAATGGATTTGCGTTGAGCTGTAAGCTAGGGGAGTTTCCATGGGGTTGTATGTGAATCGTATGGGTTTATGGTTTTAATGGCGACCCTATGGCAAATATAAGCTTAGAGTAAACATAAACATTATTTTAGTAACCCGATGAGCTTAGTAGAGTCCCACAACCGATTAGCTGCCACCCCGTGTTTTAATTCTGGGGAAAAACTACACCTACCCTTTTATTCTTGCTGTTTTGATCGATTTTGACCCTTAACCTTATAGATTTAAAGTCGCTGTATGTTGTTATGTATGTGTACATTTAAGTTGGTTTTTATTGAATCGATAGTCCGACGATCTATGTCAGTATTGCAATGGATTTAAGTTTAAATTCCTCTAACATACACAATCAGTCTGTTTGTGGTGATTTGTGAAATGTTGGAAATTCAATCTTGTTTCTAATTTGTTAAGGTTTTAATTAGAGTGACAGGGCATGATTAAGAGTGTATGTGCTTAACACTAGGTAAGCCACACTCGTTTTGATATACAGTACAATCTCTTTATTAATTTGTAAAAACTTGCGGAGATTAGTAAATCGATTGTTAATAATACCCTGTATATTATTTTGTTACTGGGCAACACTGGGCATATTAATTTCGGGTTTCCCATATCGAAGGACAACATAGAGGGTTGTTTTAAATGTTGAAGTAATTTTAGACTTGTATAACTTGTCAAAATCGAATCATTTATTCCAATTAGACCATTAAAAGACACTTTGAACGTTAATTAATTAAACTATTAAATCTAGTTCCACCATAATACCTACCTAATCTACCTATCCCCTGCATACTTAGCTGTTCTCCATTGAGAATTATCACCGTGACCGAAAGTCGGCCTAGAGAATATTTTCAGATGCGATAAGTTTATCAAGAACTGAAACATTATGTTAGCAGTTAATTATCTTAAAAATATGTAAGTCACCAATTCACATAATGTAACCATTATCACATACAATGTGCTTTACTCAGCGTCACGGTGCCGGTGTTACAAACAACAAAAATAAATAAAAAACAAATGCAAAACAGTTTGTAACTTTGCTCTATTATTTTAGTGTTGCCACTGTAATTACACAGTGACATCACCAGAAAATTGTCAGTAGCACTACGGCAGTGAAAGTAATTGTGTGCCCGACGTACAAAGAAAGTCTGCAAAACGTAACGACAAACTACTATTGTGATATGTTTATGGCCAGGGGCAAGTTATGAGTGGCAGCGGTGAGCGAGAAGCGGAGCGATACTCATGGGGGCAATTCTAGTAATTTTTAGGAAGGTTTGCATTCTAATCTCAGTCCTAATCTGTTCAAAATACGTTTATTTTACTTCAATTTTGATTGTCGATGAGATAAAATTGCGATTACATTTTAAATGTTTTTAGTAACAAGATTTGGTTTTCTGTTGTGATGATCATTATTTCTTTTGATACTACGACCAGATGGATATGTTATAATGTGTGTTTTATTCAGAGTTAGATTACAAAATCCTACAGTTTTACCTCCTTGCTATGTTAATAATGAAGAATTACGTTAGCTACAAAAAGATAACAAGATTTGGGTTTACCAAAATAATGATAAAATATGTGGCTGATGGGATGCACCCAACAATAAATAAGCACGCACCTAAATAGGTTGAAAGCAGAAGCTTAAATTCTCTCCTAACCTCAAAAACCTGCCAACGCGCTATCTTGTCATAACTTGCACCATACAAGAAGGTGGAGTACAAATCCGCTTACTGGTATGACTGACAGCTGACAGCGGTGGGGTGACTGTGGGCCTACGGGTCTGCCATATTATATTGTTGAGTTAGTATTATACATATCGCGAATTGAGGATGGTGTGATGCAGAAGTCGTAAATACTGCCCTGACTCTTGATGGGAATAATTATTGATTCGCCATCATTGACTCATTTATATGTTTCACTAAAGGTGATATGTTTTCCATTATGGCAACTAATGTATTTTTAAGAATGTTTTAATTAGGAGAAACATGGATGGATTTTAGACACAATTAGTCAGAAATAAATAATTATTCATGTTCATTCTCGACAATGATGGTTGAGATAAAATTGGGACTACATTTTCAATGTCTTTAGTTACGAATTGATTTTCAGAAGGGCATGGGATTATCAAAATCTTGTCAAAAATGTAGATGAAACAGTGGCATTTTTGATAGACCCGGACCGAAATTAGAATGTATAACATTCCTAAAATTCACTAGAATTTTCCCCCTGGTTTGTGCTGATCGAGTCTACGTGAAATGAATTAAGCTACGAGCAACATTTTTATTGCTACAAGACCTAGAGACTCACACAACAACAACAGTCTCAAAGTACAGCGAAAAATCTAAAAAAAAAAAATACATGGAGCAATTTATATAGGTCATGTTATCCGGATAAAGATAATTACAACCTCCCCACCCATCCCTGGAATATCACCAGCTGTTCCAGCTAACTCCTTCTCCACCAAATATTCAAATAAATCCCCAAGATATACCGCAATGAGAGTTAATTCGGCGCTGTTGATGTTATGTTCAAATCCTTCGCGGTGTTGGTACAAGGCATTATGGCTTATTGAATGCTAATGCGAACGGGGCTCGGATCTGCGCGGGAAAGTTATTGCGTGCGTCCGTGTGCGTTGTTATGTACGACACGATAAAACTTTATAGATTTTCTTTTTTAGAAAACGTTGTTTCACGCTAGGAGTTACACTACTTACACTTACTTAGGACGTACTCCTTTATACTTTTCGTGTATCGTGAGTGCGTTTATAAACATAGGAACTCACATACACGAACAGTATATTGATAGTACTGTTACTTATTTAATCTGTGGTACTGTTAGCAATAAAAGTCTATTACCACTGTTACTTTTATTTATCATCTAAATAGGTAGACAAAAAGTACGCTGCTTTCAGTATTTCAGGTTATAGCTAAGAGTTTGTTCTATCTTGTTTGAACATCCATTCTTTTTTTTTTTTAATATTAAGCTTATTGATAATGATTTAACCATTGTAATTCTTACACGAATTCTGTTGCCAACCATTCCTACGCCATAATTCTGGTTGGAGCATAGGTGACTACTTACAGTGAAGTGATCTTTTATGAGCACCGTAATCTAGCCGTGTTTTCATGTTTTAAAGCCAAACAAGTTAGTTTTTTCACTGATTTTGACTCTCTATAAAATTGTCTTCTAGTCTACGAGAAAATCATCCCGAACCTGAATGTTAATGATCTCAAGAACTTTAAGCTTTTAAGCCATTTTCACAAGCTTGTCCCGTATCGTGCCGCACGTATAGTGCGCTCCTGCTCCCGGGATTAACCGAGCGAGAGTCAGGCCGCATGTGCGTCGGTTTATTTTTCGCATGCTAATGCACTTAGCTAATGCGATCACCCAGAAGAATACTAGATGTAATCACTGTGCTAATGCTAACGTAGCCGATGTGAGAGGCGCTCTTAGCTGGTGAAATGACACTATTGGTTCAGTTGAAGTAGTACTTAGAAGCAACAAGAGTTATGTAACCAGGATTTACATTTTCTACCTTTTGGAAAGGGAAACTCGATTCAATTACGTTAAAAAAGAAAATCTAGCCTTTAATGTCCGACTGTTAGGCAAAGCCTAGATTTAATAGTACCATAATTTTGTTTTCATTCTTGTAAATGACGTTCAAAACTGTATTTTGATAGTCTAATTGAAATAAATGCTTTGACTTTGACTTTGTCCTGGATGCAATTCCCAGGGCGGGTAAAATATATTACAAGCTTCTTCTGGGTAAGCTCACTACATTGTAGACTTTGTCTATGTCACCTCTGACCAAGACTAGAGTCAAGAGCTTACCCTATCGAATAATTAAAAAGAAATGGCTTTTTCTATTAGGAATTTCTCAGTAGCTCCCCGGAGTTTTGAATTTGGTGGTATGACACCCCCGTGTCTTGGAAAGCACGGAAAGTCGTTGGTCCTGCGCCTGATCTCTCTCCGGTTGTGTAAGATTGCCGTCCCATAGGTCTATGAGAGTTAGGGTAGAGCCTTTTGCATACTTGGTTAATCTGGAATCGGTCTGGAGTATATTATTTTTGTAGGTACATATCCTTTCCATCTATTTCGGCAAGCGTATAACTACAAAGAAGAATTCTTCTTCAATTGATAGGACGATTAAGAGAGCCTTGACCCCAAGGTACAAATATCCTTTTAAATAACATTCAAGACTTCTTTGAAGCTGTCAATAATGCACGTAACTTCGGTGAGAGCCCATTGACAGCGGTGTGGCAATCCCCCGGAGGAGTGTCGCGAGAGTGACCGCGGAGTCTGATCGCCACCACAGAGTTAACGGATGATTCATGCGCGACTTTAATGTTATCGTGTAGCTTTTGTAGAGCTGGTTCGGAGATAGGGTTGACGGAGATTGAGGAGGATGCATGGATATGTCGCAGATGGTTTGCCGAAACGGGTGTTTTACAAAATCGTTTTTTCATTTATCAATTCTGTGGATCAACGATTAGAAGTTATGTAAATCAGCGTGAAATCAATATCCATCCGCAAACCTAACCTAAACCTTGTAGAAGTTGACTTTTGGTACATTGTTACCACTACTAAAGGTATCTTACACATTTTAGAAATTGACTTTTTTTTGGCAAGTACACGTGTCAGCATAAATGAAGATGAAACAAAGCAAATAAATCCTCTTTTCTTTGTTAATTCCAACTTAGCTGCAGCCTTACACTGAGCAAAGGCGAGGCGGCGACCCTCATCCGACCATCACTTACAATACTTCAAAACTTTTTCTTTAAACACGTAATAACTCCGAGACCGCAACTCTTGCGCACCGGCTCACCACGTCACATAAACTAATCACGCGCTGATATACGATGACGCTTCTCTAATAGGTGTGGCTGCGCAGGCGCAACTAAATCACCCTTTGTTCGGCAATGGGTGATCGCATAAATACCGATCATTAGTACTGCCATACAAATGGTAAGCACTGATTAGTGAGGAGTAGCGATGCTCTTCATTTTGGGAAGGTGACAATGACGATGGAAGGTTGCAACATTGAAGTTGAGTTGAAACAGTTCTGTTACTTTATCGCCACTGCAGAGATAAGCACCCTTCCTCGACAAAAGCCTGTCACTCTTACAGCAGGGTCGTTGCATTTACTTCTTAGGTCCCACGTAATAGGTTCGAGCTTAATGCCGTTAACCGGGCACAAATCTTTACTCCGAGCTGCTACTGAGAATTTCATCAAAACATTTTAGGTACAGAGAACATAAATAACACTTTACACAGAATACGTACGTAGGCCTCCCCCAAAGAGCGCCAGCCATCCCGGTGCTTGGGGGAGGCGTACGTACAGCAGTGGACGGCTAAAGGCTGATAATGATGATGATGATACACAAGATAGTGCAAATCCTTGTACAGACCAGCCACTCTATAACTGCGAGCTTGATTATTTTGCCGAATTCTTCTGTAATGTTACAAAACATACGAAGGTTACTACAACATGTTACGAGTCTAAAGTACATAGAAACTCTTCCAAAAACCAATCCTCTTCTAGCTTCCCTAGTTCGATGTATCGCGAGGTATTCACATCTCGTGTGTCGCCGCGTTGTATCTGCTGGTTGCGCATAAAACACCAAATTGCTTTCGCTAAACTGCAGCATGAACAAAGGACGCTTGCGGAATGTATGGGGTTGAGCGGTGGTCTACTGGATGAGAGGCAGAGGTTGGAAAAGTTTTGGCGGTTATGGTAAGGAAAAGTATCTTGGAATTGATAATTTTGTGCTCGTTAAAGATCGTTTTTTTACTCTTGGAGAGAAGGTGATCGTAATGGTATGGTCAGAAACAAAAGACGATTAACGATTTTACTTTTACATATCATTTAACAAGGCATTACACAATTCACTGCTATTCAGAATTTTAGGAATACCTAAGAGTTTATTTAATCTTATTTTCAGATCCATTTCGTATTTCCTTTGATATTGTGCTCAATAATAAGGATTAAAAATCTGAAGTGTTAATCTACTTTTGTTGCTGAATGTACAAGTAAAATTATATAAAGGTGCAACTAAAGATTGGTAAGCAATTATATTTATACGATAGAGTAGAAAATGGCCTACATTACCTCAAATTCCACTGCAGTACCTACTTAGAATAAGCTGAAAATCACCTCTAAATCCATCTTCATATATTTTATGTGCTTTGGTCTTATCCTGTTCGAAATTATATGAAATTTTCCGCTGATTACAAATCGTCTATTCTCCCAAGTCTCGTCCGCTTCATCGTCTATCCCAGGCCACCGGCTAGCCGATAACAAAACAGTGCGTAACGACGGAAGGCTGGTCGCCATCGGCCGAATGCCCCTTTGTGGGTGTTCCGGCACCACTCGCAGTATTTCTATTCGCGACCAGTGCCGACTCTACATTGTCATGGTAATAAATATGCTGTGGACGTCTATCATGTGCTCGTCTGTCTTTGAACTTGAAGTGTTTTGGAGAATTCACTTGGCAGGTTCCATTTAGGAGTATGGAAATCGATGGAAATTCTGTTTTGTCTAACAATGATGCCAAAACGTGTCTTGTTGATGTCGCTTTTGTTTTCTCTGCTAAATGACTTTGAATTTAAAGATATAACGCAAAGAAACCCTATTAGGTTAGCAATACACAATATTCTGACTCTGGATCCATTAATAGTAAAGTACAATCCTGGAATAAGAAGACAAGCTATCCAATATCTTAACATTTCAATTGCTTCTCCAACAAAACAAAATTCCTGTACATTCATATCGTTCTATCAAAACTCATCAAAAACTCTATTACAATCATAAATTCAACTTTGATGTCGATTGCATCGCGTTTAACTGCACTCCGGGTGATTTCATGTGCCATTACGCTTAACCCTGCGCCCGCCTAACTAACCGTGGCCAAGGGTTACGGTCTCTGTGATCACACTAGTTTCATTTTTGGTATTCTTGTTATGCGGCGATGCGGTGCGGCTACTCCGCGGATTATAGGGGCACGCGGGGGTTAGGTAGTTGACGCGGAAAATATACGCAGACATTGATCTGTGCACGAATTAATACAGTAGTCATGTTGTTTTTGATCGTGTGTTTCGCTGTCGGGAATCGAATTCATATGCACTTATTTGCATCGTTCGCAACAGCAAATGTAGTTTTACCTATAAAATACAACTGAATAACACTTAAAAAGTTTATGAAACGCCACAAAACCACACAATAATATCATTGAATTTTTTCTTCTTTGTAATTAGCTTGTAAGTTCCAGTCGTTAAATTGCGATATTCACATGATCGTAAAATTGCACAACAAAGTTTCTAGTGCCTTTAATGATCTGTTTCCTACAATTTCTAGTAAACAGCGATACTAGCTCTCGGTACACCTCGCAGTGATCACTCACATCCAAGGATTTTAACCCTTCACAAATCATTCGCGCTAAGCGATGTGTCAAACCGCTAGCGATACCTCGCGACCGTAAACAGCGCCTCATGACGTATTATGTATTGTTTGACGAACAAAACAACACATGCGGGTCGCCTATACCCAGTAGCAGCACTCGCACTGTTAACTATCAAGGAATAAGGTTGATTTTTCTATGAAATTAAGTTTGTTATAAGAAAACTACGTCTACTATGTTGCGAGACAGTAGCTCAGAAAGATTTTACTTTCAAATTTACAAATGCAAAATAGCATATTGTATTCGTGGAGGTAGCAGTTGTATATTTTATTATTTCGTTGCAGCAGTTCTGTTAGACGATTGAACTCTTCATTGGGACGTGGGATTTTTGACGCATTACTTTTAGAATAGGGCATTGTGATGTGTGTTTCGTTCTTGTCTGTCGAATGGTGATTGCTTTGAAATATTCAAAACTCTCTATTGTCCTTTCATGTGATTATGAAATTATCTATTGTTTGCGATTTATTTCGGGGAAGTAGAATTTGTAGGGTTAAGAAACTTTGCGTCGACAAATCCTACTACTATTATAAAGGCGAAAGTTTGTATGTATCGATGTATGGATGGATGTTTGTTACTCTTTCACGCTTAAACGGCTGAATGGATCTGGATGAAATTTGGCACAAAGATAGATTATAGTCTGGAATAACACATAGGCTACTTTTTTATCCCGGGAAAATGTACGGTACCCGTAGGATAACACGTCAACTGTGACGCGGACGAAGTCGCGGGCAGAAGCTAGTATGTGATAAAGATTCGTAGCTACACTAGGTTCTGCCCGCGACTTCAAGTTAAGGTACCATAAAACATATCCTCTATAACACTCGGCAATAGTCTAGTTTTCTATCAGTGAAAGATTTTTCGTAATCGGTCGTGCATTTCTAGAGATTATCTCTTACAACACAACATATCATAACGCCTGTATTCCCTGAAGGGTTAGTGTACTAATGTACACCCACAGTTAGCCGGTATGTTTAGGTCCCATGTAATAGGGGGCGAGCCTATTGCCATTACCCGGGCATAAATCCTAACTCCGAGCTGCTACTGAGCAGACTGTTTGTACTTGTGTCTCTTAGGTACAAATAATTACCAATTTTACCCCTATATACTGTTAGTAAACATAACATACCATCACGCCTGTATTCCCCGTAGGGTTAGGCAGAGGTGTACCAATGTACACCCACAGTTCGCCAGTATGTTTAAGTTCCATGTAATAGGGCTGTTAGCAAACATGAGTCTTTTTGTAAAATTAAACTGGTTTGGAGGTGCCATATTGCCACGAAATTTGCAAATAAACAAGAGATTAAAACACCTGCAAGATCGATACCAATATAACCTCCTACCCATTCACCTGGATAATAACTCTCCGTCTCCAACATTAACAACAACGTACAAACCGGGTCACTACTACAGACATCCATCGATATCGCTACTAGAGGTGCTCCGTTAAGTACATCGTATCACCGTGGTATTGGTATCGAGCTACCGGCTCCAAGTAGTGGGGGATGGGGGGGGGGGGGCTGTAGATCGATACCGGCGCGGGCCCCTTTCAGCGCTGCCTTTGTTTGGATCATATAAAATCTTCAGGGGGTGTGGTCTGAAAGTATGTGGACCATGGTTTTTGAGATATTGGAGATTGTACCGGTTTCGCGTTTTTGTTATGTGACGTCATCCGATATCTTTTTACCAATGGGAATTCATCAAATGACTTCTCCTGCTCTGGGCGGGACGGGAAAGAGTGTAAAATTTTTACTGACTAAAACCCATCCATGTTCTGGAACATCTAGGTCTTTATAACTAGTATTTGTGAGCTCATTGAAGAAAATTAGAAGCTAGAATAAATGTCGTTTAGTTTCTGAAAGTGAAAAGCGACTTTTGGGAAAGTTTAGCCTTAATAGGTAATAGACCGTAGGCACTCGAAACTAGAAGGTTTCACAAGGAGAAAGTGCTGTCTTATTTTGGTAAACTTTTGGAGCCTTTTCTCAGAATATGATAAAAAGTAGGTACTTTTAAGTAAGGTATGTTTTTAAGGCATTTTTAATATAACGGGGTGTCAAACTGAAATATGTCTACTACAACTTCTTCTTTTCGTATTAAAGACAATTTAGGCTATTTCATCAACATCGTACCAGTCGCAGGACGTCCACTGCTGGACATATCTCCCCCATAGATTTCCAAAAGGACCGATTGGAAGCGGCCTTCTTTAGACTATTTTGACCCAGTGAATGTCCGCATTTACTCTGCCAAATCAAAAACAGCCTAAAAAAATTAATGCAAAAATACCCAAGCTTGTCCGAATAATCACATGGTCACCCTACAGGACACATCTTGTGATTGTACCGTCCTCCATTACTATGATTTATCACTGATTCTGTACCTCTACCTCGGGTCTCTACGTAGACGGAGGTAGAGCATTAACGTCTATGAAGAGGTACCTTCAGACCTGCACTCTGCAAATGAATATGTTTGTGAAAGAGATGGAATTGAATTGATGGACACGTTTGATATTAAAGGTAGTGCGTTGCGGTTGTACCTTCAGTAAGATATTAAGAGGGACTTTTTATCTTGGTTCTAAGAATAAATAAAATAGTAAATAAGATAAAATTGAAAAAAAAAAAAAAATATCTATGCTACAATAAAGCAGCTCTCATATATGTTTGTCCACTCTCCTTTGGTTAAACCTAGTTTTGTTTAGAGTAGGTGTTGTAACAATCTAACAAATTAGGTAGGTAAATAATCAAATTAAAATATATAAAACGCGAAAGTTTGTGCGGATGAATGGGAGTTAGTAGGTACAACTATTCTTTCATAAAAACCCCGTGTTAAATAAATAGATTTTTAAGATTTTTTAATTTTTAACCGACTTCAAAAGGGAGGAGGTTCTCATTTAATCTGTATGTTTTTATTTGTATGTTTGTTTCACGATATTTCCGCCATTTATGATTAGAATTTGATGTTTTTTTTTGTTTTGTAGGTCATGCTACAGAAGTGGTCCCATAATTTTTTTATCGGAATTTAATTTCTTGCAGAAAATTTGAAATTTTCCCCTTTTTTCGGCAGATCAAGTAAGAAAAATTGGCCTATTGCTTTTTTAGTCGTCTCTAATGGCAATAACCATATTTGTTGACCTAAAACAAGGGCAAAAGAATTTTTTAGCAGCCGCTGAGGACGATACAGAAGGAGTAACAGCGAGTACACATTAGGCGTTTTGAAGCGCGCGTTTTGAGAATCAGTAGTTCTTATCTAGGTGTACACACGCAAGCGCGCGTTTCAGATCAAGCGCGCATTCGTTTAAACGCGCGTTGGGAGAGCGTCAGCCGCGCGCTTCGAGATACATGAGCCTCCATTTTGTTGTACATTTGAACGCGCGCTTTCGTGTAGAGTGGACAAAAAAAGGAAAAAGGAAAAAAAAGGAAAAAGCAAAGGATTTTACGGACATTCTAAAATAATTAAAAAACTTAGGTTCACAATGTCTTAATTTGGGATACAATGTTATAAACATTCCATGCGTCAGTCTATCTCGTAGTATTGGGTGTACCCAATATTCTCTTTGTCTCTGCCGTCTTCTGTAGCGACGGTATAGAAGCCACACACAAGCAATCACTTCGACGTCCATTTCCGAACTGAGTCGAGTATGGACGCCCTACTAACGCTCGTAAAACGCCGTGCTAAGCGCGCTGTATGTACGCTACCAACGCGCGCCTAACGCAACGCTGAGCGCCTAATGTGTACTCGCCTTAAGAGCGGATTTTTACTTAGCTGGAAAGTATTACAAACTTCCATATCTCTTTACTTGTGGTTTTCATATAAAAACATTTTGTTGTCTGATACTCAGTCCAAAATAGAGTATTCATGGTTTTAGTTTAAGGATAGATATGTCCCTTACAGCCGATATTGGTATTACATGTGATGCACAAACTTTTTTTTAATGTAAATTTTATTAATGGGTATGTATTTGGGTAGGTAGCACTATGTCGACGATAAAGCAAGAATAAAAGAAAAAGAAATGAGAAAAAAATATAAATCGGAACTTCAAAGTTTTTATATAACCGTACTTATACACATCTCAGTGCAACGTTTGAGGCTGTATTTGAATGACTATTTTCTTATACGTTAGCTAACGCGCCTAATATTATTAATTTAGGTAAAATGTAAGAATTATAGTTTAATTTACAAAGCTGTCGCGGGCCGCAAGGAGGAGAGCCGCGGGCCGCATGCGGCCCGCGGGCCGCGGGTTGCCGACCGCTGCTTTATACTTTTAAATATTTAGCTACAAAACCATCTGCCTAAAAATATACCATACACCATTACCTACCATGATAAAACCAAACATAGGCTTACAACAACTCCTATCTAAAATTTTGAGTGGCAAACTTTTCAATCAAGGGGTGCTTCTGAACTCCATTTACAAGGATTACCCTCCGACACCCTCTTACCAACTAAGTATTAAGATATACACTCTCCTCTCGCGTACGAGTAACAAGAGTACCTCCGCCGTGGTGGGGTGATTAGACAAGTAACCAGCAAGAGAGGCTGGAGAAATGGATAATTTTAACATACGCTCCGACGGCAAAAGGTAGCATGTAAAGTTATAAGTCGCTGAGGGCTAAATTCAAGAAGATACTGTTATCCCTGTACGTGAGATTTTTGTATCTAGATAATCCAATCTTCACGATTGAATCACTTATTTCATTATTACTGCGTATATGAGTTATAAAGTTAATTTTTCGAACACAAAACTTAGTTAAATAATAATAATTTAATGACAAACTATGTACTTACAGGTAAAAAAAAAATGCTGCCAGCCTTCTGGGCACATGTCCCAGTGACAGCGATGCGGATGAGTTTTTTGATGCCCTATGACCTACCTTTCTTTTTTTTTTAACTGCGTATATTGAATAAAGTAAGTATTTAATTTTCTAATATAGAAAATGCATTTGTTTGGATGGATGGATTTATGTTTGTTGTACAATCACGCCAGAACGGCTGAAAAGATCTGAATGATATTTGGCACAGAGGTAGATAATAATTTTAAGTGTGTGCCGATTACCTACGGTTCAATAGATACAGCTCTGTGACCGATGGACATCCGAAGGACCCATCAGCGAGAGCAATAGGCTTTAGACCTTTTAGGTACGGAGTATTACATGGGACCTAAAATATACCGGCGAACTGTGGGTGTACATTGGTACACCTCTGCCTAACCCTTCGGGGAATACAGGCGTGATGGTATTCGGTACGGAGTCCTTAAAATGAATAAACTTCTGTTAAATCTTATACCGCAAAAGAATATATATATAGTTTAGTAGGACGAAAATACTAGTAACACGACGGCTTTCAAAAGGGTGACTCTTCCAACTTGGCTACAGTCCAGGGTTACTTTACCACAAAGATATTCCTGTACCATTAATGTAACGATACATTTAACGTATAATGTTACAAAAACACATTGTAACACGTCCGGGCATCGAACCGTGGACATCACACGTCGACTGTCCAATATCGCTCAAGGCATGACGTAATCACTCGTTAAAAATGGTTCTGTTTTCATACACGACATGCGTAGGAGTTGATTGAGTTGTAAATGATTTTTTAAATATAGTTTAAGTATGTATCTTAGTAATTATTTACAGAAATGGCTATAGGTATTTAGTTTGTGGCTATGAGTATGGACGATAGTATAACACATCTCACTTAAAGCTCATATCACCTACATTCATGGAGGGTGATTTTTGCAGAACAGATTAGTTGCAATGCTGTTTTGTCAAAAAACTTCTTTTTTGCTATTTAATTTAGGCGAAGTAACATTATATGACCTGTCAATTCATTGCATCTTTTGATATGAGAGCTTACCTCAGGGTTATTTCACTTAAATTCACTGAGAGATATTTTTACAGAATAGACTGGCTGTTTAATATTTTTCATTATTTAAATACCGAACCGTTTTTAATGGTTACTTTTTCATTTTTAACCTGACAGAGAAGAAGAAGAAGTTGAAGTTGAAAAAGAAGTTGTCGTATTTAACATAGAAATCTTTTCACGGAAACAAAGCTGTGAGACAGGTACTTACTAGACAAACAAATAGGTACTACTGACTAGATAATTCATTATTTCAGACAGACAACAGTACTTATAACAAAAATTCTCTATGTAGAAAATAACATATCAATAAATGGATGCGTTTTTTATAAGTACTTAATGAGTTTCAAAAAGACATACCTGTCATCTGTTTAGATTGTAAGTAGATAATTTAATTTAAGAGCTATATCATTAGAACACAGTTTTAGTTCTAGGTCAAACATATGACCTGACTCGACTAATTGGTTTAATTGACGGGTGAATCGGACTAAGTGTTGTAGGCAGTCGTGAGGTGAAGAAGAATAAGGAAGGTTTTCATCATTAAAAAGGCTGAATATTAAGTCGCTGTTCATCCTTCAGGAGGTGTAAATACTCAGGAATACGAACAACTTGTATTATTTCTATACATAAAAGTAATACGATCAAAATGAGTGGAACGGTCAGGTTTTGCCATGAAGCGTCTTTAAAATCTTCAAGTCCAAAAAGCTGAAATAACAAAATATATTTCAAACTTTATCACTAAAAGCGATTTTTGCGTGAAACTGTTATACGTTTCACGTTAAACCAACGGCTGTATGCCCCGACACAGGCCTACCCGGTATTTTTTTCATATTTCAGACTTGATTCCGTTGTAAAAGTTGATGTTAACAACTATTATTTACTCTTGTAAATACCGATTGCTTATAGACTTGGCTTTTTAAAATTATTTATCACTTCAGTAGATATACTATAAAGTCTTCAAAGATTTCATTTTGTCACCGTATTATGGTTATTCAATCCAGCTGTTATGGGAGTATGCAATTCAGGTTAATGGCAATTACACCTTTTGCAATTGTAGATATGCATAACACCAAAAATGGTCATTACAGTAAATTATTGCAAAAACTTTAAAAACCACTTCTCAAGCCATTTGTAGAAAATAAATTAAATTTTATAAATACATTAATGGCGCCTTTCGTTACGGTTGGCGCTTTTGGTCACCAAGGGTCGGAGTTTTTGGTCCTAGGGAGCGGGAGTGGACGAGTCGCTTTTAGGACTAGGATTGAGTAATCTCCAACTAGATTCAATATTTTTTATTACCTAATTGACGTTCAAAAGTGCCTTTTAATGGTCTACCGGAATAAATGATTGACTTTCGACTTTGACTTTAGGTTCTGAACCAAACATATCAGCAGATGAGTAGGTAATTTCGTAAAGCTTGCTATCAATCCGGGGAATTTTGTTAAAAGTGTTCGTCTGCTCAATAACTTAAAAGGAAATTAGGCTGCTGGTTTTTCGAAATTATAAAATAATCCCAAAAAGGCTGAACTTTGTTCGCATCTACACATAAAAACTTAAATAAGTAATACCTATGTCTAAACTTAATTTTAACATAGGTACCTATGCGTGCTTAATTTTAAGCTAGATTGTAGAAGGAGCAATTATGTTGTGAACATCTATATTTTTTTTAAGACGTACTTTCTAAGCAAATAAACGTACTATTCCAGCTCTTTACATGACGCATTATTTACAATACTCGTATTTCTGGTAATGTTATTATAAAATCCCTATCACTTTACAACCCGCTGGTAAAAATAGTAAAGCGTCGTAAAGGACCAAAAACAGCTGATACATTTGCGTTTTTCTTCCGTCCAGAGATTAACGAAGCAGATTATAAAAAAGATATGGGCACAGATATCGGTCCCCGCTGCCATCTGCCGGCCGTGGAGGTGTGGAACACCGGACGCTCCGCTAAGTGACCCGAATGAGTTCCAACTGCTACTGCGAAATAGAACGGTGATGATATGAGACATAGATTTACAGACTTTTTTTTACAGAATAATGGAGTTGTTTTCTGTTTTTTGTCCATACGAAACATTCTTTTGGACAAGGTAACTACATTAATTGACAGTTTAAAGTTTGTTTTAAGTTTTAGTTGTCAGTTTTAAGCTTTTAATGGTTTAATTGAAGTAAACGTTCTTTGATTTTGGTTATGGAGTATTTTTCGGTGGACGTCATACCAAAATTAACTTGGAGTAGACAGCCTAACGTAATAAATGTAGACAATACAACGAATTCGTATTTGCTGCTATAAATACGTTCCTTTTACAGACAAACTAACAATAATTTAATAATAATTCATTTATTATTATTATTTATAAGTTTAAATAATAATAATAAATGAAGTTGAGTGAAGTTTTGGGTTTTAGTAAATTGTGGATTTAGATTTGATTTGTAATATAAATAGGTAGGTAACTTTTAATTCGAAGCAATTTTTCTAAAAGTTTTGTCATTACCTCGATTTCTAATAATATCTTTTAAAATGGCAAAAGGTTTAATAGCTATCAAATTATTATTCCTAGCTACTACGGTAAAATAAAAATAAAAATTCGTTTAACAGAAGTCGGACTTCACGTAGCCGTCGCCGACGGAACTTTAACAGTCGACATACAAGTAGGTACAACTCGCAGGCGCTACGAACGTTGTATGTTTTCACTAGACAGGTAAACCATGGAAACATCACATGAGAGAATCATTCAAAACTCTGTTAGCTTTTCATTAGCGCTCTTTGTAATTTAGGTGCTTTTCTAGTGTTTGTAGATTGAGTAAAAAAAGCTCTCGAAGTGTCTATTTTCGTGATTCGTATTAAAATTCAATAGATACATTAATGTCTCGTGTCATGTCTCATAAGTGGACACTTGAGCCTCTACTTCTGCACACGCCACAAAAATAACAAGCGTGATAAAAGATTCGAAAACAAAACAGAAAAATTCGGAATAATATTAATAGTGGTAGATAAAAAGGCGACACGATGACAATACGTAATGTGCGTGGGCTAGCCCTCCCCAGCGCTGGGGGTGGGGAGGGGGTGGGGGGGGGAGGGCACCTGTGTACCGTTACAGTGGGGTGTGGTTTGCCGTTCAATAACTTAATACACTCGGAAGGCTTTCACGCTGAAATCTCGCTCGGCTCAACTGCGGCCGAAAGATCTTGATACTTGAAGGCGATTTTTATTTCCAGGTGGATAGTAGACTGTTGTCAGTGATAAGTGTTGTCGTTTTGGGTCATTAAGATTGCGAGTTTAGTACGGATAATGAAAGTTATAAGATGTATAGGAGAAGAAACGTAGCAAAGTCTCTCAGAATTTGGGAGGCGAAAAGGATCATAAAAGGAAACCAATAACATGGCTTTCTTTGTGTCATGGACGTATAACTCCAGCTCTGCATAGCAAGAAGAATGCATAGTGTTTGTTAAATAATAAGCATTTAAAAAAAAATTGCTATGTAGCATTTTTATTATATGAAACAGAAATCTATCTAAACAGCTCAAGGAAGTCATAAAATGACGGTGCCCAATGATATGTGTCAAAGAAGTCCATAAGTAACAGTAGTGATTTATCATCGCGGCCCGTGCCATGATTTATGGACAGGTAAGTATGCAAATTACGCGCTAAATTATTATTTTATCGATCAGGCGCGACACACAGGACAAACACTAGCATGTAATCCACCCGGATTGTTGTATGGAGGCTATTAATTGCAGGTTTGCAGGTAATCGATAGAGGTGGCAGGCTCGCGTGGATCACGAGGCGCGGTCCGAGCGCTGGCGGCGCGCCGGTGTGCGTGACGGATCATGGCGGCGCGGGGGGCGCGCGCCCCGCCGCCACAGTTAAACGCGCCCGCCGGATACGCGCCGCGCCGCGGTTGAAAGCTATCCGGCCCCCCGGGCGGGCAGGCGCGCGATTGGCCCGCGCGCCGCCCGCGTCGTAAGCGATAGCCAATCGGCGCACCGGCCGGCCCGCCCCTACCGGGCGCGTCTCGGGCCGCACGGCCGCGGCGCGCACACTCGCTCCGATGCGCGGCTCGTGGGACGAGGCCGCGACGGCGGCGCTGCACGCGCGCATCCTGGAAGCGCACCGCGGGCCCGCCGCGCCCGAGCGCGCCGCTGAGCCCGCCGCCTGTGCTGACCCGGCTCCGCAGCAGCTTAGCGTCGAGCTGGCTGCACCGACTCCTCTGCTGCCGCTGCCCACGCTCTCCTTCAGCGCCGCACAAGTGGCCACCGTGTGCGAGACTCTCGAAGAGAGCGGAGACGTGGAGCGGCTGGCGCGATTCCTCTGGTCTCTCCCGGTGGCCCACCCCAATGTTGCTGAGCTGGAACGGTGTGAAGCTGTGCTGCGAGCGCGAGCTGTAGTGGCTTTTCACGCTGGAAGACACCGAGAACTTTATTCGATCCTGGAACGACACCGGTTTCAACGTTCGAGCCACGCAAAGCTGCAGGCTTTATGGCTTGAGGCCCACTACCAAGAAGCTGAGAGGCTACGCGGGCGACCACTGGGACCCGTCGACAAATACCGTGTCCGCAAGAAGTTCCCGCTGCCCCGGACCATCTGGGACGGCGAACAGAAGACGCACTGTTTCAAGGAGCGGACGCGATCACTGCTGCGCGAGTGGTACCTGCAGGACCCCTACCCGAACCCGACCAAGAAGCGCGAGCTGGCGGCTGCGACCGGCCTGACGCCGACGCAGGTCGGCAACTGGTTCAAGAACCGGCGGCAGAGAGACCGCGCCGCCGCAGCTAAGAACCGCTCGGCGCTGCTCGGCCAGGGCTTCGCCTCCTCCTCCACGTACGACGAGGACTCCGTGGACTCGGAGATCAACGTGGACGAAGAATAAAGTTACAGACTATAGTGTTAAATAGCGGCGCCGTCGGGCGTGGACGCTCAGTGACTGACGATGCAATATAGACCACAGTTATCTATTATCTTAGTTAGATCGCAAAGTCCGTGATGTATGTGATGTTAAGGCATTGTAAACCAGTTTATTAGGGCGTATTTGTATCGTTAAAGTGTAAGCGAGTGCTCGAAGTATCCGCATTGGCGTATCTCAGGTATGTACCAGGCTCCGGCCTCCGACTGTACACGTAACTCGACTGCACTGATAAGCTACTTGTTGTTAAGGTTTAACAGGGTTAATTTTACGTATGATTTCGTGTTTATACTCCCACTCAGAACGTTAGCTAATTTATTTGATACCTTCGCGCGGCTGCGGTCGATGTGAATGCGTTTCCGTGAGAAGCATTTACTTACCTAAATATTTATATACCCTAACTATTTTTACCAGTAAATATAGATTTTATTTATCATATCAGCTTTTAGTTGTATGTTATAGTAATTATAAAGATGTAGATAAATTACGTTCGTGGTGTAGATATAAAGTAACGCTATTATTGAAGGTTTGTACCTGAGCACGATTACTCCGCGACACCCCGTTGTATAGTGATGTTGTTTCATAATATAATTGTAATTAAAAGTATCTATTATAAATTATTTATTACGATAAATGCGGCAATTCATTGTTTTTAAGTTAGTGGAAATGCTGTAAGAGAGGTCAGTTGCAATTTAAAAGTGAAGAAATCTAGAGAAAGATATAGGCCTAACTAAGACAGCAATACCTAGTGCATTTGTGGTAGCAAATAAAAATTAAACTGTAAAATAAAGTTTATTTCGTTAAAATTATAAACTAAATGTCTTTTCACAAACGATCAAGATCTTTTAAATAGATTTTTTAAATAGGCCGAATATTTTAGAGATTTCTTGATAAAAAAAAAATAGGAATTTCTTTTTATAATTTTTCCAGGATAAATATATTTTATACTCCCAATATTATTTTCTAGTGTTTTGTGCGTCACAAATTCTTTATCTATCTACTTTTTTTGCATTCAAATGTCACAAAATACAATAATTTGTTGCATTAAAATAAAATAAAGCTAAAGAGGTTTAAGAAAAACTATAAAAAGAGCAGGAATAATGTGTTAGTAGCATTGTTCATGTGTTAATATTTTAGGCCCTCTTTGCGATTTTCATTAGGTACAAATATTTTTGTTCCTTACTATGCTACCGATTACTTAGAAAGAAAGTGTGCTAACTCACCCCTTATTTGTCCATTTCACTTGTTTTCCCAACTATTAAATTATTAGATGCTTAAAGGGTTTTTTGTTCCGCGTTTTTGATTAGGATTTCAAAGGATTTCGATACTTTCTTTAGATTTTTTTCTTAAGGATTATTTCCCGCTGGCTGGGGTTTCATAAATAAAAATAACTGCCACAAACAAAATTGTTAGGTATACAGGGATCAATCAAAGTATTTATTATTTACATAAATAAAAAAACAGGGATCTATTAAAAATTAAGATGAACAAAATTAATTTCCTAAGTTTTCAAAGAATAAGAGGCCATAATAATAACATTATCACCGAGATAAAATTAAACAGTAAAATGATGTCAGCGTGGGAGGATTTTAGGATACGTAATTTTGTTTGTGACTAAAACATTTGTATACCACTTTTCTCGTTTATTTTTTACATTTAAACCTTGTACTTTTTTTCTGATCTCTATGATATTGATAATTTATCTATCGACTTTCGCATTAAAACTTAAGAGGCTGATAAGTTTGGATAGGAAAAGTATTTATTTCTCTATAGGTAGGTAATTTATTTGATAATTTTCATGATTTGAATGCCTTTAATTTCTAAAGTTACATATGTCAAGATAACCTTCGTAACTCTTTCCCTTATCGGCTTTCTATTGAGATGACAATCGATAAAATCACATGAGAATCTATGACTAAATTAAAAAATAGTAGATACAAAATACTTTTTTTAGCAATTCCAAATCAAGTATCATTTCAACCAGTCGCTCTATATCCGAGGTCCTTAATCCATCATTTTGCTGCATTCAGATGTCAGTCCGCGTTATAATATCGGTAATAAATCTTCAAACGATGATTGATAGTCAGGTACTTGTGAACTATGCTTGACCGTATGTAGGAATATTAGATTTTGTTTATTAGTGAAATTCAGAAAAGTTAAAGATCAATAAAAATCAGCTTAAAACTGTCCCACTGCAGGGCAAAGGCAACGATCAATTTGGTACGATTTTTTTCGGAGAAGCGATATGTTAATTGTGACAATTCTGTAGGTTACCAACGAAATTAAATTCCTCATAGGTTCTACAAATCCGACAGTTTTAATATAATATTCTTCTTTCTTTATCGTGTGGGCAGTAAGGTCTAACGACCCTACACACCGAAGTGTCAGAGTTTCTAAGCCGCCTCAAGGGCCTCTGGCATCGTTAATATAATATTTAAAATAACCAAGATTTCCAGAAAAATAAATTAAACCTACTTATTTATTTTAAGCTGAATTAAGTCAGTCTATTACCAAAACGATCCTATTGTAACAATAGTAGCACCACTTTAATAACTGCTGAGAAATCGATGCGTCATTAGCACTCTGTGGTATCAATTCTTAAAAAAATAAGCCTTGTCATAATCAGATTTTCTTTAGTTCTGAGTATTAAAAGTTAAGTACCGCAACTAATTCCAAAATCAAATCTGTCTAAACAATCTAGTTAGTTATCGTTGAAGAGAATGTTGCAATAAAATCGTGCCACATTAATTGCACTTAGGCATTGTTGAGCTGTCAAATGTCAATCATACCTTTGTTCTACATCGTATCTATGCTAAACGGGCAAAGGAATGTACAACACCCACGTTCACTTGTAATCGAATACAGATTTGCCGCGACCTTATTTTAGATCGAGAAAAAAATATCAGTGTTTCCTATGGTCAATATACCTAGATTTAATTTATTTTGAATTTAGAACTCAGATGAATTTACAAATTAAATTAATTAGTGCTTGATTCGGTGAAAACGGTTAAGATTTTCTTTTCCACCATTTTGGATTTAATTAAAGAGAACTATTATGCTATATAATAAAATAATAATCTTCCCGCGAAATAGATTTTTTTCATAAATTAGTTTGCAGTTAGAAAGTCTTACCAGAGATCTCTAGGGCTTTTCTGTCGAACTACTAGACTTTATAAGGTCGACTTAGAATAAAAGTTTGTATTGAGTTAGTTTGACCATAAGCAGGCTGTTTGTATTATTATTAAAATTAAAAAAAAAAACAACAAGCGTTCGAAATTTAAAATTAACACGTAGATGACGTGTTTAAGAATTCAACGTTTGAACTGTCTTCAGAGTAAAATACGTTAACATAGAGGTATTGTCTTGGTTCGTAAAGTTTCTCCCATAACTTTGTTAATTCTTCAATTAATGTCTCAAAAGCTTGTGTTTTAACTTATTCGCTATTATTTTGTAAATACGGGCTATTGTTCTTGTCCATTTGTCATTTAAGTTTTTACGACGCGGGGACGTGCATCCAAACGAAATTATGTATTGTATAATATTTAAATGTAAATAATATCTTCTATGTATGGACACTTGGATGGTCGTGAAGTCATGACAAATCTTTATTGCATGCGATAAAATGTTTCAAATATTTTTTTAACTGATTTGTTAACAACCCTCTTACAGCATTTTTACTACTAGATATTACAACCCGTATAACGAAAAATATTACCGTTTTTTACATTTTTCAACTTGCAACACTTTTACGGTTGCATTTTTTGGTTTTCCCGCGCAAACGAAACGCGGGAAGCGATAGGCTAGTTAGCGGTAGACTCAATGAGAAAACTTTGTAAAAATGTATTATATGAATAAACAAAAATGCAAATTGTAAATATGATATCGACTTACATTACAGTCATTAAATTAAAATTGTTAATAAAATTATATTCGTAAACAATTTATTTTTGTATCATTTTTAAAAACCTACAAGCCTTTATTAAATAATATTATCTACACAGATTTCTTTTATAAGAAAAGAAAAGGACATCGATAGTATCTCTTTGTCTGTCTCTCTCCTAACCATCAACCAATTTATTCGTTTGACACATTAATAACTATTTCAATACTGCATCGCCTATCCCTTTTATTCATTACGAATATGAATGTGTCAATTTATAGAAGTGTGTGCAGTAAACTTGTGCAGTTGATATTTTACTTACCCTGTGCTAATAATTACACGGAATACCAAATAATAGGGCGAAAGGTTGTTCATTGTCCCATAATGCTGACAAAAAGGTATACTTTCGTGAGCAGTTGAGCACTTTTTTCTTACTTCGTGGAAGCTAATGTTTGACTAAAGAGCTCATTCGTCCAACCGTGACAAAGTCGTTAATAGAATAATTGCCAAAGTCGAACTCATGTCATATCGATTACCGTATATGCACGTATATGCACTGGCATATAATAGGTCATTCAAAAACTTCCTCTTAACGAACCCCGTATTCTTAATTTGAAAAAATCTATTCGAATTACAAACCTTTTTAGCGGGAAAAGGAACACATCTTACAAAGGAGTTACACTTCATACCATAGATTAATGATGTGTAATTTTTAGTAATTCTTTACAAGCGACTCAATTTATATTGTTGCTAATTAACTTTATATTATAGTGCGCTGCGTATTTCACTGTAATTGAATGTTCTGAAGGACAAAACGCAGGTGCAACCCACTATTTGTATCTACGCGGCAGACTTCGCCTTTTATTTTTATTACTGTAATCCCTTTTGTATGTTAGTCATTATTTACATGCACAAAATGACACCTAGGACAGTTATTAAATATAAATTAGAAAATATATTAGATTACAGTTTTTATCAAAGTCAAAAGGTTATGCAGTAATATTTAAAAATTGCAGTTAGTTATTCGAGTTGATTCCTCTTATAGTCTAATTTTGTATAGTTTCTAGTCTGGTTATTAAAATTTCAACTAAATGCTTACAAACAGACAGTCGGTCTCAGTTATGTTATAGATATAGTTCTCTAGATATGGTAAAGACATTTAACCTTTAAGCGACACATGTCTTATGACAAACTTCGTTAAGTCCACTCACTTACTGGAAAGAACACGCTTATCAGTAAAATCTTATAAATGTAATTAAGCTTCTAGAGGACACGGGACATTACACCAATTGTCTGTTTTGTGTTATTTTTTAAATATTTTTAAGGTTCCATACTCAGAAAAACGGATATTTTTGTCGAATATTCACGTGTTGTTGGATTTTTACAAAAAAATAAATAAATAGAAAAGAATAGAGAAAGGTTATTCAGCAGACAACATTCAGACATGGCCACTTAAAGGGCAAAAAGTACAAAACTAGTAAAGATATATAAGAAGAGGCATATAACAGACAGATCAGCAATAATAAAATCTAAGTCTCTTTAGGCGGACTACGGCAATATAATAGAGTTCCATTACAATGCTTGGCTTTAGTGATTTAGGACTTCCTAAAACAACATTGACATTGCATAAATACCCTAAAAAATCTGCAATACACGCTTATGCTTAGAACACCCTAATAACGTGGTGTGCACTGTTAGGGAATTTTAGTCCTCACGATAAATAAAGAATGCCCCCGCTCTCTAAAGGCATAGGTAACCATAATCAACAACTATTAGAAGTGCTAGTCTACTCTTAAAGCCCAACATTTGTTCACCGTCCCGTAACAAGTGACCATGAGCAACACAACCCGCCATACAATTTTTTCCAAGCTTCCCTATCCGTCTAACGACATTTATGGCAACCCCTCTTAAGAGTAACTATGCACACACGCCGCGGGCATTCATTAACCTCGAATTCCTTCCACAATTCATAGACAACGGCTCAATAAATGGCAACACTGTGCGATCAATAATTGCGTCAGAATGTTTTAATGACTTAATCAGTAGTGCAGCAGCGCAGGTGTAGTTGTTTATACCACTCATAATATTCAAGTCAGTGTTAGGGAAATAAAATTAAAACATGCCTCTGCAATGGAAATTAAAGTTAATAATAATATTATATTAGGTGTATATCGATCCCCCTCAATTACTAACGCGGAAATGTTCATTAACTCGCTTGACTCATATTTAGATTCCATAAAATCTTGTAGTTGTATTATTTTGACTGGGGATATAAATATAAACCTTAGATCATCACTAACTGAGCAGGCCCAGGATCGAATTAATAGAGAAAAATATTTAGCAATGTTAACAATGCATGGGCTGATGACAGGACATACTTTTCCTACCAGAATAAACAATTGCCTTGATCATTTTATGATAAAACTTAATAAAGAGAAATCATCTGCCCATATTGCTATTCTTAATACTTCCATCACTGACCATTCGCTATTATTTCTAAATTTATCTAAAGTAAAAATCAAGAATAAAATTGAGAAAACCAGAATAACCACAGACTTTAACAAAGCACTAGAATCCTTAATTCACAAGAATCTAAGCGAACTTTTGTTTTCTGATGATCCTGAACACATAATCGACCTTTTAATTAAAAAAATATCTGAAGCTTTAGAGGAAAATACTATCACGAGTAGCATTCCTAAATCTAAGCGAACTATAAAGCCCTGGATAACTCCGGGCATTTTACGATGTATCAGAAATAGGAACAAAATGCAAAAGAAATTAAGAAATGACCCGCACAATGAAATATTAAAAATTAGTTATAAAAGATATCGTAACTATTGTAATCACTTAATTAAAAAACTAAAACGTAAATATGAAAAGGAGCTACTTGCAAATTCTACCAATAACAATAAAAGGCTTTGGTCAAATATTAAAAACATAACACATATGAAACAAACTAACTCAGATAACTCTAAACTTTTGGAAACAAAGTCTTCCCCAATTGAAGCAGTCAATTATGCAAATGATTATTTTGTAGGGATAGGTAAACAACTCGCAGAAAAGATCTTGCCAGTTGCTAGCACAAGTACTAATTCTGCTTTTAGTGAGGATAATACGCAATTAACGTCATTTGTATTATTGGATACCGACTTTAACGAGGTGCACTGTATACTTATGAACTTAAAATCGAGTAGCGCTCCGGGCTGTGATAACATTCCAACAAGTTTTCTAAAATTAGCTAAGTATGAAATTGTTCCAATCATGGTTTACCTAGCTAACTTGTGCTTCGAGAAAGGTATATTTCCCAAAATTTTGAAAAAATCTTCTATCACCCCTGTGTACAAGAATGGTGCAAGAGATGATGTTGGCAATTACAGGCCAATATCAGTGTTACCAGCCTTGTCAAAAATATTAGAGAAACTCTTAAACAACCGATTGATAGATTATATAAATAAATATCAAATATTATCTGACTCACAATTTGGATTTAGACAAGGCAAATCAACTGAGGATGCTGTAATAGCTATAACATCTCTCATTACTGAAAGCCTTGATCGTGGTAAGAAATGCCTTTCAGTCTTTCTTGACTTAAAAAAGGCTTTCGACACAGTTTCTGTTCCCATTCTTGTACACAAGCTGGAACACATTGGAATAAGGGGCATTCCCCTCGAAATATTCAAAAGCTACCTAACAGACCGTACTCAGAGAGTTAAAATCGGCCAGCATACTAGTAGAGACACTAATATTACTTACGGTGTACCACAGGGGAGCGTACTCGGGCCCACCTTGTTTCTTATCTATATTAATGACCTATGTCAGTTGCAGGCAGGTGGCGCCCGGGTTTTCTCGTATGCTGACGACACTGCTCTGGTCTTTTGCGGTGAAAGTTGGGAATCTGTTCACAGACACGCTGAGGTGGGTCTCTCTAGAGTTGCATCTTGGCTGAGAACAAACCTACTTACCTTAAATAGCCAAAAAACTGTCTATATGTGTTTCACCTTAAGTAAAAAGACCCAGCCTAACAGCAATTTCAGTGTTAAAATACACCATTGTAATAATACTCATGGTTGTGACTGCTTATGCCCGATTATTGAGAAGGTAGAAAATACAAAATACTTGGGTATTATACTCGATCAATGTCTCTCTTGGTATCATCAAATTCAATTGGTCAGTGACCGCTGTAAAAAATTAATATGGATTTTTAAAATACTAAGGCATGTAGCGGCACCTAAATTAATTAAACAAATCTACACTGCTCTGGCGCAATCTATCCTAACCTACTGTATTCCCGTCTGGGGGGGTGCCTCCAAAACAAAATTTCTAGGTGTGGAAAGGTCACAGCGTTCCCTTCTGAAGACTATTTATTTTAAGCCATACCGTTTTTCTACAAGCGACCTATATAAACATTGTGACCTTTTAACTGTAAGAAAATTATTTATTCTGGTCTCCATATTAAGAATGCATAAATCAATCGTTTTCGACCCAAGTGTACTAACGAAACGTAGGAACTATGGTGGTATAGCTGGATCTAGAGTACGTACTGCTTTTGCTAAGCGACAATACCTTGCACAAACTACGCTTCTCTACAACGCAATCAACAAAAAAATTTCTATCTATCGGAAGACTCGCTACGAATGTAATAAAATCCTAACTACATGGCTAAAGACTCTCAGTTATGATGAAACAGAAACACTCCTACATCCTATCATATAATACTTTTACACATAAAATCACTATCCTACATGATACATTGTCTATATTTACAGGATCACTGTCACCCACTTCACATTGATGCTACGCCCTTGAATACAATCACACACATCCCAATTCACTACACCATTACATAACTCACAATCATACACACACTCATTCTCACTACACTCATCCACACAAAACCTTTACTCATCCCACTTACTCACTGTTACCACATTTACTCTTACACACACCAACACATCGTAGAAACACAAAACTACTACTTCAATTATCTAGTTTTAAAATTAAACTGTATTTAGTTTTAATAATATTATTAGCAGGCTTTGTAATTATGTTTAGAAGTATGAAAGAGGGAGGTCTTCTGGCACAAGTACTTTTATACTTAAAAGAAGATCTCTGTTTTGTATTTGTTAAAACCTGTTGATAACGAAATAAATTCATTTTCATTTTTCATTTCATTTCATTTCATCAGTGATAACTTTTATGGCAATATAAAATTTCATGAATGACAACACTTGATAGAAATTTAATTAAACTGCACAAAAACTTCCGGGTTTTTTAAATGTCATTTTATTTATGGGAGTAGTAATATAAATATGGCAAAATTGTATTATAGATAGTTTTTGTGAGGAAGGACCGCTTAGGCAGTGTCGGCGAGTAAGTGTGCGTAAACGTCGTAAGGTTAGCACTTAATTAGATGAAATAGCGCTAATAATTACATAATTAAGTGGGACAGCCATATTTAAAGTGCAAGACATATAAATTATTTGCCGTTAATTAAAAGCTGCTATACTCGCAGTTACATTTGGTCCTTCGCGGCGCCTTTTCATGAATTGGCGGAGTTGTGTCAAACGTTCGCTTGTTTAATAAGGTTGCTTATTATTTATTGGAGTCTATGGTATCTAAGTGTGTCAGTTGCATACAACTGTAGGTAATTTACATGTAATTTATTAAAGCTGGCTGTTACTTTGTCTGCTATCTGGGACGTACTGATAATTAAAATTTATGGGATTAAGCATTTATCAATTGCAAATGAAGAGAAAAAAATTCTATCGCTTAATTTCATTTAAATGTAAAAGCAGCTAAAATAGAGGAGTTTTTATTTATAATAGCTGGAATTCAGTAGGTAACACTAGATCGAAATTAAACTGCATTATGAGGCTAATATTTGCTCACACCATTCATTGTAGTCCAAGTTTTTCCGCATAGCAATTATTTTACGTCTGATATTATCAAGTTTTTCAATGTCAAATAGGTACAGTGCACCTAATGCTCGTTAAATGATAGCAACAGGCTTCATTTCACAACCAGTCATCAGTCGTGATACATAAACAACAACTTTAAACAGCTCACAACTGATTAATTGTAACATTATCGTAACAATGGATTAAACAGTTTGTATTGACGTTGCCCAACCGATTATTGCTCACCAACAAATTTAAATTAAGCGCCATTTAACAATTCCCAATTCAAAATTCAACCTTATTACGTTGTGATACAGCGAAATAGGTTTTTATGTTTGTTTATGATATGTTCTTAAGAACGAATCAGTAAGCGGTGGAGCTGTCAAATATGAACGCAGCCGTTAAGTTTTTTTTTAATTATTTTTTTTCTACGGCTTAGTCAACAAAATGTAAAGCCGGGCGTCGACCCGACATGTTAATTGCAACTCAAACAAATTAACGGACATATCGCGGGCTAATGAAACAGTCGAGTAATGTTTAAAAATAGTTGACGTTAAATAATGTTTTAGGAAAAAGTGTCTCATGCCTTGTCAGTTCTTGTAAATGCAAATATTTCGCCACTTGATTCTTTGAGTGTAGGATGTAAGCTAGCTATTGCAAATAATGAGACGACTGAATTATTTTAAATACTGCTTGACATTGCCGTAATAACTAATCAAATAGGAAGATGATTTTGTAGATAGAAATAGTTGAAATATTTGTAAGCTTGAGATGATTCACGATTCACGGAATATTGACAAAGATTCCAAGATTTCATTGGCAAAAAAGTGCTGGTGAAAAAAGAAATATTTAGTTTTGGTTTCAAGTTAGTACAGTTTACTAACTGAAAGTGTATTGTGTGTTAGAAAACGTATTTTAAAGAGTTTCAAATGACAACAAAAAATATCGAATAATGCATGCACCTGTAAATGTTTGTTTTTCAGCCGCTATCGATATCTTGAACTCAAACACATCGTTAAAACTCATTAATCATCAAGCAATTAGTAACAAAAAGGTGTTTCCCTTCAAATTAAACAACATTTAGATGAATTGATTTATTTATTTACTGGCTAGGCCTACTGACGTGTCGGCCGTATCGGATTCCCGCCCGGCGCCGGCGGTGTCAAACTGACAGCTCGTAACTTTTTTAGTTTTGGTTTTAGACACAACCAGACACAACTCTATTCAGCCAAGGTTTTATTTTTATTTGGTGACAAAACATTTTAGAGATTTGTATGTTGATTTGGGATTTATTCAGATGTCTGTTGTTAAGTTGTTCTTTCTAATGTCTCGTTGTGGCGTCATTAGGATTTTAATGGTTGAAAGATGAGTGATTAAAAGGTTTGTTTCTACAAAGTTTTATTTGGAATTGGATAACTGAATAATTCTTCTTGTAAATACTATGTTCAGTCTCTGTAAGTGTGGATTATGGCGTGCTAATAGTTAATCTTTTTATCAACTTATCACGGGTCACCACAAAATCGGGTTAATAAATTGCTTAAAAGGTATTTTTGCCAAGAGATTTTTCACTAAAATGAAATCAATCTCCAGTTGATGCTAAAACAAAACTTTTCTTTTGGCATACGAGTAGATTACGTTTACATTAAAAAGGTTTACAGTATTGAAAATACTTAAGTTGATACTTAGGTTCTCACACTGCTAGTTTTAAAATCTTTATTTCTGTACTAATATTATAAATAAATTGTCTGCTTGTTTTTCTGTTATAAAAGGCAATCTCTGGAAGTACTGACTTGATTACAAAAATAATTTCACTGCTATAACTAACTTTATCTAAAGGTTACTTAATCTGCCTGTGTGCTAAAAGAAAAACAATACCTTTTGTACTGTGGTTTCTCAAACCTCTAACATTATATTGGAAAAATTACATTTTCTTTATGTAAATTATTTATATTTTCTATGATGGGAAAGCTTCTTTCGTTTTACAATATTTTCTGTTACAATAAAATCCAGATATCCAATGTATTATAATATTATCTGTAAGGCCTATACTACACAGATCAATTGTGCAGTGTGATCCTAAAAGTTGTGAAAATTTACCAGACGGAAATGACGTAATAAGTATTGTAGTTCCCGGAGACAATAGTGACTGTCATTTTACCATATTTTTTTGTGACGCTTTATGTCAAAATGGTGGACTTACATGATCTGTATCATGTAAGTCCACCATTTTGACAAAGCCGATAGTATACCTTATTACGCTACATCTGTATGTAGCGTAAGGTATACTATCGGCTTTGATATATTCGAAAAAGCATTGATTTGATTATTAAATTTAATTTAAAAATATTGTAATACTACTTTCTGACCTCGTTTGTGTCCGCGCAAATGTCGGTTATCGCGTTGTCTCGGAAGGAAAAGTAGCGTATGTCATTTTGTGGGGTTTAAACCTACCGTGTGCTTTTCATAAAATCGGTGCTATTGTTTATCGTAAAACGGACACTTAAAGGACAGACATAGTTACTTTCGTATTACTAATAATTATTAAGGATAGGTAAGTGTTTTTCAGAAATTATAAAACAATTTTCCTCTTCCTCTACATCCAGACAAATACTAGACATCCATTATTGGTACCGTTAAAGGAGATGGCTAAATGGAAGTATAGACCACTGCCCCATGTGCCAGGTACCATGTATAAATATGGTACCTAGCACAATGTAATGCTGAATGGCTAAATATTAGTATTTCATGTAAAAAAGTTTCAGATACTTTTTGGGAATAATATAATGGTAAAATAATATTGCCTAAAAAGGAAAAAAGGTGTGTGTGACAGTATATAATTTTCTTCAACTGACACTTTCGAAAAAGAATAAAACCTAAAAAAGGAAATGAGGTTGTATATTTATAAGCGAATGTTTGTGATGAAAAAGTTTTTCTTTTTTTTAGATACTTTATTATGTTTAATAGTTCACGAAAGTGCTAGGAAAATATTAAACACTACATAATTCATGAATGATTTTTTAAACATTATTGGGTTATGTAAGATTCATATACATTCCAAAATGTATCTGGCCCGGGGGCAGTCATTTAGCCATCACCTTTATTTCTTGCAGCTATGTTTTTAATTTAATTGTTAAGAAAATGGTTTTTCTAAACAGACTTTGATGTCAGACATTAGCATCCATTAATATTTTTAATTTTATTTAAAAACCCTTTAGTCAAATTATCTGCTAACTAAGAATTATAAAACCCATAACCTTAACTGCAACACTTTCTGATCTTTCCGACTTCACCCATTAATTATTTAAATCTTCCTAGCAAGTTTCTAGCTAACTACGCAGTTCTTAATTTCTTAATGACAACAAAAAAAAACCATGTTAAATATTAAAATTAAATATAGGTACATAAATATTGAGTGGTAGCAATCAGCGGTGATATAAAAACGGCAACAAATGCGTTGCACCCTGTCTGTAATTACCCTGGGGCGGTGTTAAGATTAATATGTCCGTCCGTCCGTCCGTGACACGCGAATTAGATGTAAGACACGTGACGAGCATAGAAACTGAGCATAAATGTGTAATGCGGTAATTTGTTTTTTTAAATAATTAATAAATTAGCGAGCGCAGTTGGAAATATTGCGAGTCTTGCGGTTTGTCTATCGGTGTAATCAAGTGCTGCTCGCTATCGTTGGAATGAGGCAGTTGCTACTTATTTATAATTTATTTTATTTATTATAACGATTATACACCAGTTACAGCGTTTAAATACGAATTTACAGTAAGAAATAATTAATGTATAAACACTGTGTCTGGGTACATATCTACGTAGTGCTGAACATGAATTTTGCAAAAGACTACTACACGATTAAAGCTTATTATGATAAGCATCTGATCAACATCACGAAATAGGCACAAGTAGGTATGTTGTGACATAGCATGAAAAATTAAGGTTACAGGAAAACGACGATGAAGAGTTGCCATGATCACACATTGTAGGCAGGTAATTATCTAGAGATACATTATATTGCAAACCTACAGCATCACTCTTGAAACATATAATTTTACAGCATATAGGCATTAGGCATGTCTGATAGATACATAAATACCATGACGCCTGTATTTCCCGAAGGGTTAGGCAGCTGAGGTGTAACAATGTACACCCACAGTTCGCCGGTATGTTTTTAGGTCCCATGTAATAGGGGGCGAGCCTATTGCCATTAACCGGGCACAAATCCAAACTCCGAGCTGCTACTGAGAATTTTAAAGAAAAACCCAATAACACTTTTTGCTTGACCTGGGAATCGAACCCAAGACCTCTAGTGCAGCAGTCACGCATAGTATACGTGCCACTAGGCCAACGAGGCATTTAAGGTTAAGGTCACGGTAAAGTTAAGGTCTTTTATTAGACACCAAACATGATACAATTACTTTAACTTTATTTCTTGATTACGCGATTTATGTCCGCTGTAAGCCGCCATTCCAACGATAGCTTACTTATTAATAGTGTAGGAGATATACATACACAGGGCAACATACATACATAGACTGCAAAATTAAAACTCTCCGTAGTCAGGTAAAAATATTGCCCGTTTCGCAGCACTTCTAGAGCACGACGAGTGATAAGCGTCACACATAAAAGATGTCTGCCCACTGACCACACCGGGCTAACTCGGTGGTCACGTCACGCATAAATCCCTTCGACCTGTCACGCTGTCCTCTAAATTGCGTGTTTATGACGCGTTCGTCTTTGGGGAAGTTGGTTGATAAAAAAATATGTGGAACTACTTCGTCCTGGCTTTGATAATGTTTTGTAGTTATCCAGAAGGAATGGGACATTTGAAAGGTCCTTAAGTTATTGTAGAAAAGTAAAAATCAGGCATCAAATAGCAGCTTTATTCTGTAAAGTTCTTTATCGGTGACTTTAAGTAAAGTGAGATAGAGGTGAGTTGTCAATAGTTCACGATGACGATTGGCAAGCACACTGTTTCTTCCTAAATTCTCGGAGGTAGATTTTTACAGAATAACTCTGCAGGCAATCTACGTGACCACGTAAATAGCTGGTTTGACTATTTAACTACTTTTTATTTAATTTAGATTTATAATAGAAAAAAAATAGTCTGGACACCCTAATAACTGTTTAACCCCAGCAATCCAGACATTTTATAACATCTCCATAGATTTAATTCACCCAACCTTACTCCCATTAACAAGGGTATTACATTAAAATGCCCAAATACTCGTCATTTGTTTAGCCAGGCGTAAGTCCCCCGTACAACAACACAGCCGCGACGGAGGGCCACATTTAGCCGCGATGCCGCGACGGAGGGCTATTTAGCCGTGGTTGTAAAAGGCTAAGGTTGTTGGGTGCAAGGGGTTGCTGTCGTAATGTTGTTGTTTCTGGCAACACTCGTGAGCACGAGTGCCCTGGTTGATGAGGTGAGGGGTAAGGAGTGAGAGGAAGCGGGAGCTTAAGGTAGACACTGTTCCGACGGAGGGAATAGATGCGGATTTTCCTCTCAATTAAGTAGGTTGAGAAACTTTAGATCGAAGGTATAAGGAATTATAGTATCTATTAATAAGTATACACACATAACGTCACGCCTGTATTCCTCGAAGGGTTAGGCAGAGGTATAACAATGTACTCCCACAGTATTATTAATAAGTAGTCGTTTTATTACAATCTGTATTATAAACTTTTGTTTATTATGTTACGTACTTATAAATAATTCAACTACAAAGTTAAAACTAAATAATAATTAAATTACAAACTATGTACAGTTAGTATAAAAAAGTAATTAATGTTTAATATCGTTTGTACCCTTAATTTCTTCTTAACCAACTGCATATGATGTATAATTTATAACAACAAAGAGCTCATAGGGCATAATAAAACTTGACCACATCGTTGGGAATGGGACAGGTGCCCAAAAGACTGTCAGCATTGCCACGTTGTATGGCAATGCTGATTCTTTGCTTCAAGAATAGACCAACCCTCTGATCATGTGAAGTAGTGAAAAATATTCTATCGAATATCATTTCCCATTTCTTTGCTCTACAAAACCATTACAAACATTGTCTCCACAGTTTCCACCCTAATCAATCAGTTCGTCACTTGCACCACCCACAAGGGTTCCATTTTCAATTACCCGCTATTTGTCAAGCCGGCCGAGTGTCAGACATCGACGTTTAGTGTCGACACTCGACCACCTCGGGGATTTGTCCTGCTTATTGCTTTCTTGTTCTGTGGCACATTTGTGGTGGACGGAATTATTGGTAGTAGGGTTATCGGCACCGTCAATATTGATGGAAGTATGGGTTTCAAGGTTGAAGGTAATCGATGAGATTGGTGACGTCTGATTGGCCACAGAAGAAGATGGTGCTGGGATGTTATCTTTGTGGAAGTTTTGGATAAACTAGTATTCTTCTCGGTGTGACAGTTAAGATTTAAAAAAAACCAACAGCCCACCTGATGTTATTAGTTTAGGTTAAGGGCCTCCGCCCACGACCGATTTTTTACGGCCGATTTTTTCTCGGCGAGAATGGAACGTATGGATTCTAGTACATCAACGCCCACGGCCGAGAAAAAAACGGTCCAAAAACAAAATCTACGCATCCTGGCCGCCGATTATCGGTGAAAAATAGAAAATAGGGTAAATGCTCCAGTGAATGAACACTTAAGCAATCTTCAGACATCAAAAAATCATTACATTATGTTGCCTCTAAAGTATGCGGTTTTATATTTTGGTAATCTATGTCTACTAAAGAATATTTTTTAACTTGGTTTTACGACATAACCTGTATACTTTTTTATATATTTGGCAATATTTTGAAAAATACCCTAAAACCCCAGTGAATGAATGAAATTTTCCAGTAAATGTACAGCATTAGAACCAGTGAATGAACACCAGTTTTTTTTTTAATTAATAGTTACAAAAAATCCTTATTATTATATCAAATGCAGTTCAAAATGGAATAAATAAATGAACATAAATCCTTAGCCTCTAAATCTGCTACAATCATTTTTTTTTTTTAACAAAGTGTAAGCCTTCAATCTCTTACTTAATCATTATATACCTTCATAAGCCTAGCCAACGTCAACAATCAATTCATCATGATATGAGCCGAACGATGTCCACTGCTGGACATAGGCCTCTTCAGTAGTACAGAAGTGATTCCGTCTTCCCCGGCACCTTGTTGTCCTTAAGTTGTTAAGAAGCCATATTTATCTCATATAGGCTGACGTCCGGGAACTCATCGGTGTAGTGTCAGGTCAGTCTAGCTCTTGGGTCTTTTGTTGGACTAGAGACGGGTTTTTAGAACTTCTCTACCTCCCTTAAAAGCTCTAGTTTAGACAAGATGATCCTGCCATCGTTAGTCTCCAGCTTCGTCAGCATTTGAGGTGTGTCGCGTTTGATGGATTTCAGGATCTGCCTTATAAGCCGAGCTTATTCCGACTGAACCTGCACCCACTGAAGACTGCCCGTTCCGTTCCCGTCTTTCCTTTATGAGCTTGGGAGTTAGAGTCTCAGAGCTTTGATCTATTTGTTAGTTCTCCGTTCTCTAAAATGATGATTACTAACTCAAAATGTGGTTGGTATTCATTTATTTATTGGTTACATTTTTATGACGAAAGATTATATTTTAACATGATGAAAATGTTATAGTTCATTCACTAGATTTCATGAAATTAACGATTGGTCAGTGAATTATTTTTTATTATTATTGGTCGTTTATTCACTGGATTTCAAACGTTTTTTAATGCCAATGCTGGAACACTCAATAATTTACTTAAAACTAGCTAAAATTGCAATGACATTGATTTGATACATATATATATTATAACTACCCATTACTCGAATTTATAAATAACTTATAGTACATACTTTAATTACGGCTGCAAAGTGATATCAAAAAATTTGCGTCTGACCCAAGTCCTAAATTCTTGCCCGAACAAAGAAAATTTACACCAGCACTGCCAACTTTAAACGCTCGTCATTTTAAAACGAACAGTATCGCAATACATGAATGTTGTTACTATGCTAGAATAAAGAGCAGCAATTACAAAAAAAAATACTGCGTTGGGTAGAAGGTAATATCTTAGTTTATTATTTTTTGGAAAATACTCGGATTTGTTAATTCACTGGGGTGTGTTCATTCACTGGGGCACTTACCCTATCCGTCATGGATTTACTAGGGAAGAACGTTGTGTCATTGCTAAAGTCAAAAGTCTAAAGTCAAAAGCAGTTATTGCGAATTAAGTGTACAATTGTGGTGTTATGTTAAGTTAGTACTTATGAGTTTGAAGCATTTGAATAATAACAATAATTTATTATTAAAAAGCTTATTTATTTATTAATAATATGGTAAATCATTTTTTTTCTAAATTAATCGTCTGTGATTTCAATAAGTAAATAATATTGTGTTGATTTACAGGGTTTTAAATACCGGTAAATATTTATAAAATTACCTTTGACAGAGTTACCGTTAATATAAAAATAACGTTAATGGATTAAAAAAATAATATATAATCAAACGAATTTAATAAATTCTTAAGAATGAAAATAACATTCGTTTTCAACGACTAAGCTTGCTAAATATGTAATGACTTAAATCCAGGGCTTGTTAACGTTATGAAATCAAAAAATAATAATCGTTACGTAACGTTAATTTCCATGAACTCGAAAATTTTGAAAAAAGTAACTTTATAAAAACGTTATTTGATAACATTACCAGTAATATAATGTTAATTAACATTAATATCGAATATGAATTAATCGTTATTTTTACCGTTAAATTAGGTAAGTTGCCGTTTTGTACGTTTATATTAATTGTCACTGACTAACTATATTGGGCTTGTGGTCGCAAAGCGCGTCTGATCAGCGTGAAGTCGTGGGTTCGATTACCAGGTGTAATAATAACATATACGGTTACTTTTACATCGTTCTGCAGCTGAAACACTGGAACTCCAGTCGAGTAATAGTTATTATTGCGTGTTTTTTTTTAAGACGTCTCAAAGATGTTGGAAATTCGTCACTTTTTTTTTTGTTAATTCGAGTTAAATGTTGTTTAACTCATCATCATCATGATGATGATGATGATGAGTTAAATGTTAGTAGCGCTCCTGTCTGATCGATTAATGTATTCTTTATAGGCTACCTTACGCATGTATAGTCGATAAGGTTTTCACACAAATATGCCATGACTGCAAGGAAGCGTTACTTCGCGTTCTTACTATTTCACAAATGTTTGAGTTATTTTATTTATTTTTGTTATTTATCGAAAATAATAGTGCCAATAGCTTCTATTAGGTACTATGATGGATCTCATGGCTTTTGATTTCAGAACGATATAAAAGTAAGTGTGTATAATTCTCATTCGTAAGAATCGGGCAAAGTATTGTTAGGCACTACATTAGCGCGACGCTAAGGTGGGCGACCCGCCACAACTCCGTCCTGCGCTACTTCCATCTTAGAAGGATCAATTGTTTAAAAAAAACGATACAAATATCGTCAATAAACCATTTAACGATAAATTGTAACTTAAATAACCTTAAATCTATTAACGTTATTTTTATACTATCGGTAACTCTGTCAAATAAAAGTTGCGATATAAAATTTGACCGCTATTTAAGCTCCTCCCTCGAAAGTCACCGACAAAAACACGGTCGTGGGCGTTGAAATTTTTGAAAAAACGGGCCCGTTTTTCTGCCCGATTATCGGTCCAAAAAAATCGGTCGTGGGCGGAGGCCCTTAAGCTAGAATTATTCTCTGTGTGACATGGTTAAAATTTGCACTTGAGATGTTCAGTGGTTACCGCTGCCTATAGATCTGCGATACCAGAGGCATTGCAAATGCGCTGCCATCCCGGAGACAAAGTTGAAATGTCTCATGTGCTGTCATTACACCGGCACCCATACCTTACAAACCGGAACACAGCAACGCTGCTTTGCGGCTGAAATAGGTATGGTGGTAGTATTTCTCCGGACGAGCTCCTTCACAAAGAGCTCTACTACTGTTATACTTATAAGAAGGTAAGTATGAGACAACTGTGTTTTTTTTTTAGTATTTAATCATTGTTTTAAAATATTTGAATTCTCAGTAAAAAACAAACAAGCATAGGTAGCACGATACATTATTACAACAAATATTATTAGGCTAGTAGGAATGAACAGCAGAATAATATAGATTACAAGCTTTTTTCCGTGACTTCATTCGCGTTGAAGTCAAATATAATATATATTCTATGACACTCGGCAATATTCTATCAGTGCAAGAATTTTTGTAATCGCACCAGGACTTCTAAAGATAAACTCTTTCAAACAAACTTTGCCTCTTTTTAATATTAGTATAGAAGTACAGATTTTAGAAGCGTTTCTTCGTTAAAAAAAGGAATGTTCGATATGTAACAGCTATTTGTTAACATTAGCCTAGCCCACTTACAAAACTACATCACATCAAAAAACAAAAGAACACATAACTTTAAAACTGCCAAATCAACTCTCAAAAAGCGTGGTGACCTTAGAAAAACAATTTGTGTCCCACTCAGTCCCCTGCTCACCCTCGTATCGCATTATAGTAAAATGATTTGCAGGGCTGGCCTCCAAACTCAATAAAGTAGATTGTTGTCCACCCTCCGACGACTGGCTTGAAGATAGTGAAGACGAAAGCTTTATCTTAATGACAATTCAGATGTCTTTGTTTGAAAGTAGAGATGAAAGTTTTGACTACTTCAATGCAGTTGCCTATCATTGTAACAAATATTTGCTAAGATTTACCATATTATAACCAGTCTTAATATAAAATTTAAACCATTTAAATTCGTTTAATTGACCACTGGTTAAGGTCACAAATCAACAATCAAACCATAACTGATCAGCCAATTATCAATGATTAAATTACCAACACAGTATTTAGGGTTAAACCAAATGAGCGCTAAATTTTACAGAAACTTCAGTTACGTTTTTGCTGTGTATTAGAAAAGGTAAATAATCACCACAAGTCTATCATTGTCCTACTGCAGGGCAAAGGCTTCTTCTCATACAGAGGGCTCTTGCATTGGTCAAGGCGGATTGGCGATTTCAGATTTTATATTAATTAGGTATGTAAGTTTAGGATTCTTCACAATGTTTTCCTTTATTGACGTCAGTGATGTCCAAAATAAACTTAGAAATGAATTGAACAAGTTACTTTGATACTTGCCAGGTATCGAACCCGCAACCTTATGCATTACAGGCGGACGCCTAAACCAGTGGCCCATTACGAATTAACGACAAATCGCTTTAAGAATTGTTTAACTTTAACAAGGAGAAATCAAATTCTAATTATAACTTTTATTTCTCTTCATCAAAGAACATTTCAATTAGTATTTAAATTACTATTTTTACAACTTAAAACCTCCCGATATCAACAAAAAACAGCCTTATTAATTTCAAAAGTATCTAATCATGCTACCTCTACGCTCACTGAACCTTTTTGGTACGATTTAATTGATATGGTCTGTCAATGCAATAGCAACTTTAGTTGGGAGGAGTGAAGGTGAGTTTTTGGTTGGGTGGTGGTTCCCCTAGTGGCCTACTCCCGGGGGGCAGGATATTGCGCCAGGCGACAACGCAATGTCGATCATAATGTATTAATTCGCCATTCTCATTATATTGCGGATATTTGAGTCTGATAGTGTGCTGATAGGCTATCCAATAGTTGAGCGTATTTCGCTAGACTCTTGTTTGTATAAGTATCTACAGAATGAAATGATTATTGGGGCTCTGCCGCATGGCCGGCTTATTCTGTAAGAAATCTCCCTCAGTGAATTAAGGTGAAGTGAGCTAAAACTGGGCCGTCACTATACGATGATAGGGATTGACAGGTCGCCACACGCTCACTTCACGGAAGGAGGGTTTTACAGAATAACACCGCTGTTTTGATTTATAGACTATCCTAGTTACTCGTTTATTTATTGAACTGTTTTATTTTGTGTGGGGAAGTCACATGCGAACCATATACCATATGATGACCAATATAGCAATATAATATTTATCGCGAAATAACGGATAACGTTGTAACTTTTTTCTACCTATTATTTAATATATTAAATAGATTAATTTTCTATCAACTACTAAGAGAAAAACTTACTGTGCTATGGTTACCATTGTAATAAAATAACGTAGGTTCCTTCACATTACATATCAATACGGATAACATAAAAAATCATGAATATTTCAGCTGATGCATCAGCCAGTCACCGCACGGGGGGCATGTTAACATCAATCGCGATTCGGATCAGCATTCATAACTTTACCATAATACTTCTATAATCTACGGCCCAAGAAATACTTTGTAGTACTTACACGTAAATCATTCGAAAGACGTACAATGTTACCGTTGATGTGACACTGACGAAATGACACAGCAAAGGTGATTAAGAAGGTGTACTTCTTTTGGTTCTCCAAAAGGAGAAAAAAATGGGTTATATTTTCCCGGCAATGAATGTGTTTGTTTTAAGGATGTGATAGGGTAGCGGGAAGGAGTTTCAGACTCTTAGTGACTAAAACCCATCCGTGTTCCTCTTAATGCCCTTTGCGTTCCAGGCCGCGGTGACTCTTTCGAAAAAATCCGCAACGCTGTCAAGTGTTAAAACTAAAATGTAATGCTAATTTATGCTATAAAATTATTGCCTGTTTAGGAGCACCTATACGTTATTTAAATAAAAAGCCCATTTAAAAACTTATGCAGCTGAAACACAATGTCATATTGCATTTTGCACTTCTAAAAAACGGTGAGGCGATCAATCAGTTGATATTGTTGAAAAGACATTGATAGGAGAAGACATAGACATTTTTGTAGATATGCTGAAATGACGGAGGTATGTCGACTCTGAGAAGCAGAAGTTTTATAGACTAGGAAGTTTATAAAACTTCTGCCCTTCTCTACATCGTCAAATAATACCATATAGGACCCGTATCCACGCACTAAATGGTCTGGAATAAAAACACAGCTGATATATCGAGTGGTTCCAACTTTATTGGGCCAATAATTCAGCGAATTGATGACACGTCTTTGTTAATGCAATTATATTCCTTTATTGAAGAGCTGCAAAAAGATGATTTGTGAGTGCGGGTTGAGACGCCGCGACTGTTTGTTGATGAGCCACGCAGAGACAATTTGTTGGCAATCTGTGAGTATGAATTGGGTAGATGACACCACTAATCAATTGACGTACTTTTTTATGAGCTGTCAAAACGCCATTCCCCCATAGATTTTCTATGACAATACTCAACTATGACGTCAGTTTTTTTGTCATCTCAATTCACTAACTATTTATTGATTACAAAGCAACTAAAAATCGATTTTTATAGTTATTTAAAAAATCATAGGGTTTTTAGAGCTAAATTTTTTTTTTGTGATGTTGTAGCTTGAAATTATTGATTAGTGGTGTCATCTACCCAATTTTGATTTACATTTATACAGGGTAAAAGAAATACGCAGGCCACTTCTAATCGGTCCTTTTGGAAATCTATGGGGTAGGCCTAAATCCAGCAGTGGACGTCCTGAGGTTGATATGATGATGATGAAAGAAATATTGGAAAACATCCTTACAAAATAATATCTATCATCTGAATATGTTGTGTGCACAGATGTCATGTATGGGTTTAATATAAATTAGTATAGGATGTAGACCGCCCGGTCGGTAGAAGGTTCGTCGCATGAAATAAAAAATAGTTGTTTCTTACATAAATGCAACCTACAAGGTGAAAATGTCTGTAACAGTTGTTATTTTTATTATTTAATAAGGTACGAAGGTTTTTAACTCTGGTTCCAAAGTTCTGTACTGTCTGTACTAATCCATGGTAACATGGTAGAGCGTTGATGGAACCTCAACACTCGTCGCCTGTATGCACTATACAGAGCAGAAGGGAAATTCATTGACTACATAACATTAATTTCTCTTCTTACTGATGTTCCTTTATGGAAGTCTGTAATGAATGAAGTCTATAAGATGAATTACATTGAAGGTAAATTAATAAGTTCTCTTATCCTGTAATAATAAGCTGCAGAAAATCTCAAACGAGGAAACTAACGTAACCTTACTGGTAATTATATTTTTAAGCCGTTTGGGATTGAAACCCTGGGGTCCTTTTAAAGGTTAGTTGACATTTTCTGTGACCGAAGTGCTAGCTTTTACCTGTAACAGAAGCTAGGCATTGCCATCCAACGTGGCAATGCCACCAGTTTCTTGGGCACATTTCCAGTTAACAGAGATGCGGAGTAATTTTTTGATATCATTTTGTTTTACTTTTCAGTTTAATTGCTATAGATTATCTTGTTATTAAGGTTTGTATTCAATATGTAAATATTTAATAAAAGTAAATATCTTTATTTGAAGCACGCACGTCAGTTGTTAGTACCTACTATAGTAAGTACGCTTACTTTAAAATATTATTTAATTACAAACCAACATGATTATATAACGCGATAAGACTTTAAATTATGGTGTTTGTAATATAAACTTTTTATCGCGTAATTCCTTTAGAAGCAACCTGTGTTCACGTCTTTACAAATTGCGAAATGCTTTCTATAAATTATGACAAATGTTAGAAATTGCAGCCCTTATCTATCGCTGTGTCAAATAATTTATTGTTTGTGTAAACTTTGAATTAGTCACTAGGAATTTATTGCTCTTTAGACATGTTTTTTTTTTTAAATTAGTAGTTATCATTATTGTTGCTTTCTGTCTATCAATACTAATACTAAGAAGAGTCATATTTTGCTTGTTATTTTTTGTTTTTAAGTGGTAATGTCGAGCAGGACTGGTCTAATTACAAAAAAATATTTTACTGATAGAAAGCTTAATCCACAGATAATAATAGAGGAAGCGGCCGTACCTTTATCTACATTTCTTATTTATGTTAGCATATCTCATTTAATTGTGACTAATAAAGGAAACTTTTATTTTCTTAGTGATTTATACGGACCTAGAGCAAAAATAAATTTGATAGAGAAGATTCGCTTTGACTCTTCTTTTAATTAAAACATCATCATCTGCCTAGCCTTTTCCCAACTATGTCGGGGTCGGCTTCCAGTCGAACCGGATGCAGCTGAATATCAGTATTTTACATGGAGCGACTGCCTATCAGACCTCCACAACCCAGTAATGGGTAATACGATACTCTTGGTAAGACTGGTTGTCAGACTTTCGGGCTTCCTTTAATTAAAGCAAAGTACCCTAATGAACTTCACAGTATTTTTTTAACATTGATTTTTACAGTAATAAAGGCCCTCGACACTACATCTACCCACTGCAAGGGTTAACCGCCCTATTTGCCAATGGGGTAATATTGCCGTGAAGGTAGATGAAGCAATAAACTGCACACTAATCTCCCAACTAGCGACAAACAGCGTATTTACCCGACATTTATGATAATGACCTAAATTATTGTTCACTTCATAAATAAATGCCTTTCCCTTCGACTTAGGGTCAGTTCACACAGAGACGCGAGGCGACGCGACGCTGCGCGCACATTTTAATAGAGCGACTCAAAATATAAATTTATTCACTACACGAAAAGATACACATTTGCCCCGTTTCTCGTTACCGACTGCCCCGTTGGTCTCGTGGTCGCAAGCGCGACTGGTGAACGTGGGGTTCGATTCCCAGGTCGGGTAAAAAGTGTTATTGGGTTTTTCCATTACGAATTTCTTAGTAGCAGCCCGGAGTTTGGAAGTTGGTGGTGTGTCACCCCCGTGCTTCGGAAAGCACGTAAAGCTGTTAGCCCCGACTGGCATTCGTAGATTTTTGACAGTTGTTACGGACTGTCAGAAATCAATAAGTCTGACAACCAGTCTAACCAAGAGGTATCTGTTCCCTACTTACTGGGTTGTGGAGGTCAGATAAGCAGTCGCTCCATGTAAAACACTAGTATTCAGCTGCATCCGATTACAATAGAAGCCGACCCCAATATAGTTGGGAAAAGGTTAAGCAAATTATCAATTATAGTTATATTTTGAGTAGCTCTATTAAAATGTGCGCGCAACATCGCGTCGCGTCGCGTCTCGGTGTTAACTGACCCTTACATTAAAAAAGTATATTAAATTGAATGAACAACCCTGTATTGGTATGCCGGACCTATTTGAGACCTTTTGTCGTATAATTTCCCCATAAAACATCATTATGGTGTTGATAAAAACTGCTACCATTAATGTGACAATGTATGCTATGGTTTTTAAAGATATTGTGTTGGTTTTTACGAGTTTCAAAGCTTTTTATGATAGGGAAAGGTAAATACGTATTTGGTGTTCAGGTTTGTATTCAATGGGGAATTTCTTCATGTTTTTTTTCAAGTTTTTCTTATATTTATGCATTGTATTGTTTTATGAGTATGAAGGAATCGAGTGTATTGTTTATAGATAACGTTTTGGTTGAAGAAATGTTTGTGTTTTGAATAAAATGTGCAGCGGTGCGTTTGTGGTCTAATGACAACATCTGTCCTATTTGTTTATATTGTTGTTTTATTTGACCTCCCGTTGTAAGATATTCCTAATCAAAGTTAGATCAAGTAGTTCTAATGATAGCATTGTGTGTAACACGCCAATTTTGCTTGTCTGTTGAGCCAAACTTATTGGTTTAAAAGGGTCTTCCAAATTAAGCGATTGGTGCCGAACATTCGAGAAGTGCGAGTTTCGTTCGCTGGATGCAGACCGCTTTCAACCGGTCTTTTTGGAAATCTATGGGGGAGGCCTGTGTCCAGTATTGGACGTCCTGCGGCTGATATGATGATGATGATGACTTTAGTACGTCAAATGAGCTATTGGCTTCATTTGTACTTATTGAGTCGTGTCGTTTGTCTGCCGACGTGCATCTCCTGTACCGATGTCGAATGGCGCATTTGATGTGTCAACTGTATGAAAAAAAACCTCGATCAGTGTGCAGTCCGATAGTCGACCTGCTTTAGCGATACAGCACTCATTTCGGCACCACACGTTTAAATTAAAAGACCCCTAACATCCTTTAACTAACATCCAATCAGTCAGCTATACAGGATGGCCCAGTTGCAAACGACCAAATGAAAGTTTTGAAAACCCATTGATTGCCCATTGGCTTTCGAAAAATACCCCTATGTTTGTTCTGCGATATTTTGGACCACACTGTATAAAAGTAACAAGTTTAGCACTCCATTTCCCCACACGCACTATCTCCCCAAAGGAAATAAGCATAAAAGTTAGGAACGCTAGAATATCGTTAACACGTTGTCGCGCGCCAATCACGGCGCGTTATTCGATCACTGAGGCGCGAGCGCTGCCAATTTTTGTCCAATCTCTTGGATTTCCGGCGACGGCACTCGACTTCCGGCGGCGCGGAAACGAGACGACATGGCGGATATGTTCGCCAACATGTTGGACGGATAAGAATGGTGGTAAGAGAATCATTTCCTATTTATAGTTATACCTAGATGATGTTGATGGGTGACATAAAATACTTGGAGTAGATTTCATTGTGTTTTGTTTTGAATGTCGTGAAGACGATTATTTTGTTTTGAAATACAGAAAAGGGCTTTTTTGTGTGTACACAGTACTGTAGTAGTTTTGGGCACCTTAGGATACTTTTAGGGACTATTTTCATAAACACATACATACCATTACGCCTGAATTCCCCAAAGGATTAGGCAAAGGTGTACCAATGTAGACCCACAGTTCGCTGGTATGTTTAAGGTGCCATGTAATCGGGGGGACCCTATTGCCATTAATCGGGCACAAATCCTAACTCCGTCCTAAAATAGTCCCTATAGAGTAGCAGCTCTATAGGGACTATCTTCTTCATAAATAAAACGGCAATTAATATCATTAAGTATAAGTATTAATTATTATTGGAACTCAAGTAAAAACCGTCTGTCAGCCTTTAAGTTACAATCTGTAAAAAAAATAAAACAGTATTTATCTCACTACTCGTTTGAAGTGATCCGCTAATCAAGCTAAGGTTAGACATGGCTAAATCAGCCTGAGATTGAACTTCTCTATTTCGTGTCGATTGATTTTGTCTGACCAGTATTGAGCAACCTGTACAGCTCTATCATTGGCCTCGTTTAGGTCTTGGATGGTGCAGGTGGTTGTGCACGACGGGCAACTAAGTAGGTGACGCATGTCCTGTGATGGTGCTCCACACTGCGTTTGGGATGCATGAAGGGCCCTATTTGGCCAAATTAGTTTTACAGAGTTTGAACTAAAGAGGTAACTTAACGCTGGTAATATGTAGCCAGTTAGGTACAAAAGTTTTTACAGTAGGTATACGAAGGTCAAATATAATGAGTGTATTAGCGGTAACATTACGACGACGGTAATATTTTTAGATATGAGCACATAAGTAATATAAGAACGTTTAGCTTAATGTGCGAGTAGCTCCGACTGCAATTATGTCAAGGTTTTGGCAGTAAAGTGATATTAAATTATGGGAACATGTTCTTACATTGATTTGGGTGATCTACCAATCAGCTATCAACAAGCCGTTTAGAAATAAAAATGCGATAATACTAATAAAAATTTGATTCTCAAACTTAATACATCATCTGCCTAGCCTTTTCCCAATTATATTGGGGTCGGCTTTCAATCTAACCAGATTCCTACCTGACATCTTTAAACAAAATCGAATGTATTAGGTAATCTTATAATACTTTGCAAAGCTTCCTGATACCTAGTTTACAAACTTAGGTTATAGACCAAATTGAAATTATCAGTAAAGATGTAATACACAAAAATTTTAGAGACCTACGTTTTGGAACGAGCATCTAGCTTCAACTTTCTTTAGAGGTAACTTTTTGACAATTTAAAAGTGCTTGTAAATGGTCTAATTGAAATAAATGCTTTGACTTTGACTTTACTACATGCGAAAGTTTGGATAGATGATATTAAAATTTGTAACTCAATCACACCAAAAAGACTAAACGGATCTGGAGCAAACTTGGCACACATATAGAGATTATAATCTGGAATAGCACATAGGCTTTCTTATATCGGAAAAATATACGATTCCCGTAGTATAATTTATTAACTTTGGCGCGGACGAATTCGCAATCGGAAAAAAATCTTTATAATCCAAAGTAAAAGTTACAAAAACAAAAGAAACGCGCAAAATCAAAAGAAAATCACACATCTTTATAAAGTTCTCAACTCCCGAACGTTTCGATCAAAACTTGTCGATAACATGGTTGTATAAAATGTATAAATATTCACCGTTTGATGGTTGTAGCAACTTTTTCATTCCACTTGGAGTTTGGGAGAGATTGAAACAATAACAGGGGTCTGAGGGCTGAGGAGTGACGTCTCTGGGGAGCCGCGCGTCTTGCGCCCTCTGGCGGCGGTCCGAGTGCGAGCGAGTAGCGGGCGGATTATCTTTAGGGTTTGTAGAAGCTGTCAAAATTGGTAACTTTACATTGATATGGTTAGAGGTGGTCGTTTTTCAGACACTAATATATGTAGTAGCTTGTTTTCTTAAGAAGACGTTGAAAAGTTGAAAGTTGGACCTTCAGTGCCTCCGCAACCAAAATGTTCTCAGGTAAAAATGACCGCAATCATGAAAATAATATAGAACTTTCGGCTGTAAAGTGTCTTTCTACGCCCTTTACACCCCTACCAAGATTCTTATTATATTATATTCTTATTATTATGTTTATACACATTATGGTTCGCAATAAATGAATATAAAAAGTGAATTTGTTTTATTTTTCTCAATCTTTCAGAAACACGCTATCCGCTCACAGTTGGCCCCGACCCTCAACAGTATATTGATTGGATTTAGCGAATTCAATATAGATGTTCTATTGTATCAGAGCTGATGGTTATTTGCTTATCAAATTCCTTTCTTTGTTTCTTTTGATAACTGACTCGAAGATTGAATAAAATGTGCTGTTTTCTGTTTTTGAAAGATGTTATGTGAAAAAAATTATTGTTGTCAAATATAATATAATAGATATCGGCAGATCATGGGCTAAGGCAAACACAATGGGACATCGCTGCAGGCCCAAGCGAAGATGGCGGGATGAACTTGACACTTATACGTGTCAATTAGTCCATACTTTCTTAGAATAGAAGGGATTGAATCAAGAGAGAGAGGGAGAGAGGCCTCCCTTTACCCCAGTGCGACAACACAGGCTCAGGATAATAAAAAAATAATTTAGAATTATGGGTGGTATTGATAGCTCTATATCCTCATTATCCATACTTTATGATCAAGAGTAATTCATTGGCAAACTATGGAGACGAGGTTGCTTTGTGGTATTCATTTAATATTAACCATAATTCTAGTGTAGCTCCTACAATTACCATGAACACGTCACATCATTAAGATTCGCTTATAATACTGTAAACGTCAGTACATACCGCACACAAAAACCACGATATTTTCCCAGATTTAACTTAGACAAGGTCAGAATTCAAAGGATAATAAGACGTTGCGGTTATGGAGCAAAAAGCGCCCATTATACGGAAGTCGGAGTGATCCTCATTATGTAGTTGAGATGCGCCTGCGCACCGGCCTGTGTATCCTCCCACTAACGATTTAATACTTATTTTTGAGAAGGTTCAATTAAAAGACCGTAAGATTGAAAGATTTTAAAGTTTTGAAATGGGATTTTATTTTAAACAAACAGATTATGTTATTTTCTTAATGATGCCATGAATTATGGCCCTACCAAGACTTAGTAGGTGGATAGTAGATGTAATGCAGAAGTCTACAAGAAATGATGGAAATATTAGGTATCTTATATGGATAACTGTAAGAGATGCAGTTTAAAAAAAGTTGATTGAGATAACAACCTATGTAAGTTTATTTGAGGTGGTAAAAAATAACACTTCATAATCACTAAGTTAGTAATGAGTTTAGTGATGGCAATCAATATTCGTATCATCATTTATTATTTATAACTATCTTCTGTTCATGACTTCGTCTGCGTAGACCTCAAAATTAAGCGAAAGTCCTAAATTTTTCAACAAGAACACAAAAACTGAATAATTTTATTTTATGTGTTAAGCTACATCAATACCTATGCATGTGCCTAATTTCAGCTAATTTTACTCACCCGCTTTGGCATCAAAGAGCAACAAGTATCCAGACAGACATCCATACATTCATCCTCACAAATTCTTGCGATTATACATATAGTAATATGAAGATAGTATGTTTTCACAATGGTTTTTAAACATCAGGAACGATCTCCAGACAGGTTAACTCACCTGTCAGTTATATTTTTGAATCCTAGTTTTCTTTGAGCTTAGATTTAGTTTAACTAGAACCTAAACATTGCTACATAGTCTATAAGAGAGAGCAAGTTCACAGATAAGCTACCGAAACAGGTAGCAACTTTTTGTGTCCATAGCAAAAAGTCTTTAATCACTTCTTAGTAGTTTTTTAAAGATGATTTATTATATCAATGATGTTTATTTTTAGAGCTAAGTAACGTTTTTATATGGAGTCAAGATAGAAAGTGCATTCGAATAGCTTTCTCTTCACACGTTCTAAAGAGTCTAGATGTAGGTACTAATCTAGATTTAGTGCTTACACAAAACTTTAGGTCGAAGTCAAATCAATTATTTCAATTAGATTAGACCATTAAAAGGCACTTTTGAACGACACATACAAGAAAAATTAATTGTATATAGTTGTTCCTTCCAAAAGGTAGTTTCATATGGAGAAGAATGGGCAAGAATCTCCATACTTACTCTTTGAAAGTAAATGTTTTACTATATCTTGTATACAGGATCATTCGAGTATACAATGTGATGTATCTTGCATTAAAACTATTATATTAAAATATGTGCCGACAAAGTACCTACTACAAATTAGTAATTAAATGACGGCTAATTAGTATTTTCAAGAGACCGTTGCACTTCCTCTAAATACACACTATTCTTAGAAGGAACTGATATGTTTGAAATTATTTATCAAGTAAATAAATCGAATTAATAAAGTATGAACCGTGGTAAAGTTGGGCCCAAAATGTGATCTGTAAGAAATTATAATACGTATAATAATATCATAGTGCTTTAAATAAACTACTAGAACTGATCTGATGTGGATTTAAAGTCTATGTTTCATGAATATACTGAAGGTGTACTTTATTGAATAAACAAATAGGCCCAATTGTTCGCCAGATGGCATCACAAGTCTAAAATCAACTTTCGACTTCTTTCTCAGTAGGTTTTTTGTGCTGTACCGCTTTTTCATATGTCCTCGTCATCATTGAAGTGATATAACTTTGTTAATAGATATAATATCTTGTGTACATACCTACTTCTAACAAGATTATTGGAAGTTTATGTAAGAGTTACTCCGACGAATCTAAGAAAGCTGACTCGCGCTTCGAGAACTAAACCATATTAGTATTATCATTGCGAAAGTAATTCTATCTGTCTGTTACGCTTTCACGCCTAAACCGCTGAACCGATTTTGATGAGATTTAGTACAGAGATAGATTAAACTTTGGAAAAGGACAAGATAGGACAAGGTAGCCTCCTTTTATCGCGAGAAAATTGTTTAAAGGGTTGAAATAGGGGATGAACGTTTTCATGGGAGTCTGTCTGTATTATTACAGATAACACAGTTAAATTTTGTGTTTAGGTACTTGATAAAATAAATAAACATTTCGATAAAGCGTTGTTGAAAAATTTGTACCTATCTTAAAAATAAAAAGGCTGCCCAAAGTAACTAGTGACTAGTAGGTAACGTGAACAAAGTCGCGGGAAAAAGCTAGTTTACCATAAATTCACATTGCATTGAAACACTAAAAATGCAGTTTAATAATTGTAGAATAACTCAAACGCCATGCACACTGTGTACACACAAGAAATCCATCAAAAAAACCCTTCTTCATACATTATACAGCTCACGATAGAACGTAAATCGAGAGCTAGTCGTAACTTGAGCAATTTAGGTTGTACAGCAACAAAACATAGTTTTTATGTATCGGAAGTAGCAAAATACATATTTATCGCAGTATAGTTACATCAAAAACGAGTTGCTAGTACAAAATGTACGGTGCATTTGTGGCCCGCCGTGTGACTGATTGTCGTGGGACACACTGGCGAAGTAGTCATGTGATAAATGGCTAATTTAAAAAAAAGAAAAAATATAAATGAATGTAAAAAATATTAAATGGCTAATTTATTTATTTATTTATCTTCTTACAACTGTCATCATAGGCTTTCTGCTGAAGCGGTGAGGGGTTTAATTTATGGGATGTGTTTGAGTTATTTTATGTAGTTACTGTTGCCCGTGGATGTGGGTTACTTACTGTTCTGAAATAAAGATATACCTATGTGAAATAAAGATCGGCGGGCTGCAGATATAGATTCTATTTTTATTCTGCAAAAGAGGGCTGTCAGAGCCATCTATAATCTTTGCAGACGCGAATCTTTAAGAGAATTGTTTAAAAAAATTAATATCATGACGGTGCCTTGTCAATATATATATGAAAACATTATGTATGTTCGGAAAAATCTTCATCTTTTTAATAAAGTTGGTGATAGACATAATTATAATACTAGAAATAGGAACAAATTAGATCAACCAAGTTTTAGATTGTCAAAAGTACACACTTCTTTTATGGGGTACTGTGTAAAATTTTATAATAAAATACCACTCAATATTCTCGAACTAAATGAGAGAAAGTTTAAAACATGCATAAAACGCACACTATGTCGTCAAGCATATTATAAATTAGAAGACTATATAAATGATAAAAATGCTTGGCTTACTGCTGGTCCTGCTCCACAGACACTCGGGCTCACAAATTAATATGCATATTTTACAAAAAGGAATTATGTTTTTCTTAAGCACCTTTTTTATTGACTTTAAGAACGTCTACCGTTATTATAATTCTTATTTCTTTTTTCTTACATACTACAGTTGATTCGTTGAATAGGTTCACTGATAACCTTAGCTTTGTATAATTGAACATAATTTATTTCAATATTGTAAATGTGAGTACCATGGAGCCTTAATTTATTTGTTAAGTTACTAAGTATGCGTTGGACACTAAGCATGGCAGTGGAGAGCTTTGTCATGCTCACTTTAATGTCTCGCTGATGGTGGCGCGTGCATTGGATCGTTCGGTTCCCTTCAAGATGGTCGAGCTAAATGGTGCTGATGCACGCGTCATGCTCGTGAACGGGTGCTGTCAGTTGGGATTGGTCATCTCTTAACTGCCATGGCTTACATTTTTATTATTATATTTTATTGTTTTATATTCACCTTCATTGTTTTCACATATAGAAGCAACCACAATTTTTGTAACCAAGTTTTTGTAATAACCAAATTGAAAGAAAAGAGTGTCCATGGAGTTTCTTGCTCGTTCTTCTCCATAGAGACCTACGTTTTGGAACGAGCAACTAGCTTCAACTTTAACTGTAACTTCTTGACAATTCAAAAGTGCCTGTACATGGTCTAATTGAAATAAATGCTTTGAATTTTGAATTTTTTTTGAGATATTTGAAATTGATTTGAATTGATTGAAACACTATTAATTTAATTTATTTTTACTGGTATATTGAATTCATATTTTTATCTACTGAAAACATCCTGGCGGCACTTGTCACTGACTGTCAAGTCTTTCTTATTTAGAATACAGTTCATCTCATAATAATGTTTGAACTAAATAAGATTTGATATGGCTAAACCACCCAAAGTCTCTACAGTACCTACCTAAGTGTCGGATTTGATGGCTGAGAGAACATTATTTGAAGAAGTGGCAAAAGTAGATATGGCAAGAATAAGTTTATTTAATTCATCGTAGCAATTCTCAAAGTGAGCCATAATTGAAAATATCTCTAGTTTTATAAACTTAGATATAGATCTATGAAGAGATTTTACTATTATTCATTTGAAAGTAACTAAGTATCATGTTAATTTTCTGAATAATTTAAAATGACAAGTGAGAGTGTAATGTAAACCAAGATTCGTGCGCAAACTAAATGTTACTTGTTTTGCTATTCTTAGTCTAAAGACGCTCCTAAACGGGCAATATTTTTTACGTTTTCCTGTGTGGCTCGGTATCACTTATACCTTTCCTTGCAATGTATTGTAGCTCTAGTCATACTTTGCCAAAATAAAGCGCTTAGAGTGATCATATGAAAGTGGCTGAGCCACACTAAAAATAATAGCCGAGTATGGTCAAGCCATACTTAAATCATTGCTGGCGATGTATTGTAGCCACAGGTTGCCGTGAAAATGTGGCTCGTTTAGAACCGTAATAAGATAACCATCTAAATGTCTACATTTTCACTAGCATGCGAACCAGTCATGCTTTCCAGTAATTATTAATTATGAATTAAGTCGGTTAGCCAATATTTTGGCCATCGTTAACGGAACATTTAACTAGATAACCATTAAAGCAATTTCGTTTCAATAAAACTGTCAACAATAATTCACAGACCAAATTCCCGACAAAATTTAAATAAGTAATTGAAATTTTAAATCAACTCGTGATCTTCAGTGAATTACGCAAACATGTAACACGCACCAATAAATCATTTGTTTACAAAATTGTATTGGCAATAAAAATGTATAACGTGCTAGGTTTCGCGTGCCGTCCGTGACGCCCGTGTGTCACGGCAGCCCGAACGTATATTATAGTAAAGTTACTGATGTCATTAATCAATTCGTTTTTTTGTGTGTAAATGCGATTTTTATTGTCCGCGAACGAGTCGTGAATCCATTTGTGTTAATGAATGCCGCAAGGTGGCCCCCGATTAATCCAATGTCATTTTGTAATAATGTTTGTAATCAGGCTCCCTTAGTTTTTGCGAGTTGTCCCTGTGTTCCCCTCCAAGGCACGAGTTGTAAAAACTGTGTGAAGATGACAGTTGGCCGTTTGTGTTTTGTTTTGTTTTAATATCGGATTTTTAGGAGATTTCGCCGGAACGTTGTTTATGTAGTGGGATCATCTTTTAAGCAGAATCAGAATCCTTGGTTCTTAAGTAAGCTTGCCTCTGTTTTAAATCACATCTTATGTAAAGAATTTTCTCTAGAGTTTATTGCTCTGAAAATGTTTAATTCTCCACAATTTCAATGTTATTGTGAAGTAACGGTTGTTTCCTTTTAACACAACTGAGTTTAATTGCTATATAAAAATACAAATATTGAATAAAAAGCGTTGTCATTGAAACGATTGATTAATGCCAATTTTTTTATAGAAATCAGGTTTATTATTAAAATGTACTTGGTTTATTTAAAAAATAGAATTATTGAATTGACTTTGAGTAATGTTCTGGTTTTTTTTTTTACCTTACCTTTAAAAAGATAACTTTGAAGTCTCTTCTGTACTAATAATAAATTATAGAGAGTATAGATTTTTTTGTTTGTTTGTTTGTAACGAATAGGCTCCGAAACTACTGGACCGATTCCAACCATTTTTCACCAATAGATAGCTACATTATTCCTGAGTAACTTAGGCTATATAACACTACGCTACGACACACGGGAGCGGAGCAGCAACCAAAGACGTAACTTTAACGTGAAATAAGCCACGAGTACAAAGTCGCAAGCAGTTCTCTAGTATCGTATGTATTGGTAGTATTGGTGCATACTATCTTTCATGTAGATCTTCACCATTACCTAATGTTACAATGTAATACTCTGCCTATGCTAATCGGTTAGATAATGGAAGAAAAACAAAGCTTCTATCAGCTGCCTGTCACTGTCACTCTCCAAGAATTACAGGTGAAATGAATAAGTTTTGTTAAATTTATAGCTATAGTTCAATGCTTTGAATTCACTTTTTCAGGTGGACGGTCACAAAAAGTATAAGCCTAATTCCTCTTTCTGTCGACAGTATTTTAGATGCCTTATGTTACTTGGCACAAATAACAATTTATGTTTAGTTATAAGTTTATTGAATATGGTAGTCATTTTTTTCTTCTGTGCTTTATTTATGTAGGAAATATTTAGTTGCATATGTCCAATGTTGCATATTATAGCCTACAAAATTGTCGGCAATTACCTAAATAAAGAAAAAACAATTATTTTTAATTTTTAATGTATTATTAATTTTTAAAAACCAAATATAATTTTAAAATAACGTCTTTTAAAAATATTTCATAATCGGTAAATTGCACCTCCTGCTACTTTCTTTAAGCATACCAAAAAAATCAATTAGGTGTAGGTACCTACCTTGTTATGCCTGGTAGGTAACACTTATCACAAGTTAGAAGAGCATTTCCTTCGTGGTCCGAGGTGGCGCCTGTCACGTCGTGACGTCATATTTGGGCTGTCAAACTGTGGCATGTGGGAAACAACGGACGCGTGTAAGTGAGTGATCGAGGGTTATGACACAGCACATCGTTAAGCAGTGGATCAAGTGGGAAGGTGACTTGATACTATATGATATTGTGATTGAAGATATTTTACTATAAAAATTAAACATTTGTCATTTAATAAGAGTAAGATGACATAGGTGCATTTTTATTAAATTCAAATACTTTTTTAGCATCTTAAATACGAGACATATTCAGAACTTATTTTCAGCTGAAGGGTCTTACTGGGTTACAGCAATTGCTACAACGAAATATTTAAAGGTAAAGTTCTTATTTGTAAGAGGTACCTAATCTCTGCAAGTCTTAGTTTGATTACAGAAATTCTTTCACTGTTAGAAAGCTAGTCCATTGTCGAGTGTCATAGGATATGTTACTTGTTCTTAAAGTAAAGCCTTAAAAATAAATACAATTTCAAAGCCCTATTTCACACTATCCTACCGACTATCCCTACTGCCGATCTCCCACAGCACCAGACAGTGACGGTGCGATCTGCGCCGGCGCCGCCACACCGACGTTATTACGGAGACCAGACGACAGTAATAGTGGCCCACAAGGAATTCAACTTATTTTGAGGAGCCAGTAAGTATGATACAAATTGGTGCAAGCAGGTATGTTGATATGGGAAAAACAGGAGGTATTCTATAGAGGTTTAAATGAAGGTGTTCTACTGATCATGCACTTTGTCATTACTGAAACAACGTATAAAGAAAACACGAAACAAAAGTTCACTCACTGACGAAATTTTGAAAAATATTTAATTTACTCAGCTGTTTAGCAGGTAAATAGTTAGAATCAGATGTTGCGACGAGCACAAATTGTGGGGGACTAACTGCCACGAGAAGGAAGTCGCGGGCAAAAGCTAGTTTGCAAAAAAATATAAAATACTACGGGAGACTTTTCTTGACCGACTATATTATTACACTACCATGAGGAGCAACTGGTGGGTTCCATAGCAGGTATAGGTAAGATTGGCCCGAATGTATCCTATCTGCTAATATTTTAAATGCGAAAGTTTGTGAGGATGGATGAAGGGATGGATGTTTGTCACTCTTCCACGCCTATACGGCTGAAAGGATCTGGATGTTTGGCACTGTGATAGATTGTGAAGTAGAATAACACGTAGAACACGTTTTAACCCGGAAAAATGTATGGTTAACCTGGGATAATATATCAAAGGCGGGGACGAAGTCGCGGGCAGAAGCTAGTACCTACATAACACAAATCTCAGCGATATCTGTAGTTCCCAGTAAAACTCAGTCCCACGCTGTGCCCAGCATTTGGACTGAAGCAACGCGAATATATCGACAGATCCGATCTTATCGGCGCCTGCGCACACCGACTGACAGGATTTTAATTAGTACAGAGATTTCAACGATTTGGTGAGATGGTACTAAGAAAGCTTATAAAATATAGATGGATAAAGAGAGGGAACTTAGTTCAAGTATGATTGTTTCTAGTGAACTTAGAATGCAATGTAATGCTAGGTTAGTCTAGAATTACAAGATCCTAATGCATAAGGAAAATCAAAGATAGAGATCATTTCTGTAGTAATTTTGGAAATGTAGGTACCAGTAATCGCATCAACCAAAACGCTAAAAATAGCACAAACAGATTGAGAGTATGATACGGCTAAACATTAAATAAAGGTTTGAACCGAGAGGAACACAATTTAAAGGTAAGGTGTTATGATGATAATATTACATAAGAATTAAAATTATCGAAAAAGTATGACAATTAATACAACAAGAAAACAAAAGAACAACACTTAAATGTCAAATTGTTAAAAAATAATGACATCAAATACTTTATACCTATCTAATATTAAAGAGTTCGTAACAATACACTTTGTATTATTATATTAGTCTTAAAATAATTTCAATCAAACTTTTCTAAAAGTGAAATAAATGTCAATTTACCATTAATTACTCTGTAATACCTAGGCATTTGTGTCACCGCAAGGCAAACCCCTATATTCCATACAAAGTAAAAACAATCAATAATCGTATTTCCTTACCCTTTTACAATTCAATTAAGCTGTAATAAAAAATCGCTGTCATCCATCTCTTACAACTTTATAAGTTCATAATATCATACTGCGCCGGCGCAGACGCGTTGTAATGGCAGCGTTTAGTAAAGTACGTAACATCTCCCGTGACGGGCGACATGACTTCATTGAGTTTTCAATTAACAGGTGGCTGGTAGGGTTATCGAAAGAGTATGCATGTGAAATTGTTTTTAGTCTGTGGTGTTTATACTACAGATTGACAGTTGTCAGGTTGCTATGGAAACGTTCTTGGTTGAATAAAATTTGATGTTATGATTTTTTGGAGGAGGGAAATTGGGTAGTTGTCAACTTGTCACCACTAATCAATAATTTCTAGTCACAACTTCTCTAAAAAAGCACTTTAGCCCATGAAAAATCGATTAATTTTCAATTTATTGTAAAATTAGATTTTTACTTACTTTAAAATCAATAAATAGTTAGTCAATTGAGTAGGCCGATAGGTGACGTCACATCGTGCTATTGCCATACAAAATTTATGGAAGAGTCGCGTTTTGACAGTTCATTAAGCATGTCAATTTATGGTGGTGTCAACTCTTTAGTATATATTAATCTATGGTGTCAACTCCCCAATTGTAGCGCAAGGGCTCCTCCAATATTTAAATCGACAGATACTTAGATCCAGACCATTTCGGTTTTATATTTATGATTGAGCGTATTGTGTTGTGCTTATAAATAGGCCTACAGCATCAGATTTATTGAAAAAGGAAAATTAAAAGTCGAGGCCCATATCACCTTAAATAAAATTTGTTTACTTTACCGTTTCCTGAGTTATCTTAAAAAGATTAAAAATAATATGGTTCTATTTCTATAATTTACATTGCCTTGTGTGGTAACCCTACATATGGCGCCAACTGCATTTGTTCTTATTTCTCAAACATACAAACTTTATAACTACTTATAAAAACTTTTAAGTACATATGTACCTACTAACGTTGAAAATAGGCGAAATCTTAATATCTTCGTTCATAAAGTTGGGAGACAAATACTAGTTAGAATCTAGTAAGCTGTATTATCTAAAGGCCTATTCAAACCTGAGCGATATTCGCTGCCGCTGTGGGTAGAGGTACATACCGCGCGGGTTTCGCTCAGGTATTTAGTATCAAGTACCGCGGCTACAGCGACCTGAGCGATATTCGCTGCCGCTGTGGGTAGAGGTACATACCACGCGGGTTACGACGGTAGCGAATACCGCTTAGGTCTGAACAGTAATATTACCGCATACCCACTGGGTTTTCTCTGCCGCAGGCGGTAGCGAATACCGCTTAGGTCTGAATAGGCCTTAAGCCATATACTTTTGTAAGGCCCACTTGCGCTAAAAACTTAACTCAGAGTTAGTTGCAAGCAAAAGGTTTAATTACAGAATGTCATACACTATAGGTCTGTGTTAGCAAGTTAGATAGCAATGGCTGGCAGAAACAGGCCTAATAGCATAACCTAGAAAGGCAAGAAAGAAAAATAAGGCAAGGGTGGTCTATGTATAACAGATAATCATATAAACACTGCTAAAACTATATCAACATACCTCATCAAAAATATTTAAAAAATATACTGCTGAAAAAAATTATAAGACCTATGTTTCAATTTGAATACGGTGTAAGAGATGGCAACACTGTACAAGTCTCACGGGGCGAGCTTGATTTCTAATAACGTATCGTTTGATCTGCATTACGAGTACATCGACAGCGGCGGTTGAGACACGCACAACACGCCCATGTCGATTTGCAGATGACGTGAAAGATCACCATCTCAATGTTTGCTGAGTAACAGTTGGCTCTATATACGATTAAAATACATGTTACAACGTATTCAGGGCTCATTTTCAAACAGAACGGTTTTTTTTAATTGTTTATAATACCGTAATGTTGCTCATTGTATCCCATCTATCATAAAAACATATTACAATACTCTATCATGTAACAAAGTATCAAATTCTCTATTACAAACTCATTGTCCATAGACTCGTTAAAAACCTCACGCACTGGCAACTTTTGTTACAACGTATTTAAAAAAGCTACGCACAAAATGCCAACATCATAAAACAATTTCGATTCGAAAAAAGAACAAACAACTTTTTTGTCGATACATCACTGATCTCAATATGGAAATCGATATTAAAATCGATAGAAAGGGACGGACGTACAAAAATCACGAATCATTGCATCGTGATCTGTTTTTTTCGACGTCTCAATAATAAATTTGGACACAAAATAAATAGTTATATCTCAGCGTGCCGTAATTACGTTGTTAATAAGTACAATGCAGCGATCTGAATCAATCGGGACGTCATTTGCTTGACGTTTCAATCAGCATCGCATTGTTTGTATTGTATGTTTAATATGTATAGATTGTGTTACCGATATACTGGTTTTTTTGTTGGTCCATTGTGAGATGACGGCTTGTTTTTGTTTAAGAGTTGGACGGACGCGGCGGGCGCCCGACGAGGCCGTGTCATGTATTGAGACGTCTTTGTAATTTGTTATGAAATATTAGGCCGATAGATTCGAGCGTCTTGATCAGATATTAAAAACTGACGGTTCGATTTTTGAATTAATAAAATGGAACGCGAATTTTTGGCGCGACTTTTAAACTTGTGAGATAGCGATTTGTAAGATCTTTAGCTTGATTATTTTGTTTAAATTAGGTTTTAGAGCCCTGCGTTGAGATCCTATTACTTGTATAATTTAGTGTAAAGTGCGCGTTATTTTTAGGATTTATATCCTACTTAGCTCTATCTTAATTAAAGTATTAAATATCTTTCTAAGTGATCATTAATCACAAGTATGCAAATAGATTTAAATTTCACTTTTAAAGTTCACCTTTAAGTAGTTCAATTTAGCGGTAGGTAAAAGGCATTTGTAACGAGCTGGCTCCGTTTTATATCACAATTTCTTACCTCTGCTAAATTAAAATATTATTATGCAAATTATCGATTTGAATCTATAATTCATGTTGTAAGGTTGGCATCACTCGACAGTTCTAGACAATAATATATTAACGTTAATGCAGCCTTATTTGCGCAAACTATTAAAGGAAATAAAAGACAGACAGTTGCAGCCCTTAATGTTTGTGAAAGTTTTTGCACCAAAAAGTTACGTCGAAATATTAAAAAGGCACCTGACAAGTCTTTGGGTCAGACGATAAAAAACGCTGACCGTTATGAGTTACAATCTAATGACTCCTTCGATTAATAAAAAAAAAAGAATTAAAAAGTAAACACGCGCTCGCGAGGTGCGTTCCAATTTTGAAGTCGCCACATGTCGGCCGTGACTTGCAGGATTCGGACCGAAAGCTTTCGACCATCCGTCGCGTCGGGACGATTATTTTAAAACTAAATAGAATAAAATGGTTTCCTTTCGACGGGTTGAGATGTTGTTTATATTTTATAAGTAATATGATAACTACCTAATGGCTTGATAATTTAGATTTTTGAAATGAGTGTCCGTTTTAAAGTAATTATTACTGTGCCAAGAGTAGAAATATTAAGTTTTCTTTTCATAAAATTCTAGTTGTCAAGTTTCAATAATTAATCTTTTAAATTATGTAGTACTTGCACATCACGGTCGATGCAGTAACTAAGCGATTGGCTGCTGTGCAGCGTATCGCGGGTTCGATTCCCGTACGAAACTAACAATTATATGGCTTACAGATAGTTGTCTGGTCCGTTGTCTGGCTGTTTATGTACGTAAGTTTATATGTTTGTGAACTCACCCACGATTCAAGAGAAATTTCTAGTGTGGGGCATCGTTTAGCGTCTCCACACACAACCGATTTCTTGATCAATTATCTGGCCGATTTTCGACAGATTTCTTCTTGCCGACAAAGGAATCTGTCAAAAACCTGTGGTATGTGGGAACGCTTATATTTTACACTTTTTCCTCTTTTTTTTAAATAAAATTGCGAAATAGCTGAATACATTTGACAATTCCGCACACGACTACACTTAACGTTATTAAAATCTAAAGCTTCCACCGTTGAACAAATATATTTAAATATTTCCTTACCCATTAATTATTTATAGATTTCCTTTCTATCGTTAAGCGCATCAGGAGGGTGAGCAGAGAACAAAAACTGCACTACAACGTTCCAATATAGCAATAATTCCGCCATTTGTTTACGCTTGTCGTTTAAAAGACAAACTGCATGTTATGTATTATTTATTTAATGTTTGTTTTATTTATTACTGCTGTTTTCCTGTTTAGTGTAGCGTGAAAGTTTTTAGGACTTAATTGTTGTTTGGTGTTTGAATTGTTCTTTTGTTAGGCTTTCTGTGTTGTCGTTTTGTGTGATCGAAATTGTTAAAATGTTAACGCGTTTATGTCTTTAATTAGAGAGTGAAAAATCTTTGTCAAGATGCCTGTCTTTTAGTACTAGGTAGGAAATCATCATCTTCTTGCCTTTATCCCATGTTACTTGGCGTCGGCGCAACAAGTTTTCTTCTTCCATGCCGTCCTGTCAACCGTCATGCTGTCACTGACTCCCTTCTCTTTCATGTCATTCTTCACACAATCCATCCATCTTTTTTTTGGGATCCCTCTTCCTCTCCATCCATCCACATTTGTATTCATAACTCTTTTGGTCACATGCGAGTTCTAGGTACTAAATAAGTACCAAACTATTTATTCAGCCGTGCATTAACTTCATTTATCATCTCTTTATCTCCAGTTATTTGGGATTGCATTAAAACAATTTTCTTCTTAAAATCTTCAACAATTTGCTGTGAGTACTATAATACCTACCTACCAACTCTTAATGAAATTTACTTATTGTTGTATGCATAGAAAATAGCTGCAGCCATTTTATTTTACCATGACTTAAAATGGCCGACTCTTGTTTTTTTCCCAACACAAGCAAAATAATTAGCAAAAATAGTAAGTAATTAGCATACGTTTTTATGATAATTTCTCTATACGCCTACTATCTCGTTTGTCAAAGTGTAATACGCAAATAGACCATAAAGCTGCTTGTGAGAATGTGAGATCGTAATCGCACTCTATATAATCTATGGTCGATACAAAGCCGTGTTAAAGTTTTTAATTTATGCATGGCGTTAGAATGTTCGCTAAATGTAAGTACTAATAACGCTATGGTTTATTCTAAAATAGTAAACCGAAGAGTAGTCAGGTGTTTCTTTAAACTTTTTAAAATAAATTAGCATAATTATCATTTATCTAGTACTTTCACAGGATGGCCTTTTTTATGATACGAAGTGAATGAAGCACTACTTAAATTATCACCAACTACTACTATGAGCACTTAATAAATAATGAATTAAGTACAGACATTGCGTTAGTATAACACTATATGAAAAGTAAGAGTAAGTAATAAACATAATAGTCAGGTGCAAGCTCAGCAGCGGCAAGGCAGCGACAAATACGTAAAACTGAAATCTGAAATATGAAGAACAAAAATCCCTCTGTAAGTTAAAAAAAGTGTATAATTCAACTTGCAGACGTACGATGTCTTTCAATTCCTGAAACTTTTCTGATATAAATATTGAGAATCTTGAGACGATTGTATGGTTTACAAAAAGTGAGTAAAACAGGTGAAATATAAAGCCGGCGGCATTCGGGTCTCGCTATTACACTGCTTGCCCTCGGGCTTAATAATGATTAATTACTTTTACACCTCATTTTAATTAAAACCTTGTCCAATTCAACTAATTTCTACAAATATTATATGTTTTTATTAATACCTAAACATGTATTAAGATTATCCAAAACCTTTACCGCTGTACTGACTCATTGAGATCCTCACATTATAATTTCTTCTCAATCATTATCAAGTGAACTGTAAGCTCCTTCGCCTTTAAAAATACCTTTAAAAAATACATGAATAGGATACGCTACTTCACGATACAAAAATACCGAGGACCGCAAAAGATATAAAAACAACTCATATTGATATAAAACATTATTATATTTGTAACAAAATACTGAATGACGCGTTACATCAATAATATGTTCATTGTGAACGCAGTCATTAAGCACTCGAACCCTTTGAAATGCTCTTGAAACTCCGTAAGGCATAAAGGCACAAAAGACGGTGGCTTTTTATGCCAACTGAGTCATATTCCGTTTTCATTGATTTATGATGCTCGGGAATAACTGAAGATTGTGCATTCATCGGCTTACAATGCGAGATTGATAATAAAGTGATGATAGAACGCAGTTTTTTCTTGTTCCATTTTCAAATTGCGGTGTGGCGGAAAAATTGGCGGCAAGCTTCTGACAGTTTTGCTTTTTAATGTTAGTAGCAAAAAAATTTGGACTTTTTGTTAATAATGAAAGTTACTATTAGAAATATGCTGCAAGGTTTGCACTGTACGTATGACATTTGCCAGAAATCGGTCTAAGTTTATTTAAAGCCGCCCATTGTATCACTTCGCCTTAAAACAACTTACAAAAACAACCAACCCAGATCACAAATCTATATTCTCAAAAAAGCACATCGAATTAAAACCATTAACCACCATAAACAAATACCATGAGCCCTCATACGCGCAGCCATCCGTAAGTAACACGTACCGACGGTTCCCGCACCCCATGGTTCGGGGGTAGGCAGGCTTTTAGCTGTTCACGCCGTTTTGACCGCGAGCAGCGTTGGGTTACAGCTTATTGTGCTTTTGCTAAAATTACGCTTGAAGTCAGAAATTTGTAAAGGGTGTGGAAGAATGAGCAATTTTTGTTTACGAACCTCTTTTTTATTTATCAGCTGCCAGTTATTTGTTACAGAATATCTACTTGTGTCTATGCTTGTTTGACATTTGGACTGATAAAGAGTTCAAAATTGCTGTTATAACTGACTTCAAAAAAAGGAGGAGGTTCTATGTTCGACTGTGTGTTGTTTTTAAATATATTTACGTGGATTTATTGAGTTATATCGAAGTACCCAAAAGCTTCAGCTACTGTGACTCTTATCAAAATAAAAACAAAAACAACTAATCATCAACAACATTGACATGCCCACTCCTAACTGCTCCATGTGTACCCGCTACTGCCTCCAATCAGTACAACCGGCAGCAATTGGTCAGTGCCCCTCACACCAGTAATCTCTAACTTCAATTTCCATCAAGTTGACATCGCCTGTCAAATCAAATGACAAATTAAAATAAATGACGAGCGCTTCGCGCCTCCGCCGACCAATGAGGGCGCGCTAAATGTTGCCAGTTTAAAATATTAACAACAGGGCCGTCTCGATCTGTGGGCAAACACGCTTGTTTGTGTTTCGGCTCCCGATGCTTGACGTTTAATTAGTTTGTCCGAGGCGACAGCAACTGTGCGGGGAGAGCTGTACGGAGGAGTTTCAGTAGTTTAGGTTTGAACGAAGTTATTAGTAATTTAACGTGAACGGTGCGTGCGCCCCCGAGATCCCCAGCGTAAGTGTGGGAAGGGCACATCGGGGTAGAGTTCAAACAGAAGTCAAGTGAAGAATCTGACAGACCCCTCTGCCTCCTGAAGACGGGAGATATCCAAGAGGATGTTCAGCCCCAAAACATAAAAATAATTAAAGGATATATCATCAATTGTGTAAAGACTATTTCATTTTCGCGGAAAAGAATCATAGCTTGACCATTCAGTATCTTAATTACAAGTCATGCAAAGTATGAATGGATGTGTGTGATTCATTAACAGATTTTGGACAGCTTTGATTGAAAGAATGTGTCAGCTTCCTGCTAAAGTCGGCAAAGATATTCTCAGAAGTATGATTCGACACTTGAATGGTTAACCACAAAGTGCTTTGTACAAATTGTAGCGTGACCCCATTAATACTAAGTTAACTAAAATATATACCTACTAAACTGCGATAGCTTTACGAAGATTTGTTTGGAAGTAATAAAACTCAAAATGTGTGTATGTACTTACTTGGTATTTTATTTAATTAGGTCATGACGAATACTGTTTTGTGCCTATAGCTATGTTATGTGTGTAGTTGTTGAAAGTTCATAATCTTTTCCATCCCTAAGATTAAGTGTAACCTTAACCCTATAGTTATGTTGATCTTAATCCAGATAAATAATGGACACAATAGGGGCAATTCTCGTATTTTTCAGGAAAATTTGCATTCTAATTTCAGTCTCAATTTGTCAAAAATACCTACCTCTAGCTTTTCTCCTTTTTTTGAAAAGTTATTGACATTGACGTTGAGATGACAATGCGACTAGATTTTGAAGAGATTGTCTTTTATGAGATAGAAATGATTCTCGGCTGATTGCTTTTGTAAGTAGTCGAGTTTTACTTCCAAATTGATGTAGATAATACTTACTGTTGCTTAGACCAGTTTAAATTCTCTGCCTCGTGGATTCCCAGATGTTGCCCTTCTGCCCCCTGCTTGCCCACAGCGGTCGCGTGTGCCCGCGCCTACAGTTCAATTGACAAGTAATTGCGCGCGACGTCGCCCACTCGGCCCGATCTCATCAGCACAAACACTGTCTGTTTACATACGCCACACGTTTTACTAATCACGCCGCTGATAGGACACTTTTGTTAAGTTACGATTCATTTGTGGAGGGAGCTGAGTTAGTTTGGAAATGAGATTAGGAACCTATCATTAAAAGGTAGAGAGAAATGATTTTTTGAAGATCTTGCATTTATTGATCGTGTGAGTAAAGGCTCCAGGGGTGATAAAGATCATCGAAGAAGATGAGAAAAGTCATCAAATTCATTATTTTCTGCTTGTTTAAAAGATGAGTGAATCTTATTTTCAAAGAAATTTGATTTGACCAGTTTGGCAATACACAGGGAAGAGTGGAAGGTTATGTATGGGGGAAATCATTGCCCGTAGTGTGCCAATACTGGTTAAAAATAAAGTTATTTCTTTTAGAATAAGATATATATTCAAGCTTACTCAGTTGAAATCAACAAATTAAATAGTTTGACACTAAAGAAGCATAAAAACACAAAACATGTTACCTATGCAGCCAGTTGCTCAGCTCTTTATGTCTTTGCAGATCACCTACCAAGCGTATCTGCTTACCTCCAAAGGTTTTTTAATTTCCAAAAAACAGCATCGATACTTGAGCTAGCCCCGCGAGTGCGGGCGGGATGCGTGCACGCTCCATTAGTGTGTAACGCGAGCCGCGTATCCGCGGGGATTTGCGCACTTTTTATTCTACGTTATCTGTGCTTTAGTACAGTCTGTGGCGAAATGGCGGGTAAAATTAAAAATGGCGAATTATTTATTAAAATTTTGAGCATTGTTTTAATGTTGTTCCGTAAGTTTTTTAAAGAAAATCTGGAAAGTTTGTAGAGAATATGAAAGTGCTTGTAAAGGAATTATGTTTCGTCGAAATTGGTAAGAATATATCCATGAATGTTTTTATTATAAATGAATGTTACCTACAAACACATTTAAATATACTTACGATAGTTACCATTGACGGAAAAAAGGGAAATTATGATAGACGGGAAAAAGTGAACATAATCGTCATCTAGTACATTCTTTCGAACTGCGAATCTAATATCATACGCCCAGACAGATCGTAATGTGGGCCAAAGAAACATACGTAATATCACAGTTTATCTATGACATTACTTCTGATAAACTCTCTACAATATCTTTAGATCTTTTTGGGTTACCAACCGTTGTCGGTGACAGTACAAGTAATCAATACTGGGTGTCGGGTATCGGTGGCGTCTCGCTCGCCCCGCTGCGTCTCCGGCCCACCTGGACCTGCACTTTGGCAACCTGCAATCAACCAGATAATACCCTAAATTTAACTTTCACTTTTGAGGATGCATGGGGGACCAACGTGCGGGGCTCTCAAGAATATGGCATAGTTGATTTTAATATAGGTAACTAGCTTCTGCCCGCGACTTTCTCCGCATTAAAGTTGGGTACCGTAATTTTTCCGGGATAAAAAGTAACCTGTGATGTGATGTGACATTCCACACAAACTTTCCCATTTAAATTATTAGTAGGAAGAATAGTTGGATTAGTAGGATTTAATGAGCTTTTTGGACATTATAGTTTTATTATTATTTATAAGCAATAAGTTCGCCCCCTATTACATGGGACCTAAAAACATACCGGCAAACTGTGGGTGTGCATTGGTGCACCTCTGCCTAACCCTTCGGGGAATACAGGCGTGATTGTATGTATGTGTCGCAGTAAGATAGATAAAGCCGTAATATAATAATAATAATAATAATACCATTTATTTCAGGCAACAAAGGCCCATAACATAAATACCTTACAGACTAACATACATAATTATAAAAAACAAAGACAAAACATATAAACTATTTAATACTATTTAATACGAAGTGACGGCGTCGTATCGCGCTGCGTGGTGTCGCGTAACCTTCCACGGAATCTCCGAAACACGACACCCTTCGGCCAAAACTCTTCCTTAAGAAAGGTCTCGAGTGATTGAGTCGGAACTCGCACCACAAACGAATTGAAATTCGTGTTGTGACGCGACTCCAACTTCTCGACCCTTAAGGTCCAGCTGGTCTTCACTCGAACATACTCCACGATCCCCTCAACCTTCGTGGTGTGATGTAGACGGGACACATAGAGCTGCGTCGTCGGCACTGCTGGACGCAGCACATTGGGTCCTACCAGCGCGGTCCCGCACTGGTTCCGACTAGGAGGCTTGTTCCTCTTCTTCTTCTCCACCTTCACGAAGCCATCCTCGTCAATCACGCCTGTTGTTAGGCCAGGCTGCCTGTTAACCCTGTCAACAGATTTGCAGCCACTCTTTTTAACCCCTACCCTGGTTTGTGACGCAGGTTTGCTTGTGGCAACGATAGCAGCGTAGGCACGTTTAGGGGTCAACGCACCTACACTAGTCACGACCTCGGCTGGCGTCGAGTTCGCAACCGTAGCGGCGCGAGTTGCAACGCGTGCAGTGTCAGCAGCGGGTGACGTAGCGGAGCTCGCCGACTCAAAATTGCCGATGCTAGCGTTTCTCGCTCCGCGACATGTGCTCACGTTGGAGGCATCAGGTGACCTATTTACCGTCACAGCGTTGCGCAACAACACTACTTCGGCACGCAGTTCACCAATGGTGTTATTCGACACCTCCAATTTGGACTGTAGATCGGCCAGGCCTGCCTTAAGGACAGTAATATCCTTCAGCAACCTGGTGACGTCGACGTGGTCGAACGTGACGGCGGGCAACTTATGCAGCTCCTTCGCCACAAATGCGGGCACGTCGTCCGGGTCGGTGCTCTTCATCAATGTGATGATGTCCTGCACACACTTCTGGCCACCATCCCTCCGGCGGGACTGCATCTGCTCGACTTTGCCGAGCGATTGGAACAATAGCAGCTTGGCACTGCTGATCTCCTCCTCCTTGAAGTTGGACTTGCAGATCTGCATGATGCTGACTTCGTCCATGTAGTCGATGGCATGTTTGATAAATGCCAAGACCTCGTTGGCTATGAGCGGCTGTGAACTCATAGCGACGTAAACCGGGCAGCGGCTAGGGCCGCGCGACACGTGAATATAAAATTCGTATCGAGCAGCGCAAACACGTCCGTACTCGACCGTGCATTGCAATGCTAATGAGTATAGAATATAGTTATATCCCTAGGGATATAATTATATACCGTAACATACGAAAGCGATTCATTACTATCTCACTAGGAATATAATTATAAAACGGTCCATGTTTAGTGATATACTTATATTACTAGATTAAGTTCAGTGTTATAAATATATTAATTAAATAAAACCAAATTTTATTTGTTTTATCTTTATTAATAAATCAACTTTATGTATCCTGCAGTTAGTTACAATACTTTGTGACATTAACACGTATTAAAGTAATTATAATTAAAACGATCATATTTTTTGGAATTAAAACATTAACAATACAATTAAAACTAATCAAACATTAAAAATCTTTTAAAGCCAAACAGTTTTGAGATATCTTTATTTCTTATCAACAAGTTGAGATCTTGGTTTCTTTAAAAGTATTTTTTGTATTGTTTATAAGCTTTGCATATTTCTATTGTAGATTTATTTATTTAAACTTTATGCAACAAAAGGTATTTAAGCATTCTTTACCAGTCAACCATTAGGCTGAGGCTACATTAAGCCGCGACGCGACCTGCGACACATGAGCGATAAAAAAAAAAAATGAATACTCACGTATATGGCGACACTGTATATCAAATATTAGTAGCGATCTTTGATTTATTTATGCGATAGGAACAACATTACCGTAATCATGGCATCGGTTACATCAACATATCAGCGAAACTTATATGAATATACGCGGATTTTCGCTTATAATGTAGCCATATCATTTTTATCTCGTTTCGCTCCATCCAGTCGCATCGCAAATCGCTGCGTACTGTAGCCTCAGTCTTAGAACCACCCAGTTATATTCAAGTTGCAAAATAAATATAAAATAAGGTATCGTTACAAAGAAAACACGCAACATAACGAAGTAAACATGGCGTTGACAATAATCAGGGCAGGCGCGTCTAACGGCGGCGCCTGCGCATGCCGCGGTAATCGTGCGCAAAAATGTTAACGAGGAGTGACCCCACGACGCCCGACGACGCCCGATGAGGGCCGATTAGCGCTATAGGGCAGGCTTACGTGCGAATACTTGAGTTGAGGCATTTACATGAATACCTGACCTATACAGGGAAGTTATAAGTGTCAAAGTGTGTTTGGAATTAATTTCCTTTCTCTTCTAATGGTTCTAGATTTTAGAGTAGCAATACCTATTTTACCTATGTCATTTAAGATGGTTGAAATGTTGAGAATATACAGGGTGGAAATTTATTATGCTACCTGGAGGGAAAGTACTCTAAATACTTGAGTTAGCAAATTTTACTGAAAGGAAACATTCCTTTATTTTTAAAAAGAAACAAAACTGCATTTAAATAATTTTGAAAATATTCTTGCCACACCCAGGAATCGAACCGACTAAAATTCGACAAAATTGCATCCTGTACTTTTATGGCACTAATCGATAGGGTCAATCATAAGGATCAAATCCCTGCAAACATGGTAAATTAAAATAAAATAAAAACACGCAATTTTATTGTAAATTTATTTTATTCGGACGAAACAAACGAGTAAATTCACTAAGTAGTTGCTGGAAATGAGCTTCATTTCTTGGATGCATGAATTAATTCCTTTAAAAAAATCATTTTAAGTAACTTTTGGTAGCGTAGTAAAATTTTCAATATTTACCACAACACCCTTCTAAAAGTTATTCAAAATGAATTCCTTCAAATAATGAATGTGTGCATCGAAGAAAGTGAAGCTCATTTCCAGCATGCAATTAGGTACTGTACTCGTTTTTTTCGTCCGAATAAAATAAGTTTAGATTGAAATTTCATGGTTTTTGTTAAATTTAGTTTACCAGGTTTGTAGAGATTTGATCCTCGTGATTGACCCTATCGATAAGTGCCATAAAAGTACAGGATGCTATTTTATCCGATTTTAGTCTGTTCGATTCCCGGGTGTGGCAAGCGTATTTTCAAAATTATTAAAATGCAGTTTTGTTTCTTTTTAAAAATAAAGGAATGTTTCCTTTCAGTAAAATTTGCTAACTCAAGTATTTAGAGTACTTTCCCTCCAGGTAGCATAATAAATTTCCACCCTGTATAGAGGAATTTGTAGTTATAAAGGTGCTAGCTTCAATGCTTTTTAAGTTTTTCTTATGATGTTATTTGGTCACCGATGCCTAAAGACATCCCAAAGGCAAAGTGAAAATGTCTTCTGTGTTTATAATTACATTGGCAAAAAAAAAACAACATTTTGATCGTGTTGTAATGCATTTTCTAGGGAATGTTTTTTACATAACGCAGAGTCGGTTCCTTAATAAATGTTCTTCAAATTCATAAATACTTTCACCCCTTAAAATATATTCTTGTATACCACGAGAAATAAAAGAACAAGCAGACAGTTAAAAATCTTCCGCTTCAGTACAACACAACAGCTTTAGTACAGCAATTTTCTGACATCCAATATACGCCAAATAATAGCTCGCTTAAACAACTCAATGCTTCTATAATTACTGGTAACCGATACCCAAGGTATACGGTGGTATAGCCATAAAGGCCGAGCCACACGAAAAATCAGCGATGCTTCACGACACATCGGTTTATTGCAAAAAAGGATGAGCAGAAGTGCTAATGAGCCATAAAATTAGGGTCGGGATGTGCCGCGGGAACTAGTATCGCGTTACTACTGTCTAAGGTTTAAGCGATAGCGATTGTTGTTTATCTTCGATCAAAATCTAATCAAATCGATATGAATGCAAAAATGCTCCCAATTTTTGGTGTCGTTGCGTAGCAGTTCGGTTATCGGCTACGACAGCGTAGCGGTGATGTCAGCTACGCCGTAGCGGCTACGCCCTTTTTTGACATGTGACACATTTTAGATTTGAGGTTTTCTAATATTGCCAAGTGAAGAGTCGTACTGTTATCTTTAAAATGTTATGTATTTCTATATGTTCTGTTTTTACAGAAAAGTAAAAAATACTTGTTATGTAGGTATTATTCGTTCTTCTTTCAATTACCAATATTTTTGACATCATTTTTAATTCATCAATCAGAAGTGCTGTAAATAAGTGTTTACCTACCCTTCCTCCTACGCTCACCGCCCATGACTTACGCCCACACCACATTATTAACACGTTTTACCGCGAAACGGCATGCTCATTGTGGTCGCATACAGATTCGGAAACGCGACACCGCCCGCTCCCTCGCTGTTTTATAATCCGATCAATTGGATGAATGCCGATAGCCACCTCCGAGTACTTGGAATTAACCTGAAACCGGATAGCGAATATCAAGAACAATATTAGTGAATGGACGAAAATTATAAAATTATTTTCGGAGTGAATTACCTGGGCTTGGTCTTGTGCCACTCATATAAAATGGTGGAGCAAGCATTGATATAAATAAAGTTGAAAATCGTATACATATTAAATTCTCGCGGTGTGTGTTTTCAGTACGCAATTATTTTAAACACTATTTCTATTGACTTTTAGTTCAATATCAAATATTTAAAATAATAAACATTCCATCGCATATTGTTATGAAAATTTGACCTTCCATAAATTGCACTGTTCCGAATAGTAGAATTTTGAAATAAACTAGAACTTATGTAGAATCAAAAGTCGACGATTTCGGGTTAAAAAAGACATTAGCACTTTTGCGAACTCAAAAAATACCATTCATTCTGAAGAAACAAAGGAAAAGCGCTGTTCGAATTTTGAATTCTTTTTTCTTTGATCTTGTAAAACGGTTGCTTACCCTATTAATCTGTCTACCTAATATAATCTGGATCGTCTAGCGACCCCGTCCCGGCTACTGGTCTAAACTTGATTTATCACGATATAGGTCTATAGGCCGGCGCAGGCGCAGGTAATGTAACACAATATTTTGCACTTACGCATCATGGCGCCTTGCCGACCACCTGGCTGTGAAACTCTACCGTTTTGCCAACCTATATTTGCGCTATCTTTTACGGGGGTCGGTAGAAAGAATAGTGTTGGGTTACTTAACTGTTGCCGTTTTAAATTGTTGTAATTTTTTTTTTGTGTATGGCCGTAGGTGATGTCTAAATCAGTATTTAAGGTTGTATATGACGTTCCTGCATACCCCAATATGATGAAGAAATTTAAATAAATTCGAAGCATAGATATCCAACAGTCTATGTAATCTGAGTTGACTTTAGAGATACCATTTGTCCTAAAAAGGTCCTAAATAAAAATTTCGCTGCAATGGAATTTGAGTTTTGCATGTATAGCTTTGAGATTGCGTTTTCAAAACTTGATAATTTAAGATTCTTAAATAAAATTAAGGTTAATGCAGGAATGATTCAATAATGATTTCTTTTTTAATTTGGCCTTCGTTGAATGGGTATTACCTACGTGTACTTTTTGTGAACTCTAGACAACCCTGTGGGAGGCCTTTCTTTGCCATCACCTTTACGATTGCCATATTATTATATTAGTATTTTTATTTATTTAAATAAATATTAATAGATAACAAAAGACAATTGCAATAAAATAAAATTAATAACATTTTAATGCTAATTGTTGTTAATCGACTATTAAATGTTCTTTTTTCAAATTATTTGAAAGAAAAACGTTTCAATTGTATACGATTTAAAATCAATTAAGTTGATTGTCCTATCATAAAGTTGTGTAATATACTAGCGAACGTTATGACGTACTTGTAGGGGGCTAGCAGGATAGCACCTTGCATATAATAATATAATGAAATGTCACACTACAAAGTAACAGTAGGAAATATTCACGATGTGTGGAAGATGGTTTCATTAACTACTTTTATCACTACAAAATGGTTTTCTTTATTGAATTATAAATTTACTTTAGCTCACTTACCTACACCAGCGATGTTTATCTTTTAACTCTGAGTTAACTGGTAATACTGGCAGTTTTATGTTTGATGTTTTGTAATTTAAAAAAACCGGCCTAGTGCGAGTCGGACTCGCGCACGAAGGGTTCCGTACCATTATCTATAAAACCGGAAAAAAAACAGTTTGTTGTATGGTTTTTCATATTTGTTGTTATAGCGGCAACAGAAATACATCATCTGTGAAAATTTCAGCTCTCTAACAATCACGGTTCATGAGATACAGCCTGGTGACAGACGGACAGCGAAGTCTCAGTAATAGGGTCCCGTAAGCAACTATCATTAACATAGAGAATATTGTATATTTGAGAATATTGAGAATTGAGTTTTGAATTGAGAATATTCATAAGGACTATATTGTCTATTTGGATGAACTAACTTCCCCAGAAGATGGGCTCCCTTGTTTTGAAGGTTGTGATTGTGATCACTCAATATCAATATACGGCCTTGGTTGCACATAAATAACAATACCCCTTGAAGGGGTTTGACTGTATCAAGAGCAAAGTAAAATAAACATTCCGCCGAACTGTGGGTGTGCATTGGTACACCTCTGCCTGACTCTTCGGGGAATACATATGTATGTGCATGTAGTAAATTCTGCGATCAGCATTTAACTTGATTTTTTACCCTTTCAACCGCGCTTATGCTTAATTCAGGTTTCCTCACAACGTTTTCTTTCATGGATGTCAGTGATCTCCAATTCTCCAAGGTAAATTAGACATTACATTACAAAATAGAATAGATCGTATACTTGCCTGTGCTTGACTGCACACCGACAACTTTGCTCATAAACACTTGCCCGTCACATCTCTAAAACATATAATAATTGCAACAACAAGGCATACAGCTTTAACATTTTAGAACGTGGCGTTTTGAGAATAAGGTTTAAAGGGCTTAGGTAAAATCAAGAAATATTTAATTTTAAATAGTTTTTTCTTGACAACATGCCAAGCAAGTTTCGCGTGGCTTCTACCTATAACCATTCCATAGTGTTTATGGCAAAAACGGCATCATTATGATATTTCATTGAGAACAGGTGGAAGTTGAGCGTAATTACAGTAATATAGGTAATTAATAATTAACAATAAAGTGAAATTACGCGAATGCTCGGAATTATAGGGTTTAATAGATTAGAAGTTTAATTATTTAGTGTGTCTCAAAGTTTAACGAGGTTACCTTGCTCTTATACAGCTTGCTCTATAGTTTTACAATAATTTAAGTAATGAAACTTAAAGTAACTTTTACAAAGAAGATTTTTTTAATATGTATTGGGTTTTGCTGGCGTATGTAAGCGAAGTCACAAATTAAATGTAAGCTATATCTTTTCTTGGGGTTAAAGCTAACGCCGTACCAAATTTCATCACAAATGGTACAGTAGTAACATAACAAACAAATTAAAAAAAAACCATTTCATTTAAATTAATGATGAAAAAATGCGTAATTAACGTTTTATTGACCAACATATTATAATTGCGAAAATAGAAAACGGTGCTTATATAAAGTACCAATATTGAGCATGTTTTGTTTAACGAATAGAAAACCGAGTTGCCGATCGCTGTAGGTAGACCACAAGATTAATAACCCGTACAATTAGTGCAATTTACAGAATACATTAATACACACACGACCTTAATTTTGAGATTCATCGTTCTAATATACCGGACCGCCGACAGTTTGGTTATAAAGCCTAGTCGACACATGATTGACAATTGACGGGCGACACGAAAACTACAGTGTACACGCCGCTTTAATTAAAAGTTGTTAAGTAAATGGACTTAATAATTATAGGTCCCCATTTTAAATTGTTTTCAAGTAAATTATATTCACCATTTTTTTCTTATGGATAATTTAATTTTCCATTTTGTAACTATAGTACCTAATTGGAAAGGGAGATGGCCGGCTAACAAGCAAATTATAATAAAAATATTTAACATGATTATGTTATTAAAATAATATTAAACGATAACCCTGTTTTAACACAACAGCAGTTAGAATGTAGCTAGTTTTCTATGTCATATTTTTTTTCAAATGGTCGCTATTATCTTTATTCGGTTTTATATCCTTTCTCATAAACAACGCAGGTGGCAAATACTATCTTTTTACTATTTCATAACCATTATTGTATAATTTTATTACATTTTATGACTTAGTTAACTTTGAGTGTGGTTTAGCGGGGTTGTCGGTACTATTTGTAAAGGTACACTTATTCACCGTTTATTCCTGTTATCTATATAAACTTTAAGACATGTTCTTCTTCCGATCTTTCCGTGTCTTGAAAAGCCATTGGTCCTGACTGTCATTATTAGATCCTCGACAGTAGTTACAGGAAGTCAGAAGCCCGAAAGTCTGACAACCAGTCTTACCAAAGGGTTACTAAGTAACAGGGTTGTGGAGGTCAGACAGACAGTCGCTCTATGTAAAACCCTGGTATTCAGCCTTTAGTTAGACTGGAAGCCGACCTCAATATAGTAGGGAAAAGGCTAGGTAGATGAAAAAAAAAAAAAAAAGTTTATTGCCACAAAAAAAACCTTAGTACCTACAAAATGATTTAATACTTAACACTAATTTGATTTAATTTTAGGAAAGGCTGTACAAATCGTTTAAAACCCTGCCTCCTAAAATAGGGAAGCCCTGTGACCTAGGAGTCAGTGTTCTACTTCTGATGATCAGATACGAACTCGTCTCCTGTGTTCTTCGTTCACCAAAACGGTCAATCAACCAGGAAACCCTTCCACCACTCGCCAAACTTCGCCAAGCAAAAACAGACTTCAAACCTATCTTTACCCAAACGAGAGAAACATCGTGAAAACAAAAACAAAACGGCCGACCATTGTGCACTGCATCTTATGCGGTAACCCGATAGCATTGTTAAGAAGCTCTGTGTGCGCCTGCGCCGAGATGAAGACATCTCTTAATTAATGGAGCGAGCGCCCGCCGAGAAACGCCCGGTGTTGTGGCTCCCGAGAAAAGAGAATATAATTAACTTTAATTATATCTATGATTGTTGATTGTAAACAAATATTGTAATTAGGCGGTGAGGTCGGTCGGTGAACTGTTCAGGATTTAGATGTCTAGATTAGTTTTGTAGCTTTCCAATAAGTTTCTATGATCTTATTGTTTAATTACAATAAGATATCGCATGTGGTACAGTTGTTTTATGGAAAAAAAAACTGGTGGCTTATGTCAGCGAGTCGGTTTTACTGTTAAAGATTAAATCCTATTTCGTTACAATCAGCTTTTTTGATTTGATACCCATATGTGATTTTAAAAACGTTGCCCATCACTAGAAATGTCTCTTGTATAGTAGGTGCATTTACAAACATGTATACTCAAATACACAAACAACCAAACTCGGAACCAGAAGGCTATACTAATGTTTGTACCATGCAAGAATCGAACTTGCGACGCGCAGCACTGCAACCATTGGCTTAGTCGCTTCGCCAACAGTATCAAAAACATTTTAAAGTAGATGATGCGGGGATAGTTTAAAGTAGTTCCCAAACGTTAGACAGGTGAAAAAACTTAATAAATGTGTAACAATTAATAATTTAACTCATAGCGTTACATTTGGTGAGTAATTAACCCGAAGTTAACCTCACATATAGATTTGATAGTAGCTGGTAGAGGTTACTGGTTATTACTTATTGAGTGATTAGAAGGGCATGGGAAACACCTCTTAGTAAAACTGGTTCAAATACCTCTATATATGTACCTATATATTTTTATTGCTTTCTACTACCCATTCCAAAAAAGTTGAGCTTACCTTGGGATAATCTTTGTCTTGTGTGTGCGGTATTAATGAAGCAAATATACTACTACTATCATACATACCATCAAGCTTGTATTCCTCCAAAGGTTAGGCAAAGCTTAGGTGCACCAATTTACATCCACAGTTCGCTGGTATGTTTTAGGTCCCATGTAATAGCGGGCGAGCCTATTACCATTAACCGGGCACGAATCCTAACTCCGATAACACTTTGCTTGAGCTGGGAATCGAACCCAAAATCTCTAGCGTCAGTCGCGCTTAGGACCACTAGGCTAACGAGACAGTTATGTATCAAATAAGACAAACATGGTCTTAATAACAAATAAGGCCAAGGTGTGGAAGTATGTTTATGTTTAGAAATGATTTGAAATTAATTAGCTTTAAATATAAAAGTCATTTCAATTTTCAAAAAATGGAAAATTTACATGTTGTTCTGTTCATGGAGCAGAGACAGTTTCCCTAGATTACACTATGGAATATAGAATATACGAAGCGCAAATTTTAAATTTTACAACAGAGAAAAAGTCACTAATGTTTTTCAGACAGTTTTTGCAGCAGACCGACATCTTTGAGGTTTTACGGACTATTAGAAAAAGCGTACCTACTCTCTGACTCATGAACTTTGAACCATTGGTCATAATGTCCAGATAATCTCAGATATTTAACTGACCGCTAATCGCGCGGCCGTGAGATCCGTCATCTCCTACACATTTGGAACTCATTACCGCGTGTGTCATGTTATTCTGTGCGACATGACGATGCGTTTTCCAGCAAGGTACACAGTGCTTCTGCATAGTCTCGTGTCTATAGGTACGCAAAAGATTAAGTGTCCAATTTACACGGAGATACAGAGATTAGAATTTTAAGTGATAAAATGGGAATTCGACTAGTAAATTTGGATCTTCTTTTCGTATCGATTCACTCATACAATTTTGCCCGACGAGTATTGAGCAACCTGTACAGCTCTATCATTGGCTTCGTTTAAATTTTGGATGGTATAGGTGGTTGTGCATATACATAACGATGTTATCAGTGGAAAAAAAGATTAAATAAAATCTGCTATGGAGGAACAATAAGAAACGTCCCATTTTTAAACCCGCCTAAAGTTTAGGAATGGAACTCTAGACCCTACAAGTCAACTCCGTAATAATTGGTGCTGGAATTAAAACTACAATTTTGTTCATCACTGATTTAATCAAAAATATTCGAAACTAGTGGCTCCATCTTTCGTAAAAATTCTCAAACGTCCGCTCCTAAAAAGTATCAAAACTGCAGCTAGCCACAGTGTAGGCTAACATACGTGGTGTTAGATCATTATACGTGAGTGTCGCCGCGCGCCGTAACGAATGACTCCTGCGCAATCTCAGAGCTAAACGTTTTTCCCAAACTCGTCATTAGTGAGGTGGTGTGGTGCAAGTTAGAAGCGGCCTGAGGATTGATGATGAAAATCTTTGGTTAAATATTTTGTGGCTTTCGCTAACTGTATGACACTGTTATGTGTCCAAGACTGCTGTTATGTGTCCAAGGCGCTGAGCGTGACGAGCGGGAATTTCTTAGTAGTCCGAGGTTTGGAAGTTCGTGGTGTGACACCCTCGTGCCACGGAAAGCACGTTGATCCTGTGCATCCCTCATCGGTTGTGTCAGATAGCTATACTATCAGACTATGAGATTGAGGGCAGAGGGAGTGGCACTTGTGTATACGCTTGCGCACACACTTGTGTACTATGCCACCTGTGTACAAAGAGATGGGCCACCGTAACCAAAATTAGGCCGAAATGATCACATAACCAATCTGCCATGGATCTAAAGAAAATTATTCGTATTGATCCGTGGAGAGTTTTATTCGGTAGCAATCCAACATGGATTTACGGATTCTTCTTCTCCGGGGATATTGGCGCATACAATTTATAGTTCATCTAGTTTGAGTACTCCAAGATCAGCAAGACTACTAAACTGGCCACAAAGCTGAAAATATCTCTTACTTTGTCCCAATCCCCAAAAAATCCGTCAAGTCCCACAGTTTTTACCTCAGCGTATAACGAGGGCGTGTAACAAATTCGACGCATGCGCGGTGGACATTCCGGCCATACCGCGGCGCGGGCGCAACTAAATGTACCACGGATAATTTTTATAGATGATATCTTATGTTTTTTACCTACTGATTGATGTTGCCAACGGGAATGTTAAATTATTACTTTTCATTTGGGGAACTTGTTTATTGCTTATATTTTTGAGTTTTTGTCATTGTCTCAAAGAAGTTGCAAATCAAAATGCGGATTGCCAGCCTCGGTTTGTAAAAACATGTTTGGAAATAGCCCTTTGGGTATATTGTGAAAATCAAGTCCGTAAATAAAAACCTATGTCTTAATTTCGCATCAAAATCCAGTTTCTGAAAGGCTCGCAATTTGCTGAATATTTGTGTTTTCCAAAATTCGATGTGCTGGCTTCCGCCCTCACAGATACAGGGAGGTATATAGGCAGGTGGTTCTTTTAATGATTGCTTGGCGACATTCTCAAGATCCAGTCAGATTAATGATTGCGATACGATGTTATCAGTAATACAGGGTTCCTGCTGATAAGCTTCATATTAAGAAGTAGGTAATGATGGAACTCCATCAGCAAATTAACCCTAAGAAAAAAGGCTAAAGACCTAAGAATTTTTTTTAGTAATCGAGTAAAATCAACCATCTACAACCTATTTGAGTTTAGCTTAACAAATCCTGTATCATTAAATAATTTAACTCTTTTTCAAACAGCATCAATAGCAAAAACCGTTCTAACCTCCAAATTTAAAATTAACCCTCAAATGAAACCGTCACAAAATTATACTAAATATTCAAAATAAAGTATAATATTATGCCTCCTATCCCATCACTTTGCTAACGTGTCAATTTTAACCCCTAATTACGGGCGGTTGGTCCGCAAGACCGCCGCGGTGCTAAGTGTTATTGATGTTTCTACCGCATTAACCGACCCGGGGCAAATTAAAGTAGCTATCGCGCAGGTGTCAAAAGCTTTGCCGAAGTGGGGCAAAAAAGGTCATCAGCTATAAAACGCGGAGACGGATTGCGGGCAAAGACTCGAATGTAGATGAGACACTGTGGAACGCTTGAACATTGCATGTACTGTACAAGTAAGTAAGCTTCTAAGCATTTAGTGAGCCACTAGGCTCCAATATTTAAAAGACTTATTTGAAATACTGGTGTGTAGCAGGTGTGTAGCAGTATTTTTACACAAGACGCCTAAATCTAGTTAGAAAAGAATCTGTAATTAACCATTCTAAAGATAACAAGTATTGTTTTAGAAGTTTTGTTATATGAACTTAATCTTCATTTACCTAAGACGTGTTTAGGTTACAAGCACCAATTATCTACCCACATAATCCCACTATCGCATCTATGTCCACCATGAGCTGACAAACTGCTCAGTGCGTTAACGCGCGTTTTTATTATTATGACAATATTAAATCAAGGGGCGGCCGCCGGATGATTTATTGGCCGCTCGTTGGTAACACGCACTGCTCTTAGAAAAAACGCTGCGTTTCGTTACGACGTAGTGGGTGCAGCGCGTGTGGCACACTGTCGCCGCCACAGGGTTAACTTTGTAGGTACTGGATTTCTTGCAAATAAAGCCCTGCTAAAATAAAAAGTAAAACGCGTGTTTGATAGTGCTTGTGAGTATGGTTTTTGTAAACAAAGTATTTCAACATTATAGTTATTTTAATCACCGATAAAAATATGGTGGCAGTAATAATGGGGTGTTATAAGTTTAATATATGTTTAAATATGTGTGTGGCAGGCCCCAAATGTCTGAATGATATTTTATTTAGTTTTTTTTTTTGTTTTCTTGGTGACCTGGCCGAGAGTATTGAATTAGCTACGGTTCAAGAAAATCTGTTCAGCCCTTTAAAGAATATTATCAGTTCAATCGTTTTGTTAATCGTGATGTCAACTGAAAGTAATAGTACAATTTCCCTTCACATATCTTTAAAACAAGGTGTAAAAGTACAAAATTAAAAAAGGAATTTGTTAAGAATTATACATAGTTGCTCTGTAGTCACATGCAAGCATAATATGAAACTGGTAGATATCTCTTATTTCAAGTCACCGCGACTGCGCGAAAGGGCGGCATCGTTTGATGTCGACACAGACCTTAAGTGTGCACGATCATTGGCGGGCTAGTTGCCATAGATAAGTCTAGCACCACAGTGTAGCAAAACTATGTATATTAGTATTATTGCATGCCTGTAATTTTTAAGAAATTTCAGTGACATAAAGTAATGGGATATATTATTTCCATGCATTAAGTTTACAACTATTGTTCGAAAATTGAAATAGCATCAAAGATGTAAAGAAATTACACAAATTGTCTATGGTGTTGCAGTTCGTTATTTGAAATTACCATTTTCTTTAATATTTTTATTTAATGACATAAACATAAACATTGGCGGCGTCTCTGCGTTGATTGATTTATGCATTTATATGCATACAATATAGTATATTCAAAATTCTGTCTGTCTATCTCTTACGCTTTCACGACTAAACCACTGAACCGATTTTGATGACATAGTACCAAATGTCATCAAAATCGGGTGAGTTTCTGACATTTACGCGGACAAAAGCTAGTTATATAATGAGGTTTAAACTCACACAGTACCAAATGTCTTCAAAATCGGTAAAATTAATTCTAAAGCTATATTACAAGGTTATATTTAGGTTATTAAGTTATATTACAAGGATTTCACGACTGTTATTAATTAATACTTATTTATTTTATTAAAAGGAAAAGCATAGTAATGAAGTCCCCAATATTCAATGACTTGAGAACAATATCATCTGCTTCTATATTCCTTTCCGACCCTTACACAAAAACAATATAAGTATAATATTAATAGTGTTATCGCGCACAATGTATGAATGAAAGAAAGAAAAACATTTCTTTGACACTTTTCCATTATGCCTTTGATTTCTTGTCCAATTAACTAGAAAAACAGCGGGCGATTACCGCAGTGGCCGGACAAAGACGTATTATTACTATTTCGGGTAGAGGGAACTGATAAGGTTTGGAAATACGTTACCAATTTTGATATTATTTTGTTTCTGCAGTGATATTTGGTCCTTAGTGAACTAATTGGTCCTATTGGAATCAATGGAAGGGCAAAGGAATTTGTTCGTTTACGTCTCTAAGGAACTTTTTATTTATCTTATTTTAAGTTGGTAAATATTAAATAGTGTAAATGAATATATGTTTTTACCAATTTATTTTGCAATTTATAGTTATAGCATATTAATATGAGTTATAGGTACATCTTATGACATTGAAAAACTCGTCCACTTCAGTGTCAATGGGAAAAGTGCCCATAAGGCTGGCAGCATTGCCACATTGTATGACAGTGATACCATACAACAGTTACTTTAGTATAAAAGGATTGCCTACCCTCATTTTTATTCTCATTAAATTCAGATGGCTGAACTGGTTACTTTAAATCATGGCGACTGTTGGTGATCTGGGAGTAGTTCTTGTTACCTGACACAGTTTTGACTCTAAAATAACTTCGGTCTACATTCAAAACATATTTCCATACTCCATACTTATTCAACAAACAAATTCACATCACAAACTTCCACCCACTTCGAACAAACTTGACGACTAACTCAAAACCGTTCATACACTCCTAGCCTTAAGTCTCAAATTCCATTAGATAGAGAAATCCATAGAGTTTCCTAAGCAAACAGTAGGAGGCTTATTACTGTCCGTGTGAACTACCGTCTGTGTCCGACTGTCAGACAAACTGGTGCATTGTGTTTGACCGATGGAGGTGACAACGCATGATGAATAGGACCTCATTAATTGGTTCGTTTTCGTGCTTCTAATATTAAGGTATTTTTCTATGACAGCCCTGAGGTATTATGTGTATTGTTTGTCGTTTGTTCTTTATTAGAATCATGCGTGTGGGTTTTGGTCCTGTGGTTCGCAGAACACTTGCTATATTATAGGGAATTAGATGAATGGGTGGCAGAGTTTTCCTGTTTTAGTTTTGGTAGTAATTGTGTATCAAAGATCAATTTTAAAGATAAAATATCTGTAGGGATCTTGTCTATTTCTTTTGTAAGTGACACAGCCTAAAAATAACAGTTCTAGGTACCTACCCCACAAACATTAAAATTCATCGGAAAGAGTGTAGTTGATGACAATGAGCGTACTGTAAATTACAATTGGTTTATTTTTGGGACAATAGCCCAAAAATAAACCAAACAATTTACAAATCTAATAAGCAATCAGGTGCAGATTATCCACACCCGTTTCTCATTTCACAGCGCAGATTTTAAATCAAAGCGTTCTTAAAACAATGCCGGGTATGCAAAGGGATTGGCGCACTATAGTGGCATCTCACATTACACCTTAAGTAAGAATATCTGACCACATTAGCTTGCTTTATGCTGTGCCTTTTCAAGCTATTGAAGCTGCAGGACAAAGGTAGGAACAAACAAAATAATTAGTACGAGTGTTGAAGCGTTTCGTTACCCACAATACATTTATATTTGAATAGGGTTTATTTGTAGGGGATGGTCGAAGTTTGTGGTTATAAGCGGGTTAGTGTGGCGGTTATTATTGTCACTTTCAGTTTAGACTGGTGATATAATGGGATTTAGTTGGAAGTTCAATTGCTTATATTACTTATGTACCTATGACATATGAAGAAGGAAATACGGCGTATTAAGTTGAGTGAGACACCGGCTTATTTAATAAACAAGTTATTCAGTCTGTATCAAAAGACCAACATAATAAACATCCATGTTGGTCGAAAGTAGGTTAGTGGTCTTATGTATACCATGTTGGTCTAACGTAGGTTAGTGATCTTGATTTTACAATATCTACGTTTTTATTACGAAGATCTTGAAAGTTAATTATAAATGCTAATAGTATGCATTGCTTTATATTTTGTCGTGAAATAACTAAGCTTATTATACGCAAACATTGATTTAACGATAGCGTTGTAACGTTATATTTCTAATGTTATATTGAATAGATATAAAAAACCGTCTTGTTAGCACCACATGATTCAGCAAAACTGATCCAATATCTAACGCCCTACATAATACATTTAGGCCATACATAAAGGAACAAATAAATTGATATTTGAATGGGCCGTATTTATCGTTAACAGGGTCTAACCGCTATCAAATATCATTCAACAGCCAACGAGCATAAAACATCGCTCTCTGATTTATACTGATATTTGGGAGGCTGTGAGTGAGCACTTTAATGTGATTTAATTTATCTGTTTTCATCTGTACTTAAAGCTGGGCTTATTTTACTAGTAATCACATTTTGGTAATTGGGTATTAAAATGTTGTGTAGATTATTTAGTTTATGTTGAAATATAGATTATGGTGTGTTAGTTACGCTAACGTGTTTACAAATAATTATAACAGCAGTTTTGATGTTGGTTACTGATCGGTAAAGTCAATAATTTATTGTACAGCTAGCTTTGCTCGCGTCCGTCACTTTGTCCGGTTTAATGGACATTCACGCAAAAGTCGCAGATTAAAAAATAGCTTATATCCTTTCTTAGGATCCTGATCAAATTGGTTTAGTGATTGGGCCGTTTCCGACAGACAGAGTTACTTTTGCATTTACGATATTTACATTTATAGTACTGTTACGCATTTCTAATACCGATTTAATAGTTTATTGGGGCCGAAAACTATAAAGAATGTGTTGGTCCTAAGTTACAAAACGTTAATAATAATTGTGTTATTCGTTTATCGATATCTGCTCTAAACTTTCGTTCTTTTAATTTTGTACAATTCTGCTAAACGCCAAATTAGTTTAACGTAATTAATTGCATTATTGTGAGATTGTAAGACCGTTTTGGAACTAAACACAATTTTCAATGGATCAGAAACTTCACTCCCACACACGTCGCAGCAATCAAACTGCCAATAATTTACATAATATAATCATCACAATATACTCCAATTTCACTGGCAATAACTTTTAAACACGATTTCAATGACAGCTCGATCTGATTTTGACAAATGAAACACTAGTGCCGTTCGAGAATGACTTCAGTGAATGTAATCTTAGCACAAAAGGTAACAATCACTTGAACAAAGGAGGTTGGTGTTTGCAATTAGTTCGGAATGAGCTCACCTGTGTCTGTCTGTCTGTCACTGCGATTAATCAAACGAGCGATTCTTGCAGTGACAGTTAATATCGCTGTTGGGGTTGTAAGTTATAAGAGGTAGCGGATGATACGGTTTTCTCTTATAAGTGTCGGTTGTTGGTCCTTCGATACTTTTAATTTATCTACCATCATTTTTGGTTTCTAGGTTTCTTTAGCTGTTAGTTTAATGACACGCGACAGTGGGTAGTTATGTTTTAGTTTACTAATATTAGGTTAAAGTTTGGTTATATTATTTTGTACTTACACTAAAATGCCGATCCTTTTGGAAATCTATAGGAGAGGCCTATGTCCAACAATGGATGTCCTACGGCTGATATAATGATGAACACTAAAATATCAACTATCAATTTTGGTCCGGAATAAAAGTTTACTATTATTACATACTTTAATCTTTTGAGCCGCAATAATATACACACAATTTTTTTTCCATGCGTCTTTCACAGTCCTGCTAGCGGGTAACGTTGGTAAATCGCTTCAGCATATGCTTTGTGCTAAGTTCCCGAGATGAATGCTCATCACAGCGACAGTCAACGTTCGGATGTTCGCTGTGAAGTCGACCGCCACAGGAGCAACTTGCTTCCTATTTTATTGTTTAACTACGTTGCTTGGAAAATAGTTTGTATGGTAATCTTTAAGAAGTGCCTCTCTGTCTTCTGTTTGAAGTTAGCTTTTATAACTTTGTTAGTAGAAAGTTATAGATTTTATAATGGTTCAATAATTGCATGGCACTCGTCGAACTATCTGGTTGGTCACTTGGGTTGATGCTGGTTCACAGAAGTGGCAGTTTCTGGAAATATTGTTTGGCGTCGTAACAATAATAATCTACCAGCCTATTGTTATCCCACTGCAGGGCAAAGGCCTCTTCTCGTACAGAGAAACCATATACTACTCTGTGTAAAAAGTACCGGGAATTCCAAAATTACAGAAAGCGCGGTAAACCTATCGAAATATATTTATTTTCTATAAATTGGTAGCTCTGTTCTGAGTTACCGTGGTAACTTTGAGCGCTATATGTCACTCAGTGTAATTACAGCTGCCGTTTTTGTACTTCTTGGTAGTAAGTGTTCTGCGATTTTGTTATGGAAGAATTTCTTGAACAAAAAGAGTTTGCCTTACGTTTTGCGTATGAGACGATTTTTTTTTTGTGCCAAATCACTAAAAATGTTGCACAAGTCTTAAAGTGATTCGTGTATCTCAAAAACAATGGCATATGAACGGTATAAAATATTTAAAGAAGGTTGACAAGTAGTAGTTGATTTGCCTCGTTCTGATCAACCCCCAACAGCTGCGAATGATTAAAACATCATTTTAATCAGGAGTCTCGTACTTGGAAATCGTCGTATGAGTTTTAGACACGATGCTCTAGAGGTTAACGTATCTTTTAAATCCGTTCATAATATTCTGACTGATATTTTGGGCATGAGACGCGTCGCCGCACGATGAGTGCCAAAAGAGCTCAATTTTGTCCAAAAAGAGCATCGAAAGCAGGTTGCTGAAGACATGATTTTCCGACCTTCTATGGACTTTACCTTCATAAATTTCATAGTAACTGGCGACGAGACATGGGTTTATGAGTACGATAAGCAAACTAGTCAATAGTCTGCAGAATGGCACGATTCGAGTCGATTGAATCTAAAAAAGAAAATTCGCTGAAGGAGGTGAACACCATACCTTAATCAGCTTACAAAAAAAATATGGAGGACTGGTTCAAGCACTGGCGTAGCTGTATCGCAAGCGAAGGGGCCTACATTGAAGGAAACATAATAATTAAGTTTTGACGAATAAATTACTTTTTTGGTTTTATTGAACAATTCCCGGTACTTTTTACACAGAATGTATATGACTACTGATCATAACGCTTGCTCACTGTCGATTGGCGATTTCTTGCTTATATTTTGTTATAACCGCCTCGATAGCCTAGTGATTCTAAGCACGACTGCTACGCTAGAGGTAATGGGTTCGATTCCCAGGTCGAGCAAAAAGTGTTATTGGGTTTTTCTATGGAATTCTCAGTAGCAGCTCGGAGTTAGGATTTGTGCCCGGTTAATGGCAATAGGCTCACCCCCTATTACATGGGACCTAAATATACCGGCGAACTGCGGGTGTACATTGGTACACCTCTGCCTAACCCTTCGGGAAATACAGGCGTGATGGATTTTTTTTTATTTTTTTTTATAAGTCCAGGTAACCTCAAAATGTTTTCCAACACTGATGTCTGTGATGTTAAAGATAGAAACCATTGCATCGGTTACCATGTCAGAGGCCCTTGAGGCGGTTTATAAACTCTGACTCTGTAGGGTGGTAAGACCTTACTGCTCACACGATAAAGAAGAATATAGAAAGAAGATTTACATTACGTTTCTCACATGAGGAGTATCAACCAGTAAATAAACATCAAATATTTAATAATTTTGATCTCTTGACATAACAGCTACTCAAAATTACAAATGAAATTCCTGGTTTTCAAGTTCGTTCTTCAATTTTCTAACATTATCATTTAATTGAGATCCAATATTTATCACAATGTTTTAGTTTAAAAATCTCTTTCCATTGAACGTTCAAACAAACTTCTATTGAGTACACATCAGGGGACGCACCCTCTGTTTGGCCATCAGGAAGTACCTTTACGGATTACCAATCCGATGAGACATTTTTGCTTTTTCCTTTCCTTGAAATGTGCATAAAAGCTCTGGTGTTGTAATTGCTGTTCAACTTTACAAAATAGAAGTCTTAACTATAAATGAAGAATATAAACTTACTTTTTTTACTATTGCAACATTTAGAACAGTTTTATTTAATTGAAGAAGTACATTCCATTTTCAAAATGGAGTCAATAATTCTGAAATTTTGAAAAGGAATTGTTTAAATGTACTTGTGATAGCAGAGGACACGATTGGCTCAGTGTCTGAGCGATAGCCTGCTGCGCTGCATGTCGCGGGTTCGATTCCCATACGAAAAAACTACCTGCAAATCATACATACAAATGTTTGTATGGCCTACAAGTACGAGTAGTATTTAGGGTCTGGTTGTTTATGTATGAGGAGAAATTGAGATAAAGTTTTCTAATTAAGCTGTAGATTACTAACTATCCTAGTATCACGTAAACTATTTTCTCAAACTACTTAAAAACTAAATCAGATTTTAAAATGATACATCCGTACATTCTAAACCGAGCACTTTTAAAACGGTTCACTGGCAGTTAAAAACCTTTCCACCCGTCCTCCAATCAACACGTTATTTGAAAACGTTCCGTACACTCCATTGAGTGCAGGGGTGGCGCCCTCTATAGAGTCATCAGGAACTACACAAGATTAAGGATTAGCGCGGGTGTACAATTTGAACGGCTGATTGAATTCGTGTTTGTTGACTCTTTAACTATATTGGTGTTAGGTGGGATGTCGTGGGACTTTTTTGGGGACAAATGTTGTTGAATAGGACGGATCTTTTAATGATTTTAAAACACTTGAAAATGTGAGACGTAGTGATTGATTTCTATTCACCGTTGAGACATTTTGTTTTTATTTGCAAATCATTGGTCCTTTGAGCTTGGTCTTTAGTAGCAAAACCATTGGTTTTTTGACCTGGTCCTTTATAGCAAAAACCTAAAGTAACTACTCTTCACAAAACAAACAATATTCGTGATTTTCTTTGTACAAACCACCTATTTGGTTGAGCGATTAGCTGCTGCGCTGCGTGTCGCGGTTTCGATTCTCACACGGGACCAATTTTTGTATGGCTTAAAGATAGTTGTCCCGGGTCTAGCTGTTTGTGTATATGTGAATTTATATGTTTGTAAACGCACCTACGATACAGGAGAAATTCATTGTGTGGGGCAAAGTTGTTATTTAAAAAAAACAAATTTATATAAATACACCCATGTTTTAAACAGTCCTTTACAACAGCCGTCCCGTCTTCTAAACTTACAAGTCTTATTAATTAATTTATAGGTATTTACCATAACACTTATCGAAACTAAAACGCCTCAATTCCCAAAGGTAGTGAAGTGCACATCGGTGCATTAAAACGCACCACTCCATTTAGTGAAGTGTTCGTGTAAGACAATGGCACCCCTGCTGTTGAGCCCCTGTTTGTGCAACGTAAGGCTGAGGCCCTTTTACGCGAGCATTTGAGGCGCGTATCAACGCGGGCGTATCAACTCGGGCGATTTATTTTTATGTTTTCAGAAAGGTGAATTCGTGATGGATGAAAAAAGTAAGTTTTGTTGAAATACTGATAGATGGTTCATGCAAATGCATTTTGCACTTGATATCAGGTAAACCGTTAGCATGCTTGCCATGCAATGATATCATAAAATACCTGTGGCATATAGCCACAAGCTAGAAACATCATGACGCTTCCAACGATACCTTATCTATAGTAATCTATACTTGTATACTAATATTATAAAGAGGAAAGATTTGTATTTTTGTATATTCACGAATAAACTTAAAACTACTGGACACATTTCAAAAATTATTTTTCCGTTAGAAAGCTACATTATCTCTGAGTACGAAGGCTATATTATTGTTTTTATTTAAGGGATTTTTGTACACAAATGCGAAAATTTAAGGCATTTGTGTACAAAAATCCCTTAAATAAAAAAGATTAAAAAAAAGAAGGCTATATAACATTACGCTACGACACACGGAAGCGGAGCATTAACCAAAGATGTAACATAAGACGGTTGAAATAAGCTAGCTAAGCGGTTGTAGTTAGCTAAAAACACTAAAGTGGTAAGAACTACATTTTAAATACCTCTATGTCTTTGAACTGTTCGCGGCAAATCAACCCGCGCCCTAAGCCACCCTCACAGCGTGTTGACACTCTGTAACTGTCTTGTCTTTTTGTAGTGTTTGGTGACGTCACAGACTATTTGTTAAACAATAGCGCATTAGTACGCCACACAACGACCGTTTGTTTCAAATTGTTGCTACTTAGGGTTGATACGACTTGTCACTTTAGGAAGGGTTTTTGTTGCTTATTGCTTATAAACTGTTTATTATTGGATGTTGGGTAAGCTTGCAATTATTTGTTTTATCTCAGATATAAGCATAAGTGAGATAGCAAATGATGAACTTGGCAAAATATTTTCTTTATTCAAAAATCTGCAACCTTCATAACCGTGACAATCATTGCAAATCAAAATAATATTGTTTTAATTAACCTTTCTTTGTTTTGTCGTTGTTATTTTATTTATTTATAATTAGCCAGAAAGATGAAGATAGTTGCCCGTTTCAAACGTAAGTAGGTCTCTATGGACTATGGACGAGAAAGAAACTCCAACCAAGGTCTTTTTTTAAAATCCTTAACGTATTTTTTTCCATAACCATCATAAACACCATACTATAGGGTCCCTAAAACTTACAATTCTAAGCTATATCATCATCATCTTCCTGCCCTTATCCCATTTTATTTGGGGTCGGCGCAACATGTTTTCTTCTTCCATGCCAACCTGTCAACTGTCATACTATCACTGACTCCCTTCTCTTTCATATCATTCTTCACACAATCCATCCATCTTTTCTTTGGCCTCCCTCTTCCTCTACATCCATCCACATTTACATTCATAACTTTTTGGGTCACATGCGTCTCATCCCTCCTCTTCACATGTCCATACCAAGACAAACGGTTCCCTTTCAACTTTTCTGTCACTGGCGCTACTTTCAAACTTCCTCTAATATACTCATTCCTTACCTTATCCATTCTGGTCACACCACACATCCATCTCAACATTCTCATCTCCGCAACATGCAATCTTTGTTCATCCGTCTTCTTCACGGCCCAACATTCCGATCCATACAGTACGCCAGGTCTTATCACAGATTTGTAAATTTTCCCCTTCAACTTGAGAGGCATCTGCGGATCGCAAGTTACTCCAGTGACCTGTCGCCATTTCATCCACCCTGAGTTGATCCGGTGCGTTACGTCGCGGTCTACTCCGCCATCTCCTTGGACAAGCGACCCAAGGTACCGGAAGTCGGAGCAGGCTGGTATGGGCGTTCCGGCGAGAGATATTGGCACAGGACTAGAGAGACCGCCAAAGTCGCAGAACAAGTATTCGGTCTTAGTTCTGCTTAACCTCAGACCAACACTCTCCAGTCTTTGCCACCACACCTCCAATCTGCTCTGGACCTCTGGGCCACTCTCAGCAACCAGCACAATGTCATCGGCAAACAGCATGCACCAGGGAGCCTCTTCCTGGATATCAAACGTCAAAGCGTCCATTATTACCAGGAAGAGGTAAGGGCTGAGGGCCGACCCCTGATGCAAGCCGACAGCCACATTGAAGTCGCCAGTAGTCCCCACTGTAGACCGGACTTGTGTACTGCATCGACTATACATTGCTCGGATCAACTGCACATACTTCCCAGGCACACCTTTCTCCTTAAGGGCCCACCACAAAACCTCACGAGGCACCCGGTCATATGCCTTTTCGAGGTCAACGAACACCATGTGCAAGTTTTTACGCGCATTTCTGTATTTTTCGCACAGTTGGCGAATGGCGAAAATGGCATCCGTTGTACCCCGACCTGGCATAAAACCGAATTGGTTTTGTGAAATCTCACTCTCTTCTCTCAGCCGCCTTTCAATAACTTTCTCCCAAGCTTTCATACTGTGTGACATTAGCTTTATTCCTCTATAGTTGTTGCACTCCAGCACATCACCCTTGTTTTTAAAGATGGGCACCAGCGAACTGTTGCACCATTCATCAGGTATGGCCTCTTCCAGCAACAACTTATTGAAGAATAAAGCCAACCACGCCCATCCATCAACCCGTAGTATCTTCCACACTTCAACTGGTATACCATCTGGACCTATTGCCTTACCATTCTTCATTCCACTTACTGCTACTCTCACTTCATCCATACTTACCATTCTCACTAAACCTTCATTTATTGGTTTATTTTCAAGCACACCACTCCAGTCATTTTCCTCATTCATCAGTCTTTCAAAATAACCCTTCCACCTATCCCTAATTTTTTCATCATCCGATAGAACCATTCCCGCCTCATCTCTGATACACTTTATTTGACAAACATCCCTCGCCTTTCTTTCTCTCGCTCTAGCCAGCCGATACAGATCTTTTTGGCCTGCTGGACTATCCAGTGCCTCGTACAGTTTGTTCTGGGCTTTCGCTCTCGCTATGGCCACGGCTTTCTTGGCTTTTTTCTTAAGAGCGTCATACTCACTCTTCCTTTCGGCTTTCAGATTAACGATATTTTCTTCCACACTCTGCCATTTCTTAAATTTTCTCTTTTTTTCCTTCAACACATTCTGTACTTCTGTCGACCACCACCATGTATCCCTATCTATCGTGCCCCTTCCTCTCGTCTCTCCCAGAATATCTTTCGCTGCTCGCCGAATACATCCAGCCATTTCATTCCAGCATTCATTCACACTCCGATCCTTCATATCTTCCATTTCTATCATTTTATCTACCACTCGCTCTCTAAATTTCTTCGCACACTCAGTCTTCTCTAACATATGCCATTTAATTTTGGGGGGGGGACGTTCTTTGCTTTTAGCACACGGTATTAGTAGAGCTACCGTTATTACCAGCAGTCTGTGCTGTGAGACCAAATCTTCTCCTGGTAACACTTTGCAGTCTTTGACGTGCCTTAAATTGTTGCGTCTGACAAGGAAGTAGTCAATTTGGGTTTGATGGTTGCCACTTTTATACGTTATCAGGTGCCTGTCGTTTTTTTGGAACCAAGTGTTGGCTACTGCTAGATCGAATGCAGTAGCGGATTGCAACAGTGCCTCTCCCTCGTCATTGGAATTACCAAATCCCCATCCCCCATGCACTCTTCCATAATCTCCTTTCATTCTTCCCACATGCCCGTTAAAATCACCCCCTATTATTAACTCCTCCTGCACCGGGATGGTCATCAAGGCTGAGTCAAAGTCCTCCCAAAACATCTCTTTTATCCTTTCGTCGCATCCTACCTGCGGTGCATACACACTAACTACATTCAACATCACATTCTCTACCATAACTTTCACAACTATCAATCTATCATTAATCCTTTTCACTTCCATCACGCTTTCTTTCAGGTCATTGTCTAACACTATGCCCACGCCATTCCTTTTCCCGTCACTTCCACAGTAGAAAAACTTGTATCCTTCACCAATTTCCCTCGCTTTTGTTCCCTTCCATTTGGTTTCTTGCAAACACGCCACATTTATTCGTCTTCTTTTGAGTACATCCGCTAACTCTCTGGCTCTTCCAGTCATCGTTCCAACATTCCAACTTGCATACCTCAATCTTACTTCCCGAGCTCGCTTCTTACGTTGCCCCCGCCCGGGGTGGTGCAACAACCCTTGTCCACTTCCCACCGGAGCCGGGTGCTGCCCCTGCGCGTCGCCTGTGGGGGACGCCCTAGCCCTATCGCGCATTCCATATATACTTTCCATGTTGCAAAAAGGATTTGGCAAATGTTTTATAGTCGGCCGCCTGCCTGACACCAACCCTCCTTGGGAATGCTATTGCTGGTGGTTACGCGCCACCGCGCGATTGACCCAAGATGCTTGATCTTCTGCACAAGGTCTAACGCTCCCTTAGTCGGCTCTTACGACACCCACGGGATGGAATGGGGTGGTCACATTCTAGGCCGGGACCACACGGAAAATAAATAATTTCTTAATTTCTTCCCTCCAAACGAGCAGGAGACAGAACAGAATTAGGCCAATAATAGGCACAAAGTGATGTTTACAACTGGGAGAAGCCCACATTGCCAAGCACCGCGGATTGCAATGATCATTAACTTAATGGGTCCTGTAAATTTGAGCATCAGGACCCATACAATTCTAAGCTATATGTACTTACATAAAGTATGTTTTATTTATTCCCAAGTGATTATTAACAAGAACTATACTATACAGCTCTTTTTGCACAATTCTCGTTTAACAAATCCTTCTCAAGGATTTAATTACGCCTACTTGAAATTTTCATTGCAATTAGCGTTCTCACAGCCCATCAATTATTTAGCGGAGAGCTGAAATCCCGCAATATCAAAGAATTAAAAGTTCACAGTAGCTGTCCACTCAACTGCCCCTCTAAATCCCGGGATAAAACCGGGATTTCTTTGACGCATCATCCTCTCTCCATCTCGTTTACACTTGGGTAAAGTTAAATAAGTCTGACAAAGAGGTCCGATGTCTAAGGAGACTTGTCATGAAAATTGTATGTGTGTCAGTTTGTTATACACGGGTCTTTGTAAACAAAATTGAATATTCAGTGAGGTGTTGCGAAAATCACTGTTATACTCCGTTTGATAGACCTACGGTAGCCCGGACTTTATTACGTGTGTGTTTGCTATAGCCTATGAAGGCAATTTGAAATGTCAAGTGCGAGAAATGCTACTAATTTTGTTATATTATTCCAGTTTTTTTTTTTACCATGCTAATCATATTTTAAAATAATTGCCTCGTTAGCCTAATGGTCCAAAGCGCGACTGCTACGCTAGAGGTTTTGGGTTTAATTACCAGGTATCGAGCAAAGTGTTGTTGGGTTTTTCTATGAAATTCTTATATTCTATTACATGGGACCTAAACATACAGGCGAACTGTTGGTATCCATTCGTGTCGGGGAATATAGGCGTGATGCGTATGTAAATTATATTTCTAAATATTATTACAAAAATAAAAACATTAAAAATAATCCAAAACTGAGGACAGGCTCCATTATGACTCCTATTATTATAATGCCCGAACAGCAGGTCAGCCATATTACAATCAAACTAACATAGATTACCTAACACTATTAACAGGGCTATTTATCGCATTGAATCGTAATTGCTCGCCTTCAATTAACGATGCATTAACAAAAGAAACGAACAACTTCTAGATATAATAGCACATTGTATTGTGAACATAATTAATTAGTAGATACGGTTGTATTGCACTTCTTTTGTTAGTGATTAACGGGTACTTGATGCTCTTTTACCATTACTTAGCTCTTTAAGAGTACAATATACATATACATACATACATACATAAATACATGCCATCATGTCTGTATTTCTCGAAGGGTTACGCCGAGGTGTACCTATGTACACCCACTGTACGCCGGTATGTTTTAAGTCTTATTTAATAGGGGTGAGCATATTGTCATTAACCGGACACAAATCCTAACTCTGAGCTGCTACTGAGAATTTAATAGAAAAACCCAATTACACCTTTTGCTCGGCCTGCGAATCGAACCGAAAACTTCTTCCTTTCACCATTCAACAACATGAAGCGTTTCCTCTAACAAGGTTTTTCTATAAGAAAATTCCGCTTGACCAATGTCCATTGCTTTAATGGCAACAGCAACACGTAATACTGCCCTACCGGACTTAAGCCTGGCGATCCCTCTTGTGAGTTGTCGTAAATTAAATTTCATTCTCGCGCCCCTGACAGACATCCACTTTTCATACACACCTACACCTTTTCTGATGTGGTTTTTGTAGAGCCTCTAGACTGTCATTTGTTTTTTTTTCTTTGAGGAAAGTACTACCCTGAAGGGTGCCTAGGATTGTGTTGAAAGTTATAAAGCTGATTTACATCTGTAACACGTCAGAACTCCAAGGTCCGGTTGAAAACTATAGTGTAGACAACTAGTGAGTTGTCTTGCGTTTTTGCTGAACTAGGCCTATTTGGCTCAGCTATGGTGCACACAGTAATGTTTTTACATATTACATACGTATTACATACTATCACGCCTGTATTCCCCGAAGGGTTAGGCAGAGGTGTACCAATGTACATCCAAAGTTCGCCGGTATGTTTAGGTCCCATGTGATAGGGGCGAGCCTATTGCTATTAACCGGACACGAATCCTAATTCCGAGCTGCTACTGAGAAATTCATAGAAAAACCCAATAGCGCTTTTTGCTCGACCAGGGAATCGAACCCAATACCTCTAGCGTAGCAGTCGCGCTTAGGACCACTAGGCTAAAGAGGCAGTGAAAAAAAAAAATATAATTAATTAATTACGATTGGCTCTTTCTATCTTCTTCTACTTATTATCCACTTATAATGTAATTTTCTTCCATCCACTTCTAACTCCAATTAACAATTATCGAATTAACATTGAATTCCTTTTAAATTCCAACAGATGATAGAAATTGGCGATTGTTCCTCGATGCGCCATCATTCCCAGATCAGCATAGGAAATGGAGCAGTAAATCAAACGACACGTAAGAACCACTATTGTGGAGTCCATGTCACAGATACTCTTACAAAGGTACTTTAAGATCACATGACACACTAAGTGTAGGACCTGACTATGTTTGAATATTTTCTTATGAAGAAAAAACATTTATTTACTACAATTTAGAAACAATGTTTACACAAAACTATGTTGGTAAATATAAAAATCCAATTAAATCATTCATCATCAATAAACAATTAAATTAATTAAATAATTATCATTAAATTAAATAACAACAGTAAAAATGTATAATATCAGCGTATTATTGTACTACTGCAGGGCAAACGCCTCATACAGGGAGGCTGCTCATGCCTTTACTCCTTGATCAAAGAGGATTCAGGATTCCATTTTCAGACTTACTTATATTAATTATAAGTCAAGGTTTCCTCACGATGTTTTCCTTCGCCGTTTTTAACCCTCTGCATCATGCTAGTGTGGACTAATCCTAACTGCAGGCGCCAAGCTGATCAAGCCATTTTGGACTGTGGATGTCACAATAATACGGTATAAATTCAGAATTTTCAAAAAATCATACCTTCTAATTTCTTTTGTGCATTACAATCAGGTGCAGAGACTCAGATGCTTACAAAACATTACATGTCATTCCAATCTTTGTCACATTTATGTAAGTTAAAAATGCACCTCATTTTTACGTAAATACCTTCGTAAAGAACAACATACAAACAAATTCACAGTCCAACTACATCTATAGAGTATTAGTAAGCGTGTACAGACAGCAGCGAAGCGCTAATCTTAACTATTAGTACACAAGAAGTGTGTCCCACGGTACGGACAGCAACAATGGTGAATTGGAAACATTGATATAACTGTTGACGGTAATTATCGACATTTTGTAAGAAAGCACTGCGATGGAGAATTATTTATTAGTCAGTTTTTGTTTGAGTAGAATTTTGTTGGAATTGTATACAAATTTATTTATTCATTTGCAACAAAAGGTACAAAAGTGTACGCCTCAAAATAAACTTCAAACTTAAAATTCTTTCTGGAAAAATACTTTCTGGCATTATTTTAATTAAGTCATTAATTAATTCCAAATCACCTAAATACATTAGATGAAAGTGTGAAAACCTAACGATATTATTAAAATTATAAAACTTGGAAACTAAAAATACTCGTATCTAAAGAGAGGATGGGGTCGATTACACTCTGACAAAACGTCAAGAAAATTCAAATATTGTTGATTTCCTGATTTCCACCCTACCTTCAAAAAGTAAATCTGCTGGCCACCCCATAAATGTCTCAATCAATTTTCACCCTTAACTTTAAAACGATTTCATTTTTTGCAAATATCCTTCACGGTCAATCCGATATACGTCAGGCACACGTCTTGGGGTGTCCGGACCGGACAGGACCTGGCGAGATAAATGTAAGAACCACGGGGTGCCATATTTAAGGTCTCTGGACAATGCAAAGGTTGTCCGGGGAACGTATTTGCGTCGTATTAAGAGTCGGTTTATAATTTGAATCGAATATTGATTCAAAATTGCAAACATGTTCTTTATTCAATCCTGTAAGATAATTTGATAATTGCAATCAGTTTTCTTATTGTGATTATCAAGTTAGATAACTCGACGATTTACTAGTTTAGGTCCAGCTGAAAGTCAGCGTCAGGCACAAGTGGTCTAGCATTTTTGCTGAACTGGGCTTGTTTGGTGCAGCTGAGAGGCACACAATATATGTGTTTTTTTGGCCAATAATCTTTTTATATCATTCTTTTTGAGTAAACATGATCAGAGATTAAAAAATATCATTTGTTTCTTTCTTTAATTTTATAGTTTGATATTTCTAAAATCGACATCTTCAATAACTCAAGAAGCACCCTTTACCTTTATGTAAATTCTGACAACAACCTCTGACATTAAAAGGCCAAACGCACACAATTAAACCAACAACACCAACCCGACAAATTCGCAGCTAAAAGGCATCTAAATCATGTCGCACACCAAAAGCGATGCTAACACGCAAGCTCCTTGCAAGGCGCCGTCGTAATTAAGAGGTAACCCATATTAGCTGTCCGCATCTCCGCCGGCATCGCTATAGCTCGAAATGTTAATTGTTAGCCGCGTACGTGACTAGGCGATAGCCTTTAGTGGGCGGGACATACTGCACGCTTGTTTATCCATCTAGTTTTGTTAACATGGGTAGCGATGACGAAAGTTACAAATAGTGCGAGTGTACGAGTCTTGTGCCTTTAATACAAGCACCAAATTAAAAACTAAAAACATGTATTTGATTGTACTTTTGAATGGTCAAAATGCAGGAAATCTTGAATGGTCGAAGAGTCAGTCCGTCAGAGAAGAGAAGGATGAAGCTAGCGTGCCTCGTTTGTTTCTATGGAGAAGAATGAGCAAGACACTCCAGGAACAGTCTTATAAAATCAACTAGCTTCTGCCCGCGACTTTATCCACGTCAAAGCTGACATATTATCCCACGGGGACCGTACATTTTTTCGTGATAAAAAGTAGCCTGTGTGTTGTTATAATGTACCTAACAAGCCGAATATATTAACTCTGTTAGATACAGTAACAAGCAAGCTGGATCCAGTTATTTGACATATTAAGTACATTTAGGAAGCTCTCTTCTGAATATCCCAGACTCTCAGATGTCTACCCAACAATTAGTTACCAAGCCCACAAAGCCGTGTGTCCTTCTAAGACCATAAACCGTTCCGTTTACGAGGAAGTATGTCGCATCTGATATTTTTGCTTTGTAGCACCTTCCAACAGTACCTGCGCAAAGACCAACAGAACAGATGGTGCACTGCGCATGTTGATAACCTGAGATGTAAGATCAGTATACAAAATATAGGTGTCGATTAGCTCAAAGATTTTATATAGCAATGGGCAGCTGTGACGTCACGTATTGATTCCAAAACATCATCGTCATCTGCTTAGCCTTTCCCCAACTATGTTGGGGTCGGCTTCCAGTCTAAACGAATGCAGCTGAATACCAGTTGTTTTACATGGAACGACTGCCTATCTGACCTCCACAACCCAGTTAGTGGGCAACACGATACCTCTTGGTACCTAAGACTGGTTGTCAGATTATAAAAATAATAATAATCTTGTATTACAAAGTTTTCTAAAAAAATAGGATTTTAAGGGCTAAACTAAACTGTTTTTTTGGGAAGTGTGTCTTATTATTTGATATGTATACCTGTATAAAAGACTGGATGTATGAAAGAAAACCAAAATTGAGTTACATTTGGGAGTCGTTTTCTACAAAGGCAACTTTTTGTAGACGCTTGCAGTGTACGCATGAATTTAACCAAAGGCTAGATTATGGTCGAAATATAGATGGATTCGACAGATCATCTTTGATCACACCTTCTTATTTAATAGAATAACACACTCACTTCTCGCTCAAGAATCGCACGAGAAGTGAGGTTTATCGCTAAACATTCCACACCTCAATACCATTCCCAAACAAATTAATTACAAAATAATTTAATCTTATACAGACTATAATCATTTCGCATTAGTATTCCGCAGTAGATTCACGTTTCGTTGGAGCGTAATCACGCATGTTTTTACGCTTTTCGTAATGAATCGCCACGCACCGCCTCCAGGCTCCGCTTCAAGCGCTTTTTGTCACTTAATTACAGGCCGAAGACTCAATCGCTGTCGATCGATGGAAGCGACAAAAAGTTTCGTAGTATCGACAATTTGTTCGGTGATGAGCACGGAATATTAAGCGAATATGCATAGTTGATCGGGTTTATTGATAGAGGTGTGTTTTATTTGAGTGGTTGCATTGTTTTCTTAATTATTATTAGCTGTATCTTTAACGTCATTGACGGTGATTTTGTCTTTAAAGGCAAATTTCGCCAAAATTTTATTCCTATTTTAAATCTTAACCTGTGAATCAATCTTGAATTTTTGCCATTTTTTTTTTCATGCAAAGATTGTCATTTAGACTTCAATTTTATACCACAGATAATAAACTTAGACTACGTAAATAAATAAGTGAAATTCACTCTTATCAATTTCATTTAAGACAGTCTCATTTATTTTATTATTTACCCATAATCCTATATATATTCAGTAGACCCTTAGTCTATTGAGTCACATCACCATTTTTTTCATTTCAACTCAGTCTTACAAACACACAAACGAAGTACATTCGATCACGCTACACTCCACACACCAATCCATCACTGTACATAGTACAAGAACTCCCAATAAAACCCTGTAACTTATAATAGCGAGCAACATTATCACAGAGGCAACATTTCCTAACATTGTAATTGCTATTGCCAACATAATTGACTAACAAGAGTGCGTAAAAAGCTAGAGAACAGTGTTAGCGGTGTTACTTTCATGACATCTGCATATAATGTGGGTGGAGCAAAAACTGCCAGCGATATACCTGAGACTGCAGTGTAGGCTATGAGAGGAGGGGTGTGGCTCTACTGATAGCGGGGAGCGAAACGCTGCTTTTTTTTTTTTTTTTTTTTTTATAGACGGGAAATCATCAAATAACTTCCCCCGCCCTGGGCGGGGCGGGAGGGAGTGTCAGACTTTTACTGACTAAAACCCGTCTATGTTCCTTCATGTGCCCTTTGCGTTCCGGGGGCGCGGTATCTCTTTCGAACAACCAGCGAAACGCTGCTGGGAGTAATATTGTAGAATAGCTGCGGGTTTTTCTCACCCGTGTTAAGTTACGTCTTTGGTTTCTGCTCTGCTCCCGTATGTCATAGCGTGATTTCATGTAGCCTAGTCTGGCTATCATATACAATTATTTTTTTCCAGTCGGACTAGTAGTTTCAGAGATAAGCGCATAAACAAAAAAGCTTCCGCTGTATAATATTAGCATAGGTATGATATATATTATATAGAGAAGATGAAATATGGCAACATGTAGATAATAATGATATGGAATAAGTCAAAAGTGAGAGCATGTGTGAGACATAGTATACGCTCTGAGAGGAAAAATTGTGGAGCTACTAACAGCGGCTAGCGTTGTCGTTCCACTATACGCTACGACGAGCATTAATTAGCGAGGTGATACTAACCGAGAAGAGAGATTGTCGAATATAAGAAAGTATGAAATGTAATTAAGAATATGAAAATCAAAAAAGCAGGTCATTTATGTCTAATAAACGATCTTTGAAATGTCAAGGAATCAGTCAATCAGAAAGTTAAAGCTAGTTGCTAGTTGTATAAATAAAGACACACAAAGCCACGTACATTGAAAATCAAAAAAGATATTCCTGATAAAGATTAATGAAATCAACTCTTTGTTTCATAGCGCAAAAAATATTAATCCTACAGCATGATACCGATACTTTTATCTTTTATCTTTTTTCTGCACAGCCAAGTTTAATTCAAGCGAATATGAAACATTGGGTTGATATCAAAATATACAGCATGCATGTGTTCACAAAAACGTTGATGATAAATGAGTGAACAAAACAGTGTGCATAAAAAGCATCCGCCATTGACTGTGTGTCGATAGATACGGAGTGTGGACCCCACGACATGCTTCTGTGAACAGAGTTGGTGTGGTGCAAGTTGCGGCGGAGGGGAATCAAACCGTCTTATTTAACTATAGAATCATGGAAGTGTAGATTGATTTTGGAAAACATCCTACTATTTACAACGCATATGGGCGCCTTCGGAGAGGCCTATATCCAGCAGTGGACTGCGATAGGCTGATGATGATGCCAGAAGGGTTGGTTCTAAGTGTGGCAAAAGAAATAATATTTTAAACGACTTCGTCTTTCTCCAGGAGAGAGGTATAACCGACCACATAAAAAAAATACGACGTTATTCCTTGTTCACGAGAAACCCGAAAAAGAATCATTGTACTTATCTTTATGAACAATTTTTCTTACCAAGGGACCAATTTGGAAATGCGAAAAAATATCAAGTGATCCCATACATTGTGTTGAGTTATATGCAAACAAAAATGTATGCAGCAGATTTAAACAAAGAATAAACTGGTAAGGTCCCAGTTGCTTGAGATACACACTCACATACAAGAAACACAATATAAATCTATTAGATGTGATTAAGACTTCCAACAAAATATCAGAAAACCAAAACCACGAATAAAAACACCATATTAGAAATAGCACAAATATAGAAACAGCAACAGAAAATCTGAAAACGTAATTAAAACATGCAAATCTAGCATCTAATAAAGTTATTATCTATTCATCAGTATGAACGCTGGTTCGTTTACCGCTATCCGCTCGATCCATATCCCCTCGCTAATATAACAGCAGACTAGAGAAAATATTCAATACATAATTTAATTAATATTAACTTTTTTACATCGTCTCTCGTATTTTTTGCAACACAACTCCGTAGCCAGTCATGAGAACTCGCACCTTGAGTGGTGAAATGGTGGTGTTCCTCTGGGGTGTATACTTGGACCAAATCTTTTGTGTTTTTTTCCGAATCGATACTAATATTGTAAAGCTAAAGAGTTTGTTTGTTTGTTTGAAAGCACTAACCTCAGGAAATACTTATATTTTTTCAAATCGAACCTCGATTTGAAAAAAATGTTTTGCTTGATTGTAGTTGGTTTATAATGGTTATAGACATCACGCCACAACACACGGTAGCGGAGCAGTAACCTAAAACGTAACCTAACGCGGGTGAAACCTCGAGATAATTACAGAACAGTTAGTAGCATCATTAAAATGAATAATTTGATGTTTTGTGTACAACGATTGAAGGTTCAAAGACTTCAGATTCTACAAGTTTTTCTCTAAAGTAAGTAAACTTAATAATTGACCGATCGTTGGAATTAATAGCAGTAAATAAGCCGGTCGTAAACGATGAATTATTAAACCGTACTTATTCTCTATTATGTATGGTAAACCCAACATTATCTATTGATGCGTATTAATGCCAGCATAATGCGATCACTGATCAGTCGTGCTAAGTGGCGATTATAGGCATTAGCTAGTAACCTTTATTGTTTACTGTCTCTAAGATATGTCTTCGTTTTAAAGAAGTGTTTCATCAAAGTCATCAGCATCATTAAATATGAATGGGCGATGTGTCACACAAATGACATGAAGACATGAACTGATTATACCAACATTCCATGTTTTGTATTAATAAATTAAGAGTACACTCTGTATACACAGTACACAGAGATCATTTAGATGAACATGACATAAAATCTCTACAAAAATATCTACATCTAGCAATACATGGGATGTAAGCTAAAAAAGTAACAGATTAACCGGTTTTTTTTTGTTAATTTTAGATGGATTTGTTCTTGACGCTAGACTAGTTTAGAGGTGACAGAGACAAAGTCAACAATTCACATGTATTAAATATTTTGTCGAACTATTGAATATCATCAATGACACTTGTTCTATTTCGTATACATTTTCTAAGTTTATCTCAGACATAACTGACATTGGTCACGAAAAACACCGTAAGGAAACTTGGACATATTATTAATATAAATCTGAATTCGCCAATTCACTTTAAGCAAAGGTGGTGATCAATGCTCGTGCCTTCTCTGTATAGAAAGAGGCCTGTGCCTTGCAATGGGATAATAATAGGCTAGTATTCTTTTTCAACATCACCAACAGACGAATCAATCTCTTGTAACTTTGCATTATCTACGTCTTCTCCAACAAAATTATTCTCATTAAAATCATGTAATCTTCAACATCCAAACTCGAATCTAAAATAAAAAGGGCGCAGCTGAGCGTATCGCGGATCTGTTTCAACATGGCGATAGTCCGCATCCAATATGATCGGAGCTGTTTATTGATTCTCGGAAATAAAACAAACACGGCTAAATGGAAGCCGCGGTGCGCAGATTAAGTTGTACTCTTATTCCAGTTGTGGGATAAGAGGGAAGAGAACAGCGATCGTGAAATCATCGAGGTATAAGGTAGTTAGAAGCTGTTTAAACGATTTTGTACCTACTTAACCCAACATATAACGATATATTCAATAGATTCGACAAGAAGAAAAGAGGATTCAACAAGAAACAAAATTTAAGCTAAATGCAGCTGTAACACAAATAATAATAACTGATGAGTATATGAAGACTTCTATAAATAAGGAATCTGAAGAAAGAAATAAACAAGTTTCCAAAATACCCACAATGTTGAAAATGAATATTCTTAGTTGCAAATTCATCTCTGACGTCGGTAACCATGTCAGAGGCCCTTGACACTAGGGTGTGTGGGGTCGTTAGACCTTACTGCCCACACGATAAAGAAAGAAAATTTTGCAAATTCCTGTGACAATCCAAAAAAAAATCGCATTCCTGAGAAAAAGCTTTACTCTGGGCAGCAAGAGCTCTTTGGGCAGTTATTGTAAGACCCAAAAATGAACTATAGAAAAAGATGCGCTAAAATCCTCACCCCAGCTTCACTTTGCACCACGCAGCGGTCCAGCCGGTATCGCATAGGTGTGTCGGGCGATACATCACAAGGCGCGTAACGGCGGCGCCTGCGCACACTCCGATTTATTACGCCGTTACCTTTAATTCGTACATAATTTAATTTGAACACGGCCCGTAAGACTTAATTATGATATCTCCGGATGTGCCGTGTACGATTTTAAAATGTCGGATGATATAGGCTGAATGGCGTGATGCCTTGGCTCGGATGGAAAATAAAACAGTTTGTCCGTTGCTTGTTGTCAGTTGTAAATGGTAATAAATCTTGGGTTTCTGATCATCATCTGTGTAACATCTTTTAATAGTAAAATGATTCATGATACGGGATTGGATCATTCAACGTTTTTGATTCTTGTCCTGTAGTACACAAGACCATACAATTGGTACTTTTCATGAGCTGTCAAAAAGAGATCCTACATAGATTTTGTATGGCAATTGCAAACTGTGACGTTACTTTTTTACCAACTCAGTTGACTAACTACTTATTAGTTTCAAAACAGTAAAAAAACACACATTGGTGCCGATTCCCTTGTTCACAAACTAAACTAAAATTAGAGAATTGACATCTCTTACTAACATACAGCGAAAGAAAAGGACGGTGATACCTTAGAACTAAGTTAGAGATGTCAAATTAGTTTTGCCTTGAACTTTTCCGTGTTTTTAATCAACACGTTCTGACATGCCAATTATAATTGTATAGAGGTTTTAGTTCAACTAAAATTGACAAGTCTTATTCACGTCCGTCCCTTTTTTGTTTGATTGGAAAGAAAAAGATAGAAATAGTCTAAATTAAGTTTAGCTTGTGCATAACAGAATCGACACCTGTCAATAAAAAAATAAATCGGGTTTTTAGAAAATGTTTTTTTTAAAGAGTTGTATCTTGGATTGTTTGGTTAATGTTGTGTAAGTCTACCACTCAATTCTTTTTTCAAAGCTTGAATTAGGTACTGTAAATAATATTCTATGAATTCTTCTGACTGAATTGTAATGACTATGATTCTGCATCAATAAATTATTTTTACACTAAATGACACATTCAAATTGTATTCATTGCATTCAGTTAAGAGAACATCCATTCATCTTTACTATCTCTGATAAACAGTCAATTATAACATGTATCGTAAAGATTTATTAAAGTAAATGTTCTTTAAATACAACTGTTAATAATGTTCTCGGTCGATTGCTTTTTATCAACTGTACAATGATAACTTCCTTTATTGATAAGGCGCAATGGATGACGATATTTATTTTAATGCGTACTGTATAGATTTGTATTTACTTTAGTCTTGATAGGGTTGTCAAAAGTAAAAATGTCACAATCAGGGATTAATAACGTTGAATGTTTTTTTTTTTATATTAAAACCTTTTTTTTTATATAAGCCTAGGTGGAACATGCTTGCCTAGGATGAACCGGTTCACTCGTGGAAGCGTGGAACCTATTGATATTTTGGTTACCACATCGAACATAGGTAATCACATTTTTGGAATATCTCTCGGCTGGCTTACACCGCAAGAGAGATATTTCTAGCTACAGAACTAAAAATAGTTCAAATAGAAATATCAACAAGATGGTCCCCACTACAGAATAGGATACGAAAATTACCCTTCTATGAACAGGCCCCATATCTTCGTAAGACCAATCTATGCCTACAAATACTCAGTCAAATCACTAGAGAAGCAACCCTACCAAAAACCACAGGATCAGATAGCATTAAAACAAATTAGCGCAAAGAGTGAAACAAACACGGCGCGACTGACTTATGTTCCGTAATTAAGGGTCCGCGCTGCAGCCGGGGTCCACTTGGACCCGTCCGTGCGGTGTAATGACTCCATTCCGCCTCACTTGGACCCGATCGGTCGGATATCGATAAATAATTATAAACACTCGCATTGATAGTTTGTAATATCATTTGATATTTAAAAAACATGAATTCATGGAAGATAATCTGTCTACTACTAGAACTAATGTTCTAAATATAGATTCATTTTTATCATAAAAATCTAAGGGACTTGTTCATGTAGAGAATCGACCAAATCCTAGTTTAATTAGGTTCCTTTTTACGAGAGGAAAGTTTTAAATTTCTCTTGTAATGGCTCGAAAACTCAGGTTCATCACATCACATCTATGACATTTAGTTCGAAATAATCGAATTTAATAGATGAATAAACGTTTAAATATTTTCTTAAACGATTTTTTTTGTCAACCTGCTTTGTCCTACTGCTAGGCAAAGGTCTCTCCCATAGCCATCCACGCATTTCTATGCGTTGCCTTTTCCGGCTTATTTCCCATATCCCATATAACATACTTAATTTAAGAAAATATTTCAATATCACAATCACATTATACTGTCCTATCGACTCACCCGTAATACTACCACATTCCTGACCTCTGCTTACCCCCTGGAAACAAACCGACCATTGCATTAGGAAACGACTCAATTTACTACTATTTCTAGGTATTATAAAAACAATCTTCATTAATCAATAGTCGATTTATTAGTTCGCCGCAATTTAGCATGCGCCTTGCGCCAGACATCTGCATACCCACTTTCTAATTAGCATTCGTTCTTGAAACTTTTATACGTGTTGATTATTTCTATTTTAAACTAGTGAACCGCTCTGGCTTCACACGGGTGCAAATTTTTTACATTTCTAGTGAATTTTCCAATTGTTTTCATTCATATAAACCTTATCCGGAAAATTACAAACACAAACAAAAAAGAAACAGCTACACCGGTCCAGCCGTTCTCGAGTTTGCACTAAACTTACATTTAGTCATTCATTTTTATTTACATAGAAAACGAATAGACAGAAGATAGAACACCCCACCATTATCGGGCACGGGGTCCAAGCTCCAGAAAGAGAAACCTTCTAAAATTGCAGGCCGTGTCCAGAAGTTAGTACTGCTTTCTGAGTCAAGCCTTTGTACTAGCTGATTAACGAAAGCCTCAAAAGTGTTATTATTGATTTCTATCGTAACTATCAAATTGAAATACCGATAAATTACATTAATCAAAGTGACATTTTAAATTCATTTTTTTCCCAATTGAAAATTTAAAGTGCTCTGACATCGGCTTCAGGGATGTCCACCTCATTAAGAGCATCAATTGTCACATTTTGGAATAGATGCTGTCGATGAGCTTACCTACTATGTAAAAGATCGTAAAGGTTTTTTTCTTAAACTTTTTTAATTATTTTATTCTTACTAATCGTGCATGCTGCAAGTTAACACTTAATCTAACCAACAACCGCGCAGGCGTTAAAATCTCCGTATTCTAATAATAACTTAATGTAGCGCAAAACATTAATTAATTAACGAGAACATTATCACATTTCTCGTTATCTCGTTTCGTTCTTGCCGGTCATTGTTATCATTGGACATCGCAAAAAGTCGCATGGTGCCGACAAAAGCCGATATACTAACATTGCTGGTCAGGAATCCGAAGGTACCAGCGCTCATTAACGCTTCTCCAGCGCATCGCTCTATCACACATCGTAATCAGCCTATATCTATAACTACATCACATTGAATTTGGCACCTTATAAGCTAAACCGCAGAATTCAAAATCCGATTACTGCAGATTTCCAGATTTGAATTAGGAAAACGATGTAACTCTCTTTGGCGCACACGAAGTTAAGAATCGAACTTTATTTGAAGTGTATTAAAGATTGATTTGGAGCGGGTGTAGCGAATTCATATATGGCTTTACGACCGCGATTTACATGTAGAACTGTACTTTAATAACGTCTTAAGTGCTATAAACTTCATTTGGATTTAGATTATATTATTATAGTTTCAAGGTTGGGTTTTCCATGTGTTGTGGACGTTGTAAATCGTTTTTAAGGGTGCGTCCGTATGTGTACGATGCGCGATTAGCGTTTTTGCGTCGGCGGCGTAATTAGGGCCTATCGGCGGCGCGTATGAAGACATAAATAAAATGGGTACGCTTGAATTAGCGGGCCGCTACTACAGCACGGGTTGACTTAAATTTCAATCGATGGATGTTGAGATTTCTTTTGTATTTATAAAACGTGGGTAATGTGTTGAAGTGATACGGTTGCACCTGTCCGAGGTAGTGCTGATCTAAATAAGGATTAATGATCGTAATGATATGCTGCGAGGACGGGATTTGCTGAAGATCGCAAGATAAGGAAAAAGACTTGTGGTTTCTAGGCAGTGTATCGATTAATATTCGTTTGAAATAGGAGGTTGAGTCACGCAATGATACTTGAAGGTTTCTGATATACTATTGAAAGTAAAAATCTATAAAGACTTTCACGTCGGACGATAGCTTGTATCCTCGGTGATAATACTTCAAAATGGACACATGGAAGATTACAGAAAATTGGAGTGAAATCAGGTAAATATGGTATACTATACTGAGATTTAAAAAAAAAAGTAACTTCAAAAGCTTACTGAAGTTTCTAAAGCATCCCGTATACTTTACTTATACCTACTTAAACACTCGAAAATCAGGCCGAGATTGGAAATAGGCGGAGATTGCGGAGTTACCAGTCAAGCCAGGTAAACTAGGATCAATATCATAATTCCAACATGACTATGTACCAAACGACAGCACAATTAGCCTGCTAACCTGCCACCCAGTTACTAACGAGTTTCTTTCACACAATTTCCTAATACTTAGTGATTATCACAATAGTATGCAAATGTCTATTAACACCTGACATTCCGGCAAGTGTTGCCACACTATCAATAATTAACTCTATAATGTTGCGTATGCCAATACGATGCCGCCGGTGAGACAGGGTGACCACACTGCAATATTATATTAGTTGTTTTTTTACCGACGGGAAAATTACAAGATATCATAATACAAAAATGAAATGAATATCAAATATTCCCACAAATAAAACAAAACAGTACAATAGATAGGTACCTAATAAATGGAAAAGAGATTGAAAAAAATAAAGATGTAAGAATATAATTCCAAGTATTGATAAAGAGAGGGGACGCCCTAGAAAGACCTAAGTACACTGACCTTATTGGTGATGTTCCTCAGAAAAGTCGGGTGCTTGGGTACATGTAAACGGCGTGCTTGTACGACCAGATTTATCAACGTGGATGAGGGGAAAGGAGTATGTAAGGATCATAGTTAGTGGGACTCTATGGTTTCACTACCTCCATGGGAAAAAGGCGTCAGTTTATATAATTATGTGTGATAAAGAAGCAAGCGTTGCAAAAAAAGATTTACTAAAAAGAGGATATTGTACGTCAATCCCAATCTAGAAACAGGAAGAAGAAGACACAGCATAACCCCATCTAAACAGAAGTCTTACAACACACCAAATAATGGTAATACTTCTCCATATAAAAACCGTGGTCGCATGAACGGGCGCGTCGATGCAAATGGTCGCGATGCTTCGTCCGTAACGCGTACGCCGCCTACTACTTTATTGCTAACACCATCTTGGCTAGAGTTATTAGTACCAGAAGTAGCTGAACTTCTAACAATATGTGTGCAGGAGTTATTGTTACCAGAAGTGTGGGGGTAGCTTTTTCTTTAGCGCTAATGTTGGAGTTATTACATCTAGAAGTATTTATAGGAAGTTTTTCAAATTGAAGGAAAAGAGTGTCTATGGAGTTTTTCTCCATAGATACCTACGTTTTGGAACGAGCAACTAGCTTCAACTTTAAGCTGTTTCTTCTAGACACTTCAAAAGTGCTTGTAAATGGTCTAATTGAAATAAATGCTTTGACTTTATTTAGCAGCGTTTTTCAAAACTTTAAAACTGTTGCTAACCATTAGACATACATTATTAGGTTTTGCCTGTGATCACGTCTGCTTAGATTTGTCAAATAAGCCGAGTTAAAGTCTTAAATTAATTTGCGGGAACACAAAAACGGGAAAAAAAAAAAAAATATATATACCATCACGCCTGTATTCCCCGAAGGGTTAGGCAGAGGTGTGGTGTGTGTGTGGGATAAAAATGTTACGTGTTAAGGGATATTAATATCTAGATGTGCACCAGCGTACCAGTGTACCAGCTAATTTTGCACAGCCGTTTAAGCATAAAAGAGTAAGAAACATCAGCTTATCCATCATCACAAAAATTCGCACTATAGTAGTAGGATAGGACATAGAATTCTGATGATGTTTTATTTTTACAATCGGTTTTTGGTTTTTGCAATCCGAAGTATCCTGATCGATGGAGAACTAACCTTAGTAGTACAGTTTGAAGAACACATTTTCAACCATTTACGAAATTTGAGCCCGGATTTATCAATCAAGGGCAGCAAGTATCGATTTGCATATAATTCCAATGACTTTTTTTTATCAAATCTGAGTATAATCATATAGGCGATTTATAGTAGTAGAGCTCTTTGTGAAGGAGGTTATCTGGGGAAGTACTACCACCATACCTATTTCTACCGCAAAGCAGCGTTGCTGTGTTCTGGTTTAAAAGGTACTGGTGTAATTACAGGCACATGAGACATTTCAACTTTGCCTCTAGGATGGAAACGCATTTGCAAGGTCTCTGGTATTGCAAATAATTATATGCAGGGATAACCACTTAACATCAGGTGGGCCGTCGGCTTGTTTGCCATCCAACAATGTGCAAAAAAATACATAACAAGTATTTTTTATAAAAAATAAAATTCTTCAATAAAACACGCAAAATACTGGTGCATGTACACAGTATAAAAACGTGGTTGCATGAATTAGCGCATACACCGGCATGCAAATGGCTACGATAGATTTATTAGCGCATGTTTACATACTGCATTTTTTTACACTGTGTTGTTAGCTATTATTTCCCTCTTATGTCGATGAAGTTATTATTTCGGTACTTCTTTGAAACTAGTCATAAGTTAATTTGATTTAGGACTGTTGCAGACCAAATGTGTAATGTATGGTAATTTTATGCTAGAATATTACTGCTTTGTGCTTCTTTACAAATCGGTTCAGTGTTAATGTTTATTGGAGGTTCTTGATTAAATTGTTTCCTTTGGTGTACTGTTGGTAAATAGGCTGTTGAACTAGCGGTCACGTATCCGAAGCTCGCGTTGGAAATAATTTGACTAAGGAATATATTTATTTATTTAAACTTTAAGCAACAAAACCTAATAATATGCTTAATATAATGTGTCCAAGATATGCGAGCCAGCTCCACGGTTATGACTTATAAAGAACTGAGTTTCCTACTGGTTCCAAAGTCAAAAACCAAAAGGTTCATTATGTTATGTTCCGATGTACTACCACCCATTTTTTTTTGTGCGAAAACGAAATTTTGAAATCCCGTTATAATAATCAGCCAGCGAAAGTGCCATCAAAATCGGTCCGGTCCTTTCTAAAGATTAAGCGGAACCAACAGACATACAGAAAAATAAATTAAAACATTATTTTTTCGTGTAAACACCGAGCAAACATTTATATTTATTTTGCAAAATCCTGTCATTATGACATAACAAACAGACACTTCAATTTTATATAAATGCACAGATTTCAGAATTAATCCTATAATAAAAAACATATTCATATTCATAAGTACTTTCACCCCTGAAAATATCAGCATTTAATTAAAAGTTTGCCAACATAAAACAGAGCTGTATTTATTGTAAGTAAATTAGACTAAACACGTTTGGCATATAATTACCTCGAGCTAATTGCTATCAAGCATTAAAGTAATAAGCAGGTAATTGTAATGTTTAATTATGTAGCCAGTGCGATCACGTTTTCAAAACGGTAGGGAAATTGCTGCTAAACGGGTTGTCATTTTATCTGTTGTAGGAATAGATACTATTATTCCTGCGTGTAGTTCATGCCTAAATAGAAACAGCCGGCAGCCTTAGTAATACCTTTTTTTAGTAGTAGTAGAGCTCTTTGTAAAGGATCTCGTCCGGGGAAGTACTACCACCGTACCTATTTCTGCCGCAAAGCAGCGTTGCTGTGTTCCGGTTTGGAGGGTTTGGGTGCCGGTGAAATTACAAGCACATGAGACATTTCAAGTTTGATTATGGGAGGGCAACTCATTTGTGCAAGGTCTCTAGTATTGCAGATGGCTATAAGCAAAGGTAATAACGTAACAAACAACAAAAAACACCAAAATACAAAAAATCCTTCACTGTCAACTGGAAGTGTGTCCAATAGACTGGTAGTATTGCCATATTGGAAGGCAACCCTTAAACTCTAGCCGAGGTAAAGTTAGACAAAAATAAAACCCTTTTTAAACATCCAATAAAAGATTAACACGCTAGAATAACCCGAAAAAAAAAAAAAAAAATACCCGATATAATTAAAGAACAACAAAAAAATAATATATTCATAAATAAATTAAAACAATTTCTATTAATTAAATGCTATTATAATATCAACGAATACTTTGATGATAAATGCTAAATTAAATAAGGTATGTACATGCTTAAATAAATAATTGCAATTCATTATAGATACATTTAGAAATATAATTTAGACAAATAAAAGCCCTCTTCCTCTCTCCTACCATTTGCAGTGCCCGACAGGGTCCACAATGATCAATATCTTTGTAAAACCTACCATCTAAGTGTACTTGTGGAAGCAATAAATATATTGAGTATTGAGTATTGAGAATGAATTCCTTTAATTAAATCGTAATTAGAAAGTGAACATATCTAATCGAAACATCTACTAGTCCAGACTTTTCTATGCGTCGCGGAAACGTCATTAATTTAGCGCACAACAATTTTAGAATTCATTAGCTTGAGCACAAATAAAAACAAGTCTCTGCCTATCCTCTGCCGGCTACTTGTACAAATGATATGGAAAAAGCGTCATCTAGTTTCCATACTAAAGAGCTAGTCGGCAGGCTAGGGCTGGCTCGCACTGGGTGGCAACTGTGTTCTCTTTTATTTATTAAACGGTAAAAAATGTGCTAATACTTTGTTTATGTTACATCTGACCTGAACTAGAGTCAAGAGCAAATCTGCCATGAATAATGACAAAATCTGATCTCTTTTAAAAATATGAAAATGAAAAAGATATAATTTCCTTACAACAGAAGTTGTAAAAAAAAAGCTTTGTGAAATAATGTTTCTGGTTTAATTGTAGTTATTTGTAGGTCGAAGCAATAGAGAAGCAGAAGGAATATACAAATAGAATGTTAAAGTCTTGACTAGATTAGTTAGGTACCTATTTATAGCCTAGGTATTCATGACCTTACAAAAACTGGTGACAATGATCTCAACATCGAAATACCATTGCATTTTGTCACAACAATAAATGAGGGGACCAATCTTCTCTTCCAAAAAAACATCTACCATTATAAAACACCAAAATTCTGGTGGCAGCAACCCTACGCAATGCGGAATCCTGTAAGAATGCTCATGTGTGCATAGAGCGAGCTGCCGGATAGGTAATTATCTTGGAAAGGACATGCAACTACCTTTCTACCGAGTACCTAAGTAAGATGTTCATACGAATACGACTATTAATAGAAACTCCGAGTATTACAGAACTACCTTAGCTGGAAATTATTCACACCCCACGCTTTCTTTGGGAGAAGGAAGAGAGGTGACAAACACGTCTTGTTTGTTCTAAGAGAAAAAGTGTAAACTGGAAATAAGGATTCCATCAGGCCTTCCCCGCTGTTTCGATCTTGATTTGTGGTTGAGCACTTTTTATCTTGTCATGTGATCTACCGGGCACCTCGCATTTACATAATTATCATCATCTTTCGCCCTTATCTCATATTACTTGGTCTCGGCACGCGTTTCTTCCTCTTCTTCCATTCCGTCTTGTCAACCGTTACGGTATCACTGACTCCCTTCTCTTTCATATCATTTTTCACACAATCCATCCATCTTTGCTTTGGCCTCCCCCTTCTCTTTCATATCATTTTCACACAATCCATCCATCTTTGCTTTGGCCTCCCACTTTCTCTCCATCCACATTTTTATTCATAACTCTTTTGTTTTTTTACACAATCAAAACCATTAAAATTATCCAAGTCATTCTGAGCTGCAAATTGCAAAAAACCTAAGATTAATATTATAAATTTTAGAAACCTTATCGAATTCCCTGTAATCTATTTACTCAAGCTAGATTTATGGTAAGTCATGGTAGCTCACTAGATCCAAGGTCGTTTCTGTCCTATTCAATTTAAGAACTACTAGAAAAACGACTGGATCATTGGTAGGTCGAATCAAATTCAGTAATTTCCTAATACGGAAACTCTTTCAGATACCAAGCTAGGTAGCTCTGCAAAATCAAATTTACCAATCCGACAGTCTCGCTTTATAATATTAGTCCGTACTTACAGTTACAAAGATACGAATCTGGCCCAAATCGATCTCTGGTGTGTCGTAAAACCTTAATGTTTCGCTTCAATCGCTTCAGCCGCTGGAACCGCTTCGTTTCGCGTGTGATAGCAATCGTAATAAGGTGCGCGATCGATTGCATGTTGTTTTGTATCACTCGATCACTTGTCACTTGGTATTGCGCACGAGTATTTTAGTGCTTCTACTCTTTTACTTTCAAGGAGACTTGTCTAAACTCTTCATAAAAGCCCGTCCACGCCGGGGCGAACGACTTGCGAGCGCAGTCAGACACTGCAGGAGTTTTTGTATGCAGGAATCTACACCTCGGGTCTATGGCAATAGGCTCGCCCCCTATTACATGGGACCTAAGCATACCGGCGAATTGTGTATGTACATTGGTACACCTCTGCTTAACCCTTCGGGGAATACAGGCGTGATAGTATAATGGTACGCGGGCAGACGCTGTCCGCAAATTGTTCGCTCCGGTGTGGTAGGGCCTTTAGTCATTCTCCATAGTCTTTACTTATGTCACAATATTTTAACTAACGTTATTGTTAGATGTTTGAACAGATATATTAACATTAGTTCAACCAAAAACTCTAATCTTATGTCTTCCTCTCTTGTCAATGGCTCAAACTAAAGATAGGACTACAATAGGTAGATAGATAGGTGTATAGTTATGCAAAAATTTTACATTCAGGAATGTTAATATGTACTTAGAAGTAGTTACATTAAATAGCGAGGCTATCGTGGCTAGGGTGCGCTGTATATTAAAATATACACACGTCGAGTGATCCCTCTTGTGAATCACACATAACGGAAGACTGGCCGACTACCTAGAGTGTCGTAATTGTATGTCTGTCCACCTGCACCCAGTAAACAACGCAGTAAACGTAACCACCTTATTTTAAGGATAGGAAAATGACTTCTTCCCCTCTGGGTGAAAGGGAGTGTCACACAGAAACCCATCCGTGTTCCTCCTAATGCCCTTTGCGTTCCAGGGCCGCGGTGACTCTTTCGAACAAATTCCACATCCCTGCCCACCTACTAGACCCAAATAGAATAATGTTGCAAGTATAATTATAAGACTTAGGATTTTGCGAGTAACAACTGAACCCCAAGGGGAGCAAGCCGTCTCTCTCCGGCTGCCTGAAGAGTTAACATCTTTAATACCATGTCAATGACAAAATAACGACATTACCGCCATCACAGAGGCTCACAGAGTGACCCACATGACTGGGGGCGCTCAGTGGCGCGCGACTAGCTCGGTGTAATCGCTAATTAACAATCATAACTCATCAATACCGCAATTAATACGCGGCCGGCTCGCGAGCGCTTATTTAATTAATTGCAACTGATTTTCATAAAAATCGCTATAGTGTAACATTTTGTTGGTGTGGTTATGGATATAGAGTTGAGAAATACCCCTTGAAAGCAGTAACACAGACTGCCCAGCAAATTAAGTGTCATTGAGCAGAAATTATTGTTGGAAAACGACATTTTTTTTAGAATAAAACACCATAGGCTCGCCCCCTATTACATGGGACCTAAAAACATACCGGCGAATTGTGGGTGTACTACATTGGTATACGTTTGCCTAACCCTTCGGGGAATAAAGGCGTAATGGTAGAATAAAACACACATTACATTTAAAACTTATTTTCCTAAAAAAAACAATGAAAAGTGTTGAAACTTTATCTTCAAAATTTCCATAACTAGAAAGTTCTCAGGTACAGCCCGAATAATAAATAGATCGCAATACCTAATGAATAAACATGAAACTTTCGGTTTTATTAGGTCTTGTCTCGTTGTACACTTTAAATTGTTTTGATACTTGTAGAAATTTAAACTTCCACTTTCCATTTATGAAAAAAAACTGTATATGTGTGATTCTGATAATTACTTGATAATAGATTGCATAAAATTATTATAATTTAGCGATAAATTAGCTTTTTTCACACCTTTGAACTGTTAGTTTTCCTATTGATTGCCAGCGCAATAAACTAGAGGAGGTACTTTAATACGTTTTTAAATGAGATGATTACGCACGATAATAATTAATAACATTATGATATACGACCATATAGCTTGACTTATTTGGCTTGACTTCACGCGCTCTTAACATACATCCCTTCTTTTCAAATTAACGCCCCGTTAAAAAGAGATCAATCGATTAAAAAACCGAGTTCAATTTAATCTCTAATTGAATCTAAGGCGATGCAAATTCGCATTAACAGCTCTATAGGTATCGCGGGGCGATGCGCCTGCGCAGGCCGTTACAACAGGTCCGGTCAGTTTTTGTCGCATTCGATGTGCGGCGGCCGAGCGGAGCGGTCGTGGAACGCGTACGCTTGTGGTTTGGGTGCGTTGTATAGCATGACAAACAGCTGATCAATAATTATGTAAAGTATTGATCGGTTGGATGGAACTCTGCAGCAATAGCCATTTTTACCATCATCGAGTTTATTGCTTTAGAATGGTGAAAATATGGTTATCTAGCTCACAATTCTCGTCCGAATTTATTAGCTATCACGCTGAAAGTTTTGAGAATACAAGAAAGATCAAAATGTCGCCAATTAAAAGAAAAGACGACTAGATTTTATTTTACTCTCTAATCTGACATTTCTTGATGATCTGTCAAAAACAATAAGTTAGTTCTTTTTTTAACTGTAGCGTTTACTTTTGATTGCTTATTAAATTTCTAAAACGTGGTTCACCAAAAATCCCTTACCCTGACCCCGCACACAACCCGCTAAACGCTACCGCCTTACACCAAACGCAACCCTATAACTGCAGTTTTTGTTTATTAACATTTAATTAGAAGATAAAGTTGTACTACTTACTGTTTAAGTATACGTTGTCCCATTCATTATGGGAGTTTAATTGTTGCTGCCGGTGGGTACTTGACCTCGGTGGGGTCACAGGGGGTCGTGGACACTATATTTTTAATGCATACTTGACGCACGTGCAATTGCCTCGTTGGCCTAGTGGTCCTAAACGCGACTGCTGCGCTAAAGGTCTTGGGTTCGATTCCCAGGTCGAGCAAAAGTGTTGTGTTGTGTTATAGTGGGTTTTACTATGAAATTCTCAGTAGCAGCTCGGAGTTAGGATTTGTGCCCAGTTAATAGCGATAGGCTCGCCCCCTATTACGTAGGATTTTAAACATACCGACGAACTGGGGGTGTACGTACATTAGTACACCTCTGCAGGAACCAATCGCCCAGCCACGCCGCCGTTAAATAATAATTACACAACATTTAATAGTAGACAACTCTAAATACATTTTCTTTAAAAATCAATTTAATACTTAATAGCAAAATAGCTTCCAGGTACAATTTATTACGATCATAAATAACTCAATGTTTATTAAACCATTTGTGTCTTTGTTTAGTAATAAACTCGCACATAGTTTAATAAACACCTAGTTTATACATACCATCACGCCTGTATTCCCCGAAGGGTTAGGCAGAGGTGTACCAATGTGCACCCACAGTTCGCCGGCATATTTAGGTCCCATGTAATAGGAGGCAAGCCTATTGCCATTAACTGGCACAAATCCTAATTCCGAGCTGCTACTGAGAATTTCATAAAAAAAAACCCAATAACACTTTTTGCTCAACCTGGGAATCGAACCCAGGACCTCTAGCGTAGCAGTCATGCTTAGAACCACTAGGCTAACGAGGCAGTCTGAACGACGAGTACGAGTGGAACGAGTCGAGGAATTTAGATAAACCTTTGAAAAAACTTTAAAGTGTGTCCGTGAAGTTTCTTACTCATTCTTCTCCATAAAGACCTAGGTACCTTCGATTTGGAACAAGCAACTAGCTTCAACTTTCTGACTAACTGACCAACTCTTTAACAATTCAAAAGTGCCTGTAAATGGTTTAATTGCAATAAATGGTTTGACTTTGACTCAAAGTCAAAGTCAAATCATTTATTCCAATTAGGCCATTATAAGGCACTTTTAGACGTCAATCAACTAAAACTATTGAATCTAGTTACCCATTCCAAAAGGTAGTTTCGTATGGAGAAGAACGGGCAAGAAACTCCATACTTACTAAAGTTACGGTGGGTCCACACGACACAGACTTATTACAGACTTCTATAGAATTTTGTCTGTACAACAAATCAGTACAGACAAATGTCGGTGTATCAGAAAAGTCGGAAGTCTGCGTACATGTATGTACGATTGTCGGAGCAAAACTCATGATTATTGAATTACTTAATTTATTCATTAAAATCGAAGTCTGAACTGATGAAAAGTCTGCACAGACATTTGGTAAAGTAAAAAAATTTACTCAGACTTTATAGTCTGTGCAGATGTCTGTACAGACAAAAGTCTGTGTCGTGTGGACCCACCATTAGGCACGTAGAGTAAGTGGGAAAGTATGTGAGACTAGTGGGCAAGATAAACGCCTACATACTTACCTACTATCGTTGTCTCTTGCCTGATTTATTGGCTTTCCAGTGTGGTGAAAGAATCTTAATGGTGCATTCACGTGAGGGGAGCACGGCAGGTTTTTAGCCGACTGCCGAGAAGATAGGGTAATTACAAAGTGTTGGTTCTGTTTTGAAGACGTTATTTTAGTTGCTTTTTTATTCTATTTTCCATTCATTTATAACTTTAGTCAAATGCCGTTATAACGTTATCGCTATTTTAATGTAATCATTCATATTTGCCATTTGCATTAAAAAAAAACTAAAATGCAGTTACGTATTTTATTGCGTGCTGTATAATTATCATAACTATCTACAATAAAAGCTGTAGCTTTCAATGTTGATAAAAACAATGTCTTAATTTTCAAAACCTACCATTGTAAGAGTTAAAATATAATTGGAGCAACTTTACTAACTATTTTATTCAATAAATAAAATTGGGCACTTAAAAATATTATCTACAAACTAAAATTCACACAACACTCCGCCACAAAATTAATAACCAATAATTAAATACCTAATTAAAACTTATATTTTTTCTTATCTTTAAACTTTTACTATCACAAATATCAAGCCTGCCAATTATTAAATAGTTACTTAATTAAATGAAATATACCAATTACAGAAACTCATCTACCAATAACAATTATAATTAAATTAAAACTGCTATTTTAGTTGCAATATTTTACGTCGTTCTATCAGATTACGACCGCGGCACGGCATAGGCAACCCTGTTCGCATTTTATTACAAAACTCCACCATTTTTGGGCATAATAGGGCAACCAGTTGCTTATTAAGATGGTGCGACAAAACGCACTAATGTTCACAGTTATAGTTATAAAGAATTTAAATTGATTCCCTTCGAGTGTGAAATTTATCTTTTATGTGCATTGTGGGTCGGTAAAAACTATTGATATATATGGGTTAATAGAGTGGCTAGTTGCTATTTTAGTATTATTAAAGTTATTATTGACTGTCGCAGGCGGAGGGTTGATTAATAAAGTATTTGTAGACTAATACTGTTCTTTGGTGTTACTTGTGTTTAAGTCTATTAAGGGGAAAATATGTGTGAAGTTTAGTAAATAATCATATTATTTTTAAGTCTGCCCCGATAGCCCTGTTGTTATCGTGATCGCAAGCACGACTGCTTAGCAAGGGGTCCTGGTTTCCATTGCCTGGTCGAGCAAAGTGTTATTGGGTTTTACCTTTAGGAATTAGAGTTAGGCCTAGAATTTGGCAGTTGGTGGAAATTCCGCAAAAGCGTTGGTCCCGGCTGTCATTCGTACATATTTGACGGTTGTTACGGGTAGTCAGAATTCCGAAAATCTGACAACCAATCTTACTAATGAGAATCACGTTTCCCACCTAGTAACTAGATTCTGAAGGGTCAGACAGGCAGTCGCTCCGTTTAAAACACTGCTATTCAGCTAGGATAGGCAGAGATGAGAAAAATAAAAATCTTACAAAGTATGTAAGGTGTAGATTCGAAGTACATGGGTCTTTAACCCTTATCAAAAAAAAAAAATTATACCATCACGCCTATATTCCCCGAAGGGTTAGGCAGAGGTATACCAATGTACACCCACAGTTCGCCGGTATATTTAGGTCCCATGTAATAGGGGGCGAGCCTATTGCCATTAACCGGGCACAAATCCAAACTCCGAGCTACTACTGAGAATTCGATAGAAAAACCCAATAACACTTTTTGCTCGACCTGGGAATCGAACCCAGGACCCCTTGCACAGCAGTCGCACTTGCGACCACGAGACCAACGGGGCAGTCAACCCTTATCATTAACCATTATTATTTGTTCATTAATCCGACATCTATTAGGTAGTACTTTTATTTAGTATAACAATTTTCTGAGCAACATAGTAAGTACTTTTATTTAATATGCAAAAAGGTGTAAAATTAAGCATTATTCATAATTTATAGTCTTAAACTATTAATTTCAATAAATAACGCTTCCTTTTCAACGCTTTCCTATAAATAAATTATCAATTGCTGTTTTTACAAATAGGTTTAAGCTAAGTAAGTAGTGCTAGTTTAACCGATAATCTAACCATTTGGTTAAGTAAGTTAAAAGCAGCCGACGGCAAAATAAACCGACCTAGTTAACATTTGCATAAATATTCGATACTATCTTAAATGGTTGAAGGAAATAATATTTTTCAAGCAATTTCTAATTTAAATTAGACGACAGTAACATTTTTACGAGATCGCCCATGTTAAAAGCTATAAGCAATTTTTACTGCCGAGCAGTTTTTATAAGCTAAACAGCAAAAAGGCTTTTAAAAAATACTTAGACAAGAATTGTTAATAGCTTGCTACTTTGAAGTAGATTAAATTATGTTCAAATAATTAACAACAATATCAACTAAAACGTTTGCGTTTGAAAAACGTCAATAAAATACATTATAAACATTTTTATTTGGACTTTTTTACTAGGACTCGTTTAATTTTAATTAATTCTCGCCACTTATAAGTTTAATGGGTTATTTATTTTATGATTAGCTTTTGCATAACAGATTGACCGAGAGACAGAGTAACTTATATTATAATATTCTACTATGTATAGGATAAGATAGAGAGATAAAATGAGAAGAAGAAGAAGAGAGATATATAATTATAACTTAAGACGCATATTCACATGTAGTATTATGTAAAGGTCGTAGCAAGTGGCATTCTGTGGTTTCTGCCTACCACAATGGAAAAAGGCGTGAGTTTATGTATGTTAAGAAACATATTCAGTCATGCAACTAATAAATGGATATAAGTTACCTATTGAATAAGTAGTTGTGCTTATTTCCCTCTCAACAGACACTCCCTACAAAAAATAAGATGTCCCATTTCAATAATTATTATAAGTGTAAAAAAATATTATTGTAGTAAATAATGAATTAACTTAGAAATCGTATAGTTATTGGTTCAGCTGCTCTTCATACCACACAAGTTGGACAAAACCGGAAAACCTCGCGGAAGTACCTCCTATTTCTATGAATGCAAATAGTCTTGACTGTATTAAAAAAAAAATGAAAAAAAAAACAGTCTTAGTAACATAAACCGAAGAAAAAAACGAAGTTTGACATTCCATCACGCCTGTATTCAGCGAAGGATTATGCAGAGGTGTACCAATGTACACCCACAGTTCGCCGGTATAGGTAACAAAGAGAGGCGAGCCTATTGAAAAAAAATCGGAATCCATAAAAATATTGGACGAAGTCGCGGGCAAAAGCAAGTCAACTCCATTCATTTAAATTCGGCTGTTAGAAATTCAAACACTAACCAAAAAATCGAATCACCCGTGTGAATACGCTGCAAATATTCCTTAATTAAAATCGATTTTCAAGCAAAATGATATCTGCCGAATCCGATTGATAAAATTTCTACCGATTGATAAATCAGTATCGGGCGGCGCGCGCAGACGCAAAGAGAACATTCGTGCGATGCGCGACTACCGAACTGTACCTTTTTTGGTGTCGCCTTTAATTATACGGTATCATTACGGCGCTAATTATACGGCGACGATGTAGCCATTAAATATACCATTTATTTTATAGACTCTAATTTAGCGACATTGCCGCTCGGGCCCAGCTTGCACCAACGCTTATTAGTCGCTGCATAACGATTGAGGGTCACGTATCCTTTTTCTACGGATTTAGCAAATTGTCAGTTTACTCTGATTAATCAAGAATTGATGAGGTACCTTAATAGGAATTAAAAAAGTCCGAAAATATTTTTTCTATTTTTTTTCTAAATAACAAAACTGAACATCTTTGCTATACAGACTAGAGGAAATGTGGTCTTATTTTGATTAGAACAACTTAATTAGAAAGGAATATTTGGTAAAATCACGTTACCTCTAAAAGCAATGACCTCTTCAGCAGACACTCTATCGATCCACAAAATCGCTCTCACTAAAAACGGTGAGCGAAAAAGAAAATTCCCGTCAATCGTTGCGAAGCGCGGGCGCACGAACATTTCGGCAATGCGATCGCGCGCCGACGACTCCCGAACGCGCCTCGGTTTTTGCCGCCATATTTAATTGCACTATATCATCGCATACTATAATGCCCTTTAATTTTTTACTACGTACCGTAATGACATAATCGCGGGCTACAAGGATGCTAAGCCGTCTTTTTACACTCGCATCTGCTAAACAACGCTTAAATGCGACACCGTTGTTACTGTAATAATTACTGTAGCGGAATGTTTGCTAAAGTGTTTTACGAGTTTTTAACCCTTTTTGCTGTCACATCGATTAATTTAATGGTACGTTCGTAATAAAAGTAAGTATAGGTTGATTTAGTTAATTTTATAATTGTTTTATAGCTGATTGGCCCTTGTGTTGGTACCGACGGTAGGTACTCACTCTGATAAACGAATACTTGTGCGTTATTATTTTAAATGCAAGTACCCCAGTTAATCGCGAAATAAGACTATTAATTAACAAGATTCCGCAGAACCTCAATGCCGAACCGTTTTCTATAAATTCTCATAAAATAAACCGTATAACACCATTAAATGTAAGTACGTGTAAATGAATGATCTATTACACGCCGGCGCACCATACAAGCTAATTACAATTAAAACATAAAATCACTACAAAAACCGGTGAATGAAGTCGGCCATCTTGTTCCGCCATCTTATGAGTAATTACTGCAAATGGCGGCGGCGGCGGCCGATTGGTTTGCAGGTAAAAAGCCTACAAAGTGTTAATAACACCAGATTCGTTGCTAACAAAGTGTGATTGAAGATAATTGCAGCTTTATATGTAGTGAAAATAATTACAAAGTTCAAGCCCGTGGGATTGCGCTCGAGTTTGTGGTGGTGAGCTATTGTTGCTCGTATCGATTTCAATCTTAGATTCGCACTTGTTTTTGCTGGAAGTGAAACAGAGTGGTGAAAGCGTGTTAAATTAACAAAGGGAAAATAGTACATCATATTTATATCGTGGCTAAGAATTAGTTGCACCCCATAAAACCAATGCAATGTTGGCAAGGACCCCTGAATAAATCAGTATTCAGTGCTGTAATTTTAGATCTCTTTTTCAAATATATTTTCTGTCCGTGTTCATTTCCTGTATGTGGATCAAAAAGCCCCTCTGCAATACTCTAAAGTTAACTGATTTTAGTAATAAACACACAGTTTTCGTACAAGCACTACTTCAAAGCCAAATCATAGTCGTACCCACAAGTGACGTCTAAAGAACATTCATAGAACGCCCATAGCACCTCCACAAAATTTACAAAAAAACGTAAAATCTACTAACAAACAAGAAAAAGCGCGGTCGCAGTTATAACTTAAAAGGAATGTAATGTCTCACTCGCGATGCGTCGGAATACGTCATAAATTGCATCCACTTGCGTCTTGAGCTACTGAGCCAACTTCGCCGACGCAAAAACAAGTCACCGAAAAGGTTTGAGGCAAAAACTGAGGCACGCGGCCACTGGTTCGATTTCATCTACTTACATGGACCGATACTGTTGGATTGGAACTAATTATGAGTAGCGGTGACGAAATATTGACGGTGGACGAGAGTCTGAGAAAGGCCAGAACGGTGCGGTGTATCAATAAAGAGACAGTTTAGATTTCTTGAGGCGGTACCGTGTTTGATGGAAATAAGACTATTTCGCCAACATAATATAATGACGTCCAGCATGTATAGTTTTGAAAGCTATACAGGAAAAATTTTTAACCAGTGCGTAAATTTTGCCATAATAAACTTCAACACGTTTTATTAAACACGTATATTTTATTTTGATATGTCTTAGTACTAAAAAAAAAAGTTATCGCTTACGAAACATGTTTACTTAAAAACCATATTTCATTGTCACTCGGCGCTAGCGCATTCCCCACCCCCTCACCCCAGCCATGCGCCCGGGCGGCGGCGGCGGCCGCGAGTTTTCATTGATAGTATGGCGAATAGATTATGTCCTGGATGTTTTGCTTATTTCAAACTCGGATAAGGATGAAATTTTTTTTATTTATTTTTTTTAACTAAACATGGAAATGTGTTCTATTACTGACACTGAACTACCAAAAAAAATTTACGCACTGGTTAAAAACTTATCCTGTATTATGTCTTGAAACATTTTTCGTTGTTTATTTAAAAAACAACAACTATTCCATACATTTTATCCAGTGGCAATTTTATAAGGAACAACTGATTTATTTTCAATAATTTACGGAACATTTAACTGCTGGGGCATTTCGAATTAAGTTCTAAATCCATGTTAAAAGTTTTTATCACGAGTTGCTGGCACTCGTTATCATTACAATTTTTACTAACATACGAAGTGAAACAATGTTGCAATTTACAAACAACTTAAGAAATATTATAGAATTTTGCGGACTATCTGCATTGACGAGTCCTCCTTAAAAGGAGAGCTAGCAGTGTGTTTGGATCAAAAATCTTACTTGCCTTATTTTATGACTTTATCCCATCGCGCATTTACATAGAAAGCATACTTACATCCTTTTCTAGAGAGCAGTCTCTAGGAACGTTCTATGCAAATTGTGGGAACTATGCATGAGTTCTTTTGCAATGAATGCCGTACAGTACTGGATCTCTTTTAAAATATGCTAAGTGCAGGATACATGGCAAGTTTTTTATTAAAGAAATACCCAGTAGAATACAAAAATAGTGAACAAAACGCTGTATAATTTACACCAAAAACAGAGCTGACTAAACACCACAATCAGAACACCTGTACGTTATTAAGGTGTTTCAGATTATATCTTGGCGTTTTAAATCGCTAAAGGGGTGTGTTCATATCGATTTCGTAACAAAAGAGGTTACAAAAGTGGCGTGTACGACCGGGGCGGAAGAGAGCGCCGCGGGCAGGGGCGGGCGACATTATTTATTGACAATGAGATAGCGTACTGCCCCAAATATCTTCATTAGCGAATCGCTGCGGTTAGTACGATTTGTGTGGACGGGCCTTTATGGTGAAAATATAGTGAAGTTTGGTTGAGAGAAAGAAGAATTTAAAAGTAGAATCTTTTCACAAATGAAAAGCATTGCTGGATTTAACGTAAATATTGCTAGTTGGCGAGATGACTTAGAGCGACACCGCGAGGGAAGGTGCGGGGTGCCGAAAACAAAATAAGACATGGAAGAATTCGGAGAGACTTTTGCCCAACAGTGGGGCATTACACACCAAAAAGCTCATAAGCAGTGAACGTTGCAGGAAAGAAAAACTACGAAGGAAGCTTGGTATATCATGTAGTGTATGTCCATGTCCGGTTGGTATGTCCACGTTATTTTATTTTTCAAAACATTTCCATCGTTTAGCATAAATACTGTTAAGTATCTACCAATAAATATTGTCCAAGAATGATACATGCCTTTAGTGAATACCTTCAAAAGAAACACGTTTCCAGTTTTCCATGTATTTAGGAAAATCTTCCAGTCTACAATTATGATCCAAGATAAATTATTTTATTAATCCTACTAGCTCCTGCCTGCGACTTCGACCGCATTAAAGTTGATATGTACGTTATCCCACGGGAATCGTCATTTTTTTTTCGGGTTATAAAATAACCTATACCAAATTTCATCCAGATCCGTTCAGCCGTTCTCGAGTGATTGAGTAAGAAACATCCATCCATCATAAGAAACTGTCACATTTACATATACTATATTATTTACATATAGTAATATGCGTAGTTGGCGTAGCTAGGCGTTGTTGCTGCGGGTTGTTCGAAAGAGATACCGCGCCCCCGGAACGCAAAGGGCACATGAAGGAACATAGACGGGTTTTAGTCAGTAAAAGTCTGACACTCCCTCCCGCCCCGCCCAGGGTGGGGGAAGCTATTTGATGATTTCCCGTCTTTAAAAAAAAAAGCTAGGCGTTGTAGGTTATTAGGATATTTATTAGTAGGATTGCTAAAACTGTCTAAACTGCTGAACCAATGATACTTAATGTTTTTTTTGGATCAATTAAGTTAAATAAAAGTTACAGCAATCAGACCGATTTAAGAATATCGCAAAAGTATGAGCATCGTCTCCCATCCAAAAACCAAATACAATCTTACACCCTCTCTAAGGCTATCCACAATCTTTCCCTCTTGACCTCATGACCTCGGGACACATCGTATCGTCCCCTGCCGCAGGTGGTGGGAGGTCAGGGAGGTAATTAATGGACTTCTAATTGTTGCCCCGAGATGTCGCCGCCGCTGCCCGTGGGAGATTGATTTAATTGCCTTTTGCCCGCCTCGGACAATGGAGATAAGGATATCAGGTGAATCACAATGCTGGTGGAATGTTGTGTAGTTACTGAATGCCGTCTTTTAGTGTTAGAAAGTTACACATAGGTGTATGTCGGAGTATCTCTATATAGTAAACGTATTAAACAAGCTTTTACTTAGGTAGGTACCTAAATGATCTAAAAAGAAGAAAATAATCTTTAGTCTTGTAACATTATATAAATTAATCTATACTAATATATTAAAGAGGTAAACATTGTGAGATTGGAGGGGGTAATATCTGGATATAATAAACCGATTTTGAAAGTTCTTTAGAAAGCCACGTTATTTGTGAGTATCATAGGTCATAGGCTATATTACATCACGCTACGACACACGGGAGCGACGCAGTAACTTAGACATAATATAACGCTGGTGAAATGAGCCACGCGGGCGAAGTCAAGGGCATTTCGCTAGTATGATATAAAAGCTTGACACGAGATTTTCCTGGTTTAGAATCAGTTGTGTGGAGAATCTAGATGCACGTAGGTATATTCTCGCGACAAGCTTTTCTGGAACAACGAGTCGGATTGGAATAATTCTTTTTTATATAATAGCCAGATTCATAAGGAATAGTAAAGGCTATATAACATTACGGTACGACCCATGGGAGCGAAGCAGCAACTAACAACTTATCTTAAAACGGGTGAAAAGAAACCACGCGGGGAAGTCGCGAACAAAAACTATAGTGAGCCATGGTAATGTAAAACAACCCCAAATAAGAATTAAATTACAAACATGCAAAAGGCCAATAACTTTTCGCTATTTCATCCTTCAAAATCACCTCGTCTAACAAATATTGATTCAAACAATCAGTTCGCGCCAGACGATTGATTCAGTATTCAACCCGCGGGTTGGTTGAAACTTTTTTCGTCCAGATTGACACAAGGGGTTGTGTTGAATGATAAACATTCTGCAGGCGTCCCGACGTCGAGGTGAGGTGACGTTAATGTAGTTGGAGTAATGTGCTTGACTTTAGCCGACTTTGCCGAGGTATAGGCGAGGTTTGTTGTTTAGTGTGAAGTTGGATATTGATAGGATATAGGCTTAGGTCCTACAGTCTAAGACCTTCGTAAGATCTTCGTCATTTAAGCAGGGCTAAAATTTTTAGATAAAAGAAAAAAATGGAATTATGAATAGTGATGGACCATTTCAAAGTCAAAGTTAAAGACAAAAAATCTTTTGAACCACAGATAGCAAAAAACAAAATCATTAATTTAGCATTGTTCTGTCAACTCGCGTTGTGCAACTCGAGTTACGAGAAATTCAACCCGGGTTAAGTCGAGTTAGTTTCAATGCTGGGGCATTTAGGTACCAGATACAAAAAGTGCTCTTATATTCAAGAGGGACCTTGGTTTTATGATAGAGAAAAAGCAGTCCGAAGTGTATCTACAATTGTTTCTATATTAAAGGAAAAAATAACATACTCAATACTCAATATGTTTATTGCTTCCACAAGTACACTTAGATGGTAGGTTTTACAAAGATATTGATCATTGTGGACCCTGTCGGGCACTGCAAATGGTAGGAGAGAGGAAGAGGGCTTTTATTTGTCTAAATTTATATTTCTAAATGTATCTATAATGAATTGCAATAAAAGAGCACAAACCGTGACCTCTGTAATCTTTGACAGATTTATGCTAGATCACATGCATACAGCCAACGGGGTATCTCCAGATATCAGCCCGGAGGTGTGGGCCGCTCGAGCCAGATACGATTTCGTAAGGTCTTTAGTTTCTTATTATGCACCTTATTATGCAACTAATATTGTACTAGAAGAATGATCAAAGGAGCCTTTACATTGGTTCAGCAAATATTACTGTCCCACTGCGGGGCAAATACCTCTTCTCGTGTAAAGAAAGCAGAAGCAAAGACCACCACGCTTGCTCAAATCGGATTGGCGATTAGAGATTTCTACTACTACTCGTAATTGTAAGACCAGATTTTATCACAATATTTTCTTTCACCGTCGTCAGTGATATCCAAGATATAAAGAAATGAATTGAAAAGGTCAGATTTGACTCGTGTATGAAAGCCGTGCCTTAATCACTGGGCCATCACAACACTGCTAAAGACGTAATGATCTTAAAAACTTTCCAACGAAAACTTTATCTTTGGAACGTGCCAATGACCTCTACTTACGTCATGTGTCAAAGTGACAGTTCATAGACCTCTTTTCGCTTGTGATTACCTATATATTGATGTCTACCCCACAAGATACCTTAACTTGAAGATCCAGCCACCCATCTCCGATACCCAACACTTCTCTCCCGATATGATCGTCGAATGAAGATATAAATAACATAATTACAATAAACGAACCCACCGGGGGCAACTAACACCTAACGCCAGTAATTACAGACAGACTAACATTAACATGTTAATTGTCGTCGGGTGGCCACACTGTAGCCTGGATTTTTGGGTACGGATCTTTTTCGGGATTTTGGAGTAATTAAAGGATAGAGATTAGATTTCAGATATTTAGATTTCTTAGTATACATGACGGATGGTAATGGAGAACTATGAAGGTAAAAAAAAGAAAAAAGGTGGACAATTGCAGATACATGTACGTTTTCCTTTAAGTTTTTGCAATATGACTGCCTTTTGAAATACCTACTTTGAAATTTCTTATTGCCTCCCTAATCTTAAATGCTAGGAAACCGAACCACAGTTCCCAAAACGCTGATTAATTGAGTATATACACACCAACGGTTGGTGTACACACCAACGGCCCAGATTCCGAGACACAAGTTTTCAATAAGTAAATATATTTTTTTGTTGCTTAGAGATAATTAAATAGTCAAACTAGTTGGAAAATCAGTGACGTCACAGTTTGCTGTTGGTTTACCAAAACGGGGACTTATAAAAGTATGTAACTTTATTGCTCCGCGTCAAAGTTGATATATTATCCCACGGTAACCTTACGTTTTTTCGGAATAAAAAGTACCTATCCTATGTGTTATTCCACGCTACAATCTATCTCATCCAGATCCGTTCAGCCGTTTGAACGTTAAGAAGAGACAAACATACACACATACATCAACTTTCGCCTTTATAATATTATTAATGTGATGTCTACCCACTTACCTGTGAAAACTGGCAACTATCACAGCTTCGTACAACATCAGAACCTCCTTCCAAACCCTCACATCATATCCACCTCGCAGCCCTGCATCAGAATCATTCGATCAGTAACCTATCATCTCATGGTGTATAGTTACCAATGATATATCATTGCGGCGCGGTGCAAGGGGGCGGGCAGGATCGCTCGCGAGGTGTCCCATAAATCTCAGCAGTCCGATTGAAATCAAAATATACGCGTTTTTATATTATTGAGGCGGCTCTTTGATATTGATATGTCAAGAGATTGTGGTGTTAATGTTTTTTGGGTGACGTCATAAAATAGCTTTTTTGTATTTGGAAGGTTTGACATGACTTATGAAGTTTGTTGCTTGTTCTTTTTCGTAGGGACCTACTTTCGTTTTGGAACGAAAATGTCGAGCTTCAACTGTCTTACTACCTGACCAACTATTAGACGACTCAAAATTAAAGAAATGTGTAAGTACCTAAATGGTTTAATTCAAATAAATGCTTTGACTTTGGTAATCATAAATCGCTAAAATGCAGAGGAAAAAGTCCGTGATAAGGCCTTCTTGTTATTTCTTTTTTAAATGGCACAAGCCCACCCCACTTTTCCCAACCACTGCAACTCCTGAAAGCCAGGATCAACACCACCAGAAAAGCGCCGATGCAATGAAGCTCAACGTGGTGCATGGTATTGGTTGTGTGGTAGTTATTTACCAAGGTAATGCCTGATAAAATTAGGCATTACCTTGGTAAATAACTTGGTAAAAGGTAACTTACATAGGTAACCGGTATCCGGTACCCAATTCCGACCCTACAACCTCATGTATAAGAAGCAGGCACAAAGCACTATAAATAGTAGTAACATAATAAAGCACGCAAATAATAGCCAATTTGTTCAGCAACACGTTTAAAACAAATAAATAAGGCAGAAAACAAACGATCATTAAAAACGCACACGAATAAATAAAACGAAAGAATTTTCAATAACCCTTAGACACTCATTTTATCATGCCTTCCTATTTAGGGAATCCCACTTCCTATTCAGTACGAAATAAGGTAAGTTTGTTAGTAAGAAAAAACGGTTAAATATGACTTATTACCGGCCGCCTACCTAATTACGTACGTAGAAGGCAATGGCGATAGCATTACAATAACTCTTGGATATTAGCATAATGGCCGTTACAATTGCATTGTTCTACTAATGTGGATGTCGTATTAGGATGCAGGCAGATGGCGGGCATCTGTTTGTTAAGTGTTGTGTACACTTGCGGAGAAATTGGAGTAACAGTGTTTGGTATCGATTGGTTTTTTGCGTTATTGTGTACCTACCTTTGAAAGTCAGTTTTTACCTGATTTATCGGAATTGTATGACATATTTATGTGTTTAAAGTGTAATTTGCGTTTTTAAGTTATGGTTTGATATGTTTGATTTGTTTTTGTTTTGGTCTTGGGTTCGATTCCCAGGTCGAGGAAAGTGTTATTGGGTTTTTCTAAGAAATTCTCATTAGCAGCTCGGAGTTAGGAATCCTATTGCCAGGGACCTAAAACATACCGGCGAACCGTGGGTGTAGATAGGTACACCTCTGCCTGCCCCTTGGGAAAAACAAGGCGTGATGGTATGTATGTAAGATATGATTTTAGTAATGATAGTTACCGAAGTAGTCTTAATATTTTTGTGTGCATCTGATCTGTGTCTATTAAGATTTTTTATTTTCTTTCAGTCTTGATAACTGACTTATACTGTCAAATCGACAAGTTGATGACCAAAAAAAAAGAACCAGCTATCGTAGAAATTACCCTAGCAGGTAGGGACTTCTTCACCAATACTAATATTTCTAGTTCTTTAATATTCAAGCCCACATCTTTCCTCCAGCGAAATATCTAAATTATCAATGCAAATAATGACTAATATAAACTTCACTGCGACACGACAAGACACGCGACATCATGATCATGATATAATACCTATTGAAAATCAATAAAAACTTTGCGCTTGCATGTTTCAACAATGTTCTTCTAAGACTGAGTTATGCAGCCATCAATCTAGAATTTCACTGTGTAAGTGTCACCACCTGCATAGACATTGCATGCAAGGATAATGTTTGACAGCTTTAAGTTTTAATCCAAGTACTAGCTTTTGTCCGCGTAACTGTCGGTCACGCAGATGAATTTGCGGAATAAAAAGTAGCTTATGTCCTTTCTTGGGGTTCAAGTTTACCCTGTGCCAAATTTCATCAAAATTGGTTCAGAGGTTTAGTCGGCAAAGCGTTACGTACACATGACACACAGAAAGTTACTTTCGTATTTATAATAATAGTAAGGATAATCTTAATATTTTTTTTTCCAGGAAGGAAACTTCATATGTAAGTTCCCCGCCCTAGTAGGTGTTCGAAAGAGATACCGCGCCCCCGGAACGCAAAGGGCACATGAAGGAACATAGATGGTTTTTAGTCAGTAAAAGTCTGACACTCCCTCCCGCCCCGCCCAGGACGGGGGGGGGGTCATTTGATGATTTTACCATCTTCAAAAAAAAAAAAAAAAAAAGTAGGGGTGGAGGTGCCTGTCAGACACTTTCTGACGAAAAACCACCCTGCTGTTTGTTCCCTTCCTTCACTTAAGCCGGGGATCCCAAAAACGTACTCACCTTCCGCAATCTACGAGACTACGACTGTGTTACAATATCTTAACACAATACAACTTTTAACACGACATACAAAATTGCAATATTTATCACAAAGTATCAACGTTAGATTAGAATCTAGATCTGCAATTACTTGACAGCCTGCAACTCTGTTCAGTCATAAAAATAAAACGCAGTACTGTCAAGTGCCCATAAAGTTCATAAAGCATGAGGCACACGTTCTGCAATCCACCTGACGCGACACCGACACTGGTGATGGTCTCACGAACGCAATAGTCGCATGTGCACAGCGCTTAAAACACTAATTGATCGGTATCCGGCCTAAGATTGCGATCAATTGTTGCAAAACGACACGACGCGTCAATTTGTCGCGCGTTTTTTTTTCGGGTTAACAATTATGACCTTTAATCGAGTGATAATGTCTTAGTCATGGATGTTTCTTTAATTAATATGTGTTTTTATTAATATTATAATGATTGTTTATTTTAATTTTTATTTTGTTATGTTGGTACGATAGACGCTATTGTTTATGGTAGAGGTTTTTTTTTTCATTGAGTAAAATGCTAGGGACGTTTTTTATTCTTTTTTCTTTCTTAATTTGAATTTGTGTAGGTCTAGCATAGAGTAGTAATACCAATGAGTGTTTACATAATAGTGCGCATAAAATGTTAATAATATTTTAGTATTCACGTATCACCTGCTTATCCTAATTAACTTTTACACAGTAGAAGTTCTATGAACTGAGGTAAAATGTGTTTTTATAATATTCGTGACATCACAACAGGTTTTTCTAATGAGACTTTTTGCATATTTTGTGGATATCATATACATCAGGATGAACCGGTATATTCTTATTCGAATAACCGTTTTTATTATTATACTTGTGTGCACATGGTAGGTGACAAATAAACATTTTTTTACCGTTCTTTTTTTGGAAAAAAAAATCCCTATAGTGAGCTTGAAATATATCAGTTACATGAAGTGACTGCCTATATGACCTACACAGCCCAGGTACTGTGTAACACGCTACTTCTTACATGTATTAAGACCAGTTGTCAGACTTCAGAACCTCTTATTGTCAATGATCAACGAATAACAGCCGAAACCTATGGCTTTCCGGAGAATGGAGAGTCTCAGATGGTCACCCATCCAGACTGACCGCGGCTATCGTAGCTTAACCATGACAGATTGATCATTGCGGATTTTATTCAGCTAAGAGGCCCTACTGAAAGCCCTTCTCCTAATTATAATTACCTACTTTGTAGATTTTTCTTACCTGTGACCTTAATAATTTTTTTTGTCATACACATTCCAATTAGATAGAAGCTAACGAACACGTGCTACATTTATTTATAAGCACATGTATTTAACCAATTTATAAGAGTATTGAGTTTAACCACCTAGTTACGAATGCAATTTAAAAAGTTAATTTTACATCTGAATACCAAGCAGATGTTTTTGAATAATCTGTCAGGCGCGATATGCCATCACACGTAATAATTCCGTACACTGTAATGAGTACAATAATTGTGTTATAATTGGCATTGCCTTAACCGTGGTACGATAATTAAATTAACTAGCTGGTGATCGATTTAGATAATGTGTCATGGAACTCATGGAGAGAAATAAAGGTCGAGTGTGTGTTAGAAAAAATGTAAAGTTAAGTTGATGGCGTAACATGGTAGTGCATGATTTATTATTCTCGTTGTATTTTGAATTGCTTTGCTCTTTAATGGTAAATATAAGTTAATTGAGAAAATCAACTGGTTAGTATGATTAAATTGAGTACGTATAGGTAATTGAATCATAATACCAGCCTATAATTGTCTTACTGCAGGGAAAGGCGTCTTCTCATACAGAGAAGGCCCGAGCATATTACCACGTTTGCTGAAGGAGGATTGATGATCAAACTATAAGTCTAAGGTTTCCTCACGATGTTTCCCTTCACTCATGTCAGTGATGTAGTGGCGTATACATTATTATTATAGTTATTTTTTATTTTTGTGTTGTGCGTCGCTTTCGCAAGAATAAATGGTTTTTCTTTCTTTCTTTCTTTCTATGTACAAGATAAACTTAGAAAGTACAATATGAATTGAAAAAGTCACATTGGAATGGAACCAATAACTTCATGTACCTAAGAGACGAATTCAGGTACTTCTAACAACAACAAAAAATACTGGTCCCTAAAAAGCATTCGCGGTAAATATTAGCATAGCAGTAGAGGAGTTCCCTGCGATGTATCGCGCGTGATATATCGTCGCATCGCACGACACGCTAGCCCCAGCCGGTGCGGTGCAAACAACACTAGGGTAGAACCGGGATAGATGACACACTTTTTAAAATCATTTATTATCTGCCCGTACAAAAATCAATTTATTTGATTTGCAATACTAGGAAATACTTTAGTTCTTTATCTACAAATTTATAAAAAGTAAAAAACATTATCTTCGATAATTCCAGCGTATTAGCGATTTTTGCGGACCTCTACTTTTTGGGCTATCTACCTAGTTCATATAAATTACGTATAGGATAGATGACACGCTGAGAAACAAGGCATCTATCCCGAAAAAACTTTGATCGCTCCTTGTTTTCCCTTGCGATCGTACAGAGACATGAGACACGGTGCACTTAGTACCTAGTAGTTGGAAAGTCTTTTGATAGATAAATAAAATAGCGATCCATCCGCCAAACTCTCTAGTTTGTCGGATGCATATATATCAGGAGTATAGATTGCTCTCAATTATAATCGGGTATCTATACTCCTGAGGCATCTACCTATGCCGGTTTTACCCTACATACTCGTACATTATCTCATGTGTATGCGTTTAAAAGATCGTTTGTTTGACTATAATTGTTAGTATACTGTTTGGGCGTGTTAATGAAACTATATTTGTAGTAAGTGTTCATAGTTGCGTGTTGTGTCTTGAAATTACTGTTATTGGAATGAAGGCACCTGAGAGCGTAAGATATAGGGTCAAAACAACTCCAGGTGTTCTCATGATGTTTTTCTTCATCGATGTTAGTGATGTCCAAGATAAACTTAGACAGTACATATGAATAGAAAATGTCACGTTGGCCCAGTATCGAACACGCCACTTCATGTATGAAAGGCGGCCCCTAAATCACTGGGCCATCACGAGGCTTGCCCATGGGTACCTTTTTTTTTTTTTTTTATAGACGGGAAATCATCAAATAACTTCCCCCGCCCCGGGCGGGGCGGGAGGGAGTGTCAGACTTTTACTGACTAAAACCTGTCTATGTTCCTTCATGTGCCCTTTGCGTTCCGGGGGCGCGGTATCTCTTTCGAACAACCCGCGGCCCCGGCAGGGCATATGGGTACCTATGACTAAAGCCTTCAAACTAAATAAAAAATATGTTCAAAGCTGATATTTATAAAAATGAATTGAATTTATGTTATTTTTATACCGCACACTCGTGCTAGACTCTCGGTGAATTAATGTTGCTTTTGTCAAATGACTTTTTTTTTACTTTGACAGTTCAAATCGTAAATGAATGCTAAGTTTCATCTCTCAACGTCATATTACATATCACCATAAGAAAACCTCATGCCTGACCGCGGCTTAAAGATGTACAAGGCCCAGGGAGCATCGGAAGTACTCAAGTATCGCCATTCAAAACCCACGCCACAAAATAACAATTTCCTCCAGTCTTCACTTCCACAAGATAAACACGAAAATGATTATACTTTACGACTCCTCATTTTCATTAACAAACTTATTACTCTTGAACCATCAGTAGAGCCGAAGCAATTTCTAAAACAATTTGCGACTACCCGCAGTGGTAGCGATCCCAGAATGACATTAGCTGTATTTCGTTCAGGAAGGAAGCGAGTAGATGCGAGCCAGGGTTACTTTGTGCTCCTAATTGGTGCCCTGAGGCTGTGACGTCATATTCTAAGTGTAATATAAACGTTTCTTGCTCACAAAGGGCTTTTGGACCTCGTTTACATGAGACGAGAGGTAATTTCGGCACAAGATAATATTGTTAAAAATCCTGAACGGATTAGATTTAGAACGTATTGTTTTGGGGTTTCGTTTGTGGGGTGCAAATACATTTTGTGTCGATTCAAAAGTAGGCCAAAGCAATCTGGTGATTGGGAATACAGCGCGATTAGGTAGATGCTAACTAACCTAATTTGAAATTTTAGTTGGCTGGTTTTGCCTATATAAACTGAAGGGTAATTTAAAAAAAAGAACATGTCTAACTCTAAAGGTTTGTGCAGGGATAGGTTGTTCATGATTTCTTAAGACCTGTATCTACTAGTACGTCTGATGGGGTCTTTAGATATTGTGGATACATCTAATTTACTTAATATCTACTTTGTAACCAAGATTTGTTTTCCGATTGAGCAGTTTTCTTCTTAGTATACATTCTGGAAGCAATGATCTTGTGTTCAAAATTATTCCAGCCTTATTGATATGGAGGGAAAATAATACAAAACTGAAAAAAAACATCCCGTCCTGTGTCTACCATACCTGTCAGTGTCAGATAACGCTTCATGACTTTCACTCGTCCAAAGAAATAGAAAGTTACGTTATCAAATTTCATTATAGACTAGTTATAAAGACTTAGAATTCATTTTCCATTACAAAAACATGCGATTCCATCATAATACTCAAATAATACGCTATTTAACTACGAACAAAAATCAAAACGAGTCTACAAATGAGGTTAGTGCCACAAAGAGCACAATATCCCAATATAGGTATAACAAAGAGTTATTCTGAACGTACTCGTATAACTAGATGAGCTCGGTCCGCCGGCCGCAGATATTGGCGACGCCGCAGGCTATTCCATGGAGCGGTATAGCGGTGTCGCAATATGGAGACTGTTTTCGGAGATACGATGAATGGAATACAATTTGGAGATACAGACATGATGTTTGATACAAAAGAATCGACTGTTGGTTGTTTCGAAGATAAATTCGATGACTGACTGGATTTGTGCCCGGTTAATGGCAATAGGCTCGCCCCTTATTACATGGGACCTAAACATACCGGCGAACTGTGGGTGTACATTGGTATGAGGAATACAGGCGTAATTGTTTGTATGCATGTAACTGAAATAGGTCACTGTGAATCGAGTTAAAATTTCGTTTGTAGTAGTCATTCCAACCTAAGTGATCCAACTCAACATTTGATGTCCACCAGTCGTCAAGGCGAAGTAATACTGAAATAATACTGTTTTATGAAGAGATTAGGCCCCAGGTCTTTCACAGTAGCAATATAAGATTTATAGCTTTATAATAGTACTAGGTTAGTTGGCGTAGTGCTAATTCTGTTTCACATGATTCTTTAAGAGTAATTTTGCCATCTCAACAAGTGTAGTTACATTTCAGCCATAATCCTTGCATCCGTTTTTCCAGTTGACGGTGATCCGAAGGATTCTGTTTATTAAATGCCATTTTGTTTTAATTTCTCCCTTCATTTATGCTCGGTTTCTATATGCAAAACAGATAGTTTATTTTCAAAGTGAAAGCATTTATTTCAATTAGACCATTTACAGGCACTTTTGAATGCTTGACTGGTCATTTGTGAAAATTCTAGTGAAAAATTTGAATGTATGAAATGTTTACTAAAATTATGGTTATAAACCTACCAGTATGCTGAAAAACAAACTTTAGTAACAGCGAAAATACGAAAGCATTTGTTTGTTACTCTATAGTTACTTTTACCGGTCGGTAAGTTTTAGGAATCGGGCATTAGACAGTGAGACTATACGTACTTGATACTTGAGTATCGTCTCAATGCGGTGGGTCTATCTGTGGAGCTGTCATTATTGTTCTTGTAACTGCCGTGACTTTGACTATCCATTGCGGTCAGTCGGACGACCGCAATTAAGCTATGAGTATCGTACGAATTTGATAAGAAAGACGTGTTTTAAAATAGAGAGAATATCTGTGAGAGGAAGAGCTTTAATAAAGCTTTAGTAAAGTATCAAAATAAAATAACATATTAACTGACTCATTAGCTTAGTGGTCCTAAACGCAACTGCTAGAAGTCTTTGGTTAAATTGAAGCAAAGACTAGTTAGTTTCATCTCTTAGTTTCATCTAAGTAGTGTGTTTTTTATGTCCTTGCGTGACAAACCAGTCGACAGACGGCCCACCTGATGTTAAGTGGTCACTGCTACCTATAGACATCTGCTATACCAGCGGCCTTGCAAAGGCGTTGCCATTCCAGAGACCATGTTGAAATGTCTAATGTGCCTGTAATTACACCAACACTCATACCCGAAAAACGCCTCGTTGGCCTAGTGGTCCTGAGTGCGACTGTTACGCTAGAGGTCCTGGGTTTGATTCCCAGGTCGAGCAGTGTTATTGGGTTTTCCTTCGGACTTCTCAGTAGCAGCTCGGAGTTAGGCTTTGTCGTTAATGCCAATAGACTCGCCCCTTATTACATGGGACCTAAATATACCGGCGAACTGTGGGTGTACATCTGTACACCTCCTTCGGGGAATACAAGCGTGATGGTACTTATATTTATTATTATTTTTCATACCCGAAAAACAATAATCTTAATATTCAAGCAAAAAAGCAACAATATTACAAAGCTAGACAACACAAAACAACAGCACCCGGTCAGCGGTTCCACAAAAGCTTTCAATTCAAATTCTATTAACCATTTCCCATCGTCAGACCCTCAGTAATATGACACCGGCATCCCCACACAATTAGGAGCAGGAACGTCTGAATGAGAGCATAAACCAATGCTGTATGCTCCGTTTAGTCGGCCAATGAATAAGTAATGTTGCAAGTCCCTGATGACGGAGATCCTTCTCAATTTGTTGGTAACGAGGTTTTGTATTTCTTTAATGCTGAGTGATTTTAAGACGCGGGGGATATTGTTTTGTGCGTTCGTTTTGGCGATTTTGAATATGGTAGATTGGAAATAATTTCGTCAAAATCAAAGATTCTAGTAAACCATTTAGAAATATGTACTTTTGAATTGTCAAGGAGTCAGTCAGTTATAAAGTTGAAACTAGTTGCCCGTCCTAAAACGTAGGTAGGTTCTCTAAGGAGAAGAACGAGCATGAAAGTTTTAGGATCTACTGATTTAATAAGCAACATTATTGACAGTATTTCGCACATGTTGAACATGGTACACTGTAGAACTACATTATCTGAAATATCGAACTTTAAAAAAAAAGCTTGTACCCTCTGAACTATTTTTGGCCTTAATGCTATGTGCCAATAATCTATAAAAGATCCTTTTTAGTACAAAACGGACCATCATTGTAAATACTCGTCAATAATCAACCTTACCATTTTTATCTGAAGTTCCCGACTCTTCTTTCAACGTCTGTCTTGCTAACCTCCTCCCAATAAAATTCCTCATGTAAATCTATATCGAAATTATTTCGTTAGCATGACTCCGTGCCCGGAGGCGCGGGGGGTGGCGGGCGCGCGGGGTGTTGCAGGGGGAGGGGGGGATGTCAACAAATCCGCAGATTGGATCCGTTCCCGCCGAACAATATGTTGCAGGGATTGCGGCTGATTCGATTTGCGTTCAGAGATGATACTCCGAGATTGTCAGTGTATTACATCCACTACACTGATGCTGTGGGCTTATTTGCTTTTTGATTGGATTGTGAAGTTTGTGCGTGGTTTTAGTGAAAAGATTACAAAAGTTTTGTAAAAGAATTTTGAGCAACTTTTTTTTAAGTCAGATCCATTTTAACTGAATATGTTAAGAAGGTTATATGACAGTTTGACATATAACCCTCTAGAAAAGCTGTGAAACGCCATATTTATTTTTTAGATAAAAGTTAAGTCTATTATTTAAAATTACATAGATACACATACAATTTTCCAGGATGAATAGTAACCTAAGTGCTAATCCATATCTGTTCCAAATTCAATCCATATGCGTTTAGCCGTTCCGGCGTAATTGAGTAACAAACTTCCATCCATGCAATCTTTCGCATTTATATTTATTATTTGATGTATTAAGCCGATTTAAGAGCTTTTCTCTAGAGCTAGGTATCTGTTAAGTAAATTATTATTTTCAAGAAATAAAAGAAAACAATTATAAGTAAACTTTACTTTTAAATTCACATCAATATCTTCGTAATTACAACACTAAACCGATTAGGTTTTCCATTAAAAATAAATCTATAGCAAGCTACAGCAGAAATATAACCCAAAACAACTTACATAAAGAGCTACTGCCAGGGTTGCGGAATTTGTCCGATAGAGTTCCCGCGGCACTGGAACGCAAAGGGCAGTAAGAGGAACACGAATGGGTTTTAGTCAGAAAGAGTCTGACATCTGATGATTTTCCAATCTAGAAAAAATGAAATAAAATGGTACAGAACTAGAAGAACTGTCAGCCAAACAGAAATTTGGTGACGTCACAATTCCAGCCAAAAAAAAAAAGGTTACAATAAACACAGCTACTCATCAAACTCGACAGAACAAAGGACAAGTAATTGTCATAAAAATCAGAGGAGCATTAAGTTGAGCGAGTAGAGCGGGGAGCGAGCAGAGAGCGTGATTAACGCGATAATGCCGCCTCTATCAGCGTCGCAATTAAAATTACTCGTATTTTTGACGAACAATTCTCGCTTAACTATATTTGTCGCTTCGCCGCATCGGTACGGTCGCTGCTTTATTCTTTCGCAGATTCTGTTTCTAATTCAATTTTGTTTTCGTTGATTTTTTAAGGATTCTTAGAATGTATATTGTTGATTCATGTTATTAATCTTTCTTCTTAAAAAAATACCTCAGAGGAGATGAGAAATATAATGTTTATTTATTTTGTAATATATCTTATTAATTATGAATATACTTAGTTCAATTAATGACAAAGAATTTAGACTTAAAACAATCAAGTGCGTAAGTGCGGTAATAAATTGTAAAAAGCACTAGTGCGTAATACACCACATTATGACCTATATGATGCGATGCAATAAGGATAACAGCGTATTTTTTTTATTTTCAGCCAAAAATATTCCAGTATTGTACCCACATCACCCATTGAATGACCTGTAATAGATGATTAAAAAGTGAAAGACTATGCGCAAGAGTGTTGGTGTCAAAAGTCAAGCGCCTGCGCAGGCATGGGAACTAACCTCTTGATAGATATCTGTGTAGTTACGTGGGCACCTATCTGTTGTGGGAATGTTGTTACTTGTTATCTACTGAGCTTTCATGTACTGTGACCGGGCTCATTTACGTTGAGAAGTGAGATAATGATACCATGTATCTTGTTTTTACTTAAACATGGTAAATCATGAAATGACTTCTTCTGCTTTGGAAGAAGCGAAAGGGGTTAGTCAGTCTCTTACTGACTAAAACCCATCCATGTTTCTCCTAATAATGCCCTTTGCGTTCCAGTGTATTTCACCGCAATTTAACAGAATTTTACCGCGTGTAATGTTAAGGATACTCATGGCAAAATATTTTCGTGATAAGTAGGCATTTCAACTGTCTACTCTCCTAAAATAAATAAGAAAATAACTATCAGTCTGTTTGCTATCTCATCACGAGAAACCATAGAACCGATCGTAATGTTTGACTGTAGCTTGGGGTGTACATAAGAACATAGGCAGCTTTTTATTTCGAGATTTCTTTCAGACAAAGTCACCTTTTTTTCTATAAACAAACTCAAAGCTTCTAAAACTACTTTACTGCTAAAACTATCCAATTTACGTACCAAAGACCAAACAAGTTCTTTGATTACAGGAACTTAACAAATTATAGACACAAAAAACAAAAGCAAAGTAGTATTTAATTTTTGGGAAAAATACCCTATCATTAACAATAAAACAATTTATTTTACCTTTTCTTCATACAACATCATAATTTGATTCAAAAGTACAGTTAGAAGATACCAAACTGTCAACCCTTTGGCAGCCTCGTGTCCATCTGCAACGCAAGTATGATGGAGTGGGGTAGTGGATGAGCACCGGAGAGCTCTCCAAACATTTAACGAACCTCCGTTCATTATGACAAGCGCACGGACACTGGAAAAATGCTCCAATTGATTGAACATTGTAGGTGTGTGGGATTGGATGAGGCGAGAAGGTTTTATTTGATGGGTGTTTTACGTTGCATTCAGTTAAATACGATAGTAAGAACTTGCATATACATAAACTGTCATTGACGCTGGATGCAGGCCGTTCTCAACCGGACTCCCCATAGATTTCCAAAATTTCCAAGATTTGTCCTGCAGCTGATATGATGATGACTGTCATTAGGTACCAAGCGTCCAGCGAATTTTAAATCGTAATAATAATTTTATTATTAAAATAAATCGGTCAAGAGCATCTATTCGAGCTCACATAATAAGGGTTCCGCACCGAAATACGATGGGCGATCTATAGAAAGAGGGCTGTTGGTTTGCGTTCGTTACTATATTACAAACTCTAAAATAAACTTGTGGTAGCTCTTAAAATATAGGGCTTGATTACACAGAGTCAAAGAAAAAAAAAGTTGGCGTATACTGGCATGATGTTGTTCGCGTTTTTAAGATTTGAAATTAGAAGAAATCAAAAGTGATCTTACAAGGGTTCCGTTTATCTTTTAGTGGTTCGGTAACCCTAAAAACATGCATACCTAACTACCTAAATGCAAAAAAAAAAATAGTCAATACCACACTACAACTTGAGAATAAATTCTGTGAGAAATAAAAAGTCAAGACGTATACTTACATCATGCACTTTCTCTCACGGTCATAAACTCATAATAAAACCGTCTACACTAATAAAACAAGAAACTATAAAAATAAAGTCACAATCAAAAGCCACTTACATTAAAAACTCTTTAAGAAAAGTCAATAGAACTTAATAAATCAAGTGCCTAACCCTTGCAATGCTACAAAGTCAAAATATAACAATTAGTCCGCATAGTTCCCAACATGACCGCAAAGCGACGAATAACCCTCCACTAATCAAGTGTTCCGGGAACGCGAGCGACCCTCGGAAGACAAAGGGTTGGCTTTTCTACACAATTTAGCTGTATTTTGCAAACAGCACTCGATTTTGAGGAGCCATTGAAAAAAGTCAACTTTTTAATAGGTCTATGTGTTTTGATTCTGTTTTTATTTCATTTAGTGTTATAGTTTGTCGTGGGAATCGAAAAGTGTTTCGAATTACGCACTTTTATTTGTTTGCCTTATTCATGCAACGGGTATTTTTAGGATACATTTTGCTGTTTAATTATAACCAAATATACATAATGCAATTTCTCTTTAGTACCTACCTACTCATAAATGTTAGTTTTTATAGCCACAGCATACATCCGACATTTTATTAATCCGAAGAAAGAGCAAAAGAAAATCCTAGGTTACGAATACACTGGTAAAGCGAGGCGATAGCGATGCGATTAAAAACTATTTTAATCTTCAAACGTTCAAACACTGAAAGGAGACTGGCGGGTTTCTTAGGAGCGTTCGGCCTGGTCACCTACACGGATAAGTTCAATGCTTCCTGATAGCATTATTAATTAGAAAACCATGTATGGTTGCCACTTTTTCTAAAAACTTGTCTGAAAGTAGATATAAGACTTTAACTTTTGATATTGACAGAAGGTTATGTTAAGGACGAAAATCAATATTGCAGAGTTTAATGTTAATTCACTAATAAAACATGAATAATAAGTATTATACTGTATTTTATTATTGTATAGGTTCGAAGCTTAAGTCTCAGGTTCAACATGGTTCAAGCAGGAATTGTGTTTGTAACCTGATTACGTTGTGCAATTAGCACAACGTAATCTTTCCATTATCGTCACAATCCAAAATCGCTAAGAATATCAAAGTCCGATGGTAATTCGCCAGGTCAGCGTTTATGCAAGATATACAGTCCAAAATACAAAGCCAAGGTCAAATATAATAATCAATAACACAGAGAGAAAACGACAAAACACCGGCGCAAGATTACAACAACAACAAACGTCAGATATTGACATAAAATATTGATCTACAGGTGACAAGTGACAGTTTGTTGCCAACCTAAAAACTATTTTCTATTTTTTAGTATGGCAATGTAAATAATCCATTACAGATATTAAGTGAATAATTAATTACAAAACCTGTGAATTACATTATAAATCCCTAAAAGAATACCTCATTACCCAGGCCAAGACCTACTTTGGGATATATGTGATAAAGGAACCAATCTCATTTTCAATCGCAATCATAATTTGAAAATTCGCAACAATCGATTTTTTAAATTGTACTCGCTATATTACAACTTATTTTTCTCCTCTTAGACAAGTTTTCTGAAAATAGTATTGAAGAAAATAGTTAAACGTAAAAATCTACTTTTTTTTCGTATAAGTTTCATTTCTGTAGGAGTTCAGGCCTATAACCGCCAGTCTCCTTTAGTATTTCCTAAGTGAAGACCTGTACTGTAATTGGCTATAAATCTAGTTTACTATTACTTGTCTGTTTTTTTAGTCTTCCATATTATTCAAATAAATAAATGGTTACTACTATTTAACTTTAAATTAAACGTATATTGATGATGATGATATAGCCGATTTCGGCCACAGCGACTGCAATTTGAACCTCTCGTGATAATAGTTGATTAAGAAGTGTTGCTCTTGCATTATTTCTCTCTCAAACGGATATTATTACTTATATTTGACCCAGAAAATAAATATGCACAGTGGGTATTGTTAGAAGGGCATCATATCTTACGATAGTCATAAATATTTTACTAACGAGTAATATAAATGTTCTGTGGCCATAAACATAAAAATCGTTTCAAAAGACACGCGGAGTCAAATGGTAAAGTGTCAACGTGTATGATTGTGTGTCAACAAATGTAAGGGGATTTGCACACGGCCGCGATTCCCGGTTCATTACCAGGGATCGGCGATTGAGGGTGGCAATGCTGAGCCAAGGATGGGGTAATAAGTCTGATAGCCAATACAATATTACATAATAAATATGAATAGACATTATATTGGCAAAGTTTTGTCACCTGAAAATGAAATTAAAAAAATGTCGTCATTATGCTTAACAAGATGCAAAGCCCGCCACACTATTCCTAAACCACTGCAACTTCTGAAAGCCAGAATCAACAGTAGCATCTACCAGAAAAGCGCCGAGTAAATAAAGCTTGATAAGGCCCGGAGAAACGATAAAACTGTCTTGGATCCTGCAAAGAAATTAATCAGAGAAGAATGGCGGAGGAGTAAGTAAATATAATAATTAGTGAAATGCAAAGGTAGTTATTACATTATTTATGTGATTAATATTATGTTTTTAAGATTGAATTGATCAAATTAATGGGTTCCAATGTGCACCCAAATTTAGGTTTAAAAGCGTCTATTCTGAATAAAACAAATAAATCACATTCAGGTATAGCGATGTACAAAAAAAAACACCAAAACCGTAAAATTACTTCTCTACTCCGTATAAATTATAAGAAAATCAATTCATCAAACAAAATGAATGTAAAATCTCACATAACCCCATCCACGGTTTGTTTGGGTTAGTAACGGGGATGTTTTATGCACCATCGGTCGCGATCGCACTCTCATTGATATTACGATATTTGCTCAATCAGACGCGGGGCGAGGCCGAGGGTGCCGTGCACTACCTTCAAAGTTAACGTAGCACGTCTTTTGAATAAGTTATTTAAAAAAATCTCTAAGAAAATTTGTGTTTCTTTGTATTATAGTTTATTTGAATAGTTATTAATAGAAGGGTTGGTTTTGCTATTGTAAAATCGTGAGTAATAATGATAGATCTAAAGAATTTCAGGAATAATTTTAAAAAATACAGTTAACTCAATGGACATAATTATGACAGAATTAAAAGAAAAAAATATGTACCAACTTCATTAAAATTATGACCTCCACAGGCAATGAATTCAATCCTTGTAACATTTTTAAATATAATACGACAGAAATAAAAAGATTTAGATGTGTCAATAATGCTCTTTCAGACGGGGCATTTCAAATATTTCGGTTGTTAATTTTTTCATTATTTTTGGATTCAGTTTCAATTACATGTATTTTCTAATAAATTCGTCACACAACTCACCAATCACATTATCAGTTATAATGGAAACATTTACTAATAATTTAAAAACACAACCTCATACCGGAAAACAGCTTCGGAAAAGAAAGTATCAAAGAAAATCCGTAGCCTGGCGGCCATTACACAAATTAGAAAAAGTAAAAACAGAACACAATTTGAATGCATTTCCCGCCAGTTTCGTGTTGCCATTCAAAATAGGAACGTATTACCGCGCCAGTGAAAAGAACTGTCTCAAATTACTTTGCATAACCTATCTCTTTCTAACACGTATCAAATTGTATGGTTGTCCCTTTCTGCCGCTATACAAACTCAGATAAACAAATACAAAAGGCCTAATTGAGTAACTAGTAAAACGAACGGCTCGGTACCGTCCCTCCGTATAACTTTACCAACTTTAGCATGTATTCTTAAAACTAAAAAGTAATCTAAAATGAACTTTACGTGCTGGTGTTAAAGGTCACAGAACAATTTAGGGAGGGTACGCAAATCTTTGTTAGACAGTTTAAAATTTCGTCGAGTCGTTCTCAAGTGGTAAGGGAGTCGTAGGGAACTTAATTTGTCAACAATTTTCGATATTTGAATACGTTTCGCTGCTCACTGAGCTTCTGTCAGCTCTAAATTGTTTTCTTTTTTTTTCAAATAAGGACCTGAGCTTGTTAAAAAAATAAACATTAATTCTTGTCATATTTTATTATGAAGCTGATTGGATTACATTGAGTAAGTATTGTTATTTCAATTCAGATGTTTAGTTTTGGACGTTTCAAGATTTTTATAAAATTTTACTATATTTTTACAATCTTAAAATGTTTCCATGAATATAAGCAGGTGACAGAGTCATAATATAATTATAATTTTGGCCATTCTTGAAACAATAAAGCCAGCAGTGGGTTTTAAATACAGATGCTTAGTTTTCACCACAGTTTTCACGGTAATCGAAGAATAGTAAAAGAAATCTGAAAGGAAAACTAAAACTGTCTGAGTTGAAACTTATTTGTAGACAGAATAATGATGATTTGAGATCTTACTAGTCCTCGAAGTTTCGGATAAAAGGAATTGGGGTTTAATTGTGAATAAAATTTTCAGCAAAGTTTCTATACCGGTACTTGTCTTTTTGATAGACACTGCATTTGTATATTTCACTCTAGTTTCTGCCTGCGACTTCGTCCAAGTAGTAATTAAGTACATCATTAAACATAGCGACTGCTACGCTAGAGGTCCAGGGTTCGATTCCCGAGTCGAGCAAAAAGTGTTATTGGGTTTTTCTATGAAATTCTCAGTAGCAGCTCGGAGTTTGGATTTGTGCCCGGTTAATGGCAATAGGCTCGCCCCCTATTACATGGGACCTAAATATACCGGCGAACTGTGGTTGTGCATTGGTACACCTCTGCCTAACCCTTCGGGGAATACAGGCGTGATGGTATATTTATTATATTTATATTTTTTATTTTTTAAACATAGCTTTCTATCAGTGAAAAAATCTGTAATTAGTTCAGTACCTCTTACAAACGACCAAACAATTTAACCTCGTTACAACAGTTTACATTGACTGCCACCAGCAATATATATAGATCCCTAGATTCTATATACCAATAAACAAAGACATAAACGTCCAGTAACTGCCAGTAATAAAGATTGACGCTGTAGGGAGGTGCGCAGGAGTGGGCGAACTGGCGAGCATCCGGCGCGCCAGCCAATGGCCGGGCCCGCAGCATCCTCATTGCGGCGCGGATGACGGCAATTCGTACGACCGGCGGTAGGGACCGTAATAGGTGTCCTATTATTAGCTGATAGTTGTGGTGGGAACAATGGTAAGGATATGGTAGTGACCACCATGTTGGGTGGTATGGAAGAGCTTTGTGGTATATGCTGTCAGGATATGGGTAATGAAAGGTTAATAAGGAAAATATCAACGATATTAGGAAAAGCCCCGTTGGTCTCGTGGTCACAAGTGCGACTGCTGTGCAAGGGGTCCCGGGTTCGATTCCCAGGTCGAGCAAAAAGTGTTATTGGGTTTTTCTAAGAAATTCTTAGTAGCAGCTCGGAATCTGGATTTGTGCCCGGTTAATGGCAATAGGCTCGCCCCCTATTACATGGGACCTAAATATACCGGCGAACTGTGGGTGTACCTTGGTACACTTCTGCCTAACCCTTCGGGGAATACAGGCGTGATGGTATATTATATTTTTTATATTAGGAAAAGATATTGGACTTGACTGAGGATGAGTTCGAATTTGAAAGCTTTTAACTGGATATACTTAATTGGGCTACTTTCTTTTATTGGGCCCGCCACACTATTCCCAACTATAGCAGCTTCAATAGAATCAACAATGGCGACTACCAGAAAAGTGTCTCTGAAAAGCGATTCAACAATTTTAATGGTTAGTTACCTACTGCCGAAAGATTTCTGAAATAGATTCAAGGTTCACTAAGTTTCAGGATCATTACTTATATCTTGAATAGGGTTAAGGCAGATCTAAGCTCAGTAATCAATATAAAGTTTCTGGTAACCTACTTCCTAATACCGACACCGTCTGGCGTTGTTACGGTTCACGCACTGACCGCTCACTTACACAAACAAAATAAATATCAAATACCAAAACTAAAATAATATCTATTTTCATTAGGAACAGTTCAAAATTCCGTTTCACACGTCAGTTGCCGTTCCAATAACAGACCACAATAATTACAGTCGCGCCCGCCATATTGAAATATTATTAATGTTTATTTGATTCAAGAAAAAAACAGTTGTGAGCTTCCCACAGCTACCACCGACTGTCAGTCAACAATTACGATACGAAACGATCCGCTTACGCACAATGGGATAAATAAACCAACTTTTAAACGGAAGCTTCTTAAATTGTTTTCTAAAAACATTTCGGGTCGTTAGTATTTTGTAAAGTCACTGGTGACGGCCGGACAATGGCGTCGCGACCGGCCGACCAGCGACCGGCGACCGGCGACCGCTACCGGACGCCTCACGATTATTATTTCATTTCTTAAATTCTTTTTTTAATTCTTATTTTGTCGAGTTAGCGCTGACTCGCTGACAGCCATCACAAATGTTCGTGAGTGGCGGTTTTTAACTCCGATAATGATAGCAACTGTTTATTTTTGTTTTACAATGGCATTAAAGTTTCGAGGAATTCGATAATGATATGAGCGAGTTGGTAACGAGACATGCAGAATAATGAATGTACCTATAAATTATTTGAAAAATACATAATTCTAGTCTGTTCTGGTACTTATCGACGGAATACTAAGGATACGAATGCTAAGGTTTTACTTATTTCCATAAATAAACAATTGTAAGATAACCATTATAAAACTTAAACTATCATGTGTTGCAATAAGTATTCAATTACCGTACTAACAACAACATAATATTAATACAAAGATAAGAAAAATTAAACCGGAGACTACTGCAGACTGTAATGAGACAGGAGCTACACAATATCCAGTTGCCCTTAACGAAAACTCCTTTAAAAGATATTGTTACAAAGACTAAATATGAATAAGACTATATTTACAAAAAAGTATAAGAGCACTTTGACAATCGTTGCGAAAGCAGAAGACCACAAAATGGGCTCTGCAATCAGTGTTACATTAACATTACAATTATTGCTTTGTTAAAAAAAAAAAACTTTGCTTTACACCATCATCTTTCAGCTCCTATCCCAATTTTATTATTGATCAACCCAGCCTGTCTATCAGTTCTCATTCTGTCTCTAATCAGTCACCGTCGTAGTATATTCACCACATAGATACCGTTCTATCGAAATCATAATCTTCCTTTCTATCCAACCTCGGTTTCTTTGGACCTTTTCTTCTTCTCCATCCACAGTCCTATTCATAATGAAGAAGAGAGTTACAAAGTTCTTACCCATTGTTCTCCAAATGAAACTTTGCTCTTGTAAACGACGTTCATTAATAATTTGACTTTGATATGTCCCTCATTCGTCAAAATTATAATTATGCTAAAGACCCAAGTTCCAAAAAAACCTATAACTTTGGTATATATACCATCACGCCGGTATTCCCTGAAGGGTTAGGCAGAGGTGTACCCTCACAGTTCGCCGGTATATTTAGGTCCCATGTAATAGGGGGCGAGCCTATTGCCACTAACCGGGCACAAATCCAAGCTCCCAGCCGTTACTGAGAATTTCATAAAAAAACCCAATAACACTTTTTGCTCGACCTTGGAATCGAACCCAGGACTTTTAGCATAGCAGTCAAGCTAAGGACCACTTGGCTAACGAGGCAGTTAACTTATAACTTTAGTATTCATCTCCTATTTCAAACATACTTCTAATCGTTATTACCGGTTGAAATATTTCCTGCCTTCTGCTAAGGTTACAAGGCTCATATTGTCGTATAAAATTACTAATAGTAATCCGTTACTGAGGAACAAAACAAATTACCCTACTTGAATACTTGACTCCCCCTAGCTGGCAGCACGAGGGGAATAGAGTCAACAACACGGTTTGTGGGGCGGCAGTTGTAGCGGACAGAATAAGCGAGAAAATATTGTTAAAATTGGTCTTAACGGCTTTTTGAGCTTGTAAGCTAGTATCGTAAATCTGATGTACACCAATTTAGCGAAAAAGAACATATTATACGTATTATTGTCCCATTGCAGAAAGAAAAAACGAGGTCCAGGTTAAAACTAAAGAACTAGATTTTGAAATAAAGTACTTAATTTTTGATTTTTACATACATACATACATACATAAACTCACGCCCTTTTTCCCATTTCCCATGCAGAAACCACAGAACTTTGTGTCCGTTAAAACCATTTATATATATTATACTCTGAGAAAGGTTATCTTTCTATTAAAGCAGAAATAGAGGTATCTTTGTTGAATAACCAATATTCTCTCAGAGAAACCCCTAACTTTTGAATAAATATTTTGAAACCTAATAAATCCCATCATTATGATTTGTATTTTCAAAAATTCTAACTTAAGAACACTTAACCCTAAATCCTTTACCAGGTTTTTAATGACTGATCACAGTGACAATTCGAATTTAAAATTCCATTATGATTTAAGAAGTGTCTCCCGCTATCACTGGCGCCGTACCCCAACGTAATCGCGCGCGAAACTTATCACATTATGAGAACGCGACAAATCGCCGGCGCCTTTGATCTGCGCGCGCTAATTTGACAATTACCAGCCGAACCCGCTCAATAGGGTTCCGTTTGAATAAAAATACGCTTCGATCGGCTGATATTGATTTGTGATGGTTGGTGTAAATAATATGGTGAATGTCTTACTTTTTCACGTTGATTTTTAAATAGAATATGCTAGTTCGTCTTCTAAGCGAATCGATGGCAAATATAGATTAAATAAAATATTATTTTGTTAGTGGACTGTTTGGCCCTGAGCATCGTGGTGATTAGTCAGTCGACAGAGGACGATTGCCCATTATGCTAGTTGCAGATAGAAAATTTTAAAAAAAGTAATATAACGAAAGTGGAACTGAAAATAAAGTAAGTTCAGGTTACCTTAAGATGTTTCCTTCAACAATGTCAATGATGATCTGAGATTAACTTAGAAGTTTATATGAAATTGAAGATAGAAAAAGTCGCATTGGTACTTGGCTGTGCCCGGATGCGAACCCGGGTACTACCACAAGCAAAAGAGGAGAGCTCTTTAACTGAACCATCACGACATTCCTGCTCAACATTATTAACCCCAAAACTCTTTTTTTACCCCAACCATCCTTCTTCCTTCCTACAATATTATGTTAAAATGTGTAAAATACTCGTCAGCGCCCGGACCACTGCTCACCCCTGTACGACAAAGGGCACTGATGACGCGGCACGTGGCGGCTCGCAAATTTACTTTATATTTCATACAGTTAACGTAAGTTGGTGACATGATACCGTGGGTAGGAAGGGCTTGATCGATTAGGATGGGACTTTAATTAGATTTTGTGTGGAGATACTTTGATCCTGTGTTATTTGGTTATGTAGGGCATAGGTTATGGGGTAGTCCCTTTCATACGAGTGAAAAACAATGATCTTTTTTGGTAAGTACATATGTATTTGTTAGGACACTTACTACTATAGGTAGTAAGTAAGTACTTGTCTTCTGGTGTTCATTTTTCGTGATTCTTATTATATGGAATCAATATTTTTTATATTTTATAGGCTTGCGTTAGAGTTAGACCATTGATTGGCACTATCCCGCCTGACGGTAAGTGATGATGTTGTGGACACCGTCGGCGATGGTGCAGGCTTGTCTTTCCTGACCGAATTTGGGTCACAGCGGACTGGAGACTTGCCAAGTACGCAGGAGATATTATGGTCTAAAAGGTACACTCACTCTTCCCACACTGTCATAGTACGATGGGACGGGAATCTAACACGAACGGAGTGAGAACAGGCACAATTCCAACAGCCTTACGTACACAAAAACATCCAATACCCGGGCTCCTACTGAGATATTCCCAATTATCATCATCATCATATGAACCGCAGGACGTCCACTGCTGGACATAAATCCCACAGATTTCCAAAAAGACCGGTTGGAAGCGGCCTGCATCCAGCGCCTTCCTGATATTCCCAATGGCATAATCCAAAAACACTTTGTCCGTCCTGGTAATCCAACACAGGACTCTCAGCAGCCGCGGTTGCGACCCAGAGACAACGGGACAGTTGCCTATATTAATCAACAACACAAAGATTGCATTCAGCATGCACTAACACACCGGCTGCCATTGTCCTCGCAGACGGCTAATTGATGTGAGAGCAGGAAGCTGTGAAGTGTGGTAGTGTGACCGCGTGTCGGCCCCAATGCGCCGCAAATGAACATATAATGCCGATACTCCGCCATTTTGTGCTCATGAATGAATAAAACGGCGGGAGGAAGCGGCCATGTCAAACGGTACCGATTTGTATGATGAGATGCAGGGGTGTGCTGATATGGTTCTTTGATTTAAAATTGCGAGATTGCCACAAATTTAGATCCGCTGATGCGTGGGGTAGTTCTACCCTGAACAAAGTACTAAGTTCTTTCTGTATACCAATGAAACTTCAGGCTCGGAAGCTATGTTTACTATTAAATAATAATTTCAATCAATACATGGGTTCGATTGGTACACCTTTGCTAAATCTTCGGGGAATACAGGCGTGATGGTATGTCATGTTAAATCTAGACCAGCTTTTTAGAAATGTATGCCTAGAAAGCACTTGAATAAAACTATGACTGAGAAGTGTGATAACTTCATCAAAACTTCAGAAAGACATTGCTAGATGGGAAAATTAATTTCCCCAGGAAAACACCATTATTTTTCCGAATAAGCTAAGAAAACTTGAAATCATACTCGTTTAAATACTTTAAAGGACATCATTGAATCCGCGACAGCCCTACACTTAAAAGAATGTGGCCCGCAAATTGGTAGGTGAAATTAGTAGGAATATTAGTCGCTGGTGTGCCATTGTCAGGGTTATCGCGTTTCAAACGACATGTGAATGAGATGAATGGATCCGAGCAAGCTCCAGTTTCATTCGGTTTCTGAAGACGTGTCTTGGAATGTTAAGAGAAATTAACTCGGCTTTTTGTGGTGATGGCAAAAAGTTTGGGTGTATTGCAAGCAAGACATTTCAATAAATAATTAGGATTTATTTCATCTAAGTGTATTATTTGGATCAGAAATTAACACCTCTAAACAAAATTGATCTAAACTAATTATAAAGAGGCAAAATAGTTTGTTTGTACTTATGAGGTACCTAATTTCAAAAATCTACAAAAATCTGTCAATGACCAATAGCCACACTATTTATCACACCAGAGGCTTTTTGAAATATTTGGTGAAGTCGCGGGCGGGAATTAAAAGCCAGTATTAGGTAAATACATAAATAAATATTTACAATGGTGATACTAATCAACAATAATGTGGTTTACAAGATTTTCCGTAAAATTCTCTATCAAGGCAAGAGAGAAAACTGTTTCCAATAGATTTCATATCAGAATCTGATAGCTAGCCATATTAAATCAGCCTTTTAGGACATAAGAACATTCATGAATGTGAGATACAGCTGTTTACCAGAAACACCTTTTAAAGTAAATTTCACTTCACAGCCGACACCGACACACGTTTCATTGCTCACAACCTTTCCATTATTCAATCAATATCAGAACAAACAATACGCCGATAAGGCGACACATTCACAGCATCAAATTAGCAGTAATCGCCTACAACCCACACCGCTCCGTCACAAAAAAATGTCTGTAACAGGGAATTGAACCCGCACCCGCCATAAATTCAGTCAAAGGCGAAATTAACTCGCCATGCGTTTACTTACGGTGTCAACATAGCACTTTGATCATGTTCAAGTTATTTCGCGTTCAAGGATTTTTCCTTTGTCAGCACTCGAATCGCGAGATGATTGACGGCCGATCCGCGGCGCGAGAACTGTTAGCCCACCCTGCATATGCGGCCACGAAACTCTCTGCCATGGTAAAATGCACCTTAGCACTTTATCCTAAAGTCGATTGAAAGTAACACTAATAGTAAATATACCGATGTTGTCGCCCAAACTAACCAAACGACAATTACCGTTCCAAAATCGCAAAACATTTCAAAATCAACCCTATCCTTATCACCCTACTGCTCAAACTAATTCACATCAGTTGCAAAAATAACTTGGTGCAGATCTAATAAGTGCACAGGTTTACTTCGCGTTGGAAAATGAGTTTCCATGCGGTGCGAGGGGCGCGGGGGCGGTAATTGTCCCGGTATCAAGGCGGCCCCTGTGATGCCGCGGCGCCTTTTGATTGTTTTTCCCGGGGAAGATCGACCGCTAGTTTTTGCGGCCCCACCTGTCTGTGCATCGGGAAGCGAGGGCAGAAGGTCTGGAGTCTAGACTGAACATGAAATAACTGATCACGAATACTTCAGTAAATATATAGTATTAGGTACCAGATGCTCCAGGATTAGGGTTGCCATCCGTCCGGATAAAGCCGGACATGTTAGGCTTTTTGACCTCTTGTCCGGCCATATTTGACTGCGTCCGGCCCGTCCGGCTTTTGTTAGGCTTTTTAAACTATCGATTAATTCTTTTCTACAAGAAAAACAAGAGGATCCTCGCTTTAAGCGACTGTTGTGTCGCTGAGTAACATATGTATTGATAGTGATCAGACATACTCGCTATATGCGAGTATTATTTTTCAAAACCGCAGCATGATGCAACTGTCGAGAGAGTATTCTCGTTAATTGGCCAGCAATGGACAAAACAAAGGAATAGGTTATGTCCAAAAACCATCGCCAAAATTTTAAACGACGAATTTAATGTGAGACATGTAACTTGTAAACAATGTAATGCGAACAATTATTAAAGAAACAGATCTCGTAAACCGTGTTTTTTCGAAACAAAAGTATATCAAAAATCCCTTTTTTCCGGCTTTGGAATTCAAAAGTCCGGCTTTGGAATTCAAAAGTCCGGCTTTTTTAACGAGTAAGTCCGGCTTTTTGATTTTTAGAGATGGCAACCCTAAGACAATGCTCCTAGTATTGACCCTTCGCCTAGAGGGACACTGAATCAAATAATAGTACCAGCCTATTATTGTCCCACGGTAGGGCAAAGGCCTCTTCTCATACAAAGAAGGCACGAGCATTGATCACCACGCCCGACTTATATTAATTACAAGTCCAGGATTTCTCACGATAGTAAAGGACAAACACAAACACAGGATTAGTCAATGATGTCCAAAATAAACTTAGAAAGTACTTTTTTTTTTAATGCCACATTGGTACTTGCCCGTTTTGAACCCAGCTCGCCAGCTCATGCATGAAAGACGGGGCGCCTTAACCACTGGGCCATCATTACCGGACCAAACAAGCTGACCGGATTGACCGAACCAAATAATACTTAATATTAATTACCTTCCGACTGAATTCTGAAGTGTTATAATAATAACGAACATAAACTACTAATTCCTTGTGCCTAACTATTTTAGACCATTTTAAAACTTAGCTTATTCTCAGTAGCAGCTTGGAGTTAGGATTTGTGTTAATGGCAATAGGCTCGCCCCCTTTAATTAAATGGGTCCTAAACATACCGGCGGACTGTGGGTGTACATTTGGACACTTCTGCCTTACCCTTCGGGGAATACAGGCGTGATGGTATGTATGTTTAAAACTTGGTTCTTCTTTTAATAGCCCAGATGTAGCCTTAGGTGTTAAAATGGTACTTCTGCATCTCGAAGCTTCAATATAATTCCGTAATCGCGTATTATTTACGAGTTGTTTCAGATACAAGTGATGCTTATGTTAACGAACCTAATTATTGCGTTAACTAGGTGGTTGCTGCAGTCACCTCATCTTTGTTCTAGTGACAAGTTGGAACTGAACTATACCATAATGGTAACAGCCACTGGTTTCATTAAAAGATCAAAGGAAGCCTTCAATTTCATATAGAAATTAGTAGGTATGGTTTGGTTAGCAACGAATTTTTTGTTTTTTTTAAAACGTTGCTCCGGACTATTGATTTTTCCTGTACCTGTATAATTATGGTTAATACGAAATAGATGTAAAATTAAGCTGGTAAAACATAAATAATACAGAGGTTTTTTTAGACACGGACAAAATTATTGCCATTTTGACCTTTAATCAGAAATCAGAAACTTAAGTTTTTATACAAATAAATAAATAAAAGTGTATTTCAAAATAATAGCTTTTTAAAAAATAAGTAATGAATACATACATGACAACAATATTGTTTTTATCTGTCTGTTTGTTCCGACTAATCTTCGAAACGGCTGGACCGATTTTGACAAGATTTTTACTAACCGACACCTGATGTAATATGGCGTAACTCAGCCTACTTTTATTTTAGAAAAAGGATTAAAACTCCTTGCAAAAAAAAACAGTCTCTATAACCAACATTCACGCAAACGAAGTCGAAGGCATAAGCTAGTCCGGTATAAAATTAAACAAAAGAAACAATACGACGATGAGTCCCATGACACCGGTCTTTATTCCATGTTTGTCTACCATCTTCATATCATCTCGATTGGTTTCGAAACACAAACCAAACTGTTTGTGCCAAGTGTTCTCGGAAACTGCTGGGATCTTTTTACCTAACTACTGAAGGTAAGAGAGGGGTCGTGTTTTTTTGACTTCAATTTAGGTCAGCGGCTGTCAATATGCGGCAATGTATTACTATATTATTTATCTTAATCCCGTCTATCACTCAGTGTACATTGCAGAGACTATGCCCCTGCCCCGTATGCTGAAGTGTCCCAATTGTTTGTCGCCTGCACCCTTAAAGATCTAAATAGGAAGGGCCTATAGGGCCTTAGCAGAATAAGTCGTAAACGACATAAGGATTCCAGTAAAAGCATGTCTTGAAAAAAAATTGAATGATTTGAATCTAAAACCTGAAAGAAATAATTAACAGTCACAACAATTAAGAACAAATTGAAATCAGGGGTTAACAGCGAAGGGCAATATAAATAAGCAACCTTTAAATAATATTACAACTTTGACAAGTTTGAGAACAAAAAAAACGGTAATTTAAAAAACTAAAAAACCCGACTGCTATTCTTTAAAAATCCCTAAAACAAGATAAATTGTAGCAGTCGGGACCCATTCTAGAAATGGAGGATTAGTGAATTGAGAGCACATACCTATATTACATTGCAGATGGTCCCGAATGGGTCCCGACTGCTACAATTTATCTTGTTTTAGGGATTTTTAAAGAATAGCAGTCGGGTTTTTTAGTTTTTTAAATTACCGTTTTTTATTTTTTATTTTTTTAGTGTTTTAAAAAAGAAATTAATATACCCAGTATCACTCTTACAGTAAATACGAATCTACTGACACCTCTCAAGCTAAAATCCATCGAGCCGTTCAGCCTGCAGAGCGAGCCAAACATTTGAATTTGGCGCCAAAAATCCGCCATTTTGTTTTTTTTATTTTTATATACCCAGTGTCACTCTCACAGTAAATACGAATCTAACGACACCTCTCAAGCTAAAATCCATCGAGCCGTTCAGCCTGCAGAGCGTGCCAAACAATTATACATACATACATACATACATACAAACATACCCTCGAAAAACATAACCCTCCTTCTGTCGCAGTCGGGTAAAAAGGTTGAGTACCCCTGACAAGTTGGACATGTTTGTGCGCAGGCGCCTCCGTCCGTAGCAGAATATTGTTTTAAAATCGATCCCGTAACTTGAGACCTCTCCTATTTACACAGTTTTAAACACAAGTCAACAGACATGTCGCTCTAGGGCTGGCATTTGCAGACTTTCAACATTTTTTGCAGATTAAAAGGATTTTAAATAAACCATAACCATGATTATCCAAAAAGCATGAACATTGAAAAGAATTAGAAACAACTTGCTTCCACCCCAAATATTTTAGACTGAGTAGGTTAGTTAAAATTGTCGTTCCAAAATAATATAAACCACAAAGATTACCTAAATCTAGGAACCAAAAAATACCATCTTTTTTTTTTGGGATGTAAAATCATCAAATGACTACTTTTGCCTTGTGTGGAGCGGAAGGGAGTGTCAGACTCTTACTGACTAAAACCCATTCGCGTTCAGTCCTCCTAATGCTCCCCATGCTCCCTTTGCGTTCCAGGGTAGCGATAACTCTTTCGAACAAACTTTGCAACCGTACCTACAAGCCACTGTTTCTTTGTAAAAAATGCAATAATAAAGTCTCCGTCATGCCAGCCCTGGGCATCAAATGTGTGCAGTAACGCGAGATCAGTAGTAGTGGATGTTTAAAAACATGTCGCGGTCGCGTTGCATCCACGCAGCCAAGGAGTTCGGACAAACACCAGCAGGCGACAGTTCCCACGTCTTCAAGGAAATACTGGTGCACAAACCTAGTATGTTTCAATTGAAATTAGAAGTTGGTTAAATTCGTTTTCCAAGAGATTTTACGTAGTTTTAGGTGAAACCGAAACTGCAAGTGAAAATTATTTTTCTTTTTTTTCATCTTAGCTGACTCCAAAAACGAAGGAGGTACTTAATTTCTTTGTTTTAAAATTTGTTTCCTCATATCCCAAGTTGCATGATTTTAGGCATATCAGTTCAACTACATATATCTCTATGCATTCTCAAAAATTCAGGCATATTAAAATTATGTACGTACGACTAGCGATTCTGGGATCACTAACCATAAGGTATGATTTTGGAGTGAAACATGGTTTCTTTTATTTTTACTGCGACCTTTTCAGGAACCAGAGTCGATTTTAACGTTCTTTTCTAGAATTTTATTCTGTATTATAATTTTACTATGCTTTTACATAGTCTACAGTGCACCTGTGATTCATAACCCACCAGCCAGAACAGACAACCGTTTGAGATAACATATAACAATATGCAGAAAACATAGAGCAAGTTGAGTTATACAGATGCGAAACAGCTTACTTAGGACACAAATATCATTCGATGAAGCATCCAGGAGGCTCATTGATTGATAAAATTGAGTTCAATGCACATTTTCCGGGTTTGAAAATGATAGTAACGTAATTGAGTTTAGTTTTTGCTAAAACGAGCCAACCCACAATCTGTCAATATGTAAATTAAATCAAATGTTCAAACTATCCAACATTAACAGATTACACGTCGTATACCTACTTGAAAAATAGGAGTTACTTGGGCGTGGCCCTGTGTTGTTATATTGGCAAAAAAATCTCCAACAAAGGTAGGAAAGGATCAAAAGACAAGCCTAAATATTACCAAGATCACCTAATTTCCAAATCGTTTATTTAAATTTCGAAACATGACACTTATCTCCGACTAGGCAGAAATTCTCAACAGCTATTTACCTAGTCTTTGCATTACAAACTCAGTGGTGAGACACAACAAACATAATGCATTTGAATTAATATCCTGCCGTATAAGGAATAATGAGAATACAACTTTTTCAATAACCGCATCGAATGCGATCGCGATTAGCATCAATATTGCATACAATGGCTATGAAAGGGTAGAAGCTTTTTATTTAATTTAATCAGTACTTGCAGTGAAAAGAATGTTCAGTTAGATAGTTTAGATTAGTCTTGAGATTATAGTGACGTTACAAGTCTGTATCGATGTGTAGATCTGTGTTTGAAAGTTTTTTAATGAAAGACAGAAGTATTGGTTATTGTTGTGGAAATACATGTGTTCAGGATTATTTTTATAACACAGGGAATATTGTAGAACTCTATTTCTAATATCAACACTTGGCATTTCTCGTGGATCGTGGGTGCGTTTATAAACATATACCTAAACAATTACACCCAGACCTATACCTATACACAAACAACCAGACCCGGAACAACAGCCAGGAAGGCCAAACAAATGTGTAATACACGGAACGAAGTGCAGGAATCGAACACGCGACACGAACCACAGCAGTCAATCGCACAGCCAAAGAGCTAGCAGTGTCATTTCAATTTTATTTGATTTGTTAGGAAATCGCTGAAATACAATTACAAAAAAAATGGAATTATTCCATATAATATTTTCATTGTATTCAATAAATTGTGTTAATTCCGGTTTAAGGCCTTATTTCATTTACAACCACAACATACAGTCCGCTCATCGCCTACACTATTTTGTGTAATTTCTTTCCCAAAATCTATTAAAAACATCATTTCTGTAACAACTTCAAGAGCCTTCATTCACAATCCGTCAGTCATTACCACCGGCACGTCACCTCACCCTTCATTCCCGTCCCCCTTCCTTCTTCTCAACCTGTAATTATAAGACACGACTACATTTCATTCCCTGCCTTTTAATTAAAAAAAGATTACACATGTTTTTTGCAATTTTAGTATTAAAAGCATCAAGTGTTTAGGGTCAACATGACTTACAGTTTTTGAAGTGGGGGAAAAAGTTTTTTGTTTGGTAATGAGCAAAGTTTGTTTTGGTAACTTCCCCTTAATTAGTACAGAAGATGGGTTTGATGTTTTGTTTAAGTCATTTCAGAGTACATGTAATTATTATTTACGTAAATTGAAACGAAGAATATTTGATTTTAGAACATAAACGCTCGGCATAAAAGTAATGGAACTGCGATCGACTTTTAAATTATAAATATCCGTTTCGCACATAAATAATATTCGGTTTGAAGGTTTTATTCATAACAATAGCTGATACTAATTGTGCTGAAATAAACCAAAATGCTACTGGATAGACAGATTTCATTTACAATTCGAAAATCGAATCGAATCAATAGACTTCTAGCCATTAAATCATTCATTAAAAAAAAATGCAAGCAATGCAATGCTGCTGTGCAAGGGGTCCCGGGTTCGATTCCCAGGTCGAGCAAAAAGTGTTATTGGGTTTTTCTATGAAATTCTCAGTAGCAGCTCGGAGTTGGGATTTGTGCCCGGTTAATGGCAATAGGCTCGCCCCTTATTACATGGGACCTAAATATACCGGCGAACTGTGGGTGTACATTGGTACACCTCTGCCTTCACCCTTCGGAGAATACAGGCGTGATGGTATGGTATATATAAAAAAAAAATAGGAAATGAAAAGTTTAGAGTTTCAGCAAGCTACATAAAAATAACATCTCGTTACTGCAGAAAATAGCCGTTACAAAACCGCTGACTCACAACAGTTTTATTTCCCCAAGATCGTCCCAAAACACCCCATAAAGAATAAGAAATAACAATACCAGAGACACTCAATGACATAATTACGTTAACTCCCGCCAAAACTGTCAACTCACGCCAGAAATATAGAACAAAAACTCTATGGCGCCACGCCACGTGAGAACTTGAAATAACAGAGAATATATCCCTCGTAATTTAATACTTAAATATTATTTTTTGCAAAGTTCTAATGTCATATCGGAAGTATGTGAGTGTTTGCTTAGGCCTGTCTCCGTAAGTAGAATAATATTGAGCGATGTCGACGCAAAACATTAGTGTATTCGTGATGTTGGTTCTGCAAACGATTAACTGTATTTTTGGAGACGAGGAGTTTGTTTTGTCGTGTTTATATTTAGATGAAAGAGTTTCGTCTTTTGTTGTACTTAATTGGTAACTTTAATTAAAATTAATTATTATGTCTAAGACGCTGTACATGCTTACCTGAAAGGTCACTAAAAATAAACGTGATTATCATGATTATGACAACACCTTATGAAAATAGCTTGAATGGACAATCAATTTCGTCTTTGGTAATGAATCTTTTTATGCATATTATGGTACCCAAATGAATATGACTTGCCATGAGAGAATTAAGTAGGTATACACCAAACTGGTATAATTCGGTCAACATAATTAGGTATATGTAGTTGGCAAAGCAAATGAAGCACACAAGAATTAGGTTATAGGTAGTATAACGGTTATGAGGTTCACCAAAACAAATAAGGCAAAAGTTATTTAGGATCATTAATATCTGGTTGACCAACGCCTTTTTCAGGATGATAGAGATCAAAAGTCACTGTGACTGCAAAAAAAATTAAAACTTGCAAGTTAAGTTTACTTTTTCCATATTCCTTACAACATTCTGTATTCGTATGAAACATCTTTCTTTTCTAAAGTAGGAGGTAAAAAAAACAGCTGAAGGTGTGCGATAGGTACAATATAGGTACCTCACTGAAACCACCTTGATGGACACCATCAGCACATGGAGAGGGTTTCGTTTCCTCTTAAAAGACCGCACCCGCACCCTCCCTTTGCATCGCCTGTTAGTGCACATCCCTGGGAAGACTGTAAAGGAATCTCCCCTACAATACGTATATACTCCAAAATTAGCTTGAAAGTCAAAAGTAATCTGTCCTCAGTAATGTTAGTATAAAATATGCCAGTACTAGGTAATCATACGCCGCGTGTTAATAGGCGAGAGGAGCAACATGACAGTACAGGACGGATGCCGTGGCGCCGGCGCAGACGCGCAGTTGGCCCGTCTCACGCGCACTGCAACCATCCAAAAAGCATGGTGTAAGTCACAAGCGAAAGAGTTTTTAGTTTACCGTGAAGCCGGTTGCAGTTAAAAAAGAGAAACTTTTGCCCTGCGAGAAACAGAAATGGCTTGAACTAAGATTTAATAGGATTATAGACAACTAAAGAAGAAACAGAATTACAGATTTGTTTGGGTTTAAACGAATGAAATAGAAATGTTCAACCCTAATTGCGTAAAAGGCAATTCTTAGCAATGCCATTCGTTGTTACAAGTCAAAATTGTTCATTGTTTTATTTACGTGGTCGAGCAGACGAACTTTTCAAACAATAAAGCAATGGATTATTTATTTTCGTTAAAATCTTTCGAACTGAGATAGCAATTTCCACAAAATCATTTACTAATATAGCGGATTTTCTTAAAACTGTGGGGTAATTTTACCCCACGTTGCTATGAAATCGTAATACAGAAAAATACGTTCGTTCACAATTCGAAAACAATTCCGATCTTTATAAGCAGTGAAAATCAAATCTGAAGTTATTTTTAAGACATGTGTTTCCAAAATAAGTATATAACATATTACCTATATATGTTTATGTTCAACGCAATTCCAAATCCACACATCAAAATCGCTCCCTTCCCTACCTCACACCACAATTTGAAAGTGTAACACGATCAACGCTGTGTCGTAAGACGATAGCTCGACTAACATCACGCCATCACTCGCGTCGCAGTAATGAACTGCTAAATACAATGTCAACAGTCAACACGTACCACATATAGAACGGGAGGTGCCTACCAGTTGACGAGACCTCTGATCTCTTCTACTTTTGAGAGGGGTGACAGCTATCAGCTGTTTTAACGTGAATGGAGTCCTAGAGAATCACGGAAGATTTGTTTTTTAGTAGAAAATCGTTACCACACTCTAGGTATTTCTCCTGTATTGTGGGTGTGGTTACAAACATATAAACTCATATACACAATTAACATATCCTAGAACGAATACCTGTAGGTTGCCTGTAGGCCATGCAAAACGAAAACAATCATCGTGCGAGAATCGAACTCGATTTGTAAAAACCTAAACTACTCCGAAAACAGATACGGTGCTCTTATGTTAGTCTGATTTTCATTATTTAGGTTTGCTTACTTCTGTATATAAGTACATAGTTGTTAAGTATAAAAAAAAAACATCAGTCAGTCTTATACATTCGCCAAAAATAGGTCAACCAGCATGTCTAGAAATATTGAGGAGGTTTATTTAGTTAAACTTTATACAACAAAACAGTACAAATGCGGACTTAATGACTTAGGCATTCTCTACCAGTCAACCAAAGGTGTTTGAGAGAAAACATGGCAGATGCAAATTGCGTTAGAACCCAAAATATTTCTAGACATCTCTACAAACCTAGACAACACACCCCAAACTACCAAGTACAAACTAATCAGTAATCACAACCAAATCATCGGTAACATCAAAATCCTAACGTAAACGCGGCTTAATGAACGATGGCCGACGCAAATTACTGGCCGCCAGCAAACAGACGGCAACAATCAACCCTTCACTGTTTGCGGGCCTCCCAGACCCCGGCCATGAATTATTCATACGACGTGACAGCTAATTGTAATGAAATTTACTCCCCCCACTTCACCCCCGTTCGTCATCGGTTTCTATGCAATTTTTTGTGGTTAGAATGAAGCGTTAAATTTCTTGAGAAACCATTTTGTTGGTGCTTTTTAGTTGATATTCACCTATATGGGTAATACTGTTTTTATTTAATACTGGTTTCTGCCCGCAACTTCGTCCGCGTCAAAGTTGATATGTTATTCCACGGGAACCGTTCATTTTTCCGGGATAAAAAGTATCATATGTGTTATTCCATACTACAACCTATCTCAGTGCCAAATTTCATCCAGATTCGTTCAACCGTTTAAGCGTGAAGAAGAGGCAAACATACAAACTTTCGCATTTACAACATTAGTGTGAAGAGTGATCAATGGATGGCAAACAAGCCCACAGCCCACCTGATGTTAAGTGGTCACCGTTACCTATAGACATCTGCAATACCAGAGGCGTTGCAAATGCGTTGCCATCTCAGAGGCAAAGTTGAATGTCTCATGTGCCTGAAATTTCACCGGCGCCCTTGAAACCGGAACACAGCAATGCCGCTTTGCGGCAGAAGTAGGTATGGTGGTAGTACTTCCCCAGACGTTCCTTCCAAAAAGGCTCTACTACTACTAGTGTAGTAGTAGTAGTGTAGTGTTCTGGTGTAGTTAGTATCATGATCGTGTTTTAATTGCTCGTTTAGCGATGTATTTATGTATTACATTGTTGGATTAACGTCGGTAAAACAATGGATAAAAGATATGTCCAAAGATTAACGTTCTACCATTTCGGTATACTCTTGTTCTGTTTATAGGTTAAGTTATGCAAAAGACAATTACTACCTAACAATAACAGTGTTTTATATTTTAACTGCTCAATATTATTTAAATCATTAATATTAAGATACGTTTCTAGCCGTATTTCGGACATGTCTGACTTTGGTGAAGGAAAATATCGTGAAGAAATCTGGACTAATTGTTATAAGTCTTAAATTGCCAATCCGCCTTGAGCAAACGTGGTGATCAATGCTCGTGTCTTCTCTGTATGAGAAGAGGCCTTTACCCTGCAATAGGACAATAGGCTAGTATTATAATTATTATGAGATACTCAATGAATGATGATGTATGAATGTGCACGAGACGAAAGAAGTATGTAAGGATCGTAGCAGATGGCGTTCTGTGGTTTCTACCAACCCTCATGGAAAAAAAAACGTAAGTTTATTTATGTTAATCAAATAAAAGACCATCATTCAAAATGAAAACCTTGGAACAAAATAATGTAGAATATGAAAAAATACTAAAACATTGTTCGATTACAAAATCCCCAAATCAATTGTCGAACAGCACCATGTAACCCTACGCCGCGACCGTTCGTTGAGAGCAAGAGTCTTATTATTTTATTAGTTCACGCGCGATTTAATCACGATTGTTGGTTTTGGTAAGCTAATAAGCGGCGGCGGGTTGGGGTGAGGTGACGAGTTACAAGTTACGAGTTACGGGGTCTTTATGACACCAGCGCAGCGGAACGGTTAACTTCGAACGGGTGGAATTTTAAATTAGGAATTTGATTAGTTAGGAGTTTCTAGATATTGGAGGGAAATTTAACGAAAATATAGGTTAGTATAAGATTCCTATTTTTTTTTTTTTTTTTTTGTTAGCCATTACTGTCCCACTCCTGGGCAAAGGCCTCCCTCCACTTCTTCCATTCTTCTCTTTTCAGCGCCTCGTCTCTCCAGTTTTGAAGAAATTTATCGAGTTCGTCCCGCCATCTCCTTCGTGGCCTGCCGCGACCTCGAAGAATCCCAAAGAAGATTCCTATTATTTAATAAAATTATTTTTAAGAACGGTATTGTTAATGGCGATTTTAAATATCTGCACATTAGTTTAAAACACTAACCCCTGAATTCTCAAACGACTCTAAACTATAAAACGTATCGAAATGTATCTCTGTTGCTGCAATACACCTTAAAGTGACAGAGATAGCATACAACTTAAATAAGACTTAAAACAGAGTAGCGTTTAAGAATTTGCCCGTAAGCAAGACAGATTACAGGAAATGCTTAGGCAAAACTTATTCAAATCCACCAAAAAGAATGGATAAAAAAAAACTTTTATCTTTCACCCTCAAAAGAATCCTTAGATTGTAACAATAGATGTTAACGTTTTTGGTGTTGGCCACACAATGTCATTTTTTATATTTAGAACAAATTTATTTTTGACAGCTGTCAAACTGATCATCAATTTAAATGCAACCGTAAGTTTAGTTAATAAAGTCTAAAGTTCCTTGTGTTGTAATTTATAGAAATGTAATTTGTAAGTTGGTGTAGAGTAATTTTGGGGAGAGCGGGGCGTTATCGCATTTCTTCGTGTCCATCTATTTACTAATGACTTCCGGCGTCAGGTGCTCCCCTACCTCCCCTTTCTAATGATTTTTTCGTGTATTGTTCGATGTTTGAATGAGGAATACATAACGACCTATTTTATATGTTCAAGCTACTGACATGACCTAAGTACTATGTTTAATTATTATCTGTTATAAATAATGGGTATTTTTGTAAATCTACTTGAGCAAGAAGGAGTTTTGAACTTTTTAATATACTTTTAAATACTTTTTCCTATCGAAATTGAACATTGCTATAAGGATAGTCAAAAGTCAAAGCATTTATTTCAATTAGGCCATTTACAGGCACTTTTGAATTGTCAAAAAGTTACCTAAACAAGAAAGTTGAAGCTAGTTTTTGTAGCTCAAATAATAACTGCTGTCAGCCCAAGTGGCGAACTGTCAACTCCCTATTACCTATTCTATTTTCTTTTTCTTTTTTTTTTAATTTTATAGTCTACAAACTATAAATTGCCAGCCAGAGTCTCTACAGTAGGTACCTACTCTATAGGATAGCATAGACAGAAAAAAGTGCAGAACATACAGACGTTTTGAGTGCTACAGTTTTACCTGAATTTAGTAGGTCATCTGGATCAACTGGACAATTGGTTGACCTAAGCCGAAACCATATGTAGGTGTAGGGTAGCAAATTAACAAATTGGATTAGTCATAGGTTTATGGGTACCTCTAGTAGGGTTTATGAGTTAGAGTGATCGACTAATACTGTCTGACTGTCACAATAACCATATGAATGAGTTATTGCTAGATTAAAATTGAGATATCCATCCATACCTATTCGATTACACTACACTTAGGTAGGTAGGTTCATATACGTACCTATGCGGAATACTAGAAATCAATACTTATACAGCTTCTAAAAAGTTGATGATAAAAAAATATAAAAAAACAATGGTATCTATGTACATACTAAGGTACCTATGTAGTACAAGTATATAGTAATACTCTAACGATCAAAGCAAATAACACCAATTTTAGACACGGTATATCAATTACAAAAGCCTCCACCGCCATTTTGAATTCTAACTCCTCTCAACAAAGTCTAATTTCAAATACGTTACGCAATAAAGAACTAGGGTATCGCTTTCAAGCGCGAGGCAACGTAATACGATTAATAACCTTACGCTAAAGTGTTAAAGTTGATTTTTGCTCATTGTTAGTTGAGAAGAAGTAGAGTATCACTTACAGGATTGGCTGACATCGACCCCGCCCAGTAGGGCAGTATCCATTTCACGCACACCTAAAGTCCACCCACCGACTACCCGAGAACATAACTGCTTGTAATCGATACAAAAGCACATAGCCAATCCAAGACAACGCTCGCACAGAATAGGGACGCTCCGTGATTTATTGTCTGTGACATTCGAAATTTGAAAGTTCAAATGTGACAGTTGTCAAATTTACAATAGGGTGAACGTACTAATTTTTTACCAGTATTTTTTTAAAGTAAACAATAATATAGATGTTTACTGGTTTCATTTTAATAATTTGAATATAATAAAGCATAACGGTCGAGTACAATAATGAATGTGTTTGGAGAAAAAACACGTTTCTAAGCACCCTAATTAAATATTCAACACGTCACATCTCAGCATCGAGTCACGCACGGTCCAGTTGAAATAACACGCAGCATCCCGTCTGTTTTGATAATCGTCCCGTTTAGAGGTAAACAGGTCTATTATCATAACAAACACGTTCTTTTTATTTCGGACACAACAACGCATCTCTATTCAATATTTATTGAGTGAGTGAGAGAAAAAATATTTCAAAATTAGGAGGAGATATTTCTATATGTAGCTCACGACCCAAAAGAACCAGTGGACAATGGCAATACGTGACCATAGACAAAGCAATTCGACCATCGAGTGGACACAAGTGGCCATAGAGTAAGTAAAGGAGGCCGAATGATATCAATAACTCAATGTTGTCGTTTAACCAGCTGTCTCGTTTGCATGAATAAATAGAATTATCGTTGAAATGTTATTTCTGTTGCTTTTTAATATTTCGTGTTTTGCTTAATATATTTTTATGGTAGAATTACTTATTTATCATTTAACGATTTTATTCTTAGGAATACCAACGTCATAATTTATGAACAGCTTAATCTATTGTTTGCAGTTTATGTACTTACCAGTTTTACGTCTCATATTTTAATAGTCGTACGTAGTAGTAATATAGTAGTAGTAGAGCTCTATGTGAAGGAGCTCGTCCGGGGAACTACCACCATACCTATTATTTCTACCGCAAAGCAGCGTTGCTGTGTTCCGGTTTGAAGAGTATGGGTGCCGATGTAATTACAGGCCCATAAGACATTTCAACTTTGCCTCTGGGACGGCAAGGCTTTTGGTATTGCAGATGTGTATAGGTAGCGGCGAACACATAACATCAGGTAAGCCATTAAATGAAAAAAATAAAAATATTCATGCCCCGCTAAGTAAACAGCACAGCATAGTAGCTAACTAACATTGCAAGCCAAGAAATTGATCAGAACGGAAAATTAACTAAAATTAACGAGTCATAATCGTCATTGAACCACAAACAAGCCTAGAACACATGCAAATAACATTAACAATAGCCTTTAAATTAGTTACCACAGTACATATAAGTGGTTGTAAAAATGCTTCCCGTTTGTGGCCATACCATAAACAAGCCGTCGTAAATAGATAACGGCTGTCTGGAACGGAAACGATGGTCGCTTCCGCCGCGGCGGGCGTCTCCTAGCGCCAATATTTTACAACTTCATAACACTAGGCTGATAAACAAGTTTTACCTGGTATATGTGAGGATATTATGCATAAATTGTTGCTACTATTTCTTTAATAACTTGCGTATGATGCTTTAGTATGTGGATTGTTTTGAATTTAAAGGTTCCAGCTGCTTAATAAAGTTCTGCTGATCGACAACAAAAACTGCTTATTTGATTTTTAATTGTTATTTGTATTTTTGAAATTTCGACATTAATTTTGAAATAGGTATGTACTTTGACGATTATATTATTTACTAGCTGACCCAGCAAACGTTGTTTTGCCATATTTTTTTTTTTTTTTTTAGGGATATGAAAAATAGATGTTGGCCGATTCTCAGACCTATTCGATATGCACAAAAAAATTCATCAAAATCGGTCAAGCCGTTTCGGAGGAGTATGGTAACGAAAACTGTGACACGAGAATTTTATATATTAGATATTAATGTTCACAATTAGGTATTACTTATTTAATCTTTCATGTGTGTACCTACCTTCAAATGTTTGCATGCCTAATTTGAGGTTGATAGTACAAAGATCACAATTTTATTAAATCTATATCTTATGTCATGCAAATGTCTTAAGTTTATGCAAATAAATCTATCCTAATCTACAAGTAGTCTTTTGTTTAACGTTTGACCTGAATCTGATCTCTCATATGTCTTGTTTTATTGAATTATTCTGTTTATAAACACTACTTTTAGTGATAGCTTTAAACACATTATTTGCCTCTTGATACTAACACTACTATCTCAGTGTCAATGAACAGTGTTTATGCGGGTACAGATTGGTTAACACTGCATGTCTACTAAAAGTTCTTCCAAAAAATATTTACAGTCGACACATCAATTTTAATTGAACCAATCAATTTAATGGATCATCATTTTATCATTACAAAAGAGACCAGAATACAGGGGTGGCACTCCAAATAATTTATCATATCATAGTATCTTACAATTTACTAGGAATGTTTAATTTACGAAAACAGTTCTATATATTTATTAAACCGAACTCAACTGACATTAATTTACAACATATTTTTGTTGTGTTACAAACTTAAGAAGTTTATGGTCTTCCATTTGCAGTATTTTATGAGAAGTAAACGGTTTTGAGAAAATTAACTAACATTTACTTCGAAATACATTATGGTTTTACTAAAGACTTAATAAATAAACTAATATTTAGAAATGCAGGCATTTTTTAAGAGTTTTAAAGAGTAATTGCACTTATAAAAGTTATTGGAAGAATAGTTTAGTTGTCAAGTGTTTATGCGTATTTTACAAGACTAATAACTTTACTGAATATAACACTTACAACAAATGACGGGGATAAAAAGTATCATTTGTGTTAAATCAGAAAATGTGTCAATTTTCATCCAAATCTGTTCATCGGTTTACGCTTGATTCATTAACAAATAGTTAACCATCTTCATAAACTTTCACATTTATAATATTATACACATGGTGCATGCTGTGTTAGCCTATAAGTGATTGTTGCACTTATAAATGCACTGTTACACATTACATATAATGCACACATTATTTACAGTGTAAAAAATTGCTGAAAAGCCTAAAAAAAATATAGTCATAGTTAGATAAAGTTGGATTAAGCCTTCAGACTAAATATCATGGGAGCTAAAACCCAAAAAATTCCATTGTCAATTACCCTACATTTCCCTACCAAAAGAATGGCTTAGTATTGCATGTATTCGGTGTAACAAATCTAATCTTCAGCAACACACGATTCGATACGGTAGCGTCGGCACTTCGGCTTCTCAAGGCTTTAGAATCTACATTCACTTACATAAAAGCTCTCTCGCTTATGTTACTCGTAGCGCCATCTATGTGACTGTAAGAGGAACTAAAATTTGGTTTGACACCCAAAAAAAAGAATATTTTTGGATGATTTTCGAACAACAGTCGCGTGTAATCCTAGTAAGGGATTTTTTATTAATTAGTTATTTCTTGCAATGTGAAGGAGCATTTTCTTCATTATTTAAATGGTCTTCTGAATGTCGGCTTTCGTGTATAAGATATAATTATGTTACTAAGACATGATTTTATAAATTATACTAATGAGCTTAAGCTGACTTCAGATCGAATTATCCTAAGACCGCTAAATAATTGAATATAATTATCATGTCATGAAAAAGATTCGATCGAAAACAGTAGATAAGTTTTACTCAAAAATTAATCCACTAACGTAGTTAACATCCAGTTAAACAACACACCTACAAACTCACGAACACTAACAAAACCTGCTCAAACTCTGTATAATTGTCATCATTTCAAGCAGCCGAGTTGAGCCGGCGTGAAACTGCGAAGCGACACGAGCGCCCTCTCGTGCTGTAACGAAGCCACTTGCCGGAGTGGCAGCTGCCTGTCACTTCTAGTGGAGATTATACTAGGTTTGTTAGTCCCCCGAGAGTTGAAGACGAAAAAAAATGCACTAAATTGCTACGCTTTTTAAATTGGGAATGAGAGAAAATGCTGAGAATTTTTGTGCCTCTTTTGTGGATTGGAAACAGAAAAATGCTTGTAGGCCTATTTGTTCTTTCAAGATAGATCTTGGTTTATCCAATGCTTTTTAGTTTAAGAAACATCTTTAGGAGTAACCTAACATTTAAGATTTAAATATAAATCATCGATCACAACATTACTGGCTGGCAAGAAACCACGTGTTCCAATTAACACTCCAGCAAAATACTTATTTAAGGTAAACCTCATTTTAAAAACCGAAGAGCCAATAAAAGAAAAATGAAGAAGAAAATTAATTGTTAACGGTGTTCTTCGCGCCATCAACGCGAGTGCTTCATTACTGGCCGGGAGCCGGGCAGGCGGGCAGCCGGGCAAATTGCCTTCGTTAGCAGATACCCGGCCACCAGTTTTACAAGCTACAATGAACGCCTGGAGATGTGTTGTTAGGTGGACTTTAGGTCATTTGTGGGACCTACTTTCTTCTTTTGTACGTGGTTATAAATGGTTATCGACTTATATGTATTTAAAAAGACAGGTATATGGTAGGTATAATTAGACGAGACAAGAAATTCTTATGAATCTCTTAAGACATGTTACCCAGTAATATGCCTAACTATTAAAGTTCAAAGTGTCCCCATATGAAGGAAAACTACCAAGCTACTGTAAAAATGTTTTCTCAACCAACAACTGTATCAAAATGCGTTACAAATCAACAACGCAATACCCATTAGCCACTCAATATAACTCAATAACGCGAGTCAATAACAGTTACACTCACCCTATGCGTCGACAAAATGGCGTCCAATGACATCTTTTAATAATTCACCGGAATAAAGTTGAAAATCGAACACAATATTATTTCAAATTACAACGTCATTGTACATGGTAGGATTGAATACAATAGAACAGGGTACATAGACGGTGTAAAATAACATTTTGAATAAATCTTTTTGTAGGGGGCGCCATAATAGGTGTTACGAGCTCTCGCTACGAGTGACGCACCCTCGTGGAGGAAATCAAAATGCTGGGCTTGCGTTGAGGAGCAGAATGGACAGCGGGGAAATATGAAGAAGAATTATGAAAAAAATCGATGAAACTACTTGTGTAATCTGTAGGCGTAGGCTCGTAGCGTGCTACGACGCGTAGCTGGCGTAGCGTAGCCTAAAATGTTTTTTTTGGGGAAAACTTAGCTTTAGAAATCGTAGGTTACCCAATATTTTAGGAAAATAAAAAAGACGCTTAATAGGTGCAATATTTGTTATGTAAATTAAGGAAGAAATATCTACTAATTCATTTGCAAAAATTCTTTCAAAACTAGAAAGCTACATTATTTTCGAGTGGACTAGAATATGTTTTAATATACTACTTCTTTTTAAATTCCACGCGACGAAGACACAGGCAGAAGCTAGTTTTGCCTGTGTCTTCGTCGCGTGGAATTTACTACTTGCTTTAATCACATTATTATTTTTAAGTAGTTATCACTTTAAAAGACCATTATTACAGTTAGTAGCCATTCAGATAATGCACATCCAGCTACAGTGCGGAATAGATAGTAAATTACTTAAGCTTCACTATAATTACGAAGATATAATTGAGTAGTAAGGCTATTCCGAAAAAAACGATACAATATATTCAAGGGACAATTCTACAAACTTGCAGGAAATAAACTCACTTTCAAACTGCCTAAAATACCTCTAATTTACGAAAAAAATTGCCATTATCGTTCGCTTAGATGAAATTGTGACTACATTTTGAACGCTTTTTTAAATAGAATTGGCTTTCTTATTTTACTACGTTAAATCGTCATATTTTCTACAGTAACATCCCTTTTACGTCCGACAAGCTCTCTAGCACACCACCGAGCACGAGGCAACGCGAACTCACAAACGAAGTTACACAGTCAAGTAGGTAACGAGTGGCTCTCGCGTATTGTACCCTGTTGTAATGCACTCAGGCACAATGCACGCACCAACTCACCATGCCACCACACAAAAACATCACACCAATATCGACCTTCTACTCTCAGCTACAACGTCTAAAATAGCGTCTACTTTTCCTACAAAATCACCCGACAATCGCTCGCGTTCCCAACTGTACACAGAGTAATTCGCGTAACGCAGTTACCGACCGAACTCGGTGCATGCTAATGCTATGAAAAAAAAGAAATTAAAAAAGTACGGACGGTCCGCTCCGTGCGACTGTAAACCGAATTGGCGCGCTTTTTCATTTGTTTTTTTCGTGTTGGATGCTACTTTTATTTGTGTTCAGTGAACTGAAAGGAAGTGGGATTTGGGTATTATCTATGCACTGCACACCTATGGGTTATGTTCTGTTCTTTATTAAGTGCAGATACAGTTGAGTCTTTGCAAAGGGGCTTAAAACACTGACTAGGTACTTTATATCCAGAAAGCGATTAAAATAAGACGTGTGTTATTATGATTTATTCCATTCTAATACCAAAAACTAATACCACTGGTATTTGTTTCAACTCATATTTTTTTTCTATTCCGAACCGATACCATTGTTTAAACTAATACCAAAACAAGTTCAAAGATATAAGGTACAGTCAGTAAAAATGCTTTGTATGTAAATAGACTTTTAATTGAAAAAAAAAAACAGATAACTCCAAAAAAATCAAATTTTGTTAGCAAACGTCTTGTTCAATGATAAAATATCACATAAATAATCAACTTTAATATAATTTTAGTTCCTCTCTATACCTGTATAATATATTTTTTTGCAAAAACATCAAACAGGAAGAATTTACTTACAATCTAAAAATTACAAAATATCTCAAAAAATTAACTCTTAATTTATATTGAAATTTATCTGACATAGTTATTATAAGATAGGTACGTAATTATTCACGTCTACCTATCTCATAACAACTATGTCAGGTAAATTTTTAACAAAAATAAATCACTTTTTATCTAACAATTGTAAAATATCACAGAAAATCAACTTTTTGTATAATCTAATCAGTCATTCATCACCTACATAGCAATGAATCAGCATTTTTTTTTTGCAATAATATCTAATATGAAAAATTCACTTTAAATCTAACAATTATAAAATATCACAGAAAATCAACTTTTTGTATAATCAAATCAGTCATTCATCACTTACATAGCAATGAATCAGCATTTTTTTTTGCAATGAATTCTAACCTTACCTAACAATTGTAAAATTTCACAGAAAATCAACTTTTTGTTTAATCAAATCAGTCATTCTTCACCTATATAGCAATGAATCAGCAATTTTTTTTTTGCAAAAACGTCATATATGAATAATTCACTTATAATCTAAGAATTATAAAATATCACAGAAAATCAACTATTAGTATAATCAGCTAAATGACGTGTAAATAATTTCTTATATTTCAACAATTAGTAGCTAAACCCTTAATTTTTCTAAGCAGTGACCTACGGAGATTTTGTTTTTGAGGAGTTGGTCAGTTACGTATGTGATCCACGAATTTTTCATAATAGTTGTCTGTGCACATCGTTTTGCGGGGGGTGCGTTTGATTTATATTGAGTAACAACCACTGTTTGTAAATCTGCGTCCTCTTTCAGCACGTTCAGAAGCTGATATAAATTAGCATTCTTTGACTGCGCTGACTGTACCAAATTCAAGTTGTTGGTATTCGTTCGTACATTAAATTAAATTATTTAAAAAGTGGTATCCGTTCGGAATAGAAAAAAAATAAGAGTTGAATCAAATACCAGTGGTATTAGTTTTTGGTATTAGAATGGAATAAATCGTTATTATGTTATTTCTGACGTTAGTGCAAACTATTCAAAATTTGAAAACAATTAGAAACGCCTTGAATTTTCTTCGATTTGTATAAAGCATTTGACTTGGTTTCACTCCCCGACCAAGTATTAACGATAAGGTTTGTCAATACGCCACCTGGCTAGCAGTTCTTCTGTCATATATGAAGGAAATTATTCCCTTATTCCTACCTAGCACTTTCATTTTTAACCGACTTCATTAATATATTTATTACAAACTAATAGAAGGAGTTCCCAAGGGAAGCATTCTAGGTCCAGACCATTTGATTTGGGTGCAATTCCATCTTCCTACCAAACTGCAACTTTCTATAGCCAAACTTATCAGGGCGTATGACGCCATAGTTTCTAAGCGACAAGGACGGACAAGTATGGCATAATGGAAAGGCAAAAAAAACGGGTACACCACACGAATCACTTCAAATTACAAGCTTCACAATCAATACCACAAACCATTGATACACATATAATACAGTTCTTAACAAAATAAACGCCTTGAATTTCACACCTAAACCAAGATATTTATCAAATTATATTATACAATACAATACTGAATAAAAATATCTTATTGCTGGATATTTCTTCACCTCTGCGTAACTTGAAACCTCATATTATAAGAAAACAAATTTACTTTTGCAGCTGCTTGAAAAAAATCCAAAGCATTTTTACTAAGAAATGTTAGAAGAAGGTTATTTTTGTAGCTGTAAAGTTAAGTTGGTAATAAATAGGTTTTTTATATATATGTCAGCGTATGTTACAGTAATTTTGCGTTGTAGGTTTTAATAGGGTGTCGTTTGCGAGGCAAATCCGATTAGAGAGGATAGTGTTACACGGGAGGCGAAACCGCAAATCTGGTTCATTTTATAATAGGAATAGTTATGTAGTATGTATGTGGTATGTTGTGTAGTGCGTAATTTAATTTATTAATTTACTATGTTAATCAGTTGTGCTGTAGGCTTTAACTTGATTTAGAATAAGAATCGAAATCTTCTTCTTTGGAGGGAGTTTTGATGGATTGATGTTTTGAAGTTGGTGTAAATGTCGGTAAAATAAAGAGATAGTGTATGTATTTGTCATAAATGTGTTTACATTGAAATATGCAATGCATGTTTTACCTGGTGAGGCGTGCTTTTTTTTAAAATAACGAGTTAAAGTACTAAACCTTTGATCTAACTAAACTGCAGTTTATTTACGTACATCTATGATTAAATTGTCTAACTAATGAACACATAAACTAACAATTTGCTAGAAGCTAAAACGTTTAAAAAAAATATTCGTCAGGAAGTCATTTAGGTATCTATATAATAATAACACTCGTCTGTTAAATAATTTTAGATAGATTTTTTACATTGGTAAAGAAAATATGTATTCGATAAATAGTGGTTCATTAAGGTCATGATAAGAATTAGTCATCAAGACTTTTTGACCTTAAGGTAATGGTTACCATCGAGGCAAATGCAGAGATATTTTCAATCCTTTCATTAGGTACCTATCTAAGTCATATCCATGTCCAGATTTAACCGAACCATATACCTAGCATACAATAACAATTATGTCTCCACATCTCCAGTACATAAGGGGAGGTAGAAGTGTCAAATAATTATTAATCAGTTGGCGAGAGCGGGGCGCGGACGCCCCCTGGTGGCGCGGCGCGACATTAACATGACAATCGCACGATCTGTCCCTTGGAGCCGTGTGTAGTGACGTCATCGTGATGGTGTGGCAGGACTGTCCGGGTTTGAGATGGGTTTTTCAGGGTTAGATAGTTTCCGGATTAAGGGATTGTGTTTTTATGTAGTATAAGGGAAGATTTTAGGGTTAGAAATAAGAGGGGCAGAGGAGTACCTTTATTATGATATAAAAGATAATTAATAAACAACAATGAGCATCCAACTTCGGATCTACCATCACAATTACAAGCAGATCAAGATTGTAAAAATGTACAAAAATGATCATAGTTAGCATTATTTGCATTGCAATTCTGCTATCTAAGTTTAAGATGAGACTTCAGCTATCTTCGATATTGATAACATCTAGATTTTTGTTGCCATATCAAAAATCCTTTTCATAAAATTCGTAGAAGCAACATCGTCGATTCTTCGCTGTTTCTCTATAGTCCCAAATATAACATAAATCGTAGTCCCACGAATTATGTATTCACAATTAATAGATACTGTACAATGTGCCATTATGCCGCCATGTTGATCGCCCGCTGCGTTACCGCTGCGTTCAACCATCCTCCATATTTAATGGATTTTTTATTATATGGGTGTCAGAAAATTTTTTAGATAACCAGTGGCACCCCGTGATTTTTCGAACGTGTCCCTAATTATTTTTAAAGAAAATATAGGCTATGTTATTGATAATGTAGCTTGTCACAGGTGAAAGAATTTGAAAATCCGTTGAGTACTTTTTGAAATTATCCATTACAAACAAAAATACAAATCTTTTCACTTTATAATATTAGTTTAGACTAGCTTATGTCCATGGTCTCGCTCGTGAAATATTGGATCGCTCAAAAACTTACCAAAGTTTCATCGCAATCCGATGAATGATATAGGAACGCATAAACTACAAACAAACAGACAAACACACATTAATCTTTCTATAGATACGCTCAAGCCTATAAACCTACTTTTCCTTGGTCACGCAAAACGCCACATTAACAAAATAATTCATCTCAAAAATGACACAAAAGTTATACAAAAGATGTATTTTTCATAAGATAACATTTTCTGTCTCACAGATAGGTACAGTACAGCCTCCCCTTATATACAGGGTGCTACACAAAGGTGTCAGTGCGAGGGTCGGGAGACGTGACGACGCATCCTGTCACCTCCTCTTAGGAGGGGTGTCGTGAAGATACAGGGTGTTGTTATAAAGTTATGATGTTAAAAAAGGTAAAATGTATGCAAAAGAGCCTCTTTTTTGTGACGCTGCCCCATCCTAGTTGTCTATGGTTGGTAGAACATGCCTGGATGACTGAAACATCAGTTGTAAAGAGAAGATGAACAAGGAAGGATACAAAAAATTCTTTCGCTAATTAGAAGCAAAGTAATCTCAAAGATTAATAGGTTATACTCTATTATCAATAAAATTTGAGACCTGCAAGCACATTAACGCGGAAGTAGTCGCAGGCAAATGCTAGTACATATTAATATATTTAATTTACTCAAGACAAATTGTGATTTCGGAGCTTCGGAAGGCGTACGAGAGCAAACACCTAACTAGCAAAGGCAATGCGAATAGCAAAAATGTCTGTGCAACTGTCTAGCTAAATTCATTTCAGAACAGCAGATCAGATACGAGTGGCAAAACTGCAATAAACTGAAGAAATATAAGAAAAATTATAATATTCACCTCAACACACACCTACTTCTGATCAATTTGAAACATGTCAGGAATGTAACATGACTTGCACACGCGGTTGTGCAATCACCCTTATTATACCCACTCAACATACACTACCTATATATCTACTCATACCCTAAGTAGTAAGGATTAAGAGTAGGAGAGTTATCTGCGATCGCTTCAGCTCACATTGTTGGGTCACGTTCAAATTTAAACGTAAATAGGGTACGTTTTTTATTTGTGCTTAGATATATCCGAGTTTAAAAATAAGGCTGACTGAATTGAGCAAGTTTTTATACGAGCGATCATATTTTATGAAAGTTAGCGAGCTAGCGGTAGGTAGGTTGCCAGGGTTGCGGAATGACATGTGTTCGAAAGAGTTACCGCGGCCCTGGAACGCAAAGGGCTTTAGGAGGAACACGAGTGGGTTTTAGTCAGTAAGAGTCTGACACTCCCTTTAGCTCCGCCAAGAGTGGAACAAATCATTTAATGATATCCCATTCTTAACAAAAACCCCTTTACGACAATTTATCACATTAATTTTTTGTGTGAGAAACCGGGTTCTGTTCGCTTTTTTCGAACTTCTTTGAGTCACATTGTCAGACTACAAATTGTAATTTTGTCACATATTCATAAGGCTTCACAATGCTCTAGACCTGTATCGATTGCTAAATGTGACTGCATCACACTAAATAAAAAATTACTTAGGCCCACTTGCACCAGCAGCTATTTAACATGGGCCCATTGTGTTTGACATTTTGTAACTTAACCTCAGGTTAGCAACTGACTCTAAATTAAATTCTTGGTATAAGCGGACCTTGCAAATAGGTAACAAGCTGCCTACACACACAAACCAATACTCCAAACAAATTTTCTCACAGCACACTATAGAATTAACTGAATATTACAAAGCACTTCGCGAATCACTTCACATTATTACACTACCTCTTCACTTCACATAACCGCATTGTAAAATAACAAACGCAACGATAATAACACACATCCGCAACTCATTGCTCCTGACATTTCTGCAGGCGTCTCATAATATCAAATTGAAAATCAATTTTATCCTTTGAAAGGTAGTCTGGGCAGAGTAAACGTCACAATAACTATGGCTGGCCTTTAGCCGTCGTTAGCAACGGTGACTGGCCATTTCTGCATGTCCTCTCGCTACCCATTAAGCGTGAATATATCTATTATACGTTGCACGACGTGACCTCATCAGTTATTCTGTGTTGGATTCTTGTTCGTGTGCCGTTGCGTCTGAGAATTAAGTAGTTGTTAGGTACTAAGTTAGGTATATTGATATTGGTGATAAATGATAATGATTTCAGATGTTTTTGCAAATGTATTAAATGTCTTCAAACTTGTCTTGTTTATTGAATAGAATTTTGTTAGATAGTTAGTAATAATAATGTTGGCCTATTATTTTCCCACTGCAGGGCTTATACAGAGAAGACTTGACCACTTTTTACCACGCTAGGTAGGTATAGTGTATTCGGAAACCTTTATCAAATTAATTTTATCGAAATAACACAATATTTTTAAACCCCAGCTTTATTTCATGGAAACCTAAGTTGGTACTCAGAAAATAACTAAACCTAAATAAAATACTCAAAAATAAAAAAAAACAACCGTACCAATTTCCTTAACGTATTGTAACCTAAATATGTCACCGTCATTATCCTCTCAACCCGCGCCGAGTGCCCACCATCTTAGTCCTCACTTAATTTGTTTTTAAATAAACCCTTAACTCCCATGGACGCGTCTCCTTGTCCCGTCAAAACAAAAAGAAAGGTTTGTATCTGTAAACAGTGATCCTTTTTGTAATCTCTTGATATACTACTTCACTATCTGTCTTGACTGTTTACATTTATTGGTAGACTAGCGAAAGGCCCGCGACTGCGTTCGCGTGACTTATTTTAGCTGCGTTAAGTCACGTCTTTGGTTACTGCTCCGCTTCCGAATGTCGTAGCGTGATGATATAATTATAGAATACGTTACTCAGGAATAATGTAGCTATCTTTTGGTGAAAAAATGGTTCATATCGATCCGGTAGTTTTTGAGACTATTTGAACAAACAAAATATTTTTCTAAAAATATGTCTGGGCAGAATATGTCTTCCGTGTGCAAACTGTGTGCCCTGTGACAGTGAGTCGAGGCCGCAGCAAGCCAAGAAGAAGATGACGGGACGAACTGGATAGATTCCTCCATAACTGGATGGATGAGGCACTGGAGCGTGAAGGATGAAAGGAGTTGAAGAAGGCCTTTGCCCAGGAGCGTAACAAAGCAGGCTAACAAGAAAACCTTTAAAAAAAAAGCTTTTATTTAAATGCTCATAAGCTTCTGGAAAAAAAATCCTTGTTCAATCCTGGTACATTTAATTTATGAAATTGACTGGTTAATAGTATAGAAAAACAGATTGTGTAAAGTTTACAACACATAAAGGTTCGGTTGGCGCAGTGGCTGAGCGATTAGCTGCGGCGCTGCGTGTCTGGAGTTCGATTCCCGTTTGTAATAAATATGTATCATTTACGGCCAAAAGTTATTCTACATCTAGATGTTTGTGTATGAGTGAGTGAGTTTATAACCTCTTTCTTAGATATGGAACAACTTGAGTACTATATTTTTTCTAGGTTATACTAATTAACTTAATTTACGACTTAATTAAAAAAGAATGCAAGCATATATTTCAAAAACAAAACACTTATTTTTTATTTTATGTGGGTAGACTCCATTTCTTCCATCCAGACACATAAACAACAAACAATAATTAGCGTTGAAAAGAGATAGCATACAAACGTAACCCACTTCCAATAAGTGTAAACAAGACAACAAATCAATGCAACAATCAGCCATCGCTAATGAGATAGTAAACGCACTTTGACAGATCCACCACAGAGTATAAAGATCAGAAGGTCCATTTTTCAAAAATCAGGAGTTCCTAAGACTAAATCATGATTTTTTGGATATAAAAAAAAGATAACGGATTTTTTTTTCCATATGGTTCTTCTCATAGCTCCTGGCTATGAAGGACAACACTAAAAGGAATAAAGGTATAATATAAAATGCAGTGTAGAACTCTGGGGCCTGTTGAAAATTCTTAGGTACAACTTTAGTTTTGTCGGGAAATAAGCTGGTCACGATTCTCAAAAATAGCTTGGCTAAAAATAAGTGACAATAATACTATTGTAGATATGAAAAAGGTGAACAGTGTTTAATTTCCACTATGTATAAGTACATAGTGGAAATTAAATACTGTTCACGAAATAATAATAAATCTATAAAAAAATTGGTACTTTGGTTAAATCTAAATTAATTTTAACAAAAGAGGAACTTACCTAACACTTTCTACATTCGTGTTTTTAGAAATGTACTACTTTAAAACTGACTTGACCTTCTGCCCTTACTCTACTCCACGCCCCACTTATCCAACACGCGTGATATCCGCTTGCTTCGAACAAAACTTTGATAAAAGTGATAAGAGCGCGTCGGTCGTGGCCATTGGAGTAATTTATTTGAGACCTTTGAGCCTATCACGACATCTACTCGCTGTTGAACGTTACTCCAGTTGCTCAGTACATTCGCGACATGGGTGCGAGGAAGCTGAGAGTTTTACAAGTGATATCGGGGTGGCAGGCCGTGGAGTTGATATTAACATGTGTGTTTGTGGGCATTTGGCAAATATTCGAGATTTCTGTGAAGAGATTGTGGAAAGGATACAGGAGAAAAGCGGAGAATACCCCGCCGGTTGAGCTGACCACAGACTCGTCTATTGGAACTCATTGTTATATTAAAGTTATGGTGAGTTTAGATTTGAATTTGGAATTGTTAGTTCGAAATAGTTTGGTGTTGACAGGGCTACCTACTTTTCATTTTGTTTTTTTTTTCTTACATAGGTATTCATTTATTACTTTCAGTAGTATCAGACGACGATGATAATAATTATCTCTTTGATTAAGTAACTATTATTTCAATGGATACCTAATATTCAGATTAATGATTAAAACAAAATTAGTATAAAAAAGATTCACAGATAAAAAGTTTTAATTGAAAACTTGTAGGTATCATTTAATTTATCAATTAATAAACATACTGTTATTGTTATAAACATACATATGAAAACAAGCTGCATCGATCACGTATTGCACTGAAAGTCTACTGATAAATAAATAATTTGTAAGTAGCTAAGTCTTACGATTGACGATGATGTTAAGCTTCTTGACTTCCCCATCTCATCATCATATAAATTTATTTTAACTGACTTCCAAAAAAGGAGGTTATCAATTCGGTTGTATTTTTTTATGTACCTATGTTCCCTGATATCTTCGTCATATAATATACCAACCGATTGAAAAAATTTCTTAATAAATTTTATTTGATAGGATATACTTTTAGATTGGTCCCATAGAAATTTTATCGAAATCGATTAAGTAGCTTGGTTTTTGTTGATCATATTGTTCTCTGCTTACAAAATAACATCATGGTTCACTGAGCTCTATTAGAGCTAGGTAGTTTACGCCGCGTCCGCCGGCGCAATGGATTGCCAATAACGGCACCATTGCGCCTCCCGCAGGCGGACACCGTAGGCACGGTCTGTGGACGGTGAGCAATGGGTAGCTCACCGTCCGTACGTTATTTAACGACAGACCGTGTCGACGGCGCGTTCATGTTCCGCGCAAAGAGGTGTCAGCACAAGGAAGGGGCCACTAAGGGCCAAGGCCTGCCGGGGCTGCGGGTTGTTCGAAAGAGATACCGCGCCCCCGGAACGCAAAAGGGCACATGAAGGAACATAGATGGTTTTTAGTCAGTAAAAGTCTGACACTCCCTCCCGCCCCGCCCAGGACGGGGGGGGTCATTTGATGATTTTACCATCTTTAAAAAAAAAAAAAAAAAAAAAAGCTAGGTAGTTTTAGAAATATCTAAGTATTATAAAATACCCAATACTTTATCCCTATGGATAAGACAAGACAGGCAACATGGCTTGAAAACCCTTATTAGAACATTTCATAATGAACAGAGTTCGATGAACTTGACCCAAATGATACGTTGATCGCAGTAAACCGGAGCTTCTGGCTTATTTGTTAACTAGATGTTGCCCGCGACTTCGTTCGTGTTGTGGTTATAAAACGCAGCAATATCCTTAATAAAGAGACTTTGCTTTTAGTTATTTCTTCTGTTCTACTAAAATAAATAAAATTTCTAAAATAAAAGTAGCCAAGTTACACCCTATAACAGTAGCTATTTGCGAGTGAAAGTCTCGTCAAATTCAGTTTCCTTAGGGCCCTCAACATAATGCAGTTGCACGGCGGATATATTATGTAAATACTAAGAACATGATTAATGATAAATTTCGTGTATTCTGACTCACTGTTTCACATTGCTAAGATTAAAAGTAGAGATAGAAACATAAATTATGACTCAAAGAACTTTCTTTCAGCAAATGAGTTTTATGATAAGCAACTGGATACTACACTGATAATTAATCTCGTCCCCAAATCTACTTCACGATGCGAATACAGGTTTCTGCACGACTGCTACGCTAGAGGTCCTGGGTTCGATTCCCAGGTCGAGCAAAAAGTATTATTGGGTTTTTCTATTAAATTCTCAGTAGCAGCTCGGAGTTTGGATTTCTGCCTGGTTAATGGCAATAGACTCGCCCCCTATTACATGACACCTAAATATACCGGGGAACTGTGGGTGTACATTGGTACACCTCTGCCTAACCCTTCGGGGAATACAGGCGTGATGGTATATATTATATATACAGGTTTCTCTTTTTTTACAGGGAGTCAAATACCACTACGTCGAAACAGGCCCTAGATCAGGACAAAAAGTCTTGATCCTCAAGGATGCCCCAGATTCCAGTAACCTATGGGGACCAAACTGGGTCAACGTGGTTCGACGGTTAGCAGAAACAGACCATCACGTGGTCACCCTGGACTTGAGAGGGACAGGGGGCAGTGAGGGAGGGTCGAGGAGTGACCTCTCTCCTCCGAGGGCTGTTGAGGAGCTGTCAGCGTTGCTGAAGGCTCTTGGAGTGTCGGAGAACAGACAGGCTGTTGTCATTGGATTTGGTATTGGCGGAATGCTTGCATGGTAAGAATACTTTTTATAGCTTTTGAAAATTGTCTTAAAGAGTATTAACTGTGATGTTTAGGCTACCCTGGGCTTGGTACGTTTTTTGCACAATACCTAATTAAAATACAAGCCAGATGATTTGTGTTAAAAAAAACGCGACACACAGTGTAGCAGCCGATCGCTCAGCCACTGCTTTAGTTCTAACAAACCAAGCCCATCAATTCTACTAAAATCTATTTTAAGCATACATTTTTGATGTTCATTGAACTAATATTGCTGAATAGACGAGTCATTATAATATATTTGCCACATTTAATTAGATTGACGTGATTAATTAAATTGTTGAGAAATTGTGGCGACTATTAATAGAACTATAAATTGTAAAGAAGGTGCAAGGTCAGGTCTGACGATCGAGGTCACCTACCTACCAGAATCGGGTCACAATCACCTCATTTGATTAGCTCAGTAACAATGATAAACTCATTAAAAAGTTATCATTATTAATAAACGTGGCATGTTAAAAATAGTTTACATGTACTTATCTGAAGTATTCTGCCGTGCGATTCTCTAACATATTTCAACGTTGCGCTCGACGTTGAGCTCGTCGACGACGCTACTATGTCAAATCAACTCTATGCGTTGTGCGTAAAGTTGATTTGACAGTAGCGTCGTCGACGAGCTCAACGTCGAGCGCAACGTTGAAATATGTTAGAGAATCGCACGGCTGTACATAACACAATAAATATACCATCTCGCATGTAATCTCCAAAGAGTTAGGCAGTGGTGTACCGATGTACACCCAGAGTTCGACGGCAGGCAGTGCCGTAACTAGGGCAGTGCCAGCGGTGCCCACGAACAGGGCGCAGTCCCTGGATCGGCGCAGAAATTACCAGATCAGGACCAGATTTTTTTTTAAGGGCGCTTTCATAATCATAATCATCATCAAAGGCTAATTACGGTGCTGCCGGCAGGTCCCATGTATGTAATAGGGGGCGAGCCTATTGCCATTAACCGGGCACAAAATAATGCTAACTCTCATAGGAATTTCATAGGTAATCGTGAAAATTATGTAGTAAATTAAAAGTCGGCCTGTTTAGTTTTAGGAAAGAAACTAGAAGTTATCTTGTATTTTCTATAATAATACCAGTAAGTGTAGGCTCTTCGCTTTGACGAACTATATTCATTACATAGATACATCATCATCGACTCATTCATTATTTTTTTGGTCTTCCGATTAGTACATTATGCATAATGATTGTATGAGTGTGCCTTCACAGTTCAAAGTCGAGCCGATTAACCTACTATAATCCTACGATTTACAACTCGTACTTAATCCCAACCTCACGCAATACCTGAACTTTGTCCCTATCATCTATTTCTGGCTATAAATAGCAACTAAATAAAAAACCAGATAAACTTATCAGATAGTGTAGTTGAACGGACACAGATCGTCTGCCATGCGTCTACGCAAATACTCGTACGATGTGTTAATCATTCTGTTTGACACTTTAGAATGATGTCACTAAGTGCCCTTTGGACTGGTATTAATGTTGCTGTTGGTAATCTTTGAATCTTTGGACTTCTTTGAATTATTTACTGATGCAATATGTAAATTAGTTGTTTCTGTGTAAATCAAACGGATTTTCCTTCCTGGTTATTCGTAATGACCGGATCTTCGCGTTAACCTAAAATGATCTAGCAACAGGGCAGTCCTATAATGCCAGATGATTTAGTCAACTTATGTTTATTTTCAAAAACACTAGGCGACATCTAAATGTAAAGCCTAAATTAAGGAATGCTTTTAAAGCCTGCCAAAGATTTGCAAAATTGCGCCTAGTGTTTGTGAATGCAGGCAGTAGTGCCTAAGGTATTTGGAAAACAGTACTTCACGCCATAACTCATGATTTTACAATCACATAAGTAGGTAGTACAATCTGAAATGGTATTCAACTTGTTTAGTAATGTTTTATACGCCGTAAACGACAAGTTTAAAGGTTATGTGTAATTGATAGATAGTGAGTAATGACGCCTATCCATCGCTGTTTATCTACGACTTTCCCTGTTATGTCACGAACGCTACTGATATGGTGTTGTTTTTATGCATTCCTGATTCAAGAAATGAAACAACGTTAGCTTAGGCTAGATGCTTTGTAATTAACAGATACTTTAGAATTCCTCATGGCCAACGCCATAAGGAAGGCAGACAGGTGTTTTGTACTCCTATCGACTAATATCCCTCAGTGTTTCTCCTGCTGACCGGTTCACGGGAGTCGATTGGACTATTCTGCCGTACCCCAGCACGTTATTGCTTTCGTGAATTGTATTAATCCAAAAGTTACAAGCTGATTCTTCAGAATATTAGTACCTTATCCTACTAGTGTATTAGTATTTTTTTACATCTAGCCTTTGTACCTACGTGAGACTACTTGTGTTGACTTTGTTTTATAGTAACTTTGTTACTATTAATACCTACCTACGTAAGATACGAGTATTAAAGTATATGCGTGTCTTGTTCCAGGTACCTCGTTCACTCCCGCGGCCCTCTGATCAGCAAATTCGCCGTCATCAGCGCTCCTCATCCGAATCTCTACTGGCAGTACCCACCGGCATCGTTCTGCCATCGAGCTCTACATTTTATACAGGTTTGTATCACATTACATATCTATTAACTTCTGGAGCACCTTTCTTTGCATGACTTTAGGGAGAATTCTCTGATGAATCAGATGCTTGACGGCACGACGCCCGTCTCGTCGGAGGATTTTCCCTTTTCAATGGGGAAACCTTAAACCCTGTTTTATCATACATAGCCCCGAATTTGTGAAATAAATGCAATATTTTATCTTTCTCACAACTAGTGTGAACTGTATGCTATGATTACATACAAATTAATTGTGGTTAGTAAGTAGCATTGTAATAAAAACCGTAGTATGGTGCAGCTAAAGATATTGGTTTGAAATACGCGATGGTCCTTAGTTTAAGACTTTCACACCTGATGGTGGACCCCTGCCTTGATGATGGTAATGATGATAGGATCAGAATTCCACGGACTGGTTAGGACATTCATAGGTACCATTAAAACTACAAATTCAATCATCTTTAAGTTCCTATACAACAAGTACTACAATTGTCTTATTTTTTCAGATCCCCTTGAATATTAACCCATTGTACTTGCTTCAGTGGCCGCACTTCCCGGAGCGCTGGCTGGCTGAGGGGGAGCTGAATGACCGCGAGGGCAGCTGGGCCAGCTCCAGGGCTTGCGACTGGACTGGCGCGCTCAATTATGTTAGGGGTAAGTTTGTTTGATGGACAATGAAGGGAGCAGTAGCCTCACAGTTAATTTTTTTCCGCAATAATAAAACAACATGGTACCTATACCAAAGATCTAATGGCCCAATGATTAGGCGCCCGCATCTCATATATATATATTGCGGTTTCACATTTTTCAATTCATATATACCTACCTATTTTCTGAGATAATTTTGGACATCGCCTTTGCCCTGTAGTGAAACAATAACAGGCTAATATTTTTGTTATTTTGTAACGTAAATCAAAGACATCTGACCTGGTTTACTTATCATAAGTAGGTGCAGATACACCTAGACTAGAGTCAAGAGCTTACCTGTCTCGAATTTATCTATCTCGGTTCGGATCACAGTTTTTTTGCCATGAAAATGAACCACCCCTCACACACCATCTTATCATTATTACAGGAGCAGCCTGGTGGCAAGTAAAGCCAGGGCTCCGCACATCGGCCCCGGCTCTGCTGGTGGGTCACAAGGACGGCGCTGCTCAGCTGGTGGCGAGCGCGCAGCACTGCACTGCCTCCACCCTCCGATTAGTCGAAAAGCCTGATCCTAGCAGTAGGGAGCTTATTGGTGTGCTGCTAGATTTCCTAATAGGTTCGTTGCTTATGTAATTGGACTTGGTTCTGGCAAAACGGTACAAGCCACAATCTCTTAATAAATTACTGAATAAGTGAATACTTATGCCCGCCCTTAACTTATGCTTAGAATGGATTGAAAGTTATTAGCGTTGAATATAAATAATCCTTACGAATTACTTTAGAAATAGAATGAAATTTTGACGTCACGGAGTGGTTAGTTTAGTTTTATCGAAATTGACGACGACGACGTCGTAGGTGAAGGAAAACATCGAGAGGAAACCTGGACTTGCAATTAATATAAGTCTGAAATCACCAGTTCACCTTGAGCACGCTTGCTGATCAATACTTGTTGTTCCTTCTCTGTATGAAGAGTATTTGCCCTGTAGTTGGACAATAATAAGCTAATACTATTGTTATTTATTTCAATTTGTCATTTACTTTTCCAGCTAAAGAAAAAGTAATAGAGGAGGTGCCAAGAGGACTGATGGGCCGCATGTTTGGTGCCGTCGCCGATAGAGGGCGCGAACTCACGGCTAGATTAGTACTACCACCAACACAAGCCTGATTTTAGTCCCTACGCTCATAATATTAATTATGTTAAGGTTGTAAATGTTTAACAATAAGTTGTTTATTGTGTTCGGATTGCGAAAGAACTAGAAAATGGTTATATGAAATGAATTTCGTGTGAAAATTGCTGAAAAGTATATACAATGTGGACATTTCAACAGGAATCAGTTAAGGTAATTTAATTTAGTATTAAAAGTTTTGCTCAAATATTTCAAGAATATTAACCTTTTGACCGCCACTGTCGTGTATAGCCGACACATGAAAACGTGCCGAACACGCTACAATCGTGTATAGACGACAAGAAACCTGCATTTGTCGGCTATACACGACTGGGGTCGAAAGGTTAAATAAATTAGCATGCAGCGCCATAGAAATAAGAATAGTCGCGTTCTTTTGCGGCCACGGTCACACACGATCGTACGATGTTTTATTATGATAGCAAAGTTCACTTACTAATCTATAGTGATTAGATAGTTTTATACTTTGTTTATATGTATAGTAGCATCATGTTGTTGTTCTCGCGATAGCACGCTCCATCAACCATAATACCTGTAATTTTCTGCATGATTTCCAATAGTAGATACCTACCTTATTTTATTGATGTAATCAATACAAATATTATAAAGAGGTAAGGTTTGTTTTGATGTTTGTAATCTCTGGAAGTCATTACTGTTCCAATTACAAAAAAAAATATTACTCATAAAAAGCTATTTTTACTGAATGCCATAAATTGCCATAAGCTGTGTCAAGGAGGTAGGTAAACGTCGCGGGCAAAAGCTAGTAATAAAATAACTTTATTTTTTTAAACCACGACATATTTAATTATATTTATGTTAATTAATCATAATTTCAAAATAAATGTTTCTTTTGTTTTGTTTAATTAAATAAAAGAAAATGTTTTGTTAATTTTCTGAATTTTAAATTTTAAATAAGGGTGAGTTATAATTTACTGGTCATTTTACAAGTAGCAAAAAGAGGTGTACCTAGGTAGTCAGTATTGGAGGAATTTTTATTTTAGGTTTTGCAGATTATTCCTTAATTAAAGATAATAATTAATAAAAATATCCAGTGAATTAGAAGTCAGACCGCACAATATTATGTTTTTAATTTTAATTTTCATGCATTTTATATTTATGACTTGTTGCATAAATGTATAAATGTTAGGTATAGTTGTGAATAAATTAAATTGTATGGAAATAGGTTGTATACCTAGTTTGAAGCATGTTAATGTTCCAATACCAAAGACATTGTTAATGCCCGATTATTGTTTTATACGTTTATGATAATATCGTTGTTATTAATGTAATTTAAAATTAATTAAATATTTTTTTTATACTTATGCAAACTTTTATTTAAAAATCTGCTTTTTTATTGTATTTTATACCTTACAGTGATATTTTCGAGAAGGTGGAGTTCCTTCCTAGATAAAGATCAAGACACCAGCTAATTACAGAAAAATCAAAAACAAGCCCACTTTCTGCCCGACCTGGGATTCGAACCCAGGACCCAACACTCAACAGTTGTACTTGCCACCACAAGATCAACGGGGCAGTTAATATTATAATGATGGTACGTACCTGCAGTATGTACCCACGTTACACAGAGACACGGCGCACACACACAATGAAAGCATGCACTTCTTGACAAGCAAATTTACGTCGTATTCTCCAGGAATTACAACCACTTTTAGCTAAACAAACCACCATTTTGCGAGCAGAATACAACTAACCGAAATGAAAATCCCTGATATCAGACAGAAATACAAATGGTACCTAATTAGGTCACAAGCTAGCGTCCTTGAAAAAAACGTTGCCCCCACTAGGAATTTCTCCTTGATCTTTACATAAAAAGTCACATAACTACAGCCAGACCTGGAAGAACTGTATGTAGGCCATAAAAATATTTTGCTCCGAATGGGTTTTTGAACCCGCGACACGCAGCTCAGCAGCCAATTGCTTAGCCACTACGCCTCTAAGATCGGGCATCCGACGGCACGAGATGCACGCGGGTTACTCAAAAGCATCGTGCGGGGGCGGTGCCCTCATGTGAAAATACGCATTCGAATTTCAAAACTACGTCATTCTGGCGAAAATAAAAACTTCGAATTTCGAACTGACCAAAAGACACATTGATTTTAATTTCTTGTTAAAACAGTTTCGAACAACACATACATGTTGCTCCAATGTTGCACAACTTTTGTTTACCATATAAGCACTGTTTTTGGCTACAAGCTCTTTGTGAAGAAGCGTGTACGGGGAACTGCTACCACCATACCTATATTTCTGCCGCAAAGCAGCGTTGCTGAATTCCGGTATGAAGGGTTTGGGTGCCGGTGTAATTACAGGCACATTTGGCATTTCAACTTTGTCTCTGGGATGGCAACGCATTTGTAAGGCCACTGGTATTGCAGATGTGTATAGGCAGCGGTGATCACTTAACATCAGATGGGCCGTGGGCATGTTTGCCATCCAACGACATAACAAAATATGTTATATACTTTAATATGTAGTTCGATCAATATGCAACGAAATAAATAAAACAAAAACAAGTGCAAACGCCTCTTTAATACGCAATTTATGCTCCACAAAAAGCTAACCATTCATAAATTTTCGCTATCATATAATATTCACAAATCTCATATTAATATAATAATATTATAGAGCGACCTAGAGTCTCTAGGGCACACTCAACGGCGCCTAATAAGGAAGATTTTATATCACAATAGCTGTATAAAGAATTTTTACTACGATTATATCTACATAGACTTGTTGTAATAAATGAGACACCCTATATTTACAGAAATATACAATAAGATCTATGTGAAAAGAAAATGTTGCTTGTGTTAATCATCTTTTCGAACCTAATCTATAACCCTACCCATATTGGCAAAGAAATAAATTATTGCTTATTATAACAGTACCTATGGCCCCGAGACAGCAAACAATTTGCCATTCAAGTTAGGACTCCAAATCGTGTGCGTTAAAATACTTTTTTAATGACAAGATAAAAAGGTGAAGGCTTGCGGGCGGCACGATAACAGTTGGACTTCGGCCGTGCCGTTGCCATATCCGAGCGATGTTGTCGTAATGAGCAAGAACCATTTTAATACTATTGGTAATTTACCTATTATGGTAGTAAAATTACAGTTTAAAATGTAACTTAATTATAAACTACAGAAAATACAGTATAAAGTGGGTGGTCTCATTTGTTACAACTACGGAAAAGCCAAAACACTGTTAGGCCAGACATCGAATAGGCACGAATCCTTTACGAGGGGTAAGAGAAAGGTGAAATAATACTGTAAGGGTGAAAACGCCCGTAGATTCAAGTGGGCTTGAAATTGTAATTTTTTTTTATTGTTTTTTTTTTCTGATCTTATCTTGTGAAAGTAACATCAGCCCCCATGGTTGTTCCTCAATATTTTTGTATTGATTTTTGACTTTATATCGCATAGTTTAGGCTCGCATCATCCTTACTTTAAGAGTTTTTAAATAGTCTCTGGTATTTTTTTTTTCACATATGCTTCCCAACCCTAAAGGTGTCTACACACCAACGACCCGAATTAGCCACCGGGCTCATTTGAAACTTATTTCTGGATTCAATAAAATCAGCCCAGTGGCTAAGCGTGTGGTACGTAGAAACCTTAAGGCTTGTATCAACTCTCAATAGACACCAGATATATTAAAAAAAAAAATTGAACAGAATTTCCCTGCCTAGTAATTTAATCGGACCTTATTAGAAGGTAGCCAACAGCCTTTAAAGTACTTTCCCCCCTCAAAAGTATTATTTCACTTTTTCTTATTAAACTTTTTCCAAACAATTGATCTTATCCTCCATTAATCCATTCAGTGCGGGGCGACGCACATGCGCGTTTTTTGACGGGCATACGCGTTGCCCGCACTGAATGGAAACTGTACAAAAATGAGATGCGGTTAGTTTCTACATGATTTGTCGATACGGGGTGAAGTTGTAACTCGACTTTTGATATGATTTATCACTGGGTCACATTAAAATACAAAATAACAAAACATCTTTTAAATATGTTTACTTTTCATTCAGCTGCCATCTTTCAGGAGGTAAAAGTACTCACGAATATAGACAACGAAATATGAAAAAAAAAAACTACTGTTTCCTACAAAAATGCACAACAACACAATCAAAATGTACGAAGCAGAGGATTTTTTTATATATTCCTCGGTTGATTCTTTAGCAAAAGTTGCTTGTATTCGTGAGTACTTTCACACACTGAAATATGGCAGGTGAATGAAAAGTAACCATGTAGAGTTTACTTTTATTATACTGGGCCAATTGTAAAAAATATTTCCCTAACAGGAAACGTTATCCCTGCGTGCTGACCCACATCTTTAATATTTTACTATAAAAAATTAGGGATCTGTAATAATGTTTACGCGGATCAAAGACGCCGTCAAACGCTGGTCAAATAAAACATAAAAAATAATATAAAATACACAAAGAGAAAAAGTGATTCTACTTTATCCGACCATATTTGAAAAATAAATCTGCCTTCGTCAAGATTTCACCGGATCCTTTTTGAATTTAGGCTTTTTCAATAATTAATAAATAATCAAGGATTTTTAGGGTTCCGTAGCCAAATGGCAAAAAACGAAACCCTTATAGATTCGTCATTTCTGTCTGTCTGTCTGTCTGTCCGTATGTCACAGCCACTTTTTTCCGAAACTATAAGAGCTATGCTGTTGAAACTTGGTAAATAGATGCATTCGGGGAAGCGCATTAAGATTTTTTTTTTTATTCCCAAACCGTCCGAGTTACAATTCATCCTATACAACATGGTACGTGGACTAGACATAAGGCGGGGGGTATTTCAGTCAATTTAAATCACACAATTTTGAGTTAATTAAGTTCGAAACATTACGGAGAAGTCTAATGGGATTTGGCACATTATATTATTATTTTTTTGCCTTACTTTCGTTTAGTTGTCAGTTAGCGTTTGATATTCAACATATTTTATGAGTAGGTGATATAGTGACAATGTTTTTCTTCATACAAGAAGTCATCGCTTATAAAATGTTAGCAGATTTTTATTGGCTTTTCACGGTTTATTTTGCTTGATCTGGGAATAACATAAATGTTTCTACAGTTTGAAGCTTTCATATAAACCAATTTAAGTAAATTGTTGCAGATGTGCTTTCCATCGCCATGCTTTACAAAAAAATTTTCATATCTGCTGAGTCATATTTGGTACAGTACGGCAGACGTTTCTTGGCGGCCCTAAAGTAAGCCGATTAGCTGCGCAGTACATAATTTTGTTCCTAAGAGCTCAATTGCGTAGCCAAACTGCTAACTTCAGAACTGCCAAGATACTTCCATCGTACTGTACGCATACAAGAAAAACAATAGCGTCAAAAGCGCGAAAGACATTTGAACGATATTACGATGACCTTTTGTATGAAATGATCTGTGATTACACTAGTTCTAAAGATATGTTATAAATTGGCAGTAATCCACCAACTTCCAACTAAAAGAAAGTGAGACACGTTTAATTGTTAATATTACGTATTAAAACTCAAGCGTACGTCACACACCACAGAAGCGTTACCTCTCTACTCAGACTGTTTTAAACTTAATAATAAATAACTATACACATTAACATATACAACTTAAATTATAATAGAAAAATTATACAGAAATACTCGCTTGTATATACTGTTAGAAATTGTATTTTTACTGAGATTTTTATTTATTGAATAATTACTGGCGACGGCTGTCAAAATATCACTAAACATAAACCTTCTGGAATACATTTCCTATACGTATAATGGCAGAAACCGAATGAACATCAGCATGGTCAAACTGACAGACACGAAAAGCAACTTTGTTTTGTACTACTTAAGATAACACTTCCTCTGTCAAAGCGATAATCATAGGTAGAAGAAAAGAACGGTCAAATTGATTGGAACAGCAATTACAATATGAGTCAATAAAGTTGGTCATTACGATATGTTTACTTTAAAAATAATCCGTACTTCCGTACTAATAAATGCGAAAGTAACTCTGTCTGTCTGTCTCTTCTTCACGCCTAAACCACTGAACCGATTTCAATGAAATTTGGTACAGATATAGTCTGGGACCCGAGAAAGGACATAGGATAGTTTTCATCCCGGAAATCCCCCGGGAACGGGAACTATTAATCCACGCGGACGAAGACGCGGGCAAAAGCTAGTACTTCATAAAAAGTTAAGGTATATAATTTCAAACAGTATTTGCAAGCAAGCCACAAATGGCACGTACTGGTTGTCACAAATGTTAGTTACGTTAATATTTCAGTCGTTCAGTGTAGATCTATTTGTAGCAGGAATGATGGAGCCGTGTAAGAGACCCACGGCACGACCATTATCAATCTATCTTATGGTAGCAACACACAATTTTTGCGTCTGTGAATATATTTTTTACATAAACAAAGTCTACAATGGAGTGAGCTTACTTAGAAGAAACCTGTTCACTCTAACTTTGAAGAGATTAGGGTTGAGTGCGTTCGGCTTAATAATCGGGTCCCATTAGCACCCTTCGGGTACAGAACCCGAAAAAACTGGTTAGCTTTTGTTCACAATTTGGGCATACAGACGCAAAAATCATGTGCATTTACAAGAACTGCAATATACTATTCAATGAAAAATGCAAGAAGTCAACATGTCTATACATTACTATGTATTCCAACCACACCAGTAAACTCTAGCACACACTACAGTAAACTGTTAAAAGTCTAATAGCTGCTCGAATTATCTTTATGTTACAATTTAAAAAGAAACAGTCCCTTTAAATAACAAAGAGTCCATATTACTTCAAAAGTCTCAAAACACTATAAATGAAGGCTAGAAGAAATTACCTAAACGTAGGTACTATAAGGTATCAAAATGCCTTTGTAAAATGTCCATTTATTTACTATACAGTGGTTTCCCCTTTAATTTCAACGTCTGACACTGCTTCGCTGACACAACTGTCACTGTCAGTCGGCTTTAGCGTGACGTCACTGTTCAACGTCACGTCTAGCCCCGCCTCCTTCCTCGGCGTTCTATCTCTCTCCCTCTCTCTACTGGTAATCTGAGTATACAACTCGTCTATCTCACTCGCGAACGACACCGGACTGCTGTCACGATTGACCTCGGGACAACTCAAGGCGGGCGTCGGGACATATTTGCCTAATTTAGGATTACTTTTTATCGTTTTTCGCCAGCCGGGGTCGTAGTTAACATACTGGCTTTCTAGATTTGATACGTCCTCGTTGCTGAAGCTGATCTCGTTGGGACACATGGATGATGGCGAAGGGGCGTATAAGCCGTGACTTCGGATGCTGACTTCAGACATTTGGTAGTTGGGGCAGTAAATATCGCTTTCGTTCTCGAAGCCCTGCTCGCTTGCGTTAGTGCTGCAAGTCTCGAAGTCGTACGTGGTCTTCGCCATGAAGAACGTGTCGTCCTTATCATCATCCAACTTCTCTTTAGACCCCTCCATGTTTTGACTCTCGAGAAGGTTGTCCAACTCTCCCGAACCAGCCTCTAAGCGCTGCGGAGTACTAGATCTGTTAATATCATCAGAATTCATGGTGCATTCCTCTGATATGTCTTGTAGAGACTTGTCTATAACATTCTCTTTGTCTTGCTTTCCAGGTTGTAGATAGTCTATGTACTGCCCAAAGCTTTCTGTGTCTGTGATCTCATTGGTTGAACATAAGGCACTGTGCGTTTCTTGGAATGACGTCATTTCCGAATGCGTGTTTAGCGTTTGGTCGGAGCATGTGTGAGGCATCGCTATCTCTGATGCTGAACTGTATTCTAGGCTGCATTGCTGGGAAATAGTTCTCATTTCTGGCTGTTCGCTCGCGTGGCTCTGCAAGCATTCCTCAGACACGCTACTGCGTTGTCCGTTGAAGTTTTTCGGGACATTTGCCTTCACTATTTGGTGTTGAGGCACGAGAGTCTCTGGGACGTTGGTGTAAATGTTCATAATTTGCGTCCTGCTAGTTTTGGGGTCTTCATTTTTATTCCAGGACTTTTTATCAGTGGAATAGCTTTTGTAGTTATCCTTTGATTCGTCCTCTAACAAATTAGGATTTAAAACGTTTCGTGTCTCTTTGATACCGTTGTTTGACCTCTCAACGTGTATGTTAGTGTTATTGACTTTAGATCCTGAGTTTATTATGTTGGCAACACCGTTATAAGCTTCTTTAGTTGGCAGTGGTAGCGAGAAATGCGAGTCATTGTCACAATCCCTCCTCGTCGGTAACTCGAGACAATTTCTCTTCATATTCTGTCGTTGCTTTTTGAAGAACTTTTTAGCAACATTCATTTGGTTTGGATTGTAAAATATTTCTGGTCCTACGTTCCCGTTGTCTGGGTACGTCATCATAGAATTGTTAGATCTGTATTGCTGTCTGTGTAGAACTACTAGGTTGATGTTTGGAGTTTTTCCATTTGTGTTTTTTAGCGTATCCTTCTGTAATGTCTGGCCATTTAGTTCCGCAGCTGCTTTATAAGTGCCGCTGTTGTTTGTCTTGGAGTTAGTTCTATTAGAGCTCCTACTTCCCGACCTAGACCTGTTATCATTGGGTATCGGCAGTATAGGAGGCGTGGTGGTCTGGTTCGTCGGCAAGTTTTGTTGATTCGCGTCAAAAACGCTTCTATTTCTGCAGCATTGCTTGCTTTTCTGAAGATAGCAGTGCATCATGGACCATTGCGCTCTGACGTCACTTCTTGCGATGCCGTAGAAGAAGAGGATGAATGTTCCTAATACTGTAGCGCATACAGCGTAGATGATGCTGCATATATCTTCTTGGTACGGGAGGTAGGCCGGTAGAGGGCGGTACACGGCGATGGCGCCGCATGACCAGACCGACATGTACAAACACATCACAATCACTTGAGCTCTTAGCTGAATTATCGGCGTATGCTCAATATCCTCGACTTCGGAATCTAACGTAGACTTAACACTCCTCCTTTCCGCTCTCTCATTACTCTGCGGCTCCCACATTTCCAGATCAACATTTTCAGTAGCTTGCGTACCCTCAGACAACTGCACATTCATATTTCGTATCGTACACCGTATTAGTAGGAATAAAATTAACAAAAACACTAACAGAATCCCTCCAGGAACGAACAACGCGCTTAAAGCCGGCGCTGTACTGAGAAAGCACTGGGAGTAACCTGCATAGTCTTTAAGATTAACTGCACCGGATATACCGCACACTATCAACGCTATCCCCCAACCTACCAGGTAAAGCCCAAGGATAGGCTTCTGGACCGGCACATCCGGTGGGATATCATCCTCTGGAGTCCTAACAGGATTATGTGTCTTTGTCACCCACTTGTACATATTGCTGGCGGACACACACATCCATAGCAGACACGATAAGGAGAGGTAATGGATGAGAAGACCCAGGATCTGGCAGAGTTTCACGTCTTCTGTCTGGTAGATGCCGAGGGTGTAGAGGAAGCAGAGCATACCGATGGCGATCCAGGTGTTGATGAGGGCGTGCTTGGTCTTCTTGGCCATCTGTATGGCGGGGTAGCACATCACGTAGGTGAGTGCGGCGCAGCTCACGCAACCGATCAGGATTAAGCTGCCTACGTAGACTGCTGGGTGGGATACCTGTAGGAGGAAGTATGTGTTATTTTATTTACTGTAACGAAATTGTTTAAATATACGAAACATTCAATATAATAGTAGTAGTATAGTTTTATAGCCTAATGTCAGATGTCGTGATGGCCCAGTGGTTAATGAACCCTCTCTTGCATTAGGTTGTGGGATACCGGGCAACTACCAATGTGACATCACTGTAAAGGAAAATATCGTGAGAAAACTTGGACTTAATGTAAGTCTGGAATCGTCAATCCGCCTTGAGTAAGCGTGGTGATCAATAATCCTGTCTTCTCTCTTTGAAAAAAGGCAATTGTTGAGTTTAATTGTTGTACATAAATATGTATACAACAATTAAACTCAACAATGGCCTTTTCTAACATACATGACTTACATAAATGTAAGTTAACAAAAAATTAAATACTTAAAATAAATAAATTAAAAAAATGTGAATATTATGTAAGTTAATTAAGTGCTGTTCTTTTATGAGTAAATAAATTCGTTAGAATTTATTTACTCATAAAAGAACAGCACTTAATAATGAGCTATGTAGGCTTTTCTTAAACAAAACATTTATATTATCATGATTACCTTGAACCGCGCGCCGTCGGTCCTCGCCCCGTAGATGCCAGTCTCGACATTCTGCAGCAAGCCCACGTATGCTAGCTTAGTGCAGCTTATTATTATCATTTCCGACACCACGTGTGAGATCTTGCAGTCTGCGAAAGAGAACTTGACGTTATAAGAGATCACCACGTTATAAGATATCACCATTATACATAGGTGACCCGACTGCTTGTAATCGGCGTTTAGTAGTAGTAGAGCTCTTTGTGAAGGAGCTCGCCTTAGGAAGTAATACCACCTGTTATATTGTATTTCTGATTTTGCCCTAAAGCAGCGCTGTTGTGTTTCAAATTGAAGGGTTTGATTGCAAATGTAATTACATGCACATGAGACATTCCAACTTTTTCTCTGGGAAAGCAATGCTTTTGCAAGGCCTCTGTTATTGCAGTATAGACAGCGGTGACCACTTAACATCAGGTGGATTTTCGGCTTGAATGCCTACCAACGATGTTTAATAATAAATCTGGTGTGTACCGGAGGTGTTGTCCTGCCAGCGCCGGGTCCGCTGGTCCCACACAGCCGCGCGGCCGTCCACTCCGCCCACCGAGCGAGCGCGGAGCGTCGCTATGATGGGCTCCATCAGCTCGCCGCGCAGAGACACGTCGCCTGGGGGAGACAACAGACACTTATCACCGTTAATCAATAATTCTAAAGCATAACTTCTCTAGAAAAAAATAAAAAACGCTATTTTAACCCTGAAATCTTCATTAGTTTTTAACTAAGTAACTGTAAAATTAGATTTTTAATAATTTTGAAATTATATGTTTTGCCAATGAATTTATACCCTATTACCATGCAAAATCTATAGGGAATCACTTTTTTACAGCTCATTTAGGCTATATAACATCACGCCACCAGTAAAAACGTAACTTAACGCGGACGAAAAAAAAACACGCAGACGATATCGCGGGTTGTATGTTAAACATTTGAAATAATAAATACATAATGTTGAAAATCGTTTGAAAATCCGTTTTCCAGTTTACACGGACACCAAAAAGCATTTTATTTCTATATACACAATACTCACGCAACTGAAACCCAACAACCGGCGAAGTGATCTCAATATTCATATCCTCTCTCTTGGTGCTCCTGCCGTAGTAGTCCTTGGTCCTGTGCTGCGTGAGCCTCGCGTCCGTGTCGGTGTCTCCTACTGGCAGCAGCGGGAACAGCGCCGCGTCCTCGTACACGGAGATCACCAGGTCTTGTGGGTGCGACTGTAGGAGAACACCGGCGTCCGTCGTGCTGTACAGCAGGGATTGGGGTATCTGGAAACGGAAAAAAAACCGTTTTTATTTTTTGAAAATCGAACTTTGGAACGAAATAAAAAGATAATTTTAAAGAATGAAAGAAAAACCATTTATTCACGCAAAAGCGACGCACATAACATAAATAATCATGTACATCAAGTCCAAACAAAACTCAAAAACAAAAAGCAAATAAAAAAAAAATACGCAAAATAAATAACCAACACCGCGCGAAACGGTAAATTAAAACTGGTGTTTTTTCTTTTATTTTATCTAGAGTCAAAGTCAAATCATTTATTTCAATCAGACCATTAAAGGCACTTTTAACCGTCGTTACTGGTATTACTTTGTAAGACCTACAGATTTGCATGCCCATTTGACGGCAGAATGTGGAGAACTTTTATATATTATGACGACATCTCTGTACAAATACCCATGTTTGCAAAGAATAAATGAATATGATTATGATTATGACTATTATGAGTATGAGTATGAGTATGGGTATGAGTATGGGTATGAGTATGGGTATGAGTATGAGTATGAGTATGAGTATGGGTATGAGTATGGGTATGGGTATGAGTATGAGTATGGGTATGAGTATGGGTATGAGTATGGGTATGAGTATGGGTATGAGTATGGGTATGAGTATGGGTATGAGTATGGGTATGAGTATGAGTATGATTATTAGTATGATTATGATTATGTGTATGATTATGAGTATGATTATAATTATGGTAAAGAAGAAGAATAGACGAGTGTACCTGCACGCTGGCATGTATGAGCGCGTCGGTGACGGTGAGCAGCGGCGCGACGGTGCGGTTGGTGGTGGTGCAGTGCAGGCGCGGCGGCTGGTCGCGTCGCGCGCTGTACCACACGCACGTCGCGCCGCTGAAGCCCTCGCTCACACGGAAACGCTCCACCGCTAGGTTCGACTGGAACCGAATCAAATGCTAATGCTAACCGAACTAAAAGCTAGTAACTAATACGATTAAACGATACGATGTGAAACGCCTTGAGCTAGTGTACGGTAATCAATGCGCCTGCCAGGGTAGGTACGTGCACTGATTGCGAAAAAGCTTTTCTTTTGAGAAAATAATACCTAAGCTAGTTTTATCACTGGTTTACATAGTCAAATGAAATTTGCTACTGAAACTTTACAGACGTGTTGTGTAACGGTTTTAAACACGGTTACTAAAAATTAATCCCTATATTACTGTTCTTAAACGACAGCTAACCTTCTGCCCCTGTATATTGGCGATGTGCTGGGATATCTCCTCGGCGGCGCGCGCGATGTCGGTGCACACGCCGTACTGCGACTCGGCACGGGACAGCACCGGCATACTGATGTTCATCGTGGAACTTATCACATCTAGCAGTGTTGGGCCTGGAAATGAAGGCATTTCTTAATGTCAATAGATTTGGGGATTATTGACGTTAAGGGTCTGCCCCCAAGACCGATAATCGGCCAGATGTTTGACAGATTTTTTCGTCGGCGAGAAAAAACGACCGAGAATTGCCCCGATAATTGGGCCGACTCTCGGTCGTGTGGGGAGACGCTAAGAAAAGCAAACCAAAAGAAATCGAGCTAAGAAAAAAAAAAAGCACATAATTATATCTATGACTGGGTTCTCAGAAACAGGAAAAGTTAGTAACAATAACTGCCCCGTTGGTCTCGTGGTTGCAAGTGCGACTGCTGTGCAAGGGGTCCCGGGTTCGATTCCCAGGTCGAGCAAAAAGTGTTATTGGGTTTTTCTATGAAATTCTCAGTAGCAGCTCGGAGTTTGGATTTGTGCCCGGTTAATGGCAATAGGCTCGCCCCCTATTACAATATGGGACTTAAATATACCGGCGAAATGTGGGTGTACATTGGTACACCTCTGCCTAACCCTTCGGGGAATACAGGCGTGATGGTATATTTATATTTTTATATTTTAATAACAATGTAACATACTTTAACACACTACGACTATTTACTAATTGGAGCAATCGTAAATTAAAATGGGCGCTGTTTTTAATTGGTTACATCATGTAGATATAGTCAGTATAAATTATTTGATATTTTTATGCCATTTTTTATTTCCTCGCCTTTTACTTCGAAGTCGCGAGTAAAAGCTATAGTAATAAATAAATACAAAGCCACTCACCAAGATCCTTCTCCTCCGCAATATACTGCATATAATTCCTTATTGCCTTCGCAATAAAGTACACATCATCAGGATCGATAATCTCAGCCAGCGGGTACGTCTTCTCTCGAATCAACATGGCCAGTCTCTCCGTAGCGTTGACCGCAGAAAACTGCACCAAACTCACGTTTAACAGTGCAAACTGCTGAAGGAGTTTGGTCACATTGCTGATGTAGGAGCATTCTGTGGTATTTGCTGGGCCCCAAGTGGCATTGGGGCTACAAGTCCTATAGGCTACTCCTTCTCCACTTCGACAAGGGACTATAGCCGTATGATTTAGGAGCAATTGTGGCCAGGAATACAACCCTTTGTTGTCTATAGTGTAATTCGTAGGACAGTATTGTGTAGAGTTCGATAACACCACTACTACAACTGTGTGGTTGTGTCTGATATGATTCTGATCGCTGTACATACAAGTCCAGTTGCCCATGTGATGGTTAGTGATATTGGGGAAGTGGACTGTGGTCTCTGCCAACCCTTCTTCCTGCATATCAGTGTTCGTGATGTTGACGTCACAGATTTCAAGCATCGGATGCACCCAGCGGAGTTCATACTTCGCTAGGACTGAAGCAAACGGGGCATTGCAAGATAATGTCAATGTATCTCCAACGAAAACCACTTGGTCATGCGCTGGTTTCACAATTAAATTGTTCCCGGAGAGTGCACTGCCACATGCAGACCTGTCGAGGAATATTTTCAGTTTGCGCACAATCTTGTTCACCATGTTCTCGGGGAAGGCGCACTTGGGATTCCCAACTAGCTTGACGCTCGTGTTCCGCGACCAGTCACCGACCCATAGGAGGTCACAGTCGCAGACTAGTGGGTTGTCTGTTATGTCCCTGTGAAAGAGGAGTATATGGATAAGTTAAATGTGACCGTGCCATAGCCTAAGGCAATTCGCACACTGCCCCGCATCACGGTGCGTAGCGCGGGAAGACGTTGTTCGCAAGTATCTGTGTTTGTATAGAAAACACGCGTAGTGCAACACACAGAAAACGTGTTCACGCGCAGTGTTGCAGATCACCAGAGCCCCGTCGCCACGCACTACGGAGCGTAGCGCAGGGCAGTGTGCAAATCGCCTAACTCTTTGCAAGAAACAGGTTTGGGGCATGTCGTTATATAGTTTGTAACTTTAATAAAGATAACGAGAATTTCTTTAATTCATGTTTTAACCGTGGCTTTGAGATGCGAACTTAACGACTGTTGGTCTGCTACCGAAGGACTTGTATCACCTTTGAATAATTTACGATAAAATCCTTTCATATGAATTCTGATCTGTTTTTGAATATCAGGTGAATAGTGTCTATTCCAGGATGGCAAAACAATGATAAATGATGAGGAAAAAAAAGGTTTTATGCAGCTTTGAAGCTGACTGACTAACACTGTTCCAAATTCGAATTCAAAAGTGCCTTTTACCTTTCCAAAAGTGAAAAAAAGAGATTTGTATGAGATGATTAATAGTTGTACTCACAATTGTTTCAAGCCAACAAGATAGTCAAAGGTCCCGGCAGCCATAGCTGATATATGGTTCTGCGACAATATCAGACGCTCCAGATTGGTCAACCCTTTGAACATCTCCTTGTAGACATTGCTGATCTGGTTGTACGACAGGTCGAGCCTCTGGATTGACGTCATGTTGTAGAAAGCATCTGATTCTATCAGACTTATCTGATTCCTGCTTAGATCCCTGTGAAAAAGATGTATAACTTATGATGGTGTTACTGAATTTGGCAGCAGTTTGTAGAAGAGTTTCTTCAAGCACCAAGCCTGTGTTTATTTATATGCTTATGTATCTATGGGGTGTCATGCAACACCCTAAAGATTAAAAAGATCTTTTTCAGAAAAGTATTACCATTATTGTGTGTTACAAATATTTGTAAGGCCTAGAGATAGTTATTCTAGGTCTGATTGTGTATGTATGTGAGTGTATATGACTGTAAACACACCCACAATACTAGTAGAAATTCTGAGGTAAAATTTCTCTAGGCAAAGTAAGTTCTGCAGCTATAACAACATTGATAAACATAATAAGACAATTGCTATGTTAAGATAAATTACTGTTGTAAATTCTGGCAATTTGTAGTATAATACTCAAATGATTGGTGTTGTTTAAAACTCAAATAATAATAAGTTTTAAAATATTTTGTTTACTGCTATAGCATTACTTGCTTGCTTTCATTTTGTTTAGTCACAAGTCAAAATCCCGTATGAAAAAGTAGTCTAGATCTCAAGCTACCTCCTAGACAAATTTCATTATGTAATCGTAATAGTTTTGCCTTGATGAGGTAAAAAGCAGATGGAATTACTTTCATATTTTATTAGACTTGATAACTAAACAAATATGTATGCACACATAATCCAGTTGCATGTTATCATAGTTGTACCTATGATAAGGCTCAGCACGGGTTATCTAAATAGTACACAGATCTTATCTGGATTATGGACATGCTTTTAATGCTGTGTTGGATAGAACATGATGTGTTGTTATCTGCTTTTCACATTGCTAGCTCTATACATATGTTATTTTTATTGTACTGTAACAACATATTGGAATCTTAATCTCTAGGAATGGACATTTTGGCCTAAATGTCCATTCCTAGAGATCCATACTAATATTATAAATGCGAAAGTAACTCTGTCTGTCTCTTCTTCACGCCTAAACCACTGAACCGATTTCAATGAAATTTGGTATAGATATAGTCTGGGACCCGAGAAAGGACATAGGATAGTTTTCATCCCGGAAACCCCCCGGGAACGGGAACTATTAATCCACGCGGACGAAGTCGCGGGCAAAAGCTAGTTAAAAAATATTTGAATATAATTTTAAGGCCCACTTTCACCAAAATCACTAAACATATTTACCTCTAAATGTGTTTAAATTATCATTCTGTGTCTGTCACCTTCTAACAATGTGACAGGGATGCAATGATGTTCTAAAAATGTTTAAGCACTAAATGTAATTAGTGATAGTGTTTAAAGTGGGCCTTAAGATTATATTCAAATTTTTTTTTAAACATGTCATTAGCAGCATCTCCAATAACAAAGAAAGTTTGTTCAAAGCCCAATAATATTGTTGCTAATCCCAAAATCAAAACTGTTTTTACTCATAGCTAACTTTTGCCAGTGACCTTATTTACATGGGAGTCAAATTCATTCTTAACTGACATACCTATAAACTATCTATATGCCCCATTTCACCTTCATAAGCCAAACAGCTTTCTTAGATTTCATGTTTATTCTGTTAGTGATCTTTTCCTATTTTTAATATAAGATCATCATTGAAATAAATTATTCTATGCAACTAGTTTGAATCCTAAGCAAAAAAACTTCTATACAAATCATACTGAAACCCAGTTCCCAATGCTATAAAGCACTCAACACTAGTTACTCAGTGTATGTGTAAAACGTTTTTAGAGTCATGTAAACAAACATCAAAATGTGTGTCATTTAATTCTGTATTGGACATGAAGTTGGCTGCACTGCCAAAGAGTAGCTTTATTATGAATACAAACTGTACACCGTGAAACACAACACAACTGATCCAGTTATAACTTTTGTACTATTTAATATGACGTTAATTGTAAAATATTCTGTCAGATCTCTTTTAATGACCCCCATAACAAGTTTATAGCATAACTGTTTTATTATACTCACAGTTTCTGTAAATTAGGCAGATACAGCTCTCTTGATAACGTGGATATCGCATTGCCTGATAGATTCCTGAAAATAAATTGGGTTTTAAGTGAAGAAGGCTGTTGTATGCTTAATAAGTTAGAAGGATATTACAGTTGTACTTACAAGCTCACTACTATAGTCCATAATTTGCTCAAATCTATCTCTTTAAGTTCAGTGATCTGCGCAGGGCTCCCGCCACACTTGAGCCTCAGCAGCTCACCCGGTTGGGGCTCCGTTAACGCCCCATCAGCCGCTTTGTTACCCTTACAGGTACACAACGAAGGACAGAATCCTAAGACCCCTTGAACCCACAATAACGTTAAAATAACTAGCGCCGACCACTTCATGATTCGTATCCTCGATAAAACTGCAATTAAAACTATGGCACCACGCCAAATACGAAAAATAATCGCATCTTCACAAATTCTTCACATTTATCAATGACATTTCTAAACTATCCATACAAACAAATGTCCAGTCGTTTACAAGTGATATGCCACACTAAATCCGTCACATTTCTCTCTGCCTTGATTATATTTCATTTACTTAACAAAAATAAACAACTGTAAAACAATATACAAGTACACATCCGACATTTGTAAAATTTGACTGATTGTTTTTTAATTTGAACTTTTCTGTCAAGGATTCAGTGTCTTTTCAGACGAAAGCTCGCGAAAACTATTGGTTGAATAAACATAGAATGAATGAAGCATAGAGTAATTGACTTAAAGTAAATGAAAAGAAAATGAAAACATACTTGTAGTTTAGAGTTTATGGCCGAACCAGTTCAGTTCTGCCAACATTCAAAAATAAAAACATCCAAATAATTCAAAAGTTGAACCGTTGCCGTTTGTTTTGTTCGTTGCTAAATGAATTATTTTACAATTTAATTAATGAGTTGTAAACTGGTGCTTATTTATAGTTTATATTATTTAAGATAAGAAAATGTTGGAACAACGATATTCCGACAATGATGTGTCTAGGCGAGACATTCCTTCGTTCATCGAACCTCGGCCTCCGCTGATACAGAATCCGTTTATGCGACCGAGGCCTCAGAAAGGAACAAACTTATTGGAGTTATTTGAGGAAGATTCGGAGATTGAAGAGCCGGAGCTAGTGCAGGTTTACTTGCGACTGAAGCCGTGTAAAATTCCCAATACTTTGTATGATATTCGGTCAGATAGATGTCTGGTGACATCCCTGGACACTGCGACGGCGGGACACGGGCGGCGCACTCAGCACAATGTCTCCAAAATGTACACTTTCTCCAAGATCTTCGGCGCGGAGTGTAATCAGAGAGTGAGTTTGTTATTCGTTTTTATAACTATGACCTTGGTACACTTGACCAAAATCTTGTTTTCTTGACCCTCTGACCGTCAAAAATTAATTCTTCCTTTTATTGGTAGCTTTTCTAATTCGACCGACTGACTACCTCGTTAGCCTAGCCGTCCAATCGCGGGACTGCTACGCTAGGTCTTGGGTTCGATTCCCAGGTTAAGCTAAGTGTTATTCGGTTTTTCTATGAAATTCTCAGTAGCAGCTCGCCCTCTAATACATGGGACTAAAAAACCTCTCCATAACCCTTCAAGAAGTATAAAGGCATGCTGGTGTGTTATGTTATGATTTTTTCTTATTTGAATTCTTCCAATTCAATCTTGTTACATCATAAAGTAGTGAAGAAGGGTCTACTGCCGATCATTGTGGAAATGACAACCAACTTTTAACTTCCAGGAAATATTTGAATCGGTTGTCAAAGACAACCTACGGAAGCTCCCAGATGGTCAGAACTTCACACTCCTCACTTATGGAGCTTCTGGGTCAGGCAAGACATACACGCTCATGGGCACAGTGGGTGCTCCGGGCCTGGTGCCGCGCTCCCTGGAGTATGTGTTCCGACTAGTGGATGCCGCACAGCAACCTGCCTTCAGACCCGCAGAGAATGGTGCTGAAAAGCTTGGTCATCATGAACAGGATTATGAATTACAGGTTTATGTTTTATCTAGTTCAAAACTCAAAGTTCTATAAAGTCCAGATCTAGACAACCTTGACAGCTAGCAACAGTGTGTTGTGCATGTGTGTCTAAAGTTGAAGGTATGCTAGTAAATGTAGCCCAATCTTAAAATAAAATCGTAAGCCAATGATGCAAGCAACAAGCTAACAATAATATTATTTTTGGAGCAATAATTTCATAAAGTAACATAATTCTGTAAGAAAGACAAACAAAAGGTTATGATATTTTAATTTTCCCATTACAAATAATTTTTCAGCTCATATTTCTAACATCCAACCTCCTCCTCAGTGGGTGAAGCGTCTCCGGCACGTGTCGGCACCACTGCGCGAGAAGTACCGGCGCATGAGCGTGCAGCTACACAGCGACCTCACCGTCAGCTCCATCGACCTGTCCAACAGGATCCGACACTATGTTTGGGTAATTTTATTCATGTTATTAGAGAACTGCCCACGACTACGTCCGCGTGGCTTATTTCACCCGCTTTAAGTTACATCAGCTATGGTTAATGCTCCGCTTTCGTGGGTCGTAACGTGATTTTATAAAGCCTACAACACTTGCAAATAATGTGGCTTTCCATGGGTAATAGAATTTTCAAAATCGGTTCACTAGATCCAGAAATTACCCTACAACACAAACTTTATCGTTTTATAATAAAACATTTGTATAGATACCACCAGGATCCAAACCAGCAATCAGTTACCAACGAAGAAAAGACTAAATTTATAAAATTGCACACAGTCACCACAGTGTGGAAAGAGAATTTATTCTTAGTGGTTTATTTTTCATTGCATTTCTTTCTATATTACAGGTATCATTTGTGGAGATATATAACGAAGCGGTATACGACTTATTGGCGCCTCCCGACAAGAGGACGAAACTAAGAATAAGAGAAGACTCTTCTGGAAATGTTTATGTGAAGGTATGAAATTAAGAGTACTAACACTACATGCTTATAAACGTAGTGTCGCGGGCGCGGTCACGAAATATCAAACATATGGCGCATTAACCAAGTGTTTAAGTACGAAACGCACGTGCGGTTTTATGTCTGATGCTTTGTGACCGCTCCCGCGTGTCTGTGTGTGAGAGATGATGTGTTTAAGCACTACGTCTTGGCACAATGTATTAATTGCATGATGTGATTTTTGACGAATTGCTTAGAAAAATACGCCTGAGAGTTCCATTAGCCCTGAATGTGCTACCAGTGCATTATAATATTAGTTTTTCAGGACCCCATATCCTTATCTTTTTCTTAATCCATTGTCAAGTCAGCTTCGATTAAGTTAGTTTACAATTTTAACCCATTTCTACAGGGTGCAACACAAGCATTCGTCCGTTCCGGCGAGGAGGCGTACGATGTGATGGTGGCCGGCAAGCACAACCTGGTGGTAGCCGCGACCGGCGTGCACGCGCAGTCCTCGCGCTCGCACTGTATATTCACCATCACTATGCTTACTGAGACAGGTATGGTCGTTCGTTTTTAAAAGAGGCGGATTTGTGCGCTATCTTCATTAAAATAGATTAAAATGTTGATATAAACCAATTTTTTAACCCCCGACGTAAAAATGACGGGGTGTTATATGTTTGACGTGTCTGTGTGCGTCTGGCTGTCTGTGTCTGGCTGTCTGTGGCACTATAGTTCCCGAACGCATGAACCGATGACTGCTTGAACCGATTTGAAAGGTGAATTAGTTGTATTGAGCAATTAGTTGCGTCTGATCGCAGCTGCTAGTGGCTAGATTTGTAGCTAGTGCCGTACATACCATCAGTATAAATGTACAACACGTATCCCGCGCACTGTCCCCAGGCGAGGGCTCGGTGCGCACGTCGTGCGTGCGGCTGTGCGACCTGGCGGGCTGCGAGCGCGCGCGCGCCACGCGCAACACGGGCGCGCGCATGGCGGAGTCGCGCGCCATCAACTCCTCGCTGCACGTGCTGGAGCGCTGTCTGCACATGCTGCGCAGGAAGCAGAGGACCAGGAACGAGGCCATGGTGCCTTACAGGTACGCTTGCTTATTTCAATCAACATGTAACAATCCACTGCTGGATATAGGCCACTTCAATTGCACGCAACTGAGCTTTATATTATTTCAATTATATGTTTAGAAAATTAATTTCTAAATAAATAAATAAACAGACATGCACGCATGACGAATCACGCCTGTATTTTCCGAAGGATTAGGCAGAGGTGTACCAATGCACATACACAGTTCACCAGTATGTTTAGGTCTCATGTGATAGGTGGCGAGCCTATTGCCATTAACCAAGCTCGAATCCTAATTTCCTTGTTGGCCTTGTTGTCCTGAGCACGACTGCTGCGCTTCAGGTCTTGGGTTCGATTCCCAAATCGAACAAAGTGGTGGGTTTTTCTATAAAATTTTCAGTAGCAGTTCGGAGCCAGAATTTGCATTTAGAAATTTAAATAAAATATTGTTAAAACCACATACCAACGATTGTAGTAGCTCATTACCAGCATTCTTTGTAACATTCATACTCATTACAAACCTATCACCTCAGAGAATCAAAGCTGACCCGGCTACTGGGCACGGGTCTATCAGGCGCGCGGGGCGAAGCCGTCAGCATGGTGGTGACGCTCAACCCGTCGCCGGAGTACGCGCACGAGACCAAACATGTGCTCAGCTTGGCGGCCGTCGCACAAGATATACGTAAGTACTATACATTACCCCTTTTTTTGGAATGGATGGGAAATCATCATATTTATGACTTCTTCCGCTATAGCTGTGGAGCGGAAGGGAGTGTCAGACTCTTACTGACTAATACCCACCCGTGTTCCTCCTAATGCCCTTTGCGTTCCAGGACCGCGGTAACTGTTTCGAACAAATTCCGCAACCCTGGAAAATATTACCCCTAAAGGCCTAAGCAGACCGGGACGGTATGGCAAGGGATATCAGTTTTTACCAGCGAAATGTCGATGCCACAGCATCATTTTTAAAGCATAGCAATTTATGTCGTATACAACGATACGTTTGAATGTCCAGTGATAAAAATTTAAGTTGTTCACCATACTGTCCCGGTCTGCATAGGCCTTAATACTTTCTCCCTATTCTCAATCTTATTTCTACATTTCAGTATTTTTTATCTGATTATATTTATTTACACAGAAATAAACCACACAATGATGGCTTCAACGCTAGAGAGCAGCACACAAGACACTACCATCAATTGCAGCTCTGATGCAGTTATGAAGTTACGGTCTGATAACGAGAGGTTACACTTTGAACTCGTGCAGTAAGTATATTATTATGCTTGTTCTATCAAGAATGTTAGTGGAACTTAGGAGAGTCATCAACTATACTTGCGCAATAACAGACAACTGTCAAATTAAGGAACAGTGTGGGTACAAAAATGACTTTTTCATAACCATGTTTTAGTGTATTTCATAAGACAAACTATTAAGGAAACCCATAGCGAGCCCATTTAAAAAAATGTGGCATTACATTACATTTAAATGTTTGTTGTTAAAGACTATTTTTCGAATTTGGCTAAAGTGTAGACAGTTATAGACCTTGACTTGACAGTCAAAGCCCATAATCCTACGACTTATCGAGTATTCATTTGTAGAGCGCAAGCCCGCAACAAGGAACTATTGGCGGCTATGGAGGAACGCCAGCAGGAGTCAGCCAACACTATGAGAGAGTTGGTGGAAGAGGCGAAAGATATGACCAAGCAATATTATGAGGCGCAGCTCGAGGCGTTGCGATGTGAGGTAAGAAGCTTGCAAGGTGAACTATTTGCGGGTTTCAAGACAATGAAAATATACATAAGGAAACATCTAGTTTTCTTATGTGCATTTTCATTGTCATTCGACTCGGATGACTGTTGAGCCATTTACCAAATCATCATCATCATCTGCTTAGCCTTTTCCCAACTATGTTGGGGTCGGCTTCCAGTCTAACCGAATGCAACTGAATACCAGTGTTTTACATGGAGCGACTGCCTATCTGACCTCCACAACCCAGTTACTGGGCAACACGATAGCTCTTAGTTAGACCCATCTACTAGATATTATAAGACAATCGTTATTACAGATGGAAGATATGATAGAAGAATACGAAAGCAGGTTAGCGAAGGTGCCGGCGCCTCCGAAAAGCGACTCTGGTACACCGTCTCGGTTCCTGCAGAATAAGGTAAGCACCATTTTCGTATGCTAAAATATTTGATAATTAGCCTTGGAATTTGAGTCAAAATTGAAAGTAAACATTTGTCATTTTTCTATTGCAGGTTGCACAACTTATGACAGAAATAGCAGTATTAGAGGTAATTAAGTCTATCACAACGATATTGTTTAGTGTATTTGTGAGCTTAGTTCAACATACAAGTTGAAAGTAACTAACATATAAAATAAAATGTTTTTAGGAGAAATTAACAGCCGAAGCTCTAGCGCGGGCGCGGGCTGAGAAGGAGGTGGAGCATCTACGTACTTGTATAGAGGAGAGAGACGGTAAGATCTACGTAGAAATAAATATATAGATATAGTTCGCGTCAAATAACTTTGCCGCTCTGAAGTTAGGCTTTCCGAACAACCACTTAAAAAAGGCATTTTAACGTAACAATGACAAGGCAAAGGTAAAAATAACAAAATCAATTAACACTTTTGACATCCACAGCCTACCGTACTGTGCGAGCGAAAAACAAGCAAGCATCAGACGTATACGAGCGACTGAGACAGAAACATAACTCACTTGTCCGCCCCTTGCTTCGCTAGCTGCGCACGCGCGCTGTCTGTTGTATTCCAAAGATTGACTACTGCGCAGTTATTTGTTATTAGCAGCAAAGTTATTTGATGCGAACTGTACCATTTTATTTTTAACACACTAGACCAGTGCTCCAAATTCATCTTATAAAATTATTATTGTTACAGAAAAAGCATTCAAAGACACAACGCCACCGCCCGAAGACGTAATGTCACTCACAGACAGCGAACACGAATCAGATGAAGAGACTAACGACCCATTCAATGAAAGTCTAGAACCCATCTTTAAAAAAGAACTCAACAGATCCATATCTATAGTCTTACAAAACGAGAAACGCGACAATGGTAGTGTACATACTATAGATAATATTGATGAAGAATGTGATAGTGATCTTGAGAAATCACATGATACTCTACAAAATGATGAGTCTAAGAATTCAACTTACGCCACTGGCGAAGAAGAATCTGATTCTAGTAAAAGAGTCGATGCGGTCAATGTGAAATTTGATGATAATAGTGCAAGAATTGACGATAGCGTAACAAACTCAAATGTAACGTATCATAATGAAGGAGTTATAGATAAGAATGATGGAAGTTTGACAATTGATGTGGCATACGATAATGTTATAAACAGTAACAAATGCGACGATTGTTTTGAAAACAACGCAAATGTGACTTATGATAATGCAATAACGAGTAACCAATGCGATGAAAGTTTGAAAAACGATGCAAATAATACGGCATACGACAGTGGAACTTATGACAGAAATCACGAAAGCTTAAATGATTTAAGAGATGAAGACGATGTAATACAATTTAAAAATGAATCTATTAAAAGCATTAAACCAGAAGTGAGAGGGACATATTTTGTTAGAACAAGTCAATTCAACGAGAGCAATGATTTTAGCGACGATTCCAAGGAAAGCGAACAAAAAAGTTGTAGAGGTACTTACTTTGTCAAAGATCCTGTAACAAATGTATCTAAAAATAGTGAAAGCAATGAAGAAGCAGATAAATCTGATCTATTCAAAGTACCTATAATTAAAGGTAAAAGTTACTTTGACCTAAAAGTTACAGAAACAGTAACAGAAAATAAAACAGGCAAAATTGACAAAGAAACAAAAATTGCTGAACCAAAAGTAACAGAAACATTATCAGAATCGCCAATCACTAAAATGATGAGGGGAAAATCTAATATTGACATGAAAAGTCCAGCAAAATTTGAATTAGTAAGCAGCATGATTAGAGCCAAAACTAATATCAATATGAAAGCGCCGGGCAAAATGTCGGAAACATTGGTCGGCAAAATAATGAGATCTTTCAAGTCTAATCAAGGAAGTGACGTATCACTGAGGCAATTTGAACAACTTGAAAAAGCTTCGAAGCAAGACGACGATGACGTCACAACGAATCAATCTGTATTCGGGGATATAAAAATTCTGAAAGAGAAAAGAACATACTTTGATAATGTGTTGGAAAATAATGATAAACCTAAAGATGTTAGCGCGGAAGAACCTGTCGTTATAAAAGAGAAACGCACATATTTTGATAACATTGGTGCTAATATTGAAGTTTCAAATAAAAAGTTAAATAAATTAATGATAAGTGATGACGACAGGTCGCCATCGATTGTAAAAGATGTCGCTTCCGATGATTTTGATCCTAACACGATTAAGAAGCTACTAGGTGAAAGTTTTACTAACGTAGAAATAACGTCGTCAGTCCAAAAAGCTAGACTAACTAAAAAACATGCTTCTGTAGATATATTCGATTCACCAGTTGCACCAAAAACAAAAGAGAAAATAGATAATGTCGAAATCGCTAGACAATCTATTGAAAAACTTGTTCTAAATCAGCTATCTGTTAAAAAAAGTTCTAAAGCAGATATGGAACAAAGATTATCCATAAAAGAAATCATAGAACCGGAAGATGATAAATTACAAACTAAAATCAAGAAAGAAGTTAAGTTGGAGGCAGTATCATCAGTTGAAGAAATACATCAAAATGCAGTAGACAATAAAAAGACAGCTAAACTAGAGCCTGCATCATCTACAGATGAACCCAATCAAACCTTTAACGATATTCTGGCGAAAGGAGACAATACGGTGGAAGAATTCGAGAACATTTACAAAGACATAACAGCTCCCAGAGCTACTGAATTCGACTTGCTAGTATCACAAGTAGCAAATGAAACCACTGACAAACATGACAAGGACGAAGCTAAATATAATTTACGTAAAAATAAAAGTAAAGTTGAAGACGCTAAAATTGATAAAAATAAAGATGAAGAAATATTAGCAGAGAGTCACGCGAAGTGTGAAAGCAAAGTTCGTAAGAGACCTCTCAGGTTACGACGGAGGAAGAATCAGGAAGAGGATAGTGATGACAAACTGAAGGACATTGTCAACTTACAGAGCGAGTTCTCTGACGTCACGATGGGCGTGCCTGCTACTAAAAAGAAAGATATCATAGACATACCGTCGCCAGAGAAGGGAACGGAAGAGAACCTACCACCCCCTCTATTCGAAATTCAAAGTTGCCCTTCAAAAAGGTTAGTTGACATTATGTTGCAAACTTCTTTCGTGTTGGGCTTTCTTTTTCTTCTTCATACATCTTATCCTCTTCTCTTTCTATACTTTTTTCTATAGGGCAGTTAGAAATTCGAGGCGCCTTCAACGAGCTAAGAAACGTCATGACTCTGAAACATAATAGATTAGGTTTTCTCTTTCAAGTAAGAAGTTTTATGTTTTTTCCGGTGATAGGGGTTTGATGCTGTCTAATATGTGTGTTGGTGAGGGTAACAAGTCTGGAAAAAAGGTTGTGGTCAAATGGGTATACAGGGACTTTAAAAGCTTGATTTATAAGTTATCTATACTAATTTTATAAAGAGGTAAAGTCTGTGAAGTTGTAGGGGTAATCTCTGGATCTAATGAACCGATTTAGAAAATTATTTTACCCATAGAAAGCTCATTATTTGTAAGTGTCGTGGCTATATAACAACGCTATGACACACAAGAGCGAAGCAGTAACCAAAGATGTCACTTAGTGCGGGTAAATTCGCGGGAAGTTCGCTATTTTCCTAATAAGTCCTTTCAAGCCAAAGGAAGCTTCATTTAGCCACAGCCTGTAACAACATGCCAATAAGATACAACCTGTATCATAATCATTTCTTTCTTCTCAGCGTTACCCGCAGTCGACGCAAGCTGTTCACCCCTCGTGCGGAGCCCTTGGAAGAGTCTCTCACTCAAGCGGGGGACAGTAACGAACGCATCTACATTCCCCGACCATCGTACCACCGTCCGAGGGCACGTCGCAAACTGTAAACTAAATGTACTACCGTCTTTATCTAGATTAATTAATATTATATCAAATGACTTTATAATGTATCAATAAATATAATTATGGTATTGGTTGAAAGGTTTTCTTTTCCCGCCTGTCGATTTTATCTTTGATCTATCCCATTCCGTCGCTTCTTCATAGTTCATTCGGCTTCACTTCATAGGTATTCAATTATTGCAACTTTTCAATTAACAATCAAATTAAAAATGGGTAATAGTAATAAACGATGTCGCAGCTTAGAGTATAACCACACCGAGCGATCGATCGATGATAGTAAAGAGTAAAATAATTAATTGATAGAATGGATTAGTCGACGTCGATCAATAGTTACACCCACGGAGTAAAGAAAGAAGACACTGATCGATCGACTAACCCAAGTTCTATCATTGATCAAGTGGTGTGGTAACACACTGAAGTAGAACGTGTATATGAATTCCAATGGCGTGTTTGAAAGAATGCTATCGCATATTAATTTTCACTTATAGTTACTGTAGCAGCAAACAGCATTTTGCTTGCTTTGAGCACACTGCTGACGTGAACAACCATGTTTTCTGGGGAACCTGCGATAAACATTATTCTTGCGATAGCAATCGTAGTACCTACCTATATAGGTACGGGGCTAAGCACAATAATTTTATTATCAAGAAGCTTTTTGAGGAATTAAAATTACGAAAACAACGTTTAATTTATCTAGAAAGTAATTGTTTCTGAACGTATGATTATTATGTCAAAAATGCGACGCCATTTTGCAAAACATTTTAACTGTCAAAGTTGAATGGAAAACACGACTGCGTTTTTTTCGTATTGTTGCATTATTTCTTATTTCTATCAAATAAGTGATATTTTCAAGAAAAACAGTGTAATTTAAGATAATGGCGACCGGTGCTCGCACCGCTGTGTCGCAGATATTGCGCAACAAAGACGATGTTGGTGAAGAAGAAGAAGAACCCAAAAAGAAGTCCAGGGAAGACTGGAGAAAGGCTAAAGAGTTAGAAGAGGCTCGGAAAGCTGGTACAGCACCCGCGGCTGTAGATGAGACAGGTATGACCTAACTTTTTGATATAACCTTCAAACCTTAACGTAAACATGGTCAATATTTTTGTTAAGTAAACACTCGTCATTGAAATATAGGCGTTAATGTCAGTACTTTGAAGTCCACTACTGAACGCACGCACGCTTGAGCACACTGATGGTACGAACTCTGTTATGATGAACCCGCCCCTAAGACGACCCACTGACCGATATTTGTAAGAAAACAAACTTAGCAAGTAATATAAACCTGAAATGTTCCCATTGCCTTCTATGCACTAATTCAACAGTAAAACCATGACAATCATTCTTTTTCCAGGCAAGGACATAAACCCTCATATTCCGCAGTACATATCCTCTGCACCATGGTACTATGGCACGGCTGGGCCCACTCTCAAGCATCAGCGCCCACAGGAGGACAAAGAGGGTGACTTTACGAGGCTTGACACATATTACCATAAAGGTGTAGATACTGTGAGTATACTTGACACTTCTTTACTATTATCAAAGATAGCAAATATCATAGCCTTCTTCAAGAAGGCTCCTCATAGAAGTATTATGTCTGATCTATACAAAATTATTATAAAGTTTGTTTAGATGAGGTAAACTCTGAATGTACTGGTCCAATTGTCAATTCTTTCTCTGATAGAACGCTACTTAATTATGTATTATGATAATGTGATGTACTGTCTTGTAGACTAAGTTGCAGGCCTTCTGAATGGTGGTTTATATCCCCTGTTATACAATAAAATGTAAATAATTTGTAGCCAGCAGTTTTTGAACCTTTAATCTTGATATTTCAGACAAAAGTATCAACAAAATACAGGAAAGGAGCGTGTGAGAACTGTGGAGCCATGACACACAAGAAAAAGGATTGTTTAGACAGACCTAGGAAGGTAAGTTGCAACTGAGCATAGTACATATTGCCAAAACAACAAAACACATCTTTATTTTAGCATATTAAGATTGTTTTATGATGTGAAAAAGATCAATTTTATTTACATTAAAATATTAACTCAAGATTAGATTACAGGCGGCTAAAATTCAGCACCCCCTATTAAATGGGACCTAAACATACCAGCGAATTGTGGGTGTACATTGGCAGGTGGTACACCTGTGCATATCCCTGCAGGGAATACTGTCGTGATTTTATGTGTAAAATTCAGCTTGAATTCTAGTAATGTAATATCTTTCAGTTACTATGATTTCAAGACACATTTTACATGTGAGTTTTTCCTAAATCAATATTTATAACCATTACAGATAGGAGCAAGATTCACAAATGCTGGTATTGCCGCGGACGAGTTTGCCCAGCCCAACCTAAACCTCAGCTACGATGGCAAGCGAGACAGGTGGAATGGATATGACCCGCTGCAGCACAAGGCTATCATTGAGGAGTACCAGAAAGTGGAAGATGCTAAGAGAGAGCTGAGAGCCAAGAATTTGGAACAAGGTATGATATGAAGATGGAATCATTAAATGAAGTGCAGTTTCAATTATCTACATTAAAATAGAGTACATAAATACAGCTGGTGGTTTGACATATTACATTATTTTACTTGTTCCATGGGAATATCTTTATAACACATATTATTTATTTTTTTGTAATGGTTTTATTCATAATTCTGTAAGGTCATCTACATCAAACATTTAGAAACAATTTTGAACTATATATTTATTACAAATAGTGATTTAATTTTTATGCATGTGCTTGTACTCTTTGCATAACTCAAATTAACCAGTCCTAAAACACCAGTCTAATATTGTCTTGGCAGTGTTGTAACAAGTATATGTTTGAATATTTCAGACCCAACAGCTACTGAGGATGATGACAATGCTGAGGAAGATGAAGACAAGTATGTGGATGAAGTGGACATGCCGGGTACCAAGGTAGGAGTAGCTCCTTTAACAACAACTGTTGTCTCTTTATATTAGCAGTAAACCAAAATTTCCACAAATATTATAATAAAATTTCTTCTAAGAGTCACACTCTTTGAAGAAATTTTAGAGCTAGCTGGCAACACTTTCGACGCGATGACACAGTTGGCGTAGTGGCCGAGCGATAGACTGCTGCGATGCGTGTCGCGGGTTGGATTCCCGCATGGTCAAATATTTGTATGACCTGCAGATTGTTGTTCCGGGTCTGGCTGTTTTTGTATGTGGGTTTATATGTCTGTAAACGCATCCACGATACAGAAGAAATTCTTAGTGTGGGGAAACGATATAAAAAAAATAAAATAAAGCTTTATTCATACATTTTTATAAATGAAGTCTTGCCAGCTAGCTCTAAAATTTCTTCTAAAAGTCACAAATATTTGTAGAAAATTAGGTTTATTGCTTAGAAGTTGCAAATATTACATGTCTAAACACCCACATAAAAGAATCTACTTGAATCACATCACAAGCTATACTATAATATCTCCCATTCCAGGTGGACTCTAAACAACGTATCACAGTGCGTAACTTGCGTATCAGAGAAGACACAGCGAAGTACCTGCGCAACTTGGACCCCAACTCTGCCTACTATGACCCCAAGACGCGATCCATGAGGGACAACCCTAACCCTGTTACACAAGAGTAAGTATATTAGGAAAATGTTGCAGAATATTTAGAAAATTATAATTATTAGAATTATGAAGCATACGCAAATGCCTCGTTAGCCTAGTGGTCCTAAGCGAGAATGCTACGCCCGCTCCCTATTACATGGGACCTAAACATACCGGCGAACTGTGGGTGTATATTGCAACTCCTCTGCCTAACCCTTCGAGGAATACATGCGTGCCGTAGTCACGATCTTTCACTTAACTAAGCGTTTATTTCACACACAAACTTCCAAAAAGAGTTCTTATTCCGCTCATTCAGCCAATACTGTCATTACTTGCCAGTATTAAAAAACCGAACAACCTTATCTCCTAGCACAGGTATATCTTTTACTTAAAAGGAGGTTCCTATGTAAGATTTACTGTAAAAATTGTACAAGTTTCGCCAATAAACCATTTTTTTTTATCCAACCCCGCAGGTCAGACTACCAGGGTGAGAACTTCGTGCGCTTTAGCGGCGACACGCGCTCGCACGCGGCCGCACAGATGTTCGCGTGGGAGGCGCAGGCGCGCGGGCTGGACGTGCACCTGCTGGCCGAGCCCACCAAGCTGCAGCTGCTGCAGCGCCAGTACCATGATAAGAAGGACCATTTTAAGACGCAGGTTTGTATAAAAGCGCATATGAATCTTGAAAGAAGACAGAAAATGTTAAATTACTCCGATTTGTCGGTGCTTTGTACTCTTATGGGGATGAATCGAAAATAGTTCGATCTATCCCCAAGCGTTAGCAAAGAGACCAGTGAATAAAGTTCGAACTGTCCCCATAAGGGAACAAAGCAGGGTGAAGATCGGAATAATTCAAAACATTCAATTCAAATTTTAAATCAAACGGAAATACTGAAAATTTTCTGTTTTTTTAAAGGTAAGGATCTACCCAGTTTTATAAGTTCAGCCGCGAAAAGGGCGTAGCCACGTTTTGTATTTATAAAAAAAAACCTACCATTATCAGTTTTTTTTAAATAAACAAATAATGAATAGAAATATTTACTTAAAAGCTTAAAAAATGATGAATTACTATTATACTAAAATCAAAATCTTTGCACTTTTATAGTTGCCACAGACAACAGAACCATTCAAAATCACTATTACTGTTTCAGGTCAAACAATCGATTTTAGAAAAGTACGGAGGTGAAAAGCATCTGGCTGCGCCACCTAAGGAGTTGTTACTGGCACAAACAGAAGTGTTCACACGTTACAACAGAGATGGTACATTAGTGCAGGGGCCTGAGAAACAACTTGCTAAGTAAGTATTAAGTTCAATATCATCATCATATCAGCCGCAGGACGTCCATTGCTGGACATAGGCCTCCCCCATAGGTTTGAAAAAAGACTGATTGAAAGCGGCCTGCATCCAGTGTATAAGGGTATTAAGTTGACTAAACTATAATTTATAATAGTTTAGAAGCACGCTTTTAAAGTATTTTTGAACTGAAAACCATTTTGGTACTCAATATTGATCTATGTTTTACTCTCGAGTTGTTATATTTTATCTATGTTGTCTCATTGCAGAGAGAAACCTTTTTTCTCTCTCTGTCTCTTTTAAACTCTCTGTGTCGTCAGGTTGTTTCCAATTCCTATAGACAAGTTCCAGTTTTTCAAGTGACTGTTCCTACATAGGTTTTACAGAACATTCCCTTAAAATGATTGTTTATGTTTTCAGGAGTAAATATGAAGAAGATGTACTAATAAACAACCACACCTCTGTCTGGGGGTCGTACTGGCATGAAGGACAGTGGGGATACAAGTGTTGCCATTCTTTCATAAAGGTAAAAAAGTATATTTATTTTTACATTTACTTACATTGAAATTACATGTAAAATTGGAAAATAAGGTATCCTAAGTTTGTATTTATTTCTTTTTTTTGTTTAGATGTCTTATTGCGTCGGGGAAGCAGGCAAGTCCGTAGTGTTGGAAGTGGCTGAAGATAAGACAGTTGCTGCACAGGAACACACAGAGAAAAAAGAAAAAGGTATATTTTATTTTAAACAGTTCTTGTAATACAAGCTGACTTCTAATTCACTGCATGCAAAATATGAAAAGAAATATCAGATATTTCAAACTTTTTGGTAGTGTTGTAGTGCAAATTTGTAAGGAACAGCTTACAATTATATCAGAGATTGTTCCATAGTAAAAGTTTTTCATATTTATAAGTACTTTCATCATGTTGGATGAACAGTGATTTAAATATCAGCCTGTATATAACAACTGCTAAAACAACTAAACCTCGCGTTACTTCCCACAGATAAAGAAAAATCCGATAAATCCTCATCATCTGAATCAAGTTCAGACAGCAGTTCCTCAGACTCTGAGAAAGAAATTAGAACTAAAACAGAAAAGACTAGCAAAAAGAAGAAGAACAAAAAGAAAGCCAAGAAGAAAAAGAAGAAGGAACTCAAGAAAGAAAAGAAGGAAGAAGACAAGTTGAAAAAGGTATTTAGCAAACACGTTTTTAAATTGTTACTTTTTATGATCTATGTCAAGATGGATAGAAAATGGAAGGCCTTTATCCTGCATTTTAATATCACAGGATAAAAGATTATAAAGAAATTTTAGAACCTCAAATCTACAAAAAAATATATACGCGTCGACATGAAAACCTCCTCCGGCTTTTCGTTCGTTAAAAATAGCGACTATGTTCTATAATTATTTTCCATTTCAATGAATATTAACATGATAATTATGATAACATTAACACAAAAAAACCCATCTATTTCAGGCACTGGAAATGGAAGAAAGACAACAGAAGCGTGCTGAGTATCTCCTTTCAGTTGACGAGCGGAAGCGCCCATACAACAGTATGTTCGACGTAAAGGCGCCTACAGAAGATGAACTAGAGGCCTACAAGATGAAGAAGAGGCGAGAAGAAGATCCTATGAGCCAGTTTATGTGACCAATATGTAGATAAGACAAATAAATTATAAATGAACCTAAGATTATCGCTTTTTTCTTTTTGTCACCTTTAAATAAACGAGTAGCAGCAAGTTGAGTGACTTCCTATGTCATTAAAAACAACACAAAAACTCTTTGTTGTTTACCTTCACAGCATGAATCATTAGGTTTTTAACCAGTGAGGTCATAGTGTGGCAGAATGGTCAATTCCACTGCTCAATGTAATAAGATGATTAAAATACTACTCTGTGTTGACACCCCTAAATGTGGTAATTAGTACTATTTCTTTTTTGAAAAGTTTTATTATAAGCTTCGACTCATTTATATATGAAACAAACAATTAATAATGTAATTAATAAATTTAAATCAAGCTAAGCATATCATTAAGAATTACATGTTCCAAAAGAAAAAAAAAAGTTTGACGGGACTGGAATGACATACTGTGGTAACTTTTTGAATTCGCTAACGCCGCCATATTTGTTATAATGTCAAACGATGTTTCACTCTTGTCATTTTTCATTTCCTTTTTGATTAGTGGACCGTCCTATTCATAGTTTTTGTGATTGTTACAATAAATAAAATACAGAGTTATGATGGCTGAAGATACGACAGCCGACGCCACGAGGCGACTAAATGTGAAGAAGCAGACCCTGGATGATGCTTACGCGGCACCGGCGAACTTCCTAGAAATCGACGTCGTGAACCCAGTCACGACCATGGGAGTAGGGAAGAAACGTTACACGGATTACGAAGTTCGCATGAGGGTAAGCTGTCGACTCTATTATTGTCATATAATTAGATTAACGGCCGCTATAGGCGCGACAACGTGAATTAGTGGGCGTATCACGAACGGACGCGACGGTACGCCGATATGATGAGATAATTCTAGTGAACCAAGTTTTTTGCTTTCAGACGAACCTGCCAGTGTTTAAAGTTAAAGAATCAAGCGTTAGACGGCGGTACAGTGATTTTGAATGGCTTAGAAACGAATTGGAGAGAGACAGTAAAGTAAGTCCAATGTTATTTGGTAATTGATAATGAGTATGTGTTTTTTGTCTGTTATCGGCGAACAAAAATGTTTATTGATACGTATGAATCATAATTGACCAGTCCCTGTATTAATTTGATAACAGAATTCGCCTTTGATGATGTATGTTTATAATTTTTTGCTCCATTTTATTATTTTATTACTGGTTTTGTTTACAAAATATGGGTAAGACTGTGGTCTGTTGTAGCCTTATTTATTTCTTAATAAAGAAAGGTCACTGAACTGGTGACATTCATATAGTTGCATGCTGACTGTGGCCGCTACTTTGTATTGGACAGTAAATCTGTTTAGAATTAAACTAATAGGAATGCATTTCATTGTAATAAACTGAATCTTAAAAAAGTTCTTAGACAAATTGCAACATAACCCACATTTTCGCAATGTCTACCATTGGTGTTAGGTCCATAGCTATTAAAATTAAACTAAACTTTACGAGAATGAAAGAGAATAATTGAAAGTCTGCTAACTACTCTTAACTGGTCTTTGAACAGAATAAAAAAGATGACTGATTTTGTACTACAACAAGCATGAATCACTACTGTTTATTATCAACATTAGCTTTATAATGACACCGAATGTGGCTTTAATTATTCCCAGCGCACAAAAGAAATTTAATTCTTTTCTTAAAAACATTGAATTTGCACTTAATTAACTTAATTATGTTGTTATAATAATGTATAATTAATTAATTGTAGATTGTCGTCCCACCTCTACCAGGCAAAGCCCTCAAAAGACAGCTACCATTCCGCGGAGATGACGGTATTTTTGAAGAAGAATTTATTGAAGACCGTAGAAAAGGTATTTTTGTTTTCTATATAATATTATTAACCATTCGAATGCCACAGTTGTGTATAGCCGACAAATACAGTTTAATTAAAAATGCAGTTGTTAGAGGATTGTGGCATATTGGGCAAATTGTCATTTGTTGGCTATGCATAACTGTGGCATTCAAAAGGTTAAAATACATTTTGAAGGTATCAAATTTTGCCTAAAGTCAAGCAGGCTTGTACTGTATATTGAGGAGCATCTGTACATCTCAGTATACATTTCACATATGATTCAGTCATACTTAATTTATTAGTCAACTTTAACCTTGACACTTGATATTTACATAGGACAGAACTAGTAAAGCCATACATTATCGTGAAGGCAAAAATAGGTCTTGTCCTAATTAAATTATTGCAAAAATTTGCTTGGCCTTCATCCGTCTCAATTATTCTCAATCTTAATTACTTGTGTCTGAATGTCATTGGAATTAAGACTTCGTTAACATGTCTATAAGATTGTTTATCCTTCCATGAGAATATTTAACTGATCTTACTGATCTAGTAGCAGTGTTGTACATGCATGTAGTACAAATATTTTACATAATTGCAACAACACAAACTAGTTATGATAATTGTAATGCATTATTTACCATTTCAACGAGTAAGCAACAGGTTTTTATCTGTTCAATCATGCTCGGGATTATTGTTTGCTTAATCCCATTCTTTGTTCTCAATTGAAACATGTAAGTATTGATTTTTTATCATTAATTTAAACTAGAAAAGTGTCATATTCTCATCTCTAAGATATTAGGATTTTGTTAGCCGATCTACTATGTCAAAAGTAAATGTACACATATTTGCTTTAAATTCCAATTAGTTTGACCGCATACTCAATACTGCACTTTTTCTGTAAAGAAAATATATACAATAGTAAAATAATACTGTGTGACATTAAGTGTCTTTCACTAGTGGCGTAAATAGTTTGAAAGGGTGCCAATATAAAAATAGTTGATACACATAACTAAAATGCCCCATTTAAAGTAGCATCACTGACAGATTGAGTATAGGATGTAGTTAGTGGGACCCATTTCTCCCTTTGTGTCTGCGTAGGTAGGCGGAAGTAACGACTTTACTATTGTTATGGCGAAATGCTAGTTCCCTTACGGTTTTGATTCGTATTAGACAATAAGGGACCATATGTCGATAGTTATTGGGTAGATATTGGATGGATAGAATAAAATAATGCATTTTGGTGATATTTTTTTTTGTAAAAAATGCAAACAGTTTACGTTTGGTGTTTTTTTTTTATATAAATTGCTGATGGTTTATGTTACTTTGTATTTATGGTGAAATAACAAAGCTAACATTAAAATAATGATAGCATTATAACGTTATTTATGTAACGTTATACTTATAATGAATGTATATCTGTTCTTATTAGAAACTGACCAATCTCCTGTAGGTATTATTTATTGGAGAATTAATTTTTAAAATTTACGAACATGTATAATTTGTTCAATTCTTGCAACAAAGTTGACGCATGGCGGACACAAAAAAGTATTCTTATTAATTAAAAGTTGAATAGGTACAATAAAATATTAAAAGACTATTAAATTGTATGTCTATCATTCATTCATCCTTTTCTGTCCAATATACTATTAGGTACTTACCACAATATGGATGCCTTATTTTATGAGACTTAATTATTAGTTTGCAAATCCGGGTGCATTACACACCTGCCCACCCCCTCCCTGTAGGCAAAGTAAGCGTGACCTTATGTTACTACGCCACTTCGTGTGATGCCTTGCATGTTCCACTAGATTTATGTGTATTGTACAGACATTCGAAACTTTAATTGATATTGACTTGTGGTTGCGTGTGTTAGAATGACCTATAAAGTTTTTGGTAACTGAGATGCGCAGTTTGGTCTACTGAGGATTAAGGGTGAGGCCAAACAAGCGTAATTTTGTAAGTCATGAGTCGCAGGATTTCTGTCAATGTCATACAAAACTCCTGTTTCGTGCACACGGCGACGCAAAATAAGTTGTCAGTTTCAGTAGAAAGTAAGTTACTCGACAGAAATCCTGCAACTCACGCCTTACAAAATTCCGCTCGTTTGGCCTCACCCTTAGGCTCATTTTGATTGGTCATTAACTCAGTCGTTATACAGCAAGGGAGGAATTCCCAAACAGTTGTTATACACAAGGGGGAAATTCCCAAATACGGGCAATCAACTAATAAAAGTAGGCTATCTATATCTCGGTGGAAATACTGCATGCGGGTTACCCCCGCTCGCGACCAATGACCAACGAAATTCATCGGTTGGGGAAAACAGAAATCTCCCGTATCTCGCATACGAGCCGTATCAACTAATGAAAACGATTACAGCATGCGGTCCTTATGGCAAGCGTGAACAGAAATCTCCCGCACCGCAAATGCGAGCTGTAACGACCAATGAAAATGAGCCTTTAGACTAATGAGATTAAGATATAAGACTATAAAAGCTTATATTCACAGACGGATTTTTAACGCAGATTTTTTTCCGCGCACTGCATTTTCATCATCTGCCTAGCCTTTTCCCAACTACGTCGGGGTCGGCTTCCAGTCTAACCGGATGCAGCTGAATAGTAGTGTTTTACATGGAGCGACTGCCTATCAGACCTCCACAACCCAGTAACTGGCCAACACGGTACCCCTTGCTTAGAATGGTTGTCAGACTTTCGGGCTTCTGACTAACAGTAACGACTGTCAAAAATCTACAAATGGCAGCCGGGACCAACGGCTTTACGTGCTTTCCGAGGCATGGATGGAGTTCTTTAATAAAATCAGCGCTTAAAAAACGTCCGTGTGCTCATTTCAGTCACATGTTGCATCACACTGCCATCTTCTGTGGCAATATTTGTACTAGGATGATAATGAGAAATCCCGCGATATCTATAATATCATTAATATCCTAACACGTAATTTCGCGACTTCGAAACCGAAATTAAGAAAGAAAGAAAGAAAGAAAGAAAGAAAGAAAGAAAAAAGATTACATGAAAGATGGATCATCATGACGTCATATATCAATATTTACGACAATATTTTATCCGACGATAAGAGAATAAAATGCGCTATCTGTAAATTATCGCGAAAATAAACTTAAGTAATACTTATCTATCCTTTTTGTCTTATTATTATAATTTGAGATATTTTTTCCTTGTTCAATATTTATTAACAACTAGCTGACCCGCCACGACTTCGTTCGCGTGGTACCCTACCCCTACCTTACCCCTACCCTACCCGTACCCTACCCCTACTCTACCCCTACCCTACCCCAACCCTACCCCAACCCTACCCCTACCCTACCACTACCCTGCCCCTACCCAACCCCTACCGACATTTCCGACTTTTTTTTTTCGTTTCATTGTTTTTAAGATGTATTCTGCTATTCGGGACGGAAACAAATCCAACAAATCAAAAACCACGGCAATCGGTCCAGCCGTTCTCGAGTTATAAGTGTTGTAACAAACACGACTTTCTTTTATATATATAGATACATGTACATACCATCACGCCTGTACTCCCGAAGGGTTGGGTTGGGCAGATGTGTACCATGCGCACCCACAGTTCGCCGGTATGTTTTATAATAGGGGGCGAGCTTATTGCCATAAACCAGGCTCAAATCCTAACTCCGAGCTGCTACTTAGAATTACATAGAAAAACCCAATAACACTTTTTGCCCGACCTGGGAATCGAACCCAAAACCTCTAGCGTAGCAGTCACGCTTAGGACCACTAGGCTAACGAAGCAGTTCCAATTAAACAAAGAACAAATAATTTCACAAAAAGTAAAGCAGTTGGTATACAAATCCATGTTACAACGCAATATTTAGTACAATAACAGTGAATATTCTATTGTTACCATGTCGTCGTCACTTATTGTCTATTATGTACAACTGTACAATAGTTCCATATACATTACATATCACATAAAGTTTATTACCCTTTCGCAATACATGTGTAATCAGAATCACTGATACCACGCTGTTAATAAATTAGTGTAACAAAAATTATCGGAACTATCCGGTATCGCGTAATCATAAAACTGGGCGGAATTTAATGATTTCCTCTTAAAATATTTTCGCGGATTTTTTTAGCGCGTTCATTAATCAGACTATGTCATAGGGGGCGTTGTTGAAGCCTATTGTCGGCAATCGGACATCAGAAATTCCCAATTACAAGCGGTGATTGTTGGAAAATAGTGATGAGTCAACTCGAGTTGGATTCCCACTAATGCTTGGTTCCTATATGCAAAACGGATAGTTTATCTTACCAGTTGTAAAAACTTTGAATGCTTGACTGGTCATTTGTGAAAATTCTGATGTCAATTTTGAATGTAATAAATGTGTACAAAAATTACGGATATGAACTTACACGTATGCTGAAAAATAAACTTCAATAACAGCAAAAATACGAAACCATTTTGTTTGTTACTATGGTTACTTTTACCGGTCGGTAAGTTTTAGGAGTCGGGCATAACTCGGGTTCATGAATGGGCTACACATAAGACAACTCCAGATGACCTATCACTGAACCCAGTCAACCACTCCACCAACAAATCCTAAGTGACACATATGTAGGTGTCACAACTTAACCAGTTACTATTTGTTAATTAGTGAAAATATTTAATTGTTTTCAGGTCTAGAAGTATTCATCAACAAGATAGCTGGCCATCCGCTGGCGCAAAACGAGCGGTGCCTTCACATGTTCCTCCAGGACCCCACCATAGACAAGAGCTACGTCCCCGGCAAGATACGAAACACATAATAGACAATAATGGAACCAGATGCGAGCTTCGAACTTTAAAACAATCCTCCTTGTGTGTGACCGTATATTGGCCTATTTTTACCAAAAGGAGGTTCTGAACTCGTGGTTTTTTTTTCCAGCACTATTCTTGTTATACGTGATGTTAATGTTACCTCGTGTGTAGCCTTACTACTACAAATATCTTTTTAATCTGCATGGACTTGAGTAACACAGATTCTATTTATTATATAAATGTGAAAATGTCAGATTAGTTTTGCTACAAATGACTGCAAAATGTAGTAAATAAAGAATGTTATAGTACAAGTACAGTTTTGTGGTAAAATGTTAAAATCGGTTGGATATGGCCTTTAGGCCCACTTGTCTGGTACATGGGGGTTGGAGGGTCTGTGTAGTAACAGTGTGCTATGAGTAACGTACACAGATAAAAAATAATAAAACGTATTGTATCCTGTTGATAGGCCAGTTGCGGCAAGTGAGTCGTTTTAAAGTTCCTCCCCGAATGTTATTGCAGTTGTGACAAAAAAGTATCAATGACCCTGCCTTCTAGTTTTTGTTACAAACACAATTTGCAATAATCTTCAGAGATTAAAAAAATAAATAAACTAATGCAAACTTTTGAGACAACAGATTAAACAGCACAGCATTCCACAGATTATATTTTATAATAAAAAAGAAGTAATGCTCTTTTCATTTTTTAAAAATGGAACAGTGAAAGACTCGAGGTGCATAATGTTTCACAGATTTAAATGTATTAGAACAAAAATAAGTTATTGTGTAAATTATTGAGCAATATAAATAAAATTATTGTTGAAATTATTCGTAAATCGATCAAGCTCTTCAGTTGGTCCTTATGTTTTGTGGTTTGCCATGTATATTTCGACATGTAATACATTATAAATCTCATTATTTTAATGTCTAATTCATTTTTATAATTTCGTTAAGGAAATTGATTGTATTTATTGTGTGTTACTATATGGGTAGATGTAAAGATGTGTTTACGGCTAAGCAATTTTAAATGAAATTGTTAGCGCGTTGAAAGAGCGAAAGTTAAAAGTAATCTGAATAACATAGATTGTAAATTAGTTATAGTTTAAAAAAAACGTGTTTCTTTATTTTCAGGGGTGAAAAGGAGTTTGGCAATATTATTTATAGAAATTGGAAAGTTTTCAGATAAAGATTGACACTGAGCCTTTGGTGTACAAATATGGGAACTGTTAGCTTTATATCACTAGCTATAAAGTGTGTCCATCACTAGATAATAATCGACTGTTTAGTTACAGAAGTATAATTTACATGTATTTTCGTTGTACACCAAATACAATTGGAATACAACGTATTATGTCTATCTTATTAGGATAAATAAATTTGCTATCATGTCATTGCGTGTTTTAATTTGCCTCCTTTTGGCCGCCTGACGGTTGAAACTTGACACAACGCGTTAAATCGCGTATCGGTGTGAAATGACCCTGTGTCAGTAATAGTGTTACAAGTGAATTAAATGGTTTGATAGCGAAACGTTGAATAACACCTGCGACTATCGCTCAATAGCTGGAAGTAGGTTCCTCACTCTGGATCATCGTGTCATCTACTTTGATCTTGCCACCTCGCTGCGAGTGAAGCACTGAGTAAAGTCAAAACATTCATTTAAATTAGACAATTTAGAGTTTACACACAAGCGGCATGTTGCCAACGGCAGAGGTAACTGCAGCCGTTGACCCATTAGCGGCAGCCGTCGACATGCCAATTTCAGAGATCAGCAAAGTTGACATGTCGCATGTCGTTGGCTGCTCCCGGACGCGTGTCGAAGGCTGTAGATTTTTTTACAGGCAAAATTATATTGTCAAGAAGTTAGATCGTACCAAAACGTAGGTCAAGAAACTCCACGGACAATTCAATTTGGTATTCAATTTTTTTTAAATAAATATTTTACAGAAGTCCTGTAATAAAAGCCACTAACCGGGCACAAAAATATAAACCCTGAATCAAATGAAAATCAATTACAAATTTACCATTATTTATTTAAACATGTATAAGAACTTATTGTACTCATTGGTCTATCTGCTCAGACTTGCTATCTCCGAGGAAGCGACTGGTCCTGCCTGTGGGAACGGACTCGTCTTGTCGCCACAGCTTCTGGCCTCTGATCTCGATCTCTTCATGCCAAGCCTCTTGCGTCTTCCTATAAAATATTATATAGTGTTTTGTTTTAAGTATGTATTTTCGAATGCAGTCAACCCTAATCTCTTCAAAGTTGGAGTGAACAGGCTTATTCTGGGTAAGCTCGCTCCATTGCCGACTTTGGTTCTGTCACCTCTGACCTAGACTAGAGTCACGAGCTTACGTCTCAAAACAACAACAAAAAGTATTATGGACCACACATAAGTTACTTCGATACGAAAAACAATTGTTAATAGTTCACCTAAGTTTAGAGCATAATCATCATCAAGTTTAGAGCAGCTAATGTAAATATGATCAACAAAAGGTAAGTAAGTTCCTAAACGAGGGGATACCTAGCACTAATCGTGACGAAAACTTATCATGAATTCATGATTCTAGAGCCCCAAGGTTAAAATATGTGGTCGGTTATTTAAAAGAACAAAAACATTTTCTAAAGTAGTGTAGCTCCGGGGCTGCGGGTTGTTCGAAAGAGATACCGCGCACCCGGAAAAAAAAAAGTAGTGTAGCTACCGTGTATTTTGCCAAACAGTTGGTATTGAGAGAGTTTACTTTCTGTCAATAAAAAATGTAATGGTAGTGACACTTGTGAAGCGATTTCGAACCACATGATAACTCGCCCAGTTTTACAAATACGGGTTCTAACCTGCAGTTATCAGTGAGCGGGCTGGTGTTGGGGAAGACGTTCTGCAGCAACAGCAGGCAGGGCAGCACCACGACCGACAGAAACTGGATCTGTTCCGCCGGCTGGTTGATGCTGCGGCGCCGGTCCATCATGCTCAGCGGCGTGTAACCCATCTCGCGCTCGCGGTCGCCCTGGTGACATGGGACCACGCGTAAGTGTAATATGGAGTTTATTATGTCTTACAATAAAAAAGGAAAAGTTCCTTAGTGTATTCGCCAGACCGATTACGGCCACGGCGGCTAATCTTAATGAAGACTAGCCAAGTACGCAGAAGATTATTATAGTGCGCAAGTGTGTGCGCAAACACAGGTGCACTTGCTCTTCCCTGACTCTCATAGTCCGTCCACATCACTGATAGGTCAGCACACCAAAAAAAGGCCGAAGAGCGCTATTTAATCTGACCTCAAATCAGGTTTATCCTCAATGTTTACGTCTGGAGGGCAATTCAGTTTGTTTTCACGCAAAAAGTAAGACAACAAATCACAAACTTGGTCATAGAACTCTTCATACACCGACTCTGCTATAGCCTTCGATATTCCGAACGGTTTGCAAGATCCGGACAGGTCGCTTGTCGTCATGAGTATTCCCTGGAAGTGAGGTAAGTATACTACTTATGTATCATAATTATTTTTAACCGACTTCAAAAAAAAAGGAGGTTATCATTAATTTATAAATTATACGACAAAAATCAAGACCAAATCAGTTAGTAGGTAGGTAAAATACTTAGTTATTATTCATTGACTAATTTGGGGTACTTAGTAAAAAAAACCACTTGGTTTGACGACCGTTAATCCGTTAGTTGTGGTTAGTCTTCCTGAGACTACGGCTGGTGCAATAAGTTTACGACGTCGTCTGGTGAATTTACGCATAAGGTATTGTACCTTTCGTCTATTACCGCAAAACTAAGTCTATCTATAGGTACTCCATTTATTAGGAACATTTGAAAAAATAAGGAAGCATTATAAAATTAACGGCCAAATAACGACATTTATTGTATATTACTGAAATGACTGCATTAGTGTTTTTTTATTTATTAATGTGGCTAATAGTCTAAATTGCTTGATATTTATCGTAAAATAACGGAGCTTGTCAAACGCTTACATTAAAATAACGTTAGCGTTGTAACGGTATTACCTAAATATTATTTTAAATGGCGTAAAGTCTTTAGGGAAACCCGTGCCTCGGTAAAGACGCGCTGTTAATTCAACCATTAGGTATATTCCGATTATTTAAAAAAGATGGATGGATTGTGTGACGAACGATATGAAAGAGAAGGGAGTCAGTGATAGCACAGTATAAAAAGATTAGTCTGTGGTGATAGCATGACGGCAGACAGGACGGCATGGAAGAGAAAAAAAAAACATCGCGCCAACCCCAAGTAATATGGAATAAGGGCAGGAAGATGATGATGATGAGGTACATTCCTAGCCTTTTGCTTTACGAAAGTCCAAACCTTGAGCATCTTCCGATGCGAGGTATCATTCCAGTCGAACACGTGCTCTGATAACAGCGGAGTGAGCTGCGCCCTGATCGTGAAGTACACAGCCAGGTCTGTGCAGAGGATATCGTACTTGATCTCCTCCATGATGAGCTCGCGATCGATGAGCGGTATGCAGCCGAGGAGGTTCTTGTCCTGCAACAAAACGAGAAGTAGGGCCACCATCACCACCATCTCCTGCCAGGGTTGCGGAATTTGTTCGAAAGAGTCACCGCGGCAATGGCACGCAAAGGGCATTAGGAGGAAGTATGGATGGACTATCACGCCTGTATTCCCCGAAGGGTTAGGCAGAGGTGTACCAATGTAAACCCACAGTTCGCCGGTATATTAGGTCCCATGTAATAGGGGGCGAGCCTATTGCCATTAACCGGGCACAAATCCAAACTCCGAGCTGCTACTGAGAATTTCATTGAAAAACCCAATAACACTTTTTGCTCGACCTGGGAATCGAACCCGGGACCCCTTGCACAGCAGTCGGACTTGCGACCACGAGACCAACGGGGCAGTAACAGTTATGGTTGTGTTGGGGCAAGTATGGATGGGTTTAAGCCAATAAGAGTCTGGCACTCCCTTCCACTCCACCCATAGCGCAAGAAGTCATTTGACCATTTCCCATTATTAAAAAAAAGGTACACTATGTCCCCTTCCTTTTTTGAACCTCGAGGAGTAGGATTGATATCTCGTACTTTTTTGTCACACCACCAACTTCCAAACTCCGGGCTGTTACTGAGAAATTCAGCAATGGAAAAACCCATTAACACTTTTTGCCCGACCTGGGAATCGAACCCGGGACCCCACGCTCGCCAGTCGCGCTTGCGACCACGAGACCAACGGGGCAGTTAATAAATACATATATCCTAGAATTAATGGTTCTCGAGTCAGCTCATAAAAGTTACTTACCTCAATCATCTTCTTAGCAAGGAAGTAGTGGTGGTTCTCGAGGATGGACGTCCTGTACATGCTAGCGAGGGGATGCTTCACCAGCGTCAGATAGTTGTTGTTGAAGCCGGGGTGGTCCACGTCGTGACACAGGCCTGACAGCATCAAGGCAAGTGTCTGCAATAGTCAGGCGTTTAGTGCACATTCTCGTACAGTCAGCGTCAGAGAAAAGGAACCCCCCCAAGACTACGGTTATACGGTTTGATGTCATTACCAAAGAGGGTTCCTTTTCTCTGACGCTGACCATACATAAGCACGTTGAGCATTCATTGAGGGCGAACCGGCGAAGTATACAAAGAACTTTTTGAGGTTCGATCAATGTTGCAAGTTTGCAACCTCTTTTTATGGTATTCTCATTGAACAGAGCATAGTTTTCGTTCGACTAGAGTGTAGTAGATACCCTAGCAAAAATAGAGAAGTACCGAGGCTCCAAAGTACGCAGTAGTACTGTCCATAAATATAAAGTTAGCGACCTAGAGTTAAATCTAGCACAATATTTATTATTTAATTTTATTAAAATGAACCTGCTTCTTGGCCATGTTTTTTTATATTTTTTTGGTGTGCTGTGGAATCCTTCATGGGCTTCCTCCGTTCGTCCCGTTGTGGGGGTGACGGAGGGGCACCATGCCGAATTCTTAACGGCTACCGAGGTGTTCCACCTCTGCCCATGCCCGGGGGTGCGGGATTCGCATAAGCATTCACCGCTCCCCCGACAGGCCTCGACCCGCTGTTCTTCAAGTGCAACCATTCCCATAATGGCCGCACTCACTTTCGAGTGGCGCGTGGAACACTGCCCCAAAACCTCTGGCCATACGGTTTTCCAATCGCCGCCATTGCACTCGAAAAAGTACATGGCAAATCCCATCCAGCGGCTATCAGTCACCGAAGGGCCAGGCCGGGGGCCGGCCCGGGTTTTTACGTGGAACTACGTTTTTAACCTTTTGAACGCCATGGTCGGATATAGCCGACAAACGAAAACGTGCCAAACACGCCATCGTCATCTACAGCCGACAAGAAAACGAAATTTTTAAGTACATAATAAATATATTAGTTAATTTAAGTTTACTGTGTTTCTTTATCCTATTATTTAAAACTGCATTAATGCAATACTGTTAAATAGCACAAAGATATTTCATTAATCTCATTTCAAAGAAAAACAATAAAAAATTACTTATCGAAATGCGCTGACGTTGTGGCTTGGCGTAGCAGTAGTTTACGCTCTGGCGTTCAAAAGGTTATAATTATGTCAATAAATACCTCATTCACGCTAAAGTATCCGCTGTTATTGAGCAGGATCAGGTACATGGTATGCGTGAAGCAGAAGGCATGCTCCGCGTTGTGGTAAGGGTTGTCCCTGTAGCTGCCCAGGACGGACAGAATGAAGTCCGCCAAGGCGAGCCGGTCGAATCGGATGTCCGTGAACGTGTGGGAGAACATGTACCCCACGAGAGCAGGCATGTCAGACTTCTGGCCGTCCGATATGTGGTAATCGAAACTGTAATAAATGGTTTTTCTTTAAAAATAACTTTGCCCTACACTAGGGTGCGAGTTCGTCCGCGTAACTTATTTCACCCACCATAAGATACGTATTTGGTTATGATGATGATGATGATGTATGTATGTACCTATGTAATGTAGCTATCCATTAGTGAAGAAATGGTCAAAATCGGACCAGTAGTTTTGGAGCCTATTCGTAACAAACAAACGAACAAAAAAATCTTACCTCTTTATAATATTAGTATAGGAAGATACAAAGTTTTACCTCCACCTCAACGTTTAATTATATACCGAAACATACCGGTGAATTGCGGGTTTACATTGGTACACCTCCAAACCCTTCGGGTAATACAGGCGTGATGATATGATAGTTTTGATAAGTTAGTTTATAAGTCCTCCAGAAGTCATACCTGCTAAAGGTGACCGGTGGCGTGACATCATGGCTGCTTTCTATGAAATCGTTGAGGTTGTGCGAGCACGGCTTGATGTGCAGCCCCATGAGCTCAGATAACACGTTGTTCATGTTTTCCTGCAATTTATTATCATCAGCTTATATTCATCTTCGATCAACAACATACATGGCCTCCTAAAATCATAATCATAAACTTCTTTTTGTCTTCATCGTATCCGATATTGCCCCGTAGAGGTGCCCCGACCTTGTAACAGCTTATTCTTACACATATATAAATAGCTGTAGCCCGTGTTTTTACTCGCATCCTCGTGAAACTAACACATTTTAAGTGCCCTATTAGGTTACTTTAGCTCATTGCCCATCTGATGTCATCCAAATCTAACTTAAACAACAAAAGCCTAATATTGTCCCACTGCAAGGCAAAGGCCTCTTCTCATACAAAGAAGGCACAAGCAATAACCATCGCTCAAAGTGCATTGGCAATTTCAGACGTGTATTAATTATAAGTCCAGATTTAGTCACTATGCTTTCCTTCACCGATGTCAGTCATCCAAGATAAACTTAGAAAGAACATATGGTACTTGCACGGTATCAAAACCACAACCAACTGCAACCATGAGAGGCGAGTGCCTTAATCACACGACGTAAAGTATGAATATAAAGTTAGGTAGACATACATGGAATATTTTCTTCTGCTGCATGTTATAGAAGTGCACGATGAGCGAGCAATAGCTCACGAACACGGCGAATATTAGCTCGTCGTCCGTGTCGAACGGCTGTGCGTTGATTTTGTTCGTCAATTGGACCACACCTGTGTGACGCGAATTTTTATTACGTTTTTTATTTAAATTTGCTCAGTATTTATATAAAATACGTGACAAATCGTACGTTGGCACGAGTGAGAGAAGACATATATACTTAGTAGCGGGTGTAACCAGACAGCAAGTGGCACTGATTTAAAAATCTGCCTCGGTGATGAGTTGGCAAGCGCAACAGAGCTGAACGTTTCCTGAGTTCCTGATCATCAGGAAGTTCTCGGTACCAGTGCCATCTGGATGTTTACCTGGTTATATATAATAGGGCCTCATTGTGAAAGGACCGCATTTTGCCAATTTTACTGGCGAAATGCAGGTGTACCTTTCATCTTTATGACCTCATATGTCATAGGTCATCGAAGAAATCGGTAGCCCGATTATATAATATGATAAAAATACTCGTAGCTTTTAGTAACTGCGCGATCACGTTTTTCAATTACATATGAAAGGGATATTTTTGACACAAACACTGCACTATGACGTCAGTAAACCTGGACACTCTTGATCCTATATGGGTTGTATTTCCCTAAAAACCTTCAACATCAAAATAGCTTAGGTGGTATGACACCCCCGTACCTGGGAAAGCACGTAAAGCCGTTGGTCCTGCGCCTGATCTCTCCTCGGTTGTGACGGATTGCCGTCCTATCGGACTATGAGAGTGAGAGAAAAGAGAGTGCACCTGTGTTTCCGCACACTCTTGCGCGCTATAATGTCTCCAGCGTACTTTTCTAGTCTCCATTAAGAACAGCCGCCGTGGCCGGAATCGGTCTGGAAAATATATACAGATTACGTAGATTACATAATTCCCTTACCAATAACTCCATCCTTGTCCATGATAGGAGATACCAAGCAGGATCTGACCACGGCGCCCGAAGTGGGGTCGATCTCCTTAGCGAACCGGACATCTTTGTACGCATCGCGCACATTCAGCGTCTCTCCGGTCCGGGCCACATAGCCCGCTGGTGACTGGTCTGCGCTTAAACTGTGGGAAAAGTTAAATGGAACCTCTTATATCAGGAACACGCGGTTTGACAAAATAATTATGACAACTATCCATTGATAGTTGTCATTATTTTGTCAAACCGCGGATATACCACTTGCCGCTCGACAAGTTTTTTCTGAGTAATATACCCTTGTGAGTCTTTTAAAGTTCTGATTTTTTATTGGCTAATGATAAAGAGGATTTTTCTACTTTATCTTCTTCCCGCGTTCAGCGTTGTTGTACAACGCTGACGCTGACGCTAACGCTGTATGTACAAAGATAAAGAAAGAGCACACGTAAGTTATTTTTACATTGAAAAAGAATGTAAAAATAAAACCTTGACAAATACCAATATAATGAGTACTTCAAGCAATAAAGCCTACTAACATATTAGTCACCTAATCTACTTGTAGCACTAAAAGAGAAGAAAAACCATGATTTCCCCAGAATGTTTAAAAGACACTAACTTAACTTTAAGCTTCTTCTTAGGCATGATGTTTTTCTCGGAGGACCAGCCGTCGTCCCACATGTCCGCTAGGAGTGCGTCGCTGATGTTTTCTTTGTCGATTATGTAGAAACTGCTGCGCATTGCGCCGATGAACGACTTTACCACCGTCTGTGAAATGCAAGCAACCATCCGTACTAATATTATAAATGCGAAAGTAACTCTGTCTGTCTCTTCTTCACGCCTAAACCACTGAACCGATTTCAATGAAATTTGGTACAGATATAGTCCGGGACCCGAGAAAGGACATAGGATAGTTTTCATCCCGGAAATCCCCCGGGAACGGGAACTATTAATCCACGCGGACGAAGTCGCGGGCAAAAGCTAGTTTTCTTATAAATTACTAGCGAACTACTTGCTACTTCGTCCTAGTGACTTATTTCACACGCTTTACGTTACGTCTTTGGCTAATGCTCCGCTCCCGTAGGTCGAAGCTTGATGATATATAGCCTAAGACGCTCACAAATAACGTGGCTTTCTATGGGCAAAATAATTTTATAGATCGTTTCAGTAGATCCAGAGATTACGCCCCACAACCTCACAAACTTGACCTCTTTATAATCTTAGTATAGGTTGTGACAAACTGTCTGCTTGTATGTATTGGTACTGGCTGTATTAGTTAACTGAATTACCAACAAGCAATGTGTCAGAAAAGGCCTAAGTAGGTCCTAACTTATTCAAGAGCCATTTTTTCAGAACCATAGCAGAATCTAGGTACCTATCTACAGAAAGATATAGACAAGCTATATTTTTTTGTCGCTTTTTTATTTAAATGGATAAAGGCCAAGAAATCTATGAATGGATTGTGTGAAGGTTTACATCGGGATGGCGGCTGATATAATTGGTATCGTGATTCCACTATATTGTGGGCTCGTTTACTTAAGTAATACATAATACTCCTATCGTATTATCATAACCGTATCGGATTAATGGAGAAGTGCCGTTAATCTTACCAGCATATCAGTCAACATGGTGTCAATAGTAGCCAGGTGACAGAAGTAGTCCTGCAACAACGCGCGCAGTTCAGAGTTGAGGTGAGCTGTCTTCTGCAGCCTGACCCTCAACTGTGCCTGGTGGACTGCTGCGCCGGCCCAGCAAGCCACACTTACGACAGTGTATATCACATTCTGCAATGGATGATGAGGAGAAACTGTTATTGTTAGGTGTTCCGACATTTTCTTGAGTCATAAGCTCACTTCGCTATGAGGGGAACCACCAGCACCTCACTTCTTTCAACCACAGAGACACCTGTTACTAGGATGTGACCTGCAGTGGCCTATATGAACAGCGCTCAATAGACTGCACACCCAAGTAGGCCACTGCAAACATAACCTAGCGAAATGAGGGATTGTAGATCCCACAGATACCCAGTGCGAGTGCGGTGCTCCCGACGAAACGATGGCCCACCTGCTACAGTGCTCAAAGTGTCCCTACACGCAGGTGTAGGGACACTTTGGTGCAGACCTTGGAGGATGCGAAAAATGCCACTGATGCCGCAATAAACGTGGCCACGTAAGTACTGGGGCCTGGGAATAAAAATTTCCCTAAAATTTATTCGAAAAGAAGATCAAGCTCAAGCTGCTTTATCCACCAAGGGAATTTAGACCAACAAGACATTACCCTAAATACCCTGCGAGTTTAGCCACGCTAAACCGCACGCTGTGGTAGCGCTTGCGTCCACTCCGCCAACGAGGCATTTGATGCAGATGAAAATATACAAAGGGAAATGAAAACACATCTCACGTCATTATAATTCTTGTTATAAGTCCTGTAAAGCTCCAATACGGCGTAGCAGTCACCATCAGGCTTGACCACCGGCATGCAGAGCGCGATCTTCGCGTCGATCCAGCGCAGACCCTCAGAGAACCGCCTGTCTCGCGGGACATCCTCAAGCAGGAGGAACTCCTTGGTGAAAGCTACGTGTGCCGCTGCTGTTACACCTTCACCTATAGTAGAAATATAGGTTGAATCATGTTCAACCTTATTCTAGTAGTCTTAAGAGACAAATATAGAATGAAGACGACTTGACAGTCAGTCTGCCGTGAGGCTCACATGCTGATTTTATTCGAGTTACAATACGTTATATATTAATTGGAAAAAGTACCTACAATCATGTCAATCATTTCAAGAAGTTTAAATCTCTTAGATTATTAAAAAAATACACTTTATGTACCTAATTTGTACAGATACGGGGTGAGAAAATAAAAAGTTGAACTTACAAATAGTCAAGTTTACTTCGTGCCTTTCCGGATTATTCGTCTCTGGATGCATGAGGACGATTTCATTCTTTATTTTGTCTACTATGTAAACAAATACGCCTGTAAAACAAATTACTTAATATCTTGTCTTGTAGTCCTTTAAATATTTATTTGGACTCTCAGCAGTGCAAAATCAAAGCACCATTATACGAGTTCTCTGCTGGAGTAAGCAATGAGTAATTGATTATGCACCAAGAAGCATCACAAATAGAGCGCAAAATTGGGCAAAAGATAGATAGAGTAGGTAGAGGCCAGGCGAGGGATGTGAAACTCTCTAAGACCCAGGCGGCAAAACTGTTAGCATATTTTACACTCGCTAATCGTCGGCTAGAACATTATCATTGATTACCTGAACTTTCCGTGACAGTTTTCAAAACCATGGCGGTTTCGTACAGTAGCGAGTCCAGATCGATGGTGTCCTCCAAGAACACGTTGAACCTGTTCATGTCCAGGTACATTCCAGTCTTGTCTTCTTCCTCTTTGAGGCCTACATTCAAAGAGCGGTGTAAAAAAACTAAATACATATTTTTTTTACACCGTTAGGCTATACATATAATTAATACAGAGTACCCAATATAGTTCAGAGGGATTTAATTTCTTAGTTATGTTCACCGGATGCAGAGCCGTCCATAAGCCTATTCTTCCAAGTTGTACCATTTCTTAGCTAAGGGATTATATGAAGACTGGTTCATCAGCCTATAGCCGTCCACTGCTGTACGTAGGCCTCCTCCAAAGAACGCCAACCATCCCGGTCCTGGGCAGCCAGCATCCATTCGCTACCCACCACCTTCTTTAATTGGTCGGTCCACTGTGCAGCAGGGCATCCCACACTACGTTTGCCTACACGTGGTCTCTACTCTAACACGTGTCTGCTCTACCGACCGTCTGTCCGTTTGCAGACATGACTGCCCATTTCCACATGAGCGTACTAATTCTGTGAGCAATGTCGGAGACTTTAGTTCTCTGGTGGATGAGTTCAATGCGAATTCTGTCCATCAGAGATACTCCGAGCATTGCCCTCTCCATCGCATGCTAAAAGATCTTGAACCAGCCGCACACTCAGCTGACACGGTAAGAATAGTTCAACATCTCTGAACGCCTCCTGAATGGCTGGACCGATTTCGATGATTTTTTTTGTGTGCGTTTGAATGGGGCCTTGGACAGTCAATATGGTCACCCCAATATTGCACTGATCCAATACTGATTAATAAGGGAAATTCGACCATCCCTGAGGTGTGTTTTGGCGTTTACCGTTTAAAAAAATGGTGCTCGTCCCGATGTTTGCGATTGTAGATGTGGTTGATTTCGTAAAACTGATGTTGCTTGTCGACCCCGGGCCTAGTAAGGTCAGAGCAGTTTACATTAATTAATTAATAATGAACTAAAACTCAGCAGAAATAGAGTTGTAAATTGTGTAATTGGTTGAAAGAACTTGCATACAATTTTCAATTCTAACTGTTTTGTACTTTAGTTCATTTTCAATTAATCAAACAACTGTTCGTGTACAATGCTAGTCTCACTAACCCGTTATCTTTATAATGAGTAATCTACCAAAAGTAGGTATTTATATAATTATAACCTTTTCGTTCGATTTGCGCATAAGGTGCTATGACCCTTCTGGTGAACTTATCCAACTTTTCTGAAGGCACTAGGAAGTGCGACTGAGTCGTATTAAGTATACTAGTCTTAGAAGCCTTTTTTGTTGACGCCATGATTGTAAATTCGTTTATTTAAACTAGATTCTAATATAAAAATGAAATTGATGTAGTTTGTGTAACAATAAAAATAAGACAGCCTGCTGTCAGCTGTATTGAATTTGTGATTAATGTCAATGACAGCTGTCAGTTCTTTTTTCAAATAAAAAAAAAACAAGTTGTCGGGAAAGGAACACTGTTATGCCATTTTCTTACGATCCTTTTTAATCTTTGTACCGTAAAAACCTTTCGGAGACGAATAAGTTTTTTTTACCCGAATACGCAAAGCTAAAAGGAAGATTGTGATTTTAGTATTTTAGCATGTATGTTTTCAATACTTAATTATTTTTCTAAAGAAGTGAAGATTTATTTTTACGAGGTCCGCAACACGAATATTATGTACAACGTACATACATAAACTCACGCCTTTTACCCACCGGGGTAGGCAGAAACTACAGAACGCCACCTACTATGATCCTCACATACCTTTCGCCTCGTGCACGTACAATTAAAATATGTACAAGAACATTTAAACTGTTATAATAAAATAATAATAAAACAACAAAGCTTTTTGAAAAGTCCATGTATTTTCGATTTCATCCATATAAAATAACTTACTTAAATACAATAATATGTACAGTCAATTGAAATAAAAGCTAACATTGCAGGAACATATCGCAACTTACATAAATAAGACTTATGAAGCTTATAAGCGAACAAGTTAACAACTATGGGATACAGACACCATTTTGATAACTACTCAAATATTTACAAACAATAATTCTTTTAATTAATTTGGCTGCATGATTACTTTTTAAATTATAAAGTAATAAAAATCCGATGAATAGATGAACTCAATAATCTTTATGTAAATGTAACCTTAGCCTAAACAATTTTTACAAAACCGTCACGTCATTATTATTTGACGTTTAAGCACAGTTTAAGCGCTTATCACACTATCCAATCGGTAAGGCCCTATCGATAGGGAGGGCGTGACAAGGCAAGTGCGGTTGGGAACACCCGATCGAACTAGTTTCTTTTCCCATATACACACTACTTGTACCATCGAAGATGGTGATATAAGTAAGGCCAAAATGGCCAACATTATCCCTGTCCCTTGCTCGAGCCAGCACGCTGATCTGTAGCTTTAAATTCGCCTATAATAATAATACGACGCTTAGTATTTAAGTTTTTTTAAGCCCTGGCTGGAGGCCTTAATTTCTTAGACATCTACAGAAAAGTCCGGTTAAGTAGTAAACAACCTCCTAGGTTGAACTGCAAGATGTCATATAGAAAAAAAAAACTGTACGCAGTTTTACAATGAACAACAAGAAACAAAGAGGAGTTATATTTGGAATCCCCTATACTACCCTACCTAGGAGATACCGATTGATTAGTGTAATAAGAGCTTTATTCAACATTTTGTAATGCGTGTTACGACGAGGACTTTTAAGGTGATGCCACGTTAGCGCTTTCCCAACATTGGGAACGCAACACGCTAAATACAATTACGTACATGATGGTATGGTTATATGCTTTAGCCGTCAACGGTTGTTGTTCTGACTGATTTTAAAATTACTATTTCCACACAGAGTTTAAAAAGACCAAACAGTGAAATTTCTACTATTGATTACAAACATTGCAAACTACTACATTTAAAATACACGTTTGTATCTTCAACAATTGGTGAATTTGTTTCCAGTTATTATTTTTAATACCCATTATATACGTCGCGCGGTATCAATGAAATGTGGTCGGCCATTTATGCCGCTGCGTATGCGCGGACCCTATCGCAAATTGTAGCTAAGTGGTGCTACGGCGTAGCGTGGATTTCGCTACGGCGTAGCTAGAGCTGTGCTACGATTGCGTAGCTTCACCTACGGGACTTTTTAGAGGAATAAGTAGGTTGTTTTTGTATGTTGAGTATTGATGTTAAAAAGTGTGTTGAAATCGAAGCATTTTTATACTAGATCTGACCAAACATTTTGATGTTTTTCTTCCATGTAAGATGAGCTCTTTTTCAAATAGTTAAACTTAATGGCAGTGTTCAGTAAAACACGCACTGCACGTCAATCTTATTGTATTCCACAAGCATGGGTCAGTCATTGGGTTTTAAACCTTATGCCAACGATATAAAATACACAATTGAGTTAAACTCATCCAACATGAAAAACGTGTATTTTTTGCTGGTGTAACTTATAATTATAACTACAATATTTGTATATCCTGTGTTACGGTTCAAACATGGCACTACTATAGATAGACATTTAAATTCGAACATGATATAAATCCAAGTTATTATGAACATCTATGTATAAGAGGTACCTAACGGTGTATACTATGGTGGCTGGCTACTTTTAACACTGAGAGTTGAGTAAAATTTCACACGTATATTAGTAGTAGTTAGTTTAACAAAAGTATTTAATCTTTTCGAGAACAAAAGATGTGACTAATTGTCATGCAAGTGACAACACACACACACACACACACAGTGTAAGTTGTAGTGATTAGTTGAGGCGATTCTTTCTATTTCATAATAATGTAGTTTCTATCTTTTACTTTCTTTCGAGAAATCAAGGATTTAGTTGCTAGTTGCTTTTGTGAAGTAAAGGATTTATTTAGTAACAACTTATGCCCAATAATACACCATTTTAGAGAAATTCTAAAACGCAATCCTAATATAATGTCTATATAAGGTCTATAATGTTGACCAGCTTTTTAATTTGTCTATACTAATATTATAAAGAGAAAAGATTTTTTGTTTGTTTGTACCGAATAAGCTCCGAAAGTACTGGACCGATTTTAACCATTTCTCACCAATAGATAACAAAATTATCAGGAATTAACATAGACTATATAACATCACGGTACGACACACGGGGGCGGAGTAGGAACAAAAAACGTAACGTAACGTAACGTAACGTAACGTAACGTAGAAAATATTCACGCGGAGGAAGTCACGGGTATTAGCTAGTATAACATAATTACAGTCTGTTATACAGAATGTAACTAACTTATCAACTAAAATGTACTTTAAGAATCCATTGTTTTTATTTAAGAGCGGTATTTTTTATTGTTTCCTTCTCAATACTAACCACATAAATGATAGCAATTTGTAATCTATAAATTGTTCTATTTTTGTAAATCTATAATTAAGTTGAATCCATAATTACTGTTGTTTAGCTGCCCAAATATATGTTAATCAAAAACAATGTCAATCATATCTGATTCACTATCTTTTTGTAACAAGATTGTACCCATGTCCATTTGATTAAAATTTTATATTGAAAACTTAACCAAAAGTTTTCAATATAATATAATTAATGGGCCATCAGGACGTCCGAAACTAATTTCTTCGTTTTTTACATGTGTTTTTCACGAACAATGCAGTATTACAATTTGTCAGGCCGATCTTTTAGTTTTGTAGTTTGTGTATAGGTACAAATTGGTAAGTCAGTAATGTGTATCCACATTGTATAGTTTACCTCTTCATTGCTTTACCATCCTTAAGTTAAATACCATCATACATACATCCCCCCATCCCCACCCTTGCCCATCTACATCCACATTCCCCAAAAGATTAGGCAGAGGTGTACCTATGTACACCTACACTTCACTAGTATGATGGTAAGTTACATCTCTTTCAAACACAAAAACCATCATTATAACATAAAAAATAGGAATAATATTGAACTGCCTTCAGTTACAACTTTATAGTGATGTAAAACTGTTTGTAGAATCTCACCTTTATAATAAGTTACAGAGAAGTGTTAGACTGCTTATCTATAAACAGCCTAAAAGATAGGTTATAAAGTTGTATTTGGCATGCAACAATAAAAAATATTACTTTATATAATGTAATCTGATAGATTGAACAAACAATTTCATTTATTACTTTGGAATATTACAAATTTAAGTGAAGAATGTTCTGGTTTGACAAATAAATTCTTTAAAACGCAAAGTCAGAAAATTTCAGGTTGATCTTGATAATGTGACGGTGACTGTGAGGAATTTTCAACTCTAGTGAAGATATAATTTATTGGAAGTTTTGTCAAAACTGGTAAAGCAATTTTCGAGGTTGACTATTCACAAGGACGCTGATAAACAGACGAAATAAACATACTTGGTTGTAGACCGAATGATGGTGATAACACGGAATGGTAAGAATAAGAATAGATACCAAAGTGATAAGATTTCTTCATCCGATTTCATGTTTATTATGATTTCCTATATTCTTATTATTTATGGCCATGTTATAGGCTTCCTTTCTTTCTTTGGTGGCGGGCAATCACTTGTTATTGTCATCTGTAATTGATACAAAACACAATATTAATATTTTGGGCATCATTTTGTATCTGGTTTTCAAAACTTGGGGTTTGTTATTATTAACATCTGACATTGTGTGAAAATACTTTTATATATGATCAAAATATGTAATAGTAGTTGAAGAATATATGTTGTAATGAACTCGGTTTCTCACAAACAAGGTACTTTATGCATTTTATCTTATGTTTAACTTCTAACATACTTTAGTAGAATACTTACAGCATCAATGCAGATTTTTCTTTTACTCAAGTTGAAGAAGTTGGCGTTTATTATAGGGGCAATTGTTGTCTCAATTTTAATCCTCTTCGTTTGGCTACATAGGTACTCCGGTGGTGTGCTCAACCTTTCACAGCCTTGATTGGTATTATTACTTTTGATTTCTTGATTTATTATGATGTTTAACTTTTTTTCAGGTTCGGGGCTCGGTTGGCGGGTTTTATTCAGTATTCTGCATCTACCAGAGTCTTTTTGCTTCCTTTGTCCGTAAGGCACGCAGTAATGGTGGAATACATCTAACAGTTCATCTCTTTGCATAAGACCAATGTTCGGAACACACAGGTGCCTCTGAAAATATTAATTGAAAACCAAACTAAGTCCCCTTTTGTTTTGATACAATAACAATATAGATAATGCTATATTTACCTCTTGAATGATACATATTAACTGTTCATTACTTAAAAACTCAGGATGCAATAACATATTATACGGTACCGACATTCTAGGAACACAACATCACTTAAATAAACTAAAAGAATAACAGAATACTTTTATAATTTCATGCCGCCTTTCTGTGTAACAAAAATTTGTTTACAACTGACAGAAATTACATATGTTGACACTGACAATCTTGACAGCAGCTCCGTGTGTGTTCACGAACCCGCCTAAAGTCTGCGGGGTTACGGGGTAACAAAATAAGCTTATTCTATGTAATATAAAACTATTTGAATGTATTTGTAGAAGCCGATTCCGTTGTTTTAAAGCTTTAGACGTTATAAAGCAGCCTACATATTTGATTGTGTTAAGACAATTTGTACCCAACCATAAAGTATCAACAATTATTAAAAAGCGAACTTTACAAACATCTACTTTAGGCATGTCGTCATGAAATTTTCTGTTTCCAGTGTCCAAAAAACAAAAATTGACTGGGTTTTTTAGGCAGTTATTGATATTTAAAGTGTTACTGTTCTCATGCATCTTTTTATTGCTTTTGCTTTTTTATGTAAATTGCTTTTTAGTGTTATTTGGAGTTTCGAGTGCACCACACTAGCTTAGAAAACTAACTACAATTTCTCTATGGTTTCTGTCAATAATCGGTGCTGCTTGTCATTTGTGTGCTTCGATTGTTTGCTTTACTGTTTCCTAACGTTTTATTTTGGACTCTTGAAGGAATTTAATTCAAAATAAGTTATTCTAATTTTAGTGACTGATGTATTATTAGTTAACTTTCTCGGTGCATTTGCGTTTATTAGTTTAGTTTATGTGTGCAGCGGTGCAATTATAATTTTATGTTTAAAATACAAAATCTTTTATAAATGTTTTGGAATTTTAGAGATTATAAACCCGGGTTTTAGTGTAACATAACAACAGTCAAATGCTAATTGCCGCTAAATTTTCGATGACAAATTCACTCGAGTTGTGTATGAGAGCGCGGTGGGACTATGTTGTTTCTCAGTGCCTTAGCGATCGGTATGATAAGTGGTCTGCAGAATGTCACGACGGAGGCGCCGGCGCCCAGCAGTGACAGCAGCGCGGTCGCTAGCCCGCCGAGCGTCGCGGAGCGGGCGGTGAGCGAGATGGGGCTGGTGGAGACGACCAAGCTGTCGGGACAGTCGGCTGACCTGGTGAATGTGACGGTGCACGAGCGTCCTTCTATGTGGGACATGTACCTGAACCACTGCCCGAAGTGGCGGCCAGTGAACCATATATTTTTCCAAGTGGCCAATGTGTTTTTCCTGCTGTCGTTCCTGGCGCCGCACACGCCTAGCGGGCTGGTGTGGCTGCGCGTCGCCCTCGTGCTGGGCTGCGCCTTCTCGGGCATGTGGGCGTGGAGCATCGAGTGCTACCTGGACGCTGTGCTGTGGAACAGTGCTTTTATTGTGATAAACTTCATTTACTTTTCTATACAATTTTATTTGATGCGCCCCATCAAGTTCCACAAGGATATTGAAGAGGTAATTATGATTGTTTGGAGTAAATATTATGTAGATTATGACTAGACCTACTCCTCTAATTATTTCCACAGGAACTGACTTGATACTTCTGTTAAAGTCTACCTCAATATAACTCTGAAGCACTTGTTTGTGTGGCAGTCCTTTCAGCCTTTACAGACCATTGCCTATCAATAAATATTTAAATGCAGGACCTAAGGACCGGTCCTTAGGTCCTGCATTTTTTTACCTATGTACCATAACTTTGTGCCCTTACTCTTAGATTTTTTCAATACAAATTTTTTTTTACCTCCTTTGAGGACAGTTACAATGTAAATAGGTAATTAAATGGATACTGTGAATGTGATCAATAAGTCTACAAGCTGATGAGTCATAGGTCAACAATGTTTGATAAACAAGGGTTTGAGGTCAATTACAGAAAACTAGTTTGTTTCTGCAAATAATCTAGAAATGTTAATTGATACTTCTTTTGTTGAGATAGGTAGGTAAAGAAATCCTTGCAAATATGTCTGTCTGTTTGTAGAATATATTATTTGGGATCATTTTTCCAATAATTATTATGTTTTACCAATTAGTCACTAGACTAAATATTATTTTCGAATAATTACACATCAAAAAAAATATTTGACTAAAATCTAATACTACTGAATATTTTCGTATTCATATTAATTTTTTAAATTCTGAATATTTTCGTATTCATATAATTTTTTTAAAGATGCAACAAAAATATACATATTGTGTAAACCCTCCTAATGTAACTGGGGTGACCATGATTTTATTTAAAACATGACCAGTACCAATATTATTATTTTTTACAAGTTTACTGAACCTCTCATTAACACTATTATTACCACAAGCAGTCCAGACTCGTTTACCATACAACCATAGCAAAAAAGAAAAGAAAATATTCCCAACTCGTTTTTCGAAAAGAAGTCTCTTCGAAATACGGAATTACGAATGACGTAGCTAGTCGCATGTTTGATGTTAATCTTTACAGAACAGATAACCAGCAAAAAAGAAGCATTTTCATGGCAATAACATACACTTTGTCAGCTGTCATGAAAAACGTGAAAAAAAGAAAAATAAGAAGTAGGCTTCTTAGTAATATCTAAAAGTTTTATCAGAAGTATGTCTTCTGAGAAACATATTTGATTGACTTTTAATTGGAATACCTATACTTACACGCCTGTCAAATTTCACGATTGTTTGTGATAAAAAAAATTAAGGCAACTTTGCGTAATCATTTTGTAAGTACTTCAGTGCTGCATACATGGTTTTATTATAAATTCCACGGATTTGGAAAGGTTAACGATATCGTAATTAATATAAATGGTAGGAGCGGCCCCAATCGTTAACCCCAAAATTTGAAGCACTAATGGATAAAGCTATTGTCATAGAACCAAAAAAAAAGAACCTATTTTCGTGAAGGACTTTATTGCTGTCCCTTCGATTTTGTTTGTTCTGTCAAAGCTCATTAAGTGAAGGGCGAAAAATAAGGTGAACAATTCTGTACTGTACACAGTCATAATTCTAAAAATTACATACTTTATCATTTCTGAGAGCCGAGATTTTTATTTGTTTCACGCAAACATGACGGTTGCTAATTTACGTCGAAGTTGTAGCAGCACTTGCTCTATTTTAAATGCAAATTACATCAGCACCATTTGAGTATGCTTAATATGATTTGCAGAGCTCGGGGCATCATGAATTGGTTATCGCACTATACGTCGAAACAATATCAAGTTACATGTCCGCAATTATTGCGAGTCTGATCTCATTTGAGATTAATTTACGCAGACAGACGCGAAATTTTGGGATATAATTGTAATATTTTCTCAGGAAAAATCGTATAAGTATATCATGTGCCTAGGTAATTCGTTTCCTGCTTTTCGCATAATCTTTAATCAATTAAACCGTCATAATAAAACTATATTATCCTCGTCATCGTACTACCGGTTGGATTATAATTATTTTATATATTACGTGTAACCGTGATAAAATTAATACGCTTCATATACCTAAAAATGTGAAAGTATGCGCGTAAAATATAAGTAGGTATCTAATTTATTGACTTAGATTTTATCAGAAAGATTAAGACACACGTGCAAAACTAAGGATAATTTAATGTAGAGATTGCTTCCTTATTGCTATATCGCAGTAAATATTTTATTGTTAGCCTTCTAGTATTCGAAAACTGTCAGAAAGCGACTGAAAATATCATAAACACTTTCGCATCGATATTTTTAAAGCTGTAATAAACGTAAGAACTTTACCCAAACGTGAATCATATTGGTTTCAAAAGTCGATAGAACAGAGTAAGTGCGCGGTCGGCTGCGGTCGACAGCCCGTGGTTAAAGTCACCAGGAAAGAAACGAAAACTTTCCCTGTTTAAAAAAATACGTGGTTACCCCTATTTGTTTCGAGAGGGTTAACATTGCATTTCCCTCGCTCCGTAATTATTCGTACTTAATGCATATTTAATTGAGCGGACGACTACGTGATGTTGACTCTATATCCTATCCAGGGCGGATGGCGCTAGTCAATAATTCTGCAACGTAAACGGTACTTACACTCAACATTCCTGAATAATTAATCAAAGCTACTCGTCGTTCAATGATTTTGTCGACGAATACGGCTTCACCCCACTGAGTAACTCAAGTAGCTATTGTCTTTGTACAAAAAACGCTGAAGCTTCTACTTTAGAGGGTGGTACATTGAAGTTTTGGGTTGCATAACACAGCCAGCCCCTCACATAACACTGTCTCCACAAATAATAAATCTGTCAACACGTAACGTATATCGAACCACAAATTCGATTGTGATCTAAAAGCCTTATTAATTTGATCGTTGTTTATCTAACAAATTGCTTGTTAAACGCCGACTAGAAAGCCATTAACAAGCAACGCGTTGTTCAAACAATATTATCAGCGTGCTAATCAAATCGAACAGCTAATTTTAATATGAATAAGTAGATAATGCACACAATTTTCAAATAAAATCCGAAGCTCGGCTGGAATTTTCGCTATCCAGAAGTGGCAAAGCGATAAATCAAATAATCATTTTTAATATTAAATCTAAAGTCGTTGCCTGATGAAGGACGAAGATTTGAATTTAAAATGTCAGCTCACCGCATTTCGACGGGGGATTAATGGTTAGAGCGCCAGCAGTCCTTTCAGTGTGCTCCCAGAGGTCAGTGGGGCAAGACGGTGTGAACGGCCTTTCAGCTAGTGACGTCACCGCCTCATTTACCACCCATCGATGGTTAAACGTACTTAAAGTTTCACATTTGTGATGGAGCACACAACTTTGCAGTTCTTAACTGTAGTATCGGCGGGATATCGGATTTCCTACTTTTAAACTGGTTGGCATATTCTTCGAAAGGTCTCTGGATGTTCTACGAATCGAACTGCTCAAGATAATAAAAATACTTACGAATGTTCTTCTTTAGGAATAAAGATTCAAGGCTATGGCGTATTAGTTCATGACTGGTTTGTGCCGGGCTCGGAATTTGGCAGCTATGCGCTCTTACGTAATAGTTTAACAAACCTGGGTTTTCGGCAAAAATGAAATATCGTTAATTTTAAATAATGAATGGGCAGCGCAGATTTGTGCCCTGTATGCAAAGAGCAGCGATACGTATATCAGGGTCGGTTATCCGCAATATGTACTTAACTACGTACCTACTGCGGGAAAGCGCTCTGGCTCTGATACGAAACGCAATGCTGTATTTAAATAAAATGGTTCACACGTCCAGATAAATACATTTAACCAATTTTTTTATTTGTGTCGAGTGGAGTTGGTTGCGATTCGTGTGTCGGGCCAACCCTAAAGGCTCAAAAACTAATAAATAACTAGTTAACGTAAGAAACTCAGTTTCTAAGCCACCTACTTTCTCTACTTGCGTAATACTGTTGCGTTATTATGTACGAGTAAACAATTGGACGAACATGTTTAATTACCTCTTCACCTTGGTTTCGTTGGAAACTGAATATAATTAAAAATTCAGAGATGATGACAGGTAAATAATCATAGTAATCCTGCTGTCATCTTCTCTGGTTCATGTAAAAAGATGTCGCCGCGTTGTCACCCTAATACCTCAGTGAGATCAAAATTTGAAGCTTGATGAAAAGCCGCAAAGCCTCTTTAAGGTTATATTTTCTCAGATATTTTGGACGAAATATCGCGCCTCAAAAGACAAAATGACTTGAGCCTTGCGAAAACTAAAGCAATTGGATAATTCAAAGGTCGTTATCCTCAATGCTTTCCTAATGATTACGAACAAAAATGTATTAGACCTTTCCATAATAAGGGTGTACGGCAACAAATCACGCAACCGCAGGCGAGGTGTTTGGTAACGAAGCTATAGATTTTATGCAAAGGTATGTTGTTGCACCCTAAATGCGATGCTAATATTGCTTGCCCACAGATGCGCTACGTGCGCCCCTGATTGGTTTATTGGTTTACTCGGTTCGACTGTCGCTATGTTTGCAACAGAAAGCTTACTGGAGGCCTACAGTAATACGATGTTATTGTCTTCGTTGGAATTTTGCAAATCATAAAGTAACAACTAGAAAGCATTTATTTGACAACATAGCAACTGTAAAGTGTTGCTCGTCTCAAAGGACCGTTTGATCCTTTTGGCCAGAAAGACCAATTACTGAAAACTAAAATTCCTATTAAAATAGAGATTGCTACCTCCGTTTAAAATTGAAAGCACTACAGTTGACTGAAATTGCTCGGGTTTCCAACGAATAAATTTTATCTTGGCTTGTTTCTTAATAATCTTGTTGACTTTGGAAATGATGGTTACAATGACACATTGTATTTTCGGGAGATATTCACATTGTCTCATAATTATTTTGAGTTGCTCATCAAAATTGACTATAAAAAATTTCTGTAAAATTTGAAAAAGTACTGCCAAACTCAGAAAAAGAACATGAAGTTTAGCTGAGCAACCGGCAAGTTAGTCTTTTCTATTTATCTTTTCTGCCCGACTTTCGTAACAATGAAATGCTCTTTCCATATGAAATCGTGCAGTCGCGACGAATCTACTGTCAAACTACGAAATTATTCACCAGAAAGTCGCATTGGGTAGTCTACAAAATTGGATATACTGGCTGCCGTGAAAGTACACATTCATATATTCACAACTTTGGTTTTGCAACGAACTTGTGAATAACGATAACTATGTGAAATATCACCAACTTGTGTCCTTGTTCAAGTGAAGTCTGGTTAGTTGGCGCGAATATTGGCTTTTTATTTTTTGCCGGGGTTTCTACCTGCCCATGTTAATAGCTCACCTGTTAACACAACGTAATCCTTCAAAGTCAAGTGCAGAAAGGGTCCTGTTTCTTAACATTGGGATAAAAGACCCAAAAAAATGTTTACCTGTTCCAAAAATAGTCAGAACGGATTCAAGTTTGCAATTAACAATGATATTGTGTTTCTAGTACCGCAATTATCGGTTCCAATGTTCTAAACTCCCATAGAACCACAGGGAAGTAAATAATTGCGTTTGAATTCAATAGAAAACGGCACATTGTCAGTTCACGGCTTTCTCAGTTGTCAATGGTTATTGTTCTTCAGTCCTCAATGCCGACCTTTTTTGTCAATTGTAATTACTTAACAATGGAATACGGTTGCCAATCTATTTAGTTCAATCTGAATTGAACGGGAATTTCGTGCTAACGATACTGGCTTCCGCAAGTTGTAGTCAGCAAAAACTTATCTACTTAAATGAACTTTAGTCACCTTTAGACCCAAGTACTTTTGAGTTTGACTAGATCTAACTACCTACATAATTCCTTGACTTGATAAAACGTAGTGATTGTACGATTTGACACTTTAGCAATTGATTACTGTTACGGGTCCAGCTGTTTTCGAGATTAGATTAGATAAGATTTACAGGCATTAAATTCTAAACAACTGATTTGTATGAGCTTATTGAGAACTGTAATAGTTGTAGAAAATTGAATGTATGTATACTACCTAAATTGGAGACAAATTACGAAAAACATGCTCTAGGTGACCTGAGTCTGAGATTACAATCATTTACGTGTCTTTGTTTGTACAACTCAACTGTTTGCCTTAATTATGAAGACGGTACTGATGTCATACACCGTTACGTCAACGTGGAAAGAATTTAAGCAAGCCTGTATCTTTTTGTAGACGAAAAACGAACACTTTCTATAGTTTGGCTGTATAGCTAAAGACAATGGCTAAGTATAGGACTGCGCATGCGCATAGTTGCTCGATCTAATTCGCAATTGGAGCAAAAGGACCAAATTGACTGATTGTATTTTGGGATTCTAATTGTATGTATGTCACCGGAAAATAACAAGATCCGTAAGTTTATCAATTTACTAGGAAGTTTATAAACTTTCGTAAGATTCTAAACGGGAGATAAATTGTAATATTTTACGTCCACATTTTCGTAAATTAATAAACTTACTGAACTCACTCGTAAAATAATAAGTAAGCAGTAACCAAACGCTACGCGCGATCTGATTGGTTGGCTGTCACGTGTCACTTCTCCTTCCTCGCGGCCGCCAGCTGGACACAAGCATTACCACTATGAACATTGACCAATCAGAGAGCAGTGTGTTATTTTACGTATTTCAAAGATCGTATATTTAAAAGAGTTTCTGTGATTGGTCGAACCATATAAAATCTTACGAATAGATATTCGTTAGTTTATAAATTTACCGTATGACGTCGGAAATTGATAAATTTACGAAAATGTGGACGTAAAATATTACAATTTATCTCCCGTTTAGAATCTTACGAAAGTTTATAAACTTCCTAGTAAATTGATAAACTTACGGATCTTGTTATTTTCCGGTGACATATACATTTCTCCAGTCATAAACGCGATATATGAGTAATTCAACTAAATTCACATAATACTGCAGATACCAGACAGTTTAGCATAAAACTAGAAAATACACGAAGGAGGCCGTCTTTATATTAAGTTAACCATTTGCAACACTTCCTTTGAATACCGCGTACCCTAGCAATTCATGTAGTGAACGCTCGGATGAATACGAATGTAAATGACATGTTTGAAATTGAAACGAAACTTATATGGCGGCACATAAGGTACCTATGTGTCTAAGACTAAAGTTATGAAGGTATTCAGACAACTTGCCTTTTTATTACTCGACTATGGCAAAGGCAAAAGGAGGGTTATGTGCGCCGTGCACGTACCGTCACAAAGTTATCTTCACGTACGAGCAGGCAGAGGAAAAATCGGTTTAGTAAGTAAATAATGTCGTACAGGGAAAGGAAAAACATTTCTTCTTTATTCATTTATATTTAAAAGAAATACATATGTAGGTACGCTTCAATATAATAATCCCAATAATGTGAAGAACATGTAAATTTCAGCTGTTAATTTACATATACTACATATTTACTATCGCAAGTTATAAATAAAATAGAACAGGTTTCTTTTTATCAAACATTAGGTGAGCAGTTAGGCAGCGCAAGTCAGCCTTGTCATCTGAAGTCATTAGCTCGGCCTTATTAGCCGCGAAAATGTATGACGCGTAATTGCGTACGGGCCTGCAGGTATACTTAGGGATTTGGTTTTAAACACAGTGATTTTTTTGTCATTTATTTTAAATATAGGGTGGATTTTGCTTACGGCTCTTTTTTGGTCCTAAGTTACGAATTTGAAATGGGGCCTTGGGGTCGCGTGGTCCATTACGAATTTCTAAGCAGCGGCCTGAAGTTTGAACGTGGTTTAAGAACCCTGTGCCTCGGAAAGCACAAAAAGCCGTTGGTGCTCGTTGAACTGTCCCCGGCCGTGTCGGATTACTGCCCCACAGGACTATGAGAGCGAGGGTAAAGGCGTGCACCTGTGTTTGAGCACACACTCGTGCACTATAACATGTCTTGCGTACTTATCTGTCTCCATTAAGATTGGTCGCCATTACCGAAATTGGGTCGGGAGAATATTACTTGTCATGACAAAGTACCTAATGTATCTTTGACAACGTACTTCCAGTTTGCCATATGTAGGCCAATTGGACACATCACAGAATTTCTATGCCATAAAACTAGTTTGCAAGTCCCTTGAGGTTCCTTGTCTAGGGAAATCTCTGCGTTGCAAGGAATTTTATGTACGTTGTTTGTCCTTTTACATTCGTCAATAAAACATGTACCGTGTGTCTACCTATAATGTTGGTATAACCTAGTATTTGTTGCAAATATTAGTGCAAAAACATTACCCTTCAAAAGTCCCCCGAGTCATGCCACTCATGCGCAGAATGTTTTTGACGTAGGAAAAAATTATAGCCCTGAAAGACGTGCCAAACTGCCAATCAGTTAATGGGATGGTAAATATCGGTCTTTACGTTACTCTTGTGTAAACTTGGAAAAAAAATGTTCCGAAGCTTTTCGTACTACGCGAACCGTTAACCGAACTAAGGGATAAAAGTGTGGTCCTTTGGGGCTAGTAAGTAACCCACACAACACATAACTAAAGCCTTCGTAGCGGTATTTAGGAAATTTATTTCTCCGAAATTTTTCTTCGCCAAAAGTATATGAAATCCTTTGTCCAGTAAGTTGTAGCCCGTTTTTACTAGACATGGGCGGGGATTGAAAATGAACAATGACATCGCTGCATTGTCATAAGTTGAACTAAGCTATATGTATTTTTTTTATATCACACCTATGCCTCGCGCTACTCTGATGGAAACGCAATGTATGTATATCTGAACAACTATTTTAAGTCATACTTCTTTACCAGCAATGTTTATATTCGATCATTGTAGCAAGAATTACTAATCCAAGTTTTAAAGATAACATTCTCGAATGGGGTTTCACGGAATTATGTGTCACACATACCTGCCATGGCTCATTATATTACAATCAAAAGGTAACTGGTTCATACATTATAACAGCATAGCCATGGAATAAAGAACGGATCACTCGACTCACGCGTACACGCAACAATACCCCTGTTTGTCTCGTGTGTTTGCGTCCTCTGATCGCTTCCCTACAATATTTACATTTAATTTGTATTCCGACACCGCTTGCTTACATCGATTAGGTGTCACGTTGCATATTAACTGCGAGTGTAACAGCCTATCAGTGTTCCATTAAAGGACTTTTCCTGTTTCGGTTATCTATCAGAGACATCAGAAATTGGCGCGCGTGACCGCAGTTACCCCTATCCTACGCTTTAATAATTCGGACCATTTCTAATGTGAGCTGGAATATTCAGTTCAATAATTCGTGTTCGTTAGTAGTAGAGACAAACATTATTAATATGTGGCTCCACGTGTACAATACATAGCTGGATATATTACCTGTAATTACATACCGACTGTGATTGTTATTACCGTTTAACCTTTACGAGAAATGATAAATTAATCTTGAACTTCTGCTCTCATGGTTACAACACTACAAATAATCAATTTGTACCTATCTTGAATTAAAATCTTTGTAACTAATAATATTACCAAACATATTAATGAACCGTGAACCAAAGTATGTAATAGCATGCAATGTTAATGACGTCAAACATTAACTAAGCAAAAGAGACGTATTCCCAGAAAATATTTGTAGCGTAAATAAAAAGAGTCTTTGATACGAAGTCGTACTTAATGTAGCACTTGATAACAGAGCAAAGAACTAAATTACAGTTCCCTTTCAGTCCGAGAATCCCACAATCATCGTCTATTCAAAAGCATTAAGTACGTCTGTATTTTAAGTAGCATTAGCAGATAGGCGTCGACCAAAATTTCTGAGAAGTGAATTAATAAGCAAGCTTCTCTGGGAATACTATTTATAGAGCCGCGGGCCAACACGCCCACTCACAGGCTTCCAATGTTCATTGTCCCATTATCATATGAGCACTAAAACAGACATCTGTAGTGTTCATTAATTAACTTGTGAATCAACGTTGGGCAATGCATCATTGGTTTCCATGTTTGGTATTTAAAATAAGGTGTACAAACATCCCTGGAATTTGAAAACAACGTTTCATTTGGTTTAGCTGCAGTGGTTTGTTTGGTGAGTTACCAAGTCCAAATGAGAATGAGTCATGTTGTAAAACTGGGGCACACTTTGTATGGAGTTCAGTGATCCTAGCTTAAATTCTGAAAGAGCTAAAATATAGCACCGTCAGGAAGTCTTGTAATGAAGAGGGCTCATTAATGCTGCCTATTGTTCACCAACGCCCTATATCCTTGAGAACTCTCTGTTACCAGCGTTTTAATCAGCCTAATCCAGCAAATGCGCAGCTGCACTTCCGCCCACGTTTAGAGGCAAAACAATAGAACCTTTTTAGAGAATGGCAAAATTCCGGGCGCCATATTGTTCGGTGCTATTGTATCAGGCACAGCGAGCGTAGAAAAATATTCATCTCGGCCGGCCCGCTCGTGTTTACTCCGTGCCTTCTGTAAATATTGACCTGTGTCGCATGAAACTTTATTTAAAAAGTAATATAAGTATGTTTATTACTTTTCAAATAACGTTTTTCGCTGTTTACTTCCATGCATATTTGGAAGTTACGGAATTATTTGAGAGGTTTCTCTATTACGTAGTAGTTGTTCTGTTACCAGTCTGTTATTAATTTTGGAAAATGCAGGAGGATGTCGTTCAGCAGATAAGATGATGAATCAGCAGAACGTCTGTATTAATTTCTTGTGTTCGGTTGTTGACTGTTTAATTATCGTTTAGAAAGTACGTATTGCATCGGTTTCATCAACATCTTAGATTTATGTTGTAGTCATTGATTAACTTAGCAGATTGAATTTCGTGTTAATACGACATTTGACACCACTTGGGGCTTTCTTCGGTGTCATATTTTCAATCCCCTTCACTACTCATACATATTTTATGTTTTTCTTTTAATCGCAACAGGGTTTGTTTAAGTTTCATAATTACCTGTTTAAGTTAATATTCGTCCATGTTTGTTCCAGTTAAACACGTTAATAAATAAATAGTTGACAAGTCAAGGCAACCCTTTGTTTGCCGTGATAAATGAATTGCATTCAATGCCGCGGTATCGCCTGAAAATAACAATGAATGAAAACGTAGTTTATCATTACTACATTACCTACTTGAATGTCCGAACGTAGGTACTAGGTACTTCATTGGTTGGTGTGATGGATGGGTAGATATTTGATGGGAGATAGTAATGGGACATAGTAAAAAGCCGCGGCGTATCTCGTCCGCAAGCCGTCAGTCATCCGTCGGAACTAGGCCCTGTGGGTACGTGATGAGCTGGTGACTTGTCACTTCATATCATTGCACTATTCTCTGTGGTTTTATTTTTAATACCCATTGTATGACATGTGTGACCCTGAAGAGGCAGACGTATTAAGTTCTCTTTTGTGGATAATGAGAGTACAGCACAGGTGTTGTAATAACAGAATATCTTAATTAAATATTCAAGCGCTAAGCGGTGTCATTAGGGAAAGATCCCTTAAAATTGAACGCAATGGTCCCTTTGTACGCAAGTCTTGTTTAGCTATAGTCAGTTTTAGACAGATATTATACTTGAGGCCTTAGTGTCGAATATTTGAAATAGGCTGATTAACCATGGCTCTTTAGGGTTTGATCTGAGCAGCGTAACACCGCACACTAATCACGAGATCTACTTGACCTATTTAACTGAAATTTGGCAGGTAGGCTTATAGGTAGGTAACGTCACCTAAGTACGGATTTGAGTTTGACTTTCACGCATATGATGGACACAAGATAGTATAATTTAGTGCACTGAGGGCTTATTAGACAAAAATATTTAAGCAGTTTGAACTGCTTCGTTAGCCTAGAGGTCCTAAGTGCGTCTGCTACGCTATTGGTCTGGGGTTCGATTCCCAGGTCAAGCAAAAAGTGTTAATGGGTTTTTCTATGAAATTCTCAGTAGCAGCTCGAAGTTAGGATTTGTGCCCGGTTAACGTCAATAGGCTTGCCCCCTATTACATGGGACCTGAAACATACCGGCGAACTGTGTATATTTGTACACCTCTACCTAACCCTTCGGGGAATACAGGCGTGATTGTGTGATTGTATGTAATAAATATATGTTTCCCTTGTCCCTCAGGTTTACGTGGCGCTATTCAAGCCACTGCGTGTGTCCCGGCGGCAGTTCCGACGCGTGCTCATGTGCATGCGCAACGTGCGCCATCTGAAGTGCCACGAACTGTACGCGCACGAGAAGGTCACTAAAGTGGACAGCCTCTCCTTAGTGCTGTCTGGCAAGTGAGTGGAGTACTGTAGTGGAAATTTTAAATTATTTTTTATTCGGGATGGGAAGCTCTTGACTCTAGTCTTGGTCAGAGGTGATATAGACAAAGTCTAAGATGGAGTGAGCTTACCCAGAAGAGGCCTATTCACTTTAACTTTGAAGAGATTAGGGTTGAATGCGTTCGGAAATACAGACGCCGGTAGAGAGTTTGCAGTTCGCATTATAAAAGATGATTGAAAACGCTTAGTACGAATCGATGGTTTATTATATTTACAAAATTGAAATAAGGATGGGTGACCTGACCAAAACCTTGGCTATAGTTATATGTATACTGTAGGCGCAGGCGCATCCTTGCTGATTGTCAATTTAGGTAATTTGTAATCCATCAGGGCGATAGAACGCCATATACATAGCCCTTACTTGGGAAATTATCTTTTTTCCAACTTCTCCGCTGTTCTTTTCTGATCAATTTCGCTAATTTCGGGATCTAAGACAGTTGCATTGTTTCTCCGGAACTCGTCGAGTTTCGTTGCCTCAGCGCTTTTCTTGTGGTGGCCAGTGTTGATTCTAGCTTTCAGGAGCCTGGAAAGATAATTCCAATGAAAAATAGTACATAGCCCTATTAAGGTTATTCGAATCATTTTCTTCTTGCTTGCCTATCTTTCACGAGAGGGCTGGCCCTTAAAAGATAGGCAGGCAAGAAGAATACAATAAAGAATAATGTAAGAGTTTTGCAATAGTCGAAAACTATTACCACTTAGAGCATTCTTCAGTGTATTGTATGGCTACTGGCTACCAACGCAAATCCACAATATGTCATATTCCAAGTAACACCACCTCATTATTCCACGTCTCCCAACCGTTGGAGAGATCTCGATCATTGTCCACCGAACCATCCTTCTCCGTCCATATTGCCAACTTAGTATTAATCACAGTTGCTTGTTAGTTCATATAATGTCCAACACCATTACAGTGACGTATTGTGTTAATTACTCTCAGATGTTTGACTTTGACCCTGTTGAGTCGGGTTCTTGTGCTATATATTGTGAGATAAGTTAGCGACCATCACGCGACCGGAGCTAGTCAACAAATTATGTTTACGAGGTAGATGACGAGTGAAATATGGCGTTAAAGGATTAACTTTCTAATTTAAACTTGTTTATTTATTTTAACTTCAGTGTCGTTGGTTATGGTCGAAACGAATTACAAATACATTAAAAACAAATATATGATAATACATTTGAAAGTTAACAAAGTTTTGGTTATAAAAGACTGTATAGTCAATTTAAGGTGACATTCGAATTTTAATGTTATTTCGATACAAGCGTGTATTTAGTTGGGTTATTTTACTATAAATACAAAGCTATGTAATCCATTTACCATTTACGTTAAAATTGTAACAATAAAATGCTGCAATTTCAACAATATAACGTTTTAATTCAAGAACTGTCGTGATTTCGCAGATATTTATCTAATGTTAGCATCAAAGAAGAATAAATTCGGCCTGCGATTTCGCCCACGTAAAGACGAGTACCATAAAACATAGTACTCAGCAATAAAGTAGCTTACAACACCAGCCTATTACTGTCCCACTGTTGGGCGAAGGCCTCTTCTCATACAGAGAAGGCACGATAATTAATCAACACGCTTGCTCAAGTTGAATTGGCGATTTCAGACTTATATTAATTACATACAAATCCATAAAAAGCAGCTTATAAAGTAGCTTACTACCAGTTTTTTTTTGTAATCGAACCAGTACTACTTGTAAACAAGAAATAAAACATAAAAACAAACAAATTTTACCCCTTTATAATTTTTTGATACGGTTGGCAAATAAAATCCATATGAGTTTTTATTAGGTTTGATATGATACACATTAACGACATGTTTACACAATAATAACGCGTCACATAACAGCGCGTTACATGTGGTACTGATATGAACTGAGTGATAAAATTACAGTGAAATTGTGCTCTTAAAAGAGGGATGCGTCAAGGTCGACTTTAAGTTGGCCGCAAACGTATTTTTCTACACTAATATTATAAAGAGGAAATATTTGTATTTTTGGATTTTTGTATGTCGAATAAACTTAAAAACTACTGGACCGATTTTAATCATTTTTTCACCAATAGATAGCTACATTATTCCTGAGTAACATAGGTTATATAACATCACGCTACGACCCACGGGAGCGGAGCAGTAACCAAAGACGTAACTTAACGCGGGTGAAACAAGCCATGCGGACGAAGTCAAAGGTGTAAGAAAAGTCCGCTAGTTTTCTTATAAAAGGCACATTTACGGATTACACAGACTCTGAGAGTTATGTTGATGATTTTAGTGATTATAAATAATAACAGCATATTATTGTCGCAATGCAGAGCAAAGCCTCTTCTCATATAGGAAAGGCACTTGCATTGGTAACTTATATTAACCTGATTTTAGACTTGTATTAAGTAAGCCCACGTTTCCTCACGATATTTTCTTTTACCAATGTCAGTAATTTCTAAAATAAACTACGAAAGTACATACTTAAATTGAAAAATTTTCCTATTTATATTTCCCGGATTTGGACCCACAACCCACAACCTCATGATATAACACGATTTTAATTATTATAATAGTGTAAATAATAATGTTAGTATCGCCTCCATATTTTTTTATTGCCGATATAACCCGATACTGAGCTGAAAATTTTATTGGCTACCCCAGCGCTTTGGCCGTAAAGGAAAATCCAAATAAAAAATATCCGATTATAAGCTTCAGATCAAACAGACCGCGTCGACATTCTGTCTCGATCCCCAGAATACCCAGAATACGTATGCAAATGTTTGCCACACATCTCTTTAAAATTCCTTTGTACTTGATGTAAATCAAAACGGTATTAGCCCTCTTCAAATAAGTGATGCTTTGTATCAGACGTAATTATATGTGGTGTTTAATGAACAGCTATCGGGTATAGTCGACACCTTTTTGCAGATTTTTGACTTTGGTCTTTTTTTGGAATATTTATTGTTTATTAGACAGTTACAAAAAAAAACCGCCCAAGTGAGTGTCGGACTCGCGCACGCAGGGTTCTCTACCATTATCTATAAAAACGGCAAAAAAAAACCACGTTTGTTGTATGTGAGTCCTCCTTAAATATTTATTTTTAATGTGAATATATACCTAACTCAATATTCAGTTAATATTTCAAGCGTCTACCTGTTACCGTTATCAAAATCGAGCAAAAACGAGCAAAAAAAATCACGTTTGTTAGTATTTGTTGTTATAGCTGCAACAATAATACATCAACTGTGAAAATTTCAACTGTCTTAACTATCACGGTTCATAAGATACAGCCTGTTGACAGACGGACAAACAGACAGACAGACGGACAGCGAAGTCTTAGTAATAGGGTCCCGTTTTACCCTTTTAGTAGCGGAACCCTAAAAACATCGCAAAAATTCGATAATTTCAACAATATAACACAACTAGCTTTTGCCCGCGACTTCGTCCGCGTGGATCAATAGTTCCCATTCCCGGGGGATTTCCGGGATGAAAACTATCCTATGTCCTTTCTCGGGTCCCAGACTATATCTGTACCAAATTTCATTGAAAGCGGTTCAGTGGTTTAGGCGTGAAGAAGAGACAGACAGACAGACAGACAGAGAGAGTTACTTTCGCATTTATAATATTAGTAAGGAAGTAAGGATAGTAAGGATAAATGGAGAATTTTAATGAAATCAGTAAACTCCTTAAACAACTGACGTCTCAAATCAAATTAGCTAACTTTTGACAACTCTCGAGAATACTCTTTCTACAAATATTTAATTTACGTCTTTTTTTGGAATAATTACTGTCTGAACTTTAACTAAGTAAGTAAACTCTTCAAAGAACTGAAATTCAATTAAATCAAAGTCTCTGAAATGTTTGAGTAAGGACTTGACTCATGCCTTGTTTTTTTCCTTAGAAACAAAGAAAGTTAATAGTAAGACTAGCGATCTGCCGGCGACTTCATCCGCGTGGCTTATTTCACCTGCGTTTCGTTACGTTATTGGTTACTGCTCCGCTCCCGTGAGTCGTAGCGTGATGTTATAAAGCATATGACACTCACAAATAACGTAGCTTTCTATCGGTTTTTTTTTTTCATACCTAATCGTTTTAGTAGATCCAGAGATTACCCCCTACAACCTCACAAACTTACAAACTTTACCTCTTAATAATCCGTCCGTACTAATATTATAAATGCGAAAGTAACTGTCTGTCTGTCTCTTCTTCACGCCTAAACCACTGAACCGATTTCAATGAAATTTGGTACAGATATAGTCTGGGACCCGAGAAAGGACATAGGATAGTTTTCATCCCGGAAATCGTCCGGGAACGGGAACTATTAATCCACGCGGACGAAGTCGCGGGCAAAAGCTAGTATTAGTGTAGAGGACAAGTTGTCAGCTTCCAAATATTCCCAGAATAATTCAGCAATTATGTGACTCACATATTTTAGAGCTGCTGTAGTCTTTAATTTATAAGTATTTATAACAGTTGTTCAGACGGAAGTTACATAAGACGTAAGTGAGACATCAACGCAGAATGCGCGGGCTGTGTGAACTTTATGTGCATTGTTGTTATATTACAAAGCACTAGATTAGCGGTAAACAAGTTGCCTTATTAAAGTTATTAATTTGATTACGCTGAGACTGAGAGCATAAATAATTAACATTTTGTTTAGTACTTACTGCATTTCTAAAATCTTACTTACATAATTTACAACACACTGGTAACTACATGTTTACGAGTAAAATAAGTGAAAATTAAGTGTTCGCACTAATCAATCTTATTCTTAATATGTTCGTTCCGTTCCCGCAGACAAACTGTGAAAACGATTTTGTGGGGCATAGTTAATAAATACATATTAGCGTCTAGGATTTAGTCATTTCTGATATCTTTTATTGTCTTTCCTCATAACTTCCAACGCTAATTTTTGCGACTATCGCATAGCCCTAGTCTTCTCTCTCCCTCTTCTTGAAGGATTTCAACGTTCACATCTGTGATAAATGCTTGCAGTTCGACCTCACAAAATGCCGCAGCGTCCTCCCTCTACTTCACCACAAACCCAGTTAAACGATATGTCACAATATTATAAATGCGAAAGCTTGGGTATGATGCAGCTTAAAAACGCAGTTGCAGTTGAATGGTTTTGTATAAATTTTGCTTCAGAATCCAACCTATATTATTATGCAAGCAGATGGTATTGCAGTAAAAAGTAATTAAAACATTCTCATCAGATTCTGCAATGTGATTTCGGTCAATGCTAACAAGTTCTTTATCAAGTACAGTTCAATGTTAAGCATTTTTTCCGAGCAGAGAGACGAAACTGATATTGTTGATTGAAGTCTGTAGGCAGACTGTATTCACAGAATTATATACTTGGAGGGAGCAAAACTCATCAAAAGAGGATTAAGAAACTCAAATGTTGGCGACTTGAATATTTATTTTTGTCAACAATAACTTTAACAGAATAAGTTTTAACGATTTCCAATTACGGCTCGTCAGAAACTCGTAAGTGTTATTCTTGTCTGTCTCCTCATTACTGTAATGATGAAGGACACACTTAAGACTTCCGACGAAGTTTAGATTAGATTGCAGAGTTAGATAGATTAGGCTTAGCTAGACCTATAACAGAATAATGAGGAAAGTAAAGCTTACACAGAAAAACCTTATACCTACTAAAGATTATAAAGAGGAAAATTGTTCGTTTGTTTGTAACGAATAGGCTGCGAAACTACTAGACCAATTGAAACCATTTTCACCAAAAGATAGGTACATTATTCCTGAGTAACATAAGTTATATAACATCACGCTACGACCCACAGAAGCGAAGCAGTAACCAAAAACATAACGCAGGCGAAATAAGCCACGCGGGCAAAGCCCCGGGCAGTTCGCTAGTCCCTATTAAAGAAGAACAACAAATAAAAGTCAAAGAACCATACAAAAGAAATACACTTCACTTCCCAATGGATTTGTACACTCCAATGATTAATAAATAAAGTAAATCTACTTACAGTTGGACAGGTTTGAACAATTCCCATCTCCCTTTGGTCTTTGTTCCCGGAATCCGTTGGAGAAAGGACCAATAAGCCATTGTATTTGGGAAATCGTGTTGATTCACTGATTTTGGCACTCTACAGAAATTAAGGTCGATAAAGTTGTACCAGGTGTGAAAAAATAATTGTACTTCCTGTAATTTGTATTTATAATGGAATATATTTAATTGACACGTATAACGAATCACGAACTATCACTTCTACGCTTGCCGGAACATACCAAGGTTTTATTCGATGTCATTGACGGTCCAGCACATACTCGTATTAGTATGAGTATAGTATTATGGTTGAACTTATGTTTTATCTTTGGCCAACTATCAAACGGTTTTGTCTTCTAAACTATCTGGATTTTGTACAAGAAGTTTGATGTTCCTTACTTTGTCTTAGTTCCTTACATATTTGAAGGAGTTTATTGGTTCTCTGTATAACGTGCTGTCCATGGTTAGCATCACCATTAACATTAGTAAGTACTCAGACAGATGCATTATATTTAGTACTAGCAATACCTCACAGTTTCATCCGCATTAAGTTACATCTTTGATCACTGCTCTGCTCTCGTGAGTCGTAGCGTAATATTATATAGCCTTCCTCAATTAACGGACTGTTTAACGCATAAACATTTTTAAATCGGACCAGTAGTTTTGGAATTGGAGCGATCAAAGAAATAAACTCTTCAGCTTTTAATATTAGTAAAGATTGAGTTTCCATTCGCCACAAACCCAATCAGCTGATTAAATTTTAATCACTGTTTTTGTAGTAAAAAATAGCAGGTTATCCTTGACTCGTTGGCTGGTTTTTTGTGAATGAACCGTCCATTGAAAGGGAAATTATCGACATACGGTATACAGTGTCGCAGGCGCATTGCGCAACTGGCTTGCACAAGCTGGCGACCTCTTTACGAATTTCGCTCGTGTTATACGAGCGTGTAGCACAGCAGGATATACACGGTGCAGTGTAACACTGCACTATGCTTTAATTTTACTATACTGCGGATAATTTAGCTCCGGAGTGGTTTACAATGTTCGTGGATTAGCTGCGCAAATGTCGCTTGAAAGTCGCACGTGGCCATATCCACACATTAAATAGAAATCTAACCAAACCCACATAGGGTGCTGGTAACCTTGAATATTGATACCTGTTTTGGTTAGTTAGCCTAGCTGCCTAGTAGCCCGTCACTCCATTTTCGTTTTTGAGGTCGCATAACAGCCTGTTTTCGTCAAACTCGTACACTGTAGGCTTTACGTCGTAGGTAATAAAGATTAATATATATTTGCATTATTATACACATGGATCTGTAGGTTGCGTCATAAATAACATATTAAATAACAGAGCCAATAAATCTTCATGAATTTTCGGCAGGATAGTCGTGTCGGGTGTGACTCACACTGTTTAGAAAAATCTGGCTAGATGAGTAGGCACGGTAATACGACTAGATTCGTCATCTCGAGCTCGTAGCGTTTCGAATTCTAGCCGTCTTGGTATATTAATGTCCTTTGACCTTATTTCTTTAACTATATTTTGTAAAATAATTTCGCTACTGAATCGAATCCGTGGTAGCGGTAACGTAAACTATAATAATATCCTAATTTATAATACACTGTTTATATTGGCTTCCATCTTCCAAAGTTATTGACGTACTCCGGAAATTACAACATTGTATACTGTACTGTTGCGAACTGTTCTTCAAACAAGGTTTTACTTCGCGAAGATAATATTCATCTCTCAGTTTTCGTCCTCGCTTTGAAATAAATCTTCACGTCTAGAGATTACATTTTTTTTTCGCGAACTTATTAACTCGGCAGTTGACAATGTAACAACTTGTAAAGTAAGTAAAGAAAATTACTGCGGCCAAGCACATCGCCTTTTAGTTAGGCCAAGCATAAAGTTTAACAACTCGACCCGCGTTAGCGACGAAGCTATAAAATGGGTGTACAGACTCAGACGAAGTAATTGCAGCGCTTTAAGCTTTATTTACGAGGGCTCTTATAGTCTCGCCAGATGTACTACTTGGGCGAGTACTGCAGGATACCTTTCATAATATGAAGGCAGTTTGTAATAATGATGCAAATGCTTAAGATAGGTCCCTGTCGCTTTTAAATCAGTTGATTTAAATGCATTGCACGGTAAATTCTAAGCACTAGATAAGATTTATTCCGTATCTGTAAGCGTGGACCTCCCAGTAATGTGATGGATTGCCTTTTAAAGCTGGTCTCAAGGAATAAAGTCCCGTAATTTCACGGCCTGATTCTGAACATGGCTGACTAGCGGAACACTATCGATACGGCCATCAACAACTTTGAACGGAGCCCTCTTTCCAGGCACTTAGCCGTTCCCACATTGCTGTACTTTGCCATACTTACACTTTAGTACGGACCTATTTTCACGAGAACAACTGTCTTCGTGTTTATGAAGCCATTTGCAGGATGGGAACGGTTTTAGAAGCCACTAAGTGTTTGTTTAACAATCAATTGTGTAATAGTTCATCCGCCCATGCAGTTTGATGACCTGACGTGGGTGGCGAGATTTAACGACTACGAAGATTAGTAGGTTTATGTGTCTGTTTTGTAACTATGGGAAACTTGTTTGCTATTTTAGGAAGAAACGGTTTTACTTATAGCGATAAAGACGTTCTTAAGATGGCAAATTTTCCGGACATTTCAATAGTGCTGTGCCAGCACTATTGAAATGTCCGGAAAATTCGCGACAATGTTACTTTTAAGGTTTGTGTAACGCAAACATTTCGGGGGCGCTTTATTGTCGCGAAACTCTATTAGGGAGACGACCTTTGCGACATCGAGCTTTGGGGAGTATTTGTACAGGGTTGGTAGACTATAATATTTAGAAATTGGCCAATTATATTTTTTCTACACTAACCGGTCCAAATCAAGTTTTAGAAACTCTGCAGTAAATGGCGAAAGTTTTATGTTTTATTTGCGGAATATCTATTTAAATGTTAATACTGGTTTTACTAAATCTGGTGCCAATTTTATGAATTAAAACCACTAAGCATCGGCATGCTGGAATTGACCCAAAAAACTTGCGCCGTGATTGTATTTTTTGATAAGCTTCTGGCAGTGAAAAATCGATCTAGATTGGGCAGCCCTAAATCTTTACCTTTTATTCGGGTATAGAAGACATAATGTCAAGTATCACGACCTAAAGTCCATAAAGGGCGGTGGAAACAATTTATGATTGAAAAAATAAAGATACTTTTTATTAGATTTTGTTCGTAGAAAAGCAATTTGTTTATCGCGTTTATGGCTGGAACAAGTTAGGGAGTCGTTGTGATTAGTTCTGAAAGCAATTTTATTGGACTTAATTTTACTGGCGTCCTTTGACAAGACGGTATTGGTTTTAAATTACAAATCTTCTAGAAATATGCCTGAGTCTCAGATGGTTCCAAACTGGATAATTACTTCTGAAATTAAGTTTGAATATTCAGTTTGGAAGAATTCTATATTTAGCGGTTTTCGACTTCAATCTTAAAGTTATTTGTTCAATTTAATTGATTCCCGCCGAAGCGCCGTCGATGAAGGATGAGCTTGTCTGAAAATCAATCTAAAACTTGTAAAAAGTGAGATGTTCTTAAAGAGAAGCGGTTCTTTGGTTTTTCATGAAACTTTCGCCCTAAATCAAGTAGTTTGGCCTAGATCTCTCATTTTTTAATTAAAGAGTTTCATCGCTTGCTGTATCCAGGCAAAAAGTTAAGCCTAAATATTACAAGTTTAACGAATACCTACATTTTATATTTTTCGGCAATAATCCGCAAAGCGAGACCGCGGCAGGTAATGAACTCCCGAACACAACTGTGTGCCAACCGCAGAGACCTTTTGTACCGCACGTTTTAATTAGCACTGTTCTCGTAATTCTCTGGTTATTAAACCACCATTATTTAAACTTTAAAACTCGTTAAAAGTTTTGTGTAGTTAGTTATAATTCTCTGTAGCTTGGAAACATTTACTTCTGGTCAAGTGGTCACGAGATTCCTCGTTGGCTATTGCACATTTTCTAACCTGTACTTAACCACTGAGCGTAGGGCTGTGGGTTCGATTATTGGTTTGGATTATTAGGAAAAGGATAGGCAAACGAACCTGTACTAAAATTGTATCATTGTACAATCTAGCAAGAAGTAATTAAACACCAGATTGAAGATACATGCCCTCTCCTTAAAAATTAGCCTCAAAGACGAAGAAATTCATGCGTACAATTGTGGGTAAGGTTTACTTGCATACTTCTGTGAGGTTGTAGGTACTACCGAAGAACTTTTAAAGCTTTTTAATTAGCGACTGTATGTATAGAGGATCCTAAACAACGGATTAAATGTAATCTGAGCTTTATTTTTTGTGAATAGAATTGATTATTTAAGGTTTGGTAGAATCATTTCACAGTGGTAGGAAAAAGGACTGAAAATAAAGTGGTCCTTTCGGGTATAAAAATATTTTACACCCAGTGGAAAGCAATCATAAAATGCTTCCAAAAATCCGCCTCGCGGCAATCGTTGGAAATGATTTAGCATTCGACACCGTTGAAAGGATTTTCTCCCTATATTGTGCTCTGTTTGATATGTGTAAATGTGTGATGTTTCAGACTAGTGGTGTCTCAGAATCAGCGGGCGCTGCACATAGTGTTCCCTCATCACTTCCTCGACTCGCCCGAATGGTTCGGAGTGTCTACAGACGAGTTTTTTCAGGTAAGTCTATTATTTTTTTACTGGTATGTAAACAAGGCATAGTTTGACTATGGATTTGAACGAGCCCAATTTCAAAAGAACCATCATCCTCTTACCAGCCGTAGGACGTCCACTGCTGGTCATAGGCCTACACCATAGATTTTCAAAAGGACTGATTGGAAGCGGCCTGCGTCCAGCGAATTCCGAACTATTCATCTTTTATCCATCTATAAATTCCGTCTAAAAAAACCCTTTATTACCAATATTGCCTAAACAAGTAAGGCAAGGTTAATATTGTCGACCTTATTGTCAATTAACATTAAGTGGTGAAAAACAGGCCATATAACATAAAATAAATATTTCGACTCAAAAGACCAATTTGTCAGGCACTTCGTAACAATGTGAGCATGCAGGACCAGTTTATCGTTGTAATGTTTACTCGTGTTTTTTGTTGATTCGGGTCGGATATTTGAGTACCTATAGGCCGTTAATGTTGCTAATTAAAGTGTAAATTGATCTTACAGCGTGTAAACTGACCGTGCGCACAGCCGTGCACTACGGGCCTAATCGAAGTGTAAATCGAGTCACCTCGTTTACGGTGCAAGAGCTTTTTAGAGGCTTTTTAACTGATTTAAAATAAACCGGGCAAGTGCGACTCGGACTTGCACACGATGGGTTTTGTACCACTGTACCATATTTAACTACATAGAAATAACACGATTCTTGTACGTAAGGATGTTTTACCTTTATTTTTATTACTTGTTGTTAAAGCGTGGCTTATAAAAATTTAAGTATCGTATATTACATTTAGACTGAATAGAGTGGTCCCAGTAATAAAGTCCCGTTTGTGTTCCTTTTCGTAACGGGACCCTAAAAAAGACTCAAAATTGTACTTTCATATAAATGGGTAAACTATTTAAAACACCTCTAATCTCGGTCGAAACTGGCCTAACTTGCGGCACTCTGGCTTTTGCTTGCCAAAAGTTTACCTTATCTCGTACCTGTGTGATCTACTGCGCTACTGGTATTACTTGCTTGTTTGGGGGGAAGTGGAAATTATCTTTCATTTTCTTATTGCTCCGCTCGTCTTTTCTCAATAATTTTGTTGCGGGATCCAAGACAGTTGAATCGTTTCTCCCGGGCTCGTCGAGCTTCATTGTCTCGGCGCTTTTCTGGGGGTCTCCATTGTTGATTCTGGCTTTTAGGAGTTGTAGTGATTGGGAATAGTGTGGCGGGCTTGGTATTCTCCAGAATTGCAGGGGAGAAATTCTACCAACTTTTAGGAACGATCGCAATCTAATCTCAGTTTTAATCTGACAAAAATGCCCCATTTTTTGACATTGAGCGGAAGAGTTTTTGAGATGAGACTTTTAATTAGTATAATTGGTCTTCAGAAGTCGATAGATAGTACTTATACTCCATGTAACGTCTGCTGTATTTGGCTAATGAACAAGAAAGCCCCACTTCACAGTATAAACTATGACGGCATTATGTCTAAATATGGCTCAGGACAATTAAATAGGTCGCGAAGCCGGTCAACGTATAATGTTTCTGTCGTTTATAGAGTTTAATATTTTTGATAAGAATAATACGGGGTATAAAGACACGTTACGTAACTATTGAACTACGCATTTTGTCTATCAGACTAAGTAATATTGAGCAAAAATTATTGCTGGGATACGACTTTTATTTTGACAGAGACACTGGGACACGTGGACCCTTCAAAGTTGATCTTCAATATAAGGTCTTCTATATGACGGTTACCAGGTATGCTCCAGAACAAAAAAGTGATCGCAATGATTAGAAGAACTTGTCATTTTCGACTCTGTTAAGTGTCTTTCCACACCCGTTTAATTGACTTAGTAGACGACATGGAGGCAATTTAATTTTGGCCCTTATTCTTATAGGTTTAGGGTTCCAACCCAATTTTATACAAAAACATTCACATTATAACAAAAAGCCAACCCCCTCTTCGCTTTCTGTTGGATAAATATGTAACACCCCATTTTATCGCAGAAACACGACAATACTTTTTACATTAACTCTCTTATCCTGAGGAAATAACATACTTTACTTTCTGCGGAAGCGTCCTATTTTCATCCAATACATGTTGTGTAAAATATATCTACATAATATGAAAATGTACGCATTGGTGTCGTAATCGCGCTAAGCACAGGTGGGTGTCTCGTGTAACCTTTACCACTATAAAGTGAAACACAGAATGTTTGTTTAGACTGTTGGTTTTTTTTGTAATAACTAGATTGTGTCTACAGAAATATAAATTATATCTGTGCTTGTGTCCGTGACTTTGTCTGCTACGAAATTGATTTGATATTGATTCCCACGGGAACCGTAAAAATATAACCTATGTCATATGTGTATTCTAGACTATAGGCTGTCTCTGTGTCAATTTTTTTTTTTTTTTGTTTTATGATTCAGGACTTGAAAGTTTGCATGAGGACTGAGGAGCCAGTCAGTCGGTCGTACAGGCAATTTTTTCTCCCTCTCTGGGCAATGCTCATTACCAATTTTTAAAGACAGCACAATCTTGTTCATTTGTAAATACATAGTCAATATAAAAGAGGTAGACAACTCAAAGAGAAAGCTGTGCAATGTAAACATGAAGTTTTTCGAAGATTTCGGGAACTGTACCTTCTTCGTCTGCCTGTTGTTTTGTTTCCCAACCATCTGTTTATGCGTTATTGTATGATCCAGTCATGATTTCACTCTCATTCAGTTGGCTGTTACCATAACATTCGTGGGCGTTTTTGTTCTATTGGGCGAACAGAGTAAAAGTGACGCCTCGTAAATTATTCAGATTTATATGAATGAGGAAGTTTGTGATTGAATGTGCTCGTGGGTTTCTATCGTGGGCTTAGGAGAAACGAACCGGCTGATGAATAAAATAGGTACCAGGTACCATTAACCAAATAGTTCCAAGACGTAACATGTCTAAAGAAACACTAGCCCTAAAATCCCGATTATTTTCAATAAAATGTAAAGTTCGAGTTGAAATTGCTTTGAAATTAATAAATAGTTATTCAGTTGAGTCGGCACAAAGTGACGTCACCGTTGCCTTTGCCATGCAAAATCTATGGGGAAATAGTGTTTTGACAGGTCATAAAAAGTTCGTCAATCGATTAGTGGTTTTCAATATCCAATTATTAGGTCCCGGGAATTTGGTGGAATGTGTGTTATGTGTACCCGACTGTGATGTGTATTAAAACTTATGATTTATCGGCTTAATGCCTATATGCCCGAAGGGTTGAACTGAGTTTGAGAACAACAATATTTGGCTTCATCTAATTCTACTTCGAGTTGTCTAGAATTGCCTAAGGGTAGCAAATAGGGTTAACTTTTGTTAGGTACTAGCTATTGCCTGTGACTTTGTCTGCGTGGATTTTTTTACGGATCGGTAGTATTTTTTAATATAAAAAATTACCTATAAAACTAAGGGGTAACGTAGCTTCCTATTAGCGTAAGAATTTTCATAATCTGATCAGTCATTTCGAAGATAAGCGCGATAAAACTTACTCATAGTTTTTATAATTGTATTATATTAATTGTGTAACGTATAAAGATCTAAGCTTTTCTGTACATCTCCAACTAACGACGCCATTTTTCATCCCCGCAATTAAAGCAAGATCACAATTCCAAGGAGAAGAGATAAAACACCAGCAATCTAGAACAGGACTGATTACCTAACGACGCAATATCACTTTAGGAAGCAAGCACGACAATTTGTGCTTACAGAAACTTTTTATACTCCGTATCTTTGCTTCTAATGGAAGTGGAAAATTCAATTTTGGCTTGTTTTGTTCGTCACGTAGCCTCGTTTAAACGATCCATACGTTGTGCCCGCTCAAGTGGCTGTTTTGAGCACGACGGTACCGCTTTTCGGATCCACTTACTGGCAGACACGCCACCCTGAAATCTGGCCCACAATATGATGTATGCCGCGTTTGTTTGCTGTACCTATGTACGTTATTATAAGGGTGTATGGAGTTATGTAAACGTTTTGAAGCATGGTTTTCACATTGTCATTTGTAGGTAAAAAGAATTATGTGGTCTTTGGATTTTGGGTGCTAGTGCTTTGAAATATAGTTGGTTTTTGTTACAAATATGTTGTACGCTCGGGGTGCGCTAGTGCATTAGATGACACACCTAAGTTGACCAGGCAGTGCATACTGACCTGTAGGTACATAACGGGTGTAAAAAGACACTAAATAAAGTCAAAAGTTACTTTGTTTTGTTGTTCTTGCCATAACAGCATTTTTTTTTCCGGCCCGTCCCTTCTTGTTCTTGTTAAGGTTATATTGAATTTCCAACTTTGTTTTTAATATAATACGTGTTTCACATGTTATAGCTTAACCTAAAATACTCCTAGCACCCCCGTACCGTTAAAGCCTGCCTTCCTATGAGCAAACGCTACGATAAACAGAGATTCTTCAAACCAAAACTAAATCCTTTCATAGCAATATTTTTTATTCAATGTTAGCTTAGTTTAACTTATTTGGATAGGCAGTATACTTAGTTAACGGCTTGAAAAACCTTAGAAACGACAAACTGAGACATGTAACTAATAAGAAGTTATTTTCTTGTAACCTCAAGGAGGCTATGTTAATGCCTTCGTTATGACATTGCAGGTGTCTATAATGGCGATGGAAGAGTCGAGGGTGCTGGTGTGGCACCGGGACAAGCTGAAGCTGTCCATCATGTCGGACGCCTTCCTGCAAGCCGTGTTCGACCACATATTGGGGCGAGACGTGGTTCATAAACTTATGCAGGTAATGTTGCGTTATTTCTCTGATTAAGGATACTGCTGATTTATACATTTATATTCGCGTAACTCGACAAAGTGTATGTATCAGCTGTGTTTTTTTATTCGTGATTTCAGGGATGGCGTAGTAAAAGTTGTTCATAATGTTATTACGTATTATGACTCCTTTCTAGGTTCCTGGTGAACAAAAGATAAGCTTGTAATAGTTCAAACAAATATCAAAAGTAAAATTGCATCTGTTTTTATCCCGGAATCCCGGTATTTTTTTCTTTAAATTCATAATTTCTAGAAGTCGTATCAGTATAGATACAACTTTTAGAAATTCTTAGCAAAAAAAGAACAATAACTTAAACTTAAAATGCATTAGAGATACCTTTTTTTTTTTTTTTATAGACGGGAAATCATCAAATAACTTCCCCCGCCCTGGGCGGGGCGGGAGGGAGTGTCAGACTTTTACTGACTAAAACCCGTCTATGTTCCTTCATGTGCCCTTTGCATTCCGGGGGCGCGGTATCTCTTTCGAACAACCCGCAGCTCGAACAACCCGCAGCATTAGAGATACCTAAAGTAACTTTAAAAGAATTTCTAAATTGCTTTTCTTTGTAGTATCAATTTACAGAATGAAATGGCTACAACTAAACAAAATTATACTCTCCATAAAAACCGGTATTTATGTCTCGTGGTCATCGTAAATAATGCTAGTGTATTATTACAAATTCACAACAGACCACTATGCCAACATTATCTATTCATACAACTAGGCTGAATTTAGTGAAAATTCTGTTGACCCACATTTGGCCTAGGTTGCATTATGTTTTAAACAACCGATCGGCTATCGTTTCGTAGTACCTATTTTGATTTCTTTTGGGACCTTTTGTGTGTTCGGGAGAATTTAGCTTTTGACCCAGTGAAGTAGGTTTTTTAGGATTTCGTACCTAAGGACCAAATGGTGCCAAACGGCAACCTATTACTTAAGGCCTATTCAGACCTAAGCGGTATTCGCTGCCGCTGTGGGTAGAGGTACATACCGCGCGGGTTTCGCTCAGGTATTTAGTATCAAGTACCGCGGCTAGAGCGACCTGAGCGATATTCGCTGCCGCTGTGGGTAGCGGTACATACCGCGCGGGTTTCGCTCAGGTATTTAGTATCAAGTACCGCGGCTAGAGCGACCTGAGCGATATTCGCTGCCGCAGGCGGCAGCGAATACCGCTTAGGTGTGAACAGTAATATTACCGCATACCCACTGGGTTTTCTCTGCCGCAGGCGGCAGCGAATACCGCTTAGGTCTGAATAGGCCTTAAACTACTGTTGTCTCTCAAGTCGTCCGTCTGTTATAGGGCTGTAGTTTTTGAGCCTTTTTAGGTAGGTAGACACTTTCACAGGTGTGTGTTACAATGGGCCCTATCACAAAAAAATAATGAAAAATGTAACAAAAAATAAATCAATACTAAACTATTTAATAAATAAAATGTTGTGTTAATTATTGTACGGCATTACGGAACCCATTGTTTACCAGACCGCGGCGCATTTGGTCGGATTTATAAATCTACCTACTCAATTTGTTCCAAGGAGTTTCTAAACGTTTTGCAGGTTTTCTTGCGCACGTGTTCTGTTTAGTAAAATGGGTACAAACTTGATACAATGCTTGGGCTTTCCCCGCGGTTCGTTGTTTTTCTACGATTTGATTCTGGTTTTTAAATCGTTGTTTAAATAGTTTTAGTGTCCGACCGAAACTGGTTTTTACGACCGAAACCGAAACCGAAAACGAATTTCGGCAACGGTCTCAGTTTCGGCCGAAACCGAAACCGAAACCGAAACTTTCTTACAAGGATCATGTTAATGTTGCATTCGATTTTAGTTTGGGGGTAGGTAATTAGTAAGGTTTAAAATCGAAAAACAGAAATTAAATAATACTTTTACAATAAGGATACCTAGGTAGATACCTATTTAAGTTACCAAAAAATAACAATTAGGTAAGTATTTAACTGTACTTGCCACTTAGATACCTTTGTAATAATTGTTAAAATTAACTTTAAAACTCTTCAGAGTTTTAAAGTTAATTTCCTTCATATTATTACTACTAATGCACTACAGTAAGTACCAAGTACCTAATTAATGTTTTTTTAGGTATAGCATTAGCGAGTGAGTCCAGTGATCCCTATGTTAAACTTGATTCTACTATGATCTATGTATTAGTTTTTTATATTGAATTATTTTGTTATGTTCCGTACCTCAAAAGGAAATCACTGAACTCTTATAGGATCAATTTGTTGTCCGTCCGTCTGTCTGTCTGCGTCACGACCCTTTATCTCGGAAACGCGTGGAAGTATCGAGTTGAAAATAAAACCATATAGGTACTTAGGTCTACAGTCCCCTGAAGCTGTGATAAAATCAAACCTGTGAGTTAGTTAGAGACGGCCATTTATGCCGCAAAAAAAAAGTATAACTCTATAGTATCAAGGAAATCAAAATTAATAGGGTAATAACTTTTAAATTTGGCAAGTAATATCTTCATAAACTAGATTTACAGGGTCAAGTAAAAGTCAGTGTAAAAGTCTGAAAACTGTACAATTACAATTAAATCATAAAAAACAGAGCCTTCATATAAGGAACGGAGTCGAAAATTGTTAAGTGACTTAACTGTGACTTGGGCGGTATCGTATAAAAGTGCGTCATTAATAGAAGCTTAAACAATTTTTTATTTTTTTTATCATGTTTAGTTTTCGATTTACAATGAAGAATGAAAAAAAAAGTTCGAAAAAAAATTACATTGCAGATGGTCCCGAATGGGTCCCGACTGCTACAATTTATCTTGTTTTAGGGATTTTTAAAGAATAGCAGTCGGGTTTTTTAGTTTTTTAAATTACCGTTTTTTATTTTTTTTGTGTTTTAAAAAAGAAATTAATATACCCAGTGTCACTCTCACAGTAAATACGAATATACCGACACCTCTCAAGCTAAAATCCATCGAGCCATTCAGCCTGCAGAGCGAGCCAAACATTTGAGTTTGGCGCCAAAAATCCGCCATTTTGTTTTTTTTTTTTTCATATACCCAGTGTCACTCTCACAGTAAATACGAATCTAACGACACCTCTCAAGCTAAAATCCATCGAGCCGTTCAGCCTGCAGAGCGTGCCAAACAATTATACATACAAACTTACATACATACATACATACATACAAACATACCCTCGAAAAATATAACCCTCCTTCTGTCGCAGTCGGGTAAAAAAACTGCGAGATCGATTTTTGAACTATTTTAAATATGTACAGTACCTACAAATTTGTACGGAACCCTCGGTGGGCAAACGAACGGAACCCTCACTTGTCCGGTTTTTGATAATTTCTACCTATTCTTATATAGCATAAGAGTCATTAAATCACACAAAACTTACAACAAACAAAACGAACTGCAAACACAAGCCTGTCACGACAGGATTAGGCACGTGGACGCGGCAAAATCTTCGTCGCTTATATGGAATTCAACGCGCCGAACATGACCGAGCAAAGCGCGAGAACTCCCGAATCCAGTTTCGGTTTCGGTCGTAGTTTCGGCAGGTCTGACGCCGAAACCGAAACTAAACCGAAACCCGCTATTTTTGCCGAAACTCGACCGAAACCGAAACCGAAACCGAACATTCGGTCGGACACTAAATAGTTTATACTTAATCAAGTTTATTTAAACTATGAAAGATTTATCTATAATTAAATACACTTCTGGACACATCTATTGGCCCACCTTGTATTTTCAGTTTCGTTTGGTCCTAGCTAAAATTTTATATTAGGTCGAGCAAAAAGTTTTTATGCAGTTTTGAACCTGGCACATTCACAATTTCATTCAATAGTCTTTTTTTGAATTTCGAACACAGAATTTAAAGAAACAAAAGACAATTTGGAGCCTGTTTGTTGATATCAAACAATCGAATACTAAGAAAACTTGGTTTTATTGGTTTACTTGGATTTAATTCTTGAAAAAGTGATTGATATCTTTGGTTTTGCAACAAACATTACTTATTCTTAACATTAAGGTGAGGTTCTATCAATAATCTATGGATACTACACCTGAAGTCGCCGCCCAAGCTGTGGCACTTATTCAGGCCAGACACAGCTAAAGAAACGTGAGTGCTCAACTTAATTTAAGTCGATCTGCGGTCCGAAATGTTTATCGGAGGTACCTAGAGACTAGCGGCTTTGTTCGTCGCCAAGGAAGGCCACGATCTCGGGTCACAACTGAAAGGCAGGATCGATTCATCGTGACGACCAGCTTGAGAAATCGTCACCTTACCTCCATTGAGATAAAAAACCAACTTCGCGACTTCCACGGAGTATCTGTGAGCGCTCGAACTGTTCGGAGAAGGTTAAAAGAACGTGATATGGTACCACACGAGCCAGCTAATAGGCCCAAACTAACGCGAGCCCACCGAACAGCGCGCCTTCATTTCGCACGCAGTCATTTAAATTGGACACAGCAAGATTGGAGCCGTGTACTCTTTTCTGATGAGTCCAAAATTGTGTTACATGGCAATGATGGAAGGAAGAAGGTCTACCGACGTAAGGGAGAGCGTTTCGCACAATGCTGCTTTGAAGAGAGGGTTGCATATGGCGGTGGCTCATGGACTGTCTGGGGCGGTATATCCGCGAGCGGCAGAACTCAACTTGAGGTTGTTACAGGACCACGGCTGCCAACATTAAATGCTGAAAGGTACATTCAGCATTTAATGTTGAGTGCTTAGAACCACACGTGATACCATACGCGGACTATGTGGGCCCAAATTTCCTTTTTATGCGTGATAATGCAAGAGCCCATGCGGCCGGCATCGTCAGGGAATATCTTCGGGATGTGAACATCACAGTTAGGGACTGGCCAGCCAGAAGCCCAGACATGTACCCCATTGAGCACATGTGGGACGAGCTAAAAAGACGTGTTAGGGCTCGTCAGCCAGTTGCCCAGACGATGCAGGAGTTGAAAACTGCCATAGAAGAGGAATGGGAGATGATCCCTCAAAATTTCATAGAGCGGTTGATAAACTCTATGCCTAATCGTATGAGAGCTGTGGTAGATGCCCATGGAGGCAACATGCGTTATTAAATTAAACCTTTATTTGATAAAACATGTTTTTTATCCAAAAATCAATTGCCTTTAACAAGGCGCATATCCGACTTGTTAGGCGTAGCTCCATGTCGTATGGTATTCTGAATTCAAATTTAAAACAATACGATCGAAAAAGATGGTAAAATGTATCAGGTTTAAAACTGCATCAACAGTTTTTGTTCAATCTAGCAATCATATTTCGGTAGGGGCCATCAAAACCTAAACTCTAAGGTGGGCCAATAGATGTGTCCAGAAGTGTATATTATGCTTTCCTTGTGTTGTTTAATTCCTATTTAGTTTTCACTATTAATTTTGGAGAGTCATTTATATGGTAAAAAGAACTTTTTGAGAACAACCACGAAAACAAAATTGAGTCTCCCATGTTATCAACAGAGTCAACATATCGTATATTCGATCGACTTTCATATTGGAAATACCTGTTTCGCACATAATATTTGTTAACTTCTAAATCCTTATTCATAACAATTTCATTATGCTTGTTATGTAAAATTAATACAAAATGATATGAACATATAGCTTATATATTACTTACTTATATAGCTTCACATCAACTCGAAATGAATACTTTGCCTCAGCGCTCTAGCACTTGGCCCACAGATACCAATATTCAAAAGATCTCACAGTAACGCCATCTATCTTCAGGTGAGCGAAACAATGGCGGTTTCAAACGGGCACCTGCCGAACAGTTACGAGGAGGGCGAGGACAAGCCGATGTTGGTGGTGAAGAAGGCAGGCGACGGACCTGGTATCACAGCGCTGCTGAATAGACAGCTTCAAGGTATGTGACGCTTGTTGGAGACGCTGGAGGTCATGTGGAGGAGAAGAGTTGGGCATTTGATTTGGTGACGTCATTCTGATTCGAATTTTGAACGTCTTTTTTTTTGTTTTCGTGTCGATTGGCTCGTATTCAATTTTGTTCGACCAGTATTGAGCAACTTATTATTGGCCTCGTTTAAAACTTGGATGGTGGTAGTGTAGTGTGTTTTTGAAATGAAAAAAAAAAAAAGTAAATGGCGAGTTACCACATTTGATATTGATCTAGTAGCTATGAATGAATTTGATTGCAAAAGTTGTTCGTTTACGTAGTTTTACATAAATACAACAAAACATATGTTTATTATAAATTAATAACTAATTAAAGAAAAATCCAACTGATTAATTTTAATAATCCTCCAATTAATTTGGCCATAAAGGACACGCAAAAATGTTAGAAATGTCGCAACGAAACCTAATTTACAATTTAATTTTATTACCAAAACAAATGCTCGAAACTTTCATACATTATGCATGATTATAATCATAGCTAGAGTAGGAGATTATTGTCAGAGGTAGAATTGTCATTTAAATTGTTTTGAATCTTTACACACTATTGTTTTATATAAAACTCGCTCTCGCTCGTGACTTTGTCCGCGTGGCTTATTTTACCCGCGTTGATTGCTCCCGTGTGTCGGAAGCGTGATGTTATATAGCTATGTATCTAGTAGTTTCGGAGCTAAGCATAAACAAATGTTTTCTCTTTATAGTATTAGTATAGATAGACTATATTAAAAACTGACCATTTATAGAGACACAATACGAATTTTATAAATAAGAAATATCGTATAAAAAATAAAGGTCCAATTGAGAACCAGCGTCAGGCACAAGTGGTCTGGCATTTATGGTGAACTCGGCCTGTTTGTATCCTAATCTCTTCAAAGATATAGTGAACAGACTTCTTCTGGGTAAGCTCACTCCATCGTCAATTTTGTCTCTGTTACCTCTGACGTAGAAGAACAAACTCACCTCATATAAAAAAAAAATGAATTTAATATTCATTTTTGAGTAGCTTTATTTATATTATTTAGTGTGCACATGGTCTGTGTCAATAAACATTATTTTCTTTCCTTCCTATTGTTACAAATAAGCAATTTTTACTATATAAGCTATAATAAGCAATTTCTAAAACATTCAATTCCTCTTCTAGATTCTGATTAGGTTCCATTAAAATTTCGGTGTTACTATTTTGGCTAATAACAACAATTTTGAATAGCGTTATGCAATAGTGTGACAAGAATATAATTTCCTCATTGTTACCTTGTGATGCATAATACCATCCATAAGATTGAATATTAAAGTAGTCATTATAATTCAATAAAAATTACAATCGGTATTGTTTTTCTATATCCAAACGATAGTGTGTACTGATTCCTGTCTTTCCGAAGCTCCCATTGGTCGTTTGTGTATTTAATTCAATGTTACTTACATTACTTTAGTATGTCTGCTTTTGTATATGCTTAAAGCATTTTATTTTTGCTTTTTCAATTCGTGGAAGGTGGCGCTTTGAGCGATCAATGTTTTATTTTTTCTTTATAATAATATAGCAGACATACTTAGGTATTTAATTGATGTTAGCTAATTAATAGGCGTACGTGGAGTCCCTTTATAGTTTATTGTACTGCTAGTTCAGATTATATAGTCATCACGAACCATAAGTTTTTCTAATCTGCACTTATTTTTAGTCAATATTTTATAATTACTCGAGGCAGTTTCTTGAGTGTATGTATGTACTTACTATAAATATAGTTTATATTAAGCAACATCTGCTTCAGAATTGTTCTCAATATATTTATTTTTATTATTCAAAGATGTTAAAAAACCAAAACTCTTTTATCAGATAACGAGTTTTGTTGACCCTCGCGAAACTGTATCGCCATTGGTAGACTGTAAAAGGGACTATACGTAACGCGTCCGTCTGGTGTTGTGGTTGTGCCGTGTCGATGACGTGTGGCGTGTGCGTGGCGTGTCCGTGACGTCAGGCGAGCACGCCCCGCTGCTGCGCGCCGCGCCGCACGCGCATGCCTGCTGACTGCGCGCTGTCACCGGCGAGATCGCGACAGCTTATGTCCTCACCTCTCCCTTTATATACTTCACGATTGTGCGCTTTTGCATTAACTTGTCTAAAATTTTCTATGCGGAATTTAAAATTGCCTACATTGTTTTTGGCATTTGGCGTTTGTAGATTGGCTATTCCAATTTTTTAAATCGTCATTTTTTATTCTTAATACAAATGAGATTCCAAATGTCCGCTACACACCTAAAAAAGATTTACACATGTGACTCGGCACTTATAAACCTTCAGTTAACTAATCAAAATCACAACAGCAATTGCAACCGGGTTAAACTTATTTTGTCAATATTAAATCGTGAAGTGTAAAACAATCCTTCCCCATATTCCTCATTCCCATATAATCACAATATTCATGCAATACAAAAAGAACAGTTAAGAAGTGATTGATGAAATATTTTAAACATTTACAAGAAGATAAGAATTTTTCTAAGGGCTTGCAGACATCGGAAGGCCTATTCCCATAAATATGATTATTCACAGACTAGAACTATAACGTTCTTAAAAATACGAGGATTGAAACACCTTTTTCTAATAATATCAATTACCTATTTAATTAGCTGTAAAATTAGATTTTAGTAGCTTTTAAATAAATGGCAAGAAGTGATGTCACAATTTCCTGTTGCCGTACAAAATCTATGGGCGAATCTCTTGGGCAAGTCATAAAAAGTATTTTAATTGGTTGGGTATTTAATACCTAAATGCATAAAAAACTATATCAGCTGAAACGTTGTCTGCATAAAGCTTTAAATTTACAGCCAGTGTTTTTACCACTATTGACCAAAAAGTATTTACCACAATCTGACCAAAAATGATTTTGTTACAAATATACAAATAATTTTTGATATTTTTCATCATCACTTCTAACTGTAACAGTTTAATTAAACAGTATTGTGTCTTTACAAACCATAATCTTCAAACATATGTTTACATAATAGGTACACATAATATTATAACAAGTATGCATTTTAATATTTTTTTATGGCGTGGTGGCTTAAGAGCTTATTTACCATAAATATAAGGGCTATTCATGTCCTTTTTCTCATTATTTATGCCAGATTATGTATCTATTGTACTATTTTCAAAAATGACTCTAAGGACCAGATTTTCTAGAGGACCAAAATAAAACTTAACAGCAAATTATGTACTTACTTTCTTGCATCGTAAGAGTTGTCAAATTAAAACGTATTTGAAAAGAGAATAATCCTTTTCATGCCCTTTTACTATTATCGTTTAAAATTCGCCTTCTACAATTGATTGTTTTGAAGTTCACAATTATGACAGCATTTTTTGAGATTCTGTCTGTTCTCACGTGTCATGTTGAGATTGGATTACTACGGGACTAAAAAAATTAAAATTAGAAACCTCTTTGAGGAATTGAAGAATTAAGTCTTATTACCTACCTGTTTTTTTTTTAATTCTCTTTACTACCGCAGAAAAAGAGACATAATCTGGCATTAAACGAGTGTTAATTTCCTTTGTTTTTTTTTTAAAATTATTTATATTCGCTGCATATCCCGACCCTTTTAAATACACATATCAAAAGCTAAACTTTCTTACATTTAAAGCATCGCTTCTAATATAAATGGTATAATAACATAAGCTTTTTAACAAAGTATAACTTAGCGTATTTGTAGAAATATTCTGCTAATACAAAATAAACCTTATCTGAATAGCGATAGGGTTTATTTTATGTAGGAATAACGCGAATATTTAGACAAATATATTTATAAAGTGCACTTTATGGCAATAAAGTACGTATAAGTACTTGTATGCGCATGTGTAGCCCTGTGTTTGAGTATTAAGTGTGTAACTAGTCTTATATTTCGATCTTAATGTCTCTCTTATATTAATATTATACATTTATTGGTGCATGTGATTTAACTTGACTGGTCGGGATGACTGAACGCATTTCTTTTTGAGTGCAACTTTTTAGTAAACTGTCAGAACAAAGAAACTTAAAAAAACTGCTTTAATTAAATCGTGGAATTGAATTTGCGCTTTTAGCAAACAAAATTGTGAACTTGTTCACTTCTATGGAAAACGTTCCGGAAAATTCTTAAAATATGCTCTACAGGGGAATAATCAATGTTCATTCAATACATTTTTGAGTCAAAACATCTTTCAGAACCAGATCTTTTCGTAACTCCGAAATAAATAATAAAAGAAATGTGTTTTTAAATCCTAGCCTTATACTGTATGCTTTAATGATAGTTGTTACCTTTACCCGCTAAGTATATTAGTGTACGTAAGTTATATTTAGTCGTATAAGCTATAACAATCCTGTAGTCCCATCCTATGTCCGAACTCCCAAAGCATGTTTGGAAGATCGACAATTGAAGGTAATATATTTTGTTTTATGTTATTTGTTTCACCCTCATTTCACGAGAACATCTGTTGAAGTTTTATGTGGTCTTTAGATACCTACTTAACCTTTTGAACGCCACTGTCATGTATAGCCGACAAATGGAGTTTAATAAAAAATACATAAAAAATGTTTTCTTGTCGTCTATAGACGACTGTGGCGTGTTGGGAACGTTTTCATTTGTCGGCTATACACGACGGTGGCGTTCAAAAGGTTAAAAAAAGAACTGGTCCTTTGTACAGTAAAATAGGAACCAACTATATTTGCAACAATCATGTTTTTTATTACTACGTAGTTCCTAAAATCTTCTTTATCAATAAAATGGGAAATATTTAAAGGCCATATGAAAATATTTTCACCCCCTTAAAATTAATGTCATCAATATTTGTTGCCTCACTCCTAACTCACATTTACAATACATTGAATTTACGAGTGTTTGATAACTAAACGCCTTGTTGGCTGTAGCTTTTTATTGTAGATTTATGCCACACTTTAACAATATATAAAAAAAAATATGATAAAAAATACGGGGCGTAAAGGACATCGCAACATAAACTTTTAAAATGGATTCTGTACATAATTTTAGACTACCAACGGTAACTTTTTCATCGGCCATTAAAAATATAACCTACTGTTCCATACATTTTGACCGTGTATGTGTTGTAATTTGTACGGAACAGCAATTTTTTTTAATAACAGACGCAAAATTTATTTGCTTGGGTCTAGAACCATGTACTGATTCGATGGTAATAGTTTTGTTAAGATGTCTCTTCTATCCGTTATGTTAAAAAATGTCATATTGTTGGCTTAAACCTACAATAAAATATAAATGTCACATTTGCTAGTGTACATCCACACAACACGCATTGCTTGCGAAAAGTTGCGCTTTTGTTTGTTATACATAACTACTAAATATTGTCTCCATTCAATGCAGTCTGAAATGTACTTTAGTGACTAGCGATAAAGTTCAAATTTTTAATACAACTGACTGATTTGCTGATTAATAAACTGGCAATATTGAACTGGTAAATGTTCAAAGTAAATTTCAGACTCAATATGTTTTTTTTATATTTTACAACTGGCAACACAGTCAGTATTTATTTTTTGTGTAACGTCAAACAGTCGTCGACACGCGCACAACACGGTGATACATTGTGTTAAAGCTTGTGTGAATGTTTGCTAGTTCTGTGAGGGAACTCTACTCTCTGGGTATCACTAAAACTATGATATTTTGCACAAAATACTAATGTCACTGATACATTTTAAAAAATCTGCAATTTTTGACATTTGTATTTTGCACGCACAACACTGAAAAGCTCGTTTACACATTACGACTTTCATTTTATTTAATACACATTTGTTTGTGTGAATCCGAAATGTATAAAATTCCACAAACAAAAGTGCGAATTGTTTAAAAATAATTACAAAGCGTAATGTGTAAATAAACCTTAATTTACCCGAATATTGATGTTTTATTTTCTCAATTTCCCAGCGACAGACCCAAACGCGTGGCGACTGGGGCGAATAGAGGAGGCCGACCACGAGACGCCCGTGTGAGGCCGCGCCTTGCACGTAGCGGTGCGCCCGCGCATCAAGCGCGCGCGACGCTAGTGCAAACCATACCTTATCGCACATACAATAAGGTTCAACCCAGACTGAGCCGGCCGTCAGACCTGGCTACCTCAATAACGAACTCTATGTCGAAAACTGTAGGATACAAAGTCGAACGTTCATATCGTATATTACACGTAGATCTTATTACAGGAAGTAAGTTTTGTGAAGTGCTATCTGTGGCTTGAACTGTAAGATTGAAAGTTGCGTGACTCGATGTTGTTGGCAAATACTTTCGATTCAATAGTCGATTATGTGTTACTGCTTTCACTTACGAATTATAATTTAATAATTCGATTTTAGTGATAAGTGATAAAGAATTCAGTCTAGCTAGTATCGGTTAAAGATTTCCTGAAGCCATCATATACTTGGAAAATCGACTAAATTATTTTCTTAGTCGACTAAATAGCATAATCATAACAAGGATGAGGTGGTTTAATAAAATCTTATCCTCTTCATAATATTTTAAGCATAATAATTACATCGATAAATCGACTAATTTGACTATTGAATCGACCGAGAGCCTATTTAACTTTTTACACGTTAGAAACTCATCGTTACTTTGAGCTTTTATATTGAATTAAAACAACAAAGTATAAGACGATGGCTCCCTGACATGTAAATAATGATTTATTAAGGTATAGCTTACAAATGATCTGAAACGAAATAGCACATTGAAAAAAAGACTAGAATCATTATTTTGTGTATACTATTTATGTAGATAGACATATAACTAAATATTGAATCGATATGGCGTCGTATTGTCCCCAATAAAGTAATAAACAAGAGGTTATATTTAAATAAATGTTTTGTGTAAATACATTATAGAAGAATGATATTGTAAAAAATGGAGAAATTGTGTGTACAAAATTATGTATTCTACTTATTCGTAGTGACCATGATGTGAAAGAGAATTTAAATACTTACATGCCTTTTAAATCTCACAGTTTTATTCAACTTTGTAGTTGATTCGAAGCTAAAACATATCTATAGGCTATCTATCTCTTAAGGCTATATCTATGCTGTTTTCGGTAGGTGCATTTTATTTTATTCGCAGTAGGAATGTTTACATAAGAGTTTATCTTTGTCTTGTGATGATAAGTGCAGGTCACTGTTATCAGGCTGTGTGCAAACAAATTTAAAACTTAAGTATTGTGTTGTATTTGTGGAATGCAAGGCGCCTTTCAACATATATTTGTTTTTTGAAAGAATTTGCGTCTTGCAATGCAAACCTCCGCAATACTTCAATTTTCACTTCACTGTTGTCTGTAATGTAATATAAAACTGTGATTTTTTCAAGAGAATGATACAGAAACGATTCCTGTAATAATATCTTCCATCCCTGTCTAACTCCACAAGTTGTCTTTTGATGAGAAACGCCACGTATTAATAATGTACCTGATAAATCATTTGTTATAAAGAAACTTGTCGAGCGGACAATAAAAGTTTGAAAGCCGCTGAAAGCGCTGCACGATTACGTTTAAATAGTTTGATTATTTAATATCAAATTACACTAAATTATAGTATTTAGCTGCTGCAGCCTTTTCAGCGGCTTTATAACAATTTACATAATAAAAACGAATAATATATCATTGAAATTTGTAAGTCACAAATTAAACAAGCAGGCCTTAAAAATATGCAATAGAATGTTACCATAGAGTTGCAAAACTGTCTAAAGGTGATAATGTAATTTTCAATCTTATTTTATTTAAGAATAAGGTCGAATATTGTAAACCTAATTAGCGTTTAGCAGTTTTGCCGTAAAGTATAATCTTAATCACGAAATAGGGAATGACCACATTAAACTGAAATAATAAGATTGAGCTGATAAAATAATATTATTGTACAAATTGCTGGTGGTTACCTAACAATGCACACTTATACTGTATAATAAGATGTTTTGACATTTATAAATTAGCTGTTTATTTGTGGAAGCAATAAGTGCAGTTTGTACAAGAAACAGGTTGGCTGCCTTCTCGCAAGGTGACATACTGAAGTTCATGCGTCAGAATAAGGTAATAAAATCGAATGTACAATAACTTCAATACCTAGTTTACTCAGCTGTGTAAACAATTTACTCAAATTGCCCTAATGAACCAACATCTTTTGTAATCATTCGATTTTATTACTTTTTCTAGTTGTTACCAGCACAATATCGAAATTAACTTTGTTAAAGATTTTCCGCGTTTTCATAATGGCTACTGCTTGCGAGAGGCGGTTGGCGTTTGCAACGCTGTCGCGCTCGTGACTAATCGGACTGTTTGTTACTTTCACTTATTTCTAATAACGTCATTCAACTGTGCAATTTATTTTTATTTTTATTAGGTAACATTAACTTTGATGTCACTCATTAGGTAGTTTTAAACTTTTTTTTTTGTGAAGTCTTCCTATAATATATATGATTGTATTATTAAACAATGCAAAGGACTTATATTATTACAAATAATTGAAAGAAATATTAAATTGACTAGGAATTGATAGATTGCTAGCTCGGGATCGCCTTCAGATACAACCGGCATAAAGGTGCCCTATTCTTGTAAATGTCATTGACAAATTGTATGTGCAATATGGCAGCTGTATGATTGTGTATAGTGATGTATAAACATTCCAAAATTTTCATTTTTGGCTATTGGAATTACAGTTAAATTATATTTAAGAGTCAGAAGCACTGCCAATGCAATTTGATTGCTTGTTTTGCGGTCACTGCATTATATTTTGTAATTAAGGATCTCATTTTGTTTTGTATAACGATTTTGATTTGTCTTGAGATGAGGAGCGCATTTTTAAGTTTGTTTACATGTGGACGAGCCACTTTGTTATGGTTGTATCAGGACAAATGTGATTGTTCACATACTTGCCTTGTGTCTGTGTGTGCACCCGGTGTGTTAGTATGCCTTAACGAATTGCCATTTGTGATGATTGTAAATTATGAATGTGTTGTATGATTAATTGTATTGAAATCATCTTAGTACATGTTGAGACAAATAGAGATTAAATAATAATAATAATAATAATACATTTATTTCAGACCTTAATCCATAAATAAACAAACATAATTACAATTTTAATTAAAAACAAAACATAAACATACGTAAAAACACACTATTTTATATATTGGAAGGACGCACAATGAGTGGTCATCCATTTCCACATCATTGGGCTGTCCATCCTGTCGGCTACTATGGCCACCAAGCTGTTGGAGCTGTCGCGCACTCGCCGCATCAGGGATGCTATCCGTGTCCGCATCAGTGCGTAAAAATCTGACACACCATTCTCTGCAAACATCCCCGATGCACTGCAAAAGCGCGGCAGCCCCAACATAACTCTGAAGGCGTTATTATATTGGACTCGCAGAGCATTGTACGAGCTTTTTGTATAGCTGACCCATAGGGCACACGTGTACATAGATTGGCAATACGCTCTAAAGAGCGTAATTTTCACCTCTCTAGTACAACGTGCAAACCTACGAGCCAGCATGTTACATCGAACTGCCAATGCTCTGCGTTCCCTCTCCACGTCGACATCGTCGGACAGACTATCGGTGACCCAATGCCCCAGGTACTTGAACTTCGTCACCCTGGAAATCTGAGCGCCCCCCAAGGTGACTGGCGGGACAGTATCATAACATTTGTTATCTGCTTTGAAAATAAGTAACTCGCTCTTGGTCGCATTGTACCTAAGGCCGTGAGCCACCGCATAGTCCTCACAGATGCGAAGAAGCCGCCTAAGTGCACTGATCGATGGGCTCAGCAATACCATATCATCCGCGTAGCTGATGTTATTGACGCAGTGCCCGTCAATGGAGCACCCGATATTGGTATTGCTGAGCTCACAGATCAGCTCGTTTACATACAGGTTGAAAAGCTTGGGTGAGCTGATTCCTCCCTGCCTCACACCACACTCCAACCCGTATGCATCCGACAGGACACCCGCCCACTTTACATAATTGTATTGGTTTTTATACCAATACTTAAGCATCCTAATGATATCGCTTGGGAGATTCTCGACATTTGACAGTTTCTTCCATAAGCAGTCATAAGATACGAGGTCGAAAGCCTTGGAGAGGTCCAGAAAACATGCATATACAGGTGTTTTCCTACTTGTATAGTATTGAACAGTCTGTTTCAGGCATACTATAGCTGTTTCTGTGGATAAATGTGGCTTAAACCCAAACTGGGCGTCGTGGAGTGTTAAGTGTTTGTCCAGCTGCTGATCAATCAGACTGTCCAACACTTTTGCAATGATGGTAAATTAAAGAAATAAAGTAACAAATTGTGTAAAAAACCGTTTTATTTTTTGTGTATAATTTTTGGTGCAATTAAAATATTATGAAAGAGAAACTGAAGTCAATAAAATGCCAGACGGACTGATCCTAGATTTATCAATAAATTAATCCCCATATCACAAAGCACGTACTATGAGTCGTCAAACGTCATTCTACCAACTCCGTGCTGTTTTATATACCTTCTGTATTGTTTATACTTATTATTTTCTGCTAAAGCTTTCTTTGCTTCTTCATCTTTTAAATCTTTCCACACTTTGAAGTTCTCTTTGACCCAGAGTTCTTCATCTAAGAACTCTTGTCTCTCCGAGTCTTCTATTGCATTGAACTGATGTTGCCCAAGTTTCATGTACTTTCTGATTAAGTACAACTTTTCTTCTTCACCATATGGTCGCTTCATAATGGTGAAGTTCCAGAACCACCTCAGGTACCAATAAATATAATATGCAACAGTGTATGGTAAAATGATCAGTTGCACCCACAGAATGTCAACTATTTCTGGCTTAGCATAAGCACCTTTGATGTCCATGTTTTCCTCAATGACCTTCCTTATTAACCGGTCCTGTTCCACCTTTTGCTCAGCTTTAGATTTCTTAACACTTTTACTCCTAGCCTGAACCTCCTTCATTTCTGTTTTAGCTATTTCTAGAGCTTTATTTCTATACTTTGGCACTGTCATGAAGTATTTAATAGCGGTGTCGTATTTAGACCACGCGCTGTAGTACTGTATTATCGATATAATGGAAATAGTAACGGCGATAACGATTCGCACGTCGACTTTCGGCGCCATACGGCGTCGGTAATACCTGTAGTAGTGAGCGTAGTACTCCTGAGGGTTGTCCAACATGTAGTCGTAGTCAGATCTCTCTTCATCATCGCGCAAGATTTCGTAAGCTGTTGCTATTTCCTTGAATTTTTCTTCAGCTTCCTTTTTAGTTTCAGGGGTCCTGTGTAAATCAGGATGAAACCTTTTGGCCAGTTGTCTGTAACTTCTAGCAATCTCATTTTTCGTTGCTTCTCTTGTGACTCCTAGAACTTCGTAACAATTCTCCTTTCCACAGTAAATACCTTCGAGCAGATGATCGGCTGACGAGACCACTGCAATCTGCCATGTTGCGCAGAAAAGAATGAAGTAATTGTATTTTAAACTCATTTTTATTTTAACACATACTCTAAGTTATAAATGCTTGCTTTGGGACTTGCGTACTAGTAATTCAAATATAATTGTAAGATTTTAAAAAATATGGTACGCTACTACAACTACGTTGTCAGACTGACAATCGTGAGGAACAAGACAAGACGAACTGTCAACGTCACGACAACGTCAGCTTATTTTTGTAATAGTGTAGTGAAAAAAAAAAGTTTTTTTTTAATGGAGGTGAGTAGCAATCGAGCATTTGGACTACTGTGTTTTTCACTGTAAAAGTTTTTTTTATGTCGATCAAAAATTATTTTTTTCAGTGGCTGCATGGTGTCTGCTATAATAGTTATCTTCATTTTTATACAAGAAAGATACTTTCAAAGTTGCAAAATGCAAAAATTTTAAATATGATGGCAAGATGTCATTTTTACTATCGTCATGTCAATGTCAAAAATGTCACTGTCAACTGTCACACGTGTTTGTTGCTTTGCTATCAGCGATGAGCGATTCAATTTTCCACATTTTTCATTATTGTGTTTGTTTTACAAATTTATCACAAAATAAAGTAACAAAATGATAGAAAACGCATTAGATCGTTTCGCAGAAAGCTTATTCTTGTTTTTAACTAGACAATCGAGAGATGTAAGAAGCCTTTTAGTGAAGAAACATAATGAGAACTTACAAACACACGGTGACTTCAGTTTTCCTAGTTCGGTAAAATCTTGGCACGAATTTGCCATTTGTGATCAAGTGGTTGATAAAGAGAATGCAACAATATTACAAGTGATCGGTAAAGAGTGTACAGATATAGTGGAGGAATCCAAAAAGTGGAATTTGTCAGTGTCCAAAGTGAACGACGAGAGAGGTCGGATTTATTTGTTTTTAGAAAGACCTCAAGCTATCCGTGTAGGTTTATCAGAGGCATTGCGAAATAATGTGGTGTTATTACAGAAAATACAAGAAGGTAGTTCGGCAGTTCACTTAGATCCCTGTTGTGAACAACAGCGTGACCTAACCTCGTTACGAACGAAATATGTATGTAACGTCATCAAGAACTTGTGTGCCCTGAGTAAAGTGAGTTCACCAATATTCGTCACATCAAAACCTACAAGTAGAAGTGAAGGAAGTCACAGAGTGCTCTGTGGGACTGTACTGAATTCTACCTCAGGAGCTAAAGAAACTGACATAAGCACAGATGATTATATTAGGTAAATATTACAATAACTGTTCTGGTGTTGCAAGTGTCCATAGGCAGCGGTAACCGCTTAACATCAGGCGGGCCGTTAGCTTGTTCGCCACCTTCAGTGGTATAAAAAAAAAATACTATGTCTTTGAATTTAATAGGTTAAGATTATAGTGCCAAAAACATTAGTTTTATTCTTTTCCTATCAGTAAATGACTTATTAACAGGACTATGTACTGAGTAAAGAATAAACATGAAATTTTATTTAAACTTTAAATTATTTTTGATTCCAGGATAAGGCAAGATGAAATGACCCTCATAGCCCAACACAAGTATGGTGTGAGAGTTTCAACAGATTCAAAATGGAAGGAATTTATTGCACATCTAGGGGAGTCAGCCGCTGCATTTGAGCTACTGCAGACAAAACCAAGTGGGCCAGTCAAAATCAATTTTATCTGTGCTTCTGGGTCAAGCAAAGGTAAATAAAAAAAAAAGTAATTGCAATCCTATATAAAAGTCTACTTTGAAAATGGAATCCAATTTGAATCTTTTGTTTTATTAGATATGGTCAGCCCATAGACAAACAATGAAAGAAGGTCCTTATAAAAGTCAAGTAACATACTTATTATTACTTTATTATTCAACCAGTAACCAGTAAACGTAATACTAAAATTAATGAAGTCTAGATCATTCAACCTGAGTTGCATTACCATTTAATTTAACATGACCTTGCTGTAACAATTGGTGGCACATGAACTAATAAAATGTCCATTACGTTTGGTTACAGGTGCATCATTCATATTGTACAATTGTGCTCGTCTGGAGACTATAATAAGGACGTACAATGACAAAGTCTGTGATGGAACATACCCAGAGCTCCCACATATTGATGATGTAGACTTTTCTCTGCTTAAACAAGAGGTATTGATTTTTAAATTGAAAATACATATACCTAAAAATTAAACCTGCACTTAGCAGACATTTAGTAGGTATTAAAATAACGAACAATATTATAATCAATAAACTAGCCTGTTATTATTATTGATGGCACAGTTGACGCAGTGGCTGAGCGATTGGCTGTTGCGTTGCGTGTCGCGGGTTCGATTCCCGCACGGAACAAATCCATGGCCTACAGATTGTACTTTCGGGTCTGGTTGTTTGTTTATGTGTTTTTAAACACAACCGTAATACAGGAGAAATTCCTAGGTAGGGTGCAACAGTAAAAAAAAACAAATTATCGCCCTGCAAGGCAAAGGCCTCTTCTCATTCAGAGAAGGCATAAGAACAATATTAGCTTATAAAATAAGTATTGGCAAGCTATGTTAAGGCCAAGTTAAGGCTATAGTTAATGTTCTTCATTAACTATAGCCTTAACTGAATCAGTCATTGAAAAAAAAAGACCTGCCTACTTCCTACCTAGACAAAAAACCATCATCACTATCGAAAGACTAAGTAATCAAATACTATTTTGTTTTAGGACGAATGGCATCTAATATTCAACTACATACTTGGTCTACCATCACTGCTGAACAACTGTGTGGAGGTAAACAATCATACATGTGACTTCAGACCTCACCTCATATGTAACTACCTCTGTTCCATGGTCAGGATCTTCAGCCAATATTATAGGAAGACCAGGATTTTGGTGGTAAGTACAGGCCAGCTTATAAAGCATGCATAACTTAAATAGAAGCAAAAAAACCTTCATTACTGAACAGCATAGGATTTTAAATACTGTATTTGGGATGCAAAAAGCGTGTGCAATTCAGTATTGTAAGAAATTTCAATATTTCCATTAGGTTTTTGTACACACAATATTAATTGCTGTTGTTAATAATAATTTGTCAAATGCCATTCTCAATGATCTTGGAATGACCAGAGAGCATGAAAGGAGATGGCTAAATGGAAGTATCGACCACTGCCCCACTGCCCCATAGTAATATATAAATATGGTACCTAGCACAATGTAATGCTGAATGGCTAAATATTAGTATTTCATGTAAAACAAGTTTCAGGTACTTTTAGGGAATAATAATAAATAGTAAAATAATATTGCCTAAAAAGGAAAGAAGGCGTGTGTGACAGTATATAATTTTCTCCAAATGACACTTTAACATTTTCGAAAAAGAATAAAATTAAAACGAAAATGAGGTTGTATATCTATAAGCGAATGGTTGTGATGAAAAAGTTTTTCATCACAAAATTCAGGTATCCACAACATATTTGCTAATTAAGATTTTCTTCTCAATTAAAATCGATATGAGTTATAATACAGCATACTTCATGTTAATTTACTTTTTAAATCAATCGCGTGTTATGTGTGTTAATGTGTTATTATAATGCTATTAAGTATGGAAGACCCACGTTTTGTTTCATCAAGTCAACATACAAAAATGCTTTAATTTTTTTTTTACTTGCAATATAACTTAAGATTTGTTTTTAAGATTATTGCATTATGCTTTTTACACAATTCTGTGTGTTATAGTTTTAAAAAAAGCAAGATTTTTTCTTTTCTTTTCCTAACGAAATGAGGCTATATAATTAGGTCGAGTTATACGGTTCCGACGGCTTTTCCTTTATAACATAACCTGATAAAGTAACAACCAAACAAACTCGCATTTAGAGCACGTACTAGCTATGTTAGGTTTAATAATGTATATGGAAATAACACATGACTGGAAAAGGTTGTTTACAACTGCCTCTAACTGCCAAAAAATCAGTTGCCTAGCAACGGTTTGTTTATTCTTTTTCCAATGTGGAGAAATGTCAAACATGGTCTGTCAAACAAAAATAGCTTAAAAAGCAATTGAGATACTTTATTATGTTTAATAGTTCACGAAAGTGCTAGGAAAGTATTAAACACTACATAATTTATGAATGATTTTTTAAATATCATGAGGTTATGTAAGATTCTTATACATTCCAAGTGCATGACTCCCCTGGGGCAGTCATTTAGCCATCACCTTTGTACAAGGTAGGATAAGTACATTGTTGTAAGGATATTTTTTGTTTGTTTTTTTTTTAATTTTCTCAATGTTAAAAGGCTAAAAACTTGAGTTAAAAAACTGCTCTCAACTTTACATAATCTGATTATAACAATTATTCGAAAAAAAATACAAAAATAATTCATTAAAAAAAATGAGACAATACAGTATACTAACATCTTATAAGATTGCAAATTTTAGGGAATAAAAAATCTAACTGGTTTACTCCAGTGATTTTCTGGATTCTAATAAAATTGAGCAAGCTATTCCTCTTTCCAGGAGCCCAGAAAACATCTGCTTCCAGTAATATACGCTAGAATGCACATGCTGCAAATATTAAATGAAACACTCAAGACATGTTTAAACATTTTAAATATTAAAAGTGTTTCCCAAATGTGAATCATAATCTTTTATTACTTGCTATTCAAGAATTCAAATTACCCTATTATAATATTGCTAATCGATGCGATATCAATTTTTTTAAATGTTACTTTTATTTTACGGCTGATATCAAACGCTTTATCTAACTTTGTTTTACTGTAGAATGGACGGCGAACTTTCATGTTACATTGATTTATTGTCGAGCGGAGTGCGGACTCAATGCCACGAGTCCGTGAGTGCACTTCGGTGCGAAGCCGACATGCATTACAAATTATTCAAGAAAATAAAAGTTCCTCAAAAACCAACTACACTACAAAGTGCGCATAGAAAAAAAATGTTTTGTTTGGAAACACAAAGTTCACGTGATTGACCCAGGTATTTTATTGTGGACATTGCTGCGTCGCGATTGGCTCACCGAGCGGGGCACGAGCGCCGCCGACAAATCACGAACCGCTTACACGGTCGCGCGTCCCAAGTCGCCTAGTGTGTTTTTGACATCGGTAAACGCAGTCGTGAACTTCGGAGCGCTTGGATACTTTTATTTATAGTTTTAAATCGAATAAAGTCGCTTTGCGTTTGTGAATACCTGTGCTCAACCGGGATACAATAAATATGAGTATTGCTGCTCTAATCCAAGCTGCTGAATACATCGAAAGGCGCGATAGAGGTGATTTGGATTTTCTTTGTTTGAATATTGTCAATCGAGTGCAACTACACGCACACGTCAACATGGCTCCCGTCTATTTTTGCCGTGCTATAATCAGCTGATTTTGACGGAATGGCAGTGTACTTTGTTGCAGAAGCTGAGCACGGATACGCGTCGAGTTTACCGGCGTACGAAGAGTCCCGCTCCGGCGGCAGGCGGCCGAAGACCAAGAAATCGCAGGGCAGCAGGTGAGTGGCGGCCGGTGTAGTGCTAGTGCAGTGATAATGTGACATCTCAGTGGTGTTTATAATGTGAAGTGTCGGCGTGTCGTACAATGTTGTATGTTTTCTGTTCCAGGACCACTCATAACGAGTTGGAAAAAAACAGGTGAGTGTTTATATGTTTTTATTGATAACGATGAACCCGGGTGTGTGTGCGGTGCGCCGGTGGCGGGTGCCGGCGCGCGGTGCTTTATCGCGTGGCGCAGTGACCTTGGCAGCGTCTAGTCGGCAAGGGAAAGAGTGCATGATCGTAATGAGACGTGCGGGTGGGGCGGATGACGCTCGTAACCCATTTGGCAGCACTGCCACGGCCGGCAGGGCGCTGGCTGCCGTTACGTCACGTTCACTCATCTCCCGTGGTCATCACTACCTGTAGGTCGCTGTGGTCGAGTGGCCGGCTAGCCGCTAGCTCCGCTAAACGAGGACGATTTGCGAAACAAAGCCAGTCTACGTGACTTACTACTTCGCCTACATAGTTATTTACTCGCGTTGAATAGGAATTTCGAACCGGTAACTGGTTAGCTAGCTAGGCTGTTATTCTCGTTTCAGTAACAAATGTACTTTCCCAGTTTCTTAGCCTTGTGGTTTTTTGGACAATTTAATTTATCCCACCCAAACCTTACGAGCAATCCACATTTGCAATTATAAACTTGGGTCCTTTGATGTTCAATAAAATAGTTGTGATCACGAATTCAGGACAGACCCTCGAAGTTCAAAGAAAAATACCAAATTGATTGTAAGAGCACCTTTAACAATTACAGAATTATGAAAGGTGAAAGTACAGTCGGCATAATAAATATATTCATCGGCCCCTAATAGAGGGGAATGTGCCTATTTGCTTAAGTTAAAGGCTAAAGGTCGCTTTCATCATTGAATTTGTTATCGCAACGAGAGGTAATAGGGCGGGGACACTGATTATTTAATTTATGGTTCGTTACAAATAGTACCTAATTCAATTGAACGATTTCATTTGACGAATTAAACTGTAAATAATCGTAATGAATGGCTGCCAGTCGTTGACAGCTGGTGATAGAATTAAAGCTATTTTGTGTAACATGTTCATGGTAATTATTTTTTTTCGCGTTTAGATTAGAAATAGTTTAATCGCAAGACCTGTCAATTGCCTTGTAATCACTGATAGGCAGCTATTAGAGTTATTCGTCAACTTAATTTATTTTTGCGTCCATCTTGTTACAAAAAATTGGTATCTAGGCAGGTCTACGTCGCGTAAGTAGAGAAGCGACGATTAGTTCCACTAAAACTGTTTTTGCTAGTCTCGTTTTTGTCATAAATCCACATTTCATACGTGAAAACCTTTCTCTAAAAGTAAACCGTTTGTAACATAATAATTCACGTCGAAAGCCGTTTCGTATTTTCTGAGCTGTATCAGTACTGTTATTTGTGTGACTCGGCGAGCAAACGCTTGTTTGTTTCCATGTTTATTTTGAAACTAGCTTCTGTTTGTGACTTCGTTCATGTAGAAATTAAATGTACTTAGGTACCATTAAAAAATATCCTGCGGTACTCGGCAATACTGTAGTTTTCTACCAGTGATATAATTCTTAAAGGGATCAGTTAAATCAAATCAAATAATTTGTAAAAATTTAAGCTGACGTGTATTTTTTAATCTCACAGACTAAATTGACAGTTTCATCGGTCAAATATGAAAATAATGTGCTTTCGGCACTTAAACATAAAGCACGCTATTTTTAAGTTTGACTTTACGAATCCGTCAAATCAGTATAACTCTATGGGATTAAACAACGCACTTTAGTTGCTCGTTCTAAACTGTAGAAACACTCTTAAATGAATACGATTGTTATTACTTCCAGAGATTACCTCTGACAATTTGACCTCTTTGTATTATTTATTTAGGTTTATAATTAGCTTCAAGCATCTAATTAATTTAAACTATGCTGAGATATGCCATCTCGAGTGCTCACAATAACTGCATCGCGTCAGTCCATAAAACTGTAGGTACCTACTCCACTTTGATACTTATAAACTAGGTATTAAGTATTTATTGTTGGTTGCAATGTACGGTCAACAAAAGAAATAAGTAACCAGGGTGTCAGTATGTCGTAGTAATAGTCATATACAATTGAAATTTACTTCTAAACTGATGGCTGCTTGCGATTCTAATTTAATTTTAATTAATGAATTGTTTTTGTTTTCTAGTCATTAAATCAAATTTTAATTGAAACCACCCAACAGCGTCTTATAAAACTTCTGTGACGGCATGGTTACTTATCTCTTTTGTTCACTGCACCTCTCTTAATTGATTAACTATAGAAAAAACCTCGTTTATACCTAATTGTTTTAACAATTAACTCCTAAGAGTCTGTTTATTACTCACTCGTTATAAATATTAATTACTAGCTCGCGACTCCGTCTGCGTAAATTTCAGAATTAAGCTGAAGTCCAAAATTATCTTTCGGGAAAAAAATAGCCTTACAAATTGTAATGTATCAAATTTCATCACGATCTGTTCAGCCATTCTGGCGTGATTGAATAACAAAGATTCATCCACCCAAACATTTGTAATAATACAGTAAATAGATTCCATAAGCATTCTATATAGATCTACTTACATAGTAACCTAGGTCTATTGTTGCTTTTCACGCAATCCAACAAATTTCGTATTATATATTTTTCTCTAAGAACGAAAAGCAATATAGTCCTAATGGTAGGTAGGTAGGTAGACCTATAAAACCTACACGTGGTTTTGAAAAACGTAAAGCCTTGTCTCTGGCTAAAGTCATTCGAAATGAGAAAGGATTCTTTAGTTGTGTCTAAGTCATAAAATCGCATACAGTAGTTACTTTAATCTAAGTCCTTAGATAATATTATTTTATCTCATCTGAAAAGAAACTGTTTAGTCTTAAGTCGGAACTTCGCAAAATACTCGGCTGCCTTGATATGAATCTTCAAAGTATTTTATTCAGTTCTATTTTAATATCCTAAGACTCTATTCTAATTTTGTATCTACTTATCCTAATACCTAATACTTTCAAGGTACAGAACACTTAGTTATTTATTTTTAAATTATGCTTATTTTATTTATAACCTGTTCAATTGACTTTCATTATCATGTTCACTAAACAAAGTTGCAGTATACTAAACTATCTTATTATCGGTAAACGGGATTAAGAGAAAACGAACACGTGAGAACGTATCATACATACATAATATGTACATACAGATGCACATTACATTTCTGATCACGTAGTTTAAAAAAAAAATTAAGTAAGTACATAAATAATAAATATTTATTTCTTAAAAAAAGTACTTTTAGTTACAAATAGACAAATACAATGGTGAAATAGATAGTGTAAAAAAAAGTTTTAATCATCTGAATCCGAACTAGAAAGAACCTTTATTTCGAATTTCAGCGCCAATCCCCTCAAAATACAAGACGATTATAAGTTATTTGTAACACCGCCTAAGTTTTTCAAGAAGTTTTCGAATTTAGATGATAAATACGCCTCCATCTAAATGAGCAAATGCATCTCAGTCTATCGTAGTCCACAGCTGGTCATAGGCCTCTCCCAGGTTGCGCCACACCCCGTCAAACCAGAAAATCGCCTCATTGTGGATGCAGAAACCAGTCGCGGACGTGCACTAACGAATACATGCTATAAACCTCTCTAGGAAAAAACGTCTAGTCTCAAAGTCAAATCATTTATTTCAATCAGACCATTAAGGGGCTATCCGAACATAGGATACCGAAAACACACATTTTTTTGTCGTATAGTCTGGCGTATAGGTACATATGACAAGCCTGAAAAAAATTGCGTGTATTGTCAAAGAAAAGGTTTATCTATAAATATTGCATGAAAATACAGAAAAATAACTTTATTGCGTAGATTTCAAAATTTTGAGCGTAAACATATCATTTTGTGTAATCATATTAGGTAAATAAACTACCTAGTTTCATGAACTAAATACATATCTATAAATTATTCCACTGAGCCGTGTATTTTTCTCAATTTAATGGAAACCTCAAAATTACTGTGATTTTGGTTGTTATTCGATACAAGTTACATCAAACGCATCGCTATTTTGAGCCTTATTACTTTTTGCTTACCATAGGGCCTGAAAAGGGACTTTGAAAAGAAAAAAAGATTTGAATCTAGTTGCCCCTTCCAAAAGGCAGTTACGTATGTAGCATAGACAAAAAATATATAGTACTCTTTTAAAATAAATCTAGTATAGGTATTGAGAGATATAAACATAGGATTGTATTAATACCGGTATCAGACATGATCACTTGTGTTGTGTTAGAGGTAGGTCCATTTTGTGCGACCATTGTTCTAATTCTAATAATAGGTTGTCCGTTGACGTGACGTACCTTTGATTTACTGCTTCTAGGTAGAGCTGCTAATGGTATCTTATTAATGTGTGCTTTAATAGCAGCTGTTTGTATATAATTTCGTGTTCTGTGCGACCGTCGATGTGTTTGAAATCATGCCCTATTATGAGGCTTTGTTAGTTAGTTGCTGTGGAGATAATGTGCAGAAAAAACTCGAGTAAATTGTAAAACCGATTGGGCTTTAAAATCATCTTAACATCAAATAGTAATGAGCCGAAATAAATTCATAAATGTTCTTATTAATTACGATTAAATATGTGACTGATCGTTAATAAAAGAAGATCATTAATGACACATTATCCTAGGCATGTCTTCAGAGTTCCGTGACGAACAAGACACTATTACAGTCTCCGCTAGGTCTATATATTTTTTTAACCGAAATAGACAGGCGCTTGAAATTAATCAGTCCTATCAAAATTGTAGACCTAAAAATAAAACACTCCAGTTACAGATGTACGCAATAGGTACCTAACAATAATTTAATTAACACGTTCATACGAATTCTAATAATAATATCTTCAGTTTCTACGTGCTTTCGGCAATATTCCCCTGTATCTTTTACGATATTAGTTTAACCCCCAAACCAGTAAGGAAAGCTCTTAGTTAGATTTAATTAGTGGCAGACTGGCACACGCAAATAGGCTTTGCATAATAACCAATTTCTCTTTAGTATCCCCTGTTAATAGAGTATTTAATGCGTGTGTGAAATACTAGTTTTAGTATAAGTTTTATTAGCAATCAAAATGAAATGGTAAATGTCAGTATAGGGTGGGGTAGGGTGGCGCGCGTGTGATGCCTCTGGTGTTGTAGGCGTCTATAGGATACGGTAACCGCTTACTATCAGGCGGGCCGTACGCCTGTTTGCTACAAAAACGGTATAAAAAAAATATACATTTGTTAAATGCCTCTTTGAAATAAATACTGCTTAAAAGCACCTCAATTGATTTCCTTAGTTCCGCTTTATCGCATGTCTTCATAATATTTGTTTTCTTGCCTTGAAAAGACACTTACTTTTGGCAACGACTGTACAAGATTTGTCAATTTCAATAAGATTTGTCGGTTCGATTCTAACGCTACACTAGAGTTAAAAAGCCGGCTAAGGGCGAGTTGAACTAGCACACGAAGGGTTCTGTACTACTGTATAATATTACGATCGAAGGAAAGAATGACGAAAAATACACGCGTCTTGTGTAAAGGTTTCCGTAATTTTTAACTTTCTTTTATTTTTATTATAGTAGTCATAGTAATACACACTCTGTAAAACATCCAAGTGTGTATGCCATGTGTCTTGTAGCTATGACGGTTCAAAATACAGCCCTGTGACAGACAGTGGAGTTTTTATAACAGGGTCCTGTTTGTCACGGAATCCTAAAAACATGCCTACCATTGCCTACGAAAATGTGTGGTAACATGTTACATCCCCTATTTCAATACTTACGGAAAAGGTTTCAGAGTACATCCGTTCAACACTTTTCTTATAACGTTTTAGGCAAGATGTAAGCGTGATTGATAGACAGTTACATTACTTAACGCCCCATTGTATGATAAAAATATATTATTTTTTATCCAAGAAGGTTTTATGCACGTCGAAGAGGCGCCTTTTTAGGTTACTTTCTCTTTAAACATCGCCATTTTGTGTTTCGCCTAGGAAATTGGCTTTGCCTGAATGTAGATACCAGTTTCGTGTGGTTTTGGCTCGTTACGAGTGCTGTGTTTCGTAATATTGTTGAAAGGGCTCATTTCCTAGCTTATTATGAAAGAATTCATGTCTGTGTGATTGCCGTATTTTATTAGTAATTTCAATTATAGTTAATTTTGCTGACATAAAGCAGTAAACTGCCGACTTTAACGTTTAGTATTTATTTCATAATGGCTCTGCTGAATGGGATAATGTCTCGAGTTATTTATTGTTAGTGCTGTTTGATTTATTGACAATGCCAAACGTTAGCTCTCAGTAAACGTTCACTAAACATTTAACTAATACGTATTTAACATGAATGCGTTTAAATGTCATGCACAGGTTTCCAATGCTGCATCTCAGTTACCGCTTACTCTTTCAATGCTAATGTGTTCATCAATCCACTCACGCGCAGGTATAATAAAACGATCATAAAACTCGCGCATTTCAGATTAGATATATTCACACGTTGTACCGCCGAATCGCTTGAATAGCCACACTTGTGTGTAGGTACTCGCATATATAATACCTACAGCGTGTTTACATAATGTTTTGGTGACGTGGCGTGGAGTGGAGCGGAGACAGCGACGCGCCCGCGCAACCACTGTAATTTTCCAATAAACCGGAGTTAACTATAGTTTATCATGTATTTGCAGTCACACAAATTGCAAATCGCTTGTTGCCAACCGACGTTATGTATTATTTGTTTTATTTGTCATTCGGACTATACATATTTGGACAGTGCCATATATGTTACTACTTTAGTCACGTTTTTATGCAATGCCACTAATAGATGACTGAAAATAATCATCGATCGCAGACAATCAATCGATTTCGATAGGAAGATGGATGCTTTTTCATCAGACTGAAATTTAAATATGGATCAACACATTTTTTTTTTAATCCATCGTAAAAACATGCAATATCGGTAAACTACAAAGTTTCTATGACTAATGCTTATAAAACCTACACTACACGTGTTCTTTTACATTAACTTTGTATATTTTAAAGAGATAATAAACTCTACTTTGTTAGTTAAAAGCGAAACAAATCAAACAACAGTGAGTATTTAAGCATGATTTTTGTTTTTTCGTGATATTTCCGGGATTGAACGGGAAAAGAATGCATTGGCCGTGTCCTGGTCGTCACGTATTATCTTATTGAGGAAAATGGCAGACAGTGGCGTTATTAGGCGATGATTTAGCGACGTGGCTACACCTATGCAAGGGGACATGGTGCTATTATTGTTCTACGTGCTTTAAGCGGTTCCAGGCATGCTAGCTGTGGTTTTAAATCCCTGGAAATTATTGGTGTAATAGCAATACCCGCTTTAAGTTACATCTGTGATTACTGCTCGGCTCCCGTGTGTCTTAGCATGATGTTATATAGCCTATGTTAGTCCTTGATAACGTAGTTTTCCATAGGTGAAAACAAAACCAAAATCGGTTGAGTAGTTTTTGAGTTTTTGCATTACAAATATACTTACAAATCTTTTTCTCTGTGTAATATTTGTTTAGATTTATGTAACAAAACATATAAGAATATTGCTAGAACAGCCGGCATCTGCAGCCACGTTTGTTATTGGTCCAAAGATGCGACATGCATACGTAATTACCGACACAATCAGATGCAAATTTTCCATACAATAAGTGCGCAAAATATCACAATACTGAATCTGCTCCTGAAGGCCAATTCCCGTAAGTGAAAACATTCAAAATCTGGTCGCAATCTCATTTCAAAACACAGATACAAAACTGTGGAGAGTTAATTTTGAGGTTGAGGCAGATTTAACATACGAGTACCTGTATATCATAAAAATCCCACTAATAATTACTTTGACTTAGAGGTTAGAATATGTGTTTAAAGAAATACGGGAACTCCCAACTCTTCGATCGACAAAATTATTTTTAAAAGTACCGGTCGGTAATTTCCCACCTATTTACGATGCATTTTCGTGTTCATGAAAAACATATTAGCAGACCACTAACCAGAAACCCTATCTGGTCTTTAATTAATTCTTAAATCTTCGACCACTCACATCTGCGAACCAAAGCCACTACTATCCTTATAATAGCTACTAACTTCTCTACGTTGAAACCAACGTCGCGACGTACCTACCTTCATCAACTAACGGCTGGTAAGATACAGGAACCCGACAACCGCGATCCTTATTCCTTACAACTAAATCAATCTTATTCATTCCTACGCGACCTACATTCGATTGTAATGTAACCATTTTAATGGTCTTGTTGTTATTATATACGATGTATAGTATAGCATAACCTTCAACATGGGCGAATGTGATTAGTCAGTGAAAACATGACATCACCATTATATGCTGTGTATCGTTACTGTAACGGTTATTTCGTGGTTTATCAACGTTTTCTATAGGTATAATAAATATCTGATTTTCTGCGTCATTGAGTTACTGTTGCAAGCGCACACGTGAAACAGTGGCTTTATTTTGGCGGAAAATTTTAGAAATGGAATATTTGCATTATGTGGTATATGCAATACTAGCTCGCCCGCGACTTCGTCCGCGTTAAAGTTTATACCAACCATAGATTTTTCTCGGGTGAAAAGTATCCTATGTGCAATTCCAGACTATAATCAGGCGTTCTCGCGTGATTGAGTAGCAAATATCCTTTCGTACAAAGTTTCGCATTGATAATTAGTAGTTAGACGAGAAATAATTAGTAAGTACCTAACTACCAAATATATAATTCTATTCCTAATATAGGTTACAAATGTACAAAAACAAATAACATTCCAAACAAATAACTATACATAAGCCGGGTTAAAAAAGCCTAAACAACATCCTACACGATTAATATTTGTACTAATGTAGGTACGACCAATTCATTTAGCTCGAATGGATAGAATAGATATCTGCTAAATCCATGTTGAGGTTCGCTTTATTGATAGATGACAACCCGCATAATCATCATCATCTTTTTATAACCCAGTTAAAAACGTAGAGGTTAGTTACAATCGAGATTTATCTACTTAAATCCACAATACATAGATCACCACACAGTATCGTTGTTGACGGATAATCTCGCAACGAATAATATACTCTGCATAGTAAACAAGGCCTTGGGCTATTTTAGATTTGATTTAAAAGCGTTCGATGAAAGCCTGGGCCGTTTTCAGAGAATGTTTCCGATTTTCAGCAAATAAATCGTATTTTCGCGTCACTGTAACGTGGATATACGCACGTATCATAATAAATAGAATGCCATATACCTTTTAAAAGAAATAATGGTATGAAACCTGGACTTATATTTCCGATGAGGTCAATAAAACGCTGAGTGCTTATCCGCGCTTATATTTTCATCTTATATTTTAAACCGCGAGTTTTTTTTAACGCACCCGTAATTTGCAACTCCGTGGAGCTAGGCGTAGAAAATTCAGTGTACGGTAAAAAAAAAACTGCGTTAAATAATAGTAGTAGGACCGGTTGTTAGAAACAGTAATAGTCTTTGTCACCAATAGATGGAAACCAGAAATTTCGCTGTAGGTTATCGGTAACCAGTAACTATCCACCATTTGATAAACAACCACATTGGAGTCTTCGAAATTCGTCAAGGAGTTTTTAAGAGGAGATTTTGTAAGATAACCGCTTAATAGGTAGTAACATGGTTAATTGCCAGACAGATGATCTTAACTGCCACATAGAGCTCTCACAGTCATTAATCATTAATCCCCATGCGGTTAACCTTTCGAACCCCGCCGCAGCTTCCAGAATCCCCAAAAATGTGGAGCAATAAAACACGAAGCCTCCGTATTACGATGCCATCTAAGCACTGCCTTATCTCTAAAATCCTTCTGGCGTCGTGAATGTTGACTGGCGTAGATTTGCTGTTGAAATTGCCGCTTCAACTATATTGTTCATCATGTTGGGCCAAATTTAACGAGTGTTGTGAGCCTTGTCTCTTATACCGTTTTATGAGCCACAACCATGCTTCTGTGTCGACGTATCCATGTTTATTGGCCCAAATATTGGCCTTAATTATACAGGGCTTATCATAAAGGCACTTCGTAACAGAACCGAAGAATTGGCGCTAAGTTCTTTCCTAAAATCACTGAAACTTCTGCCAATTTAGCAAAAAGTAAACTAATTTAAAGTGGCCGAAGATATTTTCGCCAAATCCGGACGAAAAGTTAATTATTCCTAAAATTCTCAACGAAATCATTTCACAAAGTGCGCATTTAATGGACGCTTGAGTTGGCTTTTTTTTCTTATTAGTAAAAGTAACTAGTTGCTGGCGCGGTGTTTCCTATTAAACCCAAGTAACGTCAGCAAATAAATTGAGGTTATTATTTTAATTTAACCGTAACAGTATTACGGAAGACATTTTCTATAACTTCCACGATTACTCGGGAGAGTAGGAGAATGATGGTTCGTCATTAGCGTTTTGACATAACTGACGGACTTTGTAATCAGAAACCATCTTTCCGATTACCATCAGTACATGTTTATTTTTTTATTATAGCTTGGAACAGGTTATAAATTGCATTTTAAAAGGCGTTCCATGGTGATTGTCCCTACCTATTAAAATTTTCTGCTATACAAAAATAATCTTTTGATCCTACGCTGTCAAGCAGTCATTATTAGTTGAATGGGCATTCTAAACTTAGTAACAAGAAAAATATGACACATAGATTAGATCTAAACTACACATTATTAGTATCGCCTTGAGTCTAGAACCTAAAAAACTAGGATGGAATAGTGAGGCGTTATTATGTAATTAGCGAACAATACAGCCGGACAACAATGGATAATTCCATAGTGATATGGGAATAAGAAAAACATGCAGTGGCCATTTGTCGTCCTGTGCAATTTTTTGTGCGGTACATAGTCTCCATTTGCAATGCTGTTGCATTGACCTCGTAATTACCTGTACATAACATACTAGCTTACTGCCCGCGACTTTGCCAGCGTGGCATATTTCTCCCGCCATAAGTTACATCTTTGGCTAATGCTCCGCTTCTGTGGGAGTAGCGTGATGTTATATAGCCTATAGCCCTGCTCTGTAAAAGGACTAACCAATACAAAAAGACGTTTTCAATTTAAACCAGTAAGTAGTTCCTGAGATTAGCGCTTTCAAGTAAACAAACAAAGTCTTCAGGTTTATAATCTTTATATATAAAAAAGAAAGTCGTGTTTGTTACTACAACACTTATAACTCGAGAACGGCTGGACCGATTGCCATGGTTTTTGATTTGTTGGATTTGTTTCCGTCCCGAATAGCAGAATACATCTTTAAAAACAATGAAACGAAAAAAAAAAGTCGTAAATGTCTGTAGGGGTAGGGTTGGGGTAGGGTAAGGTAGGGGTAGGATACCACGCGAACGAAGTCGTGGCGGGTCAGCTAGTATTAGTATAGATTATACGAAAGCCATTAAACTACAAACTTGATAAGAAATGCCCCTAATTTATTAATTCAGTCGTGAAAATAGAGCTGCCATTACCTAAACTGCCGATGTCAGACGAATTTTTTTTTAAAAACCCGGCCATTTGACGGGTGAAGATTGTGGTATTTTTCCCAAACGCTCCAGAGAAAATCAGTTTAACAATAAGTAATATTTTGTTTTGGTTTTTTTGTTATAATAATTTATAGCTTATTTTTCAATAAGTAATCCGGGTTCCTCTGACACAAAGCGTCCCAGACACTTTTCGAAAACCCCATCCGCACCCCCTTCAAACTGGGACAAATCCGTGAAATCCCGGACGGATGATGGCTGCCCACTGCTGCCCTCCCTGAAAATAAGCTACAACCTTTACATCCTATAAAAAATCGGTCCAGGTTTATACACAAGTGTAAAAAAGAAGTCGTAGCACCAATATAAAACACAAATATCCCTAATTAACCTAATTACCTGATGCAACATCCCCGTATATTGGCTCACAATAATAAGTAATTGTTAGTACAAAATTGTGCTCTCACTGCAAAACAAGAAGGTACACATTGTATTAGTCGTGCTGTTGACGCAATTGCCGACATGTGACCGTCGCCGTGTTGCCATGCTGGTATGGTACGAGTACATACAGATCATTATCTGCGACAGTCTGTCTACCAAGTATGTTGTGTGGCCATAGAGCAGGGATGGCAAACCTTTATGGGTGAACGTGCCATTTTTTATAAAATAAAATAAAATGTGAATATGACGTGCCATCAAAGAATCTTGACGTAGCCATTTAATAGAGAAAAATAAAACTAGATGGTACATAATAACTCTTTGTATGCAACTCGATTATACAAGAATTTTAATGATTACTATTTTATGTTTGTTTGAATAAAAGGTTAGTGTGATTTCTGCTGTTGCAAATTATTTCGAATACATAATTTGTCAAATCTTGGTGTGCCACACTAATTTTATCGCGTACTTTTGGTTCGCCACCCCTGCTATAGAGTTTAGATGTAGGCTCTTGTACTAAGTTTGTTGAAGACTGTCTTTCTGAGAATTGTTTAGGAGCTAGTTATTCATCAATTTTATAATGAACTAGCTTTTGCCCGCGACTTCGTCCGCGTGGATTAATAGTTCCCGTTCCCGGGGGATTTCCGGGATGAAAACTATCCTATGTCCTTTCTCGGGTCCCAGACTATATCTGTACCAAATTTCATTGAAATCGGTTCAGTGGTTTAGGCGTGAAGAAGAGACAGACAGACAGAGTTACTTTCGCATTTATAATATTAGTAATGATTAAAATATAGGCACTACTATTCGTATAGACCTGACCTGACGTATACACCTGAAGACCGTTTGTTTATTTGAATGCGCTAATCTCTCAAACTACCAGCCAGGTTACAAAAAATCTTGTTGTATATGATAGCCAAATTCATAAGAAATAGGTAGTATAGGCTACACCATCACGCTGCTACTAACGGGAGCGGAGCAGTAACCAAAGAAATAACACTAACATTTTAAAAGAATAGCAATACATGCGATTTTTACTTTATTGACAATAGTACCATTTGAATCATTTGGACAACAAATCTTCAGAATGTATTTGAACAGAAACAGGAAAAAATTGCAACTAATTGTTAGTAGCTGCTACGTACGAATGTATGCTAGCAGTTATCGTTTAAATCACATGTACCTACTTCAGGAAATAATGAGTTATTTAACTTGATTATTTTTTCCGGTTTAAGTATTGAACCTGAAAATGTTACGTTAATCTAATATTTTGATAGGTAACTACTTACCTATCAAAATATGAAGTACCTACTACTTGATTGATATATTCTGAATTTTACCTTTCTATGCTTCTGTCAATAGGTGACAGAAATCATGAATTTCAACAACTTTAATAAAGGGACTAACACCGAAACATGAAAAAAATATTTGCTGTGCCCTACAAACATTCAGTACCACACGAACATGTATAGAACAGCTAATTTATTTTAGTCTAGTTCTAGTTCTTTCAATGAAGTAATTCAAATTATGAATCGGATGCAGCTTATCTATTCATAAGCCATAAATAACCTTATTTTACTCATTTATGTAAACTCATATTTCCTTTAACGTTTTTATTTTAATTAAGTCTACCCGTCAGATTCGTTGTGTAACTCTGTTTCTAGTTTTCCCGTATAGCCCAATCCAAAATGAACAAATCCGTTCGTATTCCATGATGAATTTGCGCTACAACTAAAACATTGATGAACTTTTTCCTCGAACTTCCATTCGTCCGGGAACCAAGCCGTATTGGTTCAGAAAAATCCATTACATGCCCCAACTTTTTGGTACCCGTTTCAGATACAGTTGATTATAACTCGTGGCACCCAGGGGCTTATTTGTATAGGTTTTTTGGGCTGCAGTTAAGGGGCCCAAGAATATACTATATGGACCCCAATTGACGAAAGTAGTTAAAATATTAAAAATAGATATATTTATTTGATCACTACACTTTCGGCTGTAATGCTAAACTTAGTTTACTTATGTGTATAATGGTCTATTTTTGTCCTTATTTCCAATAGATACTGTATACTTACATCATTATTAATACCCCACAGTTTCTTTTTTGGCAAATACTTTAATTAATTAGGTAGGCCCCTGAGTTTGTTTCACCCCCCCCCCCCCCCCCCTACAAATTCACAGTCCGGCCCTGGTGGCTCCTGTCAGTTTCACAGTTTTGCATAAAGAATGTAACGATATTACTTTCGCAAACATGTTTAGATGCCTTCTTTATCTGTGCTTGTCGCTGTATTAGCATTTCTTCTTCTAGTAAAATAGATAAAGATGTTAAAATAAACGCTTTTAGTGTTTAGTATCTTGTTCCTGTTTATACCCTTTTAGCTCGTAGGTGTTAGGACTACCGTTGGGGTAAGGTATGATATCAAAATTATATACCTTATTGATTTCCTTGTCGTTTAAGATTGTTTGAAAAAATTAAATAGTTTGTCCCCCTACAGCAAATTTCATAAAGTAGTGTAGGTATTTTGTAAAGTAATTAAAAAAAAAAACAAAAAAAAAACAAATCCTGTGCGAGATTTTGTGTTTCGTTTTATTTCATATAAATTTTCTTAATTATTTATTAACCAAAATATGACCAGACTACCGTTATTTTTTTTTTTATGAACCAAGCTGAATGGCTACTTTTTTTTAATCAATTGTATTTAGATAAACAATGTAAAGATTCTCAATACATGACTCTGAAATTAGGTACGCGCAGGTCATTATAGGATAACCTAAGATTCAGTGGTTAATTAGAAAGATAACTTAATCATTATTGTGACTCGGAGCAGTGCGAAACATTTATATAATCGACGTATATACTACTTAGAAACCAATTAGCGATAAAGAGCGACATGTATATCTCGAATTATCATTTAAATGCGACAGGACAAGCTAATAATCGTAACAATAAATTGGCATTTAAACTAGCGACACCCTCTAGTTTACAGCTGCGTGAATTTCTTGGCTATCGTTATCCTGGCCTATTTGGACACGCCCTTAGGAGCCACTCAACATAAACTCGTAAAACTAACACTACATACGTACGAATGACATCGTTTGCATACATTTTTATGTCTTCTGTCATAATTTGAATGTAAAACGTCTTTACTTACATCGTTAGGGTTAAATTTAATGCAAATTTAAACAAAGGGCTTTGAGATAAGATAGTGTAATGTATTAGTCTTGTAAAAAAACGGTTTTATGGAGGAAATTAGAGTAGGCCCTATCTGGAACATGCGCGTTAGATCATTCAATAGAACTCGCAAAGAAATAATAAGTAAATCATCAATTTTCGTTGCTCCTAGATTCTATACAAAAAATGTGTAATTTGATACTTTGGAATTCTTCAAAATTCCAACGTTTATTATCACAGCAAGAACATAAATCTCTGTACTTAGCAACCTAACTCCCCTCTCTCCTTGCACTAACATAACATATGCAATGTTATGTCTCTATCACAGGCCAGACATAAAACATCTTGATTCTTGACCTCACTAAAGATCTCAAGATTATTGGAAACAGTAGAATCGTCTAACACCACTATCAAGTATTGGAAAGCCATCGCCCACGGCGCCACCTACGCGGGACATTCAACCTTACGCATAAGGACCCCTAAGCACACAAAAATGGAATTACAATGAATACTAGCTGTTGCCTCACCAGACAGCTATAATTATTAGTATTTGTATTTTTATTCGGCCATTTACAAAATTCTACCACTTATAATCATTAGCCTGTAATTAATCGTGAAGTAACGGTATCGTCGGATCCTAATGACCGTGGTTTCTATTATTTACAATGGATATGTTTTCGCTGATTACTTTGTATTTGACTACAATCATGTTTTTTTTAATTTTGGGAACTTTTTCTGTTTTATCTCTTGTACATTTTTTGGAGGAATTGGAATGAAAAACTATTCAATCATCGCAGAATTATTCACGTAGAAAGGATGATAATCTGAGTTCTAATTATTACGTTGAACCGTGAAAATCACGTTTTGGAAGAAATTTTAGATCTCCCATTCGGAGCACGTTCGCCGCTCATTAAGTCGAGATAATCTAGCTAGACGGATAAATGTAGAAATATTAAAACTTTTGTTGACGGGTGTACAGTGGTTGGTAACTTTCACCGGGGCTAAGCGCTTAGTGGATGGGCTTGCAAATTAAACATGTCGCGAGGTTACACTTTCTGTAAATACTTTAAGTTATTTTCAAGACGAATTAGAATATTAACAGCACACGTATTTAAAATGTTAGGAGCTAAAGCGTCTAAGTTAGAGTTATGACAAAACTGACCCCGTGTCAGCTCATAGATTTTTCAAAGAAACTTCAAGTTTGCCGATAACGTCTAGAATACGTCTGTTTCTCTTCAAAACACAAGGTTTTACGACCTGATGACTTATACGAGGACCCCAGACATATAAATACTACAAAAGTCCTAACTCATTTGTGATAACTTGTTTATCCAACGAACCAAACACAGCTACTGTGTGTAGAAGCAATAAAATTTACTTTTCCTATTTACTTCAACGTTTAAGATCCGGCGCACATACGCAGGAGACGGACAGTTTCGACTAGAGCTTTACGACTGCGGATATACGGACGGTAGACAAAAAGATAAAACCCGAGGGAGAAACGAATCGAAGCTTCAACAAATACCTGTCGTAACGCCCATACAACCACCAATTCCTCGAGGAAAATGATTGAGCCCCCAAAAAAGCCTTAAGACATTTTCGTCGAATGTGCGCCCACTCTCAAGAGCGGTGCAAAGCGTATAAACTCACGATAGGCCTATAAAATAAATGCCTGCTCAACTAACAATATTTTTTATATCGCATCCGCACAAAGTTTTTTTTACATTACAGAAATCACCACCCTCGATCGTAAATAGGACCTCTTTATGGCTTCGAATCATACGAATGTTATTGTTATTTCCAATGAAGATTTGTCATATATTTGTCAAGGGTAATTGTTGGTGGAAGCGGTCGAGTTGACGTGTCGTGGCCTATTGGTTTGTCACAAACATTTGGCCAAATGTTTTCTTTATTTGTGCTATACTGAAATCGTTTAGTTTCTCCTATTAAAGTTGGGCTCCATTACGTTTTGGCTTTGTAGGAAACAACTTTATTATTCTATTCCAGTAAAGCAGCTTTCTCTAGATTTATTACAGCGTATTTTTTTCTGTAATCGCAGCTCTAGGTTACCTAACATCTTGCTTTTAGAAGAAAATTGCTCATCTTTGTGATGTTGTATTTTATATTCATCTTACTTCTTCACATCTTTTATGGGTGAAACTAGGTCATCTATTACCTCCCTTACACAATAGCTTACCCGTGTCGTAATAAACAACTTTATATCGAAAGAACAAATAACTTTGCCGAAAAATTGAAATTGAAATCCCCCAATATACGTATGTAAAGTTTAATAAAAAGTAGGCTATCCTCTCGTACGCCAAAGGAACTATTTTCCATTATCTGTGTAACGTTCAATATAAAAATACGTACAAAGTAAATATTTTTCAATATGTACGCTTCCATAATGCGGATTGAAATAAACGTGTGTTAGGTTATATATTTCAGTGTTATGTATATTTTATTCAGCGATAAATTGGAATATGTTCGGACAAATCCTTTGTGCCTTCAGGGCTTATGGCGGAAATTTAATTATTACTGAAACTGTGCTCTGTTTCTACATTGAATATTCAATATATTCGATGCCTCTCTGGACAAAGCGCATAAAATAATGTTAGCAGCAACACAGGACATATTACACTGGCAGTACCTTTATCAAGGCAGATACGACTAGTAGTAAAATGAGTAATTTAGTACAATAATAAGAGTAAATTATGTCGCGTAGGCGTGCGCGATAACGCTCGCACCGTGCACTATCTTAGGACAACAAGTATGGCCGACCTTTATGTACGCCGATACTCAGTTTAATTATATTACATAGGTAGGTAGGTGCGGGGCGTTTGATTTATGTGCATGGCCTTAACACTGTCGGGGGAGAAAGCGTTGAGAACAAGTGCTTAGAGCCCTCGGCCGGGTACGAGCACCTCGAGTGAGCTAGCCATATAGTGGGCCGCGAACACACGAAGCCGACGCTCTCTCAAAATACTGAGAAAACACTGTTTCGTACCGCAGGCCTAGACTGAATTAACATTCGGGGTATGCATTCTGCGAACAGGCTGTCTCTCTGTCTCGTTGTCTAAACGTAAACAAAAACACACGATATTTACATGAATATGGATTTTGGCTCGAGCACACTGAGCTGCAGCGCACACGACTCGCCTTTACTTGTATATCAACATGATAATCTTACGCTTTCTAAAACCTCTGGCTCCGGTTGTTTATTTTTATCATTTAATTCATCCACTCCTAGCTCGGAGTCCAGTATGTTTTCATTATTATTTCCTTATTTGTCGACTGGTCGCTTAGTATGCGCAGTCAACTTTCGAGATGATACTTAACCTAGAAAAGTACACGTACTTGAAGCGTTATGGGCTGCCGCTGGCACACATGTATGTTATTACACGCATACGCATGCACTTGTAAGAAACGCTTCCCTAATTCGGAAAACGAGCAAACACGCGTGTGTTCCCTACTTGTATGCGCCGTAGTGCGGCAGCGCGGTCGGCTTATTGTTGACTCACACTTTATTGTTGTGAAAAGTCAGCTCCGCAGACAGCTGTCTGTTTATTGTGAAGAAAATTGTACCACGACGACACCCAGTTTCACCGGCCTCGTTTGTGTGTAAGCCGATCGAATCGTCATAGTCATTATTTCTATGCGAACTGCCACGTGTCTATGACTAATTGACGTATCGATTGCGCGGGGGTGCGCTGCCGTGCACCGGCTCGCAGGACGCGCTGCTGCCACTAGCGTCTCTGTAAACACTAAACAGCACCGGTTCACCTTGACTTTTGGCGCGCACCGAGCTCACGGCGCACAGACATGATCCACGCTCGCACTGTTTATGTATTGCCATCCCAACCGGTCGAGATCGCAAGTGAACGGACTGCACCGACCAGCGGCCTTGGTGCCTTTTTTTTCTCGTTACGATATTCGGCAGCCGAATGACGTAATTCGCTTAGGCGATTGTGCAAATTGATTCTATCTTTGCCAGCGGGAAGATTTGCAAATTGAATTTGGCCCCGTGTATTGGGTCTTTTACTGGATGCGTTTCATGTCGCCGGCGGAAAGGACACTCTCAATTTTGTTACAGCCCCGCCCCGACGCAAACACGTTATCTTTAGTCACGTTCGCGTTTCTTCGTTGCATTTTGCAAATTAATTCCGGACCTTGAATTCCGCCGGCGGCGTACGAGTGCAGAATATATTTCTCTCAATCGCGGCTTAATTCCAGTGTGTTTATTTAGCGCAATTGAATGAGAGCCGCACAAGCGCCCCGAACGTTCGGTTTGACTTTCAATGCGTTTTAATCATCGTATTCGGTGGGTAGTACAAGCTTGTTTGTCGTAAAGCTTATAAATTGTGTAGCAGGTCGCGGGGCTTGCGGGGGAGGAGGGGGCAGGCTCGCGCGGTAATCACGCCCGTACCGGCTTGATTACTACCATTGTCTTCAGGAAATCCTCGCTCCTTCACCACCGCTTTTGTCCTGCCCGCGTCCCTCTATTAATTTGAAGGTGCCTAAAAAACGTGCTTCAAACTTTACATTATTCATAGTTTCGATCCGACGTTCAGTTGATTGAGTGTCGCAACCCTTTCTCTTTATAGGGAATTCATTGGGCTTTGATTGAATCGCAATCGTAGCCCCTTTAATTCGGTAGGGGCGTCGTACTGTATAGTTGGGTACATGACACGCGAAGGTTACGCGCGATCATCTGATACGCGGTGCGGCGCGCTATACGGTAATCTCCGGTCCGTGTGTAGGGATGTTAATTGAGTATTCGATGAGATGTACTGATTACGTAGGGCTCACTGAGCACCGGCTAATTCTAGGGCTGGCGCTCGCTACATAATTTACCACACAGTGTATAGACTAGAGGGTGGAGTTCAGTGATTATAAAAAGGAAGTTGTGGAAATAGCTTGTGATTTTTTGCGTGCAATGTTAGTGGCAGCCCTGTCCACGTGTTGGACCATCAATCAATACATGGAGCGGGCCCGGCCCCGCCCGTCGCTAACTAAATAACAAGCAGATAAAGCGAAACGCATTCGCTACTTAAACTCTACGTAACTTATCGGTATCTTGAGCTCCTTGCTCTCGGCTCCTTCCTCCCCACTGTTCTGTTTTATTGTCTAAGGAAAAACTTTTAATTAGCTCCATAAGTATACATATAACAAACGGATAAAAAATGATACTTTGTAACACTCGATAATAACAGTTGTTATTTGTTTGCTTCTGCAATTATTTATCGATCCATTTCACGTATGTGGTGTTTCGTAGCGTCATTATTTTAAATACTACGTGGAACTACAAAAGGTACAATGTGTATCATGAATATCACCTACAGAATAACATCTATGTTGTTATGTAAATCTTTGATGTAATTTATTGAATGTCAGTCGAAGGAAATTATGAATATAACAAAATAAACGAAATTCTATTATAGCCGACCGGTCTCGGAGTGATTGAATATAAAACAAGTTTTTGATGTTACTCCATCCATGGAGTTTCTTATCATTCAATCTCAATTGTTTTTGCCTTTGACAACGTAGAAGCCGTAAAGGAATATTTCTTTCTTTTTCGTCTTACCTGTAGCAGTACAATCTTGAATAGTACTATTAGGATAATTGTAATCGCCGATGGTAAACAAGTGACGTCATCTGACACCTCCTATAAATAGAGCGGTGTGAGTGTGATTTGGTCATTTGCTCGTTGGCTCTCGAACAGAAAGGTTGTCAGGTGTTCGGCGCTGTTTGCTATCGTGCATATTTAGTGATTATTTATAAATTAATGGTTGTTAGTAAATGTGATTATTTTTGTGTTCTATTTAATTTTGTAAATCAAAGTTTAAATATTTAGAGGTTAGAATAAACGTTTAGTTTTCTGTAAAATTGTTTTTTTTTAATTAATTTCCCTTCTGGTCGCTAAAATCAGAAGTGGGATTGGCCCGTGCCCATTTTCAAATAAAAAAAACAACCGTTAATTTAAAAAAATGCCGCGATCTATTCGTTCGCGTAGTAGCTCTGAGGAAATATCACCTCATAGAACACATAAAAGGCATAGCAGATCGCGCCGACACCATCGTGTTTCCAAGCAGCGTCGCTCTCGGTCCCGTAGTCGCGAAAGCTCCATAAAACAAGCGTTGAGTGCAATTGTGTCGCGATTAAACGCAATCGAGGACAGTACCGCGAGTAGGTCGCATACACCAGCGCCACCAAACCGTGCCATCACACCTCAACGTGATAGCTTTGGTAATGATGTGCCAAACGCATCAAAGTTGCTGACCGACGCATTAGCTGCTATCGGAAGTAAGCCGCAAAATGATTACGTGTCAAACTTCGATCCTGCTGTCCACGATTTTGAGGTGTGGTGTAACGAGGTGGAGCGTGCCAGGTTAGTGAATCATTGGTCTGATTTAGAGTGCTTATCGCGGGTTGCTAACTGCCTCAAAGGGGACGCTAAGACGTGGCTGAATGAGTGGACGACCAATGATCGTTCATGGTCGAATTTTTCGAAAGATTTTAAATCCCTTTGTCCACGGAAACAAGATTATGCTAATATACTCTTCGACGTCATGAATACCACGTCTGATAAATATCCAACGTTCGCGGAATATGCTCGACGTTCCTTATTACGACTTCGCATTATTAAGGGCTTAAGTGATGATTTAATGGTTCAAATCATCATACGTGGTATCAATGACGCTCAGGTACGCGCAGCTGCCGCAAATGCGGACCTTACGGTCGAGAGTATAGTTTCGTTTTTAGCTATTTATGTTAAGCCTGGGCGTACAAAAGACAATCCTCGCCGGCATGCTAACACCTCGGCAAATAAACGACCTAATGATCAATCTACCGGCAAGTGTTACACATGCGGCCAGGTTGGGCATAAAAGCTTTAACTGTACCAAAAAGCGTAAATATTCTGATAACAGTAATACAAAACTGACTTGTTCGTTCTGCAAAAAGAATGGACACAAAGAGAGCGAATGTTTTACTAAAGCGCGAACTGAGGCACAAACCAACAACCAGAAAAAGGTTAACCTTTGCAGGGAGATGTCTAACGCTTCCCGTAATTGCGATATTAGTACTGCTGTCATACAAGGCATACCTGTTGATATTTTAATAGATAGCGGTGCGCTTAACGTTTCCCTTATATCGTCTGACGTCGTAAAGTACTTTTCTTGTGTTCGAAAGCCAACTCACTGCGTAATTAAAGGGATTAGTTATGACGGAATTATTGCTCGCGAATATGTCACCCTTACGGTCGAATTCAGCAACATTGCACTCGAAATAGATTTTATTATTGTGCCTTCATCTTGTATGAATACGCCTATTATTGTTGGTACTGATGTCTTAAATAGGGATGGAGTGACCTTTGTTAGAACAAAACAAGGACAGTACTTGACTCATTCCACCAACCAGACGCTATGCATTAATACCGCCGAACTCGACTGTTTGAGTGATATAAATACGCCTTTGCAAGGCGAAGACCTAAGCTCGTTGTTATGCGTTGTTCGTGATTTCTTACCCTTTTTAATATCTGGCACGGCTATTACGACTGTCAAAACGGGAAAAATGCAAATTAATTTAAATAGCGACATTCCCGTAGCCTATCACCCTTATAGGCTATCTTATCAGGAAAAATTGAAAGTCCGGGATATCGTAAAAGATTTATTAGATAAGTCTATAATTAGGGAGTCCAATTCAGAGTACGCCAGTCCTATCATTTTAGTAAAGAAGAAGGATGGTACCGATAGGATGTGTGTGGACTTTCGAGCACTCAATCGGATAACTGTAAAGGATAGATATCCACTTCCTCTCATAGAGGATCACATAGACCGATTGGGAGGCTCGAAATTCTTCAGTGGCCTTGATATGGCTTCAGGGTTCCACCAAATCCCTATCGAGGACGGTTCGATACATAAAACAGGATTTGTAACGCCGGAGGGGCATTACGAGTACTTGAAGATGCCATTTGGTTTATGTAACGCCCCTACGGTATACCAACGTATTATTAATAAGACCCTTCGAAGATTCATCGAATCTGGTAACGTGCTCGTGTATATTGATGACGTGCTCCTTATGAGCATGACAGTTGCTGACGGGATTAAACTTTTACGTGAAGTTTTAGAAACTTTAACACAAGCCGGATTTTCGATCAATCTTCGAAAGTGTTCATTTCTCACGACCGAGGTGGAATATTTGGGACGTATAATTAGCCATGGTCAGGTTAGGCCGAACCCCAATAAAATTGAATCCTTAACTAATACTCCTGTACCCAGTAACGTTAAACAGGTCAGACAATTTTTAGGTCTAGCAGGATATTTTAGACGTTACATCGAAGGGTATGCTACAAAAACTTCAAGTATTTCACGGTTAACGAAAAAGAACGTTAAAGGAGATGGCTAAATGGAAGTATCGACCACTGCCCCACCGCCCCACAGTAATATATAAATATGGTACCTAGCACAATGTAATGCTGAATGGCTAAATATTAGTATTTCATGTAAAACAAGTTTCAGGTACTTTTAGGGAATAATAATAAATGGTAAAATAATGTTGCCTAAAAAGGAAAGAAGCTGTGTGTGACAGTATATAATTTTCTCCAACTGACACTTTGACATTTTCGAAAAAGAATAAAATTAAAACGAAAATGAGGTTGTATATTTATAAGCGAATGGTTGTGATGAAAAAGTTTTTTATCACAAAATTCAGGTATTCAAAACATATTTGCTAATTAAGATTTTCTTCCCAAATAAAATTGATATAAGTTATAATACAGCATACTTCATGTTAATTTACTTTTAAAATCAATCGCGTGTTATGTGCGTTATTGTAATGCTATTAAGTATGAAAGACCTACGTTTCGTTTCATCAAGTCAGCATACAAAATACTTTTTATTTTTTTTACTTGCAATATTACTTAAGATTATTGCATTATGCTTTTTACACAATTCTGCGTGTTATAGTTTTAAAAAAGCAAGATTTTTTTTTTCTTTTTTCTAACGAAACGAGGCTATATAAATCAAAGCAAATCAAAGCATTTATTTCAATTAGACCATTTACAGGCACTTTTGAATTGTCAAGAAGTTACAGTTTAAAATTGAAGCTAGTTGCTCGTTCCAAAACGTAGGTCTCTATGGAGAAGAACGAGCAAGAAACTCCATGGACACTCTTTTCCTTCCATTTGGTTTTTACAAAGTCTTGGTTACAATATTCTTGTTGCTTCTATATGTGAAAACAATGAAGGTGAATATAAAAAATAACAAAATTATAATAACGATGTAAGACATGGCAGTTAAGAGATGACCAATCCCAACTGACAGCACCCGTTCACGAATATGACGCGTGCATCAGCACCGTTTAGCTCAACCATCTTGAAGGGAACCAAACGATCCAACCCACGCGCCACCGTCAGCAAGACATTAAAGTGAGCATGACAAAGCTCTCAACTGCCATGCTCAGTGTCCAACACATAGTAACTTAACAAGTAAATGGCTCCATGGTAGTCACATTTACAAAATTGAAATATATGCTGTAAAATTATACAAAACTAAGGTCATCAACGAACCTTTTCAAAAAATAAACTGTAGTAAGTAGAAAAAAAAAAATCAGTAAAAATTATAATAACGGTATGCGTTATTAAGGTCAATAAAAAAGGTGCTAATAACATCGTTATGTTTAGAAAAAAAATGTATATTAATTTGTGTGCCCGAGTGGCTGTGGAGCAGGACTAGCATTAAGCCAAGCATTTTTATCATTTATATAATCTTCTAATTTGTAATATGCTTGACTACATAGTGTGCGTTTTATACATGTTTTAAACTTTCTCTCATTTAGTTCGGGAATATTGAGCGGTATTATAATTAGGTCGAGTTATACGGTTCTGACGGTTTTTCCTTCATAACATAACCTGATAAAGTAACAACCAAACAAACTCGCATTAAGGGCACGTATTAGCTATGTTAGGTTTAATAATGTATATTATGGAAATAACACATGACTGGAAAAGGTTGTTTACAACTGCCTCTAACTGCCAAAAAATCAGTTGCCTAGCAACGGTTTGTTTATTCTTTTTCCAATGTGGAGAAATGTCAAACATGGTCTGTCAAACAAAAATAGCTTAAAAAGCAATTGAGATACTTTATTATGTTTAATAGTTCACGAAAGTGCTAGGTAAGTATTAAACACTACATAATTCATGAATGATTTTTTAAATATCATGAGGTTATGTAAGATTCTTATACATTTCAAGTGTATGACTGCCCTGGGGCAGTCATTTAGCCATCACCTTTGAATGGGGGCCTGAACAAGAAGAGGTTCGCCTATACCTTATTAAACAGTTAACCAGTGAACCGATACTTGCAATTTTTGATCCTAAATTGACGACGGAATTGCACACAGACGCTAGTAGTGCAGGATATGGGGCCGTACTCATGCAAATCCATAGCGGTGGTAATAAACGGGTAGTTGCCTATTTCAGTAAGGTCACCCAGGGCGCTGAAAGCAGGTACCACTCATACGAGCTGGAGACGCTGGCGGTAGTCAAGGCGTTGCAGCATTTTAGGCATTACTTAATTGGCATAAACTTTGTGATTATAACCGACTGCAACGCCCTGAAAGCCACTGAGCGTAAGAAGGACCTGCTTCCACGCGTAGCGCGCTGGTGGATTTACTTGCAGGACTTTAATTTCACAATTGAATACCGAAAAGGAGTCATGATGTCTCATGCTGACTACCTTAGTAGAAATCCACCAGTTGCGCAGGTGAACCACATCGATAGACCGTTAAACTGGGCCCAAATGGCGCAAGCTGCCGACAACGAAACACAGGACCTCATACAAAAATTAAGAGATGGTCGATTAGATTCACGTCGTTATGTTAAGGGTATTACATCGCTCAAGTCCTAAAAACACCTTATGTTTAAAGAAATTTGTTGAGGAATCCTTCCGTACGTTTTCCATATAAAAAATATATGTTATACTTAAAGTCATCCACAACAGATCGCATTGATTAGAATTGTAATAAACTTGCCCAAATTTCGGAAAAAAATATTTTAAACAGGTCATTTTTCAATTTAAATTGCAAATTGTTGGCAAAACGGCTGAATAGTTCGGCATGAATTTTATACCTAAAGACATGTAATGACATATCAAACAATTCGCATTGTTTACTTTTTCTTGTTTCTGTTAAGAATTTGTAATAATAACTAAAAACTCGAAATTTCATCAATTCCCCCCACGAGGCACCCCCGCTATGGCTTAGACGCCAAACTTCAGTGCCTTGATGGCTGTTGTCAAGGGTGGACTACACGCATGTTATTTTTTCAAAAATAAAAACCAAAACTTCGTTTTTTTAATAATTTATGAATGAAGCAATATAGTAAATAGTACAAACATAAATATTTAGCAAAATAAAAATTGAAATTAAGTTCGTAAATAAATAAAAAGAAATTTGTAATTTCGTTTAGTTTTTGAATCTATCATAGAGTAAGCCTGACTACTATGCCTATGTATAAAAACAAATGCTTGTCCGAGCTCTCCAAGATTATTGGTAAATACCTACTCTTTGAGTAGATACATCATTTCTTCGGTGTTTATTTTTTTTTGACGGAGAACATAGATTTAGGCGATTTAAAAAAAAAAAATTTGCTTACCAAACTTTCAGAATGTATTATGTATGAGCACAACTATTTCCTATACTGACATCCGATAAGCACTTACTTGGTCATCACCTTTAGAATGTACCACATAGTAGCACCCGTGCTTAGTTAGATAAATATTGAAAGCTAGGTCATACTATTGGCGTTATTTTTTTTAACACGTCGCAAAGAATTTGAAAATTTGTGACTTTTTTGTCAAAAGTCAAAGTCAGAGTCAAAGTCAAAGATTTGTCATTCGAGATGTTAGTGCGTTTCTGCCTGATCGATGAATGGATTTTTCAAAGGCTACCGTTCGCATTTGTATAGTCGATAAGGTTTACACACAAATATACTATACTACAAATACACTACTGAGAATTTCGTAGAAAATACCAATAACACCTTTTGCTCAACCTAGGAATCGAACCCAGGACCTCTAGAGTAGCAGTCGTGCTTAGGACCACTAGGCTAACGAGGCAGTTCAAATTAAATTTTCATGTTATTTATTGAAAATAATATAGCCCATAGTTTCTGTTACCATGACAGAGTTTATGGCTTTTGGTTCCAGAACGATGTAAAAGTAAGCGTGTATAGTAAAATAAATATTATAAATTACGATGTACCAAATAAAACATAATATAAGAACAAAATGTAGGTATTAAATCTCTCAGAGAGCGAATAAAATAGGCAAAAACAATGACAACTCTTGCGACGCATCTGTGTTCTTGCTTAATGTTAAGTTCCTTTTATCGTAGCATAGAGGATATCGGTAGATGGCGCTAAATTTAAAAAATAATAGTACAGATGTCAAATCCTCAAGGACATCGGGCAGTGTAATAACCTTAATCAAAATGATTTACTTTATTATCGTTACTCGCCGGTCGGCGAAGAATCCAGATTGTTGTGTTATGTCCCCAAAGGACATCGACTTAGTTTATTACGACTATTTCATGATGAGCACGAGCATATTGGTGCCGACAAAACATTAGACCTTATACTAAAGCATTTCTGGTTCCCAGGCCTGAAAAGCTTTGTTTTAAAATATACGTCACATTGTCTCATTTGTATCTCCAAAAAACGAGTGCCTAGGGCACCCCCTCAACCTATTACGTCATGGGCAAAACCTGAAGTTCCTTTTAACACTATCCATGTTGACGCATTAGGCCCTTTGCCGGAGTCAAATGGTTACAAGTTTGTTTTTGTACTAGTAGACGCATTTACAAAATTTTGTTTACTGTATCCCATGTATCGGCAAGACACTAGTGAACTTAAGCGTGTTTTTAATAATGCAATTTCTTTGTTTGGAGTCCCTAAATTAATTGTTTGTGACCGAGGTCGTATGTTCGAAGCGGCTGGCTTCACCAGCTGGATATCTGATTTAGGTTGTGACATCCACCACATAACTCCCGAGATGCATCATGCAAACGGGCAGGCAGAGCGATATGTGCGAACTGTATTAAATCTTATTCGTGTAGAAAGTCGTAATAAAAATGTAATTTGGTCAGATACACTTTGGAAAATTCAGCTTGTATTAAATATTACTAAACAAAAAACTACACAAATGTCAGCACTAAATTTAATGATTGGCACTGATGCGACCACTCCTGTTATCCGTGCGCTGGTCCGCGACGTGGCAATTGAAAACGCGAACCCTAACCGTGAAGCATGGAGGGAGATCTGCAGGAGCCGGGCAAAGGATTTGCTTGACAAAAACCAAAATAAACAAGATTCTCACACCAATCGCCAACGACACCCTCCTAAAGTTTTCAAGGTGGATGACCTGGTGTTTGTTATTAAATACTCGCAATCGACTGGTAAATTGGACTCCGGAATGCGAGGGCCCTATAGAGTTATCAAGGTTCTCCCAAGCAACCGCTATGAGCTGAAGCTATTGGGTGGAGCCAGAGGCAAAACAACTCAGGCTGCAGCACAATATATGGTGCCTTGGAAAGGGGAGTGGTGTCCCGAGAGTTGTTCAGCTTTCTTTGAAAGTAAGTGTACCGTTATGTTGCAGACATGGTGTGAACTTTTTATGGATGAGTATGCACGTGAGATGGATAACAATTTCCGAGTGGATAGAATCTTCAACCGGTCATGCACCTTAAGCTGGGTGAACAGACGCACTTTTGTGTTCACATGTATTGGACTTTATGTCCTGCAGACACATATGTTGGATATGTGTATACCCAACTAGCAAAAAAGTTATATAAGTTTAGAATTATACGACTAACAGTCATGTAAGGGGTTTGAAATAGTTATGAAGTAACTAAACAGTTGTAAAATAGTATTCAGTTCGACGCATTAGTTATATATATTTAAATCGTATTAATGCGTCTGGTAAACGTCGTCTCAATTAATTTATAAGACGGTTATATAATGTTAAGTCGAGTAAACGTTTCAGTCGGACAATAGTGATGACTCGCCATGTTCCGTAAATTTAGAACCTTTTATTCAACATTTAAATAACAAACCGTTATGTAATGGTTTTATAGTTATCTATTATAAAATTGTCATAATAGGTCATATACAAAACCATTAAATAACTTTTAGTTGGAAACGTTATTCTAATATAACTGACTAGCTGTGCCCCGCGGTTTCACCCGCGTCTTTGGTTACTGCTCCGCCCTCGTGGGTCGTTTTAAATTTTTCTCGCCTTTTAAACCTTCCCTAGACCTCCACGAACATTTCAAGACTAAGATAAGATAAATCCGTTCAACCGTTCTCGAGTTTTAGCGAGACTAACGAACAGCAATTCATTTTTATATATATATAGAATATTTTTTATTCCTACAACGTGTGCCAATCTATGACTAAAATAAAATGTGATAAACTTAATGAGAGATTCACAAGCTTATCAACGCCAGAATCGCCACGATGTCCCTGTGAATAAAACAGAAGTATTTCCATGACTATACGCAAAGGATTTTACTATTTTCCAACAGAACTCTAATTGTAACCGTCATGGTGGACGCCATAAATCGTATAAAAACATGTATACGACCAATAGTTATGTAAAGGTCGAAATGCAGTCGCCCAATGTCTATTGGCAATATGGCCGAGACTATTGCTGTCAATTAATATATTTTATTTTTATAAACAATATGAAAACTCCAATATTATGAAGGCCCATGAAAATATTGACAAAGATAACCATACATATCATCGAAAAAATTTAATTCCCATGTATAAGTCATCGCTCTTCATCTTCCATCGCAATATGCTTTCTCTATATTAAAGAATTCTTAATAATGATTCATACGACATTTTACTTAACTTTATAATATAATTTTGCCATAACACAATAAATGTCACACAAATTGTCGCTGACACTCTCATACGATGATATTGTTATTCATTGGATTACTAGACGATTACAAACCTTATTAGTTAAACTCACAACGTCTACGTGACTTTTACTCAACATAATTTGTCGCTAACGCGACTGCAACACGACCTTTACACGATTGAAATGTTATATAATCTGCGCCCAAACCCGCGTTATATTTACGTTTAAAAAACTATTATAAAACGTTTTCGTATGGCTGAAAGTTAAATTGAAAACGTTATTGTACCTTTTATATGACATTATTTTGCTACTTGGGTAGGCACATAGGTAGCCTAGCAGACACGTTTTTATCGTGTATTGGACTTTATGTCCTGCAGACACATATGTTGGATATGTGTATAGGCACATAGGTAGCCTAGCAGACACGTTTTTATCGTGTATTGGACTTTATGTCCTGCAGACACATATGTTGGATATGTGTATAGGCACATAGGTAGCCTAGCAGATACGTTTTTAACGTGTATTGGACTTTATGTCCTGCAGACACATATGTTGGATATGTGTATAGGCACATAGGTAGCCTAGCAGATACGTTTTTAACGTGTATTGGACTTTATGTCCTGCAGACACATATGTTGGATATGTGTATAGGCACATAGGTAGCCTAGCAGATACGTTTTTAACGTGTATTGGACTTTATGTCCTGCAGACACATATGTTGGATATGTGTATAGGCACATAGGTAGCCTAGCAGATACGTTTTTAACGTGTATTGGACTTTATGTCCTGCAGACACATATGTCGTATATGTGTATAGGCACGTGTGATAACGTGTAATGAAGTGTCCTTCAGACTCATGCGCAATTACATAGTGCGAGCGAATGTGTCTGATGATGTATGTTTTGAGGACGAATGTACTTGCTTAGGAGAGTGATTCATTGAATGAGGGCCTTGAATGCGAGATGGATGAAAGAATAGTTGTTTTCTTAGTATTTGTATGCGTGTACAACAACTAATATGTCTGCAATCTTATTTTTTTAAGATACCGACGATGAAGGTGGTGATGGCGATGAGGCTGGCCCATCTTCCATGGCTCCTGCAGTACCTAACGATGAGTGACAATGTGGACGATGTGCCCCGAGGACGGCGCACGGTCAGGAGAGGCCGTATTAGGATAATTGTAATCGCCGATGGTAAACAAGTGACGTCATCTGACACCTCCTATAAATAGAGCGGTGTGAGTGTGATTTGGTCATTTGCTCGTTGGCTCTCGAACAGAAAGGTTGTCAGGTGTTCGGCGCTGTTTGCTATCGTGCATATTTAGTGATTATTTATAAATTAATGGTTGTTAGTAAATGTGATTATTTTTGTGTTCTATTTAATTTTGTAAATCAAAGTTTAAATATTTAGAGGTTAGAATAAACGTTTAGTTTTCTGTAAAATTGTTTTTTTTTAATTAATTTCCCTTCTGGTCGCTAAAAGTACAATATTAAACAGTTTCTTTTCGTAGCTCACATTATTCTTTATACAAATTCCTTCAATGTAGTCAATCTTTTTTATTCTCATCTGTATCAGTCAGGTAAAGCCGTAGTAAAGGCCTGATCTTCACAGAGGCGTGCCTTTGTTTCGATGGCAATTTATTTCTCGTACGAGTGTTTTGTGTGGCTGGTCGCGTGGGTAGCCGCGTCGTGTACGGCTGTTCTCGAGCTAAGGCGGGCTACACATTGACGGCAACGTGACAGCCGCGCCGCCCGCCACTGAGGTCAGCGCGCTCGCGGTGCGCTCGTCTCGCTTTAAATTTTAATTGTTACGCTTTACCTTCATTGCTAGCGAACAGAACTTCGGATGTAAACGTGAGACACGTTTCTGACTCTTGTACCTACCTACTTCCCGTTCCTTTGTTTGTAATATGACTAAGTTGGACGGCTATACCGTAACATCGCATGCAAATTACTGCATTCCATTGAAAAAGTAATTTCGTGTTGCAGTTCATGATATCAACATTAATTAATTCAATAACAACCCCGCTTTGTAATTGCATAAATAAATACTCTTTTAGAGGTCGAACTATGTTATTTTTAAGACTGCATTTGACTTGATATTTCAAGTTATGTTAAATCAGTGGCTATTTTTAATATTTTTGGCAATGTGAGATGAGTTTATCAAAGGCAGTTGGTACTTTTCTACACCAGGTGTGTCAGTACTTAGGACCATAATACAGACTAATGTTCAAGACACATGCTTACGATTTTACGACTGTGATAAAAGTGTGTGCGTCGCGTCTGTCGCATAATGAATGGGCCGCTTTGTTTTTTGTTAATCTTTTGAATCGGATGCGTCGTGTGTTGTAATGTCATATTCAGCGCTCATGAACAGTCACGACTTGGTTTGTATGTGAGGCGGGTAGGTAGGTAGGTAGGTGGGTATCTTCACTTGTGCTATGAGCGAGAAAAATTATATGTCGGTTCTAGCGGGATTGTTGAACTGAAATGGTTTTGGCTTGATCTTTACGATGGGGCCTTAGTAGGGATTTATGTTTTTAACTGTGTTTTTTGTGTCTAGTAATGTCATCCTATTAACTATATTTTAGCTTGGTGTGACCGCAACATTAGAGGACATACCTACATTATACAAAGCACAAATAACGATCGATATTTATAAAAAAAGCATATAAAATGAGTAGGTACTAGGTACTCATCGATTATTTTATATAATTTTTTATTCGTATTTTCTACACCTCACCTACACACACCTCTGCCTAACCCTTCGGGGAATACGGGCGTGATGATATGTGTGTGTATTTTCTACCTGTTTTGTTACACTAGAGGACAAAACCCTCCCCTTTCTATACTCCATTCCATCTTGATCGAAATGACACGTACCAACAATACTATTCTGTAACAAACTCCCTCGGTAAAGGTGAAGTGAGATTGAGGTGACCTGCCAATCCCTAACATCGGATGACAGCTCATCTCAAATCATCAAGGTCATTTCACATTAACTCACAAATAATGATTTCACAGAATAGACCGGTTGCTCTATTTATAGGCGTCAAGCTATTTATTTAATGTACGTCTAAAGTCAATGACCTCATCTAACTGCCTATTTGGTTATTCCGTGGAACATGGCCTAACCTAACTCAGAGATGAATCTCCCTCCACCTTTATTTAATGTGAGACTAAGGTCAATACCTTACTTGTTGACCTATCAAATATTATAATACAGTGGCTCTCAAACTTTTTTGGTGATGAACCCTTTTTAAAAAATGAAATATTTGACGGAGTTCTGAAATAATTAAACACTGATTTTATGTGTATTCATTTGCATATAATAGGAGGTCTGAAATTAGATTTTTACTTTTCATCAATGGTTCGATGGCGGACTTGATATAATATCATATCAGGTTTTTTTTTGTTATGACTTATATTTTCACGGAGCCCCCACAGTGGCTTCACAGAGCACACTTTGAGAATCATTGGTACCATATAGGTACCTTACCTTTATAAAGCAGTAAGCAAATATTTAATAATATTAGCATTATAATACCCATTTCATGTATCAAGAGACCTTTTGTACTCCTAGCAATCATTGAAATTTATTCATCTCAAATTGTTATATTTGATATATAAGTAGCTCTAGTTCTTCGAAATTACTTTTTTCTTGATCTATTTTTCGTTTTACCTTTTTAATTGGCGAGTCTGGATCGCGAACGATAAGAAGCTTTTATCAATTCTTGGAAGATACCCTATTATTATTTTTTATCTGAGAATATATTTATTTTCAAGACTACACTATGTAAAACATTATTATTTATGAAAATTTACAAATCTGTGATAAGACCTGTCGTACTGTATGGATCGGAATGTTGGGCCGTGAAGAAGACGGATGAACAAAGATTGCATGTTGCGGAGATGAGAATGTTGAGATGGATGTGTGGTGTGACCAGAATGGATAAGGTAAGGAATGAGTATATTAGAGGAAGTTTGAAAGTAGCGCCAGTGACAGAAAAGTTGAAAGGGAACCGTTTGTCTTGGTATGGACATGTGAAGAGGAGGGATGAGACGCATGTGACCCAAAAAGTTATGAATGTAAATGTGGATGGATGTAGAGGAAGAGGGAGGCCAAAGAAAAGATGGATGGATTGTGTGAAGAATGATATGAAAGAGAAGGGAGTCAGTGATAGTATGACGGTTGACAGGTTGGCATGGAAGAAGAAAACATGTTGCGCCGACCCCAAATAAAATGGGATAAGCGCAGGAAGATGATGAATAAATTGATTTGTTTCACTGCCTCGTTAGCCTAGTGGTCCTAAGCGCGGTCGCGTACGCTAGAGGTCTTGAGTTCGATTTCCAGGTCGAGCAAAAAGTGTTATTGAGTGTTTCAATGAAATCATCAGTAGCAACTCGGTGTTTGGATTTGTGCCCGGTTAATAGCAATAGGCTCGCGCCTATTACTTGGGACCTTAAACTTACCGGAGAATCTGTGGGTGTACATAGGTACACCTCTGCTTAACAGTTCGGGGAATATAGGCGTGAAGGTATGTTATGTTATTACTAGGTACACATAGAAGTAAAACATTATTTATGAATAAATTGATTTCAATGAAAATGAAAACATCAAATAAAACTCTGGAATCATAATGTTCTCATTAAAATCACAAAATTATTCGAATCCATATTTGGTAACAGTAACGATAGCACATAACTTGAATCTGTGAAAATAAAACGACGGTACTTTCTAACAGATAAGCAACGATACGACACCAATATTACAGCGGGTTATTTTATTATACGGAACCCGGGGACTGGCTGTATTATTTATTGGTCCATAAAATATTTAAAGCACCTGGGTCTAATGTAAACGACTACAGCTACACGAAAAAATAGTTTAGCGAGAAACTCTTATTAAGCAGTTAAGTGCTTATTTGAACAGCTAAATTCTGGGTAGCATGATGGTACAGTGGTTAAGACGCCTCTCGTGCACGAGGCTGTGGGTTTGCAATCGGTTTCGGGCAAGTACCTTTATAGCCTTTCGTCGTTGTCAAACCGAAATCTGCTATATGTGCCAAAATTACACCTTTGAGATATTGAAAAAACCTTCTGAAACTTTTTATATGAAGTTACATTTTAAAAACTATATCAAATGAATGCTATAGACTCACATAGCTGATTTTGGTTTGACAACGACGCTTTGCTATTTCATTATGTACTTTTTGAGTTTATCTTGGACATCACTTACTACGGTAAAAGAAAACATTATTAGGAAATCTGGACTTGTAAATATACCACCATCACCATCACGCCTGTATTCCCCGACGGGTTAGGCAGAGGTGTACCAATGTACACCCACAGTTCGCCGGTATATTTAGGTCCCATGTGATAGGGGGCGAGCCCCCTATGGGCGCTTATGTAAATATACATAATGTCTGTAATCACCAACCCGCCTTGAGCAAGCATGATGATCAATGCTTTCCTCCTCTGTATGAGAAGAGGCCTTTGCCCTGCAGTGGGACAATAATAGGCTGGTATTCAATACTTGGTGTAATCGAGTGTAATGACCTGACAGGAATAGGTTTAGGTGGCGCCATCTGTGGTGTTGTGTAAGGTCAAGTACTACTGCAATGGAGGCCCGATTGCCAAGCGGTTAGTGTGATTTGACGCGCCAAACGGTGTTTCTTTATGTTCCTTAGTAATAGATTGCATAGGTAGTAAAATACCCGTCAAAACATGTACAACTCTAATCTATTCTTTACTTGTAAATAAAATTGAAGTGTCTGTGTGTCAAAATAACGGTATTTTACAGTCTGTTCGTTTGTTTCGGATAATCTTCGAAACTGCTGAACCGATTTTGACGGGACTTTCACTGACAGATACCTTAAGTTATGAGTAACTAAAGCTACGTTTATTTTAAAAAAAGATTTAGGGATCCGCGCAAAAAATAAGAAGTCTCCGTGGTTCCCAACATTTATGAAGTCGCGAGGTGGCAACTGACGTTCATGCGAGCAAAGTCGCGGCCACAAGCTAGTCTTTACTAAGAACACGTAGAACCTGTATTTAACCGCGTGGCCCTTCGAGATAAGATACTAGTATACAGTGGTCCAGTTAAACGCTAGTCGCGACTAACCGAGATAAGTGTTCACTATCTTAATTGTCTTAATAATTAGCCGAGGCTATAACCGACGGATAGAGAGAGAGACGCTGTGTTTATGGCAGATAGTTTTAAAATATGCGGTGTCTGTAGTTACAGACGATTACAGGCTATGAAAAAGGCAGGGAAATTAATGATAGGAAGTGTAGTTTGAGGATGTTAGTATCTGTGTCACTTGGCTTGCCCAAGACTTGGCATCACAGCGCTAAGATTGTAAAGAAAACAAAGTCATTTTTTTTGACGATTGATCAAAATATAATTATAGTACCAGGCCCACTGCAAGGCAAAGGCCTCTTCTTCTACAGAGAAAGCACGAGCATAGATTACCACGCTTGCTCAAGGCGGATTTTTTATTTCAAACTTATAATGTTATAAGTTAAGATTTAAGCCTGGTTAAATAGACTCGCCTCCTATGAGAGCAAGAGTAAGGGCAAGAGCATTGATCACCACGCAGAAAAAAAACTAATATTTAAACACTTTGTATGAACTTATATTTGAACTCCAATGCACACATTCATTTATATGTAATCTACTCCGTGTCTAAACGAAAGACTTTTATCATACAATTTATATCCATACAACATCTCAAACATTTTTATTCAGCAAGAATAGCGGGATAATCCCATACACACCACGTATTCGGTCATACACCAGTGTACAGTTACACCGACAGTTGTACGACGCCGCCTTACTCGTGTAAACAATTATTCGCAGTAGAAACGTAAGCGTACGCGCATAAAAAGTAACACGACTTGTCACTTCTCCATTATTACTATGCGACGCTTATAAGACCATTAAACAACTCGTTTTCCGCACTCGACTCGTGTAAATTGCATGGGATGAGTAATAGAGCGGGCACACATGAGTTACGTAGTTTAGTAGAAGAAACATGTACAACATTACAGACATGCCATGCCATCCAAGAAACTGCAAAGTAGATACAATAACAAAATATACATCATTTACATATAATAAATCTAGCAAATAATAAAACGGGCACTACCTTTCGTCCATCATCTCAAAAATCTCAAAGTAATAACTAAATAAAATAAATAAATAAATAAAATAAATAAATATCTTGGGACAACTCACACACGGCTATCTGGTCCCAAGCTAAGCAGGGCTTGTGTTATGGTAACCAGACAACTGATATACATACTTATATAATTTATAAATACATACATATTATAGATAAATCACACCCAGACACAGAACAAACAATCATGCTCATCACACAAAGTTTGTCCTGGGTGGGAATCGAACCCACGACCTCCGGCTTAGCAGTCAGGGCCACTAACCACTAGACCAACAGGCCCGTCAAATAGTCAAATAGTTGTGGAAAACTTACAATTTACATGGATCGTCACTCATGGAGACAAGGGTCGCAGTTTTTAGTGAATTTTCTTATGTGACAATGTGTAGAATTCGTAAACTGCTGGTCTATTTTGATTTTGAACCAATCTCCATCGTTTAAATTAGCTGTGAATTCCTAGCATTAGATAGGATGACAGCTCACCTTATGTTGACTTCATCTAAAATCACCAAGAGAGATTTTACAGAATAGCAGCAGCTGTTTCTAAATGACAATCTAGCTAATAATTTAATATATTACCTCATTCAATACATAAATGAAAGTATTTTTTGGCTGAAGACTGAAAACATCTTTGCGTCTACCATTTTTCCCGTCTAATCCTCGCTCTACAGCTACTCTATAAACTTCAACATATTTATACTAAAACCGCACATGAAAGTCACAGTTTTCTCCTCTACACAACAAACTATTAACGTTATATCTACTGAAGAGTCACTGAAGCGTCCGGGGAAGGTCGAGTGTAGGGCAACACCGTCGACCGTCGCCAACAAAATGCTCCGATCCATTAAATATATAGCGAGATGTTCCATCGCGGAATGTGTTCGGAGATAACATGGATAGATAGTACTGCAGCGCTAAATATATGTACACTTGTTACTGACAACGATAAACAGGAATGGGGGACATGACTGGCAGTGTTACGTTTTAATGAAGAAGTCAAAGGATTTGTTTCAATTAAACTATTTACACTTTTGAATCGTCGAGGAGTCGGTCAGAAAGTTGAAGGTAGTTGTTTGTCTCATATCGTAGGTAGGTCTCTTAGGAGAGGGACGAGAAAGAAAGTATGAACAGTGAACACTCTTTTCAATTACGTTTTCCAAAATCCTGGTAAGATCTTGTTGCTTCTAACATGATGCGTGGATTAAGCTTGCCATCTTGAAAGGAACCGAACTCGAAAAAACGCGTTAAGATTTGCTTTGGGCACCATGCTCCACTAATCACAATTAGCGCTAAATGTATTTAATGTCACATATTCCGAAGTCGGTATAGACAGAATTTTGTTTTTTTAAGTGGTGCTAAATGAGCAGTTGTAAGGGCTAGCTATGTCATACCTGACAATCTTAGGGTAGTTCTAAGTACTGAGCATGGATTATGTAACACCTTTTATACACATTATTGTATGCAAATATATCAATAGGAAGAAATAAGAATTGATTTCAAACGCGATCAAACACTAGAGGTTAGACGATTAATATTATTTATGTATTTAATAAAAATTGACATGACCTATAAAATTTTATTTTAATAACCAGCTAATAATATAAATCCACGTCACCGTGAACTAAATAAAAATTAACCAAGCTGAAATATATAAACAAAATGTCATGTTAACATTTAGTCAGACAGACTGTACGTTGAACATGACAGTGTGAATAGCTCTCCCACATAAACCAGAACAATCAATGTCAATATACTCGCTATGAGCATGATCTGGAGTGATTGATATCTATCGTCACTTGGCAGGCGGATGCTACGCTTTTTCGACACTGTTGGGAACAGACCGTGGCTTATTAGAAGGACCACACGTTACTATATCAATGAACTCCCTATAACTAGAGAAAGAAAGAATCTAAAGTCATACTCAAAATTCTAATAATTTATTTCAAAGGCACTTCTGAATGTCATTTACACGAAAGAAAAAAAAATATATTGAATCTAGTTGCCATTCCAAAATTAGCCAATAAAAGCTACTTTAGAAAGTAATTGTAATATTTAAAACCGATATTCTGAATTGTAATCGTAGATGATAATTTCTAACATTTCAAAAGACAACGAATCAGTGTGTTCACCATAGTAATCAACTAATCACCAACAAAGAAATCAACAAAGAGACAGACAAAAACAATTTAAAACAGACTTAAACATATTGCAATACATTTGAGTATAGCTTGGTCAAGTAACTGGAGACGAACCAATGTTATTTGCTTGCATGTGTATCTTATCCTTACTTTGTTTCAACAGCAACAAAGTACTTATATAGTTCTGCCACGAATTTAAGCAAATTAACTCTTGGAAACCATTATGTTGTAGAATCGTTTGAACATGTGGCAATAATGTTCTAGAAATTAGTTGTTTATGAACTGTTACATGCCAAACAAACTAACGATCTCCGGAAGAAGTACTTATCATAATATCCAACAAACGCTTTGAATATACTATTCGGAATGTCAGAATATTAAAAGCAAGCAAAGCAAAAGAGGATTGTTTTCCGGAACGCAGCGACTTTGATTAATATTAAATTCTCAATCGTTTTCGCTTTAAATATTTCAATGAATGCCATACAATTATTACAGTATCTCGGCATTAAACAGCGTCCAATTTAGATTCTCATAGTGTTAATAACATGGCGGAACGTGGCTGTCTTACATCTCACAATATTCCACGCTTCTGAAAACATGGCTCCAACTTCTCCGAGTAACGAACCGTTTACTTGACAGTGTAGTGAATTAGTAATAACTTGTGTGAATGTTGCGTCAAAGGTGTCCAATATTGCTTAGGCAATGTGCGGTTACGCCGAGTTTAGGCAGGGACGCAGAATGGTAATTACAACGATATGCCTACATAAGTAACACAAGTTTTGTATAGTTCTCAATTTCTGAGGTTTGTCACTAAGCCCTCCTGTTTTCTATAGTTACCAAACTAAATGGAACTTGATGGGTATTAATTACTCGCGAAGACTCGTTTTGAATAGGCCCATCCATTAAATAATTGCACAGTTTCGGAGTCAACAACGTGGACTTTAATTTATGTCATTAGCTGCGATATACCCGTTTTTACGTAAGAACGTTGTTTTGTAAAATAATTTGTTTTATTACGTTTAGACCTTCATTAGCCTTATTTTTACAAGCGATAATTTTCTTTATTTGGTCTTGACGTTTATCTCGACGACATTATGGTGTACAACATACCTTACCTTTTTCGAGAGAAATACAATTCACATCAATACGATGTACAAACTCGGTGTATATATTTGAGCGTAGGAACAATTCAATGTTCCACAAGATCCGACGCATCTCTGTATTAAAGCAACAAAAACCGTCTGCGATACTGAAAGCCAGACGCCCCCGAGTGCGGCTCTGATGCATCAAAATAGTGGTTCGCTTTCAAAGGCACGGCGCGACGCGGCGCGGAGCTACCCGACTAAGTTCCTTGAATTTATAATTGTTACCGGCTGCTTGTGGCGCGTGGCGTGCCGATCTCACTCACTCCCACACTTGCCGCGTAATTAGGCATCTCTTCATCTCTTCTTTATTTGCGACTGGCAATTCCCTTCTCACATAATTCATAGCTACCTTCGTTTATTAGAACACTTTGGAGCGCTCTCGGGTGTTACACAACCCAAAGTAACTTTTCCAACTAAAAAACTTGGTATTTTAGCATCGATTTACCTTGGAAACTTGTGTTCTCACAGTCTGCTGTTATTATTTTAGTGTTGTAGCCTAAATATTCCATTTAGGAATTCTATTTCAGAGGTAACTATGCATCTTTATGGAATCGTGTCTAGGGCTTGCTCTGCCAAATATAGAGCTTAAGTCAAGACCTTAAGGTCGATTTGCGTTCAAAGTTATGCGATGTAAAACGAAAATAATTTTAGCTAGACGGTTGGCAACAGAATTTAGCCAGCAACAGACTGGCTCAGCAATTATTGCTTGCCCTCAAATAACATTATAATGGTTGGCTGACGACGTGCATATTATTTGTCCATTACGCCACACGATGGAACGATACCAGGGCTGTATGGACACCGACACGAATCTGGATTAAAAAAAAAATACTAAAGCAAATTGTTCAGAAGTTTCTTGTTAAAGAGCGTGAAGGTCTGTCACCAAATTCATAACTAAAATGATATTAGAAACGAAAGGAGTTTCAAGAACCCTGCAATATTGCTTACAAGTCATCGATAAACAGTTATTTGTTCCATAAAATTAGATTCTGGTATTAAATTGAAATTACGGCACGTTGAGTAATAACGAGATTAATAAGAGCACTTGCGTTGGTGGCATGATGACATCCGAAGGGCACGTGTATCATGTGCCTATCAATTCATTGTGTTTTATTATTGGGGAATTACCGCTTAGCCACTCCGCTGTGACCTAGAACGTTGGAATAAATTAGGTATTATGATTCACATATTATCTTCCTCTATGATTAGAACTTTTCTATTTGTATCACCGTGAATATCAGTCATAAGATATCCTTCGATTAAAGATTTTCGTCGATTCCCGAACCCTATAGCTCCAATACCGCCAACCCTATAGCTTCGCAACTTGGCGAGCCCATCCAGTGCGTTTTGATGTATTTATTATACGCACATCCTCAGGCGTGGCCCATTGATGGATGGTGTGAAATTAAAAGCCGTTCAGAGTCGATTACGAGTGTAATGGCGGTTCAGCTTTACGTACTGTTTGTACGTAAGTCGTTACGTGATGAGTTATGAATAGGAAATTATGTAGGAATTTGTTTTATGCGCTTTGAGGCGGATGGAAATCGATACCATTTTTTTTCAAGTCATTTGAAGAAGTGTATCGTTCCAATAAATGTACTTTATTTTGAGCGTGCATTCCATCAGTGAACGACAGAGAAATGCCGATGAAAATCGTTACATACTTACCTCATTCTTTCTATCAGTAGGTACTATACGTACAGTCTACAGTAGCGCCATCATACATTCCATTTATAATTAGGTAAGCATTATACTAAATTAAAATATTTGAAATTTTTACGAACAAATTGGCATTATAATCCAATCTATTTAGAAATGTATCGGAAGCTTCTGCTAACATTTTATCTCTATCAACTTTAGCTATAACTATGTAGTTATTAACAGACAAAAAGTCCCATTATCAGTAATATTTACACACATAATTACCATTTACATGATTAACAAAAACTGGGCACAACAAATGGTAATTATAACGCGAACGAAACGACCATTTTGGTCAGTTTCTGTAAAAACTATTCTGTTTCGTGCTCCCCGCTGTGCCATATTATTTACGATATCTTCTCTCTACTGAATACTGGTATTATTGTTAGTACGTACGCTTTATATTCTGTAGAGGTATTGTCAGAATATTGTCCCAGCATTATACGATTAGGGTATATTGAAAGATAACATCGATACGGTAATTGAAATAAGTTCTAAGTATGTTGCTATAGAAATGATCTTATTCGTCTGTATGCTAGATGAAACTTTGTGTTTACAAGGTCTCAAAAGTCTGGATTTAAACCAAAAGCTCGCTTTATAGATGAGGCAGAGGTTTAAAAAGAGGTGTATCCTCAAAAGATATTCAACTGTCTTTCCGTTTAAATAAAACAGTGAAGTCCCTGGCACAAGTCCTTTCCTCTCCATCTTGTATTCCTAACACACCGGAAGTGCACTTCCCCATATTTCCCAACATGTCTGACGTATGATTTTTACTGACTCGGCTGCCAACTGCTCTTGGCTATCAGTTCGTTACCGCGGCCGGTTCTAAGCCAAGTGTACCGCCCATAGCACGCTGTCTTCATATATCTCTACACCGATATACATATATTTAATCCTTATTTAATGCTCCACGTCGTTTAATTCAATGGTCCGTGTGTACAAAACAAGTTTAGTGTGCTTCTTAACATTGTATCAGGAACGGGCGTTTCGAGAGCATATTTTACAGAGAAACAGCGGGCGTGCCCACTATGCCCAGCTGTGTGGGGACAACTACAAAATTCTCGAAGTCGTCCGCAGAGCGTCACGCTCAATAAATCCAACAAATCCAGTGCCGGTTAAGTGACAAAGAAATTTGTGGTAGCAATAATGTTCTAATGATATCACGCGATACGCCTCGAATAACCAAGCCGCTAAATGCCCATTCTCACGATACGAGTACAAAAACTCCCCGTTCACCGTCGTTCCGCTCACCCTTTTCCGATTATATTGTTGCTAGAATTCGGTGTTAATTTTCTATCGTAATTACGAAAGTTTTTATGAGCGCGTGTGCTATGTGTTCGTGGGTTTATTAGGAAATTATATAATAGTTGGTGCAGGCCGTTTGTCCAGGGCTGAGCGAGGTCGAGCGCGCTGCGGAGTTCACTCTAACGGTACGTACCGGTACCGACCCACTAGCGACACACCACGTCTCGTGCCCTTCTTTCGATACGCCACCGCCTGCGGAGCAGCGCGAGCCGCGGCCCCATCCAGCTGCGGCTCGCTAAATGAATACGTCTTGTTGGAGTCGTCAAACGTCTGTAGAAAGTTTAAGACTGTCGCGTACGTGTCTTTATCGCTTCCCTAATTACCTCGTTCAAACAATCGTCTGGAAAGCGGTAAAAATTCTAACGCCGTCGACACGAAAGTCAATTCTGGTGAATTTGCATAAAGCCCGAGTCGAGCTTTGACGTTTCGATTTTCGCTTAATTAACGCTCGTCGGGGGTTGGCTTTCGTCGAAAGAAAGAGTTAGATTTTCCTCTCGCTCCCGTTCGTTTCCGTCGCTCGATGCCTTCTTCATTTTGAATTTTAGGTCGGACTTTATTCGGAGGCAATAAATTGATGTCGTCGAAGTTTCTCCCGTCTTTTGATAGTCAAATAATTTTATCTTCATCAAGGTTCTATTTTGTTATCGTTCTGTAATGAAGACATTTCGTTTTAGGGAAATTATTTTGTCATCGGTGGGGTGGTGCGTTTACTATTATTACGTTTATGAAATGTTGCGTCGGATTTGTAAACAGCGCGACTGCTGGTGCGACAGGCACTGCGCAGAGGTGGCCGGTGCGGGAGGCGCACGGCCGTGGGACGGTGACACGCGGCGCGGCGCGGCGCTCTGTCGGTACGTGCGCGTCGTACGTGACTGTAAGATGACCGAGGAGACTCGTCGACTATTTGCATAATAAGCCCGTCCGCCGCTCCGGGAGATTAAACTTTGGCGTATGACGTCCTGGCTGCAGCTCTCGTATAATTCAATAGTGGCAAACTGATTTCCAACTCCCTATCTAGAGCCGTCGCCCCGCCGCTCGTGATTGGATGCACCGATTTACGTTCTGACTACGTAGGGAGACAGCCTGGAGCGATTCGCCCTGTAACAGACTCTATATTTGTTGCCGTGCATACGAATATTGGAAGCGGAAATAATTAGGTACTCAATCTTTTCAACGTCAACGTGTGTCTTAGTAACGACTCAATATATTTAAATTATTATTTATGCAATGTACAATGGGTTGAAGCTTACGTGAATGCACGTTTAAAAGGCCATTAAAATGTCACAGGCTTGACGCGGGTGAACTGAACGCGTCCCTGGAGGCGGTGCGGCTAATTAATTATTTATAGTTCTTATAAATGAGCGGTGCGGCAACGGAGCCTGGTCGCGGCCGCGCTCGAGCAGACGATCGCTGTCACGTCCAGTCTTACACATCTCGTTATTAATTCGGAAGTGAGGAGCACTGGTCGGATGGTCGCCGCTGCCGCCGCGGGCTCCTCCAGGCTTTCTTTGTTTGTGCACTGCTATTTGGAATGCGCGGCGTCTCTCTCCCGTGTATGGGCTCGTCCCTGTCCGGACGAGGGTTGTCGGGTCCGGCCGGTAATAAATGCCCGTCCGGCCCACTCCACCGTTTCACTTTTCTCAATTTCGTTGACCCCATTAACAGAGACGCGCTCCGTTTGGCTCGCAACCCTCTCGCGTGCCGTTACACTGTCACATTCATTGTCAATTAAATACTTTCCGCTCCTAAGTATGAAATTTTATACGGACGGTTAAACTTTAGTATTTGATATATCGGTGCGAGGTTTATTAACGCTCCGCCGGCTCCAGAGTATTCTCGCGTCGTTTGAGAACACTGAGACGAGACACCGAAAACACTCGAAGTCCCGTCAGATCCGCGAGGGATAGGGCTGACGCTGGGCGGCGCTGCATTACTCGCGAACCACTCCAAACGCAATACGATGCAGACTTATGAACCACGGCGTCAACGTCTAGACGGGATAAGTGCGACACGTTTATATCGATTATGCAGTTAAGAGAAATTATGTAAGTAGGGAGAGGCACGGAAAGCCCTCGCAGTCGTCGCCGGGGACGGGACAAAGCGTGGCTCGCTTCTTAATTACTTGTGACGCTACAGATATCTTCCCTCGAATGCGGTAAAGGGTGACATCTGACAGGCGGAGGTCGTGCGCGAACGAGCGCGGATGTCGCCGCGCTTCCCGCGGAACTAATACGCCTACTGCTGCTCCTCGGGTGCCAAGTGCCGCCTGCCGAACATAATACGCGCCCCGGTATGAAAACATTATGATGCGTGGCTCGTGCTCTGTTAATTACGCCGGAATGTGATGTGTATATTATCTGAAATGAGCGAGCACTTCAGCTGTATCGGTTTACATAACTCCCTTCTCTCATTATTAATTTTTAATGAACGCGTGGACGCTGAGCTGCCTTTCAGATTCTGATAATCTCCGATGAACACTAAACGTCCCAAGTTGTAGTCACCGTGGAGGACGATTTGCTAGTTTTAATGTTTTGTCCACAACGTAGTGAACTTTTACAATTCAATTTGAGCACTCCCGTTATGTAGTTCGAATTTGTAGATTGTTTTGTTCGCTTGTGTAGCTGTAATAATAATTTATAAAGTTTCCGATGTCGGGCCGTTGCGGTCGGATGCCGTTGGACACGAAATTCATTTAGAACCGAATACGAATAACAGAGAATGAATTTACATGGAAGCAATCAAAATAAGGGGTAGCGCAGCGACGCTTATTGCTGAGTTTGATTTAATTAGTCTCTGCATAATGGGATCGTCAACTGTTCTGTTTTTTCGTGCGCGGTGTGGTTCATTGGCTCGTGTCGTCGGAGACGCTCGCTCGCATCTCGCGTTGTCGTCAATCATAGCTCGCGTCGTTGCGTATATTTCGTTGTTCGCTAACGCACGTCAATTGTTATCGGCATTAGCGTCGACAGCGAGTGCGCGCTGTGCCGCCGCCATTAGCTCGGCATTGTTGCACACACGTGCACGACTCTTTGTGATATGCGCCACTTTGTATCCACTGTCTATTGTTTACGTGAAAATTTTCTTTAGATAACGGTGCAGCGTCATTGGTAACGCAATATTGTTAAGATAAGAACGTTTCACATTACTCCTTGTATTTACAATGTCGAATGTTTCTTTAGTATTTTATTACAAATATAAACTTCCTTCAGCTCGGTATCGGCAGGATGGTGGAATATATAACTACGGGAACTGCTGTTCACAAACGTCGCCATTTTGAAGAGATTTTTTGTCCAAAACTTTACAACAAATCATTGAACTAATTTTGGCTGATATAGAGAGAGGTGGAGAAATAGATATTTCCGCAGTAATCAAAGATAAGATAAAAAAAATAAAGATAAAAAACCAAAAATAAGATTTTGTCTTTTAATAATTATTCAAAATTGATCTGTTCATTGACAGACGCAACTGAGAAAGATAAACCTTTAAAAAATAGTTAACTCTGAGTCCTCCACCATATAATGTGATCGCTGCAGCTAACACTACCTCCATATCCCAAGTATTCACCATTTGCAGTGCTCTCACACTCTTCCTCCGTGCCCCGACACCCTACAACTGCATTCCCATCATATCTTCGACTCACGGTACATATCCCGACTGATTAATGTGTACGTATATTCAAAACGCGTGTCCTCAGGCAGCTCTAAACTCCGTCAGTCTTGGTGACCCCATTCCAACTACATGCATGTCAGGGGATAGTGCTGATTCAATTGTTTTTGTACTACTTCACACTTTTTGTTGGAGTTTGCATACAGTTGTATGTTAAGTTGTTCACGCTTGTCTTGGTTTAGAAGGTGGAAAAGGGAAAGCTTTCTTTGTGTTATGCTAGCTTTTGCTCGCGACTTCGTTTGCGTTAAAGTTGATATACTTATTCCATGAGAACTGTACCTTACATTTTTCGAGGATGTAAAGTCCGGTCTAAAATCAAATTTCATCCAGATCTGTTCAGCTGTTCTGGCGTGTTTGAGTAACAAACATCCATCCATTAATATTTATATTTATAATAGTAGTAACATTAATGTAAGTATAATTAGTGTTTACTGGTTCTCTCAGATAAACTGAATTGAACCGATTTAGAAGAATTTGGACATAGAAATAGCTTGGTACTTCAGAGAGATATGGCATGAGGTTACAGTCAGTTTCGACCTAAAACTGTATTTAGTTTCCAGATCTTCTTGAACTACAGTTTAAGAAAAGGATTAGATGTCAGTTGACCGATATCGGTAGCAATTAACGTCTTCAACAGATACTAAATACACAAGTAATTGCAAGCGAAAGTTAAGAAACTTCGCCATAATTTACAACAACCATAATTCGTTGATTTGACAGTTTAATGCGATATTGCTTTTGAATTACTGTGACAGGTTTGGTATAAGTTATTGAAATGATATAAAGATATCATTGAAAAATATGTGAGTAATTAAGACCACGTGTTCGGTTAGATTTGGTTCATCCTCGAATCGGAACTGGTTTATTAGCTTCTTTAAAACTCATGTGATGAGGCTGTGATTCTATGTTATATTTTTTTTGTTATATATTTCCATGTATTTTATGTTCTCCGAATATTTTAGTCTGTAACCTACATCGCACCTTTAACATCAATATCAGACCTCTTCTCCTGCTACCCATATAATCTTAACCAACATCGGCAATAAGTCAAGTACCCTAAGACGAAGGGGTTTAATTAAAAGCTTTGCCTACTACACGTACAAACTATCACAATTTTTTCTCACAAATTGCTGGTGTGTATACGTGAGGCTGCGATCACTCTGTACAGTCAGCACTAACTCTTACACTAGAAAAATTGTCCTTATTGCTATGAAATAAAGGCGCTGTCAAAGTTAAATTGTTACAGTGAAAGTGCGGTTGAGTGTACAACAACCATCTGCGGTTGGCTCGCTAGATAAGGACGTGACTCCATCTATCGTTGCTTTACATCTGTAGCTTACGGGCATGTTGGTAATATCATGTTGGTATCCGAACAAGATTTTTGGTCTAGTAGCAAAGAAACTGTTCCCAAATCGTTGTTTATATCGTTTCAAAATGTCTTCTAATGGTCGAAATTGTAATAAATGATTTTGAATTTGAAGAAACAAGAAATCTTAGTTCGTGGCTTGCTATTGAGAAGTGCCTAACCGAAGATAGTGCTCTAGTATTGACCCTATCATAACTTTCATTCGTTTTTTTCACAGTAGCCACTGCACAACTTTCAAGCCTCCGTGACCCTTCCAATATCTTACCACTACTTTATTATCAAATCTGATCACATTCCAACATAAAAAGTCGCAATCTCCATCAATATGGCCCTGCAAAACCGCTCCATTTTACTAATCTAAGTGGGTATGTGTGGCAACGAGAGTACGCAGCGGCCTGAACCAAACAGCGCTCTCTCTAAAAACTGGAATATATTGGCTCTTACTGTCCAAACGCTGGGCGAAGGTATATTTCACCGGAGTTAGTGGCTATCTCCCGCTTATGTAGTTATGTTATGAATCGATTTGCTCACTGCTCCTTCTGGAGGGTAGATAGTGTCAAGATAGACTTGGGTGCTTTGTGAGTTAAGATTTTATTTGAGAATAGAATTATGTGCGGGGTTATAGTCGAGTGGATCGTATTGTGTCGGATTACTGTTTCAGGAAACATGATCAGATTATGTCACTTTAGGTTTCTAGTTGCGTCGCAGTAATTATATGGAACTGTAATTACCTTGTTAGTGGGCTCCAGACACGACAAGTTTACAAGTCAATCTATAGATCAAAGCTAAGGAACCGTGTTGTGACAAATCAGTTAGCTTGGCTAATCTTGAAACATCGATTTTTTTAATATATTCCGTTCAAATCTCATCCCTCGTCGTGTCAATGCTCCCTGAGAGAATCACTATCTCCTATAACTACTCAAGTCCTCAAACAAACACCCCAATATAATATGTAGAATACGCACTAATAAAACAAAAGTAGATGTACCCTTGTCTATCACTTCGCTATTACCGAGGGAGCGAGGCAGCACGAAAGTTATCGCCGAAGCGATTTCTATTCATGACGCGCGCACGCACGTCCACATATTGCGTACACTTTCCAACGCAGCCGAGACACAAATCAGATTCACTTCACTTGGTGCGAATCGTACGATTTATGGCTGAGTTAGGCGCTGATTGTATTACTCGGTGCTTGTACGAATGTTTGGTTTACTTTGATTGCTTCGCCGGAAGTGTCTGTATCACAGATGTCTTCATAAGTCCTACTTCAACACTGAGACGATTATTCTGTTGTTTTGTTTCTGCAGATGTTTGCACTTGCTCTAAATCAGAAATCAATGTTGACACTAAGTTTTTTGTGTCAACTGATGTTACTTCATCACTTTGTTCCTTTCCTTTTTCTGGTCCTTCCACTCGTTTAGTTTGAAATATTTCTTCAAGTTTTCCGCTGAATTATTAACACTTTGCAGATGTAGAAATGGTAATGTACTGAAAACATCTCGGAAGTATTCCTTGAAGTATTTTCTTGTAGATTCAGTATGAATATTAAAGTCCCTAGATGCACCACGTCATAACGTACTGAAGAAATATAATGTACTTGCCTTTTCCCGGAGAATGCGTTCTCATTCTTACGGTTTTTTGAAATGCCTTTATTAAATGTAATCGAAATCTGCTCAACAGCTATCCAATCTTACGCATTAATAATAAACGAAATCATCAAATAAATAAATGTAATAACGTGTATATTGGCTTTCAACAATAAAGAAAACAAGTTCCTGCGGAGATGAATGTCTGTAAGGATGGTAAGTTTCGTCATGCCCTAGGGATCGACTCAGGTCGAGCGGAGCGATTACATGACCTTTGATATCTGTGGCATTTCCACCCGCGCTATAATGAATCTGTGGTCCGCACGAACTATGAAGAAATGCGGTTTCTGGTCTCGAACTAAACCCTATTTGACTGGATTGGGTACGACTGTGAACTTACATTTAAGTGCCTTTTGAGGCTTCGCCATGTTGCTATTCTTAACAACAGCTGCTTCGAAGGCTTCAAAAGTCGTAGGTGGGTATTTTTTCCAACCGCAAATAACATTGAATTATAAAATAACACATTTTCTCGTTTACAATTTACCGTATCGTGAATGTCGCATAACAGTCGAGGTATTCCCAGGACGTGAAATTGTCTTGGAACCAACAACGAACTCAATCAAAAGGAAAAATTGCGAAAAAAGCAATATCCAACTTCCTTTCGTAACAAAGCAGAGACAGAGAGACTAAATGAGCCTTGTAACCATAAACAACATGGAAATGCAGACGGAAGCTTCTCACTGCAACCAAGAACACGAATTGAAAATGTATTGCTAGGTAATCAGAATATGATGTTTATTGATTTCGAGAATTTTACCTTACATCCTGAATCCTGATACTTGTCTGTCTGCAAGCAATTTTCCGATCGTTTTATCTTATCTGCACTAACGCAATATAACATCATTGCGTTCACGAACGTTCCATCGTGTGTGTGTCGGCTATATCTCGTCTGCTGAGACCCCAAATTTTCCAAAGGGCCCGCAATTTACTTACCCTTGGTGCGTAAATTGGTCTAGTTGTAGTATTATCGCTTCAGAAACTATCGACGGTTGTATCGCGTCCCTCGCAGTTTTCCTCTTTCTCTGCGTTGGACAATTCTGATATATTGATGAGTTTCCGACGGCATTTTGTTCGGCGAAAAAACAGTGCGGTGCTCCCCCCTCCTCCCCCCGGATCACTGTCGTTGTTTAGCGCCACGAAAATGGAAGGATATTTTCTTTTCTGGTAAGATTTTAGAACGCGCCTGTTCGCTGAGACAACGTGAAATATGAAGCGAACCGCGTGATAAATGAAAAACAACGTTTAGTTCGCGTTGCCGGTCGGACCTCGCGTGATTACATACTTTTTCAAAAACTGTTACAAATTCTTTGTGAAAACGAAAGTAGTGGCACACGTGCTGGATTATTGAATTGTGAAGCAACTAACAAGTTTATCAGAGATGTTATATTGGTTGTTTTTTCGGGATTGTGACATATTATAATGATGAGATAGCGGTTTGTAGTAGCACGGGTGTGGGCAGGCGGCGTCAGGTGAATCACGTATGAATTTCGCATGCAAATGCTATCGCAACGCGGCGCGTGCGTAGCGTTGGGTGCGCGCGAGTGGCCGCGCGATTTGGTAATACGTGCGCGCGGGGCGGCGCGGGCGGCGCGGGTCGTCGACCGCGCTAACAATGCTATCGTAATTGTTTACTTTGGCCCGGCTGACCCGTTAGCTGGTTCTTCGCACGCGGCTTCGATAACGCGCTCTACGCATCCGATGCACGCGCGTTTGCGCAAATCGTTGCAACCTAAATACTAAAAAAACGGTCCGTTGAACCTCAGTGCATCGGTTGCCTCACGCCAATCATAGTGTTGATGACCTATGAAAATGTAGCAATAGGTGTAAAGATGAAAAGAATTACAGATAAACACAGTGGCCTACATCTAATAAAAAGATACAGGCTACAGCGTTTTATTTGCGCCAATAATTCTACCTTATTTTAGGAGTGTGATTCATTGATACATCCCGCGTACCTTGCAACGTGTTATCAAAGTAACACTCGGCCTCCATAAACGTGTCCATTTATCATCACAAACGACTCTTCAAACAGAGGAATACGCGCATTTATTAGTATAATTTTTATAGGCCTACATGAGAGTCAACGAACGTTTTATGGGCGAAGCTTCGACGCGACGTTGCGAATGTAGTGTTGTATTCACAGAGCGGGATCCGCGGGCCGAGTTATGCAACGAGTATCTACTAATTAAACTGACGATTTCACAACGCCAGTGCCGTATGTAATTGATTGTGCCACTTCTTTATGGCTTCAACACACGTGAAATCTGTTTGTAAACGGCTGTGTGCGTAGGGCTGCCTGTAACCTATATAAACCGCTTTGTGTGAGGCGGCTGAATACAGCGATGCCTTTGCTTTGTTTGCGCTCGTAATAAACAATATTGTATAATTAATGTTGTTTACCTAAATCATTAACATATGGGACTGAAGGAGAATGCTGTTCATTTAAATATTACGCGAATTTATAAAGGGATATGTCATTGTGTTTATCATGTCAGTCGTAAGAAATCTTCTTGTTATAAATGAAGGTTTCGTAAATTGCCTTATTACGGAGCCCGAGCCTCGTCGTGTTAATTACAAGCGTTAATTTTTGGGAAAGTGAAGAAGTAACTTCGAATTAATTGTTTCTTCGTAGGTACTTATTATAGTGGGTAATTGCTACGTTTAGTTTAGTGGCAAAGTTTTTTATATTGTAGGTGTCGAGTACTTAAATTATAAATAAGTGGTGTTCGTATAAATTGCTTTCTTGCGTTGAGATATTTATAGCGATGGATTTAAGAGTGCCAATCCTTGCATTCCCCAATGACGTGTCACTAAAAGTTGTGTATTTCAATGGAGTACAGACTTATATTTCTTTTCTCCCTTCTCGATCCCTCCGGGAATTAAAACCGCCTGCGCTGTTTTATACAAAAGTAACTTCCATTTTATTATTTGCAAAACAATACCAAATGTCGCCAAGGAAATTTCAATTAAAACAATTTTGACGAACCCTATTCTAGCAGCGTGCATGTTGAACAGCCCTAATTCTACGCTAAGGGGGCTCTCACACAAGACGCGCGTCGACTGTGCGATTCGAGTGCACGCGGGCTGCATATCTTATTATCGTTCTACATTCGTTTCGGGCTTTAAGTAGGTCTATTTATAAGCTTTTAATGATATTAGCAAGTATGTGCTCGTCGTACGAATGTCCGAGTCGTCTTGTGCGTCCTTAAAACACACGGATTATGTTTATAGAACGGTAAACACGCGTAACGAGTGACATCTTTTGATCGTAAACTGTCATATTTTAATGTGTTACTTACGATACGAGTATTTGGGTTTTATGCAATCCAACTGTTGTGCGTATTATTGTGGCGGCGTCACTTTCTATATTTAGGACAATTTAATTGTTGTGAGTACATGATTAGGTAATATTTAGCTTATTTATTTAGGTAAACAACAGCGATACATTTGTTATATTTCAGTATTGTATAGCTTGCTATGTCTATCTTTAGGATTGTCATTCATTAAAATGGGCAGAAGAGATGCTTGTACTAAAACGATGTTATTAGAAGTCTATTGCCAGGAAAAGAATAAAATTAATTATGTGTTCTCATTACAGAAGACAGTTACAGAAACTACGAACAAAAAATCTAATTTTCGTTCTACCACAAATAAAACATTTGCCAATTGTGCAATTCCTATTTTTATCGCGTAGTACATTGTAGAGTTTCTATTATTATCGCAGACGATTCTGACTAAAATACGCGAGATTTATTTGATGCATACATCTGGCTGCGCTAATTAGTACCTACTCATTCTCCTCGGTTATCTAATGAGACTTGCATTGCTTTGCAGCATGATGTTCCAGACACTATTGTCAAGGGATATGGCAGAAGACCAACGCACAATAACGTTTGCAATCGAATAAAGAACAAGTTTGACGTTTCCGCCATCTTGTAATTGTGACAGTAGCTGTCAAACTAACGTCAGATGAGTTACTAAAAAAATATTGGACGGAAAGGAAGAAAGGAAATTACCATAATGGCGTTGAAATTCTTGTTACAATCTCATCTAACCTAAATATAAAAAATGTAATTAGAAGATTTTTTGACAAATTGAGATTGAAATGCAAGCCGTTAAACTTACAGGAAGTTGCCAGCCCTATTCCTATTTTGATTGCAAAGTGCATCCACAAAACCTCTAAAACAATAAAGGATTTGCATTGTAAATTGTTAGGACGGTTTAAGTTTTAAAATGCAACAGTTTCGCACCACTGCAGTTGTAGATTGCACACGTTTTAGCAATATTTTTGTTTCGTTTACCGTCTGTGCGATGCCTTGTTACCGACTTGTTATTGTGGATCGTATCCTATCTTCCTAATGTTATTCCTAACTTCGTTGCGGGTCGAATTCTGGGGTTTCTAAATAGTTTCATCTTTCATTACTAACTGGGTTCGGGGCGAAGATCTGAAGGCCAATTTACTAATTAAAAATGTTCGAAATGTAGTCGCAATCTTAGACTGCCGACGGCTCTATTAAATTTTGATCGCTCAGTAGACCCCACTTCTGAGACACCTCCTGGTATCGCACACGTACCCGTACCCATAAAGGATTAAACAAAAAAATACTGTTGTCTGTCGTACTTTGGACAGGCAGTCACGCTCCCACGGCCTAGCTATACGCCTATAGTTCATTCCTAGAAAAGAAGGCAAGCTGACACGACATGAGTAATCCTTCTTCCGCGTCCCTATTTAGTGGTGTCACGATTCGTCCCGTGCCATCTCGCGCCACGTGTGCCGTGCCATCGCATCTCTCGCGTCACGTCCCGCCCATTTGTCCGCCAGCGAATATATAGCCTTAGTGTGAGCAAATGTTTATGCTATTCATATAGAAAAGTTGGGTCTATGAATTCAATTATGGTGACGCAGAGAAGATCAACTTGGCTACTGTGAGTATAGGAAGATGGCATTTTGATGGCGACGGTCCGTGCGCTCCTACGATCTCGCATAAAATATTGCAATCATATAAGCCTGATGTATTGAATGCGAGAGATACATTGCACCAAAACGTTAACAAAAAAATGTATATTTAAATCTCTCATGACAGTAATGCATTGTTGCCATGTCGGACCAAAAGACCAAGAAAGCAAAACCAATACAAAGTTATTAATCCCCTTAATCTCACGATATTGGTCCATTAAATCACCATGAAAACGTAACATACTATCAAAGTACTTTTAATTGGTGATTAGCAACAAGAACTCCCGTTAACTATTGTTTAAGACTGTCCGCTGACGACAATATCGACGCATGTTCAAACTACTTGAACTTAGACGTAAGACCACGTTCAGATAGACGCGGTGACGCGCGTTATAATGGATTAAGACACGTAACTGCATCACAGATTCAACACCATCACGTTATTCTTGGAACTAAAGACAAACCTAGGAATACTTATAACCACAGGGAAATGACGTTATGGAAATTGGCAAGGATAAAAGTATTTTTTATCCTTATGAGTTAAGTTAACTAAAGAAAATTCGTTAAGGGAAGTGCCTTAATTCATTTTTATCGTAGGTACGTGTTTAACCAATTGAATCACTAACAAACAGTAACCGCGTTGCCGCGTCTATCAGTGCTCCGCCTAAGTGTTTAACGTAATAACTAGCGGGTTATTTGATTAGGGCGACTGTTACGGACATACGCCCTTCTAGTGTCGGACTTCCGATAGTTTGGAAGTCCGTATTATCGTACGGAGGTATTGAGTTCGTGCTACCTATTGTAGTTCGTGGAGCTTTGACGACGGTTGATGTCAGAGGGAACTTTAGTCTGAAGATAGTTGAAGATTTACTATTGAACGAAGAGTACACGTGTGGATGTGACGGGTGGTTTGGCCCGTTTCTCCTTAACTGTCTGGAAGTAAAAACCTTATTTGCGGACTACAATGAATGTGACTGTGAACCTTCCAAAACTGTATTAAAACTTATCCAAGTAAATATATTGGAATTGTACAAACTATTCTGAAAAGAAAAACTGTAACAATAAAATGTTCTTATACATGGTAAAAGAGACATCATAGCGTCAGCTTTTGCTATGGATACAGTTAATGATTTTACTCGTAGAAACAAAAGTGATGAAATTTTTCGTCGATTAAAAACCAGTTCCATTCAAAAATGCAAAAAATAATATTAAACACTATATTTATTTATCAATATTATGTTATCGTTTGAGGATCTACAATCATCACTGAATCCGAAGTAAAAGTTTGTGTTACGTTGCCCTTCCACCGTGTAAGATTAACTCGAATAGGTATCAATCTATGTACAAAAATAGCTTTCAAGAATTCAACATCTATACAGACACATAACTGACATAGCAGTAGGTCCATTATATTCCAAGCTCTGGCCCTGACATTGAATTCAGCTTCTGAAGCGCCGCCGCCGCCCCAGTCCTATACATAGTGCATACGTGTATAATGAAGCTAGGGATGAGCCGCGTTCGAGACCAAAATAACAGCAAAAAGGCCTTTTTTGCTGTTTTTCTTGCAACCCTCGCCAAATCCTCATTTTGCCTAGGGAGTCCCACGCTCCGGCTTCCGGTGCGTGGTTGCCCCAACCACACCCTTTCTTCCGTTGCCGGTTCCGTTTTGCGAATGTGGGGCACACCCCACGGATGCATCGGACGCATAAAAAACTGCTTGCAACATTTGCAACTGTCGTAGGAAAAGATTTTGTGTGTCAGAGGAATTTCAACCTAATTCTGTCGAGTTTAACATGAAATGTTTGCTTGTAAATTGTTGTGCATTCAAAGCTTACTTTCCTTTGTTTGTAAATGTTGTATTGTCGTAACTGTGCACTAAATTAATAACAAGCTTTGGAATTTGAATTATTCTAGCTATGCGACAATTTCTGCAGTGCATCCGATATGCTACATTTAATTTTCCATGTCATATACGCAATGTTCGAGCTGGAATATTTGGATCCCCGCACTAGTGACCTGGATGTCGTTTCAATGTTGCCACTTGGCCTACTTTTGAGCGTAATAACCAATTTTCACCGGGAAAAATAAGGTAAAACGATTTTCTTTTTGACTCACAGCTCGAAATACGTGTTGGTAATTTAGAAATTTTGCATTCTATGTAAAAGGGTCGGAAAATGGTTCGGAATTGCTTATCAATACTCCGCTTTGTTAACATTTTTAACAAGTACGCCATATTAGATTTTTGTGTTTTAATATCCATAAATACCTTGCGGTAGCTGTCCCAATCTTTAACTGTAGGTAATTTGAATCGAGTTTTTTTTCTCAATTTTTTTAAACGACTAACGAGACTACATTGAATTGTTGATTACGACAACATTATTTCAGTTAGGTACTTATCAATATCTACCTAGTTACCATTTCACATAGTAACTAAAACAAGCACTTAACAGATAAGGTACATCATAGCATCGCACAATAAAACTAGAAAGACAAATATTGAAAGCGTGCGCTATTATATCAGATGGGTCAGTACCCCGGTTACCTTGTTTTTTGTCGTGCACAAAAACTGGGTGGTGGAACACGTGGCGCCTGCGCCGCGCACCACCGTGCGTGCCAATCAGCCGCGCCGATGATTGACACTTGAATTATACTTCTGAACTTCACTGGGATATAGCACGAATTACTTTTTCGTTCACAAGCGGTTCGGTATGAACGAATTGTTTTGTGAATGTTTTATGAATGTTGTTTGTTGAAAATATGGCGTTATGATGAATATTAAATGGTTGGCACGTGTAAGCTAGTAAAACTATAAACAGGGAAATGCTGTAGCTATTGTTAATTACAGTAATTTACTTCAAATGCTTTACTTCCGTTGCCTATCAATCTTCTTTTTTCAGTGTTATCAATGAATAATAATTATTACTTACTACGCGGTATGTTGTTGTCGATTAACTTTAGTTTACAAACTACAATTAGTTTTTAGTTAATTGGGCGTTAATTTGTCAAAACGAACCAACACACGTTAAGACAGATGGCGCAGTGCCTGAGCGATTGACTGGCGCATTGCGTGTCGTGGGTTCGATTCTCGCACGGAAAAAATAATAATTGTATGGCTTACAGATGGTTCTTTCGAGTCTGTTTGTATGGGAGTTGATATGTTTGTAAACGCACCCATGATACCTACAGGAGAAATTCCTAGTATTTTGTTATGATTGTTTGTCTAAGTACCATAATGATATACATTTCTCGTTCTTTCAAAGATAATGTTATCTCCCGATCCGATATATGAACAGTTTTTTATATTGCAATTTGCATATTTATGAGAAGTTAAACGTGCAGTATATCAATGTGCATAAGAATCAGAATAAATCACGATGCAATTTATAAAGTAATTATTTCTTTGCGCATTTTACGAGCACTGTGAAGAGTGTTTTAATAAGCCAGTACCGCTTCACTATCCTCGACTGCATCAGGGCGTACCAACACGTGGGTTCTTAGTCAAACATTGGCTTATACTAAGTCCCTAAAAACAACTAGTTTAGTACTTGGTAATCATTGAGCTATCACATCAGTACCAACGTGACTTTTTCAATTCGAATGCACTTTCTATGTTTATCTTGGTCATCATTGACATCGGTGAAGAAAAACTTAAGGAAAATTTCGACTTATTATTAATTTAAGTCTGAAATCGCCAATCTGCCTTGGGCATGGGTGGTGATAATTAATGCTCGTGCCTTCTCTGTACAAAAATAGGCCTTTGCCCTGCAGTGGGACGGTAATATTTTTAGCCCTTGCAATCTTGGCATACATATACTTATTTAGTACCTACTTCTTCTTTATCTTGTGGGCAATAAGGTCTAACGACCCCACACACCCTAGTGTCAGAGTTTCTAAGCCGCCTCAAGGGCCTCTGACATGGTTACCGATTTCAGTGATGTCCAAGATGAACTTAGAAAGTACATATGAATTAGCTACCTACTTAAAATTAAACATAATGAAATATCATCCGGAATAAGCTTCCCAACGAAAATAGTTTTCAGAATTGGTCCTAAGTTCCGCCTGGATCCTCCACGTGCAAAAGTTAATTAAGTTCCCAAATTAGATACAGCTGAAATACAAAAGCTGTTGTTGTCAGGACCTGTTTTAAAAATACACTTTATATTAGGTAGGTGGTTAGTTCCCAGGTCGAGCAAAAAGTATTACTTATTGGGTTTTTTTTTCTATGAAATTCTCAGTTAAGATTTGTGCCCGGGTAATGGCAATAGGCTCGCCCCCAATTACATGGGACCTAAACATACCAGTGAACTGTGGGTGTAACCAGATGGTTCCCAGGTATGATCCAGAAAAAAAAACGCAATTTTGGGAACATCAACCAGTTTTTTTACACCCATTATATGTTTTTGTTAAAATTATTTCGTTTAAACGTATTCCTCCTACTTTGTATGGTACACACACCATATTAGAAAGTGCTAAGAATCGCTTGTGAAATATCATTGTAGTCTATTTGTGGTGTGCCAGTTTCTAGTTTTCAAATTACCGGTGTTATTTCTATTGCAACAAACTCACACTTAGCTCGTATTATCTCGTCACTCACTTGCTTGATAATACTATTATCGTTCCATACACGTCTGCTTGCGGTTAGTTAATTGACTTAAAGAGAATACTGTTTTATCAATGGATGCTTATGTTTTAAATGCGAAAGACTAAAGACTAAACCACTCAACCGATTTTGATGAAATTTAGTACGGGATAAGTTTGAACCCCAAGAGTGAACAGGCTATCTTTTGTCCCGCGACTTTGTCTGCATTCGACGAGCAAGTTGCAGGCAAAGACCAGATTTATTTATTTACCGAAAACCCACAATCAACACCCAAAAAACAATTTACAATTTAACAGTCCAAGACTTAGTCCCACTCAAAACAATATTCCCTGGTCACTCGGACAAAAATAAACAGACGCATAAAATTTCATGGGGCAGACGAAAAAATCCCCAATCCCCATTTAGAGGAGGCCGAGGACCTTAATATTATGGCAAACAATGGTGTTAAACGGGCACACGACGACGTTATTAAACTCCCTAAAGCACTTGGACAAACATACTGTTATATTGTAATCCCGTCTGGCCCATATTGGGTGCACAAACAATACTACTGTTCGAGCCTTCGTGCCTACAGTCGTGTGGATCAATGGTACTCAACCTTTACTTCAGCACGTGTTTGTTGAGTTACTCCCTGTTTTTAGAAGGAAACTGCTTTGTGAATCAAAATTTTACACTCGCTGAAAGTGTTATCGGCACCCGAAGACCGATTGTTAGTTTGTCAGCGTTTTCTTCAATGCTTGGTTTTGGGTTAATGTTATTGGCTGCCATAGTAGTACTAACGACTTCAACGTTTATATTGTCAGTATAACCACATGATATTATATTAATTTAATGCTTGTTCTTTTCATTACATGATCACACTAATGTCTAATAAGAATTATTATAAGGTTTTGTAATCTTAAAGCATTTTTTTTTTCAAAAAAAAAATAAAAAAACCATACCGTATTTTTTTTTTTTTTTTTTTTTTTTTTTTTCAGTTTTCCATATAAATATTATAAAGAGGGAAAGTTTTTTTGTTTGCAATAGGCAACCTCTAGAAGTACTGGTCCGACTACAAAAATTCTTCATTGAACAAAAGTTACACCAATATCGACTGTCATATGATAATGTTTAATTCTATACTTAATTTCCACGTAGACGTAGTCTCGGGCAGAAGCTAGTGCAAAAAAAGGTAATCTACACCATTCTAATTCTAAAGAGCTGGCCTTCTAACACATAATGACCACAATAACAGTACATGACACCAAATTACGTGTTACAATAAAATTAGCCTGTCGGTTAATGATGATTAATGAGTTGGATTCAAAGTCACACCTTTCCGAGTTCGTTGCCGGGGTACACGCAGCGGCTCCCGGGGCCCCCGCGCCATGTTGAGTACCGCTGGAATCGATCACGTGAAACAAAGAGCCGTGCTGTATTTTTTGATGGCGATAATGTCACATTTAACAATTGTAGTTAGTCGCAGCAACTTTGTGGAGTGGTACGTTGGACAATGGCTTATTATATTAATTGACTTTATTATGCCCATGAATTATAGTGTTATATTTGATAAATTATTCATCAAAGCTTTGAAGTGTGGTAACTTTGGAGTTATCGACTTTATTAAAAATCAGAAATAGAACTCAAGGGTTCAATACTACCGTAGGCACAATATTAAACCCTAAATACAAAAAAAAAAGTTTATACATACATACATACATACTGTTACGAGCCGGGTATGGGATAAATTAATTACTACCACTCAGACAATTAAATAACTTTATTAAACACAAAAACACTTAAGCTTAATCACAAATACAGTACTGATCACTATTCGCTTAGATATCGCACTTCTAGTTCACTTCGATTCGCTTCGTTGTATCGCCTGAATCAGACTGACTCTCGTTTGTCGGCGCTTGTGCTTTTATACAACACACGAATGTTCACGAACATTCCGGCAATGTCTACTTGTACCGAATAAAGAAATAGGTACCTTATGCCCCCGGCGTACGGTCGAAATTACAATGACAACTAACTTCCAACTAATAATAATAGTGGAATGCTTCTCGAAGCCTTTAGCCAAACACACTGTAATCACGTGCTTTCTAGAAAGATCTCGTACGTACGACGTAACACTGCCCCCTCCTTAGACATGCTCGTCCCGAGCATCATTAGCCCCGTAGTATCGGGCCAATCGGTCTACAATGGAGGCACCTTAAAGCCCCGCGCTGAAGGTGCAGCAACTACTGAAGCTACAGTGACGTCTCCAGTCTTCAGTTCCCCCAAAGCCTTCTTCACCCCAGCGATCTGAACTTCGGCTTCTGAGAGGCGATTCTCGTGCTGCTGTACCTGATCCTTCATCACCTTTAGGTCTTTGCCAAAAGTTGCATGAAGATCCTTTATGAGGAGCATCTGCTCGTCTTGGCGGCGGACCTGCTCCTCTTGGCGGCGGACCTGCTCCTCTTTGTCTCGCTGCAACTGCTCTTCCAACCGGCGAGCCTGCTCCTCTTGACGGCGAGCCTGCTCCTCTTTGTCTCGCTGCAACTGCTCTTCCAACCGGCGAGACTGCTCCTGTAGCAGCGCCATTAAAGCTGACAAGTCTGGCGCACTTGATGCTGTAGCAACTGCAGATGGGCCAGCGACTTGCACTGACGTAGGCTGGTCACCACCCGGTGTCTGTGTTGGAGAACCTCCAAACCGCCTTTGGTCCATGTCCTGCTGTCGCTGACTCCTGGTACGGATACCGTCCGTGTCGTCCTTCGGTAGAATCGGCATAATTTATCCCTCACTTCTGACACCAAATTGTTCCGAGCCGGGTATGGGATAAATTAATTACTACCACTCAGACAATTAAATAACTTTATTAAACACAAAAACACTTAAGCTTAATCACAAATACAGTACTGATCACTATTCGCTTAGATATCGCACTTCTAGTTCACTTCGATTCGCTTCGTTGTATCGCCTGAATCAGACTGACTCTCGTTTGTCGGCGCTTGTGCTTTTATACAACACACGAATGTTCACGAACATTCCGGCAATGTCTACTTGTACCGAATAAAGAAATAGGTACCTTATGCCCTCGGCGTACGGTCGAAATTACAATGACAACTAACTTCCAACTAATAATAATAGTGGAATGCTTCTCGAAGCCTTTAGCCAAACACACTGTAATCACGTGCTTTCTAGAAAGATCTCGTACGTACGACGTAACAATACTATCACGCCTGTATTCCCCGAAGGGTTAGGCAGACGTGTACCAATGAACTCACTCAATGTACGGTTTTACTTCGCCGGTAAAACACACACAAAACATGTTTATTGTATATAAAAATAGATTACAGTAATGTATTGTTGTAATAAATCGATATGTATTCTTGTAAATAAAAATAGAATTTTGTTAAAGCGGCTATTTATAGTAATACACATATTGTGAACATTTCAGGCGTCTACCTATTACGGTGCAAAAGATACAGCCCTGTGACAAACGAACGAACAAACAGCGGAGCCTCAATAATAAGGTTCCGTTTCGCGCCCTTTGAGAACGCAACCCTAAAAAACAACCCCTACCTAGTCTTTGTAATAAGATCTACGCAAACGTTTGTCCAAAATCGTTAGAATAAGCAAAGAGAAATAATATTTTATCTTTTATCCCTCGAGAATTATCTAGTCCAAATAAAAAACGTTTGTGAATTTCCAATGCAAAATTATCCTCATTTTTTCCTCTACCCAAATCTGGTTTGCTAAATGGTAACATTATGGAGCTCTGCATAATTCCATAAGTTAGTGTGTAACGGTCCTTAGCCCGCACTCGATAGTTTAATATGGGCTTTCCTTAACCGTCTTATCGAATTATTGGACAAATTAATTGAGCACTTGACTGGGTAATTGGGGGCGATTAATTTAGGTTTACACAAAGCAAAGATCGTTTACTACAATCTATATCTATACTAATATCGCTCACCAAGGAATATATTGGATTGGCACATCTGCAAAAAACGTGTAATTGAGTTTGTACCACACAAGTGTTAAAAATTTCATAATCATAAGGTACAAACTCAATTTCACGTTTTTTGCAGATGTGCCTAATATATTACTAGGTGAGCGATGTATTATAAAGAGAAAAGACCTGTCTTTTGGTATATAACGAATAAAATTAAAACTACTGGACCGAATTAAAAAATTCTTTTACTGGTAGAAAGCTACATTATCACTGAGTAACATAGGCTATATAACATCACGCTACGACCCACGGGAGTGAAGCAGTAACCAAAGACGTATCTTAACGCGGGTGAAGTAAGCCACGCGGACGAAGCCGCGGATAGTCCGCTAGTTTATATAATAATATACCAGTTTTGAAAGGGTTATCAAGGGTCGGTTTTAGTGCTCAAAGATTAAAAAAGAATCGTTTATCTCACGTAACTGCCTCGTTAGCCTAGTGGTCCTAAGCACGACTGCTACGCTAGAGGTCCTGGGTTCGATTCCCAGGTCGAGCAAAAAGTGTTATTGGGTTTATCTATGAAATTCTCAGTAGCAGCTCGGAGTTTGGATTTGTGCTCGGTTAATGGCAATAGGCTCGCCCCCTATTACATGGGACCTAAATATACCGGCGAACTGTGGGTGTACATTGGTACACCTCTGCCTAACCCTTCGTGGAATACAGGCGTGATGGTATATATATTTTATTTATCTCACGTAAAACTTTATCGTAGAAACATAACACACACTTTATCGATTTACGCGCTTTCCCACTTGAAGTTTAAAGAATGACTATTGATATTATAATACTAGACATACTCTGCGGTTTCACCTGCGTTCATTTACGTCTTCGTAGCTGCCCCCCTAGCCAAGTCACAAAAGATAGACGCAAATGCTGAGTAGGCTTTAATAGATCTTCAACTTTATATGATTGGTTTTAAGTTGAAGATTTAATGAAGATTGCATAGCGTTTTCGTTCGTTCCAGTCGCTAACGCTTAGAAATCTTTAATAGATTTTCAACTTAAGGCTCTTGGGTATTAAGTTGAAAATCTATTGGTACCTACCGAGCGTTTACGATTATCGTTTGTGACTTGGCTAGGGGGGCAGATGTTGTATCGCCTATCTATACTATACTATTCCTCATAAATCTGGCAATCATGTACAAACATATTTTTTCAATGCGAGTTGTAGTTCCAAAGATTACGCGCTTTTAAACAAACAAACAAAAAAACTCTTCAATTTTATTTTAATTGTGTAGATATTTGTCATAATATATCATTGATAATAACATAGATACGAGTACTTACCTACTTTTTTGCTAAACGCATACATAACTATGTATGTCATAACATTATTTCGCAGACATTGATAAAGGTTACACATTAATTCTGTAGAACTTTTTAATATCTAACGTATCTCCATTGTATGTCCTATTAAAGTAAAATAAATAAAATAATAGGATTCATAGGAACTTCCAAAGATCCCTTTCTTTTGTATGTATCAATCAGATTGTGATTGTCGTAGAAATGTCTTTGAAATCCGACATTGTAAAATATACTTTCCACAGCATCTACGCAAGCGGCCTGATTCAGGTTATCGGGTCACCCGGGGAAACGCTCCATCGTACGCAGCTGAAAATCGGGCCCTAGTACCTCATCAATTTCGTCTCTATAACCTTCCAACTAGACTAGCGCATGCTCTATATTCACAGCTCCAAATATCTCACATAAAAGAAAATATCAGTCTTATAAACACCAATTAATATTAAAACATCTCAACATAGAGCCTCATTTCAACCAAAACTCATCCGACAATGTTTGAAGCATGTGCGGTGCTGGAGCCAGTCTTCATTACCATATCTTAAAGACCTCGACCTAGAAACTTGGGGACTCTTAGCAAACCAGAGGGGCACGCTTCAAATTTAAATTAGCCGTTTGTACCGTCAAGTGCGGTTCTTGAGTGATGTTCGAAAAATTGAGACTCCCTCTCAAAGGATTGGGGGACTCCGGAGGGGTCGGAGGCGTGATAACTCTTTATTGTGATGTCTTGTAGGTCAGTGACTCGTTACATAAGCCGATAACCTGTTTCGCCAACAATACTACTAGATAGCGGTTATCTGTTCGCGTGTCCTTAGGTAAATACGACTAGTTTGCTTACACAACACCGCAAAAAACTGGTTATTTTCATAACGCATGCAGTGCGAATTGAAGCGGACCCTTTCGCAGGCATAAGTACAACCTGTTTACAATAAAAAGTCGGTCAGTGGCGCTAAAACCTTAATTAGTAATGCCGTTACGTGGCGGCGCGCACGATGTACTGCGTAACTTGCATCTCGTCGGCTGTCAGCTCAGCTGTTTTGCACGCGGGTCGACGACCGCAGGGCTGGTCGTGACGTCACGGCCCTGCCGCGCCCACCGAGCCCCCCCCCCCCCCGCGTCTCCTCACACCCTTCGCGCCCCGCCCTTAGCCCCGAAGGACAATTATTTGCAGGATGCCATTCATCATTGTTACTTACAAAATCTCTTTGTTCTTATACATTTTAGTCCTCCGGCTGTAAATTTAAACGGGATTAGATGTTCTTTATAATAGTTGGCTCAAATGAAAATGTGTCACTGTGAAACTGTCACATTTTTTTCATGAAAATTCTGTTACATAACCATTGGGCTCGTAATTTATGTATGTTCACGTTTTTTGTTTTACCCCAGTTTCAGTGGGCTTACAAAGTAGGGCTATGACTAATATAGCGTAGGATTCTTATAAACATTGAACAGCTGTGTTGCTGTGTTTGCCAGTTATCAATGGGTGTGACCTACACATGAATATTTTCTTATATTACTGTGATATAGTTTTGTGTGTGTTTGTGGGGGAGATCAGCTGTTTACAAGGTAGGTGGTCGTTATTATAGTGTTGGTGGACAGTGACGATCAATCAGAGTAAATTACATGGCAGATCTATCAGCTGAGTTAATAGTATTGTCGAGTGGGTGGTGTGCATTTGACAATGGAAATTGGTCAAGTTTATAATGGATTGGGGTGATGTTCAATTACATGTATTTATTGGTGGAATAAAAGATCTACTTTGATCACAAGGTGGATTATCGAGTTTGTAAAGGACATGAGAATCTGCTGGATGCAGAAAGTAGTTTGTTTGATTGCTTTTTGTATGCGTTAATCTCAAGAACTACTGATCCAATTTAAAAAATACCCTTCTGCATTAGCCAACCAGTTTACTGCGGAAGATTATAGACTATATAACATTACGCTGCGATCCCACGGGAGCGGAGCAGAAACCAAAAACGTAGTAACTTAACGCGGAGTAATAGCCAGTAATAAAAATACAATTCCATTCCATTTTATTCCACAAAAATCAGACGAAATTATGCAGGAACTTGTATTAGAACGTAACCATGAAACAGAACTAGAAATGTAAATATAATCTCTTTACAAATGCACCTGCGTACGATATCAGCGGTAAGCAATCGATGGACCTTGGTGGATAACCTACAAGTGAGTGACGTCATCTGCACGGGTTGCAAGCCTCTGCAAGGGTACTAGACACCAACAATCAATATACATACTGTTATGAGCTGGTAAAACGCGATTCCTTCATAGATTTTGTAAACGTCACTTTTTTGTTAACTCAATTGATTAACGATTTATTGTTTGCAAAGCAACTAAAAATGTTATTTTACTGTTAACTAGCTAACCCGGCAGACGTTGTTTTGCCAACACAATTATTTCTAGGGGTATTTTTTTGGAGTGTCAAAAATAGTTTACGGCCTCTTCTCAGACCGAATATAGACAAAAAATTTAGTATCGGTCAAACCGTTTCGGGGGAGTTTACTTACAAACACTGTGACACGAGAATTCTATACATGCATACCATCACGCCTGTATTTGCCGACGGGTTAGGCAGAGGTGTATCAATGTACACCCATAGTTCGCCGGTATGTTTTTAGGTCCCATGTAACAGGGGGCGAGCCTATTGCCATTAACCGGGCACAAATCCTAACTCCGAGCTGCTACTGAGAAATTCATAGAAAAACTCAATAACATTTTCTTTTCTTCATTTTTTAGAAAAACTCAAGACATCTAGCGTAGCAGTCGCACATAGGACCACTAGGCCACCGAAGCAGAATTTTATATATACTCGTATAAATTAGTTATATTGTAAATTCAACTAGTTTTCAGGGTTGTAATTTTTTTAAGAAGTTTTGTTTTGTAATTATTGGTTAATAGTGTAGAGTGCCCAAATTGAACTAGAAAAACGTTGGTGACAGGTTGTCGTGCTTTAGTTGACAAGTATCGAGCGAGGCTGGCCTATCACGACTACTTTGAGCTGAACTAGGAAAGGTGGAGTTTTGATCTCCGGAGTCGTGATTGGAAAGGATTCCGGTAATATAAAGGTCTTTTAAAAAATCAAGGCTGTAACAATACTAATAAACTGCAATTCTGGGTCAAACAAAACAATTAAACAAAATTACAAGTATATTTTAAAGAATTTATATTTGCAATTGATACGCTAAAAAGTAGCTTCTGATGCAAAGTTGTAGTATGTAACGTCGGCAGAGGACGCCCTAGAAAGACCTGCACTGACCTTATTGGTGAGGTTCCTCAGAAAGGTTGGGTGTGTATTACCTATTCGTAACTGGCGTACTTGTATGACCAGATGTATGAACGTGGAAGAGGCGAAAGGAGTAGCAAGGATAATAGCCGATGGCGTTCTGTCGTTTCTGCCTACCCCCATGGGGAAAAGGCGTGAGTTTATAATATGTACAAAAATGTCATCATCACCAACATGCAAGTAGTTACATAATAACGCGACCTTTGACCCCGCGACCCTCACTGTTTTGCTCAGCACTGCGGGAAGCGAGTAATGAATGCATATGCACATACATTATTAAGTGTCACATCATTCGTGGGCCAGGGCTGTCACACGTTTAGCGTTGCTTGGAGAATGTATGAGAGATGTGGGTGAGCAGTGGTAGATATGTATTGGTAATTAATCTATAAGCTGATACGCAATGAATGAGTGAGTAAAGTTTGTCGTTGTTGCTCTAGTGCGGTAATGTAACGTAAAAAGCACGTGTGCGTCATACGCGGAGTGGTGGCCTAAAAGTGGTGCAATAACAGACGCTTTACGAGCTGGTGTTGATAATACCTTTTTTTTGGTAAAACATTAAATACAAATTATATTTTAAGTGACTTAAAAAATGACATCATCGTCATCATACCATCACGCCTGTATTCCCCGAAAGGTTAAGCAGAGGTGTGCCAATATACACCCAGAGTTCGCCGGTATGTTTAAATCCCATGTAATAGGAGCGTAGGTACCTAACAGGCATAAATCCTAACTTTAAGCTGCTACTAAGAATTTCATCTTTTTAAGTGACTTAAAAATTTAAAATAATCTTAATTATTGTTGCTTAAATCAATTGAAACTATAGACAAGCTAATGTTGATGACCACGTCTAGTCTCAGCCACCTTATGTTCGTAGCTCTATGGCACTGTTCGATATCGATATGGAGAACATCCCTATTCCTTTTAACGGATCATCGGAGCATTGCACGAATCACACATTCAGTTATCCAACAGGTTTTTTTTTTTTTTTGTTAGGCTTGGTAAAAGCGATATCAATTCTCTGCCTGTTACTCCTGTTACCATGGTTTTGGAACGTAATTCTAAACCAACTAAAGTACAAATTGTTTGCAGCTAAAAAAAACTGCCGTTCCACGCAAAAGAGCAATACCTAAAAGTTTAAAATGTTTGGAACAACGTTTTTTTTAATCAAAAGTGAAAAAGTCAAAAGTCTAGATTCGAAGGCACTTCTGAATTTCATTTACAAGAAAAAAATAATTGAATCTAATTGCCCATTCCAAAAGATAGTTTCGTTCGTCATGTCTAAATATTCTCGAATTTTGTCTAAAGTTAGATTTATATTCTGAATATTGTATTGGAGTTTTCCTCATATTCTTTAAAAGAAGCACGTGTATTTGTTTATTAACTAGCTTCTGCCCGCGACTTTGTCCGCATGACTTATTTCACCCAAGTTAAGTTACGTCTTTGGTTACTACTCCGCTCCCGTGTGTCGTAGCGTGATTGTATACAGGAAAAAAATTTAACCAGTGCGTAAATTTTGCCATAATAAACTTCAACACGTTTTATTAAACACGTATATTTTATTTTGATATGTCTTAGTACTAAAAAAAAAAGTTATCGCTTACGAAACATGTATACTTAAAAACCATGTTTTATTGTCACTCGGCGCTAGCGCATTCCCCACCCCCTCACCCCAGCCATGCGCCCGGGCGGCGGACAAGAGTTGTCATTGATAGTATGGCGAATAGATTTTGTCCATGTTTTGCTTATTTCAAACTCGGATAAGGATGAAATTTTTTTTAATTTTTTTTTTAACTAAGCACGGAAATGTATTCTATTACTGACACTGAACTACCAAAAAAAATTTACGCACTGGTTAAAAACTTATCCTGTATAGCCTATGACAGTCACAAATAACGTGACTTTCTATAGGTAAAATATTTTTCAAAAGCGGTTCTGTACAGAGATTACCCCAGGCCCCTACAACCCGACAAACTTAACCTTTTTATAATATTAGTACAGATTCACATTATTTATTTATTTTGCTACACGTGTAAACAGTACCTCCATTTTTCAGTAATTTTATTGTTCGTTCAGACTTTTACATAAGTAAAAAAATGGCCGTCAAACATTTCAGCCTCAAGCAGTCAAGCTACAATAGAAACAAACTAGTATATTTATCAATTCCACATTCATGCTCTATACGCGGGTGCCTGTATGCCTGTCTGTGACACGCTTATCTCCAGACAATCAGACATCTGGTAAGGGCAGGTATGTTGGTAACAATCACGTAAATTAGCTCACATAGGTAGCTCGCGCCATGTTGTGTTACTTCGATCAAAACTTAGGAATTATATGCTCGACTGACTGTGTTGTACGTCTGTAAAGTATGCATATACAGGGTGCTTTGAAATTGCTCGTATTCCTCTCGGGAGAAGAAACTATGACTAATTTAGAATGATTTAACCCCTATCACTTGGGGGTCGAAAATCCTCCATTTTCGAGAAAATCTACTTTGTTTTTATTTTTAGAAAAATCTGAATTTTGGTAATTAAAAATTAATAAAAAAAAAAACTTATCACTTATCAGATTTCTTTTTTAATTTATTGCAAGTTTTAACATACAACATAAAATCTAACAGTAAATAAATTACACAGTTTTTAGCTTTAGAGAGGTTGGTCAATTAGTAAGCTATCAGATCATAGAAAACTTTTGGCTGAAAAGTGATAAGTTTTTTTTTATTAAATGTTAATTACCAAAATTCGGATTTTTCTAAAAATAAAAACAAAGTAGATTTTCTCGAAAATGGAGGATTTTCGACCCCCAAGTGATAGGGGTTAAATCATTCTAAATTAGTTATAGTTTCTTCTCCCGAGAGGAATACGAGCAATTTCAAAGCACCCTGTATAAATAATTGGTTTTTGTACTGGTATTTGTAGGATCAAAGGGGTTTTGGTTCAGTGGAACATAGGTCTCTACACTTCATTCTTTTGAATAGCTAGTAATATGATTTTCGATTGTGTTATTTTTCTTAGCTTCTTGGCTGGTTTCAGCTGCATTTAAGTCCAAAGCCAAGTAAATGCAACGTGTGGTGTGTTGTGATGAGGGCCTATTTCGTTTTCATCAATTTGCATGATTTTTTTTTACAATTCTACTAGTGTTTAAAATTGCAGCTTTCTGTAAGGTAATGTAGAGTTTCTTTTAGATTCTTTAATTTTAGGCTGTGGAAAAGATGATACGGGATAACGCTTGTTGTTATTATTATAATTAGCTCATACTGTCCCACTGCTGGGCAAAGAGGCCTCCCTCTCATTACTACCATCGTTAGCGAATTACGCTACATATTGCCAATTTCTGAAGGAAGCCGCCCAAGTCATCCCGCTATACCTTTGTGGTCTACCGCAGCCCTGGCTCGCCAATTCGGTGCACCAATCTAGAATATAGGCCCTATAGGACATGTGGTATATGTCCAGCCTGATCTCATTTGAATTAGGCAGCATTAAAATAGTTTTTGAGCACTTTAGAATTAACAAACATTCGATTAAAGACAAGAAAAATCAATAAAATCTTGTTAAAATTCGAAATTACCTGTAGTAACGATTCAAAGGCGATAATTGGCAAAAAGACATTTCGATACAAAGGAAATCCGACATCAAACACGTTAAATAAGACAGTCAATTAAAACATACAATTTAATTCAAATCATTATTCAAATGACAAGTACAATTGGCAAAAAAATACGTCAATTAATATTTGATGTGTGTTTTGAAAGAAAGAAAATATGTTTATTGACACACACCATGTGCACTCAAAAAAGGCCATAAAGCAAAAAAAAAAAAAACAAAATATTTTTCTGTGTAATGCAATTATATTTTCAGATATATCATGTCTGTTGTATTTAAAAATTAAAGTTATAAAGCAACTAGAATATCATGCAGCTCTAAATAACGTAGGAGTCGGTTCAAAGGTCGGCCATGTTTTAAGTGATTGTTCGCTAGCCGTCGACTATGAGCTATTGTTACCGCCTATTAAGTTTTTTGCGAGTCTATAAACGACTCGTACTCATAATTCAATATACTGGGAGTCGTGTGTCGTCTTTTATGCCTATACTAGAAAGGTTTAGGTAGTTAACTAAATGTAAACAAAACAAACCACGTGACTCATGGATGCTAAACCTTTCACTTCAAATTTTAAAATCGTATTATTTAAAGTCGTATAATAATAGGCTCTAGTCTATATCAGAATTTGAGGAACTATCTGCCACGTTAATAATAAAACGTTCAGTGGTATTATCAATCATTTATCTAATTTAAACATTTTCTGTTCTTGTTTTATTACATGACCCTCGCAATTTTCAAAGGCGCCTGGTTAATCGACTAAACGTAATACCTGCAATTTTAGTTGCCATACTACATCACGGGCGTACTCTTCAATTTAGCGACGTTATCTAATTCATCGTATCTTCTAAAAGGTTTTGGGAACCTGTCTTTTTAGGCTCTTTACAATAGACAGATTACAAAATATTATACTATTTTATAAAACTAACAAAAAAGTGGTGTTCAAACAATGACATCTATGAAGAATAGTTTACGAATAAATAATAAAGTTTAACATACATTAATAAAAGAGAAAAGTATCGCATAAATCGAAATTAGAATTGATTTTGTTGTAACGTATTTTTGAACAAGGAAGTGTCAACTATAAAAAACCTTTTCTACGATTTGTTTACCTTTAGTTAACTACCTAAACCTTTCTAGTATAGCTAGCTGTAGCCCGCGACTTCGTTAGTAAAATATAACCCACTACCTTCTGCCTCCGTGAGTTTATCCACGTGGATATTTTCACCCGTGTGTAACGTCTTTGGTTACTGATCCGATCCCGTGTGCCGCACCGTGATATTATAAAGCTTATGACACTCACAAATAACGTGGCTTTCTATGGGTAAAAGAATTTTAAAAATCGGTTCAGTAGATCCCGAGATTTCCCCCTACAATATATTATATTAGTATAGTTATTAACTTGTTAGTAATAAATCTCTACAGTCGGAAAACCTTGTTTTTTTGTGGTAAGATCGCCGTTCAATTTTAGGATTTAAAAACGCACGTATGTCTCCTACATACGTGCGTAACACTGGTAAAACATTTATTTCGGAATAAAAAAGAAAGTTAAACTTAATAATCGTCATTCATTCTTGCACCAATGCAGTCAAATTAAATGACAAAAATGATGACCCAAATATTCTTGATACTTGACAAATTTTTCGCCCGCACATCAAAACGTCAACTTCAATTCGCATTAGCAGTTTCTTGTATCTATTTCTTTCTCGTATATATCTCGTAACTACTATGACACATGTCAAATGTAACATGACTGTGATGTTATTTTATAACCCCAGACGAGTCGCGCCCTCGTTGAGCGGGATCGATCCGAAATTTCAAATGAACGTATTGGTGCAATGAAGTGTTGAAGTCAGTCGTGACGTTTTGTCGCAAGTCGGGCTTTCTGTATTGATTTAAGTTTGCAGCCATGTTTTAAAAACACAAATATTAATTAAATTGAAGTCTTTTACTTACAGTTCCATTTCATTTTCTCGTTGTTGCACTTGTTTATTTATTTAAACTTTATGCAACTAAAACTACAAACCGCGGACTTAATGTCTTAGGCATTCTCTTACAGTCAACCAAGGTGCAAATTATTGCCATAGCGTAAAATAGTAAAATATTTTATTATTCTAAAAATTAAGAATCAAGGTATCAATTAATTAAGGTCAGGTGCACTGTACTCGTAACCGGCGTGCTTGTACCAGATGTATGAATGTGGAAGAAACGAAAGGAGTATGTAAGGATCGTAGCAGGCGGCGTTCCGTAGTTTCTGCCTAACCCCATGGGAAAAAGGCGTGAGTTTATGTATGTATGTATGTATGTTAAGTATCATGATGATGTCATTGCCCTATAAGCAACTAGTATCAACTTCTAGTGACTACTGTGTGTCAATCAATACCAACGCGTAATGTGATAATAATGTAAGGTTCAACACAAATCAAAATGATATCAACAATCCTTAGTATTTTATTATTCACGCATGAAATACAGTGTGTGCGCAAGTAAATGGCCCACTCGTTTACATAACGATTAACGTGGCACTACGTGTACTATAATGTTTACATTTATTATTACAACGCCTCCTAAATCTCAGAGCGGATAAGCGAGTACTGCCCAGGGTTCATTGCACCGTAAAAAAAAAATGTTTGTTCGAACTTCGAAGATGAGTGTGAAAAAATCGTGTTAGTATGTAAATTCTGGATTTTTTAGTTCCAAATTCAATTTTCGAGATTGACTTCTGAATTTATTAAATAATTATTTTAGAAGACAGTTTCCTTTCAATATTAATGTTTTGTACAAATTAAAAAATATATCAAAGTTATTTTTTTAAGAATAAATTACTTAAATATTCATTTGAGTTTAAAGCAAGGTAGAAAGATAAATATGCATGTTCTTTTCTTTAGCTAAAACACTTATTTTGTTTTGACTAATGGACTTAGAAATGTACCTTATAAAAACATAAAACAAAACATAAAGCTTGTAGAAAATAAAGAAGGATTCTTCATTTACCTTGAGCAGAATTTAAGATCAAGGAGTACCTAAAACAACTATCAACAAGACAGCCTTAAAATAAAAAATATTTAAGCCTTAAAAGAAAATACGAATTGTCCTGCAAAATTGTAATGAAGAATACAGTAGTAGTCCCTTCATTCAAACTGCAAATTTATCTGTCATTGTTCGGACCTTCAGGCATCTTTACAAGCTTAACTTTTATCTATACTAATTAAGTTGTTTGTTTTTGTGAGTACAGCACGATTGCACTAAGGAATTGGTGCATCATGTTGCATTTTAACGCATTGTTTGAGAAAATTTGTCTAAACTTTTCATTTTTCTTCTAAGATCCTATAAAGTTCTAAAATGATGTGGGACTACTGGAGAGGTTACGTACCGTAATGTAATATTACGTGTCGTAAGCTGCCTGCTCTGCCCAGCGCTCCGCAGCCCCAGCGGCCCTTACATCACAGCTCCGCCGCCGGCGCCGCGCGGCATGGAGCGCTCGTGGTCGCCACTCGCTGCGTAACCTTGCGTACGATGATAAACAAGTGACGTCACAAGCTATTTTTAACCATGTTTGTGCCGAGAGCTGTGTGCGAACATGCGCGCGCGCCGAGGTCAACGCCCTACGCGCGTATCTGAACCAATCTGAAAGTCCGCGAACGATACGCTTCGTTCGTCGTTTAGACGATTTCTACAAACTACTACGCTGTGTAGTCTTTATTGGCCTTGTGGGCGATGGTGGAGGCTCTCCCTTTATGGCGGCCGACTACGGAATCTAATTAAGCTACCGTGTCTGTGAAACGCGCCTTGATTTAGTCCGAGTTTTTCTTGTCAGCGAATTTTCTGAATGCCGTGAACGCTTGCGACGGTCTCGTTCAATTATAACTTGAATTTAGAACCGAGGCGAACGCTTTAGTACCTTGTTTTGCTACTAAAATGTAAACAGCTTACCAATTTATATTGAAGTCGAAATGCAGGGAAAACAATCAGGGAGTCAAATTGAAAAGACGTGTAGAGAATCTGTTGTTTTAGAAACTAGGAATAACAGAGGTGCAATATCGACTCGTTTTAGAGCAGGTAGCGTGCGAGCCAAACAAATAAGAGTAAGAAAATAACGTTTTGAAGAAAAATATAATATGAAAAGCAACTTCTGTCCACACGAAGCGCTTATGTGACCTTCGGAATAGATCAACGACATGGTATTGCTCCATTTCCTTTGAACGTTACGTGATGATAAAATCGTTCCGTATCTTTCGACACGACATTTTGTTACGAAGACAAAATACCATTGAAATGCGTAACATTTTCTAGCGGTGCGAACAGAAACACTTGAAGAATTGTTTATTGTTTTGGCTACTCTTTGATAGTTCTATGAGATTAATTCTGTACAAACATTGGATGCGCAGACAAAACTTCCACTCATACGTAACATGTAAAACAATACGATGATAAAGCATTGTGCGAACTAACATACCACTAATGACGTAATAAATAACTGGGGCCGAGCTCCGGCCGACTCGGCTTATTCGACAAATCCGAATTCAAATGAAATATCATCGAAATTCAAGTAGTGGGTAGCGTTACAGCGTGGCTGTGGGATGCGCCGCGCGGCGTGTCGCACGCGGCGCACTAACACCGACAGTAGCTCGCAGGGGTGAGTGAGCATTTTCCGAATTGGCATTCGCCAGTCGGGAACGCTTTGTTCGTCGTTATCTGAGCGCACAGCAATGTCTGTAAACGGTAGTGAAAGGGCGATACGCGCCGAGCGACGTCGACAAAGGGCCCTGGGGGTCTACTCTGAAATGACAAATCCGAAGTTTCGGCCGAATCTTCGGACGTTTCCTACTACGAAGTTCATTTTATTTCGTTCGGTCGGTCGAATCCGACCGAACTTCATTTTGACGTTTGTTGTATCGTAAACCCTACTCTGAACGAGAAAAGTCCGACCGAAAGCTTTAGTTTGACAAGAGTTACATCGTAAATTAATGTCAATATTCACGACAGCAAAATAGCTACCTTTTGAGTATCGTAATCATCAAATTTAATGAATTATTAACAACTATCACACACATACCATCACGCTTGCTTTCCCCGAAAGATTAGGCAGAGGTTTAACCAATATACGCCCACAGTTCGCCGGTATAATTAGGTACCATGTAATAGGAGGCGAGCCTATTGCCATTAACTGGGTACAAATCTTAACTCCGAGCTGCTACTGAGAATTTCATAGAAAAACCTAATAATACTTTGCTCGACCTGGGAATCGAACCCAAGACCTCTAGCGTAGCAGGCGCGCTTAGGAACATTAGGCTACCGAAGCAGTTATTAACAATTATCTTGAGTTTTATTTTTGTTTAAAGTGAATGTGTCAACTGTTAACTGAAACAAAATAAAAAAAAAACCGAAGTTCAACGTTAAATTTAATTAAAAGCGAAGGATTTTTACAGTTATTGGAGAATAGTTTTATATTATTTTAAAAGTAGACATAGATGTACATTAGGTAGGAGACAGAAATAACTTAGGATTATGTTCAACAAATAAAAAAATGATCTTCTGTCCAAAATACACTATTCTGTCCCGCACAGAGCTTCCAGCTAGAAGAGTTCAGGATAACGTCAAGATTCTTTGCACCGTTGTATGGCTGTAAAATGATAGGACCCATAGCATTAAGCGTGTTGCGAATTTTTTCCCGCAGTCAATGGTTCAGCGTACGACTGTCGATATTCCTCAAACTGCCTTGAGCCAAATCTCGATGCTCTTCAAGGAAATTAAGGAGAGCATCAATGTGTGCTGTCGGTCTGGACATGGTGACTTTGTCTTGCAGAATGTGTGTTCATAATAACTAATTCATTTCCGAACTTCCAAAACACGAACATGGGAAAACGATAAACCCAAGGGGCGCTTCTTTTTACTTCATTTGTGCGGCTGTGGTATCACTGCGACCATGGCTGATCTATTGTGATCGCCGCAACGCAAGGGGCACTTGATCACGGGTTAAATAAATAATTTAAAGTGTAGTAAGCTTATTCTTTGTTATCAACTCATAACTCAACACGTAACTTAAGACTTTTCTCTTCAATCGGCATTTGATGATAAACGACAGAAATACAGTTACCTATCGGTATATAACGTTTGCGACAGACGAGATTTGTATTTTGTCCCTGAATTATGCATGAATAAAAAACTCAAGCACCGCTAGTTTGTTTACATTTTACTTGTCATCATTTGACTTTTTTAACTTTTTCTTCTAATGATAATCGACAAAGGTATACAACCTTTCCAGCCAGCTACAAATTCAATGTTATTTTGAGAAATATTACAATGTTCGTAGGTATAAATACTGAATTAATAGCGAAGTTCAATTTCCATGTTATAGAAAATAATTTCAATCTGTAATTCAACAGTTAAATCATATCGAAAGACTAATAAAAACATATCGATAAAACATTCAACTCTAGACCTATATTTCGTTCAGTCCGACACTCTGCCGAAAATTGACTATGGTTCCGACCGAACTGAGCCATCCCGAACTTTGTTCGTAGTAGGGCAACAATGCAAACTTCGGTCGTGTTTCGGTCGGTCGGTTCGGTCGGATTTGTCATTTCAGAGTAGACCCCCTGGTTAATGCGATCCGACGTTCGGTAGCTCGGTACCGTTTTACGGGCTGCGTTCCCGCTCAGCTGGAACGTTTTCAATTTGCCGGGACTTAGCGAATTCTCATTTTACTCAAGGTCCACTTGCACAAAGGCTCGCGTATATCACAACACCGCCCACCCCGACGTAATCCACATTGTAAGTGGCTAATACCCGTGGAACTTCGTAAGCCGAACACCCTAGATAAGTGTATTAATATTTTATGTTAGTGCTTCCAGCTGTTTGATACAATTACGTAAATTACTCGTTCGAGTACGCCTCGTTCCTTTGAAGTGTTGAAAAAAGAATGAATAATTTGTTTCACGAAACTCGTACCTTTAAGTAATCAAGTATCAAAACTTGTTCTAATACAAACAGCGAGAGGACCGTCTGTATTCAGAGTCGGGGGACAGCAAATAGCCATCTGATATGAATAGTGGCCATTAATCTGTTGGAAACAAGTGACCGAAGATTCGGAATTGCGTGTCGGGGCCGCGAGGTCGATGACCTGGTATCACACACCTACATAAAGATGCGTACACGCTTATGAGCGTCCTATAAAGCTAACGGCGCCTTTGTTAGGTATCGGGCGTCGGGTACAGGTTTCTATTTTCTATTAATAAGGACATTTTTAGCTCGACTCGTTGGTAACTTCGTCCTGTTTAATATTTACGTATTCGTCGCCTTTCTACCTACTTTGTTTTTTTTTCGTTCCGTTTTGTAAGTTGCCTTCGTAGCGTCTTGTTATTGCAGAGTTACGGCATAATATTACGTGTTACTGGCGTATAACGGAGCGCGTTCAATTAAAAATGATGTCGATTTAGAGTACCAAATTAATGTTTGTTTTATTTTGTTTGCAGGTATGATTCAACATTCCAGTAAAGTATTTTGTAAGTTGAACACAGTCCTGCTTCATTTCCTAACAATTTATAATTTCACGAGAAAAAAAAATGTTTACCATTTGCAAGTAGAGCATACTTCAATCCGTATCGTAAACGTCACGTCATTAGTGACGTCAGCTCACCTATTTGCATTATTTCGATATAATCGCATTATCAGTGAAATTCACAAACGTTCACACGTGACTTTCACAACGCTGAGGTGAAACGAATGACATTCTAAATATACTGCCATTGTAGTTTTAAAAACAGCTGGTGAATTTTAAAATTAAAAGTTTTAAATGTCACTTTTGTTGACATCGCGTTTGTAGGTGATCTTTTAATTGTTGAGTTCTGAAAACTTTTATATATTTTTATAACTTTTATATTTCATTATTTTTACTGTTTTAGACATGATGTATTCAAGAACAGGCGCAAATTCCTAAGCCCTAAGCTCCGTTAAGTAGCGACTCAATAAAAAGACCCGTAAAAGCACAGTTACACAATTTATACAAAAAAAACCGATACTGACTCAAAAGGCAAATATCCACATAAAAAAGTCCATTCAATCAACTTCAACTTAACTTTTTAATTCTATTCTTTAAAAATAGAATAAAATTTAAAGAAAATTTAAACGTGAAATGCTTTCACTAAAATAACTGACGACCTTCGCGAAGTGAATTTATTTGGCATACTACTTCGGCTGCCCGTGTATCGTTGTCATGCTGTTGGCATTAAAGGGTTAGCCCGGGTCGTATGTTTGTCGTGGGTTCGTGTTTCATCTCGTAAATATGCCAGTTTTGATATTTTGATGGACTAATGATAACAGCTCTGATTTGCTGTGACATTACATAAGTAACGCGACCTTATTACGATTATAGTTTTGCTTTTCATCGTGGTGTTTCTTGCAAAAGAGAGATCTTAGTACGAGTGTCAAAGTAACTTCAGCAGTACATTTAAATTTTTCAAAAGGTTGCATTATTTTCCTCGTTTGCGAGATTCGAATATAGTGCAAGGGCCTCCGCCCTCGTCCGAATTTTTGTAGGACCAATTATTATCGGACCGTTCAATAGAACCATAGTTCCATAGTTTCGTGGGACCGATTTTTGTAGGTCGTGTGCGTTGGTATATTAGAATTAATATGTTCCATTCTCTCCGACAAAAAATCGGTCACCGATTGTCGGACAGCCTATACATGGTAGATAGTGTAACGTAATGTAACTCTACTACTGGGGTTTTGTTAATTTAGTGGACCATCATTAGTAGTACCGTTACTATTTCTATTACCAGCTTTTGAAAAAGGTCCTGAAATGCTTATTGATAAGTAAGCACACTTACTTTAATTAGTGACCCCCCGTATACAGAGTCGAGACCTTTGACCTTTCATAGAGAAATACGGAAAGGCCTTGACTTTTAGCCTCTCATCCCACGTTTGATCATTCAGATGAGTGCAATTCCCGCAGGTATCGACATTTCGTATCGTTCTCCTGCTAACCGTATTATATTTGTAGTAGAAACAGAAAGGTCAACGAGTATTTATATAATTTATGGATGCAAAGCGTTCAGTCCGATCATCCCGCTAGGAGGCTATTTTTGACATTGTATTATTTAGGATTACTGTTACTAACTGGACATCTGATGACTAATTTGGCATGACCCTTTTGATAATGTTTTATTTTTTTAATAATGTATTATTTATACCGTGTTAGCGGCATCTGTCTTTCCATGACTTTCTCAGATAGTAGGAACTTATTGAAAAACCTTTTTTTTTCGAAATAACTGTCAACTTTGAAAATGGAACACTATGTGTTCCATTTCTAAATCTTAGGTATATCTCTATCCCTGTCTTTTCTATCTGAATGATTCCTCTCTCTTATTCCTGCACCTTCTAAATGCGTTGGTTACTTTCCTAACCAAAGAGTATAATAATGTGTATTTTAAGATTTTATTAGCTCGTGCGTGACATCATTATGATGGAATACATAGAATATGTCACTAACTGGACGGGGACAGAAGGGTCAGGGCATAATTATAAAGGACTATGGGGCTCTGCGTGTAAAAGACACATAACGAATCCGAAAGTTAAATGTCCTTCCCATCATTCCGAGCTTATTTGGTACAAACAAACAGACAAATCATAAGGATTATTTGTCCTTAATTTTTTACGATGTTATTCTTATACTATTCAATGTTGGAGTATTTATCATTCAATAATGTAAATTATGCCTATGCAAATATGTTAACGTTTTGTTTGATTACTTACTTAACACTTTTTTTTCGGATCTTATCAGTACAATCGTCTTAAAACGAGATTTAATGTTGCAAGTCATCCTTTATCAGCAATTTATCTTCAGAGGACTGAGCGTCATTATCATTGGTAATCATTACCTAAAAACTGTTTTGTTTTTAATTATGTAAAGTGCCCTTTTAGTTGTCGTATTTAAAACAATATGGCGGACTAACGGTTTAATTCAAATTTCGAATTTCGAATGACCAAGACGTTCTATTCGAACTTATCTTCACGTATGATTGATGCGAAATCTCGTGATTGTCATACTGTGTTTGTTCGCCAAATGTACTGTAGGTACCTATATAGTTGACTTTCTGTCCTTTCTTATCTAGTAATAGGTACTAAAGTACTTATCACATGCAGGTGTTGTTGATTTTTGATGTGTGACGTAACTGGTCGCGTGTACAAACTCGTTAGTTTGTGCTATTATATTATTAGTTGTACTACATTTTATGTTGGACGGTATAATAACAATATTATGATAATAACATAATGAGAGATCGGTGTTTTAAAGTGCGTGAGTGATAGGTAGGTACATGCGTCAAAAAGTGGACTTTATACGGAAATGTAATCACTGATTAGAAAAAAGAAAGAAAAAAGATTAATCAGTTTTGATTGCATTTTTAGATAACGGACTATTTATAAAGTCTTTCGAACAGGAAGTGAACGAAAAACACGATAGAAATTTTATAAACACGTCCATTTTGAAGCACATTCTGACAAATATTATTCCATGTAGGTACCAACCCACCTTAAGATCTCGCAAAACCTCCAGCAAATCGTTACGAGGTATTCCCCAAACAGGAATTCGCAGGGTAACCCATATTAAAATACCCATTCCATCCGTTATCGTTAACCCTCCGAGCGCGTTATTAGGAAATAATTCCGAATGTAAAACGCCGCCGGTCAATATGACCGGTGCAATCAATACGGGACGTGTGAACGGCGGATGTAATCCCAGTGACTAATGACTCGAGGGCTAACGACTAAACTTGGACGAGGTAATGTTTGTTGACGTGACGTAACAGATGACGGATGGCTTTTGTTTTAGCCGTGTGCATCGGAAGGGTTGGGTGGAGACAGTGATTCTTTTTTTTTTTGTGTTGCATTTTTCGGTATTGTGTTGTCTGTGCTAATGTTATAAAGAGGTTAAGTTGGTTAGTTTTGTTTTTGTAAGAGGTAATCTTTGGTACTACTGGTCCGATTATAATGGTTCTTTTAAAGATACCATATTACCATTGCTGAGTGTCAAAGGCTGTTTATGTCATATTTGATTTCAATGCTAATGTGGTCGCGGTTAGAAGCGTTTTTTTTATATATTTTTATCTGACCACGTGGAAGAAAAACTTCGTAAGGAAATCTAATTATAATAAGAGGTCTGAAAGTCGCTGTTTTACCTTAAGCAGGCGTGGTGATCTTCTCGATATGAGAAGAGACTTTTGTCCTGCCGTAGGCCAATAATAGTCAGACATTAATATCTAATATTTCTATCACCTGTATTTTTCATTTTGCGGCTCCCGTGCAAACGTTTCCACTTTCCTCTAATTGACAGACAGCCCCAAAAATAAAGCCAGTAAAATGATAAAATAAAAAATCCGGTAAGTAGGTACCTATCTAAGTTCATTGACCCTGTATCCACGTGGAGGCTTATGAAGGCGTCAATAAACATTTTTGTCAATTTTAACCGTATAAGGAAGTTCGTAAAGTTATTTATTCCAACCGCGTCTGTCACACGGAAATATAAAAATAAGTAAGTATTAGTATCGCCAAATACATTTGCTATTCCGGTATTTGAAAGGCTTTTACTAAATATAGCACAAGCTTAATAATATGACGAAAATAGGAAAGAGAAGTCAAAGCAAATGTATTTTAATAACATAAGCAGGTAAAGTTTGTTTGCTATTTTTGTTTGTAAGAGGGTAATCTCTGGAAGTACTGCAAACAATATACTGTCGTTAATAGAAAGCTACACTATTGACAAATGCCTATGTTTCATAGTATACTTGACTTCCATACGGACTTTATTACATGTGACCTAAAACATACCGGCGGACTGTGGGTGTACACCACACCCACACACTGACTGACTCTCTGACTGTCTCTCTCTCTGGGTGACTGTGGGTGTACTGTGGGTGTGTGGTGGTACACCTCTGCTTAACCCTTCGGGGAATACAGGCCTTATGGCATGTGTATGTATTGACTTCCACATATACAAAGTCGCCGTCAGAAACTAGTATGCAATAAGAACACAAAAATATTTGGTTGACATTATTCTTGTAAGACAGATATAACGTAAGATAAGAGCAGAGTTGACATTGACAGCTGTCAAATTAAATCGACGCCATATTGTTGCTAAGCCCACACCTATAATTAAATCCACTAACCCCATTACAAAACAAACACAAATAGAAAATCTAAATAAAACCACCTATAATTAAACCTACTATAAATACAGTACCAATAATAGATTGATACTAGGACACAATAGATTGATAGAGCTTGTCTATTACCGGCTGTCATCGGGCCGGTTGCCATAGCAACGGTAGGTACTCTGAATAACTGATTGATCCGCTTACGTTATCGTGATCGTCGTTTGTTAAATAATCTAGTGACTTGCAGGTTTTGTTGCTGTTTGTAGTTTGTTGTTCACGCTGCTTGTTTTAGTTGGTCGGTAGAGCTGGAATGTTTTTAGAAGCTTACCATATTGCATGGTGCATTTGTATGCCTTTGGAATGACCTATACCTATATAACATGGTACTACATTTATTAAGAAGTTACATAGTGTAATTTGGCCGCGGAAATTGGAATTTGGAAAATCTCAGATTTTGAACTAACTATAATCAATATTTCATATTGAACTGTTTTTGCTGGATAGTAAAGTAAAATATTTTGCATATTGAATTAGTTAGACGTAATCAATTTGATTATTAAGAGATTGTAGGTTGGCTTATTTCCGCAGAATTAAGCTTATTTTCAAGCATATCAAGCATTATCTTACTGAGATAGCTAAGATAATTTAGGAATCCCATAAAAATTAAATGAACATACCAAACACAAGAACCGAACCCACAACACATTTTTAAAAACCCAACCAAATGCATCGCTAAACAGCACGCACGCATTATGTGGTCGCCGATAAACGCACCCGCGACCAAATGCAGTTGCGTGGTCGCGGCGACCACACGGCGACCACACAACGCTTGTTCATATTTAATACGACCATTAACAGTTTTAGTGGCGTATATTTAACTTTTAATTCGGATCGCGTGCTTTGTGGAGTGTTTACTGCCGTGCTCCCTTTAGACCTAGCGTGAGGGATCGTTTAGTTGTTATTTTATGTGTTTAAGAAGCTGTAAATGCGACAGGTAAATGTCTATGAAATAGTTTAGTGGTTCTCGAGTTATGACTGTGTGTCATACTACGAAAATAGACTCACCTGAGGCCTACTTAGAATCTATTTTCGCTTTTTCAGGATGAATACTAAACTACCTTCTTATTTATTTTCTTTATTATTTATGTTTGTGTAACTTGACGAAATGTATAAAGCAGCAGCATTTATTTTTTCATGATTTCATGTTTGGTCCTGTAGTAAAACTTGGCCATAATGATAAGTACCTTTTCTGTTTCCTGGTAAAGAAAGGCTATTGTTGTAATAAAAGATAAATAAATAAATTATCTGCTAGATAAGCTATCTTGGACTTATCCGGTAGTGGTAAATTGGTTAGGTAAAATAGGCAACTAAATTCGATTCTATTTTTTGGATATGACATTCAAAAGTGCTTTTTAATGATCTAACTATATTACATAAATGACGTACTTGTAAGTCTCAGATAGAATAAAAATTCATAAATAAATTAATCATCCATCAGGTTAAAAAAAATACGTAGGTAAACTTGTTTACGACGTAAATTCCAAATGAAAGTCACATCAAACAATAATATAACCGTTTCATATAAAAACATATTTAGAATCCAACAATGATTTCGTGGTAGTAGTAATATTTTCAGAAAACAAACATATTAGCTCGGTACACACACACAGAGTCGAATGAAAACAAATAGGAGTTGGAAGACACAATATACTCGTAAATTACGGTAACCACTTTGATCTATATTCTACTTTTAACTATTCATAATATCGTGGAAGCTTGCAATGGGTTGGAAAACAAAATATCATCCGTACTTTATCCATACTAATATTAGAAATGCAGATAGTAACTCTGTCTGTTTGTTACGCTTTTGCGCCTAAACTGCTGAACCGATTTTGATGAAATTTGGTTTAGACATAGATTAGACCTTAGAGAACATAGGCTAATTTTTTGTCGCGAAAAAAAAACTTGAAGGGATTGAAATAGAGGATGAAAGTTCGTCATTATTGAAGATAAAACCATGAAACTTTGTATTTAGGCACTTGATAAAAAATAAACACTTAAACAATTGTTCATCATCATATCAGCCGCAGGACATCCACTGCTGGACATAGGCCTCCCCCATAGATTCTAAAAGGACCGGTTGGAAGCGGCCTTTTTAATTTTTAAACGTCTTAAAAATAAAATAGTGCCGCCCAACTATTTCACTCGATTGAAGTCACAGGCAAAAGCTATTAGTTTATTAAACATAATACAAAGTATAAAGTACATACAGCTACGAGTATCCGTCCACGTAAAATGTGTCGCAAATTGCTCAATCATCGAGCTGGAATATTTTTAATCTTCTATATTAAATCGATTTCACAATCGTTTTGTGAGCACCTGTTTCATGTCAGTATCGAGTCAATTCGTGGTATTGGGCCCTGACACATTTAATAGAGTACCTGCTCTATGTTTGTACTTGAATACGTGTCCAATCGTATTTCTCTATAATAAAAGAATAACTCATCGAATGACTGGATGGCGAACCTTAATCGGTGAACGTGCCATTTTTTATAAAAAAAATATAATATGAATATGGCTTGCCGTTAAAGAATATTGACTTAGACATTGAATGGCCAATCCGCCTTGAGTAAGCGTGGTGATCAATGCTTGTGCCTTCTCTGTATGAGAAGAGACCTTTGCCACGATAATATTGCCTTGGCTCTGCAGTGGGACCATAATAAGCTGGTATTGTTAATAAAAAGGCTAGTTATTTAATCTACGAAGCTCATTATGTATTATATTATATATTCTTAAAACGAAACTATATTCAATTCTTCAAGTGATGTTCAAAGTACCTTTTAATGGTCTAATTGAAAAACATTGACATTGACATCGTTTGGGTTTCTCAAAAATTTTACCATTCAACCTGTGGGTCAAAAATGAGTAGGTAATTAGTATAAAAAGTTAACACAAATGAGTCACCTATAAAAGTCTTCAAATGACGAAAACAATGATATATTGTATGTACATACCATCACTGCATTATTCCTCCTAGGGTTAGGCAAAGGTGTACCAATTAAACCAACCTACACCTACAGTCTGCCGGAATGTTTTAGCTCCCATGTAATAGAGGGCAAGCCTATTGCCATCAACCGGACACAAATCCTAACTCCGAGCTGCTACTGAGAATTTCATAGAACAACCCAAAAACGCTTTGCTCGACCTAGAAATCGTACCCAAGACCTCTATCGTAGCAGTCGCGCTTAGAACCACTAGGCTAACGAGGCTTCGGAAATAATGAGTGTGTAAAAGTGAGATCATAGCTCACGGTTGTATTTTCCCGCCACGTTTATTACTGCATGTTTTTCAGTTTCTGCGCATAGTAAAACAAAATAGGCGTGAAGATAAACATTTGTAATCCACAATGGAACTGGTGACATCAGTTCAGCCTAGATAATGTATAGTTATAGTAGTCCATAGTATTTTATTGGTAAGGTATTGTTACAAGTCATTTATTTATTTTATTTTATTTTACGAAAGCTCACAGACTAAATTGGTAATAACAAACCTCCACAGATAAATACAAAATACAGAAGATTTACTCACAGTATAAGGTTTATTTACACATTACCTTATAGCCAAAAAAATAATAAAAAATACAATACATAACTAAACAATGTCAAATCTATAAAAAATATCACACCAATTAAATATTACAAATAAATGAAGTCAACTTAAAATAATATAAACAATAAAGTCATGATATACAAAGGTCAATTTAATTAACATGATATGATAGCCAGGTCGATGAGGAAAAGTATAAGCTATATACGTATAACATCACGCTAAGACCGATGAGAGCGGAGCACTAGGCAAGGACGTTACTAATAATATAACACAAAGGTTCAAAACTGCCTCGTTGGCCTAGTGGTCCTGAGCACGACTGCTACGCTAGAGGTCCTGGGTTCGATTCCCACATCCAGCAAAAAAGTGTTATTGGGTTTTTCCATGAAATTCTCAGTAGCAGCTCGGAGTTTGGATTTGTGCCCGGTTAATGGCAATAGGCTCGCCCCCTATTACATGGGACCTAAATATACCGGCGAACTGTGGGTGTACATTGGTACACCTCTGCCTAACCCTTCGGGGAATACAGGCGTGATAATGGTATACAAAGGTTCAAAACAGCAGATCATGTGCCTTACTTAAAAATCCTATGACATGACGTCATCATACCTAAGCAAGAAGCGAACGGTGCCATTAAGATTAGATCTGCTTATCAGTAGTTATCGCATCGCTAATGTTGAATAACTTATCTTAGAACAATAGATGCACAATGACGTCACTGATTGACAATGCAACAGTGGTACAAAAAGCGGCGAAATAGACTATAAATTAGTAGATAAGCGCAATCTTCTTGTTAAAACTGTCCTGTTGGTCTTGTTGTGGATTGGTCAATCACGTCTACTGAATGAAGTGTCTTTGGTTCCATTCCCAGGTCAAGCAAAGAGTTATCTGCTTTTTCTATTAGGAATTTTCTCAGTAACAGCTCGGAGTTTGGAAAGCACGTAAAAGCCGTTGGTCCTACGCCTGATCTCTTCCTGGTCGTATAGGAGTACTGTCCCATCGAACTATGAGAGTAAAGGAAGAAGGAACCTAAACCTAACCATGGCCCATAATGTACCTAAGGAAAAATTCACTTGTTAGTCCATTATATAAAAAAAATTATAGGTAACATGTGGATAACGTTGTGAGTTACACATACACTACTAACTTTAGATACAAAGGATTACTTATTAAGAAACTCTTGTGTCATTGTTTATTTTCCCAAATAAATAAACAAGGAAGTGCACCTGTGTGCCCACATATGTGCACTATAATATCTCCTAAGCTCTTGTCTCCAATAAGATTGGCCAACGTGACCAAAATGCGGTCAGGAGAATATAACTTGCTAAAATATTCTAGATCGCTAGACTAACTTGTTGCATATCCCTCACGTGATGTTGGGAGTGGTGCTTACTTTGGAACACGTGGTCGCCATCTTATACACACAGTGTTCAAAAAACCAGACCACGTTTTTGGACCAACCTGTATATTCGAAGATTAAAATGTCACTAAATGAAAAATGACACTTAATCCGCTTACGTACTTTTATGAAAAAGTCTTTTCGTTTTTTTTATAAATGTTACAGAGAAAAATGATTTTATATTCTGAATTTTTTAAACTGTAAGAACCAGTCTAGCATTATTTTTGTTTATCATTTATTTTAGTACATTACCAAACCTGTGATAAATTCCCATCAATTTGAGACTACAGTACGAAACAAATGACCCACTCCAAACTTTGTTAATTAACGCAAGTTTTTTCTTAATCGACAGGCAAAATAACAAATAGGTTCCACTTGGCTCCAATGAGGCATTAGCAAATCTCCATCAAGTCCAGATAACAAACAAAAAGTTCGTTCCATTGAAGTTTATACGTATAGAAGCTAAGAGTCATCTCCGAACCACTCAAGCATGCAATGGGACCGGTAAGGAGGAACCCTTCACTCGCTAGGGAAGCGAGAGCGACAAGCATACAAATGCAGGGATATTTCAAATGTTAAACGCGCACTACTACTACAAAACTCACCCTTAAACCGAGCTCATATAAAGAACCGAATCTATTCTGCTCCATTTCATTCATCAACTCCATTCATTCACTCACTCATCAACAACAGTAGTTAGTTCACCTAATCTATTACGGATGCATAACAAAAGTTCGTAACATCTAGTAAGAAAGTAACAAAGTACATTGAACACGCGAAAACGTTTACACCCCGAAAAACTGGTAGACTATTATATTGTCACGCGAAAAACGCGAAGTATCGCACGGAAGTTAATAAAGGGTCGTGTTAGCGATAAGTTGGCAGAACAAAGAATTGCCTTTGCCGCGTGGAGCGCACGTGAGCGGTATCGATCGGACGCGGGCCTGCGCCCTGCGCGTCGCACAAAGCACCATTACGCGGCCCCGAAACCAGAGGGACTGGGGACCGCCAGGGACGAGGGTCGCACCAACCCTAGTGCGGTAGGTTATTCTATCCAAAATGCAAGGATAAGAAACATTTTGCCCCAGTTGTAGGGATCAATATTTTTTGGTTTGACGTACCACGTGCTAGAGAATTTTGACGTTTGTTTTTGTACTCTTACCAAGTAAGGAGATAATTAAATTAAGCCTTCTTAGTGTATGTAATGTTGTTATGATCAGCTGTTAGATATTAATAGTAGCCATAAAACAACGTTAATAACCAAGTGATGAGACGATTGAAGATCTCACATAATCAATCTTAAACAATGTACGCATAATATTAATATTACCTTTATAATAATTTGTAATTTGATGAAGTTTCAGGGCTTCAGTATTAATTACTTGATTAATATTCCCGTCATGTACTACTTGAACACTGCTGAATGTAATTTTAAACAAAATTAACCTAATACATGTAAGACAGTTTAATTTTATTTTGCACGGAATACGGTTTCATCATGCATAATTATGTTGCATTATGAATTCAGCAGCGCATTTAGCTTCCGAGCTGGTCTGCGCGCGCGCCCGTTCTCTTCGATGCTCCAAGGCCTCTCGGAGGCGTGCATTCGTGTTTACATTAGTGCATTTCGCGCCTACAACGCGCCACAAAGACCCGCCACTCGACCACAATGACAACAATCGACCACTGTTCCAATAGACCCCCTGTTCACTTTTGTTTAAATATTAAACGGTGTTATTTCGCTTAATTTAATGTGTTTTGTTTAGAAGTTGAGAGCTGTGCAGGTAATGCGGAACCTGGGAAGCCACGTTACATTGATGCATGGCTCGCCGGTAAATATTGTAGAAATGCAGAGGCTGCGGGATGTACTCTCGCCGGTGATATTTTATTTAGAATTGTGGATGGTATCTCCGAGAATGGATTTACCGCGAAACGCCCCGAGCTAACGTTTCCCCCGTATGAGTCTAACAATTTTAAAGAAAATAAGCTATATTTTGACGGAGTCGTAGTTGAAATGAAATCGACTTTTCGCGGCGGATATTATTTTGTCTCAGCTCTGAATAAATTCTTGGTCAAAACCGTAAACATTCTTCCTTATTTTAAAAGTCGTTTTCTAAATTTATAGTTATAAAATGCTCTTGATCGCTCAAATGTCGCGTCAGGGCTTTAACAATACTTCGCTTGATCTCCGTATAATATAAAGTCTATTATACAAGAAAATCATAAAAAATAAACCCACCGACGGATATTACACATACATTTTTCATCGCAAAGATCAGCATGGAACTTAAAGGTTTTCGTATAAGCGAAAATAATGCGGGTGTCGTAAAACCCGGGCTCCAGTCGCGGGAAGCGAGCGGGAGCTGACTGGTTGAGATGCGCTGAGAAATACGCCTTGTCAGGGGAGTAACGCTAACTTACTACTGTACCAGTATACTGCTTCTTGGATAGCAAGCAACATACAAACGTAGTCTACCCATATTTTGCTAAATAAATAGGAGTTTATTTTTGATAAAAATTTGTAGATTGGATAAGGGCATTGATATTTAGGCTTTGTTAGTTTTTTTTTCAAATAACTTGATTTTAGAAATTATACGTAATTAAACACCATTATCATTTGGAAGTTATGTTTATTTGAGGTGTGTTTGATCTTGAGCAAATAGTCAAACAATTGATTGGTGACTAAAACTGAACAGCTTTTTTAATTTCGGCACTTGATAGAATATACCAACTACAAAGAAGTTATTCTTGTTGATTCTAGATGATTCTTCTCCCTCCACTGTTTATAAAGGCCCACTTGACATGCTTTTTTAAATTTTGTATATCTTCAACTTATGAAACCTACTAACAAAACATTTTAAATCCATATTCAAACCGTCATAGTATCCTTCAAGTTGCATGTTACAATCTTTCAAAGACAGCCTTACATTCAAACAAGTCCCATAACAAACCGGACCACCTATAACTTCCATGTAGAGCTAGCCAAAGAACCACCACAGTTAATAACCGCACGAGTTGCCCTCTCCTGTCCCAAGCCTTCAGCTCCTGCCTCTCGTTATACACAAGATGGACAACCTGGTTGCCTTGTATGGCAGTCTGGTTGCCTTGTACCGTGCGAACCTCTGACGACGTACGAATGGTGAATTGATTAGTACACGATGACTGTTAGATAGCTGGTCGGGTTGTGGATGTATTGCTAGGTTAACATACATACATTCATGTTATATTAGAATTATGTGAAGTGGACATGAATTTTCTACCGTAGCTTGGATTTGAAAGCAGGTTTTTGACAGATTCCTGCGTTAGCATTTGTCTGAACGGTATATGCGAAAATTGTGCTCAAAAGGTACACAGGAAATACGGACTGACGGACTCCCAGACAATTCAAAAGTGTATGTAAATGTTTTATTTAAAATAAGTGTATCGTAAAACAAATTCCATTGCATTTAGTAATAGAGTAGCTTTCTTTAAGTGTACAAATGTTTGTAATTGGACCAGTACTTTCAGAGATTAACCTTCTAAAATTTACAAGTTTATACGATGCGCCGCCTAGATTGGGGGGCCACCTAATGGGGGAGTGGGGGATATGAAAACCTAATGTTATGAACCGCCTAATGTTACGAAATTATATTATGTTAACTAAAAAATAGTTAACTTTTTTTTTAGTTAACATAATATAATTGCGTAACATTAGGCGGTCTTTACAAAAACAATGAGACATGTGCCACTGCCCAAAATTAACACTTTTGCACATATATCATGTTTCTGGCAAATAAATATGTTCTATTCGATTTTAACAAAAGTTTAAAGAAACTCCTAGTTACAGATCAACATAATAATGATTACATTTCAAGGGTACGAGATCGAACCATGCTTTTTCCTTGATGTTCAATGTTTGCAGATAATACAATTGTCCCACTCCAATTTATTCCAGAGCGGCGAGCTCTATAGAGCTGTTCCCTTTCCCATTACGTTCCCGGCTATCAAGATGTCGACAACTCATACTTTATGTGCTATTGTCATCTCTAAATCCAATATGTTATTGCCACACCTGGATCTCGAACCGCGTGAGTTATTCCCGGTTTCTTCAACACATAGTTTAACACATACATACTATCACGGCTGTATTCCCCGAAGGGTAAGGCAGAGGTGTCACAATGTACATCCACAGTTTGTCGGTATGTTTATATCCCATGTAGATGTAGGGACGAGCCTATTGACAATAATCGCGCATAAATCCTAACTCCGAGTGCTACTGAGAATTTAATAGAAAAACCTAATAACACTTTGCTAGACCTAGGAAACGACCCCAAAACCTCTAGCGTAACAGTCGCGCAAGTTTAAATCCATCTTAAAACTGTTAAATATGTAAAATTGTATCGAAATCCTCTCCTACCGTCGGAGACAAGATTATACAGTAAGGAAGGAGTTCTCATGCAAAAGTACAGTGTTCAGATGTCCGGACTAAGTAATTTATCTCGCTGCTTCCCCCACTACTTCACGTGTGAAAAGTGTTACTTGGAAAACATACGGGTTATTAGGAACGGGACGGTTTCATGCATCATCCACCACGCTTCAAGAAATAAACATACTTTTCCTTAAAGAGCTCTTGAATTTGTTAAATCACAATAAGGAAAATCAGTTGTATTAAACATAGCAACCATTTTTTAAGACCTCATTAATTCTGACATGTTGCATAAGCCAGATCCTAGCACTGATAACAATAATTTCAATTCATTTAAAACCGTCTGTTCTTTTTTCAAACTCATTGTCAAAGAGGTTGCCAAGTTTTGTTGGAATAAAAACTATGGTTGCGTAGTGTCTTCAGTTGCGGTAAATAGCAGTATTTGATTTATGAACAATGTGCCTTGATATATGTTTTCGTTGCCGGTGGTAAATTCAAGGAAGCAGGTTCAGTGAAGTAATAATTTATTGTGTCTAGATTTTATTTATTGGCTAGATTTGGGTTAGGATTTAAATCTATTTCTAAACCTTTCACCGGATGCTTTTGATAGTGAATTATTACACTAATTGGTTTTTGTTTTGTCTTATACAATACTAGCTTTTGCCCGCGACTTCGTGTGCGTGTTTTTTTTTTTCACCCGCTTTATGTTACTTTTTTGGTTACTGCTCTGCTCCCGTGTGTTGTAGTGTGATGTTATATACCCTGTACTACTGATCATGAATCTGTCTATCATCGACCAAAAGTTTTTATTCTCTATTCCTTCTAGGTAGTTCTTGAAGTTAGTCCGTTTAAACAAACAAATATATACTTCCGCTTTATTTTATTCTTAGTATAACTTTTCTATGACCCGTACTAACTCAGCATTCTTTGATGTATACCATCATATTGATCTTCATCATCATCAATCATATCAGCCGCAGGACGTCCCCTGCCTGCTAGACATAGTCCTTTTTTTACCGATGGGAAATCATCCAATGACTTCTCCCGCCCTGGGCGGGAGGGGCTAGTGTCATACTTTTACTAACTAAAACCCATCCATGTTCCTTCTTGTGCTCTTTGCGTTCCGGGGGCGCGGTATCTCTTTCGAGCACTTGATCTAACTCATTCAGAATTCATTCTTAAATAATATCTATACTCTACCAAGTTATAACGTTTAACCTAAGCTCTTTCCACCCAGTCCCGTACAAACCGCAATACTGTATGTTTCCACAGAAGGTGGAGTTTTCAGCGGTGGCGCTCGTAAATCAGGCGAGGCTGAACCGAACGATATTAATGTACGGACGCGACCACCTTCAGCAAATACGTTTTATTGGGCGAAATGCGCCAGTTGCCACGCCGATACGTGGCTCTCATTTTAGCTTTGTTTTGTATCCAGCCAAATATTGGGGTTTGATTGAAAATTATTGCCGTTTAATTTGTCAAGGGAAATGAAGTAGAAGATCCATCACATCATACCATCACGCCTGTATTCCCCGAAAGGTTAGGCGGAGGTGTACCAATGTATACCCATAGTTCGCCGGCATGTTGGCTCTGCAATAATAGGAGGCGAGGTTCTATTCCCAGGTCGAGCAGTGTCATTGGGTTCTTCTATGAAATTCTCAGTATCAGCTCGGAGTTAGGATTTGTGCCCGGTTAATGACAAAAGGCTCGCCCCCTATTACATGTGTGTAACTGTGGGTGAACATTAGTTACACCTCTGCCTAACCCTTTGGAGAATACAGGCGTGATAGCATGTATGTTAATATTGACTAAACCAGACACTTCGCTTAATAACTAGTCTATTTATAGTCTGAATAAGACTATAGTCTATGAGTTGAATGACTTTAGTAAGGACTCCTAAATTGGGTGCCGTATCATTTGCAGCCAGACGCAGACAGGAACACATGCTTGTCTATATCTAGGCCGGTACTTAGCTGTATGGAGATACCAGCTTTCAATCACGCTACACCCGAAATAGGTCTGCAGGTCTTTACCCCTGGAACCAATATCAATATCTATACTAATATTATATGGAGGTGGAATTGTTTGTTTGTAAGAAGTAATCTTTTGAAGTACTGGTTCGATGTCAGAAATTATTTTACTGGTAGACAGCTGTTGCCGTTTGGCATTATACATATTGTGATAAATACTTGTGTGCCTTAAAATATTTTCCAATTTTTTTGTCCATTTATTCCTGCTAATATCCGGAACGGCTGGACAGATTTTGACAGAACTTTCATGCGCAGATAGCTCGCGTTTATAAGGAGTAATTTAAACTTTTAATAAAAATGAAAGCTTTAGCGCGAAAAATATTAAAACCCCTCAAATAACCGGATGAAGTTGCGGACATGAGCTAGTCGCAAATTTAATCCAGGGTCATTCGCACCCGGTTTAAGTTTCTATTATAATCAATAGTTTCAGTTGATTATTGTGAGGGTTGCCGAATTGTGGTTACTGCTTACGTTCAATTACGTGACCCTACAAAATACTTTGGGTCGAACTGTAATGAGTTAAATAGATTTCGGGTTACAGCTTGTAAGGTAATCCTCTTTATGATGGAGCTAAATGATCCCTTGGTAATTGAAATTTAGAAGACATACTACCACTTTCCTAAATCGAAAATGTCCCTAAATCACCCTAAATGTCTATAGGCAAGTATAAAGGCTTATAACGTCAAGTTAATTAGTCAATAAAAAGGTTTTTATACAGTGTTTAAGCAAGACTGACAGTGCATACTATACTGGCCATCATTTTGATGTCATTGTTATTCTAAATTTGAATGTCACGACCATTTGAGAAGTTTTCTTTCAATACTATAAGTACAAAATGGCTGCTTTTAAGAATACGGGAGTGTAATTAATTACAATTTCCATGGTTTGTTTCCTATATTTCTAAGGTTCTGGCTTACATATCTGTTCCTATAATCCTACTGTTAACTACTACATAAATGCGAAAGTTTGGACGGATGGATTTTTGTTATTCAATTACGCCAGACGGCTGAACGGATCTGGATGAAATTTACAAAGAGATGGGTTATAGTCTGGTAGCATATAGGCTGTATGCATGGTTCCCGTGGAATAAGCTAGTTTAATAATAATTCCATTTTCATTTTTCAATTGTATTTGGTAGTTAGTCCCCTACCCTAATTAATGATCTGAAATACATATTCCCAAACTAACAATATTCGTCTATCTTTGCTGATTAAGCTTCCGCCATTATATTTCATGCCTATTGCAAATCGATAGAGATATTTGCGTTTCCAATAACATTGTTAGTTATATTTCAGAAGTTATTGGTGTTCTTAGTGTGTCATAATTTTCTAACAAAGCCTACGCGTACCCAGGGTTAGATGAGGTGAAGTTATTTTACCAAAAATTATACCATACAACAAGTTTGTGTTTGAATAAATAATAGAGATTATCATCATCATCATCATCTGCTTAACCTTTTCCTAACTATGTTGGGGTCGGCTTTCCAGTCTAACCGGATGCAGCGGAATACCAGTGTTTTACATGGAGCGACTGCCTATCTGACCTTCACAACCTGTAACTGGGCAACACGAACCCCTTGGTTAGACTGGTTGTCAGACTTCTTGGCTTCTGACTATCCGTAACGACTGTCAAAGATCTACAAATGACAGCCGGGACCAACGGCCTTACGTGTGCTTTCCGAGGCACGGAGGAAACTCGCTATGGTAAATGGTCACCCATCCACAGACCAACCTCGGCAAGCGTGGCTTAACCCGGAAGATCGGTCTATTGGGCTGTAATTATTTAGCCACGAGCTCCTCTGATTATCATCATCATCATTATCACCATATCAGCCGAAAGACGACCATGCTGGACTAAGCCTCCTCTGCAGGTAGCCACAATTACCGGTCCTGCGCTGCCCGCATCAAACCATTTCCCGCTCCCTTTACCAGGTCATCATTCCACAGAGATTATACCTGACAGGAATTAGGTTTCCAAATTTCTTGTTTCAAATTTCTTTGCTCTAGATTTTCCTCGCTAAAGGCTTTTGTGTAAAGTTTTGAAAGTTCCGAATAGTAGTAGTAATTTGATCTGCGACGAAATGAAGATCTGCTATAAAAAATCTTAGTACTTGGAAGCAAGTAAATTATCTCTCTCTCCCTCTCTCTCTCTCTCTGTCATCAGAACAAAGCATTAAAACGGACGCGTGATCTGTAAATGTTCTAAATATAATCGATAAGCCTGTTCGCGTTGATTTACGTTGAGTGACAAGTGACGTCCGGATATTAAGAGTATCCGGATACAAAGAAATTGGTAATATAATTTTCAGATATTGGTGTTAAAAGTAAGTAAGTAGTAACGTAACACACGCAAAGATTGTGCTTCCAGGTACAATATACGTGGTGTCGTGGAAGAATTTAAAGTTAACTTGAACACTTAAAACTGGTAAAAAAGAGTTCAAACGTTGACCTTTAATAACTCAGTAATAATTAGGTTCCCAGCGATGATCCACTATAATAAATGATGCAAACACAACACACCCGCGACATTAGTTATTTCAGCAAAAGTTCACCTAAACAAATATTTCATATTTATATTTATCATATTATTAATTATTATGTTCTTTCGTCACCGATGTAAAGAGATGTCTAAGATACACTTAGAAAGTAGAACAATATAAATTAAAAATGACACATAGGTACTTTGACCGGTATCGAATCCGCAACCTCATGCCTCACCAACAGGCCATCATCACATCAAATCAAAACTTAATAAAAGTTTTCCACCAACCTTCACGAACCAATACAAATCAGATTTCCCTGAAGGTGCAGAACTCTGTCTATCCACCTGACATAACGCCTTGCGACACAAATCCTATTCTTGGTTTAATACATCCGCCTGTATAAATAAGTTAGTACGAGATTAAAGTGTCGAAAACTGTTGGTAATAAGCTCAGCCGCAGGTGTTGAGTAATTGGTGGGCGCTCCGATATGACAGCCGCGCGTACTACGCCAGATTGGTTCGGACAGCCCGGTGTGGCCGATGGGGGCCGTACAGCCCGGATTTTGTTTTTGACTTTACGTTTTTAGTTTGAGATATGTGTTGTTTGGTGAATTAGGTAGGTGTCTATGGTGTTTTTTTTTTTGAACGCCGGATATTAAGATTTTTTGTATCTAGGGTACGTTTATAAACATATAAAAAAACGTCTTTTGTTTCATGCGGGAATCGGACCCGCAATACGCAGTGCATCAACGAATCGCTAAGCCAACCGTGTCATGAAATAAAGTGTTTTTTTTTAACGTTTCGCGTTATCTAACTTAACTAATTACATAGTTTATTGGTAATTCCCTAATTAAAACATTTCATTTCTGCTTCAAAATTACAAAACATACCTAATATCGTAATTTGATTCACCTACATTCAGTATCTAGTATCTACAGTACACTGACTAGTAAAAGTATAAATAATTCAATGTGTCACCAAAACTTGGCAGCGAACCCACCATTCACTCAGCCACTCAGAATAGTACTCGTCAATAGTGCACATAACGAACTGGTACACAAAAATATGTAACAACACATCAATAACATCTAACCCTCTTACGCCGCGCGGGTACATTTTACCCTACCTCCCAAGATTTGTACCCGACATACATAAATACATCCGAACGTGTGCACACCGCTTGTATTGTATAGGAAACGTGTAAATTGTTTACCGATATCAGGGAAGCGATATGTTCGCGCCGACACTGCGAGTGAGTCGGGCAAACACGACGAGTGTGCCGCTACAAGAGCCTCGGCCCATTTTACAAGAGCTTCCTCACACTTACATGCATACGACGCGCGTATTAGAGGTATTCCTCGTAGCGCTCCCGTTTTGAAGCGCGCCCATCTAAGCGCTACTGTTTTATTCCTCTAAGCGCTCCTAAAAGGAGCGCTTAGAGGAAGGATTAAAAATATTAAAATTTATTTCCTCGTAGCGCTCCCATGATTAACTTTCGGATAGAGATGGGACTATACTAACTGATATTATCGATAATAAGTAGGTAATAAGTAGAACACATTGTTATAATATACAACTAGCGTCCCGTCCCGGCTTCGCACGGGTTTGGTTTTTTTTTGTTTTATTGTAAATCCTTTAGTCCACCAAATAGATGAATACTTACTTATAATCTGCCGACATAACCTATTCATATATTTTTATTGTTTAGAAAGGTTATGATTTCTTTCTATTATGTTTCCCATAAATCAAAAAGATATTATTTTCTCAATTACGAATTTTTTTTTTTGTTTTTTTTTTTTTTTTTATTTTTTTTTTTTTTATATAAAAACGTTACCCCACACTAGGATTATCTCCTGTATCGTGGGTAGTTACAAACATATAATCTCACATACACAAACAGCCAGCCACCCGGAATGACTATCGGTAGGTCATACAAATATTGGTTCCGTGCGGGAATCGGAGCCGCGACACGCAGCACAGAAGGATTAAAAATATTAAAATTTATTTCCTCGAAGCGCTCCCACGTGTAAAAATAGGGAAAAGCATGAAGTAAACGTAATTAATTATATCGATAATTTTTAAAAACTCATGTGTGCATCATCGACTTCGAAGTTGAACCAATTTGACAACACGGTTGGCGCAGTGGCCGAGTAATCGACTGCTGTGCTGCGTGTCGCGGGTTCGATTCCCGCACGGAACCAATATTTGTATGACCTACCGATAGTCATTCCGGGTGGCTGGCTGTTTGTGTATGTGAGATTATATGTTTGTAACCACCCACGATACAGGAGATAACCCAAGTGTGGGGTAACGTTTTTTTCTAAAAAAAAATAAATAAAAAGAAAAAAAAAAAAAAAAAAAAAAAAAAAAAAAAAAATTCGTTATTGAGAGAATAATATCTTTTTGATTTATGGGAAACATAATAACAAGAAATCATAAGCTTTCTAAACAATAAAAATATATGAATAGGTTATGTCGGCAGATTATAAGTATTCATCTATTTGGTGGACTAAAGTATTTACAATAAAACAAAAAAAAACCAAACCCGTGCGAAGCCGGGACGGGACGCTAGTTGTATATTATAACAATGTGTTCTACTTATTACCTACTTATTATCGATAATATCAGTTAGTATAGTCCCATCTCTATCCGAAAGTTAATCATGGGAGCGCTACGAGGAAATAAATTTTAATATTTTTAATCCTTCCTCTAAGCGCTCCTTTTAGGAGCGCTTAGAGGAATAAAACAGTAGCGCTTAGATGGGCGCGCTTCAAAACGGGAGCGCTACGAGGAATACCTCGCGTATTAAACTGAATTTTAAGTGTCGACGCATTAAAGCACTTTCGGATGCAATTGAAAATGGGTTTAAACTTGAGATTTAACATTGATAGATGTGTTCACGAAAAACAAATGGTTGTTATTTTCTAACTCATATATTTTGAGCATTTTTCATGAAATAAGCGCTGAAATGTGTATGTATTTAAAGCAATATTTCACAATAGCCAGTCTACTGTCAACACAAAATATCGTTGACAGATGAGAATACGCGTCAATGGGGCTTGTTGTTTACGCTGAACCGACTCCTCACCGTAGCGTAATTTAAAAACAAATATTTCTAATATTACCAAACGATACCGTCAGCTTGTATTTCGATATTTTATCTACATGACTAAACTTTACGGAAATGAATTACACGGTAGCCGAGTTCTAGTCGACATCAAAATAAAATTATTCGACGATGACTTATTGATGGCTGAGTTAAACGAGCTATATGATAAGTTATTCCCGGGCAAGGCTGTGTCGCGTAATTTCGCCCGGCGAGGGTAGCGCAAAATGTCTACGTTAAATATTACGTCACGATTCAATTTGCGGCGAGCGGAGCGTGGGGCGGACGCGGTAGCGTGTTTGCTTAGTGATCGACGAGCGTGATGCTTTCTCGTTTGCACTGTGTGCACTGAAAGGGTTCAATGTGTGCTATATTTTTACGTTATACACCACCCACTACGGTAGTGTCGTAAAATACCAATATTAGTTAAACGAGTATTAACGGTTAATGGGCCCCATTAACCACGAAGTTAGGCTATATTTTCAGCTAAATACTAAGCTGATTTCAATGAAAATCCAATTGAGCTTTTTTATTAATTTCCGTATGACACGCGAACCAGTGATGTACCCACTTTGTTGAATGATACAATAAAAAATTAATGAACGTTACAAACGCGTACCATATTGAATGCATAATACGTTCATGACGAGATTACATAACATACCTCAGATTAACTCAATAAAGAACAAAGTCACGAGTACGTAGGAAGGTTTCGCTATGCAAAATAAAAATGTCTCCACGAATCATCTCCGACGCTGTAGCAATTTACGTCACTGTTAGACTTTTCACATCGTCTGTCTCCCTCGCACCAGTGCTTAATGCCACATTTACGTTCCAAAATATATCTCACCCCTTCCCAACCCCGGTTGAATTAAGCAAGTTTATAGTTCAATTTAAAATTTTGATATGAACCACGTAATAACTCGCAAGTATCGAGTTTTCTTGTTTATATGATTTATAATTTAGTGGCAATTGTGTCTTGTGTGCTGAGCTAAGTTTTGTAGTTACAGTTTATTAGATTTCACTGTTTATGAGAAAATTCTTTAAAAAGGTGTTTCATTTTTTATGGACAGTGTACGGTCAGCAACAAAAGTCGGTTAACACTGTTAATTTTGCCAACCATTGAAATAGATACGAACTAACACAATATACTATATTTTTTTAGTATTTCAGGTCAGAGTTTATCTTATCTTTATTTTACATCCACCATCCATGTGTTTCCTTTGATATTGTGCTCAATAATTAGGATTAAAAAATCTGAAATGTTAATCGACTTTTGTTGCTGACTGTACAAGTTCTCGCAGAAGCGTCCTTGTCAACTTTAAAGTTATAAAACTGACGGAACTACTGTCCCTCGTACACTTCCCACTTTGTAGTAAAAGTATTAATTTTCAGAAAATGTTTTAATACCAAACGAAAATTGTTTCGAGTTGAGCGTATTTCCGTTTTATAAGGTTGCTATTCAAAAGCTGTCTTACCAGATACACAAGAGTATGAAGCTACACATGAATACGAATGCCGCGATAAATCCGAATGATTTTACAGTTACCAAGCGGAAATGTAAACATATCGACAGATATACGATGCTTTCAATATTATGTACAGAGAAACTCTCCTTCTATGTTGGGTTAGGTTAGCATACTTCGCAAAAAGTTATTACTGGCGGTACCCAAACTGAGTTTGCTCAAGTCCTTTACGGATATGGGCTCTTCTGCCGACGGAGGATTTGCGGATAATTACGCGCTTCTTATTAAGCCGTCTGCAAATACTTTTGGGATGGGTAATTTTGTCCCTCGCTCGCATTTTGGGGTTAACTATTTTTCTTTAGTTTATACGAGCCGGATCGTGTGGCTTTTTTTATTAATGGGTTATTTTTGTTCGTTATATATTTATTACCTATCATAATGAGACTTGAATTGTCATATGAATATTTTATCATTTGTAATTTAATGATTATTTAATAAGTAATACAAGAAAAACGAGTCTATGTAATATATGTAAGCCTGTAAGGTCATTGCTCTTACGCAAAATAAATTGGTGTCAGGTGGCTCGAAGTTCGGATCGCAAATAGAGACAGTTGTTTCAGTTCCATATTGTCATTCCCACGACGAAATACCAAAAAACACGAAGTAATTTCCCGAATGATGTAGAAGAAAAACAAGCAATCTCTTTATATAGGTAAAGATAACACAGATACTTTGAGTTCGGAACTCCGCCCTGCGCGGTATAAATCTCAATTTGCATAATATATTTTGTGCCAGTTTTAAGGTGTCCGTTGTGCGGCCTGGGAGGTACATACAAAAACCGCCTATCCTGCATCAGCCTCGTTTGTCATTCACCTCCGCCACCACATTTAATTTTCGACGCCCCGCGGGTCTCAGCCCTTCTCACACTTGGGGCTCGCAACGTCGAAATATGAAAAGTATTTTGTGTCGATGAATTGAAACAATGTTATTTCGTTGCTTGATTTTTCCCGCTGTGGGTTAATTAGACCCCGTGAGCGGGAAGAAGGTTGGATTTGTTTAGGCTTTTTGAAATGTGTATTGTGTAAATATTTTAATACAAACTTTGGTAGGAATATTTATTTATTTCAACTTGCAAGAAAAAAATGACTAAGGCGGGCTTAATGCCTTAGGCATTATTTACCAGTCAACCAAAGGTGGTGAAAGGATAACATGGCATGGCAGTAAAGCCTAGCTATGGTATTATCGGTGTTATCAACGCAATATAAGTCGTGTCTGTTAACATTTCGTAACTTACTCTCTTACTACCATTCAGTGAAGTTAAAAAGTTGCCTATTATATAACTGCCCTTATTGCTATTTACAGGTATTTTATTTAAAGTCTTCAACATGTGAAATAAACTCTCTCAAACAAACTATTCAATAGCAGGCAATATAGCATAATTTGGAGGTCTTTGTTTGGATGTGCATCCAATTCCGCCTAAACAAAACCTATCCATATATCCCCTTCATAATATGCTTTACAATTTTTATCCCTTACATGTTATCTATCAAATTCCAAGTCTAACCTTTAGTATCTGTTCTATAGCGAAGATAGAGCCTTAATTCATTATCCATAAAAATGGTGCCAAGTATAAGCCCACTCTATGTTACCATGGACGAACTTGAACCTTACAGGTAACCTTCAACTTCTCACTAAACTTAATAAAATTGGTCTCTGAATTTATAATGTCAATAAAGTTAGTTGTGACGGACGAACACCGCCTTATTTGGACACAGGGCCTTATAACGGTGTCAAACACGTAATTAAAAACTTTTTATTGATAATAAACTAGTTTCTTTTGGTGTTTGAAAGTTGTAGGTGTGTTATGGGCCTTTAAATTTGAACTGGTGTTAAAAATGCCCTTATTGTATGGAGTATATCACTTCCCATAGTTGATCCGGAGAAAGGTGTCAAGCAAATAGCGTACCTATCTACCTACTTGTAAAGTTTATAATGTAACTTCGTAATCCGCCCCAAGATGGAGGAACAGTTACGATAACTCAAACTTAAAGCAAAAGATACAGCAACAATACTTGGAAATGTAAACATAAACTGTGATGGCAAAGAATAACTTCGTTATCGCGTCTTTTTGCAAAACAAAATTTTAGTACCAAACAGAAATAAAATAAGGAACGTCTAAGAAAAATATACCGCGAAAGATTTCGAATGAAAATACAACCTATTGATACGACGACGCTCTGTTGACTGACATATTTATACATTTTCATATCGCCGGCTGATGGAATTGCCGCCAGCCGTGAGATGCGGAGTCGCGCGATACCTATCAAGTTATTTCTGCCGCAGATTGGCTCACTAAACAAACGACACGTTTTACTGTCTCTAATACAGAATGCAGACATTGACACCGCGGACTGCCATCAAGTTTATAACAAGATGTAGAGCTTCATACTCGTCGTCTACCCAGTTTATCACCGGATCTCCATCTGTGATTGGCATCGCCATGCGTCGCCGAGACGGACGCACCATACCATCCGACGCTTCTACTGTTGGGAAATTCACCCTTGTTATAAAAAGCTTATCACGAATCCACCCGGCATAGTTACTGAACAAAATTGGATCCGATAAAAAGTTTCTGCCATTTTTTTGTGACTCGTAAAAAGATATCGCAAGCGTTCGCCTCGGGCGAATGTCATTGAATTTTCAACAACGATTTGAGAAGATTGTTGTAGCGTCTCGAGGGTGGCCGTGACGCAATACATTCACCCTGACTTAGGTGCGGACCCTTGTACCAACTAATTCTTACGGGTATTATGCGCTAACGCCGCGCCGGATCCGACCCCGCGATAAATCGACGTCTACATCACTCACCCAAAATTATCTACGCAACAAAAAGCCCAAACAAAAAGTCGTAAGAATGCGTAATGACATTATTTTATTAGCCGTAATTCTACCAAAGAGGCTGAGAGCAAGCCGCAGAGGTCCGTCGAAAAAAATTGAAGATAAAAATTATCTCGAATGTTGCGGATTTAGTGGACGAGGTGAATGACACCGGTTATATTATAACACATCGTATCATAAAAATTACTGGAGATCGTAATATAACCAGTGACGCCAACTGCCCAATTCCCGGCGAGAGGAATGGTGAATAATAAAAAATCAAGATTGATGTCCATCGGTCCCGTTCCGTCTATTATCATAAGTTAGGAAAGTGATTTCAGATGATATATAGCCAGTTTATTGTAGACATATTGTTAGTGTTACGTAAAGCTTCGCGGAAGACAGCAGTAATTTGCTAATGGAGATTCGAGGAGGCGCATAAGTTACGGAAATTTGCAATTCGAAAGGAGCTCCCGACCTCTTTTATTTCATAAGTAATATTGCTGCAATCGCGACGCGGGAACAACATCGCGAGTAGGGCTGTCGCGCACAAGTTACGACTTCTTGGAGTTGCAATTGTTCTTCGACATTGATTTGTCAAGCATTAATGTTTGTCAGCGCAAGTTGCCAGAATGCCGTTGTGCCAAGTTTTGTGAGCTGGTTCATTATGTTTCAGCTAAATTGTTTTAACTGCCTCGTTAGCTTAGTGGTCTCAAGCACGACTGCTACTAGATCGAGCAAAGTGTTATTGGGTTTTTCTATAAAATTCTCAGTATCAGGTCGGATTTAAGTATCGTGCCCGGTTAGTGGCAATAGGCTCCCTATTACATGGAACCTAAACATGCCGGCGATCTGTGGGTGTACATTGGTACACCTCTGCCTAACCCTTCGGGGAATACAAGCGTGATGGTATCTATGCAAATTATTTTAAGCGAATGCGCTCATAACTTTTCTTTGGATTTAGTTACCGGTGGCTATGTTATGGGATTTCCTGTCGTATTCAGAAAACGAGTTTTTTTATGGATTCATTCTTCTTTTGTCATGATTTTTATTATCTTCATCAAAGGCCCTATAAGTATAGAGGTTAATGACCCCACCTTATAAGACTTTTTCAACGTTAATTTATTTAAAAAAAAATCAGCCGTTATATTTTTTAACTGATATATTTTTGGGAGATTCTTTCAAATAGTCTTTATACGGTTTCTAATACCTTCAGGATCTTGTATTGTTCTAAACATTTTTCCTAATAGCAAGCTTGGCAACCCTACCGCTTCCTCGGAACTGCTGAAGACTGTCCGTCGCTTTGTCTCCAAGGGATTTCGTCGTCATGTAACTTTATATTTCGATATTTTGTTATCTTAATTCACAAAAGCCTTTGAATTTCTATTTATGATGCTGTTATTGTACACTAGGCCCGTGCCCCGGCTTTGTTTGCGTTCGAGTATTTGCTAAATTATTCGCTAAATGTAAACGTGGTACTGCATAAATTTTAATGGTATTTTGTGTAAATCAGTTCGATTAAACATTGGTTTGTAATGGTTTGCATTTTTGGTGTGGGTATTGTTTGTTCATTTCGGATGTAATGTAAATTCCTGTGTTGGTATGCATTTTGGAGCAAACAAGGAATTTTGAAAGCTTGATGTCCAGCACTGAGGCATATTTAATAATTGATCTTTGCTAGACTAATTAGGGTTGATTATTTTTAGACAATAATTTTTTTAACCATTTTTTTAAATAAGTAAGTACTGTAAAAATTACCAAATTACGCTGACTTTTATCAACTTCTTACTTTATCACAGAGATTTTCAAAACACTACTTTTGTTTATTTTTTGAGGATGGAAAAATCATCAAATGTTTTCTTCCGCCCTGGACTGAGCGGAAGGAAGCGTCAGACTCTTACTGACTAAAACCCTTATTTGTTCCTCTTAATGCCCTTTGCCTTCCACTACCACGATAACACCTTCGATCAAATCCCGCAACACCACTTAACTTTCAAAACAAATCTAATAGATTTATAATCGTAACCTTTATCAATCACCCTCAAAGTCTAAATAGACAAAGTCTATGTACTACATCTCACAAGTCCATAACAAATAAATCGAACACTCCAATATCTGTTATCAAACGTTGCTGAATCAATACCCGCTGTGTATCTGCGGTACAGATAACGTGGTCTCGTGAGTGCGGGCACTAATGTTTGCGCTCTTGAGCTTAAAACGACCGTGAGACGGGGTACTATTGTTTATTTTCACTTATCTTTAGTACTGGTTTGAACTGTGGTTGTTATGAGTGGCTATTGGCCTGATTGACTGATTTTTTTAACGATTTTTGACTGATTTCTGGCCGATTAACTGCCTCGTTGGCTTAGTGGTCTTAAGCACGACTGCTAAGCTAGAGGTCCTGGGTTCGATTCCCAGGTCGAGCAAAAAGTGTTATTGGGTTTTTTCTATAAAATTCTCAGTAGCAGCTCGGAGTTTGGATTTGTGCCCGGTTGATGGCAATAGGCTCGCCCCCTATTACATGGGACCTAAATATACCGGCGAACTGTGGGTGTATATTGGTACACCTCTGCCTAACCCTTCGGGGAATACAGGCGTGATGGTTTCTGGCCGATTAAGAAATTAACAAGAATCGGTCGTGGGATGAGAGCCTTAGGGGTTTTTATTCTAATTATTGTTTTATTGAATTTTAAGGGCTTGCCAGTAATTTCTGAATACATGAGATTTATATTAGAATATTAGTCTCGGTAGGTACCTATACGTATACAGTCGGCAATCAGCATAATTATTATCTAGAAATAATACAACACGTAAAAAATAAACAGGCCTAAGTAAGTATATTGATTCTGAGAGTTAAAAAACAGGCAAACAGCTGTTAAAACTAGGAATAGGGAATTTTATTAAAAAATCTAAATTAAGAACTCAATTGAATTACCTTCAAAAATATAGTAAGTAACTAAAAATGATTTTTTAAACATCAGAGACTAAATTGATAGGTTAATACGTCAAACATAAAAATAAAAGCACAATATTTTTACGTTTGACGTATCAAACTGTCAATTTAGTTTCTGGGATTTAAAAATACTTTTACATTTTATTTATACTTGGTATTATAATGTTGTTGGTATTCTATGTTGAGTATTAATAACAAATTATTTTCTTGTTTCAGGTAAATACAAGTTCTGCATAATATCTGAGTGTAAGCGGTAAGCTCCAAAACCAAATCAGTCGATAGTAATTTCCAGGGACAATTTTATTGTGGTTCAAAATTATATTGGTGTTTATCCGAAACATTTTTGTCGTCTGAGAATGTATAATTAAAATCTAGGAAAATCTATCGAGATAAAAAAATATTTTTTCGTAAATGTACCGTGCGTGTGTATCCTTAGAAACGTTATTAGTTTCAAATATTGCCATACACGTGTATACTTAGCTTTAACACAATCTTCAAACAATATTGCCTCTCCATTAGCTAAAGTACCTAATAAAAATTGATCATAATTCCTCAGTGTCTTAAAATTAATTCAATTCAACATAAAATCTCGGATCTACCGTAATTATGATAATAAAGTTACATAAAAAAAAGATTCAAGCTCCGAAAAGGAAACACAAGTGATTTAACGAAATACTTTTATCTTTATATCGTGAAGAAACGTCTTTATATGGCGCGATCTAAATGTTATTTATTTGCGATAACTTGCTTTATGTATTGTGGGGACGCGGCGACTTTGTGTTAAGCTAAACACTGCTTTATATTACCGACTAGCGAAGTAACCGCGACTTCATCCGCATTAAGATACGTCTTTGGTTACTGCTCCGCTGCCAGGAGTCGTAGCGTGATGTTATATAGCCTATAACACTCACAAATAACGTGGCTTTCTATGGGTAAAAGAATTTTCAAAATCGGTTCAGTAGATCCAGAGGTTACCCCCTACAAACTCACAAACTTTACCTTTTTATAGTATTACTATAGATTCGGTATCGTGAAACGACCAGTAGAAGACAATTTATCATCTATGCTTCTTCTTAGTATGTCGATGGCAATCTATATCAAGTCGGCCGCGTGCAGGCATCAAAGCACGCAGGACACGATGTCAGGGGTAAATTCTTGTATTTTTAAGAACGTTCGTGTTTAAATGTCAGTCTGAATCTGTCAAAAATTGCCCCTATTGCTTACATTTTTGGCAAGTTTTTGTCATTGATTGTCGCTGATGTGAGATTCCGATTGAATTTTGAACGTTTTAAATTACGGGAATATGCCTTCAGGCGTCTCGATGTTTGCTCTTCAGATTAGAATCTATTCTATACTAATATATTACAGGTAAAAAGTTTGTTTAATCTCTGGAACTCTCAGTCGGATTGGAAACAATATTTTTGTATGAGATAGCCAGATGAAAAACATCACGCTTTGACACGGGAGCGGAGCATTAACCAAAGACGTAACTTAAAACGGGTTTCCTAAGGAACCATCGCGACTTTATTTTCAGAAGCTAGGCAGTAGCATCGTTATTAAAGTACTTGTCACCAATCATGTACCAACGATTATGCCTAGGTATCTAGTACCTAGATTGCCTATCACAAACCGTACGGGTTTGAGTTGTTCGAGTTTTCGATTAAGGTCAATGTTCACTGTGAATGTTAACAAACCCAACGTTTGACTGGAATATACAGTGGAAACTGTGTCAATTTAAGGATCGTTCGTGGAATGGAACCGTGTAGAAAGGCAGGATTCGGGAAGCGGCACAGTTAGCGATAGTTCTGCGTGTGACAGGCGGCCTCAAAGCCGTGATTCATGGTACAAAACACTTGGCAACACTTGAAGTACTTGGCCGGTTTATTTATGACTAGCTCTGTCCGCGTGAAATGTCTTTTGGACCCCTAATTTTTTTTGATGAAAAAATAATAATATAGCCTATGTTTCTCGCTGATAATGTAGCTTTCCAGGAATTAAAGAATTTTTAGAGTCGGTTTAGCAGTTTTCAAGTTTGTCTGTTACAAATGTTACAAACAAAGGTGCAAATCTTTTCTCGTTATAAAATGTAATTAGATTAGGAAATTAACTCCAGACAGAGATGCATAGGTTTTGGATAAGTAGATACTGTCTTTTGTAGCGTTTGACCTTCAAAAAGTGCTGATTTTCATCCTAATTTGAATAGATAAATTTACACTCCAGTAACAGGACGTACACTTAAATAAATCATATGTTATAAAGGTAGCTTAGTTGCAATTACTTTTAAACAAAGTTGTTAGTGCTGACCAGTCAATTCTTTTACGTCACTCTCGTATGTCATAAGCATTAGCTTAATAAGCTTTTCCGCATGCAATAAAAATGAATATTGGCAACGTAGTAGAAAGACGAATGTTTTTTTAAACCATTGGATAGCCAACAAGCCCACGGCCCACCTGATGTTAGTGGTCACCGCTACCCATACACATCTGCAATACCATTGGCCTTGCAAATGCGTTGCCATCCCAGAGACAAAGTTGATTTGATCAAATGGTTTGTTCGACTGTACATAAAAGTCCATAGTTACACACATACACATGTTTTTTCTAACTTACCGAAACCCCGAGTGGGCGGCTCATGGGAGCCCGAACTCAGGATGTTATGACATAGAACAAATAAACTCAGTTCGTAGTTTAAAACGACCAGTCGTAAAAGTAACCACGTGTTTTGGTATCGTTGTGAGCGAGAGATGAGAAATCTCTCGTCAAATGTATTACAATTTTTGTTTTGAGTATTTAGAATTACATTTAAAATAAATACTAAGCTAGTATCCTGTAAATACCTTTTCTCATACAGCCACGAGGATCGATCACCACGATTGCAAAAGGCGGTTTGACGATTTTACACATATATTTATAGTTCAGATTTCCCTACGACCTTTTCCTTCACCGATGTCTTTGATATCCAAGATAAACTTAAATGCCATATGAAATCGAAAAAGTCACATTAGTACTAGGTATTTTTAAACAAAAAATCATTTTATATTATTTGGTAGTATTTTAAATCACAAAGAGCAAATTTCTTTTTCGTTACGACGATGCCCATTCTATCTCGTAAGAATCGAGAATTACATATCTATCAATCGATTCTCTAAATTACAATATCGCTTGTAAACTATCGACACTTTTTGACAAGTATCGATAAGTTTTTTCGGTATCCTAACCACGTGTAGTACGCGTGGACGCCGCGTACCTCGGTAGCAGGGTGAGTGGCCCCGACCGTTAGCCGGCCCAAGACATGGCCGCTGGCGCCTGCGCTAATACTCGGAACCTGTTCTGAACGGATTAGTATTAGGTAGTATGTACTGGATTGTTTCTTGCGACTGTACTGTGATTTATGGGCGATGGATTAGCGACATTTTGATTGAAATGTTTTCTTGTTGAGTTTGAATTGATTTATTTCTTTGAAGGTTTGGTTTATGGAGTTTTTGTAGGGTTATTTTTCTTTCGATAGCTATTATAACAAAAATTTTAGGCCTTTTTTTATCATGGAGCCAGGAGTTTCTAAATTGGTCTTCTTCTTTTCGTAACCAAGTTATATTTAAAATAAAACTGGAAAATAATCCATCTCAACTTTATTATCTTGATTTGAAACTAGATGATCCGCTGAATTTCGTACCACAAAAAAATACTAATATTTTAGCCTATTGCATTGCAGTATTGAGAGTTTGAGGCCAACAAAAGACAAAAAGTAATTTACCCAAATCTGTCGAGCCATTTTCTAGTACTTGCGAAACAAACATACGGCACTTGATTTTTATAGTATGAAGAAGACAGATAGATTACCTGCCAAGCAATTTGGTAAGACAGGTCCTCAACTCCTAAACCGCTACCTCCTTTAACACACGCCGCTATAGTTGGCCGGATTAGAAGAGGATAACAGCAGTACCCTGGATTATCCACTAGTCGAGTCGCGAGTGTACACTCCTTTGTAACGGTAATTACTATGGCTTTACTAGTGCGTTCTTAGCCTTAACTTGTGTTCGCAACTCAAATTAGACCGTGCAGTATTAATGAGATAGAGCGCTTGTGTGAAGTGAGAACCGATTTAATCTTGATAGTGTTGTGATTTTTTTAATCATAGCATTGATAGTATCTTATTGACTTTTGGTACAGTCTTGGCTGTTGTTTGCAACGACGTATATCATACAAATTACATATTTGTAATTCTAACTATAACTACCTTTCCAAAGGGGCTTATATAAATACGTTAAAAAGTACCTTTTAATGGTCTGAAAGAATTTAATGATTTGACTTTAACCTTCGTGTAAATATAAATGAAATCGACCCAAACTACAATTTAATTAAAACTGTTTTAGGTGAGAATTTTATTCATATCTAAAAAGATTTTTGTTAAAAACAGAAAAGCGTCATGTTCATTTGCTCTCCGTAGATATTGTCTTATACTATGACATTGAGAATATTGCCAGGTAGGTGAAAATATTGGTTTTCGGTATCAGTTTTAATTTATCTACTACTGGACGAGCACTTTAAAAATGGATACTTACACATTGTCTCATTCCAACTCAAACTCAATGTGCGTTCTTAGCTTAACTTGTATTTGCGACAGAAATTAGACACTGCTATGCTTGCCTCGCGGCTTCGCTTCAAATTCGCTCGTTTATTTTAATGACGCCGTTGGTACGAAGATTCTGCGGATTACCCTCGGTGTGGTAATTTGGTAAGCAGTGTGTTGTGTCAAAAAGTTGGTAGAACAAACTTAGTTTTGGGAATTTAGGCTTGGTGATGTAAAATTAGGTTAATGTTGGAAAAGTTGGTTTAAATAAGTACTTAATTTTAAGCTGACTTAATAATGAGTGGTGCTTGCATGCAGGCTGCGTTCAAGATGTGAAGGGCCCTACGTAAAGGCGCTCCCTCACCGGGAACTTTTGCCTCTAATGTACAGTTGATATTCGAGTATTACGTCAGAAAATGAGCAGAGCCTGCCAGGGCTGCGAAATTTGCGCAAATGGCATTAGGGGGCACACGGATGGCTAGTCAGTAAAAGCCTGACACTCCCAGAGCGAAAGAAGGCATTTGATGATTTCTCATTCTTAAAAAAAAAGGTGTTCCACATAAAGTCGGTATTGCAGAAAAACGCATCTGCAAAGCCTCTAGTATTGCAGAAGATGCTTATAGGCAGCGGTAACCACTTTACATCAGGTGGGCCGTCGGATTTTTTGCCAGCCATGATATTTAAAGAAAAAAAAATAACTCTAGGCTTGCCCCCTATTACATGGGTCCTAAACATACGTGCGAACTGTGGGTTAACATTGGTACAGTCTGTTGTCAACATTATCTGACCCACCCTAAACACAACGAAAATTGGACCCTCTGCCTATGATAATAAGGTTTAATTTCAATTTATCAATGAATACAGACACGCATAAACCCACCCAACTTTGTCGGAGCCACCGGCATTATATCATTTTGTTAAGCTATTTTAATCATTATCTCGTTGACATTAAAGTTAAAAACCTTTTAAGTCACCTTACATAATTAGAACCCAATCTTGAATTTCGTGGAGTCTTAACAAGTTCTTGTGGCTTGGCGGTTTGATGTTGGATTGGCGAGGAACAACATGTGGGTTCGAAAACACAGTCCACCTGTTATCAGTTTCTTTTTTAATTTGATTTCATTTCTACAAAATTGTTTGCATTATTAAAGAACGGCCAATATGATTTACGCCTAATAACTTATCTTGTAAACAGGTGGGTAAATTAAAAAAGTTTAAGTTCACATATATTTGCTTCGTGAGGTAGATAATAAATTCGTCTACTTAAGTGACAAAAGTTACACTACGCCTATTAGCATTGACTGTGCACACACATTTGTAAATCGTTTCGCATAACTCGTTAAGTATTTTTAAGCAATTTGGTGTAAAAAAGCATCATGTCGCAGCTTAATGACTATACCAAACATAAAATCATATTTTTACATGAGCAGAATGTTGGAATTAGAGAGATTGGTCGTCGTCTTAATATAGCAGTAAGTGTTTTTTTTTATACCTATTTTATTTAATTGATTGTGATTAATGAACGCGTAGTTGGCTATTTTACTATTACATTCACTCCTTACAAGTTACATAAACGGTTCCAAAAAAGTTTTTTTTTTTTGTTTTAGAGAAATACGACTGTAGCTAAGACGTTATGGAGACAAAGTAAATATTCAGCGGATTCGTCCAGGGGCAAAAAACATCAAGTATAGTCCCGAATGCGATTGCCCATTAGTGTAACCGCAATAAAACACCATATTTCAGTGGAAACAGTGAGAAGGCATTTACACGCTGCTGGAATAAAGAATTATAAACCGGCACAGAAAATAGCATTGACACCTGCTGAAGAGGGGTCCGTTTTGCCCAGGAATATTTAAATTTTAATTGAGAAGAAAATGTTGTGATCTTCACTGATGAAAAAAAAAACATTTAAATCGAACAAAGATGAACGTAACAAGGAACGGTGCGCCATCACTCCGCTACTAATTAATCTAGGATATTTTTAAACACACCATGTAAGTAAATGCTCAATGGATAGATTGTTAAACCATTAAAATGTTGCCAATTACGTGGTGATGTTATTGTCATAAATAGTTTTTTTTCTATTTAAATGACATGTTTATTCACTACGTATAATAGGCAGCTATAAATCTTTAAAGCATTTCACAGATAAAATAAATTTTCTCTATAACAAACTTTCAAGAAAACATGCCTTTTTTAATGTTTATAAATGGGTAGATTTGATTATGGCATCCTCATAATATATTGTATATTAATTTGGAAATATGTGAGCATTTACTTACTTTATTTACCTAAGTGTTTTAATGAAATAATAAACATTTTAAATTTGCAATTGTTTAGTTTTATTTCTATGCGTTGTCCATTAAAGAACTGTAAAAAAAGTATAATAAAATAATTAAAAAAGAAACACCTGAGCAGAAGCTATATTTAGGTTAAACTTGATTTCAACCTTATCCTAGTGCAAATAGATTATTTTGTATTTTATCCCTTCATTATTATTTAATCACTCCATTAAGACATGATAATAAAAAAACTACCTATAAAATAGACAAAAATAAATTGTAAAGAGAAGTTGTTTTTGCAATTTAGTAAGGCAAGGAAAAATATGTTTGCGCGCTGTCACTGCATACCCTTAGTTAGTAGCATTTGAATACCAGTTTTACAATGAATACAAATATTTATTTTTCAACTACCCACTTAATACAAGTTATGCCAAAATATTACCATTTTAGAAACTTTATATTTGAAGATTATCCGTCTATAGTTCTTTACAATAATACAAGAAATACTTTTAGAATAAATTCTAAATTGAAAGCAAAACAATATCTTCGTCGCGGGATTTGATCTCGCAACTTGTCACTCTCAGTCTTACACACAGACCACGAGACCAGAGTTACTTGACCGAACTCATTAAAATAAGCTATTACACTTAATATATTATAACAAGTTGTTATAAGATTTAACCCAATGCTAACGTGATAAAGATCAAATTTGCGTGTGTGTATTTTTATTGTATTTATTCCTTCTCAGTTCTCGAGCACTTGACTGATAACCTCATATAAATTGAAATTAAACCTTATTATCATAGGCAGAAGGTCCAATTTCGATTGTGTTTAGGGTGGGTCAGATAATGCTGACAACCGACTGTACTCTGCCTAACCCTTCGGGGAATACAGGCGTGGATGGTACCCACTCCCAACCTCTATGCTGCTGAGTCGGACCTATTCTGTTGTTCTCTGAGTGAATTGACGAAGAAAGCTTTGTTTGTAATCAGTTACAAAACTTACATAAGATTGGAGAATAAGTTTAATAAATGTTTTTAGATATATTTACACTGTCACATTGGGATAACCTGTAATGATAGATGTAAGATTGGATAAATAAATAGATAATAAAAAAACTCACTCTAAAACTCAACAGTCCGAAATTCGAATACACTAGCCACTAAGATTAATGTCATCAGACTCATAAACCTGCCAACAGACAACCATGACCTCACCAAACAGCGACAGTTAACATTTAACTATCAGTTTAAACAATCGATACGACATTCCTACTTAATTGAACTCTGAGTTTACGATCAACGCCCCGTTTAACGCCTCGTAGCGGGTCTCTGATATGTTTAGATGGTGTTGGGTTTTTTACTGGAGGAATAATCATCGTGTTGCCGTTTTCTTGATTTGTTGCTTGTTTTTCTTTCTAGCGTTGGTAGTTGATAATATAATATTGTTACAAATCAAATCAAATCATTTATTATTTGTGTAACATAGGTAGTGAATACAAATTTTAAATAAGTACATAGGTCGCTATGTTATATGTGTGTTGTTATGTGTGTTTATGTTGATTACTAGGTTCTGTTCGCGAGTTTGTTTGTGTCAAAGGTGAACTGTTAACCCAAGGAAACACATTACCGATATAAAAACTATCGAGGAAATGGCCTATGTGCTAATTTTTCTGTTCATCGGCTTCCGCGTGATTGATTAACAAACATCTTCACAAACTTTCGCATTTATAATATTAGTAGGATTGGGCTATTAATGTTAAAAGACAGCTGATTGACTTATGGTCCGTCCACACGATATAGATAGACTTACGTAGATATTTAACTATAGAATTTTGTTCGCGTGCACTTTTTTATTCAGACTTTTCAGTGTGCACATATTTCTGTGCCACAAAACTTTGTACCAAGTTGGAATCGTGTGCACGCACCGTTACAATGGTATTTGTTCTAAAAATACATAGAACAATCAATTTGGAAATCCAAAAATATACCTAGTCACCATTTACCAAAACGAATCAATTTTATTCCCTTTATTCGACATTTGACTATGACATTCGACATTTGGCTTTAGACATTTTAAAGCTAATTAATTTTTAAATCTATTTTAAGCATAACTTTAGGATTTACTTTGGACTGTTATTGCTGTATAGTAATGTAACACATGGCATATTAAATTAGTTTAACGTAAATAATTTTATTATTCTGGATCGGTAGAACTAAGCTTAATTGTAAATCTAATCTAAATAGTACGTTCTATCTAAATATGTTGACTAACTCCAACATAGCACCGTATATTGCACACACTATATTATAAAAATTGAGGACAGATTTCCGGGAAGTCCATATATCATACACGGAACATGGCTACTTCTATTTGGACGCGCAATTTCTATATTTTATTACTAAAATTCAGTGTGACTGTTTTATGGGCAAACGGTAATTCTCTCGCATATGAAAAAGCCTGTATGCTTAGCCCAATTCGTGTAGAACCAAACTTTAGGTCGAGGCCAACTTTTCAGTAACATAAGCTAATATTATTGATGACTGTTCTAGGAAAATTTTGGCTTGTCGAGCGTAAGCCGTTTCAAATAATATACCTAGTTAATGTAGTTTGTTGAAAATTTTCGAGTGTTGTAAACTTCAGTTGCAGTTCAAAGGAAAGACTTGTTCATGGAATTAGATAATTTAGAAAGCTAAGATTTTTGGCCATTCGATTTGATCAATTTGTTTCTGTGATGTTGTATCGAATTATAAAAGATCTAGCTTCTGTCTGCGATTTTGTTCGCGTCGATGTCAAGTACACCATAAAACATAGCCGGTCGGTAAAAGATTAGCTTTCTAGCAGTGAAAGAATTTTTGTAGTCAGTCTTCAGTATTTCCTGAGATTACCTCTTACAAACACACTACCAAACCTTTCTTAAAAAAAACCTGCTGTTCTATACATTTTGACCATGAAGGTGTTGCTCTTCAGTATGGAATAGCAGTTTTTTTTAAAAAATCTTCCAAAAATTTCATCTCTTTGGGATCTAAAATCATGTACTGAACTCACAGTAAAAGTTTCCTTACGATGTCCTTTCACCCGTTACAATTTCCTTACATTAAGGGGCCAAGTTATACTGGTACCATAGCTCAATACATCTTCATGCGTACACCTTAGTGTGGGTGACTGTCAACGCTCCACCTTAGCAAATATAACTTCGTATTTTACGTAGCTACCTTTGCATTCAGTCTCTTTGTGCCGTCCGTCCAATTTAGTCAAGTATATGTTTATTCAAGTTACTGGATGTCAAAGACGCGCTTTACAATGCCGTAGGTATATAAAGTAGACATCTTTAGTAACTTCAAGCTGGATTTGAATGCTTCGGCAGATCTTTTGCAGAGATTTGCTTGAACGTGTAGAAAATAGTATAATAATAATTTCGGATTTATGATTTTCGCTTTCTGACTTGGCCTTGTGAATTCAAAGTGTCCGTAAATGGTTTAATTGAAATTAATGCTTTGACTTTGAGCAATTTGGTAGATTGATAAGGAACTGAAATTCTATAGAAATAAAGTTGATAATTCTGCGCGGAGTCGTATCTTGGACACAATTTTCAACTCTATTTATACTTTGTTTTAGTTGATTATCAACTAGCTTATTCCCACGATTTTTTCCTCGTGAAAAAAAAAATAGGGTTCGTAACCCCATTTTTTTTTTAGTAGCAAAATATAACCTGTAACACGCAGGGATAACGAAGCTTTCGTATTTTCGCTGTTATTAAAGTTTAATTTTCGAGTATACAGGTAGGTTTATATCCATATTTTTTGTAAACATTTCTTACATTCAAAATTGTCACCAGAATTTTCACAAACGACCAGTCAAGCATTCAAAGTAATTACGACTGGTAAGATAAACTATCCGTTTTTGCATATAGGAACCGGCCATTAGTCACTTCATCAATGGAACAGCAGAGCCAATGATAATGATGACAAACAAACCGACAAATGATAGCTTTCATCAAATTACGACGAAGCTATATGATTTAGTGCTCAAATCACAGTACACATAAAACCGAAAGAAACTTAGCTATTTGGCAATCGTTCAAGAATGTGCGGGAAGTGATCTATCTATACTAATACACTAATAATAATATTATGAAGAAGTAAGATTTTTTTGTTTGTTCGTTTGTTTGTAACGGATATGCTCCGAAACTACTGGACCGATTTTAACCATTCTTTAACCAAAAGATAGCTACATTATTCCTGTGTAACATAGGCTATATAACATCACGGTACGACCTACAGGAGCGAAGCAGTAAACAAAGACGTAACTTATGGCGGGTACAATAAGCCGCGCAGACGAAATCGCGAGTTGGCTAGTTATTTATACGAGTGAAAAGCATTTGTTATTATTAATGCCTATGACTATGATTGATTTAAATAAATTATAATTAACTTTACTAAAGCACGTGCATGCGAAGGGCGATTATAAATAATTGTATCAATCAATGTCGTTTGGATAGGAAAGTTAAATCAATACAACTATGTATTTGTTCTGGTTGTGATTTAATTACATACCATCACGCCAGTATTCCCTGAAGGGTAAGGCAGAAGTGTACCAATGGACACCCACAGTTTGCTTATATTTAGGTCCCATGTAATAGGGAGCAAGCCTATTGCCAGGCACAAACCCAAACTCTGAGCTGCTACTGAGAATTTCATAGAAAAACCCAATAACACTTTGCTCGACCTGGGAATCGAACTCAGGACCTCTAGCGTAGCAGTCGTGCTTAGGACCGCTAGGCCAACGAGGCAGTTAAATATATGGTTAGTTTTTTTGTAAAGCTTACAATTGAATACTCATGCATTATTATATACACACCTTAATCTTCTGCTCTCCTGTATTACCCCATTGTTAGCTACTGGTGATCAAACACCTCTGCAAAGCCCCTTGAACACAAGCGAGGTACTTAAGAGAGCGGGCACGGAGAGCAAAGAATCATAAAACTGGTATAATATTTGCACACCAACTCCTACGCAGTCAAGACGAAGACGTGAGAATATAGTTTGAGGGTCACCGTGTATTCTGAAGGCTTTTTAGTTGGTTTTTTCAGTATTAAGGTGCCTAACCCTACGGGAAATACAGGCAGGATGTTATGTGAATATATTTTTGGATTTTTCAAGAAGCGAGGTCATTGGTCATGACTCCTTACCGTAATTTTTAGGCATTACTCTTCAAAGGTTTTCGTCATGAAGTTCCAAGTCAGTGGAATAAGTCACTGAAAAATTTGATTGTAAGAAACATGAAATCACATTATTCTTAAACGAAAGAAGTAAGTAAATAAGTTTATGTTTTACAGAGAAGGAACACGGTTTAACAAGATAGGTACACACATACAATCACGCCTGTATTCCGCGAAGAGTTAGGCAGAGATGTACCGATATACACTCTCAGTTCGCCGGTATGTTTAGATCCCACGTAACAGGGGGCGAGCCTATTGCCATTAACCGGGCACAAATCCTGACTCCGAGCTGCTACTGAGAATTTCATAGAAAACCCCCAATAACACTTTTTGCTCGACCTGGGAATCGAAGCCAAGACCTCTAGCGTTGTTTAACAAGATTAAGATTACAAACTAACATAATAAAAAAAGTAGTATCAAGTGTTCCATATCAGCAATAATGCTAGACAGATGGTGTTTCAAATAGACCTGATAAATTAACAGACATACAATTCCAGACATATGTTCCCAAGATAAAGCACAAATCTTTTGACATAGCAAACAGATTTACAATAAAACTAGCTTTTGCCCGCGGCTTCGCTCGCGTTAAGAAGAAGTATTATTAAGCCCGACCAGTTTAAAATTGACAAAGTTTCATACAAACTTTCATCCTCTATTTTATCCCCTTAGGGTTAGAATTGATCAAAATCCTTTCTTAGCGGATGCCTAACGTCGTAACATCTACCTGCATGCCAAATTTCACCCCGATCCGTTCAGTGGTTTGGGCTGAGCGTTGATAGTTGATCACTATGTCAGTCAGTCAGTCACCTTTGAGTTATATATATTTAGATATGTCTCAAACTCTAACGTATTAATATGACACAAGTGTGGCGCTATGCTTATAAACTTTTTGTTTCGTTTTTTTTGTGTCAATCTTTAATTGAGTACACAAAAAACTAGTACTTAAACAAGTTTAATTTTGGTCGAGATTTGATTGAACGACTTTTGTGATTCAACGTTGAAGATGGATGGTTCAATTAATTCATGTGTGGAATAGTTTTGACGTTTATCGTTTTTGGTAGGCTATGTTCGCAACAACTGTCAACACACTCTCACAGTACTGCAGCTTTTAGAGGCAGCTTCCGGTATGCGGCATCTAAAGTGTGGAATAATCTGCCACCACCTATTAGATCAGTCACCACGATCGGCACATTTAGAAGTCGCTTACGGCGGTACTTGATAGAAGCACAACGGGAACTTGATATGGTCAATGTTAATGTCTCTATTATATAGGTTTAAGTTCACTCCACACAAATACATCAAATGACATTTCACCCGACCGCCTGCAGCGTGCTGTTGACATTATGCAAGGATTAATAATTCGTCGGCATTTAGATTCATATATTCACTTGTTTTACTTTTGACTTATCACTGCGTTTTATTTTATTTATTTATTTAAAAGTACAAAGGCGGACTTAACAACACGCAACACACACACACTTGGCGGAGTTTTGCAACTGTTGGGACTTTGTACATACACATGTGTAATGATATAAACTAAGTCACACATTCCCTAGTCACACATTACCTTCACTACAATTTAGTACACGCTTCCTTTTATTTTATTTATATATCTACCCCCATTTCAGCTATTTTCTTTCTTTATTTTTTTATTTTTATTTTTTTATTGATTATGTATCTACCTACATTTTTAATGTTTATGGTAAAGCTGGTTTACATCCGTAGCACGTCATGCACAAAGGTCCAGCTGAAAACCAGCGTCAGGCCCAAGTGGTCTGGCATTTATGCTGAACTGGGCCTGTTTGGCGCAGCCGTGAGGCACACAGTTATGTAGTTTTCTTTATTTTTTCTTTTATATTAAAAAACCTTTTTGTTACTATATCTGTGTGCACATGGTTTGTGTCAATAAACTTTTTCTTTCTTTCTTTTCTTCTTTGGTGTGATTTTGATAAGGATTAAGGACCTATTTCATAATTTTCGAATAAGTTTCGTTTAAATTATTTGGCAGATAATTTTGTGTAAATTCTGTTCCATTTTTAGGGTCATCCGAATGATCGCGGAACCCTTATATGATCAGTCTTGTGTCTGTCTGTGCGTCCGTCTGTCACAGCCAATTTACGCCGAATTTACTGAACCGATTAAGTTGAAATTTGGTACACATTTGACTTTATGCCCGGTTAGGATTTATGCCCAGTTCCTGGCAATAGGCTCGCGTCCTATTACATAAGACCTAAACAAATCGGCGAACTGTAGGAATAAATTAGTAGGTACACCTCTGCCTAACCCTTCGCGGAATACTGCCGTGATGGTATGCTATGTTAACTTCAGAAAAAAGGGATCAATCGATAGCCCATGTTTCATCAATATGACAAAGATAAACATCCACATGACACCAATATGAGCGTGACGACCCTAGAGTCACGCGTAGCAATAACCTTTAGATTTAATGGCTACAGACAAGTATCGACATGTTTCTATTCCATATCCTACGTGGAAAACAATGGTCTGTTCTATATCCGTCAGAGCTTTTCATACTTGGCCAGAATTATAAGGAGGTGTGCTCGTACCTTCAGAAAAGTCCTTTCAAGCTACCGACTACGACTTTGTGACTATGAAATAGGTTATAGATAAGCTATTGCAATTTTTTTTTCTGAATAATCGGGATTAAAATCTTCAAGTGAAAAAAAAACGGAATTAATTCTATAAAAGCGGGACGTAAAAAAAGTTCTATGGTACCTATCCTATATAGTATTTTTATTAATAATTTATTCTTGTTTTAACTGCTTTTAAATACTTCGTTTCTTTTTTAAAGTTATTATACTCAGCAGTCGAAAGATCTTACTTTCTGCAACACCGTTGAAAAACCACAAAACCCGGGGCAGCAAAGCGGTTGACCCCGCGAAAAATTCAATTTCAAATTAAAATCGGGACGTTTAGCAACACTGCTACAGACTCATAGGTTCTTTGTAAATAGTCCAGCATTGGAACTAGCTATTACACGAACCTTCCTAACTACAAGTTCCTTTATCTATTCTCGAAATTTTAGCCATGCTTATATGACGTAGCCTGGCGACTATGAGATCTTGTACTATAATAATAACTTCCTCTACAAACAATAACAGACTAACCTAATTTTGTAAGCACACGTCTCACTTATCAGGATCAGTCATCAGAGGCGCGTTCTCAGAAACATTAGGAGCTATACATTATTAATATTCCTATGAGACATTGTGCCTCTCGATTGTAATGATAAAAGCTTCTTTGTTGTCGAATCTATTATCGTATAATACGGTGTCAGTCCTCCAGTGATGAATAATGTCCAAACACTCAGACAAAGTAGCCGTTAAGTGTTACTTTGTCTAATTTGAAAGTAAATACTGCTTTAATGTTGAACGTGGAATCTTTTAAGACATGATTTTGAAGTTCCGGAGTTGAGGACTTTGTGCCAAATACAATAAGCTTCATATTTTAGGATCCAATCTAGCAAAGTGTCTTATAAGATTGCAGAGTCGCCAGAACTATTTTAAACACGGAAAGTGGTATATGTTAAAGGCCAGAATTTTTAAGCCCGATTACAAACATCTTTTAAATAGGTACATATGCCGAAGGGAGCCGAAGAAACGGTTACACATGTGCTCCTCAAGTGCATAGGCGCAAATATCTGGAAAGAGACCCTAGGGCACAGGTTAACTAATAGTTCCTACGCCTAGGGCTCACCAAAGTCTCTTGCGGATGCTCTGAGTAGTTTGGAAGGATTAATCAGCTTCTGGAGGAAGGTGGTGGTTAGAATAATGGCCACCATGGTTCACCATCAAGAACGGACTAAGTGCGGAAATCAACAACATGATAGATAATAGTTAGAGAACCACTTATTCCTCTAACTGTCCCAAAAAGTCAGCTATGTAATGTAGATGTAAATAATGTAGGTTTGGCAATACTGGGATTTCAGACACAAAATGTGTCACCGTCCATGTAGATTCAAAATACAGCCGCTTTTTTCCACAAAACACTTCAACACCGAAGGTCGAATGTAAAATTAATTTGTACAAAACAGCGCTGCAGCACTTTGACAAGCAACGTATATGACATCGCACTACGTTGCAAATTACTACGTTTTTTCAGCACTTAGTACAAAATGGCGCAGCTGTTGGAATTTCTTTAGAAAACATTTTACGTCTAACAAATGAAATGAGGGCTTGACATTGAGATGTTGCCTAGAAATAACTCGTGATTTTTTAATTAGCACTTGTTTGCGTAGCGACTGCAATGCGAATGCATATTTTCCTTCTTGAATTTATATGAATTTTCATTTCCATGGAATCGTGGAATTGTTTACCGTTCTCATTGTTATAAATTATTCTCTTTAGTAAGCTTACAAATTGAGCATAATATCTTTGAGCTACTTATGTCTCACGAAACAATAGTATCAAGTAAATTGCTAACTTGTATTCAATGTAGGTAACCGTATCTGCTTGCTAATAATATTTTGTTTATGTTTTTTTTTTTATGAAAACCAAAGAAACTGAGGACCATCTTACCAACTTTTAAGAATGATACCAATCTAAGCTCAGATTATATCTGTCAAAAATGTCTAGCTTTTCCTAAATTTTAAGACATTGATTGTCATTGAGAAGAGTTTGTGACTAGATTTTGAGCGTTTCTATTTAATAGAATTGATCTTCTGCTTTTAAAAGCGTCAGAGTGGGGATCGGTTCCTACGCATTGCAGACTTAAAAACTGACAGTGATGACGTAGTTTTGAAAAAATTAAGACAATTATGTAATTTTTTGCTGTTAAGAACACTCATGTTTTTATTAAAATAAATATTATTCTATTCTATTCATTTTTTTTATTGCCAACGTAAATAACATAACATACCATCACGCCTGTATTCCCCAAATGGTTAGGCAGTAGGTGTACCAATGTACACCCACATTTCGCCGGTATGTTCAGGTCCTATGTAATAGGGGGCGAGCCTATTACCATTAACCAACGTAAATGTAATAAAAAGATAATGTGTAATAATATAATATTTATTTATTTATTTATAGAGCGTTATTTATTGTTAAATGAGCATACATAATAACGAGTTATTCCAGATCTTTTACGCAATCGTTGACGCATATTCAAGTGCAGTTCATTATAAAAATTAATGGTTATGCCACGACACACATTTTTTTTTCGCTCAGTGAGCCAAATGATCATTTAATAACGAATTAAGAATTGTGAAATATGTGTTTTGCGTTTCCGAGATATTTGTTCTGGATTTTTGGATGTCATCTTAACTATTTCTGCCACAAAGCAGCGTTGCTGAACTCCGGTTTGAAGGGTATGGTTGCCGGTGTAATTACAGGCATATGAGACTTTTCAACTTTGTTTCTGGGATGTCCTGGCAAGGCCTCTGGTGTTCCAAATGGCTATAGACAGCGGTGACCACTTAAGATCTGGTGGGCAGTCGGCTAGTTTGAAAAAGTTTTTATTTTATTTATTGGAGCTGTTTTTGCCTAGAACTCTCTTCTAACACTTTCATCGAAGCAAATACTCATGTTAATGCCTTTTATTTACTAAACTATTTACATTTTTAAACATTGGTATGAATACTAAAAATCCTAGATAATGTTCCTGCATCACTAATGCACCTATGAACCTTTTCAACTTTCCTTTAATCTCTAGGACCAGGTCCTTTCTCGACTTAGAAAAAGAAGCATGATTTTAATAACTGAATTGTAGTTAAAAAGTTCATTCATCCGCACAGAAATACTATTACACATGGTTCTCGTACATAGTTCAGACTTATTTTTAGTCAAGGAATGTTTTCTAAAACATTGTTAGGAACAACATTGTAAACGATTACACGAAACTTATCGATGACTAATAATCGATATTTGAAGATTATTTTTCGATACGAATCTTTATTACGTTAAATAATTACACAGGTAATGAATGATTTTTGTAATCTATCAGCGATCTTTCAACGTAAGCAAGCATTATTAAATTATTTTTGTTGTAATGTTTTTTGTTTAGGTCCTATGTAATCGGGGGCAAGCCTATTGCCAGGTCGGGGAAAAAGTGTTATTGGGGTTTTCCATTAGGAATTTCTCAGTACCTACCAGCCCGGTTACACCTCCGTGTCTCGGAAAGCACACAACCAGGCACAGGACTAACGCTGCGCCTGATCTCTCCCCGCTTGTGTCGGATTGCCTTCCCATCGGACTATGAGAGTTAGGTAAGAGAGAGTGCACCTATGTTTGCGCTAACACTTGTGCACTATAATATTATCTCCTGCGTACTTGGCTAGCCTGCATTAAGATTCGGATTCAGCCTGGACAAATACATTTTACATACTACCTACAACTATTAACATAGTAAAAGAAAGTATGTAAAACGCGCGTCGTGCGAGCAAGTTCAGCTATTCCCGTGGATTATTTTAGTGTGCGCCGCTATTTCTGTAAACACGGCGTGACCTTGACACTGGGTGCGCACGCGCCGGCGTCACGCTCCGCCGCACGCCGGCGCAAGTACTACGGAGCACAGATTATGTGGCAGATGGAGCAGGGATGTGAGATGGAGAAGTTTAAGAAGCCAAATCATTTAAATTAGAGCATCAAAAGGCACTTTTAAAAGTCATAACATTTTATACCATCACGTTCATCTTCGAAGGGTTAGGCAGAGGTGTATCAATGTACACCCACAATTTGCCGGTATGTTTAGATCCCATTCCCATGTAATAGGGGGCGAGCATTTCATAGAAAAACCCAATAACACTTTGCTCGACCTGGGGAAATAACCTGGTTTATTTAAATTAGATTATTTTTTATATCATTGGATGGCAAATAAGCCGACGGCCCATCTTATGTATAGACGTATGTTGATGTGATGTATGTTGTATTACGTGTGTGTATGTAGACTATATTAAAAAAGAACTATTAAAAGACATTTTCAAGAAGAAAAAAAATCTAGTTTCCCCTAGTAGTAGTTGAATCTAGTAGTGTTGTAGTTGATGTATTATCAAAGAACGAAATTAAAAAATAATTTAGTATTATCAGAAAAAGTTTAGCAGGGCTACTCAACAAACTTTTAGCAACGATCACAATCTAATCTCATCCCTCATGTATCAAAAATTTCTCGAATTTATCTTCATTTTTGACATTGATTGTCGGTGAGATGAGATTGCGACTAGATTTTTAATTAGTAGAATTGGGTTTCAGGTTATTTATACATACAAGCTGTTGATTTGCATTCTCGTCAAATTCAAGGAGTTAACTATGGTCGTGATTCTTAACACGAATCAATAATAAAATAAATTTGTTTTAAAATTTATATTTTTTGACGTGATTTTCCATTTCGAACTAGCCATCTCGCCAGAGGATTTAGGCGCTATGCACGCATTGATATGGCCGCGCGACAACTCTGCCTACCGCATACGCAATTGGGGGATGCTGATTTTTGCAAGAGGAGTATTCTGGAATACTGTTTTTTGATAGTTGCAACTAAAAAACAAGCATTTAAGTAAGGAAAATCCTTTACAAAATATATCACAAGTTGTTAAAATAAAACACATAGAGTTCAATTTCGTTTACACAGTACGTCTTAATTGCGTAGTTTGCCATACAGTCACGTGTGGGAAACATAGCATTCAATACCAGATGGTTTCCGCAGTAAACGACTTTATTCACACCGAATAAGACTGTAAATAAAAAAATAAACGGTTTTCTGATCATTAATGAGTTCTTCTAGCTTCCCATTATGACCGTTTCCTTATCCGAGTTACAAAAACAGATCAAGATAAAAGGTTTTACTGCTTATCCCACCTTGCTAATGTGGAAACTCAAAGTACGTTAATGACCATCAGCTTCTGGCGAAAAAATGTTCCGTTGTCCGGTAAAAAACGGATGTACAGTCAACAAAAGAGATAAGTAACCAGACCGTCGAATACAGTTGAAGATTTTTTTCAAACCAGTGGTCGTTTTTAAATGAAATCGAATTTAATTAATAAGCTGTTTATTACCTATTAATTAAAATAAAATTCATTGAAAAACTTCTATCGGTTTTTGTAAAACTTTGATTTCATTAGGCGACCCTGGTTACTTATCTCTTTTGCTGACTGTACACAAGCGACCTATGTATCACCCATAAAAGCCTTCAAACTAAATAAATATTAAGTGTGAAACGAGTATTTCCAATTAAAAAAAATCGATCGAATTTATATTACACTAGCGAACTGCGCGTGGCTTATTTCACCATTCATAAGTTACTTGTTTGGTTAATGCTCCGCTCCCGTGGGTCGTCGCGTGATGTTATATAGCCTATGTTACTGAGAAATAATGTAGATATCTATTAGTGCAAATATTGGTAAAATCGGTCAACTAGTTTCGGAGCCTATTCGTTACAAACAAACAAACAAATCTTACCTCTTTATAAAATTTGTATAGATTTAATCCCAAGCTCATGCTACGCCTTGAGATCTATTTGTCCTGTTTCTAGTTCCGTATTCAAGGCTCCTAAACCAGTAACGTATTAAGGGAACAAAATCAATGGGATCCATTTATCATGAATGGGGCTGGTAACATTACTCCGAAATTCTCCGTATCAGATAATCTGATGACTATAAGTGAAGGTTTTTTGCGTGAAAGGAGACAGGCTTGAGAATCCATAGGTATCCCCGTAATAAAGTTACACGAAGAAAGGTAAGGGTGACAGAAATCAATTTGGGCATCCTATTTGTGAATCCAATTCTTTGATCAATTTGCATAAAGATGTTGAATGGGTTTGAAGGCATTCCGGGACCGTCTTTATCATTCTCTGTGGAGGTATTTATCTTAAGGGAATTCTTATAAAGAGAAGTGTTTTTAAAGGATATATTTTTAAAGTAATAGGTTTTCGAACTTGTGTTTTTTGTGGTGAAAAGAAAGGACCTCCATAATTTGGTAGCACATTTACCTACATACAAGGTGAAGTAAGAAACCTTTAGTGATGATTTCGTTGGTCTTATGGTTGCAATCATGAGTGTTGAGAGTGGGGTCCTGGGTTTGCTTCCTATGTTTGGCAAAATGTCCAATTAACATTTCCATAAACAAAAATCTCAATAGCATCCCGAAGTTTAGTGGTTATTGGTGTGTGGCACCCCCGCGTCTTGTAAAGCACGGTAAGCTTTTGTATATGATAGGCAGATTCATGACAAATAAGCTATAACATCACGCTAAGACCTATGGGAGCCGAGCAGTAAACAAATACGTAACTGGATGATAAACCACGCGGACGTTAGTACCGTATAATTTTCCACGTGCTCTGTCAATCTATTCAGCTTAATCTATGTAGGTACCTATTCAATAAGCCACGCCTTATATTGTTCTCGGTGTTCTCATACAAAGTCATGCTTGACCATCGTTTGACCTCGAACCTCATACATACATACATACATACGAGGTACAACACACGGTGCTAGTGGATGACTGAACATCTTATTACCATTGCATGTGGAGTAAGATTGGATGTTGAACAAACTACGGTAGTGCTCAGTAGAATTTGCTGAAGTTCTCATATGGATGAATATCTAAGCCAAACTTTATGACTAAGGACTTATGATCTGAAATTGAAGTGAAATGTTCCGGATTCGAGCTTAGCTATTTTCGATGAACTTGCTTATCAAACATCAATGTCGTTGTATAGGTACCTTAAGGGTTTTAAGTAAGTTATTAGAATCTAAAACGCAAAAACAAACAAATAACTATAATACCAGCCTATAACTGTCCTTCTGCAAGGAAAAGTTCTCTTCTCATACAGAGAAGGCACAAGCTTGATCACCGCGCATGCTCAAAGCGGATTGGCGATTTCAGACTTATATTTATAATGGGTCCAGGTTTCTCATGATGTTTTGTGCTTTCACCACTGTCAGTGATGTCCAAATTAAAAGTAGTTAGTCCAAAAATTCTTCAGCACTTGACAAAATTAATTGAATTGTATGCATCGTTGCTCATTTACATATCAATTTGGCGTTACAATGTTCAAGATACTTGCATTTTGTTTTGACTTTTACGTAAGAACCGGTTATTATCAGTGGTATCGATAATGAATGAACCGATCGTCGTATCTCTTAGAATCTTTTTTTTATTATTCTTTGTTTATCGATGTCGATACAATCGTATGAATGAAGTCAAATGACTATTGAATGATTTTGCAGATCTTTGCCAAATAATATAAAATCGAAAATTAAATCTTTATTTAATTTGGGCCATTATAAGGAAATTTTGATTTCATTTGCAAGAACAATCATTTTAATCTAGTAGTTCTGAAAAGGTAGTTTACGTATGGAGAATATACAATAGACTAGCTATGCCCTGCAGTTTCACCCGCGACCAGTTACATCTTTGGTTGTCAACTGCTGCCTGATGTTATTATAAGCCTATAACTCATGAATCTGGCTATTATAAATAAAAAGAATTTTCCCAATCCGTTTGTTACTTCCAGAGATTAAGGCGTATAAATGAACAAAGAAAAAAACTCTTTAGCTTTATTATTTAGAGATATAGAGAAGATATAATAGAGAGTATTTATAATAACTCTTTCGCAACAAGACGAGCAGCATTATCCAGACGTGGAAACTTCTGCAAGATATCACATTACATTATTGAGGCAGGTTCAAAAGTATGACGTCATCACAATTTATCCATTTAGCATAATTGGCATAAAGTATAGATGCAGTGTTTATAATGCATTACATAATTTTGATTGAAATATCTCCTGGTGTTTATTTTACGGCGGACGGTAGCGATTTTGGCTCGGTGTCAAATATTACAGGTGGGATTTTGTGGGTATTTAGGCAACGTATATTATTAGGTATTTTGGATATCCAACTTTACTTACGACACTTTGAATGGTGTGCACTCTAGATCAGGGGTGTCAACTTGATTTCATCCAAAATCTTATATTTACTGACTCTGCGCAATGTACCAATTACATAATCTGTACTTCTTAACATTGAATCGTATTTCACATACCTAATTAACATGTATATACCTACTTATATAACATTCTAATTGAGTAAATTAAACTATGTACTTTTTTATATTTTAACTTTTTATTTTATTTTTTCTGTGGCTGTTCGTTTGTATACCTCTGCGTTACCCTTCGGGGAATACAAGCGTAACGGTGTGTTGTTGTGATTGTAATTTTTTACACTTACCTTTATTACACTATGAGTCTCGTTACTTGTAATAAATGATTATAATTATTTTAACATAATTTTAGTTTTTTTAGTGTTTTAGGTGTGAGCGTTGCATCTGAGATCGACTCGACTAATACCCGCGACAGACTGGTTGGCAACCCCTGCTCTAGATAATAGTCACGTATTTACGAATGTTTATAGTTCCTATTCGGACTAACCTTTGTGTTTTCAAATAGCTTGAATTTCCGACTATTGCTAGCAGGAATTTGTTTTGAATCTTCGGTGTAGCGATTATTCTACGTATGCGTAGTTTCGCTAGAATTTGTGTTACACACGCGATTTTAACCGAAATCTATGTTTATCGGTTGTTTAAATTATATCATATTATCATGTATCCGGGGTCTAATCATGACTAGAATCTGTCCCGTGAGACACGGTGATATAAAAAGCAACTTGACACTGTCATAGTAATATGAAAAGTGTAATTGCACGCTATAAAAATTGGTAAATTTATTTGTTGGTAGGGACCCGCCTCTCATGCATGAGTTTGTTTGTTCGCAACCAGGCACGAGCAAGTACCAATGTGACTTTTTCTAATTCATATGTACTTTCTAAGTTTATCGTGGACATCACTGACAACGGTGAAGGAAAACTTCGTGAGGAAACCTGGACTTTATAATTATTATTAGTCTGAAATTGCCAATCCGCCTTGAGCAAGCGTGGTGATTAATGGTCGTGCCTTCTCTTCATAAGAAGAGGTCTTTGCCCTGCAGTGGGGCAGTTATGAGCTGGTATTTTTTTTTTATTTGTTGGTTATACAAATATTTGGTGTCTGCCACCCTAAAATTGTGGCTAATTACACTCTTAACTATTCCGTTTTCCATGATTTTGAAAGGTGTATGTGATGGTAATGATGACTAGGAGAGCACTAGCGCGAATGGATTTTTGCATTGGAAAGAGAACTATCTTATTCGTTTATCGGTTTAATTTATACGACATGCACAACATTGAAGTTAAATAAACCAGTCTTCAAACTAAATGCATATTGATTTGATAACGACAAATTGCTTCAGCATGACGTAATTTTTTAACTAGCATTTGTAATCCATAATATATAGTTATGTATTTAGTTTACTCATAAGTAGAACCGCCTTATATGCATCACGTAAAACCGAAAATCACAAGCAAACCTTGGCAAAATCATACAAGATCAGTCATAATGATTAATGTTATGTTTACGAAGATATTTTTGGTAGACGCCATACTTATCTAAAGTACCCATACATCTTTGTAGATTGTTTGCACATTGCACATATTGTAAATAGATAGGTAATACAGATTTATGTTACGAGTAATTCTGAGCTATGATGCATCTGCAGTCGGTGATTAGGTGGTGCTAAAAATAGCCCACTGTGCCATTTTTATGACCTCGATGTGCCAAGTACATGGTTGCAGTAGTAAAAATGAGTTTTTGATGTAAAATATAATTATGAATGTGTAGCCAGGGAAGATAAAAATCTGTACAAATAAATAAAATTTAAGTGTCAGTTTGTGACGTTAAAATAACAGTTTATTACTGTATGCATATGTCACGATAAAAAAAAAAACTTTTTTTTTTATATTAATCGATCTGTTTGTTTCGAGTAATCTCCGAAACGGCTGGACCATTTTGAGGGATTGGCTGTTACTGTAGCCGATGTTATTATAAGTAACTAAGGCTTACTTTTAGTTTACAGAAAAATAATTAAGATTCTACACAAAAAAAAAATACTAGCAAAAAAGTGGGTCCAAAATTTATGAGAAAAAATGAAAATAATAGTATCTCAAATCATCGATAAGAACTCATTCATGCTAGCCGATACTTACGCAGACAAAGTCGCAGTAATAAACTAGTGTAAATTACAAATGGTTGCCCAGTGTGTCATAGTTTTGCCAGCCGTTGCAGTTACACGTTACAAAGTAGAGATATAATGTGCGATAAAAATAGGGTTCCACGTGCATTCGTAATGTGATATTTTAATTATTATTAATCGAGTAGTTCCATGTTAACGGACAGTGTTAATTATGTGCGATGTGATGTACCCTTGACTGCCTCGTTAGCCTAGTGGTGCTAAGCGCGACTGCTATGCTAAAGGTTTTGGGTTCGATTCTCAGGTCGAGCAGTGTGTTATTGGGTTTGCTATGAAATTCTCAGTAGCAGCTCGGAGTTAGGGTTTGTGCCCGGTTAATGGCAATAGGCTCTCTATTACATAGGACCTAAACATACCGGCGAACTGTGGGTGTATGTTGGTACACCTCTGCCCAAACCTTCGTAACGTTGCGTTATTAAAATTGCAATTTATTGTTCAACAAATACGTAATAATTTTATTTAATAGCTATTAGCATCACAGATCGCGTTGGTCTTGTGGTTGCAAGCACGACTGTTGCGGGGGTCCTGGGTTCGATTCACAGATCGGAAAAAAAGTGTTGTTCGGTTTTTCCATTACGAATTTCTCAGTAGGATAGATTTGGAAGATGGTGGTGTGAATTTGCAACTTAATGTCCAATAAATAAGTTCTAATTTAATTAATGACTATTACCATTAACACTTCAACTGAGACTGTTGTTTAAGAGATCATTTACATCACACAGACAAACGAGTCCGTACGCGATGTTGTTTGCAACATGTAAAGGATTTCTCATAAAGGTTACCACTGAAAGTTATTATTTTAAGCGTTTGAAACACGAATCTAAAACTTTATTACATTTTATATTGCAATAAAGTTCGCCGGACATTGCAATGCAAAGAGACGAGAGTTATTATGGACGTTCCAAATGAAACTAGTTTTAAATAGTTTTGTAAAATGTTAACGTGTAAATATGAAAGCAATTTGTTTCGAATGTATGTATTTATTTTGTTTGAAGCTATTTTTAGGGTTCCGTGTCCGAAAGGTGCTAACGGAACCCAATTACTAAACCTTCCTGTCCGTCCGCCCGTCGGTTAGCGGTTTGTATCTCATAAACCGTAATAAGAAAAAGAATTAAATGTTGATAGTGTGTATTTTTATCCTTACATACTCCTTTCGCCTCATCTACATTCATACATCTGGTCATACAATATGTTAGTATGTGTAAGGATCGTAGCAGGTGGCGTTCTGTGGTTTAGTTCTGCCTACCCCCTTGGGAAAAAAGCGTGAGTGTGTATGTATTTATATTTCTGCTATAACAGCAAATAAGGCCAATGATGGAGCAGTACAGGTTGCTCAATACTTGTGGGTCAAAAATTAATACGCGTATTGACAAGCATTCCATATTGTCCCACCAGTCTTATTCTTTTCGTGTCGATTGCCACACGAAAATAATAAGAAGAAGCAAATAACAAAATTAAGATAAGGTAAAAAATTACTCCATACAAGAAACGTGTTTTTTTTTTAATATTATCCGGAACCCTTTGTGCGTCTGACTTGGACAGTTTTTTTAACTATCTCCCATTCACATGTTTACCTATAGAAAAAAATGGGAACAGTAATGTACAATTACCATACGTTTTTATTGCCTTTCCCATAGATAAAACTAACTGATTACAATTTTAATAGCTCCAAAATGTAGTGACGTAATCTACAGATGTTTGATAATGAATGCAACATTTTTAAAACATGTTCCTGGGGTCAAACGGGGTCCAACGGTCACGCTATAGAAGGGTCTAGTATCGTGATCTATAAATTAACAGGACTTTTGTTCTGGGTCCCATATTTTTAGAGTTTGTCATTGATGGAGCGAGTGACGCAAATATTTTTGTTCGTTTTTTTGTCTAACCTGTACGTACCTGTTTTTGGTTGAAGGGGAATGAATGGGGTTAAGTTAAATATGGGTTATTTATTCTAAAATGTGGAGCGGACTCAGAATTAGATGTTTTGAGTGCGGTATGGTTGGTGTGAATTATTTAGTATTCTACGCAACTGCGTATAATTTTTATATTTAAAAATCTCGCGTCGCAATGTTGGTCCGGAACGAGCTCCGGATTTAACTACTTAACGTTTTTTTGGGTTTGGCTTACTGTGTGTAATTTAATAAAACTTCAAAGATAGGATACGTTCAGTACGTCGATTCTGTAAAATTCAGACATGAGCTCGCATGTCACGTCGCTATTCAATGACATCAAATATTCAATCAAATTCAAATGACATTGTTTTATTTGACACTTTGAAGTGCGAAGTGAGCGTTGAAGTGACGGTGGAATTACCGTATAGAATACCACTGCTGGGTCGAGATGACCAATTCTCAAAATAACCAACGGTGACAAAATTGCACAAATTTTCAACCCAAACTTATATATTGAATCCATGATTATTTTGCTTGCCCATGTTTCACCCTGTATTATACTAATCTTAATTTCAAATACCGCTACAATATACCATTTACCAAACCCCAAAAAAAAAGGCACCACAAAAGATTTACGCACATAGGCAAACTTTAACCAATTTTCATAAGTCTTCGTTACTTAGGTACCCAATAAAAACTTCTCTACACCTTGATATAGTGTTACTAACTTAGGTTACCTAGCAATAAGTCTAGTACTAGCCTATTCGCGCGACCTTAGGGGTTGGCCAGCAAAGTTTACGACCCAGTCTAGACATGCACGGAGGTATAAAAAAATACGAAAAAACTTACTCTGATGATGTCATTTCTTTATAGGTTACTGTAGCAGTCTAGAGTATCTGAATAAACAGCATGAAATATAGCGTAGTTGTGATAAAATGTACCAACCCACATTCTCTATATAAACTTTTATAGGTGCTTATATTATGCCTGATCTCCTCGGTTGTGTTGGATTGCCGTCTCGTCGGACTATGAGAGTTAGAGAAGAGTGAGTGCCCCTGTGTATGCGCACTCACTTGTGCAATTTTAAATCTCCTGCGTACTTGGCTAGGCTGCATTAAGATACTCAATACTCAATACTCAATTTTTATTGCATTCCATAATGTACATAATGGTCTTAATATAAAAGTACAGAATCAATTATGGACCCTGTCGGGCACAGCAAAAACATAGGAGAGAGGAAAGGGCTATACAGCAACAACTTAATATCTAAAAACTTAAAAGTAACACAAATATCTAATGTTATATCTTACTCCGTGGTTATATCTAAAAATCTAATTTCTAATCATATTTTTTATATACTATGCAAGCACTTATACTTTATTATGTGTTATAGATATAAAAAAAAAAAAACTAATATTACTTATATCTGTAGGTATTATAATTATTTATTTGTTTTATGTGGGTATTTCTTTATTTATTTACATTGATGTTTAGTATAATTATGTGTATCTAACATATTTTATATGTGTATAATATTATTTTATTTGTATTGTTTTGTTGTATTTAGTTTAATTGGTTTTAGTTTAGTTTATCATGGAAAAATTCGTTTATTGTGTAGTAACATTTTATTTCTAGGAAACATTTTAACTTATTTAAAAATATGTTTGTTTTTTCCAGTTCTATTATGTGTTTCGGTAATTTATTATATATTTTTACCGACATTGCTAGGGGACTAGACGAATGCATTTTCAGACGGGATGTAGGTAGGTTTAAATGATTTTTGTCTCTTAAGGTATACTTTGTTTGTATGTCTTTACGAGTGGTATAGTATTGGGGGTATTTCCGGACAAATTTGCAAATTTCGAATATGTATAGGCAGGTAAGGGTTAAAATTTTATGTTTTTGGAAATGCGGTTTACAGCTGTCGGTTTGCTCTATGTTGGTTATTATTCGGATTAGTTTTTTTTGCAGGATAAATATACTATTGGATTCTGTGCTATTTCCCCAAAGGATAATGCCATATGAAAGCCATGCTTGGGCGTACGCGTAGTAGGTGACGAGTGCGGTTTTTAAGGTCGTGGTTTTTTTGATTTCGCGTAGGGCATAAGAGAATTTTGATAATTTTGCTCGAATTTTTTGTATGTGGGATTTCCAATTAATGTGAGTGTCTATTGATAGTCCGAGGAGAGTGAAATCATTTACTTGTTCTATTTCGATATTGTTAAAGGTATATTTAAGTTTTAAGGGGGCTTTTTGGTGGGGGTGGAAAGTTATTGTTTTGGTTTTATTGAAGTTTATCTCTAGGTTATGGTCATTCATCCAGTTCATAGTTGAAAGTAGAAGGGAGTCAAGTTTGTTGTGAATGTCATGTATATTGCTATTATTTTGGCATGAAATGAGTAGAGAGATGTCATCTGCGAATAAAACGCATGTCTCGTTAACAATTTTTGGCAGGTCGTTGATATAAATTAAAAATAACAGGCAACCTATCACGCTTCCTTGGGGTATTGATGCATTTACAGCTTTTTTATCGGATTTTATTTTTGACTTTATACTTTAGATTAACTGCCGTGGCTAGATTCGGTCTGAAGAATACACACATACATAATTTTATGAAGTCAAAGAGTTTGTTAAAACGCACTAATCTCCAAAACTATTAGTCTGATTCTGAAAATTCTTTCGATAGTAGGAAAGCTAGTGTATTGGGCTAAATTAGGGATTCGTAAGAAAATTCACAGGGACGAACAAAGTCGCCGGTAAAAGCCAGTATATCTTTGAAAGGAAAACTTGGTGTATTTTTAAGAAAATTGCGTGCACAGATGTGTGATACATTTGGCACAGTTAATGTTTATTTGGATAAGGAGTGCAGAAAATCTAAAATGAACGATCACAATTTAATCTTAGTCACAATCTGTCAAAAATGCCTCTAATTTTTTGCTATTGATTGTTGCTAAGATAAGATTAGGACTATATTTTGAACGAATTACTAGAATTCACCTTCTCTTGTAGAAGTCTTTCTTAAACTTCAATCTTAGAGTTATTTTAGTCAACCAATCACGAGTTTAATAATGAAACTTGTCAGCAGATTAACTGATCAAGGCGTTGTCTAGGCTTTTGATCTTAAGACGTAGATTCGTATGAAAGGGCACTTTTGAACGTAAAAAGTAATATTGAATCTATTTGCCCCTCCCAAAAGGTAGTTTATTGAAGTACCTATAGTAATTTGAGTTTTTAGGTACAAATGAATGTATTTCTTTTTTTTAAATCTTCTCCGACTTTTTGGAAAGGATAACTTCAAATTTATTTTATTGTGCATGAAGTTCAAAAGTTCCTTTTAATGTTCTAATTGAAACAAATAATTTACTTAACATAAAATCTTTCACTTACCAGAGTTTCACAAACAAACAAACAAATATTCAAATACAACCAATTCATAGCGAAGATACACAGATGAAACATAGTATTATTTTATTCAACATCGCATACAAACTTGAGACATTAGTATGAGAACTAAGCGGGTATTCAATAAATTGTACCAATACGATCGAGTTGCATTTACACAACGATCGGAAACTAACGTTCATTAATAATGTTACCGATACCATACCAACAATAGGATGCCAGGTGACTGTACGAGAAAAATAATAAATTATATTAGTGGTCTCGGGTGTTACCAGGGTTGGCAACACTGAGCTTAGCAAGCAATCATAAATACGTGATTTTGTCTTCAGTTGCAATCTCTAAACGGTAATTGAAGCTTTTAAGACTGTTATGGCATGTAAGGTTTTACTTTTGTAACTTTCTTTTTCTTTGGCTATTTCAATCAGGAATCTTTTGGATATAGCAAACTCTAAAACAATATTTCTAGTACCATAATTTCTTTTACATCTCCTGTCCCGTTGGTGTCGTGGTCTCAAACGCGGGTTTGCATGGTGTATGTATTCCAAGTAGGAATTAGGGGTTTTCCATTTGAAATTTCTCAATAGCTGGCCGGAATTTTGGACGTTGGTGTTGTAACACCCTCATGCTTTGAGACGCACGTTAAGACGTTGGTCATGCGCCTCATTCCTCCCTGGTCATGTCGGAGTACCTTCCCATCGGACCACGAGACTAAGTAAAGGGAATGTACACACGGCAAAGGAGATAAGTATCCAGTCAACGCACACCACTAAACTTTATCGCTACTGTACGTACAGTAAACGACGGCCACACCTACATCGCATTCGTAGTGTGAGTGCGGTTACGACGTCTAAATGATAGTATCAATAATTTCACGACATATGATACTTGCTTCCGTGGCGCAATTGGTAAGCATATAACCTGCCGTGACAAAGTATTGGAGTTCGAGTCACGCGTTTACAAAAATATTATTTTTGTGATTTTGCAATCTACAGTTAGTAATATAACAAGTGAATAAAGCAATATTCTGACCGATTTGAGAATCTACGACAAGTTTCCTACTTAAAATTATTTGCAAGTTTAGAAGCTACCTACCCGCTTCAAAAATATATTCATGACTTCAATTGTGAACTGATGTATGATTTAGTCTACTTAAGGAACTACACCTATATACTCCTTCTTTACTTTTACAAAGTTTGTGATTGCGACAAAATGATAAGAGCATGCATCATTTAACAGTGTTCAAAAAAACTCAATGTTATTGTTTTTCATGAGCAAAACATCGAAAATATTTATACTATAATAAATATGAGTGGAATATTTCATTGTTAGTGAACTCGCAAGGCGTCTAATGATATCGGTGAGTAAAATTATGATTAATATGTAATTTATTATGTTACCGTGAAGCAGGAATATAATAAGATTGTCCGTTGTCTCATTTTCTAGTTTTTTAAGTGTATTTTGTAGTGTATATTGCTCAATAGCAAAAAATAAAATATATATAAATATATATTTAATAATATATATATTTAGAAAAAATATAAGTGCATAATGAATAAAGTATATTATTTATTATAATATTTTTTTTTTCATTAGTATGATATAATTATGTATTACATAAGTTATATAAAGTATATAGATATATTAAGTATGTGAATAGTGTTTATACCTATAAAAAAAAAAACATAGTCTTGTATTTACGATTTTTATTTCTTATTTTATAATTTGGGCCTTGTTTAGTTCTAATATTTTCATCTTTCTTTTGTAGAGAAAATCCGTTCAACTGCATCGTCACACTGAGACAGGCGAAATAAACCGCCGCCTGCCTGAGCCGACACCATTGGCTTTTACACATGCTTCGCCTCGGTACCGTGAGATTGTTGCCACTCATGCTTCAGATCCATTTGCAAAGACCAGCAAAAGAAGAGCTCAAACAGATGTGACTATTATTAATCGGCCTTGAGACTACAGATTTAAACCCCATAGAACATTTTTGAAGTCATAATATGGTGTTGAACAGGGACCTAACTGAAGTAAGAACAAAGACTAATCTGGATGACGTTGTAACTTCGGTTTGAGAATCGTTACGTGGTAGTTATCTTTGTAACTACTTGGTTGCTGGTATGAGCAGACTTTTGCAACTTGTCAAAAACACCCATTCATTATTATAACATAATTATGTAATAGTAAATTAATCGATCAACCACCTTTAAATTTCAATCATTTTTACGTATTTAAATCTATTATTTTCCTATTATTACCAACACAGTCTGTGTAGGTAATAATTATAATACTGTAATATTCTATATTTCTATTTGTTATCCATATCTATGTGAATTAAACTGCATTAACGAAATACTTAATACAAATATCTTCATAACTTAGCCATAATAAAATAAGTCAGCAGTACTGGAGTGTGAGTGATGGTATTGTCAATAATCAGATTATATTTTTTATCTGTGTGACATGTTTATTCACTCCACCGATTGTTTATATGAATATAAAAATGATGTAATGGTATGTTCTAAATATATTGTTACATTTTTAATAAATAATGTTAACTTCAAGATTAAAATAAAGTCTTTTTTTTTTTCAAAATAATAATATATATAATTTAATTTTCTATTTATAATATCATATTGTAAGCGAACTATTTGTGTTCTTTATGAGAATAAATATCTTTATACCGAAAACTTAATTAAAAAGTCACATGCTATAAATGATCAAACATTTCATTAAACAAACTTGCCCTACTGCTGATTTGCTTTTATTGTGGCACCAGTTTTGCATTCCTTGTCTGTTATGATTATTTGCGACCACGGAATTATTTCTTTTGCGGGTGGATGGAAAAAGTTTTAAGCTTTGTGTTTCTTAAATGTTATTTGAGCACGAAATGAAATTTTATTGAATATATTAATGATTATAATAGATTTGTTATATATAAAAAAAAAAACATTATCAACTTATAGTTGTCCTTATAGTTATTAGTTTGTCTGACAAAATTCATGTAGGTAATACTATTTTTTAAGTTCCAAAATATTCTTAAGTAAGTAAAATACTTGTAGTTTTATATTGGGAAATAAAAATCTTCAAGAATAACTTGTGATGTTCTTTTATTTTTTAAATAAACATATTTATTTAAAATGGTTAAATTTATTCAAGGTATTTTAAATAAATAAACATATTTCTTTACAAAAAACATTTTAATTGAATAAGCTTAAAATTTAAAATCGCAAAAAGAATCACCGTTGGTCGGATTCGAACTCGCACCATAGTATTCAGGTGTATATGGCTTATTCGTTGGACTACGAATGCTTTAATTTTCAACTCGAAATTATGTTATACTATCATTAAGAAGTTGTTAGCGCACTCACACTACGAATGTGATGTGGGCGTGGCCGTCGTTTACTGTACGTACAGTAGCGATAAAGTTTAGTGGTGTGCGTTGACTGGATACTTATCTCCTTTGCTGTGTGTACGTACACACTCGTGCACTAAAACATTTCCTACACAATTGGCAAACCTCTATTCAGATTGAGGTACCATCACCGAAATTCGTTCAAGAAAATTAATTCCTGTCACCACCGTGACCGAGTTTCGCTCGCGAGATTTAAAAAGGTATTTCCAATATTTCGCCAACCCTAACAACCAATAGCAATGGTCGCAATAACGCTTATTGTGAGACGCAGCATAATAAATGCTGTAACAAAGCTACCGACATTACAGCCGCGGATGGAGCTGCAATCGATTCCGGATACCTGAGCGCTACTATTGGCTCCAGGGGCGGACCGTAAATTCGTGGGGCCCTGGCTAACAGTACTTAGGGGCCCTACCTAATTAACCAAAATTATGGCCATTAAAAACTGTTTGCTATGATAATGTGGGACAATCATAACCAATGTATTAATTTTAAATTTTAGTTTCGTCTTCAATGAGGTTTGGGGGCCCCTTATATTCATGGGACCCTGGGTTGCAACCCAAAACGCCTATTATATATCCGATCCGCCCCTGATTGGCTCTCATATTGATTTCGCAAGCTATTAATTCTGGAATGCTAGCCGGTGAAGCTTCTTCGATATTAGGTGACATAAGGATTTAGTGGGCGAAAGAGGTATGAGGGAAATGTTTGAGTAAAAATTTGGAGATATAGGTCGATGAACTTTAAGATCATATCTTTGACAGCGCGTTCTAATACAAACGTAGTCTCTAATGATATTTTAATAAATAATTATCCTCGGTGAAATCTATATCTACACGAATATTATAAAGAGGATGTTTGTTTGTTTGTTTGTACAGAATAAGCTCAGGAAGTAGTGGACCCATTTTAACATTATTTCTAAGTGACATAGGCTATATAACATCTCGCTAAGACGCGGCAGCAAAGCAGTAACCAAACATGTAACTAAACGCGGCTGAAATAAGCCACGCGCGGACGAAGTTGCGGGCTGAAGGTAGTATTGTTTATAGTATAAAGGCACTAATATCTTACCTTGGTTATGGTTTGTCAGCTTTGCGTTAAAAAAGTAGTCACTTAATTTTAACTACTGCTAAATTTGAACTCAAAGAGAAGGTTTTTCAAACATGATGAAAGAAAGCAAGTCTTTTGAGTTAGATCTAAGTTTTTGAAATTATTCTGGGAATAGTGATTACAGAAATTGAAGCTTCATTCAACTGACTTGTATATCAAAGGAATGGAACAAAATAAACATACCAAGTACAGCTTATACTTTACTAGGTAAAAAAAATACGGGATTCTGTCGGTCCCTATTAGTGGAAGCTTAGCTTTGACTGCCTACGTAAGAATTCTGCACAACAGAAAACGTACTCAATGCCTCCCTGAGGGAATATTCCGCAACAAATTATACAAATTGGCTTTAATATTATGTATAAACTAGCTTTTGTACGCGTCTTCGTCCGTTTATTATTGGGGTTTTCTATGAATTTTCAGTAGCAGCTCGGAGTTAGGATTTGTGGCCGGTTAATAGCAATAGGCTTGCTTATTACGTGGGACTTACACATACCGGTTAACTGTGGGTGTACATTGGTACACCTCTGCCTAACCTTTCGGGAAATACAGGCGTGATAGTGTGTTATGTTATGTTATATCTGTCCGTTTGAGTTTTCTACAGTATCCCTATTTTTTTTGCCTCGCTTCTTTTTTTCTCGCGTTTAGGAGCATAAAGTCAAAAGCGCAAAATGACAAACGATCGCAAAATGTCAAAAGCGCACATAGTCAAAAGCGCAGATTGACAAAAGCGCAGAATGTCAAAAGCGCACATAGTCAAAAGCGCACAATGTCAAAAATCCTACTTAATCGCGTTAATCATTGTGTTGTCAATTTTAATAACAATCAGCAATAGTTGTAATTACCCCACTTGTTCACCTAGTACCTATATAAATGGATGCCACCGACAATGTGCTTAAGTTATAGCATTTGTATACTGAGTGGAATATTATAATGCTACCTGGAGGGAAAGTACTCTAGTTACTTAAGTTAGCAAATTTTAATTAAAGGAAACATTCCTTTATTTTTAAAAATAAACAAAACTACATTTAAATTATTTTCAAAATACGCTTGCATCCAGGAATCGAGCCGCCTAAAATTCGAAATAACTGCATCCTGTACTTTTATGGCACAAATCGATAGAGTCAATCATAAGGATCAAATCTCTGCAATCATGGTAAGCTAAATTAAACAAAAACCATAAAGTTTCAATCTAAACTTATTTTATTCGGACGAAAAAAACGAGTACTTACTTACTAACTGTATGCTCGAAATGAGCTTCATTTTCTTCGATGCACAAATTCATTATTTTAAGGAATTCATTTTTAATAACTTTTAGTAGGGTGTTGTGGTGAATATTGAAAATCTAACTACCTTACGAAAACTTAATTAAAAATGTTTTTTTTTTCAAAGGAATAAATTTGTGCATCCAAGAAAGTGAAGCTCATTTCCAGCAACTACTTAGTTAATTTACTCGCTGTTTTCGTCCGAATAAAATAAGTTTATATTCAAATTGCATGTTTTTTATTTTATTTTAATTTACCATGTTTGCAGGGATTTGATCCTTATGACTGACCCTAAATAAAGAAATGTTTTCTTTAAGTAAAATTTGCTAACTTAAGTAACTAGAGTACTTTCCCTCCAGGTAGCATTATAATATTCCACTCAGTATACAAATGCTATAACTTAAGCACATTGTCGGTGGCATCCATTTATATAGGTACTAGGTGAACAAGTGGGGTAATTAAAACTATTGCTGATTGTTATTAAAATTGACAACACAATGATTAACGCGATTAAGTAGGATTTTTGACATTGTGCGCTTTTGACTATGTGCGCTTTTGACATTCTGCGCTTTTGACAATCTGCGCTTTTGACTATGTGCGCTTTTGACATTCTGCTCTTTTGACAATTTGCGATCGTTTGTCATTTTGCGCTTTTGACTTTATGCTCCTAAACGTGTGTTACTTGTGGAAGCAATAAATATATTGAGTATTGTATTATTAGCGGAACAAATTTCAGAATCGGACCAGTAGTTTCTGAGATAAGTGCGTTCAAACAAAAGAACATAGAAACAAACTCTTCAGTTAAACATTGTTCTAATTATAGATACCAGTTATACCAAATAAGGTAAAATTACATTTTCACCAGAAATAATAACCTCATTAAATATAAAACTAATTACATTATCTTTCAAAGGGAAACACGATGCACAATCTCTTGCTACTTCTACTATATTTTCGCCATAATTTCTAAGTACTCTAATATAATGGGCTTACGGTCTAATTTCCCATCTCGTGCACCCCAATTAATTTACTGCCATAATGTAGCCTAATAAAATAATAACCTACTTAATAACAATTAATAAGTTTCTTTTAACAATATTTATTATTAGGTTTTATTAAAGATGGTCGGGTATTACGGCTAATTAGGCTACAATATTGCGAGGGTCCTATTATCATATTTTAACGCGTAAATTTTGCTGTTAAGCAATTTGAGAGTCCGTAGTAGGCCCCCTTGCGTAATATTTTTATAAGTCCCTGTAAAGCCGTTGGCGATTGATGAACGGGGGGTCCTGGGTTCGATTCTCAGGTCAGGCAAAAAAAGTGTTAGTGGGTTTTTTCATTAGGAATTTCACAGTAGCAGCCTGGAGTTCGAATGTTAGTGGTGTGACACCCCGGCAAGCATATAAAGCCGTTGCGTATAGTTAGAAGCCGGAAAGTCTGACAACCGGTCCTACCAAGAGGTATCATGTGGCCCAGTAACTGGGTTGTGGAGGTCAGATAGGCAGTAGCTCCATGTAGAATACCGGTATTCAGATGCATCCGGTTAGACTTAAAACCGACCTCAATGTAGTTGGGAACAGTCTAAGCAGATATATCCTACTAATACTATAAATGCGATAAAATTTGTGACGATAGATGGACGGATGTTTTTTACTCTTTTACACTTAAACGGCTGAACGGATCTAGATGAAATTTAGCACAGAGATAGATTATATTCTGGAAAAACACAGAGGCTGCTTTTTATCCCGAAAAAATTTAAGATAATTTATCAAATTGGACACGAACGAAGTCGCAGGCAGAAGCTGATACATATATAAAGCTTTTAAGTATCAAGAACAAGGGCTTTTAAGGAAATAGTTGGAACTATGCGAGTCCAAACGAGATTGTGCTAACACAAGTCAGCGCTTAATGCGCTTTAAGTGGCTGTTTAAGAATATGTTGCAGCGATTAAAGCGGAGTTAGTTACTACGAGGAGTTTAATCTCTGTCGGAGTAAGACGTTTAGAGATATGGATTATGCAGAAATTGCATATGTATTTATTGGTTAGAGCGTAGCTAACGTAACTATTTGAGTTACGTTAATTAGCTGGTTTTAGTTTTAGTTTAGTTAGTAGAATCCTCATTATAATTGTATCGTCTTGTACATTATAAGTAGGCCATTACAATCCCGAATTCATAAATCGAACTATCCTAGATTTTCTTTGTAAATTGTCATGAAATTCAACTTTGGAACGAATGATTATCAGCTTCAAAACTCCATAGACTTCTTTTTCATGAATTTTTGATTATTTTCGGCCTTTGGGCCCATACGTTCTCCCAGCAAAATTTCGGTCACCAATTGCAATGTCACTTACGCTGGATATATTCAAGTGCACAAGTATGTGCGCAAACAGGTATCTTCTTCTTCATTCACCCTCATAGTCAGGTGGAACAATCCCAAAACTACAAAGATTTCATCAAGTTTGAATTCGTTTTAAACTATAATATAACTAGATTACTATTGTATAGAGCTGATTATTGGCCTCATTGATACGGTGCAATACCATTATTCAAAGATGCAACCATTATGGACACACTAATACAGATAGCAATGGGTGATTTAAAGCATGTATCACACAAGTACATAATAGACAATTTGACTTAATTAACCCGCCAGTTCCATTGTTTTCAATTATAATTATCTATAGCGCATTGTTGGAGATATAACTAGTAGTACTAATTACTACATTCGGGTTAGTTGGTTTTCAATAATACGACTATTGTTTAACTTTACGTGTAGTTAGGTATATTCTCGAGTTAAATTAGATACCTAGTTAGTTAGTTTTAGATAGTAACTTGAATTGTGGTATCTAATTGTTTAAATGTAAATGTGGTAGATAAATATGTGTGGTTCAATGGTTTAACTTAGTGTTTGCAAAGAATATGATTAGCGGTCCTTTTTTTTCGAGGAGAATTCCTTATGAGCTGCTTCTTCCTCGGGGAAGGCGGAGAAGTGTATCAGACACCTACCGTCAAAAACTACAGTGTTAAAATTTTAGTTTTTTCTTTATAAGGACTGAAATAAAAGGCCCCCTTTGATTTTCGCGGGGCCGTAAGCTGCGGCCCAAAAAGTCTAGGTCTGAGTCCGGCCCTGTGCCACACTGACAGTTGTATTCCTAAACGCAGAAAGGCTATTTTAGTACACAATTCCCCTTTACTGTAACAAAACAACCAAATAAAGTGTCTATCGGAACAACGTAAAGTCAACATTCACAATTATCAGAAACAAAACACAGTACACAACACCCATAATTATTTGTATAATTGTTCCAAGACCAACAGTCAATAACCCCGTACAACAGACTCCTTAACAACACGACCGCGACTCGAATTAAGTGCATAGCAAACAATTCATTGCTCTTTCAGTACGCGGCCGAATAACAATGGCGCTCTCAAATGAGGAAATGCAAATCATTTCGTGTAATGAAGCCGTTTGTTGTGGCTCATTTTAGTGGTGAAATGATTTTAGCTTATTTTAATTTGAAGTTGCGTTGGTTTTTGATCTTTGTAATGTTTCTAAAGTGTTTGTTTTGTTTGAGTTAAGTTTTTGGGAGGATTGAGTGTTGTTTAAGGTATTTGATAAATTATATTAAACTGTATAGGAAAGGCTAGGTAGTGGTTGAGAACAGGCATAAGGCATTTTCTACCAGTCAACCAAAGGTGATGAAGTTATACCATGCCAGGTGCAAATTATTGTATGAGCGTACATACATAAACTCATGCCTTTTTCCCATGGAGGGGTAGGCAGAAACCACAGAACGCTACCTGCTACGATTTTTTCGCCTTGTTCACGTTCATATATCTGGTCATACAAGCACACCGGTACTGCGAGTACTGCGCACCCGACCTTTCTGAAGAACCTCAATTAAGGTCAGGGTAGGTCTTTCTAGGGCGTCCTCTCCCGGCGTGGCCACTCACATTTGCCATAAAAATCCCTCAATACTTATAAAAAATATCTTCTCAACTAATAATGTAAAGGTAGTCTGTCTATACATTATTAGTTGACAAAATTTTATTTTCTTAAAAAAACGAATTGGACTTAAAAGTTTGTATGAGGTTCCGTTCTAAGTAAATGCTCTAAAATTCTGCTACACGACTAGACAATGGCCCGCCCGATCTAAACTATTAAACGTTAATATTTAAGTCAAAGCTATAAATATTTATACGTGAGTGTGTACAGTTGGACGATATAATTAGCATTGATTGACTTCCGATTATTGCTTACAATACGATTGACCTGTCACTAAGGGGACGTAGTGTTAAGTGCAGTGTCATTCGGTGATTCATTGTTGTGGAATTATTCAGTACTAGCTTCTGCCCGCGACTTCGTCCGCGTCACAGTTGATGTGTTATCCTACGGGTACCGTACATTTTCCCGGGATAAAAAGTAGCCTATGTGTTATTCCAGACTATAATCTATCTTTGTGCCAAATTTCATCCAGATCCATTCAGCCGTTTAAGCGTGAAAGAGTAACAAACATCCATCCATACATCCATACATACAAACTTTCGCCTTTATAATAGTAGTAGGACTAGTGCCCGACTTCGTCCGCATCAATTATACCATAATTATTGTACCTGTGTTAAACAAATGACTTATGACTTATCAAATTTGATACATTATCCCATAGGAACAGTATATTTTTCCGGAATAAAAAATATCCTATGTGTTATTCCACACTACAATCTGTCTTAGTGCCAAATTTTATTCAGATCCGTTCAGCCGTTGAAGCCTGAAAGAGTTACAAAAATCCATCTATCCATCTTCACAAATTTTCGCATTCGTAATATTAGTAGGAAGTAAGATAGTAGGACCATAAAGAATGAATAATAACTCAGCTAACGATCACCATAGAGTAGAATATAGTCAAAGTCAAATCATTTATTTAAATTAGACCAATAAAAACTTTTGAACGTCTTTCACACGAAAAATATAAATATTAAATCTAGATGCCCATTCGAAATAGAAGAATGGACACTCCATATTTAGACTAAGCAGAAGAACACCACGGGTCTTGTTTCTTTAGAAGCAGACAAAAGAAGTAAAAATACTTAAAATTAAACACACTGAATTTAATTTCTCTGTGACATAAAAAATACCATAAAGTTAGCTATCTGCGTCTACGATGCTGATTCTAGCACTTCTGTTCCTGACGTTCACCGTTGTTTAGCAGTTAAACTTTATCGTTTAGGAATTTTAATGGTGAACACCATTAAGAGAACCAGAGACAATGAACAAAAAACTATCGTCCAATTATTTTCAACTTTCGCCTTATTTCGAGCATCTCAAACTCCCAAACCGAATAAAAAAATCCGATAATGACAACAACCATACGTCATCTGTACACGCTACTCAGCAACACGCCACAATCGTGTTATTGATTTTGCACAGTTAAAGAGCCCCAACGTGATTGACGACCGCCTTGCATGAACATTCTGACGTAAATATGCACTCAACGATCTATTCCATTTATTGTCTATGCACTCCGCTTCGATAGCCGCGAAACTCGTGATTTTTTTTGAAGCAAATTGTGTTCGGAATTTAAAATTGTGTTACTGGCCAGTTTTTGTGATTATGGAATGGAGAAATAGTGTGGAAACTCTTTGTTTGATCGTTAATTGTAAAGAGAATGCATGCGTAAAAAAATAATAGAAAAAGTTTAGATTTGTGGTTATTTACTCTGGTATGAACGTGCAAGATGAGTTATAATGCTGTTTAAACTTTATCAACAACAAAGCATACAAAGTTGTAAGCGGTGAAGCAGTGTTACTACATAATATAAAACAAAGTTACGAGTTGCCCTATCCACGTATATATTAATAAGTAAAACAAATTATTTGTACTTTTGTTTGTAATGGATTTATTCAAAAACTACTTAACCGATTTAAATTTTCTTTTCACCTATGAAAAGTTACTTTATCAGTGAGTAACATAGGCTATAACGTGTTTTTCAAAAATATTAGAGACCTGTGTAAAATTCGCATGCAGAAGCTATCTTTAATAAAGCTTATCAAAAACTCTACAGTACCTACAATCATTTCTTCACAATGCACGTTCACGTTTCAAGACGATTTTTATGACAATGTCTATTTAATTTTTATCTAAGATCCACGACATTTTCTTTCATAACCAAATCAGGAAACATTAGCCAATTAAAACATAATTATCATTAATACGGCCATCCCAAAAACTTTGGAAACGACTTCGCAAAGGTAATTAGGCAAGTTGACTCCAACTAATACCGTTATCTAGCACTGTTATGGATTAATGGTCAAAATTTTAATTCGATTGGGACGAAGTTGTAATGTAATTAATGGAGTTAGAAAATCCCGTGTCCCCCTATTGTCCTTTTAATTTTGAGGTCCCCCCGTTATTTTTGTTGGGGATTTGTGTAAAGGTTATTGTTCTAAATGATTTCGCTGCGGGACGGTTTAATGCCGCTGTGTTTTTGTTTTATGAATTAATGAGATTTTGATTAAATGTGTTTAATTGTTTTTGTTGGTGTTGGTGTTGGCCTCTTGTGGATGAGGGTTCCAGTACTGGGCATGTGATAAATACTGTTTTTTGTCCGCGACTTCGTGCGCGTGGAATAGTTAGTTTGGGGAACCTTTCTGTGTTAAGGATACGATTTTTTCGAAAACGCTTAAACTAATGTTTATTTATTTTTATCGAGCACCTAAATACAAAGTTTTGTTTTCAATAATGATGGGCTCCATACAAACTTTCATCCCCTATTTCAACCTTTTATAAACATTTTTTCGCGACTAAAGGTAGCCCATGTCTTTCGCCAAGGCCTAATATACTCTGTACCAAATTTCATCACAATTGGTTTAGTGGTTTAGGCGTGAAACTGCAACAGACAGACAGAGTTACGTTCGCATTTATAATATTTATTAGCACTGATTACAGGCTGCTATTGATCCTTCAGAATTTTGATAGTTTTTTAAATTATTTTTTTTGGTTCTAACAGCATATGTGTACTATCATAGAGACACAGACGTCAGTACAGAGTTTACCCTAATGCGACAATTAAGAATTTTATGTCAGTGATGTCCAAGATAAACTAAAAAGTACTTATGAATTGAAAAAGACATATAATATTATGTTACCACCCAACTTCATACAATCCTGTTACTAATACATACAACTATACATAGGTACAAGTAGTGGACACGGTAACAGTGTCGCATTTAGCAGCGTCGCCATTGGCGAGCCGTTCTAGTTCACGTGCCACGGGACAATGCATGGATTTTAATGTATTTGCATAATTGCCACGCTGTTTTCTGTGTTTATCTGTGGCGCGGTGCCGTAGTACGGGGCTTGCAGTGAGACAAATCGGGTTTGGGTGGTTTGAATGTGTGTTATACTGTTTGGTAGTATAAGGGCTTTTGAGGTGCAAGTCATACCTATTAAGACACGATTTTGACGACACGGTTGGCGCAGTGGCTGAGCGATCGACTGCTGCGCTGCGTGTCGCGGGTTCGATTCTCGCACGGAACAAATATTTGTATGATCTACAGATAGTTGTTCCGGGTCTGCCTGTTTGTGAGTTTGTGTGTTTGTAAACGCACCCACGATACAGGAAAATTTCCATGTGCAGGGAAATGTTAAAAAAACGGTGTAGTGGTTTAGTCGTAAAAGCGTAACAGAGAGACAGATAAAGTTACTTTCGCATTCATAATATTAGGTCAAATACGTGAGTTATTAGATTATCGTTCTATCCTTATAGAAGGATAATCTATTTAATAACTCACGTATTTGACCAATGGGGCTAGGCAAAAGTACAGAATGTAACACTAGTTATACTACTGCATCACCATGTACAATGGCAGCAGTTTTTGTGCACAGCTCGTGGACACCAGTGCTTATTGTTTATTTAAATTGGCCGATTGTGAACCTGCCACGTTCCTATCGGTACTATCACAATTATACGTAACGCATGCAGCCGGCTCGTGTGGAAACATTTTAATACTGTTATTGCGGTAGTAGTAGGGAGTTGGGTAATTCAAAGACTGACTTTTGCACGCGAGTTTGTCTGCTTTTTTTTTTTTTTTTTTTTTAAGATGGTAAAATCATCAAATTACCCCTCCCGTCCTGGGCGGGGCGGGAGGGAGTGTCAGACTTTTACTGACTAAAAACCATCTATGTTCCTTCATGTGCCCTTTGCGTTCCGGGGGCGCGGTATCTCTTTCGAACAACCCGCAGCCCCGGCAGGCCCGCAGCCCCGGCAGACCCGCAGCCCCGGCAGACCAGTTTGTCTGCTTGGAAGTCAAATTCGATCTTCATCTCTTAATTGTCAAATGTTAGCTTTATATGTTAAGTGGTTTTCGAGATTTAGTGTTTAGGCGGTGAGTAAATTACTTTTCGTATTGACATTAACTTTATAATTAGTCAAATATGTTTCGAAAGTTTTTCATTTGTGTAGAAAAATGTACTAATATCTAGATAGTTTTTAAATTGTGCTGTGCTTTTTAATACGCATGGATAATGGTTAAAAAACGCAGTCCTAGATGCTGGTTTTAGCTGAAAAACATGCCAATGTATTGATAATGGTAAGAAAATACAGTCAAAATTGCCGATTTCAGCTGAAAGACCCAGAAACTAGTTATACAGTAACCCATTCTTTACCTGTATTTGACTCTTTAATTACCCAAATAAAACTAAATAAAGATTGATATGTAACTTGAAACACACGTTTTCAAATTATACTATATGTACAAATACCTAACCTTTTCCGTACAACCTTCGAGAAACATTATGCAAAAGTCCCAGACACGTTCAGTCTCGTAGTTAACCTTCACATGCCTGTAATTTAATATTATGTATCGAAACATTTTTAGATTTAAAGTATCCGATACGAGAATCTTGACGGGGGTCAGTCACGCGTGAAACCCCCCCCCCCCCCCTCCCTCCTCTGTTCCTCTACACCCCCCCTGACCCGTCTAGGAGCTCACTCAATTATTCCTGCCCACTCATCTGAGATAAGTAATTTGAATTTTTTCAATTCTTCATTATTTTGAGTAACAGTCTGTAAGTTAGCGTTGTTAATGATGAAGTTTAAAAGAGCTGCTTTGATAGCCTAATGGACTGGTAAGTTCTTGGGTTCAATTCCCAGGTCGAGCAGAGAGTTATTGGATTTTTTTTCGCGGGGTTAGGATTTTTGCCCTGTTATAATGGCAATAAGCTCGCCCCCTATTTCCTTCGCCATATTCGATAATAACCGGCTTCTATTTAATACGAGTAGGTAGAGTTCAAAGAAGGAGAGTTCACTATCACTGCTAGGCAAAAGCCTCCCAAAATCCTTCCAGAAAAGTTTTTCCTCGTCGCTTCTTTGCAAAAATTTTAATGGGCTTATGTTTTCCATGTAGCCTTGCTAAGTTAAGTCAAGCATGGCAGCCGAGTATGTGTACAGTTGGTTCGAGCGCCGCCATACAGTCTGGCGCGCTCGGACACCTTTTATACTACGTACGTAGCTAGTTGGTATGGTAGTGTAGGTAACAATGATACGTGTGAGCTGTTTTTGGCAGACATTTTGGAGATAATCATGCTGATACTTTCACGCCTGTATTCCCCGAAGGGTTAGGCAGAGGTGTACCAATGTACACCCACAGTTCGCCGGTATGTTTAAGTCCCATGTTTGTTATCCCATGATTGTCCCAAAGTTATTAGATTCATCCATTAGGAATTTCTCTGTAGCAGCCCGGAGTTTGCAAGTCGTTGGTCTTACGCCTGATCTTTTTCCGGTCATGACAGTAAGGGAAGAGGCAGTGCAACTGTTTTGCTTGTGTTATAAGTGATACTAATTGCGTGTGCCAAAATTGTTTATGATAAGTAGTCTTATTTCCGATTCAAAACATCGACGCAGCAGTGATAAAACACTGCCTAAACACGGCCCTAAGGCTACACATGAAATTATCAAAGGGGAGGTAATTTCCCAAGTTCTGTGTCGCCTATGTGTGAAGGCCGAGATGTTATATAAATTATTCCTTATTGCACCTGCATAGAGAAGCCTTTAGTTTAGCAAAGTTCTTCTAAGAGGTCTCGCGCAGAACCTAGGTACAGTCGTCGCCATGCAGTCTGGTCCTTCAACACGTGATGCTCTATAAACAAGAATAATATTCAATTCGAAACAGTATTAAATGGGAAGTCACGACCACATTATGTTACTGTATTTATTATTATTAGCTCACGACTTTCAGTAGTCAATGCAAAGCCGTGACGTTGGTCGTACTGTCTGGTCGTCTTTTGTGGACGACAGTAGCAAGTATGACTTTTGTTCCTACTCGTCCTGCGTAAACGCTTAGATTGTTAGGATGATTATTTCATGACATTCGCGATTGGGAAAAGATGCATTTGCATTTTTTTCTAGAATCATCGATATGACAAAGAAGTTCATACGTTCGGAACTAGCAAACACATTTAAAAAGCTAAATTGAAAAAAGAATCTGGTGTCTGTATTTTTTTAAGGGCGCTTGTTATTTATTGATTTAGCCTTTTTATACTATGAATTCAGTGAATCTAGTTCCTAGTCAAAGTCAAAGTCAATGCCTTTATTTCAATTAGAATAGCACTACTGGTCATACAAGCACGCCGGTTACCACCGATACTGATACAGCGGTTTAGACGTGAAAGCTTCACAGACAGACGGACAGAGATATTTTCTCAATTATAAGTCAAAGTCAAAGCATTTATTTCAATTAGATCATTTACAGGCACTTTTGAATGTCAAGAAGTTACAGTTTAAAATTGAAGCTAGTTGCTCGTTCCAATACGTAGGTCTCTATGAAGAAGAACGAGCAAGAAACTCCACGGACACTCTTTTCTTTCTCTAGTGATTCTAGACCCCCAAAACTCAACATTTTTGGTCGGTTATTGAAAAAAATATCTGCTGTGCCACACAAAAGTGACCACACACAAGACCTGCGCAATTAAAATGTATAGGAACCAGTGATTTTTTAAAAACCCCTTTTCTGACCCACCCTTTTTGCCTCCTTGTATATTATAATTATACTTTCTCAGGCGTCCATATAGGCTATGTTAATAAAGTCTATGTTATGATATACGTAGGTAACCATTAGAAATGTCCACTCTGGTCACAGACCGCCCGCAGCCGCCGCACAGTCTGGCTAGACGCAGTACACCCACAAACTGTGCTTCACATATTAACTGGTACACTTACTCGTAGTAGGTATACGGTTTAAATAGTAGGCTAGCATTTATATTTATTATCACTGCGGCGTTTAGTTTGAGGTCAAACGAACTAAGTTTATAAGTAGTTACTATCATTTATTCATCTAAAACATATAAACAACATTAAAAAAAAAAAAGTAGTCCATCGGCGTCGGGAACAGGGTCCAAGCCACCGGTGGTCAGGGCTTCTGAGAAAGGAATCTCTTAACAATAAGTGCTGATTAGTTATTATTATTATAATCAGCCTGTAGCTACTGTCCCACTACTGGGCAAAAGGCCTTCCTCTTTTTCTTCCATTTATCGCGATTTTATGAGTAGTGACTCTCGTAATTTACGCTGCATTTCAAAGTCCAATTGTCAGCTCCAGTTTAAGGGAATTATGCGACAAAATTACGTTCATTTGACCTTACGCTTAATGTTCAGTTTCAATGTCCGAGTAAATAAATAATTGAACGTATTATTTTTGATTACCGCTAACGGACAATTTAAATTATTTACTGTCTATTTTTAGAAGATATCTAATACATAGAAGGAAGCTATTATGTGTCGGGTATGGCTAAACGACATTTAGGTTTTTTTTAAATACCTTTATATTGATTTTACAAGAGTTTGTTGTAGTCTTCTAATAAAACTATATAAGAAACTTTTTGCCCGCGACTCTGTCTGCGTGAATTTACTTACAGATCCTTAATCCAAACAAAAAGAAATAAATATGGCGGTTACTAAGTAATAATGTAGCTATTCGTAGGTGAAAGAATTGAAAATGAAAATCGATTGAGTAGTTTTTAAGTTTATCGATTACAAACATTTTTCTTCTATTCGAAAAAGTAACTACTACTGAACCTTTCCATCAAACACAAAAAGAATCCGTCACGATGACATTTAAATTGACATAATGACAGCAAAACCGTAGCCTAAAAAAATGTGCCTAGTTCGCAGTCTACCCAGACACTTTAGACGCCAAGCAGTCTAGCACAACTCCAGCTGTATTAGCGAAAGTACCTACTAGTGTTGTGTACATCGAATACAAATACCAACCGATTGGAATGGACTTCATGGCTTCTTGATATGGCAGTGAACTGTGAATGAACGAAGTTTAAATTGGTTAAGTCATTAACCGATTTTCTATAGGTTAATGTCCTTCATTCATTGGTTTGGAATTTGAAGAACGAATGTGACATAACGGCTTTTTGTTATGGAGTTTCCAATTTTGAATTTTTCCGAATACTTTTTTTTTAGGTTGGTAAATAGGCTAGGGATTTACCAACCTTATAAACAAAGTGAATAAAATTCAGATAACTTTTCCTGTATTGCTTCAGTCAGCGTTATATTAGGTACACTGAGGCACGTATTACGTATTCCCTCCACATAGTCAAAATTAATACCAATATCCGTTCAATATAATCAAATACATTCTCAGCTACCTGTCCCTAGGGTACCGAAATACTGACACACATTCGGTACCGTCCTTTGTCGTCGACTGTACAGGCAACAAGCGTTCATTTGCAAATATACGATCGTGATCGAGTAACGCTGTACAATCGCGCACAAATTGATGTTATCAATCAACAGGGAAATTGTTCAGTTTTGGAGTGTCTCGGGAGATTGCGTTCTTTGAGTGGTGAAAGTATAATTGTATTTTTTTTTTCTGATCGTTTGTTGAACTTTGATTGAAGAACGAGAAGTGAGTTTTCGTGTTGTTTGCGTACTTTTTGGATGATTGCTGGAATTGTAGATTAGGTTAAGTTTTTTGTCGATGAGACGGTTTCTTCTGAAGGCTAGGTACTATTTTATGAAAGCTGAGTAATGTAAGTTTTTTTGGAAGAGTCTGGATTCTTGACTTAAGTCGTCACAGGAGCCTCAGCTACATATTTCCGTTACGGCCAAGTCTTATGCTATCTCAGTCACTTTAAGGTGTATTGTAGCGACAGAGATACATTTTAAGAACGCTTTAAAGTTGAGTATCACTTGACATTCTGGTACAAGACCTCTTTCTACCGTCTGATTCTACAATTTTCTTTGTAGCATTCCAATTGATAAAACATTTAAATATTTCAAATCAAACAAAAACAAAATTAAAGTACCAAAATGACACTAAAAGCAACACAACACTCGTGACTGACACCGCTCTCAGTGCCAACAACTCGACACTACTACATGAAGAGCTCCTCAAAAACAATTCCTCCTCGCTTCCAAGAAAACTGGCTTCAGTTCCACTTAGCGGTTTTAATGAGTCTGTTCAAACTGAGACCTAATTAACTGCTTGTTTTTGAACTCACACTCGTACTTGGTCGAAACTTGAACTTAAGCTTAATGAGTTTTTAAAATAGTAATAATGCAGGAATACGAGCGTCGTCGCTGAGGGAGGCCTAGGAAGCGCTGGTGTGATGACTTAGAGATGTTTTTCGGAGATTCGCCAGAGGAGGTAACGTACAGGGAAGAGTGAAAGGCTATGGGGGAAGTTTTTCTGGCACAGGGACGGCTCTTGACTTTATATTGTAACATTGGCACAATTTATATTTTATTACGTTAATTCTGCATAACTCTCCATAAAATAATACAGAATAAAACGGGCCACTTCTACACTAGCTTCAGACTAAACTTTAAAGAATGCTCGCTCAGCAAGAAGCTAGAAAAACGCTGCGATAATAACTCCAACTACGCGGATAATCTCAGAAAAAAACAAGAATTAAAAACAAACTAAGTAAAAAACAAGAAGAAAAAAAGCAACCTTCAGGTAAACATCGCGTGCAAAAATATTGTTGTTTATGTACGTACCCGTAGTACTAAAGAACACGATCAGTATTCAGAACGGGTCTCGCACTTTTTCCCTTTTCAAGATCAGCATTCGCTCAATCTTGCAGTCCACGTCAACTGATAATGTTTTTATCAAAATATTTGTCGGTTTTATCTACATTTCTTCCGACTAAAAACCTAGTGGTATTAGAAAGATAAAATGTTGTTTATGTAACAAGGATTTATGAATTCTTTGTTAGTTTTTTGATTATACATTCAAATTAAGTATGGATTTTTTGGTAGACTAGTTTCTGTCCCAATACTGGGTAAAATGCGTCCAAACCTTGTTGTGTTGTGTTGTTACTGAATATACAATCTTGCAATGAATTTTGTGTTTGTTCTGTCATCTACTAGACCTACTAATATAATAAAGCTGAAGTTAAGAGTTGTTTTGGTTTGTTTAAAGGTGATAATTTCTAGAAGTTCTCACAGATACATTAGAAACATTATTTTTGTACATGATAGCGAGATTCACGATTGGTATAGGCAATACAACATCACGCTACGATCTACGGGAGCAGAGCAGTAATCAAATACATAACTGAACGCGAGCGAAACCGCGGGGTATTATATATCCCTCCGATACTTATTACTTTTTAGACCATTGGATAGTAAACAAGGCAGGGGCCCACCTGATGTTAAGTGGTCACCGCTGCCTCTAGACATTTTCAATACCAGAAACCTTGCGATGCGTTGCCAACCCAGAAAGAAAAATCAAAATATCTCATGTACTCTAATTTCCATGTCTTAAATTCATAATTCACATAAAAATCACAAGGAATACAACTGAAACGTCGCCGTCCGTTCTATTACAATGAGCCGGCGAAATTGCAGAGCAATTGAGTGTACATTAGGCACAGTTGCAGTTGCTACGCAGAAACCTTAGTGTGGGTAGCGGGCCGTAGAGATCGTGCACTGTGACGTGACGTCACCGGCCTTGCGGACACGGCTTTTTGTCGTAAGATGTTTGAATGGTCTTGTTTAGAACTGTGGTGTTGGTTCGAAATTTGAATCTTTTGACGGTTCTTGTTGAACGTTTCTTGAATTTTATGTTTTTTTTTTTAATTTGAGATGGGTTTGCTCTTGACGCTAGTGTAGGTCAGAGGTGACAAAGACAAAGTTGGCGATGTAGTGAGGTTACCTAGAAGAAGCCTGTTCGCTCTAACTTTAAAGAGATTAGGGTTAAATACTCTATGCTTGCCTGGTTGGTATGTTGTTTTGTGCACAGCCTGATATTTTGTCCTATTCAAGGTTTTAAGTAGGTACTAAAGGTCATTATTACAATCACAACAATAACGCTATATTAGCAACACACACCCTTCTTCACCCATCTACAGTTCAACTTTGAACTCTTCCTTCCAAGACGGTTCAAAAACCTGAACCGTTATCCTTCCATACTACGCAACATTCATCTGTTATCCTTATCAATCCGGAGGCACCATCTAGGACTTCCCGTTACCAATCGGTTTAGGAAGCCATGCTATTTCCGAACTAATTAAGGTATATTTTCGGGATATATTCCCGGGATTTCTCGTCTCGAAGTTTTGGAATAATTAGAATATGAGGAAAACGTGATCCAATTTCCTATGACTTATATAAACACATAACAAACTAGCTTCGGGCCGCGACTTAATACGTGTAGTCAGGTATGCCATAAATATTTCCTATATTGACGGTTGGCAATAGTGCCTCTTTCCATGTATAAGTGCAAGAAATTTTATAATCGGATCAGTACTTCCCGAGTACACCTTTACAAACAAACGTTTCCCCACACTAGGAATTTCTTCTGGATCCTAAGTGCGTTTACATACAAATTATCTTAAATACACAAACAATCAACTACCCACTATCTGTAGGCCATACAAATATTTGTTCCGTGCGGGAATCAAACCCGCGACAATCAATCAGCCACTGCGCCAACCATGCCGACTAAATTAAGTCCGCCTTTGTACCTTTTGTAGCATAAAGTTTAAATAAATTTAAAATTCAGCGAATAATCTCCAGCGTTTGATAGTCTATCATAGCTAAGAGATTGGCAAAATTGTGCTGTCTCCTTCACAAAGGCCTTTAATGAAGAGTTGGAGTTGACGTCACTTTTAGGAATCTGACAGCTGTCAAATGGTATTTCTTAGATTCGGAGTACTGTTAAGGCGTCCCTACACACGAGCGATATTATCGTCGAGCGATAATGTCGCACCGATTTTTATTGCACATGAGACAGTAGCGTTTCTCCGCAGACCATGGCCCACCTTGCATCTTGCGACGCAAGCCTCTTCACCTGCTCACTTGAGGACCTAACGATTGCGTCAGCAGATGGTGTTGTTGTAGCTGAATATTAGGCTAAACAAAAAAATGCTAAAAGATAAATATTTATATTTGCCATCGATACGCTAAAAAGAAGATGAAGATAGTATACAACTTCCACGTGGATGAAGTCGCGGGTTAAAGCCAGTCTCTTTTAATTAATAAGTTGTAAATCTTCAATATCAGAAGAAATATTCATAACCTACACTCTTGTGTTATGAAACAACCACTTAATTCATTCCTATCTAACATTATCGGTAAGCGCTTAACGCTATCTTCTAGATATCGTTATCGACTTTCACCAATCGGCATTATTTGTTTACTCGAGTGCAATCTTACATTTGTCAAGAGCATGTCAGTCGTATGTTACTAGGCAGATAAATATATTTGTTTATGTAAGAAAGAAAGAAATGAAATATGAAGTCATTCATAAAAGTAATGTAACAGTAGGAAAGTGTAAAATTGTGTTGATTTTGAAATAATATTCATGAATTCTTTTGCGCTCTTCCAACGTTTTGGAAGGAGCATCTTGCTTCCACTTTTTTACTGATTGACTCCTTGACAATTCAAAAGTGCTCGTAAGTGGAACCATTGAAATAAATGCTTTGACTTTGACGTGTCAAATAAAGACTTGAATTAAAAGTCTTAATAAAGAAATCTAGTACTCTCGTAGTAACTCAAATCATAAATGTAGTAGTCTTAGGCATCACATCACTGACGACCGCAAAGGAAATCGTGAGAAAACCTGGACTTTATAATGAATATAAATCTGGAATCATCAATCTGCCTTGAGCAAGCGTGGCGATCAATGCTCGTGCCATCTCTATATAAGACGAGGCCTTTACCCTGCAGTGGCACCATAATAGGCTTGTATTATTTTATAGTTAACTCCATGAAACCCAAAACAGAAATCTAGGAGTTTACCAATACTTTTTTATGACCATGCATTTTATTCCACCAAATTCCTCCCTTGTCGTCGACGGCTGATCTAAAAAACAGTGTCAGGTGGTTGTTCCCGTCGTAAACATGTTTGATGGCTGCGGGTTAATAGGATGGCTGTTCCTTCAATTCATCATATTGCCTTCAGCCATAACTACCTTCCTTTGTATACGAACATGACGGTGGAATAGCGGCGTGGCTGTACCAGACATGTTTGGATTATCAACGGGATATATAGTTTAGATGGACGGTTGAGAGATTTGATGTTTAGGAGATGATGTCGTCTCGGTTTTAGTCCTATGACTATGACAACTAGGTTAGTATTTATGTAATATTTACAATAAGTATACAGTATACCATGCAAAAAACAGTTTTTCTATAATAATTAGATACTTACACGTTAGTGGAAGTTTGACCTTCAACAATTTAAAAAATTGTCACGTCTACAAAATGCTTTTCAAATACTTAGAAATAACTATTTTTGGAAATAACTATTTTTGGAAATAACTATTTTTGGATAAAAAGCCAGGCTGATAATATAACTTCTATTCCATCACTCACAGAATTCCACGTAATAAAATGTATTTTTTCTCGTTAGTTACATAACCTGCCTTTACGCAACCTACTTGCCAACGTTAGACTGACAGATAACAGCTGTTCACGCCATCACTATTCATTAAGGTGACATCAAAATAACAATGTCAAGATGAAACGTCAAAATAAATGACGTGTGTCAAATGTATTTTTTTTAATTTCGAGCAAAGGTATAAAATTGATTTATGTAGGTAAGTATCAATTGTGTTTTTAATTTTCGAACGACGACGGCGACGTGCCAATTTGGTTTCGTTCACGGTTCTTTTATTTAAACGGTGTCAAGTAATGCGCTGGTGCTGTTTTGTGTGTGGTAATAACTAGTTTAATGTGAAAATCTGTATAATTATGTTGGACTGACAAGTGACCGCTAGCGCTTTTGTTTCAACGGTGTTTCACATTCTCACAACGTTCCTTGGTTGCCCAGCCCAGATGTAATTATCTTCAGATGTACACATAATATTATAGCAATGAACTATTTGACCACCTGCAAGTTCTGGAAGATTTCGATGCTGCGTTTATCGATCCTTCTACCAGAAGAGAGGTACAACATAAACACAAAGTTACTATAGACATCACAGATTTAAAACTTTATTTTATTTTTATATGTTGTAGAGCGGCAATAGAAATTAACACTCTGTATAAATTTCAACCCTAACTATTACGGTTAATGAGATACAGCCCGCTGACAGACAGATGGACAACAGAGGCTCAATAACAGGATCCTATTGGTACTTTTCCTGTACACAACTAGCAACCGTTTTCAAAAAAAGAACAACAACGTCAACACACTTGCCTTATCAGTACAAACTCAATACTCGGCACCAAACTGTCTCCACCCACTTATCTACACTACTAATGTGTTCTAGATGTTACTTCGAGTTGAATCAACACGCGTTGACAAACAGGCGTTAGCAAACATGTATCAATTACATAGCAAAACAGAGGAACCTCTTTACATCTGGTGCTTGAATCTTGAAACGTAAACACTGTCTGTCTAAACATCGTAATGTGATCGACGACGTTGAGAACATTGATTTAAAATCGCTGGTGTTTTTATTTTCTTCTATTTTTGGGAGAAATATTATTCAGTATTACCATGCTGTCTGTAAAAGCGCAGATGCATTGCTGTAATGAATGGAAGTTAGTCGGTTGTCGCGGAGGCAAAATTAGATTTTGTCCTTTCTTGGGGTTCAAACTTAGTCTATACACATCAAAATCGATTCAGTAGTTTCGCCGTGAAAGTGATACAGAGAAATAAACAAACTCACTTTCGCATTTATAATATTAAGTACGGATTACAGGCACTGTTATTGGTCATCGAAAAAAAAACCTTGGTGTTAATAAAAACGACTTCCCATCGAAAACACTTAATGGTAAGACGACCGCTACAGCCTGTTTACCGACGCTAACAAAAACAGCTCCATGATTGACAAGTCTTGTCCAAACAAAATCTCGTCATGATCGCGTGATACCCCCGTCAAACCTGCAACGTGATTTACATAGTCATATCAAAAACAACGTTACATAAACAAAACACATGTATGAAATAACTTCGTATGTACTGGTAAATTCCTTATCGAAGTCGCGATAAAAATAATGTTTTAATTCGGCAGCGCTAATGTCATCTGTGTACATTAAAAGTAGGTATAAATATGTGTTCGTTGAACGCTCTTGACATTGACATTGGGAGCTACTACGATGTTTAAACTCATTATGTTTTCGATGCGATTACGTCACGATTTATTTTTAGGGTTGTTGCTTGTTGCGTAATGAACGGATGAGTGAGACGTGCGATTTGTTTAGCGATAGCGATACTGGTTCGCGTTTCTTGTTAAATGCGGTGGTTTGAGGATGCCTTAATGCTCATAATCATAATGTAATCTCTCATTAAAATTAAAATATCTTTGTCGAGTTTATAAATGTCCTAGTATATGTAATAATCAGTCATAAAAATATAAGTCTCATAAAAATATTAAAAGTTAAAAGAGATTAATGGTAGAATTAATAAAGAATTAATGTTCTGGTTCTAGATTTAGTATGATTTATGGCGCCCAGCGTTATCTACACTGAAAAATATTTTCATAACATTTTAAATTCTCGTTCGACTATTAAAGTAAATGACACCGAACAACATAATTTTGTGCAGTTGCCAACTTGACGGTAAACGTCAGTTGATGACGTCACAGCTCGGTAAATGATTTTTTAGTGAGTTTCTATCGTAACATACTTTATCATTGTGACCTGACAATGTTTTTACCATTTTTTTTGCTTGTATTGTTTTAATTGTTATGAAAAATAATGATAAAAGTGGTATTGAACTGGTCTGCGTGGCCTTGGTCACGTACAGTCAACTGCACGTCTAGAGTAACAATTTGACATTGATAGTGCCTTTATAGCAATAAGAGCGATTCTCGTAGTTTTAGTTGTGATCGGTTGCTGACTTTACCTCAATAGGTAATGTAGACTAACTTTTAAACCTCGGTTTTTTTTCTGTGCCAAATATTTATTTTTCAGTATTTTCTTTTTCTTTCTAAGTACATACTAGACTATACAAAAATGTATGCTGTGCTATTAATGGTAAATATTAATTTTGTGACTAATATGTTAATATTGACTGTCGTTACGGACAGTCAGAAGCCGGGAAGTCTGACAAACAGTCTAACCAAGAGCTATCGTCATGCCTAGTAACTGGGTTGTGGAGGTAAAATAGGCAGTCGCTCCATGTAAAACACTGGTATTCAGCTGCATCCGGTTAGACTGGAAGCCGACTCCAACATAGTTGGGAAAAAGGCTAGGCAGATGATGATGATGATAATATTGATTAAATAGTTTCTGGTATGGCGCGTATAGGTGACATTTGAAGAAAATACAATTTTCTACTTAGATCAGTTTATTTCATGTTTATTGTATTTAATTAATTCTTTTAATACATTTAAGTTAATGATGGAACAATGTAGAGAATTGACAATTGAGGCAAACGTCAGTTTTTTTTTTAATTATTTTTTATTTTCCTGTTACCAGTCGGTATCGGTCGTTGCGGTTAAGTCGTTTTTCAAGTTACGTAATTGGATAGGTGACCGTGTATATTCGACCTTCATTGGTTAACTTCAAACCTATATCAATGATATTCTTTACTAATAAAATAAAACTAAACAGTGTTTTGTAGTCGGATTGGAAAAAAATCATTTCGTATTGTTTTTGGAATAGTATAAATAAGATGTACAACATCACGCTACAACACACAGGAGCTGAGCAGTAACCAAAGACGTAATTTAACGCGGGTGAAAGTAACCACGGGGACGAATCAATATCAAACCATCACGCCTGCATTCCACGAAGGGTTAGGCAGAGGTGTACCAATGTACACCCACAGTTGGCCGGTATGTTTAGGCCGCGAACGAACGGGGACGAAGTCGCATGCAGAAGCTAGTTTCAATTATATTTAGATCGCAATGATTTGAAACGTAAGTTGACGTTGTTAAATTGCTTTTGATGTTTCATATTCAAGATTTTCAAGGAAAAATGGTGACAGTTTTTTTTAATTCATTTCTTGAATTCGGGTCATTGTCAGAACTCAGAATAGTCGCGTATTTCATAGTTAGTTTTTATAATGAATTCTGTTAAAACATTCTGAAAAAAAATGTAGGTTATAAGGTATTTAAAAGTTATACAATGTCAAAGAAAGTTACCTAACAAGTAATAAAATTATTTTTTATAAGTAATTCTGACAGAATAATAAAAATCCCTACTGCAACTAACAAAACAGCTGGTAACCTTAAAACGGCTGAACCGATTTTGAAAATCATATCCAAGAACCATCGCTAATAAACTTGCTTTTAAATGAAAAAAAAAAACTCATTCAAATAGGTTCACTCATTTAAGAGCTACAGTGCCACAGACAGACACATCAAACTTATAACAATTCTCGTTTTGAGTTGGGGATTTAAAAAATAAATATGGCTACTGCATCTGCACTACTTCCCAAGTGCTCACCATAAGCAAATCACCATAGAAACAAAGTTAACACGACTCCAGATAATTACATCCGAACAATAATTTTCCTTTGCATTTGCTCATGCGCCGTCTGTCGAGTTCGCAACCATGCGCACGCGTCGACCTCGGCGCAACGTGAACGAGACACGTCAAGCGTTCAAGATTTCTTACGTACCTATTCCTTTTTAGGGTTCCGTACCCAAAGGGTAAAACGGGACCCTATTACTAAGACTCCACTGTTTGTCCGTCTGTCACCAGGCTGTATCTCAAGATCCGTGATAGTTAGACAGTTAAAATTTTCACTGATGATGTATTTCTGTTGTCGCTATAACAACGAATACAAAAAAAAACAGAATGAAATAAATATTTAAGGGGGCTCCCATGCAACAAACGTGTTTTTTTTTGCTCGATATTGATAACGGCAACAGGGCTTGAAATATTCACAAAATATTTAGTAATATATTTACAAAAAAAAAAACAAATATTTAAGGGGGGCTCCCATACAACAAACGTGATGTTTTTCCAATTTTTCTCGGTCGGTCATAATAACTATAGATAATGGTACCATCGTGCGCGAGTCCGACTCGCACTTAGCCGGTTTTTTGCAAATGTTTCTTTAATATAGTTTGCGTAACACAGTGGGTACTTATTCACATCGCATTTTAATAGAGATGATAATTTATAGCTGTTATAAAATCTGATTAAGTATTTTTTTTGTTACAGGTAACCGGTTTTCTGCCTTGTTAGACTGATATTAGGAAATATTCGTAAGTTTTTTTATATAAATAATTTTACATAATTATGCAAAATGTTTATTAAGACCTACTGTTTTTGGTGAAGTTCTTCAGAAAAGTTGGGTGTGCTTGTAACCGGCGTGCTTGTATGAACGCGAATTAGGCATAAGGACTATGTAAGGATCGTAGCAGGTGGCGTTCTGGGAAATGGGCTTTTTTTTAAATGGGAAATCATCAAATGGCTTCTCCCGGAAGGAAGTGTAAGGCTTTTACTGACTAAAACCCATCCCTGTTCCTTCTTGTGCCCTTTACGTTCCGGGGGAGCGGTATCTCTTTCGCACAACCCGCAGTCCCGGCATAAATTGGCGTGTGTTTATTTTAGTATATATACCATCACGCCTGTTTTCCCGAAGGGCTAGGCAGAGGTGTACCAATGTACACCCACAGTTTGCACTTCAGTTCGTATTTTAGTATGTACTCATGTAATTTTTTTATCTCCCCACTTCACAAAACAAATGAGTCTACATATAACATCATCGATAATAATAAAACGTATGTTGTACGTGAGTGTGACCACGTGCGCGGCCTTCGAGAGATGCAGTCTGCGCGGCTGCGCAAGCGCCGACCTTGCCGATGCCCTCACGTGACCCGCGCTCCCATTGGTCGGGGGATACTTGCAAATTGACAGACAGCCCGATAAATAAAATTGTGATATTTTTGATCTAGATTTCTTTAGCCAATTTGTACGTGACATTTAAAAATGTTTGAGTATAACATTTCTATGTGATTTATAGAAATAAATTTAATTTAAGTGTTGGTATGTAATGTCGAAATAACAGCTTTTTACAAAATAAATAGGTATGAATGTTAACACGGCACTTATTTGAAAAACCCATTTATTTTTAATTTCTGTCTGTCTGCCGCCGGCTAATCTCCAAAACGACTGGGCAGATTTTGACAGAAATTTCCGAGCAGGTATCTGATTTTATATAAATTAAGGAGTACAGAAGCTAAGTAGCCTAAGTAAAAAATCTAAAATAACAGTTGGTTTTAGAAAAAGAAATAGGGATCCGCGCAAATAAATAAAGAAAACAGTGTTCTAATTATACAGTGAAAAAAAAAACCAACCTTAAGATTTTCTTGGAAATCTCTGATATCGGTAAAGGAAAATATCGTGAGGAAACCTAGACTTATATTGAATATAAGTTTTAAATCGCCAATCCTCCTTGAGCACGCGTGGTGATCAATGCTCGTGCCTTCTTGGTATAAGAAGAGGCTTTTGCCCAGCAGTGGGACAATAATAGGCTGGTAATATTCAATTTATTATAAATATTAATAGAATATATGTTGCAGCTGTGTAGGTTATCTATCGAATTGAGGTCAGATTAACTGCACATCGGATATCCTTAATGATAATTGAACTATGAACTTTAGATAAACACACTTTCCGCTGATATTGAAATGATACAAGCATTATAGTGTGATGTCACCTTACCTATTCATAAGAAACTAGCTTTTGCCCGCGTCTTCGTCTCCGTGAATGCCGTTCTATTTAAAATTCAATTGTAATTCGAAAGACACGTGGCGCCATCTATTGTCATAAAATTAAATTAAAAAATTGAAATATTTTATTGATTCAGAAAAGTGTTAGTTACATATTATATCTATTGTCATAAGAACGTTATTGTTGGTTTCCTCTGGAACAGTACTCTTTTTTGGGACAAAAGGTACCACATGTCCTTTGCTGTACCTGACAACGTATATTTGACTCCCAAAATACAGGCCTAGGCCTAGTTTGGGGGTTAGAATCTATTTTGTGTCAATACATTCATGTGCTATTTTATTATTACTGGCTTGTAACATGTATTTTAAGTGTCAATTTTTTTTTTTTTTTAAATATTTTAAATTTTAGAATAATCGGTTCAGTGGTTTAGGCGTGAAAATAGTACAAACAAACAAACATACTTTCACATACATAATATTAGTTACGAATTACGATAATACTTATTATGATTCATATTTTTTGCCATCATACTGAGGAATATTACCACTTCAACCAACTGATTGGTTCTTGATGATTTATTATTATTATTATTCCAGCTCATGGGAAAATTCTGTTTCTTATCATGTATTTATAAAGTCCCATGGTTAGCTATTTGTGACCCAGGAAAGACAGGGGATTTTCCCTTTTGGAGGTTCGTACCCAAACGTAACCCTATTACTAAGACTTAGCTGTCCGTCTTTCTGTCCGTCTGTCACAGCGCTGTAGCTATTGAACTGTAATAAGTAGACATTTCATTTGGATTTTCAACATGTTAATGGCCGCCATAATAACAAATAAAGTGAAAATTAAATTTACCTTTTCATTTTTTTACTGTGTTTTTATTAATTTTTAAAAACATACATATAACATAAACTCACGCCTCTTTCCCATGGGGGTAGGCAGAAACTGCTGAATTTTAATTTTTCCAAATTTTAATTTTCATATGATTTGATCACTGTTGACATGACACTTCCAAAATTTGCACGACTAGTAAGTCGAATATGTTCTTAATAAATTATTATTTTGGATAACAATGCATTCATAAATTCAAACTATTAAAAAAAAAACTATAACTCACTACATCCTTATTAAAATCGGCGTCCCTATTCCTATTTCTCTATCTACTTAAAACAACAACCTCACTACAAATACAACGCAACTCCTTTGACACGTTTTTCCTTAGAAGTGACGTCACAAGCTAATGAGCTGATCTACATCGGAAGGCTGACGAGGGTACCGATTGTGTCACCAATTCACGATTGAGAGCTTGACAATTGTTGATACGGAAATCTCGTTACCATTCGAGCTTTCCGAGCCGAATGTGTTCGGGATTGTTCGGTTTTTATAAACATTTGTTTTTTTATTGGAGAGCAATTTATTTGTATAGAAGGTATAATAATACCAGCCCATTATTGTCCCACTGCAGGGCAAAAGCCTGTTCTCTTTAGAGAAGACAAGCACTATCACCACGTTTGCTCAAAGCGGGTTGGTGATTTCAGACTTAAATTAATTAAGCTGCCCCGTTGGTCTCGTGGTCGCGAGTGCGACTGCTGTGCAAGGGGTCGGGGTTCGATTCCCAGGTCGAGCAAAAAGTGTTATTGGGTTTTTCTATGAAATTCTCAGTAGCAGCTCGGGGTTTGGATTTGTGCCCGGTTAATGGCAATAGGCTCGCCCCCTATTACATGGGACCTAAATATACGCGCGAACTGTGGGTCTACATTGGTACACCTCTGCCTAACCCTTCGGGGAATACAGGTGTGATGGTATATTTTTTTATATATATATATTTATTAAATACTAGCTTGTGCCCGCGACTTTGTCCTCGTCAAATTTGATATATCATCCCACGGGAACCATATATTAATCCGGGATTAAATATATCCTATGTGTTAATCCAGGAAATGGTTTATTTATGTGCCAATTTTCATCCAAATCTGTTTAACGATTTACGCTTGATTGAGTAACAAACATCTTCACAAACTTTGAATTTTATAATATTAGTAGGATTATATTACCAGCCTATAATTTTTCGGGAGCCGCGAGTCGACTCCCGGCCACCGTAGGCGCGGGTCTGTGGACGGTGAGCAATGGGTAGCTCACCGTCCGTACGTTCACTGAATAACGACAGACCGTGTCGACGGCGCGTTCGTGTTCCACGCGCGCCTCAAAGAGATGTCAGCAAACTTGGATGGGGCCACTGAGGGCCGATGCCTGCCGGGGCTGCGGGTTGTTCGAAAGAGATACCGCGCCCCCGGAACGCAAAGGGCACATGAAGGAACATAGACGGGTTTTAGTCAGTAAAAGTCTGACACTCCCTCCCGCCCCGCCCAGGGCGGGGGAAGTTATTTGATGATTTCCCGTCTATAAAAAAAAAAAGCCTATAATTTTCCCACTGCAGGGCAAAGGCTTCTTCTCATTCAAAGAAGACTATTATCAAATATTATCGCTACGTTTGCTCAAGGCAGATTCGCGACTTCAGACTTATAATTACTTTAAGTCCAGTTTTTCTTCACCGAAATCAGTGACATCCAAGATAAACTTAAAAAGTACATAGGTATGAAGTGATAAAACTCGAGCCTGTATCACTTCATGCACGAGAAGTGGGCGACTTAACCATTATGGCTATCATGACATAGTAGGTACGAAGGATAATTAATAGTATGCATTGAGAGTATCACTTGAGGCATTTTCCGTAAGACACTTCAAGACAATTGATTGGAAGCATTGACCTCATTACAATCAGTGCAATTGTTTTCCTTACATAACTAAGTCAACGTCAAGGCTTATTTAAATTTTTGTTGCGTGTTTTTGAATCTCAGTCTGTAAAGTCCTTTAGAGAAAATCCAGTAAAACTGAATACTACTACACATTAAAATGAAAAAAGAAACGTTGCTTCAAACTGAAAATTTCTCCTGTGTCGTGGGTGCGTTTACAAAGATATTCTCTCAATTATCGGTCAGTATTCCACAGGACGAATTTAAGTGTCTAATCAACATTTGTCAGTTAACCGCATATAGAACTGACACACACAAACCACCAAATCCGGAACAACTATCTGTGGTGCAAACAAATATATGATTCGAGCAAGAAACGAACTTGAAACACAGCTAAGCAACCAATCGTAGCCGTATTCTTCAAATCTTGGCTACATACCCTTAACATTATCGAGTAGCGCTAATAAGATCTGGCAGTGATGGCAACGTCTCCAGACGTTTTCAATTTTGGCTCGCAAAGTTGAAAGTGAAGTGCAATGCCTTGGTACAATGTAATCACCATTTAGCGGCGGCTTGCCAGAAAAGTTGTTTAGCGGTTTCCATGGCAACTAAAGATCGTACTAAGAAGGGCGAGTCCAGTTTAAAAAAGAAAGATATTGATCTTTTAAGGGTTTTTTTTTAATTGCCAATAATTAGCGTTGTTATGTTTTTCTTTTTGTTTATGCCATTAGATAGAAAACAAGCCGGTGGCCCACCTGATGTTAAGTGGTCACCGCTGCCTATACCAGAGGCCTTAGGCCGGTTACAGTGCTTGACCGATCGTCGGTGCGTACGTCAGTCGCGCTTGTCATTTTTACGAAAATTCACAAACCGTACAGTGCTGGACTGACCGTACGCACGCGTATATTGGTACGCACTGCGTACGAGGACCGTCGGTCGAGCGCGTCCGCATGCGTGCCGTCGGTCGACCGACGCGCTATGAAAACATATGAACGCGTTCAGTGCTGCACCGACCGGTGGACGTAAACGGTTCCATTGCGTGCGAGTGTACCAGTCCGGTCAGTTTGTTGGTCAGGAGAGCACTGAATGATACAAACTGACGGTCGGTTCAAGCGTATCGTCAGGACGGACCGTACGTACTGACGGTCAGTGGAGCACTGTAACCGGCCTTACAGATGCGTTGATGGCAACGCATCTGTTCGGCCAGAGACAAAGTTGAAATGTCCCATATGCCTGTAATTACACCACACCTATATCCTTTAAACCGGAACAGAGCAACACTTTTTATATTTTTATCAACACGACAGTAAAAATGCGAGTATTTTGAAAGTTAATTTTGATGACTACTTCACAAAATCTGTGTATCACCATTGACTCTTGAACATCACCTAACAACAATACCAATAAACCCTTTGTTTCTACATACGTACAATTTGTATAGTGAAACATAATTATATTGTACGAACACAAGGCTTTGATATGGCTAACGACTAAGCCTTTGACATACTATCCTCAAAGCTGCGTTATCGATCATTTACACGTCCACAAACATGGCTTTGTTATAGGTTCAGTGTACTTTGTAGTTGGATAATACAATGTAAAACATAGTGTACTACTATGGCTATACTCTGCTGTGTTACTAAAGGCCTCATAAATACATACCACCACGCCTATATTCCCCAATGAGTTAGGCAGAAGTGTATCAATGTAGACACACAGTTCGCCGGTATCTTTTTAGGTCCCATGTAATAGCGGGCGAGCCTATTGCCATTGATCGGGCACAAATACTTACTCCGAGCTGCTGCTGAGAATTTCATAGAAAATACCAGTAACGATTTTTGCTCGACCTGGGAATCGAACCGAAGACCGTAGCAGTCATGTTTAGGACCACTAGGCTAATGAGTCAGTTAAAATACATAGCTCTCAAAACTGTGAAACATAGCTCGTTGAGCAGATGGCCGGTGTGGTCGTGAGACTCTCGATTGGCGACCACGTACAGATAGGTGCAGCGATGTTCGAATCGAACCCAAGACCTCTAACGAAGTAGTCGCGCTTAGGACCACTAGACTAATAAAGCAGTTAAAATACATAAGTCTCAAAATTGCGAAAAATTGCTCGTAGAGGAGACGGCCGGTGGGGTCGTAAGGCTCTCGAGTGGCGACCACGTACAGATAGGTGCAGTGTGGGAAGGCCTCCACCAGAGGTGGTCCAGCAGTGGACGTCATTCGGCCGAAATGATGATGATAAGGCAATGTGCATATAATATATGTACATATAATCAAAACTGCTTGTTGGAACTCGCGATTGCTGAACTTGGAGTTCCAGAACGGATAAAGTGTTATTAGGGTTTTCTATAAGGAATTTCTCAAAATCAGCATGGAGTATAAAAGTTGGTGGTCCGACACCCTAGTGCCTCGGTAAGCACGTAAAGCCGTTGGCCTTGTGAACCAGGGAAGAGGGAGTGCAGACATTTGTGCTAGTGCTCTATAATATTTCCTGCGTACTTGGCTAGATTCCATCGAAACTAGCCGCCGTGACGAAATTCGGTCGGAAGAGTTATAAAAGTATATCTTTTTCAAGAAGTAGGTCCGTACCGTGCCTACCTACTACCTATAGAACCAATAAGAATATTGTAACCAGGCTTTTGTAAAATCCTGATTGAAAGGAGTCTCCGTGGAGTTTCTTGCTCGTTCTTCTTCATAGAGGCCTACCTATGTTTTGGAACGAGCAACTAGCTTCTACTTTCTGACTAACCGACCGAATCCTTGACAATTTAAAAGTTCCTATAAACGGTCGAATTTAAATAAATGATTTTCCTTTGTACATATCAATACCGTAAATATAGGCACGCCTGCGGGTTTTTCGAAAGAGATACCGCGCCCCCGGAACGCAAAGGGCACATGAAGGAACATAGATAGGTTTTAGTCAGTAAAAGTCTGACACTCCCTCCCGTCCCGCCCAGGGCGGGGGAAGTTATTTGATGATTTCCCATCTATAAAAAAAAAAACCGACGGGTTGCACTCCGGGAGTGCCGGCAGAAGTGAAAACGCTAAAGAATTTTTTTACCCATTCCAAAATAAATGCACAACGCCGCTTACGAATTTTCGATCAGGGTCACGTGTCCTGACGCGAGTTTAACATTATTTACCCATTCCAAAAAAAGTGCACAACCCCGCTAAAGAAGTTTTCACTTCAAAAATTATAGGCCCGCAGTACGGTAGGTACATATACCGCAAAAATATCTCAACTATTATCCACTAGGCTGGGACGTTTATGTATGAAATATTGATAGGCATACCTCCATAGTCCCTAGGTTTTTTATGCCTTTCACAGGTATCTTGTTAGAGTCACGTAGACTTGTCTCATATCACGTAGATAGTGGGACATATTTTTTCGTATTTGTTGGCATTTTTTTCTAGAAAAATATTTGCGAATTCCGTCTGAAAACTAGATTTGGTGTTTACCTTATTAGTGGTTGGAACTAGTTATACATATACTTACAAAGAATGTTTTTTACTTAATTACCGTTAATATCATAATACCAGCTTTTTATTGTCCCACTGCAGGACAAAGGCCTCTTCTCATACAGAGAAGTCACGAGCATTAATCACCACATTTGCTCAAGAGGGAGTTCCAATTTCAGACTTAGGTATATTCATTGTTAGTCCATATTTTCTCACGATGTTTTTCTTCACCGATTTCAGAGATAGCCAAGATAAACTTAGAAAGTACATAATTATGACATAATATATACCACAGCATAACTAATTACAGTGTTTCATCACCCATACATTTGACAGCACCAAAGAAACTTAGTACATTATAATACCTATTTCTATCCAAAACTGCAGCAGAACCACTGTAAATAGTTACACTGTACTTATTCGTTTCCTCTCTTCCCGTATAATAAAACCTTCCAAAACCGGGAAGTTCAGACCATAAAAAACAAAACTTAAGCTCCACTGTATGCGTTACCGAGTACTTGCAAGCGTTGTACGTGTCCAAGCAAAGGTTCATCTTAAGCAGGCTGTTTGTCCTGTTGGTGCGTTGCCAGGGCCTAAACTGCTGGCCCAATTTAGGTAAAAGGTTACGCCCGCATGCCCGGAAATAAGATTATATGGTAATATGTACTGAAGTGCCGGTATAAACCTTCAGCTTTTGGCGAATGTCGCTGTTGTTATGATTTGATTTTTGTTGTGAGTGGGCCGTGTGTTACGGGAGTTTCTGCTATCCAGCAGTGTGATTCTCTAAGCCTCACTTCGTAATTCGAAAGCTGAATCCGCAGTGAGATTACAAAATGGTATTCTGTTAAACACGATCACGCCCGGTGACGTCACCAAGGCGAACGAATACTAAACCAATGACAAGTTGGTTCGTTATCGAAGTGAGCGCGATCACTTTAGTGAGACTCGTTTTCGAGTTTGCATTTTAGAGAATCGCACTACTGGTGACCGCGAAAGAGTCGAATATAAACGTGTAAGTTTGGAATAAGGGATGGATGGATGTTTGTTACTTTTTCGCGTTAAAACTGATTGATGGTTAACGGTGATTAATTTGGCATACTTTTAGATATACTAGCTTTTCCCCGCGAATTTGTTTGCTTGGTTATTTTCACCCGAGCTTACTTACGCCTTTGTCTCCGCTACCGTAAGTAATACGATGATAATACGATGTTATTTAGACTATATTATTCCTCACTAATCTGGCTATCATAAGGGTACATTATTTTTCCAATTTACCTGTTAGTTCTAGAGGTTAGCGCGTTAAAACAAACAGAAACTTTTCAGTTTTATTATATTAGTGTTATTATAATTCAGATTTAAGTACATCAATTTATAAGCCCAGGTTTCGTCACGATGCTTTTCTTTACCGTTGTAAGTGATGTCCAAGAAACTAAAAAACTACATATGAAATAGAAAATGTATATTGTTACTTGCCCGTGCCCGGTTTCGAACCGTCAGTCACGTGCAAGGGAGGCGTCTTAACCACTGGGCCATTACGACACGATGTAAACATTACATTATTTAATACTAGGTATTTAAAATTAGCATAAAGATAGGATCTACATAGTCATATGATATGCCGACCCTAACATAGTTAGGTAAAGGATAGAGTTACGATGAGAATAATAAAATAAATAAACATGAGTCTAAAAATAGTATGTTTTTTTGCATAATGCAACACTTTTTTTCCTCAATCGCCTTTTGCAATGCAATTTTTATTTTTGACATCGAAATAGTTGAAACTACAGTTGTCCTTAAACGCGAAAAAATAAATTCGTTTCTCGGCTAAATTTTTGCCCAATGCTATTTAGTTTGATGGGTAGTATGAGTAGTTAAAATAATCAAAATATCATTTACTAGCGAATTTCCTCCGCGTCGTTGGTTAATACTCCTTTCCCGTGGGTGTTAGCGTGATGTTTTATAGCCTATGTTACTCAGGAATGATGTAGCTATGTATCTTTTGGTGAAAATGGTTTAAATCGGTCGAGTAGTTTCGGAGTCTATTCGTTACAAACAAACAAAAAAATCGAGTATAAAATCTAGTATAGATTTGCTAAAAAAACATGGTAGGTACAAACGATGGCAATGTGAACTATGTGAACAAATATGTTATTAACGTTTTGTATCCTGTATACGATATACCATATGTACAAATTGGTATTCCGAATATTCGCTATACAGTAAGCTACATTAGCGGCCCAATATACTCGTATGTGGGCATCCGAAACTATTAGAACAGTAAAGCACAGTAATCATGGATTGTTATACGAATTTAGTGTCCAATATAACAATGTTTATTAGAATAGAATTCGATTGTTCTAATACTATTTATGGATGTATTATTTTCTACTAGCATCTGCCCACAACTTTGTCTGCGTGGACATGTAGTCCATGGGAATACACAAACAGTACAGAATATACACAACGTGTATTAATAATACTCAATAATAAGGAATAATCTCTTCTCATACAAAATAGGCACGATTATTGATCACCACGCTTATTCAAAACGGATTGGCGATTTCAGACTTACATTAATTGTAGGTCCAGGTTTGCTCATGATGTTTTCCTTCACCGAAGTTAGTGATATCCAAATTACAGCTAATCTCGTTCAACCTTTTAAGCGTGAAACAGAAACACACATCCATTCATCCTTACAAACTTTCGCATGTATGAGTAGTCAGTGTCGATAAAGAATTTGATCGATTTGTATTTCAAATTACTTGTCCAATAAGTAGCAATTCACATCTCGTTTCACACTTTTTAATGGCTTCACTAAATTCATTGTAATCGTTTCGATTTTCAATTGTTCTATCGATATCTTTTCTATGATTGACTAAATAACGATTGCTAATAATCGATTCATCGACACGTGCGAATCTCGATTCCTAATTTAACGGTTAAAGGGTCATATCTTCTTGTACTCGTAACTAGTATTACATGTATTTGAAGCTTGATTACTCCATTTCGTATGTGGTTTTGATATAGCAATCAGTATTGTATTGGTTATTGGTAATAAGCAATTCGGTATGGTTTGATCTTCGGCTTTGATTTCGAAGTTGTAAATGTTCTTTGGATGTGAAAGCCGTTAAATTCCCTTGTTTTTTTGTGGGGGAAATAGCGTATTAAATTGCAATGAAGGATGTGTGTGTGTATCTGTAGTATGTGGTGGCATTATTAAACTTAGTTCTGTCTAACCGACAATATCCCAACAATAAAATCAATTACTTCCTACGTAAAATTATTGAAATACGACAAATGAATTACTTTACCATCCAACAATAACAGCTAAATCTACATCCCAGAATTATGCTTACAATAGATTAAAAAATCACTGCCGCAGCACAACACCTAATGTTTTAACTAGCCGCCCGAGATGTAAAATATCCTAAACCATTACAAATACTAGCTTCAAAATATGGTTCTTTTGGTTGTACTGAACCCAATAAACGGTGGAAGTTTAGCAACTATAAAAGACTAATGAGAACTACACTACATACTGTAAGCATCAGATATTGTACGTAAACGGCAAACTCCTAACATTTGAGAGGAAGCAAAAGTCGTTCCCATATCTGGACCGTACAGTGCAGTCAGGGTTGCTGGAAATTGAATTATTTGTAGATTGGAATGAAGACCTACATATCCGGGGATGAATCCTAGTTCGTTTTTCAATACCCTCCGTACGTATATATTCTGAATGAAAATGTAATAACTGTCCTGTGGCGAGTTGCTGATATCATTCTATTTCTGTATTCGCATGTGTATTTTCCTTTTGCTGCAGTACGAGTCATATGATCCGAGGTCATTTTAAATGTGAGGCTGAAATTTTAAGCGTAGATAGTGAAGAAAGTATCTATACTTGTTAGCTTAGCTAGGTGCAAACGGTGTACGCAGGTACAGGGCTAGTGCCTGCCAGGGTTATAAAAAGCCCGTCAATAAACAAAATTCGTCTACCTATTTTTTAGTCATGCTAATTTGCGACTCCGGGATCTATTTTAGAAGCTGTTGATATAATCAGAATGAAACTATAAAATAAAATACACGAGTCGTGCACCGAACGTTGGTCTCTTCGTGATCACGAACGAAGTCGTCAATTCAACAAAGAAGTCAAAACTATAAAATTAGACTGAGATTAGAAGTTTTAGTACTTGTTGTAAAATGCTACATTCTTTGACTAGGGTTCAAAAACACTGAATAGTTTTGTCTAGAACTATTACTAGCTTCTGCTCGCGACTTCATCCGCGTGGAACTTAAATATACCATAAAACATATCCTTTGACACTGCAATAGTGGGTATCAGTGAACATTTTTCCGTACTTCCAGAGATTACCTTTAACAAGCAACAAAAAAGCAAATAAGCTTTACCTCTTCTTTCGAGCCAATTATTTTAGATATTTCTTTTTTCTCTACTTACTCTTTTTACCCCTTTGAAACATTTGCTTAAATTAGTTTTCAATTATAATGTCAGCTGTGCCTATCTAAACTGCATAACAACTTTTTCTACAATATCTCTTCAATATTTTGACGTTACAGACCTTTATACATACCTAACTTAGAATTACACTGCGTGATAGCTAAATTTAGGAGTCCGATAGTCTATTAAAACTACCGGAACAGTGAAATCACCCCATTTCCTTACATCTTCGCAGATGCCGATGGTCAGACTAGCAAATTGAATTTTTTATGTTCACTCAGCTGTATTCATGCGATAAAACAGTGTTATTTATGAACACTCAAAGTAATGGCCCCCGGTCCTTTGGTACTATTAATTAAGTATATTATATAACTTTCCGAGCTACTAAGACGGTGTTTTTATAGTTCTTATAGTATCCCAAGTTGGCTTAGGATTGTTAGGGTTTTTTATTGTGATTAAAAAGAAAGATGTAGCTGTTTTGTTGTTTTGAGACTATCTGGTGCCTTTTTGTTGCTGCTTAGGGTTAATGCATAGTGTTGACTTTGACTTTGGAAGTGATAGCAATATTGTTAAAAGCGAGATTGTTATGAGATTTTAAACAATGATTTTTCACACAAAAAAGTCGTCGCCAAGCAGTAATTTTTGCTCAATATTACTTAGTTTTATGGTACGTTTGTGTAGTTCATAGTTTTGTGATATTGTCTTTTTACACTCTGTGTAAAATAGGTCTCAAAACCCTTTACTGCTTCCTAGTATTAATGCTGTGAAAATAAAATGGTGCAAACTACTAGCAACACCAATAGAATGATCCTCCCACTGCCCTGGTTTTCTGTACATCTAAGACCAAATACCGTACCGTAGGACCAAAATACTCCAGTACATTACCGTAACGTATAAAGTACCCGCGAATGTTTTTAATATCGATATTATGAAGTATTCGCGAGGGTAGCGCAGATGTGGCCGGATTACGGGCGCGCCCAGCTAAATTAATTTGTCCGTAATAAATTCAGCTGTAGGTATACGAATTATGAGTGTAATATAAATTATATTGTTAGAAGCGAAATCGTTATTGTATTTGAGGTATTATGCTGTGATGTAACTGTGGGCCGTACTGCTTTGTATATTTGTTTATCATTAACTTTATTAATTGAATTAGTCGTCGGCTTTTATTAATAAAATATTTGTCTTTGTCGTCTAGAAGAAAGTTATTTTACAAATCGACTTATTGTAGTCTTATTGTTTTGTATTAAACAATGGTGGCACTTAGTATAAAGCTGTGTTGATGGATTTTTATTTATTAAGAAAAGGGTTGAAAAGATAGTTATTGAAATTGCCAAATATGTAATACAAAGATTTAAAGCGAGACTAATATACCTCGGGTTTTGTGGTCCTGGGTTCCGCATCTCTTTTTGGCTTTACCCTGAGCGGGTTACGTAAGACTAAATAATGATATAACCCAACCGAATTTCCACTTTGCCCGAACTGTCCCGAACCCAGAATCCTACATTCATCAGTCGCGTTTACAACCAGACCATCGAGGCATTCGAAATTAATACCTATTACATAAAGAAATCGCAACCTTTCAAAAACATTTTTGACCACCATTTTCTCCCATACAATCTTCAGCATCCATTGCGTCGCTAAAATATTTATATCCAAAGTGAATCCACAATTTCGCCACAATGTGCGGAACAGCACAGACGTACGTGAACAATCGAACCATCTGGCCACGGATATGTTTAAAACGTTTTACGACTTAGGTACTCTAGGGTGTCATCTCCTGACGGGTTTACGAACGCTGCAAGTTTAGTGCAGCGATCGATGAATGATTCGTGTGTATTTCTGGAAGAATTCGGGGCTTCTTGTGAAATGTTCTGTGAGACGTGTTATGTGAAATAATCAGCGAGACTCGATATGTGCGGTTTTGAAGCTGCGTTCTTTTATGGATAACCTTTTGGATAGACAGGGAGTTAGAATAGAGTTATAAAACTGTAGTTTTTTTTTTGTTTGATTGCGCTAATCTGCGGAAATGCTGGTCCGATTCTGAGTAAAAGATAAAAATAAGGGACTTCTTATTCTAAAATGCAGTGTCTATCAACAATATCCTTTGTTATGGTGTTTCATAAAATTGCAGGGCTTTTTGTGTGTTCGTTACCTTAAAAGTTTAGGAACCTCAGCTCCAATTAATATACACAAATCATCTGTTTTCTCATACCGAAGTATACTAAATCTTTTCTTTGTTACGGTCATCTAATGTTTTATTCTTTACCTTATTACAAGCCATTCTCCCTCCTATCTAGTAAAGTTAAGCAGTAAACTACCCTCCAATTATCGTTTCCCATATATTTCGGGTTTCACATAAAGCTTAGCGGCCCGCACGGTAATGCCCGACGGACCGTAGTTTGAGTGTGGTCTGTTAGCATGCCCCAATTGCGGAGTCTTCTTGACTTTGCATCTTTGATGGATACGAGAATAGCACAGTATCCAATTCTACGTCGTAATAATGTGGATGCTGCCTTGATTTGAACGTTAAGACAAAGCTATTAAAGGTGGAATTAATTAGACGCGAAAATAGATAGGCCAGGGTCGTCACGTAGTGGATGGTAGTGCGTCGACGCTGAGAGAGGACTAGGAAAGGCTGATAATTTAAGAGACTTAAATCGGCAAATTAAAAAGGGCAATATATTGAGAAGAATGAAAAGCTATCGCACAGACCTTCACCCAGCAAAGAGACAAAAAAGACTGAATAAAAAAACAAACAAACGAAATAAAGCCACATGTAAATGATGTCGTACAACAGCTGTTTCATGAAAAGAAAACAATGGACGAGGAGGCAGCATTTCATTGAAAATAGCGTTGCTTTTTATTCGACATGAAAGGAAATTCTGACAATTATCGGAATACAAAGCTGATACACTGCTTTAAAATATTGCTGGTCTGTAATTGTCGTAACAATTCCTCGAACAATAAAATTATATCCAGACCAGTTATCGAAATAATAAATACACTTATGTGCAATCAATAGTACTTGAAACCGAATAATATTGCGGTCCTTTAACGCAAATCATCAAAATACATATTCAGATGCAAATAAATTGAAATATTTCATTATAACTACGCATCGGGCGACCGCCATATGAATACGAAGTATATTAATGATAATCCCAAAGTGGTGAATTCGAAATCATTAACAACATCAAAAGCATATTACATGCATATGTATTCAAGTTTCCAAATACGGCTTTATAAACCTTGCATTTCACAAAATACAAAATATAAGCGGCATAGCCCAGCGACACAGTGTTGTTACAGTGTTGAATAAACACAGTAATATGTAGTTGTTGACGTGTAGTTGGAAAACGCAAGTCTGTGGTGTTTGCGCTCCCGTTATGAAATTCACTTGGAGTTTATTCATATTGTACCTTTAGAACTTACCAGGATGGCAGGTTTAGAAGTAGATATAGTGTTGTAGTTGTTTTGTGCACTATGTTGTGACCTGTTTCTTGTTGTTTAGTAAACGTTGCTTGCTGCACAAACGAAGGTAATTTCCAGTTTGTACATTGAATTTAATGTTTTGACGTCTCGTGTTCTGAGCTTGTGGTTTAAAATATTCAAAGTTTTGTTATGTCTTTTACACAAGCATGGCAACTCGTAAAGCTGTCGTTGCATAGAATTTTGCTGTAATGGCAGTGTTAATATTAATGAGTGGGAGGAGTTTAGATGCAAAGTCTAATAGAGCCATGGGCATATTCAACTTCGAGCATTCATACCTACTGGCGTCACGCTCATTTACTCCAAAAGCCACGAGGCTATTCATGCCAGGAGCCACACGACAAACTTTCATAGCAAAACTTTTCCCAATTCCCAAATAATCAGTAACAAATATTTCTTCTCCTCACAGATTAACGTTTGGCAAATCTTCTTTTTTATTGATACCGCCTTTATGGGTTCCTTCCAAATTGCTTTTGTATAAGACATACGTGTATTCCGAAGACAAATGAGACTATCTCAACGCTTACCAGAAACAATCAAGGTTGAGAAAAACAATATAGAATTTGAGTCGTCGATTTGTCTTTGTCTTCGGATGGATTTGACGATGGAAATCCTGTTAGTGGTGCAATCGATTTTGGGTCGAATATTTTGGGGTGACGAAGTTAGGGCAATACTGTTAGAAACCTTGAGATAAATGGAGTACCTATAGGCTCAATATTTTTCGTGTTGTACTTTAGCTACTACCTTGGATATAATTTGGCTAGTGGAAATTATGTTTTGCTTACCTCCGCTAATCTTTTCTAAATAATTTTGTTGCGGGTTCCAAGACAGTTGAATCGTTTCTCCGGGACTCGTCGAGCTTCATTGCCTCGGCGCTTTTCTTTTGGTCGTCACTCTTGATTCTGGCTTACAGGAGTTGCAGTGGATTGGGAATAGTGTGGTGGGCTTGACCCATTAAAAAATATACTTACCTACTTTCTTCTTGTTGTTTTGTAGAAGAGGTATATATTTGGTCTCAGTGATGGTGCTTTAATTTTGCCATTATCAAATAAAATTATAGTCTCCCTGTTGGACAAAGACCTTTTCTCATAAAGAGATGGATTGGCGCATTGGGTATAAAAAAAAATCAATCAAATAAAGAATGCTTTAATCTCGTGAAAGTTTCGTATAATAATAAAATAACATTAAGATACAAGATATGACGCCGACTATTACGATGAATGCTTCCAAAAAAAAAAAGATCTTCATAAATCAATTCGCCAAAACACTTAATCTGCCATTTCTCGCCGTTTTCAAGAAAGTAATATTATCCCTCTTGGTAAAAAGAGATTTTCCTTACACTAGGCGCGATGTTGACGCAAGCATTACTTGTTCAAACGTGTCGACGCTTTTTTTATAGCTGGCAACCCGAGAACTGTCGCGGGGTGCCGCTAGTGTGACCTCGTAAGATTTTTTTAGTAACGATGTTTTTCGGTAACTGCTTGTAAGAGCTTTTATAATTTTCTTCGTAATATTTTTTTTCTGGTCCTTTGGTACAGATCCATACTTTCCACTATTCCCGACGCTTTTTATTATGATTAAAAAACAAATGATACTTTTCAATTCAGTATTAAAAGTAGCTCTTTTACTTAAAAGGCTCACTTAAATAACAATACATAACTAAGTAACTCAAGAACAAACAAAAACAAGAAAAGCCCTTTAAAATTAAAACCCGCTTAACATGCACTGGTAAATGCAATTACCTTTACCGTTTTTACTGAAGAATCAAGTTTCCAGGCATTCTAGTTAAGTGGAAGTCAGGGGTTAATTAAATACACCCTGTAGTTTATTTTTAAGTAGGCGAATGCATACGGAACTACACGAACGCGTCGGCAATTGTTTAGGGCTGGGCTGAATTAGAAATAAAATATGTCTTCTTGTCTTCTTTATCGTGTGGGCAGTAAGGTCTAACGATCCCACACACCCTAGTGACAAAGTTTCTAAACGTCAGTGATGACCAAGATAAACTTAGAAAGTACTAATGAATTAGAAAATATGTAAAAGATTGTCAATGAAAATCTTAAAATGATAGTAAAGATTCAGTGGAAACAAACCTCAAATCGTGGCAACCCTAATAGTTAAGTCTATTCTTTGGCCGAAGAATTAGCATTGCCATACAATGTGGCAATCAAAACCTCTACCTAATTTTGTTCCTAAGTCTAATAACAGTCTGTTAAAAATAACTTATTTCTATAACTCGTGACTTACCTATCAGTATTTTAGTATCTCCGAGACCAATATATCGATATCTGTAAACTATTCATATTCATACAGTAACTAAGTTAAAATTAGCGAGAAAGATATTTTCCCAAAGAAATATTTTTCCCTAACAACTATTCCCGATGTTAGTATTAATAAAAAATCAGGAAAGATCACATTGAACCAAATTACTAATTATCATTAAAACAAGACTAATGTAAACCTACACAAACCAAATAAAAGCTTGCCAGAGTTAATATTTATTTAACTGTTATTTCAGCGGTCTGTGTGCGTTGTAATAAATTACTAGATTATACATTTTATCCTTTATATTACTAGTCTTTGTTTTCATAAATTACCGGAATAACCTACCACTAGTCGGCGTTATCCTAAAAATGACAACCCTAATCATAGTAATAAATTAAGCCCAGTTAAATGTAACAAGGAAAACTCATACAGTATCTAAGTTACCAGGATTAAGTACGTACTTTTATAAAACAACTACAGAAGGATCGCCAACACATCACAAGCTCACCTTCATGTGATGCGGAACTAAAAACTCGATTTTAGTCATTCTCCATGTTATTCTTTGTGCCCTTTGCGTTCCGGGGGCGCGTTATCTCTTTCGAACAACCCTTAGCCCCGGCAGGCATCAGCCCTTAGTGGCCCCTCCAAATGTTTGCTGACATCTCTTTAAGGCGCAAGAAGGAACATGGATAAGTTTTGTTCAGTAAGTCTGACACTCCCTCCCGCCCCTCCCAGGGCAAGGGCCCCGCGGGGGAAGTCATTTGATGATCACCCATCGGTGAAAAAAAGTCATTCTCCATAACCACTCTTTTACAAAAGTCCTGGATACGTTATTCTTGTTGCTTCTATATGTGATATCAATTTGAGTCATTTTAAGCAATTATTTGCCTAGGTTTTTAGTCTAAAGGTATATATCAGATAGGTGTCCAATTTTACAAAATGGTCCTTCTGTACTATGCTTTGATCTTGAGGTGATCGTAAATCGGACGGTGAGAAGGAAACATTTGTGTTACTGCTACTTATCAAGCAACTTTTATTTGTGTGTAAAAACTTATTTAATTCTCTTTTTTCCTTTGTCAGTTAAGTTTGCTCGTGTATCAGCTTAAATGGTACTGATCGGCTTACTGGAACTATTGTACAAGTAATGAAACAGACTTAGGTAGTGGCGAACTAGGTAAACATGCTTTGTCAATTTCTGCTTTGGAAAATTGTTTACCTTGTTGTTAGGTAGGTATATGTTGGACTTATATCTGTCTTGCTAGAAGGCTGTTTGCTGTCGTTGAATATATATTTTTTTTTTGTTGGAAATTGAACTGCTCAATTACATAACAACGGACAAGTAAAGGGCGTATCGAAGGACCAGTTTTTTTTACAAAACACTTTCGGGTTTAATGAAGAAAATGAAACATTTAAAGTTAACGTTAACTTAAACACCCCCACAAACGATAAACGCTGCCATTCAATTACTACACAACCAGCCAATCTTCCTATTCACGAAATCAACCGTTAAAAGCCAGCAAAGTGAATTTAAATTCAAACATATATACTTGAGGGGAAAATCCATTGTACAGACATGGCATGTAAGTGCATACACGACGGGGATGCCTCCCCTACCAATACTTCCCTACCGGTGGTTACCTACCGATCGATCATTACATTTTGCATTTTATTATTTACGAACACTTTGCAGTCGGTTTTTGAATTATTTATGCGAAAATTCACCGGTTTCCTTTTGATTTACGTTGGTACGTATTGATTTCATTCGGTAATACTTTCCGGTTTGCCAATAGAATTATGTTTAGGATGATTTTAATAATGTTTTGGTGTTTGCTTCTTTTAAGTTTAGCATAGTGAATTCGTGATGGCATAGTGGTTAAGACATCGGTTGCATGAGGACAAGTACTAATGTCACTTTTCAATTCATACGCACTTGCAAAATTTTCTAGGTCATTACGGCCGTCACTGAAGGAAATTATCGCGAGAAAACCTGGAATTATAATTAACATATCCACCTTGAGCAAGCGTGGTGATCAAAACTCGTACCTTTTTTGGATGAGGGAGACCTTTTCCTTAAAAGGGATATAATAATAGGCTGGTATTTTTTTAATTGTGTTGATTTTGGAGTGTATATGTTATAGGCAATGTGTATAATCCGGCATTGTATAGAATGCCTAGGCATTATATATATTGCCTAAAACGTTCAGGCAATGTATATAATACGATTCATTTCATACATTGCCTAGGTATTGTATTAAATGCCCAAAGCGCATCAGGCAATGTGTATAATGAACGACCACGAGAAGGAGACACGTGACTACACATTTTAAATACCTACATATAAAACCTTTTTAGATGATTTTTAATTTATATTATTTAGAGTAATGTTTGTGTTAAATTAAAGTTTAATAATGTTGATTTTGAATGGTATAAATCAAACTTTTCCTAAGTATTTTTTGAATAATATGTTATTACTTTGATAACGTAGCGCATATATTTTGTGTCGATTACTGAACATGTGAAGATATTTAAGAAAATTATTGTTTTTGTTATTAAGTACCTACAAGTAACTAGATTGCAATTTTCATATTACTCTATTTTAGTTTGTTTAAAGATGTTAATTTTATTTCCTTTCAAATTATAATTATGTTACCTACAGTTTATTAAAAGTATAGACCGATCTTCAGGGTTAAGCCACGCTTGCCGAGGTTGGTCTGTGGATGGGTGACCATTTACCATAGCGAGTTTCCTCCGTGCCTCGGAAAGCACGTAAAGCCGTTGGTCCCGGCTGTCATTTGTAGATCTTTGACAGTCCTTACGGATAGTCAGAAGCCAAGAAGTCTGACAACCAGTCTAACCAAGGGGTATCGTGTTGCCCAGTTACTGGGTTGTGGAGGTCAGATAGGCAGTCGCTCCATGTAAAACACTGGTATTCAGCTGCATCCGGTTAGACTGGAAAGCCGACCCCAACATAGTTGGGAAAAGGTTAAGCAGATGATAATGAGTTTATTAAAAGTATAATAAAAGCTTATTTTAAATGAAAACTGTTGGTTTCTTTCGTATCATGATCAAATTTCCATAATCAAGTGCTAAGAAATGAACAGGGCGACTTTCTGCAGCAATTTTTTGGTACGTTGTAAATGTAAATGTTTATTCGAAGGCAACTGCTATGTGAGAAACGCTCTCTACGCAAAAACTCGTATGTACTTAGGCATACAAACCAATGGAACACATGTCTTATCGCTGTGTGCTAATGGAAGTTGAAATTAGGATTAGCTCTCAAAAGATCAGTACCTATCTAAACTAAATTAAAGAGAAGAAAAATCGATTACATACATTGCCGGTGCTTCAACTGGCATTCTATACAATGCCTAGGTATTTTATACATTTCCTAGGTAAAGTGTAAAATAGTTTAAACATTGAACATCATTTCATACATTGCCTGAACGACCCAGGCATTCTATACATTTCCTAGGTATTGTATAGAATGCCTGCATTTCACACATTGCCTATAACATATATATTATTAATATTAAATACTTTCACGACGAACTGTGGGTGTACATTGGTACACCTCTGCCTAACCTTTCGGTGAATACAGGCGTGATGGTTTTTTTTTACTTTCACAGCTTATTGTAAATCTTCTCAATTATTCAAACTAAATGCGACAAGATTTATGTTTTTTCACACGGTACTACAAATCTAATACTACTTTGCGCGACATAAGCATACTTTTATCACCGCATTGGCCAAAACGCGTCCAACAAACGATATCTCCAAATACCAAAAAGCCAACTAATCTTGATAAAATATGTATAGTATTGTAAATTGGAGCGCAACACACGCCAAGAACAAAATTGCGACAGTCAATAACAAAAGTAGGAAGGCAGTGGGCATCGCATGGTGTTTATGTTAATAATTTGGCAGGCAGCGTCGCGCGCAATGCCAGTATGCGATGTTATCATGGACGATGGGCGATGTCACACCGTATGGGTTTATAAGCTGATTTGTATCTGCCATTTTTCTATAATTTAAAGGTTAACCATCACGCCTGTATTCCCCGAATGGTTAGGCAGAGGTGTACCAATGTACACCCACAGTTCGCCGGTATATTTAGGTCCCATGTAATAGGGGGCGAGCCTATTGCCATTACCGGGCACAAATCCAAACTCCGAGCTGCTACTGAGAATTTCATAGAAAAACCCACTAACACTTTTTGCTCGACCTGGGAATCGAACCCGGGACCCCTTACACCGCAGACGCACTTGCGACCACGAGACCAACGGGGCAGTTTAAAGGTTATTAAAAGGTTAGGTTTATTTAAAGGTTGTAAATGTAAAAGCAAAGAGCTTAAAATGAAATAAGCCTTTTATTATGTTTACGCGAATATTATATAAAAAAGGTAAGGTGAAAGAAAAGGATAGGATACTTTTACGCTTTCAACACACTATAGTAGGCTAAATACTGTTTATAAACATGAAAGTTTGTAACGATGAATTGATGGATGGATGTTTCATACACGTGTACACTTTAACGGTTGAATCGAATTACTTGAAATTTGGCACACATATTGATGTAGCGTAACACAGAGGATAATTCTTATCCTGTTTTTGTCCGGTGGGATAATTTAAGATATCGGCTTAATTTAAAAGTCTTTGCAGACCAAGCTACAGCCGGAAGCTTATTCTACTTATAATATTACTAGCTTTTGCCCGCGACTTCGTCCGCGTGGATTAATAGTTCCCGTTCCCGGGGGATTTGAAATCGGTTCAGTGGTTTAGGCGTGAAGAAGAGACAGACAGAGTTACTTTCGCATTTATAATATTAGTAAGGATAAATGCGAAAGTTTGTGATGATGAATTTATGTTTGTAATTCTTTAATGCTTAAACGGCTGAATGCATCTGGATGAAATATGGCACTGAGATAGATTGCAGTGTGGAATAACACATAGGATACTTTTTATCCCAGAAAAATGTTCGTTTCCCGAGGGATAGATATTATAATTTGATGCGGATCAAGTCGCGGGTAGAAGCTTGTTGAGTAAATTTAATATTATGATGCTTCAAAGAGCCCAGAAACAAAACATCAAATATTCAATTACAATTCCTATTTGTTTCATTTATGTTATTGTGAAAGAGATACTTATCAAGTAAATAGAATAAATAAGTCATAACGGTAATGAATACTTAACAACTTCAGTACTGCGTACACTGTGCTACATCTGTTCAAATAAATTGTTTACTTCGTTATCAAAGTAAACATTTGGTTTACGTTGAATGTTATGTATTTAATAGATAATTAATAAAAATAAACCGCGCCGTGGTATATATATATACCATCACACCTGTATTCCCCGAAGGGTTAGGCAGAGGTGTACCAATGTACACCCACAGTTCGCCGGTATATTTAGGTCCCATGTAATAGGGGGCGAGCCTATTGCCATTAACCGGGCACAACTCCGAACTCCGAGCTGCTACTGAGAATTTCATAGAAAAACCCAATAACACTTTTTGCTCGACCTGGGAATCGAGCCCAAGACCTCTAGTGTAGCAGTCGCGCTTAGAACCACTAGGCTAACGAGGCAGTCAGTATATCTGAGAGAAAAATGAAGTCATATAATAAGTGACCGCTTACTACCGCCTCTATCTTTAGTGCTATTCTAAAAAGTTAATCGCAAAACCACTTCTGAATCCGCGGTGAGATTTTAGTTTCGTATTCTTACAATGAGTGAGTTCGACACTACCGCCACCACGTGATGACATAAGTGAGAAGTATTATATCGAGTGAGTATTTTGTCGTTTTTCAATAGGATTTGATATTCTGCGAAGCACGCGTGACTATCGAGATGACTATAATAGCATAGCTGATCAGTGTGTTACACTACTGTGTTAGAGGCACCCGGCTCAGTTCCTACGTGTCACCGACGCACCTCAGCCTGTTATTTTTATTGCACTGTTCACTCCTTGGCACAGGTTGCGACAATATTCGTAAATATTATCTCATATGGAGATCGATAAGCTGCGTCTATTGTAGTCGTCACAGTTTCTTTCAGGATTATTTTAAGTTGAAGTTTTAATGTTTATCTTTTATCGTATTCGGTTGTGTAAATAAAGTATTTGAATAATGACCTTATAAACGGTGCTGGACTTCGTAACACAGACTTTTAACATGGATTAATTCATAATGCTTGACCACCAGAGGAAAAATTTCTCACATACCATCACGCCTGTATTCCCCGAAGGGTTAGGCAGAGGTGTACTAATGACACCCACAGTTCGCCGGTATGTTTTTAGGTCCCATGTAATAGGGAGCGAGCCTATTGCCATTAACCGGGCACAAATCCAAACTCCGAGCTGCTACTGAGAAATTTCTCGTCAATTATTAAAAAAATCGCTGTTGTATGTAAACCCTTATATTGAATCCATGGCAAGTTTGTATCACAACGTATTTCCCCCCTTTCCACCATGTATTTATATTCTGAAGAATCAACATCCAGCAGCCAAAACCGTGGTTTTTCTTTACGTTTTCCCGGATATCAATCTTTGAAAAAGCAATATTGTACTTTGCTATGAAGTCTTCACTCGCAAGTTTGACAAATAATATGATTTTGAAGTCTACAAAACATACACGAATAGGGTAGAAAATACGAAGCTAAAAGCTTGCCTGAAAATAACGAAAATTTTTGAGTGAAAAATATTCTAGTAATAAATAATTTAGCAGAGTAAAAGTTTTTTAGACACTGATTAAACCCGTTAATAGATAATTCAGAGGTTTCTGAAATGTTTTAATAATAAATAGAGTGCGAGCAAAAAAGTGGTCCTCCGGTACTTTCATTTTGGAGGTGCCGAATACGGAAGGACCAGTTTTCCTTTTTGTAAGTAACAAGTTTTTTGACCGGCTGATCCAGAAGTTTTACTTTCTTTTCACCTTTAGGAGATATTGTTTATTTATTTCATTGTGCCTGTTATTTAATGATATATTATAGCGAAAGGAACTTCGTTCACATACCCACAAGTCTCTACTACTTAACAATATGTTTAATGTTACCTTTCATTTGTTACAGGTATGATCGCCAACAAAATTGTAAAGGTTACATTATAACTACCGGCATTAATACCGTAAGTTTGAAATACATTATAACATTATCTAGACACGATCATATATCACGATCCGGTAAATATATCACAGTACAATATTTGATTAATGATACCTTAAGTAACTACCGTAGAGATTTATGGTACTAGTAATCCTCCTTATCTAAGGACCAAAAAATATAAAGGGATTATTAGGTATTTTTGAAAGTAGTTACTTGTAATCGCAGGATTAAATAGAGGTAGGTATCGATGGATTGATAGAAATATTGTGATGGCCTAGTGATCAGTGCTGGTGCCTTCTTTGTATGAGAAAAGGCCTGCCTTATTATGTAGTAAATAAGTTACTCTCAAATATTATGACTCTTCTTAAAAAATGTGCGACAAATCGCATTGCGTCGCGTTTTAGTGTGAGGATCATAGCTCACACTGTGAGCTGACCCTGTCATACGAAGTCGCCCCTTACCCGATATCTAAACAAAACGTCGACATGCGACACACAAGATAAGGACGCGTTATCAGCTTAACACTGAGTTACGATGCGATACTCCATGACAAGAAGATTGCTCCCCTGTATTAGTTCTAGGATTAAGTGTTTTGAGACGCGCGTACTTGGTCCTTTTATACGCATTTATGTCTTCAAAGATGCGAGTCTTAACGAACCTTATTTCCGACGTATCAAGTTTTAACTAAAGCTGGTTATCGAAATATGCGTAGGTATGTTCCTTTTGCAATTACCGTGAATGTGGGTAGGTATTGAAAAGACGTTAAGTAAATTATAATCTTTGATATTCCACAAAGCCTTTGATATATTAAAATATATGAAAGGAGTATAATATTTGAACCTTGCTTCATATAATATTCAGTTAGGTAGGTACATATTTTAATTAAAATTTCTGAGACCTCTACCTGATAATAAATTGCTTGGGTGTAGAAGAAGCTTTTAAAATAAATCGACGTAAGAGGTACAATAAGTACTTTTCATATTTTATTAAAGCACTTCAATCGTGAATTGTTTTCTTAGTATCCTGCTATAAATAAAGCTATAGGAGGTGAAACTGAAAATGTACATTAAATGTTACTTTGACACCACGACAATTCTCGGAAGAGACATGTAGCTTAAACAATATAACATAACTAGCTTCTGCCCGCGACTTCGTCCGCGCCACATTTGATAATTAATTCCGTACATTTATTCGGGTTAAAAGTATCCTATGTGTTATTTCACACTGCAATCTATCGCAGTGCCGAATTTCATCCAGATCCGACCAGCCGTTTGAGCGTGTAGAAGAGACAAACACACAAACTCTCGCCTTTATAATGTTAGTGTAAAATTTCAGCGCTGGGTACGATGTAGGGGTTCATAAACAAATGTGCCTGTAACTATTCTTTTCTTCTTGGCCGGTCGATGGCAGTCCATATTGAGTTGGCTTAGAAGATAATATCGTCTTATCAATTCTTGAAACGTGTATGCATACCTCTGGGCACACAGAACACTATAACAATATAACAGGTGTCCTATTGGTTAAGGAATAACAACACCGTATTTTCACTTAAGTGCAGAATCACCAAAAATCCCTACCTGAGCAAAATTTTCTTAGTTTAAAAACATTATCTATAAGATGGCAGCTTATAACCAACATAAAAAGTATTTGTTCAGTTAAACGCAAAGAGGTTCATGTGTAGTGCATAACGACGTTGTATTACCGGTAACCAGATCCAAACATAAATCTCTGCGTGCCTACTGCCTACATTGCCGAGTTTCCGAGTTTCCGAGCGTCGCGCGTTTCACTACCGTTTGTAGGGTTGCCGCTGTACGTGATTTGTTTATTATTAAGCTAGTTTTGGATTGCGAATTTTATGCTTTCGGTATGCTGAGGAAATTATATTTGGAAAATGCTTGGTCCTTAAACCAGTATTGTTGTAATCTTAGAATGATGGATTCCCACCAAAGCTCTAGAAAGAATTCGTTTAAATCAAAAGAGAAGCGCACCTTTTTATTTCGCGCGATATCTTAACTGAAATCGTTGAAACGTTAAAAGAACTTCCTGACACTCTAAACCCTATATTTCTCCAATTCCAAATCAAAACTGTTCAACCTCAAGCTCCAATATTAAAGGAAATCTTTTTCCTTTTATCCGCAGCTAGTTTATCAAGTTTCCAGCGCTTAGCAACCCTATCTATATCTAAAATGTATCTCGTCCGCACCATTTGACGATTCTCCTCGTTTCGACTTCGCCTTTTTACAATTTATGTCCTACTGATTTCTCGGCCTACGCTAAAAATTTATAGATTTCTTTTCCTCAAGTTCCTTCACCTTTTAAATGTATATTTGGTGAGGCGTCTGTCGATCATTGTGTTAAAGACGTATTGTTGTCGCTCCAGGTATATCGCTTTGTGTGCCAGACGTTTCGAAGGGAAGCAGAGATTTTCTTTTTCCATTTGATTTCGAATAAATGTTTGTGGAAAATAGGTCGAGTGCCAATGATAATGTTGAGAGCTCTTCTGTCTGAACTGTTTGCAGATTGCAATGTGTTGCAAAGAATTAATTTTATGTTCTGTGTTAAGTGGTCTGTGAAGTGGTAATACTGTGTGATTGTTTATTTATGTACTGTTTTATTGCGTTCTGCTTTATGCAGAGTTTGTCTCGCAGTTAATTTAAAACCAATTTCTTCATATATCTGTACTAGTCTAAGATGCTAATATTACTAAGAGGTAAAGTTTGTTTGTAACATGTAATTTGTGAAAGTACTAATCCGATTACAAAACTCTTTCTTGATAGAAAGCTGCACTATTCCTAAGTGCCATAGAATATGATTCATGGCATACTAAACTTCCATGCTAGCCAAATCTGCTTTTGTATAAAAATTCCCCATTTAGTTTATCAAAGATACACCACCATTTGAATACAAGATTTCCACAGCAAAAGTACAACCCTAAGGCTAAAAGGGCGTAAAGATACGGCCAATAGTCCTACGTCCTTATCTTAACATTCGACCATATCTAAGTGTGTCCCAGCGGTCAAATCTCCAAACTAATGCCTGATTTTATACCGGTAGCGTACTAAAGCATGTTACACTAAATAGTGGAACAAGTTTATATGTAGAAGGACTATCGCACTTCTTATCAGGTCGGAGGCGACCGGGCTAGCATTAATCATGTCCGAATCGCGTAAATTTATCTCTAGAGTCAGGGCTGTCATATTGTTAGTGGAGGTATTAAATGGGATTTTGTGTCCAAGATTTATCGTGAGTGAAGTGTATGTTTTGATCGGAGTGTCTTGTGATTTTGTGCATTTCTTAGGGGCTTGTGTGAATGGAGGTTTTTATAGAGTAGTATGGTAGTATCTACTTATTGTATTGCAAGCTGATTCTTAATTCAAACGTAATATGAGGTTGAAGTTTGTAGGTATTGAAGAGAAACATGCGGATATTTCACTTGAATATCTAAAAACTTGAACCCTCATGATGTACAGAATTTTATCTCTATTAGTTTAGGCTGTGAGTAGTCTATCTATCATCCAGTATTAAACCTGCTTCGTAGGTAGAGGCACCCCTAGAAACTTAGGGCTATCCATCGTGTATTTCGTAATCTGTACCTTACCTATTAGTTTATTAATAATCCTGCCTATTCCTTACAGCGAATAAATGACTCCATTACAAAAATCTTTTATCAATACTTTGTCTATCTATTTCTTTTAAAAGATCAAGATATCCATTGGCCCTAAATATGTAATAATACTAGAAAAAAAATATATCTGGTCTTTACCCCTTGGTCTTTTCCGGTTCGACTGGAAGCCGACCCCAACATAGTTGGGAAAAGGCTAGGCAGATGATGATGGTCTTAACCCCTTGGTCCTTCCATAGGGTAAAAGGACCAATTTATTTAACATTATTTTTTAATTGGTCTAAAATCCTCCTTATTCTTCAGGTAACCTCAAAAACCTGTTAAAAAAGATGCATCACCCCACATTTACAACAAAAGCGATGCGCGAAGTCATCACCGTGCATCGCGTGCTGCGTCCACGTGGTCGCGTGCGACGTGTAACCTACATACCGCGTTAATCTTTAATGATGTTCACGCGAACTATGCATTCAAATAATCCACTTGACGGATTATTTCGCGCTGATTTAATTAACATTTTTGTTTTGTTCGGTTGGTAGCGCCGGGTACGGCATTAGGGATATTGTGTTCTTTATTTAAATTGTAGTGGTCGTTGTTCTTTTAATTTAGTTTTTTGTAATGATGTAGTTTTTGAATGTAGTTAATGTGTTTTGTTTATTTTCTTTTTTTTTGTTCGGAATTAATGTCTACTGTGAGCAACAGACAAGCTAGTTTTATGAAATAAGTATATATTAAAGGAGTTCTTTCATCTTGGTCTAGACTTAGGACTCCTAAACTATATGACGTCAAATGAAATTCAATATGGGGACGCTAAGACGTCATTTCATACTCTACAGTTCGTTACTCTTAGTCGGCCTCAGTTTATATTTCTTGTTACAACACAATAACCTTACTATACCTATGCTTAGTATTTTTATGTACTTAAATACATTGACATGAAGCATATAAATGGTGAAAATTGGGTCATAAGACTTTCTCTGCCTTTGTCAGGGAATATAGGCGTGAAGTTGAAGGCAAATCAATAAAGTAAATTAGCTTTTGCCCGCGACTTCGTCCACGTGAATGTCGACAATCGTGAACGATGTCGCAGATTAATATCTAGCCCGTGTCTTTTCTAGGAGTGCTAACTTACTCCATACAAAATTTCCTCAAAATCGGTTCAGTCGTTTAGCCATGGAATCAGAACAAATAGACGGAGTTTTATGTTCGTAGTTATGATTTTAAGAACAGTTTTATGTTCGTAGTTATGATTTTAAGAATGGATTAAAATTCTATGTTCTTTTTGACAAATCTGTTAATATAAGTTGCAGCCTTATTCCTGTTGACAGCCCTACCAGGCCCGTCGGTAGCCGTGCCAAGATCAGCCTCCGTTCATCTCACAATCTCCCATCTCTGATATTTGGCAGTTGTCGGATGTGGTCGCGGTGCATTTGCGTTATCATCTCAATTATCTCGGTAATGAGCCGTGTGGTTATTGATGCTGGAGACTGGCTCTTTTCGCGTATTATGTGGACGTTTGAGGTTGTGGGTTGGACCAATGTGACTATTTTGATTTGAATGTACTTTCTAGGTTCATTTTGGATATCATTGACATTGGCAAAGGAAAATATCGTGAGGAAACTTGGAAGTGTGTTTGATTTATGAGATCGTTTTATCTAAATTAATAATTATTAAGGAAGCTTCTCAAATATTCTAAGACAAACGGAATTTTTCCCTATCCTTAATAGTATACTTTTTTTGGGCCACCTAGTACCAGCCCTTTAGGTGCGCGTCTAGGTCATTTCGCCACCTCTTCCTGGTGATTCTCAGACACCCATTGCGTGGGGAATTTTGCCTGACCCATCCATATGAACCTGACAGCCTTTTTGCCCACGCCCATAATCCCGGGTTTGAAACGTAGCATGGTGTTCCGTATTCTGCCTGTTCTTCTAAGACCCAGAATGCTGAGCTCCATTGTTATTTAGCACACTCCAAGCCAGGACATTTGTGACTAGGTAGGCGACTAGGCAATCGAAGTAAAATAATAATAATAAACCAGCCTATAATTATCTTTCTGTAGGGCAAAGGTCTCTCTAACATGCAGAGAAGGCGTATTAGGAATTTCAGACTTATATTAATTATAAATCCAGGTTTTCTCACGATGTCAGAGAAGTCCAAGATAAACATAGAAAATACATATGAATTGAAAAGTCACATTAGTACTTACCCAGTATCGATCCTGCACCCTCATACATGAGAGGCGGCCGCCTTATCCACTGGGTAATTTCAGAAAATACAGCAATATCTCTCCGAGTCACGGCAAATAAGCACTGACATTTAAATACAATAAATTACGTGTTATTTTGCAAAGTGCAACGTTAATGTGTTGCGTTAGAATTTGAATGCCACCAGGCATTTGCATGAATATGCGATAAATTACGTCTGATATTTGTTCTAAATACCTAGTGTTTGTGTAGACTGTAGGTGTAGGTCATGCATGATTAATACAATATGTCCTAGGATTCAAAACGTTAAAAGTATTTAGGGTTTTTTAGGTGTTAATCTCTTTAAGCTAAAATGTTTTAGGTTAGGTCTTAACCGTTGAGGTACCGCTGTTTGTATACCACTGCTTTTGCTTGTGATTTTTTTCGTTTCTAGATAAAACGTCACGTCAAACCGTTTTTCGTGTGTTCTCAAAATCTCTTTTATTTCGACCTTATATTCCTATAAAGCTTTATATGTGATACTAGTTTTTGCACGTGACATCGGTTGCACAAGACCGCTTTAATTCAGCTCTGTCGCAAATTCTGCTCTTGGCTGACTTTACCTAACCATGAACTACCTAACGGCCAAACATTAGTGTAGCAATTTTTTCTTTAGTCAGTTAGCAAATCTATTTATGGAATGCTGGAACTGTATTACCCAAGCTAACTTACTAACTTTAAACTTCACGTACCTATCAAGTTACGCAATCCACGTATATCGCGGGCCTATATAAATCAGAGGCGGGAACATTTTTTCCCAATCACTCGCGAGTCAAGACACATAAAAACACATACAACACGAGCGGCCTTTTAACCCTGCGATGTCGACGACTTTAAACTTTCCTTTTTAGCTCTCGGGGACTTAAGTGTGCAGCGTGGCCGGCGATAAATCCCCCACAATGTCGTCGACGGCTATCGCGATCGGCAAGCGGTCACCTAACAACTGGTGTTTTCTTTTAAAAGCTCAGTCGCTGCGGCTTTTTATTTTGCGGTCGACTTTGACCGCGCAGTTTGGGGTTGACTTGAATGTTTGATACGTTTTAGATGTAAGTTTGCGATCTCTGATTGGTTCCGTTTGAATGTTTGTGTTTGGAATTGAGAATTTGTGGGTTTAAAAGGGGAATTTTTGTAGTAGTTTAAGCTTGTTGAGTTTTATTTTGCAATAAAACCATTAAATTAAATTAAAATAATATAATAATATCTCTCTATACATGGTGATTTCTCATAAACTTGCCTTCTTTCATGGTGTAAAAGTGCTCGTGAATACAATCAACTTTTGCTAAAGGACCTACCCCGAAATATGAAAAATAAAACAGTAGGAAACAGCAATTTCTTTTCATGTTCCAGTATTGGTTTCTTAAATAAGTTCATTTTCATGAGCATTTTCATCCCATGAAAGATGACAGGTTTTAATGTGAACCTGTGTATAAAACAACTTAAAATAACCCTTCACAATACTACATAGACCATGCCAATAATTCAAAGCCTTAGCTTAAAGGTTAAAACAATACAGGACATTTCACATTTAACCCTCCACTGTCCATGTTTCATTGCATGTCGTTAAATCGGCTTCGATATTACGGCTATTATTGCGCTTGCACGTGCAAGTAGTGGGGGGTTTGGCGGTGGTGGGGGTAGCCAGGCGACATTTGGCACTGATACGCGATGGAGGCATGACGTCTGTTTCATTGCGTTTTCGTGACGACTGGAGATAGTGGGTGATGTTTATTATTTTGTACCGTTTGGTGGTTGCTGTGTATTTTATGTTAAATGTTGGGTATGTATTTGAGCTAAAATATGTTTGTGTGCTGGTTATAAAACTATACTAAAATAATAAAGTTGAAGAGATTTCTTGCTCGATTGTTTAAACGCGCTAATATCTGAAATTCCGAATTAGATAGGAAAAAAACATTGATATGATTGCCCAATTCTTGAGAAATAGCTCATCACATCCTGGCTTATGGCATCACGCTACGACACACGGAAGTGGAGCAGAGACGCAACATAACTGAGTAAAGACCTAACTCAACGCTGCCGCCGGTAAAAAACACGAGGATAAAGTCGCAAGCATAATCTAATTGAGCATTAACATAAAAAAAGCATCTTAGAACTTACATAAAATTCGCCACATCCCAATTCATTCAGGAATTTTTGACACTGTATCAAAAAGAAACGCAAAAACATCTTCCAGTAACAATTAACCAGATTCCAGTAATCATTCAATCGCCTTTCATGAACTGCTGAAAAGGTTCTACTTTCAACCCATTACTGAACCTTGATTATCAATAATTACGGGAACAACACGTGCATAAATACGCGTCCTCCGTCTTAGTCATGGGTGCTCAACTTTTTTAACAGTCGGGCCAAAATGTAAATTTAGAATATTTTCCTCGGGTCACGCCTCGGTCATGCCATCACGCCTGTATTCCCAGAAACGAAAACGAGAATAATATTCATTGGGAATCTTTATTTCACCTGTCTAATAGATTTCGCTGAGTATGATAAGTAGTATATATAAAAATATACCATCACGCCTGTATTCCCCGAAAGGGTTAGGCAGAGGTGTATCAATGTACACCCACAGTTCGCCGGTATATTTAAGTGCCATGTAATAGGGGGCGAGCCTATCGCCATTAACCGGGCACGAATCCAATCTCCGACCTGGTACTGAGAATTTCATAGAAAAATCCAATTACACTTTTGCTCGATCTGGGATTCGAACCCAAGATCTCTAGCGTAGCAGTTGCGCTTAGGACCACTAGGCCAACGAGGTAGGTAGTTGTATATTAAAAAAAAGGATAAATAAAACACAGATCATCAAGCGACATAAGCATTGTTAGACATCAAATTAAATGTATTAATAGATGCAATCAATGTGATTCCTGTTAACTTTTCTGTTGTAATAATTTTCTTATGTTACGCGTCATATCAGATCATTCAGCGGGCCACATCATGGCCTGCGGGCCTGCGGTTGAACAGCCTTGCTCTAGGCGTACCATAATTTGTGTACGGCCTATAATTTCAGTACATTAGTCGCCTAATGATCATCAAGACGATGCCTTCTCACGCAAGTTCCGTAACCCTTTCGGTATTTGAGGCAATATAGCTGCGTTTGTTATTAGAATTAATTATTATTGTACGTGGTAGGGGGTTATGGAGTTTGAAAGTAGCGATGTGATATGATATTGATAAAATAGTTTTGATTCCAACTTCGTCCGCGTGGATGTAATAAAATTTAATAATAACAACCGACTAGTTTGTGTATTTAGTGCCTAAACCTATTTAGAATACATTGCATCCCTGTCACATTGTTAGAAGGTGACAGAGACAGAATATAAATTTAAACACATTTAGCGCTAAATTTGTTTAGTGATTTGTGTGAAAGTGGGCCTAAGTAGTTATAAAGCGCACAGCAAAGGACTGGAACTCTCTACCTGCGTCTTTATGTCCGCGATTGCATTCAACCCTAATTTCTTTAAAGTTAGAGTGAACAGGCTTCTTTTGGTATGCTCATTTCATCGTCGACTTTGTCTTTGTAATCTCTGACCCGGTGTAAAGTCAAGAGCAAACCCATGTCTAATAAAAAAACAAAATATAGGTTGCCTTTGGACTTATGTGCATATTTTTTTAAAGTTGCCCTACTTTAGATATTTGTCCTGTCTCTTGTGTACGTTTATAAACATAAAGTCCACACAACTGCCAATGAACTTCTCAGTAAATATCCTAAAGAATTCTCCCAGACTAAAAATATGTTTAATATATTTAGTTAGTAAGAATTTTCCTTCTCTTCTTCTCTCTAAAAAAGTCCTTTGACCTGCACCGGAACAATTGCAGACTGATTTATTCTATTAAAGGTGCAGAAAATAACCTCATTTGCGGTAGACAGGAATAATAAATTCAGAGACAACTGAATAAGCTTATAAGCTCATAAAATAAATCAGAGTCGAGCAAAATAAATTTAATTCAGCGTCAGGTTCATAACTTATTGAGGTTACATACATTTAGAACTATTACTCATACGTTTTAGTAGTAGTAAAGTTCTTTGTGAAGGAGCTCGTCCGGGGAAGTACTACCTCTATACCTATTTCTGTCGCACAGCAGCGATGCTGTGTTCTGGTTTGAAGGGTATGGGTGCCGGTGTAATTACAGGCACTTGAGACATTTCAGCTTTGTCTCCGGGTTGCTAACGCATCTGGAAGGCCTATGGTATTGCAGATGTCTATAGGCGGTAGTGATCACTTAACATCAGGTGGGTGGTAGTGTCGTGATGGCCCAGGGATTAAGGCTCCCGCCTCCGTGTTTGGGGTCGTTAGACCTTACTGCCCACACGATAAGATGAAGATCAGGTGGGCCGTCTGCTTGTTTACCATCCAAAGCCATAAAAAAAGAAGACAAAAAAGAAAACAGTACCCTAAAAAATCGCTGAACACAGAGTTACTTGCAAATTTTACTTTTCTCATAAAACATGCGAGAACGCCGATAGCAAATATGTACTTGCTAATAATATGACGGACTAGGGTCGTCAAAACTTGTAAGTAAACTTAATATTACGATCCCGACAGACGTTACATCAAGAATATTGCGCTTGCGAATTTGATTTACGCCGAGCGGCGCTTTCGTCAACATGAAAAACATTTTTACTCCGTACCATAAATAACGTATCTCTTTATTGTGCCTCTGGTTTCCTATGTGAATGGATTTATTCATAGTAAAACAGTTGCGTAGGGTTGCCATATGTAACTTTCACGTCTCACTTGCAATAAAACTTGTAACGGTAATTGCTTTGAGCTTTTTTCTTTGTGTTCTGTGATTCGAATTTGGAATACGGTATTCGGGAATTGTTACTGTTTTGTTCGGGTATTGTCTGGAAGGGGGAATTAATTAAAAAGGGAATTGTATTATATAGGGTTAATTTTAGTTTTGTTATTAATTTCTTCAATTGAATATTTAACTGTATTAGGAGATACAGTAGTACCTTAAGTAGACGTGGTACTATGCGATGCACAGGAAGGATTCTGGTGGGTATCCACTTAAGGTGATCATCTGTACCACATGGGTGTTTTTTGTGAGGTAAGAATCCTGTCGGTATTTGGGACAGGCGTAGATCAGATCGCATGACCAACAGCCTTATGTGCTTTTCAAGGCCAACTTCCAAACTCTGGGTCGTTACTGAGAAATTCGTAATAGGAATATCCAATATATTTTTTTCCTTTTCACGACCTGGGATTTAAATCCAGGACCCCACGCTCAGCAATCATACTTGCGACAAGAACAACTGTAATTCTGAAGGCACATAAATAATCTTGACGAATGACTTACTCAGAACCCAAATTAGCAAGACCAGTTCATAAGATCGAATCATAGATGCAAATAAACGAGACATCGTAACTCATTCCTTAAACGACGACGTCTATTCCAGCTCCATGAATCTAATCGAGTCACTTTAATCGAGTCGATTTCATTCGGTAAGGACAAGTCGATTTCATTCGGTAAGGACAACATGAAACGGAAACAGTTGCTGGTAACGAAGAGATGGGGACGATAGGGGCAAAGTAGTTCTGATTAACATATCTGTCTTGAATTGTGTGCAATGTGGATCGGTGACTCGGTTGGAGCAGTAGCGGAGTGATTGGCTGCTGTGCTGCGTGTTGGGGATTCGATTTTCGCATGGAGCAAATGTTTGTATGGTTTATAGATAGTGGTTCCGGGTCTGGTATTCTGTGTATGTGAGTATATGTGTTGATAAAAAGGTGAGAAAGTGTGAGAAATTCCTAATGTGGGACAAAGTTCAAAAAATGAAATTAAAAAAGAATGCAGCATAGAAATCTAGAAGAGACATCGCACAAACTTTCCATGGATTCGCAATACATAATCGTATGCGACACTGATGAGACAGTTAATGCATTTATAAGTTACTTTAAGTAACAGCCAACGCGCCCCCCCAGTTTAGGTGAAGGTTATAATAGGATAGGATAACAAGGTCTGGTTTCTATAAATACTCTGATTCTACATACCATCACGCCTGTATTCCCCGAAGGGTTAGGCAGAGGTGTACCAGTGCACACCCATTGTTCACTGATGTGTTTTAGGTCCCGTGTAATAGGGGACGAGCCTATTGCCATTAACCGGGCACAAATTCGTTCTCTGGGCTTCTACTGAGAATTTTATAGAAAAACCCAATAATACTAATAATACTCTGATTCTGTAGGTAACAAACCAGGCTTCGATCTAACGCGCTCATAAGCACACGAATGGACACACAAAGTGCATCTAAAAAATCTACCACATTAAAAAAAAATCTATCTAGATTTTCACAACACCTAACTACAATAGATGGCCTAATCAATACCTGATTTTGAAAACCTGTTAACCCTAGCCAGGGTCAGTGACCTCTTGAAACAACATGTCTGCCGATCGACTCGACACATTTGCTTTTGCTTCATATTTATGAGACAATTGATAGCTGTTGCACTGGTTTCATTATTCAACGAGGTTTACTATGCAATACAGATAATAATATACAGTGTTCTTGAAGTGGGTTTTGGGAGATTTATTTATTGTCTTTGTCTGGATATGAAGTGTCAGTTTGACATTTGCCTTGCATTTGCATTTGCCATTCATGTAGACATTTCATGTCTCTGGGATGGCAACGCATTTGCAGGGCCTCTGATGATCATCTCAGATGTCTATAGGTAGCGGGGACCACTTAACATCAGGTGGGCCGTGGGCTTGTTTGCCATATAATGACATAAAAAATAAGAATTCCTTCCACTTCGCTCAGTGTTGTGCCTCCTCTCACTAATTTCTCAGAAAGTCATCCAAAGCGCCTCGCTATCTCCTCCTTAACTCACGATTTATCAATAAACGTCACACTTGTTCAATATGTCAAATGTGTCAGTTTGACATCTGTCAGGTCAGTATAATTATAGCCATCACCGGCGTTTCTGCATCTATCAATATTTGTGTAGATTAACATCGTGATGCAATGAATCTCATCTTTGTGGTGTGGTGAGGCCTACGCCTCGCATATACGAGGTTGTAAGCTCGTAAGTTCGCAATAGGGCACGGGCAAGTACTATCTTTGACATTGCTAATATCGATGAAGAAAAAAGTCTTTAGGTTTGGATTAAAAAAAATATTAGTCTGAAATCGCCTTTAGCGTCTCGTAGGTATCATTAATTTTTTTTTAGAAAAGATGTAAAAGTCTTGCTAAAACATCTTCAATCACCAATCATTGAACAGTTTCTCTAACAAAAAACTAGGGAGAGACCAAGGGTGCCTGATTCCACTTTGGCCAATTAGCATTGTAATGGTTATTTAAAAGCCCTACTTCAACATACCTCTCCTGTTTAATTTTCCACTTCAAAGTAATTCAGTTAAGGCTACCCTGTTGTAGTTAGCTGCTTAACTTAATATTTATGAGACAATTGATAGCCGGTTGCGTTCTAAAGGCCGCGTTCATTATTCAGAGTCTCGTGTTTATCATACGGGCGACGGTGATTAACGAAGAGCACTAGAAATGCTAGATAAGACTGAGCTTTGATCTGCGAAATCCAGTCATCTGTCAATAATTAAATTTGTTACGTGAAACTTAGGCAATATATCTAAAATGTTACATGGGTATCCAGCAATTAGAGATCAATGTTCCTAAACTTAGGTTTAGAATAGATTTAATAATAAATAACGTTGTATAACCACAATGATTTCAGTTACGTCGAAAAATAGGCGTGATTTTGAAGTGTGTTAGTTTGTTTTGACAGAACCCATTTCAATTATGCTTGAAACCAGTAAAGTAAGGACCAGTTCGTTGCGGCTCGAAGGACCAATATCTAAAATTAACGTGATTTGACGAGTCAAAAAATGACAAATCTACAATCGTTCATTCAATCAAGATTTTTATTTATTTATCGGATGGACCGACGATCAATAGAAAGGCGAAAATACCTGAATACACTAGGTACGCACATACAAAGCTAAATCCACATCAAAGCGTTATCCTCAGAGACCCGCTTCCGATACTCCAAATTCCTATTCAATTCGCAATCACAATCCGCCACCATGGCACGTCTAGCAAACGGATATCCACAACGATATGGGTCGTCAAGATCGATGCAAAACAGTTTATATCAATGTACGGTCGCCAGCACATCAAGCTACTACAATCTGATAAATTTCTTTAATAGATTTTCAACTTTATCGCTATAGAATATGGTTCAAAGTTGATTGCGAAAATTTGACAGTTTAATTTGTGTACGTCGTATGCACCGCATTATCTACCGACTACTATTGTTTCGCGTCCAACGGTTGAATTAAATGCTATTAACTGATGAATTACTGATAGCTTTTGCGGAGTTAAAACATGGAATTGTTGGGAAATTGAATGGAAGTGTGCGGGTGTGTTAGTAGTGTGTATTTGTATCTTTTGTATTGAGTAGACGTTTTGAGTTTACTATGAGTGAGGACTTCATCAATCATCATCATATTCTTACTTTTTTTAAGCCCCACAATTGTGTCTTTTCCAAAAAAAACAAAAACAATTGAGTTCAGTTTTTATTTTAGTATCTAAAATCAGTGCAATTCCTCCAGAAATTTTGAAATTTTGACGTATATCGTAGCTACTGCTATATCTTACACAAATTCTTTCCATTATAATATAGCGCAAAATTAAATTCAATGCTTAAGGCATGTCTAGCTCCAAGCTTGTCGTTCAAAAATACTTGTTTAATTTTTCATCCTTAAAAAACAATTTCTACAAAATAAATTAAAGTTGAAAGCATGAAATCTATCAAAAACAACTACGAGTGAAAACAATTAATCATACAAATGTATTCGGAGTGAAAATGGTGCTTATTGTTGGAAGTAAGGTTAACCTTGGGGAGAATAAAAGGCTTTATTTTACTGTGAAAGACGCCATTTTGACACTGCCAAGTTATTTGTTAAAGTTTCGCAGCGAGCTGTTCCATTAATTTGATGTGGTCGTCGGCGCTGGCTTTAAATGCCTTTTAGACGCTTAAATTTTATAATGGTCACAGGATTAATGGTAAAAACGCATGGTGAATTGAAATTGCTAAACTTGGATAATGACGGGTGTAAAAGGACACTTAACGAAGTCGAAAGTTGGTCCTTCCATCATGGCGATATTTTTTTGCCATGCCTTGGTGAAAACCAAGGCAAAAAAATATCGCAATGATGTCTAACTTTCTTTTTAAGTACTTTTACAAAAACAACTTTTAGAAATGATAACTAATCTTTTATACCTCCACAAGTGACCACACCTCCTATGCATTTATAATATCCATAAGCACAATATTTGCGTTTGCAAATACACACATTTACATATGTGTGTGTGTTACATAGTTACATTGCGCACTATGAAAAACAGTGATTTTTCACACCAAAAAAATAAGTCGTTTCCCAGCAATCATTTTTGCTCAAAGTTACTTAGTTTGATGGGTTATGGGCTATGGGGATACTTAGTTAACAACTATGTGATGTGTCTTATTACACCCTGCATAATTATCTAAATCACAACCACATTGAAAAATAACTGCCCAAAACCAAGCTTAACAGAACAGATGACAAATCTCAATAAAACACAGCGCAGGGCTAGAATTGGATTTACCATTATTCTCCTTTATTCAGTAATAACTTTTCCGTATTTATGATCTCAAATCACATTTTCATTCAATAAATAACAATGCTGCTTCATCTATCTCATCGCCATTCGACAGGCCGAACCCTCCAGAGATCCCAGCAGTCAGATCGATCCATCATTTTGTATTACACTTATAATTGCAAGTCGTAAGTTTAAACCCACTCTTGCAAGATGACTTGGCAAGTAGACTCCTTGTTCAGGCTTGTTTATTAGCGAACATTTTAGCTCTCCGAGTTAATACGCCGTTCCCCGAACAAATGATCGCGATCCGCAAGTCATTGTCGGAAAAATTACCGTCAGGGGTGCTGTAGCGTGCTATTAAAAATTTAAATTTTCGCTTTTTTTTGTGCAGGGGTGAGCAATATTAGGTTTGGCTTTTGGACCACATTAGGATGCCGATGGTGAAGTAATGTGTTTGTTTTTGTTTTTCCTCTTCACGTTGTTGGCTCATTGCTAGGGTCCGCGTTCTGGATTAGTTTTTCTACTTTCGTTCGATTTTTTGCATTCTCGGTTGATGGCTTGAATTCTAATGCCAAATATATTGGAGGCCGAAGTTTTTAGTTGTCAGAAACAAGAATTTTACAATCAAAGTTGTGTTGGATTCAAAAATTTCTTACGCGATAAGTAGCAGACCTATTTTACGCGTAATGAAGTTATCGCCTTGTAGTGTACAAGTAATACCATGTAATCCAGTTACTTTGCTCAATCTTACTTGAGTGTCAAGCAATTGAATGTCTTCTATTGGCAGAAGTTTGTAACGTTCCACTTATGTAAAACGTTTTTAAATGTAAGGTGGCCTGAGTTGAGACGACATTTTGGATGATGATAACGGCTGTTTTCATCGATTGAAGATCATAGTTTCAGGTTTTATCATCAATAAAAATATTTAAAAATAATGCCACACAAACAGAGTAAATTAACAAAATCTCATCTGATCTCCTAAGCTATAAAAAAATCGCAGAAGATAGATATTTTGGAAAGCCCTAAAAAGAGAGGCTTCCAAATTTTTTTATCTTTTACTCGTGGTGACTTGGGCCCGCCTGTATCATGTATAATAGTATAATTAGACATGCTTGACACAAACGGTGACATATCAGCAATTTACGAAATGTAAACAACATTAACATTCTCCAATGTTATTAATACCGCGATAATCTCTGTTTAAATGTTATTTTTATTGGCTTTTACGTTAATCCCACGAAGAGATTTATCTGTTTATTTATTTGACGCAAAAATGTGCGTTTAACATCCAAAAATAATTGGTTATTTCAATCTTAGTTGCACTTTAAATTGAATTGAACAGCGGGTGTATTCTATAGCAATCTCTCTCGTTTAGATGAAGTGAGCTTTACGTGAGTTGTCAGTCCCTAGCCTTATTAGGTTGGATGACAGCTCACTTTCAATCGCGCTGTAGAATTAAATTATTGAAAGCAGTATAATGGCGTATAATAATTTTAGATTTTCTGCTTTTATTTTTCGTTCGTTTCATTCTGTCAATAATAGATGTACATTATAACCTCTCAGATTTCTGATTTTCTGAAAGACGTTAACAGAATCTTCTTTTCTTTTATCTGGACAAGTTATATTTGTATAGCTGATGAATAATGTGTTGATATTGAGTATTAGCTTCTGCTTTCTGTCCGTAGCTACGTCTGCATAGTTCTAAATGATCCCACGGGAAAACAAAAACGGGATCAAAATTCTATGTGTTAATCTAAATCAGTATCTACATATGTGTGGCAATTTTAGATAATTCTGTTCTGCCGTTTAAGCGTGAAAGAGTAACGATCAGATAACCTCGGGCCATCATCATCCAAATCGGGCCCTTCAATAATTCTACTATAAACTTCTAACATCCATTACAACTGATAGTCGAAATCCATTCCCATTTTCCTAATTGTCTTTTCTCTAAAAACCCAAAGCAATTGATTTCGCACCATCTACATGTTCCAACGATTCAGCTGAAGAGATTAAAGTAATGGTCGATTATGCTGCAGCATCAGCTCGATGAGAGGCGATTGTCTTAACGGCGGTACCGTTATTAGTATCAGCAGAGTCCGTAGTTGAACTGTGTTCGTAATTAGGTACGTGTAAGTGTTTAAGTACGAAATTGTTGGAAGATACTTGCTTAGTCTTTGTATGGAGAGTTTTCTATTGTCTAATTTTTGTGTACAGGATGGAAGGATTCAGCTGGTTCATAGATTTTGTCTGTGTAGATGTTGCATTGTTCGATTAAACAGCAGATTTGTCTTTTTAAACCAACGAATTTTTTTTATCTTTGGGTCATTTAGAACCATGTACTGAATTGGTTTTAAAAGTTTTCTTTTCAATGTTCTTCCCACCACGTTTAGATTTGTTTAAGGTTTTATACTTATTACTTCAAAGACTTATTCTAATGTATTACATAATAGTTTTTCTGGTAGGCCCTCAGTTACTCTATCTAAGCATGAGTGGTACACATTTCTGGAGTTTAAAATATCTGTTGCTTTCGAAGGATGTATTTTAAACAGAATTAAAAAAGAGGCGCATTTGTCCCTAAATTCCCCACTGCTGGGCAAAGGCCTCACCCAAGTCCTTCCAAATATTCTTTTCTTCCGGCCACCTTAAACCACCCCTGCGCTGCGGTGCGAGTTTCGGTCATCTCGCCACCTCTTCCTTGGCTAACCTCTGACGCCAACACCACCTGATTCTACAGCAATAATAATTACCCAAGCTTTCAGAAATAAGTTAGATGTCTTTTGCAAAAAAACCCTTGAAAGTCCATTTTCATAACCAGGTTAAGAGCGGTCGAATAATTATCTGTAATAAAATAAACCCTTTTTGAGAGGTATAGGGCGTCTCGTGCCCATACCTTTGAAGTGACGCAAATTGTCGATTAAATGTCTCTGGTGGACTAAATGAGTTTTGACCAGCGGGTTTTTCTGTGGGAATACGTCAGCTGGGGCGTTGCGTTGGTACGATTGGCAGTAATTTGTGGAGTGAGCGATGGGTTATAGTCAGCTGTTGGTCATTTCAAAACGTTAATGTATAAGTAAATGTATGTATAATAAATGCTGTTAGCTTATGCAAGGTGAATTTTTTTGGAAGGATTAGAATTTGTGGGTGTCCTTTGATAAGATTTTATCAGTTTATGGATGACTAGATTTTGCCCGCGACTTCGTCCGCGTGGATTAATAGTTTCCGTTCCTGGGGGATTTCCGGAATGAAAACTATCCTATGTCCTTTCTCGGGTCCCAGACTATATCTGTACCAAATTTCATTGAAATCGGTTCAGTGGTTTAGGCGTGAAGAAGAGACAGACAGACAGACAGACAGAGTTACTTTCGCATTTATAATATTAGTACGGATTGACGTATTATCGTCAAGTTCTTATTTTTTTTTTTTATTAGCCTGTTCTGTCCCACTCCTGGGCAAAGGCCTCCCTCCACTCCTTCCATCTCTCTCTCTCTTCAGCGCTTCGTTTCTCCAGTTTTGTTTTAACTTACTTGTTTAAATTAATTATGTAGTTTTTTATTTTATCTTGGACATCACTGACATCGATAAAGGAAAACATCTTCAAAAGAAACTTGGACTTCGTTAATTCACTTTGAACATCCGTTGTGATCAATTAAATACTCGTGCCTTCCGTTAATTTGAAGAGGCCTTTGCCTAGCAGTAGGATAGTATTAGACAGGTTTTATTAATATTATACTTAATTAATTATTAAAACCAACTTAAGACTCAAATGAGTTAGAAATAATTTGATTGATGAAGTTTAATCTTAACAGCAGAAAAAATGTAGGAGGAAAAATTCGCAAATATTCTTTTCCAAGGACATTTGTATGTTTTTCTTCTGAAGATTCTGAATAGGCACATTAATATCCACGTTGATGAAGGCAACTGCTGTTCCATACATTTTGACCGTATAAATATTTTTGTATGAAACAGCTGCTTTTATATATAATAATTTATTTATTTAATTCAGGCATCAAGGCCCATAGAAAATACATATTTTAGTATATACAATGTCATAAAAATACTATACATGAACAATATAATTTTATATTTAAAAACTATTAAGTCTAAGAGTGTGTGTGTTTATGTCTTTGAGACCTAGAATCATGTATTTACTGAATTCAAGCTATGACGTCAGAATGTATTCTACCGTGTGTTCTCACACCGTCATCAATCTTTCAAATCTAAAACAAAACACCTTTATTTCATTAAAGAAAAGGTTCTTAATCCGATAATGACTCATCGTACAAGAGACAAAGACTGACTTATGAACGTCGTTAGTCAAAGTCGAAGTCTTTAGTTTGAAGTCGACCTGTCAATTGTGAATGATGTGTCGTTATGAAGTCGCTTTGTCGTGACAAGTTTTAGTGACAGATTAGTCTCTTAAACTTGTCACGTCTTGAATGTTGTCTATTGTGCTAATGTATTTTATGATAATTTGAATGCCCCGTTGCCGTTGGCTTTTGCATAAGCGTGATTGCTGAGAGTGAAGTCCGAGGTACGATTCCCAGGTCAGGAAACTTGTTATTAGGTTTTCCATTACGAATTCTCCCTCTAGAGTTTGGAAGTTGATGGTGTGATACCTCCGTGACTCCAAAAACACTGAGGTCCGATGAGAGTGAGGGAAAAAGAAATTCACCTGTTTGCGCACACACCTGTGCATTATAATATCTTTGGTGTCCTTGGCTTGGTCTCTTTTAAGATTAGCTACCGTGACCGAAATTTGGTCGGGAAAATATACGGAAATACATTATTTTGACACACAAGAAGTCCTAATGGCTACCAGTTGTCCTGTAAAACCACACAGTACTATTTATTCTACAAAAGTCTTAAAAAAGTTGGCTCGAGATGAACTCCCAATCTCGATAGGGACTGCTCACCTAAAGCTCACTTCACTTAAATCTACCGAAATATATTTTTCCAGAATACCACTACTGGTCCTAAAAGCAACACATATTATACAGGAGGCGTGCCACAACCAACCTTACCATTGCCAGTTTTCCGCAGAAACTACTAAACCCTTTTAAAAACAAAGCCATGTGTGAACCGAAGGCCATTAGGTGTAGCACACAGAGCTGGGAGTAGCGGGAGCGTGTACATAATTGATTATAATCGCTGAAAGTTCCGTGCTTCACGTCGCTGCAAGTGATGACCGCCTCTACATGGCATTAGTAGGGGCTGGAGTGGGTGATGAGAGGTAGCGGGGGCGGGTTAGTAGTTAACTTTTTGTTTGGTGTATGGGAGAAAAATAAGAATCCATTTGCTTTTTTTTTAATCCTAATCTCTTCAAAGTTAGTGAACAGGCTTCTTCTGCATAAGCTCGCTCGATATTCGGCGATGTGTATGTCACCATTGACCTAGACTAAGGTCAAGAGCTTACAATATTTTATTTAAGAAAAGATTACATTATTATTTTATAGTAGGTATACTTGACTTCCTCGCGGACCGAAACTGAGTTCCAATGTTCACCCACAGTTCGCCGGTATGGTTTAGGTCCCATGTAATAAAGGGCGAGCCTATTGCTATTAACCGGGAATTATTAAATACTTATTTAAATAATTAGTAAATTAAAATTAAACAGTGCGTCACTGATTTTGATTCATAATCAACTTTATATAATTTTCGAAGTTTTAGACTAAGTCCTGAATATTGTGCAGGTACTCAACTTAAAATTCCCTGAGAATTATTAAACGATCCTATAAACTAGACCACATGTAAACCAGTTCCTACACAAACTCATCTTATACTCGTTAAGTCAAATCCGACCAAACACAAGATTTTCAACTACCTGACTATCCGCAGATAATATTTCACATGGATCGCTTATCCGGAGATAAGTTCAGTATAATATATCGTGGGACTTACTCATAATTTTTGCCGGCAGTTAAAAACTTTTTGATATACTATTTGGCAAACGATTTTAATATATTCCAAGTTTGTTTGTTTACGGATGTAATTTTTAAGTTAGTGGTATGCAAAAATGCGACTAGATAGGTTTCTATCAGAATAGTTGCCGAGGGAATATATTTCGATAATAGATATACGCTGCGGTTTTACTCTTATTAAGTTATGTCTTTGATTATTGCTTCGTTACCGTGTGTTGTATTATATTGTATAGCCTATAACCTTCCTTGATAAAAACACTACATGACGCAAAAATATTTCAAATTAGGCCTGTAAGTTCTGCGATTAGCGCGTTCAAACAAACAAATAAACTCTAACTTTATAAAATTAGTACAGAGGAGTCGGGGTGTGTTCTATTATCTGTTTCCCGCTTGTACGCAAAATACGCGCTGATACGTAGAGTAGCAGACCCCAGCTGATTTACAATACAATATTAATTACTAAAACTATGAACTACTCTTGAATTTTGCCAATATTTTGGTAGTTCCTACTAGTTAGTTATTGTATACAGTATCTCATTTTCGTCTTGTTAACCCCCGACGCAAAAAGAGGGGTGTTATAAGTTTGACGTGTCTGTCTGTCTGTCTGTCTGTCTGTCGGTGTGTCTGTCTGTGGCATCATAGCTGCCGAACGGATGAAGCGATTTCAATTTAGTTTTTTTTGTATTAAAGGTGACCTATGTACGAGTGTTCTTAGACATGTTTGATAAAAATCAGTTGAGCCGTTTAAAAGTTGTGGGGGTGAAAGTAGGGAAGAAAAACCGAATGTCTGTAAATATACTCGAGTGGGGTCTCAAACTTAACAAAATTGACATTATAATAACCTACCTACCTATAAAAAGTATAAAATAAAAAATTAAATTAAAAATTTAAAAAACCCCCAGCACAAAAACCTAAGTTCCCTTTAAAAAGTAAAAAAATAACAAAAAAAATACGTCACGTTGGGGGACCGATGTTGCATTTAGAATACGATCGTCCCGAGCGGTCCCCCAACGTGACGTATTTTTTTTGTTATTTTTTTACTTTTTAAAGGGAACTTAGGTTTTTGTGTTGGGGGTTTTTTAAATTTTTAATTTAATTTTTTATATTTAGTAACTTGTAAGCACTATACTATTTACAGGAGTAGGTACTCGCAATGTACTCCACGGTGTCAACAGCGTTCAGTGACGTCTTTGGTTACTGCTCCGCTCCCGTTGGTTGTAGCATGAATATACGTATAAACCTTCCTCTTGAATCACTACATCTGTTGATGAAAACCGTATTGAATCCCGTTGCGTAGTTTTAAAGACCTTAACGTATAGACGGCACAAAGCGACTTTGTTTATACACTATGTAAGGATAAATAAAATCTACCGCTCGATACGGCATAGAATGATGGCAACATGCATATTTGTTCGTACTTTTGTTTGGGTGTTTGGCGCAGCTGTGAGGGCATGCATACAATAATGTTTTTTTTTCTGTGTTTTTCATCACACATCTTTTTATTATTTTCCTGTCCCACATGTGTCAATAAAACATGTTTTCTTTCTTCCTCACTTGACAATGCCCAGTGGCGTGCGGTCCATATAGGCAAATAGACATTGCCTACCCTATAAAATACGTATATATTTTTTATAGGGTAGGCAATGTCTATTTGCCTATATGAACCGCACGCCACTGACAATGCCCAGTTCGAAAATGAAGAAACTGCATTCTTTTTTCTTATTTAAAGCCGTTATTCTTCTCTGCTTTCTTCTAAAACAATACATTTTCTAAAACAGCTTTCCAATAACGTTTATTAAGACGTTCCTGTCCAAAAATTCCTTTGTGTACAGATATATTTGCCGCGTTCCCTTTTTTATAGTTGTCGCGTCGTTTCGTCCGTCCGAAGCGGATTGCTTCGAGAAATTCCTTGCATTTCTGCTTCGAAAAATGTATGGCTTTTATAGATAGCGCGGGTAGCGACATCTAGTGAGAGATTGTTCGTAATTGGTTCGTTGTGTTGTTATTGAATTGTATTCGTTTTTTAGTAAACCAGTATTCTATTAGCCTTAAAATATTGTGATTTAAAATTATGATTTATGCGAAATGAATTTCAATAAAATGTAATAAATTCTTTTGAACAAAATATTGAAACCGTTCAATTGTTCAATTTTATTGTATAAAAATTCGCTGAAATCTGAACAAAAGCAATTCAGGGCACCACTTAAAACGTTAGCGGCGGCCTAGCGGACCGCGTCGCGGATACATCCAGCCACTCACACTCGATTAAACATCCCCCGCCTACCCGCAGAGCAAGCGATGATACTTTTAATGCCGCCATTCGTCCCACAGATTCCAAACAAAATACTTTCGCGCTTAAAACTCCGGCGACGCGAGTACGCGTGCTAGGAAACCCACTTAAATCGGTTAAAATCACGGGCCAGCTGAGCAATTGTGTCCATTTGACATTTATGGCGCAATTTATATTTACGTCGGGGAACAAAGCGACCCCTTATCTCAACTCCGACCCACATACACCCAGGGCTGGCGGCGCAAAGCTATGAGAACGACGACACGCTCCTAACAAAAAGTCCCCATTCTAAGAGGAATGGGGGTCCTAATGCATGTAATATCTCAGTAACAAAGGTGGGGCAATAGGACAAGACAATCGATGTGTACAACTATACAAAGATAGAGATACACTTACCAATTTTAGAGGATCGAGACCTTTATCACGATCGTGGACGCAGATACACAATTGCAGGATAGATCAAAGCCGTGACAGCCCTCCACACAAGTCGCACCACAGTCGACAGACAAACAGTAAATCAACACGGTATTGTTCGTCAAATAATTGGGCGCTGGTATGCAGTTCCGGCACTATGTGATTCGGTACGCTGCATGCTGGAAGTCGGCCTGTTTGCTCCCATTGTCATGTAGAAAGGATTTACCGATGAAACATATTATGCCCTTTTGTGACGGTCGGATTACTGCGTAAAAGAATATAAAAAGGGGAGAAACTTATGGAGATTAAGTATGACGTATCGCGACATTGAGGAGACGTACACGCTTAAAAGCGCAGCTCACACAAAGAAAACTATACAAATAAAGGGAAGGGAACTGTAAGGGATCGAAGCCTTTCGATTCTATTCCCTCTTCATTGGCTTTCCGTTCTCTCGGCGTCTTCTCTCTCTTTGTCGTTGTATACCCTACTAGCGTCTACCCGTGACTTCCTCCGCATGTTTTTTTCTCCCGCATTATGTTATGTCTTTGGTTACTGCTCCGCACGCGTTGGTCATAGCGTGATGTAATATAGAGTATTCTATTCCTCATGATTCTAGCTATCATATTCAAAAAGTTTTTTTCTAACCCGTCTTGCACTTCCAGAGTTTAGCCGCGTTTAACAAACAAACAGACAAACTCTTTATCTTCATTATATTAGTGTAGATGTGTGAAGTTACAGCTATCGGTGTACCACACCTACGTTTAAACAATTACTCATTTTACTTACCTCAGAATGGCTTTTCATGTAGTCCAACGATTAAATAGGCGTAACAAGCTTCTTGCATTAGATTCACAACTTCCATTAGCTTTGAATACTTATTCGCATGATGGATGCATTGTTCGGCGACTCCAAGAGCCCTCAGTATTGTCTCACTGTTTATGCTCAGCTGCGTTCTACACAACGGGCTGTAATTACGCACGCGATATTTCGACTAAAGCTTCCACGCGCGACGAAGTCGTGTCGGACGCGTTCTGTCGCATGTCGCCGCGGTATTGCCGCGTTTATTATCTACTTAAGAGCATAATTCGTTCAGAAATGACGTCTCTACGCGTTCCGCGGTCTCTTTATTTTTCATTTGCAAAGAAATGAAAGTGTCAAATGTTTTTGGTTTCGCTTTAACGGCGCCATTTTTTCGCGTTTTCGTTGTAAGCTTTTATAGTTATGTAAGAAAGCGCAGATGAAATTGACGTTCAGACGATTGCGTTTTCTTTTTAAGCGTTGCTGCGACATAGCTGTTGTCGCTGTCTGTTTAATTTTCTTGTTGTCTTTATGTTAGTGTTCGCTTAAAGTCTGGAATTAAATAAGTTTCGAGATCGAAACAAAGACGTGTTTTACTTTACAGCTTTAATTAAGGAGCTTAAAATGAAGTTGGTGATATTGTTGTTTAATGAACAAAGGATAAACATTTGTTTTGCAGTTCGTCTAGGACAAAACAAATAACCTGCCGATGTGAAACAAATTGAGGCTAAAAAGGAACACCTGAGCTTAAATATCTAGAAGGGACTTCGACGAATTGCTGCCTTTTTTTCCAAGATCCCTTCTTTGACTTTGTCACGTCCGTCACGAATAAATAAAAAGCAAATTATTTGCTCGAATTGTTTTCATTTTTAAGCCGGTTTTGGAGCTCCAAAATCTGGCTATTACAATACAGCGCCGGCCATTTTTCCCCTTGAAAATATGACCCTCCGATAATTCACAGGGAAATTGCCACATCTCGCAAAATGTGACAATGTTGATTTTATCAATGAAACGAACGGATTCGGGATTTTGGTACAAAAAAAAGTTATCAAAGCTATTTGCCGTGGTATATGGCGAAGCCGGCGCGTCATTAAACCACGGTCGAATCGCTCATACACGCGACGGTGACCATAAGTTTACATTTCGGCGGACATCGCTTTATACAGCGCGCCGTGTGAATGAAAAGATTTATGAAGGTTGAAAAGGCAACGTATTTCGGGTGCAGGTTCTCTGCGTCAAATTAGGGTCTTATTGTGTGTTTTTATGTTGATAATGCTGGACTCCCGTGTAAGTTCGCTTAAAAACAACACTTTAGATAAAAAAATACAGCAGAATTTCTTATTTTCCCGAGCCCTCATTTTAGCATATGGGTCTACTAAGTGTAGGATTCGATGCATAAAGTAATTTGTTTATTCAGCATACGGAGTATTTTTATGATCGTAGGAAATGTATTCATGAATGTCTCCCAAAGATTACATGTTTATATAAAAATATGGGAAGCATAATAAAGAAATTAATGTGAGCACCAGAAAAAAAGTATGTACATATTTATATCCATAAAAATGTTTGATGACTTGACGCGCGTACACATCGATGCTCGTAAATTTAATGTCGTTTTTATATCGCGTTATCTATGCATACGTGTAGAGAGGAACGTCCGGATTTTCCATGCGAATATTTTATTATGGTAACCCCAGGGCGAGTGTGAATTCTTGTGTTATAAAGTTTGCACGATTTTGCTCGGTGGGTAGTCGGTAGTGCTCTCCCTTCAGCGACATTTTTCGACGCATTAGAGCGATGGCCATAAAACTTTATTTACGAGCGGCATATGAATGCTCCCTTTTTATTATGTTAATTCTGCGGTGCGCGGTGCCGGCCTGTATTGTGGAGGGCGCTAATTTACGACGTGGAGAGACCCGGCCCGGCCATCGATAGAGACGTCTCGGCCACACTACGCCCGGGGCGCAGTAAATATACGTCCAGGGCGTACGCAATTTAGGATACTGACAAACGGGTGTTCGACTAGATAGACGGTGTAATTGTAGCCTAAGATTAAGCGGCATGGTGCGAAGTTAGAGACGAGCCTCGGGGGTGTCATGTTACATGGTAATGTGACGGCTCTAATCATGCGTGGCTTTTTTATTAAAAGTCTAGTTATATTGTGCTAGTTTTTGTAGTAGAGCTAGTGAAGGAGGTCGTCCGAGGAATTACTACCTCCATATCGTTTTCTGCCGGCAGAGTTGCTGTGTTACGGTTTGACGGTGTAATTACCGGGACTTGAGACATTTTAACTCTGTCTCTGGGATGGCAATGCATTTGCAAGGCGGTGACCACTTAACATCGAGTGGGCGGTCAGCTCGTTTGCCATCCAACGACATCAAAAAAAAACGAAGTTATTTTCAGCTACAACGATATTTATCACTATTATACTTCATCTCCAATTGATACCCTATTATCATAAAGAGAATATTCGATTTGATAAGCGTGGGTAGTGTGTTTATATTTAGTTATAAATAAATACTAGCATCATTTATACATACATACATTAACTCACGCCTTTTTTCCATGGGGGAAGGCAGAAACCACGGAACGCCACCTGCTACGATCCTTACATACTCCTTTCGCCTCGTCCACATTCATACATCTGCCGTGCGATTCTCTAACATATTTCAGCGCTGCGCTCGACGTCGAGCTGGTTGACGAAACTTCGGTAAAATCAACTCTATGCGTTGTGCGTAAAGTTGATTTGACAGTAGTGTCGTCGACGACCTCGACGTCGAGCGCAGCGTTGAAATATGTTAGAGAATCGCACGGCTGGTCATACAAGCACGACATTTATATAGTCAGTGTCAAGTCATTTATATTACCACATTTTCAAGTTTCGCAGTTCTAATCTCGATGGAACTTACTTTTATGTTCCATATGCCTTTTTCCTTGTTTCTTGAACAAAAATATCAACAAAGGAAAATGCTACTTCAGTAAATGGACGATGGGCCGAAACCTTTTACTGCTAACCTTTTATTACGATGATTAAAACAAAAAGTACGTAGTTTCTGAATGTAAGTGTATGTTCTGTGTGTCTATGTAAGAGCTTCATAAAGTTTTGCTCTGTTCCTTACAGCCATTGTTGCTTTTACCTTTTACTAAGGCATGTTATTGTGACTTTGTTTTTAGCGCATGGTTTTTTGCGCAAATTATCATCTGCTTTATCTCCTTTTCACAACTATGTTGTGGTCGGCTTCCAGTCTTACCGAATGCAGCTGAATACCTGTGTTTTACATGGAGATTACCTATCTGATCTCCACAACCCAGCTACTGGGAAACACGATACCACTTGGTTAGACTGGTTGTCAGACTTCCTGGCTTTTGAGTATCCGTAACGAATGTCAACGATCTACTAAAGTTTCTTGCGCCATTATAAATGTAAATAAATATTACGGAAATCCTTTACCTTTATTTAATTGAACACAATTATTCGAAAAGAAAAATAAATATTTTAGCAAAATCAACTCACAATTTCTCAAAAAAAAAACAGATAAGTAAGGAAAAATAATAATAACAATAATTATTTTAGATCTCTGATTTCCGCGTTTTTTCTTTCGGAATCGGGGGCACCCTAGAGACGACTATCCCGTGACTCGGGGCTATCAAGTTCCGAATTAGAGACTTACGATAATCGAGAAGTCGATTCGACATTTCGACTTCCATCAGTATTTTTGTTTTGTGTAAATAAATTGAGTTCGACGTTCTTAAGTCGACACGTGTAGCATTTTGTTTCGATATCGAATTATAGTTGGTGCGTAATAATTGTGTTAAATAATTTGTTGATTAAGTTTCTAGGTCTTAGAAACGCACGTGTACGCTTAATACCTACTTAAATATTGAAATCAGGTGGTGTTAAACTTGTCTCGTTCTTAATTATTCAGACTGAAACTCATACTCGTGTTCAAGTGTTGGTTTTCATCAAAACATAACTACATTATCTTTTAAAGAAATACGTTGCTCTGCTCGTGGAATTTCTCCTGTATCGTGGGTGCATTTACAAACATACAAAGACACGCCAGACACGGAACAACTATTAGGTCATACAAATATTTGTTCCGTGCGGGAATCGAACCCACGACACGCAGTGCAGTAGTCAATCGCTATGCCATTACGCAAACCATATCGTCAAAATTAACATCAACGAAACTCTGTGAGAAATTAACAAAAAAATAAACTAATATAAATGTAATGATTTTTAATCTTAGTAAAATGTACATGGCTTAACATTCATCAAAAGTAACAATTTCCAAAAACCATTCGACCCACATCTCCCATCGAAACGTCAAAAATAAACCGATTGTTACTCAATAAAATCGTAATATATTTTATCGGAAACTGCTCCCGTAATACGTAATGAAACAGATTTAACGGCACATCACTACACGCGAGTGGATTTATTCGATTTGCCACGAAACGCGCGCGCGCAGGCAATTTGTACGAATTTAATAAAATACGCCATTACTAACGCAGGGGAAGGTGGTTGCTGACTGCTGTGGTACTGGGATGTTTGGTGTTTTTTCAAATTGTACGGAATGTAACATGACACAAATTACGTAAACTTCAACTACGCCTGCCCCCCTAGCCAAGTCACAAATGATAATCGTAAACGTTCGATAGGTACCAATAGATTTTCAACTTAATACCCAAGAGCCTTAAGTTGAAAATCTATTAAAGATTTCTAAGCGTTAGCGACTGGAACCAATGAAAACGCAATGCAATCTTCATTAGATCTTCAACTTAAAACCAAGCACATAAAGTTGAAGACCTATTAAAGCCTACTCAGCGTTTGCGTTTATCGTTTGTGACTTGGCTAGGGGGGCTGCTGCTTGTATAACTAAGTAACGTTAGGTTAAAAATATTGCTGGGAATCGACTTTTACATGTGGTGTGAAAAAACACGGTTTATAGTAGTACCCAACAACATTAAACATATTATGGGTGCATCGAATAGAACGGGAGGCATGAGGTTTTTTAAAAATAACATTGAAACTTTGACCTTCAATATATTCGTTACAAGAAGGTTCGCAGGTGTGTCTAGAAAAAAAAACCTAATTTTATTTGTACCTACTCCCTGCCTTTGAAGGCTTTCTGAAGATTTTATGATGTTTAGAGTAGGCACCTATCCACGCAACCACCTACATACGAGTATGTAACGTCCAATTCTCAGCTGTTTCAAAGTTGCACTACCTACTAGGTGATTTTTGTTAATTGGCAATCCTTACAAACACGGGGTCCATAGTAAAACTCATATTCATAAGTACATTCAACCCTGAAAGATTGCTCAATACATTAAAATTTATCCTGTATTTGCCCAGTAGCCAAATCTGCCATCTTTTACGACTGACGCACCATTATGAACAATCCAATAAAAAGAAGAAAAACCACAAATCCCATTGTTATAATACCATCCTAAATTCGCAGCCACAGTGTCAAAACACCCCTAATACGCCATCACATAAAAATGCTATAAAAATTAAAATTTCGCCGACTCAAATTACTTCCCATGTATTGTCCGGCGATCAATCGTAGTTTTTGTTACGACCTAGTTTGCTGCGACCCTAACGCTCGCTGTTATTATGTTACACGAAATATGTGACAATCGAGTTTATTTACGATCACCCTGTATTGCGTTAAGCTTAGCCTCTTTGTTAGCCAGGATTTATATTATTGGGACACCGGGTTTCGGAGATGGGTATACCTTCGAGGTGGCTCGCGTAAAAATAGATTGGTTTATTAAACGGTTCGTTTCTTTTTGGGTACTAGAGTTTTCGGCAAATATATTTCTTTTTGAGCAAAAGCCCGTTACGCTATTTCCAAATACTGCAACGTCTAAAAGTTACATTTAACAGTGGCGATCACCAGGAAAGCTGAGGCAGTGAAACTCGACGAGTCTCATAGAAACGATCCAACTGTTTTGGGTCTCGCAAAATGAATGAAATTAATCAAAAAGAACATCGAAGAAGTAAGAAAAGACATAATTTCCACTTCCCTCTAAACAAACACGAGACAGACAGAACTAGGCCAATAACCGCAAAGGGACGTTTGAGCTTATTAATTGGTGAATTTTAGAAACTGGTGTTGTTGTGTTAGGAAATTTCTCTGAAACAGCCCGGAGTTCTGAAGTTGGTGGAGTGACACCCCCGTGCCCCGGTGTGCACGTGATGCCGTCCGTACCAGCTGTCATTCGTAGATCTTTGACAGCCGTTACGAATAGTTAGAAACCCAAGGGATATCGTGTTATGTAGAAAATGGATTCTAAAGGTCAGATAGACAGTCAGGCAGTCGCTCTATGTAATAACATTCTGATGCATCCGATTAGACTGGAAGCCGACCCCGACATATTGGGTCAAGGCTAGACAGTTTTTTCCCAATAAATATAGCCGGGCAGTTTTTTCAACGTTCATTTATTTTTGTTAATGTTCAATATCTTATAACACTGTAGCGATGTCAATTACATATATACCTACTACTACCATCACGCCTATATTCTCCAAAGGGTGTGGGTGTACCAATGTACACCTACAGTTCGCCTGTATGTTATAGGCCCCATGTAATAGAGGCTCGCCTATTACCATCAACCGGGCACAAATCCTAAATCCAAGCTGTTACTGAGAATTCCATAGTAAAACCCAATAACACTATTTGCACGACTTGGAAATCGTACCCAAGACCTCTAGCGTAGCAGTCGCGCACATGACCACTAGTCCAACAAGGCTGTTAATTGTTCTTATAATAGTCTTACTAAGACATCTACAATCGCTCTTGTACCGCTTCTGTTTCTCTAGCGAGACCTCCGTTCACTATCGCTCTCCATCCAATGTTCGTCCTCTGATTATATGTCGCCCTTCGCTTATAAGATTATTGTCATGATACCCATGATTTATCACCGCCCAGGATAGGGTCCTCGTGTTCAGATTAAATGCTGACCTACGACCGTTTTTGTGACCAATGTGTGACCACTTTTGGGTTTTAATCAGTTTTGGCCACGAGTTTTGGCTGTAAAAGTCGGTTGGTCATAAATTCAATGTTGATTTAGATTTTGCAGTTGCTGTGATAAAATTATTGGAGTTTTTGTACTATGTATTAATTTATGATTTATATCCTCGGGTTTTTTTTGTATTTATTATTTTATATTTTTCTAAAGTCAAGTTCCATGTTACTATTCATGTGTAATTTTTAGACATTCTGGTTCGCCTTTTATTACTGCATAAAAGTGTAACCGATAATTTGTTTTACTTAAGATTTACCCAAAGGAATTAAGAAGCTGTTGGCAAACCTTTAGAAACAATTAAATATTTGCAAAGGCGTAATACGATTACGGCATTAGTGTATTTATTCCTATATTTAACATCTACAGTTTAATTCAAAATATGTAGAGCAATAACGGAGTGGAAGTATTTTCTCACTAAAAAAATCTCGGAACAATTTTTTGACCCCCGTAGCGCGTTCATTACAAACTTGTTATTTCTATTAACTGTTATTATTTTCAAACCTCCATTTCTCTTAATTATCCTTAGTGTAATTACATAAGACGTAATAATAGCCCAAAACACAATTTATCATAATAAACTCAGCAGGAGGCCTTAACAGTCTCTTGAACGTAATTCGAACTACAGTGCGTTGAAATTAAACTGGTGCTTGGTCCAAGCTTTTTGAACGGGTCTAGAACAGCCGTTCATGCTTCGGGGATTTTGAGAGGTGTTCAATTAGAACATGTGGCACCATTTGCTGGTGTAACCTTTGGGACACTTAAAGTAACTAATTAAAGAATAGAAGCGGGTTCAGAAAGACAATTTGTTGGCGCGGTAGCTAAGCGAATGGCTGCTGCGCTGCGTGTCTCAGGTTCGTTTTCCGCACGTAACAAATATTTGGCCTACAGGTAGTTGTAACGAGTCTAGTTGTTTTTATATGTAAGTGTATATGTTTGTAAACGCACCAACGGTATAGACGAAATTCTTAGTGTGGGCCAACGATTTGCCTAAAATGAACAATACAAAAAAATGGGACGCTAGCGACTAGATCTTTCATGTAGTCGATGGTGAAGTATCAAAGATCTGAACTATTAATGAGACAAAAGCATATTGATACATCACCAACTGTTAATAGCGATTCTCTACATGACCATGTGAAAGTAGAAAAGGCGAAATCCCATAATTAAAAAAACTTTCAAAATCAAGACGCACTCTCACTTAAACTTTGTTAAGTTTCAAATTTGTACTTCTTTTTCTTTCTTATATTTTAAGTTGTCTCTTTATTTTATTGGTTACAATCATAACCATTATCATCTGCTTAGCCTTTTTCCTAACTGCGTTGGAGTCGGCTTCCAGTCTAAACGGATGCAGCTAAATACCAGTGTTTTACATAGAGCGACTGCCTATCTGACCTCCACAACCCAGTTACTGTGCAACACGATACCTCTTGGTTAGACTGGTTGTCAGACTAAAATCATAACCATTATAATTGAAATAAAAAAAGAAGTCAAAGAAGCTTTTATCAAGACTAACACAACTAGAACACTAAGCACTAAGAGCCATTCTGAAACAGACCTAACGGTAAGCAATTCATGCACCATTTTCGACAATCAACAACCCAACATGGCCTCCGAAATCGGAATCAATAACAGCACCGTTTATTATCATTTAGTCGTCCGTATTGTAGCGATTCTGCTGGAAATAACGTTTAATCCTCTTAGACGTACACTTGGACGTGACACTGGCTTATGTGAGCTAGTGATGGGGCGTCTTAGTCGATTGTTTTAGACTTGGTCGGTTTAGTCACAATAGTAGCAGAGCCGGGTTGACCTGTAATGCTAAAAGGTAATCTGGGGTAAAAAGTATTTTGTAATGAATGATAATAAAGTATTTGGTGTCAAATCTTTTGTTATAAAAGCAAAAGGTCACTTACTGACTAAATAAAACTGCTTGCCCTATGAAGCTATAGGTAGGAGACGGATTTGACATTGACTTCCACGCGCAAAAAGTAACGTGCAAAAACTAGTTGTAGTATGTATTTAATTGCATTAAAATAGCAGCATTGAGTTAGCTTTAACTGCCCAGATCTTATATTCTTCGTTCTAGAATTTTTTTAATCTTATTTTTATTACGACCGACGCGTAGCTTCCCGCCATATTAAGCCTTAATCTAGTTGCACATATTTCTGTGACAATTGACAATAAATTAATCTTCATTTACCAACCACCAAAAATAGGACCAACCCCGCAACATCTCTGAATACCGAGAAAATAAGGACCACACTAACTCACTGGCGCAAAAATTTAAACTTTACATCCAAACTCGACTAAAACTAAATCAAAGTAACTTCCGCACATCACTACCGTTCGCTTTTGAGGATCCGACCCCGATATAACGAGACCGCCTCTGTTTTCCAGCTCGAAGAACGAGAATAGAATTTAGTTACATATTTTCTGTTTAGTAAAACGAGAATGGCCGCAGGGAATAGCTTCGTTGAACATTTCTCCTGTATCAATGTTGGTTATTAGTAATGCTGTTGGCATGTTTGCTTTAGTGAAGTTTTTATCGATGTTTTTTAGTTTTAGTGCGGGTTAATGTTGGAGGTTATTATGTTGAAATGTTTAGTGTTGGTCCTTGTGTACGAAAGTGACATTGTTTTTGGTCTTTGTGTACGGGAAATTGTTTACGGTGTTTTGTTTTCTTTGTTTTTCTTTTTTTTAATTAAACTGCTCCGCGCCAAGAATTTCACTTGTACTGTGGGTGCGTTTGGGAACAATTACCTGTAGGTTATATAAATATTTGTTCCGTGTGAGAATTGAACCCGAAACACGCAGTGCATTAGCCAATCGCTTAGCAGCCTACAGTTATCGTGCCATCAATTGTTATCTTAACTCTTTATAGCGTCTGTATTATTGGCCACTTAGTTTAATTATAAGACGTTTTTCTCAAATACTTTATCCCTGAATTCTTATAAAATATTTTTCCGATAAGTGACGGCGTTATTTTTATAGTACATTGCGGTTAGTTATGCGCATAATGCTTTAATGTATCCGACATTATAAATGCTATGGGCGGTGAAACTCGCGGCTGACTCTACTGACAGCCATCCAGGTGGCGGCTCTTAGGGTTGCACGTTTATGTGGGAATATTTCGAAATATAAAACTGTCAGTTCGCTTTGTAAGTCTGTTTATTGTTACAATAAGCGAAAGAAACAAGGTATTCGTCAGTTGAAAGCTTTTGAATGTCACGCCAAATAATTAAGCGACTAATGACTGACACACAAAAAAAGAGAAACGGATCAATGTTGAAGGTCATTACCGTGGTCGCAGCCCTGCGATCGATGGCCCGGGCCCGCGGCGGGCGCGAGTGGCCACCGCGTAACAATCGTAACTCACGAACTGGTGTAATTGTGAACGTGAACAAGTAATGGCTGGCCGAGCCGCTGCTTAATGGTCCGTACTGCTTTCATTACCGACCGCTTCCCCGATGCCAAAATTTTAATCTGAAAAAGTACTCCGGAAAATTCAGCCCGCCCCCGAACGCGGAATCCCGCACTCCTTAAGTGCCTCGGTATTTTCGCTCATAATGGACCTTAAACAGCTTTTAGGGGGATCGTTTAGTGCTTCATTCGTCGACGGCGTTAACGATGTAGAAACGATAAGTTTTAGACGTGGAATAAACATGATACGGTGTCATTACCGCGCCGGTACGCGGCTCGAGTGTTGTACGCTTGCTGCACTTATAACCCTCAAGCGCTCGCCGATATCGAGCGCTGTTCACAGCGACCCCAGCACTCGCCTACACGTATGTAAATACCTAGCGATGTTTAACTACGCAGCTTTGCGGGGAGATTTTCTAGATCAGATTTTTTATATTTTTTCCAACGATGCGATGCTGCCGTTTGAAGCGTTTCTCGATAATGGTGTTTGCTGTTTTTTATTTATTTATTTTTCGAGATATTTATTCGGTAAAGTTAACTGAGCAATGTAAACACTTGACGTATCACCGACAACACTTGCGTAACGTTAATTAATTTTGTTCCTTGTCACTTGGTGAATAAAGCTTCAATTACGTAACATTACGGCGGCGCAATTATCACGATTAAAACTCACGTTTTGTTATTGGGAGTTGGTGTAAAGTTCCCCTCGGTTCGCTTCGAGTGGCGTGTTGTTTGCGTAGCGAATGTCTAGGCGTTCAGACACTCGGTACTTGAGACCCCCGGCCGCGCAAACAGCGCGAGCGTACCGTCGCCGATGACGGGTTAAGTGAAATAGCACTATTTGTGTTTCATAAGCGTTGTATCGGTTCAGTTTTTGTTTGTGTACGTGTTTCTGTGCCCTGTTGAGTGGGGGATGGCTCCCCTAGTCCCCTAGTGTCGAAGGTAATCTTCAGTGACTATTGAGGGTAGGATATCGTTTTTACAAGGAATGTTTAGGGAAAGTGAAAAGTCAACGAAAAAAAGGCTTTTTGGTGTCATATACGCTACTTCTAATGCATTTTTTTTATGACTAACCAAATCTATCGTAAACCAATTTGGGACCTGTAAAATAAAGTCATTTAATTAATTAAGATTTTGGGGACATTTCGTCTATTTCAAATACTTGTTATCATTAACACATTACCAACATTATTCCCCTTTTGGGGAGCCCAAAACGAGAATAATAACATACCATCACGCCTGTATTCCCAAAAGAGTTGGGCAGAGGTGTACCAATGTATACCCACAGAAACGAAAACGAGAATACTATTCATTGGGAATCTTTATTTCACGTGTCTAATAGATTTCGTTGAGTATGATAAGTACATAGGTATATGCTCTTGTGTATTAATATCAGAGTTCGAAGCTTAATTAACATTTAATTAGGTAAAGCAGTGAACTGAATTACTCCACTTCGCTTAAGGTTGGTTACGGTTCCCGGAATTATGAACAGGAATAGTGATTCAGAGTTCAAAGGTTCTAATAATATCCTACTTCCTACTAATCCTACTAATATTATAAATACTTAAATCTTACATACATACCATCATCACGCCTATATTCGCTTTAGGGTTAGGCAGAGATGTACCAGTGTAAACCCACAGTTCGCCGGTATGTTTCGGCCCCATGTAATAGGGGGCGAGCCTATTGCCATTAACAGGCTACAAATCTTAACTCCGAGCTGCTACTGAGAATTTCAAAGAAAAACCCAATAACACTTTGCTCGACCTGAAAATCGATCCCAATACTTCTAGCGTAGCAGGCACTCAGGACCAACTAGGGTAACGAGGTAGTACTCTTAAAATCGAAAAAAAATTTTTTTTTTGCTTATGTAAAATGATATTTGTTTCATATTTCATATATATTATGTACTCCTTACTCCCTTAATGATTGAAGAATTAAAGGCCACGTGGTATATTTATCCAACTACGCATAACATGAGAAAAACACGTGTAACAACAACACCACTCTCCAAAATTATGTCTCCAGATTTAGGGTCCCCAATGATGCGTCTAATGAGGGTCGCGTCTCCGAATAGGACGGACCCGAAATAAAGAGATCAATAACTCCTTCTAACATAAATAGATTTAGTATTTATTTATTTAAAATCTCAGTAGCAGCTCGGAGTTAGGATTTGTGCCGGTTAATGGCAATAGGCTCGCGCTCTATTGCATGGGACCTATACATACCGGCGAACGGTGGGTGTATATTGGTATACCTCTGCCTTACCCTTTGGGGTATACAGACGTGGTGGTATGTGTGTGGATTATTTATATATTGTTAAATTACAACGGTTACACCAATCAGTGTGAGAAGTCCCCCCACGTGGTGGGTCCACGACTTGGTAAAAGTCACGGAATTTGCTGGATGCGGGCAGCACTGGACCGGTCATTGCGGCTAATTGGCTATCTCTAGGGGAGCCCTATGCCCAGTAGTCATACAGCAGCCCAGCAGTCAATGGACATCATACAACTGATATGATGATGATAAAACCAATTACAGTAAATCAATTTAACAATATGGTTTTATAAATTCAGTAAAACATGTGGCTGGCCCCGTATAACATGGGACCTAACCATACTGGCGAACTGTGGTTGTTCATTGGTACACCTCAGCCTCATTGGTACCCTTCGGGGAATTTAGGCGTGATGGTATGTACCTCGAAACATGGTAAATAAAAATACACCTACATACCTATTATGCATTCCTTTCGCAGTACTTCAAATATTCTGACAAGATCATCTTCCATTCCATTCCTTCTATAGATTTGACTTATCAAAGCCTGCCACTTTGATCGGCCATTCGCTCCAGCCACGAGCCATTACCAAACCAAACTTAAATGTTATCGATTCCAAAAACTTTCTCAGAACTCCCAACTTTGCTAATTACACGGACCTCTCTGTCTAATGATATAGTGGTGGAACGAGACAGCTATATGAAATTCAGGGTGGTGATATCTGCTTTCCACGCCATTAAGTACGATGCATCTGTCATACGCTCTCATCATTGTTTCGTATAAATAATATATGTATGTCAGTATGTGTGGGGTGATAACGGAAATTGCTCAATCAATTCAGATAAATTTGGTGCGCAGATTGGCTTTTATTCACTGGCAGTGAGAGCAATTTCAGTGGCGAAAATTACAGTAAATTGTAGGCAAATTGTTTTCTAGATTTTTGCATCTGTTCTTAACGAACGTTTTTGCCTTGACTTTTTAAACCTGACTCTCTTTTAGCCAACGTTGTCTTACTAATAACTGATAATAGTAGCATGTCAATGAACAGTTTTTCGTAGGGGTTATTTAATTTTCCATGTATTTAACGCATGACTGAGTGAGTTTAAAGCATGTATTTAAAGTCACGCCTTTCTCCATGGGGGTCGACAGAAACCACAGAACGCCACGTACTACGATCCTTACATACTCTTTTCGCCTCGTCCACGTTCATACATCTGTTCATACAAGCACGCCAGTTACGAGTACTGCGCACCCGACTTTCTGAAGAACCTCACCATTAAGGTCAGGTTTTTCTGATACCACATCTACCATATAAATTCCTTTTGTCAGTCACCTTACACTCATCCTCTCAACAAAACCAAACCATCATTAAATAAATAGATTCTACAAGGTTCAAAGAACTGCCGATTATATTAACCTCCCCTTGACTTAAAACAGTAGTCAATTCTCTGGCCACAGCGCCCCTTCATCTAGTTAACCCTTTAAGTGAAAACTTAACGGAATTCAATGCGATTTGCATGCGAATGAATGTTACTGAAACTTAATAGCTTCATAATACTTCAGTTCTGTTCTTGCTTTTAACATGTGCTATCAAGTTTTATGGTAATTAGTGGTGATGGTGTGTTTTGGTAGTTGGGATTGATTTCTATGCAAATGAGAATAGTTGGAAAGACCGATTTTGAAATGTCAGATTTTGACACTTCTATTTTGAAACTGAGACTGCTCACTGCACTAAGCAGAGCTTTGCCTCTGCTTAGTATAAGTAAGGTAAGGGCTGAGGTATTAAGTCTTTCTATGTACTTTTTGTTGCATAAAGTTTAAATAACTAAATAGATACAGCTTCATTTCTTTTTTCTATTTGTTCTCTTAAAAGCTGATAAAATGGTACATGAATGCCAACTGCGATGGCTTTAATGGAATAAAATTAGTGCATTTGATCATGATCTGTCAGGACACTTAATTTGATAGCACGATGGCGCAGTAACTGAGTGATTGGCTGCTGCCCTGCATGTCGCGTGTTAGATTCTCACATAGAAGAGATATTTATATGTTCTATAGATAATAGTTTCGGGTCTGATGTCTGTTTGTGTATGAATGTGCTGTATGTTTGTAAGCACACCCACGATACTGGAAAAAAATCTTGTGTGGAGCAGCGAAAATAAAAACACATTAAAAGGTAATACCACTTATACGACTTTGCTTATCACACAGAGTCTCAAAACTACTTCAGCCAATTTGTTATTTTCGTCAATAATCTCGGGCCCAGCCCAGTTAAAACCTACCACAAAGTAAACAGCACTATTTGAGAAGAAGGCAATCTTCCTGACAAGAGTCCCCGGTTGCCGATACACTTTTTACGACCGTTTAATCTCCATAGACCGGGTCCGAAACGATCCGGTTTTATAGTCGTCCGGTGATTGAAGACTTGCGTTTATAGCTGGGTGGATGTGGGAATAGGTCGTGGCCTTTCAAATCGTCATCATGATCAATCAGCGTACGGTTTTGTTTGTTGAGATTTGAGGACGAGTGGGCGTGGTCCGGTGTTTCTTTTGACGGAGTTTTTGACTGGATTGGTGTGCTTTAAGTAATTGTGGGATTTTGTTTTTATTTCATTATGTTAAGGACAATAAATAACAGTATATAATACAGTAACCTCAACAGTTACTCAATAGGAGTAGCGTATACACTACTAGCAAAGTGTTTTTGACATTTGTGCGTAATAATGTTTTAAACTGTTATTTTTTTATTAATTTCGATGCCAGATCTCAGACAGTTGAGTCGTTTCTCAGGGACTCGTCGAGTTTCATTTCCTGGGCGTTTGTGGTCACTACTGTGGATCCTGGTTTTTAGAAGAGGCTGTGGTTGAGAATAGTGTGGTGAGCATGATTGTGTGTGGCGGTTTTCGATATAGCTATGGTTTTGACGTTTGAGTGTTATAATGTTTTAAACTGTTCTTTGCTGATTTATTTCGATGCCGGATCAAAGACAGTTGAGTCGTTTCTCCGGTACTCATCGAGTTTCATTTACTTGGCGTTTGTCCACTGCTGGTCCTGGTTTTCAGAAGAGGCTGTGGTTGAGAATATTGTAGCGAACATGATTGTGTGTGGCGGTTTTCGATATAGCTAAATGTCTCAAAAGGTCGTGAGGTCCAACCCTACTCGTCGAACGATATCTAAGCTACATTGGGCTTTTATATAATAAACATTGCCTAAAAATACTTAGCTTTCCTTCAGATCATAAGCTAAATCTATCCTCAAATTGTCTTTTTATATCACTACATACGGAAGCAACAATAATCATAATAATGTACACACAAATAACCCATACATTTTTGTGGAAGAAAAAAGTAGAGCGAATCTACCATCATTGTCCTGAGAGATTCGTCTGAAGGAAACAAGTTAATAGCACTCTTAGACGATAGACAACTTAATGCTATCATTAAGTCTGACGCGATACGTATACGAGGGTATATGAGAATCTTTATTACAGCTTCCACGAACATACTTTGTACAGAAAAAAATATTCTGATGGTTTTCTGCCTGTATACACAACTTCAGCTACGTCTTTGGGTCCTGTTCCACGTCTGTAGGTTCTAGCGTGATGTTATATAGCCTATACTATTTCTCATTAATCTAGTTATCATATACTGGAAGATTTTTTTCCAAACCGACTCTTAGTTCTAGAGGTAAGTGCGTTTAAACAAGCATCAAACAAAAATCTCTTCTATTTTGTATAGATAAAACGATCTCTGATGAATGCGATGTCAATAATAAAAAATAAAAAAATAAAATTCGTTTATTGGGAACAGAAAACAATACAGTATTAAACAGATATAAACGATGGCAGTTGCAAAAGTTAAAAACTGTGGCGCAACTGCCAACGCCCGTCTCCTAGCAAGAGGATAAGTGTTCCTGATTAAGTGAAGGGTACTAGAAAAGGTTCGAGAAAATTTACTTAATACTAAGATTAAAAATAAAATAAAATGCAAGTATCAAGTCGTAGGGTATGCCGTGTGTTTGTAGGTATGCGTGGGGGTGTGTGACTGTGTGAGAGTTTGTGGGTGTGTGAGGGTGTCTGTACAAACAAGGGTGTGTGCGTGTGTTGCTTTGTGCTAAAAAGTTAGACCTTCATGAGAGTTTCTGTTGAGTCGTAGGTTTGAGATTTCAACCAGAGGCAAAGTGTTTTCTTACATTGACTAATGGTATTGGGGTAAATATTTATATTTTTATTAATTTTATTGTAAAGTTTTGAACTTAGGTATGCAAAATGGTGACGAGCTAGGGCTGTTCTGCGAGGTTCAGTATTGCATACACGATCAGATCGCCGTGTACTGGTACACTTGTCAGGATCATAATTAAGGTGTGAATGCGTACGTATTATTGTCCTAAAAATAAATAATTGTCTCACAGTTAGGACCTGGCAAAGAGAGTAGAGTGACGCTGTGGGATATAGGATCGGTTTTTTAGCAAGGACCTTCAAAACTGCTCTCTGTGCTCTTTCGAGCCGCAACATCACTGACTTATGCGCCCCTCCCCATACTGTGATGCAGTATCCCATTACTGATTGGGCAAGGGCAAAGTAAATATTAATTAGGGTATTAAAGTTGGCTGCACCTCTGAGTTTCTTAAAAACATATAAGAGTTTTCTTAGGCGACTTACTACAGAGTTGATTTGTTGGTGCCATTTGAGGTGACAGTCAACTATAACACCAAGGTATTTAATTGACTGAGTGGCTTCAAGTAGAGGGCAGTCACAGACAGTGTCTGCAGTTTGGTTCAGACAAGAGTGCGCGCGAAGTGAGATCGGAATTAGGGGTTGCCCACACTTATTTGCGGAAAAAGTAATGAACTTGGTTTTGCTAATGTTTATAGTCAAGAGATTTAGACTCAACCATTTCATAACAGTACTCAAGGCCAGCTCAGCATTTAAGGTCGCCTCATTCCAACTACGCCCGTGAATAATTAGAGCTGTGTCGTCTGCATAAGTTACAATTTTACAGTTGGGGACTGACAATCGGCACAGCTCATTCACGTATATAAGAAAAAGGCTAGGCCCAAGCACGCTACCCTGGGGAACACCAAATTTGAGAAGTTTCTTTGAACTAAGGTGATTTTCAATTCTTGTGTGCTGTCCACGGCCCGTCAAGTAACTTTTAAAGATATCCAGGGCAACGCCACGAACACCAACGTCCTCCAGCTTTGAGAGAAGAATCGGGACAGAGACAGTGTCAAAAGCCTTAGAGAGGTCTAGAAATATTGTTAGACATTTGTTTTTATTCTCAAGGTTATCAATTACAGTATTTGTTAGTTCCAAAACGGCATCGTCTGTGGCTTTGCCACTTCGAAAGCCAAATTGGTTACTAGCTAAGATATTATGTTTTGAAAGAAATTTAATTAACCTAGCGTTCATAAGTTTTTCGAGAATTTTTGAGAGGGTTGTTAGAACCGATATTGGTCTGTAATTTGTGACACTGTCCCTGCCACCACATTTATAAATGGGACGGACAACCGCAGTCTTAAAGATGTCGGGGAAGACACCTAGTGTAAGGCATAAATTAAATATGTGAACTAGCACTGGAGTGATGATGAACCTAGTAGCTTTTACAATAGAAGTAGGAATGCCGTCAATTCCCACGGCAGACTTGTCCTTTAGACTAACAATGATGTTGTGAACCTCAGAGTCGTCAGTGAGGTATAGAGCCATAGAGTGAGACGGCTGGGAATTAGAGGGAGTGTCACACTTTGTGACTAACTCATTCGGGGTGGATATTTCGAAGGGCCGCGGCTGAGATATTTTTGAGGCAAGAAGGCTACCTACGTTTGCGAAGTAATCGTTTATCTTGTCAACTGATTGGGAGGGATTGTCACCTAGTTTTAATAGATCAGAGGATGGAATTTTGCTTTGATTTAGGTTAGCTAGCTGTTTAATAAGAGCCCATGTTGCTTTTGGGTTGTTACGAGCTTTGTAAAACTCTTCACGCTCATATTCAGTTTTAATTTTTTTTAAGAGATTATTACAATGGTTCCGGTAACGACAGAAAATTAACTTATGTGTTTCATTATCTGGATGTTTTTTGGACTTTCGATACAAATTGTCTCTATGCCGGATACACCTTAAAAGGCCTGGGGTAATCCACGGCTTTAAAATGCGTCGTTTACTGGGAGTTACAGAGAAATGAGAGTTAGATTTTATAACTGTAGACACTAAAGAGGTAAAAGACTCAGCAGCTACATTCGGATCATTGCAGTTAAGGATTTGACTAAAATCAGCGTTCGTGATAGACTCCACAACTTTTGGAACATCAACTTTTGGATTACTGTAACGGTGTTCAGATTTAGCTTTGATGTCCATATTACAAAAAAGAATCACAGGGGCATGGTCCGTTATAAGGGAATCGAGAACAAGGGTTGTAGTAATGGATGGACAGCGAATAATCACATGATCAAGACAGCTTGACAGTCTAGTTGGAAGAGTGTAAGCAGAGAGCATTCCATGGGACGCCGTTATATTGAGGTACTCGTCAGAGCTTGGGTCAGAACAATCTGGTGCTATGTTAATGTTCAGGTCCCCAATAATTGCAACAGATTTAAATTGTACAAGGGTTCCGAGTAAATTGTCCAGAGTGCAGAAAAACCGGCTCAAGTCTCTGCAAGCTGGAGAGCGGTATACAGCAACAAGAGCAAGCTTAGCAGAAAATTTAAGTAAGAGACAATTTGCATCACTGAGAGTGGGAATTTCGATGATAGCGTTAAAGATGTTTTTTACATAGACCACTACACCATCATTTTGACTTTCAAAGTTCGAAGCATGGCAGGTAAAACCGTCTAGAGGGGGGATAATATGACACTTGCTCAACCAGCATTCAGATAATATGATTACATCGGGTTGGTAAGTGAGCCTATGCAAAAATAAGACTAAGTTTTCAAAGTTACAGTTAAGACTACGTATGTTGGTGTGTAAGATTTTAAAGTCGTGTAAGGATTTGTTTAAAAAGTTTACACTATCTTCTGGTGATGAGGTAAAACAATTTGAGATAGAGACTTGCTCGACCTCATTTGCAATTGCTGTCAATTCATCCATTATTTGTTTTTAAGACAACAAAAGAACGAAAAAAGAAGTTCTGAGAGGCTACTCTCGGGTAAACTGAAACATATTTATAAGAAGGGGAATAGAGTGATTTGAATACAAGCAGAATGTTGTGGCTCAATGTTTGATTTGATACGCGGAAACTGAGATTACTATAGGTTATAATAATACAGGTGTGGGTTATATGTGGAAGTGTGTAGCGTGGTTGTGAATGTGATGTGAGTGTGAAAACGGCATAATACGGATACGGTAGACGATTTACGCAGTTGTTGACAGTACAAGTAAATTGGAAATGTTTTTTAAGACTAGCATGCAAAGTTAACAAAAACAGGTTACTATAGGACAAAGAAATTAGGTATTGGGGTAAGAATAGTCACGATGAAATAAAGATGTGCGCAAGATCCGCCTCATTTTTTATCTGGAGGTGTGGCTTTCCATCTTTTTCACGGACAAAGATTTTTCCATGAGAAACCCAGCAATACTGATAGTTGCTTGACTTGGCAGCGTCACGGGCCAAGAAGAACAATCTTTTGTTCTTGGCTGAAAGGTTTTCAGACACAAAGACAGTCTTTGCAGGGCCTTCCAGCTTCAGGTGTTCTGTAGTTATTCTAAAGGAATTCTTGTTGTGTTTACGGAATTTTATTAGTAGTTCTTCTTTAAGGAGGACGGAGGTAAAGTCAACAATAATGGGGTTGTTGGTCGGGTCCTTAGTTTTTATTCGAAACAAGTCTTTCACGTCTCTCTGCTGGATATTGACCTTTAGCAAGTTGGCAACTCCAATGACAGTGTTCAGCAAGGCAGCTTTGGATTCGGACTTGCTGCTGGGTATGTTTCGTATCTCAATACACGCTGATCTCGAACTTTGTTCCATTTTTTCCAGTTTCTGTTCGAGCTGACTTATATATGCTTGGTTTTCTTTGCGCTCGACTTCTAGCTGCTCTACATGAGATTTAAGGCTACTATGCTCAATGGCTAGGTGATCAAATGAGTCTCGTATGCTGTTAGCTAAGGATAATAATTTATCGTATTTCTCATCTTGCTGTAGTTGGAAATCGTGGAATAGTTGTTTCATGTCAGCCATAAATACTGTCAACTTACTGTCTCCGCTGTCTTCTGAGCGCTTGCGTTTAGCATTGCGAAAGGTAATATTCGGTGAAAGCTCAGAAGCAAGTGAATCCGTCTTGAAGTTAAGAATGGGTTCTGAAGAACTTAAGGACGACGGCGCCTGTTCAGAATCGACGAGCAATGACGCAGCGGGAGACGGGGCCGGAGATATACACGGCGGAGTGCGATTTAATGGCATTTTTACAAGGAGGCGAACTTTAGATACCAGGCTCTCAGCAATTCAAGAACGTTTGGACTCTTATATAGGACCAGGGTTCAGCTTATAGTGGTGGCGATCGACCGATTTGAGCAAATTAGCTTTCCGTCAATTGTAAGTAGATCTCCGCCAGGTAATTAATGAATATGTCCTTTACTCACGTTGTTTGCTTCTTTGTCACACTTAAGGGTCCACTCTCAACGACGTAGGAGCTTGAATGAGTTACTACCTAAGCTTATGTAAAAAGGTTATATTTTTATTGGTTACAAAGTAGCTTATGACCTTCTCCAAGTACAAGGCTTACTTTCTGCCTTTATTAAAAAATCGGTTCGATACTTCAGTCGTGAAAGCCGACCAAACAAACACCTACGCCGCTGAAAATATTGTACAACAATTTCTTTTGCAAAACATTTATTTGTGGGAAACGTCTAGACTGAACGCCTACATAAAAAAAAAAAACATTCAGAAGCCATCTTACTTAGAAGAAATTCTATTTAAAAATGGAACTCAAAAGTTAGTTGCTACCAAACGCTTTGGAGGCATCAGTAAAACTTTGAAACGGCCTAATAAATATAAAAAAGTTTGTATTTCTTCACCAGAATTTATACGTCGAGTTCATTACGGCCTCTTAAGGCCAGGTAGACCAAGCGAATTATATAGCGGGCGAATGAAGCGACGTACGCGCGGTCCGCAAGCCGATATATTATTTAATAAATTATTATTAAAAGAATTAAACTAGTTTGCAAAATGTAACCAGAAATTATTCTTCTTTATGTTATTACCGTCTCTTAGATATAGTTTTTAGAAGTAAAACTTTCTTAAGCTTCAAGAATAATAAGAAAAACATAAAGAAATTGTCGAATTTGGCGTATCTTCGGTTTTTTTTTTTGATCGAGTGAAGTTTTCGATATTATGTTTTGAACCAGAAATTGTCAAAGTACATAAAGTAAACTCCAATATGTTTTTTTTGTAATCTAATACCGCTATTTGTTGGTTTATTATTGATTCAAGGTGATATAAAATTGGGAATACCTCCCCTTAAGGGACGTAAGGACCATTGAAAATTAGTCCGTCTGTTCCCTGCTTAAGACCCACTGAAGCGATCGAGGATTTATATTGTGCGATTCATTTCTTATTACTAGGTTATCTCCTTTGCCTCTTGAGCATTTTCTTTCAGCCTTTTAGGATTTGCGAAACGAGACTGGGATTAAAAGAGATGATCTTTATGCTTTTACCTAAATTCATGGATTTTTACACTTGCTGTAAGTTTCAAAAGAAATGGTCAGCTTATATTTCAATGTGACTCTTTACAGTTTTATGAAAAAAAAAAACCTTTTTCTCAAGAAATAAGGTGAGGCATATTTTGAATCCACTTATACCATTTTTTTTTTCAGAGTATTTCCTATTTTTTTTTTAATTAGGCCCTGCTTTTTTTCACATAAAATTTCATATTTTTAGCAAAACTAAGCAAGAACCTTAATATTAAACTAAATTTGAGCGAACATCGATATAAAATCTGATAAATTCAAATCGAAACCCATAGTCGAACATCATTTTAAAATGCGGAACTTAGGACCAAAATTCTTGATGTAAAATATCTTTATCGCGATCTGCAAGGCGGGCGAACCCGCGTGCCAAAGCCAGTATTGCATAAAGCGTTACCTATACTTCGGGGAGTATTTTGCTCGCATTGTACCGTTTGGCTAATGCAGACTGAATTTCCATATTCGGCTCTAAGGTTGCCAAAACGTAGAAATTGTTTCTGAGAGAAATATTTTAGATTCGATGTTATGATTTTATATTGATCTTGTCTGTTAAGTAAATACGAATATTATTTAAATGGATAACAATTTATTCCATATTTTTGTGTGCGTATACCATTGTGAAAAATAAGCAAACATAATATTCTATTAGATTGATAATTGAAACTGATATTGTCTATCGAGACTTACACAAGCAAACATAACCTTTCGTTTTTTTTAACGTTACCAAAAAATTCCTTCCTTAACTCAGCTTAGCAATCAAGATCTGCTTCACCAAAAAATACAAATAATGTGCAGTGGAAATTAAAATTAAATTGTTTCTAATCACCAGCCCTAGCAAATAATGCCGTAAGAAAGTTGTGCCGTTGTCGAACTCGGGCTGAAGACGCGTGTGGCGCAACTCTTCGCCCCCACTTCACGTAATAGCCATCCAGGGAAGTACTCTAATGAAACATTTGGTTCCCATGCTCATCTGTTAGAACTCTTGAGATATATGGAGCTTATTTAGCTTATATGAGTATGCAGCTTGTTTCATTAAGTCTTCACCACGTCATATCGTGGCGAAGAGTTAATGAAACAGTAGGTTTGTGACAAAGATTGGCAGCCCTTGATGCGCGGAACTTAGCTTCATATCGTATGACACTTGATAAAAAAAAAAAAACATAAAAAACAATGGTCATTTTGGATTAGGGAAAAACAGTAATTTTTCCTGAGATGAAACTGTCACTGTAATTATTGGATATCATCAGTTTATTTTTAAAAGCTGGAGCCGTACTTTTAGTGAAGCCTATAAGGATTTTATTTCTTAATCAAAATTAAATCCCAGTCAATGTCAACCGTATATGTGGGTGTACATTGGTACACCTCAGCCTAACTTGTCAGGGAATACAGCCGCGATGGCAAGTTATAACCAAAAAAATTACGTGTCTGTCAAAATGGGAAAAAAATATAAAACCAGTTTTTCTTGAAAATGTAACGTGGATGGATACATTGACATTATACATAGTATGGACTTGTCAAATTGAACTAATAACCGCCAATTAAACAGTACATATGTACTCATTACCATATTTATATCAATTTCGCTCGTCATGCAGGCTTACGTATACCGAACCATGACAGAGTAAACGCGAACGTTTATATTAGCGGTGAATGCTAAATTACATCTGACGTGAATTTATGAAACGTAAGGAGATATTGTAATAATGGCCCTAAAGTAGGGCCAAGGTCTCTTCTTTAACGCGTTACGTAACCCTAATTTAGTCAGAAGCGTTTTTCTCTTTAATGGTTGCAAGTAGTTGATAATGTGGAATAATTTGATCAAGTTTTTTTTTCTTTATTACTGTTGCGCCATACTAAGTCTTTTTGCTGTATTGAGGGTGCGTAATACACAAACAACCAGACTCGGAATAACTATCTGTAGGCTATAAAAATATTTATCTCTTGCGGGAATCGAACCCGCGCCGCGTCCCGCAACCAATTGCTCAGCAACTGCGCCAACCCTGTCTTCCATATACACATAACATACCATCAGTCATCACGCCTGTATTCCCCGAAGGGTTAAGCAGAGTTGTACCAATGTAGGTACACCCGCATTTACCAGAAACAGCTGATACACACATTCTGACTAAACCTGCTATCTTTCAAAATCAAGACTTGTTTAAAGGAGATGGCTAAATGGAAGTATAGACCACTGCCCCATGTGCCAGGTACCATGTATAAATATGGTACCTAGCACAATGTAATGCTGAATGGCTAAAAATTAGTATTTCATGTAAAACAGTTTCAGATACTTTTTGGGAATGGTAAAATAATATTGCCTAAATAGAAAAAAAGGTGTGTGTGACAGTATATAATTTTCTTCAACTGACACTTTCGAAAAAGAATAAAACTAAAAACGAAAATGAGGTTGTATATTTATAAGCGAATGTTTGTGATGAAAAAGTTTTTCTTTTTTTTTAGATACTTTATTATGTTTAATAGTTCACGAAAGTGCTAGGAAAATATTAAACACTACAAAATTCATGAATGATTTTTTAAATATTATGAGGTTAAGATTCATATACATTCCAGAATGTATCTGGCCCTGGGGCAGTCATTTAGCCATCACCTTTAGCATACCACTTGACTGCTTACTTAAACACCATTCACTCACTAATACCCGGACGTACTATGAACAGTGCTACCAATCAAACGGTCATAAAAACTTCACTACCGGTCTATTCCATTCATTCGGTCACGACTGCTTCCTATGTTGTAAAGTTTATAGTTCTTGATATATCCTGTGTTGAGTGTGAATCAACTTATTGTTTATTCATATTTTTAGTTAATGGCAATATATTCGCACACCTCCATTCATCGGTACACCTCTGCCCAACCCTTCGGGGAGTACAGGTGTGATGGTATATTTTTTTAATATATTCGCCTCCTATTACATGGAACCTAAGTCATACCGGCGGACTGTGAGTGTACATAGGAACACCTCTGCCTAACCCTTTGGGGAATACAGGCGTGATAGTATGTACTTCTTCTTCTTTTAGTGTCGATGATACATTCATAATTATTTATACCGCATGGGCCCAGTAACTATGTTATATCGTTCCCTCTACCCCCCTCGGCCTCACTCAGGCGCAATTTTCTATAAATATATACCATCACGCCTGTATTCCCCGAAGGGTTAGGCAGAGGTGTACCAATGTACACCCACAGTTCACCGGTATATTTAGGTCCCATGTAATAGGGGGCGAGCCTATTGCCATTAACCGGGCACAAATCCAAACTCCGAGCTGCTACTGAGAATTTCATAGAAAAACCCAATAACAGTTTTACAACTGCCCCGTTGGTCTCGTGGTTGCAAGTGCGACTGCTGTGCAAGGGGTCCCAGGTTCGATTCCCAGGTCGTGCGCAATTTTCTTTCATACAAATTTTGTCCTTAAACCGGCTACCGAGGCAGTCAATAAGGGGGGGAGGTCCATAGTAAATAACACAAATCAATATCTACATAGAAAGAAAGATCTAAAGCATTTGTTAAAGCCATAAAAAAAAACTCAAATAAAAATCATCTGGTGGCTGGTTTATGCAAAACTGAAGAAATAAAACTTGTTGAGAAAACGTACCTTGGTATTCTAATTACCTACAAACGGAATGGAAGCGAAGAATTTTCACATTTTACGATGTTGAATTTAATTCTACGTTGCAGTTGAACCGGACAAGACTTTCTGCTGTTTTTGACGTAATTTTTAATTAAAGGAATTTGTTCTGATAGTGTAGCTACCTGAAATGTTAATTAGGTATGTTTTTGAAAGAAGTTTTTTATTTAGCACGTGACTACTTCCACGTTAATTTTAAGTATACCTAAAACATGGCATATGACACTAGGCTATAGTATATAGCTTTTAATCAGTGAAAACATTTTTGTAATCGGATCAGTACATCTAGAGCTTTTATCTTACAAACACAAGAAATATAATTATTTTTTTGAGTCGGGGTAAAAAAATACAAGTTGCGTGTAATTCATACAGGCTTGCTTACAATGCACTGAACTTCTTTGGAGAGGCTGACAAATACATACTCTGAAAACTAACATTTGCCACTGAATTAACTCTGAAAAAAATTACACCGATTCCCTACAAAAATGCACTACAAGAACACGATCAAAATGTAAGCAACAGCTAATTAATTCTTCCTTACCTTTTTAAAGCCAGTCTCATGATAAGAATTTTTCATAATCATAACTACGTTCATCCCCTGAAACACGCACAGTAAATTCCACCCCATACAATCACAACCAACCCGAAACACGGGAAAACTAACAACATTATAACACAAAAACCACAAATCCAACAGATAGGCCATTCCACTACAATTTGCACACGTAGATACGAGGGGAGATCAAAAAGTAATGAGAATCGATTACTTTAGCTCCGCATATAAACGTAAAAAAAGTTTTTTTTGCTTGCTTATGTACTCACTACTTCAGCCTAAAAAAATCATATACATATGTCACGATTTCCGGGAGTTATATTCATTTGAATACGAACTGTCGAAGAGATAACACCAACTTGGAGAAAAACGAAATTAGAGCAGTCATCAAGTACCTCTGTTTGAAAAAAAATTCTACAATAGACATACACAGTGACTTAGTGGGAAAATTGGGGGACTCTGCTCCTCCATATTCTACAGTTGCACGCTGGACCAAGGAATTTAAACTGGACAGAGCATCCACTGAAGATGAACATCGCGAAAGAGGCCCATCCACGTCCCTCACTGAAGACAACGTGAAAAAAGTCGAAGATGTTGTGTTGCCAGATCGAAGAGTGACCATCAGGCATGTAGCTGAGATCACAGGGATCTCATATGGCAGCATTCAAAAAATCCTTGCGAACGAGTTGCATATGAAAAAGGTCTCCGCGCGTTGGGTACCCAGGATGTTAACCGACGAGCAAAAGCAGCGGTTCACAAAGCCGCAGTTGCGATGGCTGCCATTCAAGAAACGGGATTCGAACTGCTCGAACACCCTCCGTATTCGCTAGATCTGGCTCCTAGTGACTTCTACCTCTTTCCTCGGCTCAAGGAACACCTCCGAGGCAAGAAATTTGAAGACGATAGCGAAATGATGGTCACTTTTGAGGCGTTTTGGGAGGGTCAAGAAAAATATTTTTTTCAAAGGGAATCCTGGGTTTAGAAAAAAGATGGAATAAATGTATTGATTTGTAAGGAGACTATGTAGAAGAATAAATTATTATTTTAACTTTAATTACCGCGTTTTATCTTCATTCTCATTACTTTTTGATTCGCCCTCGTAATTCAATTGTGACAGTTTCAGGCCATATATCATGAGGTCTCAGCTTAATGGATTTCTGTAAAGGCTACGGGGCGGCCTGCACAGTGTAGACACGGCTTAAAATGTAAAGTCATGCTTATAATTTAGGGCGGAGGTGGCATTTTGGAATGGTTGTCATTTCTGGTTCACTGTCGATATGTGAACGGGTAGTGGCGGTTCTATTGGAAGTATGCGACACTTATTATTGGAATTGTTTTAAAAGTACTCTTGTCTCACATTTTATAAGGCATTTAGAAAAAGAAAACAACCGTAAACAAACCGAATCATCTCGATAGACACGCTTGCTTCGCAGAATATCAAATCCTATTGAAAAACGTCAAAATACTCATTCGATATAATACTTCTCACTTACGTTATCACGTGGTGGCGCTTGAGTGTCGAGCTCACTCATTTTAAGAATACGAAACTAAAATTTCACCGTTGATTCAGAAGTGATTTCGCAAATGAACTTAGAACAGCTGTGCGATTCTCTAAAATGCAAGCTCGAAAACGAGCCCCACTTCGATAACGAACCAACTTGTCATTGGTGTATATTCGTTCGCCGCGGTGACGTCACCACGGCGAACGAATACTAAGCCAATGACAAGTTGGTTCTTTATCGAAGTGGGACTCGTTTTCGAGCTTGCATTTTAGAGAATCGCACAGCAGCACTATCTACAGGACGGGAATCCACACGTGTTAACTGTATGTAAAAGGACAACCGTCCAATCCAATTGTAGTTCGACACTCGAAGTGCTCCGTTGTTGCAGCATCATTGAAAGAGGTCTTAAACTAGAAGTCCTACAAAATATACCTATAACATGAAATAGGGACCATATCAGGAAAACACGAACGACGACGGTATTAGGACGTCCATCCACAAGGTCACACCTGATTAAGAAAAACGCTGGAAGCAGGCCACTTGCAACCAGTCTTTTTGGAAACCTATGGGGGAAGCCTATGTCCTGCAGTGGACGTCCTACGGCTGATATGATGATGGTGATGATAAAATAAATGTTATATGTGAGAAAAGGCCTTAAATATAGGATAAACAAAAAAATAATATTTGCAGGAAAAAAACTCAGTTTCTTCTGTTAAGAAAACCCTTAGTCAGATTATAGGACAGTTTCACAAAGACATAAAAAACCTTCATAAAAAATAGGTTCACCATATTCTCAGGTAATGCCGAACACAAAGCGTAACGCGTTATAAACGTAGGTGAATGACCTGTAAATCACTTTTTATCACTGAAATATTCTCGTAGTGACGTCACTGATAACAATGCCGTTTATTGGACACGCTGATAAAGAATATTGCGTCTTACATGCAAGTATTAGAGTGAATAAGTGCATGTGCACTTTAATATTCATTTGATATGATCGGCAAAGTTAGAATTACCAGTGGCATTAGAAAAAAAATGTTTGCTTATGATAGCTACATTCTTAGACCTTTTCTAATTAATACATGTATACTTTTTGAGTTTATCTGCCTTCGGTGAAGGAAAACATTTCATAAATGTGAGGCTAAAATTGCCATCCGCCTTTAGCAAGCATGATGATCAATGCTTATGTCTTCTTCGTATGAGCAGCCTTTGCACTGCAGTGCGACAATTAGAGGCCGGTATTACATACATACATAAACTCGCTCTCTTTCCCATGTGGGTAGGCAGGACCTACAGAACGCCAACTGTTCTTTCGCGTTGTCCGCTTTCATACATCTGGCCATACAGGCAGGCCGTTATTATAATCATTAAAAACCATTAACTAAATCAAAACTTAAAAAAAAATACTTACCATAATGTAATAACATTCTAAATTTGAAAAAACCACACGATAAATTTTCACCTAACTAAAAATAAACACTGAAACCTTTTCACGAACCACAGACATCCACAGAATATTAAAACACCAATAATGAAGTTATTAGAGGCAATTAACACTCACAAAGAGGCCGTATTATCGTTCCTCACTGTAATTATCGCGATAAAACCTCTTTTAAAAGAAGGGATACCAGTTTGAAATTATAAAAGGTAAAAATGTTGCCCTGTTATTAAGACATTGATCGGTGTTCGCCTGTCATTACTACTCGTATTGAGTTTTTCTACGTTAATTATACTTGTATAATGTCAAAGGCTCGCTTTCGCTTTGGTGTCGTGCTCGTGAGGGGTTCGATTCACGGGTCGGGCTAAGTGTTATTGGGTTTTTCCGAGGGGTGTGACATTCTCATGTTTTGGGAAGCACGGAAAGCCGTTGGTTGCGACTGTCATTTGTAGGTCTTTGACAGTTGTTATAGGGTAGTCAGAAGCCTGAAAGTTTGACAGCCAGTCTTACCAAGGGGTATCGTGTTACCCAGTCGCTCCATGTAACACATTGATTATAATTACACTAGCTTTAATCCGCGACTTCGTCCGTCACAGTTTTTATCTCAAGTTCTGTTTTTAATGTGTTATCTAACTTGTAAACAAGCTTTTTATTGTTATTACTAGCTAACTTGTTATACTTTTATTAAAATCTAACGTATAAGTAGGTAAAGAGGCTGTCGGCAAATTTTGTAAAGACAAACACAAAAACTTTTAAACCGATTCAAAAAATTCTTTCACCAATAAAAAGCTAAATTATTGGCGAGAAACATAAGCTACATCTTATTTTCATATAAATTAAGATTCCTTAAGAAAATTCACGCGAAAAAACCTACTAAATAAATAAATAAACTTACTTTTCAGGTCCATATATCTAGTAAGTATATTCAGTAAGTTAATTCTGGAGTTCCATGCGCCGGGCGCGCCTCTTCTTCTCCAAGTTATAATAAGTTGGTCTTGACGGTTCATAGGTGCAGCCGGTGCTTAGGCTCGCAACTTCGGCCTAGTCGCGAACACCCATAATCGTTGGAGCTTATATTTTGTTGGTAGATAATGATTGCAGTACATAATAGAATGTTTTTTGAGCTTTGATTATTTGAAATAGTTTTCGTCGTTCGACCGCGTGATATGTTTTTAGAGATTTTTTTAGAAAATAAAATGTTGGTTTTAGCAGTCATGGATAAGCTATCTTCCTAGTAGCCGAAATTTTCAGAATCAAGAAATGGCATTTGTGTCAAAAACCCTTGTTTCATATGACATGCAACATTATTTATATCAAATAACTTCTCCCGCCCTGGGATAACATTCACGATAGGCGTATGATTAAAAAATATATGATGATATTTTTTTGTTGTAAAAATATAAATTGACCTTAGTTGTCGTGCAAAAACAGACCAACCGTAATGTCTCAATAATTATTTTGATTTATTTAAATAAATGAAAACAATTAAATATGCCAAAAGTGTTACATCACTTTCCAGCTACAACAGTTCAGCATTTTTGATTAGAATATATTTGAAATTAATTAACAAAATTAATTCAAAAAATTAATTCTCAGTAGCAGTTCGGAGAGATTTGTGCTCGGTTAATGGCAATAGGCTCGACCCCTATTACATGGGATTTAAATCATACTGGCGAACTGTGTGTGTACATTGGTCCACCTCTGCCTAATCCTTCGAGGACTACAAGCGTGATAGTATGTATGTAGAAATGAATTGAGTAAAAGAAATATAAGGTTACAAATCCTCCCAAAAATCACCTAACCACATCCACTACCCCACACAATAAAAATCGCAAAACCGATCTTTTTCCACTCTCACCAACAATTCCAATATCTCTACAACTTTTAACATAAAACCTTGGACACCACAAAGAACTTAATCGATTAGAAGGGATTCGCATAACCACAAAGTTGGCAAAAAGCTATCGATGTCGTCCGCAAGGAAGCCCGGTTAGTTACTACAACGCTTTGTGTGCCATCCGGTATAGCTAGATCGTATAGGAGTGGTTTTTGAACGGTTTTTGTGCACTTATTGGTATTGTTGTCGTAAAATGTAGCTGTTTTAGGCTATTGACAGGTTTGGAAGAAGATGTCAAAATTTCTACCATGCTTTGAAATAATTATATTTAATAACTTACATATCGTCACGCTTGTAGTCCTCGAAGGGTTAGACAGAGGTGTACCAATGTACACCGACAGTTCGCCGGTATGTTTAGGTCCCATGTAATAGGGGGCGAGCCTATTGACATTATTAACCGGACACAAATCCTAACTAGTCCCTAAATTCTACGTATTCATAGATATCTTTGTTTACCGATATTCATTTTTAGCTTTTACCTACGATGTTGTTCTCGAGGAAGTCAAAAACCTCCTTAATTTAACCTACATATAAACTAACTACCTTCCAAATTTCAGCGTCATAGGTTAAGTAGTTTTCGAGATTCCCTGTTAAGGCAGTGAGTGAATGAGTGTCCTTTTGATTTTAAATGTCCAGATAAAGTGAAAGCAGATCTTTTCTTTAAGTTGCAATTTTTGAAAAAATATTTATTGTGTCATTTTCTTTGGTACTAATGAACTGTTTCTTCTTTACAGGTAAATACAACTACTAAACCACATCTATAACAAAGTAACATCGGTAAGTTACTCCAATTAAACAGGAATCCTTTCTCCCATTAATTAATGCGTATTCAAATGACCAGTAGTGAATCAAGCGCTTTGAATCACGTCCGGGGCTATTGATTACAAAGATACTGTGTTGCAAGTAGTGGGTTATGTAACGAGCGCAACTGTTAGCGGCTAATTGAAAAGTTTATTATTGTTGATTTTAAAATATAAGGTAAATAAAATTGTGTAAATGTTCTTGTTTTGATATAAAAGTGGAGTGATGTACAAATATTGATCAGACATTTCATTCTATTGATAGTTTTTATCATGTACAGTTAACAACAAACTTAATTGTTACTTCAGGTTTATAAATGGTAGTGATTGCGTATAATATTTAAGGAAATACAGAATTTACACCAAATCAAGATAAAATAAGTACTTGATTACCTGAAATGCTGAAAGGCAGTGCAAAGTAATATTTCGTGTCTATTTAAATGCCAAGTTAAAATCTCAGTGTTCTATGACTTTGGTTCTGATCGTGCAATCAATCAGTTTTACAACAACTAAATACTTATAACAAAGTCAAATAAATAACAACCAATTTCATTCAATATATGTTTTTTAAATTTTATAAAACTAAGAAGAAACCACCGGTTGTGGAGGCTTCTCGGCTTCTGACTATCTGTAACGACTGTTTAAAGTTCACAAACTAAATTAGAAAAATCAGCTGACATTACCATTGTTCAACTATTTGCCCTTTCGCATTTGCCCAACAAGGCATTACGAAGACTGCCGAACACAGCCGACTACACCCGATCAAGCACGGACGTCCCGGGTACCCGGGTAGGGTACTAAGCTCAGAGTACTAACAGTGGCCTGTTCTCGTCCAAAACAAACGTAGCTAAGCCCGCGTATTTGCCTACGTGACCAAAGATCACAAATAGTTTGCTCAGCCGGGAAGAAAATTCAGGACACAGATACTTGAATGTTGTCCCTGGATGTTGGTCCTACATTATAGATAAGTTGGATGTTGAAATAGATATAAGTGAGTAGCTTTTTTATGGGGTCGAGATTTTTTTTAATAGGAGGCGAGCCTATTGTGAATAGGCTTGCCGTGTCGACTGACTTATCTTAAATATTGTCCGACAACATGAACCAAAACTATACAAATAAATAAAATTAAAGTATCAGTTTGTAATGTAACACGATATTATCCTAAAAAAACATTTATTTAAATTTTTGATTGTTAGTTTGTTCCGGTTACTTCCGAAACGGCTGAAGCCGCTGCAGCAGCTGAACAGCTGTTATAAACAGTAAGTTAGGACAGGCCTCCGTCACTCTATGTACTTGCGCGCTATAATTGCCTACCGCCCGGCCGAGCGGTCTCGGGCCGTTTGCGAACCAAATTCAGTGCGGTTTTCGCAAGCGCACGCACGCACGTTGTTCAATTTTAATAGTTTCATTCGTTACCTACGATGCCGTCTGGTGCCTTATGTGCTGTAGATGGGTGCAAATCAAGTAAAAGAAGGAATAATTATGTTTTATCTAGATGTATCGCACAGTCAGCACCAATTTATAAAAAAAAATATTTTATAAACATTTACGATACAATTTTAAACTGCCACATATAAGTCAGAACATATTCACAGTTCTCAATAACATAGACACAAAAAGTTATGTTAATTTAATTTTATCGAGGAGGCGGCCCTACGATTGTTGTGGGATCGCGCGGTGCGAAGCGATCACAACTGTACGCTTGAGCATTTAGGCACATTTTAGTTTGCAGTGGTTGCTGACGCCAGTTGACGCGACGGAGTAGGCTATTATAGCAGTAGGTATTGGAAATTTTCTACTGAGTGAAGTATCTGTACTTATTTAATCTGTGGTTAGGATGACCAATTTTAATTAGCAGATAGTTTTAAGCAGTAACTTAGACTACTTTTATTTTAGTAAAAAAAATGTGGTCTCAAATATTATTATTAATACCTACAACCCTTTACAAGTACAAAGTTGCAGGTACGCAAATAACTTGAGTTCCTCTTTGATGTAGACATATTGCCACTTTGAACGTCAATTCAAATAACAGCGTCAATACGATTCCTTTGTATCGGAAATGTATCGACATTCTAGTTGAATTGTATGTGTGTTGGGGCGATGTACGGCCGTACAAACCATGTGTGCATATTTGATTCTAAATTCAGGATATATGTACAATTGTACATGCCAGGGTTGCGGAATTTATTTGAAAAAGTTACTGCGGTTTTGGAACACAAAGGGCAGTAGGAGGAACACGGATGAGTTTTAGTCAGTATGAGTCTGACACTCCCTTCCGTGCCGCAAAGAGTGAAAAAAAAATGATTTGCCATAAAAAAGGGTATATAATATCTACATACATTTTGTGTAGCTATGAGGCTTTCTAGACTCTGGGAGAGCTGTATTGCATCTTCTTTAAGATTCAGTAGTAACTTAACGTTTTATGTCAGTTTAGCTAAGCTCCACGTTAAGTTACGTCTTTGGTTATCGCTCAGCTCCTGTGAGTCGTAGCGTGATATTATATAGCCTTACTATTGCTCATGAATCTGGCTATCATATGCTAAAATATTTTTCCAATCCGATTGGTAATTTCAGGAATTCGAGTGTTTAAATAAACGAACAAAAAACAGTGTAATGTAATGTAGTGTAGTCAGACAAATAAGTTTGAAAAACCCATGTCTTTACGATGCCTTTTCATTGTTGTTATTTGGCATGTTAGCTTACTGTTCTTCCTTCAATAGTATGATAAAAGCAATTAATAAGTCGAATTAGTACATTCGCACTTAAAATAAATACAATTATTGAAAGTTCATTTTTCATATTGAGCCGGAATACCGCTCACAGCTTCAATTATTTCATATTCAGTTGGTATTTTTTTGTTGTTTTGTAAAATCTCGGGCTACAAGCACCAATTACGTTCCTCGGCAACCGATCCCTTCCTCACTTTTATTTTATGCTAGCAAGTGCCCGCGACTTCGTTCGCGTGAAAAGCACGGTGTTTTATTTATTTTGGTTTTTTTTTTACTGGGAAATCATCATATGGCTTCCCCTGCCCTGGGGGTGGCGAGAGGGAGTGTCAGATTTTTACTGACTAAAACCCATCCATGTCCTTCTTGTGCACTTTACGTTACGTGGGCGCGGTATCTCTTTCAAACAACCCGCAGCCCCAGCAGGCATCGGCCCTTAATGACTCCTCCATTTTTTTGGGTGGACCTTTAATTCTTCTTCTGAAATAATTAAAAATAGCCTAAGTTACTTCTTATAACATCAGCTATCTTTCAGTGAAAGTCCTGGAACACATAGACGGACAGACAGACAGACCAAAAATATAAAAAAATGTTATTTTCGTATAGATAAGTACCGTACCGTGTAAACATACAACATATTTATTTTGTGAAAAGCTATTATTTTGACATAACAAACAGTCACTTCAACTTTATTTATTTGTATAAATTCCGCCTCGTTATAGAATAGACAAGTGCCTTGTTTTTCGAGAAACAGTAAACACTTCAATTTCAATAACAAAAAAGAAAGAAAACAAAGTTTTTTCTTTCCTTAATATAAACGGAACATAATGTCTTCGTTAAAATCAATTTACATGCTTGTATAAAAGATACTAGCTTCTCCCCGCGTCGTCGGTCGCGTGGTTTTAATAACCCGTGTTTTTTTATTTTTTTCAAGATGTGAAATCATTAATTGACTTCCCCCGCCCTGGGCGGGACGGTAGGGAGTATCAGACTTTTACTGACTAAAATCCATCCATGTTCCTTCTTCTGGGGGCGCGGTATCTCTTTCAAACAAGCCGCAGCCCCGAGCATCACTCGTGTTTAGGTACGTCTTTAGATAAATCGAAGATAAGGATGCAGTTTACTTCGGCTTATAGTTTGTAGCACGATGCAAAAAATAATATTTCTATAGGACCAATTTGAAAGTATCCTTTCAAATAATGAAGTACCCAATTTTCCGATTCGGTTAAGTTTAGTGAAGGTCTTTGTAAAGCAAAGAGCTTTGTGATGTTAAATAATCTCTGCTTTCTGCGTTCTAGAAATGTTGATGTTTTTTGAAGGATTTTCATGAGAATTTAGGTATTAATATTATAAAGCTGAAGAGCTTGTTGGTTTGATCGAGCTAAGTAGTAATAGAGCTCTATGTGAAAGAGCTTGTCCGGGGAAGTACTACCAACATATCTTGTTCAGCCGCAAAGCAGCGTTGTTTTGTTCTGGTTTGAAGGGAATGGGTGGCGGTGTTACAGGTACAAGAGACATTTCAACTTTGTCTCTGGGATGGCAACGCATTTGCAAGGTCTCTGGTATTGCAGATGTCTATAGGCAGCGGTGACCACTTAATATTAGGTGGGCTGACGGCTCGTTTGCCATCCCTTGATACATAAAAAAATTACGTAATTCTGAAGTAACCAGCATAAAAACACTACCGAATTGAGTACCCCCTCCTTTTTTTAAACCCTGTTAAAAAACTTTAAAACAAAAACATTTTGTTAGACAAAATTGTATTTACCATTTTGGTTGAATATTTCTGTTATTTTAAAAAAGTTGTTTTGCAAACTGCGCGCTCTAGTTTGGATTCAAATATTATGCGTGTACAATTTTTGAAAAATCCCGAACCATTTCAAAATGCTAACTTTAACGTTTCAAAACAAAACTGGGTAACTCTTTTTGGCAGTCGGGTAAAAGATCATTTAGATCAGGAGTAGCGAAGTTGATTAGACCCAAGTTTTACGTTTACTGTCTACATTTCGTGCGATCTACCAATTTTATAATCAGTCATTTAAATTGTATCGCATTTCACATAATTAACATCTTCTTATTTATCGTGTGGGCAGTAAGGTCTAACGACCCCACACACCCTAGAATTAACACAATTCCTACTTAACTCATTTTAACTAAGATAATTACAATATACTTAAAGAGTAATATTTTATTAAGAGAGAAACAACAAAATTGAAGATTATTTTAATGCATAACTACTTATATCAGTGTGATCAACCAGTCGATCGCTATCGACTGATAGGCCATCCCTGATTTAGGTTCTTTGTTTTTCAAAAACACAAACTATACCCTTACATAACCGAATAAGGACCTTCGGAGCACGCTCCCAATTAGATTAACTCTCGGCTTTCCACCAGATGTAACTATACCGAAATAAATCTATCAAAGCTGCGTCTTTAAGGTTCAAAGTCGCGTATCCAATAGACAGACGAACCCGCCGGCTTTGGGTATAGTCTATAAGGTACTAAAGTAACAATAGGACGGTTTCATTAAATGGGACTAGCGACAAAATGTTATTTGTTATTTTGTGCCTCCCGGTGGAGACCGTCACTCACGCTGGAATTACTCAGTTTTAGGTTTTTGGAGGTCCATGGTAAGATATGCTATGCTATGTCGAGCTATGAACTAAAGTAACTAAGGATTTTTTACCATTGTCAATTGATCTAGCTGATTGTTCAATTGTCAGAAAGCCTTTATCTGATGAAAATATGATAGTTTGACATATTGTCTGTCTGTTAAACCGCCATATTTATTTCTCTGTTAAGAGGTGCCTAATGGTTAAAAATCGGGCTAAAGACGATTTTTTGTGTATTGTTTAGTCATAATTAGGTTTATAAAATAATTCTTGTGCAGAAGTTATCCGTAACAAACCTAAACTGAATGTTAATAAAAATACCTCCAATAATAATATCTTACATGGTTCAATCTGACATTACACAAATTTAAAAATCTAAACTTATGCTGCAAGCAACCCTTGTAGCACTTTTCATTTGTTTTCTACAATCAGTAAATCGACAACAGAATCCAATAAATAAAAATAATCTCATCTCTTCGCCTCGCAATCGCAATCACTACTCCACAACCTTTAAAGGTAAACATCTCGGACGCGCCATTGTCGAACTAGAATTAGGGTTCCTTACCAAATGGGATTGCGGTCACCGTGAAATATATCAAAACGTGTGGCCGCAAGTCTCCGGGTTCTCTCTCTTTGTTAGCCTTTGAAAAGGTCATTGAAAAGGTGGCTATAATTTAATATAACGCCCGGATAGCCTTGAGTTGGTTTTACTTATGTTTTTTTTCACATACCATCACGCCTGTATTCCCCGAAGGGTTAGGCAGAGGTGTACCAATGTACACTACATTTTAGGTCTAATAGGGGGCGAGCCTATTGCCATTAACCGGGCACAAATCCTAACTCCGAGCTGCTACTGAGAATTTCATAGAAAAAATCCGATAACACTTTTTGCTCGACCTGAGAATGGAACTCAAGACCTCTAGCGTAGCAGTCGCGCTTAGAACCACTAGGTCACCGAAGCAGTGCATGAGCTATTTTTGTTTGAAAGCATGTTATCAAGTGTCTTTTGTAATAGATACGCTGTTTTTGATGAAAATATTGTTAATAAGGGATTGTCTGAAGAAAAGAAAAACATGTTCTTTCCTGTTTATTGTTTTGTTTTGTATTTTATTTCTTTCTTTCTCTAATTAGTGAGGATTTTTTTTGTAAATACGTCTGTTAAGGACAGGTATCATTTGATTCGTACAAATATAACTGAACATTTAATTAGGTATTTCTTTAAAATTACTTATTTAGATCCAGAAGCTCGGATGTCTCTTGCTTGAAGTTAAGTAATCATAAAAATTATTGCGTCCTATTTTTTTTTATATTAGTGTAGAGTAGTGTTCTTTTAAAAAAATCTGAAATCTTTATCTTAATTTTAAAAGAACACTAAAAATATATTTATTTATATTTTTAGTGTTCTTTTAAAAAAATCTGAAATCTTTATCTTAATTTTAAAAGAACACTAAAAATATATTTATTTAAAAAATCTGAAATCTTTATCTTAATTTTAAAAGAACACTAAAAATATAATTATTTATATTTTTAGTGTTCTTTTAAAAAAATCTGAAATCTTTATCTTAATTTTAAAAGAACACTAAAAATATATTTATTTAAAAAATCTGAAATCTTTATCTTAATTTTAAAAGAACACTAAAAATATATTTATTTATATTTTTAGTGTTCTTTTAAAAAAATCTGAAATCTTTATCTTAATTTTAAAAGAACACTAAAAATATATTTATTTATATTTTTAGTGTTCTTTTAAAAAAATCTGAAATCTTTATCTTAATTTTTAACATTGTTAACGCTATTGTGTCTAATGTGGTTAGAGAAGGAGTACACCTATTTAATGCCTTTTGTCGAGTATTCTTGGAATGTCATGATTTGTGTATATCTTTCGTTGGAGATCCTAAATAAAGAAAAAAAGTCAAATTGTAATTATTTATTTCAATTAGTCAATTGAAAAGCAACATTTAAACGTTCCAAAAAAATTAACAATTTAATCTACTTATCCCTTTAAAAAATCTAGCTTCATATCGAGAAGAACAGACAAAAAACTCCATACTGTACTCTATAAACACAAATCCTCATTAATTACCCCGACCATCACGTTTCCACCATCACTCCATCGTCACATTAATAAGAGCAGCATTTTTCGTGACGTAATGAGCGTGACGTCACAAAGGGACATGTACCACGCTCCCTATTAGCACGGCGTATATAAAAACATAATGTCTGTTCGTTCTTAAACATGTAATGTGAATGTCGTGCTTCGACTTGGAACAGTTTATCTTGTTTGTGGTTTGAGTGAGAAGAATCTGCGATTTTTTGTTTAAAAAGTATATTATAGTACTCGTATCGCCTCTCTTGCATGAGGTTGCAGGCTCAATACCGGGTTTATACCAATGTGACTGTGAATGTACTTTCTACATACATAAATCTGGAATGTTATAATTATTTTCTGTAGTTCATCGTAAGTAGTAGTGCCTCAGGAGCTAGTAACGGTATCAGCAGTGTCTTTCTGTAAGAATCTCTCTTTGAATTTAATAACGTGAGTCGGAGATGAGCTATCAATTTCTAGCAACGGGAGGATGTCAATCCACCTTAAGCTTGCTTCACCTAGATTTTTACAGAATAGAACGACTGGTCCTTAGACCCCAGTGAGTTAAAAACCTGTCGCCAGGGCCCAGGATTAAAAATTCTTTCACTAACACGATGTTGCAAAACCTGAATACACCTCAAACATGGGTTTTTTTAAACGACACGTGAAAGCCTTTAAATGCTTTCAAGAATATGAAAAATGTTTAATACATAAAATATTAAAAGTTCTTGACAATGTAAAAATGCGTTCAAACTTCAAGCAGTTCATTAAACACCTCACAACTTGCACCACTCCAAAACTTCCATGCATGACGTAACGAATGCCGCAACTAATTGTAGTTCGGCAGTCCTCAGTCCCAACACCTCCAGACACCTCCAACACCCCCCAGCACCCCCCGACACACCCGGCACCCCCACAGACCGCCATGAATTAATTATCACGACGCCGTACACACCCGTTTACAAGGCAAGTGGGATGAAAATCTCATGGATTTGTGTGCTTTTGGTGGGATCTTAGATGTTGTGATAATTTCCTCGTTGTTTATATCTAAGTATAAATAAATAGATAACTTATAAACATATTTGTTAGTAAAAGAACTATTTCATTTCTTTCGTTAAAATAATTTACGTAGCTAGATAGAATACCTAACCAATTATTTGGTGCACAACACACAAAAACACAATTAAAAGATAAAACATAAAATAAATATAAAAAACATGGTGACAACAAAAAAAAAACAAATAAAGAACAAAGAAAAAAAAGTTATGAATGCGGTGTGCGTCTCAAAGTTGCACCAAATGGTAGTCCGTACTTACTATACTTACTAACATACTTCAACTAGTACTTCTCGTTTGGAGATTAACTTCTACAGATCTATTCTACTATCTTCTAATTATGAACTCAGCTATAAGTAGGACCACCATTTACTTTCAATAGCATATTCTCCACTAGTTAATCACTCGCATATACACGTGTAATAAAATAAAAAAAGCCTTTTTACTCTTCCGTTTCATTTACACAATACTAGTTCTTTGTTTTATTTAATTAAATTGTCATTATTCGTTCTTCCGTAAAAGCCTGACCGACCGAAATAACCACGCCCTAAATAATCTCAACAGAAACATATACAAACTCATTATTCCCAGACTACTTGTAAACAATATCATCCGTCCTTTTTGCGCTCAATTTAACACTAATCGCCGGGCCACTCAGTCACTTCCATTGCCTTACCCCTTGTCTAATCACACAATTAGTCAACCGCATTCCCTCCCAAAATTACCAACACCAGTCCTAACCGACAGAACCCATTCACTGCAAGAAATTCTCCAAGAATGTTATTGCAAATTAATCTATACGTCCCTTGAAGTTATAGAGAACGGACGATAACGTTTGACATACAACAAAGGACATTCCACCCGGGGTAGTCGAACCGTTGATAATTAAACTGGGATATCCGTGATATAGGTGTCTTGTCTTCCTTAGATCTTGGGTACGAGGGCACTTGTCGGCCTAATGTGCTCCGTATTGTATGGAGATTATGGGTGGAGAGCGCTGTGGCTGCTGAAAAAGATTATTTAGTTGTTGTGTGGTGGATAACTTGAAATTCGCGTTGATTTTCTTGAGCTGCTCAGAATTTCAGAAGGCGAAAATAGTTTTGCATTTGTGTTTGATTGACGTAATTGAAATCTTACTGCTTCGCAATAAAAGCGTTGTCAATCTATGGTTATCAAGACTTTGGCAATGTAGGTGTAGGTGAGATGAAGTTATGCATTTCTGTGTTTCACTATAGAGTCTATAGTACTATAGTATAGACCATTCACAGACTTCAACTACAAATGTAATATTGATTTATTACGGTCATGTACGCCAACTAATCATTGCTTACTTCCTTAAATACATGTAGCGAACTCCTATTTAAAAAAAGGCTTTTAAAAACTACCTTGATCTAAATAAAAAATCACATATATTGTACACCTTGGTAGTTATGTTGTAGGTTTGCATGAATAATTAAACCATATTCGAAGCACACGTCGCATGCAAGTACTAGGGCGACATAAATACAAGGCGTTCTGTAGTGCTGTGCAAATCATTAGCCGGGCCACTCCGCCGGCACGAAGACTGGGCCTTGACGCTCGAGCTCGACGCTCGGGGCGCGTGCGATGAGTGTCTTCGTATTGAATTTGTATGCTGTGTAGTTATGTGAGCCTGGTAGTTAGAGGCTCACGGCGATGCGGCCTTTAGTTATTTAATCATTAATTTTGTTGGTTAACTAACAATTATCTAGGTTCAATTTGATCGTGAGTTTCTCTTTTGAGATTACTATTTGATTTCAAAGTAACGGGAATACGTAGCATAATGTAATACGATGATGATGATGATCATGATATGATGTAATGATTATTATTACTAATAATATTCAAGATGCAAAGGACAGCTAAAGTGCGGTCACTGTTATACTACATCAAAAAGAAAGAGAAGCATGGTGAGAATTTGTAATTTATTTACTCAAAAATAAGTAGAGTAAATCTAGAATAAAAAACATCCGAATTCTTCACACAATTTAACGATAATCTTAATAGTTTTGACTATATAATGTTGATAAGTAGGTTATACTATAACAAGATAGAAAATTAAAAAGAAAAGTGTTTTGAGCACTTACACACTATCCACCATATAATGAAAACAAAATATATTTTCAAAAACATGTTCAAAATTAACGTTAAATATTTTCCGTTGTTACAAACTCAATACTTAAACATATTCGAAAATAACCCTATTTGATCTCATCAGCGCGTCAAAACTACCAAATGCAAGTATTCCCATGGGGGTAGGCAGAAACCACAAATATAATCTGCATTAATTCGTCAGTCAAACATACACCAACTCTCTGACTCAATAAATCTAACTTTACTACCGAAACAAAACAAAAAGCTGAGTCTATCAGTCGATAGTTCGATACCCCAATCAGCATACTACAGCTAATCGGTACGACACTAACAAGACGGCAAACGAGTTAAGTCGAGTTCTTTGTGTTGAGTCGTGTGTGCACAACACTACACACGTCAATGCCTATTTCAATGACATTCTGAAATAGTGCTGTGCTATAACTGGGGGAGGTTTTAATCGATTTTTTCGTTTCTGTATGTGAAAATCTGTCTTGGTGTGTTTAGAGGAAGTGAGTTTGAAGAAATTTGATTTTTACTAGAAATTCGGACCGCTAAGTGTTACCGATTTTGTATACTATGTTAAACTAACTATAAGGAACCTCTGTAATAATCCTTACTAATATTATAAATGCGAAAGTAACTCTGTCTGTCTGTCTGTCTGTCTCTTCTTCACGCCTAAACCACTGAACCGATTTCAATGAAATTTGGTACAGATATAGTCTGGGACCCGAGAAAGGACATAGGATAGTTTTCATCCCGGAAATCCCCCGGGAACGGGAACTATTAATCCACGCGGACGAAGTCGCGGGGAAAAGCTAGTGGTTAATAAACTTACTTTATTAATGTAGGAAAGGACAACTCACCTCAAGCTCACTTCACCAAAATTTTTTCGAGGGAGATTTTTTACAGAATAGCTCCACTGTTAGTTCATACATACTTAGTGCTATTTTTACAATCGCAAGAAAGTCTTGTATAAAAGGGACTAAATTAAATTAACTGCCAACCCGTTATGATATTGATTGCCGCCCAGAGATCAAGTTCAGTGATCCATTTTATTTCTCGGAATAATAAAAGATGTTAAGGGACAAATTGATAAGAGATATTGCTACGTTCTCGTCACAAAAGACCTTTATAACCAAACAACCTTATCAAAATACTCATCTAGCGCATCCCCTTTACAACTTTTTCTATTTATTATCTCCAAAGCACGCTCCGCATATAATCCCTAGATATATCACAAGAAAATAGTACAAAAAAATATGAGAGACCTAAAATCCTCAACACATCATGTTGTTGACAAAAACGTTTTTAGAACGGGTTTGGCAAACAAAATGCCACCGTAAAGTGCATAGGGGCAGATACGGAGCGCTCGGAAGGTACACAGACATACAGGCTGTATGCAGAACTTGTATGTAGAAGATCTAAAGAACTATATGGAGTTGGAACTTGCTTTGAGTTATTTTCAAGGGTATTAAGAACCTGCCGGGGCTGCGGGTTGTTTGAAAGAGATACCGCGCCCCCGGATCGCAAAGGGCACAGGAAGGCACATGGATGGGAGTTAGTCAGTAAAAGTCTGACACACCCTCCCGCCCAGGGCAGGAGAAGTCATTTGATGATATACTACAAGTAAAAAAAAAACTGCAGGGTAAAGGTCGCTTCTCATACAGAGAAGGCACGAGTATTGATCACCACGCTTGCTCAAGGTGGATTGGTGATTTCAGACTTATATTAATTGTAAATTCAGGTTTCCACACGAAGTTTTTCTTCACCTATGACAGTAATATCCAAAATAAACTTGGAAAGTACGTAGGATCAAAATGTCACATTGGTACTTGAAAGGCGGGTAACTGCTGGGGCATCATGACATAATCATCATCATCACGAGAAATTATTTCCATTGAAACTCCAAAAGATATGGTTCGATAAACAAAAGAACACGTTATTTGAAATTTGAAATAAGAACCTCTGGTTAACGGTATAATTCAATTCAACATCAGACGTTCCATTTTCGAATACGTAGTGGCCAGTACCTACACCATTTAAGCGTCACTTAGCTGCAAGTACAGCTCGCAGACAGTATCACTCCAGAGCTCGCCCCAACAAGACATGCTGTACTCTTTTGTTTCGCTCCTCCATTTAAATTCATCCGAACATTACGCCCGCTTTGTTTCAGAGCGCCAGTCGCGATTTTAATCACTTAAGCGCGGCGCGCGCGCCTCCCCTACCCCGCACTTGCTCTTCAAATAAACTCGTAAAATTCGTAATAAAACCCGGTTTTATGGTATGACGCTCAAAACCGGAGCTCATTATTTGTACGTCAGTTTCAGTACTATGCTTGATTGCGGACTCTTGTCCTACCAGTTAAACGGATGCGTAAATTAAACGGAAGGAAGGGTGTTTTTTTTATTTCTTTTCGTGTTCATCGCCGGCACGCGACGCCTGGCGCTTGTATTTTTTTCCTTTTATATTTTAAAACTTTCTATCGATCTTTATTTTTATCGAGGCAGATATTGCTGCTGTATATAAAAAGCTACAAAAGCAGTATAATCAAAAACCATGTATTCAAATCCCCTTCATTATCACGGAAAAACGAACATTTTTACTGAACATAAACTTCCCGAAACACGGTTCAACCAAAATTCAACAGAAACTAGTCGAGTGCAGTTGCAAATTGATGTCGGCTTCGCGTTCTCGGATTATGCATGAGCACACGCTGCAAGCGATTTGATTAAAGCCGAAAAAAACGCTAGCAATGTATGTAACGTTATTCACATTAATGTATTTATTAAGTGATGGCACGCGACGGGTTTTTAGGGTTAGCCGACACTTTCACAAAGTTGTTCGGCGTTTCGGATTTCTGTAGCTTTTAATTCACGCTATGCTTACGGTGACTCATTTATTCGACTTGGTGACTTGTATAATTAGTAGTCAACACAATTAAAAAATTATAATAAGTAGGTATATGCCATGATTAAAACACTAAATTAAATTCGTAGAGTCGCTTTTATATTTTTTTGTTTTGTTTTAATAACCGTGCCAACAATTAGTGTAAGTTTTAAAACTGAGACTTTCAAGTTAAGTCTGGCAATGACTATGACGACAATATGGCCTTATGATAATAATTAAACCAGCCTATCTGTCCCACTGCTGGGCAAAAAGTTACACGAGTATCGATTTCGGACTTATATTTACTGTAAGTTTCCAGGTTTCCTCATGATATCAGTGATGTGCAAGATAAACTTAGAACATTGGTCACATTGGCATTTGCCCTTCTGCAACCTCATACATGAGAGGCGGGCCTTAACATTTGGGCCATCAAAACGCCTTATTTATATTTAATTAAACATACCACCCACCTGAAATTAAATAACTGAGCAGGAAAATCAAATCTAAAATTAATGAAATTGAAGCAACAAGAAAACGTTATTAATATACTTAATTACAGTACAAAGACCTAAAATACTTGCTTCAAACTATTCAATCCCAACCCACATGTCTAAAATCAATTTAATACCAATCTCCTACGTTTCAAGTCAAGTTGAACACAACTCAGTTCGAACCGTGTACCCGGGCCTTAACAAAGGCACGAAAATTTTGCTAGTGTAGTTGCAATAGTAATTTTTGTATCGTGTTCATGCCACCCCTAGCTTGAATAATTTAAATACCCCTTTGATTTATCGAGTACCGGAACTAGTTTTTTAGGGTTCCGTACCCAAATGGTAAAAAGGAACCTTATTACTAAGACTCCGCTGTCTGTCCGTCTGTCACCAGGCTGTATCTCATGAACCGTGATAGTTGATAGTTGAAATTTATAGATAATGTATTTCTGTTGCCGTTATAACAACAAAAACAAACAAAAAATAAAATAACAAATAAAAAGCATACCACGAACGTGACTTTTTTACAGGTTACAGGTAGACGCTTGAAACTTTCACATAATATTTAATTACATATTCACTTTAAAAATAAATAATTAAATTGAAATGAAACAAATATTTAAGTTATACAATAGACGTGATTTTTTGCCGTTTTTATACATCATTATCTAAATTCAAAAGATATCAAGTTCGAGCGACCATTGTGATACGGAACCCCCATCGTACGTGAGTCCGACTCGTACTTGGCTGGTTTTATTTATTTTTTGCAACTATGATGTGTTTTGGCAAAGTTTTTCCGCTGATTAATATTTATTACTGTTTATTTGGATCATTATTCTTGTGTTTACACACGATTTTCACATTAGCGTTTGTATTTTGTTTTTAGAATGAATTTTACAACTGCCGGTAATTGTTCTTTTTCTGAGGAAGGAGATTTTTGTTTTGTAGGGAATCAAGTACCTAACGAGAATATATAAAGTCAAAGCATTTATTTCAATTAAACCAGTTACTGGCACTTTTGAATCGTCAAAGAAATTGTCAGTTAGTCAGAAAGGAAGAGAGTATCTAGTTCCAAAACATAGGCAAGTCTTTATAGGTAAGAACAATAGAGACAGCAGCGTAGCGTGATGTTATATAGTCTATATATACTATTCCTTAGGAAACTAGCTATCAAATAAAAAAAAATTGAATCCGACTGAGTTCCAAAGACAAGCGCGTGCAAACAAACGAAACTTATGATATTATTAAAGCCTAGCCAAATGACCGCGACTTCGCCCGCGTCGTGTGTCTTATAGCCTTCGACACTCACAAATAACGTGGCTTTCTATGGGTAAAAGAAATTTCAAAATCGGTTCAGTAGATCCAGAGATTACCCCCTACAACCTCACAAACTTTACCTCTTTATAATCCTTACTAATATTATAAATGCGAAAGTAACTCTGTCTGTCTGTCTGTCTCTTCTTCACGCCTAAACCACTGAACCGATTTCAATGAAATTTGGTACAGATATAGTCTGGAACCCGAGAAAGGACATAGGATAGTTTTCATCCCGGAAATCCCCCGGGAACGGGAACTATTAATCCTCGCGGACGAAGTCGCGGGCAAAAGCTAGTATTAGTATAGATAATAATTTTCGATCTCAGCCTTCTATTAGCCGTCAGTGTGTTACTGTCCATCTTTTGACGTTACACCATAGTTGCCTTTTACGATATAAAAGAAAATATTTGGAATTTTGTATTTCACTTCAGCACAAAGGCTGACGTGGAACATTGATGGCCATTGTTTGTACACGGAGTGCCCATCAAAGGAGTGTATCAAATTCACGGAGAAGCGCATTCAACAGAGGATATTGAACGTAGAGACTTGTTTTAAGCTAAAGTGCATTTGTAAAGGGAAAATATTTGAAGGGGTATTCTGTTTGAAGTAATTAAGATTAAGGCTTTTGAATCATGGTTGATTATAACCTGTATGAATAAATACCTATCTAGTTACTTACTTATTGATAACTAGCTTTTACCCTCGTCCGCGTCAAAGTTGATATATTATCTCACGGTAACCCTACGTTTTCTCGGGATAAAAAGTATCCTATGTGTTATTCCACAGTACAATCTATCTCAGTGCCAAATTTCATCCAGATCAGTTCAGCCGTTTGAGCGTGAAGAAGAGACAAACATACACACTCATAAACTTTCGCGTTTATAATATTAATGTGATTTTACAGTTACATTTTACTCGTCTTATACTGCCTTGTTAGCCTAGTGGTCTTAAGCGCGACTACTACGCTAGAGGTCTTAGATTCGATTCCCCAGGTCAAGGAAAAAGTATTATCGGGTTTGTTCTATGAAATCAGTAGCATTTGTACCCCCCGGTTAACCCACAGTTCACCGGTAAACATACCGGTGAACTGTGGGTGTACATCGGTACACCTCTGCCTAACCCTCCGGGGGATACAGGCGTGATGGTATGTATGTATAATTTTAATATACTTTATGAAATGAATATAACTGCCTTTCGCATTTATCTATAGATTAAAATGTTAATAACAAACTTCAGAAAATATTAACAACAGATAATGACAAATCTCTACTAAAATCAAAGGAAATTCATAAAAGCTTAATTGAAAGCTACCGTTTACCTTTAATCAAAACATAATTCAATTAAATTAATAGAACCTTTACCTACAATTTTGAACAAAGGGGTTTCTGAAGCCTAGTGGTCGTAAGCGCGACTGCTACGCTAGAGGTCTTGAGTTCGATCCTCAGGTCGAGCAAAAGTGTTATTGAGTTTTTTTGTGAAATTCTCAGTAGCGGTTTGGAGTTAGGATTCGTGCCCGGTTAATGGCAATAGGCTCGCCCCCTGGCACTTAAACATAACTGGCGGACTGTGGATGTACATTGGCACACCTCTGCCTAGCCCTTCGAGGAATACAGACGTGATGGTATGATGGTTTCTTAAAGTATTGAAAGTATCAGTAAAAGTTTTAGTACCTATGCAATTGGTACGATTAAACTCCGTGGATTAAACCTATTTGTATTTCCGAAGTTAATCGGTCGGCCCCGGCCGTCGCAAATTGCAGGCTGTGTGTGAACCACCGCGTGTGGCAGCCCTGCCCGTCGGATTGTAGAGTTGTCACTTAAGTGTACAGTTTTTGTTGTGTAATTCAGCGTAATATTATGACGTGGCATTTTGACGTGTTCCTTATAGTGTTCCTTATAGAAAATTAAATAGCTATTATGGCTCTGTGGTTAAGACGCCCGCCTCTTTCGCATGCTTGAGGGTTGTATGTTGAAATCTGGCCAAATACCACCACCAACAACAACAACAACATACCATCACGCCTGTACCAATGTGACTATTTTATGTCATATATATTTTTTTAGTTTATTTATGACATAACTGATATCGGTGACATAACATTAGGCATGTATTCCCCAAAGGGTTAGGTGGTGTACCAATGTAACCCACAGTTCGCCGATATGCTTTGGTCCCATGTAACAGGTATCGCGCCTATTGCCATTAACCGGGCACAAATATTATACAGAACTGTTACTTAATTTCATAGAAAAGTCCAATATTTAATACTTTGCTCGACCTCGGAATTGAACCCAAGACCTTTAGCGTAGCAGTCGCATTTAGGACCACTAGGCTAACGAGGCAGTTCTTGAAGAAAATTTTCGGAAGAAAAACCTGAGCTTATCCAAACTAATATTATAAATGCGAAAGTAACTCTGTCTGTCTGTCTGTCCGTCTGTCTGTCTGTCCGTCTGTCTGTCTGTTTGTCTCTTCTTCACGCCTAAACCACTGAACCGATTTCAATGAAATTTGGTACAGATATAGTCTGGGACCCGAGACCTTTCTCGGGTCCCAGACTATATCTGTACCAAATTTCATTGAACAACATAGGATAGTTTTCATCCCGGAAATCCCCCGGGAACGGGAACTATTAATCCACGCGGACGAAGTCGCGGGCAAAAGCTAGTAGTTAATATAAGTCCGTAATCGCCAACCCGCCTTAAACAAGTGTAGTGATCAATGCTCGTGCCTTCTCTGTACGAAAAGAGGCCTTTGCCCTGCAATAGGACAAAAATAGGCTAGCATTTAATTTAACACTAACATAATGATTAATTATGTAACGATCATACGTTACACGTAATTATGTAACACGGTATTTGAACTCGATATTAAGGCATGAGGCGCCATGTAATCTGACGCACCACGTGAACGTTAATTAACATTCTAACATATCTTCTAGATTGATAACATTCGATACCACACACTCGAAATTCCTTTCGATACGGCGTTAATAATTGCTAAAATTATTTAACACTAGCGAACTAAAAACGATAACAAATTAAATTTCTTAATCAACTACATTATTCATAGATAAAACCTAATTTAATTACATCAATGTAGGTACCTTCCTACGCGCCGACCATTTGTACACATCCCTTTCCAAGTGAAACGCAAGTTCAAAGCAATTTGCTTGCATGCGCGAGCGCCGCTTTTACGCACTTCTTAGAAATACTAGACTAGCTAGACCGGACTGTGGTCACATGATAGATTGATGCAGAAATTCTGATCCGTACAAGTAAGCAAAAATACACGGACACAGATGCCCGTCGTGAATGCGGTTGACGAAACTGAGTATCTTATTTTATTACAATTATCGAGTTAAAAACTATAACGGTTTATTCTTATATTTTTTTGCATCATTCTTTGTTGCCCATATTTGCAAAATGAAATTATCTTTATATTTAAAAAAAGCGAGGTGAGTGAGCCATTCAAATCTATCTGAACGTTTCACATTAACGCGCGTCGGCTCGTGCGATTTTTCTGTATCCATTTAGCAAAGTAATATACACTCTATTTATGCTAGGTTATAAGTTCAATGTTGTTCGAAAAAAATATTTCAATTCTTGCCAAGCACATTTTTTTTTTCTTCTTCTTCTTGATGGGTATTCTCTTGACTCGTCTAGTCTAAGTCAGAGGTGAGAGTTCCACTCCATTGCAGTGCGCATTATAAAAGACGTTTGGAAACGTTTAGTGCGAATTTGACATCCTCGCTCATCTAGAGGAAAGCTCTAGATGTGCTAGGTTGTCCAATGTTTGGTAAGAAACATACCATACATCGGGGAGACAAGAATTGAAATTTGTATTCCATTATATAATGCGCTTCCACTCTCTGCAAATAGATGTTTGTCACTGTGTCCGTGCATTTTCACTAGTTGTGTCATTGTGTGTAGCTTCTGTACTTATCTACTTAGTACTGGTGAAAGTGTTCTGTACTTAATGTGATTATTTTCGCTATGATTACCGTGTGATTACGGGGTACGCAGATATCGATTACGTTGAAATTAATGACGTGTATAGGATAGTTACGGTTGATGGTTGGAAGCCCATGTTTATGGCATTCTTGCTCGAATTGATTTTTCAGACAAACATAATATTATTGCCTTTTGAGAATTATACCATCACCAGCACGCCTGCATTCCCCGAAGGGGCAGAGGTGTACCAAGGTACACCCACAGTTCGCCGGTATATTTAGGTCCCATGTAATATGGGGCGAGCCTATTGCCATTAACCGGGCACAAATCCAAACTCAGCTGAGCGAATTGTTGGTTCGCTGAAGACGACAGAAGGTGTATAATTTAATACAATTGTTAAAAAGGTCAATCATTGGTATCCCATCCTATGCCGAATCGTTCTATCTCCTGCTTGTATAGAGGGAAGTGGAAATTATATTTTTTCTCACTGCTCCGTTTTCTTTCTGCAATACTGATTAATTTTGACGGAATCCAAGACAGTTGAATCGATTTTTCGGGACTCGTCGAGCTTCATTGCTTTGGCGCTTTTCTGCTGGTCGCACTGTTGATTCTAGTGTTCAGGAGTTGCAGAGGTCTGGGAATAGTGCGGTGGGTTTGTGCCAAAAAATAAAAATGCCGGTAATTGCTGGTTTGACAGTTTCGGCGCCATTTTGTTTTTACAATCAGACTCACGCAAAATTATTTAAGAAATGTTCGTATTAATCCTGTTTATTATTTTATGTTAAACAATTAAATAAACCATTTCTATCAGTAGGTACTACAAACAATCTAAGTAATGTCCTAAATCAAAACTATGCTCAAACATTTAAATAATCCTTTAATTCGATATAGGCAATTTAAATATTTGAATAAAGTTGTAATAAATCTACTGGCACTAACAATTTATCTTTATTATAATACAGTTATCTAAGGATTTTGTCATCCTATCACACCGTAGCGTAACATTACGACTTAGTTTTGTAATTAATGGATTTTTGTCACGATTTTATGTAAAGTACTCGGTTTGATATGCGGTTGTATTTTTAATGTACTTTAGCTTTATGGGTGGTCCTTGCTTCTGATGTGTTGAGATAAATTGCTTCTTTGCTGTACATATTAATTAATTAAATGACCGTTACATTGGTAGCTGTTGTTCTGTCACTGTTGCACTACTGTCAAACTACAAGTACAAGATAGGGACCGGAACATTATTGTCTAGACAAAAGTTCGTATATGTCAAGAAATTTTTCAAAGTATTGATTAAAGAATTTGAAAATGTAAAATCTACTTTATAAAACCGTTGCATAATAATAGGAATTTCTGCTGTATCATGAGTGCGATTACAAATATATAAACACACGTACACAAACAGCAAGACATGAACAACTATTTAAATATTTGCGGGTATCGAACCCGCAATAGTCAGTGCAGCAGCCGATCCTCAGCTAACCGTATTGTCAAATAGCGAAACGGATAAGAAATAAAGGTGTTTCATGAAAACATTACGAATGCCGAAACAAAGTTGAAACTATTCACAAATATTTCGCGTTCCATTCTGTTGTCATAGTTTTCGACGAAAACTTATTACAAGCTTCTGCTCACGACTTCGTTTGCAGTATTTTTTTACCCGCGCGAATTTATGTCTTTGGTTACCTACTGCTCCGCTCCCGTGTGTCATAGCGTGATGATATATAGTCTATACTATTCCTCATGCATCTGGCTATCATATATAAAAAGTCTTCTCGAATCCGACTGTTACTTTTAGAGGTAAGCGCTTTTAAACAAAAAAAGACGTCCTACAGCTGATATGATGATGATAATAGGGTATTATTGGATTTTTCCAGATTTTTTCAAACCGACCATTAGCTTAACACACAAACATACAAAAATACTTTTCAGTTTTATTACATTAGTATAGAACAAATATTCCCCGTCCCTGTTGTCATAGTTTTCGGCGAAAACTTATATAATTTCCCTATCGTCCTTTTGTCACCCTTTTGTTTCGGAACTAACAATCTTCACTGTTTCCAACATTCTTTGTCCAAACTTCATATTCCATAGCGAGTTTAATTTGAAAGTTTCAAATGATACAGGGACGCCAAATAGTCTGCTACTTTTTACAGCGAAAGTAGATCAAATCTGTTTGATAAATTACTGCAAAGTTCGTAAACACGGGATTCTAGTTTAAAATTAATTGTTTATTTGCTTACTGGCTTACTGGCGTTTATTTGCGACTTCCTCCGCGTCAAATTTGATATATTATCTTTGACATATTATTTATTACATATTGACTGCCTCGTTGGTCTAGTGGCCATAAGCGCGACTGCTACGCTAGAGGGGTTCGAGTCCCAGGTAGAGCAAAAAGTGTTATTGGTTTTTTCTATGAAATTCTCAGTAGCAGCTCGGAGTTTGGATTTGTGCCCGGTTAATGGCAATAGGCTCGCCCCCTATTACATGGGGCCTTAAAATATACCGGCGAACTGTGGGTGTACATTGGTACACCTCTGCCTCTTCGGGGAATACAGGCGTGATGGTATGTACATATTATTTATATTTATTATATTATCCCACGGGAACCGTATTTTTTTCCGGGATAAAAAGTATCCTATGTATTTGTATTTCACATTACTATCTATTCCAGTGCCAAATTTCATCCATCCATCCGCATACACTTTCGCATTTATATTATTAGCAGAATAAGATTAGTAGGAAATAGGATATACCCCGCGGTGTCACCCGCATTTAGTTATGTCTTTCATTGCTGTTCCGCAACCGCTAACAGTAGCGTGATGTTCTATACGCACAAACCTTCCTCTTGAATCTCTATAGATACAGAGATTCAAGAGGTGAAAACCGCATTAAAATCCGTTGCGTAGTTGAAAATGATTGATTTATTTATGACTAGCTTTTGCCCGCGACGTCGTCCGCGTGGATTAATAGTTCCCGTTCCCGGGGGATTTCCGGGATGAAAACTATCCTATGTCCTTTCTCGGGTTCCAGACTATATCTGTACCAAATTTCATTGAAATCGGTTCAGTGGTTTAGGTGTGAAGAAGAGACAGACAGACAGACAGAGTTACTTTCGCATTTATAATATTAGTAAGGATTTTTTGATGATTTTGTTTTATACTATGTAGAGATTAAATCTGCTTACTACACCGGACCATACTATAACCATGCTAGCAATGAGCCAGGAAAACATTCAGTATTGAAATGTATAAGATTATGCCCACCAGACGGTGCCCTCAACGAGTAACAACGTCGCGTGTCATACACGGAGCGTCAGCAATTATCGATTTATACGCTGTTGACAGTCCATGTCATGTTTCTTTCCCTGTCTTATACGTTCATAGCACGTTCATGATACGGTACGGTGTACTAGACAGACTTTCATGATACGGAACGGTGTACTGGACAGACTCCCTCATAGTTTATTGGAAGGCCCCAGCAAGAGATCAAGGACAGGACCAACAGTTTTATCTGTGTTTCTTTTGAGGCACGGCAGTATCACCGTACTCCGAGCTGCTACAGAAAAAATCCTGATTGAAAACCCCAATAACACTTTACACGACCTAGGTATCGAACCCATGACTTCACGCTTAGCAGTCGCGTTCGCATGCCCGACATCACATAGGACATTAGGGTAGTATATTGTAAATACCATAACAACAGTGGCATATAATGCCTATGACACGGTACAGTAACGATGGGGCGGGCAAAAGGTCACAGTTAAAATAAACGAACCCAAAATGATCAAAGCTGACATATTGAAACAAATGCGACTGTGATTAAAACAGGTCAAAGCCGTTAGCGATACACGTGTGACCTGTGGCTTGACACCAGCTCTTAAAATATCACGCCTGTATTCCCCGAAGGGTTAGGCAGAGGTGTACCAATGATCATCCACAATTTAGGTGCCATGTAATAGGGGGCGAGCCTATTGCCATTAACCGGGCACAAATCCTAACTCCGAGCTGCTACTGAGAATTTCATAGAAAAATTCCAATAATACTGGTTGACCTGGGAATCGAAGCCAAGACCTCTAGCGTAGCAGTTACGCTTAGGACTACTAGGCTAACGAAGCATTTTCAAAATTTCTTCATTTTTATTATATCAAGTATCTATAGATATATTTGCACAGTTTTCAAACTGGCCCTACAAGCTCCATACCCCCATAGGCCCCCTTTGCCCCCTCAAAGGGGTTTCTAAGGGCCATACCTGAAGAAAAAATTACATCAAACTTTATTATTTACTTAGGATCGCATCCGTGCCAAGTTTCAAGTTGATTAACACAAGAAATAAGATTGTTCATACAAGCGAAACCTCCCTTTTCTTTACCTTAAGGGTTAAATTTCCAAAAATCCTTTCTTAGCACTCGTCTACATCATACAAGGAACCCGTGTGTAAAATTTCACTTTTATAGTTCTAGTAATTTTTACTTAAACAATCGATTGAAAAAAGAAACTTATGCCCGCTGTATTGCGTCTAAAATCCTTTATAAACCCATTCCTATACTGATGTTATAAAGAGGTAAGATTTGTTTGTTTCTAACGAATAAGCTCCGAAACTACTAGACCGATTTTAACCATTTTTTCACCAATACATAGCTACATTATTCCTAGCTAACATAGGCTATATAACATCACGCTTCAACCAACGGGAGCGGAGCATTAACCAAAAACGTAACTTATGGCGGGTGAAATACGCCACGCGGTCGAAGTCGCCAGTTGTTTGCTAGTAATCAATAAATCCAAGGTGCGTCAATAAGTAGAGGACGACCAACTGTCTTCATTCCCACACTGTATGCACTTATATGTCTTTGTATTATTCACAAATATACCCTCTTTGCAATTTCCTTCGACGCTATATATACGTAGGTACCAATTAAATATTTACAAGTAGGAAATTTAATGGGCTCGCAAACGCTGTGGCGGTTTCCCATTGGTGAATATTTCAATCGATTGATATAGGTAATTATTTTAAACGCTAGTCTGTCTAGTTTCTAGAAAACCTTGGTCGTATTTGAAATATGACGTGTGGGTGAGTCTTTACCTGTAATTTATGTTCGTTTTATACGCACTTATATAACGATTTCGCCTTTTATGAAAGGTTTTTTTTTTTTTTTGCTCCACGTTATCAATTTATTATGACCTATATCGTGCATTGCTTCGTTAGCCTTGTGGTCCTAAGCGCTACGCTTGAGGTCTTGGGTTCAAATCCCAGGTCGAGCAACGTGTTATTGGGTTTTTCTATGAAATTCTCAGTAGCAGCTCGGAGTTTGGATTTGTGCCCGGTTAATGGCAATAGGCTCGCCCCCTATTCCATGGGACCTAAACATACCGGCGATCTGTGTACATTGTTACACCATTGCCTAACCCTTTGGGGAATACAGGCGTGATGGTATGTTGTTGATCGTGGATGCATTTAGACATGTATACATTCACATATACATACAGGCAAAAACTATAATTCATAAATCTCAATTACTACACTTTAACTCATTTCAAACCAAACCACCATTTACGTAAACAGTTAAAACGAACCAAAAACAATAACAAACCATTAAATTGTACCGACAAACGTCAATTAATAGCTGAAATTGCAATTAAAGCCCACTTCAGCTGTAATATCGCTTTACAGCCCGTAAATATACTTAATGAACATAAAGAGAGTCATGCTCTCATGGTCAATGGCCATTTACATAATCGGCCACGCTGGACGGTTGAATTGATATATCATTAGTGATAAATGGTTTGGATTTGCAGTTTACTAATGTAGCGTTGCAAGTACTTACCTATTTGGTAATCAGGGAGTCAATTCTACGAAATTTTAGGAATTAATGCAATTTAACTACCTCGTTAGCCTAGTGGTCCTAAGCGCGCCTGCTACGGTAGAGGTCTTGAGTTCAATTCCCAGGTCGAGCAAAAAGTATTATTGGGTTTTTAGAACTAAGATAAGTTATTTATTTTCATAATATTTTTACATAGTTCATAATCATTTTTTTGACGGGCCTGTTGGTCTAGTGGTTAGCGGCCCTGACTGCTAAGCTCGTGGGTTCGATTCCCACCCAGGAAAAACTTTGTGTGATGAGCATGATTGTTTGTTCTGTGTCTGGGTGTGATTTATCTATAATATGTATGTATTTATAAATTATATAAGTATGTATATCAGTTGTCTGGTTACCATAACACAAGCTCTGCTTAGCTTGGGATCAGATAGCCGTGTGTGAGTTGTCCCAAATTATTTATTTTATTTTATTTATTTATGATTTTGATGATGATGATCATTTTATTTCGTTCAAATATTTCAAAGTGGTTATTAAAAGTAGTTCATATTCATCCACCATTTCAAAAACGCAGTGAATTAAAAAGCTTGTTTGTATGCGAAATAAACAGATTATACTTACCTAAAAAACAATGTAGGTACACAAAGTATTATGTATGTTTACCAAGCAACTCCAGAGTGGTAGTTACCAAGTTTGGTCGTACGTGCTCCGCCGGGCCGCAGGTTCGATGCCTGCGCGATGCACTCCACGTGACCTGTAACTTGAGTACTATTTGTGTTTAATGAAACTGTGGGTTCAGTTAGCATTGTTTTAGATTTATGTTAATTGTGTGTGTGTGGTTGGTTTTGGTTGCAAATTGAACGTTCTAGCTACGTTCAGTAAGTTAGCAAAGTTTTAAGTTGTATTTCAATTAAATGGGTTTCATTCTGTCAATATGACCCAGCCCACGACAAAAATTCTTCCAATTTTTCGAAGCTTAAGGAATGATTTTGGATATTAACGCTGATTAATTTTACATCTAGTCTAAGCATGCGTTTTGGAGGTCAAAACAGACATAAGTACATACATAGACAAGAGTCAACATCAAACCGAACTCAAGTAAAAAAGAAACCTCGTACTGACAAATTTTCCTTAACCTTAGGGTACATTGGTACAAGCCCCTGTTACCCAATTATATATTTATTTTGTTCCACAAAAAAAAACTTACAGCTACATGACATAGAAAAAAAGTTTAAAAACATTATGGCCAATTATAAGTTTAATTATGAGGTTAAGCCATATACATGGTCAGGTCATAAGTTCTGTCAAAAACTTTCAACGTAATTAATGATATACTTTTTGAGAATGATTTCAAAGTTATATATGAAATGAAAGATAATTAAATGTACAATAAAATTTTATTTACATTATTCGAAATGCCCCCCTCCATTTTGAATACATGCCCTTAATCGGCGCGGCCAATCATCGATCGCAGTACGCACCACATTCATATCTATTTCAGCCGCTGCTTTAACCAGAGATGCTCGGAGAGACTCCAAATTCTGATGAGGTTTAGCGCAGACTTTCTCCTCCAAATGTTGCCATATCTTATAGTCCAGCGGGTTTAAATCTGGACTAGAAGAGGGCCAGTCTTCATGCTCGATGAAGTCAATTTCATGGGCGGTCAACCAGTTTTGCGTGCTTCGTGCCTTGTGAGCTGGTGCAGAATCCTGCTGGAATATCCAATGTCTGTTTTTGAACATTGTTTGAGAAAGAGGTTCTACTATGTTCGTTAGGACGGTATTTTGGTACACCACAGCACTGGTTTTCACACCTTTTTCACAGAAAAACACCTCAGTTAAGCCTGAATATGAGACTCCAAGCCAAACCATGAGTGAGGAAGGATGATGCCCTCGCTGGACCCTTGGAATACGCGCGCTCGCTTCTTCACTGCTGTGGGCATACACCTTATCATTTTGTTTGTTGTAACTTTCTTCGATGGTAAAAATTTTTTCATCTGAAAATAAAATTTCGCGGTATTTTTTTCCCGCGTACCGCCGTAACAAAGCGCGGGTTCTTTCCAGTCTAATTTTTTTCAAACGCTCGTTTAAAAAATGTCCGGTCTTTTTACGATAAGCTCGCAGTCCCAGGTCTTCATTTAACACTCTTTTGACCGTGGTTCTGCTTAACCCCATCTGAAGGGCTAAGATTTTTTGCTTACGCACGGGATTTCCTTGAATTCGCGCCTTTACTGCTTTGATGACCGCTGGTGTCCTAACTGTACGAGGTCGGCCACTCCTCTCACGATCTTCGAAGCTTGAATCTTCAGTGTATCGTTTGATAGTGCGATACACAAACTGTAGTGTTATTTTCAATTTTTGTAGAATGTTGAAAATCTCTTTTGGCGCGTAACCACAGCGGTGCAACGCGATAACAGCGACTCTATCTTCCTTCTTCGACCACTCCATATTTAAAAATGAATAAAATTTAATTTCTTTTTTTATTTTCGGCAAGCGCAAATGATCTACTTTTAAAAATAGTCGACGTTTATCTAGCCAGTATTCGAAAATTAAAATAATAAGGTTTTAACAGAACTTATGACCCGACTGGGTATATTCCGTAAATACGAAATTACAGAAAAACAACCACATTATACCTCTATCTCTGCCTCGTTGGCCTAGTGGTTCCTAGCGCGACTACTACGCTAGAGATTTTGGGTTCGATTCCTAGGTCGAGCAAAAAGTGTAATTGGGGTTTTCTATGAAATTCTCAGTAGCAGCTCGAAGTCAGATTTTGTGCCCGGTTAATGCCAATAGGCTCGCCCCTATTACATGTGACCTAAACCTTATTTAATCTGTGCCTAAACATACCGACGGACGACGACGGCTACGGACTTTGGGTGTACATTAGTACTCGTCTGCCTCCCTCTTCGGAATAAAGGGGTGATGATTACGTATATATCCAATCAAATATACACCCGCATCTCTAGACGAGCACATGATATACAACTGTATAATACGCCTAGAACTAATTACGGCAAAAGTGTATTTTGTATCAAGGAGCACAGATCTACAACTCTTTACCTAAACATATAAAAGATGCTAAATCAGTATTTTTATTCAAAAAGTTATTGAAACAACATATTTTCAAAGGCACCATAAAAAAACTAAATCATTATCGTACTCCGTGTAAACCGTCGCTTTTGTCTGTTCAACATCTATTGCCCGTAATTAGCAACTCGCATGACAAAGTTTTTTAGAATTACCTCCCAATCCGATAATGTTTGTATATTATTTTAAGAATACTGTCTACGCGCATCTTTATAATCTTATTTTATGTTTTATGATTTTCCTCGCAAGTGATTTGTAATCTTTGAGAAAATAAAGAATGATTTAAACCGTACATTGTATTTACCTCCATCTCTCTTTAACACCAGAAAAAACCCTAGCAGTCAAAACACCAAAGCAATCACTAGATTCCTCAAAAAAAACCACAACAGCAGTCTTCTTGACAGTGTACATTAATTTGACATTAAAGAATCCGATGAACACATTGCAAGGACTACTGGCACGCCGCCAGACCGGAGATGGCGGTTTAAATAAACCTTTTAAATTCATATTTATCCTTTGCTGTTTATGATACTGGTGGTATAAATATTGTGGGCGGTTTTTAGTTTTGAAATTGGTATGGTTTTGCGGTTTGAGGTCTACTAGAGAGCTATAGAATCTGTAGTCTTGTTCGTCTTGTATTGATAAAAGTTTTATACTGATATTATACCGGGAGACGTCCAAAATAAAACTTTGAAAGCCAATTCCCATGGGTTTCCCCAAATAATGGCAGTTCTGCGAATTTTTTGGGAAATTCCCACCTGACTTAAGATTTTGTCTTTTTGCATCACATATGCTTGCGTCTCCCGCGTCTTCTCGCCGACGAAGAAATCTATAAAAAATCAGTCTATCGGTCGTGGGGGCAGACCCTTAAGCGGCGATCAGTAAAACAATCTACATTTTTGTTGTTTGAACGCGCTAGTTTTCTTCAATTGAAGCTGTACTTCCCGGTATTACTTACTCACTTTCTCATTTACTTAAACTAGGTATAGATACTTAAGCAAGAAGTATAGATTATGTAGTCATTATTTCCATTCCGTTCCATTGGTTCACAAATACTCAAATGGATTTAACAGCCTTAATTTTTCACTATTATCTAACCACTACAATTTAATGTATTAAGAAAAGTGCACCATTTAACTTCGCCAGCCATTAACTATGGTTATTGCACAAAACCTTAACATTCACAACAAACAGTCTAACAAAAGAAAAAGCACAAAAAAATCGCCGAAAAAACTAGCCATCGCGGACGAATGAGAATCGTAAAAGTAACGCGCGAGCATCGCACATCGCGCGATAAAAGTAACGCGCGGCCATCGCACATCGCGCGATAAATCGTACCGCTTCGCCAATACCGGCAGTTAGCGGCATGTGCTGACAGCGGCCGCCGCTCACACCGTAACGAGCGAATAAATGGACGGAGGTCCGAATGAAAAAATAAATGTTACGTGCTTTTATTGGTAAAGGCTTTGGGAAACGCTTTTGTCGTGATTCGTGAGGTTTGATGGTTGGTGTTTCTAGAATAAATCATTTTAGTTTTGTTTGCTTAGTTAAGCGTGCCTTCTCTGTATGAGAAGAGGCCTTTTCCTTGCAATAATAGACTGGGATTATTATTACTTCCATACTTACCTACGCTATAGGTACTAGTTGTATTCAAATATACAGGATAAGTTTTTAACCAGTGCGTAATTTTTTTTTGGTAGTTCAGTGTCAGTAATAGAACACATTTCCGTGATTAGTTAAAAAAAAAAAAAAAAAAAATTTCATCCTTATCCGAGTTTGAAATAAGCAAAACATCCAGGATATAATCTATTCGCCATACTATCAATGAAAACTCGCGGCCGCCGCCGCCGCCCGGGCGCATGGCTGGGGTGAGGGGGTGGGGAATGCGCTAGCGCCGAGTGACAATGAAATATGGTTTTTAAGTAAACATGTTTTGTAAGCGATAACTTTTTTTTTTAGTACTAAGACATATCAAAATAAAATATACGTGTTTAATAAAACGTGTTGAAGTTTATTATGGCAAAATTTACGCACTGGTTAAAAAAATTTCCTGTAGAATGACCTTACTTTTTGTATTCAATTTTAAATACAAATAGGTTTTCGCGTCATAAAAGTAAAACTCATTTTTACGTACAACGCCCGTCTATCTCTCTTAGCCATTCGCTGCCAAAATATACTCACATAATTGCCATCATAACTCACTTAAAAAAAAACTAAACTAATAAGCGTTCCAGATGTCGTTGTTAACGGGACATTTCACACTAATCTAGCACGTCGTATACAAAACAACAATCATAAATTGTCGGGACATAGTTTGTGGAACAAGTACAAATGCGCATCGTTGCTGTTCATTCGTTTGCGTGGAGTAGACGAATTGATGCTGTGAGCAGCGACGCTTCCCGGCAGGAGTTTGTTTACGTGTGTTTTAATACTACTTGTACCTAAAACTTTTTTAGACAAATTGGACTATGTGAATCATGTGATGTTTGCGGAGTTTGCACGTTATAGCTATAGCATTAAAGACGCTTTTGTCTTGTGTAATTACAATAATAATTATGAATAACTGGTATAAAATAAATGCAATTTCGAATAATCTTGCCATTGGTCGCTGATATTATTTTTTACAACTGCAAAAATAAAGGAACGATTTCTCGTTAAAATCTCTGAATTTTAACGCCACATTATTTTTTACAACAATGAGACCATTTTAGTTTTAGTCAAATAACTTGATTATTAAAAATCTTACGATTATTTTTAATGTTCTATAAAAACTGATGGCCAAGCCTAAAATTTGGTAATTTTAGTTTGTCATTAACTTTTAAATGCCTCTTGCTAATATTAAACCTAATATTACAACAAATGTATGTGTAAGCTATGGTTACCTATAATTGAGTGCGCATCAAAGAATAATATAAGTTATACAAGCTCATATTTTGTAGATTTTAATGAATTACTTGTTGGTAATCCTCAAATCCTACTATCCTAATAATCCTTATTATAAATCTGAAGGTTTGTGAGAATGGACGGATGGATTTTTGTTGCTCTTTCACGCTTAAACCGCTGAACGGATCTGGATGAAATTTGGCACTGAGATAGACTGTAGTGTGGAATAACATATAAGCAACGTTTTATCCCGGAAAAATTTACAGTTCCTGTAGAATAATATACTTACTTTCACGGGGCTGAAGCGAGTAAACAAATAAACAAATTAACCAATGTCAACCCAGTCATCGCCCTTCGGTGTAACAGGCATCCCATGTCGCGTCTATCTTTACTGCGCTTTCCCAGTAAAAAGTAACGGTCGGTTGTCGGATGCATCTCTTATCTGACTCCGCCAGTTTACCAATTAGATTATTTTAACGAACATTCGTGAAATTAGTTTTTCGCTGTGAGGTTGGCAGCGCCGTTAAACTTCATCGCTTATGACCGACGCTGCAGTTTTGGGTTAGTTTGCGTTATGTTGGTAGTCTGGTTTTATGTTTCCATGTAAGTTAGAGGATTTTGCCTTTCGACAATGTGTGTAAAATTTTTGGGAGTTGCTGTGAAATTGCACGTTTGTATGTGACTACTTTATCTATAGATATATAATATAGATAAAGAGTTTGTTTGTATAAACGCGCTTAGCTACACAACTACTGGTTCGTTTCTGAAAATTATTTGGCTAATAACAAGCTACACTATCCCTAAGTGCTATATGCTCATCATCATCATCTCAGCCATAGGACGTCCACTGCTGAACATAGGCCTCCCCTTTAGATCTCAACATATACCGGTTGGAATATGTGGAGATATGCTCTACTCTATAAAAAAAAGGGATTCGTAAGAAAATTCACGCGGACGAACTCGAAGGCGAAATCTAGCTTAATTTATACAGCAGTGCTGTCCTGCAAAAAAATCCGTGCTGTCCTGTAAAATGAATTTTGTGATCCACCTGATGCTAGGGCAGTTGAGTTCACCAAAATTTACCACTGGAGATTCTTACACAACATCACTGCTGTTCTATAAACGGCTCAAAATAAATTCTCCCGTCTTTCTTCCAGCACATTCCCAAGAAGACATAAAACCCTCTAATTTTTCAACAAACACAAACAAGACCAAGAATTTAAACCTTTTAATAAAGTAAACTATAAAAATCCAACGTAATTGAGCATTTAATATAACTAACTATTCTCTGAAGTCTTTTGTAGCTTTCTAATGAAATGGGGGACCCCCGCCTTGTAAAAATAAACCTTCGCCGGCGGACCACGAAGGGGGGGAGAGGGGGGAAGTTGGGGGGGGGGGGGTCGTCTTGTCGCGAAGGCACACTCTCGATTAATTACAGTCGTAATCCAACTCGGTTGTATCCCTGTTTACACTCAGTTTGAATGGGTCTGCTTGAAGTTTGACGTTTTTTTGTGAGCCTCGAAAAATTTGTAACGAAATGAGTTGGTCCGGTTTTTATGTTGTTCTCAGTTTAGCGATTATATTAATACAATTTTTTGCTTTGTTTCCAATTATATTGATGCGATTATAACAACGTAAAATTTCAGGAAAGAATATAGAAAATAATAAGCTATTCGTAAAAAAAAACGTAGTAAATATATTTTCATACGGGTGAAAAGTTTTATATAAAGAAACATTAATACCCTGTTGGGTACAGCAATATTTTAAATAAGTAAGTAGGAAAGAGGAAAATCGCTTTAATAATTTTCCTTATTATTAAATTATTAAGTAATTTCCTATCTGTTTTTGTACAACAGTAATAATATATTTACTCTCTTAATATAATGTGAAAGTTTATGTAGGTATGTATTATTATTATGCGTAGGTACATATTTTTTTATATAACTTTAAAAAAAGAATTGCTTACAAATATAATTATGTTTATAACATACACACATACCACCACCACGCTTGTATTCCCCTAAGGGTTGGGCAGAGGTGTACCCAATGCACGCCCAGAGTTCGCCGGTATATTTTCTTACTATTTATTTATTTATTCTTATATTTTTCAACAATCCATTACCATTACATACTTAGTCATTCACTTAAATATAAATAAAAAATTAGCCTTAACTCACTTTCCACAACCAATAAAGCATATTATTCTATAACCAACCACAACTAAATACCAGGCAAGCATGATCTCAGAGAAAGTTAGCAAATTGTGGCATTAAATCTCAAAGTCCGACAGGACAGCCGCGCTATACAAGCACGAGCTATATATATATCGCATTTAATAAATTGGCGCGACTTTAACGAGCTACCAACGAATGTTTCTCCTGAGAGCAGTACTGGCAATGCTAACGCTGCGAAAAACATCGCTCTCTATGTAAACATACCTTTATATATTACAGTTGAAGACAAAATACAACTTCTTGAGTGCCTGGGCGCCTAGTACCATATTGTTTGTCTATACTAATATTATGAAGGTTTTTTGTTAAATGCGCTCGCTCTCTATGCAAACATACCTTTTATATATTACAGTTGAAGACAAAATACAACTTCTTGAGTGCCTGGGCGCCTAGTACCATATTGTTTGTCTATACTAATATTATGAAGATTTTTTTGTTTGTTGATCTTCTGACTGCTAGTGTGAATGGAAAAAATGTTTTTGTATAATGATAGCCAAATTCATGAGATGTATAGGCATAATATCACGCTATGACTCATTAGAGCGGAGCAGTAACCAAAAGACGCGTGTAAAACCGCGGGGTAGAACTAGTAATAATAAAGCTGAGAGTATTTTTTTTTTAATGCGCTAATCTTTGGAAATACTGGTCGGATTAGGAAAACCTCTTTGTATAAGATAGCCAGATTCATGAGGAACAGTATCAGCTATATAACATCACACTAGGACCCATGGGAGCGGAGCAGTAACCAAAGACGTGACTTAAAGCGGGTAATATAACCACACGGATGAAGTCGCCACCAGAAGCTAGTTCAGCCCCCCTAGCCAAGTCGCAAACGATAATCGTAAACGCTCGGTAGGTACCAATAGATTTTGAACTTAATACCCCAGAGCCTTAAGTTGAATATCTATTAAAGATTTCTAGGCGTTAGCGACTGGAAAGAACGAAAACGCTATGCAATCTTCATTAGATCTTCAACTTACAACCAAGCACATAAAGTTGAAGATCTATTAAAGCCTACTCAGCGTTTGCGTTTATCGTTTGTTACATGGCTACAGGGGCAGGTTATAAAAGAGAATGTTTTCTTTCGCTAATGTTTTCTAAAAAACAATTAATATTTGATCGTACGCCTACGAAAGTAAGTTTATTACTTTATTTGCGGGCAAAAAGGTAAAAGTCTAATAATGTCTTATTTTTCGTCGGACAGGTAATTTCTACTTAGGTTTGTTTAGTACACTAACTAAATTAATGTTTATTGTGTACTTATACTTATATTATAAAGCGGTTTTTTTTAGTTTGTTTGTAATGCTTTCACGCCTAAACCGCTCAAGTGATTATCATGAAATTTTACATACACGTTGTCAAGAGTACATAAAAGAACCATACCATCACGCCTGTATTCCCCGAAGGGTTAGGCAGAGGTGTACCAATGTACACCCACAGTTCATCGGTATATTTAGGGTCCCATGTAATAGGGGGCGAGCCTATTGCCATTAACCGGGCACAAATCCAAACTCCTAGCAAATTCTTAGTAGCAACTAAGAATTTCATAGACAAACCCAATAACACCTTTTGCTCGACCTGGGGATCGAACCCAGGACCTCTAGCGTAACAGTCGTACTTAGGGCTAACGAGGCAGTTCAGTACATAAGAGGACATACAGAAAAGAATAAGTAGGTACTATTCTTAAGGCATGGAAAACGCGAGCGAAGCCACGAGCAAAAGCTTGTAGGCTATATTTTGTTATCAAATTAGGGAACTGTAGGAAAAATTTACGCAGACAAAAGCTAGTAACTTGTAATAAAGTTAGTTTTGGTACTCAATTTTAGCGTCGCCATTTATTTGCGATGTTACCTAAAATGCTTTCTATTTCGTATTAATGCCATAAAACGAAGTCTAGATACATTATTTTTTACTAACAAACCTTTATTTTAAGGCTCAATCGTTTATTTATAAGTATCAAGAGTATCTTTTAATAAAACCTAGTCTTTATAACAATAACAATGTTGAACCAACGAAGTCGCATTTTCATTAATTTCCCGAAGTTTGGAAGCCGGGTACATTAACGCGGCTTCCAGTCAATTTCTCCCGAATATCAGTAGTAATGGCGGCTGTCAAGTGTCAGTTCGTGTTATAATATCTATTCGGAGCGAAACGCCCGGTAATTTGGCCTCTACGCCAAATATAAAATGCTGCCCAAAAAAGCGAAAAATATTTTCTCTTTTTTGTGAAGCTTTCATAAAATATGTGTTAATTTTTTATTCATGAAAATCACGAGTCACTCTCCTTTCTACGTCTAATTAAATAATTCCATTCTACGCTCTAATTAAAAACATAAATTCAATAACACTCATATAATTTGCTTGGACGTCCGCCCAGTGCTCTAAATCGGCTTACATCCCAGAAAAAAGTATGCGTAAACAAAATTCTTTTTAAAATGTCCAGCAAACTCTTAATTGAATACACTTGGAGGCATTCAAAGTATTCAACGTTTTTCCGTGAATAAAATGGTGAGCGGTGAAATAGCAGTGAATGTGGAGGGTCCGGAGATAGCAGCCACTCGCACACCGCACTGCAGATTTTGGGAAAAACGGCAAAGTTTTTGAGTCAGAAAAAAGTATATTTAAACTTGAAATCACGCTCTGTTAGTAAATCCTTGTAATATTTTTTCGTGGTTCATTAATTACAGTAGGTACTTTAAGTCAAGGGTATTACTATATCCAGAAAAAAAGTCCTTGTTGCTTGATCTAATAACATTACGTATTACGTAGGTAGTCCGGGGAAGTACTACCACAATACCTATTTCTGCCGCAAAGCAGCATTGCTATGTGCCGGTTTGAAGGGTATGGGTGTCGGTGTAATTTAAGGCATCTTTAAACATTTCAACTTTGTCTCTGGGATGGTAACGTCCGCTTGTATGCATCCAAGAAAATTAAAAAAAAAACTTGTAATTGTAACAAGCTAGGCAAAAACCAGGAGTGCTTACTTTACTAAATAAATGTAATACTTTTTTTTTAACCGAACTCCATGCTCATTTATTTTACACAAACCTAGGTTTATTTGAGTTCAAAGAACAGTACACAGAGTTTCCAACTGAGATCACTACAACCCAGTGTAATTAAATCTAACAAACGGACTAAGCACCAACCGAACGCGGTACACAAAACGAAACCTGGGTAACTTTAGAAAAAGGCAAAAAAACCGATGGGCTAACCGTGTTTGTTTCTAGAAAATTTTCTAACCGGCAGATTGAATTTAAAAGTTGGTGGGTTCGCTGCAGTCACCGTAGTTACCTCAACTGAAGTTCAGCTGCCGTGGAGTTAAGTGATCACTCGAGACTTTTCCTTGAGTACATTTTTTCTAGCTTCATTGGAGTTGGACCATTGGGCGTTTTTATAAGAATTTGGTGTTCGTTTTTGGTCAGGATCGGATATAAAAAATTGTTGACGTTTTTTTATGTACTAGGTTTTGCCCGTGACTTCGTTTGCGTAAAAAATATCTCAGGGGAACACAAAAACGTGATAAACTTTAATGTATCTATTAGCTAGAGCAATATCTATATGTGTGCGAATTTCTATTTAGCTATTAAGTGTGAAACTCCCGAATTTACAAACGATACCTAACGTTAAGACGTTTTTAAATGTATCGCTGTCGCTACAATATATCTTAAAATGATAGAGATAGCATAAGACTTAAAGGCGACTTAAAACATCCATCCATTCATCCTCACAAAATTCCGAGTTTGAAATAGTCGTAAACAGGATAGGATTACTAAAAAACGATTATAAAACATAAATTCATTTCAGAAATTCATTCCTCCTTTGAAAGCAATTAAAAATATTTGTATATTCTGTCCGTACGAGCGAAAATTCTATTTTCATTAAAGTTGAAATAATTATCTCGAGCGCGTGTAACTGGACTACCCAGTATGTTAAGGCTGTCCGCACACGTAATGCAATCGGTGACCGATATTTTTGTCGGAAAGAAATAAACATATTAATTCTAATAAACCAACGCATACTTCCTACAAAAGTAAGTCCTCGGAACTATGGATTTAAGAACCTACAAAATGTCCGTCGTTGTCGGAGGCTCTATGCCAGGGATGGCGAACCTTTATCGGTGATAGTGCCATTTGACGGGCCTGTTGGTCTGGTGGTTAGTGGCCCTGACTGCTAAGCCGGAGGTCGTGGGTTCGATTCCCACCCAGGACAAACTTTGTGTGATGAGCATGATTGTTTGTTCTGTGTCTGGGTGTGGTTTTATCTATAATATGTATGTATTTATAAATTATATAAGTATGTATATCAGTTGTCTGGTTACCATAACACAAGCTCTGCTTAGCTTGGGATCAGATAGCCGTGTGTTAGTTGTCCCAAGATATTTATTTATTTATTTATTTTTTATAGAAAAATAATAATGTGACTATGACGTGCCATCAAAGATTCTTGGCTTAGTTATATTGAATGGAGAAAAATACAACTAGAAGCTGTTAACACTCTTTGTTTGCAACTAGTTTGTACAAGAATCGTAATATTTACTATTTTATGTTTATTTTAATAAAAGGTTAGTGTGATTTCTGCTGTTGTAAATTGTTTTCGATCAAATACATATACAGTTATCATATATTGGCGTGCCCGAATTATTTTGTCGCGTGCCACTACTGGCACGCGTGCCATTGGTTCGCCATCCCTGCTCTATGCTCTATCTTTCCGCCCACGACCGACATTTTGTAGTATGTTCCATTCCCGCCGATAAAAAAATCGGTCACCGATTTTCTGACATGTGTGGGCAGCGTAAACAAAATACGGTAAACAAACGGCTTTGAATGCAACAAATTGACAATAGAATGACCTTTTAAAATAAAACAAAAGAGGAACGGAAACGAACGCATAGTCTTTGTTAAAAAGAGAAATAATTAAAACTCCCTTTGCACTAGTACTATACAATCCCGTTTTATGTAATGCAAGCGAAATTTAATTTATTACTGCGAGCGTACACTGAAAGCTTTTGTTACTCTTTAAATAAACATGCAAGCTTTACTATTCAATTTTGCGTCAACACGGCTTTCGTTATAATGCAACTGAAATTCGATTCATTAAAACAATCGCTCGATTTCAATAGGCCGCGGTTTCAACAAAAGATATTACAGGCCTCGGAGACTGCCTCGTTAGCCTAGTAGTCGTGAGCACGACTGCTATGCTAGAGGTCCTGGGGTCGATTCCCAGGTCGAGCAAAAATTGTTATTGGGTTTTTCTATGAAATTCTCAGTAGCAGCTCGGAGTTTGGATTTGTGCCCGTTTAATGGCAATAGGCTCGCCCCCTATTACATGGGACCTAAATATACCGGCGAACTGTGGGTGAATATTGGTACACTTCTGCTTAACCCTTCGGGGAATACAGGTCTGATGGTATGGTTTTTTATAAATAAATATACATGCAAGCTTTACTATTCAATTTTGCGTCAACACGGCTTTCGTTATAATGCAACTGAAAATCGATTCATTGAAACAATCGCTTGATTTCATTAGGCCGCGGTTTCAACAAAAGATATTACAGGCCTCGGAGACTGCCTCGTTAGCCTAGTGGTCCTGAGCACGACTGCTACTCTAGAGGTCCTGGGTTCGATTCCCAGGTCGAGCAAAAAGTGTTATTGGGTTTTTCTATAAAATTCTCAGTAGCAGCTCGGAGTTTGGATTTGTGCCCGGTTAATGGCAATAGGCTCCCTATTACATGGGACCTAAATATACCAGCGAACTGTAGATGTACATTGGTACCTACACCTCTGCCTAACCCTTCGGGGAATACAGGCGTGATGGTATTTTTTTTTTTATAAATAAACATGCAAGCTCTACTATTCAATTTTGCGTCAACACGGCTTTCGTTATAATGCAACCGAAATTCGATACATTAAAACAATCGCTCGATTTCAATAGGCCGCGGTTTCAACAAAAGATATTACAGAAATTGCTCGGGAAAGCAATAATTTTCAGTGAATACACTGCTGCCATATAAATTGATGCGACAGTGATATTCAGAAGCTTTCGCATTTATTCACACTTACATACATACATTCATACATACATACCATGACGCCTGTATTCCCCTAAGGGTTAGGCAGAGGTGTACCAATGTACACCCAAAGTTCGCTGGTATATTTCGGTCCCATGTAATAGGAGGCGAGCCTATTGCCATTAACCGGGCACAAATCCAAACTCCGAGCTCCTACTGAGAATTTCACAGAAAAACCCAAAAACACTTTGCTCGACCTGGGAATCGAACCCAGGACCTCTAGCTAACGAGGCAGTGAATACACTGCTGCCATATAAATTGATGCGACAGTGATACTCGGAAGCTTTCGAATTTATTCACACTTCCATACTAATATTATAATTGTAACTCTGTCTGTTACGCTTTCACGAGTAAATTGAAATATTTATTTCAGTCCAAGCGTACTGTAAAAGATGAATAGAATATTACTTCATTTGCAAATATGGATACACAATAGTTGTTATAATATATAAATCGAAATCAATTCGGTTTGCAAATATTTACATATTATGTTAGTAGGTAGAAATTCATAGATGAGTTAGTAAAATTTAAAGCCACTATTATTTTAAACCACTGAACTTATATTGATGGGTATCGAATAAATTTGAACCCCAGACAGAAAAGACATATGATACTTTTTATTCCATGCGTCCGCTAGCGAGTAAAGAAATAATTTATTTGCGCATAACCCACACCAGTATTAACGTTGCATTAAGACGACGCAGCCAAAATTCAATCCAGCAAATGAACAAAGGCAGACCCACAAATAAAATGTATCAACCAAAAAACCTTTAATTAAATGCCAGAAAAAAATAAACTGCAATTGAATTCGACGCGTCGTATACAAAGGCATTTGGGCGAAAAAACCTCCCAAAAAGCAATAATTAAATTTACACGGATTGCTCTCAAACATTTGCGATGCATTTTTTGGGCGGCGCGGGGCGAAAAGAGAAATTGATTTGGACAAAGTGGGCGCGGGGTGGGGCGGGCGGATATCGAAAGCTCATTTCCGGCGAGCGGGGCGCTTCCGCCCCCGCCCTGGATCCGCTCACTTTTTACTAATATAGTGTAAATAATACCGGCGGATTCGTTCTGAGTAAATTTGCTTTTGTAAGTCCGTTCTGTTGTAACCTTACTTTTGGGTTTTTCCCTAAATTGGTTAATTGGTTTAAGGAGATGGGTTCGTTTGGAGTTGTATTTTTATATTTGAGTTGTCTCAGAGTTGACTTAAACTCTTCTATTATTAATGTTAGGTAATTTAAACAAAGGGTTTTTTTAAAATAAAGGTATTTAAGTAAAGCTTGGAGTTCTGTGCTTGTTTTCCTCTAATTATGGAGTTAAAGTTTTGTTAGAGCTTATTCTCCCTGTTTAATTTATCATGGAATCATTCTTATCTATACTAATATTATAAAGCTAAAGAGTTTGTTTGTTTGAACGCGCTAATCTCAGGGACTACTGGTTGGAATTGGAAAATTCTTTTAGTGTTGGATAGTCCATTTCTTGAGGAAGGCTATAGGCTATGTAACATCACGCTACGACCAACAGATGCTGAGCAGCGAGGGTGAAACCGCGGGGAACAGCTAGTTAATATTATAAATGCGAAAGTAACTTTTTATTCTATGACGTTATCTGCGTCCGCGATAATTGACACTTACACGGGCGAAGTCGAGGACAAAAGCTAGTATTTTACAATCTAAAGCATCTATCAAACAACAACAAAATATCATTAAATAAATTGGCTTTTTATTCATACAGAACTTCACACCCACACTTAAAATAAACGAAGTAATATTGACTTCACTTCTCATTTTAAATACACTTTCCGATTGGCTACACACGTCTACTTACTTGCGCTACCCACACTACCTGCGCCACCGTACACTCAGTGCGTTCCATTCAACTCAGCATTGATATCCGCAACCAGTATTACCTCTTTGTTCCCAGCCACTTTGTAACCGAATGTAGCCGTACAGTTTTATTGCCAATGAAATTACGGAAGGAAAGTAGCTCCACGTTTTATATTTTTATGGTTTTATTCCTGTTTATGGGCTGCGAATGTGACGCGGTTACTTTGAGTTACGGCGACCTTTGACGTCTGAAGTTGTTTAAAAGTAACAAATCGACGATTACCTTGAGACCTTGGGTTTTTAATGGCGTGATATTTATGAACTGCCTCGATGGCCTAGTGGTCCTAAGCGCGACTGCTACGCTAGAGGTCTTGGGTTCGATTCCCAGGTCGAGCAAAAAGTGTTATTGGGGTTTTCTATGAAATTCTCAGTAGCAGCTCGGAGTTTGGATTTGTGCCCGGGTAATGGCAATAGGCTCGCCCCCTATTACATGGGACCTAAATATACCGGCGAACTGTGGGTGTGCATAGGTACACCTCTGCCTAACCCTTCGGGGAATACAGGCGTGGTGGTGGTGGTGATATTTATGAAATTTTGAGAGTTTCCTTAGTTGATATTTTGAGTTAGCTAAACTCAAATACCGAAGAAGAGTCAACAGTTCAAACTTGATAAGGCTTTCAGGAACGGGTCTAAAAATGGAACCTTCATAAAGCCACCTAAGACCACGTCCTTGAAATTTATTTGGTATTTTTCGTGAATTTCTGTTAATACATCTAAATAATTTATTTATTTATTGTTAATTTACAACAGTTACATCAATTACAGTAAATCTATTTGACAACGTGTTTAAAAATATCAATAAAAAACTTCGATCAAGTAAAACATGAGCTTGAACTAAAGAAGGCAGAAAATCGTTATTACCAACGCAATCACAATTTACACGTAACACAAATATATATACCATCACGCCTGTATTCCCTGAAGGGGTCGGCAGAGGTGTACAAATTTACAGCCACAGTTCGCCGGTATGTTTTAGTTCTCATGTAATAGGGGGCGAACTTATTGTGATTAACCGGGGACAAATCTTAACTCCGAGCTGCTACTGAGAATTAGAAAAAAACCCGATAAAACTGAACACAAATCTCAACTAAAAACTGCACTTAACCTTCCCGTCTCCCAAAATAACCCTGCAAATAACCGAGCGAATTCCTCTTCTTTCTTTCTTTCTTTGGAACAACAATGCCAATTTAGACACAGTTCACACAAATTTTACTAGACCAATAGTGGTTCCATTACCTCGAGAGTATGGTAACAATAGGAAAACACTTCGGGTCTAATTGAAGACGTACGTGGGCGGACTTAGGGTTGACACCGCAGGGATTTGCATGGAACACTTACTAGTTTAAATAAGGAACTAATAATGTCTATTTATGGCTTACGACAAAAAGTTATCCTCAAATAATATGTTAACTAATTTGAATCATCGTTATATTTCTCTGTATCGTTTACAGTTGACTGAATGACATTTTACAAACTTTAGCGCTATATGATTTTAGTGGTTTTTCTTAGCTTTTTTGTTTGCCAGTACATTTTGTGGATGGGAAGTCAATCCGCTCTGCGTAGAGGGGAAGGGAGTGTCAGACTTTTACTGACTTAAACTCACCCGTGTTCCTTCTAAATGCCCTTTGCGTTCAAGGGCCGCGGTAACTCTTTCGGATAAATTCAGCAACCCTCGAAAGGCAGGAATGAACCATCTGGGAGAATTTCTTGTCACAGAGTACTACTTTAAATGAAGATCGAAACTTTTAGCGTACTGGGCGTACGTTTATGTATCATGCGTCTTAATCAATTTAGTGCGAATCTTCCTCATTCTTCCTTCTCTAAGTTCCTCCATCACAACGCGGCAGCCCTGTGTGCATCGAGTGCAGAAGGTAGCACGTCTGCAGAGAATTTGTTCCCGCGTTCGGTAATGCACTGTTTTGTTCGAGACGAGAGCAAAGTAAAAGTAAATGTTTGCTTATTTACAATTGGGTCGCGTCGTTTTCTGATACGAATCTTGCGGTGCATTATGTTAAGAGGGTAGTTAGATAATATCAATTTCTTCTTCGTTTGTTTGTAATAATAATAATAAATAATAATAAATCATTTATTTGCATAAATAAGGTACAGAAGGTTGATAACATAAATAAAATTGATCTCTTATTCTGCCTTTAATTTCGGCGTGCAAATATAACACATAATAGTTTAAATAAATGAAGTATTGAATACTAGCTTCTGCCCGCGACTTCGTCCGCGTCACAGTTGATGTGTTATCCTACGGGTACCGTACATTTTCCCGGGATAAAAAGTAGCCTATGTGTTATTCCAGACTATAATCTATCTTTGTGCCAAATTTCATCCAGATCCATTCAGCCGTTTAAGCGTGAAAGAGTAACAAACATCCATCCATACATACAAACTTTCGCCTTTATAATAGTAGTAGGATAATCATGCACTCATTACACAGATTTCAATTCCATCAAAATTAAATAGTATTGTTGAATTAAAAAAGAAAAAATGTCAGTATAATAAAATCTAATCAAAATGTCAGTATAATAAAATCTAATGAAATTTAATAAAAATAACAATCATAAGTATCAGTAATCATCATGTCAATTAAACCAATATCAATAATACCAATGTTAATAATAATCATGTCAATAATAATCGTATCAATAACCATCATGTCAAAACTTACAATTTATACTCTAAAAACTCATGATCTAGCGATGACATAATTATTAGGAGGGAGAAGCTATAAGCTGCAGTTTTGTATCGTCGTCAAATTTAAGGATATTTTTTAGTTTAGGCACCTGCATTAGGCAGTGGAGTACCATACGCAACGGAGTAGTTCTGTTCTTTCAAATAGTTAAAGTGTATTCAAAAGTGCCTGTAAATGTTAATCTTGGGTTACTACTCCGCTCCCGTGTGTCGTGGTGTGATGTTATACAGCTTATACCATTACTCATGATTCTAGCTATCATAAACAAAAATGATTTTCCAATCCGACTGGCAGTTCCAGAGATAAGCGCGATTAATCAAACAAAATATCACTTCAGCTTTATTATATTAGTACAGATAGATAATCGACTTGATTTTTAATTTCGATTTTGTCGAAAGAAAATAACGTACAAAAAATTTGCCGTAGTACCTACCTGAATAAAGAATGAAATAAATAATCCCTGCCCACGCCATTTTCCCTGGCTGTTGCCATAGCGACATCGCTTAAACCGGCTAAATATTTTATTCTTGGAAATATTCTCCGACTTCCCGGCGACTGTCGCTACCTTAGATTGTCGAAAATAACTTAAATACACTAATGAATATTTCTTTTTCCCTCTCCATAACAACTAGAATTATAAACATTAATTATGTGTATTTCTAGCTTTTACCCAACTATGTTGGGGTCGGGTTCTAGTCTAACCGGGTACAGCTAAATACCAGTGTTTTACATGGAGCCACTGCCTATCTGTCCTCCTCAACCCAGTTACTGGGTAACACGGTACGTCTTGGTAAGACTGGTTGTCAGACTTCCCGGCTTCTGACTATCCGTAACGACTGTCAAAGGTCCACGAATGACAGCTGGGGCTTTACCTGCTTTCCGGGGAACGGAGGGTGTCACACCACCAACTTCTAAACTCAGTAAGTTAATAACTGTTACTGAGAAATTGCTAATGGTAAAACCCAAAAACTTTTTGCCCGACCTGGGAATCGAACTTAAGATCCTTCGCTCATCAATCGCGCTTGCAACCACAAGATCAATGGGGCATCACAACTAGAAATATAAACATTAATTAAACTGCTTTACCATTAGTTTTACTTAGAAATAATTAGATGGTTGCTTAGCAACGGAAATGTGATCGCAAAAGAAGAAAATGTAATGAAAAAAAAGCTTAATACAATTGTTTTTTTTTAATACCTTACCTATCAGGTTTATAAAATAAATTAGGGAAGCTGATATTTGTACAAACAAATCTTGATTTTTATTACAATTCAAAAAAAATGTAAATGTTACTTTCAATTCGAAGCTAGAGTTATCATAAATTATTTTTAATCAATTTAAACTAAATAGCCCCGTTGGTCTCGTGGTCGCAAGTGCGACTGCTGTGCAAGGGGTCCCGGGTTCGATTCCCAGGTCGAGCAAAAAGTGTTATTGGGTTTTTCTATGAAATTCTCAGTAGCAGCTCGAAGTTTGGATTTGTGCCCGGTTAATGGCAATAGGCTCGCCCCCTATTACATGGGACCCAAATATACCGGCGAACTGTGGGTGTACATTGGTACACCTCTGCCTAACCCTTCGGGGAATACAGGCGTGATGGTATATTTTTTTTATTTTTTTAAACTAAATAGTAGCATATTTTTTGAAAACTTTAATCTTACAAATAGATATATATAGACAGACACTATATAGTCGTTGCCCACGACTTCGTTCACGTGGCTACAGGCAGTGGGTCGTAATGTGAATCTATCTATAACATACAAAAATAATATTTTTTAATCTTACTCGCGCCAGAGGTTAAACCATAAAAAACAGAATAAACAAAAAAGCTCTTTAGCTTTATTATACTCGTATTTGTATAGATTTTGAATCTGAAAGCTCAAAATACAAAATTTTCGCTATATTCATGAAAATGTAATTATATACAAAGCCAGAATCAATGCCTACGGATTCCGTACGTCACTGTCATGCAATATACAGCCACTAATCTGACTTCCTAGTAGATATGATATTATGATGTATGTTTGTTCATCTATCACGTATTAACGGCTGAACGGATTATGATGAAATTTGGCATACGGGTAGACAATGAAATGGATTGAGCTATATTTTTTATCTTAATAATAACAGGCCGCGTTAGCCAAGTGTTTTTAAGCGCGACTGCTACGCTAGAGGTCTTGCGTTCGATTCATAGGTCGGGCAAAAAGTGTAATTGGATTTTTCCATGAAATTCTCAGCAGCAGCTCGGAGTTAGAATTTGTGCCCGGTTAATGGCAATAGGCTCACCTATTACATGGGACCCAAACATACCGGCGAGCTGAGGGTGTACATTGGTACACCTCTGCTTAACCCTTCGGGGAATACAGGCGTGATGGTGTGTGTGTGTATAATAAAAACCATGGTCAAAAGATAGCACCAAATAATTTTCGAAATTCGGGACATTGAAATTCAATACATACAATGTCGCAACCGACAGACAGTAAAACAAATAGGTTCGATATATCATTGGCCTGTACATGATTTATTTACGTACATTGATTCATATTTATGGCATTGTTTTAATGGAAATCGCGCGAGTGAACGAGATGGGGTAAACGGAGCATAGCCCCATGTCCGAAGCTGTGCTTAACCGATAAAATGGGTTAACAGACACCGCCTATCACTTGACATACTTTGCATGAGCTGTAAAAATGCAATTTCCCCATAGATCTTGTATGGTAATATGGTGTTGTGACGTCAGTCAACATTTAATTGAAATTCAATCGGAGTTTCAAAACAATCAAGTATTTTATGTCTTGACATTATTTAATATTAAATTACGCACCTGTCTGTTATTATGTAACAGCTCGTTGTAGGTTGTAGGGCACAGTGACTTTGAGATCTGCCGTGCGATTCTCTAACATATTTCAACGTTGCGCTCGACGTTGAGCTCGTCGACGACGCTACTGTCAAATCAACTTTACGCACAACGCATAGAGTTGATTTGACAGTAGCGTCGTCGACGAGCTCAACGTCGAGCGCAACGTTGAAATATGTTAGAGAATCGCACGGCTGATTCTATAACGTCAATGAAAACTATAAGAGTTGAAATAACTAAATATCTAACTATAATATATATATATATATATATATATATATATATATTTAACTAATATAATTAAAAATACCCGCCTTTTACTGACACACTGCAAGGCAACAGCCTTCGCGTATAGAAAACGCACGAGCATTGATCACCACGATTGCTTAAGGGTTATTGGCGATTTCAGATATACAATGATTATATGAAGTCCAGAAGGCCAATTTTCGTATTTAATTAACATTCACAATCTCAACTCAATTCCACTCATTGTCAAAAATGTACGTAATATAATATAAAAGCATTTTTGACAAAATTCCGACTGAGATTATATTGCGAACGTTTCTAAAAGTTCCTAGCTTTCCAGGAAACTCCCCAGGTCACCTGTTTACCTCACCCGTAACAGTATTTAGTTTAAAACCTGATCCAAACTTGCATTAACATCTCCATAAGCTTCGTGTAAATCGTAAACTTTTAACTATACAACTTTGAACTCATCATGTTTTTGCAAAAGTTTACTTTAAGCTCTATTAGCAGAGGCAAGCTAAGCTTATGAACAATAAGTTGTGCTTAGCTACCTGTAAATTATAAAACTGAGCTACATGTAAACTGTAAACTTTACGCTCATCATGTTATGGCAGTTGTTTAGTAGTTTCTGTTAATATCCGTTAGTTTCATGGACTGAATGTGTATTTAAATATGAAAACGTTTTATTTAGATAAGCGTCTCTCGTTTTAATGTTTTGTCGGAATAATTTTCTGAGTGGTTCTTTGCTGAATGTGATATGTACTAAAGGATTGACTGCACTTATTATTTTTCTGATTTTAATTAAAAACGTGACTGCGTGTTGCGGGTTCGTTTCCTGGATGAAGTAAATATTTGTATGTTTTACAGATAGTTGTTCCGGGTCTGGTTGTTTTTGTATAATGTCTATGTTTGTAAATGCACCCGCAATACAGGAGACACTCATCACACGTTGTGTTGTTGTGTATTCTTACACTTAAGACATATCAACTTTGTATCTGGGATGGCAACGCATTTGCAAGCTTTTTGTTATTGCAGATGTTTATAGGCAGTGGTAACCACTTAACATCAGGCGAGCCGTCCGCTTGTTTGTCATCCAGTGATATAAAAAAAAAAACATATACACACATACTATCACGCCTGGATTTCCCGAACGGTTAGGTAGAGGTGTATATTTAAAAATAAAAAAACTTTCCAAACAGAAACCTTCAACGTTATCACCACGCCTTCTCATCTGCTTAGGTAAGCAGTACACTTACGAACATATAATAAAACTGTCATTCCGACCTATCTGTGTGACAAAGGGTGATATTTGGGACCGCGTCGCCGTGGGCCCAGTCGTTTGACAAAGGGTGATATTTGGCACCGCGTCGCCGTGGGCCCAGTCGTTTGCATCCGAATGCCGCGCGTTAGTTTAACGTGTTGTTTGGGGCTGTGAAGGTGGCGGGAAGACTGACATGAGTTTGCGACCTGGCTGTTTTAGTTGCTAGCTTTTGTACGGGACTTTGGCTGTGGAGACTTCGGTAACTAAGCCTGAGTCTTAAATTGTCTTACGGGTACGCAAATACGGTATAAAATCCAGATCAATATCTGTATGTTTGTCAAATTTTAGCTATTTTTTTTCAGCTATTTATGTGTGAAAGAGTAACAAACATTTATCCATCCATCTTCACAAGCTTTTGAGTTTATAATAGAATCGTCGGATAAGAAAAAAATATGTTTTTTTTTTTCAATTATGATATTATGACACTGAAAATTTGATTTCGAAATACGAGTATACGAGTATAAGGCCAGTTTCCTTGAAAATTACAGGTATAATTATTATGATATATATTTTATTAATCCTAAAACAAAACTTTATCTATTTTATAAATTTGAAGCAAAATAGGTAGCTATGCTTTTTTAATCCGGGGTAAACACTTTTTTTCAATGCAAGCCCTCATGTAGTATATTTCTAGCTGACACTACATTACGCCAGCATTTGCCGCTGTCTTTAAAGTCCCACCCAAAACCTTCATGAATGATGTATGTGAGCGATCAGTTATCTGATCACGGAAGGTGTTACAGCGCCATCTACATTCTGGGAGTCAGAACTATCGTATTTCTTCATACGACCGACATTCATATGTGTCACTATAAATGTTGATACACACTGAGGTGGTTTTCATTTTCATTTTTTAAAACGTTGCCTCACTCTAGGAGTTTGTCCTGTGTGCTTACAAACATATAAACTCATATACACAAACAGCTAAACCCGGAACAACTATCTTTAATATGTGTATGAAAGCAAAATATTATAATGCAGAAAGCAGTATATTATAATGTTATGTAAAAGTAACACCTTTTGTGGCTTAAATTTTCAATTGATAGAAACAAACTTTTTCAATATATTTTAAATAACATACTCGCTACGAAAACGCGAGCAGCCAATTACTCCAACAAAAAAAACAATCGCCTATTCGTTTTCATTTGAATTCCTTCTGGAATTCACCTGTGTAATTGAACTTTCGGCTACATTGCATTGATATACAACCTTCACAGTACCAAAGTAGGCCGCTGTAAACACAACCTACCAAAATGTGGGGATTATAGAACCCATCGACACCCAGTGCTTTCTTTTTTTTCCATGTAATGACGTTCAAAAGTGCCTTTTAATGGTCTAATTGAAATAAATGATTTAACTTTGATTTTGAAAAAATAAATAAATAATAATACTCTCAGCTACCATTTCACATCTCGCAAACAGTTGCATATAGACATACACCTTTGTTCAAAAGACTTGAAATTTTAAATACGAACATGCACTCAAACAAAGGCGCACCTCCCGACGAGGTGAGGCGAGTCGCCACGCTCGATCTTCGTTGTGTCATAGTGTGCTTTGATCCTAAGTGTCTTATCACACTAGCGGTTTGCGAGCGGCTGCGAGGTGGGGCGGGTGCGCAGCGAATGCGTCGCGAACACGCCGCGGCTACACAGCGAAGACGTCGCGGTCGCGTGGCAAATTCGCAAAAAATTTTTGTCGCGTATTTGTAGCAAATTAACGTCTTACAAAATGGCGTCCACACTGATATTCTCGGCGATCGCGTTGCGTAACGGCCGCGTGTTCGTTGCGCGGTCGCTCCGCTTTGAAAACGCTCGCATTCCGCTAGTGTGTTAAGGCCCTAACGGTTTACATTGACACATGTCACTCCGGTTATCCCCCGGAAAAATATTACATGTGCATTTTTATTCCCCTATTTGACCTTTCAGACTCGTGTTTGTTTAAAAAGAGGTTACGTTTCTGTGTTTATTTGTGGTGCTTTTTTGGTGTGTAATAATGTGTCCTTTTGTATAAATAGGACTGTATTATTGTAATGTGTTGACGGTGCGGTTGGTTCAGTGGTTGAGGGTTGGCTGTTACGCTGTGTGTCGTGGTGTCGATTCTCGCACGGAATAAAAATGAGTTTATGTATTTCTAACCACGATACAGGAAAAAATCCTAGTGTAATGCAAAGTTTACTTAAAATATATACCTATATTATGCGTTTGCATTGATTGCTTGTTAAAGAAAGTTAGGTTGGTATTTCTGGAATGGCATCTAATACTAGCTTCTTCCCGCAACTTTGTCTGCATAGACTTCATAATTAAGCCTAATTCCTAAATCATCCCACGAGATCACAAAAACGGGATAAATTCCTTTGTATTAAGCTAGATGTGCCAACTTACAGCTAATTCCATCCACCTATCCCCACAAAATTTCACCTTTATAATAATATAATAGAAAAAAAACAAAAGTAAATAAAAAACTAATAAAATATACTTTTATAATAACTTTTCTATCACCCGGCCCCACAAAGCCTCCCTTAAACTGAGCTCCATCGATAGCAAATTTTATTAGACGCCGAACGAATACCAGTAATTATCAACCCCCGGGGGCCTACCACCATGGCTTAAAACAGTATCATATTAATATTACTTTGCCTTGCGTACTGTTGAATTTTCAACGCTCGGCTCAGCGCCTAGAATTGCAAATCAAACAACTGAAATTACAAAGTAATATTAAAATGTTACTGTTTTAAGACATGGTGGTAAGGCCCCTGTTCAAATAAAAGCGTATTAACAGGAAGTTAACTGAAAATTTAACTACCTACTAATTTGTATTCAATATTTTAACGTAATCCATTTATTTTCTTTGGCGAGAAATGGAAGACGCTACTAATGGATAATAGCTTTTATTGTTTTGTAAATTATGGTCGGAAATAGGTTACATTAGTCGTGGGAAAGAAAGCTTCTACGTTGTTAATGGCTAGCGAGAAATAAATAGGTGAAAAGGCTAATGTTTATGTGAGAATTTATTTATTTTATACAAGGTGACCTTATAGTTTACTGTAAGTATAAATAATACCAGTATATTAATGCAGAGCAAAGGCGTCTTCTCATAAAGAGAAAGCACGAGCATTTATCACTACGCTTGCTCAAGGCGGATTGGCGATTTCAGACTTTTATAATTATAAAAGTCTGAATAAGTCTGATAAGTCCAGGATTGTACTATGAGAATGAGGGAAGTGGAAGTGCACCTATGTTTACGCACATACTTGTGCACTATAATATCTCCTGCGCCCTTAGCTAGTCTTCATTGAGATTAGCCGCCATGACCAAAATCGTCCTGAAAAAATATTATTACATTACCTCACAGTTAATCTGGAATTAAATTCCGGATTATAAATCATCCGAAACCAAGAATAAAGGAAATGGATAGCTTAGTATGCAAGGGTCACAATGAAGATATAAAAAAATAAATCAAAGCGAAGTCAGGCGTGCAAAAATGTTAAGATATGCTTTAACCCTAACGTGACGATCCTTCTGACGTGTAGGGTTGTCAACTACAACCGGGACTTGGGGTTCCCACAAAAAAAAGTTCTTAAAAAACTAGAATTGTCCTCTCAGTTAATACTATCAAATATGCAATCCATACCATCTGGAGGGTAGTTTTATTATTTTATAGGGACAATAGCAATTCAATCTTAGTCTATCAAAAATCCCTATAAATTACCAACATATTTCGACATTGATTGTCGCTCAGATGAAATTGCGACTAGATTTTGGTAGCTTAAATTAGTAGAATTGCCATCCTAATTTCAAGACTGAGCTGCCTAACTTGTTCCATTTGTGACAATTTGCAACAGACATGCAGTTAACAACTAAAGTCCTGAATTAATTTGACATGCATGGTAACTTAAACTGTATAAGTGTATACCAATATCCTTTAATCACATTTTCCAACAAACAATTCTAGACATAATAACTTAACTTTAAACTTTACAGAAATGTACCCATCACTTGCCTATTTACACATTTAGACCCTAGGACTTCGTGACAGCCCTATAACAGCCGTAGGGCACAAGTTTCTTTCAAATTCATCCATCTTTTGACAGACCGGGGTGGGTCAGTTAGAGGACGGACGTGGGGTGGAGGGGGGGGGGGGGGTAGGAAATGAGACCCCCAACCCTCGGGACGCTTTGCATACAGATTGGGTTGGACCGCCAGTCCGCCAGATACGGGGGCATACGTGTTTTGGGGGTAACGTAGTGGAGAAAGCGGTGGGTCAATTCGGTTTTGGCAAGTTGCCGTGTTTTTCGTTTTGATTGGTTAGTTAGTTGTTTTGTGTTGTTGCAGGTGAATGATAAGTTGGGTTATTAATTAATTCTATTTTTACATAATATATAGGGTAAGAAGTAAATGTTGTCTTCATACACATTAGGGACGAGTATTGTTCAACACGTTTGATGGTTTGGTATCGAATTTAGTTCATCTGCAATTTTATCCTCAACATGTTTTTTTTTGTCTATCATCCGTAGTAACAAAGAAAAGATCAAACAAAGAGGTTAGTCCTGTCAAAAAGAACCCAACACACATCAAACTTTCCCCCAATATTTTCGCAGTAATTGTAATGATTTAAATCAATTCTAAACATTCTTTATTTGAAGTGAAAACTTCTTTAGCGGCTTTGTGCACTTTTTTTGGAATGGGTAAAAAATGTTAAACTCGCGTCAGGACACGTGACCTGATCGAAAATCTTACGAATTAGATATAACATAGCGCAATATACTAGATAGCGCAATAAATAAATATTGTATAATACCACATACATGATAGTACTTTTATACTGAACAAAATATCAAAAATGCACAACGTTAATATTCAAGTTTTCACTTCTGCCGGCACTCCCGGAGTGCAACCCGTCGTTTTTTTTTTATTTGTTTTTGCTGGATTCATCCAGCAATATTATCTTTTAAAACTTTAAAAACTGCAAAAACTTTGTCCAGATTGTACCATTGTTTACACAATGTAGTACATAGTGGAACACTTTTTTTAAAAGTTCCGTGGTTTTTTGAGCACCATTATCGTTTGACCCCTCGGCTTTGTAGTCCCCTAAATGGACTATTTGCCTGTCTACATAATTTAGACAAGAGTACACACAAGTATATCTCGTTTTTTACTTTGTACATACAACAATTTTGTTTTTAAAAATGAAAATATTTTTGACGCTAGTTCATTAGGCTTTGTGTGTTTTGTTAAAGTTTTTCATGGTCCGGATTTTAGGAAAAGCTAGATTAGAGGCATGTTTGAGGTCATAATATTATTAATAATTTCTTAGGTGGTTTTTCTCTCTGTAGTTTTGACTACCTATTTGAATGTTTTTATTTTTATATTAATATTAAGATATGTTATTTATATATATCCATTTATATCCTCTCAACTGTCGGGCAGACTACAATAGTAATTGACTAATCACAATTTGACTGTTAACCGTTTATATAAATGTATTCAATACAGGAGATAATAATACCTACCTATTGCTATCTCACGGTCTGCTCTTTGCTCACACTTACACTTTACTCTGGCAAAGTCTTTTAAAAGCGATCGCAATCTAATCTCATGATATCACAAATGCCTCTAATTTTGACATTGATTATCGTTAAGAAGAACATTTTTAATTGGTAAAATTCGCATCCAAATGGGTCTTGCTTGCAATGGTCAGCTTGTTTGCCATTCAGTTCAACATTAAATAAAACTTTGGCTATAAAACGAAAAACCTAAACCAATTAGATTATGTTTCAGCCTTAAGCCCATCGTACATTCAGCGCTCGGTCCTGACGCGTCAGGTCCCATGTGGTTGAGAGTCCATACCAATTTATTGGGATCCCACTTTTCAAACCAACAAAATCCAATTACACTTTTAACCGCTAGGGAATGTGTGGTAATTGTGTTTTATGTTAGCTTAATAATAATATATATATCAAGCCATTACCGCCGACTTAGCGTAAGCGACATTTTAAACTATAACGGACCATGCCTCGTCGACCTTCCCGCCAAAATAAACCAGTTATTTATGTTATAGCAAATGCTAATTCACATTAATAGCGCAATTATTAGCAAAAATATTTAAAAAAAAACCTTCTCCTGTAAAAACTGTTTTTTGTCGCTTACGCCAGACAGTAATGGCTCGATATATTAGCTAACTAATCTATACTAATATAATAAAGTTACAGAGATTTTTTGTGTGTATGTTTAAATGCGCTAATCTCTGGAACTGCTAGACTGATTGGAATAATCTTTTTGAATATGATAGCCAGATTCATGAGGAATCGTTTAAGCTATATAACATCACGCTACGATAGACGGGAACGGAGCAGTAACCAAGGACGTAACTTAAATTAGGTGAAAAATAAAACTATGCTGATGACGTCGCGAGAAAAACCTAGTCAAAAATAAAGCTTTATTTGGGTATTTTGTTTAAAGCTAAGTTGCATTGCAAGATAATTAAAAAAAAAATCTTTTATATGTATAATTAATATAAGTCTAGAATCGCCAGCTTGGACCTCACTAACATCGGTGAAGGAAAATATAATAAGAAAAACCTAGACTTCTGAAATCGACAATCCATCTTGAGCAAGCGTGGTGATCAATGCTCTTGCCTTCTCTGTATGAATAGAAGTCTTTGCCCTGCTGTGTCATTCTGTAAGACCTCGTTCTAAACTTCGAATCTGAATCCGCTGTGACTTGCTTGATTGGCATTCTAAAAACTCGGTTGATAATTTACACTAGCGCCACTCTTGCGAGCGTGTCAGCGAGTTGAACTAAAGATAAAGTATGAGATCACGTAAGAAGTGGCATTCTATACGGTAATTCCACTGTCACTTCGACGCTCACTTCGCACTTCAAAGTGTCAAATAAATCAATGGCATTTTGAACCTTAAGCGAAGTGAGGGTGAATAGCGACTTGAGATGCGAGTTCATGTCCGAATTTTACAGAATCCACGTACTGCAGTGAGACAATAATAGGCTGGTATTATTTATCATCATCATCATCATCATCATCTCAGCCATAGGACGTCCACTGCTGAACATAGGCCTCCCCTTTAGATGTCCACATATACCGGTCGGAAGCGACCTGCATCCAGCGTCTTCCGGCGACCTTTATTAGGTCGTCTGTCCATCTTGTTGGTGGACGTCCTACGCTGCGCTTGCTAGTCCGTGGTCTCCACTCTAGCACTTTTCGACCCCATCGGCCATCTGCTCTGCGAGCAATATGGCCTGCCCATTGCCACTTCAGCTTGCTAATCCGGTGGGCTATGTCGGTGACTTTAGTTCGTCTACGGATCTCCTCATTTCGGATTCGATCACGTAGAGAAACACCGAGCATTGCCCTCTCCATAGCTCGTTGAGCGACTTTGAGCTTTGAGATGAGGCCGATAGTGAGAGACCACGTTTCGGTGCCGTAAGTCATCACTGGTAACACACATTGGTTGAAGACTTTCGTCTTGAGGCACTTGGTAAGTAAATAAACTTCAATAAATCCGGCTTCCTTCCAAGAAATAACTAATAAAATCTGTCGCTTCCCACAGCACATAAGTCGGTATAAACCTTTTAAAAATCACTTAACTTTAGACGATAAAGTAAGTGACGAACGATTATTCACACGGCGACATTATCGCTCGGAGCGAGCATGATTGATTGAACATTGATTCGTGACGGTGTGAATGCGGCCCCGGGCGGTCTATTACGGCCGTGTATCACACCGACGCGTAGCGTGGAGGGGGTGTAATTTCCTTTTTATTGTTAGTGATAAATAACACGAATTTTAGGGAATGATTGTGCTGTTTTCGTGGAGAATGTGGGATATTGTTTTGTGAAGAACATATTTGTGAGTTAATGTTTGTTGGTGGAATAAGAACTTTTAATGATCTATACTAATAAAATAAAGCGAAGAGATTTTTTGTTTCTTTGTTTAATCTCGCTAACCTCTGGAACCAACAATTGGATTTAAAAAATCTTTTATGTTTGATAGCTAGATGATTCATGAGGATTATTCCTCATTTATTTATAGGCTATAGGCGGGACCAGAGCAGTACCAAGAACGTAACGTGTGAAAAAAAAACCACATGAACGAAGTCACAGGCATAAGCTAGTTTAAAATAAGTAAGGTTTACTATCATTATTTTTCCATAAATATCAAAATAGAATGTAATATGTCTTCTTCTTATACATTATTGTATACAAAAGTAATGGATACGATCCCAAAATATAATATACCAATCTAAATAAAATATAAATACAAATCACGAAACGTGGCGATAAACATAATTTTATTCCAAAATAACATGAACGCAATATTCGTAGCCAACATTTGGGGCTACGTACGTAGCGCGTAGCAACGTAGCTCCGTAGCGGTTCGTAACCGGCGCTACGACGGGCGCGGGCGGTAACGTAATTATTGAATAATATGGCTCGAGCGCGCTACGCCGATTGCCGTAGCGATAATCGTAGCCCGTAGCGGATTTAATGGTAGGACTTGGTGATTTTACAATTAGTAGTCTGCTAATGGTAGATAATACTAGGTATTGTGTGTGTAGGTATCCTAATGACATTCGATGTTTTTTTAGTAAATAATGTTTGGTTATGGGATCGTAACCGGGGATAGGTTAGTTACCAATGTCAGTCTTTCTATTTTTTTTTGTTTTGTACTTTCTTTGTTTACCTTGGACATCACTGACATCGGTAATAGAAAACATCGTGAGAAAACCTGGATTTCTGTAATCACAACTCCTTCTTGAGCAAACGTGGTGATAAATCCTCGTGCCTTCTCTGTATGAGAAGAGACGTTTGTCCTGCAGTAACAACAGTAGGTTTATATCTTACATAATATAAATCACATATTCAAATATGTCTATTTTCTATAAATTTAAAAATGAAACTCCATATTTTTTTGTTCAAGTATCAAGACTAAAAACCATATTGACACACATTAAACTATTTTCCTTTCCACTCGTCAAAATAACAAACACAAACACATTGACAGAAAACCAATAAAAAATATACACCGTTAGTAAGTTTTTATCTGTTTTTCTTTAGTACTGTCTTGTAACAAAGAAATATGTACAGACAGAAGCTAGCAATCACGATAACGAGGGCATTAGTAACGTTACGACACGACTACGCAGTATATACGCAACGACTACGTAGTATATACGCAACGGCTACGCAGTATATACGACAAGAGTTCGACACTTTAGTAATGGCGGCTGGTGATAATAAAAAAGTTATAATCTTAAGGGTAGTTAACTTTGAGAAAAATATAATGTGCTAGCTTTTGTCTGCGGCTTCGGTCTTTTTAAATGTAACCAATATTTACGTAGACGAAGTCACGGGATAAAATTTAGCAGTTGCCAACCAGGATTCAACCGTACTCTGTACCAAATTTCATCAAAATCGATTTAATTGTTTAGTTTTGAAAGCTTAACAGAAATACAGGCAGAGTTACTTTCGCATTTATAATATAAGAATAGATAGTCGTTAAAGAAATAAATATGTGGAGTAATAGTTATTTTTCTTTCTTCCCGTGTATCCTGATCCATCATGCGTCATGTTCGTGAACAGTCGCTGTCAGTTCAAAATGAAAGTCTCTTTAATGCCACGGACTTTTTTAAATTTTTAATTAAAATTTAAAAAAAGGTGAAAGGGGTATGTAAGAATCGCAGCAAATGGCTTTCTGTGGTTTCTACCTACCCCCTCGGGAAAAAGGTGTCAGTATATGTATGTATATTTTTTAAAACGTTTTATATCTCTTTACCTACATTATTTTAAGCAACAAAAATATGTAACCACAATTTTGTAAAAAAATTGACAAGAAAATTTGCAACCATATCTGTCAACCTTGCTCACTTATCTTTCGTGTTAAGTGTACCTTGTCTTAATCTAGTACTAAACATTATATTGTGTGCTACTGGTTTTATCTGTAGCCCAGCAGTAAAGTGGCGGTGCTTACTCTAATGTTTAATAGTTTACTGCGAAATTATTTACTAAGGCTTCCGGACTTGTGGTTAGGCTGTGTCTCTATAGAGGTACATGTCATTGTATGGTTATTGTTTTTTATGTAACTTGTAAAAAGAGACTGCATTTTTAATAGAAGAATGCTGGTATATGTCATTGTATGGTTACTTTTTTTAAATGTAACTTTTAAAAGTGGTTCTATTTTCAATGGAAGAATGCATAATAGGTGTGCAACTGTATACTACTTACCTTTCTTTGTTTTGTCTAAGCACAATTTTTTTATTTGCACTTATTCAACTACGTTGTTAAATTGTTTTGCTATAATTGGTTTATCCGTTGTAAATTAACAAAATGATTGAATACTACGAGTATTATTTATTTATTATCTTATATTATATTTGTACCAGCCAGGTTGGAAAATTTTTCTTTGTATATGATAGCCAAATTCATTAGGTATAGAATAACCTATATAACATCACGCTACAACCCACATGACCAGTGCCTTTTAATGGTCTAATTGAAATAAATGATTTGACTTTGACCGCAACAATAACCAAAGACGTAACTTAAAACGAGTAAACCCGCTTGATATACCTAGTAGTTTAAATATGAAATGTTCAAAAGTAAGTACAGATGTGGAGTACAGGAAACTCCGCAGCATACATCAGCGGTTTCAATTACTTCCACCATACATACGCAACACACCGACACATCCCCCCCCCCCCTCCCCCCAAATGATCCGCCATTTTAACCATAAACAAAACAGTCGCAGGTGTGTCGTCACGTGAAAAAAAACCGCGTCGTTTGTACACACCCTTAAGGGGAATGTACTGATAGCGCTCTCCATACAAATATAGTGAAGTCATATTTTGATATACAAGTAAATAAAATTGAAATGTTTGTTTTATAATGTAAAAAAAACCCGTCTTTTACTAAGTGCATGTGAATGGTTTACACAGCTCTTTAACAAAAACAAAACATTTTTTTAATTCTTCGTCTGTCTGTCTGTCTGTTTATACCGTACCGGCCGGATCGAATCAACCATTCACCCAGCGGATTGTTGATATCAGACTGACATAATATCGGTCCAGGTTTCCTTTCAATGTTTTCTTTCATCTGATGTGATCATTTAAGTGATGTTCAAGATAAACTTAGAAACTACTTATACCATCACGCCTGTATTCCACGAAGGGTTAGGCAGAGGTGGACCAATGTACACCCACAGTTCGCCGATATATTTAGGTCCCATGTAATAGGGGGCGAGCCTATTTCCATTAACCGGGCACAAATCCAAACTCCGAGCCGCTACTGGGAATTTCATAGAAAAACCCAATACCACTTTTTGCTCGACCCGGGAATCGAACCCGGGACCTCTAGAACTACTCGAAAACTACTTATTAATTGATAATGTCACATTGGTGGCCCGGTGTCTCATTTACGAGAGGCGGGCGGCACCTTAACCACTGGGCGTCATAACGAGAGTTAAGAAAACAATATTATTTTGAAAATAAGTAACTAGTGTCATAATCTTATCTATATTTTTTTTTCTAATTTAATTACTTATTGACCGAAATATATGACATGACTAATTTTGTATGGACTGGTCTCTCGATAAACTCCCCTTAAACATTTACGGTAGCTGTCTGCCGTAATTACAGCGTTTGTCCGACATTATCATAGTGGAGTACGTCCAATTTCGGCTTGACGACTTTTTTACGAGTTTTCGACTCCTAAGTAATTTACGAGTTCGTAAAACTGCCGTGCTCGGCATATCGCGTTTGTAACAATGTACTAAGATATTTTAGTGAATTGTTCCGCGATGTCTTGTTGTGGAATAGCAGGTGGGGTAAGCAGTTAACGTGCTAACCTTGGCAGTCCGGGGTTTAGTTGTACATGTTATAGCGGGTGTAAACATACACTTTCCGAAGTCAAAAGTTGCTTTTTTGTTTTTGTCATTGGGATTATGTTTATGTTCTGGTCTATAGCTGGGAATCTTTTGGTTATGGTGATATTGAAGGTCAAAGTTACAACTTTTTTTTGCGAAAGTAAGTTTAGAATCTTGGAACTTTTAATACCTGTACGACCCCCTGAACTGTTGTATGTACAATGTTTTGCGTGCTACGCGCTAACATAAACAATGACTTTTGTAACCACTTAAAGAAGTAGTTTTCCTGTAATAATTTGAGTTCAATGTTGGTTAGTAAACGTCTATGTGATCTGTCTTTTTACTGTTATCTAAGGCAAGTTGGTCATCATAGTGTGTGTAGAATTGTTGGCTGGTTGATATGCTCTGTGGTACACGTACACATTGTATCTGTGTGGAGGCGGCTTGACCATTACAGAGCGCTCCCGACCTTACACATATTTCCATGTGTGCCCTGTATCAAACCCGAATGCTCATCATCTTCCTGCCCTTACCCCAAGTTACTTGGGGTCGGCGCAACACGTTTTTTTCTTCCATACCGTCCTGTCAGCCGTCATACTATCACTGACTTCCTTCTCTTCATACCCGAAAGCTAAACTATAATAATAATACTATGATAAGCGGTCGCACAGAATGGTTACAAAAAGCCTAAACTATATTTAACCCACTACCACAGTCCCCACCCCAACTGTCTGGGTGAACAGTAACCAGTAACTCCAGTAAGCTAAATAAAGTAATTTATGACATCGTAAACATTGGGGGCATATCGCGCTGATAACAATGTGTTAAGATATTGTAGTGAGTTGCCACGCGATGCCTTTGTAAACGAGGGGTGAGCAGTAGGCCTGGAATGCAGATTTGGATAAAGAAAATACTAATTTAAAAAGGTTAAATTTAGTCTTAAGCAACTTACAATTTATAGGCATTTTTGTCAGATTGAGACTGAGATTAGAATGTGCATTAAAAATATACTAGAACTAGCTTTTGCCCGCGGCTTCGCTCGCGTTAAAAAGTATTATCTTTCATCCCCAATTTTATCCCCGTAGGGGTGAAATTTATCAAAATCCTTTCTTAGCGGATGCCTACGTCATAACAGCTACCTGCGGGCCAAATTTCAGCCCGATCCGTCCAGTGGTTTGGGCTGTGCGTTGATAGATCACTATGTCAGTCAGTCAGTCAGTCAGTCAGTCACCTTTGAGTTATATATATTTAGATAAAATAAAAATTAAATGTTCACTACTTTTTGAAATCAAAGTCAAAGGTCAATTCAAGAGAAATAAATGAGTTGAAATCGCAAAATACTCGTATCTAAAACACTTGTATAAAAGATACTTTCATCGTGGAAACTGGAGAACGTTACACTATTCAACAAAACCGCGTGGAAACTCCAATTCAATATGAAATAATAGGCTAAAGTCTACCTTTCGCATCAAAGCCGGGCTTCCAATATCCGGCAGGAAGAGGCCGGACTTCGCCGCCCCGAGTAATTTGCATCTACAGCCTAACTGCATTCAGCTAGCCCTATTGGATTGATCTTTGAGGGCTATTAATATATTGTTTGTGATGAGTTTGATGAAGGGTTTTTTTTTAAACTAGCTTATGATCGTGACTTCGTTCGCGTGAATTTCTGTTATTATGGGGTTTTTTTTTGCGCGAATCTCTAATTCTGTTTATAAAATAAAAATCTAAGTTATTCCTTATAACATAAGCCTTTTACAAGTGCAAATATTTTACTGTCTAATTTTAGAAAATTATATCCTTTAGCTTATTTCGAATGAATGATGTTTCTTATTTAAAGTTCAGCTTGTAAAAAAAACCTCACGTAATCGTTAAGTACACATATTGACCGCAAAACTAAGTAAATGCGCAAAAAATATTGCAGAAAAAGATAATGAAAAAAAAAAAATATTAAAACTTTGACCTTTAGTATCGCTGTAATTAGAAGCTTCCCAGAACACAAAAAATATTCACAATGATGACTAACCCAACATTTAGAGGATCTTCCCGATCATATAAATGTTGGCTTAGTTACGTTTCCTTTAAAACCCGTTATGTAACCATTCATTTACATATACTAACTGACTATACATGAAATATCGAAAACTACTTGACCTATGAAGCTGAGGTCTCCAGGCACTCGTATATAGGTAGAGGCCTCAGCTAATTGGATTTTACGACTAACCCAAAATAAGGGTGTATTTGCTTACCACGCGGACGAAGTCGCTGGAAAAAGCTACTGTTGAATAAACGTTATTTGATTTTGATCCCTATTCCGAACATACAAGGTGTATTTGAGTTCCACGCGGACTTAATCCCTAACAAAATGTAGTATTGAATTAACGTTAATTTGATATAATATATATATACCATCACGCCTGTATTCCCCGAAGGGTTAGGCAGAGGTGTACGGATGTACACCCACAGTTCGCCGGTATATTTAGGTCCCATGTAATAGGGGGCGAGCCTATTGCCATTAATCGGGCACAAATCCAAACTCCGAGCTGCTACTGAGAATTTCATAGAAAAACCCAATAACACTTTTTGCTCGACCTGGGAATCGAACCCAGGACCTCTAGCGTAGCAGTCGCACTCAGGACTACTAGGCCAACGAGGCAGTTAATTTGATTTTGATCTGTATTCCAAACAAACAAAACAGCTATTTCTGAAACCGTTCATTACATGACCTACGACACCAGAACATTACCATCCAACATAATTTATTCAGAATAATATATTTACTACACAAAAAACCTATGTTCAATGCTTCATGATAATTTTCACAAAGCTTAATGTATTTTTAATACGTCATGCGCGTAGGTACTTATAGACTTGTTTATTTTAGTGTGTTTCTATTACCCCTCCCCCTTTGCCCCTCCCTGTCACTGCTACCTGCCAAGTATTAGTTTTATTCTCCATTTAAACCATTTTTAGGGATCCATATCTGAAAGGTGCCAGCGGGACTCTAATACTAAGCATCTGCTGTCCGTTCGTCTATTTGTCAGTGGGTTGTATCTCATGAACCGTAAAGCGCTTCACACACGGTATTTTTAATGCATATTAATGTACATTACATCCCGGGATGTATAGCTTTAAATTATGTCGATTTCTATGGAAAGATTTAATGAGATCTATCGTGCTATATACATCTTTACATTTAGCTAACGTGTGTGAAGTGCTTTATAGATAGAAAGTTGAGAATTACACATAATATGTATTGCTATTGCTGCTATAACAACAAATAATAAAAATTAAATTAAGTAAAAAAATCAAGTAGATGCCTATAAAAGAAACGTGTGGTTTCGACGTTTTTTTCTCGAAAATAATATTGTATGGTGACGGAATTCTATGTATGCGTGTAAGACTCACGCTTTACCAGTTTTTTTGCCCCCAACGAATAACATGGCAATAAATTTACAATTTTCTTAGAAATACCTTGTAAGATTTTATGAGGGTAGATAGGAAAGGTAGATATAATTAGGTATATAGATATATCTGCTGGTATGCGGGCGTTATCGGGGACACAGCGGCGGGACAAAATTAATGGCAGCAAACATTGGAATAGAGATATTTTTGGGAACATAAATTGGCAATATTCGAGCTTATCTCCACATTACCGTCTATTACTTTAATTCTACCTGCAGTTTACTTACAAGGATGGCACGGTTGTAAGCGATCACCCATGCCTTTTTCTAGAATTGTATATGACTCGATTCCCGGGTGTGACAAGCGTATTTTCAAATATATTTAAATGCAGTTTTGTTTCTTTTGAAAAATAAAGGAATGTTTGCTTTGGGTAAAATTTGCTGTGTTCAGTATTTAGATTACTTTTCCTCCAGGTAAACTTTGAAAATTCCTTCTTGTATATTTGTAAACGCACCTAGAATACAAGAGAAATTCATAGTATGGAGCAACATTTAAAAAAAGAATAAAGAAAAAAATACTTACAAGCAAATTTAAGACCTAAGTTTTATCGCATAGAACTTAAAATTAGGCCACCACAACCCTCAGGAGCCTAGAACACTACATTTGCAGGTCGGCAGTACAATGCAAACAAAGTGAGGAAATGGGGATCCCAGAGGAACGCAGGTTAAACTGCGCTAGCTTCCCGGGCAAACCTGCGGGAACTCGTCATACTGTGCCCGGGGGAATATGGTGGTCTGTTGAAGGCAGTTTGCCCATTTTAGTTGGAAATGCCGTCGTCATAGATAATTTTGAGTCTAGGTAGGATAAAATGGTTACGGAAATTCTGCCAACGTGCGGTGGAAAACAGGGTGCAAGTCTGCTTATATTGTTTTTTTTTCAACGCAATGCTATGCCCTTTAAGACTAGCCAACCCAGGATCTCTCAATTATTCAATTAATTACGATATGCTAATGTAATATTTCAAAAGAGTTTGTTTGTTTGCTAATCTCAGAATCTGCTGGTATGGTTACATAGCCCGTTTATTGAGGAAGACTATAGGCTATATATCATCACACTACGACCAACGGGACTGGAGCAGTGATCAAAGACGTCACTTAATGCGGTTGAAACCTAGGAAATAACAGTTCAATGCTATTTCCCAAATAAATGCTTTCTTTTTTAAAGGGGTTTTGCTATTGACTCTAGTCTAGGTCAAAGTTGACTAAGACAAAGTCGACGATGAAGTGAGCTTACCCAGAAGAAGCCTGTTCACTCTAACTTTAAAGAAAACTCATTTACGACTACCATTCCTAAATCCCATTTCTAATTCAACAACAAAATAAAACAACAATAACAACCGCTCATTAAAACAACAAATAATAATTGTTAGTACATATAATATAATAGTTTGCTACAAAATTAGTGAGTGTTCAAAGCCAAACGGTGTTGGTTCGGAGGCACGCGCGACCAGCCGACTTCACCCTAACAAAGCTTATTTGAGATTATACTAACGTTACTCGACATTAAATAGTGTTAGTAGTCGAAAGATAGTCACTTTCGAGTTGATATAAATAAAAATATGGCTGATCCTTCCATAGTACCATGTTACCAGTCCACTTAGTACTATTTTTCGTTTCTATATCCTGCAATAGTCCTACGTCAGCCGGGAGTTATCCTTGGATGCCCTTGCATAGAGCATACACTCATGCATATGCTCGCATTTATTTATTTATTTAAACTTTATGCACCATCACGTATAAAGGCGAGCTTAATGTCTTAGGCATTTTCTACCCGTCAACCAAAAGTGGTGAAGAAATAACATGACAGGTGCAAATGATTTTACGAGAAACACAAAAAATTTGAGACAAAAAAAAACACCACTCGTTTTTCTCCATTCAAAACTACCTTCTGGAAGGTGCTTTTTAATGATCTAATTAATACCAGCCTTTTTTTTTTATAGACGGGAAATCATCAAATAACTTCCCCCGCCCTGGGCGGGGCGGGAGGGAGTGTCAGACTTTTACTGACTAAAACCCGTCTATGTTCCTTCATGTGCCCTTTGCGTTCCGGGGGCGCGGTATCTCTTTCGAACAACCCGCAGCCCCGGCAGGCATCGGCCCTCAATGGCCCCATCCAAGTTTGCTGACATCTCTTTGAGGCGCGCGTGGAACACGAACGCGCCGTCGACACGGTCTGTCGTTGTTTAGTGAACGTACGGACGGTGAGCTACCCATTGCTCACCGCCCACAGACCCGCGCCTACGGTGGCCGGGAGTCGTCTCGCGGCTCCCGACGCCTGGAGCGTCTACCGCGGCGAATTAATACCAGCCTAGGATTGTCCCACTGCAGGTGCAACAAAAGGCACGAGCTTTGTTCACCACGCTTGCTCATGGTGGTTTGGCGATTTCAGACTTCTATTTAAGTCTAGGTTTCCTCACAATGTATGTTGTTGATGTAAATAGGTTACCCTGTTAAAAATTAACTACTTTTTGAAAGGGTTAACTAGATTCATTAGTTTTTCCTTGTATATGATGTTCAAAAGTGCCTTTTAATGGTCTAATTGAAATAAATAATTTGACTTTGACTTACAATTTGATTTTATTTCATCCTTTACAGTCACAAAATTAATGAAACCAATTTAATTAGGATGGAAATTGGGTTCTCGCAAACGTATGTTATTTTAACTTCAAATACTATAATTTGGTTATATAATCATACGAATCTTTTAGCAAAATAAGATCTAATTTACCTTTAAATAAAATAAACACATGTGACGTATTTTGTTTACTGTAAGGTTGAAAATAGCAATTAAGTTGGTTCATACTATAAAACTGAAGAGTTGCTTTGTCTGAACGAGCAAATCTTATGAACTACTGAAGCGATTTGGAAAAAAAAAATTGCTTTATTTAGCCTGTTTATCAAGGAAGATCATAGGCCATATAACATCACGCTACGACACACGAGAGCGGAGCAATAACCAAAGACGCAACTTAACTCGGGTAAAACTGCGCGGTATACACAGAAAGTGTTATATAAATAAACCATTATTTACTAAAGAAACACTAGTCTAATAAAAACAACATCACAAAGCAGCTTAAAATTAATCAGATTAAAATTACCTGGGTTCCAAGAATACTTCATTCAATTCGAGTATTCTTTGAAACCCTTAGTACTAGCTCCCAGTAGCAAATTGCGCCAAACAGAACGTATTACGTTTACGCTGAGATGCGAAAACGCCGTAACTGTAATATAATACTCTCTTAGTGGCTGAAATATAACTGTATTGTATTATCATGTATGAGCACTATTAAGTACCAAGAGAGAATTATGTGAGAAGCGCTACGGAATTTGGGTGTACAGTTTTATGTTATGTGAATGGTATTATTTTTATCTTTTGTATTAGGTTTTTATTTTTAAAGATATTTGTTTTCAGTTTTTCAAGTGAATAGAGTTAATAGACTACGTTGAATTTACCCAAATATCCGAAATTGTTGGGACAAATACGTAGTCAATTGTAGCGTCTTTCAAAGGTGTATTTTGTTATTTAATTATTCGGAATTTGAAATCGTTTCGAGCGCTTTCACAAGAGGCTTTTGCTTTGCAAGTAGGACATTAATATACCGGTATTACTATTAATTTTAGTTTACTAGATGACCCGGTAAACATCGTAACATTTTTTTTTACTAAATTGGAGTAATTTAAGTTTTGATGCGCACAAAACAAAAAATAAATTAGTCAAGCCTTTTTTCGAATTTTGTTGCGAACTAAACTCACAGCAATTAATTTTTACACACATGTAGATAGCGAAATCACATTAATTATAAAGTCTGTGTTTACCAACATCCAATCAACCAGTAACCTACCTATTTCAATAAATTATTTATACCAATTTTCCTAAAGAGAATTTTAAACATATCTATTTACAAATCAAATACTCATTTGATTAAAACTTAGCGAACAGAGATCTCAGTAGTTCATCAAAAGCAGCCAAAACTAAAATGATGTCCTTATTACTATAAGTGCTACTTATTTATGTCAGTGTTGCCATCCGCCACTAATAATTAGCACGAGTGAGGTAAATAATCTCTCTCGTAAAAATAGTGGCGTTTGTCATTGTTATTTATATGGCAACATTGGACGTTTCTTATGGGACGACAGAGGATTATTAAGATGGAATAATTATGGGGAAGGGCGATCCAGAATTATCGTATCTTTAGTAGTAGTAGAGCTCTTTGTGAACGAGCTCGTCTGGGAAGTTCTACCTCCATACCTCTTTCTGCCGCAAAGCAGTGATGCTGTGTTCCGGTTTAAAGGATATTGGTGCGGGTTTAATTACAGGCTCTTGACACATTTCAACTTTGTCCCTGGGATGGCCTTTGCAAAGGCTCTAGTATTGCAGATGTGTATAGGCACTATTTAACATTAGGTGCGCCGTCTGTTTGATTGTCATCCAATGTCATAACAAAGATATTTCTTAAATCCGATCCAGCATGTCCCAACTGGCTTGATGCCTTCTTTTATTGAGACACAGAAAAATCCGATTAAATAAGCAAGCAAGATAAAGAACATCTTTCATCTTCAAGAAAAAAAATGCTCGGATTCTATTCTGATCAATAGGACCTCAATATAAGTAATACGGTCTTCAATTACTAAGTTTGAAGAGTTGGTAGACCGGGGAATGTCAGTGCGGTATCGTTTGGTATGATGTAATATGAACTCTGTGGTACCGCGTGCCAAGTTTCCGATACTCCAAACTTGCTAGACACACATTTCAATGAGTCTATCCTTGACTTGAGATGGAGATTGGAGACGCTAATAAATGGTGGGATCTATTTGTATTGTTCTGTATACATTTGTGGATGTACAAACTGTACATAGTTTGTAATTTAATTATTATTTATAAGTTTTATGTTTGAAAAATAAAACGATAACCGTACGTGTCTGTGTTCCTACTATACTACATAATAATTGTTTTTGATCTTCGATAATCGTTTTTGTTTCGTAAATTTATAATTGGTGTATGTGTATACTTACCTATATATTTTAAACATCATGTGCTTTATTGTAAAAATAAATAAATGATGAGTGCTTCTTTTTTGTTGATCTCAATCTTTTAAAAATTAAGGACCCAATACCCTCTCTCTATAAGATTTTTATTAGCATACAGTTTCAAAATATCACGAAAGATAACATACAAGGTTTACTAACACATACGTGACTCGGAGAATTCGGTTCGGCATTTTCAACACAACTTTATCAAAGATTGCATTAAGAATGCTATCGAATAAACCCGCTTCAATGATTAGTTTCCATTAGTGTAGTTGTGAACTATGATTTAAAACGTTTTGTATTAACGTGATTTTTTTGTTTGTTTCAGGAGAGCACACCTGAGAAGTTGCTTGGAAAAATTAAAGGACATGGTACCACTAGGCCCCGAAGCGTCACGACACACAACACTAGGATTATTAACGAAAGCCAAAAGATTTATAAAGGTTAGTACCTTCTTCTTCTTCTTTGGGGGTTGATTGACTCGTATTAAATTTTCTCCGACCAGTATTAAGCAACCTGATCAAGGTCAATACTAATTTTAAAGTCATCCACTCTTCATATCTACCGATTTCTTTTGTTTTATAAAAACTCTGCATTTCTCCTGTATCGTGGGTGCGTTTACAAACACGTAAACTCACACACACAAACAGCCAGACCTGGAACAACTATATGTAGGCCATACAAATATTTATTCCGTGCGGGAATCGAAACCGCGACACGCACCACAGCAGCCAATTCTTCAACCACTACGCCAACCGTGTCGTGAATTGTAGTAATGGCTCAAACAGTAACAAAATACATTTCAGTGGGCGCTGGGGGGGCACTACATTCTTGAGGCCTATATAAAAAGCCTGTACAGGCCCTCCACACTGATATTTTAATTGCGAAGCCACCACCGCAAAACCATTGTATCAATCGTAATGAAGTTTGACGATACCTTCAGATCTTAGTAAATACACAGGCTACTCTTTAATTCATGACTTCGTCTGCGTCCTCTAAATCTGACATTGCTGCGACTAGGACTAGACATACTATAAATATAATAAACATTATAGGCACACTTTGGAAAAAATATTTTTGTACATAATAGCCAGATTCATGAGGTGGGTGAGGTAGGTGGTTCATAGTTCTTTGACAGTCGTTACAGATAGAAGCCAAGAAGTCTGACAACCAGTCTAGCCAAGAGGTATCGTGTTGCCTAGTTACTGGGTTGTGGAGGTCAGATAGGCAGTCGCTCCATGTAAAACACTGGTATTCAGCTGCATCCGGTTAGACTGGAAGCCGACCCCAACATAGTTGGGAAAAGGCTAAGCAGATGATAGGAGCCAGATTCATGACGTCTATATAAAATCACGTTCTAAATAAAATTACGCTACCACCCAATAGAGCAAGCCAGTAACCGAAGACGAAAGATCGAGAAAAATCCACTTGCGAAGTCGAGGATAGAAGCTTCCCTAACTAATATTATAAATGCGAAAGTAAGTTTGTTTGTTTGTCAACTTTTCACGCCTAAACCACTGAACCGATCATACTGAAATTTTGCATACACGCTGTCAGGTGTACAAAAACGGACAAAGGCAACTTTCATCCCGAAAAAAGTACTGTTCCAGAGGAAAACAACAATAACGTTCTTATGATAATAGATGGCGCTACGTGTCTTTTGAATCAAGATCGAATTTTAAATATAACCGATACGATTACGCAAAATCTAGAATTAAAGATTAAATTAATTAGTTGAATTTAATTTAATTCAAATTAAATTAAACTTACAATTTCAAATAAATTACAATTAATGCAAGTCCACAGTCCCACAACTTGCATTACTTGATCATCTTCATCTAAGATCTTAGCAAACTGAACTACGGCGAAGTTACATCCGTGCTATTTGCATTGCCCAGTCAGATGGTCTGTACCAATACAGTTTCTAATTTCGCCCATCCTTAATATAACTTGACCTAAGTCAGCATTAACTTAAGCTATCCATTGCCAAGTTGGCGGGACAAGTTTGGACGTCTCTTGTTTACACAGTAACACCTACAGTATTGTATATGTTTTAAATTGGTGGTATTATCATTGTGTCTTTAGCATTTTCGAAATGATTTGCACATAAAGACAAGTGTTGATTTGTTGACACATTTAATTCGTACTAGCTCACAGAATACCATAAAACCATATCACATCCATATCTATATCCATATCTTAGAAAAATAATAAAAATAATCTTTACTTCTTTATCTTTCTATATCAATATTACCTATAAAGAGGTCAAGTTTGTAAGTTTGGGGGTAATCTCTGGATCTTCTGAACCGATTTTGAAAGTCCTTATACCCATAGAAAGCCATGTTATTTGTGAGTGTATATAACATCACGCTACGACAAACAGGAGCAGAACCAAATGTAACCAAAAGTGAAAATATCCAAGCGTTCGAAGTCGCGGGTTAGTATTATAGTAAAGCAGTATAAACAACACTGTCAATAAATATAATTAAAACTAACTTATTCAGCGGTCACAGTTAACTTAGCTCCTCATGAATAATTACAAAACTGTTCACTGTGGTAAATATTCAAACTGATTTTGAATCTTATCTTTACTTAAATAAGAACGATTTTATCAACTACATATCTGCTAAATTGCCATACACGTCCCGACATTATGTCTGTAGGTCAGAAGAACAAAATATACGCATACAAACACTATTAAAACAAAGTTAAGTAATACTACATCCAAGGTTGGCAACATTGCCAACCGAAGTAGACAATTGATAAATTATTTGACGCAGTAAAAGTTTCGTAATTATTAACTTTTGTTTTTAAGACCTTGGAGCTTAGTGTTGCCTGCCACAATTTTTGAATAGTCTTATACGGGGTGTAAACAGACAGGCATATAAGAAAAAGTAAGAAGTAGAAGAACTCTACAGTGAATATAAAATTATAAACAATAGAACATGCAGTGTCAGAAACTTAGAAGAACATACCAACATGCCATCACGCCTGTATTCCCCGACGGGTTGGGCAGAGGTGTACTAATGTATACCCACAGTTCGCCGGTATGTTTAGGTCCCATGTAATAGAAGACGAGCCTATTGCTATTAACCAGGCATAAATCCTAACTCCGAGCTGATACTGAGAATTTCGTAGAAAAACCCAATAACACTTTGCTTTAGCGAAAGAAGCATATCTTAGAAGATCTTAGAAGAAACAGTTATATAATGTTTTTTTTTTGTATTTTGAGCCTAGTTGAGAATCAAGATCATCCATTTTCCGACACATCGAGACCACTGAAAGATACTACTGTATATTTACTGAGTATAACCTCTCAAAAGCAGCCTAGGTATCTTTCTAAATATATATAACTCAAAAGTGACTGACTGACTGACTGACATGACTGGTTTGGGCTGAAATTTGGCATGCAGGTAGATGTTATAACGTAGGCATCCGCTAAGAAAGGATTTTGATCAATACTACCCCCAAGGGGATAAAATAGGGGATGAAAGTTAAAGCTAGTTTTCTATAATTAGAGTAACTCATAACAACATTAATGTTACAGCCACATCCAAACATCTGCGAAGACAATTAAGTTAGTTCCCCCTCGTCTATTTTTTCTGCAACATTGTTGTCACACAACATGCAACTTTGCCTTCACGTGTGGTTCTGTTTCTTGTCAAATGTAATGTAATTCTCGCAAGTCTTAAAATATCAATAACACTAAGTGCTTGGCAAGAGAACGCGATTGTAACTTTTAAATAATATACCATCACGCCTGTATTCCCCGAAGGGTTAGGCAGAGGTGTACCAATGTACACCCACAGTTCGCCGGTATATTTAGATCCCATGTAACAGGGGGCGAGCCTATTGCCATTAACCGGGCACAAATCCAAACTCCGAGCTGCTACTAAGAATTTCATAGAAAAACACAATAACACTTTTTGCTCGACCTGGGAATCGAACCCGGGACGCCTTGCACAGCAGTCGCACTTGCGACCACGAGACCAACGGGCAGTTAACTTTTAAAGTTATGTTAATTAGGATCTTATGTTGAGTGACACATATTCAGGCTGAAGGGGAGAAGTTGCTGATTCTTGAATTCTCGATTGATTGACCAATGAAGCTGAAATTTTGCAAGTTGGTAGTTCTTATTTAGAAGGCGTTAAGAGCGGATTTTGCTATAATGCCATAATCCCCATTATTGACTTCCAAGTGGATGAAGCCACGGACAAAAAGTAGTATATTGTGTAACTATGTGGCGTACACTTTATTTTATTTAAAAAGCTTAGTTATATAAAAACCAGTCCAAATATTCACATCAAACAGAACATTTATTTGCAAATTAATAAACGTGTTTAAAATAATTTACGATTGTTGAACTTAAAAGGAACGGTACGGTAAATACGGTAATTAATCAAACACCTTACAACCATTCTTTGTAAAGAAATTCTTTACCTAACGATTACAGCATATTCCAAGGGTTCCCAAAGTGTAGAGAGTAAAGAGGGGGGCTGTAGGCGATTTTTTTAACCACTCTACGGAATCTAACCTTAGGTATTCGCTGCTATAATAAAAACAATTGAAATCGAGTGCATTGCATATATCGGTCACTCGCTAAATATAAAAACTCAGCTTCATATAGTATCACAATTTATACCCCTCGTCATGTTCGTCTTTGGTTATTGCTCCACTCCAGTGTGTCGTAACTATTATAAAGCCTATACTATTCTTCATTTATCTCTGGCCATCATTTCAAAAATATTTTATTCAATTCGATTAGGTATTCTATATATTATTGCGTTTAAACAATTAATAGAACTCTTCAGCTTTATTTATATTAATATAGATTGTACTCGTACCTACCGTATTCCGACTTTCTAGGGCACCGAGACATAAAACTAAAACTGTAGGTGCGCCGCGTACTAGTATGGGTACAAGAGCAGAAAAACTTTGAGAAACCCTGGTCTATTCCGTTGTTGTCCCAAAAAATATTTGCGAACAAAAGTATGATCATTATTAAGTACTTCAAAACTCGACGCTGAATAAATATTTGATGTCCAAAAATAAGTACTTTACAGCGAGCATTTTCTTTTAAACTTTTTTCATTAAAGACTTGCTGAAAGGGCGAATTTCAGGATTATTTGGCGCCCTTACAGCCGAAGGCTGGTGTCGGTCGCATCGCAGCAACGACATCCGTTTCCTGTTTTGCGTAATAGTTGTGAGAAAACCTTTTGTCGTTTGGAAATGCGGACGGTATATCAAGTGGAGCGATGCCAGCGCCATCTGGGAGATGTATCGCTGTATTGTGCCTGTCAAAATAGCTTTTAGCTGTATCTTTTTGAAGTATTATCTTTTTTTTTGTGTAGTAGTTTTGGGTTGACAGGTCGTTTATAATATTTCTAAGTTATTTTTTCTAAGTTTTTTTTGTTTTAAGTTGTTTTTCCCAGGTCGAGCAAAGTGTTATTGGGTTTTTCTATGAAATTCTCAGTAGCAGCTCGGAGTTTGGATTTGTGTCCGGTTAATGGCAATAGGCTCGCCCCCTATTACATGGGACCTAAATATACCGGCGAACTGTGGGTGTACATCCGTACACCTCTGCCTAACCCTTCGGGGAATACTGGCGTGATGGTATAACTATATATTTTTATTTTTTGGTTACAAATATGTAAGATTCGCTTAGATTCTGGACTCATGGTTAGTATAAGTCTGAAATCCGACTTGAGCGTGAGTGGTGATCAAAGCTCGTGCTCTCTATATGAGAAACTTTTGCCCTGTAGGTGGTAAATAATAGACTGTTCTTATATTTAATTTAAAATATAAATTACTAGCTTCTACCCGCGACTTCGTCCGCGTGGCTATTTTCACAATTGTTAAGAAACGTCTTTTGTTACTGCTCCGCTTCCGAGTGCAGTATCGTGATGTTATATAGCCTATGTTACTTAGGAATAATGTTGCTATTTATTGGTAATAAATCTTACCTACCTCTTTATAATATTAGTATAGGTTGAGAACTGTCTCGTTGGCCTTGTGGTCCTGAGTGCGACTGCTACGCTAGAAGTCCTGGGTTCGATTCCCAGGTCGAGCAAAAAGTGTTATTGGGTTTTTCTATGAAATTCTCAGTAGCAGCTCGGAGTTTGGATTTGTGCCCGGTTATGGCAATAGGCTCGCCCCCTATTACATGGGACCTAAATATACCGGCGAACTGTGGGTGTACATCGGTACACCTCTGCCTAACCCTTCGGGGAATACAGGCATGATGGTATTTAATATTAGTATAGATTGAGAAATAATAGAATAGAAAAGGCGAGGGTTTTGTTAAAATTTTAATGCATACTAAAACCTTCATAAAATCTTATCCATATTTATTTATAGTTCGCGTGATTAAAAGCCTATAAAACAAAGGGAAAGTAAACGTTAATATTACGTTGCAATAATAACAAATACAAAAGATTTATATCTGTAAGTAATAGTCTCATTTCCTTTGACGCAGTGCGTTTTATGTTCACGACAGGTTATAATTTTAAACAAGACTTTTATTGTTGAAGACTGAATTTCATTTAGGGCCTATTATTAACATATAAAGACTATTTAACATCTTGGACATCACTGACACACATAACATATTATCATGCCTGTATACCCCGAAGGGTAAGGCAGAGATGTACCAATGTACACCCACAGTTCACCGGTATGTTTAGGTGGAGCAAAAAGTGTTATTGGGATTTTCTATGAAATTCTCAGTAGCAGCTCGGATTAAGGATTTGTGCCCGGTTTATGGTACCATGCTCGCCACCTATTACATGGGGAAAGAGCTAGTTATTTCTATTAAATAAATTTACCTATACTAGAAAGGTTTAGGTAGAACAAAACAAAACAAACCACGTGACTCATGGATGCTAAACCTTTCACTTCAAATTTTAAAATCGTATTATTTAAAGCTCTAGTAATCTAAAGGCTCTAGTCTATATCAGAATTTGAGGAACTATCTGCCACGTTAATAATAAAACGTTCAGTGGTATTATCAATCATTTTATCTAATTTAAACATTTTCTGTTCTTGTTTTATTACATGACCCTCGCAATTTTCAATGGCGCCTGGTTAATCGACTAAATGGGCGTACTCTTCAATTTAGCGACGTTATCTAATTCATCGTATCTTCTAAAAGGTTTTGGGAACCTGTCTTTTTAGGCTCTTTACAATAGACAGATTACAAAATATTATACTATTTTATAAAACTAACAAAAAAGTGGTGTCCAAACAATGACATCTATGAAAAGTAGTTTACGAATAAATGATAAAGTTTAACATACATTAATAAAAGAGGAAAGTATCGCATAAATCGAAATTAGAATTGATTTTGTTGTAACGTATTTTTAAACAAGGAAGTGTCAACTATAAAAAATCTTTTCTACGATTTGTTTACCTTTAGTTAACTACCTAAACCTTTCTAGTATAGTTCGGCAATGAATGCTGTCTTCAAATAATTGTTAGTGTGTTGTAATTGTTGTCTTGTTATTTGTTGCCCTTGAGGCGGTTTTGAAACTATGACACTAAGGTGTGTGGGGTCGTTAGACCTTACTGCCCACACGATAAAGAAGATAATTGTCTTATAATATCTAGCCCATATAACGGTGTAAACATTTTTGTGTAACAGTTTTTATAATAAACTTATTATCTAATTAAATAAACAGATACGAGGCTAATTATCAACTCATAACCAATCCTAAGGACATCGCAGCCTTAACTCACTGCCTCTAACTCCAGGCTCTATAAACAAAGGGCGCGGCAAAGGGTACGCGCGCTTCCGCCCGGCGCCGTTTCCGGCCCGTCACTTCCGTGGACCCCTCCGTCCCACTCCGTCCCCCTCCGTCCCCCTCGGACGTCCTCTCAGTCAGAATCCGGTACTGTGCCCTTGTTGGGGCGTGTTTTTTTTTCAACTACGTATGCTTTCAGTGGTAAGTGTAAGTGCTTTGTCATAGAAACTTGGCGCGGAGTTCACAGAAAAATATTTGACGGGATGGGCTTTCTATGTGTGTGTTTGTGTATGAGATGTTGGATGTGTGTGTGTATTTATTTGTTACGTGATACTGATTACGCAAATATTACGTGCGTTTGAAATGATGATCATCCGAATACAAATACAAAAGGTGATGATGATGGTCATACCATTATTGTAGTTACTTAAAAACTTTAAAAATTGCTATATTTTAGAGCTAAACACACCAGTTAGATTTCATCCTTTTATTTATTTAACCTGTTTTGTCCCACTGTTGGGCAAAGGTCTACCCCATTTCCTTCCAGTCATCCCAATGCGTTGCCTTCTCTGACCAAATTTTAAAATCCTTTTATACTAAAAAAAAATATAATATAAGTATAAAAATATACCATCACGCCTGAATTCCCCGAAGGGTTAGGCAGAGGTGTACCAATGTACACCCACAGTTCGCCGGTATATTTAGGTCCCATGTAATAGGGGGCGAGCCTATTGCCATTCTAAACCCTTTTATAGCTAACTTTTAAACTACCATCTACTTAAATCCAAAGGTTTATAAGTTCCGACATGACCTCGTTCACCAGATATCCTCTCCAACCATTTTCCTCCGTCAGGTCGCATTTTCCACCGGTTTTCGGTTGATCAACTAATTTTAAACTCGCGGCGACAACGACCGAATTTTTAAACTTTTATAGAATTTATGAAGTTGAAATTAAGTTGGACTAATTGTTAGTTAATTGAATTTTAAACTTTGAGTTCACTTTCACATTTAATTTGAGCGAAAGTTACTTTCGTTTTAACAAGAATAAAACTCAGTACATCTTTGGTCGAGTTTATTTTTTAAGGTTCAGTGGTGGAGCGGTGCTTGGAAGTCTTTAATTGAGTCACAAATGGTTTGTTTCTGTTTGGTTTTAAACAGTAATTTGAATTAAATAGATTTTCATTAACGAGTAACTTCTGCCTGTGACTTTATCCACGTGGTCAAGTATATCTATCATGAAACATATCCTATGCCTATCGCACTCTATAATAGTGTAGCTTTCTATTAATTAAAGATTTGTTGTAGTCGCGACAGTAATTTCAGAGATTACATTTTGCAAACAAACAAACAATTTGACCTCTTTGACGAAAAATTGCTAAAGCTAGATTTCGATTTCTTTCAAATGAATCTACATTTAATCCACTAAAATAAGGTTGAAAATGTAAGGCAGTTTCAGCCAGTCAGAATCTCTACGGTATTTTCACCAACATAATGCATTGACTTATTAGTTACCCCTCCCTGTCCCTATTACATGGGACCTAAAAACATACCGGCAAACTGTGGGTGTTATTGGTACACCTCTGCCTAACCCTTCGGGGAATACAGGCGTGATGATGTGTATGTATGTTATTAGTCACCCCGTATTTGCATGCCCGTATATCCTAATAAACCATCTAACTTCACCATTAAAAGCCTATTCAATCGAACTTACAATCCCAAACACAGAATGTGTCAATGATGACCGATGTCCGTACATTGACTACGAATAGGTATCGTATATTGGGATGGCGTTTCGGTGTGTTATACGACGCGTCCGGGTGTCCGAGCGGGTAGCGTCCGGGCGGACGGCCGCCGTGAGCGATGGCCGAACACCGGACACTGTGCGCATTCGTCACCGCGCCATTGTGAGGGCGACACTACTATGGTCTGAATTGGAATATGGTTTAGATTGTCTGTTGTTCAATGGGAATTGAAAGCTATGGGGTTGAAGTTAGAGCTGTTTTTCCCTTTTTTTAAACCTTGTAGCTACTATAGAGTTTGATTATGAATAAAGTAATGAGAAATAGTTGGGAAATAACACTTAAAGTAAGCAACAAAGCTTTGAGTCAGAATTATTTACAACATAATAAATTATGTTAGATTTTTTCTGTTAATTTTCAACCTTGTCCTTCGTTAAGGTGAAGTGAGGCCCTAAATGCAATTATCTACTGCTTGGAAAATTTTAAAGACATAAGTAAAGAAATATAATGTTGTTCTTTTTCTTATTTACAATCTAAACAAAGATAATACACTAGAAAAAAAAACAATTCCTCAGAACTCTCTTTTCATGTACTGCATCGAATAGCTACTAAGGTATACCAATCTTATATGAGTGATATATTTCACATATTCGGCCAATATACAACTTGCATATATAATTTCTCATTTTTTGCAATCAATTATTTATTTAAATCTATAAAATTGTTAATATTTTAATACACTTCTCATACATAAAAAAAACTTGCAATTTATAATCACATTTTCACACCCCCCAAAGAAAAACTACAACAACCAAAAACTCACCGGCATCTCGCAAAAAAGCCTGTTACAGCCGACCCATGGTACTTTCAGCCCCCTCCCCGCTAACCGTCCGTCCCTACCCCACCCCCGCGCGACACTATTCGTTTTACACGTCACATTAAACATGACGCCGCTGCTGACCGTACACAGATATGACGATGTACAGATATAAGTGTGGGACGTGTTTTCGCTGACTGTACCTCGCTGGTATTTTTCTTGTTAATGTTCTGTTTTGTGGGAGATGTTTAATTAAATGGGTTTTTGGTTTTTCTTTTGTTTTTGTTTATTTTTTTGTTGAGGTTTTGGGTTTCTAGTTCATATTTTTAGTGTGACGCTAGTTTAGAGAGAGTAATAATTTTTGCAAATGTTATTTAAATATTAGGGATGTTATTTTGATCAGTTGAAAAAATAATGGGCAGTTATAGGTTAAGTTAGGTTAACTTGTTAATGAACATACATTTTGTGATTTTAAACTTACCATCAACTACTACTTACTTACTTACTTACTTACTGGCAACTTACTTACTTACTTACTTCTTTACTTTATGGAAATAGGCTCGCCCCCTATTACATGGGACCTAAATATACCGGCGAACTGTGGGTGTGCATTGGTACACCTCTGCCTAACCCTTCGGGGAATACAGGCGTGATGGTTGATGGTAAACTTACCATTTCTACAATATACAACTGCAGTTTTCAGTCAATGCCTTTTAAAGATAACAGGAGGATAGTTCTCGTAACTTCTCGTTTGCATCAAAAACTCAGTCTCAATCTGTCAAAAAATCCTCTATTTTACCAAATTGTCATTGAGATGAGATTATGAAACGACAAACGTTCTTAATTACGAGCATTCCGCGACATGGATGTGACACACTACTAACTTCCAAACTCCAGGCTACTGAAAAATTTCCTAATATAAAAAACCCAATAACGCTTCTCCCGACCTAAGAACCGAACCCAGGACTCCACGCTCAACAGTCATGCTTGCGACCTCACACACTAAATCAATAGTAACTTCAATTAAAATGAGTACAATAAATACAAAATAACAATAAGAGCTTACAATTAGTAGGGTTAGTACCCCATCAGTCACGAGAACATCCCATTACCCCTAGCCTACCCTTGTAACTGCTGTGTGGTTAAAAAGGGCCCATACATACTCAGCATTCGTACTAATAGCCACTAATAGCCACTTAATTCTAAGTCCAGAGAAAATCTTGCCATATTACAACTACGTAACTTTTAAAATTGCAACCTCTTCACCACCTTTGGTTAACTGGTAGAGAATGTTAAGGCATTAAATCCGCTTTTTTATTTTTCTTGTAACATACAGTTTTACAAAATAAATTGATATTATTTCTTTTTTTTTTCATCCACGTCAAGGTCGGTTACTGCTCCGCTCTCGTATGTCGTAGCGTAATGTTATATAGCTTAAACTATTCCTCATGAATCTGACTATCATATTATAAAAGAAAAAAATCCACTCCGACTGCAAGTATTAGAGATTAGCGCATTTAAACATAGAAAATATCTTCTCAGCTTTATTATTATAGTACAGATTATACCAATTAGAAATCATCAACAGTAAATAACACACATAGAATTACAAATCAACTAATTAAGCTTCCAATTCCGTAACTAACACAATTACATAATTGAAATTTCAATCACCATCCACGTAAGGCTTAGTCCACACGTGTCTGTACAATCCCGTTAATGTCATTGCAATCGAGCCCTAATGGTGGGTCCACACGATACAGACTTTTGTATGTACAGATATCTGCACAGACTATAAAGTCTAAGTAAAAATTTTTACTCAGAGGTCTTTACCAAATGTCTGTGCAGACTTTTCATCAGTTCAGATTTCGATTTTCGTAAATCTGTAGTTGTCTGGCCATTTTAATAAATTAAGTAATTTAATAATCATGAGTTTTGCTCCGACAATCGTACAGACATGTACGCAGACTTCCGACTTTTCTGGTACACCGATATTTGTCTGTACTGATTTGTTGTACAGACAAAATTTAATAGAAGTCTGTGTTAAGTCTGTGTTGTGTGGACCCACCATTACGCAGTTCATCCCTTCATGGTCATGTCGCTTTCAATTAGATACGGTAGTTACAGTACCTAGTGTTGTCACCTGCACGCTTTCCCGGGCTTTCCCGGGATTAAATTATACGTTCGGACCGACGACGCACGGGAACATTCGTGCCGTTTCATTTTTTATGCGAGGACTTTTTTAATGACTGTAGTTTTTTATGTTGTAGGTATTTTGTTAATGTTCCTGGTGAAAAACGTTTTTAATTAATTACTTGAAATGTTTCCATGAAGAGTGATAAAATTATCATATATACACTCACGCCCTTTTTTCCATGGGGGTAGGCAGAAAGCACAGAAAGCCACTTGCTACTGTCCTTTCGCCTCGTCCACATTCATACATCTAGTCATACAAGGACGCCAGTTACGAGATAAAAATATTCGATGGTTTCAATAAAAGCGTACTGTTTGAATGTATCTTTACAATAACAGTGTAATTTTTTTTATACGTTATTTTAATCCCATTGTTTTTCCCGTATTCACAGCACTATACGTAAAACTTTGTTACATCCATTTTTTCCTGAAAATTGCATCATTCCCTTTGTATACAATTCCGCGGATTAGTCTTAATCACCGACGAGTGCTGGCGTGTTCGATTGGAAAAGGATTTTGGCGAATGTAATGGACCATAATAAATCCTATCTGACAATTTTCGGTTGATGCATTAAAAAGGATTCGGCGAAGGCTTTATTTCTCTTTGTTACCGATACAGATATTCAGAGAAACGTATTGCAATATGAAACTGAATAAAAACTACGTAAAATCCAATACGGCCAGTAAAATGTTAAAAACATTTTTTAAATTCTTTTTCTTTCAATCTTCTCTTTATTATATGACGTTCATCTTTATTTTATGTTTAAAAAACGAATGCATTTAAACAGCATTATTTTTTTTCAAATTATTTAAAATTTAATTTTCTTTTAACAAATCCCGTGAAATCACAGCCCTATTCATGGCGCTCGTTGACATATTGGATTTTAGCTGAAAATTGAAGCCATGGGGTTTACCGTACAGCCGAGCCCCTCGGCATCCGGGGATTCCATTCGTAATGATTATTTGGTAGACCTGAATACATGGTATTTCATTAAACATATGTCACAGCTTGTCTGGATTTGACGCAATTGGGATACAATGAGTTGGAATTGACAAGTAGATTTGATTGGTTTGCTTGATTTATGTTTAGATTAATGGATAAATGTTGACCTTTTTTCAAAATGGCCGTTAATATTGCGGAAAATGTTGTTTAAGGGTGGCTCAAATCAGGACGGTGGCACAAATCAGAAAATTTTTGAATGTGTACACACGGGTGTTTTTCCTGGGATTTGAACCTTTATCTTTCCACTGACTTCAGATTTTTCATTTAGCTTTTTATACATATACTTGTACATACATGGGTGTATTTTAGGCAGCGTAACGAAAGAGGCTTACAAATTTTTGTTTTGGTTGTCGTAACTGTAAATTTTTAATCGTTGAAGTACTTGCTTGAAATTAATGAGAATGCAGTCAACAATTGTCTTTGTTACCTTGATTTAAAGATGCCTTTTCGCCTCACTTTAATCAGCCCTCTTCAAAACGAGCACAGAAGATATTATTTATTTACCACCTATATTTGGAAGAGCACTGAAATAATTATCAATTTCCCCTTCAACCATTATGGTTAATAAATTCTTGTGAAGCCAACACCAAGATTTACAATTTCCGCGGGGGGGGGGGGGGGGTGAAGGGGGGGGGGGTAAAAACGGGGGTGAGCCCGGACGTGGGGGGGGCGGGCTTGCTAATCGGAAAACTTACAGATTCGCACCGCCCCGACGGTTCCTAATAGATTATAGTTAGATTATATTATCGCACCACATGATTTATATGTGACTTACTCGGCGAAGTTGGACAAAAATGGTAATGTAATGGTGAGCATACACTTAAGCATTTTTTCCGAACATTCGATGTAACGTTGCATTCTTAGAAAAGGTACAATACAAATAAAAGGACGAAATTTTAAAAAAAAAAAACAGTTAAAAAAAAAGCAACGTTTCTGCGAATGCTCAAGGCAAGTGAGCATTTACCTGTAACATTCCCAATCCTATATCTATTTATTTATTGAACTATGTACACACAGTTACAAGCTTTGCTTACAACTAATGAGTTAACTATGCATTTACTCTTCTTCAAAATGTAGAATTTGCAGGTCACGTGTGCCTTTTCTCAATGAAATATTACAAAGCGTCTAGGTTCTCGCTCAATGTTCACACATCATGGTGACACATCGGCACGATGTTTTGTTACAAGTAAACGCTCTAGTGTATCCTCACCTTAACACCCCTATTAATATATCGTTTGGTCTGTTCACGGAAAATTGTAAGAAATATATAATGAAGGCCGTGTGAATGGAAGGAAATGTATGGAGGTGTATGTGGTGAAATAGCATTGATATTAGCTATACTAAGTAATTTATTATTTACCTTAAGAAAATATATTTGAAAAGAAAATATATTCGAACAATTTTCGTATACTAAGGAGTAATTTGTTAATCGTCGGATAACTATTATTTGGAGAATCAATATGGCGGTTTGATTAATTTTGTAATTAAAAAACTGCCAAACTTCTATATTTATTCTTCAAAGAAAAGTCATCTAACTATTGATGAATTATCTCTTTCAATATTATAAAGCAGAAGAGATTAATTGTTTAAACGCGATAATTTCAGGAACTTTGGTTATGATTTAAAAAATATCCTTTTGCCTCATAGTTTATCGAGAAAGGTATTAAACTATCTAACATCACGCTACGACACACTGAAGCGGATCAGTAATCAAAGACATAACTTTACGCTGATTTAACCGCTGGGTATAAGCATATTCAGATAAAGATTTCCCCGAAAACCCGAAGTACACATCCCATTCACATGTCATAAGCAAAACATTCGAATACTCACATGAAATTACGTAATTAGGGGTAAAAGAATTCTTTACCAAAATTACCATACAAATAACCGTAACGTAACTTTTTATGTTACGTTACGAGTACAAGCAGAATGTCAATTAAACAAGCATTAAGCATACACGTTTACTGGTCTGCTACATGTGAATAAGTCATTACTGTAATTATCTAGACTAACTGCCTTGTTGGTTTGTGGTCTCAAGTGCGTCTGAGTGTGGGGTTCGATTCTAAGGTTGAGCATTGTGTTTTTGGGTTTTCTACCGTCATACATGCTATCACACCTGTATTTTCCCGTAGGGTTATGCTGAGAGGTACCAATGTACACCCACAGTTTGCCGGTAAGTTTAGGTCCCATATTAGGGGTGGGTTTTTCTATTGCGAATTTTTTTAGTAGCAGCCTGGAGTTTGGAAGTTGGTGTGACACCACCGCGGGTAGAAAAGCCCTTAAAGCTGTTGGTCTTGTGTCTGATTTCTCCCCGGTTGTGACGGATTGCCGTCCCATCGGTCTATAAGAGTTAGGGAAGAGGGAGTGCACCTGTGTTTGCGCACACGCTTGTGCACTATAATATCTCCTGCGTACGTGGCTAGTCTGCATTCATAAGATTAGCCGCCGTGGTTGGAATCGGTCTGGAGAATTACATTAGGGGAGGAGCAAGTGCGGGAGTGTCACACCACCTACTTCCAGACTCTGGCTCCGGCTTCTACGGATAATATAACAAATTTGACACGGGCCAAAGTCGCAGGCAAAAACTAGTATAATAATTCTATTCCACTCTATTCTATAGCTTTGTCTCTCTTTCGCACACATCATTCCCTTTCCTAGCATCACGACTAATTAAATCCTTTTTCGGACGTTACATAATATGGACATGCCATGATAACAAAGTTTGCGTGCAAATAGTTCTCAAAACTAACATAATTAAGTAATTATTTAAGTCTAACACTAATGTAATATGTACTACATATATTTATTAGCGTATATAAATTACTAATGGCTAGTTACAGCGTTTTATTTTAATTAAGGTATGCGTTTAACGTTCTGGCGATCGTGGCTTGAATTATATTTATAGTAGCCGATTGTGCAGGGGTGCTACGTGAATTTTCTTTTCTGAAAATGATTGGGATTTTATGGGGACTGCCGTGCGATTTTCTAACATATTTCAACGCTGCGCTCGAGTCGAGCTCGTCGACGACACTACTGTCAAATCAACTTTACGCACAACGCATAGAGTTGATTTTACCGAAGTTTCGTCAACAGCTCGACGTCGAGCGCAGCGCTGGAATATGTTAGAGAATCGCACGGCTGTAATGAGAGCTCGGTCCATTACAAAAGTACTTTTGTCATATTTTAGTCAATAAGGAACTGAACTCTGTAAAATTTTTATAGATAGATTTCTCTACCTAGTATCTCAAGTCATTTTCTAGTAATTTAAAATCTCTTAAAATAATAATAAAGCTAGCCTCCGGAACGCAAAGGGCACACAAAGGAACATAGATGGTTTTTAGTCAGTAAAAGTCTGACACTCCCTCCCGTCCCGCCCATCGGGTCGATTGATGATTTCCGAAAAAAAGCCTATTGTTGCGTGCCTCAATGCAGTACAAAAGCCTCTTCACATACAGAGACTGAATATTTATTACAATTAAACCATTTACAAGCACTTTTGAAATGTTAAGAAGTCGGTTAATCAGAAAGTTGAAGCTACTTCATCTTTCCAAAACATTATGTAGGTCTCTATGGAGAAGAACGAGTAAGAAACTCCACTGACACTCATTTTATTTAAATTTATAGCCTACTTAATTCTTCCACAAGGAATATTAAGGCCATAACTAAACATATCGGTCTAAACGTGTACGCCAACCCTAACATAGCGTGTGTGTTATACTAGTATACGCTGTCTACTAAATTAATAGCTCGGCCGTGATAAATGTCGCTCTATACTGGTATCATGCAACGGTTCACGACAAAATGGCAGTTTTTTGTGTAAAAATAGTGTGTTTGACGTATGGTGGTCTCGCTACGATGCCTGGTAATATGACATGGATGAGGTTCTGTGTCGTTTTTATTGTTTTCTGTGGGTTTAGCTGCCACGGTGTCGCGTTTAGCTTTAACAAGGAAGGTTTATAAAAGAATACGCAAAAACTTGGGCAGTCTGTACAAAACTCTACGGGGTGTTTTAAGACACATCACGTGAACTACGCAGTGTCCTCAAACTAACCGACATTGAGCAAAAATGATTGGAATGAAAAGTCACTGTTCATGGTAGCGCGATGGAACGCATGCAAAATGTTCTGGTTACGAGTGCATCCAACAGTACAAGGGTCATGGAGTTATTAAAAGTTTATATAGAACATTACAAAATAGTTTTTGTAAAAAAAAGAACTTTGACTTTCAATATCTTCATAACTAAAAGGTTCCTAGGTTTGATCCAGCAGAAAAAAAATAACTAAAAAGATATAATATATAAAAATATCAGAAGCCTATGTACTTTACAGCTTCATTAATTGTCGTTCTACACCCTATAAACGTAATGTAATAATAATGAAAAGAATGCCTTCAATTGCTCTCATATTGAATTTTTAAAGAACAAGCCAAAATATACCTTATATAGACCGCATAGAATAAAACCATCATACCAGTCCAACTGTCAACGGGCTTCATTAAACATAAAACGGTCACTAACCCATCTATATATAAGCACCCATTTGTAAATAATTAAATGTATACGGATAATTACAGAAATAAATTATATTAATAAACAGTTGAACGAATTAACAGAATGTTTGTAATTTGGATCCATTAGCCAAATAGCTAATTGAGATTTAGCCTGTAAACAGTTATTTTTGTGAAATACATTTAATTTTACAAATTGTACATAATTTGTTAAGCCGGTTGGCGCTAAATAGTTTTACATTTCATCAGGTCTTTAATACATTAATCTCTTAATGGGCTTTTCAATGCTAGATGGATGAATGGTACCTTTTAATACATTTGTATTTCTTAAAGGAATTTGTAAGTTTTCAAGTAAAATTAAAGCTAACTAGCTTTCGCTTGCATTTTCATCTACTTAAATTTTCTTTATCCCTATCTTTTTTCTAAAATAAAGTTTTTTTTTAAACCTAGTTACTTTTAATGTAAAAACATAGCCCATTGTTTTCGCTGAAAATGCAATTTTCCATAAGGGAATAAATTTTAAAAATCCGAACCGATTTTAAAAATTTAAATAAATAATAAAATAAAAATAAATTATGAAGAAAAAAAATGTTGTGTAACTTTGTTTGTAACAGATATCTGTTACAAACAGAGATACACATCTTTTTTTTCTTAATAATTTGAGTTTAGATTTACTTATTCCATTTTTTACAAATATATATACACATTTTCTAAAAATACAAAAGGTTAAAAATAAACACTTAATTGTATTATAATGCCTCATAATATTGCCTCTGCATGTTTTCTTTCATCGATGTCCAAGATAAACTCAGAATGTACAACGTCTTAAAAATATATGACTTGCCAAAACAAGAACACCATAAACATATTGGAACCTCAAAAAACGCCATTTCTACAATTCTAATTTCTGTCCATCATCATTACATGCTTACTTACATCCCCCTCAAGACAGCAAACTCGACCAAATCTCGCTTCCATCTCAGCGTCAATACATCGTCACAATTCTCAATAATATGTCACCGCTGACTTTCTTAAGTAAAGAATAAGTTATATATGTCTTCGATTTGTGCCGACGTTGATTGATGGTTCTCATTCATCCACGATGGTACGACCACATGAAATGTTTGCTACAGAAGGACTACCGTGTAAAAACACACACACGCACACACACAGACGCAGATACAGTTCATGTACAGCTACTACACATGCGACATGCATTCATTTGAGACATGTCATGTGTGTATGTGTTAGTTCGTGTTAGGGGAACGCAGGCCGTTTTTGAGCAAGTGTGTAATAACAAAAATACCGGCCTATTATTGTGTTACTGCAAGGCAAAGGCCTCTTCTTACGAAGAGAAGGCATTGATTATCATGCTTGGTAAAGGCGGATTGGCGATTTCAGACTTTTATTAATTATAGGTAGGTTTCCTTACGATATTTTCCTTCACTGATGTCAGTGATGTCCAAGATTAACTTAGAAGGCGCATATGAATTGAAAATAATTATATTAGTACTACCTCGGTATTGAACCTCCTGCACTGGGATAATGCAAATGCAGCAAGCACTAAAAGTTGATAGATGTCATGATAAAAGAACATCAAATAAATATACTGATTTAATAAAGCTGAAAAGATTCTTGTTTTTTTTTTTTTTTTGTTTAAACGCGCTAATCTCCTGCAACTGTCAGTCGGATTAGAAAAAATATTTGTCTATATGATAGCCAGTTTCATGAAGAATAGTAAAGGCTATATAACATCACGCTACGACACACAGGAGCAGAGCAATAACCAAAGACCTGATATAACGCGGGTGAAAAAACCACGCGGATGAAATACGCGTCTGTGTGTGCGTGTGTCTGTGTTGGCTCGTTGCGTAAAGGTAGCCTTCTGTAACTACATTATCTATGTTACGGTACATCCTTGGTAGGTATCGCTTGAATCAGTTGTATCTCTAGTATCGACTTGTATCGGATATAGAAGATTTAGTGGATGTCAAAGTTGTGTACCTTTTTGTGCGTGACTTACTTTGTGTGGGTGAATGGAATGTTTACTTGTTTCTCTTGTGTGTGTGTGTGTGTGTGTGTGTACTCGTGCGAAACGATTGGGTATTAATATCTCATTGGATATTTATTAGTGTGTGTTTGTTTGAAAAGTTCTAGTGAAAGGGTTCTTATGGTTATTTTCTGTTTGTTGGAGTTGACGATCTCATGAACCGTAATAAATAGGTAGACACTTGAAATTTTTACAAAATTGTCGCATTAACAGCAAATATAAAAAAAATCAGCAGCTCGGAGTTAGGATTTGTACCCGGTTAACAGCAATAGGCTCGCCCTCTATTACATAGGACCTAAACATACCGGTAAATTGTGGGTATGTACTATTGGAATACCTCTGCCTAACCCTTCTGGAACATAGGCTTGATGGCTTGTAATTAAAATAAAAGAAGTTGGAAATTAAGCGAATCCCTACTAAAGTATACCTACTGAAATACTATACAAGAAACGTGTCAATTTGTATTCATGTTCATATTCGTTTATTTGCATTCCATAATGTGCATAAAGATGTTACAATAGGCTTATAGCTAAAGTACAATTATGGACCCTGGTAGGACACAGCAACATTGAAGGAATTAACTTAAAACTTCTTAATCATTTGGATTAGGTTCTAAATTATGTATTAACTGTTATAAGTATTGAGATCAGTTGTATTTATGTAGTGTTAAATAAATATTGTACGGAGGTATGAAACCACTCGTGTGGCCGAGTTTCTTCCACATTGTAAATGACTGCTAGAGTAATTGTTGACCAACGTGGTGCTATTCTACAAATCGGTATACTGCCGGCAATCTGTACTGCAGGTGTTTATAGACGGCAATTACAACTTTCCTACAACTTTCTTTCCTTATTGCTCGGTTTGTTTCGAAACAATATAATATGTGTACCTGTGTGTTACACACGCTACGTAATAAAAGAAAACTTTTTTAACTTATAATTAGGAAAAACTAGCTTTAGGTACTTACTTTTATGTATTAAGCATGATCTGCTTGTGCCTTTGTTTGGGTAGACTTCAATATTAAGCCATAATTCTAAAGTATACCATCACGCCTGTATTCCCCGAAGGGTTAGGCAGAGGTGTACCAATGAACACCCACAGTTCGCCGGTATATTTACGTCCCATGTAATATTGCGAGCCTGTTGCCACTAACCGGGCACAAATCTAAACTCCGAGCTGCTACTGAGAATTTCAGTGAAAAACCCTATAATACTTTTTGCTCGACCAGGGAATCAAACCCAGGACTTCTAGCGTAGCAGTCGCGCTTAGGAGCACTAGGCCAACGAGGCAGTCACAAACACAAGAAAGCTTGTTTAACTGATAATTAGGAAAAAACTGGCTTTACTTACTTGTATTACTACCTGTGCCTTTGCCTGGGTAGCCTTCAATGTTAAGCCATAGTTCTAATTTATTACAAAGGAACACAAAAAAGGGATAAAAAAAGTTAGGTCAATATCTGTGTGTGTGCCAAATGTCAGTTAATGTTCAGTCGTTTAAAGCATGAAAGATTAACAAACATAAGAAAAACCTTCACTTTTATAGTATAGTAATTTTCTTTACGGATCCTTAAAAATTATAGCCAATGTTACTCGCTGATAATGTATCTTTCCATAGGTGAAACAATTTTTAAAATCGGTTAAGTATTTCTCTACTTTATCCATTGCAAAAAAGAAATACAAATCGTTTCTCTTTCTAATATTGATGAACGATTTTTCAATTGTTTCCCAGCCTTCACAACTCCGGGGCTGCGGGTTGTTCGAAAGAGATACCGCGCCCCCGGAACGCAAAGGGCACATGAAAGGAACATAGACGGGTTTTAGTCAGTAAAAGTCTGACACTCCCTACCGCCCCGCCCAGGGCGGGGGAAGTTACTTGATGATTTCCCGTCTTTAAAAAAAAAAAGCCTTCACAACTCGAACAAAATTACAAACAATTGACTATTTCAAATCTCAATTCTAATAAAGTCTCAGATAACTCACCCCTCACAGTCCCTATTTCTCTCGCCCCATTATATCGGCGCTAAAAAAGCTGTAAACTTCCTCGTTGGCCTAGTGGTTCTAAGCGCGACTGCTACGCTAGAGGTCCTGGGTTCGATTCCCAGGTCGAGCAAAAAGTGTTAGTGGGTTTTTCTATGAAATTCACAGTAGCAGCTCGGAGTTTGGATTTGTGCCCGGTTAATGGCAATAGGCTGGCCCCCTATTACATGGGACCTAAATATACCGGCGAACTGTGGGTGTACATTGGTACACCTCTGCCTAACCCTTCGGGGAATACAGGCGTGATGGTAACTGTAAACTTATTCCCCTTATTTTTTCGACAACTCAATTTAGCCGCGTAAAATGAGAATGTCGGTGTCAATTTGAAAGCAACGCGCTGATGTCACGGGCAATTTTCTAGAGTGTCCTCGAACGGTGAACCTAGGTAGCAACCCTGTTTTATAACCTAAAATATCGGCACCTAAATGAGGGATGTGTAAGCAAAAAAGTGCTTGAGCGAAAAATTATGTAGATACCTAACGTTTTTTATTTTTATTTTTACCTCGTTAAAGTTAGCTATAAAATGTTGATGTTAGTTAGCTGTTTATCCATTTTAAGTGCGTTAGGTACTTAAATAATTTTAAAGTGACATTCATGGACAGACTTTAAAGAGGCTATGAAAAAAAAACTAATGTTCAATTTTCACTTTCAAAAATTGTTATCCTATATATTTTTCTAAGTCCAAGTCATAGTCATTTATTTCAATTCGACCCTTAAAAGGCACTTTTGAAAATCATACACAAGAAAAAGAATTCATCCTAGTATCCTACCTAGTCTTTCCAAAAGGTAGTTAGTTTGTTATGGAGAAGAACGAGCAAGAAACTCAATACTCAATTAAATAAATGGCTTACAATATTTTGAATACAGATTCATATAGGTTACACGTGAATGCCATATATAACCTACTAGCTTTAAATTTGATTTAATTTTGATTTTGGATTAATAGTTCCCATTCCCGGGGGATTTCCGTTATGAAAACTATCCTATGTCCTTTCTCGGGTCCCAGACTATATCTGTACCAAATTTCATTGAAATCGGTTCAGTGGTTTAGGCGTGAAGAAGAGACAGACAGACAGACAGAGCTACTTTCGCATTTATAATACAGGGTGTCTGGTGGCAGATTTATGTTTTTGAAAGGGTATATCTAAAAAAGTTATTAACGGTGCAGGGGGAGACTGGTGTCATTCGACGCTCCATGAATAAGGATTTGTTAGTCACAATGTCGCAGTGGCCGGGGCAGCAACGTGCATACGCTATTGAGTCGTTTTTTAAGAGTGGTGATTCTAACGTGACTGCGCGCTGACATTTTTGTTCCCACTACAATATCTGGCGATTAAGCGACAGATTAAGTGTTAATTTGATTAAATCGTGGATGCAAAGGTTCCGCCAGACATCTTCTGCTTTAAACAAGCCTCAGCCGGGACCCAGCAGAGCATCAAGCTCCACAAACGAAAACCAAAACGTTCAAGAAATCTCGTTTTTTTTGAAAATTTTCGGGGCCATGCTTTAAATGTCTACAGTGAAAGCTATGGACTCATGATTAATGAATATTTTTTACCAAATTTGCGAGCACATCCATCCTACTCGACGCACACGTGGTTTCAGCAAGATGGGGCGACTCCGCATACAGCTAGGACGTCTATTGCTTTACTTCGTCAAAATTTTTCGCATAAATTGATGAGCTGCTTTGGAGACATCCCGAGGCCACTAAGGTCACCAGATTAAACTCGAATGGACTTTTTTTATGGGAGCTATCTCAAAAGCAAAGTTTATGCCAATAATCCTCTGTCTATTGTGCAGTTAAAGGAAAATATCCGCAATGCAATTAAGCAAATCCAGCCGAGCTGATTGCAGCGCGTAGCCCGTAATACGATGGACCTTTTTAAACAGTGTGTACGTCTAAATGGACATCATTTGGTTGAAGTAATTTTTAAAAAGTAAAATCCGCATTATTCATGTATTTACTGAATTAGTTAATAAAACCATAAGTTCATAAGTTTTTCTTTTATTAGCTTTCAAAAACATAAATCTGCCACCAGACACCCTGTATTAAGTAAGGATTAGTACGGATATAACCCTATGTATAACCTATCTAACCCTATATAACCTTGCATAAAATCAACTATTTTAGCAAACAATACAACCAGTCATGACAGCCTATGGCACTAGACTTTATTACGAAGATCCTTGACCAAACAAAGTCACGAGCAAAATCTAGTTTACTTCATAGAAAATGATAAGATCCTATTCAGAAAGAAGCAATTTCTTTTTGCTCCTTTGTAAAATGGGCCCTTATGATTTAGGCCCTTTATTACCCTAGCTATCATACGTAATATACCCTCAAAATATTCAGGTACATTCTATGTTTATCATCGTGAATTTGATAACATACCTTCGCAAGCTTATTTCATTTTAGACATTGTTATATCGCGTTGTTATATCGCATTGTTATATTTGGAAGTCTTTTAGGTTTAGTTACCGAGTTTTTTTAGATGCTTAAAATGAGATGAGGTTTTTTATTCAAGTCGTGAAGGTTTTAGATGGAACCTTTTTCTGTGTTTTATGTTTTAATTTTTGTGGTTGTACCGGAGTAATCTTTGTCGTAATTCTTTAGGTTCGGTAGAGCCTGTATTTCTTTGTTACTAGAACCCATTATTATAAGCTACAAAAAAAAACTTTGTTATTTAGACGGGCCTGTTGGTCTAGTGGTTAGCGGCCCTGACTGCTAAGCCGGAGGTCGTGGGTTCGATTCCCACCCAGGACAAACTTTGTGTGATGAGCATGATTGTTTGTTCTGTGTCTGGGTGTGATTTATCTATAATATGTATGTATTTATAAATTATATAAGTATGTATATCAGTTGTCTGATTACCATAACACAAGCTCTGCTTAGCTTGGGATCAGATAGCCGTGTGTGAGTTGTCCCAAGATATTTATTTATTTATTTTATTTATTAGAATTCAGGAGAACCATAAAACATATCTTACAGCACTCGGTAAAAATGTAACTTACTATCAGTGACAATTTTATTGTCATCGGACCAATACCTTTAGAGATTACCTCTTACCAAGAAAGAAAAAATGTTTCCTCTTTAAACAAAACTATTTCTATTTCATATTTACTTTCTAAGTTTATCTTGGACATTATTGACATGAATGAATTAAAACATCGTGACGAAACCTGCACATATTTATTTATTTATTAAAACTTTATACACAAATGTAAAAATACACCGTACAAAGGCGGACTTAATGCCTTAGGCATTTTCTACTAGTCTACCTTACGGTGATGCAGAGACAAAACATAGGAGGTGCAAGAAAAAGCATGAAGCTTATGTATAACATAAGTCTGAAATCGCCAATCCATCTTAAGCAAGCGTGGTCATCAATGCTTGTGCCTTCTCTGTGTGAGAAAAGCCCTTCAGTTTATATGTACTAGTTTAAATTTTGAATTTTATAAAAGTCTTCTTTTTCCGTTTTATATCTCCCACATCTTTATCCCCAGTCATGAAACCCCATGACCTCATCAACCCACTGGTGGGCATAGGAAAAAGGTAACAAATCGTGGAACACGCTATTCACCATTAATAAGTGCTGAAGCTCGCCGCGTCCTAATCCTGGGGCAGGCGTATTAATCACCTACATAATTAACTCCACGAGACAGGGTAGGTGCAGAAGTATTATTTGGAACAATACGTGGTGGTAACATTGAAAAGGGGCGTTGTTTTTCGTAACCATATTGATGTAGGTCGTGTCCGTTGTTGTATAATAAAAATTGGAAAAAGAACTGATAATTAGAAAAATAATAACAGTTGGCTGACGATAGACGTTCCACTAAAACGATCCAATGTTGACTAAAAAAAACCCGTTTTTGTTACGGATCCCTTATTTTTTTGCTAATATAAAATCCTATAACACTCAAAGATAAAATTGCTTTATATTAGGAAAAGAACTTTCAGAATCTGGCCGGTAGTTTCAGAGAGAAGCGCATTTGAACAAAAAAACCTTAAAGTAGCATAAAAAAAATCCTTACAAAAAAAGCGGTTGACCTTTTGAAACGTTTACTCTGTAGCACCACCTACTCGACCGATCCCTGCTAGGTACAGTTTCAATGAGGTTGGGATCTTTGCACGCACATAAATATCTGCTGGCTCTGCCTAATTAGATAAGGATGGTGCTGGAAAATCTGGAGTTGTTATTAATCTATATTTGTATTAAAATAAACTAGTAAAGCTCGATATTTTTTGAGTAAGTACATGCGAAATTTGATTTTTATTAACTGACTTCAAAAAAGTAGCAGGTTATCAATTCGGTTGTACTTTTATTTTTGTTAATCTACGTAGTGTTACCGTTTCCTCATGATTTTAGATGATAGGAAGTTGAAACTAAAAAAAGTAAAAATTTAACAAAATTGTAACGCTGGAAGTCGGTGGCAATACAAAACGACTAACAAAACAAAAGCCTCCAATTTCAAAAACTAAAGTTGTTTTTTACTTTGCCGTTTTTGAAGGCGGTTGTCTTTTTTTTGTAAAATCGTTTTTTCTTCTATGTAATCTGTCTTAAACAGAATATAAAAACAAGCATTAAAAATATATAAAAGCAAAGTATTCTTTCCGTCCATTGCTTACGTAATGAAAACGTTCTAAAATAATTTGATTCGATGGCGCGGCCCAATGAACCGAGCGAATTGTGAAGTCTTTCAAATATTAAAATGAATAATATTTTGTTCATAGTTTTTGTTGGGAGCAAAAACTTTGTTGTTTGATTTTTAAATAATTTTCTTCAGACCGATTTTGGTTATGGCAGCAAATTCTCGGTAAAACTCTGGTATTCAACTGCTTCTGAGTAGAACTAAAAGGTCTACCCTAATACATACATACATAAACTCACGCCTCTTTTCCATGGGGGTAGGCAAAAACCATAGAACGCTACCTGCTACGAACCTTACATACTCCCTTTGCCGATCATTTTTTTGACCCCAATATATATACATACACATACATACATAAACTCACGCCTTTTTCCCATGGGGGTAGGCAGAAACCACGGACCCCCACCTGCTACGATCCTTACACACTCCTTTCGCCTCGTCCACATTCATACATCTGGTCATACAAGCACGCCGGTTACGAGTACTGCGCACCTGACCTTATACCTTGGGCCTTTGCCCCAATATATACATCTGATAAAAAGCTAGGCAGATGATGGTTTATTTGTAACCTCTTTTTTTCTCGTGTGGAAATCCTCATGGATTTCCTAGATCGTGGGGAAAACGGTCAAACACTACCGTCTGACACGCTTTTTTTTAAGGATGGGAAACCATCACGTATCATCTTCCGCTCTGGGTGGAGTGGAAGAGAGTGTCACACTCTTACTGACTAACACCCATCCGTGTTCTTCTTAATGCACTTTGCGTTCCAGGGCCGTGGTGATCCCGCAGTCCTGGACCGACTAAGACCCTTTTTTTATCAAATAACTTCCCCCGCCCTAGGCGGGGCGGAAGGAAGTGTCAGACTTTTACTGACTAAAACCCGTCTATGTTCCTTCATGTGCCCTTTGCGTTCCGGGGGCGCGGTATCTCTTTCGAACAACCCGCAGGCATCGGCCCTCAGTGGCCCCTTCCAAGTTTGCTGACATCTCTTTGAGGCGCGCGTGGAACACGAACGCGCCGTCGACACGGTCTGTCGTTAGTTAGTCAACGTACGGACGGTGAGCTACACATTGTTCACCGTCCGCAGACCCGCGACTAACACCCTACGGTTTCTTCTTTCACCATAAGTCGAGAGCCTGGTGTACATTTGACACATAACCCGAGCCAACTGGATTTTGTTACCCCCGAATTGAAAGCTAGTAGTGTAGAACAAGAAATAAACAAATTCTAAGCACTAGTTGTTACAAGTAGATACATCGTTATAAAAACCATTGTTAACAACACTGAATCTCGAAGTACACAATTTATATCTCTCGCTAAAAAATAAATAAACATTGCTGGTCGCAACCTATTGAGAGACATCTCCCAACAAAAAACAGTTCATTATAAAAAAAAACTTTTTAAAAAAGATTTTTTGTGAAAAGAATATTCTAAAGGACACTCGGAAACCGTAAATCTTGAGTTACGTTGTAATAAAAACGGACACGAAATGATGTATCGCAAGAAGTTTGTATACGAAATATCAACTTGAACTCGTAAGAATGACAAATATTTCCATATCAACTTTTGATATTGCCAAACTTTGTTTAAAACGTCTTCTTGGAAGTACTCAATCAATTTGCAAAAATAATATTATCTACTTAAACATACCATCACGCCATTATTCCTTGTAAGGTAAGGCATAGGTGTACCAATGTACACCCACAGTTCGCCGGTATGTTTAGGTCCCATGTAGGAGACGAGCCTATTGCCATTAATCGGGCTCAAATCTTAACTCTGAGCTGCTACTGAGAATTTCATAAAATAACCAATAACACCTCACTTCGCTCGACTTGGAAATCGAACCGCGTACGAACTAGCGTAGCACACTAGTCGCGCTTACGCCGAGTAGGCTAGCCAGACAGTCAACAATACAACTATAATTTATTAATTTCTTCGTAGTTCAATTATCAGAGTATACATACACACACACACAACAGTTAATTGAAGACGTCTGAATAATAGAAGCCAATGCATACAAAGTGATGTGCAAAAACTAGATATACTCGTATTAATAAAAGGCTAAAAGCGCTAGAGCGCTAAAAGGCGCTAGAGGTCCTGGGTTCAATACCCAGGTCGAGCAAAAGTGTTATTGGGTTTTTCTATTAAATTCTCAGTAGCAGTTCGGAGTTTGGATTTGTGCCCGGTTAATGGCAATAGGCTCGCCCCCTATTACATGGGACCTAAAATATACCGGCGAACTGTGGGTGTTCATCGGTACACCTCTGCCTAACCCTTCGGGGAATACAGGCGTGATGGTATATATTTTTTTATATATAATAAAAGGCGAAGCTTCCAATGATAAAAAAAAAACCAACAACAAAGTTTCAACAAAAAATAACTCCTGAAACTCACCCTTTGACCCCCAACACATAGGCACAACTGCACCCATAAAGGCTACCAACATGAATTATTTAAGTGCAGGCGGGGACCTATTCTCTGAGCGATACAATGTTGATTTACGACCGCTCGTAAAGTCTCTACCGATAGTAACGTTTAAATGGAGCGATTCGCCTCCCTTTGTTGTTTCATTTCCGATGTAGCATCGTAAAGATTATCTTTGTTATGAATTGATTGAAGTATCTGAATGTCAATAGGCTGATTGCATGAGGTTGGAGTGTGGGTTTCCACAAATAAACAAACACTGGTTTATTGGCGGTCATAAAAATTGGCAATTGATTGAGATATCGGTCGATGGTTACTTTGCCTTTAGATTTCGGTATGGATAGTCTCGAAATATGTTCGCAAAACATAGTTATCTAGACACACTAATCTAGTTGTAAGAAGAAGAAAATAAAATACTAGATATCGCTTTTATAACTAGGTAATAAAAGATAAAGAAACAAAACCTTTTTGATTGATTAATTAAAAACGAACTTAAATCTTCTATACTTATATTAAAAAGAGGAAAAGTTTCGTTGTTTGTACCGAATCAGCTACGAAACTAATGGATCGATTTTAACCATTTTTTCCCCAATAGAATTACATTTTTTTCCGAGTGACATAGGCTATATAACACCACGCAACGGCTACCGGGAGCAAAGCAGTAACTAAAGACGTCACTCACCGCGGATCTAATAATAACCAAGCCTAAAATTAGCTTGTCAGTGACGTGGTCACATTTAAAGTCGGTGACGCGGTGACATGACCATGTCGGGTAACACAAACCCATAAGTTTGACCCCTACCAAAATTCGCTCAACTCAACTAAAGAAGCTCTCCCTTCAAAAACAAAAAAGAAACGATGATTTTAAAACTAATTCCAAACAAAATCCACAGTATCGGATATCGCGTCGCAAGTCGTTTCACACGCGACGTTCACTACTCGAACTCGATCGATACTTACAATTTATGACGTATAAAGTGATCGTAATTCTGACGCTTGCCCACTAAACTGACATTTTACTATCAATAGATATTAGCTATCGTGTTACCGTCTAAAGATTTAATTATGAGAATAGGCATCTCGTTCTTCTTTACGATGCTTCGGCTGTTAAGCTGTTAATTTATGTGGGATGAAATCAAATATCTTGAGTGTTATTGTGGTTTTAATTGAAATGGATGAAGTGAGGTTAGTCGAAGAGAAAGATAAAGTATAAAATGTTGCTACAGGAATCGTTGTAGCAACACCGCGTGGTATTGGAGGGGCCACTCGGGGCCTATGCCTGCCGGGGCTACGGGTTATTCGAAAGAGATAGCGCGCCCCCGGGACGCAAAGGGCACAAGAAGGAACATGGTTGGGTTTAAGTCAGTAAAAGTCTGACACTGAGGGCGGGAGAAGTCATTTGATGATTTATCATAGGTAAAAGAAAAAAAAAACGCGTGGTATTTTCAGTCACGTTAAGTTACGTTTTTAGTTACTGCTCCGCTCCCGTGTCTCGTAGCGTGATGTTATGTAGACTATACTATTCTTTGTGAATCTGCCTATCATATGCAACAAGATTTTTTCCAATCCGGCTGGTAGTTCCAGAGATTTGCGCGTTTACATAAACAAACAAAAAATCTCTTCAGCTTTATTAAATTAATAAATATTAGTTATGTATAGAATTGTTTAGAACTATAAATTAAATGATTTAATATGTAACATAGCCTATAATATTCCTTATGAATCTAGGTATCATATAAAACAAGATTTTTTTCCTATGTGACCTAAATTAGCGCGATTAAAAAAAAACCACTATTATATTACTACAGTTATTCACAATCACATGATAAAATAAAAGCAACGAAGTGTACTCTCAATAAAACAACAATTCAAACAACATAGTAAGCCGTAGTGTTAGACTATACAAATGTTAAAGTCGGTATAAAAGTTAAGCTTAATCTCAAGAACCAATATTTAAACTGTGGCGAACTTTCGAGCCAATAACCGCGTTCAGATCAAAACTGAACTTCGATTGAACTTAGCTATAGAACAGTTTGTTCATGAATATGTCTATAGTAATCATGAATAGTAGACTTGTTCTTGTGTTAAGTTGGCGGATTGGCTTGCTTTGAAAGTGCAAGAAGTCTGATGAACTAATTTAAAGTAATTGTTAGGTTAATCAAAAGAATCTGCAATGCGTTTATTCTTTGATTATTGTCATTCCCGTGTGTCTTAGCGTGATGTTTTATAGCTTATAATATAAACGTTTGTGACAAATGGGTTAAAAAATATCGAATCGGACCACTAGTGTCTAAGATCAGCGTACAAAGAAGCGAACTTTTCGTACATGATAAATTCAACATTTTAGCCATGATAAGACTTAAAAGGTGTGTTCTTATTATTTATCAGGATCGTGTAACTGTCGATTACCGCGGACGAAGTCGCAGTGTAAAAAGTAACCTATGGCCTTCAAACTTACCTCGTCTTCAAAATCGGTTCAGTGGTTTAGTAGAGAAATCGAAACAGACAAACAGACACAGTTGCTTTCGCATTTATCATAATATTTATTATTATGGATTTGTCTAATTCTTTCTGCATCATTATCTACTGTCTCCCATACTTTCAATAAAACGTCACTTACACCAAATTTCGGAACTATTTCGAAAGGTCCAAAGCCTTATTTACTTATTAAAATTAATAAAACACTGCCTAATAAAGCGCTTCTCCAAATTATTATCCACAGAAACGGCGGAAAATTCTCCAAAGATTTAATTACCGCATTTTTGTTAGTAGCTAAAGGCCGCTTCTTGCTATCATTCATAAGTTGTGTAATAAAGAAAATTTGAGCAATAAAGCGAAGATACGGGCCCCAGGGGAACACGGTCGCCATTAACCACGATTTTGGCATTGTGGCCAAATTAATATGTGCCAGGCTACCCGCAATACTGATAACATACCATAGATCATATTCACACAAGAACGCACCATTTATTTATAAGAGGTTAGAGGGCAGTACGATAGAATTATGACCACTGAAAGTGCTTGTAATGAAAATGTTCTAGGTGATGTGGTGATAAATCTTTTTAACCGACGCAGAAGGGGGTGGTTATGCCGCAAATGGCTGTTAATAACATGCCCGTAAACATCATCTAAGCTAATATTATGTGTTTTTGTTTGTAACGGATAAACTCACCACACTCACTAAACCGATTTAAAATAATATTTTTACTTTGGAAAACTAGATTATCAGCGAGTGACATAACCATATATATATTTTTTTTAAATATGGATCCTTAAAGAAAATCCACAATGACGAAGTCGCGGGCAATAGCTTGGTTTCTATATAAATATTGTGAACATCACAAGGCCTACATTGATTAGACTCGCATTCAAAACTAAATTCAGTTTGTTGAAATTCCTCAGACATAGACTGTCGCTGAGATAAGATTGCGACTAAATTCAAAACAAATTAATTTGTAATTAATTTGTTTTGATTAATTTGTATTTAATTAACCTTCTGGTTAGATATAAGAACATATCCCATTTTTATCACAAACGGGACACACTTTGCGTACAGGCTGAAAAGAAACAACAAAGGAGATGTATAAGAAAAGCCTCAAATTCTTCCTGTCTTCAAAATGATAACTTTCATTGCTCTAATTTAAATTCTGTTACACGTCAAGCATGACTACGTTACAATTATCAGTAATGACGTCAACTTCGCCATAGTAATTCTGAAGGGGGATGAAATGTTTACAGCCGGGGTTGATTAAAGACCACGACGTAAAGGATGCAATTTGAATACATTCAGTCTTTTGTTTAACGATCGTTTTATGTAGGGTTGATGTAAATTAATTACGCTAATATAAGGGTATATTGAGGGTTATATGTGAAATGTGACTGTGCCACGGTGAATTAATGATGGCATGCAAATTTTTGATGGTAGTGGAGTTAAAATAGAAATTGAATGAAAGAAATAACACACAGCCTAAACAGAATCTTCAAAGCCCTAAAACAAGCCGCGGTAGACGCTCCGGGCGTCGGGAGCCGCGAGACGACTCCCGGCCACCGTAGACACGTGTCTGTGGACGGTGAGCAATGGGTAGCTCACCGTCCGTACGTTCACTAGCGACAGACCGTGTCGACGGCGCGTTCGTGTTCCACGCGCGCCTCAAAGAGATGTCAGCAAACTTGGATGGGGCCACTGAGGGCCGATGCCTGCCGGGGCTGCGGGTTGTTCGAAAGAGATACCGCGCCCCCGGAACGCAAAGGGCACATGAAAGGAACATAGACGGGTTTTAGTCAGTAAAAGTCTGACACTCCCTCCCGCCCCGCCCAGGGCGGGGGAAGTTATTTGATGATTTCCCGTCTATAAAAAAAAAGCCCTAAAACAAAACAAAACACTTTTATTTATAGAAGAGATTCCATACATCAAATAATACAAATTGAAAGACACTGAAATTTCATACGAGAACAGTTTTTTTTTAATTAGTTGCCGGCGATTTCTTTTGCCTCAAAATTATCCCACGGGAACAGCATTTTTTTCCGGGATAAAACGTAGCCTAGCGGATGCAGAATAGCATATATCCAATTTATAATCTATCTCTCTACAAAACATCCAGATCCGTTAGATAGATATTCTTTATTTGTATAAACATGGTATACATACAAGAGCATGCAAGATTAAAATTAATTGTTTAGGTCCAGTCATGTTTAGCCGCAAGTATCGGCGTACAAATATTTCTATAATATTGAAAACTACAAAAATTATAAAAATTCACAAAAGCAAGTACGTCCGTTCAGTCGTTTTAGCAATTAAGTAACAAACATCCATCTATCCAAACTTTCGGCCTTTACAATAGTAGTAAGATTTTCTAAATTATTCAGTTCGCTAATCCGACCTATACTTTCACAAATCACCTCACAAACAAACAATCTTTACCTCTCTATGATTATAGTTTATATAGCACGATATTTCCAGCCATATCTTTCACACAATCCATCCATTTCCTTCAGGCTGTATGAGAACGTTACAACAATATTCTTTTCTTTTTCTTTTAGTATAAATGTTTCCTGCTGATCACTGAAGCGTATAACCTGCGCAGTATAATTGCGCTCATCCTTAGGTTGCTAGAGATCGCTAATTGCGATAATACCTCCCGTTGTGTATATCTACTAATATTATAAATGCGAACGTAACTCTTGTCAGTCTGTCTGTCTCCTTCACGTCTAAGCCGCTGCAGCGATTTTGATGAGATTTGGTATAGGGATACATCAGACCTTGAAGAAGGGCATAGGCTACCTTTTATAGCGAAAAAAGCTAGAAGGAAATGTTTTTTTATGGGACTCCGTCAGTATTTAAGATAATAAATACCATGAAGTTTCTTGCTCGTTCTTCTCCATAGAGATCTACGTATTGGAACGAGCAACAAGCTTCAACTTACTATAACTTCTTGACAATTCAAATGTGCCTGTAAATGGTCTAATTGAAATAAACGCTTTGACTTTGACGTTGAAATTTCGTATTTGGGGTCTTGATAAGAAATAATTAAACACTTATTCAAGCGTTTTTGAAATTTTGATCCCCATGGGGGTAGATTAGGACAAGTGACGTATGGACGTCCAAACAAATCTATGTAATAAGTACCTACTTAAAATATTTATTGCCCAAAGTAACTATACCACGCAGGCGAAGTCACGAACAAACGCTAGTTTTATTCCTCCTCTGTACAATTCCTCGTGTATCATAAATAGAACTATCTCAATATTTTTCTTTTATCAAGAAAATGATATCTCGCTTCATAAAAACGATAAATTTCTCAATTTGTCCAGTAAATTATTGTATTAAGTGAAATATGATAGGTAAACACTTTCATTAGGCTTAGACAAAACGTGGGCGGTGATGTAAGAGTCTAGCTCGCGTCTAGACTACCTATTATTATCTTTATGGAGTTATTATAAGGTTTGTTTTTATTAAATGTATTGTTCCCGTGAGTGCCTATCAGGCTTATTGAAAACTGGCTTGTGTTTGCGACTTTGGTCTTCGGTTATCATGGTGTTTTATTTTTCTGAAATAAAAGTAGCTTAAGTTCCTCCTTATAACATTAGCTTTTTGCAAGTAAAAGCCCTGTCATAATCGGTTCAGCCGTTTCGGAGTAACCAAGGCAAACAAACAGATAATTTTCTTTGTGGTTTTTCTTTGTTATTCTTTCCGTTTAAACTTTCATATGCAAAATAAACACTGTATAGCATATTGCTGCTATTTTGACATTACAAACAGACATTTTTATCTAATGTCAACTTAAATGTGTAAATTTTCCTATAATTCCTTCTTCATTACTTTAATTTTTAATACAAAATCACATCTCTCTTCACAATGTAAATAGCCAACATTTTACTACAAGTCTGTCAAACGAATACCCTCTTTATTTCCACTATCAGTACTATCATTTTCGCCTATACGAGGATCGCCCCAAAGCTCCTAATAAAATCTCCGCAATTCTAAACCAATAAATGTCAGTATATCGCCCCGTCAGCGACGCATCAAGTGACGGTAGCCTGCAGTTCGGTTTCAACACCGCCGTCAGATCAAATTCGAACGCCAATCAGCGTCTGCCGTTCCGCTGACGTGGCATTACGTCACTCTCTGATATTGGCAGTTGAAGCTTTTGATTTTAGAATATAGTCGGGGAGATATTTTTTAAACGTTTTTTGGTCGGAATGGAAATCTATACTAATACAATGAAGCTAGAGTTTTTGGGGTTTGTTTAAACACGCTAATTTTAGAACTGTCAGTCGGATTGGAATTATGTTTGTATATGATAGCCAGATTAATGAGGAATATTACTGGGTAAATAGCATCACGCTACGACATACGGGAAAGGAGCAGTAACCAAAGACGTAACTGAAGGCGGGTGAAAAAAACCATGCTAGTAGTAGTGATCATCTAGATAAAATTAAAAGACTATATTATATATTAAAAGAAATGAATAAAGATGTTAAAAAAAATTACGAAATATATTGTAACATTTGAGCTACAACTCCAAACATAAATATTAATAACCTTCCTCCATAAGAAAAACAAAAATTAAGATGAAAAAATTAAGCTAATTTTAACTAGCGTAAAGGGCGATTCATTTTGTGTCCCCCGACACTTTTTCATGGGAAATTTAATAAGCGCCGTGCCATCAATGGGAAGGGAACGCTATAAGACCCGGGATATTCTTCAACTCACATTACTCAAAATGTGACGTCGCGCTACAAAAATGGCTGGCGTTTTGTTTAAATTTAATATAAGTTCTTCATTTACTGACAAACGACTTATGAGTAATATTTATGAATGATTGGATGATAATATAATAAGCTAATAACTTTTTCTTTGACGTGGATCTCCAGACAGGATCAAGCAATTGCAAAGGCCATAGACTCCATATTATGGTTTAAAATGCTTCGCGTTTATGTCAAAATATTGTATGTTTATGTAAGTGGAACTAAATATCTTAAACTAGCCACGTCCTTGGTTACTGCCCTGCTCCCGTTGGTCGTAGCGTGATGTTCTATGCGTATATACCTTCCTCTTGAATCACTCAATCTATAGATCTTCTTCTTTATCGTGTGGGCAGTAAGTTCTAACGACCCCAAACACCCTAGTGTCGGAGTTTCTAAACCGCCTCAAGGGCCTCTGACATGGTTACCGATGTCAGTGATGTCCAAGATAAACTTAGAAAGTACGTATGAATTAGAAAAAGTCACATTGGTACTTGCCCGTGCCCGGTTGCGAAACCACAACCTCTTGCATGAGAGGCGGGCGCCTTAACCACTGGGCCATCACGACATTTCAATCTATATCTGAAAACATATTAAAGTCGTTGCGTAGTTTAAAAGATGGAAGCTTACAGAGGGACAGACGGCAGGAAACAACTTTGTTTTGTACTATGTAAATGTATATGGCTCTGTATTTAACAAATACTCTGTATAAAAGATAAATAGCGACATTCATATTAATATCAATCATAATCCTTACTAAAATTGTATCTTTTAACTTTGTACGCACCAACAATTTGCAAAGACCATCTATTCATAATCATTTCCTTTGTTCCCGTCTCCAAAAATTGTATCATTGGTCGTTGCGCAACTACTACACACAAAAAAGATACACCAAAAGAAATCGCAGAACAAAAATATATATATTTCGCTTCAATAATCACATATAACGAGTGTTTACTGTTATCTCGGATACCTCCGTATATTATATCGATGATAGGTACTTAGATGTCGTACACAATACTCGAAATAAGACCCTTGTCGAAACGTCCAAATTATCTACCAAAATTATGTAGGTATCTCTGCGAGATAGACAAAGCATTTGTGAACCCTCCGTCGCTTAAGACGAGATTGAGAGTAAATTGTTCTAATTAACACGGATGGCTCAATGAAATTACGAACGTAATGATTACAAAGAAAATTAGTACAATACCTACAAAGGGAAATTCAAATAAAAAGAAATATTCAAATCTTAAAAGTCCGCGTTCTCGAAGCGATAATGATTTTCTTGTTAAAATAAGATGAAAATTATAACTAAGCTTTTCCTGATTAACACAACAAACCTTAGTGAAGATTGGAATATCTTGGAACAATACAATTACAGGGAAAAGATAACGAGAACAATAAAGATGGGAAAGAAACATTGCTAGAATGCTTGCAAAAGTCGAAAATCCAAACAATGTAATCAAAATTCTCCGACATTTTGGCGTGTGCCTCATATGAGCGCACGTCCGCAGCATAGTATACATTTACGCAACATTTTCCGGCTTCCCTGCCGTCATTCCCTCCAGTATATCGATGGCGTGATTTATTTTTGTTTTCACGTAGTTGAATAAGTCGGAATTATAAGGTTGGGACCGCGTTATGGCCCATAAAACCTATAATGACTCAGCCGTGCCGCGCAGTAGGGTAGTATTTATTTAAAAAATTACCTGCCGCCTACTGAAAGAATATATAATTGTTTTTATGTAGGTGTAACGTTGTGTTAAATCGGTGGGGCAGGTGGCGATTGAGCTTTTACAATCGACAGTATTTGTTTGTATTGATATAACGTTGATAAACTGGTTTTGATAGTCTCAAATAAAACGTTATTTAAGTTCTTAACTGCCTCGTTAACCTAATGGTACTAAGCGGTGCTACGCTAGAGGTTCTGGTGCGATTCCCAGGTTGAACAAGTTATTGGGTGTTTCTATGAAATTCTCAGTACCAGCTCAGAGTTAGGATTTGTGCCCGGTTAATAGCAATAGGCTCGCCCCCTATTACATGGGACTTAAAACATATCGACGAACTATGGGTGTACACTGATACACTTCTGCCTAACCCTTCGGGGAATTTCGCCGTGATGTAATGTATGCATGTAAAAAGTTCTTTTACATCTTTGAAATATAAGCGTATCAAAGCCATTAACAATGCGAATATCCCTAACGAAGCTTATTGTGTTTGAAATATTTTCTTGAAAGAAAATAATACGCCGTTTGACTGTAAGAAACTCTCATTAGCCATTTTAAGTTAGTATTCACAACATTAAATAATTTATGTCTTCATAGCCAAGTTGGAAAAAACCTTTGGTGCTAGCATAAACTTCTCCCTCGCCAAGAATTAAAGTTGTAGGAAAGTATTATTTATTTAGCCGACAGGAATGCTGGACTTGAAGAATTCATTTGTTCAAGAGCATTTTCTAGCGAAATGAAATTTAATAAGTCTGCGGGAAAGGATAAAATTAAAACCTAGCTTCAACTCTGCTTTGATGATGAATAAACAAGATTAGATAATGCGCCAGTCATTGGATGTTTTAGCTTTTTATACTCAAACTAGCGAACTGGCTTATTTCTCGCGCGTTAAGTCCGTAATACCGTGTTGTTATATAGCCTATGTTACTCAGGAATAATGTAGCTACCTATTGGTGAAAAATGGTTAAAATCGGTCCATTAGTTTCAGATTCTATTCAGTACAAACAAGCAAAATTTTCCCCTCTTTATAATATTAGTATAGATACAATTTAACTGAAATAAAAGGACTACAAGTTACAATTTCTGTTTAACGATGTCAAATAAGCCCCCTTGAACAGTGAACCGCTTGCCGTTTTTCCTAAACGTGACCGAGTGTCAGATGTGTTATCAGTAGACGGAATCTGCCCAATTACAAGCGTCCTAATCTCCTGTTATTTATAATTCACGGTAGAACCACTGAGTATATTGTTGGTAGTCACGTTTTGTGACCCCTGTTTCAATGTTACGTTGTGGTTTAGTTGGAGGGCCGCTTTGTCATAAATTAAAGAAGTATTTTGAAGTGTATTTGGTCCCTTTACCTTATCTATTTTGGAATTATTATAATTACATCGTGTTGTTAGTGTTGTGATGGCCTAGGTTAAGGCAGTCATGAGATTATCTTTAATTATCGATATAGAAAACAGCAGGCTTTCAATTCATATGTTCTTTCAAAGTTTATCTTGGTCGTCTCTGAAATTGGTAAGAGAAAACATCGTGAGGAAACCTGAAATTATAGTTAATATGAATCTGAAATTACCAATCCGCCTTAAGCATGAGAGCTATGAGAAGAGGCCTTTTCCTTGCAGTGGGGCATGAATAGGCTGGTATTTGTTATTATATTTTTTTTTTATAATTCCATGTGGACTGATAGTTCTCAAAGGTGAACTTAAATCTCTTATTCAGATAGTAAGCCTTTGCTTCCTGGCATAACACACCTACCTATCGTTAAATTGAGATAACTGGGGAACATTTGTGAAAAGTAACAGCAGGTGGCATTCGACAATATCGCTCAGGTGAAACAATGCGAAATCGGGTGCGGAGAGGTACGGGATGTTCACAGGATGGTTTATCAAGGTGTTTGGACCGCTGTCTCGGTTGTAACTCCGCTTTATTGCGTTATCAGGCTATGTTAGTGGCGGTAGGTATGGGGGTCCCGCAAGGTGCGATTCTTGGACCGAGTTTATGTTGAGTAAATGTTTGATGGCGCATTTTCGTGTAGAAATTAATTTGTTGGTTTGTTTGTCTACTGAAGTTGGACGTCTGTTGCTGAATTTCAGTCTAAGACTCGTGTCTATCGCAGTTAAATGGGAAAATGAAGTCAAATAATTCCTTTAAAATATTTTAGATACATGTAAGGCAATGGAACTCACGGAGTTCGACCACCGTATTAATAACGCGTTTCAAAACCAATTCAAACTTCTCACCATAAAAATACCAAGTTATGTTCTCAAAAGTATTAAAAAAACAGAATAATTGTTAACTCTAAGAATAACTATCCCTTCAAGTGTCCTTCATTCTTGTTTTCCCACAAAATTTGCATACAAGAGCGAGTACGTTTTAAACAGTAGTACAAAATTCTACCACACCCAAACCGGGACCAGACACTTAAGGGGGTGTGGTGGGGGGAGAGGGGGGGGGGGGGTTAAGGCTCAGGGACGTCACGTGTGTCGTTCCACTAATTGAGCGTAAAGTAAACCGCTGTCAATGAAGCGATGCGTTATTATTCCAAACTCGCTTCACCAAATATTATTTGCCAAACCTCTAAAGGAATTTCAACTTTAAGACACGCGGATAAAGATGAGTTTGCTGAAATGGGAAGAGGATTATGGAAAGCGTTTTATTATTACATGAATTTTCATTGAGTAAGTAAACTTACTTAGTTACTGTTGAAGTTATATCCTTTGTCAATTGGTTTATACTTAACGTTAAAATCAAAGAACGATTTCTTGAAACAATTACTTTGGCTACATTTTTAAGTCCTATAGTCTTGAGTTTTTCATTATCGGATATAGCTCAGCTATACTAGCTTCTACAAAAGTTTTTTTCTTTGAGTTGTATTTCAGCGAAACTACCATTTGGAAGAGGCAATTCAGCAATTCTTTTCTCTTGTATATAAAAAAAAAATAAAAAAATAAAATAAATGTCTTGGGACAACTCACACACGGCTATCTGATCCCAAGCTAAGCAGAGCTTGTGTTATGGTAACCAGACAACTGATATACATACTTATATAATTTATAAATACATACATATTATAGATAAATCACACCCAGACACAGAACAAACAATCATGCTCATCACACAAAGTTTGTCCTGGGTGGGAATCGAACCCATGACCTCCGGCGTAGCAGTCAGGGTCGCTAACCACTAGACCAACAGGCCCGTCAAAAGAATAGTATAGTATAGTAATAAGTATGAAGTTCAAAATTCCTTTTTATGGCCTAATTTAAATAAAAGATTTGACTTTGACTGTGACTTTGAACATAACAGTTTTCTAGACATCATTAATTAAGTAGATAGTACTTACATTAACCGAAATTAATTCGGAATTTTCACAACACATAAGTAATTAAAGCCGTTTCCATAAATAGGCTCTCGACTGAGCGAATCTAATATGTTAATGGTCGCACTTGTTTAGTTCAACCAATTTATTGTTAGTTTGTAAACACACGGCTTTTGGAAGATAAACCTTGACTGCTTGTGTTGTTGGATTTCTTGATTACTAGCTTTTGCCTGCGACTTCGTCCGTTTTAAGGTCGATTATCGCGAAAGAAGACGAAGCCATGTATCTCATTGTAACAACGATTCCATAACGATAGATTTAGTTGCTTTGGCATGATGAGGTAGTAGACTGTTACCATCAAATTTATAGTAGTGTGCGTTTTTCTTCAAATTATTGATTTTTACATGTATATTAAAGAGTTTCATATAATGAGTAACTATTTGCACTTTTTTATTCTTAATATAACACACTACCTAATCCCGGCGACGCTTCGCTATGACTCAGACTGATAAAAATAAATTTAATATAAAATTTAGACCGGCTTAAATTTTCCCAATAATGGATCCCGACTAGTACTTAACAGAATTCTAGACTACTAGACTTATTTTTTTCCTTCATGTTTTACGCAGTTGGGTTGTTTTTAAACCAAAAATCATTTATTTTTTTGTCAACATGAGTAGGGTTATAGATATTATACAGATAATGTTCTCTATACTCCGCCGTCACATAGGCATGCAAAATTTAATTGTCTTTTTTTTTGTAATTCTAACATACCATTAAACGTTTAAGCTGTCTTTGGTTCCTCATCATTTTTTTCATTCAAGTTACAACTATTCAAGTCTGAATATAATCCAATTCTTCCGTTCAGGGGCAAAATGTCCAATTCTCAAAATGTCCAGCGGTGTCAAAATGTCCAATTACCCAAAATATCCAATGGTCAAAATGTCCAATACTCAAAATGTCCAACTCCCAAAATGTCAAATCTTTGAGAATGTAGCAAATTTGTTCAATAACTCATCAAAACACACATTCCTATCTCACCTTTTCCAACAAACATGAGCTTCAATGTGTCTACCCACTTAAACAATGTCACAAATAAACCCGTCCGTCCCAACCGCTTGCCAGTACATTTTAAAACTTAGTCGGTTAGTCTGATTAATATGCAGGACTAATTAAAAGGCACTGTAGTTAAGCGAGCACTTCGAAACCGAAGGCAACGCCACTTTTCATTTGCGTTTCTCGGAAAACATTCCGGGGTTTGGGTACACTGTAGTCATGTCTGGGAGTTGGGATTGTGTTTTTTTTTTACAACGTATCATCACGCCTGTAGTTTCTGAAAGGTTAGGCAGACGTGTACCGATGTGTACAGAGATATACCAACAGTTCGCCGGTGTCTTTTAGGTTTTAGGTTAGTCAGTAATAGGGGGCGAGCCTATTGCCATTAACCGGGCCTAACTCCGAGCTGTTACTGAGAATTTCAAACAAAAATCCAATAACACTTTTTGCTCGACCTGGGAATCGAACCCAAGACCTCTAGCGTAGCAGTCGCGTTTAGGACCTTAGGCTATTGATGCTTTTGGCAAGTGGGGCGATGAACCCAACACACAATGATATAATCAAATACTCTTAACGTTAACGGTCGTACAAGACTTACAATATCGCCTACATAAATACTGCCAATATAGTTCAGCTAATCCTAATAAACTAGATTCTTCCCATTCATCCCATTCTTCCTATCTACGAACCCGAAACATAATAATTATCAACATTACAGACCCTCGTCATCGCTGGTCCACGGGCCTAGTGAAATAATTAAGATGAATCCGCGAGTGATACGGTACGGTCAACAAAAGAGATAAGTAACCAGATCGACTAATATAGTTGAAGTTTTCTTTCAAACCGATGGTCATTTTAAAAATGAAATTTAATTTAATTAATAAACTGTTTATTGTCTATTAATTAAAAATAAAATTCATTAAAAGACTTCTATCGGTTTTTTAATAACTTTGTGTTTATTAGGCGACCATGGTTACTTATCTCTTTTGCTGACTGTACATAGAAGCTCGCGACTCGTAAATTCACGATTACGTGCCCCGCGCGAACGTTTTAATGAGCTGTACGGAACCCTAGGGTTGGTGCAGGAGATAGTTACAATATACCAACAGATATACGCTAAGGAGGGTCGGCAGTTCAAGAGGTTGAAAACAAAAATAAATGAGGCAGGTTGGTGAAGAAACGTGCGTAAAGAAAGTGGAGTTTATGAATAGATTTTATTAGTGTACTAGCAGACTATCCGCGATTTCGTCGTCTTACCCGCTTTAAGTAACGTCTTTGGTCACTGCTCCGCTCCCATGTGTCGTAGCGTGATGTTATATAGCCTATGTTACTTGGGAATAATGTAGCTATTTATTGGTGAAAAAATGGTCAAAATCGGTCCAGTAGTTTCTGATCCTTTTCGTTACAAATAAACAAACAAAAAAATCTTACATCTTTATAATATTATTAGTATAGGTATGTCTATTTATTTTCGTAAAGCTTGTATACAATAATTGAAATAATATGAACTCAAATTATTCAATGAATATGTTCATTAATATTGCTAATTGGTGTACACCTGCTGGGAAAATATATTTCTAATTGATTGCTTGCCAATTCAATATATTTAGATCAATGCTTTCAATTAGTATGAAATTGTAAACATCAAAATTGTTATCGACCTGTAAATAATTTATACTCTTATTATAAAGGTGAAGAGTTTGAGTTTGAATACGCAAATTCTGGAGCTACTAGTCTGAGTTCCAAAATTAATTTTAAGTGATATACTTACGATATCTATAACTGCCTCGTTAGCCTAGTGGTCCTGAGTGCGACTGCTACGCTAGAGGTCCTGGGTTCGATTCCCAGGTCGAGCAAAGTGTTATTGGGTTTTTCTATGAAATTCTCAGTAGCAGCTCGGAGTTTGGATTTGTGCCCGGTTAATGGCAATAGGCTCGCCCCCTATTACATGGGACCTAAATATACCGGCGAACTGTGGGTGTACATCGGTACACCTCTGCCTAACCCTTCGGGGAATACAGGCGTGTTGGTATTTTTTTTTTTTTTTTTTTACTTACGATATATATTTTACTACCGAAGTAGCCGCCACTTTGTTCGCGTAGCTTATTTCGCCCGCGTGAAGTTACGTCTTTGGATACTGTTCCGCTCCCGTGAGTCGTAGCGTGATATTATACAGGAAAAATTTTTAACCAGTGCGTAAATTTTGCCATAATAAACTTCAACACGTTTTATTAAACACGTATATTTTATTTTGATATGTCTTAGTACTAAAAAAAAAAGTTATCGCTTACGAAACATGTATACTTAAAAACCATATTTTATTGTCACTCGGCGCTAGCGCATTCCCCACCCCCTCACCCCAGCCATGCGCCCGGGGGGCGGCCAAGAGTTGTCATTGATAGTATGGCGAATAGATTATGTCCATGTTTTGCTGATTTCAAACTCGGATAAGGATGAATTTTTTTTATTTTTTTTTTTTTAACTAAACACGGAAATGTGTTCTATTACTGACACTGAACTACCAAAAAAAATTTACGCACTGGTTAAAAACTTATCCTGTATAGCCTATGTTACTAAGGAACAATTAAACTGTCTATTGTTGAAAAAATGGTCAAAATCGGATCAGTAGTTTCGGTGTAATTTAAAGTATTCAGTACAAACAAACAAAAAAATCTTTGCCCTTTCATATTATAATAGATTATCAAAAAAAAAACCCTGTAACAAAATTCCAGCAGACAAAACCACAAACAAAAGCTAGTTAGATACACAATAAACAATTATATTCCCTACACGCCTAACATGTTACTTGCAGTTCGTTAAAGCGTATTTCATGTACCATGTTTTGGAAGAAAAACACATTAAAAATTATTCTTAAAACAAATATATACGTGTACATCTCCATTTCCTCGGCAACCCTCCATCGCTTCCCCTAGGAGGCGATAAGCCAGCGAATTGCCGGCAACTTGAGACAACATTGCCAGAGATACAACATAATACGTTAAGACAGAACGTTAAGCATACGAAAATGGTGGATAGGTGGGGTCATCTGCTAATTACTCAGCCCTAATTTATTTGGCCAAAAAAAAAAACAAATTAACGGAAAAATTCATTGACACTTTTACCCGACCTGTAATCAAATCCATTACCCCGCGCTCAAAAGTCACTCTTGCGACCACGAAACCAACAGGGCAGTCGGATTTTAAAGCCGCGGAACCCATAGCAGCCTTGGATTTAGTAATCCAAGGACCCAGTCCTAAAACGTGTCATTTCCTTCGAGCATCTAAATCTTTTGAAATGACAAGTGGCCTTTGAGAAGTTTCTACGAAGCAATTTTACCTGTAAACGCTTCAAAAGGATGAAAGGGTCCCCCTATGCTATGAAAATGTTATACGCTTTGATATTGACGAAGATACCCAGTTTTATTTAAGCAATAACGATCGGTGGGGAATTAAGAGGACTTTTCTGAAGCCGCGGTTCGTATGAAAGTAGTCTAGATTATATTTTTGCCAATAAGTAATCGAATTTGATGAAATTTTGTTGATAGGATAAGGGCAGTAGTGGCTAGGTTTTCCGTCGAATCATTTATGCCTAAACATACCGGCGAACTATGAGTGTACATTGGTACACCTTTGCTTAACCCTTCGGGGACTACATGCGTAATAGTTTGTATGTAACTTAATTTCAAAATGATCCGTGTTACTAAAAACTACTTCAAAATGTCGCATGAGATACTCGTATAAAAATCATTATTAACGAGAAACTGACTAACCACAAGCCTATCTACAAAAAACCACCCAATTTTCATTATTCATTCATCGAAATATTACTAGACTACGTTAATATAGCAAAAGTCCAATAAAAAACACATATGGACATATTTTTCCAGTAATTCATACAATATCAAACCAAGGTGGACCAAATATAATATCGTTATCTCCAGTAAGTGAGGAGACGTGCGACTTTGAATGAACACTTACATAATAATAGCCCGCCTCAATACCCGGCGCTCCCACCTATACCTGCAACCGTTTCCAGATCGATGGTCCATCTAATTTTCCACCCAGTGATCACCTGTCGACTACGATTGTCAGAAAAAACCGAAGCATAACTAAGAAATTCTCGTGAGATACCTCTTCAAAAGCCCACCTGGATTTCGACGGAGAATTGATCGGGTTTTTGCCTTTTACGTAACAATATTTCGTGCTTTTTGTTTCGTATTTCAAAAAAAAATAAACTAAAAGTTTTTATTTCGTTATTACATGTTATACAGTGTTATACAGTTGGTGGCGTCTCCTTTTAAGCTTGTAGATGATGATGACGATGATGGTGGCATTTCGTGCTTTGTATTTTGACTGCTACGCTAGAGGTCCTGGGTTCGATTCCCAGGTCGAGCAAAAAGTGTTATTGGGTTTTTCTATGAAATTCTCATTAGGTAGCAGCTCGGAGTTTGGATTTGTGCCCGGTTAATGGCAATAGGCTCGCCCCCTATTACATGGGACCTAAATATACCGGCAAACTGTGGGTGCACATTGGTACACCTCTGCCTAACCCTTCGGGGAATACAGGCGTGACGGTATACTTTATACTTTTATATTTCGTGCTTCAAAAATCCCAAGATAGACAGTATCGAATAAGTTTCTTTGCGAAAGGTCAGAACCGGCCAAATTGCTGAGCGAAGTCCGCGGGCGGTTTCCATCAAGTTCGCCTAAATAAACAATGCCGGTTATATTTTACAGCGGCTAAAAATTCCGACCACTGAGCTATTCCTCATGCAGATTGGAAAACTTTTCTAATAACCAATTAAGTTAAAAGTGATACTTCGAAGTGTTGTTTAAAATTCATCAGACGCAACATTTACATGTTTTAAGGATAATGGTGCACGCCTTGCCTTCAGTATTGGTATTTTTACAATGAGCTCGGTTATGTTAAGATTGTCGTAATGAACTAGTGGTTATGGCGTCCGCCTCTCGTGTGTGAGGTTGCGGGTTCGATATTGGGCAAGTATCAATATGACTTTTTTAAATCATAAATATGTACTTTCTAAGTTCATCTTGGACATCACTGACATCGGTGAATGAAAACATCGTGAGGAAACCTGAACTTGTAATTAATATAAAATTGCCAATCCGCATTGAGCATGCGTGGTGATGGTGATTAAATTGGTGGTCGAGTTTCGAGTAGTTTTATTTAGTCTGTGACGGATGTTGTCGAACCTAATATTAGTATTTAATTAAGTAATATTTATTGTTCTCAAGTAAGTGACATGTTATGTTTTTATTGAGAATAAAGTTTCTTTAAACCTTAAAGCTTGCGCCTTCTCTGTATGAGAAGAGGCCTGTGCCCAGAAATAGGATAACAATAGGCTGGTACTTTGTATGTTAAATTAAAATAGGTCAGTTGAGTTAAGCACGCTTTAAGAGACAACGGCGTTAAATCGACCATCTTGATCGTCCTTCTACCGCATCATTAAGAGTAAAACATTCATTTTTGTCCCCATTTATATTCACCCTACATTTTAAACAGGCTTCTCTTGACATTTTATTTCCGACTAGCCATACCCTGCGGTTTTACACGCGTTTTGTAACGTTTTTGGGTACTGCCCCGCTCTTGTGCGTCGTAGCGTGATGTTACATAACCTATACCTTGCCTCGATATAAGGTCTATATACCGCAAAAGGATTTTTTCAAATCGGATCTGTTATTTCTAAGTATTTTTTTGATGCCATTGGATGGCAAACGAACCGACAACCCACCTGATGTTAAGTGGTCACCGCTGCCTATAGACATCTGCAATACCAGAGGCCTTGCAAATGCGTTGTATCCTTAGGGACAAAGTTGAAATGCGTCATGCGCCTGTAATGTAACACAGCAACGCTGCTTTGCGGCAGAAATAAGTATGGTGGTAGTACTTCCTTGTACGAGCTCTTTCACAAAGAGCTCTTAGCTTTATAATATTAATACATATAGATTCTCATGAAAATCCTTCAAAAACTTTCAACATTTCTAGAATTATTCAGCAGAGTGCAGGGATTATTCAGCATCACCGGGTTTTGCAATACGAGTGGATTATTTGGAGAGACCAAATCTACTCATATTAAACGGGGCGGTGGTCGTAAAAAATAAATAGCGTGCAATAACACGAGGGTAGGATGGCATCAGTAATCTGTAATATATAGCTATATGACATGGGATACGTATAGGAATCAATACAAATAAATAAAATTTATTTGTCTGTTTCTAACGTTAAAATAGAAAGTGCTAGAGTGGAGACCACGGACTAGCAAGCGCAGCGTAGGACGTCCACCAACAAGATGGACAGACGACCTAATAAAGGTCGCCGGAAGACGCCGGATGCAGGTCGCTTCCGACCGGTATATGTGGACATCTAAAGGGGAGGCCTATGTTCAGCAGTGGACGTCCTATGGCTGAGATGATGATGATGATGATGAACGTTAAAATAACGGCTTTATTTATTAAATACTTATTAATGTTTACACTGTAACAATACAGCAAAAAAACGATTTTATATTTTTTTATGTGGGTTTGTTTGTTCCGGCTAAACTTCAAAACGGCTGTATCGATTTTGAAGGGACTTTCACTAACAGACTCTTGATATTATAAGGAGTAACTTTAGCTACTTTTATATTGATTGATTTATGTGTTTGATAACTTCGTCTCATCGACAATGAAAATTACGCATAGCATGCCGTTTAAGCGTAACATAGTTGGGAAAAGGTTTAACAGATGATGATGATGATGATGATGCCGCTTAAGTGTGAAAGACTTACAAACATCCATCCATCCATCCCCACAATCTTTAACATTTATAATATTAGTAGGATTTCACAAAAAAAAACTCGCAATATTTTTTATTAAATCCGCAGATAACCAAAATTCAGGCGAACAAAGTCACAGGCATAAGCTGCTATGACATAATTCAGAATCGCTCGCCGCTCAAATGCTCTGACAGCAAATCGATAAAGCAAAGGTCGTGGTTTGCGCCTATGTGCGAGTGTATTGGAAATCTGTCTATTCAGACGTATAAATTGGATAATTTCTACGTACGTTATACGCTTGAATGATGGCTTTGCTAGCAATCATGTATATTGATTATAATCAGTAATAGCGAACCCTCGCATGAAGGATTTCTATGAACAGTACCTTGGAGATGATTATGTTTCTTTGAAGTACATAATATATCGGTAACTTGGACTTGAACTGCCTCGTTGGCCTAGTGGTCCTGAGCGCGACTGCTACGCTAGAGGTCCTGGGTTCGATTCCCAGGTCGAGCAAAAAGTGTTATTGGGTTTTCTATGAAATTCTCAGTAGCAGCTCGGAGTTTGGATTTGTGCCCGGTTAATGGCAATAGGCTCGCCCCCTATTACATGGGACCTAAATATACCGGCGAACTGTGGATGTACATTGGTACGCCTCTGCCTAACTCTTCGGGGAATACAGGCGTGATGGTATATATATATTTTTTTTTTAACTTGGACTTATAAATTAATCTACATATGTTGTAAATCGCCAATCCGCCTTGAGCAAGCGTGGTGATTTATCCTCGTGTTTTCTCTGCATGAGAAGAGGCCTTTGCTCTGCAGTAATACGATAATAGGCTAATATTATTATTTATATTTTGAAAACATTACAAGTGTAATTTATAATACATTATGTTATTTATAAAGCTAGAACGTATGGCAAAATCTAAGAGTTACAATACCTCCATGATAAAAATCCGAACTATAAATAAGAACCACATTTTAAATAAAAATAATAACAATGTAATATAAGAAAAAATACGTTAAAACACTATTGTTACTTTTATGTTAACGTATATTAAGATTACAATAATTTACAAAAAAGAACAGTTAAATGCAGTTATTTCAATAATATAACACATTATCTGCTGTAATTTTCAAATGATCTAATAAATATTTATTTATAATCTATAGGAAAAAATACTTCAATGAAAATTCTAGCATTTTCACACTGCATACATAATTTTACGTCTATCAATGAGCACGTAGAAAGCTTCCAATTTTAAAATATCATCCGCACATTTTTCACAAAAATCACAGCGCTCCATATCCATCATGCGCAAACAATTTCCGCGGCCATTTTTCTCCATCCATAATTTAATCATTCGCAAGAGCAGCGAAAATTTAAAATCTCCCCCAAAAGCATTTAACATTTGGACTGCAAAATAAGGACAGTACTGCACCGTCCGCTGACTTGCCGGAGATTTATGATCAGATATATCATCTGAGGCCTTCCCTGACTGTAATGCCTAAGGGAGGCCCCACCCGGCTTTCGAAAAATTAAAAAAAGAACACTTGGCTTTTGATCGCTCGTATTTTGTTTTTAGCAAAGACATTATTACGTACCTTTTCCTGGATGTTTTATTATTACCGATGGAGTAATTGAATACGTAAATTAGGGTAGCATTCCACAGTTGCGTAATCAAACGTTATTTCAGTAGCAAAATTAGAATCATCAAGGAATAACCCCAATCCATTTTGATTAGAGTCATTACGCAATTCATTATCCGCGCCATTTGTCCCCAAAAATACGTCAACAAACGGCTAATGATAACATTCCAAAATTATACTAACTCGTAACCGTACAGAAAATATCCTGAATTATTCAACATTAGGGCTATTAATTCTAAACTTGCGAAGAAACTCACCAACTCCCATTTAAGTAAACGTAGTATAAATCCATAAACACAATGAGAAAAAAAAACAAAGAAGGGAAATTCATCGACTACCCTTGCAGTGTTGGAACTCGCCCGAACTTGTTCGTACATAATCCTCATTTTTTTCCGCGGGTCGGTCCCCGGTGGGATAGAAATAGGGCTCTAGAAAAAGCCATTTTCTTAAGAGCCTCACAAAAAACTGCTATGTGCAGAGCAGACGTCGACCGGTTGATGTATAGGGCCGAATAAACACATGCGATGTTTAACCGACTAAAGTTGATATGTTCAGAAACCCTCATTAAGTATTTATTGATGGAAGTTGGTAGAATATTGTGTGGCGTTTATATTCTTTTATGATCTCCGGAAACGATGAAATAAAAGGCCGATTCTTGGTAGTTTTATTATGTTCTGCCGGGGATAATGTATTTCCCCAATAAGATAAAACTTATTGGCATTCAAGTAGATTGAGATAATGATATTAATTATGTTTAATATTATTACGTTTTGGCATTTATTGTCAGTTATTATTAAACAAAGGTAATTTATATTAGGTCCTACTATCCCACAAACACTTAAAACCTTAGTTCCGGTTAATTCTGCAAAAACAAACTAACCCACGTCATAATTTCTGCCACAATTTATTTTGAATCTATTCCAAGCAAAAATTTTAAATATATGTAGTACATTGAACTGTGATTACTGATTAATAATGTTCCACATTTGGCAAATTCACGTAATCAATTTAATTATTGACAGTCTGTGGGTTGGTTCATTTTCGCAGAACTAAGCTAAGTTATGACTAACGGTAAACGTCAAAGACCTAAGTTAGTAAGCCCGCAGTTAGTGATTAATGCGAGTCGAGTAGCACATTATGTGTGTGCAATTACACAATAGTTTGTTGCTATTGATACTATTAATCTCTTTCCGAACTGTTCGTCTGACGCGCTCGCCCCCTGCTCATATGGAAAGAAGTTTAACAGTAAATTATTATTTGTTAGTCTTGGTGGTTAATTGGTACTGCTTTTTCTGTGGACAAAAGTGACGTAAAAAAAATGACATTCTGAAAGTGCAGAGTTCGGTGTTTAAACCATTATGACATTGCAAAGTCATTCGGATTGGTTTCTTGGATTATCGAATAATTATCGTGGGGAAAAATATAAGAAAAGTTATGTTAATGGAATCTTAACCACGCTTAAAAACATTTGTAATATTTAACTTAATTTTATTACCACGCCAAATTAATGATGAACATTTGGTGGCATCTTGCAGGTTTTTTATCCTGTTGAGTTTTTATATTTAGGTTAATCCGTTACCACGCCAAATGTAAAAATCTTGCTCAATTCTTATTCTGCAGAGTTTTAATTTCGTGTACTAACAAAATTCCCCACCCATTCTGAACCTGCAGAGTTTAACCTCCCAATCTCTTGTTGCAGAGTCTGGAAGAACGAGAGAAGAGACACGTTAGTCACAAGGAGCAACTAGCGCGGGAGCAGCGCTACCTACAGCGGCGGTTAAACCAGCTGAGCGACGCCCCCAGAGACTCGAGATTATCGGAGAGCTCGATGACGCACACCCACACGACGAGGGCGGACTCGCTCTCGTCGCTAGAATCCTCCTCGTCGGGGGTGTCGACTGCAGAGCGGTCGCCTTCGTCCGTCTCTGAAAGTGGTGAGTTTTTTTTCTCTGCTCTTTGTGTTGTATTTGGTAAATGATTTGTTTGAAATTTTTGACGGCCTGCAGGTGTAGTATGTGGATTCATAAATAGTCACATCCGCAGATGACTTTTACTTTTTCAGTAATTTTGATTTGAAAACCAGATTTAAAAAAAAAATGATAAAATGTCTATGAGACTAATCTGAATGTGTCAAATTGAAAAATCCAAACCAATTCTTCTTCTTTATCGTGTGGTCTAACGACCCCACACACCCTAGTGCCAGAGTTTCTAAACCGCCTCAAGGGCCTCTCACATGGTTACCGATGTCAGTGATGTCTAAGATAAACTTAGAAAGTACATATGAATTAGAAAAAGTCACATTGGTACTTGCCCGTGCCCGGTTGCGAACCCACAACCTCGTGCATGAGAGGCGGGCGCCTTAACCACTGGGCCATCACGACACGACACACGACAAACCAATCAAATGCATCAAATTGAAAAATTATGGAGTTACGAGGTAACAGGCATAAAAAACAACGAATTGAAAACCTCTTTTCCTTTTTTTGTAATTGTTGTAAAACGACTTAATTCTAATCCCTATTTCTATTCCTTATAAGTTATCTTACAATTAAAAAAAAACCCTAAGTATACCATATTACACAGAAATATAAGCACTTAATATATCACTTAAACCAGTAACAAAGAAGTACTAAAAGAAACAAGGTTACTTAATGACAAATTAACTAAAGTGAAAGAATCTAATTGATAACTTTCATGCCACGTAAAAGCTAAATAAAAATTTTACGAAGTGCCTGATAACTATTTTGTTCACAATAAAAGCGGGCATTTTATGAGCTCCGTGGAGTTATAACCCGCTTCCTTAGCCGCGCTCCGACTTATGCAGGCAATCAGTACGATTTTATCTTTTAGTAATAGTTTATGAGCTTCGCTGTGATAACTAAAAGATATAAAGTAAAGATTAAATATCATCAGGTTTAACTGTTAGAAATGTTTCTGATTAGGTAAACTTTACTTGTAGGCACGCGGCAATTTAGATTTCATAATTAAAGCTAAGTACTAAATTATCCCACGGGAACTCAAAAATGGGTTAAAATTTTTAAAAAAACTTTTTACTATAAAAGAAGACCGCGCTATTTATCACTTTTTTGTAACTAGTTTCTGTCATCCAAATCCATGAAGAAACGGCAATACTACGTAAATTTGCAAGGCACCACTGAAACACACGAAAAAAAAAACAATACAGACGAATTCAAAACCTCCTTCTTTCTGAAGTCAGTTAAAAATATTGATCCTATGTGTTAAGCTAGATCATTATCAATATGTGTGCTAAATTTCAGTTAATTCCGTTCAGCTGTTTTAGCGTAAAAGAGTAACTAACTTTCATTATCATAAACTTTAATATCTCACTAGGTACTATTATAACTAACTCCAAAGTTAACCCTGATAAATGTTACTATGCAACCTAATATTTGAGTAAATGACAAATTATATTTATCCTGTAAATATAAAAAAGTAATTAAACGTCAATGTTTTTTTTTCAATCAAAGGTTCCAATAACATTGAAAAACGATTCTTCAACAAGAGCAATCATGAAAATTATTTCCTCAAAAGAATAAAAAAACAATAGTCGACTTTCTAAAGCACCTTTCAGACCTTTAAACACAGGCCTGTAATTAAAAAAAAAACCATCTAAGCACAATAAACAAATGACAATAAGCAACACTGCCGAAACCCGCGCAATTATTACACGAAACAAAAGAAAGAGATTTTTGGAAAATTAAAAACAGCGGTAGCAAGACAAAGCGGATTACAGCTTGTAATGAAAAACGGGTGAGGCATCGCTGTTTAGTGTTAACTAACGTGACAGCGGCTGAAAGCTGCTGGATGCGCTGAAAGCCGTCGTGCATCGAAGAGAACCGTGAGGCTTAGAATGGAGACTACAGTACATGTTGATGGCTATAGTCTTGTTTGTCTCATAACCGAATTTTAGGGGATTTTTAAAGTTCATTTTTTGCTGCTACCTATCTCAATGGGGACCAGACAAGTACGCAGGACATATTATAGTGCACAAGTGTGTGTGCAAATACAGGTGCACTCCCTCTTCCCTCACTCTCGTAGTCCAGATGGGATAGCAATCTGTCTTAACAGGGAAGAGATGAGGAACTTCATAATGAAAACAACCAAAACACTTTTTGAGAATTATCCCATTTAATACAAGCTAGATTAATATTCACATGTGTGCCAAATTTCAACAAATTCAATTTTGCTGTTTAAGCATTAAAGAGTTACAAACATCCATCCACACAAACTTTCGTATTTAAATCAGAAAGTAGGAATTTTATGAACTATATTTTTCTCTACAACATAAAGACCCTCTTCTACTCCACTTCCCAGCCCTTAGAACCAGCCTATATTGTTACCTTTTATTTATGCATTAACTTAAGCAATATAACTGTCTCCACCACACTTATTCTTAAGGCGGGGAACCCCCACATAAATTCGTAATCCATTGTCGGCAGCCATCTTAAAAACTTCCCCAGTCTTCCTCACACAGGCCTTTATTACGTTTTTATTCGTATCGAATTGATATGGTAAATAAACGGGTTTTATTTACCGTATAAATAGTCATTTGGAGTCTATTAATCGTGTCATTATGTCTTAACGATTGTGTACATCTGTTTTTGACAGTTAAACGTGGCGTGAGTCAAAGGGTATTTAATGTATTTTATTGCCCCACTGCTGGGCAAAAGCCTCTTCTGATACAGAGAAGGCACGAGCATTGAATGTAAAATACAAAGCATATTGTAAAACTCGTAGCTCATCTGCTACAGCGCGTAGCACCGTAGGCGCCGTAGCGTAGCGTAGCTTCAAACCCGTAGCAAATGCTACGGAGCGTAGCGTGAATTAAATTGTATAATATTGGCTACCAAATCTTTTAATGAGATTATACCTTGGTTTTCTTAGTATGTGTTTAGTTCGGTTCGTTTAATGGTTTCAAAGTTAGGAATAACCAATTTAAAATCTCACAGAAATAATCAATTAATGGTCTTAATGAATATACATAGAATGCTGGTCCTTCGGATCAAATTTAATCTAACTGCCTAAAATTAATATTACGAACACAATAACTCAATTTTATCCCCTTCCGAATATTTAGATAGGTAATGTGTCGGGATTTTAACGCAATTTTTTTCTTAACGACATTGTAACCCTCACGCCATATTAATTAAAATGTCGTGATGAGAACACGCGCCCATTTAATGATTTCCGATACCGACAAATGTGATTTTGCGATCACATAATTAACTCTGCCTTCGATGGTACTCTTTTACAAACAAACTTGAACCCTATTTTCAAAGTTCTAAAGTTTAAATTCGCTTGTTAGTGTCGTGGGGGCAGCGTCGCTAATTAAGGGCGCGCGCACATTGCCGACGGCGAAGCGCAATCGCATTACGGTAATCGCGTATGTGAAGTGACGCGAGGCGACCGTTTGGACATATATTGCATTACGCGGCTATATGCCTCCGAAACTAGACAATTTGGTCGGAAAAATCGTTAGGGGATAAAATTGTCGCGTATCGACGACCTTTTGCATTTTGAGCTATATGGAAAACTAGCTTCTGCTCGCAACTTCGCCTGTGAATTCTAAATTCAGCCAGTCGTAAATTATCACTTAAAAACACAAAAACCAGATAAAAAATTTAAAATTGAAAGATAAAGATGGGATCCTGTGTTGAGCTAGATCCAAATCTAAATGTGTGCCAAGTACCAAATTGATGCTTATTCCGTTAAGGCATAAATGAGCATTAAACATCCATCCATCCATCCATCCATCCATACAAACTTTTGCATTTATAATAAATAGTAGTTGGATAGGAAATGATCGTGTCTTCTTTATATACAAAAAGACGTTTGCCCTGCAATTGAATAAAAAGCTGGGATTACTATAAAATATATTTCATCAGTCCACCACATGGAAATGAATGATTGACTTTTATTTCTTTTCCAAATAACTCCAATGAACTCAATACACTGCCATGAGCTCTGATTCTGAATTTAAATCGCTCTCAATTCACTCACGATAAATTAAAAACTACTTAATGCAGCATAAATCGAGTGCGAGCGATTTATAAATACATTTTTGTATGTACTTATGTGGGGGTGTGTTGTATGCAGGGGTGGGTTGTATGTAGGGTGTGTGTGTGTGCGTGAAGTGTCGTTTGTTTGCGCGGTTCGAGAGAGCGAGTGCTGAGACTTGACAGGGACGTATGGGGAATGGAAATGGCTTTAGTTTTATAAGGTAGAAGAAGTTCTGAAAAACAAATGAAGGTCAACCAGTGACTTGTATTAATTGACACTTAAAGTAAAGACGTTAAGTGCATTTTGGTTTGACAGAAATGCCTTTAGTTTTATAGGGTAGAAGTTCTGTTACGTTAAAAACAAATGGAGGTCAACTAGTGACTAGTATTGATAGTGACACATGAAATAAATACTTTAAGCGCATTTTCATTTGACAAGTACAAAGTATTTGTTCTTATAAAGAAAATTGAATACAGTTATTGGATATGGGTATTGTGGTATTGGTTTCAAAAAGTTATACAATTCATAATACATAATGCCATTTTTCTCACAAAACCTTTGAAAGGGGAAATAGGTAGTTAATCAAAGGCATGAGTCTTCATTTCACCAGAAGAAATTATATATGTATGTCTATTAATTTTTATAATAATACCAAAAATATATGAAAACGACAGACAACAACTACAAATTATACATTCAAACGCAACAAGGCGGTATTAACCAAACGTTATATAAAACTGAGTTTCGGAGCACAGGTAATAAACGAACCGTCTATTCATTACCAAAGTTTACGAATTTAAACCGGTAAACATTTTGAATTATGTGCTCTCCCGTCGTTATAAAGCAACGGAGAATTACGCAGAATTACGGTAAAATCCGGTAACGGTTGAATAAATGTTTGTAGTTGAAGAGCTTGTGTGGGTATTGTATGTATGTATGGCTGAGTTGTGTTGAATATGATGAATAGGTATGTACCTAGTGTTTTATATTTCTATTGAAATTCTGCGAGGTTTTCATATTATATAAATGGTAATGGTATAAACAGCAAGTAATGAGATTTTATTTTCGGAATTACTGATTTAGGTTCCCTTGAATATGCTGTTGTCATTCATTACTTTAGGTTTTTCCTAAAATAAATTCTATTCATACCTTCGTACTGTTATGTCGTATAAAATTATGTTCAATATTCCTTTAAAAGTCCTCTTTAGGGGCTTGTAAATCGTCATCTACCTAGTCTGTCCAAATTATGCTGATCGCCTTCTAGTGTACCCGGATGCAGATTAACATATTTTTTTTTTTTTTATTGACGGGAAATCATGAACACCTATGTTTTATATGAAGCGACTGCCTATTTGACCTACACAACCTACAACGTACAGTTACTGGGTAAACGATAGTTCTTAATAAGACTGGTTGTGACTTTCGGGCTTCTGACTACCCGTATCGACTGTCAAAGATCTACATACAACATGCATCACCAACGGCTTTACGCACTTTCTTGACTTTTCTTCTTCTTTATAGTGTGGGCAGTAAAGTAACGACTCCACACACCCTAGTGTCAGAGTTTCTAAGCCGCCTCAAGGGCCTTTAAAACAACGGACTTTTAAATACAAGTAAATAATGAAACATTTTACACAGTTGAAGAAACAAAATGCCTTGCACAATCACAACGTAAGAGTCAGTTCCAGCGCTTCCAGCTACCTACATCCATGTGACTTCGAGCGTCATTAGCGCGCGTGATTTACGACAGGCGAGCGGCTTATCGCTCTCTCTCTCAGTAGCACCTCGCCGCTTATTAATTACACCTAGAACTCACGCCTCCTAGGACCAGCGTGTGAGTATCAAATGTGGTCCTTCTAGTTCATTGATAGGCAAACATTATATCGAAAATGTTACATGTAAAAACAATGGCTTTGGGCTTAACCTTATTATGTTGCCATAGCATTAAATCCCACTTCAAAATCTTCCCGGCCAAAAATAAATACATAATCCCTCAAGTAAAAGAATGAATAAATCATAAAATATGAAAAACTCTAAAACCGTGGAAGACAGCCAGAAATAATGGTTCGTCTACCGAAAAATATCGTTCTTTATCATCATTTAAGAAAAAATGCCCGGATTATCCGTACCTAAGGCGAAATTATCAGATCTCTGTCTTCCCGATAGAGGGCCAGCAAAAAAATTACAGCAATATCTCAGACAAAGAGCAACATAGATAATAACTATGCGAATATCGACGTAAGAAAGGGACGGCGCTATAAACCTTCATACGAACTAAAAAGAGATAAACGAGGAAGGCCATAAACGGAAAATTGGTTTATTCCCGTTTTTATGAACATAATATATCATACACAATAAAACTAGCAGGCCTTTTCCTTGTTTTGAATATACAAATTCAACTTATTTATGATCTCCTGTGCACTTTATATTAGACAAGATTCGATATATAGTAGCCATCTTGGATTTATTTCTACGTACACTGAATTATTAAGCGGAGTTCAAAATATACGATATCACGTCATCCCTTCCCGTGTCAAAGTCCAAACATAATTGATACTGATTTTTCAATTTAGGTAGAATTTATTTTATTCCCAATTCTGGGCAAAAACCTTCGCTCGGCGGTGATCCCACTTATTGGATTTCTTTTATTGAACTTAACCGTTAGGTAGTCGAAATGTTAAGGAGTATTCAATTATGTATAGACCTTCCAGGCTGGATATTTTCAGAAAGGGACAAGTTACAGTACCGTCGGCGGCTTTATCAAAGAATTACATTACAATACCCTTTGTTGCATACCTAAGGAGATTATTGTTATAGAAATATAATTTTCTGACAGAATATCTTAGGCGGGTAATATTTAAAGGCAAGAACCTTTATTTCACTCTAGCTTATATCCGTAATTTCGTTCGCTTAGTTTTTTTCACCTGCGTTATGTACGTCTTCGGTTTTTTTTATAGATGGGAAATCATCAAATAACTTCCCCCGCCCTGGGCGGGACGGCAGGGAGTGTCAGACTTTTACTGACTAAAACCCATCTATGTTCCTTCATGTGCCCTCTTGCGTTCCGGGGGCGCGGTATCTCTTTCGAACAAACCGCAGCCCCGGCAGGCTACGTCTTCGGTTACTGCTTCGCTTAAGTAGGTCGTTGCGTGATGTTATATAGCCTACTATACTATTGCTTATGAATCTGTCTATCATATACAAAAAGAATTTTCCCAATCCGACTAGGGGTTTCTGTGATTAGCGCGTTTAAATAAACAAACAAAAAGTGAGGTGAGGCTGCATCGGGCCATTTTGTTACTTTTAGCTTTCCTGACTTGGTGCTTATGTATTAAAAATTCTATGATTAAAAAACGTTTCACGTGAAAAGCTCTTCACCTTTATTATAGCAGCTTGATTTCTCAAACCTTACCTTTCTTTAACTTAAAGAAAACCAACTAGCCATGATACACATCACCCGATAACTTCCAAAACAGAGGCAAGTTTCACACTTTGCGTGTCCAAATATCATGTAGCCTGCTTCGAAGCACCCTTGGTCTGATAAGCCTTCCGTGTTCCGGTATTATCAGTGGCCCGGGGCTGGGGGGGTGGGGGGGGGGGCGCTCGGTCGCTAATTACCGCAACTATCCAACTTTAATTAGGTCGCAACACACTTGTTTATGTTGCGGGTAGTTGGGACACTTCGTATGCACTGCCAATTTGATGTGTGGGTAGGAAGGAAAAGGGGGGGGATTTTGAAGAATGAAAATAAAGTGTTGACTTTTGTTGTTTTATATAGGAAATGTGTAACTAATTAAAAAACATGAAGATAAACATTCTTGTTGTTCTTCATTACATCTCTAATATAATGTAAAAACGTAGCAATGATATTGTTGTTTAAATCAGTTCACTATTGGCGCCCAGCAGGGACTACTAAACACTATGCTAAGGTTATAAAACTAAACAGTATGTTTTAACGCACCAATCTCAGAAACTACGGTCGGATTTGCAAATATCTTTTTGCGTTATAAAACCCGTTTAACGAGGAATGTTTATATAAGCCATATAATATCGCGCTAACACCCACGGGAGCTGAGCAGTAATAAAAGACGTAACTTAACGCGGTTGAAACCGCGGTATGTAGCTAGGTTCATATAAAACGTAGTATCTGTATTAATGATATTGATGTCAAAAAAAAATCTTCACTATTGGCGCCCAACAGGGCCTACTAAACAAAATCTAAAATCACTCAAATAAAGACCCTAAACTATGAGTAATACAGTAGGAATCTAGTTAAGATAATGGTCGGTATCTCCTCGGCGTATAACAAGATACACGACTCGGGGACACATAATGTGATGTAATCACGGTGCGGCGTTAATTCTGTTGAGATGAAAATGTTAGCGGGTGAAATCTATTTTGTAGCGTTATCTTAGGTAGGGCTTTTATTAAGATAGATGAAGCTGGGTACAGCATTATTACGCTTAAATATTATCTTGATCGAGGGTAGTAGATGGCGTATGTTATGTTGAAGACATATTCTTTACTGATAAGATTAATTAGGTGAGTAAGGTAGTAACTTCATCAAGTTAGCTTGAAAAGGCAATTTTTTTCTAATTTTGATATATTTGAAAAAGAGTAAAACACAAATTCTAAACTACAAATATGACTTTTTCTAGTTTATATTGGACATCACTGACATCGGTGAAGGAAAACATAAGAAAACCCAACTTATAATTAAAAGAAGTCTGAATCGCCAATACTCCTTGAGCAATTGTGGTGATCAATGCTCGTGCCCTCTTTATATCAGAAGAGGTCTTGCAGTGGGTCAGTAATAGGCTGGTATTTAATCATAATACATACTGTCACATGTTCTAAGTTAAGCCTATTATAATACAGAATTAGATAAACCAACGTAAATTCAATATCTACTCACCTTACACTAAACAACAAGCCTAAATATCCGTTTATTAGCTATTCAAGTACGACAATTAATGAACTAAGTTTGAATTGCCGGAAAACTAATTTAAGAGAAAGGGCAAACTGTAATATTAACGTTCTAAGAAATCAGTATACAATTCAGGGGCCAAATTAACTTAATTGGATAGTACGATTTTCTGAATGTTTTAGGACGCACCCTACTTGGCTGGAGACTCGTAACCTGCTGTATAAGATCTAATTCGCCCTTCAATTTGAATAGAATCCAATTTCCTTACGCGTCAAATGTCTTATAACATCCTAATTTTGAGAAAATAGCTTTCTGTATTTTTTTCTCGCGTCAACCCGGTTTTTTGTTTGGCATAAAGACTTTTTTGATATATCGGAGATGTATTCATAAACAGCGTTTATTTTCAACGGGGAGAGATAATGTGAATGTTGATCACTGAAACGGAACGGTGTTCACAAAATGTTGACGGAGTAAATAATGTGAAAATCAGCATACCGAATGAACAAATTCCCAATTAATTGAAAATGTATTCAACCGTTAATGGCGCCCAACGTGGGACTTCAAACTCAAAAAGATTGCTGTTAATACTTAATTAGAATTTTATTATTCACCTCGCGATTTTGTATTTTTTTTACAATGGACCTTTTTCACACCCGTCACTCCACATCTACTGTCGATTCAAACTCCCTACTCGAAAATTTTCCGATAAATTTCCGAAGCAAAACAAATAAATAACTTAAAGTTGTGGAGGTGCAAACGCCAGGGTCTGTGACGTCACCGTGGAATTTATGTGCCGGGACAAACAATCAGTAAATTATCGGTAGGAGATTTATCGGCGCTCTCGAAGGGGACAGGTGTCTTAGTCTCGTATAATATAGCTATAAATAATTCATTCATTATACATGTTCTATTTGGTGCTGAAATGTTAGATGGTGCGTATTAATTTTATGTTATTATTTTCGTTATGGAATTTGAAAGTAACTCCTCCTATCAATTTTCATAGAATTCTCAACGAATATTTTGTAAGAGTAAGATGCAAATAATTGCAGAAATCTAATTTTGACTATCAAATGTATCGTATCTAGGATTAGATCAGACTCAAAATAAATCAGAAAAATAAAAGCTGAAATGTCGCGATGGCCCTGTGTTTAAGGCAACCGGGCACGGCCAAGTACCAATGTGACTTTTGCCATACCATATGTACTTTCTAACATTTTAGATATCACTGACAACGTTGAAGGAAAACATCGTAACGATACCTGGACTTTGAATTAATATAAGTCTTAAATCGCAAATCCGCCATGAGCAAGCATGGTGAACTGCAGATCAATGTTCGTGCCTTCTCTATATTAGAAGAAGCCTTTGCCCTACACTGGGACCATAACAGGCTAGTACCATTATTATTCTAGAAATCTATTTCCGATTATCAAGTTATCAAAGCACATCTAAAAAGCTTATAATATTCCAACGGAACCAAAGCTCACATCAATATAAGCTCACTACGTTACCCTGCACTAATACCCTATACAAATACCAAAGCAATGCACTACACACAGTACTTATACAGCGTGTTACGAAAAGGGTATATCCATACGAACGGGGTAAAGAGTACATCCACAAACATACATACAATCACACCTGTATTCTCCGAGGGATTAGGCAGAGGTGTACCAATGTACACCCACAGTTCGCCGGTATATTTTAGGTCCCATGTAATAGGGGGCGAGTCTATCCGCGCGTAAGAGTATATCCGGTACTGAATATCTATACAAAATTTTAGCTCAAAAGCAATAACTGAAAATGCAGAAAATGCTGAAAATTTTTGGCAGTTTCTTAAGTTTAAATCAAGACAAACGTGTCAGGAGAAACAAATATTTTACTCAGTTGTATCTTTGTGTGTAGTTAATTGACACCAATCAGCTGACTTAAGTGATGTGTAGAATTGAATTGAAAACATTTGACATTTCACCTTCTTTCTTAACTTCATAATTTTGAGTATATAGTAAGTATTAAAAAAATGTTGCTATATAGTTTGTTAACACCAAAAGAATCCGTGCCTTTGATATGTGTATACCCTTTCCCTGACACGTTGTATACCAAACACCATTAAGTATTCATGAAGACATCAACTAATAGCTTAACAGACACGGGATGAAGTTTAATGGCTGTGTCTAAGTGCGTATGTAATATCAAAGTGCTGGATATTCGTATTTCACTGCGTAATGAACTCTGTAGCCATTAGAGAGCGAACCGTCATCGAATCCCCAGCGGGTGGGCAGAGTTTAACTTTCGTCTACCCACTTTTCGCCAATTAGTGTTAGGTCTTAGCGTAACGAGGCTTTTACTGTAAACTAGCTTATGCTCGCGACTTCGTTCGCGTGAAGTTTATCACAGGGGATTTTCTTTTTCGCAAAATCATTATTCATTTTCTAAACGCCTATCTGCCAGTGAAAGCCCCGTCGAAAACAGTCCAGCCGTTTAGCCGTATGAATAAGGCAGACAAAAAATTGATTGCTTTTTTTCGTCGTCATAATTTTATGTAAATTCATATTTATTTAGTCAAAATCGTTAGTTTGAACAAACATACAGTTAATTTTAATTATTTTTATAGATATAGATGTAAAAGATAACATTCTAACCAAATTACAAAAGCCAGACTAACACATAAAAGCTAGAAGTCCTAACCAATACTAAACTTAGCTATTAGATGACGTCACTGCGTGTAGGTACGATGTGGAACCTAAACAAGCTATAACGTGTTGAAACTAATTATGTATGGAGTAATCATATTAAGAATGTAATGTTGATATATTGTCTGTCGACTGACGCTGATTAATTGGCGTTAGTCATTATCAAGTCATGGCCCCACGTGGGCGCCATTAAAATTATCTGCGTAGAGTTCATTATTATAATATGGTAGACAATGAGATGATATGTCGTGATCGCCCAGGTTCCTTACCGAAGTAATATCATGACTTTTTCAATTCATATGTACTTTCTTTTATCTTGGACATTGGTGGTGGGTGACATCGTAAGGAAACCTGGAATTATTATATGAATATAGGTCTAAAACCGCCAATCGTCCTTGAGCAAGCGTGGTGATCAATGCTCCTTGCTTTTTCTATGTGAGAAGAGGCTTTGCCCTTCAGTGAGACAGTAATAAGCTGAAGCTATTATGAGATAAAAGAAGTATGTTGGTCTTCACCTACAAACATTGTTTTTACATATAGAAGCAACAAGAATAATGTAACTTGTTTGAAAAGAGTGTCTGTGAAGTTTCTTGCTCGTCCTTCTCCACAGAGACCTACGTTTTGGAACGAGTAACAAGCGTAAACTTTCCGACTATTTGACCGACTCCTTGACAACTCAAAGGCCTGTAAATGATTTAATTAACATGCCAATTTGACCAAGTTCAATGTAACACTAATTAAATTTCAACCATAATTACTAATAAAGACGACAAATAAATCAAAATCGATAACGAAATCTACTTTCTCATTAAAGAAATTGCTAATAACATTACCTTTGTTAAAATCCAACAAAGCGAACTGTTATTACGAAAACCTTCACAAAGTTAATCGTTACGTAACAGCAAAACAACAGCTTTATGTAGGTACCTATCTACCCTCCAAAATTGTATGTTGATAACAAATAGGGCGGTTTAAAGCTCCCAGTTCCGCACCTGAGACTTTAATAGTGTGATCATCAGTAACATTGTTGCATTTTGGTTAACAAAGCTCAAATTGTAATATCTGCTATTAGTATTAGTAGTAAAAACAATCAAAATATTACAATTATCTCACTGCAAGACAAACGCCTATTGTCAAACAGACTCAGATCACCACGTTGGCACATCGACGATTTCAGATTTAATATTCTTACCATCACGCCTGAATTCCCTGAACGGTTAGGCAGAGGTGTACCAATGTACACCCACATTTCGCCGGGATGTTTTAAGTCCCATGTAATAGGGGGCGAGCCTATTGCCATAAATCGGGAACAAATCCTAACTCCTAGCTGCTACTGAGCTTTTCATAGAAAAACCCAATAACACTGCTCGACCTGAGAATCGAATTCCCATCGCGCTTAGGACCACTAAGCTAACGAGGCAGTTAGCCAAGTGTTGGTTAGTTAGGAAGTACATAATATATTTAAAAAGTCACATTGGTACTCATCCCGTATGAGGTTAAGGCCTCATGCATGAGAGATTCCTTGACAATTTTCTGACTGACCAACCTACTTCTTGACAATTCAAATGCTCTAAAAGTGGTCTAATTGAAATAAATGCTTTGACTTTGTGGGCTTGTGTCATCAAAAAAATAAAGCCTGAAACTGAAAATGGATCCAGCCAGCTCGCATCACACAGCATTCGTGTATAACACGTTAACACAGTTAGGCCGTTATACCGTCCTATTCAATTTCTGGTGGAAATAAATTCTTGTGACGAAATATTGCGCTGCAGGCTCTATGCTTTTGTATGCGTGGATTGTGGAGTGATTCATGCTCTGTATGTGTTGGTGTACTTGAGGGATTTATTCTGCGGTATATTGAGGTGTCTGCCTCTATGTAGATGAGGTTTTGGCTTTTGTGAGTTTTTAATGGTTGTGTGGGTCGTGAGGCGTTTGTTTGAGGCGTGTAGTCTTGTACGTTTGACTTTTATGTAAGTGATTGTGCTGCATTGCGCTTGGATGTAGTGTCTAACCTAACCTACAAATAATTTCAATCGAAGTGAAATGTCCGTTCGATCAAATTGAAGTGTTCGTTGTAAAATCACAGCTTCTTAAAAAATAATATGAAACTTTAGAAGTTATAAAAACAAATAATTTTTTTTTAAATTTTGTTTGTCTGACTGTTTGTTCCGGCTAAATCTATGAAACGGTTGCACCGGATTGGCACTGGTAGATAGCAGAGATTATAAGGAGTAGCTTAGACTACTTTTATTTTAAAATTACACCCTTCAGAAAACTGACCATGACGCGGACGAAATTGCGTGCATAAGCTAGTTAGCAATATACACATACCATTCCAATAATGTACATATATCATCAAAGCTTACATTAAAAACACCTGCCACATTTTTATACATCTTTCAACAGTCCACCGCTAACACAATCCTTATCTCACGTCCAAAAATTCCGACAATCCATTTATTTAAACACATTACAACAACATTTATTTTTTTTTTTTTTTTTCTCTCCCTGCGTTTCACGGGCCATGATCAAAGGTGTGATACATAGGGACCCCTGTCGTATTTAAGCTTTATTCATTGCGCTTTAACTAGCGGGATGTTCAGTCCTCGTATTGATTACGTATTAAGTCTACAAGCCGCTATTATGATGTCAGTCGACGGCCCACGTTGGGCGCCATTACCGTTTCCGACCCTTTGTGTTTCGGCGTATAATTAAAACTGTATTATCGGATTTACATTAATAATAGATTCGGATATTAAAGCATGTTTGGCGGAATTGAAAATCTAATTTCAGTTTGTTGATTAAAATTATTATTGGTGCGGTATCTATAACTAAGCTTTAATACTCGTATAATAAAGCTGAATAGATTTTTTGTTTGATCAAACGCGTTTAATCTTTACAACTGCCAGTCGGATTGGAAAAAATCTTTCTGTATATGACAGCATCTCAGGTCTTCCTCATGAATGCATGAGGAAGAGTATAGGCTGTATAACACCACGCTACGACTCATGGGAGCGGAGCAGTAACCAGTCAAGACAACTTTAACGTTTACAAAAAGTTTTTCCCAGAATAAACCGGCAGAATTAAATAGTGGAAGGTATTTTTTGTAAAAAAAGGCGTTACACTTAAAACTGCAACAAAATACCAATACAAAACAACTAACAATCGCTTTAAAACGAAGTTCAACGTAAAACCGTCAAGTAAATTACACAAATTAATAGCGAATTATACTTTCTAAGTGTAATTTTCAAGTGCAGAGCTCCCGGAAGGGGCGTGTAGCTCGGTCGGCGGGCGGCGCACGATTGGCAGCCATTTAACGCGTATTGCAGGAAATTGGCGCGCGCCGCCATTGCGATCCGCTCACTTGGTGCCGTTTGTGTTATAATTACTCTCAGCAAACTTGTGCTGGGACGGCAGAGATGCCACGTGAATGTAATATGGCTGACATGTTTGGTTGGAGTTGATAGATTTTCTTGCTGTTTTAACATGTGTTTAAATAGCGGGAAATATTTGATTTATTTTACAAATTTCTTTCGATAATGTTTGAATAAAACAAATTTATTAAAGTTATGATATTGTCATTGAGACTATCTGATTGTTAATGGGACGCCTGTGAGCATGCCCATGCATATGTCGCATGTCCAGCAGTAGACGTAATTCGGCTCATATAATGATGAATTCTTCTTAAAGTCTATCTTAGTAATTTAAGTAACCTTCTTAAATAAGGTTTATTTCTGCGAAAAAGAACCAACCTACAATCTATAATTACGTCAAATCAATCTTCTTTATCATGTGGCAGTAAGGTCTAACGACCCCACACACCCTAGTGACAGAGTTTTTAAACCGCCTCAAGGGCCTCTGACATGGTAACTAATGCCAGCCCCAATATGTGCCTAATATGCCAGCATGAATGTTCATCCAAATGTTAGAATAGATTTAAAAAAAGTATTCAGCGTAAAATATTCATAATCATTACAATCACTTCTAAAAATGAGCGCTATTTTATACCATAAACTCAAATATATCTTATACACAACTTCCCACACATTCCTTCCACCCGTTAATTCGAACATAAGTAAGAACTACCCTCACAGAATAAGTTAATATGAATGGCTACGTAGAATTAGCGACGCGGCACGGCTAACTTGTTTGTACAGTAATTTGCGAGCTCATGACGGATTACCTGTTAATAGTTAGTTGCAAACATACTGCTTGGTTTGTTTCTCTACCTGTGAATGTGATTTACTTGCATATATTTGAAGGCTTTATTTACTTTGGAACTGCAGATCGTAATAAATTTACTTTTTACCTGAAAAAATGTACCTGCTCATCATTAAGAACTACTTTTAATATGGGATAAACGTAGCGACATGCTACATAGAAAAAAAATAAAAGCAAAGTGTACCTCTTTTAATTAAAAGAGGTAAAAAATCTGACATCACATACCACCACGCCTGTATTCCCTGAAGGGTTAGGTAGAGATGTACAAATGTACACCCACAGTCGAGCTTATTGCCATTAACCGGGCACAAATCCTGACTCCGAGCTGCTACTGAGAATTTCACAAAAACACCCAATAGCATTTTACCTCGACCTGGGATACGAACCCAATTACCTCCATCGCAGTAGCCTCGCTAGGACCACTAGGCTAACGAAGCAGTCTAATTTTAAACCTGATATAATTTTCTTAATTGTTCTAACGACCATATTAGCCGGTGCCTATTAGCTATTACGGCCTCTCCGTGAAAATATTAAGTGTCTGTCTACCTATTGCGGTTCGATAGTCCTGCGATAGCCGGATCGACAAATAGTGAAGCCTTTGTAATAGAAGTTTTTCCGAGAACCAAAAGAGCGCCAATGGAACCCGTTGGTACTCTCTGGGTTCTCGGAAAAACTAAGCCGCTTGTGAACATCGAATTTCTAAGTAATGTTGTTTTTATACCTTTTTCTAGTATTTCGCGTTTAATCTGCTTTCCTTGGAAAGTTGCATTATCTTGATTTCTTAGAACTCTCTTTTGATTGAAAAGGCTTTCAGATTAGGTCTTGTTTTTCTCTAAAAACATGTAAATACTTACAAAAATTTTATTTATTTATTTTGAATGCCTTCAAAAATAGCATCACAGGGGTTCATTTGTACGAACTTTTAAGGACGGTCGTACTCTAATCTCCGTCGCAATCTATCAAAAATACCTTTAATTTACCTACATTTTTTTATATTGATTGTCGCTAAGATGACATTGCGACTAGATTTTGAACGTTTTTATTTTTAAGTAGTAGAATGAGCCTTCTAATTTCAAAATCCAAATCAAAGACTAATAAAAACGCAACATTTAATTACCCTACTAATATTATAAATGCGAAAGTTTGTTAGAATGGATATTTATTACTCTTTCACTCTTAAACGGCTGAACCGATCTGGATGAAATTTGGCACTGAAATAGATTGTAGTCTGGAATAACACATAGGATACTTTTTATCCCGAAAAAGCACGGTTCCCATGGGATAACCCATGAAATTTGACACGGACGAAGTCGCTGGGCAGAAGCTAGTATGCTAGGTATACTTATTGATCTCGTATCCCTAGGTACTATGTCGAAGTATCTTCGCTTTCAGCGTTCCATGTCCCGAATTTTGAGGCTTACCAGCTATGCTAGCGCGAGGTAACGAAGGCGCTTAATCCCGTCGCCCACTTCAAAATATAAACCTTTTGTACCTTAGTAGCTACGGAATAGAGAATAATAATGTGAATATTTATTTTATCACACACAAATTGTGTATTTTCAGCGCTAATAGGAAAACAAAAGGGAAAGGAGGATTACAGGTCTGAAAAACAACTACGGTTCGGATTTACGTCGTTTTTATATCCTAAAAGATTTTTATTTTTATGGAATAAACATTTTAGCTTTGTACCTTTTTACTAGAAACATAAAGTCCAAATTTAAACGCTTATATACTCTTTGTTTTAGTCTACTAATAATATACGACTAAAGTATAACAGCAACTATGTAATCCTACTATTAGTAAAGTTTGGATGGATGGATGTTTGTCACTTAATCATGTCAGAACGGCTGAACGGATTTGAATGAAATTTGTCACAAAGATAGATTATAGTGGGTATCACCGTGTCTTACACACAGAATATCAAACTAATAACTTCCATACTCCGGGCTGTTACTGAGAAATTCCTAATGGAAAAACCCATTAACACTTTTTGCCTGACCTGGGAATCGAACCTAGTACCACACGCTTGCGACCACGAGACCAACGAGGCAGTCGGGGCAGTAATAAATAAATAAAATATAAACAGCAAAAGTAGAACTACTTATATACTTTTCTTACAATCTAAAATATAAAGGCCAGTTCCAGAAATCCGAGAATTCTCCGCTTTTAATTAAAGATGCAATTTAAAAGTGGTGTAAAGCATAGCTCGCCGGATTTCGGCGACCCACTCAGAGAAAAACAAGAGGGTACGGAATTGGGACACCTGCCAGTTGAGAATCAGAACAGCTTGGAAATGCAAGCTTTTGTAGTTTCAGATTAAAGGAACCTGCTCTTTTTAGGTGCTTTTTCTAATTCTTGGGAACGTGTTCACTATTTTTACAACAATCAATATTGCAGACATCAGATTACTCTTGACAAGGAATAAATATGGCTGTTTGGCAGCTTTTGTATAGAAAAAAATAAGTCACACTGTCTTGTTTATGTATTTTTTTTTATAAAGTTATATGACCATTGAAAAATCAAACGTAAATGCAGTTTTGTAACAATGTTAAACTTGGTCCTTACAGTCGAAATAAAAAAATTGCTGGCTGCTGTATTTATTTTTACCATCACGCCTGTATTCCCCGAAGGGTTAGGTAGAGGTGTACTAATGTACACCCACAGTTCGCCGGTATGTTTTAAGTCCCATGTAATAGGGGGCCAGCCTATTGCCATTAACTGGGCACAAATCCTAACTCCATTATTTTACTGGCCTTTGTATTTAAAAATCCCTTCTGGAGCCACTCATAGGTAAGAGCGGCAACATAGCTCTGTTGACAATAGAAACCAAATCATTCAACCAGATGTATAAGACACTTCTTTCCACCAAACTGCAAGAACTACGATAAACTGAATTGATTCTCCCAGCACTTATTAACAAAATCATTTCTAATTTCCAGATGAGGTGGATGTGATCGGCTACACGTCGAACCAGAGCGATAGTGAGTCGCTGGTGTCCGGGCACAGCGGGGACAGCGGGGTGGGCGGGGGCGCGCGGCGGCGGCCCCGCACGCCGCTCAAGACGCGCCCCGGCAATGTGCCGCGGACACGACGCGCCGCTCGCCTCACGAAAGTTGTCTAGGTGAGTGTTGAAATCATCTCAAGCTATGGTTTTGGAGGTAGAGAATGGGCCGACTGCCTGAATGGACATTACTGCATAACCATCTCAAGATTTTTCCAGGAACCAACTATGGTTAAAGCTCTATGGTTAAGCTGGTTGGTTTCTGAAGGTAGAAAACAGGCCGACTGGCTGTAATGGAAGTCACTGCATAACCATCCCAAGATTTTATAATAGGTGGGCTGGTCATTGTTTTAATAAGGAGCTACCATTAAAGACGTTTCTGATTGAATCGCTCATCTAAGTTTGTAAGTATAAAGGCCAAGTACTGAATAGACTATAACTCGTATTCTAGTAACTTGGCACATGCTGGGTTAATGTCGATGAGTAGTGTGAGGACCACCACCATACAGAATCCTGACAACAACCGTTTGGCATTAGCCCACCAGACACAGCTCCCCGCTAGTCGGAGGATCCTCCCTTTGCAATGGAGGATAAAGGACTTGCCACCCTACCCTCATAGCAATAAAGTCTCTTATTTTACACAATTGTAGTGTAAATATCACTTTAAATTGTAATCGCTCATGTGATCTTGTTGCAGGTGGGCGGTGCGCGGCGCGGGGCGAGCTGGGCCCACGTCGGCCCGCTGCTGACGTTATAACTCCATAACGTAAACAAACGTAGGACATTTTGTTGACACGTCATGTACTAAGGCGAATGTTGTTTATTGTGACTGAACTCGACGCCGGCGACATCGCGACCGTTCCACGCGACAGAGTGACTCGGCGACGACACACCTACGCCCGCGCCGCACACACCCACACGACACACACACAAACACAACACACATACAACACACACCACACTGTACACGTGAACACACTACACACCTCTGCGAACCATCACTAAGTACAAAATTGCCAAAAATTTATATTCAAAGTTTATTTTTCACATTTCAGACGGATTTGTATTTTTTTTTTTTTTCTTATTTTTTCTTTCTATTTTATTGTACCGAGCCTGGCTCGATTGGATGAGTTGCAATATTGTGTAGTCTAGTGGCGCGATGTGTATTCCATTAACGATTTTACATCGGCGTCACATATTCCACTGTGTTGAAAACACGCAATGTGTGCAAATCTTTATCTACCTACATAATATCACTATAATTTAAATATTTTCTATCACAAGTTTATTGTAATATGTATGCCTCGGGGGGCGATCATCGCGTTATTTTACCAACTAGTGCAAATGTAGACTGCCCCCAGTACCTACGCCTTCATTTTAAATGACCATGTTATTTTTGTAATTATTATTGAATTTTTCTATCGGACATTTCGAATATAAATTTTAACGATCTTAGAAAAAAATCGTTTTCGAAAAACTCTCTAGGTACTTATTGTTATTGATTTCCACAAAAAAAAAGTTGCTATTAACTATTGCGTGTATGTTGTATAGATATATCAATTTTAATTTTATAATTTTATTTTTTCTTGTAAAAATTAATCAAATAGAATTAGATCTGTGAATGAGAAAAGTTTTTTTTTTTATAATTGGGTTTAACACAAAACAAAGGAAACCCACCAAAAATTATATTGTTTTTAATTATTAAGTCAATATTAACGAGGATTTCCATCTAAACTCAGAACTACCAATATCGGCTATGAGAATTAGTTTATTAATCGCGTTGATCGACAAGAGCGTGACCTGGCTGTGGCAAATATTATTTTCTTTTTTTCTTCAATTTGATTTTTTTATGTTGGCAACCCTTTTTTCGCGTACCGAAGTATACAGATTCGCTATAAAGCTGGCTCTACACTAACTGTGGCTTTAATTTTCGCATACGCACCTCGTTTTCCACATCGAGCGAGGAACTCAGCGAGATGCGAATGCAAAACTATCTACGCTCGTACCGCTAGTGTAGAGCCGGCTTTACAAATACAATACAAGCCTTGCCAAAAAGCTCAGGTGATCGGTAGCGCCATTTGCATCACGTAAATCGGCGGATAATACGCCATATTCTCGCCTACAAGCACGTCTGATTCGCGTGACGTAAACACCGCTTGATCACCCGAGCAAGCTGCGCTAGTGTTGATCACCACATCACTCACTCATATATACTTTTTATTTTTTAATACGCGGTAGTTGTAGGCAATACGATATTAATTGTTTTTTATGTAATTTTTGACTTTATGACGTTAGGGATACAGTCCAAAATCACATAACACCCAACTGCTCGTAATACATCACCCACTAACCATCGTATTGTTAAGTATTAATATTGAAATATAATTAATGATCTCACTTCATTGTCACACAATACCCGGCTAAGTAAATGTGTCATACACCTACTTACTGATACAGATACATTTTTGAACAGAAAAATAACTCTCGTAAAATAAATAAAATAAATATCTTTAATAATATTTCCCAAAGTTATGTAATTAAATATTGCACTGAATCCTTTATTTTATCACCTGACCTGATCGATTAAAGATCGATCGAATTTTCGTTACTTTACGCGCGTTCGTACTAGCGTTTCTTACTTTTTTTTTTTTTTGCCTATTATAAAATGTATCCTTACTTATAATGTCTCTTGGAATGTTTAGTTTCTTGTCCTGTTCTTATTTGGGGCTAGGATCACCAGAAAACCCTTTACTCTCTCTCTCTTGTACTCCCCCAGCTTCAGAAACATGGTCAGGAGAATGAATCGCACGGAATTTCGGCCAGGTGGCTCAAGTGTCTACTCAGTATTTAAGAAGACTTTCTCCAATATCCAGTAAGACCCCTTTATTTGGGCCTCTTCTTTAGCATTATCTCTGTGAGAGCGGACTGGTGTCCCCATGAAGACTCGACTTTATTTGAAGGGCTTTGGATGCTTGAATTGTATCAGCAGAAACCATAGCCATCTTTCTCCAACCATGTTCAGGCTCTGGACCCGGGTGGAATCTATGTTGCCTTCCATAGGGTCCTCGCTACTACTTGGATCAATTTATCATCAGAATGGGTGGATAAAACAAAAGGATGAGACCATCTCTGTCGACAAACAGGCTGTTCCAATTTCCAACCAGAAAATTCTTCAGATAGTTCAGTTCAGTTAATTTATTCAAAAAACAATTTACATTGTGTGTGAATTTTAAATCTTAAAAAATTAAAATAAAAACAAGCAGCACAAAATATATGAATAAGTGATAGAGCATTAATTAACATTAATATAATAGTTGTCTACAGAGAAATCCTAATCCTATCTTCTCGCACTTTAACAATAACAGAGAGAGTTATTTCGGGTCTGTACCATCCTTTCTAAACTGACCTGGCTTCGAACTGTTGGAGTTTTTTAATTGGGGACAAAGGAGTTGAGGGTTCTGCTTAGCCTAAAGATCGTCTTTGAAACATGTGGAACCCACATCATGCGATCATAATCCAGATTTATATCTTTGAGCCCTTTCATTTGCTTCTCTTCGAGGAAGGATCAAGTTTGTTGGAAGTTCTAGTGAGAGTAGATAGAGGAAATAGGCGGTCTAAGATACTCAGACTTGGAGGGTATTGGTGGGTACTATAACTATCGCGCATCTCCACTCCGTGACGTCACATGACAGGCGTGATGACACAATTATTTAGTTGCGATCTTAGTTTATGTGGACATTCATGTACCAAAAAAAAAGTAGTATATTTTACACGACTAGAGCCGGACAATATACAATGTGTAACGCCATTTACACACAACAACATCTTAATGAGTACACATATATTTTTGTTATAACTATATCTTGTAATAAATCGTTGATTCATTTCTGAAATGGACGACTGAACTTTCATTGTATTATATTAATTTTCAGTAAATATCTATATACAATTGGCATTCGGTGGGGCTTCATACGAGTCAATCTCATCATCACTTCCTCTTTGCCCGACTGAATGAGTTACGTTTGTCTTAATATAATTTGCATAAAATATTATTGTAAATTGTTTTAGGTATGGATGTTATAATAAGGATAGTTGTAAACGTATTATCATTTGTAAGTATAATGTTTGTTTTAATGACAGTTTGATCTCTTACGGTAATGTATGCGACGGCGGCGCCGCGTCGGGCGATGAACTCGCTCGCTTACTGTGTCTCTACTCTGTTGATACAGTTATAAGTATGTTCTATTACATCACATTTGTTGAAATGTTTAAGTGTTACATTTTTAAGATTATCTCGCGACTCCTCGACTGACTGACTCTGTTGTATTGAACGATTCCATCCATCCGTTAGTTCAAATATTCAACTTACGTAATGTTAATGTTGCTATTGCGTTGACTGACTACGTGCGGTAGTGTTAGCCACGGTAAGCGACCGTGGAGCCGAGTGCCCGACGTCCACGTCAGCTAGCGACGCTCACACTTACACCTGTCAGAATATCTATCAACAAGAATATATTTATCATTCGGTTATTATTTATGTATCACAAAAAATATTTAATTTATTGTTAGAACAGTGCTTTGTCGTTTTAAATCGTACCAGTGTTTCGCTTCGATCAAGTCACGCCGTCTCCTATTCGGCCGCGAGGTCGCGAGGTCGCGTGGTCGCGAGGTCGCGCGGTCGCGAGGTCGCGCGGTCGCGTGGTCGCGCGGTCGCGAGCCACTAGTGTAGTGTTGTACAGTTGTTCCGCGTACGAGTGTTACATGGGCGCAAGCGGCGACGGGACGCTTTAAGAGTACAAATTCTGTATAAGCCTCTCAACTTGTGTGTTAATTCTAAATGTTATTAATTTTAAACACAAAACAGGGAGAAGGTATCGTCAGAATACGAATAGTTAGCGCGGGCGACGTCAGGCCACGGAACCAGTCAGCTCTGCCTTTGGTGTTGTCTCTTCATAATTACGTTGTATCTGTACTCTATTGCTACAGTGAGCTTGTGTTGCTGTCTCTTCCGTGTCTCTTCACTCGTAGCATGCGCTAGGGCGCCTAACGTTAAGACGGTGTACACTGTAACGATAGGGTATTAGACATGTTCGCGCACTATACGCGCGCACTCTTATTAGATAAGAAATGTGTTATTAGAAATGAATTGCAATAATAACCCGTGTTGTGCCCGCGCCTTGGATCGCCTCCGCAAACCTTTACTCAACTTAGTCGCTGTAAAAAATTAGTCCGGCGTTGTAAAAAAAATATCAGTGCATTTGTAAATATTGGAGCCAAAATTTTTATACAAATTATTTCATAAATAATATATTCTTGGACCAAGTTGTGTGCGGAGGCGAGTCGTTTCGCGGGCCGGCTGCCGCGCTCCTCGCTCCTGACGTTTGACGAACGCATCCGTCACTGTCAAACTCAGCTGTCACTGTCAAGTGTCAAAAGCGATGCGTTCGTCATTAACGTATTAATCGTTTTACTCAGGAGCGTCGAATGTCCGATGCTATGTGTCGTCGTGAGCAGCCAATCGTTGTCGGATCGTAGAGGCAAACATTAGGTACTATTGTGACTATGCTGATGTGACATGGCAGCATTATTCAATGTAATTGACGAAACGTGGCACATATAATTTACTATATGTAAAAAGTTATAGAAATAATTAATTTAATAAAATTATAAATAAAATGTTCTTTTGTATTATTTACCTTAACCTCATCGACAGAATAATGAAAAACACATAGTCAGAATCAAATATTTCTTTATTAATCTATCGACAATCTGGTAATATCGACCAGCGAATGACCAGAATTACATTATTATACAAAAACATAACCACACTAATATATTCATTGGCCTACTCTTTGGTGGAGGTACAATTTATACAAAAAATACAGGAAACAGTAGTAAATAATAAAATTGACTGGCAACATTTAAAAAGAAGGTTTTATCCTTAACCTGACTTTGGCGTCTGTTCATAGACTAGGAACTACTTTGATACTGGTTGAAATCTATAAGTCAGTGCAGAGAGAGAGTAGCAAATATTGCAACGCTCGAATAGTTTTCATTAATAATTAATAATGAACTAAAATCCATCAGCGATAGGGTTGAAAATTGCATAATTGTGTGCAAGATAATAAATGCCATGGGGAATTATATTTTGCACACGATTTTCAGCTCTATGCGTGATGCATTCTAGTTCATTTTAAATTAATTAATAAAAACGTTTTTTTGCTTTGGTCGCCTCAATACCTTATTCCTAAACCATCACGGATTAAAAATAAAAATTAGGTAGTACAAGGTTCACTGGGTATAATAAAGACAATGTAATAGCGACCTTACAACAAGCATTAAGGAACATGTTTCAAAAAACATTAATACAATTTTTACCAAAAACCAGTCAATTATAGTTTCGTTAAGTAAATGTTACAAACAGTATTATTTAGAGAACAATAAACTCACCACAAACTTAGACTAGACGAGTATTTGCTTTGGAATGTCATTTGATAAAAACTTAGAATTAAAAAAATAACAACATTTGTTTCTGAAAGGCATACAGGATCTAATTGATGTGAAGAAACTGGGGTTACCAGTACTAAAAAAAAAATACTTTAAAAGTGACATAAATAACAGGAACAAAGAACTATCAGAAACAAGTTTAAAATATTATAATATCTTCATAAATTTTTGCTAAAAATATCATAAATGATAATTCAAACTTGCTGAGGCACATTTATCCAAAACAATAAAAAAATAAAAAATAGTAAAGATGCCTAAAAAAAAGTGTTTTTAAATTTCGTTTTGCTAGAAAGAGATAGAAACAAATCATCGATGTCTTATACCTTTTTTATATCATAATTAATCGAAAATAGGGTTTACGAAACAGGTATTACAAAAATGAAGATTATTATTTTAATGAAATAAGTTATGCATATTCCTTACAATAATAATGACACGTAAGCTCGATAATTGTAACAAACATACATACATTAACTCAAGCCTTTATACCATCACGCCTGTATTCCCCGAAGGTTTAGGCAGAGGTGTACCAATGTACACCCACAGTTCGCCGGTATATTTAGGTCCCATGTAATAGGGGGCGAGCCTATTGCCATTAACCGGGCACAAATCCAAACTCCGAGCTGCTACTGAGAATTTCATAGAAAAACCCAATAACACTTTTTGCTCGACCTGGGAATCGAACCCAGGACCTCTAGCGTAGCAGTCGCGCTCAGGACCACTAGGCCAACGAGGCAGTTCAAGCCTTTTGCTCATGGTATAGGCAAAGGGACCGTCCATTAACACGTCCTTTTCGGAAATTCCGTCCATAGCGTTTAGGAAATTCCTCGCAACGTGTGTATGTGTTTAGGTCTCCGACGCAGGCGCACTGACAGAGCAAGATAACATCGCGCCAGTATCGCGCCCTACGCACCTGTGGCGAAGTCGTGAGCGTAGGCAGAAGACATTACACATGTGACACATTTGCCACCTATGTACAGTCAGCAAAGCTATTTGGTATACAGGCAGCTTACTTGCGATCACTTTTAAACAATGTTAAGAGTGTGCTAAGCAGTCAATTCTTTTAAATAACTCCCTCAAGTGTGACATAAGCTTAAAAAGTAATTACGCATACAATAAAAATGAATATTGTCAGTGTAGCAGAGCGATGAATAATTTTGCCTGTAAACCAAATAGTTTTGTTGGCTGTAATAAAAAATGTTTCCTCAAAATAATATCAACAAAAAAAAATATCATACAACATGGAAGATTTTTTCCCAAAAAATATCAGCTTGAAGACAACAGAGGTAAGCCAAAATCAAATTTCAGCGTTAACAAAGAAATCCAATTCCCAATTATAATTAATTAATTATTTTTACGTATATTATTATATAATCATAACTACGAATTATATATTTTATAATGGTCGTTTCCCTAAATTATATTTTTTGAACAAAAATGGTTTGACTTACAATTGGGTAGACACCATTAAACAATAAATTCAAGGAACAACTTCACAAAAAAAGCATTTTATTTTAGCCCTAAAACCCAAGGATTTTTTAAATAATAAAAATTCGATTTAAGTTGCTTTGAAATAAGTAAATAGTGAATTGAGATGACAAAAAAAATGACGTCAATTTAGTAATGGTGCCGATTCCCTTGTTCACAAACTAAACTAAAATTAGAGAATTGACATGTCTTACTAACGTGTGGCTGACTCTGGCTTGGCCACCATCAGGGATTTTAATTTTGATAACACAAATATTTAGTCGCTAATTAGTCGAAATTAGTCGCCAAATATCAGATTTAGTCGGTCACTGGTTCAAAAGTTAGAAGGGTTTATAGGTGGCCGATCTGGAGAGAGTCTCCCCAGCTTGGCCACATTTATATCTCAAAAACTAGGATACCTAACGAAGATCTGTTTTCTCCCAGATTTAGTCGCTAATTAGTCGAAATTAGTCGCCAAAAATCAGAATTAGTCGATCACTGGTTCAAAAGTTAGAAGGATTTATAGGTGGCCGATCTGGAGGGACTCTCCCCGGCTTGGCCACATTTATATCTCAAAAACTGGGGCACCTAATGAAGATCTGTTTTCTCCCAGATTTACTCGCTAATTGGTCGAATTTAGTCGCCGAGTCACAGATTTAGTCGGTGTGTTATTAAAAAGATATTAAAGTAATAAATTTCTCCATACATTGGTACAAGCATGTACAAAACACTTTTAAGTAGTTTCTAGACAATACGTATTATGTCTTAAGACGCCTAATATATATATATATTATAATATTATTAGATACCTAATATATATATACAGATAGGTATATACATCTTTGATTTAAGAGCGCTGGGTTCCCGTGCTAGCATAGTATTAGGTAGATACATCATATATTCTTATTTGGAAACAGAAGTTTTATTATTCTAACGTAATTTAGGCTTTAACATTATAATTTGGTAAAACAGTTGTATGCGACTGTACATCTTGACACCAAATAGGCCAAGAGCCAGGTGTAATGTTTTCAAAGAAAATTAACCTACTCTAACATAGCAATTTATAACATAAACAAAATTATTTAATTGAGAATTTATATCTCTCTGACATTTCTAATGACTTTAGACCGATAAAACGAGAAGTATATTACACATATTAACAGAAATATTTTTATCTTGGCAATTTTTCGTTATCTTTTCGATCTAGCTCTTGGACTATACCTTAAAAGTTGAACTCATTTTATCTTCTAAACTAAGACCCGACTAAATCTGTGACTCGGCGACTAATTTCGACCAATTAGCGAGTAAATCTGGGAGAAAACAGATCTTCGTTAGGTGCCCCAGTTTTTGAGATATAAATGTGGCCAAGCCGGGGAGAGTCCCTCCAGATCGGCCACCTATAAATCCTTCTAACTTTTGAACCAGTGATCGACTAATTCTGATTTTTGGCGACTAATTTCGACTAATTAGCGACTAAATCTGGGAGAAAACAGATCTTCGTTAGGTGCCCCAGTTTTTGAGATATAAATGTGGCCAAGCCGGGGAGAGTCCCTCCAGATCGGCCACCTATAAACCCTTCTAACTTTTGAACCAGTGACCGACTAAATCTGATATTTGGCGACTAATTTCGACTAATTAGCGACTAAATATTTGTGTTATCAAAATTAAAATCCCTGATGGTGGCCAAGCCAGAGTCAGCCACACCTTACTAACATACAGCGGAAGGAAAGGACGATGATACCTTAGAACTAAGTTAGAGATGTCAAATTAGTCTTGCCTTGAACTTTTCCGTGTTTTTAATCAATGCGTTCTGACATCTCAACTATAATTGTATAAAGGTTTTAGATAAACTAAAAATGGTCTTATCCATGTCCGTCCCTTTCTTGTATGATTGGAGAGAAAAAGATAGAAATAGTCTAAATTAAGTTTAGCTTGTGCTTAACAGAACCGACACCATTGTCGTCCAAAATCCATAGTGGAATAGCGTTTTGACAGCTCATAAAGAGTACGTCAATTGATTAGTGGTGTCATCTACCCAATTTGTCCGACGCGCGTGAGATGATGTGATTGGTTGCTAATGGCCTGTGCAGACGAGACGATGCCGATCACCACGCATTGAAATATATACCTTATTTCCATTGCATAACTATTAAATTCAATTAATAATAATTAAAAACCCTCTGCCATGCCGGCTGTGCAGGCCATAATAATTCAGGCAACCAATCATAGAAGCTTTCGCACGCTAAGACTATTTGTAACATTATTTATTTTACCTTTTTGAAACCGCGGGTTAATTGTTATGAGCATTTGTCCAACATATCTTCCGGGAAGTCTGACAAACAGTCTTAACAAGAGCTCACGAACACATCGTGTTGCCCAGTAATTAGGTTGTGGAGGTCAGATAGGCAGTCACTCCACGTACAACACTGGTATTCAGCTGCATCCGATTTGACTGGAAGCCGACCCCAAGAATCATATTTTTTTTTTTTTTAACGTTTTAACGAATAACCCTCTTGCAGAATGCCTACGACCCTCATTGGGTTAGGCAAAGGTGTATATTTATACACCCACAAAGCGAAGTAGGTACTTATCACTTCTTTATTCAAATTAATTTAAAAATAAACATTTCCCGACAAACAAATTTTAAGTTTTTTTTTTCTACTTAAATTACAAGAGACAATTTAAGACTAGATTTTTTAACTTTAATTTATTATTTTTCCGACATAATTGAACACGATCAACAAAATATATTTTCCGGGGTTTGACTCATTACAATAATAACTAATAAACATTTTACAATTAAACATCAAAATTATATTTACCCTAACCACCACATACGTAGCGATTTAATCTTATTAAAACAATATTATAATATAATAAGTACAATCAACACCAAAAAGTAATAATTATTTTATAATACATAAAAACATTTGTAAAAATAAGGCTCTCGATTGAAATTAATATAATTTTACTATCGATACTCAATATAATACACACATAGATTTTACTACAGACCTTTTCAGTCACAATAATATACAATACATACATTCAATATTATTAAATACAAAGTCACTAATTTTTGAATCTGGGTAGATTTAACAAAAGAATTGCTTCTGCTTTATCAAAACAAATTTAATAGACCAACTTATTAATATTAACACTTTTTTTTCTTTTTACTTTTTCTTTCTACAATTTTTTTTTGACCACCACTCGAAGCAAAAGTGTAACTAAACGAATTCACCAAAAGGTTTCAAATTTAATATCAGGCATTAAACGCACAATCTGCTTATTTCCTAGCTTTCTTCCTTCAATATCATTATTCTCCTCAAAACACACACCACAAAAGAAATTCATAATAATAATGCACCAATACTTGATGCCGACTGTACTATTATTTGGACTAAAAATAATAATAATGGTGGGATATATTTTGAACTAGTATAATAATTCGGTAACTCAATATCTATAATCCTATTTAAATTTTAATACTACGACTAAATATACATGCAATATATCGACGAATAAACGAAACATTCGACGAAAAAATAAGTATTTCGATAAAACGTTTAAAAAATATCATGATTTAAAAATGTTTCTATTACAATATTTTTTGGAAATAAAATTATATTTCCCAGTTTTTTTTAAACTACTTCAGCGATCGCACTCATCTATTATTTAACTAATAAAGCTTATTTAGTAGTAACAATAATACTATTATCTAGTAACTAGTCGTCTAACTCCGTCTAATTTGGTTAGGACAGCGAATTATAACTACAGTGAGCATTTTATAGGAATTTATGTGGTGTTCGTGTACCGTACGCGGCAGAATTCGGCAATAACGCGGTATTTCGGCATTACCGCCATATTTTTCGGCAATAGTGCGGTATATTCGGCAATATCGCGGTATACTCGGCAATATGTAAATAATACTTGGCAATAAAAATTGCGCTTACACAGGCAATTAATTGCGCATTCTTGGCAATTCTGATTTAAATTTTAAATTGAGATTTGATTTATTTTTTAGTAGTAGGAGTGCTCTTTGTGAACGAGCTCGTCAGGGGAAGTCCGAAGTACCATATCTATTTCTGCCGCAAAGCAGCGTAGCTGTGTTCCGGTTTGAAGGGCATTGGTGCCTGTGAAATTACAGGCACATTAGACATTTCAACTTTGTCTCTGGGATGGCAACGCATGCAGGGCCTCTGGTATTGCAGATGTCTATAGAAAGCAATGACCACTTAACATCAGGTGAGCCATCGGCTTGTTATATTAATGATGTGATCCGACCGTTTTCGGCCAAGGCGTTTGCTTCAACTCCTAATGATTGTACTAACTGCACTGCACTGTACTAACTGCCAAGAATTTGTATTTAATTGGCCGCTTGTTAACGCAATAATAATATAATACTCGGCAATTTAATTCGTTTTTATTAAAAAATGATCTAAAACTCTGACGTTTTTTAAATTATTTAATTTTAACATCTACTCAATGCTAAGTGATGTTACATAGTTTTAAACAGTGTTTCTAAGTAAAACAGGCTAAATACTACCATTTTTTTTAAAGATATTTTTTTTTAAAGGGCAATCTTGCCCTAAAACCTGTTTTTTCAACATTGTGCATTTTTTTTTCTATAATTTCTATTTTGGGGTGAATATTTTTTTTTCTTAATTTTTCTTTTTATTTTAATTTAGACAGTGAAGTCTTTCCTAAGTTCTCTCAATGATTTGAATACTTTTATTTCTCTTAAAAATAAATGAATACTTTTTTCTAGTTAAAATTTAAGTTTTTCGCGATATTTATGTAGGTACTTACTTTTTTAAATAATCTTTTTTTTTGTTTTTAAATTTTTTGAGATCACGCCACTAAAATATCTCATTTAATTTACTTATAAAGGTGAACGCATACTTATAAGCCTTGCCAATATTATTCCAACACAAAATAAATATACGTTTCTATACTATACTTGTTTTACCTGAAAAGGTTAAACCATAATTATCATAGCCCCATTATAACCGACAGTAACGCATAAAACGCGTCACCACTTGCCTATAAGTGTGCGTTAACCTTTACCACGCCAAAAGCCGAACCGCCGCCAATTTTCATTCCACATTCAATTCCGTACACATTTCAAATAACACCGGGCTATTTAACCTTGACCTTGGGCAATTTTGACATTAACCTCGACCATTTATAGAGCATCTTGTACACAAGCAAAAATTTTCCGAATACCTCAGAAAAGTATTTTTTATTTGGAGGTCATGAAATTAAAACTTGTTCACTTTGACCTCGGCTCTCAAGGTCAAAGGTCACCGAAAAGAAATTGCCTGCAAATGCCTGAAATGTCACAGACATAATTTTTATCACCGATATATCCTTAAACTCTGTATTTTTGGTACAGATAATATCTAGTGGCATTACTTATCGCAATCTGGCACAAGCTGGACGCTATCTTCATCCCGTCTGTTGCAGTGGGGCCTCCGCAGAGGTCGCGGGTGTTGGAGGAGGGAGAACCTCTCGCTTTGGTTGCCGCTTTGCTTTTTGCTTAGCGCATTGCGGAGGTGACTTTCTCCTGGAATTGATAAAGAGGTCCCTTGAGGATTTTGTCAAGTTAAGATGGTACAGTCAAACAAACTATTTGATATACAGGCAGATGCTGACTATTCAATTATTTTACATCAGTTTAAAAGTTATTACACACACAATAAAGATTAATATCGCATGGCTTTTATACCAAATACCTTATTTGACTATACATGTATGTATGTAGTTCTGGATGATAATTGATTTACGTTAGCAAACTATGTCTAAAAAGTACATAACAACACGAGAAAGGTTCATTCATTTATCGCGCGATCACTATCAGTCGATTGTAACCGCGCTTCAGCTGACTGCTGCTTCACGACACAACGCTTGTAATAAAAATACAAAATATAAAGCAATTTAAAGATATTAAAAAATAAGTTGAGTAATCGAAAATTAAAAACAACCAGTTTTTCATTCATATAAGTTATTGTTATTAATTTTGCCAATATAACGTTGATTAGTGATATTTTTGCAATAAGAGGTTACTTTACCATGTTTTTAACCGATTTTTTTTTAAAGAAGTCTAGATTTACATTGTATTTGTAAATTAACATAATTATATTTTTCCGTTCTACAAACTCATTTGATTTGCCTGTCACATGCTTGAAATAAGTTATTCGTGCTATTTGGCTCTGGCCAGCGCCATAATTTTCTTAAATAGCGAGCATTCGTGTGTCAACACGATAAATAATGCTCTTTTTTTTCGATTTTAATGAACAATGGAATGTACCCTACAATGCCACGAACTTTCTAAACATTCTAGGTCTAAACATTTTATGTTAAAGGTTGGGTCCTAAATTTTGGGCTTGAAGGAACATATTAGCGCTTGATCATACGTTTGCTAGCAGGATTGGTTGCCTACACTACACGTAAACATACCTTTGTATCACCACTCTTGAACACTCGAGGAAACTCTTTAAGCACCATAAGATTTCGAGACCTCACTTTAAAAATAATACCAAAATCATCGTCATCAGAATTTGTATATCGAATAAAAAACAAGTACCTTTTTACAGACTTAACAGGCTAACCGTCTTGTTTAGAAATGATAATTAAACAATCTATATGAACTTGATACCTACACATGTTTCTGACCTTAGGATTGCTTTGAGAGTAAGCATTCGAGTCGATGATAATCTTAGAATTTTGGGCCCAGGAAAGAAAGAATGTTGTAATTACCTGGCAAGGACAGAGGTCGTCCGCAGAGGGTGAGGTCGTGCGAGCGAGGCGAGGCGGAGCGCGAGGAGCGCGGCCGGCTCGTGTTGTTGTTACGGGACTCGTCGCACCGCGTGTTGCGACGCGGAGACCGCCCGCTTAGGAGCTCCTGTAGTCATGATGGATATGAGGACGTTGATTGATGTTGAACTTTAGCATGCTGATTAAATGTGTAGTAAATACAATATGTATAATATATACCAGCTTATTACTGTCCCACTGCAGGGCAAATTAAATGTGTGCTAAATAATTACAAATAGAAAAATATTTACAACCTGTAGCAAATAGTAAAAGTTTAAAAAAAATACAGAACTATCAGTGGCGAAGGGTCAATTTTAGTAAGAGGGAAGCCGAACTTATTTTATTAAACGAACAATAGGGTATTAGGGTTTTGGTTGAGTATTGGATATACAATTTTACTTTTTTTCTATTAGTTAATTATACAAATTTACTTTTCTGAATGTACTGTACAATGTATCGTCTGACTGAATATAATATCAGTCAATAGAAGACAGTAGATTTTTTTAAATGGCGGTAGATAAGCTTTTCTTGTTTCGATCTTCCGAACGGAAGCCGGTAGGATCCGAAATGTACAGACTGAGTCCTCGCCACTGATAACTACTAAGATTTATAATAAAGATGTAGAATAAAATAATCAATCTAAAGTTAAAAAAAACAAAAATTACAAAAGATTGAAGTAATTTCTATATTACACCAGTTTTATTAACGCTGACTAATACTACTTAACACCTAAAAAACCGTTCAAAATAAAACAAATAAATATGAGTGCACAAAAGCAACAGTGGTGACACACGAACATACAGGACGGCACGCTTAAAAAGTAATGTTAGTAACCTTTTCTTGCGAATTGACAGAGTAAGCGCTGTAAGACACTGGACTGTCGGCGGCGAAGTCGAACGCGCTCGACGCACGATACGACAGTGAGTCTTCATGGGAAGCGGGAAACGTCAAAAAATATTATTGAGGTTAGAAACGCAAAGATACAATCGCGGTCATAAAATGTGCGAGTAGGATGGTGAATGTTTAGTAGGGAATTTTTCAAAACGTACAGTCAATAAAGCTATTTGGTATACAGGCAGCTTATTTGCGATTACATTCAAACAATGTTGTGAGTGTGCTGAGCATTCAATTCTTTCAAATAACTCTCTTAGGGTGAGTCCAACCGGGGCTGCGGGTTGTTCGCCGGGGCTGCGGGTTGTTCGAAAGAGATACCGCGCCCCCGGAACGCAAAGGGCACATGAAGGAACATCGACGGGTTTTAGTCAGTAAAAGTCTGACACTCCCTCCCGCCCCGCCCAGGGCGGGGGAAGTAATTTGATGATTTCCCGACATAAAAAAAAGGGTGAGGCCAAACGAGCGTCATTTAGTAAGTCGTGTGTCGCAGAATTTCTATCGAGTAATTTACTTTCTACTGAAACTGACAACTCATTTTGAGTCGCCGTGTGAACGAAACAGGAGTTTTGTATGAAATCGAGTGTAGCAGAAAATAACGCGACAGAAATTCTGCGACTCACGACTCACAAAATTACGCTCGTTTGGCCTCACCCTTAAGTGTGTCATAAACTTAAAAAGTAATTACGCAGTTTAACAAAAATGAATATTGCCAGTGTAGTAGAAAGATGAATAATTTTGCCTGTATACCAAATAGTTTTGTTGAGTGTACATTACGGCAGATGGATCTTGGCGGTCCCGAAGTTAGCTGTTTGGTTGCGCAATGGAAGTTTTAGAAACAAAATTGTCTACTGCGCAGCTAAAAGACTAGCTTCAAGACCGCGAAGATACGTCGGCTGTACTGTATGTCTGCACCTGTACCCATGTAACTAACGATAAACGCAAACGCTGAGTAGGCTTTAATAGATCTTCAACTTTATGTGCTTGGTTTTAAGTTGTCTAATGAAGATTGCATAGCGTTTTCGTTCGTTCCAGTCGCTAACGCTTAGAAATCTTTAATAGATTTTTAACTTAAGGCTCTGGGATATAAAGTTTAAAATCTATTGGTACCTACCGAGCGTTTACGATTATCGTTTGCGACTTGGCTAGAGGGGCTGTAGTCTCGTATCATATCTCTCTAACATTTTATGACCGCGCCTGACACAATCGTAGACGTTTAGTATAGTCAGTGACAAAAGTTACGATAAATTCGAAATTATGATCACTTAAAAATCTGCTATTATTCCAAAATTTAATTACCTACAAACGAACAAACTATAAATTAATAGCTAGATTTTTAACTCTTCTGAAATTTTGTAATTTTTACGACGAGTAAACCTACTTTTTATGCCGACTGTACAACAAGATAAATCTTATCATGAAAATGTATTTCCTGAAATGTCTCTATGATAACATACTCTACTATACTAGATATGAATCGAGGTGGAACATTTACTTCTATTATTATTGGACTCAACTAACATCTACAATTAAATATTTATCTTTTATTTACGTTAAAAAATGAGAATTCAATAAAAATCAGAACATTAGTACTTAACATTTGTTGGCTTCATTCGTTTGACAATAATCAGATTAATTTCATTAAATCTTGTTGAAAGGCTTCGCAACACAGACAAAAGAAGAATCATTAAAAAGGTATGGTCAGCAAGAAAAGAAGATTAACATTTCAGATCTTTAAATCATTATTATTGAGCACAATATCAAAGGAAATACGAAATAGATCTAAAATTAAGATACAATTGGCTCAGTATTGCCTAAAATTCCGAATAGCAGTGAATTATGTGTCCATGGAGTTTCTTGCTCGTTCTTCTCCATAGAGATGAGATCTATGTTTTGGAACGAGCAACTAGCTTCACCTTACTATAACTTCTTGACAATTCAAAAGTGCCTGTAAATGGTCTAATTGAAATAAATGCTTTGACTTTGATTTTGACTTTATTTTATTTCGTGTATTTTCATGTTTTTTAAACGACTTCAAAAAGAAGGAGGTTCTTAATTTGTCTGTATGTTTTTTTCGTAATTTAAATGAAATTGTAAAAGTAACACTGTTAGTCGACTTTTGTTGCTAACCATACAATAAAAAAAATCTGTTGTTTATCTAAGCATTAATTTTGCGACTAGACTTTAAATAATGATTAGTTATCTAAATAATTTAATTTGACAGCGTCGTAGTATCATTGTATCAAGCTGTATAAACTTGGTAATCCGCTGAAATCAGTCATTCACCTGGTCTGACCTACATACTTAATAATAATATGTATGTAGATAAAGTACCAACATTTTTATGCGATCGCTACAAGACATCTATATGCCATAGATAGATAAGCTATCTAGATAGAAATCAAGATTGAATTGAATCTAGAATTTAATTTAGACACTTTTCTACACACTCAAAAATACAATTTCTTGCTTTTTTTTTCTACAATTACAAAAAATTAAATTAGTATTTTTTTTACAGCCTTTTATTTAAAAAGCAAAATAAAGAAGATATAACATATTGTATAATAGAAAAGTATCGTTAATAAAAATGTTAGTTAATAATAAAAGCAAACTAAACATGGTTAAAGCCGCTACAGTTTCCTATGTAGTATTTGAAGAACTTGGAAATTGTTAGCACAATATACATTTTTATTTTCTTAAAAAATGCTGTAACTATTTTGAATGGTTGTTTTAATTTCTTTTTAATATTTGAACGTTTAGGTTTACCGTGTGGCCAGCAACTGGTGGGTGGTGGCGATCTTATCATATGTTCATGGACCTCTTTTAAAGTCAATGGATCATCCTCTATAAAGTCTAGGGCCGTACTTCCAAATTCCTGTAAGGAGACAAAGAAGGTTTTAGCTATGCTCAATATTTTATATAACATAAAAAACCACCACGCCTGTATTCTGACGAAGAGTTAGGAAGTGGTTACCAATGTACACCCACAGTTAGCCGGTATGTTTAGATCCCATCATGGAATCTAATCATCTGGCGAACTGTAGGATTGACCCTATTACATGGGATTCCAATGTAATAGGGGGCGAGTCCATTGCCATTAACTGGGAACAAATTCCAACTCCGAGCTGCTACCGAGAATTTCATAGAAAAATCCAATAATACTGCTCGTCCTGGGAATCGAACCCAAGACCTCTAGCGTAGCAGCCGCGCCTAGAACCACTACGGTAACAAGGCAGTTAACTCAGCAGTTGGCAGCAGTAATTATTTTAGTGGCTTTCTAACAGAAATAGCTGTGAAAAGATAGAGCCTGTCAATTTCTCTGGCATTGCAACAAAACTAAGAAAGCAAAGTTAATGTGGATATGCTTGACTAGGCATAAAAATCTGATTGAGTCGAACTTAATCTTATCCAACATTCAACAATGACATTCAATGTCATATATTTAATTTATTTGTGTTATTGTATTGAGTTTTATGACTCAAGTTGATAAGCATTCTATTAAAATCTTGTTTCTGTGAAATAATTACATCATTGAAATATACAAAAGATATTATGGGAGTTGCTTCCTGTTAAAATGGTTGGCTTATCCTATTCCTATAGTGCAAATATAGGAACATAGGCAAACAGCAGTATACCACTTACAAACCAAAACAATAAACAACTGCTAATGTTTGAAGTTACACATAAACTTTAACTGGAAAATTTTCTACAAGGAGAAAATTCTAGTTCATTCTAGTTGCAGATATTACAAAATACCATGTGTGGCAATCCTTACATACTCCTGATTTTGACGACTATGAAAATGATTTATTATGAAACTGAATTTAATCAACATACACCACAATATTACTGCTCAACCTGACTCTCCCTTTTTTTAATAAATTGGTTGCAATACCCTTTAATATCAAAATATTTCAAGTTTTATTTGAAAATGATGAAGGTAGTGAATAAAATAATATCTATAGATATTTTACCTGTGACATAAGTATTGTATCATCCGCCTCACATTCCTCAGCATGGCTTTCTATGAGACTCTCTCTGCTGGCCATAACCTGCTGGAAATTAAATATCAAATTAAGAAAAATGCTTATTTTGAAATGCAAATTTTTCATTTCCCATTTCATTCATCTATATTATTCTATATAATACCCATATTAAAATTGAGAAAGTAACTCTCATCTGTTTGTTACCACATCAGAGCTAAGCCACTGAAATAATTGTAATGAAAGTCAAAGAGGATCTCAGGATCTAGATAAAGATATAACTACTTTTTAAGCCATGACTTTGTTTGTGATGATGAGATGGTCTAATGGAACTGCTTCTTGTATAGAAATATTTTTTCAGCAGTAAGAAAGTTGGCATAAAATATTTTTTTTAATGCTTATAACTTGTTTAAGATTAGGCTCTCAACTTATCAAAAGATTTTACAGGTAGAATCTATGTTCTATTTATTATGTTATACATAAACTATTTACAACAAATTATTATACAACCATTACACAACAAATTTAAACAGCAACCATTTAACTTTCCTTTAAACAAATATTGTTAAACATAAATCCATAATCCTACATAAACAATACCAAGAGCATTAGAAAATATGGTATCACATACATTTCCTTGTACGTATACCGCAGTGTTTACATGTAATCTACGCGGAAGACGCATCTCATTACAAATATTTCCGTAACTAGTCGCAATTATCATTTAATTACATAAGCCTCACCTGGAGATAAGGGTTGTCTTGCCGAGACAGTCTGAGGGCTTCCATGTCCTGTGCGATGTTTCTCGTCCTACCTGGAGTCAGAAGAACGGCAGGAGACCCCGTCAACGGTGGAGATAGCACTAAATTACACCAAAACACGCGATATTATCACATCAACTTTACATAACTCTTTTCAACTATTGTACGCAACTTACCAGACAAAGAATCATTGCTTGCCTCCATTTTTACACTAAATATGCTTTTCATTTGCCTATCTAACACCAGCTTGAAGAAAACCTCATGAAAACTGTGCTTCGAATGAATATTTTAACGGGGATGATTATGTACACACTCAATAATAATTATTGAATCAGCTAACGACGTGAAACGTTAAAAATTAAACTATGTATACTCGTATTTATTCACTTATTGTTGTGATCTTGCAATTTGTGTACATTTTTGAAGATTTGAAGCAAAAGAAATGTAAAGAGGAAAACTGATAACGATTGACTGCAATCTGCGATTGACATCTTGTTGACAATTCCGACATTCGTTCAAAAACGATAATCCCTACAGATTAAAAATAAAACAAGTTCAGAAATAACATGAAATCGGGCATGTTTTAAGAGCGACTAGTTTTTAATAAAACATGATGAAATATTGCATCAAAGTTTTTTAATTTTTATTCGTAGAGTCCTGAATCAAAAGCTTTCTTTCTAGTCTGATTTGAAGCAAGATGCTATTTTAATTAAACATATAGATCGACCCGGTTTTCATAAAAATACCCTATATTACTTACACTGAATGAGTCGTTCTATTCAAATGCTCGCGGTGATATAAATGCTTTAATTATCTACAAAACCAATGTTGCCTCTACACTGATTACGGTTAGTGTCTAATCTTATAAAGTCTACAGGGTCTATGTATAAAGGCTTCTTTCGATGCTTCTAGTTGAAATGCAGCTTTTACGCCGCTGGGCCTGCAAAATCTGTGACCAGCTAAGGCGTGCTGATGCACATGCATATTTTCATTCAACATTTGAATATTTATTCATTATAGAAAAATAAAATTCATAAGTTCCGTTCTCTCCGACACATAAAAACGGTTAGGGGCTGTCTCCACGAGCGATAGAATCGCGATGAGTCCGCCCTCCACGAACGAGCGATATTTCCGCCGCGTATCGTCGCAAGTCGTAACGGAATCGCAGCGTTTCCGCGGCGACTCGTAACGGTATCGCCGCGTTTCCTTGACGAAGCGTTGCGAAAGAAAGAATTCAGTTACGTGCCTGACGAGAGCGAAATATGTAGTGTCACAATATAGTCCGGTCAATTTAAAAATTAGAGTGAAGTTACATAAAGTCCCAACAAGCTGAATTTCTGTAAAATTGTTCAAAACATAATTATAAACAATGTCTAGAAGTTCCCCATCATTCCCCTGTAAGGAAAAAAAAATATTCAAGGTCAAAGGTCAAAAAAATGAGTTTTTCGCGATTTTCAGCAAAACGGTAAGTTTTATCATAAAAGTACCTTAGAACAAAATTGTAGATCATAAAATTATCTATAAACACTGTATCAATACTTTTTTCTTACGAGCCACCGCTTCTGAGATATAACGATTCAAAAAGTTATAAAAGTTTGTTATCGTCATAATATGCACACGTTTCCACGCCACCTATGAGGTAGTGTACTTAGCGCGTTTTTTAACCCCCGACGCAAAAAGAGGGGTGTTATAAGTTTGACGTGTCTGTCTGTCTGTTGCATCATAGCTCCCGAACGGATGAAGCGATTTCAATTTAGTTTTCTTTGTATGAAAGGTGACTTATGTGCGAGTGTTCTTAGACATGTTTGATGAAAATCGGTTGAGCCGTACTCTTCGGGGAATGCAGGCGTGATGATGGTATATTTCCTTATATTCAAGGGCGCAATTTCTTCGCCCGAATGAGATTGTTTATAGAATTCGGACAATCTTCCAAGAAAGAGCGTGGTAAGATTGTCAAACTGTTACCTACAATACGGATAATGTGCTAATATCATAGAAAAGCCCAATAACACTTTGCTCGACCTGGAAATCGAACCCAAGACCTCTTAGCATAGCAGATGTGCTTAGGACCACCAGGCTACAGAGGTAGTCCGAGTAGGTCGTCGAGTAGCAGGTATAAGGAAACGCATCAATAAAACAAAGGTTTCGGAACACAATATATGAATTTATTAATGTGAACAAAGGCACTACCTTATCTAAAAAGGCACCTTTCTGATACTGTTCTAATAATGCGACAACATTGTAAATAACTCTTTTAGCGTCTATCATCTCATTGAATTTATCAAAGCAAACATTATTTACATTATTATAATTTATGTGATTCATTGTCATGTCAGATTTGTAGCAATAGCAGCAGTTTAGTAAAACCATTGTTAAGACTAGTTTGAATTAATTAATATATGAATTTGTATTGTATTTATTATCATAATTTGTTCGTTTATATTTCGTTGTCTGTGAGCACGAATAGCGCCGCGCTACCGTAGTCGAGTATTCTACTCTTGATTCCCTTCAGCTTGTCAATGTAGTGTTTGTGAACCTTCGTGTTTGTCCTCTTGTAGCGGAGGGCCGTTATCATTTTATCAACAGTGTAATGCAGCCACAGGATGTTTGTGTAGGGCGCGAAGTTCTTCCACTCATTTCTGTAAAGATCAGACAAACATATTAGTATTGAAAAAGGGATTAAATAGATAACATGGGATAACTAGCAATAGCCAGCGGTTTGTCTTTCAATACTGTACCGCTACTGTTTGTCGCAGTGTTATAATTAATATGCCTAAACCTTCTTGGTTACACGGGGTATATAAAAAAAATAAAAAAACAACTATTAAAAAGACAATAATGTGGCAAAAAGAATTTTTCAAATCCGCCAGCATTTTCTGAACTTAGCGCGTTCAAACAAACAAAATCTTCAGCTTTATAATATTAATACAGATAGTACAGATTATTGCTTTTACAGCCCTTTAATATTAAAACCTTCTTACGTCAATAATTGAATCACAAATATATTATTGTCTGCGATATCATCAAATGTGAACAATAAGTAAAGATTTCCATTTAATATTATCATTTTATCCTACTACTATTATAAAGGCGAAAGTTTGTATGTATGGATGTATGTATGGATGTTTGTTACTCTTTCACGCTTAAACGGCTGAATGGATCTGGATGAAATTTGGCACAAAGATAGATTATAGTCTGGAATAACACATAGGCTACTTTTTATCCCGGGAAAATGTACGGTACCCGTAGGATAACACATCAACTGTGACGCGGACGAAGTCGCGGGCAGAAGCTAGTGTTATATACTTAAATATAGTTAGCGTCATTCAGTATGACGTGACGAAATAAATTACTGACACACGTGGCATCATCTGTTACCGTTTCATGTTTTATTCATAGCTGTCGGAGCTATGTCTTATAGGAGGAAAATGAGCAGGAAATTGAGCATACATAAAATGTACCTACATTGGGGCTTTCCCTAGATGCATAGGAACAACTTTTGGAAGATCAAAGTGACTCTACGGGCTTCGCGACTGGTTGCTGCGAGTTTCGGGTCCATACCCAAATTGAACAAATATTTGGAAAGCCTATAGATAGTAGTTCCGTGCCAGGTTGATTGTCTTTGTGAGTTTATTCATGTATGCGGTTTGAGAAATATCTAGTATTTGCATTAACATTGCCCCAATGTTACAAAAAAAAGGACGTAGATCTAATGTCCGACGAATGGCAAAATGCCAGAAACTAGTGGCATATAATCATTTGGCATAAGATTATCTATTAAAAAAAAACTTTACCCCACACTAGGAATTTCCCGTGTCGTAGCTTCGTAAGTGCGTTTACAAACATATAAACACTCTTAAGCGGGGAATTCACTAGACAGACATGCCCGCCGGAATAGGTCTGTGCAATATTTGCTACTGTAATACCGTCACAGGATGCATGTCCATCTAATCTAGTGAATTCCCCGCTATACGGAGTTTTTGAGCTAAAGCTTTTTTTTTATACCACTGAATTGGCTAACATGCTAACGGCCCGCCACTTGCTACACCAGAGGCATCACTCGTGCGTTGCCGACCCCGTAAAAACCTCAATACTCCTTTCTTGAAGAACCCCGTGCTGTAGTCTCTTGGGAAAACCTTAGCAGGGAGCGCATTCCACAACCTAAGCGTACATGGGAGGAAGTTCCTCTGAAGCCGTACCGTACGGGACCATTTGAGAAGCCAAAGTTGACACCTTGTAAGTGTCAACTTTGGCTTCTGTCAACCAATCAACACAGAGCAGCGTTAGATCTTAAAGCAAAAGTTCCTCACCCCAACTTGTCTCTCATGAGGCGGTACACCTCGAACTGGTAATCTCCGACGGCGTCGAACAGCGAGTCGTCGGTGGCGAGGTCGTTGTACAGCGCCGCACACTCGCCGCCAGCCAGCGGGAGAGACACGCGAGATAACGAGTAGTCGATGATTGTCGCGGCGACTCCGCAACGCGGCACGCGGTGGCAGCGACCGCGCAGGACGAACGTTGAGTACTGGGGAAAAGGGATTAGATATTAGTTTTCGGTGTGCTTAAACACAATATAACGTTACTTTGGGTACAAGTTTGTTTTATTTAACGGGTGACCATTAACTAATAATTCCAAAACAACTTTTTTTTATTTGTGTAGGTCAGAGGTGACAAAGACGAAGTCTACGATGGAGTGAACTTTACCCAGAAGAAGCCTGTTCACTCTCAACTTTAAAGAGACTAGAGTTGAATGCGTTTAGGTAGAGTTCCACTCCTTTGGAAACGAAAGACTTGGAAACACTTAGTGCGAATTGATAGAATGGCAACAAGGTGATAACTCGAGCTGCGTCTAAATAAACATCTTTAGAAATTCTAAGTTTTATCCCTGAAAGCTTTAATTTTGTAAAATAATAGATGTTGAGTTCCTTTAAAATCTATAAATAGTTGAGTTGAGAAACAAAACACGTCACAGTACCCTATTGTTATACGAAATGTACGGGACTATTGCGTTTTGGCAGCTTATAAGACGGTTATCAATTAATTGATAGGTGGGTTAAACTGAGTAAGCACTTTTTAAAAGCTCAAGTTGGCTCAGGTCATTTCTAAATTGAGATTGGCAAGAAAAACCTAGTCTTATTCATCTCTATCTTGTTTCCAGAAAACAATGATTCAGTCAAAATGTTCACAACAAAAGATTGGAAGTTTGTTTTGGCAAAAACGTACTGTAGGTATGTCAAGTATTATTTTTGGCGCGTCTATCAACCTTTCTTTAAAGTTTAATGCTTTTGATAAAATTGATTTATCTCAAACGGCACATTTTTTAAGTTTAGTTTGGGCTTTTGTTGGGATTGACTTTACTATACATGCCACATAAAAGGATTAAAACCCCTAAAAAAGAAAGAATGAAAAGACAATCTTTTCTTACATAAAACAGACACCCTATTGTCCTCCAAACGTTGAATAAAGTGGAATAACCTTGCGTCTGAGGTCAGAACTTAAACCTGAAAGGCTTTAACCTTTAGGCCTACCCCCCCAGAGGTCAGTTCTAGGTGAGTTGCCCTAAAATAGTCTATGTGTGTCTGATTGCTAGAGCTCTGAATAATTTATTGAGACGATGAACGACGCCGTGTTCCGCGGTATTTTTAGAGTAACGAATCAATGAACATATAAGTAGCTTCTGCCTGCGACTTTGCCCGCGTGGATATTGTCACCCGTGTTAAATAACGTCTTTGGTTATTGCTCCGCTCCTATGTGTCGTATCGTGATTTTAGGCCTGAAGAATGTTACATCGAGTTAGGTTGAAAAAACATACTAGTCTCAACTCGCATGAAGTTTTGCGAAAACATGACTAAGTATCTTTCTAGTGAACCTAGTCAAGGTTATTTACAATGTTTTATGACAAAATGGCACAATTTGATTACAAATTGAATTATCTAAATCATTTTATACTGTTTTGATCATCGCAACATGGTGATAATCAGTGGAAATAATCTCGATAAAATCTGTCGCATACTTATTAGGTATGCAAAATGATAGCGATTGTAATAAAATAAAATAATACAACAATGCAAGGTTATGGCTTACGATAAGTTATGCAATACGACTCGATATTTTTAAATAAAATAGAATATTTATGTGGCCAGCATCATACAGATACACAACATTAGGCATTGCATCGGTAGTACAAAGTTTTTGAGGTATAAACCTCTTTAGCGGAATTGAGCGATTTTTGGTTGGAGCAAAACTTACGAAGCGTCACCAACATGCCAATGTGAACGCGTCACCGACATGCTAGTATGACGTGTTGCACCGGACAGGTGAGGACCTATCCCAAAAGTTTTAACATCCAGAGGCTTTCCCTATCTATGACTGCCTATTTAATTTTTCTAGCGCTACCATCATTACAGAGATATAAAATAACACAAGCTCTAAAAATTATCCCACACATATTATTAAAAATATTAGAGTCAGCAACAAAGGTGAGAGATTTGAAACATTCAACAAAATATTGTTATCAATAACAAATTGGCCCGGGCTATCTGCTAAGTTCATTGACCCGCCACTCCAGGACGTTACCTCGAGTAGACGAGACATTTGTCCGAGGAGTCATCCACCTTATGGGGTGATTGGTCTTTCGACAAGGTTAAAACGGTTCTAGAAAATTAAATACTATATTGGGCATGATTGGGTGCAAAGTACAATGGCGGTTATACAATTTCTGTTACGTACTAGTTGTGCAGCTGTTTGGCGCGTAATTTGTAATTCGAACGAGTTTTTTTTACACATTGCTTATAGCCAGTTACTGTGAGAAATCCAAGGATACTTTTTTTTTAAATCAAGAATTCGAGACTAATTCTGAGTTTATTTACATCTTGGCAAAATTATCTGGCGTTCATTTGGTGTCGTATCGTTGACGTTAGCGGGAAAACACATGTTCTATGAAACTCAGTTATTGAATTAAATATACCAAATTTATGTATATTGTAAGTTGCTCATATGCGTCAGAGGATGTTTGTTATTGTAATCTCTAAAATAGCTAGAGCAGATTAAACTGCGCATTATTCTAAACCCGAATGCATTATTTGGCACAAGCTAGAGAAATGTTACACTAGAAAAGAGAATAACAATGTAGGTAGGTACCTAGATAATATAATATAATTATGCCTATTTGAATACGACTAGAGTCAACGCTGTTATCGTATATTCACTGATCATTTGATCAAATATTGTTCGAACAATATTTTAATGAAGACAGCATGTTTTGACAGGTGATACATTGCGAATGTAATACGATACCTAACTGTTTTTCAGCTAACTGAGAAGCTTTACAAAAAAGTCGCTAATAATAAAACACTTGGCGAACCTGGAGTTAGCCGATTAGCTGCACAGTAGACAACACTTTGCTAGTAAAAGATTCATTGCGCAGCCAAACAGCTAACTTCAGGCTCGCCAAGATACATCTGCTGTACTGTAGCTTAGTCATAATTGGTCGCCTTCATTAAAGTCATACGGGGCAGGGTCACGCATACAAACCGAAAGGGTTATCTACCCCTTATGGAGAGGGAACTAGATAAAATTTATTTCCTTGTAAATAAAGTGCCAAAGTGCCAATTAATGGTGTAATTGCAATAAATGATTTAACTTTGTTTTTGAAAACACAGAAAGGGGATCAATTATTTTAGGACTATACAACGGGCCAGAGCAGACAAAACAACAATACTCAAGCAGATTGCATTCACCATTTCAGTTGTTTTTCATTCAAAATACTAGGTACTGAAATATAGATGATAATTGCGCGCCAGATAGAAATGTCACTCGGAATTTTCCTTGGACAGAATTTTCAACCCTATTGCAATAGTTTTAATCATCAACGAATCAAAGAAAATTGGCCGAGTGTATTACTGCCGTTAGGCTCACCCTAAGTAAAGTTTATTTATTTATTTATTAAACTCTATGCACATAATGTAAAAATACTCCGTACAAAGGCGGATTTAATGCCTTGGGCATTTTCTACCAGTCTACCTTAGGGTCATGAAGTTTAGATGATTTTATCCTAACTAAAACATCAGATAGCAAGGTACTTAGTACTTGAGACAATTGTTCGGGCGACAGCGCCACATTAGTGGGCTCGATAACAAGAGCCGTCGCGCCACAATGAGCGCCATCGCGATCATATGGACAGACAATGGCGGCGTTGTCATGGATAGCTTTCAACTTCTTGCTTTAGTGGTTTTGTTTTCACAATATTTCTATACCAATTTCGAATGATTAACGTTGATTTGTAGTTATGCGTGATAGTTGCCTATGTAGTTGACGTAAGGTCCAAATTGGTAGGTTGGCAAATTGGCCGTATGATAGCTAGATATTACCTTGATTTCCCCACGAAGTGTGTAATATAATTTAAATTGACACATATTATGACTAGAACCCAAGCTAACGTCAAAAATGGCAGAAAAGAAAGAAATAGGGGTTATTTTGGCCTGAATTGGGTAGTTGACAGCACCATCAATTGACATACTTTTTATGAACTGTCAAAACGCGATTCTCCCATAGATTTTTATGGTAATATCGAAATGTGACGTCACCTATCAGACTACTCAATTGACTAACTATTTATTGATTTCGAAGCAAGGAAAAATCTAATTTTACAATAAATTGAAAATTATACTGGTTGGAGGGCTAAAATAGTTTTTTTAGAGAAGTTGTGTTTTGGAATTATTGGTTAGTGTTGTCTATTACAATCGATGATAATTGGCATAACTTTTGTTAGTTAGTGTAAGGTCGAACGAATGAAATTTTGTTGAGAGTCTCGTAATTTAAGCTGTTTTGCTTTAGATACAAAGGTCCTGTTTATGCCACACGGCAACGCAAAATAAGTTGTCAGTTGAATGTTCCTACCTAAAGTACGTATATTAGCCGCACTTATGTCCGGTAGGGAAAAGTTGGCGGTTGACCAATTTTCGATTCAACCTTAATATACTGGTCTACCGACTAGGTGCGCAGTTGTACACATATTTTAAACCAGATATTTTTATTCAACATACCTTTTGCTCCGTCGGCGCTATCAGCACGTTACCCCAGTGTAGGTCTCTGTGCTCAAATTGAAACGCCTCCTCTGCAACTGCCAGACCATACGCAACCTGATGATACAAACCACATGTTATTAAAACTTACTATATAAAATGTAAATTAACAATGAACACAAATCAATAAAGTAACAAAAGAAATAAATAAATAAAAAAACAAAAATATTTTCTTCTAAACAGCCTAAAAATTCAAATGAGCTACAACTACAAACATACAACAATAAAAAAAATGCAAATAAAAAACATGCCAGGTACAATAAAATAAAAACGAGGTTTTCAAAAAAAGTTCCACACACTGGTACACATGAAAAGCGCGCGAAAGCGACCTCAGAGGATAAGTGATAATCTAGTCAAGATACGTAAACAACTTGAACTAGAATATCGCTTATCTTCCGTGGAGGCTGCTTGCATGCAGTTGAGAGCCACTGAAAAAAAAATATTAACAGAAAAAATAACAACAAAATCAAACAAAAAATAAAATGCCTACGATATATATATTTTTTTATCTCTCGAAACTAAATTGGCAGTTTCATACGTCGAACATATCAGTTAATGCGCTTTTGGTTTACTGTCGCCTTTACTTTTGCGTTGATTTTCAAAAAACCAGGCCGTCTATGCAGCTTTAACAATAATTTCTAGTAACAAGGAATTCCTGATTTTGATTTGTCAATATAATCAGTATTACTTAGTAAAGCCATCACATTAAATAATTGCAGTTCTCATTATTATTATTATCGAGATTGCAACATCAAATCTTTTGTAAACAAACAGTAATGTTCAATAGCAAAGACGGCATTTTATAACTTTCTATTTAAAACACCATTAATCATCTTATAAAAGTCAATTTCTATTTTGTCAACTTAAAAAATATAGCTTACATAAGTGCATATAAAAAAATTACAACTCAATACATTCACATCGAAATAACACAATTTTCATTTGACGGCCGACCAAGACAATAACACAACAGTCAATCCCAATATCATCTGCAAATATTAGATGAATTTGAATGGTAAAACAAAATCGGGACTAGACTATTCCATCTATACTTTAGCCAAATTCGATAAACAATCTTTAACAACAAACATTTTAAAGAATATGGGTTTGTAAGCGCTTGCTGCATGTTATAAAAGTAATATTTTCAGAGTTACAATTTACTTTTGTATTATTTAATAAGCACAATTTGTTTCCTTGACAGTTTGTCTTATAAATAATACAATAAAACATTTTGAAAAAGCCATTTTTCTGCCCACACTATTCCTTAATTTGACAGTTGTTTGTTATTAAAAATTCTGCATGGAATGTGGAGCAGGTATAGTTGTCTTGATCGACCAGTCAAAAACACACACAACATCAATATACAAGAAAAAAAAAACATGCCAATGTAAAAAAAAACAAAGAAAAGAGAATAAGGCATACCTGCATAAACAAGGCATACGCCTGTTCAGCGTTATTAAACTGATAGCTCTCCAAGTCCTGGCCTGCGTTGGCAAGCTCCAGTACTATGAACTGCTGGTCAGCTGGCAATATCGCCGGGTTATCGTTCTCCGAGCCTTTGCACTCGTCGTACAGGTCCCACAGGTCGAGCAAGCGGGCAGGGTAACTGCCGTATACGCACCTTACTGCTAGTACCTATGAATATACATGATATGGGTTATTTAGGGTGAAGTTTCCATAATAAACATTGGGGTTAACTTGAAAGACCATTTTTAAGCTGCACTAGGTGTTTTAAAAGGACCAGGATAAGGACTCTGCCTTTGTATGCACCTGGACAGTCAAACCCTAACCTAGCTTGATAAATACATCTGTACAAAATAAAATTGTATCATTGATATAAGGGTCGCTATACACTCAAGCGGGTCGAAATATTCGGTTCGGCATTCTCAAAACAACTTATGGTAACGTTGTATTGAAAACGTGTATAGCGGCCCTAAAAGACACTTACTTCCGAAAAAATGAAAATTGCACCGGTATACGGATAAGCGTAGAATTATAAGTCCGTCATTAAATAGTTGCCAGGCAACGGCCGAACGGTTGCCAATAACACGTAAAGACCACTTGCCACAACAAAAAATGCGTAGCAGCTGCTCGCATTTGTCGGGTTATCGCGTTTAGAGATGAAGGGAAGTAGCATGTGCCATCTTGTGGGCTTGCAACCTGTTGCTATGCGGAATTTTAATATTAGATATCATGTATTGAGGTAAAATGTCAATACATCCATGAATATAACAGACAAGAAAATGCAAACACGGTTATTTCTTGTATTATGTAACTACAGTACATAACTACTATGTATTTAAATAAGTTTTTCGAAAAAAAATATTATCGATACGTGATATCAGAGACAGAGGTCAGCAGCGCTATCACTCTTTGTCTTTGAAAGAAACAAGCGGGGGTTCTTCAAAACAGCTCAAAAATTACCTAATACACAAAAATCAAGATTATATTAGGTAATCGCATTAACGAATTACTCTAATTTCAGTAGCCGTTATCGAAAAAATCTGTCTAGAGATAAGCGGTGCAAATTGCACATTCATACAACACATGATAATAAAACCACAAAAGATTACCTACCGCACGCTTAATGAATGAAACAGCAACAATGAGTAATTGTGAAAGAAAGAAATAAATACCGACAGTTTAATCATAATTTATAATTGGTTTTAACAAACGCAAATTATGTACCAGCTGTGCCAAGAAGATAGGGATGTCTTGTTTCGTTATCAATGCCGGCCTACTTGCTTTATCAAACAAACAAACACTGTTGGTTTTCGTGAATACTATGAATCATGCATTAATTCGAAAAGTAAAATTTTACGTGTGCTGTACGGGAAATCGGTGATTCATTTACTTAGAACCGGTTCGCGGAGTGACGCGTATTGTAATGACCTCATTTTGTATGGATATTGGTTTTATGTGTTATGGTAAATGCATCTATGACGAATGTGGAATTATGTTATTGTTTGCGATTAGTAGCTTATAGCCGTACGAATAAGGTTGTTAATTAATAAACGGAGTCAGATTTTACAGTATCGTAAGTATGTACAAGAACTCCGTATAGCAACAGTAAATTAGTATGTACAAGTACTAGGTAATATTGCATGCATAAACGCTGAGTTTCTAAGCTTATCGACAAACGTGATGAAAGATTAAATAATCCGTTGTACTCCGTTGGCTTTTAACAATTTATCATACCAACATAAGATAAAGTATCTTTGTACGATACAACAAAAATACTAGACGTTTCTTGGCTGATAAAAAAACGATGATGAATAACACGCCTACTTCAATTTGTAACGTAATTAGTTGAAAGGGCAGAGATGACGTAAGTTGTTGGAGCGCAGGTAAAATAAAACTCAAACTACGTTGGTAGATAGACGACGAGTCAGGGACCTTTTAACAGGTAGAAAGACCCCACAAAGATACACAATTGAGAAAGGACTATACAGAATTCAATTCAGAAAGTCGTCCGGATTTAGTTATTCTCTTTATCACTTTTGTAAGTGTTTGACGGTCATGTTTGAGATACGAAACAGGTATCAGTGTTGCCACGGAATTTAAAGATGGTTCGGAATGCAGGTGGTATTCCGAAAATGTTGAATCATTTGACATGAATGCTGATTAATATTTACGATCGATTAACAATGCCTAACGATGTTATTATTGCTAAAACGTGCATGAAATGATTAACAAATTTGACTTTAATAAGAGGTTTATTTAATGACTCGCTTTTGACCGAGACTTCATCTGCGTAGGCTTTGGAATTAAGCCAAAGTCCTAAATTATCTCACGTAAACACAAAATTGGGATAAAAACTGTATGTATTAGATCAAAAACTATGTGTGAAAAATGTCAGCTAATTCCGTTCAGCCGTTTAGATATGAAAGAGTAACAAACAAATATCTATCCATCCTCACAAACTTTTGCATTTTTGCGTTTAGTTGGAATGGTTGTAAAGAAAAAATGCCGTAGTTACTTGGTTTTAGAAAACGTATCATTGATCAGAGTATATTGACGCTGCTAACTCATCCTCCTATCCCCTGATAGATTTAAACATAAGGAAAAAACAATATCCTGCAAAAATATAACCGTGTTTCAATATTTTCCCTATGCCAACTGTATTCTAAGAAACTCCGGTGGCACGGACGGTAATTAAAAATATAAACGTAACGTCATACAATAAGATAATAATTATAACAGTTCAATTAGTGCCCCTGCAATGTTTTCGCACTGTGCATCATACTATCATAATTACTACGCCACATAATCATGCATACACGTGGATCTTTATAAACTATACTAGAAAGGTTTAGGTAGTTAACTAAAGGTAAACAAATCGTAGAAAAGGTTTTTTATAGTTGACACTTCCTTGTTTAAAAATACGTTACAACAAAATCAATTCTAATTTCGATTTATACGACACTTTCCTCTTTTATTAATGTATGTTAAACTTTATAATTTATTCGTAAACTACTCTTCATAAATGTCATTGTTAGGACACCACTTTTTTGTTTGTTTTATAAAATAGTATAATATTTTGTAATCTGTCTATTGTAAAGAGCCTAAAAAGACAGGTTCCCAAAACCTTTTAGAAAATACGATGAATTAGATAACGTCGCTAAATTTAAGAGTATGCCCGTGATGTAGTATGGCAACTAAAGTGGCAGGTATTACGTTTAGTCGATTAACCAGGCGCCTTTGAAAATTGCGACGGTCATGTAATAAAACAAGAACAGAAAACGTTTAAAGTCGTATAATAATAGGCTCTAGTCTAAATCAGAATCTGAGGAACTATCTGCCACGTTAATAATAAAACGTTCAGTGGTATTATCAATCATTTTATCTAATTTAAATAATACGATTTTAAAATTTGAAGTAAAAGGTTTAGCATCCGTGAGTCACGTGGTTTGTTTTGTTTACATTTAGTTAACTACCTAAACCTTTCTAGTATAGATGTGTTTGTTTTTCATTTCACCTTCAGTACATACGTTCTTAGATCTAGATAAGAGAAAATTATATGAATGCAATTTAGTTTAAGTTTGTGTTAATAGATTCGAAATTAATGGAATGGAGCTATTTGGAGTTGTGACCTTTCGGAGTATTGGCATATTTGACCTGAATACAGAGGCGGCGTATATGCTTTGAGAGTTCATTCTCATCTGGCAAAATATTTGTCCGACCTACAAATATTTGGGATCGAGATGTTTTCGTTCGTGATTTTCGCTGAACTACGTTTATCTCGGTATTGAACTTATCTAACCACGTATTTTTTATCTTATAAAAGGGAGCAAGCAGGCATCACGTTCTGTTGTCAAGCATTCAGTCGGGTCGCGTCACTTCTCAGTATCCAATAATTCACATCTCGGGCAGTCACAGTAACGTTACGTAACTGTCCATTGTCTCGGGTATCATTTTTCGCATAGCTTACGTCATTGGCTTGCACTTATGAACTAACGTTTGAACGCAGAATTGAATGAGGTTGCGCCAAATGAGAGGCCTAAATATTTATTCCGTATTAGATTCATTGAAGAATTCACTCGTTGCGTTGGACAAATACTCTCTTTTGACCTTTGACCCACAGAATTGACATTATTGGAAGTCTGATAAAAAATGACGCTAGTCCTAGTTGGGTACGACAAAAACAATCTAATAACCGTGTTATTGTTAGAAAAGTGAGTCATGGATACCCCTCAGCTTTGGGGAGAACTGGCGTTACATAATCCTTGGGTTACGTCAGACTCCCACTGAGTAAAACCTTCTTCCACCTAGTGTCAAGGATACGAGCATCGATTGCGCCCGCCCGTCGCTATGTCGTCCGCAGATATTACATGAAACCTTTGAAACTTTTGTCTATAGATATGAAGAATAGAAGCTATGTTCACTAACCTCATTGAAAATATCAGTGGCATTCTCTATAGCGTGTAGATCCAGCGTCTCGACGTCTTTCCCGTCATCAAAGTGGCAATTAATTTCGGCTATGGGAGCGCGTAGTGCGCTCAATTCCCTGTGAAAGAAAACAAAGATGAAAAAAAATATCCTAAACACGTAACCTAAACTAGCTTTAACATTGTGAAATCTTCTTGCGTAAAATGTTTTCCGAAAAAATACAAAGCAACTTGTGCTCACGTTGTTCGAAGCCCATTAAAAACTTATTCAGTGCGTTGCGCAATCTTCGTGTCAGAAGAAAGGCTTTGAGGAAAATTACTTTGGAAGAGGGTTACGTAATTTCTTTCCCAAAGTTTCAGCGGAACCCCAATTTATAGCATAGGTACTAATATTAGAAAGAGAAAAGTTTTTTTTCTTTGTTTATTCGTTTGTACCGAAATGGCTATAAATATACTAAACTAATTTTAACCATTATTTCACCCATAAATAGCTACATTATTCTTGAGTAACAGGCTATATCTACGTATAACATCACGCTACGAACCACGGGAGAGGAGCATAACCAAAGACGTAACTTATGGTGGGTAAAAAAAGCCACGCGGACAAAGTCGCGGGTAGTTTGCTAGTAGTATACAATTACGTAATTAAATTACAACGAATAAGTACATGAGGAGCTTTACAATCATTGTAATAAAAAAACGTGTTGCTAACTCATCGTTTCATTGCGGAAGTGACCCGTTTTGCTCAAGATCGAGGCGCGGCGGCGCGCATAGATTAGCGGCGAATAGTACGTTTTATTTTCAAGGAAAATGGGTCACTGTAGTACTACTACAATATATGGTCACTACTGCGATATATACGAGGTGTTAAGATACACATTACATAGCTATTAATTACACATACTGCCCATCAGACTAAGTAACATTGAGCAAATATTTTTGCTAGGAAACGACTTTTATTTTGATGTGAAAAATCACTGTTTACAATGATTATTCACACAGCTCCACACGATTTTTACAATGATTTGCGTCCTGTTAGCGTGCAAAACATTGCGTATGTTTACGGATACATGCAACAATGGAACGTGGGGGTATTTAGAAGTTTAGTTATAACATTAAAATTGAAGTTTGACCTTCAATATGTGATCATAAGATGCCCCCCATGGAGAACAAATATTTATTGCAATGGTGGGAAGAACATGTGAGATGTGATTATACGCTTCGTTAAGTGCTATTTTCCACTCACTATATGCCACAGAAGGTAGATATTTGCTTGATGTCAAGTAAGCTTATAGGCTCTTCCTACAATCTACAACTCCGCTAATGAAACCGATCAATTGACCCAGATAAATTAATATGCGATGTGTTCAGTGATACTGCATAAAATTGTAAAAAGAAATATGTATACTTATCAGTTAATTACATAGAGATTGCCTGTGATAACAGTCTCTAAAGGTGTACACATAAGCGGTTCGGCATTTTCAATACAAAGTCATCAAAGAATGCCGAACCGAATTTGCCGACCCGGTGTATAGCAACCCTAACAATAAATTCTAATGATTGATATCTTAATTAGGAAGTTAATGTTTGTACGAAATATAGGCACAAGGACATATTTAATATTATTACGATTGAACATTATCTATGTATCATAGTAATAGATTAGACAAATCGGTCGGCAGACCCAGATAAGATTTAAGTTTAGTAGATAATTAATTCAACATTTTAAAGTTGCATTTCTTCTAACACTTCTTAGTCATTCGACAGGAAGGAACGAACGGTTTCATAAAATTACTATTGCAATTTTAATTTAGAGTCCACATACTGTGGGTTTTTTAAGTGCGAAAGTAGTCCGTCTAGCGAAATTTAAATTTTGCTATATTTGAGTAAATTTTACCGAAGTCTGTACTGTTTGTTTATGTTGGCATTGGACTCAAAACCTGAAATGTAAATAAACCACGTGACGCGGCAGGACAGCGTCGCCCTTATTCGACGTAGTCAGTGAAAACCTTGGATTGAGTGCCAAATGTCCATACAATAGCCATTCTGGGAGGCTGAATTTTAAAAGTGTGTTCGTTATAAATATGAATTACTTGAAACTGTTATGACAAAGGTCACAGCGGCAGTTTGGCAGAGGAAATGATACAAAAGAGACGGTTGTAACGTCATAACTGTCTTCATAGTAATGTTGTTCTGTTAAAAGTTATGGGCTTTTAGATTGCGTGACCTACGTTGTTAGGTTTAATAAGATATGGCGGCGAATTATTAATTATCTTTCTTACTGAACGGGCTATCGTGCTGCTGCACGGAGTGATGCGGGTATCGTACTGCACCCGAAGGGTTATACTTATGTCTTCTTACAATCGACTCATCAAGCGCAGTGCGACAACAGTGCAGCTCGAAGACGGCAAGACTACCACTTCTTGAAAAAGTAAAAAAGACAACCGTTCGTGTGCAGAACGACACAAGCGCTAATCCGGTGCAGCAACAGTCCGCTAATAAAAGCTTACATTGAAACAGCCCTAAATACATTTTTACACAAGTACCATAAGTACCTACAAGGATATAAGGTAGCATACATAACAACAGTTCTCACGACTCTTTCCATGAGCGTGACATTCGTAGCCTCTCGTTCTAATCACGAAACTAATGTACTAAAACATAAAATGCTATACTTACATAGCAATCACAATTTCAGATATGATTTCGTGGAAGTCCTTCTGACTCTCCCCATTGACCTTGAGCGTCCCGGCGATGGGCACAATCTTCAGCACGCGAGCACGTCCATCTCTTGCGCGCCACAGAAACACTTCGCCGTACACCCCTTCGCCGATTTTGTGGCAGTTTTTCAACAACCTATATAAATATGAAATTGTTATAGAAGGAGCTAGAAACGAAGATTGGAATAACCTTGCTAGATATGCTTGGCTATTAAGGATTTTTATTTAAATGTGTTTTGAAGATACACAAATCGTTGAGAGAAATACATGTGGCTTACTGTCATTTATCAACAACTAATAACCATTGAAACCAGTCCACCCATTTTGGAGACACAGTGCCACAAAAAAGCAAAGGTCTTACAACTTAACACCTCTTTGCGTTGGTGGTCAAAAATTAATCATAGCTCAAGCATATCCATAGGTCACACAAAATAAAATGTTAGTCATACACTGCAAATATTGCAAAACAAAATTTAGAAGTCTCTAACGAATCTCAAGCAACATTCAAACTAATGTGCTTAGCTAAATACCATCATAAATGTTACTAGAACATCCATTGCCATTTACAGCCCGTGCTGCCAGATAAGCATTGTCTTATGTAAATAAACGAAACAGAATAATATAGTTACTAATGTTACTATCCATTCACTTCCATATTAGATAAAGAAGAAACCTGAGATGGTGTGTTATACAAATACAATACTGATAGTTGGAAACCAGCCCCTTTGGTTCTGCTGGTTGTTCGACAGAGATACCGTGCCCAGAACGCAAAGGGCACAAGAACGAACATGAATGGGATTTAGTCAGTAAAAGTCGCACGCCCTTCCGCTCCGCCCAGGGCGGGGGAGGTCATTTGATGATTTCCCAACTGTAAAAAAACCCCCTTTGGTTGTGTGAGAAACATCTAGGATAATAATGAAGCTCACTAGAGGCATACGAGGCATGTGTGTGAGACCAAACTAATTACAATGCTAGTTTAGACAAAGTTATAAAAATAGAGCAATGTCATTGGCCATTTTCACACACACCCCTGCACATCTTTGGTGGGAATGCAGTCTTAAGCTTGCATTATTAGTAAAGAGTTTGCAACTCAAGAAATGTGGGTGTACCAGAGCCTGCCAAGTATATATGGCTGGTAAGTGTCATAGTCTAGCTTTGTGAGTCAAAAACACAAAAGATATTTTAAAAGTACCATTCATTTCGAAGTGGATGCTTAAAAGGCTGGACAATTTTGCATAGAAACAGTGTGTGCAAAATTTTATCAGCGCTAATGTGGCATTAAATAAACAATGCTTTAAGATTGTTATTCATGCTCAAACAATGTACATTACATCAGTTACTATTATGAAATTCTCAATAACTATGTGTCAGAAAATCTATTGGCAGTTTGCATTATCATAGGAGTACATAAGTACATGCCTAAGTGGTACTCAAATTCATACATACAACTACAAAATAAACTTTATATATTCACTCATATACTCTCTAATAAAATTCCCAGTCTGTGATTTCTTTTGAAGTTTGACCACATGATTATTATTCAAAGATATCTTCAACTGTGCAACTTTCACTCCTTGCATTGTATAAACAAATTAGTTATGATTCAAACAAACTGCTTACAATTTGCTCATGAAAATGTTATTACTAAATTGACTCGATATGATGTTCAATGTTAAATAATTGACAAGGTTACGTCTTGTGACACTTGCAACCTTGAATCAGAACAAACACTTATTGAGTTTTCAATGAAAAGGAGATTTTCAATAACTCACATTGAAGGGTATATGAAAGTTGAAACTTGTTAAGATAATGAAATATAGGTTAGCGGACTCATTATATAGATTGTTTAGCTTTACACATTGACTAATCAAATACATGTGATTCATTGCAGAGTGTACAATGTTCATGCACATGACTAAATCTTGATAAGATGTCATGCATTGTGTGATGGAAAATGAATTGAATATAATAAACCTCTATTATTTAGTAAAACATCAATAAAGAACAAATACTCAACAAGTCTTACCTGCCATTGTCATAAAATGAGACAGCATAGGATTATAGAGTATTTTATTTAATTAATGCATCTTTTTAAAAGAGATAATTAGTATTATTTTCCTTGAAAGCTATAAATGAAATTCCAAACATGAAATGTTTCCAAAAATACACACTGAAATAACCCTGGTCATGTGTACTCTGTCTTTCCTCTTTGGAGGGAAAAACAAAAAACATCCTTCAAGCTTACTTCGCAGTATATGAGTAATGAGCAAACAATAACAAACTGTTGTATGCTGGTAAATGAAGTAGATAAATAAAGTAAACATGTGAAATGTAAAGGACAATGTACCCTAGTGCACCTTGAAAAGGTCAATTTTAAAACACATTCACTCTGACTCAGTGTAAGTTTGTATTCCTTGTAATATTGAAGCTTCATTTCAATTGTATGGCTGAATTTATGTCAAATTAAGACTAAATCAAATTCTATTTTCAAAACGGTTTTTATGACATTATCTTGAACTAACACTAACAGACTGAATTGTTTTATTCTACTTTGAATCTTAAATCACTCGACTAAGACCGTAATGATTACATAAAGACTTTTTGCTCAGTGGTTTTTCAAATCAGAGTTATTACTTCCAATGACATCAAATTGGTTAGCAGACTAATTAAAATAGTTTTAAATTACGTTGATAGTTCAGAAGTAGAGCAGTTGATCAATTTGAACTTAATACTCTTATAGGTATGTCAATGAATATTAATGTTTTCAAATGTAGGACACAGCCATTCATACGACTTATCTGTCTCGACGCCTAGGCACCCACCTACTTACGGGTTACAGAATACCGATTTACCGATGTTTAACAACAAAGCCACCATCTTGATATTTGCGTGACCTATTTATTTTCTCTAAATATTTTCGTGAGGGTAGAGGTATATTTAACAATGGAGTACTTACGTGTCCGGATAGCATTCATCAAATAGTATTGCGTCCGTTTGACTGCATCGACGCAACACGTAATCCCTTGCTGTAGCTATACGGCTCGAAGTATCATGGAAGGTGTCTAGTACAGTGACCTCGTGCGTCTGATCAGCAATCGAGAGTTTGGATAATTCGATAATCGTATCATCACACTCCTCGTTCAAAAATCCTGAAAAATACAACGCGTCATTCACCAATCCACGGTATATGACATTCATTACACAAAGTAGGAAGTACTTGAATGTACTTTCCCCCGTGCGTAATCATCTCGTTGACGCAACGAAATCACGCTACGACAAAATAAAACGACCGAAAAACACCACGATTTGTTAACTGACCTGTGTATTGCAGGGAAAGATGCATGCACTTGGCTATTTTAACACTTTATTAGAACAAAGGGCGTAGAACCAAGCTGTTATCCCGTTACGGATACGCAATGGCAGACCCAGACACAAATTATTATATTATTTAGCGTTCAAACACAAAAGTCACTTTTTAATGTTTTTTACTATTAACTTGTAATAGTATTTTAGAAATTTATTTCACTAGTATTTAATTTGAAACACGATGTTACAAATAAAAAATAAAATAAAAATGATTATGGACAAAGACTACGAAGCGTCTTCTTCCACGAAATGCACACCAGGGGGGGGACAGAGCCTATGAAGTGACATTTCTATAAGATGGTAGTTCCCTCTGTAGTTTGGCCCTGAAATGAAAACTGTTATTAGTACATTTTTTTTTGACAGATGTCGCTACGTTCTCAGATTTAATTTTTCATTAAATATATTTAGTATTCTAAGTGTTTTTAAATAAAGCATTCTATTTAATAACACCTCAAATCACTTGCCCTACCAATTAAATAATTAAATCATACATTTACGGATAATAAACTGCTTTTAATTTGTAACATTCTGCCACAATAATAAACTTGCCACACCAGTTCACTCACATTTTTCAAAATTTCAAAATGGTCCCTACTTCTTGCGAGTGCGCATGTTTGTAGTTCTCTCCATTTTATATTATTTTTCGCTGTGAAAGCCTCCCTCCAGTAAGTGCGTTGAGTCGAGCCCTCTGTTCCTCCGCCTTACTGTCGAGAATTCACTTCGGAAACTTGTGCATTTCTTTTTTGTGACAGAGACACTTTGTGCTGTATTTTGTGATAGAGACACTTTGTGCTGTATTAATTTGTCAGTAATAACAAGTCCTGTAAAATGCCTAGACTTTGCGCATTTGGTTGTCCGCCTAGTGGTAAGTTTATAATATTTTTGATCCTAATGTGTTTAGTTGACTAACTTAGTGTTATGATTAGCAGAAGAATGACAAGTCAACCTCCTCCTTGATTTGCCATTACACACCGTCGAGATTTAGTTTGTATTGAATTCTGTTTAGATTTTTTCATTGTCAGATGTTTTAATCAAAGGAATAAAAATAGATTTGGCTGATTTTGTATGGAAGAATGCTACTATTTGTCAGGTTTCCAAAGAGAGGAAGTTCCTAACTTTAAGCAACATTTCTTTGAGTAGGTACCCCTTTACTCTAAGTGCGAGTGACACTTTTCCCAAAATAACTATAACAAATATCTACATTTTATTTGTTTCAGAGGTTCCAATGCATCGGTTCCCAGATGCTGTCAAATTTCCTGAGCGATTTAAAACTTGGGTCAGTCTTGTTGGTGGCAAACTCGAGACATCATCTGATTTTGAATACTACAAAGGAAAGAGAATTTGTGACATACACTTTATTGATAGTCACAGAAACCGATGTAAACGGTTGAGTGCATTAGCAGTTCCAATGCTTCATTTGCCTGGTAAGTTCTTATTATCATAAAATATTCAGCGATTCAGGGATTAGTTAATGAAGAGGTATTTTTGGCTTATTGCACTCGGCTAGTTGTATATTGTTTGTTAGTTGATGATGATGAAAAAGTTCTGGTAATTGAGAATATAATTCTTATTTTACAATTGCAGGGCAATTTGCAAGCCAAAATATCTTGGAACCACACTTGGAACCAGCATCAACACCACAATACCTTCAACCCTCCACATCTCAATCTGGAAATGCAGGTAAAATTTACATGTATAATTATCTATATATGTATATATAAAAGAAAGCCGGAGGTCGTGGGTTCGATTCCCACTCAGGACAAACTTTGTGTGATGAGCATGATTGTTTGTTCTGTGTCTGGGTGTGATTTATCTATAATATGTATGTATTTATAAATTATATAGGTATGTATATCAGTTGTCTGGTTACTATAACACAAGCTCTGCTTAGCTTGGGATCAGATGACCGTGTGTGAGTTGTCCCAAGATATTTATAAAAATAATGTTGTTTGTCTAATTAACTGCCCCGTTGGTCTTGTGGTCGCAAGTGCGACTGCTGTGCAAGGGGTCCCGGGTTTGATTCCCAGGTCGAGCAAAAAGTGTTATTTGGTTTTTCTATGAAATTCTCAGTAGCAGCTCGGAGTTTGGATTTGTGCCCGGTAAATGGCAATAGGCTCGCCCCCTATTACATGGGACCTAAATATACCGGCGAACTGTTCGGGGAATACAGGCGTGATGGTATATTATTATTATTTTTTAATGTTGTTTGTTTTCAGAGCCATCAAGTAGCCAAGTTGTTGTAGAAGAATTACCTTCTAGTCAATACCAAATGCCATCAACATCCCGAAGTGTAGCAACAGGTAAATTTCGTATTTATTTAAACACCTTATTACTTGAAGTTCTTATTTACTGTTATGCTTTGGCTTAATTAACCATCATAATTTATTTTTTAATTTATTTGGTTTAATAATGTTTTGATATAAATGAACTCACTCACCCTATGCATTTGTTACCTTATAACAATTGAAACCCATAAAATATAAATTTCAGGCCAAACTCGTGGTCATGCTGCATTGACATGGATGGAGCACAATTACAGTTTGATTAGCAAGCCTAGACGGACAGCTGGAAAAGGTATTATAAGTTGTTATATTATTACTAGCTTTCACCCGCGGCTTCGCATTCTAAAATTAATATTAATTAATATTAATAGCAACCAAAAACCACTAAGGTTTAATCCTGTGCTATCTTAAATATGTTATGTATTATAATATATGTTAATCTTACATAAATGTTATTATATCCTTCCTCAGATCTAATGGGTCCACTGCGCACTAAGATCAAGCGTCTTCAAACAGAAATCTCACGCCTGCTCAAGAAAGGACAATCTTTCAAGGCAAGATTGAAAAGTGCGGAAGACTTGTCCAGCAAGTCACTGATGGAACATTTCTTCAATAATTTTAAAACGCCGGCCCAATTGTTTCTAAAAATGCAACTGCAGGCTTCAAAACGTCCAAAGGGACGTCGTTTTTCGACTAAGGAAAAAATACTGTCTTTGTCTTTATATAAAAAAAGTCCCAAGGCGTACAATCTATTGAATAAATTATTTACTTTGCCATCCGCAAAAAGTTTGAAGCGCCTGTTGAGTAGCATAAAAATTCATGAAGGGATAGTCCCTATCGTGTTCGAAAGATTAAAAAAAACTATTTCAGAAATTCCAAATAATGACAGATTGTGCTCGGTTATATTTGATGAGATGTCCTTGACACCACAAATAAATTATAATGCCCAAAAAGATGTTTTGGAAGGCTTTGCTTACCAAAACCCTAAAAGAATTGCTGACCATGTTTTAGTATTTATGGTTAAAGGGATTAAGAAAAAATTTAAACAACCTATAGCCTACTATTTTACATCCGGGCTTAACAAAATACTATTAAAAAACATATTAATAGACGTGATATACCATGTCCAAAGATCAGGTCTTAAAATAATAAATACAGTTTGTGACCAAAGCTCTATAAATGTTGGTGCTATTACTGCATTAGTAAATGACACTAGGGCAGAATACATGAGAGAAGGGAAAGAATGGCGTTATGACCATTTTATAGTCAATAAAAAAATTATAGTACCATTATTTGATGTTCCTCATCTAATTAAAGGTATGAGGAACAATTTAATCACCAAAGATTTAATGTATAAGTCCAACAACATTGTAAAAATTGTAAAATGGGAATATTTCCAAAAGGTGTATGCAGCTGACAAGTCCTATGGCGAACTAAGGCTCTTAGACAAAATTACCGAAGAACATGTTAACCCAGAGAAAATTAATAAAATGAGGGTCAAGTCGGCAACACAGATATTCAGCCACAGTGTTGCTGTGGCTACCGAACACTTGGCTGCCAGGGGAGATTTACCAAATGAATGTAAACAATTAATTGAAATTACTTTGTTGTTGGACAACCTGTTTGATAGCTTAAATGTTAACACATTTCATATCCCCAATGGGAAAAAATATAAAGGACCTGTTAAAAGGCACTCGCCTCATCACGAACTTTGGAAGCAAGCTAAATTAATTTTAAAAACTATTAAATTTCGTTACACTAAAATTGTTGGAAACAAAACTCGATTAATCGAAACGAACATTCCATCTGTTATAAACTTAATTAAAACGATTGAAGGTATGGAAGCAATTTGGAAAATTGTTTCTCAAAAATATGGTTTTGATGCTCTTTTAACAAGAAATTTCAATCAGGATCCAGTAGAAAATTTCTTTGGGAACATCAGAAGTTATGGGGCGAGAAATAATTCTCCAAACACGATTTCATTTGAAAGTGCATACAAAGCGCTCTTGTTAAATAATTATAACTCGCCCCATTCAAGAGGAGCAAACTGTGAAGAAGACTCGAATAAATGTCTTCAAACTCTTGAGTTCTTCTTCACAGAAAAGCAAGATATATGTAATCCTGATAATTCTGTTGTTCCTAAAGAAAACGAAACAATTGCAATCAGTGAAGACATTTTAAATATTAATAGGGAGAGTGACGCCGGTCAGAGGAGTTACGTGTGTGGCTGGGTCCTGACGAAATGTCTAAAATATATTGTAAAGAACTGTAAAAACTGCAGGCAAAACCTCATTGATAAGGGAGACAAACATAGAAATTTATTTATAAAAGCTAAAGAGTACTGCAATAAAAAATGGTTATGTTACCCTAGCGAGGAACTTGAAAATTGTTTCCATGACCTTCAGAAAATAGTAACAGCATTTTTAAAACAAAATGTACCAGAAAAAAATATCAAAAGCAAAATAACAATAATAGCAGATGTAATGGTCGACTTTCCTTTTAACTGCTCCAGCCATCAAGAAAAATTAAAGAATTTTTTTATAAACACTACAATTAATGTTATTATTTATAGCTGGTGCAGATCTATTAATCGGATTTTGTGTGGAAAATTAACATATGATGGAGATGATCATTGTAAAATAGCTGCGCAAGAATATTATAATAAACACAAACATTATAAAAATAAAAAATGATTTATATATCCCTGAACATTTGTTTTATTTTACCCTTTAGTTAATATTATGTTTAATCTGTAAGTTTAAGTTGTAGCAAAATTAAATAACAACCCTACACTATCCCAAATATTTACAAAGGTAGTGTAGAGTTGTTATTTAATTTTGCTACAACTTAAACTTTTAATTAAAAATTCTATTGGAATGACCAACTTTTGGGGCCAACCATCAGGTGGCGCTAGTTGTCCAACAGGTCTGCTTGAAATAGTCTGAAGTGGGTTCTCTTTCCCCTCTATATTACTTTACTCTTTGATGCACACTGCTGCACAGAATGGCCACAGATAGTTTTAATTTTAGTGTTACCATAACAATAAAACAGAAACTACTACAAAGAGTGTTGTCAAATTATCGTACCTCTTTGAAAAAATGGTAAATTATAATATATTCACGAAAATACGATAAACAAATTATTTTGCACTATTAGCGTGCGATCCATTTGCTATAAGGAAAATCGTGTACCGAGATAAGAACGTAAATGCATTTCTTAACAGATAACAATTATCAATGTCATATTTAAACCCCTTTTTTTAACGGACGGGTTTGAAATATGATTATCTAACTGGAAACTCAGTAATGTAATAGACAGCAAAAAAGCAAAGTTTTTGACTGTACTGTATAAAAACAAAATAATGATTTACCTTTCAAGTCATCAAATACACTTGTGTTGCATAGACTCAATCTTGAAATATCAGGATCCTAAAAAGAAAAGTACATTTCCATCAGTTTGAAAACTACTATTTTCTACTTTCATTACCCATTTTTCTACTATTACTTACTTTCACAATTCTAATTGTAGATCGGCTCGGCTTAGATACAAATGTAGTTCTTCGACTATTGATTGATTCATTGTGTTGGGAACCTGAAAATATTCAATGCTTTTAATCAACATAACTATCTTTTCTTTATTTTTCTCGCAGAAAATAACACAAACCTGACATTACACTGAAACTTTGGATGGAAGTGTCAAGTTTGTTCCATTTTTGAATTTTTAACTCAAACAATTTTTCATTTCGTAAGTGGCAGTTCTCACTAAGACAAAGGAGATCGTATACAATATTTGAAATGGAAATCATTATTTTTCTTTGATAAATAATATTGACATCGTGATTGCGATCTCGGTTTGATTTCCATGGCTTGGCGATTAAAAATAACGGTTGGAGGGGCTGGTGATTTTCGCAAAACTAAATAACACAGCCAAGCTTAAAATAAAGCCGAAAAGGGTGATATTATTGGTCAGTGTAGAAATAGAAGCAAAGAGGTTGTGTAACAGCATTTTTTTGAATTTATGTTCATGAAAACTAAGTTTCTTCTACCATCAAATTGATGACAAATAAAATAATTAAAATGGTACCTACTATTTAACTCCTGTCTTTCCATAGTCTCAATAACACTTTGTCTATATTTTCTTCCTTTCTTTTCAGTGGGTTCATCTTCAAGAATGGACTGATCAAAATGATCAGTCATCATAGTCATTCTTCTGAAAATACTCAGTGATCTTTCCCATTTCTTCCCAGGCTGCAGAACTATCACAGGTTTTTCAAAACACGTTTGTCTAGAAGGTTCTGGACTGTGCTGCATACTTTCTCTAGCTAATTTAGAACTCATGCGATTAGAAATAGTTCTTCTTGGTTTAATGGAACTCTTTCTATTTCTTATGGAGCTTTTCCTATCAGTGATATTGCTGTTTCTAGCAGTTACAAATGATATTCTAGTATCTTCTTTGTCTCCACAATTAGGCAAGATAGGTGATTGTACTTCTTCATGATCAACATGTTTCCTTAATTCTAATACTTCATCATCACTATCATCTTTATTAAAGTTCCTTAATGTTTCATTTTCATCTAAAATTTCTTTTTTTCTTTCATTGTTAGGCTCTCTGTTATTGCTAAGTACAGTCTTATCACAATCAGTACTGGAAGATGTACAGGAATCATTGAAAATAGATATCATTGAGTTATTTGTGACTTCATTCCTCCTTCTTGTTGTAACAAAACTGACACATTTCTCTTCTTCATTTGATTCTCCATCGTCGTCGTTAGAGGAAACTATATCAATGTATTCACTAGCCTCGTTTTCTAATAAATAATTATCTACATTAGCATCTGTACTAGAACCATTTTCAGATATTTGTTCATTTGAAGCATTACTGTCTTCAAAACTTTCAAATTCTTCATCTGGAGAAAGAGCTTCATCTTCTTGACTCAAATAGTTTTCATCAGTTTCTTCATCTTCCTGACTCATATTATTCTGAGCAATAACTTCATCTATGACATTATCATTACATTCATCTATTTGTTCTTCTATACTCACATTATTAACATCATTTTCTTCATCTTCTCCACTCATATTATTCTGATCAAAAACTTCATCTATGAGATTTTCATTACATTCATCTGTTTCTTCATCTTTATTCAGATTATTTAAATTAATTTCTTCGTTTTCTCCTCTCGAAATATTGTCATCAATAACTTCATCTACAAGATCATCATTCGATTCATCTGTGTCTTCATCTTTCAGACTTTCTCGAGTGTCATTACTGTCAGAGCTGTATTTGTGCATATTTTCATAATACCTTAAAAATGAGGAATCATTCATTCTCCGAATCCTCACAACAGGTTCCTTTATTACCTCTTTTTCTTCACTAGAACTTTGATCACTATTGCATGTATCATACAAAGAATCTTTGTCATCATTTTCAGGTTCTGATAATTCATTATTATCTTCTATAACATTGTTAGTCTCAGCACTGAAATTGTACCGACAGTCTTCTTCTGCATTTCCACTATTTCCATTGACTTCAACTTCAGTTACATCATTTCTAGGCTCCTCAGTGTCATTTAAATGTGCGATTTTTTGTAAACTTGTATCTTCAGTAACCATTTCTTTATTACCATCATTGGAAAAACCCAAAAATGGTTCCACTTCTGTAGTCTGGAAGGAACTTATTTCAACACTGGAAGTTTCATTGCTCTTGTAAACTAATTTAGCATTCTCTGCTATTTCTTTAGAATTATCTTTATGGAAGACATTGTTGTTACTTGTTTCTACTTCAGACTTAAATAGTTCATCATTTGTTTCACATTTTAAACTAATATTGGGAACAATATCTACAGCAGATATCTGAGCATTTTCTTTAGAATCTTTGTGACTTCCTGTTTTATTATTACCTAAGAACACTATACTATCATTACTTTTATCATTATCTTCATTAATAGTTGTATACTTTGGACTATTATCATCATTTGTTACGGAAATAGGTGAAAACTTAAAAATAGATTCCCCTCGATATTTAACTTTGAATGGAGTACTACATAATGGAGACTTTTGTAATATTGGAGATTGTATATTTCTAGTCAGTCTATGTTTATAGTAACTTAAAGGTTTTCTCATAGAATCATTGAAGCTATTCTTGTGTTTCAACTTATTTAGTAAAGATAAGTTATTGACTATGTTATTAATAGAGTCATTGAACCTTCTCGGAGTTGTTTTAGCTTCAGCTTCTATAAGTAGTTGGTATGCTTTTATATCTGATGTGTTTCTTGTGATATTCGCTTTTTCGTTTGAATTCTCTTTGTCAGAATCTGAAATTGAAAAACATAAAGCTTAATACTTTAGTGATGATTACCTAGTTCAGTTACAAGTGGTAAAATCTTCATGAAGAACACACTTGTAAAGGGGAGCTAAATAGAATCATGATGGTTAGCAAAATATGGCTAAATAAAAAATTAAAAATAGCTTACCAGTACTCTCACTGTCCGAATAGTTAACCTTTTTGGGTTTTGCTGGCTTTCTTCTAATATAAGTTTTGCTTTCTCTGGAACAATGATGGATATTGTAAACAACAAAAGTTCATAGAAAAGATACAGCACCAGTATTTAAAGAATACTAATAATTTAGCTCATAAAATGGTATTTAAAGCCATTGCATAGATGGAGTTAGTATGTAGAGTTAGTTTACAACCTCAATACATACTGAATTTAATGTTTTACTTACTTTTTCTGCACTTGTTTATCAAACAAATCCACCTTGCTGGTCACAGACTCAGTCTGACGAGGTTGTACTTGCACTGTACATGCATTGGATGTATTTAACAGCATATCGAAGGGATCCATAGGTTTATTCACTCGTATAGATTTATCTGGAGTCAGATATGCCGACCGAGACAAACTTTCTCGACAAGGAGTTTCTACCTCTTTTACTATCCTCTTTACGTACTTCCTCTTCCGTACTCGGTTAGAAGCAACTCCGTGAGCATAAGAAGATCCAACACAAGATAATTCACGCTTAGTTTGTTTAATATTTTGGATGAAAAAGGCATCGTAAGCTGAACTCTTTTCGTCCAAGTTTTGCAATAGGTCTCTGCGGTCTAGAACACCCCCGGTGTCTTTCTTAGACTTATATGTTCGTCTCATGTTTTTAGGTGACTGATTCACTACATAGAAAATAAATAAATTACGATATTTGGCTAAATTAAACAAACATCTTTTCAAACTTTCGAATGACAAACCGTAAAACGCCCGACAAGACAACTTTGAAAATCGAAATTGACAGTTGACGTGACGAGAATAGAATTACATAGATAACAAAATAGTTGCGTTCCTTTTCTCTCGTTGTATGAAGACAGAATATAACTATTGTTACCGTGAAACCGGCCATCATTGCCCGCATTTTTACTTGTTTTTGAGATTTTGCAAAAACTGATCACCGGAAATGCGTATAAAGTCGACTATAGTAGCAATTACTATTAAAGGCTTTATATTGCAAAATGTGGTGCTTCTAGCTATAACAGAATCCTAGAAAAAGGCGCTTAAATAGCCGGGCAAAATTATACGCACTACCGTCCAACATTGCTCACCCTTATTTTCTCAAAAACTTTCAGTTCTAAGGCTTTGGCAATAAGGTATGTTTTAGTGAATTATGCAAAGTTGTCATTTCTCATGATCAATATGTCAAACACGCTTATTTTCTTTATTTTTCTGAGGTGGGCAATGTTACAATACACAACAGCTACGTTTTCAAACAAACTAAAACGGTGGGTTAGGGTTGATACACATGGTTTGTGTCAATAAACTTTTTTCTTTCTTTCTTATTTATGTGATAAATAAAAATCTGTTTAAATATAAACTCTTTCATAATCAGTCAACTCCGATTTCTTCTTTTACAGGCTTTCCCATACTGCAAACAAACAGACTAAATGTAGCTAAGTATCTAAATATAGTTTCTGTTTGTCAACTTGTCTGGACTAAAATACAGAAATATTAACATTTTATCCCAGTAGAGCCCTTATCCCAGTTTATATGAGGTCAGCGCAGCATGTCCTCTTCCAAAACTCGGTATCAACCATCATCTTAGTATTTACTCCCTTTCTTTGCTAGTCATATATTATAATCATTTACACAATCCCTCCATCTGTTATTTGATCTTTTCCTACCTACTCATATAGCCATCCGCATTTATACTCATGCCTACTTAGAACTTTGGCCGTAACATGTTTCTCAGTCCTCTGTATCAAATGTTCATATCATGATTACCAATTTGTAATAGGCACCTAGGCATATAGAAATTTTTAATTTAAAAATACTATAATGGGTGCCAACCCTAACACTGTTTTTGCAGTTGGCAATGTTGTCACTCCTATGCTCACGTAAGTTCGGGAATCATTGCCCACTTCATTATCTTGAAGATTTGATGTTCTAATGATCTCAAAATAGCATAGAAATGAAACATGTTACTTATTATTACTCTAATATTGAAATAACTTACCTGAGCGATGTCGTACGCTAACAATGTGTAAAAACGTAAAACAAGATTTTGGCACCACCTCACACTAGTCTTGCTTCCATCATGTCTCGCCGACGACTTAGTGAACTTAACAACATAACTAATATTTAGTGTAACTAGAAAAATAGTCTAATTTACCCTAAAAATTAAATAATGTTGTTAGCTATATAAATTTATTTACAATTCAAGATTTTAGTTATTTTTCGTGTTCGGGCAAAGATATCCGCTAAAGGCAATGTTGGCCGGTTTCACGGTATTATCATAAATTAAGATGAATGTGTTATTAGGTTTTTCTATGAAATTCTCAGTAGCAGCTCGGAGTTTGGATGTGTGCCCGGTTAATGACAATAGGCTCGCCCCCTATTGCATGGGACCTTAATATACCGGCGAACTGTGGGTGTCACTAGTACACCTATGGGGGAATATAGGCGTGATGGTGATGGTAAGAGGAAACTGAAGAAATACATAATTTATAAATTAAACCCAAGAAATAGTTCAGCACTCTAATTTGGACTAAACTAACTCTCATGCTAATTGTCCACAAGAAGCTGAGCATTTTTCATTTTTTTTTTACCAATGGGAAATCATCAAATGACTTCCCACGACCTAAGTGTCAGACTTTTAGGTACTTACTGACTAAGGGCTCTTTCAATTTATGCGTTTGGTGCCGGACCGCTGCGGTGGCGAAGCGGTGCGTTTGTCGTATTGCGTACAAACGGTCGTTTGTTTTCATACAATGCGCGCGGTGCGGCAACAGTGCGACGTCGGTACCTACGCACGCTCGACGGCAGGACGACAGACGTCACGCGTCAACTGTATGAAAAAGGACAACCGTCCGTATGCAGTCCGAAAAACGCGCCGCCTCGGCACCGCAGCGGTCCGGCACCAAACGCATAAATTGAAAGAGCCCTAAAACCCATCCTAGTTCCATCTTATGTCTTTTGCGTTCCGGGAGCGCGGTATCTCTCTCGAACAACCAGCGGCCCCGGCAGGAGTGGTCACTCCGAATGTTTGCTGACATCTAAGAAACTGAGCATTGTTTTTTAAACTTACTTTTCTTGATTGGCCAGCAAAAATGAATGCATTTGCAAAAACACGGTTGTGTTTTGCCAATCATTGTAGAGGTGTATGTAAGGGAAACCGAAAAAAAAAACAACAAATTTTGTGAAGAATTATAATTTTAAAAATACATTTCCTGTAATGATAAGATGATACACTGTAGCAGACTACACTAATAAAATACGGCTTTATTCTGAATATTTACACATTAAGTAAGAAGTAATATAATTATGAACAATTATCTAAATCACCACAAGTTGGGCAAAGATCAATAATCTTTGGCAGAATTCCTTTCATATAATGACTACCTCATCTTGGAAAAGCTTGAAGATAGTACTTAGGTACCTATATAAAAAAAATACACAATTTTTAGAACAGCTTATCACACCAATATCTTTTTCATAAAGATAAACTTTTTTTAAACACATGAGTTAGTTTTAATATCTTTAGGTAAGTATCTTCAAATTACCGCAACAAAATAATAACAAAAATAAGCTATATAATTTTCGTTTATAGCCCCGTATCAATGTCCTAAACACAAAAACAAAACAAATAGCTTTTGACAAAATAATTAACAAAACAAAATACCCTCGAAAAACATAACCCTCCTTCTGTCGCAGTCGGGTAAAAATTGAATAGCACTTTGAACCGTTTAAATGAAATATTATAATGCCGCGTAGGTACATTGGAAACAAAGTTGAAAAACAATATTGGGCAACATTGTTGCTCGCGAGGCTACAACATCATAATTACGTTCCAAGAAAAAAATGTTCCCAGGTTTTGTTTTACATAAAAACATGTTGCTGAAACAATGTTTTGCAACTTCGTGTATAATACGGGGATATAAATTGATACTATGATAATGCACATAATCCTTCCGTCAGAATTAAAAATACTTCTTAAAAAGTAAATAACAAAATCTTCCTCTCGGTTTTAAAATCAAATTATAAAAACAATATTTATTTACAGTAAGCTTTCTAGTGTAAAAAAATATACATGTTATTACAATGAATGTCAAAACCAAGAGTTGGATAATAAAAGGAATGGCTAAAGTTTGTAACATAGATCAATATGCCATAAGTACCTAATTCTTTTTATTTTATATCAATATGAACAGGAAACATAAAATTTAAACAAAATAAAATAAAACTATTACTTTTTGTCGCTGTCGACGTGTAAGTGTATGTTTTTATTAAAAAGTGAAATGGCTGAAATAGATCAAATGTTTTAAATTCCTTTGGTGAATAACTTCACAACATTATGGGTAGTTCACAGCTGTGAGACACGAATCGTTGCTAGGTCACCATTTCTACACCTACGCGTCTTCGGCATAACAGTAACTGTGAAACTAGCCTATGGTTCATTTATCTATGGCACTGTTCCCCAATATTTTAATTGCCGCAACCCTACTCATAATAAGTATTGAGGAGTCCCTATTTTCTGAACCTTGAGTAATGAACACATACAATAACTTTTGCACCCCCATTTACTAAATTTAAGACTATTCTAAAATGAATCGTTTCGTCCAACAACTCTTGCACTCAGAATGTATATAAAGGACGTCTCTCACCGTGAGCTATGCTTGCGAACGAATACTTATTTCATGAACGAATGTTTGTTTCATGACAAAAGCTCGCGCAAAAAACGATTCCAAAATGAATTCAAAAATCGTCGCGGTGAGCACGTTGCTTATAACGAAAAAGATCCGCATGAATTGAGAATCATCACACAAAGCTTTAAATAATTCTTCTGTAATAGGCTCTATCTTTAAAATTTGGCTATATGGCGTATGTTTTAAGAAACATAGACAAGGTGCCAGTGTTACTGCTATCGTTACTGCAGTGTAACAAGCGTGGATCTTACACGATCTTATACATATTGACACACATTCACTAAAACACGTCATAAGTACAATCCAGATAATAGTAAAGGCGACCACCCATTGCTTCTTTCTCATGGAAAATAGTTACAGTAGTCTATAAATCAATCATAAACAAGTTTTTAATTGAGAAGTAATTTATCAAGCATATTAAAACTTAATCGTTACAATCACATACAAAGTTGTTTTAATTACTAACCTGAAGATAAAACATTGTTAGGTTAATTATATTGGCTCACTGTTGCATAAGAATATTTGTTTTGTTAAGGTCCCTTTTAGATTTTAAGTCTGAGAGTAAAATATATATAATTGTAGTGGGCAGTCATCCTTATGAATATTTTGAAATATTCAGCAAGATATCATAAGCTGTCATTGCTTAACTGGAGATAAGAGAATGTTATCTTTGCATTCCATTAAGTTTTTTTAATGTTATGAATAACATATGTGGATTGGGAGTAAACAGCACTACCAAAAATATAAAAAAATAGGTTGAAAAATCTACATAAATATACCTGACTCAATACCAATATTATTGCAATGTTTATTCATTTAAATTTGAATAGTTGTATCGCTAAAAATTAAATAAATATTGCCGCTATTAAATAATATCAAGTTAGGAAGAAATATATTGAATTTTTATAGGAAAGTCAATTAATAATAATCACAATAATTATTTGAAATAATTTGAGAAAGTTGAATATTTGGTTGGACTGCACTAGATATTTATAAAATCTAGTTGCCGAAATGCTCAACACGTTATGCACAAAACAGTGTACCAACTAAAACACCATTTAAAAACTATTTGTGCAGACGAATCAAGTAATTATAAAATATCACATGACTTTGAATAAATTCGGATGCACCTTAAATCTACGAGAACACATCGATGGGGCGGGGAGAAACCGTTGCCAGGTTGTGCGTTGGGCTGGCAAGTGGATCGCTTACATGAGATTCGTTCCTTTTAGCTTCAACTGTAGCTTGTTTTACAGCCTCTTTGTATGGTCCCCTCTTTTTCTTCAGAAAGCGTATCTGAAAGATATTAAACATTGTATTAATAAAATTGACTACCTTGTTAACCTAGTGGTCCTAAGCGCGACTGCTACACTAGAGGTCTTTGGTTTGATTCCCATGTTGAGCAGTGTTATTGGGTTTTCTATGAAATTTTCAGTAGCAGATTTAGGATTTACGCCCAGTTAATGGCAATAGGCTCACCGCCTATTAAATGGGACCTAAAAACTTACCAGCGGACTGTGGGTGCAAAGTAGTTCACCTCTGACTAACATTTCAGGGAATACAGGCGTGATGGTATGTTATTAATAAAATTGTTGGACAGTACATACATAGGTACTATGTTTTAGTGAATGTATGTGACCAGACACATAATAATATAAAAATAAATATTGTGGTCATAAAATGTGTCTTTATATTGTCTTATTTGTTTAGCTGTATTTCCCAGAAATACTGTATAGTTGTTTCATTGTTACATTTACACATTGTTTGTGTAGGCAGACTATGAGGAAAAATTAATTGTTATGTAATTGGTAGATGTGGATACCAAATACATTACAACACATCATTCCCAACTGACCTATAATATATTTACTATGCTACTATGTAATATGAAGCCATTTCGATAGCCCATATAATTTGGCAACTTACGTGAGATCTTGTAAATCTGGCCTCCAACCTATGATTTCATACCTGTAGTGCGATTCTCTAAAATGCAAACTCGAAAACGAGTCTCACTAAAGTGATCGCGGTCACTTCGATAAGGAACCCACTTGTCATTGGTTTAATATTCGATCGCCGTGGTGATGTCGCCGGGCGTGATCGTGTTTAACAGAATATCATTTTGTAATCTCACTGCGGATTCAGCTTTCGAATTACGAAGTGAGGCTTAGAGAATCGCACTGCTGGTAGAGTAAAATAAGTTGGCATTTTGGGAATTTGTAAAATATGCATCTAAATATTACTAGAATGATTTACTTCCCACGCATATGCAAAATACGCGCGGAGACGTGGAGTTGTGGACACCAGCCCGTTATACCAATATCTAAATACCTGTTATACAAATGCAGTAGATTATATGCACAATATCTGAAGCTAAGCATGGAACCTCATTCCATCCTCCAAGTCTGGTTGGTATTGGCATTATCTTTCACACTTCTTGATTCAGTACATTGCGAGAATTGGCTTGAGAGTGCCTGATTTACAAGGCGCTTTGTTGCGACGACTCTGTGACTCGTACGTTACTCACCTTGGAGAAATATATTCTTTTTTTTTTTGTAAGGTATCTATTACCATCAGAAATGTGAAAAATGCATAATTACTCACCTTAAAATCTTCTAAGAATGGACTCAAGCTATCACATGGCATCAGTGATGATGTGGTTGAAGCATACCATGCTACATGTGCCTTGGCTGTTGGTGTGACGCTGAGCACCTTTCCTGGCCACCACGGAAACCCTACCACTTTGCCCCACACCACATCTCCTGGAGAAACCCGTATCAACCTCCCACCACCACCCTCAGTACCATTTTCTGGAAAATCTGGTACCATTTCATTTTCCCAGTCCTCTGAACCACTTTCTATAGGGTCATTCTCAATTTGTTTCTCAAGGGAATGACTACTGAGTCTTCGTAAGCTTATAGAAAGCTTCTGATTCATACAATGCTCTTTAATATCACTAAAATAGTCCACAGATTCACTTTCAGTACATTTACTTGTGTTTTCATCACGTTTCTTCTGGTTCTTGTACTTCTTTTTATGCTTAACCTTATGCTTATGTTTCTTTTCTAAAGGGTCTATTGTGGGACTTGACACATTGTTATGCGGTGACAATGCTCCTACATGTTTTGGTGATTGCATAGTTTGACTTTTTTCTACTGAACTGCTTTTCTTAGCTTGCTTTTTAGCTTTCTTTAATGCCTTTTTAGCTGCTTTAGAATCTGGTTTTGTAGGCTTTCCCATATCACATGAAACACCTGAATCCTCATTAAAATCTCCTGAAAGAGGAGGTATTTTTACAACTGTCCCTTCACCTTCCCCAAAACATATTTTAAGAGTTTTTGCACTTGAGAACATAGAACTAAAAGAAATATCATTTTCGTCTTTTTCTTCCTCCTTATCGTCGTTCATGTCGTCAGAGACACTGACAAACGCCATTTCCTGTGTTACAGTCTCGTTACTACATTTCTCACTTTTAACTTGTCTTTCACTAGCCTTGTTCAGATTTTTCGTAGCACCTCTTACAGCACTTGAGATTTCGCTAGGCTGCAGCCTGGACAGCTTAGGTATAAGCATACTGCCCATTAAATACTTTTTCGGTGTCCTTGATGACTCAGAGAAGTGTGGTGTATCGTCATCAGATTCTAACTTACGTTTTTTAGACACGTCTACGTTTTCATTGTTCTCATTACAAATTCCTTGGCAATTTGAACATAGGACCTTCCGAGGTCTTAGTCGGACGGTCATCTTTTGCTGCGGTTTGCCCTTAGGACCAGGTTTCTTTGATTTTTGCGAGCTTTCTCCCTCATATTGGGGATCTTCATATAAGAACCTTTGACTAACGGAATGCAACTTATCGCTTTCATTTGTGGACACAGCCTGTTTAGAGAATGCTGGGTTAAGGCTATAAACACCAAAAGGTAAATTGCTGCAAAAATACAGTCAAATTATTGTAAATATGAAAAGTTCTTGCAATAATCGATAAAGACACACTCTTTTATATTTCTGTTACCTACCCTTTGTTGGAGTCCAGAAGCACCCCTTGGAACTTTTTATCGTCAGTACAATATGATACAACAATTAAATCAGCTAGGGCTTCTTCTACATTTACTAAAATCTGAGAATTCTTCTGAATCGTCATATCGGCTGTTGCTACGACAGCCGCCATATTTTGTTAAATCATAGACAACTGACTGTCTGACGACTGACGAGTGACGGCTGATTATGTTGACTATGTTGTATGAATGAAAAGTTGGATTCTTGGCAATGGTAATTTTCTGACATAGCCACTTTAAGCTGCAATTTTTTTTTCCAGCCGCAATTAAAAACTTGTTTTGTTAGACTAATTTGGTTGGATAGACGGGCGAAGGTGAATAAGTTTATGAGTATTAAGAAAAGTTTATGTACGAGTGTATAACTTAGTGCACAGTGACGGTAATTCGCTTCAGGAAAAGTACTGGTTTTTACACACTATTCAATATTGTGTATAAATGTGTTTATAGGTCTTTCTCATATTTCCTGCTACACAGCATCTTTTCGTACAGCGCAGTAAAACTGCCCGCTCCTTCACCTTCATTATGACCGTGCCACTGGTAAATTATAGTCTTGAAAATCGTTGAGAAGTTGAAATGTCGATTATTTTAAGCCACTTTTAAGAACAACGAACGACGTCGAAGATGTTTTCGACGAGCTTTTTTTTTTACGTATGTAAAACTTTTTTTTTATATTGTGTGTGTATATTCCGTTTCACGTCCTCTTCCTGCTTCCGTTTGCCGCTCGCAAATATTTCGCTTTCCTTTTCAGCCTTTCTTTTCACCGTTTGACATTTTGATTTGACAACTATGAATCTGTCAGCTGGCTGCCTGATTGACGCTTTCACGCTTTGACAATTGACAGTTTCAGTTTGTGATCGCGGCGGGTTGGCGATTGCGACAGTTGTTTTACTCAGTTTTGCGAAACACGCACACCTTTTTATATCGTTTTGTATCAATAGCATACACTCGAGATTTTATTTAGCACTTCTGGAAATTAAAATATACTTTCGTAAGTAAAATACCGGTTCATTTAAAGTGATACGTGTCAACATTAGGGAGTTATTAATTTTTAAACACGAGACTTACATAATCTACTCGAAATATTCTGCTTTTTATGTTGCTTGTTTGCAAAACGGCTGTTTTTGCCATGGTTTTGTTTGTCCGTCGTATATTCAAGGCCATGGAATGTAATTTTGTTGATGTCTGAAGTTGATTGACCACTATTTTATTAACATTTGCACGGACCATATTACGTGGAGTAAATATAGTAATTATTTACCTTGGTAGAAAATTCGCTAGGTAATGAGACATTCTTTAACTAACTACAAAAGTCCTTGAGAGCTTAAAATAAATGTGTAAGTCAGTGAAAATATTAAAATATTTCTTTCAATGTTGAATTCTCAACGCTAAGTTGTAATAATAGTGTCCTTCATATCCAAACTCATTATCATTTTCATCTTTAGTTATGCAAATGACTTTTGTAAATTATAATAAACCGGAACCCTGATATAACTTGACAGGCAGAAAAAACTGTGGTTTGCGTAAATGTTAATCATTAGTTGGTGCCTTAATAGAATAATTTTTACTTTTAGGTGATGGCTACTGAGAGGATAGATATAACCCAGCCGCTCTGGGACCAGAGCACATTTGTGGGCAGATTCAAGCATTTTGCTTTCATCTCTAATCCTCTGCTGTCTCTGGCATCGGAAACTGAACTGCATGCAGCTAAAGACCTTTATTTGAAGTATAAGTAAGTATCATTTTAGCTTAGTTCTACTAAAATGATTAATTCCACAATCTTTCAATATTTAAATAACCTTATTTAACTAGAAATAAATTACAGAATCTATTTTTTATACATAAATTCAAATTCATTTATTTGCCAGAATGTAGGAGTACAAAGTATGTTCTTAAATTAAAATAAGACCCATTTACATTGTATCAGTAAATATCGTATACAAATATTATAATACATAAATTTTTCCATGGGGGTAAGCAGAAACCACAGAATGCTACCTGCTACAATTCTCACAATACGCCTTTCGCAACTTCCACGTTTATACATCTGGTTGTACAAGCACCCCGGTTATGAGCACTGCATACCTAACCTTTCTGATGAACCCTTTTTTTAATTCTCCAGTGTTTCATTGTTTTTTCTCTTCTAGATTAGGCCAAGAGCCAGCGGGCACGAAGTATGAGCAATTAGTGAGGGCCAAGCAGCTATATGAGTCGGCCTTCCATCCTGATAGTGGGGAACTTCAGAATGTGTTCGGTAGAATGTCCTTCCAGATGCCCGGAGGTTGTCTCATCACTGGAGCTATGTTGCAGTGGTATAGGTATGTAAATCCTACGGTCAGTTAGCGTGACGCTACACTGCGCGCACGTTTTAATAGCGCTTCTCAAAATATAACTTTATTTACTACACGAAAAGATACACATTTCATTGAATTCAGAATATGTTGCACCTTCTCACAATGAAATTGGCACAATGATATGTGTATCTTTTCATGTAGTATATAAAGTTATATTTTGAGTAGCTCTATTAGAAGGAGCGCGCAGCATCGCGCCATGGTGTGAACTGACCCTTAATGTATTTTGTTAACTTATGTATTTTATCTCTCTGAACACAATGCTCCATACAAAGTAACATTATTATATAATTGCCCACTACTACAAAACAAAAGTAATGGCTTGTATGTGGTATATGGAGGGTAGCCATTCTCTGGGCTGAGTCTAACCAATCACGGCACAGCAGTACTGCCTGGCCTACTGCTGCGCTGCGGGGGAAGTAATTGATCTAGTAATTAAAGTCTTATTTATAGTAAGCACCTGTAACATTCATTATATTTTTAGAGATACCTTCCACAGAAGTATTTTTAATTAGTAGGTGAATGTCAATCTGTCTGAATAATTAATAGCCTGATAGTAAGCAGCTGTTTGCAGCTAAAACTAGAAATGATTGGAAATTGGAATGCATTTACTACTTCTTTTCATTTAAAAAAAAAAAGTATCTCACCATTAACTCTTTGGCAGACTTACATTTTTACGATACTTTCATAACATACCATGACGCCAGTATTCCCCGAAGGGATAGGCATTGGCGTATCTAGAGCTAGTTTTCAAGGGGGCCGGGCCCTTACGATGCCGTTGCAATGCAGTCAGGTGGAAGGTGAGCCCTACAGCCTGGGGTGGGCACAAGACCATTCTGGGGTGGGCACGGGCCACCCGCCCCCCCCCCCCCATATACGCCTATGGGGTTAGGCAGATGTACACCCACAGTCCGCCGGAATCTTTTAGGTCCCATGTTCCCATGAAGGCGTTCCAAAAGGTAGGTCTGTGGCGAAGAACGAGCAAGAAACTCCATGGGCACTCTTTTCCTTCAATTTGGTTTTACAAAATCTTGGTTACAATATTCTAGACTAACAATTCCATACTTTCCTACCTAAAATAATTCAATCTTGTTACCACTAAAACTGTCTGGTTTTTGTGTGTTGTATATGAATCTTATCCTCTGTTGGACACGCGCCTTTAATCAAATTATTTTAATATAATATATGCAAAACAAGTTTATTTTAAAGTCCTCCATTCATTTGAAGGACTTAAAATGCAGTTGCAATGGCAACCGGCCAATGTAGGTCAAAACTCAAATAACTTCGGCACTTAAAAACGGAATAATATAATGGCTTTTACGTGCGACCAATGTCAGAATATTGTGTTGCCAAGTGACGCGGAATTTTGTCAATAAAGTGCAACTACAAATATGCAAGATTTGTTTTTGTTCATGAATATTTATTCCTTACTAGCGAGGATCGTGGCTAAAATAATTACAGCCGCATAGACCGATCTTCCGGGTTAAGCCACGCTTGCCGAGGTTGGTCTGTGGATGGGTGACCATTTACCATAGCGAGTTTCCTCCGTGCCTCGGAAAGCACGTAAAGCCGTTGGTCCCGGCCGTCATTTGTAGATCTTTGACAGTCGTTACTGTTAGTCAGAAGCCCGAAAGTCTGACAACCAGTCTTACCAAGATTATCGTATTACCCTTTACTGGGTTGTGGAGGTCTGATAGGCAGTCGCTCCATGTAAAATACTGGTATTCAGCTGCATCCGGTTCGACTGGAAGCCGACCCCAACATAGTTGGGAAAAGGCTAGGCAGATGATGACTAGCGAACTGTTATCGCGATTTCTTCTGCGTGGCTTATTACACCCGCCTTAAGTCTCGTCTTTGGTTAATGCTCCGCTCCCGTGGCTCGTAACGTGATGTTATATAGCCTTATGTTACTCAGGAATAATGTAGCTATTGGTGAAAAAATGGTTAAAATCGGTCCAGTAGTTTCGGAGACTATTCATTACAAACAAACAAACATACAAAAATAGATTAGTACAGATAAATGACTGGCTTTGCTCACGAATTCGCTCGCGTGAATGTCGGTTATCAAAGACGAAGACGCAGAATAAAAAGTAGCCTTTCTTAGGTTTCCTCAAAAATACCCCATAACCCCGTAGGTTAGCTACGGGGTTATGGGCTATTTTTTAGGTACAACATTTCATCAAAATCGGTTCAGTGGTTTAGTCGCGAAAGCGTAACAGACAAACATTTCTTACCTTTACCTATTTAGTTTTTTTTGCCTTTTATTATTTTTGCCTTTACCTATAATATTAGTAGAAAGCTTCTGCCCTCAACTATATTGTCTGTGTGGAAGTCAAGTACCTACATACCTACATACTATAAAACATTTATGCTATTGTTTAATTTCAGTCATTTTCCTTTTAGAAAATTGTCACGAAACCTAAACCTATCACTTTAGTCACTGAAGTCACCTAAATGACTAAATTAACGCGCACGTGAGCAAAAGTTATAGACAAACACAACAATGTTTTAAAATATAGTTACCTACTAATACATTTTAATGAGGATAACGTAACTACAAACAGCATTGTGATGTAAAAGATCATTTTTCAGCGAGCGATTAAAATTCTCGCTTTTCAGTGGGATAGAGTACCTACAGTACATTTTAAAGCTAATATTGGGTTCATTTCGATGAAGTCGCAGTCAGATCATTTATTTCAATTATGCCGTTAAAAGAAACGTTTAGTCGTTATTTACAAGACCGAAGTTAAATAAATACTCGTAATTTTGAGTGTCCATTGCAAAAGGTAGTTTCGAATAGAGAAGAATGGGAAAGAGACTCCATACAAACTCATTACTCATTAAAAACAAAAAAAAGATTTACAATAACTATTAAAAATATCATTATTACATAGTATAAAACAAAGTCGCCCTTTTCCCCTTGTACGCGTTAATCTTTAAAACTACGCAACGGATTTTGATGCGGTTTTTTTAATAGATAGAGTGGTTAAAGAGGAAGGTTTATATGTATAATAAGATCCATTAAATAGCGGAGAAATACTGTTAATGGTGTTGGTGTGCTGGTGATGTATGAACGTGAACGAGGCGAAAGTAGTATGTAAGGATCGTAGCAGGTGGCGTTCTGTGGTTTCTGCCTACCCCCATGGGAAAAAGGCGTGAGTTTATGTATGTATGTATGTATGTATGTAAATACTGTTATTTTTGAGGTTTCTAATGTGATGTCGTAAATAATTTCATTTTTTTCCGCTTACATTGCAAACGCTGGCTGAACCCTATGAGATTTATCAAAATAATGTACTAAGTATTGTACACATTGAAAAGGTCTACAGAAAACTCCGCGATGGTATATGTCTATCTCTTATGGATATCCCACAATACCACTTTTTTGTCATTTACTTTTTAATTAATTTATTAACAAATTTTCGAAGCGATTTTAACCAATACAGCATTAATCCTTATCCAATGTACAAAATAAATAAATACCTTAAATACATTGTTGATTTGATATAGATCTATATGGTCTTTTACAGCATATGATTTAAATGAATATTTTAGAAGATATTACAAATTAAAAATTGCGGGACGTAGCGTTTCGGGCCGCTATGTTTTTTTTAGTGTATTTAGTATCAGAGTATCAGCATTGCACCCGTGCGAAGCCGGGGCGGGTCGCTAGTATTAAATAAATTATATGAATATGAAGACGATGTACTTACCAAAAATAAAAATCATTCAAACTCCGAGTTAGTTGCTACTCGGGTCCGTTACGTATGGCATTTTGTAATTTAACCTCGTGTTAGCAACTGAATGTGAATTAAGGTTTTGACGCAACAGTGCATCTATGGGTTCTCTACTTTTTTTATTATTAACTCGGGCTTTACCTACTTATTATTTAAAGTAAGGTTGAAAATCGTGTTTGACAAAATATACCATCACGCCTGTATTCGTGTTGTAGGCAGAGGTGTACCAATGTACACCCACAGTTCGCCGCTATGTTTTAGGTCTCATGTAATAGGGGGCGAGTCCATTGCCATTAACCGGGCACAAATCCAAACTCCGAGCTGCTACTGAGAATTTCATAGAAAAACCCAATAACACTTTGCTCGACCTGGGAATCGAGCCCAGGACCTCTAGCATGGCAGTCGCGCTTAAAACCTAGGCTAACGAGGCAGTGTTTGACAAATCTCTTTTTTTATTTCAGAACTCCAGTAGCAGTGGTGTTCTGGCAATGGGTGAACCAGTCGTTCAACGCTCTCGTGAACTACACGAACCGCAACGCGAACTCCCCCCTCACCACCACACAGATGGGGGTGGCGTACGTGTCAGCCACATCAGCGGCTATGGCGACCGCCCTGGTCTTCAAGTTCAGCGTTCAGAAACGTGCTAAGAACCCTATTTTGGCTGTAAGTTGTTTTTTAAATGATTTGAGTAGGTACTGGCGGTTTTTCCTGCTTTATGTGTTTGAATACTGCTCTGCTCCCGTGGGTCGTAGCGTGATGTTATGTAGCCTTTAACTTTCTCTATAAATAGGCTATAAAATGCAAAAATATTTTTTCAAATCGGATTCATAGTTACTGAGATTAGCGCATTCAAACAAACAAACAAAAAAACTCTTCAGGTTTTGTAATGTCAGTACAGATTTGTCGCTTAATTTAATTTCTCTAGGAGTAGAGTAGCATAGTTAAATGTATACAACCTGTTTTCATAAACTGCACATACGAAATTGGATGAAACTAAATATTGTCGAAAGAAAAACATTAGACGGGCCATTAGCTTGTTTGCCACCTTCAGTGGTACTTATAAAAAAAGAAAAAAAATCTTAAGTTTTTTCTTGGATGGTTTCAATGTGGCAAGTCTTGGCGTGGAATTAAAATTTGATATTTCGTAATACGTTTTATGTAATGCCTTTGATATATCATTTATCGGATAATCTTTATAACAGCTAAAGACACCATTAACATTGATAAGATACGATTACTTAATTGCCTTAACCTTTATAATTTAGTCTTATGTATGTTTGTGTCCTATCTATATGTTTATCAATGAGATTATCTTTCGAATCCCCTGTTATTTACATGTTGGAGAGTTCAAAAGTACAGTAAATAATCAGTATATTGAATGTACTTTAATATTTGAACTGTGAAGGATTAAGTTCTTTAAGATAAGACAACAAGATATGTATTTGTATAAACATGAAATTCTACTTGCTTTATAAAATTTTATTATACGTAAATGCAATGTAACCTGCATAAAACTATTATGTCATCATATGTACATAATCCATCCAAAGTTTATCGATGTATCAAGGTTACACTATCGGTTATAGCAAAGTGAATCAACGGGTGTGACTGTGCTAGCATAAATAATAATAATATAATTATATAGCATAAATAATAATAATAGCAGTAATATTCTTATTGGAGCCATTTTTTTATAAATAAATTATGCATTAGTTTTTGTAGTAAAATTTGCCATTTAAAGAAAGAAATATTTCTTCAATGCGTAGATATTTTGTTATTAATTATGTTAGGAATTAATGACGTAAATGTCCTGCTTTTGATGTGTTGAAAAACTCATTACTTACTTTTTCTTTTACATAATCGGGTGAAGAGTCAATTCAGGAAAAATATTAAAAAGGACTACTACCTAATTTCGTATGAGCCATTATAGCTTGGTCAAAACGAGAATATTATATGAAGCACAATTTAATTATAATTTTACTAGATTTAGTTATACATACAATACGGGCTGAATTTTAACTGCACATCTTTCTAAATTTGAACGTACTCATGAATAAATACGACACAGTTGGTGCAGTGTTCTGAGCGATTGGCCGCTCTTTGATTACAGCATGGAACAAATATTTGTGTGGCCTACAGTTAGTTGTCTGGTCTGGTTGTTTGTTTATATGAGCTTGTATGTCTGTAAAGGTACCCACGATATAACATTACAGGAAAATATCCTAAAGCGGCGAAAAGTATATAAAATAAAAGGTAATTTAGTCTGGGTCTCGTTGTTTATTTATTTCTGCTTATACGAGTATGTTTGTAAAGACTCCGATACAGAAGAAATTCCTAATGTCCCCAAATGTCGATTTTTTTCTGAATTGTGGATGTTTATTAAAAAAAAACAGATATTACGGGACTAACTCTGGCACAAAAGCTAAAAGTAAAACTCAGCCAGTATTTTAAAACAAAAACAAACAAATGCTTAATTTTATTAATACTCTAGTCTTTTAATACCAATAACAACTTCTGAAAGTCACGGCGATCTTCGTTTGTTTGTGTTTTTAAACAAAAAATGTTTATTGTTTACACATAAACAATGTTTATTTCCAGCGTTTCGTTCCGTTCGTTGCTGTGGCGGCCGCGAACTGGGTAAACATACCGTTGATGAGACAGAATGAGATACTGTTAGGTAAGTACCTACTGGACTTTATTCATACAAGCTTTAATTACTTTTAATCAACGGACAAACGTGCATTGATAGGTATATCATGATGTTGATATGCATCTCCCGTTGCAATCATATAAATAGACGTCTTGTACGGAGTTTCGTATATTTACCTACTATGTATAAATGTTGAGATGTCCCGTGCCTCGAAAAGCACGACCTGGCTGTCATTCGTAGATCTTTGACAGTCGTTACGGATAGTCAGAAGCCAGAAAGTCTGATAGTCAGCCTAATCAAGAGGTATCGTGTTGCCTAGTAACTGGGTTGTGGAGGTCAGATTGGTAGTCGCTCCATGTAAAACACTGGTATCCAGCTGCACCCAGCCCTTTGGGGATGAGTCTATTGTATACTAGTCAACCTAGTTGGAACTCAAATGTCGAGTTCCAACTCAACAATTTTAAATAAGCAATGAGCTTTATAACCTGTTTCTTAATTTAGAAAAGGTTAAAAATGGTAACACTTAATGTAGTTTGTGGGTACGTTAAGATCCTTTCTTAGGCCTCCATTTTGGTGATAGTCAGCATATTTCCGGCCAATCATTTAATCTCTAAGTTGTTATACTTATACTTTTAAAGAAACTGATAAGGAATTACTTTATTGTTTCAGGTTTGGATGTGACTGATGAAAATGGCAAGGTGATAGGCAAGTCACAGATCGCGCCTGCGAAAGGTATATCTCAAGTTGTCACTTCAAGGTAAGAACCATTACTACTACTTCTCCTATTTCTACCGTGCTGCGTCATCCTACTGCTGAATCCGTCCTTTTCCATGCAATCCAGCTGTACCGGTCCAGCGCACGTGATGAAGTTTAATTTATCTCGCCTGATCTTGTGTGGTCTTTCGCTACGTCTTCTGGCTGAATCAGGGCTCTACACTCTGCATCAGCCAAACACCTCACGCTCCCCTCTTGACCTTGAAAGATCCAAAGAGGCCTCTCGGCACCAGATGGGATTGCAGAAGGCGCGTTTACTGCCGGGATGCCCGGCATCCCGTGTTAAGTGTGGGGTAAACATCGAGGTGGATTTCAAACGGCAAGTTTGACAGACTCCTCCACCCACCCTAGGGTGGGTGACATTCCACCCCGGCAAGAAAAAAGTGCTCCATATACACTTTGATCCACAGCTTTCACTATAAAACTTTTCTTAATTTAATGTATTTTGATGCGGTATGACATGAACATATTCAAGTTATGTATTTGAACGTACATGGTTTCTACGCCCATATTTCACGCTTTCATTCCTGATATCTCTCTTACTTCAGAATCGTGATGTGCGCCCCTGGCATGCTGCTGCTGCCGGTCATCATGGAGCGTCTGGAGCCCAAGCCCTGGATGCAGAGGATCCGGTGGGCACACATCGGCATTCAGACAGCTATCGTCGGCATGTTGTGAGTATCACACTAAATGATGACAAGCTATAGGCTTATTGGAGCGTATTTTTGGTAGTTGATGGATGAGTAAGCGAGTCCGAAGACTGAAGCCGGTCTGTGATTTGTACGGATTATGTTCAGTATACGTGTAAAATGTACATAAGCTACTGCAGGTATATAACGTGTGTAAAAAGACACTTAAAGTAGTTGAATGTCAAAAAATCCCCACTATGGCGATTTTTTTGTCTTCTGTATCACAACTGGGAGGTAGACATTACTACTTTTTAATGTTTCTTTTATCTAAACATGTTTTAAATGTTATAACAAAATAATTTTTTAAATATATTCTCACTGTACTGTTGCGCATGCAACGATCCACGAGTGAATAACTATACGTGGATCGTTGCACTATGTTTTGCGCACTACCATAAACAGTGATTTTTCATACAAAAAAATAGTGTCCCAGCAATGTTGATTAACTTGACGGGCAGTTTTCGTAGTACCGGGTCAGCCATGTGTATTGTTACATCCCGTATTTTGATACATACATACATACATACATAATTTACGTAATCTTTTTATTTTTATTTCAGCCTAACATTTATGGTGCCGACTGCCTGTGCAATCTTCCCTCAAAGATGGTATGTATATTTTTAGATAACAAGAAACCAATATTTGTCACAAAACAAAAACAATCAAGCCTTTTCAAAAAATTATCTTTGCAAAAATTAAAACCTATTTTTTTTAAATTTTATTTGAATTAAGAACTAATTTATTCCAAACAACACTTTAATGGTATGAGAAACAAGGTGGAAAGTTCCGCATCCTCCATTGGAAAGGGAGGATCCCCCGACCAGCTGTGTGTTGTGTCAAATGGGCTACTGCCCGAATGTTGTCGGATTTGTGACGCGAAAATTTGACATCGTGATGGATTCCTCAGTTGTAGTTCGCATGTGGCGTAATAGATGTCACAAGTAAAATTAAAGGAAATTATTCTTCCAGAAATAAAACAATAAATATTTTCTTCCACAGCAAACTCTCTATAGACACAATCAAACGCTTCGAGAAGGACAATTATGAAGAAATTCTAAAGAACACGGATGGCAAGCCTCCAGAATACGTGTACTTCAACAAGGGATTGTAAACTATTAACAATTAAGTGTAATTCTCTTTACGAGATGATATAACTTAGAACTTGGTAGTAAGGATATTAACCAGTGAAAAGGTGGAACGGTCAAGAATATTTTTTAATCGGGTAATACTTAGACTACAGAGGACCATAGAGGTAGGAGATAGAGGGGCATGGTATTAAAAAAGAATGTTTAAAAGAAATGCCCTATTAATTGAACTTTATTCGTAATGGGATTTAATAATAACTAGTAATCCGCCCTAGCTTCCCACGCATGCGATGTACTAAACGTCCATTTTTTTTTAATTTTTCATTAAAAAATGCCATCCAAATTGCCGACATTTCCGGCGGAAAACAAAATTTTTCTTAAACAAAAAATGTATGAAATGCGGTAATTGATATTATATGACAGTGAATAAGGCCGCTTTCACATTTAGGTGACTTTAGCAGCGCGGCTGTCGCACTACTGTCGACCCGTCAGAATTTCAGAATAAAAAAACAGAAGAGCTGTCGCCTACAGCATCTATTTTTTTTTAAAATGAAGTGCGCCATACTGACCTAAACTTTGATCTGTTTTTGTAATGTGAAGGAATGTACTTCTGCCGCGCTACTTTCGCGCTACTAACTTCCTAATGTGAAAACGGCCTAACAAAACAATGCCTCGAAGTTTTATTACGCTAATATTATCTATTCTTGACCATTCTGCCATATTTGGGTAGTTGACACCATTAACCAATAATTCCATATAAAATCTTTAAAAAACACTTTATTTTAGCCTTGAAAACCCTATTAATTTCTATTAACAGTAAAATTGGTTTCTTTGTTGCCTTAAAATCGATAAATAGTTAAGCAATTGAATAGACAAGTAAGTGACGTCACAATTTAGTATTGCCATACAAAATCGAATTTTGACAGATCAATAAAAGTATGTCAAATGATTGATAGTGTCTGCTATCCAATTACAATGATCAAATACTGGACGAACAGAATCATTATTTTAATTAATCATTATTGAATCAAATCTATTGTTTTATATTATTTTCTAATCGAGCTTTGATACAGACGTGTGAAAGATATTTTGAGCTTTTTTTATTATAATTTTATTATTTGTCTTTATACTTGGGTTGATACATGAACAATGATGTTATATACTTTGTGTGTGTGCGTGGAAATATTTTATCAAATATAATTATTTTCTTCGCTATAAAAATATTTGGCGTATAAGGGCCGGCCTGCTTCGACAGCCCGTAGGACGCTTTGGTATGACACGGTACGCTACGGCTTGCCGCGATATGATTTGCATCAAAATAAAAAGGTAAAAATGCCCAAGGCATTAAGTCCACCTTTGTACGGTGTATTTTGACCTTATGGGTATCAAGTTTTTATAAATAAATAAATAAACTAACATTAATTCTAAATTGATTGAAATAAGGATAAAAAGAACTTGATCCGAAATAAAATCCTTTACCGTATCGCGATGTCAGTCCGCACCGGCCCTTATATGCCTCTAATCGAAAAGCAGCATTTTGAAAGCGAATATTATTGCGTATGAAACACTCGACTCACGCACACTAATTTGAACATTCACTCACACACCCAAAGTTTATAATGTATCGTTGCAAGTATCAAGATTGCTTATAGTTTGAGATCGAATGCATTTTATATTCCTATTATTTTTTATTTATTATACAAGATTATTTTAAGATTCGCTACTTTGGTTTAATAAAATACCTTAGATACACGATTCCATTAAATATGGCATTTGTAAGAGCCATTAAACCACCAGTTAAACCGTAATTCAATAGCTATAAGGTGGTTTTTTGAACCATACGAAAAACAAAAGTATAGCATCTTAATCTTGGATTTTGATACACACAAATTCCAATTTTAAACCATCCGCTATAAAGTTTGTTTTTGAATAACATCATTAAAATTGAAATGAGCACTTTCTGTGCACATTTTTGAGTTAATGTTGTATCTAGGTATTTTTTTAAAATCAATACTTTTGTATTTCGAAACATGGAGATCTGTTTTCTTATGGAATGTTTTTAGTATTTATTGCTTTTTTATGCGTGCTGTATACATTCCGGATTCGCCTGCTTTTAATTATATTTTTTTTTGTTGCTTTTTGCGTTACGTTTTAAGATTATGTATTTTTTTGTATGATAATTTCTAGTCGCGTTTGTTGTCAGGGTTTTGAGGCAGTGGCAATAGAATATTATCTACATTTTAAGTAAGTATTGGAATGTTAGAATATAATTTTGATGATTTAACGATTTTGTCTGCGAGTCATTCAAGTATATCATAAAACATAGTCTATGGTGCTAGTGTAGCTTTGCCAGTGAAACATTTTTTTAAATAGAAACACAATGTTTTTAAAAGAAGTAACTACCTGCTTATAATATTATTGCTTATAGAAGGAAAGATAACTTCTATGAGCACCCATATAATAAAGGTTGGTTGGTTGGAAACTTTTTTTTTAAATATCGCACGGAGGAAGTCGCAGCTAAAGCTAGTAAAAAATAAAACGAGACATGTTGTCTTGAAAAATCGAGAAAACAACATAACAGCTTTGCATTGCTATTGCCGCAAAACTGTAGACATTAATTTACTTAAGCTTATAAATAATTATCATCTCACATTATCGACAAACCACGGGTGACATGCGGGGTGTAGAAAGACGCTTTACATAGCCTTTAACTACGCATACTGACCATCAAAATAAGTAACATTATGTACAAACTGTTTATGGTAAGCGCAAAACATTCTGCTTATAGCAAAGGGATCATGGAGGAAGTTAGATTAATTTAAAACATATTTTAGTAAATCATACTTGGAACTTTGACCTTCAAAATCCCTCTAGCCCTCAGGGTCCCAGGTATGGTCCAAAGTCATCCTAATGATGGGAAACTTTTGGCTTCGTAAGTGTCTCTTTACACCCGTTCTTACTTATACTTTAACGCGATATTATTTAAGCTCAAATTTAGTTGATTTGGCTAAGACAAAATATTGATATTATTGTTTTTAAATGTGTTCCATTTTTGTGTCGTTACATTTCCGTTTGCTTATCTACATTATTCATTATGGTCATACTCTCTGAGCAAAAAGGGGAAAGCAGGAGATGGAGGGAGGGGGGGGGGGGGGGGGTAGGTCAGTAATCCAAAAATCTGACATACCTAAGTCTTTACTAGCCGATCATCAAGTAAATTAAACAAATATGGGATCTGAGACGTCAGCACAGATAGCAGCAATATGATCGAGCAGTTTTCATTGGTTAATTAAAAATGAACTCTAAAACAATCGTAATAGGGTTGAACATTTTAATTGAAATAATATCTTGTATACGATTTTTAACTCTGTTTGTGGCGTGTGTTAGTTTATTGTCAATTAATAACCCAAGTAACATAACTGCATATTGCGGCTCTGTACGTATATAAGCTGACTGTAACTTTATCTTGACCTTCACTGTTATCAACTAAGAAAAACATCGTGGGGGAACTTGGACTTATATTATAATCTAAAGTCGCCAACTCGCCTTGAGCAAGCGTGGTGATCAACGGTCGTGCCTTCTCTGTATGAGAAGAGGCCCTGCAGTGGGACAATAATAGGCTGGTATTTTTGTTGTTATACTGTCTTGTATTATTTTCTTAATGGGCTTGTAAAAGTACTTATTGATATTAAAGGATTAAATGGAATAAGGATAGATGAAGCCAGTATTCAATTGAAAGTCTAGAAAATGTTGATTAATCGTATGTTAATCGTTAATGTTTTAGAAAAGAAGTATTAAATTGTTTTGTTATATTATTGTAAACTACACGCCATTAAAGAAACGAAAAAAAAAGTCCTTTGCCTAGCGGTGGGATGTCAAAAGCAAAAAAAATGGCGGCCAAACAAACGAGCTTGTCGTGCCTTTTCACTCACACAGTATATTGTTAAAGTGAGATGGCAATATTACCGCCGCTATTTATATTTTTATTCATTTCTTCAATGGCACTGGTTACAGTTGTTAAGGCAGATATGACAGTTAATTAATTTTGGCATTTCAAAGCTTTTCCTAATTTGTGCCATTTATGTATGAAGCTATGGTATTGTTTACTTACTTATCATTAAAATAGTATTTTAGTTGTAGTATTGTACCTACTTAGTAAAATATCTATTGCAAAGCAGACAATAAAGTATTAGATGTTGATTTTATGTGTTTTTCTTTTGTTTTTCTCAATTTGAATCACGAAGGAGAACTGGGTACCTACTTTACCTTAGATGTACTATGAGTGCGTCTCTCTCTTGCAATAGTAGTTAGACAGTTGTGCGACAGTGACTGGAATAATGCTGGGTAGCGTGCGCGGATTAAACTTATCGTAAATTGGATCGTTTTTTTTACTTGTTTGTTTAGTTTGAAGATTTTATTCATATTAATGGGTGGTACTTATTGTGCTTGTTGTAAATAATGAAATCAAAATGCTGTAATATGGCCGCATTTCTAGTTCAAAAGTCCACTCGGTATTTAAGCAAAAGTAGCAACTACCCACATAATAAAAAAATATAACTTTCCATCAAGGTCAAAATCACAGCCTCAATTACATTTTATACACAAAAATCACTTACCCAATCATTGCTTATTTATCACACAATAATTCGAATTTTGGGAGAGAATCGAATGGCTCAAGCACACTAACTGACATGCCTTTTTTTAACGAGTGTTACCAATCCCAAATATTGTTTAGTGTTACCATTATCAAATTGGCAAATTCTACCATGAACTGCGACTACTACCATTTATTGTATTACTTGTATTATGTTTTAGTTACGTGTATTTTTTAGTATTTTCCCACAAATTATGAATAAAACAACAAAAAATATAGTAAGAAATATGTATTTTTATATTCGATGAATTCTTACAAAGGGTAAATTAATAATTTGAACTCGATATCTTAACGGAGTTCGTAATATAAAGTATAAATTACATTCGATATGATACAGCACTTACGTATAATACAATATAAGGCACCGGAGTTAGTACATGAGTATATACCTTCAGTTCTATGTATTGGCACCTTGCTAGACATTGATTGGATGAAAAAATGGTCGATTCTCGGCCAAAACTGATCGAATTGAGCGTAAAAATTGCTGAGAATTGCCCTCCTTCATTTAATGTCGTAATTTCTTGCATTTATATGAATTTAAATATGTCTTTAAAATCAGTGTATTGGTCGTAATCATTATTCTACATACGATAACTTTATTTCGACCAAAGGTCTTTAGCAGTTTGGTCCCATAAATGGCAGTAAGCTTCCTTTTATATTTAATTTAAATACACAATCTCAATTAAACATCATTTTGACGTTAATGATTATTTAAATAATATAATATTAAAATTATAAACTTGAAATATTAAATCTCCAATCATGTCCCATACCCAAATCTATAGAATAATCAACACTAAAATAAAATATCAAGTCTTCGGGTGCCTCGCTTAAGCTAAGTTATACATTACAGATAGACGACTTACGTTAATTATGAAGAAAAACCAAACGACAAAAACAAATCCAAATTACTTGGAAATAATTACAAAATTAAACTTTTTAAATTACCATTTAAATACAAGAGTCAAAACTGGATCATAGAAACGCAGAGGTCATCGTTAAAAATAAGCTTAAAAATTTACAATAATTAATAAACATTGGCTTTTTCGAGGAGCACTGATGCGTCACACATGGCTTTAGCGGTTGAACGGACTAAGAACATGAGGTGGAGTTGTTCGAAGACGTTTAATTGGACCCTGGTCCTTACGAGACCATGAAGAACCGTTGCACGTTCGAGGTCCAGCCATCTTTGTAATGACAGCTCTCGTTCTTCAACCGGGACTCCTTGAACAACATCCAAAGGTCCCCACAGCATGAACTCCAGCACAGATTTGGCCTGGTTCAGGGACACAGCACGCTCCTCATGCAGTATTTCCCTCAGAAGAGGGGTAAGCTTCTCTCCGGGGAGAAGAATTTCGGTCGTTTTTATAGCACATTTACATAGAGAATTGAGATGACCCTCGTCTGTCGATTTGCTGTTGATTTCGTCGCTCAATCTGGAAATGGAGATAAAAAGTATTATTAGAGATATACGTGTTGTGAATAGAAGAAGAGTCGTGGCACAAATGTTGTTCGTGGCACTTAAGGGTTGGTCATGCGGTTTAACACTAAGAAAGGAAACTGTTGCTGGACGCACTTACAGAGGACTTTAATAACGCAAAAAAAATGACGGTCAGGCAAACGCCATACAGAGAAGACACGAGCATTGATTACCACATTTGCCATAGACAGATTGGCAATTTCAGACTTTTATGTCTAGGTTTCCTCACAATGTTTTCTTTAACCGAATATGTCAGTGATGTCCGAGATAAACCTAGAAAGTACACAGTATAACGACATAATGGCATAAAGCTCTTGAAACTCACCCCTGTAATATGCAGAGTCGTCCATAAGAATTCGTTTTCGGCGCCCAGAGAGAATTCAACCTGTCATCAGGGGACGACGGAAGGTTCAGAGTACTTCCATGAGACTGTGACGGCTGCAACTCCTTCAGGGCTATGAAAGACGTCAAGGAGTCAGAGATCTCCTCCACTCCTCGCGCTTGCAAGCACTTGAGGCCGTTAATCATCTGCAGCATCATGAAGATCGCTTCGTGGATCTGTTCTGTTTGGACGAGCTGGTGTTCCTTCGTGGTTAGGCCTTCGGCTGAGTGGAGGCTCTCGCCGTAGGAGTGGATGGTGTCCACCTGGGCGTGGGCTAGCACTACTATTGTGGCTGGAATGGAGAGAAATTTCGTGGTTATTTTTTGTTGCATCATCATAAAGGCTTGGATCTGCCAGAAGCAAACTGTTTAACAGTGGTAACTTTTAAATTTACTTTAACCAGATGGCTAATTCTTTTATTAAAAACGTTCGAAAAGTAGTCGCAATCTCATCTCAGCGACAATCAATGTCAAAAAGCGTAGGTAAATTAGATGCATTTTGACAAATTGAGACTGAGGTTAAATTGTGATCGTTTCTAGAAGTTAGTAGAAATGACACCCTGTTGTTTAGTGATGGATAGTAATGTAACTAACACATTTAGTGTTTTGAATTAGTTCAACGTACGTAATAATTAAATTATTAAGAGATTGTGGGTTGGTGAAATAATAAGCTCAATTACAACAATATGACATGATCATTCATCGTAGTCAAATCAAACTATTTAAGAGACCACTAAAGAAAAATCAAAGTTTCGACACAAAAAGCCCCGGGGCCCGTCAATAATGGCCTATAGTATCTGGGTTACAAAAGGAATTCATGTCAAATAACTAACTAATAAGTTTCGAACCACTTCAGATAATAAACTAGTTTTAATAAACATTGGATTATGTATTTAGAACTACGTATTTACGTTGTCCGAACCGGCCTAAATGCTTTAGATTATGTGCCCACGCATGGTATAGATTTTTCTTTTAGGGAATGTTTTGGTGACGGGTACGGTCAACGACTTTTGTAATTGACTGTACCCGTAAAGCGGTCTCAGTACTACACCATACCATGGGTAACCATAGAAGCTAATCTCTACATACTATACAACAAAATCACTTCCCGCTGTCTGTACGCTTAGATTTTTAAACTATGCAACAGATTTGAATGTGGTTTTCATCAATACTTAGAGTGATTCAAGAGGAATATTATATTATGTACCTAGAACATCGCCGTGCGACCAGCGGGAGCGGAGCAGTAACTAAGGCGTAACATAACGAGTGTGAAAAAAACAACGCTTAGAAGCTATTAAAAAAAGTAATTACCTTGTACTAAATCCTCGCCCTCTTCCCCAAACTGCTGTAGTGGCACCAGGTCACAGAACTCCGTAATAGCATTCAAACTCAGGGTCTGCGGCTGCACCGACTGTTGGCACACCATCTGCGAAGCCATCTGCTCCTTGTACACCATCAGGGTCACATTCACAGGGCCCTGGTTGGAGTTCCAGATCGCTGGGTAGAAGAACCGCTTGCCGGCTTTCACTGAGCTGGGTTTTGGTTGCTGGATTGCGAAGTCATTCCATCGTAGGTTGGTGCACGCCTTCAGACCTCGCAGTGATGGTTGCATTGTTGCACTTTGTTGGACCTGGAAATGAGACAGTTTTGTTTTAGTTGATTGGTAAGAGACAGTGGCAAAGCACCTACATAACACCTACTATTTTAGATACTGATAGTTAAACAGAATAAGCCTTTTGTTTTATTCGAGATGGGTAAGCTCTTGACTCTAATCTTGGTCAGAGGTGACATAAACACTCTAATCACCATTTGCCCTATGTGTTGTGACCGACAGACAAAAGATGGCCTTTTAAAGATTCTGTTATCCCCTTTCAGGTACGGAACCGTAAAATTAAGATAGTTAATGATATTTTGCGCAAGACAAAGGATTTCATAGCATGAGCGACATGCAAATGATATTACACGCAATTGACTTTTGACTTCATTTCTAAATAGATCACTTAACCAAACAAGATCTTAGATCACGAATACCTTCAAGGATTTACTTCACTTTAACTGTTCCATAAATTAAATCGTTCGCAGATACTTAAATTACTAACGCAATGCAAAACGGTCTACCACTTTATGCAATCTTACTAAGACAAGATAAAACAAATTACCTGTTCTAAAACTTGCGCGAGCGCTTCGTGATTCGCAATAACGACGGCGCCGTAATTGTCTTCTAGGTTCCTATGCACCACGCTTCGCCCTTTCCTGACTCGAAGTTTGTTTGTTGTATTTTTTGGAGTCATCTCGTTTTGATAATCCTCGTTCCCAGGACTGTCCATATTGTCGTTGGAACTGTAGAAACTATACGGAGAATAGATTTCAGACTCCGTTTCACTGCCGCAGTAAGGAAGGGATGTCCTGTTGAATATCCCGTTGTTGTATTTCGGGTATTCAGTGTGGCTTTCTACGCTTTTCCTGGTTTCAATTTGTGAGTTGGTTTCTCTTGGTTTTATGGCAGAATCGCATTCAGGGGAGCTTGACCTCGCGTGGTGGACGTATTCGTAATCACTGTCGCTGTTTTTGGCAGAATCACAGTTTTCTTCGTCGTATTTAGCGGAGTTGTAGACGTCATCGTAGCTGTGGATGACAGGGTCGTTGGTGGCCTGCACCAGCTCTTGTGGTCCGTCGTCTAATTCGTCTTTATCGTCGTCTATTTGATTTCTACGTTTGGGTAGCTCCAAACGTGCTTCTCTCTCGCGCATGCTCGCAGTCCGTTCCGGTTTTCTCGGCGCAAGAGCAGATCTGATTTCTCCTACAACATTGAATAATTTTGTTAGTTAAATTAATTTAATACCGTTAACATTATAATTTCTACATATAATATCTTGATGTTTGGTGATATATGCGAGCAGTTCCTTTGATCACATAACTTCTGACGTTTTAATTATCGTAAATTATTCATATCGACATATATTTTTTTATAACTTATAATAATGATGTAACAAAAATAACACCAAATAGGCTTATAGCGCGGATTTGCGGATACCAGCCTGACATACAGTAAAGTAAATCATAAGTCCTTTTGACTATTTTGTCAACAACAAAATGTACAAAGTAGAAGAGAATGAGAGTTATAAAGGTATGCATAATCAAATAACACCTACAATAATAATAACAAAAACAAATGACTCACCTAAGTTAGCATAAATACTGTCATTTTGTTTGGGTGCATTGGCCCACGCTTGCTGCTTCTGTTTCTTCTGCAGAGCTGCAGATTTCGGAGGCGGTGGTCGCGCTGGCTTCGGTACACTCGACACGGTCTTATGTTCCTCACTAGACTGTCTCGGGGGCGGTGGAGGCTTGTTCACTACCTTCGGAGTCTCAGGCTCCGTTGCAACACTAGAACTACTGTATATAGAAGACACGTCATCGTGACTCAATCGACGAAGATTACCCGAGATTTCACAGTTTGATTTCACAACCTCTACACCGTTAGATCCATTCATGTCCAAAGGATGTATGATAACGAGGCGTGGCTTTGGTTTTGGGGTCAAATCGTATATCTCCTCGGTTTTGCTTGACATCTTTGTCACTGCTGCGACTGTGAGCTCCTTTTTGTCGAGATCCTTTGAGGAGCCAATCCGAAGTAGCTTTTTGATTGAGAATTTTAGCTTTCCTTTGCGTTTGTCATCCAGCAGTAAGTTATCATGAGACAAGGATATGTTCCTCCGTGGAGCCGGTTCTGGAGTTGCGTCGACTCTCTTAATCTCAATTGGTTCTTCAGCAGGTCGCGGTTTACTTATTGTTGAAATAGTGGCTCTTTCCCTTTTCTCCAATTCCCTCACAATCGGTGCGTCTGACTTCATGAACCCGCCGGAGTTTCTTTGGTAAATATTAGGGTATTCCTCTACCGTGGGTGTTGATGGCGGCGTTGGCGCTTTCCGTTTGCCGAGACTACTGAGCGACGTGTCACTGTCCTCTTTAGTCAATACCGGTTGAGCATAATAAATCGGTTCGGCTTTGTCCTCGTGCACTTCTGTTATCTCATTATTTTTTTCCTCACTCAACGCTCCGATAATTTTCTCATCTTCGTCTTTTTGCGTATGCATGTACATATTTATTTGCTGCGGGCTTGTTGTGATAACACTTTTTTTTGTTGTCTGTTTGATAACTGGCTTGACTGGTAGCTTGGGCTTTTCTGGTAAAGCCGGTTTGTGTGCAGGCAATATGTCAGTAATCATGCCGTGTAAGAATGACGGTCGCGGGTCAAGAGTGGGGATAGGACTCTTTGGCAAAGCTGGTGCTTCCGTGGCATCGTCCGGGTCGGCTCTACCGTCTGGCTCACCCGCCAGTTCGCGACTGGCGTCTGCAGAAAATATATTATCTGGCTGTTTGGGTATTATTGGAGGCATGTCAATGATCGGACTTTGGAATGTAGAATAGCCACTGTTGGCTTGCCCGTCTACTTTTCGGAGTTGCCCAATTGGAGACATTTTTATGTTTTTATCGCCTTCGCTAAATACTTTAATTTTAACGGTTTCTTCGCATTTATGTGTTTCCGAAAAATGTCCGCTGTCGTCATTGTCAGAGTCTGTCCGCCCACTAAAGCTCTCGTCGTCTGAAGCTAGCGAGTTGTTAGCAGTTGAGTTCAAAGTGCTAACAGCTGAATCAACACTACTGCTCTCAATATTGATCTTACAGAATTTAAACTCAGACCGACCTAAGTTTACTTTCGGCCTTTCATGAGTTTTTTGCAATGGCAATTGTCTAACAATACCGTTCTTCTTTATTTCACACATTTCTTTCTTTTCCGGTTCATCTTGCATACTTTCTTTCATTTTTTCGTCCACCACTGTAGGTTTATTGCTATCTTTTTGAGACATTTGATTATCATTGCCGTTAGACATTCGATTTTGTTCTAACGTCTCTGATATCTCTTCTAGCAAAGATTTTTCAGTACAAATAGTTCCACTGGTATTATCGGCACTTATGATCGTTTCTGTTTCTTTATATGAAGATAAAATTATGTTAGTTTTATAACTATTACACGTTTCTTCAACGTTTGCTTCTGATACGTGTATTACGGCGGGTTTGCGGACGTGGGACTTATGGTTCGGCTTATTCTCCGAGCCGAAAGGCGTGACAGACACCAATAGAGTCTTCTTCTTGCCATCCGAGTCTGTTTGCACCTTCCCCAGCATCAGAGATGTGTATGACTTGGCTGCAGAATCTGCTAACAAATTAGCTTTGACTGTATTGAAGTCTGTGTTTGATTTAGTGATTTTATGGAGTTCTCTCTCCTCCTCTGTATCTGGAAACGGGTCATCCTCTTCAGTTTCTTCTGACATTTCGAATTCCTCTCCATCAGACCAGTCATCACCTCCGAAGCCTATAACGCTGCATACTTCTTCGGGGAAGGTGACGTTTCTTTTGTTTTTCTTCTTTGGGTGTATTTTTAGAATACTTGGCGGTGTCTTCTTGAAGTATGTGCTTCTGTTTTGGAAGGGTGTGGTGAGGTACTTGCCGCCATCGGTCGCCCGCTCCTGCTTGACGTGTTCCTCGCGCGACTTGAAGCAGTTGGAGCAGAAGTCCTTCTTCCACGCGTTCTGCACGAAGTTGTGACACACCGGTGACATCTTGTCTTTCGAGTATTGTCTGTTGATCACGTAACTGGCATTCTGGAAAGAAAGAAAAATTTATGTTATTATTTCTTTTATGCATTGTGATTATTGTAAATGGTCCTTTGATTTTCCTTCAGTACAAAGCTTACATTTATAATTATAGGAAAAAAAATACCATCGGGTTTTTTTTTATAACATCTACAATAAAGATCGGATGGGGCTATGTCGGGACACACAGCCGTTGGTTTTACATGAAACGTCTATGTCAGCGAGCCGCTTTTAGTGCTATATATTGAAACCTATTTCATTACAGTCTACTCTTAATTGGTTTATGTGATTTTAAAGACGGTTCACGTCACAAAACAAACTACTGTTAGCACGATTCTAATTGTAGTTCACCACTTCATAAATAACATCGTGTATAGCATGGGAGAAAATAGGAATTGTATGGGAAAGATCACAGGTGTTACGGAAGTTCCCATACAAATACCATAACACGAAGAAAAAGTAATGATTGCTTTGTATTGTATTCACAATATTTGTCATAGGGACAGACAGAAATATGGAATCCGCTTTGGTGCCGTTAGTTCATAGTACAGTGCTAATTTGAACGCTAACAATCTACCTACACGATTTTCTGTAATAGGGCGTGCACGATTGCAGCCCAAAAGTGCCGTTGCAGTCAATTATTCTTGGAACTGTTAGTGTAAAGGTCAAACCTCGGCCGTCCGCAACGGACTATGCCTTAACAGGCCTTGCATTGAATTGTGATAAGTACTTGGTACTTGAGTATTAAATGACATTTTATATAATCATTTTTGAATGGCAAACAAACCGACGGCACACTTGATGTTAATTGGTCACCTCTGCCTATAGACCTGCAATACCAAAGCCCTTGCAAATGCGTTGCCATCCGAAACACTTCTATTTTATTTATTTTATATTTGTATCTAGATAATTCTCCCTCTGTTGGTCAAATGTCCTTTCGATAGACTACCTTTGAAAGGAAACAGCCAACGCTTATAATAGAGAAACCTTCAGGCTTGTTCGTGTATAAAATAACTAAGCACAATTAAATCACAATCAGTTACAAAAAAAAAACCACAAATTCTACCTACTTAGATTCGTATTTTAACCTGCTTTTAAAAACGTTTAACCTGGATACAAAGAAGAATTTAACTAAACAAATAAAGAAGGAAGTAATTGGCAACATTTCCAAACATTTACTACAGTTACTCGTACATATCCATCTAGTTTTTACATAATGCTCATGGTGCGTGCTCTAACTAATTCATCGGTACCTTACATAAACTCGAGTTTCTTCGGGAATCGATATACCTGTTCGGACTCGATTAGCGATACTTTAACGAGTCACGTTCGGTTATCGAATTGGAATACGAGAAGTGGAATAAATCCCTAGTGGACGATTTGACGTTTGGTACAAGTTGGGAGCTGATTGTGTTTTGTTTCTCAAATAATTTTATACAGGGATTTAAATAAATTGGTTTATTTATTGGTAGTTTATCAGTGAGAAAAAAACCCCAACAAAAAAACACCGTCCGTGTGTCCTAAATATACCGGCGAACTTTGGGTGTACATTGGTACACTTCTGCCTAACCTTTCGGGGAATTCAGGCGTAATGGTTTATTTTTTTTATCATTGAGCAATACCGACGTTTAAAGTTGAAATAAAATAATTTTGAATACAGTTTGTTTTAGTGGCTAAAAATGAACTTATTCAATACGTTTAGCTTCTGCCCCCTTCTTCGACTTCTTCTTCGACCGTATGACCGTCAAGTATGTCATAAAATATAACACATGATAATAAGGAATGGTGTACCTTTCTATGGGTGGAAGAATTATTATAATCGGTTGGACAACAATTAAGTTTACCTAATAATATAGCACGATATTTTTGATTTTATTAGGCCCGAGCTTTAATGTTAACTTATTTGTTTATTTTATATTAATATTTTTTGGAAAAGTTATTGCTGATCAAGTACAATAGTTCGGTTGTTCAAAAAAATAATAAGGCCAATTTCAAGTTTGATTAATTGATATTCAAACTATGTACTAGATAAAAAAACTTTTTTTTTGTTAAAACCAGTGTTTCAGAATTTGCTTTTTATACGTAAAAATGCACAGAACATGTTACGGTTGTAAATACCTACTGAAATATTATTTCGGAAACATTTACTTCAGTGCTAATGCCGACTGTTTGATGAGGATTATGCCCCCTTTACATAAGATAAGCATGGCTAATACGGTTTTAAAACTATGTATGAGGTCGAAAGGTTATGTAAACACCCCTTAGATAATACATTGTATACGATCGGGGTTAATACGGAAATGGACATCGTGATATAACCTAGTGTTTTGAATTTCAAATTTGGATTTTGGAAGACTTAAGACCGTTACTTTCTCTTTAGGTCAGTATTAGTTTTAAATACTTAGATTTCTGTCGGTTCCGTACACAAAGAGTTCAAACGGAGAACTATTGCTCTTGTTTATTTGTCTGTCCGTCTGTCATAGGGCTATATCTTTTGAACCATAATAGGTAGATAGTTGAAAATTTTAAATATATTGTATTAATATGGCCGGTATAACAAAAAACACAATAAAATAAACACACATATACCATCATGCCTGTATTCCCCAAAGGGTCAGGCAGAGGTGTACCAATGTACACTCACAGTTCACCGGTATGTTTAGGTCCCACGTGATAAAATAAAATAAATTGAGGGGTCAGGAGGAAATAATAATACAAGAAAATGCAAGTCCGACTTACAATAGCCCAGTTTTTTGCCTAAACGAGTAATAGTAATGTTTAAAAGTACATTCGGGCAATGTATTACAGCCACACAGTACCAGGAAAACATAACCCATATAAAATTGCCATAATGATGCATTTAACAGAAATAATTTGATTTGTTTTGTTTGGATATTAAATATTCCCTCGACTTTATTACTGCATAATTTAGTATTATTTTTCATGGTCTGTCGTAAGAATCTTGCTTTGTTTAAACCACAGATTACAAGTTTAAACAAATCGACCGAACGTGCGTAAACCCAGTGCCTAGTAATTACTTAATCTATTACTAATCATAGTCTTCTCACGAAATAAAAACAAAGTAACTGTGATGTAAATTACTTAACTAGTATCATAAGCTTTTATATAATCATTAGATTTAATGAGATATTTTGAATTCAGAATTCCGAAAAAGAGAAAAAAATATCATAGATGTCCCATTTTTATTGTAATCCTTTCTGCACAGGAAGGAAGAAAATGAAAAGAAAAAGAAATATATAAAACCGAACGAAAAATAAGTCATACTATTGATGTAATATATTGTCTTATATTTCCTGAATAGTAATGAAAAACATTTGACATTTAAGTACTAAAAATTAAAATTATAAGATAACCTTTTTGGCATGTTATATTAGATGACGCAATTAATTAAATGTGGATTGGCTCGTTTTGGGAGAATTAAGCTCAATTTACAGTCTGATTGTTTATTTAATGACTAACGATGTCTAAACTTTACTTATTTATTTGTTTATTTCGGGTCTCCAACACAATATACTCTCAAATCATGACATTTCTACAAATAATGGTATGGTGGAAGGTATGATGTAGGTGTAGGTACTCACTTATAGATGCACAATAAATTTAACAACTAGCCATCATAGAATAATAATTATAAACATAAAAGAGGAACAAAGGTAAATTATGAAACAAAATACAAAACAAATGAGCACCTCCTCTTTTTAAAGTCGGTTTAAAATAACCCTTACAATTACTTTACCAATACATCAAACTTAACAACCGTTATCCGCTTTCGCTCACAACTTGAGTCAGTAATATGCGTAACAAAGGCAGGTATGTGCTTTCTCCGCAAACACCGAGTATGGATGTCGCCACTGTGTGCTGATCAAATATTCATAATTACATTGATGTGCTTGAAGAGACTTACTGTAGGCATTGTACTGTGTAACTATTAGAATTAGGTCTCGTGGTCGCAAGCGCGACTGCTAAACCAGGGGCCCCTGGGTTCGATTCCCAGGTCGGGCAAAAAGTGTTATCGGGATTTCTATTAGGAGTTTCTCAGTAGCAGCCCGGAGTTTGGAAGTTAGTGGTGTGACATCCCCGTGCCTCGGAAAGTATGTAAAGCCGTTAAATGTATGTGTCGGATCGGATTGCCATCTCAAAGGACTATTATGGTCATTATGACAACGGCAACGGCAACGGCCCGGCACGGAAAACCCAAACAATAGATGACCTTTTAAATTATCAATTTTAATTGAATTTATCTTATTAAATTTGATGGTATAGCGTAAGTAAGTAGCGGGGTAAGTTCGGTTATGAAGTTAGAAATAATATATGTACTTTTGAATTAAGTATGTATTATTTTGTAATCTCGTGTTTTTGTAAACTGCCTCGTCCTACTCGCGACTGCTACGGTCTTGGATTCGTTTCCCAGGTCAATCAACAGTGATATTGGGTGTATCTATTAAATTCTCAGTAGCAGCTCGGAGCTAAGATTTGTTTCCGGTTAATGGGAGCTAAAACATACTGGCGAATTGTGAGTGTATATTGATACACCTCTGCCTAATCTTTCGGGGAATACAGGCTTGATGATATGATCATCATCATCTTCCTGCCCTTATCCCATTTTACTTGGGGTCGGCGCAACATGTTTTCTTCTTCCATGCCAACCTGTCAACCGTCATACTATCACTGACTCCCTTCTCTTTCATATCATTCTTCACACAATCCATCCATCTTTTCTTTGGCCTCCCTCTTCCTCTACATCCATCCACATTTACATTCATAACTTTTTGGGTCACATGCGTCTCATCCCTCCTCTTCACATGTCCATACCAAGACAAACGGTTCCCTTTCAACTTTTCTGTCACTGGCGCTACTTTCAAACTTCCTCTAATATACTCATTCCTTACCTTATCCATTCTGGTCACACCACACATCCATATCAACATTCTCATCTCCGCAACATGCAATCTTTGTTCATCCGTCTTCTTCACGGCCCAACATTCCGATCCATACAGTACGACAGGTCTTATAACAGATTTGTTATTTGCTTGATGATATGATGATATTTTGTAATAATTAAAATCAGCCGTTTCCTACAAAAATGCTCCACACGAAGATTAAAATGTATGAAACAGCAGATTCTCTTTATTTCAGGGTTATTCGTATTCAAGAGTATTGAGCTCAATTGATCACGTATCGTGTTTATTGCTTCTTATGGTGGCGTGACAATATGCACAATGTAAGAAAACGAACAAATAAAAGTCATTGAAGTTTGACGGCCGAATCAATCGTGCAATAAAATCAATATGAATTCGTTCAATTGTTCTGACGTAAAAGTATTCGCTTTGAGTTGATTTTCGCATTAGAAATATATGGCTATCCACTTGAATATGACGGACGACCTGATTAAGACCGCAGGAAGACGCTGGATGCAGGACGCTTTCAACCGGTCCTTTTAGAAATCTATGGGGGAGGCCTATGTCTAGTAGTGGACGTCCTGCGGCTGATATTATGATGATGATGACTTATCTATAGGTAAGAGTTGTCAGATAAGAACGAACTTTATAACAGAGCCATATAAAGAGGGTCTTTGACATCCGCGCGAGCGAAGTCACAGGCAAAAGTTAGTAACATTATAAGGTACAAAAATAAGGCCTGTCCGCACACGGCAAACAATCGGTGACCGATTTTTTGTCGGAGAGAAAGGAACGTTTAAATCCTAACATAACAACGCAGATGACCCACAAACAAGTCTGTCCTACGAAACGATGGATCTATTTAACGCTCCGATTATCATTCCTACAAAAAAAACTTTTTACAAAAAAAGACAACCGCCTTCAAAAACTGAATATGTGAAAAATAACTTTCGTTTTGGAAGTCGGTGGCTTTGGATTTGTTTGTTGTTTTGTATTACCACCGACTTTCAAATATATCATTATCTAATCATAATTAGCGGAAATATCGCGTGACAACCATACAAAAAAAAAACCTACAGACGAATTGATGGCCTCTTTCTTTTTGAAGTCGGTTAAAAAGTCGGACGTGACCTACATGGCCCTAACATGTCGTAAAACCAAATTGACAGTTTAGTGTAACTGGAATGCGATTTCTAAATAATTGCAGAGCACGATGAGTGCACGTAAGAATAGTAACATTCTATCAATATTTATGTGCGAACCTGATTCATTACGTGTTCGCGGCCCTGATGTAACGAGAACATACACACATACGCCTATTTCTATGCTTACCACTGCAGTAAACAGAGCGTGAAGATAAATGAAGTGAGTTTTACATAATAGGTATTAACATTTGCTATGGCATTTTATTTATCAACCGTCTTGTTAACAATCATCCTTGTTTATGCTCTAGGTCATCAGTTTAGAAAGAAGAAAGAAAGAAAAAATGTTTATTGACACAGACCATGTGCACACAGAAATAATAATAAAAAGGCTATTCATTATAAAGAAAAAATATAAGAAATAATTGTGTGCCTCACGGCTGCAACGAATAGGCCCAGCGGTGTTATGGATGACTCACGCTAGACCGTGTCGGGTCCGAGCCGAGTGTCGGCCGTAGCACGGTCATCTAATATTACATATATATTGTATGCACACACTCACGCTATACCGAGCGGCAACCGAGTGACGGCCGATACAAAATATATGTAATACTAGCTTTTGCCCGCGGCTTCGCTCGCGTTAAGAAGTATTATTATTAATTAGGTATTTTGTTCCATTAGGTACTGATAGGTTCAAACTAATATGTTTACATCCTCCATCATCCCTTATTTTAACCCCATGGGGGTTCAATTTATCAAAATCCTTTTTAAGCGGACGTCTTCATCATAGTAGCTCCAATCTTTAATTTCAGTTCAATCAGTCGAAAATCTAAGAAGATTTATACAAACTTTCATCCCCTATTTTATACCCTTAGGGGTGGAGTTTATCAAAATCCTTTCTTAGGGGATGCCTACGTTATAGTAGCTTTATGCATGCAAAGTTTCAGCTCGATCGGTTTAAAATTGACAAAGTTTCATACAAACTTTCATCCCCTATTTTATCCCCTTGGGGGTAGAATTTATCGAAATCCTATTTAAGCGACGTCTTCATCATAGTAGCTCCAATCTTTAATTTCAGTTCAATCAGTCGAAAATCTAAGAAGATTTATACAAACTTTCATCCCCTATTTTATACCCTTAGGGGTGGAATTTATCAAAATCCTTTCTTAGGGGATGCCTACGTCATAGTAGCTTTAAGCATGCAAAGTTTCAGCTCGATCGGTTTAAAATTGACAAAGTTTCGTACAAACTTTCATCCCCTATTTTATCCCCTTGGGGGTAGAATTGATGAAAATCCTTTCTTAGCGGATGCCTATGTCATAACATCTACCTGCATGCCAAATTTCAGCCCGATCCGTCCAGTGGTTTGGGCTGTGCGTTGATAGATCACTATCTCAGTCAGTCAGTCAGTCAGTCACCTTTGAATTATATATATTTAGATTAGTTGACCGTGCTACGGCCGACACTCGGCTCGGACCCGACACGGTCTAGCGTGAGTCATCCTTTATTCTGTAAAACCCTCCTTCCGTGAAGTGAGCGTGTGGCGACCTGTCAATCCCTATCATCGTATAGTGACAGCACAGTTTTAGCTCACTTCACCTTAATTCACTGAGGGAGATTTCTTACAGAATAAGCCGGCAGTTCAGCATACGGATGTTTGATCCGGATGCTTTGTATCGATATTCCGGATCGTAATGTATCGTAATACACTGTCTCGATTCAATTTATTGATATAATTTTTCAAGTCAGTATTCGTATTAGAAGTCGCGGGCATACGCTAGTTGTAAATAAATGCACATCACAACACCAGCTTACCCAACCAACAACGGGACATCTCATGCTGATCTGGTGCTATTCTAAAAGTTCATTTGCGAAATCACTTCTTAATCCGCGGTGCGATTTTAGTTTCGTATTCTTAAAATGAGTGAGTTCGACACTCTAGCGCCACCACGCGATAAAGTATGTGAAAAGTATTATATTGAGTGAGTATTTTGACGTTCTTCAATAGGATTTGATATTCTGCGAAGCGAGGGTAACTATCGAGATGACGTTCGAAGTGATTTGCCTATTTCAGAAAGCATAGCTGATCGAAAACTAACATGAACTACACACCGTTTACTGTAAGATGTTCTCTACCGTGATGTTGGCTCTATTGCTTTGTGAATTCAAGACAGATTGACAAGCAGTAGTGCCAACCTGACGGCAGAGGACATCTTACGATGAACGGTGTGTAATCAACTAATGGAAGAGTAACATAACTCTCACGTATTTACTCATATAAGTGCCGCTAATAATATGGCAGCTAATAAGCCTTTACATGTAGGTATCAGCCACCATCTCACCGTATCAATCGAGCTCATCAATGAACAATACTTCATTATGTATGTAAGTGGGCGTTGCTACACTACAAAAAGTTGATGCAAAAGTTCTACATTCATTGAGGTTTGCCGACTTGAGTCTGGGTCGGAAAAAAACAAATTAGCGATCTGTGAGAGACTGCAGTAAATGGGGAAAGAATTGAAGTGGTTTTTAAAAGTATCTATTGGGTTCATTTATTAGTGCCATCGTTGTTTCAGTGCCACATAGAGACGGAGTTATACATGACACATAACATCTAATTTTTACACTAAATCATATCTACATCGAAGAAAATCATCGATGCAAGTCAATTTTCGACAGGTCCAAAATGCTTTTTAGTAACTGTAACGAGGTTGTAAAATCTTTATTAAAATTAAATGCAAGACAAATCATTGAAAGCCGTAGGCACGTAAAATGTAAAAAATACACGGTGGAAAAAAAAGTAAGGGAACACTTTTGCCATGGATTTATAGGATACTAAACCAGATAGTTGAAGAAAAAACTGCCACATATTTTTAATATTTTTGAATAGAATTGCAGTACTGGATCTAAAATCCAAGTACTAAATCCAAGGTTTTCATTACAACATCCCTTCCACTAGTTTTAATCATTTTTCCTTCGTGGTATTTGGCCTTAAGGCCCAACTATACTACTACTATGCTTGCCTTATATTGTCTGCTTGTGATTCTTTGCTATAAGTCCAGTCCTTCAAGATGAGTTATAAAAACTTCCACTTCTGTTCTATTCTTAAGCAGTGAGCGGTATGTCTTGTGAGGCCACAAGCTGTGTCCTTCGATACAGCCTGAAACTGGTACACCAGTGTTTATATTTGTTACCGTCCTACTTTACTACTGTTTGTTTTATTGGATAGTTATTGTTATATATTGAATAAACGTATGTGTTACGTCAGGATAAACCTTGCGGGGCCGGTCATTTTGGTTATCTTGGCCTTAGCCCAGTAGTAGGAGAGTAAGGGTTAGAGAAAAAAAGCATTTTCTTTGGAAATCCATTTCCTGGGAAGACCATAATGTTCTGTCTGTGCGTCTATTGCGGTACAGAACCCTAAGGTTCTGTACCGCAAAAGGGAAATCGGAATCCCTTTTACTTTTTGTCCGTATGTCACAATGGGATTTTTCTTAAGATCGTCGGTCGGTCGTTTTTGTTAACGCGAATAAAATTTTCCAGTCAGACACAAAAAGAAAAATGTAGTTTTATAGCAAATATTATTAAGATCCCATCTCTTTAAGACACATTTTTCTAGAGATAACATGATTCTTTACTTTACAAAAGTATGTCAAAAAAGCACGTGAATATTTTTAAACATACCATTATTATCATCGCAATCTAGTTTATCTTTTATCTTATAAAATAAACAAGTGCAAATATGTAGCCGTTTTGAACGCACCTCGGTATAGTTGTAGAATGGATAAATAATTAGTTCCCTTGGCCCGATATTTCTAAAGTACATAATTATATTTGAACAGTGATGTATGGTTTATTGTTCACGTATTAGTGATGATGATAATGTTGGTAAAGTTTAACTTACTACAGCTCGTGACTTCGTCAGCGTTGAGTTCGGAATTTAACCAAAGCCTAAATTATTCGATATTTTGCTCTATTTTAAAACTAGCTTCTGCCCGCGACTTCGTCCGTGTCCGTGCACTTTTCCGAGACAAAAAGTATCCTATGTGTTATTCTACACTACAATCTATCTCACTACCAAATTGTATCCAGTTCCTTTAGCTGTTGAAGCGTGCAAGAGTAAAAAACATCCATCTATCCTCCCGTCCATTCTCACAAACTTTCGCATTTATAATATTAGTAGGAATAGGATTGTACGGTGCCACGGAACCATTGATGTGTGAGTTCGACTCGTACTTGACTGATATTTTCTTTATGACAGACAATAGGTCAGTTGGAATCTTTAAATGGATCGCGATCCAGTCACCTTTTAGAAATATTACCACAGACCATTCCAAAATAAGTTAGCTACGATTTGAACCGTATCAACAACAGTAGCACACGGTATCCAGGCCAGAATAGTTGTAAGTAGTAACCGGTTCAGGTCGAGGTGAAAATCGCACGTAGCACCTTTGCAAATATGACTACGGATATCATTGTTTGTATTTGAGAATATGGTTAGCCTAGATACATTAATATACAGGATAAGTTTTTAACCAGTGCGTAAATTTTTTTTGGTAGTTCAGTGTCAGTAATAGAACACATTTCCGTGTTTAGTTAAAAAAATAAAATAAAAAAAATTTCATCCTTATCCGAGTTTGAAATAAGCAAAACATCCAGGACATAATCTATTCGCCATACTATCAATGAAAACTCGCGGCCGCCGCCGCCGCCCGGGCGCATGGCTGGGGTGAGGGGGTGGGGAATGCGCTAGCGCCGAGTGACAATGAAATATGGTTTTTAAGTAAACATGTTTCGTAAGCGATAAATTTTTTTTTTAGGACTAAGACATATCAAAATAAAATATACGTGTTTAATAAAACGTGTTGAAGTTTATTATGGCAAAATTTACGCACTGGTTAAAATTTTTTCCTGTAGGTGTCTTCAGCGTGACAATGTTTCAGGGTGTCGGATATCGCAGAAATATTAAGATGACTGTACAGACAAACGTTCTTCATACAAAAGTCTAACTAACTAGTTTATGATTATCTCAGCTTTTTTTTTAACACGTTTTTATTAGGTCAACGTTTATGTTTAAATATAAGTTTCCTAAGTTACTCCTTATATCACCTATTTACTAGTGAAAATTCCGTCAAAATTGGTCTAGCCGTTTCGAAGATTATCTGAAATAAATAGACAGAATATAAAAATTGTATCGTTGTCGTAAAAAGCTGTTATTTTGGTATTACAAAGAAACAAATACTTTAAATTTATTTGTATAGTTTATAATTAAGCAAAACTTTGAGATATATTATATCGAACTGATATTCCTGAATAGTAATATAACATATTTGGCATACTGAATTAGTTTGATGGAGATTGCGAATTTACTCATTATGGCAGGACCATATGAATTCTAAATTAATTGTCCTCAGAAAATTATCGCTCTACACAAAATACATTATAGATTTTAATTTCCCATTTATATGTGTATCTGACCATTTAGAAGGCGAGACACTAGGTTGTTAATTATCGGCCCACAATAGGCTATAAATAGTCTGTTATCTAAATCAAATTATGGAAGTCTACTCAGTACAGTGTGCCGTTTTGGTGATCAATAAGCGGTGCTGTTTGAGCTCGATACGGAAGCCGTCTGGCGTTGATAGATATTCTTGTGTTCTCTGATATTAGGGCTGCGATCACCTAAACTCCCGTCGCCGGATAAAAACTTTAAAAGTCCCAGACCTTTAGGTGAAATTGAGTTTATTTCTCGGACGCCCCTGAAAAAATATTTTTGCAATAAAAATCAAAACACCGTATTCGCATAGGTAGTAATTATGAATATATTTTTTAACCAAGATTTCGGAAATCGGGATCCCTCTGCCACAAAAAGTATCAGACAGTGTAGACACTTTTTGGCAACCCCTTCTGGACGACCCCCAGACGCCCTTTCAACTAGGACAAATCCGGTTAAACCCGGACACATGGTAGCCCTATCTAATATTAGTTGCTCTTAATTTGAGAAGGAAATACCTGGTGAGAAGATTGTACAAGTACCTAAGTGCTTAATTACCTCAGTGCTCTAACTACAAGTACTATTATTAAGTGCTTAAAAATACCATAACCACGCGATGGATTTCTACTTGTAGAGTGAATAGTAGTTAGCTACCAGTAAAACTGTTATGTTATACATAATACAGTTATTATGTCATTTTCATCATTGGAATTATATAGAACTGTAATTATATATGTTGATTTGTAAACATGCAAGAAGCCCCAAATTATACTAAGGTGTTAGGTACCGGCAGTGGACATTTTCTACTGTTGGATTTTCTGTTTTCAGCGCTGACCCGAGAGTAGCAATTACAAAAATGCGCAAGATAGAATAATACTGTTTTAGGAGACGGTGTTAGATTACGTTCAAACTGCCTTTCGATCATTGAAGGGTATAACAAGACAATTCTTGGAACAACTCCACTTAAATGAGGACTAACTTAAAACATTCAAGCCAGGAGAGAAAACCTCATGATTCACCAATGTAGGTGCACAATGTACATTGATTAAGAAGCAGTTTCTCAACAACGATATCCAGTAATGTCCTACTAAACAGCTTTTTACTTAAGCCAGACATTTCACTGTCCAATGTCACCTTGAGAGTTTGAATACCGGTTGAACTGAGCAACTCCTTAAATAGTCTGTACAAAGTGGTGATGATCTCACCTGGATTATGTCATGATTGGTCAGTTTTATTGAAGTAATCTTACTGGCTTTTATAAATGGGAAAGTTTGGGAAAAGCTTAGATTAAGTATAAGTCTGGAACAGCATAGGCTTTTGGACATTTTTATCCGTGGAAAATGGGCAGTTCCCGTGGGATACTTTAGGACTTTGGATAATTCTGAATTCGATACAGATGAAGTTGCAGGCAGAAAGAAGCTAGAGAATTTACGCATTTGTTTGCGACAATACTTGGTAAAAAACAGAAAATATGTAGAGATAGTCCAAGAGAGAGAGATTGAGTCCTCAGATTTATATCATTGTAGCATGTCTGAAATTTTGAAAAGTACCTACCTAAATCACTTACATTCTAGTCAAAAAAATTACTTCAACACACATCAGGTGTTGAAGTAATTTTTTTTTATGCTTAAAAGGAAAATTTTGAATACGTTAAGTGGTACTGTCATGCTTTTTTCGTTTGCGATAAATTTAGCTAAACGCCGTAAAGTTCTGAACTTAGAACACAGAATAAATAACTATTATGTGCTTAAAGCGTCCTTCAACTATACCACAATCACGTAGCTCTGGGATTGGGACATCAGCCTTTTGTTTGTTGATGAAGTCAAGCTATCTTACACGAGATTCAACAGCAAAACTTGATCAGGCTTTCGAAAATTAAGTGTAAATCTGATCTCTAATATCAACAGAGGCTACATAAATAAGTCGAGCCCAAACATATAATTATCCAGTCGTATTGTCGATGGCGAAGATTAATGCTCTGTTTCCACCCAAAGTGAAAGTGGTAGCAGGGAATTAAGCATCGATTAAAATCGATTTATATCGATCTCTGACTTCAATAAATTTTGTTTCTTGACAGCGTTAGTACCTACTGTAATTTCGAATAAAGAATACACCATTCGTCTGATTTCTCGGCTTGATGGTTTAATTTTTGAGACAGGTGAAAATTTAAACCCACAATTGGTAGAAAGGTTTATTTTAGAGACGGGTAGACGTGTCAATCAAGAAGTTTATGTACTGTTTTCTTATGGGTGATTTAGTTCTATCTTTCAGATGATATTTGATGTGTGCAGAGTAACTTTTTTTTTTTTTATTTACCTCGTCCTGTCCCAGTGCTGGGCAAAGGCCTCCCTCAATTCCTTCCATTTGCTCTTTTCCTGAGCCACCACCTCGAACCAGCCCTCTCGATTTGCAAAGGTAATTTATTTTATTATTGCATATATTTCTGGCAGAAGTTTGTTGTGGAAGTTTGTTGTTAGTTGGGGTTTGTTGGTGTACATTGGTACCTACATCTCTGCCTAGCACTTCGGGGAATACAGGCGTGATGGTAAGTTTGTTGGGAACGTAGGTATAGAAAATGAATACATTTTTTCGATTTTCTACCAAATGGTAGAAAATGTATAAAAGTATTAAGGCTCATTAAATAATTAGGCTTGTATTTTTATTACAACCATTTGACACAAAACTTCATAAAAACCCTAATTATATACTCTTTATTTCCTAACCTCGCTTTTACACGTGTCGAAGTCGTTAACGTTTTTTTTTAATGTGAAAGGGCCTTTCCTCGAACCGTAATTGCTTGCAAGCCGCGGGCCGTGGTTGCATGTTCCCACAGAACCAGCCTATATTAGACGCGGAGCTATTAAACTATTTTAGAGGAATTTTAATCTACTTACGACTGCATGCTGGGGTTTAGTGTAGTAGGATATTTAAAAATTGTGTTCTTATTTTTGGATGTTCTTTAGCGTAATTTTTAGATCTTTCTTTGTTTTTAGTGGTGGTGTTAGGAAATTAGGGATATATCTCTCGGATTCACTTGAATATTGTTCTGTTCCTAGTATCTTCGTTTTACTTTTGTAGTGTTGAGAAATTGAGAATATATTGTAGGGTATTTCTCTTACGGATTAACTAGCATAAAATTCTGGTTCCTGTATATTACACATACACAATACAGGTAAACTTCAGTCTATTGTAGGCGTGCTACTAGTTTAGTCTCTTTTAATTATTGCGATTTATAGCAAAAGTTAACCATTAAACCATTTACAGGCTCTTTTGAATTGTCAAGTAGTCGGCCAGTCAGAAAGTTTAAGTTAGTTGCTCGTTCCAAAACTTAGGTAGGTTTTTATGGAGAAGAACAAGCAAGAAACTCCATGAATAAAATTTCTATCTACAGCCATCGAGACATTCATTTCAATACAGTTCAAGAATTACCTGATCTTACACTTCTTAGTCTGGTTACAGTTTCTTAAGAGTAAAAGTTTCCAGTTACAAAAAGCAGAAAAAGTGCAAACCAATAGAAGCTTCGACACCATATAGAAAACTTAACCCGTTAGTTTCGTGTTGAGTGGGAAGAAAAACCTAGACGTTTGACAGGTTAGAAAACTAAGTTGCCATGATATTTTCACTTGCAACTTTCTACCTTTACGGCTTAAAGGCACTAATAGAAAAGATTAGCATTAGTTATGTGCTTATGTGACAACTTGACATGTGAGTAGGGTTGCCATTCTTTAAGTAAATAAACTTTTACTTTGTGCAACAAAAAAATATGAGTGTCAAAAACCCATTACACATACCATCATGCCTGTTATCCCCGAAGGGATAGGCAGAGGTGTACCAATGTTCACCCACAGTTCGCTGGTACGTTTAGGTCCCATGTAATAGGAGGCGAGCTTATTGCCATTAACCGGGCACAACATCTAACCCCGAGCTGCTACTGCGAATTTCATAGAAAGATCCAATAAAACTTTTCTCGATCTGGGAATCGAAACCAAGACCTCTACCGTAGCAGTCGCGCGTAAGACCACTAGGCTAACGAGGCAGTTAAAAAAAAACAAAACAGGGCGGCAGTGTCGGAAATCCTACAATCCAAATTAGAAAGACCTTTGAAAAACAAACAAAGAAGAGCCTAATAATGTGTGCAATTAACAACCTTATTTTAAAGACGTATTAAGTACCTAGATAAACATACTAAATATCACATTAGAACGTATCATATCGTAGTAGGTAATAATTTAGAACATCATTAGTCTTATCATCATATTTTACGTCATAATTTAAGGAAACTAAACAAGAAATTCAACAGTTGTTACTAACAGTGAATAACATTGTATTATAAAACTTTGACTAAATAAATAAATAATGATAAACACTATTACATACCTACCTATATCTACTTTCATGAAACTTACTTTTGAAGACCTTAAACAATAGTAAAATTACCAAAGATTGAAAATTAAATAAAATCTAAATAATTTTCTAGACTCTAGAAGATTCTATTACGAAGGACACAGTCCTAAGTACAACGGTGCGGTGGCTAGACATGACAGACAGATTAAGAGATTATTGTTGACATTTTCAATTTTCGGAGGCTCATAACCTTTGAAAAAAAAAACAATAATGAATCATACAAATACAATGTGAGAAAAATCGTCAATTGCCTTAAAAACCATGATTTATTTACACATTTTCTCATTACCCATATAAGTCCAGTCTATCCATAAACACGTATGAATCAACCGTAATGACTAACGGTCAGTTACACAATCCACCTTGCATTATGACCTACGTCCACGGCACCACAAACATAAAATTATGTAATGTAAATGTTGGTAGATAATGCACAATTATGAATAATAGTTTATGTTGTTAATAATATAGTCTGACTGGACTTTATCTTCAAGATAATAGAACTAATAATTCATTAACATGCAAAGCCAAAGGTCATTGACCAGGCGTTGTGAAAACAGAAAGGCGTGCCAACTATGCTATCGTTGGCATATGACATCTGTGAGCTATGCGAGTCATCAAAGATGAACGAGGCTGAGTGAGAGATACTTGGATGTTCAGAAACTGCTTGGCAGAGCACTTGAAAGAAAAAGAAGAATACGAAGAAATCAGATTTACAATATGAACCTGTTACTTTAGGACATGGTTCTTCATTAATTTTCTATTATATAGGTTTTTAGTGATATTACCTGCCCATCTGTGGGTGTACGTTGGTTACACCTCTGCCCAACCCTTCGGGGAATACAAGCGGATAGTATGTATGTATTTATGTTTGTATGTACCCGCCCATCTGCGAAAGCGATTATTGTCAATTCTACATTTTAAGGTGGACGGACGACCTGATTAAGACCGCAGGAAGACGCGGGTTGCACGCCGCTTCCAACCGGTCTTTTTGGAAATCTATGGGGGAGGCCTATGTCCAGCAGTGGGCGTCCTGCGGCTGATATGATGATGATGATTATGATATTTTAAGGATAAATAAAAAGTAGTGTTGAGCTTTTCAAATGATAGGTGACGTCATGATTTATAGAACAGTGACCGGTAGAACTAACGTGACATAATAATAAATAACTTTTGTAATCTAATAAAGATATCAGTCGGTAATTTTTCTGCGAGAAAACAATTATTTATTCATTGAGGAATTGTTTATTGCAACGTTATCAGTGCTTAATGAATTGTTTATCGTGTAAGACTAATTGAGGATTATAAATAATATTAATATGACTAATAAAAATTGTTGTAATTATTGCTAATTGTACACTTTGTCGAATTATTAAGCAGATGCGTAATGAATAATGTTTTTAATTAAAATTGAGCCATCTTTACTTAAATATTTTGTATGTATATTCAATGTATCAACCAATCATTAATTTTGCACGTTTTGTATAACAGATTTTCTTAGTTCCTCAACCTATCTATATCAATCGAACGCACATAGTATTTTCATTACTTTTTGCATCAGACATCAGAGAAGCAATACTCGTATGTTTAAGAACGTTTGCAGTCTAATCTCAACTTACATCTGTCAAAAATGCCTCTTTGCATAAATTTTTGTCCAGTTTTGACATTAATTGTCGCTGAAACTACGACTAGATTTTGTGTGTTTTTAATTACGGGAATTGTCCTTCTGATAACATAATGCAATTATTTTTATTCTAATGTCACTGTAGATGTGTCATGATTTATGTAGAACCGTGAGCGGTAGCACTAACGTGACCTTGATACGACTCGGCTCACATTTCATGTTAATAAGTACTTACGCGTTTACTTGGTTGTCTTAAAAATTACGCCAATTTACCGCTTGCAAAATTCAAGGTTAGTAGGTATACTTTACTTATTATTTTAGTAGGTAAACTTATTTTCGCATGCAGGTGCACTCTTATTGTAAACAAATGTGAGTTTTTACACACATACTATCACGCCTGTATTCCCCGTAGGGTTAGGCAGAGGTGTAACAAATGAACACCTACAGTTCGCTGGTGTTTAGGTCCCATGTAATAGGGGGCGAGCCTATTGCCATTAGCCGGGCACAAATCCTTACTCTTGGTTTCAAATGATTTAGGTATAGAGCAACCTTATGTATAGTAATTATTACCGACAGACAGTTAGTTGTCTATGGCAAGACCATTTTTTTTTGCCATTAATCAGGCACAAATCCTATCTCTAAGCTGCCACTGTGAGTTTCCTAGAATAAGCGACCTGGGAATCGAACATAAGGCCTCTATCGTAGCAGTCGCGATTAGGACAACTAGGCTAACGAGTGTATTTTTACAACTACAAATGTCCATGTAAATACATTGAATAAATTTCTCTGATAGTTATATCGACTTTATCTTAATAGGGTACTTGACACTTCCTATCAATTGACGTACTTTTTATGAGCTGTCAAAATGTGATTCCCGCATAGATTTAATATGTCAATAGTAAACTATGACGTCACTTATGTGTCATCTCAAATAATAAACTATTTAAAGCAGCTAACATTTATTTTTACTGCAAATTAAAAATTAAACATGTTTTTGGGACTGGTGTTCTAGCTGTTTTTTTTAAAGTTATAACTTGGAATTATTAATTAATTTAATGATTACGAATTCTATAATAGAACTATTCCTAACCTTTCGGGGAATACAGGCGTGATGGTATATACAGGAAAAATTTTTAACCAGTGCGTAAATTTTGCCATAATAAACTTCAACACGTTTTATTAAACACGTATATTTTATTTTGATATGTCTTAGTACTAAAAAAAAAAGTTATCGCTTACGAAACATGTTTACTTAAAAACCATATTTCATTGTCACTCGGCGCTAGCGCATTCCCCACCCCCTCACCCCAGCCATGCGCCCGGGCGGCGGCGGCGGCCGCGAGTTTTCATTGATAGTATGGCGAATAGATTATGTCCTGGATGTTTTGCTTATTTCAAACTCGGATAAGGATGAAATTTTTTTTTTTTTTTTTTTTTTAACTAAACACGGAAATGTGTTCTAATACTGACACTGAACTACCAAAAAAAATTTACGCACTGGTTAAAAACTTATCCTGTATTTTTATATATAACCACCAGTGTGGCTCAAAAACAGTACTGTATTATTCTGTACAAGTTTCCACCTCCCGTGAAGTAAGCTTATAGTGGTTTAAAATCTTACAATACAACATAATAAACTTAAGAAGGAAATAAACCATAAACATTTTATTGTGAACATAAAAATATTATAATGATCTTATTTTAGCTTTACGACAAGAATTAGACATGTTTGACAACACGCTGGCGTAGTGGGTGAGCGAATGGCTGCACTGCGTGTCTCGGGTTCGATTGTAATAATTTCCTATAGATAGTTGTTCCGATTCTGGCTGTTTGTGTATGTGAGTTTATATGTTTGTATTGCACCCACGGTACAGAAGAAATTCCTAGTGTAAAAAATGAATGTTTTAAGACCATTGAACTAATATTATTAGCGTATAGAACCAATGCTACGATTCAGATATTTGTTTGTGTTATGTGTTATCCTTTGTCGCCGAACAGTAGCCAGTCATTCAGTCATAAGATAGGTGTAAAACTACACATTTAAAGCCTTCTAGTGCTGTGTGTTCAAATTGTCTGGCTAGACGACTAATTATTGTTACAGCGCTGCAGCGGACTTTAGTTTAAACTCAAAACGAAAACGAAGTATGATTTTTGCTTAGGTTAGCTTCGCTAGTACATATTACCTCAACACATTTTTGTTTTGCAATTGCAAAACGAATACGTTGTTGTTTTAAAAATTATCATACAATGCGAAAGTGCGAAGTTGGTTCCACTTTCTCAGTTTACCTGAAGGCATGGCCATGAAATGTTGCTTACATAATAAATAAGGTTTAAATCAAGTATGTACTCGTATGTATACATATACAGAATGTTGTGATGGCCCAGTGGTTCAATACTGGAAAAGTATCAATGTGACATTTTTAATTGATAATGTACTTTCTAAGTTTATTCTGGATGTCACTGACATCTGTGAAGGTGAACATCGGAAGGATACGTGGACCAATAATCAATTATTAAAAGTCTGAAATCGCTAATCGGCCTTGAGCAAGCGTGGTGATCAATGCTCGTGCATTCTTTGTATGAGAAGAGGCCTTTGCTCTGCAGTGGAAAAATAATAGTCTAGTATTGTTATCTTTACGTATCTCGGGACCATAGGGTCCCGGACCTTTGAAAGGCGTACGAGGAGCCGAAGCCAACTCGCAGAGGCCCCTTAGTAGGCTTCATAATTAAAATAAATATTTTTTTTTGACTTTTATTCCTGTATGCTCTATGCAAGTGCACCCAAGTACAACCCCCGGCTGGCGCAGGACTATTGCAGCATTGTTATTATTATCATTTGATTACTCCTTAAATATTCAAACAATCCTTTGCTATCTTCTTTATTAATGTAGAAGCCAATTTTAAAAGCACTAGCCACGTTTAAATCGAGAACTTAGTCACGATTGGATACTTATAAAGAGCATTTAAAAGCATTTTTATTGGACAACTTTATCCAAATCGGTTAATAAAGCGTGGGTAAACTTTTTATTAACACTCACCGTACAATTTTGAACTTTAAACCTGGCGCATTTAAGTTTTAATTACAGTGTTGTGCTTTTGACATTTATGTGATTCTTTTATGTTCATACCTATCTATAGATTTATATTCTTGTTCCTAGGAATTATACTTCTTTGTGGTCTTGACTTAGGAATAGATTCAGATTTATTTTGAAAACCGGGCAAATGCGTGACAAACCCGCCCACGAAGGATTCTGTAGGTACCACTGTATACAATATTTATTAACACTAGACACAAAATATCCCGTTTCTTGTATGGATCCCCTACGATTTTTAACCTTTATTAACTTTACTAGCTGTTGCCCGCGACTTCGTTCGCGTTCACTATTTCATTGGATGCAATTTATTTTTCGGGTAACCTTCTTTTTTTTACTATAGTAAATAAAATTTCTGTATTCTTATTATAACCCATAATATACCATCACGCCTGTATTCCCCGAAGGGTTAGGCAGAGGCGTACCAATGTACACCCACAGTTCACCGGTATGTTTTTAGGTCCTACTAAGCTACGGAATGTCACGCAGAGTCATTATTTTGCTGCGAAGTTATTTTAAAACTGTGATATCTCCTAAGATATCCATTGAAATTAAATGAAGTAAAGGGCAATTTTGTTCAAAATTAAACACTTCTGATGAATAACGTATTTATGTTGATAAGGATTAATACTATGTTCATAAAAACACCTTCGCAAATAATGCATTATAAAAAACAAATAACAAATAAACAAATTTTCTGGCTATAAAAATGGCTATAGTTAGTCAACCTTAAAAGTTAGGCATGTACTACCGCGGACTTTTTTGTAGTATATTTTAAGAGGAACAATTCTTTCATACATTATTTTTGCGTAACTTAAACCGTTTACGCAGCGCACGCAACGAAAGCCCTCAAAGGGTTTTTGTTTTCTCCCGTTTTTGCCACATTTTCATTGATTGCTCAAAAAGCACAAAAATAATTTTTCAAATCGGACCGGTAGTTCCTGAGATTAGCGCGAACAATCAAACAAACTCTTCAACTTTATAATATTAGTATAGATTTTTATTGTTTGCTGTCATAGCGGCCATAGTAATACATATTCAGAGAAAATTTCAAGTGGCTACCTGTTACGTTTCAAAAGATATAATCCTGTGATAGACGTAAATAGGAACAGATAGATGGATAATAGTTCCCCTTTGAGTACGGAACCCTTAACAAGAGACTAAAGTTTAAACTAAATATTCAATAGGCTTTATTTCAAGGGTTCAGAGAACTGATCAAGGTGAATAAGATGCAATGGACACGGAAGGAGGAAAGCCGTTTTGTGGCTGGCTTGGAGTGTGACGAGTGTGTGTATTATTGAGTTTTCCGAAAAATACTTTGGAAGTGAAGATCCGACTCAGCGAGATCGAATCAGAAGTGAAAAGATCCACAAAAGAACTAAGGTAGCCGACATAGCTCTTAAAATTGCGGGAGTCGAGTGGAAATGGGTAGGGCACACAGCTCTTAGAGTGGACGGCCGGTAGGTTCGTAAGGCTCTCGAGTGGCGACCACGCACCGGAAGGTGCAGTGTGGGAAGGCCCCACCGCGGTGGGCCCACAAGTTGCAGCGCAGAACCGGGCATTGTGGCTATTTTTAGGGGAGGCGTATGTCCAGAAGTGGACGTCGTTCGGCTGTTATGATGACGATAATGACTCGTTCGATTCTAAAAGGAATTCACTGATAAAAAACGTTACACTATTGCCAAGTATCAGACTATATTTCATGGTAGGGATACTCATCGATGTACTGCCCCGTTGGTCTCGTGGTCGCAAGCGCGACTGCTGAGCAGGGGGTCCCGGGTTCGATTCTCAGGTTGGACAGAAAGTGTTATTGGGTTTTCGCCTGATCTCTCTCCGGTCGTGTCGGATTGCCGTCCCATATGGCTATGAGAATTAAGGAAGAGGGAGTGCACTTGTGTTTGCGCACACACTTGTGCACTATAATATCTCCTGCGAACTTGGCTAGTCTACATTAAGATTAGCCACCGTGGCAGGAATTGGTCTGAATAATTACATCACTCTGTACTCATGGTATGCTCAACTTCAAGGCAGACAAAGTCGCGGGTATAAACAGAAGCTAATTATAACATAAACAGCCTTCTAGCTATCCGTCAAATACAATTATCTTCGTTCTAAGTTATTAGTCACCTGTTTTTAATGGAATGTGAATGGTTTTAGTGACATTTCATTTATTGAAAGTGTGTATTTATTTAAAATGGCGCCGGTGCATTAAATGCAGCTGTTATTTACATTAAACTTTGTTATATAACATTTACTTATATCATAGAACAAGTCTGATGAATTTGTAGTTGTAAGGTAATATTGGTAAGGAATATATTGTCCAAATTGTTGGTTGACACTTCCCATGACCTAAAGGCTGGCTTTTACCCGGGTCAAAGGCAAAGCATTGCCATCCAACGTGGCAATGCAGCGAGTCTCTTGGGCACATTTTCAGTTTGTAGCGATTTTTCTGATGCCGTTTAGTTCTGGTTTCTTTTTTTATTATTAGTATTTTATTTTAATACTAAATAACTATTATTAGCCTACCTAAAATTTGGTTTGGATAGATGGATGTTTGTCACTCAATTACGCCAGAACGGCTGAATTTCTCGAGTAGGTATCTACGGTTCTCGAGGGATAATATATCAAATTTGATGCGAACGAAGTCGCGGGCAGAAGCTAGTCATAAGTAAATATCTATTTCTTTTGATCACTGTATCTTTGTCCTTAGGCTAGCCGCACACACACAATAATATTGACAATCCAATATTGTCAGAATTTCAAGATCTATAGAAAAATACCGCAATACAGGCCGCACACACGCAATATTATTGACAATACGTACTTTATTGTCAATATTATTGCGTGTGTGCGGCTAGCCTTACAAACAACAGATAGGTAGATCTCTGTTGTCTCCGAAGGTTGACAAACTATTATATCGCAAAAACAAATCTACATTGACAGCTACATTTTACAAACCGCATCCGATTCGGTGCAGCTGTTTCTGATAATGACATCAGCGCACAAAAACGGTGATAACAAGGCCAAGGGAACTTTTTGTTTGGGACTGCAGAATTTTGTCAGCTGTCCGCTTGTTTGTGTTTGGATCAATAATTATAGACTGTTGTGAGGAGAGCAGCTGATGGTATATGGGGTTGTGTATGGCTAAGCCATAAGGCATCTTTTTTACCCGACTACGGCGAAGCAAAAAGGAGGGTTATGAGGTTGACCGGTATGTATGTATGTAGGTATGTATGTATGTATGGATGTTCATCTGTTCCCTCATAACTTCTGAACCATCTAACGGAAACTGACAAATGAGATGTCATTTGAAGCGTCTAAATTGTCCGCTAGTTACAAGCTATGTTATGTTGCAATAAATTGTGTGTGGCGCCCTCTAGGGCTCACGAAGATGTGAAATATTTTTTTCTTCCAATTATGGTCGTGTTACATATCAAATTAAAGGGCTTAATTAGCACATTTCAAATATATAAATATTGTATTAGTAAATTGTACATGGAACCCTTTAGAACGCATCATAAACCTAGCTAACTCACCAATATTTTAGGGTACTTAGTATAAGGCAGGTATAGGTGTCACTTATTAAAACATAAGTACCTAAAAAGATGCCTTATGGCTGTTCTGCGCTTCTGCCGCCACCTCCTTAACAATAATAGGCTGGAATTATTTAAACAATATTTTATGCACATTTTTTTATCTCATCAATGCTAAAACATTTAATGATCCATATCCGTATTCTGTCCAAAGTTGTACCATCTACGACCATTTAGGGGCAACCAATAAAAACTGCATCACCTTGATAATACGACTGTTTTTGTTCCGTGATCTCATCTCGAAAATAGCAAGATAAGGTATTTTTGTTTATAATAATCTCGTGCATACGAAGGAAAGAATTATAAAATGATATGAAAATACCTACTTTACACTTACTTTACTTTTCTACTTTCGACTGCTGACTGCTACGCTAGAGGTCTTAGGTTTGATTCCTAGGTCAATTAGTGTTATTGGTTTTTTCTGTGAAATTCTCAGTAGCAGCTTGGAGTTAGGACTTGCACCCGGTAATAGGCAATAGGCTCGCCCCCTTTTACATGGGACCTAAATATACCGGCGAAATGTGAGTGTACATTGGCACACCTCTGTTTAACCTTTCGGAAAATACAGGCGTGATGGTACAGGCGTGATTTATTTTATGATTATAGTTTAATTTGTTTGTATAGCATCGTTTTGGAGTAATCTGTAAGATGTAGTACTTATTTTTGGAGAAAAAAAAATGAAAAAAATTAACACTCGAGATTTATTCATTTGGGCATGAATAAATCTAACACGGACGAAGTCGCAGGCATAAGTTAGTAATTTATAAATGAGTATTAAACATGAAGTAACAGTTTCATAAGTCATAGTCTCGTACATCGTGGGAGAGGATGTTCTAACGGAACAGCGCAGTAACGGTGCCGGCTGCGCTTGCGCAACTGATCTATCTATTGATATTTAGTAGCTTACAGTTTTTTTATTTAGTTGGAATGGATTTATACAAGTATCGTTTTGTTGCAGGCGGTTTATTGATAAACTAGTTTCAGTTTTTTTGGCTCCCGTGTGTTGTGGCGTGATGTTATATTATAGCCTTTATTATTCCTCATGAATCTGGCATACAAACATAAAAAGCATATTGGTAGAAGTTGGTGGTGCGACACCCCCGTGATTCGGAAAGCACTTAAAGTCGTTGATATTGCCTGTAATTTATAGATCTGTGACAGTCGTTACAGATAATTAGAAGCCGGGAAGTCACAACCAATCCTACCAAGAGGTAGCGTGTTGCCCAGTAACTGGGTTGTGGAGATCAGATAGGCAGTCGCTCCATGTAAAACACTAGTATTCAGCTGCATTCGGTAAGACTGGAAGCCGACCCCAACATAGTTGGGAAGAGGCTAGGCAGATTATACAATAGATTGACTCAACCGCCGTTGCGTTTCTTAAAGGCTCTGTTTCAAAATGGGTAAGCCTTAAAGTGCGATTTCGTTTGTCTGTCTGTCACAATTGATAAGTTATGTATGAAGTTAAATTTGGATGGCCTAGCACCTGTCTTCAGCCACATAACAGGTAAATAATGCCCTAATCACCACAATATCCGGTATTATTGACAAATAATATAAAAATCTGAAGTTATCAATACAGTGAGTAATGTTTATTGTGTTGAGTCATGGTTTATTCTGGTTTCAACACAATTAGTATTTTTAGTTTTAAACATTGCCTTATCAACGTTATCAGTCCATTTGTGATTGGATTAGCTTATCATTACATTATAACACTTTTATGTTATCGTTTTCATACATTTCTCCATCCATTCATAGATTGTATGACGGTACATTGTACTATTTAGGGATCGTCGTGGACTGCCCAGTGGGTCTGGGCCGATTTTCAGGTCGGACAAAAAGTGTTATTGGGCATTTCCATTAGGAATTTTAACATTGTCTCTGGGATGGTAATGCATTTCTAAGCCTCTGGTATTGCAGATATCTATAGGCAGCGGTATGTTTTAAGTCCCATGTAATAAGTGGCGAGCCCATTGTCATTAAACTGGCACAAATGCAAACTCCGAGCTGCTACTGAGAATTTCATAGAAAAATCCAATAACACTTTTTGCTCGACCTGGGAATAAATAAATAAATAAATAAAATAAATATCTTGGGACAACTCACACACGGCTATCTGATCCCAGAGCTTGTGTTATGGTAACCAGACAACTGATATACATACTTATATAATTTATAAATACATACATATTATAGATAAATCACACCCAGACACAGAACCAACAATCATGCTCATCACACAAAGTTTGTCCTGGGTGGGAATCGAACCCACGACCTCCTGCTTAGCAGTCAGGGCCGCTAACCACTAGACCAACAGGCCCGCCAACCGAACCCAAGACCTTTAGCGTAGCAGTCGCGCTTAGGACCACTAGGCTAACGAAGCAGTTAAGGGGCATTCAAACCAGTTTTATATTTCACAGCTTAATACCTACTTCTCAAGATACAGTTACAAAGATATTTAGCGTCATTCATAGAGCTAAATACCCCGTATTGGTCCACTTACATTCGAGTAGCTTGCTACGTACGACGATTGTTTTATGCCCACTTTCTCTGAACTACATTGTACACATACTTGATTGGGCATTGTCAATGGATTATGCATTGATTATAGGACTTTAGGCTTTTAAAAAACGATATAGTTCTCATCGGAATTATTGGGTTAGGCGTTTCGCATGTGGAGTTACTTTATTTTAGGTAATTTTATGGGTTCGATCATTCAGTTTCCTTTAGAATGGTAAGCCAACGCGCTTAGCTTTGGAACTACCAATCGCATCGAAAAAAATCTGTTTGTATATGATAGTTAGATTCAAGAGGAATAGTAAAGGCTTAACTTAAAGGCTTTGTTTTATAATCTAAGGTATTTCGTAACTCAATTTGTACGCCATAGTTGGCAAAACATGTACGTACATATGTTTATAATTTAAATACCCTGCATGCCTGACTAATTGGTGTGTAAACGCATGTTTTTGACAAATAAATCATCTTTATCTTTATCTTTATCTTTAACGTCTCGCTATGAGCCACCGGACCGGAGCAGTAACCAAAGACGGAAATGAACGCTGATAGTAAATAAATGAAGAGGGCATCTTTAGACCATTGATATACTGCCGTGTGCACACCCTAAAACGCAGTATTTTTTTTATTGTAGATCACCGTGTTCCTTTTAACACGTTCATTAAGGTTCAATATTCAACAAAAAAATGACAAAAAAATATTTTACTGCGTTTGAGGGTCTGCACGGCAGTATATGTAATTTAAAAACTTAGAACCAAAAACATACCTGTCCAAGATATTTATTAAAGAAATCCTTAAACATTTTCAGTCACTTCACTTTAATAATTAAATAATAAATAGATAAATCAATAATAGTACTATTAGTCACGAACTGACAAGCAAGCTGTTACAACAAACCAACGGTGCAGACTAAACGATAATATTTTTATGAAATCACCACGTTCTTTTGTTTTGTTTACTTTGATATCGATAAGCGTTTAATTAACATTTTATCAGTACTAGGTAGATAGATACGTCATTCCTTATTTCATGATAGCAATCTATACTATCTACTTTTTTTTTTTTATTGGGACAAGCCCGCCACACTATTTCCAAACCACTGCAACTCCTGTAAGAGAATCAACAGTGGCGATCACAAGAAAAGCGCCGAGACAATGAAGCTCGACGAGTCCCGGAGAAACGATTCAACTGTCTTGGATCCCGCAACGAAATTAATGAGAAAAGATTAGCGGAGGAGTAAGAAAAATATAATTTCCACTTATACTATCCACTTATATACTAATATTAAAAAAAGGTAAAGTATGTGAGGTTTTAGGGGGTAATCTCTGAATCTACTGAACCGATTTTGAAAATTCTTTTACCCATAGAAAGCCAGATTATTTGTGAGTGTCATTGGCTATATAACATCACGCTACGATACACGAGAGCGGAGCAGTAATCAAAGACGTAACTTAACGCGGATGAAATTGTCGCGGTCAGAAGCTAGAAATATCATGAAGAGGATTTTTTCTGTTTGTACCGAATAAGCACCGAAATTATGGGACCGATTTAAAAAAAAAAAACACCCACAGATGTAGCTACATTTTTCCTGAGTCACATGCGGTGTTATTCTGTAATACCCTCCTTCCGTGAAGTGAGCGTGTGGCGACCTGTCAATCCCTATCATCGTATAGTGACAGCCCAGTTTTAGCTCTCTTCACCTCAATTCACTGAGGGAGATTTCTTACAGAATAAGCCGGCTGGGCTAAATAACATCACGCTACAACTCACGAGAGCGGAGCAGTAACCAAAGACGTAACTTGATGCGGGTGAAATAAGCCACGCGGACGAAGTCGCGGACAGTTCTCTAGTCATCATCATACCATCACGCCTGTGTTCCCCGAAGGGTTAGGCAGAGGTGTACCAATGACACCCACAGTTCCGGTATAGACGCGGGTCTGTGGACGGTGAGCAATGGGTAGCTCACCGTCCGTACGTTCACTAGCGACAGACCGTGTCGACGGCGCGTTCGTGTTCCACGCGCGCCTCAAAGAGATGTCAGCAAAATTGGATGGGGCCACTGAGGGCCGATGCCTGCCGGGGCTGCGGGTTGTTCGAAAGAGATACCGCGCCCTCGGAACGCAAAGGGCACATGAAGTAACATAGACGGGTTTTAGTCAGTAAAAGTCTGACACTCCCTCCCGCCCCGCCCAGGGCGGGGGAAGTTATTTGATGATTTCCCGTCTATAAAAAAAAAAAAAAAAGTTCACCGTTATGTTTTTGGGTCCCATGATCCAGTTCGCTAGTCTTTTATATAAATACGGAAGACCTGACTGATGTAGCGAAGTTATTGGAATTAGGACATTTGAAATGAAAAAAGTACATGGCTTCCTTTTATGATGCAAGCGAGCATTAAGAAAGGATTTTTGGAATTTTACTCCTGAAGAGGCGAAAAGGCCTATCTAATTATGCTTGATTACTAAATATCTACACGCTCAACCTCATAGCGAGTGAAACAGACCTATTTTATTTTTCTCTAGATGAATTCGCAAGGAATGCATTGTTCATTATTAGTTATAGATAGATTAGTTATAAGTATGAATCGCATTGGGTTAGCCTGTAATGGTAAAAGTATGTGGATAAATATATCAACAAATAAATAACTTGTTCGAACATATCTTGGGTCCGTTTACAAATATATACACATACAGAAATAGCCAGATCCGGAATAACTACCTGTAGGTCATAGACATATTTTTTACTTGCAGGAATCAATTCTGAGACGCTGAGCACCCAATCGCTCAGTACCTACTTTTCAAGATATTTTATTGCTTGCTAACTGTCTCGTTAGCCTAGTGGTCCTAAGCACGACTGCTATGATATAGGTACTGGGTTCGAATCCCAGGTCAAACAAAAAGTGTTATTGGGTTTTTCTATGAAATTCTTAGTAGCAGCTCGGAGTTTGGATTTGTGCCCGGTTAATGGCAATAGGCTCGCCCCTATTACATAGGACCTAAATATACCGGCGGAATGTGGGTGTACATTGGTACACCTCTACCCTAACCCTTCAGAGAATACAGACGTGATGGTATATATTTTATTACTTGAAAATCCATATCACATTACTTATCTAAGACGGATTTAAAATCGGAGACAGATTGCCGGCTGGACTGCCAGCATCCCCATGCAATTCTCACAAAATAAATATTATTCAAAAACTGACTCTTATTTCAAACAGCACACTAAGTAATACGTCCCCTATCGGGTAAATGGTAAATATAGGCACATCACTATTCTATTATTAGCTGAGTTAACTGACCCCCCTATCAGAGTTACGGCTGACAGTACAGATAAGTACAGAAGATTTATTCCGACGAAGTGCGAGATTGGATGAAACTGTCACGTTGTAAGATTGATTGAATCGGAAGGATAATGATAGCCGCCTCTCTGTCGCAAGATTGTGGGCTCAACTGGGCACGGGCAAGAACCATTGAGACTGTTCCATTTCATGTGTACTTTCTGAGTTTATCTTGGGCATCACTGACATTGGTGAAGGAAAACATTGTGATTTTTCTTTAAGGATGGAAACTCATTCAATGGCTTCTTCCGCTATGGGTGGAGCGAAAAGAATTGTCAGACTCGTACTGACTAAACCCATCTGTGTTCCTCCTAATGCTCTTTGCGTTTCAGTGACGGGTGACTGTTTCGAATAAATTGGAGTAGTTTGATAATTAATATAAAAAAATTACGAATACGATATTTTAATGGTTTAGATGTCTTCTGAAACATATGTTATGAACTAAACTGGTACTTCTGATATATTCTTATTGTATGCACTTTATTACGCGGCATGCGGGGTTATGTTATTGATTTACGTTTTCCGTTGCACGAAATTATTATTTTTAGTGCCATTTATTGAGAAGTTATGAAGTTCGATGATTATGCTAATAAAATCGAGTGGTCGTATGGTTTTATTTGAATGGAAAAATGGTCTCTTTTTGAACTTATTTGTAAGTAGATTTTAGGTGAAAGACAAGGAATTGTTCTCTGATGTATTATTATTATGCAATTGTGTAGCCTCTGTTGTAGATCCAAATTATTAATTTAATTAATTATGATAAAGTACCTAATTATACCTTCCACTATACTCTACATTAATACTCCCACTTTTAAAATCAAGCACGAAAATGGAATGTCAAAAAGGCGATAACTAACCTCTAAATTGAGTTCCTAAATCAATCTCTTTGTATAACTTTCGTTCGGATAAAACTATTAAACTGCTGAGTGAATTATGATGCGGTCTTTGATCGCCAAGTAAAGGATTTTAAGAGGTAAAGAAAAGTAAACAATAGCCAAAGAATAAAGGATAAGAAAGTAGGTGTAAAGTAAATATTTATCCATTCAATTAAGAACATACGTTTTATGAGAAGTTGGATGAATTGTATGAAAGATGAATATGGTTAGGAAAGAGGTGAAGACTGATAAACTAAATCCGGACCAGTACATACATACCATCACGCCTGTATTCTCCGAAGGGTTAGGCAGAGGTGTACCAATGTACACCAAAAGTTCGTCAGTATGTTAAGGTCCCATGTAATAGAGGGCGAGCCGATTGCCATTAACCGGGCACAAATCTTAACTGCGAGCTGCTACTGAGAATTTCATAGAAAAACTTTGCTCGACTTGGGCTCGAACCCAAGACCTCTAGCGTAGCAGTCACGCTAGGGACCACTAGGCTAACGAGGCAGTTACCACCACCATCATAGACTAGTAGGTACTTCTAAAGATTATCTATTATAAACAAACGTTATTTCTATAATTTTAGTCTAGGTTAAATGCCCAACACTACGATTATTCCTGCATTATGTTTATGATACGTTTACACATACAAATTGAACATGTACAAACATCCTTTTCAATTTCTCTGAGCCGACAGGACCATACATAACTATATGATATATCTATAGCGTACTAATATAATTTAGCTGAAGAGAATTTTTGTTTGTTTCTTTAAATGCAGTCGGATTGGAAAAAACTCTTTTGGTTTAGGATAGCCAGGCTCATGAAGAATAGAATAGGTTATATAACATAACGCCACCACCTACGGGAGCGGACCAGTAACCAAACAAACATAACCAGGCTTCTTCTGGGTAAGCTCACTCCATCGTCGAATTTGTCTTTGTCACCTTTGACCTAGTTTAGAGTCAAGAGCTTACTAATCAATACTGATATTATACAGCGGTAAGATTTTTTTGTTTGTTTGTGACGAATAGGCTCCGAAACTGCTGAACCGATATCAACCATTTTTTCACCAATAGATAGCTACTTTATTCCTAAGTAACATAGGCTATATAACATCACACCAAAACCTACGGGAGCGGACCAGTGACCAAAGACGTAATAACATGACACGGGTGAAAAAAACTTGTGTATTAATATAGTGCACATGTGGTCAACACTCGTATGGTCGGCACGCAGAATATTTTCTCTTAACCGTACTGTGTAGTGTCATTAATTAACATAATGAGTGGCACAGACGTCGATACATGGCGGCAAATGGAAATAATTATACTTTTCTATACGTCACGGCTTCTGTTCTGACTCATTAAATAAATAGCAGTAGTAATTGCACTTAAAATTAACCGCATTTGCTACCCACTTTTGTGGTCTATGGTAGATTTAACAGACAGTCTTTTGGTAAAATACTTGAGAAACTAAATGTTCGAACTTTTTAGGCGAATTTGGTAGATTATTGTTCACACTAATTTTAAAATCATTATCAGACTCGCAGTCTTATAAAATCGGCAGTCTTAACCACTGGGTTATCACGACATGACGATAGTTAGGATGCCCGTCTCTCATGCAAAAGTTTATGAGTTCGCAACTGGACACAGACAAGTTCTGATGTGACTTTGTTTATTTCATAATTTATGTACATTCAAAGTTTATCTTGGAAATCGCTGACATCAGTGAAGGAAAAAAAGTCGCATATAGCAAGAGTGGTGATCAATGCTTGCGCCTTCTCTGCATGAGAAGAGGCTTTTGTCCTGCACTAGAACAACAATAGGTCAGTATTATTTTTGATAAAACTCACAAATTACTCGCTTAAAAAGCCACAGCTTCCAAACTGAAGTTCGTTCTTGAACTTTAAACAATTGTTTAATAAATCATAGTCGTGATGCGTGTGAGCCTTCGATCATGATGAGAAGACAATGGCGGCGGCTAAAAAGCACGTGCCAATCGGGCCACGTTGGCTGCAAACACAAACATTTGTCCAAACAATGGATGTCGTAAGTACAGTCAACAAAACTATTTGGTGTACAGGCAAGAATGTTCATCTTTCTACTACACTGCCAATATTCATTTTTATTGTATGCGTAATAGAGAGTTATTTAAAAGAACTGACTGCTCAGCACACTCACAACATTGTTTAAAAGTACAGTAGAACCTCGATTATCCGAACTAATTGGGTCCGAGACTATTTCGGATAATCAAAAGTTCGGATAATTGATGTGTGAGCTTTTTGGGACAACTTCAAACAAAACCTCACCAAAACCATCACCGTTTTACCTAAAAACTGTACAGTGCATTAGAATTTGAAACACATATTAACATTGAAATATAAAACAACTAAAAAAGTCAAATGCTTTTCTTATAATCTACACAATTTTTAATTGACGTACAGCTGCAACGCGATTTCAGCAACATATTCTCGCAAATGTTCGGATAATTGAGGGTTCGGATAATGTAACTCAGCGATCGGATAATTGAGGGTTCGGGTAATCGAGGTTCTACTGTAATCGCAAGTAAGCTGCCTGTATACCGAATAGCTTTGTTGACTGTACACGTGTTAATCAGGCCGTGTTGGTGGTTGTGTCAAATGTTTGGTCCAACAATAGCACGGATGTGTATGGAATGCAGCTTTCTGGCGCTCTTATTGATGTCGAGCGTAATGTGGGAAATGGGAGTGCTTGTCCGTTTGTCATTTGTTGTAGTTTTCGTGTGTCCTCAATTGTGACGGATTCGTTTTCTAACAAAATAGTTTTGTGGGTAAGTTGATATTTTTAGGCATTGGTTTGGTGTTTGGTGTATAACATTTACATTAAAGAGTAAAGATTGAGGTTCGTGTCATTTCTTCTTAAAAAAAACAAATCAAATATTTTTTATGCATCTTTTGTTTTTTGCTCGTTGTTATCCATAGATACTCGTACATTTTGGATCTAGCAATTATACGAAACTCGTCTCTGTATCCATTCATTTATTAATTTTATTTTCTTTTTGGTCTCCTTTGTTTATTCGTTGCTATGGCTCCCATAATATTTAATTTATTGTTGAATAGTTCCAACATTTGAAAACATGTGAACAAATAAACTGTAATTAGTTATAATTAGGCATTTATGCTCATTGTAAGTGAACTGTGTTGTTTACATAATAACTATACCATCACGCCCGTATCCCCAAAAGGTTAGGCAGAGGTGTGTTTAGGTCCTATGTAATGGGGGGCGAGCCTCGCGGGGTGTTCTTTATGACTAATAAAAATCATTACAAATCATTAAACATATAATTTTGCCGAAATATTCTGGTTATCATATCGAACATTTCGTCGTGAGCCCCTTAAGTATTTTAGGGTTGTCAAAACTAATTATTCTCACGCGCACGTTTTAGAACATTTTTTAAATACCATATCTTCACATACAGTCAGTAATTAGTAGAAGAATGATAACACTATGAATGAGACGTAAATAATCAACAATGTTAAAGATGACACTTCAATGATCATGATTCAAAGACTTTGAATGACTATTTCCATACAAAGTCATCAAATTGTCATCTAGACAAATAAATATAATTGAAGTATCTGATTGAAATGTCAATAATAATAGCTTTTTACTCAATGCTTTTCAATGTTTACACGGTACTTATACAATTAAAAACTTATTTTTAAATTTGTCTGCATGTCAGTTTGTTCCGTCTAATCTCGAAAACAGCTGTACCGTTATTAGGTCTACCGCTCAAGAAAAACCCATCAGATAATTAATATTCACGCAAACTAAATCGCGGGCATAAGCTAGCTAGCACGGAGGGGCCACTAAGGGCCATGCCTGCCGGGGCTGCGGGTTGTTCGAAAGAGATATCGCGCCCCCGGAACGCAAAGGGCACATGAAGGAACATAGATGGGTTTTAGTCAGTAAAAGTCGGACACTAAAGGGCAGGGGAAGTCATTTGAAGATTTCCCATCGTTAAAAAAAAAATACCCAAAGTACAGTACCTACCTACCTACCTATAAAACTAAACCATTGTTTACAAAAAACAAGAGCTTCCTTCATTCAGAACTGAACATAATGTTGAGCATTGGGACATATGGTGAGAATTTACAAAGGAACAACATGAGAAATAGCGTCGAGTTAACGTGACGAAAGATTAATGTACAACCAAAATAACTTACTGACATTTCCTCATTTACACTTCCTTGAGTGGTAATACTTAATATTTTTGTATGGCATACAGTCGTCGGCCCAACTGATGTTAAGTGGTCAACGCTGCCTATAGACATCTGCAATGCCTTGCAAATGCGTTGCCATCCCAGAGACAAAGTTGAATTCAACACCACTAATCAATAGACGTACTTTTTATGAGTTATCAAAACGTGATTCCCCCATAGATGTTAAATGACAATACTTACTATATAATATCTGACATCACTTTTTTGTTATCTCAATACACCAAATATTTATACATTTCAAAGCAACTAAAAATGTAATTTTATTGTTATTTAAAAATTAATCGGGTTTTCAGGCCTAAAATAAAGTGTTTTTTTAGAGAATTCTTGTTTTATGGTGTGTACTACCCAATGACACTGACTCCCATACCCTTAAAACCGGAACACAACAACGATGCTTTGCGGCAAAAATAACTTATTGTAATAGTTTTAAATAATCCTAAATCGATTTAAAGCACAAGAAAAAGAGAAAATCTACAAAATAAAATAGTAAAGTAGGTACATTTAATCCGTTCAGTTTAACTCTCTTTAACTAGCGTTAACTTAGCGGTACATGAGCAACACTTAGCAAGCAGATTTAGTGATGCGATAACATATCGATATAACGTTAAAACGATTAATTCGTGAATCGATTCATGATGTGAATTGGGCTGTAATCGATAACATTAATCGAATTGATGTATGTGGGTTTGTGTTTCAGTGAAAGAATTATGTTAGTTTTTTATTATATGGAAAGGTAATGGGTGAATGGTGATTTCAATTACCGAGTTTACGCTTGAGGCAGATCTTGGCATAAATTGTTATGAATACGTACATTTATGAATGTAACTTAATATATGTAAAAGCGAAACTGACTCATACATAATGCAACATCCGGATGTACGCAAAGACAAGAGATTTTTCATAATCCAATCTCTGGGGCAAACGCGGATTAAAATTTCAAGTTGTCAAAATTCACATCTCTGTTTAATATGTACTTAATCATATTATAAAGAGAAAAGATGTTTTTGTCTGTGTGTTTGTGCTGGATAAGCTCTGAAACTACTGGACCGATTTTAACCATTTTTTCAGCAATAGATAGCTTAATTCTCAGGAAGTAACATAGGCTATACGCTACTCTATATCTATAGCTATATCACGCTATATCACGACTGACAGTAGAGCAGTAACCAAAGAACTTAATGCAGGCAAAAAAAAACCACGCAGATGTAGTCGAGCGCTGAAGCTAGTATAAAATAAAGTCCTGTACGCTTAGATCTTTTAAACTATGTAACGGATTTAAATACCGTTTTAATCAATAAAGAGAGCGATTCAAGAGGAAGAATTATACGTACGTAGAACTATACCACCAACGGGAGCAAAAAAAACCAAAGGCTCACCTGAAGTTAAGTGTTATAAGTATGACGGATACCATCGTGATGTTAGGCTATCAAACTACCAACTTAATTATCGTTATCCGTACAGAATTAATTAATAAATCTTACTCAATATCAATTAATAACCTTACCACCTTCAACTGCTACCTACATACAATTACACAACACAAAAAAAAACGTGTACATTTATATCAATCTAGCTTTTGCCCGTAACATCGCTCGCGTCAGAATTAATATATTCGAAAGACACGTGGCGCCATCTATTATCCGAATATTAAGAACGTTGTTGTTGTTTTCCTCGTGAAAACCCTTTTTTTTCGGGATGAAGGACACCCACCCTAAAACTGCCTCGTTAGCCTAGTGGTCCTAAGCACTACTGCTAGGCTGGAGGTCTTGGGTTCGATTCCCAGGTCGAGCAGTGTTGTTGGGTTTTGCTATGAAATTCTCAGTAGCAGCTCGGAGTTAGAATTTGTGCCCGTTTATTGGCAATTGGCTCGCCTCCTATTACATGGGACCAAAACATACCAGAGACCTGTAGGTGTACGTTTGTAGGTACACCTCTGTCTAACTCTTCGAGGAATACAGGCAGGTATGTTTATGAAAGGTACCACCCTACTTTTCTGTACACCTGACAACGTATATTTAAAAATTATAATCCTCCTTTTTGCTTCACCGTAGTCGAGTAATTAGGATGATTGGTTCAGTGGTTTAGGCATAAAAAGGTTACAAACAAACTTACTTTCGCATTTATAATATTATACTTAGGATGTGACAAACGATTCTCCATCAGTCATCGATATTCGCGGCGCAGGCGCAACACTGGCTTTCTCTGCCCGTCCATTAGTTACGCAATCAGTAATGTCACGATAATAATAATGTTTAAACGGACATTTAAGAAAGTTTTTTTAGTAAATTACTGCAAAAATGGTTGGTAAAAAGTTTCTTTGTTTAATTAACTTACTGGTTCAGTGGTCCTTGTATCCGTGAGGCGTGAACCAATAGTTAAAATAACTAATGGTAACTGGTCATTTGAAGCGACTATTTTTGTATTTGGTTTAGATAAATAATGGCATTTGTGAAAATAAATGTTACTGTATTCACCTACGGCCAGCTGTTAATAAAAATTTTCATTTAAAAGTAATACACTAATCTTATTTATATATCATCCATATCCTACCTACTAATATTATAAGCGCGAAAGTTTTTGAGGATGGATGGATGTTTGTTGCTCTTTCACGCTTAAATGGCTGAACAGATCTGGATGACATTTGGCTCTGAGATAGATTGTAGTGTGGAATAACACATAGGATACTTTTTACCCCGGAAAAATGTAGGTAAGGTTCCCGTGGGATAACATATCAAAGACACGGATGAAGTAGCGGTTAGAAGCTAGTAAATAATATAAAAGAAATCAATAAGTAAGATAGGTAACTTGGCATAACACTTTAAACTTAAACAAACTAACTAACTAAAACTAACTAATTATAACTAAAAATACAGTACCAAAGAACAATTCCATCGTCTACCAACGTGACAGACATTTCACGTGTCAACGTTCGAAATGACTTCTAAGAATAGGCCACCCATTTCTCTTGAAACAAATCCCATTTCCGTTCGAGAGCAAAGGGCAGACAGGCCAGGGGTGAAATTAGAACAAACCATATTGAGGAGTCGGGAAGTGATAGCAATGTAACAGATCCTGCTGGGACTGCACGTTGTTCAAAAGAGATACCGCGCCCCCGGAACGCAAACGGCACAAGAAGGAACATGGATGGGTTTTAATCAGTAAAAGTTTGACACTCCCTCCCGCCCAGCCCACGGCGGGAGAAGTCATTTGATGATTTCCAATCGGTAAAAAAAAAGTAACAGATAGTGATGACTATACATTTTGACATTTAGTTTGTGTTTGTTGTAAGTACAGTTTTTATTATATCCTTTACTCATTTCATTATTATTTTCATTACTTATTTCTGTTTGTAAAGTCTCACAAAATTTTATTTTATTTCCATTTTGATTACTTTGTTAGCTAGTTGGTAATTTCCTTGAGCATGCTATGGCAACCAACGGTACACCAACGTAAAACCTTTTATTGACTATAGTATGTATGTCATGTCTTTTGTTGAAGGTCCCAAAATAAATAGATAAATAATAAATCTTGATGATTACCTGCCCACTTCACTAATTGAGACATTATCGACATTATCGCCAAAAACACTATCATGAAGTCAATATAGCTCTACCCACTACAACTATATTAACTACACTTATAAATATTATAAAGCTAAAGAATCTTTTTGTTTGTTTGAATGCGCTAATACCCGGAAAGTCACAAAACATTATAACTAACAACACATCGTACGGAAATCTAAACTTATAATTAGCATAATTCTGAAATCGCCAATTCGCATTAAGCAATTGATGATCAATTCTCGTGCCTTCTCTGTATGAGAAGAGGGCTTGGCCCTGCAGTGGGGATAATAATATGTTAACATTATTACTTACTACGAAGCTGCGTAATCCCTGAGTTCTACAAGTTATCATCATCATCATCTTCCTGCCCTTATCCCATGTTACTTGGGGTCGGCGCAACACGTTTTCTTCTTCCATGCCGTCTTGTCAACCGTCATGCTATCACTGACTCCTTTCTCTTTCATATCATTCTTCACACAATCCATCCATCTTTTCTTTGGCTTCCCTCTTCCTCTCCATCCATCCACATTTATATTCATTACTCTTTTAGTTCTACAAGTTCTATTACTATTAAAAAAATTAGGGATTTGTCACAAAATTCACTCAGACGGAGTCGCAGTCAAAATAGCTAGTAAATAATAAATTCAAATTCAATTCAAATTCAAAGCATTTATTTCAATTAGACCATTTACAGGCACTTTTGAATTGTCAAGAAGTTACAGTTTAATATTGAAGCTAGTTGCTCGTTCCAAAACGTAGGTCTCTATGGAGAAGAACGAGCAAGAAACTCCATGGACACTCTTTTCTTTCAATTTGGTTTTTACAAAAACTTGGTTACAAAAATTGTGGTTGCTTCTATATGTGATAACAATGAAGGTGAATATAAAACAATAAAATATAATAATAAAGATGTAAGCCATGGCAGTTAAGAGATGACCAATCCCAACTGACAGCACCCGTTCACGAGCATGACGCGTGCATCAGCACCATTTAGCTCGACCATCTTGAAGGGAACCGAACGATCCAATAATAATAATAATAATAATTTGTTTAGCCTTGAACCCTCTAAGTACACTGCTGGAGGGTTCAGGACTGGGCTATCGGTTGAGAAGAGGTGGTCAGGTCATATCCCACCTCCTTTACATGGATGATCTGAAACTCTTTGCCCCCAGCAATTTACGACTGATGGAGCTACTGAAGGTAACAAAAACTTTCAGTAGTGCCATCAGGATGGAATTTGGTGTGGACAAATGTGCAGTCATGCATGTGAAGCGAGGAGAGATTATGGAATCTGTGGGAACCCAACTCTCGGATTCCATAAACCTTAGATCCCTTTCCTCAACTGAAACCTACAAATATTTGGGTATGTCGGAAGCGTTAGGCATCAGTGCTACTGACATGAAGCAATCGTTGAAGGAGCGCTTCTTTGGCCGCCTAAATAAAGTTTTAAATAGTCTTTTATCAGGCGGTAACAAGGTGCGCGCCTTCAACGGTTGGGTCATGCCAGTTTTAATGTACTCTTTCGGCGTACTCAAATGGACTCAGACAGAACTTGACGCCCTGGATAGGAGGGTTCGCTCACTATTGACCGCAAATCGGATGCATCACCCAAGGTCGTCAGTAATGAGACTGTATATCCCGCGGAAGTGTGGTGGTCGAGGCTTCTTAAATGCTAAGACCCTGCACAACCGTGAGATATGCAGTCTCAGGGAGTACTTCCTGGAAGCTGATGTGGGGATGCACCGAGATGTGGTCTCAGTGGACAAGGGCCTCACCCCGCTCTCTTTAGCGAACGAGAACTGGCGCAAACCTATAGTATTAGATACTAAAGATCGCATGGAGATATGGAAGAGCAAGGAGCTTCACGGGCGCTACTACCGGGCCCTACATGGGCCGGATGTAGACTTTAAGGCGTCCGTATCCTGGCTGCGCGTTGGTGACCTCTTTGGGGAAACCGAAGGTTTTGTCTGTGCTATTATGGACGAAGTTATGATGACGAACAATTACCGAAGATATATTGTGAAGGACGGTACGGTTGACATTTGTCGGGCATGCCATCGTCCCGGGGAATCAATCCGTCACATTATATCTGGTTGTTCTCGTCTGGCTAACGGAGACTACTTGCATAGACACAACCTTGTAGCCAGGATTATCCATCAGCAACTTGCTCTGAAATACAGTCTTGTGAAATCGGAAGTACCATACTATAGATATGTGCCCGACCCAGTTCTTGAAAATGGTCATATCACGTTATATTGGGACCGATCTATCATCACTGACAGGACTATTGTTGCCAATAAGCCTGACATAGTGGTGGTAGATCGATTAGAGCGTCGCGCAATGATCGTTGATATTACTGTCCCGCATGACGAGAACCTCGTGAAAGCTGAGAAAGATAAACAAATTAAGTATCTTGATCTGGCTCGCGAGGTTGTCGACATGTGGGATGTGAATACGGCAATCATTGTGCCGATAGTCGTGACGGCCAATAGCATAATAGCCAAGAGCCTCGACCAACACCTGAGGAGGCTCTCGTTGGGCGGTTGGATCAAGGGCTTGATTCAGAAAGCGGTACTCCTAGACACGGCGCGTATCGTTAGGAGATTCCTTTCTCAGGAGCCCTGACCACCGGTGGCTTGGACCCTGTTCCCGACGCCGGTGGGCTACTATTTTTTATATTTTTAAATGTTTTTATTTTTTTATACTAATATTTAAAAATGTATTTAATATGTATATGAAACTAATAAATGAGAATAATAATAATAAATCGTTTATTTGCTTGAACAAGGTACATATAAAAAGGTGTTTACAAATAATGGAATCTCTTATTCTGCCGTTTATTACGGCGTGCAAATTTCTTAAAGCTATTTAACAAGATAATTCTACCGAAGGACAATCACATTGAGAACTTACAACTTATAATCTAGGAATTCATTAACACTATAATAACATCTTTCTGTCAAATGGTTTATTAAGGAACGCTTAAATTTAGGAAACGGAAGGGTTTTGATGGGATTGGGGATCTTATTATATAACTTGATGCACATAATATAACAGTTATTAGATGTAAATGTTAGGTTTGTTCTGGGTCTATACAACTTGTTAGCGTTCATAGATCTAGGAGTATAGTAGCTAATTACTGGTTGAAAAAGTGCTTTATGTTTGAAGACAAATGTACACGACTCCAGCACGTACAGGCAGGGCAATGTTAATATTTTATATTTCTTAAAGAACGGACGGCAAGAATCAGTTTGTTTAAGACCAAATATGGCCCTTAAGCATTTTTTTTGCATCACAAATGCCTGGTCAAGATCTACACAACGGCCCCACATAGTGATACCATATCGAAGTATCGACGATATATAACCATGGTATGCTGTAATTGCTGCGCTCTTAGATACTTCACAGCTTATTCGTCTTAGAGGGTACACAAAACTGTTTAATTTACCACAGATATAATGGACATGATCTTTCCAGGAACAGAACTTGTCTAAAGTTATTCCTAGAAATTTGATGGAATCCGTTTTTGACAATGTTCTGCCTCTATAAGATATGTTTAAACTCATAGGTTTTGTTCTACATGTGTGAAATTGCATTAATCTTGTTTTGCTGATGTTAACCTTTAAATTATTTAATTTAAAGCGCGCACCAATGCACGCGCCACCATCAGCGAGACATTAAAGTGAGCATGACAACTTAAACAACTTAAACACAACCAACTACATAACTACCATAAAAAATTATCTCCAACAAGACCTTTCGATCTTTAAGTGCACTTATCAGAAGTTGGAACGGAAATATGCGCCCGAGCCACTTCCCGTATGACCTCAGCGTACATGTAATCAATGATCAAACAGTTACCAATGCTTAATCGATCGGAAATACCTGTGCGATTTGGTAACTATCATATTTTTCTTTGTAAAAGTACCAGGTGTTAAAGATAGTGAGAAGTTTGATAAGGTTTTAGTTGCTTATCAAAATCATCAGAAGCGGTTTCTTATTAACGTTAGACATAAAGTTAGTTTATTTAAACGACTGATGCACTAATACCTATTAATAGTACCAGGCTATTATTGTCCCGCTGCAGGGCAAAGGCCTCTTCTTATTAAGAGAAGGCACGAGCATTGATTACCATGGATGGCGGATTGGTGATTTTATACTTACCTAAACAAAATTATAAGTCCAGGTTTCCTCACGATGTTTTCTTTTATCTACCTACATATGTCAGTGATTTCCAAGAACTTAGAAAGTACTTACATATGGATTGAAAACGTCACATTGGTACTTGCCCGGTTTTTAAGCCACAACCTCATTCATGAGAAGCGGTCGTCTTAACCACTGAGCAATCACGACGTTCCAAAATCCAAAAAGAAATTTAATATAAGTTAGATTTGCTTATATCTCGACACCCAACACAATTAGGTTTAAATAATGATCCTAAACCAGGAAACGCAACAACAGTACCTACAGTTAAAACCAACTAAGCTGAAAATTAATGGTACTTATGCACTTCGTGCAGATATTAAACCGTCGAAAGCAACACAGACCTAAATAGCCTAAAGTCTCATAAAACACTTATGGTCTATTAAACTTAGTCATTGTGAGAATTTAGACGAAAGTTTTGAGGTAAAGCACGAGAGCAAATCAAATATCATTTAGAGAGAGAGATCGCAATCTAATCTTAGTCTCAATCTGTCAAACATGCCTGTGATTTACCAACAGTGATTGTCGCTGAGATGAAATTGCGACTACATGGGGATAATAGATTGCACGGACACCTAAGGCGAGTGCGGTGGTCCTGACCAGACGATGGCCCTTTTACCATAGTGCCCAAAGTGTTCCTACACCTGCTTTTGAGGACATTAACAACGCCACTGATGCCGTGATGAACCTGGCCACCAAGGGTCCAACCAAGTACTATACCATCACGCCTGTATTCCCCGAAGGGTAACAGGGGGCGAGCCTATTGCCATAAACCGGGCACAAATCCAAACTCAGAGCTGCTACTGAGAATTTCATAGAAAAGCCCAATAACACTTTTTGCTTGACCTGGGAATCGAACCCAGGACCTCTAGCTTAGCAGTCGTGCTTAGGACCACTAGGCTAACGAGGCATTTAGTCAGTGGGTCCCAGTTTACAAAAAAAAAATAGTTAACTAAGAATGTTTTTAAGTCGCTGACTTGGCCTTTAAAATTGTATTAACAACTGGTAGGAATTTGTTGTTCGACCTTTTTAAGTCAGCGAAAAAGCCATATTGTCATTTGCAAGGCGGAAAACGTTGGTTGTTATTATAATAATCAATTCCAATTATAAGCTGAGTTAGGTTTTAGTGTCATAACTTTATAAGTCACGTACAAGCAAAAGTGAACGTAGTTTAGGTGTTATATTAAGTTGGATTTTAATATTGAGGGCATATAATGAGGCAGAGTAAATGGAACTTCAACCGAGTTTTAATTTGGATGATCGTTGTAGAGGTAACCAGAATATTCTTAGCAGGATTTTGTACAAACTAAATTAAAAGAAGTGCCCGTGGAGTTTCTTGCTCGCCCGTAGAGACCTACGTTTTGGAACTAGCAACTAATTTCAGCTTTCTGAATGACTCCTTGACAGTTTACAAATGCCTGTTAATGACTTAATTTTAATTAATGCTTTGACTTGCATTTATTGGATATTATTTGTGCTTGTCGTTTATAAGGAAACAAATGTAAATACATGCATTTCTTAAATGGACTCGAATTCCAAGACTAATACGGCAGGACTAACGAAAGAAAGGCTAAAAAAAAAAAAAACTCTGGTAAATATTGATATAGGTACTTTGTAGTTAGAGTGGCAGTTTTTATTTACGGGGCTTATGAATTGGTTTTGAAGTAATAATATTTAATTTATAAACTATTTCTGATGTCTAAAAATGAGAAGTTATTTCAGTGACTCCAAAAAGTTATTTTAGAACAAGGAAAAGGTTATTACGCGGTAAAAGTGAAACATAATTTGACCTAAATGGTAAACTGTATACTTTAGTAGTACAGTTTACATCCTTATTCGGTCATACAATTCATACGTAAGTACGTGCTATTTTCGATGATGATAAAATTTATAAACGTATCATAACGAGCACCGATGATAAATTTAAAAATGATATAAACATGAGTTTGTGATGTTTATTTAACTGATATTGCTAGATAGTAATGTAACACAGTTCGAGTTTGGATCGTTTTGCCAGAAATATGATCTAATAGATATTATACCGAAGACAATGAAGATAATAAATAAGCATGAAATAGTAATAATCAATTAAATGTTGTTGAAATTAAATTAAACACTGCAGCAAAAACTGATTCAGCAAAGGCATTAAGTTTTGTTTTCAACGAGCTAGAACACATTGGCACGTACAGAACTAAAACTGACAACCATAATATTCCAAATATGATGTTAAACCCAAACTTGGTGATTACGTGTGAAGAACGACATAATTGGCATTTTTACATTCACTTAGAAAATAAAAGTGATTAATGATGAATTAAACGTTAATAGTAGAAAATAACTATGTAAACGTGCATACAGTGTAATCACGCAACGTCCAACCATCTATTAGGTAATTGTAATCGCGACCCATCAACGATTATGAACACTACACGATGGAAAATTCGATAACCTTTGTAACATGCTATGGAACAGTGTCAAAAGCTTTACCAAAATCCAGTCATAAAATTTCCTACGAGACACGTTAAAATTAAGCTATTATAACTCCTATTTGTGTAAATTTAAGTTCTTATTTAGTTAATAGACATTAAACTATAAATATTCCATAGACATACCAGTTTTTAATATTTTTAGGATATGTAGTTAATCAAGTTTTAATCATAAAACCTGTTTTGGTTATTAGATTCAGAGCTAGCAGGCGATGTTAATAAACTTTTCCTAAATGTTATATTTAGATTTTAAATTAAACATAATTTAGAAGATGAATATTGATGATTTTCATTTAAACCATTTTCGAATTTGAAAAGTTATAGAAGTAGTTGTAAAAAACATTGATTTTCGTATTGAAAACTTTAAAATATTATCTAAATATTTAGAATGAGGTAATCTATTTCACAGGTTGTTTTGTTACAGTATAAAATCTCGGTACAAACAAAAAATAAATTCCATGACGTTCATAGAATTATCTTGTAGATGCACGCCGGAGATGGCATAAACTGAGATATCTTCGCGAGATAACAAGATACACTTGAGCTTATAATGCTGCCAGAGAAAACATTTTCACGTGATTAACAAAGGCAATTTTGTTTTAATTGGCTTTTTGTGCGTTAACGACCTCTGAATAATCTGGCTTGAGAAGTCAGAAAAAAAATCTTTTAAAATTAAAGTTTTGATTTTAAAATCTTTTCTTTACTTTTAAAAATATCTAAAGTTATATTTTTTATTAGTGCTTCGATAATTTGTTAAGTCTCTGCAAAACTTTCGTCTGATTCTAAGTTACCGTTATGTTTATCTATCGATCGGTCAGTAACAGGTTTCCCACCCGTACCATCGCAATCGTCAACAAAATTTACCTTTTCATCAAGTTGAGGTCAAGTCCCTTTTTAAGAAGTTCTCCGTAAGAATGTTTTAAAACTTTCAGTCCAGTGAAAGTATCCTCGGCGTCTTCTCCTTTACAGTCTGGTGCACTCAATTCACTAAACACTTCACTATTGGAACACCATTAATATTTTGAACATTACACTATACTTTTATTTATAATGACATCACCGGAACTGATCTTCGATTCGGTTACGAGATTGTCGAAATTATGGCGAGATGTCACGAGAGCGAGCGATGGGATTGAAGAGCGCGCGCGGCCGCGTCGCAGCACTGCGCGGGAGTCAGTGAGCGGCGCGGGCTGCGCGGGCTCCGGACTTTGCGCTTGTATTCGGAATGCAATCTCCCTCGCTCTCTCAGGCATGCGCGCGTTTTCTCCTATACGCCAGTTCGTCTCGTTTCCTCGCCGTTATGAATGGTTGTTATGCTATGCAGTTGTGCCCAATAACTCCCTGCGGCTGGTCTTTTTGCCCCTTTTTGCCGGTCCTAGTCCCTCGGACTGTTCATTGTTTACTGTTTTGACCTTTTGTCGTTCACCAGTTTATGTTTCCTTCGAATGCATTTTTAATTTGTTTTGTTGAGCGGACACTTTGATCATTTTGTTTTAGTTATTAGTAACAATGAGTCTTGTTATGGCAGAATTCTTGGCTAAACGAGATGTTAGCGCAAGTCTAAGTCGCCGAGTCACGATTTTGATACCGTTACGATACAAACAGATGAAAAGCATTCCAACTCAAAGGAGCGGTCGGTGCGGTAGTCATTAAGATACTGATTTAGTGTGAAATAATTTCTTCTAAAATGTAGCCTATTTCTAAATGAATTTGAAATGCTATTGAAATGTTCAATTTAAATAGTGATCAGAGAGCTGGAATGGGTTGGGATATTTCCTTATTCCAATATACATATATTTAAATGCTTGCCCTGGAATATTTCCAGAGATAGACATATTAACATAGTTATTCAATATAGGTAGGTATACCATCACGCCTGTATTCCTCGAAGGTTTAGGCAGAGGTGTACTAATGTACACCCACAGTTCGCAGTTCGCAGTTCGTTCGTTCGCGTTCGTTATTCAATATAATGATAAAAAAATGTAAAATACCACAACTTGGACTTCAAAACGCAGCAGAACTAAAACCTGAACTATATCTGGATTTACAGCATCCACAATTTGAACATTTAAAGGTAAATATTAAAATTCAAGAGAACATAAAAGCGATGTACTAAGAAACGCTAACGATCGATCGTAATCTAAGTTCTGGTACATTTGCGCAAACAAAACGAAGGAAGTTGCACATGCGCGCTAAGACGCCATCCTATGTGCAGATGATTCTTCTATTTGGAACAAAGTTATAGTTACTTTGTTTCAGTTCTCATTGTTTCTACGCTGATCTGCTAATTATAGGATTGGCCATTGTTATGTTTTGAAGGTGTCGTTTTCTGAAGAAAATAAGAACATTCTAGGTTCCATAAATTTGGTCAATGCAAATATTGAATAACAAACCATGTCAGAGGCACTTGAGGCGGTTTAAAAACTCTGATACTAGGGTGTGTGGGGTCGTTAGACCTTAATACCCACACGATAAAGAAGAATATTGAATCTCTAGTAAGCTAGCTAAAATATGGAAATCTTATTATTGCTCCCCGTGATAATGAATTTAATGACATCCCTAAAGAAAAGAACAAAATAGAGTAACTATAAGATAGATAAGGACATCAAAATGACAGGGAACGCCAAGTGATAAACAGCAGTTGTTTTTCATCCTCAGAATTATGTAAATGTGACTAATACACATTCAAAGTGTATTGTGCACATAATGACTGAATACTTTCTTTGTTAAATTGAAGAATGGATGTTAAACGACGTGTCCTTATCGTGTTTTGACATTGTTAAAAACATGACGGACATTAACGGATTGCTCTTTGAGTTTATGTTGAAGCAAAGTTTTACTTTTAAATACTTTTAGATTTGCCTACGATATTCAGTCGATATTTATCATCTCATCTTTTTCCATCGTTCATATGTTCAGACAAATTTGCTTCTACCGTAACTTTGTTTGCATCTTCTTACTCAAGATTTTCATTCTTATGGTTTTTGAAAAGCTTTAGTAGTATCATCTTTTTCCATCGTTCATATGTTCAGACGAATTTGCTTCTACCGTAACTTTGTTTGCATCTTCATACTCAAGATTTTCATTCTTATGGTTTTTGAAAAGCTTTAGTAGTAGGCAAACCCTGACTACTTTATAATCATCACCCTCTTGCCTTTATTCAAAAGGATCTGGCAGAAGTTAGCGTGGCATGTCTTCTACTGCTTCTATCTTTAGCTAGTATTAAATATATCTCTAGCAATTTTTGTTTTTACCGTGTCGACATGTAAATTAGATACATATTTGCAGTACATTTGCATAATATCACAATACTCTATCTAAATACAAGAGTAGATCATATCGCCGTCCTTGTCATGTCGGGCAAGATTTTAATTGCTTGTCAAATGAAGTGTTGCCTACTTACCTATATGCATTAATGAGAGAAAAAAAAATGGAGGTCGATTGGTACGCAATTAAGTGTAATAGTTTGACTTTAATAACTTCTGAAGTTTTGACTGGAGTTTGATTTATTTATTTAGTAAGCTTCCGCCTGTGACTTTGTCTACGTCAAAGATAATGGCGCCCCGGGAACTATGTGATATTCCAGTCTATAATCTATCTCTTTGCTAAATTTCATCCAGATCCTTTCAGGTTTCTGGCGTATTTGAGTAAGAAACATCTATCCAAACGCATTTATTAAAATAGTAAAATTTAATGAATATGGAAAGTACACAAAATTAGATTGATAGCCAATTATAGGTTTATACTTATAAAACATAGAAAAATGCTAAAATCTATGAATATTTCAGTATCCTAAAAAGACAAAGAAAACTAAACATATGCACTTCATAAAACATGAACTTATTATTGATGTTTGTTACGGAATATTAAGTGTAGAAACTCACAAGGTGGATAAATTTTGAAACAACGTGGTAAGGGTTGAGCCTAACTATGACCATCTTACGGCTGGCAATTTGAAGAACCTGGGACTGAGTTGTCTGATATCATCAGTATTATAGTAATCAATACTGATTCATCAGTTATGAGATCTTATCCATTTAATCACGCTACGATATTTAACTGATGATTTATCGTGTTTACGATTTGTTGATGATCAGCAATTTCTTGACTTGTTTATAATATAGAATTGCAATGTGAATGATGTTGCATCTATTTGATTATAACGCTTTGACAGTCATTACCGACACTAATGGAATCGATTTAAATATTTCAACGTGTATTATGTGTATAATGGATTGACCTACAGAATTTCTGCAGTTTTTTGCCTGACCTGAATTTACTGAAAAATCTATAATTAGGCTGAAGAGATATTTTGTTTGCATTAATCTCTGGAACTCAAAGTTATACTGAAAAAAATCTTTTAGTTTGTGTTTTAGTTCCCATGAATAGGGGGTGAGTCTATTGCCACTAACTGGTCACAAATCCGTACTCCGAGCTGTTACGGAGAATTTCATAAAAAAAAACCCATAACACTTTGCTCGACCTGGGAATTAAACCCAGGACCTCTATGATAGCAGTCGCGCTTAAGACCACTAGGCTAACGAGGCAGTCCTGCCATAGTTTCAATATTTGTAAATGTAAGTAAAAAAAATATTACCAACACGAAGTCCTAAGCAAATTCAGCAAATTTAAACAAAAACACAATATTAACTTTGTCGCGCGATATTCAATAAAAGTGTCGGATTTCGAGAGACGGATATTTGTACTGGTGAATAGAATACTTGACACCAGTCGACATTGAAATAGTTGATTATGCCTGTCTAATTTTTTGACCAAATCTGTTTGTATTTGAAGCTGTTTCAAAGTCAGAGGCAATTTAATAATACTTTTTATAACATATTTATTCAATAATTAAAATGCAGACCGCTTCCAACCGGTGTTTTTGGAAATTTATGGGGGAGGCCTATGTCCAGCAGTGGACGTCCTGTGGCTGATATGATGACGATGATGATGAAATTTAAGACAAAGTTAATGTTACTGATCAATTTATTGTAACATTTGTTTTTTAAAGAATATGTATGGAGTTTCTTGCCCATTCTTATCTTATACGAAACAACCTTTTGGAATGGGCAACTAGATTCAATATTATCAATTTTTTATCATGTATTTGATGTTCGAAAGTGCCTTTTAATGGTCTAATTGAAATAAATGATTTGACTTTGACTTTGAAACGGAGCAAGTACTAATGTGACTTTTAAATTCATATCTATTTTCTCAGTTTATGTTGGACATTATTGACATCGGTGAAAGAAAACATCGTAAAGAAACCTGGACTTGTAATTAATATAAGTCGGAAATCACCAATCAGCCTTGAGCAAGCGTGGTGATCAATGCTCGTGCCTTCTCTGTATGAGAAGAGGCCGTTCAAGTACAAATACAAGTACAAATCATTTATTTGTGTAAAACAGGTTCAGGTGCAGGCCGTTTGGCTTGCAGTGGGGCAATAATAGGCTGGTATTATAAGACACAAATAATGATATGTAAAGTTAATACAAATATATATATACCATCACGCCTGTATTCCCCGAAGGGTTAGGCAGAGGTGTACCAAGGCACACCCACAGTTCGCCGGTATATTTAGCTCCCATGTATTAGGGGGCGAGCCTACCGGGCACAAATCCAAGCTCCGAGCTGCTACTGAGAATTTCATAGAAAAACCCAATAACACTTTTTGCTCGACCCGGGAATCGAAACTAGGACCTATAGCGTAGCAGTCGCGCTCAGGACCACTAGGCCAACGAGGCATTCAATACATTGGGGTAGAAAGTATTTGAAATGACTAAGCCTTGTAATCCGCAACCATTGAGGTGAAGTACAGATTCTTAGGAATTACGATATCATAATTATTTAGGAATGTCAACAATACTTATCAATATAAGTATTGTTGACATTCCTACGCACATTATGAATGAACGTACTCTTGTTCAATCAATTGATAATATTTCAAAGGATACATACTACATACCTACAAACACTCACGCCTCTTTCCATGGGGGTAGGCAGAAACCATAGAATGCCAACTGCAACGATTTTTTTTTTTTTAAAGATGGTAAAATCATCTAATGACCCCTCCCGTCCTGGGCGGGGCGGGAGGGAGTGTCAGACTTTTACTGACTAAAAACCATCTATGTTCCTTCGTGTGCCCTTTGCGTTCCGGGGGCGCGGTATCTCTTTCGAACAACCCGCAGAACTGCTACGATACTTACATACTCCTTCCTTCATCGTTTCAAAGTACTTATACAAGTTCTTTTCTTATTTATTTTTTATGACACCTGGTTGACACTTCCTGTGACCCAAGGGCTGGCTTTTACCATGTCTAGAGGCTAAGCATTGCCACCCAACCAACGTGGCAATGCTACCAGTCTTTTGGGCACATTTTTTTTTTATAAAAGCGGCAATAATAATTCAAGTTATAATTTTTTTATCTAGAAGATCGTGATTGTGACCACTGTTGACTCTATCGAAAACTTAGAAAAAAAGCGACCAGTAATCAAAGACGTAACCTATGGCTGATGAAAAAAAAAACAGGGCGGACTTAGTTCTACGTGTATAATATTCAAAATAAAAACTTTTAGGCAGTTAGAAAACGTATTAAGTAAGCCAGGACCTTTACAGGCACTGACTATTCAAAAATTATCTAAATTGAAGAACTGTTTAAAATAAGGTATATAATATCATGAATGTATATTACAATTTACCCTGTAAAGATGTTGATTCGAACACGTCGCTTATATTGCCAGTTGTGAACGAAACCATAGCGCGATTCAGCCGAGGCACAACGCCATCTATCGAGCGCAGTCGTAATAAAATAGCTAGCCCTATAGCGCTATGTATAACTTCTTGTGGACAAACTAAACATTAAAAATCATAAAATTAAATGAGAAAACTTGGTCTATGTTACATACTATTACGCCTGTATTCCCCGAAGGGATAGGCAGACACACAGTTCGCCGGTATGTTAGGTCCCATGTAATAGGGGCGAGGCCATTGCCATCAAAAGGACACAAATCCTAACTCCGAACTGCTACTGAGAATATCATAGAAAAACCCAATAACACTTTGCTCGACCTGGGAAATCGACCAAGACCTCTAGCGTAGTAGTCGCGTTTAGGACCACTAGGCCAACAAGGCAGTTAAATACATAATATCAAAAAGCTAGGTATAATATGGTTAAACTATGTTTGCAAACTCTAGCTGTACCTACTGCATAGTCCCGGTTCCTTACTAAGTAATCTGCACACCACGATCGACAGTTTTTAAGATACGAGTACGTTACTAAAGCAATAAACGTATAGTAATTACAAGTCTTCATCACAAATCCGTTAGAGAACAATACACTAGCAGTAAAACTAACTTTTATAGCAGAACTAACTTATGTCTGCGACTTTGTTCATGTAACGCGTAAATAACCCCGTTATTATTTGCGCAGAACCATATTTTTTTTTCTAAAATATAAGTAGACTAAGTAACTCCATAAAATTAAATTAGCCAGTCAAAGTACCATAATATTAGCCGGAAAAATCAGACAGACAAACAAAAAAAAAAAGATAATTATTTATAAGTACCTTAAATAGCAAAAAGCAATTATTATGAAACACCAAACAGGCACTACAATTTTATTTATTTCTATACATAGATTCACAGTACTGTTAAAAACATTAGTTATGCTGTTAACAGAGAATTAAAGTATTAACTTCCAATTAAGGAGTAAGGGTCAGTCATCAATTTGTCACGCAGTTGGCTCCCTTCGACCATAGCCATATGTTGCTCAATTGACGAAGTGAATGCCCTCATGTTGTCAATTCTTTGCCTCTTCGAGGGGACTCGTTAGAGTTAACTCTAACTGGTCTTAACTAGTTGAATTCTTTAACTGGACGTCTTAATATTGGATGTTTAACTGGGCCCTTGCTTGTCATATGAAATATCAGGCATTCTACGTCTAATTCAAGAAACATTTAAATTAATTACGACGGAATAAGAGAAAAATCTGAAAGCTATACATATAGGTAAATTATTCCAAAAAATACTAAAACAACGTTTAACTACCTTTAACACACGTGGCATTTTTTGAAGAGGTCATGGAGATACCATCAAAATTTAATGGTCGACGTCGTTTCATGGTCTACACTATAGGTAGACAGAGACCATAGAAGATACCCTCCTTAATAAAAGAGTTAGGGCCATTGCTTATTACAACAGCAGCAGTAACAGCCAGCGCCTGGCCAACATCGCCTAGAAAAATCTAACTGTTAGCTGCTAGAACGCCGCCCGCTAGTTTTTACCTTTTTTATCTTGTGTGAAAAGTATTTTAACGTACATGACTTAAAGTCTTTACTGAAATGGTAAATTATTTCGTCCACAGATTCTTATATCTGTGATTTCGTCAGTCAAACTTGTGCTATTAGAATAGACTGTTAATCACAAAGGTGATCAGAAAACTAAACTAAAACCAATAAACAACATCAAAGTTACAGCTAACATAAACACTGACACAAATCATAAATATTAAACTAACATTCAGACCAAGAAATCAATTTGGGCAAAGTATAAACATATTTAGGGCAAAGTAACCGAAAACGTGTGTTTATTTCGGGCAGACCAATTAGGTAAGGAAATTAACTTTGTATGGTTTACTCATGATTTAAGTCACGACATGGCTGAGATTTCATACACACTTCATGCTTATTGTAAATGCGAAAGTGTGTATGGATGTATGTCACCCAATCACGCAGCAGCTGAACGAATCTGGATGAAATTTGGCACAGAGGTAGACTTCTTCTTCTTCTTTATCATGTGGGCAGTAAAGTCTTATAATATATCCCATATATTCTAGGGTCTGAGTTTCTAAACCGCCTCAAGGGCCTCTGACATGGTTACCGATGTCAATGATGTCCAAGATAAACTTAGAAAGTACATATGAATTAGAAAAAGTCACATTGGTACTTGCCCGAGCCCGGTTGCGAACCCACAACCTCGTGCATGAGAGGCGGGTGCCTTAACCACTAGGCCATCATGACACCCAGACAAAGACCGACATCGAGATAGACTATAATCTGCAAAGCAAATAGGCTACTCCGGAAAACTGTACGGTTCCCGTGAAATAATATATCGACGTTGACGCGGACTAAGTTGCAGTCAGAAGCTAGTCTATTATAATGGCGCAGGTTTGACTGACGAAATTATTTGCCATTTGAGTTAGGGCTTTCAATCGTGTGCTGTAAAGTATTTTTAATAATGACAACATAAAAAGGTGATGCGTGCTGGTACCTATCGGTAGCTTTCTACTGAACGCAGTAGAACGCTACCGATAAGTACTACCGACTCTTCTTCTTCTGAATGACATTGAAGACTTATTACTACTGCTAGCTGTAATGCAGGAGACAATAAACGTCTAGGTATTCTATTCTTTTATTATGGCTGGAAAGTATCTATAGTACCCGTACATAATATAACAAAGCTGAAGAAATTTTGATTGTTTGTTTGAACGCGCAATTCTATGAAACTATCTGTCGCATAGGAAAATCTCTTACTGTATATGATAGCCAGATACATGAGGAATAGCATCACGCATGGCTATATGTATTACACGGGAGCGGAGCAGCCCCCCTAGTCAAGTCACAAACGATAATCGTAAACGCTGAGTAGGCTTTAATAGATCTTCAACTTTATGTGCTTGGTTTTAAGTTGAAGATCTAATGAAGATTGCATAGCGTTTTCGTTCTTTCCAGTCGCTAACGCTTAGAAATCTTTAATAGATTTTCAACTTAAGGCTCTGGGGTATTAAATTGAAAATATATTGGTTCCTACCGAGCGTTTACGATTATCGTTTGCGACTTGGCTAGGGGGGCAGAGCAGTAACCAAAGACGAAAACTAATGCGTCTGAAATCGCCGGGTATAGTTTAATGTTTGGCAATTGACATATTATAGACACATTGAATTTAATTGTTGAGAGATTGTGCATTGGCCAATTTTGACAGATCTAAGCTCAATTATTAAGTATCCAAGTGTCCAAATGTATGTATGTATTTCTATTTACATGCGCCCGGTGTCCAAAGCTGGCAATAGCGTTGTTATGAGTAATCCAACTTAGAAAAAACCAACTACAAATGCGAAAGTGACTCGTTCAGGGTCAAACCAATTTTGATGACTAATTTGATGACTGGCTAAAATCTTTACCGAAATACTTTTGTAAACTTTGTGTCGACATGAAAGATGAAGAAAATAACGATATTAATCATTGAGGATAGTTCCTAGTAAAGAATAGGTCAAGAGACCTTATCGAATGCTTTTTGCTGGACTAGGAGCCTCTCTGTCTATTGATAGATTGTTATACTCCCATTTTAACACTATATCACAAGACCAAGATGGAATACTCTTGCTTAAAAGTAGCCCAACCTCCTAGATTCCTATAAGATTAAAAAAAATCCGGCAAGAAGTTCCAGACTCTCTGTAAGCCTATCAAAGTCTATATTGTTTTGTTTAAATGCGTTTATCTCCGGAACTACTGGTCCGATTGTGAATATTCTTTCGATAACTGGAAGCTACGTTACCCCTGAGTGCTATAAGCTACATTTTACATCAAACATACTGCCACGCTTGTATTTCCCGGTGCTAAGGTGTACCAATGTATACCACTAGGTTAATGAAGCAGTTAATAAAAAAATAGCAGCAAAAAAAAAATGGCTGGTAAAATTTAGGGATCTGCTGTGAGAAAATGTCTCTTAGAACTCGCTTGCTTGATATTTTAGGCAAATCTAACGTTCTCAAAGTGTGTCGAGAGCACGAACCGTTAAAGTACGGTTGCATCTTTAGCTAATGTGTTTTCGCTTTCGTAATTGTTTTTGTCGGAGACTCGACGTCATGGTTGGAGTGTGTTTTGTTTTGATTGTAAGGCACGACTTTATAGACAGGTGGGTTCGACGATTTTTTCTGTTCATACCATCACATACAATCACGCCTGTATTCTCCGAAGGGTTAGGTGGAGGTGTACTAATTTACACCCATAGTTCGCCGGTATGTTTTTAGATCCCATGTAATAGGGGGCGAGCCTATTGCCATTAATCCGGCACAAATTCAAACCCCGAATACTCCGATACTAACACGTGAATTTGTCACTGCGCAGTAACTTGCCTCGTGCTCAGAGCACCCATAAACCATCGAGCCGTACTAAACGATAAAAACATTCATTGATCAGGTCAACAAAGTAAAGTAAATCATAGAGCGGCCATGAACGCAAGGTTGACAAATAAAAGTGCAAGCAAGGAACTATCAGCAATAATTTGACCGTAACCAATTGTATTGTATGACAATTCATTATACATTTTTAATATTATGAGGAAAACGTACAAGTTCCTATCTATCTCATACTGTTGTTGTTAGTGGACGTTCAACACTGCAACCAAAGGTACTGTAGGCAGACGCTGGATGCAAGTCGTTTTCAACCGGTCCTTTTGGAAATTTATTCTATTTCCAGCAATGGATGTCCCGCGGCTGATGTGATGATGATGAAGGTACGGGTCACCAGTTAACTGGGTGGGCTCTGAACAGTCCTTAATTCATATAGTTATACCCCTTTTTCCTTCATGAAAACTAAGAGGTGAATCCCGAAATTGCAACTTTGTGTAAGGTGTGTCGCGGTCCAATCAACTTTGGGAACCACTGGTCTAATTGAAATAAATCATTTGGCTTGAGAATGGAGTCTTTGGAAGTAAATCGGTTACTAAAACTAGCTTTTTAACTGGACCAGCAGTTGTATGAAGCTGCAACGTGTGTTGTAAATAATCATCGTTTACTTTTTTGGTAGTAACGACTTAAAATTTTATTTTTGTTTAACTGCAAATCCTCTGATGTGGTCTCAAACTCGTATACCCGTATAATGGTTTGATGTGGTGTTTGGTCATCGTGTATGGTACGTTTGGAAATGTCTGCTTAAGCAGTAATAGCTTCCATTAAAGGTAACTTTGATCCTTTCCAGTGTTGAGTCTGCATCGTCGCTTTTCGCAATAAAGTTAGTTTCATTGATGTGTGTTTGTAAGTACTGTTTACCCTTCGTTTAAGATAAACATAATTTTGAATGAGTAAAATTAAGACATGGTTATATGGATTCTATTTAAGTAGTATAATTTTGAAATATTGTATAGGTATTCCACTATCGGGTTAAAATCACAATATTTTGGTACTATAATTTACGGGAAAGCAATAAATGTAATGAGTTTTCTACAAACTCATTTTAAAATAGTCTAGGACATATCTTAGATGCAAACAAATCTTTGGAATTATTTGTTGACAAGAGTTCAAAAAAAAAATGTAAGCTGTTTAACATTTCATTTTTTTTGGGTTTAACCCTGTATCCTATAAACTTATATAACTTTGTGTATATACACCAACAATCAAACTCAGAAGAACTATCTATAGGCCATGCGAGTTTTAATTCATTGCAGCAATCGAAGCAGAGCACGGCAACGCAACAGGCAATCTCTCAGCTGCTATGCCCACTTTGCCTTCAATTTATTACGAGGGTATAATTATCATGAGCAATGCTTTGATACTCCCAAAGATGCAAATGCAGATACACCTACAAACCTAACACCAGAAACTCAGATGATTGCAACAGTCGGACAACTCATAGTTCAGAAGTCAATGATTAATCCACACTTGACTCTGCTAATATTCGATGACTAGTCGGAGAATATATTCAAGCAGTAGATATTGAATTAAAGAAACTAACACGTGTGTCAGTGGCTATGGCTACTGTTCTCGAAAGTATGAATCAGGTAGACGTGTTCGTGTGTTGATATACATTCGATTTTATTCTGTTGTTGACCTAAATCGTGGTTTTTCTATTAGCAACTGTACCATTGTCCTCATTTTTGTCCTTTTCCTATATTATCGGTTATTACATACACAAGGCAATGGGTGATATACTTTTATTTTTACCTTCTATACTATAGCGTAGATACCATGTAGCGCGTTTATGTTTGACACCATTGCTTGCATCCATTTGTATAGCAATATAATTCAAGTTACATCAAATAAATTGTGTTTTATTTTTCTATCTCTCTTAGCTAGGCTATTTTTATTTACTGTTTATTTTAAGTCATGCTCATGATTAATTGTGTGTATGTCAATACATTTACGAAAATATTATGTATGTAAGAAAAAATTTACATCTTTTTGATAAAATAAGTGATAGACATAATTTTAATACTAGAAATAAGGACAAATTAGCTCAACCATTTTTTAGATTGTCCAAAGTGCACTCATCTTTCAGGGGGTACTGTGTTAAATGTTACAATAAAATACCTAGTGATATATTAAAATTAAATGAAAGAAAATTAAAAAAATGTATTAAAAGCACACTTTGTAAACAAGCATACTACAAGTTAGAGGATTATATTCAAGATAATAATGCTTGGAAACATGCTGGTCTTGCTCCATAGGACAATTTCAAGTCTTGACAAAATCAACTGGTTGCTTATTTAATCATAAAACTAATTTGTTTTGACCAATAATTGTTTTTCTCCTCGACATTAATTCTACATTTGAGTTTGACTCACACACTGATTCGTTGTCTTTGAAATGTTAAAAGTAATCATCTACGATCACAATATTGGCGTTAAATATTATAATTAATTTAGCTTTCATCTCTAATTTGTAGCACTGAGTACGTATTGTAGTACTTTGAGTGACTTTTTATTTTTGATAGATCGTTTTGACATTTATATATTTTTTTATGGAATGAATGTAACTATACAACTTATTGTAATACATTGTTATTTAAAAGAGTATGTATGGAGTTTCTTGCCCGTTCTTCTCCATACGAAACTACCTTTTGGAATGGGCAACTAGATTCAATATTAATGATTTTTTATGTAATGACGTTCAAAAGTGCCTTTTAATGGCCTAATTGAAATAAATGATTTGACTTTGACTTGACTTTGACTATGGCTTTACAACTTCGAAATTTGAATTATTTCGGTATTTCCATTTACTTAGGAGTGAATCCAAACATCACGTTGAAAATGTTGTTGTAAATATGTTACCTCCGCACTTTTAGGCAAATTGAATAAGAATGGGCCTAATAAACGTCGAAATTGGAATGGTTTTCAGTCACCTTTCATAATTTCTGCGGAATCATAAACAAGTCCAACAATATCTGGATCTAAAGGAAACAGAATGCTGTTTCCTTCTCAATAAAACTGGAAGTCATTAGAATTCCACTTCAAAAGGGAAATAACACCAGTAACTAGAACGGATATCTCCATACATTTAGCGTTATTAAACTTCTATCGGTCGTGGGTTCATCAGCCGAGCCGATATTTTTAGTGGATGCGCGGGCGCAAGCACGAGACGAGAGTAACGGGAAAGCCGGATGCGAACGCTGTGCTGTCGAGATGCTGGTTTTGACAACATATTGGTGGCTTTTTTGTTGAAATTGGGACAGTTGACACATGTCGTTGATTTGTAGTTATGTAATGATGGGAATATTTGTGAACTGTGACTGGCTCTGGCTGGTCTTTTTGAAGTTATAGTGGTACTCGTAAAGATCTTTGTGAAGGAGCTCGTCCGAGGAAATACTACCACCATACCTTTATCTACCGCAAAGCTGCGTTTCTGTATTCCGGTTTGGGTTTGAAGGGTATGGGTGCCGATGTAATTATTGCCAGATAGCAATGCAATTGCAAGGGTTCTGGTACTGCAGATATCTATGTAGAGGTGACCACTTAACATCGGGCGGGCCATTGGCTTGTTTGCTAACAAATGATATTTAAAAAACAATTACTAGTTTTTTTTTAATTTACCTATAAAAAATGAAATACTTATTTATTTTGATATTTATCAATTATCAACATAATGTCACAACTACAAGTACTTATGTAGTCTACATATATTTTATGTCCGGCTCTTGTTAACAATGACAACCAATAATTAACAAAGAAGCATTATTGATGATTGTTTTACACCAACGTTCTTAGAAACCATTTTGTCTTCCTTACTATCAGTTCACTGTGCGAGTTCAGCCGATATGAATGAGTAAGATAAGAGTATGAGTAAGATTGCCAATCATGCCTAGCCTCTTCCCAATTAAGTTAGCGTCGGCTTCCAGGCTAACCAGATGCAGCTGAATTTTAAATGGAGCGACTGCCTACCTGACCTCTACAACCCAGTTACTGGGTAACACGGTACCTCTTGGTAAGACTGGTTGTCAGACTTCCCGGCTACTAACTATCCGTAACGGCTGTTAAAGATCTACGAATTACAGACGGGACCAACGGCTCTACGTGCTTTCTGAGGTACAGGGGTGGCACACCACCAACTTCCAAATTCCGGGCTGCTACTGTGAAAATCCTCCTGAAAAACCCAGCTATACTTTTTGCCCGACTTGGGAATCCAAACCAGGACCCTACGCTCATCAGTTGTGCTTGCGACCGCGAGGCCAACGAGACAGTGTATGAGTAAGATTGGCACTGTTTCAAAACATTATAATTTTACGCGATGACGTGGTAATGACAACCTGACGAGTCAAACGTCATCACGCCCTCGATTTGAAGAAAGTATTGTTGACAAAGCAAAGAAGGAGGGCTCTAATCATTTCCGTGTATTTGACGCTGTTTTGGGAATCTTTTACGCTTTATCCGAACTAGTCAGTTTCATCATGGAATATCGGAAACTGACTATTTTAAAGTGGTAGGTAGTATCTAGCAATTTACTTTGGAGGGGGGGGGGGGGGGCGCAGCTCAGCTCAGCACCACAGACTACAAACAATCAAGTAAGCAATCCAATTACATAAAATTAAGAGTTGGTAAGGCATTTCGGGTCGCAATCTGCCACCGTCGAAGAACACAAAAAGCGGGACAGCGCCAGCCCTGCATAGGACTTTCAATTTCAACTTAAAAAATCGGAACGTTTGGTCTGTCAACGCCAAAATCGGGAAATATGGCAACTGGTCTATTACACCAGAAAAAAAGTATACCTACCTAAGGAATGTAATTTATTTCGCATAGCAACTCGCGGACTTTCTCTAGCCTCAAAAACTAATGAGATCACGCTGGAGTCCGTTCCGGTCGTCCAATATTACGAGATAATTTATTTGTATTGCGCAACTATCATTTTAGAGTCGCTACCATCCGATTTGTTACGGGCTAATGTTATTTTTTGTAAATTATGATACCATTTTTTTGCAACATGGAGATGAATCTGCGTTTGATGTTTTCGCTGAAGGCGCGTATGGTCCCAGGATCCGTGGCGTAAGTGTAGGAAGGGTATACCTAGGTGGGTTTTTGTCCATAAGAGTCTGACAGATCCCTTCGCTACCCCAGTGTGGAGGATATTCGGAATAAAAATGGGTTTCCCACATTGAATTGACTTGACTTTAAAAATGACAACTTTAACTGCCTTGCGACTTTGTCAGCGTTGTAGTCAAGTAAGTATACCTTAGATAGAGCATCCTATTGCACTAGGTAGTATAGTAGAATCTTATCTTTTTGTATTCAGATTAATGAATACTTTCAGATAATACCTCTTACCAACAAATAATTTTATCTCATTTCTCTCGGACTATATTATTGTGATTTATATTTTTAGTAATCTTATCGTATCTTTAAAATTGCCTATAAAATACAGTAAAAGTACCTATAGTACGTCCAAACTTCGAAAGGGCTACAATTTCTATTCAGAGAAACTCCAAGTTCATTACTTTTAATTTTATACATTGTGAAATCATTCTCATAATAATTTTAATTAACTGAGAAAAGTTTATAGCGTAGCAATTCATACACAGACAAACTTTAGAAGTTTTATTATTATTTAGTGCGAAAGTAAAGGCACTAGACTTACCCATTTTAATTAACAGCTTAAAAAAAAAGTATTTAATTTGGTTGATCATTTCCGGTCAATTACACGACTAGGTACGGTGTCTGTGGCGTGACGTAACATTATCAATTCCGGTTATTACAGACTTGATTTAATTTCAATATTAATTAGATATTTTTTTTATATTATTTATTTTAATTTTTGATTTATAGTTTAATTTAGTGAATGTTGCTTACAATTAAATTATTTACTATGGATTGGCTGCGTTCCTGAGTTGAATCGTTTTTTTTAGTTTTTTTCCGTGAATGTAATTGGCACTGTTAAATCTGAAATTCTGTAGATAGCTCTGCACATTTTACATAATTTACTTAGCACGTTGATTGCTAGATATCTAGAAATCCAATCAATCTAATTTATCTCCACTAGTAAATAGATAAATACCTTGAAATCTAGACCGCACACATCTGCAATTGAGCAGTTTTTTAGCCTTTAACCGTTTTGCAATTTACCGTAATCTGTTCCAAACACCATCACTCACCTGTAAAAGAAAAAAAAGACATTAATCAAATGAAATAGACCTCGCAATTTTATTTGCCAATTAGAAACATTTCACAATTTGAAAACTTATATGTAGATCAGTAAGGTAGAAATTCCTTTAACTTTTACGGCGAATAAGATAAATCGTGACTGAATGATATAGATCATTATAGTTGTAGTATATTTTATTATATTTAGCTGATGCTACGTTATGTGATGACAAAAATAGCACATCAGCTGACGTGTTTCGTAAGATTTTTTAATTTATGATAAATAAAACAGTGGTCACCAAATATTTAATACAAAACGTGTGATATAAATAAGAAATGTTGTGTAAACAAATGGCAGGAATCCACTTAATTTTAATGTTTCACCGTCACCTAAAAGGATACAGTAATCAATTTCAAGAAAGTGCCTATTTATTTATCTTATAATGTTTGATTTATTATTGAAATGTATCGCACAACAACGCCTTCAATTTGCACACCTGTCTCTCAATTTTAGATTAGAAATTCTTTATTTAATATTCACGAAATTAAATTGATTAAGCCCAAATAACGGTAAGTCTAAAAACCTAACCTGTAGTTTTAGTAAACCTATTAAAGTTGATCTGTCGTAAAAGTAAATCTTTATGCCAATTCGACCGTTGTTATCTTGATCATTCAATCACAGTCAGTCAACATGAGTTTGACAGTGCGATAGTTAATTTTAGCCAGTCTTTGACAACCTCGTAAGTACAGACGCCACCGCATCAAAGTATCCTGAACTGTCAATTTTTTCCAATTGAATATGAAACTTATTTCCTTTTATAGTAAAGTTGAAAAACTATCAAAGAAATTTGACAGATTGGAGTAGCTTCATGTGCTGGCTTCTGTACAAGACGCGTGAATGACGTCACATCCGTCTTGCAGCGTATACTAAGTCAGTCTTATTACACGAAAGATGAGTACAGATATTGTGTAAATAGTAGTTAACAAACACTTATTAGTTATAACGAAACATTTCCCCGTTTTAACAAGAGCTTGTGAAAGATAAATTTTATTTAATTGATTGCTAACTGTTAGTGAGAATTGAATGAACATCTTCTGAAGTAAATTGAGGTTAGCAGGAGTGGGTTACAGTCGAGGAAAAAAAGGTTAAAAATGTTCTAAGTATCAGAGCTTTATGAATGGAAACTTTCCTATGATCATATTTGGATAATATATTGATTGGCAGAAATGAAAGGAATAAGTTATGTAATTGTTTGTTTGTACCAGTTAGTTAGTTATATTTTTTGTGCAATTAAAGCGCTGTATTTTATCATATTTTTTTAACTTAAGTCATTATTTATAATCTCGTTTTAAATATGCATTTATTAATTTATGCTATTTATGGTATACCTACTGTTCTCGTTGGAACAATACCTATTTCCCAAGGTAAATAGAAAGGACACATCACAGAACTGCTGACTAGGTATACTGTCCTTTCAGACTAAGAAACATTTTACCTCGAACTGTCTCGTTAGCCTAGTGTCCTAAGCGCGACTGCTACGCTACAGGTCCTGGGTTCGATTCCCAGGTCGAGCAAAAAGTGTTATTAGGTTTTTCTAAGAAATTCTTAGTAGCAGCTCTCAGTTTGGATTTGTGCCCGGTTAATGGCAATAGGCTCGCCTCCTATTACATGGGACCTAAAATATACCGGCGAACTGTGGGTGTACATTGGTACACTTCTGCCTAACCCTTTAGGGAATACAGGTGTGATGGTATATATACATCACATAACATACACACAACATACATAACTGCGTCGTTAGCCTCGTGGTCCTAAGCGCGACTGCTACACTAGAGGTCCTGGGTTCGATTCCCATGTCGAGCAAAAAGTGTTATTGGGTTTTTCTATGAAATTCTCAGTAATTAGCAGCTCGGAGTTAGGATTTGTGCCCGGTTAATGGCAATAGGCTCGCCCGGTATATTTAGGTCCCATGTAATAGGACATGGGACCTAAATATACCGGCGAAATGTGGGTATATTGGTACACCTCTGCCTAACCTTTCGGGGAATACAGGCGTGATGGTATATATATATTACATAACCGCTAACTACGTATATTGTCATTTCAGATTAAGAAACATTTAGCGATTTTTTTTGGCTAGAAAACGTCTATACTTAAAGAGAAAAATCAGTGTTTGCAGGAGTCGCAAGGGAAAATGGTTTTGTACCTACAAAGATCTTAAACTTTCGTTCGTAAAAAGGTTTATAATATCTCCGTTACCTTCCGGTAACGGAGATATTATAAACGTTTTAAAGTTCTGAAGTTGAAGAATCTTCAACTTTTGGCTACGTTAAGTGTATATTATATCTTTGATTTTTAGGGGTCCGTACCTTAAAAGGAAAAAACGGAACCCTTATAGGATCGCTTTGTTGTCCGTCCGTCCGTCTGTCTGTCTGTCTGTCTGTTGTATAGGTAATATTCTGTATTCTTATGAACACTAAGGGTGACGCCGAACGACGTAATTTTGTGAGTCGTGTGTCGCAGAATTTCGGTCGCGTAATTTACTTTCTACTGAAACTGACAACTCATTTTGCGTCGCCGTGTGAACGAAACAGGAGTTTTGTATGAAACCGAATGTAGCAGAAATTACGCGACCGAAATTCTGCGACACACAACGCAAAAAAATTACGCTTGTCTGGCTTCACTCTTAGTGAGCACTTAGGGTACGTGCAATATACCCACATAATGACACGACATATCGTGTATTATATCTATATAACAGTAGTATATAAACAGTCTCGGTTAGATCATCGTGTACGACACAATAACTCACTTCCCTGAACTCTTTGTTTTTATATAGGATGTAATGTATCTCGTGTATTGTTTTGTTTATTTAAAAGGAGGGATTTTTCTTTCAGTAGAAATAATATCATGTCTGATTTCCCCTCAGAGTTGGATAGAAGTGTATAATATTCTCAATTCCCAATCTTTTAATAATAAATAATAAAATAAATAAAATCTTTTATTTCAGACAAAGTCCATAGTTTGTTAGTATAAACATAACTTAAAACTAGTGTTAGTACTTATAACTACCACTACTTTGCGCCACTGGGGCATGCAGGCGTATCCAATGCTCCAGTACGGGGCTGTCCCATCTGTCCGCTATCGTCTTCAGGATGATGTTGGGGCTGACGCGTACCCTGCGCATGATGGAAGCGCATCGCTTGCGCATGATGGCATGAAAGCTATCAATTTCCGCCTCTGCGAACATACTGGACGCACTGCAGTAGCGCGGCAACCCCATCAACACCCTAAAAGCGTCATTGTATTGAACACGCAGAGCACTGTATGCTCAATATCACTGTATAATAACTGCACAAGTGCGTGCTCAATTATAGGTGTACTTTTTCCTCCCTCTCATAGCTTGATGGGACGACAATCCGACACGACACAGGGGAAATCAGAAACAGGACCAATGGCTTTCACAGACAACGGGGGTGTACACCACCACCATCTAAACAACCTAGAAATCCAACCCAAGACCCTACGTTTTTGGGGTGCTGGTCAGAAAACCTCCACGTGTGCCGTCGGCTGCTTGTCCCTCCGGACACGTCTTGAGGGAACGGCAGCTGGCTGGCCGGTGCACCCTGGGCGCGGGTAGTGATCTTCCCTGAGGAATGGGAAGAGATTCCTATTCTTTGGGGAATGTCACTGCTCGTGGCCAATATTCTGACGGGCGGGGTCCGAGGACGGACCAAGGGCGTTTCTCCGCGTGTCCCTCTGATCAGCAGAGGGCACAGCGGAGGAGTGAGGACGGGCTCGGCGTGCACTCACCCTGCCACCGAGCAGACAGAGAGGAGGGTGGTCCTTCTCTGTCACCGTCGTACATCGTAACCCCATATCGGAGTGTCGTGGTCATGTCTCGCGGCTTCGATTGGCACCGAGGGTCTTGGCTTAACCGCCCGGACCGCGAGGTAGAAACCCTCTATAAAAAGTCACCCCGAATCCCAAGCGGCGGCGCACCGTGACGGGATGTATGGCTGACGGGCGTCCCTATGGGACATCAGTCGCTAGTGCGAACCACTTGCTATTGGTTGGATGGTTGGATATCTTTAGTACTCGTGGGATTAAAAATGGAATACCCTAAACAAAATAATGCAGAAGGAGGGAAGGGGGATGCCGGGTCGGAGTCCGACTCGGCATCCAGCATGGTGACTGTGAGCCCTTTCGGCTCCCACCATGAGCTAGATGGGCTGGAGAAGCTTCTCAGGAAGCGGCCCAGACCGGAGGATCGGGTGTCCTCCGAGGAAGAGCTGGCCTCGGCTCGAAAGATCCCCACCAGCAGACGCGGTGGGGCCCAGGAGCGAGGCCCAGGGAGGGTTGCTGCCCGGAGGGGACCGGCGACGTCTGTCGCTGAAGGGCAGTCTCCCTCCCCCTCCCTAAGTGAGACCGGCGGCGACGGTGTGGTCCAGCCGGACACACCGCGCGTGGTGGTGGGTGAACCTGGCGGCTCCGAGGAGCGTAAGGCCAGGTTCATGGAGGTTGTGCGGGATGCGGTGGCGAGCGTCGCCCGCAAAAAGATGAAGGGGTCGAAGTCTCGGGCAATGGACGAGGCTTCGGCCACCATTGCGGCGGCTGCGGAGGCCAGCTTTGCGGGGGAGGTCCCGCAGCTCCGGGCGGAGGTGGACCGCCTGTCGGCCACCATGGAGCTCCTGGTGGCAGAGAACAGGAGGCTCCAGGTGGACCTGGCCGAGCTCCGCGGGACCGGCTCCCGCCAGGCGCCCAAGGCGGGGAGCCGGAGAGCCGAGCCAGTCGAGCCAGTGGATGACCAGGTGCTGAACCTGGTTCAGCTGGAGATGGCGGCCTTCCAGGCACGGTTTTCCGTCCTGGAGGGCATCGTTTTGCGTCCCCCACTGGCGGCGAGCGGGACGACCGCGGGCGACAGGCGGGCCTCTTATGCGGCCGCCGCGTCTGCGCCGAGGCCGGGTAGCCAGCCCCCCAGCAGGGCGGGGCCGACCCCTGCGAAACCGGCCCCGGCAAGGCCGGTGCCGGCGCAAAATGCGCCCACGAGGAGGGGCAAGGCGGCATCCCAGCCGCCTCCACCCACTCCGCCCCCTAGCTCCAACCCTCCGGCCGCGGAAGCCGAATGGCAGGTGGCCGGGGCAAGAGAGAGGGGGCGCAGGGCGGCCAGATCGGCCAGAGCGGCCACCAGACGGGCGGAGGAGCGGCGGCGACGTGGTGAGCGCAAAGCCGCGGCCAGGCTTCGCGCCCCGAAATCCGCGGCTGTAGTGGTCACGCTACAGCCGGAGGCGGAAAAGCGGGGCGTGACATATGCGCAGGTGCTCACCAGGGCCAAGGCGGCCATCAACCTTGGCGAGTTGGGGATAACCGGCCTCCAGCTAAGGGTCACCGCAACTGGGGCCCGAATGCTGGAGATCCCCGGCGCCACCAGCGGCCCGTCCGCGGACGCTCTAGCTGAGAAGCTTAGAGCGTCCCTAAACGCGGACGAGGTGCGGGTGTCCAGGCCCGCCAGATGCGCAGATCTGCGCATCATGGGTCTGGACGACTCAGTTTCCGCGGAGGAGGTGGTGGCCGCCGTCACCAGGGCGGGTGGATGCCGTGCCGAAGAGGTCAGGGCAGGCACCATCCGCCCAGAGCGCACGGGCATGCAGACCATTATGGTCAGCTGCCCAGTGACGGCGGCTAAAGCCATTGTTGGGGGGGGCCGCTTACTGGTGGGCTGGGTGTCGGCGCGGGTTCGCCTGCTCGAGCCCAGGCCCCTGAGGTGCTACCGTTGCCACGTGGGGAAGCACGTGGCATGTCGGTGCGCCTCGGAGGTCGACCGCAGCGCCCTATGTTTCCGCTGCGGTCAGCCCGGTCACAAGGCCGCGGCTTGTGATGCCCCGCCGCACTGCGATGCATGTGCGGGGGCTAACAGGCCGGCCGATCACCGGGCTGGGGGTAAGGCCTGCGCCGTGCCCGCCAGGGCCGGGGTAAGGCCCCGCACCGCTGCCGCCGCCGCCGCCGCACCCGCGGCCACCGCCGCCGCCGCTCCTGCGGCCGCCGCTGACACCGCGTCCGCCGGCGCAATGGATTGCCAATAACGGCACCATTGCGCCTCCCGCAGGCGGATACCGTAGGCACGGTCTGTGGACGGTGAGCAATGGGTAGCTCACCGTCCGCACGTTATTAACTAACGACAGACCGTGCCGACGGCGCGTCCATGTTCCGCGCACAGAGGTGTCAGCCATCGGAAGGGGCCACTAAGGGCCAAATGCCTGCCGGGGCTGCGGGTTGTTCGAAAGAAATACCGCGCCCCCGGAACGCAAAGGGCACATGAAGGAACATAGATGGTTTTTAGTCAGTAAAAGTCTGACACTCCCTCCCGCCCCGCCCAGGACGGGAGGGGTCATTTGATGATTTTACCATCTTTAAAAAAAAAAAAAAAAAAAAAAAAAGACCCTACGTTTATCTTTCTTGTATTCAAGTATTTATTTACATTCCATAATTATGTTACTACTACTGGGCTTCTCCCAGTTGTAAATAATCCCTTTGTGCCTATTGGCCTAATTCTGTTCTGTCTCCTGCTTGTTTGGAGGGAAGTGGAAATTATTATTTTTCTTACTCCTCCGCTAATCTTTTCTGATTAATTTCGTTGCGGGATCCAAGACAGTTGAATCGTTTCTCCGGGACTCGTCGAGCTTCATTGCCTCGGCGCTTTTCTTGTGGTCGCCACTGTTGATTCTGGCTTACAGAAGTTGCAGTGGTTTGGGAAAAGTGTGGCGGACTTGTCCCATTAAAAAAAAAAAACCATAATTATGTGTTCTAGATGTTACAACAGGCTTTAAGCTAAGTACATAAAGCATGTATCTTGAAATGTGCGCGCATGGTCTTGGTGCAACTTTAACTTTAAGTATTCCAAGGTTCCATTAGAGTAATTCACTTTTAAAAATTGATATGATGATATCAGAAACTTACTGAACTTATGGGAATTGTACGAACTGAACACCTCAACATCTAATTTAGTTCACACTTCTCCAATTTCCAGATGATGGGAACTTCTCTCAGTAAACATTCCATAAGAAAAAAATCTCAGAGAAAACGGAACTCACAACAATTAAAAAATTAAAACAATTCGCTTTCTTTGTGACCTTTACTACCCAAAATGTATCTCCCATAACATTTGCGAATAACAAACAATCTTATGCTTACACAATAGAGTTTATATTTGACAGCCGACGCTCTCATGGACGATTTGGACAGTATTGTTATTAATTACTCTTATTCTCATAACAATACGGTATATACTTACTTAGTGATTGTTGTTAAGGCGCACCGTTGTTTAATCAAAGCAACATTGATACAATCTTTGCACTTGGTCCTAATGGTTTAAGATTTATTCTCGTGAGATAAAATGTTGTATGACGGTCTTACGGTAATCGTGTGTAGTTAACTTTTACTTAAGTCGCGGACTTATATATTATACCTTAATTAAAATTTATCATAGAACATAATATCATATGGAACTTATCAATAGTGTAGCTTTTTATCAGTGAAAGAATTTTCGTAATCGGACCATTACCTCCATTACTTCGGTCATGTTGACAGGATGAGTGAAAGGCTACTAACAAAATGAGTATGTTAGGATCGTAGCAGGTGGCGTTCTGCGAATTCTGCCTACCCCCATGGGAAAACGGCGTGAGTTTATTTATGTATGTACCATTACTTCTAGAGATTACTTCTTACAAACAAACAAAGCTTATCTCTTTATAATAATACAAGCGACATTGCTTATTTTACCCGCGTTAAGTTACGTCTTCAGTTACTGCTCTGCTCTCGTGTGTCGTAGCGTAATGTTATATAGCCTATGACATTCACAAATAACGTGGCTTTCTATGGGTAAAAGAATTTTCAAAATCGATTCAGCAGATCCAGATATTACCCCCTATACAACCTCACAAACTTTACCTCTTTATAATATATATATATATATAGTATGGAAGTGTAGATGTGCATTTTTGTATTTTTGGACAATAAATAACTCAAACGTTGACGCGACTACTGCATTACGCTGTTGCTTATAAATTCAAAGTCAGTATAAATAAAGTTTGAGACCCGAGCTTGGTTGCAAGACAAATGCATATTCTTTTTGGGTTTGACAAGATTAAATAGTGTGTGGTCTTTTCAGAAGCGATGGGCGGGTTTTTGCAGGCATTTGTTTTATTTTCGACGTATACACATCAAATAATTCATAGAATTTGATTCAAAAAGTCAATGGGATTAAGAATTTAGATTGAACAACACACTTTTATAATTTTTGTCTTTTGAGCTAGTAAGTACATATAAGAGTTAAAATGACTTAGGTGTTAGGATTCGAATAGGTTTCTATCAGTGATGTACGAGGACGCGTAGCGAGCGATGGATTTATACAAAGCTAACAAATTAGGCGCTAGTTTATCTCAAGTTATGAAAATGAATCGACTGTTTAATTACTTATGTGTTCATTAGGTTTGCCAAGTAACCGCCCTTGCGGGTTGGGTATATCTCAATGATCGTCAATTTAGACCAGTACGTCGATTCTGTAAAATTCAGACATGAACTCGCATCTCAAGTCGCTATTCAATGACATCAAAAATTCAATCAAATTCAAATGACATTGATTTATTTGACACTTTGAAGTGCGAAGTGAGCGTCGAAGTGATGGTGGAATTACCGTATAGAATGCCACTGCTGATTGATGAATACTAGCTTCACTCGAGGCGGTAGACCTCTCGATTTTAGAATTGCACGCAATTGATGAAGTCAAGGTTGAGTTGAAGTGTTTGGTCATTTTCACACACAAGGACATCATTTTTATATCATGAACCAAACAAAACATAAAACATGACTAACAATGATTTTCCGATAAATGACTACAACAATAGTAACACAATATGCTTCGGTAACACTAATTACACTATCGTCACGTCCCTGCTACTCAGTGACTAATAACTGCATCATGCTCTAAGCAGCTAACTCACGCTGGAACTATATTATGTAAGTATGTTGATCTAGCTGAACTCAGAGGTGTAATAGATGCGAATTGTTAATGACTAATGAAGATTAGGCAGAATACATGACATAAAGACATTTTTTAAAAATTCTAATAGAAAAGCCCAATAACACCTTGCCTCTGATAGTGTCAACAAGGCATAATTTCTAGAGATGAATGCAGAAATTTGCAATATGCATTTGAATTCCTGATCCTTAAGGGTTGCAAACGTTACTTTTATGTGCTTTTACTGTTATTTTTACTTGCATGTTACACACATTAAATATGGTATGCAAATAAATGAATATGAATATGTTTTTTGAGTAACATAGCCTAGATTTTGACGAGAGTATCAAGTCTCTTGATATTTTCTACTGCATCCTTGATTCAGTAAAATCAATACTGCACTACTAATGTTGAGAATATCACTGGCTCTACCAAACCATGTTTTATACAATTCCTTACAAAGGTGCATAGTTTTCAAAATCGCTACCGCTCATGCCTCAAAAATCACAGAATACGTGCACTTAGATATTACGAAACACATTGGCTTCTTATGTTTTATAGCCTATTGAGTGGCCTGTGGAACAGGTACAGTGCGACGAACCCGGCCCTCTCCCTCTCACACTGGTGTTGTCCCGCTTCATCACTTTTAATAACAAGTTTAGTCCCGGATGCGGGATGTAGAAAGCACTGTGTTGCTAAGATTGTCAAGTGCCATTTTATTGGCTTGTTTTAATTGATATGTTGCAATCTTCTGGTTTCTTCTTGCGTTGTTTTATTCTTCTTTAACATTAATTGAAATATATAAATAAAATAAATAAATAAAGCTTTATTTTGGTAACCATACTAACTACTACTAATTTTGTGGATATTATTATCATTAGCTTCCAGTGTAGCCCAATGGAATTTGTTTGCGTGTTTTTTTTCACCTGCGTTTCGTTATGTCTTTGATTACTGCCTCCCTCCCGTGGGTCATAGCGTGATGTAGAGCCTGTCGGTGTTGCGAAATGTGTTCGAAAGAGCCTATGACACTAATGAAACTCACAAATAACGTGGCTTTCTATTAGTAAAAGCATTTTTAAAATCGGTTTAATAGATCCAGATCCCCCTACAACCTCACAAACATATTTTCCTCTTTATAATATTAGTATAGATTTATAATAAATTAAAGGTCCAGGTTTCCTCGCGATGTTTTTCCTTCACCGATTTCAGTGATGTCCAAGATAAAGTTTTTTTCTATGTCAAGACGTTTTCAATCTCAAAGTCATATCCATTATTCACTTCATCTACAGCTAATGAGACCACACATTTAGGAGCAGCCCAGTAATTAATTCACGGATGTCCTGCGTTCTGACTCCCGTGGGAGCCGCCCGTGTGTAAGATCACGCTCGGCTGACTCTTGCGCATAAGAAATGTTGTGAAGCCACTCCTTGCGTCACACTTCAGTGCACCGCGTTTGGAGAATGCGGAGAGGGTAGTCAGTGATAATGGATTGTCGGTAGGACCTTGAAAAGTGTAACAAAGGAGTTTGGTATTAGAGGAAATAATAGTTATGTTGTTTTAATCCGTACTGATATTGTAAATGGGAATGTGAGTCTGTCTGTTTGCTACGCTTTCACGACTAAACTGATTTTGATGACATTTAGTGCGGGGTAAGTTTGAACTCCAATTAGGAACATAGGCTACTTTTCATTCTGTCGCGGGCAAAAGCTAGTTTTTTTAATTAAAAGACATACTTTGTGCAAGATTTTGTGGGAATTTCAAATTATTTTAGAGACGATTTGGATTAAATGAGATAAATAAGTAATAATATTATTGTGTTTTTGAAAATTCCATGCTATTCTTGTCTTGGTCTTAATTTTTTTTATTAAGCTTTAAACTTCAAAATTCTAGATACATTTGTTTATATCTCATTCCAGTGTCTTGCATGAATACCCGAAGTCTTCGCTTGATTGCATGCTCGTAGAACTACTAACAGAATCGTGATTGAAGGAATCAAACGCCTTACTCAGATCCACTCCCAAAAACCTTTTAACTTTACAATGGAAATGTTTGTAAGAAGTCCCCCTTTTTCGTTCCACTTCACTGAACTGCATTTTAGGGTGCGTTGTGGATACGATTTTCTGCTTATTTGTTTTGGTCAAGTTTAATATTATTGAGTGCAGGGAATACATTTGCTTCACTATAGAGTAATGTTTTCTTTGCATTAACTTGGAATAAGTTTATTTTGATAATCATGAACTTTGTTTGTGTGCCGCGTATAGTATTCAATATAAGCTGCGTAAAGGTCACCCGTGCGTAACAGCAGTGACAGGTGAATAGTCCTTCGCCTACAAACGGCTTAACATTTACTTGCGCCTGCGCCGCTGAGATTGTATCGTTTTGATCGTTTGAGATTATTTTATTTGATATTTACGTTGATAGTGTTTTTGACGTTGTAGAAAGTTCTAAAAATTGATTAAATATTATCTATAGATACTAATTTAATAAAACCGAAGAGTTTTTTTTGTTTGCTTAAAAGCACTAATTTCTAAAACTACCAGTCGGATTGGATTATTTTTTGTATATAATAGACACATTCTTGAGGAGTATAGGCTAGGCATAAAATATCACGCTGTGACTCACGGTAGCGGACCAGTAACCAAAGACAAAAAAAAAAACAAAAATAACCAAAAGGACGATCTTGCGGGCAGAAACAAGTGTAAAATAATATAGTAAGGAGGTGAAAGATCAAAGGATAAAACTATTGATAAGTAAAACTACAACAAAGACTCTGTTAATAATATAGGAACTGCTGATAAATCTAATCAAACGAATATCGAATTTTATTTAACCAAATCCGCTAAAACTGTTAATGATCTAAAAAGATAGTTCCGAACACCATTCTCAATAGTACACATAAAACCGAACAAGTAAACTATGAAGTGTGAAGATTCTGGGGCAAATTCTCAACGGGTAATAAACGTTAATTTTATAGCTTACCGACGTAAGTTGTACCAGTTATTTATACTGGCATCGAACAAGTGTGATTTAAACATAAAAAACAAAAGAGGAAGGAATGGAGAACATACGGCAGACAGTTTTGTACTTGACCGGTGTGGTAAAAAAGCAAAATAAATAGAACCACTAGCTTTTTCACACGGCTTCTTCCGCGTGGATTTTCTTTACGGATCCCAAGGTTTTTGAAGATAAAGTAGGCCTATGTTACTCGCTGATAATGTAGCTTTCTTTAGGTGAAAGAATCTTTAAAATCGGTCCAGTTTTTTGGGTTTATCCATTAGAAATAAAAATACAAATGTTCTGTCTTTATAATATTGGTTTAGTTGTGGAAGAAAAGTAAAAATAAGTGACTGAGGGGAGAATAGTACCAGCCTATTACTGTCCCACTGCAGGGCAAAGAAGAAGACGAAGAAGGGGGAAGAGAATGCTCTTGGTAAAATTTGGTTTTGTAAACATAAGAACATTCTCGACGAGGCTCTAGCTTAAGGATAATAGCAATACAACCTTTGACTTTTAAAAATACTTATGCAATATTGCGAAAGTCAAATACGAACAAAAATTACCAAGGTGAATGTGTTTAAAATCATTAGCCTTTTATTGGTTTAAAATATTTGCACCAAGATTGCCTGCACTGTTCTCGGGTTCTCCCTTATATTTATTTACACGAGCGTCTGCCCGAGACTTCTCTTGAACTATTATCCCAAGGAAACACATTACCGGGATGAAAAGTATCCTGTATAAAAGTATCCTTTGTATCTCATTATAAGCGGACTGTAAGTTCTTATGAGAAATAAATTCTTTAAGCCGATATGTTAATCCAAAAAATGCTCTATCTATGTGACAATTTTCATCCAAATCTGTTCAACGGTTTACGTGTAATTGAGTAACAAACATCCAAACATCTTCTCAAACTTTCACATTTATAATATTACAAGGATTAACACAAGTTTCCTGCGGCGCCATTGATGTAAGCGTTCTCTTAATTAGTCTCGTTCGTTTGTTTGTTCAACATCTGTTTCTCTTTACTTAAGGACCGTTAGTCCGGAACTGCGTTCATTATCTAATGGGTTTTATTGTTTTTAATGTTTAGGACTATCAATAAAATTTGTCTATTATGTTTAGAAGTCTTTGCATTTTATCCTTTTTCTAGCATCTTACATCAACATATCTCACATCATTATGTCATCACAATTTTATTGTTCAAGTGAACCTATTTGGTCTAAGTCTTAAAGCACTCCAATTTGTTTATCCCTATAGCAAAAGCGTGATAATATACAGCAGGCCTATAGACTAACTAGACCAGTAAGTATAATAATTATGCAAAATTAAAAAAGAATTTATCCGGTAGTGATTGCGCGATGCTTCAACATAATACGTACATTACTTTACAAAGGTACCGAAGAAAATTAGAATTTCAGCATGATATTCATTCGCTTATTAAGTAACACATTCTAATTTCAGAGTATAATATGTAAGTTCTATGGTCATTTACATCAATAGAGTGTATTTTTTATTGATAATTTTGAATACATTCTATTGCAGTCATTTGACCTCCGCCCCCTAAAGAATCCCAAATATTTGGATTATCTACTTCGTTATCAGCATATTAATAGGCAGTAACATGCAAGTCCACTTAATTGATGTCTATAGTCGTTTGTTTGTCATACATCTGTTCTTCTTCACAAGTTTTATCAGCATTGGGGAAGTGTTCAATTAGAGCTACAGTTGTTTGAGTGCTTTTATTATGATTAATGTTTAAGGGGACAATGAAATTGTGCACTTTTCTATGAATGCGGTAGTAGAAATAGTTGTTGATATTACTATTTACATTTTGTCTTTGAGGTAATCTTTTTGTAGTTTGGTTGGATCGCTTGAATGGAACAAATGTGTTGAACTTTGTAGAATCTTATATTAAAAATATATTTACACTAGCTTTAAATCTGCTATCAAAGTTGACATGTTATCCCAAGGGAAAGATAGATTTTTGCGGGATATAATGTAGCCTATTTGCCTGACTACAATTAATGTCTGTGGTTCAGTTTACAACAGTTTTTAATTAATCTATGTAAGGAGATAATGAGGTATAATGATAATGGAGCATTAAGTCTGCCTTTGTACTTTAATGTTGCATTAAGTTGAAGAAGATAAATATAGTATCTCTTGGTTTATTTACTATTAAATCCTTACGTTATTTTTATAAACCACTCTTAGTCACCCTAACTCCTGACAACCCCCAGTAAACACATTACTTGAAGGAAAACAGAAGACAATTTAAATTAGAAACTTAAGCTTCACTAAACAGATCTGTTAATAGATTCAAGACAAATGGTAGTTTCTATTTGTAGCTATATCTAAATTGCTCCTTGCAGCGATTTGAATGTACTACGTAAAGATAATTTTGGATCCGAACATGGTTTTATAATGATGGCCATAAATTATACTGAAGGGAACTTGGAGCTATTTTAGGTTGTTATTATGATTATGTAGTTATAGTTTTATGGGGCTACTGATTTTTGGTTTAATCGTGGTGTATAATTACTACACCATAAAACATGTTGGGAAATATCGTGAGGAAACCTGGAGTTATAATTTAAAACTTCTTTAAAAAGATCGTTGCCCCATACTAAGAATTTCTTCCTGCTTGTATCGTGCGTGCGTTTACAAACATACATAAATATACAGGGTGGAAAATTATGCTACCTGGAGGGAAAGTACTCTAAATACTTGAGTTGGCAAATTTTACTGAAAGGAAACATTCCTTTATTTTTAAAAAGAAACAAAACTGCATTTAAATAATTTTGAAAATACGCTTGCCACACCCGGGAGTCGAACAGACTAAAATCGGATAAAATAGCATCCTGTACTTTTATGGCACTTATCGATAGGGTCAATCACAAGGATCAAATCTCTGCAAACCTGGTAAACTAAATTTAACAAAAACCATGAAATTTCAATCTAAACTTATTTTATTCGGACGAAAAAAACGAGTACAGTAACTAATTGCATGCTAGAAATGAGCTTCACTTTCTTCGATGCACACATTCATTATTTGAAGGAATTCATTTCGAATAACTTTTAGAAGGGTGTTGTGAAAATTTTACTACGCTACCAAAAGTTACTTAAAATGATTTTTTTAAAGGAATAAATTCATGCATCCAAGAAATGAAGCTCATTTCAAGCAACTACTTTACTCGTTTGTTTCGTCCGAATAAAATAAATTTACAATAAAATTGCATGTTTTTATTTTATTTTAATTTACCATGTTTGCAGGGATTTGATCCTTATGATTGACCCTATGGATTAGTGCCATAAAAGTACAGGATGCAATTTTTTCGAATTTTAGTCGGTTCGATTCCCGGGTGTGGCAAGAATATTTTCAAAATTATTTAAATGCAGTTTTGTTTCTTTTTAAAAATAAAGGAATGTTTCATTTCAGTAAAATTTGCTAACTCAAGTATTTAGAGTACTTTCCCTCCAGGTAGCATAATAAATTTCCACCCTGTATAGACAGCCAGATCCGAAACAACTATCATTGTAAGCCATACAAATAATTTTTCCGGGCGGGAATTGAATCCGCGACACGCAAGGCAGTAGCCAATTGCTCATCCACTGCGCCAACCACGTTAATACAATTAATATACATCCAATCGCCAATCCCCCGTAAGCAAGAGTGGTGATCAATGCTCGTGCCTTCTCTGCATGAGAAAGACCTGCAGTGAGATAATCATCGTCATCAGCCTGCAACAGTCTACTGCTGGGCATAGGCCTCTCCATTTGCACGCCACTTAGCACGATTCTCGGCAACTCTCATCCAGTTACTATCAGCTGCCCTGCGAAGATCACTGAGACCAATGGAGTGGACTAGTGGACCAGAGGTGTCCCAGTGGGATAATCTTTTTTTGTATCGTGTGGGCAGTAAGCTCTAACAAGCCCACACACCCTAGTGTCAGAGTTTCTAAACCGCCTCAAGGGCCTCTGTCATGGTTACCGATGTCAGTGATGTCCAAGATAAACTTAGAAAGTACATATGTATTAGAAAAAAGTCACATAAGTACTTGCCCGTGCCCGGTTGCAAACCCACAACCTCGTGCATGAGAGGCGGGCGCCTTAACTACTGGGCCATCACGACACACAGGGGGATAATAATAGGGTGGTATTATTATTACTAGTTTTTACGTAGAAAACTAAAACTGCCTCGTTGGCCTAGTGGTCCTGAGCGCGACTGCTACGCTAGAGGTCCTGGGTTCGATTCCCAGTTCGAGCAAAAAGTGTTATTGGGTTTTTCTATGAAATTCTCAGTAGCAGCTCGGAGTTTGGATTTGTGCCCGGTTAATGGCAATAGGCTCGCCCCGTATTACATGGCCCCTAAATATACCGGCGAATTGTGGGTGTACATTGGTACACCTCTGCCTAACGCTTCGGGGAATACAGGCGTGATGATATATTGATGGTTGGTATTATTACTATTCGTTTTTACGTAGTTCAAAAGTCACGACAAGCATTTGCTCCGTCACCTAACAGTCAAATTCTTTACAAACTATAAAAGAAGCTGTAACAAATCCATCTCCTTACTTTTTACGAACTCACAATTCCGTTCGGTCGTAAGCATTTATGTTATTTTTAACGAGTAGTCATTTGTTTTTTGTTTTCTTCTAAAACGGAGCTCATCTAATTTGGAGTCACGAATGGAAATAATTTGTACGATTTGGAGTAGTGCTGTTGCTATGTAAATATTGTCTTCTTCTTAGCGTTTCGATGACAAACTATAAAAGAGGTATTATATTGTTCCGGCCCAGAATTTGGCCACTTTCACTGCGTTGTCGGTGGCAGTCATTAAATCTTCCTGCGTGCAGCTGTTAGGGCACGCAGGGCACGATGTGAGATGGGCCATCGTTTGTGCTGTACCGCACAGACAGCTCAAGTCGCTACCGTCACCGAATCCCCACCTAAACAAGTTGTCTTTGCTCCGACCGACCTGAGTTCGGAGTCTATTTAAAGACTTCCAGATCGGCCATGGCAGCTCATGTCCAGGTGGAAGACTTTCCGCAGGTGTCACGAATGGCTTTGGCAGAGAGACAACCCCTTTCCAGAGTCTGCATCTCACTGCTGATGGCTCCAGGGTCAGAGGTTCGACACACTTATAAAAGTTTTTGCGGCTTTTCAGCCTTTGTGGCACTGGGAAGTAGTCATGCAGAGGGTGCCGTGTGTCGTTCATCTTGGTCCTCTCAGCTGAACTCGCAACGGCTCTACGGATTTCTGGCGGCGCAATACCGGCGCCAGTGGGTACAGCAGTCTTACCGGGGTCGGTTTAATACAACCCGTGATGATCCGGCAAGTCTCATTCAAGGCTGTATCCACTAGCAAAAAAAAAAAAAAAAAAAAAAAAAAAAAAAAAAAAAAAAAAAAAATATTAAAAAAAAAAAAATATATGTAAATATTGTTGTTATGTATGTATTTTATTAGGATTTTTTTGAGACTTCGTCCGTGTGAATTTATCTTATATAATCTTGCGGATGCATTTTTTTAATAATATTAATATATTTGTAGCTTATAAGTCTTTTAGTTTAGTTGTAGGAAGTAGTAGGATTAATAAATCTAGGACACGGCGCTGAGAAGAACGGTGGAAATCCAACAATGAAAATTACGTATAAACGTGAAAGTTTGGGTGGATGTTGTTACTCTTTCCCGCTTTAACAGTGGAACGGACACCCATTTAGATATTGATCTAGCTTAATACATAGGAATTGGACTAATAAATTAATTGATAAATTAAATTATGTATATTAATAGTCTACTATATAGTGCGACTGCTGTGCAAGGGGTCCCGGGTTCGATTCCCAGGTCGAGCAAAAAGTGTTATTGGGTTTTTCTATGAAATTCTCAGTAGCAGCTCGGAGTTTGGATTTGTGCCCGGTTAATGGCAATAGGCTCGCCCCCTATTACATGGGACCTAAATATACTGGCGAACTGTGGGTGTACATTGGTACACCTCTGCCTAACCCTTCGGGGAAAACAGGCGTGATGGTATATTTATTTTATATTTTATTTATAATAGTCTAATTTGGTTGTCCCTTCTAATAGGTATTTCGTATGGAGAAGAATAAGCGAGAAACTCTATACTTACTCTTTAAAAAAATAATAGTATGTATAGGTATATGAAACAAGAATGCGCTGACGCACTTAGAACAGAAGATTCACTTTCTGAAGGCGTCACAATAATAACCTTGCAAAATCAATTTGAAGCTTAAAAGTTTGACATTTACATAATTAATTTCTTGCAAGAGAATAATGGCGTTAATTAACTTTATTGTGTAATTATTTAACGAACCCACGTTAATGTACCATTCTGACAGTGAATCACCTACGTTTGAACTTTAGCCCTTATTTGGAACGTGAAGGAGTTAAGTCATAAATTAAGTATTTGTTCAATTAATTGTTTGTATTATGGGTAACGCGGCTAGTTTACAATAATGTTATTTTTAATTTTTATTTGTATACCACATAGACTGTGTCAAATAAACAGCTTTTCATTCTTTCATTTGGTGGGCAGACAACCCTAAATATTAATAAAAAAAGTTCATAGCTTACTCACTACTTACACTACAAAGTCCAAATAATCAGAAACAAAGGTCTGATGACACCTTCCTGATTATTATTGCTCGAGCCAATCCGCGCCGTTGAGCCTACAGTTTTAAATTCTACCCTAAATAATCTATAAGCTATTGCCTGCAAGCAGCCTGCCCCTTTGCTGTCTACGACGCCCTAAGACAAGATCCATACCGCACCAGAGCAACACACGCTAAAAGCACCCTCTTAGCGTGTAATCAATTAGTTTATAAGCTTTAAGCCCTGGCTAGAGGCCTTAATGTAAGGCATAACAGGAAGGACCGTTTAAGACCAGGAGGGAGCGGAGCAGTAACTAGAGACGTAACGGGACATAGATGAGGTGTAACCCGTCACGCTCAATACCCGTGTCCCGGCCAATGGTAGTTGGAGTAACATCGTGGGGTTTTAGTCGGTTGGAGTTCTACACACCCCTCCACCTTCCCCAATGTGGAGGAAGTCCATGAAAATGGATGACTTCCACACAAAAAACAAAAACAAAAAACTTCTACATCTACACCCATATAATAAGAGCAAAAAAAAATTGTAAAACTCCTGACCGATTTCAAAAATTCTTTTGCCGTTAGACAGCTACATTATCACTAAGTAACATAGGATATATAACATCACGCTACAACACACCGGAGCGGAGCAGTAACCAAAGATGTAACTTAACGCGAGTGAAAAAATCTACGTGGACTAAGTCGCGGACAGGTCGCTAGTTGTAAATAAAATAAAACATCATAAAACGCTAATAACTCAAAACATACACCACAGTAGGCATCTCCCACGCCACTGTAACTACAATCTTAGTGCTAAATCGACGTTTAGCGGCACTTTATGAACACGTTCCCACGTAACGTACTTGATGCACAATCACTTCAATGTAATCCTGTGACATCGTCAAGGTAACTACAATGATGAACAAGACAAATTACATAGACAGAGGTCTTCTTCTTTTCGTCGATGATTCATCTCTACATAGCATAAAACCAAGTCGCTTCCCGCTGTCTGCCCCTCTGTAGACTTAGCTCTTTTATACTTTGATATTTTTGTTGCCTCGTGCAATGATGACAATCATTGTTGTTGTTGACTGCCGCGTTAACCTATAGTGGTCCTAAACACGACTGATCCGCTAGAGGTCTTGGCTTCGATTCCCAGGTCGAGCAAAGTGTTATTGGGTTTTTCTATGAAATTCTCAGTAGCAGCTTGGAGTTAGGATTTCAGCCCAGTTTATGGCAATAGGCTCTCCCCCTGTTACATGAGACCTAAAATATACCGGCAACTGTGGGTGTATATTAGTATACCTTTGCCTAACCCTTCGGGGAATACAGTCGTGTTGGTATAGTAAAAACAAAGTCACTTTCTTCCGTCTGTCCCTCTGTACGCTAAGTTCTTTTATACTACCTACGTAACGTGTTTCCATCAATATATAGAATGATTCAAGAGGAAGGTTTATGTGTATAGAACATCACACTATGATCAATGGGCGCGGAGCAATAACCAAAGACGTAACTGAAAGCGGATGACACCGCGGGTTATTAGCTAATTTATAATAATTTAAAGTACCTAGTACTAGGCAGGGTTGATAAAAATCATGATTTTTATAAAAAAATCAAATAAATCAGATTAATTTGATTTAAATCGGATTTATTTGATTTTAATCAGATTTTTTTGATTTTTTTAAATATCGGATCGTTTTCAGTATGAACGACAGTTATTTATTAAAAAAACGTCATATTTTTTGTTAAATCAACATATTAGTTCTTTTATTAAGTCATTCTTTTATCAAGAAAACGAAGTAACATATTTATTTGCCTATTTAACAAAAATATTGAATTAAATTTATAAAAAATGCCATTAACGAAAATAAACAAACATATATTCTTCTAAAGGTAATTAAAAAACACCACTTCCATTTTGTAACATTTAACAAAAAATAAAAATAAAAATAAAAAAGACGATTCGAATAAAAAGAGAGATTTCAGGCGCGGGTTTAAATTTCGGGGAGCCCCCGAACCATATAATGATACCCATAGGCATATTAGCGATGCACACGTAATGTGTGCGCCGTAGTTCCTTAAGGGACGACCCTTTTTGGCTGCTTTGGTTGCAATAAAAAAAGTACTGATTTAAATCAACGGTTTTTTTAAAAAAATCACTTGATTTTAATCGCGATTTAAATCACTGATTAAAATCAAATGATTTAAATCATATCATCCCTGGTACTAGGTACAAGAGTATCATACCACCTACTTCCAAAATACGGACCACTACTAAGAAACTCCTCATGGAAGAACCAATAACGGTTTGGTAATGGAATCAAAATTAACAGCTCAGTTAAGAGGGTTTACGCCGGCGCCGGCGGCGCGCCGTCCGCGCGCTATTTGCCTCAAAATCAATGATTTTCAAACCTGTTAATACCCATTAATAACTTATCGTACAAACATGCAATTTGCGAATAATATTAGGAAATTTTGTCTTCTAGAGGACGTGAGAGGTTTTTTTAAAATTAAATAGAATGCTTGTAAATTATATTAAGATAACTAAAGTGAGATTTGCGTATTTTACGGTAGCCAGTTCAGAATTGGATTGAATTGCCTACCGGCCGCGCGCCTCAATTTATAGTAGTTTTAAAATATTTATTAAAAAATTATAAAGCTAATCACACAAAAATTTTGAATTGTAAGTTTTAAAAGAGATGTTCTTCTATTAGAATATGCTATTATTATAATGATAAATGCAAGTTAAAACGTTGAAAAAGATCATTTTATCTACGCGTAATTTCTTAATAATTAGACATTGTTTTGATTTTATTTTCCGTAGTAAGTAACCTAAATCAGAAAATCTGTCTTGACAAAAAAAATATTAAGGATATTACCAATTAGCAAATATTTTTGTTTATTGATTCTATCAGCAATTTTTGGAGATTAACGGCTTCGAAATTGACTCTGAACGTAAAATACGCAAATCTCACTTTAGTTATCTTAATATAATTTACAAGCATGCTATTTAATTTTAAAAAAACCTCTCACGTCCTCTAGGAGACAAAATTTCCTAATATTATTCGCAAATTGCATGTTTGTACGATAAGTTATTAATGGGTATTAACAGGTTTGAAAATCATTGATTTTGAGGCAAATAGCGCGCGGACGGCGCGCCGCCGGCGTATACCCTCTTAACAGAACATCATTCTGATGTATGAACGTGGACGAGGCGAAAGTAGTATGTAACGATCGTAGCAGGTGGCGTTCTGTGGTTTCATGGGAAAAAGGCATGAGTTTATGTATGTATGTTTGTAAGCATAAAAGAATGACAAATTATCAAAATCAGCTACTAGACGATGCTAATTCCATTGTTACAAATAACAGTTCACTAACAGTACAACTATCCAACCCTACCGGTGAACACGTACCAGGGTTGCATAACAGTGCAGTGTTTATTACTTGTCAAAGAACACCGTTAGCTGTTCGTTACCCTCGGTTGACTGCCGTGACTACGGTTGACGATAACTACTTGAGAAATTATGCAGTTACTGTTATAAAGTCCATCGCTTATCTTTACTGTAGAATACCTATAAGAAAAACATGTTTTTTTTTTGTCGGGCTGGCTAAGCTGGGTTCTAGTCTAGGTCAAAGATGACATAGGCAGACATTTTTTAATGACTTCTGTCCGTGTAAAAATGAACAAGTTATCCTACGGGAATCATACATTTTTTAAGGAATAAAAAGTAGTCTATGTGCTATGCCAGACTATAATCCATCGGAGGGGCCACTAAGTGCCATGCCTGCCGGGGCTGCGGGTTGTTCGAAAGAGATACCGCGACCCCGGAACGCAAAGAGCACAAGAAGGAACATGGATGGTTTTAGTTAGTAAAAGTCGGACATTCCCTCCCGCAACGCCCAGGGCGGGGGAAGTCATTTCATGATTTCCCACCTTGAAAAAAAAAACTATAATCCATTGCTGTGTCAAATTTCATCAAGATCCTTTCAGTCATTCTGGTGTCTCCCAAACTTTCACGATTACAATAGACGTAACATTTTTGTCCCACTGGTAAAGTCTCTTCTCCTACAGAGAAATCATGAGCATCGATCACCACGCAAAACGTGGAGCTATGATGGATATAGTCATTATTGCAAACAGCACTTATTTCACAATTGTTCCGTTTTCCTATATCATTAAGTTGTACTTGTCCATTATCAACCAAACCTTGTTTCCTGGTAAAAGTACCATTGTGTAATTCACTCCAATTTTCCCATAGACTATTACGAAAATTCATATCTACAAGTGCCTGTGAAGAAAGACTTGTTATCAGTTGTTCTTCATACTACGATAAGATTTGACGTGTCCGATAGTGTTGGAAATATCTATTTCTCTCTATCTTTGCGAGATGTTGCATGTTTTTGTTAGATTTCCGACAACGTGAATCTCTGTTTATAAGAACTTTGAAGTAGAATCATAGTCTATATTTCATTGTTATCTTCATTGCCTCTATGTAGATAAGGTGAAAAGTAATCATGCATTGTCACCAAAATCAAACATTTGTGCCTTTTTGCGCATTACCTACAGTAGGAGTGGATTTTTTAATGCCATTGGATGGCCAACAAGCCCACGGCTCACCTGATTTTAAGTGGTCACCGCTACCTATAGGCATCTGCAACACTTCGGCTTTGCAAACGCGTTGCCATCCCAGAGACAAAGTTGAAATGTCTAATGTGCCTGTAATCACACCGGCACCCACACCCTTCAAACCGGAACACAGCAACGCTGCTTTGAGGCAGAAATATGTATGGTGGTAGTAGTTCCCTGGACTAGCCCCTTCACAAAGATCTCTACTACTTTGCTTTGACTTTAATCAACTTTCCAAACTACCTCCCCTACAATTTCACGTTTCTTATTCCAGACAAGGAATTTGATTAGCGTCTCGCCTACACTCACTTTTTGCTAGCTTAGTTCATTCATATTAATTAACATTCCTTTACAGTTCATTAAGATTTCTTATTCATCATGTTAGTATTGTCTCAGTTCTGAGATCAACCATTGTTACATTAGTAATGCTAGGGATTATTTTTAGTTTCACTTATTTTTGAGACACTATGACAATTGTATAACCTGAGAAATTGTTATTGTCAAGCAAGACTAATTTATTGTCAAGTATCACTTTTATTTTCTTCTTGAAATATTATCCATATTTCCATAAAGTACAACCTCTTAAACAAATCTATACTACCTAATAAAATAAATCTGAAGAGTTTTTTTGTTTGTTGTTTAACCGAAATCTCTATATCTACTGGTCGAATTGGAAAACATATTTTTGTGTATTACTGCTACATTCATGAGAAATAGCATAAGTTATACAACATCACGCTATGATACACGAGCAGCGGGCAGAAGCTAATGTACATAAAGAGTAAAAACGTTAATATAAAGGCCAACATTTAACATTACCATAATAACAAAAAGATTCCACCAACAAAATATAAACAAAACGCAGCTAAAAACTTAGAATTAGTTTAAAGACATCACGCACGAACACCAAATTAAGCGAAAAACACGCAAATCAAAGTAGTGCCCGCGGCTGCCAAATCAACATGCGATTTCAACCGTAAGTCCGCTGGTGGCGGAGCCCTTATAACAAATGTGCACAAATTATGTGCTCATAAGCGTAGGCTAAGGCTAGCGGATGCATTTGTTCGTAACATCCTTTATAAGTATTATAGTAGTAACCTTAGCCTTGCCTTGTGTTGTATTGTTATCGTTCTTATTCCTAATTTAGTTCGATAGGTTTGCTAGTTACATTGATTTACTTGTCAATTGTAATACCTTTGGTTGACTATTGTTTGTATGTATTTATATATATGTTGTGTATATATATGTTTATATGTATGTTGTGTATATATTTTGTTGGAGATGCTAAAAATAAGTAAATTAAATTATTTCTGTTTCTTGTCAAAGTCAAACTACCTTTTGGAAAAGGCAGCTAGATTCAATTCAAGGATTCAAGGTTTTTTCTTGTAAAAGATGGCCTTTAATTGATCTTATGAAATTGAAATAAGTGATTTGACTTTAATTTTGATTTATCTTAGTAGGTACCATTATAAATGCGAACATTTGAATAGATGTATAATTATGTATTTATTACCCAATAACGTTAGAACCGCTGAACGGATCTGGTTTGAATTTCACACTGGGATAGGCTGGGATAGGCACAATAACCACTTATTTTCCCTCTTTTATAGTCACGGGCAGAAGCTAGACACGAGTATTTTATGACATGATATTTACCCAGTATCGAGCCCAAGTTTCGGAGCCAACTTACGTAAAAAAATCCCAGTTTGACCCCTTTCAGGTAATGGTTCGAATTGCCAATCATCCTATACATACATATATTATGCATTTGCCATAACAAATCAGCACGGAAATAAAGACAACTCATTAGACTACATAATGATATGTTCACAGTATAGTTTTACAAAGACTTAGGAACGTAGATGGATCTGTTCCATTGTGCTGCCCGCTTTGTTCGTCTGATTGTATGGTACATGACTTTGAATTGCATGCGGTAGGTGTAATGTGATATAACATTATTGTGTTATGCATGTTCTGGGTTGATCTTGACTGCTAATGTGAGATTGTTTTTGTAGAGAAATTCTTCACTATCATGACAAACTGTCATGAAGTCAACAGGCAATCACAAACTTAGAGAAGCTGTTTTGGAAAATGCTAAATTCATGGATTAAAAATGTATAATGTAATTCAATTAGTCTTCGATTCGGTTTCCAAGTGGAGTAAAGCGGTATTGGGTCTTTTCATTGGAAATTCCTAAGTAGAAGCCTAGAGTTTGGAAGTTGGTGGTGAGAAACACTCAGGGAGCGCAGGTGAAGCCATTAGTCTTGCGCCCGGTCTCTCACCAGTCGTGCCGAATTGCCGTCCCATCGGACTACAAAAGTAAAGGAAAAGGAAGGAAGAAAGGTAATGAGTTTTAATATATCCAGCATACTTTAGCCAAGTAGGTATGCTGCTTCAAATGCATAAGCAGTTACAGATTTTAAACTTGTAACTAAACGAACATTTTTTAAATAACTGGATGCAGTACTTCTTGCGAGTAGCACGTTTCAATACATACAAAAAGTTAAACTGATAAAACTAATTGCATAGCTGAAGCAATAAAAGAATTGTTAAAAAAAACCTTCAAAACACAGAAACATTTAAGTCTTGAGGCAATCTCAGTAACACTGAAGAAGGAGGCAACTGTGCCACACTGGCTTTCTAGCCGCTGTACTACAATTATCTGAGACACCATGACGTACAATCACGATAAACGGCGCGCGCGTTAAGAGGTGCTTTGCTTAAGTTAACTGTATGGAGTTTGAAGGTGGTTATCACTTGGGGCTGGTGTGAATCAAGTGGTGGAAGTCTTTGATGTTTTATCTTCTGTAGACTTCGATATCTTTATGAATCAAAAGGTAAAGATGTTTGTCTGAGATCCATTCAAATAATACAACTTCGCTGAAGATGAAAATAATGGATGAGGTACTTTAGGGGGTTGTAATAGAGACATTATGTATGTTGAAGCTATTATTTGGATGAAGGAAAAAATAACGGTAAGGTTTTATCTATACAATCAATCAACATAAAGATACAATCAATTATAAAGAGATAAAGTTAGTGAGGTTATAGGGGGGTATCCCTGGATCTACTCAAATTATTTTACCCATAGAAAGCCACGTTATTTGTGAGTGTTATATGCTATATAACATCACGCTATGACCCATGGGATTGGAGCAGTAACCAAAGACGTAACTTAATGCGGGTGAAATATGCCACGCGGACGAAGTCGTGGATAGTTTACTAGTATGATATAAATTAATGGAAATCTTTTTGGCCTTAAAGAAGCTAACAAAAGTCGTATCAGCTGAATGATAGTCAGTTTCCTATTTAGCCACTTGTTCAGAGAAAATTGAGTCATCGTCTTCAGAAAAACAAAAAAATCATCCAATAAGCTTGTACAGGTAATTTGCAATCTTCTTATTACGTTACTACTTAACATAATGAAGCTGAAATTTAGGTCGTTTATAGGTTGTAGACTTCAGCTAAGAACGGATTTGATTTTGACTTGGACTACCAAAAATCTATGGGGGAGGCCTTTACCAGCCATGGACGTCCTACGGCTGATATGATAGTGATAATGATGATGGTAGTCCATCATCATTATCACAGTCACGGGCAAAAGCCTGTGCGAAATAGTTCTGGAAAAATACTTGACGGGTTCCAAGTATAACTGTTCTATGTATAGTTAAAAACAGGGCGCCACTGATACCGTGATAATGGTAGCCTATTCTAGCCAAGAATTCTAAGAAAATAAACAAGACTATCTAGAACTATCGACTCGAAAAGAAGAAACCATCATCAATATACCATCACGCCTGTATTACCCGAAGGGTTAGGCAGAGGTGTACCAATGTACACCCACAGTTCGCCGGTATATTTAGGTCCCATGTAATAGGGGGCGAGCCTATTGCCGTTAACCGGGCACAAATCCAAACTCCGAGCTGCTACTGAGAATTTCATAGAAAAACCCAATAACACTTTTTGCTCGACCTGGGAATCGAACCCGGGACCCCTTGCACAGCAGTCGTACTTGCGACCGCGAGACCAACGGGGCTGTTCGAAAAGAAGAAGCCTTTCTATATCTAACTAATGATCCACAGTAACTGGAGCTAACACTAAAGCGATTTTTTCCGCAACATCATGTTGTTTTGGAATGTCGGCCATTAAAATCGCTGAATGTGCAGCAGCAATGACCAAGCATTAGGATAATCAACTGGTTAGAATAGTACCGTTTGTGAGCCATACACGTGGCCTACATACCTATGAAGTTAAGCTTAGTGCAGACTTATGCAGTTTGTGTATTATGAATTTGAACTGGGGAAACACAGAATAGGGGAAATTAGACATATTGTAACAATATAACACGAATTTTAATAAAATTTGGAACAATTTTTTTTTCGTATTTAAGGAACAGTCCTGTATTTATTTAAGGAACCGGTAAGGTAAAAAAAAAAAAAAAAAATATTGCATTTTCATAAGGCATTTACATACAAGGTTTGGAGAACACCTTTTAAGCAAGAAGATGCTTGTGTTAGGTGTCTCCGCTCTTCCGCTTAACAATAATCAAAGTATGCAATTCTAAACAAGAAAAAGAAAAATTAAAAAAAATATATGTATAAAAAAATATAAAAAGGAAAGGTTTCAAAGATACAGCTCTCTGATAGACGTATGGACGGCCAGACAGTGGAGTCTTAGTAATAGTATTCCGTATGGCCTTAAATGTATGGAATCGTAAAAAAATGGCCTTTAAAGCATTGATGTAATATAGATGATACAACTTACTCAGAAAGTAATGGCAGATTGGCGGAAAGCACGACAGAGAATTTTATAATCAATTGAATTTAATATCTCCGAGCATTTAAATACTCGTATATACCTTATTTCGATTGGATAGCTTTTAATTTCGATTAATAAACTTATAATCCTTTTCCGTCCCGTCCGTCAGTTTGTGCAAGCCATAAGTCGCCGAGAATCGTTAGGTATTGCATTAGTAAGTTCATAATTACCTGTTGAAATCAATTTTTAGTACAGTTCTTGCCTCTTTCTACTGCAACTTTGTAGATTCAATTTGTTAGTTATTCAAGCCGGAGTATGCAACACCAATGACCGTACATTAGGGTAATCATTAGAACTGGTTAGAATACCGTTGTGAACCACACGTGACCCACTTGCTTTGAGATTAACGCTGGTGTACAGTATCTGTGTTGAAATTTTATTAAACCTAGGTGCTATACAAGTTAATATAATAGATGTCAAGCTTGTTTGTAACCTTGTGCAGTACTGGTTAGGTACCAGAATACCTTTTGAATAGTTTTGAAGCTAGTGTGTTTGTATTCCGTCTTTACGACCTATTCCTTTATCTTTCCTTAAAATGTCAGCTTTACTAGAATAACGGCTGACGAGTCTGGGATTTTGTATCTCAACAATAACGATATAAAATAATTGTCATCGCTATAAAATCTATTTTTAGCATAAGTTGTAGTAGTGACTGTAAAACATGATCAAAGCCGTTTAATTACTAACTTAATGAATTTAAAAATAACTTGATACAACCTTAGAATCTTTTTTGATTTGAACTGCAGTAACATTATCAAATTCGAGGAAAATCAATGTCTTTGCCAAAATCTGCATAACTCATTGCCCTAATTTTGTGTACGATTCTACACGTGTGCACTACGCTTTAAACTTTATTCTAGAACAGTCAACGATGAAAACATCGCATAGGTTAGATACTTTAAGTTTCTGCTTCTGTAAGCGCAATATCTCATTATGTGTTATTGACCGAGTTTGACTTGGGATTATATTTTTAGGTATTGCGATCCAAGGCCTAAAATAAATCTAATTCGTGTCAGTTCTTTTTTGTTATTTTCTTGTTAATTTTAAGATTTAGTAGAACGTTAATAATTCACGAGATAATTAGGATAAAAATATAAATTTGTAGGTGGATACAGAATATAAATATGCAAGAATTTTATTCTGGCATTGGGTGTAAGAAATTATGTATCCAGTTTTATCTATCGACCTATCTATATTTACATACATAAGTACCATCACGCCTGTTTTCCCCGAAGGGTTAGGTAGATGTGTACCAATGTACACCAACAACTCGCCGGTATGTTTAGGTCCCATGTAATAGGCGGCGAGCCTATTGATAATAATATATTTCTACATTAACAAAATAAAGCTGAAGAAATTTTATTGTTTGTAAAAACGCACTAGGTACTCTCTGGAACTACCATCCAGATTGGAAAAAATAATTTTGTATTGTATAATAGCCAGATTTAGGATAAATAGTATGGGCTATATAACATCACTCTTTGACTCATGGGAGCGGAGCAGTAACCAAAGATGTAACTTAACGCGTATGTTTGTCTTCTGTCTATTGTAATTTTCATCATAATCCAGTGCGACTTCACACACTAAGCGGGGTGTGACCCTTTCTACGTATATTCTCATTAAAAACCTATTTGATTCATCTCTTTAAACCTTGCCAGTATTTTTAATTTTAGTCCATACACAGTTATATGTATGTACTATTTAATCCATGAGTCCCCAGCCTTATTTACGGTAGAACAGACGCACTATTGCATCGATTGCTATGAGCTCATTAAGACGCAATATCTCATGAGTATTTATGTACTTCTTAGTAGTTAGTCAGCCTCAGTCAGGAATCAGTTACGTTAATTGTTTATTGTGGTTAAGGCATCCCCACACATGAGCGGTAATATCGCTGGGGCGATATAACGGGTATGGTTAATTGTTTATCTGTAGAACGAGTTTGTGCCTCTAATGCCCGCGACTTTGAACGCGTGGATATTTCACCTATGTTGTACGTTTTTGGTTATTGCTCAGCTCCTGTGGGATGTAGCGTCATATTTTATAGCTTATACTCGGGCTATTTAAATCGGGCCAGTTGTTTCGGAGATAGGCCTGTATAAATGTTCAAACAAAAATGTACTAAGTTTTATTACATTAGTACCTAATATAGATTTCGCCTACGACATTATCGCTTCAGCGATAATATACATAGCTCGTGTGTCGTGACACCTTTATAATCATCTGCGGCTTATGTGATTCTGATGAGTAATAATTATTATAGTATAGTTATTTATTGATACTGATACTTATTTATTGACTGACATCGGTGAAGTAAAACATCGTCGGAAAACGACTGAGTAAGGGTGGTGATCAATGCCCTTGTCTTTTCCATATGAGAACAGGCGTTTGTCCGGCATCATCATCATCATACCATCACGCCTGTGTTCCCAGAGGTGTACCGATGTACACCCACAGTTCGCCGGTATATTATAGGCCACATGTAACAGGGGCGAATTGTTATTAACAGGGCACAAATCCTAACTCCGAGCTACTACGAAGCACGGGTCGCGTTTGCGTTGCCCGGCAGAGGAACAATAACAGGCTGGTATGCTTTATTAAGTTGTTAAAACAGAGAGACAAATAGTTCTAATAAATCAAAGCTGAGCAAATTTGCTTTACGATGTTGCGTGATATATAACTCTGACAGACAGATATGCTACTTAAAAACCTACCTATAAATAAAATAATAAATTAGAAAATCAGTTCTTTAAATGCCTCAAGGAAGTATTACATAATCATTTCCATATTCATTCATTTAATTAACAAAGAAAACAGCATAAAATTTGCAAATATTATGAGGGCAGATATTATGTATCCGCGAAAGTTTTACGCATAAACTAATGAATATATAAAAACTAGTGAACTGCCCGCAACTTCGCCCGCGTGGCGTATTTCACACGCCATAAGTTACGTCTTTGGTTAATGCTCCGCTCCCGTGTGTCGTAGCGTGATGTTATATAGCCTATGTTACTCGGGAATAATGTAGGTATCTATCGGTGAAAGAATTATTAAAATCGGTCCACTAGTTTCGGAGATTATTCGTTACAAACAAAAGAAAACTTAGCTCTTTATAATATTAAGTATACTGATGAGAAATCATCAAATGACTTCTCCCGCCCTTAGTGTCAGACTTTTACTGACTAAAACCCATACATGTTCCTCCTTGTGCCCTTTGCGTTCCGGGGGCTCGGTGTCTCTTTCGAACAACCCGCAGACCCGGCAGGCAAGATAATTCTGTATGTAAATACCTTTCGATTTGCCTGTGTTATCTAATAACAGCAAATTATGAAATAAGAAAGGCAATTCCTGTAATTAAAAATGTACATTTTGGCGACAAGTACAGTCAATAAATTAATTTTTAGAGGCATTTTTGGCAGATTTCGACTGAGATTAGATTGCTAACTTTCTTAATAATACAGAAATTGCCACCGACAATTTTATAATATCAATTATTGTCGTTTCCCTATAATAAATTTTGCTAAATATTAATTAGTTTTCTAAGTCCTGCGGAAGACGCTGGATGGTCGCTTACAACCGGTCCTTTTGGAAAGCTATGGGGGAGGCCTGTGTCCAGCAGTCGTCCTGTGGCTGATATGATGATGATGACTTAGTCTTATGGGTATGTAGTATACGTGTTTAATGGCCATGGGATGTGTCTTTTTACATCCCCTAAATAACTTCAACTTCAATTGTGTTTTTTTTTCTGGGGTGAGCGGATTTCCAATTGTTTAAAATACGGTAGTGTTTGATTCGTTTGAAACGCAATAATGTGTTTGAAGATGCTCGTTAATTGTTAGCTAACACGATAGTTCGTTTGTTAAACTCAAATATTTCATTTTAATTGCATTTGTTTTAGTCAGGAACTGGAGTTACATCAAGGGTATTGACGTTACATTTTTAAATTGCCAAGAAGATTGCATGAGGAGCGGGCAATGGACTCCAGGGGGCAATTCTACTAACTTTTAGGAATGATCAACAATCTAATCTCAGACACAATCTGTCAAAAATGCACCTTAAGTTTTTGACTTTGATTGTCACTGAGATGTAAAAGTCAAATCATTTATTTTAATTAGACCATTAAAAGGCACTTTTGAACGTCAAAATAATTAAAACTTATGAATCTAGTTGCCCATTCCAAAAGGTAGTTTCGTATGGAGAAGAACGGGCAAGAAACTCCATACATAGGTACTCTTTTAAAAAACGTATGACATTATGTTGTACAATTACATGCATTCCATAATAAAAAATATGCTAATGTCAAAATGATCTGTTAACAATAAAAGCCACTGAAAGTACTACAATACGTACTAAGTACTAAGATGAGATTGCGACTAGATTTTGAACATTTTTAATTAGTATATTACCCTTCAGGTATCGAGTCACAGGAATCTAGCAACATGTTGTTAGGTAGTTACATTAATGGTAAGGACAATAATGATCTGCTCTAAGGGCTACTATACAAGTTAAGATATGGTAAATATGGTCGTCATTTGTTTAAAAAGATACCCAAAAATACCATTGTTCCACCATTACACCATACATTAAACAATAGAACAGTACAGGTATTGGATCTTACGACAGCAGACATGGAAATCGTTGCGTTTTCGTCATGTGCACTGTCTGCAACGATTGTTGCAACAGCGATGCTAGCGATAGTTGATGCTAGACTGTTTAGACCAGCGTTTCCCAAAGTGGGCGATAACGCCCCCTTGTGGGCGCTGCAGGCCTAAAGGGGGGCGGTAAAAGGCCCAGCGAAAAAATGGGGGCGTTGTGTAGAGGCTTGGGGGGCGATTTGTAATTTCATCTTGGTAGGAGGACTCTTAGACTCTCGACTCTCGACTACAACTTCTGAACATCTACTAATATTAATTAAGAGATTGCTCAAACTCGGTTCGATATTTCTCTCTGCGTAGTTAATATATCTGTCCTGTTTTATTTATTAAAACTTAAAATTTCAACAAATAACATTCCAAGTTATTAACAACATTATATTAAAATGCATGCCATTATAGAAGGGAAGTACGCGAAAGCGTTGTTTGATTGATTTTAGTAGCCCCCCCCCCCCCCCGTCGTGACAAAAAGGGGGCGCTACAAAATAATTTATTCTCAAAGGGGGCAGTAGACAAAATAAGTTTGGGAACCTCTGGTTTAGACCTTCAAATGTCAGACAGTGTACTTCTGACAGTGGCTTGTTATCGTGTCGGTTATGTGTGTCGATTTTTGTTGATTACAGTGTAATGAAAGGTACTAGTGGTCCGTGGTCGACATACGACCGTATTTTTTTTATTAATTGTAACGTTCTGCCTTTCTCCGGTCTGCGTAATATGCTTAGGTGTACCTACTAAGTTTTCTGTTTTTAGAATTTAGATATTTGAGAATGTTACATACTCGTACAACAAAAACAATAAAATGGCAAAGCAAGCTATTATTGGATTATTCAAATAGTTTGAGATAATTAAAGTGTTTTTTTTTTCCTATAGTTAGATAGGTACTTATAACTATTGCTTACTAAGGGCCAATTACATTACTTTTCAATAACAATACTTGGCAGATCATTAAAACAAGAATACTTAAGAATTCTGTTTCCTTTTTTGAATATAACTGCAGTAGTACCTATTCTGTAAAAATCTGTCAGCTGTCAATCGTAAACTGTCAATCTCTCGCATTCGGGACAGATGACAGCTCGCTTCTAAATTCACCGTAAGGATTTCTACAGAGTATAAAATGTATTATTATTTATTACATTTTTACTGGTCAATGTGTCTACTGAAAGTAGTATCTACCTAAAATAGACGGCTAATCCTATTAATTAAAAACGTTGACAATCTAGTCACAATCTCACCTCAGCGTCAATCCGTCAAACATGATTTAAATTAGACACATTTTTGACATTTTGAATTTTTGAGACTAAGATTAGATTGCGATCGTTCCAAAAACTTAGTGGAATCACTACACTAGGTCTTATGTTTGTTTAAACATACTCTACTCTGTACTATATACAAACAAAGTTGACTATTACGTATAATAAGTATCATAATACATTGTTTGTAAAACATTATGACATAAATGTCTCGTGACTAACTCAACTGCCTCAACTAAAAGCCTCGTTAGCCTATTGGTACTAACTAAGCACGACTGCTTCAATAGAGGTCTGGGGTTCGATTCCCAGGTCGAGCAGAAAGTGTTATTGGGTTTTTCTATGAATTTCTCAGTAGCAGCTCGGAGTTAGGATTTGTGCCCGGTTAATGGCAATAGGCTCGCCCCCTATTACATGGGACCTAAAATAGCGGCGAACTGTGGGTGTACCTACATTGGTACACCTCTGCCTAACCCTTCGAGGAATACAGGCGTGATGGTGCATATGTGGTGGTGATGGTTGTTTGTAAAACATTATGACATATGTATACAATATACCTACATAGTTCATCATTGATAATATATAATGGCTGACTATCTAAGAGTAAATCTTACTACTGTTATGAATGCGAAAGTTTGGATGGATGTTTGTTACTCAATGACACCGAAACGGTAAAACGGATATGGATGTAATTTGGCACAAAGATGGATTTTAGCTACGTTTTATCCCGGAAAAATGTGCGGGTCCCGTGGGATAATATATCAACTTTGGTGCGGACGAAGTCGCGGGCAACACCTAGCTATGTATATTTTGTTATAGTTTCGCGTACAGTTATCCTAATATACAAAATGTCCCCCATTGAATTTTTCATAAATTAATAATAAACTAAGTACATAAGTATTTATTCTGTAAATGTTGTTTACCTGATTGTTTAATCATTCATTTTCACGCTGGATTTACCGTAGGTACTTACGGCTTAGGTACATCTCAATGACCAAAAATTTAGACCAGCTTGGTGAATAGTGGCTTCCCTCGACTCGAGGCGATTGCCCCCTACTTAGGTAAATAAAATCACATTTACGATATTTTTTTCTAAGCTTGAGGCTAGTGTTTCTAAGCCGGCTAATCTGCGAAGAAACACAGAAACAAACTCAATGAGGTCATGGTATACGAAGTGTCAAGCGATTTAAGACCTTATGCTATGCAACTATAACTGTCAACTTGACCTGCCCTGCACTTTTAAACTATCCTGCCAAAGGTTAACAGTACGTACGGGTCCATTAATGGGAAAATTTTGACTAGTCACTGTGGGTCATTAAGTGGAAGCTAAGGTTCATCATTGGAATTCACAATTTGTTTTATCTCTGGCATTTTTATTTATCTGGGGTTTTTCTCTTTAAAACTGTGTAAAAATGTGCTATTGAATGTTTCAAGAAACCGGCTGTGTTCTTAATGATAAGCGCACAATCAGTTCACACTGAAAAAATAACACGTTTGCATTGAAATAAAGATAAAATTTGCATAAACAAGAAAATTTAAGCATCGCCTTAAAATGTTATATACCTAAATGTTTTGAGAAAGGCAGTAGGTACCACATACTAATTACCTTACATAATTCAAAACAAAAAAAGAACAATAATTAATAAAGAAAAGTTTTTTCTATACAAATTCACGTTACAGACATTATTCTAGTGAACCAGAGTGTATGTATATGAATATCTGTATACGTTTAATGTCAATAAATATTGTTTAAATTCGAAAAACATTCAAAATGGGAAATATAAAAATGGTAAACATCAGTCTACCCGCCTAATTAACGACATTACTATAGCTTATCATCATTAATTCATGAATCACGAATAATAAACATTCAACATTGTTTGATATCAAAATAATGAACAACCTCACTACAATAATGAAGTTTTTATTTTGATAAACTCACCCGCAAAACAATGCGTTTAACAAATCCTTTAACAAACTGACGAAAATATAAACAACATTTCACAAAGCACAACAAACTTCATATAAATACTTTTTAACTAAAACCTTTTTCGTTTTTGAACTTCGAACTTCGAAAACAAATGACAGTGACGTTTCAAATTTTATAAAATGGCGGCAGCACGTCTGGCGCCAACGAAGCGCGGTGGAACACTGGCGTACCGGCACATAGGAAATGCAATGCATCTAATAAGGTTATATCACCGGTTCCTTTTCTCAGGGAAGATTTGTTTATATGCATCATTGTTTTACCAGGCTTACTTTAATAATTACAATGATTTTATTTTACATTGACGTTCACAAGAGTCGTAAAATACCGGCGATGTTGTAGTACAATACGATTGTTTGGTTAAAACACGTTTTCATTGTCAACTTCTTAGTAAGTACCTACATATCTATAGACGGAATATATTGGAAATAGGTTCGGACTCACTTTTTACTGAAATAGCAGTGCTAATCTTTAAAGATCTCCATGGGTGAAATTATCATTGAAGGGGGCTTGCCGATGGCGGTCCAATACCAGTCGGGGGCGCGATTCGTCCGTCAAGCAAATACCGGGCCCCTAACTCATGGTAGCAGGAGGAATCTTGCTCTGGTCTCTGCAGACGAAGGGTATCCATAAGCCTTTTCCCTCTAAATAAAATAAGGTGAAATGATTACGAGGCAAGCTGTCATTACACCTAAAATTCTAAGGATTGACAGCTCATTCCCAATTTTACTGGCAGGCAAAAGAGATGACCTATCATCATCATCAACATATCAGCCGCAGGACATCCACTGCTGGACATAGGCCTCCCCCATAAATAAATAGGACCGGTTGGCAGCGGCTTGCAGCTAGTGTCTTCCTAGAGTTGACCTATGTAAGTTCCAAATTCAATTCACTCAATAGTTTATCTACTAGAACCTAGTCCAACCACTTTTCAAACAAACAAACAAACATCAAACATATACATAGAAGTGTACAGGTTAAATCAAAACAGAATACCAACTAAAATTGAATACCAATGTTATAACCAGACCTTTCATCAGTAACCATGTCAGAGGCCCTTGAGGCGGTTTAGAAACCCTGTCACTAGGGTGTTTGGGGTCGTTAGTCCTTACTGCCCACACGATAAGAAGAAGACCAGACCTTTAACAAAACTACATAATCCAACACACTGTTCTGAACTGTGGGTATACATTGGTACACCTCTGCCTAACCCTTCGGGGAATACAGGCGTGATAGTGGTACATAATCCAACTTTATCTAAAGGCAGGTATAATTAGTAAAGTCTCAAGCACCTGCTAAGTACATAAGCGGCGCCAAACAGCTAACTTGTATAGGAAACGTACGCCAAGGTCTGGTACCGACCGACGCGAGCGCAGCGAATGTGTACATGATGTAAGAAATCATAGACGTGATACCTGCTTTTAATAAGATTCTATATCTGCTAGATATTCTAAGTAATATTGAATTTAACTTACAACTACCTTTTTCGATTAAAACCAGAAAAGAGTCTGAAAAACCCATTAAAAAAAAACAGTTCCGTGTACTCCATACATTTCTGTTCATATAAATCGACAAAATGAATGGAGCAGCTGAAGGCAAATTCTCTTAATCAAAACTTTCAAAATCTAGTTGCAATCTCATCTCAGTCACAATCAATATCAAAAACTTATCAAAAATGTAGGTTATTTTGACAGATTGAGACTGAGATTTAAAATGAGAACATTTTTAAAAGATACAAGACTTGCCCCTCTAGGTCATCCTTCCGATACAGTAAAATAAGAAACACACCACGAAACCCACAAAAAGATACCACCAGATCATTACCACACATGACACCACAGAAATCACACCATTACACTATGCATTTCGAAATAATCTCAAGTGATTGGGAGACCTTGCCACAATTCTGTCAGAACAACCGTAAGTAATATTAAAATTTATTGACAAATAACTTGTTGAGGTGTAAAATATAATAACATAATCACTTTATGGCTAGTCTGCATCATTCAACAAAATGGTCTAAGGTCGGCCTCTACTAGTTACTTATTAAATTCAACGTTCACTGTGGTTCTTGCATAATTATATCCTTGTTTGTAGCCATAGTGACAAATCAATCAAGGTTATACGACTATTAGCCTTTTTATAGGTGGTTTCGAACCTGGATATCCGTTGGATAATATTGTCTATACCTAAAATTACAAAGCTGACGGAATCTTGAAAAAAAAACTCAGGAATTACTGGATCGAATTTAAAAATTATTGTTGTGTTGAATATTCAGCTTATCGAGGGAGGTTATAGGCTACATAATAGCACGCTACGACGAATAGGTGCGGAGCAGTAATCATAGAAGTATCTAATGCGGGTGATAAAACTACGCGGGCAGACGCTAGTGAACAATTCGGCCGAAGCATCTTGATGGTCCTGAAGTTGGCTGTTCGGCTGCGCAATGGATCTTTTAGGAACAAAATTGTCTACTGCGCAGCTAATTAGCTAACTTCAGGATCGCCAAGATACGTCAACCGTAATGTAAATAGACAAATGAATCAACCGAGATTGCCAAAAAGATTTGGAAATATGGAGAAAAATCAAACGTCACCCGATAAATAAAGATGAGAGCAAAGAGGATTCTAATTTAAAGACTTAAGAGAGACTACGGCCTTGCAACATTTCACATTCATAGATATATTTGAATGAAAAATATGTGTGGATGTTGAAATGGTTGATCAGTTATTCTAATGGAAAAATATTGCTAATCCTACTTATATTATAAATGCGAAAGTTTCTGAGGATAATTAGATGGATGTTTGTTACTCTTTCAGGCTTAAACGGCAGAACGGATCTGGGTGAAATTTGGCACTGAGATAGATTGTAGTGTGGAATCACACATAGTACAATTTTTATCCCGAAAAAATGCATGACTCCCATGAGATATTATATCAAAGTCGCAAACGAAGTCGCAAACAGAAGCTAGTAATCTTTATAATATGAATCGTTTAAATTAACTAACTAACGGTAAAGATTTATAGATCCATTAAATGTACAACTCAGGTCGTGATCAGAACACTGTTGATTATTTATTAAATGGCTATTACAATTTGTTGAAGCTCGGCAATTTTGTAACGTAGGGGATGTAATTACAATCACGACAGACACTTAAATGAGACGTAGAAGAGCCTGCAATTCCAGAGAAGATTATTCCTAAAATAAATAAAAGGGAAGTACGATAAAGGAAATTAATAATAGATGTTAATCACATACGAGATGATGGATAAATAAAAGTAATGTAATGTGAAAAACTGCTTGCAACAATGATTGGACTACAAAGCTTATTTACCAACAGTAGACTCTAGGAAAAAAACAATAAGATACAAAATACAAGGAAGAGCATCAACAACTATAACATTTTATCTCCCAAAGCAAACAAACAACATAACATTCGACGACAGACACAGAATTTCGTAACAGCTGTTTGTGACGGGTGACCTCAAAAAAACCGCAAGCTTAGAAATATATGTATGGTAACATCGAATACCAGCAAAGTGTTACAGTAATCATGATAATACCGCAAAAACATGTTCTCGATGTTACGAACTAGTGAGGGAACAACTTCCTTATCGATTTGAATAATCGGATGTTAAGAATCGCTTCAGTGATCAAGCAGTAGCTGTGACTGTGGAACTGTGAACTTTTGTTGGTGTTGAATTTGATTTAATTATTATTTTAATTTCGAGTTAGAATTAGGGTTGAAAATGGTGGAGTTGGTGGGCATCTGTCTGAAACTGTTAATGTTCTTGGGTGACTACTTACTACTACTATAAGTAGTATTATAAATAAAAAGGATTTACCAAAAATCAATTAGAAAAGATGAAGAAGAAACGGGACCGCTCCACACAAAAGTAGTCTAGTCATGTTTCAGGTCAATATGTAATGAAAAGCGCTGATATTTTGTAGATTAGCTATCACTGGTCAGTTTCTCATTAAATAACTTAATTTCAAAATTGATCGATGAGACGGGAATCTAACTAGCCACAATATTCCGCTTTCCTAATCCAAAAAATTTCACCGATTTTAATTGTTTATTGGCCAAAATACAAGACAACTTTTGCATGGTGCGTGCTGTCGGTAAATACCCTAAGAGAAACCACCTGTCGTTACTCTAACCAGAATCGTGACTTTTATCTAACGTCGTGACAAGTTTTGATATCTTGATAGTAAGCCAATATGAGACTGAAACCGATTCTGACAACCGATTAAATAACTCGATACAGACTCAATACACAACACTACTCGCAACGGTACTACAACATTGCACTGTGTGAGAGAGATGCCCATATAAATAAATCCTTGAAAGACAGAGAGAGACAACCGGTTTAGGAAGCATATAAAACAACTTTTACACATACTTTCACACGATGAATGAGATCTACAGCTTGCAATGTAATTAAAACTTAAGAGTTCGTTATAAAATTAATGTGAATTAGTAAAGGCCAATTTTTTAGGGCCAAAAATAGTGTTATTGGGTTCTATTAGGAGTTCTTCAGAAGCAGCCCGGAGTTTGAATGTTGGTGGAGTAACACCCCTGTCTTTTAATCATTAGTAGATCTTTGACAGTCCTTAAGGATAGTCAGAAGCCTGGAAGCCTGACAACCGGGCTTACCAAGATTATATTGTAGGTTGCGGAGGTCAGATAGGCAGTCGCTCCATGCAAAACACTGGTATTCAGTTACATCCGGTTAGACTGGAAGCCGACCCAACATAGTTAGGAAAAGGCTAAGCAGATGATGAATGACCACTGTACAAATTACGATTTATACGTTACGTTTTTGTTTTAGCACACAGTGATTGAAATTCAATCGTGTACTAATCAGAAAATAGTAACACGAGATTGTTTTATAGTTATGCAGGATTACAATGTGCGTTTCCTTGCTGATAGCAACAAGGAATGAGGTTGATTCTGATTAAGTTCCGACAAGTTTACAAAAATAAAAGAAACTTGAAGTTCTAAATGCAAGAACGTGGGTATATTTAAATCTATTGTAATATTGTAGAGCTATAGAGGTTCTGGCAGGCAGTTTCTTGAAGATATTATAGGCTATAAATATAACAGCACGACACACTGGAGCAGAGCAGTAACCAGACGTGACTTATTGAGAAAAAAAAACAAGTGTATAGTTAGTGTAAACAAAGCTTCAAGCTACAGTACGTTTTCTCAAGAATTCATCTTAGGTCCAATCCTATTTTTGCAATTCTCACCATTCTTTAATATAACATGCCAAGATGCCATGAATCTTGAGATGAGAAGCATCAAGGAAGTTCTCAATCCCAGCCCATAACTCTATAGACCTAAGGAGAATTCGTCAAACATTGAGTACAAATTTCTCTGTACTCATTTCCACATTATTCTGATTGACGTTTTCCACTCAACGATGACGGTATATCAAACCTTTTTGTTGATTTAGCCTACTTGTCTTGTTTCTTCCAAAGAGTGGTATTAATGTTCTATTGTTCTGGGACGTTAAAGTTATCACCGTCTGTGACAAATGCACGTGAATGGGCTTAATTACCGTCTTTAAGTGTGATATCTTCACGGTAAATAAGTTAGGGGATAAGTAGCGTAGCTAGTTTGGTTTGTTGGTCTTTTTTTCTTGAATTGTTGCTAACCGCTTCTGCAGTGCCAGCTGTTAGGGAATTGTGGCAAAGTTCTTTTTTCTTTTGCTATTCACCTAGTTACATTGTTTAAACTAAGAAACTAGAAAAAAAATACCCGATTTTTTGTAAAAACTTAATTGAAAAGAGTGTCTATGGATTTTCTTGCTCTTTCGTCTCCATAGAGATATAATGAATGTTTTGACTTTGACTTTGAATTATTTCTGGTTGCTTATTATTATCATCAGGAATAAAAAGGTAATCAACTCTTTTCAAGGCACACTTTATTTCTAGATTACCTATGAAAGCAATTAGTTAATGAAATAAGTTATAGACTCCATACAAATATTTACACATCTCACAAGAAAAAGGGCCTGTAGACGAATCAATAATAAAGCAGATTGTATGAAACAGGTGTCTGTCTGTTTACGACAATTCTTTACGACTAAAGAAAGTTTTATTTACTTCATAATTGAAGATAAAATACGTAATATGATTACGTGAGCAAGCTTTGCCGTTGTACAAAATATGTCAAGAGGCGTTGACAAAGTTATTTTTACCAATGAGTTTTACGAAAATTAATTGAATAGTTCTTAGCTTATAGGTCATAAGACTTAAAATGATAATGTTCTTTTCTATCATCTTCAAAATTAACATGGTATGTTTGTAAAAATCATATGGTTTTGTTGTATTTGCATTTAATGTTTCTTACTTTTACTGATTACGAAAGGACATAAGTATTGGTATAACGGGTTGTTATTCTGCTTGTTAACACTTAGTAGGTACCAGGTACCTACTCTCTCTTTGCAGTATAAATTATTCATGATATAAGTAGGTAGGTTAGGTATGTTTTAATGAATCATCATTGCTTTCAATGTTTTTTGAGTTATGTTTTGTACGAAGAAGAAAAGAAGTTGCAATTCCAAAGAAATCAAAAGTAACCAGAATATTTTTATTTAATTCAGGCAACAAATGCGCATAGAAAAAAATAACACAATTTTAAAGAATAGTTACAGTATGTACAAACTACATAGTAATAATGAACTCAAAAACGAAACAATCGCTGTGAGGTGAAGTTATAAGCGCAGTATTTTAAAGCATTTGGTCAAGTCAAAATCAAAATTCATGACTGACGTCTCATACTAACTGACAAAGCTTTACAGGTCCAGCAGTTTTTGAGATTTCGTGTTTACTCAGTAAGTGAATGAGTGAACGAATAATACAGAATTGTAGCTGTAGATGGCTTTTATTTTTTCGTTGGGAAATTCTCGCGTACTGTCATACTCTTACTGAGTAAAAACCCCATGGCGTTCCTCCAACTACTTTTGCCCGGACTCGGGGGTGGCTTAGAGCATTCATCCGCACCCAATGATAGGTGATCTAGCCAATGCTAGACCACCTAGAGATGCTAGACAAACTCGTGACAAACCGTCATCAGTGTAAGTGTCAGTGAAATTCTGACGCTCTCACCGCCATTGTTTTAAATTTAACGCCATTCAGAGGTGACCGATCCGTTCTGTTTGCTACGCTCATCTTGTTAGGTCGGTGCAATAATGGCGCGAAATCGAACGTTTGCTATTTTCAAATTCGTTCGCAGAAATGGAAACTGTTTTCTAATTTGAAATTGGAATTATGAGGTAAGGATTAGATACTTTTATTTGGTTAATGTTTTTTTTATGTTGTCTTGTTTTAAGGTTTACAACCATACTTATTACTTACGAAATAATTATTGAATAATGTCAAGAAAAGTCCCAAGGGATTATGTATAATTTCATCCATATGTACAAATAATCTACAAATAAATAAAATAGAAGCAGACACTTAAAATTTATTTATTTGTAATGTCAATACAAGTTTTTTTACTAAATGTATTATGATACACACCATCCTTATACCAATTTATTATTTTATTTCATACATCTGTCTGTTTGTTCCGGGTAGTCATCGAAGTAGCTGAACAGGTTTTGATAGGACTTTCATTGAAGAATAGCTGATATAAGAAGTGACTTAATTGTATAAACCAATTCCTAAAATATTTTATACATAGAAGCTGTTGGCAAACAATTTTTAATAAATAAATGACTTAAGAAATATATATACCATCGCGCCTGTATTCCCCGAAGGGTTAGACAGAGGTGTACCAATGTACTCCCACAGTTCGCCGGTACATTTAGGTCCCATGTAATAGGGGGCGAGACTATTGTCAACTTAAGAAATAGACATTTCGCAAACACATACCTAATCAAGATCATTTCTAAATTGTGAAGCAAGAATCGAATATAAAACACATAGTTGACACTTTCGTATCCGGTACTTGAGCAGCCCAAACTTCAAGGCAACTATAATATTAATACAGAGCAGATATTACGAAACACCGTTAGTTCCACAAAGATAGTTGTTCTAGACCTGTCCTTAGTTAATTAATCTATTTACATAGCGTTAAAACCAGCTGTTAGGCAAGTTTTCGGTCAATAACCGGATCGAAGTTGCTGACCTCCTATATGAAAGTTTTGGTAAGAGATTTTGTTTAGTAGGTAGTGTTAATTTGGAGCAAGACAGAGAAGTGTTTAGGGTTATTGGTCTTATATCATCAATACCAGGTGTAACAGCTTCACTAATCCTTTTGAATGTTGCGGGCCATGCTAGTATTTTTTCCTGTTTCGTGGATGCGTGTTATAAACATATAAACTCACTTAACAAATTATCAGGCCCGGAACAACTATCTGTAGGCCGAATTCATATTTGATCAAATATTTATAGATGGGCCCAATGCGCTAGCCGTACCGTCAAAATGTTCTGAATAACGCATTTCTGGATCGATTCGGAATTCGGTTCGTTATAAATTATCTTCGGTTTTATGACAGCACACCGCACCTATATTTACCAAAGGAGATTTTTACAGAGCACCTAGCATAGCTTTGTTAACTTTATCAAACTACATTTGACTATCTAAATATATATAATTCAAAGGTGACTGACTGACTGACTGACTGACTGAGATAGTGATCTATCAACGCACAGCCCAAACCACTGGACGGATCGGGCTGAAATTTGGCATGCAGGTAGATGTTATGACATAGGCATCCGCTAAGAAAGGATTTTCATCAATTCTACCCCCAAGGGGATAAAATAGGGGATGAAAGTTTGTATGAAACTTTGTCAATTTTAAACCGATCGAGCTGAAACTTTGCATGCATAAAGCTACTATGACGTAGGCATCCTCTAAGAAACGATTTTGATAAATTCCACCCCTAAGGGGATAAAATAGGGGTTGAAAGTTTGTATAAATCTTCTTAGATTTTCGACTGATTGAACTGAAATTAAAGATTGGAGCTACTATGATGAAGACGTCCGCTTAAATAGGATTTCGATAAATTCTACCCCCAAGGGGATAAAATAGGGGATGAAAGTTTGTATGAAACTTTGTCAATTTTAAACCGATCGAGCTGAAACTTTGCATGCATAAAGCTACTATGACGTAGGCATCCCCTAAGAAAGGATTTTGATGAATTCCACCCCTAAGGGTATAAAATAGGGGATGAAAGTTTGTATAAATCTTCCTAGATTTTCGACTGATTGAACTGAAATTAAAGATTGGAGCTACTATTATGAAGACGTCGCTTAAATAGGATTTCGATAAATTCTACCCCCAAGGGGATAAAATAGGGGATGAAAGTTTGTATGAAACTTTGTCAATTTTAAACCGATCGAGCTGAAACTTTGCATGCATAAAACTACTATGACGTAGGCATTCCCTTAGAAAGGATTTTGATAAATTCCACCCCTAAGGGTATAAAATAGGGGATGAAAGTTTGTATAAATCTTCTTAGATTTTCGACTGATTGAACTGAAATTAAAGATTGAAGCTACTATGATGAAGACGTCCGCTTAAATAGGATTTTGATAAATTGAACCCCCATGGGGTTAAAATAAGGGATGATGGAGGATGTAAACATATTAGTTTGAACCTATCAGTACCTAATGGAACGAAATACCTAATTAATAATAATACTTCTTAACGCGAGCGAAGCCGCGGGCAAAAGCTAGTCAATAATAAAATCGCACCATCATCATCATCATCAGCTGGCAACAGTCCACTGCTGGACAAAGGCCTCTCCAATCGCACGCCACTTACATAAAATCGCATACTTACCAAATACTAATAATGTCATTCGTAACCTTTGCATAATTCTCTCGTAAGAAAGCTAAATAAGACATGATCTATCATGAATCTCTGTAATAATGTGGGGTCAGACAATAGCTCAATATTGCCTTGTCACGTGTGCAAAAAGAGAAAATCTCTATTATTTTATAAGTTGTCATTCATAACTAAACGTGATAGTATTTCGACCTCAAGTGTGAGGTAAGGCATGAGCGACGCGATAAACGATTGGATTGCAATTTGTGAGAGAATTTATAAGCTATATAGGTATTTGTACGTACCTATCCCGGCAAGATAATAACGTACAGCGTTTTGTAATGACATACCGAACGCATTTAGGAATTATTAAAATTTGATTTAATTCTGCTAAAACTAATTCTAATACGCTGATTGTGTTACAGTGCTATCTATCAATGTATATCCAAAACGTATGTTTAGAACAGAATAAAAATTAATCCAAAATCATTACAAGTACTTACTTGAAAAAATGGGAGTAATTTTGGGTCGTTCTGGCGGAACTACATATCTTCAGTTTATAAATCCCGACTGAATTTCAAGCTTTCATTATAAGTTCTGGCAGTAACTAGATGTAGAGAGCCAAAGATCGGGCTCAGTGGCGCGCCTTTGGAGAGGCATATGTCCAGCAGTGGACCGCGATAGGCTGATGATGATGATGATATAAGTATTGATTAAAAAATTCGCCGTAATCCGGACTTGACCCACGCCCAACTCGCACCTTAATCCGTGCGCTAAATCAAAACTCGCTAACTCCCATGTATTGTACCACAACCAGCTATTGCATAACCAAACACCTTTCTCACAACCTCTCGGCCAAAGTACCTGCTACTTACAACTTATATTTACATTTGAATACAATCCACAGTAGCCCTACGTTCAAGTCAATAAGGTTCAAATTAAAAAAATCCGACTGAAACGTTAACTTGGTAAAAATGACAGCTGACAAGTGATGCATCTTTAAAATGTTTATTACGAGAGTGACAGAGACTTTCACAGCGAAATAATTATTAAAAAGTTAAATTAATGATAACTTAGTTAAAGTTAATTATGAAATTAACGTTGGTATTTAGTGTGGGAGCAATGTACTTTGATGCTTGTACTTTCTTTGCTATTAACATTTATGGCTGTAATATTTCTTTGTTTGGTACCTAGCTGTGAGGAGTAGGTATAAGGTCAAGGTGTCGAAGTCATATTTTATTGCAAATTGGATTTGATGAACTCCCTATGACTGTTTTTTTTACTTAATTGTATGTTTTATATATTAATGATGACTTATGATTCCTTATTTATCAGTTACTTCTACAAACATCAATGTAACTAATATCAATATAGAAATACCCGCGTTTTTTTAAGAGGTGGGCACTAGACGGACTTTCCCGAGTAATTGGGGTAACTCCGTCACAAGCATGATTTGTTTGTAATTTGATCGATATTTGCAGCAGTCGTATTCAGAAAATATTCGAAAATGAAAATGAATCAAATACATGCTTTCAGTTCCACAATATAAGGTAGGAATCACAATCTATAGCGGTAAAATCATGAAGTGGGGTAAGTCCGGTATATTTGCAAGGGCGGGGATCGTCAACATTAAAATCAGTACATTTTTTTTTTAATATTCTCTTTGTAGGGTATAGGTAAGTATGTTTATGAGGTGAAATGCGATATGAACTTTCATACGTTTTGAAATTTAGGTGTACAAACCAGATCCAAATGGTCTTTAAACAATAGAAAAACGAAATGGTAACAAACAAACACTGGTTATATTAGTACTGTTTTGGCAGATAGCATATTGATGAAAGGCAATAATAAAAACCCCTTTTTCTTCCTTTTTTTATTCAAAAGAATTATTTTATAATAGGAAAATATATTGAAAGAAAAACAACGTCATTGTCATTCTTGGTATATTATATATACGAGCAGCCTTGTATTCCGGACAGCTTGTACAGCGTCTAGCAATTTTTCTTTAGTGAAGACGATTTGTTGTTGTTGTTCTCTAGTAATTTTGAGTCATTTTTGTTATTTTACCTGAAGAATAAAATAAACTAATTTTAAATCGGTTAAATTACTGATGAAATTAATTACATTATATTTCTAGTGAAAAGACACTATTAATATCATAACAGTACCTATTCATAATTGACGAAAAGAAAACCTGCAAATAAGTAGCGTTGACTGTATAACTATAAAAAAATATTCAAAGAAAACACTTATACCAGAAAAGGTTATCAACATCTGACTTGGGGCAAGATCGGCACATGACGGCCTTTCCCTAAAATACTAGACAGTCTTACCCCAATATTTAATTTTTAAGTTAAGTTTTTATCACAACCAATATTTCTATAAATAATGATTTAAATTCGATTTGGATATAATAAAACAATAAAATGTAATACAGACTAGACACTTACCACTACAAAACGTAAAAATCTGTTGATATTAAAATTTCACGTTAGGTAAAACGTCGACGCAACTCACTCGTATTTCAAATTGTCACCGACAAAAAAATTTGGAGACCGATTTTTGCTATTGAACTCCACACTACGACATCTATAATTTAAAGGTAGGACGAACTAGTGACTCAGTTTTAGCGACCGAGCTACCAACGCCGTAGCTATTCAAAAACAGCTTAGAAAGACGTTGTACGGTGTTCCCCCGTAGACGAACTTCCCCACCTTGACCTTACCTAGATAGTCTTTTGTTTAAGCTGGGTTATATTAATGATAAGTCTGTAATCACCAATCCGCCTTGTACAAGCGTGGTGATCAAGGCTTGTTCCTTCTCTGTATTCAATAGGTACATCATTCTTGATCTAAAAAAAATAGCTTTTCCATATATTTTAACACTGTAGATATGGCACTTTTGGTATGGAACAGATTTTTTTTTTTAATAACCGACGAAGAATATAGAAGCCTTTGCCCTGCAGTGCGACAATAATAGGCTGGTATTATTAAGAAAAAAGCGGGTGTATGGCGCGGGCAAAAGTTAGTCTAAAAAAATTAAATTTAAAATTTAAAAAACCCCCAACACAAAAACCTAAGTTCACTTTAAAAAGTAAAAAAATAAAAAAAAAAATACGTCACGTTGGGGGACCGATGTTGCATACATGTTGTAGGATACGATCGTCCCGAGCGGTCCCCCAACGTGACGTATTTTTTTTATTATTTTTTTACTTTTTAAAGTGAACTTAGGTTTTTGTGTTGGGGGTTTTTTAAATTTTAAATTTAATTTTTTATTTTATAGTTTTTATAGGTACCTACTTATTATAATGTCGATTTTGCTAAGTTTGAGACCCCACTCGAGTGTATTTACAGACATTCGGTTTTTCTTCCCCACTTTCACCCCCACAACTTTTAAACGGCTCAACCTATTTTCATCAAACATGTCTAAGAACACTCGCACGTAAGTTACCTATAATACAAAAAAAACTAAATTGAAATCGGTTCATCCGTTCGGCAGCTATGATGCCACAGACAGACAGACAGACAGACAGACAGACAGACAGACAGACAGACAGACAGACAGACAGACACGTCAAACTTATAACACCCCTCTTTTTGCGTCGGGGGTAATAATAAGGGAAGGAAAAACTTAGAATTAAGAAAATTTAGAAACTGAGAATAAAACGAAAATTTCAGGACATAAATATAAAGTACAAACTATACTCAACGACTAAACTTCCTGGCATTCAAAAAGTCCAACACAATCACACAATCCATCAACAAGTGACGCATGCGCATTGCACCCACAGGCGCCATCTGTTGGCGCCGCTTGACGTCACACCTACATCCTTTTTGTAACAAATCAAAGGATTGTGGAACTTATCACTTAAGCGTTGAGTTGGTTTTTGTTTGATAATAATTATGGTGTGAACATTAAAATAGGTTTGATAATTAAGTGAGCTAAGTTAGCTTGAAATGTCAAGAAAAAATTTAGTTAGTAGTTTCAATTGGTATTGTAACGGAAAATCAGGATGTTTTTTGGTGAGTCTTATGTGCCATAATTGTAGACTAGGACCCAAGTAACTGCTAGTGCTAATAAGCAATTTACAGGCGCTAGGCAGTTGATGTAGAATTGTAGATTATTCACATAATCAATCCCCTTCATTAGATATTAAACTTAACAAGGAACAGTGCTTAGGTATCTACTTAAGATTATGACATATTTTAATATTTCCTTTAGAGCCCAAAAAATATACCCTTCCTTCTAATACCAGCCTATTAAATTCTTATTACAGGGCAAAGGCCTCTTATACTAAACTTCTTTACTCCGTGCTAAACATACATTTATTTTCTTTAAAAAATATTTATTTAGAAGGTCACATTGGTACTTGCAAGTGCCTGGTTGCGAATCCACAATCGCCTGCATGAGAGACGGGTGGCTTAACCACCAAGTTACCACGAAATTTCTACTGCTAACAATAATTTATTTATTCAGTGAACCTTCTCACATTCGTCTCCCACACGACATAGTGTCACAAACCATAAATCACACTTATTTTATTCTTAGTCCCGTAGCAACTGCTATATTCTCGTCCTTTGTTGAAACATGGCCCTGAAGTGACTTCAGTAGTGCGATTCTCTAAAATGCAAACTCGAAAACGAGTCTCACTAAAGTGATCGCGCTCACTTCGATAACGAACCAACTTGTCATTGGTTTAGTATTCGTTCGCCGTGGTGACGTCACCGGCGTGATCGTGTTTAACATTTTGTAATCTCACTGCGGATTCAGCTTTCGAATTACGAAGTCAGGCTTAGAGAATCACACTGCTGAATGTCCCAGGGCTGCCAGCAAATAAATCGCGACTATACCTATTAGTATCTGCAATTATACAAAATTTGATCGCATTATACAAAACTATTCTATAAATCGATTTTTCTTCATAATTTCCTAAAACGAACATATTTACCTGTACTTTAATGCTGATTCTTTTTATTATTTATTACTTTTATAATCTCTAACTGAATAGTCTTGTAATCTCAAGCAAAGCAAAGCTCAGATGATAACTTCTTGACAACTATGAAATAAAAAACCTACACAAACTACCGAACTAAACCTGAACCAACCCACTCAAGTAGTCACAATCAGGAACTATGGCCACACGAGTTCACACGACAGTGTATCATAGTTGTCACGTTGGGAATACTTTATCTGCATCTCTGTTCATCCCATACAGATGAGAGGTCAATTTTGAAAAAAGCAAGAAGTGAACTCACGTTCCCTTTCATGCCGTATGTTTTTGTATCGTATTATACGAAATGATCATGGATACAATACACCGTCCGATTATACAGATTTTGTATCCAATTATACAATCTGGCAGCCCTGGAATGTCCCTAAATATAGTCCCTCACTATACTCATTTAGTACTTGTTGGGACCGATTGGGACGAGACTAATTTTAGTGCCTTTGAGTGGGAAAGACTAAATTCCGATGTTCGGAGTCCGTTTGTTGTTTGTTTTGAGTGATTTGTAGTTTGTTGTGTATTTTAAGTGATGCTATTCGTAATGCATTGGGATAACTGCTCAATTAGGTGTGCTTTTAAATGTTCAGTTAAATAAACAATTATTTATTTATTTGATTGCCTCGGTAACCTAGTGGTCCTAAGCGCGACTGCTACGCTAGAGGTCTTGGGTTCGATTCCCGGATCGAGCTCTGTTATTGGGTGTTTCTATGAAATTATCTGTAGCAGCTCGGAGTTAGGATTTGTTAATGGCAATAGGCTCGCCCCCTATTACCTGCATGGAACCTATACATACCGGCGAACTGGTTATTTGTATTTTTCTCTATTTTTAAAAACGTTCCCCAACACTAGGAATTTCTCTTGTATCGTTGTTGTATTTACAAAAAGCCAAAAGAACAAAAGAATTTTTGTCTCCATTTTTTGTAATTTGGGACACACACGAGAATTAAGTATTACGCGAAATAAGGAAACAAAACATTTATTTTTATATTTTTTATTTAAAAGAATATTCCCACACTGGGAGTTTCTTTTGTATCATAAGTGCATTTAAAAACATTTAATGTCACATACACAAACACGGAACAACTATCTGTAGGCCATACAAATATTTTGCGGAAATCGAAACCGTGTCACGCAGTACAGCAGCCAAATACTCATCCACTGTGCTCAACTTATCATCGTCTCTTATATCCCTTTGATGGATACAGACTCGAGAATATTGACTTTGTCCTTCATGGGCAAAGTTGAGAACCTAATAAAAAATATGATTGATTTCCTATACCCATCTTCATATAAATTACCAGTCAGATTCATCAAAAAATAATCAAGGACGAAATGATCAAAGATGAGCTGACAACTTTGCCTATAAAGGGCAAAGTTGGCAACTTAGTACAATACCGCCAAACAAAAGAAGATTGATTTCCTAAATTCGTCTTTAGATATCCACCTGTCAGTTAAATCAATGGTACAGTAGGTGGCGTGGGTTGCCTAATAATGATAAAGGTCTAATGATACACGTCTACTTTGATACCGTACAATTAACACACCAACGCGGTGTCGGCGCCAGAACTTATTGATTTATTATAATCCCCCGTAGAGCGTAAGCGGATATTGGTAAGTATTGTGCTATATTTTTAAGCGATAATTACACTGAAAACCCAATTTAAAAAAAATACACCTGGGCTGAGCAAGAGGGCTGCCTTTTCTTGGGCCAAAGAATCAGTATTGCCAGACAACGTTGCAATGCTGCAAGTCTTATGGGCACTTCTCTTTTTTTATTATGTGTACATAGTTTGTAATCTAATTTACATAAGTTACTTATATTTGAAAAATAAAACTCATAAACTGCTCAAATAATATTCACTGACCGGGACTTGCACTGGCAGATACCTTATGTTATAGTAACTTGGACTACTTTTTTTTTAAAAATAGAATTAGGGTTCCACGCAAAAAGAAAATACACCACCGATTGCCGACATTCACGCGAACGAATCCTCAAGCATAACTAAGTAGGTAATAAATTGGCTAATTAGGTAAATCCAGTACTAAGTAAATCACCTCTACTTACTACCAACCTCACGAAGCTAATCAACCGTGGCCATACCAAAAGCCCAATGATTGGGAGCCAGCACCCATCAGTGGTCACTCAAGGCGAGTTACGCAACGGGGCCGCCGCGCTCTGATTCACCAGCTAATGGTACGTGACCATCGTCTACCGTCGCCCCGTACTATGGGATGACAACTCGATGTAAGGTGACAAGTGGATATAAGGTGAGAAGTCGACATGAGGTGACAAGTCGAGGTGAGGTGACTAATCAAGATGACAAGGCAAGAGATGACTCCTCTCGCTCCAGGACGTTGTTATCTCCATGGTCGGGAGCGAGAGTGCTTGGGACGCCGCCGCCGTCGCCTCTTTCTGCGAGGAGGTGATGGCCGCCAAAGAGGCGGCGGAACGGGAGAGGGAGGCTACTTCCTCTCATCGTATGAGGGCAATCCATGAGTAATTCCATCAAATAAATACGATGGTATTTACGCCTGTATTCCCCGAAGGGTTAGGTTTTTGCTCGACCTGGGGAATCGAACCCGAGACCCCTTGCACAGCAGTCGCACTGGCGACCACGAGACCAACGGGGCAGTTCATGAGTAATTCACCACGACAAAAAAAAAAGAAATGACAAGACAATACTTATGAGATGACAAGTCGACATGAGGTGATATGAGGACGACTTGATATGAGGTGTGATTTCCAGAAAATGAACTTCTACAAGCCGTGATTTCTTAAAGGTACTGTGCACCAAGCTGTCAGAAGAGCTGCCATTTTTATATCTATCTAGTATTTTCACTTTTATATTATTCGCCCTTTCATAAGTGGGAGCTAATTGGCTGCAACATGGTTTTTAAACTAATGTACCTGTTGGCGAATTCAATTTTGTAAACCTGTTGTTTGTTCCAATAAAATATTTGAATTTGTACCACGTTCCAGCTTTAAAAGCTATTCGAACATGGATCGTGCTGATACAAGTGACGAAGAACTATTAGTAGGTACAGGTATCTAACATGCCCATGTAATTTTTCTTCCAACACTGTCTTTTTAAAAATGAGTACCTATAATTTTAAATGGTGAGTTCACACTTTAAATTAATCGCTTAGGTGAAAATACAGTGAGTTTGCAATCTTTGTTATAACTAGTAGGGGAAAACTCAGTGTTACTCAATATTAAGCTATGCTGCTATTATTAATGAAGACGTGAGAGATGGGTACCGATTATTATCGATTAAAATAGATTTGCAGTTATAAATTTATTTTTATGTGACAATTTAAAAACAAATGAATATATTATTGTGCTGGGTTGTCTTAATAAAATTATTTTTGTATTTCAATTTGGCTTTTTTTCCTATGGAAAATAAAAATGATATAAAGTATCACGTGAGCCATTAATTTATATATGCGCAGTTACAAATCTGCAGTTATTTCGAAACACCTCGACCTTGACAGAAAACGATAGCATAAAATATTTTAATTAAAATTTTCATAAAGTTGAAATGAGACGTAAAATTGGCGTTCCGTGGTTTACGTGACCATAATCGTAATCTACGTTTTTAGTCATTTACATAGTATGAGTAAATTATGTAACTACTATTATAACGTTTAACTCTTTTTTTCAAAGTCAATGTCGAATTATTTGTTTGCTTAAAATGCTGCTTTGCTTAGAAAGATACTACAGAATTTAATGCATTGACACATTTCATTTTAATTGACATGCAAATATGCAAGCAAATCTAATTTAATAAGCAATTATCTTTACAAAATTAACATATTTTTAAACATTATACTAATATTATAAATGCTAAAGTTGTGCGAGGAGGATGGATAGATGGATATTTGTTAGTCTCTCACGCTTTCGGCTGAACGGATGTAAAAGAAATATGGCACTTAGATAGATTATAGTGTGGAGTAGCACATAGGCATCGAACGCGAACGAGGCCGCGGGCGGAAGCTAGTGCAATAAAAAAATATTAGGTAATGAAAAATAAGTAAATTCAGTTTCAAAGAGTTAACATAAATTAAGTTTGGGTAGGTGTAGGTACAGTAAAAACACAATACCTTTACCAAACTACAATGTGCAACAAAAAATTTAAAAAAAGAAGGAAAATAATTAACAGGGCTTCGTTACACGTGAGTATGGAGGTAAGGTATAAATTTTGAGAATCGAAGACTTAAAGGTTATGTGCCTCTGCTAAGAAGGTGTAGATAGGTACCATGTGTAGGTACAGCCTATTTAAATAGTAAATAACATAATAAGATTAAGGATGCCTGGGTTGTCCGCCTGGAATCCTTACTTGGCACTGATTGCAAAATACGACGCATGTCATCGACCTTCAATGTACGACGTTACTACTTACAGACTTGAATACCTAGTATAAAATGTTTTTAGCAAATCCGTATATAGCTGCTTAACAAAGTGATATGCGTAGGTAATGGTAATGTTTTTAAAACAGCTTAACTTAAGCTATTAACAATATTTAAAAGCTTTGCCATTAATTTGACAGATAATTGACAGATCTGTAAGGTGGTACCTAGTGTAGTACCTAAGCTAATCTGGTTTGGTAGCTTTAGTTAGAAATAATGAAATCATTACAAAAAGTTCAGTTCATGTTAAATGACAAGGTCTGTAATTTTTTGTTTGTGCCGCCACGCCATCGCCGGGCTAAATCAATTAAATGGAACAGCAGAAGAAATTAGGCCGAAAAAATATAAAGAAACCTATGTAAATGTAACAAACTATACGTACAATTTGCTAAGTATGTCTAAAAACCTGTAATTACATTCCAAATATTTTTACAAGCAGTACACGGTAGCCGGCAAGGGGCATACGCCACCGACCGGCGCAGAAAGTGAAAGTCGCTTACCTCGAAGTCGGCTCGATCCCTCACCACCATTACTTTTTTGAAGAAAATCTGGGGCATAATGCCACCTTTGACCTGTCACAATTAACACAACACAAAAGTCAAACTGTCAACCGAATCGATAATCGATTCCGAATTTTTACTTCTTATTTTTTATCTGTAGCAAAACAACTCACTTTAATTTTTTGTTTACAACTCAATGTCATGGTCACTGTTCTTTTTTTAAACGAAAATTTGGCGCCAAATAATAACTTTTTTGTACACAGGTAATATTAAAATTTATTCTTAAAATTCCTTTGTCTATTGATACATTGGCAAAGTTATGCAATTTATGGCAAAGTTAGAAATAAGAATGCGATTTGTACGCAAACCTTTCCCTTCTAACACTTTGTAGGCAACTAAACCACGCAACCAGCATAATGTTTATAAGTAAGAAACGTTGACTTGACTAGGACTGTCGCAATCGCAATATTAGCGCGATGCCGTAGAACTTCATTGACGATCCTTATATTGTGTTGCGTAAGGTATAAAATTGCATGGGCTACTTAGAGTTCTTACAAGTGCCAACTTTGTCTATTTCTAGGTGCAATACACGTTCAATACGTGCAGATTGGATTTACGATAGTACCTAGTGGACTTGGATGCATTCATATATTATCATGATGGCGACCCGTATAATTAATGATGAAGGCAAAGTTAGAAAAGCGTGAAAAAAAGAAAAAGTTTTGTTTTTAAGTATAAAACAAAGTGTTATAAGATAAGTAGTACATATTTGCGGGCATAATATCCTACTCATGTAGGTTCTGTTTATTATAAACACGAAAGTTTTTGAGGATGAATAAATGGTTTATTGGGTACTCTTTCACGCTTGAACGCCTGAACGACATTAGCTGAAATTTGACACACTTAAATACCTACATAATTATAATTATATACAGAAATTCAGATAGCTTAACACGAAGGATAATTTTTTATTCCCTTTTTGTGTTTCCATGGGCTCATTTCGGATTTTGGCTTAATTATAAAGACTATGCAGACGAAGTCACGGGCAGTAGCTAGTTTTATAATATTTGTGGCCTGATTCATCACCATGGGTTGTTTAACCGGTTGAGACCCTGTTTCATTATGCTCGTAATATCTGGCAGATAGTGCTTATCTGGAGACTTTGAAACCAGCCCTTATATTACTTAATTATTAAAGCTCTGTGCAAATGTAGACACTTTTAAGTTGCCCACACAGTTGCTGTGTCCGGTGACGTCTAGCGGACACAGTTGCCGGTTGCTACTACTGGACACTGTTTTCAGTGCTTCTGTCTGGTTTGCCACGCAGGCAACTAATGTACAAACCTCATACATTATTGTTGCTTGTATGTTCCACTAGAAACTAGTTGATTCTAATTACTAGCTTATTTTTTATTTTTTTTTATAGACGGGAAATCATCAAATAACTTCCCCCGCCCTGGGCGGGGCGGGAGGGAGTGTCAGACTTTTACTGACTAAAACCCGTCTATGTTCCTTCATGTGCCCTTTGCGTTCCGGGGGCGCGGTATCTCTTTCGAACAACCCGCAGCTAGCTTACTGCCTGCGACTTCGTCTGCGTCAAAGTTAATATATTATTCCACAGGAACCGTACATTTTTCCGGTATAAATAGTGCTAATCCAGACTAGAATATTTCTCAGTGCCATATTTCATGTAGATCCGTCCACCCGTCCTAGCGTGATCGAGTAACATGAAACATTCGCATTTATAACAGTAAGCGAAATATGAAAATATAAAACATTTACTGCTGCTACGAGTACTTATGTCAAACACAAGACACCAAAGTGTCTATGTTTGCGCAGCACCTTAGGTACCAGAACATTTTATGATTTTTAATACTTAATCTTCTTTTAACTACCTCTCCATGACTTGATTTGCTTAAAGGAAATCCTGATTACCATAGGCTGGCTAGACCAGTTCATTCCTCCGGATGAGTTTTTTACTTTTTATAAACTGCCTAGGCATGTAGTTACCGGTTCTGATTTCCGTAACCTTAGAAGATATTGCCTAGGTAGATACGCCTTCTCGTACTAACAGTCGAGAGTTATCTGCTTTTATGGACGCCTGAGGCTTCATAAGGCCATCACGCCTGTATTCCCCGAAGGGTTAGGCAGAGGTGTACCAATGTACACCCAGAGTTCGCCGGTATATTTAGGTCCCATGTAATAGGGCTTCATAAGGTGCCAGACTTTAATCAAGAATAATAATTGTCAACATTAAAAGAGTCTAGTTGAAGTTATAATAGGAGAAAGTGTCCAACAATAATATCCTAAAAATATTTTATTGATTCGAAAAGAGTGTTAATTCAGCTTCTTGCTCGTTCTTCTCAATAGGAACCAACGTTTTGGAACGACCAACTAGCTTCATCTTATGGAATAACTTCTTGAAAATACAAAAAGCCTGTAAATGGTCGAATTGAAATAAATGCTTTGACTTTTGACTTTGATTCTAAAGTGTCTGTAAATGGTTTTTATCAAATAAATGGTTTGATTTGATTTGGAACGGAAGTGAGTAAGGTACCTTTTGTATCTGATTCTTGAAAAATGGCCCTTTTTTCAGGAATCTTTGAAACTACGCAAACCTGATATTTATATTCCTCTATCTATTCTCAAAATTTGGGCCATGCTTGCAAAGACTAAGGTCTGGCGAATTCAAGCCCTTGGAATAAGATATTAGCTTTCGAAAACCAATAATTAGTCGATAGTGATCAACGTCCTTTATCTATCTATATCAACACAACCTCCATAATGTTAGGTACTTACCAGTTACCATTAGTTGCCCTTAAAAGGATACTGAACCTTCATCGTACCTATACAAGGTGCATTATTACAGGTCGTTGCCTATAGTTGATACGAATATTAATAAGTTTATTTTACTTACTCCCAGTTTTTCAAACGAAGAAATAATGTGAAAATATGAATGAAAGGCGACTAACAAAAGGGATTTATATGGCAAATGTGAGTGGCGACGCCGGGAGGAGACACTCTTGAAAGACCTACCCTGATCTTATTTGTTCCTTGGACCCTAGAGGTTCTTCAGAAAGGTCGGGTGCGCAGTACTCATAACCGGCGTGCTTGATGTATGACCAAATGTACGAACGTGGACGAGGCGAAAGGAGTCTGTAAGGATCGTAGCAGGTGGCGTTTTGTGGTTTCTGCCTACCTCCTTGGGAAAAAGGCGTGAGTTTATGTGTGTAAAATACATATTGGCTGCTATGATTCGTTGGCTGAATACATTTCAGCTAAACGACGTCCACTGCTGGATATACCTAGGCCTCCAAAAAAGACAGCACTGTAACCGTAGCATTTTGACGGGCCTGTTGGTCTAGTGGTTAGTGGCCCTGACTGCTAAGCCGGAGGTCGTGGGTTCGATTTCCACCCAGAACAAACTTTGTGTGTTGAGCATGATTGTTTGTTCTGTGTCTGGGTGTGATTTATCTATAATATGTATGTATGTATTTTATAAATTATATAAGTATGTAATCAGTTGTCTGGTTACCATAACACAAGCTCTGCTTAGCTTGGGATCAGATAGCCGTGTGTGAGTTGTACCAAGATTGTATACATATATAAGATATATATTTTATGCGCCCTGTGAGAGCGACAATAACTGCGCCCTAAAAACAAAATGTGGTCTTTGTCTGGTCATTTCAGCGCCCCTCCAGGGTCTACGCCCTGTGCCTGGGCACCGCTGGCACCGCCCTAGTTACGGCACTGCCTAAAGATAGCCACAATGAGTGGTCTTCCGCTTCCCGCATCCAGCGATTTTCCGCGACCTTCCCAGGACGTCAGTCCTCCTTGTGCGGACCTTCCCACACTACGCCTTCCGGTGTATGGTCACCACTCGAGAGCAGTGGCGGCTGGTGGGTCATAGAACTGGTGGTGCGTTTTACTTGCTCGCTGAGTATTAAGATAAGAAATTGCAGTAAATGATTTATTTTTTGATTTGCACTCCTGTTTTAAAATTAAAAAGGGCCTTGGCGGTCCCGCCAATTTTATATCAACTTTATTTTGAAATGTTTTGTTATTATTTTTAATATAGTCAATGTTTATATTCATATTTACTCACACCACACTCCAACCAAAACGAAATAAAAACAATTACTTAATGTAAACAAACAATAATAATTACATTAACTACGCAGCGCGTCACAGAGAAAGTATAGAATACTGATAGATAAGTCATTCATTCAACATGGCCGGCCGCCCGCCGGCCGTCGTCGTCGTCCCGGCGAAGTTCGTCAAACATCGAGTGTTTTCGGGAATTGTCGGTTCGCCCGTGCGGCGCTCGAAAACGGGCTAGATGCTCGGTACATTTTCTATGAACTATCTTCTGTCTCACGCGCCAGGCATATTTGCTCGTACGCCATACAAGTTATATTAGCAGTCCTCGTGCGCTCACCGAAGCGCACGAGATATTTTCTACACAGAGAAAATAAACTGAATACTTAGTATTGGAATTTAATTTTTTTAATGTTTTTGTATGTTGCAAAAATAAATATTAAAATCGTAAATTATAAATAGAGATAAATGCATTTTGTAATTTTTTAATCTTTTGAATTGGTGGTTCAGCGCACGAGCGCACCTAAGGTACAGCCGCCACTGCTCGAGAGCCTAATGGCCGTCTGCTCTACAAGTTAATAAAAGCTGAAGAGTTTTGTTTAAACGCTCTAATCTCCGGAACTATGAGTTGGATGGGAAATAATATTTTTGTAATGATAGCCCTAGATTCATGAGAAATAATATAGGCTATATAAAATCACGCTACAACACACGGGAGCGGAGCAGTAACTAAGACGTGACTTAACGCGGTCGAATTCGCGGGCAGAAGCATTAGCTTCTTACATTTATAATTGAAATCAAAAGCAAAAGTACTTAGTGTATAACCTAAGAGCAACCAGTTTGACATGTTTATGAATCTAAAATTACATAAGAAAGAGGTTAAATTGTTTGTTTGTAAGAGGCAACTAATCTCTAAAAGTAGTCCGATTACACTGCAAGAATCTTTCACTAATCAAAAACAGATAAAATGTTTAACACTGTTGCCGAATGCCCCAGGATATGTTTTATGGTATACTTGACTTGATTTCCACACAGACGAAGTAGTAGGCAGTAGCTAGTTAACGTGTTATCTAAATATGAGTAAACCAGATCAACTTTTTAATATAAAAGAGAGTGGTTCTCGTCAGATCGAGATTTTTTCTGTAATACAACTTCCAGCGCTGCCGTAGGCACTTACTATCTACTAAATTATCGGTTTGATGGTGGTCCTAAGCGCGACTGCTACACTAGGGGTCTTGGGTTCGATTCCCAGGTCGAGCAAACTGTAATTGAATTTGTGCCCGATGGCAATAGGCTCACCCCCTATTATAACGGACCTAAAACACACCGGCAAACTGTGGGTCTAAATTGGCGCACTACCTAACCCTTAGCAATTAGGATTTGTGCCCTGAGAAATTTATAGAAAAACCCAATAACACTTTTTGGCCGACCTGGGAATCTAACCCAAGACCTCCAGCTATCAGTCGCGCTAAGGAGCACTAGGCTAACGAGGCAGTCCGTCAGTCTGATAAATATTATATGGATTTGCGAGATTATTAATCAGTTTCATATGAGTTTTTGCCCTCGATTTTTGAAGACATAATGTTGTTTACCAGTGAAAGAAGACCAAATTCTGAATTATTTTAAAGGGATCTACATAATTATAGTTCTATTTTTAATATGACAAATCTTACGCAACATTACTCAGTCAATCTTTACAAATATTATAAAGAGGTAAGATTTGTTTGTTTGTTTGTTTGTTTGTAACGAATAGGCTCCGAAACTGCTTGACCGATTTTAACCATTTTTTCACCAATGAATAGCTACATTATTCCTGAGTAACATAGGCTATAAAATATCACGCTATGGCCCACGGGAGCGGAGCAGTAACCACAGACGTAACTTATGGCGGGAACAGTAAGGTCCCGGGTTCGATTCCCAGGTCGGGTAAAAAGTGGTATCGGGTTTTTCTATTAGGAATTTCTCAGTAGTAGTCCGGAGTTTGAAAGTTGGTGGTGTGACACCCCCTTGCCTCGGAAAGCACGTAAAGCCGTTGGTCCTGCGCCTGATCTCTCTCCGGTCGTGGCGGATTGCCGTGCTATCGGGCTATGAGACTTAGGGAAGAGGGAGTGCACCTGTGTTTGCGCACACACTTGTGCACTATAATATCTTCTGGTGGGCTTCGTGGCCGGAATCGGTCTGGAGAATAACACATAACACACAATAAGCCACGCGAGTGAAGTCGCTAGTATCTACTAAAGTTACAGCACAGTTCTCTATAAGATTCGTGAGAAAATGCGCAATACTGTGGTTTTTAGCAGTAACTCTGCAAGTATGTAGGTATCTATCGACTAGTATTGATATCGACGTCTTATTGAATACAATCTGCATTGTCTTCCTACTTTGGTATTGAGTTTTAAGTATTGTAGGTATGTTTATTCATAGCTTGTAAGTGATGAGTCTTGGGAAATGATTGACAGAAATGTGGCCTATTTAGTCAGTAGCCACCTACCTAGTTTTATTAGGCGCTAGGACTACTTGCCCTATTTGCAATTCAATAAAATAATAAAAAAATAGCGTGAGGTCCTGAGTTCGATTCCTAGGCCGGTCAAAAAGTGTTAAATAGGATTGTTCATTATAAAGTTCTTAGTAGCAGCTAGGGTTGCCAACTCTCGAAAGGACCAACCCGGGAAAATTTGTATGTTTAAGAAATTTAGGAAGGGGGGGTAGACTATAAGATATTATATTAATAAATTAACTTTAAGAATTTAATATTTAAGAGACAACAAACGCGCGACAAACTCCGCAAGCCGCGGGGGACGTAACGCAAAGGGCATTAGGGTGAACACGGATGGGTATTACTCGGCAAGAGTCTGACACTCCCTCTCTCTCCGCTCAGAGCAGAAAAAATCGTTTCAAGATTTCCCATAGTTAAAAAAGGTACCTACTATAAATACCATAGGTACCTTGTTCCTTTGTACACTTTGGTAAGTAGATATTTAAATACCTGGGTAGTACTTAGTCATTGTTTTATTTTTATTCGTACACCAATGGCCTAAAGTTGTTGTTCAATATACGCCACATTCGTCGCCCAAATGTAAATAGTTACCCACTTGACTAATGTTCAAAGAATTTATTCGTCAAAAAAAAAGCGAAAATTAACATAGAATAAACGTCACTGGACTTACAAACCGCCATATTAGTTGGCAAAGGAGTCTAGCATTCAGCCTCAAATAAGGAGGCGACACGCATTGTGACCATGCTAATGTCCACCAAAACGGGACAAAAATTGTAATGGAGAAAGTGATAATATGTTTTGAATTAAAATTGTTCAATAAATTATGCACGTGCGCTGTTTATATTACCTACTTTATTATTGTATTTGTAATCAAGAAAAAAAAAATGCCAGCCTATTATTGTCCCACTATAAAGGCTTCTTTGCATACAGAGAAGGCACGAGCTTCGATTACCTACAACGCTTGCTCGATTTCAGATTTATATTGCACTATAAGTCCGGGTTTCCTCATGATGTTTTCCTTTACCGATGTCAGAGATGAGTTAAAGTTGTTATTGATTAAAACAGTTGAATTTCGAATTTTCTGTGTTCTTTTTTTAAAGCTGCTTGGTAGTGTTATTATGTATTTCCAAATAAAAAATAATATAATAATAATAATAAAATAATAAATAATATACCATCACGCCTGTATTCCCCGAAGGGTTAGGCAGAGGTGTACCAATGTACACCCACAGTTCGCCGGTATATTTAGGTCCCATGTAATAGGGAAATAAATAAAAAAATATGACCTAATTAATGCATTGTAGTGAATTGATTTCATCAACAGCCTATCGCAGTTCACTGCTGGACATAGGCCTTTCCCAAAATGCGCCACTGAGCCCGATCTTCGGCTCTCCGCATTGATTGAATTGATTTATTTTCCTAATATTCAAACATCGGTTTATCCTAAATAGAACATTGTTAACACAACACATACACATTTGAAATAAATGTCAAATGTTTTTTTATAGGGCCATGTCTGTGGTCTTGAGAGTCACGTACTTACTTATTGGAAGTACGTGATGTCTGTATCGACACTCGTTAAAATATGTATGTCGAAGGCTAACCAAACCATTATTGTTCGAAGAAATAGTGAAAGCCATTCAAGACTTTTGGAAGGTCTATCGAAAAAGGGCCATTGTAACCTTCACGTAATTGCCATTAGAATAAAAAATAAATAAAAGTAATGCATTTGCAATTAGACTTGTTTCTGGAAAACTTTTGAAAGAATGTTAGATTTTAAATATGTACGGTAGGTAATTCGTTTCACTTTTATGGTTCATTAACGGCAAGAACATTAGTCATGTCCTCAGTCGGCTGTATCCTCAGAATAGCAGTTCATAATGACATGTAGATTTAACGTAATATGAATATCAACTAAAATTGACAAGGGGCTTAGGATGGTAAGGCAGGCAAAATTTGGGCTCAGGTAAGGTTCAGGCCCATGTCTAATACATGAGTGATGCAAGAAGAAAGTTTAGACGTATAAAACATCACGATACGACAAACGGGAGCGAAGCAACAATCAAAGACAAAATTGAATGCGGGTGATATCGCGGGGCATAAAGCTAGTAAGTATATCATAAGTTTGTTTAAACGCTCTAATCATCTCCGGAACCACTCATCTGATTCTGAAAATTCTTGCGCTAATAGGAAGTTTCGTTGTGGTCGAGTGTTTGATATTTTATCATAAAAAACATTAGGGGTCCATAAGAGAATTCACGCGGACGAACTACCGGTTAAAATATGTAGTTCAAAATAGGACAAAGTTATTCAAGTAGGAAGTAGGTACCTATTTACCTACCAATTACAGAAATCACTTGAATTCCTAAATACTTCTACTTGGTTCAAGGCTTCAAATTATTTGGTATGAAAACCTCGCAACGCTGCAATAAAATATTTTCGGTTTCCACTGAATGAATTTCCTTTGCATTAAAATAATAATATCCTCAATCATTTATGCTATATTGTGTGTGGTAGTAACATTTGAATTAGGTTGTTAGATGTATACAATAATGTTTAGATTAATCGTCTGTACTAGAATCGACATTGTTTATATAATAACTGTCTATTCGTGTTGTTAATTCTTTAGGAGCAAGAACTAAAAACGTATGTTATTAAACATTGATAGGTAGTAAATTCATAGTCACGACCACTGAAATTACTAAACAACTCATGCATATGATAATGTGTATTACTCACATTCAAATCGTAACCGCTAGTGATCCATGAACGCTTGCTCAAAATGCTATATTTTCTTCTCCATTTAGATAAAAATCCATCACTTTTGCGTTTAGAACGCCGGTTCACTACGTAACGTTCCATTCTAAGTCCACATCCAACAGTCAATGTATCACTTAATCAATGACATACGTAAACACGGCAACACTTATAAAAACACGATGGGCTCAGACCGCGAATGTGTTACAACTAAAACATAGAAAAACAAATCCAACTACCTACCAAAACATTTTATTAAAGTTATATAAAAGTAACGAAGCGAACAGAATTTAATTGCAGTCTCTTTTGAATAAATAATATCTAAGGAGGTCGTTACGCTAGCGTCTCGTGTAAACATTAGAAAGTTATGAAAAGACCTAAATTCGCATTTAATTTTGGAACGCGGAAAATTTAAAAATAAAATTTTCGCGCCGAAAGCGAAGCGTCGTCCTTTGTGTAAACTTGCGCGGTTAATAATATCGTTGGGTGCACAATTTTGTCGCCTTATTCGTATTACGGTATGTTGGAACGAATACGGGTGCGTGATTTGAATGCTGTGCTCATAGATTTTGATTGTCCCTCCCATACAAAACGGACAATAGGTACTCGATATGCGCCGCAACCGCCCGTCCTGTATGTTGTTTTGTTAGTGGGTAATTTTCTAACCCAAATACCTGATCAAGGACGTATGTGTTCTGTGTGGGAACGGTACCAAAAGTGAATTAAATGTCGAATTTAGAACGCGCCCTCATTCGATACAATTACGATTCGGGTCTGGTAATTTCTTCGCTTTGAAGACTGTCCCACTTTAGGGCAAAAATTTGAGTTACCTACCGCATTGTAAGTAGACTTAACATGTGGATAGTCAAATAAATCGACGTATTTGGCCTGCATCACCACCTATCTATGTCACGACCAATATAATATCACTAGCTGTTCATGTAGATACTTAACAATTAACCAATCAAGCCTTGACTTATGAGAAACAATTTTATTAATGGTGCATTGTACCGAGACCCCCGGAGGGACAATAAGCATTCTTAAGTTGAACCTGTTAACGCCTCAATGATCACACTGATTTAATTTTTCGCGATTATCCCACTATATCAGGATGGTTGGTCACCCTACGTATGATCCTACGTTAAGATAATTATTATTATTTTACTTAAAAAATATAATTATTTTACTCATTTTCATAGATGTTTTTTCATTTTAATGTGTTCCACGTTGTGCCGGTACCTACTATACGTAGGTATATATGTATTACAACTTTGAAGCTCATACATGAGTAAGGACATTTCATTCACATTTTCAAAAAACTTTTCAGAATCAGTTGTTCCGGTTCAGCGCGTTCAAAAATATTTAATAGTCAAAAAAGTCTTTAGTTTTAATTATAAAAAAACATTAAGATGATTAAATGAGTGGATGTTGATTTGATGACTTCCCGAAAAATATTTTTTTTAATCTAAGCAGATTTTTCGCAACACGTCGTTCCCTCTGATTGTTGACAGAGAAAACAAACAACAACATTGTTTTTTTGCCAATGAATGTTGCCCCCACCCTAGGAATTGCTCAGCTCGTGTGTAAATTAAAAATACGAAACAAACAACCTACCTCTAGGCATTAATTTTATCCTGATTATTTTATTTAGTTTTTATTATTATTTTATAAATAGATAATAATAAAAGTAAAATAATGGAATCTACAATTCTTAAATTGGCGTGTGGCAACATTGAACATTTGCAAGTCAATTCAATTATCGACAAAATGTCAAAACCTGAAATCGACGGTGATGGGTTTCAGAAAGTAAAAATAAAACGAAATAGGCGAACTACCAAATACCATACAAGCCTTAAATATTTAAATGTTGAAATAGAAAAGGATAAAGTTATAGACGTTGGTAAATCTATTCAGTGAGTGCCGCGCTTGTTGCTTTGCGATATATAACATCAGCTTTTTTGAGGTTATTGATTCGTCATTTGCAATTTTCCAGGCGCCTCCGCGGCTGTGTCGAAGAAGTACGACTTTCGAATTTCTCAGAAGACGTTATAAAATCTGTGAGTAACATTTTGCAAGACAGAAAAGTTGTAGAAATCTTTTGTCTAGGCCTCGGTCATGTAGCAGAATGCCATTCATCTAGGTATCAGTTAGCTCTCTTGTTGTACTTAAACGAAAAGTTCAACCCCGAAACAGTTCAAGTATACGATCCCCTTTTTTATAACAGGGAGTGTGAACTCCTTAAAAAGTTTCAACTTGAAGTATTACACAAAAACACTGAAGGCTGTTATACAATATCTAATAAAGGTCCAACCATAGTGTTTTTCCCACATTGTTCGAAACAGTTGACCAATAGTTTTCTATGGAGCAACTGGGGTCCCAATTTACATAACTGTATACTTATTTGTAACAGTTTTAGTAATCTTGCTGACAGCCAGCCTAAAAGAATCCTTTCAGACACTGTTGCATACATTGCCAAAATACTTCCACACATATCCGAGCACCCACTGAAGAACAATTTTAAATTCAATGATTGTTTCAATGATACTTCCATTCACACATTCCCTAAAGAAAATATAGAAAAACTTGACTCTGCCTTTTGGACAAGAGGTTTCCAACCAACATACGAGAATATTGAAGAATTTATCACAAATAACGCTCTTCAGAACTTGAAAATTTAATTTGTTTGAAGGTGTAAAATGGCATCCATTTCTTCAAAGCCTGCATTGGTAACACTACGCCAATTGCTATCAGAGCTACGCAAACAAAGCTCATCAAAGAAATTATCTGATCATCAAATGGTCCAGTACGTATTTAGACAGTATAGGATGTATCAGACTACGGATCAGCAGCTTTGCAAGGCTTCAGATGAGATGCTTTTCAAGGCAAAATGTTACTGCGATTACCTTCAAAACTCAAGACGTTACAAAGAAATCAATGCAGATTATAAGGGAAAGGGGGAACGAAGCATTGAGGAGACCGCAAGGATGGTCGGTTTCAAAATGCCGCATGAACCCAAACCGTAATGGAAATAGAAATTAGTAGAAATATTTAAATAATTAGATTTCTGTAAATAAATGTTGTAGTTCTAGTTTATAAAGTCTTTTATTTGGAATACAAATTGTATAAAATATATTAAACTTACATTTCACACAAAAGAGAAGACATTGTTCATTAGAATACTCTATTATTCATTGTACTTCACATTTTCTGTACTTTTAACTAATTGAGACAAAAATCTCCCAAAAACATTGTTCTGATATAATTATGATTAAAAATATACATAGTAGGAATTGATGATATGAAAAAAACTTAATTTACATTTAGTAAATGCACTAAAAGCACTTATTTTTAAAATAAGTAACCAGTACTTTTCATAATATCAAAGTAATTCGGACATTCGTCAACGTGGATATGTACAAATAATATTTTTTATTTTGTTTCTTAAATGTAATAATTTCTTCATAGTTACAGGGCGTACTCCTTTTCAATAAGCTTGGCAATGGTTTGTAGTTGCATGTTGCTGGTTCCTTCGTAGATTGTGCCGATCTTGGCATCACGGAAGAACTTCTCTTGAGGGAAATCTCTGGTAAAACCGACTCCTCCCATGAAATCTATGCATTTTGATGTCAGCTTCTGGGCGATTTCTGTAAAATGAGATTTATAGTTATTGGAGTAGGGTTTATATTTGCTAGTCATAATTATGTTGGCTGGTTTTGATGTTGTTGTTCTATTTTGTTAAGTTGATGCTGTATTTGTATCCAAATAAGGCAAAACACCTAACATGAACCCTGTACCTATGATCTTATAGTTTATTATTGCGTGAAGCCTAATTATTTTCTAAAACAAAAGTAGCCTCAGTTACTTGTAATAACTTCAGCTATATGCCAGTGAAATCCCCATCAAAATTCGTCCAGCAGTTTTGGAGATTAGCCGTAACAAACAGACAGACAATTTTTTTTTTAAATTGTTTTTTACTTTGTTGGTATCTTCTAAATACCTATTCATATTTATGCTGTATAAACTGTAATTTTGACATTTCTAATGGACACTTAAATTTTATTTACTTGTATAGATTTACCTGAAGCATAATATTTAGCCATAGCAGCTTCCTTCACGAACTCCAAGCCATTCTCCTTCAATCTGGCTGCGTTGTAGGTAAGCAGACGTGCAGCTTCCAGCTGGGTCTGCAGGTGAGCGATCTGGTAGCTGATACCCTGGAAGAAGACAATAAGTATTTAAGGTTAATAAATTGAATAACAATGCTATCACTACATAGTATTAAACAAAGTCGCTTCCCGATGTGTGTACGGTTAGATCTTTTAAACCACGCAACGGATTTTAATGCGGTTTTTATCAATAAACTAGCTTCTACCCGCGACTTCACCCGTGTTAAAGTTTGTTTTTATCCCACGGAAACCGTCCATTTTTTCGGGATAAAAAGTATCCTATGTGTTACTCCACACTGCAATCTGTCGCTGTGCCAAATTTCATCCATATCCGTCCAGCCGTTTGAGCGTGAAGAAGAGACAAACACACAAAGTTTCGCCTTTATAATATTAGTGTGACAGAGTGATTTGAGATGAAGGTATAGCGTGTAGAATATCACGCTATGACTAACGGGAACGGAGCAGTAAAGAAAAACGTAACTGAACGCAAGTGTCACCGATAGTCATCTTTTGTGGTTGTGGCGTAAAAGAGAACATGGATGGTCATTCAGTACCTTCTAAAATCCATCTACAAATGCCAGTATGACTGCTTGGTATTCAATAGGAGACCTTGTCTGCTTCGGTATGGAGTTGGTAATTGGTCTTACCTGGAAAGAGTAGATGCTCTTGCCGAACTGTTTCCTCTCCAGCGTGTAGGGGATGGTGGCGTCCATACATCCCTGACAGAGACCGATCATCTGCGACGCAATGCCGATGCGACCCTCGTTCAGGAAACCAGCTGCGTATTTGTAACTGGAGAGGGGAAATAAAGAATTTGATTTTAAGAATTCTTACAACTATGGCAACCCCTAACGTACTACATGCGAATTACAACTGACGATTCCTTAACCGACATCTCGACTCTGGGACGTTAGCATATATCATACATCCCGATAACAGGCGGGCAGTAGCTCACCAGCCAACACACGACTAGACGGAAAGTTCCTCATACATCGTAAAAGACTTTTCCAAATCAGCGTTATGTACTTGTAAGATTCTTCTTTGAAGTCTCGTATGAGCTAATTAAAACTAGTGTAGGTACATACATAGAATATTGGTCGAAAAAATCTTGGCAACAGGAAAACCCGTAGTTCGTCAGATGTACCTACCTACGTACCAAAGTTTCGTCATATTAGAAGACATTTTGGTTTTAATGCAAAAACTGATTTTTCACGACCACAAATATTTTTTAAATGTTTGAGGATCCATACTTATTTTCCACCTACTTTACAAATTCTAAAGTCAAGTAAACTAAGAACCAGCTATTCTGTAACCATTTTAAGGCTTGAGTTCTTTTTGTCCAAACTCCAAACATACCCTTTTCCATATTCTCCAAGGATGCTGCTCTCATGCACCCTGACATTGTCGAAGTGTACCATGCAGGTGCCGGACGCGCGGATACCGAGCTTGTTCTCAGGCTTAGCGACAGACAGGCCAGGCGTGTCGCGTTCTACAATGAAGCAGGTGATGCCTTTGTAGCCCTGGAAAGAGAGTTAGTTTTCGTTATTAGAGTACGAGATAAGTAAGAGTAGTTATTTCTTTTGAACAGGATCTCTCGGTATGGAACATTTCCATACATTAAACTCACGCCCTTTCCCCATGTATTCCACCATATATCCGATGTTTTTGGTGGTAACCAATGGTCATCTGAAATATCAGAGGCATATTATCACAGGTTAAGCTAAATAGCTGGTGCTTACACACACTCACGCATTCTCTTCAATCGTATACAGGCAGCAACGATGCTTGACAGATAGTTCCCGGAACAAAGAGTTCTCCTTCACACAGTACATAGTAGTAGAGTTCTTTGTGAAGGAGCTCGTCCGGGGAACTACTACCATCATACCTATTTCTGCCGCAAAGCAGCGTTGCTGTTTTCCGGTTTGAAGGGTATGGGTGCCGGTGTAATTACAGGCACACGAGACATTTCAGCGATAAAGAAAAGACATAAAAAAAAAGTTCCTACTATATCTCCACTAGTAGGAACCACGTTCCCCAAACATTAATCTGGATCAGGGATGGCGAACTTTTATCGGTGAACGTCCCATTTTTTATAAAAAATAATAATAATAAATGACTAGGTATGACGTGCCATGAAAGAAACTTGAAAAATATAGGTACCTACTAGAGGCTATAAACTCTTTGTTTGCAACTCGTTTGTGCAAGAATCGTAATATTTACTGTTTTACGATTATTTAAATAACAGTAGGTTAGTGTGATTTCTGCTGTTGCAAATTGGTTTCGATCAAATACATAGTTTTTTCATTTATTGGTGTGCCCAAATTATTTTGTCGCGTGCCATTGATTCGCCATCCTGTTCTAGATCAAGATATCACAAGATTCGTTTACCTTAGCCGGGTCAGCGTTGGCCATAACGAGGAACACTCCAGCCATGTCAGAGTTTGAGATCCACATCTTGGAGCCGCTGATGACGTAGTGCTCACCGTCCTTCTTGGCTACAGTCTTTAGGGCAAACGCATCGGATCCTGAGCTTGGTTCTGTGAGGCAAAAACTGCCGGCCTGGAAGACGAGAAAGATGGTATTAGATGGGTACCTATTACGTGACTAGGTGAAGTTACGCCGGTCATAATGGCGCAATGAAGTAGACATAAAAAAATTAAATTGGTTTGAAATCTAATGAACGGCCTTATTAACCACATTTAAAAAATGTATACACATTTAAAAAATGTATACATATTTATGTTAATTAAAGGTTACCCCAAAAATTAATCATGAACAAACTTTATGCCGCGTTTGCTTTTGATACATAGTTTTGAGCTGCAATGATGAGCCCTTGCTGTGCCCATCTTCGCAGCTCAAAACTTCTTCGTTATTCCCCATCTACGCGGACCAAAGACCTTGAAACAAAACTTCAGCCACCAGAAGATTATAAAAAAATTGAAATACAATAATTCTACTTACATATTCAGTGCAGAGCTTAGTCAAGTACTTCTGCTTCTGTTCTTCAGTTCCCAGCTTCATGAACAGAGAGTTGACCAGGGTATTGTGGATGTCCACTAGGGCGGCGACGGCAGGGTCTACCCTGGACAGCTCCTCGACCACCAGCATCATAGTGAGGAACCCGCAGCCGGAGCCGCTGTATTCAGTAGGGGTTTCGATGCCCATGAGCTGTGAAGGTAGAATGTGGTTTTAGGGCATTGTCAAAAACGCGACCCCTAAGCTGATGACATTTTTCGCGTCGTGTTCGTGAACGGGCTCTGTCAGGATTGGTCATCTCTTTCTACCATGGCTTATATCTCTATTTATTTTATATTGCTATCGGTTTTACTGCTACCTACATCAGGGGGGGCATTCTAGTAACTTCGCAATAATCGCAATCTAATCTCGGTCTCAATCTGTCAAAAATGCTTTTAATTTATCTACCAACATTGATTGTCGCAGAGGTGAGATTGTGACTAGATTTTGAACATTTTTTATTAGTAAAATTTACCTTCAGCTATTTGGATGTCAATTTGAAATGTACGCCCTAGAAAGACCTACCCTGGTCTTATGATCGTGAAGTTCTTCAGAAAGGTCGTGTGCGCAGTAATCGTCACCTCAGGCTTAGGTATATTACCAGATGTATGAGCGTTCACGAAGCGAAAGGAGTGTGTAAGGATCTTAGCAGGTCGCGTTCTGTGGTTTCTGCCTACCCAATGGGGAAAAGGCGTGAGTTTATGTATGTATGTACGATAAAACAGCTTAACAGGTAGGTACAAACAAATAGAACATGATAAAAACTGCTAAATAACAATCCATGACATTCATTTGAAAGTCAAACTGATAACTGTAAAGGACATCAGTGAGTTTATTGGCACTTGTAGATACAGCGAATAATAACATTACTTATTAAGTAATTGAATAAACGTTTTATATAATGGTTTATTGTGAGATGGAACGGAGGTATCCCTAAGTTCAAAACTTTTTTTCTTTTCTCCGTATTACTTATTAAACTATTTTTTTTTTTAAATAAAATAATGCTTCGTTAACAGCAAAGTTGGTAAACCCACGACAACGCGACGCCAACTTTCTGCATCTGACTTTAGACCAGACTGTTAAATAGTAGTTTCTCTAGATGTTGGTCAAAATCAGGATCCCTGAAGAAGGAAAAACCGGGGTGGTTTTTAGTTAGATAAGAGTTTCTTTTAAGGCGGGGGATATCCTGAATTTTCCACAACATTAAGAGAATGGCTAGCCGTTGTCAAAAATGGATAAAAAGGTAAATACTTACGCCATTGTCAAAAAGAAGCTGTCTAACACTGTCGTCAATTCGGTGTTCATCTTCCATTTTCCTGACTAGTGGAGCAATCTGTTCTGTCGCCAGTTTTCTGACTGCAATGAGAAAATAACGTTTATAGCGAAAATAAATCATAGGTTCCTTGTGTAGTACCTAGGTAGCTTAGCTAATTAGTTAATGTGAAAACAATGTCATCACTGACGATTTGACTAGATTTTCAGTCTGTTCCGTCAGCCACTGGCAGCACTGACTGTATGGACGACCTACCCTGAATCCTTAGGTGGTTGACTTGGTGTTATTTTCAGATGGTGTTTTTCCAGAATTCTGCATACTTGGTCCCTGTTTTCACTGTTTGAGCTGAGGATATCGTTGTGTTTGGGTCTTTGCTAAGGCACCTATTGGTATTTGATATTGGTATAACGGGCTGGTGTTTGCAACTCCACGTTTTAGCGCGTATTTTGACCCATTTCCCCAAGGAAGGCCAGGTATCCAGGATCGCCTTGACGCTAGTAGCGATCTCCCTAACTTCGGTACGTAACGGTTGGATAAACATGGCCACGTGTGTCAAGTTTACCTACTATATTGCTACGTGTGATGTGTTTACTATACACTACCATACCTATACCTACATATATTTTAAAATGTGCTATTTCGAGACAAACATGAAAATTGTAGAGTCAAAGTATGTTTGCCTATTCATACTTCGTAATCATTATTAGTAGGTTTTCTATCTCGACAGGTGTAGATATTGTTACTATTATCATATCAGTAGATATTTTTACTTATATGTATTTTTTATATTATAAAGATGAAAAGTTTTTGTTCGTTTAAACGCGCTAATATCTGGAACTACTGGTCCGTTTCTGAAAATTCTTTTGTTAACAGGTAGCTACATTATCCCTGTGTCTTTAAGCTATATTGTAATACTTCTTTAACTTCACTTATATGTTACGTACGTCCAGGAATTTTGAAATAAACAATTTATTATAAAAAAAAGTTAGACATCTGTAAAAAAACACACGGAAGAAGTCGCGGGCAAAAACTTGTATCAGATAAACACTTAGCTATGACATAACTTGTCGAAACTATGATAAGTACGTACTATTGTGAGTGGAAGATAGTGGTTAATGTAGTACCTACTTATACCTACATTACATCCATCCATCTATCTTAACGAATCGCGTTTATAATAGCAGTAGCTTTTTTGTACGCATTTCAATTGACACAGGATGTTCATACAAAGACAACAGAGTCTCTCACATGACTTGTTAGCTTGTTAGTCATGTCATGCCACTGTTGCTATGCAGCCGACAGAGTATGAATGCTATTCAGGATGGTTGCGTGCAGAACATACTTAATCTACTGATTAAATGTCAGTATCAGTTTGACGGTAGGCAGCAAATCGGTCACACGCATAATATATTCTCTGCGACTCGGTAAACGACTAATCACCTTACTGCGGTTCTCAAAGTTTTCATCATCTTCACGAGATGTTTAAATGCAAGTGTTGCCAAGTTGAGAGTAGGGATGGCGCTAAATGCGTGGGATGTCAGGGACTGTTCGACTTTCCCTGCGCCGGCATCACCGAAGGTGGATGGAGGAAATTGGGGGATCGCAAGAATACATGGAAGTGCAGTAATTGCAAATCCTCGGCATCATCCAGCCCTCGCCCCACAAATACAGCCGCCGCTACGCCTGTTTCAGCTGACTTGGAAACTATTATGTCGGAGCTGAAGGCCCTCTCAGCCCGGATGGACAGTTTGCCTGCATTACTCGAGAACGTGAAAGCTATCCAATCGGAACTAGCAGAGCTGAAATCCATCAAATCGGAGTACTCCAGTCTTAAGACAGATGTCGAGTTTCTGGACCATACGGTGGAGACGTTATCCGCCAAGGTGTCGGGGTTGGAGTGCGAAGTGAACGACCTCAAGAAGACGGCTGCGACGGCAAGGATCAGACAGCAGCTTTACATAATCGATGCTCCCAATTAGAAGATCCTCATCATGAAACTGAGCAACGATCTAGAATGAACAATCTAGAAATTAAGGGGGTTCCGGCCAGCAAGTCAGAAAATCTCTTCGATATTATTGGTAAAATAGGAGATTTGATTGGATGCAGTATCCCGAAAGAGCAAATAAACTTTATTGCAAGAGTACCAATGCGAAACAATGAACATAATAAAAATATCATTTGCTCAGTTCATAATAGATACCTGAAGAACGATTTTGTGGCTGCAGCAAAAAAGCTTAAATCATCTATAACTGCAAGTAAGCTGGGCCTACAATCTGACAGTGTCGTCTATGTAAATGATCACCTGACATTTGACAATAAAATGCTTCTAAACAAAACAAAGAAGCTTGCCAAGGAACGAGGTTTTTTATACACTTGGGTAGTTGGTTGCAAAATCCTCTTGAAGAAAAATACTACCTCTCCGACTCATCACATAAAGACGGAACAGGATCTAACAAAATTTCTCAATTAAAAATGTTGTGGCAATTCTACAGTTTGTTGAACTTGTATAATAATATTCGCATTTACAATGTTAGTTTGAGAACCACTGGTTCCGTTTTTTTGTGCGCATTCCTTTGCCACTGCCCTTTTGTTCTCTTATCTCTCAGTGTTGACCATAGCTATTACTCTATTGAATCTTATTCGCTTGTAATTACGGTTGCATTTATTTTGATCTCGCTCGTTTCTTTAATATGCTACTATTTGACTTTTTGCTTTAAATCAAATGTACCTCACATAACAATTTCTGTTCAAGTTCTAATGCGTTATTTTTCTGTTAACGATGTCGCCTATTAGTGTATTTTACCAAAATGTTCGGGGACTGCGTACAAAAACCTCAGTATTCTATCGAAATGTGTGTGTTAGTTCCTACGATATTATTTGTTTAACTGAGACTTGGCTTATCGAAGGTATTAATTGTTTGACGACCGTTACATAGTGTGGAGACGCGATAGAAATTATTCTAGTACAAAGCAAACATTGGGGGGTGGTGTGCTTATTGCAGTGCAACGTGAACTTATCAGTGATCTACGCAGTGAATGGTTCTCGTCTGCTGAAGATTTGTGGATCACTATCACCTTACATAGGAAAAGACCGCGCGTGTCATACAAACTGCATATATGTGTAGTGTACATCTGCGACCAGAAGCTTGGCCACTCCCAGGCAAGTCAGTTAACTATTTTTTCTAATATCCTCACAGACATTGTACAGAAGCATCCCGCTGATTGATAATTTTACCGTCTGCAACTTCTCGCAATACAATTCACATGTAAATGTAAACAACAGAATTCTGGACCTAGTTTTGTCTAATAGCGCGGTCTCGGTGGCGAGTTGTAGGGCTCCCCTGGTGCCAGAAGACTTGCATCACAAAGCTCTCTGTGTGTCTGCTGATTTTGTGGAACTACACACTCTTCCTGCACTTTCTCGGGTTAAATTCTTATATAAGTTAACTGATTACGCGGCCATCAATCACCGTCTTAGCCAGATCGACTGGCAAAGTGAAATAAGCACGAGAACAGTTGAGGATGCTGTTTCATTTTTCTACGATACACTCAGTGAGTTGCGGGATTCCTTTGTACCAGTTAAGACGGTCGTCCCATCTAGTAGATATCCTCTCTGGTTGTACCAGCTGCCTCTGATAAAAATTCTTAGAGAAAAAGCAAAGCACCACTCTAAATTTAAGAAATACGGAAACCAGTATGATCGTGACTCTTTTGTTCTACTCCGCGAACGTGCGAAGTTAGTTGAAAGTGAAATGTTTAGCTGCTATATGAAAAGCATTGAAGAAGGTATATATAAGAACCCCAAAGCTTTTTGGTCATACGTTAAATCGAAAAATCAAACTAATTCGTATCCTTCCTTACTTAAATATAAAAATTGCACTTCAAGTAACGGAGAGGATATCTGCAACATGTTTGGCGATTATTTTAATTCGAACTTCCTCATTTCGAACAGTGGTACCAATGATGACAACGACCGCGCTAATGAGCTCGCGCAGGGTTCTGGCATCTATTCAGGCGATCTTATTTCTGACATACATTCGGTCGAAGTTAGCGAATTGGAAGTATTTAAACTATTAAAAGGAGTCGACTTGACAAAATCTGCAGGACCAGACAACATTCCACCTTTATTTGTACTCAACTTGCTAAAAGTCTGACTACCCCTCTTTCACTTCTGTTCAGACGGTCCCTTACTGTGGGTGAGGTACCTGCAATTTGGAAGGCAGCGTTGATCACTCCTATTCACAAAAAAGGGCCTAGAGACACGGTGGAAAACTATAGACCTATCTCCAAACTATGTCTATTTGCCAAAATCCTTGAAAAAGTAGTACACAAGCAGCTATATACTACTCTTAAATTAAGTTTTAGTAACCACCAACATGATTTCCTGCGAGGTCGGTCCACAAACCACCAACCTTATACTCTGCAGTGACTATCTGATTGAATGTATGTCCCATCGCACACAGGTAGATGTAATCTACACAGACTATAGCAAGTGTTTTGATTGCCTGGACCATGCTATACTCTTGCGTAAGCTATTGACCATAGGTATCAGTGGAAATCTCTTCAGGTGGTTCTCGTCATATGTGGCTAACAGATGTCAAACTGTTGTTTTGAATGGATACACGTCCAGAACTATGTTCATTCCCTCAGGGATTCCTCAGGGATCGTTACTAGGACCCTTGTTGTTCAACATCTTCATCAATGACGTCTCTTCATGTTTTTCGAGGTCAAAAGTTCTTCTGTTTGCGGATGACATGAAAATTCTAAGTGAAATTAGAACTGAGGAAGATGCTGAATATCTCCAGCTTGATCTGGTCAAATTTCAAGAGTATTGTGTTGCCAACCGTTTGGATTTAAACGTCTCAAAATGTTACATCTGTACGTTCACTCGCAAACCTGAACCTATTATTTATGATTATAAGCTAGCCAACACTTCAATATCCAGAGTTAATATAATCAGAGATTTAGGCGTCACCTTTGACTCTAAACTCCTTTTTAGCACACACATAGATAATATTATTAAAAAAGCTTCTCAGGCACTAGGTTTCATCTTAAGAATATCAGCCGATTTTAAAAATATAAAAACACTTAAAATTCTTTATTGTGCCTTTGTACGCAGTCATCTCGAATATTGTTCGCCAGTTTGGAATCCTGCTTATGTTACTTACATTAATCGCATTGAACGTATTCAGAAGAAGTTTTTGAGGTGCATTCAATATAGATCCAAAATCTACCTACCTAACTATCACAGTCGCTGCAGGAAGTTTCACATTCTTCCACTATCCGAGCGGAGAAAAATAGCTGACATGGCATTTTTGTTCAACATAGCTAATGGTACAACTGATTATTCTGAGTTGCTGGGCAAAATTGGGCTACGTGTTCCATCCTTTAGTTTGAGGAATCATCAACCTTTGTATGTTCCCTCTGTACGGTGTATATACAGACAAAACTCGTATACAGTAAGAGCTAGCAGATCATACAACTCGATGTGTCAGAGTATTGGTGATCTCGACTTATTCACAACCGCTTCTTCGAAGACTACTGACACTGCATGTTTATTGTTTATATTCGCTCCGAGTTCTTCTACTTATTACTTTCTCTCACCTGTCTACTGTCTATTGTTCTATTCTAATATTGTCAGTGAAAACTTGTAATTGGCCTTCTTTTACTATTGTCAACCTATGTAAAACCTAGCTGTAAGTTTTCTTGAGTAATAAAATAAAAAAATAAAATAAAATAACGAGGCGAAGAGTGTTCAATTTATTTTAGGCGTATTTGCGCCACAAACTTAACCAAATGTGTCTTGTTCATTGGGATGTCGTGATGGCCCAGTAGTTAAGGCGCCCGCCTCTCATGAGGTACGAGGTTGTGGGTTCGCAACCGAGCACGGGCAAGTACCATGTGACTTTTTCTAATTCATATGTACTTTCTAAGTTTATCTTGGACATCGCTGACATTGGTAACCATGTCAGAGGCCCTTGAGGCGGTTTAGAAACTCTGACACGATCGTGTGTAGGATCGTAAGACCTTACTGCCCACACGATGAAGAAAGACTGGTGCAAGAGCAGGAAGGAAACCCCGGAGTGATTTTTAAGTCGGTAAGAGTGACAGACCTGCCCTCCCGGGGTGTGGAAGAATGCTCCATACCCGCAATACCCGCGTCCCAAACAATGGTAGTTGGAGGAACACCGTGATGTTTTGGACGGTTTAGGAGCCCGAAACATCCCTCGCCTTTCCAAAGGCAATACTAAACAACTACCATATATTGGTGGCAATAAATAAGGGATATTCCCACGAAAAAAAAAATGACCGGCCCCTAATAACGGGTGATAATTTTCCATCCCGGAAATATGAATAGTTGGTTCCTAACACGAGGTCCTATTGGAAAGGTTAAGTCTATGGTGCCTGTGTTAGCTTAATTATAGCTACTTACTACCTATTGGAGATCTTGGAGATATTGGAGATTTTCTTTTCTCAACAAAAACTTGTTATTTTCAAAGTCATTCATGAAAATAGGTGTGTCGCTTGACCAGTCTATCTTTCACTCAAGCTCCACGTTGTTTCACAAAATACCGGCCAAGCATCTTGCTATTTAATTTACAAAACTACATTTAGCGTAACACCCACGAACTTTATCTGTAATTCTTCCATCTTATCAGGCACACACGTACAAAAACATTTACATTATCTTCATCGCGCTGTTGCCAAGTATTTTTGCGATTACAGACATATTTGAAGTATAGGTACCTACCGCATCGTTCGGTAGATAATATTGACACACAGTGTGTTAATTACGTCATTGTGTGTAGGGTGGGTCGGTTATTGGAACGATATAGTGTAAGATAGAGGAATGGCTTAGTAGATTAAAATTAGACTACGGCGTTGTTAAGCGCCTCTTCTACGTTAGGTAATTTGGCTTTGACTAGAATAGTATGCTCCACAACTCTAGAGTTCTCCACCGCCACACTATTCCCATCCACTGCAAGCCCTAAAAGACAGAATCAACCACAGATATAGGACCTATAATGGAATCAACGGTGGAGACCGCCAGAAAAGCGTCGAGGCTCAACGAAACTCAACGAGACCCAGAGAAACGATTCAACTGTCTTGGACTCCGCAACGAAATTAGTCAGAAAAACATAATTTCTTCTTTCCTCCGACATGTAGAAGATAAAACAGAACTAGGCCAATAGGCAGAAAGGGTCCTTTTTTAGAAAAAAAAAAGATAAATGTAGAATAGTAAAGGCATTTTTGCAATATATATGTCACCGGAAAATAACAAGATCCGTAAGTTTATCAATTTACTAGGAAGTTTATAAACTTTCGTAAGATTCTAAACGGGAGATAAATTGTAATATTTTACGTCCACATTTTCGTAAATTGATAAACTTACTGAACTCACTCGTAAAATAATAAGTAAGCAGTAACCAAACGCTACGCGCGATCTGATTGGTTGGCTGTCACATGTCACTTCTCCTTCCTCCTATGGACACAAGCATTGCCACTATGAACATTGACCAATCAGAGAGCAGTGTGTTATTTTACGTATTTCAAAGATCGTATATTTAAAAGAGTTTCTGTGATTGGTCGAACCATATAAAATCTTACGAATAGATATTCGTTAGTTTATAAATTTACCGTATGACGTCGGAAATTGATAAATTTACGAAAATGTGGACGTAAAATATTACAATTTATCTCCCGTTTAGAAACTTACGAAAGTTTATAAACTTCCTAGTAAATTGATAAACTTACGGATCTTGTTATTTTCCGGTGACATATACATAGGTACTATAATCTAGTATATAATCTAGCCTAGAGATCTTGTATCTACAACGGTTCTGTTGGATTGCCGTCCCATCAGGCTTTGGGGAAAGCACACACAATTGTGCACTTTAATATGCTGCAACTAGTCTCATATTATTCTTTTTAATTTGTACCCGAGTGGGTTATTTAAAACTAGCGTTGATCTCATAGCATAAACTTTCTAAATCAGTTTGCATACGCTCATTCAGCCAGAGCCTCTACAGTACCTACCTACTACTTGACAGTCTCCTTACACGTTTCTGCGTCGCAGTTGAGTAATCAAAACATGATTACTTATTTACATCATACACTGCAACAACTAGTTTATGTTGTAAGGTTGTAAGACTCAAAGTTGTATGAAATGCGATAGTGCACAGATGATATATATATGCGTGTTTATTATTTGGGTTATCATATTTAGCTTACCCGTTTTCCCTGTTATGTTTTTGGACACTGTTTTCCGTCTGTTGATTGACAGTGACAACCTGCCTTATACGGGGTGTAAAAAGAGACATCATTATATAGCTATGTCGTCAGTGAAGTTCCAGTGCGTAAGTCATTTTATGAGGGTTTTGAGATTTGAATGTCATTGGATAAAGGTTAATGGCGCGCATCGTATCGACCAATGAAAATACGATATCCTGTAACGCCTTCGTATTGGTCTTAAGAGTAAGTTACATTAATTTCATACAGTTTTTTCACTCTCCTGTCAAGTAGCCATTTTTGACTTACGGACTGTTAGAACTTCACTGACGATGTGTATACGGCCATCAAACTAAGTAACTTTGAGCTAAGATTTTTCCTGGGAAATTGCTTTTATTTTTGGTGTGAAATATCACTGTTTATTTCGCGCGTGCTGTGCTAAATATTGTGCTTATGGGTGCACAATAACAGTACCGGCAATCATGGGTGAACATTACAAAAACAACTAGAAATACGACTATCCAATGTACCTATGTATAGCATTTTGGTTTAATTTTAATCGACAAGCTCAATAAAATTAGTGTCAGCCATTAACCAATAGAAAAAAACTTTAATTTAAATTAATATTAAATTAAAAATCGAATAAATGTTACGTCCACACCACGTGCTCGTTTAGTCCCTCTGTATTATTTTCTAGGCTTAACTTTGGCATAACTATAGCCCAGGTTTTAATACGACTTTAAACTATGTATCACCTTATTCAGGCTTCTTTTATATTCAATGTCAATTACCTAATTGTTATTCATTGTCACGCGTCTCGCGTCCCATATTAACATATTGTTTGCCAAAGCTATTTGTCTTGTTTTAGAATCTGCTACCGAAATCGAGAGCTATAAAAGGCAGGTACTAAAATACGGCCACCTATACAAATAAATAAAATTGAAGTGTTTATTTGTAATTTCAAAATAACAGCTTTTTACAAAATAAGAATGAATATTTACATGGTATGTATTTGTCTCCTAAACGGCTGGACCGATTTAGATGGGCACTGGTATACAGCTGATATCACAAGGCTGTCCGACCACATCAGGCAATATTGGTGACCGATTTTTTTGTCGGAGAGAATGGAACATAATGAATTTTAAAATACCAACGCACTTCCTACAAAAAGTCGGTTCCACAAAACTATGGATCTACTAGCTTCTGCCCGCGACTTCGTCCGCGTCACAGTTGATGTGTTATCCTACGGGTACCGTACATTTTCCCGGGATAAAAAGTAGCCTATGTGTTATTCCAGACTATAATCTATCTTTGTGCCAAATTTCATCCAGATCCATTCAGCCGTTTAAGCGTGAAAGAGTAACAAACATCCATACATCCATACATCCATACTTACAAACTTTCGCCTTTATAATAGTAGTAGGATTGAATTGGTCTGATAATCGGTCCTACATAAAGTCGGTCGTGGGCGGAGACGCTGAGGAAGTGAGGAGTAAGGCCCGGCACCAATTGCCGGCACGAGCATTTTTTTGCGACAAATAAAAATAAAACTTAAACTTAAAGAAATAAAGTTGAAATTTCAAAGTTAACGGTCTTACAGTATAGCTTTTGTACTTCCGAACGTTAACATTGATATTTCAACTTTATTTCTTAACAGTTAGGTATGTTTTATTTTTGTTTGTCGCAAAAAAATACTCTGCCATGCCGTGCCGCCAATGTGCGCCGGCCCTAAGTTAGGCTTTACTTTTATTTTAGAAAAAGAATTAGGGTTCCGCGCAATAAAAACCCTAAGATAACCGACGTTAACGAGAACGAAATTGTGAGCGTAAGCTCGTAGATAATATAAAATAAATACATTATTATCACGTTTCAATGTTTACGATTATTAAATATGATGCAACTGTCACGCAGTTATTGCTGTATTGTTATTTAATGAACAAAATAATTAAGTTAAAAGTTGACGTTTTAATGTGATGCTGATGAATATCCACACACAATATTTATAATTGTTTTTTTTTTTATGTTTTGCGGTTTTCAGTAAGGTTTTTTGATTTACATTCGGGTGTGCAATTACAGGTATTTCTCAATCAAATAGTACGAAGGTACCAAACCTACTACCTATTATAAACGAAAAAGTGTGGATGGATGGATGTTTCTTACATAATCAACCAGAACGGCTACACGGAATGAAATTCCAGTAACGAATAATAGGTAATTCCAAAACACAAATTAAAAAAAGACACACATTTTGTTAACAGCCCAGAAACCCCGATCTATTTTCAGTTACTTAACTGTAAAAGAAGATTTTTAGTTGCTTTGAAATCAATCTATAGGTACAGTCTGTTGTCAACATTATCTGACCCACCCTAAACACAACCAAAATTGGACCCTCTGCCTATGATAATAAGGTTTAATTTCAATTTATCGATGAATACAGACACGCATAAACCCACCCAACGTTGTCGGAGCCACCGGCATTATATCATTTTGTTAAGCTATTTTAATCATTATCTCGTTGACATTAAAGTTAAAAACCTTTTAAGTCACCTTACATAATTAGAACCCAATCTTGAATTTCGTGGAGTCTTAACAAGTTCTTGTGGCTTGGCGGTTTGATGTTGGATTGGCGAGGAACAACATGTGGGTTCGAAAACACAGTCCACCTGTTATCAGTTTCTTTTTTAATTTGATTTCATTTCTACAAAATTGTTTGCATTATTAAAGAACGGCCAATATGATTTACGCCTAATAACTTATCTTGTAAACAGGTGGGTAAATTAAAAAAGTTTAAGTTCACATATATTTGCTTCGTGAGGTAGATAATAAATTCGTCTACTTAAGTGACAAAAGTTACACTACGCCTATTAGCATTGACTGTGCACACACATTTGTAAATCGTTTCGCATAACTCGTTAAGTATTTTTAAGCAATTTGGTGTAAAAAAGCATCATGTCGCAGCTTAATGACTATACCAAACATAAAATCATATTTTTACATGAGCAGAATGTTGGAATTAGAGAGATTGGTCGTCGTCTTAATATGTATAGCAGTAAGTGTTTTTTTTTATACCTATTTTATTTAATTGATTGTGATTAATGAACGCGTAGTTGGCTATTTTACTATTACATTCACTCCTTACAAGTTACATAAACGGTTCCAAAAAAGTTTTTTTTTTTTGTTTTAGAGAAATACGACTGTAGCTAAGACGTTATGGAGACAAAGTAAATATTCAGCGGATTCGTCCAGGGGCAAAAAACATCAAGTATAGTCCCGAATGCGATTGCCCATTAGTGTAACCGCAATAAAACACCATATTTCAGTGGAAACAGTGAGAAGGCATTTACACGCTGCTGGAATAAGGAATTATAAACCGGCACAGAAAATAGCATTGACACCTGCTGAAGAGGGGTCCGTTTTGCCCAGGAATATTTAAATTTTAATTGAGAAGAAAATGTTGTGATCTTCACTGATGAAAAAAAAATCATTTAAATCGAACAAAGATGAACTTAACAAGGAACGGTGCGCCATCACTCCGCTACTAATTAATCTAGGATATTTTTAAACACACCATGTAAGTAAATGCTCAATGGATAGATTGTTAAACCATTAAAATGTTGCCAATTACGTGGTGATGTTATTGTCATAAATAGTTTTTTTTCTATTTAAATGACATGTTTATTCACTACGTATAATAGGCAGCTATAAATCTTTATAGCATTTCACAGATAAAATAAATTTTCTCGATAACAAACTTTCAAGAAAACATGCCTTTTTTAATGTTTATAAATGGGTAGATTTGATTATGGCATCCTCATAATATATTGTATATTAATTTGGAAATATGTGAGCATTTACTTACTTTATTTACCTAAGTGTTTTAATGAAATAATAAACATTTTAAATTTGCAATTGTTTAGTTTTATTTCTATGCGTTGTCCATTAAAGAACTGTAAAAAAAGTATAATAAAATAATTAAAAAAGAAACACCTGAGCAGAAGCTATATTTAGGTTAAACTTGATTTCGAACGTAAACAACGATTAGTGACCACAAGACTAAAGAATTTAAACCATATATATACTTCAATAAAGTTTATTCTTGCACAGCACAAGCAGCCAACCTTATCCTAGTGCAAATAGATTATTTTGTATTTTATCCCTTCATTATTATTTAATCACTCCATTAAGACATGATAATAAAAAAACTACCTATAAAATAGACAAAAATAAATTGTAAAGAGAAGTTGTTTTTGCAATTTAGTAAGGCAAGGAAAAATATGTTTGCGCGTTCTCACTGCATACCCTTAGTTAGTAGCATTTGAATACCAGTTTTACAATGAATCCAAATATTTATTTTTCAACTACCCACTTAATACAAGTTATGCCAAAATATTACCATTTTAGAAACTTTATATTTGAAGATTATCCGTCTATAGTTCTTTACAATAATACAAGAAATACTTTTAGAATAAATTCTAAATTGAAAGCAAAACAATATCTTCGTCGCGGGATTTGATCTCGCAACTTGTCACTCTCAGTCTTACACACAGACCACGAGACCAGAGTTACTTGACCGAACTCATTAAAATAAGCTATTACACTTATTATATTATAACAAGTTGTTATAAGATTTAACCCAATGCTAACGTGATAAAGATCAAATTTGCGTGTGTGTATGTTTATTGTATTTATTCCTTCTCAGTTCTCGAGCACTTGACTGATAACCTCATATAAATTGAAATTAAACCTTATTATCATAGGCAGAAGGTCCAATTTCGATTGTGTTTAGGGTGGGTCAGATAATGCTGACAACCGACTGTACCTAGTTGTTCAATTAAATTGGCGAGCAAGTGTCATCAATTCATCATAGTTTGCTATGCGATTCGCATTTTGACAGCTCATAAAAAGTGTGTCAATTGATTTGTGATGTTTGCTGTATAGGCAAATTGAAGATTGTTCACATCGTTATCAATGAGGACCCACAGGCAAAACTGAGTATAGATGGCGCCAGGAGCAACCGTACCGTGTTTACTTGTCATGACAAGTTTGTGATTGATTTTTCGTTAATTTTCTAAGTTAAATTCATTTAAAATATACTCTTTTCTGACTGTGCCTCAACTTAAAGATAAGTTACGTAAGAGGAATGCGACAACTGCCGGTAAAAAGGCCGATTTGATTGAAAGGTAAAGACTTAAAATGGTTGAGGTTATAATTGATTTGTAAGGTTTTTTTTTGTTTCTATGGACTAACTATCCTATTTTATTTGTAGATTAGAATCATATGACCGGAATCAAAATTTTGGTGCCGATTGCGACATCCACGAGGACTCCGTGTACCAGTATCCACCTACAAACACATTCAAAGATTTAAATGCAGATACTCCTCTACCAATGATCAAAAGAGAGGACATACAGGGTTATTTTGAAAAGTAGGTACCTATATTCAAATAATAAATCTTTAAGAAGCTGTTTTCTATATACATAAGATAGTAGATAATGTAAGAAATATCCACCGCTTATATTTTGTTTATTTATCTTAATTTTTTTGTTCTACAGGTATGGTATATAAGTAGAACCACTGCGATGACTCACCTGTATACTTGCTTTTCCCATGATAATCGTCTTCAGTAAAATGCGCAGCACACAAGCGTGCAGTATTACTTGCCTTAAAGTTTTTAATACGTAACATCGATTCCCATTGTTTTCTGCGTTTATTAACCTTAGGAAACAAATGTACTCCTCTATTTTTACAATTTAACGCACTACACTGAGGCATCTTTCTCAAGATTAGGGAAAAAATAAATAATAATATTTACTGAATGCAAAAAACCATACGATTTGACAACTGTTACGTCAAAACAGGGTACAGTTGCTTATGCGCCCTCTGTCGTGATAAAAAGTTAGTGCTCCTCCCCATTCACTTACGATTCTAAGAAGGAGGTTCCTATGCTACGAATCAGCTTTTTTATCTAGCCTATAAATTATAATGTCCTACTCCTGAGCCAACAGGGCCTCCCACATGTCTTTTTAAATATTCTTTTCTTGGGCCAATTCAAACCAGCCCTTTTAAAGCTGCGAGTTGTTCGAAAGAGATACCGCGCCCCCTGGGAACATGGATGGGTTTTAGTCAGTAAAAGTCTGACACTAAGGGCGGAAGCCATTTGATGATTTCCCATAGGTAAAAAAAGCCCTTCCAACGAATCAACTAAGATCTAATCGTGATCTAATCGCTGTTAATTTAAGCACCTGCCCATTATTTTATCTACCTAGGTAAGAACATTTAGTAATATTGATAAGATAGAAAAGTGAGTTTCATAATTTGTTTTGCCGAAATTATTTAATCAACCATAAACGTAAGTAATCGTTCTTATCAAGCAAAGTTACCTTGTTTTTATACCTTGCCTAATGTGAAATTATTACCTATCGTAATAAGCGCATTTAAACCTAGACTATAACGACCTAAGTATAAGGTTGAATTTAATATGATTAGAAATGTATGTAGCTGGAAATTATGTGGCTAGAAGGTAAAATTAATAGATTCTTAGTTCAGCAATACCATAATGTCAACATTGAAATTTCGCCAAACTAATTCAGTATGCGAAATGTATTAATGTATTGTATTGCATTTATTTATTTATTTAAACTTTATGCACAAAAAAAAGTACAAAGGCGGACTTAATGCCTTAGGCATTCTCTACATTATTACTATGCAGCACTAACAGTCTAATGTATCTAATCACACCTAAAACGTATGTTATTAATTAAGTAATTAATCAGCGCGCTAAATATCCAAAATAATTACAATCAGGCACTTTGAAAAGTGAAAGAAAATGAAATGTTGACTTTGGTTGTTCGCTTTGGCAGAACTTATTTATAGTTTACACTTTGAACTCGAAAGTTAAGACATTGGAAATTAAGGTTTCAATATTTGTGTTTGTTTCAATATTTAATTTCGAAGTAGGAAAAAATAATGTGCAGAACCCCACTAAAAAAAACGGGTCGTGCGGTCAAGCTCCCTAAAGCTTGAAGCTACTTACTTGTTTCTTTCATGGTTTGTTCGTCTTCTGTCAACACGGACAAAGGTCGAGGAGGAGTCACATCCGAGCTGTAAGTCCTCTGCACTCCAGTTGCAACCACTGGAGCCCGCCATTGCTCCAGGATCTGCAAAACCGGCTACTTTTAAAAACTCAAACTTTAAATCGAAAAGAAAAAGAAACTTTAAATTTAATATTCTTAAGTTGGCTAAACTTTTAAAAATGGAACCGTAAATTGTTTATTTTTAATTAATTGAAGCACTGATGATCACGCACCTTGCTGCCAACGCGGCGTAATGGGAACATTGTTTTTTTTATTTATTTATTTTATACTATTTGCAAGGCGAAATATGCGGCCGCGCTTGCGTTGAGCGGACTCCGAGTTGAACTGGATGTATTCTCGAGGCCGGTTTGTTATCTCACTCGCACAAAGATAACGAGTTTCGACCAATTGGTAGCTGATAATTTATTATTATTACCTACTATGTTTAATAAATTATTTGAACGACCTTGACAGCTGTTGCAGAATTTACATGTTTAATAGGTTTAATAGATTTTAAGTATTTAATAGGTTTAATTGATTTTCATTGTGTTGTTTCAAAGTTTTTTACTCTTTATTTTAGGAATTTTGTTGCTTTCTCCAACAAAATTCTGGTTTTTTCTCCAACAAAATTCTGGCTGGCTGGAAAATGAAGCAGCTTAGTAATTGAGGATTTAAAAGATGTAAGTAGGTACTTACCTAAATCCGAGCTTCCAAAAGTGAAGTATACCTAAACTATACCTTATTTCAGGGAAAGTTGGTGAAAGGTAGGTTCTCAAGTAGGCAATGTTCTGGTATTTATACCTATATATCTACTACGCAAATTAAATTGTAGTCACAACATTACAGGAATCGTGGAAAGTAACAGAACTAATAGCTGTACTGTACCTATTCGGTAGTTATTAATTTGATTTTCATTCCGGAAAATTATTTAAAAACGTAACCTTCCTACTGAAATCTAAACTAAATACCTAGGTACCTATTATTTTCAATGGATTAGGTATTGAAGCAAATATTGCAGTAAGTGCCAATTTACAGTTTTTAGTGATTGATTAATTTTATCGATGTTAATGATTGAAGATTTTATTTTAGTAGGTAGGTACTTACTAGCTTGCTAGGAAGGCATATAAGGTAGGCATCTACTCAGAAATAATAAATTATTATGGCTGTCTTTAGGCAGTTAATGGAAACATCAGTTTTTACTCTTACTTCCATCAGTTTATGACTCAATCAAAAGTCTTCAGAGTTTAAATGAATATTGGGTCCTATTTACGAGTTTAGTTAGAGCTTTATAGGTTCCGGGCACCTATATAAACTTCAGAGGGCTTTGTGCTAAAATGGATTAATTAATACCCCTATTACACAGATAAGTGTCACTGGGCTATCCACTATTTATGAGCCTGGTTTACGCAGAGTTCCTCGAAAACCGGTAAATCGGGAAAGTTGTAGATGATGACGTAAAAATAACATTGGTTATTGGTTGACGAAAATTACCAGAAGGCCATAATGTATTTCGGAACAGAGGTTAAGAAACATTGTTACTGCGTGAAATGAAACGTTTATATTTTGACACCCGGACGTATTTTTATGTTGGTAGCTCCGTTTTCTAGAATCATGTAGAAACTGTCAAATAGTTGCCATACAAAGTGTATTACCGCAAAAAGCGGTAAATAAAAAACTATGAAACCAAATAGTTCTAACTTTTCCCTGAATTGGAAGTTTTTTTGGTTTGTCCTTTATCACCTTATTGTTTGCAAGGCTTGTTTAATTTTCAGTTTCGAGGTGGCGTTAATGTTATTAAAAAGTGACACTTACACAAAATTGCAATAATAATGTTGTTTTTCGAAATTCAAACCAATAAAATTTATTTTTAGTAAAGTTAAAACCGAATAGTATAATTTTAATCGAAGGAAACTTTACTTTTTTACTTTTGAAGGGGACTTTGTTAAGTTAAATCAAAATATAGCAACACCACAACTGTCATTTTGTAATGGCATGGTTCGTTTCTTACGAGACTTTTCTCGAAAATTAGTTGAATTCATAGTCAATCTAAACTAGCACGCGGTGTATTTGTAAGCGTAGTGTGTGTTATTTTATTATCTAGCAATACGATAGAGTTCGCTGACCACAACGTGTCAAAAATCTTGACTGTCACGGTTTCGAGTTGACTTTTCGCGTGTGGTGATCTCAAGATTGTAAATCCTGAGACCTTGTGCCTAGTTACATATTTGAAAAATGGCCAAATGGGGCGAGGGTGACCCTAGATGGATCGTGGAGGAGCGGCCGGACGCTACAAACGTGAACAACTGGCATTGGACGGAGAAAAATGCGGGGCCGTGGTCGAAGGATAGGCTAAAAGAATTGCTGAATAACTTTAAGATAGCTCAAAATGGTGTTGATTGTAAGGTGGTTGAGGTGGAGAAGCTCGATGGTGAGGCATCAGCGAACAATAGGAAAGGAAAGTTAATATTTTTCTATGAATGGGACATTAAGCTGAAGTGGGAAGGCACCCTATCTGGTAGCAAGGACCTCGTGAAGGGAGAAGTGAGCATCCCGAACTTGTCCGAAGAGAATGACGTTAGCGAAGTGGATGTGAGTATATTTTATGCTAATTTTGTAACTTATTCATTCAGAAGCTTAGCAATTTGACATTCAAGTAACATTTGGTTAGTCTAACCTAGAAAGGTGTAGATTTCATGCTGATTCTTTGTTTTTCTCTCTGAAATTTTTCATGAATTTAGTAGGTATTAATTTTTTTATGATAAAAGAAACCATGTTATTGTGTTTGTCGTTTTTGTTTTAAACTAAGGAAATTAAACCACAGATAGGTAACTTGTGGTATTCTTTTGATAAGTTATGCTAAAGCAGGAACGTTTTTGTTGTGATTTTAATTTAGTAATTAATTTTGTCATTCACTCATATTTTTTTTCTGAATGCTTCTTACTAGAACATTGAGCATTATGTATATTGTTAAAGACATGTAAACGAATTTAGTCAAACAATAATTTGGGTCAAACATAGTATTTAGGAAATATCTTATTTAATTATTTATATTTTATTATTTGCCATCGATACGCTAAGAAGAAGAACGAATTTAGTCCTCTTCAAAGAAAGTTAAATAGATTGGGTTTTATTCCAAAATGTAAATATTAACAAAAGTATAAAGTTATGTTAGACTTTATTGTTCTAGTTCTAGCTGTGAAAATATATGAGACTAGCTTCTGCCCGCGATTTCATTCGCGTCAAATTTGATATATTAACCCACGGGAACCGTATATTTTTCGGGGATAAAAAGTATCCTATGTGTTGTTCTACATTACAATATATCTCAGTGCCATATTTAATTCAGATCCATGCAGCCGTTTAAGCATGAAAGAGTAACAAATATCGTCACAAACTTTCACATTTATAATGTTAGTAGGATTTTAATAATTTCCTGAACACTGAAAAGTTGGTAGCAACGTCAAAGTCAAATCATTTACATTTACACTTTTAAACGTCATATACATGAATAAAGAATTAACATATTTCCTATTTATTCAAATGTATTTTAAAATTGTAAGTTAAACAAAAATATATATTTTTTGATCTGTCTTCAAGATTCTGTTAACTCATTCAGTGCTGACGACGCGCATGCGCGTTTTTCTGACTTTCACCAGGTGCTGCCGGCGCGTATGTGCGTCCATACAATTTACAAAACTTTCATCGAGTGCGGCACGCCGCACCTGTGCGTTCTATTGTTTCGTAATTGTTTTATGACTGTCATAAAACTCGAAAATGTCAAACTCACATAAGCGTCGTGCCGCACTTGGACAAAGTAGTAATCGCCGCACCCATGCGTCAAGCCGCACTGGGTAAACTTTCTTCAAACGCACCCGTGCGTTTTTAGCACCACACGAAATATTTTTTGAACGCGCAGGTGCGTTTGCCGCACTGGGTTAGTGGGCATTTAATCAGCATTTGCGTAAAGTTCGCTAATATTTCAGCACTTAACGTGTTAATGAGCGAGCATAAAAGTTTTTTTGACTGTTGTAATATTTTATTTTCAAGTTAATTAAGTTTTATCATTAATCCATTCAGTGAGGGCGATGCACATGCACGTTTTTCTGACGTTTGCATGAGCGTTCCCCGCATTGAATGGGTTAACTAGTTTCTGTATGTGACTATTTTAGCATGGCAGTTGAGTTTACAGCAGTGTTGTATTATAATGATGACAATGTATCTTCTATTTGTAAAAAAAATCCACAGAAAGAGGAAGATTAGGTTCTATTGCATTGTCTTTATAAGTAGTGCATGACTAAATGTTTTCATTTTAATTTTCAGATTTCGATTACAATAAAGGGCAGCGGCGAGGAAGCTCAGAGAGTCAAAGCGTTCATGCACAATGTAGGTCGAGATAAAATCCGGGACCAACTGACCGAATACATTCGTAGTCTGAAAGAGGAATTCTCCAAAGGTCTCATTCTCCCTAAGAAAGGTGAAGATGCTGTCAAACCAGACAACGTCTCGATGATCACCAGTGGTTTCAACAAGAAAGTCAGTATGGATCCGATTGTGGCTCCGAAGAATACTCAACTTGGTTGTAAATTGGATACAAAGAGTATTGAACTGTCAGAGAAGTTCCAGTGCCGTGCGCAGGAGTTCTATGATGCTATGACTCGAATAGAAATGGTTACTGCATTCACACAGGTAAGGACCGAATTCTTTAAATATTTTTGGCAGAAGTTTATGATTAAGAGCAGTGGAAAAAAACTATAAGAAAGGCATGGGGTGTTCTTGCTAAGAGAAGAGCTCTTTATGAAGGAGCTCATCTGGCAGGAAGTAATACCAACATACTTGTTTCTTTGACAAAATTCCAATGACACAATATTGTAATTTTGTGGCAGAAATCAGGTTTGAAAAGTTTCAGTGCTAGATTAATTACAGGCACATGAATCGTTTAAAGTTGGTCTGAGGATTGCAACATATTTGCAAGCAATATTGCAAATGTTTGTATGCAGCCATGATGATAGTCTCCCATACTCAAAAAATACGTACATAAAAGCATATTTTATAAATATTTTTTTTTACAGGGCCACGTTAAACTGGACGCTTCGAAAGGCGGCAAGTTCGCGTTATTCGGTGGCAATATAACCGGCGAGTTCAAAGAACTAGTGCCTCCTAAGAAGATAGTGCAATACTGGCGGTACAAGCAATGGCCGGCTCAGCACTTCTCCGAGGTTACTTTCAACATTGAAGAAAAGGTATGTTCTGTGGCTCGTTCCCATTATCCTAACCGCGTATTCTGTTTGCACTTAACGCTCTCTTGGACGCCAAACCTGACTGTGACGCGGGTGAATGAAAGACGATCCAGTCAGTAAGTTTGGAGTATTGTGTGATGAGCAAGTGAATGTCGTGTAATTAAATATGTTAAAGTTACAGAAAACAAAAGAAATAAAAAATCTAAGTGGGATCTGTGAATGTTGCTAGTGAAATTGAGAGATGCGACTCGACGCGACGCGACCTTCTAATAGAGCGACTCAAAATATAACTGTATTTCCTACACGAAAAGATACACATTTCATTGTTTCAATTCAGAAAACGTTGCACCTACTCGCAATGAAATTATCACAATTAAATGTGTATCTTTTTGTGTAGTATATAAAAAATATATTTTGAGTGGCTCTAGTAAAATGTGCGCGCAGTGTCGCGTCGCGTCTCGGTGTGAATGGACCCTTAAGTTGGTTTTCGTTAAAAATCCACTTTCGCCCCCTATGACATGGGACCTAAATATACCGGCGAACTGTGGGTGTACATCCGTAAACCTCTGCCTAACCCTTCGGGGAATACAGGCGTGATGGTATATTTTTTTTCCACTTTAAAACTCCATTTCCATTCCAGGACGACTACACCCTGGTGACAGTGAAGCAAGACCTGGTGCCGACTGCGGAGGTGGAGCAGACTCGCGACAACTGGCGGCGGTACTACTTCGAGAGTATTAAGCGGGCGTTCGGTTTCGGAGCCTTCCTGTGATGGGGGACACTAATTAGGTGGGTAGATGCATGGCGACACTTGGTTTCTTGAACGAAAAATAATGTTAGAAATTATGAACTGCATGAAGTACTGTGATTTAAAAAAAATAATAATATACAAGCTGTTGATTTGCATTCTCGTCAAATTCAGGACTTAACTATGCTCGTGATTCTTAACACGAATCAAAACTTTTTTATTTATATTTTTTGACGTGATTTTCCAATTCGAACTAGCCATCTCGCCAGAGGGTTTAGGTGCTATGCCATTGATATAGCCGCGCGACAACTCTGCCTACCGCATACGCAACTGGGCTATGCTGATTTTTGCAAGAGGAGTATTCTGGAATACTGTTTTTTGATAGTTGCAACAAAAAAAAACAAGCATTTATTAAATATTGGCCAGGTATCGTAATTATATTTGATTACTTCTTTTTTTTCTATGACTAGCTCCTAAATTTTGACGAGGATGCAAATCAACAGCTTGTATACTTGTTTAGTGCAGATCAAAGTTCTCTTCTCATACAGAGAAGGCTAGAGCATTGATCACCCCGCTTACTCTAAGCAGGTTGGCGATTTTAGACTTATGTTAACTATAAGTCACTACTATAAGTCAGTCGTGTATACTGTGATTGGTTATTGATAATTCAGTCAACCAATTACAGTAGCTTACAAGCGCTTGATAATTTGTCACTTTAATTTCTCGTTTGAAAAACCAGTGGTTAATATTGAACACATAATTTGAGGAAGTTCAGCACTCTACACAACCAATTCTGAATTTAAACAAAAATTATGCTTTTCATATATTTTGATTATTTGATATACATATTTACTGCAGAAATCAGTTGTGCATACTTTCTACTGTAGGATGTTGTCATAAAACTCTAGATTCATATTTATGCTGATAGCAACAGTTTTATCGAGTTTTTATTGTTATTTGTTGATGACTAGTGTCGATAATTCTTACAAACTACAATGGCGACACAATAGCAACATCGTTTAAAAAAAAAAAACAAAAAAAATATACAATCACGCCTGTGTTCCCCGAAGGGTTAGGCAGAGGTGTACCAATGTACACCCACAGTTCGCCGGTATATTTAGGGGGCGAGCTTATTGCCATTAACCGGGCACGAATCCAAACTCCGAGCTGCTACTGAGAATTTCATTGAAAAACCCAATAACACTTTTTGCTCGACCTGGGAATCGAACCCGGGACCCCTTTCACACCAATATTTTTTTAATTATTATTTTTCTCATTACAGGTTCAATTTTAAAATGGTTCTGTTGAAGAATGCACCCATGGACAAGTTTTGTAAAATGCAGGATTTCATTTTATGTAAATTTTGTAATGCAACTGTGATGAATAACTTAATAATGCCGGTTTGTGAATGCACTGTTATATGGACTTGGATTCAAGGCTTTTATAAGTATAGTGTAATTTTTCTTACATGTCTTATTTTGTAAACAAATGTGGTAAGTTTTTTTCATTAATATCAATCACTTTAAGTTTGGTAGAACATTTTGAGCTATAAAATAAACAAAATACGATATGAATTGGGTATTTGACGGCATAAAAAAATAATTCTAAGATAAAACTTTGACAAAGATAAAGATCAACACAACCCTTAGAAAATTCGATTATTTTTCAATTAATAAATAGTACCTTTAATAACAATTTTAGTTGTTTTGAAATGAATAAATAGTTAATCAATTGAGTTGGCAAAAAAGTGACAACACAGTTTACTCTATGGGGAATCGAATTTTGACAGCTCATAAAAAGTATGTCAATTTTTGTTTACCAAATTGGATATGTAAAGAAAAATACACTTTAGATAGCTTTATTATGCGTAGACAACGCTTTATGATTTGATAAGGGAAAATCACTCTTATTCAAGAGAGTTCCTAAAACAATACAGGAAAAGTTTTTAGTATCAGGAACTGAACTTAAAACTGTTTCGTTCGTAGTTGATGAAATTAGCGGTTAGTAACCCGCGTTTCGCAGGGACCGAGGCCACAGTTAATACCTATTTACCGCGCCACTGTCGCTCGCTGGCGGCGACGAGTGCCCATAATATCAATTTCAACCGATAGAAACTTTTCCTGTATACAATTTCACCATAAAGTACATGATAGTAATTCGAGATCAAGGGAAACTGAACTTTATGTAAAGATCTTAAAGTTACAAATCCTTTACCTGTGGCTTATTAGTTAAATATATTGATGTTGTGCAAATAGTGTTATATATTATACAAATGTTTGAGTTAATGTATTTGTTGGATTACTAGGCTTTTGCACTGCCATAATCTACCTCAAACAGTGGCCTACCATTCTTTTAAGCCAACATTTCTTCCAATACCATAGACCAGTGGTTCCCAAAGTTGATTGGACCACGACTCATCTAACAAAATCTTCTAAATTCGGTCTCATTTCTTGGTTGTTATGAAGGAAAATGGGCATAACGAATGAAGGACTGTTGTCCACTTAATATTCACTTGCGAAGTCCTATAGTTTGGGAACTACTACCATAGAGTATAATCAATCATCATTGTTGAACATTGTTATATCAATTCAAATAATTGACTGTAATCAGCGGACAAAAATTACTGTCATCGCTCATTTTAACAGCAACGCTTGTCGTCACCTTTTTATTTTGTCAAAATAAAAAGTATCTAACACACAAGATTTAAAGCTCTAACTTGAATGACAAATTATTTGCTATGTCGAGGCCGTGCTGTTATAATGAGCTATGACTTTAAATATGTTAAAGAATAAAATATTTACATTATGTATTTATTAGCAAAATGTACTTACAATCTGTGAAAATGATCTTGCTTGATCTGGAGGCCTTCCACCATCTCTTAAAACAGTACCATTTTAATATTAATTTGTAATTTCAGTAGTTGGATTTTGAGCTCTCAGCGCTGAGCCGAACGTTGAAATTCCAACAGTGCGCAAGACAAAGTAATATTAAAATAATACTGTTTTATGAGATGGTAGTAGGTTCTCTGTACTTGACTCGGTGTGAGATTGTAGTTTAAATGTAGAGAAATGGGGATTAATATTGTTCTAACTATGAATTAGGACTCCTAACATGAGTCGTCTGTGTTCTTGTATAACTGTTATAATATTTGTCATCGCTCATAATAGCACCGCTTGCCGGAATTGCCTCAAAAAACTAACTGCCAGCCGCCCGCAAGCCTTCATCTTTTTATCTGTTCATTATAAAACATATTTTAACTCACAGGATTTAAAGTCTAAAATTGAAAGGCAAATTATTTGCCGCAGCAAAGCCGTGGTGTTAAAATGAGCAATGTGCTTAATTCTTATAATATTCTTATATCAGTTAAGGATTATAAATTGTATTATTTTCAATGTTTTTTTTTAAACCAAATGCATTGATGAATTTTGATTCCTCTTCAATATTTGATTTTTGTTTTGCCAAAACAATCCATCTGTCAATAATTTACATACATCAAATTATTATTAATATGCAAAGTGTGTTAAGTTATTATACAGCAAAAACAGTTCAACACACATACAAAAACTATGCTTTGAATAGATTTAAAATTAATCAGCTTTAAATTGCCAAAATCTTTGCAGTTTCTTCGAAAAATGACAGAAATGTTGAAGTTTTTGCTTCGTTTTTATATAACTAAATCCAATTGGGGTCTTGGGGTGCGGTATAAACCTCTCCGCCCGCGACCGACTTTTATTAGAACCGATTATTTATCGGCCGATTCAATAAATCCATAGTTTCATGGGACTGACTTTTAGTCGGCCGTATGCGTTGGTAAATTTAATTTCGTATGTCCAATTCTCTCCGACAAAAAATCGGCCAAAAAAGTCGGTCGGTTGTTAAGTTTTTGCCAGGCTTGCGCTGTGCAGCTTTCAGTGGCACCATCTATCAAGTTCTTGCAATACTAACCGTAAACTTTTTGGTAGCATAGGTGAACATTTTATCCTGCGCTTACGCCTATATAGTGTTCAAAGTAGCAAGAATTGTTGGAACAGATATTTTGAACTACTTAGCCTTGAATTCAAATCCATGGAGAAACTAATAACATAAAAAAATCTAAGAATCTTTTTAGCTAGATTAATCTGAATGTTAGTTTGCGCCTAGAACAATTAAATTTAATTTGAAAATACAGGTAGATACACAAGCTAAATATAGTGTACTTTTTGTACCTAATTTTATTCGTAAGTAAGTAATAAAAAAATCTTATACTTACTACTTATCTTATTTTTTTACCCGAAATCTGATTGGGATCATTGTACTCATCATTATGAACTGTGGGGTCAATCCAGAAATTGCAAAAAAATGTGTTGTTCCGTACATTTTGTCGAAATTCGCGAACAATAAATGTATGAAGCAGCTGATTTTAGAAAAAATAAGGTTGTCTAAGAATTTAATTTGTTTTCTTTTTAATGTGCGCCCTGAACTAACTTAATAACTTAACTTAAGCGTTAGCAATACCTATTAGAAGAAATAAGACTCTGTTGCCTATTATATACAGGTTAAAATTGGAAAAATACATTTGTTTGAAATCACAGCATTTATTTTAATTCAACCATTTACAGGCACTTGAATTGTCATGGAATCTGTCATTTAGTCAGAAAGTTGAAGCTGGTTGCTCGTTTCAAAACGTAGGTAGGTCTCTATGGAGAAGAACGAACAAGAAACTCCATGGAGACTCCTTTAAGTTTTTACAAAAGCCTGGTTATATTGTTCTTGTTGCATATATGTGAAAACAATGTTGGTGAAGTGCAATATAAAACAATAATAATACCACTATCACTATCACTCGCTTTAAGTTACTTCTTTGATTACTGCTCCGCTCCCGTGGGTCGTAGCGTGATGTTATATAGCTTAAGGTGCTCCCTCACCGGGAGCATTCACGTGTATTGTAACATTATAGATTCGACTTTGAGCATTACATTACAATATTACCTCCCTGACTAACGAGCATTTGCGTGTAATGTAACATATAGATTCGACTTTGAGCATTTCATAGCAAGATGTCAGACGAAGCGGTTACTGTCACGTACGATACTGAGCGGGCGGGCGGCTGGGGGAAGTGGAGCGCATTGATGTTACAAGTTGTATCAAGATATTACACATTGTTTCATTACAAGGTGCGCATTGTAATGCTCGGTTCCCCTCCTTCACTGATGTAATGCTCAAATCTGTAACGTTACATTACACGCGAATGCTCCCGGTGAGGGAGCACCTTTATGTTACTCAGTGATAATGTAGCTTTATAACAGCAAGCTTTTTGAAATCGGTCCAGCAGTTTTTAATTTTATTCGTTACATATATTTAGATAAAGCAGGGTTCATCATTAGTTGATTTTCCAAATGGAACCTAGTTTAAATAGTAATAATGATTATAATTGTGTATCTACCTGTGTTATCAAAGTAATGTTCTTAGCTTAATTCTGTAAGTAGCTGATTTATTGTGTAAACGATTTTTTTTTTTAATTTATGGTATTCAATTCACCAATAAATTATGTTAGACTTTATTTGGTTTTTTATTTATTAAACTACATGTGGTAAATTTTACGCAAAGTACTTTAAGGGCCAGACTAGCGTAATTTTTTGAGGTGAGTCACGTAATTTCGGTCGCTTAATTACTGCGTCATTCGGTTTAATACAACATTCCTGTTTCGTTCACACGGCGGCGCAAATAGTTGTCAGTTTCAGTTGAAAGTAAACTAAGCGGTTCAAATGATTTTTGTTTTTAAGAATGGCATATCCTCGATTCACTAGTTCCGATCTGGGTAGAGCGAAATGGAGTGTCAGACTCTCACTGACAAAACCCATCCGAGTTCCTCCTAATGCCCTAAGCATTTCAAGGCCACGGTGACTCGAACAAATTTCGCAACCCTGGTAGGCACTGGCCCTACCGGGACTCTTTGAGGCGCGCGTGGAACACAACACGCCGCTGAACATTGTTTATCACATTCAGTGCTGACGACGCGCATGCGCGTTTTTCTGACTTTCACCAGGTGCTGCCGGCGCGTATGTGCGTCCATACAATTTACAAAACTTTCATCGAGTGCGGCACGCCGCACCTGTGCGTTCTATTGTTTCGTAATTGTTTTATGACTGTCATAAAACTCGAAAATGTCAAACTCACATAAGCGTCGTGCCGCACTTGGACAAAGTAGTAACCGCCGCACCCATGCGTCCAGCCGCACTGGGTAAACTTTCTTCAAACGCACCCGTGCGTTTTTAGCACCACACGAAATATTTTTTGAACGCGCGGGTGCGTTTGCCGCACTGGGTTAGTGGGCATTTAATCAGCATTTGCGTAAAGTTCGCTAATATTTCAGCACTACTGGACTATAGATAGCTCTGACGGCCTTCTATTAGGTACAGACTAAAGAAAGAATCTATATCCACAGCCCGTATCCAAAGCATAATACCGTAAGACGTCTATAAAAGTAACTAAAATAGACTAGCCTCGCGGTATCCATGTCTGTCTGAAACAGACACGTGCCTACTTTGCCCCCGTTTTAAACAACGCAAAATAGCGCTATCGTAAGTCATGACCCCAGATATATGCGGCTAAATTATCTTATTGTGGTCACTGGTCAGTTATTCTTGAACCTTGTGTTAAACATGAAGTTACTGTGGTTATTTGTGGTATTGCCTGCGGTATGTATGGATTTAGAACACTAAAATGTATTTATGATTGAAGCTAAATCACCTGTGTTTTGAAAACAGCGATCATTTTATATTTTTACCGCGATCCTCTTTTCCTTAATTTTGATTCCGTGTTGTAAACAATGAGCAAAGGTACGCATATAAAAATAACAGCTCATTACTAAATGCATTAGGTAAATATTATGAATGTTTACACAGTAAAAACAACAAAACTTTTTTTTGCAATTATTGTCTGCCTGTCTGTCTGTTTGCTCCGGCTTATCTCCTAAACAGCTGGACTGATTATGACGGGACTTTCAATGGCATATAGCTAATGTTATAAGAACTAACGTAGGCAACTTTTATTTAAAAAATAATCAGAGAACCGCGCGCAAAAACAGTAACCCTCACTCACGCGAACGATCTAGTTTTCAAGAATTCAAGTATTTATTTGCATTCCATATAATTATGTTAAAGATGTTACAAATTAAACTGCCCCATTGAGATGCGTTTGAAAGTACTTTTGTCATAATGCATTTAGTAATAAGCTGTTATGTTTATATATCTATACATAAACAAAAGTCCCTTAGGCATTGTACTTATTTTCAGGTATTGGGGCAAGCTAACTTCGGAAGATCTTACCTAAAGAATTCACGTTTGGTAAGTTGGTGCATACATTTTGAACTCTATCATTTAACTAAAGAATAAACCATTTAATTTGGCATTCATAAGTAGGTATTACTGTGTCTATAAATACCTAATATGATAACAACGAATAACATTAAAATAATTAAGTATTTGTGCATAAAAATAACGAAACATGTTTGATAGCGGGGCCCCGAAACCTCGAAACTTATCTTGGAAAGCAATTAGTAAATATAAACAAGCCTTCTATTGTCCCTGTGCAAGTCAAATACGTCAGACAATCGACGACCGATTTTTGTGTGGCACACATCCTTCAAATAGTCGGTCCTCGTAACTGTAGATTTATTAAACTTATATTGCGTATATAACTAACTAGCTTCTGCCAGCGACTTCGTTCGCGTGGCTTTATTCATCCACCTTAAGTTACGTTTTTGAATACTGCTTCGCTCCCGTAAGTCGTAGCGTGATGTTATATAGCCTATAACCTTCCTCGATAAATGGGCTATCCAACACAAAAAGAATTTTTCAAATCGGACCGGTGGTTCCTGAGATTAGCGCGTTCAAACAAACAAACAAACAAACAAACAAACTCTTCAGCTTTATAATATTAGTATAAATAATAAACTAATAATACTACTATTAATTAATATGTTCTTGAAATATCTGTTTAGGTAATTGACCAGCTAAATGTATGAGACTCAGGAAGTCCAAGAGGGACCATTAGCCCCCCTCGGTACCATCATCTTTCTTGTTCTTTATAGTGTGGGCACTAAGGTCTTACGACTCCACACACCCTTGTGTCAGAGTTTCTAAGCCGCCCCAAGGACCTCTGTCATGGTTACCGATGTCAGTGATGTCCAAGATAAACTTGAGAAAGTACATATGAATTAGAAAGAGTCACATTGGTACTTGCCCTTGTTCGGTTGCGAACCCACAACCTCGTGCATGAGAGGCGGTACCATCATGAAGCACAAGCTTTAAGTCATTCCTTTATTAATCTTCACAGTGCCACCAATGGGACTGCATCAGCACAAAACTGGGTCTGCCAGACGCCCTACCTCAGAGGGAAGTAAGCGAGGAGGTCTTCAGACGCGTCTTACCCGAAGGTCCTTGGCAGGATGTGCTCGGCCAAGTCTTGGACAACTGCTATGAGAACAGGACTCGAAGGTATACCAATACTTGTCCTGGTCAAGCCCTATTGCACTGTGTTGTGGATCAGATGATTGATGTAAGTACCTATATGAAAAATCTGCAAAAACTTAGATCCCTATACTATTTTCCGTTTATCAGTTACTAGCTTTTTCACTGCCCCGTTGGTCTCGTGGTCGCAAGCGCGACTGCTGAGCAAGGGGTCCCGGGTTCGATTCCCAGGTCGGGAAAAAAGTGTTATTGGGTTTTTCCGCTAGGAATTTCTCAGTAGCAGCCCGGAGTTTGGAAGTTGGTGGTGTGACACCCCCGTGCCTCGGAAAGCGTTGGTCCTGCGCCCGATCTCTCTCCGGTCGTGTCGGATTGCGGTCCCATCGGGCTATGAGAGTTAGGGAAGAGGGAGTGTACCTGTGTTTTGCGCACACAGTCGTGCACTATAATATCTCCTGCGTACGTGGCTAGTCTGCATTAAGATTAGCCGCCGTGGCCGGAATCGGTCTGGACAATTACATTACATTTTACACTAGCTTTTGTCGTGACTTCTTCCGCGTTGAAGTCAATATAAAAAAGTAGTCAAAATTATTCGGAACTGTACATTCTTCGGAGATAAAATGAGACTATATTCTATCTCTGTGCCAAATTGCATCCATATGCGTTCAGCCGTTCTGATGTGATTAAGTGACAAACATCCATCTAAACTTTGGTCTGTAGTAAAATGACACGCGGCTAGCATTCTGTCAGTGAAATAATTCTTGTAATCGGACCAGTAATTTCGGAGATTAACTCTTACAAACAATGTTACTGCTCTTACAGTTCTGCCCAATTTCCAGTACGAGAAAGGATGATTCGTGTTCGCCCGTTTCATCTCTTGCTGGCTTGAGATACATGTTCTCACAAAGGTATGTTAATACTCGTAGTTACTACTACCTATATATTCCATTCATTAGATACAATATGTCATATTAGACAAATTTAATATGTTAGCATATTATTATACAAGCTGTTGATGTGCATCCTCGTCAAATTTTAGGAGCTTGTCATAAAAAAAATAGAAGTAATAAAATATAATTACGATACCTAGCCAATATCTAATAAATACTTGTTTTTTTAGTTGCAACTATCAAATAACAGTATTCCAGAATATTACTCTTGCAAAATTCAGAATCGCCCAGTTGCGTAGGTATGCGGTAGGCAGAGTTGTCGCGCGGCTATATAATCAATGTGTACATAACGCCTAAACCCTCTGGCGAGATGCCTAGCTCGAATTTGAAAATCACGTAAAAAATAATAATTTCAAAACCAATCTATTTTATTATTGATTCGTGTTAAGAATCACGAGCATAGTTATCTCCTTGAATTTGACGAGGTCGCAAATCAACGCCTTGTATAATAAACGTCGTTATGTTACGATATTCATGATGTAAATGGCAACAAATTGCCATTTACATATAAAACAAAATACTGTAACGCAGCTGTTATTTCAACAGTATAACCTAAAAACTGGCGTTATTTGCCTAATTCTATTATGATGACAAAGTCTAGCTAACTTCAGCCAAGGCCACTGCAATTCAGACTTCTAGGCTAGGTGCATGGCGTAGATTATGCTGCTCTTTCATATACCCTAATGCTATAATAAATGAAGTATAGGTACCATTTGCGTGACATTGCCAGTACCAACTTGTAACTTGTTTAAAATGGTAGCAATTTGAAAACAATAGTTTTGAATATTTTCAGCCGTTACGTCAACTTGGAGAAGAGTTTGCCAAAAGAGCATCGGCCAACTTGGTTTTTGACAAACGTAAGTACTTGGATTATTTTATTTTTTACGCAAAAAATATTTCATGTTTTCATTGAAAAAAAGTCTCATCATCATCATCATCATATCAGCCGCAGGACGTCCACTGCTGGACATAGGCCTCCCCCATAGATTTCCAAAAAGACCGGTTGGAAGCGGCCTGCATCCAGCGTCTTCCTGCGGTCTTAATCAGGTCGTCCGTCCACCTTGTGGGTGGACGTCCTACGCTGCGCTTGCCAGTGCGTGGTCTCCATACGAGAACTTTGCGGCCCCATCGGCCATCAGCTCTGCGTGCCATGTGCCCTGCCCACTGCCACTTCAACTTACTGATGCTCTGGGCTATGTCGGTAATTTTGGTTCGTCTGCGGATCTCCTCATTTCTGATTCGATCTCGCAGAGAGACTCCGAGCATAGCCCTCTCCATAGCTCGTTGGGCTACTTTGAGCTTGCTAATAAGGCCCATGGTAAGAGACCACGTTTCTGTGCCGTATGTCATCACTGGCAACACACACTGATCGAAGACTATCGACTTGAGGCACTGAGGTATTTTGGACGAGAAGATGTTACGCAGTTTCCCGAAAGCTGCCCAGCCGAGTTGGATTCGGCGGTTGACCTCTTTCTTAAAGTTGGATCTACCTAGTTGGATTGTTTGTCCTAGGTAGACATACATCTCAACAACTTCAAGAATCGAGTTTCCAACTGACTGAAAAAAAGTCTAAGTACATATTAATATATAAGCTCAGGACGGAGGCGGACTTCATCGAAGTCCATTAGTATTGTTGATAACACTAATCACTTTTAAATTAAGCTACAATTCCGGCGATGGACAGCGATTCGTCGATAGCGTGGTGCGCTGGTGACCGCTCTCCAAGAAGAAGTCCCTTCCAAAATGACAGTCGCGCTACCCTCTACTCGACGCTCCGCTAGTGACGTTAACGACCTGTCACTTTTGACAATGACATTTTTATGTGCGCCGACACGGCCAGACTGACATACGACCGTCCTCGGGCGTTATTGTATTTCCGGAACCAGACAAGGTCTAATCACCAAGACATCCGCTCGTCCATTCTGCTAATACTACTTCTTACATGAATGCGCTCCAACGACATCAAACACAAAGTCAGTCTATTGACCATTACCATAGTGACTTGGAACTTTTTACCAACAGTACACATCTGGACCGGACGAGTGCATCCCTCCAACCAACCCTGACGGGTCTGGCCCGGACGACACTGTCCCTTCGACCAGGATCAACATAACACATCTGGACCGGACGAATGCATCCCTTCAACCAACCCCACTGGGTGTGGCCCGGACGACATTGTCCTTTCGACCAGGATAAACATAACACATCTGGACCGGACGAGTGCATCCCTTCAACCAACCCTGACGGGTCTGGCCCGGACGACACTGTCCCTTCGACCAGGATAAACATAACACATCTGGACCGGACGAGTGCATCCCTTCAACCAACCCTGACGGGTCTGGCCCGGACGACACTGTCCCTTCGACCAGGATAAACATAACACATCTGGACCGGACGAATGCATCCCTTCAACCAACCCCACTGGGTGTGGCCCGGACGACATTGTCCTTACGACCAGGATAGACTATAAGGATATTACTTCTTGATCGGACGAGTGCATCCCTTCAACCAACCCCACTGGGTGTGGCCCGGACGACACTCTCCTTTCATCCAGGTAATTCTGGATTAAATAGTGCTTACAATAACCAACGGACCCATGCAAGACATCAAACATACTGACGTCATACCTATGATTGCGGAATATCCTATTGTTACGTCGTACGTACGAGATCTTTCTAGAAAGCACGTGATTACAGTGTGTTTGGCTAAAGGCTTCGAGAAGCATTCCACTATTATTATTATTAGTTGGAAGTTAGTTGTCATTGTAATTTCGACCGTACGCCGAGGGCATAAGGTACCTATTTCTTTATTCGGTACAAGTAGACATTGCCGGAATGTTCGTGAACATTGGTGTGTTGTATAAAAGCACAAGCGCCGACAAACGAGAGTCAGTCTGATTCAGGCGATACAACGAAGCGAATCGAAGCGAACTAGAAGTGCGATATTTAAGCGAATAGTGACCAGTACTGTATTTGTGATTAAGTTTAAGTGTTTTTGTGTTTAATAAAGTTATTTAATTGTCTGAGTGGTAGTAATTAATTTATCCCATACCCAGCTCGTAACACTATCATCCTATATTTCGATTCTGTTATTCAGGATCTGAGTGTGCCCTGACAGTCTAAATTACCAGTAATAGCGGAAGAGCATGCGGTCAAGGTGTCACTATCGATTGGGGATAACAAGTCATTCCTAGCATCTACATCTTCTGCCGCCGACTCGGCCTCATCATAATTCAAAAGGTTAGAAGCGATTTAAACCTTCGTGTCCGCGAGGTTGCACTCGTGTTATCAAAATTTTCCAAAAATTACAATAGATGTTAATCAAAAGTCATCGATAGTCCATAGTCAAAATCATTATCAAATCAAAATCATTATCAGTCAACAACATAAAACAATCACACCATTTATGGGTCCGTTATAAGTCAAGTTGGGCTGACGACGAAGCACCTAAGGCGTGCCAGTCATCAAACCCAGGTGCCACGACATAATCAGCCCTACGCCGCACGTCTACGTCAGCAATGGTTAGCTGGAGCTCTACGACTGAGACTGATTTCGGCCGTGCAACACCACAAACTACTACCACAGACTAGTCGTTGCCACACAGGCATCATTGCCACACAGGCGTCATTGCCACACAGGCGTCATTGCCACACAGGCGTCATTGCCACACAGGCTAGTTAACAAATCACGTTAAGATGCTTTATTCAACACCAACATCAGTGCCCTTACTGGCACTATCACTTTACTTACTTTACTCTCGGTTATGAAACACAAACACACAACACTAAAAGGCCCGGCTGTTCGGCAGCGTAGTCTCATTGAAACCTAAACAGTATTCTTATTCAGACCCAGACAATAGTCATATAGACCTGAACAGTACCTAGTCTCTCAGAGCCCCTTACTCTTTTTGAGACCCAAGTTATAATCATATACTTAGATTCGGCCACTATACATACATCTAACCGCGCATTGCACCCTGAACGAGTCATAAAATCACAGTTACAACTACGACCAAACTACAGTTTGATTAACAAAGGTTAATTAGTCATTTTAGTGTGCGTCATATTCAAACAATAGCGGAAGTACTTTCGCTATTGCTATCTACTCTGGATTCTTTCTATCACTGTCTAATTCTAAACTAATTAAAATTTTAAGGGCTAAATCACACAATGCTGGCTTTGATCAAATTTGAACAATACTCAACATCACCGAGACCAAGCATCATTGAACAGTCATTATTCACAAATAAACCACTCTCAGTTCCCTTCAAAAGCATCAAAGTTAACTGAACTCCAGGTGTCTTATTCGTGGTCAACATCAGATACAACAATAGCTCAGCAAACACATTTGCTACATAGTACGCATTACCCAACGGAATACCGAATCAATCCTTGATTCCATAACTCATCGAACTGAGAACTTGTAGTATCGAAATTAAACAAATGCCAGTTTAATGTCTGTCTCGTATTTTACTGGAACTTCAATAGGTGCTTGGCCCTTGGGCTGAAAAGTTTGCCCTTTTCAAAATGATCACGAACCTGTAGTGCAATTCTCTAAAATGCAAACTCGAAAACAAGTCACACTCAAGTGACCGCGCTCACTTCGATAACGAACCCACTTGACATTGGTTGTGTATTCGTTTGCTGTGGTGACGTTACCGGTGCGATCGTATTTAACAGAATACCATTTTGTTATCTCACTACAGATTCAGCTTTAGAATTACGAGTGAGGCTTAGAGAATCGCACTGCTGTAAGTACATTTATATTGAGGGACTTTCATTTGTAAAGCTTGCTAATCAACAATTTCATTGGTAGTGTTTCTCATTCTATAAAGCAAACCCGACGAGCTCTATACTTATTAGTGACAAAATTCACAAATAAAAGAGGAAACGCGCGCGCGATCATCAACCCCTTTGGCGGGTAAACTTTCTGACTTTGTAAAATTAGAAATCATTGAAAATACAATAATCATTACCTACCTAGTCATGTACCATAGTCGTTCGAAACAACCCTTAAAATTACTGAAGGAAAAACTGCCAAGCTTACAGAAATTCGAATAAAACCTCCAACGCCACGGCTCTCCAGCCGACCAGCAATCACATTGCTCTCACACATCCAGCGCATGGATCAGCTATGCTACTCTGAAACAGGCAAATCACTTCGAAAGTCATCACGCAAGTCATCTCGATAGTCACGCCTGCTTCGCAGAATATCAAATCCCATTGAAGAACGTTAAAACACTCACTCGATACAACACCTCCCACTTACGTCATCACGTGGTGGCGCTAGAATGTCGAACTCAGTCATTGTAAGAATACGAAACTAAAATCTCACCGCAGATTCAAAAACGATTTCGCAGCTAACTTTTTAGAACAGCACTACTGTGCGCATATCCATCAAGTGGATCGCCCGTGTGCATCACCCTCTGACTACACACTGCGGTCTCTCTAGATCCCGACCTCCGGCTGAGTTAAACATGCATCGCGTACCCACGGACCACTTGAGTTGCCTCAAGCGACACCGATTTCTACCGGGCTACGACTATGTGATAACCACTGGTACGGTCAAACACAATACGACCGTTAGAATGCCTTACTTCGACTTTCTACCACAACTTAAGCTTGCTCATCATCATCAAAATTCTTATCAACATCAACTGGTACATGACCTCCTGGCATCTTTCTTAGCCTATCGTGCGCATATTTGTAAGTACGCTTAGAATTTAAAGCTTTCAGTGTGTAACGACATCGCGTCATTATTAATCATTAGAAAAAAATCAATAAAACAACTCTCATACCTATGAGAATCTATTAGGACTAATTAATTAGGCTAACTTTAGTTATTTCTATTATCTTCAAACACTCAGACCAAGCTTTACTATGTTACACATCGATTTTAACACCATCATAACCGCTCATCATTCACAAGTCACATTACATGAGCCAACAGTTATAAAATGAAGTTTGAAACTCTTACTCACGCAGTTACTATAAAACTCCTTCCTCGTAGAAACTTCATGAGTTACGTAGTTGATACATAGGACGAGATAAGGTGTTCCTACGAAGTATACCTCTATGGCATGTTGCCGTACCTCTTAATTCACCTGTCCTCACACGAATAATTGGAAAACCGTTAATTTTAAGTAAAACGCTTTTACGGTCTTGCTGAGTAGTTAATAGTCTAACTCAATGGTAGTCATGGTTTTGCAAAGCCTATAGCGCTTAGAGTATAGCGTGTGTGTAAAGTGGCAACCCAGGGAGTTACCCGGACGCCTGTGAGAGGGCGCTCGCGCTGGCTCTAGAGAGTTTGGTCTCTATGGTTTTTAGTTAGTCTAGTCTATGCGTACGTAACGTTAAGAAGTTTACCTACCCACTGTGTGTGCGCTCGAGACCAAATGGGTTTTACTATGTAAATTGTGTGATTGTATGATCTACCTGACCATTTATATTATCCGTAACACCAGTGTCTTACTACACCCGTTCCCCGGCTATCTTTCACTTACATTTTCTAGCGCTTATCATGCCCATGAATGGTACCTACCATAGCCGTGGCTAGTACTTACTATTGCCACCGCTAGTACTTACTATTACCAATCAAAACATGAAAATTACGTTGTAATAGACTGCACACATTTCTCTTCTCAAACTTACCCACACGCACATAAGACGCGCCAAAGTATGTAACGGCAACGCCGCGATGCGAACCCATGTCCGACAAATACAACGATTTGATGAATCACTTGACCAGTCTTGTCGTAACGTGAACATTAGCCATACACGCTCACGCTAGGTTACAATTTGAACAATGATATCATTCTATGGTTCCAATTAAATTGAAAACAAAAAGGATACAACTCAAACGAGTCATGCGCCATCACAGACTTCATTAGCTCGCAGTTACGCTCGCGTCGACGCTCCGAATTACCGCCGAACGTCCGACCGCAACAAGCTTGCAACTCTCAGCTTTAACACCAACACACGGCGCACGACGCACTGCACACGATGCACGACACACAACACTTTACGACGTCTTGCTTTCTTAGAATGATCTAGAATAAACTCGCTGTCCAAGGTAATCCCACTTCTGATATAAGCTCAGGACGGAGGCGGACTTCATCGAAGTCCATTAGTATTGTTGATAACACTAATCACTTTTAAATTAAGCTACAATTCCGGCGATGGACAGCGATTCGTCGATAGCGTGGTGCGCTGGTGACCGCTCTCCAAGAAGAAGTCCCTTCCAAAATGACAGTCGCGCTACCCTCTACTCGACGCTCCGCTAGTGACGTTAACGACCTGTCACTTTTGACAATGACATTTTTATGTGCGCCGACAAATACAATGTTTTATTATAAACTAAAAGTCTTATACTACGTATAATATATTGAAAGCCTGATGAATGAATGAACAAGGAATGTCCCTGTATCATAAAAATCAGTAATCGCTAGAGCGCAAAGAAAAATAAGAAAAGAGGGTAGTCTTAGTTGAGACTACCTTCTTTTCTTTTGTCTGTAGAAGAAATACACAATACCTATAAATGCTCATGTATTACAAATAAAATATCTTTTTAAAAGCTTATCTAGCTTTTTGCTTTTATTTAACTTCACGTGTGTGTATCTAAGTATATCCTGCAATTTTGCAATTTTTTATTTTTTATTTCAACGCTTTGTCATCAACGTCTTTGCGTGTAGCAAAGCGTAGTTTAATGGTATTGTTTGGTGTTTAATTAATTATTTCAATTATATTCTGTCTGCTTACGTTATCTTAATTCTTTTATCAAAACAAGTGACTTGTGCTTTTTATTGTCAACAGTATTTCGACACAAAATGCTGCGACTTGCCAGTGATATTCAACACGACAGTGCTTGAAGAATGTGGCTTGTCTACCTTTATGAACTATTTCGACCACGGCCCGAAGTACACGGATGTGCAGACTGTCGGCTTTCGGGTAAGTATCTAAGGGTCTGGTAGATCTAGTAGGCCTCGTGGTCGACGGGGAGGAGGGATCCGCTAAGGTACAGCGGGTCGAGGCCTGTCGGGGGAGCGGTGAATGCTTTTGCGAATCCCGCACCCTCAGCCATGGGCAGAGGTGGAACACCGCCGTGGTTTTAGCCGGTAAGAGTCCGGCATGACCCTCCGTCACTCCCCATGACGAAGGAAGTCCATGAGGATTTCAACCGCGTACAAAAAAAAAGGCCTCGTTGTCGCAAGCGCGATTATTGAGTGTAGGGTCCTGGGAGTAACAGAGGGGGCCCGTTTCGGCCTGTGCCTGCCGGGGTTGCGGAATTGGTTCGAAGGCCCTGGAACGCAAAGGGCATTAGGAGGAACACGGATGGGTTTTAGTCAGTAAGAGTCTGATATTCCCTTCCGTTCCCCCGAAGCTAAAGAAGTCAATTGATGATTTCCCATACCAAAAAAAGAAAAAAAATGGGTTCTGGGGGTATTAATAAGCCGTTGGTTCGCCTGATCTTCCCCGGTTGTGTCGGATTGCCGTTTCATGACTATGAAAGTTGGAGAAAAGGGAGTACAGTTGGGCACCATAAAATCTGCTGCGTACTTGACTAGTCTAATGAACTAATGAAGCGAAAGTTACATTGTCTTCTCATCTAAGCGTTTTTTTTTGTTCCGATCCATATCTTGGAAGTTTTTGGTTACGGAGATATTAAAGGTCAAAGTTCCAATTACGTTTATTTACGAAAACAAGTTTTGAATGTTATATGACTTAAGTAACTTAAATTGCTCTCACGACTCCTGTACTGTTGGATGCACAATATTTTGCGCGCTACCGTCAACGTGATTTTTACACATAAATAAAAGCCGTTTCCTAGCAGTAATCTTTTGTCGAAGGCGCGTTCGTGTTCCACGCGCGCCTCAAAGAGATGTCAGCAAAATTGGATGGGGCCACTGAGGGCCGATGCCTGCCGGGGCTGCGGGTTGTTCGAAAGAGATACCGCGCCCCCGGAACGCAAAGGGCACATGAAGGAACATAGACGGGTTTTAGTCAGTAAAAGTCTGACACTCCCTCCCGCCCCGCCCAGGGCGGGGGAAGTTATTTGATGATTTCCCGTCTATAAAAAAAAAAAAAAAAAAAAAAAGCAGTAATCTTTGCTCAATGTTACTTAATTTAATGGGTAGTATGCGTAGTTAACGGCTATATTATGATGTGTATTTAAAATAAATAAAATATAAATATACCATCACGCCTGTTTTCCCCGAAGGATTAGGCAGAGGTGTACCAATGTACACCCACAGTTCGCCGGTATATTTAGTTCCCATGTAATAGGGGGCGAGCCTATATGATGTGTCTTTTTAAGCCCCATATAGACTTATTCTCCGTTTTCCAAACGAAAAATGTATAATTATGATAAATTATTGTCAGCTGCTCCGCAAAAGTATTGGATGCAAGACAATTTTCCAAATGTAAATAGGTCTACTATTAATTTTATAGCATTTTAGTTTAATTTAATACGACATTCACAATTAGTACTATCCATTCATATGAATAAAGTCTTCAAACTAAATAAATATTAAGTGCTAAATGGATATTTCAAGTACAGTTACTGAGATCGATTGATTTTTTCCTTACCTTGAGGCATATCGGCGGAACATATATTTGTATGACCTACAGATCCCGGTCTGGCTTTTTTTGTACACGAGTTTATATATGTTGGTAAACGCACCCACGGTACAGGAGAAATGCCTGGTATAGAGCTACGTAAGAGAACACTAGAGGGTACTAAGTTCTTTCAATCCTCTAAGCTAAAGTTCTTCTTGTTTTTTAGGATGTTATAACTACAGCAGTACCGACTCCTGCATCTGAAGTTCCAACTACCGCAGCAAGTGCTGTTATTGACCCTGAACACAAAAAACTACCAACGACGTACGATTACGTGGCAATGCCATTTGACATTTACTTTCCAGTAAGTAGAACCCTTTTTAAGTTTATCTTGAACATCTCTGACATCGGTGAAGGAAAACATCGTGAGGAAACCTGTTCTTATAATTGATATAAGTCTGAAATCGTCAATCCGCTTTGAGCAAGCATAGTGATCGATGCTGGTGCCTGCTTGTATGAGAAGAGGCCTTTGCCTTGCAGTGGGACAATAACAGGCTGGTATTATTATCTATACATATAATAAAATTGTAGCGATGTCAAAACTGTACATTTAATATTTTTGAGAAAAACTGATTGCTACGAGGTCGGGAAATGATTCTAATGCCGAAAATACAATTTTTAGAATTTTTGTCTGTTTGTCTGTTTGTCTGTTTGTTTGTTAGAGCATCACGCAAATACTGCCGGACAGATTCTGTTCAATTTTCGTATATATATTCCAAATAGGCCAAATTTGACCGTAGGCTATAAATTATCACGCTATCTGCTTTGGGGGCTGAGCAATGTTGCATTATGTTTTGTTCTCCTACAGATTACATCGCGTTTATAAAAATACGAGACTAAACATAAGAATACTTTAGGTAGCTGGGGTTTAAACTACTTAAATAATTATCATAACGCTATACCTTCAAGGAGCTAAGCAGTTAATCGTGACAGATTAGAACGGCTATTTTAGAGTATTTTCTATCAGAGCATGTGGTCTAATGGTTCGATGACCGCCTCACAAGTCGCTGGGTATGAGTTCAAACCCCAATAACTGTTTTACTTTTTGTGATTTTTTACATACATTTTTAATTATAGAACATTTCCAAAATTTAATAAAATTAAAGTAGGCATTCTTCCGCCATAACATTTTGCTTTCTTAGTTTTAAAATATTTTATTATTTCTGCAAAAAATAATGTCTATACAATCATAGTTTCATATAAACAATATTGAAGTCAAAATTATTAATTTATCAAAATCAAAAAAATAAACAAACTGATAGGTGTGGGAACGATAGTAGAGCGGAAAATATACGTATTGTTAAAAAAATTCTGTCTTTTTGACTCTTTAAATTAAATGACAAAATAGTCTTTAAATGTCGGGCAACACATGGCTGTTTTATATAACGCGATTGAATTATTTTTGCATCGATGATTCCCCTAACAATAATTTACACCAGTTGAGACATGTATAGTATCTTCTAGATACATCACTGAGTTCACTACCGGGAAGCAGGTACTTTGGCAGCTTCAAGTAGTCATGAGGCTGTTTTCCTTCCCACAATCTACTTCTCTCTTTGTGTGGTGGGTTTTGTAATAAAAAGTGTTATTTGAGTGATATTTTGGGTATTTGTAACAAATAATGGAGTTAGGTAGGTAAGCATTATTGCATTATGTTTATTATCCGCGAAGATTTTACCACGGGACTGGTGTAAAATACATAAAATATTCAAGATTTTTAACATAATATTTATCCTATGAAATAAAAATCGTCAAGTCATAGCCACAAGGAGTTAAGCAGTTAATTGTGTAATAGAATTCAAAACGAGACCGATTCTGGCCACGACGGCTAAATATAGCAGACTAGCCAAGTAGGCAGGAGATATTAAAATGCACAAGCGTGTGAGCAAACGCTCCCTCTTCCCTAACTCCCATAGTCCGATGTGTCGGCAATCCGACACAACCGGGGAGAGATCAGGCGCAGCACCAACGGCTTTACGTGCTTTCCGAGACACGTGAGTGTCACACCACCAACGTCCGTACTCCGGGCTGTTACTGAGAAATTCGTAATGGAAAAACCCATTACCCCATGATCAACAGTTTTGCTGGCCACCAGGAGACCAACGGGGCCGTTCAAATATGACACAGTTGTTTTTAGTTAATTTTATTGTGTTACGTAAATAAAGTGAATAGTTCCACTGTTTAATGAAAACCATGTAAAATATTTTGTGTGGGTCAATTCCAATCAATTGTTACTTTTTGTTATTATTTTAATAGGTTTTTGTTTTGATGCAGTAGGATTTCAATATTATAATAAAACAGGTTTAGGTGGGTGTAGTTTTTTACCTTACATAACTTAAAAAATATGCATGGATCGACTGAAGAGGAATGACCGGAACAGAATTGTACTGATTCCACAAATTCTAGCTACGCTAAGAATATTTTTCGTAAGTAAAAAACGACGCCTCAGACTATTTAAAGAGTTACCAAGTTATATCGATAGTAGGATCGCCGCAACACCATGATGCTCTGACGCAGGTATTCTCCGGACATGTTGACATGAGACATGAGGACACGCCAGAGTGATATCATTGTGAGGATCATCCGGTGGACACGGTGAAGCATTAGGTGGAGGTCTGCCCTGCTTTGGCGGAACACCACCGTGTCCTCATAGAGGCGATCGACGGCAACGGGCCTCCGGTCGGCGAGCGTTGGGTGGCTCGCCGTCCGATCAGAACCATACCCGTGCCGACGTCGCGTTGTGTTTCACACACGTCTCAAAGAGATATCAGCACAGTAGACGGGGCCCGCTAGGGCCAGTGCCTGCTACGGTTACGGAATTTGTTCGAAAGATTCACCGCGGCTCTGGAACGCGATGGGCATTAGGAAAAAACGGATGGATTTTAGTCAGTAAGAGTCTGACACTTCCTTCTGCCAGAACGGAAGAACTCATATGACGATTTTCCATCATTAAAAAAGAAGGATCACTGCACCGTGGGCCTACCAACCTCGACACTTCATACAGTGTCGTACGATTTATCTGCAAACGTTATGTGTGCAATACTTTACTGTCTGGGCTGCGCTACGCTACTAAAAAACATACTTCTATTCCAATAGCTAAACAGAAATAAATTAGCTACAACAGGAAGTGTACCAAAAATAATTAAACCTATACGGTATAAAAAATGTCTCTCAGACTTCAAGCTTTTACGATACATGTAGAATCATGCATCAATCATTAATCATGCATCGCATGCAGAATTTCTTCTAATAGGTAGGTACTGTCAACAGACCATATTCTGCATGCTTACAAATGAACTTCAAAATGAAAATGAAGGTTACCTATTACCGTCATTCTGCAATAGATGAAAGGTAATTTGATAGGTGAAACTTTGCTTAGCCTTTTAATAAGTCATATGCTTACTGTTTTTTGTTCATACTTTTTCACAATAACATAATTATTATTAACTTGGTTATAACACGAAGTTCAGATTTAGTTGGCAGTTGCTCTGATTACAAGATTCATTTCTACGGTTTTGATACTAGACAGATCGAAGCTACAATGTGAGTGTTAAAGCAGAACCTATTAAAAATGCTTTTCAACGGTTAGAGAAAGAAAAACAAGTAAATTTTGACACCACATTACAGTATTTTCGAAAGGAATAGCAAAGCCATATCATATACCCTCCGCATAAATATGTTTTAATCCCAGGTATGGTGCAAGCTCATTACCAACCGGACAAAAAATCAGACTCCGGGCGTCTACTGACTAATTTTTAAAACTCACAGTTGTAACTATTATTAACCTTAGAAACCATTTGACATGGCTGGAAGATTATGATGACATAGTATTCAATCCTTAATTGGTTAAGTAACACTAAGGCTGACGTGAGCGAAGCCGCGGGCAACAGCTAGTTTATTAATATACGTACAACCCATTATGTTACTAACCATTTTGGGTTAACCACACTCCATACCTATTTTGCGCACGCTTGTGCACTATAATAACTCCTACGTACTTGTCTAATTTCACCACTGTGACCGAAATCCGGTATTTTTTTTTTTTTTTTTTTTACTTTAATTAAAACGGTTACAAGTGAACCAATTACAATAATTAAGATATAGATATAGATATTGATTTAGATATTATTATAATTGGATTCCAAGAGTTAGGGAAGAGGCAGTTTTCTATGAAATGCTCAGTAGCAGGTCGGAGTTAAGATTAGTGCCCGGTTGATGGCAATAGGTCCCCATGAAATAAGGGGCAACTATTCCATGGGACCTAAAAATACTGGCAAACTGTGGGTGTACATCAAAAACGAACTTTCTATATAACTTTCAGAACATCGCCGATCCTCTTGACTGCTGTGAGATGAAGGAATTCATCAAGCCATCATGGAGATCCGAGTGCGACTTCCATCTAACCTTTAAAGGCCAAGAGAGACTGGTTATCTCCAAGCATTTGCAGTCCACTGAATCCCCAACGACAACCACTACTGAAAGAACCAATGCAGTTGAAGATCTAATGCTGGTGCCTCATTCTGTAAGTATTTGAGTTGCGTTTAAAATTTATTTATTAAATCCCTAGCGGATCGAATATAACAACAATAAATTGCGTAGTAGACAAGAATTATTCTATTTTCAATATTTTTTCTAAATTACTTTATAATTATATTCGAATTTATAATTAACTATAATATTTTTATTGTGTGTTTGTGTATTCACATTCTCTTTTCACATTTCCAGTGCGAAAAAGAAACCTGCGTCTTCCAGCGCATGGGCATAATTTCGGACACAGGTATTCTCGATATAGATGGTTACATGAAGATGCTGCAAAACTTCACGGACGCTCATCCCGCCTGGACCAAGGCTAAGACTAGAGTGCTCACTAAGTGCCTGGCTAATCCTGTCAGGAGTTACGAAGCTGGTTGCGAGATCAACAATATGTTGGCTTGTACTTTGGACGTGCTGACTGAGGTATGTCTAGTTGAATTAGATTAATTAATCAATCAGTTTAAGCAGTGTGCTGTTGCGTGCTCCATACTACATGTAAACTTCATCATATCAGCCGAACTCCACTGCTGGATATAGGCCTCCTCTAAAGATAGCCACAATGACCGGTTCAGCGCTGACCGGAAAGGTCGCGGAAAAATGCAGGGTGCGGGACCCTGCATTTTCCCGCGACCTTTCGGTCATCGGCTCCCTCGAGAGAGGCCTTCCTACACTGCGCTTTCTGGTGCGTGGTCACCACTCGAGAGCCTTACGAGTCTTACGACCCCAACAGCTGTCTGCTCTACGAGTTACGTGACCTGCCTATTTCCACTTGAGTTTCGGAATTTTGCGACCTATGTCGGTTACCTTAGTTCTACTGTGGATCTCTTCATTTCTGATTCGAAACTCAGCCTGGTCATATTTTGGTCAATAAGTTATACAACTGCTACCCTAGAGGTCCCCAGAGGGAGGGGTTCGATTCCCAGGTCGAGCAAAAAGTGTTATTGGGTTTTTCTATGAAGTTCTCAGTAGCAGCTCGGAGTTTGGATTTGTGCCCGGTTAGTGGCAATAGGCTCGCCCCCTATTACATGGAACCAAAATATACCGGCGAACTGTAGGTGTACATTGGTACACCTCTGCCTAACCTTTCTGGGAATACAGGCGTCATAGTATATGTAAGTAATACAAATAATTTTGTGAAGTCAGGCTTGTGAAGGCAGGCAAAGTGATAATGTTTTTTAAATCTCGCAGAAGTTTTTGATTTATCATTTTGAAATAAACCTAAGCTTAGTCCTAATCCTATCTACAAAATGTTTGTACATTTTGTTATTTATTGACCATTTAATTTTTCAGTTTCATTTAATTCCATTTAATACGAAAAGAAAATTATGAAACTGATTTATTTTTGCTTTTCAGAACTGCCCTTACAAGAGGAAGACTAATATTTGCAAGTAAGTAGTAAGCAAGGCGTCAGGATCACAGACCACTTTTTTCCATATTGTAGCTGCGATGGGGAGGAAGATACTGTGTTTTATGGTTTTATGTGAACCCAAAAATAATAATTTTAATACCTAATGTTTTTTTTTTCAGACACGGCAATCACGACGTTCCATGTCAGATTAGTTCTTCTAAATATAGACCTGTAAGTTTGAATTCTTATTACTATCTAACCCCTAAATTCTCGAACGAAAAATTCAAGTACCTATAGTGTGTTTTTTAATCTCGTAGACCAAATTGACAGTTTCATACGTCAAATATAAAAATAATGTGCTTTCGGCTCATAGACATAAAGCACACTATTTTCAAGTTTGACGTAAGAAGCCGTCAAATCAGTCTCTGAGATTAAAAAACACACTATAGCAGGTTTAACAATTTGCCACATGAATTTTTCGTTCGAGAAACTAAGGGTTAATTAGTTAATCTTCACAGCCTTGTTGGGTCATACTCAGAAAAAGTGTACATTTGATATATTTTCTTGTCCCGCTACTTCAGATTTAAGTAAACATCTAATAGTATGATATGTTTTCTTTTCCCGCCCCTTGTTGTTATGTTAGTTTATTAATATGAAGATTTCTCTGGTATTTTAACTTTATTTATCATCAAAAGATAAAAAATGTTGAATATCAAAACATTGCTATAAATATCCTCATACATTTTTTTAGTGTCCCAATGACCATTACACATTTTCAGAGATGAATTGTTACGAATATTTATCGCTTTTCTTAACACTGACTGTGGCTATATTGTTCAAGTATCATCAAGTAACTAAATAAGACCAATTTTATTCGTAAATCATTTAAAGAAGAATTTATTTTAATTAAACAAATGTTGTCCCAAAATTATGAAGTTTCGTTACTAAGGGTTAGTAACACGTAATAAAATTAGAAACGCGATGATTTAAGGTGCTATAATTTGTTTTTCCTATTCTGGCAAAATTATTACTTACGTCAAAATCACTCTCACGGCAGCCATTATGTTTTCGCCATAGTCGTGAAGTCAAGACGTGTATCAAGTGAATATTTACAAAATAATCCCTCAGGGTGATAAACGTCGATTTTTGTGATAAGTTTATTACATTTTTTGTTTTCTTATTATGTTCTTTTCTTATTTTTTGTATTATCTTAAGGAATACACTCAGTGCTTGCATGGTAAAACCGTTGTTTACGTAAAAATATTTTTAGAAGTTATAATTTCTCAGATTTCATTCTCATTTTCGTTATATTGCGTTACGTTACGAAACTGAGAAATTGCTAAGCTTAGTTCACAAAAGCGAGAAGTGCATAACTATAGTTACCGGCTCGTAAGTTGGCCAAAGATTATGGTAAACTCGCGCACGCACAATTTCGTTGCCAAGTTAAAATTATAACATTCCTTTATTTTTTCCGATATTTTTTATTGATCTTAATAAGACTGATAAGCCAAATATAATCACTTGTTTTATTCGCCCAATCCTTGTGTACCATACCTTATGACATCAGTTTCGTGACGGAGATTCTCAGTATCGTTACCTATCAGTTTAGTTACAAATTTAAAATGTACACTTTTTCTGAGTATGACCCTGTTGTGTTTAGTGGGTGCAAACACCACTGTTAAGCGTGTTACTTGGGAAAAATATAATTGGATAGTGACACCACTAATCAATTGACGTACTTTTATGAGCTGTCAAAACGCGATGTCCCCATAGATTTTGTATGACGATACTAAACTATGACGTCAGTCTTTTGTCATCTCAATTTACTAACTATTTATTGATTACAAAGCAATTAAAAATCGAATTTACAGGGCTATAATAAACTGTATTTTTGTGAAGAATTATGTGTCATCTACCCAATTGGGTTTTCCATCAGCTCAATAGCAGCCAGGGTTTGCATTTTTGGCACCTTAATTGCAACAGGCTGGCAAAATGGGGGTCTAATAATTACAAACTCAAGGAATGCTGGCGTATTGTCATTCTTTATTTTCTGGTATTTATAGAAGAACCGTCGCGAGATCTGCCTCCTGCCTGAGCTGATTCACCGCAGTCATCTCCAGGAGTGTCATCTAGAGACTCTATACGACGTTCAACACGTACCTGTGCCGCCGAAGACCAGGAAACACGGATGGTTTGCGTCTAGATACACGGTAAGTTATGATCATGCGCAGAGTTACCATTCGTTTGAGATTTCCCGGATTTATCCGGAGGTCGTCCGGAAAGGGTTTTCAAAAATGTCCGGATGAAACCCGGACAGTTTTTGTATCCGATGAATCCCGATTTATTGAAAGATAAGCAATAAATTAAGATTCTATAAACATGAGAATGTTAACGATGATTCTATTTTTGTCTGGAGTCGGGGAAAAAAAACTCAATTTCACTTAAATGTCCGGGGACCGGTGGCTGATGTTATATAGCCTTTTATAATACCTCATAAATACCCCATGATTCATAAAAAGTTTTTTTAAACTTAAAGTTTTTTTTATACCGATCAGTAGTTCCAGAGACAAACGCATTTAAACAAAGAAAAAGGCACTTCAGCTTTATTATATTAGTATAAATTATGTTATTCCAGTGCAAGGACTCCAAAGAACCGACCACATGTATGATGTCAAAGATGGGCATCCTGAACAGGTACAACTTCATGGACTATTTCAAGATGAAGGACAGGATCCGCCAGTTCACCACAGACCAGCCGGAGTGGACGGCGTTGCAGGACATCTATATGAACGCGTTTATCAACATACCGATGTATGGGGATCATTGTAACTCGGAGAAGAAGTTGTTGAATGTTATTGATGCTATGTTGATGGTAAGTGAAGTTTACGCAGATTTTTTGTATGTAGTATGACTTAAACTTGATTAGTTCTAGCTTCAGTCTAAACTTAAGATGGAGAGTTTTTATATTTAAAATTGTATTACCTTTGCTTAAAATTGTTATGTCATAAAACCTGACTTCAAAAGCTAGTTTTAGTTGACAATTTTGTATTAGTAATTTAATTTTAGTTAGTATGTACTTACCTACAAAGTTCAAAATACAATAACTGTAGTAATCAAACATAAAGAGACGGATAGAGTTTTAGGTACCGACCTCCTAATTTTATTTAAATACCCCTAAATGTTTACTGGTTAGAACCATAATTTCTGATTCAAAACAAGTGTGCTTGATAGCTTCTCTGCTGGGCCCTTTTTGCTGTTAAGCGTATATAAATATCATCCGTCACATTTGAACGTGAGTAATGTACCTTTTGTACCTTATATCTAAAAACTGCCCCCGTTTTGGAACTAACAAGAACGCATACCATTTCAACTACATACATACTCCTTTTTTCTTAAATTGCAGCCATGCAAAACTGAATCTAAAACCACAATCTTTAGCTCTCAAATTTCTTTATCTGTAATAAGTACCATCACATTTCAGACCTGCCCCGTCTCCAAGCGAAAGAACACCGCGAAGTGCAACAAAATCTTCCTAGACATGACTCACACAGCACCAGACAAGCAGAACGTCACAAAGGAGAAGTTCGAGGACATTATGAAGCACTACCATCACGTCTTCATGCCATACGAGCCCGTCACCCCGAATAATCGACCAATGAGGAAAAAGCATTCGAAAACTTTTAAAAAACCGGTCTACAATTTCGCTTTCCTTAATTCTAAGGAAGCACCTCCTGTCAGGGTTATCAGCTTGAATTCTCAATCGACCACAAGAAGACCTGTTGTACCTCCCCTGATTCTCCGACCTGTGTACCTTCGTCCAGAGTTTGGTAATGGACCTGTGAACGATGGGGTTTTTAGAAGCAGCCCGTTCTGGATTCATGATCAAATTGCGAAGGCTCACATGTCTAGTTCTGCTATACCTCCTTTCTTGCATAGTTTACCAGGACCTGCTGTTAATTCTTATCTAAATTCTAGAGGTCCGGTGTCTCCAACCGTTTCTCATTTCAGTGCAACTACTTCGGCTTATCAAACTACGCCTATTGATGTAGAGTAATTGAAGTGATTTTTTTATAAGCTGTTTTACTTTGTATTTTTTAAGTGCCAAACCGATCCAATCCGTAATAATTCAATATGTGAAATGTGTTGCAATATTATCGAGAAATAACTGGTAAATGTTAATCCGTCATTTATGCTTGGAATAGATTTTACGAGTAAAATTAATGAGCGTTAAATATCCAAAAAAATCGGTAGAAATTTTGAGTTGGTTCGTTTTGGCTGAACTATACCCGATAATGTAGGTAGACTATTGTATAAGGGCAATTATGAATTGAAATTGTAATCTTTGCGCTGCCGTGCCATGACAAAACACTGTATCTTCAGATACAGTGTTTTATCGTAACAGTAAAAAATGAAGTCCTCGCACTCGTTTACATAGACTAGCATCAAAAAAAATTGATTAACTCTTTAAATTATATGCGAAACACAGATAGGATTTACACTGTATGTCAAAACGAATAAGGTTGAGTTTTGTCAAAAGACTGTACTATCACTTACAGTGTTTTGTCAAAACACACCGTTCGATTTGGCCGGCCGCTATCTAAAGATACAGTGTTTTGTCATAACATTATCCCGCACTTCGCGCATATAATGTTTATTTGACTAGGAGAATTCATTGCGATCACTTCGTATTAGTGTACGACGCTCTTGGATCTAATAGGTTTATTGCTACAAAAATTTAAAAATGAGTAAAGAACGCAATAATTTAATTTTTAACCTAACCAAAAAAGGGTATCAGCATCATTAGAATCCTGTGGTACCTTTCACTGACTTGAATAATGATATTACAAGAGAGCCCATGGGGCACGTTCCTGATCTAGCCAGTCCCTTATGAAGATAGGTACTAATTTGAATAGTGGATCTGCCATGGAGTTAAATGCTTCGTCAAACCAATTTCCGATGACGATTGATAGCTCAGGTATGGATTTATATGATAATTTGACACTGTCCGCGGCTCCAGTCCTCACTCAAATACAACTTGCGACTCAAGAAATGGAGTACACTGCTCTTTTTACGTCTTGTTCCTATACAGAATTTATACCAGTTGTACCATCATCGACGATTCCCACACAATCTAATAGTGAAGTATTATCAATATCCGTAGTTACAGAAGAAAATACATTAACGCCAAGCAACTGATTTTTCAATTGAGACACAACCGACAGTTGTACCTCGTAAAAAGAAACGAGAGAGAGACCCAAAGAAACTTTTAGAACAGCAACGCGTCGACTGAACCACTCCTTGTTGCCACCATGTGACTGTAAGTTGAAATGCATCGAAAAAATAAGTGAAAATTAAAGAAAAAGTATTTGGTCTGGTTTTTGGAGTATGGATCGCCAAAGACGGCGAGATTTTATATCAAAACACGTGACAAAAGTAGAATCCAAAGTTAAAAGGCATAATACTTTGAGTTGGAAATTAAACGACATTACTACGTGTAAAAAGTTCTTCTTGGCAACCATTGGCTGTCTTCGTAACCTGGAGGAAATGCATGAATTGGAGTGTGATGACCTCTAAGATCAGGTGCTGCATGGACAGATGGATTTCTGTTATTAGTGGCGTAATTTGCCCTCAGAACAGATTGTACTGCTTCATCATTAGTATATTATCCAATGGTTGCCAAGAAGAACCTTTTACACGTAGTAATGTCGTTTAATTTCCAAATCAAAGTATTATGCCTCCGATAATTTTGCAGTTTTAACTTTGGATTCTACTTTTACACCCCCTTCTCTCTTCTCTTCTTTTTTTCGCCCCCTATTACATGGGACCTAAATATAAAGGGCGAACTGTGGGTGTACATTGGTACACCTCTGCCTAACCCTTCGGGGAATACAGGCGTGATGGTATATTATATTATATTATTATTCTACTTTTACTATAATATACTGTTTTGATATAAAATCTCACCGTCTTTGGCGATCCATACTCCAAAAATCAGACTCAACTTGTTAAGTTATGCCAATACATGCCACAATCACGACGAAAGTTTTTTGAAGAATTGACTGTATCGGATGTTCCTGATCTAGTTAATGATCATGATCTTGATTTTTAATGTAGACGATAAATCTATACGTCTGTGGTATTGTACTGACTCAATACAACTAACATGACATGTCGATTCGTTATTTGTGTTTTGTGACAAATATTTCAATAATTACCTAATTATCTGATCCCTTTCTGATTTTATCTCCTCTCTATTTTTATTATTAAAATTTAAATATTTTAGTTATTACTATTTTTATGGTATTACTGAAGGCGATATAAATAGGAACATTATTTATTTATTTATTCACTTGTTATGTAAATACCATTATATGTACCTATCATGGTATTTACGTGTCTTGTTATACGTGTGTATCACACAAATATTAGTAACTATAAAGATTTTGAAGTTACATTGTATTCTATTAAAGCTTTTACAGAACATTGCCGCGTAAATTAAGCATTCGTTGTTATGTCATAACACTGTAACTTAACATGCAGTGTTTTGTATTAACAATGTTTCCTGTTTGTGCTATTGAGGGCCTCGATAGAACACGTTTCTAGCTCGAAATGTAAAAAAAACAGATAAATTTAGTATTTTTACTATTTGTCAGTATAATACCTAGGCTGATTAACATCATATCCAAAATTCAACAAAATCTATATTGAAATGAAGAAGTTAGGACAATTTTTGATAAAAATCAAAAAAACTCGATTTCTGGAAATAATGCCATTTTCAGATACAGTATTTTGTCATGGCACGGCAGTGCGTTGCTTAAATAACAATTAAAAAACCCAAAGGCATCGCTCGAATGTATGAGGTGACGGTAAATCTGTTCAATTCATTTATTTAGTGAGACATTTAAAATATTCGTATGGGAATATACAAATTCGGTAAATGACAGTTTGAATTGAATGTATAGTACATTTATTAAGCTGGATATAAATATTAAGCTATTTATATACATATTAAGCTGGATAAGAGCTAAAAGTAAAGGATGAAGAAGTGCACCTATGATTGCGCATTAAGTTTAATATCTCTTGCGTAGGAACTTGGAAAGTCTATTAAGATCGACTGTTGTCACCGGAATTCGGTCGGGAATATTTTAATATTATTATTGTGTCAGATAGTACATTCAACTGTCATTTGTTCGCAAGCTAAGTTCAGGATCAAAGGTGTAATAAAAAAACAATTTTGAAGCAATATGAAAAAAAAATTTAATACAATAATAATATGTACTGCCTGAGTAACTATTGTACTTAAAATATTTCTTACTACACTATAATAGCTATAAGTAATTGTTTTATTTTTTTTATAATTTTCACCAATATTTTTGTCGTCAGTCTTAATAAAAAGTTTAAAAATTTGGCCAGTTTTTATTTTGACATTTCGAAACATGAATTTTATTGTTCTCTGATTACTTTACACTTTTAAAGTTACAGATTTAAAAAAGGAATTTATTTTTCTTCTTAATCTATTTTTTTTTATTTGACAGTAATAAACTTCGGTTATGCTTTTAAGGATTCAAAAATAAATAAAATTATTTATAAACTAGTAAATTATAACATACATCACTCTTTTTATATAGATACATCCAACACAAACAAACAAACAAAAATCCGTTACATAATCATCATTCCTAAATATTTTCACATAACTTTGAACTCACTCTAGTATTTTTAATAAATTATAAATAAGCAAGATAATGGGCACATGAGTTTAACTCAAATGTTGAATAATTATAAAATAACAAATAATAGAAAAAAGATTGCAAAAGTTACACAAAGGCTTCGAGGCACCAATTTTTTTGTAGATTTTTTAAAGCTGTAAAAAATATATTATAAAAAAAAAATGGCAAGCGATTAATATTTCATAGATACGAATATTCGAGGCTAAAACTTGAATTTATTTTGAAAGACACTGTACATTGTCATATACTTAATTCATAGTAGGAAGAATTACATATTTACATGTAGGTAAGTATAATCACATCGTAAATAAAATGTGTATAATTAATAAAATCATTATAATCTATTGTATACAGAACTAAAAAAAAAATATATTGTCAGAAAAGAAATACAGGCATACTTCGGTCAGAGATACTTCGGTATAAAACATTATTCAACAATATAAATGAATATTCATATATTAAATATTCATGTATTGAATATTCATATTTGTATATTTCACTTTTTTATATAATTTCGTAATTCTACCTCGTCTATATCTATAAATCATAAATTATATTTCTAACTGTCTCTAGTCTAATCGACAACCACAAATAATATTTACGTATATAAAAACAAAAATTTTATGAAATCGCGTTTTGCAAAACATAAAATAGTTCTGAAGACTATCATTACAATTCCTTTAGAAATTGTAGAAGATGTTAAAGATAAGTAAAACACTTTAAAACAAACTCGAGCGCTATCAATATCCAAGTTTATCAAAAACTTGAAAGGGGATCATTGTACTCATATTATTGGTCAACTTTTACATACATACAAAAACTCACGCATTTTTTCTATGAGGGTTGGCATAAACGCACAGAACACTACCAGCTACGATCCTTATAACTTTTACTATAGAAGCAACCCTGAAATCGCGAAATTAAACACATTGCATGATGTAAGAAACAGCTGTTTTTTTATAAAGATGAGTACGATGACCCCTTTTTCAGGTTTCAGGTGAACAAAAAATAACGTTGTATATTGCTAAAGTTGATGAACAATATCTTAATTGCAACGAACTGTAATTTACATAAGGGAATTGTAGAAAAGCATTATTAACGTAATCTTGTAAAATACAGATTAAGGTGGTTAAGTATAACAACAATAAAGCATAAATCTCCTTTCATTTATACAGATAAAAATAACTGTTTCTATCTTAAAGTTCGTTCGTTCGATTCCCTAGATATTATTTACAATCAAAATAATTCTATCAAAGAATTATTAAGTGAAATATATCGACAACGAGATATTAATAAAACCATAAACTTCGTACTCTTCAAAGAGAGATAGACAGCATGAATGGAAAAATAATTGAATAATTTTATGACGATAAATCGATGGGTTATGAATTATGTGTTCTAAATCCAATAAAATTAATTTTCTCTATCTATTTTTGTACATAAAACCTGGTTATATTACATGTGAAAGTCATACAATTATGGCATATTAAGGCTAATTGTGTCAAAATTTCTCATAGATCGAGTATCGCCGTTAAGACTATGGGACCCAGTATTGATCCTTGTTAAAATTTCTTGTTGAAGTGCCTTCAGCGTTCGCATCGCTGATAGGTCGGTGGTGGGGGCGAGGAGTAGGGCTCTCCTGGCATGAGGGAGAGCTTCCGAGGGTTTGTTGAGGGCGAGGATAGCTCGGGCCATGGCGTAGGCGCACTCGAAGGCATTCGGACGCAGGACTGAGGCCCGTGCTGCGAGGTCTAAAGCTTCTGATGGTTCCTGTGTCAAATAGAAAAAAAGGTTATAGTAAATCAATGATTTGATTTTTAAGAATGTAATAATATAATCTCTTAAACGAATTCGATCACGGCGGTCAATCTCAACCGAGAATAGCTGTTCGCAGTAAATGTTATGGAGCACAAGTGTGTGTACTTCCCTCACTCTCAATGTTCGATGATGAAATAAATTATGAAAGAAAACCGCAGGAACGACTTTAAGTGCAAACATCCAAACTACATGCCGCTACTAAATATTTTTACATGGAAAAGCCAATACTACTTTGGCCGACCTGAGAACCCTATGCTCAGCAGTCGCGATTGCGAAAACGACACCAACGAGGTAGTCAAGAATCTAATAGATTAAGTTCTAAAGCTTAGAGGATTTTTAAGCATTTTTTACCTGCTAGAGGTTCCTGTTACTTTCACTACAAAATAAATTGTATCCCTATTCATACTCTTAATCAATACTTACGTTCAATTTCCTCTTACACCTTGAAAGATTCAGTAACAAGTTCGTCTTCAGCTGCACAAACGCTGACACGTGTTCATGCGGCACCGGCTGCGTGGTTGGTGTCGTCAACCCTTCGTCGCTGATGAGTGGGTTGATCTTCTTCAGTGCATACTGATAGCGGTGGGCTGCCTCTGACGGCCGGTTCTTGCGATATAGCATGTTCCCGTCTTCTAGCAACTTGTTTAGCAATATTAGCCTAAGGAGAAGATAAAATTTTGAGTTCTGCCTCTAAGTCTAATGTAATTCTAATTATTATTAATACTAAGTCTAATTTACAAGGCCTGGTATTGCAGAAGTCTATAGGCAGCGGTGACCACTTAACATCAGGTTGGCCGAAGGCTTGTTTGCCATCCAATGATATATTTAATATTTGACAGCGATGCGGAGGAGTTTTTTGATGCTCTATGAGCTTCCCTTTTTTTTTAAACTGTATACAGTTTGTAAATTAATAATTATTTATGTTAGTTTTGTGTTTGAAAGATAAATGCTCTTAAGAAAATATTACACCTTAAGGCAGGATAAATATTCTTGTCTATTTTGTAATTACTCTAATCAATTGCCTTTCTATATATGTTGATTTCTAGATACAGTATTTAATTTGGTAACTTACATGAATTCTGGTTTGCCTGAAGCCATAACCCACGTGGTCGGACCGAGCTTAGCGCCTTTCCTCAGAAAACAGTTAACGACCTGTTAAACAAACAATGAAACAACATTACAACAACCAAAATATAGCAACCTAAAACAAGACGTAGGTATACAGAAAAACAGATCATATTTCGTTGAACAAAAAGTAATTGATGGAGAACTTACGGGAACATTTCGCTGTCCAATAGCTCTGTCTAGCGGCCTGAGACCACTATGGTCAACCCTCTCTAATGAAGCTCCTCTTTCCAGCAGTATATCAACCAGATCTGATGGACCTCCACATGCTAGACCCAAAGGTGTACGACCACTGCCGTCTGGTTGATCTGTGAAAAAAACAATGAAGTAATTAGAATCATGACTTTTTTCCATAGTTTTAGACGCCGAAATTACAAAATCCATACCAAAGTTATCTTGCAAGACAATAAAAAGAATAACGTAATTTGAAGTGACGGACTTACCTATAGTAGCTCCTTTGTCGAGTAGAACCACCATTGTCGGTATTCTACCCCTAAGACACGCCCATCCGAGGGGTGATATTCCATCAGCATCCATTGCATCTGGGTCAGCACCTAACACAAAATTAAATGTTTTGAAAATGTAATATTGTTAGAGGAAATACTGGCAATCAGATGCTAAGAACAATGATAAGAAACTTGAATCGCCGATACGAAAAATAATCATAAATCAAAACTCACCATGCTCTAATAACATCTCAACGACATCAGCATGACCCTCAGCAGCTGCTAATATCAACGGAATCTTCCCACCAGACCCCATCACGTCAGCTCCAGAATCTAACAACCTCAACACAAGAGCTGTTCTTCCATTCTTGGCTGCTAACGCCAGTGGTGACAGCTGACGAGCGTTCAAGGAGTATGGTGTTGCTCCTCGGATGAGAAGAGCGTCTGAGATTGCGGCGTTGCCAGATGAACAGGCGGCTGTGAGAGCTGTCTCGCCGGTTACCGGGCATATGCCATCGGGCTGCAGAAGAAAAATTTTTGTAGTACCCTTGGAATTTGTAAATTTTACAGATGATTTAAAAAAAATGTGTTTTACAAGGTATTGCAGAAACAGTAAGTGGAGCTTTTTGCTCGTTCTTCTCTATAAAAGCCCATCTACGTTTTGGAATGCAACTAGCTTCAACTTTCTGACAAAAAGACCCACTTCTTGATAATTCAAAATTGCCTGTATGTACAGGCAATTTTGAATTGTCAAGAAGTGGATAAGACCATGTGGTCTAATTGAAATAAATGCTTTCATTTCATTTTCAATAAAGTATAGATAAGACTATACAGAGAAACATGAAAAAGAATTAAATACTTACCATTAACTCAGCAGTATCCAAAAGATATTCTACAATATCTAGATGTCCATTCTGTGCGGCAGCTATTAATGCATGACGAGATCCTGGCACCAGCTGCTCGATGCTACCATCATCAATGTCTAAGGAGTTTCTGTCATTTCCAGTTTGACAACCTAGTAGGTAGATTACTGTATCTCTGTGGCCATTCTTAGCTGCGTGCACGAGAGGAGTCTGTTCTGCAGTATCCGTGTGACTGAGCGATGCACCTAAATAAAGAAAAAAATAGAATTATAAAACTTTAAAAGAAAAAAATGTTTTGGTAAAAACATATGACTTTATCATAATTATGTAGACTATAAAGTTTGCTTTTATTGTTATAAATGTGAAAGGAAATAAATTACCTGCAGCTATGAGTCGTCTCGCAACATCAGTATGTCCTCTCTGACACGCCAAAGATAAAGCAGTACATCCTTGAGAATTCGTCATTTCCATGTCAGCTCCAAATTCAATCAACAATCCAACCATAGCCAGTATTCCTTGATACGAATACATGCATAGTAATGGCGCATTACCGAGACATTCGGTGATTTGATTGGGAGATCCACCGGCTAAGAGCATCAGTCGGGATACTTTGACATTCGGTGTATAAATATTTCTCAAATTGGCAATTGCTTCACCAACGCTGGCTGAACTTGTGGCTACCAACATTGCTTGCAAATCTCTTGGACATAAGCCCAATTGCGCTGGCCCCATATTTCTATACATGTGAGCCTTCAAAATGTGGTGTCCTAACTCCATTGATTTCTCGGAATCCAAAGGAGCTTGCACCCTGGATAGTCTGAATGCAATACCACAATGTCCTGCTCTCAAATCACAGAGGAATTTTGGACTTTCATTGTCATCTCTTCTTATCAACCATTCCCTGAACGAAGGGTGGAAGAACATGTAGGTGTTATCGATTCTCTTTACAAGAAAGTCTGTGAGGGATTCGAATCTGTGGCAGAACTCATCCCAGGGCAAAAACGTATTGACCAGTAATGAATTTACTGAGTAATAAATCTCTACCAGTGTCAGAGGATATAAAGCAGCTAAGCAGACACTCAAGATGTGAGTTACTTTCTCAAATGATTGCACTGTAGGGAATCGTAGATTGAATTGCAACAAAAATATTTGTGCTAGCGATATTGGCACCACTTTGTAGTTTGTCGATTTCACCACGATGTGACTCCTCTCAAGTAGATCTAGAATTAGTTTTAGGAACAAAAATGAGCCTTGGCTTAGATGGAGCACGTACTGTGCGAATTTCATCACTGAGTTGTGTACTCCTTCAGACTTTCCTGTCGAACATTTGATGTTCGTTTCTATGATTGGAGCGGCTTGAAGTCTGGTGTTGAAATACTCCAGGAGATCTTTGTGTACATTATCAGACTCATCCAAGCTCAGTCTTGTGTACGGCAACTGTTTTGATAGTTCAAGGAATTGTGTTCTTACAGTAGCAATTACTTTGAGCCATGAAGGCATTTCTGGTACATGTCTTGCTAAGAACGAAGCGATGGTGTACCCGTGATCAGGTCGGTGGTATTCAGCTTCACAAAGACCGTCAACAAGAATGATGCTGTTTGAGGAGTCTATACTCCCACTCCTCCTCAAGATAATTAGAGGTTCAATGATGCCTCTCATGAAGGCCAAGTCTGGGTCTGCGATGCATTCTTTGAGGGACAAGCAGGCAAGTAGATGTGGCTCACTGAGGAGGTATTCTCTGTACGCTTGTAGTCTAGGAGCTTGGCAGAGCTGTGCTGCTAAGGAGTGCACGAATTCACCCACGAGGCAAGTACTGTTGTTATCGGCCTGGAAACAAAATAATTGTTAATGAGACTGATAACATACATAGAAGTTTCCATGATAACACATTACTAAGGCGTCATTATTTAATATCCTTAAAAGGTGGCAAATATACTGATGTTTCTAGTATATGTTCATGGCCAATTACTGAATTTAATATTTTTTTAAAAGAACTTATCCCTATTCTGATCCTTCTAAGGTCTTACCTGACAAAAATGATAAGCGACGACGTGCGATGCCAGGTGGGTGAACATGCCGATGGTCAGTTCTTCTGGCAGCATCTCCCTGATGTCTGACTGTTCTCTTAGCTCCTCATACTCGCAGTTCCTCTTTCTGCCGAAGCAGGAATATTCTACCAGCTGAAGGATTAGCGCTGTCTTTCCTGTTCCTGGACAGCCGGATACTATGATACCTGTTTAAGAGACAAATGTTGAATTCGTTGACAATTCTGAAACGTATTTTTTATAGTAATTTTAAGCTGGAACGCCATTTGACCAGTCTCGAGCCGACTCACCCTGAGCATTCAATTGTTTAAGGTCGCGGCACAGCGATTGTCTTTAATTGATTCCCAGTTTTATAGCGGTCATAAATAGAGGTTGTTTCTTAATGGAGGACTTATTGATTTGCAAGTTAAAGTCAGGTTAAAGTTATGATTTCAAATAAATCTTTACGTAATAAGAAGACTCGCTTATTCTTGGGCTTAATAAGCATTGCCAGCAGACAACGTGGCAATGGCGGCCTTTTTGAGTACTTGGCCCATTGACAAAAATGCCATTGTATGTCCTAAATAAATATCAAAGGATACAAACCTGAAGCACTGGAATCCAGGGCCTTCTCCATATCCCTCATAAGCCAATGTCGCCCTGAGAAGAACGTCTGGTTGTCTGTTGAAGGTACTTCGAAGAACAACGGTCGTAATGTCAGCTGTGGTGATGGATGTACTGTGGAAGATGAAAACGTCATGTAAGTTGATAGCCTAAATATAGTATAACTTATTACAAATACGACGTCCAACACAAAAATTTGGAAATCACTTAACATAGTCTCTTAAAAGGTATGTATGACAAGCATTTTTTCTTCTTCTTTTTTATGTTTAGCTAATTTAGGACTTGGCCACGCAGACGAAGTTTCAGGCAAAAGTAACATAACAAACAATCACGCCCTATAAATAATCGTTCAATATATATGGGGGTGATTTTCAACCCACTTGTTGCTGTACTTATTTTCTATTCCAGGATCAGATTAATTAATAATTTTAGATTCATTACATTAATTCATTTATAACAATATTAGAATTTCCTGTTTTAAAAGGCTTATAATAATTATGGTACCAAATAAATGCATGTTTGCAAACTTTAAATGCAAATCATCGCCGGTGAAGTAGGAACCGCGCATAACGAAAACCTCAATACTGCATTCAAAAATAATTCCAACAATATTAATTACAAATCTAATTACGCCAAACATAATTTAGAGACTCAACAATAAGATCTTGCGCACTTGCTGATTCAACATGGCTGATTGAAAAATATTAATTTAGTGCAACAATGAACCTTTTTTGATTTCTGATGAAGTTGAAGATTGCTTGCTGTTGATTCTGGCGGAGCGTCTGGCAGCCGTTTTCCTTGTTTTGAAGAAGCCGCTGGACATTCGAGTTAGCTCGTCTGACCTGCCGCTTTGGAGTGCTAGAAGGAGATGGTAGCTTTATTAGTGATTTTTCAGACATGAGTGTGAAGGACAAAGTATAATTTCTTCTATTCATTGAAAGAGTGACTGCTAATATTTTTATTGTAGATATGAAGTTTCTTGTCTACTCTTTTGCATCCAAAGTTATCTTTGGGAAAGCGTTACAAGATTCACTACTTGTTTCTTATAGATGACGTTTAATAGCGCTTTTTAATGGTCTAACTGAAATAAATAATTTCACAATCTAGTCGCAAACTCATCAGCGACAATCAACGTCAATATAAGTAGGTAAATTACAGGCATTTTTGACAGATTGACAGTAAGATTAGATTGCGATCGTACCTAAAAATTTGTAGAATTGCCTTCCTAGTATTATTATATGAAAAAGTATTCAATAATCGTAAAAATTTACGGTATAATGAACAGAACTTAAGGATTGGTCCTAATCTGCCCAAAAGTAGTTTCCAATGCTATCTATTTTTACCAATATAGGCAAGGAGCCTATCAGAGGTTCTCGTGTCAAAAGCTAATAACAATTCTTTAGGAGTGGTGGCTATCGGCGATCGTAAAGCACAGAAGGCGTGGTAGCTTAATGAATGACTGACCACTTCAATCTCCAAAAGCCTAATGAGGGTAGATAGAAAGCGAACTCATTTGACTAATTAGATCTGTCAAATTTGACAAGCAGCCGAAAAAACAATCTTTTTCTTTTTTTAGGTTCCAGTAGACTAATTAGTGCCTTTCTTTTTATTTTTCGGTACTGCAGCCACCACCTTAGCACTATGATACTACATGGGCGGCCATTAATTTGTATGAAAATCCAAAGTTTTTACACATGGACCTAATTTTGTAAAAACATTTTTACATGAAATACATCGGGTTTCGTCAACATTTTTCCAATTGTTTTTATTTTACACATGAACCTCACTTTGTGAAAACATTTCTTCCTGAATATAAAAAGGGTTTAGGTACCTACTTGGTCAATTAGTCTATATTTTTTTTCGAAGAAATTGGAATGATTTTGGATATTTAACGCTGATTTGATAATAAATTAAGTTAATGATCATTGAACTGTTATTGCTGGATAGTAATTTAACACTTTTAGCATATTGAGTTAGTTTGACATCATTAACTTTTAATTTAATTAACCCCATTTTTGGCAGACCTAAGCCCAATTAGTCTGGTGTAGACACTTACTGTTGACAGAATGCCGTCTGCTCCCAGGACTGGAAGACGAGCAGTTGCTGGCTGCAGATAAGGACATGGATGCTAGAGAGCCTAAGGAGTCCCGACCCAGTGGGGTTGCTACCTCCACCTCCGAGGATCCGGTGAGGGTTGATACCTGAAATAAAATGGTTATTAAAATTAGTACTGGGTAATGCAAGTAGACTAAATAAATGAGTGATAATGAGAAATCTATCTAGATACTACCTAATATTATAAAGCTGACGAATTTGTTTATTTTATGTTTCAACGTGTTAATTTCCGGACCCACTGGTTCGGTTCTGATAATTCTAACTGTAATAGGAAGCAATCCTCGAAACTATAACTCTGATTCTGAAATTCTAATTCTAATAGGGAGCTGTTTAATCCCTAAATGTACATTACATTATTATAAATATTATAATAGGAATCTGTAAGAAAATTAACGCAGAAGAAGTTGCGGATAAAAGCTAGTGTAAGTTAGAAGATTTAACCACACCCAGTGTCCGAGGTTCAATTAACCAATAAACGTTAATTCACGAGTAAACAGGTACGTGAAAAACTTCACGTTAAAGCCGTCTCTGTGATTACCATCCTTAATTTAACGTGTACTAAGGTAAATTTTTTAATGGCAATATTATTATATTTTCTTTGTCCTAGAAAGTTACATGCGTGGTAAATAACCGACCTTATGTTTCATGCAGTTAAGGTCCAATTTTGAGTTACACTGCCAAGTTTACACCTGAGAAAAATTTATAAGGGATTTTGGTACTTACAGGACTTGTATTATGTGATGCCAGCGTATGAGCGTCCAGGGAAGCGAGTGAGGTACAGCTATCTCTAGCCTTATTCCTCGCCCCGCGTCTCTCGCCCAGTAACAGACCCAGACGCATGTACAGGTCATTCTGCCGTCGGGACTCGTACCCAGCTTGCTTGATGTGACCTCCTTCGTCGTCTGTGAATGGAATTAGGAAACTGTTAATTTATGGTGTATGTTTTTGGTGGTTCTCCTTACTATGAAGGTGCAGCTACTTTTTCTTCTTTATCGTGTGGGCAGTAAGATCTAACGACCCTAGTCAAAGTTTCTAAACCACCTTAAGGGCCTCTGACATGGTTACCGTTGTCGGTGATGTCTAAGATAAACTAGCTACAGCTACTGCTAAATATTTTAAAACGGGGTTTAACAAGATACAACATGTAGGTAGCCGTTGAGTACGCCTATTATCAAATTAAGTAACAGAGCAAAAACTTGACTGCCGTGTCAAAAAGGCAACTAAAAAGCAAGCAAAATACAAGAATTAGTCACAGACAAAACATGAAAACTGTCATTTTTATGGCAGTCGGGGGATTTCTTAGATAAGAAAGTGTTCCACAGAGCCCCTCCCCCCGAAGTCCCCATACATTAACTCTGAAAACATAACACTCCTTTTTTTGGGGCAGTCGTGTAATAAAAATTACTGCTGAGAAATGACTTTTTATTGGTGTGAAGAATTGTAATTTTTGGTAGTGCGCAAAGACACATAACATTGTGCTTATGGGGTGCATATACAGTACAGGGGTCGTGGAGGTGTTTAAAGTTTGAATATAACTTCTAAAATTTTTAAAACCTTCAATCTACCATACCCAGACCATATCTAGAAAGCGTCTGGGTACGGACCAGATGGTTTCTAGATATGGTCCAGGACAGAAAATCAATGCAATGATGAAATGAATACGACTGTAACTTTCAGCTACTTTAAGTGTCTTTTAACACCCGTTATTAGCATTGCTATAAAATAAAAGTGTCAGCAATTAATGAATAATCAGTCTGCAACTGTCTCTCTACCTTTCTAAAGACATTTCTCTTAAACTGCACTAGGTCATAAGAAAATGAAGAAAGTTCCTCACTATCTACCTTCTCTGGTGCCATTAAGCAAGATATTCAATAAAACACCTACATCATAATAAAACAGTTTACGAGCATTTAACACAACAGGGATTATAAACACATAATTGAATTCTCAACAGCTGCTTTCAAATTGATAAGCCATTGACAATTCTAACATAAAGGTGCAAAAATGTACAAAGTGTAGATACAATTACGGGTAACACAAACTCAAATACAATGAGTGGTTTTTACAAACATGCCGTTTATTACAAGCTTACAAAACAAAACACTCTCTGGTAAAAAGAACAACAAAAATCAAATCATAATTAATGTGGAATACATGCATACCTATATAAAACACACAATCGTGCAATAATCTTATGGCGTTGTAAACGGATCATATTTTCCCGGCAATGAGTGGCTGTAATAGATTGCCGGCAATGTTTTAAGTAAGGCCCGGCTGTACTTAAAATGTTGCTGAGCACTTGGTGATATTTTCAGTGTGAAATAATTTGGTTACAACACTTTTTTATATGTAATTACTTCAAGCGCCATATTTTCCACGTGTGTAGCTGTAATGCAACAAAAACTATTTGAGCACTTTTACACACACATAAGACGCAAATATATCTAAAATGAAAACAATGACAGGTTCAAAACCCTTGTTTAGGCTTAGTATGATATTAACTTTTGTACCGACATAAACACTTTTTTTTTTTTTTTTTTAGAGATGGTAAAATCATCATATGTCCCCTCCCGTCCTGGGCGGGGCGGGAGGGAGTGTCAGACTTTTACTGACTAAAAACCATCTATGTTCCTTCGTGTGCCCTTTGCGTTCCGGGGGCGCGGTATCTCTTTCGAACAACCCGCAGCCCCACCGACATAAACCCTGCGATTACAAGACTATCGTGGACTTTTTTCCTCCAAATCTGTTATTTTTTAGAAATCGTATCCATACTTCCGTAACAAAATATGAACTTTAAGAAAATATGGATCGTTTTTCTTATGCAATATTTATACTTTCTTAGCGAAGTTGAACTTTAGGAAACTATGCATTCTAGTATCCGATCCCTAGTAATTATAGACTACAATGGTTTTTATCGCGATTTCAGTGATCCATAAATAACACTTGCAGCTTTTACAACAAGGTATCTTCTACACTGTTTTGTCTATTATCCTTTGTTTCCGCAGTTCCCATGACATTTCACAACAAATTAAGATGGTTTATGAAGTGACTTCCATATTAGGTATTGAAGAGTTCTCGACTTCTTGTTAAGAAGTTGTTGCTCTATTGTGTGTTAAAAATGAAATTGTGATCGCAGGAAGCGGAATAATATTAAGTCGCGTGAAGCGCTTGAGAAGTATTCTTAAAAACAATAGTAGTAGTATGTTTGAAAGGTTAGAGAAAATATGAGAAAAACAAAAGATGTAAATCGTAGATGTTTCTTAACTGTATCTACTTATGTCACGTGAAAAGATCCCACATCTTAAGTAATAGTAATAATATCAGCCTATTATTGTCCCACTGCAGGGAAAAATGCCCTTTCTCATACAGAGAAAGCTCAAGGCGGATTGGCGATTTCAAACTTATGTTAATTTTAAGCCCAAGTAATATATTTTTTATTTCTGCTTTCTGCTTTCTTTCTCCTTTTGAACATTAACTATACATCAGACTACGGCAACGGAAGAGGAGCAATAACCAAAGCCCTCATTTAACGCTTACCATAGAATGCAAGATAAACTTAAAAAGTAAATATAAATTGTAAAAGTCACATTGATCACCCGGTATCGAACTCACAACGCATGAGACGACATTGTTTACATAGATTATCACAAAATCCTCGCGTAATATTTTACCCACCTGTTAGCCACATCTGGGTGCAACCGATATCGGTCGTGTTGGCGTCCTGTGTAAGCCGAGAGCTCCGACAGGTGCGGATGTGAAGGCGTGGGAACGTCGCAGTTTCGAGACCACAACTCGATATCTACTGTGTTACTAATGGGGTTTGAAAACACCGATAGAAGGAGTTCTAGGTAACACACTTGTAGTCTCAATTCGAAGGATTTTGACGGACATTTGTAACCCATTGTTTCATACTGATAATTGGCTGTATATCCCGCGGTGATACCCGCACGCATTCAGTAACTTTTTTGTACATACCTATCTAACAGTGGTGAAAAAAGCATCGTGAGAAAACGTGGACTTCAAATTAATGTAAATATTAAGTCTGGAATCGCCAATCTGCTTTGAGCAAGCGTGGTGATCAATGCTCGTGCCTTCTCTGTGTGAGAAGAGGCCTTTGCCCTGCAAAATAAATAATACTTACTTACTTATTTATTTTCAACTTTTGAAACTTTTTGAACTGCCTCGTTGGCCTAGTGGTCCTGAGCGCGACTGCTACGCTAGAGGTCCTGGGTTCGATTCCCAGGTCGAGCAAAAAGTGTTATTGGGTTTTTCTATGAAATTCTCAGTAGCAGCTCGGAGTTTGGATTTGTGCCCGGTTAATGGCAATAGGCTCGCCCCCTATTACATGGGACCTAAATATACCGGCGAACTGTGGGTGTACATTGATACACCTCTGCCTAACCCTTAAGGGAATACAGGCGTGATGGTATTATTTATTTTCATTTTACGCGAACGAAGTAGCGAGCTCATAAAATGTCACTTCCATTGGACGTTTACAAGCTTTATGTTAATTTACAATGATGCAATTTAGTACACATATGTATGTAGAGCTTCAAGATTGACCTTTCACGCTAGTTTTGAGCCGACAAATGCCAACCATTCACTAAAGAACCTGGCATTTTGTAAAATGTCTTCATTTACGAACGAAACGAATTAAGATGAGGATATTTGAATAGACTCATTAATTTATCTTGTGGTTTACTGTGACGGTTGTGTTGACAACTCAATCCGAAGTAATGTTATTAGCTTGTAAAGTAGGTGCTGTACTAACTTATGTGTAACTAGCTTAAATCCGCAACTTTGTCTGCGTGAATATCGGTTGTCTGCGTGGTTTAGTTTCCGCGAATCTTTAACAATTTTTTTTAAAATAAAAGTTGTAGATTACTTCCTATAATATCAGCTATCTATCAGAGTTAACTAATGAAATGCAACTAGATTTAATGTTATTTTTCTCTCTCTTGTAATTGATGTTCAAAAGTGCCATTTAATGGTCAAATTGAAATTAAGGATTTATTTATTTTTTAAATTTTGTGGTCATAAAGTAAAAAAATACACTGTACAAAGGCAGACTTAATGCTTTAGGCATTTTCTTGAACATCACGCTACGACACACGGGACCGGAGCAGTAACCAAAGATGTTACTTATCACGGTTGAAAAAGACCACGCAGACGAAGTAGGGAGCAGAAGCTAGTCTAGTATAATATAATTGAAACACAACGACACATTAATTCATAACTTCCAATTGCTCATCAATGGAAGAAGCACAAGTAATCAATTTAAATGATTAGAACATCACGACCGAATGGAATCAATTAGTTCACTCATTCAATCCGTTCATGAATGGAATGATCACATCGGTCATTATGATTGTAGAGTACATCTGTCTGTGGTCGTTTGATACAATGGATTTTTTATTGAGCTTAGTACGTTATCTTGTAGGAAAGTATTTGGATAAGTCTGATTAAATGAAATCTTTTGTTTAAATAATTCTGATTTATTTTTTATTTTTGTAAAACTATTTTTTAATTGAAAGTAAGATTGAAGTAAGCTACCATTAGAAGTCTATAAGGGTCTAATAAGCGTCCATTTTTAACAGAATAACATTGCCAAACTTAAAAATAAAATCCACGATGCTCTAAATCAGCGGTCGGCAACCCGCGGCCCGCGGGCCGCATGCGGCCCGCGGCTCTCCTCCTTGCGGCCCGCGACAGTTTTGTAGATTACACAAAATTAATGATTTTAGGCGCGTACGCTAACGTACTCGTATAAGAAAATAGTCACTCAAATACAGCCTCAAACGTTACACTGAAATGTGTATAAGTACGGTTATATAAAAACTTTGAAGTTCGCATTTAAGTTTTATATATGTTTTTTTTATTTCTTTTTCACTTATTGTTGCTTTATCGTTGACATAGTGCTACGTACCCAAGTACGTATCCATTAATAAAATTTACATTAAAAAAAGTTTGTGCATCACATGTAATACCTATATTGGATGTAAGGGACATTGGTTCCAGCGGGCTATGTCCGACATTTGTGACGTGGCAATGCCCCGAGTCCCGCATGGCGGCGCCCGCCGGCAGGTGTACTGGTGGTCGCAAGAGATTTCGGCGCTGCGGGAGGCATGCGTCGCTGCGCGACACCCGTACACCAGGCATCGCAGACTCCGCATTCGGCCACCGAATGCGGCGGCCATTGAGGCGGAGCTGTACGAGGGGTACAGGGAGGCGAAGACCGCCCTCAACGAGGCCATCTCGCGGACCAAGGCTCAGGCCCGCGAGGAGTTGCTGGGGACTCTGAACGCGGATCCGTGGGGGCGCCCTTACAAGACGGTGCGGGACAAGATCCGCACCTGGGCCCCCCCGCTGACGCAGAGTCTCCGGCCGGAGCTCGTTGAGGACGTGGTGAGCGCTCTGTTCCCCTCGCGGGGAGAACATCCTCCCCCGCCCATGGCTCCGCCGCCTGCGATGCCGGAAGCAGACCACACTGACGACGACACACCTGAGGTGACTGGGGTAGACCTGAGGGTGGCGGTACGTAAGCTGAAAGGCAAAAATACCGCCCCGGGACCCGACGGCTTGCCTGGGAAAGCCTGGGTCCTGGCCTCAGAGGCTCTAGGGCCCCGATTGGAGGGGCTCCTAAGCGCATGTTTGGAGAGGGGCCAGTTCCCACTTCGTTGGAAGACGGGGAAGCTGGTCCTCATTCGGAAGCCTGGGCGCCCTGCGGACTCACCGTCCGCATACCGGCCCATCGTGCTGCTCGACGAGGTGGGTAAGCTCTTTGAAAGAGTGATTGCGGGCCGCCTCGTCGGGCACCTGTCTGGGATGGGGCCGGACTTTGCTGACTGCCAGTTCGGCTTCCGCATGGGGCGCTCTACGGTGGATGCCATCATGCGCGTGAGAGCTCTCTCGGCGGGGAATGCTGTGTCCCGGGGCAGGGTTGTGCTGGCGGTGTCGCTGGACATCGCCAATGCGTTTAACTCCCTGCCCTGGTCCTGCATTAGGGAGGCACTCCGGTACCACCGGGTGCCAAACTACCTCCGTCGGGTGGTCGGGGCCTATCTGTGTGATAGAGCCGATATCTACCCTGGTCGAAATGGTGAATGGAACCGGCGAGAGATGCCGTGCGGTGTTTTGCAGGGATCGGTGTTAGGGCCGCTCCTGTGGAACATCGGCTACGACTGGGTGCTACGTGCTGACCTCCCCGAGGGCGCCAGCGTAGTCTGCTACGCGGATGACACGTTGGTCCTGGCGCAGGGGTGGTCGCACGAGGCGGCGGCCGACCTTATGACACGCGGGGTTGCGATAGTCGTCGAGAGGATCCGGCAATTGGATCTCGAGGTGGCCTTGCACAAGTCCGAGGTAATGTGCTTTCATGGGCTTCGGAACGCGCCACCTTCGGGATCCCAAATAACGGTAGGCGGGGTTTCCGTCGGCGTCGGGTCGACGATGAAGTACCTGGGACTTGTCTGAGGCTCTACGCGGGGGTCGTGCGTTCGATGGCCCTTTACGGGGTCCCGGTGTGGGCGCGGGGCTTGAGGCGGCTTGCCGCCCATTACCTGAACGCGTCCCAGCGGGTGATCGCCATAAGGGTCATCCACGGATACCGCACGATCTCCGGCGAGGCAGCGAGCCTCCTTGCCGGATTGCCGCCGTGGGATCTGGAGGCGCTGGTCCTCGCGCGCCTACACGAGTGGCGCGCGGAGGCACTAGGCCGGGGGGAAACTCCGCTGCCGCGGCAAATTGCCGCTCAGCGGACGGACCTCCGGCTCGATCTCATGGCGACATGGAGAGAACGACTGTCGCAACCTCGTGCAGGGCACGCCTTGATTGAGGCGGTAAGTCCCCTCTTTGAGGAGTGGCTTGAGCGGCGCCACGGCACCCTCACCTACCGCCTGAGGCAGGTCCTCACCGGACATGGAAAGTTCGGGAGGTTCCTGCACCTCATCGGGCGGGAGGAAACGCCCGGGTGTCACCATTGCGAGGATCGCCCCGAGGACACGGTGGAGCATACTTTGGCGGTGTGCCCTGCTTGGGCTGAGCACCGCCGAGTCCTCGAGGCGGCCATCGGCGGCGGCGCCCTCTCGCGTCCGGCACTGGTTCAGGCCATGGTCCGGAGCGAGAGGGAATGGGAAGCAGTCGCCTCCTTCTGCGAAGCTGTAATGCTAGGGAAGGAGGCGGCGGGACGGGAAAGGGAAAGGAGGGTCCCCCGTCCCAGCGGCCGCCGCGGTAGACGCTCCGGGCGTCGGGAGCCGCGAGACGACTCCCGGCCACCGTAGGCGCGGGTCTGTGGACGGTGAGCAATGGGTAGCTCACCGTCCGTACGTTCACTGAATAACGACAGACCGTGTCGACGGCGCGTTCGTGTTCCACGCGCGCCTCAAAGAGATGTCAGCAAACTTGGATGGGGCCACTGAGGGCCGATGCCTGCCAGGGCTGCGGGTTGTTCGAAAGAGATACCGCGCCCCCGGAACGCAAAGGGCACATGAAGGAACATAGACGGGTTTTAGTCAGTAAAAGTCTGACACTCCCTCCCGCCCCGCCCAGGGCGGGGGAAGTTATTTGATGATATCCCGCCTATAAAAAAAAAAAGGGACATCTATCCTTAAACTAAAACCATGAATACTGTATTTTGGACTGAGTATCAGACAACAAGGTGTTTTTATATGAAAACCATGAGTAAAGAGATATGGAGGGTTTTAATACTTTTCAGTAAAAATCCGCTCTTATTCCTTCTGTATCGTCCTCAGCGGCTGAAAAAATTTCTTTTGCCCTTGTTTTAGGCAAAAAAATATGGTTATTGCCATTAGGAACGACTAAAAAAGCAATAGGCCAATTTTTCAAACTTGATCTGCCGAAAAAAGACGAAAATTAAAAAAAAAACATCAAATTCTAATCAAAAAACATAAGTACAGATGAGTTGAGAACCTGCCTTTTGAAGTCGGATAAAAATTATGTGAAAGCGCGGCCCGCCACTTCCTCATTTTTCCGCCATGTGGCCCTTGCCTGCCAAAAGGTTGCCGACCGCTGCTCTAAATCATCACAGCTCACCTTAAGCTAACTTCATTTAAATTCACCAAGGAAGAATTTACAGAAAAATGGGTGTGCAATGGTACACCTCAACCTAACATATAGATAGATAGCAAAAAACTGAAGCAAAAAACCCAAATTTAAAATCCCAAATTCAAAATTGAATAGAAACCAGTACCAAATCTGTCATCATTTAGTCTAGACTACACCTAAACTCAAAACATATGTGACCATGACAACCATACAACATAACATACACAGAGACATCCATTCATTCCCATAACTGATTCCCAACACAACATGGAAGCTATACTCTTCATCAGCAAAAACTAAAACCACTTCCTTCACCTCCATTGATCTATAGGGATGGGATGTCGTCGGGATATCGATAAAAAGTATCGACTCCCACGATTTATAAGTCGATGAGCTTTAAGTCTGTAGGTATGTAATTGTGTGTATAGTTACTGGTTTTTTTTTATCTGTGGTTGGCTCTGGGAGTGGGAATCTGGATGATGTTATTATGGGGTTAATGCTGGTTGATAAAAAAAAGCTGTGGTTGTAGAAAGATAATTATTATTTTAGATATTTTTTATTATCGATATGATATTAGAAGCTATAAAAAGTGCATTCGGCGTCATTATGGCAAAGAAATAGCTTTATGGCCAAAAATGAGATGTCTCCTAGATTGCAATAAAAAAAAATGTATTTTAATTCTTAAACTGGTAGATACAAATCTACTTTTTTAGCCTGTGTTGCTCCACTGCATGGCCTCCCTTTCTCCTTTCGAATAGTCTCTATCATGAGTTAGTGTGCACCAATTCTACCTACCAATGGGACCCCAAATGAAACCTAAGAAATGGCAAGGCCATAGAAACATTAGTACATATATGTATCGTTTAAATCCTTAAATTATTATTGATGTACGGCCAAAAATCGACTTGTAGAGAAATTTTATTTCAGTGATACACCTAAGTTTCTAAAAGTTACATGACCTATAGTAGGTGATGAAAGGACTGTTTATTGTTGTCGAAACGAAATAAAGCTTTCAAACCGAAATTAACACAATTTAATGGACAAAAAGAGAATTTTACACGGAATGATTGCGCAAAAAGAAAGGACAAACATTAAACGTCAAAAAAATATTCATAAAAAAAACAATAGCCGAAGAGATCGTTACAACCCTGATCAATAACAATGACCTTTTTAATCAAATAAAGTTTGACCATGACTCCTCTCACTGTACCCAATCTACCGTCAGTTTGAGTGACATAATTGTTGTAATGTTACAACCTGTTGATACGAACACTGCCAAGGCTACACGTTAGATACGCAATGAGTTATTACGTAAAATTGTGAGGTAGAGCGATTTGAATGTCAATGTTATGATGGTTGAAAGATGAGGTTAATAATTCTCTCACGGCGGCTAATCAAGTAATGGAGACTAGCCAAGTACACAGGAGTTATAGTGCGCGATAATGTGCGCAAACACAGGTACACTCCCTCTTCTCTAACTCTTATAGTCAGATGGGACGGCAATCCGACATAACCGGGGAGAGATTAGGCGCAGGACCAACGGATTTACGTGCTTTTAAACCCCGAGCTGCTACTGAAGAATTCGTAATGGAAAAAGCCAATAACACTTAGCTCGCCCTTTTTTTTTAAGGGATGGGAAATTATAAAATGTCTTCTTCTACTCTGGGTGGGGCGGAAGGGAGTGTCAGACTCTTACTGACTAAAACCCACCCGTGTTCCTCCTATTGCCCTTTGCGTTCCAGGGCGGCGGTAACTTTTTCTAATAAATTCAGAAATCTAATCTAGGACCCTACTACCAAAAGTCGCGCTTGTCGACCACGAGACCAAGGGGGTCAGTCAATGAGCACAGTATAGTAAAAAGATAGATAGCCGTGGCACTCATTGTGTTTGGTAGAATAATGAACCGGTGCAACATGGTTGTTGCGCGACTTGTACAAGTGGGCACTGCCAAGGTTGTCGGCTAGATACACTATGTAAACATTTCAGTCAGGTGAAGTTTGAGCTTTCAGAGACATAGTTCAGACCATTAGAATCTTTAGCTCTGTCTAGGTACGCTGAGAACATCAGGAATTCCATAAACCAGTACTAGATAAGTAAGGTAAAAGAGGTTGGATTCAGAATAAGAAAGAATGAAAGAATTTAGAGGCATTATTTCTTTGTTATAATAAAGTTTGTAGAAGGATGTCTCTACAAGTTAAAGATGGATTACAAACATTCTTTCACTAATAGAAACCTACACTATTGCAGAGTGCTATAGACTATGTATTATAATTATTATATTCAGCTTTCATGCGGAGGAAGTCACGATCAGAACCTAGTTTTACGTAAAGCTCTGTTTTATTTCCAATAGCTCATATTATTAGAGAATGAGGTAAAAAATTCAATCAAATTAACATCGAAAAACGATGGTCACGTGATCACCTGAAACCTAATGTTCGATGTTCTGTAGTCACTTACAATTCATTCATTAAAGACAAATATAACCGCAACAATACCACATAATTAAAATCATGGATCACCCTTTTGTAAACACAACATAGTCAGAACCTAAACATGATAGAAACTTGATCACACAATGTGGTGTTTCACACGGAGAACACGACGGAAGCGATGTATCCTGTGGTATAGATAAACTTTACACTTCATTGACTGAAAGGTCCTACGCAAACGTAGACACTTCTTGTTGCCGACTCAGGACACCATGTGGTTGCCGGTTGCTACTTCTGGACATTGTTGGTGCTTGTTTTCTGAACATTTTGTTAGGCAAATAATGTGTGCAACTACTTGTTTTTCTTTTTGGTACATGGAAACTATTGTAGTTTGTGTCTAGAAACTTTTCAGTGTCTTGTTGTGTTGCTGGCACCGTAAATTTTTGTAATCAAAGATGGACGTGTCAAGTAGAAGTAGCAGGTAACCATTAGGGGTGTGTCTGCGAATAATTATGCAAGGTGATGCTTTACTTATTTTATAAAAATAACATAGCTAATGTTGTTGTCGATTGCTTGTGCCAGACACAAGACACGAAAGTGTTTACGTTTGTGCAGCGCCTAAGTTTGAGCAGAGATTCAAATACACAGTTTGAAGTCTAGTTACTAGAATATTGAATATGAGAATAGATTGTCATGTTTTTGGGATTTGCTTGTAATGAGTTGTGTTTATGTTAGTGTACTATATCAGTGAGTTCTGTAAACTGTCCAGCAAGTAATTGTAATGTTTGACTACTAATAATCTTACTTACTATAGAAAATGCGAAAGCCTTGATGGATACATGTTTCTTACTCATTACACTCACAGAGATACATTATAATCTGGAATAGTACATAGGCTACTTTTTATTCTGAAAAAAAAAAAAAAAAACCTGTGGGATAATTATATCAACTTTGATGCTGACGAAGTCGCGGGCAGAAGCTAGTGAATAATAATTAATGAGAACTGATAAGCTTTCAAGCCCAGAATTCTTCCAAAAAATATACTTTTCCTTTCCTTTTTCACCTAAAATACGAAACCTTTCACCTCAAAAAAGACCAGAGGACAACACAACACTAAAAAGGCAATCAGAATGAATAAGCGCTAAACAAAACATGTTTCGTGTTTCATCAGGTCGGGTGACAACTGTGGCTCCGCTTACAATATTGTTTACATGGAGTATAAGCTTTGTGTGTCAATGGTGTTACCAGGAACCGGGTCATCAGCAACCTGAGCACTTGTTTTTGAGAATAATAACGTAGTACTGTAGAGGCTCTGGTTGACTGTATCAGATATAGACATACTATCACGACTGTATTTCCCGAAGGGTTATACCATATTTTCCTATTTTTAAATAGGATTTATCTCATAGGCATACGCAGCCAAAATGAAGTTGTATCTTGATGAGATGTTGGACTGCCTCGTTAGTCTAGTGGTCCTAAGCGCGACTACTCTGCCACTATTTTGCTGGGTCTTGGGTTCAATTGCCAGGCCGGTTATTGGGTTTTTCTATGAAATTCTCAGTAGCAGCCCAGAGTTAGGATTTGTGCCCGGTTAAAGGTAATATACATGCCCCTTATTACATGGGACCTCAACATATCTGAAAACTGTGGACGCACATTGGTACACCTCTGCGTATCCCTTCGGAGAATACAGGCGTGATGGTATGTTATGTTAAAAAGCTGTTATTTTGGCATTACAAACAGACACTGCAATTTTATTTATTTGTATTAATATTTTTACTGCTCAAAACCTTTTATTCCACGAGTATACCAGTACCTACACAACATATACCTAAGGCTAGTACAAAGTTATATATCAGCAATACTTGTTCCGATTGAACAAGGACCCGCCCTCACTCGTTTCTTTTGTTGACAAGGCAACTCCCGAGCTCAGCCTACGTGGTAAAATGTAACGTCATAGTGCTGCCCACTGGATTTAGTAATTTTGTCGTCTGGTAATACTAGGTCGTTGATTTGGAACGAACTATGTAATGATACCTAGTTGTATATTACTTGTAATATAGGAGGTCATATTATAAATGTTAACATAACATACCATCACGCTTGTATTCCCCGAAGGGTTAGGCAGAGGTGTAACAATGTATACCTACAGTTCGCCGGTATGTTTAGGTCCCGTGTAGCAATGTATGCAACCAGACACTAATCCGAAATTCGAGCTGCTATTGAGAATTTCATACAAAAACCTAATATCGCTTTTTGCTCGACCTTTGACTGCGGTTCGATTCCCAACCCAATTGCTCCAGTAGCATTCGCGGTTAGCACCACAAAAAAAACTGCAATATAAATCTTCTTTGTATAAAAATGCAGAAAAGACGTTTTTCATTAAAGTTTACCGACTTGTAGATAGGTACAAGTTTGACTCATGGTACTCACGCGCAACAAACGCAATAATATTTACAGCAAAACCTCGAATTTATTGTGTTTGTTTGTTTGGGTGCGTTTGCACCCACGATACAGGAGAAATTCCTAATTTAAAAAGTTAATTAAAAAAATTAAATCACATCTCAGCACGATGTATAAAAACCCTTGGAGGGTCATACCCATTTAGAACATGTTCTACCTTTAATAACTTGTACCTGTGACCTGGATATAATGATACAAAGTTAGAAGTACCGTACTTGTAATTTCATCGGCATTTGTGCCCTTCAAATTGGGACACATCAATCTGCTACTTGGTAACAACTATACTTGGAGTAATAATTTTGATACTTTCTAGCAGTTTTATTGTTACTTAATTATTGTATTTAATAGTGCTTATTGTAGTAATCTATAGATACTAATATTATAAAGAGGTAAGATTTTTTGTTTGTTTATTTGTAACGAAAAGGCTCCGAAACTACTGGACTGATTTTAACCATTTTTTCGCCAATTGATAGCTACATTATTTCTGAGTAACATAGGCTATATAACATCATGCTACAACTCATAAGAGCGGAGCATTAACCAAAGACGTAACTTATGGCGGATGAAATAAGCCACGCGGACGAAGTCCCGGACAGTTCTCTAATAATTAAAATAGTAATTATTGTATAGTTTGTGTGTTTATTGCTGTTTCCAAAGTTGTCAATTGCAAGACATATTAAATTTAATAGGTACTTTCCAATTACAAAAATAAGAAAATTGCTAGTTAATTATAATCACTTTATCTAAAATAGATAATGTGTGTAAAGTGTGTGATTTAAAGTTTAACAAGGTTCGTTGTGTGTTTAATGAGAATTCATTTTTACCGGCAATTTTATGTTCATTACTTTTGTCTGTTTCTTCAATGGTCAATTTATCTTGTAAATAAGCTTTAAAATATCACTATTGATGTTAAAATATCAATCATTGCATTTCACTGATTCCCTATAAATCATTTTACATTCAAAAAGCCATCATTTCTTCGATTCAATGGAACATACAATTTTATCAATAAACCTCAACTCGCCCACGAGTCGACGTTAATTTTGTCACCAATCTTTTATCTCGATCAAAGAATCGATTATTCATAATCTTCATTCATCAAGTTTCCTATACGATCGTGACTCATGCGTGAAGGTTACATTATTCAAACGATTAAGGTGATGTTATGAAATCGAATCAATGAATCGATTAAATCGGCTTAAAAAATCGGTTAATGAAATTAATCACACTTAAAATACCTTTATGTGCAATGACTTAAGTTAGAATAAACATAAATGTGCTTTTGACATAAATACATATAAAAACATGAAACCCTATTTACAAATGAATATTCAAATAACACAAAACCGTTCAAGCGTTAAGATTTTAAATAAAACAAACTCAAAACCACACAAAATGCAAAAAAACAAACGTAAAACAAAACCGGTATACGAAGCTATGTGTCAAACGCACGGAGCGATGCGAACAGGCAATAAGGTGTGCAAAAATCGGACGACGACCGTGCTAGAGACAGGAATGTGGACTGAATACCGATGTCTTCATTTACCGCAACAATCGATACTACATTAATCGATACAACAATCGATACAATTCAAGGAAGCGACAAACGATTCAATGTGTGTTCACCACTCAATCGAACACAAATTCAAATCACTTCCAGAAATAAGGCTTGAATTTACGATGTTAATGTTTATAAAGGCATGATCAATTCTTAAACCAACATTTGCAATTAAATGAGCAACATCGGTATTATCCACATTCCAATGCAAAATGTAAGACTTCGTGCCTGTCAATTGGTTGAGTCCTTGCGGCACTGAGGCGTGTGTGGACCACAGCGACCTGATCTTATTGAACACCAGGCTGTGCCACGCTGCGTTCCGTGGACCTTCCTCCGGCAATCCTGTTGGAGTACCCAGTTCCACATGTAGAACATTCTCACACCATCCATCAAGTAAAATTTCTCTCACAAGATCCCAATCGACCCGCGATGGACAATTAATTGCACCTCGCCACATTAACAGACCATTACAAATTGTAAAAGATACCATTATTCATATCGACAGATAGAAACGTTCGCTATCGACAGATTAAGTACAAACGTGAAGGGGCAAGGGCCGTGGCGAATTGATACTAATAGTTTATTAAGAAACTCACAGCTGTGAACGAAGTGTATATTTCAATTACCCAAGAAATCTGGTAGACCGGAATGATATAATTAATGGAAATGGAAAATGTAACAGATACAGAGATAATGTTCACAGCCGGCCCGCTGTCTGCGCGGGCAGCGTTGCAAAAGTACGGAATTATACTTTAACTAATAAATACAGTAGACAGACAACCGGTCCTTTAAGGAACCCCTACGTACATCCGGCGGGCCGGCGTGGGCGCGCGTGTCGCAACTGTCACTCACTGTTATTTACTGCGCGGCGGATCCTCGCAGTTTTCGTAAAGCTCATAAAACGGGCCATCGAAGTGAGAGGTGCACGCGGCCTGGTTGTGAATGAGATTTCGAGTTTGCCCAAGAAGGCATCAATGAAGTGTAGCTTGCGTGCGCAGCCGCTTGCGCAACGATGCAAATCCGCGGCTACCACGCGCGGGCCCACGGGTATGCTAATACGAGTGCGTGCGGACACTTACCGGAGAGGGGCACGTGGTTGTCGTGCGAGTGGCGCGCGCGCTGCCCGAACGGACTGCGCAGCGATTTGGGACTCAGGAAGAATCTTCTCCTGGTGTGCGGTGGTGTTGGACAGCTCTGTGCTAGGTTGGAAGGCTGCTTCGGTGGCTTGGGCAGGCGGTGTGGTGACTGCCAGTCGGAGTCCTGCCGCTGCGGTGAAGGCGTGTACCTCTCCATGGCCGGGCGCCTCTGGGCCTGGTTGTTCCTCGCGCACGAAGGACAAGCCTCGTTCCTGAACATGCAGGAGTAGCACCGCTCATGCCCGCAGGTGTCGATCAGTTTCCTCTTCTTGCCCTTGTCAAAGGGCATGTTACAGCTCGGACAGGTGGTGCCTCCCGTCTCGCTCTCCAGCAGCTGACGTATCGCCGCCAAGTCTGGAACAAGAATGAAGAATGTTAATATTGTTTTGATTATAACGCTTGTTTTGTCGTTCATCTATTAGTATGCGACAGTGCATGGCGGTCCATGCATGGCAATCGATTACACATTAACGACCCTTGAAGTTATTCTAGCTCAGGATAATAATATAATTTGTGGAGTACAGCGCAGTGGACTGTTATAACCAATTATATCGAATGAGGATGTTGCGTCGGAATTTAAATGGTGTTATGGAGCGACTGTAAATGACTGAGTTTTACGACGTTAAATGGTACACTAATGTTACCTTGCTTTACTTGTACTCTTATTTTTCGAAAACTTTATGTGAACGCGTCATAAATATCTTTATGTCTTCACATGTTTCATTATACGGGCGGTTCAGTTTAAAACAAACTGATTTATACTTTGGTGTCGTTATAACTTCTGGAAAAGCAGGCTCTCTCATCAAAACTTAAATCAACACTTTCAAATTAAGCGATTCGTAAATCACGTGTCTGTAAACGAAGTAATTAAATACAAATGTTGCCTCACGAGCTGGGTTGGCGAGACGGAGGTACACTCTGTCTCTTTCCCCCACACGTTAAAGCTTGCACTGCGTCCTGATTCCATCGACAAATGACATTACGAGAAGATTGACCGTCGCATGCGCATACCATGAGGTCTTTTACAAGTTTTTATTTTCTTTATAATGCCGTCGCCGTCGGAGCATTGTGGGCGAAATTAGTTTTTTTCTACCTCTCAAATTAACAGGATTAAATCCGGCGTCAATTAATTGAATTGGTCATTTAAATCGAAGTGCGTGTAAACAATTTCCTTTGAGTAAGTTATACGTGTCTGCTTAAGGCGTTCACGCAAGCTTTCCTTTTGTGACCTTTCCCAAAATACTTCTCCTGTGTTGTGACAGGCATATAACGTGTTTATGACGCTATGCAGGTTAATGAAACCAGTTAAAAATAATTTATGAGCCCATTGATGTAAGATTACGTGACATAAGTTTTTTTCTAGCCTTTTTCTTTTGAGCGTGGTTTCGATTTGATCGGGCAAAAGTGTTACTGGGTTTTTTCCATTAGGAACTTCTAACAGCCCGGAGTTTGGAAGTTGGTGGTGTAACACCCCCGTGACTCGGAAAGCAATAAAGCTGTTGGTCCTGCGTCAAATCTCTCCCATATAGTGTCGGGTTGCCGTCCCATCGGACTAGGAGAGTTAGGGAAGAGGAAGTGCACCTGTGTTTGCACACACACTTGAGCACTATAATACCTACTATCTGGCTAGTTTGTGTTAAGCTTAGCCGCCGTGGCCGGAATCGACCTGGAGAATACATAAGACATTTTCCAAAATGCGAAAATACCCGCTAAAATGATTTCTGGGTACTATAGTGTCCATGGGGAAAGGCAGTTGCATGTTTCGCGGACACCAGAGTATCCAAAGGGCACAACGGCTGTTGAAAACTCTTTTGAAAAAAGTGTGAGAGGTGCGGCTTTAAGACCGCTTTGAAGATAAGATAGTATACATAAATGGCGGTGCTTGCCTTCGCCTACAAACATAATGGATTCTTTTTATACTCTTAAACATGAGCTTCAAGATTAAACTTTAATATCGGTAATAAATTGTGAATTGCGCTTTATGCTACAGAAAAGATTATGTTCTTTTTTAATACAATGTTCGTTAAAGTTTAAAAGCAAATTCCGAGTAAATTGACTTGATGATCTGATTATTTGTTACCAATGTAATATTTTAATGGCAGTCACTGCAGGGCAAAGGCCTCTTCTTATACAGAGTAGGCAGGCATTGATTATCACGTTTTCTCAAGGTGAATAATAATTGCCGATTCCAAACTTATTTTAGGTTCATGATCCTTCAGTGTGTCTCTGTTAGTGATGTCCAAGATAAAATTAGAAAGTACATATATTACATTGGTACTTCTCCGGAATCGAACCAATCTCATGCAAGAAGCGGTCGCCTTAACCACTAGGCCATCACGACTACGAATATACAAAATAATGCATTTGTGATTAATTTATTATGCAAAAAAGTTGGTGTGAAGATTGAATCCATAGTCACAACAAGATATATCCGTTTAGTTAATGAAACTAGAAGAATCCCATTAATCAGGACTGTCAACACGGAGTTAACCAATTTCATAATAATATGTGAGATAAATTCTTTAATGTCGCATAACTAAAGTGAGCCAATTTATTTGGCGTGTCACCATTTTAATGGAATAGTTTGTTAGATGTCATCTATAGCTTGGTTCAGGTTAATGAAGATACCGTTGGATCAACTCATGGTTTTATAGAAATGTGTAAAGATTTTTAAAAACTGGCCAAAATAGTTTTTTTTTTACCCGACTACGGCGAAGCAAAAAGGAGGGTTATGAGGTTGACCGGTATGTATGTATGTATGTATGTATGTATGTATGTATGTATGTATGTATGTATGTATGTATGTATGTATGTATGTATGTATGGATGTTCATCTGTTCCCTCATAACTTCTAAACCATCTAACGTAAATTGACAAATGAGGTGTCATTGGAAGCGTCTTAATTGTCCGCTGGTTATAGGCTATGTTATGTTACAATAAATTGTATGTGGCACCCTCTAGAGCTCATGAAGATGTGAAATAATATTTTTTTTCTTCCAAATATGGTCGTGTTGCATATCAAATTAAAGGGCTTAATTAGCACATTTCAAATATATATAACTTGTATTAGTAAATTCTACACGGCACCCTTAAATTTCTAAATTTGAACCCCAAAATAATTTAAATAAAAAAGCAGTTTCAAAAACTAAAACCCGACTACAAAAAATTCACGTTCTAAAAAGTATGAAACAAGAAAACATTCTCATCTGAAAGCCGTGGTCGTATGCCACCTATTCCGGTAAAACAGTATGTGTATAGTAATAGAACATTCATCTTTAGCACTAAAGTTTACGGCAAAGTGGCATACGACCACGGCTTTCAGATGAGAATGTTTTTTACTATAATGTATTATTGTAAAGAAACACGTTACTTGTATAGCCCCTTTTATTTTACTGGGGACTCCATATAGAAATTGTCTTGATACATTGAATAAACTATATTTGAACGAAACAGAGTCAGCACTCAAGTAATGTCAGTAGTCAGTCAAAACCCTGACTATATCAGGCATTGATTATTCAGTTGACACGTCTTCGATTTGTCCAAGAAATACTTTCATTCAATCAACTGCAAGTTCCTACGATAAACTTTTGGTCGGAACTCTCAGAGCATCTCAGTAAATCTGTCAAGCCATGTATCTTCGTTTCTTATGTCCACCGTTTTTATATTAATTTGCCTCGACATCTGTAATTTTCACCATATTAAAAGTTTTGCAATTTATGTTATATAGAAGGCATGACATTTATTAAGTTGTCAAATTACTTGAGGTGACATTTTTTGGTGTGTTTTTTTAAAGCAGGGTTTCTTAAAGTGGGGTCCACGGACCCCTTAGGGCTCCGTAGCATGTGTATCAGGGGTCCGCAGTAGGTCAGTTTGTAGAGTGTAAACATATCAAGAAATTGTATAGTAAACTCGACGAGACGCATTGTAGTTGTTGAGTGGCGAATTCAATACGTAATCACAGACAATTTAATATTCTGATTGAAGCCAAACAGCAGCACCCTTCTCATTAGTATTATTTTATTAGTTTTAGTAGTACTTAAGTACCAAATAAAGATTTTTATTAATACAAATAACTTTTTTTTTCATTTCGACAGGGGTCCGTGGATTTTTTTAAATTGTGAAAGTGGTCCATGACTACAAAAAGTTTAAGAAACCCTGTTTTAAAGTATCAAGATTTGTGTACTACTTCGTGTTCGTAAAATATTTATTCGATACGTCAGTATTTAAATGAGATAAAAGAAAATAAATTGTAGTAAAGAAAATGAAACTAAAAAACAACGCATAATAGATACTAGCTTTTACTCGCGACTTCGTCCGCGTCAAAATTGATATATTATCCCAAGAAAACTGTACATTTTTCGGGGATAAAATCTAACCTATGTGCTATTACAGACTACAATCTATCTTAGAGTCAAATTTCATCCAGATCCTTTTAGCCGTTCTGGCATGATTGCGCAACAAACCCATCCATCCTCACAAACTTTCGCAATGTTAGTAGGATAAGTTTAGTAAGAAAAGAAAAACCATTATTTTTCTTTAAACATTATCTCTTTTATGACTGTTGCGAAATAATAATGGTCCATTTTATTAGTCTAAAAAAAGAGGAAGTGATATATTTTTAGATGGAAAAGAACAACCAGTTCTGTTGTTTTATGAACGACATTTTTTATATGTCTCATTGTTATCTCTAACTTTAGTTTATATTGCTACACGTGGCTCAAAATGGGGCCGTTGTACTGAGCGGTAGCTTACTTCAAGAGTGGTGACGTCATATTGTTGTCCATTACAGGATTCATAGAAATCTTAGCGTCATCTTGATTGAGTCGGTTCACCAAAATGTCAACTAGATTAAGTTCTTGATTCATCATCATTTGCTTTGGTTTCATTTAAAATAATACCTACCAGCTTATTATTGTCCCACTGCAGAGAAAATACCTCTTCATACAGAGAAGGCAAGACCATTGATCGCCACGCTTGCTCAAAGCGGATTGGCGATTTCAGACTTATATTCATTACTAGCTTTTGCCCGCGACTTCGTCCGCGTGGATTAATAGTTCCCGTTCCCGGGGGATTTCCGGGATGAAAACTATCCTATGCCCTTTCTCGGGTCCCAGACTATATCTGTACCAAATTCCATTGAAACTGGTTCAGTGGTTTAAGCGTGAAGAAGAGACAGACAGACAGAGTTACTTTCGCATTTATAATATTAGTACGGATAAATCCAGGTTTTCTTTTACCGATATCAGTGCTCGCGACAAAGGTGCTATATTATCGCACGGGAACAGTACATTTGTCCAGGATAAAAAGTAACCTTTGGTGTTATTCCACACTACAATCTATCTCAGATCTAAATTGCATGCAGATCCGCTCAGCCGTTTAAGCGTGACCAGAGAGAGTAACAAAAGTATTTGTAAGAGTAACAAACATCCATCCATCCATTCATCCATCCTCACCACGGAGTAATTTCTTTACTCCGTGATCTTCACAGACTTTCGCAATTATAATTTCAGTAGGATTTGCAATCTCCGAATGTCAACGATCTTTAGATCTGTGTGAACTATAGGACCAACGCGATTTAAAAACATGTGTTTTTTTAGTCTAGATGTTATCTAGGCTTTACAAAAACAAGTCTATTTTCAGTCATGATCAAATAAAAACTCCGTGGGGCGTACAGTAGTTCGGTATGTCGGTTATGTCAATTATTAGAGGACTCAATTGTTTTTGAGCCGTGTACCATGAGACTTGGCATTCCACTTATCGTTATTGTAACAATATGGTATTCTACATACTGCTCACTTATGAGGATTGTAAAGTGCAAGTCTTGGAGGCAATTACTTATATTTGCGTTTCGAAATATTGTTTCGGGCGCTAACGTTTTTACCCCCATAAATCTTTACAAAATGAGACAATTTTGGTCCCATTAGATTCCGTCCCAGGTTCCCAGGTCCAAGTGTTATTGGTTTTCTATGAACTTCTCAGTAGCAGCTTGGAGTCAAGATTTGTGCCCAGTTAATGGCAATATGCTCGCCCGAACTGTGGGTGTACATTGGTATACCTCTGCCTAACCCTTAGGGGAATACAGGAGTGATGGTTTGTTAGAGTATATAATATAAATACCTACAATACCTTAATTTTGGTATGTACGGTTTTCTTCTATAAGTTTTTAAGTCAAAAAATTAAATATTTAGATGCTAATAACTTATATTGTACGAAAATGTCTTTAAAATAAAAACTTACATGCTTAATTTTTCATTATGTTATATCTAAAACATTTCCAAAAAATATGAATGGGAGAAGTTACGAGAGAAAGGACATTTACAGCTTCACAATCATCTTAATAAACGATACTATAGTTTCCACACAAGTGCCTTGGTATGAGCCATGTCTGGCAAAACGGACGCTGACTCACACAAATCGGCTGGAGGTAAAAAATCATTTGCAACTGCTGCCACAATTTTACATTTACCTTCATCATCATCACCTTCTCAGGCGAATCTGTTCTTTATTGTGTCTCTATTAAGGTGTTAATGTCATTGTAAAAGATTCTAGGGATGATTAAGTTATTTCTGTGTCTTGTATTCAAACTGGTTTTAGGTCACGCGTCAGTGGGAATATCAAAGTAATTTTCTTTAAGAGAACTCATCAATTTCTTAGTCGTTAACTATTTTTTGTTAGACACGTCTATGAGAGCCAGACTGCATTATTATGGTCTATGTGAGACGTATTTTGGATCAATTTAACTCGATATTTTTAGGTTAGTGAGTCGATTTGATACATTTGATTTTGTTGTACGGTTTTCTTAGTATTTTGCATGATAAGATAGTGGTGTATGGTTTAGCGTTCCGTGTCGGTTTTTTGGGAACCATTGTTTTGGAATTAGAGCAAGGTCAATAGTTACAATAAGGCCTTTATTATTTAATATATTTATTGTTGTGTTTGCCATAACGATCCTATAACACCTATTTTTTTCCCTATTTTCGAAGTATAATTAATTTTAATTCTGAACTTCGCATACATTTTTTTTCTTTTTTTTAGACGTAAGTACATTGATTTGTTACTGTTGGATAGTAATAAAATACTTAATAAAAAAAAAACTGATTTTCTGTTTGTTTGTGTAACGCGCTAAACTCTGGAACTGCCGGTTGGATTGGAACACATCTTTGTATGACTTGATAGCCAAAATAGGAATAGATATAACATCACGCTACGACACGGGAGCGGAGCAGTTACCAAAGACGTAATTGAACACGGGTGACACCACAGGGTATATGGAATTAGTTTGACGTATTGTTGTACGTATATGTCACCGGAAAATAACAAGATCCGTAAGTTTATCAATTTACTAGGAAGTTTATAAACTTTCGTAAGATTCTAAACGGGAGATAAATTGTAATATTTTACGTCCACATTTTCGTAAATTGATAAACTTACTGAACTCACTCGTAAAATAATAAGTAAGCAGTAACCAAACGCTACGCGCGATCTGATTGGTTGGCTGTCACGTGTCACTTCTCCTTCCTCCTATGGACACAAGCATTGCCACTATGAACATTGACCAATCAGAGAGCAGTGTGTTATTTTACGTATTTCAAAGATCGTATATTTAAAAGAGTTTCTGTGATTGGTCGAACCATATAAAATCTTACGAATTGATATTCGTTAGTTTATAAATTTACCGTATGACGTCGGAAATTGATAAATTTACGAAAATGTGGACGTAAAATATTACAATTTATCTCCCGTTTAGAATCTTACGAAAGTTTATAAACTTCCTAGTAAATTGATAAACTTACGGATCTTGTTATTTTCCGGTGACATATACATATTATTGTTAGCAGGACTATGCTTATCTTAAAAACGGGCTAAGTTTAGGAATGTAATTGCATCAATACACAGATCATTATACAGATTATCTCTATTACCTTCTCAGTCTTTAGCATTTATATTGCTAATATTGTTCACATGGGCTTCCTACATTCTACCAACGCGTGTCTGTCCCTCCTACAGCTATATTCTGAATAATATCGAATAGTTCAAGGTGTACATAATATATTTCTATCGTGTTTATTTGTATTTAGTTATAGTAAGACTTTAAAATTCTTTTATAGACCTAGGTCTTTAAATATCTAGTCTTATTGTCTTATTATCTGCAAATCTAGAACTTAGCTACTCGTAATAAAAAAAATGCAAGAGCAACTCTGTCTGTATGTCTGTTACGCTATCACGACTAAAACACTGCTCTGATTTTGATGAAATTTAGTAAGGGCAAAGTGTGAGCTCCAAGAAAGGACAGAAGCTACTTTTTAATTTGCTACTTCGTCTGTGTTCGCGAAAACCGACATTTATGCGGACACAGTAAAATTAAAATATTGATATTATGAAGTTGAACAGGTTGTTCGAACGCGCTAATCTCCGGAACTACTGGGCCGATTCAGAAAATTGTTTTTCTAAAAGAGAGCTACATTGGTGTCGATTCTGTTATGCACAAGCTAAACTTAATTTAGACTATTTCTATATTTTTCTTTCCAATCAAACAAGAAAGGGACGGACGTGAATAAGACTTGTCAATTTTAGTTGAACTAAAACCTCTATACAATTATAACTGGCATGTCAGAACGTGTTGATTAAAAACACGGAAAAGTTCAAGGCAAAACTAATTTGACATCTCTGAATTAGTTCTAAGGTATTACCGTCCTTTTCTTTCGCTGTATGTTAGTAAGAGATGTCAATTCTCTAATTTTAGTTTAGCTTGTGAACAAGGGAATCGGCACCATTATCTCTGAATGTATAAGCTATAGTATTGTATTAAAAAAAATAGGGATCCGTAAGTAAACATACGTGGGCAGATTTGAGGGCAAAATCTAGTTTTATAATATACGGAACGCTTATGGAATTGTTTTGGAAATAGTCTTGTCTTTATTTCAGATTAAGGTTATCTGTGTCTGTATATAATATTAGGCTTTGCTAGAAATACACATAGTTCTAAGAAGTAAAACAATTATCCACTGATAAACAGTATTATTGATCGTTTTTTGTATTAAATTATCTTGACACCTGTTACATGGTAGTGGTTTTACTCAGTATTAAATTCTTAAGCTTTTCTTCATGGAATTTGCTGTTTTTTCGAAACGTTTTTAAAACCTACATTTAACAGTAGTCCGCATGTAGTCGGGCGGGCGGGGGGAAGCACAGCAAAGGAATGGGGGGAGGCCTTTCCCAGGAATGGGACAATAAAACCCATCCGTGTTCCTCCTAATGCCATTTGCGTTCCATGCCTTTTTTTTCAAGATGGGAAATCATCCAATGACTTCCCCCGCCCTGGGCGGGGCGTGTGGGAGTGTCAGACTTTTACTGACTAAAACCCATCTGTGTTCCTTCTAATGACCTTTGCGTTGCATGGTTTCAGTGACTCTTTTGAGCAAATCCGCAATGCTAGCAGGGCATCCGTCCTGGAACATTGATTTACCAATAGATACAATCAGAATATCGCAATTTCAGTTCTCATAAAGCAATTTCCTGCAAGTGCAATGCCGTATAAATAGTTAACTGTTCTCTACTGATAGTAGGTCTCAGGTACATCCGCCACAATTGTAATGGTATGGTTTTAGAAGTTTATAGTCAAGTTTATGGGATTGCTTTCGCAAAGCTATAAATATTTGCCTCCTACAAGTAAATATCATCGGTATGGTTCGCGCAGTGGTTGAGCGATTGGGTGGTGCACTGTGTGTCGTGGGGTCGGGCCCCGTACGGACCAACTGTTTGGATGGACTATAGATAGTTGTTGTGGGTCTGTTACTGTATGTGAGTTTATGTGATTGTAAACGCTGCCACGACACAGGAGAAAATCCTAGTGAGGGGAAAAGTATTTGCTTAAAAAACAATTGAACTGCCCCGTTGGTCTCGTGGAACTGCCCCGTTGGTCTCGTTTTCGCAAGTGCGACTGCTGTGCAAGGGGTCCCGGGTTCGATTCAAAAAGTGTTATTGGGTTTTTTTTCTATGAAATTCTCAGTAGCAGCTCGGAGTTTGGATTTGTGCCCGGTTAATGGCAATAGGCTCGCCCCCTATTACATGGGACCTAAATATACCGGCGAACTGTGGGTGTACATTGGTACACCTCTGCCTAACCCTTCGGGGAATACAGGCGTGATGGTATATTTATATTTTATATATATATAATATATATATTAAAAAAATTGCTTTGTATAATTATTATCTAGTCTTTTGGAGCAAGACGCTTGACGCCATATATCCGCCAACTAGATTGTGTCGTTTTTAACAATTTTAACACTTCTAAATGGAGATTATTTCTTCCGCCACAATATTTCTGTACTTAAATATTTGTGTTACAACATATTAAGATCGTCAATTAATAAAAAAAAACAAACTTATAAATTACAATAGAATTACAAGCTATGTATGGCATCTAAAAACTCATCCACATCGTTGTCAGAGGGGCAAGTGTCCAAAACGCTTTCAACCGTTAGATATCACACACCATCACGCCTGTATTCCCCGAAGGGTTAGGTTAGGTCTACCAATGTACATATATATGTACATGATATCCGGTTCGCCGGCATGTTTAGGTCCCATGTAGTAAGGGCGAGCCTATTGCCATTACCCGAGCACAAACCCTAACTCTAAGCTACTACTGATAATTTTATAGAAAAACCCAATAACATTGTGCTCGACTTGGGAATCGAACCGAAGACCTCTAGCGTAGCAGTCGCGCTTAGGAACACTAGGCTAACGAGGCAGTCCGAGAGAAGAAAGTAAATTATTTATGTTAAACTAATTCCAATATGCCCAATGTGCAATGCTACTATAAATTATAATAAATTTATTCAATTAACGGCTTTATTCCGCATGTCTACAGTAAAGGGCAGGTGTACTGCGGTCTGCGGCACCGCTCTCTCTGTTATTGCCATCTGTTCTATTTCACCGTTAAAGTTTCACTTTTATTGAACTTCTTAATTTGGTTCCCAAATGATCAACTTTATAATATAATAATACCAGTCCACCCAAAACAAATGCCTCTTCTCATAAAGAGAATTCAGACAAATATTAATTCAAAACTTTGACAATTCAAACGTGCCTATAAATGGTCTTATTAAATACTAGCTTTTGCCCGCGGCTTCGCTCGCGTTAAGAAGTATTATTATTAATTAGGTATTTCGTTCCATTAGGTACTGATAGGTTCAAACTAATATGTTTACATCCTCCATCATCCCTTATTTTAACCCCATGGGGGTTCAATTTATCAAAATCCTATTTAAGCGGACGTCTTCATCATAGTAGCTCCAATCTTTAATTTCAGTTTAATCAGTCGAAAATCTAGGAAGATTTATACAAACTTTCATCCCCTATTTTATACCCTTAGGGGTGGAATTTATCAAAATCCTTTCTTAGGGGATGACTACGTCATAGTAGCTTTATGCATGCAATGTTTCAGCTCGATCGGTTTAAAATTGACAAAGTTTCATACAAACTTTCATCCCCTATTTTATCTCCTTGGGGGTAGAATTGATGAAAATCCTTTCTTAGCGGATGCCTATGTCATAACATCTACCTGCATGCCAAATTTCAGCCCGATCCGTCCAGTGGTTTGGGCTGTGCGTTGATAGATCACTATCTCAGTCAGTCAGTCAGTCACCTTTGAATTATATATATTTAGATAATGAAATAAATTCTACTACTTATTAATGAAGTTCAGGATTCGACACGGTGATTTTTCAGTGATGTCCAAGATAAACTTAGAAAGATGTACAAATTGACAAGGTCATAACTATATATTGTAGATACAAAATAGGATTTAAATTCCAATTGACCGAAGATTTTTTGAGAGAATTCTGCCTTGATAATATATGACAATAGTTCTGCCAGACTATAGACTGCAGTTATGACCAATAGTCCGCATAACTGCGCCTGTTCTGTTGCGCTATGGTTTTCATTCCATCTCACATAGAAAAAAATGCTAATATAATCCCATAACTTGATCCACGGGTCGCACCACATTAACGTCTATACAATTAATTGGTACAATTAACGGCTAGATGACCACATTAGTCACTTAGTACCATGATGATGATGATGATGTCTGGGAATGCATTATCATTGTATTCATGGTGTGTATCTATACTAATATTATAAAGCTGAAGAGTTTGTTTGTTTGTTTGTTTGAACGCGCTAATCTCAGGAACCACCGGTCCGATTTGAAAAATTCTTTTTGTGTTGGATAGCCCGTTTATCGAGGAAGGTTATAGGCTATATAACATCACGCTACGACTTACGGGAGCGAAGCAGTATTCAAAAACGTAACTTAAGGTGGATGAATAAAGCAACGCGAACGAAGTCGCTGGCAGAAGCTAGTTATGAATATGGCGTCACTAGCTGTAGCCCGCGACTTCATCCGCATTTTAATTTAAAATTTAATCATGATTCGAAAGACACGTGGCGCCATCTATTATTACAATAACGTTATTGTTGTTTCGCTCGGGAACTGTACTTTTTTTCGGGATGAAAGGTACCCTATGTTTATTTCTGTACACCTGACAACGTATGTGCAAAATTTCAGGATGATCGGTTCAGTGGCTAGTCGTGAAATGGTAACAAACAAACTTACTTTCGTATTTATAATATTAGTTAGGATGTTGTTTGTGGTATGATGGGGTAATTATGATCTCATCAAAATTTACTCTTTGTTTGTGTTTTGATGTATTTATTGAGATAATGTTGATTAGAGATATTTGTGTTTTGTGGTTGGTAGGAAGTAGATGGTTACATAAATGTAGTGTTTTTTAGGGTTACCCAAAAAGTGCAACCGGGATCCTAGGGTTGTATTTTTTTAAGTTTTAGCCTCTCCGCCCATGACCGATTTTTTAACCGAATTTACCATTAGTTCCATTTTCGCCGACAAAAAAAAAGGTCAAAAATTCGGTCGTGGGAGGAGAGTCTTAGGTAGGGGATGCTAGGCGCTTAAAACGATGGCAGTTTTACCAAAAAATAAAATAAGGTCAAAAATTAAACGTATATTTATAGTTTATACAGTACAAGAAGCAAGATTGTTGGCGTCTTGTCCTGTCTACTTAAAATTGGTTATAATTATGATTTACAATGTAAAGAAAATTCAGTGCTATTGGGTCTACCAATTTTTCATTTCAAAAATTCCCTATTAGTGAGTAAAGCTGTGATATTAGACCATATTCCCTTGTTATTAGGTACATTTTGTTATGCATTAGTTTAATATCATCTATAACTCACGAACTCAGACGTGTTTCCTTTACAGTACTGGTACCTAAACAATAAAGAAAAATTGTATCAGTTTTCATCAAACCTTTATAAAGTTACTAACTTTTACCCGCGCTAAGTTACATTTTCGTTTACTGCTCCGCTCCCGTGACTCCTATCGTGATGTTATATAGTCTACACTATACGTCATGAATACATACATACATACATACATACATAAACTCACGCCTTTTTCCATGAGGGTAGGCAAAAACAACAGAACGCCACCTTTTTTTTATATAGGTATTGGAAATCATCAAATAACTTCCCCCGCCTTGGGGATTTTTACTGAGTAAAACCCATCTATGTTCCTCCATGTGCCCTTTGCGTTCCGGGGGCGCGGTATCTCTTTCGAACAACCCGCAGCCCTGGCAAGCAGAACGCCACCTGCTACGATCCTAACATACTCGTACTTCTTTCGTGTCACCCACATTCACATTCCTCATGAATCTGGCCATTATATACAAAAACATTTTTTTCCAATCCGACTAGTTGTTTTAGAGATTAGCACGTTTAAACAAAACAAACAAACAAACAAAAACCCTTTTGAATATCTCAATGGAATTACATGTAACTAGGCACTATTATTCGCTACACTTGACCTGAAACTAAGTCACTACACTGCTTACCCCATTTCAACCACAAACACCTAGATACTCTATACTTTTTGACAGATGGAAATCCCCGAGCGACCATAGATCACTCGCTGTCTCAATGATCTACAGATCTATAGAGCGGTGAAGATTTATGGCACGGCGCATGCGCAGTGCCGACAACAATTGCATATGGAAATGTTTGAGGTATCTGATGCTGTAGCGATTATGTATTCATTATTTGAGGGTTGACGTGTGTTTAGTTATATAAGTCTTGTACTTGATTTGGTGGATATCATTATTTGTAGCGTGTGAATTTAGAAATGAAATATTTTTATAAACAAGCAACGCAAAAAAACAAAGTAAAATAACTTAAAAATACTGTTTTATTTGGTTTAATTAAAATTTCTTCTGTTTTATTTGGTTTAATTCAAATCTTGAACACAGATGCGATATTTTTCACACCAAAAAAAGTCGTTTCCCAACAATAATTTTTGCTTAATGGACATATTGTATTTTTTACGGCTATATGATGTGTCCTTTTACACCTCGTATAATATAAAGTTGCTTTCCTGTAAACTTCTCAAATGAATATTATTTATTTCTTGTATTCTTTATTCTGTCAATTTTTTTATGCAATAAAAAAGTATTCTTATAATCATCATCATCGTCCTGCTCTTATGTTTCTTGGTGTCGGCGCAACACGTTTTCTTCTTCCATTCCGTCCTGTAAACCGTCATGATGTTACTGACCACATTTACTGGCTATCTTCTCTTTCATTCTTCACATAATCCATCCATCTTTTCTTTGGCCTCCCTTTTTGATAATATATTTACTATTTAGATGGGATTGAGTGAAATGAAGATTCTTTGAATCTACTTCTCATCATTAGACAATTACCACTACACGCTTAAAAATGACAGGATAGAAAACTCCATTTCCATAACACCCACATCAAGAAGGGTGGTCTATTCCAATTGAAGACCACACAACTTACCTAATTAATATTAAACTGCAATACATGAACTCTTTTGTTTTAAACCATAAAGTTTAATGACAGTTTTGTAGTCTAGCAACTTAGGAACGCAGTTTATTCTCTTATCCTGAAACTTATACTGAAAGTTAAACTGTACCTATAATTATGGTTCATCAAGTTTAGTTGATAGTAAAACCGGTGTTCGGTTCAATTGATGAAATTATCTGTTGATGAACCGGTCATGGTGTGGTATGGTGGTATGGTTGGTTAGTGGTCATGGTTTTGATGGTCGGGGGATGGGATGTAAAGACGTGAGCAGTTTCTGGTAGACTTTATCTTGTAATATCAGTTTTACGATTCCGCAAAGGAAGGGTGCCAAACGGGATAATGTTTTTTTTAAGTATGGGAAATTATGAAAATGACTTCTTTCGCTCTGGGCGGAGTTGAAGGTAGTGTCAGACTCTTACTGACTAAAACCCATCCGTCTTTCCCTTGATGCTCTTTGACTTCAAGGGCCGTGAACCTTCCCAACAAATTTCGCAACTCTGGCAGAAACGGGATCCTATTACTCGTTGTGTGTCTGTAACAGGGCTACCTTTTGGAATGGGCATGGGCAACAATTAATTGTTATCCAAAAGTGCCTTTTAATGGTCTATTTGGAATAAATGACTTGACTTTGACTGTATCTTTTGAACCGTAATAGGTAGGTACTCGAAATTTTCACAGAATCAGTAAAATTCATCAAAAGGTAATCAGTAAACGAGTTTGCTTTTACTAAACTATTTAAAAAAAAAACCAATGTTAAATAGTTATGGAACGGACACAACCCTTGGTTTATTTTGTTTGCAATTGTTTTTTGTTAGTTTTGGCACGATTCCAAAAATTCTTTCACTGGTTTAAAAGTACATTATTGTCGAATGTCGTAATATGTTTTATGGTATACTTAATTTTTACACAGACAGAATCGCGGGCAGAATCTAGTATTTAATAAAGCACTCGAAGTTTAACCATGAGTCATATCTATTAAAATAATAACATGTATTTATTACTATACATACATGTACATACCTACATGCATGTAATCTACGTGCAATGTCAACCGGTAAATTATAATGCTCATGTAGCTAGCTTTTACTCAACTATGTTAGGGTCGGCTTATCTTCTAAAAATAAATGAATTGTCTGTCTGTCTATCAAAATAAAAGGTTTTTACTAAATGCATTACACAGTTACAATATTTAAAACACAATACCATTTTCTGAAACTTTCTGTCTGTCTGTCTGTTTGTTTGTTTTGGCTAATCTCTGAAACCTTCCACTAGCAGATAGCTAATGTTAGATGGAGTATCTTAGGCTTTACTTTTATAACTTTTGCAACTAGCTTTTATTTTAGAACACGAACGAATCACGAGCAATAGCTAATATCGAACAAAATATATTTTGACATTAATTTGACAATATTTTGACATCACTGGCATATAGCTGCTGTTATATGAACCGCTTAGACTTACACTGCTGGCCATATTTCAAAACAATAACAAGAATACCGCTCAAAAAACAAAAACGTCCACTTTCACCTACATTCAGACGGACGAAGCCGCAGGTATAAGCTAGTTATCCTATGAACCTAAAGCAGCAAAATGAATGCAACACCGTGAATGTCATAATCTTCATGTTTACGCCATAAGATATTGAGATAACTTGAAGTGACAAGTAATAACTTAGACTAAACAAGGTCTTCTTATCACAAACATCTTTGTGAAACGCTGGATTTCTTAACTAGCGCAGAGCAGCTGGTTTGCTTGTTGTACAGATTAATATCGGTCCATATTAATTTTATTGAACCAATAATCTTGAATTATTATTTTAGATTGGAAGTGTTCGCCAATGATTGTAGAGAGAGGAATTTGAAAATTATATTGTAAACTAGTTTGTGTTTTGTAAATGTTAGTCATCTAAGGGGCTTTTCTTGTGCGGGACTTTTTTAAATAAAAGTAACTAAAGGCGGCGGCGTGCCTGTATGACCAGATGTATGAATGTGGAGGAGGCGAAAGGAGTGTGTAAGGATTGTAGCAGGTGGCGTTCCGTGGTTTCTGCCTACCCCCATGGGAAAAAGGCGTGAGTTTATGTATGTATGTTGTAACTAAAGCTACTCCTTATATTATCAGCTCTGCCAGTGAAACTCCCTCTTAAAACGGTCCAATCGTTGTTTTAGTAGAAGTACCGTGTAGTCATTCAAATGTATTTAGCACCCGACCTACCTAATTTTAGTATAGCTGAAATTTTGATTAAAGATAGAGGAAAATGACAGGCGATTTTGGGATCTAGGTTCATTATTTTTCGTTTATGCAATATTCATTTCAGGGCAGTCAATAAGCTTGACTATTTGTCTTTCTATCTACGTTAGAGATATTTTAATATAACTTCTGATAATTTTGAGATAACCCTGTGAAACAGAGATGATAGTTGGACACCACAAACAAATGCGTCGCTGTCAATTTGCAATTTTGTGTGATCAAGCTTTGACTTGCTAGTACCCTTACTAAACCTTTCAAGGATAAAATCACCTGAGCTGCGAAGTGTTAAATTACTCAACAAATAATGATTTAATAAACCTTATACAAAAAGAAATAATGATTAATAGTATTTAATTTTTTCTTTTATTATTTTTTATTTACAACTCACACAAACTAACTCATTCACAGTACATACACGTAAATAACAATTTATTTACAAAAGCTTTCTATATCACGCTGTGAACGTGTACTTTGCTGTCAAAATACAAAAAGTTGACAGCGCGTGGGCAGTCGTGCACTTATCAACGAATGCATTTTGATGCCGACTGTAGCTTCGTTGATTTTTGATGCTCCGTTTGAACGTTGTTACTTGGTGCTTTGTTTAGACGTAGGATAGTTGTCTGCTAATGTACATTTGCATTCCAGTTAGTAAGTGAAGAAAGTTATTATGAGTTTTCGTTTGATTGTTGTGAACAGTTTAAGGATGTGCAGGAATATTACAATTACTAATTATTTGTAATTGTGGCAATATACCTACAGGGTATAGGGTTGGCCTGCGTGAATGTCGGTGGTCGCATTTAGAGAGATTTCTGGAACCGTAAGAAGCAATACTATTTTATGTTTGAAACGTACCCTAAGTTATATTTCGCACCCCAGACAATGTGTATGCAAAACTTCAAGATGATGGGTTAACAAGTTAAGGCATTAGAGAGTTATAAACAAACACACTTTCGCATTTGTAGAAAATATTACTTCAAATATTACCTAAATTTTAGGACATAACTTAGCTGTGTTTTATGACTCATAATAACGCATGTGCCTATGTAGTATTTTAGGCTAATAGTGCTGTTTTATATGCTTTACATATTATAAAACTTAGTTTCAGTGTTATACTAATAATTCGAATTTTAGTATTGAAAGTAATAATTACAACATGATAAAGGTATTTAAACTTGGTTAGTACCCAGCTATAGTGGTTTAGTAATTTAATTGTGCGTAAAACTGTTGCGATTTTATGATTGGGTTAGAGGTTAAACTGTAATGATTTTCCCACACAGCTGGTTTCAAATTAACATCAACACATATTTATTAGATACTAGCTGTGGCCCGCCACTTCGTTTGCGTTCTAAAATAAAAGTAGCCTAAGTTACTCCTCATAACATTAGCGATCCGCTAGAGAAAGTCCAGTCAAATTCGGTCCAGCCGTTTCAGAGATTAGCCGGATCAAACAGACAGACAAACATTTTAAGTGCCGTCTTTACTTTCATACGTATTTAGAGAAAATATGGTGTTGTAGCCTAATATAATAAAATGCCTGCAAAATAATATAAATGAATAAATTATTAAGTAATAAAATGGAAATATTACTATTTAGTAAGCACTCGAAAACATACAAAGTTAAGTCTCCATAAATTAATTTACACAAGAACCAAGCCTGTACGATTTTATCTTAATTGTATTATATTCCAGCACTCATAAGTAAATTCACACATTATGGGCGTTTTGTAATAATAAATGATTATAAATTAAAGCTAAATGCTAATGCAAGGACTTAAAATCATCAAGACATTACTGTGCATATGTGTTTTTATATATATTTTGTTTTCAATGATAGTAATATAATTCTATATGACCTAACTCTATATAAATCTAAATAAAACCAGCAAATAAAATAAAGTTAAATGCAACTTGAAACCTTGGAAATTCTAGTGTGATACTTGCACTTCTAGTTGAAGTACTTGCACAGATTTATACTATTCCTTCGACAAGTAGGTAAATCACAAAGTTATTGACGTTAAGTGCGTGCTTAAATGTCAATTAACTTTCTTCGGTACACTTTCACGGCTTCAGAAGCCGATAATGATTATTTTGTTCAACTTTAATAAGCTTCCCGTTTTACGTAACACGAACAATTTATGTAACTTTGTTTAACATGCAACATTTTAAGTGTTTATAAAATGTATGAAAATTATTTTATGTGTTGTTTTAATAAGGCTGTCGATACACGGTATCTATTGCACTATGTATTTACATCACAACTTAATTGTCGAATTAGTTCGACTGGCATCACTACTCGAGCAAGTTACTATCCTTATTCAAACACAGCATCAAATTAACGCATCCAAACGTGGGAACGAACTAAGAAAACTCTAATTAAAGTGCATCCACTGTATGTAGGTATATTCTCACAAAATTAGTGACGTTCTAATTAATTCCCTTCCCTGTCTTCCCCGGAAGGGAGATGGCGTGAAGATATTACTTAAATAAATTGGGTAAGCACAGACGTTGAAAGTCATTGACCATATTTGGTACAACTTAATTTGAAGGCGGCATTCAAGAAGCATTGTTCCAATTAAGGAGATATATATTAAATATTGGTTTAAATATTAGAAAGTGCAAAGAAAAAGTAGTTCGGGTGTGATAGGAAGGTTTGTTTTGTTAAAGTAGGGTACGGTTTCCGGTAGGGACGTAGGTGACGTACCTATGTTTAAAGGACAAATATTAGTTCTTGAGGAGCTTCCAATAATATTATCTATTTTGTATTTTTAGGTGGCAGCGGCGGCGGTGAGTGTGTTTTGAAAAACTTTCCAATTTTAAAAGGTCTTGGCGGGTTCCTTCGAGTTGAGCCTCGTTCACACCAGATTTTGATGAGGTTTGAGCCAGTACTCGATTGAAACGCTTGCTTAAGTAAACGGTCTTCAAATGGTAGTCAGACAGTAGTCAATTAGTAAACAATTGACTATTGTCTGACATACCATTTGGGCTCTCAATTACCGCTACGATGAAGAAAAAAATACGATTAAAACTGGTCTGATAGATCAGAGCTGATCCAAGTTGAGAAAGAAGATAATAAAATAAAGTAAAATCTATGAAAACGAGAAAACAAAAATCCATATTTATTTATTTAGAATTTTCGACAAAAGATATAATAGTTACAAATAATCATCAACAAAAAGAAAAAATATGTGTACTCCCTAGTCCCTCATATAGGAGTCCACAGCTTATCAAACGAATCAAATAAAAATCTGTACCAAAATCCAGAATCACACTATTTCACGTAACACCACAAAGATGTAACCTACCCATTAACCAGCCATTCTACAGAATGACCAGTGAAAGTACATTCGGAACTTGTCGGCTAACAGCTAATAATAATTCTCAACTGCAACGATAACCGTAATTCGATTGAATGGTTCCCGGATCGTGACTGCTTGGTGTGCGTAAACCGATACTGGAAAACCGTCTTACTATTTCAACTGGCGTCGAAAGTCGGTTAAATCTCGACTGGTAAATGATTGGTTGAAGGGTTTTGTTGATCGCTTGCTGTGGTGTTGGTTATGCCGATATTGACTGCTCTGTTGGTCGTAAGTGCGATTGTTGAGCGGAGGGTACTGGGTTCGATTTTCTGGTTGGGTTTTTTGGCTGCGAATTTCTCAGTAGCGCCCTGGAGATTGGAAGTTGGTGGTGTTAAACCTTTGTAAATCCGTTGGTCCATTGCCTGGTCTCTCCACGGTTATGTCGGATTAACATCCCATCGGACTATGAGTGAGGGAAGAGGCAGTGCATCTGTCAATATAGTGCATAAGTATAATAATAAATAATTATATATATCTTGGGACAACTCACACACGGCTATCTGATCCCATGTTATAAGTATGTACTTATAACATGTACAGTCGAACAAACTATTTGGTATACAGGGAAAATTATTCGTCTTTGTACTACACTGCCAATATTATTTTTTATTGTATGCGAAATAAGTTTCTAAGCTTATGACACACTTAAGAGAGTGATATAACAGTGTCGACTGCTCAGCACACTCACAAAAGTGTTTAAAAGTAATTGCAAGCAGCTGCCTGTATACCAAATAGTTTGTTTGATTGTATATCCTATATTCTAACAAATAAAGGTATTATTTACCATTTGTTCAGATATTACTTCGCTAGGCATCCTCGCTTTTCACTGATAGAAATACAATATTGTTTCTGTTGGTTTGACTTAACCTTAACAGGTTTTAACAAGAGTGAAGAATCTTCTCGAGGAAACCCAGCTCCTCTGACGTGTTACAAGCCTGTTCCCAGAAGATCTGCATCTAACGGTCGATCGTGACGACAAATTCGCACGACCTATTATTGTTGCCACACTGTTCTTTAGGGCTGTTACGAACTGGTAAACCTAAGTTTGTGATAGACAGAATTCTTGCTTACCTACTGTATAGTAAAAACTTATTAGCAATACTGACCCTGACCTTATTGGTGTGGTTCTTCAGAAAGGTCGGGTAGTCGTAATCGGCGTGATTGTATGACCAGATGTATGAACATTGACAAGGCGAAAGGAGTCAGTAATAAATAAATGTAAGGATCGTATCAGGTGGCGTTCTGTGGTTTCTGCTTACCCCCATGAGAAGAAGGCGTGAGTTTATGTATGTCACTAACTGTCAACGGTTTACGGTGGCCAAACTCAATGGGAATAGACAAGTTCCTACGCAGGAGCTTCAAGTGCGCTAATGTGTGCGCAAACAGAGTTGAACATCCAAGTCCCTCTTTCTCATAGTCAGATTGGACTGCAAGCCCATGCTTTATCTGCTTTCCGAGAGACGGGGGTGTCACACAACCAATCGACATGATCGGGGAGAGATCAGGCTCAGGGCCAACTTACAGTTTTACATGCTTTCCAAGACCCGGCGTGTCACACCATCAACTTCCAACAGCATTTTACTAAAGTTACTTAGCTATTAAAAAAGTCCTTGAACCACAATTTTAATCACTTACGCAACGTCCAAAGCTGCCAACCCTGAAGATACGTCTCTTTATAGTGTCAATAATCAAGAGCTAACGAGAGATAGGTATCAGCTGTCACTAAACCAAGCGTTTTATATACGACAGTATTTGATTGTGCTGCGATGAGATGGTAAAAACGGACTGCCCCGCTGGTCTCGTGGTCGCAAGCGCGACTGCTGAGCGAGGGGTCCTGGGTTTGATACCCAGGTCGAGCAATGTTATTGGGTTTTTATATGTAGGTAATTCTCAGTTGCAGCTCGGAGTTTGGATTTGTGCCCGGTTAATGGCAACAGGCTCGCCCTCTATTATATGGGACCTAAATATACCGGCGAATTGTGGGTGTACATTGGTACACCTCTGCCTAACCCTTCGGGGAATACAAGCGTGATGGTATGTTATGTTAACATTTATAATATGACCTCCTATATTACAAGTAATATACAACTAGGTATCATTACATAGTTCGTTCCAAATCAGCGACCTAGTATTACCAGACGACAAAATTACTAAATCCAGTGGGCAGCGCTATGACTGTGGGTGGACATTGGTACACTTCTGCCTAACCCTTCGGGAAATATAGGCGTGATGGTATGGATGTAGATGGTAGAAACTGCTGGTGGAAAGGGTGTGTGCAATGAGAAGGCTTTGCTAATATTGTAAAGCAGAAGAGTTGGCTTGTTTGAACGTGGTGATCTACGGAATGGACCTATTCTGAAAGTTCTTCCGCTAAGATGAAGCTACGTTTCTCTGAGATCTATAGGCTGTAAGTTATTATAAAAAAATTGCATAAGGAGGATTGCATAAGGAATGGTACACGGACGATGTCTTGGGCAAATGCTAGTATAGGTAGTAGAAAAAAAGTATTTTTAAAAAACTTAAAATCGCTTAACATTATTTACAAAACACTTTTCAAAGATGTTTATGTGTGCGGAAGAATGCTTGAGCATACCTGTGACCCGGCCAATGGTAGTTGGAGGAATTTCATAGGGTTTTAGTAGGTAGAAGTGCGACAAATTAGTTCACTTAAAGCATGATGCTAAACCACCCTAAACTGTAATACCATAACTACAAGTGCCACTATTGTACACCACGATACGTATCAGGCCACACCGGCAGGGTTGTCGCAAATATTGCAAGTATTTATGTAACAATATACGGAGCACGGACTGATTCGTTGGTCTAGTGGTCCTAAGCGCGACTGCTACGCTAGAGGTCTTGGGTTCGATACCCAGGTCGAGCAAAAAGTGTTATTTGGTTTTTCTATGAAATTCTCAGTAGCAGCTCGGAGTTTGGATTTGTGTCCGGTTAATGGCAATAGGCTCACCCCCTATTACGTGGGACCTAAAAACATACCAATTAACTATGGGTGAACATTGGTACACCTCTGCCTAACCCTTACATGGGAATACAGGCGTGATGGTATGTATGCAAGGAAAGTGGAGGCAGTCGGCAACTTTATGATGTCTATCTAATTCTCTACACTTTCATAATCGTAAGTAATATTAATTGTATGCGTTATGTTTTCTCACACTTTCTCGAAAACGAGGAATGGTGAAGAAATGTAGAAAAAATTTACGCTATTCTTTTAAAGCCATTCAGTCAATTTTTATTAAAAAAATATTGAGTGCTGTGTTGAATAAATAGCGTGATTGGCGTAAAACTGAAACTCTTTGGATTCTGGATATATAAAAATATTTACGAATTATTGAGCGCAACTCAGGTCAATACGCCACATATTTTTTAAGGTTTATAGGTTAGTGCAAACTATACTTTTCTCGGTCTTATAGTGACGCGTTTCTTTTGCAATGTCCCATCCTAATATCATAGCGGCAAAAACCCACGGTTTGTTGTGACTCAAACTAAAAACTTGTCCCATAAAATCACGTGTTTTTTTGGAAAATGCAATGTTGTGTAAAAAAATTAAGTCAGTCATCGACTTTTTTCCGAGTTTAGCGGACACAAACATAAAGGAATCTAAAATTTTATATTTAAGATAAAATATCTTAAAAATAAAATTAGGAAAGCTTTTGCTTACAGACCAAATAACAATACAAATTACAAACGTTATACTTTCACGACGATATTTTTTATTTATCTTCTTATCACAAATTTGACAACCCTATTCGTTGACGCTACCATTGTGTCAGTGATCATAAGATAGCGACCGATATGAATCGAGTGTCTGCAGTCTGACAGGGTTATCGCGAAACTTTGGCGATATTCATTTAAACTTTATCGTGACGATGAATATTTCTGAAAAGCAATGTCATGAAATTTGTGGAAAGAAAGTGCATTGGATATAAAATAATGCAATTCATTGGAAAAGAGATTGCGCGACGGATGGGTACAATTCCCAGGTCGGGCAAAAAGTGTTGTTGGGATTTTTAGGAATTTTTCAATAGCAGCTCGGAATTTGAAAGTTGGTGGTGTGACACTCCCGCTTCAGAAAGCACGTAAAGCCATTGGTCCTGGGTGTCATTCGTAGATCTTTGGCAATTGTTACGGGTAGTCAGGAGTCAGGTAGTCTGACAACCAGTCTAACCAAGAGGTATCGTGTTGCCCAGTAACTGGGTTATGGAGGTCAGCTAGGCAGTCGCTCCATGTAAAACACTGGTATTCAGCTGCACCCGGTTAGACTGGAAGCCGACCCCAACGTAGTTGGGAAAAGGCTAGGCAGATATTATATCGCAAAAGAGATTAAGGGCAATCAGTTCTGCTCACCTCTTCGAAATTTAAATCTAGAATATACTTTCAAATTAAGAAACAATCTAAACAAAACACGATCTTTACACTTTCGGATTGCAAATGCTTTATTACGTATTATGGCGGATAGAAATTTTATTGCTATCATCGTAATATTGTAATGTGCATGAGCGTGGGATAACAGTAAGCTTCTAAGATAATAATAGCTAAACCATTCTCTTCTCGTAGGTATTGCATGAGGCAGGGAAATAATCACAGAAGTGAAAAGTCTTATTATGAAGAAATAAAGTCTGTTTTGTAAGATGTAATGTCTAAACGTATAGGTACAATTACAAGAAAAAAATGGCTCTGATAGAAAGCGACACTATCTAATTGACGAGAGTTATGTTTTATGATATATTTGATTTTCATAACGAAGTCGCGGGCAGGAGCGGTAAAGCCCAGATGATTATAAAGAAAGAAAAATCTTCAGAAACGTTTTTCATTTATTTTACGCATTCAAAATGAAATAGAACATATAGGACTCTGTATGTCTTAGGTGACTATACATACATAATAAACTTACGCATGTCTGTACCCATGGGTGCAGGCAGAAACTACAGAACGCCACCTACTACGATCCTTACATACTCCTTTCGCCTCATCCACACTCATACATCTCGTCATACAAGCACGCAGTGGCGTGCACAGAGTTTTTAGACAGGGTAGACAGAAAACAGTCCCTTCGGCTCGGGATAGGTATAGCTTACGCGCATGATAAAAAGAATATCTTCAAACTGTCACATACCTATACCTACGTAATCAAAGCATAACACCAAAGTAACAATATTACCTACCTTTATAACCTATAACACTTTCGTAATCATACCATAATACAAACGCAGAACTAACCAAAGCTCTACTGTATACAGAAGTAGGTAACTACATAGTTACAAGAATAATCGGTTTTGAAACTAGGTAGTTAGGTAGGTACCTACCTACTCATATCCACGAAACTACGTAATACGTAGTTTCGTGGACGTATGTACAATATGCCCAAAACACGTTACGACTCATGTCTGGACACGAAAAACAATATATAATCAATTGCTATGTAAACAACCCGTGATTGAATTTACGATTTTTATTTACGATACCTTTAGTTTGTATTCACTGCAAATCTGGTGTATAACGGCCTTGGGTGATCAACATTTTTTTATCACTTTATGATAGCTTTGAAAACGCATAATTTAATATTTTCTGCACATACATACACCTGAACAATTTTAACACATCACAATCTAATTTTAGCGTAAACACAACAGTTTACAGTCGTACAAAATGAATCAACAATGGCCGCTCATAAGTCACGTCAACAATATAAAAACATATTATGACAAAAAGTAAACGTGCTTCATTTAACGCTAATAAAATCAAACGTACTACTTATTATAATAATCACATAACTAACTTCGCAAAACCCCCGCAAACGTCAAACTATAAAAATTAGCCAAAGTCTATTTGTACGTTTGTGAGCGTTATTTTGACATTGTGTGTCGAGTTTTTATAGTAAACGCACACTATTGTAGACGCGTACCTACGAGTCTGTCACGAGGCACACATTGAAACACCCAGCCGCAATGTTTTGTGTCTTCCCGTTACTCGCGCGAAGCGATTTATCGATGAGACTCCACCGTTACTCGATAGATGGAGCTGATTTAAGTTTTAATATATTATGTTTTTTATTTTAACGATAGGTGGAGCTGATTTAAGATTTATTTTTATTTTTTATTTTAACGATAGTAGTGGTTACAATAAAAGATATTTAATATAAGATAAATACGTATTTTATAGGGTAGCCAATGTCTATTTGCCTATATGGACCGCACGCCACTGCAAGCACGCTGGTTACAAGTACTGTGCAACCGACTTTTCTGAAGAACGTTGTTATTATATTTTAGGATATTTTAATTTATTCTATTATAAGGCCAGTAGATCAAAAGCATGCATCAGAAAACGTTTCCGGAAATTGTGACGTTAAAACAATAATTATTTAATTTTATTAGAGACGTTTGTTGATTGGTTCCCACATTGCATGGCTATGGTTTAATAGTATGATTGACATAAACGATTGATTGGTTGGTTGGATGGTTTGGTATGGCATGGTATGGTATGGTATGGTATGTAAAGTGCGTGTTTTATTGCGGTTGCAATTAAATGTATGTAGATGTACCTTTACAGTTCGGTCGGAGGAGAGAAAATTGCTCACAAAGGTAAGATAGAAAAGGTTTTTTTCGATTTCTCTTTTTACGTTTATTCACATCACCTCTAAAACTATAGTAGAAACATAACATGAATCATCTATACTAATAATATAAAGCTAAAGAGTTTGTTTGTTTGAACGCGCTAATCTCAGTGACTACTGGTTGGAATTGGAAAATTCTTTTAGTGTTGGATAGTCCATTTCTTGAGGAAGGCTATAGACTATGTAACATCACGCTACGACCAACAGGTGCTAAGCAGCGAGGGTGAAACCGCGGGGAACAGCTAGTTGCTTATAACTTTATAAAGAACTAGCGAACTATCTACGACTTCTTTCACCCGTGTTAAGTTACGTTTTTTATTACTGCTCTGCTCCCGTAGGTCGGAGCGCGATGTTATATAACCTATGTTAATCAGGGATAATATAACCCCCAATGGTAAAAGAATTTCTAAAATCGGTCCAGATGTTTTTGTGTTTATTCGTTGCATACATCCATAAGTCTAACAAACAAACAAACTCTACAGCTTTATAATACTGCAATTGTCTGAATAATGAAAAAAAAAAATCAAGTATCAAGACTTGTTTCAAAAAATCAATGTTCAAGAATTTCATATTCTTAAACACACAACCCTCATTATTTAAACATATTCAACGTTGTTCAATAAATTGTGAAGTTATCTTCACTGGAACTCATTACGTGGTAAAGTTCACCAGCTTCTGATTACAATCAGACCTTAAACAAATGATATTCATGTTTATAAACATTTACTTATGTCATAACTACAGGAAGACTGTCATATAATATACTTATTATACTAACTAATAATATGCCAATGTAATAACTGCCCCGTTGATCTCTTGGTCGCAAGCGCGGTTTGAGTCCCAGGTCAGGTAAATAGTGTTATTGGTTTTTTCTATTATGAATCTCTCAGTAGCACCTCGGAGTTTGGAAGTTGGTGGTGTGACACCCCTGTGCCAGAAAGTACGTAAAGCCGTTGGTCTTGCGTCTGATCTGCCACCGGTTGAGTCGGATTGCCGTCCCATCAGACTATGTGAGTTAATGTGAGTGAGGAAAGAGGGAGTGCATCTATGTTTGCGCATACTTTGTGTGATGAGCATGATTGTTTGTTCTGTGTCTGGGTGTGATTTATCTATAATATGTATGTATTTATAAAATTATATAAGTATGTATATCAGTTGTCTGGTTACCATAACACAAGCTCTGCTTAGCTTGGGATCAGATAGCCGTGTGTGAAGTTGTTCCAAGATATTTATTATATTTATTATTATTATTATTATACACTTGTGCAATACACTTGTACAATTTATCTTCTGCGCACTTGGCTAATTTCTAAAGTATATTATCATACATAATTATATAAACTCACGCCTTTTTCCCATGGGGATAGGCAGAAAGAGAAACCGCAGAACGCCACCTGCTATGATCCTTACATACCTACTCATTTCGCCTATTTCACGTTCCTATTATTATAATGCAATAATAATAATGCGACCTGTATACGTAATAGGGGCCAGGGTGAAATCGTCCACACTCCGAGAGCCAATTAGATGATCGCGCTCACTCTGAGTTAGGACGCTATTAGGTAAGCACGATCGAGAAGGATACTATTGGAACTCGAATTCATTTTGAATGAAAGAAGAAACAATTTGATTAGAGAGGGGACGTGTCTGCAATCTCATATTACTTTTTTTTTTGTATGAAGTTACCGGTAATCTTTACTAATATAAAAAAGCTGAGGAGTATTTTGTTATTTTTTTAAACGCGATAATCTTTAGAACTTTGATTTGTATTAGAAAAAATCGTTTTGTTTAAGATAGCTAGATTCCTCATGAATAGTAAAGGCTATGTAATATCACGCTGCGAGTTACGGGGCGGAGTAGCAACTAAAAACGTAACGCGCTTAAAAAATCATTGATATTAGTGATAATAATTGTCAATAATTTTCAAAAAAATATTTTCAAAGAGACAAAAAACTCTACCTTTTGGAAAGTGCTTTTAAATGTTTCTAATTTAAATAAATTATTTTGATTTGACTTTTTATTAATTTTGTCACTCCAACAACAAAGTCACAAATACTTTCAAAGATTGACGTCTTAATTTGTTTTACTGTATACTTTATTAAAATCTAACCTAAAACCAATAGTATCCCTGAAGACAGTTCACACGCTTATCGCCTATGAAACTGAGCGCTCCTCCAAATGTCACATTCTCACTGTAGAGCAGCGACACTGATTCCCAAGTAACCTATATATATTTACTAGCCTTTGTGTGCTTTTCGACTTTGTCCGCGTAAATTTATATTTAAAACATTTAATCATGTTCCCCAACAGTAATTTTTCCCGGGAATGATCAGGATGATCGGTTCAGTGGTTTAGGCGTAAAAAAATAACAAACACACAAGCTTACTTTTGCATTTATATTGTTACGATTTACACAAGTAACTAAACCTTTTGATACACCAGTCGATAGTGCAGTCTTGTGAAAGAATAAAGTTCAACTTAATAATAAATTTCGATATTTAGCACTGAGTTTTGTAAGATGTACTTTATCCCTAAGCTTTTTTAGGTCTTAAAGTTGACCTTCTCCAAGTCAAATTTCTTATGGATCCAAATTTATTACATGGCCTAATTATGTTATTCGCTAATATTGTAGCTCTGTATAGGGGAAAGATTTTTTAAAATCAGTTAAGCAGGTAAGTTGTTTTTGATCTTCATCATTATCATATCAAGCGAACGACGTCCATTCCTGGTCATAGGCCGTTTTTCAAGTTACCTCTCTTAAACCGGCTAAAAAAACACCCAGTTAAAACATAAAACTCTAAAGCATAACTGTATCTATTGCATTTAATTCAGTCGATTCATTTATGCGTTAAGCCCTGACGGATAACGAGGCGCGGCTAATGCCGGAACCCTTACATTGTACAACTGACAGCTCGCATTCAGTGTTAATTTTTATAATCTATGTTTAGATCAGAAGGTACTTAGTTAGGTAGGTAGGTAGGTACTTGCTTATGTTTCTGTTGGTGAATTATGTGTTTAATATACAGGACCCGATCTAGCTATTTAGGCGCTCCGAACAAAATTTAATATTAATACCTTAGGTATATGTCATGTTCTTTAAGAAAATTATAAAACAAGACATTTCACAATCACATTAAAATATTTTGGTGAATTTACTGCCGCTAAAGCAGATTGTTTTTTAAAAGAAAACCTTATAACAGACTATTTTGTCGGGCTGCTAGGCATGGTAATTTTATAAGATTTTTCACTCCTGCAGATAAAATTGAGGACTTCGCTCAACTTTTCGGTACCCTCAAATTTGCAGCTCCCATTTTTGCCGCTCTGGGCATTTGCCCGATTTGCCCCGCACCGGGCAATGGCATACCTATACATACGCGTAGCAAAAGCGTTTTAAATACAAACGTTACGCAGGAAACCTCCCATCCTGATCCTTTTTTGAAATTACTCGTTGAATTTGTTTACCTGTGAACAAAATAAAAGAAAACGTTATAAATAAGCTTTTACATTGTACACAACATTGCACTTATATTTCCCGAATGGTTACAAACCCTAACTCCGAGCTGCCATTGAGGCTTTCATAGAAAAAACCCAATAACACTTTTTGCTTGACCTAGGAATCGCAACCAAGACCTCTAGCGTAGCAGTGTTTTTTCAAAATCATGCATAATAATGTTATGCATTTTTGCATAACAAAAAGTTTTTGCGATGTCAGTATTTTTCGTGACAAACGAGGTATGAAGGTCTTTGTCGTGAGCGAGGAATTGAGTGCACACGAATATAAATACATGATCGATGTAAAATTGAGACTTGGTCATGTCACCGAGAAACGAAAGGAGAATCCTTGAAATTGCGAATCAATATATCTAGGAACTACGTCAATAACTGTTGTTTTCAAAATAAGGTGTCATCATCTGCTTAACCTTTTCCCAACTATGTTGGGGTCGGCTTTCCAGTCCAACTGGATGCAGCTGAATACCAGTGTTTTACATGGAGCGACTGCCTATCTGACCTCCACAACCCAGTAACTGGGCAACACGATACCCCTTGGTTAGAGTGGTTGTCAGACTTCTTGGCTTCTGACTATCCGTAACGACTGTCAAAGATCTACAAATGACAGCTGGGACCAACGGCACGGAGGAAACTCGCTATGGTAAATGGTCACCCATCCACAGACCAACCTCGGCAAGCGTGGCTTAACCCGGAAGATCGGTCTATGCGGCTGTAATTATTTAGCCACGAGCTCCTCTCCAAAATAAGGTGTAATCTATCTATTCATATAGCAGAAAAATAACGTTACCATGCTTATAATAAGCGCCTTTACTTCACGAAATGTAAAGCAATTGCTACATTTTTTCGATAATTAAAAAAAAATACACCAATATGAGATGTTAAGTCACCAATATGAGATGTTAAGTCACCAATATAAAATGGCGTTATTTTTTTCTTAAACTGCAATAAAGAGAGTATATTATGTGACGTGTAATGGTTAACAAAAAAAAACGTGTCTTCTGATGAAGGACCAAAAACACGGGTTAACGGGTTTGGTCTGTGGATGGGTGACCATTTAATATAGCGAGTTTCCTCCGTGCCTTGGAAAGCACGTAAAGCCATTGGTCCCGGCTGTCATTTGTAGATCTTTGACAGTCGTTACTGTTAGTCAGAAGCCCGAAAGTCTGACAACCAGTCTTACCAAGAGTATCGTATTACCCATTACTGGGTTGTGGAGGTCTGATAGGCAGTCGCTCCATGTAAAATACTGATATTTAGCTGCATCCGGTCCGACTGGAAGCCGACCCCAACATAATTGGGAAAAGGCTAGGCAGATGATGATCATGACTCTTTATGTTTTTAGATATTTTGTCTAAAGTTTGAATTTTGGTAAAAACTTTGTCTTATTTAGGGTTCAGATTTAACGTTTAAGGATAACCCTAAATATAGTGTCACTGGTTATCCATTGACACTATTTTAGTGCATCAATCTCTTAGGAAACCGTGCCAGCCAACCTTAAGACCTACATCCAACCATCATTAAGCAATGACGTCTATAGAAAATCAACGCGTTATGATTCAGACTGGCTCGTAATAAATCATTCGCTTTCTCAATGCGACGAGCGGAGCCGGGTGATGTATGTAGTACATTGTGCATACAATTGTGTATAATCAATGGTTGGTAGTACGCATTAGCTTCTGTTATTGACGTTAATTCGTCTTGTTGGGCAATAGGACGCTTGGATTTTTCTTTGGTGGTCTACAATGCGTTCAAATGCAGGAGACACCGCTTTATCTAAACTGCAGCACACCGTCAGAATGACGTCACATTCTTTTTTTGATTCGTTTGGTAGTGGGATCCAAGACAACTGAAGCGTTTAGCTCCAAGACTCCACGATCTTAGATGCCGCAGTGCTGTTTTGGTAATTGCCACTGTTGATTATGGCTTTTAAAATATGCAGAAAGATTGATAGGTTTTAAGAGACAACTCTTTGTGCAGCAGAATTACAATAAGAGAATTGTTTCGTCGTAAAAATTATGTGTTGTAGTCATTGATATACGGGTTTTTTGTATATCAATGGTTGTAGTGCATTTTGGAAGGGCCGATTATTTATGTCTTTCATCGTTGGTCGAATTACAAAAGCTGTTCGTATTCTTATCTAAACAGAGAAATTGCAACACAAAACGTTTTTAATATTGCATTTGTTTTTAATGAATATGGGTATACAATAATAATAATTTTCATCTAGTGTTAACAGGTTCTTTCAATGTATTTAAAAAGATATAGTTAACTAAGATCAAAACAGAAGTAAGCAAAGCGGAGACACATTAAACTAATATAAATCTCCAGGCGGCGCTAGGCAATAAAAACTAAAAAGGAAAGTTGCACGCTCACTGCCGACAGATGTCACTTTCAAACATCGTTTAATGCAGATAGCAAATAAATAGCAAGAGTTTCTCTTATACTTATAAACGGTATATTAATACAGCATTCATTTATGCTTTGAGCTCATTTTGTAGCTAATATTCTTGCCTTTGCAACTGAGTAAAGGAGTCAGCTTACTACTAAACACCGTCTCATACTAGCTTCAATATTAAACTGTAACTTCTTGACAATTCAAAACTGCCTGTAAGTGGTCTAATTGAAATAAATGTTTTGACTTTGACTTTGATACTATGAACGGGCTATGAACGTATCAGGCACGTCGTTGTCTAATGGAAAACTGCAAAATATTGCGATTTCGTCACGTCTACTATGACTATATGAAAAAGCAATCAAACAGGTAAAGCGATATCAGAGGGGGGTTATTTTTTTTAATAATCTTTGTGTGGCAAACGGACCCTCGGACCATCTAATGTTAAGTGGTCACCGCTGCCCATAGATATCTGCAATACTAGAGACCTAGCAAATGCGTTGCCATCCCAGAGACGAAGCTAAAATGACTCATGTGCCTGTAATTACACCGGCACCCATACCCCTCAAACCGAAACACAGCAACGCTGCTTTGCGGTAGAAAAAAGTATGGTAGTACCTAGTACTTTCCCAGAAGACCTCCTTCACAAAGAGCTCTACTACCACAAAACATTAATACCCCTAAAGGTCTACTACTACTAAGACTAAGTATGCGACTAATCTTCCTAAAATTCTCTCGTATACCACTGCCCCCAAGTCTGACAGCTAATTCTAACAGCTCACATACAAAGCTATTAGAAATCATGTTATTCCAAATAATATGCGATCCAGACGTAATTTAGAAAGGTACTTGAATTAATATGTCAACAACTATTGCAGTGACAGTTCAGGGGTGTTACTATATCATAAAATAATGATAATAATACTAACCCATTATCCCTGAACAGGGTAAAGGCCTCTCCTCATACAGAGAATGCACGAGCATTAATCACCACGCTTGCTCAAGGCGGATTGGCGATTTCAGACTCATATTAACTAAGTCCAGGTTTTCTCACAATGTTTTCCTCCACCGATGTCAGCGATATCCAAGATTAACTTAGAAAGTGCATATGAATGGAAAACGTTACATCAGATTTAAACTTAGAACCTTATGTATTAGAGGCGGTTGGCTATCACGATAAGGACACAGTTTTTTTTCTTGTTCATACATACAAGTGTTTTTTTAATGAGAGACGGGCTTTTACTTATTATAATATACCCCTAAAAATGAAGAACATATACAAAAGGATCAATATCTAAGTCACAAAGAATATCTGCGTCTCCATGCATTTTATGTTCGCATAACCAAACAAAATGTATGGATCGGCAAATTTTTCTTCTTGGTATTTTTAGATATTTTTTAGGAAAACAAAGCTTACATTTATGATATTGATACTCAGTTATTTAGTTCAATTGGACCATCACAGTTAAAACTAAATAATAATTAAATTACAAACTATTTACAGTTAATATAAAAAAGTAAGGTCATAGGGCGTCAAAAAACTCATCCGCATCGCTGTCAATGGGGCATGTGCCCAGAAGGCTGGCAGCATTGCCACGTTGTATGGCAATGCTGATTCTTTGGTCAAAGATTTTGATATTGATTGTATAAAAAAATCAAAACATTTCATTTAAAAAAGAAGACAAATTACACAAGAAATTACATCTCCTAAAAACATTTCTTAAAAACCCCATAATTCCAACCACACCATAATATTTACACAGACTTTGCCAACCATGCCATGGTAACCGTTTATGGTGCGGCCGTTAGACATTGCGCTTGCGCAACACTCCGGGTTCGATCCTGGGCATGTAATAGTTACTGGCGGAGCGAGAATAAACTTTTTCGCAATACCCAGTATTTATTGAAGCCCCGAACATAACTTTAACTTATAAGGCTGATGTTGCGATAATAATTGATTGAATAGTGAGATTATTTTTCAAGAGTTGAAAGCTTATTTCTGTATACGGGGTGTTAAAAGACACATATAGCTGTTAACTACGCATACTCTCCGTCAAAGTATAAGTAACATTCAACAAAAATTGTTGCTGTAAAATGACTTCAATTTTTGTGTAAACTGCCTTGTTACACAAAGCACAGTCATACCATCACGCCTGTATTCCCCGAAGAGAACCAATGAGTACCAATGTGTGTACATTAGTACACCTCTGCCTAACCCTTCGGGGAATACAGGCGTGAAAGTCACAGTCCGCCGGAATGTTTAGGTCCCATGTAATAGGGGGCGAGCCTATTGCCATTAACCGGGCACAAATCCTAATTCCGAACTGCTACTGAATATTTCATAGTAAAACCCAATAACACTTTTTGCGGGAATCGAACTCAAGCCCTCTATTGTAGCAGTCGCACTTAGGACCACTAGGCTAACGAGGCAGTTCCTACATAAACTGATATACGTACTAAGATTAGGTTCACCAAATTGGTCAGAAGTACATAAAACAAAACGATTTGCCATTTACCGTAGTGTTATTAGTTGTTTATAAGATTCTGATACGGGTAATCATAACATGCGCTTGCGACGGTGACCTAAATAGCTTAGTGATGTGGTTGTAGGTACCTATGTGTGTAGCATGTGTAACTATGGTTACTGGATTCAGGGTCGCCGATTCGATTCTTGAGTCTTTTTTTTTTTTTTTTTTTCTTTTTTAGAGGATTCTTGAGTCTGGAACATAATATTATAAGCTGCTTATACGTACATAGATATTATTAGTTTGAATACTGTTTATTTCTGTGTGCCTGAATTTCAAATAAACGAGGCAGACTCAATGTCAAATCATTTATTTCAATTAGACCATTATAGAAAAATTGGAAAAGGACAAAAAAAAGGGAAAATTGAAAATTGGAAAATCTAGTTGGTTGCCTAAAGGTAGTTTCGTATGGAGAAGAATGAACAGAGCAACTCCATGATTACGCGTTAAAAAAAAAACTAATATTTTGTATAGTTACGAACGTCGAACTTGAGAAAGGTGACTAGAATAAGTTTTTACGACATACAAAATTATTTGTTACATGCGGGAATCGAAGTCGTGACACGCAACACCAATCGTCTAACCATTAAGCCGACCATATAATCGTGTAGTCATCTATATTCTAAAATTCGTCTAAAATTGTTTGTTCGTTGCTAATCTCTGGAATCACTGGATCGATAACAAAAATATAATTATTTCACTTATAGAAATCTAGACTTTCGTGAAATGCCAGAGAATGTTTTATAGTGTACTAGACTGATCAACGAACGAAGTCACCGACAAAAACTAGTTAAAAAATAAACTTAAGTATTCCAACTTTACGGCTCTGTAATAATAAATACCAATGTCGCATTTACATACGAGATAACGATCAATCAATCAGACGAGACTTGGTAAATGTTTCACGACAAGATGTACCTCTTATTTGGTTAAAATTAACCGTACAATTAACTGCAGTTAAGCTGTTGACGTTAAGTTACTCTCGTGACAATCGCCAGTTAAGGGAAAAGTTAAGTTTCACCCAATAAAGTTTATGTTGAGTACGACAATGGGGGCACACGGGCGGGTTGAATGGCGAGCAGTTTCTCGTGTTATTGTTGTTTTTTGTTGTTTTATGTGCTTTAGAACTTGTCCGCCCCGCTAAGTCATTATTTGGGAATATGAAAATATGTCTATTTTTCACCATGTACCAATTCGTTATATCAATATGTTAAAAATAAATTGATCAATCTATATAAAAAAAAACACAATGACTACTTGTGTTACTAGGCGCAAAACTCGAGAACGGTTAGACCTATTTAGCCGATGCTTTATGTGTTGTGGAAGTAAAGATTTTTTTTGTAAAAATTCTAAAGAGAGTATTTGTCAAAGTTACCGGTAATTTGCCTACATTTTTGACATTGATTGTCGGTCGAAAATTAATTTATTAATATATTTATTAATGTAAATATATTAAATTTTAAATGTTTTAGTTAATTAATTAATTTATTTTAAATGTTACAATAATTATTTTTATTTTTGACACTGAGATTAGACTATTTAGTTACCCGAATTGACCATCTAAGCTACTTTGGCACCCGACAAATCAGCAAACATGCTCGCCAAACTTACATTCTCAAAATCACCATTATTTTCCCCAATTATTATCGGTCGCGACGTCGCGTTGTGTTCATTTCGCTTCACGTTTATTAGTCTTACTCCTTTTGGGTACCATCGTCTTGTTTGATCAACAACCAGTTTGACCATACGCCATTTTGATTATCAGGCCAAGATTTACTTTTGGCAACTAAGGAGTATTGTCGAACGAAAATTATAATTAAACTTTGGTTAAAAATAAAATTATTGTTGGTTTAATTATTTTTATAGAACGACTTCTTGACAGACTCACACGAAGATGACGGGACAAGGTTGACACTTATAGGCGCGATGGGTTCTTGCCGGGGTGCAAAAGAGTGCACTGGGCGACCGACACCCGTGTGTTCCTCTAACTTCTTCTTTTTGGGTAAAGGTAGTCAAAGGTAGTTGAAGGAACACCGTGGGGTTTTAAACTCATTGATCCACTTTAGCTCAAGATAGAGAGGATTATATAGGAAAAAGATAGGTCTTTGTCCTGCAATGGGACAAAAGAGGCTAACAATAAATAGACAGGGAATCATTGGCACACTCGGCATTGTGCACACTGGTCATGCGTAGACACTTCTTTTAAAATCAGTTCCTCTTTTTGGATAATTATGAAGATCATTCGAATTAGAATACTGTCCAAAGAGTGTAATGTTATTTTACTTTTTAGGGGTAATTTCATTTTGTGTGATTTGTTTTCTTATTCTATTTTAAATTCTAAGCTCATTGTTATAAGACCACTCTTTAAACTATATGAACACTTATTAACTATATGAATATAATACCTTTTAAAAATTTAAAATAATCGTGGTACGTTATTATTGAATTAAGGTTACTCAGTGAGCGATGTGAAGGGTATAAGAACTTATTTTTGGTAGATAAGAGCTGCCAATTATGGTTCCAGTAGTGGCGATTATTTAAATTTAAAAGCTGTGTCATTTGTGAGCTGTCAAGTTTGTGAAATGGGGTAATGTATGCTTGTGGGTGAGGTAGAGCCTTGTCGCGGTATGGTCACGATTGTGTGGTTTTGTGATGAATGAGATCGTGTTTTGTTTCTGGGTGAGTTTCTTTTGTTTAATGTTTGGATTGATTAAATGGAAGTGTAATCAAAAATGTGTGGAAGGAACATAGTAACAAAAACTTTTATCATTAATTTAGTTCTTGATTGTTTTTTGACACCAAAAGAGAGAGAATTTTATGGAAAAACCTAATAAAACTTCTCGTCATATCTCTCTTCTTCGTTGGATATTACAAATCAAAACTATACAACAGAGCAAAACCTACACGGTTTACATAAAAAAACTATGAACATTTCATGATGTCCTTTCGAGCTGTTATTATAAGCGGACTTTTATATTTAGAGATCATTGCAATAAGTTCCTTAAATGCCTGTTAGAAAAAGGTAGATCTTATTAAATAATTGTAAAAGCAATTGTCAAGTAAAAATGTATTAAACCTGTTCTAAAAAAAGTTTTATCAAAGAGCAAGCAAAATAGAGCATGAATGCAAGAATGATTCATGAGAATATCAAGCGGCGTATAAAGTAAAGCTTAGTACATATAAAACTAATAAAAATTAACATTCTTTTGTTTCTCATTACATCACAGCATTAATGTTTGCGCTGACGCAAACACGAGCTGTTGAAAAGGGCTTTATTATAAAAAAACAACAAGTAAGTAATAATATATGAAGTCGTTGTGTAAAGGTTGTATAATTTTACAATTACCTCGGTTGCAGTTGTGGGTTACGTAATAAACGGTTTATAGGATTTTGATAAAATTGTTTAGAAATTGAAGCTGGTTGTGGTACTTATGTATGGTAGGGTTAAGTTACGAAGGTATGTAGCTAACTAGTTGTACTATGCTATGAAGGAGCTAGAATACTATGTAGTTGTATTCTAAAAGCACCAAAACCATTTATTTGTAAGTAACTGCTACTTTGTTCCTGGTGTTTATTTTCTGATTAACAAACTTTATTTAAACCACCCTACTAGTAGAATTGGGGTGATAAAACATTGAGTCGGTCTAGCCATTTTCTAGTTCTTGCGAGACTAACATAGTACGGCAGTTGGTTTTTATAAACATTTTTTATACCCATACCTACTTTAATAATGTATTCTATCACTTATCAACAAACTACCTCCACATATTTACAAAACTCATCTAAGGACACTCGACATGGCTCCCGCACCTCTGCGCTTACGCCGCCCACGCTTATAAAAACATAATGTTACACGTCGACAATTCACGAGAATAGAAAATAACTTTTCAATACAGCTGTTTATCATCTGAATATTATAAATCAGGTATAAAATAGTTGTAGAAAAAAAGCAGGTCCTTGAAAAAATTGGTATTTAAGTTAAGTAGGTAGTAAGAGTTTTTTTTTTAATTTATTATAATTCCGAAATTACGGGTCCGATTCTGAAAATTCTTTTACTGATAAGAAGGTACGTTATCACATCGTGATCGATTTTATTATAAAAATAAAATGTTATATTAAATGGAAATTGTAGAACACAAAGAGCCGAAATACATAAAAGCTGGAAGCTGTTAAGCATTCTCACTCTTCTGGGATCTTGGACCACTAAGTAAACAAGAAAAAATCTTTCTTATTTAAACGATCGAACATCCATTATCGATAAACGAATTTATCTTCTTAAAAAACAGAAAAAATCGAAGATAATGCAGTTAAACACGAATCTTGATTTGTAACTTTTTTGCATTATTACAAAAAGGGTTCTTTACTCGAAACTTACGCATCGACCGTTTTCATTGAAAATTAACAAATAATTTGAATTAATTTTATGTTTGTGCCCCAAATAATAATAGTGCCGTTATTTTTGGGCCTTGTCTTAACTGTTATCAAGTTTCAGTAAGCATTATTGCGAGAATATTTAATAAGATTGTTATTTTTGGCGATTTTTCAATTGTTTTTAATTTTGCAATTACAAAATAAAAATAGTAAAGAAGTACCAGTTTATTCCACTGAAATATAAAACTTATAAATAATAATAATGTTATGGCCAATTGTATAAGAAACAGAGAGATAAGGGCTAATTCATAAGATAAAAATGTTATGATTTTTTTAGGTATTTGTTGCATTTCATTGAAAGGAAGTTCAGTTACAAAATCAATCAAATTAAAATAAAAAACAATAACTCATCTAAAAGTGAATATACGAAAGCGCATATAAATTATGTCATTTCATACCATTGTACATTATCCTTTTAAACCTTCAGGGGAAAGCAGAATGATAAGGGCCACTTGCACCAAAACTTTAACTCAGAGTCAGTTGCTAACACGAGTTGAAATAACAAAATCTCACAAATAATGTGCTAGTTCACCACTAACTAGGAGTTAAAAGATAACCCTGCCTGGTGCAAGTGAGCTCAAGACATTTAAAAAAGGAATCAAGGCACTAATTCAAACTGATAAGGATCAAACTCGACCATTCATTGGATCATTCCGGGAACCTTTGGTATTTTTAAAGGCATAATATTTCGATTTTATATCTAAAGTATTCACTCCCTTTTACAGGTTATTAGTCCTGGGATTTTAATGGCACCGGAGTTATATTATTTATAGAAATCTTGAATGGAAATAATAATAATTGTTTTTATTTTTACTTTTTGATTGACGTAAGAGACGAATGACTGATGCTTATAAGTACTGTTTTTTTTGTTACTGTTTGTCAATATTGGTGTGGGAATATTTACCCGCGATTTCATCCGCGTCAAAGTTATATATTATCCCACGGGAACCGTACGTTTTTGTGGGATAAAAATTATCCTATTTGTCTAAATTTGACACTGAGATAGATTGTACTGTGAAATACCCTACAATCTAACTCAGTGCCTAATTTCATCCAGATCCGTTCAGCCGTTTCAGCGTGAAGAGACAAACATACAAACTTTCGCCTTTATAATATTAGTGTGACTAAAGATCCTCTCCCGACTTTGCACGGCTGCAATTTCTATATAAACTCTGTTGTAACGAACAAAAAAAAAACCTCTGAATCAGTTCTCAAGTAACGATCCTTCATACATGTGGCAATTGATTTTTATTTGGATAGATGAGAAATTTTATATTAATAGTATCAATGAATGTCAATTCGGTTAAAAGCCAAGCCGAATTCAAGTTTCTTCAGTGTTTCGATTTTTTATAAAGAGAGTTACTTAATGTCGATTATTACATCAATTTTAAAATTATTAACGATTAAATCAATAACACAATGACAAAATTTAAGCCAATAATAAATTAGTTAGAAATCCCGCTGTTTACATAAGTAAAAACCGTTTTATTTTTATTTTTGCGTAAGTACACATTAAGTAAGGTTCACGTAATTTGATGTAAACTTAATTTTACTTGACAGTAAACGATACTAAGCGACATTTAATATGTTTGTGGAAGAGAGTCGACAGCCATTCTTGATGAAATTTAGGCGGGAAATAAGTCGCCATCTTGGATTTTAATTTTTACCGCCGATCATAAAATAAATTATTTGTAAGGTAAATGTTTGTGTATGATATTGAAAAAACGTCCTTACTTTATGAAAAATAAAAGGCTAAATTATTTTCCAAATATTAAAACTAAAATGAAATAAAATTGGATTATCATCAAAAGCCCTTTTGCTATAAAAATATTTAATTATTTATGAGAACTGTATTTTAAAATCTTTATTACTAAAAAAAATACTTTTATTACATTTTGAACAGCTAAAGCAACTTAAATTCTACAATTTATTTAACTAATAAAAGCAGACACATTTCATAATTTTATTACTTAAATTAATAAAGTTATAATTTAATTCGCTTTCCGTTACCAACTGTTATATTTCTTATCTTAAACAATAAACATCATACTTAAATATCAATAATAATTTGGTGGGTCGTTAAAATGTAAAACGGAAGCCAAATGATAAGAAATAAGAATAAAAATTCTTTGGAGAAATATGATACCTGATTCTAGGGTGAGGTGCTTCTGCAAGCGATAAACTATAGATTGCACCATAGGTGTATAATTACCATACCCATTTAATAAAATTTTTTTTATTACCAAAAGTATGTCGTGGACGAGGCGAAAGGAGTGTGTAAGGATCGTAGCAGGTGGAGTTTTGTGGTTTCTGACTACGCTCATGGGAAAAAGGCGTGAGTTTATGAATGTATGTACAGTGTATTACCAAAATAAAATTAACTTTTGTTGGGAATATACCTTTACGTTTTGCTTGCAGCTACTTTTTATTACTGCCTAGTTTAACTACCTCTTGTTTAGTTTCCAAAAGGGGTTTAGCCATTGTTCTATAAAATCCTTTATTTCTATTTATTTTGCGATTGATAAAAAACATCACAAGGTTGATAAAAATGAATGATTTTTAAGAACTAAAATTTGCAACACCTTTAAATTAATTACTTACTTTTGTAAAAAAACGTAAACTTCTTATTTCTTTACAAAAAACAAAACTGAATCATCAGAATTCAACCAATAGTTTCTACCAACTAAAATCGCTTATCGCTATCAATATAACCCCATCACTGATACCGGTCAGCGGTCCACATAACATTTATTGTGGTCACTCAACGCGCGTGCTAATTTGGCGAGCGATAGCGGGTTAAGTGTCCAATGTACGCAATATGGTATTCTTGTTATTGATACATTGGTATTTTGGTCAGACGTAAGCGACTAGCATTTTTGCGAACGTGTATTGATTGAATTTGCTTTTATTTTTCGTTATTGGTCTATGTATGAACCATAAGAAAATCTTTCCAAACATTTGTAGGAGACTAAGCTAGTAGCAGTTAGTATAAGAGGATTAGTTCAGCACAAGCCAATAATGATGATCGATATTTTTTTTTTAATAGGAATAAGTTTAACGATTAGTACTCCATTGATAAAAACTCCATTTATTTTAACATTAGACAAATGTAGTCATAACTCTACAATTATTTCAATGTTAGCATGTAATATAAGTTTCATTATTTTACGATAAATGAAGTTAAAAGTCAAAGTCAAATCATTTATTTCAATTACAGCATTAGAAGGCAATTTAGAATGCTAAAAGCTATTTACATAATAAAAATATCACTAAAATGCAGATTATATTTTTAGAATCTGTCTAATGCAATCTGTGTAATGGTTAATGCTGTTTACAAATGAAGTTTGAAAAGTTCTAAACATTCGAATTTATCTTATTGCTTTTTAATTATACTATCCTGTTACTCCTACATAACAAAATCAAAAATTGAGTCAAAAAAATCTAAATTATTGTTAACCTCATTTGAATACAGCGAAAGGGCAGAGACGAACTTGCTTGTCAAAACATGCTTTTAATTTATTTCTTACTAAAATTATTTCCGTAGATTCCCAAGCCTTGAGGCAAAAGCTAGTGTTTTATTTATCAGAGTTTTTCTGTTACTGTTAATTATAAAGTGGCGAATAAATTAGCGAAATGGGAGTCATTTTTTATTTTTTTGTAATAAATTTTTGAAGTGTGGTGTTAATTTATAGCTTTATTTTATGATTAGTATAGTGGTATCATTAATTTTTTTAATGACTTTTATACTTTTTACGAGGTGAAGATAATTATTCCAAGTCATTAATCCATTTCATTTTACATTTTCATAATTTAATAATTGTAATGCTTAGTTCATTGACTTTAAAGGTTGTTTTGAAACTTTGATATCAGTACGAATCATGTTCCTTTGGCAAATAGTTTTAAGAGCTCTTGAATTGTCTGTTTACAGACAGACAATGAAGTTCAACGTTTTAATTTTGCTGTGCGGTTTTTTTAACGAAACCAGGTTTTATATGTTGTGCCTAAACTTTAAATACTCCCACCGCCCCGCGCCCCTGCGTACCCATAGCGTCTCCGAACTCGACCGATTTTTTGACCGAATATCGGACCAATTATTAACAGATTATTACTCGCCGAAAATCGTCAAAAATCGGTCCGATATTCAGTTGTGTGCGCATTAGCATTATAATTTGCGTGGATTACCATAAACAGTAACATTTCAACTAAAAAATAAAAGTTGTATCCCAGCAATTTTCTGCTCAAACTTAGTTTAATGGGCAGTATGCGTAGTCTTTTAACACCCCAAAAAACAAAACAAAACAAAACACCTATTCCACCAGATCACCATGGAAACCTCCTAAACAACCATACACATTCAATTACACGCTTTCTCATAACGGCATGGTATGGAAGATAATCCCATAATACCCCTGGGGTATGGGCAGGCGCGTGGGTGCAGTTGATACGCGCATATACGTAATTAATTATTGCGTAATAGTGTTTGTTTGTAGCTGTGGGGAATTAGCTTTTTGATAGGAGATAAGGGCAAAGGGAGCAATATGCTTAGATATTGGAAAAAAGAGTGTGTTATTGTTTTTTTTTTGCAGAGATTTCTCCTTAGTTTAGTTTTTTTTATGGTGTAAATTAATACTATATTAAAATGAGAAGTTACTTATATTATTCAATGCTAACTAAGACATTTTAGAGCTATGTATACGTATTAAACATATACCGGGTAAATATTTTTTTCTGTAGGGTATCTTCGACTTAAAACTGAACAATAAATGGGATGGCAATTCGACACAAACAGGGAGAGGTCAGTCAGGTGCAAGACAAACGGTGTTTTATGCATTCTGTACCCCGAGTGTGAGTTTTTACATATAGAAAACGGTACTACCACGTTTCTGTATCGAGTATTAAATATATGGAAACGTAAAAAGCGCCCCTGGCGGAAAGTATTGTAAACCGAAACAGCGAGTGTAAGATTTTAAACGTTACTGCAATAGTTCGGTATTTTATACGTGACGTACATAGTAGCGTTTCGATGAATGTTTTGAGGGTTATTGCGAGTGTGAGTTAGAATTTGACGTTTCCAAACGGCGTCAACGCGTTTTTAAACGTAAACTTTAAAGTATAGTCACTCACTTGATGTGTGACAGGTGAAATTGTTGTTTATATTAGATAAATTCGTATTATTTTGTGGTAAATTGTGTTAATTATGACAACACGTAACTTTTTCGCTTGGAAAATGATCATGACTGCTCATTATCAAGATGAACGGAAACATCTCCGAAAACAGAGAGCCGATTTTCGTACCTGTTTTGATCCAGTGGAGAATCTCAACGATACTGAATTCAGGAATAGATATCGTTTGTCAAAGGAAGCCTTTCTATTTCTTTGTCAAGAGCTAGAAAAATTGACAAATTTAAGGTCGACCCAACGAGTTAATCTTCAAACCAAGGTATTGGACCTACGCAATATTAAAATATCTAGTGAATTCCTTCTAGGCGCATTTAGATACATAGGTTCGTCATCATCATCGTTTTACATTTGTTCACATTTTTTAGGTACTCGTCGCTCTATTCTTTTACGCGACAGGTTCGTACCAACGTCCTGTGGGAGTTGCCAAAGGTCTCTCGCAAAAGATGTGCAGTGTTTATATTCATGAAGTGACTAAAGCTTTGACTCATGATAAAATGTTGGAAAAGTATATACAATTTCCAAAAACTCGTGCTGCTCGACAGGCAGTAAGTCAGAGGTTAGTATTTATTTAAGCACATAGCTATAAAGTCAATTACATTACAAATAAATTATTACATTAAGTACATTATTACAGATTTTACTCAAAATTTGGCATACCTGGTGTAATTGGGTGTATCGATGGGAGTCATTTTAGAATACATGGTCCGCCGGTAGAAGAGGAGCATTTATACTACTGTAGAAAACACTATCATTCAATTAATGTACAAATGGTAGGTACTTATTTATTTAAGCAATAACTACCTATACCTACTAATTTATTGTAGTATTCAATCATATACAAATAATATTTTTAATAATTATATTTTAGGTGTGCGATAGTGACTGTAGAATAATTAATGTCAATTCTAAATTTGGAGGTGCTAACCATGATTCATTTATTTGGGAGAACAGTCAAGTCAACAGTTATATGCAATCTTTACATGCACAAGGTGAAATATGTTGGCTACTGGGTATGTGTTCTGCTTATTTTTAAAACAAGTTATTGTACCTACACCTGTTGGTTGGATTTAATTCCTATTATTATTATTTATTTTTATTTCCTATTCCTAATAGAGTCATTTAATTTTCAAGTAGGACTGTTTGTGCTTTCTTAATATTATGTCTATAAACACTAACATATTTTTTTTTAGTAACATGTACTTTGTAATGTCATTTTTTCAGGTGATTCTGGATATCCATTGCGCCCATGGTTAATGACACCATACTTAGAAGCCACTGCAGAATCTTCAGAAGCTATATATAATCAGAAACATATAGTTGCTAGAGTTCTAATTGAAAATACGTTTGGTCGTCTGAAAAATCGTTGGCGTTGCTTATGCAAAGACAGAGTTTTACATTATAAACCTCAAAAATGTGCACAAATTATTCAAGCCTGTTGTGTGCTCTATAACATTGCATTAGATTATGGTGTACCTGAACCAGATGATTTTGGTAAGAATATACTTATATAAAAATATATTTTATTTCATTGAATATTTCACTTTGAAGATTTCAGGGTTGATCCCACAGTAAGTGTTGTTTATATTCATGAGTATTTTTATCCCCTAAAAGATTTCCCATGAATTCAGGCAACCTGAGGGAATATTAATATTATTTGATATAATGTCTACAAACTGTCTTTATTTTCAGGTCAAAATGAATGTGAACAACCAGCAACAGCAAATATCAGATATGACAGAGATCAAACAGCAACCAGTGATTTAATCAGAGGAAGAGCATTACGTGATCAAATAGCCCGACGATTACATCAGTAATTTCTTAATTTTTATCCTAATTATACATTTGTTTTTTCTGAGTCTTTGTTTTATTCTACTTTATGTACATATACACTAACTATATTTATTTACTTCTTATTCCATTGAATTACATTACATTTATGTCCTATAGAATTTTAAAATTTGGTAAATAAAACATACTTTTTATACACATATTAATAGTAGCCTTTTATTTACAATCTAAAAAAGTTTCATTACTAAATTACACTCACAAAAAAAAACACAACTTAAAAAATGACAAAATGCCGAGATGCGCACAATGTAGAAGCATCACATAAGATAATAAATCATTGATCTCTACATAATCTAGAATCTATTACCTTATGTAATGCATCAACGGCAAGCATTGCAACATCTTGCCATTTCCTTTGAGTTTCCAACTCAAGCTCCCTTATGCGTAGCTTTTCCCTCTCTAAATTATTTTCATCCTCATGTTTCTTTCTCAAGAAACTCCTCCATTCCTCATCAGAGTTCAGGAACTGTTCTGTTGCTCGTTCCATCTGATTGGGTTGTCTGGCTACCCGGCGTCGTGGAGATATTATTCGACGTGAAGTTAATCCACGTCGCCGGCGTTGTGGAGTGTGTCCTGTTTGAGTTGGTCTTAGAGGGCCTGCTGGTGGAGGACTGTCCAAGACAACTTCTTGAGCTTGATGCACATTGGTTGGTGATGGTTGAGGTGAGGGTATGGAGATGTGGGATGGACCAGCTTCATTCCATGACTCAAAATTGACTAAAATAGAAAAGAATAAATAAATGACAAATCAGCAATGATAGATTTAACTATCGGACTGCCAAGTTACAGGTCTCCATTTTTAACCGAAGATAATACTTACTTAAATTAATAATTGGACTTTCTTCAACAACTGCAACCTCGTTACTGGCAGCCAGCACAGGTGGTGTTGGTGACAGAGTTGCAGTTCTGTCGGGACTGTCAATTTGGGTCTGAAATATTTGATATGTGAATTTTAATAATTGGCTGGAAAATCTGAGATAAGAAAAGAAATATTTTTATTGTTATTGTTAAGGAACTTGAAGTAATTATATATCTATACTTTGTTGCAGTTAGTAAATAATGACATGAAAGCACCATAACCCACCTCAGAAAAGCCCGCTTCCCTTACACCTGTTAAGCCTGTGGCTGCCTGAGGCAAAATTATTTTAAGGACACGTTGTTCCACATCAGTCAGCTGTAAATTAAGTGCAGGCCCACCACCAGTCCCACAAGCAGCCCTATTTATTCTGGCTGCTTTTTTCTTGGTGTTATTTTTTAAATCACTCCAAACCTTTGAAGACAACATCAATACCATTGTATAGCTATGTATAATGAATTAATATGTATGAAATAAAAAAATATGGAAATATGGTAGGCATATTTGGGCGTACAATAAACCAAAATAAAATATTAACTAGGACAATGTACTAGGATTGATTTATGATACTGTGCTAGGCTACATACCTTCTTCCATTTCTCTGTATTCTTGGTTTCCCCAGTGGGATCACTATTTAATAAATTTGTTAGGCGTTCCCAATCTTGGATCGTCTGTATCCTACCTTTTGCGGTTCTATTTAGTTTATTTATATCCCCGTTTCTGTAAATTTTAAAGTAAAGATTGTTTTAATTTCAAAACTACATAAATCTAAAAGCTATGTTTATAATATTTTAATATTAAGTATTATTGCACTTACTGTTCCATGAAGTTAACTAACATTTCAAACTGTGATGCACTGGTCTTCATTATGAAAAGTATAATAGAATTAGATTGAGTAATGTTACACAAAAGCGCCAAAAACTTTGAAAGCAGACTAAGGAATTTTAAGTAGTTGCATATGCCGCCATACACAACTTATTTCACATCTCCCTTACTCACTACACGTTAAAACGAAATAGGAATATCTCATTCATAAAAACCATTATACGTTTAAATTACGTAGGACATGCAAAACCCTTGTTAACATGGTTGCAATAAGATTTGTATTTTAGCCGTATTATCTCGCCGAAACCACTCTAAGTTCAATATAGGCAACATTAAGAAAAGAACTAAACGTTCGGGATACTATCGGACAAGTGACGATACGAGCCGCTGTTCGTATGCCATACTTTAACTCGCACTCGGACCATTTTTAAATACCATCACTCGTTAGTTTGCTCGATTAACTTGATCGTCACGTATTTTGTGATGTGACAACTAACTCACACTCGGGGTACAGAGGTATGGAAGTGTCACACCACCAAGTTCCAAATTTCGGACTACTACTGAGAAATTCCTAATGCAAAAGCTCGCAAACACTGCCTGACCTAGGAATCAAACCCAGGACCTCATCAGTCGTTTACAGAACCGACACCACAGTCGCCAAAACAACCGTTATTCACATAACACGTCAAATCGAGTTCAAAAACGGTATAACACTAATCGATTCTTATAAAACTTTCAAATGCGTGTGGTCCTCATTAATATATGCTCGTAAATAATGAAGTCAGCTATGGCATTCAACTTTAGTGCCATGAACCAGGCTCATAAAGCCATAAACACAATTGAAAGCAAACGGTAATGAGGCACGCCTTCCCTTAGCACTTCTGATTGACATGGTATTAATGTGTTGACATGTAAATAGGGCATTAGATGTAGTTGCGTTAGTGTGCGTGTGGGTTTATTTCCTGACTAGCGACTTCGGGCTTTTTTTTTTTTTAGAGATGGTAAAATCATTAAATGACCCCCCCCCCCCCCCCGTCCTGGGCGGGGCGGGAGGGAGTGTCAGACTTTTACTGACTAAAAACCATCTATGTTCCTTCGTGTGCCCTTTGCGTTCCGGGGGCGCGGTATCTCTTTCGAACAATCGGCAGCCCCGGCAGCGACATCGGCTGCGTGGCTTATTTCACCCGTGTTAATTTACGTCTTCGGTTACTGCTCCGCACTCGTGTGTCCTAGCGTGATGTTATATAGCCTATGTTACTCAGTGATAATGTAGCTTTTTAACGGCAAAAGAATTTTTGTAATCGGTCCAGTAGTTTTTAAGTTTATTCGTTACATACAAAAAATGTTTCCTCTTAATAATATTAGTGTAGTAGATGTAGATAGTGTAGATGCGTATTTAGAACATCATTGCATCCCTGTCACATTGTTAGAAGGTGAAGGAGGCAGAATGATAATTTAAACACATTTGTATAGTGATTTTGGTGAAATTGGACCTTATAATCAATTTATTTCAAACTCAATATTTCATCATAAACCAAGGGCATACAGAGGGCATACAAAGGGCACGGAAAGTCATGTAATCGAAACGTGACGACACATACGCCTATAAAAAGAGCCCTTCCCATTGTTAATCTAACCTAACCTAATAAATAATATAGTTGAAAGGTCGTGGTAACTAATTCAAGTGAGGGATCAGCTTCTATTACAGCAAATGTCACACCATAAAAAGTTGAAGGGGAAAATAAAGGCAAAGGGTAATAGTAATAAGTCACTAAGTCCTTAGTTGAGGGTAAAAAATACTGGCCAAGTACGTGTCGGATTCGTATACGAAGGGTTCTGTACCAGCGTGTAATATTTAACACCATATAAAGTAAAATAAAAGTAATAACTTCCTCGTTAGCCTAGTGGTCCTAAGCTCGACTGCTACGCTAGAGGTCCTGGGTTCAATTCCCAGGTCGAGCAAAAAGTGTTATTGGGTTTTTCTATGAAATTCTCAGTAGCAGCTCGGAGTTTGGATTTGTGCCCGGTTAATGGCAATAGGCTCGCCCCCTATTACATGGGACCTAAATATATCGGCGAACTGTGGGTGTGGTACACCTCTGCCTAACCTTTCGGGGAATACAGGCGTGATGGTATATATAAAAGCAAAAATCAGCGTAAATCAAATCAGCATAATTAGCGTAAATCAGCCTACAATTGTACAACTGCAGGGCAAAGGTGGTGAGTGTGTCTTCTCATACAGACATGCAAGAGCATTGATCACCACGATTGTTCAAGGTGGATTGGCGTTTTAAGACTTGTATTGATTATAAGTTCAGTTTTCCTTACGAAGCTTTTCCATAAAGATGTCAATAATGTCCAAGATAAACTTAGAAACTTGCCCATGCTTGATTGCGAACCCACAGCCTGGTGCATAAGAGGTGGGCATCTTATCCATAAGGCCACCACATCCTACTCCAAAAAAAAGAAATATGTTTCTTGTATGGGGACGCTCTTTAATTTTAATTATTGGTTGTTATAGCGGCAATAGAAAAACACACTCTGCGAAAATTTCAACTCTCTACCTATTACAGTTCATGAGATAAAGTCCGCTGACAGCCAGACGTACGCAAAGCAGAGGTGTAGTAACAGAGTCCCGTTGGCACCCTTCTGAAACGGAACCCTAAAAATTGTCCCGTGTTTTAACTGACTTCTTAGAACAGCAGTCGTTAAGAGAAATTACTGATTAGTATGGATGCTTTAATATTTTTTCTAATACTGTTTGAAGTTCGTCAGAAATTCAATGTGTATGGTGTATGATCCTTGGTATGGAAGTTATGCAATATATAAATATGGATTGTGGTTCCCGCAGTCGGGATACTGGTTCGGAAATGAAAAGAAAAACTTTGAGAATATAGTGGAGCGTACTTCAAGTTTATGGTTTAATAAGTAACGCTAGTTTATAGGACAAAAAAATGATATTTTTGTGTTTTAGTGCTAATTGTCTTATCTTGTTACTATTATAAACGCAAAAGTTTGTGAGGATGGATGGATGGATGGATGGGTGTTTGTTACTCTTTCACGCTTAAACGGCTGAACGAAATTAGATGAAAGAAACACAAATATATAGATGATACTAGATACAGCTTATAACATAGGAGAGATACAGTAAGATAATTTAGGACTTTAGCTTTTATTCTGTATTGTACGCAAATGAAGTTGGCAGAATCTTGTTAGTAAAACATAAAGAAAAGAAATTTTCGTAAATTTCCTAATATTAAAATATTTTCATAGCTGCTAGATTTTTTTATTTATAAATTCGTAGACTACTATTTAAAAAGTAGCATCTTAAGCTATTAATATTACATGTAAATATATCATATTTACTGACCAACGTCTCAACAAATAAATCTTGAACCAGCTCCTTGACATAAAACTATGTATAAGAATTTTATACAATAATATCACACCAGACTTATACAAACAATTAGAAAACACATAAATCATTTAAAATGTCAATTTATATTGCCTACTATGTTCGAAAAACATGAAAAATATATAAATTTCTTCGCGAAAAGCTATTAAAACGAACGATGTTAAAATAACACCTATAATTATGGATATTTAAATGTTTATTAAAGCTAAGAATTTTAACTATTTATTTAAGTGCCCCGTAAACTTAAAAATTAAGGTCGTCTGCTACTGATGAATAAATATTTAATTAAAATAATTTTGTTATTAAAATTCTTTGGCAATTTTTAGTCATATCTATATTGGTTATATTTTATACAAGCTTTGCCGGTGACTTCGTCCTGTAAATGTCGGTTTTTGCGGTAAAATTCGCTGAATAAAAAGTAGCCTTATCCTATTTTGGAATTCAAACTTATCCCGTACCAAATTACATCAAAATCGGTTCAGTGATTTAGTCGTGTAATAGTGACTGACACACAGATAGACAGAGTTACTAAACGCATTTATAATATTTATATTTATATGAATATTAATTAAGAAAGTGTAGATAAAAAAAAATAAGAAGAAATTAGTCCAAAGATCTCTACATATTTGGTTAATGATCTTTTAATATTTAAACTGCCCCGTTGGTCTCGTGGTCGCAAGTGCGACTGCTGTGCAAGGGGTCCCGGGTTCGATTCCCAAGTCGAGCAAAAAGTGTTATTGGGTTTTTCTATGAAATTCTCAGTAGCGGCTCGGAGTTTGGATTTGTGCCCGGTTAATGGCAATAGGCTCGCCCCCTATTACATGGGACCTAAATATACCGGCGAGCTGTGGGTGTACATAGGTACACCTCTGTCTAACCCATCGGGGAATACCGGCGTGATTTTATACCTTTATACCTTTTTATTAAATTTAAAAGTGTTATGCCAATTTCACTAGGTAACAAAATACAAAACCGGTAACCGGTACTATTTACTGTATTAGTAGCCAGTATGTAGCAAATAGTCGCAAAATATTCTACCGGTTTGTGACAAGAAGTTAGTTTACTCCACCATTAAAGTTAAATAAATATCGTTACTAAGTATGCGCAGACGCACGCGAGTGTTCTTTAAACTTTACTAATGTTTCTGGGTTTGAGCAAATATTTAAATTAAATTAAAATACAGTTACGGCAATGTCTTTTTAAAAAATAGTTTTAAAATTTGCTAAATTACTGTTGCTTTTTTAAACCCGGATATTTTGTTGAGATCATCGACTATTTATGCTATAAATACTATCATAGTAAATATTAGGAGATTTTAATGTTTGTTTGTTTGTTCTTCTTCTTTTTTTCTATCGATTGGCTCGTTTATAATTTTGTCCGAATACTATTTAGAGATTTATTTTATTATAGAGAAAAGCTAATCTTTGGAACTACCCGTTGGATTTCAACAAATCTTTGTATATGTTAGAATATAATATAACGTAGCGTAGAGCGTAGCAGTAATCAAAAGCGTAGAGTGGCTATGGAGTATCTTGCTCGTTCTTCTCCATAGAGATCTACGTTTTGGAACGAGTAACTAGCTTCAATTTCCTATAACTCCTTGACAATAATTCAGAAGTGCCTGTAAATGGTCTAATTGAAATAAATGCATTGACTTTTACGTAACTTTAAAGCGCGTGAAAAAAACCTCGCGAGCGAAGTCACGGGCAGAAATTAGTAGTAAATAATTGGACCGTCGTGTTTTCGGCCATTTTATATTATCTTTATGAATGCCCTAAGGCTATGATCGCGATTAGATTTAATATTATGATATGATATGATATGATTTAATATTTTGATTCAGAAAAAGAATAGGCAATTTTTTGCTACCTTCACAAATCATATTTTAAAAACTATCTTCCAATAGCGTACCTAAACTTTTAAACTGTATGTTTAAACCGTTAATTACTTTTATTTAAAATGCGAGAGTAACTCTGTCTGTCTTTACTACTAAATCACTAAACCTATTTTTATGAAATTTCTTACGGAATAAGTTTAAACCCCATGAAAGGGTATAATAGCCAGTAGGCTATTATACCCTTTCGTGGGGTTTAAATTAGCGGAATAAAAAGTATTTTATTCCGCGACTTCGTCTGCGTTTACGACAATCAATATTTATGCGGACGAACTCGTGAGCAAAAACTAGTAAGAAATAAGTAGGTATATGTATAATTAAAACTTTGAACTTTATGGATGGAGGAAACTTTACAGTTATAATTATAAAACGATTATAAAGTAGGTATGTATAGTTATACTTTCTTTTTTTTATTGATGGGAAATATCAAATAACTTCCCCCGCCCTGGGCGGGACGGGAGGGAGTATCAGACTTTTACTGACTAAAACCCATATAATATGTTCCTTCATGTGCCCTTTGCGTTCCGGTGGCGCGGCATCTCTTTCGAACTACCCGCAGCTCCGGTATGTATAGTTATACTACCTTCAAAATAAAATAAGTTGGGCAGATACCACAAGGTGTATCAATATGGTTGGTCAACGAACCCGTTTATCAAAACCCAAGGCATGGGGGCATCGCATAATTCATGCCTAATACCTTTGCGAATAAAATCCACTTCCCATCGTTCATTTAAAGAACGTTTTTTATGGCCGACTTTACATTGTAATAATGATCGAATTAGGTTCTTATTAGCATTCATTTTACTGATTTATTCGCGGTTAAAGAGCCGAGCGGAAATATTATGTAGTATAACAAATTTAAAATTTAAAAGTCCTCGATTTAAAGAAAGCGCGATCAGACTTGTGAAGATGCTCATATCCATTAATCAACTCGAAACGAGCTGATAATCTTCAAACGGCTGATATTTTGATGAATCATAGCTAATTAAGTCACATTTCAAACAAAAAAAGTAAAACTAAATCATAATTTGTTCAGCCGTTTGGGACGTACGATATCAGAGACAGACACACCTCTCTGAAGGCAGATTCTGCTTATTATAAACGTTCAAAATCTAGTCGCAATCTCATCTCAAAATGCTGATAAATTAGAGACATTTTTAACAAATTAAGACTAAGATTAGATTGCGATCGTTCCTAATACTTAGCACAATCGCCCCCTGTTTTTGTCGGAGGTCTGTTGAAATAGTAGCAGGATGGTGGTCCATTGTCTACAATTTGCATTTAAAGCTGTGGACTCCGTGATGGCTCATTTCCCTTAGTTGACCTTAGTTAAGGGCCCGAGTGGACAATGGACTTAACTGATCGTTCGATGCAATGGCGCAACTGTCACTTATGTCTACTGTATGCGTAATATAGGAATTTTAAATTAAGAACACATTTTTTTTTACTTAGTGTTCGTCAATTTTAGGTGTTCCGTGCCCAAAGGGAGGAATGAAAATAAAATAAAGTTAACAGTAAAAGTGAGGAATAATAACTTTTTTCTTGCATGTAGTGTTAAATAGGATTGTACAGTGGTACAGAACCTTTATGTGCGAGTCGTCTTTTTATTCACATATTTTGACGCTGGCCTGTATTTTTTGTGCTTTTAATCAAAACAGCGAAATAGATTGGTCCTTATAAACTTGCTCTATATTCCATGCATAAAACTAAACATAAACTACTCATTTAAATTTTATTATTAAATTTTGCCTTTTATAGCAAAACAAAGAAAATGACTACCGCTTGAAGAAACACACGGTTCTAGCTACTGACACTGACTGAACTAATAACACTGGTACTGCAGTTGGCGTATTGGTGCACATATTTGCGTTGTACCGCTAATAAAAAAACTACTTTATTTTCATACGCATAGAGTATATTTTGTAATACGCAAGTGACCCAAACATTTGGACAAATATGCCACGTCAAATGACACCATTCAATTAACATACTTGTAAAACTGTTGGCCGTATAGGTTTCTTAATTACGGATATTATACTAGTTTACGTGGCCAATACTATACACGGAAAATGAAATAATATTTCACACCTAATAAATAGCAGTGTAAAGATTATAATGGCGTGATTAGGCATGAAATAATTTCCGCACTTCCTATCTTGGAAAAAGTAATTTATTTATTTACATTGAAGTTTTATGGCTTTAATAAATAAAAAGTTTATTAATATGTAGCATAGTATCCGCCTGTGTAATGTGAGTTACCTTCTTTTCAAGTTGCGATAACAAGAACAAAAGTGTTACCTGTAACAAAAAAGAAAACAAATGAGTATTACATTCGAAAGTCTGACAAGATTTCGGCCTGTCACCTTTCAAAACTTTCGTGGACAAGAGTCAATTTAAAAAAAGAAGCTATTTTACGAATACCTGTAATTTAAAATTAGAACTATATTACATTTCGAAATCAATAAATGGATAATTTGAAATTAGAACTACATTCATTTTAAAATCAATTAATGGAGAATTTGAAATTAGAATCATATTATTATTTTTAAAAACATTTCTGGCGAATTTGAAATTAGAACTGCATTTATTTTAAGACCAATCCACAGATAACAATTTACTTTTTAGGATGAGGAAGTAAAGAGGTAATTTATGTCCCTACTAGTCTTAAAAGTAGGTTCTAGGGAACTAGGTTACGATAGTACAAGCTAACAACCTGACTCATATTGCTAAATGTATTTTGGCCATTTTCAGACTCAATAATTCGCAGTATGTATGTAGATTGAAATCATCTAGGCATCTAGTCTTTCCTAGTTTCGCCGTATTTGGAAGAAATAAGTTAGCTGCAGATGTACTGGGTATCATTACGCTTAATCTTTTGAGGAAGCGTAGTGAGGTGAATGGCTTATTTGGTAACTGTTATGATTTAATCACTTTTGGATTGATTTAATTTTGAAACAAAGTGCTAACGTTTTTTGCGGTTCGGGCCTAAAAACTTAAGTGGTATAGAAAAATCCATTTCAGGTTAAGTGTACAATTTTATATTAGAATTTTTATATTCAGTAATAATTTAAAAACGTTCTTACGTCCAGTGTTATAATAATGACATAATTCATTCATTCAAGAATATCCATTCAAGAATATCCTACTACTTCCTACTACTATTATAAAGGCGAAAGTTTGTATGTATGGATGTATGGATGTATGGATGTATGGATGTTTGTTACTCTTTCACGCTTAAACGGCTGAATGGATCTGGATGAAATTTGGCACAAAGATAGATTATAGTCTGGAATAACACATAGGCTACTTTTTATCCCGGGAAAATGTACGGTACCCGTAGGATAACACATCAACTGTGACGCGGACGAAGTCGCGGGCAGAAGCTAGTTCTGAATAAACTCACTAATTTTGAATAATAAAACTCACTCATTATCGATATTATCATTTCAAAATCTGTGAGAAAAAATGGCAGGCCGCGACTAAACCTGACTTATTAAAATGAGTTGTCAAAATAAATGACATTCTTTGCAAATAATATCATAATATTTAACATTTTATAAAATTTATAGACAGCAATTTATTTATAGGCCTTAAAAGTTGAATATTTATACATAATTTAAACAAGGTTGATATATTTATTTATAGTTTATAGTAATTTATGGTGCGAACTAGTTATATATTTGGTTTTATAACTGACTTGGTAATTATGGAAACGGAAGAGGCAGATTATAGAAAATATGTGATTTGTTTTAGAAAGGTTTCATATTAATAAATTATGATGTGATTATTTGAACATTAATATTTGGGTTGTTTCGAAAACTTTAATGTATTGGATAAGCAAAGTCGAAAGCTATTAGATAGGTGCTTTTACCTAACTAGTTTCTGCTTCCGACTTCATCATGGGTATTTTCACCAAGTCTTTGGTTAGTGAAGCAGTAACCATAGACTTTACTTAGCTCCCGTGTGTTGCAGCATGATTATATATAGCCTATGTTACTCAGGTATAATGTAGCTATCTAATGGTGATAAAATGGTTAAAATCGGTCAGTAGATTCGAAGTTTCTTCGGTATTCGTATTTATAATTTTAGTATAGATTATTTATTTGTCAGATAGTGACAATTCTGTTTACATTGGCTATGTAGATAAAAGTAGCAATTATTTATATTCGATATGAAACATCACGATGCACTTTATTTAATCAGAGCTGCAGGACGAATTCCAAAAAAGAAATCTTAAAATTTGCGCCACAAAGATCAAATTCCAAATATAAACTTTAAATGAAGAACTCATTCCATAAAATTCGAAATTAAAACACATTTTCGCTTTCAAGAGCGGGATTCCAATTTTAAAATCTTCAAAGGTCGTTGCAACCAGTTTTAAAGTGGCATTCCTTTAAAAAGACTTTAAAAACTCATTAGTACAACAATGCATTCCGTGTTTTGTGTCCGGGAATGTGTCCCGGGATTGTTGAGTCCCGGGATGGTAAGCACTGTCTGCAAGCAAAATAGTATTGTCATATTTTATGCAATTGCTATTCTAATACCTAACACGTAAGGTTCAACATTGAGTGATGGGTTAGAGTATGATAAATATTTGGTATCTCAACGTAATTAGAGTTAGGTGAACTTTAATTGGAAGTTTTTGAGAAACATTTAAAAATTGAAATTTTCGCACCTTTTGTTCTAAACCGAATTTAAAATGGTACTGAAGCAATGCAATATTGTAAAAAGAAAATACCTAATTTTAGAGCTACAGAATGCAATTCCAATCGTGCAGTATGGTGCAAGAAAAACTACTTTTTAGGGGGCTGTCCTTTTTTTTTAAGGATAGCAAATCATCAAATAGCTTCTTTGAAAGGGAGTGTCAGACTCTTACTGACTAAAACCCATCCGTGTTCCTCCTAATGCCCTTTGCGTTCCAGGGCCACGGTGAATTTTTCGAACAAATACCGCAACCCTGGCAGGAGGAGAATGCCCTACAAATGTAATCTAGTAATTTTGATCAAGAAGTAATTCAACTCGATGAAATTTTGTAGATACGACATAGATAGGCAGTATGTTATGGTAATGATTTAAAACCACATACGATATTTTGAGTTATGTATTTATTATTGTAACTGATTAACCACACACATACCAGCACGTCTGTATTCTCCGACCGGTTAGGCAGAGGTGTACCAATGGTACCTCTCACAGTTCACCGGTATATTAAGGCCCCATGTAGGAGGAAGGAAGCTAGGAGCTTAGCTAGGAGTTAGGATTTGTGCCAGGTTAATGGAAATAGCCATTAACCGGACACTAATAGGGGGCGAGCCTATTGCCATTAACCGGGCACAAATTCTAACTCCGGGCCACTACTGAGAATTCCATAGAAAAACCCAATAACACTTTTTCTCGACTTGGGAATCGATCCCTAGACCTCTAGCCTAACATTTTGCGGTCATTCAAGTACGTCCAGATTACACAACGAAAACCCATTTAACATACCAAAATTCAATTCAATCTATCGTTCAATTTAATTATCAACCTTACGAACATAGTCAATAATTAGTATAAAAAATTTCGATCTCAGTTCGGTAGCCGATTGAAACCAGTCTGGACATCAATGCGATATGATGATCATTTATTATTATTTTTATAAGGCAGCTAAGCTGTAATCATGTGCGTGTTATTTATGGCGCATCAGAATTAATTGATGAAAACATTAAAATGAAATCGAGGTTTTGTACCAGCTTAGGCGGTGTGCTAACGTAGGCACTTTTTGTTGTTGACACAGGCAACTAAGAGGTTGCTGCGTCCGGTGATGACGACGTGTTGCCTGTTCCCAGTTGAAAATACTGGTTAAATTCGGTATTAGAATTTAGAACAAATATATTTTTGTTTCTAGAACAAGTAGATTTTTGATCGCACACAAGAGTGTGCGACCAAAGCAACCACATTTTTACTCGTACAATTTGTATAGAAACTTATTATTGTCGCTTGTGTGTTGCACTAGAAAGTTTTCAGTATCTAATTGCTGACACCGAAAACTTCTGCGATCAAGTGTAAGCAACAGGTAGACACAAAACCACAGCAGCTGTGTCTGCGTAAGTATCTACTAGTTAACATGAAAATTAAATATTCACTGCTGATTGCCGGTTGCTTGTGTCCAACACAAGAAACTTAAGTGTCTACATTTGTGCAGGGCCTTAAATTGTAAACTTTAGAGTAACAATTTGGAAAGAAAGTGAATTATTGCACTTGTAGGAATTGATTGATTTTATGGTGATCTATGTAACTGGAAGATGGTTATATTTTACTATAAGTGGAAATCTATTTAAAAAGGTTTTATAGTAACTTTCCCATGTCATTTATGTAACACTCTTCATCATTTTTGGCAGGAATTATTTATTCTAAATAATGACAACATGGTTGGTATATTAGTTGAGCGATTGGATGTCGTGCTGCGTGTTTGGTTTGATTCCCGGGCGTAATAAATATTGGTATGGCTTGCAGGTGGTGGTGCCAGGTCTGGTTGTTTGTGTATGTTAGTTTGAAAACGCTCCCACGATACAGGAGAAATACCGAGAGTTGGGCATCGTTTTTTTCTAAAAAATAATTAAAGATGGCAACGTGTACGTATTTTCTTAATTTAAATTGCAAAAGTGTATCTTCCCAAAAAAATAAAAGACCGTTATTATTACAATATCAATGAAGCGACTACTAATCAATTCAGAACCGTGCTTTTAACGCATAATTACAATACAATACAAGTTAACACTTGTAAATAAAAAATGGTTCAAGTAATTATTTAAGATTTCAAAGCAGGTGACGAATAAAAATCTCAACGCCAAAACTAAAGCTCACAATACACGGACCATACAATTCGCAACAAGTGAAGTTGCAATTGTAAATGTTCGCGCGCCGGCACTTTCGCGGCCGCGGGCTAATCATACAAAATGAACGCTTTCTATACAACTGAGCCAACTCAGTCAAATATAAGACTGCGTAGAGACGGGCAATTTTTTTTAGCAACTGTTGCCCCGGGTATTTGGAGAATTATCAGTGGAGCAATCTAGTCTGATTCTTATAAAAATGCTCTATAACTAAACATTTTAGTATCAATGCTGATAAATATTGGTTTCGATAGCTGCACCACAGTTTCAAACTTCTGCAGCTACAACCTTAGGTATTTATAAAATTATTGTGTATTTCTTTTTGTAAAAGAAAAGAAGAAAGAAATAATGATTTCCAGATAAAACTACTTACAATTACAATCTATTACTAACTTGTTACAATCAATTTTGTACCTGGCCATTTAAAAATCAGTTCACCGAAAATGCTGACTGATTTTTCGAAGACAGAAAGTTTTTAAATCTAAACTAATATGGAGGTAAAGTTTGTGAGGTTGTAGGGGGTAACCTCTGATCTCATAAACCGATTTAAAAAAAAATCTTTGCCCATAGAAAGTCACGTTATTTGTAAGTGTCATAGGCTATATTATAACGATGTTACTTAATACAGTTGAAAATACCAACGCGGCCTAAGTCGGGGGCAAAAGCTAGTCTTGTATACTCCAAGGATGATTGTAGAAGTACTCAAACTATGTACTTATAACTAGTAGATTATTATTCTGTCGTTGTTTGGCCCTGTGTAGGTGTCATTACGTATACAAATTAGCTACACCATACAGATTTGGATCAAATACATTATTTATAAGCCCTAGATCAGTAGATACCTATTCCCTCAGATTAATCGGACCAAAAGTAACGTAACTTTAGATTGTATCGTTGAAAATGATTTTATTTGGCACTAGCTAACCGACCAATGTTGTGCAGTCAATACCCTTAAGAAAAACCACTTTTATGTTATCCTGATTATTTAGGTATTCCTCTTAACTTAAGAAAATCTCTTCCTGAAAATCTTTTGGCCTATATACGAGCTTTAAAAAATAACCATTTAAGTTCAGCCGCTCTCTAGTGACGCGTTCAATAGTGAAGAGCATTTTGTTTTTTATTTACACAAATAATTTAAAAGGACCTATGTATTTGTTTCTTTTGGAGTAGTACGTAAAACGTATTCTAAATTCAAAACAGATTGTTGGCAGTGAAGAAGATTTTTGCCTGAAGCTTTCAAAATCGAAATATCTTTGATCTGGAATGATGACACAAAGGCACTTTGAACTCTCCAATAACTGGAGCTCTATATAGTTAGTTACATACCCAATGAATTGCAAATCAAGTGTGAAATCGAAACATTTATAACCACTTAAATTCTTTCTTCCCACCCAATAAAAGAAAACCGTGAAACATTCACACTTCCGCTAATCGAAATGTAATTAAACTTTCAAATCAAACCACTGGCTAGTTAATTACAAAGATTTATTAACACCATTAAAAAGAAACGAAAACATTGAACACAAAATATGATCCCATCAAATCATCTCACATTAAACATGTTCAAGATCTCAATGTTTATAACGAGGTGTGAGATTTCATGTTTAAACTGAGAAGTCAATAAGTTCTTGCTTCTATGTGTAAGTTCGTTCGATAGCTATTCAAGATTTGATAAAAATGCTCAAAGGTTTGACGTTTGTGCGAAATCGCTCTATTGGTATTGTTTACCAAGAGACAAATTAGTCAAACAAATTAGGTAATGTAAAAGAATTCGTATTCTTACAGTAATTCATTAATTTCCTATGACAGCGTAGTTAGTATCACCCTGTCATATTACGATAATGTGTGATTAGGTACATTTAGGGGAAATTCAAATTAAAAAATTCTGCGTATTTACGTAACACGTATACGTTACGTATATATTACACGTTATTGCGCTAGGGTCTCATTCAGAGTATTGGGAGTCTAGTGTTGCGCCTTATGTAGGAAAGGGCTTATATCGATATGCATGAATGCATGCAGCCGTCACGCTTATATTCCTCGGAGGCGATAAGAGGCAAGCTTTCCGCTATTTATCGGTATTCCAAACACACTTTTGTAATTTGCATCCAAGCAAAAGTTTGATTTTTAGTTGAAAAATCGGCAATATATACCATCACGCCTGTATTCCCCGAAGGGTTAGGCAGAGGTGTACCAATGTACACCCACAGTTCGCCGGTATATTTAGGTCCCATGTAATAGGGGGCGAGCCTATTGCCATTAACCGGGCACAAATCCAAACTCCGAGCTGCTACTGAGACAAAAATCAGCAAAATGGGAAAAATAAAGAATTTTTGAATTTTGCGGCCGGCCTTTGCACATTCCATTAAGTGGAAGAAAACAGCAGTTTTTGATCTTTAGATAACATTCCCAGATTAAACGTCTGTTCTAGATTTCAAGTATCAAGAAGTTTCAAGGTGTCACATTTACTCGCAATCACATTTCTGCAGTCTGAGTTCAGTATTCCCTGACCAAATCTAGGACACTATCCAGGCAAATATACACTTGCGCACGTCAAGACACACCCCCCAATGAAAGAAACCTTGGACACAATTCAAAGATCAAGACTCCAAACAACTGCATACGACAGCAAATTGATTCGTAGGCTTGTCATACGTAGGCATCAATTAAATCAATTGGGTGCGTGCTTTCGATCATGGCGGGTCCAAATTCCGTACAGAAGTATGTCATGCCAATTGATGCCGGGGGCACGGTCGTATCCCGCCTAGTCATAGTCATATACGCTTACGTCTTCGCATTAAATGAACGCGCCCTTGTGTAGGACGTAAGTGGCGACTAGAGTGTGTGACATAAGACTAAAAACATATTAGATACGAGGTGTTTTTTGCCCCGAAAATTCTTCCAAAACTGAAGGGTTGAGCCATGGAATTGGGAATGATGATAGGAATGGAGGATGGCCTTTGCCCAAGAGTGGGACGGAACAAAAAAAAACCTCGGATCTCGGTCGAAAAATGGTAAAATCAACTAGAAAAAAGCTGACTTCTGAATCTTTAAACAGTTGAACAGATTTTGTTAAATTATGGCGAACACCACACGTTTAAAAAAAAAACAAAAAACAAATTCTAAATCGGGTCAGCCGTTTGATAGCTACAATGCCACAAAATAGACGTACAGATATACCTACAGGTTAGACGTATTACACCATTCTGTCTTTGTTAGGTTAAAAACGTAAAAGGGGAACATAGCAACACATGAAGAGACATACATATACTCATGCCTTTCTCTCAACGTAGACGTGGCGAAAGGAGTACGCAAAGATCGTAGCCAGGTGGCGTTCTGTGGCTTTTGCCTACCCCCATGGGAAAAAGGCTTGAGTTTACAGATTAAGATATCTTTAAGTAAAATAGTAAAAGTCTTAAAAATACAGTGTTAGACAAAATCAGGATACAACAGTAGCCAAGTATTACATGATCAGCTGCTGTCAAGTTCATGCTCCATGGTTGAGGTCAATGAACTTTGTATGAGAATGACGTAATTGTACGGAAGTCGTTACTGGACTATTGTTATCGCAAAATTAGTTTCTTAGTTAAAATGGTCGCGTAAAAACTTGATGTTTCAACGTTTTTTAGATTCTTGCGATGTGCTGTAATTGATTTTTTTCATGATTCCTGGCTTTTGTCCTTTTTTGCAAAGATAAAGCCGTTTTTACTTTCCAAAATTAATGGTTATTAATTAGATTTTGTTTTGTATGTTCATTTTAATAGATGTAGTTATGGATTATCTACTTGGTTCACCTGGGTGATATCGGTACTCCAACAACACTTGGTAACACTCTGGTATTTACTTCATTTCAGTTGATGTCACCTGGGTCAATTTACAGATATAATTAGTGTACTTTGTACGACTTGGAATTTTATCACCGAAGTCTAGTGCCGACCATGTAATCATCGTGTACCACCAATTTTCATCAAATAATTGAAGTAGTATTATCTACTCTAGTAGAGTATCCTCGCCTCTTATTACATGGAACCTAAAACATATCGGCAAAATTGTGGGTGTACATGGTGTGGGTACACCTCTGATTAACTCTTCGGGGAATACAGGCGTGATGGTATGTACTACAAGTAAAGTCAATTAAGGACATAGTTCAATGTTTTGATGGTATCATCAAATCAATAACGCGGTTTGTTGCCTTCTCTCTAGAATTCAAGAAATTATCACTAAAGAAACGTACCGGCGAACTGTGGGTGTACATTGGTATTCCTCTGCCTAACCCTTCGGGCAATACAGGCGTGATGGTATGTATGTATGTAACACTAAAGAAACAATATTTAGCACACAAGGAACTAAGCAACACATTCAGCAAAAAAGAGTTCTCGATAAGGCTCAACCGAGAAGCGAATCGAGATTCCATAACGATTATTACTTTTAGGAATCGACTTTCGTTTTTGTCTTCAGGCACTTTACGGATAATAATCGATTCTTTATGATTATGTGTGGTTTTTATTTTAGATACTATCGCTTGGCTCGGGGGCGATAGTGTTGTTTTTAATGCTTTGTAATCGATGTTCAAGCGATTCGATTCGATTGTTATTATTTTGTTCTGATTATGTGGTTGGGATAGATTATTTGTTTTAATGAGTAACTATTAGCTTTTATGGCCTACGTTATGAATGAATGAATGAATGAATGAACTAAAATGACCTTCAATAAAGACTGTTTTCTGTGGAAAGATTGTCGGTGTGTTACTGTCATAAACTTGTCCTTAATATTATCAATTTTATAAACAGGTCAAGTGCAATTGGGCTCTTCACGAAATATCTAGTACCACGTATTCTGTCTAAATTTCAAGTGTTTAGCTATTACGGTTCAAAAGATACAGCCCTGGGTAATAGGGTACCTTTTGGCACGCTTTGGTTACAGACCCTGAAAGTGCACGTTCAAGTTTTATTATTTCTTCTTTTATGTCATTGTATTACCCGATGGCCCACCTTATGTTAAGTGGTGAACGCTGCCTATAGACATCTGCAATACCAGAGGCTTTGCAAAGCGTTGTCATCCCACAAAGTTAAAATGTTTAATGTGCCTGTAGTTACACCGGCACCCATACGCTTTGAACCGAAAAGCAACGCTGCTTTGAAATAGGTGTGGTGGTAGTACTTCCCCAGAAGAGCTCCTTAACAAAGTGCCCTATTAGTACCTTGGCAGTCCTTCTATTATACAAGTAATTATGCAACTTGAATTTATCATTGCCTTCCTTCCTGCATTTCTAATACAAAATTAACTACTATCAAAATGTCATTTAAATAAACCTTTCAATCATCATCTGCTTAACCTTTTCCCAACTATGTTGGGGTCGGCTTCCAGTCCAACCGGATGCAGCCGGACCAGTGTTTTACATGGAGCGACTGCCTATCTGACCTCCACAACCCAGTAACTAGGCAACACGGTACCCCTTGGTTAGACTGGTTGTCAGACTTCTTGGCTTCTGACTATCCGTAACGACTGTCAAAGATCTACGAATGACAGCCGGGACCAACAACTGTAAACAAACCTTTCAATAAATGTTATTAATTACCACTGACACCTTTGAAATGATCAAATCTACGTACACTTTATGTTATGAAGCGTAATAATATCTTATTCTAATCGCAAATTAAATCTGAAGAGTACATCAAGAACGCCGCCATGATTATAGTACTATCCTAGATAGCTGTAGTGGATTTATGTAAACAGATAGGTAGGTACTGGTTGGCGCAAACAGAACGACAATATCATCTAGCAATTTTTGATAATGAACCAAAAGTTTACTTCAAATAGAGTTGAAAATTGTGTGCATGTTAATATTTTCGCGCGACTGTTTTTTTTTTGAAGGCAAATTCGGTATTTTCATCTTTATTTTTGTTGTAAGGGTTACATACCTAAAGGGAGCCAAAAGGAACCCTATTTCTAAGACTCCGTTGTCTGTCTGTCTGTCTGTCATAGAGCTGTCATCTTTGAAACCGTAATTAGGTGGAGCTAAAATTTTCACAGAGTGTGACCTATCATAACATACCATAACGCCTGTATTCCCCGAAGGGTTAGGCAGAGGTGTACCAAGGTACACCAACAGTTTGACGGTATGTTTACCGCCGATGTGTGGTAGTGTGTTATTTTCGCCGTAATAACAAGAAATAAAGTTAAATAAAAAATTGAAGGGGTATCCCATACAGGAAGTGTGTATTTTGTATGTACTCGTAGTGTTAAATATTGTACAGTGATAGCCCGACTGGTATTTAGCCAAGTCTTCTATAGCTCATTTTATATTTCAATTAATAAATAAAATCTGCTCCACCATTTTTGCACTATCTGTGCCAACTGCAAGTCAACATCAAACCACGTAGCGGTAAAACTAACAAATCATTCCATCTAGTGTCTGGAAGCAAGTACGCTTACAATTGTCGTGTTAGCCTGCGAATGGAGAGCAGGAAGACCTAATAATACCTGTCTAGCCACTAGTGATGTGCTGTAGACTATCGATGTCGATAACGAGGGCTCTCGTTACGAACCAGTTTTTATTTGAAAGGGATTTGTTGGAATATGGAATTGGTATGTCGATGTTGATGTAATGGTTAGAAAGAAACTTTTACTGTGAATTTAGAAGTGTTCGATTTCCAAGTCGAGTAAAGTGTTGTTGGGTTTTTTTATGAAATTCTTAGAAACAGCTCCGAGTTAGGACTTGTGCTCGGTTAATGGCAACAGGCTTGCCCCCAATTACATAGGATCTAAAAACTAAAAATTAAAACTAATAGTAAAATTCATATTTCTCGAACTACAAATTGCTTTTTAATCTCATTGTAAATATTTCTATTTTCAGAATAATAAAGTTCATTTTCTATCTAAACTATATCGATAAAACTTCATATTTTTTTTTACTCACTCCAACGTAAACACACAATAAGAACCTCTGACTACATCCGACTTTTTGTTGGACGGGTTATCGGACCGTTCGATAGATCCATAGTTACATGGGATCAACTTTTTGTAAGGTGTGTTTGTGTGTGTGAATGCATGTTCCATTATTTCCGATAAAACAGTCGGTCACCGACTGCCAGACGCGGGCGGGCAGGCTAAGTCCAATTGAATGTGTTGTTGTTTTACAAGATATAATTTAGTGCTACAATTGGAATTTGTCAAGTTTTATTAGGGTAATAAATATCAAAATGGTCTATAAAATTTGGAGGTGTTATCAATCTTTGTTTGGTTGTTAACGGACAGTGTTATAGTGACATGAATGATAGTATCATTTAAGTAGAAGTGGGATGGACTAATTAAATGTTCCGTTTAACTTTTTGATTGGGCAACTCCCTGAAGATTCAAAAGATAGAGATAAAGGTCGATTTGTTTGTGTTTAATATAAGTCGATAATAAATACAAATGAATGCATGTAATGCGGTGTTAAATATAAGAATATGCTATACTATAGAAGGTGTACAAATATTACACGTTTTTCAATTGTTTTTGAAAGAGTAAATGGTTTACTATACTATTATAAAGCTAAAGAGTTTGTTTGATATTTTTATTTTGTTTCAACAAACTAATTTCCGACAATGAACAACTGGTTCAATTCTAAAAATTAATTTGCATATAGGAAGTTGTTTCATTTTGAGTGTTAGAGGGTACATTTCATTAACAAATGGATGAAATCAAGAACGAAAGCTAGCTTAAAACTAATGCTTTGAGTTCTGTATGTATTTTTGATGTTAATTTGTCTACTCTTGTCACATCCAAATCAACATGTATACCATCGCTTTCAAGAATTTAAATACCCCATCCCATTTTTTCTACGTCCACAACAATATATCGACACAAACCCGTCCCCTCCCTAAAGGTGTGGTATTACGACTGGTCGTGTAGTATCAGCGCTTGTAAAGGCTTCTCTTGACAATCTCGCCGTTGTGCAGTTCGCGGAAACCCGGCCGAAATTAGACGCGATAAAAATAACTGTTTTATCCTTGTACATGTTGTTTTAGTTTGAGAGTAAGCGAATGTAATTTTGTATGTTGTGTTGAGCAGAAACTGATAACTTATTTTGCTATATTGTTTGAAACGAAACACTGCTTCGCTGGTCTCGTGGTTGCAAGGGCGACTGATGAGCGTGGGTAGGGCAAAAAGTGTTATTGGGTTTTTCCATTAAGAGTCCCAGAGTTTGGAAGTTGCAGGTGGTGTGCCACTCCCGTGCTTCGGGTAGCACGTAAAGCCGTTGGTGCCGGCTGTCATTCGTTCTTTCGTTTCTTTGACACTCGTTACGGATAGTCAGAAGCTAGGAAGTCTGGCAACCAGTCTAACCAAGAGGTATTCTGTTGCTCAGTAACTGGGTTGTGCATATAACATAAATAAACTTATAGGAAAAAGGCGTGAGTTTATACTACTTTTTGTACTCTATAGTATAGTAGCAAAGCATCATAAACTTCATTATAATTCTTTAACGTAATAGCTATATTCTACCGGAAAACATTAACAGCAGTTTTATACCCTTACAGCGCTTCCATCATAACTCTGCGTTTATCCTTAATATCTATGCAGCGGCTTGCAACAGCGATGTCTAAGCTAAGTATCTAAGTACACAAGTTACTTGATATTAAAAAACAAAAGACGATAATTAGCGTCTTCTTATGAATTTTAATCATTTGATTTATTATAATTATGTACCTAGACAGAGTATAAACATTAGTTACTTATGTATTTATAGCTTCTGCTTAAACAAGCAGCAAACTTCGCAATTTTTTAGCCGCATTAAGTTACGTTTCTGGTCACTGCTCCGCACCTTTTGGTTGTAGCGTGATGTTTTAAAGCTTTTACTATTTTTCGTGAATCTGGCTATCATATACTGAAATATTTTTCAAATACTAGAGTCCGTTTCTGAGATAGCTGAGTTAAAACATACACACAAACAAACAAAAAAAATCTCTTCCGCTGTAGTATGGTATAGATTTAAAAGACCTACAATGATTTATCCATCCTAATATTTTAAAGATTTGTGAATTTGTGCCCGGTTAATGGCAATAAGCTCGCCCCCGAATACATGGGACCTAGACATACCGGCGAACTGTGGGTATACATTGGTACACCTCTGCCGAACCCTTTGAAGAATGCAGGCGTGATGGAATGTAATATTATAAAGCCGAAGAATTTGTTTGTATATTTGAACTCGCTAATCTCAGGAAATGCTAGTCCGATTTCGAAACAACAGAAAAGTCAAATTACTTATTTAATGCCACTTTTAAACGTCAAAACGTGCTCAGACGCATAACAACACCCCACCTATGTCTTTTAACACCTCCTGTCACATATAACACTTCTCAGTCACCGACACCTATTAAAATATCTCCATGTCAAGGGAACGTAAGTATGACATTTCAATTTTTTACATTCATTCATTGAAATCATTGACAGAAGCAATAAACAGTACTAGAAACAAAAACACATCGTTAGCAGCACAGCATACCGATCTCGATTTTTATGTGTGACACACGACGATAAACAATGGACAACACGCACTTTTTTAGCCCCAACTTTTTACCATGTTTGGAACGAATGAGCGCTCGAATTAACGACGTGCTTTTAAATTAATGGGACGGAGAGCTTTTTAATTTTTAAGTGTGTGTGAATGTGATGGGTATTAGGAATTTGTTTTGCTTTTGGTGCAGTAATAGTATGTCTTGACGAAATTAGGCAATGTTTGGGAAAAAATATTGTCTGTTAAATTTAATTTATGAAGCAAAATGCAACCTATGATACTCTGCAATAGTGTAGCTTTTTTGTAATCAGATTGTGACTACCAAGATTTTTTCTTTTAAAAAATTTTACCTTTTTCAATATAAAATTATAGAAGAAATAACGACGAAATTTAAATGTTTGACGAAATCCTTGACCGTGTGTGCCTGTGAGCAACTATCCATTTTAAGAATGTTCTTAGAAAATTTTGTTTTTTAATGTAACTAAGTAATTAAAAATTGGTTGTTATAAACTTCAATGTTGTTTATTAATATGTTCCAATGGAATGTTTGAAGCAAGTCACATGCAGGGTGCATCGAGTTTACCATAGATTCAGTAAGTACATGATAATAGACCCCCCAGTGTTGCTGTTGATGTACCCCCCACCCGTAATATCTATGTTTGTTGTTTTTAATTACGATTGCTGTTATTTCTTGAATTCCTGTTTGTTCGATACTTGTATGATATTTGGAAAATTAAATAATAAGAAATATTATGGTGTAGTTGGAGTTACTACCCTAAGTTTTTTTTTAATAGGTACTTTACAATTGAACATTTTTTTTACTAAAATCTGAATATGGATTTAAACTTTAAAACAACGAAAATAATGAATAAAAAAAAATCTGCTGTTTCATATATTTTGAACTTGTAGATATTGCACTTTTGTATCGAATTGTTGAAATTTTTATTAATAAGCGATAGAAAATTTCAACTTGGGGTCTAGAATGATCTACTGAAAACATGATAAAAATATACAAGTCAATGTCCCTCCCACTCTGTTTCGCATTGATTTTAATTACAATAAAATAGGCCACCTTTGTGTAATAAGATATTTTTAACCTCACGACAAAAGGGCAGTGTCTAAAGCCTTGCACAAGAGGTCGCAGGTCAAACCCTACCCGTTGAACTATTGTTTCAAATTAATAATTATTGCAAAGACCTAACACTTACCTACATTTGCAGTACGCAAATTTACGTAATGATAGACTTTACAGTCAAACAAAAATGATTACTTATTAATAAAATAATTAAGGTTCTTTAGAAAGGTCGGGTGCGCAGTACTTGTAACCGGCGTGCTTGTATGACCCAAGAGTGAACCGCGTGCTTGTATGACCTCGTATGAATTTGTGCGTTCTGTGGTGTCTGCCTACCCCCATGGGAAAAAGGCGTGAGTTTATGTATGTACTAGTATGTAATGAGTCAAATTAAATTGTGTTTGAAATATGAGTACCAGGGTAGAAATCGTGTCAGTGACACATAGGAATCTATTTAATGGTTATACACTGCATACACTATAGTCTCTATACTGTCCACGATTATAATGTTTCTCATATAAAAAAAGAGCTCTACGCTAATAACTGTACGACAGGATATATTAAAACCAGCCTCTTCAATATATCTCCTTAGCCACAACACGATAGCTCTCTTCACAGTTTTTCTACCTCCGCACTAATCCAGATATACATCCTAGCCTTTCACCGGAGTTTAGTTTTTCTCGCAAAAACTATCCGACTCACTTTACTGGTCGTGTTATGTTTCTGAGAACTACTTCATCTTGTTTTATGGGTACTTAGTTCTTAGTATATAACTTTAGTTCGAAGCTATACATATACCATCACGCCTATATTCCCCGAAGGGTTAGGCAGAGGTGTACCAATGTACACCCACAGTTCGCCGGTATGTTGTTAGGTCCCATATAATAGGGGGTGAGCCTATTGCCATTAACCGGGCACAAATCCAAACTCCGAGCTGCTACTGAGAATTTCATAAAAAACCCAATAACACTTTTTGCTCGACCTGGGAATCGAACTCAAGACCTCTAGCGTAGCAGTCGTGTCGTAGGCAGTTGGAAGCTAAAAGTTAGAAATACACATTGTTGTACAAAAGTTTGCAAGCGTGGCTGATGGTCTTGAGTTCGATTTTCAACTTATCCAAAGCGTTATAGAATTTTTCCATTGCGAATTTCTTAATAGCAGCCCGGAGTTTAGAAGCTGGTAGTGCTGCCCCCTGCTGATCTCTATAGTCTGCACATAAAGAAGCAACAAAAATATTGTAACCAAGATTTTGTAAAAACCAAATTAAAAAGAGTGTCCATAGAGTTTCTTGCTTGTTCTTCTCCATAGAGACGTATGTTTTGGAACGAGCAACTAGCTCCAACTTTCTGTTTAACTTCTTGACAATTCCAAAGTGCCTGTAAATAGTCTAATTCATAATAAAAGCTTTGGCTTAACTTGATTCTTCCGATCGTGTCGAATTGTTATCGACACGAAATACAGACTATGTAAGTAAAGGAAGAAGAAGGAATGCACCTGTATTCACGCACGCACTAGTGCACTATAATATCGCCTCGTTAGCCTAGTAGTCCTAAACACGACTGCTACGCTAGAGGTCCTGGGTTCGATTCCCAGGTCGAGCAAAAAGTGTTATTGGGTTTTTCTAAGAAATTCTCAGTAGGTAGCAGCTCGGAGTTTGGATTTGTGCCCGGTTAATGGCAATAGGCTCGCCCCCTATTACATGGGACCTAAATATACCGGCGAACTGTGGGTGTACATTGGTACACCTCTGCCTAACCCTTCGGGAAATGCAGGCGTGATGGTATATATAATATATCCTTTTATGTTCTTGGCTGATATCCATTAAGATTGTCCGCCGTGATCTAAATTCGGTTAAGAGAATATTGTTCCCTGTTGACAGTACGTTCCAGATTAAGTTGAACTTAAAAAAATGGACACGAATTGTATGTTTCCTTCATTGTCACTTAAACGCGTCCACGTACCTATTAAATATTTGTATTCCAAAGTAGCGCTGTCTACAAAGGATATTGGTAGTAATATGTCGTTTTGTACGATCAAAAGTAAACCTTACTTTACCGCCTTCACATTCGTTTTCATTTGATGTCAATCTGGCTAAATTATTAGTGTATTTTTATGTGTTATTGTGTTTGTGGGCAACTGGTTACCGATTGTATACATGATATACATATTAAAATTGAACTTGTTCGAATTTATTGAAACAATATCAGTTGTTAAGGACACTTTGTATGCTACCGTTTGTTTTCTTATAAAATAAATAAATACATTTTGACCTTGAAAGTATTGTACTATTGCATGAAATTGATTTTTAAGGTTTCGTTCCCAAAGACCAAATCGTTGCCAAAAAGAACCCTACTTCTGAAAAGTCGGTGTTTGTCCGTCTGTCTGTCGTAGGGCTGTTTCTACTGAATCATATTAGGTAGACATTTGGAATCATAGGAATCTTTTGTGTGAGAGATAATCCCGCGCTTCCCGATTTTTTTTTTAAAACCAACGAAAAGTTTTAGCTCTCCCTGGGTTAGAATCCTGTGTTGGCAGACAAATCCATGGTAAAAGTACCAGCCTGTATTCTCCGAAGGGTTAGGCAGAGGTGTACCAATGTACACCCACAGTTCGCCGGTAAATTTAGGTCCCATGTAATGGGGGCGAGCCTATTTAGGGTATGAAAATGCATGCTGAACCATTTTAACCTTAAGAATACCACGCTGGTCCGCTTACAAAGTACGGTGATTATGACAGACGTCCATGTTCAGTAGTAAACGACAACCGGTTATGTATGTATGTACCAACAATTATTGTGTTTTTAATCGACGGATTAAACCGAGATTCATCAATATTTATACCTCATACTTGACTACGAAAAACGAATGGGTAAAATAAAGTAAATTATTATTTTATACAATTAAAAATGTTCTCAAAATGTATAATTCCAAACAATGCCATTAAATAAAAACCACCAGCCTGTTATTGTAGCATTGGGTAAAGGCTTTTTCTCAAACAGAGAAAACTCGTTTAAGGCGGCTAGGTGATTTCAGACCTAGAATCGTTAATTCCAGATTTCCTCACAATATTGTCTTGTCCTTCACCGATGTCCAAAATAAACTCAGAAAAGTAGATAAAAATTGAAATGTCACATTGGTATTTGCCGGGATTTGAACCCACAACACAACCTCATGTATGACAGGCGAGCGCTATAATCACTGGGCCATCACGATACTAAATAATTATTATCTTCAATTAAAAACATTCTTAATTTAGAAAATTCCAATGCTATCCTCTGCTTAAATTAAGGATGCAAATTACACAAAAGTATATATCGATAAAATCTCTCATTGAACTGGATACGTGTTAATAGCTTGGAAACCGAATCTCGGCGCGAAATCACCGCTCCCACCTTATTTACTAGCGACCTACTTGTCAAGTATCGACTATCGATTACACTTATTAAGCGAGCGGGTACAACACTAGTGATAGGCGGGGTTGACAAGACCATGGTAGGCATTAACGGTAAGACTGTATTTACTGTTGCACATACTATGCAGGTATCTATAGATTTTGAACCAGAAAATGGTAGAAAATCGAATTTGTATAGGTAGATTCTCGTGACAAATATCTTCTTTCTTTTGAAGAGAAAATACAGATAAACTTCTTAAATTACTCATACGGTAAGTTATGCACTCATAAGCAATTTTCATGCTTTAATTTATAAAATAAAGCACAAATAAATGTTGAAAATTGTATGCAATTATTTCAAATACAAATTCTAAGAACTTATTCGAACAAATATATAGGTATAAATTAATTTTGTGAATTTTTCGTGTTGTATAGGTTTAGTCGTTTTTAATAATTATTGCATACTATAAGCACAATCCTGAAATATTCTGTGATTTCAATTACTTGCGGGGTATTATTTTTTTGCGCGGAATCCTAATTCTTTTTCTAAAATACAAATATCTTAAGTTACTCGTTATACCATCAGTTATCTGCCAGCTAAAGACTCCTCTAAATCGGTCAAGCAGTTTCGGCCATTAGCCGGGACAAACAGACAGATTATTTTGTACCGCGTAAAAAAATATATTTATATTATAAAGCTGTTATTTTAACATTACGAATGGACACTTGAATTTAATTTATTTGTATAGAGACATAGATATAGCTTGTTCAACGATCGTCAGTAAGGTGTCTACAGCACAGTTCGTCTCATTAGTATTCACACCACGAATGCAGCTCGATTACTGATGATGTCAGTGATCAGTTTACTTTCGTCTTTATCCAAGGGTTTTCCCGACCTGTCAATAAGGTCTACTTTATATAAATACAACGTCTGATACATAATGTGGCTTCCAGTTACTGAAGAGCAGCTTTAATATGTTCGACATCTCTGTAATAAATTATTTTGGAAGTTTAGTTACTTTGCATTAGGTTTTTCCAAGATAGACTTGTTCTAGTACCTATGTATGAAATTCTTCTGAATGTGCTAGATGGGACATCCTATTTAAAACAAATGTTACGGATTTATAACATGATTGTAGAGCGCCAAAAAGAAAAATAATGTCTGTTAATAAAATGCATGTTTTCTATACATTTTAACCGCGACAATGAATGAACTTTTGAATGTAACAGCTGATTTTTTTAATCGACAAAAAAATATTTTCTCAATGTTTTAAAATAATGTACAAAAAAATTCATGCAGAAAATTTTCGTTACAATATCCCTTTCACTCTTCAGGTTATACAATGTCACAGCATACCCAAGTAACTACGTGTAAAAGTACACACAATGTAACTTTATAGTTTCATTGCAAAAGTTCACTGCACTGCGTCTGAGTATTACCAAGCCTACACACACATTCAAAAACAGTACACACATACAACTCCGCATGTACCTAAACATAATCTTCGATTAGTATTCCACCATTATACAATTTCCCAATTACATATGATGACAAAGTTGCGTGTGTGTGGTTTGTATGAGCCCCATGTACAGCAGATGAACAGATAAACGGAAGCCTTACAGCATGGATTACGTCAGGCCCTGACCCGGTTGGGCATCAATGAAGCCTGACGAAGGCTGATTTACTTGATATGCTTAGAAATTGTGTCAAGATAGGAATTAATATGCAGAACTGTGATTTGAGAGTTGTTGGTAAAGATTTAGCTGATCAAGGAGTAAAGGATAAAGCCTTGTTAGAAGATGTAAGACAAGATTTGAAAGATAATAATCTCTCACAGAAAAGACACGATTGCGGACGAGGCGGATTGGCGATTACAGACTTATAATTTCAGAATTACTCACGATATCAATGTCCAATATAAACTTAGAAATTACATATGAATTGAGAAAGTCACATTAGTCAGATTGGAAACTTGTAGAGGGCTTAACCACTAAGCCATCACGACATTAAAATTTAGATTTCAAAGATGTAGAAAATAATTCAGTTCACAACAATGCAAATGGTCTGTACTTTGATGCTGATAGAACCTTTGAGCCGCACATAGAAATGAGTGATCATAAAACCTTTATTAAAGATCCCAGCATGCTACTAAACGATTAAACTTTCAAATTCCGTACTACTACTGTATACGATCAACATTTAATGGCCTAAGTAATGAATACTGATTGCTATAACGACAAACATGTATTTTAATTATACGCTACTTAGAAGCCTAATTGCAAATTTTTAGTACAATTTCTATTGGTAATTTTATAACCGTAATCAACACTTTCTATCGATGGAATCAATCGAATTCCTCTTTTAATATGCTCTATAATTACGCCTTAAAATGTAGGTGTTACAACAATTGATGAATGTATTATCAAGATTATTAATGATGTATTAGATCGTATGAAGTCACGATTCGGCCCTTCTGTTGCATGTAGGAGTAACAGATGTGTTATAATTTCATTTGTTTCTCTTGAGTTTCATTGAACTTTAGTTTCGAACTGAATTTGAGCTGTCTTTACGCCTGAATAAACTTATATCGAACAATCTTGATTTTAATGAATTCAACCTACATTCACCTTCTCAGTTACGTCATCTTAGTGTTAAACCTAGAATTTAGGACTAGTTTCGCAAACACATTTTGACAGAGGACCAATTATTTCAACGCCGACTCAAAGGACCATTTCAGTTTTTATGCGTTTGAGACATTATTAGACATGCTACGAGTATATTGAACACAAATAAGTAAGGATAAGGGCAGCACGATAATGATTAGTCCGAAAGGCTATTTTTTAAAAGCCTATCACATTTTTTACATGCCCATCAGTCCACAGCAAGAAAGCTCGGCGAGTTGAAGCGATTCAACTGTATTGGATCCCGCAACGAATTTAATCAGAAAAAACAGCGGAGAAGCAAGAAGAAACGTCGAAATGTCCATTTCCTTCCATATCAAACGGGAAACAGAACACACGCCAATAGGAAAAAACAGACGTTTGCAATTGGTAAAAGCCTTAAAAGGCTGTTAAAGTAAATGTGCAATAGTCTCATACGACTGTTATAAACTAGACTATGCTTCAGAGGTGAAACAATCTAAAGTACTGTTTGTTACAACTAGACTGTTAGGCGTCATTTACATCAGTTTCAACCTAGCTGTTTATGAGTTACGAGTAGACAAACAGACTAAGATACAAGTTCGATATTACTGAGTTAATGTCAATGGAATTTATTCACAAACGAGTTACTATATCTTGTCTGTAATTGGAGCTGTGTTGATTGTCAATTATTATGATTTGTTGCATTTAAACAAATTGCGACTTTAATAATGAATTAAGGTCGTAATTGTGGAATTTGGAATATTAATTACAACTATTTCGTCACCATGCGTCTTTTATTGTAGAATGCCAATGCTAATCAATGGATTTTGTAACCTTTGTCTTGTTTAATTGAGTATGTTTTTGACCAAACAATTTTTGAAACTGCATGATTAGTACGCTGGTCTTTCGAGCTTTAGTCCTTTTCACTCACTAATTCAATTTCTTGGACGCTCATTAACCTCACATTACAACATTTCTCCTCACAATTATGACTCTCAACATTTAAATACATCTCATTCCACACAATTACGTCTGGACACGATTCTGAACGCCATTTCTTTCTACCCTCAGGTGAAGCAAGTATACATGATTATATTCAATTTGTTTTAAGAAAAGTTAACAATACAGTATTAACTTATACAGAAATGTTAATAGTTTGTCCTGAGGCTTTATGTTTGCACATTCTTGGAGTACTCTGGGAGGATAATGGTCTGCTTACACTGGCGGATGGGTTGGCAGAGGATTTTAAACTGAGTTTACATACATACAATAACGCCTGTATTCTCCTAAGGGTTAGGCATAGGTGTACCGTTGTACACCAGTATGTTGTAGTTATTCAATAGTATGTTTAGGTCCCATGTGATAGGGGGCAAGCCTATTGCCATTAACAGGTCAGATATCCTAACTCCTTAAGCGGCTACTGAGAATTTCAAATAAAAACCTAATAACACTTGAAACTTGAATTTAATAGTTATTTAATCGAAATAAGGTAGATATTTCAATGCTCGGTGCTCGGTGTGCTCAGAGCATCACAGCGCAGCTCCGATGCTTTGAGCGTTCGCCAGTGTGCAAAGACCATACGTTGAGCGTACACGCAAATATTGTTATGAATAATGTGAACAAAACGGATGTATTATGTATCATTCGCTGTTATAATGATTTTCTTATTATACAGGATGGATGGGACATTGACGCTCATTGCTACTATTCATTACATAAAGAATTGTCAGAGTTAAAATTTTTCGTGTTTCAGTCCCTTAATAAAGAAAAAAAAACAGCTGATCCTATTGCACTTTGCATGAAATAGTTAAAAATCAAAGTCGAAAGTATTTATTTAGATTTAACCATTTACAGGCACTTTTAATGCATACTAATAATATATGTAATAATAATAATAAAGCTGGAGGTCTTTTTGTATGTTTAAACGCGCTAATCTCTGAAACTAGTTAATTTGGCTAGTAGGTTACTAGCCAAATTCATATCATTACGCCTGTATTCCCCCAAGGGTTAGGCAGGTGTATGAATGCCAAAACCCAAAGCCTATAAGCCAAATTCATGATGAATAGTATAGAGTATTTATGCTATAATAACATCACCCTACAACACACATGGGAGCAGAGCAGTAACCAAAGAAGTAACTTAACGCAGGTGAAAAAAGCCACGTCGACAGTTGTGGGCAGAAGCTGGTTTGAAATAAAGGAAATGGATTACTCCAGTCTTGTGTAACATTTCAATTAATAAAAATCCTTCAATCAGAATGACAGACGTGGTCGGAAGTGCAACCTGTGGTTCTAGACTGAAAGTTTCTACTAGAAAGTATTCCTAAACTACTTTTGCGTAATGCAGGTAGTTTACAGAAAGACCATTACCGCTGTTGGTACTATTTGATGAAGGGGTTGAATTTAAACTTTTTTTTTGTATTATTTTCATATTATAGTGTAGTCTTTGTTTCTCTTGGCTGAATGTCGATAGGCTAATTCCTGTAATTAAAAACGTTCAAAATCTATTCGCAATCTCATCTTAGTGGTAATCATTGTCAAAATCTTCAAAAAAGTGTTTTTAACTTAAACATATTTTTGACATATTGACTATGATTAGAGTGCGATCGTTTTTAACATACCTACTTATATACTTTAATTGCGCCTCAGATAGTTTGAATAATATTTCATAGGTCATCTTGTTTTTGTCTATATTTTATTGTTGGTATCTACTTTTTACAGCAATGACTTTGAATTTTGGATAAGGGTCTGTTTCACCACTTTCCAATATGTTCCTATTAAGTTACTCGGCGGATAATTTCAAACAAATTCTGTACGATTTTTGAATGTTTATGAAAATGAGAGATTTTTCTAAGACTTAAATCACTCTTTTGCTCGACTTATTTTAACTCGAAGGACTAAACTGTTATACTTTATAGTTTGGAAAAAGACTGAGTCATCATCTGCCTAGCCTTTTCCCAACTATGTTGGGGTCGGCTTCCAGTCAAACCCGATGCAGCTGAATATCAGTATTTTACATGGAGCGACTGCCTATCAGACCTCCACAACCCAGCAATGGGTAATACGATACTCTTGGTGAGACTGGTTGTCAGACTTTCTGGCTTCTGACTAACAGTAACGACTGTCAAAGATCTACAAATGACAGCCGGGACCAACGGCTTAACGTGCTTTCCGAGACACGGAGGAAACTCGCTATGGTAAATGGTCACCCATCCACAGACCAACCTCGGCAAGCGTGGCTTAACCCGGAAGATCGGTCTATGCGGCTGAAGACTGAGTAAAAATATTAAACTTCTACTAGTTGACTCTTTAATGTCAGCTCCCGGTAGCGTTGTTCTAGATAGACGCGAATTATTCAATTATGCCAGCCCGAGAGCCGTACCCCGGTTCAAACAATTGATAACCTTGCTACAGCATTATCAACCTTATCACATTCAACATAGAATTATAATTCACTTGCCGTGTTTGGATGAAAATGATTGAAAGTATAACATTACATTTGGACTGCATTATGTTCGGATATTAGATTAGGAAATGAAATAAATAGATGATTAGCTGTCAGTTATTCTGAACTGGTTTAGATTTGAGACGTGTTGATCAATCTTTGTTAAGTTTGTTAAGCTCGGTACACACCTGCGCTCGTTTTTAAGCGTTACTTGCAAAAAAATTGAAACCATTACTATATGCCAGCTTCATAAAACTAAGTTTGTATTTACCATAAAAGAGAAAAACCTATAATAAACCTATGTTTACTGTTCCTTCTATGTTCTTGCACCTACAATGTTTTGTCTCTGCATCACCCTAAGGTAGACTGGTAGAAAATGCATAAGGCATTAAGTCCGCCTTTGTACGGTGTATTTTACATTTGTACATAAAGTTTTAATAAATAAATAAATAAATATTTTATGTACGAAGTTTTTTTAACACAACACACCATGTCGCCTGAATTCCTTGAAAGATTGCAAAGGTACACCAATGTACACGCACAATTCGCTGGTATATTTTAGGTCCCATGTAATAAGGGGCGAGCCTATTGCCATTAACCGGGCACAAATCCCAACTCCTAGCTGTTACTGTGCATTTCATAGAAAAACCCAATAACACCTTGCTCGAACCGGGAATCGAACCTGAGACCTTTAGCGTAGCAGTCACGCAACTGGCTTTTGCCCGCGACTTAACGCGTGTGGATGTAGGCTATGTCGTCATCGAGATCCCAAATTACTTCTTTGTCAATTTTAATTACGATCGGTTCAGTGGTTTTGTCGTTAGCTGGTAACAGACAGACAGTAGACACTTTTGCATTTTTGTAATTAAGCTACACTTCGTATTTTCGCTCGCGTTAAGTTACGTTTTTAATTATTTTTCTGCTCCCGTGTGTCATGGCGTGATGATAAACAGCCGAAAAACGATTTGATATTCAAAATTGAGTGAACTGATTAAATGCTGTAATATTTTTGGGTTTAAATGTGTGTCCATGCAGTATTTGCTCGTTGTTTTCCATAAGAACCTAGTTTTTTAATTCATCGGAAAATTTGGAAATTTTGCAGCCATGCGAAGCCGGGGCAAGTCGCTAGTTTAAAATAAATGGTTTAAGTTTGAGCTTGTTGATTGATAACAAGTATATCTGTCTAGGTATTAGCCTTCACAAACTAGGCGCACATTATTTTTCTTGTACATGCATTTAAACCAGCGTTTTCCTGTCATTACAAGATTAGTTTGAACATGTAATGTTAATATGCGCTATTAATAGTATTTATTCACACCTAGTGAAGGAGCTATTTAAGTAAAAACATGGTCAGACCATAGTTACCTTGTATTTATACCACGTTTGTAGGTTGTTGCAATAAATCTCAGATTAGGTACATTTCAGTACAAACTTTAACGTTAAATTGTGAAATGAAATCGTTAAGTTGCAAACCAATTTGTTACTTGACGAATTGAATTTGTCCGAAGCAGAGCTAAGGCCTCCTCCTCTTACATAGAATATACAAGCATTAATCATCACGCTTTCTCAAAGCGGATTGGAGATTTCAGACTTACATTGATAAGTCCATGTTTCTTCACGATGTTTTTCTTCACCGATGTTTAAGATAAACTTAGAAGTACAGTCAACAAAAGAGATAAATAACCAGGGTCTTAAATACAGTTTAAGTTTTCTTAAAAAGTGTTAAAAAGTAAATTATATAAATTAAATTGTTTATTTATGAGATAACAATTAATTCCGAAACATCTATCGGTTTCTAAAGATACTTCAACTAAATCTGATGGTCCTGGTTACTTATCTCTTTTATTGAGTGTACATTATGAAGTGAATTACTCATATTGGTGCCTTGGTTGCCTCATGCATGAGAAACGGGTGCCTTAACCACTGGGCCATCACGACACGTAAATATATAGATTAGACGATTTAGAACAATCTAAATCGGATTATTTAGCAAATACGATAATATCTACGATATTTATCGTGATTGCGATAGAAACGATTTTTAGGAATGATAAGATTGATTTGCATTGTGTGATTTGTATATTATATATTTTTATATTTATATAAGATTGATTTGCATTTTTATCAATTGTCAAGTTTTAGAGTTAAGAATCGGATACTAATCTATGAGAGAAGATTTTGATTAGATTAATTCTATTTTTGTTCCTATCATTATTAATTTGATTTAAGATAAGACAACATGGATCTATATTCAAATTATTCAAACAGTTTTAAAGGGTTGTGATTTATTTAAATCTTCATTTGCTTAATGGAAAATATGAATATCAAACCTTAGCTTCAATAGTTTCAATACTGGTTATTGCAGAATATTTACCTGTAACAATAAAATAGACAATAATTAGTACCTATTTACAATGTCATTAATATAAAACTAAACTGCCGCAAAGCAACGTTGCTGTGTTCCACATCTGAGGGTGTTGCTGGTGCAATTCTAAGCACATGGGACATTTCATCTTTGTTTCTAGTATTGCAAATTTGCAACGCATCTGTGAGGCTTTCGGTATTGCAGATGTATCTAGGTCAGATCGACTTATTTGCCTTCCAACGACAAATACAACAACGACAAAACAAAAATTTGTGATAAAAAATGATTTATTTTTACTTAGATCATCTTTTAAAACTAACAGCGATGAAAAGATAATCCACCAAAACATTTCCCAGTTGAAATTATCTGTGATGAGATCACCTAAAAAATCTTACAAAATACAGCCCTAATATGAATAAACCATAAAAAACCATAAAATTAATCCCCCCAACTGCACATTGTCAGTGCATGCTCCGACGAAACATAACTTTGATTTAAAACGACAGTTTCATAGTGACTGTGGCTCCAAAGATTTCAAAGAAAAATGCCAGGACCAGAATCTGGTTTGTGCATGAACACATTAATCATCGTCTTTATAATAAACAGACACTGTGTAATGCAAGTTAAAGTTATTTTTGGACGTGTTGAAATAATATGCATGTACCTAAAAGGTAATGTTAGCATTTGGTTTAGCTCATAAAAAGGTATGACTTTTTATTTCCGTTGTTTTTGATTATCAAAAGAAACGAGTAATAAAATTAGGGATAAATAAATTATGCTTCCTGAACAGTTGACTCCTTGTGAGGGATATGATATCCAAGGAATCCACAGATAGATACACAAATAATATATAATATATGTTAGATTCATAACGTCGTTTCGTCTTTGTATCCCCTTACGAACACAGAGGGGCTGGTTCTTCGCCTTTGTATCCCAAAGGCGAAGAACCAGAAATATTATGATTTTTCTAATCACCCCTCCGAGTATGCCAAAGGCATTAAGACTGCCTTTGTACGTTTTGTTGCATGAAGTTTTAAAAAAAAGACAGCATTTAAACTGTTTTTACATTTTTTAGTTATTTATTTTTTCTTTATTTTTCAGCGCGTTTGCTACGTTATAGGTCTTGGGTTTGATTTCCAGGTCGAGCAAAAAGTGGTTTTGGGTTTTGCTATGAAATTCTCAGTAGAAACTCAGAGTCAAGATTTGTGCCCGGTTAATGACAATACGCTCGCCCCCTATTACATGGGACCTTAACATACCGGCGAACTGAGGGTGTACATTGGTACACCGTTGCCTAATCCTAAGGGGAATACAGACGTGATGGTATGTCTAATGTTGCATGAAATTAAAATAATTAGACAGCTTATAAAGATGTTTCTAATAATAATTTTGGAAATATCACTTGTGTGACTAACACCCACAAAACAAAGCAAGACAGAGTCATCACGTTTGGACTCCCGTTAAACTGTTGTGTAAACACGACACAGTAATAGCTCACCTGGGTAAATAGTGACAATCCGTTAAGTAGGAGCAGCAGTCGGGATTTTTTGTGTCTGTCGTACCGAAGGACCAACCTGTTTTAATGCTGTCTATAGCTATGTAAAGGCAGGCCTCCGTCACTCTATGTACTTGCGCGCTATAATTGCCTACCGCCCGGCCGAGCGGTCTCGGGCCGTTTGCGAACCAAATTCAGTGCGGTTTTCGCAAGCGCATCACGCACGTTGTTCAATTTTAATAGTTTCATTCATTACCTACGATGCCGTCTGGTGCCTTATGTGTTGTAGATGGGTGCAAATCAAGTAAAAGAAGGAATAATTATGTTTTATCTAGAGGTATTGCTCAGTCAGCACCAATTTATAAAAAAAATATTTTATAAACATTTACGATACAATTTTAAACTGCCACATATAAGTCAGAACATATTCACAGTTCTCAATAACATAGACATAAAAAGTTATGTTAATTTAATTTTATCGAAAAGGCGGCCCTACGATTGTTGTGGGATCGCGCGGTGCGAAGCGATCACAACTGTACGCTTGAGCACTTAGGCACATTTTAGTTTGCAGTGGTTGCTGACGCGAGTTGACGCGACGGAGTAGGCTATTATAGCAGTAGGTATTGGAAATTTTCTACTGAGTGAAGTATCTGTACTTATTTAATCTGTGGTAAAGGTCCTTCAGAGTGTTTGCGGTATTTCGTACCAACTTTTAAGTCAGAAATTTCAGGATTCAATTTTTCGATATAGGTACTGGATACGTCTTAAAAATGAAAAAAAAAGGTCTAAAAAATTTTAAATCGCTCTACAATTTATATAGCTTTAATTTTTTTTTCAAAAACACTCTGGTTAATTGGATCAAGGAAGGCGCGTAAGTACAATTGCTCTAATGGATCTAGTTGCAATATCAAAAAAAAATACGATGATGTACTCTAACGTAATGCATACAAAAGGTATATTTCTTTAGTAAGATAGAAGATAGAAGAAGTTTTCTAGACTGAGATTTAAATACGAAGGTACTATAAACGTTTCTCTGGTCTTGATATGATCTTAAAAGCTAATAATTTTAGATAATTCTCAAAATAAATTAGGTTGACTTGACCTGCTATTTCCAAATACCTCTCAACGTGACCTGATAATATAGTAAAATCCTTTATCAACAGCGGAAAGCTTGTAATGATTTTCTACCATATAAAGTCTAGACTTTCCTTATTTTTACGATCAACCTTTCAAATTAGAAGTTAATTACCGCCGTTTAAGATATTCAGTGTAACCAAACATGCCCTATGAATATTTATACAGTGTAATCAAAGTTATAAACATGTTGATACCGTTAAGAGCAGTAGATATCAAATTGCCATGTAATTAACAAGCTTTATCCAAGATTAAAGCACAGTTTTTACTAAATCTGTCGTTAAATCCATTAATTAACTGATTGTAAATGTGTTGTTAAATTGGTTAGTTAAATTAATTAATAGTTTAACGAAAAATTTAAAACTAATTTCAGTTAGGAAAACTGTTTACGTTTTTCAATAATATTTTTAATGGAAATAACGTATAATGTTACATTATTTTACAGTGTAATTTTAAACTTTAATATTCCAAGAAACATGAGAACTGTGCCTCTGTGAAAGATTTTTGTATCGTCCTTGTTAATCTCAGAAAGGTAGGTCAGATAGGTCTTGGATTCAATTCCCAGGTAGAGCAAAAAGTGTTATTGGGTTTTGCTATGGAATTTTTAGTAGCAGCTCGCAGTTAGGATTTATGCGCAGTTGATGGCGATAGGCTAGCCCCCTATTACATGGGACCTAAACGTACCGGCGGACTGTGGATGTATATTGATACACCACTGCCTAACCGGTTGAGGAATATATGATGGAATATTATGTTATGTTATACTCAGAAAAACAATTAAAAACTGTAGCATCCTAAATAAAGATTTAAAAACGAAACTAAGAGTAATCTTACAGCGCTGACTTGAAGTCATGATCTCAACAACCAATACTTATTATTAGCGTTAACGATACTTAAGCATCTTTTAATAGAAGTCACAGAGAGATGAATGTTATAAAACCAAAAAGGGTTACAAAAAAACTGAAAATAAATGTCAAAAAATAATCAATTGTTTTCAGTCAACTCGTTAAGTCGAAATGTCCATCCGTCATAATTTTTATCGCTTATTTTAAGTACCAACACTTATGATCTTATATTTTACATTTAGTGCTGTGAAATTATCGATAAGTCGACATCGTAAAGTTAAATTATTTAAAACCGCACTCGTTCTCGTGAAAGGCAGTCAGTCGTAAGGTTAACTTTAAAATGTGAAAAAAATTAAGAAAAAATCCTGACACTGTAATAAGTTAACACCTACTTTTCAAGGTGTCACAGAATTAATAAAATTCAACTAACAATTAAGATTGCGTAATTTAAAAATGCTACTTAAACGTTTATTGCTATTATCGATAATAATATCGATATTTTTATTGGTAATCGATTGGAAAGTTCTTTTTTATCGAAAAAATAAAGTGTGTAATAAAATAGTTGATCGCTGATTGTAGTGTACTTCATTTGACAGTAATTAATTGCAAGTGGTAATATGGTTTTAAATTTTAAGTAAAATCACACGTAATCTCCTTTTGAACATGGTAATTTTAAATACAGAATTATTGCTATATTTATTACAATAGCGTTTTACAAGTATATTTAATTTAGTGTCAGTTATTGACGGGCTATAATTTTTACAATGAAATTGAAGTACTTAAAATGGTTTGTGTTTTTTTTATATCCTTTTATAATATACCTACTAGCTTCTGCTTGCGCGCGCCCTTCGACTGCTTGGTTATTTTAACCCGCGCTAAGTTGCCTCTTTGGTAACTGCTCCGCTCCCGTGGCTCATAGCGTAATGTTGTATAGCCTACTATTTCTCAGGATTCTGACTATCATATACAAAGAGAATTACAAATGAACAAAAAAAAAAAACTTTATTTTATAGGTTATATTCCGTTGTACAAGGCACCAAAGTATCTACCGAATATCTATAACACTATTTTGCTCACTATTTTTAAGTTTTAGTACGTACTCTACAGTATGATATTCGGTATTCAATAAGTACCTAAAACTAAGAATTTAGATATTCATTAACAATAAGCCAATAGAAAAAATATTGCAATGAATAAGCCAATATAAACGATACACAACAAATAGCACTTTATTTACAATCTATCTTCCATTTTACACATTTCCTTTTGATCAAGAGTTTAAACTGTAAACTTTACGATCACTAACAACTGTTATGTAATAAATAATTTAATACACAAGAGTTTTCTCACATGATTCATAACATTTATGTGAACATTTAGTGCAGGTGACTGGCTCGTTAACCTAGTGGTCCTAAGCGCGACTGCTACGCTAGAGGTCTTGGGTTCAGTTCCCAGGTCGAGCAAAGTTTTATTGGGTTTTTGTATGAAAAAATTCTAAGTAGCAGCTCAGAATTAGGATTTGAGCCCGGTTAATGACAATAGGCTAGCCGCCTATTACATGGGACCTAAAACATACCGGCAAACTGTGGGTGAACATTGGTACACCTCTGCCTAACCCTTCGGGAAATACAGGCGTGATTGTATGTTTGAATAGTAAACTTTACGATCACTAACAACTGTTATGTAATAAATACTTTACTACACAAGAGTTTTCTCACATGATTCATAACATAAATGTGAACATTTAGAGCAGGTGAATCACACAAAAATGCAGTTTTGTTGCCTGTTTGTACCTGTTTAGGAAACGACCTGCATTTTTAGACGTTAAATGACCTGTAAAAAGGTTTCGATTAAGGAATTATGCGGGCTGAGGTAGACATTGGAATCTTAATAATTATGTGTTAGTCGAGAATCCAAGTAAGTTTGCCTGTAATGTGTTATTTAGCAACCAAGTTATAAAATGTTTTCATGTCTACGTCCAATAGTGTCTTTTAACTCAGTCTTAAGATGTTTTACCATGTGATATTGATAAGTGTTCCTCAAAGCACTGTTTTGGGCCCTTCACTGATTAATTTGTTTCTCTTTCGGAAAAAGTTCGATTGCTTATTTGTCTACTGAGCGACTTGGAGTCCATTGCCAGATTGACAAATGAAGTAGGTATTGGTTATTTCAAGTAAATCCTCAGAAACTGCCTAGTGTTTGGATTGGTACTTTGGCTATTAATGACAAAAGCTCTGCCACTATTATAAGAGACATGGAGATGTATTATGTCCATTTATTATATTTCAATCTCTGCCTACCCTTTCTGGAAACATAGTAAATGTAGTAGTTACTTTAAAATTTTTTAGTAACTCAAGAAATTAAAAAGTCAACCAGCTTAGACATTAAGTTTAAAAGGTTTGTTCTGTGAAAATCTCTGTTGGTACCTATATTTAGGTGAAGTGAGTCATCCCACCGAATGCTAAGAATTGACAGCATAACACTGCTGACAGTGCCCTTACGAGGAATACATAATTATGATTATACATAGTGATGTTGAATAATTAACTGCCTCGTTAGCCTAGTGGTCCTAAGCGCGACTGCTACTGTCTTGGGTTCGATCCCCAGGTCGAGCAAAGTGTTATTGAATTTTTCTGTAAAATTCTCAGTAGCAGCTTGGAGTTAGGATTTGTGCCCGGTAAATGACAATAGGCTCTCGCCACTTATTACATGGAACCTAAACGTACCGTAGCGAACTGTGGGTGTACACCGGTACACCTCTGCTTAGCCCTTCGGGGAATACAGGCGTACTGGTATGTGTTGAATAATTAACTCAAGCTAATGAAAAACTAAACTAGTTTACATGAACAGCCACCATTTTGTTCTGGAACTGATTTCTAAGTGTGTCACCTCGTCGCTGGTAAGTTGTGAGAGTGAAGTGAAGAAAGTATCCTGTTTCTTGATGCCTGTTGTGGGCGTTAGAAATCTGTCAGACTAATGAAATCCAAGATGTCGTTAAATACTACATACATTCATAACTGTCTGCTGTATGTCCCATAAACGTGGACAGGTTGTTATTAAAACATTAGATTTTAGATTGAAAGGAAATGTTTGAATGGTTGGAGAAGATTTTGATTAAACGTGTCAAGTAATCTTGTTTATTTCAATAGCAATGACAGTCTTTACCACTCATTATAGTTTGCACTAGCTCAGCACTGGCACTGTTAGCAATTTGCCATTCAAGTTAGAACTTTATATCGTGAGTGTTAAAATATTTTTTCTAATGACAAGATAAAAAGGTGGCAGCTCGCGGGCGGCACGCTGGCAGCTAACGAATTCTGGTTGTGGTGTTATTGTGTAGGAGCGGCGCTATCAAAACTAGGGATGACCATTAGGGCTATTTATAAAATGATCTTTATTGTGATGTGTCGATGACAATCTATACGGAGTGGATACAGAAACTTAGCCATGAGTTGGGAATCGTCAGTAGCATTCATCAATTTCTGAAGTGCGTATTGCAGGGCACGCAGAACATGATACCATATGTCGCATTGTTTGAAGAACAGCACCACATTTGCACTCTTACCTGGAATTGTACGCTTTCGGCGCAAACATACTAGGTACTATCCACCAAGCGCTCAAAAAAAGGAAAAAATATTTATCAAAAACAAATACTTGCGACCTTACGCATATTTAGCTCAATTAATCAGCCACTTGATCTAATTCGAGCACATTTTATATAACCGTTGATCTGTAAAAGTGGAATGAAAGCAAGAGTCCCTTGGTATTTCGATGGCCGCCCACTAGGTACTTATTCAATTGTTCTATATTAACATCATCAGTAAAGTGGCCTCAGTAACAGCGTGGATGTAAAGAGGTTATTGTTCTTGTGAAAGGGCTTAGGCATGTTAATATGCTTTTGTGGGACGAACATGTGTTAGCTGTGTTTCATTTTGTGCTGGAATTTGTGCAGAGTTAGGTAAGTTAGATCGTGGAAGGCGCGTACGCTCCCTGGATTCTTGGTGTAAGTGTGTGAAGGGAATACCTTGGTGGTTTTTAGTCAGTGAGGGTCTGACAGACTGACCTCCCCCCCACCTGAGGGCGCTGGACACCTACGAGAATTTTTAACCCCGGCACAAAAACCCTTCGGTTTAAGATAGGTGTACATTTTTATTTTATTTTTGTGTGCGCATGGCATGCTCTTTCACCAAAGAATCTTACAACCCTACCAATATATTCCAGTCTACGTCATTTCCCCATCATTAACCATAGTTTAATTGTATCATTTGCTTCCGAAACGCTATTACTAGGCCACGCCCCACACGCGTGAGCAGGCACGCATTCAAAAATTAGCATTTCCGTTCATGCGTTGATTGTTTAAATTCGATGCGGTGCAAAGCTCTTGTTTCACGTGGACATTGTATTCCAATGTCACACTGTGTGCAAGGTTTTGCTAAGTTTAGTATTTGTTCTAGACGATGAATCATTGTGCTTTGGTTTGGTTCATAAGGAACTGAGTATTGAACCCCTTATGCACGAGTCTGTATGTTTACAACCTGGCTCGGGCAAAAACCAATGTGACGTTTTCTAATTCATATGTTCTTTTTAAGTTTATCTTGGATATCGCTGACATGGGTGAAAGAAAACATTGTGAGGAAGCATTGACTTATAATTATTATAAGTCTGAAATCGACAATCTGCCTAGAGAAAGCATTATGATCAATCCTTGTGACTTCTCTGTGTGAGAACAGGCCTATTTCCTGCAGTGGGGCAATTAGCCGGTATTCATTTTTATGTTTGGCCTAAACAGAACTAAGCACAAGAACTAAAAAATCAAGTTTAAAAGATATAAAAAGCATAATTCATGATCTGTTACAGACGCCATACAAACGTTAGTTTGATTAATTGCAACAGCAGTGAAAAATATTTGGACTCACTGCCGTGCAATTCCATGTGTGCGATCATTATGGAGCAACTCGTGTTCCAGCAAGCTGCACTGTGTTCACTGTGTAACGGTACCTGCTCGGCTACTGGGCATAAAAATGTATAACAGGATGTGTGAATCACTTAGCTTTAGCTTTTGAGCTAAGTGACTAATAATGATGTTCTTTTAGACATTTTCAGACAGACGATCATTTGTTTTAGATTACGCTTGACAATCTTTTTCGGGCAATTATAAAGTTTGCAAGGTTTTGGTGGCTGGTGGTAAGTCTAAGTCAAAGCATTTCCATGTACAGACGCTTTTGTATTGTCAAGGAGTCGATAAGTTAGTTTGAAAGTTGAAGCTCGTTCCTAAACGCAAGTTTCTATGGAGATATTCTTTTTAATTGAATGTTTACAAAATCCTGGTTACATTTTCTATTTGCTTTTGTATGTGAAAACAATGTGGCTAAATATTAAATAATTAAAAAATAATAAAGATGTAAACTATGACAGTTAAGTAATGGCCAGTTCCAACTGACAGCACGTTCACGAGTATGACGCGTAGATCAGTACCATTTAGGTCAACCATCATAAAAGGAAAGAAAAGTAATTGTTTTTCCATAAGCGTGTCCACTGATTGGTTTAATAAAGGTTTCCGATACAGTCCATAAAAAAAGTAGAGCAATTTCTTTCGATTCCAGCAAAATTTCTTTAATCAATGACGCGTCAGTTTTTATGCAACCGGCGAACCATAAAATCAACGAGGTGCAATCCGTGCACGTATGTGTACTCGCTGATGACTCACCAGGCGGCGCCACGATCGCTGCGCCGGCGCCGCGACAAGTTTCACCGTTTAAGGTAATTGTGCCTTGCCGTTCGTTTCATATAGATTTTTGGTTCATTTGCTTACGAAACAGCTTAAGTAGGTTAAGATAAGCTAATCTTTACTTATTAAGTGACCGAGTTATGTTGAGTTGGCACTTTTTGGTTGGAATTGGCGCTTTTATGCTTTTCTTACTTTACTAGCTTATGTCTATGACTTTGTCTGCGTGAATACAGGTAACCGTTACCTGTGGAGCATCAATTTTAATTTACGTGGAATACTATATTTTTTCTAAAGTAAAAGTTACTAAGTTACTTCTTATAGCATCAGCTAAATGCCAATCAAACTCCCATCAAAATCGGTCCAGCCTTTTCAGAGATTAATCTAAACAAACAGGCAGATAGACAACATACAACATTTACTTTTTGGTATGAGTATCATAAACATTGGTTAGTAAGAAGCTGTTATTTTGACATAACAAACACACACTTCAATTTTATTTATTTATATATATAGATTCCCTTATGTATTGCTTAATCACCGTGTGCTCACGTGTGTCAATGATGACATTTATTGGCGTAAAGTTATGGAAGAACGCAATATAGACATGTTTATGTAGATCAAACTGACTTTATTCTGTAGATTCATAACATTGGGAAAACATGTTGAATTTTCGAGTGTAATGAAAATATCGCTCAGAGTTATGGTAAATATGAAATCATGCTTATTATAGATGACAACTGGGCATCTAGTTGATGATGCTGCTATTATTTATTAACTTGAAAAGTAGTCTGGCAATTTGATTTAGTTTTGCCATATAAAATCAATACACGTCACAACTGAGGACACGGTTGGCGCAGTGGCTTAGTGATTGATTGAATGCATAAATAACATAAATAATACCACGCCTGTATTCCCCGAAGGGTTAGGCAGAGGTGTGCCATGACACCCACAGTTAGCCAGTATGTTTTTAGGTCCCATGTAATTGGGGGCGAGCCTATTGAAATTAACCGGCCACAAATCCTAGCTCCGAGTTGCTACTGAGAATTTAATAGAAAAACCCAATAACACTTTTTGCTCGACCTGGGAATCGAACCCAAGACCTCTAGCGTCGCAGTCACGCTGCGGACCGAAGCAGTTGATTGAGTGATTTCTTAACATCGATTCAAAAAGAAAGAAGAATGGATGATCCACTCATATAAAATTCGGTTTTATTTTACTCCCACACAATTTCAAATAACATTCCATCTCAGATAAGAATAAACTACGATAAAATTTGATCTTCACTTATTAAGAGAAGCCATTAAAAAGACGAATAATAACAATTTCCTACATACACAGCAGTCTTTACATCCTGTACCAAAAGGCAATTTGTTTTTAAGTAAACGTTTTTTAAATTATCCCTCGTAAATCACTGGTTTATTGACTCTAGAACCGATTTTGTAAACCCTTCGTTAAGGTAAAATAAAAGTAAAAAAGAAATTTTTAATAGCTCGGTAAATTGTCTATTTTTTGAGAGCGGTAGTTATAAAGTTCGTTTCATGTGAAGCGGTATTAAATGAGCTACTAAAACACGGTTTTACTCTGGGGAACGGACTGCGTGATCTGATCGAATTTTCACGTGATTAGAAGGCTGATTATTCTTGGGGCAAAGAATTAGCATTGCCATATAATGTGGAGATGCTGCCAGCCTTTTGGGCACTTGTCCCATTGACAGCGATGTGGACGACTTTTATGATGCTATATGATCTTCCCCCTTTCTCTTTTATTTTTTTTATAAGTTTTAGGCGCACCAAGAGAGCTGGTGCGAGGTGGCATAAGAAAAGAATATTTAAAAGAACTTGGGGCAGGCCTTTCTCAGCAGTGGGAGACATTATAGGATAACAAAAAAAAAAGTTTTGACAATTTGTGAATGAAGGGAGTCAGTGATATCATGACTGACTGTTCACAAAACGGAGTGGAAGAAGGAAATGCGTTGCGCCAACCCCAAGTAACAAAAAATAATGGCAGAAAGGTGATGATAATGAGATGGGTAAATAAATAAAGTAAGGTTCCATGTTTTATTCATTAACATTTTTAATAATTCCAAACACATTAAAAGCCTTGTCTCTGCTATCTGTTCCTACGTGTTTATATTTTCAAACCATGTTGTTTTCTGACGTAACTTTAAGTGTATTTAATCAAATGTCAATAAAACCAATTAATGCGTATCACGTTATGTCTGTGTCACATAGGTGGCGCTACTGTCACGTTTCTAAGGGCAATGCGTTCTGAATACATTTATGGGGCCGCGGATTTCCTTACGAGGTTTTTCTTGTGTGAAATATGTCATTATTTTAATACTTAATGCGAAAGCTTGGATGGAAGGATGTTTGTTAGTCAATCACGCTAGAATGTCTGAATTGATCTGGATGAAATTTGGCATAGAGGTAGATTGTAGTCTGGAATAGAACACAGGCTATTTAAAACTGCCTTTTAGTGACCTAATTAAAATAAATAATTTGACTTTGACCTTTCTGTTTTTTATACCGGAAAAATGTATGGTTCTCGTAGGATGATTTAGAACTTTTAGCTTAATTCTGAAATCTACACAGAGTATATCGCGGATAGAATTCAAGCTACTATTTGTAAATAGTGTGTCTTAAATTTTAACTGAAGGGCGACTAACAACTTGAAAATAGTGTGCTTTATATTTATATACCGAAAGCACATTATTTTACATTTGACGTCTGAAATTGTTATTTCAATCTCTGTAATTTAAAAATACACTTTAGTCAGACAAGTTTCATTTGTTTTTTCCACAACAACTTTTATCAAAATAACTAGTAATATTTGTCCAACACTTGTTTAATTCTCACAGCGCATAAGTCAAGTAAGTAGATACTTGAAATGGTATAATATGAGTAATGAATACGTCAAAGATTAAAAAGTTTACTCCAAGATACAGTCGACTTGTCTTTCATTTATGTCGCATGATAAAATCGCACGACTAAACGTCAATGTGAAAACGTATAATGTATCTTGTAATGTACAGTTAAAGTCAGGAAAATATGTGACTTGTTTGTTGAGAAAAGTTCATCTATTTGTATATTGATAATTATTATCTATTTTTTTACTAGGTGCCAGGGGTTGATCACACGATGTTAAGATTATTTTACTAACACATCAATATGTTGGATACGATTTATACAAATTTACAGAAAAAAAAAATGTATTCATAATGTCAAAATAACAGCCTTTTACTAATTGCATATTATTATGAACGCTTACACGGTACTTAATTTATTTTTTATTTTTGTGTTTGTTCCGACTTATCTCAGAAACTGTTGCATCGATTTTGACGGGACTTTCAATGACAGATAGCTGATATTTTAAGACGTAACTTAGGCTAACTTTTATTTTAGAAAAATAATTCGGGTTCCGCGCAACAAATAAAAACCCGCAGATAATCAACCTTCACGCCAGTTACAAATAAATGACAACGAAACTCTTCATTAGATACTGTCTAGTCATTCGAACACTAATAGACATTTCATTAAGTTTACATTATGTAGATTTACTTTCTCCAGTCAATTTGAATACTTAATTAGAGTTTAAGGTCTTTTTGTTGTTTTTTAAATTAATGTTAGTTTGATCTCACGACTAGATCTGCTCTAAATTATACGAGTGTAAATAAATAATGAAATAAGCTTTCTATACCTACTGAAATTATGTAAAATCTGTCTCAGTGAATTGACTGTTGCTATGAGAGTTAGGGAAGAGGGAGTGCACCTGTGTATGCGCACACACTTGTGCACTATAACATCTCCTGCGTACGTGGCTAGTCTGCATTAAGATTAGCCGCCGTGGCCGGAATCAGTCTGGAGAATTACATTACATTACATAACAAAAAATCGTAATAGTCAAAAATTAAACAAGGTCTCCATACAATTAACGTTTAACGTAATAATTCGCGAGTTTGACGCGAATTTGCCTTTATTTTTGCGTAAACGCAGATCGACAGCAGAAAATTAATTGTCACAGCTAAAGCTACAAAACACTTACTCATTGATTTGTTTATACGTTTACCCACACTTTTATGTTTTCAGATTTAATTTAATTACTATTGTGAATCTAGAACAGAACTGGGCTTATTATAGTTATTTACAAACAAACAATTATAAAATATTGCTATAATAGCAGTGGAGTTTTATTATGCTTCAATATATTTTAGTGTTTCTATCACGATTTTGTTAATTTTTGTTAATTATGAAAGAATTGATTGTGGACCATTTTTGATGCAATTAAGTTGCACATAATTTTGAAACAAAATTGACGAATTTTTAATTATCTTTTTATTTGAAAATTGCCTTTTGCTTTCTCTGAATATTTCAATTTATTAAAGACTAGCTGATGTCCGTTACTTCGTTCGCGTGGTTGTCAAATATTTCATAAAACGTAGGCTAACACTCGGTCAAAATGTAGTTTTATATTAATGAAAGATTTTTGTAATTGGACCAGCATTTCCAGAGATCAACTCTTACAAACTTAAAAACACAAACTTTCCTCTATTTTATATTGGTATCGAAGTATAATAACAGAAGCTGTAGCACGGGGTCTCAACGGGAACGAATTATAATTAGTCTTGAAAAAAAATCATAGATGGCAGTATAGGTTACTCTAACAAAATTTACAACCACTAAATTGCGTTAAACGGCAGATTTTGGCTGAAGTAAGATTAGTAAATATTAAAACTTCATTGCTCAAGGCTGATTTATCTATTTACATTCATAAATCACGTAATTTCGGCCAAAAAAAAACTGAAAACTTTAACTTCCATTCGAACGTGATTCGAACCCATAGAATGATAAAGTCGTTAGATCCAGCTATCTGTTACCCATTTAGTTTAGAGCTATTTGCAATAGATGGCGTTTTACTCAATTTTTACAATAAGGGTAAGGGTAGCAACTACTGTTATTAATTTACGTTTAGTTACTTAATTTATGTTTACTTATTATTATTTTTTATAAATATATTACTTACAACTCAGATCAAAGAAATAGGCAGATAGAACGTGCGCGAAAAACAAATTGATGCTAGTGTTTATTTATGTGTGCGCGGCTGATAAGTGGCGCCGTGTACGGACACGTGCATCTGTGTGCGTTTACGGTTGCCAGATATTGAGAAATAATACTCCCATATTTTTGTTCAGTTAAATTGTTCTCAAATATTGTAGGTACTACAATTTTTTTAAATTGGAAACTCGATTTTGCTCTATGGTTATACCCAGATAGCAAAAGCGTGTAGTATTTATTAATTAACAAATAATAAGGAATAAAAGTTAATATGCGTAATTACTTACTACCTATTTAATTAATTTATATCAGACCAGATATAACATTTAATAACGCTTTTTGGTAATTTGTTTAATAAACTATTTAAGAATAGGTTTTTTAATTTAAAAAGATAAACAATTTGTTATAACAATCAACATAAGTATTTTACACACAATCATTAAACCCGAATAAATAATTTTTCCCGTCATAAACTAGCAACACAGACGATTTACTGTTAAGGTTTTGTGTTTCAAGTGAACCGAAAATATTTTATAAAAAATAAATACCAAAACAATAAAAATAACAAGAGTTATCTGAGGAAAGATATTCCATCTTGTTTTCTTTGTTTTTTGTGAACAACTTTTGCAGTGTAGGTACCTACACACAAGACGTTTTATGTTATGTTTTGACTTAAAATGGCAAATCACTAGAGACGTGTGAGCGAGACGATGCGTAGCTTGGTACTGTCGCGTTTTTTTTTTTTAGGAAAGAAAGACCACTCGTAGCGCAACAACAACACGATAAGGTTGAAGCTACTTAACCGGACCACGGTAATATAATAATACAGTAGTGTAACTCGGCCGCATGAGAGAAATAAATGCCTACAGCCGCGCGGTACGTAAACATGCGTTAGAGGCTGCCCGTCTCCAGTATTTTAATCTGTCTGCACCGCGCGCGCACCCCAGGATCGAGGCGCGTAGGTATAGCTCGCGTTTCGTCCGTTTGTAAGAAGTTGGAGTACTGTATTATAATATTACCGTGACCGGACTATCCTGTGGTGGCCAAAAATTACTTTAAGGCCCCCAGCCAGGGCTACTGTCGCGAGTTTGTATTCGCTTTTGATTTTGTATTTGCTTTGATGGACACACTCGCGTGTTCTGAGCGCTCTATCTGCCTATTTTTTTGATCTGAGACTTACAAGTAAAAAAAAACTTTTTTTTTTCATTTTATTAAACCTGGAACTATCAAATTTACTAAACATTAATCAAGCAGATAGTTATTCTTTTTGGCCATGTCAATTCATTCCCGTCATGTCTGATCGTAGACAGAGTGTCTGCGTCGACCTGATTCGAATGTGTTTTTGTTTTCTTCTATACGACCTGGCTACGAATTACGGATTTTGGAAAAGACACCAGCCTATGACTTGACCTGGACCCTGAATACTGAATAAAAACGAACCTTGCACATACGACGACCTAAGCTAGTGAATTTCGGATTTTGATTTTCTCCTCACTAGGAGCTGTGCTAGGAGCATTCTCGTGTAATGTAATGTAACGTTACAGATACGAATTTGAACATTACAAATAATATCCTTGGGGTCGAGTTAATAATATCGAAAGTCATTACATTAACAACATTGCTGTATCGACAACGTTCCATCGACGAGTTAATGAATCGACAGTAGGTACCCAAAATCAATGGTAGGCTACATCTACCAGTACTTACTCCAAATCGATGGCACGGTGTCGATACAAGCAGCGTACCTACTATTAATATTATGTAATAATATATCTTATTTCAGCGATTTCACCCTTTCCCACTACAACTCAAAAATTATCCCACGGGAACGTAAAATCAGAATAAAAACTATCGTAAAAAAAAACCGGGTTGTAAACTAGTCGTGTACCAAACATCCAAATCCGTTCAGTGTTTTTAGCGTGAAAGAGTAAGAAACATCCATCCTTTCTTACAAACTTTCGTAGGTATTTATGATAACACTGTTAAAGCCGCAAATCGTTGCGCGAATCATATTGTGATCAACATTCAAACTGAAAGTGACCTTCGAATTGTAAAAAACGTGAGAAAAGTTGATAGCTCACTCACACAAATAAAACTGTTGTCCTTGAACTCACGATGCGGTGCAATGAAGAGAACAGAGAATCTATAGAAAAGCAACGCCCTCTAGAGTATCATTGCCACTTAGTTTCGATTCCACCTATTATTTAGGTTGACTCCTAGATGGCGTTGTAAAACTACTGTTTCTGGCAATTAGTGAGTCGCCGGTACTGCCATCTATTGAGAAAATGGAGAAAAAAATATTGCCAGTCGAATTGCCAGTTTTAGGAAGGTCACATTTCTTTGTATGGGATTGGGTATCTGTATTGTAATCTGTGGCTGTAGCTATAAGTTAAAATTGTCTATATTTAAATCCAGACCACCAACTTGGTACATCCACCATTTCTCATTATAAAATCTTCTTTTTACTGTGATTGCAATGTTCTTCAACAATTGTATCTTCTAAATAAGTTTAATTTATTAGCTGTTATGAGATTTGTAATTATTGTGCGTAGTGCAATGAAAGCTAAAGTAGAACTACCGTTACTTGAACTGCACTTTAAACGAATTATTTAGTATGAAGAGATCAAGCTTTGTTGGGTTATAGTAATTTATTTTGCGTCACTTTCATTAACCTAGTTATAGATTAAACTTTGTATTATTTTTAAAAATTTGACTAGTTTTTGTTCGCGACTTCGTCTGTGTTTAAATTTTATAACGAATCTCCCTAATAAAATGGAACTTATAGCATTAAGAGATAGCGTAATTTTCTATTAGCGAAAGAATTTTCAGAATCGTCCCTTTACTTTCGGACATTCCAAATAAATAGATAAACAAAAAAAATCTTCACCATAGCTTAGATTCTAAATACTTGCAGTTGTTTGTTTCATATACCAATTATTCTTATATTTCTAAATAATTAAAAAAACCACATAGGTACTTGCCCGGTATCGAACCTTAACCACTGCGCCATCATTTTATTTCAAAAGTAATGAAGGGAATCAATTCTTATACATTCTTTCGATACAACATTAGTATGGTGGTCCGGTATAATGATCCTATTGATTCATGTTTCGTAATCATTCGGCCATTGATGAATGGTACTGTCTATTTTTGGAGCGGTAACCCGTAATAGTTTATGACTTAATGTCCAAATATTATGTAATCAAAGGGCTAGAGAAAGATGAACAGAATATTATCTGTTCTGTAGTTATTATAGAGTAGAAAGTATCATTCTCATTGGTATATCTATACTAACATAATAAAGAGGAAATATTTTTGTTTGTTTGTTTGTTTAAAACACGCCAATCTCTAGAATTACTGGTCGAATTGGAAAAGAACTTTTTATTCATAACAGCCAGATTCATAAGAAATAGTATAGGCTATATTACAAAACGCTATGACCAACGAGAGCGGAGCAGTGACCAAAGACGTAATATTAATATTATAAGGCTGATGAGTTTGTTTGAATACGCCAATCTCAGAAACGATTGGTTCGATTTGATAAAATAGTCTATTTATCGAAGAAAGTTAAAGGCGATAACATAATCCTACGACACACTGAAGCGGAGTAAGTAACCAAAGACGTAACTATAATAATTATGGACTAGAAAGTATCATATCTGTATATCCGTACTAATATTATAAATGCGAAAGTAACTCTGTCTGTCTGTCTGTCTCTTCTTCACGCCTAAACCACTGAACCGATTTCAATGAAATTTGGTACAGATATAGTCTGGGACCTGAGGAAGGACATAGGATAGTTTTCATCCCAGAAATCCCCCGGGAACGGGAACTATTAATCCACGCGGACGAAGTCGCGGGCAAAAGCTAGTGGTTTTATATTTGGAAACATACAAATGGCCAATAATAGTATTTGATATAGAGTCGACTGCATCGATGCATTTATTAATGTCGCCTTGTGGTTTATTGAAATTTATTGTCATATTACTATGTATCTTGTCATGAATATGTTCTTGAACATTGATACCTCTTAGATATGAATTAGATGTATTTTGTTTCTATGCTGTGAACTTTGAGACAGCTATTGTGGCGTCTACATGAATAATGACTAATGATTTAAACTAGCCACATTTTGTTGTCATTCGATAGCTTAATTGTTTGATTTTCTTGAACAATTTTTAAATGACAAGCGACTGGTTGACTCTTTACGTGATCACCTGGCCTGTTCTTGGGCTAAAGAATCAACATTGCCATTACGTAGCAAAATGCTGCCAGCCTTTTGGGCACTTTCCCCATTGATAGTTGTGGGCGAGGTTTTTGAAGTCATATGAGCTTCCTCCTTTCAATGTAAAAAATCAAATCATTTTGTAATTATGTTATTATTTGTAAGTGTTGTGATTAGATTTCGGAAGTTGTAAAATAAAAAATAATAATGAAATAACTTTTAAAACTGAAGCTACACTTTCAAAAAATGTAAAGAGTAGGTATGTCAAAAAGTTGACAACACTACGACTAAAAAAACTAATAATACATTTTCTCAGACCCAATAGGAAATTTCAAAACTAGATTAGTTGACAACGCTTCAGACTAAAAAAACTAATACACAAATTGTTTCAAACCCAGTTCTCTTAGAGAATGTTCTCCTAAAACTGACTATAGAAGCCATTTTGTCCACATATTGGTCTTCAACATATTCTAAAGCACCTTTCTCCCTAGCCGTCATTCTCCGTCACGACAGAGGAGCGTTTGTTTAAGCTCATGTGTACTCTCCTTTGTGTTACTCACTGCACCTTGATGATGTTTGCTTTACAAAATAGTTTGGGGCAGGTGACGTATAAGCTACTTTTTTTGCTTCTTTTTTTGAATGGTGAGGTTTATTTTTTCTATTCATATAGGAACTTTGACTTTGATGGTCGTGGTTTGACGTCAGGTGATGCAATGGTCTCTTACAGCTCTAAAGTTTCTGTTTTGTGGTTATTTAAATAACGTTTCTTTTACTGTCCGTCAAACTAAAGAACATTGTGGAAAAAATATCGCTGGGATACGAATTTTATTTTTGGTGTGACAATTATTACTGTTTATTGTAGTGCCCTATGTAACGTAAGCAAAATATTGTGATCACAGATGTATCTGATAAAACAGGGGTCATGGGGATATTCAAAGTTTAGCTTAAACAATGTTATGAAAAGTTGGAACCTTCAACAGCTTCGTAACTATAGAAGGTTCCTCAGTATGACTCGGAACAAAAAAAATATTACAATGATGACAAGATCATGTAACTTTCGGTTTCATTAAGTATCTTTTATATCCTTTATAATGCTTGTATTTGTATCGAGTAAATTCCAAATACTGTACACAAATCAAAATCGTACTTTCCTCATCTTCACCAAAGACTATAAATCAAATCCCAACTGCAAAATGTTCCATAGTACATTGTCCATCTTCAATAGGCTCAATTACCATCCATGTACGATCTCTTTATGACAATTATGTTCTGCAATCGCCGATCACTTCTGCGAATCATTTATGCAGTGTTAAAATTGTTGATGTGGATTGTTAATTGTTGCAGATTGATTTGTTGTTCATGTTTCTGAGTATGGCATTATTGAAATTGTTCTTTATTGTGAGTCATTATTTGTCTAGCCTTTTTAATGTCATAGTTGGCTTCGAATATGATTTTATGTGAATGACTATGTTTATCCTTATGAATTTGAATTCATTCACGAATGACGTATAGAACAATTGCGTGCCGCCGTCTCTGGTGGGCTTTTGTAATCCTTTTTTTGCGCGAATGAACGGATTTTCCTTCTTTCTTTCTTTCTAGGTCTAAGTCAGAACTAAACCTCTTTTAATCCGAAGAAAGTCATTAAGCATAATACTTCAATTTAGTTCAATAGTACACTGATAAAAAAATTATCAGCCTTCACCAACTCTTCCTGGTTTTACAAAACTTTCAAATTTATGACTTTTCCCGTGCGTGGCTTAACTAAATCTACAGACCACACAGAGTAACCGACATTAACCAACAATTTAACATTTATCCCTTCCAGTTTATCACGTAAATAAATAAAAACTTTTGCCAGATTGAATGGCATGTTGCCAGCGGCCATGTGCGTAGGGCACTATCAATCAGACGCAATGAGCGATCGATGCGATATCGTAATAAAATTGCATTTCTATATGACCGATGTGTCTCGGTGTACTCTGAAGACGATGGTGTTTAATTTCGGACATTCGCTGCGGATGTAAAGGGATTTATTTTTATCGATAAACGTAATGGTGGTTCGGATATTAAACAGTGATGTGGTTTGGCAGGAAGGAAATTAATTATGTCAGTGCATAGCTATAAATGCTCTTGATACTTAATGTTCAGGTCTCTATATAGGGACGTTTTTTAAGGAATCAAAAAAATACGGTCCAAGTTATATTTAATATTAGCAGTTTCTTCTTCCTATGAGGTGAACCTCAGAAGTTGGTTTTAGAAAGATACTAAGGTTAGTTATTGTAGAGGCTCTGGTTGGCTAAGCCATATACAACCTTAATTTGTAAGGATAATCCTTTAAAGGTTTTACAGAACATAGCTGGCCAAACAAATGTAAAAAAGGATTTGACTTTCTCGTCAATAACTTTCTTGAAAAAAAACAACAACAACAACAGAAGTGATTTAACGTTTACTTTAGATTAAATTATGTCCATTAGCACCCAATTGAAATAAGATATAATAAAGATATCAAAGGCAGTAAATTAGACTTACAGTTTTAAAATCTAAATCGCCGCCTCCCAGTGTTATCCAAATCTTAAAGCACATGATTTATTTCTACAATTAGAATTTCTAATAACCACAGAGCTACCGTGTAACGGTGGTATGATTTATAGCAGTTAATAAAGCAATTAATTTGATGAATTGTGATAAATGTTTAGTTTATTTATTTATTTATTTATTTATTAAAATACCAACTTGGATTTACAGTAAAAACCAGACAAACAAGTTATAGGTCAGTACAAAAATAAAATTAAAATTAAAGAAGTTTACATAAAAAGGAAAATTGAAATCATATTAAAAGTAAAATTATAAAACAAAAACGTGATAAATTTAGATAAAATTAACTGAAAAAATGTTAAATAATACAGAAAAAAGACAACATTAACATAAGTTAACATTACACAGGGCGGATTGTACTAGAGGCGGTAATGGACTCCAGGTAACGAGTAGCAGTGTTCAGGAAGCTCAGCTCAGCAGTCGCAAAGATATCTAATGTATCGTCAAATAGTAAAATGTTGTTTATGAGGGTGAGGGCTACATATAGTGGAGTGGTCTTAAGAGATTTGGAACCGGCTTGAGGTATTGAAAATAGAGGACGTTGCCGAGGGCGAAGTGTATGACGGATAGGAGGAGGGATGCTAAAGGGAATGTACTGTAAAAGCGAAGAGTTGAAGTGGGAACCACGAATAAGGCGAATGAAGTACTTTACTGTAGTAAGATTCCTCCTGAGTTCTAAACTTTGGTAGGTTACCATGCCGAGTACAAATGAAGTTGGATACATGTACGGATAATAACCATACAATTGTAAGTAGAGGTAGCGTATAAAAGACTTTTGGACCTTTTCGATTATTAACGTATAAGCTTTTTCATGTGGGTTCCAGATTACACTATTTGTTTCAAGTATACTGCGAATGTATGAGTTGTATAAAAGGGCGATGGCCTGTCTACTGTTGAATATCTTAGCCTGACGCAACACAAAACCTAGGTTTTTACGGGATTTGTTACAGGTCTGAATTATGTGGTGGTTAAAGGTCAGGTGTGGGTCAAAATTGGTGCCTAAATCGCGCACAGTGGTTACACGTTTCAAAGGCACATTGTTCAGAGTGTAGGTGTTGTGTATGGGTTTCGTGGCTTTAGAGAACGTCATGATGGCGCATTTGTCAATATTAAGGCTGAGATTGTTTACTGCGCTCCAAGTGTGAATATTGTCGATGTCGAGTTGTAGCATGGCTGTATCACTGGAGTTGATTATGGGAAAAGCAACTTTGACATCATCAGCGTACAATAAAACTGTGGAATGTTTAATATATGTAGGTAGATCATTAACAACTATTAGAAAAAGAAGAGGCCCAAGGTTAGTGCCCTGCCCTATGCCAGAAGTGACCGAATAGCGCTCCGAGTTGGCGTGTAGATATGTGACATATTGCATGCGCTCGTGAAGGTAATTTGCAAAGAATTTAAGTAAAGTTTCGGAGAAACCCGCCAACGCCAATTTACTTAAAAGAATATCGTTGTCAACCCGGTCAAAAGCCTTCTGGAAGTCAAAATAGGCAACATCAATTTGCTTTTTGTAATGGATGTTTTCCGCTAATAGTGTAGTGATATTGATCAAATTAGACGTGGTTGAGCGATTTGGCAGGAATCCATGCTGCTCATCCACGAACCACCGCTGCAGTTGTTTATATATTTTTTTATAGAGCACTGATTCAAATATTTTCCCGAATATGCACAGTACTGCTATCGGCCTATAATTTTTAATTTCACTTTTTGGACCGCTTTTGTGAACAGGAAGCACTCTAGATGTTTTCCACTCAGTTGGATATATATTTGTGGCTATAGACAGGTTGAAAATGAATGCCAAGGGCTGCTTAAAGATTTCGCAACCGTCCTTAACCATGTACTGGGGTATTCCGTCTGGTCCTTGGGTTGATTTCGGAGGAAGTCGAGCCATAGTCCCACGTACTTCAGACTCGTGAATGTAATCTATATTTACCACCTGAGATGCTGTGTTAAGAGTCGCATTGGCCGTGGCGAGCGCGAGTTCAGGATCCAAAGATGGTGAATTAGGTAAGAAAACGCTACCAAAATATTTTGAGAATGCGTCTGCCACTTGTGCTGGTGACATGTCACCAAAGGTAGCCGGCTCATTGTTTTGTCTGTTATTTTTCACAAAGGTCCAAAAAGTTTTTGGATCACGCTTGATGTCAGATTGGATGCGGTCAGTATACGAGGCAAAATCTGCCTCCGTACTTCTCTTCAATAAACGTCTGTAGTATGTAAAAAATGCGTAATTTAGTTGGTCTTTGTTATTCTGATATATATATATATATAGTGATAACGTTTCTGAGGGATGTCTGCCTGATAAAATTTGCATTGATTTTATTTGATTTAAATTAAGGTCAGGTACCATAGGGGGCAATGGGCATTGTTCATTTTTTTTTATATGTTGTAATTAAAAACCCGTTTCGAGGAATAGCGTCACTGAGCATTATGGACTAATTAATAATGAAAAATATTCATATTTTACTGATATTTTTGATAAAATACGATTGACCTTCATTGCCCTTCAAATTAGGTCAGCGCTGGCCCTACAGTTTTGTATCGTTGCCTCAGAAAATAAAAAAAAGTAAGTGGCAAGTATTGTCAACCAGTTGTCAAGTGTCAAATTATAACGCAAATGTTAAAAGTTTTTGAAACATAATAACAGTTTAAAGTTTTTCAAAAATAATATTATTCCTGCGACTTTCCTAATAATCTTGTTCCATTATTCCGAAACTCGACAATTTTTATAGTGTAAGAGTTATGGAATACAGGAAGTGCTTTGTTCCAACTTGCAGTAATAATAGCAATAATAGTCCAAACAAAATTTTTGTCCGTATAAGGGAAGATTTACGAGAAAAGTGGTTTATCATCGCTCATTGTGGTTTAGGAAACCGAACAATAATGTCACCTCGTCGATTGTTAACACCTTAAAAAAGCACTCTCTGTTTAAAATTAACAGTTACGGTTTGAAATTTTCAATTTTAGATTTGTTTATGTATGAGTTATGTTATGACGCCTATTGACGTTTGACAGACGTTGTGTTGACAGATTTAAACTTTTAATTATGTAAATAGTTGGGCAAAGACACAATCTTTTGAGCCAATGATGACGTCATCTATTTTAAAAAATATATATATTTGAATATTTTTTTAAAAAATAACCATTGAGCCAATCATCAAAATATTCAAATTATTTTCTCAAAATGGTCTAAATTTTTAATAAATAAAATAAAATGTAGTGGTTAAAATTTTTAAACTATCCCCATTCTAGAACGATCGTCATCTAATATCAGTATTTGTCAAAAGTCAAATTTAATTTTGCTTAATAGTCGCTGACATGAGAATGCTACTACATTTCAAACGTTTTAATTTGTCGAATTGGCGTTTCTGTGTCTGTTAATTAAATAGAATGAACACTAAAATAATATAAAAGTATGTCCGTTAGATTAAACACCCTTCCGAGTAAGGTCGTTTATTCTGATATTTATTAAGTTTCATTCCTCAAACACTACGCCGTGTCGCTCTCGAACTGTTTCTGCCCCACAATGTTTAGTTTTATGTAACCTAAAAACTTTTTCATCCATTTTCATTGGTCTAGACATAATATCAGTGACTTCTTTATTGCCGGATAGCTAGGTACCTCTTTCAAAACAAAAACTGAACTGATAAAAAGAAGGCCAAGATATCTATTTACAAGCAACCTAAAACAACCTACACGAACATTTGGTTAACCTTACACGGTCACCACATCGATTATTAATATTTGTACACTTTATCTTGAAGTTGGAGCGGCACCTTACATGTGGGACAAGTTAGGGAACTTTATTGAACTTAGATAAGATGCTTCCGATAGTAAATATGAAGGAAAGGTACCGAACGATGGAGCTGATGGACTAGAAATTATTTTGGATAGCGTTGATGGATATTAAGATACGATAAAAAACTGGTTTAGTTCATTTTATACCACCAAAGGACGTGTAATTATGCTGATATAGGTAAAGTCTTAGGCTACAAGTATCCGACAACATCTTCCTATATTCATTTGAATGGAATTTGTAATAATTGTTTTAGAAGCGTCCAGGACCACGATGATTTGTCAAGAGATCACTATCCTATATGCGCCGTCGTCAACATCGATCCACATTGAAATTGATTTAGTCCAGAAAGGACTGGACTTGTTTATAAGAGATAATCCCTGGAAGCACTGGACCATTTACAAAAAATCCTTCACTATAAAAAGCTACACTATTACGGAGTGTCAACCGATATAATTATTTTATGGGTACATGACTTCCACACGATCGATCTAAGTCGCGGGCAGAAGCTTACACATAAGAAAATGACAGCAGCTCTATAAATCCCATTGGTAATCCAACAAAAATAAATAATTTTGAAAATAGTAACCTGTTACCTCAAGCTCATTGCCCTTGACCCTCGTTACACCTGTTTCAATTGTCATGCTTCTAATAATTGGGGTGGAAATGACCCCATGCGTGGCAAATAGAGGGTGTTCCGCTTGAAGCCATACACCGCGACAAGTAGCTCAGCTTATGTTATTATAACACGGTTTAGACACCGCATTTTATAATATATTGTTTCTGGTTCCTGTGTTTTTGTTGTGTCTCTAATTATCATAAAAATATTGTTTAAATCTACGTCCGTTTTATACGTTTATCTGATTTTATTAACCGATTCAGTAATTTCAAAATGCAACTTTTTAATATTGGAAGATTAAAAAAAGCATGTGACTGTTTCTGGAATACTCTAGGCGAATAAAAAAATAGATTTTTCCTAAATCTTTTCTAAATAATAAAGCTTAATATTTTTTTGTTGCTTGTTTGTATAAAAGCGCTAATCTTTTGAACTACCATAGGATTCGAGAAATGGTTCGTCAGAAATAGTAATGCCTACATAACAATACGCTACAACACACGGAAGTGGAGCAGTTCTTTCCATTACCTTGTAATATGCAAAAAAGAATTGGGCCAAATTGTTGAAATATATGGAGAAACTTATTTTCTATATCAGCTGTTTCAGCTATATCAAGTCTTGTTTGTAAACAAAAATAGAAAGCACTATAATTACTCCTAGCGTACTCACGACTTAGGTGTGAAGATTCATTTGATTTTCTATCGGTCACGGATCAATTATGTTAATAGTCGATCTTAACATCTAAATGAGTTGGCCGTGTGGTCTCTGCTACAATTAGGTCAGCTTATAAATTATTGTAGTCAGAAAGATTATTATAATTAAGTGCTATATGGATATAGGTAGAAGGTTCTCTTTTATCATCTTGATTTCGTAGCACCCTATGAAAAGATTTTTGTGTTTGTGGTGCATGACTTCTGAGAATGTTCTTTGAGTGCTTTATATTTCAACTACTGTTGCCTCCATACAGGCACTACATGTTTTTAAATTATGACCTTATTCTTTCATATACAAAGTTTAAATTGCACTTGCAACCAAATTGATAACAGTAAACCCTTCTTTTTTTTGTTTTACTGTCTAAATACCACCCCGGTGTTTCTTATCCATGTTTATGACCGGCTATCCTGGAAGCTTACACGTCTTCCATGATTCCCGAATATCACTAAACCTATCCTAAACTGCAGCAACACATTACCAATACATACATTATTCCAATACATTACAACAGTTGGTCAATAGGTAATTCCACTTAGCTCCAAGCTTTCACATGCTGCCTGATAAACTCTAGTTACCGAGATAAGTGCACAGACGGACAGATTTACGAGTCACTTTATCAGCTAATAATGTTTTCTTAACGTTATTTCCATTAGTACCCTCAAAGGTAAGGATTTAGTATATGATAGTGTAAATATATAAAGTTTAGCTTTTGAGATATTTGTAATTGCCCGGTAAATGGTTGAGTGACATTATTATAGGCCCGGTTCTGATGCGAAAAAGTGGGAAAGGAATTAAGTGGCGAAGGTAATGGAGTTTATAGTCGACGGTAAGCGTTTTAACGTAAATAAAGAGAAAAAGCTGATGCAGAACGCGGTCTAAGTGATACTTTAGGTTAAAAAGCTAAGTAGACAAACGATTTATGGTAAACGGGTAAAGGCGTACAATCATTTCTGTGAATACTAACCAGATGTTTGAAACCTGCAGTGTGGTTCTGTATAAATCTCTTTTGATGAATTAAAATGAAGCTAGAAGGTTGGATAGAATACTAGCAAACTTTTATTTTTACAAATTAGCACTCCGTAGGACAATAAAATATTCACAACTTCAAGTTCAATATAGTAATTAATTTGTTGTTTATCTTTACCTGTAAAGAAGTATACACTGATTTTATTGCAACTAGTAATTATTTTCAAGATCTTCTGAGAATAGTTATAGGAATAATTATAAATACAGACGATATATAATTATTGATTCTGCTCGTAATAATTTTATTATATTTACACAGCTACATATAATCTCTGAACGAACCCATAATTTATGTATTAACATTTACAAATAAAGCCTTAGGATACAAATGTAAATTATTGTTAAATTAATCTTCAATTTTATGGAACAGGATGTTAAAGTGGGAACAACGACAGGTGCACTTTAGGGCGTTTCAAAGTCATAGTCAGTCGTGAGACCAAATTCATACAACACAATAACAAAAAATATCGTATCTCCAGCATTTGAAAGAGTACCTAATTACGTTGTTTTCAAAGTTCATTTTTGAAAGTTGTGTTTTATCATCCTCATCAGCTATTTCACAAATAAAATCCATATTTAGAATATCACCAGTTGAATTTAAATATCATCCTTCTCCATCCACAACCATCCTATCCTTTTCACAATAACTGTCACCTTCTCTACCAAGACCAGCTTCATTTACATCTATATTTGCTTTCACCTTCAAAATACCATCAAGTCCGTTCAAATTATATTCAGATTTGTTCACGTATCCAATGCAAACAGTCCCTTTAGCCGCAGCTATGTTTGTCATTACGTTTTTTACTTTTTGTCTGTCTGTCTGAAGGCTATTTTTGGGATGAGTGAAACACAAAAACACGTTTTAGATGGTCGGGTTCGTCTTGGGATCTTCTGTATGCGTAAAGGGTTTGAGTATGTTGATTGACAAAGGTGATCAATCAGTGAATACATCTGCTCTAAAACAGAGCAAATCAATCTATAAATAACTAGGTTCTACCCGCGACTTCGTCTACGTGGAAATCAAGTGTATCACAAAACATAGCCTATCTTTCTTCTTTATCGTGTGGGCAGTAAGGTCTAAACGACCCCACACACCCTAGTGTCAGAGTTTCTAAACCGCCGCAAGGGCCTCTGACATGGTTACTGATATCAGTGATGTCCAAGATAAACTTAGAAAGTACATATGAATTAGAAAAAGTCACATTGGTACTTGCCCGTGCCCGGTTGCGAACCCACTACCTCGTGCATGAGAGGCGGGCGCCTTAACCACTGGGCCATCACGACAGCCTATGATATTCGGCAAGTGTAAATTACTGTCACTTAAAAAAAATGTAGTCGGATTAGTACTTCCCGAGATAACCTCTTACAAACAATTTTGCGTCTTTATAATATTAATATAGAACACAAATTATTTATAGATTGATATGTCATAATTATATGTAGAGCAAAATTTATTCCATTAATAATCTACGAGCTACATATCAATCTATCAAATTCTGCATTAAAATATTGTTAGATATTGTCATTGCTAATTAACACGTCATCAGTATCGAATCTGTAGTCAATAAACTTGTTGACATTTTCAAGTCCAATTAAAGATAGCGATATTTCATTACAAACGGTATCTATATACTCAATACCAAATATGGAAAATCCTTTTAATTAGCAACCTAATCAAAACACATAACTTCCTTCATAGAAAGAAATAAATCAAAGTGAATCAATGTCATTGGGATAGCATCTGATAGCTACTATCGCATAACGGTATTCAGTACTTAATTGAACCTCTAATGAGCCTCGACTTTGAACATGGGAAATTGTAATTAGCAAGACTCTAATTATGCGTCATGGCATTTGAGATAGCAATTTGTATATAAATGTTACGCTGGCAATAAAGTTTATTTGAGGAGCATTGTTAGATGAAAGAAGGGATCGTTAGGTTGTGTTTGCATTGTTTGGTAAAATGAGGTTTATGATGCTGAAGTGAGTTTGAGGTGAGCGAGCTGTCATCGTTGATGCTAGAGATTACTCACACTCACTTCACTCAAATTTATTCAAGAAGTACACTCAAATGAAATCTTTGTGTATGTACAATGTATAAACTTTACACAATGACAGAACTGCGGAACCCATTACAGAGTTAGTAAACAATGCAATTATTGGAAATAAACACACAGCAGTAGATAAAACTCCTAATAAGGGTTAACAATATTTTACAGACAAGACTTAGCGGTTGTCCAAAGCCTTGACCATACCACCTGCAGCGGCCCTCACCACACAAGTACCACCGACCATGACCATCCATCCCAGACCCCATTACGAGCCTATTAAACAATAAAAGATCACCACATTTTACCCTAAGAATCAATAACATTTAATCCTTCACCATATTAGTGAAACGGGAACTCTTTTCCTAAGCTAAGTAGTCATTAAGTAACGTTACTCCACTAATACGTCAATGTAGACCGCGCTTTATTTGGTAGATCGAGTTCCGTACAAGGAAGGCTGAGGAATATCTAGTGTGTAAACAAGACGAAAAAATGGTTCTTCAATGAACTGTTTTGTTTCTGTATTGATGGCTGGGAAGAACATATAAATCAAATAAAATAAAAATAAAGGAATTATATCGGTTTGAAGAAGTTCGTTTTGATCATCGTCAGAAATAATGTAAAATGATAAACTTAGCTGTCAACTGGCTGAAATAACAAAACTTAAGCGTTGGTGATAAAGAAACTAAAACCTAAAGCCATGAGGTATTAGGTCTAGGATTAAAGTAACATTATCGTAATGTATTACAATTGTAAATATACGCACTCAATGCATTTAAAACTCAGCTCAGCCAAATTTCTGGGGAAATGGTTGCTTTGGGTGGGACGGATTTTAGACAGGTTTAATCTAACTGATGATTTCAAACTTTTAGTTAAGTGACATGTTATGTTTTTATTGAAAAAAAATGTTTGATTCAACCTTTTTCATGAACAGCAGTTTTAGTGGTATTGTCTATACTAAACAAAATTGGGTGTTGATGTGATGATAATTTGTGATAGTAAAATGTAAATAAAAACCTAAGCAATAGTCAAAATTTGTATAAAAAAACCATCTACGTCACTTTTAGACTTATTAGAAGTGATATATTCACCTATTCACAGAACACGACATAGGAAATGGTGAAGTTCTTCGTGGGCGATGAATTAGCGACCCGAAGCTATTTATGTGCGATCGTTATCATTAAATGCAACACATTATGCTGCGTGAGTCTTTGAACTTTACCGGCTTCGAACTACGGGTAGATAGAATGCTACCATGGTTAGAATAGGTATTTTATAAGATGGCTTGTTTGATCAAACTGTGTTCCGAAAATCTTTATTAAGGACAGTATGAGACAAAGTTCGATAGGATATCTTCTTTCATAAGAAGAAGTGGTCTGTGGCTTCTTTCGATATTCAAAATGTCTCATCTAAAATCTATGCTCCAGCATTGCCTATGTTTGCAAACATTGACTACATGCATATGCATACAATACAGTTCATAAATTAAAATGGAGTCAGATTCTTACTTCAATATTACTTTCTTGACCTGAATTAGAGGTTATGAACTAAGAAAGCTTTCTGTTCTAAAAGTTTCAGTTTATTTTCCAAATAGACTTACAATAAAGGCCTCTTGATGTTCCATTCATCACTTTGCTGATCGGATAATATTTAGAGCAATTGTTTTTATGCCGATACGAGAAACTTCTTCGTAGAAACTACAATTTGGAAAGAGCCACTAGCTTAAAATTTCTGACTGACTGAACTACTCCTTGACAATAATTCAAAAGAGTCTGTAAATGGTTTAATTAAAATAAATGCTTTGACTTTGAATATGAGAGGATTAGTTTTACAAACAGTAGTCAATCAAACGTTTAAGGCGGAAACATCATTAACGCCACAGCCTTTTCCAACTTCATTAACGCCTTAAGTAACAGAACAGCCTAATTCTAGCCCCACGTTTGTCACAAAGTCACAATTCGCTTGAGAATCATAAATCGTGCTCATACTTTCGTGACTCCGTGAGACTTGTGTGCTGCTCTCAAAACTGAGTGCAGTTCATCATCTTAATATATTCCGGTTTGTTTTATTGCAGCCGTTACTTTGATGGACAGATAAAGCTTTGAGAAAGCTGTTGTTCCTGTGGTAATAGTTTCTTTCTATGTGAGGTTAGAATTTTATAAGGATGGTGTTATAATGTGGGCAGAAAACCGCGTCTTAACTTGAAGAGGAATGAGGAGATCGTTGAGTTTGGTTGTTGAGTTTGACATAGAGTAGGTGATGACATTTTTGTAATTAGGCTGCATGTTTTTGGAGTCGCCATACGCAAAAGCGGGTCGGCACATATGGTTTTGCATTCTCAATATAATTATTAGAAATGGCAAACTGAATGCGCCGACCTGCTACTGTTTATACTGGCCCTAACATATCTACAAAAAGAAATAAATACCTTCTTTCGTTGTGGCAGACAAGCTCTATTCTGCTTAAAAATATATTTAGATAAAATAAAATAATAACAGATATAATTACCCTAAAACCTAGGGTTCGTTTTAGACCTTAATGATAGATCCACGATATCTGTGGTGGACTGGACACAAAACAAAGGTCTATAATGCTTTTCAATCGAAGGGCATAATAACTTTGAATCCATTGTTATGCCAGCAGGGTTTTGGACCTCCACATCCCGGTAGCATTTGCCAAGATATGTGTACACAGGTATTCGGATTTTCCAAATGTTTATAAATGGAGGCGGAATTACGGCTACGGAATTTTGGCTACTAAATGGCAATGGCCTGCCTTGTAAACTGTGAAAGATTTGTGGACTATTCAAATATTGATTTTGCAGAACCGATAACATATAGAAAATAATTTCGACGACACGGTTAGCGCAGTAGCGAACGATTAGCTGCTGCGTGTCACAAGTTCGATTCCTGCACGCAACAAATATTTGTACTGCCTACAGATAGCTGTTCCGGGTCTGGCTGTTTGTGTTCCTAAATTGATATAAGTAATTAAGTAAATACACTCACGATACACGAGAAATTCCTAGAGAGGGGCAACGTGTTCTTTTAAAAAAAATCTTGGATCTGATTTATAAGGCATGTTCTTCATGCTTTGAGCAAAATGAATTGGGTAGGAACATCGAATCAATGACGTTTCAAATTCCAATAATGTGCCCAAATCACAAATGCTTGTAAACAAGAAATACCAAATGCAGTAACAAAGTCCAATACTATCTTAATCCAACTACCAATCAAAGAAAATACGAACTCAAAAATAAATAAGGAAGCAATCCACAAGAATGTTCTCGTTAACAAAGTACCAACAAAAAACTGACCACGAGACACAACTGTGTGACATTATGTACCTACCGAGATATGGATCGCTTTCTTTATGTCCAACACGTAGACTCTTATCTAGACATGAATCAATTAACTAAAATCGAAAGTGACGCTTGACAACCAGTACAAAAAAGTTCTCATTAGTTATTCACTCTTACGGTGGTAATCTCGTTATTTGGTGATGAAGAATGGTAGTGTTAATTTTGGCAAGTTATTTTCTGAGCAGTTCATTTTGAGCCTTATATACAAATAATTTACAAAATTTTTACTGCCTACTTGATAAGGTTTCTCTTATGAACTTAAGATTTAATATTAATGTAATAATAACACGACGTTTTTCTGTATACCTAACTAGCTACACCTCGCGGTTTTACCCGCGTTCAGTTTTGTCTTTGGTTACTGCTATGATGTAGGAATAGGCTATAATATACATCAGCATTCTGGCTATTATGGATATACTTTTTTTTTTTTTTTTATAGACGGGAAATCATCAAATAACTTCCCCCGCCCTGGGCGGGGCGGGAGGGAGTGTCAGACTTTTACTGACTAAAACCCGTCTATGTTCCTTCATGTGCCCTTTGCGTTCCGGGGGCGCGGTATCTCTTTCGAACAACCCGCAGATTATGGTTATACTGATAACTAAAAATCGCAGACGCCTCTCTGTGGCTTTAGCATGTCAACGTCGACAGCCTAGTCAAACGTGGGTGTACTATAGATACTGCTAAATCCTTCAGGGCAATGAGCGTAATGTTATTAGGTTAGCTGGTAATACAAAATGGAATAAGACAACACAAGCTAGAAACAACGATTTAATTACTGTTATAATGACTTCTAGTGTAGCTCTATAAAGTCAACTCCATTAAGAAATACCAACCTCCCAACTAGAGCCATTTAGGTACGGAGTTATGTTCCGTAACCCAGTACAATTCATTCACATTGCCATTTTCAAAGTCAACGACATTGTTGCGGCGTGTTATTATGGTTATAGGCGTATTAAATCAACCTGACTGCTTAAGTTCATTCAATGCACAAGGGAAACGCGATAAGAAAATACCCACACACAATATTTACTCCGGGAATGATTAACAAATCAATTGGCAGAAATATATGGTAATGTTTATTAGTAATTCTAGGCACCTCATCCATATTTTAAGCCTAATGTCTAATTTAGGTTTTTTATTGACAATAAATAACAATAAACGAAGATTATTGGCAATGACCAAACTATTGGAACCGCTAAAGCCATTTGCATGTCTATAGCCCCATGTAAGTAAGTAGGGGGTCACAGAAGCATCTCGATCGCGAAACGTGACTAATCCACCATTGACCGTTAAGACGATATCTAAATTATACATTGTGTATAACAAAATGGTTGTAAGTACGTTTTTCGATTTCTCCCCGTCCAGACAACCACGCCCGCAGTGCGTCCGATGGCATTTACCGGTCGCGATATTGTTTGTGCTCCGCCATTTTCGCATTGACAACCTCTGATCAGATATAACGTACATTTCGTATTGAATGCAAGGGAATTTATGCGGATTCATGTCTGTGTTGTTGTGATTTTGTTTATCGTCGAGCTTGTGAAAGCTGGTCGGCCTATTAAGATGGCCGATTTAAATACGTGGACTAGATGATGTGAGATCGCGGCACGAGTTCAGTTTTTTACTTGAACTGTGACGTTTTTAGATAGAAACTTGTGATTTGTTCTTGATGATAGCTATCGATGTTCCGGATTCTCGTAGAGCAAGAGTTCAATGTCTATTTTGTTCCATATTTGGACAGACTTAGCTATATAAACTGTTTTTCAATAGGTGTTTTTTATAGAATCGCCATTTCTTTTTAATATTTCGGAACTTTCCTTCTGCAGAACTTTAGGAGATAATACGTCTAGTAGGGTACTCTTGACATTGTCTGTTAAGCTACCTGAAGGAAAGCCAATAAAGCCAAGGACTTATACATGCCGATGTTACAGTATACCTATATTATACAGATCTAGAAATGATAACTATTGAGGGTGTCAGCTGGTTATCGGCTTCAGATATAAAGGTTAAAGGCCTACTATTGTACTCGTGGAATGTGGAATAGAAACTCATGACAATTTATTACATATTTGCTACCTTGAGATAAGAATTTGAGACTTTTCAAACTCTCCCTTGAAGAATCTTAGAAATCTTATAAAGTTATTTCTTGCTCTCGTTAAATTCTCGATCTGTTAAATGGCTTTGTTCTGGAATTGGATTCAATTGGGATAGAATTTGACCTCTGAACTTTCTCTCTCCAGCGTTGCCGTAACAATAGCACTTTATTCTATCTTCGAAAGTATTTGTAACATTGTGTACATACAGTTGCACATTTTACAATCGATACTGTTTGCTTTTGGTTTAATAGACTAGATAAATTACTATCAAATTACAGTTTCGATGTTATGCTTATGACATCTTGTAACATTAGTGTTTTGTGTTCATTACCATCAACTTCATTTGCTCTTAGTACTAGGACTGAGCCAATTCTCATCTCATCATTTGTATTGCTATGACCATCCTAACTTCAATTATCCCAATCAAGTCTTACCCGTGTACCATTCTATATCATTAAGAAAGCCCTAGTAATATTTTGTTGTAACTGTTACACCCAAAGGAGAAGAGAAAAAATGATTATCAAGACAAGGAAAAAAATGATATATCTTCACCAGCCAATAAAAACACCTATAGCACACATCACAGCTAGGTCGCTAAACTCAGCCATTGACCCAGATCTAAGATACGATTGTTTTGAATACGCGAACCGTGAAGAGGTATTTAGTTGAATAATTTCGTGATAATGTCATCGGTTGTCTACAATGTAATTAGCTTTCTCGATGATGAAATGATTGTGTTTGAGGATGATGTGAATGAAGATAGGGATATTTTGGATGTTGATGATTGTATTACGGATGAGAATGTTGATGGAGATGATGTATGTAGCGAAGTAGAAGGAATGCTATTGATTGATTTGGATTATGGTCAAATTGAAGGTCTAGTTGGAGTAAATTGCTCTCGCGTGGGTAATATTGTTGTTTGCCTTGATAATGTAGATATATTTCAATGATGTTATGCCTACATGTTGATTTGCGTCAGGTAAAATAATTTAGACTATACATGGTGCATTCTAAGAAACATAAATTACACTACGAACTACTTCGTTAGTCTAGTGGTTCTAAGTGCGACTGCGACGCTAAAGGTCTTGGGTTCGATTCCCAGGTCGAGCAAAGTGGTATTGGGATTTTTTATGAAATTCTCAGTAGCAGCTCGGAGTTCGGTTTTGTGCCCGGTTAAAGGCAATAGGTTCGCCTCTCTATTACATGGGACCTTAACATACCGGCGAACTTTGGATGTATATTGGCATACCTCTGCCTAACCCTTCGGAGAATACAGGCGTGATGGTATGAGTTAAACTACAACCTATGTAAACTAAATAATCATAATTACGTAAAGGGCAATAAAAGTGATTCCATCGGACTAACACAAAGAGGTCGATTGCTTTACAGTGCTTTTAAACTTAGCTATGATTTATGTTTCGCTTACAGAACTGGATCGATTTCCGCCATTAAGTTTTACAATGCTATTAGTTTTACAACTTGTATGCTATTCTTTTGAAAGTTTTTTTCATTCACACGTGATTAGCTAATGAAATTGTGTCGTAACGGTGCTAATATAACCATTTAGATTTCCCTTTTTTTAACACCTGTTTTTATTAATCATAATATAATTTTAACAGCCGGTACATACCGGAAAAATTTCCCTTGGTGAATTTTGGTGATGTAAGTTTGCGTTGAGGTGTTATCCCACATCAACTCAAACTAGGCATTAACAGCTCATCATTATCATCTTCGTCATATCAGCCGAACGATATCCACTGATAGTCATAAGCCTCCCTTAAAGCCAAAATGACCGATCTTGCGCTGCCCCCGTCTAGTCATTTCCCGATTTTCTCAATTTCAATCTACCTAAATTCACCAAAAATAAGGTATTCCGTATCAGACAGAAGTTATTAAGAACAAAAAACAGCATATTACATTCAAACCATAAAAAATTAAATACCCTGTCAGCTCTCTTTTAAACCCACTAATTTACTTTCACACAAAAACAAAAGAGTGTGAAGTTCACAAAGAATCATTTACTTACAATTACGGCTTAAAAGTGTTGGATAATAAATTATCAGGAACACGAACGTGGATGCCATTATAGTCACGACCTGTGCTGACTCCCCAACGGAGAAGATTTATGATCTGATCTGTTCGCACACTTCATTATTAAATGTTAATTCGATTCTGGAGTATTGGAAAGTGGTTTCGAAAAGTTAGATTGAGAATGCGAAGATAGTATTGGAGACATCTAACGTGATGTCAATTTTATTGGAAGAGATTCAAATTTATTTTTAAATTACCGTATTTATAAGGCTGAAATTGGATTGGCTGAGGTAGATCATGTATGCAGAATGCCACATGAAAGAAAAGAGGGCAGTGGTTGTTGAGAAACACCTAGATAACACTAGTGTGATAGCTTACAAAACGTATATGGAACATTGGTCAAAGAAGGTTGAGTGGAAGGCCATCTAGAAGAGATTTTTGCCCAGCATTGAGACAATAATTATAAGTTGAATAAAAAAAGTATATCAATGATAATGGAAGATGCCACGTATAATAATACACTAAAAAAAGGGAAAGCCCAACAGACATTACTTACTAAGAGTGTATCTGCATCCATTCAATGCTTTTGGTCATGTTTACTCCAAGATATCCAAGTCTGGAATCTGGTGGCTATTTATGTACGACTGGAATAAAAGGGATTCTGCCCCTGTTCCTTAAAAGTCAACAATGACTCGTATTCCCTTTTGTGATTTACGTATTATCTTTGACTTGGGAATTACTCCCAGGAGTTTCAGAAACGCTATAAGTTCATTTGAATCATAAAAAGTATTTTCAACACACTCAAGTCACTAAAACGACTCCACGAAGGGAGCGAAACACCGTAAACCAAATTAACTTATCAACAGCAAATAATAAAAATTTCGGTGTCATACTCACTAAGAACAACCTACCAATCTAAACCTTATGCTTAAGAAATAAGAGCTTAAGAATTTTGTAAAGGTCGGTAAAAGTGGGGTTTAAACTTGAGATTACATGGTGACTGATTCCAGGGTAAATAGTGGGGCTTTTATGTGTTGTTATCAAGCGTTAATGTTATGGTTTTCTGAATAAAAATTCATGGTGAATCAAAAATCGAAATACTTTTAAAGTTGGTGCAAGAGGGTTAAAACAGAATCAAATCAATTGAATCTTGCAATACCCAAGAATTTAGTACACAAATCTTTTGTTCTATTGATACAAAGATTAAATTAAAAGCGACTAATGTTCCTGCTCCTGTAACATCTCAAGCCTTTCAAAAACATGAAAAATTTGAAACCAGTTTCCATATTGTGGCTAGAATTAAAACGGTATGTTCAACTAAGCAAAGAGAAAAACACCATGAACACAAATTCCACTACTTACAACAATGAAATACACACAGCTAATTACCATCCAAAGAGTATAAACATTCCAGCTCTAAAAATATGTCCAGTATTACTTACAAAACAGATTGCAAATACCCCATACATACCTGCAAAAGAAAAAACAATGAACATTAACATTTATAACGAGGAAGCTTTGCTTAGAAATAATAGCGCTGATCGTGATTGTACTGCTCAATATGTTGGTATTGAAAATCGATGACACCATCGATTTGTTAGGAGAAAAACGTCTAGACAGAGTAATTGCCAAATTGCAACAGTGTTATGTGAAAGAACTAGCTTCTGTTTCTTCAGAATAAATAAGCTGAAGTGGCAATGGGTCGGCTATATTAGCCGAAGAACCGATGGCTGTTGGAGTAGACGTGTTTTTCAGTAGATACCGCGAATTGGCAAGCGTAAGGTGGGACGCACTCAGGGTCGGTGGAGCAACGATCTTGGCACTGTAGCTGGTACCAATCGGATAGGAGTTAAGTTATCACACATAAACTTTCAACATGCAAGCACTGCAGTGGCATTCTATACGGTTGAATAGCGACTTGAGATGCGAGTTCATGTCTGAATTTTACAGAATCGACGTACTGGTCATATTGTCGTTTTATTGCGCTTTTGGATGGGAATAATAAGCATAAAGTTGTACTCATTCATCGCCTGTATTAGCTAACTTTACAGTTTAAACACCTTCGAAGGAAGTGAAGTAGGTAACCTAATTAAGGGCAATAACAATACCTTTCACACTAACCACATCAGACAAACATACAGCTGTAAATAACCACACAACAGTCTTCAACTTCACAGTCGAAACCGCGAGCTTCCCAACAAAGAAGATTTTGATTAAGAATTACGATCACGGTCGCAATAAGAATAAAATACAAAGAACAAGAGTTTTATTAGAAAACAACAAGCGATTGCGGTTAAAAATTTTGCATAAGTAGCTGATTGTATGGACTTTTGTGTATAGCTTTTTTTTTTTTTTTATAGACGGGAAATCATCAAATAACTACGCCATACTTTATTATAACAATAGCTTTTGCCCGCGAATTTGTTCTCGTGGCTTATTTCACCCGCGATTAGTCTTTGGTTACTGCTCTGCTATCGTGGGTCATAGCGTGATGTTATATAACCTACGAGTATGTAACCCAAAAATAAAGGAGCTATCTATTGGTGAAAAAATGGTCCAGTACTTTCGGAGCTTATTGGTTACAAACAAACAAACATAAAATCATTCCTTATTGTAATATTAGTATAGACTAGTCGATGGACGCAGATGAAGTCGCGGGATAAAAAGTTCTTAGCCTATGTCTCTTATTGGAGTTCAAAATTACCCCGTAAAAAAATCATCAAAATTGGTTTTGTGATTTAGTCGTAAACGAGTGACAGACAGACATGACACAGTTAATTTCGCATTAATAATAAATAATTATTACGGATAGTTCATGAGAAATAGTGCAAACTGTAATTACCGTAAATGTTCAGCAGATTTATTGTGCCAATAAATTAAATTCAAATGTATTATAAGCCGATAAAAGAGCCATCAAACTACCCACTTATAGCACGATTAAGACAGACATAAAAGATCAAATACATTCTAGTAATAAACCAAAACAACGTTAGGTAACATAATATCACTAAAGTTCTTACTGTAACTGAATTACTTAAGGTAGTCGACAATACTAGTGTCGAAAACTATATAGATCATGATGTTGGACATAAAATTAAATCAGTGTAAACCCTTAAAGGTTTAGGGTATCGTAAAGTCACGAGTCTGTGTTCCAATCTCTTTCTAATACAGGGTGTAGTTTCGCATCCTCGTTATATTCTAGAAGGTGATATTGATTCTCAACAAGAATTAAGTATGATAGAAATAGGTTTCTCTTTAGTAGATGATTATTCGTATTTGCAATACCGCATACACCACAGGGCGATTCTGTTCTTAAAAAGAGATGTATTCTGATATACTATCAAACATAAACAGATAAAAACAAGTATAAATACATTACTAACTTAAGCCCTAGACTTTCTCTCTTTTTATTTTTGTGAAATTTATTAAACTATCCCACGGGAACCGTTCATTTTTCAGGATTTAAAGTATCCTACGTGTTTTTCCACACTACAATCTATCATTGTGCCAAATTTCATCTAGGTCCGTTCTCCCTTTTTGGCGTGATTGAGTGATAAACATCAAAACAGCTTCATGAACTTTCGCATTTTAAATATTAGTAGGAAGAATAATTCACTAGGTGTCGTAATTTTATTTAATGTTATTGGTGTCTTTTAAAACAACCTCCTGAAATATAACGTGGATGCAGAACTGTACCCTGTATGTGCTCAATTAATCACTATAGTACTTGTGAAACTGTTTCTGAAGACTACTGCACGTTTAGTTCAATATGAACGTGTTTAAGGCACTGGGCGTGACGATAGGTAGCGTTGTAGTCACGCTGGTGAATAAACTACTGCAGTTGCTAATAGACCTATAATATCTACAGCTTTGGTTATAAATGGAAGCTCGTTATTCTCTTTATTGTCAATGATAGTGGTAGTTTCTGATATATCCATGCAGCTGTTGTTTAAGTTAGGTAGGTCTTGAGGAATATTGGGTTTATGGTTAAAACATTTGAATAGGGTTTTTGGTATGTTGAATGTAGCGATGTCTAAGTAGTTGCTTTATCATTACTTAAGTCATGTGCTCTTGAACAAGGGCCTTCTAAAATATATTCATATTTACTTTTGTCTGAAATTAGAAAATCAAACATTATTAACAAGAGTATTAAACTTTTTTTTGGAGGCCAATCCCGACACATTGTCTTAACCCCATACCCATTTTTTTATTTACCCATTTTTTATTTTTTTTACCCATTCTAACTCTTGAAAGCAACAATCAACAGAAAAGCACTGAGGCAACCAAATTCAACGAGTTTCTCATTTCAACTGTTGTAGAATAAACGAAATTAGTCAAAAAAGAAAAGCGAATACCAAAAGAACCTAATTTCCACTTGTGAACTTAACCTAACTATAATCAGTATATTAGCTTAAGTAATTAGATCCGTGGATTCAGAAAAAATATTCAAGCTGCGATTTCGCGACAACGCGTGAACCAAATGGGCTAAGCAGAAAAATAAACACACATGGCTTTGGAGACAGAAAAAAGTTGTATATATGTATGGAAGATTTCCTAATATTTACGAAATATGTATGAAGTGAAAGTTTTATGGAAAAGAGAACATATTTACTGCGTTTTAAGGTAACTAATGGTGTTTTAAGTCTCTTTTTGGGCTGTGAAAAGATTATCGTAAAAAGTGTTAGATTTTATTATTCATAATTCCAGATGATGATGTGAAACTTACGTGATTTTGTTGAATATTTATTGTATTCAAATGTATTATTAGATACATACTAGCTTCAGCCCGCGACTTAATAAAATGTTTTTTTTTTCACCCGCGTTGTTGCGTCTTTGGTTACTGCTTCGCCCTCGTAGATTGTAGCGAGATGTTATATAGCCTATATTATTCCTCATGAATCTGGCTATCATATACAAACATATTGTTTTCAATCCCACTGGCAGTTTCACAGGTAAGCGATTTAAACAAACAAAAAAACTCATAGCATCGCTCTTTCTTTCGCTCTTAGCTCTCTTGGGCCGTAGCAGGTGGCGTTCTGCGGTTTCTGACTACTCCCATGGCATACAAAAAGGCGTGAGTTTATGTGTAAAAAAACTCTTCAGCTTTCACATTAATATTTGTCTACAAATTTCAGTATCGCATAAAGAAATCAGAAACATGATGCAATAGAAAATTACTAGAAATAATAGGCGCCACTTCTTATCCATAATGTTTAAATGTTTTTCATAGTCATTGATAAGAATGTAAAGGTGCCGGTGTAATCAAAGCATGTAGTTACTAATAGGCACGACGGTATACTTACGCCATCTTTGATAACATTTCTAGGTTCTTTGTTTAGTCACACGTAGGTACTTTGAATTTTTCTGTTACTTTATTTTCCTCCTTCTTATTAGACATAGGTATTGTTTCTAGGCAAACGCCTTGATATTTATTTATGTATTTTATTTGAAAAAATAAAGGGCAGGGTTAAACCGGTCATTGAATGGTGACTGGAGGCCTATGTCAACAGTGGACATAGATCGACTGAAATGAAGATGATAATTATAAAAAAATTACGTTGCCCCACGCTAGGAATTTATCCTGTATCGTAAGAGCGTTTAAAACATTTAAACTTACACAAACAGCCAGACCCGAAACAAGTATTTGTAGGCATAAATATGTATTATGTTTCGAGCAGGAATCGAACTCGCGACTCACATCGCAGTAGCCAGTTGGTCAGCCACTGCGCCAATCGTATGGTAAATATTTTTTCATGTTTGCTTATTTATATTTGTGTGCAATTATCAGTGTTAGTCTAGCACCTTATCGGTCGATAACCGTTTGTGTGGCAAAAGAGTTTCAGAGTTCGCCGGTTTATTTCGTAAAAAATATCCCTTACTGAATTTAGATACGATTTTGAGATTAATTTATTTATTACAAAAAAATATGAACAAAATAACAGGCACTGCACAGTAGATACATTTAAAAAAATACATTTTTATATTATGAAAACCAAAAATAACAATACAGAAATAAAATAACCAAAAAAAAGTAAATTAAATAGGATTGTGAAAGATGAGATTTTGCTTCAATTTATCATTTAGGTCAAGTAGGCCGGTTTAAATGTATTTGTCATCCAAAAGTGCGATTTAGTGGTCTAATAAAAGAATAAAGAATCAAATCTAGTTACCCTTGCCAAAAGATCGTCTCGTATCGAGAAGAATGGGCAAGAAACTTCATAAATATTCTCTATACGTACCTATATTTGTATATCTATGCATGTCCTGATTCATCAGGTTTTATCGATAACTTTCTTTGAAACATAATTTCGCAATACAGAAAATCACAAGTATCAACTTGTTAATGTATCCTCACGAGCCTGATCTTTCAATAAATCATATAAAGCATGTAAAGGGTTTTATAGCATCCTCTTGTATTTCAAATCAATCGATTATAATGGTGGGTCCACACGATACAGACTTTTGTCTGTACAGATATCTGCACAGACTATAAAGTCTGAGTAAAATTTTTTACTCAGAGGTCTTTACCAAATATCTGTGCAGACTTTTCATCAGTTCAGACTTCGATTTTAATTAATAAATTAAGTAATTCAATAATCATGAGTTTTGCTCCGACAATCGTACAGACATGTACGCAGACTTCCGACTTTTCTGGTACACCGACATTTGTCTGTACTGATTTGTTGTACAGACAAAATTCTATAGAAGTCTGTGTTAAGTCTGTGTCGTGTGGACCCACCTTAACCCGATAAACTGTTCCTAAGTGATTAAAATCTCGCAATGAAAGTTGCATTAGCATTTTCTAACAAACCTATGAAAATGATTCCCATTATATATGGCCGTTGGGCTTGATATTAAATTAATGACAAAACCTTTCATTGTGGAAGAGAGAAAATTAAATTTCCTTTTAATGAAACTATGATTTTCTATGAATAGAAATAAATAATGTATTTATAGACACTTATGATTATTCATAGTTACTGTGATGAAGCCTTGCTATATTATTCTTGGAATAGAACTTAAGAATGGTTGTCTACAGTTTCAATATTTGTAGATACCTTAACACTATAACGTTCTTTGAACATTGTTACTATAATCATAACTAGCTTGCCCGCGACTTTGTCCTCATGGATATTTTCCCCCATGTTAAGTAACGTCTTTGGTTACTGCTCCGCTTTCGTGAGCTGTTGTAGCGTGATTTTATTTAGACCATGACACTCAAAATTAATGTGGCTTTCTATAGGTAAAAGAATTTTCAAAATCGGTTCAGTAGATCCAGAGATTACCCCCTACAACCTCATAAACTTTACCTCTATATAATATTAGTATAGAAGTATTGATAGTAGGTATTTATTGTTATGCAAGGAACATCGCATTTACGTGTAATTGTTTTTATTTTATTGAATGGCAAAGAAGTAACGAGTAAGCATAGAATTTCTGGCACATTCTTCTCCATATGAAAACTACCTTCTGGGAGAGGCAACTAGATTAAATCAATTTTCCTTGGCTCTAGAAAAAACAAGCCTGGTCACATGAAGAACCCACCAGCAGCTAGGCACTTTCCAGAAAAAAAGGTGATCATCCGGACCCAATGGCGTTATAGTAATCATTACTCTTCTGTCGGGGGTAACTCAACTTTTTTATTTTATTACTTGTGTTTCTTATATTATTAAGTTTTAATTTTGCTCATAATTTAAGAACTCCTTGACAGGTTAACTTAACTTCCATCTGGTTAAGTAAACGATTAAGCAACATTTCAAGATTTTCGAGATTGATTAGACCTGTCTCAATTGAAAGTCAATATCAATCTTTTTTTGGTAATTATTTTAATTGGACACACTGAGCATTAATGTTCGTTACAAATAATGTAAAATCTGGTTTTATAATTTGTCAAAAAAGGACATCTGGACGACTTTCCGTTTAACGTTAAATGACAAAATTAATTACCTACTGGACCAAAGCGATTATTCTTCGCACAGTCTCTTTAATTTACACCAAGAACTTTACCTTAAAGATAACAAGACATTATACTCGAATGTATGTAGAGACATGCGCAGGCGCCTGCTACATTATGCTCATACTATTTATGGACAGGAATGTCTTAAGAAAACATTCATTACAAAAACAATAAAACATTTACGTTTTTCAAACAATACCACGACCAATTTTCGACTTTATTGTACACGTAATAAGAAACAATTGATTACATCATACTGCATTTGTTATACAGTTCACAATCTTATGTCGGCTTGCAACTAAGTATGTGCATCTTTATTTTGAACCTTATGAATTAAAAGATAAAGTTGATATATAAAATTATTATTGATAAATGTAAGTTGGTTTTGTAGTAATTAATTGGGCGCTACAGGATATCATTTTACGAGCAGTGATAATTATGAGCGCGCTATGTACGGGTTAGCATATGTGTAATGAAAATAATTTCAATTCAATCATAGAAACTATAAAGTCTATAAAACAGATGATTTAAATGGGATCAGCGAATAAAAAGATGGAAGCGCTTACGAAACCGGATAGTTAGAAATAGAAAGGAATTTTATTACAACACAACAGGAACTATTGGAAGTAATAAAATATTTGATGTGTGAAGTAACAAACTAATAAGTCAAGATGAATGTAGGAAATCCCAGGAAATCTATGGGGGACGATGATGATGATGATGGTGATGAGATGAATATAAAGCTACAAATGGTAAAAGGATGGAACAGTTTACAACATAAACTAATTAACTCAGCTCTAATTAAAATGAGCCAACCATTAATTACGTCAAATAATTCAATAAGCCAAATGTGTTTCATTATTATCCAGCAAAAACAGAAGCTTGAATGTTTATCTGAACCTTTTGAGAAGGAAAGAGAGGAAGCGTGAAGAAAGGAACCTTGAAGAAAGGAAGAGTTATGCGTACAGTGAAACAACGTGATGTTCACGTTAAGACCAACGGGAGCAGAGCAGTAACCAAAGACGTAACTAAATGCGGGTGAAATCGCGGGGTATAATTATGTAGCTAGTGTAGGTATAATATATTACATCCATAAGACGATATAGCAAATTAAATCAAATATTCAAATAACATGCAAAATCTAATCGCAATTTTATAGCAAGCGTAGGACTAAGAACCCGGGCTATACGAGTAAATAGCACCAGTACTGCAAATATCAATAACATGTCAGGTCTGTCGGCCACACGCTGTTCTGATACATTCAGTACAACACCTTTATCTGATAATAATAAATAATATTGTCCAGACCGATTTCGGTCACGGAGGCTAATCTCAATTGAAATTGGAGATATGATAGTGCAATCTTAGGTCTATTGACTTTTCCTCCTCACAGTCCGATGAGACGGCAATCGTACCCAACCGACAAGAGATCAAGACCAAAGGCTTTACGTGCTTCCCGAAGCACATGGGTGTCACACGACCAACTTTAAAATTCCGGGCTGCTTCTGAGAAATTCATAATGGCAACACCTAAGGATGGTAAATCATCAAATGACTTCTGCTCTGCGTGGAGCAGAGGGACTGTCAGACTCTTACTGACGAAACCCCATCGGTGTTCCTCCTAACACCCTTTGCGTTCCAGTACCATGGTAACTCTTTCGAAAATATTTCGCAACCTTGGATAATGGAAAAACCTATAACACTTTTTGCCCCGACCTTAGAATCAAACCCAGGACCCCACCCTCAACAGACGCGCTTGCGACCACAAAACCGGGCAGTCTAACTTTATCAGATTCAGAAACAGCTGTCATGGTAGATATAACAAAGTATTACTTATCTTTAGTATCAATAATCTTTTATTTACAGACTGGCGCCATCCTTTGACCGCCAGTTGTGCGATAACTAATGATAATGTTAAGCATATCGTTTTTTTTATCTCTAATAGCAGCGATAAATGATTTTTGTATGTCTCCTTTGAATAGTCTAGAAGTTGTCATTTTTTTTTGGCTTGATCCATATCAGTAAGAACGATTATTTCTCTCTTATCTTCGTATTGCAGTGCAATTATGGCAGTTGTTTGTGTTTTGTTAGGGATAACTTCTATTTTGAAAATAATGCCATATCCGATCTGTAAATGATCTACCTCGGTGTTTTTAGGTGAGTCTGAGCTGGGTCTCCAACGCCGACCAATAAGATCTCTATTTCTTGGGGGCTTAGTTTATGATACTAGATGGAAAATAAATAATTAATAATGTTGTCGTCAAATTTTGTTACTAATATTTTGAGAAAACCTGACCAGCCGGTATATTTTGTAAAATTCTCTGACGGTGAATTTAGGTGAAGTTTAATGATCTTGAGATAAACTAAGAACTGTATATTATTTTGTACTTATATTTATGTATTAACAAAATTCACCGAGGGTAATCTACACAGAATAGCACTACTGCACCCAGAATCTTTTTAACTACGGAAGCAAAACGCCCACTTAACAGGAAATCTCTAATAGGTATCCAACTGAACAATCTCTTGACACTTTATCGGGATACTAACAAAGTTAACCGAAGTCACAATCACGGAGCCAGTAACTGCTTACTTACACAGGAAGCTGCGCTTGCACACAATTGGACACCGTTAAACAAACTCGATCATTCTACTCCGGTTATGGACGTAAATAAACAAGCACGCGTTTTTACTGTGGTCGGATTAGCGGAGGATTAGATTGAGTGACGTTTTCAATTGGTTTTGAAGAAGGGTAAATGTAATTAGTCCGACTGGTTCTATGCTTTTAGAGTGAGTCTTTGAAAGTGACGATGCTTGAGTAATTTCTTTTTATTCTGGATAGTCTACAACCAAGCTCATTGACTTATTACCATGTAAATCTGCGTAGCTCTCATTAGGCTTTTGTTCTATTGCTTGAATGCACACACCACACAGCCACACTTCTACTACACACCTCTCCACACATTTACCACCAATTTACCTTTCACGTTTCCGAAATAACAAAAAAGAAACCTATTTATAATTAATATTTCAAAAATAAATTCCCAAAATGAAAGAATACAACTGTGATTATTAACAAATCGTCTCCAATAAGTTACGAAATTTAATAAAAAATTGTTCATGCTTCGTGACCTGAATAAATTTTATGCCCCAGTCATTCACAACTTAAATACAAAATCGTATCCGAGGACTAATTTGTGAGGTAAGAAAACAAAAATGCATTCTATTCTGAATACACTGTTGCACAGTAGCATCTTACTGCACTTTGGACTTAAGACGGTAACATGAAAGTTGAATTTAATCCGTTGCTTAACCGTCAGCTTCTTGCGTGTGAAATCGAGTCCAAAGCTACCATAACACTCATACTTTACAAAATTCAATTCTTTTGATATAATCCACGTATTAAATACAAAGGCAAGTCAATCGGATTATTATAGTTATCGTCACAGACATTTTACGTAAGTTTTCATGTAAAACGGCGTCGCGTATCGTGCGTGTATCGATAAAGTTGATATTGCTTCATAGAAGAGATAGTGGTGGCCTCGATAGATATCGACTTTAGGTGCATTTTGTTTCGATTACTGTATCAAGTTTGTAAATACTGATTCACTAAACTTAGGGGAGTTAGGAGCCTTTGTATGTTCATAGATATGTATCGTATAGTAGTTTTTTTTGCGAGTTTCTGTCCAATATCAACTGTAATTTTTTTCGGGATAAAAAGAAGCTTATTTACTTTTCTAGACTATAATCTCTCTCTGTGCCAAATTTCATCTTGATCCGTTCGGACGTCCTGTGGTAAATGAGTAACAAACACCCATCCATCCAAAGTTTTGCATTTATAATAGTCGTAAGATTTTGTAGAATAATTAATATATTCATTGAGTAAGTCTTTTACTGTCATGCAATCAGAGAGTTTATTGTTTTCGAATGTAGCACCAATGACACTAAAAATAAAGTTCATAATTAACCTAACCTATTTACCTTTACGTTTTAAGACTTCTTCATTTATTATCATCATATTAGACGAACGACGTCCACTGCTGAAGATAGGCCTTCCCTAAATATAGTCACAATGACCGACCCTGCGATGCCCGCATCCAGCGATTTCTTCATTTAACTTATCAAATTCAATTCATTAATCCGCTACAGCTGCTTTTGTCTCGATTCCCATCGTTCTTTTGTTTTAAATTATAACCTGTTATTGTCCCGAACACAAACATAATTGGCTTAAAAAAATTACATTATCGAGTTTATCACAATTCATCATTATTATCAGTCCATTAGTTGTTAATGTCTTTGCTTTCTCACGCCTTGTAGTCGTATTGTTTCGGTCATTATTAATATTAGGGTTGGGGTCAGTTTTGTGTGGGTCTAATTTGATTATCGGATTTAAGTCTCCTGGAACTATGATTTCTTCTGTTTTTTATTTTATTTCTCGTGAGTTTATTATTAGAGCATTGCTAAGTAGGCAGGGCTTGTTGTTTTGTTTGCTTTTATGATCAGGTATTTTACTGTCATTGTAATAACGTGAATAATGATATTTATATCCAGATATTCAAAAGCTTATATGCTGTCTAGTCTTCATCATCTATCATTATTTGCTTTTGTAGCACGATATAGATCTATATCTAAATACATTTTTATCTACTTTTCATGTGATATCTCTCCAAATTGAAATGTTATTATCAGCACTTATGTATTAAGAAATTGTGATCATTGGCGCCATATTCTTAATGCGATTGCATATTGGTCTAAAGCCTGACTTAATATTATAAATTTTCGATAGATATTTTGAATTCAGAGTGAGACTAGAAATGTTATTACCTGTATTGTGTCTTATGACAACACTTACAGCTTATAGTTAATGATGATGAAACACTGTAAAGTTGACTAAAGAAAGAAAGCTGTCAGGTGATTTTGATTGCATAGTGGCGTTCGAATATCTACTCTGCTTCTTCAGAACAGGAGCTATTTTGCATAAGTTCCTTCATATCAACGTCCAAATTATACTGACATGAGTAAGGTTGACTTAAAAAGGTTTTAAAAATCAATTTACTTAATGAATCAATGTTGTTTTTCTTATCATTTAATTAATCAGCACTGAAAGCTATCAGAATGGATGATATACGACGGAAAACAGATTGTAATTACACCTCTTACTGTTATGTGTACTGGTTGAGTTCTTATTATATAGTCTTAAGGTTCATAATTGCTTGTTTCGTTGACTTTATCGTGATTTAGCCTTTTCCTCGCTCTGTTATCTTAGTCGGTTTGTTGTTTAACATTTCTGTTTATAGGTTTTGTTTAAGATCTTTCGCTTGGAGCTTGTTCTTTAAATATTGGTTCAACGAGTCGTTGCTTCAGAATAGAAATGTTTTATGAAGAAATCTGATTGGGATATTGTTTGACTATTAAATTATTTACTTCCGTGACTTTTCCGTTTACTGTTGGATTACAACATTATACCCTTTTGTTGGATTCTTTGACTTCAATGTTGAGATTTACTTATGGTGGTGTATTGGGATAATTTGTTAGTGGAACTTCTTTACATTTTGAAATTCCGACACTGTTCAATTTGACATTTGATGTTGTTTTCTTATTAGTGGTGAGAAGTGGCATCCCGTCCTTGGCAATTATAGGTATATTTTTCGTCAACATGTCCTAAATCTTACTTGCATCATATAACTTCAACGTGAAATTAATACCATTTACAATGCCAGCTCATTATTGTTCTACTATAAGGCAAATGTCTCTTTCTCGTACAGAGAAAGCACGAACATTGATAGGCTTAGACGATTTCAGACTCATGTGTATAAATTCAAGTTCAGGTTTCTTCACGACTACTTTCGTCAATGATAATCTAAGATAATCTTAGACCTAAGTACAAACAAGGCAAGTTCTATAATGACTTGAGCAAGTAAAAACAACAAATTACAAATTATCCAAACATTTCCTTTTACAAGCAAAGAAAGTTTCTCAATATAAAGTTGCATTACGATTGCAATCATAACTTCGTGACCAAGGTGTCAGCATCGGCGCCGACGTACATCCGCTAATCTTATCATAACGCGTTACTTAACGTACATTTCTGCACTTGCATTAACAGCTGCATGTTCCATCGAAGATTCCAGATAATGTATAACTAGTTTTGTAGTTTTGCGATAGTATCGCATGTGCAGGAGTCTTGCTATATTTTGATAGTGCGGTTGATAGACGCTGGTCTAATTATTGGTCTGTTTATACTTGTTTAATGACGATTCGTAAATAAAATCTGTGTTTACGGAAAACGCAGTGGCGTCTAGATAAGGGTGTGATGTTAATTAATCGAAGCTGAATCAATATTGTTAATTGGTTTTAGATGTTTGATTTGTAGCTATTATTTGTCGGTATCACTGTGGATATTTGTAAAATTATAGTTAGATTTCTTTAATAATTGAATTTTACAGGTTTTTAAATGTAAATAATATTTTTAAGGGAGTAAAAGTACTCATGAATGTGGATAACATTTCCTGTGGAACCACCTATGAAATACGAAAAAAAATGGTAGCTACTATTTTATACATTCTGATTGTGTTGCAATGCATTTTTGCTGGGAAAAGATTTTTTATATTTCGGAGTTGGTCACAAAATAGAAGAGTTTCATGTTTATGAGTATTTTAAGTCCTTGAAAGACCGATAGTGAATTAAAAGTTATGTTTTATCTATAAATACACAATTCTTCTGTACGCGTGTCTGTCACTGAACGGATTTTAATGATTTTTTTAGTACATGTTAGCTGGCGCTGTAACCTAACATTTACGCAAGACAACATCTATCGTTCCCACTAAAATAATCAAAATATTTCTAAGAAAAAACGGTAACAGTCATACAACAAATATACCACGTCCGTAAAACGGGCTTTCTACATTGTAACAGGAAAAATTGCTCAAGTTTACGTGGACTAGTGTCTAAGCTCGATAAAATGGTATCTTAACGCTAGATCGCTATGGCCGTCAGCGATACTGATTGTGAGATTACGTAACTGGCTGTTCTACCAGCTTTTTGTAACTGCAGATTTTTTAAAGATATAATGCCTCGCTACGCTTTGAACGTCGCTTTGAAATAACTTTATCAAAATAATGCCGTAGACTTTGCACCTGCATTTTTTTTTATCGTTGCGTTTTTGGTTATTGCTCCGTTCCCGTAAGTTGTAGCGTGATGTTACAGAGCCTGTACTGTTCCTGATGTATCTGGCTGTTATATACGTAAATATTTTTTTCAATGCGAGTGGCAGTTCCATAGATCAGCGCGTTTAAACAACATACAACAACTATTCAGCTTTATTATAGTAAATGGTTTTTTGTTTGTTTGATTCATAAGTTATAGAAGGCTATATAACATCACGCTACTAACCAAGGAGCGGAGCAGAAACCAAAGACGAAACTTAAAGCGGGTGACAAAAACTAGGTACGCGATCGAAGTTGCGGACAAAAGCTAGTATAGGTAGTTATAATACTTTAAAGATATTTTTAGTGACTGACTAGATTGCCATTTTCATGTACCTAGATAAGAACTTACGTACATTAAGATGGCAATCCAGTTAGTTACTTGATCATTCGCTCTTGCAAACAGTAATCATCAAGTAACTGACGATTACTTGCTTCCATATCCAGCTGAATTGTAGCGCATCAATGAAATAACACTTAACTTCATTGATACTAATACTACTATCTATGTTCTAAGTGTTATCGTGAATGAGAGATACGATAGTGAATTTCTTATGAAAAGTGTTTGCTTGTGTATTGTCCCCATTCAGTGTTGTTAGGCTGGTTTTACATGGATTTGTATTGCAACCTTTCTAGTTTTCTAGAAAGATCTAAATGGCTCAGGGTAATTTACGATCCATCACGCCTGTTTTCCCCGAAGGGTTAGGCAGAGGTGTACAAAATGTACACCTACAGTTCGCCGGTATATTTAGGTCCCATGTAATAGGGGGCGAGCCTATTGCCATTAACCGGGCACAAATTCTAACTCCAAGCTGCTACTGAGGGGTGCTGGTCAGAAAACCTCCAAGCGTGCCGTCGGTTGCTTGTCCCTCCGGACACGTCTTGAGGGAACGGCAGCTGGCTGGCCGGTGCACCCTGGGCGCGGGTAGTGATCTTCCCTGAGGAATGGGAAGAGATTCCTATTCTTTGGGGAATGTCACTGCTCGTGGCCAATATTCTGACGGGCGGGGTCCGAGGACGGACCAAGGGCGTTTCTCCGCGTGTCCCTCTGATCAGCAGAGGGCACAGCGGAGGAGTGAGGACGGGCTCGGCGTGCACTCACCCTGCCACCGAGCAGACAGAGAGGAGGGTGGTCCTTCTCTGTCACCGTCGTACATCGTAACCCCATATCGGAGTGTCGTGGTCATGTCTCGCGGCTTCGATTGGCACCGAGGGTCTTGGCTTAACCGCCCGGACCGCGAGGTAGAAACCCTCTATAAAAAGTCACCCCGAATCCCAAGCGGCGGCGCACCGTGACGGGATGTATGGCTGACGGGCGTCCCTATGGGACATCAGTCGCTAGTGCGAACCACTTGTTTTTGGTTGGATGGTTGGATACTTTTTGTACTCGTGGGAACTAAAATGGATTATTCTTTTAAAACCTTGGAAGGAGGGAGAGGGGATGCTGAGTCAGAGTCCGACTCGACCCCCTGTGTGGTGAGTGTAGGAAGCTCAGGGAGCTCCCACCGCGAAATGGGCGGGCCGCCCGGGAAGTTCTTCCGGAAGCGGCCCAGACCGGAGGACCAGGCGTCCTCCGAAGGCGAGTTGGCCTCGGCTCGCAAGATCCCCACCAGCAGGCGCGGTGGGGTCCAAGAGCGGGGCCCACTGAGGGTGACTGCCCGGAGGAGACCGGCGACGCCTGTCGCTGAAGGGCAGCACCTGAGAGGGAACAGCGGCAGCGATGTGGTCCAGCCGGACACATCGGGTGACGAGGCACCTGGCGGCTCTGAGGAGCGGAAGGCCAGGTTCATGGTGGCCGTAAAAGAAGCGGTTGCGAGCGTGGCTCGCAAGAAAATGAAGGGCAGCAAGTCCCGGGCCATGGAGGAGGCTGCGGCCACCATACTGGCGGAGGCGGAAGCCAGTTTTGCGGGGGAGGTCCCGCAACTCCGGGCGGAGGTGGCTCGCCTATCGGCCGACATGGAGCTCCTGATGGCGGAGAACAGGAGGCTCCAGGCGGACCTGGCTGAGCTCCGCGGGACCGGCTCCCGCCAGGCGCCCAAGACGGTGGGCCAGGGAGGCCAGCCCGTGCCAGTGGAGAACCAGGTGCTGAACCTGGTTCAGCGGGAGCTGGCTGCCTTCCAGGCACGGTTCTCCGTCCTGGAGGGTATAGTGTTGCGCCCCCCTCTGGCGGCGAGCGGTACGGCCACGGGTGGCAAACGGGCCTCCTACGCGGCCGCCGCGTCTGTGCAAAGGCCGGATAACCAGCCTTCCAGCAGGGCTGGGCCGAACCCTGCGGAACCGGCTCCGGCAAAACTGGCGCCGGCGAAAAATGCGGTGCCCCCGAGGAGGGACAAGGCGGCGTCCCAGCCACCTCCACCCCCTCCGCCCCCTAATCCCAATCCTCCGGCCGCGGAAGCCGAATGGCAAGTGGCCGGGGCAAAGGAGAAGGGGCGCAGGGCGGCCAGGTCGGCCAGAGCGGCTACGAGAAGGGCGGAGGAGCGGCGGCGACGCGGTGAGCGCAAAGCCGCGGCTAGGCTTCGCGCTCCGAAATCCGCGGCTGTAGTGATCACGCTACAGCCGGAGGCGGTGAAAAAGGGCGTGACCTACGCGGCGGTGCTCACCAGGGCCAAGGCGGCAATCGATCTCGGCGAGCTGGGGATCACGGCCCTCCAGCTTAGGGTTACCGCAACTGGGGCCCGAATGTTGGAGATCCCCGGCGCCACCAGCGGCCCGTCCGCAGACGCTCTGGCTGAGAAGCTAAGAGCGTCCTTAGATGCGGACGAGGCCCGAGTGTCCAGGCCCGTCAGATGCGCAGACCTGCGCATTCTGGGTCTGGACGACTCAGTCACCGTGGAGGAGGTGGTGGCCGCCGTCGCCAGGACGGGCGGATGCCTTGCCGAGGAGGTCAAGGCAGGCACCATCCGCCCGGAGCGCTCGGGCATGCAGACCATTGTGGTCAGCTGCCCAGTGACGGCGGCTAAAGTCATTGTTGGGGGGGGCCGCTTGCTGGTGGGCTGGGTTTCGGCGCAGGTTAGACTGCTCGAGCCCAGACCCCTGAGGTGTTTCCGTTGCCACGTGGGGAAACACGTGGCATGTCGGTGCGCCTCGGAGGTGGACCGCAGCGCCCTTTGTTTCCGCTGCGGTCAGCCCGGTCACAAGGCCGCGGCTTGTGATGCCCCGCCGCACTGCGACGCATGTGCGGGGGCTAACAAGCCGGCCGATCACCGGGCTGGGGGCAAGGCCTGCGCCGTACCCGCCAGGACCGGGGGAAGGCCCCGCACCGCCGCCGCCGCCGCCGCGGCCGCCGCCGCCGCCGCCGCCGCTACCGCCGCCACCGTCGCCGTGGCCGCACCCGCAGCCGCCGCTGACACCGCGTCCGCCGGCGCAATGGATTGCCAATAACGGCACCATTGCGCCACCCGCAGGCGGATACCGTAGACACGGTCTGCGGGCGGTGAGCAATGGGTAGCTCACCGTCCGTACGTTATTAACTAACGACGGACCGTGTCGACGGCGCGTCCATGTTCCGCGCACAGAGGTGTCAGCCACTGGAAGGGGCCACTAAGGGCCAAATGCCTGCCGGGGCTGCGGGTTGTTCGAAAGAGATACCGCGCCCCCGGAACGCAAAGGGCACATGAAGGAACATAGATGGTTTTTAGTCAGTAAAAGTCTGACACTCCCTCCCGCCCCGCCCAGGATGGGGGGGGTCATTTGATGATTTTACCATCTCTAAAAAAAAAAAAAAAAAAAAAGCTGCTACTGAGAATTTCATAGAAAAAGCCCATAACTCTTTTTGCTCGACCTGGGAATCGAACCCAAGACCTCTAGCGTAGCCGTCACACTTAGGACCACTAGCCCACCGTGGCAGGGTAATTTATGATTAAAATGAAAATCTGTGGTCCTAAAACCATTGTCGTTGAAAGTCAGAAGGCTCTATCTCATGAACCGTGATATATAGACAGTTGAATTATATATTGCTGTATATATTGCTATAATAACAAATAAAAACAGAATAATATAAATATTTAAGGGGGCTTACAACAAACGAGGTTTTTTTTTTGCCGTTTTTATAGATTTTGATACCTAGAATCCTTCGTGCGCGAGTCCGACACGCACTTGTTTTTGTTGGATAAACAAAGAAGCCTCGTTATCCTAGTGGTCCTAAGCGCGACTGCTACGCTAGAGGTCTTGGGTTCGATTCCCGGGTGGATCAGTGTTATTGGATTTTTCTATGAAATCCTCAGTAGCAGCTCGGAGTTAGGATTTGTGCCCGGTTAATGGCAAAAGGCTCGCCCCTATTACATGGGACCCAAATATACCGGTGAACTGTGGGTGTACATTGGTACACCTCTGCCTAGCTCTTCCGGGTTTTTAGGCGTGATGGTATGTACGTATGTAAACAAAGAAGCGTAGTCGTACGAGATGAAATGTGACCAATGAGCAATGTGAACACAATTCATTGACTTGACGTATCGTGGCATTTACGAGTAGTATTAAGTCTGTTTCCGTCTTAAAAGTAAATGCCTGTTGTTTGTTGTACAATCCACCATTTCTATTGGTTGTGAGCTATTGTCAATAAAGATGTTCAATAATAGTAATCTCTTGTCAAGTTCCGTTTATTTAAGATTAAAATATTATTACATGTGACAAGTTGATGTTGGAGAATGATGGCCTAAGGGTGTAGGCAGAGATGTCGTGATGTGCCCAGTTTATGAGACTGTAGGTGCATTGTGTTTGTTTGTTTGTTTACCGTTTACGAGGTTGTGTAATGTGTTGACTTTAGTGTCAATGCGGAAATATAATATCTGATGGAATGAATGGAAGAGGACAAGTTGGGGGCGTCGTTTCTTCTAACTTCAATAACGCATAATTTGCATTTATTTGTCTGAATAGGTCAAACAGTAAATGAACAAATACGTTTTTAACTTTATAAAGAAATGTAAATAAATTATTAAAACATTGACAAATATAAATGTAACCAACCTGAATTGTGTTAAACATAACATCGAACTATACGGTAATACTACGATAATTTTGATTCATTTTTTTTTGACGGGCCTGTTGGTCTAGTTGTTAGTGGCCCTGACTGCTAAGCCGGAGGTCGTGGGTTCCATTCCCACCCAGGACTAACTTTGTGTGATGAGCATGATTGTTTGTTCTGTGTCTGGGTGTGATTTATCTATAATATGTATGTATTTATAAATTATATAAGTATGTACATCAGTTGTCTGGTTACCATAACACAAGCTCTGCTTAGCTTGGGATCAGATAGCCGTGTGTGAGTTGTCCCAAGATATTTATTTTATTTTTATAACTAGCTTTTGCCCGCCACTTCAAGACCCAAACGATAATCAGCTAATACCTTTCTTATGTAGTTTTTTTTTTTAATAATTCGACAAAATGTATGGACCAGCTGCCTTTTCAAGAATAAAGTTTCAGGTTACTGGTGAAAAAAAGAGGGCTTTGTCCTGCAGTGGGACAATAATAGGCCAATACTAATTATTTAAATAGTTACCATGTTCCTAGACTAGAAACCGCTTTTAATTCTATAACAACGTCAAAAATCATCAATTATGCGAAAATGCTGTGCAATGCACGTAAAATGACTCATGTATGAACACAGCGAGATCAAACAAGCGAACATCCGATTTCCATTGTCAAAGCATCCTGTGGACAAGGTGAATATTGTCAGTTGGCGCACTAGCAGTACTAGACACAATGATTTTAGTAAACATGACATGTTCGCAAATTTATTGCAAACAATGCCGCTTTGAATTTGTTTCATGGTGTGATTGTTTATGTGGAATTTTGTGTTCATGTTTTGACGTTACATTAAAAAGTTTATTGTGATGTTGTTTGGAGCTACTGTTGAATATCGTGTGTGATAAAATTTTTTCATGCATAGTGTTTATAGAATTACAGATAACTGGCTTCTGCCCGCGCTTCGTCCGCATCAAGTTTGTTATATTATTCCACGGGAATAGTACATTTTTCTGAGATAAAAAGTAGCCTATGTGTTATTCCAAACGACAATCTATCTCAGTGCCATCCAGATCCGTTGAGCCATTCAAGCGTGAAAGAGTCGCAAACATCCATCCATCCTCACAAACTTTCGCATTTACAATATTGGTAGGATTATGTAGAACTTTTATTATTATTTTATTGAATTCTGCAACACAAAGCATATCAGCACGCATAGTTGCGGTTCCGCACTATTGTACAACACGTACGTGTAAAATTTAAGGCAATACGGAACACTCATTCATTCGCCTTTAACAGGGCTATAAGTTTTTAACTGTAATAGACACATGAAATTTTCACAGAGTGTGTATTAAAATGGCCGCCATAACAAAGATATAACATTTAAAGTTACGCTATAATATTTAAAGGGGACCTCATATCAAAAACGCTCATTTAACGTAACGTATCTATATGTAGTGTTAAATATTAAACGGTGGTACGGGACCAGTAGTATGACTCGAATTTGGGGTGTTTTTAACATCGTGCGGATTTCATCACGCATGCGGGATTGCCCCGCACGATATTCTGCTGCCCAGGATCACGCCCCGTGTCCCGCGTGCGTATTCCATGCATTACAATAAATGCTTGTATGAAAAAGTCATTTGCGGGGATACGCATGCGGGGCAATCCCGCATGCGTGATGAAATCCGCACGATATTAAAAACACCCTCAGTCCGTTTTTACTTTAATACCTATATTGCAACATACTGAGTCAGATTTTATTCAATACACATAAACACTAATCACATAACCCATCTTCTCACCTTTTTTGTACAAACCATTTAGACCCACGAACAATGGCACATACACCCTTTTTATTATTATCTTTGGATTTGAACAATAATTTAACATTTATCGGTTGCAATTTGGAGTTGTAAATTTCGACCACCCAACGAAGATCCGAGATGCCCCGAAGTAAATTGGATCATCCATTTGTGATGCAGATTATCGTAATTTAGAATTCGAGACGTTGATAGGGCTGGTTTTAGTTTAAGACTTTTGTTCAGAATAATTTGTTGTTTTACACCTACGTAACAAAGAATTTGTTACGTAGGTGTAACCTACGTAACAAATTCTTTGCAAACTGTAGGTATTACGTACAAAAACTTTATCTGCAAAATGGGCTTAGTTCTGCCAAAACGAGCCAACCCACAATCGCAAATTAAATAAATTACGTCAAACTAATTAAACATGCTACGTTTAAATATGTTGCATTAGTATATAGCAAGAACTGATAAATGCATATTTCAAACTTAAAACTAATGAACGTAAAGTATCTCAAAAGCGTTACAATTATTTCAATGTGTGAAAATTTCAAGAGTCGACCTATTTAATTACGATTCGAAAGACACAGCCTTGTGAGTAAGGGGCAAATGGACCGACAGACGAACGGTTCAGTGTAATAAGGCACCATTCAGACCATTTGCGGATGGTACCCAAAAAAAGTAATGGTAATTACTTCTCATATTTCTTGCTAACATCAGAATTCAGAAAACACAAAGATGCGTATTGCATTCCAACTACATATTGTGTTGATACACTGATTCGGTTACAGATAACTCTATTGTTGATTCTGTATACATCTCGCCTAACAGTGTTGTGGTCACGACACTGGAGTATGGCTATGTGATCCGATTTATACATGAGCACCATAGGATCTTGAATTTGCAACAAGCTTATAAAATGCTGAATACGGAACAATATAATGTACAGTTTTGAGAATTGATCTTAAAACTGTGCACGTCTGACGTTCTGTCTGGTGTCTTTGAATCTTCATTTGATGCTTTTAAAGATAAAGGATTTATTTTTTACAAACTTTTTCTTGGGGCTACGTCCGCGTGTATATGGAGTATCGGGAATGCAGACGAATTAAAAAGTAGCCTAAGTCCTTTTTTAGGGTTCAAGCTTAGTCTGTACCAAATTTTATGAAAATCGATTCAGTAGTTTATTCGTTAAAGCAAAACAAAGAAATATATAAGCAAGAACCAACCTGTACGCCAGCCAAATATTTGTTGAAATTGCATCCGCAACAAGCGATACAGTAGACAATAGTTCAGCTATGAATTTTAATAGATGTATTTTTAATTAACATAATTTATCTATTTGTTTTGTAGCTATTGGTGCTTATGGCTTTCCAAATTATTGCTCATTTCATTAGTGTTTGCAGCATTGTTTTAACGAATTTTCCAACAACGTTTTAAGGTTAACTCGAAACAAACTGTCGGGAAAATTGTTAAGTGTTCTGCTGCTATTTGCAGTGTACAAGATAAATACTTGTAACATTAACGCAAACTTGCAAATAAAATGTTCAATAGTATAGAAAAGACGAAACATTATTCACACGAGCAGTATTTGAGGACATGTAGAAATTGCCTTTTTCACATTTCGCAAAAGTTCATTGTTTTAGTTACATCATTCCCCTGAATACGTACTTTTTGTTTAACAAGCAAAATTAAGATGAATTACAGCGCATATAGGCTCATTTTTCATTGGTACTGCGTCAAAATTTGCATAATGACCGGGCAAATAAGCAGTGAAGTTTCGAGGACGTAAGAAAATTGATTGTTGTGCCGATGGGGGGCATTTCTGTCAGATATTGCTGTTCCTTCAGTTTATGCGGGGGTTATGTGTTATAAAGATTAAGTAAACTCGTAAAAACTTCTGAATAAATAATGCAAAATGGCGCTCATTAATTTTAAAGTCTTCACTTTTTTATTGTTAGCGTTGTCTTGTTCAGCCAGTGCTTCACCTGACTTTTCTTCTTCTTACTTAGAGTGGTTAATAATGTCGGGCACTAACTGTACTTTTTAGGTAGAAAATAAATAATACGAAAATTGTTATGCCAAAGCGCTATGTCTTTCTTATTCTTGTCTCTCTTTTCTACTAGTTTCTCTACTAATGTTAGAGTGAAATCATAATCTACTTCAAATAGACCACTAAAAAGCAAAATTTACAGGAAAAGAAATATTGAGACTAGTTGCCCAAAATGTAGTTTCGTTTCGAGAAGAATGGGCACAGAAACTCCATAAAAACTCTTTAAAAATTCAAATGCGTTACAGAAATTTGTACAGGTACATTAACTACCATTTCTCATATCCAATTAAGACCTATACGAGATGACGTCAAGCTATAATCACATTCCTTCTAGTACAAACCAAAGCAGCAGGCCTCAATTCAAAAAGCATTCCAAGCTAAACTACTTCTAGTAAACATAACATTACAGTCAATACTCCGTTCAAGACTTCCGTGAGTAACAACAGGTAAAGTGTGTTTCTTTATCGCCATTGATAAGATAACATCAGGGGGTCAACACAGTGCAGCGTGCAACAGCATCGGATTTATTGTTGATTTCACTAACATATTTTCTTTAAGACAGTGGCTTGTACTCTTACTTTGAGTACAAGTCTCTCTTTGCAATCAAATCTCTTAATCCTATCAGTTTTGAAAAAGGTGTGTCGCAAGCACGACTTGCACTGAACAAAATAATCTTTATATCAACAGATTATAGAAATCGATTTTAATACTAGTCCATTGAAATAATAGTTGAACTTTAAACAAAACAGGTCCCAACACTGTTCCTTGCGGAACTCCTCAAGAAATTCCTGTATAAACAACCAAAATTTCCTTAAACGCACGTGCACGCCCATAAATCCCGTATAATATCAGATGTACAATAAAACAATGGCGCGATTCTATAACCATTGAAGGCATCAGCCTGGCAATTCAGAGGGCAACGCTGCCCGCAAACTTGCATAGGAAGTGTGATAAAACGGTCCATGGGAACCTGTTACACAGACGCGTAATGGACTTGTTGGAATCGCTAATGTAACTATGTAACTAGCTCTACTCTAGGTACCTCTTTTATTCCTGTATTGCGTCCGACGGAGCGTAGTATTCTAGGTTTTAATTAATAGACTACGTTCGTAACAAAATACTGATCACTGAAGTTGCTTAAAACGACATAAAATTGTGGGCTGGCTACGTTTGCACATGATCGGTAGGCCAAAGTTAGAGCCTATTTTGGAGCCGACAAGTGAAGCAAAAGATGGCAGAACTAGTCAGATTATATTAATAGTCAATTGTTTACTTTAGACCTGCATCGAAACAGTTGAAAGTCAAGGTGATAGGCCTTTGTCCAGTAATGGGCTGGTAACATGTGTAAAATACAGTATATTATATTTTTATTTGCCTACGTAAGTGTAACTTTAATGACAAAATATTATCGTTCTCTTACTTTTTTTCCATAACATTATTTAGACAGAATTACTTAGAATGTATAAATAGGTTAGGTTCATTAACTACGTCAAAAAATTGGAGCATTATCTTTTAAAATTTTGTGTTAATTTAACTCTTAGATGATTTCGCACCATATTCTAATAATACTTGTTTGTTTCGTTTAAATATCATGCTTTAACTTCTATATTATGCAAAACATTGTAGTAACGGTGTAACAAACGTCGAGTTAAATGGAAGTTCCTTTGTTTCATAGCCACATTGGCTATTACCGGTCATGTACTAGTATAACTATGATTTGTGGCCAATGTTCGAAGCATGCGCAAGCAAGAAAGCAGGTGAGATTAATGTTGAGGATTCAAAACCTATAGTGGCTGATACACTCATATTTGTTAACGGTAATACAAGTATGAATAATTAAGTGTTTTTGAAGGCAGCGTGTTCTGTTGTTAATGTAAGTAGACTTTCTAACAATGCTACATAGCTTATAGAAGACGTGCACCCATCAATAGTTCATTGGCTAGGATTTGAACTCACGACCTCTTGATCGCTGGCCGTTGGTTTATTGTCGCGTGATACTCCGAGGTAGTTTCAAAGATTTATTGCAGTTGTTTTAAATTCATTTTGTTCTTCATAAATTGTAGGACAAGTAAAGATTTCAAATAGTTCTTTGTGTAATTGAAGGTTCTTTTTGTGATAGATAGTCAATAAACCCATTCATTTGATTCAAGAAGATAATCGTTGTAACCACAACGGCTTAAGAATTATTTTACAATCACAGCTGCTTTTTATGACACATTAAATTATTTCAAAAGAAAAACATAAAATAATACAACCCTAACTCTCAAGTATTGGTACTTGATTGTCGTATCCTCAAGTATCCCATGTGGTACTTCCAGTAAGTTCGATTGATAAACACTGATTATTCTTTAACCTTACAATGATTACCTATTTTTAATGAATCATCGGGCTGCTAAAATTATGGAGAAACCTATTATGACTGACCGACCCTGGCATCGAGTCCAGGACCCTAGGTTAGACCAACGGGACAGTAGCAACGCACGCAACGTTTTTAAGTAAGGGAGTGATCTGTCTTTTTACTTTTGAATTGTAAAACAGTTTTAAGATTAAAGTTGAAGTTAGATGCTCGTACCAAAACGTATGTGTCTATAGAGAAGAACGAGCAAGAAACTCTACGGACACTCTTTTCATTAATTTGGTTTTTACAAAATCTAGGTTACAATGTTCTTGTTGCTTCTATATGTGAAAACAATGAAGGTGAATTCAAAACAATTTTGCCTAACCTCATTTTCGATTGCCACTTCTTGCTTAGCAGTTGTACAAACCACAAGACCAATGATGCAGTCACATTTCAAGTAGCGTCGTTACTAACAGGGACTTCGTTATTTCCTATTAAAAAAACACATCCACGCTCCATTCATTGACATCAAACTAAATTAACGCTTCCTTCCTGCCTCGCCACGTGTTCACAAGAGGGATGTCTGCTATCTCATGGGTTTTTATTGGGATTCCTATGAAATTGTGTTCAGTTTTTTTTTCTATTACGTCGCCGGCTGCTATAATTTAATACTTTTCAACAGATGGTAGTCTTTTTTCTCTTATTTGACTACGGGGCGTCGTTTGTTCTGTGCTGTTGTTAGTTATTTTAATGGTTTCTCTCGTATCTTCAAATGTATGTGTTAGCTTCTTTAGTGGTCATAAGGAGTATTCTGCATTACTTTTTGGATTGGAAAAGTCTCTAACAAGATTTATCTCTTCTAACAATATTTACAAAGATCTTTTTAAACTTGAGGCTAAACTTAAGTGGTAAACAATGCCTAGTTTTTATTGCAGTGTCTACCTTTCTTGCCTTTATTTTCATAGAACAGAAACCAATATTGCTTGAGTAGGTACTGTATTACCGGAGATTTATTTTCATGGATACTGTTTACACAGAACGTAGAATGTTTAATATTTTTGACGTGTAAATGTTTTTTTCTTAAGTAATAAGTATCTTACCCATTCTTCGCTATACGATATTTTTGGAATGAACAACTAGATTCAATATGCAAAGTAAAAGTCAAGTCAAAGTAAAAGAAAAAAGTATTTTTCTTTTACTTTGACTTAATTTATACTTAGTTTCGCTGTGAATGTTAATTTAAAAATTATGACTTTAATAGCAATGAGGTTAACTAAGTCCAACGACAATTCATTTTTTACCTTGGCCAAAAAAAATCCGTGTTGCATACATAAATGAGCAAATTACAGCTACCAAGTAGTAGCAGTTATACCAACTATTTGAACAGTTTCTGCACATACTGGGTATATATTTTCTCTCCAAGACAAGTTCGTTGGCCCAAAAATTGCTTGCACAGGTCTCAACGTGTCAGTTTGGACTCAAGTGGCATGTTTGCACAGATGGCTACCGTTTTTTATATCACCAAACGTTTTGAGAATGGTACAATATGACGTAATACTGGGAAACATTTGACTTTTTTATATTCGTGGGTACTCAATTTTGAATTGTTTGAAGAACAAAATTTTTCTGTATGATGCAATAAAGTCACTGAGACCAGATTCTACGAGAATGTTAAATAAAAGAAGTACAAAAATGTCGTGATGGCCAGTTCATGCATGTATTACGGGTACCAATTTGTTTTTTAACCGACTTCAAAAAAGGAGGAGGTTCTCAATTCGTCTGTATGTATAATATTTTTTTTTTTTTTTTTTATGTATGTTCACCGATATCTTCGTCAATTAGGTTTATTCCCATCTGCCACCCCTGAGTTTGCCACCGGGGTGGTGGTTGGCACTAATAGGTGGCGTTTACCACCCCGGTGGTCAATGGTACCTATTTAGTTTCATTTGCCCCCTTTGTAGTCTGTTATTGTGTGTGTTATTTTTAGATTAATAATGTCAAATAATTTTGGAACTCTTATTTAATTATAAAAACAAGTTACATGTTGTACTAAATAGGTACCATTGACCACCGGGGTGGTAAACGCCACCTATTGGTGCCAACCACCACCCCGGTGGCAAACTCACGACGTACGACGTACGACTCACGTCAATAGACGGATTTCAAAAAAATTTTTTTTGTTGGATAGAGTTCACTTCTGAGGTGGTCCCATTTTCACCAGTCCTGGATCTGATGATGGAATCCAGGAGAAATCGAGGGCAATCACCGAAAATTGTATGCTCGTATGGTGTTTTCGTTACGTAATCATGTCTTACTCAGGTATATGCTTCAGGGTGTCAACATCTGATGCTGCTGTCCTGATGATGATGCTACAGTACTCCTTAACGGTAGTAGTTTTTGAGATAGGGACTTTTTATTATATTATGTTTGTTCGCGGATAACTTCGTCGTTTATGAACCGATCTTGATTATTCTTTTTTTGTTGGAAAGGGTAAACTTCTCAAATGGTTCCATTTAAATTTCATATAGATCTGATGATGGATTCCGGAGACAGACAACGGAACTCTTCAAAAAATTACAGCAAATCAACCGCGATTGCTGCTATCGCATAAATATGCATTGTTTACGCAATTACACAACATAACATCGCGCCTGTACACTCGGAAGAGTTACACAGATGTATACTTACAGTAATATTTGAAAATTTCTCATCTAAGTAAACGAAATCGCGTATTCTTTTTCTTATGACTTTTTTTACCGGTGTCATGTTAATTTACATGTCATGACAGTTTCTTCATGGATTTGGATAAAAAAATTGATACTAAAAAGCGAGAAATAAGAAACTTTTTTACAAAAAAAGACAACCGCCTTCAAAAACTAAAAAGAGAAAAATAACTTTAGCTTTGGAAGTCGGCGGCAATACAAAACAACAAACAGAACCAAAGCCGCCGACTTCCAAAGCTAAAGTTATTTTTCTCTTTTTAGTTTTTGAAGGCGGTTGTCTTTTTTTGTAAAAAAGTTTTTTTTCCAATTCATTTGTAGGTACTTTAAGTTTATCTCAGATACCTCTCACATCGGTGAAGGATAATGAATATTTGTTTGGAATCGACAATTCGCTTTTGGTATTTGCCTTTGCCACAGATTAACTAATAGTTGCTACCTGCAGTGGAACAATAATATTCTGCTTTTTTTAATAGACATCGGAAGTCATGTTCCTGTTATTGAATTGAAAGCTGTGAAAACAGATGCTAATCAAAACGATAAAGATAAAATTCCATCTTCGAAACATTTAAAAGTATCCGCTAAACCTGTTACCGTTTTTAATTCTATTAATATGTATGTACGTATCAGCGAAGTTCATCACGAATTGAATACTAAATGAGTAGACGTTGATACATTTAGCGGCCTTCACTTTCTTTGTGTCAATTCTACATCAGCATAATCTGAAGGTCTGATGAATCATAGATGGTTGCATAAAGTGAATCACACGTGTGAAGTTGTAGACTCATTTACTGATTACGTAGCGTCTAGACACGTGGCGTTAGTATTTTGTTTAAGTTTCGATGATTTTTCTGATTCATTTGTGAATATTATTGTAATACTCTGCTTATTTAATTTATTAATCATGTTAGCTTGTTGCTTTAATAGGTCTTTTACTGATTCACTATCTAATTTCGTAAAGATTAATCGTTTAGTATATTGTTATCAGCCTACAACTTCCTCGTTGGTCTCGTGGTTTAAGCGTGGGATCCTGGGTTTGATTCTCAGGTCGGGCAAAACTGCTATTGGGTCCATTAGGAATTTCATAGTATCAGCCGACAGTTTGGAAGTTGATTGTAAGTCCCCCTACTTTAGAAAAGTCGTTGATCCTTCGCCTGATCGCTTACCGGTCATATAGGATCGCCGCCCCATCGAACTATGAGAGTTAGGGAAGAGGTAGTGCACCTGTGTTTGCACGCTTATGCACTATAATCTTCTTTGTACTTGCCTAGTCTTCATTGAGATTGGCCGCCGTGACCGTTTGGTCGGGAGAACATTATCAGCCTATAATTTATTTTATAATTTTTATTACCGAAAGTTTTAATCAAGTTTTAATGGGGACCACCCACAGTGAAGTTGGCAGATCTTAATTTAATTATGTGTGGATTATTACTAGAAACAAAGATAAAGTAGACCTTTTGACCGGAGTAATTTAAATTCGGTGATAATTTAATACGATTATGCTAATGGCACATTTGTATGTGGCTTTAATATTTTTTCACATGACATAGATAGTGAGGATGTCCGTCTTGACAAACTTCTAGTTATTCTCATGGTTCTGGTCTCAAAGGATGCCAAACTGGACCCTATTACTAAGACTGTGTTATCTCTCTTTCTGTAACAGGACCTGTTGTATCTTTTCAACCGGAACAGGTAGACGGTTGAAATTTTAACATACTATTAAATAATTTTTTTTTTTTTTTTTTAAGTTTTGTATGTAGTTAAATATTGTACAGCTTAGTTCACATTTTTTTTTAAGAAAACTGTAGTTCAGTCTACGTATTTCTCACGTACACAAACAATCAGACTCGGAACAACTACCTGTAAGCATAAAAGTCTTTCTGAAAATCGATCTCGCACCACGCAGTGCAGCAGCCAATCACTTAAACGCTGCGCTACCTGTGTCGACGTATCTATATTTATTTCCTGTTTTTTTGGTAAATTAAAACACTTTTCTCCCAAATCTATATCTAGAAAAACCATCTGGTCTTCTTGTAGAACATATTTTACACCAATAGTAAAGCTCCCATGATGCAATGTACTACAAGTTTCTGAATGAACAACTTAAGTATTATTACACCAATCAGAGTCGAACCCGCGACCGGTACTACCGTTACGACATCGTACTCGTTCGAAATGTCAATCGTTATTTAACCTGCGTATGCGCATGATGGTGAAAAAATTGACTTTTATGAATTCGACGTATGAATTAAAATTTTAAAAGTATTGCTTTTTATTGAAACTTTATTGATGAAAGCTTTATACTTTGCGCTTTACAGTTTTCTTTAATCATGTTGGTAATATTGGAGAAACCAGATATTATGAAGAAGATTATGAAGAATGACTGACACCTTAACAATAAACGGTTTTCTACCTGTGCAAGTGTTATTTCAGAGAGAGTATTATATCTTTTTTTTTTTTTCAAATAATAAATAAATACCTACACAAAGAACACACACACATAACATAAATAATTATAGGATTTATTTTTGGGGTCACGGATAATAGTGTCGGTAGAAAAGGCAGGAATCAAATCAAAAGACAAATTGATATAAATGATTTGACTTTGAGGTAGATAAGAATTAAACAACACTTAGAACCAAAGGGCATTGAAATGTCCCTTTCCTTTGCAGAGTTTTAAACTGTATTGTTATTTAGGACTTTTGAATGTCAATTCAATTATAATTAAAAAAAAATGCATCTAATTCATTATCATCTGCCCAGCCTTTTCCCAATTATGTTGGGGTCGGCTTCCAGTCGAACCGGATGCAGCTGAATATCAGTATTTTAGATGGAGCGACTGCCTATCAGACCTCCACAACCCAGTAATGGGTAATATGATACTCTTGGTAAGACTGGTTGTCAGACTTTCTGGCTTCTGACTAACAGTAACGACTGTCAAAGATCTACAAATGACAGCCGGGACCAATGGCTTTACGTGCTTTCCGAGGCACGGAGGAAACTCGCTATGGTAAATGGTCACCCATCCACACACCAACCTCGGCAAGCGTGGCTTAACCCGGAAGATCGGTCTATGCCGCTGTAATTATTAAGCCACGAGCTCCTCAAAACAAAAAAAAATGCATCTAATTGCCTCCTTCCAAAACTACCTTTTGGCCTTTTGGGCTAGCCGATTGACTAGCCCGAAAGGTTGTATTTAGGTTGTAAAGGTTTTCTTGTTTTTGTAGTAGTTGTGTTTTTTTGTAGTTGTACAACTACTACAGGTACTTGAATATGTACAAAGTATTTATACCTACGTAGTTAGGTACAATACGTAACTGATATCTGTGACTTATCGTGCTACCCGATTGCAGAGTTGTCTGCAGTGAAAGTGGCCGTAAGTTTGTAACCTGTATTATAATTTAATATAATCTATGTCGGCAAAGTGTTTTCGTAAAATTATGATATTTAAGCTGCGTGTTATGTACGATAGCTATTAACGTTATTTTAAATCAATTTTCGCTTACATTAGGTTCCTGCCTGTGATTATATTTTATATCAAGTAACTACGAGTATGTTCTATAACTATGTTACTACAAACTTAGTTAATACATACACATACATACCACATAGTTAATTATTATTATAATTGCTATTTTGTTTGCTGTCAATTTTTATTTATATTTTTCTTGTGGATTCTAGAAAAGGTAATGCTTTTTAAGGTAATCAAATTCTTTGTAACTAGACAGCCCATCTCCAGCAAACTTACTTGCCAATGTTGTCTTAGATTAAAACGAGCTTTAGCTTTAGCATCAAAAGATAATTAGATAAGCAGATATTAATCATTACTTTACTTTAAGCAACAGTTATAATTGAGGGAGAAAAAAATAATTAAAAGTGAAATGAACTTGGGCAAAGTTGACAGAACTGTTGAACTTTGCCCAACTTCATTACTTGCGTGCCACAACGTCAATATAAAAAATACAAGCCCTTGCACATTCACGACACATTCTCGAACAAAAAACGGCACAAGCCCGTAATAAAATTCACAATGGAAAAGGATTAAGATATCGTAGAACAATGGCCTATTTACCGAACTGGTTTGCCTGGGGACTGCAGACAATAAGGCACCGATGGAAATGTTGGCTCGCATGGCAATGGACTTGACTGCCCAACGGTTTGTAGTTAGGGTTGTCGAGGTATTGGAAATATAAATGTTGAGATATAGCTGTCGAGACAATCAATCAATCCCAATGATTGAAATTCTAGCTGTTAAAAAGTGGTAATAAGACTGTTCAGTATCGATCGTCATTTGTTTATTTAAGAAAATGAGACTTTAGTAGTAATCCTCGATTTTTTTTTAAACTTAGATTTGACAGTTTCGAAGTGGAGTAACGAGCTCACGACTTTGTGCAATCTTTGAATAATAATATAATTGTATAACGCTTTCTGCTGAACTGATCCGTTCGATCGTCGTGATGTCAAATTCGACATCACAGTTGACGCAGTGGATGACCGATTGGCTGATGCGCTGAATGTTGCGGGTTTGATTCCCACGCGGAATAAATATTTGTCAGGGGTGTACAATTGTTCTAGGTCTAGCTATTTAAGTGTGTGTGTTTATAATCTTTGTAAATGCACTGACGATACAAGAGAAATTTCTAAAGTGTGGTAATATTTTTTTTTATAAATTTCTATGGCTTTGACAACCCTACTGGTATTGTGAGGTCATATGAGTGAGTTTATGACAGTTGCAGTTTACTTCAAATTCATGCCGGGCTGTAGACACAAAACCCGACGAGCCATGAGGCATCGTATTTCATATTCTATATTTTCTGTAAGGAAAAAAAAACATTACATGTGCTGAAATAGAATCGTAAATCGGTTTGTCTCTGCATTATCCTGAGGTAGACTGGTAGAAAATGCATAAGGCATTAAGTTCGCCTTTGTACGGTGTATTTTTACATTTGTGCATAAAATTTTTAATAAGTAAATAAATCTAAATTTTACTGACAAAAAAGTAAATTTAAAATATTAGGACCAATCATATATTTTTTTAACCTTTTATTGGTATAATAATGCGTAGGTATACTTTAAAGTTATTCTATTGTCTGTCAGGACATTTAAAAAATACACACTGTACAATAAACATTAATGAACTGGTCAAATAAATCACGAATGTCTAGAGGGCATAGGGTGACCAATAAAAGACGTCTAGAAAATATATTGATCACTCATTTGTTATACCTACTATGTAATTTAATTAATAAACTGTTTAATGAATTACTTAAATATGTAGGTCTGTCTATCTATCGCTTGTGACTTAATAAATGAAAGCACATTAATATTTGGTATGATTTTTATAGGTCCTCACTTGAGGACATTTTATATATTGAAATAATGCTTAAACAAGTTTCATTTAAACTTAAAATCAAAGTAATTTATGTTATTTTATTGCCCGAATTTCTCTTAAGATAATATATAATCATAATATCTTTCTAAAAATATGACTACATTATTTAAACATTAAATCTTAAATCATACTATTAAATTGCTATAACCTATTCAAACAAACTAAGATTTAACATCGTCATAGACAGCAGTAATAGTGTCAACTGTCATTTTAAAACGCGTGGGTGACAAACGTGTCAAGTTACCGGACAGAAAAAAAGTTTGATTTAAGATTTGTAGTCTATGATTAAATGAAAACCTGATGTAATTCTTGTGTAATTAGGAACTAATTAGGTGGTGTTCATAACAGTGAGCTTTTTATGATTTGAAAATTACTTTAAAAAAATCATTATAGAAAGGAAATGAGCGTTAAAAAGTGATGTCTTTAATAAAATGTAAATTTTTTTTTTTTGCGGAAACTATAATTTTATTAGGTGGTCTTTAAAACAGTGAGCTTTTTATGGTTAAAGAATAATTTTGATAAAAAAATATATATTCAAAATCATTACAAGAAGTAAACGAGAGTCAAAAATCTAATTATAGGTACAATTACTCAGTACCACTTACAGAATTTTAATTAGAATTTTTATGACCACGGTATTTTTCTGGCTGTTGCGCAGCAAACCAATTTGTATTCAAATAGTTACTAACTGCGCACTTGTAAACTACCTCATAACTTATTGCTTATAAAACATCCAAATACATACTAAAAACGGCTTCTATTCAAAGATTGAAATTCCTTTTGCGTCAACAAAATTGATTAACCACTTCCCGTGTTCCGTAAAATTTACTGTAAAACACAAATTCATATTAATTAAAGTTCATAATTTACTTGTATGCATCGACGTCTTTAATAGCGACCGTTAGCCGCGTGGGCCAACATTGCCCAATTCATGAATGGAGTTGACCACGCCAAGTTCGCCCACGCCCGTTATCAATGAATACTTGTGTAGAAATACGCCGGCTTGTCTGCAAACACAGTGTTGCGAAATGCTGCCATTGAAACTGCTAGTTCGCTCTAGTTACTGACCGAATGCTGAATAAATTTATTTGTTGCCAAAATAAATGCTTTGGCCAGTGGGCGATTGTTTCCGGCCACTGTGCATTATGCGCGTGCAGTAGCTCGTTTCGTTTTGTCTGTTTTATTGTTTTTGGTTTAGTGTCACGAAATTTATTGACCATAATATACCTTTTTTTATACAGCTATAGCAGCTGTTTTATTAGAAAATGGAATGCCTATTAATGTAATGTTTCTAATAAAATGATTATTACTCATTGATTGATTGATTGATCTTTGTTCGATGTAGAATTATTGTTTTATATTGAATTGTTTAAATGAAAGTTGTTTTGAAAATGACTTCATTTGAATCTTACTAGTCAAGGTCAACCACCTTTTCATAGTGTTGGTAAATAAAGTATTGTATAGTGACATTTCTTTATGTTGTGTGACTTGTGGGTCAGTTTTTTTTTACCTTGAAAATAATGTTAATGGATTCACATTCTACTTTTACTGGTAAGTACCTCTTTTTAAATAATTATGACATTGATGCAAAACTGTTGCAACCATTCATTGTTTTATTCTTGATAATTAACATTCTTGGTAACTTTATTGTGCATGATGTGGTCTGGAACTGCACCTACGTAATAACTTTTGTTGACCAGTATTTCTTTGTCATGTTTTGTGTATATCTGTCAATGAAGGTCATCTTACTACTATTAAAACGCAAAGGGCACAAGAAGGAATATGGATGGGTTTTAGTCAGTAAAAGTCTGACACTTTCTCCCGCCCTGCCCAGGGCAGGAGATGTCATAGGATGATTTCTCATCGGTAACAAAAAAAAAACTACTATTATTAATGCAGAAGCATGTTTGCTACTCAATCACGCTAGAATGACTAAAAGGATCTGGCTGAAAATTATCACAGAGATAGATTATAGTCTAGAATATAACGTACTGCCTCGTTAGCCTAGTGGTGCTAAGCACGACTGCTACGCTAGAGGTCCTGGGAAATAAAAGAGAAACAAAGTTGCAAGTACTAAAATGAAGGTTTCCTTAGCATCTCAATAATTGAGTTTTCTAGCTAGTCTGGTATACAAGCTAATTTACAGTGAATAAACAGAGCCAGCATAGTGAACTCCCGTGGCCGCTACTTTCACGGCTTCCAATTAAAATTTCAATTAAATTCTAAAATCTTGTCAAACCTTCTAACCTTGCTTGGGCTGGTACAAGTTTAAAAGGGTTAGTGAAAGGCTGGATTGAAAAATAAACGTTATTAAGAAGTACATATAATGTTTTTTAAAACTACCATTGAAATAAAAATATGAGTTCCGCCCTATGTTTAAAAAAAAATACTTTTTATAAATGCAATTTTTTTAATGTAGGGATTGGTTGGTTACTCAATCACATCAGAACGATTATAAATGGATCTAAATGAAAATTGGTACTTTTTATTTTCGGAAAAACGTATCAACTTTGACGCGAACACAATGGCGGGCAGAAGCTAGTTTACTAGGTATACATTCTGTTATTCATTTTTGGGTGAAAAATGTTAGAATATAACAATGACAAATGAATTAAAATTGCAAAGGCAAATGGACTGTCATGCGTACTAAAATAACGTACAAAATTAAATGGTAATAGGCTAATTATTTCAATTAAATTTTCAAGGCCACCCAAGTCCAAGTTGTACGCGTGGTTCCTACATAATAAAAAGTGCATCAAAATCACTTCGAATAGTCTGCTCCGCTCGAACATTTTACAGACACCACACAAACGTCTAAACCAGGGCTGGCCAACCAGTCGATCGTAGCTATTAGTCGCATCAATCCCAGATGCAACGCTCACACTAATAATTAAGTAGCACTAAAAATACTCTCCAATCTTGTTATTTTCCCTCTAAATTAAATAAAAAATACCACCCTTAAGTAATGTAGTTAATTATTTAAATGTTAATGTGAAATACGATTCTTCTTTATTAAGTTAAAAAATTGGTATACATATAGCACAGAGTCAGTAAACAGTCGATCTTGTGTCTTATCAAGTTAGCCAACCCTAGTCTAAACCAACGCCTCTTGTTTCCTAATCATTGACTCCGATCAAATGAACCACTTTGAGTGTTAATCACTTCGCGGGCAAAAGCGAAGTGTTTTTGAGACTTTCCTTCGAGAACACCTTACATTGTGAAACTGTAGGTACTTAGCAAGCGCAGTAAAACAAATAAAAATAAAGAAAAATGAAGCTTATCACAAGAGTGATAGAGATGAGAAAAGGAAGAGAGCTTAAAGGAAACAAGGTTTATTATATTGGGATGGCATGTTAGAAATTAGGATATAAGAAAGCATAGCAAAAATAGGTCGTGTTTGTTTAGGTAGGTAGGTATGGTGGTACATAATTTGGGTAAGGAGGCCTATTAGTGAGTGATTAAGAATATCTTTAATCATTCAACGCGGGTGAAAAAATTCTATCCATCTACCTAGATGGGCCCCGCTACCATGAGTCGAAGCGTGATGTTATATAGCCCAAACTATTCCTCGTGAATCTGACTAGTATATTATTTCCTATCCTACGTATATTCCCAGAGATTAGTTCGCTTAAACCTGTGGCTTAAACAAACGAAAAAATCTCTTAAACTTCAGCTTTATCAGCGTTTCAGTTGCTAACAATAAAATATTCTTATTAAACCTAAAAACAAACAAACCAATACTAACTCATCAATCTCACCGTTTCGCAACCAAACTTCAATACAAACATTACAATTCGTTCCGCTTCGTTACATCCAAAGTACTCGTACCCGAAGTACTCGAAAATATTCAACAATAGAGAGAGAGAGTACGGTACGGTTCTTATCGTCTGAGAATTGACATACGTCTGTTTGGATCATGATAACTTTTTCTTACAAAGAACTCTAGCTTTTGCCCGCGACTTTGCCCACATTTAATAGTTTTGGCAGCATTTTTATTTTTGATAGCTTTCGCTCGCATCGCCCGCGGTATGTTACGTCTTTGGTTACTGCTCAGCTCCCGTGTAACGTAGTGTGATGTTATATTACCTAAGGTATTCAGGAATATTGTAGGTATCTATTGGTGAAAAGATGGTTCAAATCGGTCCGGTAGTTTCGGAACTTATTCGGTACAAACAAACAAAAAAAATCTTCCCTCTTTAAAATAGTAGGATAGATCAAGGGCCTAAATACAAAGATTTATGGTCTTATGTACAATAATGACGGACTCCCATGCAAGCTTCCATCCCCTATTTAAATCCATTTCCAACCTCTTTTCTTGCGACAAAATCTAGCCTTTGTATCCTTCTCCAAGGTCTAATCTACCTACCTCTGTACCAAATTCCACCAAAATCGGTTCAGCAGTTTAGGCGTGAAAGGCCAACAGACAGACAGACTTACTTTCGGATTTATAATATCAGTATGAATGTTGGAGATAGCTTGTCGAGTAGATTGACGCTAAAATTGTATAGTGTATTGTGTATTTTAGAACGAGCTTCATGACACGTATTGTTGATAGCAACAGCTTAATGGGATCGACGATTGTAATATGGTGAGAGTTAAAGTTTAATGGAATTGTTATTGCCTTTAATTGCCCGGAGCTAAAAATTTTCATGCTGATCTACGATTAATAGAAGAATTTGAAATGCTATTAAGGGAGAATGAGTTACTTTTGTCTTAAGAGAAAGTGAATATTCTATGGTGTTTTAATTGTAGATAACATTATGACTGCCCCGTTGGTCTCGTGGTCGCAAGTGCGACTGCTATGAAAGGGGTCCCGGGTTCGATTCCCAGGTCGAGCAAAAAGTGTTATTGGGTTTTTCTATGAAATTCTCAGTAGCAGCTCGGAGTTTGGATTTGTGCCCGGTTATTGGCAATAGGCTCGCCCCCTATTACATGGGACCTAAATATACCGGCGAACTGTAGGTGTACATTGGTACACCTCTGCCTAGCCCTTCGGGGAATACAGGCGTGATGGTATTTTTTTTTTTTTATATAACATTATTATTTATTTATTTACCAGCTTTTGCCCGCGACTTTGTCTGTGTAAACTGAATTACTTAAGTCCGTTTTCAAAATTATCCCTTTGGAACACAATAACGGGATAAAATGTAGCCTATGTGCTATCCCAAACACTAATCTATCTCTGTGCCAAATTTCTTCCAAATCCGGTTAGTTGTTCTAGTGTAATTGAGTAAGAAACATCCATCCATCCATCCAAACTTTCGCATTTATTAAATGGTATTATTTTTTAATAGGAAAACAAAATGTATTATGATAAGAATATACAAATCCCCTTAACATGTAACTTAACAAAAATATAGTACTCACTTCATTTAAAACAGAAAGAAGAAGAAGGGTAAATAAGAAGATTAAAGAGGAGAGAGAGAGAGGTAGAAGAATATGACTGTTAACACATCCCGCAATAATGATCAGTTGCCAGGGAAACATAAAAATCAATACTCATTACAAAACGAATATTTTATAACCCTATTATATAATAGGGTTAACTAATTATTTTACACTACGCAATACGATTCCTGTATATAATAATTCAATTAATAAAACATTATTAAACACGAAAGTGCGTGTTTTATTAACGTTGTATTAATTTACAAGTCACGTAGAGGCGCTAAAACTTAATATAGTATTAGGAAACTCATGAATGAATTATCGTGTATTCGGTTCATTGACAAATCTGTCGGCTGCGATAACCTTCCGTGTTTTGGTGTCCCCAATAAAATATATAAGTAATTACTCTATTATGGTGGGTCCACACGACACAGACTTTTGTCTGTACAGATATCTGCACAGACTATAAAGTCTGAGTAAAAATGTTTACTCAGAGGTCTTTACCAAATGTCTGTGCAGACTTTTCATCAGTTCAGACTTCGATTTTAATGAATAAATTAAGTAATTCAATAATCATGAGTTTTGCTCCGACAATCGTACAGACATGTACGCAGACTTCCGACTTTTCTGATACACCGACTTTAATTTGTCTGTACTGATTTGTTGTACAGACAAAATTCTATAGAAGTCTGTGTTAAGTCTGTGTCGTGTGGACCCACCATTAGGAGTGCGAAAATACACACTGATTGTACTAATGACGTTGAAGAGATAGTCGGCGGATGCTGTGTTAAGATTGCACAGGTCAAACTGGCAGTTCCGCGAAAAAACATAAACATTTAAGTTAGTAAACTTCCTGTCGCCAATGATGACGTTAAATTAGCAATTAGACAAATTAAAGAAGTAAAAGATAACTTAAATGCTTTAGTAGGTATAGCGGAAATCTTGTAAGCAGCACAGTAATCAGATGACCCATCTAGAATTTTACTTGATACAATTGCAGCGGACTTAGGTATGATATGAGAGACTTATCAGAACAGAGAAATTCAGCACCAAATGCTTTAATTGTAAGTGCATAAATCAAAATATTTCTTACTCTAACTAACAAAATTCTAACTTCTTTAATCTAGACTTGCTACTCGTATATAGGTACCCCGCGATGTCATCGGCCTTCAGTTACGTCTTTGGTTACCTACTGCTCCGCTCTCAGATATATTTATAATGTAAAATTCTTACTTCCTCTTAAATCACTCTATCTATGATGATCGCATTAAAATCCGTTGTGTAGGTACAAGAGCTAAGTTTACAGAGGGACTGACAGCGGGAAGCAACTTTGTTTTATATCTTTAGTTTAGAAGAGTCTTTCCACTATATCCAAAACCTTTCGATCTTTCTCAATTCTATCTTCTAGACGTCTTCTTCTTCTAAACGAATATCTTTTAGACGAATAAAGAATAGTACTGCCATCATAATATTGCTTTCCTTTTACAATGTAAGCAAAGCTTTATGAGGTATGAAGACAAAATGCGTTGACACCATTAGAATCCACGCATGAAGCTCAAAGGTCACAATCGTGCGTAAGTATTGACATAATAGCCCATCTTTTATTGGTATCTGATAACCCATTTCCTTGTATGACTTCTATAGCATTCATGAGATAGGAACCAACTGTTTTATTGTCTGAATATGCATATTTTGTTGTTTATATCGTGTTGCCCAGTAACTGGGATGTGTAGGTCAGATAGGCTGGCGCTCCATGTAAAACACTGGTATTGAACTGCGTCTAGTTAGACTGGAAGCCAACGCTAACGTATTTGGGAAAAGGCTAGGCAGATGATGTTGATGATGCATATTTTATTTAGTAAATTCTACATTTGTCATTGTCAAAAAATGAGGCACTATTTGTTGTGTATGTACTTTCTAAGTTTATCACAGACATCGGTGAAAGAACACATCGTGAGGAATCTTGGACTTATAATTTAGTATGAGTCGTCAATCCGTCTTGAGCAAGCGTGGTGATCAATGTTCCTGCATCCTCTGCATGAGAAGCGGTGCTTTGCCATGCAGTTGGGCAGTATTAGGTTGGTATTATTATTTTTCTTCTTCTTCTTATGTTTGGATTTTCTCAAATCGAGCATGGTCATAACGCTGTTCAAACAAAGAATATTTTATACCTTTGTAAAGCTAAAGATTAAATGAAACCTAATATTTTTGTTTAGCTTAAATAAATACAGTTTTTAGAAGACAATCTTCAAATAGCTAATAAAAAGGGCGTAGAAAAGGCGCTAACCATTGTGTAAATGTGTAAAGGCCATTAAAAGCCAACTATCTGAAACAGGTTCCTTATTGCTGGACTCAAGACAATGGCCTATCAATCTGTCAGTACATTGAGGTTTACCAGGAACACTTATTACTACTAGTGGATTTGCCTTTCATAGGCTTTAAAACTGAAGTTCATTCATTTTGAATGAGACTTTAATCTTAAACTCAAATAAACCAATGACAGGTACTTTTGTCGGAGAATCAGTCAGTAACAAAGTTGAAGTTATTTTTTAGTTAAGGCGTCCAAACAGTAGGAGAAAGAACGAGCAAGAAATTCCAAGGTCAAGGACAATTCTTTTTAAAAGAGAAAAATAGGTTTAATCATTCATGTTAATTATAATGGTGTAATACCACATTGATGGGTCCGTTAAAAAGAGTAAAAGTAAAGAAGAAAAAAGGGCCCAGCTTAGAGACAAGCAGCCCCAACTGACAATGCAAAATTTGAAGTTCATACCGTTCCAAATTCAAAGATATCTCGTGATGTAGACTTGAAATAATTACCTGCAACAAAAATAAAAAACAATATAAACAAAAGGCTAGTAATAAAACATGATTTGATAGCAATGCTAAACGAGAACAAAATATTACGTCAGAATGGAAATATTTATTTGCTGACATCAGTGTGAGATACATGGCGTATTTTTGAAAGCACTCAAGTTAATTATTTTCACAGGGTATATTGACGAGCAATGTCGTGATGGCCCGATAGTAAAGTCACCCGTCACTCCTGCATAGGTTTGTGGGTTTGTGAAAGGGAAATTATTTATTTATTTATTTTATCTCTATGATTATTTTAGTCATCAATTACTGTTACTGATAAAAGGAAACATCGTTATGAAACCTGGATTTAAGAAGAAACCGGCAATCGCTTTGAGTGCTTTATAATGGTTTAATTAATGCGTGTGGCTTCTTTATATGAAAATATACTTTTGCTTTCAGTTAAACAATAAAAGTCTAATATAATTATGTTGTTTTTTGGGCCAAGTATTATCGTCTCCATTATTTTTTTAAACAGATCTTGTGCAATATTATGCCTACAAGTTTTAAGACAAAGAACTTTAATAATTCCAACATTTAAAGAAACTGGTACGAATTTACATAATAAACAAAACAATAGCATACTTCAATATTGACCGATGCTAATAATTCAACCTGTATATTAAATAAAATATTCTGCGTAGGCGCAAGAGTCACTTAATGAATGAATGAGAGAACAAATCGGTTTTTTTTTATTGAGAACTTGTCAATGACATATTCATTCATGTTTTTTAAAGTGCCAGTACGTTTTGGGTGTGGTATTAACGGTTTTTGATATTTGTATTGATATAAAAAATATACATTGCGTTGGCAATTTGACCCAAATTTGGTAATGTTGAATGAATATCGTAATAATGGTAGGTCGGGTAAAACCTATATGGAATCGGACTCATGAATGTATTGTATTTAACAGATTATGTTGACACTTGAATATTTTTCTTCAAATAATTATGGGCTTCCTGTAAATGTGATTGCTAAGGCATGCACGAGGATGTGGGTTTGCAACCGGGCACAGGCAAGTATGATGTGAATTTTCTATTTCATATATTATGTAATTTTTTTAGTACATTCTGTACGTCATTAACATCGGTAAAGGGAAATATTGTGGCGAAACCTAGAGTGTCACAATTGTCCATTCAACCTTTGACGATCTGTATAATCATATCAATCAATCATATATCTGAATAAGCGTATTAGTATTAATAATTATTCTACATGTATCATCGATACGAAAAGAAGAAGAAATATGATTACACTTAATATGTAATAAGAACGCTAACAACACAGTCCCTTTAATTAATAGACTCATATCAAATCTAAATAATACAACATTTTCCTAAGTTACACGAGTATTGAGTACCAATTACATAATAACAGGCTTCATATAACAAACAGCTGTTACATTGTTATTGTTTCACTTCTTGTATCGTGGAAAAAATACACATTTGTTTATTTTTATTTCTAGTTGTTATAACAAAAGCTTTGAACAATATACTTTCATAATCGTTTTAGTGTGTACGAGTATAATTATGTGTTTCTTGGCTTCAGGGTCGAAAGTTGGGAAACTTTTGTGTAAGTTGGACTTACCAATTATCAACTTAATGTATGACTGCTGGTATATGAAGAAGAATTTGGGAATGAGAAAGATGGAAATTGGTTTATTGGCTACCTCGTTACCCTAGTCTTAAGCGCAACTGCTATGCTAGAGGTATTGGGCTTGATTCCCAGGTCGAGCAAAGTGTTATTAGGATTTTATTTGAAATTTTCAGTAGTAGCTCGGAGTAAAGATCTGTGCCCGGCTAATGGCATTAGGCTCACCAAATTACCTGGGGCCTAAGCATACCGGCGAACTGTGGGTGTATAGATACTGGTACGTCTGCCTAACCCTTTGGGAACAAGCATGATGATTCGTTGTGTTATTTGATTGCCGATTGCCATAAGCTATATTTCATGATTCACTTTTTTTTCTTGCAGACGGAGGCGCGGGCTAGTTATCAAAAACAGTCCTACACCATTGTTTTTCACACAGACGATATCTTAAATCTTTTCATTACACACAGTTCACACCAACCTTATTATATTTCTTCATGTCTGTTCTATTACAGTATAATGCGCAATAGAATAATTAAATAATGCATAATTATGCGCGAACAGCAATTTAAAACGGAGATAAAGTTTATCTCGTAACAAGCTTAGATAATGACGTAATCTGCTAATACGTCTTTGTTAGCAGATGGTAGAAAATTAACGGGTTTATTAGATATTTCATTTTATATTTTATAGTTCTTTAACCTTTTTAATCTTTGACCTTAGAGCAGATGTTTGAGTTCTTGATCGCTGAACTTGATCTATTTTTTTTGTCGTTTTTTTGTGTTATGGTTTTTTAATAAGTTAGGTATTAACCTTATATGATTTTAACTTTATTTCACAACTATAATCTGCCTGCAACTTAGACCGCGTGATTTTTTTCATCCGCGTTATGTTATGACTTTGGTTATTGATTCGCTTGAATCTGGCTACCATACGTAAAAGTTTTTATTTAATACGACTGGAAGGTCCAGATATTAATCAAGCGAAGGTAAGATGATTATGTGAGAACATGATTAAAGTCTTGAAGGTGGATAATATGCCACGTATGTATAACAAGAGAAATACATTCAAATTATGGGCCATAAAGAAGGTATTCTCTTAATAATAAATTTGCAACACAAACGTCAATATACATTAGTAGTACTATTATATTTATACTATAGTACTATTCTCTCTGTTCAATTATAAGACCACAACAGAAAATTGGCACATCACTTGTTCCCATAAAATAACTAGCTACTGTCAGTTTTAAATAATTCATCAATAAATCAATAGAATACTACAATAATATTGAGCAATATTGTTGGTAGCCGGGGTACAATCAAAAGTGACCGTGTTTTGTTCATCATAACATTATGACTACATTTATGCAAGAGGGCTTAGAGTAATGTCGATGCATATTCTGTGATCGATTTTGAAAGTCAAAAGCTCTATTCAGGAAGCCGTTATTTTGGTATAAATTATGTTTTTAGTAGTTCTTTTATACTACGAGCATAAAAAAAAAGCTATATTGTCCAATTTCGATACTAGTAGCAGCTGACGTTGACTGTTTTTTCTAGTGTGACAAAGTTTAGGTCGACAGGCCTTAATGTATAATACATAATTATTAATAATTGCTAATAATATAGGTACCTACCGCCGTGATGGCCTAGTGGGCAAGCATGTGTTTGTAAGGTCCATTCGATGCAAGTATCATTTCTAATTCACATATTATGGTATTTCTCAGTTTAGACATAAGTGTAGAAAAATATCATGAGAGAACCTGGACTTATAACTAATATAAGGCTGAAATTGCCAATCCGCCTTGTGCAAGCGTGGTGGTATCTTTGCTTGTGTCTTCTCTTGCAGGCCCTTGCCCTGCAGTGGGGCAATAATAGGCCGGTACTGTTGCTTTTGTGGCTCATTCCACATGGCGAAGATTCACACCCAATGCAAACATCCAGCTACACATTCAAGTATCAAAATTAATGTGGGACCACGTCCGTGTCTATCAATACAAAAGTGCACAGTAAAACCATTAAACAAACGTACACCAACAAACAGAAACACAACCCAACAGATCATGTAGCTCATAAAACTCAGTCCCAGTAATGGCTGTATCAATCAATTGAACAATTATAGTGATGCAAACACCAGGTGGTCAGTTTTACGTAATAACAATTGTTCCATTAATATTAATGATACACAGACTTAGTTAAAGTGACAGTTAATATATACAGTCGGTGTTTTATTAAAATATGCAAGGCATTGTAAGTGTAGGTATGAGCTAACTGGATTTAACAGAAGCCTTTGATTAATTAGCAGTATGGAATAGGCGTATTTTTTTATTTCAGGGCTGGTCCCATAAAAAAGTGATACGTATTCATGAGTACTTTTACCTCCTAAGAGAAAACGCAGGGAATTAAAATTCAGCGTGTATGTAAACCAATTTAATAGTATACAGAGTGTATTTTTGTTTGTAATGGATAAACTCAAAACCTACTAGGTAATCCGATTGTCAAAAATTCTCTACTATGGAAAGTTCCATTATTAGGCTACATAGGCAAAATATTATTTTCAAAAAATTGAGATCTGTTAGTAAGATACTGAAAGAAGAAACTAGTATACGGTAAATCAATATAAAAACATAGGGTAGCCTGGGTGAAACATACAAACATTTTCAATAAAAATGTTCATTTCAAATATGTAAAGAAATATTATACCACCACTCCCACTCATAAAGAAAATTATAAAGTTCATAATACCTACTAGTAAGTATGATAAAGAACACGGAAAAAATACACGCGAGTATTCGCAGCTTATCAAGCAATGCTAGTTGTAAGGCCAACTCAGGGTTATTCGGTCGACAAGAGGTCAAAAAGGTTAACTTGGTGTGACTTGTAAACGATGGACAAGCTTCCCGTCAGGCATCCTGCTTGCGTGCTGATGTAATTGATTCAATTGTTTTTACGCCTAAAATTGATGACAGAATTTTAATGGAGTTAATAAGGCAAGACGTTTAGCAAGCCGGGGCTGCGGGTTGTTTGAAAGAGATACCGCGCCCCCGGAACGCAAAGGGACATAGACGGGTTTTAGTCAGTAAAAGTCTGACACTACCTCCCGACCCGCCCGGGGCGGGGGAAAATATTTGATGATTTCCAGTCTTAAAAAAAAAGACGTTTAGCAAGCAGTACTAAGATTCTTGTGGGAATGAACACGGAATTCTCCTAATGGGGTTAAAAAGAGTTAATGAAACCATTGTTCTATTCAAATCACAGGTAATTTGATCAAAGTCAAATAAATAATTTTAATTAAACATCAAACGGCACTTTTGAACGTCATATACTAGAAAAAATAATTAACTCTAGTTGCCTCTTCCAATTGGTAGATTTGTATGGAGAAGAATTATGGGCAAACAACTATTTGAAAATAATAAAAAATATAAATATTTTGTTTACAAGATCGTATAGGATTACACGTGAATGCGGTGTTACCTGCATGAAAACTACTATATAGTAGTTTTCATGCAGGATATCTTAGAATATAAGATGTCTAAGTTATGATATTACAAATTAAATTGACATCTAAATTATGTTCAGAGATACATAGTGTTTATAGTCATCATAATGACACTGAGAAGTAAGTTACACAATGCAGAACAGTTCTGCTTTATTAACGAAAGAAACAAAATCTTAGCTGATACAAACATAATAATAGAACCACAATTTTTAAGACACCATAATATAATACGATTAACAAACTTCGTGCCGCTCAAGATCACGACCATAACCACAACACAGAGTCATAGACACTGGCACAGTTTGATCCGGTACAGATAACTGCGGTGTTATTCTGTAAAACCCTCGTTCCGTGAAGTGAGCGTGTGGCGAGCTGTTAATCCCTAGCATCGTATAGTGACAGCCCAGTTTTAGCTCACTTCACCTTAATTCACTGAGGGAGATTTCTTACAGAATAAGCCGGCTGATAACAGTGCAATATAAAAAGTGATGGATAGCTATGAGAAGTGTGGGGAGATACTGGGGTAAGCGTAGTTATTGTAAATCACATTGAATGTGGTGAGAGAGATAAGTTTCGGCTTGGAGATGAGGGTTCATTGTGTTGTGGTGAAGATTTGAGTGGTACTGTTAAATAATGGAATTACAAATTAGTTTGTTTCCGTACTAGCGTTGCTTGCGACTTTGTTTGTGTGGGTGTTCGTGAAAAGATAATTAGTTTCCGAAAATAACAGTAGATTAAGTTATGTATGTAACATCAGCTATTTGCCAGTGAAAATCTCGTCAAAATTGGTCCAACCGTTTCAGAAAATAGCCAGAAGAAACACAGCCAGAGAGACAAAAAAATTATATATACTGTTTTTTTTTCTTGTAAATATTATAAAAATGTACACTGTTGGCGCAGTGGCTGAGCAATTGCCTGCTGCGCAACGTGTCTCAGGTTCGGTAGGCTACGGGCAGTTGTTTCGGGTCTTGTTGCTTGACTATGTGATTTTATAAGGACCATACATGAGACATTCCTGGTGTGAAGCTACGTTTTTATGAAAAAAAATATGAAAAAGTTTATAGTAAAAATTTAAATGACCGTCATCATCAAGATATCGATGAAGAGACTACCAATCAATTCAGTATCTTGCCTCTAACGCAACACAAAACAATACAAGCCCACGCTAAAACTAATATTGCAACACATAACTAACAACCTTCTTCAATTTTGTCCCAACTATCTGTTCACATTAATTCGCATTTTGCTCTAGAAACTGGATCGTAACACCATATTAGGTTTGAATCGTTTGGTATCACTTTCTGCGAAACCATTTATGGGTAAGAATGCCTCATGAATTATCCCAAATGGTAATTTGCTTTTGAATTTTTTAGCCACAATGCTTGCAGTAGCGATTTTCGTTAAGAAACTGGTTGGTATGCTATTCAAGATTTTCTGTTTTGTTGCTATTATAAAAGGGATTGTAAAGGCTTATTTTTGTTTTATGTATGATGTCATCTTTTATTATGTTGCAACGTTGTTAACGTGTGTTGCTTCGTGTGCTGTGTTTAATGTGAATTGTGTGTTCTTTGTTTGTAAAATAGTCCGGAAACTAAAGAAAACTTAGACGAGAATCTTATGTATCAGCTACAAGTAGATTTCAATGATGAGGGTTGCTGAATTGTAGAGACTACACTGTAATAACTTAGTCGGAACTCAAACTCAGAACATTTACTTCAAATAAACCATTGCAGGTACGCTTGCGTTGACAAGGAGTCAAAAAGTTAAGCAAGTTGCTCGTGTCTAACATTTGGTTCATATGGAGAAGGGCAAGCAGGACGCTTTTTGGATACCCTTTTAAATTAAAGATTAAATCATTCATGTCGAACCTATTGGTACGATGTGAGAACAAAGTAAAAGGTCGTGCACATAAGAAGAAGTATAGTGCAAAAACCATGTAACTAAGACATGACCAATCCCAACAGACAGCGGAAAAAATATTGAAGTATTTGCAATCTCCTATAACCATTAAAGGTTGGGCATAAGAGACAACTATGGGTGTGGACTATTCACTTTTTCAAGCCTCATTAGCGATTATCACACTACACACACTGAACACTATTTACTTTGAAAGTGAAATTATCATGACGCATACTGATGTCATCAGTATTGTGACAACACAATGTATATGTAATAAGTACATTGTTATCTGCTTATCCCTGAGAAATCTTGCAAATTTGCGAAGCTAGTTTGCAATTGATGTCAAAAATATAAAAGAAAATGAAGTTTTATGCAATAACGACTTGGAAAGGTCATCAGTTGTACGTGTGTGATGATTCCGAGGAATTGAAACTTACTTGACGAGTAGACAAACGTGGGAAAGCAGTGATACACGTCAAAATAATCTACAGTGCCATCAACAGTTAAGAAACAGAAAAAAATCGCATGTTACTATGAAAGAAACTCGTGGTAAATGTTATTCTTCATCATTTTCTGTACACAGTACAGTATCATATACACATATACATACATAAACTTACGCCTTTTTTCCATAAGTAAGCCACCATAGAACGCCACCTGTTACGACCCTTGCACCCGACCTTTCTGAAGAACCTCACCAACAAGGTCTGGTTAGGTCCTTCTAGGGAGGCGTTGCCACTCACATCTGCTATATAAATTCGTTTTGTTAGTCGCCTTTCACTCATCCTTCTAAAATGACCGAACCATCTAAGCAATACTAAGCATACTCTTTTCAACTTTTGTCACTACATGCTCTTTTATCATAGTATCATATTTTATCTTTATTTTATCATGTATAGTCTTCATTGTCTTTCTAAGAATGATAGTCGTAATAATTTTATAGCGAATTCAATGACTGACACGAATTATCATTTTCTTTGTCACCCGTTAGTCAGCTCATTGATATTGTTATGACGGTAGTTATAGAGGGTATTGAAAATCAAAAGATGAATGAGTTAATTTCCAAGTCAGAACATCGTTAATTTTGATATTCAAATTGGAATATAATGCCATTAGGCTTGATGTTTTTCCATTGAACTGCCCACTGTAGGGCAAAAACCTCTTCACATATAGAGAAGACACGTGAATTGATCACCATGCTCAAGTCAAAATGCTATAAAAATATATCAGCTATTATACGACAGTAAAACGTTTCCTGATATCTTTAAACTCCTGTTTTCATTCAAGCAGAATGCATTAGTTTAAATCCATCTGAACTAATCTAAACCATCTATGTAAGACGACTTCATTCCCACGAAAGATTTTATCTGGACCACAGCATTCAATATAATTAGCTTGCTCAATTAAATCTAGATTCTCGAGATTCAATGGTCCGTGGGTCCAACGTCTTTACGATTAGAAAATAAGCTTTCGATTTACTGTGGCGACTAAAAGAAATAGATAGACTGAATATCTGGTACTTTAGAGATAATGGCGGCCTATATTTGCCCTACTGCAGGTCAAAGGCCTCTAAATAAGAAAAGGCAGATTAGATTAAATTATTTCAAGTTTATATTTGTAGTTATTCTAGGTTTCCCCAAGACGTTTTCCTTCACCGATGTCAGTGATGTCGAAGATTAACTTAATAAAACCAAAGATGATGATTTCAAAAACGGTAAAATCATTTTGCGTGGTAAACTGTCCGATGGGAACACACAAAAGAGTCGATACCACTCATCGTGGCGTTGTGGATAGTGCTGGGTTAGAGGTCAAAGCTGTGCATGTAAAAAAGGTAACTGACCCAACGCCCACTGGCATGGCAGCAATACATTACCCTTAGTTGACTTCGACAACTTGCGTAGGATGTGAAGCAGATGAGATAAATCTACGGATAATGTACCAAATTACTTCTTTATTATCTTATAATTCTTCTTGAAGAATGACCGATTCTGCCGGATACTTATCGAAGGTTTATGTTTATTTGATCACTAGCAATACCCCGCTGTTTCACTCGCGTTAAGTAACGTCGTTGATTACTAATGCGGTAATGTAAACGTTCGATTAGCTGGCTGTATAATTTAAAAGATTTTTTGAAATCGGACTACTAGTTCCTGTGATTAGTGTGTGTACAACCAAACTCAACCCAAAACAAACAAACTCTTCAGCTTTATCATTTTAAGTATAGATAGGGTCTTGTCCGTCTATTAGTAAATGTATCTCTAGTTCCCTTTTAAGGTGAGTTTCCGCTGTTGCAATAAGACTTTGCAGTTAGCTTTTCGCAATCTTTAGTGTAACCATGCCTTTCTTTTGTAGTATAGTGACGTCATAGTGTTCATTTGGTTTTCATAGTAGGTCATAATAGGAAATGGAAAAGCATTTCATAATATGGTTTCTAGTGTTATAAATGTGTAAGCTTTTAAACTTGTAGTATATTTCATGAAGGTCTATTATCGCGCGCCAAATCAATCAATCAAGCTGTGCCTAATGCTTGCTGGCAATCTAGTTTGCTCTCTCATAAATCGTGGCAATGTTTCAATATTTATGATTTTTCATATAAATATTGGAAAAATGTCACGGACTAATTCAATTGAACGGTTGGCTAAGCTACGCTTAAATGCATTGCTATAAGTACAAATTACAGTACATATTAGCTGATAGATAGAGCTAATACAGAAACAGATCAAAGAGGCACTCACAAACAACAATTTAGAAGACAACACCTGTTTTCTGTTTTTTGCTATTACCATTGGAAATTCTACGCTCCTTACAAAAAGCTTGTCATAATAGGCATATTTTAATTAATTTCCAAACACATAAATCAAGCGCCATATCATAATAAATAAAAATATGTTAAATAGGCTTCATAATTGAATCCCAATTTGTTTATTTCAAAGGAAAACAAATTGCTATATCAATTTGGTAACTTAAGGCCACCATGTATTTAAAGAATAAAATTCTTGAGTCACTTTATTATGGAGATTAGTTGGTTCATTGTTATTCGTTTTAGGGACCTTGATAAGAGCTATATTTAAAACCTACGTTAAGTCTACATGAGGAATGGAAGTGGAATTATTAACGTTTACATAATCATCTTCTTTATGATTGCGTAAAGTACTTAGGTTTTAATCCTATCATGTTTATTGATGTAACTCATGTTTTTGATATTACGAAGACTTCGTTAATTACCATAAGGCGAATCCGATTTATGGGAGATTGACTAGGGAAGGCTCCGATTCGGGAAGAGTCGAAGACTATGAGGGAGACCTTTCTTCTGCAAAGGGACATACAGATTGAAGAGGTCATGATTGATGCTTTCAACAACCATTCTAATCTCAGTTGCCTCTTAAGTAAGAGTCAATATTCACAAGCAAAATATGCTGAAATGACGAATGAAGTTTAGAATATTCTAGCAGATTCCTACATTTGCATATTTGGGCAAAGTTTCCTGAGTTAGAAAGTTGAACCACACAAAATACCTAACTTGGTTCACCGTTGCCTCGCCTTCCTTCCACACAAGCGAATATTGCTATCGCTTCTCATATTTCTATCGGAACAAAAACAGGCTTCGAACATTCAGGTACTGATATTTCAATTCCACGATAGCTCATCTTACTTATCTTCACTTACAATCTAGACACAAGTAGGCAATGTTAATTGGTGCCTAGAAAGTCTTGGATGAAGAAGATTACTGTGACCATTAACGTTTCACTTTAATTGATTATAATGACAGTTTTTGCTAAGTGAAATTGTTAGTATTATGTGTACAAGTTTTTGTAAAGGCTTTACAATTACACGCACATTATCCACAGCATGTCTTCTTATTTGGTAAGACCATTACTATTAAAAGAGTTAAAATTGTTGTTACTTTCTTTATTATCTTTCTCTTTATATCAGTATACATATTCATACCAGCTGATCTGTCTGTCTACCTGTCTGTCCTTTATTCGTTCATTCATAGGCCGCGTCTCCTTAACCACCTTATGTACAGTCTGTTGTCAACATTATCTGACCCACCCTAAACACAACCAAAATTGGACCCTCTGCCTATGATAATAAGGTTTAATTTCAATTTATCGATGAATACAGACACGCATAAACCCACCCAACGTTGTCGGAGCCACCGGCATTATAATTATAATTTTGTTAAGCTATTTTAATCATTATCTCGTTGACATTAAAGTTAAAAACCTTTTAAGTCACCTTACATAATTAGAACCCAATCTTGAATTTCGTGAAGTCTTAACAAGTTCTTGTGGCTTGGCGGTTTGATGTTGGATTGGCGAGGAACAACATGTGGGTTCGAAAACACAGTCCACCTGTTATCAGTTTCTTTTTTAATTTGATTTCATTTCTACAAAATTGTTTGCATTATTAAAGAACGGCCAATATGATTTACGCCTAATAACTTATCTTGTAAACAGGTGGGTAAATTAAAAAAGTTTAAGTTCACATATATTTGCTTCGTGAGGTAGATAATAAATTCGTCTACTTAAGTGACAAAAGTTACACTACGCCTATTAGCATTGACCGTGCACACACATTTGTAAATCGTTTCGCATAACTCGTTAAGTATTTTTAAGCAATTTGGTGTAAAAAAGCATCATGTCGCAGCTTAATGACTATACCAAACATAAAATCATATTTTTACATGAGCAGAATGTTGGAATTAGAGAGATTGGTCGTCGTCTTAATATAGCAGTAAGTGTTTTTTTTATACCTATTTTATTTAATTGATTGTGATTAATGAACGCGTAGTTGGCTATTTTACTATTACATTCACTCCTTACAAGTTACATAAACGGTTCCAAAAAAGTTTTTTTTTTTGTTTTAGAGAAATACGATACGACTGTAGCTAAGACGTTATGGAGACAAAGTAAATATTCAGCGGATTCGTCCAGGGGCAAAAAACATCAAGTATAGTCCCGAATGCGATTGCCCATTAGTGTAACCGCAATAAAACACCATATTTCAGTGGAAACAGTGAGAAGGCATTTACACGCTGCTGGAATAAGGAATTATAAACCGGCACAGAAAATAGCATTGACACCTGCTGAAGAGGGGTCCGTTTTGCCCAGGAATATTTAAATTTTAATTGAGAAGAAAATGTTGTGATCTTCACTGATGAAAAAAAAAACATTTAAATCGAACAAAGATGAACGTAACAAGGAACGGTGCGCCATCACTCCGCTACTAATTAATCTAGGATATTTTTAAACACACCATGTAAGTAAATGCTCAATGGATAGATTGTTAAACCATTAAAATGTTGCCAATTACGTGGTGATGTTATTGTCATAAATAGTTTTTTTTCTATTTAAATGACATGTTTATTCACTACGTATAATAGGCAGCTATAAATCTTTAAAGCGTTTCACAGATAAAATAAATTTTCTCGATAACAAACTTTCAAGAAAACATGCCTTTTTTAATGTTTATAAATGGTTATATTTGATTATGGCATCCTCATAATATATTGTATATTAATTTGGAAATATGTGAGCATTTACTTACTTTATTTACCTAAGTGTTTTAATGAAATAATAAACATTTTAAATTTGCAATTGTTTAGTTTTATTTCTATGCGTTGTCCATTAAAGAACTGTAAAAAAAGTATAATAAAATAATTAAAAAAGAAACACCTGAGCAGAAGCTATATTTAGGTTAAACTTGATTTCGAACGTAAACAACGATTAGTGACCACAAGACTAAAGAATTTAAACCATATATATACTTTAATAAAGTTTATTCTTGCACAGCACAAGCAGCCAACCTTATCCTAGTGCAAATAGATTATTTTGTATTTTATCCCTTCATTATTATTTAATCACTCCATTAAGACATGATAATAAAAAAACTACCTATAAAATAGACAAAAATAAATTGTAAAGAGAAGTTGTTTTTGCAATTTAGTAAGGCAAGGAAAAATATGTTTGCGCGTTGTCACTGCATACCCTTAGTTAGTAGCATTTGAATACCAGTTTTACAATGAATACAAATATTTTATTTTTCAACTACCCACTTAATACAAGTTATGCCAAAATATTACCATTTTAGAAACTTTATATTTGAAGATTATCCGTCTATAGTTCTTTACAATAATACAAGAAATACTTTTAGAATAAATTCTAAATTGAAAGCAAAACAATATCTTCGTCGCGGGATTTGATCTCGCAACTTGTCACTCTCAGTCTTACACACAGACCACGAGACCAGAGTTACTTGACCGAACTCATTAAAATAAGCTATTACACTTATTATATTATAACAAGTTGTTATAAGATTTAACCCAATGCTTACGTGATAAAGATCAAATTTGCGTGTGTGTATTTTTATTGTAAGTATTTATTCCTTCTCAGTTCTCGAGCACTTGACTGATAACCTCATATAAATTGAAATTAAACCTTATTATCATAGTCAGAAGGTCCAATTTCGATTGTGTTTAGGGTGGGTCAGATAATGCTGACAACCGACTGTACCTACCATCTAAACAAAGACGACCTATTTATGCTATGCTTTCTTTTGATAAACCTTATCTCATACATGCCATTCTATTATAAGCTTTGTGTATTTTATACTCTTTTCCAGACGGGCTGACAATCTTTAGCGTTGGTTTGTATTATCGCTCACTTCACCATTTTGAGACTTTTACAGAAATCATTCATTGCAATTTTAGGTTCTTGAATATTATTCATAGTGGAATATAACTTCTATTAGTCAGTAAATCGATTAATATCAATCATTTAAACGAATGTTTGCTTGAGTGTAACCGTTGTTCTACGTGACTTTAATTGTTATTAACAAGCCCTGAAATAGTACTGTTTATATTACAAATGAGCACAGAATAGGCCAGTCTCTGCTTCGATATAGGACGAAAGTTACAAGACGCCAGTAGGTATCCAATATTAGATTAAGTTCTGTTCAAATGTGGAAAACTAATGTTTTGAACCATTACTGCTTGTCCTTGCCCAAAATAGATCAACAATTTTGAATGATCATTTAAATAGACCAGTCCTATAACAGTTACGTTCAAATAAGTCCATTTCACAGCTGTTTTATGAATGACACTTCTAATAAAATTAACATTTTTGCTTTAATGAGTTATCTACTTAAAGGTTAGTTTAGTTAGCGAAATATTTGAAGCTTTACTGACGGTGTCAAGTTGGCTAACTTAACTGGATATAACATGCCTGTCAACTTAGTGAAACTAATAAAGATTAAGGTATATTCAGAAGTAAACATGTTGCTAATGATATAAATCCTAATCTGAATCCAATCTAATCCTATTTCCTACTATACTAATATGTTAAAGCCAAAGTAAGAGGATGAATTGATGTTTGTTAACTTTCAAGCAAACGGTACTGAATGGATTTTGATGTAACTTTACAGCAATATAGAAATAAGCACCAGAATAACACATAGGCTTCAATGTTTAAAGATCAACATCTTCATTGTCATATTTTGTCCAAATTACGCAACCGTAATTTGGACAAAATATGACAATGAAGATGAGATTGGGATATTAAATCGAATACACGAACGGCAGCTAGTGCTCAATATTTTGATTTATACAACTTCAAAGAACAAACAGACGAAAAACACGAAGAATTAGCTTCAGAGATAAATATAACTTTGCAAAATTAAATCAAATTAAAACTTAAATAAAAACAAAACCAAACTACTAAGATCAAATACGGACACGTTCTTACAAGTCCTAAATACGTTTCGAAAGTAGATAAGCGCAGGAAATAAAACATCAAAGTACTGATAAGAACCGTCTGTAACGTTTCTATTTGTAGATATTACAAAATCAACTTGTAAGTGCATGTAAGCTTGATCGATAGAGATTATATGACTATGTATTGCAATACAGGTATATGGTAAGACTAAGTGATATAATTGACAATTTGTTGCTGCTTGAAAATTAACGTAGTTATTAAAATGTCAGTTTATCTAACATAAAGAAAGGTTTAAGGACAAAAATAATGCTGATTACTTGGAAATATTTGTAAATGCGCAGTAGAAAGAACTGGTAGATGATGTACTCAGTAGTAACTGAAAAGAAAAGGATGGTGAAATAGTAGAAGATAATATAGACGCAATAATAGAAACAGAAAATAACAATAACAATGCAACGACAACTAATAAACTAAAAGCCACCTAGTCTTTTACTAAGTAATTATTTATTATTCTAAGAACAAAGTGGAAGTAAACAAATCCACTAAATAAATTACAAGCAATATTATGAGTCCGTAACAAGCGGTAGACAGAAATAGGTATTTAGCCCCAGCTCTATGCAATATGATAGTGAAAGCCAAGCGAAATTGAAGGGTGGAAGGCTTGGGAGCTTTATTTTATACTTAGTGCAGGATTTCTCTACCAAAGGTCTTGGAAAATAATTTATATTTCGATATTGCGTTAGATGGTTTACACACTGGTAGTAGTGTAGCAGCGGCTATTACAAACAGCGACTTGGATAAAGCCAAAGGTAATGAGAAAGATAAAGATGTTATGGATGTTGCATAATAGATAAGTAGAGAAACGCGGCGTTGTTTGTTTTATGTTTGCGTACCAAAAGACGTCTTAATCATTACGCATATCAACACTGTTGATGAAGAGTATGATACAAATGTCAAAACATCTACTAATTAAGAAATTCATTACCACTTCGAACAGTATAATTATTCCTTATCAGTTTAATCACACAATACTTAACAATGACAGCTAAATTCTAACGTTCTAATTAAGAAAAACAAATTAATCATTTCTCAACAAGTGTTCTATTTAAACAATCCTCACCCAATTAGCTGTCTAAAACAGCAATTTGAAAATTAATTAATCTATCGCTGCGACGATCCGTTCGTGTGAAAGCAACTTTATCTATAACTCGTTAACGGTATGCATTCAGATAGTCAGCAGCCAATTTATTACGCTGCGTATCGTTCCATCTGGATGTATTGATAGCAATGGAAGACACGACTTTGTTACAATGAGAAATTATTTCAAATAACGGACGCTGGGCTGACTTAATGGTTGACAGAGAATTTGCATGATGGGAATCGAGTTGTTTTTAATGTTTTCCTGTGTTTGATGGTCTTTCATAGACTCGAAGTACTTGATGTTGGTGGGATTGTCGTGGCGGCTCAGGAAACAAATCAAAAGGTGAAATGTATATTATTTTGTTTTTACATGAGTCGGTATTGTGTTAGAGATAGTTCAAGGGTAGTGGCTTCCCCTCCGTGGTCCGACAAGTTGAGGTACGAGGTAGGTATGAAGTAAACGCTGGAAGTACGGGTTCATTCTTTTGACTGATAAAAGCTACCTTATCACCAAGTGCCACAGGCTATGTTCTTTGACATGCTTGGCTATCATGCCGATGAAGACACGGGCAGAAGCTAGTTGAAGATATGTGAATTGCAAAGGATCAAGTAGAAGCAGGGATAGATTTGTTCCTTAAGTTCGATGATGATGTAAATGAATTCAATTCAAAGACACGATCAAATTTTTAGCTTTACAGAGGTATGTCCACATTATCTCTATTCTTTAGATGAAAATTTTCTACCAACTAACAAGATAATAAACTTGTAATACTTTCTCGAACTTATACCGATTCCTCATTATGGCTAGAGGGAATAAAAATAGAATACCGTCAGTTTATCTTCTCGTTTAAGTCGTAAATGTCAACCAGGTGATGGATGACAGTCGAATTAACCCATATTCTTAATAGGCTGATTGTTTGTGAAGGAAATGAGCTACTGGTCATACTTCAAACTGTCTCTAGAAGGTACATGGTTTTTTCATTAATTTTAAATGCGATTCCTATCTAATAATAATATTCTTCAGACCAATTTCGATCATACCGGCCAATGCCAATGGAGACTGGAAAAGTACACAGGAGGTATTATAGTGCACGAGTGTGTGCGCAAATACAGGTGCACTCTCTCTTCCCTAACTCTCATAGTCTGATAGGATAGCAATTCGATTTAACCTGGGAGTATGACGCCATCATTTGGTATGGTGGTATTACGCCACCAATTTCCAAACACCGGGCTGCTACTAAGAAATTCCTTATGAAAAACGTAATAACGTTTTTTTCTCGATCTGGGAATCGAAACCGAGGACCTTAAGACCATCGAAACAGTCACCGATCCGAAGGAGCAGGTTGATTCTTATCTATAAAATTATCAAAGTGCAAGGGTGGCAACATAGGAGCTTGATAGCAATAAGAAAACCTGCTTTAACTAAGGGAAAGCAAACAACACCATGATACACAAGATAACAGCAAACCTATTAAGTAAAACAGTTTCTTCCAACAGATTGACACTGAAAAGGAGTCGACTGAAGGAAATAATTAAGAAAGTGCAGCATCGTTTACAGGTTGTAAAAAGAAACATTAAATAACCGTCAACACTATAAAACTTAATAACATTGAGCAAAATTGTAGCCTGTTGACTTTTAGTTGGTTTGAAACTTCACTGCTTTTGAATGCATCCAACAGTACAGGGGCTGTGGCGCATTTAATGTTTACTGATAAAGTTAAAAAAAAGTATTAAAAGAGTTGGCAGTCTGACCTTTAATATCTTCGCAACCAGAAAGGTTACGGAGATATTAAAGGTAAGGTAACTCAGAACAACAAATGATCGGAATGATAATAATATGTATTCGTTTCTCTTAACAATAAACACCATAAACAAGTTTAGTTTATTATTGGAGACTGGTGACCGAGCCAGGATTTAGAAGCTTCAAAAATCAAAAGACTAAGCATTTGTTTTTATTAAACCATATGCAGGCACGTTTGGATTGACAGTCGGTCAGTTAGATCTGAAAGTTGAAGCTAGTTGTTCTTCCCAAGATGTAAGTAGGTCTCTAGTTAAAGTCACCAAATGATAGGAAGTAGTTGTAACTTTCGAGTTCGATAAGACATCCATTCAATTATTAGTTTTAAAACAATATGACTAGTAAATAGATAGTAATTAATAAAGTTTCACTGTGTTATAAGCGTCTGCGGCTCTTCATCCAAGAAAGGAAAGCAAGCAAGTAACGCTTGTTACAAACGTTAATAAACTTAACGCAGTCTTGTTGCAGAGAAATTTATTAACAATAATGTAACATTTATACTTTAAGCCGTTGAAATGAAATATTACTCTTTGGCACGATTTCTGAGACTTGTGTTGTGGCAACTGTGTGTGGAATGGGCATGTTACTGTCCCTTGCTGTACCTACTATTCTTTATGTAATAAATGCCTCGGTCAATATAGTTGTACTAGGAGTCGTTTTTAGTCAGTAAGAGTCTGACAGACCTCTCCGCCCCCACAGAGCGGTGGATATCCATGATGATTTTCCACACCGGCAAAAAAGGAGACTTTAGGTGACCGGTAATTCCGACTTATGCTAGTAATCGACAGCTTACCTCAAACTTATACTCGTATTATTCAAATTCGTCGAAGAAGATTTTTATATAACAGCGCTACCATGACCATCATCTGCTTAACCTTTTCCCGACTATGTTGGGGTCGGCTTCCAGTCCAACCGGTTGCAGGTGGATGATGGTGTATATAACATGCCAGGCGCTACCATTGCTAGTAATTGACAGCCTAGCTCTCCTCAAACTCACTACCTATTACTAAATTCTCTGAGGGATTGTTTTTATAAAATAGCACACTGCAGGGATGACAGTTAACCAGAGATTTTGCATAGAATAGTACTGCCAAACATAACATAAGCTATCACATATATAGGGATATAAAAAACGATCTTAAAGTCAAAGCCATTGACATTACAAATGGCAGTGAGATTAATGATAATAGCAATACTGATACAGGCTTCAATAATCCGCCCCATAAAATGTAATAAGATCATTCACACAAAATATGTCAGCCATTCAAACGATAAAAGATTCATATACGACTTGTACATCGAAAAATTAAACGACCATCATTTTATGCTAGTACTTATAAACTTTAGAAAATTGGAGGTTGGAGTGTTCATATTTATGGCTTGGTATCTGAAATTAGCAACTTCAAAGATGACACCATTTCCATACAACATTTTCTATTCAAAACATTTTACGGACGCTTAGCGGCTAAAGCTTTGCTAATAAAATGTTCAGCTTTTTACAAAAACTTGCCATTAAAGCGGTATTTTGTCTGGTCGTGGTAATGCTTTAAAATGCATAAGAATTATTTGTACAAAAAGGTATGTTTTGTTAGACAGAAATGATGCCAGAAATATTATCTATTAAAAAAAAAATCTTTTCTATTACTACGTTTATGGATACAATCGAAATTTTGTTTCAAATCAAATATATCTTTTTTTTTTTCAATTAGTCCATTAAAAGGCACTTATGTAGAAGAATGGACAAGAACATTTTTACATACTCTTTCCATTGGTTGGATAAAAATAAAATGGAACGAAATCGACAAGTTCAAAAAGAAAGAAGCATAAAATCACAACACTGTGGGCAGAATCAGAAGAGGAAACATCAATCAATCCAATCAATATAAACAACACAAATCAATCAATTTAAAAAGAACCTAATTTGGACATAAATACAACCCACTTTTGTAAAATGGGTTCTCACACCCACAGTCATCCAACACGCATAAGTGCACATCAAGCGTCACGGTAGGCGCGGTGGCTGTGTGTTGGCTGCTGCGTTTTTGACTCTTGGTCCAAAAATGTACCAAACGTCAGTATCAACTAGCCAAGAAACAAATACTAAATGGCATCAAAAAACCGGCCAAGTGCAAGTCGGACTCGCGCACGAAGAGTTCCGTACCATTTTCTACAAAAATCCCCTTAAATATTTGTTTTATTCTGTGAAAATTTCAGCTGTCTAACTACCACGGTTCATGAGATACAGCCTGGTGACAGACGGACGGACGGACGGACGGACAGCGAAATCTCAGTACCCTTTGGGTACGGAACCCTAAAAATTCATTCGCTTCGCCGTTAATTGAAAATAAAACGCGTCCAAAAGACTAGCGGCTTTGCCACGGTTTGATGGCAATGCTAAGCGTCTGGTCTAGGTAAAAGCCTGCCTTTAGGTCACAGGCAGTGTCGACCAATCCTTTAGATAATTCCTTAAAAAAGCCTATAGTTTATATTGTACCTATCTAATATTTTTTTTGTATTTCTTAGAAAGCGGCGTGTTTTTTTATCGAGGTACCTAATAATTATTTATGTTACACAAAACTTATAAATAATAATTAAACTACAAAGTTAAATAATAATTAAATTACAAACTATGTACAGTTAATATAAAAAAGGAAGGTCATAGGGTATCAAAAATCTCATCCGCATCGCTGTCAATGGGGCATGTGCCCAGAAGGCTGGCAGCATTGCCACGTTGTAAGCTATGGTTATATTTTATTTACTTGCCAAGTAAATAAAAATTGTTTTTCTCTATAGAAACACCTCGCCATGACACTATTGTAGAAGTTACCCAATTCTCTTTATTGGTTAACAGATAATTGATTTAAGTATCTTGTAAAGTTCTAACACAAAGTGTTTATACAACTTTGAGGTCGTTTTACCTTCTAAGGGAATGATGCATGTTCAAGAAATACATGTATGACCTTTTGTGCGATTACTTTAAAACATTTAAAATGTTGTTGTTTTATAAAAAATCCTTTGACACAAAGTATTAATTTCTTCTGTATTGTGGGTGCGCTTACAAACAATGATTTGACTTTGTGACTTTGCCTTTTTGACTTTGACTTTGTATAAACGTACCGGCGAACTGTGGGTGTACATTGGTTACACCTCTGCCCAACCTTTCGGGGAATACAGACGTGATGATATGTTATGATATGTAAATCTTACGTCACAACTTACTCAAGTGCTATTGAACCCAAAGATAGTAGGCATGCAGAAAAAATAAAATTAATAAATCATCATAATAATACTTATTGGAGCACGATCGACCTCTTTGCGTTTGCGCAGCCCCAGGGTGTGGAATATGATGGAGTGCGTACACATGCGTCGAGTAATATCAGGTTGTAACTCTTTGACTTTAACTTTATTTATTGCTTTGACTGACTGGTTATGTAATACTATTTTTGTCTGCTTCTTTTTTATCTGCTTGTAAAGTAATTTGTGCTGTTTTGTTAAAAATCGGTTATTTGTAAAATGAGACTCTTGTTTCATTTACTCCTTTAATTGTATAACCATCCTATTGTCGTAAATGAGACTGGGCAGGACATGTCTGTCGCATGCCAGAAAACTGTGGGTCCAAGGAGCACGAAGCTGGTGCCCAATACCAGGGAGACAGGTTGCGGTAAGTCACGAAAGGAAATGCGGGACGAACTGGATGGATTCCTCCAAAACTTGAGGCATGAAGCACAGCGTCCTGAATAATGATAGGAGTGAAGGGATGCCTTTGCCTAGGAGTGGAACCGAACAGGCCAATAATAAATAAAATTGTTGTGCATCTGCAATGCAAAAGCCTCTTCAGAGAAAGCGATGAGCGATTACAGACTTATACTCGTACATATTAATTACAAGTCCAGGTAGCCTTACAGTGTTTTCTTTCACCTATGTCTGTAATGTCCAAGATAAACTAAGGAAGTACAATTACAAATTGAAAAAGTCATATTGGTACTTGCCCATTATCGATCCCGTAACCTCATACAAGAGAGACGTCTTACCCAATGGGTTATCACGACATTCACTTTATTTATAACTCGTATTTTATTATCATTATTACTGGAAATAGAAATGTGGTCAATGGTATTATATTGTATTGTATTTTTTTGTCCAATTTTGCGAGAGCTTAGAAATTTATGAATTTTGCAGACTCCATAATCATTTTGCAATTTAGATGATTTGCAATTTTTTTCACAGAATAACTTAGTCATGGTTTAATGTGAATGAAATTGTGATAAAGGGGGATTAACGGTAATCCAAAAATCGATGATGAGCTCACACTTAATTTCTCATTTTTGTGTAGAAGCGCTTTTTATGTTTTGATTAACATAATTATTGGCAATCAAATGACTACTTTCAGGTGTATATGGGTTTTTTTGTGCAATTTTATTGATATATTGTTGCGTTTTTGAATGTATGAATGTGGACGAGGCGAATGGAGTGTGTAAGGATCGTAGCATGTGGCGTTCTGTGGTTCCTGCCTACCCCCATGGGAAATAGGTGTGAGTTTATGTATGTATGTATGTCTGTTGCGTTTTTTAAATTGTCATCCGCAAAAGGACATAATACAAATGGTCAGCCATTTGTATTATGGCGATCAGTGGAATACAGTGAACAAAAGGGAGACTTGGGTCTTTAGAGGCACCCTTCGCCTTTGAATAAGGGTTCTTTAATATGTGCCAAATGATCTCGTTTACTGGTATTGCCTCATTTGGTTCGTTTAAAAAATACAAAACAAGTGTTCCAGATAACTCTTTACCTAATAACTCCTAATGGAATACTCAACTTATAATGACTCGAAATCTCTCGGATGTTTATTATTACTTATTTGCATGTTTTGTTCTTAGCTTTTGCATTTAGCTATTTATTTGCTTACTGTGCAAAAAGTGATTCATTCGTTCTTGCTCACAAAGTAATTAAGTATACAATAATATTGTAATGATTTGTCCGAAATATCAAACATGTCATACAAGTTTTTTTTGCAAAAGTACCGTAAAACCTTTTTTCTGCTCATAATAAGATACGCACAATGAAGCCCGAAATATTTACGCAACAAAGTAATTATGGCCTCCCACTATACTAAATTGAAAAGTGTATTTTATTGTGACAGCTTTAAGGTATAAATTCGTATGGGCAATGGAGACTTGATGTATTTTATGAGTTGAACACAATAAGGTTGTTAGAGTCTGTGCTGAAATTGGTATAATGTTGCTGTCATTTAAATAAAGTAAGTAGGTGTATCAGAGTTGCCATAGTAATATTTAATTTTACGGCAATATTGATTTCATTGCCATCTTTTTAAGTTTCTGGTAAATACATTAAATGGTTGAAATCCCTTTACAATTTCAACAGAAGCATTAGTTAGCATGTTTCGTGTCATATTTTAAGAGTGTATCTGCGTTTCCGCAACCGCTTGTGCACTAGAATATCCACTGTGTACTTGGCTAGGCTCTATTGAGCCTTTCAACCGTCATTCAAATTCTCCTGTACCTAAATGAATACATTGTTTATCATAACCTAAATTAATAATTACATTACAACAATTTGTAACATGCTAAAATATATTGTATCACTCAGATCCAACATAATGTGTCTTTAATTTGTTAGGGGCGTGGCCAAAGGCAATTAGATATTTTTAAACAACAATGCCATTGAAGAAAAAACAACATGGTTGCCCTTCGCAAAGGTAGTGAAGTGGTTCAATGCAGAAAAAAGTGACGCAACGCGACCAAAAGTAAGTTAATTAAACAATTATTTGGTCAGTAGCTAATTAAGTTTGGTCGTAATTAAAAACAGTTTCAAGGCCGCTGAAATATGGACTTTAATTTCTCAATGCCGGTTTTGGACATATTGCTATTTCATATGTACTTTCTAAGTTTGTCTTGGACATCACTGACATCAGTGAAGGAAAACACGTGAGGAACTTATTCTAATTAAAAGTCTGAAATCGCCAATCCGACTTAAGCAAGCGTGGTGTTCAATGCTCGTGCCTTCTCTGTATGGAAAGAGGCATTTACCATGCAATGGGACAATAATTGGCAGGTAGTGTTATTGCTATTATAGATAACTGCTAAGCAACGCAACCGTCCGTAATCGCAGTGTTACATAAGCTTTAAAATATGAAGGTACTGAAAATATTCTGCATATAGAAATATGAAGGGATCTAACTGATGAATTCAATGATAAAGTATGTGAAAATGATACGGTGAATACTAATGTTATACCAGCCGAAGAAGCCAATATACAAACAACAAATACACAAGCAAATGAAAGCTTCACTTCTCATCTCAATGAAGAAGATCATCTCAAAGCTTGCACTCAAGCTTCATGTTTTTCAAAATATAAATCAACGTCGGACTAAAGCCTATAATTAAAAATATCTCCATTAATAGAGCAGTCATACAAACTGAGATTGTTCGTTATAAATTGTTAGTATAAACGCAAACCATTCCTGGTAATCAATAGTTAATTCTTAGTAATAAATTTAGTAACTACAGGACTCGGATGAGACAAATTGCTTTATAAAATGAAACTGAAAATCAACCTTGTGCTTTCCATTTTATGGTTGGGTTTCGATTGTTTTCTTACTATTGGTTAACAAGGCTTAATCTGTAGATTTTAATGCTTTCTAAATTATATTCTCCCATGGTAATGAAAGGTGCATGTATCTGATGGTTTAATTTGGGTCAGCAGATACTGCGGTGGCCAGTGGTCGGGCATGTCGGAAATTACGTATAAATAACTAGCTTCATGGGTTATTATTTTATTTTCTTTGTTTATAATATGTTCACTTTCATCTGCGTACACGCCCTTTTCCGGCTCATTAGTTTTGCCAACTTTGCTTTTTTAATGAGTTCCATGGCTTTAGGTAATTCACTTCGGCAGTAAAAACAAAGGCGGTAACTAATAGTTTGGAAATCTAGGTCAGGTCACTAGCCTCATCAGACAATTAAGTGTTACTGCAATTTTGACCAATAAGTTAATTGGTATAAATGGTTAAAATGAAACAGTCTGTACATTTCATCTATTTAACAGCATTGAAATAAATGTCTATGACCATATCATATAATGCGTCAGAACCCAATGTTATTGCTATAAAACTCACAATCAAAGTGATAATTACAATTTCTCAAATTCAAAAGACCCTTTTCAATTAGCGGTGTTGGAAACACAAAACTATGGCAGATGGTATACCTCGATACATTTTTTGTTACACTTTTTATGGCCTTCATCGACAGGTAAAAATATATAGGACTACTCTATTCATTTTTTAGTTTTTTTGGTAACAGAGATTGAAGTTGGAAACAAAGATGAGATTTTAATAAAACTTATAAGTGAGTCGGTTGGTTTTTGGGTATCCATCTTGAAGGATCCAGTAATCAAATGACAATTGAATGAAGATCCAAATAGAATACCATCACTGGATACTCGTATCACTACTTTACAACTTGAATCTAAATCCATAATTGACCAAAACATTCCTAAATAATAATAAAATTACAAGGTGTGCACAATTTACAAAAGAGAAAGGATGAGGCTCATAGGGCATTAACAATCTCATCCGCATCGCTGTCAATGAGACAAGTGCCCAAAAAGGCTAGCAGCATGGCTATCTTGTATAGCAATGCTAAATCTTTGGCCCAAAAAGAGGCCAGTCCTCAGCCCATCACTGAATTATTCATCAAACGCATCTAACATAACCAATAATGAATTTCTATTCCCATGAGACCTTTAATTTCCACATAGCTCATTCTCATAACCTGTCAAGGCCTTTCAAACCTGATTACCACTTTATTCCAATCATAGAAGCCATATTTAACAAAAATAGCAATAAATATGTCCCATAAAACATGGCGACAAAAGAACCTTACCGGGCCTTACTTCTGTGTTGCTATAACCAGTGAACAGTGGTGTAAGGCATCCTGGTCAGAGTGACCATGATTTTGTAAACATGTGAGATTTCTATGAAGGAGATGAAGAGAAAGGATGTGAAGGAGAAATAAATGTTTTTGTTGTTGGAGAACTGGTGGGAAATCACTTTGTTGATGATGTCTTGGGTTTAAATACTATTTTGAGCAATATGTATGGATTTGTGTTAGTAAAGAGTGACAATGATGATATTGTCAAAGCAGATGGTAACAGAAATGATTTAGATGTTCTTTTTAATGAAATCTAAGAAATAATGATATTCACAAACTCACTGTTAGCTTAACATTACCCTGTGTATGATGCTATTGTGTGTTCCAAAAACACTTCACTTTTTGAACACTATCGATTGAAAGACCATAAGCAACATGGCCACCCTTATTCAAACCTGCTGGCGTCCCTCAACAATAATAGACCCTATACCTTTCTCATTTACACTATACATGAGTGAAAGAGACACGAGATCAATTCCGAACGCCCACGGGACTCCCGTGGTTCCAAAGATCTCGATTCAATTAGCTATGTTAACTGTTAAACTTTATTTTTAATTGTTGAACTTTTTGTGGTGTATTGATTGGAAATTTTAATTATCTGTGGATTTTAAGTTGAATTTATAATAATGTAGTCATCTTTATTTTTAATTTAGCTATATACCCCGTGGTTTCACCCGCGTTTAATCATGTATTTGGTTACTGCTCCGCTCCTATTGGTCTTAGCATGATGTTCTATACTTATAAACCTTCCTCATGAATCACTCTGTCTATTGATGAAAACCGCAATAAAATCTGTTACGTAGTTTTAACAATCTCCGCGTACAGACGGCGGCGCGGCGGCGGCGGCTTGTTTTATACTATGTAGAGATAATCTGGATTTTGACAAGTGCCTAGACTAGAACCACAGGTAACAAATACTGGTTGTTTAACCCATCATTTTGATGCTTGCCGTTATTTACTTAGGTCTTAGGTACAACACTATCCTTTTAAGCTTTATTATATTAATCTGCATAGCAATTTTTGAGACCAGCTTAAATAAATAGCCTAACATTCCGTAAGCTTTTTGTTCCATGAATTTAGTCTGTATGGTTTTTACATTAGAACAAGCAAATAATGAGCTATTAATTTTTAATATTTGTATTTTTTTGTAAAACATAAAGTAGAAATATTGTTTATTTTACAATAACAATGATAAAGTAGAAATAAAGAACGATACGGTGTAAAAAAAACAAGTTAAAGTTATGTCAAGCTATTTGCATCAATAGGCTCTGAGAGTGGACATTCCATTCCAGCAAAACAACTTCTAGACGACGAGTTGAAAACTATTGGCACTGAAGAAAGCTTTGATAAAGCTAATCTGAATAAAATATTTCAATTAAACGCGAGACGGGTTAGCACTCCATAGTCTGAGATCTTCTGACTCATAACTTTCGCAGAATGATAAGTCCACGTTTTTCAATCTTAGACCAGCATGGTAATAGAGTTGAACTTGAACTGAGAAACCTCTCAGAAAACAGGTTACTCCATGGTTACTCCTCCATATATATATTATATCCTTTAGAATAGAGAAAAAAAAGCACTGATTGAAATCGTAACTTTCCTACAAGTCGCTTAAACTTGCCTCATTTAATCATAAATAGAGAATTTGAATTGCAGGCTATCAATGAAAAACGTGATGAAGCATACACTCGAGAATTTCATACCTTTTTATAAATAAGTGTAGTACATTGCACTCTATACAAATGCTAATATAAAAAGCAAACGAAGTTCAAAGCAGTGGGTGTTTATTTCGTTTTTGAGACCTTAAAAGCGTCACGTACCCATGTTTGTATAGGTGTCTGTTGCATGATGTACCTTCAGAATTATTTGGGTCAGTTGACCAAATTATATGTCTGAATTCCGAAACGTGTTACTTGGGTGACAAAGAGATTATTCATACTTTTATTGGTGATAGTGCAGTAGTATCACGATTTCTCTTAGGCCGGTCTTCTAATAGACTTGGTCGTTAAATCTCTAATAAACTAGATCGTTAAATGAAACGCTAGCGACAGTAACCTAAGGGTAAGATATAGAGACGACTTAGAGTAAACTTATACTGTCATCTCTTTGATAGATCGAAGCACAATTATTCGTTTAATCACCTCAATGTTGAATATAACACTTGATGAGTATGTTATTATTATTAATAGAAAACAGATAGTCTAAAACAAAAGAAGCATGGCAGTCTGTTTTTTAATTGAAGATTTTTGTTTTAATATAACATGTACAAAGAACAACAAAGACGAAATAGAATATTATGAAGATATTAATGGAAAACCCAAACATTTAAACTGTTTATCAAGACATAAGTGCATCAGTATATCATCGACTGACTTAAACAAATTAGAATTAATTAATATAAACGACCTGCATTAAAATGTAGATCCGGATCTGAATCTAAATGAACATAAACCACAAATAAATAATATAACAGTTTAAGAAATCAATATAATAATGCCAAATTATAAAACCGTTTCTAAATATAATTTTGTAACGGTACCGTTCATGGTGGATAAGGAATAAAAGAAACAGTATAATTGACCTTCTTGTTGGAGGAAACAACAAATAACAGAATAAAAATTGATTATAGCGGTATTTGCAATCCGTGATATAACTTTAGCACTGCGTCATATCATCATATGTCACTGTTTATACAACAAGCACTAACTGTTATAGCGTATAGACTTTTTGGGAAGTCTATTACAAAACTGGTTTGCATGATTCTTGTACACATAAATGTCATCAATACATGCGCATTATGAACTAGTATATGTATTCTTCTAAAAAGATGAATATTGATAGATTAGTATAACGTGGCAAAATACTAGAAGTCATTTCTAAAAGAGAGTATATTTCTAACTTCATGTTTGTTCTATTTTGAAACATTGACATGTATGTTTGAGGTTCAACTTTAAACTGTAACTTCTTGACAATTCAAAAGTATCCTTAAATGGTCTAATTGAAAAAATGCTTTGACTTTGAATTTTTTCTAGGTACTACTTATTTGTACGCACCGAAACTCTTACCAATTAGTAGTTCTTATTCTTATTATCCTAATTGCTTCTTCTACTCGCTTCCGTAAAACAATATGCCATATTATTTCTAATGCCATAGATTTGCTGTCAGACTTCGATTTAACTTTCTATTTGCATTTGCTAAGGTCAGCGCGGGACCCCTACATGACTACCTGTCCTTAGATCGGTGCCTTGTACGGCGTCTTTATCAGTTCGTTTGCCGTGGAAATTATTATCAGACAGAGCAATTTTATTGACTTCCTTTTCATTAGATTCATTTTATAGTTTAATTACTTTGTGGACGTTTAGATTTGAATCGTCGAAGATGCCGAGTTTATCAGCACTAGTTATGATGGACTTAATTTCGCGTTTTTGCAACCCAATCTTATGTTCTGTCTCACATTATATTTATGAATATTTGAACAGATGAGTTTTTAAATAAATTATTTATAATCAATAAATTGAAAATATTATGTTTTCTGTTTTAATAAAACTTGTCACTTCGTTGATTTATACGTGTTTTTTTGTGTTTAGAAATAATCCTTGTAAAAAAATTTCAAATCCGTCGAAAGTTTAACGTTTTTTCTGAAAAGGCAGCCTTTCTAAAACCCATTATCTATTTTAAGAAGCGTAAAAGTAAAGTTGGGCAAATATTAACCGAACAAATTAGAGGACCCCTACCAACATTTGTTTAGGCACGAACCCTCTTTTGTTTTAACCCCATCTGTTAGCACAGCTATCGGAATTGATGGAATATTAACAGCAGGTTCTGCTGCGTCCAGAGAAGCCATTTTATGGACTGGCTTGACTGCTTTTACACGTAGGTCCAGTAAAATAAGAACTAAAAGCAGAATATCCTTAAGGGTATTAATTACATTGTGGTTTATTATAGTTTTATTGGTCGTAAAAGAAATTATCACAGAATTAATGGTCGTGGTCATGAAAGGCAGTGCTTTTAAGAAATAAAAGCGATAAGCATGCAATATTTATGCAGCATGAAAGTACGATAATTATAATGTTGTTTTTGCTAATTGGAAATCGTACCTAAGTATATAAATATATTTAGCGCCAGCGGTGAACTAAAAAGAAAAGAAGAAGATACCTATAAGCCTCAGTAGAAAGCAATTTAAATAGAAGCGCATTTTATTCACAGCTCAGTCGATATATTAAATAAAACATCTCTCGGTGAATTTATGAGCTATATGTACATGTATATGATATTGACACTTCAAGAAAAAAATACACAAAACATCTATGACAGCTCAACAGTTGCCTCTCACTAGTAGGTCTATTCTGTGGAAAATTATTTTCCAGAATAGCACTTCTGAATTCCGATGCTAAGGGTTGACACTTCTTAAATTTACCGAGGGAGATTTGTACAGATTAGCACCGCAGAAGAACTTACTTTGGCAAAGTGGATCTTTGAGCTCTTTAATAAAGTATTTCATACCTTTCCGACTGACAAGATGCTCTAGAATATGACAGCAAGGTACACTGTCATCAAAAATAAAAAGTAGGAGCAACAGTATGTTTACATTATCGTAATAGTAGGTTACGTAAGTCTAAGCTGGTGCAATATTGACATTACACAGTTTAATGTCAACAATACAGTTCTGTAACGTGTTAGCATTTGAAATATCGTGTGGCCAATTAATGGTAGCTTTGTGAGGACTTTTAGTGCTAATGGGAATATATAGAGAGATAGCTAGACTGATAAAGATGTAGGTGAGGAAACGATAAGTAATGATAATGTGACTGTGCATTATTAGTTTAAGCTAAAAAGTTTGTTGTGTCCAACCTGAAATAATCATTTTGCGTTATAGTCCGTTTATCGAGAAAGGTTATAGGCTATATTATGACACCAAGCTACGACCTATGGGGGTGGAGCAGTCATGTGGGTGAAACCGTAAGGTATGGCTAGTTGATTATAAAAGCGTGTTCATGGAATTTATTGTATGTTCTTCTCCATAGAAACCTACTGTTTGAAACAAGCAGCTAGTTTCAACTTTCTGACTGGCTGATTCATTAAAATACAAAAGTACCTGTAAATGGATTATTTGAAATAAGTGATTTGATTTTTGATTGTAATCTTAATCAGTAAATCCTAATCAACAAATAAAGACGAATTAGACGTTACTGATACTAAACTAGTTACAACACGTTAATAAAGAGGATACTTAGACATGAAATCAAAACGTGTAAAACAAATTAGTTTGATGTGAAACAGAAAATCAAATTATACTTCGAATATTTTTTATGTAAATATTTTAAAGCCATAGTAAAGCAATTATTTAAATACAGACATGAATTTAAACAAACATCCGAATGTCCAGTTTTGTATTCCAATTTAAATATTTGATTAAGGCTCTAGATGTTTGCATTTTAATGAGTTAAATTAAGAAGTGTAAATGTATGATTGTAATAAATCAATGGTATGGCCGGAGGCTTTAATGTGGAACAGGATTCCCATATCCTTAATGCTTGTGGTGAACAAGTTCAATAGGCAATAATCTCTTCTGTAATAGAGTTATTCGGTAATTAAAGATTGTCATGCCGATTTTCTAGTTATGGTTAAATGGTTTTGGCTTATCTTAATACATTTTTTTATCATTTTACCAACGTATTCACATGTAATTATATACGGTACCTATTCCTGTAGAAAAAAATCATAACAGTTTTTTTTTAGGTGTATGTATAGCGACTATAGTAAATTCTTTTTTCTTGTATATAACATTCAAAAGTGACTTTTAATGGTCTAACTTAATAAAGAAATTGAAATTTAACTTTAACATTATTCAGAACTAAAAGTTCACCTTTAGATAATTCTTCCTCAAAAAAAAAAAAACAAAACACAATCCCGTCCATTTACTGCTACTTCCAGGTAGAAAGCTCAAAGTTAACGCCACTTCATTAATGGTGTGAAAAAAATATCTAAGGGTACCGGCTTCTAAGGCTCGGGCACACGTCCCAACGGACCCTTTGTTGATAACTCAGTGGACCACACTGAAAGCTCACGCACCGATGTGTTGCTGGCTTTATGTGTTCATGGATAATGGAAGATTAAGAAGGCTTAACGAGAGAGGGGTTAAATATGTGGACAAATTGACTGTTGTTCATAATGATAGGTGTTCAAATGTAGTAAAAGATTTTAGAGAAACAGAAGATACAATAGAAAGAAAAGAAAATAATGCCTTGAAATTATCACACTACTAAAGTTCCAATTTTAAATTGGACACACTTTTAGGCATATAATAATAGTATTTCACAAGATTTTTTCAAATATAAAAACATAATGAGAGAGAAATTCACATAGCTAGCTTAACAGTAATCCGTGGGATTACCAGCTTTTCATTTTAATCCACCAAAATATGCCGTAAAAAATCTTTTAATCAGGCTAATCTTCAATAGATGAAACAAACCGTTAATTAAATTTGAAAATCTCTACTTAATCCTCGTTATCGGGCGTCCTAAACATGCTTATGTCGATCGTGTCCAAATTTTATTTTTTAAAACATTGGATGACAAAAACCGACAGTCCATCTGATGCTAAGTAGTCACCGACCTATTTAAACATCTGCAATGCCAGAGACCTTGTAGATGCGTTGCCATTCTAGAAAAACAAAGCTGAAATGTCTCATGTATCTGTAATTACACCGGCAGCCATACTCTTCAAACCGGAACACAGCAACGCTGCTTTGTGGCAGAAATAGGTATGGTGGAAGTACTTCACTGGATATGCTTCTTCACAAAGAGCTCTACTACTACTTAACCTACCAAATTAACTTGGAAATGTAAAAATATAACCATTTATCACTACAATGTTAAGCTACAGTGAGCTATGAGAAATCCAAAATTGTTGACAAACTATGGATAGAATAGAACAATGCCAGCTTTAATGCTAATCCCTCAAACGACTAAAGACCTGCTATGAATATTTCTAAAGTACTTAGGTTAATACAAGTCTCCGTTAGACGAGCTACACAGTAGCTCATTTCATCAGTGGACTGTTACATTCTACATAGTGACAAACGGCTCATATAAGTATCTACACTGTTTCGAGGTAATGAGAATATAGCGTTTAGTTTCTCAAAATTAGCTTTGCATACATATTTAATCTTGGTCATAGTAAAAAGCTTGTTGATGATGAACAAAAAAGTAGTGAAAGTTAATAGGGCTTAAACGGGTGTAAATAAAAGGCATTATTTACGGAATTTAAAGACTGATAGACAAATCACAGACAATGAAACAGAAATTGATGGATGATAAAGCTGCTAGCTGCCTTCAACTAATATTGATGAGTTTTATTAATAATCATCTTCAGTTTAAACAAAAGACGACAAAAAATTACAATACTGCCACACCTATTCAACGCAGACATTATCATGTATTCGTAAATGTAACTAAATACAATTTGAATACCGTGGGTAAAGCTGTTTCAAGCGACTCCAATAAAAATATTACACTTGATAATCTTGTAAAGAATCTGTCAAATGTACGAGAATTAAGAAGCTTATTATAAAACGATCCACGTTTCGGTACTTTAGAAAAAATATTTTAATCGATTGAATCGATTATGGGAAATACGATTTTGTAATCGATTTTTGTAAGAGAATTTAAATAGTACGTAAACTTAGTGTTTTGTGATGGCTGTGTAGCGAAATAGAATTTGATTTATTTTACATTTTATCGCGAGTTTTTCTTTTTAGGACAAGGTTCAAAGCTATTAGCGATAATGGTTCCAGTGTATGAGAGTGCTAACCAATTTCTTATCACAGCCAATTTAGGGTAACTTTTACAACCAGTATAAAAGATAAACAGTTTAAACATTACTACGTTACAGTTTAAATTCAATTACGATAGGCTTTTACAACGCTTTCGATACGGTTGCACAATAGTTGATAGCCCATTTACATGTGCTTTACACGTCCTCGTACCAAATTGGATTTGTAGAGGTACATTTGGGAAAGGTACCCATAAATCCAAAAATCTGTTATTACATAAGGGCAAGTTTGATTCAAGTGACAAACCAATCTATAAACCAATTAATACCCTTTCTAATTGAAAGTAAAACTCAACAGATATGAAGTCAATTCAATACAGCAATTAAAACTGTAGATTTATTTCCTCTGATCGTTCACTCACCCCTCAAAGCCTTCGAGACTTTCACCCTCTACATGCATATCTCGGCACGTCAAACCATGACAGAGATACGCAGGGAGAGTAGAAGTCCAAGTACTTAAACTATCTATACTGGTTATTACTGCGAGGGCTGCCAAAAGGGTCTATCTTAGGCCCTATTGAGAACATACTCGAATAAGCCAATCTCTTTGCGAAACCATTTGAGGATTTTGTGAAAGCTTAAAAAAATGATATCGTGATATTAATATAAACAGTGGAGTGTAATGGTATTGTCGTGAATGCCTAATGATTAAGGCTCCCGCTTCTCATGCATGATGTTGGAGATTCGAAATCACGTAATCAATGTGGCGTTTTCAATTTTTTTGTACTTTCTAAGTTTATCTTGGACATCACTGACATTGTTGGAGGAAAACATCTAAAGGTAACTTTGTGAAATAATTTAATGTAAGTCTGAAATCACCAATCAGCTTCAAGCAAGCGTGGTGATCAATGCTCATGTCTTCTCTGTAGTAAAAAATACCTCTGACTTGTAATGGGATAATATTATGACTATTATTTAACAATTCAGTAGCTCAAACAACCTCCGTGTTACTCCCAATACACCAAATTAAAACTATAACTTTTAATTATTTTAAACCATCAAAGTTTCGATTAGATCACAATTATTAAAAGTAGTTAAACTTCGATTTAGAACTTCCGCACATTGTTAATTCAAGGTCATTACAAAGTGACTCCACAATGACTATTACGTCATCGCGTCTCAGACTGATCTTGACAAATGGCTTTTAGTTGTATCGATCATCGAAACACATTCTAACTGTTGTTTAGATACAAAAACGTGTACAGGTGTTACAGCGAAACCTCTAGTTGCGATGTCTGGCAAAAAATGGGGCACCAACATGAGGGTTTGAGAGCACAATCAAATTTGACACGTATTTTGATAGCGTCAAGGTAGAAAATGACAGTGTGGGTTTTGCAAGGACTGATTAAGAACCATATGGTTTAAATAACGAGACAGGAACGAATATAGGTCCCGTTTTGCGCAGTACTAATGAATTGAACTCGAGCAACAATTTTGTTAGACCCTTCTGACGATGAGAACGGAAAAATACCTCATATATCTTCACTAGTCCGACACCATACGATAAGGTAAACCCATGATACCGTCTTTATCGAAATCGGTTAAATCATTAGGCTTACTACTTATATGACAATATATATTAACATTCTCAGCTTTCATGTTCTTTTAACCAAGTAAGGTAATTTTCTAATTTCGAACAAAATTTGCCGATTTTCGTTTGTTTTAAATTTGAATATTATCGTCTCAGCCTTTAATGGAAGTGTTCTAGATTAAGCTTTTATGTTTATTATTTGATTTCTAAACTTGTTTACTGCATTAACATTTGACCTCGTATTATAATCTTATATTTTTTGTTGCACCTGTTAATTGCTTTGTTTGTATACTCTTAATCAGATCACTTGGAGAAATCTTTGATAACGTGTTTTAATTATTAGTGTTGGTAGCCTCATATACTTCATCTTTAATAGTAACATGAACAATCAGATTAACATACCATACCATCACGTCTGTATTTCCCGAAGGGTTATGCAGTGGTGTACCAATACACACCCACAGCTCGCCGGTTTGTTTAGGTCCCATGTAGTAGGGGGCAAGCCTTTTGCCATTAACCGGGCACTAGTCCTAACTCCGTGCTGCTACTGAGAATTTTAAAGAAGAATTAAAAAAGGCAGAGGTGTACCAATGTACACCCACATTTCGCCGGTATATTTTAGGTCCCATGTAATAGGGGGCGAGCCTAAGAAAAAAAAAAAAAAAAAACAAATCGAATCAGTTTAATTCATTTGCATAATGACGCTATGTAACAATGATTCGCCTAAGGACTAACTAGGTACCTACCGTAAATAAACGTTTATTAAGTCATAAGTCATAAGTCATAAGTCATTTATTTCATAACAATAAAACATTGTGTTGAAAAATTAAGATAACATTATACAATTGCAACAAAATGAAATAAAATAAAATTCATTAAATACATTAGAAATTCAATAAAACAATAACGGTCAATTAAATTAAAAAAATAATAAATGTCAAAGTAAGAATGAAAGAAAAAAACACAATCGTATTACAATGTCATACATCATCTAGAAATTCATCAATACTGTAGCAGCATTTCCCCAACAAATAGGTCCTTAATTTGTTTTTAAATAAGTTAACACTGTATATAGTTTTGATTTCTATAGGCAACCACCTCATTGGTAATTACAGTTAAGTTAATCGGTATGAATCCATTGCTGTAAGTTTAATTAAATTAATCGCCAATGGCTAAAACCAGTTAAAATGTCTATAAAACAAGAAGATCTAGTTTTATTTTAATTGGTTCTATGCTCTTATGTTAGTACAAATTGGACCACTTGACCGTTGTTGACACTAGACGTAGTTTATTTTATTATTTAAGGCAAAAAATACATCTACGTAAGAAATAATACAAATAAAATGTAATGTAATTTTAGATGTCAAGTTTTAGTTACTTTTTTTTATTATTTGTTCTTTTATTAATTAAGTCTATGAATAATAATCTTATTATCAAACTATCTTATCTTAATCTGCGACTTCGACGGATTTCCACACAAACTTTCGTTACCTATTTAAAGACCTTTCCTTGCGACCAAAGGTAGCCTATCCCATTCTCCAAGATCTAATTTATCTCTGTACCAAATTCCCTCGAAATCAGTTCAGCTGTTTATGCGTGAAAGCGCGGCAGACACACAGACAGACTTATTTTCGCATTTAACTAAAACATTTTGATATGCTACAAAAAGATTCGCTACATGATTTCACTGATAACAAAACTTACGATATTTTCAAAAACTGACACATCACAAACTCTTATCTAAAGACATACAAAAACACTCCATGTTTACAATTTAGCTCGTACCGAATGAAACATAAAATTCGTAATAAAAATAATCTTTGTTTCTATTAAGAATCAGATAAAAACGATAATAAATCTCAAGTTCTATGAATTGATAAACGTAATCAATTTAATGAACCTTGAAGATATAGGAAGACAAGTGATCTATCGGTAACTGCCTCTATGGTCCTAAGCGCGAGGTCTTGGGTTCGATTCACAGGTCGAGCAAAAGTGTTATTGGGTTTTTCTAAGAAATTCTCAGTAGCAGCTCGGAGTTTGGATTTGTGCCCGATTAATGGCAATAGGCTCGCCCCCTATTACATGGGACCTAAAAACATAACGGCGAACTGTGGGTATAAATTGGTACACCTCTGCCTAACCCTTCGGGGAATACAGGCGTGATGATATGTATGCTATCGGTAAAAGTGACAAGTCAGTGAAACGACTGCATAATGCTGATTTAACGACTATTTGCGGTTTTAATGGATAGCTTGTAGGTACAATTCTTTTGAGGTCATTGGCGACTATGCAGATGAAAACATTAGCACAGATTAACATTAGCTTTAATTTACTTTTTATGGTATTGATTTCGAAAGACAGGTGCTTCGCTTGAACTTTTATTTTATTCAAGACTAGCTTCTGTCTGCGATTTCGTTCGTGTTGTTTCTTTCACCCGGGTTATGTCTTTGATTACTGCTTTGTTCCCGTATTTCATAGCGTGAGATTATATAGTGTATACTATTCTTTATGACTCTGACTATCATGTACACTTTTAAACAATCCAACAAAAAAAGGAATCGTCTTCAGCTTTGTTATATTGGAATAGATGGATGAACAGAAAATGAAAGTGAATATTTCGAACTATCTACCTAACGTAAACTGTTATTAATTCTACTACAATGTGTATCAAATAACATAATTTTATGCTTCAACAATAAACGAATACAATTTTATCCAGATAGTGACGTCATAGTCATTCTAAATAAATTGGTAGTTATGGTCCAGTTATTAGTTCTCTTTATCTTGCCTTTAAAGATTGTAATGATAGAGTGACAGAGATAAATAAGAGCGATAATGCACACACTGATAGTTCAGTCTAGAAATGTAATAATCCTAAATCCGATGTTAAATTACATTCTACCCGAACAAAAACATTGAAACACGACAAAGGCCAGAGTACTTAAAAAGCAATCAAAATCCATACACCAATGATTTCACTTTGAAATTGTAAACCTCATTTCGCATTACAATTTCTTTTAACCGTATTAATTTCAAGCCGTATTTCGGTTTTTTCTTCTTTTGATCCTTTCTATGTTGATGCGACCACACTATCTTGTTGGCAACGAATATTGGATTTCACTTGCACTACCTACATAAACTCTTCAGCTTGCCGGCTTGCCGACAGGCATACTTATGGGCGTGGGTTATGAACCTTCGGTGGACCTGACTCATACCAGGATACGTGGCTTCATTTGTCTATGAGTCAATACACCCCCACAGAATCCAGATTAAGATGACATTGTGAAATGTGTGGAAATTATTAGGCAATTTCTTTTATGGTGTATGATTAATCATCAAAGTCGTAATTTGAATTCCATACCAGAAGATTTCTTTATAATACCCCATCACGAAACAGTTATACACAAATCCATGTTGATGAAAAACTTAATGATAGGTAGGTACCAACATAATGGGTCTTGGCAAAAAACATAGACGTTTCCTTAAACCATTGCAGTCTTGTCGAATAAAAACTTATTTTTATGTACTAAAAACTTGTACAGAACATTTAATGGTGGGGAATAATTACTGCAGACGTTGGACATAGCGAAGGTTAATTGCGAGACACGATCTTTCTGCTATATCACTCGTATACAGACATACAGTTGTTTAATTCTTGGGGAAGTTAAAATTGAACCATGTCATTCAATTTTGAGATTTATAATTTGAAACCAAAGGACCATAATAAGGGGTCGTTTAGCATTCCCCTTTAATCCAACTCGTTGGAATTCAAATTAGAAACAGACACCCAATTATGGTATTCATAAATGGGTTTTCAAATTACTGATGTGGAAATCTAATCTAAAGATAATAATGAATATTACGAAGTCATGATTTCTGCAGTAAAGTTCACCAGATACGACGACGTTTACTAATAGCATTCCTAACCCCGTACTTTATCACTGACACACAATTTTCATGATATTCATATCAATAGTCAACCTCATAAATATCAGAAGTTATCAATGAAACTATTTCTGTTTACTTAGATAGAATCAAGTATTGTATGCATTTATCTCTGACTTACCTAAAAAGCTGAGACTCGGCTTACCATCCACAGAATCATCGTCATCAAAACATTCCAATTTCTTCGAATTCATATTCCCATCACTTTTGCATACAAGTTTGAGAACAAACTCCTTTTTTATAACACAGAAGGTCACCAGCACTTGTCTCTACAAGCACACCAGTACGGGATCAACTAACAAATTTTATTTCACTGAATTCACTCACAAAATCAATTAAAGTTTTAGGTTTATCACACACTTGGTTTGTTTTATTATTTCGAACAATGTCACAATTTTGGTCTGTTAACAGTTTGAAATTTGAATTTTAACGGACACGGCGCGCGCGCTGACGTCTATCGCGCGACGTCTCACCGACGCGAATGACGCTGCGCGCGTTGCAGACATGTGCGCCTAGATTCATGTTGAACGGACTGACCTGCATGATAATCTGATTATACATACTCTATATTGTTTTGTATGTTTTGTTCCTTATATAGTCTTATCTTTTATTGACATTGAGTACGCCATAATTCTTTGTTTTAAAGACTGGTTTGAAGTAAAAAGGGCAATTAATTATGTAGACTGATTTGTTGTATAAAATAAAACCAACATTCAAACAATCTGTGTGTTAATGTTGTACACGAATTATTACTTGCGAAAGGGGTCGGCAGCCCCTCTCTCGAGATCGTTCATTGTTCTGTCCGCATGCGCCAATACTATAGTAATAATATCACCCTCTACTTTTAAAATTAACAATACAGATTTGGTATTCAAAAAAGCAAGCGGGTGTTCTGTCCGTTTCAAATTTCTTTTAAACTGTCTAAGTTAAAAAGTTATCAGCTTCCCTGATTGAAATTAAAACCATAAAATTGGTGAGTGGGTTATAAAACTTTGATCAGATCGAGCGTGCTTCCTGACCGTCGATCGATGGAAAAAAGGGCAAAACTCACGTAATGTATAAAAGGATGTTCCCACACCGTCATTTTTCTTTTTATATGGTCCAAGGCCCTATGGTTCCTCGACCAATTTCGTCAGACGCGACCACCTTATAATTTCGAGCGCCATTAATCATCGTGAGTGATTCAAGAATGACAAACCGAACCCCGACAGTGAAAGTCCGAAACAGGTAAACAACGATTTTGGGAATTATTGCTTTTGGATTTTCGATCGTATTCATGAAGAGAATAGTGATAAAAATATTTTTCATGGAACGCAAATATATTTAAGGACTAAAGTAATTTTAGACGTCAAAAATTGGAATAACCTCGGAGTAAATATTATCATTGCAGTCTTTAAGTTGATTTTATTTGCTGCTTTATTTGTTGAAGAAATTTTGATTGAACATAATAATTATTATGGAACTGACAATACAGATATACATAATAATAATGCTATGATGATCAAAACATATTAATCAATAATATCAGTCTATCATTGTCCCACTGCAGGGCAAAGGCCTCTTCTCATTATAGAGAAGACTTGAGCATTGATCACCATGCTTGCTCAAGTTACATTTGCGTAAAATTGAACATGATAGCTAACATAAAAATAAAGTTACAATTCAAATTTCAAAATATAATTAAAATGGATTTGACATATTCAGTGAGCTTTATGTGTTAATGCCATGTACAGACCTCCACAAAACTTCTCACTCAATATGTCGCGAGTGTATATTAATATCGGCCCACTTTCGTTGACAGGTGTACCATTGTTCATAATGTCACGTTACATAACTCGTAAATTAATACGACAGCGAAATTTATGTTTTTCAAAGAAATACCGATCGATGTTTATATTCACTTCATTATAGCGATCATTGGACACTTCAGAACTATATCGATCCAGATCGACCATAAAAAGTGCATTTTATTTTAATAGGCTTGAACACTTGTCATTATACATCATTTACATAATGACCCATTCTTATACAGATACTGGGCGTATTCTACGTAATAAAATTGATGGTGGAAAACCTGAACAATTTATAAAAGTTGCACGTCATGATTTAAAATGTAAGTAGGCGCGAATTAACTGAGTATTATGCGTGTTTAAAAACGTTGTCTTTCAAGGGAATCTCTGGTCGGTATTTTTTTAAACATTATTACGTCTTCATGCAAAAGAAAATTGTGCAAGATCAGATAAAATGGTAACACATTTATGAAAATTACGAGAGAAAATATTATATGCAACAGAAATTGGTCCAGTTCTGCTAGTGCAAAATGTAGCAGCAAGTAGACCGCAAATTACAGATTTGAATCTTAGTAGGATTGTGAACGGTATTTTGTTCAACAAGATTATTATTAAGTTACATATTATTTATACGTTTTTAATTGGCTTGTTGGCAGGTGCTTTGGCCGCTAGTTTTAAAACTAATAATTAATTTTAACAAAAAAATATGACCAGACTGAGACTATCTGTACTGGCTACCTACTTGCCGTATCTAGTAATTTATCTATTCTGCTTGAATGCATTGCTATAAAGTTTGTCTTTTCTCTGTTTATCATTTGTATTTATACCAATTCAATGAACAGTGACGGTTATTATTCTTTAGACTTGAGCAGAAATACTTGATCAGGTGTTTTGTAGACTAGAGCTAAAATCTATTCACTATTACTAAAATGGTGTCACTTTGAAATGTAAGGCACTGTCATTGTAATAGCTGACATTGTTGGTGTTAAAATAAGATCACCTACCTCTTTAAATCACTTGTCAAACTGCCTTTATATCACTTCAATATCTTCTACATCAACCCTCATGCCATCACGCCCATCTTTATTTATATCGAAAACAATAATTTGAGCAATTTTAAGGCTCAGACGAATTTCTGGTTCACCGTCTGGTTGTTTTTCATCAGAGCCTAAGGCATCCCCGACGTTCCCTTTAAGGAGTCCTGTTTAAAATTCCGCTCCCGTACCCGGTGAGACGCGCTCCTAACATTTTTAGGCGTTCGGGCACCGCTTCTTTCCCATAGATTTTTTTGGTGTATAAAAAGGTCCTTTTGTTGTTTTGCGTTGGATTTATGCTACGGACTTGTAAGCTCAGATTCTCTTCGAGTTCATTATTGACATTGTTGCTATTAATCCACTTTTGGAGTTTCTATTTAGCTATTGATGTTTTATCGACCGTGTTCATATTTTTGGCATTTTATTAAAAATTTGATATGTTGTGATAAATTTGTGAGCTTGATGCCGTTATATTGTTGATTTTAGAAATGTTTTCGAATTCATTAGGAACTTTTCGGCAAATAACAAATCGATTTAGGATCGTCTCCATATAGACATCATCAACAAAGTCTGAATTTTAGGATGTGTTCATTAATTATGCAAATGCTAACAAGCGTTTCAACTAATTTTGTAAATGAGACATCTTTTAAATCAATCATTTTGATGTTTTGTGTTTCATCTTTCTAAGCCTTAATAATAAAGATGTCTCTAATATTGTTATTATTATCACTAGAGCTGTCTGTGTCGGCATTGTATGAATAAAAAAAGGGTCCAAGGTTCAAATTGTATATCTTTTAATGATTTCTTCGGGCTAGGTTTGGTCTTCTTCATTTGAATAGTTTTTATCCTTTCTGCATTAATGATATATTATGTGCCTAATAATAAGCATGATTTGGATTGATTAGGAACACTGCATGATTTAAGACAATTATAATTTGAAAATGTGATTTTTTGCTTCTAGGAAATACCTCATAATATTCGGTCTGGAATCCGTATTTCCATATTATTAATTAATTTGATTGTACTACAAAATATAAAATAAAAAAAAATATTTTGCAATTATGGGGTACAAGACTGATATACAAAATATCATTAACAAAACTCATATTTTACCGAACGGCACACAACACACCAAAGATGCTAAGTATACAGTACCTACAGTAGTTTATAGAAACTAAGAAAGTTTCCACAGTTTTAACTTAAAACCCAAAAAGGGTTTAATAAATGCATGTGATTTAACAAAATGTGGAACGTGTTCGTGTGTTGAATCGGAATTAAGATTTTGAGTGAATATGTCGTGTTTAAGAATTGTTAGTTTCTCACGAACGGGATTTTATATTTCTAAATTATGTCTGATGATGTAGTTTAGTGTCATTCGATGATTTCGAAAATGTGCGTTATTTATTATGGTTTTAGATTCGAAATTAATTTGAAAGCAAATATAATAATAATATGACTGGTCATTGTGAATATCTCTAGGAGAGGCTTACCTATGTCCAGTACTGGACGTCGTTTGGTTGATATGTTGACGATTATAATGATGCATGGATATTGATCTAGCTTAACACATAGGATAAACTAATATCCCGTTTTTGTGTTCTCGTGTAATTTAGGACTTTCACTTAATTCAGTCTACACAGACGAAGTCGCGAGCAAAAACAAGTTCTAAATAAATGTTAGCGCTTAAATTAATATCTTTACTACCCTTATCTTGCAAGTTAACACCAGCAACTTCATCAAGATTCTTATCAGTAAGTACAAGACCATTTTCTTCAATTTCCTAGCTACCAGGTAGTTTGGGTACTTGGTACACAACTCAACATGGCTTTTTATTGTCCACATTTAATTTTACATTCTCATTAAATATTAAGGGAAAGCTTAGTATCTACAATTTGCAGACAAAGTTGGAACTAGGTGGTTCCTAATTATTAAATGTTAATTTTAATGAGATAGTTGTAATTGTCATGATGGCCTAGTGGTTAAGGGCTTTCACGTACGATGTTGTTGGTTCGTTTCATATGTCCTTTTCTTTAGTTTATCTTGAACATCATCAATAAATCTAGACCTATAATTAAAATAAGTTTGAAATCGCCATTTCGCCTTGAGTAAGCTTGGGGATCAATATTTGTGCTTTTTCTGTATGAGAAGTGGTCTTCTTTGCCATTTTTATTTTTTTATTTTTAAAGACGGGAAATCATCAAATAACTTCCCCCGCCCTGGGCGGGGCGAGAGGGAGTGTCAGACTTTTACTGACTAAAACCCGTCTATGTACCTTCTTGTGCCCTTTGCGTTCCGGGGGCGCGGTATCTCTTTCGAACAACTCGCAGCCCCGGCAATCTTCTTTGCCATGCAGTAAGAAAATAATAGGCTGGTATAATAGTAAAATTAAAATAAAAAAAATATACTGCAACGCTGCTCTCGGGGTCACAAGCACGTCTGCTAAACGTGGGGTCTTGGATTTGTTTCCCAGTTCGGGCAAAGTGTTATTGGGTTTTTCCAATAGGAACTGGGTTGTGAAGGTCAGATAGACGCTTCATCTGAGATACTGGTATTCAGCTGGTGGCGGTTAGACTGGAAATTGACCTCAACATATTTGAAAAAAAAGGCTAAGCAGATGATAAGTTATAAAAGCGTTTGAAATATTATAATAATCTTTTTGAATGTAGGCACTTAGTTTGCAATACTTACCAGCTATGAACTGGTTACATAAGCCCATTGACATTTAGTATGGCGCCAAAGTACTTTCTACAGTTTCTACTTATTAAATGAACTGTAATTAAAAGCCCGCAGTAATTAGAGTAAGGATATTGTTGCTTTGATTAGTTACAGTAAGTCGAGATAATAATAGTAATTCCAGACTTGTATTGTCCCACTGCAGGGCAAAGGCCTCTTCTCATACGAGGAAGACACGAGCATTAATAACCACGCTTGCTCAGTCTTAATAGTAGGTAATAAAATAATTGTAATTACTAGCTTTTGCCCGCGACTTCGTCCGCGTGGATTAATAGTTCCCGTTCCCGGGGGATTTCCGGGATGAAAACTATCCTATGTCCTTTCTCGGGTCCCAGACTATATCTGTACCAAATTTCATTGAAATCGGTTCTGTGGTTTAGGCGTGAAGAAGAGGCAGACAGACTGACAGACAGACAGAGTTACTTTCTCATTTATAATATTAGTACGGATTACTTTTGCTCCTGACTTCATCTGCGTCAACTATCTATAATCCCTATTATAAAAATTGGATAATACATGAAAGCCCTTACATTTTTTGAGACTAGTTTCTGTCCGCGATATTCTCTGCGTAGACCTTAGAATTAATTCACAAAAAAACAGACCCGGGATAAAAATTCTTCTATGTGTTAAACTAAATAAATTTTTAGCTAATTACGTTCAGCCGTTTAAGCCTGAAATAGTCACATTTTTTCATACATTTATCTTCACAAACATTCGCGTTTATAATGGTAATAAAATAATAGGATAACGACTAGAAAGTATTGCAAAATAATAATATCTAATACTAAGCAAAGAATTGACACTCTTGATCTCCCCACACGAATGTATCGTCTTTCAAAATCCAGCAGTATGCCTGGCAGTTGTGCCACGCCGTGATTGGCTGTGCGCAGCCCAGACAATGACTATTTATCCACACACAAAAGACCGGTGCAAATTATCTTCAAATTCCAATTGTCTGCTCAATAAATGACCCAATTTCTCAAAACTTTATCAAAAACAAACTTAAGAGAGACAGAGAAACCAATACAGATCCCATCAACACAGAAATAAAACGCGAGGAATGTATTAATGTAAATAATATTGAATTCATCTCGAGTATAAGGTTTGCAAAAAAGGTTTAAAGTAAAAACTACCATCAAAGGCGCGCGGTTGGGTTCCGAACGTTGACTCTGTGACTCATCGGTTGGACGCAAAAACTTGCTCGCGGGGCCCTAAAATGCTGCACGTACCTACATAATTTGAAAGCATACATTTCCAGTATAAACTGACGCCTTATGCACTGAAAGGTTGGACTGGAAATATATTATTATTATTTATTTATTTATTAAAACAAAATTGACTGCCCCGTTGGTCTCGTGGTCGCAAGTGTGACTGTTGTGCAAAGGGTCCCGGGTTCGATTCCCAGGTCGAGCAAAAAGTGTTATTGGGTTTTTCTATGAAATTCTCAGTAGCAGCTCGGAGTTTGGATTTGTGCCCGGTTAATGGCAATAGGCTCGCCCCCTATTACATGGGACCTAAATATACCGGCGAACTGTGGGTGTACATTGGTTCACCTCTGCCTAACCCTTCGGGGAATACAGGCGTGATGGAAACTAGATTTTTTTAAAACAAAATTATAAAAATCTAAACTTAGAAATTATGCGCTACAAAACCATTTTCACGATTTGTCTGTGGGAACGGAACGAACAGTATTAAAAATATGGTTATTAGTGTGGAAATAAAAAGAAAGTATATATATTGAAAGGTCTTGCTGATGGTGGGCGTCTGTTCACTGGATTCCCATCAAAATGGTGCTGATCCACATAACATGTTTGTCTCAGGTGCTGTCAATTTTGAAATCAATTTTCGGAACATCAAACAACCAATTTCAGAGCTGTTTTTAGAAATAAACTACTTTGTGCTTCGTACAATGTTTAGAGAAAGAGGATAATGTGTGTGTTTATGATATATTGACTTTGACTTTGACTTTAGGATTCACTTCAGTTCCCCTTTGTATAAAAGTTAAAGAATTCAATTTTAGGCAGTCATTACATAATGTTAAGATTAATTTTATTACGAAAGGTTTCACGACGAAATCAGAAGAATGTCAAAAACGACCAAAGAAAGCGACGAAAAAAGTGTCAACATACTGTATGACATTATTCGTTCAAAACCGATGCTCTAGTGAGTAAAAATATTCATGAAAACGAACAACTTTTACGGAGAGGCCATTATCCAAACGTAATCCAAAATAAGGCCGGCTTTAAAAAGATGGAGTATTGAAGGTAGCGTGACTCGATAATAAAAATACTCTTAGAAAAAACTTTAGATCCAGGATAAACTCTGCAATATAATAAAAACCAAAAAACTGTGTCTGCATACCAGTAATCTGAGTAGTCAGAGAATACAATAGACAGAAATGTATTTTTCAATAAATCCAAGCATTCCAAGAATTCAATCCAACCACTACATTTTAGCGGCACAATTTTTCTCTCGTCTAATAAGTAAATTGTTTGCTATAAATGGTGGCAACCTGTTCCATTGTTATGTTGCACCCTCAGACAAACTCAGAAGCTGTGTTTGAATGAATCACTCATGAGCTTGTGTGCTTTTCCCATAAACTTTGAGGAGTGAGCTAAATATATATTTTGCAAACTTAGCCTGTTGTCTGGGAAAATATAGGTGGAGTGGAGACTTTAGTTCTCTCTTGGTTATCTTTGTTTAGTTCATTTGTTTTTTTTTTTATATTTTTAGCCGATTTAAAAAGAGAAGGTTCGCAGTTCGTTTGTATTTTTGTTGTCTTTTTTGTAATTATGCTAGCAGTTTGTTGTGTATGTCAGTAGCATCATGAAAACTACTTGACCAATGTAGTAAGTTGATAGTAGGAAACAGCTTCGAATTAAGGGAGCTTTGACTTTCACTACATAAGTTTTTAATTTTGATATTTGGTACAGATATGGTTGATACATTGGGGAAAGACATACACTACCTTTCATTGCGAAAAAAAATGTTTGAACGCGTTGAAATAGGGTATGAAAGTTTGTGTGGAAGTCCGCCATTATTGAAGATACAACAATAACATTTTGTATTCAGGCACTTAAGATAAACATAAGTTCAACCTTTCTGAAAAATTAGAACTCAAAAAAGTTTGCCTAAAGAAACTATTAACTATTTCAATTCGCAATTACTATTGCAATTTTTAGATTAGTTGTATAATAATTAAAATAATAAACACATTTATCATCCTCTAGCCACCGAGACCATAGCCAAATCTTACTAGGTCATAGATAAGTAACCTGTCAGTATAATCTGTCATTGAGATATTCAATCACTTGTTCGATCTACGAGCTTTCAAATTGAATCAACCGACTGCTTTAACCTAATCAAGTTTTTGCGTACATTGAGTGAACATTGGCAGGTGGAAGTAAGTTTTATGAAAGCAAATGTCATAAATGATTTGTATGATTGATGGTTTGGTTGTTTTTATATTTTTTTGGGTTCCGTAGCGTACCTACCCAAAATGTGACTACGGGAGTCTATTACTGTCCACTCTGTCACTGAAATTCGCACTAACGCAGCTATAATATCAAAAATAATAAAGTTAAAAATAAAGGGACTCCCTTTATTTTTCATTTAAAAAAATGGGCTTTTTCGACGCTTTCTTAATTTTGTTGAGAGGTACGGAACCCTTTCTGTGGTCTGGTTCGCACTTGCATGGATTTTTACTTACAAGTGTACTGTGTTTTATTTACACTTGAATGCTAATCTGGGATATTTTTTAAATTAGACAGGGAATTTGTTTTTTGAGAGCGTTCTTGCTATTTGATATCTTTTTCGTCAACAAAGGCAATAGGTTCATCGGATGTGGGATCTTTAGAACAGTTTTATCCCTAAGTCTCCTTAGGTCTAAGATCCCAGTATCGCCAAAGACCAAAAAGGGCTTTCTCGTATCTATTAAAAAATGAGTGCAATCAGCGCACTATATTAGTTTCTTGCTTGAAAATCCAAATAGGTACTTTGACGATAAAAAATATGAAAAGTGTAGGGTAGAGCGGGGCTAAAAGGCCCAATTTACACATATCCTCCTGTAACTCTTTATCTCTTGGTTCCAAAAGAAAACTCTCATTTGTATTGAATAGCGTAATCCTTCGTGTTTAAGAAGTAACAGTTGAATTTGGCCTGTATTATATGTAAAAGCCAGATAATGACGATTTTAAACATCGTATCCAATGGACCTATATGCCCCCTGGGCGGGGTAAAAAGGACCAGTGCTGGGGAACAAAGGACCAGTATAATTAAATTCTATTATATACTTAATTCAGGAAAAATAAATAAACGTAAATCATGCATATTAACAATTCTTTATATTTATTTATGAAAATCAACATATTTAACAATTAATCACATTTGTTACTTATCTTAAAGTTATGGCACAGCATTTCAGTCTTAATAATTAGTCTTTACTTCGTTTTAAACTTAAATTTAAAATTTACCTACCTTTAAATTGGCTTTTTGTAACATAATTATTTTACCTGTGTTAACGTAAGGAAAAAATATTGTGATTGTCATTAATCATCATCAGATTCACAATTATTACAAATATAGGTCAAAAACGATAAAGACGGATTTACAACCTTTACAATTATAGTAACATTGCATCCAGCCTTCGCCGGGGATGCTGTCCAGAAAAGATTCACAGCACAGTAAACAAAAACATTCTTCTTCAGAACTGGAACTGTCTTCATTTTTATCAGCTAAAATCTTCTTCCTAACTTGCTTATTTTTATGTTTAACCGCTTTTTTTTCGAGAAATCACTTTCTTGTTTTTCTTATTCTCTTGTTCTAAAGACAATGCTTCCTTTTCGGGTGTCAGTTAAAATGGCTGTCTTGCGTCGCTTTCTTCCCCTTGTAACTTTGCTAGCCCCAGCCTTAGGAAAAGGTCTTATAAATTCAGGAGAAAATACATTACTTGAGGATGTGTCCAGTGGGGCACAAAGGTCCAAACATGGACCTTTGTGCCCCCATGGTAGGTGCACTTTTATTTGAGGTCATAGAAAAAAAACGAAAGTGTTTATTATAGTTATTATAGCTTGACAAGAAATGTGAAACTACAAGCTGTAGTATATCAAAAGTTTAACTTTGTCATATTACAAATACAAATCTCAGACTAAATATAAGAAATGTGAAAAATATTACTTACGTCATTTTTTTGCGCCGGTACCACGTACACTCTCTCCGGCGCTCGGAAATTCACTGTTCGGGGCGGCATGTGTACTCCTCCCTTGACCCCTTCGTACGCCTGTCATTCAATTCTATAACGTTCGTTTAATTTCGGAGATATGCATAGTGGACCTTTTTACCCGCGGACCTTTTAGCCCCGTCCTACCCTACATAATAATATTTTAATTCGTGTATTTGTTATCAGCTATCTGATGAGATATCTGCTGATCCATCGGTTTTGTCGAGCTATTTGAACATGATTATGGATCAGCTGAATTACACCTTGTATATACTTATACTTATGTTAGAAAGGTATGCGTACTTGCTAGCTTGGACGGCAGGTCCATTCAGTCTACAGGATGCTTACCTGAGAACAAAAAAAAAACACATTCAATAAAATATACACCACATGACAGATACATAATAAAAACACATTAACAGGAACCCAAGTTTATTTTAACTTAAAGCATTTGGTCTAACTTACAAACAGAGTAATCCCTAAGATTTCTTTCCCAACGATTTCTTCATACAACTTCATAAAGGTGGATATTAAACAAACCTATACCTTAGAAGTTAACTATTTTTACTTTAATTATATTACGGAAGCTAAAGAAAAAGTGTAAATATTTACGTCCGTTAGTTGCGCGCGCGCATCTGGCTTGAACATTGCCTTTCCAATAACTGTGATGGGATTGTGTGGTGACCATGCGAGATTGGGTTAAAGGAATGTGCTTTTAAAATGTCTGTTGTTTTATAGTTAGGGGTAGTATTTTTTTCTATTAAGTTTTTGAACATTAAACGCTTTCGACAGAAAACGTTTAATGCAGCGCGCGCGTTTGTTTGTGTTTTTTTTGCATGAAAAAATAATCAAAAAAAAGTTGACCCTACACTAGGAATTTGTCCTGTATCATAAATAAAGTCAAATACACAAACATTTGTTAGATTAGAAGCTGACCTCAACATAGTTGTAAGGAAGCTAGACATACAATAATGATGATATCGATTAGATAAGTATAAAATATGATTGGACTGCTTCTTTAACCAAGTGGTTCTAAGCGCGCCTGCTACTCTAGAGAGAGGTCTTGTGTTCGATTCCCAGGTCGAGGAAAGTGTTATTGAGTATTTGTATGAAATTCTCAGTAGCAGCTCGGAGTTAGAATTTGTGCCTGCTTAATGACAATAGGCTCGCCCTCTATTACATGGGACTTAAACATACAGTTAAGCTGTGTAGCACCAATGTACACCACATTGGTTCACCTCTGCTTAACCCTTCGGGGAATAAAGGCGAGGTGGTATGTAAAATATGATTTGATTTTAAAAAACCTCTGCTATTTCGTCCTCCGATTTGAACCAACCCAATAGCTTGCCAATCAAAGGGCTCGTTCCTCTAACGTCTCCCGCTTAGTTACCCTAGCCAAGCCTTCGGGTACTCTCTGTATATGGAACTCCCGTTTGATTCTGTTGAAACACGTGTATGATTCGCTCAATCACTGGCCAGGTAGGGCGTGTTGCCTCATTGTTTTACTAACACCTTTTCAAAAGCAATCTTGCGTCTTGGTAATATAGGTTAAATTTTCTTGTACTTATAAGACTTATTTTTTCTGATGGAATTTTGCAACACAGCAAAAAAAACATATTAGTAGCAGTAGACTGATAGCCAGTTGCAGGTCTTTACTCATAAAATACAGAACAATATAGTACATAACAATATATTCAACGGATATTTCAGTAGCATATAAGAATATTTTGGATGGCTCAGTGGTTACAGCGCCGGCCTCTCATGCACGAGGCTGTGGGTTGCAGACGGGCACGGGCAAGTACTAATTTGACTTTTCATGATTCATATGTACTTTTTAAGTTTATCATGGACATCAATGATATCAGTGAAGGAAAACCGTGAAGAAACCCAAACGTATAATGAATAAATGCCTGAAATCGCCAGTTTGCCATCATCTACCTACCCTTACCCCATATTACATGTTTTCTTCTTTCATGCCGTTCTGTCAACCGTCATGCTATCACTGACTCCCTTCTCTTTCATATCATTCTTCACACAATCCATCCATCTGTTCCTTGGCCTGCCTCTTCCTCTCCATCCATCCACAGGAAAATCCGTACTAATATTATAAATGCGAAAGTAACTCTGTCTGTCTGTCTGTCTCTTCTTCACGCCGACTTCAACCGATTTCAATGAAATTTGGTACAGATATAGTGTGGGACCCAAGAAAGGACATAGGATAGTTTTATCCCGGAAATCCCCCGGGAACGGGAACTATGAATCCACGCGGACGAAGTCGCGGGCAAAAGCTAGTAATAATATAAAAAAAAGGTTTTATCTTGTCGCTGCTGTTTGCATTGACCCTAAGACTAAAGACCCTAAACAATTCATTCAATTCACGGTCCATGCACGTGTTTATTATATTAAAGCAAACAATTGTCTTGCACAATCCTATTTCTGTCTTCTAATAGAGACAAGTAAACAATGAAAGTTCGACAATTATTGTGTCTGTATCAAATTGTATGGGCGCGAGGAGTTGTGCAATTGTTTTTGATAAATAGTAAATATAGTAACACATAAGAGCATAGAATAATGGGATACAAATAAGTTAAGTAATCTCCATAATTTTAGAAATTGTAGGTTCTTGCTCATTCTTTTAAATCCAAATAATAAATACTGTTTGAACGGGGCGACTAGATTTAATAATTTTGACAGCTGGGACTAACGGTTTTACGGGCTTTCCGAGTCACGGGGGTGTCGAACGACCAACTTCCAAACTCTGACCTGCTAAAAAGATCAATAACTGACCTGGGAATCGAACCTCATCAGTCGCGCTTGCGACCTTTAAATGTATATTGAACTCAAACTTTTATTTACAAAACTACATAGGTTTAATAATACATTTTTTGGCTCCTGCTAATTATGTAGGTACTACAAGGTTCTGCTCGCGACTTCAGTCGCGCTGAAGACACACGATACACGATAGAACCTAGCCTGTGGCAATCTACAATACTGTAGCTTTCCATCACTGAAATATTTTTTTACAACCCTACCAGTATTACCAGATATTACCTCTTACAAAAACAAACAAACAATTTTACGTACAATTAATTTCCCAGCAGGCCACCAGGTAAACACAACATTATTTCAAGTTATATCAAAAGTAACTTAAAAACAGTGCTTAATCAAAGTGCTAAGGTATAAAGTATTGCTTAAATTCGCTCTAAGATTAAGTAAAGCGACGCATAAATGATTCGCGAGTGAAAGCATTGCGAAAGTCTCTTGATTAAACTTTGGGTCCGATAATTATTGTTTTTTTTTCTTGTGGGGCAGATGTGCCAGTTGTCGGTCGTTTGTTTTGTGTAGTTTTGTTTTTAATCTGATTGATTTTACTATTTGTATTTTGAACACTAATATTTTATAGATAAAATATTTGTATTTTTGTTTGTAATGGATATGATCAAAAACTAAATAACCGATTTTTAAAATTCTTTTACCTATTGAAAGCTATATTATTGGCGAGTAACTATAAGATTAATAAAAAAATAAAAAAAATTCGCTAACCAAATTCACGGGCAAAAGCTAGTAAGTAAATAAATGTGAATAAAATTTAAAAAAAATGTCAGCTATAAATCTTTTAATTATTTGTAAAATACCCTTAGCTTACAACGATGTAAGTAACGCCATCTATGTCAAAAGGTACGAACTAAATAGTTTACGTAAGAAAGTGTATTTATATTTATGCAAGGGTGCATATTCATAGACCTAGCTCTTCAGTTCGCAAAGCAATGTGCCAAGTTATGCACAGAAATGCAAAGGCATGTGTCAAGACTATTGTTTAGTTCGGTTTCGTAAAAAACTAAGGTGCTTGTCAAAAGCCAGTTTTACTTAAAATTTGCATAGACTTGTTGCAGTGGGACATTCTCCTGCATTAAATTTGCACTGTGTGGGGTAAATGGCTTTAACTTATCTTCGCTATAGAATACTGATAGCGAAAGTTAGAAAAAGTTTATATAAAGTAATGAATAAAAAAAAAGTCTGATGGCCCAGTGGTTGGCCGTCTCTCACGTATGAATGAGGCAGTGGGTTCGCTACCGGGCACGGGCAAGTACCAATGTGACTTTTCCCATTTCTTTATGAACTTGTTAAGTTTATCTTGGAGTATCACTGAAATCGGTGAAGGAAAATAGCTTAAGGAAACGTGCACTTCAGTTGATATAAGTCGGAAATCGCACATCCTTTTTGAGCACGCGTTCGAACAATGCTCGGTGCCTTTTCTATGTGGCAAGAGGACTTTGCACTGCAATAAATAGACTGGTGTATAAAAAAATAAATTTAAAATTGGAATGGAACTCGATAGGTATCGAATTTATAGGCTTGCACCTATCTAAAAAAAGTCGATTTTTTATTATTATTTGCCAAAGTTAGTAACTGCCCCTGTCACCCTAATTACAGCTCAGATTGAATCAACTTATTTGTCTTGTATAACGGTAGTAATTTTTTGTGCCTTCCCTGTCTTATTACTTGATATATTAATGTCTTTGTTAATTTGTCTGCCTGCACAGGCAGTTTGCGAGATAATAATTCATTTTTTTTTGTGAATTTGCGATGATATAAATTATATAAAATTATTTATTTCTTTGCTTTTGCGACACTTTTTTGCTCTTTTACAATTCCAAAATGAGCTTTCATTTACACTATCTGGCTTTTGGTTACTTTTGAAAATTTGTATAGTACAGAAGAAAATCGTCCTGTCTGCGTTACAGGCTAAATTTAAATCCATGGATAACTAATATGACAACATATTTAAGCAGCTTTAAGTTTTTATCAAAACAATTTTTCGTTTGCCTGAAAGGCAACAAGACATTTTATAGAAACTTTTCCACACACTCAAACAAGAGGTTGCAGTCAATATGTAAAACAAAATGGTAGGCAGCAGCTAGATTAATAAAGGAAGAGTAGCATCATTACAAATACGGAACAAGCAGCACTGCCCATTCCACACAAAAACCAGCAAATAAGCCGCGAGAAAACTTAATTACAAATTCCCCATTCCTATAATGTCTTGCAGTAATTAGGAATAACTTCAAGTAATAAATACATGACTCCAAGATACTTGTATATCTAATGTCATCAAACAAGTTTACATGCGAGAGTAAGACGCAAATACTTCTGTAATTTCTGCACACACTAGTGAAGGGACAAGATGCTAGTCATGATAAATCGAGTCTGTCATAATCGATAAAACGCATCGATAGAGTCGTTACTCGTGATCGATGATTAGCTAGCGATTAAGTCGATTTCAATTTTCTCGATATGGCACAACGTGTTATATATAGCTATCAATGATTGAGGTGATTGATCAGAAAATGTTGTGTAGAAAACGTTTTTGAAGTCTGTAAGTGGGTTGGGAAAATATAGAGTGAATGCAAATCGGTTATAAACTAGTGGATATTGATGGGGTTTCGCGGATTACTTCAATTTATTAATGGATGTGGTTTACGCAAGACCAGGGAAAGCAGAAATCCCTCATCTTATTTTCGTAACAATTGTTATCCTAATCTACTTTCTAAATCGTCTTCTCAACTTTCGTTTATCCCTTGCATCTAGCACATTCACTTTCAATTGGTTGGGTACATTTAAATGATCACGAATTTTATCTAGCTTGGTAGATACAGGTTCCTCTCGAGACGATTGACTTCCATTATGAATTTTCTTTCTCCTTCGTTGTTCTTTTCTGGTTAGTTTAGTTGCAGGATCCAAGACACATAAAACATTTCACCGGGTTATTTTTTCTGGTTAATGTCCTTGCGGAATCCAAGAGGTTTAAATCGTTTTCTGGGACTACATTATCTCAACGCTTTTCTAGTGGTCGCCACTGTTGATTCTGGCTTTCAGAAGCAGTATTGGTTGGAAAACGGGGGAGTATGGTCCCAAAAAAAGTGATCAATGCATCTTCTGAATTCAAAATAAATAGCTTACCGGACTACTTAAAAAATCCATTCCTTTTTTAAATCATTATTCGAAATTCCAAATTCAAATGGAGAGACCATCCCGATTACTTTTACAACAGGGACCGAATATTAAAATCGATTCTAACCAGTCACTAGTGCTGTGCTCGGGAAAGTTGATACGTATTTATTTAAATACGTGTACCGTGTGAATGTTATTATTTATAGCCGTGGCCGTTGGAAAGCGAACAGAAAAGCTACCGGCGACGGCTCTTGAGATCAGCTTGATGGTATATTGTGCTAAGTTTATAGCTGAAGGAAAAGGAAATAGCTAATATAAAAATGTTGACGGTAAAACGCTTACGTTGTAAATTTGACGTAGTTATCGATGATTTTACTAAACTTATTTATTTACTAGCTGATACCCACGCCTTCGTTCGCGTTCTAAAGCCTAAGTTACTCCTTATTGCGAGTGAAAGTCCCGTCAAAATGTGTCCAGCCGTTTTGGAGATTAGTCGGAACAAACAGACAGACAGTTTGTTTTTGTTGTAAGTACCGTATATATGTACTTTACATTTATTTATTTTCTAGCAAAATTTCGCGTTTATGTTCAGGTCCCATGTAATATGGGGCAAGCTGAGAGTCGAACTCAAGATCTCTAGCGTAGCAGTCGCGCTTAGAACCACTAGGCTAACGAGGCTGTCTAAAGACATAGTATGTGCATAAAATTAGAAGTTCGATATTGTGTTCTAAGCAACAACCACTTCTACTTGTTTAACGACACATTTCAATGAATGTAGGTACTGTAGTGGTCCTAAGCGCGACTGCTACGCTAGAGGTCTTGGGTTCGATTCCCTGGTCGAGCGAAAAGTGTTATTGGGTTTTTTATGAATTTCTCAGTAGCAGCTCGGAGTTTGGATTTGTGCCCGGTTAATAGCAATAGGATCGCCCCCTATAACATGGGACCAAAAAAGATCCTGGCGAACTGTGGGTGTACTAAATTGGTACACCTCTGCCTAACCCTTACTGGGAATACAGGCGTGATGGTATGTGTTCAATGAATGTGCGATACTTTAACGTTTATAGTCTTACCTACACTTATCATTACATTGTTAATCATCTCTCTCTCTCTTCCTTAATAATTGAAAATGTTTTAATCACCCGTCTGAAGACATTTACTTAACAGCTACAATAAGGCAATAATTAAGAAAATGATTTAAGAATACTTATTCTAGGTGATATCGTCATAAATAATGAGACTAGGTTTTGCCTGTGACTTCGTTTGCGTGATTTTTGTTAGGAGTTCTTAATTTTTTTATAATAATATAATTATGTTTTCAGAATTAGACCAGTAGTTTCGGAGATTAACGTATTCAAACAAAAAAAAAAACAAGCTAACAAACTCTTCAGTTTTCTAATATAAGTATTGAATATTTGCGTGGAACCCATTCTTTTTTATTTAAGTAACATCAGGTGTTAGTCAGTAAAAGTCTCGTCAAATCGTTTCAGCCGTTTTGGAAATTAGCTGAAAAACTTAGAGTGAATAAACTGACAGTTGGAAGTTTTCAAAATTGTTTTTTCGTGTAAATACCTTGTAAACATTCATATTTATTTGTAAAAAGCTTTCTATTAATTTGACAATTAACATGACCAACAGACATTTCACTTTAATTTATTTCTTCGATTTTAATAGATTCAACAGCAAATTGACGTGTGCTAGCACTTTCATCGAAAGCGACGCTTACGGGTGTGTGAAAATCGGGATTAGTTTTATCAGCTTTGGCGTATGCTAATATTATATTGCAACTTGCACCATTGATGTAAAGGTCTTTTCATATGGTAACCACCTTGTTGGCTCAGGTTTTGTCCAAGTTTGTAGGTGCCGGAAGCTTTTAAACAACAGAAACCATTATTTTAACTTAACTTTTGACCTCCCAACGATTGGATACGGTCAGTTGTGGAATACTTTGTTGTTCTTTACAGGAAAATCGTCATGAAATCGTAAAGCTTGTATTAAATAGGTACTATGTTTGTTTGAGCAACAGTCCCTGTGTTGCGAAAAGCTTGAGTGCAAAGTTGTGCTGCAAAGAATTTTTAAATCTGTACTTAATAATTATGAAGCTGAAATGTTTTCGCATATATATATAGACAAGGTTCCATCAAGATATTATTTTTTAAAACAATTCCCTTAGAGATTCGCGTCTGCAAAGATTATAGATAGCTCTGACAGCCCTCTTTTGCAGATTTTAAATAGAATTCATATCTACAGCCCGCTCTCAAAGCAGTATATCGTAAGATATGATGCTATGAAAGCAGCAAAAATAAAAATTGCCAGTTTGATTGGACATTTTCTCCTAATGCAGAGTGTTCCTCCTAATACTCTTTGGGTTCCAGAGTCGCGGTAGCAGTGGACGTCCTGCGGCTGATATGCTGATGATGATGATGAATAGCAAGAAACCTGTGAGAACAGAAAGCAAAGAACAGAATATTTAGTAAGCAGTCCTATACTTGAAAAGAGTCATATTTATGTATGTATAAGGTAGATAAGGGCTGTTATTGATGACTGATTCATACAAGTGAGGTAGCTACACCATATATAAATCTCGGTACAGAAATAGAATGAGAGTCCGCGATTCACGATTTTGATAGGGGTTTTGAGATTATTAATGTTTTGGTTTCAATTTATACCTACTGAATAGTAATGGAGAGGTAACAGATTAATTTTGGGATAATGGTTAGATGAATACTTTTATTATGTATCTACAGCTTAATATATAAAATAATAAGCTTAAAGTAGTTTAAGTTACTGCCTATAGGCAGTAACTTAAACTACATCAGGTATATGCCAGTAAAAGTGTCATCAAAATCGGTTCAGCCTTTTAGGAAATGAGCAGAAACAACAGACACTTCATAAATTGTTTTTCTCGCGTAAGTACCTTTTAAACAATAGACATACATATTTGTTTTGTAAAGAGCTGCTATTTTGACATTACAAGCAGCCATTTTATTTTTATATTTTTGTTTTTTTTTACTTGGGATGGTTTTGCTCTTGACTCTCGTCTTGGTCAGAGGTAACTGAGACAAAGTCGACGATGAAGTGGGCTTACCCAGAAGAAGCCTGTTTATTCTAACTTTAAACTTTACATCAACTTTTATTTGAAGTAGAAAACATGTTGCGCCGACCCCAAGTAACATGGGATAAGGGCAGGAAGATGATGATGATGATGATGATCAACTTTTATTTGACTGCTATAAGCTTAGAGCATTAATTAATACTCTAAGGCGTCATAAATATAAAATAAATATCAGCAGTTTCATCTGAAAGGGTCTTTCTAATGAGAAATCACCAACAACCCTACATCACACCTTTTCCTGCTTATCAAACTGAACCTAAGCCTCCACTAGGTCAACAAGCCACTGAAGATAAGCAAAACTAATGCAAGCATATCCAGGTCGCAACGGTTACAGCTAGTGCACTTAATCAAAGGGTAAACTGTGCTATTAGCGGCATCATTTTCTCCTGATTTGCATATATAGTGCCGTGTGTGGTTATAATAACTGGATGGTTCAAGTAAATGTTCTGGATGATTGGATGTTTTGATTTTAGAGGATGTGAAAGCTTGGGAGTATGTGGAGCGGATTACTTTCATGTAGGTACAGTAAGTTTTTCCCATGGAGTTGGTTCTAGTGCAAAAGTATTTAAGTCTAGCGATTTTATCCATGTTCTTCTTTTTCACCAGCGTTAATATTTTGTCCAATCCAAATGGTCTGGTTCCAGAGATTAGCGAGTTTAAACCAACAAGAAAATAAAAACTATTCAGTTTTATTAAAATAGAGATAAAGCGTAATTATTGATGATTATGATGCATGATGGACGTCAATGTAAAAGCAGGAGAAAAATGAATAGAAAAGAAAAGACTGACCAAACGAGATAACATTTATTTCAATTGGACCATCAAAGTTAAAACTAAATAATAATTAAATTACAAACGTACATACAACTAAATAATAATTAAATTACAAAATGTACAGTTAATATAAAAAAGTAAGGTCATAGGGCGTCAAAAAACTCATCCGCATCGCTGTCAATGGGGCATGTGCCCAGAAGGCTGGCAGCATTGCCACGTTGTATGGCAATGCTGATTCTTTGGCCAAAGAGTAGGCCAGCCCTCTGGTCACGTGAAGAATCTATCTTCGCGATGTCGCGATAAACTAGATGAGCGCTCGGCCCCCATGGCCCTACTGACCAAACCAATCCAAAATAAACAAAGAGAAGACACAATTTCAAATGGCAAACAATCAACTACATAATTATTTGAGAACTTGAATCGTCTCCACAAGATAGCAAAGCATACTAAAGAAAGCTCCAAGCCCAGATGGCAGAAGAAACAAAAAACAATTCATCAAAACCAACTGCCGAATGACCTTTAAAAGAAGAAGGGGATACAATTTCAGCACCACATAAACAAGATTAAACACACAAGTACAAACAACATCCAGATATTCATCTCACCAATAATCATGTACCCTTCTTTTGGTAATCCAATATCAGATTACTGTATGCTCAATCTTTATCTTGTCGCGCAGTCTATTGCAAAATGTAGTTTATTACACCGATTTAAAGTTTTCTTTCGGCTTAATTAACACTGTAAATGGAATTCGAAATTATTGTGTTGTAAATACGAATCCGGATGGTAATGGAACGTGTGTTAAATAAATATGGATTTGCGTTGAGTTATGTGGTTTGTGTAATTGTTTTGACAATTTGTAGTGTGGAAATGACTGTTGAACTTAAGAAATGATTGTGTATCTCAATTTATGTCATGAACTTAATTCATAGTTACATGCTAATACATACATATATACTCACGCCGTTTACCCATGGGGGTAGGCAGAAACCACGGAACGTTACTTGCTAATACTGAGTTCAATTATAAAATCTATAATACGAGTATTAAATAAAAAAAGAAGTATTTTTTTGTTTGTTTGTTTAAACGCGCAAACTAATCTCTGGACCAGTCGGATTAGAAAATATTTATGCACCAGATAAGCCAGATTCATGAGGAATAGTATGGGCTATATAACATTACGCTACGACTCACGAGAGCGGAGCAGCAACCAAGGACGTAACTTGACTCTGGTGAAAAAAACCAAGTGAACGAAGTCGCGAGCAGAAGCTACTTAAACAATATTACGCCATAATTTATTTTATTTCTTTACTATTAAGGTTCAAATTTATAACGTAACTATCGCTTATCGCTGTTCACTTGAGCCGTGAAATAGTAAGCGTCTAGACGAGATATTAGTACCAACCTACTTGCAAGCCCTTCTGCTAAGACTTAGATGCACTAGTACGTTATTATGTATGCATCGATGTGATATATAACCATGTCCTATGTCACGTAGAGATGATCTCATGTGTTTTATGTAAGAGGTTAACTTTGTCACAGATTTTAGTTACCTAAAGCTTTTGCTTAAGTATAAAATTAAAGTTATAAGGTAGTTGTCTTTTCAGTTAGTCTATTCTGTAAAAAATCACTCGGTAAAGAATGATGAAGTGAGCTTGGGATGTGCTGTCATTCTACTGTAGTGGTTTTGGTACAAAACTCCGTCTGTAATTATGGATGACATGATTTGATAATTGTAGTGTATTTTATAGTACCTTTTGTACGCGACTTTTTCCGCATCTTTGATATTATCCCGCGGGAACGGTACATTTTTCCGGGATAAAAACTATGCTATATGTTATTCCACACTACATTCTATCTTAGTGCCAAATTTAATTCAGATTCGTTCACCTGTTGTTGAATGGATGTTCGTAAAAAAGTCACAAACATTCATTCATCCATCCTCGCAAACTTTCGCATTTATAATAATTATTATAGTATGAAGTAGGATATTAGTAGGATAAAGTTTAATGGTAGCAATCAGTGGAACATTTCGAATTCGTTCGCAGATTTCGAACGTTTTTAATACGTAGAATTCACCTTTATATTATACCTATCCTTCTCGAAGACCAAAACCTATTCCAAATCATCCATAAAATCATTGTAAAAGCGACCCACTGACCTCACACTAAAATCTAACTTCAACTAACATTCGCAAAGACCAACAAAAAACTTAAAGCTTCAAGCTTTTCTCGAATTTCCCTTTAACAAGTCGATGGCCCCACCGAATAAACGTGCAAGAGTTCTTACACGTTTTTTTTTTTTTTCATTTTTCGTTTCTTTTGCCTATCCTGCATCTACTTAATTTTTTTTATGAATTTTAGACTCAAAACACGCCTATTATAATAGTGAATTTCTTTATTCTAGGGAAATAATTAATTTTAAAATTATAAGAATAATAGTTTATGCTTTATTACATGCTTTTTGAGTCGCCAAGTACACAAGAATAAACATGCTAAAACCTACAGACGTTTGAGAAGATTTGTGATTGTTTTTGAATTTGGGTAATGTCTTCTTACACGTTTATTCGTGTAGAAATGTATGCAAAGGAGAAGGATAGGGCTCCATAGTAACTTGGGCCCAGGTGTTAAGTCAATCAAACTAGTCTTATTTGAAAGAGGATGTAATAACAAGACCTCACTGAAAATTTTGTGAAATTTGGCTGTCCAGGAATTAAGTTATATGAAGTAAAGTAAAAGTGAGGTTACCATAAAATATTGTAGATTTTTGCAATATATTTTTGAATTGCTTCGGTTATGTAATGATTTTGTACATGGAGTGCCAGGAGAGAGCCTCCATGTTTGGCGTGTCGAAGATCTAACACGTTTGGCACGACCTGGACAGTCGCTACAGTTCAAGACAAGTCTTTACATCCAATATCTTGCACTTAGAACTGCTTCTAAGTGCATGATATTGGATGTAAAGGCTATGGGAAATCATCAAATTACTTCTTCTGCTCTGGGCGGAGCAGAAGGAAGGGTTCGTACGCGACCCGCTCCGGATTGCGCCCGCACATATAGCGCCACCCGTATAATATTACTGAATAGATACTGAATTATCGTTTCAGAGTACTGCCTAGCAAGCAGTAGGAACCAACGTTTAAACAACGTTTACACAATAAAACATGGAAAATACGTGCGCACTCAGAACGAAAGAAACCGAACGACAGCCGGTTTTTTTCTTCCTATCATCTGTCAGTGCGGGACCAATGTTGCTAACTGAAGAAAAATTAAAGAAACTCCATTCGCTATGAATCGACTCCACGAAACGAACTACAAACATATTTTGAGATTTTACCGAATTATTCACTATCGATTACTAAGAATTCAGGCATGTATTTAATTGATTTATAGGTTCATAACTTTTTTTAAGTTTTCTCGCTTCCTAAACAGAAACATGGTACAGTATTTTGTGATTTCCTTTAGAAAAAAATAACGGATTTTTTAAGACACATTTCAACTAGTTAACTGCTGGGCCCAAGAATAGCCTTCTCCTTTCATTACTAATGTTTTACTCCACAAAATGGAAGTTTGAATATAAATAGATTATTAAAATTAAAGTATTGCATTGTCTCTTACTATAGTATTTCTTTTTCTAACAATTGTGTTAAAGATTCAAACATTAATATTAATAAATCACTCGTTTTTGCTGTAATAGCTTGTGTATGTGTTTTTTGTAACAATAAAAATAATATTATGGTGACCTTTTTTTTTAAGATGGGAAAATGACCCAAGGGACGGGACGGGAGGGAGTGTCAGACTTTTACTGACTAAAACCCATCTATGTTCCTTCATGTGCCCTTTGCGTTCCGGGGGCGCGTTATCTCTTTCGAACAACCCGCAGCCCCGGCAGGCATCGATCCTTAGTACCCCCTCCATTGTTTGCTGACATCTCTTTGAGGACCTCTTTGACACGGTTTGTCGTTAGTTAACGTACGGACGGTGAGCTACCTATTGCTCACCGCCCACAGACCCGCGTCTATGGTGGCCGGGAGTCGTCTCGTGGCTCCCGACGCCCGGAGCGTCTACCGCGGCGGCCGCTGGGACGGGGGACTCTTCTTTCCCTCTCCCGTCCCGCCGCCTCCTTCTCTAGCATTACAGCTTCGCAAAAGGAGGCGACTGCTTCCCATTCCCTCTCGCTCCGGACCATGGCCTGAACCAGTGCCGGACGCGAGAGGTCGCCGCCGCCGATGGCCACCACGAGGACTCGGCGGTGCTCCGCCCAAGCGGGGCACACCGCCAAGGTATGCTCCACCGTGTCATCGGGGCGATCCTCACAATGGTGACACCCGGGCGTTTCCTCCCGCCCGATGAGGTGCAGGAACCTCTCGAATCTTCCGTGTCCGGTGAGGACCTGCGTCAGGCGGTAGGTGAGGGCGCCGTGGCGCCGCTCTAGCCACTCCTAAAAGAGGGGACTTACCGCCTCAATCAAGGCGAGCCCTGCACGAGGTTGCGACAGTCGTTCTCTCCATGTCGCCATGAGATCGAGCCGGAGGTCCGTTCGCTGATCGGCAATTTGCCGCGGCAGCGGAGTTTCCCCCCCGCCTAGTGCCTCCGCGCGCCACTCGTGTAGGCGCGCGAGGACCAGCGCCTCCACTTTCGTCGATGCCTGTACTTTCTTTTTAGAGTTCCGTACCTACTAAAATAGTCACGGCATTATATTATTCAGGAAAAATATAATCCAAAACTACTTACGACTACAAATGCCGTGGATCTCTCCAGGGCATTACCTCATACAATTTACTTCAGGTATAGTTTGGAAGACGAATTACGAGAGATGCAAATCATGATAAGGTAGTCCTTATCATGATTTGCATCTCTCGTAATTCGCATCAGCATCATCTAACTCTCTCTCTCTATCTATGCTACTGAGCTGAGCTATGAGTACTAACTCAAGAAGGCGGCGTGGAGAACCTACAGATGATGCTGAAAGCTTAAAACTAGCGTTCACTGGAATGTTACCTATACCACTTCTGTTATTTAAGGACTTGATAAGTCTGTGTGATTCAGGAGCAATCTTATAAATATCTTGGGACAACTCATCATCATCACTCTCAAAAATGAATTGCTGTTCGTTAGTCTCGCGAAAACTCGAGAACGGCTGAACGGATTTATCTTATCTTAGTCTTGAAATGTTCGTGGAGGTCTAAGGAAGGTTTAAAAAGCGAGAAAAAATTAAAACGACCCACGGGGGCGGAACTGTAACCAAAGACGCGGGTGAAACCGCGGGGCACAGCTAGTAATTTATAAATACATACATATTATAGATAAATCACACCCAGACACAGAACAAACAATCATGCTCATCACACAAAGTTTGTCCTGGAATCGAACCCACAACCTCCGGCTTAGCGGTCAGGGCCGCTAACTACTAGACCAACAGGCCAGTCAAGCAATACCAAACCATTATCAAAGTTTTTATAAAAATCTACTGCCATTGGAAAACTCCATTTGGAGACACCAATGGCAGCGAGGAGGAGGATTAGTGTTTCTAATATTGCGATTCATTAGTACTTTGTGTTCACGTGGATAAATACATAATTATATTTTTTTATTCTATATACCTGTAGCCGTATTTTATTTCATCCTTTTACAAAATTATTTATATTATTATACCATGCATTAAAAAAGATGTATTACATAAATGAAAACTGATCTTATTAACACTAATATAAATGCATACGGTCTTTATACTCATATAATAGCCAAACAATGTACTGTAAACAAACGTGTAAATAGTTATAGCTGGGTTAAAAAATAAACTAAATATACGGAGAATAATAGTGTAACATTACAGTACGTTTTATTCGTTGTGTATTATTACACGAATAAACGTGTAATGATGTATTGCTGCGACCTAGTCATGCAAATTTCACAAGAGTAAAAATATTAAATAGTTTTTCATGAATTTCCTGAATCTCGTTGGTGTTTGAAAAAAAGTAAATATACAAGTCTATAGTATTTTTTCTTACCTATAATTCGATAGTACATTATCTATACCTATTTACAATGAAATGAGCGTTATTGAAGTTTAAACGTTTTTATTTTTTACTGAAAAGTTGTCATTTTTCTCTTACACGTTTATTCGGTGGGGCCATCGAAGTTACTTTCCTTATTACGGACACAATTACACCGTAATTTTCTCTACTAAGTGGGCAAACTGAACAACGTTCAATTAACTTCCAATGATCGTATTAATTCCGATTTATCTGTCAAGTCTTGGACGCACTCTCTTGTGCCAATTAGATCTCTATTGCTTGTGAGTTTACCATGTGATAGAGGATAGAAAATGAATGATGAAAGTATTTTCACTACCGATTTTTTAAAGAGAAGTTGAAGATTTCAGTGAGTTTTTTGTGTGGGTATTTTTTTTTATCCTTAAAATCTATTATTATTTATTTGAGTAATTGCTTTGAGTTTTAGAGAATGTCTAAGGCCTTTGTACTTTTTTGTAACATAAAGTTAAAATAAACAAACTCATTTTTTTGAATATTTTTATAAAAAAAGAAATAATTTTATAATTTAATTCTCAAATGGACAGAAGTGATTTGACTTTGTCTTTTGACTTTAAAATAGTGTAATGTTACTTTGTTTGTATAATTTTTTCTCGTATTCTTTATCCTATTATATATTTTTTACATAAATTAAGTAGTAGGTACTCCGCGACGAGGTGAATATAAATTACCGTGATTTTATTATTTGGTTTGGTGATTACAAAGTAACAAACAGTGCTCATTAAACCTAGCGTTTTTTCTTATAGGGGGGTTATGAGAAAAAAGGCTGGGCTTAATGAGCACTGTTTGTTACTCGTCCTATCCCTCCTTTATAACCCAAATAACCATCCCACACAATTTTTCCTTTATTTTATCACTCATAAACACTTTTTACGAGCAAATAGTAGCGGCTATGTGCCCATTACTTTTTCTACGTTACTGGTCAAGCCTCGCACATTTAACTTGTAACTCGCAGTTAATTCATATGCTACTTTTTAATACCCTATTACTTATAGATCGAGCTTTTTATCAGATATTTATTAAGACCACCCGTGGTTTGTAGTAACTTTATGTCCTTGTGTCCAATTTCTTTTGTTTCTAATCGGCTTTGATTTGGAATAGATGAAAGAGTTATTGATTTTATCTTGGTGTAAGTTTTAAGAGTCGGATTAGTTTTAATTAAGTGATTTTAATGTCGTGATGCCCCAGTAGACAAGGCATCTGCCTCTGATGCATGGGTTCGAAACCGGGCAAGTACTAATGTACGTAATGTTACTATTTCAATTCGTATATACTTTCTAAGTTTATCTTAGACTTCGCTGACATCAGTGAAGGAAAACATCGTGAGGGAACCTAGGTTTGTAAATAATATATTTTGAAATCACTAATCCGCCATGAGCAAATGTGGTGATCAACGCTTGTGCTTTTCTGTATGAGAACTTGAGAAAAGATAGAATGAGAGGCTGGTATTATTATTCATCACGCCTGTATGTATGCCGAAGGGTTAGACAGAGGTGTACCAATGTACACCCACATTTCTCCGATATGTTTAAGGTCCCATTTAATAGGGGGCGAGCCTATTTCCATTAACCTGGCTCAAAACCTAACTCAGAGCTGCTACTGAGAATTTCAGAGAAAAACCCAATAACACTTTGTTCGACCTGGCAATCGAACCCAAGAACTGTAGCGTAAGCGTAATATTATTGATTGTTTATTATTAATGTTATAAAACGTCCAAGAGAACAGGAAAGTTGATTCAGGACAGTAGTCTCATTACTAGGCCCTCAATTAGTGCTTGTCCCCCGACTTCGTTCATCGATCAAGATGCAATCTGCAGGAAGCTGCTAGTGGTTTATAGGGCTATATGTATGTTGCCTAGAAAGGCTATCTGAGAGTAGCAGGTTTTCTACGTATTTAATTGTTTTTGTTAAAAAGTTTTTAGCTTGTACTGTTAGGTTTTTGTTTTAAATTGATTGAGAGGAAAAACAAGTTGTAAAAAACATGAACTTTCATAAAAATCTTAAAATCTTGTTGATGTTTTGATTTTCAATAATTTTATTTGCTAACACTTTGTAATTTTTTTGAAAGTTTATACAGGGCAGAAGGGATATCGGGAGTTGTATAATTAATTAATTTCATGATTCCAGTTTTTTTTTTGGCCTACCTATTGTAGTTGTAGTAGTAGACCTTTTTGTCAAAAAGCTCGTCCGAGAGGTGCTACTACATATCTATTTTTGCCACAAAGCAGGTTTGCTGTGTTACGGTTTGTAGGGTACGGTGTAATTACAGGCACATTTTAACTTTGTCTCTGGTATGACAACGCATTTCCGAGGCCTCTGATATTGCATATGTCTAAAGGCAGCGGCGACCACCTAACATTAGATGGGCCGTCGGCTTGTGTGCCAGACAATGATATTTAAAAAAAATGATGCAAAACCCTTTGTGATCGTGTTCTACTCGCACTTTACTGGTTTTATTAAATATTCGATACATTTTATCTTCATTCATAAAATCATGCTAATGGTCCATGGAATCTTTGAGCAAGATTCATAATATTCAAAGTCAAAATACTTCCTGAAATTACTTTTTGGAAAAGTACCGTTCATCTTATCTTAATCGAGTTATCGCATTTTTGCATCATTAAACCGTATCTGTGGTAAATTTTGACGTGATCAAGATTTAATGGTTGAAGAGTCAAAAATCCTGTGATGCAGTTATATTGATTGTTATCTCTTGCTTTGTAATTAATCGATAAATTGCATGTACGTCAGTCTATCTACATCTCTATTTCTCGGAATTTTTCGTTGTTTCAAGTAGGATACATGTTGAGGTGAATAATGTTTACTACTACTACCAATACATATAAGATCACTCCATCCATCCCATTCAACTGTCACAAAAAGGCTTTTTTAGAATCTGTTATTTTTTCTTGTTTATGCCATCTTATTTCAGTTGGGTGTTTAAAAAAATATCTAATATTTAGAACATTATAATATGTATGTATAGCTAAGCGCTGTTCATTCAGGAAATCACTTAAGTACCTAATTTTTATATTAAAAATAAATATGACAGATTGACCACATGTAAAAAACTAACTAACTATAAACTATGCCAGTTATCAATATTCATTCCTCCGTTGGAAGTTATTTGACAATTGAAAAATCGATCCTAAGTAAGATTTCTGGACAAGTTATAAAATATTTTTATAAGAAAACTTCTCATGGCCAAAGCAGTAACTTCTAAACTCAACCAAATCACAAACTTTACCTTCAAGATAAATAAACAAAATAAAACAGGTTTCGATAATCGTACCCACTTAAACATGCCAAAAGATACTCGCGGTTTGTCGGAAGAGCCGAAACGTGGTCGGCACCGGTATAATTTGCTTAAAACACCATACAGAATCGCAAAATGATAGCCCCATGCGCAGGAGTCGATATGGCGACGTGTTTTGGTGGGAACCCATATTTTCGTCATCCTCGTTATTATATTTTTAAGTTTTTTATTGATAATAGGTATAATTTGTGGATTAGCGATGCTGCAGGCTATATTTCTCAAGTATTTAAAATTGAAAACTAAAGGCTTTAAAATCTGTAAGCAGGTAGTGTTAAATTAAGCTCAGAGAATATTACGACAAAATGATGTTATTGGACAAATGTAAATAGATGGTACATAGTAAAGATCAGACTTTTTGGGAATTTCGTTTCCAAAGCGATATAGTTATGTATATTAGGATTGCAGAGGTATCTTGCACCCCTTTGCCGCTTGACAAAGCACTGACTATCTGTCTTGGTACGCTAAGCACCTCAAAAATTCTCACGATGATACTGCATTATTATTAAACCCAGTCCAGGGTAGATTTATCCTCCTTTGAGTTGGATTGTCGTCCCATCGGACCAGTTACAGAAGAGGAAGTTGTCTAATATTTGCTCACTTACGGGTGCAGTGTCTCACTATTTCTTGCGTACTTGGCTAGTCTCCTTTGAGATTGGACGCCGTGACCGATGAGAAATTAAAATAAATTGTTGTTTGTTGTAGACATTGAGGGTAAACCTACTAGGTTTATCTTTACTCTGCTTGGAGACATTCATGACCCCTAAAGTTCCGCCAAGGCTCCCAAAAACATCCACACTCAAGTACAATGTCTCTCACTTTGATGATACTGCACCCGCGTATATGGTACAACAATAATGTCGGAAATCAAACAAAAAATATAATTACTTCTTATCTGGAATCGATCATAAGAACTAGTGTTCCTTGCACCTTTTCAATGGAAAAAGGATGAGGCTTTCTTTTAAATTACGGTGCCTGCATCCGTTACTTAGTGGTGAAGATGCTGGTTGAATCTTGTTGATAATAAGATGGTTTGATGTATTTCTTTGCTTTTCCCGTTGGGTTTTTAAGAGACTTGTTAACTTAATACTTAGCTTTCTGAGGACTTTTTGACAATTGAAAAGTGCATGCAAATAGTTTACCAAAAAAATATGGATACAGCCTTTTATGTCCGTTTGTATGCATTTTTGAAGTGAGAATTTTTAAGCGAACCTCTTTCTTAAGCGTTTTTATTAAGGGTAAACATATGGGTTCGCATCACCGAGAATCGAAATACTTAGGTGACGTGTTGCACCAGGTCGATGACAGCTATTTCAAACTTTGAAGTTTTTAGCCGGTAGTCCCATAACTGCTTATTTTCTTTATTTAATTTCATCGATATTTTCGAAAAAAACAACAAAGGACTTCTGCTACTGTTTTTGCTATCGCGTTTTAGTTGTCACTATTAGGTACGGGGTTCATTTCAAGCATCATTCCTATCGAATTGTTTACTAACATTGATACAATATTACATCGATGCATTATACACTGTGCCCGTAATTATGGTAATGTCGAACATTGATCACCGTTCTCAGAGTCAATGAACTTGAAGGTATGATCGGGAGTCTTGTTTGTGGTTATTTTTAGAACCATTTCCTTACAGTTCTGTGTGTACGAATTCGCTTTGTGTATTCTTATTGATTTAGTTGTTTATATGGTTGCTTTTACAATGTATAGACGAAAAGATTCAGGAAAATGTCATTAAAATTCAATGCTGGAAATTTAAAAATAGACTCTAAATGTAAAAAGGGCTTGCATCACTAGGTTTAGATACGATCTGAATTAACCCTGTGGTTGATAATTCAATACCGAGCAAGCAACAATGTGTATTTTCCAGTCATATGTAAGTACCTACTTTTTAGGCTAAACTTGGACGTCATTGACATCGGTAAAGAAAACAGCGTGAAGAAACCCGGACTTTAAATTTATGTATGTAAGTCTGAAATTGCCAAACCATCTCGAGGTAACTAGGTGTTCAATGTTTGTGCCTCTCTCTCCTCTTTGTATGAGAAAAGGCCTTTGTCCTCCAGTGGAACAATAACACGCCAAAATAAATAAAAAAACAGAACTTCACTCACCTTCATTCCACGCAGAAGTGATATTCTCATGATAGAAGTACTCCGTCTCCTCTTCGTCCGACCACAGCACACCTTCGATGCTCGACGTGATACCTTGTCCATCAGGCCCTTCCACCAAAGACCTACGCGACAGCTGATCATAACTCGGAGGCCTAGACAGCGAGTACCCAGAAATATCAGCCAATGACGACCGAAAATTCTTATAACTACGACTATCTATTGGTCGGTAGCTCCGAACTGATCGGGTGTCTTCGGATTTTACCGAACGGAGTGACCGACAATCGTAGTTTGGTCCTTCACTTGAACTAAGATCGCCTAATGAGACTTTGAAATTGTTGGATGAAATGTCTCCTAGAGGGACCTCGCATGATCGGCGTTTCATGCTCGTCTTTTGCGAGGGAGTCTCCCCAGTCGCTTGCATGTGCCGACTGACGCCAGCACTATGCAAGAATTCATTGGAATTGTACATTTTAAACTAGACTAAACTACTAGGAACTTGATCTGACTAATTTTGCAGGAATTATTCGTTCGTTTGTCGAGGGCAATCTGGAACAAAAGAAAATAGGTTTTTAGTAGGTTTCTAGAGATAAGACTCATGTTTCTCATGTCTGTAGTAGATATTCAAAACTTTAAGTATTCGTCGTTTTACGGATTTTGTTCTTAAATTTTTGGAAAACTCAATTTAATGTACCTAGATAATTTGTATTTAAAGTAAGATCATAACTATTTCCACGAATTAATTAATATTTTCAAAATACAAACTACCTATTAAATTCCTAATTGGAAGTATTAACATTTTGAATCAGCGCCATCTATTAAACGTTCGGCAGACTAACAAAAGACAGAAAATGGGCACGCTTGAAGTAACGTCTCCCGACACGCCATGCGCTACTAACTTTCTAGAAGCAGTAAAAGTTACTATCTAATTGAATAGATGGCGCTGTTAACAAGTTTTGTTTTTATTAAAAGAAATAAGCTCTCTGAAAATAAATAGAGTAATTTGTAGTAATAGAAAAATCACTTTAATGAAAAATAAACCCGGGGTTTAAATAAGACTCACATACCTGCATGTATTACTACAATAATTCCACAAATAACCAGCCTATTATTATTACTTTATGGAACGCAAAAAATAATTGAGGATACTGCTAAGAATGTCCAAAATCATTATGACAAGACGTATTGGTATGACAAACATCTGTACCAGGTGTCACCTGGCTATACTAAGCTAAATATAGACTCGAAACACCCTCATTCGAGACCCCTTAGATAAATAAACTACCCAAATATTAATATTGTTCTAGTTCATCGATCTTTTCTATTTCGGTACCTATAAGAGGTCATTGAACTTTGTTAGTAGCTATTGATTACGGTTTATAGATTTTCGCAATAAGTTATAATAGGTACGATACGATTTGTGAATGGATGCTTTTTGGATCTCTCAATCATTTTAGCTTTAATATTGTTAAGTTTCAATATTTTTTTTAATATTTTATTTTGTTAGTGGAGTACCCACGAAATGTAAACAGAAACATCATAATTATATTTATTTGTTTATTTAAACTTTATGCAAGAAAAACTAGAGGAACACGGTGAGCTAATTGATTTAATTCTGCGAAATAGAAAAAAAATATTGGCATTTTCTAGAAGATGATGTAATTATTGTTTGCCCACTCAAAGCATAGGTACATTTTCTACCAGTCAAAGGTGGTGAAGAGATAAAATGGCACATTATAATCTATCAACATCGCATACTGCCCATCTCAACTCAGTAAAATCGAGCAAAAATTATTACTGGGAAACGCCTCTTATTTTTAGTGCGAAAAGTAAACGTAGTGTTATGTAACATACGCAAAACATTGTGTTTATGGGTGTTTGTAATATATAAGGGTCGTACAGTTAAAAGTTAACTGAAAAATAAATGATGCATGATAAAAGTAGAAGACTGCCTCGGTGTACTAGTGGTCCGAAGCGCGCCTGCAACGCTATAGGTCTTAGGTTCGATTCCCAGGACGATCAAAATGTTATTGGGTTTTTCTATGAAATTCTCTGTAGCAGTTCGGAGTTAGGATTTGTGCCCGGTTAATGGCAATAGGCTCGCCTCCTATTACATGGGATGTAAATATACTGACGAACTGTGGGTGCACATTGGTACGCCTCTGCCTAACCTTCGGGGAATCCAAGTGTGATAGTATGTGTGTTATGATAAAAGTAGAATGATTTTGATTGTAAAGTGAGATAAGTAATTAAATCAAATTACAGCTGATTCTTTCGAACATAGATCTGCATCTATGTTCGAAAGAATCTATCTATCTAGAAGAAGCTACTGCTAGCTTAGCCCAGGACCTATCACAAGAAAAATAACAGACTTTACATTAATTATGAACTGTAAACACACCTACATGTTACTCGTACGTACTACTAAGCCTACCTCTTCAAAGCAATGTAAAAGCCTGGTATCACTTAGTACTAATTAAGAGCTAAGCGTAAGTACAGACAGAACATTAGGCTTAATACCGGAGTATTTAGGGTATGTTCACATGTAACGCGCGTTAACGCAAGTCAACGTCCGATAAAATTTAAAGAGATTTCACATGACGAGCGCTGACGCTCATTGCGAAAGTACTTAAACTACTCAAAACTGCAAAATAAGTATGTGCCACACAGTAACAGCCAACAGACGTTACATTAGTAGGAATCAAAACGCGCGTCAACATGCGATCGCCTGTATTTAGAGACTTTTTCTATGAGCGCCGCATTAAGGCTCGCTAACGCGCATTAACGCACGCTCATATATTCACCATCATCATCTGGTATGGTATGCATCCGGCTGATATGGTTATCAGCCGGAGGACGTCCCTAGATAGACATCCAATAGAACCGGTCGGAAGCGGCCTGCATCCTGCGTCTTCATGCGGTCTATGTGGTCAGTTGCACATAAATACCGGGATGTCTAGACGCGCGAACTGAAAACGCGCGTCAACATTTTGCCATCTGAACATTACCTTACCCAAAGCAAGACAGGCACATAAAACGCTAGGTTCAAGGCATAAAACATGGCTCCTGACTAAAGATCTTTCAGAAGATAGTGACGAAATTCTAATTTATCCCTACTAGCTATAACTTGGATTTGATGTGTGTTTAATTTGTACGAGCACACGGCACGATCCCGGCTTCAGATAAATGGGGTTGTCCCAATCTTTTGTTCATAGTTAACACGTGCCGAAGCCACTCACACGACCGCAGTAGTGAGGGGACAGGGTGGGACGAGGTCGAAATATCGATACAAATCTAAGGTTTTTTCTTTTAATAAACTATTTACTGGCATACTTGATTTGCCAAGGAGTCAGTCGGTCAGAAAAGCTAGTTGCTCGTTCCAAAGAGTTTTAAACGATTTAGAACGACCAACTAGCTTCAATTCTCTGACTATGAAATATATTGTTGAGGTGAACGTTGTTTTAATTGATATTAAATTAAGAATACCAAAAATAAAGTTGAAAATTGCTTCGTTACGTGCAAGATGATAAGTGATGCGATATTTCTAAACGTTTTACTTACCCGAACCGAACTGAACCCATGATCTCACTCTCAAGGACCACGAGACTGATAAATAAATTAATGATTGATGACTGTTAATTACTGCAGTATATGTAATGCATAGAAAAGCTCCATAAATGTCAAAAGCAGATGTCAAAACAAGACTTGAAGAAAAAATTTACATCGATATCCTGATCTATCGGGCATATCACAACACTAGTCTTTGATTAATTATACAAGGGCTAGACACAGGGTTGTAATGAAACTGCTGTCGATCGCTCTCACGTACAATAGCCACCTTTGAACCGCCATGCGACGGGAACGATTTCTTGCGCAAATATCGATTTGGTTTTTGTGTGACATTTGTGAATTGAAAGGTGGAGTGTGGTGGAACTAATGACTTATGTATGTGGAGGAGCCCTAACTACAAAAAAGTGGTTGTTTGAGACACAAGATGGCAGCCTAATAATACTGGCTTTGACATGTTTAATGCAAATATAGATTTTATTGCAAACGATAGTTGATACTCAAAATATTTTGTTTTATTTTCAGCCTTTTAAAGGAGGCTTACAGATTAAGGGATCAAAAATATGGTTGATAGCTGGTCCGCGTATTCTACGTTCTATGTTAGGGGGTTTGGTTTCCGCACTTAGTCCTACAATGGACCATTGTGCGTGGTCCGCGTATTTTATCGCGTCCAAATATTTTTGAAAATAAAATATATCCTAGTCAAGATTTTTTTAAATCTCGTACCAAATCTCATTAAGTTCCGTTCAATGGTTTAGTTGTGAAAGCGTAATAGACAGAGCAAATTTCGCAATTATAATGTTAAGGTCGACTTTCACAAAATAACTGAACATATTTAGCGCCAAATGTGTTTAAATAGTATTTCTGTCTTTGTCACCTTCTAACGATGTGACAGTGACAGACTGAAAATTTAAACACATTTAGCACTAAATGTGATTAAATTTTCATTCTGTGTCTGTCACCTTCTGATAATGTGACAGGGATGCAATGGTGTTCTAAATACGTTTAGGCACTAAGAGCGCCTTCACACTAGTGTTTGTCCACCGTAGGCGTTCGATGAACGCAGACGCCGCGACTATGCGGCGCACTCAATTGAACGCTGGGCTAACGCGGCGCTGACGTCACACAATGGCGTTGTCGTTTCAGCTTATTTATTTACTCTTGCATTGACGCCGCGACAACGCGACGCCTACGCCACGTAGTCGCGGTGTCTGCGCTGCGCATCCGTTCATCGAACGGCTACGCTGGACAAACGCTAGTGTGAAGGCGCTCTAAAGTATTTAGTGCTTTGAGTGAAATTGGGTCTTAGTGTTTACTATTGTTCTTGAAGTATAATTAGGTAGTTAGTTGTGTTTAAAACTATGAGATAAATTGATGATAGATCTTCTATCCATAAATAATTTGAATAGACAGCGCGAAATTACCTTCATCCCTTGTCAAAAACACACTGCAGCATACCAAAGTACCTATGTACAAACGAACTAAACAAAAGTCCGTGGAAAGAGAAAAAATATACGGCATTTTCGGAATAATTCATACGCCTTCAGCCATGTTGATTCTAACATGTCTGTGCCTCGGTCGACCAGACCATTTCATTTCCTGTGATGTCCCCATCTAACATCGGATTTTTTTGGGTTCCGTAGTACAAGGTTTCGAGGTATCTATTTATAAGTCTAAATTATTGGCCAAGTTAACATCAAGATTAGACTCTGGACAATGTATTGAGTCTTAAGTTACTTTGGCTATATCGCTCGAAGACAACCAGATAACTTCAGTTAGAAGCAAACATGTTAAGAACTAAGGTTGGAAATAAAAAAAACCGTCTTTTAAAATCGTAATAACTTTTTCGCGTTAGAAAGAAAGTTATTGAATGTAAAAAAATACAAAACACTATGTTATCTATATGTAGAGGCTAAAACAGTCCTAATTATTAAGTACAGCATGTTAACATTTTTCTTAATAATCTACAAGAGTTAAAACATATTTTATGATGTTCTTTTTAGTACGTATCATAAAATTAGGATCACTAGGCTAACGAGGGAGTTATGATTAACTAAAAAAATAAAGCGTACTGAACCCTGCTCTTACATGTTCTATCACGCACTTAGCAAAGGTTTTTTTTTCAGTGGCTGAGTGCGATTGTCCGTGGTACGCGTTTTCAGGCTATTGACTTTTAATTTCCGGCCTAAAACGTGATTTCTGTTTTCTGTAATATAAAATTGAAAATTAATATTCTATTTGGATTTACTTGATTTGATATTTAAATATTCAGATGGTGTTATTATTAGATGGGGAGATTATTGCCTGATTTTATATTCAATTTATTATTTAATAGTAACGGTTTGTATTATGGTGAGGTAGGATTATGGTACTTGTGTACCTACCTTTTCATGGTTTTATTTAGTTAAATGCGTTATAGTTTTTTTTTTGAATACATAAGGTAGAGTACTTTTTCAGAAAGTAAAATCTGTAAAAAGTCCTTCTTTCAGAAATTAAAAAAAAAAATGTGTCAAATCTTATTATAGAAATGGTTGAACACGAAAATTAAATGTGGACATTTAATCAGAACATACTCGTATACTTCTTCTTCTTTTTAGCGTATCGATAGCAAATAATAGAATATTAATATTAAATAAATAATATATTTTTTAAATCCTACTCCATACCATACCATCACGCCTGTATTCCCCGAAGGGTTCGGCAGAGGTGTACCAATGTACACCCACAATTCGCCGGTATATTTAGGTCCCATGTAATAGGGGGCGAGCCTATTGCCATTAACCGGGCACAAATCCAAACTCCGAGCTGCTGCTGAGAATTTCATAGAAAAACCCAATAACATTTTTTGCTCGACCTGGGAATCGAACCCAGGACCTCTAGCGTAGCAGTCGCTCTTAGGACCACTAGACCAAAGAGGCAGTCAGTACTCGTATACTATAAATAAGTAAAAATGTTTCTAGATCGTCTGTAAAAGGCAGGGTGTATCTAGGTTGTTCTCAGCTCGTCCAAAAAGTGTTATTGGGTTTTTCCATTAGGAATTCTTCAGTAGCAGCCCAGAGTTTGGAAGTTGATGATGTGATACCCCGTGGCTCGAAAAGCACGTAAAGCCGTTGGTCCCATCTTTCATTCGTAGATCTTTCACAGTCGTTACGGATTGTGAGAAGCCAGGAAGTCTGAAAACTAGTCTTACCAAGAGGTATCGTGTTGCCCAGTGACAGGGTTGTGGAGGCCAGGTAGGCAGTCGCTCCATATATAACACATTCAGCTGCATCCGGTTAAACTGGAAGCCGACCCTAACATAATTGTAAAAAGGCTAAGCAGATGATGAAGAGTTCGTTTGTAAGAGACGTTTGGGACAGCTCAGAAGAGGTATGTCAATTGATTATTAGGGTCAAGCACAAAATTGTTAAACAGTTTTCTGAACACGTGGATCATGGAAGAGGAAAAGGGTTAATTAATTGTTTTAACCTAAATGTATATTATAACATTGTAATTTAAACTCAATAAAGCAACATTCACTTCCACTTGACCGAAAATAACTAACAATATCCATCAGATTTGTTACTTCCAAACTAGGGTTGCCACACGAACTTTATAATAAAGAACTGGGGTCCTACATCATCTCTTAAAATCGTACCACTTTCGCCACCAACCCATTACTGTACCACTGCAGGGTAAAGGCCTCTTCTCATACAAAGAAGGCACGAGTAATTGATCACCACTCTTGCTGAAGGTGGATTGGCCCCCAGTAAGTTTTTCCTATACTTACTTTGTACTTTACTAGCTTGCGCGTCATCATCATCATCATATCAGCCGCAGGACGTCCACTGCTGGACATAGGCCTCCCCCATAGATTTTCAAAAAGACCGGTTGGAAGCGGCCTGCATCCAGCGTCTTCCTGCGGTCTTAATCAGGTCGTCCGTCCACCACCGTGGCTTCATGTGCGTCAAAGTTAATATGTAATCCCAAGGAAACCGTAAATTTTTCCGGGATAAAAAATAGCCTATGTGATATTCCAGACTATAATCTATCTCTGAGGCAGATTTTAATCAGATTCGTTCAGCCGTTCTGACGTGATTGAGTTACAAACATCCATCTATCCTTTCGCATTTATAATGAGTAAGTAAGATGAGGGCAAGAAAGTACTCTTGACCTAATTCGACTTTTGAAGGTATTATAATCGCTCCAGCCGATTCGGAGATTCGCCTAAACAAACAGATAGGTACTTCAATTTAATGTATTGGTATAGATGTTATACTTTAATTTCTTCCTTAGAAAGTAAATATACCTAGAGAAGTTGTACTTTCTTTATACCTTAAAAGAAAGTAAATATACCTTCTCTATTTACTTAAAGGAGGGTTGCAACCCTATTCCCAACTGAACTGAAACTTATTCAGAATCTCTTGAATTTTAATGCCTACAGTTGCGAGCGAAAACATTTAAAACGAACTATTATGCGGTGCTAAAGCTTCAAAGTGTCCGTCATTCGGTCGGTTTCCAGCTATAATTAAGCTAAAGTTAGTGCCAAGCTTAAACTAGTGCTGTTAGAGTAGGAAATGAAACGGATTTTTTTCCAAACATGGCAGGATTTAGTGGGGTTTATACCTAATTTAGATCCTGTTTAATGGAGTTGTGAGGGGTTGAAAGTTTATAGGGAAGGCAAAGGGAAATAAAACATAGGAATTAGTGTGATTGTCTCAGTAGCATTGGTGTGTTTTTGTCTTCTTGTTTAATTTTTAAGTCAGGTTATTGGATTTTCGAGTTTGGGAGTACGTGGTGTGATACCTCTGTGACTCGGAACGCACGTAACTAACGTACACGTAACACTATTAGCAGTATAGTATATTCGTGGTATAGCTTTTTAGCAGTATATAAATACTGCACCTGATTTCTTCCCGGTCATGTCGGATTGCCGTCTTAACGGGCCGTGAGAGTGAATTGCACCTATATAATAATAATATTGCACATATAATAATATTCCTCAAGTGAAAACCTCAGTTTTTAATTCGAGTACCTACAGATAATAATTAAAGTATTTAACTGAACATTAAATGACTAAAAATAAACAGCTATATAAACCGATTGACATCTCCAACGAAATAACCTTTACATATCATTTCATGCCTTCAAAACTGCGAAAAGTTTATATCAGTAGGCACACCTCCACCACCTCTAAAGGTATTTAAAGTTCAAACTTTAAATAACAGATTAAGGAAGCATCATGACAAGAGATCGCATCGGTTAAAGAAGATGAGTGACGAGGGTCGACAAAGGTCGGCTTCAGTGGACCGGTCATGTGGAAACCATGTGTGAAAGCCGATTAACCAAAAGGGATTTACACTATAATATATTGCCGAAGTGATGGCGTAGAAAGAACTTGTGTAAACTGACCATAATGATGTGCTTTTTGTAGTCGCAGACGTCATTTTACGTGTATACCAAGGTGTTTATTTGCTAAATTGATTTCTGGGTACTATAGTGTCTATTGGGAAAAGGCCGTTGCTTGTTTCGCTGGCACTACAGTGTCCAATGGGTACATGTAAAATATTATGTCTATTTATCAAAGTCAAAATTCAAATTATTTATTACAATTAGACCATTTCCTGGTACTTTTGAAGTTAGACTGTTGAAGCTCGTTGCTTGTTCCAAAACGTAGGTCTCCTTTTGAACAAGTGTACAAACACTTGTTCGAAGGAGTCACCGCGGCCCTGGAACGCAAAGGGCAATGAGATGAACAAGGATGGGTTTTAGTCAGTAAGCGTCTGACACTCCTTTCCGCTCTGCCCAGGGTGGAAGAAGTCATTTGATCATTTCCAATCCTTAGAAAAAAGGAGCTCGTAGCTAAGTATCTCCAGCCAAAGCAGCACAAGCAAAGCCTTTCCGAAGTCGGTCCATAGATGGGTGACCTTCTACTACAAATGGTCTCGATTATCATTTGAAGACAGTTGACTGTTGATACATTTGTATGAATCTCAAAAGCCTGAAAACCAGTAACTAACCAAGGGGTCTCGTGTTATCTGGCTACTGAGTTGCTTTGGTCGTTTCATAAAAACTACAACTGGAATTTAGCTGTGTCTGGTTGCCACGATTAACCGCAAAGTGGTTGGGTAGCTATAATAGGAACAGAATATGCAATCGCTCGTTCGGTTTAAAACGGGGGACAGAATACCTGACATTTATGTTCCACCTTATGTTCCCCAATCGAAGTAGATACCTATTTGTATTAGTAAGAAATTCACGAACTATTTTTGACCTTTATAAAAAGTGATAGGAGCGCAATATACAGATTAGTTTAAACCACAGTAATCTTATCACTGCATTTTTTTCATAGTAGTAGTTATAGTTTCATAGTAGTAGTATTTTTTTTCATAGTAGTAGTAGTAGAGCTCTTTGTGAAGGAATTCGTCCGGGAAAGTCAAGGGGAAGTACACCTATTTCTACCGCAAAGTAGCGTTGCTGTGTTCCGACTTGAAGGGTATGGGTGATGGTGTAAGTACAGACACAGGAAGCATTTCAACTTTGTCATTTGGAAAGCCTCTGGTATTGCAGATGTCTACAGTCAGCGGTGACCACTAAATGTAAGGTAGACCGTCGACTAGTTTACCATACAGTGACATAACAAAAAATAAAACGGAAAAAATGCTAAACAAAAAACACAATCTTCCAGTTAAACTTTATTGTACGGAATCCTTTTATCCACACTTCGCATAAAAATGAGCTACTAGATAAAAAAGATAAGACTGCAGCCTGTGCCATCTTTATTTAATGTGACAATTTAAAGCGCAGCACTCATAAACCAGCTTTATGAGTTTTACAGACGGAAAAAATTGTTTAACTATCCTGGAAACCTACTTTGTCTGCTCACTGTTGCGTTTTTCATTTTCCTGCATTGTTATTTTTAGGGGTCTTATACGGTCCTAACAGAGTCGTAATGCTCTTGCACATACGTCCATCTGTCCGTCTATTCATTTGTCAGAGCGAAAAATCTCTATCTTTTTAAATATAAGGTCCCTTGCTCTTCCTTCCATCTATCTGTAAATGGGACCCATCTTTATCTTCTTAAATTATTTATTTATTTATTGCATTCATGTCGTTTACAAGGTCTTGTTACAAATACATAATAAGTTTCGTACATGAACCCTGCTAGGGCACCGCAACATTATGTTTCTTAATTATGAATTAAATTATTTTTGCATGCATTATTATATTAAGTTATTTAACAAATTAGTATTGCATTATCATTGTTCTCATTTCATTATTAATTAGATTATTACTGGATGTCTTTACATTTCTACATTATTACATTGGGTCAATCTTCAAATAATCTAAAAATATTGGTATTACAGAATGTCAATTTGTCAGGAACTGGTTTATGCTATAATAACACTTCTGTATTAGGTGCATTTTAAGTGCGTTTACAAATTTATTGTCAAATTCTATGGCTTTAATGTCATTGGGTAATTTATTATAAATTTTTATGCACATTACAAGAGGTCCTGAGTGAAACATAGCTAGTTTTGAACTCGGCAATGCTAATTCATTTTTTACTCTTAAGGAGCGTTGCAGCGGTCTAATTAACATAGGTAGACACTGAAATTTTACAGAACGTGGATTACTATGACTACCATGTCAACAAATAATAAGCCTCTCGGCTCAGGACCAACTTCTTGACCGATTTTTTGTCGGCGAGAATAGAACATATGAATTCTAAGCTTACCAGCTTAGCCTTTGCTAATAGGTATACCAACGCACACGGCCGATATAAAAAGTCGGTCCCACGATACTATGGATTTATTGAATCGGTCCGTTAATCGGTCCTCCAAATAGTCGGTCGTGGGCGGAGAAACAAAAATAAAATAAAGTTACAAATTGAAAGTAGTAAATACAATAGATGTATTTTTTGCATATAGTGTTAAATATTTTATAGAACCCTTCATATGTGAGTCCAATTAACATTTTTTTTTAATTTATTTTTTATACCACTGTAGGTGGCAAACAAGCTAACGGCCCGCCTGATGTTAAGCGGTTTACATTTGTTTATGTACGTTTTTATTGTTAGTATTTTGTAACACACCTTAATTTCAATATACACTCCCGCATTAACATTTGTATCTACGTTTGAAAAAAGGTACCTAAATAAAAATGAAAAGTAAACGTAAATTAAATTCGTTCGAATTTAAATTTGCAAATACTCGTTTCGCACGTAATATTTATTTAGTTTGAAGACTTTATATATGTAAATAGGTGATACGTATTGTTCTTATTGTATAAATTAAACTAAAATAAGTAAGGATAGTCTTATTTCTAATTTGAAAATTATCTGGAAACCGAACAACCAAAAAATAATAGTTCATTAATTATTGACCACATATCATAATTTTATTTCACTATTTATCGTCGCCTTTGAGTGAAAACCCCGGGAATGTATTTTTGCTGAAATTTATTTAATTGCGTTTCTAGGAAGAAAACCTCGCAACGCATATCCTGATTTGACTCATTTGTTCATTCAATACTCATAGCGCCATCTATGACAGTAAATGAGAACCTCGTAAATACTCGCATCTGTCAGTTTGGCGTGTTGTACGTAAGTAGAATTTTATGCATTTGGGACAATCTTATAGTATCGAACCGTTCAGGATATAAAAGCGGGTTGAATCTCGATATTAATTAATAAAAAAACGTAAAAGACGCCGTACAAAAATTTTACGGTACGCAGTTTTTTCTTCCTCCTGAAAAGTTACCTCATTTACACTTACGAGGTTTTCACTCTAAGGCGTCGTTATGTCTTTTAAGGCAACCTCCTAAAGTTTGACCAGCAAAACTGCACCGTATAGATGTCACAAAGAAGAATAAACTTTATCTCTATATCCACCATCGTCCAAATTAGCTTCCAAGAGTAAAACCACTCCAAATAGCTCCACAAATATAAATCTTGGTCCACTAACAACAGCTGACAATATCTATTAAAGTTGCTCAGATAAACTTCGTAAAAACAGTGGCGCCTGAACTCGTTAGCTCGGTTATAGTTAAATTTATTCCACTCCGGGTATGACGAGGCTATTTGTGGCGGGAGTCGGCCACCCCTTCACAATGGAGACGAATTTGGGGAAGATGCATATTGTAGCAGGACGTTGACGTAGATTTTTTGAAAAATTGGAACTATTTCGTAAAGATTTAAAGCTAGTCGCATACTGGTCTGTTTCGTAAAGATTTAAAGCTAGTCGCATAGTGGTTTGTTTTGAGTCCCAAAAGTCAGAGTTTAAAGCTTTTATTTCAATTTTATAAAACCACTAGCTGTTGCCCGCGACTTCGTTAGCGTTCACTATTTCATTGTAACCTTCTTTTTTTTACTATAGTAAATAAAATTTCTGTATTCTTATTATAACCCATAATATACCATCACGCCTGTATTCCCCGAAGGGTTAGGCAGAGGCTTACCAATGTACACCAACAGTTCGCCGGTATGTTTTTAGGTCCTACTAAGTTACGGAATGTCACGCAGAGTCATTATTTTGCTGCGAAGTTATTTTAAAACTGTGATATCTCCTAAGATATTCATTGAAATTAAACGATGTAAAGGGCAATTTTGTTCAAAATTAAACACTTGTGATGAATAACGTATTTATGTTGATGAGGATTAATACTATGTTCATAAAAACACCTTCGCAAATAATGCATTATATTAAAACAAATTTTCTGGCCATAAAAATGGCTATAGTTAGTCAACCTTAAAAGTTAGGCATGTACTACCACGGACTTTTTTGTAGTATATTTTAAGAGGAACAATTCTTTCATACATTATTTTTGCGTAACTTAAACCGTTTACGTAGCGCACGCAACGAAAGCCCTCAAAAGGTTTTTGTTTTCTCCCGTTTTTGCCACATTTTCATTGATTGCTCGGCTCCAATTGACCGTAGCGTGATGTTATATAGCCTATAACCTTCCTCGATAAATGGGCTATCCAACACAATTTTTTTTTAAATCGGACCGGTAGTTCCTGAGATTAGCGCGAACAAACAAACAAACAAACAAACAAACTCTTCAGCTTTATAATATTAGTATAGATTAACAAGCACTTTTGAATTGTCTAGCCTAGTTGCTTGTTCCAAAACGTAGGTACTAGGTAGGTCTCTATAGAGACGAACCAGCAAGAAACTTCACGGACACTCTTTTCAATACGTTTTTAACATAATATTGGTAACATAATTCTTGTTGCTTCTATATGTGATAACTATGTAGGTAAATACAATGTAAAACAAGATGCAATCAATGACAGTTATCATTTAAATCTTAATCGTGTTTAGTTTTCAACCTATATACAATCTCTCAATAATTGAACTAATTTCATCAAACTAATTCAATTTGCCAAAGGTGTTACACTGACTCAGTTCAATGTACATCTCAAACTTATGCTTAGCGAATACTAACATTTTTTACAGTGGGTTAGTTTATTTTAGTAGAAATAAGCTCAGTTAAGACAGCTAGATAAGTAGAAATGACAAGGATGACCCAAAACCGACCATTATACGCTTTTGCTTTAAATAATAATAGCCACAAAACTTGGAATCTCCAACTAATGCTTTTTATACCCTCACCATACAAGGTTTGAAAGCGTCATATTTCTGTCTTCTAGTCCCTAAAACAAATAAAGACTAACGCCGCAGTCAAGATACCGGTCAAGTGTGAGTGGTCTTACACACGAAGAGTTCTGTACCACAATACAATAATTATATTTAACTATGTAATGCAAATGCTTTATCACTGGCATCAGTGAAGGAAAATATCGTGAAACCTGGAGTTATCTATACTAATAATATAAAAAGGTAAGATTTGTTTGTTTGTTTGTAACGAACAGGCTGCGAAATTAGTGGAACGATTTTAACAATTTTTTACCAATAAATAGCTGCATTATTTCTGAGTAACATAGGTTATATTAACATAACACTACAGCCCACGTGAGCGGAGCAGTAACCAAAGACGTAACTTAACGGTAGTGATATAAGCCACGCGGACGTCGTCCATTAATAATATAAGTCTGAAATTGTTAACAATGCTCGTGCCTATCATATAGAGAAGGCAACTGTAATGGTACAAGGCCAAGACCTCTTCTCAAAGATAATAATAGTGTGGTGATACTGATGAGAATTTCGATAACAGAAACGTTTCTTCCTTTTTAACTTTATTTTATTTTTATCATTAAAAGCTTTTTTTTTAGAGATGGAAAATCATCAAATGACCCAACCCCACCCGCCCTTAGTGTCAGACTTTTACTGACTAAAAACCATCTATGTTCCTTCGTGTGCCCTTTGCGTTTCGGGGACGCGGTATCTCTTTCGAACAACCCGCAGCCCCGGCATAATTTAAAGCTGTAGTGGCCATTTTGCGAAATATTCTAGTATCTTCCTATCACGGTTCAAAAGGCACAGGCCAGTAACAGACAAACAGACAGCCGACCGTATGGAACCCTAAACCACCAAAATAAATAGTACAGCTCAAACACAAATCACAAAGCCAAGTGTTGGTTAAGCGTCCTGTCACAACTACTGCAATGTTGCTAAGTTTAAACTTAGTCCCATTCTACGAAGCTTAAACACTACTTTGAGTTCTGTTGCACCCGCATTTGAAATTAATTCCCTAGAGGAATGTCCACTGAGTTTTGTTACAAAGTTGGTTACGCTGCAGTTAGCACGTCTGTGGTTGTATGGTTATTTTATGAATTGGTCACGTGCTCTCGTCAAATGGACATGGATTAATTTTCTTTGGAATCTCAAATGCGTTCATGAACTTTTTTTTGGATATGTGTGTGACGTCACAACTCTGTGGCAAGTCGTAAATTTTTGCATTGAGCGTAGTCATGACATACCATCTCGCCAGTATTCCACGTAGGTTAAGACAGAGGTGTACCTAAGTACACCCACAGTTTCCCAGTATATTTTTAGGTGATATGTAATAGGGGGCTAGCTTATTGCCATTAACCGGGCAGAAATCTTAACTCACAGCTGCTATTGGGAATCGACTATAAAAATCTAATAACACTTTGCTAGACCTGGGAATCGCACCCAAAACCTCTAGCGTAGTAGCAGTCGCGTTTTGGAGCACTAAGTCAACAAGGCAGTTCTTTTTTCAAAAGTTTCTTATTTTACAAAGTCTAAGTCTGCATTTCAAATTATAGAACATTCGACTCTATTCACACACTATCACAGACCATACTAAAACAACAAGACCTCCCACAATTATCTCTTAACCTTCCAGATATCTACCCGACGAAAATACCACAATCTACCCTTGCAGATAGGTCAAAGGTAGGTAGGTATGTAGGTTAACCCTGCAGTGGTCGCGCTTTAAAAAGTCACGTGAGTGGTCGCGCGGACTACATATGTAGCAATTTGTTTTGTCGTTTTTTAAATGAAATTTAATTGTTTTATTATGTTCTTATTAAAATATGACAAATTAACTCTTCTAAAATGAAATTAAAACAAAAAACATACATAAATCTTTATCGATCTTGTTTAAATCAGCTATGAAAAAAAAGTGCGTAAAAAGTCATGTCAGTTTAAACAACCGTGGATTACATATGTAGTCCGCGCAACCACTCCAGGGTTAAGTACAAGTAAAACTGTCGGTACCTATTATCTCGTTTGACATTGACAGTTAGCGGTGGACAATCTCTGTCGTAACTTTGTCCTGACATGACTTTGTGATTGAGTGGGGTGCCAGTGTTAGCGATCTTAAAAAAAAAACATTTTTTGAGCCTCCGCTACGGCCGAATTTTTGTAGATCGTATGCGTATACTAGAATTTAAATGTTCCATTATCACCGACAAAAAAATCGGTCGTAGATTGTCTGACGTAGGCGAACAGCGTTATTCTGTAGTTGAAGAGTATCTGTAAGGGTCAGTTCACGCCCAGACACGACGCGACGTGACGTCGTGTGCGCATTTTAACCCATTTGGCGCCTCTGCACCTGATTGACTACAGCGATTCAAATTTAACTTTATTTACCACACGAAAAGATATACAATTCAGGTCAATCACCTTAAAGGCTTTGCAAACGAAAATAAAAAAGGTTTTCTTAGGTAAGTAATTTGTACAATTATTGTGTTTAAGTATCGGTCACTAATTACCAAACACTATCCCGAGGTGTCAACCACTTCAGTTCCGTGTTTGGTCATTGCTCCGTTCCAGTTGGTACAAGCATGGTGTTCTGAACGCATAAACCTTCCCCTTGAATCACTCTATTTATGACAACCGCATTAAAAATTCGTTGCGTGCTTTAAAAGAGCTAAGCATATAAAGGGCGGGAAGAGACTTTGTTTAATACCATGTAGAGATATCCAACTTCTTTTAAATAAATAAAATCGCGACCGCTTATGCCAGCACCCTACCTTAATACTTAGGTCAGCAAGAGTTCATTTACGGCAGAAGTTGGGATGACAGATCACTTTCCACTTGATTAAACAATTAACTTAATCGTCACTTCCATGCTGAGTTAACAAGGAAGGGAATAAAAACGTACTGTAAACGTTATTAAAAAAGGAAAGGTAGAAAAGGCAGTTTTTTGATTGGCAGATGATTTTAGATCAATGGAAAAAGTACTTTTTGAGCGACTAAATAGGGTTTAATATTGTTAGTTTACAACAATATTGAACAATATTAAGCTTCCATTATAAACTAATATGTGATTTTTTATATTAATAAATGGTAAATAGTATTATAAATTGAAGAGTTTGTTCGTTTGAACGCGCTAATCTCCGGAACTACTGGTCCACATATAAACATTCTCTTGCTAATAGAAATCTACGTTATTTCATAATAAAACAAGATATATTTTATTGTTTTAAAATTAGAGAACGAAGTTGCGAATAAAAGCCAGCCCCAATATTCCAAAAATACTTATAGACAATAGGCTCGCCCCCTATTACATGGGACCTAAATATACCGGCGAACTGTGGGTGTACATTGGTACACCTCTGCCTAACCCTTCGGGGAATACAGGCGTGATGGTGATGATGGTACTTACAAAAGTCGTCAACCAAAAAAATACTGACTATAATCTGACAGTTATAGCCATTCGCAACACTTGAAAAATGGAAAAAATTTCACCTCTGCCTGATCCTTGAATAAGACCAGCGTGATACGTCATTTTAAAACAAAAAATCCAATTAAAAATCTATTCCAAAGCATTTTAACAACTAGTTAAAACTAAACATTTCTCCTCTTAAAAATGTCAAACTATCAACCGACAAAATTATGATGTCGACGAAATTCTGTACTGTATGAAAGCCGTTCATGCGGGCTTCAAAGCATACCGGACAACTCAGGCAACAATAGAACCACGTTGCCATGGAAACTCATTGAAATTATACATTCTCATTAGAATTCCCACCTCTGTACTAGGTTATTTTAATTCTGTTAAACCTTTAGGAAGGTTATTTTTAGACTGTTTGCCAAGAGTTTTATTGTATTCAGATATATAATATTACAAGCTTTTGAAAGTTGAAATTTAGTGCGCAGGACTGAATGACGGTTTTACAATGAATAGTGTGGCTCGCCCCCTATTACATGGGACCTAAATATACCGGCAAACTGTGGGTGTACATTGGTACACCTCTGCCTAACCCTTCGCGGAATACAGGCGTGATAGTATACTTTTAGTGCCAATAAAATTTTAATCGTTGTTAGAGTTTAAATTCACTAGAAATACTACCCAAACTTTCCCCGTGAGAGCTCCAAGTATTCTCACAGTAAATACGCATTATATCATAGATGTATGGATGTATATACATGCATACATACATGAAATTTAAATAATTGTTGTTTGAATTGCACCAAAACATCAATTTTTCGTTCCTACTGTAAATTCATTATTTACATTTACTAATTTTAATTTTCCACTGATTTTGTTTTTTGCAAAACAACCAATTCCTTTTTACTCCCTACGTGAACACAAGGCAAATAAATACCAACATTGCCTTCCCATACACACATTAAGCCCTTCGAATTACAATTCCAAAAACCGAACAACGATATAATAAAATTCACCAAAACCATAAAATAAATCAACCCCTTCAGTTGGTATACGCTTACCTTTAAATTACAAACTTCTATAAATTAAAAGCAACCGAAATAATGAAGTGGCAACCCGAAAAGTTGGTAACCCCTGACTTATTGTGGGACATAAATTACAATAAGTTTTGACGATAAATTTCTGTGAGGTTGATTTTAGAGATATTGGCGTTACTTGTGACACTAAAGCTAAATATAAATGCATATAGCTATACAGGAAAAAAATTTAACCAGTGCGTAAATTTTGCCATAATAAACTTCAACACGTTTTATTAAACATGTATATTTTATTTTGATATGTTTTAGTACTAAAAAAAAGTTATCGCTTACGAAACATGTTTACTTAAAAACCATATTTTATTGCCACTCGGCGCTAGCGCATTCCCCACCCCCTCACCCCAGCCATGCGCCCGGGCGGTGGCCGCGAGTTTTCATTGATAGTATGGCGAATAGAATATGTCCATGTTTTGCTTATTTCAAACTCGGATAAGGATGAATTTTTTTTTTTTTTTTTAACTAAACACGGAAATGTGTTCTATTACTGACACTGAACTACCAAAAAAAATGTACGCACTGGTTAAAAACTTTTCCTGTATAGGTATATAGATTCTAACTTTACTTTGCAAAATTTAATTAAAAAATTAAAAAAACCCCGACACAAAATCCTAAGTTCCCTTTAAAAAGTAAAAAAATAAAATACGTCGCGTTGGGGGACCGATGTTGCATTTAGGGTACGACCGTCCCAAGCGAATTTTTCTCTTTCTCTTCTTTGTAAACCCCTTAAAGACCACCTCAAACTAGTCTTAATCCCTGGTCTTTAAATACAAGCACTAATCTAAACCCAGGTCTAAAGCAATGAACGTTGTAATAATTCTCGTCTACCTTTACACTGTATACAGAGCCGGTAAACCAAGTTTATTAAAGGTCTTTACTTAATTGCGGTCATAGCTAGTCAAGGGTTAGACCTAGATTCATGCGAAGTGTTAAATATTCCGGCGAAATGGCTAAAATAATGTAATTATATTAATGCTTTCAAGAACTTTGTGGTTCTATAGAATTTTCATTTTGACCGTTTCAGTAATTTTGTTTGATTTCACAGAATCACAGAATCGAATTAATTTCATACCACCACGCCTGTATTCCCCGAAGGGTTAAGCAGAGGAGTAGCAATGTACCTACACCCACAGTTCGCTGAAACCATTCAAGAACTGAATTGATTTGTTTCATTATTGTGTTATATTAAACTCAATACTGATAGTTTTTGTGGCGTGGCGCGAATCCTTAAAAAAGTTCAAGAAAATGTTTCAGCAACAAATTAAAAAAAAAAAAAATATACCATCACGCCTGTATTCCCCGAAGGGTTAGGCAGAGGTGTACCAATGAGGTGTTTCAGCAACAATGTATTTGATATACGAAAAATATGGAGCTAATAACGTAGAATATTGCAATGCCACTAGCATAAAAGCTAATGTCCTATATTCAAAAACAAATTCCTTACTTTTGTATTGCTGACTTGTATTAATATTTAACCACATTGACCTTGAACTTGACATTTTTATAATCCCATTTTATTAAACTTGACATTATGTTTTTGTATTACCCATTTCAAATTATTGACTAAATATTATGTTGACATTGATTTGATTGAATGTGTTACATTATAAGTAAATGAGTTTGTATTATAATTATAGCTTAAACTGTTTGCATGCCTTAATTAAGGTAGTTAGTATATGTTTTTTTTTTAACTAAACATCTGTAATTTGTACCTACTTTCTGTGCAAATAAAGAAGTTATATTCTATTCTATTCAAAAGAACGTCACGCAGTATTACATATTGTTGCAACAGTCTTGCACATTGTTGCAAAGCTTAGGTCTCATGTTAAATGATTGATTGATGAACTTAGAAAAAAAAACACTAAAATTTATCCAACTAGGTACCTAATGACAAAGTAGGTACACGCATAACACTGCCCGCCTACATCAGATAACGGTGACCGATTTTTTTGTCTAAGAGAATAAAATGAAACATAATATTATGAATTTCAACTGCCTCGTTGGCCTAGTGGTCCTGAGCGTGACTGCTACGCTAGAGCTCCTGGGTTCGATTCCCAGGTCGAGCAAAAAGTGTTATTGGATTTTTCTATGAAATTCTCAGTAGCAGCTCTGAGTTTGGATTTGCGCCCGGTTAGTGGCAATAGGCTCGCCCCCTATTACATGGGACCTAAATATACCGGCGAATTGCGGGTGTACATTGGTACACCTCTGCCTAACCCTTCAGGGAATAAAGGCGTGATGGTATTATGAATTTTAATAAACCAACGCACACGTCCTACACAAAGTCGGTTCCCAAAACTATAGATCTATTGACAGTCCGATAATCGGTGGTCGGAAGCCCTTACAAACAAATATAAATATATATAAGATATTTTCATAAGTTTTAAACGACACAAAACACAACTGCGTTTCTCTGTAAATGAAGTTTTTATTGCAATTAGTTTACAGTACCTATATGATTTACAATTTCACATTTAGTAAGAGATCATACATCGTACCTGTAAATGAAGAAACAACATTTAATGTTTATATATTGTGTCGTTTCTTAATTAATAATAATTTTATTCACAACGACGAGCGCTTTTTGTTTTGGTGAGGTCCATAGATTAAAGTTTTCTTTACCACAGATTATTTCAGAAATTAATGAAAAATATATTTTTCATTACATATATATAACTCAAAGGTGACTGACTGACTGACATAGTGATCTATCAACGCACATCAACGATCGGGCTGAAATTTGGCATGCAGGTACGAAAGAGATACCGCGCCCCCGGAACGCAAAGGGCACATGAAGGAACATAGACGGGTTTTAGTCAGTAAAAGTCTGACACTCCCTCCCACCCCGCCCAGGGCGGGGGAAGTTATTTGATGATTTCCCGTCTATAAAAAAAAAAAAAAAAAAAAAGGTAGATGTTATAACGTAGGCATCCGCTAAGAAAGGATTTTGATCAATTCTACCCCCAAGGGGATAAAATAGGGGATGAAGTTTGAATACTTCTTAACGCGAGCGAAGCCGCGGGCAAAAGCTAGTTAGTTTCATAAAACCCTATTGTTTTCTTTACAACACAAATCTTTTCACGCTTAGAACATTAGAACATTGGATCAATGATTGCCCCCATCAGTGCGAACCCTAACGGTCCCATTAATAATGAACCAGCTACTTCAGTCCGGCCTTTCCCTGAATTATTTCAGTGGGATTCGTTTGTGAAAACTATGTTTGTTGAAGGCGCAATCAATTTCTACGTTTGAAGCATTGAATTTTGAATTAAATTAAATTAGACGAAGTTTAAGTTTCCGACCGGTATATGTGGACATCTAAAGGGGAGGCCTATGTTCAGCAGTGGACGTCCTATGGCTGAGATGATGATGATGATGATGATTTGACGAAGTTTTAGATTTAACTGCCTCGTTAGCCTAGTGGTCCTAAGTACGACTGCTACGCTAGAGGTCCTGGGTTGCTGCGGGTTGTTCGAAAAAGGGCACGTGAAGGAACATAGATGGGAGAGGTCCTGGGTTCGATTCCTAGGTCGAGCAAATAGTGTTATTGGGTTTTTCTATGAAATTCTCAGTAGCAACTCGGAGTTTGGATTTGTGCCCGGTTAATGGCAATAGGCTCGCCCCCTATTACATGGGTCCTAAAATATACTGGCAAACTGTACGTGTACATTGGTACACCTCTGCCTAACCCTTCGGGGAAAACAGGCGTGAAGGTATATTTTTATATATATTTTTTTTTTAGATTTATTCAGAAAATAAAGTGTGCCTTTAGATTATCTTGGACATCACTGTTTGTTTTCACAAACAAGCAACAAGAATATTGTAACCGAATTGAAAAAAAAGAGTGTCCGTGGAGTTTTTTGCTCGTTCTTCTCCATAGAGACTTACGTTTTGGAACGAGCAACTAGCTTCAACTTTAAACTGTATCCTCTTGACAATTCAAAAGTGCCTATAACATTTACAGGCACTTTTGAATTCCGTCGTCCAAACATCGTTAGGAAGCATAGACTTATTAATTTAAATACGATAGTGTGGATAGATGAATGTTTCCTACTCAATAACACAAGAACGGCTGAACGGATGTAGATGAAATTTGGCACATATTTGGAATAGCACATAGGCTTCTTTTTATCTTGATAAAACGTACGGTTCCCGTGGAATAACTTCGGAGTTTAAGTTAATTCTGAACTCGACACAGACAAAGTTGCAGGCAGAAGCTATATAACCATCACGCCTGTATTCCCCGTAGGGTTAGGCAGAGGTGTACCAATGTACACCCACAGTTCGCCGGTATATTTAGGTCCCATGTAATAGGGGGCGAGCCTATTGCCATTAACCGGGCACAAATCCTAACTCCGAGCTGCTACTGAGAATTTCATAGAAAAACCCAATAACACTTTTTGCTCGACCTGGGAATCGAACCCGGGACCCCTTGCACAGCAGTAGCACTTGCGACTACGAGACCAACGGGGCAGGCAGAAACTAGTGGGTTACATACAATTAAACTTAGATCTCGCTTCTCTATTTTGATTCCCGGATTTGAACAGGTATCACAAAGATAGCTAAGTGGTATATAACCAACAATTTAATTAATGATGTTAGACAATCAGATAATCAATCTGTAGCAATTAGTGGCTAACTGTCTCATTGTTATGTCACTAACCACAAATTGATTTGTCATTTGATTAATCAACAGACGTGTTAATCAGTTTAAGTAGTCTCTCGTTCTCATTAGACGAGAGTAAAAATATAAAAAATATACCACCACGCGTGTATTCCCCGAAGGGTTAGGCAGAGGTGTACCAATGTACACCCACAGTTCACCGGTATATTTAGGTCTCATGTAATAGGGGGCGAGCCTATTGCCATTAACCGGGCACAAATCCAAACTCCGAGCTGCTACTGAGAATTTCATAGAAAAACCCAATAATACTTTTTGCTCGACCTGGAAATCGAACCCGGGACCCCTTGCGCAGCAGTCGCACTTGCGACCACGAGACCAATGGGGCAGTTTGAGACGAGAGATAGAGATAATGAGTGACTTTAGCTAGAAAATAACAGCTAAATAAGAAAGAGTAATAATTTTTACCCGGCTACTGCTACAATTTTAAGTGCAATCGGGTACAACGACTTTCTTGTTTTAGGGATTTTTCATAAATACTCAGAAAAGCAGTCGGGTTTTTTAGTTTTTTAAATTACCGTTTTTTATTTTTATTTTTTTTATTTTTTTATTTTGATATACCCAGTGTCACTTCTACAGTAAATACGAATCTAACGACACCTCATAAGCTAAAATCCATCGAGCCGTTCAGGCTGCAGAGCGATCCAAACATTTGAATTTGGCGCCAAAAATCCGCCATTTCAATCAGTAACTAGAATAAAATTCACGACTTGTGCTGTCTTTTACAGACAATTATTTTTTACATTATTTTTTCAACTATAAAAAAAACACTTCTTTTTATATTTAACTGCTCGAATTTAGAATTCAATTTTAGCAAAAATTTCTTTCATTTTTAACCCCCGACGCAAAAAGAGGGGTGTTATAAGTTTTGTTTATGAAAACTGACGGTAAAAAATAAAGTAATACTAATATCAGTTTGCACTAGAAACGTTCCAATATTATTTTATCGGAATAATATTGTTCTATAGCATACGTTAGTTTGTTGTTTTGCGCAAAGTTTGTATGTTAATACTCGTAAAATGTTATGCTCTTCAATTCTCTGTGTTTGAAACGGATAACGTTACATACCATTCTTGTGTCAATTTTTTTAATATTCAGTCATTAATTTTAAGTAATTTTCTTCTTCTTTTGGTATCGTTAGTAAAGGTTCTTACATACCATCACGCCTGTATTCCCCGAAGGGTTAGGCAGAGGTGTAACAATGTACACCCACAGTGCGCCTGTGTGTTTAGGTCCCACGTAATAGGGGGCGAGCCTTCTGCCATTAACCGGGCACAAATCCTAACTCCGAGCTGCTACTGAGAACTACCTTTTTATTATCATAGTTTAAAAATCCATCTTCCATTTCAAATACTACAAAACCATGCACATACGAAACCAATTTCTTTCACCAGGTGCACCCCATATATAGTAGAATTACATCGCTTCTCATTACCTCAGTGCGCGCTCAAAGAAACGCAGCGATGTTCGTAAAACGCGTTCAATTCGTAAAAATACAAATCTATTGGAAATTTGGTTTCCTTTGATAAAGTTTGTGGGTGTTAGGAAGTTTGTGGAAGTACTGAAGGTTCTGTATTAGAAATTGAATGTTTTTGAAGTGAGTAGAGAGTAAGTGTTAGATATACCATCACACCTGTATTCCCCGAAGGGTTAGGCAGAGGTGTATCAATGTACACCCACAGTTCGCCGATATATTTAGGTCCCATGTAATAGGAGGCGAGCCTATTGCCATTAACCGGGCACAAATCCAAACTTCGAGCTGCTACTGAGAATCTCGTAGAAAAACCCAATAACACTTTTTGTTCGACCTGGGAATCGAACCCAGGACGTCTGACGTAGCAGTAGTGCTTACAACCACTAGGCTAACGAGGCAGTCAAGTAAGTGTTATGTCTTAATTTTGTTACCTTTACTTTCTTTAAGCCTGAAATTTCAAAATACTATATGTACAAGGTACTGTTTTCCATCCTTGTGAATTTCAAAGTGGTAACTAAGCTACTTATTCTTTTTAAGTTTTTCTCAGACATCACTGACATCGATAAGAGAAAACATCAAGAGGAAACATGGACTAATAATAAACTTGATATAAATTCCCGCATCCAATAATGTTTTTGGTTACTGCTCAACTCCCGTTGGTTGTAGCGTGATGTGCTAGACGTATAAACCTTTGTCTTTAATCATTTCATCTATTGACGAAAATTGCATTAAAATAGGTTGCGTATAAATGTGTTACAGTTTAAAAGATCTAAGCGTACAGACGACGGCAGGCGACTTTGTTTTATACTATACTTGCGGGCCCGGCAGACGTTGTCCTGCCCGGAAAATCAGTACAAAAATCAAAATCCAACCTACCAAACTGTACCTACCTACCTATCTACCTACTTTACCTACAAAAAAGCAAGTATCCTATGTCCCTCTCCTAGTTCTAAGCTACCTCCCCACCAATTTTCAGCCAAATCGGTTCGGCCGTTCTTGAGTTATAATTAAGTGTTGTAACAAACACGACTTTCTTTTATAAGAAGATACTAGCGTTTGCCCGCGACTTCGTCCGCGTGGATTAATAGTTCCCGTTCCCGGGGGATTTCCGGGATGAAAACTATCCTATGTCCTTTCTCGGGTCCCAGACTATATCTGTACCAAATTTCATTGAAATCGGTTCAGTAGTTTAGGCGTGAAGAAGAGACAGATAGACAGAAAGACAGACAGACAGACAGAGTTACTTTCGCATTTATAATATTAGTTTGGATTTTATAAAGATATTAGTCTGAAATCCCTAATGAATCTTAAGCAAGCGTAGGAATTATTTCTGAGAAGACAATTGCCCTGCCCAATTGTCCAGTATTATTGTTCTGCCAAACAAAATACGGAACAGTACACTTAATTTCAGAAGAAAAATTTAAAACATTCAACATTTCCACTAAGGAACTCTAAACACATGTATGCCTGCACTCCATCTGCTTTCGCAAACTCTTTACCACCCACCGGAGTACCAACCCAACCCAACTATTTCTCATTGGCTAAACCCCTGTTTCCGTTTCCTGTTTGTAACGCTTTGGCTTAAACGAAGCTTAAAGCTCCTACAATTTATTAAATTTTTGTCGGATTCCAAATTGAATCTAATATTGTATAGTCGTATTAGGTGCAATAGTCTATTTGTGGTTTTAGAGATTTACTTATGAACTTAATAAGAAAAATAAATCGCTCCATGGTACTCACATTTACAAGATTGAAATAAATGATGTTAGATTATATAAAACTAAGGTTTTTAGTGAACCTATTCGTCAGGTGATCTGTGGTATGTAAACAAATAGCAATAAAAAATAACGGTACACGTTAGGTCAATAAAAATGAAAAAGTGGTAAGAAACATGAACCAGAGTCTCTGTGGAGCAGGACCAGCATTAATAGCCTTATTCTTCTTCTTAGCGTTTCGATGACAAACTATATTATAATAAATAAATAAATAAATAATATATATTATGGCAATAGGCTCGCCCCCTATTACATGGGACCTAAATATACCGGCGAACTGTGGGTGTGCATTGGTACACCTCTGCCTAACCCTTCGGGGAATACAGGCGTGATGGTATATACCTATATATATATATATATATATATATATATATATATATATATATATATATATATATTATTATAAATTATATTGATTCGGCCCAGAATTAGGCCACTTTGACTGCGTTGTCGGTGGCAGTCATTAAATTTTCCTGCGTGCAGCTGTTAGGGCATGCAGGGCACGATGTAAGATGGGCCATCGTATGTGCTGTACCGCACAACCAGCTCAAGTCGCTACCATCACTGAATCCCCACCTTATTAAAACACCAATAAGTATAAGGAGTAAATAATTTTATTTTGTTAACAAACTTGAAGAGGGAGTCATAGGTTTTCAATTTGACAAGAACTTTTTATGATTGACATCTAGAGCTTTGACTTTGCCGTTTGATTTTTATGATAAAACAACACAAGTCTTAAAAAAGCCAGCCATTCCAGAGATATTGTCAGTTTAAGTAAACAGGAAATGTATGGCACGGCACTTTCTTTTTTAAATACACTAATAAAAAAAAATGTGCATATATGTCGGTTGTATCTTAAATTGAATAATAATTTGAAAGACACGTGGCGCTATACTTTTTTTCGGGATGTAAGGTAACCCTATGTCCATTTCTGTACTAATAATGTATTTGCAAAATTTCAGAATGATCATTGCAGTTTTTTAAACTTGAAAAGGTAATAAACAAACAAACTTAATACTTTCGCAATTATAATATTACATAGTTAGGATTACGATTGTAGATCCCTTGTGTTTGCTAGATCGGTTGCTACCAGCCGTCGTCCGAATCAACCTCTATAGCGGCACTGACCATCGATGCCACAGCCACCATGAACAAACATACGAGTAGCTGTAATAGAAAAGCATTCATTCATTTACATATACACCGTCACTTTTACATCGTTCTGGAACAGTATTATCTTGTTTTCCATAAAATAATTTGTACTAATATTGTTTTCCATAATCGTCCCCACTCATAATATTTATTTGCACTAATATCATTTATACTAATGACGCTTGTCATATCAACTTATTAGCCATAACTTTTATTTGCCATAAAATCAGTTTGCATAATAAGATGTGTTATAATCATTAGTTTCCATAAGTAACACATTACATAATCGATACTTGACATAAATAACATTAAATATAATTTAGAAAAGTTTATTTTAGTTAAATAATGTGTATTATTCCGAATTTTTATTTATAATTGTAGTCCTAAAACTTTTGCTAAAAATTAGGTTTAAGTGACAGAAACGAATCGCTGCAAAATCGACTCCACGTAGTCTTGTCTGCCCTACCCCTAGAGTGTAATTTAAAATCGCGGCTGCAGCGGCCCGCGAGCTGAGGAGCCAAAACCACCTGGTTATGACACTTGCCGCCGCGGCTGAGGCTGGCCGGCGAGGCCGGCCAGCAAGCTGAAGCCGCGGCGGTGAGCGTGAAACCATCTGCGACGATAAGCTCGCATTAGACCGCCGGAGCCCCGCAACGCCGGAGCCGTGACAGAAACCATGCCTGCTGCATGTTGCATGTTTGCTTGCATGCTGCATGCTTGCTTGTATACTGCATGCTTGCTTGTATACTGCATGCTTGCTTGCATGCTGCATGCTTGCTTGTATACTGCATGCTTGCTTACATGCTGCACGCTTGCTTGCATGCTGCATGCTTGCTTGTTGCATGCTTGCTTGCACGCTGCGTTAGGTAGGTGACACAATAGAGAACCATTGTTTTGCTAGTAACGGGAAATTAATATTATGGTAAATAAATGTTATGGAAAACGACATTATTGAAAATGAAAAATATGGCAAATAAATTTATGGATTCAAATTATTATGACACTTGATAGATTATGACCAATGAAATTAGTGAAAATGATTTTATGTCAATTCACGATTATGGCAACTGAAGCGTTATTTCTAATGTAATTATGGCAAATAGAATTATGGTATATAAAATTAAATTATTATTATTATTTTAAATTATGGCAAACATTAGTAAATCTTCTGGAACCGAAAGCCATTAGCTCTATCATAGTAACAGAAACTATTTGCACTACTATTCAATTTACAACAAAAAAATAACCCTAAAATTATCGTTTTTTTTTTTGAGAATTCGAAGTAACGCTTCCTTGCAGTATGTCTATAAACCTTTTCGACTCTAGGCTACACATGCGAAAGGTAGCCATTGAAAAATCCATTAATCGATCAGACAGAAGCGCTACATTTGGAACCTCGTTAGGAGACGCCAATAGTAACTGTTACTCGCCTGGCGTTCCTGTGTTCAGCTCCAGAACGATGTAGATGTAAGCGTGTATAATTGGGCATAAGTGTACAGTCACTTATGTAGTTTTTGTGATCGTTGATTATCTCTGACGTAGACAAAGTCACGGATACAAAAGTAGCTTTACTCCTTTCTTGGAGTTCATGCTTAGTCTGTACTAATAACTCCGAGCTGCTACTGAAAATTTCTTAGAAAAACCCAATAACACTTTGCTCCACCTGGGAATCGAACCCAAGACCTCTGGCGTAGCAGTCGTGCTTAGGAAAACTCGGCTAACGAGGTAGTAATTAATATAGATGACACAATTAACAATCAATTAACAATATCGACTTACCACTGTGCTAGCCTTCATTTTGTTTCTTGTCTGCGTTTTGAAGAAGATCTAGAATTTTCTTACTTTGACAATTTGCCGACTGCTCGCTTTCGCTATGAAGGAACTTGTTAGTTTGTCTTTCTCAGTAAGCCTATTTATACCTTGTGCTTAATCTTAAAAAACCGGTATACAGGAATGAATATTGTAAGCATATGCAACAGCATTTTAAATAATGTGTTTTTTATTTATATTATTCATCGACTAGCTTCTGCCCGGGTTCGCGTAGTTTTTTTCACCCGCATTACCTATGTACGTCTTTTTTTTTAAATATTCTAATAGGCATGCGTTTGACCACATCTCACCTGATCTTAAGTGATGAAGGTGGAACACGCTTGCTTACATTAACCATTTCACTCGCGCCTTAAAGATATCCAGATCATACTTATGTCTTTGAGTACTGCTCCGCTCCCGTCAGTCGTAGTGGTATGTTATGTAGCCTATACTGATCGTCATGAATCTGGCAATCATAGGCATAAAGAATAGTTGTCCAATCCAACTAAAAATTCCAGAGATTACAGCATTTAAACAAACATACAAACAAAAACGCTTTAGGTTTATAACATTAGTTTGGATATAGACTACTTACTGATAATACACTTTGTAATTACAAATTAATTAATTAATTGATTAAAATGTTGCACTATTTAAAAGGGGTACAGTCTTATAAATACTGTACCTGAGGCAGAACTTTTTACGTCATAATTTTATTTTGCATAACAACTGATAGCATAAACTTCTTTTCGCAGAAAGTTATTTGGCATCACTCATTTAACATACATTTATAACTCATAATTTTGTAAGAAAGAATCCTCATTAGGCATAAATTTCATTTCCATAATAATTAAACAGTAGAACCGTCATATCGCCGAAAGTTTACAGTCAGAATTTTCTTTGACATACATTTTGTATCAAAGTCACTAGAGATAGATCCGGAGCCTCCGAGGCTTAAAAGGCATAGTCGGGGAGCAAGGCTTCGCGGGGCTAAAGGGGTTTAAAAAAAAATACCACGAGGCGGGGTCTATTCGCTCGCTTCGCTCACTCTCTAGACCTCACCGTCCCCTTCTAGCTTAACCTGTCCGAGTCGGGGTACCCCAAGTGCCGAGCTTTCGTTATATTATGCAAAATTTTTACTTTGTTAATTAATTATTTTTTTTATTATGCCAAATAAAATGTTGCCATCTTAAAAGTACCTATGCTATTTTAAATTCGGACATAAAAACATTAGGTCAAAAAATTATTATATTAAATATTTTTTAGGCCTTCAAAATGTTCGTTTAAAGAAGTTTATGTCAAGTGAGTTACGCCAAATAGGTTTCGGAGTATCAAGTTTCTGCCAGATAGAGGACACCCATTTAAAACATATTCGAAAACATTCAAATCAAAGAAATAAAAATCACTTTTCCATAGTCCATAGTAAAAGTTGTTCATATGATCACTTGAGTGATCTCTTTTTAAGATTCTGGTAAACAAATGATAAGGCTGTTCTATGTTGTACAGGACAATATAATGATTGCTGCAAAGCTGTCTTGTTAGCCTAGCGGGCCTGAGCGCCACTGCCACGCTAGAGGTCTTGTGTTCAACCCCCACGTCGAGCAAAATGTGTTATAGGATTTGTCTATGAAATTCTTAGTAGCAGCTCGGAGTTTGGATTTGTGCCCTGTTAATGGCAATAGACTCGCCCCCTATTACGTTGGACCTAAACATACGCGCGAACTTTAGGTATACATTGGTACACCTCTGCCTAACCCTTTGGGGAATACAGGCGTGATGGTATATATAAATAAACTTTCTGTAAACCTGAAATTTCAAAATACTATATGTACAAGGTACTGTTTTCCATCCTTGTTAATTTCAAAGAGGTAACTAAGCTACTTATTCTTAAGTTTTTCTCAGACATCACTGACATCGGTAAGAGAAAACATCAAGAGGAAACATGGACTAATAATAAACTTGATATAAATTCCCGCATCCAATAATGGTTTTGGTTACAGCTCAACTCCCGTTGGTTGTAGCGTGATGTGCTAGACGTATAAACCTTTGTCTTTAATCAAAGTCAAAGTCAAGTCAAATCATTTATTTCAATTAGGCCATTAAAAGGCACTTTTGAACGTCATTACATAAAAAACCATTAATATTGAATCTAGTTGTCATCAATCATTTCATCTATTGACGAAAATTGCATTAAAATAGGTTGCGTATAAGTAAGTGTGTTACAGTTTAAAAGATCTAAGCGTACAGACGACGGCAAGCGACTTTGTTTTATACTATATAAAGATATTAGTCGGAAATCGCTAATGAACCTTAAGCAAGCGTAGTAATAATTTCTGATGCGTTATTTTTACCAGAAGAGAGCTTTGCCCTGCTCAATTATCCAGTGTTATTGTTCTGCCAAACGAAATACGGAACAATACACTTAATTTAAGAAGAAAAGTTTAAAACATTCAACATTTCCACTAAGGAACTCTAAACACATGTGTGCTTGCACTCCATCTGCTTTTGCAAACTCCTTACCACCCACCGGAGTACCAACCCAACCCAACTATTTCTAGACGCGGGTCTGTGGACGGTAAGCAATGGGTAGCTCACCGTCCGTTCGTTAACTAACTAACGACAGACCGTGTCGACGGCGCGTTCGTGTTCCACGCGCGCCTCAGAGAGATGTTAGCAAACTTGGAAGGGGCTACTGAGGGTTGATGTCTGCCGGGGCTGCGGGTTGTTTGAAAGAGATACCGCGCCCCCGGAACGCAATGGGCACATGAAGGAACATAGACGGGTTTAGTCAGTAAAAGTCTGACACTCCCTCCCGCCCCGCCCAGGGCGGGGGAAGTTATTTGATGATATCCCGTCTTAAAAAAAAAGTATATGGGGCATAGTCTGATTTGGAGCACTGCTATTGCACTGGATGTCAAACAGGTCTATGATGCCCTATTTCGCTAAACCATGTTTGCAATGACCAACTCATAGACTACTACTATATGGACCAACTTGGGTGCGCACTATTGTCATTGTCAAATTCAAAAAATTCAAATTCAAATTCATTTATTCAGATAACAAATATCATGTCAAATTCTTGTCAAATTCATGTCAATAAAGTGCATACTTTTTTTTTTTTTTTTTTTTTTTTGTCAAAATTATTATTTGGCTTTCGTTATACCGCGAAGCTATGCAGCTTCGCGGAAGAACGAAAGCCGTGCAAAATATTTAGCGTGGTATCGATCCCCATTGATTGTTATTTTTTGTCATTCTTACAATAGGTTATATTGATAGAATGTTTAGGCACACTCTAACATAACGTTGAAAATTGAAAAGAACGAACCGAACAGAATTCGACTGGTTTCTCAACAAATTGGAGAGTAATAAGGCGCATCTCTGACAACTTAAAGAGTTACCAAGTTATATGGATAGTCAGATCGCTGTGCCGTGGGCACAACCACGACCCTTCATACAACTGATGAACGATTTATCTGCAAAGGTTTTGTTTGCAATATTTTATTGTCTAGGTTTTGCTACGCGGTTACTCCAATCACGGCACAACAATACTGCCAACCAGGCTGCTAGATTATAGGGGCGGGCGATAAATTAAGAAGGCGTAGCAAATTTAGTTTTTTAAAAATACCATCACCATCACGCCTGTATTCCCCGAAGGGTTAGGCAGAGGAGTACCAATGTACACCCACAGTAGTGTAGTAGTGTAGTTTTTTAAGTAGTAAGTTATATTCTTTTGATGGGGTTTCAGGATTCTTTTTTATGTACCCTGAATGTACCCTGTCACAGACTTTAAGCTTTCAAGATACCTACTGGTCTCATGACGCGACTGTGAGCGCATGCAGACTTTCTTCTGTAAGGTACTGTAAAGAGCATATTCTACATGCTTTAAAATAAACTTTAAATGGAAATATTAATAGATATATTATTTATTTATTTATTATAATATACATAGTTTGTCATCGAAACGCTAAGAAGAAGGAGAATGGAAATAATTATATTGTATAGGTTTATGTTACTTATAACCGCCCTTTTGCAAGAGAAGTAATATGATTTGTGAGGTAAAACTTGACTTAGCCTTTTAATTTTTTTATACTCTCGGTTTTTTGCCCTTCTTTTGGCAGTCTACAAGATTGTTTGAGTGCTTTATTATAACAGTATCTATTAAAGATGTGTTTCAATGGTTTAAGATCGAAATAAGTAAATTTTGACACCATATAGTTTTATTTTCGACAGCGGATAAAGTCATAATACACACTATCCTTACACCAAACCTGTTCAAGACCTAGGTATGATGCAAGTCAAATACTAACCGGACACAACCAGACACCAGACTCCTAATTTTTCTGCAGTCACCTTTGCAACCATTCAACCTCCTTCAAGGATTTGATGACATAGAGGTCAAGACTTAATGTTTTAAGTTACAGTTAGGTTCACGTGCGCGAAGCCTTAGGCACAGCTATAATAGAATATATTTGAACAAACAAAAAAAATGGCAACAATAGGAAGTGTATCAGAAATCAGTTTTCGTAAGAGGTAATAAATTCATAACACACATTCTTCTTCCACAAACATGCTTTAGTCCTTGGTATGGCGCAAGTCCAACCAGGCACAAATCCAGACTCCGGACACAGACACACACACGAAGATTGTTTTCTTCTTCTTCTTCTTCTTCTTCTTCTTCTTCTTCTTCTTCAGGAAAAGTAGTTTCTTCGAGATGTATGGTAGGTACCCTATAGATATATGGGGTATCATTTATGTAAAAGAAAATAAGTCTCGAAGAATTTTTGCAAATACATTGGTGTCCACAAACAGATGTTTGTGGACGCCAATGTATTTGCAAAATTTTAGAATGAATCGGTTCAGTTGTTTAGGCGTGAAAAGGTAACAAATAAACAAACTTAAAACTTTCGCAATTATAATATATTAGTTCCCAAATAATTAATTATAATAATTATATTATGGATCACTGTTGCTACGGTCGTTTCAATGTTTTCGCCGTTGTAGTACTAGCGGGGTGGGCGGGGGGCCTGTGCACTGACCATCGATGCCACCGCCACCATGAACAAACATACGAGTAGCTGTAACAGAAAAGCATTCATTCATTTACATATACACCGTCACTTTTACATCGTTCTGGAACCGAAAGCCATTAGCTCTATCATAGTAACAGAAACTATTTGCACTACTATTCAATTTGCAACAAAAAAATAACCAAAATAAAAAAATATCGTTTTTTTTTTAGAAATCCAAATTAAACTTCCTTGCAGTGTGTCTATAAACCTTTTCGACTCTAAGCTACACATGCGAAAGGTAGCCATTGAAAAATCCATTCATCGATCAGACAGAAGCACAATTTGAACCTCATTAGGACACGTCTTTAATTTAAAATAACAATACCAATAGTAACTATTACTCGCCTAGCGTTCCTGTGTTTAGCTCCAGAACGATGTGAAAGTAAGCGTGTATAATTGGGCATACTGGTTGACTTGTGACTGTACACTTATGTAGTTTTTGTGATCGTCAATTATCTCGGACGTAGACAAAGTCACGGATTCAAAAGTAGCTTTACTCCTTTCTTGGAGTTCATGCTTAGTCTGTACCAATAACTCCGAGCTGCTACTGAGAATTTCATAGAAAAACTTAATAACACTTTGCTCCACCTAGGAATCGAACCCAAGACCTCTAGGGTAGCAGTCGTGCTCAGGACCACTAGGTTAACGAGGCGGTCATTAATATAGATGTCACAATTAACAATAATATCGACTTACCACTGTGCTAGCCTTCATTTTGTTTCTTGTCTGCGTTTTAAAGAAGATTTAAAATTTCTGTACTCTGACAACTTGCTGACTGCTTGCTTTCGCTTTGTAGGAACTTATTAGTTCGTCTTTCTCAGTTAACTTATTTATACCTGGCACTTAGTACTGAAAAACCGGTATTCAGAATACATAATGTAATTAAAAACGCAGTTTATGCAACAGTATTTTAAATAATGTGTTTTTCCATTTATTCATTGACTATCTTATGCGCCCGCGATATTTTCATCCGCGTTACTTAGGTCATTGGTTACTGTTATATTAAAAAAAGACCTATTTAAAGACTAGGGATAACGATTAGCTTGATGTGGTCTTTTAGGGGTGACAATTAGGAAAAAGGGAAAATTTCGATATTGTAAAAGCGTTACCAAGCGTTTACCACGCTGCGTACCATTACGGGCATAGTGGACGTTGGCAAGAAGGCTGCTAGACTTAAATGGGATTGGGCGGGTCACGTCAGCCGCATGCCTGATGACCGCTGGGCGAAAGTCTCCACACGATGGTTGCCGGAAGACGGACGGCGCCGCCGAGGCCGGCCTAGAAAGAGGTGGCGCGACGACCTGGACGCGTACCATGAGGGCTGGTTCAAGGAGGCGCAGGAAAAGAACAAATGGAAGGAATTGGGGGAGGCCTTTGTCCAGCAGTGGAACAGTACGGGCTAAATAAAAAAATAAAAAAAACTTGTTAATAAATACTAATACTAACTTCCTTGCGGAAGCTGCATGAGGTCGCACAAGAGCATAACGTTTATGCCGCCATTTATGTGTATATGTATGTGTATCTAGATATATGTATAAAATATAATAATAATATAATATACCATCACGCCTGTATTCCCCGAAGGGTTAGGCAGAGGTGTACCGATGTACACCCGCAGTTCGCCTGTATATTTAGGTCCCATGTAATAGGGGGCGAGCCTATTGCCATTAACCGGGCACAAATCCAAACTCCGAGCTGCTACTGAGAATTTCATAGAAAAACCCAATAACACTTTTTGCTCGACCTGGGAATCGAACCCCGGACCTCTAGCGTAGCAGTCGCACTCAGGACCACTAGGCCAACATAGCTAGATATATGTATATGTTTTGAATTTAGTGTATTATATATAGTGGCATTTCTTTTTACTTCGTACAATAATTTGCACCTGCCATGTTATCTCTTCACCACCTTTGGTTGACTGGACTTTTACTGACTTAAACCCGTCTATGTTCCTTCATGTGCCCTTTGCGTTTCGGGGGCGCGGTATCTCTTTCGAACAACCGGCAGCCCCGGCAGGCATCGGCCCTCAGTGGCCCCTTCCAAGTTTGCTGACATCTCTTTGAGGCGCGCGTGGAACACGAACGCGCCGCGCCGTCGACACGGTCTGTCGTTATTTAGTGAACGTTCGGACGGTGAGCTACCCATTGTTCACCGTCCACAGACCCGCGTCTACGGTGGCCGGGAGTCGTCTCGTGGCTCCCGACGCCCGGAGCATCTACCGCGGCGGCCGCTGGGACGGGGGATTCTCCTCTCCCTCTCCCGTCCCGCCGCCTCCTTCTCTAGCATTACAGCTTCGCGGAAGGAGGCGACTGCTTCTCATTCCTTCTCGCTCCGGACCATGGCCTGAACCAGTGCCGGACGCGAGAGGTCGCCGCCGCCGATGGCCGCCACGAGGACTCGGCGGTGCTCCGCCCAGGCGGGGCACACCGCCAATGTATGCTCCACCGTGTCCTCGGGGCGATCCTCACAATGGTGACACCCGGGCGTTTCCTCCCGCCTGATGAGGTGCAGGAACCTCCCGAAACTAGCCGTTGGTCCTGTGCCTAATCTCTCTAAGGTCGTGTCGGATTGCCGCCCCATCGGGTTATGGGAGTTATTTTTTTTTTATATGGGTCAAGCCCGCCACACTGTTCCCAAACCACTGCAACTCCTGTAAGCCAGAATCAACAGTGGCGACCACAAGAAAAGCACCGAGACAAGGATGCTCGACGAGTCCCAGAGAAACGATTCATCTGTCTTGGATCCCGCAACGAAATTAATCAGAAAAGATTAGCGGAGGAGTAAGAAAAATATAATTTCCACTTCCCTCCAAACAAGCAGGAGACAGAACAGAATTAGGCCAATAGGCACAAAGGGATTATTTACAACTGGGAGAAGCCCAGATTGCCAAGCACCACGGATTGCAATTATCATTAACTTTAATGGGTCCTAATGTGAACTGTTACATTTGATTTGACATTGTTATGGGAGTTAGGGAAGAGGGAGTGCACCTGTGTTTGCTCACACACTTGTGCACTATAATATCTCCTGCGTACGAGGCTAGCCTGTATTAAGATTACCCGCAGTGGCCGGAATCGGTCTGGAGAATTATTTTTTTAATTAAAGTACTTAATTGTCCGTTTACGTAAACAGGAAATGTATGGCACAGCTGACGTTTTTAAAAATATACTAGTTATCTTATATAATAGCTTTTGGTCGTGACTTCGCCACCATTAATGTCGGTTATATTTATAATTCAATCATAATTTGAAAGACACGCGGCGCCGTCTACTATCATAAGAGCGTTATTGTTGTTTTAATCTTCTTCTTCAGGAAAAGTACTTTCTTCGAGATGTATGGTGCCGTATAGATATAGGGTACCATTCATCTCGAAGAATGTATTGTCTCGAAGAAATTTTGCAAATACATTGGTGTCTACAAAAAACTGTTTGTATTTGCAACATTTTAGAATGAATCGGTTCAGTTATTTAGGCGTAAAAAGGTAACAAATAAACAAACTTAAAACTTTCGCAATTATAATATATTAGTTCCCAAATAATTAATTATAATAATTATATTATGGATCACTGTTGCTACTTTGGTTTCAATGGTGTCGCCGTTGTAGTACTAGCCTGTGCGCTGACCATCGATGCCACCGCCAGCATGAAAAAACATACGAGTAGCTGTAACAGAAAAGCATTCATTCATTTCCATATACACCGTCACTTTTACATCGTTCTGGAACCGAAAGCTATTAGCTCTATCATAGTAACAGAAACTATTTGCACTACTATTCAATTTATGAAAAATCCATTCATCGATCAGACAGAAGCGCAACAATTTGAACCTCGTTAGGACACGTCTTTATAAAATAACAATACCAATAGTAACTATTACTCGCCTAGCGTTCCTGTGTTTAGCTCCAGAACGATGTGAAAGTAAGCGTGTATAATTGGGCATACTGGTTGACTTGTGACTGTACACTTATGTAGTTTTTGTGATCGTCAATTATCTCGGACGTAGACAAAGTCACGGATTCAAAAGTAGCTTTACTCCTTTCTTGGAGTTCATGCTTAGTCTGTACCAATAACTCCGAGCTGCTACTGAGAATTTCATAGAAAAACTTAATAACACTTTGCTCCACCTAGGAATCGAACCCAAGACCTCTAGGGTAGCAGTCGTGCTCAGGACCACTAGGTTAACGAGGCGGTCATTAATATAAATGTCACAATTAACAATAATATCGACTTACCACTGTGCTAGCCTTCATTTTGTTTCTTGTCTGCGTTTTAAAGAAGATTTAAAATTTCTGTACTCTGACAACTTGCTGACTGCTCGCTTTCGCTTTGTAGGAACTTATTAGTTCGTCTTTCTCAGTTAACTTATTTATACCTGGCACTTAGTACTGAAAAACCGGTATTCAGAATACATAATGTAATTAAAAACGCAGTTTATGCAACAGTATTTTAAATAATGTGTTTTTCCATTTATTCATTGACTATCTTATGCGCCCGCGATATTTTCATCCGCGTTACTTAGGTCATTGGTTACTGTTATATTAAAAAAAGACCTATTTAAAGACTAGGGATAACGATTAGCTTGATGTGGTCTTTTAGGGGTGACAATTAGGAAAAAGGGAAAATTTCGATTATTGATTAAAATACGTATGTTGAGCGATATAGGCACATTACAAATTAATAGCTTAAGAAACACTATAAAAACACGTTTTTATAAATGCACGTAAAAACAAAACAATAAACTATAGATCGTTCAAGATGTCTCTATTTCTGGGCTGAAGTGTAAACTATGTGCTTTTAATTATAATAAGTATTTGATTGTAAAAGCGTTACCAAGCGTTCACCACGCTGCGTACCATTACGGGCATAGTGGACGTTGGCAAGAAGGCTGCTAGACTTAAATGGGATTGGGCGGGTCACGTCAGCCGCATGCCTGATGACCGCTGGGCGAAAGTCTCCACACGATGGTTGCCGGAAGACGGACGGCGCCACCGAGGCCGATATATCGACGACCTGGACGCGTACCACGAGGGCTGGTTCAAGGAGGCGCAGGAAATGGAAGGAATTGGGAGAGGCCTTTGCCCAGCAGTGGAACAGTACGGGCTAAATAAAAAAATAAAAAAAACTTGTTAATAAATACTAATACTAACTTCCTTGCGGCAGCTGCATGAGGTCGCACAAGAGCATAACGTTTATGCCGCCGTTTATGTATGTAGGTATTAATGTATGTATGTGTATCTAGATATATGTACATGTTTTGAATTTAGTCTATACTAATATTATAAAGCTAAAGAGTTTGTTTGTTTGAACGCGCTAATCTCAGGGACTACTGGTTGGAATTGGAAAATTCTTATAGTGTTGGATAGTCCATTTCTTGAGGAAGGCTATAGGCTATGTAACATCACGCTACGACCAACAGGTGCTGAGCAGCGAGGGTGAAACCGCGGGGAACAGCTAGTGTATTATATAGTGGATTACTCATTTAAATGTATGGAGTATTTCAATTGGTTTGTACTTGTGTACATTCCATTTCTTTTTACTTCGTACAATAATTTGCACCTGCCATGTTATCTCTTCACCACCTTTGGTTGACTGGTAGAGAATGCCTAAGGCATTAAGTCCGCCTTTGTAATTTTTTTTTGTGCATAAAATTTAAATAAATAAATAAATGGGTTACCAAAGAGAACCAAAGATATCTCATCTACGAACAAGAACTGTACATTTTGCCACTGTTGAGGCATAGGACATGAGGCACAAGTCGCCCTGCCTTTTGGCACATGAAAAACTGTGTGATCGAAAGTATGTGCTTGAGGTTATCTAAACCTATCATACGCCTCGGAAAGCACGTAAAGCCGTTGGTTCTTTTTTTTTTTTTTTTAAGACGAGTAATCATCAAATAACTTCCCCCGCCCTGGGCGGGGCGGGAGGGAGTGTCAGACTTTTACTGACTAAAACCCGTCTATGTTCTTTCATGTGCCCTTTGCGTTCCGGGGGCGCGGTATCTCTTTCGAACAACCGGCAGCCCAGGCAGGCATCGGCCCTCAGTGGCCCCTTCCAAGTTTGCTGACATCTCTTTGAGGCGCGCGTGGAACACGAACGCGCCGCGCCGTCGACACGGTCTGTCGTTATTTAGTGAACGTACGGACGGTGAGCTACCCATTGCTCACCGTCCACAGACCCGCGTCTACGGTGGCCGGGAGTCGTCTCGTGGCTCCCGACGCCCGGAGCATCTACCGCGGCGGCCGCTGGGACGGGGGATTCTCCTCTCCCTCTCCCGTCCCGCCGCCTCCTTCTCTAGCATTACAGCTTCGCAGAAGGAGGCGACTGCATCTCATTCCCTCTCGCTCCGGACCATGGCCTGAACCAGTGCCGGACGCGAGAGGTCGCCGCCGCCGGTGGCCGCCACGAGGACTCGGCGGTGCTCCGCCCAAGCGGGGCACACCGCCAATGTATGCTCCACCGTGTCCTCGGGGCGATCCTCACAATGGTGACACCCGGGCGTTTCCTCCCGCCCGATGAGGTGCAGGTACCTCCCGAAACTAGCCGTTGGTCCTGTGCCTAATCTCTCTAAGGTAGTGTCGGATTGCCGTCCCATCGGGTTATGGGAGTTAGGGAAGAGGGAGTGCACCTGTGTTTGCTCACACACTTGTGCACTATAATATCTCCTGCGTACGTGGCTAGCCTGTATTAAGATTACCCGCAGTGGCCGGAATCGGTCTGGAGAATTATTTTTTTAATTAAAGTACCTACTTAATTGTCTGTTTACGTAAACAGGAAATGTATGGCACAGCTGACGTTTTTAAAAATATACTAGTTATCTTATATAATAGCTTTTGGTCGTGACTTCGCCACCATTAATGTCGGTTATATTTATAATTCAATCATAATTTGAAAGACACGTGGCGCCGTCTACTATCATAAGAGCGTTATTGTTGTTTTAATCTTCTTCTTCAGGAAAAGTACTTTCTTCGAGATGTATGGTGCCGTATAGATATAGCAGGGTACCATTCATCTCGAAGAAAGTATGTCTCGAAGAAATTTTGCAAATACATTGGTGTCTACAAAAAACTGTTTGTATTTGCAAAATTTTAGAATGAATCGGTTCAGTAGTTTAGGCGTGAAAAGGTAACAAATAAACAAACTTAAAACTTTCGCAATTATAATATATTAGTTCCCAAATAATTAATTATAATAATTATATTATGGATCACTGTTGCTACTTTGGTTTCAATGGTGTCGCAGTTGTAGTACTAGCCTGTGCGCTGACCATCGATGCCACCGCCAGCATGAACAAACATACGAGTAGCTGTAACAGAAAAGCATTCATTCATTTCCATATACACCGTCACTTTTACATCGTTCTGGAACCGAAAGCCATTAGTTCTATCATAGTAACAGAAACTATTTGCACTTCTATTCAATTTACAACAAAAAAAATAACATGCAAATTATCGATTCGCCTAGCGTTCCTGTGTTTAGCTCCAGAACGATGTGCAAATAAGCGTGTATAATTGGGCATACTGGTTGACGTGTGGCTGTACACTTTATGTAGTTTTTGTGATCGTCGATTATCTTGGACGTAGACAAAGTCACGGATTCAAAAGTAGCTTTACTCCTTTCTTGGAGTTCATGCTTAGTCTGTACCAGTTACTCCGACGTGCTACTGAAAATTTCATAGAAAAACCCAATAACACTTTGCTCCACCTGGGAATCGAACCCAAGACCTCTGGCGTAGCAGTCGTGCTTAGGAAAACTTGGCTAACGAGGCAGTCATTAATATAGATGACACAATTAACAATCAATTAACAATATCGACTTACCACTGTGCTAGCCTTCATTTTGTTTCTTGTCTGCGTTTTGAAGAAGATCTAGAATTTTCTCACTTTGACAATTTGCCGACTGCTCGCTTTCGCTATGAAAGAACTTATTAGTTTGTCTTTCTCAGTAAGCCTATTTATACCTTGTACTTAATCTTAAAAAACCGGTATACAGGAATGAATATTAATTTGAAAACGCAATTTATGCAAGAGCATTTTAAATAATGTGTTTTTTTTTTGCCCGGGTTCGCGTAGTTTTTTTCACCCGTATTACCTATTTATGTCTTTTTTTTTAAATATTCTAATAGGCATGCGTTTGACCACATCTCACCTGATCTTAAGTGATGATGCGGCCTAAGGTGGAACACGCTTGCTTAGCATAAACCATTTCACTCGCGCCTTAAAGATATCCAGATCATCCTTATGTCTTTGGTTACTGCTTCGCTCCCGTCACTCGTAGTGTTGTGTTATGTAGCCTATACTGATCGTCATGAATCTGGCAATCATATGCATAGACTCACTGTCCAATCCAACCAAAAGTTCTAGAGATTTTAGCATTTAAACAAACATACAAACAAAAACGCTTTAGCTTTATATTAGTATGGATATAAACTACTTTACTTACTGATAAAACACTTTGTAATTACAAATTAATTAATTTAAATTTTGCACTACTTAAAAGGGGCACACTCATTATAGAAGAACTTTTGACGTCATAATTTTATTTTGCATAACAACTGATAGCATAAACCTCTTTTCGCAGAAAGTCATTTGGCATCACTCATTTAACATGCATTTATAACTCATAAATTTGTAAGAAAGAATCCTCATTAGGCATAAATTTCATTTCCATAATAATTAAACAGTAGAACCATCATATCGCAGAAACTTCACAGTCAAAATCATCTTTTGATATTATACATTTCGTATCAAAGTCCCTAGAGATAGATCCAGAGCCCTCTAGGCTTGAAAGGCATAGTCGGGGAGCCCTGCTTCGCAGGGCTCAAGGATTTACAAAAAAAAAATAACCACGAAGTGGATGGCAGGTTCTTTTCGCTCGCTTCGCTCGCTCTCTAGACCTCGCTATCCCCTTCTAACCTAACCTGTCCGAGTCGGGGTGCCCCAAGTCCCAAGCTCGCTTACCTCGCTCTTTATAAACGTTATGCTAAACGAAATTATGCAAAATTATAACTATTCCAAAGGTAATTATGCCAAATACAATTCTGCCATCTTAAAATTATCTATACATATAGCCGAAGCCGCGGTGGTGAGCGTGAAATCATCTGCGACGATAAGCTCGCATGGGACCGCCGGAGCCCCGCAGCGCCGGAGCCGTGACAGAAACCATGCCTGCTGCATGTTGCACGCTTGCTTGCATGCTGCTTGCTTGCTTGCATGCTGCGTGCTTGCTTGTATGCTGCATGCTTGCTTGCATGCTGCATGCTTGCTTGCATGCTGCATGTTTGCTTGCATGCTGCAAGCTTGCTTACATGCTGCATGCTTGCTTGCATGCTGCATGCTGGCTTGCTTGCAAAAACGATAAAAATAAAATTCTAAAATCTAAAAAAAAAATGTTTTAAGAATATTATTATTTTAAAAAAGTGTTATGTAATTTGAATTTAGGATTTATAACTTTTATCGAAAAAGGCTTTATATCTTTTGTATATTATTGATTGTAATATTTATGACAAACGGATTTATGACATATTATATTTAGGGATTTCAATTTTATGGCATGTAATATTATGTGATATTAAGTTCGGGTAAGTTATCATTCGGACCAAAGTTAGGACAAAAAAAGTTATGGCACTTAAAATTATGGATAATAAAGTTAGGTGACACAATAGAGAACCAGGGCACCCATTTAAAAGCTATTCGAAAACATTCAAATCATAAATAAAAATGACAAATAAAAAACACTCTTACATAATCCCCTTTCAGTGCGGGCAACGATCATACGTGTCAAAAAAAACGCGCATGTGCGTCGCCCCGCACTGAACAGAGTAAAATTTGTTCATAGATTACTTGAGTGATCTCCTTTTAAGATTCTGGTAAACAAATGATAAGGCTGTTTATGTTGTTTAAGACATTATAATGATTGCTGCAAAGCTGCCTCGTTAGCCTAGTGGGCCTGACCGCCAATGTTACGCTAGACGTCTGGTGTTAGGCGGCGGGACGGGAGAGGGAAAGGAGAGTCCCCTGTCCCAGCGGCCGCCGCGGTAGACGCTCCGGGCGTCGTCGGGAGCCACGAGACGACTCCCGGCCACCGTAGACGCGGGTCTGTGGACGGTGAGCAATGGGTAGCTCACCGTCCGTACGTTAACTAATTAACGACAGACCGTGTCGACGGCGCGTTCGTGTTTAACGCGCGCCTCAAAGAGATGTCAGCAAACTTGGAAGGGGCCACTGAGGGCCGATGCCTGCCGGGGCTGCGGGTTGTTCGAAAGAGATACCGCGCCCCCGGAACGCAAAGGGGCTCATGAAAGGAACATAGATGGGTTTTAGTCAGTAAAAGTCTGTCACTCTCTCCCGCCCCGCCTAGAGCGGGAGAAGTCATTTGATGATTTCCCATCCGAAAATACAAAAAGAACAAGGTAGTCACCAATCGACTTTCTATCATCGTAAGTAAACATAAATTAACATTTCATTTTCATGTTTTAGTGCAATTATCTTCACGCTTGAACAAATTTAGAACTATACGAACGGAACTATTTTTAAAAATTAAATAACCAGACATCACACTTTTTACCTCGAAGGGGTAGGCAGAGGTGCTACAGGTACCCACATTTTGTCAGCTATATTTACGTTCCACGGAATCAGATGCGAGCCTATTGTTATCATAATATTATAACATACCATCACGTTGGGTTACGGGCGTGATGGTATGTTAATGTACACGCACAGATCGCCGGTACGTTTTAGGTCCTATGTAATAAGGACCGAGCATATTGCCATTAACCGGGCACAAATCCTAAATCCGAACTGCTACTGAGAATTTCATAGAAAAATCCAATAACACTTTTTGCTCGACCTGGCAATCAAACCTAAGACCTCTACCGTGGCAGTCGTGCTTAAGACCACTAGGCAGACGAGGGAGATATTCTTATCAACCGGGCACAAATGTAATCTACGCGGTTGATACTGATTTCCTAATGAAAAAAAATAAGTAACACTTGGCCCACTTAGTGCTTGTATGACCAAATGTATGAATGTGAACGAGGCGAAAGGAGTACGTAAGGATCGTAGCAGGTGGCGTACCGTGGTCTCTACCTACCCCCATGGAAAAAAGCGTGAGTTTATGTACGTATGTATGTACTGAGCCCAACCAGGGAAACATACCACTAGACGAACGTAGCACCCACCGTGTCGACGGCGCGTTCGTGTTCCACGCGCGCCTCAAAGAGATGTCAGCAAAATTGGATGGGGCCACTGAGGGCCGATGCCTGCCGGGGCTGCGGGTTGTTCGAAAGAGATACCGCGCCCCCGGAACGCAAAGGGCACATGAAGTAACATACACGAGTTTTAGTCAGTAAAAGTCTGACACTCCCTCCCGCCCCGCCCAGGGCGGGGGAAGTTATTTGATGATTTCCCGTAAAAAGACGAACGTAGCAGTGTTTTAATGAAAATTTTGCCTTATACTAGTAATACTTAAAAAAATGCCTCCATAAGGTCTTTGATATTATCCTACTAATATCATAAATGCGAAAATTTGTGTGTTTATCTCATCTTCACGCTCAAACGATACCGGTTTTTCTAGGTTATCCGAAAGGTATAAATATTTTTGCTGAGAGAGACAAACTAATAAGTTGCTTGAAAGCGAATGCGAACAGTCGGCGAATTGTCTGAGTATAGATATTTCAAATTTTCCGTAGCTCACGGCTTTGTAAATTGGTATTCTAGCAGAAAAAGCGAACGAGAAACAAAATGAAGACTAGCACAGTGGTAAGTTGTCTATTTTCTGCTTTTAATTATCCTACTAATGTAATAAAAGCGAGAATGTATAAATGGATATGATGTTTGTTACTCTTTCTCGCTTAAACGGCTGAACGGATCTGCATAATCATCACAAAAACTACATTATTGAAATTTAAATGTGATTTTTTCAACAAACTTGTTGATATACAGTGATGCAATGACAAAACATGTATTTGCCAAAACTTGCTAATATAGCAAAAAAATAGAAAATTATTTTTTGGTGAACGGACCCGTGTACTAACAGTCACACGCCAAGTTGAATATCCAATTGTATACTCAGCAACAAAAGTAGACTAACATTTTTGATTTTTAACATTTAAACACAAACCATCACGCCTGTATTCCCCGAAGGGTTCGGCAGAGATGTAACAATGAAATTAAATACTACGCGCATCATCATTGAAATTTTTTAATCCTTATTATTGAGCACAGTATCAAGGGCAATATGAAATGGATATAAAATTAAAATAAAATAAACTCTTATGTATTATCTACTACGAGTATTAATTACTAAAATTCTTTTAATATCATACTAATATTAAAAAGGCGAAAGTTTGTGTTGTTGACTATGTAAATTACTGAATGTTTTTCTATTACAGATCCTCGTATGTCTGTTCATGCTGGCGGTGGCATCGCTGGTCAGTGCCGTTCCCGTGCCCGACCCCGCAGCTCCAAAATAGAGCCTATAACAAAGAAATCTACAACATCAGCTGCTTTAAAAAAAAAACCTATTGCAATAACCGTTTTTTTTTGCAAGTTCACGTTGATCATAAAGGAAAACTATGAAGTAAACAAAAAAGATGTTGTGTCATCATCATCTACTTAGCCTTTTTCCAACTATTTTGGGTTCGGCTTCCAGTCTAAATTCATGGAGCGGCTGCCTATCTGATCTCCACAACCCAGTTACTGGGGTAAACGATATCTCTTGGTTAGACTGGTTGTCAGAGTTCCTGGTAACATTGCGTAATAATTCAAAAAACAAAAAAAAAACTGATTCTAAACCCTTATAAAACTACACAAAATATTTGTTAAAATAAAAATTTCATAATTTCTTATGTTGTTGACAAAATAAAATTATTAACCACTTAATTTGTGTTTTATTCAGAATCTATCATTATCATTTTAGCCGAACGACGTCCACTGCTGGACATACATAGGCCACCCTAAAGGAAAGATAATGACCGATCATCCAACGTATTTTCATCACGCTGCGAGTATCAGAAACGGAGCAGTAATCAAAAATATACCTAACCGCGGGTGACACCGCACGGTATTTAGCCAGTTTAAAATTTATAATCTTTTTTACAAAAATGAAAACCGCCTTTTAAAACTAAAAATGTAAAAATAACATTCGCTTTGGAAGTCGGCGGCTTTGGTTCTCTTTTTAGTATTGTTTTATTGTAGTTTTGTATTGGCACCGACTTCCAAAGCTAAAGTTATTTTTCAAGTTTTAGATCTTGCAGGCAGTTAGTTGCCTTATTTGTAAAAAAAAAATATTTTACGCTTTTTAGTACCAACTTCCCGCCATCGCCATCTCAATCCATGAAGGAATGGTAATAGTGTTAGAAATCGAAAACTGAGAAATTTGCTGCACTCTCGAGGTGCAATTCTGTTCATCACTCCGAAGATCCTCATCCGATCCTCATCCGATCTTCATCCTTTTTTTATGAGACCACATGTGAAAGTATCTCCTTTCAAACAAAGAATTTTTCAAATCGGTGTAGGCGTCTTCGAGTAATCAGGGAACATATATAGAAAAATGTATACCTATATCCCGACGAATAGAGAATCTTCTCCTTTTTTTGAATTCGGTTAAAAAGGGTCCAAAGTACTATTTTAATTCATTCACAACTTTGCCAACTACAGAATTTTGAAGCTTTCAACTAACTCTCAGGTAAATACATTCCAGACTTGTATGTTAGTTTAAGTAAACTATTATCTCTAACATTATAATATTGATCTATACTTCTATACTAATATTTATATATACTTATACTAATATTATAAAGAGGTAACATTTGTTTGTAAGTTTGTAAGTTTGTATGTAGGGGGTAATCTCTGGAAGTAATGAACCAATTTTAAAAATTGTTTCACTGTTAGAAAGCTACATTATTCGTGAGTGCTATAGGCTATATAACATCACGCTACGACCAATTGGAGCGGAGCATCAATGAAAAATGTGGCAAAAACGGGGAAAAAATATTCTTTTTTAGGGCTTTTGTTGCGTGCGCTGCGTAAACGGTTAAAGTTACGCAAAAATAATGTATCAGAGAATTGTTCCTCTTAAAATATTCTAAAAAAAAGTCCGCGGTAGTACATGCCTAACTTTAAAGGTTGACTCAGTATAGCCATTTTTATGGGCAGACAATTTGTTTTAAAATAATGCATTATTTGCGAAGGTGTTTTTATAAACATAGTATTAATCCTTATCAACATAAATACGTTATTCATCACAAGTGTTTAATTTTGAACAAAATTGCCCTTTACATCATTTAATTTCAATAAATATCTTAGGAGATATCACAGTTTTAAAATAACTTCGCAGCAAAATAATGACTCTGCGTGACATTCCGTAGCCTTTACCTTAGTTGCCTCAGAATAACAGATTATAGGCTGTCATAACATCGCGCTTTGAGCCACGGGAACGGAAAAGTAACCAAAATCCTAACGTAACGCGGGTGATACCGCGGGGCACAAGGGGGTAATCTCTGGATCTACTGAATCGATTTAAAAAAATATTTTACCCATAGAAAATACGTTATATGTAAGTGTTATAGGGTATTTTACATCTCGCTATGACACACGGGAGCGGTAACCCGAGACGTATCCTATAGGGTGAAATAAGCCACGCGAACGAAGTCGCGGGCAACAGCTAGTCTTAGATAACTTTGAAATTGCTAGACCTTAGGTACGATATTCGGAGTAATCAATTATAGGGTCAGACATAAAGTAAAGTTTAAACGGATAGTGAAGATATTCTATAGTTTGTTTTGTGTGGGATGGTTAAGCTATTAGGTTTAACATCTATACTAATATCTAAATATTTATAACTCAAAGGTGACTGCCTAGCCTAGATTTACGGCCTCCATGAGAGGTAGCCTGCGGGCGGCGGACTACGGGGGGGCGTCTGTCGTCCGACCAGGAAGGCCCGAGTGAGCGGCGCAGTGTTCCTCGCACGCCACTCAAGAGTGGGTGCGGCCATTATTGGAATGGCTGCACGGGGTGGAGGGATCCGCCAAGGTACAGCGGGTCGAGGCCTGTCGGGGGAGCGGTGAATGCTTATGCGAATCCCGCACCCTCGGCCATGGGCAGAGGTGGAACACCGCGGTGGTTTTAGCCGGTAAGAGTCCGGCATGCCCCTCCGTCACTCCCCATGACGGAGGAAGTCCATGAGGATATCCACCGCGTACCAAAAAAAAAAAAAAAAAAGGTGACTAGCCCAAACCACTGGACGGATCGGGCTGAAATTTGGCATGCAGGTAGATGTTATGACGTAGGCATCCGCTAAGAAAGGATTTTGATCAATTCTACCAAGGGGATAAAATAGGGGATGAAAGTTTGTATGAAACTTTGTCAATTTGTTTGAGACTTTGTATGCATAAAGCTACTATGACGTAGGCATCCCCTAAGAAAGGATTTTGATAAGGGGATAAAATAGGGGATGAAAGTTTGAATACTTCTTAACGCGAGCGAAGCCGCGGGAAAAAGCTAGTGTATTATAAAGAGGTAAAGTTTGTGGGTTTGTGAGGTTGCAGAGGATCATCTCTGGATCTACTCTTTTACCTGTAGAAAGCCACTTTATTCCTGAGTAACATAGGCTATATAACATCACGCTACGACACACGGGAGCGGAGCAATAACCAAAGACGTAACACAAGACGGGTGAAATAAGCCACGCGGACGAAGTTGTGGCCAGTTCGCTAATTATTAATAATTGTATTTTGCAGACAGATAATATTACTAAGTATATCTATATCCTAGGCGTTTGTCTGAATAAAATACGTATTCTTAATGCTTCAATATGCACTTGAAACCTACATTTTGAAACGAGCAACTAGCTTTAACTTTAAATTCTAACTTCTTGACGATTCAAAAGTGCATGTAAATGGTCTAATTTAAATAAATGCTTTGACTATTGACTGGTGAAAATGCTGGTCTATTTTCAGCTGTTGCTAATACTAGGCAATGCCTAAATAAATGTTACGTCTCAATATTATCGTACTATGAAGTTTTGAATAGGTACCTATTCGACACAGAGCCGATAATTGAAAACCCAACATTGCGCTTTTATTTAGGCATTGCCTTCTGCCCGCGTCAAACTCAAATATTTTATAAATTCCTATGAGACTCGGTAATAGTGTATGAGTGAATTTTCTTATGTAACTGAATCAGTACCTACTGTCAGATATTACCGGTGGTCGTACGCCAAAATGATTGAAGTTGAAAAAAAAATGTTATTCCATAAATTGTAGGAAATTTTCTCTAATAGAATTTTGCAAATTAATTATGTTTTTATTTTAAAAATGAAAAAGAAAAAAGTAGTCGGAAAAGAGTAGGTACTGTCATGTCATGTTATTTAATTTTAAAACAAACTGTACAGCAGTTTCGCAGAAAAGATAAATGTATATTTTCTATGTAACTTTTCTTAAATGAATGAATAAATAAAGCGAACATGAAAAGCGTGTATAACACTGCTCCATCATATAAAATGTTTTTCTTCTCGTAATTAGTTCTGGGTGGTCTGAGTTCTAGCTTGTTACGACTTCGGGTGTGGTATCCGTAATTTATATTTTAAAAGTAAGTTGAGGCTGAGAGTACTTTCATAAATCGACAATAATTAACCCCCGACGCAAAAAGAGGGGTGTTATAAGTTTGACGTGTCTGTCTGTCTGTCTGTCTGTCTGTCTGTGGCATCATAGCTCCCGAACGGATGAAGCGATTTCAATTTATTTTTTTGTATGAAAGGTGACTTATGTGCGAGTGTTCTTAGACATGTTTGATGAAAATCGGTTGAGCTGTTTAAAAGTTATGGGTGTGAAAGTGGAGAAGAAAAACTAAAAATTTAAAAAACCCCCAACACAAAAACCTAAGTTCCCTTTAAAAAGTAAAAAAATAACAAAAAAAATACGTCACGTTGGGGGACCGCTCTGGACGATCGTATCCTAAATGCAACATCGGTAAAGTAGGGCAGAAAAACCGAATGTCTGTAAATATACTCGAGTGGGGTCTCAAACTTAACAAAATTGACATTATAATAACCTACCTACCTATAAAAAGGTACCTATAAAAAGTATAAAATAAAAATTAAATTAAAAATTTAGTGTCGGGGGTTTTTTAAATTTTTAATTTTATATGGAATAGCTGTTGCGACTTCAGTTTTGCAAAAAAAATAATGTTATGTAAACATTCAAATAATAACAGAAATTGATTTCAGATATCAAACTCTTATAAAATTATACAAAATGTTTGTCAAATTGAACATTTCGTTATACTTGTAGAACAATAAAATTATGAATCCCTTAATTTGTGTTTCTATCGGAAACTATCATCATCATCATAATATCAGTCGAATGTAAGATATCCACAATGACTGGTACCTACTGTGTTAACCGCATTCATTGCTCCATGCGGAACTCGAACCCGCGACACGAGGCGCAGCAAGCAGGCAATCACTTAACCACTGCGCCAATCGGGTCATGACTTTAGTCTAAAATAATGTTAAATTAATACTCATTCATTTGCATTTAAAAACGTTTTTCTAAACAAGTCTAGGATCCAGTTTTTTTCAAAATTTTATCACTGGCGACCTTCTTTAGTAGTGGAATTTTTGCCTTTTTTAATTATAAAAGGAACATGCTTATCCTAATACCTCATTGTACGTGCAATAGTTGCAGCCATGAAGTTTTTACTTATATTTGTAAGTACATAGTCTAAAATGATTTTATTAATTTTTCACCTTACTGTAGGAAAGTAAGAAAAGCAGTTTATTTATGCTTTGCCCTGCAATGGAACTATAGTAGGCCAGCCCATTATAGTTCCACTGCAACACAAATATTTTTAAATATTTAAATAAAAATAAAAATATTAAAAAATAAATTAGTAGCCCACCGGTATCGCGGACAAACTCCAAGTTACCGGTCAGGGCTCCTGAGAAGGGAATTTTCTAACAATACGCCTACTTAGAAGTTGGTCGAGAACTTCACGATTGAGCTATTGGCTGTAACGACAATCGGCACAAAGATCGCTGAGTCTACATCACACATGTCGATAACCGGTGCCAAATCCAGATACTTGATCTTCTTACCATTCGCGAAGTTCATATCATGTGCCAACAATCATTGTACGCTTCTCTCAACGATCCACTACCACTATATCAGGCTTATTGGCTACAATAGTCCTGTCAGTGATGATGGATCGGTCCCAGTACAATGTAAAAAAATATATATATATAATAATATACCACCACGTCTGTATTCCCCGAAGGGTTAGGCAGAGTTGTACCGATGTACACCCACAGTTCGCCATGTTCACAATGTAATATTGCTATTTTCGAGAACTGGGTCGGGCACATACCTATATTATGGAGCTTCCGATTCCACAAGGTTGTATTTTAAAGCAAGTTGCTGATGGATGGTCCTGGCCACAAGGTTTATAATTATGTGGATGTTTGAGATGGAGAACCTCCCGTCTCAGCCGCCGCAGGAGACGCTCCGGGCGCTGGTAGATGTGGGCCTGTGGACGGTGAGCAATGGGCAGCTCACCGTCCATTCGTTTAATAACGACAGACCGTGCCACGGCGCGTTCGTGTTCCACGCGCGCCTCAAAAAGATGTCAGCCAATCGGAGGGGCCAGTCATGGCCGATGCCTGCCGAGGCTGCGGGTTATTCGAAAAAGATACCGCGCTCCTGGAACTCTAGGGCCAGCAGAACAGGGATGGGTTTTAGTCAGTAAAAGTCTGGCACTAAGCGGAAGAAGTTATTTGATGATTTCCTATCCGAAAAAAAAGGTTTATATGTACTCTTTTTATTATTATAAGCACCCTAACGTTTTTCAACAGGTACTCCTAGCGTGTTGGATTGCTCTGCCGTCGGTTGAATCTCGTCGCAATCACTCTGGAGATTTTCTCACTGGAACCACCTCTAAACCACCAAGGACCACGGATAGAGCTAGTAGAACGTAGTCTCTATGTCTGCGCATACAAGGTCTAGTTTTGTATGCTCGCCACAGGAGGTTGTCAAAAAATACTTCAAAATCTATACATATAATAAAATTGTAGCGATGTCAAAACTGTACATTTAATATTTTTGAGAAAAAGTGATTGCTACGAGGTCGGGGAATGATTCTAATGCCGAAAATACAATTTTTAGAATTTTTGTCTGTTTGTCTGTTTGTCTGTTTGTCTGTTTGTTTGTTAGCGCATCACGCAAATACTGCCGGACAGATTCTGTTCAATTTTTGCATATATATTCCACATAGGCCAAATTTGACCGTAGGCTATAAATTATCACGCTATCTGCTTTGGGGGCTGAGCAATGTTGCATTATGTTTTGTTCTCCTACAGATTACATCGCGTTTATAAAAATACGAGACTAAATATAAGAATATTTTAGGTAGCTGGGGCTTAAACTACTGAAATAATTATCATAACGCTATACCTTCAAGGAGCTAAGCAGTTAATCGTGACAGACTAGAACTACAATTTTAGAGTATGTCCTAACGAAGCATGTGGTCTAATGGTTCGATGACCGCCTTACAAGTCTCTGGGTATGAGTTCGAACCCCAATAGCTGTTTTACTTTTTGTGATTTTTTAAATACATTTTTAATTCTAAAACATTTCCAAAAATTAATAAAATTAAGATGGGATTCTTCCGCCATAACATTTTGCTTTCTTATTTTTCAAATATTTTATTATTTCTGCATAAAATAATGTCTATATAATCATAGTTTCATGTAATCAATATTGAAGCCAAGATTATTAATTTATCAAAATCAAAAAAATAAACAAACTGATAGGTGTGGGAACGATAGTAGAGCGGAAAATATACGTATTGTTAAAAAAATTCTGTCTGTTTGACTCTTTAAATTAAATTTTGACAAAATAGTCTTTAAATGTCTGGCAACACATGGCTGTATTATATAACGCGATTGAATTATTTTCGCATCGATGATCTCCCTAACAATAATTTACACCAGTTGAGACATGTACAGTACCTTCTAGATACATCACTGAGTTCACTACCGGGAAGCAGGTACTCTGGCAGCTTCAAGTAGTCATGAGGTGGTGGCTGTCTTTCTTCCCACAATCTACTTCTCTCTTTGGGTGGTGGGTTTTGTAATAAATAATGAAGCTATTTGGGTATTTGTAACAAATAATGGAGTTAGGTAGGTAAGCATTATTGCATTATGTTTATTGTCCGCGAAGATTTTACCACGGGACTGTTATAAAATAAGTACATAAAATATTCAAGATTTTTAACATAATATTTATCCTATGAAATAATTAAATCATCAAGTCATAGCCACAAGGAGTTAAGCAGTTAATTGTGTAATAGAATTCAATACAAGACCGATTCTGGCCACGACGGCTAATCTTAAAACAGACTAGCCCAGTATGCAGGAGATATTAAAATGCACAAGTGTGTGAGCAAACGCTCCCTCTTCCCTAACTCTCATAGTCCGACGTGTCGGCAATCCGACACAACCGGGGAAAGATCAGGCGCAGGACCAACGGCTTTACGTGCTTTCCGAGACACGTGAGTGTCACACCACCAACGTCCGTACTCGGGACTGTTACTGAGAAATTCGTAATGGAAAAACCCATTACCCCACGATCAACAGTCTTGCTTGCCACCACGAGACCAACGGGGCAGTTCAAATATGACATGTATGGGAATAGTTATTTTTAGTTAATTGTTACGTAAATAAAGTGAATAGTTTCGCTGTTTAATGAAAACCATGTAAAATATTTTGTGTGGGTTCAATTCCAATCAATTGTTACTTTTTGTTATTATTTTAATAGGTTTTTGTTTTGATGCAGTAGGATGTCAATATTATAATAAAACAGGTTTAGGTGGGTGTAGTTTTTTTCCCTTACATAACTTAAAAAATATGCATGGTTCGACTGAAGAGGAATGACCGGAACAGAATTCTACTGATTCCACAAACTCTAGCTACGCTAAGAATATTTTTCGTAAGTAAAAAACGGCGCCTCAGACTATTTAAAGAGTTACCAAGTTATATCGATAGTAGGATCGCCGCAACACCATGATGCTCTGACGCAGGTATTCTCCGGACATGTTGACATGAGACATGAGGACACGCCAGAGTGATATCATTGTGAGGATCATCCGGTGGACACGATGAAGCATAAGGTCGAGGTCTGCCCTGCTTTGGCGGAGCACCGCCGTGTCCTCATAGAGGCGATCGACGGCAACGGGCCTGCGGTCGGCGAGCGTTGGGTGGCTCGCCGTCCGATCAGAAACATACCCGTGCCGACGTCGCGTTGTGTTTCACACACGTCTCAAAGAGATATCAGCACAGAAGATGGGGCCCGCTAGGGCCAATGCCTGCCACGGTTGCGGAATTTGTTCGAAAGACTCACCGCGGCTCTGGAACGCGATGGGCATTAGGAGAAAACGGATGGATTTTAGTCAGTAAGAGTCTGACACTTCCTTCCGACAGAACGGAAGAACTCATATGACGATTTTCCATCATTAAAAAAGAAGGGTCACCGCACCGTGGGCCTACCAACCTCGACACTTCATACAAGTGTCGTACGATTTATCTGCAAACGTTATGTGTGCAATACTTTACTGTCTGGGCTGCGCTACGCTACCAAAAAAGCATACTTCTATTCCAATAGCTAAACAGAAATAAATTAGCTACAACAGGAAGTGTAAAAAATGTCTCTCAGACTTCAAGCTTTTACGATACATGTAGAATCATGCACCAATCATTAATCATGCATCGCATGCAGAATTTAGTCTAATAGGTCCTGTACTGTAACTGTCAACAGACCATGATATTCTGCATGCTTACAAATAAATGAACTTCAAAATGAAAATGGAAAAAGGTTACCTATTACCGTCATTCTGCAATAGATGAAAGGTAATTTGAGAGGTAAAACTTTGCTTAGCCTTTTAATAAGTCATATGCTCACTGTTTTTTGCCCAGACTTTTTCCCAACAACATAATTATTATTAACTTGGTTATAACACGAAGTTCAGATTTAGTTGGCAGTTGCTCTGATTACAAGATTCATTTCTACGGTTTTGATACTAGACAGATCGAAGCTACAATGTGAGTGTTAAAGCAGAACCTATTTAAAATGCGTTTCAACGGTTAGAGAAAGAAAAACAAGTAAATTTTGACACCACATCACAGTATTTTCGAAAGGAATAGTAAAGCCATATCATATACCCTCCGCATAAAAATGTTTTAATCCCAGGTATGGCGCAAGCTCTTTACCAACCAGACAAAAAATCGGACTCCGGGCGTCTACTGACTAATTTTTAAAACCCACAGTTGTAACTATTATTAACCTTAGAAACCATTTGAAATGGCTGGAAGATTATGATGACATACTATTCAATCCTTAATTGGTTAAGTAACACTAAGGCTGACGTGAGCGAAGCCGCGGGCAACAGCTAGTGATCAAATAAAATTACGACAATCAATAATTACATACATACCATCATGCCTGTATTCCCCGAAGGGTTAGGCAGAGGTGTGCCAATGTACACCCAACAATCAATATTAATATAAATATTATGAATGCGAAAGCAAGCTTGTTTGTTTGTTTGTTTATTTGTTACCTTTTCACGCCTAAATCAACAAAAATAAAAAACGGATCATCCTGAAATCCATTTTCATTGTTAGGTGTACAGAAACGGACATAGAGTACCTTTTACCCCCACAAAAATTACTGATCCCGAGGAAATCAACAATAACGTTCTCATGATAATAATTATAGATGGCACCACGTGGCATTGTCTATTGACTATTGACTTGTGACTATTTCACTGTGTGCATGTTCATCGCTCGCCTGGCGAAAACCAGCGGCAAGATGACTACTTTGAACTTTTATACCTACGTCAATTGAACTCACATATATACCCACACGCCTATATTCCCCGAAGGTTTAGGCAGTGTTTCAAAGTCAAAGTCAAAGTCAAAGCATTTATTTCAATTAGACCATTTACAGGCACTTTTGAATTGTCAAGAAGTTACAGTTAAAATTGAAGCTAGTTGTGTAACAATGTACACCCACACTTCGCCGTATGTGTAGGCCTAATGTAATAGGCGGGCAGCTTATTGGCCACAAACCAGGCACGAGTCCTAACTCCGAGCTGCTACTCAGAATTTCATAGAAAAACCCAATAACACTTTGTTCGCCCTGGGAATTGAACCAAAGATCGATCTAGAGATCATATGCGCGACTGCTATGCTAGAGCATAGCAGTCGCGCAAAGGACCTCTAGGCTGAAGAGGCAGTTAATTAACATGGCTGAAATTTTCAGCTACTGTAATAGATGTACAAAAGGACATCCTTATATATGTATACTAGAAATTACACTTAAAACTTTATAATAATTATATTACATTATAATAATTAGAATTTGATATCGCAGTTTGTATCAGTTGGTTTAAACAATTAAAACAGTAATAAAATAAACTTCGCAGTACAACAAAATATTGTCTCAAATTCCTTCATTCTCATAGTCCGATGGGACGGCAATCCGTCACGACCGGGGAGAGATCAGGCTCAGGACCAATGGCTTTACGTGCTTTCCGAGACACGGGGATGTCCATTCACCAACTTGCAAACTACGGGCCGCTAATTAGAAATTCCTAATGTGAAAAACCAAACAATATTTAGCCAGACTTTTTTTTTTAAGCATGGAATTTCATCAAGATTCTTCTTCTGCTCTGGGTGTAGCGGAAGGAGGTGTCAGATTCTTACTGACTAAAACCCATCCGTGTTCCTCCTAATACCCTTTGTATCCCAGATTAGGCTGATTAGGAATCGAATCCGAGATCCTACGCTTCGCAGTCACACTTGATACACGAAACCAATGTGACAGTCAAAACCAATTATACAATATCTACAACATATAATTATACATATCCAATAGGTATATTGTTTATTTTACTGTAACTCATTACCATACTTTCGATAGCAATAATTAGTTTTTTTTGTTTTTTTTTTGGTGCAATTACATTGATATGCTCGGTATATATAAGTTAGTTTAGAAAGAATTTACGCAGTTGGTGTTCGAAAAAAACATTTTTAATTTAACATTTTAGCACTTATAATAGTTGAAGCGACGAAACTGAAATTATGAAGATTTTAATAATTGTAAGTCCAATAATATTTATCAAACACATTGGTACTACCTACGAGTACTTCGCCTGCGTTGAGGTATAGGTGTAATCCGGTCCAAAGTTAATGACTGCTCGAAAGTAAGCTGCGATTGCAGGTTCGCGCAGGTTTATACAAGTCAATCATCATCATCATCATCATCATCATCATCATCATCCGGATTTATGATCATAGATTTCCAAAAAGACCGGTTGGAAGCGGCCTGCATCCAATAATAATATGCCAAAAAAAAATATGAAAAAAACAACTTTTTTGCAAAAAAACCGCAACCGCCTTCAAAACCTAAAGAGTAAAAAATGACTTTAACTTTGGAAGTCGGCGGCTTTGATTTCGTTTGTTGTATTGCCTCCGACTTCCAAAGCTAAAATTATTTTTCACTTTTTAATTTTTGAAGGCGGTTGTCATGTTTGCAAAAATGATTTTTATTTTTCGGTTTTTAGTATCAACTTCTTGTCATCCAAATTCATTTTATTATATACTTTTTTATTACTTAGATAAAAATCTAGATTAAGTTCACTCAGTTTTGTTATTTTGATGAGCTTAATTACTTTAGAAAGTATGTTGATATTTGTAAAAGTGGGATGGGATTGGCATCGTCACATTTGTGTACAAAAATCCCTGAAACAAATAAGATACAAAAACAACTTTAAGTCCGCCATTGTACGGTGTATTTTTACCAAAAAAAAAAAATACCATCACGCCTGTATTCCCCGAAGGGTTAGGCAGAGGTGTACCAATGTACACCCACAGTTCGCCGGTATATTTAGGCCGGTATTTTTACATTTGTGCATAAAGTTTTAATTAATAAATAAATAAACTTTATGGTATTAGTTTCGAATATAAGAAGACGATAATAATTTGCAACGTTGGCACGCCCGATCTCCGGTCGTGTCTGATTGCTGCCCCATCGAACTATGGAAGTTAGGGAAGAGGGAGAGACCGTAATTTGGTCAGAACATGGTCATGAACATGGTTTGGTGGTGGTTGGAACTAACGATGTTTACTTATTACTTTAATAATTAAAAATAATATTTTCATTACAGATGTTCTTTTGCGTGGCGGCGTTTTCCATGGTAGCAGACAGTCAGTTTACATTCAGGCCTGGGTCTCTCTTAGATATACTATTTGGAAGAAGAAATACTACCATGTCATCACCAAGAACTACTGGAATATTTGAAACTCCTACCTCTCCTGCCACGGAACAATCTTCTAGCACACTGAGCACAGAGGTTTTTACAGAAGGGTCTACAGAAGATCCTTTTACTAACATGACAAGCACCTCCACGTCTGGTTAGCCCACAGAAATCAATGCCTCCGATTGAAATTGTAATAAAATATTATTATGAATTAATTTTTTATTGTTAACTAGATGATCCGGTGAACTTCGTATCACCTACATCATTATATTTATGTAAAATGTGATCATGCTTAATACATTTTTTTTATCATTATTTATTTTCTTTTTGCGACAACCAACTGACACTTTTACACTTTTTTATTTATGAACTGTTTTGTATTCGAACATATTTAACAAACAAATTTAATTTTTATTAAAAAAAAACTAAAAAAAAAACCCAAAAAAAGGAAATAAAAAAATACTCTTTAAAGTTAAGAAAGTGGGTAACCAGACAACTGATATACGTACTTATATAATTTATAAATACATACATTTTATAGATAAATCACACCCAGACACAGAACAAACAATCATGCTCATCACACAAAGTTTGTCCTGGGTGGGAATCGAACCCACGACCTCTGGCTTAGCAGTCAGGGCCACTAACCACTAGACCAACAGGCCCGTCAATGTTGTACGGACCAAAATTAAAAAATACGAACAATATTCTTTTCTGAATAATTTAGTTACGGTCTCCAAGGCAGTTTAATCGTTTCTTCATCTTAAATTTCTTCGTCGAGATTCATTACAAATCCTAATTTGTGCCCAGTTAATGGCAATAGGCTCGCCCCCTTTTACATGGGACCTAAAAACATGCCGTCGAACTGTGGGTGTATATTAATACATCTCTGCCGTCCTTCATAGACTACAGGCGTGATGGTAAAAAGTCCGATACCAAACGCGTTTGACGGGCCTGTTGGTCTAGTGGTTAGTGACCCTGACTGCTAAGCCGGAGGTAGTGGGTTCGATTCCCACCCAGGACAAACTTTGTGTGATGAGCATGATTGTTTGTTCTGTGTCTGGGTGTGATTTATCTATAATATGTATGTATTTATAAATTATATAAGTATGTATATCAGTTGTCTGGTTACCATTACACAAGCTCTGCTTAGCTTGGGATCAGTTGCCGTGTGTGAGTTGTCCCAAGATATTTATTATTTATTAAAAAAAACGTATATATTGGAAGACCCCATAAGCGGTGACAAGGACCTAACAGCCTTTCACACACTTCTAAAATACAAAAATATGAGACTGTCATCTAGTTTCCCTTATTATTCACACCTTTCTGAAAGCTTTTAGCGTGTTAAGATAAATCACGGCGCTCCACAAAGTGCGTCGGCGCTCAAATGTGCTCATATCTCTTAATACAACTATTTTATGGATATTTGCTCTCCGCGAAGTTTCCAAATGGCTGTTCACCATACGAGAACTTTTTAGTGCAAATAAACGAGGAATTAGGGAATGTTGGATTTATTTGTTTTTGTTTTATTATTTTTACGAATGTTTTCAGGCTGATCTGAAACTTGCTGAGATTAGGTTCATGAGATGTTATTGATGATTTCAATAAAAAGCGCTAATACTCTAAAATGAGCCTTCTAGTCGGTATACATAACCATCACGCTTGTATTCCCCGAAGGGCTAGGCAGAGGTGTATCAAAGACACCCACAGTTCGCCGGTATGTTTAGATCCTATGTAATAGGGGGCGAGTCTATTGCCATTAACCGGGCACAAATCCTAACTCCGAGCTGCTACTAAGCGTTTAATAGAGAAACCCGAGTAGGTACCTAATAATAATTACATAGTTGTTAATTGAGTGAAGATCTCTGGAACTACCTAAATAATGATTTTCTAATCCAAGTGATTGAAAAAAATCTTTTTGTAAATGATAGCCAGACACATGAGGAATAGTATAGGCTATATAACATGACGCTACGACTTATGGGAGCAGAACAGGAGCATGAAAAATAACCACGAGCTGTCAAGTCACTGAAATCTATATTTGTTTTTTCTGTCATTTTTTTGACGTTTTGTAACTGCCTCGTTGGTCTCGTGGTCGCAAGTGCGATTGCTGTGCAAGGAGTCCCGGGTTCGATTCCCAGATCGAGCAAAAAGCGTTATTGGGTTTTTCTATGAAATTCTCAGGAGCAGCTCGAAGTTTGGATCTGTGCCCGGTTAATGGCAATAGGCTCGCCCCCTATTACATGGGACCTAAATATACCGGCGAACTGTGGGTGTACACTAGTACACCTGTGCCTAACCCTTCGGGGAATACAGGCGTGATGGTATATTTATTTATTTTTTATTTTTGATGACGTAGTCACCGCTACCTATAGACATCTGCAATACCAGAGGCCTTGCAGACGCATTGCCATCTCAGAGACAAGGTTGAAATGTCTCATGTGCCTTTAATAACACCGGCACCCATACCCTTCAAACTGGAACACAGCAACGTTGCTTTGCGGCAGAAAAAGGTGTAGTAGTAGTACTTCCCCTGACTAGCTCCTTCACAAAGAGCTAGTTGTCAATAAAAAGACTTTCAACACAAAATAAAAATGGTAGAAAATAAAATGACAACAAATTTTCATTTTTCTTACTGAAACTTAACTATGTTCTATTTAATTTATCCTTTAAGAAAGGAGTTCCAATTCTTTTGATAACAAGTCCCACGTAAGTGTAATTAATGGAAAAAGGTATTCCGTAATTGATAGAAAACTAGTTTAATGTATTTTAAATGCAAAGCTGATGTTTCAGACGCTTATCTTAATGACAAATGTGGAAAATGAGAGTACAATGACAAACGTTTGAAGAAAAGTAGGCACTGAAGTGGCAATGACCTATTGTACTATTTTATTTATATAACTAGCTTTTGCCCGCGGCTTCGCTCGCTTTAAGAAGTATTTTTATTAATTAGGTATTTCGTTCCATTAGGTACTGATAGGTTCAAACTAATACATTTAAATCCTCCATCATCCCTTATTTTATCCCCCATCGGTCGTCTTCATTATAGTAGCTCCAATCTTTAATTTTAGTTCAATCAGTCGAAAATCTAAGAAGATTTATACGAACTTTCATCCCCTATTTTATCCCCTTAGGGATGAAATTTATCAAAATCCTTTCTTAGGGGATGCCTACGTCATAGTAACTTTATGCATGCCAAATTTCAGCCCGATCCGTCCGGTGGTTTGGGCTGTGCTATGATAGATCACTATGTCAGTCAGTCAGTCAGTCATCTTTGAGTTATATATATTTAGATTAGATGTTAATTTTTTAAACACGAAACTTATAAATCATAATTAAATTACAACACATAACACACCATCACACCTGTATTCCCCGAAGGGATAGGCAGAGGTGTATCCATGACACCCCCAGTTCGCCGATATGTTTAGGTGCCGTCTAATAGGGCCTGTTGCCATTATCCGGGCACAAATATTAGCTTAAAGCTGCTTCTGAGTATTTCATAGAAAAACCCAATAACACTTTTTGCTCAACCTGGGAATTGAACCCGTGACCTCTAGCGTAGCAGTCACGATTAGGACCACTAATTATGTGCAATTTATTAAAAAAATAACGCCTTTGGTATCAAAAAACTCATCCGCATCGCTGTCAATGGTACAAGTGCTCAAAAGGCTGGCAGCTTTGCCACGTTGTATGGCAATGGTGATCTTTGGAGAAGTGTACTTTGTTGCATAAATAGACAATAATATCGTCCTGCCCTTAATTTCGGTATTGAATGCCAATCTCAACCTAAACTAGCCAAGAATTCAGTTGATATTACAGTGCACACGTGCGCAACCTTCGCACTAATAATAATATTCTCTAGACCACTAGTGTGTTGTATTTTTGGTGTGAAAAATCATTGTTCATTAATACGCGTAATGTGACGTACGCAAAACATTGTATTTATAATTGGTAATGGGCACGTAACCGAAACCGCGGGGACCTACTAGAATATCATCATCTGCTTAGCCTTTTTCCCATCCATGTTGGGGTCGGCTTCCAGTCTAACCAGATGCAGCTGAATACCAGTGTTTTACATGGAGCGACTGCCTATCTGACCTCCACAACCCAGTAACTGGGCAACACGATACCTCTTGGTTAGACTGTTTGTCAGACTTCTAGGCTTCTGACTATCCGTAACGACTGTCAAAGATATAGTAGAATATATTAGTTGATAGTTAACTTGCACTTACGTTTTTTTATAGTACCGGAACAGATCTGAAACATGAAAACAAATAATTATTAATACCTCGAACTGCCTCGTTAGCCTAGTGGTCTTGGCTTCGATTCACAGGTCAAGCAAAAAGTGTTATTGGGTTTTTCTATGAAATTGTCAGTAGCAGCTCGGAGTTAAGATTTGTGACTGATTAATGGCGATAGACTCGCCCCCAATTACATGGGACCTTAACATACCGGTGAACTGTGGGTGTACATTGGTACACCTCTGCCTAACCCTTCGGGGAATACAGGGGTGAAGGTAGGTGTGTGATATTTGTTAATCATAACTTTTCACTATTTTGTTCATTTATTTTGATTAATTTAACTTTTAGGGGCCCTTAGCTTTACTTGTAATATGTCTATAGGGAAATTTTAAACCTACAATCTTTATTAATATTATAAAGTTGGAAAAGTTTTGTTTTGTTTGAAAATAACTTTAAAAACAAATTAAACTATATACATAAAGCGAGTGAATCCGCGGGCTATTGCTAGTAACTAACTAACTAACGTTGGTAGCTATTTCAATTGCATAGAAATTGATACGAAATAATAAAGATAAACATTCACATCTGTAGCCAAAAACGACGTATAAATAAACAAATTAAACAACAAACGTGTTTATCAAAGAAAAAAGAGATAAATTTAACTTGACTTTTCTAGAAATTTAGAAGACTGTTCAATAAAGTTTTATCGGTTCATTTGACTATAAATGGTAGTTTAGCTTGTATAAAATGCATGGTAGCAGACATTTCAAATCATTCAGTTCCGAAGTGTCAAGTACAACCATGGCAGATATAAAATTATTAGTTTTGGTAAGTAAATTATACGTATATGGAGTGTAATAAAACATATCATATGGCAGTTAACCTGCCGGGGCTGCGGGTTGTTCGAAAGAGGTACCGCGGCCCCGGAAGGCAAAGGGCACAAGAAGGAACATGGATGGGTTTTAGTCAGTAAAAGTCTGAGACTCCCTCGCGCCCCGCTCAGACGATCACTGTCCGACCCGTCATTCGATGATTTCCCATCTAAAAAAAAAGCCTGTTAACTACTTAAGCTGCTCATCAAACTAAACACCGTTCACCGTAAGACGTCCCCAGCCGTGCTGTTGGCACTTATACCTTGCCAATCTGTATTAAACTCACGAGACAATAGTGCCAACATCACAGCAATGGGCATCGTTTGGTGAACGGTGTGTAAGTTTGAGCAAAAAATATTTTATTGGTAATCTAATATTTATTTGGCGTGAAAAATAATTGGTTATAGAAACACGGTGCATAAAAAAATGATTTCGTAAAAAAACGTATAAAAGAATTGGAAACTATTGGAACTATTAATTAATATTTACAGCCTTAAAATATTTTTTTTAAAAAACCTTAACAATATATACGTCGGATGGCAATGCTTAACCTCTGGCCAAAGTAAAAGCCAGCCTTTGAGTCATGAGAAGTGTCAACCAACCGCTTAGACAGATCTTTAAAAAGGGCACATGGGCCCCACGACCCGAGGGTTTCCAACTCAAACGGCTCGAATATACAAGCTGTTGATTTGCATACTCGTCAAATTTTAGGAGCTTGCCATAGAAAAATAGAAGCAATCAAATATAATTACGATACCTGGCCAATATCTAATAAATACTTGTTTTTTTAGTTGCCACTATCAAATAACAATATTCCAGAATACTCCTCTTGCAAAATTCAGAACCGCCCAGTTGCGTATGCGGTAGGCAGAGCTGTCGCGTGGCTATACCAATGTGCACATAGCGCCTAAACCCTCTGGCGAGATGGCTAGCTCGAAATTGAAAATCACGTAAAAAAAATATATTTTCAAAACCAATCACGAGCATAGTTAACTCCTTGAATTTGACGAGGTTGCAAATCAACGCCTTGTATAGTTATCAATGAGGAAATCATACTTACGCCGTATGAGAATTTCTGTAGTGTTATTAACCTCTCTCTAAAGTGCATACCATATTATTATAATGTATGTATGTAGTTCATACATGGACTGTGTTTTGTTTTTTGTGCTCTTACGCTAATTTGCACCTGGCATGTTATATGTACACCGTTGATTGTTAGAGAATACCTAAGGCATTTAGTCCGCCTTTGTACTTTTTGTTTTAATAAAATATAATAAATAAGGCGCTTCAATCGCTTCAACTGACGAATTATTAACAATAACAGATCGATAGGCGATCGACCGTTAACCTTTAACTTTGACGTTGTGAATGCTTTCGAATTCTTATTTCAAAAAGCCAATCACATAAGTGTGTGCTTTAAAAATATTTCGAACCTAAAAACCATTAAACAGAAACTTGTGATTTTTCTGCGAAACCTACTCCGATCATAACAATTCCAAGCTAGCTAATAGCTCATAAATATTACTGACTCAAATCCTTTTTCTTTCAGGTAACATTATGCCTTATGGCAGTAACAAATACAGTAGAAGCCAAATCAACTGTTAAACAAACAGAAGCAATTGCAGTGGCAGGGGTAAAAAACACGGAATGGACTAACGATGGCAAAGGCGGAGCAGAAGAAGGTGGAGAAGAAGGTGGAAACAAAGGTGGAGAAGAAGGTGGAGACGACGGTGGAGAAGGTGGAGAAAAAGGTGGAGAAGGTGGAGATGAAGGTGGAGAAGAAGGTGGAAAAGGTGGAGACAAAGGTGGAGAAGAAGGTGGAGAAGGTGGAGAAGAAGGTGAAGAAGGTGGACACGAGGAAGGCCATTCATGCTCTGGGGGAAAGTCAGAAGAGGACTCTGATTGGGATTCAGAAAATGAAGAGGATTCTCATGAATGTGGATGTTAATTTATTATAAATGAGCTATATTTGTATAGAATAGAAGAAGAATAACTTTATTCCCAATTAACATAAATATATTCCCAATATAATAATATTCCCAATAACGTATAGAGAAACGCATGTCATATAGTTGATGATAATCGTAGTTTGTATTCAATGCAACTATAATATTGATTTAATAGTATTACAGATAAAATATTTATTCCAATATAAATGAAAGTCTGTAATAATATGTAGTAACCATAATTATATTGTCGTTTATCAGAAGATTATATTTCGTTTTAATTTGAACCCAAAGAAACATTGTGATGAGATTATCAGCTCCGTTGTGAACCACATACTACACATTATTCTATACGGGGTGCAAAGATTCCTATTATACAGCGTGTAATGGAAAGGGTATATCCATACAAACGGGGTTAAGAGTGTATCCGGTACTGAGTCTCTATACAAAATTTCAGCTCAAAAGCAATAACTTTGAAAATGCATAATATTTTTTAATTTCGGCAGTTTATGCCATAAACAAACTTGTCAGGAGAAACAAGTATTTTAAGGAGTTGTTTCTTAGTGTGTAGTGTGTAGTGCATTGACACCGATCAGCTGACTTAGTGTAATGATGTGTAGAATTCAATTCGAAACATTTGGTTTTTTGCTTAAATGTTGCTTAACTTTATAATTTTGTGAGTATAGATATTAAAAAAATGTTGCTATGTGGTTTGTTAACACCAAAAGAATCCGTACCTTTGATATGTATATACCCTTTCCGTAACACGTTGTATAACCGTTAACCATGCATACTGACCAACTGGTGGGTCCACACGATACCGACTTAACACAGACTTCTATTGAATTTTGTCTGTACAACAAATCAGTACAGACAAATGTCGGTGTACCAGAAAAGTCGGAAGTCTGCGTACATGTCTGTACGATTGTCGGAGCAAAACTCATGATTATTGAATTACTTATTTTTTTTAAATTAATTCATTGATTAATTTATTGTACTATATAGTTCTTTCCTCCATCTTCGATTAGCACTGTTCTCACCAAGTTTCGAAACGATACTGAATGAAAATGGCCAGACAACTACAGATTTACGAAAATCAAAGTCTGAACTGATGAAAAGTCTGCACAGACATTTGGTAAAGACGTCTGAATAAAAATTTTTACTCAGACTTTATAGTCTGTGCAGATATCTGTACATACAAAAGTCTGTGTCGTGTGGACCCACCATGTAACATAGAGCAAAAGATATCCCTGGGAAACAACATTTATTTTTTGAGATACTATTTAATCATCATCTGCTTAGCCTTTTCCCTATATTATGGGTCGGCTTCCAGTCTAGCATGCAGCTGAATACCAGTGATTTACATGGAGCGACTGCCTATCTGACCTCCACAACCCAGTTACTAGGCAACACAATACCTCATGGTTAGACTGGTTGTCAGACTTCTTTGCTTCTGACTATCTGTAACTACAATCTAAAGACCTAAGAAACACAGCCGAAACCAATGGCTTTACGTACTTTCCGAGAACCGGCAGTGTCACACCACTAACTCCCAAACTCCAGGCTGCTACTGAGACATCCGTACTAATATTATAAATGCGAAAGTAACTCTGTCTGTCTGTCTCTTCTTCACGCCTAAACCACTGAACCGATTTCAATGAAATTTGGTACAGGTATAGTCTGGGACCCGAGAAAGGACATAGGATAGTTTTTATCCCGGAAATCCCCCGGGAACGGGAACTATTAATCCACGCGGACGAAGTCGCGGGCAAAAGCTAGTTCCTAATAAAACACTGTTTGGCCGACCTGGAAATCAAAGCCAGGATCACGCTCATCAGTCGCGCTTACGACTACAAAGTCAACGGGGTAGTTAACAGAACACAGATATAGTTAAATATTTTAAACTAGCGAACTATCCGCGACTTCGCCCGCGTGGCTTTTTTCACTGGCGTTAAGTTACGTCTTTGGTTACTGCTCCGCTCCCGTGGGTCGCAGCGTGATGTTATAAATAGCCCATGTTAATCAGGGATAGTGTGACATTCTATTGTAGAAAGAATGTTACAAATCTGACTAATAATTTTTGATATACCATCACGCCTGTATTCCCCGAAGGGTTAGGCAGAGGTGTACCAATGTACACTTCTATTTCATAGAAAAACCTAATAACACTTTTTGCTCGACCTGGTAATCGAACCCAGGACCTGAAGCGTAGCAATCGTGCTTATGACCAATAGGCTATCGAGGCAGTTATAATTTTTGAGTTCGTTTCAAATGTACATACACATCTTTCCTCTTTGTAATTAGTATAGATAATCATTTAAAGTCGTACATAAAGTAGTCTGCTCATAGCAATATTCTGCTTATCAAAAAAGCAATTCTGCCAATAGAGCTACATAATGAACGGTTTGCCTCATAAATCCGATGAATTCGATTACCGCGCAGATTTGAAAATTAAACTTATAAGAGATTGAAGTCGTTATTTATTTATTTTATGGGTCTGAAATAGAATTTTCGGTGCGTATTTACAGATATTACAGATGGAAATTAAATGCGTGTTGAACTGTTTAGAATATTTTGAAAGATTCACGGTTGGAGTTTCTAAAATTATTTTTGTGTATCCTTATACATAACTTTACCGGTTGACATATTTTACTCTCTCGTCTGGAAACAATAGGGAATAGGTGAACGGTATAAAAGCCTGTGGTAGAGATGTATTTTTTTTTAAACTTATCAGTAAATTCTATGACTTATTTGAGGTACAATTTTTATATACGAAAACGCACAAAATAAATAATAAACATGTTTGTGTTTAAATTGTGCTCAAAAATTCAAAATTATAAAAAAAATCTTTGCCACACACATACACACATAATCACGCCTGTATTCCCCGAAGCGATAGGCAAAGGTTTACCAATGTAGGTGCACCCACAGTTCGCCCCCCCTCGGGGGCGAGCCTATTGCCATCAACCGGGCACAAATCGTAACTCCGAGTTGCTACTGAGAATTTCATAGAAAAACCCAATAACACTTTTTGTTTTTTGCTAAATTCTGTAGCTTCATGGCTTCTACTCCTTTACCACCTAGACGCTAAATAAGTCAGCCGGTATAAATAATCACGGAGATGTAATGCAAAATAATCTTTAAACACTACATAGTATAAAATAAAATCGCTTTCCGCCGTTTGTCCCTTTATACGCTTACATTTAAACTAAGCAACGGATTTAAGCGCGTTTTACGTTTTAGATTTAAAAATTCAAGAGGAGGGTCTAAACGTATAATAGAACATAATGCTACCAAAGATGACCTTTGTTACTCAAGAATAATGTAGCTATCTATTGGTGAATATTTTTTTGAAATTGGTTCATTAGTTTCGGAGCTTATTCGTTACAAACAAACAAACAAAAAAGATGGCCAAAAGAAAGAGCAAAGTCGAATTATACAATTGTCAACGTTTATTCATCACATTGTAAACCAAAACAAAAAATGATTAATCGTTTATACCGGTGGCTAAATATCGCTAAGTATAAGGAAATTGTCTATTCAGGGTAAACGAGGCTGTTAAAGTAAACGACGACGTACAAACTAGGGATGGGCACAGTGCCTGGCATTTATAATAAAAATAATATCAGCCTATTATTGTTCCACTGCAGAGTAAATGCCTCTTACTTATTACCAAAATAAAAAAACCATCACGCCTGTATTCCCCGAAGGGTTAGGCAGAGGTGTACCAATGTACACCCAGAGTTCGCCGGTATATTTAGGTCCCATGTAATAGGGGGCGAGCCTATTGCCATTAACCGGGCACAAATCCAAACTCCGAGCTGCTACTGAGAATTCCGTAGAAAAACCCAATAACGCTTTTTGCTCGACCTGGGAATCGAACCCAGGACCTCTAGCATAGCAGTCGTACTTGGGACCACTAGACCAACGAGGCAGTTACTTACTTATTATTTATTTATTTATTTAAACTTTATGCACAAAAAAGTACAAAGGCGGACTTAATGCCTTAGGCATTCTCTACCAGTCAACTCAAGGTGGTGAAGAGATAACACGGCAGGTGCAAATTATTGTACAAGAGTAATGACAATTAAATGTACACAAGTACAAAATAATTAAAATACTCCATTCTCTGAATGAAAAATACCTCTTCTCATACAGATAAGGCGTGAACATTGATCACCACGCTTGCTCAAGGCGGATTGGTGAATTTAGACTTATCTTACTAATTTGGCCAAATGGCGCATTCTTCACCCATCCAAAATGCAGTGAACAAAAAACTTAAATATGACATTTAAAAAATCGTGAAAATATTTTTGTTGTTTTTTGTAGTCCTAAGCCCGACCGCTACGCTAGAGGTCCTGGGTTCGATTCCCAGGTCGAGCAAAAAGTGTTATTGGGTTTTTCTATGAAATTCTCAGTAGCAGCTCGGAGTTTGGATTTGTGCCCGGTTAATAGGCTCGCTCCCTATTACATGGGACCTAAATATACTGGTGAACTGTGGGTGTACATTGGTACACCTCTGCCTAACCCTTCGGGGTTTTTCTAATAATTTTCTTCCCGGTCCTTCAAATATAACTTGGTATTACTTTTATTTAGTGATAATTCTATTATTGTTTAGAACATTCTACAACATTCGATTTCAACCCTAATCTCTTCAAAGTTAGAGTGAACAGGCTCCTTTTGGGTAAGCTCACTCCATCGTAGACTTTGTCTATGTTACCTTTGCCCAAGACTAGAGTCAAGAGCTTATCTATCTCTAAAAAAATATAAAAAAAATTCTTAACATCATCATCTGCTTAGCCTTTTCCCAACTTACTATGTTGGGGTCGGCTTTCAGTCTAACTGGATGCAGCTGAATACCAGTGTTTGACATGGAGCGACTGCCTATCGGACCTCCACAACCCAGTAACTGGGAAACACGATACCTCTTGGTTAAACTGGTTGTCAGACTTCTTGGCTTCTGACTATCCGAAAAATCTAACAAAAAAAAAAACAAATCAAATTCTTAACATCGATAACAATAAAAATAGTGACGACCCATCCCTATTCGTAAGATTGTGAAGCATGCCATGATTTAGATATTCCGTCAGCTATTTCCGGAATTATTTCGGTCCTCGCAAGTTTGCTTGTTATTATTAGCCTCTGCTGCTATTATGCCAAAGATAAGGGATTTTGGACTAAATAAACTGATGACCATAATGCATACTAAAGTGTTTTTGTACGTAAATAAGTATAGACTAAAGGTAGAATGGCATATAAGCCAAATTGTGTTAGTTTATAGATTGTTTTCCATACTAACACTATATAACGAGGAAAGAATATAGAAAATCATTTTTTACCAATAGAGAGATTAGTATGAAAGAGATTATTAAGTTGTTCTATAAAATTCTCAGTAGCAGCTCGAAGTTAGGATTTGTGCACAGTTAATGGCAATAGGCTCGCCCCTATTACATGAAAGAAAGAAAGAAAAAATGTTATTGACACAAACCATGTGCACACACATATACTAACAAAAAGGTTATTTAATATAAAAGAAAACAACATAACTGTGTGCCTCACGGCTGCGCCAAACAGGCCCAGTTCAGCATAAATGCCAGACCACTTGGGGTTAATATACCGGCGAACCGTGTGTTTCCATTAGTACACCTCTGCCTAACCCTTCGTAATACAGGCGTGATGGTATGTTACGCTACTGCAAGTAGTTATTTTTCTATTGGGCCGATATTTCAACATTATTTCCTAAAATAGCATATTATCACCCCAACCTAAATTCAATGTTAGCTTGAAATGTGAAAACTCAAACGCACCAAATGTTTATTTAAGAAAATTGGAAGGCCCGCTTAGTGTATGGTTGTAATAGGAAATTATTTGTGTTGATAAGTCGCAGCTTTCGATGTGACCGCTACTATTTGTTTCTTCTTATTTATATACCGATTATTTCGAAGCGGTTCAGTTTTTGGTCGGTTTTTTTAATGGTTAAGTTTTTGGTTGGATTTTTCGAAACGGTTCAGTGTTTGGTCGGATTTTTTTGAAATGGTTCAGTTTTAGGTTGGATTTTTCGAAATTTTTGGGCTATGTTTCTCGTCGATAATGTAATTACAAAATTTGAAAAAAAAAATCGTTTAAACACTTTCTGAGTTTATTTATTACAAACAAAAATACAAATCTTTTCTTTACAATAGGTACATACATACCTAAACCTATTTTTCCCCGGGGGCAAACAGAAACTACAGAACACCACCAGCTACGATCCTTACATACTCCTTTCGCCTCGTCCACGTTCATACATCTGCGGTGTTATTCTGTAAAGCCCTCCTTCCGTGAAGTGAGCGTGTGGCGACCTGTCAATCCCTAGCATCGTATAGTGACAGCCTAGTTTTAGCTCACTTCACCCTAATTCACTGAGGGAGATTTCTTACAGAATAAGCCGGCTGGTCATACAAGCACGATTTTTTTATTTTTATTTTTTTTATTTTTTATAGACGGGAAATCATCAAATAACTTCCCCCGCCCCCTAGTGTCAGACTTTTACTGACTAAAACCCGTCTATGTTCCTTCATGTGCCCTTTGCGTTCCGCGAACAACCCGCAGCAAGCACGATGGCTACGAGTAATGCGCACTCGACGTACCTGCAGAACCTCACCAATAAGGTGCCACTCACATCTGCCAAATAAATCCCTCCTTGCAACCGCCTTCCATATAAATCCTCTTTAAAATATTAGGTACCAGCGAACTATCCGCGACTTCGTCCGCGTGGCTTATTTCACCCGCGTTAAGTTACGTCTTTGGTTACTGCTCCGCTCCCGTGACTCGTAGCGTGATGTTGTATAGCCTATGTTAATCATGAATAATCTAGCTATCTATTGGTGAAAAAATGGTTTGAATCGGTCCAGTAACTTAAGAGCTTATTCGTCACAAACAAACCAACAAAAAAATATTTCCTCTTTAAAACATTATATTAGTATAGACAAGTTGGCGGACTAGCAAGCGCAGCGTAGGACGTCTACCAACAAGATGGACAGACGACCTAATAAAGGTCGCCGAGAGACGGTGGATGCAGGTCGCTTCCAACCGGTATATGTGGAGATAAATAAATAAATATCTTGGGACAACTCACACACAGCTATCTGATCCCAAGCTAAGCAGAGCTTGTGTTATGGTAACCAGACAACTGATATACATACTTATATAATTTATAAATACATACATAGATAAATCACACCCAGACACAGAACAAACAATCATGCTCATCACACAATGTTTGCCCTGGGTGGGAATCGACCTCCGGCTTAGCAGTCAGGGCCACTAACCACTAGACCAACAGGCCCGTCTAAATCTCAAAAAGATCTAAAGGGGAAGCCTATGTTCAGCACTGGACGTCCTATGGCTGAGATGATGATGATGATAGACAAGTTAATATTTAATTCTCTTTCAGCTCGTAGTAGGGGTGTTGGAATTGATTCGACATAGTAATGCCTTTGACAGTCTCTCCATCACGCCTGTAGCCATCTTCGCATAATTTCCTTGGATGCTCCTCGAATAAATAACATCAAAATCAACTTTAGTCTCTGAAAATCTTTGGCGATGTAAAAATTAACTCGTTCTGTAGCGGCGCGACGTAAAATTGTTATTATTTTGAATGTAATTGAGAAAAAGAAATGGTATTTCTGCGTGATTTTAAAAGGACCCAGTACTGATTTTCTACTAGAAATAAAAATCTTATAAATTAGCCTTTTTCGATACATATAAATAAAATTAAACTCTGAAATAAATAAATAATAAATAAATAAATATAAATATAAATAAATATATATGTTTACATAACTAATTTTTGGCAAAAAAACTAATTTTTGCCTTTTTTGTCTGTCTGTTTGTTCCAGCTAAACTTCAAAACGGATGAATCGATTTTGATGATTATTTTACTGGCAAATTGTTGATGTTATTAGGAGTAACTGTTACTTGGGTACGTTTATTTTAGCCCGTGTCAGCCGAAATTCTTGCGAACAAAGTTGCAGGCACTATCATAAATAAATAAAAAAAAAATTGTTCCCAGAATAACATTAACGCGTGTCTTAACAACATTTGCATGGAAACAATTTACGTATGCCTATTGTAGTTAGTAGCAACGTAAACTAGTCATAAGCTTAAAGCGGATTAAACCTAGTTTAATTAAGACGAAGTACTCACTATATCCTGTTTAGTTATACCTGTGATAGAGCGAGCTCTTGAAGTACCTACTATGTGGTCACTATCAAATATAAAAGAGTTGTATGTATGTGATCAATAAACTCAAAAATTACTGGACCGATTTCAAAAATTATTTCACCATTAAAATACTACATTCCTGATTAACATAGGCTATATAATATTCCACGCTACGACCAACGAGAAGCAAAGCGAGCGGAAGCGAAAGTCGGTTCCACGAAACTATCGATCTATTGAACGGTCCGATAAATCGGTTCTACATATCGGACGTGAGCGGAGGTTCTTAAACTAGGAAACTGCAATTTGGTAGGTGTGTAGTTTAAGAACGAACTTGGCTATGATTTTACTTCCACGCAGACGACTAGCTTTTGCCCGCAACTGTGTCCACATAAATGTCGGTTATCGCGGACGTGGACAAAGTCGCGGGTTAAAAAGTAACCCCTACTCTTCCTTGATGTTCAATCTTAGCTTGTACCAAATTTCATCAAAGGTTTAGTAGTAAAAAATTAACGGACAGACAAACAGGGCCACTTTCGCATTTATAAATATTATGTATGGAAGTATGGATATTATAGTTCAATGTAGTTTATGATGTTTGATTATGAATTCTGATGGCATCGTTATTAGGTTTATAGTACAATTTAACGTACGTATATAAATATTTCCACATGAAAGGATTAATTTGGAAATTTACGACACGCGCCGTTATTCAAAGCAGAGCCGTGATAAATTGAGAAAAATTCCAACAATAGAATTCTCATCTGTCAAACTGGTTTGTTACAAAAGGATTATTGGCGAGCGCTGTGAAAAGTTTTGTTGGTGCAATTACGTGTGATGGCAATTTGAAACTTCAATTGGAATTGATTCTTTATTGGCTGCAGGTAGTGAATTAGTTGTACTAGATGATAATATAACAGAGTATAAAATTCTTCTTCGAAGGCATACCTATGTATATGTGTAGATAAATAAAATAATACTGAAGTTACTAACCTTTTTTTTGTTTGTACACCGTAAAGAGCAACCATGACCCTTTACCGATCCAATGAATACTCATATAATAATACCGAAGATTTACAATTAAAAGCGGTTAAGAAAAAACACAAATGTAATAGAAAAATCGATAGACTAGAAGGCCAAATTCTACTAATATAAAAGTTCAAAACATGCAATCTCACCTCAACGACAATCGTACGTCCAAAGATGTATGGAAACTAAAATCACTTTTGACAGATTGAGACTGAGTTAAAAATGCGATCGTTTTTAAAAATAGAATGGGCTCTAGGAAAATTCCTGACGCCTATCATAACACGTAATACCAATCATTTCCTACTGGCACTCGGCTTACTGCAAAACTGTCAACCGACGACGACACAAAATCCTTGGCGGGAATTTTTCCGAACTTTGCCGATTCTTTTGAAATACCTACTTTTTTTTTTACTTTTTTGTTACCTCAACAACATTCCCGAAGCCTTAACTTAAGTGTTGGAAGTTCAGACGTGGAAATCGATTCCACGATAATATGACGATGTTCTTTTTTTAATTTTATTTTTTTTTATTTTTGTTGAAGCCAGTTTCAATGTTGTTTTGACTTTTTGTTGATGTTTAATATTTATGAGGTAAGTGATGAGATTATTTAACTGCCTTTTTAGCCTAGTGGTACTAAGCATGACGCTTACGCAAGAGGTTTTGAGTTCGATTCCCAGATCGAGCAAAGAGTGTTGTTGGGTTTTTCTATGAAATTCTCGGTAGCAGCTCGGAGTTAAGATCTGAGTCCGGGTAATGGCAATAGGCTCCCCCATAGGTATTACATGGGACCTGAATATACCGGCGAACTGTGGGTGTATATTTGTACACCTCTGCGTTATCTTTCGGGAAATACAGGCGTGAAAGCATGTATGAAAAATGAAAATTAAAAAAAAATATAACTAATTGAAAAATAATTTATATGCCAGTTGATTCTTTGATATGGTCTCATTCATACCCTAGAGTTATGGCAAATAAAAAGAAAAAATTGTATAAATTCTGCTACCCAGGTCAACAAACTTAGCAAATGCATACAACAAACGCTGAATCATTGAGCATAGACACGAGGACCCCCAGCGAACGGACGTTCCCGTCATTTCCGTTCCAGAAATATCCGAACGCAAATAACTCCGGAATGAACTCTCAAGTTTTGTTGTAACTACTTAACGAGGGGATGTTGGAATTTACATGTTTGTGTAGTTAATTGATGAGTAGGTACCTATTTTTTTTTTGTAGTTGTTGCCCACTACTTCAGCCGCATGAAAGTCAATGTTAAATCCATCCTACTAATATTCGGAGGAGCCACTAAGGGCTGATGCCTGTCAGGGCTGCGGGAACGCAAAGGGCACAAGAAGGAACATGGGTTTTAGTCAGTAAAAGTCTGACACTAAGGGCGGGGGAAGTCATTTGATGATGGGAAATCATTAAATGACTTCAATGATCGGTAAAAAGGCCTACTAATATTATAAATGCGAAAGTTTGTGAGAATGCCCGGATGTTTATTACTCTTTCACGCCCTAACGGCTGAACGGATCTGAGTTGGCAATGAGGTAGATTGTAGTGTGGAATAACTACAACACATTGGATACTTTATAACCCGCAAAAATGTACAGTTCCTGTGGGATTATAATTATATCAAGTCTATACGAAGTCGGGGGCAGAAGCTAGTTTTATTATTATAATAATATAGGAGATTCCTTTCTCAGGAGCCCTGACTGCCGATAGCTTGGAACCTGTTCCCGACGCCGGTGGGTACCTACAATTTTTTGTCATATAAATATTTTAATGTGTATTGTGAATAGATAAATAAAAATATAAGAATGATAATACTAGCTTAATGTTGTCCCACTGCAAGGCAAAAGCCTCCTCTCATACAGAAAAGGCATGAGCATTGCTCGCCACGCTTGCTCAGAGAGGATTAGCGATAATGATGTTATTACTTGTATAAATCCAGGTTTCCTCACAATGTTTTCCTTCACCGATGACAGAGTTGTCTAAAATAAACTAAGAAAGTGCATATACATGCTCATCATCGAACCCGCAATAACTTTAATCATTGGGCTATCATTACTGTAATTTAACTATAATTATTATGTTTTATTTTGGTATGTCATAATGGCTTAGTGGTTAAAACTTCCGTCACTTATAAGGTAAGTGTAAGAATAAAAGAAGTTGGAAGGCAAAGTCAAAGAATTTATTTAAATTGGACCATTACAAGACACTGTTGAACATCACAAGACAACATTTTTAACCTAGTTGCTCTTTTCAAAGTTTATTTTCGAATGTAGCAGAATGACCAACAAACTACACACATTTAAATATTTTGCATACACAACCACTAAAGATAACATTTATTATATTTTCCTCTTATCCCATCCAGATGAAAAGTATAATCAAATCTGAAGTATGTCTCTCAAGCCTGTAGCGTCGGTCTGTAAATGTAGTTAGGGCGGTACAAGCGCGGCGCTTCTAGCGGAAACGCGCCGCGCACGCTTCCGCCGCGTTGCTTCCGTGACGTCACCCCGTCTGCCTGATTCGCTTCACTTGCTGCATTTTCACCGTAGTGTAAGAGTTTGCAGACTGGCAAACGGGACAGCAGAGAATTTTTAGTTTATCAATTGAATAAAATAGTTATCCAATTGAAATAAGGTTTATATTTCAAATGCTCGGTGATCGACCTCGAAGCATCACAGCACTCTTTTTTCTGGAGTATTGAAAAGTACGCTGGACGATTCCGCTGCGGGAGGCGGAGAAATGCGCCGGCATGCGCTGGTATGCGCCAGTGTGAGCTTAATTATGCCAGGCAGGTAATTTTTACCAGGCGCCGCAGCGAGCAGTGAGCGCTGGCGGATAAAGGAATCGTCTTCGTTACTCTCCCCTGCCGTCCACCAGTACGCGCAAGCCATACTTTACTGACGTTGGGGTCATAAGGCGCAGTGTTGGAAAGCCCTCCACGAGGTGGACCGGTAATCAAGGTCCAGGTCTCGGGAAGTCGTTGGATGCGAGCACCGTAGGAACGGTCATTGTGCCTATGTTTAGGGGAGGCCTATGGCTAGCAGTGGACGTCCTTTGGCTGATATGATGATGATCTTGTAATTTACTGAGCTTTTTGTGTCAAAGGGAAAATAAGAAAGCTAGTTGAAAAATTACTGGAATTTGTTTTTTATGTTTTGTTAAACTAAATGGGTCCCTGACGACTGTCAGCTTGCGTTTAACTACTCCGATATACAATACTTTTTTTGTTTTTTTTTTGTTCTTTTTCTTTGTTAAGAATGAGCGTTACATTGATAAGATAAATACATACATACATAAATAGTATGAGAATATCTCAATATAAAGACTGAATGCTGTTGGAACTTATAAAAAGAAACTTTTGTGTTAATAATAATTAATTTTATTACTATTTCCAGAGGATTAAGCAGTGATGACTGAATTTGTATCCATATTGGTTGAATAACTACAAGCCATTTTATTTGTTGGCAGATTTAATTTAATATATCAAAAACAGAAATTAAACAATCACAATAAACCATTTTCATCATTGTTACGAAACGGTGTAATAGAAGGTCCTTTCCATATCCCGCCGGTAAGCAAACAGTTTAGTTTGTTGACTTCTAAAAATGTATAAGCAGGCAATTTTAGACCTTAACGGCCAAAAAATAAAGGTGTCATGCCATTTATTTTAAGTTTAACACTGTGGGTTATAAATTTGTATTTGCCAGCGTAAATTTTGATTTGTGCCAAACATAAATCCATGTCGCCCAGTGGTTTTGAATTTCAGAGAAAAATGACTATTGTACCATAGTGAGAGTGAGGAGTGAGAATGGCTATTATAGTTATTAATAACGTTTTGTATCAATGTGTATGTTTGCGGGTGATACACTCAAAATATGATATGAATGAAATTAACCCGACTTACTTAGATAAATAAACAAGGGCAACAATAGAAATAGATTTTTTGAATGTTAAAATGAAAAAGTCAACGGCAATAGTCTCGCCCCCTATTACATGGGTCCTATAACCCTCCGGGGAATACAGGCGTGATTGTATGTATGTACGAAAAAGTAAAAAAAAATCTTTAGTAGTAAAAAAAAACCTTCTTTTATAGAAGTTCACAAAAGGTGTGAACAGGGTGTGTTGATCATTTGAAAATTTATGAATTAAATGTTTTATCAGATGTTCAGTCTTCCATTTCCTTTTTGAAATGTTTCTGAAAATAATAAAAAGTAATACAGGGTCTGCAGAAGGAGTACCTATATGGTACCTATGAGGGTACCTACTATTCGATATGAGAGGTAATTCTACAAACTTTTAGGAATGATCGCATTTTAACTTCAGTCCCATACCATACAGCAGACCATCACGCCCGTATTCCCCGACGGCTTAGGCACAGATGTACCAATGTACACCAATACAATAATTATTACGTACAGTAATACAAATACGACAGTAATGTGAATAAACTTTTAAAGTACTATTAGGTCATCATCATCTGCTTAGCCTTTTCCCAACTATGTTGGGGTCGGCTTCCAGTCTAAAAATACTATTAGGTATGAACTGAAAAGTCAGATCGGGACAAACATCGATGAAAATGCCAAAAAAAGCTTTCGAAAAATCTAAATAGCCACCTTTCATTTGTTTTACCCCTAACATGACAGGGAACCATGCTTATCTCAGTTCTCAGGGCATTACACACGTTGACAATTTATTAAAATTTTCAGTTCCCCCGCTATGTTTTTACTTGGGTGATGAATGATGGTGATAAATTGGAATGATACGCGCTTACTCTTGTTGATTCTCCTGTTTGTGTCATTTACAGATTTTAGGGATATGGTAAAAGGGACATCATGACTAGAACTTGTAAAAAATAATGAAAAAGAAAATACAGCTGTTCCATTTATTTTCATCGTGGATGAGTTGCACTTTTGTTTAGAACAGCTGTTTTTTTTATAACCTACATGCTTATCATCACTTCTGTATTACACAAAAGATTAGGCAGAGTTGTACCAATGTACACCCATAGTTCACTGGTATGTTTAGGTGCCATGTAATAGGGGGCGAGCCTATTGCCATTAACCGGGCATACATCCTAATTCCAAGATGCTACTAAACATTTCATAGGAAAACCTAATAACACTTTTCTCGACCTGGAAAAAATCAAACCGAAGACCTCTAGCGTAGCAGTCGCGCTTAGGACCACTAGGCTATAGATGAAGTTCGAAAGCCACTGCAGGGGGCACTGCAGGGGGTGGCAATTTAAATAACTGATGAAAATTTCATCGCTGAGGAGTCATGTACCGAAGAAGAAACATGGTAAGGAAGTTGCCACGATGTCGTACAAAATATGTTGGTAATACTTGAGAGATGTAGAATTATTATTGTATATCATGTCAGGAGACATGACATTCTGGAGCAAGAATGTGAAGTATTCATTTACAAAACAATTTATACGGAATTCGGAACATTATAATCAAATATTTTTTAATAAACCAGTCAATAATTTAATATGCAAAATTCCCGTATAACTGAAGAACAAAAAAAAAATTAAACAAAATCCTACAACACAGACGACACTCAAAATTAAATCTAATTTCCATAAGAATAGAGTTCGAATTTAAATTGGCTGCTGAATGACAATTGCGGACAAAAAAATGGTGGCCTACAAATATGAGGGCAAATATTTTAATCCGACTCAACTGAGGTGAGAGTAAAACCGCTTTGCGTTTTTCATAATAATAGCTTTAAGTCGTGTTCAGACGTGAAGAGTTGACAGTTGACAATTTTACAAGCAGCCGATTTATAATAATATTGTCGACATGTGGGATGTCAATACGGCAATCATTGTGCCGATAGTCGTGACGGCCAATGGCATAATAGCCAAGAGCCTCGACCAACACCTAAGGAGGCTCTCGTTGGGCGGTTGGATCAAGGGCTTGATTCAGAAAGCGGTAGGTACTCCTAGACACGGCGCTTATTGTTAGGAGATTCCTTTCTCACGAGCCCTGACCACCAGTGGCTTGGACCCTGTTCCCGACGCCGGTGGGCTACTATTTTTTATATTTTTAAATGTTTTTTTTTTATAATAATATTTAAAAATGTAAGTAATATGTATTATAAATAAATAAATGATAATAATAATAATATACCTACCATCACGCCTGTATTCCCCGAAGGGTTAGGCAGAGGTGTACCAATGTACACCAACAGTTCGCCGGTATATTTAGGTCCCATGACCTACTCGTAATAGGGGGCGAGCCTATTGCCATTAACCGGGCACAGATCCAAACTCCGAGCCGCTACTGAGAATTTCATAGATAAACCCAATAACACTTTTTCTCGGACCAGGGAAACGAACCCGGGACCCCTTGCACAGCAGTCGCACTTGCGACCACGAGACCAACGGGGCAGTTATTTCAATAAATTGTCGCGGCAATTGTTGACATTTTCTCTTTGTATTATATCCTAGGTTCCTTATTAGAGGACAAAGCTTAATGTCAGCAGCAAAGATTTTTACAATTACTCAAAATGTAGCTACTTCAAAAGTAGGTAATCTTTTGTAATACTCTTTGAAGTTTAATTGTTTCAAAAGTCAAGTCACAAAGGAAAGTTAGAAGCGCTTACTTTAATGTACCTATATGGAGACGTGTACGCATTACACGTACTTAATTAAATCACTATCACTCTTAGAAATTATCAAACTTGTCAGACAGTAATTCGAGTCAAACTAAGTTAACAAGCTAGTCTCTATAATATTGTTATTAGGTTTCAAACTGAATAGGTACATACTTTGGGTCTTACTTATAAAAATAACGCTAATTCATTCTGAGTTACCTCTTAATTGACTGACTGAACGATGAAACACTATTTTAATCTGCCAACACTTAGACGGTCAGCATAGAGCATGACCAAATAATTCAACTAAAGAACGAAATCGAACGAACAATTGAGCATAATTGTCAAAAATTACAATAGAATCCATAGACCAAAAATGACATCGTCACAGCTGATTCAAGCCCGCCATCTTAGTTCTGAACTATACTTAAACTACCGGGTCGCCGCTGTTAAAATTTTTGGTCACTTAGACAACATCTCAACGCTGATTAACGTTTATAGGTAAGATTTTTCACCTGAGGCACCGTTGAAAGTGGTTGCTATGTGAAAAATTATTGTTTTTTTAGTCAAGGATTTAAGAGTTAATCAATTGATAAGTAGTTAAATATTATTTAGCGTTATTTTTATAAGTAAGGCTGTATGTGGTTAGTAAATTAAATTTCTCACTAACACCGTCTAAGCCAACCAGAAACCAGCTTTAATTTAAATTTCGAACGTAATTCGTGAACTCGTTTCATTTACACCACAAATAATTCACATTACAATGCTTTTTGGTTTTTAATTTTACGTTTGAGGAGATCCGATTCTACAGTGGATTCAGGAAACAAATTAAAAGATATTACGTTTTTTATTTTATTATGCGTCGTAATGGCCCAGTGGTTTATGCACCCGCCTCTAATACAGAAGATTGTGGGTTCGAATCAAGTACCAATGGGACTTTTTCAATTGATTATGTACTTTCTAAGTTTGTCTTGAGCGTAACCGATATCGGTGAAGAAAAATATCGTGAAGAAACCTGGGTTTAATATAAATTTAAATCTAAAATTATCAATCATTTTTGAGTAAGCGTGATCAGAATTAAGTGACCACGCTTGCGTGTGTGGTGATTATTTTATTATTATTATACTACCCTTTAAACCGGGACTTATTTACACAGTAAAGCTGTTTTACTGCAGAAATAGGTATGGTGGTAGTACTTCCCCGGACGACTTCTTTCACAAAGAGCTCTGCTTCTACTAAATGCGACCAACGACAAAATAATTTCATTGATTGGAAACATAATTTACATTTCCACGAGAAAATATAGGAATAAAGACTTGTGCAATGAACCGGGTAAGCTGATTGGAGGAAATTATCTACGCTAAATGTTACTTAATTAGTAGTCGACTAGCTATCTCTAATTATACAAGAGCGGTGAAGTCGGTATGTTATCTACATTTCATTATTTGGAAGCCAACCTTTCATACATGAGGTTGTGTGTTTAGATCTGGGCAAGTACTAATGTGACTTTTTCAATATATAATATGTACTTTTTATAGTTTTGATTGCCGTGGTGCGTGGTAGGTTTTAAGCGCGAATATTACGCCAGAGGTCTTGGGTTGGGTTAAGAGATTTATATGGCAGATGTGAATGGCAATGCCGGGAGGGGACGCTCTAGAAAGACCTACCTTGACCTTATCGGTGAAGTTCTTCAGAAAGGTCAGGTGCGCAGTACTCCTAACCGGCGTGCTTGTATGACCAGATGTATGAATGTGGACGAGGCGAAAGGAGTGTGTAAGGATCGTAGCAGGTGACGGTCCGTGGTTTCTGCCTACACCCATGGGAAAAAGGCGTGAGTTTATGTATGTATGTATGTATGTAGGTCTTGAGTTCGATTACCAAGTCGAGCAAAAAGTGTTATTGGGTTTATCTATGAAATTCTCAGTAGGAGCTCGGAGTTGGAATTTGTGTCCGATTATTGGCAATGGGCTCGTGTGTTCCAATCCGACTTGAAGTTCTAGAGGTTATCGCATTCCAAAAAACAACCAAAAAAACTTTTTAGACTTATTATATTAGTAATAGAAAATTTTGAAACCGTCAATCAATATGCCTTGAGCTAGTGTGGTGATTAATTCTCGTGGGTCTTCTATAGGCTTGCCCAGCAGTCGGACAATAACAGACTTATATTATTATTTTAAATATAAAAAAAATATATTAAAAAAAATATACCATCACGCCTGTATTCCCCGAAGGGTTAGGCAGAGGTGCACCAATTTAGGTACACCCACAGTTCGCCGGTATATTTAGGTCCCATGTAATAGGGGGCGAGCCTATTGCCAATAACCAGGCACAAATCCAAACTCCGGGCTGCTACTGAGAAATTCCTAATGGAAAAACCCAATAACACTTTTTGCCCGACCTGGGAATCGAACCCGAATGCCGAGCAAGGGATCTTGCTCGGCATTCGCGCTTGCGACCACGAGACCAACGGGGCAGTTTGCATTATTATTTTATAGAACAGTATTCTCGTTTATTTTGGCCTAACTTCCTCCTAACAACAGTAATGCCTTTAAAACTATAAAACAATACAAATAAGAGAGGCGCTCGATACACCAGTATCCCAGTGGGGTACTCGATCGTTTAGTTTGTGCACTTCGTGTTATTAGTTCAGAAACTTGAACCGAGATACGGGTTATTGTGTAGTTCAGTATTTTTATGTTAAGAAGTTTAGATACGGTGTTAGGTACTCCTATATAACATTGTCTAGACCGATTTCCGATTTTTGGCTAATATTAGTCACTAGTCAGGCCCGGAGCAGCTATCTGTAGGTCATAAAAATATTTGTTCGGTGCGGGAATCGAACCCGTAGAACGCAGCGCAGTAGCCAATCACTCAGCCACTGCGCCAAGCCGTGTCCTCATGACTCTCATAGTTAGGTCGGACAGCCATCTGACATGACCGGGGAGAGATCAGGAGCAGGAGCAACGGCTTTACGTGCTTTTCAAGGCACGGCAGTGTCGCACCACCATTTTCTCTCTCTTGTCTCTCTTACCGGGTCTCTTCCCGGTCGTGTCGGAATACTGAGCTGTCCCAAGAGCTGAAAATGAGGGAAGAGGAACGCACACATATTTGTACTATAATATATCATGCGTCGTTGATAGTTTTCTCTCAAATTGACCACCATGTCCGAAATTAGGTTAGAAAGACTAACTACTACTATCATATTGTTATAACAAAAAAGCCTTTTTTTTATAGACGGGAAATCATCAAATAACTTCCCCCGCCCTGGGCGGGGCGGGAGGGAGTGTCAGACTTTTACTGACTAAAACCCGTCTATGTCCCTTCATGTGCCCTTTGCGTTCCGGGGGCGCGGTATCTCTTTCGAACAACCCGCAGCAAACAAAAAAAGCCTTAAAACTTACGTTCGTTCACGGTACTGAAGTACTTAATCTGGAAAGGAGGAAACAATTTAATTTTAGTACAAAAATCATTTCTTCTTTATTTCATTCTATGACGCATTAAGTAAAAGAGTTTTAATCTATGCTAATATTATAAAGAGGTAAAGTTTGTAAGGTTGTAGGGGTTAATCTCTGGATCTACTGAACCGATTTTGAAAAGTTTTTTTACCCATGGAAAGCTATTACGTTATTTGTCTATATACCATCACGCTATGACCCACGGGAGCGGAGCAGTAACCAAAGACGTAACGTAAGGCCAGTAAAATAAGCCATGCGAACGAAGTTGCAGTCATAACTAAACTTAAGCAACTTGAACCGTGTGAACAATCGAGTTTAGTACTTTACTTCAACCGTGAGATACGAGTTTTCTTTTTAAAACTAGACAGATATCTCATTAAAAAATAATTTAAGATAACGACCAGCTGACGGTTTTTACTTCTTCTTAATTAACATAAAAGTAATTAAAAACAATATTTTACTTTCAGATTCTCAGGGAATTAATTATTAAAAAAAAATGAGAAATCCAGGAATTCCGGTTCTTTCAAAGACACTACTTAAGTATGTACTAAGGATTTGAAATAACATGGTATGAGGCTGTTTCGACTGTTCGCTAGTCTGGGGTAACTGTAACTATAAACACTAACTAACTAACTAACTTACACTAACACCAACACACACTACACACTAACACTAACTATGTACTGTGTTTAAGGGGTAATTTTTCAAATTTTTAATTTTATGTTTTTCTTTATGTTTAGTATGTATTAATTGACCAATAACTTTTATGTCTGGTGCAAGCTGTTAGTAGAAGTTGGTTGTCTTTAAATAAATAAATAAATAAACTATGGAAACATTTAAAATTACTCCACAGACGAAATAGGTCCGCTCTGAACTTTTGTACGTTTCAAAACCGGCCAAATGTCAGATAACTCGGACTCGCATATGAAGGGTTTCGTACCTTCTTCTTACCGTACCACCGTGCAATATTTAACACTACATTGAATAAAACGCGTTTGTTGTATGAAGACCGCCTTCAATGGTTTACTTATTATGTCTCAAAAATTTTAACTACGTATATCAATTACGGTTCGTGAGATTCAATTTTCTAACCAATAGACAGACAGACCAACAGACGAACGGATAGCGGACGATTAGTAATAGGGTCACGTAGACAAACTTCAAGGACGGAATATTAAAAAAATCAGGTGCTCCATACAATTTAATAAGTGGGGTATTTTATCATGTTTTCTAGATCCTACTTACTATTATAAAGGCGAAAGTTTGTAAGTATGGATGTATGGATGTTTGTTACTCTTTCACGCATAAACGGCTGAATGGATCTGGATGAAATTTGGCACAAAGATAGATTATAGTCTGGAATAACACATAGGCTACTTTTTATCCCGGGAAAATGTACGGTACCCGTAGGATAACACATCAACTGTGACGCGGACGAAGTCGCGGGCAGAAGCTAGTATATAATAAAAGTCTGTTACAATGTCCCTTCACAGACTATAAGTGGGAAAGGTAAAATAATTAAATTAATAAAGACGTTTAAAATATTCCCTTGACATTAAAAAGCTGAAAATTATGCAAGTTTATTCCTGTTTTCTCTAATACTACAGCTATGTACAATCACTTAGTTATTTTAGCTAGATACAACTCTGAATAACGGAAAATTCAATGGACTTAACGCTCACGTTTACGTTGGAGCACAATGAACAAACGTACGAATGTAATTAGATTACTTGTATCGGTGTAGTCTGTAACTTAAAGTTGATTTCGTTTGGTGTTCAGAAAAGTATCTGCCTTGGATTGTACGGGTAGGTAAAACGTCTAGCTTAATCGTCGTGAATACTTGTTTCATAAAATTTTTATTTTTTGTTTTTATTTAATGTCTACACAAAAGTAAAAGTACACGCGCAAGCGGTAGAGGTCTGGGGTTCGATTCCCAGGTCGAGCAAAAAGTGTTATTGGGTTTTTCTGCAAATTCTCAGTAGCAGCTCGGGGTTAGGAAATATGCCCGGTTAAGGCCAATATGCTCGCCCCCTATAACATATAACATAGGACCTAAACTTATCGGCGAACTATGGGCATACATTGGTAAACCTCTGCCTAACTCTTCGGGGAATAGAGGCGTAGCTAAGGGTACGTTTTGTATTACAAACTTAAAAAAAAAAGTTAAGTTTACTACCTGCTTCTACCAAACAATATAGCCACTGCAGGCATTTTGAATATACATTATAATAACACAGAGTACGACTTTGTTGTCATATGGTTTGGCGATAGATGGCGTTACTTGGCGATGGCTTACGTATAACGAAAAAAAAAAAATTGTAGGTAGGTACCTAATTCTACCTTTTTTTATGGAGAAGTCTTCATGGCCTGCTTCTGCCTCGAGGGCAAGGGAGTGTGTCGGACTCCTACCTAGTAACGCACAGTGTTCTTCCAACTACGTTTGACTTTTGCAGGGGTTGCTTAGAGCAATGTTCAGCGTCCTGATAGGTACTAACCCGCCGCGACCATAAGGCGGAATCACGGTCACTCACTAGATCCATTGACTCCAGGCTTGTGTCTATTCAGGCGACGGACTGGCTCCGGGTCTGCTGCTTGCGGGCCCAAATTTCCGAACGCATTCAACCCTTATCTCTTTAAAGATAGAGTGATCAGGCTTTTTCTGGGGAAGCTCACTCCATTGTCATTTTGTCTCTAGATAAGAGATAACAAATTAAAAAAAAGGAAACTAATTATTTCTACCTATCGGATTCCTTTTATGACAATTTACCCTTCCTTTTAATACCCAGTCGTATTTAAAATTCAAAACCGCTACCGAACGTTTACCCCAGTACACTCGGGCCGAAAACCGATCACCCACGTATAGTCTCCACCAAAACAACATTGTTCGCCGTTCCACCTGACCGTATGAACTAAACCCATTGGCTTCTGAATGTAACTACAGCATACGTGATCACAATCATCAGGCGACACTCGCGCACTTATCGCGATTGAGATCAAGCGAATGAACGTAAATTCAAAACGTGAGCAGTGTGTACTTTCTCCCTTTACACCTACTGTACTTATATGTACCTGTTTTTAATACAAATCGTTCGCATCTCATTGGTTTGGTACGTGGATATTATAGAGGTACTAAGAGGTTTTTGTTTGGTGTTTTCGAATGTGGAATAGACTTTGCCAGTTCTTTTTGAAGTGATTGTGTTTGTATTGCTTTGTCGGTTATTAGGGTGTATTCTTAAAAACCTTCCACGCGAACGGTCCCGTGCCAACGTCTACATAAAAGAATAAACATTTTTCTTGCATGGGTATCGCCTTTAATTTTTAAAGTTATTTTATTTTCATTCTGTGTCTATTAGCGGGTTACGCTTTATGAACCGTCTTCTTCTTTTCGAATCGATTATAAGTAAATCCTTTTTTTTATTTTTATTTTATTATTGTATAGTACTTACGTGCATCCCCAGTACGTTTTTCACGCCATCAGTGTAATTTTTTTATGATCCGTAATAAGTAAAGAGTTGTAAGTAAATTTTTCACAAATTGTATATTAATATAGCCACAATAACAACAAATAATAAATAAAAATAAAGTTCCGACTCACAATTGGCCGTTTTTTTTAAGATAGCATTCATAAATGGAGATATCATGTTATTACATACATATCATTTAGTCACGCCTTTCTCCCATAAGGGTAGACAGAACGCCACCAGCTTCGATCCTGACATTCTTTTCAACAAGTCATACAAGCAGTAAGATTATGTTATTATTTCCATTCAAATCTGATAACATAGCACAGTTATCATTTCCAACCGAACTTAACTTTTCCGAAAGGATGAGATTTTCGTATCACGATTTATAACTTTGTCATTATGAATAATTTATAGCCCAAGCTTCGCAAGTAAGCATGGTTATTAGGTTTTCTTGACACGTAACACGCGTATAAGGTAGAAAGTACTATTTTGTATATGGTGGGAACATTTTCAATAATCTTACAGCTTATTACCTTTTTTTGATGGATAATTTGGGACTTTGACTTGATTTAAAATGTATATAAACGAATATGAGGGTAGAAGTTAGTTATATATAGAAGATAGTTTTTCAAAGACTCCTTGACCTTGACAAAGGGTGACTATAGGACCATTTACTAATACAGCCTCCAGCGGTGGCCAATCTTAATAGAGACTAAGTACGCAGTAGATATTACAGTGCACAAGTGTGTGCGCAAGCATAGGCACACTCCCTCTTCCCTGACTCTCATAGTCTGATAGGATAGTAATCCGACACAACCGAAGAGAGATCAGGCGCAGGACCAACGGATTTTCGTGCTTTCGGGATGTCACACCACCAACTTCCAAACTCCGGACTGCTACTGAAAAAATCCTAATACAAAATCCCAAAAACACTTTTTGTCCGACTTAATCGAATCGAGGACCCTACGCTCAGCAGTCGACAAACCTACACAACAAAACAACCATTTAGTACCTTCCCAAAACATATCATTAACCTACTTTGACAGACACAGAGTTCTTAGTAACTCAACCAATCATTACTATTCTGACTTTTATAGAACCGGCCCAGAATCCATTCTCCTCAATTGCAGCCTTAGTGGCGACATGACGTCAGGGGATCTCATTCGTTTGCATAAGTAATGGGAAGAGTATGTGACCCGTCAAATGAGGGTGTTAAGTCACGGAGGGACTGCTCTTGTACCTCGCTTGTTGAGGGATGTGTTGTCTGACGTCTGTGGGGGAGGTTCGGGAGGGTACTGATGAAGGTGTTTTTAGATAGGTAGATAAGGGTTTAGTTGGTAGTTAGGTTTGTTGGTGTAATGTCAACGGTATGGTTGGTGCATTGGCTGAGCGATTTTGATTGTTTCGAGTTTGAATCTCACATGAAATAAATAGTCATGTCTCATAGCCTGAGTTGCTTTCCCTGGAAGTCTATAGAAAGACTGAGGAGACATTATTATTATTATTTCTATTGTATTTTTTTTCAATTCTGTTGTTTTCACGTATAGAAGCAACAAGAATATTGGAAAAAAGATTTTGTAAAAACCAATTTGAAAAAAAGAGTGTCCATGGAGATTTTCTCCATAAAGACCTACGTTTTTAAACAAGCAACTTCACCTTTATGTATCGTCCAACAACTAACTAAACTGTATTTTCTTGACCGTTCAAAATTGCATGTAAACGGTCTAATTGAAATAGATGCTTTGACTTTGAATTTGAGTTGTATGAACCAAGGATAACTTAATCAAGTGGGCATTTATAAATAATTCCTCGTCTAGCAGAAAATTAGCTCGAAACTAGGGTATCGAAAACACATTTATGTGATGGATAAATTTCAGATAGGTGCTACTTACTTATGCGCGTGATCGGTAGGTAAACGTGTCGGGTGTTGGGCTATCAATATTAGATCCATTTTTACACGTCAGCCCCTTCTGGGCGGAATGTGGACATACCAGGAGGTGTCTATATTACTGGCTGTTTTGAATTTTTAAAGGTAGAACAGAAAATGTGGTTGGATAGAAAAGAGTTTTTGTTTTTGAAGTTAGGTTACCTGTACATTATGTAGTTGCGTCAAGACATCTTGTCAGTCTGACATAATAATTCACCTTTTTCTATCTTTTTAACTTACTTCAAAAATAAGGAGGAGATTCTCAATTCGTCGGGATATGTATTTCTTTGTTAACTTTGCCCCTCACTAACAACAATAATTGTACAGATCTGACATAATTACGATGTAAGATTGTGCAATTATCTTACAATGACTATAATTGTTGCTTCTCCAACTTTTGCATAGATATTTTACATGTGCTAAGAATATCCCAAATTTCTAGATGTATGATGATAAATTAAATACCTGTCAAAACATGGCATGTCCGCTATTTTGAATGAATTTCGGTTTAATCAGGAAACTAAAACCCAATCGAAACGCATAATATTAGACAGCGATTTTATGATTTTTGATATTTCAAGGCGGCTTTTTATTCATAAATATAGCTCATCATAAATATAAGTCAACAGCCTGTTGTCTTTCAAAGTGAGGTAGAGTCACACTGACAACTAACCGCCTTTGTATGAATAACATTAAACATTTATTACTACAAGCTAAGTGGAAACCTTATTTACCTAAGTCCCTAATTACTTGAAAGTAATTGAACTATCAAAACTTTAAATAACATTGCTCATCTTCGCTCCACTTTGAGAGTCTTAGATGAGTCAATTCCTGCCCAAAGTTGTTTTAATTCAAGTTGATCTTAGTTCTAAGATTGGAAGTGATCAAGTTAGAAAATTGATTGATTCTATAAGTATTAAGTAAACAGGCTAACTTTTGAATCACTGGCAATCGATCTATCTATACTAATATTATAAAGAGGCAAAGTTTGTAGGAGGTAATCTCTGGATCTACGGAACTGATTTTAAAAATTCTTTTACCCATAGAAAGCCACATTATTTGCAAGTGTCATAGGTTATAAACCATCACGCTGCAATCCACGGGAGCGAAGCAGTAACCAAAGATGTACCTTAAGGCGGATTAAATGGGGTGCTGGTCAGAAAACCTCCAAGCGTGCCGTCGGTTGCTTGTCCCTCCGGACACGTCTTGAGGGAACGGCAGCTGGCTGGCCGGTGCACCCTGGGCGCGGGTAGTGATCTTCCCTGAGGAATGGGAAGAGATTCCTATTCTTTGGGGAATGTCACTGCTCGTGGCCAATATTCTGACGGGCGGGGTCCGAGGACGGACCAAGGGCGTTTCTCCGCGTGTCCCTCTGATCAGCAGAGGGCACAGCGGAGGAGTGAGGACGGGCTCGGCGTGCACTCACCCTGCCACCGAGCAGACAGAGGTCCTTCTCTGTCACCGTCGTACATCGTAACCCCATATCGGAGTGTCGTGGTCATGTCTCGCGGCTTCGATTGGCACCGAGGGTCTTGGCTTAACCGCCCGGACCGCGAGGTAGAAACCCTCTATAAAAAGTCACCCCGAATCCCAAGCGGCGGCGCACCGTGACGGGATGTATGGCTGACGGGCGTCCCTATGGGACATCAGTCGCTAGTGCGAACCACTTGCTATTGGTTGGATGGTTGGATATCTTTAGTACTCGTGGGATCAAATATGGAATATAATATAAACCCAAAACAAAACGATGCAGAAGGAGGGAAGGGGGATGCCGGGTCGGAGTCCGACTCGTCATCCAGCATGGTGACGGTGAGCTCTTTGGGCTCCCACCAGGAGTTGGTTGGGCTTCTCAGGAAGCGGCCCAGACCGGAGGATCGGGTGTCCTCCGAGGAAGAGCTGGCCTCGGCTCGAAAGATCCCCACCAGCAGACGCGGTGGGGCCCAGGAGCGAGGCCCAGGGAGGGTTGCTGCCCGGAGGGGACCGGCGACGTCTGTCGCTGAAGGGCAGTCCCCCTCCCCCTCCCCCTCCCTAAGTGAGACTGGCGGCGACGTTGTGGTCCAGACGGACACACCGCGCGTGGTGGAAGGTGAACCTGGCGGCTCCGAGGAGCGTAAGGCCAGGTTCATGGAGGTTGTGCGGGATGCGGTGGCGAGCGTCGCCCGCAAGAAAATGAAGGGGTCGAAGTCTCGGGCAATGGACGAGGCTTCGGCCACCATTGCGGCGGCTGCGGAGGCCGGTTTTGCGGGGGAGGTCCCGCAGCTTCGGGCGGAGGTGGCTCGCCTGTCGGCCTCCATGGAGCTCCTGGTTGCAGAGAACAGGAGGCTCCAGGCGGACCTGGCTGAGCTCCGCGGGACCGGCTCCCGCCAGGCGCCCAAGGCGGGGAGCCGGAGAGCCGAGCCAGTCGAGCCAGTGGACGACCAGGTGCTGAACCTGGTTCAGCTGGAGATGGCGGCCTTCCAGGCACGGTTTTCCGTCCTGGAGGGCATCGTGTTGCGTCCCCCACTGGCGGCGAGCGGGACGACCGCGGGCGACAGGCGGGCCTCTTATGCGGCCGCCGCGTCTGCGCCGAGGCCGGGTAGCCAGCCCCCCAGCAGGGCGGGGCCGACCCCTGCGAAACCGGCTCCGGCAAGGCCGGTGCCGGCGCAAAATGCGCCCACGAGGAGGGGCAAGGCGGCATCCCAGCCGCCTCCACCCCCTCCGCCCCCTAGCTCCAACCCTCCGGCCGCGGAAGCCGAATGGCAGGTGGCCGGGGCTAAGGAGAAGGGGCGCAGGGCGGCCAGATCGGCCAGAGCGGCCACCAGACGGGCGGAGGAGCGGCGGCGACGCGGTGAGCGCAAAGCCGCGGCCAGGCTTCGCGCCCCGAAATCCGCGGCTGTAGTGGTCACGCTACAGCCGGAGGCGGAAAAGCGGGGCGTGACATATGCGCAGGTGCTCACCAGGGCCAAGGCGGCCATCAACCTTGGCGAGCTAGGGATAACCGGCCTCCAGCTTAGGGTCACCGCAACTGGGGCCCGAATGCTGGAGATCCCCGGCGCCACCAGCGGCCCGTCCGCGGACGCTCTAGCTGAGAAGCTTAGAGCGTCCCTAAACGCGGACGAGGTGCGGGTGTCCAGGCCCGCCAGATGCGCAGATCTGCGCATCATGGGTCTGGACGACTCCGTTTCCGCGGAGGAGGTGGTGGCCGCCGTCACCAGGGCGGGTGGATGCCGTGCCGAAGAGGTCAGGGCAGGCACCATCCGCCCAGAGCGCACGGGCATGCAGACCATTATGGTCAGCTGCCCAGTGACGGCGGCTAAAGCCATTGTTGAGGGGGGCCGCTTATTGGTGGGCTGGGTGTCGGCGCGGGTTCGCCTGCTCGAGCCCAGGCCCCTGAGGTGCTACCGTTGCCACGTGGGGAAGCACGTGGCATGTCGGTGCGCCTCGGAGGTGGACCGCAGCGCCCTGTGTTTCCGCTGCGGTCAGCCCGGTCACAAGGCCGCGGCTTGTGATGCCCCGCCGCACTGCGATGCATGTGCGGGGGCTAACAGGCCGGCCGATCACCGGGCTGGGGGCAAGGCCTGCGCCGTACCCGCCAGGTCCGGGGGAGGGCCCCGCGCCGCCGCCGCCGCCGCCGCCGCTGCCGCCGCCACCGTTGCCGTGGCCGCACCCGCCGCCGCCGCTGACGCCGCGTCCGCCGGCGCAATGGATTGCCAATAATGGCACCATTGCGCCTCCCGCAGGCGGACACCGTAGGCACGGTCTGTGGACGGTGAGCAATGGGTAGCTCACCGTCCGTACGTTATTTAACGACAGACCGTGTCGACGGCGCGTTCATGTTCCGCGCAAAGAGGTGTCAGCACAAGGAAGGGGCCACTAAGGGCCAAGGCCTGCCGGGGCTGCGGGTTGTTCGAAAGAGATTCCGCGCCCCCGGAACGCAAAGGGCACATGAAGGAACATAGATGGTTTTTAGTCAGTAAAAGTCTGACACTCCCTCCCGCCCCGCCCAGGACGGGGGGGGTCATTTGATGATTTTACCATCTTAAAAAAAAAAAAAAAAAAGGCGGATTAAATAAGCGACATGGACGAAGTGGCGTGCTGTTAGATAGTATCTAAATATAAGGAGAAGTCACGGTTTTTTTTATTCTGTAGAACCAACTCTCAACAAGATTACAATCAATTTTAATCTTGTTATAGATATTGCATTTTTGTAATGATCAGCTGTATTTTTTACATGTTACAGAATTAGTTTCATAATAAAAGAGGACCATGTTTAATCATCAAACAAATCAGGATTACTTTCATATCATTTTTTCGGTATGTATGTGACTTAATTTGTAAAACTGGCGCATGAGTATGAATACTAGCATAATTAAAGAAAAAAACAACGGGTTGCTGCCGGCAGAAATGAAAACTTGAATATTAACGTTGTGCATTTTTGATATTTTGGAATAGTTAGGGAATAGAATTGCTATAATTATCATTATAAAAGTACTATGTATATAACAGAAACCATTAAACCAAGCACGTGTACTATTTAGTCCATCCGTCCATCCGTACATTCGTCCATCCGTCCATCCGTCCATCTACGAATTTCCACGATTTTGCACGATTTTCCACGATCCAATTACGAATATTTTCGATCAGGGTCACGTGTCCTGACGCGAGCAAAACAAGTGCACAACGCCGCTTAAAAATTTCGATCAGGGTCACGTGTCCTGACGCGAGTTTAACATTTTTTACCCAACGCCGCTAAAGAAGTTTTCACTTCAAAAAGAGGAACTGTGTATAGAATATATACCTTAGCAACACGTTAAAAAAAAAACCGTATCACCTATCCACTAGCTCTCAACTCTAATTTATCCCCTAACCTCATCAATATTAGATCAATTTTTACACGGCATGTAGGCTCCTCTTATATTCCCATTTGTTAGAGCTAATCTATTTAGCATTACTCTGAAGAAATAACAAATCGTTTTCGTGGAGCCGGGTGCTGTAGGCAGATTACAAGGGGTTTTTGTGCGAACAATTTGAGATTGTGCGTTGACAATATTTTGTGAATAATACTGCTTTTTCTGGGAGTTAAATTAAGTGGTTTTTTGTAAGGGTTTTTTGAGTTGATGAAAGAAAATGTGAATTTAATTTATTGCTATAAGAGTTGGGGTTATCGCACCCTTTTCAAAGTCCTATTTAATCATACTGCTATTATAAATGCGAAAGTTTGGATAGATGGATTTTTGTTACTTAATCATGCCAGGATGGCTGAATGGTACTGCATAAAATTTGGCATAGGGATAGATTTAAGTTTGGAATAGTATAAATATGAATAATATATAATTACGCCTGTATTCCCCGAAGGGTGAGGCAGAGGTGTAACCAATGAACACCCACAGTTCGCCGGTATGTTTTGAAGTCCCATGTAATAGGGGGCGAGCCTATTGCCATGAACCGGGCACAAATATCCTACTCCGAATAATATAATTGGCACTTTTTTCGTGAGATAGTAAATCAAGTTTGACTTTGAGCAAAGTCGCGATCAGAAGCTAATAAATACGTATTATAATTGCAAAAGTGTCTGACTGTCTGTTATGTTCGCTGTTCTGAAGTAAGCTTAAATGAACTTAAAATTAAAGGCCATAAGCTTCTTTTTAATCCCCGACCTCTGCTTACGCGATAACCGGCATCCACGTGGATGAATTCACGGTCAAAAGCTGGTCATACTGTTATTATAAAGAGGTACCTTTTGGTTGTTTGATAGAGATAATCTCTGAAAGTACTGGTCCGATTACAAAAAGTCTTTCACTGATTGAAAACTATACTGTTGCCGGGTATTAAAAAATAATTATGTTTTATTATATACATACGTATAATCTAAATATATGAGGACAAAGTCGCGTGTAGAAATGAGTAAATAAAGGCTATAATTGGTCATACCATACCATCAAGCCTGTATTTCCCGAAGCGTTATGCATGGGTGTACAAATGTACACCTATAGTTCGTCTGTATGTTTTGTTTAGGTCTCATGAATTAGGGGGCGCGCTTATTGCCTTTAACCGGGTACAAATCCTTACTCCGAGCTGCTACTGAGAATTTCATAGAAAACCCTAATAGCAGTTTGCTTGACATGGGAATCTAACCCAAGACCGTAGCACTAAGACCACTGAGCTAACGAGGCAGTTAAAATTAATAGCAGGCGATAATTGGTCACTGTCTTAGTTACAGAAAGCGTATTTATTAATAGTTTCTTTCTAATTGTAGCTATGAATAATTCATAGGAATCAAAGCACGACCACCGATATTTCATAACTGGGTCATACTTAAATAGAATTGAATAAATAAAACCAAGTTGTTGATAAAATTGGAATAGAAATGGTTTTGTAGTCTATTTAAATCAATTACGTAAAGCTGACCTCTTTTGTGACATCGATTTCTATTGGACCAAAGTGCTGTACGGCATTCAAGTTAACTAAATTAAAAAAATATTTAATTTGTTGTGGTATATTGTCGTGATGGCCCAGTGTTAAACGCGCCCGTCTCGAATCCTGGACGGCGCGGGTTTGATTTCGTGCAATAGCTTGTTGAAACTGGAAACCTAACATCTTCTTTTGCAATTCCTACACGTATAGAATTTGCACAGGTATTAAATTCAATCATTTCAGGTATCCTTAAGCAAACATTTTTGCTATATTTTTGAAAAAACACTGTTTATTGTAACACATGCCAAACATTGTTTATAAGTAGGCGCAACAGTAGTTACATGTTATTAAAAGCCTATTTATGACATTTAAAACAGGTTATTGAGAATAAACGTAATGTTAATTGAAACTCTGAGTTTTTCTCAATAACCAGCAAGATCCTACGTATAAAATAGGGTACGTATTTGAATATCGAAGATTAAAATACCTACGCTTAAAATACCAATGTTCAAAACATCGAAAATTTAAATATCGATTATATCAAAATGTCGAAAATTGTTATACCTAAGCTTAAAACGTCGAAGATTGAAATGCCGAGTGATTAAAATTTCGAATGATTCAAAATATCGAATGACATTATGCCTAAGTTCAAAATATCAACATTTCATACATCTAAATTCATAATATCTACGTTAAAAATACCTACTAGTTGAAATACCGAAAAAAAAATATATAGGCAGTATGAGTGTATTCATAAATGTAGGTAGATGTGAAATTGTCACACCCTGCAAACCCACCTAGTAACTGATTACCATCTAGCAGCAAACAAGCATGCAGCAATCATGCAACATGCAAGCAAGCAAGGTTTCTGTCACGGCTCCGGCGCTGCAGGGCTCCGGCAGTCCCACGCGAGCTTAACGTCGCAGATGGTCTAAACGCTCACCACCGCAGCTTCGGCTTGTTGGCCGGCTTCGCCGGCCAACCTCAGCTGCGGCGGCGGGTGTTAAAACCACCTGCTCCTCAGCTCGCGGGCTGCCTCGCCCCTCCGCGCCTACGCGATTCTAAATTACACTCTAGGGGTAGGGCAGACAAGACTACGTGGAGTCGGTTTTGCAGCGATACGTTTCTGTCACTAACTTTAGCAGCACAACATATTGACTTTCAAGAAAATATTTTAATTTAAAGACCTAAATAATACCTTCACGATTGACCTATGCTTGTACACTAGACACTGATTTTCATGGATAAAATAGGTCGAAATTGTTCCAAAACCGAATTGGGGCACCCCGAATTTACGTAGTCTTTTGGCTGTTACCCCTAGAGTGTATATAAAAATCCGGAGGCGCGAAGGGAGGGCAACCCCCGCCTGCTGTAACAAAGCATAGGCACCCGTGGGAGCCGTAGCGGCTGAGGCTGGTCGCCGGAGGCGACCAGCAAGCCGAAGCTGCGGAGGTGAACATGGGTGCCTATTCTTTGTTACGCAAGGGCGAAGGGGTTGCACTTCCCGTAGCGCCGGAGACGTTGCAGAAGCAACCTTTTTCCACTCATACTACTTATATCAATTATTTTTCGGTATTTTAACCTGTAGGTACGTATTTTTAGGGTTAATTAATGAATGTATATTAATTTTCGATGTTCAAATATTATATGTACTCATCGATATTTAGGACGTTCGATAGTTTGTACTTCGATATTTAGGACATTCGATAATCTGTATTTCGATATTTGGATCTTTCGATGTAACTTTTGTAGATATTTAGATTTTAGATATATTGGACGTAGGATATTTAACCATTCGATACTATAAACTTTCGTTATTTTAATTTTCGGTTTTATGGTCGTTCGATATTTCCATTTTCGATGTTATGAACATCGATATTTTAACAGTAGGTATTTTAATCTTCGATATTCAAATACGTACCCATAAAATATCGCAATGTTAGGAAGAACGTGTAACTTTTGGCTCTGTTAAGGGTCTTTTCGCTGGGAATGGGAAGCAGTCGCCTCCTTCTGCGAAGCTGTAATGCTAGAAAAGGAGGCGGCGGGACGGGAGAGGGAAAGAAGAGTCCCCCGTCCCAGCGGCCGCCGCGACAGACGCTCCGGGCGTCGGAAGCCACGAGACGACTCCCGGCCACCGTAGACGCGGGTCTGTGGGCGGTGAGCAATGGGTAGCTCACCGTCTGGATGTTTACTAACGACAGACCGTGTCGAGACGGCGCGTTCGTGTTCCACGCGCGCCTCAAAGAGATGTCAGCAAACTTGGAAGGGGCCACTGAGGGCCCATGCCTACCGGGGTTGCGGGTTGTTCGATAGGCTAAGAAGAATAGCCATCTCCAACATAATCACAAAACACAACAGTTTCACTCTAATTACGTCGACAAACACAAATAACAGTTGCACCCCAATTTAACCCCACCGTCTTAAGTTTCGTCTTATCTCGCGCGAAAGATAAACAACTCAACGGTTAGCTAAAAGCCTGGGGGTTAAAATTAGAACCATTTATTGGGATATATATAGAAACACGTGCACACGCATTTGTTAGTGTCCTCTGACGGTATGCTAGGCGAAAGGGATGTGAACTTTCTTTTGAGATCTTTTGCCGATTTATTTTGGTTTGGATTAAGTATTTTGTCTTTCATCTAGGAAAAGTCTAGACGTCTTATTTAGAACTAGCTTCTACTAATGTCTTTGACCTTTTGTGGGGATTTAATACACGATAATATTTGTAACTTTCTATCTAGAAAAGTCACGTTGTTTTAATTATAATTATTATGCATAGTTTTACCAAGCAATAGCAAAATTTATAGTATAAAAAGCACTACATTCAAATTATATCGGAAACATCTTAACAAGTAAATCTAGGCAGACTTGCAAACGACTTATTTGAATTTGTTAATTATGTTTCAGAGGGTGAAAATACTCATGAATATGAACAACTTCTATTACCGGAACAACTGAGATAAATACAAATTTAGTACTATATCATCATCTGCCTAGCCTTTTCCCAACTATGTTGGGGTCGGCTTCCAGTCGAACCGGATTCAGCTGAATATCAGTATTTTACATGGAGCGACTGCCTATCAGACCTCCACAACCCAGTAATGGGTAATACGATACTCTTGGTAAGACTGGTTGTCAGACTTTCTGGCTTCTGACTAACAGTAACGACTGTCAAAGATCTACAAATGACAGCCGGGACCAACGGCTTTACGTGCTTTCCGAGGCACGGAGGAAACTCGCTATGGTAAATGGTCACCCATCCACAGACCAACCTCGGCAAGCGTGGCCTAACCCGGAAGATCGGTCTATGCGGCTGTAATTATTTAGCCACGAGCTCCTCCCAAATTTAGTACTATATACTAGTGTGTAATAGTATGAACAGATGTGTGATGGAGTGTGTTGCGTGTAGTGTATAGTAGTGTGAGGTCAGGTGCGCAGTACTCGTAACCGGCGTGCTTGTGTGAACAGATGTATGAATGTGGATGAGGCGAAAGGAGTATGTAAGGATCGTAGCAGGTGGCGTTCCGTGGTTTTTGCCTACCCCCATGGGAAAAAGGCGTGAGTTTATGTATGTATGTAATAGTATGAAAAAGCAGCTTTTATTTTAGTTCAGAGTAGGTCCTGTAATAATAACTGTTCATATACACGAGTAATTTCGCCCCCTGAAACATCATATAAGTTAATTAAAAACTTAGCATGTACTTGTACATTAAGCGCACTTTATAGACCTAAAAATAACATAGTTAGAATCACACCTGTTGTATTATTTTTCTTTAAAACCCACATGAACTTAGAACAAAGACAAAGGTTCTTTGATGTGCCTAAATTATGTGTAGTTGAATGAAACTAACCCTAGGAGCCCCCGCATTAGAGAATGTAAATAAAGGGTTGCATAGTTGTATGTACCTATGTGAGTGTATTTGTGTATGTTTAAGTAAATTGTGGCGAGCCTTTGATGTGTGGTCTAGAAGAATTCTATGTTAGGGTTGAGAAAATTTTGCTATTAGGGTGTAAATCAACACAGCGGGGCAAAGTCCTCTTTTCAAATAGAGAGTCATGAGAAATGGTCACTACACTTAAAAATGGATTGGCAATTTCTTGTACTGTCTAAAAAGACAATACAAGAAATCGCCAATCCACCAACCCACGGCCATGTAATCAACGCAAAATGTACTTACATGTACAGATAGCACCAACATGGATCTGAAAAAATGAAAAACGAATAAGTTAACACTTTTCAAAAACAACTAACTAAAATAATTAACCAATATCAGGTCATCTATTTTAGACTTCAAAACATCCAACACCAACACATACCTAAACCTTTTAAATAACTAAAAAAAATAAGATATGTACAATTTATAAAAGAGCAACGGCTCATAGGGCATTAATATGTGTCACTATTAGGTCATTACGTCATAGACACAAAAAACAGAAATACAGGGGAATACCTTAACATTTGCCAATAAATTAACTAACTAAAATAATAACTAGTTACTTATGACCACGGAGTAGATTACCTAAAAACCTTCATCACACTTTTATACCCAAAAATTCTTCCAATAAACTCTTAACCCAATAAATATTGGAAAACATTAATTCGTTAATAGCAGGACGGTCCATAAAGTTTGGGTAATAGGTGTAAAGGAGTCTACTCACCTACACCGTACCTTACTATGGGTGTAAGCCAAAAAAACTTCATAGTATTGAGAAATATGAGACCGCAAGCGGCGGTGTTTTATGGTTGATACACTACCATCACGCCTTTATTCCCTGAAGGGTTTTTTTTTATAGACGGGAAATCATCAAATAACTTCCCCCGCCCTGGGCGGGGCGGGAGGGAGTGTCAGACTTTTACTGACTAAAACCCGTCTATGTTCCTTCATGTGCCCTTTGCGTTCCGGGGGCGCGGTATCTCTTTCGAACAACCCGCAGTCCCTGAAGGGTTAGGCAGAGGTTTATGTAGGTACACCCACAGTCCCGTTCTGTTCACGGATTGTTTAGGTCCTCTGTAATAGGGGGCGAGCCTATTGCCATTAACAAATCCTAAATCTAAGCTACTACTGAGAGTTTTATAGGGAAACCCAATAACACTTTGATCGACCTGGGAATCGAACTCAAGACCTCTAGCGTAGCAGTAGCGCTTAGGACCACTAGGCTAGCGAGGCACTTTACATGTTTTAGAGGGCAAAATAATCCGTGTCATGTTCCACTCCGTGCCTGATACGTTCATAGCACGGTCATGGCACGTACGGTGCAGTCCGCAGTCTCCTCAATAGCTACGTACACTTGTATCTCTTCCGCGTGGCTAGATGTCCACTGTCATGGCCGTTCATACTTCATTAGTCTTAAGCTCTCTAATGAAGTGTGTTTTGTTCACCAGGCGTGATTAGATATTTTCTGTTTCTATGCGTCGTATAATTTTCTTTTGGTTTTTAGTAATTATTATTTGTGGGAAGTTGTAGGTATCTCTTTGCTTTTTATTTGGAGAGTTTAAAGTTTTCTTTTAGGAAAATATAGGATGTTACCCACAAAAAACGACAAATTGGAATAATGTTGATACTTAAATTCTGCAGTGGCATTCTGTAACAATCTTCTTTGGTGATAGATTAAGTGAGGTTGTAAGTATGGAGGTAAGGTATGAAGAGTAAGTATGGAGTTTCTTGCCGATTCTTCTCCCATACGAAACTACATTTTGGAATGGGCAATTAGCGATATAAATGATTTGACTTTGACTTGAGTTTTTTTTTACGATATTTTTGCAGAATAGCAAACCCTGTCAGCTGATTACAAGCTGGACTATATTTACCATAGGTAGGTTTGAATTTGAACATTGAAGGTGATTATGAAATATAAAAGATCCAATAGGAGACAGGCCAATGAAGTGAACACAAAGGGAAGAAGGCAAATCGGTAAAAAATTCCAACAAAACAGACAAAAACACCACCAACGCCTTTAACACAAATCGATTTTCATCATAATAAATTATAATCACAATAAATCTACAAGAAAATCCTTTTAGGTAAGAAACAGACACAAAACCACAAGACCAAAAATGTAACAAATGATTTTCTAGACTCCATAGATCACCGACTGTTCTTTACTACCTATCTAGGTCAGAAGATAGCCGAGTCTGTTGAAAATCTAGGTAAAGAACGGTCTTAATCTGCTAGAGAATGGAGCTCCTTCTTATAAATTGTGCTATGAGTGTTCCGATAAAATAAACTGCGTTGACCATAGTGGTTTGCTTTGTTAGTAGTGATGTGGTCCACTGGGAATTAGGATAAAAACAGTGGGAACAATATTGGTATAACAAGTTTAAGTACTATTTACTTCTTTAGTTTTATTTATTTGTTTATGACTGCTTCGTTAGTCTAGTCGTATTAAGTGCGACTTGCTAGAGGTTTTGGGTTCGATTTCCAGGTTGATCAAAGTGTTATTGGGATTTTCTTTGAACTTCTCAGTAGCAGCTTGGAGTTAGGATTTGTGCCCTGTTAATGACAATAGGCTCGCCCCCTAGTACATGGGACCTCAACATACCGCACGAACTATGGGTGTACATTGGTACACCCCTGCAATGTACTGGCGTAATGTTATGTGTGTATTTAAATTCTATTTAAAAATATACTTTTTAAAAACAAGCTTTTATATTTTCATTGTCATGCAAATTGCAAATCGTAAAACAGCACAATCGAACAACGAGGAGTAGCTCAAATACTTGAAATATTTGTTTATCCACTGATACCGGGAAAGTAAATACAATATAATTAAAAGCTTCCAAATGAAATAATACATTTAGATAGACTTCAAAATTCTAGAAAAAATATTCAAAAATGATCCGAATCCAATAATATTCCCCTTTTTTGTGTGCAAATCCCGGTATATCCCAACACTAACCACATAAAACATCACTATCAGCTTATCACAGTTTCTATTCATTGGACACCAACTACCGGACAGAAGTCGTTTACGCACGATTTGATGTAAATTGCCCCTAACATCGAACGTATTATCGTATTGAAATCCATGGAGCCTAAAATTATGATATTCGAGAAAATAAGGCTATGTTCACAGGCCCACAAAAAATGGTAAGGCAAGGACCTTTTAAGTTTATTTGTTACAGTCTTTCCTCTTTATATTAATATGTAGTATAGATGTAGGTATATATATGTAGTATCTATAGATGTAGATAAAAATTATTTTTGCTTACTTTGATAGTCTATTAATTTATTCCGTGTTCAATCTTTTCTTCACATCCACTAACAAACAACGATGACAATATCATACAGTAGGTATGTTCATAAACTTATACCCAATACCCAATACCGGAATACTTGCACCCAAACTATGCCACGACATGTCTCACCCCATTTCTGTGTCTCCACATGTCCAAATTCGAACATGTCACTGTTCCAAACTTATTAATTATTGATGCTGCAAGACAAGGCACGCTTCAGACTTGAAACTAGTTGAACAGTTGAAATAAACGGGTAGGTATGTTGTGCGGTCTGGACCGAGAAGTTTGGGGGATGGATGTGACAGAATTATTATATTCTATACATATATAAACTCACGTCTTTTGCCCATGGGGGTAGGCAGAAACCACAGAACTACGATCGCTACATACTCCTTTCGCCCTCGTCCACGTTCATACGTCTGGTTATACAAGCACGCTGGTTACAAGTACTGCGCACCAGACCTTTCTGAAGAACATCACCAATAAAGTCTGGGTAGGTCTTTTCAACGCATTCACATCTGCCATATAAATACCTCTTGTTAGTCGCCTTTCGCTCATCCTCTCAACTTGACCGAATCATCTAAGCAGAATTATTATGTCACGTGTAAATATATACAAATATAACACGGCTGAAGAGAATTTTGTTTTTTAAACGCTAATCTCTGCAACTTTTTTCAAACCAGTTTGATTTGAAAAAAAAAACATGTATATGATAGCCAAAGCAATAGCTTTTACCCGCGATTTTGTGTGCATAAATGTCGGTTATCGCGGACGCAGAAAAAGTTGTTAAATAAAAAGTACCCCATACCGTTTTTTAGGATTCAACCTTATGCCAAGTTAACAAAAATTAGCTCAGTGGGTTATTTGTGAAAGCGTAACAGGTATACAGGTATAGTGTTACTTTTGCATTTATAATCATTATCAAAAATAAGTATGGAAGTAAGTATTAAGAAAATTATCTCTCCTCTCTCTAGTATGAAGCTGGCTTTATTCATACTAAATTTTAGAGCCCTATCCAGATGTAATAGAATTATCCAACAGATAAGAATAAGCCTCTTTAAATATTCAACTAACTATTTATTATTAGTAATAAAAACCCGTATTCTCGTAAACAAAAGGAAATTCAATCTAGTTTAGATGAAGCGTACATATAAGCACTGAATATAAAATAAACTATGCAAAATGTTTTCCATTTTTACAGTTTAAGGGATTATAACTCGAACCCATTTCAGTTTTTTTTTTATCTGCAAATTGCTGCATAATTGGTCTTTCAGAAAGGTCGGGTGCGCAGTACTCGTAACCGGTGTGCTTGTATGACTGGTCATACAAGCACACTGGTTACGAGTCATGTTCATACATCTGGATGTATGAACATGAACAAGGCGAAAATAGTATGTAAGGATCGTAGCAGGTGGCGTTCTGCCTACCCCCATGGGGAAAAGGTGTGAGTGTATGTATTTTTAATAATTTTGTCCATGTATGTAGGCAGAAATCTACCCCCTTGGGAAAAAGGCGTGAGCTTATGTAAGTATGTTGCTGCATAATATCATAAAAATGTAAAAAAAAAAATGTAATTCTCCAGGCCGATTCCGGCCACGGCGGCTAACCTTAATGCAGACTAGCCACGTACGCAGGAGATATTATAGTGCAAAAGTGTGTGCGCAAACACAGGTGCACTCCCTCTTCCCTAACTCTCATAGCCCGATGGGACGGCAATCCGACACGACCGGAGAGAGATCAGGCGCAGGACCAACGGCTTTACGTGCTTTCCGAGGCACGGGGGTGTCACACCACCAACTTCCAAACTCCGGGCTGCTACTGAAAAATTCCTAATGGAAAAACCCAATAACACTTTTTGCCCGACCTGGGAATCGAACCCGGGACCCCTTGCTCAGCAGTCGCCCTTGCGACCACGAGACCAACGGGGCAGTCTAACATAAAAATAGAGCTATGTCAAATAGCAATGGAGTGCAGCATTTTGGGTGTAAGAAAAACATACAGAATACGGAATACCACAGGTCAGACAGAATAAGTAAAAAGGCTGCGAGGCTCAAATGAGTTTAGTGGGTTACTTCACCCGCATGCACAGCGACTGCTGGGCAAAAAACTCTACGCAATAGGTGCCTGAAAATAGTCAGCGTCGCCGAGGCCGACCTAGGAAGAGGTAGCGAGATGACTAGTGTTAGTTCGAAGTGGCGCAAGAAAAGAATACTTGGAAAGAAAACTAGGTATATTAGATGACATCACCAGATGCTGACGTTCCAACTTTTGTTTAGGCATTACATAAAGGTATTGCTTAATGTTAGTAAAAACGAACGACAATTATTTTGAGTGCGTGACACGTAATATGACTTCAAAGAAATTACAATTCGCTCTTAAATATCGCTAGGGGTCTTGGGTTCCATTTCAAGGTCGAGCAAAAAGTGTTATTGGGTTTTTCCATTAAATTCTCAGTAGCATCTCGGAGTTTGGATTTGTGTCCTGTTAATGGCAATAGGCTCGCCCCCTATTACATGGGACCTAAAAACATACCGGCGAATTGTGGGTGTACGTACATTGGTACACCTCTGACTGTAAATGTAATTCTCCAGGCCGATTCCGGCCACGGCGGCTAACCTTAATGCAGACTAGCCACGTACGCAGGAGATATTATAGTGCACAAGTGTGTGCGCAAACACAGGTGCACTCCCTCTTCCCTAACTCTCATAGCCCGATGAGACGGCAATCCGACACGACCGGAGAGAGATCAGGCGCAGGACCAACGGCTTTACGTGCTTTCCGAGGCACGGGGGTGTCACACCACCAACTTCCAAACTCCGGGCTGCTACTGAAAAATTCCTAATGGAAAAACCCAATAACACTTTTTGCCCGACCTGGGAATTGAACCCGGGACCCCTTGCTCAGCAGTCGCCCTTGCGACCACGAGACCAACGGGGCAGTCTAACATAAAAATAGAGCTATGTCAAATAGCAATGGAATGCAGCATTTTGGGTGTAAGAAGAACATACAGAATACGGAATACCACAGGTCAGACAGAATAAGTAAAAAGGCTGCGAGGCTCAAATGGGTTTAACGGGTTCCTTCACAGTGACCGCTGGGCAAAAATCTCCACGCAATGGGTGCCTGAAAATAGTCAGTGTCGAGAGGCTGACCTAGGAAGAGGTAGCGAGATGACGAGGGTTGGTTCGAAGTGGCGCAAGAAAAGAATACTTGGGAAGAAAACTATATTAGATGACATCATCAGATGCTGACGTTTCAACTTTTGTTTAGGCATTACATATAGGTATTGCTTAATGTTAGTAAAAACGAACGATAATTATTTTAAGTGCGTGCACGTAATATGACTTCAAAGAAATTATAATTCACTCTTAAACTTCGCTAGAGGTCTTGGGTGCGATTCCCAGGTCGAGCAAAAAGTGTTATTGGGTTTTTCCATGAAATTCTCAGTAGCAGCTCGGAGTTTGGATTTCTGCCCGGTTAATGGCAATAGGCTCGCTCCCTATTACATGGAACCTAAACACATTCCGGCGAACTTACTGTGGGTGTACATTGATACACCTCGGCCTAACCCTTCGAGCAATATAGGCGTGATGTTATGTATGTGTACTTCGCATCATAAAACAAAAATCGCAACAGCTTAACATCTCTTGTGTGTTGATCACCTTAATTCCATCTAGCTTCCCTAATTCCCCGTGCCCACCGTATAATACACTCAAATTAAAGGACAAATTATTTATACGAAGGCCAGTCTTATACACTTCGTATTTAATCTGCTACCCACACCTGTGGCTTTGTTTATTTCGTGAATTTAGCTTCACTTAATACGTTCCAGACGATTTGCTGTCTCGAAAATTATGCATCTCGTCTTTTACCCTGAATTTAGGGGGGAGCAAATAAGTGGGGGGTATTTTGGTGAAATCTGTTGAAGACGGTTGGATGTTTATCGGACTTTTATATGTGTTGTGTTTTACTGTCCCGTTGATCTCGTGTTTGCATGTGCGACTGCTGAACAAGCCCACTGGGTTCGATTCCCGGTTGGGTTAAAAGCAAAAGCTTGCTTGGTAGTTCTGTACCTACTGAAGCCAAGTACTCTAAAAACAAAAGAAAAACCAATTTACTTAGACTATCGATTTGAAAAGAAGAACTTTTATGTTCTAGCTATTTTGAGAATTACAAGGAAAAAAATCTGCTAGTTCTTTTTATTAAACTATCTCTGGTGACAATGGTATTTGTTTCTTATTGTAGCACCTGCACAGTTAAATCATGATAGATGTCAAAATAAGCTTAGAAAAAAAAAACTAAAGATTAGTTTTGTCATTAAGCAACAAAAACGTAATAATAACACAACATACTGATTCAATGCCTCAACCTAACCAAGAGTTTCAAAGAAATCTGATTACCACACTAAACTGCCAAACATCAACTAACAAAACATGCCTAAAACGTAACCTCCGTGACCTTTACCCAACAAAACCTTCCCAAACTACACAAGATCAACGTTGATGTGAAACGCCCATGCGTTACATGGAACTACGTCATATTTTAGGCTCAGCCTACACACACAACAGGTTAGATTTCATTACGCACGTCCTGAAAGCTTCTATCTTCGTACGCTTTTCATTCTTGCTTCATTGTGTACCGTCTTTTGTTCACGTTTTAATTCAACACGCCACCTGGTTTTGTTAGCTATGATGTCATAGTAAAGATGAAATCAGAAGGCCAAACTCCGGGTTTTTTGAACGAAGTATTAATGTGAGAAATTTTCAAGACAAGCTGCTGTGATTGGCACATGAAATTAATGACACATGAGGCTACAAATGGGTGTTTCTCAGAAAGATTAAAGCTATAAACGATTACATTTAGTAACAAATGACAAACGAAAAAAAAAACTACTTCCCAGGACTACTTCGACGGGCCTGTTGGTCTAGTGGTTAGCGGCCCTGACTGCTAAGCCGGAGGTCGTGGGTTCGATTTCCACCCAGGACAAACTTTGTGTGATGAGCATGATTGTTTGTTCTGTGTCTGGGTGTGATTTATCTATAATATGTATGTATTTATTAATTATATAAGTATGTATATCAGTTATCTGGTTACCATAACACAAGCTCTGCTTAGCTTGGGATCAGATAGCCGTGTGTGAGTTGTCCCAAGATATTTATTATTATTATTATAGGATGAAGTCGCCAATCAGAATTTCTCTCGCGTGTCGAAAAATTGGGGGTACAATATTTGGTATTTTTTATTGCTATTTACGTATTATTAGCCTGAATGTTCCTCTTCAAAGGTCTTCACGTTCCTCTCTAGATGTGAGGCTACTTTCATCTAGTATTTGTCAAAGGAGCACACCCCGCCGTCTCTAGCTCGTCATGTCACCTTATATATCGATTAAAAAAATCTTCACGATTTTCGATTACATATATTGGGTTTGGCCATTTATACAATTTGTCATTATGAGCATTAGGCATTTATTGTAGACTCATTTACAAGAAGAATTAGGTTCAAGAATTAGGCAGTTTGCAGTTAAATCTTTAAAATATATTTTCACAGTATGAAAATAAATACTAGAATTATTTTTAAATAACTGTACAGAGTTGATTTTCTGAACATTTCTGCTTAAACAATTTGTGCGTGTAATCTCATCTTGTACGATAGGGTACGTCTGACGCTCCAAGACGTGAATTATACAGAATTAACATGTTTAAAAGTTACTTCTCATTGGAAACATGACGTTACTTTACTAATTAAATTTTTGCTCCTGTTAGGTTATGTTTAATTTTTATAAGAATATGTACTAGCAAGCTTAGCACTAGTATGGCTTAGATGATTTAATATGTGTACGTATTAGTGTTTCATCGTCAGGAAACTTGGGCTTATAAAATAATGTAAGTCTGAAATTTACCCTGGGACAATTATAAGCTGGTATTGTTTATTTATTATTATTTATAGTTTCATACTAATATTATAGAAATATATATGTAATGACGACACTGTTGACGCACTGGTCGAGCGATCGGCTGCTGTACTGCGTGTAAAAGACCCACCCTTAGTAATTTAATTGGAAGTCATTCGAAACTAGTCAAAGTCAAATCATTCAGTTCAATTAGGCCAATAAAAGGGATTTTTGAACGTCATGTACAAAAATATAACTAGTTGCCCCTGCCGAAAGGTACTTTTATATGGAGAAGAACGAGCAAGAAACTTCATACAGTCATACTCTTTTAAAATCAATGCTTTACAATATTTCTACACAGAATTACACGTAAAACAGAGCTTTAGTAAAACGACTTTCTCATTACGAATGACAGTGGGAAGTTTCAAAGTAACCAGCCGACTAAAAGTACACGTGCATTAGGCAACATACACACTAGACTCAAAGCGAGTAGGGCCGCAAGGGCCCTTTGCGCGGCTTTCCGCAGTCACTTCATTAGAACATGCCTTTGCCGTTACGCATCGCTGTTAGTACTCGATTTAATGATGTCGTATGTATGGTGTATATCTTTTCGTAATGTTTTGTGTAATGTTTGTTATTGCGCGTGACTTCGTCCGTGTTAAGTTACGATTTTGGTTACTTTGGCTGTCTATGCTAAAAATAATAATAATTAAAAATAAAATTTAATCAAATAATAATTATATTTTCTGATTAATTTCGTTGCGGGATCTAAGACAGTTGAATCGTTTCTCCGGGACTCGTCGAGCTTCATTGTCTCGACGCTTTTCTTGTGGTTGCCACTGTTGATTCTGGCTTACAGAAGTTGCAGTGGTTTGGGAATAGTGTGGCGGGCTTGTCTATGCTAAAAAAATATCTTAATTTGTTTTTTTTTTAACTCGCTTTAATAATAAATTAAACAATGGAGTTTCCTAATATTTATATTTTTTTAATTAACTAAAACGACAAGATTATGACAGAATAAATATAAATCATCTCATCTTTAGAAAAAGAAAACTAGGAACAAAATTCCCCCTAAATTACCACCTTAACCACGTTTATTAATACCTTCAATTTATCACAAGAAAGGCTTCATAGCAACCGTAGCACCTTGCTACGCCGTAGCATCTTGCGTAGCACACAACGCGACTACGAAGTGTTTACAATCACCTTCAAATGATTACATAAAGTCAAATGGCCTTAAATATTTAATGAAACCTTTACCCAAATTAAACACTGCGTTTAAATGAACGAAACTAATTTGCATATGTAGTACGGTTCAAATGATATACATTTCAAACGCGTATTGCCACGGACGTACGTGTACGTGATATGTGCTTGACACTTGACGTTAGCAATGTGGTGAAAACATTTCTGTGTTTAAATTAATACAAGTCATACGTGAATCAGACTTAAATCTTACTACTATAAATTAATACAAGTCATGGGCATCACGCTTAAATCTTACCTACCTTGATCGGACAGGCAGACATTTGATCCTTATGATTGACCCTATCGATTGGTGCCATAAAAGTACAGGATGCAATTTTTTTTGGATTTTAGTCGGTTCGAGTCCAGGGTGTGGCAAGCGTATTTTCAAAATTATTTAAATGCAGTTTTGTTTCTTTTAAAAAACAAAGGAATGTTTCCTTTGAGTAAAATTTGCTAACTTAAGTATTTAGATTACTTTCCCTCCAGGTAGCATTATAAAATTCCACCCTGTATACATACGGAAGTTTGGATGGACGGATGTTTGTAACTCAATCAGGACAAAACGGCTGAACGCATTTGGATGGAATTTGGCATGGAGATAGATTATAGTCTAGAGAAGTAGCAGGCAGAAGCAAATAAGTAAAAATAAATGGTTAATGATGGTTAATGAAGTAGAGTCAAAAAGGAAGAACCTACTGAAAACTGACTAATTAATTGACCAACTTCATCTATGGAAACAATTGAAAAAAAAAAACCTTAGGAATGTCTTCTGTGTCGTGGGTGCGTTTACAAACATAAATAAATAAATAAACATCTATCTTAATAGGCAGGTCATAAAAATATTAGTTCCGTCCGGGAATCCAACCCGCGACACGTAGCGCAGCAATCGATCTCACGGCCAATGCGCCAAGCGTGTCGTAAAATTGAAAGTTGAAGTGATTAAAAATTGAAGTGTTTTTTAGTTTATACTAACACGATAAAATAAAAATATTTGTTTTTATTTAAACAAAAATATTTGTTTTCGAAAAAGTTAGCCTATTTTTCCTCTCAAAAATCGCGTCACCTATGTACTATGCACATCAAAATGGTTCGATGCACATTGTTAATTTACCCTATTTCCCTGTACACGTAGACAGGTTGAAACGAGCCACGAATATTAACACGTATAGCAAGCGCCATCTGTCGGCTAAACAATGCAACGGATGATTTACACTTTGTGACTGTGATATTAAGCCTAGTACAAGTGCAGTGACGTTAAAGAATTCGAAATGATTCGATTTTTTTAAAGTGAGAGGCATCTACCACGTTTAAAAAGCGCTAACGTAAATAAAATCTAATTAATTAGATTTTCAAATTTAAAATACGACTATATCATTTTGTTTCTTCCTATATACGACAAAAAATGTATACGAGTAAGAACTTTGAACTAAATAAATAATTATTATGTCAAAATAATGTAAAAATCAAATTTACGTTACGATTAATTATTAAATAATCCACGAGCTCTTACTAGGCCTTCTGAATAACACTCGCAAAACGTGTCGTGTTGCAGGATATGTAGGATTTATCTTCAGTTAAGGAAATGATGATAAAATGTTTGATTATATCATTGTAGGTATGTACTTTTGGAACATAGCTATACTAACATAGTAAAGAGGTAAAATTTCCTTGTTTTTTTTGTTGATAATAAGAAATAATCTCAGTAATACTTACTGGTCGAATCACATTTTGTTTTTGAGTGGCATAGGTTAATCTTTGTGGTATACTAGCTTTTATCCGTGCCTTCGTCCGTGTAAATGTCGGGTATCGCGGACATAGATAAAGTCGCAAAATAAAAAGTAGTCTATGTCTTTTCTTGGCGTTCAAACTAATCTTGTACCAAATTTCACTAAAATCAGTTCAGTGGTTTAGACGTGAAAGTATTACAGACAGCATGACTATACTATTTGTATGGATAAGGCTTTTACTTTACCATTCACTGGTAATACGCCCCAGAGACTGTAAAACACAACGTGGCATTGAATTAATGATTACAATATTAGCGTAGAATAAATAACATCAAAGAAAGTCTCTAGAAACTCAAGAAACCGCGACTTCGAAAACTGCCAAAACATGTTTATCAGGCGGCTTCTAAATTCAAAAAAACTTCAAACTCCCTACTTCACACTTTGGCCGACCCGTACCAATCCATAAATTCACACCAACATTTTGGGCGTAAAAATCAAAGTTTTCTTTCCAACTCGCGAAAAGGCGCAGGCAAATACCTAACCAACAAACATGGCAATTTCTTTAAATGTAATGGTGCTCCCACACTTCTGTTAAAAATGTTTACAAACATAAGTAAACATTTAATTATGTCAGTGCGGCAGGCAAGTTGCAAAAAAATCGAATTGAATGCAATAGATTAATTAATTAAAAGTATTCCCAGATTTATTAATTAATAGCCGCCGTCCGGTCGGCGCAGTGCGTCACATCGAGCCAATTCAGCGTTTCCATGCTCGTCGCCAGGCTGATGCAATATTTATGTAGAACATAGTCATTTCCCTTGACGTATTTCGTAGATAATTGATACTTAACAATTTTGTAAACAAACATTTGATCACAATGTTTAGAAATATTTTCATGTTAAACAAAACATTTCTAAACAAAATTGACAGGTTTTTAAATTGTAACAAATAAAACTTTTTTTTTAATAAAATGGTTGTAAACATTTTCCATCAGTGTTGGAGCATTAAAAACATCTAACAATTCCAGAATATAAAAATTCCTAACATTTGTTACTAAATGTATAAGTGTTACAGAAATATTTGTAAACATTTTTAACAGCAGTGTGGGAACACCTTCACATAATTTCGACTGAAAAGATTTACGGGCTAAAATAAGTTGCAGCCAGGCCAGTACTTGGTAACAAGTTTAAATGCCCAACTTCGGAATCCATTTTCAACTGGAAGTCGGGATGTATGGATTCATTTTCACTTACATACACACAGTTGCAGGTTTTCAAGATTGATTTAAAGTTTTTTTGGTGAGGTTCTACTGTAATTGGTAAACTTAAAAAACTTTTGATATGTTTCGACGGTCTCGCCTCCTGCATAGGACTTAAACATACCGGAGAACTGTGGGTGTACATTGGTACACCTCTGCCTAACCCGTGGAATACAGGCGTGATGGTATGTATGTATTCTTCGACTGTTATTTTTAGTATTCAAAATAACAGTCAGTAGTAAAGTATACAGGGTAACTTTGAATTGGCTGAAAGCCTGAAAAGGGGTATTTGTACTCATCATTGTGAACAACGAAAACCACCCTAAAATCATGAAACCAATCCTAACATCATGAAACAATAATATCAGCTGTTCCTACAAAAATGCTTTACAAGATGATCATACTGTATGGAATAGCTGATTTTTGTTTTCATAATTTCAGGGTTAGTTAAAAATATAAAACTGATTACCTACTAGCATACCAAAAAAAAGTTTCAATTAAGTAATTTCTTCATTAAACACCAGTTTCTGCCCACGACTTCATCTGCGTGAACGTCAGATATACCATAAAACAAATTCTATGCCACTCAGCAATACGTGGCTTCCTATGATTAACAAAAAAAAATGTAACCAGTACTTCTAGAAATTACCTTTTACAAACAAAACAACAAACAATCTTTATCAAATGTTAGTCTAAACAGATATACATTTCACAAAACAACTTATCGTAAATTAAGTTCCCAATTGAAAAGATTCGACCAATGAATCCCTTCAAAGTTTTTCAATTAATAAAGCCAGTAAACAGACCTGAAGCGAGATTGACGAATATTTGAACGTTAATAACCGAAGTTTAGGATTGGATGGAATTTGTGGGATTTCGCTACGGTATCCTGATGAGATTTGTTTGGATGCATCGTGTTTCTGATAATAAAGGATTGATAAGGAATTGGAGATTCAGAAATATCACTATGGGTATCAATATCTATATAGTATAAAACAAAAGCGGTTCCAGCCGTCTGTACGCTTAGATCTTTTAAACTTCGCAACGGATTTTAATGTGGTTTTCATAAATTGATAGAATGATTCAAAAATAAGGTTTATGCGTATAGAACATTACGCTGGGACCAACGGAATCAGAGCAGTAATCAAAGAAAGAACTGAACGCGGGTGACCGCGTGGTATATAGTTGAAAAATAACATTGGTAAAAGCGATACATAAAAGCCAGTGAATTAATTTGTTTTTTCCTTAATGGCGCGAAGCACCTTACTCATGTAATTTGCATACCATCAAGAAATTTAGCAATCAGCATATTATTCTATAAAAATCTTCCTCGGTAACTTAAGGTGGAGTGAGCTTGATTTGGTGATCTGTTCTACCCAACGAGCAGAACAACCACAACACAACAACAACAACGGGTTGTTGTGCTTTGTGGTTCTACCTGATGTTGGAAATTTACCGAAAATGATTTTACAGAAAAGAACATTCGTAAAGTAAGTTACTTGCATAATTTTGTGCAAGATACAGGCTTGTGTGTTTGCCGAGAAAAATACAATTATTTAACTGGCTTAGGTATGTTTGATTGCTTTTCCCAAGAGAGCATTATTATATGACCTATATAAATTTAACAAAACATGGATATATTTAGGTCATGTTTGGTCTTTCAAAGAAAACATTTTCGTCATTAGAAGACATGTCATAATATTCGCCTTTCAGATCCGGATCAAATTGTCACAATCGGTCATTACTAAACCATAAACTTCTAACTAATCTCTCGAGCAGGGATGGCGAAGCAATGGCACGGGACCAAATAATTCACAAATTATTTATGTATTTCATCGAATATCAGAAATCATAATTAAAAATATATATAAATATACCATCACGCCTGTATTCCCCGTAGGGTTAGGCAAAGGTGTACTAATTTACACCCACAGTTCGCCGGTATATTTTAGGTCCAATGTAATAGGGAGCGAGTCTATTGCCATTAACCGGGCACAAATCCAAACTCCGAGCTGCTACTGAGAATTCCTTAGAAAAACCCAATAACACTTTTTGCTCGACCTGGGAATCAAACCCAGGACCTCTAGCGTAGAAGTCGTGCTTAAAACCACTAGGCTAACGAGGCAGTTAAATCATAATTATTAATCTTTTATTTTATTTAAATGAACATACATTAGTACACATTACAATTATTGTTAAATTTGAAAGTTGCAAATTGATATGATTAATAGCGTCTAGTTTTATTTTTCTTCATTATATCACTACTACCTTTTCCCCCCGACTTTACCAACGTGGTTCTTTTTTCAACTGCTCCTCCCCGTACGTCGGAACATAGCCTACACTATTCCTCATGAATTTGAAATATTTTTTCCGATCCAACTAATACTTCCAGAGATTAGCGCTTTTAAACGAACAAACAAAAATCCTTAGCTTTATTATATCATTAGTGTTATTCTAAAAGTTCATTTGCGGATTCACTTCTGAATCCGCAGTGAGATTTTAGTTTCGTTTTCTTAAAATGAGTAAGTTCGACACTCTAGCGCCACCACGTGATGACGTAAGTGAGATGTATTATATCGAGTGAGTATTTTGACATTTTTCAATAGGATTTGATATGCAGCGAAGCAAGCGTGAATATCGAGATGACTTTCGGGATGGTTTTCGAAATTATTTGCCTACTTCAGAATAGCATAGCAGTATAGGATAGATATCAAGATTCTTTTATATTACATTACACCTATTATTTATTAAAAAAACATTCACCAATAAAGATTTACCATCCCTGTCTCCGAGGATAATATTACGTATACGAAGCAGTCGGATACAGTATGCCATACGAGATATATTATATGCCCTTAGATTGATTATATCACTAATGGCGTAGTTCATTAGGTGCTAACTATTCACTGGTTTGCTTCACACAGTTGATAACACAGCAGTAATGGTGTTTGGGATTTACATATCGGAGACTCGTTGCATTGAGTATAATGAATTGCTTTTCATGGTGGTAATATTATATTGGAAACTAGTCTACCAGCAACTTTGTTCGGTTTTTTTAATCCGCCTTAAGTTATTGTTGTAGGCTGATTTTATATAGCTAATATTATTATTTATACAAACAAACAAAAACTCTTCTGCTTTATTATTTTAGTATAGTAAAAAAACATGTAATTCTCCAGGCCGATTCCGGCCACGGCGGCTAACCTTAATGCAGACTAGCCACGTACGCAGGAGACATTATAGTGCACAAGTGTGTGCGCAAACACAGGTGCACTCCCTCTTCCCTAACTCTCATAGCCCGATGGGACGGCAATCCGACACGACCGGAGAGAGATCAGGCGCAGGACCAACGGCTTTACGTGCTTTCCGAGGCACGGGGGTGTCACACCACCAACTTCCAAACTCCGGGCTGCTACTGAGAAATTCCTAATGGAAAAACCCAATAACACTTTTTGCCCGACCTGGGAATCGAACCCGGGACCCCTTGCTCAGCAGACGCCCTTGCGACCACGAGACCAACGGGGCAGTATTTTAGTATAGATACATGTATTCATACAAACAATTTATTTATAGGACTATTTACCTTAAACTATTAGGCAAGGAAGTATTTAAACATGAGGCAGGGGTGTGTCTTCTTAGAAACAGTGGACTCATATTTCTCCAGTTACATTCAGTCTCTTAAAATAAAGACGAGGCTATCATCAATCGGGCTGAAATTAAAACTTAGAACTCCAACTTAAAAGATGTTAAAACACATAATTTTTTGCATAACCTAGGAACCGAACACAAGACCTCATGTCCAGTAGTAGCACATGCAACCATAAGACCAAGGAATAAACCTTTTCATTTTTAATCTCACTAATTCCCTCGCCACAGTTTCGCATTTCTAAAGCAAAAAATATTTATAACATAGTTGCCAACTAATTTCACCCTGTCATAATTTATTTTCCTAGCTTAAAAAACGCGACATTCGCTACAAAATAGCCATTTAGATTCAAGGGTATCTTTCGAAAAGAAAATTCTTAAGAAATATTTATGAGGTTGTCAAGAAAAACGTTCCATGGAGCCGTAGATATACTTCATTTTCTTTTAGTTACAGTTGAACGGGCAAATCCAACGGTATTTGTTGATTTTTCATCGATATTATCGGTATAACTACACAAATAAATAAAATTTTTGTGTCTTGAACTGCCTCGTTGGCCAATTGGTCCTAAGTGCGACTGCTACGCTAGAGGTCTTGGGTACGATTCCCAGGTCGAGCAAAAAGTGTCATTGGATTTTTCTATGAAATTTTCAATACACTGCAGCTCGGAGTAAGGATTTGTGCCCGGTTAATAAAACATACCGGCGAACTGTGGGCGTATTGGTACACCTCTGGTAATAAAACAATATAATAAGCATGCGTGATGGTATGTTATGTTAAATCAATTTTGTTTTTATCTGTCTCTTTCTTTCTCTCTCCTAAACGGCTAGACCGATTTTGAAGGGACTTTTACTGGCAGATAGCTGATATTCTAAGGAGTAGATAGTACTACTTTAATTTAGAGTTAGAAAAAGAATTAGGTTACCGCGTAAAAAAAAAACAGTATCAATAAGCGACATTCACGCGGATGAAACCGCGGGTTCATGCTAGTGATTCCTATAAATAGGTCTTCACCTATTTATCCATTTTATTTGTAAAGCGAACAATGATATTTTCCGAATATGAATCATATAATCATATACCTTCGTATATGATTGTATGATTCATATTCGGGAAATATTATTGTTCTCTTTATAGCTGTGATATATAGATGAATTGAATGTCTGTTACATACATGTAAAGGTCAACTGTTTTTGAATGAAATATGTTCAGAAATAGATTGATATTGTTTTAGGGATCACTGTTGGTCGTAAAACATATTGATATTATAAAACTGAAGAGTTTGTTGGTTTGAACGCGCTAACTTCAAGGACTATGGGTCAAATTTGAATTATAATCTTTTGTTTTGAGCCGCATAGACCGATCTTCCGGGTTAAGCCACGCTTGCCGAGGTTGGTCTGTGGATGGGTGACCATTTACCATAGCGAGTTTCCTCCGTGCCTCGGAAAGCACGTAAAGCCGTTGGTCCCGGCTATCATTTGTAGATCTTTGGCAGTCGTTACTGTTAGTCAGAAGCCAGAAAGTCTGACAACCAGTCTTACCAAGAGTATCGTATTACCCAAATCTGGGCTGTGGAGGTCTGATAGGCAGTCGCTCCATGTAAAATACTGATCAGAATCAGCTGCATCCGGTTCGACTGTTAGCTGACCCCAACATAGTTGGGAAAAGGCTAAGCAGATGATGAATCTTTTGTTTTATTTAGGTCGTTTATCGAGGAAGGTAAAAGGCTTTATAACATCACGCTGTGATCCACGGGAGTGGAAGAGTAATCATAGACGTAATGCATGTGAAATCGCGCGGTAGTTATGGATTATTTTAACCTGTTAGTATTAATAAATTTGCTAGATTTTATAAGTCATAGTTTCAGCCAATAACTGATAGTTTTAGGGGACTGTCTCTTTGTTCTTTTTTTCAAAACGTGTTTGTGTCAGCACCGCCGGGGCAGCAAAATATTCTTTTCTGTCAGCTCTTGAGTCAATGCATTTCCTCCTACGCCCATAGTTATAATTTTCGTAGAAACTACTACCCCGCCACCAACAACTGCCCCGTTGGTCTCGTGGTCGCAAGTGCGACTGCTGTGCAAGGGGTCCCGGGTTCGATTCCCAGGTCGAGCAAAAAGTGTTATTGGGTTTTTCTATGGAATTCTCAGTAGCAGCTCGGAGTTTGGATTTGTGCCCGGTTAATGGCAATAGGCTCGCCCCCTATTACATGGGACCTAAATATACCGGCGAACTGTGGGTGTACATTGGTTGTAACCCTTCGGGGAATACAGGCGTGATGGTATATTTTTTTATTTTTTTAGGAACTACTAGTTTCTGCTCGCGACGTCGTTGTAACTGCATGGTTTTTTCACCTGCTTTAAGTAACTTCTTTGTTTCCTGCTACTACTACGGCACGGTACCTACTATATGTCGTAGCGCGATGTCGTAAAGATACTTTATAACAATTTCTCATGAATCTGGCTATTATACATAAAAAATCTTTTTCAAATCAGTCTACTAGTTCCGCCACTCTATCTGCCACTTACCCTTAATCGACTCTAGTCTATTTCAATTAACATGAGGCGAAGCTACAGTCAGTTCTATCGACGTACATTGATGACATAATTAACATACAAACCGTTTGGCGAAGTGAAGTTGTTAGTTTCAAAACTTTGTCTATTTTGCTTAGCCATAGTTTTTAAACCTTTATAAACTAACCCGTGGACCATTTGTTGTCTAAGTAAGTAAAGTAATTTAATTTAAAACTAAGCTAAACTGTACAGTGAACTAGAACATTACAAAGTAGTTAAGTACGCATAATTAAGAAATATCAAATGGTAAATGACTTTTTTTTTTGGTAAAAAACACTATGGTAGTAGGCCATGCATCGCATGCAACAGTATAATAATCGTGGGGATTTTTAAAATTTTGTTAATGCCGTTTAAACTGCCACTTAAGCCTAGTGGTTCTCAGCGTGACTGCTATGCTAGAGGTCTTGGGTTCGAGTCCCTGGTGGAGCAAAGTGTTATTGCGTTTTTCTATGTGATTCCCAGTAGCAGATCTGAGTTAGAATTGTGTCCGGTTAATAGCAATAGGCTTACCCCCTATTACATGGGACCTAAAAAACCGGCGAACTGTGGGTGTACATTGGTACGCCTCTCCCTATACTTACAGAGAATACAGGCGTGATGGTATGATTGTGTATACTTTTGGTAAAAAAAAAAATAGCTTGAACTTTGACTGTCAATATCTTCGTAACCAAAAGCTTTCTAGGTATAGTCCAGCACAACAAAAATATTTGCTAGATGGCAAAAACACTTAACTTTAGTTTCGTTAATTGTCTTTTTACCTACACCCGTTACATACCTAAACGATCATTAGCGAACAAGCAGTCCATCCGAATACGGAAGATGTAAGTCGGACTTTGGTTAGTCTATCTATATTCGAAGCAAAGTCCAAGTATTTTTTATTCAGGTTAATGACTTCTAGTTTGTTTTGTCATTAGATTTTAAACTTTAGATGCAACGTTTGCTTTTGCAGATTATGATAATTCAAACGGGTAACTTTCGCTATGCAGTTCATTGAACTTTAGTGCTTAAAATTAGCATCATTTTTGTCCCGTAAGTATATCATGGCAAAATTTCGGTCACGGTAGCCAAACTCAATGAAGACTAGCTAAATACGCAGGAGATAGAGAACAAGTGTATGCGCAAACATAGGTGCTGTCCTTATTCCCTCACTATCATAGTTCGAACAGACTGCAATCTGACACGTCCGGGGACATATCAGGCGCAGGATTAATGGCTTTACCCGATTTTTGAGACATGGAACATGAGACATGCCAAGCTCAAAACTGTTGTAAATAGACCATAACTTCTCTGCGGGTTGTTCGAAAGAGATACCGCGCCCCCGGAACGCAAAGAGCACATGAAGGAACATAGACGGGTTTTAGTCAGTAAAAGTCTGACACTCCCTCCCGCTCAGGGCGGGGGAAGTTATTTGATAATTTCCCGTCTATAAAAAAAAAGACCAAAACTTCTAGAGATTCCCATGGACAAAATACTCAGCTTATATTTCATAATATTAGTATAGATTTTAAATTCTTTCTATATCTGTTTAAAATCAAAACAGTACAATCTTAGTTGCTGTGTTTGCCACATTTAAAAATCAAACACAGCAAAAACGTGACACAGAAAAGCCGGTATCACACATTCCGGGCTCGTTACCTCATCGAACTGAGTCGAGGGTCCAAATCCAACAGTTTGTATGCAGGGAAGGGTCAGATGGACCCTATTTGTACCCTGGATGTAGTCTCGGTGGAAATCGATTCCTTTATCTGATACCTTTTGGTTGTTGCATAACATGTTCGGATTGCGTTGTCGTACGAGCCAATGGGCGTTTTGAATGATTAGGGAGCTGTTTCGTCATGTCTGAATAGGCATTACTCACCGGATTTATATTTAAAAATGCAACAGAATTGGTATGAAATGATGTGTCGAGTAATTTAATCGGAACTTGTTCGATGAATAATTTTGAATTTCACGTTTTATCTGGTGAACATGTTTGTATGTTTATTACAAATAGAAAAGCATTTACAGAGATAATTATAAAAATAATACAAATACGAATATATATATTTTATTTGAGAATATTGTCTGAAACGATTTTAGTAAAAAAAATTGTTAATGGTAAGTTAATTATTTGTTTAATTTGACCCCTGGTGAGTTTCCGTTCCGTTTCCGAAAATGTTGTAGTCAATAATTTATTGTGTTAAATAATGAATATTTGATAAGACACTTCAGTCTTTATACGCACTCTGCTACTAGAAAACAAATGATTAAATTGGATCAATCGCTGTAAAATCCTTTCCTAACAAACATTGCAACTTATATAGATCAAATCGTCAATCGAACACGTCAAAACAAAACTTGATTGAAAGCTTTATTCATAATGCTATTTCAATAATACTGATGATACATTCCGAATTCAAATTCCAAATAGAACACCAACTGAACACAAATAAAAAGCAACCTAATCGTTTAGCAAACTTTTCAAAAACCAAAGAGAATCGCTAATTCAACAATACAATATGGTAATTGTCAATAGATCACAAATTTCCATGTCAGTCTGTCGTATGCCATATGTAGATAATTTTATTTTTAACTGCCTCGTTGGCCTAGTGGTCCTAAGCGCGACTGCTACGCTACAGGTCTTGAAAGAAAAAAGTGTTATTGAGTTTTTTTTATAAAATTCTCAGTAGCAGCTCGGAATTTGGATTTGTGCTCGTTTAATGGCAATATGCTCGCCCCCTATTACATGGGACCTAAAAACATACCGGCGAACTGTGGATGTACATCGGTACACCTATGCCTAACCCTTCTGGGAATACAGGTGTGATAGTGTTTTTTTTTCCATGTCAGTCTGTCGTAACACTCATATCTAGATAATTTTATTTTTAACTTCGCGTTGTTGTGGCTCTCCCACGCTTGGCCGCGAATCCCACTTTTGCGAATCGTGTCAATTGCCTCGCAAAAAAAAATAACGTTGTCCGGTTGCCAAGTCGGCGTTTAATTTTTTTCATCATATTCCCCGGTACAATGTTACAGTGTTGTGTGTTTTTCCGCGGTTGGCAAAGTTTGTTGCAGTCACTGTATTGTGTTTATTATGTAAAATGTCTGGACTTGACTGAAATTGGGGCAATGCTTGATTTAACGTGTTGATAAAATGTTTTGGCTGTGCTCCGTTTAGTTGGATATCTTTATTTAAACTTGTGAATAGTTAGATTGTTGCATGTGAAGTTTTTGGAATGTCGACTTTATTGTTGTAACGATCTTAATAGGTATTATGTTACTGTTTGTATGCTCACAACTTAAATTCTATTATAAGTCTAAAGGCGAAGACTTTTTATCGGCTTTCTGCCGACTTGCACCTTCCCTGTATGAGAAGAGGGCTTTATTCTGCACTAGGAGAATAATAGGTTGGTATTCATAATTATGATTACAACAGCATTAAACCTATCTTTACCATCACATAAATTTCCAACAAGGAAACCCTTTATTCCGACAGCTTTGCCATAATATTTTCTCAGTCAAAATTCTACACGGAGTTTGCAAACAAGTTATTTCCATACTACCTTGAATACTTAACGGGAAGTTGAGGCTACTATTTAAGTTCAAAATATCCTTTATGAGCACCTCATTATAATTCCCGCGAGGGCATAACAGTCCGGGCTCTCTGTTCGGGTTTCACTGATTTTACGATGTTAACACGTTACTGACTGTTACACCGAAGCGTAGTGTTTCGTTGGCAATGTTCTTGAAGTAGATATAAAAATAAAGAAATGGATGTTGAGGATGTACCACAATACCGCCTTTCTACCGCCTAGCAGCGTTGCTGTGTTCCGGTTTGAAGGGAATGGGAGCCGGTGAAATTACATACACATACGACATTTCAACTTTGCAACTGGGATGGCAACGCATTTGCGAGGCCTCTGGTTTATTCAGGTTTCTATAGGTAGAGGCGACCACTGAAAATCAAATGGGCCGTCAGCTTGTTTGACAGCCAATGATGTTTAGACAAAAAGAAAACTAAAAATTATGTCGCCAATATGCATTGTACACGGTTTCATAGACTTTTTCAAAATAATAAAGCATTTTAAATTTTGCCTTTGTTATTTCACATAACAACGACCGTTTGCGAACTGACCACGCTGTTTTTATAATGACGAATTACACAATATGCCTTTTTTTATTTTTTTTATAGACGGGAAATCATCAAATAACTTCCCCCGCCCTGGGCGGGGCGGGAGGGAGTGTCAGACTTTTACTGACTAAAACCCGTCTATGTTCCTTCATGTGCCCTTTGCGTTCCGGGGGCGCGGTATCTCTTTCGAACAACCCGCAGCCCCGGCAGGCATCGGCCCTCAGTGGCACCATCCAAGTTTGCTGACATCTCTTTGAGGCGCGCGTGGAACACGAACGCGCCTATCGTTATTCAGTGAACGTACGGACGGTGAGCTACCCATTGCTCACCGTCCACAGACCCGCGCCTACGGTGGCCGGGACGCGTCTCGCGGCTCCCGACGCCCGGAGCGTCTACCGCGGCAGCCGCTGGGACGGGGACCCTCCTTTCCCTCTCCCGTCCCGCCGCCTCCTTCTCTAGCATTACAGCTTCGCAGAAGGAGGCGACTGCTTCCCATTCCCTCTCGCTCCGGACCTCTCGCGCCGCCGATGGCCGCCTCGAACACAATATGCCTGCGACATACATATTACTTGCAGAACTGAACTGGTCAATTTAAATTTTATTTGAAAAATATGTTAAACAATATTTGTTTGTACATAGCTCTTACTATTCATGAATATGTGTGTGTTTAATTTAGGTAGGTATATCTCCTAGATATTTCCGTTTTACAAATACGTAACATAATAATATAAATAACTTAACGCAAAACCCAATTTGTAAACACCCTTACAATGCCAAGAATTTCCTACAAGGACTAGTAAGGGCTTTCTCATCCCACTGAGAAATTCTTGGCATATTCTCTTAACCTCATAGTTACGTTACGGTGTGATACCCGCCGTTTGTTATGAAGCTCAAGTACCCGTAAATGAGATACATGCTCGTGTTTTACGAGATTCCTTGAGAATTTTACGAGAACTCTCGTTTCATACAAATGTAAATCAATGGATGGTAGAAAGACAGATGGGTTCGTTTGCTTTGACTGTGAATTAGTGTCTGCTTGCTTGTAATGCTCTTAGAATGTTGGTACATTTTAAAGTACTGTTTGAAGACGACTTTACGTCGGGATGTAAGAAGTTTCTGAGCGTATGTACAGCTGTTGTTTGTAAAACTGTGTATAGGTACCTAAAGTGTACCTCGATGGTCAAAGTCTGTGTCAAATATTGATTTCAATTAGGCCAATAAAAGGTACTACGAGAAAAAAGTTAAATCCCATTCCAAAAGGTAGTTCTATATTTCAAAGATTTTGCAAGAAACTCCATACTTACTCTTTTTGCTGAAAAATCACAGATATGGCGTGAGTATTGATCTTCACGCTTGCTCAAAGCGGATTGGTGATTTAAACCTTAAATTAATTTTAATTCCAGGGTTGCCCAGCGTGTTGTCACTTTAATTCAAAAATGTCTGTAAATGGTCTAATAGAAATAAATGCTATGCCTTTTTTGACTTTTCTTTAAGTATTTTGATATTAGAGAAGTCATGTTTAATTAAAAAGTTATATTGTTACACAATTTTACAACGTACTTGATGAAATCTAAAACCAAATTCCCAAAAAAAATCTGCAAAAAACCCTTTCCCAGAACATTTTCAGATCAAACAACCCCTTTGCTTTAGATTTTTTGTTATATCGCGTGCAACCGCTATATCACTACGCTTCCCCATTAAGGGGTAGGACAAAAAATAGCCACCAACGGCTGTATATACATCATATCTATTCACAGTGGAAACAGGATATTAATTATAAGAGATTTATGGGGTGTAGGGATTCCTCGTTGGTTATTATTAGCCCTGTTAACCAAACGGGAGGGGAATTATGTAAGGTTAGTTTTTTGTTAGGGGGTCTAGAAGATACCTTATTAAGAGCGTTTACGCCGTCCACGCGCTATTTGCCTCAAAATCAATGATTTTCAAACCTGTTAATACCCATTAATAACTTATCGTACAAACACGCAATTTGCGAATAATATTAGGAAATGTTGTCTTATAGAGGACGTGATAGGTTTTTTTAAAATTAAATAGCATGCCTGTTGCCAAAAAAAAAATTGTTTGCAAAATTTCCTAATATTATTCGCAAATTGCATGTTTGTACGATAAGTTATTAATGGGTATATTAACAGGTTTGAAAATCATTGATTTTGAGGCAAATAGCGCGTGTACGGCGTAAACGCTCTTAAAAGATTCAAAAGCTCTTTATTGGTGGAAATATGCATATGGACCTCGGTACCGTAGTGGTCCTAAATGCCACGCTAGAGGTCTTGGGTTCGATTCCTAGGGAGAGCAAAGTGTTATTGGGTTTTTCTATGAAATTCTCACTAGCAGTACGGAGTTAGGACTCATGCCCGGTTGATGGCAATAGGCTCGCCGCCTATTATATGTGAACAAAACATACCGGCGAGCTGTGAGTGCATTGGTACACCACTACCTAACTCTTCGGGTATGTATGTATTTAAAACTGGGTTATGTAAAAAATGATGGATTTTTAACCTTTCTCTCTCTTCATTACGATCCAAAACAAAACAAAACAGTACCTTTCTGCTTTGTTAAGTGTCCCTTTACATACTGAAAAAGTTTTGCTGTAAATTACATTATTTTGTTTATTTTATAAATCACCTTGCTGAAAATAAAAAATAAATAAATATCTTGGGACAACTCACACACGGCTATCTGATCCCAAGCTAAGCAGAGCTTGTGTTATGGTAACCAGACAACTGATATACATACTTATATAATTTATAAATACATACATATTATAGAAAAATCACATCCAGACACAGAACAAACAATCATGCTCATCACACAAATTTTGTCCTGGGTGGGAATCGAACCCACGGCCTCCGGCTTAGCAGTCAGGGCCACTAACCACTAGACCAACAGGCCCGTCAAAATACTCCTGAAATTTTCTCCACGAATACCTATGCAAACCAGAATTAATTAAATCTAGGCCATCATATTTTTTCTCTCGAACAGCTTTCGCTTTAACTGCCATAATTACAAAGCACCTCTAATAAAGCAAAACCAACTTTATGCCCCAAACTCTTAGGTCTAATTTCAAGCAAAAATATTGCCCACTTCAAACTGCACTTAACTATCTACCTTACTTTTTATTAACTATTAAATCAGAAAACTTCCCTTTTACCCATGTGTCCCCACGTTAGGTCTAGTTGTGGACAAACTTTAGCCGTTCGCCGTACCTGGAATATATTGTAGAGCGAATTTAGACTTTCTGGCTGAAATTTCTGGACTAAAGTTATGCTAGAATTATTTAGCTGCCTTCGCTTTGTCGTTAGTGCTATGGATATTTCCAGGAAAGGTTCTTGTGTTTCGTATTTGTGGGTATTGTTTTGTTTGAGGGTATCTTTAGAATGTTAGACATTAACATAACAGGAGCGTAATAATTCAGTTACTCCTTTCTCAGGAGCTCTAACCGGGCGTAGCTTGGACCCTGCTTCTAAATACTGGTGGGCTACAAATTTTTGTATTTTTAAATGTTTTGGTTTTTAGATAAATGTTTAAAGATGTATTTAATTTGTATAATAAATAACAAATGAGAATATTTATCTTGAGCAAACACACAGTACACTAAGTTCTCAATTTAGACTTATTCCGGGTTGAAACAAAACGAGTTCTAACTTTAGTCCAAGCTTAAACTTTTGAGCCAGTTATTGCATTTTGACCTTCATTTCCATCGTCAGTTAACCTGAAAAGTTGATGTTTGAACTTTTCTGCCTAATTGACAAACAAACGTACGAAAGTCTCTATGGAGAAGAATGAGATAAAAACCCCTTTTCAACAAAATTTCTTCAAAATCCTAGTTCCATTATTCTGCCATTACTTCACCAAAAATACAACATTGCCTACACACCATCAACGCCCAATTTTCCCTTCGACACGAAGCTAAACCATCTAACATCGTATAAGACTATTTCCCCGTAATCAAATACAGGGTAAAGTCAGCCACAAATGTTCGTCCGTTAGCCAACAATTACTGACCTACATTCCTCTCATTGGGGCTATTTTTCCACTTGAGGGAACTTCTTTCCGTAGCAATATCGTTTTGCAAATCAACTGAAACAGTTTTGCGTTTCATTCCTTTGTTTGGCTTTATTTCCTTGTTAATTGGCAGTTGGTTTTGATGTTTTGTTTTGTGGTCTTAATCTTTTTTATTTGATCGTTGATGCAAATAAATGAGGCAAGGAATAATAGGGTAGTATCTAAAGTAGTGATATTGACTACCACCCGACAGTTTATCGTGGCGCGTTGCTCTATTGTAGTATAGCAGTAAGCAAGATATACCTACAATGTGAAATATATTAAACGTATTCCCTGAAAGTAGTTTACTCAGAATAGAATACTGAATTGATTTCAGCTATTTAAAAAATAGTTAATTAGATAGTGATTAAAACTGATTGATTACTTCATGTGAAATTATAATCACTATAATTACTACATATTCCCCCAAGTTCTGCCAGCGGCGTCATCCACGTCAAAGTTACAAAATTATCTCACGAGAACCTTACTTTTTAAATATTGTCTATGTGCCATTCCAGACTATAATCTATCTCTGTACCAAATTTAATACAGATCCGGTAAACCGTTTTGGCGTGATTGAGTAACTATCATCCATTCACCCAAACTTTCGCATTTCTATTTATAATAAGAGTATGTAGGCCGCAGTTGTAATTAATATAGACCATGATTAGTAAACAGAAACTTGGACGTAACCATCATCATCATCATTATCTTCCTGCCCTTATCCCAAGTTACTTTTTCTTTTTTCTTTTTTTATGACGGGAAATCATCAAATAACTTCCCCCGCCCTGGGCGGGGCGGGAGGAAGTTTCAGACTTTTACTGACTAAAACCCGTCTATGTTTCTTCATGTGCCCTTTGCGTTCCGGGGGAACGGTATCTCTTTCGAACAACCCGCAGCCCCGGAGTCGCGAAATGAAAAACACATATTTTTGTTTCTTAAGTTATTTATTTTTAAGTTACTTGGGGTCGGCGCAACACGTTTTCTTCTTCCATACCGTCCTGTCAGCCGTCATACTATCACTGACTCCCTTCTCTTTCATATCATTTTCTAAACCACGTAACCATGGTAACGAAAATAGTGAAAACTTAAGTACGCACCCCTATCTCCGAGACAAGAAAGCAAAATAATTAGTAAAACCAAATCGCAGACTTCTGATATTTCAGACTACATCTCGGCCCTTAAGGTACACTCGTAAGGTACCTTATAAGTTTAATAAGGGTAGCATGTAACATGATCCGAACTTGTCCGAGATGTAGACAGAGGAAAGCTTCGGTATTTTGTAAATATTGGTTGTCGATGTACTGTTGGCAAATAATTGGAGGGACGAGAGACTTAAAAAAAAAACAAGTTTTGAAAAAAAAACGGAAATATTCCAAGTGCAGAGTGGACTTAGAAGTTCTCCTGTATCGTGTATACACACTTATGTGTTTGTCTTACGTAGGTATTTGGCTATTTGTGAGTATAGACTGTCATACACAAACAGTTAAACTAAAAACGAGTATCTGTAGGTCACAAAAATATGAAAGAAAGAAAGAAAAACCATTGATTCTTGCGAAAGCGACGCACAACACAAAAATAAAAATAATAAATAAAAATAAATAAATATCTTGGGACAACTCACACACGGCTATCTGATCCCAAGCTAAGCAGAGCTTGTGTTATGGTAACCAGACAACTGATATACATACTTATATAATTTATAAATACATACATATTATAGATAAATCACACCCAGAAACAGAACAAACAATCATGCTCATCACACAAAGTTTGTCCTAGGTGGGAATCGAACCCACGACCTCCGGCTTAGCAGTCAGGGCCGCTAACCACTAGACCAACAGGCAAAAAATAACAATAACAATAATCTATATATTATTTGTTACGGGTTTGAACTCTTGACAAGCAGGGCAGCTACCAATCGCTCAGCCACTGCGCAAACTATGTCGTCAAATTGTCCTGTTATGATGTTGTAATTTATTAGGAATATATTTTTCCTTAATCAAAATAATTAATTGTAAATAAACCATTCAATCAGTCAATCAGGAAGCTGTAGTTATTTACTCGTTCTAAACAGAAGGTTTCTATGGAGAAGAACGAGCAAGAAACTCCATGAACATTATTTTGGAACCCCATTGCCTACACCTTAACGGCCATATAACAAAATTAAGTATACACAATAACGTTTTCAATGACGTACATATGTTATATTACTGTGAGGTAGACTACCTTACATTTTTGGGCATCGTATTTTTCTGAAAAAAAATTATGACTTTTTCATAAGTAATGTCATTCTCATTCAGGTTTTACAAAGCATTACCACTATGGCTTTTAAGTTATTTGAAAGACGAGCCCAATGAGACAAAGTATTAACTAAAACCCAAAGTAAACGAAAGATCCCTTTTGATCAAATCAAGCAATTACAGACAGCTTTGCCTATAATCTCCAAATAACCCATCCCAAGCATGACTAATGCAATTTACAAAAAAACCCAATTCATATACACATCCAAAGTTTTTCATTCCCGCCGCAAAGAAAAAACTCGAATAAATAAAAGCTAAGAGGAAAATTGAAAACATCTTTTTATATAAATATGTAAATGGTAACATATCTCACGGTTTTTAGCCGGCATTCCCTTTTTTGTCGACGATATGATAAATATGTAAATACCCGGATGCTGGATACAGATAAATATGGATGGCGATGAAAAGTTTCTTGTGTTATTGATTGTGGTTGCTGGGGGAAACACAGACACGTGTGACGAGATATATTTTGCTTTCAAAAAGAATCTTTTGCGTAATTAATTACATACCATCACGCCTGTATTCCCTGAAGGGTGAGGCAGAGGTGTACCAATCTACACCCACAGTTTGCCGGTTTGTTTAGGTCCCATGTAATAGGGGGGCTATTGCCATTAACCGGGCACAAATCCGAACTACGAGCTGCTATTGAGAATTTCATAGGAAAACCCAATAACACTTTTTGCTCGACCTGGGGAATCGAACCCAAGACCTCCACAATAGCAGTGGTGCTTAAGACCACCAGGCTAGCGATTACACGTGTATTATTAGACATGTATTATTGCCAGACATTTTTCGTGTGGCGTTTTGAGTGAGTCTGGATGATCTCAATCAAGCCTGGATCAATCAGACGCTTCAAAAGACTATCTTTTAAAGGATATTTTAGTTCTGGATTTCAGAAAATGGGATCACAAGACTATGGTAAATACGATCTAGACTTGACACTAGAATTTGATCCTAATCAAACATTTGATCTGAGGTGTCTAATATTATAATAACTATACTTTAAAATTGAACCTTAACAAACACCCAACAAGACATAAAATTGAGCGTGTATCACGAAAATCACTCTGTAATTAAAATAGCTGTCATTATTGCATGGAGGGACGTCCCAGAGGAATGGTGACACAAACTAGCTGTTTAATTAATTCATACCGACGTACAAGGATGCGTTTAGAATGTCGCGTAATTTGAATGGTAAATTATGAAATAAATATCGATTGGGTCTTTGATGTGTATCATTTAACGATTGTTTGTTTCGAACTAATATTAGGAGGTCGTGATGGCCCAGTAGTTAAGGCATCCGCCTCTCATATATAAGGTTGCGGTTCTAAAGTCAACAATTATTTATGTGACTTTTTCAATTCATTTCTAAGTATTAGTTTATCTTGGACACCACTGACATTGGTGAAGGAAAACATCTTAAGGAAACCTGGACTTTATAGTTAATATAAAAATCTGAAATTGCCAATCCGCCTTGAGCAAAAGTGGTGTTGAATGTGAAAAAATAGGCTGGTATTATTATTATAATAGTAATATTAGATCGTATCTATAGCCAACGCTTAACAAACCCTCATCTATTGAAATCAAATAAGTACGTATTATTTAAAACATACCAGCGAACTGTGGGTGTACATTGGTTACACCTCTGCCTTACCTTTCGGGGACTACAGGCGTAATGGTACGTTATGTGTTGTTAATATTTAAAAAAAAAACCTGACCCAAGCTGACAAAAGTACGTGACTAAGTAATGTTTACTACTGACGTCGGTATTTTTCGGCGTAAAATTAATTAAGGTACCTAGACAAAATTCGTAGTATTTATTCAATCTAATGTCACAAAGATTTTGGCAAGTAAAGAGAAATGCTATTAAAATTCCTTTTCCGTGGACAGTTTTAGGAAACATTTGTTACGCTACGGTGTGACTGACAGCCTATAAATTGTAATAAAACGTTTTTGTAAGTATCGTATTTAAATATTACTATTTTTTTGTTATTAGTGCCTATTACATATAGAACAAAAATAATAACTTAATATTGAATTGAAAACAATAATGGGCGTAATTGAAAGTATTTTTTTTAATCATTAATTTAATGAAAGCCCTACTTAAAGTTTTTTTTTTTGAAAAGAAGAAAATAATAAAAAATATAAAGTTATTATTCATAGTAGTCTATTATTTATAACTAGGTCATCCTGAAGCCTTCGCGAACAACGATAAAGGCCGCTTGAGATTCATTGAATTTCAATACACAGATATTTTATCAAGAGCATCTACTATCACCAACTAACAATAAGTTATTGAACTATACAAAAATACTCCCATAAAAAATCTCACGTACGTAAACGTTGTTTAGTTCGATACCTAAGTATTATTGGGTTCTTCCATTACGCCCGAAGTTTGAAACTTGGTGGTGTGACACCCGGGTCTCGATAAGCATGTAAAGCCGTTGGTCCTGCGCCTGATTTCTCTCCAGTTGTGTTGAGATTGCCGTCCCACCGGACTATGACAGTAAGGGAAGAGGAAGAGCACCTATGTTTGCGCATACACTTGTGCACTATAATTCATGCGCACGTATCTAGCCTAGATTAAGATAAGCGATTATTAGATCTCCCTTGAACTGTCTCGTTGGCCTAGTGGTCCTAAGCGCGACTGCTACGCTAGAGGTCTTGGGTTCGATTCCCAGGTCGAGCAAAGAGTGTTTATTGGGTTTTTCTGTGAAATTCTCAGTAGCAGCTCGGAGTTTTTATTTGTGCCCGGTTAATGGCAATAGGCTCGCCCCCTATTACGTGGGACCTAAAAACATACCGGCGAACTGTGGGTGTCATTGGTACACCTCTGCCTAACCCTTCGGGGAATACAGGCGTAATGGTATATTTATTAGAGAGATTAGCCGCAGACCGAAATCGATCTAGAGAATATACTTCGGCACACTGAGCCAGTTTCTATAAAAATTAGCAAAATTCGGTCTCAAAAATAATACCTATTCTTAGCTCACTTAATACCCTATATTCACGAGCTCCTACTTAGCACTTTACGAACCGCTACAACACAACTTTAAAGAACAGATAAACTTAAGGCACTAACACTAGAATTTTATCGTTTTCTTGCAACTTGTTTACAGTAGTTTGGCACTAATAGTGTCGGGGTTTGTAAACAAACAACCGATGTTGATTTATAAGCTTGTGTTTAGGACTGTTTTGGTGTTTAGTGGACGTAAATCGTGTGCTGTTTTTGAAATAGAAATACTTGTACATTCTTGACCAGTTATGATCTTGAATCGGTAATGGGATTCAATTTTGTATAATACATTAAGGATATCAGTTTCATGTTTTTTTTTTAACTTTTTATACATATACAGCATGTACCTATTTCATTTTCTAGAATCGAATCTTATGTTTTGGTATTCATTATTATTACATTTTATACTACTGTTATACCCGAAATACACGGGGCTTAATTTTTTATTTTCTTATATTTTTTCCAAAAAAAGAGGTACTCTAGAGTTTACTCCTTATAAAACAGGCATCTGCCAGTGTAAATTGGTCCAGCCGTTTCGGAGATTAGGACATACACAAATAATTGTTTTATCATTATTACTCTTTATTACCCTATTACATGGGACCAAAATATACCGGCGAACTGTGGGTGTACATTGGTACACCTCTGCCTAACCCTTCGGGGAATACAGTCGTGATGGATGATGGTATCATTATTACTTTTTCATACACACTTTATACTTCAAAAACCTGTTTTCTACCGGGATTAAAAATTAATCCACAATGCTTCACAGTATTTCCATTTCGAAAATCGACTCAAACCGAATGCTTCTACGTGTGTGTATTCAGACTGTTCGGACTAGGCCGACAGTAAACAGTTGGAACTGATTTAGATGGTGCTCAAAAGTCCATAGTAATGAGAATTTACAGTTTCAACAGACATTAGTCAGATGACCACACTGGCGTGTATAACTGGGACTAAATAAATGTTTGGGAACTTTCAAGTGAGTGTTTGAAAACCTGAAGTGATTGACGGAGTTTTGTTTTGTTTGTATGTGTGTTGTATACTGTGACAGGAATAAATGGAAAAGGAGTGCCTAGTTTCTGAAAAAGTATTTTTTTTAACTGCCTCGTTGGCCTAGTGGTCCTGAGCGCGACTGCTACGCTAGAGGTCCTGGGTTCGATTCCCGGGTCGAGCAAAAAGTGTTATTGGGTTTATCTATGAAATTCTCAGTAGCAGCTCGGAGTCTGGATTTGTGCCCGGTTATAATGACAATAGGCTCGCCCCCTATTTCATGGGACCTAAATATACCGGCGAACTGTGGGTGTACATTGGTACACCTCTGCCTAACCCTTCGGGGAATACAGGCGTGATTGTATGTATGTGTATGTATTTTTTTTAACTAAAATCTTTTGGCGAAAGATTTAGTGGAAAATGAATGTTGCATAAAATAAAGCTTAGTTTTCATGAATGTGGTTGCGGGTTCGGTACCGGTTACGTATCAATGTGACTTTGTCAATTTATATTTACTTTCTAAGTTTATCTTAGACGACCCTAATACCGGTGGAGGAAAGCATCGTGAGAAAAGTTTCCTCATGAAGACTTATAATTGTTTTTTTTAGTCTGTAATCGCCAAGGCCTCTTGAGCAAGCATGATCATCAATACTCGTCCTTTATTGTATGAGAAGAGGCTTTTGTCTACCAGTGGGACAATAATAGAATGGAGTATTATTTGTAATGCACACATTTATCTTTTGCTGGTCTGTTCAAAGTATAGTTTTATATTCATTAGATACTACACGAGTGATTATAATACCTAAATGTGTACTAGGTATTATCTGATGCGATAAAACTAATTCCTTCGGTAACCACCCAAATGAGTTTCCTACGCAAAATATAGTAAAATTACGCCATTGGGTACAATTTTTACCTAAGTAAATACAGTATTCGTAACCAAAACTATCGCTCACTGCCAGAAAAGTAAACATAGGCTGTCAGAACCACGGTTCGCAAATACACGGAAATTTGTATAAAATAAATTATTTATAAAGAAGGCGTAGTACGGATGTGCGGTGTAAAAATGGGTATTATAGAGTGACGAAATTTTTACAAGAAAAAAATATATTTCGATTACTACTGTGATAAAAAAATTGAATAAAATAACGTTAATAGATCTTATATAATTCCAATTCTAAATTAGTTACCTAACGTAAAATTGATTTTATACAATGTATTTAGATATGATTTAAATTAAATAATAAAAAAAATATTTTGGTTTTTTTACTTCAGTCTGAACTGTAATAAAATAATCTAAATAAATTAGCAAACAAAATACAAAATTATTAATTAATAAAAAAATTTTGGCCCACACTTGGAATTTCTCCTATATCATGGTTATCAAACGTAATTATGCTTGTTATACAAAATTAAACCAAAATGCCTAAAGCAATTCAGTCGTAATTCAAATAAAAACATCCAATTCAATACTTTCACGTGCTCTTACTAAGACACACAGGTCCAATGGCTCCACTAACATAAGCAACACGTTAATAAATATAAATGTATGTCAACGAACAAATCTAGTTTCTATTCAAAAGAGTAGGTTATGATGAAGTAGAACAATTAGCTTTAATTAGTCAGTAGGTTAATTTATACACGTCACGACTTACCAAGGTTGTCCTATATTTAGTCTCATTATTTATGGAATAGGTCATGACCTAAAGACATATTTTGTGGTCAGTTAGTTGATAGTGAGAAATTTGGAAATTGTTGTGGTTGCAAATAGGTCTAAACAACATACCAGGATACACTTCGTGGCTGGCCTATTCTGTAAGAGCCTCCTTTAACGTATTTACGTGAAGTAAATTAATAATAATAGGTAATACAAGAGATTAACAGATTACTTCATATAAAACCGAAACAGATACAGGCCCCAAGATACGGGCACTGCCTATGTTGGGGACCGCCGTACAATTTAATATATACCATCACGCTTGTTTTCCCCGAAGGGTTAGGCAGAGGTGTACCAATGCACACCCACAGTTAATACACTTATTAAATATAATTTGTTACATAACTAATAATAGCAAACCATAATATTATGTACTTTCATGTTCATTCTGTGTTGTAACAATGGACCAATAAATTATTCTTATTCCTAGATATTTTATAGAATAGTACCTACTGTAAGTCATACCATTCATAAATATGAAAAACTATTACTGCAGGACCAACCCCAAAAAATAAAATAAAAACAGCTGCATTTAGATTGTGTAAGTAACATTTTTAGCTTTCATTACACTTCAGTAAGCGGTTTACTCAGTTACTGGGATTGGAGGTCAGTCATGCCAGCAGTGGCTTTATGTAAAACACTGGTATTTAGTTGCATTCAGTTAAACTCGAAGCCGTTACCAAAATGAGCAAGAGTGGTGATCGATCGTTGTGTCTATCTGCTCGAGGCTTTTGCCTTGCAGTGGGACAATAATAAGCTGGTATTATTATATATCTTACTAACTAACTACCTCGGTAGCCTAGTGGTCCTAAGCGCGACTTCTCCGCTAGAGGTCTTGAGTTCGATTCCCAGGTCGAGCAAAGTGTTATTAGGTTTTTCTATGAAATTCTCAGTAGCAGCTCGGAGTTAGGATTTGAGCCCGGTCAATGGCAATAGGCTCGCCCTCTATTACATGGGACCTAAGCATACCGGCGAACTGTAAGTGGACATTAGAAAACCTCTACCTAACCCTACGGGAAATACAGGCGTGATGGTATGTAATATTCTTGTCGCTTCTATAGGCTGGTATTATTACTCTTCAGGCAAATAAAACCAACACAGACCTAATTCAGCGCCCGTATCTCTAAACGTCCCTATACCCAGCTCACATCTATCTGACTCGGAGATAATTTCGTCCGCAACCTCCCACAGAACTTGGTAACAGTCAAGGCATATTTACGTTATTGGTTTTCGCTTCAGAGCCCCCAAATGTGGCACTAGAGACACATTCGGTGTCGTTCTACGTATTAATGTTGTTCTTGTTTATTTAAGCGAGATGTTTCAATTGTCCCATGCGATTTGTGGGTGAATGTGAATGGGGGTGGGTGGGAGTTTGCTGGTTGTGTTGGTGGGTGGTTTGAATATTAAGAATAGTTTTTTTTTTGTAGTGAAACTCATTTATTACTGAGCAATTAGACTATTTACAGATACCTTTCAATTGTTAAGGAGTTCGCAGTTCGTCCCAAAACATAGGTAAGCCTCTATGAAGAAAGACGACCATAAAATTTGAACTAAGAGTTTCTTAGCTTTTTTAATGGGCAACTACATTCAACATATTTTTTGTAAATGAAGTTGAAAAAATTGGCCTCATAATGGTTTTATTCAAATAAACAAATAGACTTTTTGATTGACATGTTTTCTTTTTTTAGGTGTATATCTACTTGGTCTTTAGCACTGCAGTACTCGCCGTTATTATTTGGTATATCAATCAGTAATGACACACAGGCACTTAAAATTAGAATTAGTTTTGACAGATCGACATTGAAATTACATGCGATGGCTCCTAAAAGTTAGGAGAATTGCGTTCCTGTTTTGGACATCCCTATCATGGACAATACACGTAACATTACTGCTTCGTCTATTATCCACAACACGCCGAACAGTACTGATGTTGTAACCGGGGTTGACATTCGTCAAGTCACAGATTACGTCGACAAACATTAACGGCCGAATCCAACACATACTGTAAATGGATTAAATGATACACCTACACATACTGACCTTTAACCGCTGATAGAACTAAGCATTTAGGTACTTGTAATGAGCATTTTAGGGAATGTTCAAATTAACAAAAGCATATTCACGAGCATTCTGGCGAAACAACAGTAACGCTTGGAGCTTTTTGCCGAGCCGAGGGATTTTGTCATTGTCAGTCTGACAACATTGGATGACAAACAAACTGACGGCTCATCTGATGTTAAGTGGCTGCATATAGACATCTGCAATACCAAATGCCTTGCAGAATTCGCTAGGATGATCGTAAAAAATTTCGTAGCGATATTTGGCTCAATGCTTCGCTTTGTTCGTTGTTTAGTTAGTCAAATCTATAAACGGTGAATGGTTTTGCTAAGGTGGGTTAGTACCAACTTGCGGATGGTATATACGGGCCGTAAGCTACCATTCGCAGTGAGCAAAACACCGCTCTTTACTCGTTGCAAGTTCCTTGTTTTTCCCGTTCTAACTCCACGAACGCTCACTATGTAACACGTTACATTACGCCACATAACATCGGTCAGTATCCCCCTTTACAAGTGACTGCACAAGTCAATCATCACCTTAACGTTACAAAAAACGACCCCACACATTCGAAATGAACAACCGAAAATATTGAAACACAAAACAGATGAAAACAAAATAATTCTCTCCAAATTTTCACGTAAACAAAAACATTCATATGCAAATGATAGCAATCGATTTGGAGGCAATAAAGGCTTAATTAAAGCCTTCGTTTTACGAATGGGCACGTATCAAAGTAGAAACGTACCGAATGCTACTGATGATGTCGATAAGCTGGGCATTCGCGTTAATTCGGGTGACGGTGTCGAAAATAAATATTTCGCTTTCGGAACTTTGGTTCGAGAACAACGGGTTTTGATAGTAGAATATTGTTGTTTGGTTGAGTAGAAAAGAGTGATTGTTAAGATTTTCGGTAAATTTTCTTGGTTTGTTATTTTGTCAAAGACAAATTGTTTGGTTAACTGGTAGAGAATGACCTAGTCATTAGTTCCGCGATAAATAAAAAATAAAAAAATATTTCACAACCATACAACCCCACCTGTATTCCCCGAAGGGTTAGGCAGAGGTGTACCAATGTACGCCCACAGTTCGCCGGTATGTTAGGTCCTATGTAATAGGGGGTAAGCCTATTGACATTAACCGGGCATAAATCCTAACTCCGAGCTGCTACTGAGAATATAAAAAAAAAGAAAATATAAAAATAAAATTCAATGCGACCATAAAAAAGACATTTTTGAACCATCATTAAAAAAAAGCATTGAATCTAATTGCCACATACAAAATATAATTTCGTATGGAAAAGAATAGGCAAGAATATTCATAGTCTTGAATTTATCTGAATAATATGAAATAAAGATCAAAACCTTCAGCAATTTCCTATTAAGGAAATAACCTAATCTATTATCATTTTCAAAAGGAAAAAGTTAATAGGCTAAAGCAGCTTTTCTAACAAAAAATATGACATAACATATTACTAAAATCCTGTATGTTTAATATATCAAATAAAAGCCTAAACTCAAAATAATCAGAAATTCTTTCAAAGTAAAAGTCTTTAGAAATATTATAGAAGCAATTTCTCTCAAAGATACTGCTTTATTAAGTTTGTGCTGCCGACAATTTATTATTTCACGAAGACGGTGGAGGCAACCTGGTAAAACTTACACCTTAGAATCGTTTGTCATGAGATAGTTTTTACGTGTAAGGGCACAAAAGAATAGTTCTAAGAGCGGAGATAGAAAACTATTAAGGAAGAACTATTCGGTGTTTCTTTCATACAAACTTTGGAGTATGATTACTGGTCTATTTGGTATTGTACGTACAAAACTAGGCGTGATATCGCTTCACAAAGTTAGATCGCACTTAATAACGTCATTTACAAGAATGATAGAAGAAATAATATAGTTGCAACTTTTAAAATGTAAACTGCCCCGTTGATCTCGTGGTCGCAAGTGCGACTGCTGTGCAAGGGGTCCTGGGTTCGATTTCCAGGTCGAGCAAAAAGTGTTATTGGGTTTTTCTATGAAACACTGAGTAGCAGCTCGGAGTTTCGATTTGTGCCCGGTTAATGGCAATAGGCTCGCCGCCTATTACATGGGACCTAAATATACCGGCGAACTGTGGGCGTACATTGGTACACCTCTGCCTCACCCTTTGGGGAATACAGGTGTGATGGTATATATATATTTTTTAAATGTAGTTTTGTATGGAGAAGAATGGAAAAAGAACTCCAAAATTACTCTTAAAAATAAATGTGTCACTATATTTTTTAGTTCTACTTGATAAAATTGTTTGTACCTAAGCAAAATATATAAATAAGAAATGAATAATGAAAAGATATTGTGAGCCTTCACAGATCCGAATGTGAACACTAATTTGATTAAAACGTTAGATGAAAATAAATAACAGAAACAGTCTGAAATGTCTAAAACAGAATTCGTATAGATATAATTTAATTATTAAATTTGAGTTCTCAAATAACTTTATTTTCAATTAATAATTAATGTGTGTGTATAATAAATAAATAAAAATAAAATAAATAAAATTTCTTTATTTATAATAATATGTTTTTTCCTAATAACCCTCCACCTAATTTGTTCTTTTTTTAAACCCACTGTAACATAGGTTACATACACTTACCTACTTTGTCCTACAGCGGGAATTGAAATCACAACAATAATATGAAACGGGAAAGCTTTGAAAATGTCGCACTTAAAGTTCAAATTGCAGATCGTTCCCACTTGTGAAAGTCATCAGAGGCGAGCTCCAAATTATCGCCTAAATCACGTACGTATTTCGACGCCTGAGTGAAATTGCTCTAATGTAGCTCAATTCTCCGAATCGCATTCGCATCTCAATTCAAAAATCTGAACTGCAATCCACCTGGTTTAGAGGACGCATGATTGATAGGTCCACAATTACCTTGCAAATTGAAGTTCGGAAAATCTCGCGTATCATGCTTCAGAAACATGCCAGGAAGCGTACACAAATTGGCCTCAAACCCAACAGTATAGAGACTATTCGCCACCAAAAAACGGGCCAGTTGCCACACCATTAAATCACACTTGTACAACCAAAAAAACGCGAATGTGGAAGATATTTACACGCAAAAACCGTGCGGAGTCCAGTTTTTCCCACAGTACCTCCCGTGTCGCTGTGTTATTTCGTTTATCGCTCCGGCCGTCAGTTCGCTGGGAAATTTAATTTATCAGTACCGGCATGGCAAGTGTGGATCGGCCCGATACGAACGAATCATTTCGTTGGGATGGTGTAAAAATTAAAAAGTCCACTTCGTATGCGAAATTTCGTGTGGAATCAGCTCGTTGAGTTAAGCTCGTTTTACGTGATGGTACTTTTATGGTGAGTTGGGTTGTGTTACTGGGTTCCTTAGTAACCTCATTTCATTTGGATCGCGATTTCGCTTTTGTTTTTTTCGTTTGTTGTAGTTGGACTTAGTAGGTATTGAATCATTCGATTCTCTTCAAAATGGTGCTGGTCCGTACGTCATGTTCGTGAACGATCGCTGCCTTGTCTATTTCTTATATGACGACACGGATGGCGTAGTGGCAAAGCGATTGGCTGCTGCGCTGCGTGGCGCGGGTTGGATTCTTGCACGGAACAAATATTTGTATGGCCTAGTTGTTCCGGGTCTTGTAGTTTGTGTATATGTTTGTAAAACGCACTCACAATACTGAAAAATTCTTAACGTGGGGCAACGTTATTAAAAAAACCCTGTTAACGTTATTTTAAAGTTCATGACTTGTAATACTTAATTGATTTTAAAAGACTATTCAGAGAGTTTCTTTTTCTTACAAAACTTACTTTTTGGAACGAGAAACTAGCCACAATTTTCTGATTGTTTGATTCCTTGATAATTCAAAAGTACCTGTAAATAGTTTATTAGAAAGAAATAATAAAATTTTGATGTTTGTAATTATATTTAGAACGGTTTACTGTTGTTGCTGAGTTTATTGACCTTTTCATAGACAGTTGTAAAGATCATTAGGGATCGTGCCAACATTTAACCACATGCCAATGTTGACAGTATTTGTATTGTCTTTTAAACAGCACATAAAATAATCCGTACTTCCGTACTAATATTATAAATGCGAAAGTAACTCTGTCTGTCTGTCTGTCTCTTCTTCACGCCTAAACCACTGAACCGATTTCAATGAAATTTGGTACAGATATAGTCTGGGACCCGAGAAAGGACATAGGATAGTTTTCATCCCGGAAATCCCCCGGGAACGGGAACTATTAATCCACGCGGACGAAGTCGCGGGCAAAAGCTAGTTGTAAATATACCTGTTTCAATTATAGCCAAACGACCTTGATAAAGTAGGCTTTATCAAGGTTGTTTGGCTATAATTGAAAAGAGTAAAAATGACCATTGATTACTAGGGTAATCAATGGTAATTTTTACTCTATATGATAGGTCTTTGGCCTGTGGTGGGTTAATTTTGGGCTGGTATTATTATCCGAACTAATGTTCTAAATCCGAAAATGAGTTCGTATATTGTTTGCTACGTTTTCACGATACCGATTTTGAGAAAATTAGAGATGGAGTAAGCTTGAACCGTAAGAAAGGATATAGGCTACTTTTTATGCCGCGCATAAGCTGGTCATTTATAGTTTTGAACTGTAATCTCTTGATTATAAGTATTCAAATTAATTGTTCTGTGAAATGTCGATACCAAAATATGTTTTCTATTTACCAAGTCTTTAAAGCCTTTAAGCAGTTTTTAGTAAAACAAAATCGTGAATATCTATTCATAAGTCACAAAACCACTACAGAACGTGTCTCCCCATAAAAATATCCAAACACTATATTAGCATAATTCAATTCTTCCGCTCGTCAAACACGACAAGACCCATCCCGGACTATCGTTTTACAACCAGAAGTTTTTATATCTTCGTCGAGGAACCCTAATAAAAGCTAATATGGCGGCTGATGAGAAAATTTGCCTTCACTTCAAGTTCAAGGGTATGTTATAAGATTTGTTTTAGGTAAATAGGTACTTTATTTTATTTTATGGTCCTGGTCGTTTTGAATGTCCTTGTTTCTTTGCATTATTAATAGTTTTGGATTTTTAATATTATTTTAGTGAAATAAATGTTGCTTCTAGAGACCTTAAAAACAAAAAGCATACAAATTTTATCTCTCTTTTGTATAAAAGTGTTGAGCACCGTTTATTGTAACACATTTTATACATAATTTTATTTTTAATTAACTAGTAGTAGAAAGAGATTTGTATAAAACACCTTATAATAAGAAAACTTTAGTAAATTAAATTAACTTTTGTGCAAATATAGGCTTTACAATAGCCAGAAAAACAGCTGTAGACAAAAACACTCTACAACAGAGGCTTAAACATCTGTGAAAACTACACACAACGGAAACTAAATCTTTAAGTTAGATACTGCACGAGTTCCCAAACGAAACATTCGTCGAAAAACTATTCATTGTATCGGGAAAAACCGTTAGGAACACAGCCGAGTAATCAAAAATTGGACCAAAAACTCCAGCTACAAAACCTGTACCGTAATTCAAAAAAAGAAAAGAAAAAAATTGGCAATAGGCTCGCCCCCTATTACATGGGACCTAAATATACCGGCGAACTGTGGGTGTACATTGGTACACCTCTGCCTAACCCTTCGGGGAATACAGGCGTGATGGATGATGGTAAAAGAAAAAAAAATATTGAGCTCTATTTCACGGAGGGTCGTTAAAATGCGGTTTATTTTAGTAGTTTTCCGTGAAGCGTGCGCAACTGGGAAAAAGGTAAGTTAAAAAAGTTTGGCCATTTTGTTTTTTTTTTGGGCCAGTGGCCCCGGGAGACTGGCATTCGACCTCGGCGGTTAATCTGCGGATACCAAATGGCGTGGACCGAAACACATTCGGACATACTGTGACAGGCGTGAAATATTAAAATGCGGACGTGTTTTTTTTCCAAATTATTTAATTCGGTTTCGGCGTTTGAGTTTGGCTTTACGTAAATGTTTATTTTTGGACGCAAGGATTTCTTATGAAATTTAAACGGGTAGTTTATATTTTCTATTAATAAATAGTCGGTTTACTACTGGGAAGTATTGTCGGAAAGTAAATAAAATTACCAATATCTATAGAATCGTGGTACGTTTAATTCCAACTATATACCATACCTCAAATCATTTATTTCAATTAAAAGCATTATTAATAGAAACCTATTTCTGCCACAAAGCAGCATTGCTATGTTCCGGTTCGAAGATTATGGGTGCCGGTGTAAATACTAGCACATACCTACAGGTCGCGCGGTGGTTTATGATCGCTCGGCAAAAGTGGAAAGGGCATGCGCTGATTCAATTTTAAGGTCTTTATGAATGAACGATTGCCCCCACTACTTTCCTCGAGCGATCTTGAATCATCGCGCGACCTGTAACTCATTTCAACTTTGTCTCTGGGATGGCAATGCATTTGCAAGCCACCGGTATTACAAATGTCTGTGGACAGCGGTGACCACTTAATATCAGGTGGGCCATTGGCTTGTCATCCAAGGAAATTCAAAGAAACAATCAACCGCGATTGCCACCTTTCACTTAGATGACCAAAATTATTGACATTCGAATTTGCTCATAATAAAAAAAAGAAACAAAATGAAACCTAGATAAGGGTAAGTTTCATTTTGCCTGGTGAACTCATTTCACATAGAGATTGAGGTTACAGGGAAGCCGAGAATACGGGTCTCGGCTTTATATTCAGTTTCGGCCACTTAATTGGACTCAATAATATAATCTAATTAAGTGATACGCTTAGATGAATAATGAAATCTTCCATTGTCAAAACAAAGTTTCTTTATTATTATTGAATTAATTTTATTTAAGTATTCTACACTTTATTCAGTAAAATTATAGCAAGATGACATAATTTATGTAATATATTTTTTAAACCTCTGCCTAAACCTTCAGGAAATTCAGGCGTGATGGTATATTTTGTTCTTGTGTATCATCTTATTTTTAGATAATAATACTGATTGGCTTGCATTGGCATCTGATAACATGTTATACTCAAGATAATGGCAACTGTAACATAAATAAATAAATCACAAATAACTTCTACTTTTAACATTCTCACAGAACAGGGTCAAATTTTCGGTCCAGATATCGATATAAGAGAAACCAATATTAATAATTCCAACAACCAACGGAACAGATCTATTCATTGAGATTTTAGCGAGATTAGTTTGACCCACATCGAGAAATCCCAAACAAAACGAGGCTTTATCTAATTTTAGGTAACTAATTTTGCTCAAATGAATAGGGATAAAGAGAATATTGAACGGAACTCCTGGTTTTAGTAAATACAGTGTATCCCTAATCCGTCCTCTTTGTAGATTTAAAGCTAATTTGTCCAGGCTAATGCTTTCTTTGCTCGAGCGAGCACGCTAAGAGCTCGCCAGTGCTAGCCCACTGACCTTGCAAAGGATTTTTTTCCAAGATTATGGATTTCTTCCAGCTTTTGCTATACTTATTGCACATTTTTTTTGTACTTATTTTACTTGAAATAAATAATTGGGCAAGTACGCCATAAACCATTAATTTTAAGACAGAATTTATCTAAACATCACTTTATTTTAGCCCTGACTCATTTTTAAGTAACTGAAAAATTCAATTTCAACCTTCATCACGCCTGTATTCCCCGAAGGGTTAGGCAGAGGTATACAAATGTACACCCACAGTTCACCGGTATATTTAGGTCCCATGTAATAGGGGGCGAACCTATTGCCATTAACCGGGCACAAATCCAAACTCCGAGCTGCTACTGAGAATTTTATAGAAAAACCCAATAACACTTTTTGCTCGACCTGGGAATCGAACCCGGGACCCCGATTCGATTCGATTTCAAGTTGCTTTGAAATCAATGAATAATTAGTCAGTTAAGTTGGCAAATAGATAACGTCACAGTTTTGCATTGCTACACAAAATCTATCGAAGAAAATGCATTTTGACAGCTCTTCAAAAGTAGGTATGTGAATTGGTTGGTGGTATCTACTACGTAGGTAAGTATGTACCACTTTTGACTTTGAGATGGTGGTACCATATCTCAAAGTACCATCTAATGAAGGTTTATTATATTAATTTAAAATAAATATAATTAAAAATCTCTCCGCTTCGAATAGTTTTGGTATCGGCCAACTAATATAGTCTCGGCCGAAACCACGGCACATGCCTAACATAGAGGTTTAATAGTATGGAAATGAGCGCGCATTGAATACGAAGAGAGATTCGAATGGAATGGAACGTCCTTTGTTCTAATGGAGTCGAAAACGTGATAAGAAAATGCTGTTCTTACAATAAATTCTTGATATAATTTGGTTCAAAAGGTCTGGTTTTATTATATTTGCTGAAAATTCATTAAGGATCAGATAAAAAAGCAAATACAAAATAATTATTAATTGATTTCGTTATTAGCATAGTGGTTGCTGATGCGATTGCTGCGGGCGTGTCCCTGTGTTTGAATCGCAGGTTAAGAAAATTATTGTTAGGTTTTTGAAATTCAGAGTCTTGATTTATTCACGGTTAATGGTAGGTTTACCTCCTGTTACATGGAACTCAGATACAACTTGTAATAAAAAAGCAGGTCACTGCCCACCCTATAAAGTTATGGAAGTGATGATAATTCACCTTGGATATGATACATTTTATGCGCATTTTAAAGAACAAAGTAATAAATGTAACACACATTCAGTAAAATGGAAGAAACAGTATTATTATGTCATTCGATAGCAATTAAGCCGAAGGTTTACCTGATGTTACAAGTAATTATTTTTAGGAGTAATTATGAAGTTTCCTATTTTTCTATAGAAACATATATTTTGGAAGTGGCAAATTGATTCTACATAGTAATTTTTCTTGTATAAGTCATTCAAAAGCGCCTTTTAATGGTGTAATTGAAATAAATGATTCGTCTTCGACTTTGTAGCGAGGCTTTCAGGCTTACACAAAGGTAACACAGAACAGAACATCTAATACACTCAATTTACACGTCAAACAGGCAGATATTCATAGAAATTTGTCGAAGTTATGTTAGCAAACAAAAGTTATTGTTTAAGACTCGGGTTTCGCATTTGAAATATTATCCTAAAGGGAGGTATGTAAATAGAAAGGGCTTTTGATCGTTCGAAGTTGTTGTAAGTTTAATTTGACGAAACCTGGCTTTATAATTTAAACCGTTTCAGCTAGGCTGTAAATCAACGTGTTCTTATTGGCTTCTTGGCTTAAAATATATAAATTTGAGGTTTATTCTGCTTAGCCTAAGAGTCAAGGTCACACGTCGCGTTAAGGCGGACAAATTTTTAAATACCGACTCTTACTTCTTTTTAACGTTGTTGTATGGCAAGTAAGCTACCTTAATTATGTTGAGTGGTCACATCTATCTACCTTAAGACATCTGCAATAATAGAGGCCTTGCAAATACTTTCCCATTAAAGAGATAAAGTTGAAATGTCTCGTATGAATTACACCGGCATCCCAACCCTTCGAACCACTGAACGGAAGGGGCCACTGAGGGCCGATGCCTGCCGGGGCTGCGGGTTGTTCGAAAGAGATACCGCGCCCCCGGAACGCAAAGTGCACATGAAGGAACATAGACGGGTTTTAGTCAGTAAAAGTCTGACACTCCCTCCCGCCCCGCCCAGGGCGGGGGAAGTTATTTGATGATTTCACGTATTAAAAAAAAAACAAAAAATAAACCCTTCGTACGGGAACACAGCAATGCTGCTTTGAGGCAGAAGTATTTAAGGCAACTATTTATATATTTTACTTAACTTTGCAACAAAAAATGTATTTTAATGGTCTAAATGAAATAAATAATTTGACTTTGACATTGGACTCTTAGTCAGTCTTAGTTAGTAATTGCAATTTGTCTGATATCTATATGTATGGGCGTTCTTTATTCTTTCTGCTTTGTCTCACACATCATTATACCCAGATTAAGGTTTTGTTTGATTATAAATACGTCAATTTATCAAATAAAGAAATATATTTTTCTTTAAATCATAACTTAAATATAGATAGACAAGCTTCTACAACCGACTTAATCCGCGTATTTGTTTTAATTTAAAATTCAATCATGATACGAAAGACACGTGGTGCCACCTATTTTCAGAAAAACCTTATTACTGTTTTTCTCAGGAACCCTATGTCAATTTCTGTAAACCTGACAACGTATATGCAAAATTTCGGAATAATCATTTCAGTAGTTTAGGCGTAAAAAGGTAACAAACAAACAAACTTTGACGGGCCTGTTGGTCTAGTGGTTAGTGGCCCTGACTGCTCAGCCGGAGGTCGTGGGTTCGATTCCCACCCAGGACAAACTTTGTGTGATGAGCATGATTGTTTGTTCTGTGTCTGGGTGTGATTTATCTATAATATGTATGTATTTATAAAATTATATAAGTATGTATATCAGTTGTCTGGTTACCATAACACAAGCTCTGCTTAGCTTGGGATCAGATAGCCGTGTGTGAGTTGTCCCAAGATATTAAAAAAAAAAAAAAAATACTTTCGCATTTATAATAATAGTTAAGATTACATTTAGCCTTTATTTAATCGAGATCAAAGACTTGATAAATCTATTATTCCGAGAATTGTTATTCATATTTTCTTCGCGATTTTCGGCAATTAATACTAAAGTCAAACAAGAACTAAATCCATTATTCAGGTTAAAAGGACTTTACTGACGGCGGGTTTCATACAAATAAACTCTAATTAATTAATCTAATAAACTCAATTAAATTTAGTAGATAGGATAAAGGGAGTCAATCTAGGCGTGTGGTTAGTCAGCTTCCCGTCAAATAAATTAATTTCAAATTTAGACGTATCTAACTAACCGCAAGTCTAGATATTAGTGCCTTTACCCTATCTACAAATTTCATCGAGTTTAATTACTGATTGATTAAAATATATTGAATTGACTACCTCGTTAGTCTAATAGTCTGCACGGCTGCTACCCTGGAAGTATTGGGTTCGATTCCCAGGTCGAGCAAAGTGTAATTGTGATTTGCTATCAAATTCTCAGTAGCAGCTTGGATTCAGGATTTGTGCCCGGTTAATGGCACAAGGGTCGCCCTCTATTACATGAAATCTAAACATACCGACAAACTGTGGGTGTACATTGATATACCTCTGCCTAACCCGTCGGGGAATGCAGAGGTGATGACTAAATAAAACTAAAATATAAACAGACTACTTTTGTATAAAGCAGGCTATCAGTAAAGCCTCCTTAATGATATTGATATTTTGAAATCTGCCTCCATTTCCTGAGATACCAAGATGGATGACTCAAACTCGGGTCTTTCTTCAATCAAAACTTGAAAAACAATTAAAATGGTAATCATTTATCTGTCTTTCCAATTAGTGTCGTCGAAATAAACTTATTCGTGGGCTCGGGTTTCTCGTATCGCTATGGTTTGGTCTAAGACAAAAGCGACGGTAGATTTACATGTACTTCTAATTTTTTTTTCAAAAGTTACAATTCTATTATCGCCTCCTGCATTGGTCGCCGTGGCGATCCAGGAAGAGGTGGCAAGACGACCTCGATCCAAACCGCGAGGGCTGGATTAAGGTAGCCCAAGAAAAGAATACCTGGAAGGCCTCAGCCTTTGCCCAGCTGTGTGCCGCAATAGGCTAGATAAAAAAAAGTTACAAGATTCTTGGTGTCACGTGGTTGGTAGATACTTCCCGTGATCCAGGGGCCAGCTTTTATTCAGGCCAGAGACTAAACGAGCATTGTCATCAAACGTAGCAATGCTGCTAGACCCTTAGGTACTTTTTCAATTGACAGTGATGCGTAGGAATTTTTGATACTACTTTGTTTTAGTTTATTTTGGATAATAGTGGTGATCACTGCTTGTGCCTTCTATGGATGAGAATAAGCCTTTGCACTGCCCTTGATTTATTTTATTATTTACGAGTAGTTTAACTTTCATAGGTTATCATTTTATCATATTTTTTGTAGTTTCACAATGTGTGTAAATATAGTATAATCTTTTAATTTCTTATAAAAAAGAAAGCCTATGTTGGTACTTACTACGCGTACAAAACGAATGTAAAAATAAATAAATAAAAATAAAAATTTGGTACCTACTAACCGCTCCAAAGCCTTGTTTTTCTACACTTGGACCCAACACGTGCTGTAATGAACAAAAATTCGACAGAGAACAATTTTTATCAGCAACATTTTCGGTATTTCGATCAATTTCAGTGAGAACGGTATTGTGCTGAAAAATTCAGTATTCCCGTCCACCTGTTAAGTTTATGAGTGTCCCGTTTTTACAAATGCCTCGCCCGTAATATTATTAATGGAAAACGGATTCGTTTTAAATTCGGTTTCCTTATGTCATTTATTAACGTTCTTTTATTTCTGTATTGTCATGTGCATTGATATATTGTTTGCAGTTGACGTATAACGGGTAGAATGTACGTAATGAAATTTTTTATATTCATATTCATATTTATTTATTTGCATACCATAATGTGTCTAAAGGTGTTACATAAGGCTTAAAGCTAAAAGAACAGTTATGGACCCTGTTAGGGCACAGCAACATTTAAGGTAAATACATAATATATCATAGAAATAGAAATAGAAATATATTTATTGTCACAAAAAAAAAATTACATTGTTATAATTTTATCATGAATACATAATACGATTTTCGGCTATCTAGTGACGAAATATTTAGTTGGTTATTAAGTAAATCTGCTTTTTCATACAAGTGCAACACGGTTAAAATGTAGATATGGAGTAGCAGATTTTTTATCAGACGAAAATTTTCACCGCTCTGTGGTCAACAATCCTACTAACATTATAAGTACAAAGATTTGTGAGGTTAGATGGATAGATGGATGTTTGTTACTCTTTCACACCAAAATGGCAACACAGATCTGGATGAAAGGCACTGAGATAGACTGTAATGTGGAATAACACATAGGATACTTTTTATCCCGGAAAAAGTTTACGGTTCCCGTGGGATAATATTATACCAAATTTGACGAGGACAAAGTTGCGGGCAGAATCTAGTCATGTACTAAATCCATGATAAAAGTTTTTATTACGATGCTATCAATACTTTACCTTTACAATTATTATTTACTTTAAAAATTATATAGCAGAATGCCAATTCCACTAGTCAAATACGTTCAAAATATAGTCGCAATCTCTTTTCAGATCAAATAGTCTAGTCTATATCTCAAGATTAAATAGTGATTATTTCTCAAAGTACTGCCCCCAAAAACTGATCATCATCTCCTTAGCCTTTTCCCAACTATGTTGGGGTCGGTTTCCAGTCTAACCGGATGCAGCTGAATACCAATGTTTTACATGGAGCGAGTGCCTATCTGACCTCCACAACCCCCAAAACTGATATAAACCAAATATTACATCCTATTTTTAACCTTATAAGGAGCTACCTAAAATGGAGTTATAAAACCCACGGTTCCAACAAAGAATGTTATAATTAGACGAAACTATTGTCATATTTACAAAATCGCTCAAATCTCTTCAAGCGTGGTAAATGTTTACAGGAAAGTCCTGAAACCATGGTACAGATAATAACATATTGCGTGGGAAAGCTTTGATAACATGATCTAATAATAAAATTAATGCTCCCGTATTTATCCCTTCCGAAAATAGAATATATTGTATTGTGGCAGAAAAGTACTGGTCCAATACACTTAGATCATATTTGCGTCACCCAGAGTTATATTAAAAGTTTAGTCCTTAATAAATAAATAAATAAAATCGAAGCATCTGTTTAATATTTGTACAAAAAAATCTGTTTGTCTGTCTGTTTATTCCGGCTAGACTCCAAAACAGTTGAACCGATTTTAACGGAATTTACACTCACAAATAGATTATATTATAAGGAGTACTTTTGGCTTTTATGTTTGAAAATGTTTTAGGATTTCGAACAAACAAGAAAACGAAGTCGTGGGTCGTGGTGAGTGGTGGGTAGTCGTGGGGCTATTGAAAAATAAAAATAAATAGAATATGCTTTACCAAAATTATAATGTTGAAGATGCCAATCTTCAAGTCCTCGTCTTATTAAATACTTTATCTTAGACACAACTAAATAGTCCAGTAAAACATGCTTTCTCTGCTTCCTAGACATATCTCAAAAACTACTTTTCCATTTTCCAATCCAAACGTATCACTTTTAGTACACTACCGACCACACGAAACGCAACACCAACATAATTACGGGTACAGATGACTACAAAAATGACTTCAAAATTATATCAAACGAACACTCCATTATACACAAGTACTACAAAGGAAGCCGAACCGGATGCACCGGCGGAATTTCTCCCTCAATATGATGTGTACGTAAACGTTGGTATATACGGACGCCGCCGTATCCGCACCTTTTGTCCGCCATTGTACGCCGCTAAGAATTGAAGGGAAGGATGAGACACTCGTAAATATTACTCAAAGAGAATTTTAGTCATTAATGTATGAGGATTTGGGAGTTCTTATCCATTTTTATCCTTCTTGGGATTTTGTGAAACTGATTTGCTGGGGCCTTCCAGAAGTATATTGTTTTTTTAATTTTAAGTCGTAGTAAAAATATGTCTTTTTGATCTCTGGTAGATCATAAACCTGTTTTGTTAAGAGTAGGAAATCATCAAATGATTTCTTAGAGTCATAGAATTTCTTAGAATTCATATGTTCCATTCTCGCCGACAATAAAATCGGTCGTCGATTGTATGTCGTGGGCGACCGCTAATATGACAGCAAGACACTCGCCGTACGAAAATTAAATCGATTTTAAAATTTAGAAATACTCGTTTCGCACTAAATATTTACTTAGTTTGAAGGCTACATTCGCATCAATGTATAATATTTATTGTGCTTGTCGTTGAAAATGTAATCTAAATGATATATAAATAGAAGTCTTATTTTAAACTAGCTTTTGCCCGCGGCTTCGCTCGCGTTAAGAAGTATTATCTTTCATCCCCTATTTTATCCCCTTAGGGGTGGAATTTATTAAAATCCTTTCTTAGCGGATGACTACGTCATTACATCTACCTGTATGCCAAATTTCAGCCCGATCCGTCCAGTGTGGTTTGGGCTGTGCGTTGATAGATCACTATGTCAATCAGTCAGTCAGTCAGTCACCTTTGAGTTATATATGTTGCAGTCAAAACTCTTAACCAGTCAAAACTACTATTGACCAGCAAAATCAGTCAAAAGTACTTTTGACCGTATGCTTTGGTCAATAATACTTTTGACTAAAATAACAGTTAAAAGTACTTTTGCCCAATGGAGCTGGTTAAAAGTACTTTTGACTAAGTGATTCCGTCAAAAGTGGTTTTGACTGCCCGAATCAGTCAAAACTCTTAAAAATCAGTCACTAATCTGCAATAATAATTAATAATATCTATTCTTTATAAAAGTAAATTATAGGATGAAAGAGCGAGCGAAGCGAGCTCGGGACTTGGGGCACCCCGACTCGGACAGGTTAGGTTAGAAGGGGATGGCGGGGTCTAGAGAGCGAGCGAACAGACCCCGCCATCCACTTCGTGGTTATTTTTTTTTGTAAACCCTTGAGCCCCGCGAAGCGGGGCTCCTCGACTATTCTTTTTAAGCATTATTCACATCTGACAAGTTAATAGTGCTTTTGACTGATGCTTTATTGCAGTTAAAACTACTTTTGACGAAGAGCGTTAGTCAAAAGTACTTTTAACCGCAAATTTGCAGTCAAAAGTACTAATAACCAATATTTTTCAGTCAAAACCACTTTTGACCAACCTGTTCAGTCAAAAGTAGTTTTGACTGATTTTGCTAGTCAATAGTACTTTTGACTGGTTAAGAGTTTTGACTGCAACATATATATTTAGATTCGGCTCGAAAAAAATATATTACATAAATCTATCAAATATTTTTACTTTAGAACGCTAGCACTACAAGTGCTGCTGAGAATGATGGTGCATACAGTAATAATTATCACCGAAACATGACAAACGGAAACCTACTTTATTACAAGTTGATCACGATTTACATTCGCACGTATTCTGAATCTCACATCTTTGTACGGGTGTCATAACACCCGTACAAAGATGAAGACGTAATGATACCATAATTAAACCCTAACAACAATAACAATTATTGTTGTTGACCTCTCAACAACAGTAAAATAGTTGGTCAAAGGGTTACCAACTTTGGTAATATTGCTTTAATTACTTAATCGTAATGTTAGGAGTGTCCTAATTAAATCATTAGCTTAAGTTTTGGCTTATTTTGTAATTACATAATTAAATTCTCTTTGAAATGCTTACAAAATTGTTTATTTATGAAATGTGTGCTAGTTCAGAAATGTTTGTGGCATTAGTGGGTTAAGTCAGACATGACGTAAAAACCGCGTAAAAAGTAGAAAACTTTTTATTTTTTATTTTATTTTCTTGTGTCAGGAGTTTTGTGAAAATTACTTATTCAGTAGTAAGGCTGGTTGCGCGGCTGATTGCCTAGGCTCGCGGTCATACTTAAGCTTCAGAACGGGCTAATTTATAACTTACCTACTACCATTTTCCCGCGACTTTGTCCTTTGGTTTTTTAATTCTCCTTTCAATGTATATCCACTAAAATTACAAATGCGAATGTAACTTTGTCTTTTTGTCAGCTCATCACGGCAAAACCACAATAATCTTGAGACCTAGATAAAGACATAAACTCTTTATCTGCGTCAATCGAAAACTTAAACCGTTTATTTAAAACTACCAAACTGCCCGCGACCTCGTCTGCAGGGCTTATTTCACCCGGCTTATGTTACGCCTTTGGTCACTGCTCCGCTCCCGTGGCGTTGTAGCGTGATTTTATATGATACTCACAAATAACGTGGCTTTCGATGGGTAAAAGAATTTTACCTAAAATCGGTTCTGTAAATCCAGAGATAACCTCACAAATTCACAATCTTTACCTCTTTATAATATTAGTAGAGATAAACGAATTATTTTATAATTGCCAGGGTAGGGTAAAACCCGGATAGTTGCCTCGGGGGGATACATGCCCCGGTTTTTAATACACTATGTTAGGAATATAAATAGTGTTGGTGCTTTACCACAATAAGAAGTGACCCCCCTGCTGGCCTTAGTGCAGCATAAGCCATCGGCATAGGCCCACCTGTTTTGTCCGTGTCAGCAAAAATCTTCCGCGGCGTAACTTTGACGGGCGTTATAATTATATTGGTAAGTAATTACTATTGAATATTTTTATTACTGATCGCGGTTTCAGTCAACTTTTTGTTTCTTTGCATGCATTAGAGTTTAAATAACATTGTTTATTATGTTTTATTGCTAATTAATAATTATTTATTTCGCAAATAAAAAGGGCAAGTATCCGTATCAAAAAGGATAGTCGCCCTACTTGCTTTCGCGGATAGTTGCCCCTAGGGTGACTAAAAATTCTTTAACAAACAAAGCCGGATTAATTTTTTTTTCTGTTTTTTCTAATTTACTGTGACTCTAACTTGTTGTAAATAAAATAAATATCTATTTAACTTTTTTATATACGTATTTTAGATAAGCAAAATGCCTTGCAAATATAAGCGAAAACCAGGCGTGGTGCCAAGCAACATCAACCGGATAGAAGATAGCTTAGCACTTGCCTTAGAAGAATTAAGACAAAAAATAAAGTTTCAATGAAACTCGAACATACGGAGTATCCTTTAGAACCTTATTATCTTATTTAAATCATTAAAACTGAAAATTATTTAATAATGTTAATTAATATTTCAAATTGTACTTACAAAAATTTCTCAGTAAATTATAAACGCTGTTAAATAAATAATAAAGATTACGTTAATTGATATAAATTTCATTGTATTCAAAATAAAAATCATACCGAGGTTACTATCCCCGCACGAGGCAAGTATCCCCGGAAGGATTTTCCATGCTAGGCTACTATCCGCCATAGTAGGCAACTATCCCTTTTCTGAGAGGTGAAATAAAACAGTATTTATTCAAAACCAGTGTTAATTAGGTATACAAAAATAGGCTATTATAGAAGATAAAAGACCTATGTTTTGAGATACATACTTAATAATTTTCAGCAAGTTCATATTTTTACAAAATAAAGCTTTTTTGAAAAGTGGGGCAACTATCCGGGTTTTACCCTACATCATTTATGTAGATTGTATGGGTACAATGTGAGAACAAGGGAACAAGATGTGTAGGTAAAAAGAGAACAAATAAAAATAAATTAAAACGGGCCGCGGAGGCAGCTGAAATGTCATCATCAACATCATATCAACCGCAGGACGTCCACTGCTGGACGTCCTCCATAGATTTCCAAAAGGACCGGTTGGAAGCGGCCTGCATCTAGCTAAAATATAACCAGTCCCAAATAACGGCTTCCATTCACAAATATGATGTCTAAATTAGCACCAATTCAACTCAAACGAACCGAGAGATCCGAATGATCAGACACAAAAGCAAGCAAAAGCCAGTACTAAATATATCTTCACTTACTATTATTACATCCCTCTGTAATCTGAAATTCAACAAGTCGAAACACGTTCAACCGTCTACCGTTTTCCCCACATACACATCCTGTTCAACATTGTCTAAGAAACAGAATCCGCTTTGTCTTTGAGCTTTCGCGTTTATCAAAATTACTGAGACATAATAAATTCCAGTTTGAGCAAAGGGCTTGATACTAAGATGGCGGATGGTTGGCGTGGCTGAAATTTATGAAGGAGTTGTGTTATAAGAGGCTTTGTAAGCATGCTTAGCGTTGCTATGTTGTGTTTGTTACCCTTTGTTTTTTGTGAGGGGGTAAATCATTATTTGGAAGGTACATCGTGTTCACGTGTTGGTAATTGTATAATTCCTGTATATAATTATACGGAGATTCACAGTAGCAGTTAAGAGTTAGGCTTTGTGCCCGGTTAATGGCAATAGGCTATCCCCCTATTTCATGGAAACTAAATATACCGGCAACGGTGGTTGTACATTGGTATATCCCTGCCAAACCCTTTGGGGAATACAGGCGTGATGGTATGTATGATGATATATATAATTAAGTGCACTGAATGGAGTTTTTGCCCAATTTATCTTTAAAATAAACTACGTTCTGGTAGAGGCAACTAGATTCTATACATTTTTTTCATACTATATTCAAATCAGTCTATTTTACTGTCATTAGAATCAGTTTCTGTGATTTATCCTACTACTATTTATAAAGGCGAAAGTTTGTATGTATGGATGTATGTATGGATGTTTGTTACTCTTTCACGCTTAAACGGCTGAATGGATCTGGATGAAATTTGGCACAAAGATAGATTATAGTCTGGAATAACACATAGGCTACTTTTTATCCCGGGAAAATGTACGGTACCCGTAGGATAACACATCAACTGTGACGCGGACGAAGTCGCGGGCAGAAGCTAGTTTATTTATATATTTAGTGATTTATTCGTGACACCATAGAGCCAGTGGCGTGCGGTCCATATAGGCAAATAGACATTGGCTACCCTATAAAATACGTATTTATCTTATATTAAATATCTTTTATTGTATACACGAGTAACTACTTTCGATAAAATAAAAAAATAAAAAAAAAATCTTAAATCAGCTCCACCTATCGTTAAAATAAAAAAACATAATATATTAAAACTTAAATCAGCTCCATCTATCGAGGTAACGGTGGAGTCTCATCGATAAATCGCTTCGCGCGAGTAACGGGAAGACACAAAACATTGCGGCTGGGTGTTTCAATGTGTGCCTCGTGACAGACTCGTAGGTACGCGTCTACAATAGTGTGCGTTTACTATACAAACTCGACACACAATGTCAAAATAACGCTCACAAACGTACAAATAGACTTTGGCTAATTAGTTTGACGTTTGCGGGGGTTTTGCGAAGTTAGTTATGTGATTAATAATAATAAGTAGGTAGTACGTTTGATTTTATTAGCGTTAAATGAAGCACGTTTACTTTTTGTCATAATATGTTTTTATGTTGACGTGACTTATGAGCGGCCATTGTTGATTCATTTTGTACGACTGTAAACTGTTGTGTTTACGCTAAAATTAGATTGTGATGTGTTAAAATTGTTCAGGTGTGTTTATGTGCAGAAAATATTAAATTATGCGTTTTCAAAGCTATCATAAAGTGATAAAAAAATGATGATACACCAGATTTGCAGTGAATACAAACTAAAGGTATAATCAATCGTAAATTCAATATAAAACAATAATGAATCTTAAGACTGGCTCGCGGGTTGTTTACATAGCAATTAATTATATTGTTTTTCGTGTCCAGACGTGAGTTGTAACGTGTTTTGGGCATATTGTACGTAGTTTCGTGGATATGAGTAGGTACCTACCTAACTACCTAGTTTCAAAACCGATTATTTTTGTAACTATGTAGTTACCTACTTCTGTATACAGTAGAGCTTTGGTTAGTTCTACGTTTGTATTATGGTATGATTACGAAAGTGTTATAGGTTATAAAGGTAGGTAATATTGTTACCTACTTTGGTGTTATGCTTTGATTACGTGTAGGTATGTGACAGTTTGAAGATGTTCTTTTTATCATGCGCGTAAGCTATACCTATCCCGAGCCGAAGGGACTGTTTGGGTCTGAGTGGGTCGTCTTTGCAAATACATACAGAACAACAGACATACCCGCCAAAAGGCGACTTCAAATATCCGCAAATTGATATGTGTATAATATCAGCCAATCTATAGAGATTTGAGGTCGAAAATCATATACATCATTATTTAATCGACAAGGCGACGAACCAAAACCAACAAAAGGTGTTTTTAGTAGGTAAATATTCTGTCTACCCTGTCTAAAAACTCTGTGCACGCCACTGCATAGAGCTTGACATGACTTGTAGTAATCTTTGGCATAAAGTAATATAACACCTCAATTTACGAAGGGGGATTTTCTCTCAAAATAGCCGTGCAAATCGTATTTTTCGCTAACATTCTTTACTTTATTTATTTTCAGTACCTCAATCCTTTCATATTTGCATTAGTTGGCATCTTTTTTTTTCAATTCATCCATAGGTACCACTCAAAGAGACACAAAAGTGAAACATTCCTTGGGAATCCGCCACAGAAAGTTAAACACCCAAATACTATGACGTCACGAAATCTTATTGGCTTTGAAACATAAACAAATGTTATAGTAGGGCAAATCTATTTATACCAAAACAATATCCACATACACACATTATTTGAATACAGATTCCAATTTTCTGTCTCTCATACTGAGAGTTCGCAAACGAGTACCATCTAATTCATTTGCACTTTAGTTTCTAAGTAAATCTTGGATATCGCTTTTACGTTATTATGTTACATCTTTGGTTAGTGCTACCCTCCCGAGCGTCTTAGCGTGTAGTTATATAGCCTACTCTATTCCTCATGCACCGGGCTACCATTAGCAAATATGTTCTTGCAATCCGAATGCTAGACCCCGAGCGAGAGAACAAACAAAAAACATAACAAAAACTCTAGCTTTATTATATTCATATTACCATGTTCCTATCCTTTTGCTATGTTAGGTACTTGGGCTTGGTGCAAAATGTTTTCTGCTTCCATGCCGTCCTGTCAACCTTTATTATATTCGGGTTCGATTCCCAGGTCGGGCAAAAAGTGTTATTGGGTTTTTCCATTAGGAATTTCTCAGTAGCAGCTCGGAGTTTGGAAGTTGGTGGTGTAACACCCCCGTGCCTCGGAATGCACGTAAAGCCGTTGGTCCTGCGTCTGATCTCTCTCCGGTCGTGTCGGATTGCCGTCCCATCGGGCTATGAGAGTAAGGGAAGAGGGAGTGCACCTGTGTTTGCGCACACACTTGTGCACTATTATATCTCCTGCGTACGTGGCTAGTCTGCATTAAGGTGAGCCGCCGTGGCCGGAATCGGCCTGGAGAATTACATTACAAAGTTTAAATAAAACCGTTAAAACTAGCACTCAAAATGGTGATATCTACTTTTTAAAATTACCACGACCGGAGGTATTCGAAAATAATGCCAGTCTATAGAAAAAACCGAAGAAAAACGGATAATATTCTTATCTTCTAAATAGCTCACAACATCTGGCTGAGAGTACCTACCGATCAGCCGAAGCGCTTGAAGCAGCTGGCTTATTTTCAGTTGTTTCCAACAATGTACAGTCAGTAAGCTGCTTATAGCTTTCGCTTGTACTACATGTAATAGAAAACAGTTCGAATTTCTATTCTAGCTTTAGCTTACTTGAACTATTGCGCACTAAGGGCCAATTTCAGTATCTGAATTGATAACAGATTTTTTAAATTAATTCTCAGATAATCATGCTATTAAATAATATATACCAAGAAATAATAATAAAAGAATATTGTAATCAGGACGCTAGAGGTCATGGGTTCGATTCCCAGGTCGAGCAAAAAGTGATATTGAGTTTTTCTATAAAATTCTCAGTAGCAGCTCGGAGTTTGGATTTGTGCCCGGTTAATGGCAATAGGCTCGCCCCCTATTACATGGGACCTAAAGATACTGGCGAATTGTGGGTGTACATCGGTACACCTCTGCCTAACCCTTACAAGGGAATACGGGCGTGATGGTATGTATGTATTGTAATCAGGATTTTGTAAAAAACCAAATTGAAAAGAGTGTCCGTGGAGTTTCTTGTTCGTTCTTCTCTATAGAGGCCCACCGTCGGATCAAACAACTAGCTTCCTGTCCGACTAACTTCTTGACTCAAAAGTGCCTGTAAATGGTCTAATTGAAATAAATGCTTTGACTTTGGCTTACTGAAACTTACCGCTAACCGTTAACAAGATACGGGTACCTAATCCATAAGAAATCATGTTACATCCACAAATTACAGCAAAGTTAATTGGCACAGCTAAAAGCATTGTACCAAAATGTATCCAATTTAATCGGAGTAACCATAGAAAATGTCATAATGGCCCAGTGGTTAAGGTGTACGAGTCTCATGCTTGAGATTACGGGTTCGATATCGGGCGAGTACTAATGTGACTTCTTCAAGTGTACTTACTTAAGTTTATCTTGGACATTACAGATATCGGTGAAGGAAAACATCGTAAGGAAACTTGGGCTTGGATGCGAATCGCCTAAAAGAGTCTGTATTCTTGTCTTCGTCTAATATGTTAGTCAAAAAGGCAAGTTAGACTGCCCCGTTGGTATCGTGGTCACAAGCGCGACTGTTAACCGTGGTGTCCCGGGTTCGACCTCCAGGTCGTGCAAAAGTATTTTGGATTTTCCATTAGGAATTTCTCAGTAATGGCCTGAAATTTGGGCGATGGTGGTGTGACACTCCCATAACTCGTAAAGAACGTACAGCTGTTGGCACCCGATAACCCGGTCGTGTTGGATGGCCTTTCCATCAGACTATAAGAGTGAAGTAAAAGGAAATGCATCTGTGTAAGCGCACACACTGGCTATTCTCCGTTTATATTGGCCGCCGTGACCGAAGAAGAACCAACAAATTTTGGTAACACCAAACACTACAGACTGTATCTCTACCTATGTTTACAAATAAAGCACTCCGCTTCTGTTTTGAAATCTAGACTCAAAACTCCATTAAGAATACAAACATTAACCTCAAAAATACAGCTTGCTCCAACTAGTATTTCAGGAAATGTTTCGGTATATCAATCCGACGCGGGCGGTCAGTTATTTATACGTTAACTTGTAATTCGTCAGCTGACTTTACGTGTCAAGGTGATGATTCAATTCATTTGTTACTACTTTTGTTTATAGCTTTATATTTCTGCGAAAATAGTGATTTATGAAGTCTTGTCTAGACCAGGGATGACGAACTATTGGCACGCGACGAAATAATTCGGGCACGCCAATAATTGAATTTAATACGTTATGTTGTGTTTGATCGAATCTTATTTGTAATAGCCGATCACCCAAGTTTTTTTCTTTTCTAAACTAATATTATACAGAAATTTTCCATTTTATTCCATTTATGGAAAGCTTTACAAGCAAGTAATATAAGCGATATTTTAGTAAAAAAAATGGGATGTGTACATAAGTCACGTGGATGAAACTACGGGCAAAAGCTAGTATTTAAACATAAAACAAACATTACGATTGTTGTATGAATTTTCAGTGGCAAATAAAAAAAGGACATCTAGTTTTATTTTTTTACATTATATGACCAATATTCAAGACTCTTTGATGGCAGACCATGGTCAATTAACCATATTACAAATATATTAAAGAAAAAATATGGCACGTTCACCAAATGCTTTCCATCCCTGGTCTAGACAGTACTAATGGTTTAGGTGAGTCATTTCAGACTATCAAATTGGTGTTTCTATTTCACATCGTTACCTACTTTGTTTTAATTTGGAAATTGACGGTCTCCTTCTTGAATTGTGATTAGTTCTGCCATTGCGAACCAATTGACGTCAGAATTTCTGTATATAACAAATTATGACGTATTGTCTAAAATACAAGATCCAGTTTTACATTGTGATTCACCGCACGAATCAAAAATAAAATATATAGGAAACATTTTTTTTGTTTGTTTGTACCAAATAAACACAGAAACTTATGAACCGATTTAAACAAGTTTTTCACCGATAGATAGTTACATTATTCCTGAGTAACATAGGCTATATAACATCACGCTACGACATATGGGAGCGGAGCAGTAACCAATAATGTAAATTAAGGCGTGTGAAATAAGCTCTAGTAATAAAATGAATAGAATATGTTTCGAATTCGAACTAGCCACCTTGCCGCTGGGTTTAGGTACTCAGGGCGATGAACCCTCACGCACACAACACGACACTGCCCACCGCATTATTAATAATTATAGTAGTCATTTTGATATTTGAAAGAGGCGCATTCTAAAATATTGTCAAACTAAAAAAACAAGATATATTCAAAGCATAAGTTTAGAGTGTACAGTGACCTATTTTTGCTCTATAGTAATGGAACACATATGGTATTTCAAATAAGTTTCACGTGATACATTTAAAAATTTAAAGACCGACAAATTATCGTTACCTACTAACACTCTAAATTATTTCTTAATCCATTGTACATAAAACACAATATGCTATAACACCATTACGAGTACGATGACCCATTTCGTATTAATAAACAGCTGATTCTTTATTTATCTTTCGTTCTAAGGAAATCCCTGAACTCATCTACTAAATCCCAATACAAATCAATAGCTTACTTAAGTGGCTGAGTGAAACAATTTAAATAGTTTACGTATAGTGAAGTGCCCCGTTAGTCTCGTGGTCGCAATGCGCGACTGTTGAGCAAGGGGTCCCGGGTTCGATTCCCAGGTCGGGCAAAAAGTGGTATTGGGTTTTTCCATTAGGAATTTCTCAGTAGCAGCCCGGAGTTTGGAAGTTGGTGGTGTGATACCCCCGTGCCTCGGAAAGCACGTAAAGCCGTTGGTCCCGGCTGTCATTCGTAGATCTTTGACAGTCGTGACGGATAGTCAGAAGCCAAGAAGTCTGACAACCAGTCTAACCAAGAGGTATCGTGTTGCCCAGTTACTGGGTTGTGGAGGTCAGATAGGCAGTCGCTCCATGTAAAACACTGGTATTCAGCTGCATCCGGTTAGACTAGAAGCCGACCCTAACGCAGTTGGAAAAAGGCTAAGCAGATGGACGTATAGTGAAATTGTTCAGAAATATTCGTTGTAAATGTTATCGACCGCTTAACATCGTCTGTTGGCCCCTTTAGAGTACGGACGGACGAGCGAATTATTAACGTTAACACTAGTGCTGGGCTGCGAATATTTCGGATATAAATACGAATATGTAGATTTAACAATTGTTTTAGGAGAGCAATATTTTGGACGTTGTCTAATAGGAAATGTATTATCTAATTCTATAAAGGCTTCAACTTTTAAAACCGCTTTTGCCTTTTGGTTATATGTGTTTAGGTTTATTGTGAAACGGCTATGTCAGCGAGTCGCTTTTAGTGATAAAAATTTAAACTTAGCCCGATTTTCTAACTTAGTACCCGTATGTGATTTTAAAGACGTTTCACGTCCAAAAATAAATATTGTAATTTTTATCTTGACGTGCAATACGTATCATATTAAGGTACCTTACATCATAATAATATGTAGGTACATCATTGATATACAAAAAACCCAGGTACATTTATATAAGATTGTGGTTAAACAAATATTAAAAAGATGAAATAAGATTGATAGGGAAATAAAACAACACAAGTTTGGCTGTCTAAAATCTTCTAACCGTAGAACTTAACCAAAATATATCTGCGAAAGAAAGTCTCGCGGATATATTACGCACGCAATATTAGCACATACCAAGCACAACACTAGCAATTCATATAAATGAGGTCGGTAACTACTGTTTATTAATTCGTTAAGCGCCGCTTTTAATAATTTCGCATTACAAGGTTTTAAGCAATTTCAGGCAGATAATATAAGTTCATTTGCGAAATAATAAGTTCGTTAAGATGTTTTTATTACCAAAACCATTTTAATTAAATATTCTAGAACCTGAATATTGACCCTGACTTCGTCCGCGGCAATTTTCTTACACGTCCGTAATTTTTTTCTTAGTAAAATGCAGTCTGTAGCACTAAGGGATAAAATAGCTTCTTATTAGCGAAAGAATTTTTAGAATAGGTCGAGTAGTTCCAAAGATTAGCTTGGTCAAACAAACAAACTCTTCGACTTTATAATGTTATAGTATAGATACCTAAAAGTAGTAAAAGTATATGTAAAGTTTTTAGGGAAAGACGCCAATGACGTATTTTTACGATATTTACAAATAATGAGGTCGCTAAACTATTTCAATCTTAGACATGGCGGGTACTAAGCGAATTTATTATTGAAATGAGTTACTTTTCAAAACATTCGGACTGAATTATACAGTTGATCCTTGTATCTTTGTACATTTTTCAGTATTTAAAACTAATATCACTGTAGCACTGTTAACTTGAACAAATATTATATTTATTGAATATGTGAACATTTTAACGTAATGAAATTTGCTAAAAGCCTTTTTTGCCGATTGGTATTAACTAGAACATACGCAAATATGTAACTAAAAACGGGTAACAAAAAATATGTTTCATAATAAATACCGTTGAATATTTAAATAGTGTTTCATTTTTTAGAATCGGGTTTGTAAGGTTTTCTTTAATGATGTACCTATGAAACATGAAAAAATCTGCAAAGAATTTCAGCACGTGGTGAAATACCTATTAAAGATAAGATACTAAATAGATTCTAATACATACCCACAAAATACTAGAATGTCCAAAAATATTCATAAAACACTATTCACAACACATCCGTATCTACTAACACAGCCACTCAACACCACTTTAAAAAAAGAAGAAAAAAACGGAATTCCGGAATTCAAATAATCCGATTTCCGCGACGGAAACAACGCACGCGCCGGCGCGCCGTCCGACACTGACTCACGCGCATCCCGAAACACCCTTCAATTCTATTTTTTGATATTCAAAATAGGAACAAAAGAAGGGGGGAGCGAGCGCCCTCCGTCGGGTTATTTTAGACCGGCGCAAGCGCAGGCGCTTTCGGGTGTACTCGAGTTCGTTCACTCGGCTGCGACTGAAAGGTATGCCGATGTCATTTCGTTTTAACTGAAGTTCAGATGTAACTGATGGAAACATTAGGGAGGGAAGAGTGCTCTATGGTTTATGTAACTGTATGTGTGTGTGTTAACTATTTATTGGAAACGTAAGTTCGAAATGTGTTGCTATTATTAGATTTTCACGTTTTTCTTAATTATTTGAACTAAAATGTCGGTAGTTTGAAATTAAAACAGAATGCTTTAGTGATTACTTTAGTTTGAAAATTGGAACAAGATTTAGTTGATTGACTGAAATCGAGTTCTTATAGTGCAGAAAATATTTGCCAGTTGGTTTGTTCTGTTAAAATCTCTCTCTGCAAATTTTGAGGAGGTGATCCTGAGGTGAGCTGTGAATCCCATGCAGTGAGTGATCACTGAAGTTCACCGTCGTGAAATCCCACCACCATTGTCGTCGTGACGTCATGTTTCATTAGCCCAGTGGTCCTAAGCGCGACTGCTATATTAGAGGTCTTGGATTCGATTGCCAGGTCGAGCAAAGTATTATTGAGTTTTTCTTCTAGAACTACTTCGAGAACTAGCTTTTGTACTTGCCCGTGACTTTGGCTGTGTGGTTTTTTTTACCGATGAAAAGTTCGCCTCAAACTACTGGTCCACTTCCTTGGGAGGTAGCTTGATGTTATATATCCTATACTATATTCCTTTTGAATCTATCTAGCTATCATAATTATACAAAATATTTCTTCCAGTACCAGAAGTTTTATAAAAAAAAACGCACCATGCTAACCGATATCACACAGACAGAGTCACAGGCATAAGCAAGAACATCATAAAATTATTACAGCTTCATAATAATACGAGTAAATAATTTAATCAATCAATTAAAAATTCCTCACGGTAGTACTCGTAATATTCAACTGAAATTCCCGGAATAAAATAACAGCCATAAAAATACGATGCTATCGGATCGGTAATGTATTACGCCTTCCGATACAACCGGCGCAATAAAATTAATTTTTCATCATTTCGTTCAATGAATTCAACGAATTCCGTATTCTCATTTTGTACTGCATTGTCCGACATTATAATTCGAAACAGACTTAATTTGTGATTTATCTTTGTGTGCGAATAACCTACATCCCTACTTATATTTTAAATGCGAAAGTAACTTTGTCTGTCTGTTACGATTTCACGCCTAAACCGCTGAACCAATTTTGATCAAATTTGGTATAGATATAGATTAGTTTTTGGAGAAGGACATAGGCATACAAATCTTATCCGTAAATAATACCTCTCATTTACCTACAAAAATCAGTGTGTAAAATGCGACTGATTGAAATGATTAACCATTACCTTTGTAGGGAACGCGCTGATAAACATTCCCATCAACGAGCAGAACAACCAGTGTGCTCTGTGATTTCCATTAAACAATGAACTTGTTCAAAGTCAAAGTCAAAATTGTATCAACGTACAAAAATCATTGATGATATCAAACTCTTGTGAGTCACACCATTAACTTTTGATTCTTTCTCTTTTGGCTAAAAGTCTTATTTATAAAAATACATACAAAATAACCTTTTTTTGTGGATGCAAATTCATCAAATTACTTCTTCCTATCAATTTACTTATTTCGCATCACTAGCAGTCTTCTCCTTTGACATAAAGTCTTATAAAAATACACATACATCCAACCATTGTAAAGTCCACTCCAAAACTCAAACTACCCAACAGTCCTAGTTATTAAACTAACTTCTGCGCGCGGCTTAGCTCGCAATGTTCTGCATGGAGTAGGATATGACATCTGTAATTAAACTTTATTAGCCTTGATGAGCTCAAAAGTTTAGTCGTATCCTGCGAAAAGTTTTAACAAAAATGTTCGTGTGTTTTTTGTTTGTTTATTTTTGAGTGTGGCAGTGAGTAAGTCTAATTATAGGTGTTCCTTTGTATTTTTTTCAGGAAGAAGTGATTAATATCAGTGATCCAAATGGATCTGAAGGCCAATGCTTCAAATTAAAAATGTTCAAAATCTATTCGCAATCTTATTTCAGTGGCAATCCACGTTAAAAAATCTGGGTAAATATTAGTATTTTTTACAGATTGAGATGAGGTTTAGATTGCGATCATTCTTAAAAAAAAAATGTTAGAATTGCTCGCCTATTTAAAACTTTGATTAACTGTAAACATTTTGTTTTTAATTTTCACACAATTATTATTACAGCAAACATTTATATGTCATGTTATAATAGATATGACTGTTACCTATTGATTTTACGATTTGGTTTTGTAGTACATCATACATACATACACATAATCACGCCTCTATTCCCCGAAGGGTTAGGCAGAGGTGTACCAATGTACACCCACAGTTCGCCGGTATGTTTTTAGGTCCCATGTAATAGGGGGCGAGCCTATTGCCATTAACTGGGCACAAATCCACATGATTACACCATTGCATTATTACATCATCATCCCTCATTCATTCATCATTATTTATTACATCATTGAAAACTATAACCTATTTACTATGTCACATGGTCTATTTAAATAAAGTCTATTATTCAAATTGCAGTCGACCTCCCGTAGTGTACAAAATAACACAAAACGTGAGTAACTCATACCTACAGGCTTCTCCATGAATCCATTGCAGCTACAAAAGCATCATCTTTTAAAGTTGCAGTCCAAAGCCAGCGATGGAGCTAAAAATACATGAACTAATATGCCTGATTCAAGATCTCCAAAATTAGAATCGTCTAGACATCATCTGACTGCGGTCTTCAAGAATGTCGCTAAGACGAATCATACAAAAACCTAATTATACAATGTCTCAAATGTGTGTAGGTAATATGATACTAGGAGTTTTATGTCCTTTGGAAGACTGGAACCGAATCTTTGAAGTTTTCGGCTGTTGAGTCTATCAATGATGTTTGTTGATAATATAGGGTGGAATAGGCATCGTAATGAAAACTTAGATTCAGTACCTACCTACATGATTCTAGATACGCCTTTTTTAAGGATGGGAAATCATCGAATGACTGCAGTGTTTAGAATCATGCTGAGATGAGATTAGACTAGATTCAATTAGTAGATTGGTCGTCTGATCTAGGTTATTTTAGCCTTTAAATGATTGTTTAAAAAACTAGGTTTATTATTGATTTTTAAACTTCAAACGAAATCATTTTTTTTATTGTCGCCTACTGAATACATGGTTTAACGTGTACCTTCATTTCTACGCATTATAATTAAAAGGAAATATAAGCAAAGTTAAAAAAAATACATTTAATTAGTCCACCATAATGTATCTAAAAATAGTCGCCATGTTATCAGAGTGAACTTGAGCATCTGCTGATAGACCTACAAAGTTTCATAACTTTTAGAAAGTCTGCTACAGAAAACACTTACCTAAAAACGGGCCAAGCACCACCGTAGAATATTTAAACACTTATACAAAAAAAAACATATATATGTCTTGAATGGATCTTGATTTTTAACTTTTTTTCATTAGGTTTTTGTTCTCCTAGCGACCATAGTAATACACTCTATGTGAAAATTTCAAGTGTCTACCTATTACGGTTTTAAAAGATTCAGCCCAGTGACCGACAGACGGACAGCAGACGGCCTTAGTTATAGGGTTCTGCTCAGCACCCAAAACTACATCGTAGAGAAAACTCAAGTCAAGAGTCAAGAGTGATTTATTTTAATCAGTTCATTTACAGGCACTTTAAAATTGTCACGAAATTACCGTTTAAAGTTGAAGCTAGTTGCTCGTTCCAAAAAGTAGGTCTCTATGGAGAAGAACAAGCAAGAAACTCCATGGACACTCTTTTCTTTCCAATAGATTTTTACTAAATCTCAATAATTGCAATAAATACATAATTGATGAAAGGTCTGGTACGCAGTACTTGTAACCAGCGTGCTTTTTTGGGATAAACCCGCCACACTGTTCCCAAACCACCGCAACTTTTGTAAGCCAGAATCAACATTGTGCTTGTATGAACGTGGAGGAGGCGAAAAGAGTAAGTAAGGATCGTAGCAGGTGGCCTTCTGTGGTTACTGCTCACCCCCCAAGGGAAAAAAGCGTGAGTTTATGTATGTAACTATGTCGTGTAAGACAGTTGAATCGTTTCTCTGGGACTCGTCGAGCTTCATTGTCTCGGCGCTTTTCTTGTGGTCGCCACTGTTGATTCTGGCTTACAGGAGTTGCAGTGGTTTGGGAACAGTGTGGCGGGCTTGTATGTAACTATGTAATGAAAATACAAAATTACTATAATAAACTACCACAATCACCATACCTTTCAAGTAAACTTCCCTCTTCAAAACTCTTACGTGAAAATCTCCACACTTAATATCACCCGCAACGCTTCACATCCCTATAAGCACGTGCTCAAAGTTTTTTAAATCGACACCCATATCGACAACCCTATCCATTCGTAATTTACGATCTTACCCGAAGTTTAACGACGTCATTCGGGCTACGTCACAGGCACGATTCTGTTAATGAGAATGGGAACTATCAGTCAGTAACCGGCCGGAATCAACGATATTGGATAGAGAACGGATATCTATTTCTGGATTTTATCTTTCGTTCTATGTAAGTGTTCTTGCGGCAGTGTGGGATCTCTTTATTTAATTTTACGGGCATTTTGGTTTATCTATTCTGTACATATAATAAGTAAAATTGAAGTGTCTGTTTGTGATGACAAAATTTTACAGCTTTTTACAAAAATTGTATGATTTTTTACACGACACTTACACGAAAAAAACAATTTTGGAAAAATGTTGTCTGTCTGTCTCTTTGTTTCCGTTAATCTTAGAAACGGCTGGACCGATCTAGACTGGATTTCACTGACAGATAGCTCACTGATGCTATAAGGATTAACTAACCACTTTTTTGTTTTTAAATAAGGCTTATAACTGAAAATCACGCGAACAAAATCACGGGCTTAAGCTAGTGTGTGATATAACGTTGCGGATTTTTGCGGCCATTACGTTCGATTGTTCATGTATGTGGGTGTGTGTTAGTGTGCGTGAGAATAGAGACATATTAACTCCCACCGGGCTCTCTATATATAGAAAGTTCAGACTGTAATACTCTTTGTAATTGATGGATACTTGAAAAAGTAATATTGATGCCTTGCTAAAATAACAAGGGCCAATTCAAACTACGTTGTTTGATTTTCTTTGTTAATTTGTCTGGAATAGAAGAAGACGGTGCTTATGAAAAGTAATAGGTAGCTGCTATAGGTATTGTAGAGACTGGCTAGCTGAGCCATATGCAACCTTATTTAGTATTATTATAAGATAGATGGATGTCGGCTGCCCAGGACCGGGATGGTCGGCATTCTTTGAGGGAGGTCTGCGTTCAGCAGTGGACGGCTGTAGGTTGATTGATGATGATGATGATGATTATAAGATAAACGTTATTTAAAAATAATGAAGACTTGAAAGGCCATCACGAAGAACAAGAATAAGAATAAGAATAAGAAATTTTTATTTGTTTAGAATGTAGGTATTACAATAAGATGTTAACAATGTTCAAGAGTCCTTATACATTCTGCCTTTCGGCATACAAACATTTATGGATAGACGACATCGGGGTACATACATAAAACATTATAGCTTACCAGTGCATGTTCCTTTAGACTATTACAAATCATCATTCAAAAAATCGGATATAGAATAGTAACATTTTTGCAACAATAACTCGGTGAGACGTTTTTTGAATATTCTAAATGGTTGATCTTTAATAACTTTAGGTAACTTATTGTACACCTTTGGTGCCATACACATGACGCTTTTCTTTAAAAGTGTGGTTTTATAGCTACCTGTGTGTAATAGATTTTGATACTGAGATCTCATACAATTTGTCCTCTTTCGTATCTCACATAACGATGGAAACAGATGCTGGTTAGTTTTTACAAAAATGGCTATTTCGAGGATGTAAAGACATGGGAAGGTTAGTAATTTATGTAATTTGAAATTAGGAACACAGCTGTCTGTAACCTGTAAGTTAAAGATTGACCTAACGCATCGTTTTTGGACTTTGAAAATGTTTTCTCTTTCACTACTATTACCCCAGAATATGATGCCAAACCTCAACGTTGATATTACGAGGCCATGGTAAGCGAGAAGGACTGTATTGATATTGACTTTTTTAGATAGGTTGTATAACATGTAGGCGTAAGTACTTAGCTTTTTACAAATATATTCAGCTTGAGGTTTCCACGTTAATTGATCGTCAATTAATATCCCTAAAAATTTTGCTACCTTAACATTTTGAATCTTATGACCATCATAATTGACGTTTAAGTCTTCGGGGTTATTTCGTTGGTAAAAATGCATGATGTTAGTTTTTTGAATATTTATTTTTAAATTATTGTAATTAAGCCAATTCACTATAGATCTAAGAGTGTTGTTAATATCATTTTCATAGTTTTCTTTACTTGTGCATTTAACTATTGCTGTACTGTCGTCAGCAAACAATATGATTGGATGGTCTATTTGGAGTGGAAGGTCGTTAATATAAATTAAAAATAAAGGCGGACCGAGAACGCTTCCTTGTGGGACGCCATATTTGATGTTTCTATAAGAGGATCTGAATTTTATTTCGCGTTTTGAATCCGAGCAAATATTACAAATTTCAGTATATTGGGTACGACCAGTAAGATAGGATTTAATTAAATTTGAACGAATTGAAGGTCATAATATTAAGCTTGATTAAAATTTAACACAATATTATTTTAGTTAATTTACGTGAATAATAATTACAAAATCTTTTAATCGCGGTAGTATATTTATGTAATCATCATCATCATCATCATCATCTCAGCCATAGGACGTCCACTGCTGAACATAGCATTTATGTAATAGCCGTCACATTTAAATGTATGCGTGTAAAGTATCTTTTAGTACTCAATACTTTAAAAAGGGCCCAGTTGACTTTAATCAGCATATACGTACGCTAATTTCAATGTTGGACCTTTTAAGAGGACGAATTGGAAATTTTGGCATCAGTGATCTCTACTTTTGTCAGTAATTACGAAACGTATAAAAATGTGAGTTGGTGTTCTGAATAGTTCATAATGAAAGCCTTATTTTGTTAGTTTTCATTACATGATTAAGTAACTTTAATAACAGAGAAAAAAATATCAAACATACCTCTTTTTAAATAGAGATTCACATTTTATGGGCAAACGGGACCGATTTTAGCCTCTCAACTTGCTCTATAGACAAGTTTATAAATACTCTTTAAAATTGTAGAAGGATTTTCTCAAGTTATCATTTCCGACTAAATAAAATAACAAAAAGCTTACTTACCGGGGTGTGTGCGGGTTGCGGGGGGCGCGCGCCTGGTCTAGAATTATTGTTAAACAATTCGTCGCCTTAACGATAAGTACTCCTCTCTCTTTTCCAGAAATTTTAGCCAAGAATCTCAGTCTATAAAATTCTTTAACTCTCCTGTCATGTCCCACTGTTGGACAAAAGAATCTCCCAAGTTCTTACAAGTATTCTTTGCGAGTCTAGGTCATTTCGCCATCTATTCCTACGCCGCCCTCAGCAACGCCGACTTACTTACATAATAACATAACTGAGAAGTTGACCTATGTACAAGTATATCTCAAAAAATATCTGTAAAGCTTTGACTTATGGACTTCAATAAAAATACATATTTTACTTATTTTCTTAACCCATTATTATGTACAATACAAATGAGATCAAACGTTTAAGAAATGATTCATAGGATTTCCTCTAAGAACGTATTATTTTCGGGATAGAGATCAAAGTATTCTTTTTTTCAAATGGTTTTGCTTTCATAATCTTCTTTTGTTTTATGATGACGTATGTAGGGCCTTTAAACTTTATTTGATTGGGTGAGGGTATGTCAATATTGATACCATGTTAATTTTTTTGGGGGTATTTTTTGTGGTATACTCATTCTTTTAGAATCTTCTTAGCATACTCCAACTTTGTTTGGGATAAACTTTTTTTAGGTAATAAATAGCTCAAAAAGGGCTTATATCCGGAACTCATTTAGACAGGCTGAAAACGTTTGAAATCTGGTTGCAATTACAATTCAGCGACGATCAATTACTAAAACTTGTCAAAGATGTAGGATAATTAGGGGTATTTTGGACACTGGCATTTGAAGGTGATCGTTGTTAAACTTACAGGATTTGATCTTCCTATGACATTAAGTACCTACCAATTTTGGTAAATTATCTATGGGACCAATCTGCAAGAAAATCAAAATCGGTTGATTTGACGGAGATCAAAGGTAACAAACATTAAAAAAAATACGAATTAAAAATGTCCCCCCTTTTTTATGGAGTCGGTTAAAAAAGCAAGGATTTTATTTTATAACAAGGCTATAATATCTATTATTAGGTTTATTGTATTATTTTATTCTAGCTTATAAGGGAGCATTTTATCTTTAGCTTAATTGCACCTCACATCCCATTCCAAAACACTATCCATTTCTCATTTACCGCTATTTAAACAATCTCAAGCGGGTACCGAAAAAGGTCGCAGTCATAAAATTCCACCAAATGCGTTTTACGTCCATTCCAATTCCGAGTCAATTCAAACTATTTACGTGTTCAGAAATACAATATTACTAATCAAAGGTATCGTTGCGTCAAACGTGGGTTGTTGGACAGATTTAGAATCCGGATATTGAGGGGGACTAGTTTTTTGCTTGCGTTACGGCGCGCAACTGACGGCTAGTGGCTGTCGTGGGGTAAGAATTGCTGGAAGTGGCAATATGCCTACTCTTTTCGTACTTAGCCCCATCGCCTCACCGCCTACCGATTTTTCTACGGATTTGTTTGTCGGCTAGAATGGAACATAATAATATGAATTCCACATATTCCAATACACCAAGGCACACGGCCGTCAAATAATCGATCGTAGGAACCTTATTTACATTGTTTATTTACTAGCTTCAGCCTTCAGCCCGTGACTTAATCGGCGTTTTTTTTCACCCGCGTTATGTTACGTCTTCTATGACTGCTCCGCTCCCGTGTTTTGTAGCGTGATGTGTGTGCCCTTTGAATCTCGCTGTCAAATACAAAAATATTTTTATCTAATCCAACCGGTTCTGTAGAGAAACAAATTAACAAAAAATCTATTCAGCTTTTTTATATGAGTAAATATAAATTTAAACTAAAAATATCCTTAGGAAAGTTTTCATTCTTATTTTTTTTTTCCTATCCGTGACTAGCTTTATATTGACCCTATACCTACTTCACCACTTCTACAACGCCAACTTTGCCAATAGAGGGCGCTTTCCTTGTAGGTTTTGGGCCACAAAGGACAGAAAATACGGAACTCTATTACCATAAACAAATAGTTTAGTAACCACTTCACTTCCAGTCGCACAAACATCTTCACCCCACTCGATGGGGACTTTTTTCATCCCCTTTTTCCTTTTTTAGTCACGCCTCATGTATTAAAGTGTTTAATTTGTTCCTGCGATGGGCCCGAGATAAATGGCGCGCGGTACAGCCGTTGATGGTACCTCCTTGTTGTTTGATGGATTATTTTGAGATGCTGTGACGTTTGACGAGTGATGTGTAGTACTGAATTAGTCTGTTTCGGGACTTCTTGGCGGTTTTTTTTTGTTATTTATTTAGGCATCTGTTGCTTGGTCGTTAAGGGGTATGTTTTAATTTGATTTTGTTTATTTGATTTTAGTTTGGTGTGTCTAATTTAATTTGTTTTACTAATTTAATATAATTGGCAGTGTTCTCACGATGTTTTACTTCATCAGTAGGTATCAGTAAACATTGTCAAAGATAAACATTTTCTTCTTTTTTTTATCGTGTGGGCAGTTCGACTCCACACACCCTAGTGTCAGAGTTTCTAAACCGCGTCAAGGGCCTCTGACATTGTTACCGATGTCAGTGATGTCCAAGAAAAACATAGAATAAACATATAAAAGTGAACAATATAAGATTTTAAAAAGTGACATTAATACTTGTTCAGAAATGAACCCACCACCTAATGCAGGAAAGGCGGACGTCTTAACCCCTGGAACTTAAAATTCATAATATTATACTTATCTAAAAAGTAAAAATAGAATACATACAATACCATTAGTGCTTGAAGGACCCTTTTTAGAATAAAGTGACATTTGATGACTGATGCGGCGATGCAAACGAGTTTGGCTTTTAATGTCCCCCTAGTGTCATTGCGATAGGGTGTAAAAAGATACATCACATAGGTAACCATTAACTACACATCAAACTGAAAAAAAAATTAAGCAAAATTTATTTTTGAAAAATTACTTAAAGGAGACGGGGATTTCTGGGCCAAATTGTATTAAGTTGTGATATGGGTTAAAAAAAGCGTCATATTTTTCTATTTTATTTAAATAACAAAAAGAATTGCCTAATTCAATATCAGGAATAAGAGAAATCTTAAAATTAAGTTTATGTCACGACTAAAAGGGGATATCGATTACTATAATCGATTAATGTGAATGAGTTTCAACAATTGAACATAATATATCTTGCACCAGATGATTGATTTAACATAATGCCCGCAGTTAAAAAAAAAACATTATAATAAAGAAATCTTAAAGTTGATTCTCGTTTACAATTCTATTTATTACTTGTATTTTTAATCTGTGCTGGCAGTGACATAGAGTACTTTTAGACAGCTCTAGTAGACTGTCAATCACTCGTTTCGTAGTGTCGTTTTGTGAGTTTCCTAATGTAATACAATAAATATAGTAAATAGAATACAATACACTCAATACAGTACAATTAATATAGTAAATAACAGTATAACATAATAAAATAGCAATGGCTCTTCAAAATTCGTCGGTTTAATATAGGTTTTTGCCAATTTATTGCATAACCTCACTTTTAGAAAACCTTTTATAACTCTGCTCTCAGATTCAAAATTTGCCGAATGTTTTGTAATACTTTGTTATTATATTATAAGCCATTAATTGACACCAATTTTATCTTTTTACACCCGGGCCCAAGAATGTATGAAAGCGTATCCGTCTCCTTTTGATGTGAAATCTAGTACACGCAAAACATTGTGCTGACAACTTCAGGAGCCGACGTGTATAAAGTTTCGTTACATTAATTAAAACTTGTTAAAAATATTGAAATTTTAGCCTTTTAGTTCAGGCACAGTTCAGACCAAAAAAACTGTCGCAATGATGGGAAGAACATGTGTATGTTTTGGTTACAGTAAATGATTTCTTACACCCTAAGATAATTTTAATATTATTCGTTTACTTCCCCGTTCTTCGTTAGCCTAGTGGCCCTAAGCACGACTGCTACGCTAGAGGTCCTAGGTTCAATTCCCAGGTCGAGCAAAGTGTTATTGGATTTTTCTATGAAATTCTCAATAGCAGCTCGGAGTTAGGATTTGTGACCCGGTTAATGGCAATAGGCTCGCCCCCTATTACATGGGGCCTAAACATACCGGCAAACTGTGGGTGTACATTGGTACACCTCTGCCTAACCCTTCGGGGAATGCAGGCTTGATGGTATGTATGTATGTATTGAGAGACAATAGGTGTATACACTGAGTGTACCGTTCATAATGTCGTAGTCTAATCGTATCTACTCGTAAGATTATTTTAATACTATTCCTTTACTCAACCGTCAACGGGGTTACATCACACTTGCTCATAAAAAATGACCTTTTTTACTGCAGTCTCCGTCAAAACTGTATGGCAGCAAAATCTGATTTCATATGAAACCTATCCATCAATGTCCAGATTCTAAACAAAACATAAAAGCACAACGGACCAAAAACTTTTATGTTCATGTATAACAGTGGCGGACTCGTGAAAAATGTGTTTGACCGTTGACGGATTCCGCTGAAATACTAGTGTTAATAAATCAAAGATTATAGGACAAGCCATAGGAAGGCTCTTCTGAAATTCATTCATGTATGATTCTGATTCTCAATTGAGAGTAGCCAAGTACTTAGGAGATATTATAGTACAAAATTGTTTGTGCAAACACAGGTGCACTGCTTCTTCCCTCACTCTCAAAGTCCGAAGGGATGGCATGCACTTAGTAAATTAAAATAATCGTAGGAAAGTTATTTATTATTGTATTATGTGTATAAATAGTGGTCAACAGACGACCAGATTAAGTCCGCGGAAGACGCTGGATGCAGGCCGCTTCCAGCCAATACTTTTGGTAAATTGAGGAGGCCTATGTCCAACAGTGGACGTCTTCTGGCTTATATGTTGATGATGATGATGAAGAAGTGGTGGCTAATACATACTAAATATTTTACACCCTATGAGTAAATGCATATTTCATCAAGTTTATTTTTGGTCACGTACTTCTGTATGTTGAGCACTGTAAAAAAAGACCTCTTAAGATAACAAAAACTAAAGCAAAAGACCTCAAGAAGATATTTAAGTAAATTACTTCCTCCCTTATCCTTAAATTACTAGGCCTTGTTAGGCTCAAATAATTATTTTCATCACTTGGCTACTGAAAAAGCTCTCTCTTATAAACATTTACTACGAATCTCTCTGAAGGAATTATCTAAATCTGTTGAGTGCTCCGGGCGATTTACTTTTTGATCATTTAAAAAGTTACGACCACTTCGTAATGAAGAACTCTGTTATGTTTATATCTAAGTTTGGCAGATGTAAAAGCCTTGATTTCAGGTAGTAAACCTGAATATTGAAGATTGAATTAAATTATGGAAGAACTTGCTGGGACCGCGGTTTCGCTTACGTGTGCCTAAGTATAATATAATGTTAGTAAGTATGGTATCAGATATGACAAAAGATGAGGTGCATGACTTTTACAAGACGACATGAATTCTTTAGATGGTAAAGGGCACTCTTAAAGGTGGCTTTACTCCGGCCAAGCGAGGAGTGCATGAGATGCGTGGGAATAAAAATTTGGTTTAAGTAATTATTACTCTAGACGTGCAGCATTATAGTCTAATGTTGTACGACAAATATATTTCAATTCACGTCTTGCCAAACTTTAGTGTAAAAGCTCTCGATGTGCGTGTTTGTGCGAAGCGAATCTCGCGCCAATCGGTGCGATACATTTTTCAGTGTGAAAGGGCCCACCTTAAAACACCTTATAAAAAGATTTTATATTTTTTATGTATCTCATAATCCTATGACGTTCATAATTACATAGCAGAGTAAAACATGTTTGCATAAATTCAGGCTGTTAGGTTATTAAACATATTAAAATGGTAAATTTTTGATAGGTATGAACTACAAATAGCGAAACATAAAACTGTTTCCTAACATTCTGTTAAGTTATGCGAACATAAAATGTGGAACAGCTGTGTCTATTTATTTGAAAACGGAGTGTTTGTTTAAAAAGTTAAAGCAAACACAGATTTCGCATCACCTTTTTACACCTGCAAAATGATTGCGAGAATATTCTTTACAAAAAGAACAGGGCTTTTCTTTTACCATATTTTCCTTAAAGAGATACAAAAAATTTCACGGAATGGCTTCTCCCAATCTTTTTTTCTCACTGGCGGACAAAAAATCTGCAGCCATTTCCCTGGGACGCAACGGTTCGTTAAACAGCAATCGTAATTAATTAGCAGCGGAGGTCTTCGGCCAAAACACGAGGTCTTGCCACTTTTCGATAAATATCTCGTCGAAAATTCGATCTTTCACCCTTTTTTTGCACGCTTGTACATTATTTTGTAGTCAAATGTGTACTTGAGAGTGGAAATAAGCCATTTTAAAGTCCAAGATTTCCACACAATCACGCCTGTATTCCCTGAAAGGTTAGGCAGAGGTGTACCAATGTACACCCATAGTTCACCGGCATGTTTAGGTCCCATGTAATAGGGCGAGCCTATTTCCAATAACCGGGCACAAATCCTGACTCCGAGCTGCTACTGAGACCTCTCTGAACCTCACCAAAAGGTCACCAGTAAATATTGTTCAGTCTTTTCTAAAGACCTGCTCACTAAGCCTCGTCTTCAGCCTAGTGAGCTATCACAAAGGATCGTCAAAAACGACTTTTCTGGCTACTTAACTTTTGCTTATAAGCCTCTTCGCACACGACTAACATTTAAACCGATCGATGTTTGACAGATTTTCTTGTCGGCGAGAATGGAACATATTAATTCTAAAATACCAACGCACACGGCTGACAAAATAATCCGTTGTGGGCGAAGAGCCTAAGTCTAGAAAAATCTCGATTACATTGGAAAAACATTTATTTATTTCTAAATAAAAAAAAAGAATACCGTTTATTTAAGGGTCAAAAGTCGTTCACCGCGATTGTTCGAGATTGTACGTAGTTCAACGCCCCCACAAATATTCCATATTTAAGGAAATTATTTCTGTAATCATATCTGCCTCGCCTTTTCCCAACTATGCTATGGTCGGCTTCCAGTCTAGCCAGATGCAGCACCAATGCCTCCACGATCCAGTTACTGCGCAACACGATACCTCTTGGTAAGACTGGTTGTTAGACTTGCCGGCATTATTGCGACATTATTTTTACATACACTTGCATACCATCACGCCTGCATTCCCCGAAGGGTTAGGCAGAGGTGTACCAATGTACACCCACTGTCACAGTAAGCCGGTATGTTTAGGTACCATGTAATTTGAGGCGAGCCTATTGCAATGAACCGGGTACACATCCCAACTTCAATCTGCTACTGAGAATTTTATAGAAAAACCCAATAACGCTTTTTGCTCGACGTGGGAATCGAACCCAAGACCTCTAGCGTAGCAGTCGCGCTTAGGACCACTAGGCTAACGTGGCAGTCCTGTCAGTTATATTTTTATAATATAGTAGCAGAAATCAGATTCTACATAATAATATATACTCCTGTCAATATTTCGGCTCCCAAACTATTTCCGAAGTACATGTAGGTACATGGAAAGGTTTTGTAAATTTATCATGCCCAAGGGGATCTGAACCGTAAGCTACATTAATATAACGTACGAATGCGGTCAACCCGTAACTTTACGTAATAGATTCAAACGTAACTGTTCTCGTTCAACTGTAATAATCGATGGTAAGGTCAATTTGTATTAGATCTCGATTTGTTTCGATTTTATTTGAATATAAGTAACATTTTTGTGATATAATAATATATAGTATTAATAGATTCAAGTTTGTGACTAACTGACTTCCTGATAATTCAAAAGAGCCTGTGAATTTATACAAATAAATAAAACTAGCTAGCTTGTTTGCCTCCTACAGTGGTATAAAAAAAAAAAAAAAAAACTAAATCTAAACAGATTCAGTTTTAAGTAAAATAACAGCATTTTGCAAAATAAATATAAATGTTTATACCGTACTTATACAAACCATTTTATTTTTCGTCTTTCTGTCTGTTTGTTCCGGCTAATCTCCGAAATGACGGGACCGATTTTGATAGGACTTTCACGGGAAGATAACTGATCTTATGAGTAACTTGGGGTACTTTTATTTTAGAAAAATAATTAGTGTTTCGCGCAAAAATCTGACATTCACAAAGACAAAGTTACGTGCGTAAGCTAATTTAAAGTAAATTATTTGAGTTTAGTCACAGCCTAAGAAGATAATCTTCAGTACCTATCTTACAAAACAATACATACGTTCATATTAACCACTCAGTAGACAGTGGCGTCCTCTGGGTGGCATTATATTACGCAAATATAAAGCAAATAAATCATGTTTATCTAAGCCTCGGATTGCTCTGTAGGGAGTCAGTTGGCATAAAACCAATATAAACCGATTCGTTTTAAAAAATTTGGTACTACGGTTTTCTTTGTAGCTTTGATTTTAAATTTTAAAACATCAATTCTCTTTATAAAACGTTTAAAATCTAGTCGTAATCTTATCTCAGTGACAATCTATGTAAAAAAATGTACAATATTTACAGTTTTCATGAATAAGATAACCTGAAAACAAACTATTTTAATTTTAGAGTAATACGATGTTGCTGTGTCCTAACAGGATCCATAACTGTACTTTAGCTTTAAGACTTTTGTAAAAAAAAAATTTACACATTACCTATAGTATGCAAATAAATGAATATGAAGTATAAATAATAACAAAAATACTTACTTACGTGGGTTCAATTCCCAGGTCGAGCAAAAAAGTGTTAATCAGTAGCAGCTCGGAATTAGGATGTGCCCGGTTAATGGCAATAAGCTCGCCCCTATTACATGGGACGTAAATATGCCGGCGAACTGTGTGCCAATGTACACTACATTGGTACACCTCTGCCTAACCCTTTGGGGAATACAGGCGTGAAGGTGTGATGGTGCAAAAATACTCAAAATAAATGGCACTAGAAAATTCCTCGGCATTACCGTCAACTAGAAATGTGCCCAAAAGACAAGCGGCACTGCCCAACGTTAGATGGTAATGCTTAGCAAAGCAAAACCATCTTGCAAAGCTTGGAGACCCCAAGCCGGACTTCAATATCACCTGTCTTCAACAAAGGTCTATAGGGATCATCCTTAACAAGCCAACAAGCGAATAATGCATGTTTAATAAGCAGCATTGAACACAATTGTACTATTTAAGCTTGAGTTTTTTTACTTTGAAATTTCGCCAAAGTTAATGACAGAAAATTTTTGAGATCGCACGAAAATTGTTGTGTGAATATCTCTGTACCTGCACATAAGCCTGATTAAATTCGTTTAACACAAGACTAACAAATAAACTCTTTTCATTTTCCATTTTCTGTTTTGTCGAAGACGAAATTGGAAAAGGAATTACATTGGAAGTCCCTCTGTTTTTCTTTCGCTTCAATTCGTTACTTCGTTCTGAGACAGTTAAACGTTTAAAAGAACACGTTCTGCGTATTTCTTGGCATATCTATTACAAATCAATGTCGGTGTTGTACCTAGTTTTTTTTGTTTATTTAAATTCAACTATTTTTTTATATTCACCTTCATTGTTTTCACATATAAAAGCAACCACAATTTTTGTAACCAAGTTTTTGTAAAAACCAAATTGAAAGAAAAAAGTGTCCATGGAGTTTCTTGCTCGTTCTTCTCCATAGAGACCTACGTTTTGGAACGAGCAACTAGCTTCAACTTTAAATGTAACTTCTTGACAATTCAAAAGTGCCTGTAAATGGTCTAATTGAAATAAATGCTTTGAATTTGAATTTGAAAAATGTGTATTCGTTCAGGTTGAGGCGGTAGCGATCAGGAGCAAATCTGGTAACTTTTAAGAACGTTCACCTTCAAATCCCAGTCTCAATCTGTCAAAAATGCCTATATTTTACCTGGGTGACATTAATTCCAATTAGGCCAATTCTTGGTATAATCTTGTATCGGATCGCGGATTTGAGGAAATTTATTTACATACATACATAAACTCACGTCTTTTTCCCATGGGGGTGGGCAGAAACCACAGAACGCCACCTGATACGATCCTTTTATACTCCTTTCGCCTCGTCTACGTTCATGCATCTGGTCATATTAATTTATTTATTATTTACCTAATTAAACTATATGCAACACAAAGTACAAACTCGGACTTAATGACTTAAGTATTCTTAACTAAGGTGAAAAGATAACATTGTTGGTAGGTGTAAATTATTTTCCTAGCGCAACAATAAAAAAACATTAAGTGATAAATGTCAAACCAGTACAATTTTATCAAACTGACAAATCATTAACACCATAACTGCTTTAATCAGAACGCCCCTTGACACTTTTACAGTCCGCGAAGCAGACACAAATGTTAAACAATTGCCCTAAACCGAACATGACTCTTGGGACTAGGGACAGGGAAATGGTTAAATTATCCTTTACTAATATAACAATAATAACACCAGCCTATTTATGGTCCCAATGGTGCATAGGCACGAGGCATTTACCCGGTATTGATCACCACGGTTGCTTGAGGCGAATTAGTGATTTTAAACTTATATTTTCTAAGCAATATAAAACAAAGCCGCTTCCCGTCTACTGTCTCACTATAACCTTAGGTCATTTAAACTACGCAACGGATTTTAATGTATTCATCAATAGATAAAAGGTGTCACGCTACGACAAAAGGAGCCGAGCAGTAATCAAAGACTTAACTGAACGCGGATGAGACCGTGGTATATATATTCAGGTTTCTTCACTATGTTTTCCTTTTTGTCAGTGATGTCTAAAATAAACTTCCTGCATTTCTGTGAAACTAATTGTATTTAATAGAGTAACTGAAATTAGAATTTAATTGATTGTTAGTAAGCTGTTTATGTTATACGTATAATTTATGTTTATGTTATTTATTATAGTTTAAATAACTTTTTATTATTCTTATATGAAAATTGTATATCTTTAACTGATGTAATTGGCTAATGGCCGTTTATAAGTTAAAGTAAAAATAAATAAATAAATCATCATCATCATATCAGCCACAGGACGTCCACTGCTGGACAGAGCCTCCCCCAAAGATTTTCAAAAGTACCGGATGGGTCAGAAATGTTAGAGCAAACTTGGAAAAGTCATATTAGTGAGAGGTGGCTCATTAATTTGTGCTGTTTTAATTCAGTCAAATTGAGGACTATGTACAAATGCATATTAGAATGTTGGCCAACAGCAACTCAATTTCAATAAGATTTTGTAACAACATAAGGGTTGTACAAACCAGGGTTTACTGTTGAAATACAAAAAAGGGTACAAGAAAAAATCCAGAGGAAACCTCAAAAGGTTGCCATGAATTACGTATTCCCGACGTAAAACTCACTTCACGAAATAACGGACAGCATTATGGTTGGCACAAGTTATAAGGGTTGGGTGTAACATTTGTTTATTTTGTTAAATTATAAATGACCAAAACCCCAACACCTAAACATACCGGCGAACTGTGAGTGTACATTGGTACACCTCTGCCTAATCCTTCGCAGAATAAAGGCGTCATGGTATGATAGTATAAAGGACCAGCTTCTGCCCGTAAGTTCGCCTGTTACTTCTTTGGTTACTGCTTCTCTCTCGTGGGTCGTAGCCTCCTGAATCTGGGTATCATATACAAATATTAAAATACTATAAATATATTCACTGGTACTTGACTGTACTCACATACAAACCCACAATCGCGTGTGGGGCAGGCGCCTTAACCACTGGGCCATCATAACCTACAATAATACAACAATAACATTATTCATAGTATCTTTTTCTCGTTTGCAACAATACCTTTTACATTTTCTTTACCAATATAATATATTATATCAGTTCTTTTTTTTTTTTTTTTTTGACGGGAAATCATCAAATAACTTCCCCCGCCCTGGGCGGGGCGGGAGGGAGTGTCAGACTTTTACTGACTAAAACCCGTCTATGTTCCTTCATGTGCCCTTTGCGTTCCGGGGGCGCGGTATCTCTTTCGAACAACCCGCAGATTATATCAGTTCTAATAGTTTCTATTGATAGAGAAATTGTAAAAGATATTGTAAGGTATTGTATAAAAGAAATCTATTTTACGATAGCATTAGGAAGTTCTACGTATTCCTCTTCATTATGATTTATAGTAATGGCAACATAATCTGCTTGGTTTAAATTGAGCTTATTTCTGTTCACAATCTTTGAATACGTAACTAAATTGATTACCTCAAACTAATTCAATATGCAGAATATGTAACATTGTACCTAGTAATAATAGTTAAATTTTCATCCAAAACTTATGCTTAGAATAATAATAATACCACCGGCCTATTATTAACCCACTGTAGAACAAATGCCTCTCATCATGCAAAGACAGCAAGATCATTGATCACCATGTTTGCTGAAGGCGGATTGGTGATTTCAGGCATAATATATTAATTTTAAGTCCATTTCCCAAACGATGTTTACCTTCCGTCATTATATCGAAGATATAATTAGAAAGTGGCTTAGAATTCATTTCAAATTATTTCCAGCATACATTTTTTAAATGACTAAAATTATAAAAAATAGAGTCTTGGTCAAAATGGGCATTATAATATATTTTTTATGAAAGCTTGTAGTTAATACTCCATTTTATATCGTGGTAACAAGCATCAAAGACGCGGGAGAACAGAGCTAAACTGTTTTAAGAAATACAGTTTTCAATATTACTCTTGTACAAGCAATATTTTAGTCAATAAGTGGAAGATAATTAAAAAAAAAATGTTGGCATATTTTGGCAGGATTAACCCAAAATATTTTCAAATGTAGAATTATTAAGATCATCCAATTAATCCCGCTCAAGTCTCCTAACTTTAACATCACCAGTGCCTCAACAACTTGAGACAGATTTCAATTTAGAGTGTACATGTTTCTTACTCGCCCCTAATTTCTCGCACGATTGCATTCCAAACGGGACGTACCGGTCCCGAGTGTTTTATATTTGAATATTATTGCGACTGAATCGAATATGGCGGTTGTATGGTAGATCTTTTTATTAAAAGAGTTCGTTTTTTTGGCGTACTTCGATGAGTTTCTGGCTTGTTCTGCGGATGAAATTGTTATGTCGGAATTGTTTCAATTTCTGTTTCTGTGTTGTATGTATATTTCGTTTAGTTGTTTTGCTTCAAGAAGTTAATATTGTAAAATTAGTCGCAGTTGTCTACTGCTTTTGTGTATTTGAAGCTACTGCTAGTAGTATTACCTATAGCTGTTCTATAAGTCCCTAGGGATTACTTTTTATGCGAAAAGAGTTAGTTTTTTGGCGTACTTCGATGACTTTCCAGTTCTAGCTGCTGCTGAAATGTTGATATTGTAGGATTCATCATCATCATCATCATTATATCAACCAGACTTACAAGGTGGACATACGACCTGATTCAAAACCGCAGGAAAACTTTGGAAGCAGGCCGCTTCCAACCGGTTCTTTTGGAAGTCTTTGGGGAAGCCTATGTCCAGCAGTTTACGTCCTACGACTGATATGTCAGGATTGGGTTGTTACTATTCCTAATTCAGTGTTGATTGTACACTTTGTTTAGTGCAAAAAAGTTAATATGGCGTTTCTTTTTTCTTCTTTTGAATATTTTAAGCTAGTACTATGTAGTTCTACCTATAGCTGTTCTTACGAAGAACATGTGTGAGCTAATTATTTTTAGAATTAAAATTATCATGAGAGTCTATTTACTTTGAACTCTAATAACAGACCCAATTTTCTTTTATTATACCTACTTCATACCCTCAAGTACCTTTGCCTTTCATTTTCTTCATTACATTGTTTTCTATAATGTGATCAATTAAGTCCAGCATTTGTGTGATAATTATTTTAAGTTATGAGATGAATTGACTGTAGGGATTGCAAAATCCGGAGTTTTTTCAAATCCGGATTTCTGATTTCTCGTCCGATTAAAATCCGGATTATCCGAAGTTTTTGGTGTTTTAAGTTATTTTGATAAAATTTATATAAAATAGTATAAATTAATTAAAATCTGCATCAATTGGCTCAATTCACAGCTCGACAGAATAAAAACAACTAAAATAATCAATAAATTTTGGATATCAGTAATTTTTCTCGTTATAAATTTACATAATCATTACATAATATAAACTGTACTTAAACATTGATACTCCAGCACTCCAGTGGGGAGGAGCTGGAAAAGCACTTTTATTGAAATCGAAAGAGCTCAAAGAGCTGTTATCAAAGTGATGCGTAAAAAGCTTTTCAGCTTTTTATTCTCAGTGCATGTTCACAAATTCATAAAAAATAGAGTTAACTACCATAACCTACTCTCGAAACGTATTCTACATGTCCCTCTTCATAATGCAAACAGACCAGACGATGCCCCTTTTATTTACTCACACATATCTACAATAAAGCAAGTAAGTACTGTGATATCAAAGATCTCACCTCCCATTCATGTAGAAGAACCACAAAAAGCTGGCTTCTTTCACTGTAATACAATTAAACCGAAAATTGCTAAATTATCAACAAAAAATGTCATACATGTGCTCCTACACAAGTTCCTACTCAAAATAATCCTAATCTCAATGTTACACACATACACCATTTCACCAGCACACATCTCATCTCACTATTACAATATTTACAATCACATTTCATATTACCATCACACCCACACACCTCATTACACGTATTCCCCGCGCTATCAAACACCTTAACATTGTAAAACAACTTTTTTTTATTTTGTTATTTATTCCATATTTTATTCTAACTTATAAAAAGTTGAAAATTAGATTGCCTTGTTCAATCTCATATAAAATCTTGATTTAAAAAATAATTTAAGCAACTCTAGCTCTCAAGGTACGGGCGCTGCCTATTATAGGGACTGCAATATATTTTATATCACATTTATTTTATAAATAAATTGTCACACCATCTATACTAATTACTAATAATATTATTAAGAGGTAAGATTTGTTTGTTTTTTTTTGTAAAGAATAAGCTTCAAATTACTGGACCGATTTTACCAATTTTTTCACCAATACATAGCTACATTATTCCCGAGTAACATAGGCTATATAACATCACGCTACAACCCACGGGAGCGGAGCATTAACCAAAGACGTAACTTATGGCGGGTGAAATAAGCAACGCGTACGAAGTCGCATGCAGTTCGCTATAACTTAGAATAGCATACCATAATATGAAGTACTTTTAAGTTTATTTTGTCTTGTAACAATGCACCAATATTTTTTTATTTCATTTATTATTCTTATTTTCGCATTAAAGTAGGTAATATCGATATACCAATTAATTACAATCAAAATTATTATTATAATCAAAATTAATTACAAATATTATGCGTTATAATCAGTTTTGACTGAAATCCGAAAAAATCGAATTTGAGTCTTAAAATCCGGATTTAAAAAAGGCAAGAAAATCCGGATTTTTCAGTTGTTTTCGGATTTCGAAGAATCCGGATTGCAATCCCTAATTGACTGTTATTATTACGAGCTTTATCTTCTTATTCCACTCTGCCTAACCCTTCGGGGAATATAGGCGTGATATTATGTTGTATGATTGTTCTTTTTATATACAGGATAAGTTTTTAACCAGTGCGTAAATTTTTTTTGGTAGTTCAGTGTCAGTAATAGAACACATTTCCGTGTTTAGTTAAAAAAAAAAAAAAAAAAAATTTCATCCTTATCCGAGTTTGAAATAAGCAAAACATCCAGGACATAATCTATTCGCCATACTATCAATGAAAACTCGCGGCCGCCGCCGCCGCCCGGGCGCATGGCTGGGGTGAGGGGGTGGGGAATGCGCTAGCGCCGAGTGACAATGAAATATGGTTTTTAAGTAAACATGTTTCGTAAGCGATAACTTTTTTTTTTAGTACTAAGACATATCAAAATAAAATATACGTGTTTAATAAAACGTGTTGAAGTTTATTATGGCAAAATTTACGCACTGGTTAAAAATTTTTCCTGTATATGAAGAGTTAAAAACATCAATCCATCGTCACAAACTCCTGCCGGGGCTGCGGGTTGTTCGAAAGAGATACCGCGCCCCCGGAACGCAAAGGGCACATGAAGGAACATAGATGGTTTTTAGTCAGTAAAAGTCTGACACTCCCTCCCGCCCCGCCCAGGACGGGGGGGGGGGGGTCATTTGATGATTTTACCATCTTTAAAAAAAAAAAAAAAAAAAAAAAAAAAAAAAAAAAAATCGTCACAAACTTTCGCACTCCAAGCGGTACTCCTAGACACGGCGCTTATTCTTCGGAGATTCTTCTCACAAAAAAACTGATCATCGGTATCTTAGACCCTGCTTCTGACACCAGCGGGCTAGTATATTTTTCTTTTCTAATAATATTAAAAAAATTAAGTTGTATGTATTTAAAACAAATAGTATAATTTACTAGCAGGATTACTCTCTTCGCTTCGCCAGATCCTCATACAATATAATGATTTTCTATTCGCTACCTGAAAAGAATATTTTAGTCAACTGCTACGTTGTCAGAGGAAAGACACGGGACACGGCGCTTATTCTGCGGAGATTCTTCTCACAAAAAAACTGACCCTGGTATCTTAGACCCTGCTCCTGACACCAGCGGGCTAGTATATTTTTCTTTTCTAATAATATTAAAAAATGTAATGTGTAAGTATTTAAGGCAAACATACATAGAATAATACTAGTAGGATTTACTTCGCTTCACCAGATCCTCGTAGAATAGAATGACTTTATATTCGCTACCTTCTTCTTAGCGTTTCGATGACAAACTATAATAGAGGTATTATATTGTTCTGGCCCAGAATTTGGCCACTTTCACTGCCTACCTTATTCGCTACCTGAAAAGAATATTTTAGTCAACTGCTACGTTGTCAGAAGACAGACACGGGGTGACGTGTGACCCATTTTCAGTCTGGAATACCAAAGTCCAACTTTGTCGCGACCCCACAATAGCGTAGAGCAAAGCCCAGAATAAAATTTTCATGACTTTTTTTAAGGAACATCCTTATCACTTTCACTTACTGCCTATCACTTGTCGTCTGGACTTCTGGGAATGTGAGTGTCAATAAATTATGAAGGCATTTTGTTCTATATTTTATATTTTCTGGCTTACATGGTCAATTTATTAGATACTAGCTTCTGCCTGCGACGGCGTCTACGTAGGCTTTCGAATTTAGTCAAAGTTCTTAATTATTCCAAGGGAATACAAAAGCAGGAAAAAAATATCCTAAATGTTAAGTTAGATCAATACCTACATTATCTGATAAATAAATACATATAATTATGGGTGCCAGATTTCAGCAATTTTTTAGTAGCCGATTCAAAGATTTCATTCATCCATCTGTCCGCATAAACTTTTGCTTTTATTTTTAGTAGTTAGACAAGTATGAATAATAAAGGGGATAAGACTTTTATTTCTTTTTAGAAAAAACATGGAAACGTGATGCAATCCATGGTAACAGGTTGTGCTTAATGTCTTCCGTCATAGATTCAGTAAATGAAACTTGGCCACCTTGATATGAAATATGAGTTATCTTGACTTAAACTTGGATGTAAAAATTGTCATTTTTCGTCGCTTATAAACAAAAATCTGCTGTTCTACACTAAAATGTATGAAACAGATTTTTTTACAAAATTCATAAAGTTAAAGATGGGCGATGGTTTAGTACTTTTAAGGAAGTTTCTTTTCTCAGTGTAATCCTACTACTATTATAAAGGCGAAAGTTTGTAAGTATGGATGTATGGATGTTTGTTACTCTTTCACGCTTAAACGGCTGAATGGATCTGGATGAAATTTGGCACAAAGATAGATTATAGTCTGGAATAACACATAGGCTACTTTTTATCCCGGGAAAATGTACGGTACCCGTAGGATAACACATCAACTGTGACGCGGACGAAGTCGCGGGCAGAAGCTAGTTAAATATAATACCAGGTACGAAAGCAGAACAAACTGATTGATCAAAGTTATCAAAAAAAAAAAAGTTCCCTATTTCCTGATACCATCAAAAGGTACCCAATAATAGAAAGTCATCGAAATACATTTTGCTACTACGTCCATACCAGACACGTAAATAGTTAAGATGGAGGCGCTCGTTTTTGTGCCGCGAACCTTTGTCAAATGTCAATTCAGTTCGTAGACAAGAACTTTGTGGAACTTCAATTTATTAAAGTATGAAGGACATTTCATTCATGTGTCAAAGACTGATGTTATGTTTTATTCTCAGTGTTTTGTTTTTATGTATTGTCTTATTTGAGGGTTTGCAGAAAGCCTTCTTCGTTCATACGTTTGCGTCACTCTAGCATCCTGTTATTTTACTGCTATGCGTGGCATCCTACGTTCAATTTCCAGGTCAAGCAAAGTGTTATTAAGTTCTTCCGTTGAGAATTGTTCAGTAGCTAGGATAAATTGAACTTATTTTAAATATATATACGTAGTACATAGTTTTTAGGCTTCCGCAAAGGGTGGTACTACAGGGTATGTCTCATGTGTCTGTAATTTTACCGGAACCAACGCCCTCCAAACCGAAACACAGCAACGCTGCGTTGCAGCAGAAATAGGTATGGTGGTAGTACTTTCCCGGACGACCTCCTTCACAAAGACGCTACTACTACTAGGTAGGTTTAGTTTCCTTCTGTCATCGTTATTAATCACCTACCAAAACAACAGCAGTATTTAAAATCCCTAAATCAAACATTCTAATAGAGAGCTACCTTATAAATTATCAGTTAAAAGCCTGACAGCGCTAATTATTATGTATATTTTATTCAGAATAATTTGCTATCCAACATTATCGTGTCGAACCGTCTTGGCCAATGGAAATTGACGATCATTTATATTCAAAGGATGAGCCAATCAAGCGTACCCCATTTAATTTAGCCAAAGCAAATTATCGAAATATCTCCCAGAGACAGATTTACACACAATTAGTTCGAAAGCTTTGTAACTAGTTATTGTTAAGTTATTTTGATAGTCAGCTGTTTCGAATTGAGGTTCGAAATAATTGAGTGGTAGACAATTGGACAGATTCTGCTGGATTGTTTGGTATTTTGCTTATAACATGTTTTATGGGGTTTATTGCTGATTCTTCCCTATAGAAATACCTTTTCTTTTGTTCTTTTGAAATTAATTATGATCAAAAGTGCCTTATAATTGTATAATTGAAATAAATGATTAGACTTTGACTTTATGGCACTTTCGAGCAGGCCATATTTCTCCAGCAATATAAGGCTGTAATGCATTGCCGTGAATATTTTAAGTATGGTCCGACAGTATTTACAACGATCTTCTGCCCGTGATTTCTCTGTGTAATAGTGCTCAATAATAAGGATTTAAACATCTGAAATGTTAATCTACTTTTGTTGCTGACTGTACATATTAAACGGCTAAGAAAAACGCTTCATTGCTACAGAAAATAAATGAAGAGAAACCGTCAGGCAATGAGAGTAATTTGTAGCAACCGAAGCTTTTCAATTCTCACCTAGGTACCGAGGTACAACATTCAACAAAGTATAACTTAAATAACAAAGTTACTGATACGGCATCTCACGTAACTAAGTACAGCGCGATACAACTTAGAGGTTACATATTACATTGTGGTACAGAATCGAATAAAAAAAGTCTTGCCTCTGTCTATTTCTGTTTTAGTTTGCATTTAAGTTAGGTTAGAGGTAGGTTCGGGATTATAAAGACCTTAATACCAATAAAAGATTAGAATCTTTCTTAAAGGATGCCGGTGTCAAAACAAACACATGAGACAACGCATCTGCGAGGCCTCTGGTATAGCTAATTTCTAAAAACTACGATGAACAAAAAGATCAGGTAGACTGACCGCTGAATTACCATCCAATGACATACGTACAAAAGCAACCTCAAAACAACATGCTAATTAAAAAGGAAGTGACGCAATTTCTCGATGTAACTTCCAATTCTTGTCGTACTGTCACAAGATGGAAGCCCATACAGCAAGCAACACACGTTTTCTATTTTACTCGGCGGAGTACAATTTTTAAGTCTATGTCAGACTGATGTGTATAAAGTTTGTACGTGAGCAATGCGCTCGGAATTTATGTTGCCATGCACTTTGTGAGGTGGGCTTATATTGTAGAAAATGTAAGGAAAATTGTTTAAGAGTATGTGAGGGTAATTGTTTCTTATGTTACTGTATTGATCTATACTTAATATTATAAAGAGGTAAGACTTTTTTGTTTGGCTACGAAACTACTGAACCAATTTTAACCATTTTTTTCATCAATACATACATTATTCCAGAGTTACATAGGTTTTATAACATCACGCTACGACACACGGGAGTGGAGCATTAACCCAATACGTAACTTATAAGATATACGAAATAAGCCATGCGGATGAAGTCGAGGACAGTTCACTAGTTTTAAATAATGGGTAGAAGCTTTATGGAGAGCTTCTGCTTCTTTCTTATTTTAGTAAAAAAGCAATAGTACTCATTACTTCCAAGACTTACATGCTGAGCTTACTTAACTTCTGGTCTCATGGTCGCCATGCGACTGCTAAGTATTTGGTCCTGGGTTCGATGCTTAGGCCAGGCAAAAAGTGTTGTCGGATTTTCCCATTATGAATTTCTCACTAACAGCTCAGAGTTTGAAAGTTGCTGGTGTGCTTGCTTCGCTAGGAAAATACGTACCTATAGCGGTCCTGCGTCTGATTTCTCCCCGATCCTCTGGGATTGCCGTCGCAGAGTAAGGGAAGTGGCTCTGCACCTGTGTTTGCGTACACACCTTGTGCACTATGATTTCTTATGCGTATTTGACTAGTCTCCTTTGAAATCCGCAGTGATCAAAGTTCGGTCGGGAGGATGTTATATTAATAAATAATATATTAAGGCTTCACTGTCACTACAAATCACCAAATATATATAATATGATGATGGATTATTATGAACAGTGAAACTACAACCAAAATTGAGTTGCTCTGTAAAGAGAGAGGAGGTTTATTTTAGTACATAAACTAGTTTAATATTTTACAAAACATCCTTTAACCTATACACTAGTTTTACCTGTAAAGAGAGAAACAACATTCAAAGCTATTGCTTCACCAGTTCTTAATCACTATTAATAATTATTCTAATTACAATAAAATTGGTTATATTTTCCATAGATGTGGAGTCATTCAATCTGACAGATCCCTCCACAGAATTAAGCAATTCCACAGATAAAATAATTATACATTAACAATTACAAAATAAATGAAGTTTCACGCACTTTGTTTACATATATTTAGAGCTATATATGTTTAAATTATCATTCTGTCTCTGTCACCTTTTAACAATGTGACAGGGATGCAATGATGTTCTGAATATATTAGGCACTAAATGTATTTAGTGATTTTGGTGAAAGTGGCTCTAAGATTCTAGGAATTTAACTACCCATATAAAACCTTTACATGTATAAAATTTAATTCAAATTTAAATTTCAAATTTAATTCAAATTTAAATCATTTATTGTTTGTCACATGTAGATAAAGATGTCATAGTCATAATAATTGTAGGAGCAATGTAACATACCTATAAGGTGTACAATATTTTTGGCGCTTTGTTGTTGACTTACGTTAATTTAATATACATTCTCACCGTTGGTTTACACTTTATCCCCACTTTATCACTCTTTGCATTAGTATAGAATTGTACCATAATAAAGTATTGTAAAAAAAAATATATTTTGGATTAGTCAAATTATACATGTCAAATTATACATAAAATAAAAAGTCATATATATATCTTTGTATGTCAGTTCAAATACCTTTTGAAATTCTGTTCACAATGGTAACCTGAATTCTAACTCGACCTGCAAAACAAAAAGTGCTTGAAAACGTAATAATGAATAAATATTTTATCCCATTTCCTCGGGAACTGGGTAAAAGAAAACAACTACTCAATATACATTTTAGCGTAAAGGGGATATTATGAGCTTGTTTGTTTTAGTAGAAAATTAATTTTACAATCTGTTAGAAGTTTAACCATTTGGAAGAAGGGAAATCCTCCTTTTGTGATTTCACAAATTTTTACAGAACGTTGGACGATTCTTTTCGTTGTGTTTGAAAATTTCAATTCCAACTTTTATTAACATTCATATTATTATTTTTGTTTCCTTCTGGCGTACTTGTGTAGGATGAAAAAAATATGAGAATCTTTTTGTTGCTTTTAAAATGTCGTGATGGCCTAGTGGTTTGGTTGCCCGTCTCTCATGCATGAGGTTGGGTTTGACTAATGTGACTTTTACAATTCATAATTACCATCACGCCTGTATTCCCCGAAGGGTTAGACAGAGGTGTACCAATGTACACCCACAGTTCGCCGGTATATTTAGGTCCCATGTAATAGGGGGCGAGCCTATTGCCATTAACCGGGCACAAATCCAAATTCCGAGCTGCTACTGAGAATTTCATAGAAAAACCCAATAACACTTTTTGCTCGACCTGGGAGTCAAACCCGGGACCCCTTGCACAGCAGTCGCACTCGCGACCACTAGACCAACGGGGCAGTTCATAATTATGTACATTTTAATCTTATTTTAGACATCACCGACATTGGAGAAGGAAATCATAGTGAGGAAACCTGGACTTGTCTAAAACTTATCACCATGAATGCTCGTGCCTTCTTTGTATGAGAAGATGCCTGTGCCCTGCAGTGGGAAAATAATAGACTGGATTTCTTTTTTCACAGATGGCTTTTCATTAACCTTCAGAATCCTGCTTAACGAATAACTTCCACGCTGTCGGAGAATAGCGTTATTAGAACGATAGATTCCAAATGTTTAAAAAACAATATTCGAATAATCATAATTGCGTTTTAATTAACATTTAATTAACTGATGAATCGAGTTAAAACTATGTCATTGAAATTAGTAGTCAAGGCGAAGAGATATTACGCTGAATTATATTATAATTAAGAATCATTCATCACAGTCGTACAAAACTCATTTACAAGATTGTTTATTTCTTTTCTTTATTTTTACTTCGAACTTTCACTTCGAGGAGATGTACCGATATTGTTTTTAGGAGGAAAACTGCGAAGTGACAAGCTTTGAGACAAAGTAATAAGAAATCTGCAGTTGTGTTCCGCAAAAATCTCTTTCGGTGAATTTAGGTGAGGTGAGTATGATGAGTTTGGTGAGCCGTCAATCTAACATCAGTTAGAATGACAGTTCATCTCAAGTTTAAAATCACGGAAGATCTTTTACGGAATAGACCGGCTAAATATTGAAATGTAAAGTAAGTACTTAGAATATGAAAAGAACTCGAACACCAAGGGGGCGATTTTACTAACTTTTAGGACCAATCGCAATCTAATCTCAGTCTGAATTTGTCAAAAATGCCTAAAAATCCACCTTTATTGACACAATAGAGACAATTTAGAAACAATCGCAATCTAATGTTAGTCTCAATATGTCAAAAATGCCTATTATTTGCCCACATTTATTGACGTTGATTGTCGATGAGATGAGATTGCGACTAGATTTCGAATATTTTTATATCAAAATTAGTCTTCTCGGCTTTAATTTAACAAACTCACCTAAAACCATATTAAACAGAACAATTTCATTAAATTTACAACAAATTTTACAACTGCAGCTCTTAAAAAATATTACAACACAATAAAAGTCAGCCATTACATTCATATAACATAAACCGACAGAAATAAAGATAATCTATAAGACAATAAAAGGGATATTCCGGTTCATATCGCTAAATATTCGCAGAAAGCGTAAAATAAGAAATTTATAGCCGCCACTTTGAAATTTATAGCCCGCGACTACGAAGCTATGTAAATGCGAAATAAGAGATACAAAAGGACAAAAACCAATAATTGCTTCCAAGTTTATTTGCTTAAGTATTTTTATTAAAATTTCTTTCAAAGATCTTTGAGTGTTATTTTTTTGTGACTTGACTTTTCTTTTGTTTTGTTTATTCTTCGTGATGTTTTTTGTTTTAGTATATTTTAGCCATTATGAGCACGACTGCTACACTAGATGTCTTGGGTTCGATTCCTAGGAAGAGCTAAGTGTTGTTGGGTCTTTTAATGAAATTCTCAGTAGCAGCTCGGATTTAGGATTTGTGCCCGGTTAATGGCAATCGCCCCCTATTACATGGGACCTAAACATAACGGCGAACTGTGGGTGTACATTGGTACGCCTTTGCCTAACCCTTCGGGGAATACAGGCGTCATGGTATGTGTGTATTTTCTTTACGGGGATTGCAATCTCGAGTCCTGAAGTCCAATGGGTCTTGACAGTATAGTCTTACTGAAGGAATCGGAAAGTATTCTCGCTTTGAACTAGTTTTAAAAGTTAATTGAAGGAAATAGGACGCAGCAGCTCCTGTTTGAAGCGAGGTGCTTAGGAAGCCAACCAGAGAAAGCTGCCTCTATGAATATTTAGATTCACCTTTTACAAAAAGTGATGTGGTTGCTTCAGCATACTCGCAAGGAAGAATTTCCTTAAGATTTTAGGTAAAGCGTAAATAAACCCGCACATAAATTCAATATTTATATTTATCGATTAAAAATCAGATAAAAAAATTAAACTAAAACTAAATGGCATCAAAAAATTCCCTGTGTCATCGAAATGTGTCCAAAAGACTGGCGGTATTGCCACGTTGGATGGCAATTCTAAGTCTCTGACCAAGGTAAAAGCCAACCTTTGGGTCATGGGAAATGTTAACCAACTGTTTGGAGAATTCTTTATTACCTGACCTGACCTGATTCTTTTTACACACATACATAATCTCACGCCTTTTTCCCATGGGGGTAGGCAGAAACCACAGAACGCCACCTGCTACGATCATTACTTACTCTTTTCGCCTCATTCACGTTTATACATCTGGTCATACAAGCAAGCCAGTTACGAGTACTGCGCATCCGACCTGATTACTTTTGTATGAAACATACTGTTGGCTATGCCAGCCACATGAAGGCACATAAAAAAGCATCATATTTAAATGTACCACCAGGGCGAAGAGCCCAAATTGCAGTCGATGAGGCCGATCACATAGATTGCATAATCATCATAACTGTAGGTAAAGTCCCCTTGAATAAGAACGCCAATTTATAAACCTTATCAAAAAATGAGACCTTTATAGTCAGTTCTCTTGAAATATGTTATACTAACTCCAGCTCTACTCGAGCTAAGGCACTTAAACCAAGTACTTAAGTCAGTAGACTAAAACGATAACTTAGCTAGAAAGATAATATCTAAAAGTCTTCCTAAAAACTGGACTGATCGATGGTAGCTGATAAGTTAGGGTTACTTTTTAACCGACTTTTGAAAAGAAGTAGAGGTTTTGAATATTTAAAGAGCTTTTTTATTTATTCTCTTGGTAAGAGCAAGTCTTTTATGCAAAGAAATTATGGATTTACGTACGACTGCTACGCTAGAGGTCCTGGATTCGATTCCCAGGTTGAAGAAAAAGTGTTATTGGGTTTTTCTATGAAATTCTCAGTAGCAGCTCGGAGTAAGGATTTGTGCCCAGTTAATGGCAATAGGGTCGCCCCCTATTACATGGGACCTAAATATGCCGGCGAACTGTGGGTGTACATTGGTACACCTCAGCCTAACTCCTCGGGGAATACAGCCGGGATGGTATATACAGGGTGATCTGAAATTGCTCGTATTCCTCTCGGGAGAAGAAACTATGACTAATTTAGAATGATTTAACCCCTATCACTTGGGGGTCGAAAATCCGCCATTTTCGAGAAAATCTACTTTGTTTTTATTTTTAGAAAAATCCGAATTTTGGTTATTAACATTTAATAAAAAAAAAAACACTTTTTAGCCAAAAATTTTCTATGATCTGATAGCTTACTAATTGACCAACCTCTCTAAAGCTGAAAACTGTATAATTTACTGTTAGATTTAATGTTGTATGTTAAAACTTGCAATAAATTAAAAAAGAAATCTGATAAGTGATGAAGTTTTTTTTTTATTAATTTTTAATGATCAAAATTCAGATTTTTCTAAAAATAAAAACAAAGTAGATTTTCTCGAAAATGGAGGATTTTCGACCCCCAAGTGATAGGGGTTAAATCATTCTAAATTAGTCATAGTTTCTTCTCCCGAGAGGAATACGAGCAATTTCAAAGCACCCTGTATATATTATGAATTTATTCAAAACTAGCTTTTGTCTGCGTTAATGTCGGTTATCGCGGGTGGACACGAAGCAGTAAAAAGTAGCCTACCTATGTCCTTTCTTGGGTTGCTGCAAACATACACTGTGCCGTGTTTAATTAAAATTAGTTCAGTGGTTTAGTTGAAAGTGTAACAGACATACAGACAAATAGACTGACAGATAGACATAGTTATTTTCGCATTTTTAATATTAGAATGTATTGACTAGGTTACCTATTAGTAAAAAACGTTTTAATAATATATTTTCAATGTTTCTAGTAAGAAGCTCTCAAATCTGAGCCGATTAGATTCTGTCTAGCTGGTATGGCAATTAGGTTCGCCTTTTATAATATCTAAAAGGCTTCAACATCAAAAAGGCGGTTTTGGTTAGGAAGAGCTGTGTTCTTTTTTCTCTTAGTAAGAGAGATTTTCGATGACTTAAAATTCAAAAAATAATTTATTTATTTTTTCGTTACGTATATCAGGAAGTCTGACAACCAGTCTAACCAAGAGGTATCGTGTTGCCCTGTAATTGGGTTGTGAAGGTCAGATAGGCAGTCGCTCCATGTAAAATATTGGTATCTACCGTATTCAGCTGCATCCGGTTATACTGGAACCTGACCCCAACACAGTTGGGAAGAAGCTAAGCAGATTTATAAATGATGAAGTCAAAATGAATTACTAATTAGCACAAGTCAGTGTTTTGACTACCCCGTTAGTTTAGCGGTCTGCTTTCAATCCTGGGTTCAAATTCTAAGTCGGGAGTGTGATTGAGTTTCCCATTGGGAATTTGTCAGCAGCATTCTAGAATTTGACAGTACGTTGCACTACATGTCACGAGATCGATTCTCGCACGAAGAAAATATTTGTATGGCCTGCAGTTCTGGGTCTGGCTGTTTGTCTATGTGAGTTTATATGTTTGTGAACGCGACCACGATACAGGAGAAATAACTACAGGAAACGTTTTAAAACCCCCCGGCTTGTGTACCCCAATTTCTTAAAACGACAACAATGGCCTCCTAATTTTAACGTCTATTTAAAAATTCATAGGCACTTACTCAAAAGGTCATGGCATGTTCAAATATTTCGCCATTTAAGCCACCAGAAATTCACAGACCACTCTATAAATAAGGCTCTTTACAAAGCTGTCAAGCTATGAAATCACCAGCGTACATTATTCAGTAACCCTCACAGTAGACCAGCGTTAATAGTTTACAATTCTGCTCGGACGCACGACAAAGGATCAATAAACTACGTAGACTATGATTGGTTGACTTAAGATAGGTATATTGTGTGTTCTAGGGTTTATTAGTATTCCTGTGTGTTGTGCTTGATATCTAGAAGCTATTTGATATGGTAAGGTACTTGTTGTTATAGTAATGTGTTGTGTTTGAAGCGATTCCTAGGTTTTATTGCAAACTCCTACCATTTACTACTGATAATCTTAATATTTACCACGGTAAATCGCAGGATTTTACAGTGAAAATTAAAATTTGCTAAATCTTAAAGGTAAAAAATCGCATTGATGCTTTTGTCTGTAATTTTACCTCAGAGACACGGTAAATCTTTCAAAGAGACATCTTTAGAACATTCTCGGGCGTGTTAATATTTGGCTAAATTGTCATACAATACTAGATTCATTTAGTAAAAGCGTGCGACTTTTCGTAAAAAAACATCATATTTTTTTTTTTTTTTATACCACTGTGGCAAACAAGCTAACGGATCGCCTGATGTTAAGCGGTCACCGCTGCCTATTGACACTTCTTGCAACACCAGAGGCATCACTCTTGCGCTGCCGACCCCGTAAAAGCCTCAAAACTTCTTTCTTGAAGAACCCCATATTTTTTGGTTAAACCTAATATTCACAACTAAAACTTCTAATTTACCAATATTCGGGCTTTTACAGTAACAGTACCTACCTATTGATATTTCTAACTAATCTTGGCAAAAATACACAAAGTCTGGATTATTTCCTGTGACCTTTAGATCAATTTTATAAGAAGCTTTGAAAAATCCTTACAATCGAAATGTTACTTGTGATCATTGCTCCTACGCAAAATGAACTTGCTTTGTGAATTAAAGATTAAATCTGACTAATTTTAGCTACGACAATCAGCAACTTAGTCGCTTCAATGACAAAATTGATGATCACCGCAACTAAAATAGCTTGTCTGACTTCGCTATCAAATATAAAAGAAGATTTCTGGTGGTAAAGTATACATACATAAACTTACGCCTTTTTCTCATGTGGTATAAATAATCCGTACATACTCCTCTTGTCTCGTTCACGTTTATACATGCACATCTGCCCTATAATTTCTTTTGTTGGTCTACTTTCACTTGTCCTTTCAACATGACCGAACCATTGAAACACTGCTAAAGTTTGTACTCCATATTTTTCGATAGTTATTTAGTGGGTCTAGCAGGTAAAAACCCCATTATTTCCACAAGGACCGGTTAGAAGCGGCCTGCATCCAGTGTTTCCTTGATATTAACTTACTTCTTTTTTGAGAGGATGGATAGATCAATGTTTGTTACTATATCACGTTTAAATATCTAAAGGCATTCGGTAAATAATGATACACACACAAATATTGACTTATCTCCATACAAGATAATTTATATTCCATTTTTGTGTTCTATGAATTTTAGGATTTTTGCTTAATTCTAAAGTGTGTCGGGTGTTTTTTAAACAAATAAAACCATAGACGTGCGAGACTATCCTGAATATCTTGCCATAAAATGAAACCAACTACTCTACAATATCACAACAGTCTACGCAGACGTAGACACGTGCAGAAGCGAGTTCTCAATAAAAAGGTATATAATATAATAATAGAACCATCAGACACACGCCACATCATACCAAAATAACGAAAATTTTCCCCACACGTGTTATCCATTTTCCTCAAAACACTATATACTTGTAGGTATCTATCTTTATTTTTGAACTAAAAGTGATATATCATCGTGTATACAAATTTCATGAGGCCCATGGGTCCTTTAGCGTATAGAAAGTTCATGTCTGTGACACCCTGAGGTTGTGTCGAGTCAGTTTTATAGGTGTTCCGAATATTGTGACGAACTTATGGGAAGATATTGTGTCGAACTTTTTGGCGGTGACTCTTTATTTTTTACAGTGTCGTAGTCTAGATTGTATTTTTTTTGTTAACTGTGCATTGTGCCTATGTGTTATTGCTGGGAAATGACGGTTGTAACGCGCAATATAATGCACGCAAGACTGCCAGTACGGGTGCAAAGTTGTGGATTGCACTCGCACCATGCATTATTGCACATTACATAAATATTGTGGTGGTATTGCTGTGTTTCGGTTTAAAGTGAGCCGGTGTTATAACAGACACATGTGACAGTGCATCTGCGAGGCCTCTGGTATTACAAATATCTATAATCAGCGGTGACCATAAAAATCAGATTGGTAACACATTTACCATCCAAATTACAAACATAGAAAAGTAACCTTAAAGTACAGGGATTTAGTTAAATATTTAAAAGTTTTAAAGTAAATTAATGATCATTTATTTATGGTCAATACATGATAAAATTAGTATACAAAAGTACATTAACAGTCTAATAAATTAACCGTCAAAGGTCACAAAATAACCCGCCCCTAATCGTTCCCGGCGCAAAGGTGCCCATAACACTCGCCGCATTGCCACGCTGAACAGCGATGGCCAACCTTTGCACCAAGAACGACCCCGAGCGGGAGTCAATATTTAAAAGTGCTGTAAATCAAGTTAAATAAGAACTTAAGCCTTCGAAGTTTCCGTAAACAAAACGTTTCAAGGTAAAGGCACAGACTTAAAAAAAACGCAATGGCGAAAAGAACATGTAGATCATGGCTGGAATCTCTTATAGATTTTAGTCAAGCAAATGCTTCATCAAGATTTTTAGTCCTAAACATAACATTAAAAAAGCCTGATTTTCATGATACGATTAAATTATTCCAATAAAATTACTTAAAAATAAATAAAGGATAGACACGAGTCGAGGCAAACCTCTTACAAATAATTAGAAAAGAAAAGCTTGCTGAAATAACATTGCGTGTGTATCAAAGAACGTGAGCTGCGAACACAGCAAGCTGATGCAAGATGTCTTCATACAAATTTCAATGATTCATTCATTTTGTTATGTTACCATCTGTTTCGAATAAATAAACACATTTTACCTCTTTATAATTTTCACCCACACATACCATCACGCCTGTATTCCCCGAAGGCTTAGGCAGAGGTGTACTAATGTACAACCACAGTTGGCTGGTATGTTTTAGGTCCTACGGTAATAGGGGGCGAGCCTACTGCCATTAACCGGGCACAAATCCTAATTCCGAGCTGCTGCTGAGAATTTCATAGAAAAATCCAAAAACCTAAGACATCTAGCGTAGTAGTCGCGCTTAGGACGACTAGGCTAACGAGGCGGTTACAATATTAATAAGTATAGATACATGTACATATTTTATTCAGTTGAATAGAATCATTTATATTTATGGGAGGCCTATGTTCAGCAGTGGACGTCCTATGGCTGAGATGATGATGATGATGATGATGATGATGATTTATATCTATTGCAGTAGTTTAGGATCCTGGGTCATTAGAGCGGAGAAGAACGGAGAAGTGTAGAGTTTGGAAAATATGAACCGATGAAGTCCCACAATATTCACACACTTCAGCTTTAATGCATAGCTGCATCAGAGCGGAGATTACTTTGCACGTTTTCAACCTCGAAATGTATATTGTATGCGTTGTTATGTCACTGTCTTCGCTCCGGACTTCTCCGCCTTCCCAAGAGACAGAACACAGGAGCATCCTTTAAGGCATTTCTACACACAAGCAATATCCAGTGCGATAATTATATTCATGTTCGTAGAACAATTATATAGCAGCGAACTATCCGCGACTTCGTCCGCGTGGCTTATTTCGCCCGCCTTATGATACGTCTTTGGTTACTGCTCTGTTCTTCTGAGTCGTAGCGTGATTTTATATAGCCTATGTTACTCAAAAATAATGAAGCTATCTATTGGTAAAAACATGCTTCAAATCGGTCCAGTGGTTTTGGAGCCTATTCGTTACAAACAAAGAAACAAAAAATCTTACTTCTTTATAATACTCGTGTAAAAGTGTAAATGACGCCATGGTTAGCGTTGTGATTTCGGTTTGATTCCAGCACCGAATAAATATTTGCACTGACTTTAGATAGTTGTTTCGGGTCTGACCGTTTGTTTTTTTTTTGTGAGTTTACATTTTAGTAAATGTACGATACAGGAAAAATCCCTAGTACGGCCAACTTTTTTTTTAAGAAAAGTAAAATCTATTTCTATTTCACCTTCGAAATTTTCGCCATGGGAAAGAGATTGGTCGTGTGTCCTTTTGTACTCCCTACTTCTTTCTATCTCTTCTCTCTTATATCTGCTTCATTGGATAGGCAGCTTTATGCACAATATTTAAAGTTGCATATGACAGACCACAACAGCATAATATTATGCTTGAATGCTATTCATTATTTATAAATTATTGTGGTTGATATTAATTATTTATTAATCTAATGTCGGCTTTATATTATAATTGTGTAATGCTTAATTCATTAAAGTTTCCAGTTATGTTGCAATTATAATAAAGCTGAAGAATTTGTATGTACAAAACGAAAAAACATTAATAATAACCAAAAAAAAGAAACTTAAACTGTATGGCATCAAAATTCCTCCGCATAGCCGTCAACTGGAAAAGTGCCTAAAAGACTGGCGGCATTGCCACGTTCAATGGCAATACTAATTCTCTGGCCAAGTTAAAAGTTAGCCTTTGAGTCACTAGAGGTCTCAACCAACCGTTTGGATAAATCCTTAAAAAGGCTATGGGCACACAGACCCCACGGCCCAAGGGTTTACATTAATTGACGACAGACCGTGTCGACGGCGCGTTCATGTTCCACGCGCGCCTTAAAGAGATTTCAGCAAATTTCGGGTTGTTCGAAAGAGATACCGCGCCCCCGGAACGCAAAGGACACAAGAAAGAATATGGATGGGTCTTAGTCAGTAAAAGTCTGACACTCCCTCCCGCCCCGCCAAGGGCAGGAGAAGTCATTTGATGATTTTCCATCCGAAAAAAAAAAGAAAAAACACCCCTACTGCCCGAAAATTAGTTATTTAAAGTCCCCAGCACTTGAGCTATTAAACCAAGGAACATGTCTTCTTCAGTGACGTCACTCTTATTCTAATAAAGATGGCCTATCGCCAGGTTCAGCTTAGAATAAAGAAATAGACAAAATTCCTTTGTTATCCTGCCTTAAAATGGTAGAACACAATATTTAAATGATCTTAATTTCACGGGCTATAAGTATCAACTCTAAAACTTAGCTTGTAAACGTTCCCAAAACTTTGGATTAAGATTAATTACTTTTTGGTGTGAATGACCTTTGGAATTGTAATTTGCAGAATATGTAAAGTTGGTTTTCTTTGTCTCTTTGAGATTTATATTAGCAAAGTTTATTTAAATAATAGGTAAGTGAGTCGGGGTTGCGGCAGGCTACGACGGAGGTGGAGGGAAGAACTGGATGGATGAGACTCGAAATCGTGAAGCATGGAAGGACTGAAGAAGACCTTTGCCCACGAGTGTAACAGAACTGGTTAAAGAAATAAGAATGTTGATAGCATAACATACCATCACGCCTGTATTCTCCAAAGGGTTAAACAGCGGTGTACCAATGTGCCCCCACAGTTCGCCAGTATATTTTAGGTCCCATGTAATAGGGGGCGAACCTATTGCCATTAACCGGGCACAAATCCAAACTCCCAGCTGCTACTGAGAATTTTATAGAAAAACCCAATAACGCTTTTTGCTCGACCTGGGAGTCGAACCTAAGGATCGCCCCTTATTACATGGGACCTAAAGACATACCGGCGAATTGTGGGTGCACATGGGTCACCTCTGACTAACCCTTCAGGGAATACAGGTGTGATGGTACCTATGTATGTATGTAAAATATTTCTCATGTAAGTAATCGACCTAAATAACGAAACAGTCGGCTTCTTTATATAAATATTTGCGTGGGAGTTAGTTTATTATGATTGGTACAAATGATCCCTCATTAGGTTTGATACGCAGTTGGAATACATTTTGTTTGATTGATTATAATTATGTAGCATAATTATGTCTACTAATGATTGTTGTTGAAAACGTATAGCTAATGCTATGGTAGATAATGATGACATAGAAATTACATAGTGACTTATGTTTGAATGAAAATTTTAAACCATCCAAAACTTTAACTTATGCATAATTTTGACAACGTGGTTGTGTGATACACAACACATCACGAATATATTTAAGTCCCTTTGCCTTGCACTAAATGGGCCATTCATTTAATTTAACGAGCTAATATATTTACTTTCTAAGTAAATGGGACAGATTTTTAAATAAATGGGCCAGTATTTTGAGTAAACAGGTCCATTTTTTTTAACTGATGGGCCAGGTTTTTAACTGGACGGATACGTTTTTTACGCAAATGTACCAGATTTTTTTAGATGATTGGGACTGACTGACTGAACCACTAATCATCAAAAAGTTACAATATTTCGTGTGCATTAAAATCTGTTTCTTATTGCCAAAGTAAAAACGTTGAGCTGTCAAATTAAAGTAACTTTTTCTCGGCCCAAACTTTAAGTAAACTGTTACAAATTAATATTATGCTAAAGCACGATCCGAGACTTCCTTGCGTTAATTAACTCTTGACAAAACAATAATAAATTTTCATTAATCAATTGTCCTTTTAAGTAAGAAGGAGATAACGTCGACTTGGAAGTTTTCGCTCCATAATTCTTGGGATTAATCTTGTAATTTTCATTAGGGAACGTTAAGAGATAGAATGTATAAGATGTTGCTTTATTAGCTTGGCGTTAAAGACTCTTTTAGTTTGTGCGTTTGATGCTGGATTGCTGCAGCATTGGTGTAGTACGGGTTTCGGACTGTACACGGACACTTGTCTACGGTACATTTCACGTTAGGTTAGTAATATCTGTTAGGTAGCAGGTACTTTTACATGGTTTGTGCGAGTATTTATTAATTATTTTTTTCATAAGTTACACTTTTCTAATTTATGCAAAACTAGCTTTTGCCCGCGACTTCGTCCGCGTGGATTAATAGTTCCCGTTCCCGGGAGATTTCCGGGATGAAAACTATCCTATGTCCTTTCTCGGGTCCCAGACTATATCTGTACTAAATTTCATTGAAATCGGTTCAGTGGTTTAGGCGTGAAGAAGGGACAGACAGACAGACAGACAGAGTTACTTTCGCATTTATAATATTAGTAAGGACTAACAATTAGCCATTACATAATTATGTACAATTTATACAAGGGGGAAGTGGGCATATAGGAAATTAAAAATATATTGAATTATTCCCAAAATACTCTATTTCTCTAAGTTTGTTATTTACATACGGAGGATACATTTATGTAAATATTATTACGAAAAACATTCACTTATCCTACTACAAGATGGAATATATTTTCCTTGCCAATTTTTTTATAAATATTAAATAACTTATGGCAACTTTGACCACATTTTGTATGTGGATAAGTACTTTATTATTATTTATAGGAAGAGGCTAAGAACGGATTTATGTTAATGTAATCCGTAAAAGGGCAAACCGCGACCTTCTGTGGGGCTCTAGTTATGAATAAAACACGCTATGTAGCTTCTTACTGATTCTCGAGTCAGATTTTTTTCACTTTGATGTTCACTTCTTTGTTTTTTACTTTTTTGTTTTATATTGTACACATACACATTGCAGTAACCTACGTATACTTTTTTTAAAGATGGGACATCATCAATTATCTTCTTCCGCTCTAGGCCCACTCTGTCTGACTAGAACTCATCCGTGTTCCTCCTAATGAATGCCCTATGCGTTTCACAGCCGCGATGACTCTGCATACTGCCCATCAGACTTAGTAGCACTAAGCATGCATTATTGCGCACAGAAATCGTTTTAATATAACATTTAAAAGACCCCGCTTTTCAATGTATTATACCAGCCTATTAATGGCCCATACATAAATACAACCTCACGCCATTTTCCCAAGGGGGTAGGCAGAAACTACGGAATGTCCCACTGCAAGGCAAAGACCTCTTATCGTACAGAAAAGCACGAGCATTGATCAGCACGCTTGGTTAAGGCGGATTGGCGAATTCAGACTTAATTCATTATAAGTCCAGGTTTCCTCACGATGTTTTCTTTTATCGATGTCACAGATGTCCAAGATAAATTTAGAAATGTCCATGTTTTCATGTATGGTTTACACTAGAACACATCACAATGATAGAAAGGACGTGTAAAGCGCAATACACACTGAGCCCGCCGGGCCGCCGACATATGTCGGCAACTTTTTGTCGGCGGTCTAGTTGGCGGCTTCACTTAATACAAGTCGGAAAATTTGGCAGGCGTACCCAAGCCGCCAACATGTCGGCGGGCGCATGTTGCCGACATGATTCTTTTCATACAGGCCGCCGGGTTGTGTCGCCGGGCTTTGTCGGCGGCCCGGCGGGCTCAGTGTGTATTGCGCTTAATATTTGGGTTTTAAGTGTATTTTTACACCCGTCATATTCAAATTCAAGTCAAAGTCTGTAAAAGTTAATGCCTGTAAATGATGTAATTGAAATACATTTTCAATTAGACCATTTACAGGCATTTACTTTTGAATTGTCAAGAAGTTACAGTTTAAAGTTGTTCATCCCGAAACGTCTCTATGGAGAAGAACGAACAAGGAGTCTATATTCAGAATACATAGTATTTGTGACATCTAATGTATTATTATAGTCCTCGAGTCTACATTATTGTTCAGTTCCGGAGGAATATTGCTGCTATAACGCTTAGCCTGCAGCTTGGAGTAAGATAGTAATGCCTACACAGGTGTCTGTAATCTCTTAGGCTACTGCATATACAAGGCTTCTTAGTAAGTTGTATATTTTAATGCTTGATTGTGTATGTATTTTATTATCTAAATGCTATTAAATCTGTGTGAATATCTAGGTAATAGTTTGAACTCTGAAAGCCGATTCTACGAATTAAAAACGTTCAAAATCCACGAAACGAAATGTTAAAACTACTTCGTTAGCCTAGTAGTTCGAAGCGCGGCTACTACGCTAGAGGCAATGAGTTTAATTCCCCGGGCGAGCAAAAAGTGGTATTGGGTTTTTCTATGAAATTCTCAGTAGCAGCTTGGAATCGGGATTTGTGCCCGGTTAATGGCAATAGGCTCGCCCCCTATTACATGAGACCTTAAAATACCGGCGACACTATGGGTGTGCATTGATACACCTCTGCCTAACCCCTTGGGGTATACAGGCTTGTTGGTATGATGGTATGTTCAAAATCTAGTCGCAATTACATCACAGTGACCATCAATGTCGAAAATCTTTGTTAAATTAGAAGATCCATAGGAGATTGGAGAGGCCTTTGTCCACACGTGGACTGTTGCAAGCTGATGTGAAAACAGAGAGAGTAATGATATTATTGATAACTACGCTCGTCAAAGTGCACTGGCAAATTCAGACTAATCTCCTGAAAATTAAAATTAATTATAAGTCCAGGTTTCCTCACGATGTTTTCCTTTACCGATGTCCAAGAAAAACTTAGAAAGTTTATAATTAATTGGAAAATTGATCTTACCAGGTATTGAACTCAGAACTTTATGCATTAGAGGCGGGTGGTGCGTTAACTATTTAATCAATTTGATGTATCTTAATTACAATGAATTTAAATTTAAATAAATAAATAAATATCTTGGGACAACTCACACACGGCTATCTGATGCCAAGCTAAGCAGAGCTTGTGTTATGGTAACCAGGCAACTGATATACATACTTATATGATTTATAAATACATACCTACATATTATAGATAAATCACACCCAGACACAGAACAAACAATCATGCTCATCACACAAAGTTTGTCCTGGGTGGGAATCGGACCCACGACCTTCGGCTTAGCAGTCAGGGCCGCTAACCACTAGACCAACAGGCCCGTCAAATTTGGTTTTCTTTAGCCACAGATTACAATACAGATACCCAATCCCATACAAAGAAATGTGACCTTCCTAAAACTGGCAATTCGACTGGCAATATTTTTTTCTCCATTTTCTCAATAGATGGCAGTACCGGCGACTCACTAATTGCCAGAAACAGTAGTTTTACAACGCCATCTAGGAGTCAACCTAAATAATAGGTGGAATCGAAACTAAGTGGTAATGATACTCTAGAGGGCGTTGCTTTTCTATAGATTCTCTGTTCTCTTCATTGCACCGCATCGTGAGTTCAAGGACAACAGTTTTATTTGTGTGAGTGAGCTATCAACTTTTCTCGCGTTTTTTACAATTCGAAGGTCACTTTCAGTTTGAATGTTGATCACAATATGATTCGCGCAACGATTTGCGGCTTTAACAGTGTTATCTTATATACCTACGAAAGTTTGTGAGAATGGATGGATGTTTCTTACTCTTTCACGCTAAACATACTGAACGGATTTGGATGTTTGGTACACGACTAGTTTACAACCTGGATTTTTTTTACGATAGTTTTTATTCTGATTTTACGTTCCCGTGGGATAATTTTCGAGTTGTAGTGGGAAAGGGTGAAATCGCTGGAATAAGATATATTATTACATAATATTAATAGTAGGTACGCTGCCTGTATTGACACCGTGCCATCGATTTGGAGTAAGTACTGGTAGATGTAGCGTACCATTGATTTTGGGTAGGTAGGTACCTACTGTCGATTCATTAACTCGTCGATGGAACGTTGTCGATACAGCAATGTTGTTAATGTAATGACTTTCGATATTATTAACTCGACCCCAAGGATATTACCTATTTGTAATGTTCAAATTCGTATCTGTAACGTTACATTACATTACACGAGAATGCTCCTAGCACAGCTCCTAGTGAGGAGAAAATCAAAATCCGAAATTCACTAGCTTAGGTCGTCGTATGTGCAAGGTTCGTTTTTATTCAGTATTCAGGGTCCAGGTCAAGTCATAGGCTGGTGTCTTTTCCAAAATCCGTAATTCGTAGCCAGGTCGTATAGAAGAAAACAAAAACACATTCGACGCACACTCGTCAGTTGCTAAACAACAAGTGACAAGGACAACAGTCTTAATCAGACACTCTGTCTACGATCAGACATGACGGGAATGAATTGACATGGCCAGAAAGAATAACTATCTGCTTGATTAATGTTTAGTAAATTTGATAGTTCCAGGTTTAATAAAATGAAAAAAAAAAGTTTTTTTTTTACTTGTAAGTCTCAGATCAAAAAAATAGGCAGATAGAGCGCTCAGAACACGCGAGTGTGTCCATCAAAACAAATACAAAATCAAAAGCGAATACAAACTCGCGACAGTAGCCCTGGCTGGGGGCCTTAAAGTAATTTTTGGCCACCACAGGATAGTCCGGTTAAGTAGCTTCAGCCTTATCGTGTTGTAGTTGCGCTACGAATGGTCTTTCTTTCCTAAAAAAAAAAACGCGACAGTACCAACTACCAAGCTACGCATCGTCTCGCTCACACGTCTCTAGTGATTTGCCATTTTAAGTCAAAACATAACATAAAACGTCATGTGTGTAGGTACCTACACTGCAAAAGTTGTTCACAAAAAACAAAGAAAACAAGATGGAATATCTTTCCTCAGATAACTCTTGTTATTTTTATTGTTTTGGTATTTATTTTTTGTAAAATATTTTCGGTTCACTTGAATGAAACACAAAACCTTAACAGTAAATCGTCTGTGTTGCTAGTTTATGGCGGGAAAATTTATTTATTCGGGTTTAATGATTGTGTGTAAAATACTTATGTTGATTGTTATAACAAATTGTTTATCTTTTTAAATTAAAAAACCTATTCTTAAATAGTTTATTAAACAAATTAGGTACCAAAAAGCGTTATTAAATGTTATATCTGGTCTGATATAAATTAATTAAATAGGTAGTAAGTAATTACGCATATTAACTTTTATTCCTTATTATTTGTTAATTAATAAATACTACACGCTTTTGCTATCTGGGTATAACCATAAAGCAAAATCGCGTTTCCAATTAAAAAAAATTGTAGTACCTACAATATTTGAGAACAATTTAACTGAACAAAAATATGGGAGTATTATTTCTCAATATCTGGCAACCGTAAACGCACACAGATGCACGTGTACGTACACGGCGCCACTTATCAGCCGCGCACACATAAATAAAAACTAGCATCAATTTGTTGTTCGCGCAGGTTCTATCTGCCTATTTCTTTGATCTGAGTTGTAAGTAATATATTTATAAAAAAAATTAATAAGTAAACATAAATGAAGTAACTAAACGTAATTAATAACAATAGTTGCTACCCTTACCCTTATTGTAAAAATTGAGTAAAACGCCATCTATTGCAAATAGCTCTAAACTAAATGGGTAACAGATAGCTGGATCTAACGACTTTATCATTCTATGGGTTCGAATCACGTTCGAATGGAAGTTAAAGTTTTCAGTTTTTTTTTTGCCGAAATTACGTGATTTATGAATGTAAATAGATAAATCAGCCTTGAGCAATGACATTTTAATATTTACTAATCTTACTTCAGCCAAAATCTGCCGTTTAACGCAATTTAGTGGTTGTAAATTTTGTTAGAGTAACCTATACTGCCATCTATGATTTTTTTTCAAGACTAATTATAATTCGTTCCCGTTGAGACCCCGTGCTTTAGCGTACTTTTCATTTATTCACGTATATACAATCACGCCTGTATTCTTCAAAGAGTTAGGCAGAAATGTACCAATGTACGAGTACACCCACAGTTCGCCGGTATGTTTAGGTTCGAAGTAATAGTGGGCGAGCCTATTGCCATTAACCGGGAACAAATCCTGACTTCGAGCTGTTACTGAGCTTTTCATTGGAAAACCCAATAAGAGCTTTTGCTCGACCTGGGAACCGAAACCAAGACCTCTAGCGTAGCAGTCGCGCTTAGGATCACGAGGCTAACGAGGCTGTTTTATTTAAATTAAACACAAAATATGTATACCATATTTGTCCAAAGAATTTCATTATTGAGATATTTAATACTGTATACAGGAAAATTTTTTAACCAGTGCGTAAATTTTGCCATAATAAACTTCAACACGTTTTATTAAACACGTATATTTTATTTTGATATGTCTTAGTACTAAAAAAAAAAGTTATCGCTTACGAAACATGTTTACTTAAAAACCATATTTCATTGTCACTCGGCGCTAGCGCATTCCCCACCCCCTCACCCCAGCCATACGCCCGGGCGGCGGCGGCGGCCGCGAGTTTTCATTGATAGTATGGCGAATAGATTATGTCCTGGATGTTTTGCTTATTTCAAACTCGGATAAGGATGAAATTTTTTTTATTTTATTTTTTTTAACTAAACACGGAAATGTGTTCTATTACTGACACTGAACTACCAAAAAAAATTTACGCACTGGTTAAAAACTTATCCTGTATAACAGTTAATTGGTTTAGTTTTGTACGTAGTACTAAAAGAAATAACAATTTATATTTTCATTTTGATTCATTAAATGATTTCCAAGTAATCTTTTGTTAAAAGAAAAAAGTATTTTTATTTAAAACATATTTCCATTTTTAGTTTCTTTTTGTTTGATTTTTAATTCCACAGTTCGTTAACTGATTTTGTGTTAGGGGTAGTCTTTATTTTTATAGCAATAAGGTTGATGTGGCTTAGCATAATAAAATATGTGATCGGGGATTGAAATATTATTTCAAGTGTAAAACAAAACTCAATGATTATAATTACTATTCTTCTTCTTGGCGTATTAATGGCATTTAATAATATAATTTTGTTAAATTTTTAGTTTGGCCTAGAATTCAGTATTATAAGGCATGCGACGCAAGATATAATATGGTGGGCCCATAGTCTACGAAGAGACGCCATATAGGCACTGAAGGTCGATACCATATTCTGCGCAACCATCTTAGGTGGTGATTATATTGACTTTAATAGATATTCTCGGAGAAACACAACTAAATTACAACGAACAAAATTAACACATAACAACTAAAAAACTTTTATAAGTTTTTCAAAAACATTGTTTCGCACAAAAATCACGTACGAGTTTGAGCTTCTTGACCCTGTCTTATAAACTTCATGAGAACAGGCATAGAATAGAAATATATAGAAGCGAAACTGGCTAGCTCTAACACAGTAATGTCAATTCGAACGAGTTTAAAATTATTTATTTGAATTCTTTGCTCTCTGGCAGGCACTGGCCCCAGTGGGCCTAGCTGGCCCCGTCTGCTATGCTGACATCTCCTAGAAGTGCACGGGGCGCCGCCATCTTAGGCTTGATTCTGGTCAAACGGCGAGTTACACAACGGACACCATCCGCAGGCCTGCGCCTACCGTGGCCGGGAATCACTCTGCGACTCCCGACGCCCGGAGCGTCTTGTTCTAGATGTATGGACATCTAATAAGTTGATGTAGAGTAGATGAGTATCGGTTCTATACATATTTCTTAATCTAAGTTACAGCTAAATAACTTCGTAACGAAGTTCTCAACAGTATTTCGGCACGTTAATGCCTTTGTTTATGTTTAGGCTCGAATATCTTTGAGGTATTTTAAAGTTTCGTCCTACGGGTATTAAGTTTGGGAACTTTGATCGGGGTGTGAGAGCTGTCACGTTGTTTGAGAGGTTAGGCGTCAAACTGATTGACTATCGTGTGTTATGCTTGGCGTTTTGTTAGACTGAACCTTGCAAACAAAGCCAGTGAAATTAGTGAACTATTTTACTATTACTTGGTATGCCTTGGATGATGCCAAAATAAATTAACTAAACCTAAAGTGTATTTTCTAAACTAGAGACTGAATTGAAAGCATAAAAATAATAACTATGCTTTTAGCACATAAACTTATAGCACATTATTTTCAAGTTGCACATATTAAGGTGTCAAATCAGTCTCTGAGATTATTTCAATGTTAGTATTAGCTTTGCCCCATATTCTTAATTTTTTGTATTGTTAAATCTGCGTTATAATTCTCTAAAATGGGTAGGATAAAACATGTATTTGTGGAATAATTTCAATTTGTACAACTTGTAGAAAATAAAATAAAAAAGTAATACTTCAACAAGATTAAAAGTTGAAATGACAAAATTGATTTGATCAATTTTCCCAATTCGACGTTCTAAAAATTAAATAAACCTAGATTGGTCGATAGATATGTGAATGGACAGAATGCATAGTTCACGGTTTTGTGAAGTGGTCTTTTCACCCCGTATATTTCACTTAGTTAAAAATAACCGAACTAACTAAAATGCGAATGAAAAAGTTTTTTTTTCAAGGAAATAAAAAGTCCTAACAATTTTTATACCATAGTATGTTTGGTACAGTCGGTTGTCAACATTATCTGACCCACCCTAAACACAATCGAAATTGGACCTTCTGCCAATGAAAATAAGGTTTAATTTCAATTTATATGAGGTTATCAGTCAAGTGTTCGAGAACTGGGAACGAACAAATACAATAATAATACACACACGCAAATTTGATCTTTATCACGTTAGCATTGGGTTAAATCTTATAACAACTTGTTATAATATAATAAGTGTAATAGCTTATTTTAATGAGTTCGGCCAAGTAATTCTGGTCTCGTGGTCTGTGTATAAGACTGAGAGTGACAAGTTGCGAGATCAAATCCTGCGACGAAGATATTGTTTTGCTTTCAATTTAGAATTTATTCTAAAAGTATTTCTTGTATTATTGTAAAGAACTATATACGGATAATCTTCAAATATAAAGTTTCTAAAATGGCAATATTTTGGCATAACTTGTAAAAAGTGGGTAGTTGAAAAATAAATATTTGTATTCATTGTAAAACTGGTATTCAAATGCTACTAACTAAGGGTATGCAGTGACAACGCAAACTTGCAAAAACAACTTCTCTTTACAATTTATTTTTTTCTATTTTATAGGTAGTTTTTTTTTATCATGTCTTAATGGAGTGATTAAATAATGAAGGGATAAAATACAAAATTCTATTTGCACTAGGATAAGGTTGGCTGCTTGTGCTGTGCAAGAATAAACTTTATTATAGTATACTATATGGTTTAAATTCTTTAGTCTTGTGGTCACTAATTGTTGTTTACGTTCGAAATCAAGTTTACCCTAAATATAGCTTCTGCTCAGGTGTCTTTTTTAATTATTTAATTATACTTTTTTTTACATTTCTTTAATGGATAACGCATAGAAATAAAACTAAACAATTGCAAATTTAAAATGTTTATTATTTCATTAAAACACTTAGGTAAGATAAAGTAAGTAAATGCTCACATATTTCCAAATTAATAAACAATTTATATGAGTATACCATAATCAAATCTAACCATTTATAAACATTAAAAAAGGCATGTCTATGCTTGAAAATTTGTTATCGAGAAAAAAATTAATTCATCTGTGAAATACTTTACAGATTTATAGCTGCCTATATGTAGTGAATAAACATGTCATTTAAATAGAAAAAATCTATTTATAACAATAACATCACCACGTAATTGGCAACATTTTAATGGTTTAACAATCTATCCATTGAGCATTTACTTACATGGTGTGTTAAAAAATATCCTAGATTAATTAGTAGCGGAGTGATGGCGCACCGTTCCTTGTTACGTTCATTTTTGTTCGATTTAAATGATTTTTTTTCATCAGTGAAGATCACAATATTTTCTTCCCAATTAAAATTTAAATATTCCTGGGCAAAACGGACCCTTCTTCTTCAATGCTATTTTCTGTGCCGGTTTATAATTCCTTATTCCAGCAGCGTGTAAATGCCTTCTCACTGTTTCCACTGAAATATCGTGTTTCATTGCGGTTACACTTATGGGCAATCGCATTCGGGACTATACTTGGTGTTTTTTGCCCCTGGACGAATCCGCTGAATATTTACTTTGTCTCCATAACGTCTTAGCTACAGTCGTATTTCTCTAAAACAAAAAAAAAACATTTTTGGAACCGTTTATGTAACTTGAAAATGTAATAGTAAAATAGCCAACTACGCGTTCATTAATCACAATCAATTAAATAAAATAGGTATAAAAAAAAACACTTACTGCTATATTAAGACGACGACCAATCTCTTTAATTCCAACATTCTGCTCATGTAAAAATATATTATGGTTTTATGTTTGGTATAGTCATTAAGCTGCGACATGCTTTTTTACACCAAATTGCTTAAAAATACTTAACGAGTAATGCGAAACGATTTACAAATGTGTGTGCGCAGTCACTGCTAATAGGCGTAGTGTAACTTTTGTCACATAATGTAGACGAATTTATTATCTACCTCACGAAGCTAATATATGTGAACTTAAACTTTTTTAATTTACCCACCTGTTTACAAGATAAGTTATTAGGCGTAAAACATATTGGTCGTTCTTTAATAATGCAAACAATATTGTAGAAATGAAATCAAATTAAAAAAGAAACTGATAACAGGTGGACTGTGTTTTCGAACCCACATGTTGTTCCTCGGCAATCCAACATCAAACCGCTAAGCCACAAGAACTTGTTAAGACTCCACGAAATTAAAGATTGGGTTCTAATTATGTAGGGTGACTTAAAAGGTTTTAAACTTTAATGTCAACGAGATAATGATTAAAATAGCTTAACAAAATGATATAATGCCGGTGGCTCCGACAACGTTGGGTGGGTTTATGCGTGTCTGTATTCGTCGAGTTCTCGAGCACTTGACTGATAAGCTCATATAAATTGAATAAACCTTATTATCATAGGCAGAGGGTCCAATTTCGTTTGTGTTTAGGGTGGGTCAGATAATGTTGACAACCGACTGTACGCTCAAAATCCTGATTTAACTAAGCGGGGTACATTTTTCCAAATCCCTTGTTAGTTTCGGTACTCAATTGGCCCCTCCATGTGCAAAATTTCAACTCTGCACCCCGTCTGCATTCCCAGAAATGCGAAAAACGAATCCTGAAATCATTTTCAGGATTAGTTTACCGCGTTTTTATTTTGTTCTGTTATTTTAGGTTTTTAAGCCAGTTGATTAATAAAATAAAAAGTGTTATTGGGTTTTTCTATGAAGTTCTCAGTAGCTGCCCGAAGTTGCTAGTTGGATTTGTGCCTGGTTAATTGCAATGGGCTCGCCCCCTAATATATGGGACCTAACCATACCGGCAAAGTGTGGGTTACCATTGGTACACTTCTTATTTTGGGGAGTACCTACCTACAAGCGTGATAGTATGTGTTTTTCACTAGGTAGTTTATATTTTTTACGGAATAAGACGATACCCTATAGTAATAGTAATAGGGTATCGTCTGATAGTAATCAACCAGGCATAAATCAAAGCTTAGACCTGCTTTAGTGCCGGGGCTGCGGGTTGTTCGAAAGAGATACCGCGCGCCCGGAACGCAAAGGGCACATGAAGAAACATAGGCGGGTTTTAGTCAGTAAAAGTCTGACACTCCCTCCCGCCCCGCCCAGGGCGGGGGAAGTTATTTGATGATTTCCCGTCATAAAAAAAAGGCCTGCTTTAGAAACAACAGTTTTTCTAAAAGAATGCCACTGTCTAATCTGAGTATCGAACTATCGAATCCAATACAGACGTGCTCCCGCCGATGACACCAACCTTTTCAATTTTAATCAAAACACCCCACATATTTTTCCGTTCACCGATGTTTTTTTCAACACGTCGACAGTTTTTTATCCGATATCAAAATATACGGAACATAAAAAAGTGCACGTCGCAAGTCTGTTCATGAGCATCGACGCAAAACTGTTCACTCCACTTTACATTTGAACGGGTTTTCCATTTGATTTGATACAAAACTGGATACCCAATCGAATGTATGTTGTAGAGATGTTTGTTTTGATATTGAGTATCTATCTGTATCTATTTTCCGGTAGGTGGTTGAAATTCTGAGAATACATATGAAGGAATGTGTAGCTGGAACGGTGATTCATTTTTGAGATACCAAAAAAATACCATCACGCCTGTATTCCCCGAAGGGTTAGGCAGAGGTGTACCAATGTACACCCACAGTCATTGACATTGGTTTTGTCATTGTCATTTGTTATTTTTAAGATATCAAGTTCAAAAGGTACTACATTCCGGCGAACTGTGGGTGTACATTGTACACCTGTGCTTATGGTGGTGCGTATGGTTATGTGTTATTCTATAAAATAGATGCCACTTTAAATATTAAAAAAAAGGAGGGAAGTGGTCCGTAACTACGGCTGTTAGTAAAATAAAAATTGTTTTAAAATATAAAATAATGATGATATTATCTGATAATTCAATACACGAAATAAAGTGATTAAATAGTATTTTTTTTTTTTATCCCATTTAGTTTTAGTTTTTTTTTTAAGTTATCTTATTTATTAACTTTAACTCATTAGAAAACTCAACTTACAATAACTACAACCTATTAATATTAAGTACCATTTTCCTTTAACAAATTAGTACAGGTTCAACGATTATTCCTCGATCAGACCTTGAGCGATAATTAGACATTGCGCCACCATTAGCGTGATGGTGTAAGCGATACATCTTACAACTTGTATTAGTATACAACTTGTATAAGTATACACAAGTTGTATTTAATGTTAGTGTGTATAATGTTGAGTTGTATAAGGCACTTAGTGAAAACGGTGTTGTGTTTGATATTACAAGAAGATTAGGTAAGTACTAATTGAGCTGAGCTGTCAAAATCAGCCAACCTAAAATCTCTTGATAGTTAAATTACGTTAAACTAATTCAATATGGCAATTTTAATATATAGTTGTGATTAACAGGAATAGTACATTGTATACAAAACGTATGCTTAAATAAGATCAAAAATTTAATGAAAAAACCATTTCCCAGTAACATTTTTACAAATATAAATAAACTCACATAAACTAACAGCCAGACCCGGAATAACAATCTGTAGGCCGTACAAATCTTGATACGTGCAGGAATCGAACCTGCGACACGAAGCGCTGCAGCTAATCGCTACTACACCAATTGTGTTGTACAAACTGTCGCCTTGCAGTTTGATAGGCAGTATGCGTAGTTAAAGGCTATGTAATATGTCTTGTCTTCCGTGGTTTCTGCCTACCCCCATGGGAAAAAGGCGTGAATGTATGTATTATGTATGTATGTATGTATGTGATATGTCTTGTGACAACCTGTATAGCTACTTACACCTTTGTCTAACCCATCAAGGTATACAGGCATGGTGATAGGCACTTTTATTTTACAGTTTCTATTGTCGTTTTACCTATTTCTACGCCATAGTCGCCAAGATATTATTTTAAATATCACACTTCTACTACTTGCTACTTATATTATTTTTATATTTATTAGAGAAACCATACCTATAGCACAGTATACATGGAAAATCTGTCTATGAGACTAGTTTTATGAAACATGTTGAAGCTCGATTCTCAGAACTTGTTAGTAACGTATCTAGCTTTTGCCCACAATTTTGTTTGCGTGGTATTTCATAACACTCGGCAATACACCTATCTCATGCATTTGTTTTAACCTTGTCTGTGTACCACTAACACTGGTTTTAAGGGTATTTTACTACCGTAATATATACCGTATATTGTTGGCCATAATTAATAAATAAATAAATTTAATTAATTAATAACAGTATTTCAGAGAGCTACACAGATTTCTAACAACTAAAATTTATGTTTTGTAATAAGACCAGCCAGATTTCCAGAGATTAGTTCTTACAAACAAAACAAAAAACTTAAAAACAAACATTTACCTACATTATTATTACATTTATGCATGATTTTCAAATATTATTAATAAGTTGTCTTTTAAATTGTCAGCTAGATTTGCCCACCATTTATATAACATATTTGTACGCCTCCTGGCATAACATAGCGCTCTACTCATCGAAGAAGACCTGTATTTCTTTACCTATGTTAACAAATAAATAAATTCTATTCTATTCTATTCTATTTACATTTTACATATAGATTCGAATAACAATAAGAGTCTCTAATATATCCGACTTTTCGTACCAACGAATATCGGACCATTCAAAAAATCCATTATTTCGAGGACCATTATTTGTAGGACGTGTGCATTGGTATATTAAAAAACAAAATTATGTTCTATTCACACTGACAAAAAAAAAAACGACGGGTTGCACTCCGGGACTGCCGGCAGAAGTGAAAACGCTAAAGTCGTACACAAATATGACATATTTGTTAAATTCGTAAGATATTATATAATATATAATATATATAATATAATATAAATAATATTATATAATATAATATATAATATAATATATATAAGATATTATATGATAATTCGTTGATAAATTCGTAAGATTTTCGATCAGGTCACGTGTCCTGACGCGAGTTTAACATTTTTTACCCATTCCAAAACAAGTGCACAACGCCGCTTACGAATTTTCGATCAGGGTCAAGTGTCCTGACGCCAGTTTAACATTTTTTACCCATTCCAAAAAAAGTGCACAACGCCACTAAAGAAGTTTTCACTTCAAAAAATCGATCGTCGATTGTATGACCTAGGCAGGCAGCGTAATTATAATCACAAATCGAACATAAAAATAAAACAAAACATTCCAAAAACAAAAAATAACAATATACAAATCATTTCAAAGAAAGAAAACTCGTGTTATACCTAATCAGGGGCGCAAACAAGCAGATGTAAAAACAAAAGACGATCTACACATAAATCTTACATCTCCTTATTACGAATCAACATGGGGTACAAAGAAACTCCTGAGGGGAAATATGTTTTTCTTTTGTACTGGAATTTAGTAATTAAATGATGCGTCAAAGCAATCAAAGAGAATTGGAATGAAATAACAAGCTAACAAGTATTTGATTCGATTGCTGGGAATTCTGAACTGATTTTTTTTCTACGAATGCCTTTTTTTAATTTAAATGTAATTGAATTAGTTAGAAATCGGATAAAGGAAGCTATGTAAACTGATAAAAAAGACACAAGGCTATTGGTTCAATAAATAGAAAGAAGATTTTTTTTTCCATAATAATTAAATATAAATTATTTTGTTGTTTCATAAAAACTGGATGGATTCCTCAAAAACTGAAGGATGAGGCCTAAAAACGTGAAGCGTGAAAGGAATGGAGTGAGTGAGGCCTTTGTCCTTGTCAAATTATTTTGCACCTGTAATGTTATCTCTTAATCACCTTTGATTAACAAGTGGCGAGTGCCTCAGGCAATTTGTCAATCTTCGACCATTTTTGCATAAAAAAATTAAAAAAAATATTAAACCAATAAATACCTAATGTATTAATATAAAAAAAAAAAAAATTTTTTGTTGCATCAATTCTAAATAAAAAAACATGAAAGTAATAAATAAATAATTTACTATAACTTAATCAAGAATATATATATTAGACGAAACAATTTTTCCCACCCGTATGAAAAATAAAAACGACTGAAAAAACAAACAGTTTCAAATGCTCACCAGCCACATAAAAAATGTCATTCGAATTTTAAAATTCCATTTCACATAAAGTCTACCTAGGAAACTACTTTTAAAAAGTGTCCAAGATTCAACTGGAACGATACTTTTTTAACTTATTTCAATGGATAATAATCACTGAATTTTAAAATTCAAATTTACACTGGCATTCAATCTGCAGTCCCATTTCAGGTAAGGCTAGGTCAGCTTTATAGGAAAGCTGAGCTAGAAATGAGCGAGAATCTATTTCACAACAGTTAGAGTTAAGAACATTTACAATACAAGAATATGCATGGTTGGTGCATGGACATTCAAAGTCAAATCTTTTATTTTAATTAGACCAATAAAAAGGCAAGGTAGAATCATTTAAAAAAATAGCTTTTAGTCTAGTTGCCCATTTCAAAAGGTTGTTTCATGTGAAAAAGAATGAGCAAGAAATTTCACATTCTTTCAAAAAGAAATTTAACACTAATTGATCTTGGTTGTTCTTCCTTTCTCCCACTTCTCAAAGCAATTGTAATAGTTTTAGATACTAAACATCGATTAACTTAAAATCTACACTTTTATGACGTACTTTGAATTGCTATAGCTGGATAAATTTTGGACATTTGGCATATTATTAAAATAATTAGCTTGACAATCACGTCACGTTTAAAATTGTAGTAGATCGTATGTAAACTGCCTCGTTGGTGGTCCTAAGCACGACTGCAGAGGTCCTGGGTTCGATTCCCAGGTCGAGCAAAAAGTATTATTGGGTTTTCCTATGAATGTTTGTTTGTTAATGGCAATAGGCTCGCCCCCTATAACATGGGACCTAAATATACCGGCGAACTATGGGTGTACATTGGAACACCTCTGTCTAACCCTTCGGGGAATACAGGTGTGATGGTATATTTAGATCGTATGTGAGTTTTGACAGAACTAAGTAAATTACATGAAGATTTCTTCTAATAAAATCGCTACGTATACACAGTTAAGTAGGTATATCTCTTAAAGCAAGTCATTTATTAGCTTTTAAAGAAACATGGAAGACAAACTGCTACTGCCTTGTGTGATTAATTTCGGCAGTTACCAGCTTCTGCGTCTAAGCTTAGTCTTGTCCAAAACGTGGAATACGTTATTGATATAACTGTGATCAAGCAACGTTAACGTTTACGTTACGATCAAGTAATGGGGTATTTAAATCATGGATAGAATTCAAATTCAAATCATTTATTTCAAATAAACTTTTTTAGGTTTTGAATTATCTGGAAGTCGGTTAGTAAGAAAGTTGAAACTAGTTGCTCGCTGCAAACAGTAGGTTTCCAAGGAAAACTGAAACGTAAATTGATAAAAGTTTTTTAGAGAAAGACTGGTGGACTCGACCGACTTTTCTATTCAAACGTTGGTTTGCAGTGACACCTACTAGCTCCAATTGTGAATACAAATAATCTTAAGCTATATACAAAAACTACATTATAATTGGTCCAGCCATTTAGAAAGAGTGTTTCATACATACCTACAGAAGAATCACAATTACAAAGATGACCAACGTACCAAACAAATGGGTAGATACTGCTTTTTTCAAACTCATTCATCAAGAAATAAAAGACGATCGCCGTAGATTTACTGATAAAAAAGTCCTCCGTCCTAAAATGCACCGGATTTTTTGGCAAAATTACTTCAATTCACACCCGGGTTCAAAGTGTTCAAATCCAATTGGGTTCCCAAAATTTACGACATCCCATACCAGTGTAAAATCGGACCCATGCAAAATGAAATCTACGGAGTTTTCCCGCTCATCGCTCAGAGGAACCATATACCACCATGGTTCTGTCTTTCGTCTGTGAATCCATTACCATTATTATGCATATTGGAAGACTCCCGAGTGGCGTGTAATCTATTTTTCTCTCATACAATTACTGTCTGCGACCAATCTTTATGAAGTTTAGAACTTCAAAACTGCACGTTAAGAAATTCAAGCCTGTTGATTTTTTTTTTGTGGGTGACGTTTATTTGAGAAAGTTTTTTGTTTTCTGTTCAAGTTTATTTTTTATTTTTCTACTCTTAAGTCAATATTTATCTTTCTGGATTTTTCGTTGTTATGTAGATATAGATAATTATATGTATACTTATTGAATCCCGTCCATTCTGTTTGCGATGCTACCAGCCGCTTATTCATTTTAAATGGTTTTTGTCTTGGCATTTTTTTAAACTTCATAAAGTCAATTCTAGTAACTCCGACTTTAGTTTTATTATCATGTCTGTGACAATCAATGTCGTGTTTTCTTTTTGTTAAATTAGAGGCATTTTTGACAAAGTGGGACAGATTTGATTCCGATCTTTCTTACAAGTTAGTACAATTTTGCCTCTAAAATTATTCTGAAGTTCAAAGCAAAATCAATTTTCGACTTTATACCGCTGCAGTTCGTAATGATGTTATGATATTTGCCCATGTCGCGACTATCGTACTGGTTATTTAAACAAGGTCGTTATTTTAAAGGTGAGTAGGTATATAATGTTTCCATAAATGATACACCATCGAATTTTATTGCAAATTCCTGAACAGACCATTATTTTTATTTTATTTTTTACCAAAAAAACACTCGGGCTCGGTTTTGCATTAAAGAAAAAAAAAACATTTCGACTTGTATTCTCCCAATCCTCTTATCAAAATTATAATAACCAGTAAACACATTTTTAATTTAACATCAAAAATAAATTACCGACTCAAGATTCAATTGGTAGGCAAGTAGGCTTATTCCTTTCTCTCCCGCCAATGAATAAATTAGCCTTTTATCTAAATGTGCTATCTCTTTAAAAAGTGCTTTCAAGACATTTTGGGACATAAAGGAAAATTGCGTAATAAACGAGGTTTTCCTTTCAATATTACGTCCGAGAATATTTTGGATATAAATCAGGGTATGGTAGTAAGAAGACCAGACTGAAAAATATTCTTGCTTTTACTTGACTTATATCTTGAGTGATGTCAGATTTAAGAACATTATTGATGTTAGGAGGAATTCGGTTTTGGTGTTTTCGGTGTTTGTGTTTCTTCACAGTTATTACTTTGGAATTGTTTGGTGTTATATATAGATGGCCCTTTTTTTTTTTTTTTTTTTATAGACGGGAAATCATCAAATAACTTCCCCCGCCCTGGGCGGGGCGGGAGGGAGTGTCAGACTTTTACTGACTAAAACCCGTCTATGTTCCTTCATGTGCCCTTTGCGTTCCGGGGGCGCGGTATCTCTTTCGAACAACCCGCAGATATAGATGGCCCTATGGCATCTCATGCATGAGGTTATGCTCTGTCTCTAGCCTGTTTGGAAGAACGTGGAAATTTTGTTTATCTTGCTTCTCCGCTAATCTTTTCAGATTAGGAAGTTGAATCGTTTTTCCGGGACACGTCGAGCTTTATTGCCTGCGCTTTTCTGGCACTCTCCACTGTTGATTCTGGCTTACAAGAGTTGCACTGGTTTTGGAATAGTGTGGCTGGGTTTTCGCATAACAAAAAAAGAAAAGAAAAAAAATGCATGAGGTTGTCGGTTCGATACCGATTCATACAAATGAGACTTTTTCAATAATCTCAAATTAGAATTATAATGTTCTTTCTAAGTTTATCTTGGACGCCACTGACATCGTTGAAAGAAAATATCATAAGGAAACGTGGACTTTTAGTTAATAGAAATAAGTTTGAAATCACCAATCCGCCCTGAGCAAACGTGGCTTTCAATGCCTTTTACAGAGAAAACATGAACATTGATATTAGCTTACTCCCGCAGTAAAGGCATAAAAAATAAGAAAAATATTACGAAACATACATTCACGATCAAATTCAATCTTATTACGATTTGTTATAAGAAATATTTTCCGTAAACAGGAATCTGTATGATTTGAGTCTATATTTAAAGGGCAATAAGTCGTTTGGGATTTAATATCGAACATGAAAGAAGATAACAAATTCTTATTGAGGAATCTAATAACAAATAGTTGTACGAGTGATTTGTTCTTATTTATCAATAGATAGTATGTAGGACGAAGGTACCTACTTTAATATTACAATCTGATACCAAAAATAATATTTAGCTCAGTTGCTATGCTGACATAACGTGTACACGTGTTTAAGTGAAATTTATATTCTTTGTTACTACATTTGCCTAGTTATTGATATTATGCTTAGATGTTAGTTTGTGAAACAATAATTTATTAATAATTTATACATTTTTGTATTATAAGGTGTAGGCCACCCAAATACGGTTAAATAAATAAATTGCCAGTCTCATCATTTAGCTGTTATCTACGCATACCTCCCATTAAACTAAGTAATATTGAGCAAAAAATATTCCAGAGAATTTCCCCTTTCTTGGTATGAAAAATTACTGAATATTAGTAGTTGCTATGGTAACATCTTTGCAACTTTGTAAATGATTAAAAACTGTTTTCGACCTTTCCAAAATTATCTTCGTCAGGTTTGGTTTGAATAATTCTTTGCATCTCCCACCGGCACTGAGTCAATTAGTGTCGAACCCGCTTGTTCAATTTTCCAACGGTTTCGCAACTCTATTCGCAGAGGGCGGGCTGACGCAAAAAATGGTGCGTCCATTTTGTCTATATCAGTGGCCAGTATTTCTTGCTCCGTACTGAAATGAGAAACAAAAGAATATCGGTCATGCTAAATCGTGCTAGAGTGTCAATATTAGATTCTTACTGCGGGTGATGTCTTCAATATTATTTACTAATAGATATACCCCGTGGTTTCAACCGCATTTAGTTACGGCCAAGGTCAAAGTCAAAGCATTTATTTCAATTAGACCATTTATAGGCACTTTTGAATTGTCATGAAGTTACAGTTTAATATTTTTTTTATTTGACGGGCCTGTTGGTCTAGTGGTTAGTGGCCCTGACTGCTAAGCCGGAGGTCGTGGGTTCGATTCCCACCCAGGACAAACTTTGTGTGATGAGCATGATTGTTTGTTCTGTGTCTGGGTGTGATTTATCTATAATATGTATGTATTTATAAATTATATAAGTATGTATATCAGTTGTCTGGTTACCATAACACAAGCTCTGCTTAGCTTGGGATCAGATAGCCGTGTGTGAGTTGTCCCAAGATATTTATTTATTTATTAAATATTGAAGCTAGTTGCTGGTTCCAAAACGTAGGTCTCTCTCTACACTATTTATTATGAATCTGGCTATAATAAATTATACAACAATACTTATTCGCGTTTCTATAAACAATAAATCTCTTCAGCTTTAGGTATTATAATAGATACGAACACCTACGATTGGTTCACAAGAAAATGCCGAAAAAAAACGAGTTGGTTACTGGAGAAGTACCAACGTGTCCCTATTACATGGATCTTAAAATTATGTTGGTGTATATTGGTACAACTCTGTCTAACCGTTCGAGGAATACAGGGGTCATGGTATGTTATGTTATGTTACCAATGTGAATTTTTCAATTCATTTGTACAATGAGTTGAATTGCTAAGTTTATCTTGGATGTCAGTAACATTACTGAAGGAAAACATCGTGAGGAAACCTGAACTTATCCTACTAAGATTCGAAAGTTTGTGAGGATCAATCACGCTAGAGCCGTTGAACGGATCTGGATGAAATTTGGCACAGATATAGATTACATACTGCAATAGTACATAGGCTACTTTATATCCTGGAAAAATGTACGGTTCCCTTGGAAAAAACTATTTACTTTGACGCGCACGAAGTCGCGGGCTAGTAATTCAAAGAAGTTTTAAATCGCCAATCCACGCTGAACAAGCAGCGTGGTGCCTTCTCTGTATGAAAAGATTGCCCTGTATAATATGCTGATATAATTCAATTATTACAACTTTATTTGGATACAAAATTCTCGGCGCCTGAATATCCGAATGAATGAATTGAATCAAATAACTTTGTTACTTTATTTTTAAGATGGATTGGTAAAATAATTCATTATTTCAAAAAGTTTTATAAACTTTGACATTCGAGTTTAGAAGTCGATTTGTCTTTATTACATTGAACTGTAAATGGTTGTTTTTATATTTGAAGTAAGGAATTCCCAAGTGCTGGCGTAAATTACTTTTTATGTAGGTACTTGAGAATGAGTATGTCAACAAAATTAGACGCCACGTCATCATCTACCTCAGCAAAGCAATTCCCGAGCCGATAATCATATCATTACCCCAAAATTGCTCGTAAAAACCAGTAAATACAAATCCTGCCTAAAATCACTTCAAATTTAAATCGATTCACAAAAAATCGAGTACCACCCACCGTAATCTCGATTCCAATTCCGATTCGATTTACGACACGTTCCGTTTCGCGAAGTATCAGAAAGGGGCGTCTCCTAAACGCCATCGTATCGAGTGATCGTATCCTTAACAGATTCTCGATGCCGGCAGCAGATTGCGGGTTCCTACCTAATGTGTGTATCTGTGCTCTTGGTTTTAAGTGACACACGGTTATATTATATGTCAAATTTTTTGACGACCTTACGCGATTGTCTATAATATTGACTATAGACTATAGCTAAGTCTGAGGGGCCATGCTACTAACACTCATTTTTTTCTTTTTTTTTCTTTTGATGGCAAACAAGCTGACGGCCCACCTGATGTTAAGTGGTCACCACTGCCTATACCTAGACATCTGAAATACCAGAGGCCTTTCAAATGCGTTGCCATCCTAGTGTCAAAGTTGAAATGTCTCATGTGCCTGTAAATACACCCATATACAAAGTATTCATAATTATGCTTGTTGTAACTGCCCCGTTGGTCTCGTGGTCGCAAGCGAGACTGCTATGCAAGGGGTCCCGGATTCGAATCCCAGGTCGAGCAAAAGGTGTTATTGGGTTTTTCTATGAAATTCTCAGTAGCAGCTCGGAGTTCGGATATGTGCCCGGTTAATAGCAATAGGCCCCTTATTACATGGGACTTAAATATACCGGCGAACTGTGGGTGTACATTGGTACACCTCTGCCTAACCCTTCGGGGAATACAGGCGTGATGGTATATTTATATATTTTATATCATATGCTTGTATTTTTGGGCATTAGTGTAATTAGAGATTGGTTGAGATGAGATAGTTCTTCAGCAAAAGAATGGCCCTCTGTTTCAAATGGTTCGTTGACTTCCAAACATTTAGATAAAACAGAACAGTAACCATATCTGACGCTATTCTAGTTTCGCAACATTCATATCTGACTCTCCATTGCAGTGTCCATTCCAAGAACCGACTTAAGACCTATTTCCTACTGCCATAACTCATTTTCCCATTAAGTCGTTGCCATGGAAACTTGGCACATATTTTAGATATTTCCTTTTGAGATAGAACGAATTGGCATACGTTTTAAAATTTTATATAAGAACTTAAGTGTCGCGATCTTAAAAAAAAAGATGCTTAATTCTTCGAATGTCGGATTTTAATTTCTTTTTATTTTCGTTGTCTTGGCCTGGACTCAATTCTTTTTGGGTTAGGCTTTTTCTTTTATAAATTTCTATCTATCTGCCGTCATCTCAATGTAAGGTGGGCTTAGTGTCTTTTACTACATAAGCATAAAATAATGCACTCACGGTTAAAAATATCTTTATTAGTTTTATAGGTACCTGTTTTATATCTGAATTTTAGTCGATGATCTTCTTCTTTATCGTGTGGGCAGTAAAGTCTAAACGACCCCACACACCGTAGTGTCAAAGATTCTAAACCGCCCCAAGGGCCTCTGACATGGTTACCGATGTTAGTAATCTCCGAGAAAAACTAGTCGATTAAGCCGATGATTATGTCGATTCTTATTGATTTAATTTTTGCTCACTCTATACGACTTACCTTATATACTATGTATACTATTCACCTTTATATTTCAGCGAAGCCTAAGCAACAACTCGAAATCAAAGTCAAAACATTTATTTCAATTTAAGTTTATTTTTTCTAATATAATCATTTTATTTACTTTTATAGTACTTGGCCGCAGTATATAAAAAAGTATTTTTAAATATGATTTACACGAAAAAAAAAACAATTGAACCAACTCAGCTGCCCCTTCCAAAAGGTAGTTTAATATAGAGCAAAGGGCAAGAAACTCCATATTTTACTTTTTACAAAATATAGCAAATTATAGACACAGAAATAAATCAAAACTCCGCTCATCATCTTTCCCAACAGTATAGCACTTTAGCTTCAAGTCTAACGTAAATATTTGAATACCACCAACAGAGGATGTTGGCTGTCGGGAAATATACGGCATAGGGGAGAAATTTTTGTAAGGAAATTTTTAAATCAGAGCTTCTCGTGTAATTTTGCATACATTTCATTGTACACACGCAAAGTATGTACAATGTGTTTATTATATTCACCATCTTTCTGGAACCGTCTGTTTTTATAATCGGGTCAATTTGTCGGGGTTATGATGCGATTCTTTTTTTGAAAATTATGTGTGAAATATTAACGGCGGAGTGTAGCAGATTTTGTTATATCAAGTCTTCATTTAACTTTTATGTCTTGGCGAAGTTTATTAACAAGGAAAAATCTATACTAATATTATAAAAGTTTTTGAGTTTGTGAGGTTGTAGGGGGTAATCTCTGGATCTATTAAACCGATTCTGAAAATCCTTTTACCCTTAGAAAAGCTATATAACATCATGTTGCAAACCACGTGCGCAAAGCAGTAACCGACGTAACTTAACGCGGCTGAAATAAGCCCCGTGGACGAAGACGCGGTTAGGTAGAATTTTAAAAGTATAAAACAATGTCGCTCTGCGCTCGCGCTCTGTATGTATACAGCGGGAGCGTCTTTGTTTCATTCTATGTAAATAAGATTGTGCGTATTTCATTTATACCTATATAGTTTACTTATTCCTATTTATTTATAGCCTCATACAAAAATAAATGAAGAAACTTCATCTTAGACAGCATCAAATTAATATTATATTTATTTAGAAAATATGTCTCAATATTAATAAAATAACATAATTATTTCTGCTCACAACAATCCATGTCGGCGGCATCAATAATCCTAAATTAGGTTCATGTTAGCGCAAATATTAATAAAATAACTTTGAGATTTTATATTTAAGACAGCCTTAGTCTGGCTTAAGCTTAGTCTGATAATGATACTGTAATGATAATATTATACCTAAAGAAAAAATATTTTTTTGTTCGTTCGTTTGTATCGAATAGGCTACGAAACTACTGGACCGATTTTAACCATTATTTCACCAATAGATAACTACATTATTTCTTAGTAACATAGGCTACATAACATCACGCTACGGCCCACCGGAGCGGAGCAGTAATCAGCGACGTAACTTAACGCCGGTGGAATATACCACGTAGACAAAGCCGCGAGTAGTTCGCTAGTATACTATAAATACATAGTAAGATTATCTTCAGCAATATTATCTGCCTTCAGAATAAAAGCCTTTTTCTTTTAAGGAGAAGAATATAAATAAATATATAAATATACCATCACGCCTGTATTCCCCGAAGGGTTAGGCAGAGGTGTACCAATGTACACCCACAGTTCGCCGGTATATTTTAGGTCCCATGTAATAGGGGGCGAGCCTATTGCCATTAACCGGGCACAAATCCAAACTCCGAGCTGCTACTGAAAATTTCGTAGAAAAACCCAATAACACTTTTTGCTCGACCTGGGAATCGAACCCCTTGCACAGCAGTCGCACTTGTGACCACGAGACCAACGGGGCAGTAAGGAGAAGAAATAAATAAAATTGAGCGCTGCGTTTATAGCCAAATGAATATATTTATAAGCAGCCGGAAAAGATTATGAAAACATAATGAAATCTTCACCTGTAATAATTTTTGCAATATTCTTTTTACCTTTTGAGCGATGTAGACATTATACAGAAAAGCCATTGCAGTAATCACGGGATTTAGTCTTTAACATCATCACATGCTTAGCCTTTTTCCCAACTATGTTGGGGTCGGCTTCCAGTCTAACCGAATGCAGCTGCATACCAGTGTTTTACATGAAGCGACTGCCTATCTGACCTCCACATCCCAGTAACTGGGAAACACGATACCTCTTGGTTAGACTGGTTGTCAGACTTCTTGGCTTCTGTGAATCCATAACGACTGTCAAAGATCTTGAAATGACAGCCAAGACCAACGGGTTTACGTGCTTTCCGAGGCATTTGGGTGTCACACCACCAGCTTCCAAACTAAGAAATTATTAAGAAATTACTAAGAATTTTTTGTCCGACCTGGGAATCGAACCCAGGACCCCACGCTCACCAGTAGCGCTTGCGACCACGAGATCAACGGGGCAGCTTTTTTAGTCTTTAACAGAGAACTTTTTTTCAAGTTAGGAAAATTTTCCGGCCTCTCATTTTGTCGAACACGCTGCTCAAATCACATAATAACAAAAAGTACAATTTTAATAAGAACCCACACCTTTTCTGAAGTTGTATAAATTACCAAGCGATTAAAAAAAATAGTTGATACCAAACTCACTGTACCTAGAGACACTGGCTAGTTTATACATATCCCACCTAATGTTATTAGTTCAAATTCCTATAAGATCAATTTTGTTCTAAATTTAAATAAAAACTTAACAGTCCGCCACGAGGGCTCAAGATTGTTAAGGCAGCTTAAAATTTAATATAATTAGTGAAATATCGGAAACAATAAACGAATAAGGAAAGTGTGTTTAATCCCCCAGGACAATAATCACATTTATTTAATCTTTATAAAGGAAAACAAACAAATTGTACATTATGTCTTACAACTAGTTACATAATAAATTAGGTTAACATACAATTTACTACGTTTCCACATATAATTAAAAGAAGAAGAAATATGTACGCGCTGAAGGCAACATAAGACTTTAAATTGAAGTGAAATTTTATTATTTTATCAATTTTTTTCTTGAATTCATTGTGAGAAAATGTCAAAAATGCCGATTATATAATGTATTTTGTTTTATTAAACTATGAAGGGTCGCCCGCCCACTTACGATGCCCACAACAAAAATAGAGTAAACACGCGCTTTCGTCGTATTATATATACTAGCTGTTGCCCGCGGCTTCGCTTACGTTGACTGTTAACTGTTACGTAACTAATTAAGTATTGAATACTGTGTCATCATAATCCTTCAAGCAGGTGGAATGGTTGCTAAGGTAACTGCTTATAGTTACAAATGTGGGTTTTAGGAATTTGTCTACATATAGACGCCCGGAGTCTGGATTTGTGCCCGGTTGGTAATGGGCTTGTTACATACAATGTGTAATTGTCTAGTTCAGTGCAATCAATTGTGTTGTGTAGCATATTCCATGTATCATCATGGTTTCGAGTTACCATAAATTGACACTATTTATGCCCGGTTCCTAAAACTTACCAACCGGTAAATGTAACCAGAGTACCAAAAAAATGCTTTCGTATTTTCGCTGTTATTAAAGTTTATTTGTCAGCATACATACAGCATACATGATAGGTTTATATCCATAATTTTTGTAAACACTTTTTACATTCAAAATAGTCACCAGAATTTTCACAAACGATCAGTCAAGCATCAAAGGCATTACGACTGGTAAGAAAAACAATCCGTTTTGCATAATAGGAACCGAGCATAAAACGGCCATTAGCCAATTACATCGTCTTCCATTCGTCCGAGAACACATCACAGGCAGTCTTAGCATATAAGAGAGCGAGATTACAATTCCGAATTCCGTCACCAGCATAACTTCTATTTACAAGTGATATGAAGGTTACATAACAGTGTGACGTCACAATCGCTGTAGGAGATTGAAACGGATATTTTGCAGATATATCGCCAGCGACAGACCGCCGTCTGACAGTTGGAATAGTTGAATAGTTTCAAGGATCCGAGGGGTTTGGTCTGAAGCACAAGATTTGAGCAAACGAGAAATTGTGGTTTTGGGCGAATTCCGCCAAACTGTTATACGATACGATACTGTTGGCACAGTGGTTGATTTCCGCATGGAACAAACATTGGTAAGGCCTAGGTAGTTTTCCGGGTCGGGTTGTTTGTGTGAGTTTATTTGTTCGTCAACGTACCCACAATAAAGGAGAAATTCCTAAAGGAAACTTTTGTGGGAGGATTAATAATAGTGTCGGTGGAGTTACTTGCTCATTCTTCTCCATTGGAGGCCTACCAACTGGAACGAGCGACTAGCTTCATCATACCTACTGAATTATGGACAGTCTCCTTGAAAATTCAAAAGTGCCTGTAAATGGTCTAATTTAAATAAACGCTTTGATTTTTATATACTTAAGTCACCAGTCCACTTAAGCCAACTAAACCCAGAATCTTATGGTTCCAAATTCTGCAATAGTCTTGAGCGAACTGGGGGTTGCCCTTGGATACACTTGCATAGTGCATACAAAGATGATTTTGGCCCGGTGTTCTAAAACGGTGTGTTAAAATTTAATTCTATAATTTAATAACTAAGGTTCTATTTGGATCTATCTCGAAATCGCTTGCCATTACAAAGAACGATCGTGAGAATCGCCAATTTTTTTTTAACAATTTTTATTCTTCGTCGCCTCCTCTTGTAACTTAGCAATGTTAAGTGATATCTCTAGAACACATCCGGTTGATATATAGAGGCAATACCAGGGGAACTGTAAACCACTCTGGTGTTGTGTTACAGTAATGATACAATTTTCTTGGTAAATGCCATCGCAATACATTGTTAAGCCCGGCTCACACGGTATTAGTTTCATCGCGAAATTACAGCACCTTGCCGCAGTTTTTGGCTTAGTTTTATTGTAATTTGAACATAGACTTCGCGCTTGAATCCCCTAGAGTCGTTTGCTCACGGTGTTTGGTGACGTGTCAGTAAGTCTTCTAATAGACAATGAGCAGTTTTGCATCGTCGTCAAATTCATGTAGTGCTATGCTAGCGATCGTCAGCAAGAATCAATAATAAAATAATTTTTTTTTTTTTTCTTTTGGTAGTTGATTCCAGTATTTGTTTAGTTATAGTAATCGTGCTGCTGGGTTAATGCAGACGACGTGATGAAACTGCAAGCACACAATTATATAGTTGCGCGACACTGCCAACCGCATGCTCAACGGGACGAATCTGTTCTTTAAAAGAGGTGTAATCTGAAATACTGTCAAACATGTTTATGTTTGACAGTATTTCAGTAGCCTATTGCTATTCCAGGCTCTAATCTATCATTGTGCCAAATTTCATGTAGATCCGTTCAACCATTCTTCCATAATTGAGTAGCAAACATCCATTCATCCAAACTTTCACATAGAAAAAGCTGATGCATAGCTGATTTTTATTGACATCAATAAAAAGAAGTGACGAACTGACACAAGAAAATATTAAACCTTGCGTTACATTCCATTTTAGCTCTAATGAAAATCCCACATTTGACTTTACAACCCCAACCCACTTAGTGTAAGTAACACAAACGTTCCAAGACCACCATCTAATTCCAGCAGTAATCTTCGAAAATCTCCTGCTAAAACCGTCGTGTGGGCAAGCCGTTACCCAACTACGTCCGGTTATGTCGACGGGCAAGTGAAATATATCGCTCAGTGATGTATGGTACATTACTGTAGGATGTATTAAACTGAATGCGCTTTTGTCGGTAGCGTTAAGCATGACTTATCGTTGGTGCGGTGTTAAGGAGAGTTTAAAACTGGGCGAATACCAATATTCGTGATAGTAGTGTATTTGTTTTTTATTAAATATACTTACTTATAATATATTTCGCTGACGATGGCAATCTTTCGGTTCCCTCCAAATACCAAATGGTGCTGATTCACGTGTCATGATCGTGAACGGTATCAGTTGGGATAGGTAATCTCTTAACTGCCATGACTTATATCTTTATTATTTTAATTATTTTATATTGTTATTCTCCTACATTGCTTTCAAACATAAAACAAGAGCAACAAGAAATATGTAACCAAGATTTGCCTTTAACCGGTATTGAACGTGTATGACGACACTGGTGGAGCAGGAACTTAAGTTAGAAAAATAAATCATTATTTTAATCGATTCAAACTCAACAAAGAATAAAGACATAAACTACAACCATTATACTCAACAAGAATCGAATAATCAAAACGATATTAATCAACAATTCAGAACCACCCCTTCTGATATCCACCTTATAGATGCAAAGTTATTCAAGCCCTGGTAACGGTTTCTTCAGCATTATTAATGTTCGATTCTAGAGTAAAATATTCTTGAACGTCGGGATTTTTAAAACGAGGGTAGTACAAGATAAGCTGAGGGATATGGAGGAAGTTCTGATGTGTGAGGTAGACGTGACGAGGTGGAGGATGAGAGTTATGTCACTTCTTTGAAAGAGGACTACTTAATTCAAATCTTCTATATGCTCACAGTCTCATTGGTGTAATGGTAATACTCCAGACCGATTCCGGCCACGGCGGCTAATCTAAAGGTATTAACAGACGTTCGAAATTCACCGTCAATAATAATAATAATGTGCGGCGGACCGCTGCACATACCCTCGAATGTGGTCCGGAGCACACCAAGTTCGCGGTGCGGAGCGCACCATATTCGAACGTCTGTTAATACCTTTAATGCAGACTAGCCACGTACGCAGGAGATATTATAGTGCACGAGTGTGTGCGTAAACACAGGTGCACTCCCTCTTCCCTAACTCTCATAGCCCGATGGGACGGCAATCCGACACGACCGGAGAGAGATCAGGCGCAGGACCACCGGTTTTACGTGCTTTCCGAAGCACGGGGGCGTCACACCACCAACTTCCAAACTGGCTGCTACTGAGAAATTCCTAATGGAAAAACCCAATAACACTTTTTGCCCGACCTGGGAATCGAACCCGGGACCCCTTGCTCAGCAGTCGCGCTTGCGACCACGGGACCAACGGGGCAGTCAGTCAGCAGTTATAGTCTCATTGGTATTGTGGTATTGAACCCGCAACCTCATGCGTGACAGATTATCATCATCATCTGTTGGTAACAGGAGACGTCCTGCTGTTGAGATGATGATGATGATGATGATGATTGGTCCCGGAGTATTGATTCCGCAACCTCGTGTGTGATGGACGTTTTTGCTACTGAAAATAAATGGTAATTTGAGAAAATTTTGTAGCCTCCCTTTATAGGCTTCCCAAAACATCCCCACGCGATTTTTTGAAGCTTAAACGATAAATATTTGGTTTTTTAAATTTACGGGAAATTCTTAGCTTATTTCAGATTTTTACTTTTTCTGTTGCACTTTTATGGAAACATTTTTTTTATAATTATGAAATCCTGAATCCTGGTGTTTATGTGTCGATAAATATACAGCCTATCTAAGGTAACCGGAGGAATACCGTGAAGATTTACCACCTAGCTCCTAAACTATAAAATTTTGGAAAGCTCATGGAAGGAGGTTTTCTCATATTTTCTTTTGGACTTCATAATCTGCGTAGTCAGCATTTTATCTATTCCAATATTACAAAGAATAAACCTTATTTACTGTTTGTTAACAAAGTTAAACATCGTGAGGAAACATAAACATGAAACATTATGCAATAAACAAGTGAAAAACAAAACAAAGCTCATAAGTCCACTTCAAAGGTGAAACCCGCATTGAAAATTACAATCAACATTCTGACGTTGTTATTTTTTATTTCCTCAATTACGGCTCCCATGAAAAATTCCCGTCAATTTATCAGCACGTTTTGTGATGCTCGCATTTTTTGTTTAAATTAATTAAAACAAACATTTTTGTTGTATGTAGATGCTTTACTGAATTTTTATGGGTTACATGTGGTTTATTTTATTTTTTTGCTTTGTGTTTTTTTTTTCAAAATTTATTTTGTTTGCTACCGTATATATTATGTTTTTAGGGGTTGATTTTTAAATATTTTATTTATTTTTATCTAAAATTTTGAAAATTATCATTTCTGTGCAAAAGCTATCAAACTTCGCCCCCTATTACATGAGACCTAAATATACCGGCGAACTGTGGGTGTTGGTGCCCCTCTGCCCAACTCATCGGGGAATACAGGCGTGATGATATATATATATAGCTATCAAACTATTATAATTATATTATTCACTGCGGTCATATACGTATTTTTCTATCTATTGTCTGAAAATTCGTTATTTAATTAGACTATAAGCATAAGCTGCTTTAAATGTATTCTTACCTATATTTTTATTAAAACTCAGAATTGCATGTCTTTTGTTATGTGAATACGCAGATACACGTAGTTACATAGCAAAAGACATGCAATAAATAAAACACTAAGGGTCAAAAATTAAAATAAAGCAAATGTTTGTATTTTATTTAAGTTGACAACTGCAATAAAATACTGCAATAATTTTATATAGCAAGACACCACATTGTAGCTTAGGTACCAACAGAAACACCATCAAAACACTTGGTCCCCACAACACCTACCCTTGCATTCATTATTCAACAGCCCAAAACATCATCTGACAAACAGACAACAATAGTGAAGATTGATGCTGTAATCATGACTATATTAAATGGCCTCTCATCAGCGGTCACAGGCCTTTTGTTTGAGATGACGTTTATTTGTTGCGCCCCTCTTCTTGATATTATTCGTGAACGGATATTAATATTATTGACACACTGCTCTGTGATGTGATGAACATTCTCAGAAATTGTTTCGGCGGAATTTGAGTTAGGAAAAAGGAGTTGTGGTCTCGTATATATTTTTCAAAAAGCTTTCAAAAAGGGTGGTTGATTATCAATACTTAACACTAAGATTGGTTGAGTTGCAGTTTTGTGTAGATTGTTATTGTTATGCTTAAAACAGGAGACTGCCAAGTTGCCAACAGAAACAGTCTTCTAAAAGTATTGAAATCCGCTTTTAGGCGATTGGCACACTGCCCCGCATCACGGAGCGTGGCGCGGGGCAGTGTGCGAATCGCCTTAGTAAACAGGATCATAATTGAAGATGAAGAATGCTATGAACGGAATCAATGCCCCGGCCATTGGTAATTAGATAAACACCGTAGGCTTCACCCCTCCGCCTACCTCGAGTCGGTGGCAGTAAATAAAAAAGTCCCTAAAAATGTTTCAAAGTGGGGAAAAACATATAATTTATGCGACAAAATATTTCCCAGTGTGTCCCACACTCGAGTATGACGCAATTCACTTTTTCCTTTATTATATCCGCTATTGTCAGCCGAATCGACGGCGATTACAACAAAATGTTGTCCATCCAGACTTCATTAAGGTCTCACAGTACATAAAATTTGTTTTATTCCGTACTTTTACAATTCCTTCATAGTTATTTAATGGTGTCATTATTTCTTCATGACCATTTATTGTTCGTTCTCTTTTCATTTTATCGTTATTCGTTTACTGTGGAGTGATTTATGATGAGAAAAATTTAATATTGAAAGTACTGGTTGACTGATGACAAAGTAATCAAGATGGTATATGAGATCTTTTAGATATTTAGGAGCATCAAGTCGGCTTTTGTATTTATTCAACCTGTCTTACTGTTGAGCAAATGTCTCTCACTTTTCCCTATTTTTACCGATGGGAAATCATCAAATGACTTCCGGGAGGGAGTGTCAGACTTTTACTGACTAAAACCCATCCATGTTCATCCATGTTCCCTTTGCGTTTCGGGGGCGCGGTATCTCTTTCGAAAAATCCGCAGCCCCGGCAAGCATCGGCCCTGAGTCGCCCCTGAGTGGCCCCTCTTTGAGGCTAGACTCTTTCCTTACGTATATACATATATCTCATCACATCTATAAGTCATCTAAGCAACGTCGCCCTTCTTCCGTGTTTGTGAAGGGTGTGAATAGACGCTTAATGAAGGTGACATTCACATGTTATGCTGATCAGTTCGATCATTTTTCGTTATATCTGAGAACATTCTAGTTACGGATTAACAAAAGGTCAATGTTCAAATTTTGGTTTCTTTTAACAACATCACAGTGTTTAATGCAATTAGCTTAACTTTAAATACTCCCAAAATACCAGTACTGTTGCAAGCACCTGTAAGCACAATGTTCTGCAGACGCGCGTTGTATAAACACAGCATTCAATTTTAATTTTGTTTCTTCTTTGTAAAATTAAAGGCATTTGTCTTTAAAGCAGGTTATATTATCACTAAAGGTCAGCTTACTATGTAATATTATATTTGAATACCAGTGATTTCTTACACCAAAAACAAAAGTGGTTTTCCAGCTTTATTTTTAGCTTAATACTACTTAATTACTTCGTAGGTGTGCACTAGTACACCTCTGTCTAACCGTTCGGGGAATAGCTACAGGCATGATGTTAGTGTTATGTTATTTAGTATGATAAAGAGCTGCCCCGTTGGTCTCGTGGTCGCAAGTGCGACTGCTGTGCAAGGGGCCCGGGTTAGATTCCCAGGTCGAGCAAAAAGTGTCATTGGGTTTTTCAATGAAATTCTCAGTAGCAGCTCGGAGTTTGGATTTGTGCCCGCTTAATGGCAATAGGCTCGCCCCCTATTACATGGGACCTAAATATACCGGCGAACTGTGGGTGTACATTGGTACACCTCTGCCTAACCCTTCGAGGAATACAGGCGTGATGATGGTATGATAAAGAGTAATCATAGTTAAAGGCTGTGTGATGTTCTTTTTGCAACCCATATGTTATACTTAATTACTTGAATAATATACGCATGTGTGACACCATAATGGTTTGCCAATAGCGGTATTAGGTCCCATGTGATAATGTAGGTTCCTACGATACGGTTGTTATTAACCTGGCATAATTCCAACCCTGGATAATGGCAAATCATTTGTTGCTGCCTCATTGTAGCGCGACTGATAAACGTAGGATCCTGGGTTCGATTGTCAGGTTGGGTGAAATTATTTTATGTGTTTCTAATCTAGTTTTTAGTCATGGGATTACTTGAGGATGTGTTATGCCCGACCTCTTCAAATAGTACAGATGCAATATTTAGTTAGTCATTGTATTCCAAATAAAATCATGAGGTCCCTACTTTCTGTGCGTTAAATCGGTCTTGCCATACTTATTGGAATGGAATGTAACAGCTCATTTTTTAGGACACATAATGAATATTAATTGTCATCTGCAGTGCTTTCTGTTTTATTCAGTCTCATGCTTATTGAGGCAGATGCAAAATATGATTTTTATTACTCCTCTGCCGTTCTTTTCTAATTAATTACGTTGCGTGATCTAAGACACTTGTATCTTTTCGGACCATATTAATATTTACTTTCTTTTATTGTCTACATACTAAACCCAAAAGGTGTGAACGTATGTATCCAGCTAAGTGCTTGTAATTTATTTCCTTGAATATTCTAATGCAGTCAGTGTCTGCGACTGGTTCGGAAAAATGTTAGAGAAATTAGGCCACTATCTATCTTTACGAAAGAAGATCTTTACTAAGTCACTTCAATTTAAATTAACCAAAAGAATTTTTTACAGAAAACACTTTCAGTCTTTGGTTTTATCACCACCTCTATGACGTACACATCTACATCGGTTGATGTAGATCAAAAACTGTCTAGTTCAAAACTTTTTCATTCAAGGCCATGCCAGTCTAGGTACTGCTGGGGTTGCGGGTTGTTCGCAAGAGATACCGCGCCCCCGGAACGCAAAGGGCACAAGAAGGGACATGGATGGGTTCTAGTTAGTAAAAGTCTGACACTCCCTCCGGCTCCGCCCTGGCCGGGAGAAGTCATTTGATGATTCCCCATCGGTAAAAAATAACCAGTCTAGGTCTTTACCTAGACTGGTTGTTTTTACCGATGGTATAAGTGTATGACCTAGCCCTTTGGCTAGGCCAGGTCATAAACTAGTATATCTATAACCCCAAATCACTAGATATCACTTCAGTCCACTCCATCCACCATCAACGCCAGCTATTCAGCTTCGCATAACACTAAATATGCCAATACCAACTATTCGTATCATTGACATCTCAGATGGATAGAGGTAATATTATTACTGTTGTGCCATCTGTCTTGTCTTGGGTGGGCAGGGTTCCAAGCTACGTCACCATAACGTTAGTATACGTGACGGAATGTAATTCTATAAACTTGGGTTGAATGGTGATTCAAGAGCAATGACAGTCCAAGCTATCTTGATTAAAATTTGGACTATGCTATTTGGAGTGCTGCCGTAGTAGTGTGATTCATGAAACTTCCTTAGGTTTTGTTAATTATTTCGAGAATTTTGTAAGATTTAAATGTTGAATTTTAGAAACATTTAGTTTCCAAAGATTCTTAAAAAAAATACTGTAACTGTGACGGCTGATGTTAATAATAATAGTGTCGAAACTATTTAGATAAACTTTTGCTCCAACGGCTGGGTCAAACGACAGATGCAGAAGGCAGTTGTCTTGGATATTAGTACGCATATTGAGGGGGTCACTTTGGATCCTTGACCGCCGATAGCTTGGATCTTACAACCTCGTTCCTGTCAGAGCATTATTTCCAAAATTAATAAAAAAAAAAGTTTTTTATTTTAAATTATGAATAAAAAATATGTTGCATTTAACAATGTGGAAAAAAAAACATCAAAAAGATTATTAACAGTAATTTTATAAAAATCTTCGTCGGAAAATTTTGGTGAAGTGAGTTTTAGGACCTTTCATCCCACCTGACGCTGAATACCAGCTCTACTAAAGCTCACATCACACAATTTTATTATCTAAAACTTTTTTACATATCCATATAACACACATTTCTTATCTAACCCAACCAATCCTTTTTAATGTATAACCGCCTGAAATAACAGTGAACTAACCAAACCGAAATCCAATATTTATTTATGTATATCTCATCCCGACATTGTTCAATTAATTTGAAACGAAATAATTCACAACGCCAGTTTTGTATAACAATTAAATCATCTACACTACCCTTTCCCAGCAGTACTTGTTTTACCCGGACGATATTCGTAAAGTTAATACAACCCGATCCCTGAAGTTCTATTGTGACTTTAGTCTCAATGGTACAGGATTATAATTTAGCGCCATAACTGTGTATGTTTAATTGTTATGTTAATTACCATGCCGGAGGATACAGGGGATAATTAGTCACTCAGACGGTCCCCTGTCCGGCCCTGTGTTTTAAGGTACTTCTTGATTGCTGCGTAGAATGTGCACGAAGGGATTATGTAGGTACGTTAGCTGTCAGTTTAAATGTTCGGGTAAAATTTCTTTTTACATAACATAACATAAGACATAACATATCATCACGCTTGTATCCCCCTAAGGGTTAGGCAGAGGTGTACCAATGTACACCCACAGTTTGCCGGTGTGCTTAGGAGCGAGCGATGATGATGCAAGTGTCCAAAAGGCAATGCTGTTTTTTCGGCCATCGAAAAGGCCAGCTCTCTAGTCACGTAAAGAGTCGACCACTTGCTTGACGATGAATTTCATCAACTAATTTATTCTATATTATGACTACTTGTAAGATGAACAGACTGTCACTCCAAAAATCTCTCTTCATAAAGTCATTTTACAGTGGAAAACACAAAAGTTTAATTTACGGTTTCTGCACTAAGCAAATAACAAAGCTTTGAACTATACCTCTGTGTGAGACAGGTACGTACAGCGTAAGCCGCGTTAGACTGCATGACTGACACACCTGAGCAGGACGCGTTTGACCGTGGACGATCCATGCCTGCATTTTTAAACAAAGCGAAGCTGTACACGGTTACTTTACATCGTTCTGGAACCGAAAGCCATAAGCTTTTACAGTAACAGAAACTATTTGTAATATTATTTTCAATATAATAATATAACAAAAAAGAAGCTGCGAAGTTGGAAGGACGAGGCGTTGAAACGAGAAGAATGGAAGGAATGGAGGAAGGTCTTTGCCCAGGAGAGGGATAGACAAAGCTAACAAAAAGAAAATAACACGAAAATGTTTAACTATGAAATAATGAAAACTCGAAGTAGGTAACGCTTCCTTGCGGTCAATGCATATGTGTGTGTAAACCTTATTGACAGTCGGCTTAACGGTAGCCATTGAAAAATCCATTCATCGATCAGACAAAACCGCTACTAACAACAGCTGTTAGTAGCGGTTCAGAGTTAACTAACTGTGATGTCAAAATAAATAATAAATATCTAACTTCTTTATGAGACTATAGTGCAACAATGCCAATAGTAATTATTACTCGACTGGAGTTCATGTGTTTCGTCTCCAGAAAGATGCAAAAGTAAGGGTGAGGCCAAAATAGCGTAATTTGGTGAGTCGCAGAATTTCTGTCAATGTCATACAAAACTTCTGTTTCGTTCACACGGCGACGCAAAATAAATTGTCTCACAAAATTCGTAATTTCACAAAATTACGCTCGTTTGGCATCACTCTAACCGTGTAAAACTTGCGTGCATGTATCAATGATACTGCGCCTTTATAATAACGCTTTTGTGTGTATGCCCAATGGGCTGAAGGTACGTAGATACTTTCTTTTGTTTTTATTATGCCTGTGGGTTTACAGTTTTTTTTAGCTTTGATTTAATGTAATTAGCTTTTTTCATTTATTCTGACTATACATTATTATTCTTTACAATAATGAGAACACACAGTGAAATTATACTTCTATGCCTAGCTTTTTTTCTAACAATATTGAGGTCACCTTCCAGTATAACCAGTTGTAAGTGAATACCAGTATTTTACATAAAGCGAATGCCTATCCGCCCTACACAACTTAGTAAGTGGTATTATCACGATACCCCTTGGTAACTTGCACCGAGACACGGGTGTCACATCACTAACTCCTAAACTCTAATCTGCTACTGTAATTCCAAATGGTAAAACCTTTAAACACTTTTGCTCTACCCGGGAACCCAACCCAGGACTGCACATGATGTCTAAGATAAACTTAAAAAATACATATATTATTTATTTATTTATTTAACACTTTATGCACAAAATGTACAGCGGCGGACTTAATGCCAATGGCATTCATTTATATGAATTCATTATATGAATTGAAAGTCATATTGGTAATTGCCCGGTTACAAAACCCAAAAGGCCATCAAAGAGGCGGGCGCATTAGCCACTAGGCTATCATCCACCTTGATATTACAGCGAAAATATGAATGGAAAGCCTATCATCCCCTTTACTTCTAATGGTGGGTCCACACGATACAGACTTTTGTATGTACAGATATCTGCACAGACTATAAAGTCTGAGTAAAAATTTTTACTCAGAGGTCTTTACCAAATGTCTGTGCAGACTTTTCATCAGTTCAGACTTCGATTTTCTTAAATCTGTAGTTGTCTGGCCATTTGCCAGAGTTTTGCTCCGACAATCGTACAGACATGTACGCAGACTTCCGACTTTTCTGGTACACCGACATTTGTCTGTACTGATTTGTTGTACAGACAAAATTCAATAGAAGTCTGTGTTAAGTCTGTATCGTGTGGACCCACCATAACGTCTAAACCAGGAGGCTTCATCTCCATATACACATTAGACCTACTATTTGCCGGTCACGTTCCCCCATTCAAGTCGTGCACGCGTCCCGACTGCTGATCCCAACAATCACGGTGATGTATTACCGGAGTATGCTTGAAGCTCGTTAAACGATATCAACTTTATCTGTTCAGGATAATGGGCTATTTTCGATGGATTTTGTTAGAGGAAGGTGGCTTTAGGTTTTTCTAAAAATAGAAGAGATTTGCAGTGTTTGTTTTTCTGAAAATCGAAGTTTTTTTTTCTAGATATAAAACCGGGGTCAATTTTACTAGCTTCTATGAATGATCGAAATCTAATCTCAGTTTGAATCTGTCAAAAATGCCCATGGTTTACTCGTACCATTTTATTTACATTGATTGTCGCTGAGATGAGCTTGCGACTAGATTTTGAATGTTTTATTTGCGGTTAGATTTATTTATTATTATAAGTTCATAATAGGTAAATAATACTAAGGATAATTATATAGAAGGAAGATTTAAAGGTAACGCTAAGAAGATATATGATTTGATATATATATTTAAACGGTGAAACAAGGAAAGGGGACTTCTTGTTTTGGTTTATAATTCGTTTCTTTGGTCTCAGCTCTTATTCTCTTAGCTTGGGAAGAATTTTCAATGTTTTGTACTACTAAAAGGATATACAAGAATGTCTTCAATCAAATCAAGAAAATTACAAGAATAAAACCAACACTTTTCGTGGACTGGTAAAAAATGCCAAAGGCGTTAAGCCTTTGTGCCTTTTGTTGCATAAAGTTGTCAATATATCATGTGTTTTATCAATGGAAAAATATCATTAAGTACCAGTTTATACGCCATTTAAACTCAAAATGTACCATAAAATGAAAACAGACTTACAAATTTTCAGCAACTAAACCCGTACTTAGCACCGTAAACAATAAATCGATTGATTCCTCTAATACCTGGTACGTGTCCCGGAACAGGGATCAATGGGGCTTGAACCTCTGTAATTAGGGATCCGTATCGCGACAGTTGAAATTTTCAGAACACTTTTAAAGCCCATTGGCTCGTTCGTAACTGGAATGGGTTGAATGAAGGCGTAGGTTACTGTTGGCGGGTGTGATTACATTAAAATTTTTGAGTTGATCAAAGTCAAAGCATTTATTTCAATTAGACCATTTACAGGCACTTTTGAATGTCAAGAAGTTACAGTTTAAAGTTGAAGCTAGTTGCTCGTTCCAAAGCGTAGATCTCTATGGAGAAGAACGAGCAAGAAACTCCATGGACACTCTTTTTCTTCAATTTGGTTTTACAAAATCTTGGTTACAATATTCATGTTGCTTCTATATGTGAAAACAATGAAGGTGAATATTAAACAATTAAATAATACTAATAAAGATGTAGGCCATGACAGATAAGAGATGACCAATCCCAACTGACAGCGCCCGTTCACTAACATGACGCGTGCATCAGCACCGTTCAGCTCAACCATCTTGAAGGGAACTGAACGATCCAATGCACGCGCCACCGTCAGCGAGATATTTAAGTGAGCATGACAAAGCTCTCAACCGCCATAACATACCACCACGCCTGTATTCCCTGAAGAGTTAGGCAGAAGTGTAAAAATATGCACCCACCGTTCGCCGGTATGTTTACGTCCTATGTAGCGAGCCTATTGCCATTAACAGGACACAAATCTTAACTCCGAGCTGCTACTGCAGCCCTGTGGTTCCGTGTCTCGTGCACGGCCCACGGCTTTATGCTGAGCGTCAGCCTTTTCGCGCGGTAGTGGCGCATATAGATTATTGTTATTTTTTTTTTATTTTTGTGTTGTGCGTCGCTTTCGCAAGAATAAATGGTTTTTATTTCTTTCTTTCTTTCTACTGAGAATTTTATAGGAAAATCATTATAATGCGCCTGATCACTTCTAGGGTGTATCGGATTGCCGTCTCATGCATCGGACTATGACAGTGAGGGTAAAGGTAGTGTACACACTTGTATACTATAATATCTTCTGCGTACTTGGTGAGTCTCCATTGAGAATGACCACCATGACAGACATTCGGCCAGGAGAATATTACTCACTAGAAAACTGCCCGCGACTTCGTCCGCCTAACTTATTTCACCCGCCATAAGTTACGTCTTTGGTTAATGATTCGCTCTCATGGGTTGTACCGTGAGAGGGAATGGGAAGCAGTCGCCTCCTTCTGCAAAGCTGTAATGCTGGAGAAGGAGGCGGCGGGACGGGAAAGGGAAAGAAGAGTCCCCCGTCCCAGCGGCCGCCGCGGTAGACGCTCCGGGCGTCGTCGGGAGCCAGTTATATAGCGTATGTTGCTCAGGATTAATATAACTATCTATTGGTGAAAAACGGTTAAAATCGGTCCAGTAGTTTAAGAGCCTATTCGTTACAAACAAACAAATAAATCTTACACTTTTATAATATTACTATAATAGATAATGAATATTCTTCTTCGCACCAAATATTTCATAATAAAAGCCATAATGTTTCTGCCCTTGTTCCATGTTTCTAGGTATCGGACGCCGTCGCGCCGCCAGACGTTTTAAACGACCTTCAAAAGCGTCTGGAAGAAGTTATGGCCCACGGAAAGTGTCTAACAATAATGGATATTGGTATTTAACAACATTCGATAAAAACGGGCGAGACGCGCGAGAATGTCAGCGACTACAACATCTTTGATACTTGAGACCTGAGAAAAGGCCCTGTAATCAAGCTAGCAAGTATGAATACCTATTTAATTAGTTTATTCTATATTCTTTTTACCCATTTATGTTTTTAATAGTTTGCGTTTCTATTTTTTTATTACGTATGATCCACTATTAACTATGTATTTATCCGATTTTGATGAAGATGATGTTCATCGATTCAACGCTATTAAATAACATAATTATTATTATATTCAACCCGGGTAATGTAGGCAATATTTGATGCTAACAAAATCGAAACGGTAAATCAAAAAAGTGCAGGAATCTGAAAATTTAGTTATGCTTTCCTATCGAGTGGGAAGTTAATAATATAAAACATTATTTAAAAAAAAGATATTGAATAAATTAAAAAAAAACTGAAGCCTCATTATGACAAAACTCAAACTAAAAAGTATGTAACAAAAGAATTAAAAAAATCAAATTAATAATATAATTGTGTTAAGTTACACAATTATAGTTTAAATATACTTTAAGTAATAGTTAACTAGTCGAAGCAAAATACAACTTTAATTATTAAAACACGTGTAGACAACAGTTATTTGCTTTTACTTTTATTTAAGTTAAGTTTTCATCTAGTTTCGTGTTTTGTAATTGTTTGAAACAACTTGTATTTTCGCTTTAAGCCACTATCATTTTAAAGATTTCTAACATGTTGTTTTGAGTTTAATTCTATCCTGATATTTTGATGAAGTGCTTTGTTTTTTTTTTACAAATTGGAAATATTATTAGTTTGTTTGTTTGTCAAAACATTTAAAATTAAATAATTTCTACAGTCACAAAGTTTGGAAAACGGAATTAAGATTTAAAATGGTTCCTTTTATTATTTATTTATGAGTTATGGAAGACTTATAGCTAAACAAAACAGAATATAAAATAGTACGTGAAACTGACAGCCAATTACATTATCCAATAATTATTCTAAAAAAGGCCAGTGGGGTAAAACGCTATCAAAATAATTGTCTTTTTTTTACGTTCGATTTCAAAGTGCAAGAACGTTTAAGAATGTTTGTGCCTTTCCTGTGTGACAGCAGTTGAATAATAATATTTTTTTGGTTTAATATTCATAACCGTCAAATCGCTCGCACTAAAGCCCCACCCACTTCAACATAAGAATCAATCGTTTGTAACATTTTCTAATAAACTATCAAAACTATCGATAAACTGAGCTCAACCCATACACAGGGCGCTGTAAAATAAATCCCTATTTTGAGCCCCTGGGAATTGTTAAACAGATTTGATAGAAATTGGAAGGAAAATTTCGTTATTGACTTAATTAATTCCGTTCAAAGGTTGTAAGCTCTTTAATATTGTGTAAGGAATCTTAATTTACAATATTTTTAACTTTCAGCTGTGGTTTCTTGTAAATTGTTTCAATTGACTTTTGAGTTCTTCATTGTTACCATGGGAATTTTGGGGATTATGAGCAAATTAATGGGTTAGAAGGTTTGTTTAGTTTAACAATAGGAGGTTTTTTTATGGGAGCCTTACAATGGAAACTTGTATTTTAAGAGAAGTGAGTTTTCTGATATTGAGTATTTTTTTTATTAAATTTGAGATAGTGTTTTGATAGTAATACTTTATTATTTTGATTGCAGTGTTGATCTCGTGAACGCAAACGTGACGTATGAGTGCAGGTTATCTTGGGTTCGATTCCCAGGTCAGATATAATGTTAAATGAGTTTTTCTATTAAAGATGTCTTAGTAGAAAATCAAAGTTCGAAAGTTGGTGGTGTAACACCCCTTTGGTTCGGAAAGCACGTAAATGCGTTGTTTCGATAACTGGTCGAATGTTCGTTAAAACAATATTTCCCGAAACCGAACTTTATTAACCAAAAAATAATTTAATAAAAATCTATTCCCCAAGCGCAAAAAAATCCTAAAAAATAACACGATCATCCAAAACACGTTTTCCATTTTCAATTAATATGCTGAACCATAACCGCTTCCCTCCAAATAATATTTTATCGCTTTAATAAAAACATTATGACCAAGAAAAATATTAGTGAAGGCGAAAAAGGGCCCCTTTTGTTCCCAAACGAGTACATTGAGCGACTAAATGGTAATAATCGGAGCGATATCAAAGATTGCTTGAATCATTACCATAATGAAAGCGCTGAATTTGAAAGGAATTCTTTAGGACGATGTTTTTCGCGTTGAGTGTACAATGCTGGGGTTGTTATGATTGGTGAGTTATTAAAAAGTTTCTAAGCTTACAATTTTTTTGTTGGTTGATTTTTTTCTAAGAAAATATAATTTCATACCTTTAGGTAGGTACTTATTCATGCTGGGTGACTTTAAATTTATTTGAGGGATGAAAGTACTCATGAATATAAACAACCTTCACTAAATGAGAATTATTGTGAGACGTATTATTCCGATCTGTCATAATGAGGACAGATTTAAAAAAAAAAATCGATTTGTCCCCCTATTAGCAACGAAGAGACACTTCGAACAACTCCTAGGAGACTAACCTTCAAATACTATTACTACTAGAAATTATAAAGAAAAAAAAACTGCCATAGGTTGAAGCGTGTAGGCATATGTAAATGCTTCTAATTAGGAAGTTGAAAGCAATTAAAAACCTTCAGCACATTCAATAAAATTTAATAATAGGTCGTGGATAAATTGCCCGTCATTATTATCTATCCTATGGAGGTAGGCGCGGTATGTACTGCCCTGGCTTAGCGCGAAACTGGTGAGGTCGTCGAAGCCAGAGGTTGACCCAGGTGATGGACGATCAGCAGGTCGAGGTGGTGGAAGAGCGGTGGTTCGCATGCGCAGCGCCAGATGACGAGAAGGCCGTTCTCCTGGGTAGTATTACCCGGAACTAGGGACCCTGGAATTGAAGTCCATCGTGTGATTACGGATCCTCTGACAATCCTCTCCTGACGGTGACCACGGCGGTAGCGTAAGCGTGAGACAGAAGTACTATTGCGCTTAAGGCGAATGTGCGTAACGGTCACTGTCAGAATCGGAGTTTACAAAAATAAAAAATAAGTTTTATAAAGAAAAGAGTGAGAAGCACTATGATATAAAACTACTAATGATGTCCAAGCAGATGGAAAGCAAAAGATACAATATGATTACTACTGATCTGATCAAGGATGATAAATCACAATTTTTGCAAGTCATTGACCACACCGACATGAGTTAGCAATAAATGAGTTTTGTCAACACTTACCCAATACGGGGATAAACACTGTATAATTTAACTGTGACTAAACTGTAGGTTTAGTGTTAATTATGAGATTTAAATTCGGACTACACGTGAGAAGACACGCACTAAATACCCATGGTACTTAAAGTAGCTACGTGTACGTGCTGTCGCAGCTGAGCGGTGTCACGACTCCGGTGTCGATCGGCGACCCGTCCAGCGCTCGCGCAGGTGACGTGTGGAGAGGGAAGTAAAACAGGTTTTAACATGCGAGCGAGTGAGGCAAAACACTAGCGTAGTAAGTCAGGTGATGGGTTGGAACTTTCCACTATGACTCGTTGAATTCGAGTGATTTCTAATATTTTGAATCTATCTTAGTTATTTATTGTTTGTGTTTACTATAATGACGTTGAATATTAGAATACAACGTTACAATACCCCCCGCGCGCAACAAGGATTTTCGTCATGATCTGAGAATGAAAGAAAATCCGCATTACGAACTAGAGCTAGACTATTAGTTTAACCTTTCAAAATTCATCTTTCATACTTCTCGCAAACATGACTAGCAGCAGTTATTGTATACATTTAAGTGATACAAAACATAACTGACGCACAATATCATAAAATAAGTATAGGTATCTTGTTTTCCTTAACCGGATGCCTTACCAATAGACTTTAAAATAGAAGGTGGAATATACAATATGCAAGAGGAATTGTAAGTCATAAATTGTTAAAAAAAAAAAAAAAACAAAATGTGCGTTTTAGTGTATGAAGGCTATGCAAATATATGAAATTTTTATTGTATACTATTTATTTTTTCCTACTAGTTTTAAATCTTTAATGTGCCATGAACCTAAGTTTTTGCCAGACATGTCTTGTAAAACATAGACGAGAGGGGACTTTTTCTCAATTATCTTGGCTTTTATAAATTTAGGAGCCAGCTTTTTTGAGAATCTGCTCTCTTTATCGCTTAAAAAGTACGCTCGTTTCATGACTACGTCTCCAATATCAAATTCGGCAAATTTGCGTCTTAAATTATAATGTGATGTATTCTTAACATGGGCCTGCCATAACTTGGCTTGTACATCATTGAAGACAGAAGACAAAACACCTAAGTTTTCTGCATAAACGTCGCGTGGCAGGAATAGTATCTCGTCACCGAGATCATTGTCAGTATAATGTGACCCACAAGTAACAAGCTCACGGCCGAAAACTAAAAATGATGGAGAAAATCCTGTAGCCTCATTTACCGAGTTATTAATAGCAAACTGCATTTTAGGTATGAATATGTCCCATGACCTATGATCATTATCCACGTAGGTAGAAATGCAAGTGATAATGGTTCTGTTATAGCGCTCTACTAAGTTTACCTGAGGGGTATATTTAGGTGTGTAATAAACATTAGGGATATTATATTTCTTAAAAAATGCTTCAGCTACCTTGCCAGTAAACTGAGTGCCGTTATCCATTAACACAGTTTGAGGTATGCCGTGAGTTAAGAATACAGAATCTTCTAAAATTCTTGTAATTATGTCGGCATTAGCCTTTTTAATTGGAAAAATTAAACAAAATTTTGAAAAACAGCAAGTTACTACTAATATATAATTATTCTGCTTTTTTGAAGTAGGAAGAGGTCCCATGAGATCAATTGAGATCATTTGGAATGGTCGTGAACAATGTTTAGGACGACCCATTTCTCCTAAAATTTGATGATTTTGGGACTTGTAAGCTAAACATTTTTCGCAAGAACCAACAAATTTTACGACATCTTGGTACATACCAGGCCAATAGTAACGCAAGGCAAGACGTCGGTAAGTTTTGAAAATACCCATATGTCCAGCTGTAGGCTCGGAATGATTTTCAGTTATTATTGTCTCGCGGTGTTCAATAGGTACGACCTCTTTCCACGAGAATTCTGAAGTTAGTTCGTGTTTATTTTTAGATAACCTAAATAACGATTTATTTTTAATAATAAAATTTGGAAATTTGGAAGGATCATTTAAGCAACCGTAATATATGTTTTTATACCAGCAGTCTTTGGAAACTGTATATGAGTTTGCAATATTGATAGCACTAACCGGAACAATTCGGGAAAGCGCGTCAGGAATAATATTATCAACGCCTCGTCTGTGTTTTATGACGAAATTAAAGGATGAAAGACGTACGCCCCATCGAGCTAGTCGACCAGTAGGGTTACTTAAGGACAAGAACCACTTAAGAGCGCTGTGATCCGTGTAGACAGTAAACTGTTGACCGTTCTCAATGTAGCAACGCCAATGTTCGAGTGCACTAATAACAGCTAAGGTTTCGCGTTCGGTTATGCTGTAATTCCTCTCAGCAGCGCTTAGTGACTTACTCATATAAGCAATCGGGTGTTCCTTCCCTTCAATTGACTGAGTAAGCATTGCTCCGATACCGTAACTACTTGCATCTGTGTGCACTTCAAAAGGCTTATTATAGTCTGGACAAGAGAGAACAGGTGCAGAAATCAGACATTCCTTCAAACTTTGAAACGCAGCGTCAGCTTCGGGAGTCCACTTGAAAGAAGGGGTTCCTTTCTTTGATGAAGTCAACTTGTTTAGGGGACCAGCTATGGTACTGAAATTGGGTACAAAACGTCTGTACCACGTCGCAGTTCCTAAAAAACGTTTGAGGTCCTTACGACAATTAGGTGTCGGATAATTAAGTATGGCTTCAACCTTAGCTGGATCGGTACGTAAGCCAGAGCCATCGACAACATACCCTAGATATTTGAGCTGTGAGCTGAAAAAATGGGACTTTTCAAGGTTAATAGTCAAGTTTGCCTGTTTTAACTTGTCGAGTACACGTAAAAGTAGTGTGACGTGACTATTGAAATCCTTCGATACGATGATGATGTCATCTAAATAGGCAAACACCTTAAGGTCAAAGTTAGAAAAAAGCAAGTCAACCAATCGCTGCTGAGTAGCTGGTGCGTTCGTAAGGCCAAAAGCAGTCCGTTTGAATCGAAATGTTCCTCTACCCGGGACGTAAAATGCAGTCTTATCGCGATCTTCTGAAGCAATCGGAATCTGCCAAAATGCTTTGGACAAATCAATACTAGACAAGTAGCGTGCATCTCGTAAATTGTCAAGAATCTCGGAAATGTAAGGGAGATTGTAAGCATCGCGCTTTGTGACTGAATTCAATTTACGACTGTCCAGGCAAAATCGGGGTTGGCCGTTCTTCTTGGTCACAATCAGAACAGGAGATGACCACGCACTCTCACAAGGCTCAATCACGTCAAGCGAAAGCATCTCGTCAACCTGTTCAACCAAAATACGTTGCTTCTCCGGTGACAGACGATAGTACCGCTGACGGATTGGTTCGGAGTCACCTGTATCTATATGATGAGTGATAAGACTCGTAACGCCCAAGCCTTTGTTCTGAGAAGAAATGTCTTCGAACTGTTTAGTAACATTATCAGCCAGTTGCTTTTGTGACTGATCTAAGTGTTCGTAACCTTGTATGAAGGTTGGGTGAGCAGTAACCAAAGAACAATTATTGGTTTTGGTAATGGTAATGCTACTAATAAATTTTGGACACAGTTTAAATTTACGCCAAAAATCGATACCTAAAATAAGGTTACGTTTTATTTCCGGTATTACATATGCTTTTAAAATATGAAATTGATTTTCAAAATGAACTGGAATATTAATATACCCTAAGCTTTTAATATTTTGACCTCCCGCAGCTGTTCCTGTTATGCAATCAGCTTGAATAAGTGGCAAGCCATAAGCTCCTAGTACTGAATGAGCACCGTTACCTATAATTGTTACAGCAGAGCCTGAATCTAGAAGTCCCGAAACAGCGAGGTCGTTAATCTTAATAGATACATAAGGTCTATCATCGAGATCACCTTTATCATCGAGAATTGTGTAGATTTTATACGATGTAAAAAATAACTTAATAGTTTGTAGCCATTTATCCCAGTCCTCGCTATCAAATTTATTCTTTACACAATTCTCGGTAATTAGTTTTTTGATTCGGCATTCTTAACCTTACTACAAATGGGACAGTCGGGTGTTTTTACGCCTTTACGGCCGCATTTGAAACATACCACCTCATCTTTGTTAGCCGTACACTGTCTCAGATTATGTGAGTTATTACGGCAACGGGGGCAGTAACGTTGTTTCGTACTTGAATTAGACGTATCAACAGTATTGACTATAGTAGTGTCTGGTTTATTTTTAGAATTAAGTTTATTTTGGTAGTAATTTTGTTTAGAATAGTGTTTATTATATGAGTTATTGTAATCGTTATCTTTTGAATAAGTTTTATTATTTGACTGTCCTGAATATGCAAACTCTGGTGCTAGAGTATTCGAGCCCGGTTTAGGAGGTTCCCTGAATTGTGAAAAACGAGATTGAATTGCCTCGTAATTTCGACACAAGGTTCGCAATTCGTCGATAGATTTAATCTCTGATACAGAAGAGAGGGTGTTACAGTAAATTGGACGAATGTTGTGGAGAATAATTTCCAATTTATCTTCCTCTGATATTTTTTTCGTTAGGCGTGAAAAAAGTCCAGACATAATTGAAAGATAGATAATAATGTTCTCAGATTCTCCTTGTGTACGAGACCTAATTTCTGAAAGCAATCTGTAATCATAATCAGATTGATCGAAATCACGTCTCAATGACACTGTAAGATCGTTCCAACCCGAAACCGTATCCTTAATACTCCTGTACCAGTGCAGTGCATCACCAGTAAATATTTCGGTAGCATTAGATAAGACTTTGTTAAGTGGTATATTTCTGGCTTGGCAAAGTTCCTCACAACGTTGAATGAACGCCCGGACGCAGGACTTGCCGTCAAATTTTAATTTTGCGAATTTGTTAATATTGCCATCACAAGTAACGGTGACGTTAACTGGTGTCGAAAGAGAAGCCGTCGAGCAATCACTACTAGTGGTTTCTAGGAGATCTAAAGCTGTTTCGTTAAGCGAAGTAAGCTTTATCGCGGTTTTCTTATAATAATCAACACATTGTTTATAATCATCCTCAATTTTATCATAGCCTGTAATGCGGTTAAGCCGGTGATACAAATGATTGAGCAAATTTTGACATCGAAGCAAAGTGTTTTTATCTAAAGAAGTAGAATCTAAACTACCATTGACTTTATCGAGAACATTTACGACATCACTCAAGTCGTCAGCTGGATCGAAAGGGCTAGTAAGAATGTCCTGTGATGGAAATAATGGTCCACACTTTGCTATTTGTTTACGCAACTCCTGCACTGTGGCAGCTGGTGATTCACCCCTTATAGCAACCTCATACTCAAGCTCGGATTTTTGTAGCGACATGAATTTTACCGGATAAGCCATAATGTTATGTATATTTTATTTTTAATTAAAATATTGTAAAATAAAATAATAATAAAAAATTGGGTAAGTGTTGAACAGTGTATGAGAGTGAAAAAAAAACCAAGTGTTAAATACTCCGTCTGTTACAATATCTATTTAAACTTAGTAACGTCTCGGTTGTTCTTCCTTTAAATGTAAATAATGATCAAAATCAAATCATAAGAAAGCATGAATAAACCAAAAAACTAGAAAATAATAAAAAAGCATGGGTTACTTGCAACAGATAATTGAAGCACCAAAATAAAAATAAAAAAAGCAAAATAATGCAACTAATGTGTACGCACCGGAAACAAAAATAATAAATTACTAAATAAAGAAATCAGCAAAATATAAGTATAAGAACACTAAGTTACATAAAAAAATTATGTTGCTGACTGTACATGGTTAAAAAAACAACATTATTCGACGGCAAATAGACAAGCGAACAATATGAAAAAATAAAAAAAATAAAAAATTTTTTCACCCTGTATTTCGTGAAGTGACTGTAATTACGTCATAAAAATAATTTTTCAAAACAATAATTTTGCATACAAGGTTAAAATCGGTAACGTACACCTTAGTTACTATGCAACCAAAAAAATAAAAAAACGTTTCACATAATAATAAAAAAACTGACCACAAAAAACACCAAAAACACTTCTACCTCCATAGAAAAAAATAAATAAAAAAATGACCATTAAAAAAAAACCACGTTATGGGCGCCAATGAAGCATGTAGGCATATGTAAATGCTTCTAATTAGGAAGTTGAAAGCAATTAAAAACCTTCAGCACATTCAATAAAATTTAATAATAGGTCGTGGATAAATTGCCCGTCATTATTATCTATCCTATGGAGGTAGGCGCGGTATGTACTGCCCTGGCTTAGCGCGAAACTGGTGAGGTCGTCGAAGCCAGAGGTTGACCCAGGTGATGGACGATCAGCAGGTCGAGGTGGTGGAAGAGCGGTGGTTCGCATGCGCAGCGCCAGATGACGAGAAGGCCGTTCTCCTGGGTAGTATTACCCGGAACTAGGGACCCTGGAATTGAAGTCCATCGTGTGATTACGGATCCTCTGACAATCCTCTCCTGACGGTGACCACGGCGGTAGCGTAAGCGTGAGACAGAAGTACTATTGCGCTTAAGGCGAATGTGCGTAACGGTCACTGTCAGAATCGGAGTTTACAAAAATAAAAAATAAGTTTTATAAAGAAAAGAGTGAGAAGCACTATGATATAAAACTACTAATGATGTCCAAGCAGATGGAAAGCAAAAGATACAATATGATTACTACTGATCTGATCAAGGATGATAAATCACAATTTTTGCAAGTCATTGACCACACCGACATGAGTTAGCAATAAATGAGTTTTGTCAACACTTACCCAATACGGGGATAAACACTGTATAATTTAACTGTGACTAAACTGTAGGTTTAGTGGTAATTATGAGATTTAAATTCGGACTACACGTGAGAAGACACGCACTAAATACCCATGGTACTTAAAGTAGCTACGTGTACGTGCTGTCGCAGCTGAGCGGTGTCACGACTCCGGTGTCGATCGGCGACCCGTCCAGCGCTCGCGCAGGTGACGTGTGGAGAGGGAAGTAAAACAGGTTTTAACATGCGAGCGAGTGAGGCAAAACACTAGCGTAGTAAGTCAGGTGATGGGTTGGAACTTTCCACTATGACTCGTTGAATTCGAGTGATTTCTAATATTTTGAATCTATCTTAGTTATTTATTGTTTGTGTTTACTATAATGACGTTGAATATTAGAATACAACGTTACAAGGTACATTTAACATGCGCAGAATAGCAAATTGGTCTAAATAGTTCAGAGTTGGTCTCATAGTGAATGTTGTATAAAATATCACCCCTGATATATTGCCAATGAATTATAAACGTACACAGTCTTAATCCCAATTAAAAATGCTAATGTTAGCCGAATTTCTTGCCAGATTTTAATTTCAGTTTTTGTCATCTCGACTGGTGTTATTTTCATCTTTTCTTAATCAATTCATGCATATTCCTTATTTCCATTCAGCCGTTTGAGTGTGAAAACGTAACAAACATCCTAGCACCTCTTTTCTAGTTCTAATATCCACTTCATAATTATTATTCAGATCACGATTGAGACCTCGCCACGGATATTTTTTGTTTCAATTTCTTCATCCTTTACCAATTCTAAAATCACAAAAAGCAGTGACACAAACACACGAGTATCATCACGCCTGTATTCCTCAAAGGGTTAGGCAGAGGTGTACTTATGTACACCCACAGTTCCCCGGCATGTTTAGGTCCCATCTAATAGGGGGTGAGCCTATTGCCAATAACTGGGAATAAATCCGAACTCCAAGCTGATACTGAGATGTTCATAGAAAAACACTTTGCTCGACCTGGGAATCGAACCCAAGACCTCTGGCGGAGCAGTCGCGCTTAGAAACACTAGGCTAACGAGGCATTTAAAATGCAACGAATCCAAATAATTCATTAATTACTAACAAACTTTTCCCTGTATGCATCAGACATATTTCACGCCGATCTAATTTTAGCTAAACATTGATTTTGCATAAAATCCATTACATTTTCGATCGTGACGAGAAGGCTTATCTGGCTACCTTCGGGATGGGGGGATGAACGGGATTAATCACATGTGTTTCATCGTTTCATCCAACTAATTTTAATCACGATGCTTGTGCAAACCAATACTACCGCATAATCCTAACATCGGGGTATCGGCTTGTAAGGGCGATTGCAGATGATCTGTTTAAAATTTGAATTTTGGAGCCAAATAATAAAATTGTAGTTCTAATGTTATGGCCGTGTTTCAAAATGGATTGTTAGTTGGGATTTGTGCCCGGTTAATGGAAATAGGATCACCCCCTATTACTTAAGACATAAAATATACCGGCAAACATTGGTACACCTCTGCCAAACCCTTCGGGGAATACAGGCGTAATGGTATGTATGTGTGTGCTTCAAAATCTTTAGTTTTTTGACAACTTGTGTTAGGGTTATTTTGCCAATACGTACCTAAACCTTTTTTCTTTTATATAGATCATTACAGAGCAGGCCAATTATTTTTTAAGTGTTTTTCAAGTATTTTTATGCTTCTTTTTTATCGACATTCCCGTAACCGTGAGTCTAAGGCTTGCCGCCAGTTTTTTGGTCACATTTCCAGTTGACGTCGATGCTGAGATAATTTTGTGATGCCATTTTGTTTTTTTTTTTTAATGTTTCGTAGTAATGTTATATAGTATTTCTAAGGCTCTAAACCCACGACCAACTATTTTACCGATTTTTGACAGATTTCTTTTCGCCGGTAAAGAAATCCTGTCAAAATTCGTTAAAAAAGTCGGTAATGGGCGAAGAGGTTTAGGTTTATACATTTTGTACATATATTAGATATTAAACAGTTTATATTATACCTACAGTAATACAATTTTCATTGAAGTAATAAACTAATACATACACATTGACATAACACACATAGGCTTACATAGATTTAAGACACATAGGCCGCAAGTCCACAGTTGCCTGACATAATCTCTAGTCGGACTGTAGTTTATATCAATACCCATTCAATACCTTAGTCAGCTTTGCTCAATACCGGTATGGTTGAGCCCTAATACCGGCCGATAGCTCGGTAAATACCGTCACTCTACGTCACCGCACTATTTGCATATTTGATTGGGCACAGCCCAAACATTGTGCTCATTTTGAAAATAATAATTGAATGTGCTCCCGTATGATTGGTGATTGTGATAATAATGTAATTAAGGTTTGTGTTAATGGAAGTTGTGTCATAATATTTATTGAAACAAGGTGGTTATTTGAAGAATTAAAATGTTATTTAAACAGGTTTTTGCACTTGCAATACACAGACAGGCAGTGAAATAATTATATTGTACTAGCTTCTGATATATATTGTCGATATTTCCCTGTCAAACCGTGTAGATGGTTTTGGGAGACTATTTTTCAAATTCAAAGATTTCAAGTTTGTATTGATTAATAATAAATAAATAAATAATTTTGATTTTTTATTACCAGTTTTAGGTAGATATGATTGGCTGCTGGGCGAGACAATGATTTGGTGCTATTTTTTATTGATTTATCATGTCGCAGTATAACATTCAATTACAATCACTTTTTTTTAACTAAATGTTGTTTGCTATAACATTTAGTTAACTATAGCTATAACATAACATTATTTTAAGTTAGTTACTTAGTTAAATAGTAATTTAACTAAGTGCTGCACCTAACAAAACGGATCTCGATTTCATTCCTAAATGATAAACCATCCAATCTTCAAATCGAGACCCTTCAGAGATAAGGCTCGTTGCTCCATTTTTCTCTCCTAACAGATCAAGAAAGATGCAATTTGATTAAAACTCAGACCGGTACAATTTTTCTTTGACTTCGTTTAAAATCAATTTTCGCGACTTCGTTAACTTTATCGTTGAAAGATAAATTGTCGGCGAATCGAACGTTTATATCTACCATTAATCCTGCATTGATGATATCAATCAGCAATTATTGAAAAGAAAGGAATATTGAAATAGAAATAAAAGAAAGATCTGCTCTTTGAGAAAAGTTTTTTGGGGTCGATGAACTCGCGAAACTGCCTCGTTAGCCTAGTGGTGCTAAGCACGACTGCTTCGCTAGAGGTCCTGGGTTCGATTCCCAGGTCGAGCAAAACGTATTATTGGGTTTTTCTACGAAATTTTTAGTAGCAGCTCGGAGTTTTGCATTTGTGCCCGGTTAATGGCAATAGGCTCGCCCCCTATTACATGGGACCTAAATATACCGGCGAACTGTGGGTGTACATTGGTACCCTTCGGGGAATACAGGCGTGATGGTATATATAATTATTGAAAAGAAACGAATTTTGAAGACAAATAGAAATAAAGGAAAGATCTGCTCTTTGAGGAAAGTTTTGGGGGGTCAATGAACTCGCGAATAGTTTTATTTGTAGGTTGAGCACGTTTTTCTTTAGTGGTAAAGGTACGAGTGATAGAAACTTGAGTTTTGCGTGGAAGTTGGTAGGTATAAATTGTTTTGTACTCGTCGTGCATGAAAATCAAACTACAATGTTTTACCTCTAGGTGTACTTAATCCGGGACACGTAAAGGTACTTAGAATGGCGAGTTACTAAGAATATGGAGTTTTTTAAATTTATTTCTTTTTCAGACATAAAACGTTACTCCATTCAGTTCAGTTTTTAACACATTTAAAAACATTTAAAACTATATCTTCAAATGTTTTTAAATGTGTTTTTAGATGTTTTTTATCTATGCTACGAACTTATAAAACGAATCCATTGCATTAACAGTTTTTATCGATTTTCAATCTTCATAAATGGTAAAGTTTGAATGGATGGATGCTTGTTACTCAACCATTCCAGAATGGCCTTCAATGGAACATTTCTGAATGACATTTGGCACAGAGATAGATTATAGTTTGGAACTGCTTGGATTATAGTCTCCATTATAACCCGGAATAATTTACGGTTCCCGTGTGTTAATTATATCAAATTTGCTGCAAACGAAATTACCTTAAATTTGGTAGGTGCAGAGATTGTACATAATAACATTAAGCACAAAGACGCATTTTTTTTCTCCTGACATTTCTCCTGTATCGTGGGTGCGTTTACAAACCTAATAAACTCACATACACAAGCAACTAGACCCGGAACAATTACCTATAGGCCATACACATATTAGTTCCGTGCAGGAATCGAACCCCCGACACGCAGCGCAGCAGCTAACCGCTCAGCATTGTTCGTGTTTTCAATAAATGTTACATCACGGTGTTCTAAATAAAACAAAAAATACACACATACATATACAAACTCTCGCCTATTTCCCATGGGGCCTACCCCCAGACAGAAACCACAGAGCGCCACCTGCTACGATCCTTACATACTTCTTTCGCCTCGTTATTCATACATTTGGTCATACAAGCACGCCAGTTACGAGCACTACGCACCCGACCTCTCTGGAGAACCTCACCGATAAAGACAGGGTAAGTCTTTCTAGGGCGTCCCCTCCCGGCGTTGCCACTCACATCTGCCATATAAAACCATTTGTTAGTCGCCTTTCACTTATCCTCTCAACATGACCGAACCATCAACAAATTTAGCACAATATTAAATAGGTATAGTCTCGTCTAACAGTTAATCACAGCCACCTAAATCCAGTAGCAATAGAACTACAATCTAATAACCTGACACAGAACGATATAATCTGAATATAAGTTGAACGAGCTCGTTTTATCCGACCACCAGGTGTAGCGGTTTCATAATGAAATGCGATATGCACTAACATTTGCCGCATGCAGTTTGTAGAGGGCCCAAGTGATAAAATTTTGGCGAGCGGAGACACTGATAGAAGTAGAAGTTTAAATAGTTTCGAATTATGAACACATTGAGTCAAATAACGCCTGTCTGTCATAACATTGCTTATAATAGATACATATGTAAATTCACGCATCTTTCTCATGTGGGGTAGGCAGAAACCATAGAACGCCACCTGCTTCAATCCTTACTTTTATATGTATATATGTTTGCTTATGTATATAGTCATGTATTATTATATTGAATTTCAGTTTTATTTTTTAATTTTATATCTTAATATTGATTAATTTTAAAGTCATTTTTCTTATTTGCACCTACCACAATTTGTCTCTGCATCACCCTAAGGTTGACTGGTAGAGAATGCCATTGGCATTAAGTCCGCCGCTGTACATTTTGTGTGCATAAAGTGTTAAATAAATAAATAAATACTTAGTCCTTTCTCCACGTTCATACATCTGGTCATACAAGCACGCCGGTTACGAGTAACATCTTTCTACACATTATGGTGTGCAAATAAATGAATATAAATGGATGAGTACTGCGCACCCGATTTTGAAGAACCTCGCCAATAAGGTCAGGGTAGGTCTTTCTAGGACTTCCCTTTTTGACGTTGCCGCTCATATTTGCTATATCAAATCCCATGCAAATCCCTTTTGTTAGTTGCTTTAAACTCATCCTCTCAACATGACCGAACCACCTAAACACACTCTTTTAACCTGTATATTAATATCTTTATTTAATTTTTAAAGAAACGAGAAATATGGAAAGCAATCTAAAACAATTCATATTGTTTTCCGTATTCCACTTTTTCACGCTGAAACAACATGGATAATATAAATAAGATATTGTAAAAAAATAATTTGAAACCATGTCTGTGGAGTTTCTTGCTCGTTCTTTTCCGTAGAGATATACCCACGTTTTGGAACTTCAACTTTCTGACTAATAGACCGACTCCTTGAAAATTTATATAAAAGTCCCTGATGTAGGTACTAATTGAAATGCATGCTATCTTATTGATATCTCATATCCTCCATAGTTCATCACTTAACCCCCACCCGATATTTCAGTACTTACTATTAAAATATTCACTGTTGCGTTTTGAGTTATAAATCACGGATTTAAACTGTACGGAACCACAACAAGTGATCACTTTAATATACCTGTGTAACTTGTTTGAAATTACACTATTAGACACAAGGGAATAAATACACAATTAGTTTTAAAACTACACGCGAGTTAGGAAGGAGTTTAAGTGCTTTTAGTTGTTTTTATTGTAGTCTTTCGGGATTAGGTATGTTAAACTATTTAGGAGTTGTCCTTGCATTTTTTTTTTATCCTTTCAGCTGTAGGACAGACTTTTAAAGGGCGAATTTAATTGTTTAATTAAAATTTGTCAGTTAAATTCTGATTTAAAACTGTTCAGTTCAGTCAAATTTTGATTACAAATGGGTACAAAATAATGTTAAAATAATAGTTACTTTATGTGTGTCTAAAAACACAAAATATTATTATTTTATCATCATCATCTGCTTAGCTTTTTTCTAATTGTGTTGGAGTCATCTTCCAGTCTAACCGGATGCAGCTAAATACCAGTGTTTTACATGGAGCTACTGCTTATCAGACCTCCACAACCCAGTAACTGAATATAATTTTTAAAACATGATCAAACAATATTAAAGTCTTTTATGATCTTTTAATATCATGGCCTCGTGTTTAAGACGCTCGATTTTCATGCACGATTTTCGTGCATGGGTTCGCAACCGGGCACAGGCAAGTACATATGTGATTTATTCTATTAATTTATTTATAATTAATGATTTATTCATAACTACTTTCTAATTTTTATTTATCTTGAACATCCAGGTTTCCTCACGGTGTTTTTATTCACTAATAACATCTGAGGAAATCTCGATTTATAATTAATATCTGAAATTGACCGAAACCGCCAAGCCGCCTTGAGCAAGCGTGGAGATCAATGTTCGTACTTTCTTTGTTGAGAAGAGGCCTTTGCCCTGTGGGACAATAATAGGCTTGGATTGTTATTGTGATGTTAAAAATCTTTCAATTTTTAGAGGTTGCCGACCTGCTGACATTATACAGGGTGTTTGGTGCATCGTGTGCCAAATTGAAATGGTCGCCTGAGGGGGTCATCTGCTATCCTTTCAGACCCCTAAACACTTCTCATGCCCTGTGTATTATTTTTCATCGACTTTTTAAAGTTTTATAAAAAAAATACCAAAATTGTACATTCAAATACATTTTTTTTTTAAAACTACGCGTCGTAGACTCTGTATTTTAATTTTATTTAGATGTGCATTGTACTACAGTTCTTTTAAATTCAAAATTAGTGACATTAGCCATCTAGTTTTCTACTTATTTACTCGCAAAGTTTTGAACTTCAATTAAAGCTGTCCATGTTACAGCTATTTACATGGCTATAAAAAAATAACCAAATGAGACCGGGATCTAAGAACTTCGTCAAAAATTTTCTAGTCTGTCCTCTTGCTAGTGATGTGCCACATGCCATAAAAATCTTTTTACAACTTCGTGAATTCGCTAGAATTGTGAATCGAGTCACAAAATACAAAATTCCAAATTATGGTTTAAAATTCTTGTTTTGCTTAAATAACACCTGATAAACGTATTAAATATGTTATCTCACCCTTATAAGATAAAATCTGTCTCGTACCTCTCTTTTTTGGGGGAGGGGCTACTAGAAATAATAAAAAATGTATTTTTAACATTTATTTCATTATTTTTTGCATATTCTGCTTAAATTGTTGGCTTCTATTGCGAATGCAGGCCAGACATCTATTTCGTATTTCCACAGTTGTTGTACGAAGTCGCATTTCCTCCTTAACCTCCTTTGAAAAGATTTCTGACTTTTAGCCAGAAAAAAAAGGAAAGGTTTAGTGTAAACGTTTGGGCAGGAGTGATTGGAATCAGGTAGTTGGACCGCATTACCTGCCCGAAAACTTCAATGGCGACAACTATTTAGAGTTCCTTCAAAATGACGTGCCCGAATTAGTGGCCGAGGTGCCCGTATGTAATGAAAGATGTGCCCAAAGTATTCCAGCATGACGGCTGTCCCGCGCATTGGCGTTTGACTGTGAGGGAATATCTTGATAATGTGTTCCATAATGCGCGGATTGGTGGCCCTATTGCATGACCGGCACGTTCCCCAGGCCTAACTTCGCTAGACTTTTAACTAGTTTTTGACTAGTATACGCCACGGAGGTTCCGACTAGGGATGTACTATTTCAACGCATTCAAACGGCGTTCAATAAAATTAAGGAGGAAATGCGACTTCGTACAACAACTGTGGAAATACGAAATAGATGTCTGGCCTGCATTCGCAATAGAAGCCAACAATTTAAGCAGAATATGCAAAAAATAATGAAATAAATGTTAAAAATACATTTTTTATTATTTCTAGTAGCCCCTCCCCCAAAAAAGAGAGGTACGAGACAGATTTTATCTTATAAGAGTGAGATAACATATTTAATACGTTTTCAGGTGTTATCTAGGCAAAACAAAAATTTTAAACCATAATTTGGAATTTTGTATTTTGTGACTCGATTCACAATTCTAGTGAATTCACGAAGTTGTAAAAAGATTTTTATAGCATGTGGCACATCACTAGCAAGAGGACAGACTAGAGAATTTTTGACGAAGTTCTTAGATCCCGGTCTCATTTGGTTATTTTTTTATAGCCATGTAAATAGCTGTAACATGGACAGCTTTAATTGAAGTCCAAAACTTTGCGAGTAAATAAGTAGAAAACTAGATGGTTAATGTCACTAATTTTGAATTTAAAAGAACTGTAGTACAATGCACATCTAAATAAAATTAAAATACAGAGTCTACGACGCGTAGTTTTAAAAAAAAATGTATTTGAATGTAAAATTTTGGTATTTTTTTTATAAAACTTTAAAAAGTCGATGAAAAATAATACACAGGGCATGAGAAGTGTTTAGGGGTCTGAAAGGATAGCAGATGACCCCCTCAGTCGACCATTTCAATCTGGCACACGATGCACCAAACACCCTGTATTATTTATTTTATTCATAAAAAAGTTGTCTACTCATCGTGTATCAAAAGTAAATTAGATACGTTTCAGCATTTAAATATAACTTATTTTTGATCGTAGAATAATAATGACAGGTCTTCAAAAGATAGTTTGACGTGTTATCTGTCATATTAGAAAAGTTCTTTAGACCTTCGTCAAAGTAGAAGAATGAAATAAATATGTATTTCATTCTTCTACTACTTTTCACATTTTCTACTTCTAATTACAGAAGAGTCACGTTAGATTATTTTATTTGACTAGTTCTGTAAATAAATGCTTTTGAAAGTGAAAGTTCTGAACTTGTTCTATTTGAAAATGTATATGTTGCAGTTAAAACTCTTAACCAGTCAAAAGTACTATTGACTAGCAAAATCAGTCAAAAGTACTTTTGACCGTATGCTTTAGTCAATAATACTTTTGACTAAAATAACAGTTAAAAGTACTTTTGCCCAATGGAGCTGGTTAAAAGTACTTTTGACTAAGTGATTCCGTCAAAAGTGGTTTTGACTGCTCGAATCAGTCAAAACTCTTAAAAATCAGTCACTAATCTGCAATAAAAATTAATAATCATATCTATTCTTTATAAAAGTAAATTATAGGATGAAACAGCGAGCGAAGCGAGCTCGGGGCTTGGGGCACCCCGACTCGGACAGGTTAGGTTAGAAGGGGATGGCGGGGTCTAGAGAGCGAGCGAAGCGAGCGAACAGACCCCCCCATCCACTTCGTGGTTATTTTTTTTGTAAACCCTTGAGCCCCGCGAAGCGGGGCTCCTCTACTATGCTTTTTAAGCATTATTCACATCTGACAAGTTAATAGTGCTTTTGACTGATGCTTTATTGCAGTTAAAACTACTTTTGACGAAGAGCGTTAGTCAAAAGTACTTTTAACCGCAAATTTGCAGTCAAAAGTACTAATAACCAATATTTTTCAGTCAAAACCACTTTTGACCAACCTGCTCAGTCAAAAGTAGTTTTGACTGATTTTGCTAGTCAATAGTACTTTTGACTGGTTAAGAGTTTTGACTGCAACATATATACTGTTAGTAATTTGTCAACTGAAGTTTATTATTGACTTCGCAACTTTCTCGGTGTGGTTTTTTTCATGTCTTTGGTTACTGGTCCGCCCCCGTAAATTGTGGCGTGATGTTATAAAGCTACACTCAGCGGCACGGAATGTGGCCCAAGCGCATTATGTAGCTTATTATCAAAATTTAACTCAAAACAGCGTTTTTTTTTTGTTGTAAATCTTAAATGTTTATTCACATCCTTAATGCGAATGATTAATTAACAAAAAAAAGAGTTAACATTTAAAATTAAACAAAATTACAAAAAACGACATTAAGGCCAAGTTTGAAAACAATGTTTATGAATGAAATTTAGAAAATAACGCTATGGTACTTAAAATTAATAGCGGGTATTTGCACCTCTGGCTCTGATGACCACCTGCATGTGATCAGGCATGCTGTGGATTACGTTTTTAATGTCCACATGGGGTATTTCTTCTCAGGCGGCCAACTGAACGGGTTTCATCTGACTGATAGTCTCTGGAGGGTTGGAATTGGATCGGATGTGTCTTTAAAGCAGGTCCTAGCAATGTTCTCTCGGATTAATGCCTGCGCTTCGTGCCGGCCACTCCAATTTTGTAATTCTCGCCTCCAATAGTTAATAATCCATGCAACGAGCTGTGTGAGGTCGGACATTATCTTGCATTAAGAACAAATCTTTGCCATCGATGAATCCCACGAATGGTTTAACATGTTCTTGGAAGATCTCTTCAATGTATTGCACTGCCGTTAGACGACCTGCAACTGCTGCCAACTCTGTGCGTGCGTCTGAACAGATCCCTCCGCAAATCATAACTAATCCACCATGAAAACTGTCGATTTCCCTGGTAGTGTTTGGCAGAAACTTCTCTCTATGCCTTCTCTATCCACGTTCGCGGCCATCTGGACCTCTTAAGGCCACTTTGCATTCGTCAGTCCACAGAACTTTACTGCATTGCTCGTGAGTCCAATTTGCGTGTTCGCGAGCGAACCAAAGTCGAGCTACGCGATGGTGCCTGGGCAGCTCTGAACCTCGAATTGGTCTTCGAGCATGCAGATCCTGTTCCTCCATTCTTCTTCTTATTGTTCGCTCACTTACGTTGATCCCACTTGCCGTTTGTGGCCGCTGCTGTATTTAAACCGCAGTAAGAAACCGATTTCTCAAAATTACAAGAGCGATAAATTGGTCATCTCGAGCTGATGTCCGCCTAATACCACCACTTTCTGGTCTCCTTGTGTAAAGGCCAGTCTGGTCGTACCTTCTTAAGGCGTACCTAAGAGTTGAACGAGGTACATTTAAAGTTTCGACAATCTATTGCTGCGTTTGCCCCTTACTCCGAAGCAACACAGCCTGAGCAACTTGAGCTGAAGTTAGAGGCATTGTGATCCAATTCTGGACGCATAAATGACTACAGATTAATTAAAAAATAAAACAATAAAGATTAAATGCACGACCATTTCAGTATCGAGTTTTAACTCGCCAATGTTAGGTGCGTTTCGGTAACGAACTAACGTTAAGGGTCACAGAAATTAAACAAATTAACTTTTTTTTTGTGCTCACTCACTTAAATTAACAGAAACAAATGTCCTAACAATCTACCATTCGAAATTCTCATATGCGATATCAAAATCGCCTATTATCGGTTTCTTTATGTTTGGGCTACATTCCGTGCCGCTGAGTGTATTTCTACTCAATCTGGCTATCATATAGGTACCAAAATATTATTTGAATCCGACTTGTAAACAAAAAAGCTTTTTATTTTTATTATACGAGTATTAGTACCTACCTATACATAAAAAGTAAAAAAATATAGCGTAAGACATTCACAGTCAGCAAAATAACACCAATAAAAACTTTTCCAAATTCGAAACCACACTTCACCAATCACAATGACATTAATCACAAAAATTCTTCTAACAACATTTAAAAAAAGAAAACCGAAACACCCGAACTTATTACCCGAGTCACAAACAAAGATAAAAAAAAAGAAAAAAAAAGCAAAACGGATTAACAAAGGAACATCGAATGCCAAAAGGAAAATACCTTATTTCGATTCAAATTGCGAAAATAGTTCTAAGAAAATCGCTCGCGAGACAGTAGCGATGCTTAAGACGGCCGTTTGTTCTAGAATAAGAAACAAATCTTTTTGTTTTAAAGGAAACTTTTAAGAAAGTGGAGGAAGGAAGGCATTTATTGCGCTAAAAGCCCCGACGGAACTAACTTTAAAATGGATTCAACTTTGTCCGTTGCATTTAACTTGGCTGTGTGTGACACCGTTGTGTAATTATGTTTGTTAAGTAGACGTAACGTACCATATACACATGTTCATGATCTTACTTTGAGAGAATTTAAATGTGGAATTTATAAAATAAGTAATCTGCTTTTATTAATCATGATTATTTTGTTTTTCCATTTGCGAATGAAGTGGAAACTTACTTTTCAATTCATCAGATAGAGAGGCATTGGTAGTGCTACCAGAAACCAAGCAATGTGCAAATATTGGTTGCATTATACAGAGTATGAAGGTAAACTACAGCTCAGGCAACAATACTTTTAAAATTGCTCGAAAGATATTGAAACCAAGCCATTTTCCAAGAAAATGTTATTTTAACCAGATACAGAAAATTTCTCAATGTACTGCTGCTGGGTTTGTTTTTAATATATTTAAAAGAAAAGTTAATAAATGTTTAAAACATTACTGGGAATATAAAGGCTCCGCCTGGTTTAGCCATATCAAACCTTATTCGATTAATTTGTTACTATGACATAATCTTCACTTAAAATAGGAATACATTTTGGGTGTACATTGGTACACCTCTGCCTAACCCTTCGGGGAATACAGGCGTGCTGGTACATTTTTATTTAGCTTAAGCTAGTTGAGAGCTAGATGTAGTCACTCAATTCCAAGAAAATATGGCCAGTGTAGAAGAGGCAAAAAATAGCCACATCTGGTTCATGCTCTCATGTAAAAAGCATTGTAGGATTTTTTGGAGTGGCTGAGACACACAGAAAAAATAAGTCAAATATGGCTGAGCCATACACTACCAGAAAAATATGGCACGTCAAGAAGCACCATTACATAACGTTTTTTTTTTTTTTTTTTTTATAGACGGGAAATCATCAAATAACTTCCCCCGCCCTGGGCGGGGCGGGAGGGAGTGTCAGACTTTTACTGACTAAAACCCGTCTATGTTCCTTTCATGTGCCCTTTGCGTTCCGGGGGCGCGGTATCTCTTTCGAACAACCCGCAGATTACATAACGGTGTGACAAACATTATGACAAACAAAAGAAGATTTCGCGCAGTCCTCTGAAAGCAAAGTCTCTTTAATCTTATTGTTCTTTACTATTTTCCAAGCGTTTTCATTGATATCAAGTTTGGTCGATATCTCTTTGACTACAGCCTCAAGTTTTCTTTGGGCGTTTAAAATGGTCTGGTACTGCTGTTATTAGATAACGGTGGGTTATTTCAATATTGTGTTAAAAGAAGACAGTTCTTGTTGGTCCATATTAGCGACCAGGTTTTGCTCGTGACTTTGTTCGAGTGGAAGTTAAGTACCTATCCTATACCATGTGCATACACCTATCTTGCCTTGTTTGTGACATTGCGCCCTTTTATCAGTAAAATAATTTTTGTAGTCGGACCAGTGCTTCCAAAGATTATAACGGCCATTCTCGGATTAAGTGTCCGTCGCCTAATTACCGTACCCATTTTTATTTTTCACCGATTCGACTTAAACACAGGCCGTCATTGAAGGTTAGCGACTTTGCTAATTGGCTAGTTGACACCACCATCAATTGACATTATGAACTTTAAAAACGCGACTCTTCCATAGATTTTGAATGGCAATATCGAACTGTGACACCACCAATCTGCCTACTCAATTGACTAACAATTTATTGAGTTCGAAGCAAGTAAAAATCTAATTTTACAATCAATTGAAACTTAATCGGATTTTAGGGGTATTTCAAGTGCTTTTTTAAGGGAAGTTCTGTCTTGAAATTATTGGTTGATGGTGTCAACTACCCAATTGGAGAAACTTTTAGTGCTAACAAAACAAGAAATAATATACCGATGATTCTGTGTATTGTGTGTGTGTTGTCGACTCCTACTCAAGAGGTCTTTTCGGTCGAGGGTTCGATTCCCAGGTCAAGCAAAGTGTTATTGGGTTTTTCAAAGAAATTCTCAGCAGCAACTCGGAGCTAGGACTTGTGCCCTTGTGACTTGTGTTAATGGCAATAGTCTCGTCCCACAGTTCGCTGGAATGTTAAGGGCCTATGTAATCATAGGCCCTTAACATTCCAGCGAACTGTAGGTGTACATTGGTACACCTCCGGCTAAACCTTCGGGAAATACAGATGTGATGGTGTGTATGTGTATTAGGGTGTCCCTTATTTTTCAAAGTTTTAAATTTCTAACGCATAGGTCTTAGTTTTGTTCATTTGCCTCTAAAACACTCGGAAATAAATTTTTACCTTATTTGGAGTACGATAACCCGTGCCGAGTTGCATCGAATCATGTTTCATACATTTGCGCGGCGGTAACGGTGCGTATTCACGGCATTTGTTATTTGTTCTCAATTATTCCCGCGATTAACACGTATTGTTTTACATTTAAAAGATGGCAGAGAAATTAAGAAGCAATCAAAAATGTGTTTTCTTAGTTTATGACGTAAATTATCAAATAACAGGCGCAAAGTTACCGTCTAATCGTCAAGTTCTTTCAGTATTTTTTTTAACATGCGCTAAGTTAAATGACTGTTAGTGAAAACGCTAATGTCGTTATTCGGGAGTGTATTATATTTTGGGAAATACCTAAAATCCCTACCAGAGCTATACCTAACTGTGTAAAAATACTTGTGGATCATCAACATGCCAGGAGGGAGATGAAAAAAAAATACAAAATATTTACTAGCGCTGTGAGAAAAACTTTAAAAACAATTTAGATAATTTATTTCATATAGCACACGCTGATTCTTTGGAACCGATGAAAATTAAAGAATCCAAATATTTTTACAAAAAAAAAAGGAGAAGCAGGGCGTCCCGGGTGTTTAGCGGGTGTAGGCAAAACGTTAGCCGAAAAAGAAAGGGAAAGACAAAGTAACTGAAATGAAGAGATAAATTATGTGAGCAAATGTGTTTCGGAGGTTTATCGTCATCTGTTACTACGCAAGATTCTACTCAAACGAAAGGACATCACGATCAACTTACCTGCTCTGGTGGAAGCCTTAAGGAACCCTTGGCAATCACCTCTCAATTGGTAAGTCCTGAAGCTACTAAAAAAGAGGAAGGAAAGATTTTATCACGCCTAAGTTAGTTGCAGCTTCAGATAGATGTTAATAAAACATAAAGTATTCTGTCTATATACTTCAGGCTGTAGTAGAAGCACTAGATCTTAACTGTGATTATTTTCCGATAAACAAATCGTCGAATATGAAACTTTTAAAACGGCAATTTCTTCTAACAAGTACCAAAGATGTTGACTAAACTTGCTCAGGGCTGCTTTGGAGATCAATTTGTCAACAGTTTTATATTCGACGATTTGTTTATCGGAAAATCATCACAGTAAAGATCTAGTGCTTTTACTACTGCCTGAAGTATATAGACAGAATCCCTTATGCTTAATTAACATCTATCCAAAGCTGCAACTAACTTAGGCGTGATAAAGTATTTCCTTCCTCTTTTTTAGTAGCTTCAGAACTTACCAATTGAGAGGTGGATGCCAAGGGTTCCTTAAGACTTCCACCAGAGCTGGTAAGTTGATCGTGATGTCCTTGCGTTTGAATAGAATCTTGCGTAGTAACAGATGACGTTAAACCTCCTAAACTCATTTGCTCACATAATTTTTTCTCTTCATTTCAGTTACTTTGTCTTTAGCTGTCTTCTTTTTCGGCTAACGTTTTGCCTACACCCGCTAAACACCTGGGACGCCCTGCTTCTCTTTGTTTTTGTAAAAAAAAATAGATTCTTCAATTTTCATCCGTTCCGAAGCATCAGCGTGTGTTACGCTGTGTTCAAGAGCATATAAATCTGTATCTAGACTGTAAAAAAGAGAACCTTTAAAGAAAAGTCCTGCCTGATCTGTAATTTTATATTCTTTTAATAAATATTTCATAAAAAAATAATATTTCAATTGATTTATCTGTGATGTATCTGAAGGGTTTAAACATAAATTTTCAAAATCTTCAGAGTTCTGTCGGCACGGGTTAACGTTGACGTAGGAAGATGAAATTTTGTATTAAAGTAAGTCTGGGTAGTCTAAAAAGAAATAGAAGGTATGCATTTCGATATCTAAAAAAAAAATTTTTTCACCCATATAAGGGACACCCTAATGTGTATGTTTCAACAATATAACTCACAAGATCCTAGTGCATGCAGTAATGTGATTGGTATGAATCACGAGCTACAACGTGATATTAAACAAATCCCCACGAGTTTATCGTACGGATGTATTGGAAAATACATTTCACTTGTTGCGCGACTCTGCGTCGTATCACAGTATAAAATTATGTTAATACTGGCTTGCAGACGGATTCTCTTGCTTAGCTTAAAAATGTACGAGAATTATTTATGTTGGATTTGCTGTTTTATGTTTTTTCATCTGTAAATACTTATATGTACTGTAAATTTCTCAGTCGAGGGCGCGGATCATGTTTCAAGCGAATACCGGCCTTCCGACACATAGTAATATGAAAAACCTTGGGGTTTTAGAAGTCCGACATAACCGTCCGTTATTTCCAGATGGAGTATATCCACGAGAATTGATCACCATGCTTGTTCGAGGAGGAATTGCAGACTTACATTATAAATAAGCCCTGGTTTCCAATAAAGATATTTACAGAATAGACCACCTTGTTTCATAATTCACCGAATGCTTTTAAAGGCTTACATTGCAAGTAGGTCGCATGTAAAATCGCCAAACTGGATTAATGGGATCACAAAGAACTTTGTCGAATAAATTAGCACCTATTATGTATGCGCCTTTATAATGTCTGGTCGCACCTCGGAAAATTAGTTCGGGACGCTGTCAATAGGGGGCCATTGTTGGGTCTTTTTGAAATATGATCTTCGTTTACCGATTACCGGACTGATGGCGTATCGGATTCCCTTTAGGGTCGTGTTTTGTGTTCCAATGTTTTCGTCTCTCTTTTGTTTTAATTCTGGATTTTCATGTTGTTTTGATCCACAATATTAGGTGTAGGATTGTTTAAACTTTTTGTATGTTTTCTTCTGGTGTGCTGATTTTTTTTCAAAGGCAGTGTTGTTTTTCTTTACGTTTGATGAAAGAACATATATTCCCTCTGTATCGATCCCACGACCTCATGTCTGAGAGGCGAACGGTTTAAACACTGGACCATCACCGTCACGACGCTTCGTAGGTTTGTCTTGGAAATCACTGCCATCGGTGAACGAAAACATCATGAGGAATGCTGGACTCGCAGCGTGGTGCACAGAACAGAGCACGCACGAGCATTTCGTGCTTGTTTTGAGAAGAGGTTTTTGTCCTCCAATAAGATAATAAATAATAGGCTGGTATTAACTTGATTCAAAGTATGTAGTGGGTAATATAAAAACATCACCATCACGCCTGTATTCTCACCGCCTCCACCGCCTGTATTTGTTGTTTGTTTCGCCTGTGTGTGTAGGGGAGGGGGGTGAGGGGGGGGGGGGGTAATCTGGTGTGAAAATTACTCAAATCGAAGAACAACACTGCCTCGGTTGCCTTGTGGTTCTAAGCGCGACTGCTACGCTTGAGGTCTTCGATTCTCAGGTCAGGCTATAAGTGTTATTGGGTTTTTCTATGAAATTCTCAGTACGGCAATAGGCTCACCCCCTATTACATGGGACCTAAAAACATACCTGCAAACTGTGGGTGTATATTAGTACACCTATGCCAACCCTTTTTGGAATACAGGTATGTGGTTATTTTAACACAACCAGGAAATATCAACGCCAACTTTTTTATTTTTCTAAATGTTGAAGTAGCAGTCGCTTTAAAAACAAAAGCTTGTTGAAAATATTCATCGGTCGGCAGTCACGTTGAGGCACTCATGGGCCGTTCGCCGATCGGGAGCGTGATCCGACTGACAACTGCCAATGTTGGGTTAGTGCAGTGTATCAAGTCTGCTGAAACTTCTGAACAAAAATCTAAACCTGGCTTATAACCGGAATTGTATACTTTCAAAACTTATAAAAAATACAAACATACGCCTGTATCCCCCGAAGGGTTAGGCAGAGGTGTACCAATGTACACCCACAGTTCGCCGGTATACTTACGTCCCATGTAATAGGGGGCGAGCCTATTGCCATTAACCGGGCACAAATCCAAACTCCGAGCTGCTACTGTGAATTTCATAGAAAAACCCAATAACACTTTTTGCTCGATCTGGGAATCGAACCCGGGACCCCTTGCACAGCAGTCGCACTTGCGACCACGAGACCAAAGGGGCAGACAAAACTTATACGTATAAATATAAGTATTATTAGATACCTACATTAAAAGGAGACAAGAAATGGGGGGGGGGGGGGGGGCTTTAGGACCTTACAAACTTCCACTTCCACATCGCTGTCAATAAGGCATGTGAACAAAATACTGGGCGAGATGACAGCAATTCTGAATCGTTTGTCAGTCAAAGCCAAAATGCATATTAAATTATTTATTTTAATGAGACCATCAAAGGGTACCTGCTTATATACGTCGTTTATAGTTAAAAAAATTGAACCTGGTTGCCTTTGAAGAAGAATAAAAAAGAAACTCCATACTTACCTACTCTTCTAAAATATTCGCTTAACAATAATTTTATAAACTTACTTAATTACACGTAAATGCAACGTACCTTGAACACAAATATTACTAGGTATATATGATCGTAGTGACTTTGCAAAGATCGATTGATTTACAAAGTTCAAGCGAGACGTTACCTTTGTAGCCAATGAGACGTAACAAGAATTAGTTCCAAAAGAGTAAACATTAACCCTTGAGAGTGCGTAATTATTGCGTAATATGTTTTATTTGAGGTCTAAATAGAAGCCTTCTTGATAGTGAACCAAACAAATATGATGCAATAGAGGTCAATTTTGCATGGCTGATATTTTGGAAGTTAGAGGAATATGTTGATTAGAAGTTATGTGTACTTGCCTCATTCAATGCTAGGCCCTTTTTCAGGTATCGGATTTAAAATGTACCTTACTCATTTCTTCTTTCTTCTTTACCGTGTGAGCAGTAAGCTCTAACGACCCCGCACACCCTACTTCAGTGTCAGAGTTTCTAAACCACCTCAAGGGCCTCTCACATGTTTTGATATACTCACTTATGTAAGTACTAATGTGATGGCTGTTTTTTTATTATTTTTAAGGGTGTAAACAGATGCTCAATGAAACCAAAGGTTATTCTTCTAGACATTGCTTCGCTGCCACATTTGCTTCGGACTATATCTGGAAACCTACTAGTTACGGTGATATTGAAGGCCAAACTTCCAACATTTTATCCAGTTTTCGACACGAAAACCAGTTTTAAATATTACGAATTTATGAATAAACTTTAAATGCCCCCATGACACCTTATTTTACAGGCACAACCCTATGTTAAACAGTCATTTTCCATAAAATTCAACCACAAAAGTCGTTCCCAGTAATAATTTATGCACAGTTTTATACGATACTGTTAAAAACCATTATTCATTTTTGCCAGACACTTTTCGTATTCCATAACTTTACACAGACGTTCTAAAGATCCAAAGTTTCAAGCGTCTGGCTAAAGATCGTCCGGCATTTGTCTACATAACTCAGTAACAGTTGACTTACTGCCCCCACAGATTGCACTGTGCCAATAGACCCAGTTCCCACTGCTCTTACAACTTGATGACGACCTCTGCTGTCCTCGATTATACGTTATTACTGTTACGTTTTACTTGTATTCTGTCACTCGATATCAAGTGTTCCGGAAAATGGGGAATTTCTCCCGATTTCCTTGTTCGGGAACACTGAGTCCCTATTGGGAACACTGCCGTAGAAAATTGTTTAGTATTTGCAGGTGAAGGAAAATCGTGGAAGTGAATTGCATCGTCACTAGTTTGAGGAGTGTTGAGGTGTCATTTTTGTGACATAGATATTGAAAGAAAGACATTTATTTCTTTTGTACAATTAGCTTATGCCCACGACTTCATCTGTATCAAAAAATAATGAATTATCTCAAGAAAACTTAAGAATAGAATAACAATTAATTTATGTTTTAATCTAGATCAATTTAAATCTTTTTACTTCAGCTAATAATAATTCTATTGAGTCATTTATCCACGATAGACTAACAAACGTCAATCCATTATCATATTTCACATTTAGTTCTATGTTCTTGTGGGATGATTTAAGATCTTGGCTTCACTCTAATGAAGACACCGTCAAGGGGTGGTAATAATAAGTAAAGAATCAATTTTCTATCATTATAAGTCAAGAAAAGTAATATTATTTCAATCAAACCATCTGTTCTTTTTCGATCCTCCAATCTCACAATCAAACCAATCCTTCAATCTCAGACCCCACAATCCGTCCCAAAATTAATTCAAAAAACCGTCAAATAATTACTACACCATCCAATTGACATAATAATTCTTAAACAAAGCAGCCCGACCATTGTTTCCTTCGATAAAGTAAGTCATATGTCAAAACGTCGAACACACATGGACCCATGTTACGATTCTGTCAATAACATTGGGGTACACAATGCATTTATTATCTGCAAAATGGCCATATGGTATTCATTGTTCTGTGATATAACGATCAGTGGGTCGCGGTGGATTTACCTACTGGAATTTCTGTGGTAGGGATTTAAATGTTTGTGGGCGTTGCAGTGTTAATAAAATTAATTAATGTGAATGTTCAGTTCTTCGCTACGGTTTTTCGAACGAGAAATTAATGTGACAAATTGTCAAGCAAGCGTAAACTGCTGTGATTCGTTGATGATAATATCTGTCAACTAATCGTAGGAGCATGTGCTCGTTTGACATTGAGTCACATTAATTTTTCGTTCGAGAAACCAGAACCATTAATATTAATAAGATTATGCAAATGTTATCATTAATAAAATCTGTTAGTTTTGTTCTCAACTGGTTCTCGAAAGGATCTTGTTGATTATTAATTATTACATTATATATTTGAGAAAAAATCTTATTTCAATTATAAATATGGCTCGTTACTATATTTATATTCAAACATTTTTTTTTTATTGTTATGTATAAAAAAGCTGTTAGATAAAAGTGCTGTAAGCAGTGCTACCAAAATAAATGTGAACGAATAATGGTATCAAATATACTATACTTAGATATTTTAATTGTTTTTCGAACAAGGGAATGTCGTGAAGGCCCAGCTGTTAATACACTGGCCTCTCATACATGAGGTTGTGAGTTCAAATCCGGGCAAGTACCATACATGTAAAAATAGTACATAAGACTTTTTCAATACACATGTACTCTCTAGTTTATCTATACTAATATTATAAAGCTGAAGAGTTTGTTTGTTTGTTTGTTTGTTTGAACGCGCTAATCTCAGGACCCTCCGGTCCGATTTGAAAAATTCTTTTTGTGTTGGATAGCCCATTTATCGAGGAAGGTTATAGGCTATATAACATCACGCTACGACTTACGGGAGCGAAGCAGTATTCAAAAACGTAACTTAAGGTGGATGAATAAAGCCACGCGAACGAAGTCGCTGGCAGAAGCTAGTCTTCGATATCTCTGACATCGGTGATAACTACCTATATATCCAGGTTTTCTCACGATGTTTTCTATCACCGATGTCAGTGATGTTGAAGATAAACTCTTGCTTAAGGCGTCCACCTTGAGCAAGGGTGGCGATCAACGCTCATGCCTTCTCTGTATGAGAAGAGGCCTTTGCCCTGCAGTGGGACATTAAGCCGGTATCTTTACTAACCAGCAAAATATTTGAACAAAAATAAATCATAAAATATACAGCAACAAGAATTCCAGAACAAGATTTGTCGTTTAAATAAAACGGGTCCTAAACACACGTAAATCCTGTTGTTCCGTGCAAAAATATCATAACAAAAACTATATTTTTACGACGTTTTTATGGCAAAATAAAAATCGCACCTGTGAACGTACGTAATAATATATTTAGTTCGAATTGTCCTTTGTTAGAAATTGTTATACGAGATGGGACTTTTCCTGGGTTTACTTGTATTTCTTCTATTTTGAGAAAAGACTTTTGATATTCAGCAGTAACCGTCTTCGTAGGTAAGTATGTATTATGAACTTGTATTCATCATAACAAATTATTATATGATAACGTTTTGGTGCAAACTTTTATAGTATTATAAATGCGAAGTGTTGTGTGATTTAGTTTATTTTTTAATTGTAACGCTTTCACGGTTAAGCTATTGAACTGATTTGAATGAAATTGGTTACAGACTTAGCTTAAACAATAAAAAAAGACTTAAGCTACTTTATCGTCATCATGGACATCGTCTACATCAGCGATAGCCAACATTTATGTGGACAAAGTCGTTGGTAAAAGCGGGTGTCATGTCTCTGAAAGTTCCTGATCGATTGCAAAAGTTCTATCATTGATAGAAAGTTATACTATTGCAGAGTATTATAGACTATGTATTATAGTATACATTAGTTCCACACGGACGCAGTCGCGGGCAAGAGCTATAAAATACCAAGTGCAAAGCAAAGCAAGTAACAAGCAGAAAGTAGTAGCAAGTTTAATGCTAAGTGTAACAATTGTAGAGAGACCAATAAATAAATAAATAAATATATAAATGCAAATTTCTAGTAGTACCTACGAATACAATGAAACGACAACGCAATCAGACTAAAGTTAACTTCAGAATAAACAAATCGATACCACAATTGAACAATATCTTTCACGCTTCCATCCAGATATTATCATCATAATTTAAACCATTATTGCCTGAGGTTTAATTTATGACGATATTTTCCAAAAGTGACACACATCACTGCTATCCGCTATCGCAGTTAATATTTATCCATATATCGGTCGGTTCACTCCTGAATTCGGGCTGCCCTAGAGACCGATACTGCGTATGATTACGGTGGGTAAAACCGTAATCGCTACGTTTGGTGGCCAGATGGGTGATTGCGATATAAGACCGCAGTGACGTAGGATAAATATGCGTCGGAAATGGTCATGGTAGTGAATGTTTTAAGAGGATCTTCTGTACAAAGTGAATACTAACATAGTTTTTAAGTAAATTGCTACTAACACTAGAGTCTGTACTTGAAAATTTTATTATAATGAATTTTTCTTTTTTTATAAAACGTTGCGCCTCACTAGGAATTTCGCCTGTATGGTGGGTGCGTTTATAAACATATAAACTAACATACAGAAACAGCCAAACTCGAAACAACTATCTGTAGGTCATACAAAAGGAGTATTCGTAAACGATAATGATTTTTAAAACTTGTATTCTATCATAATGTTAATATGCTTCTATTAAGATCTTTTATCGATTGCAAGAAAAACGATAGAAATATAAGTTTTGTTCTTTTTTTTTTTAATGGAACAAAAGGTACTTCTGTCGTATCGTTTACAAACAATATAAATTTACCTACACAAATCAGACCCGGAACAACTACCTGCAGTGGCATTCTATACGGTAATTCCACCGTTACTTCGACGCTCACTTCGCACTTCAAAGTGTCAAAAAAAACAAATCATTTGATTTTGATTGAATATTTGATGTCATTGCATAGCGACGTGAGATGCGAGTTCATGTCTGAATTTTACAGAATCGAAGTACTGCAAGCAATACAAATATTTGTTTCATAGTGACAAATCGCACAGTCAGTGCGCCAACCGTGCTAATATTGTAGTATTCAATTGGTTTTTTTTTCCAATACAATACCCGATTCCCTAATAATAATATTCTCCAGATGCGGAATCCATCTGGCGAATATTATTATTACTCTTGCCTCACTTTCATATTCCAATGAGACAGCAATCCGATACACCCTGGTGAGATCTGGCGCAGCACCAACGGCTTTACCTTACCACCTTACCTTACCACCAACTTCCAAACTCCGGGCTCCTACTAAGAAATTCCTAATTGATGTCCAACCTGAGAATCGAACCCAGTACCCCACGCTCATCAGTCGCGCTTTTGACCTCAAGGTCAACGAGGCAGTGAAATACTATCCAAAACACAGTAGCTATTACAAACCCATTTCCTAGAACATCCTACGTATAAGGTATATACAAAAGAGGCATAATATCCACGTGTTCGTTTGATATGTTCGCTCAGAATGGCCATATAAAACGAGGCACCGGCTGGCGTGACACGCTTCGTTAGTAGTTCTTTCTCTATGGCTCGTGTTAACTCTGCGATACATTGGTCTTTTTGTTGTCCAACTAGGTATTTTATTGCAGACTGTTTTCGGACATTGGTTAATGACGGGATACTACGAAGGATCAACTTTGCCATTGATAGAGAGAAAAAATGTATGTATTTTAAATTGATGCTATATAATATTATCGATTGGCTGAAAATATGCAAGAGATTGATCGTTAAGTAAATATATTACTTGCATACACAAACATACAGACATAACATTGGTCTTTAAAAAAAATGCGTATACTAAGAATTCTGAATCGAAAATCGTGCGAATATCACACCCGAGTCGCTAGTGCAGTAGCCACACCACTAAAGGCGCCATTAAATAGTTCTTTACTGCTTAAAATTTGAATATATGTGGGATTGTGTGCTGACTATATTTTATGGTAAACCTCAAAATTCTAGCAAAAATTCTTAGCAAAAGTATAAAGTGTACATAACTTGTACAAAGTAGGAAAAAACAAAAAATATAATAGTTGGAACATCTTCATAACCGTATGTCCTAACAGTACCTACACACTTTACTCCGAACGATGTTAAGATATTTGGCTTGGTATTCATTATGTCTCGACTGAAACGTTTTTTGTCCAAGAAATAAATCTACAAGCTTCATATTTCTCGCGACAGGACACAGACACTTTTTTGGCCGAAAATGGTCGCTTCGTGGCCTTTTTTCCTTTAAAATAGACTCATAAAGTTTTAGCACATTCTAGTATTCTGGAAGTATTCTGGTCGTAAAGTTAATGACCCGTGGAGAGTGACATTAGCAAGGCATCGGGAACAATGGGTGACCGCTGACGAAAAGGTCAACCTATATGTATTTTTTTTGGGTCAGAGATACACGCGTAGGTTTTCATATGAAAGTATTCTAGCTTTATCTTGGGTATCACTGGCATTAGGTAAAGGAAAACATTGTGTGGCAACCTGTCGTGTATTTTTTTACGGTGTCCTAATTTTTTTGATTCTAAAATATAGCCTGTAGCATTGAGAGATCACGTACCTTCCTTTTGGAGAAAAAATCAAATTCAGATCTGTAGTTACAAAGATTGGTGCTTCCAAACAAACAAACAATCAAACAAACCCTTCAGCGTAAATCTAAAACGATATATCCTCCTTGAGCTTGACATTTATTAGTAGAGAATAGTGAGACAATAATGTGCTGGTATTCTATTATTCTTTATTATATTCGGCAACCAAACGTACGTGATACTTGGAGTTTTTAAATTTCCCAATATTAGTCGCCAAGATATCGTAAAATTGAGACTCGATTTTGAACGTTTTTAATTAGAAAACCATCTTCGATTTGCTGTTCCTACATAATAATATTGACATTCAAATACCACAGTATTTTCAATAATTTACATGAAAGCAAAATAAATACGATGAAAATCTTCGGTCAACGCAAAGAGAATAAAATTCAATCAGGGAGGCTTTTGCTTGTTATAAAAACTTCAAATACCATAGCTTAATAACGTAATTGGACGGAGGGAAAAAGAAAATTGTGGGAGACATTTTTGAAATATGTCCTACAGAGATAGGGGCACTTAATTAATTCCAAGTAGACGTTGGATGTCCAACATCTGGGATATTATTTAAGGATGAGGCTTAATGGATAAAGTCAATAATGCTTGGATGGATGGATGACATCGTAGCCTTTTACATTATTTGACATTAATTATAGCATAGGAGTTTTGTGGTCTCAAGTACGACTGTTGAGCATGGGGATCTGGGCTAGATTACCAGGTCAGGCAAAGTAATATTAGAAAAAATAATAAGTGAAGTGGCTGTTTGTGATATGTGAGTTTATATGTTTGTAAACGCATCCACGATACAGGGGAAATTCCTAGTGTCCAACGATATATAAAAAAAAACTCAATTGCTTTTCGTTTGAAAGTTGATAGTGTGATACCTGCGTGTCTCAAAAAGCACGTAAAGTCGTTGTGAATTTGTAGATCTTTGACAGTCGTTACGGAAAGCCAGGAGCTAGGAAGTCTGACAATCAGTCTTACTAAGAGGTATCGTGTTCCCAAGAATCTGGGTTGTGGAGGTCAGATAGGCAGTCACCCCATGTAAGACACTGGTATTCAGCTGCAACCGGTTAGACTGGAAGCCGACTCCAACATAGTTGGGAAAAGGCTTAGCAGATGATAATGAGAGGTTTTGGTAGCATTATGGGGTGGCCTCGTTAGTCTTTTGATCTCGATACCCCAACATATTTCAGAAATAAGTAGGCGGTGGTGGTAGGTGGATGAGTTTATACATAATAATGTAGGTAAGTAATAAGTGTATAACGTAGATTATTTCAAAATTTACTTTTGGAACAATTAGTACATCCACCTTAATTAAAAACTTTTTAATGAGTTTGAGCAAAATTACACCTCCAAACCCGAACTATATTTAGGTACACGTGTTCCTAAGATTTACTAGTTCTAAAATTGAAGCAAAACATTTATTTATTTATTTATCACTATCTCCTACACGCAACTTCATCCGCGTCAAACTTGATATAGTAGCCCACGGGAACAGTACATTTTTCCGGGATAAAAAGTATCCTATGTGTTATTCCAGACCACATTGAAATCTATCTCAGTGCCCTTCCAGATCCGTTCAGCCGTTTGAGCGCGATGAAGAGACAAACACACAAAACTTACTTAAATATAATGTTATCCTTGTGAAGAAGTGTTTTAATACAAAAATCACAATTCCAATCAGCTAAAGAATTAATCCAATAACAAGAAATACCAACACCAACGTGTTACGGAAAATGTCACTTAAACATCTAATAAGAAAGAGTTAGATCAAACCATAGCGATATATTCTATAGTATACCCTTAACTTCTTTTCAAGTGGCGACCACACACTGGTAGGGGCAGTGGGAAGGCTTCCCACGAGGTGAACCGACGACCTGGTAAAGGTCGCGGGAAATCGCTGGATGCGGGCAGAGCAGGACCAGCATTATGGCTAACTTTAGGAGAGGCCTATGCACAGCTGGCAATGGACGCCATTCGGCTGGAATGATATATTATGATGACCCCTAACTTTTAAATGTATAAAGAAAATATAAATCAGAACATGCCGCGACTACCATTTTGAATCCATATCAGTTAGAAATCGAAATAAGGTTGAATAGGCTCTGTCGGGACTTTATAAGTAAAACAGAGAACTGTATAAAATATAGGTTTAATACCGTTATTACAATGGTCAACGTTAGGTACAAATTGATGCTAAGAAATGCCCGTAGTCGATCGCGGTGATGGGCTGAGTGGGGCGGCGCGCTTGCCGCGGCCTCTCGTAGCGGGTTCGGTACCCCGACACCCCGCGCCTGCCCCGTGGTGAATCACGCGAGTATGTGATGCGCCGTCATATTTGTATGAAACGCGTCAAAGTGTGTAATATTCCGCGGCCATTTTGTAATTCAAACTGCCAAATTTGTTCGTAGTTAGGACTCCTCCATAAATATAATTCAGTGAATGGAACAGTTCTTTGTACCGAGAGATATTACGTAAGCCAGTACATGAAAAAGGAGAAACAGAACACAGCTTTGACACGAACACATAACGGGCTGTTATTTAGATAAGAAAAGGCAAGGAAGTAGAAATATATATGTGTAACAAAAAATAAAATAAAATGAGAGAATAGTGCTAGCTACTAGTAGGAAGAATTTTATTTATATTATTGGATGGCAAACAAACCGACAGCTCTGCTTAAAGTTAAGTGGTCACTGACAAATGTGGTCATCTGCAATATCAGAGACCTCCTAGATGCGTTGCCATTCCAGACTAACAGTTTAAATCTACACTCTATACTAATACTACGAAGAGGTAAAGTATGTTTTTCTTTTTTCTTCGAAGAATTAATCTCTGCAATTACTGGTACGATTACAAAAACTCTTTACCTTTTTGAACATTACACTATTGCAGTGTCATACTCATAAGCTATGTTTTATGGCATACTACCTTCCGCCCGCGGCTTCTTCTACCTTAAAGTTATATACTTAGTATCCCACGGAACACGTACAGCCTCTTCTTGTTCAAAAGAAATATTGAAAAAGAAGAAGTACCGTTCAGCCTATGAGCTATTCTAGACATCTATCATCAATCTCTGTGCCAAATTTCATCCAGATCCGTTAAGCCATTTAAGCGTGTGTGGTTGAGTAAAAACATGCATCTTTCCAAACCTCTCGACGACGCGTGCAGATGCTAGTATCTTATTTGCCTGTGGATTATAACTGTGGTGATAGTTAATCAACCAAAATAATATCAATATCAGTGGCCAGTGATTCAGAAATTCTTATTCTTCGCAACGAAGTTTCTCTAAGCGATACTTGACCAATCAAAAGTTACTTAGATCAATTTGTCAAACGTGATACTTTAGCAATACTTATTCTTTTAGCTTCAGAAATCTATATATAAGAAGGATTTTAACACCGCGGAACTTAAGGAGATAAGATCTACAAGTTTTCTGTAAGAAGTTTTCTTTGAAGCAGTTAGTATCGAGTTGCTGGAATATTGATTTTGAAATGCTTCACTCAATAAACTGTCTCATATATTTTAGTACTGCAGATTTACTTCTACAAATAATTTTGTGTGTACTAATATTATAAGAAGAAGAGTTTGATAAAAGAAAGGAAAAAGAAGGAAGACCTAGATGCAGGCCGCTTTCAACCAGTCCTTTTGGAAATCTATGCGGAAGGCCTATGTCCAGCAGTGGACGTCCTACGGCTGGTATGATGATGATGAAGAGTTTGATTATTTGAATGCGCTAAACTCCGGAACTTCTTGCCCGATTTTAAAATTTCTTTCGTTAATAGGAAGCTACGTTTTTCCTGTGGCTAGACCTCATATTTTATCGACAAAAAATTGACATCCAAAATAAAGATTCACGCGAACGCAGTCGCCAGTAAAAGCCAGTAATAAATAATCAAGAATACTAAAAATAACGACTTTGGAAATCGTCACAAGCATTCCTTAAACAACCCACAATATGGAGTGTCACCTTTCCAACACCGTACACTTGAGGCCACAAAAAGAAGGCTCAGTTATGATTTATTTCAGGCTGTTGGCTGATACGTACCGTCACTGTACACTGTCGTGAGATTTATAAGGAAGCTCAGCGTTTGAGGAAAAAATATAATATACAATCTGAGTTAGGTATACGAGGAAAATTGCTTACACGCAGTAATTTCGTTTTGGGATCTGGAGATTGGCAAAAAAAATGTGTATGCATGATTGGTAGAAGTGTTTTCTTTTTAATGTTGCATTTGTATGTGTGTACGTACTTATGTGTGTGTGTTGTCAATATACACAAGGTAAGGTATCTATGTAACAGAGAAAAAAAAATGGGTTAAAAATACTGTGAAATCATTCTCATCACTCTATCAATTGTGAAATCTTTGATGTCGTGGTGGTTATAGTGGCCAAGTACCAATGTGACTTTTTCAATTCTTCTATACATTCTTAGTTTATCTTGAAATCGTTAAAGGAAAACATCGTAAAGAAACCTCGACTTATAATTAATAGAAGTCAGAAATCGCTAATACGCTTTGAGCAAGCGTGGTAATCAATGCTCGTGCCTTCTCTGTATGAAGAGACCTTCATTTTTCGTATTATTAATAAACGTAGATATTTGGTTAAAAATTAGAAAGGTTTGAAAATATTGTGAAATCATTAACTATGTACATAAAAAAAGGAAAGGTTGAACGGTAAAATTAATTTTGAAAAAATGTGTTATGTGGTTTTTTAATAATGTGTGAATAAAGGAGAAGTAATTAATTATTTTGTGGTTGCCACGCTAGAGTGAACCTGCCTCGTGGAGATCTAAGTACCTATGTACTCACTACGTAATTTTTTTGGCTAACTAACAAAGTGAGTATTCTCAGTAAACACTGCCTAGAAGTAGGTCATAGTAGCTCCTTATTTAGGGTACTGAATAAAGAGTAAAAAAAAATAAAAAAGAACCCCCTAACCCTTTGGGGAATACAGGCGTGATGGTGAATAAAAAGTTTTTTATTTTAATACCGTTGCCGCACTTTAGGAATTTCTCCTGTATCGTGTGTGCGCTTAAAAACATAAAAAACTCACATACACAAACAGCCAGACACGAAACTACTATCAGTAGGTAATACAAATATTTATTTCGTGAGTTGACAAGCAGGAACAGTGGAGATTAAAAAGGATTTTGCCACCTCGAAACAAAAAAAAAGGTGAAAGTTAAAACTCGTTGGTAGCATATTGTGGAAAGCCTTTACGTTTAATTGGTCGAAAATTGACTTATTAGTGCGTCTTGCTATCTATGGTATACACAACATTATCCTTCTTTGTAAAAGCCAAGCCATTCGAAATTCAAAAACGTTTTTCTTGTTTTCTTTTTTCTTAAAACTGGCAGTTTGATTTACATCAGAGTAATTAATTTCAAAATATGAATACAATCTGCTTTTTCGAACATGTAACTGGTTTTAAACCGCATGCAACAGATGCAGTATTAAAAATCAGTTATGCATAAATAAATGGTGCTCTATAACGCGGATAGTGGCTACAATGACTATTTTCATGTAATGAAATATTGTGAGCATCAATTAACAGACAAGCTTGAAATAAGTTAAGTTAGTTTTTTTTGTTTTTTTCATCATTTTTTTTTCAATCTCTTGAAAAGGTCAGTTCATCCATTTTACATGCTACCAAGTTTAAAAATGCTGGAAATCTTAATAATATCATGTTGTCTCCTTGAGAGAGCCCAGAGCCTCTTCTCATACAAAGATGGCACAAGCATTGATCACCACGCTTGCTTAAGGCGGATTGGCGATTTCAAAGCGATATTATGTATAAGTCCAGGTTTATTATTATAAGTCCTTACGACGTTTTCCTTCACCGATGTCAGTGTTGTCCATTATCATGGACAACACTTACTAATACTTTAGAAAAAGTCACAGTGGTAACTTTATGGCCGATAGCGAGCCCACACCACCCACCACACCACCGCCTCCCGCAGGCGGATACCGTAGGCACGGTCTCGACGGTGAGCAATGGGTAGCTCACCGTCCGTACGTTATTTAACGACAGACCGTGTCGACGGCGCGTTCATGTTCCGCGCAAAGAGGTGTCAGCACATGGAAGGGGCCACTAAGGGCCAAGGCCTGCCGGGGCTGTGGGTTGTTCGAAAGAGATACCGCGCCCCCGGAACGCAAAGGGCACATGAAGGAACATAGATGGTTTTTAGTCAGTAAAAGTCTGACACTCCCTCCCGTCCCGCCCAGGGCGGGGGGGGGGGGGGGGGGGGGGGTCATTGGATGATTTTACCATCTTAAAAAGAAAAAAGAAACCCACCACACCACGACGCCTTTTATGCACCCTCGTGCATGAAAGGCGGGCGCCTTAACCACCGGGCCATAACATAATAGAAGACGTAAACCACTACCTGCCTAGAGGTCTTTGGTTTGATTCCCAAGTCGAGTAAAAAGTGTTATTGGGCTTTTTCTATGAAATTCTCAGTAGCAGCTCGGAACTAAGACATGTGACCGGTATATGGCAATAAATGGCCTTGCCCCCTAAAACATACCAGCCAACTGTGGGTGTACATTGGTACGCTTCTGCCTAACCCTTCGGGGAATACAGGCGTGATGGTGTGTATGTATGTTAAACAACTACAAAAAAAATTGTTTCTTAAAATATTTTCATAAAAACCTACTAACCTAATAAAACACCATTATTGTGAGACAATGAACGACTCCATGGTTTTTTCCACTTAAATAAAACATTCTTTATAGGGTAGAATATTTCACGATGACGAAGTTTCTCATTAATAATGCCCGGTGTACAATGAAGACAATCGCGTTATTCATCGCTAGGCGACGATTTTAATGATAGTCATCTATTACGTGATTGAGTAGCGGTGTAGTATTTGCTGTATTTTGGTTTTCGTGGTAACGTGCTGTGGCATTAATGGGTTCATAGCTTTATTTTCATGTATTTAGAGCGTGTTAGTGATAAGTGGTGTTGTATTGAAGAACGTTTTTGTTGTGTTTAATGAGTGTTTAAGATTTATCCAACTTTTTCTCTTTTCTTCTATATCTTTATATCCAGACTGATTACATAATATTTGGGTCGAGTGGGTGCATACATACCACTACGCTTGTGTTCTCCGAAGGGTTAGGTAAAGGTGTACCAATGTAATAGCAAGCAAGCCTATTTGCCATTAACCAGGCACAAATTCTTACACAGATCTGCTACTAAGAAGTTCGTATATTAACCCAATATCACGTTGTTCGACCTGGGAATCGAACCAAAACTTCTAACGTAGTAGTCGCGCTTAGGACATCTAGGCTAACAAGGCAAAATAGCCATTTACTTAAAAAATTCTAACTAAAACATAAAGGTAGAATTTCTGTCACCAAGAGTTATTCAAACAGTTTTTAAGTGCTTAACACTAGCAGGAATTCAATAGTCGATAAAATTGAGCTCTCCACACAAGAGAAAAATCCAATAAAAAAAAGAGTTTTTACGTTATTAGATTTGCAACCCAATTTCATTTAGCACATTGTTCTTTTTTATTTGTTTAGGCTTTGATATGTGTTAGAAGGTTTGTTTAAGTAAGGCAATACAAATTGTGTCAACAGCTTTGATTATTCTTTATGGGTACTGTACACTTAGTTATGGTACAGTCTAACTATTTGATATCAAGGCAGACACAGACTTCATTCCCCGGAATATAGGCGTGATGGTATTATGTGTGTGAATGGCAATCACACTTTTTGCTCGACCTGGGAATCGAACCTAAGACCTTTAGCGTAGCAATCGCGTTTAGGACCACTAGACTACCGAGGCAGTCCGAGATAAAGAGAGAGTCAGAATTTACTGACTCTGTACTGACAGCGTATAAAAGTAATTGCTAGAAAGCAGCCTTTATATTCATAACTCATTGTTGTCATTACTGTTGTGAGTGTGCTAAGCAATCAATTCTATTACATTACTCTCTTAAATGTGCCATACATAGGTGAATTTTTTTTATTACGCATACAGTAAAATTTAATATTGGCAGTGTAGTAGAAAGACGAATAATTTTGCCTGTACCTATACAAAATATTTTGTTCGACTGTACCTACAAAGTGGTTGTTTTTTTTTTTCTGTTGATTTTTGTTTATAATATTTAGGAGATATTCTATCCTTCTGTTGTGTTACCAGCTTGCTAGGAATATAAAAGTTTTAGTTTCAAATTATTTTCAACGGTCTCTCTTTTTTTTTGTCCCGCAGTATATAAAACGTGTGTGCTAAAAATGTTTGATGGCTCTAAAATGTTTTTTTTCTAAACGTTCAATTTACGAGCAAAAGGTACGAGTAAAATGGTTTTAAAAATACTATTGTTTTTTTTTGTTTTTCTAACTTACCTCTGAAACAAAAGGTAATAGAAGTGGGTCCATTATGCTTCTATGCCATTATGGTCTAGCTTATTAAATAAGCTCTATTGGGCGTGGTGTCTAGAAATAATAATGGTATCTTAATGGTATTCTGCAGGACCGAATTTCGGTTTGCAACCAATTTGAATGGATACTAGCCAATTAGGTACGCATGTGCGCATGTGTGTCTGTGGACCGTGAACCCTGCTATCATTGCTGAATTTAACAAAATTGTTTAAACCAAATAAATTAATCAAGCCATTTTCCAGTGAAAACCACTAACAGTCAGGTACGTATCAATAACGTAACAATTCATCGCGTCAATCATAAATCACCAATTCTGCAAACAGTTTTAAATTCTATGTGACCGATCTGGGACAGTCAAATTCTAGAAATACATTCGTATTAACATAATATAAAAAAGAAACCACGAAATTGCAATTTGAGACAATAAAAACGTCAAACAATGAGGCAAGTGCGTGTCACTCCCTCATTTTGGCTAGCGAGTAAGGAAGCAGAAAAACTGTTGTGTTTTCAACTCAATTGTAGTTATAACTAGGTTCTACCCACGACTTCGTTCATATCGAAGTTGATTTATTATCCAACATTAAACATATTTTTTTCCTGATTGATTCCTGGAGTTACTTGCTCATAATATTTCTCCTTAAGGAGAAATATGAGCAAGTAACTCCATGAAATAAAATTACAATTGCTCTCGACTTCATCTGCGTAGATTTAAGAATTAAGTTAAAGTTGTAAATTATAATTCGGTAACACAAAAAATTAAATAAAAAGGAGCCTATGTTCTATTCTAAACTATAATATAGTCTATAACTGTGCCAAATTTCATCAATATTTATTATGTTCAGCTAATTTAACATGAAAGAGTAACAAACATCATTCTTTCAAGTTTGAAAGAAATAAACGGTAATTGCAGTTTCTTGTATTGTTTAACTAGTCCTTTTACTTTTGACATCAAAATTGTTATCAATTCGCTTTCAGTAAAAACATTAGTATTCTCAAAGCTTAATTTGGATATGGAAGCCAATTCTGCACGACAGTTTTTTTTTATGTTCGCTCTATTTTGAGGCGTATTATATATTGCGCTTTGTTGATTGCCTCGATACTCATTGGTCTCCTAGCCACAAGTGCAACTGCTGAGCCGGTGGGGACCTGTATTCGACTCTCAGGTCGGGCAAAATGTAATTGGGTTTTGGACCTTAGAAATAATATTTGCCTAAAACGAAAATTGAATTGAAAGATTATACGCAGCACCTACAGTTTTGTCCACAACTTATCAGATATTTAATTATAACATTATTTTACTTAAAATAATGTTATCTTTGCAATTCTTTGAAATAAAAAAGTTAATTTCACAAACTTAACAAAAGCATTGTCCCTTTATTTCTTACCTCAGTATTTATTCAGTAAAGTAAACGAGCAATGGAATACTTGATTAATGACCAACGATCGTAATTATTCACGACTTTTAAAGTTATTCTGAAAAATGTGGTCGTTATTGAAAACTTTATTGAGTGTCATTGCTTCTTAAAACAAGGAGAAAAAAGGTCAGTTTAACTTCATTTTAGTAAATAATTTCTCCCATTTTTTGAAGTAATTGTAATGATTTTAGATATTTAACGATAATTTATTTTAAATATGAATATTGAACTGCTATTTCTGAAGATTGACGTAACACTGTCAAATTTAATTACTATCTACATAATTAATTCCATCATTGACAAATGTGGAATTTGATAGTTTAGGCAAACCTAATAATGATACCAGCTCATTATTGTTCCACTGCAGGGTAAAAGGCGTCTACTCGTACAGAGAAGGCACGAGCATTGATCACCACGCTTGCTCAAGACGAATTATAACTCCAGGTTAATAGACGGGGTCCGCTAGGGCCTGTGCCTGTCAGGGTTATGGAATTTGTTGGGAAGATGGCTCTTTCGAACAAATTCCGTTGCGTGTGCCTTTTGCGTTCCAGGGCTGCGGTAGTACGCGGCCCTGCCACGCAAAGGGTATTAGGAGGAACATGGATGGGTTTTAGTAAGTAAGATTCCGACACTCCCTTACGCTCCGCCTAGAGCGGAAAAAGTCATTTGATGATTTCCATCATCATCTGCCTAGCCTTTTCCCAACTATGTTGGGGTCGGCTTCCAGTCGAACCGGATGCAGCTGAATATCAGTATTTTACATGGAGCCACTGCCTATCAGACCTCCACAACCCAGTAATGGGTAATACGATACTCTTGGTAAGACTGGTTGTCATACTTTCTGGCTTCTGACTAACAGTAACGACTGTCATTTGATGATTTCCAATCCTTAAAAAAAAGTTTTCTCACGATGTTTTCCCTTCACCGATGTCTTATATAAACTTAAATAATCTATACATATAATAAAATCGTAACGAGGCCAATTCTGTACATTCAATATTTTTTATAAAGAGTAATTCTCACATGTTAAATACATTATACTGAACCCAAAAAAATGGTTTTTAGAATCGTCTGTTCGATTGTTTGTTTGTATGTACGCGCATAACTTTTTAACTCCTGCACCGATTTGAACAAAACTTTTAGCATTGTGTTGGCAGTAACCTGAGCTGTAATCTTAGGTACAATTTATTACGCTATGTCACATAGGGGTTAGACAGAAACAGTATGAACACTATTAACTTAAAAATACTGAACGCAAACGAAGTCGCGGGTAACAGCTAGTACATTATAATATGAATTGAAAAAGTCATATTGGCCTTGTCCGGTATCCGATCCCGCAACGTCATACATGAGAGATGGGCGCAATCCTAAGGCTCTAGACAGACAGACTGCAAATTTGCAGTTTGAATGCAGTTAGTACGACTGCAATAACACACTGCACACTGTAATGACAGAGTGACTGCATTTCAACTGCATTCAAACTGCAAATTTTGCAGTCCGTCTGTCTAGAGCCTAAGTTCAAATTATTGTTTAAATCTGCTCCAATATTCAAAATAAACGCTCATAGAACATTTAGAACGCCGGTTCATGAATGTTCGACAGTCAAGCAATTACGTGTATGGTTACCTTAAGACGAATCACGCATCCTAGATTGCGCCAACCAATCTGATGTACAAGGCGAGTCTGATTGGATGACCACAATTGTAATGGCACCCAGGACACTGGAAATCCTTGCACGGAGATCGCTTACGATGTGTTCTCGGTGGTATGAGGATTTAGTCGTGTGTTATAAATACAATGGTGGTAAGGCAAGGATGGGAAAGTCTGACATCTAATCCAAATTTAGTAGTTAATAAGTGGAAACTATGAAACATGATTATGCACATTGAAAGAAGGTTTTAAATATCATATTATGTAATTAGTAATAGGGGTCGTGTACTTATGAATATTAACAATTTATAATACCAACCCTGGAAAAACCCGAATAACCTTGAAAAATCAGATGTTCAGTTTATTGAATTTCATTAGAGAAAAGCATATTTTTGTTAGTGTCGATGTTTTTTTTTCTAGTATACCCGAAACATATACGTGAATTAAAACGTAAGCAATGAGCATAAACAGGTCGCACAGAGCTTTTAAATATTTGTAAGCGTTGAACACAACACTTTTTTTACTTTTTATTCAACAATATTAAGCCCAATTACACCAAAAACTTAACTCTGAGTAAATTACGAGTACAAATAAGTAGGTACGTTATACAAAATGCGCCCGTGTTACCAACGTATTCAGAATTAAAAAAAAACCCTTATCTGACAAAATCGAGCCCAAATTATTTTACATAACACAAGAAGGTTACTTAAATGTAAACTAAATAGAATTCAATAAAAATACAAAACTTCTAAAATTATCCAAAGCTCATAGAATAGTTGGAACAGCGTCCAATTAAGGTTGAGCTCTAAAAAAGGCGGGCAGTTGGTTTTTATTGGCAATTTGGAACACAACGAAGGGGGCCGGAGGTCTCGCTGCGTTGGTAAGTGCATTCGGTGACAATGCAGCCCTGCTTACTGAAACACATGGGTATTTAGTTTGTCAAGCAATTCAGACTTGTAAAAAACGATATCTAAGGTTTTATGTAAACTAAATAGAATTCAATAAAAATACAAAACTTCTAAAATTATCCAAAGCTCATAGAATAGTTGGAACAGCGTCCAATTAAGGTTGAGCTCTAAAAAAGGCGGGCAGTTGGTTTTTATTGGCAATTTGGAACACAACGAAGGGGGCCGGAGGTCTCGCTGCGTTGGTAAGTGCATTCGGTGACAATGCAGCCCTGCTTACTGAAACACATGGGTATTTAGTTTGTCAAGCAATTCAGACTTGTAAAAAACGATATCTAAGGTTTTAAGGTACGTAGACATTTAAATATTTCACTATCTAAGTAGACATAGAGAAGATCAAAATAAAGGAAAATGAATAATGACTTCTAATGGCTTAGAGCCATTTTATAATAACGAATAATTAACATTCCGGTCTATTTTGTAAAAATCTTCCCCAGTGTATTTAGGTAAGTGAACTTGATGATGATAAGCAGTCAGCCTATCAACACACAAACACAGCCTACAAGCCTATTATTATCCCACAGCTGGGCAAAGGACACAGAAGACATCATTTCCATGGCTTCTCGTACGGAGAAAATTGATCACCATGCTTGCTCAAGGCGGATTGGCGACTTCAGAGTTATATTTATCATAAGTCCAGGTTTCGTCACAATGTTTTCCTTTACCTATGTTAGTGATGTCTAAGATAAACGTAGAAAGTACATATGAAATAGAAAAAGTTACATTGGTACCATTGGTACTTACCCATGTCCGGTTGAGAACCCACAGCCCTGTGCATGAGACGCGGGTGATCTATTTTAATGTCAGTGATATCCCAAATAATTTTAGAAGGATTAAATGAACTGAAAAGTTTGGTACTTCGAGCCCGCATGCATAAAAGGCGGGCACTTTACTAGGCCAACACAACATTAGAAAAGCAATAGGAATGAAGAAACAAGGGCCTGTTGATTATAATAACATTAATAAACAAGACCAAGATCAACACACTACCTTCCCGTATAACTAGGAACTTCTATAAATGTTAGTTTTAATCACCTGACTCGGAGCACCTACCCCATATGAAAACACGTCCCCGGGCTGCGCTGTCGTGGCTTATTACCTCTGTTATATTACTGTTTAAACTGTTTGTTTTCAAACTCAGTTATTTCAATGTACTTGCAGGTATTATGTGTAGTACTAAAGTAACTAAAAGCATCGCTGACACCCGTCAGTGATGCTTTCCGAAGTCTGAATTAGTTCCTGGATTTTGTTCATGTTCTTAATTTTTCGAAGTTTTATTTTTATACAAGGCGTTGATTTGCAACCTCGTCCAATTCAAGGAGTTAACTATGATCGTGATTCTTAACACGAATCAACAATAAAATAAATTGGTTTTGAAAAAAACAAATTTTTACATGATTTTCAAATTCGAGCTGGCCATCTCGCCAGAGGGTTGAGGCGCTATGTACAGTTGTACACATTGATACAGCCGCGTGACAACTCTGCCTACCGCATACGCAACTGGGCGGTTCTGAATTTTGCAAGAGGAGTATTCTAGAATACTGTTATTTGACAGTTGCAACTAAAAAAACAAGTATTTATTAGATATTGGCCAGGTATCATAATTATATTTGATTACTTCTATTTTTTATGACAAGCTCCTAAAATTTGACGAGGATGCAAATCAACAGCTTGTATAGCCCAGATTTTACATATTATTTCATTTAGACACTCTGTATTTACAACGTTGAAATACAATCCGAATCAATACGGGGCAGAGTTGGTTCCATTTTATTTCTGTTTTTATTTTCTATTGTTGATGACACAGATGAATTTCAGAAATGGAACTAAACGCGATCAGTTCATTCAAAATGCGTTCGAAAGTTTTCAGTGTCATATTCGTAGGTACTCTGACAGCTCTCGAGAGCAGTTGGAACGTGCTGATTATGTTCAGTTCCATTTTTGAAATATGACAATTGTCAAGCGCGTGCTGTGATTTGTTGTTGATGATTTAGTCAACCAATCGCAGCAGCTTAAAACATACCCGATGACACTTAGCAATAGTGTAGCTTTCTTTTAGTAGAAGAATTTTATACTCGAGCCTGTGCTTTCAGATATAGCCTCACAAGCAAATCTTTAACTCTTTATAATGACTCCAATACCTACCGTTCTATACCATCACACCTGTATTCCCCAAAGGGTTAGGCAGAGGTGTACCAATGTACACCCACAGTTCGCCGGTATATTTAGGTCCCACGTAATAAGGCCACCTACCGTTCTAATCCAAGATATTGTTCTTCCGCGGCTTACAGCACATTATAAGAACAACCCACTTCAAAGAGTAAATAACGTTAAGCTTAAACGGTTAATTAATACAACACCCACCTAAGTAATTAGAAAGGTTAAGAAAATGGTCTCATTAACAGGTTCTAATTAATATAAAATACTAGGTTCCGCCTACGACTTCGTCCGAACGGCTTATTCATCCGCGTTAAGTTACGTCTTTGGTTACTGCTCCGCTCCCATTGGTTGTAGCGTGATGTTATATTGCCTATATTACGCAAGAATAACGTAGGTATAATATATTGATGAAAAATTGTTGAAATTGGTTTAGAAGTTTCGGAACTTTCCCGTTACTAAAAACAAAGGAACCAAAAATTTTTACTTTTTCCTTGTATAGACTAGCTGGTGCCCGTGACTTCGTTTAAATTTTATTTCAATAAATAATAAAATTTCTAAAATAAAAGTAGTCTTTGTTACTCCTTATAACATTAACTACCTGCGAGTGAAAGTCTCGTTAAAATCAGTCCATCCGTTTTAGAGATTAGCCTTAACAAACAGACAGATTGACAAAAAAAAAAATGTTTATTTTTATATAGGTACCGCACATAGGTACTTACATATCCATTTAGTGAAAAGCTTTTAATTTGAAATTACAAACAAACATTTCAATTTTATTTACTTGTACAGATTAAACAACTTAAACCGAGCAAAAACAGTTACCTGAATGTAATTATTTACTTAATTTTAAGTATATGTATAAGTAGTCAAAGTAACTGGATTAGTATGCTTCGTACACGCTGCTGACATTAACACGAAACATTAATGTAGGTCGCAGACTAAGTAAAATTAAATAGAAAGAAATATACGTTCATTTATTCTGGTAATTACCTAGCGCCAACTTAATGCCTAAGTAATGAAGTAAGCCAGACATATTTGATACGAGGGCAGAAATATAATGATACTTGCTGTTGCCTGTGATTTTGTTTACGTGGAAGTGGTATCTAAAATATTTAAGTATAAAAAAATTGCCTCGTTAGCCTAGTGGTCCTAAGCGCGACTGCTACGCTAAAGGTCTTGGGTTCGATTCCCAGGTCGAGCAAACTGTTATTGAGTTTTTCTTTAAAATTCTTAGTAGCAGCTTGGAGTTAGGATATGTGACCTAAACATAACGGCGAAGTATGGGTATACATTGGTACACCTCTGCCTAACCAGAACAGAATGCAGGCGTGATGGTCGTATTATTATTTTGATTTAAAATCCAATAAAATCTGAGCTAGTTTTGCTGTATGATTATGAAAAAGTTAAATACCTAATTCGGAATTTCCAAACTAAATCTGAAAAATATGTTACAAAAATTATGTGGTAACCTACATAATAAGTAACAAAATCTAGGCCGAATATAATTGGGTGGCTTTTTAGGTAGGGTTGAATTTATTCTGAAAAGGCAATATTACCCTAATAGATGAATTGAAATGACTGTTACTATAGGTATGATATTATTTATTTACATACTCGTAAAAAGTCCGCAGCCATCACGTTTATTGCTTATTGATCTTCCTTCCAATATTTTACAAGTTTTACAGACATGCCATCACGCCTGTATTCCACAAAGGGTTAGGCGGAGGTGTAATGTACACCCACAGTTCGCCGGTATGTTTTTAGGTCCCATGTAATAGGGAGCGAGCCTATTGCTGGTAACCAGGCACAAATCCTAACTCTGAGCTGCTACTGAGAATTTTCATAGGCAAACTCAATAACACTTTTGTTCGACCTAGGAATCGAATCCAAGACCTCTAGTGCGGCAGTGGCACTTAGGACTACTAGGCTAACGAGGCAGAATTTCATAGAAAAACCCAATAACACTTTTTGCTCGACCTAGGAATCGAACCCAAGACCTCTAGCGTAGCAGTCGTGCTCAGGACCACTAGGCTAACGAGGCAGTTGTGTATGTATTTTATTCCCTTTAATCTCTCGTCTCATGCCTCGGAAAGCACGTAAAGCCGTTAGTACCAGCTGTAATGCGTAGATCTTCGACAGTCTTTACAAGTAGTCAGAAGCAGGATAGTCTGACAACCAGTAACACCGGGAACTGGGTTGTGGAAGTCATACAGGTCGCTCCATGTAGAAAATTGAAAGCTGCATCTGGTTAGACTAGAACTCGGCCCTAACATAGTCATAAGGAGAAGACTCGGCAGACAATGAATCTTTTACACAATCCATCCACCATTTTCTTGCTTGCCTTTCCTATTACATGGGATCTAAACATATCGGCGAACGGTGGGTATACATTGGTACACCTCTGCCTAACCCTTCGGGGAATACAGGCGTGATTGTATAGGTTCCTTGCTTGCATTCTATTTTTAAAATCTTCCATCTAATGTTCTAACTTCTTTTTTTTCGACATAGTACTCATCAATTCGAAACATGTTTGTAATACAAGGTCAATATGTATGGAAACAGATTTTTTCAAACTTTGTGATGAAATATTTCAAAGCCCCGTAGAGTCATGTCTTGAATTAAATTCAATTTTACGTATTAAGTAAAATTAAGTACTAAAAAAGTTGATATATTTGTTACTATTTACTCCTTGTGACCTCCAATAGAACATTCTTGAAACACAACACAGAAATTCCCAAAAGTCAAAAGTTAATTTATTCATAAAATAAAATCTTCGTTAATTAACTTAACACAAAAAAAAACGGCGCGGGTCAGAACAGTTATTGCCACTTATTGCTTTCCCCAAAAGATTGTGAAGGCCAAGGTTTAAAGCTCTTTTTTGTTCAGACCGGCAATAATCATGAAACGTTACAAAAGGTCGATGGGAAAAATCTATTTTCAAGAACTTTGGTTCAAGAATGAAATTCTTTTAAAAGAACGAATTTTAATATTTTTTCTGCAAACAAACACGCAATGTCTCGCAATGTGGTTTCTTTTTAACGGTTCGTAGGAAATAAAAGTTCATGTTTGAGAGTCGTTCTTAATTCAAAGTATTGATTTCATACTTTGTTTTCATGATTTCTTTTTAACTTACGCAGATTGTATTAATATCTAGGTAAGACGTATTCATTCCTAAAAAATAATTTATTTTATTGCGCGTTAACACGTTGAATACTGACCGATTTAATAATAAAAAAAATGTTATTTAAATAGTCAATGAACCTTCTTTGAAATCTCCACACTTCCTTGACTTGAAGTTTGAAAAAAGAATCCTGTGTTCGATATTGTGACCTTTCATTATGGCTGAGCAAGCGATTCTTTTTTTGAAACCGACAACTAAAATTTAGTAATTTTATGAATAATGGTGTAACAGTTCAGATTGACAGTTCCATTCTTTTATATCAAAAGGTTTTTAATGAGCTTTTTTAGCGTATTCGGAACATTTTTTACAAAGGTGATTAATTATAGAGATTGTTATGGGGTTTTGCAGGCATATTGTGACTTAAGTCGGTGTTAATACTAGCTTCTGCTTCGGACTTTGTCTGCGTAAAAGTTAAGCCAAAAATATACCATGACACTTGGCAATAGTGTAAGATTTTCATTATTTAAAGATTCTTTGTTATCGGATTAATACTTTTAGAGATTACCTCTTACAAACAGAGTAACCGACAATTTTACCTCTTCATAATAATAAGTTTTAATTTCAATGTTTTGATTCATACTTAATTTTATAAAGAGATAAAGTTTGTGAGGTTGTAGGGGGTAAATCTCTGGATCTACTAAACCGATTTTGAAAATTATTTTACCCATAGAAAATCACTTTACCTACTTGTGAGTATCATAGGTTATATAACATCACGTTACAACACAAGAGAGCGGAACAGTAACCAAAGACAATATCCATATCCATATCCAATATCCCAGGACGAAGTCGCGGACAGAAGCTAGTTTGTAATATTTTCAACAGATTGTTTTTAAAATACAGATGTCCATAAAATGAAGGAATTCTCGGACACAACTGTATACAACAATATCAAAGGCGAATGGCCAAAAATTTAATTTGTGTCACTTTTGACAGTGACAAATAGCGATCTGAGCCACCCCAAGGGACAAGTTTGAAGATAAATAAGTAAAAAGCATAAATTAAATTCTTCTTAGTATATAAAAATATGTATTTCCCAATAGGGCTATAAAAGAATAGGGCTGGTAACTGTAATCTCGGAACTAAAAGAACTTCAACTTACTTTCAACAAAGTTGTATAACTTTGATGTATATATTTATCCTTCTATACTAATATTATAAAGAGGTTAAGTTTTGTTTGTAGGAGGTAATCTCTGGAAGTACTCCGACCACAAAAGTTTTTTTCACTGATAGAAAGCTGCTACACTGTTGTGGAGTGCCATTAGCGTGTTTTATTTTCCACTAGCTGTAAATATGCCCCGCGGTTTCACCCATGTTCAGTTACGTTTTTGATGACTGCTCTGCTCCAGTTGGCCGTAGTGTGATGTACTATACGTATAAACGTTCCTCTTGAATCACTCTATCTATTGATGAAAACCGCATTAAAATCCGTTACGTAGTTTAAAAGATTTAAGGACACAGAGGGACAGGCTTCATGAAGAAAATTTCCTATTATACTTCAATTTTTTTCTAGGTATACTCGAAGTTGTTATACCAACCTACAAAAACATAAACTGGAAATCCAGTCGTTAAATAAGTACTACCACCATACTTATTTAATCAGCGTTGCTGTATTCCGTTTTGAAAGGTATGGGCGTCGGTAAGACAGGCCCACATGAGACATTTTAGTATTTTAGTTTCACTTAAATACATCAAAAGAGATTATTTACAGAATAAGACAGAGAAGTGGAAATTATGTTTTGGCTTACTCCTTCGCTAATCTTTTCTGATTCAAGACAGTTGAATCGTCCATCATCAGTTTTTAATGACGGAATGGAAGAAGAAAATGTGTTGTGCCGACTCCAAGTAGCGTGAGATAAGGGCAAGAAGATGATGAAGATAAAAAAAAACGGGAAATTTGATCGATTTTGGAAGTCAAAGCCAAATCATGTATTTCAATAAGACAATTAAAAGGCACTTTTGAACGTCATTCAATAAGTTGTCAAATGAATTACAATAAGCTGTCCAGATAAATTAGTTCAATATTATGTGAATGTCAATACGATCTATTAAAAAACAAAAGTCATTCAAAGTACTACAATACTTACTAATTAGAGATGAAAGCTAAACATTTTAATATTTTATAAGAATATTGTGATCGTACCCTTCTAACAAATCATACACTTCTAACATTTCAAGAGACAACAAATCAGTGTGTGAGCCATAGGTAGTAATCACCAAATGTAGAGTAAATGTCGAAAAAAATAATAATTTATCAAAACAAAATCAAACATAAATACATACATAAACTTACGCCTTTTTCCCATGGGGATAAGCAGAAATCACGGAACTCGTCGAACACGGAAATCGTGGATTATTATCAACCTTCAGATAAACACCACAACTTGATCCTCATTATCTTAATATCTCCCCAATTTCTTACTAAAACGTAAGAGGATATCCCTATTCATAGTCAAGGCAACCAATTATTACCTATATAAACAAAACCTTCTATTGTTTACAAAATACAACCTTTCCTTATAACTTGAACCGTAACATGATTCTTTTCTGCCAGAGATCAAAAGAAAGTAACCTTCTATGTTTCTAATAAATATACTCGTACTAATAAAAAAGGTGAAGAGTTTTTTTTTGTTTGTTAGGTTAAACGCGGTAATCTCTGAAACTATCAGTCGGATTAAAATAATTCTTTTTGTATATGTTAGCTAGATTAATGAGGAATAATATAGACTATTAAACATAACTCTACGATCGATGGGAGCGAAGCAATAACCAAACACGTTACTTAATTGATAAAAAATATTCGGTTTTAAATGTAACCTCGGTAACTTTATGTTCTGATACATAACTGATCTTGTTCTGATACATGATACATTAGTTATGGTGTTCTTAGCTTAAGTTTTTATGTTGTTCTGCTTTTATTTTTTTGTGTGAGCAGTGCGTGTGTTGTTCACACCATCTCTGCCAGTCTGTTTTTTATAAGTGAAGACTTGTAATTGGCTGTCAGTTTCACCTACTATTTTATATTCTGTTTTGTTTAGCTGTAAGTCTTCCACAACTCATAAATAAATAAATAAATTAATTAATTAATTAATGAACGCGGGAGAAAAAATGGACTTGAAAGAAGTTGCGGGCAGAAGCTAGCCTATACAAGTATAATAAAACTTAAGAAATTATCTGTTTATTTATTTAAACGCTCTAATCGCTAAGAGTACAAATTGGGTTTCCAAAATTCTTTTTATATATATATGATAGCCAGATTCATTAGAAATAACATAGGCTATATAAAATTACTCCATGACAAACAGGAGCCGAGCAGTAACCAAAGACTTAACTTAACGCGAATGAATAACCCACCCAGATGAAGTCGTAGACAGAAGCTAGTATACTATAGTTCCGAAAATAAACACAACTGGGCCCTTAACTTCCTCCTCAAATAGTGAGGGTCCTTCGGAGGGAACGCAAACTGAGGGCCCCGACTCCCGGAGTTCCAGAGGATCTTAAAGCCATGGAAATACAAACACTTGTGATGGAGGGTCTTGGATCATGTGTTATGTTTATTTTATTATCCTAGCGAGGTAAATGATGGTGTAAGTGGGTGATGTTATGTTAACTGGATGGTATTGTGTACGTATTGTATATATTATAATTATATAATGTTATGTTGAGTGCCTTGTGATTACACGTGCGACTGCTAAGTTTGCAGCCCTGGGTTCGATTCTCAGGCGAAGTGCTATTGGGTTTTGCCATTAAGAATATTTCTAGTATGTGTGTTTTCATATATGTAATTTGGAAGTTGGTGGTGTGACCTCCCCGTGGCTCGGAAAGCACGTAAAGCCGTTGGTCTTTCGCTTTCCCTGGTCGTGATGGATCACAGGTCCATAGGATTATGACAGTGAAGGAAGAGGGAGTGCACCTGTGTATGTGCACACACTTATCTTCTGCGTACATGCGACATCCGACTAGTCCTCATTGAGATTGGCCACAGCGACCAAAATTAGGTCAGAAGAATATAATAATTACGTCATCAAGACTAGTCTAAACAAGTTACTTTTTTGTTTACAAATAATTGTTCGAGATGTAAAATCGAATGCCAATTACTATTGTATTAAATGTAATGGGGTCAACAATCGGGGTTTAAATGTACCGAAAGACCTAAGTTGTATAATTTAATTTTTGCATTTATGTAGATTTTATCTTTTTACCTTTTTTCTAACATTAATATGTACTCTATGACTGTCGACTCTACATAAGCTTTACTGAAAAAACTATCTACCTATAACATCCAGTTGCTCTTCTCATTTCAAGCTAAGTAACTATTCCATTCAAAGATAATACATCAGAGAAACCACACGACAACCAACAAACAATTTTCCCAGCAAACTACTTACGCCTCGCAGCACCGTCTGCTTTCTCCACAAACATCCAACCATACCTCATAAAGGTACCGCCAACAAAACGAACTTTGTCTCAGAAATACTAGAATGATGAATGTGTACAGTCAGAATATAAGGCAGGAAATGGAACCGCAGCCATGTAACAAACGTTATTGAATTCGTAAACTAAAATGACGCACAAAAATGTAATTTCAGACTTTTTTTGCCGATCGTACGCGAGCTTTTCTTAGGGTTGACAGATTTTATTGAAAGGCGAAAATGAGCATGAAGATAAATTGAACACGTGTGTAACTATAATTCTACCTGCAGTACTATTTTGCGATAAGCAGTTAATGCCTAGAATAAGCTGGCATATTCTGGAAAAAAACTCGCTGAATTATCCTGTTGTCAATACTCAGTGTCAGTTAGAAAGACAGCTCACCTCAAGCTCGCTTAACCTTAACTCATCGAGAGAGATTTTTGCAGAATAAACCTGCTAGAATCAAAGTAATAACAAGACTTGTTAAGAGAAGTTATTAAAACAAATATTATAAACACTTACCGTGCAAAGTTAAGGAGTCAGCCCACCGTACCATGCCATGACCGTGGTAGGAACGTGCCAGGCAAAAAAATAATAGTTATATTTCAAAATGTGACACACACAAATCATGCACGAAGCGTCAACAATTGTCGATTAATACGTTCTAAAAGGCATATTAGTCCGTGTAATGTTCCATATACAGAGGTGGACCAATGTACACCCACAGTCAGCCGGTAAATAAAACGTTTAACAAAAATATATTATGATAACTAGCCCGTATTGTCCCACAGCTGGGCAAAGGCCGTTTATTTCTTCCAACTATCGCGATTTTGAGCTACGTCTGGTCCATTCTTAAGAAAGCCAACCAAGCTCTCGTTCGTGGTCTTACGCGTCCCCACCAATCTTGAGCTCTATGGGCCCATAGATGTCCAGTTCAGTCCCATTTTAGCTGCACAGCTTTTTGAGCCTTGTCAATGATGTGTGTTTTTGAGCGCAGTGTGGTGTTTCAACGCGAACGCTGTTAGTTTAATATCAAGTTAGCATACATACATACATACATAAACTCACGCCTTTTTCCCATGGGAGTAGGCAGAAACCACAGAACGCCACCTGCTACGATCCTTACATATTACTTTCGCCTCGTCCACGTTCATACAAGCACGCCGGTTACGAGTACTGCACACCCGACCTTACTGAAGAACCTTACCAATAAGGTCAGGGTAGGTCTTTCTAGGGCGTCCCCTCCCGGCGTTGCCACTCAAATCTGCCACATAAATCCCTTTTGTTAGTCGCCTTTCACTCATCCTCTCAATATGCAAGTTAGCATAACACGATATTTAATGAAACATCTTGATACTTATGGTACAGTGTAGTCGGCAGCCATCTTTACGCTTCAAAACAACACCAAACATGAAGAAGTTGGTAGTTAGAAGTTTTAATTGAATTATTTGTTCTAAAAAGTAAGGTAAAGTATTTATTTGAGGAGAAATATTTTCGCTGTACTACAGACACGATTCCCTGAAGACCTGTGCCCTAGTTTAAGTTCATTTGTCGGCGCTTGAAGTTTATTAAGCTTTTTTTCTTGTAAGAAGAGAAATATTATAGAAAAAAATGTTGGGAGATAAATATTTAGTCTATCTTTGACGTCTTTTTCGTTTTATTTATAATGGAAATTCTAGATTTATAACTTAGTTTAAAGATTCTGCGCAATTCATACATTGTTAGGTACAAAGCAAAATAAAATGTTTCTAAGAATAGACTTAGATACGTTTCTTAGATTCCTTTTTTGTAAGTATTAAAAATCATCAAAAATGACTTCTTCCGCTCTGGGTGGAGCTGAAGGAAGTGTCAGACTCTTACTGACTAAGACCCACCCGTGTTCCTCCTAATTCTCTTTTGCATTCCAAGGCTGCGTAAACTCTTTCAAACAACATGGGATATACCTACTAATATATCATAATATAGGTACTAACAAAACTAAAATGGTGGAATTTGGAAAAATAATAATAACAAAAGCATCACCCTATTATTGTCCCACTGCAGGGCACAGGTTTCTTCTCATAGAGAGAAGGTACGAACATTCATCACAACACTTGAAATTCTTAACCTCAAATTACGTAAGTGCATAATAACGTTCCGTTCCCAATGCCATTCAAATACTGCACAAATTAAACGTCTTTGTCATCATTCACTAACTCCCATATCAACAAAAAAGAAAGTACGTTTCGTTCATTCATCACTACAATGCAGAGCAATGAATGAGACCCAATTTGAAACTCGAATAATACGTGAGTACCTACCCACTTGTGGAACGAACGTTCTAGATTTAAACTTTACCTTTTAGGAAATGTTGGCTGGATTTTTGTGGAAACGATTTGGCTTTTCTGCAACTATGTGTAAGTCGACTTTCAGTTTATGTTGTTGCATTTGTATTTTAGAGTGACAGACTGTGTAACTTGTCTTTTTGGTGGAAGTCAGCCGCAACTCACCTTTTCGATTGAGAAAAAGCTGCTTAACTTGGTAATTATATAGTTATCAACACAAGTAATTAAAAAAAACCGAGGATTTTGCATAAAGTCAAAGTCAAGTTAAATCATTAATTCCAATTAGACCATTAAAAGGCGCTTATGGACGTCAATTAATTAAAACTAGTGAATCTAGTTGCCCATTCTAAAAGGTAGTTCCGTATGGAGAAAAACGGGCAAGACACTCCATACATACTCTTTTAAGTATATAGTGACTTAGCCAGTTGAAACCCAATTATTGCTCGATAAATAGTATAGATTCAATACAGTAAAATTCTTTGCTATTAGATTTTTTTTCTCCTGATCATGATTAAGATCGTAATAGCCCAGTGGCAAAGCCTCTCATGCACGAGGTTACAGATTCAATTCAGGGCAAGTACCAACGTGACATTTTCAATATTCATATCTACTTTCTAAGTTTATCTTGAACACCAGTGACATCGGTGAAAGAAAACATTGTGAGTAAACCTGAACTTATAATTAATAAGTCTGAAATTGCCAATCCGCCTTGAGTAAGCATAGTAATTAATGCTCATGCCTCGCTGTATGAGAAGAGGCATTTGCCCTGTAGTGGGAAAATAATGGGCTGGTATTATTATACTAGCCTGAACACACCTAATTTATAACGTATCTACGGTACCTATGCTTCTAGAATGTTTATTCTAAGCTAGCATAAAGCCGCGACGTTGTCCGGTTTTTTGAGAATTTTTAGTTTTGTAGGCGGAGCCCTAATTCTTTTTCTAGAGTAAAAAAGTAGCTTAAGTTAGCTATTTCCAGTGCAAGTCCTGTCATAATTAGTCGAGCCGTTTTTGAGTTTAGCTGGAACAAATATACAGACATAGAGAAGGAAGGACAGACAGAAGGATAGATAAACAGATGGATAGACAGACAGACAAAAAAACATCATTTTTTTTTGTTAGTATAATGTATAATATCATAATTATTTTAGAATAGTTTAAAAAACACTAAAAAACACGCCGATATTTCATCATGGAATGCTAGTGCCTATCTTCCGGCTTCATCATCAGACCTTGAAACCTAATCATGGTCAACGTTCATTACAAGACCTTTCTAACAAGTCCAAACACGGCTGTGATACGATCATCGATCATGAAGTTCCAGTTCATATCTTCCGGCTCCATCATCAGATCAGCTCGACAGTACAATGTTATTGTATTGTTATCAAAATCACATACAACTATCAATTTTCATAACGCTACGATCTTTAGAAGATGGTTAAATTAGTTTTCTTAGATTTGATTACATAGTTACATACATACAGGTCGACCTAATAAAAGCGTGTTAAAAAGCTTTTATTTTGACACTACAAAAAGACACTTCAACTTCACCATCATCATCATCTGCCTAGCCTTTTTCCCAACTAGGTTGGGGTCGGCTTCCAGTCGAACCGGATGCAGCTGAATATCAGTATTTTACATGGAGCGACTGCCTATCAGACCTCCACAACCCAGTAATGGGTAATACGATACTCTTGGTAAGACTGGTTGTCAGACTTTCGGGCTTCTGACTAACAGTAACGACTGTCAAAGATCTACAAATGACAGCCGGGACCAACGGACACGGTCGGCTTTCCGAGGCACGGAGGAAACTCGCTATAGTAAATGGTCACCCATCCACAGACCAACCTCGGCAAGCGTGGCTTAACCCGGAAGATCGGTCTATGCGGCTGTAATTATTTAGCCACACAACAACACACGCAAAAAAAAGACACTTCAACTTAATTTATAAAATAGAAAATACATTTACAAATAGAAAATAAATACCTATAAACATCTCTATATCTACACGTTATGACAATGGAATGCTTATTCCATAGGCACAAAATCGTATTTAGGTAATATATTCAGATTACAAAGCAAAATCGCCTAACTTTAGTCTAGATTACATCTAACTTCGACCTAGTTTTGCTGTCTGTTTCTTCGTTATTATGATTGAACGTATAGAAGTTGGTGCCAAATGCCAAATCAGAGCTAAGTCTGTATCATTATGTAGATATGAAATCATATCAAATTGTACCTAAAGTAAATAGACACAAAGATGTTTTTTGATTGATGATTGTGTTATAATGGGAAGCCTGAAATGACATATTATTCTTCCCATAATAAAGATATTTTTTTTTAACAAAAGCAATATTAATAAATATTTTCGAGAGCTCTCTATTTTTCCTGATGGTATCGAAAATTTTGAAGGTATTCTTTTTTAACATCGTTTTGCGTTTTGTGATAACAACGAGTTTAAAATTTTCTATATAATTATCTGTTACCTTCCATAACTACGTAATCCCTGTATTATTAGGTTCTCTACTGTTACTAATGATTTTTCACACCTATTACATGAGACTTAAACATACTGTTGAACTGTTAGTGTACACTGGTACACCTCTGCCTAACGCTTTGGGGAATACAGGCGTGGTGGTATGTATGTTATGGTAATAAAATTCGTTTCTCAAAAATAATTTTAGCTCAAAATTCAATTATTGTATGCGTAGTTAATAGCTCTGTGTAGCTATGTGATGTATCTTTTAGCGTCTCCAATCGGATCGACATTTTACAGATTTCATAAAAAAAAAAAACTGTCAAAAATCGGTCCGACAATCTGTTAAAAAATCGGTCGTGTGCGAAGGCCAAAACTCGTTCTTACAGGCTTTATTTTTGACAGATTAAAACGAAGATTAGATTGCGATCATTCCTAAAAGTTAGTAAAATTGTGCCCAGAGCTAAAAGTCTAGTATCATTTTTGACAAAATAACATTATTTTTCTTTACAAGCTAAGCAAAAGTTGTAATAGTACACGTGCCAAGGAGCTGTCAACACGTCATCACTTTGAGAGTTGATAAAATTTGCAAGAGAACAAAATATTTTCAAGTAGGTAATTTTTTTAGTAGATCGTGAATAAAACAAAAAAAAAGTGTAGGTACCTATACTTTTTTAGGTGTCTTACCTACACACCTACCTACCTATACATGAACTTTGAATGTAGATAAAAAGAGAGTAGATAAAAAGTTGATGGAATGAATGACAGATTTTAGAGTGGCAAACGCGACCCTATTATTAAGGCTATCTGTCTTATAGCACTTTTTGAACCGTAATAGTTACATGTTTATTTTTTATAGAGTGTTTATAACTCATCATCTGCTTAGCCTTTTCCGAACTATGTTGGGATCGGCTTCCAGTCTAACCGGATACAGCTGAATACCAGTGTTGTACATGTAGCGACTGCCTATCTGACCTCCACAACCCAATTACCGTGCAACACGATAGTTCTTGGTTAGACTCACTGGTTGTCAGACTTTTTGGCTTCTGACTATCCGTAACGACTGTCAAAGATCTACGAATGACAGCTGGGACTAACGGTGTTACGAGAGTGTTTATAATAGAACTAAAATGAAGTAAAAATTAAAAGACCGAGGTCTCCATATAAGAGAACTACTCCATATAAGCAACTAGCTTCAATTTTAAACTGTAACTTCTTGACAATTCAAAAGTACCTGTAAATGGTCTAATTGAAATAAATGCTTTGATTTGATTTGATTTGAGACGCGTTTTTTTACGTAATGTCAAAAATTGTACTGTGTTATGGAACCCTGCAAGTGAGGTTTTTGTTTAAATGAATATTTCTGCCTATATTTGTATGAGTGTGTAGCTTGGTTGACTGCACATACAGCATTGATAGCTGATCATCAAAGGCCTATAAATACCGTAATATCGTAGATACAAAGGTTTCATCATGTTCCATTGACATCAAACCATTTAATGAAGTATCCAGTCATACAACGTAATAATCATTCAAACGACAATTATGAACTGAAATTAATTCTCGATTTTCGAATTTGGAACGGTAATTGTTCGCGGAACTTGTATCGGTCAAAGTGCTATTCATTCTACATCGCTTTCGTGTTTCCATTTTGTGGTTGGAATTTGTCACCTTTGTCGGAGTTCCTAGTAATGTAGGTTTCAAATTTTCGATAATATTCCATCATATTTGTCAACTAGCTGTGCCCCGCGGTTTCACCCGCGTTACGTTAGGTTTTTGGTTACTGATCTGTTCCCGTGGCTCATAGCGCGATGTTATGTAGCCTATTATCTGTTATTCTGAGGTATAAGCTACGGAATGTCTCGCAGAGTCATTATTTTGTTGCAAAGTTATTTAAAACTGTCTATCTCCTAAGATATTCATTGAAATTAAATGATGTAAAGGGCAATTTTGTTCAAAATTAAACACTTGTGATGAAAAACGTATTTATGTTAATAAGGATTAATACTATGTTCATAAAAACACCTTCGCAAATAATGCATTATTTTAAAACAAATTTTCTGCCCATAAAAATGGCTATAGTGAGTCATCTTTAATAGTTAGGCATGTACTACTCCGGACTTTTTTGTAGTATATTTTAAGAGGAACAAATCTTTCATACATTATTTTTGCGTAACTTTAACCGTTTACGCAGCGCACGCAACGAAAGCCCTCAAAAGGAATATTTTCCCCCGTTTTTGCCACATTTTTCATTGATTGCTCCGCTCCAATTATTCGTAGCGTGATGTTATATAGCCTATAGCCTTCCTCGATAAATGGGCTGTCCAACAAATATTTTTTTTGTCCGGTAGTTCCTGTGATTAGCGCCTACAAACAAACAAACTCTTTAGCTTTATAATATTAATATAGATTGGATGCCCACCCAAAAGACAAATTGACAGCGATGCGGACGAGTTTTTGATGCCCTATGAACTTTCTCATACCTTTTTTTTTACAAGTTTTACATACTTAGTAATTTGATAAATATTTGTAAGTTTTGTGTTGCGGTTAATTACACATAACTTTAAAAAAATGTATGATAATTGTAGAATTAAATGTTAAAGAAGTTTTAGGTTTCTTGCCAGTGAAAAGTTTCTGTTAGTGTATCGAATCTATGCTTTTAGAGATTACCTTACAAAGAAACAATTGTAACATTATAACATTCGTTTAAATTTTTAAAAAATCGTTAGGAAACCTGGATTTATAATTAATATGTCTGAAGTCGCCAATCCGCTTTGAGCAAGTGTGACGATTAATAGTCGTGTCTATATTAGACCATTGTTTGCCCTGCTTTGGGACAATAATAGATGGTTATTAATTTTTCCTCTAATAAAATTGTAATATTCATTTTCTCAGTAAACCTATATTCAAGAAACAAGTCCAAGCAACCCTAAAGGATCAGCAAAATAAAATAATATAAGTGATATAAATTAATGATATCTTAAAGTTTTATAAATGTACGCGCGCAATTTTAATTTTACCTTTTCTTTTTTCTTTTATACATTTAAAAGTCCAGATATGAGTTCTTATTATTATAAATGCAAATATGTGTATGAATTGTATCTGTGTTAGCTAGTTTTTTTAAATATTTTTAAGTGTTATCTGTGGAAAACGTAGTGGGTAGCATAATTAGTTAATATGTAATATTTAAGACATTTTGACTATTTTTTATTGTGCTACTATTTGTTTTTCCTTAAATAAAAAAAAAGTAATAAATCACACCAAGCTAAATTAAACCATGAAATGAAACTAAATAATAGAAAGAAAAATAAAAACATATTTATATTACTCATCTAGACAATGAATTGCAATGTTTGCAATAAATTAATTCTCACAAACTTTCATCAATAAGAAACATTTGTTGGCAAATCATTCACCAACTTTAATAAGCGGGTTTATAACTTAATTTCCGCCATAATTGATGACGTCAGTGATTGATTATAATTGGAGGGCTATTTACTTAGATGATTGATCACGTTCCAATCGATTGATGTTGATACAAATTGCACACTACTTGGTTTTAGTTATAATTGATTTGAGGATTTATTTAGGCAAGTACCCCCATAACAATGTGATTTTTTCAATTCATGTAGGTTTTTTCTAAGTTTCATATCATTGACGTCGGTGAAGGAAAACATCGTGAGGAAATCTGTACTTATAAGTAATTCTCTTATAGTCTGCGCTTTAGCTCACTCCATCGTCAACTTTGTCTCTGGTATCTTTGACCTAGACTAGAATCAATAGCAAACCAATCTCAAATTTAAAAAAGGAAAAGAGGTTATTGACCCGCATTGGATACACTCTCTCAGTAGATTACTCTTTAGAGTCAGCAGAGAGAGCAGCAATAATGCTCGAAGAGTTTCCATTCTTTCATTAATAAAGTTTTCACATTTTGAACATTTAATATTTGCACAACTGAAAGATGGATAATTAGTGTAATAAACCAATAGTAAAACACTTGATGTACAATTGCGATGAACCACTTTTCATCCTTGCTCCCTTAGTAATAAGGTTGAAAAGTGATCAGCCGCTATTGTCCTCGGTTGTGCATCCTATATTCTAGTACATAAAGTCATCGTTCATTCATTCAAAAAACAATAGAAATAGAGAGAGTAAATTGTGTGCATGATATGATTCCATGTGGCATTTATGTTTTACATGAATTTAAGCAAATTTCAACCCTATCTCTCTTGTATTAAGTTTATTATCAATAAGTTTGTATTTTAAGCATTGAATGCTAGAGATCAGAGGAACATTTCTCGTAATTTATAGGAACGTTCGCAATTTTAATCATAGTCTCAATCTATCAATGTCTCAATTTTTTACAGCGATATTCATTGTAGCTGAGATAAGATTACGACTAGATTTTTAACTTTTTTTTATTACTAGAATTGGCCTCTTGATCCTTACGAGTATCTACCTATTGCACAGCAAACAATGAAAAATACACAATACCATAAAACGATCTGCACAGTTAACAGAAAAGCTGCAATGTAAAAGCAACTTTCTTATCCAGCTAAAAAGTTCCCTTATTCCAAAGTGATATAATCCCTTACTATCACGTCAGTTCCCTTAAAAATATGGCCCGGAAATTTCATTTAGGTCACAGTAGCCCAGGCTATTGTGTGAAAATGGCTGCTCAATTTACGCGTCACCTATTTCTAGTGTGCTATGATCTAGTGAAACATCGCCCAACCACATCGGTTAGCCGAGGACCAATGGGTAGTGGAGAGCAAAAGTTTCAGAAGCTTGTAGGCTATTACTTTTTATCGTAAGGTTTAAAAAAAAGAAACCATGGTTTCTTTTAAATCGTTCTTAACTATTACGTTTTAAGAGACACAGACCTGTGTCAAACAGATGGACAGATAGACGGGCAGACGAGCAGACAGACAGACGGACAGACGAGCAGACAGATAGACGGACAGACGAGCAGACAGATAGACGGACAGACGAGCAGACAGATAGACGGACAGACGAGCAGACAGATAGACGGACAGACGAGCAGACAGATAGACGGACAGACGAGCAGACAGATAGACGGACAGACGAGCAGACAGATAGACGGACAGACGAGCAGACAGATAGACGGAAAGACGAACGGATGAACTGATAGATGGACGGACGAACAGAGAGACGGGCGGATGGGCGGACGAACAAACGGGCAGACGGGCGGACGGACAGATGGTCTGACGATTTGACAGACGGTCAGACGGATTGACAGACGGACAGATAAGCAGACAGACAGACAGCAAAATATTAGCATAAATAGGGTTCGATTTGGCACGCTTTGGATACGGGAAATAAATGTATTTGTTAATATGCCAAAAATAACTTAATCGAAATACCCTTTTTTTTTTTATAGACGGGAAATCATCAAATAACTTCCCCCGCCCTGGGCGGGGCGGGAGGGGGTGTCAGACTTTTACTGACTAAAACCCGTCTATGTTCCTTCATGTGCCCTTTGCGTTCCGGGGGCGCGGTATCTCTTTCGAACAACCCGCAGAATCGAAATACCCTTGCTTTCATCATCTATACTAGCACCAGAAACCTACCTAAACTTCTCTCTACCTTACACAATGACCCCCCCTTCTCCCATCCCCTTCCCCATACCTCATACCCCTTCCTTCTTTTCAGACTAGATACCGTTAATCCTGTCCCGTATAGTGTGGACATGAAACAAATTGCTTCATTAATGTTTTTCATTCTTTCTTTTGTCCTGCCTTGCTGGTTGTTGCATTGTTTCTTTTAGAGTTGGTCGTCGTGAGCTCCGGCATCGGTTTCTGCTGTTTATATGAGAGGCTATTGTTTTGTTTCTATGTTTAGTTTGTGGTGAATTGATGTTTCATTTGATGTAGTTGTATTGTCGTTAGTGTAATTAGTGAGGTTTAAATTAATGATGAATGTTTTGGATACTTACAAGGGGTAGATTCGCATCTTCGTCAAATTGAAGGAGATGTCTAAGGTAGTTATTCTTAACACGAATCGATAATAAAATCATCATCATCTGCTTAACCTTTTCCCAACTATGTGGGGGTTGGCCTCCAGTCTAACCGGATGCAGCTGAATACCAGTGTTTTACATGGAGCGACTGCTTATCTGACCTCCACAACCCAGTAACTGGGCAACAAGATACCCCTTGGTTAGACTGGTTGTCAGACTTCTTGGATTCTGACTATCCATAACGACTGTCAAAGATCTACGAATGACCAACAGCTTTACGTGCTTTATTTTATCGATAATAATATGATATTTCATATTTAGCTTTTAGTAGGTAATTGATTTTAGAATAGGAACTGGCCATCTTGCCTCTGGGTTTAAGCAGGCGGGGCAATGACCCCGCACGTACCTACGCAGTAATAAAGTAGCTCGACACTTCCATTCGCAACTGGGTAATTCTGTAGTTTGAAACAGGTGTACTCTGAAATACTAAACTGCTATAAAAATATAGATTTATATTATTGATTCGTGTTGAGAATTGCTAGCATAATTTCTTGAATTTGACAACATTGCAAAACTGTACTTTGTATAAGTTGCCACTATACATCTAATTACAAACGATGTTTGAAAATATACATACAAACATAAACTGACGCTTTCTTCTCATGGGGGTAAGGTAAGCAGAATACACAAAACGCCATCTCCTACGATTCTTACATACATACTCCTTTCGCCTCGCCCACATTCATACACCTGCCCCTGTAGCCATGTAACAAACGATAAACGCAAACCCTGACTAGGTAATAGATCTTCAACTTTATGTGCTTGGTTTTAAGTTGAAGATCTAGTGAAGATTGCATAGCGTTTTCGTTCTTTCCAGTCGCTAACGTTTAGAAATCTTTAATAGATTTTCAACTTAAGGCTCTGCGGTATAAAGTTGAAAATCTATTGGTACGTACCGAGCGTTTACGATTATCGTTTGCGACTTGGCTAGGAGGGCAGGTCATACAAGCACGCTGGTTACGAGTACTACGCACAGTATTTCAAAACGTAATAACATACGAGTTTCTTTTTTAATGCAAGTTGCTTACAATTTCTTTGCAAGCCTTTAATGTTACTCAACTTCTAACAAAATTATGAAACTGTAAACCTGACAGAAACACACCTGAGTAAAAAGTCTTAATTACATCAACTTTCAGTTACATTTTAATTTTCTAAAAAGGTTCCAAGTCGTATACCTATATTAAAAATATAATTAACATGGTAATTCTGAAGAATTTATACGGAGCAACGTTATCCTTATAGCTTAACAAGAGATCATTAAAATTCACGGCTGGAGCGTTACAGTTCTAAGTGGCAAACAGTCAGCATTTCCTTTTAAATTGATATTTTTGTTGAGTTTTTCGTGTTGTAGTTGCTTTTAAACTTAAATATAGCCTACAAGCTATTGTCCGCGGCTTTGTCCACGCAAATTTCCGTTATCTCTACGGGGTAAAACGTAGCATACGTCCCTTTTAAGCTTTCAAAATTACCCTGTATACAAAATTTAGTGTTGCAGTAGTTTAGTAGTAGATAGCATAACAGACAGAGTTAATTTAGTATAGATGTTACTTGTTGATAATGCAGCTTTCCATAGGTGCAATAGTTTTTAAAATCGGTTATGTAATTTTTGAGTTTAACTATAAGGTAGGTACAGACAAAAATATAACTCTTTTCTCTTCTTAAAACTAGTTTTTGCGCATAACTTCGTCCGTTTAAATTTCGGTTATCGCGAACGCTTTTTTAAGAAATGTTGTGTAATAATTATAAAAAAAAAACATTGTGATTATAAGAAAATTATATAACACACCGAACATCATCATTCAACGTTCACTGCTGGACATAGGAGTCTCCTAAAAATAGCCACAATGGCCGCTCCTGCGCTGCTCATATCCAGCGATCATATTTTACTACGTTCCCCTAAAACTACGCTCCAGCTAAAACAGGTATAAAAAATGACCGAGGCATACCTTTATCAAAACGAAACTGACCATAATCAAGACGACCCAATTACGCCTACAATGTCATCGAGATAAAACAAAACACAAGTCCCTAACAACTAGTAAATTGGACAAAAAATCCTCTTAGTTGAAACCTTGAGGGTGAAATTTTCCTGAGCGCCGGTTGGCTCCCAAAAAACGTAATAGCAAAATAATCTTAGACCTTCAATAACAAGTGTGACATACGGACTGGAAAGGCGTCCAACTGTGAAAAAGAGGTCAGTGATGTAGGTATGTTAGTAGGGTGTTTTTTTACTGGTTAGTAGCTAAAGGTTGAGTAGAGTTTAATTCATTGGCAAATTGTGATGTGATTTGATGTTGCGATGGCGGACCTCTGGCATTTATTATTAGATTTTTTTTTGTCTAGCGTCGTCTGACATCATAGTTTCTAATAAGACCGTAATTATTGCTACTGATGCTTTTTATTTTATTTTATGCAGCTATAAAAAATACTATTTATTCTCTGAGCGTCGTGGGTGGAGACCCACCCACGTCAGTTCAACCTTGTACAATTCCAGACGCAAAGAATGTAGTCATGTGGGTGTGATCTTCGTCAGACGAAGAAGTTTACCCGGTTTAACAACGACTTAAAGTTTTCACGTGGTTATACCAAGTTACATATAGAAAAATATACCTTAATAATACCTTTCTACCGACCGGATTTCGATCACGGCTGTCAATCTCTCGACTAACCATGTAGGTACGCTGTAAACATTACATTGCACAAGTTTGTGCGCAAACACGCTGGTGCACTCCATTCTCCCTCACTCTCATACTGTGATGGGACGGAAATCCGAGACGACTGGAGCAAGATCAGGCGCAAGAATTAACGTGCTATATTAGACTACAAGGGTGTCACATCACCAACTTCAAAACTCTGGACTGCTACTGAGACATTCCTAATTGGTAAACCGCGTAACAACACGAGACCCATTAGGGTAGCCAAAAATAGCTGCTAATATTCAGTTCCAGCTTCTTAGCTTCCAATTTGATCACGCCCTAAATGACCAATGCGTGTAATTACTAAGATTTCTTTACTCATACGCTATAATTAGCTGTCCGAAAAAATGATGACAATGCAATTCCTAAAAATTATAACACATTAACTCTGCTCTTTAACATTTTGGCCAGTATATCCCCTGCCCTCAGTTCTGCGACATAAGCGCCCTGTCATGGTGATTTTCTCCAAATCTGACGACGGAATCGGCTGATAGTGCCTCTTTCGCGTATAATCCCTGCTAATACCTTCAAGGTGACGCCTTGAGTGCGTTCTCTTGCACGGCACAGATAATGCCACCCTTTTTACACTACTTGACTTACTTTGACTTTTGTTTGGTATTTGTATTTCGTTGATTTTTTCTTTGCTGAAATTCGAGTTTTGTGTAACTGTGAAGTGTTGTTCTAGCAGAATGAGGAAGCACGAAACAAATATTGATATGGCTTACATATACCATTGATATGATAGTGTACCCGCGTAAAAAAAACCTATTAAAGTGGGGCATTAAAAAAATTACAATGCATTATACATAAATGCATAATAGCATAAGCAATTTGGCAATTGGTTTATGGCTTTTAATTCACTGCTCACCACTCTCAAAGTACTCATGAATACGAACAAGTTTTAATATGAAACTAGCCCTGAAATACATATAAGTGATGGAATACTTTTCGATCGTATCGTATTACTTTTTTGTACTTTTTGTTCATATAGGTATTTCAATGTTTATCTCAAAATAAAAGTTGTTTTTATTTCACCCCCAAAGTATTTTCACCCCCTTAACAGACGCTCATTGAATTAAAAATAAGCCTGTATAACGAAAACTTATGTCTAATAGATTACTTATACTTATAAATCTTTTGCTTAATCCACTAGTTTTCTGATCAAACAAAACCAAAGACAAAGAAACTGAACTAAGTTTAGTGTACCTAATCAATTGTCCTTGAACTCAAGGAAAACATCAAATTAGTTCTGAACCAACGGTATGTTCTAAAGAGCTTAGATCAGAGCCAATTAATACCCTATTAATTAACTTTTGGCGAAGTTTTTCTTGTATTCGTAACTAGCTTTTTCCTGAGACTTGTCCCGACGGATCCAATTTTTTTTTTTTATTTACTCTTTGGCCTATATTTCTCGCCGATAATGCAGCTTTCCATGGGTGTCTTTTAATAAATCTCTGAAGATCTTTTTAAGTTTTTCTGACAAACAAAACATATAAATCCTTTTAACTTCATAAAAATCCCATGTAAAAGAGGGCGAGCCTATGACCATCAAGCGGAGCCTAATGTAGATTCGGGGCTGTTATTCCGGAATTCCTGATGGAATATCCCCATCACTTTTTGCCCGACCTAGAAATCAAATACAAAAACTAAAAATGATTATTATTATACAATATAAAAATTAATCTCCAAGTAACAAATTATATTTTTAGACATTAAGTCTTTTCATCTGTCTGCGGAGATGAACTTTATCCGGTAAAATTCCCTGGAAAACATTTAAGTTTCAAATAATAATACCTAAAATAAATGAAATCAAAAACCTACTTATTTCATAATTCCACGTGGATGTGCCACGTGGAATTACAAATAAGTAGGTCCTAGCTTATTCCAAAAATATATCATTAACAGTTGTTGTAATAGTCTGTTTACTACAACTGTTAATTAGTAAACAACGAATTAATTATAAGGAAAGCCTCAAGATTTTCCATTAAGCGACTAGTTACTGCTCACGAATTTTTGGATCTCAATTTTACTATAAAACTTTACCTATGCCATTAATTAATAGTGTAGTTTATATCAATATTTTTTTTTACAATCGAACCATTATTTCCGGAGCATTCTAATTAACCACCATGCCTGTATTCCCCGAAGGGTTAGGCAGAGGTGTACCAATGTAAACCCACAGTTCGCCGATATATTTTAGGTAACAAGTAATAGGGGACGAGCCTATTGTCGTTAAGCAGGCACAAATCCTAACTCTGAGCTGCTACTGAGAATTTCATAAAAAGAACTAATAACACTTTGCTCGACCTGGGAATCGAACCCAAGACCTCTTGCGTAGCACTACTACACTAACGAGGCAGTCATCAAGAGAGTCGTCGAGAGCAATCTAATTAATATGAAAATTATTTATTCTCCGTAACCCGACTTCCAACCCTCAAACATCATTCAGTAATAATTAGCCATTCAAAATCAATAACACAGTCCTCACGTATCATACCCTCTAACAAAGTTTTCCTACTGGCCAACAAGCTTACTAACAGAACTACACCCAGTAACACAACAATTTAACATAGACCCCTGAAATTAAACATCTCAACTTTATCCAACTTACCTTAAGGTTTATTTTAGAATGGTTGAAAGTTTGCGTTATACTGGTCGTGACGATGACACCCGACTAAGTTAGCACTGTGCTGTTCACTTGTGTTCCTTCTGCTGTCCAGAGTAACTCCTTAATTAGGTCAAGAAATGTAGGGAACTGAGTGTTCTCTAGGGTAGGGTAACCCTTTTTTTGGGATAAATCCTAGTTTGAAGAATTGATGAGATGAGGTACAATATTAAGAATAGGGACAGACTTGAGGGATACGTTTTATTAGGACTGGGATTTGAGTAAAAAAATAACATGTTTAAATAATAACAGGATTTTTGAGGCAGTGCAATGGAGATTCTAGCGAAAATTTTAGGGAAATCAGATTATTGTCAATGGCGATATTTTATCGCGTTGCGGCTGATAATAGTTTTAAAAGTAATTTTTGATTTGACGTAGGGTAGGCTAGATGCTAGATGGCTAGATGTTATATTGTGTAAATTAAGGTATAAAACTCAAAGTTTAATATCTCTTTTTGTGACAGGCATTTTTTCACATCGACGTGAATGCCGTTTATCGGCGAAGTTTTTTATTTTACATGGAACCCTAATTATTTTTCTAAAATAATAGTAGCTTAGTTACTCTTAATTACATAAGTAACCAGTACAGCCTTTTAGGAGATTAGTGAGAACAAACAGACACTTCAATTTTATATAAACAAAAGCAACTCGATTATTCTAAATACGCTAAATACATAAAGATAGACCTAATAATCCCTCTTACACCTATACTTTTAACCCAGATCTGTAAGTAAGTAAGTAAGTATTAAAATGTAAACATAAGTGATACTCCACATCGTTCCTCCACCATGATCGGTGGTACCCCAGGGAAACCCAGGAAACAAAATATAATATCCTGCTTGCGTCTGGTTTCTGTCTTGAAACACTCGCGGTAGTAGAAAACGTTATGAATATAATATCATCTAAGATAGATTCTTTTAGGGTTTTCTTATTTCCTAGACTTTAATAAAAGATAGTTTTTTAACCCTCGAAATTGTTTGTATGAATTTATTTACAGTTTTTTTTACAAACGTAGCTTTTTGCCCTTGTCGTAATGGCAATGTGAGTTTTTCAATTTATATGTTCTTTCTACATCAGTGACATCGGTGAAGAAAAACATCGTGAGAAAACCTGGATTTATAATTAATATAAGTCTAAAATTGCCAATCCAGCTTGAGCAAGCGTGGTGATTACACCATGCTTGCTCAAGGTGGATTGGCAATTTTTTCAAAGGCTTCTTCTCGTACAGAAAAGGCTCAAGCATTATAATATATGCTTGAGCCTTTTCTGTATGAGAAGAAGCCTTTACCTTGGTAAAGACTTCGACGAGAGTTGTTGTCCTCCTGCACGCAGTGGGACAATAATAGGCTGGTAATATTATTACCCTCTGGAATATCGTAGCTTCTTATTAGCAGAATAGTTTTTAAGAGCGGGTTAGTAGTTCCGGAGATTAGCGTATTCAAACAAACCCATTCAGCTTTATAATATTTGGTAAATATAGAGGTTTTTTCTTAACCAAACCTAAGAAAATACAACTCTAAGATATTTGATTCTTTGGTTGCCATGTAACATGGAATGGCTTGCCAACTTTATTTTAATCCGTCGCTCAGTCAAGTCAGATTAAAGATGAACGCGAAACCAAAGAAAGACGAAGTTGTTCGTTCGACGGAAAATAAAAAGTTTGAGAAGGAAAATCTTCTTAAATTTTGATCCTTTGATCAAGAACCACCATACATTTTACAGCTAAGAATTTTGAAGCTTGTTCCAGCAAAAAAAATAAAAAATCTGGGGTATTTATTAATAAATACCCCAATAAACCATAATAAATGAAATTCGTGCTTTTTTTAGATTTGATTGAAATTTAAAATCTATTTTTAGGGATCCGTATCCGAATGGACCAAGAGGACTCTTTTAGTAAGCTTTCACTGCCCGTCCGTCTGTCTGCCTGTCAGCGGTCTGTACCTCATGAACCGTAATAGGTTAAAAATTGTCATTTTTTCAGGGCCTGTTTTTCTATTGCCGCTACAACAATAAATAAAAATTGTGTATAGATCAAAATTTTAAAGGCGGTCCGATACAACAAACTAGTTTATCTGTATGTAGTTGTTAATTATATTCCACTACTAAACCCTTCGTGTGCGAATTTTGATCGCACTTGGCAGGATTTTTCGATATCACAAGCCAAAGTTACAAAGTCGCAATTTATTAATATTTTATCCCGACAACCTCACACAGAATTGGTTACCCTAATCGCAGCTACTTCTTGATATTTGTCGACACTTCCTTTTGAGTTTTATTGCTGAATGAATTACTGAAACTGCAGTAAAGGGTAGCCTTTATTACAGTTTGGACCCCGCAGCCACTTCGGCTGAAAACTTCAGGAGTTTGCGGACGAAATATGATTACGTGGTGAGAGTGACTTATTGCTATTAAGTCGCGGTTTGTTTTTAATTATATTTGTAGGATTTTGAACCTTATTGTTGTTTTTAAGATATTATGTGAATAGTAGGGTGAACTCATCTAACTTCGTGACAAAAACATTTGAGTAATAAAATACCAATAAATTATTAATTACTTTAATTCATACTTAGCATGAGTTTTAATTAGTCTTTTATGAGGAATATAGGCACAATTAATCATAATCAAATCATATGGTTGTATTTCAAGTAATTGATTTCACTCGTACAGCCTATAATAATAGCGCTCAAACCAAATATCACCGAATTCGGCGAGTCACAGAATTAGATGAGTTCACCATACTTAGAATTAGAGAATGGACATAGGATTGCAATAGTAGTGGGTACCAATGAAATAAAAATAAATGAATAGCAATGAAATCATTATAGATACAGGAAAAGCCTATAATATCAGAAATGTAGGTATTCTGCAAAATTTAAAGTCGAATTTTCTACTAGGGAAATATTTTTTGTAATTGCGTATTTTAACAAATTACGAACAAAGAAACAATTTTACATCTTTACAATATTTGTTTTCCCGACCAAATTTCAGTCCCGATGGCTAATCTCAAAGGAGACCAGCCGTTTTACGAAAGATATAGTATAGTGCGCAAGTGTGTGTTCAAACAAAGGAGCACTCCCTCTTCTCTGTTTCCCACCTCACCACACCTTTAATCAAAATTGTTAAGGGTGAATATTTCATTTCGTGCATATTAGGATGTTTTGAAAAAAATAAAAAAAATGTGCTTAATCAGGTTCTTTATATGATTTTCGGAAACTGTTTTACAATTGTAAGAGTAATTTAATAGAGGGACAGTAATCAGACATTTAATTTGGAAGTTATTGACTTTTGTTTTTTTTGAGGGAACGGTAATGAGATTTCATTTATATGGAAATGAGATATCAATATATGGTAATGAGGTAGGCTTAAATGGTAAATAGAAATAAAACAAAAATGTAATAAATCAGCCTTTTAATTTACAATAATTCGCTCAGGCTTTTATAGGAACTGCAGTAATTTGTATTTTTTAATTAGAAATAAACCTAGAACATAACAATAATAGCTATAATCGATCACATGCCTGCCGACGGTCTATAAGGTTCTTACATCTATTTTGAGAGCTAAAATTAACAAACATATAGACATTAATTCTATTATGTCTCCCTCTCAGAATGGATGTAGGATTGGGTCCGGTGGTACTAAAGAGCTGTTCCTCATTGACATGGCTATTAGCCAACAGGTTCGCCGATCCCGGAAGGATCTGTCGACATGTTGGATAGATTACAAGAAGGCCTATGACTCGGTGCCACATACATGGCTCATGAGGGTGCTGGAGTTGTATAAAATTGATGCAACTCTATGCGCCTTCCTGATATCGTGTATGGGGCAGTGGAGGACGGGCCTTCGCTATCCAGGATGTCGAAATATCCAGAGGAATAGCGAACCGATAAGGATTGAGCGTGGTATATTCCAGGGCGGTAGTTTGAGTCCGCTTTGGTTCTGTTTAGCCTTGAATCCCCTAAGCACACTGCTGGAGGATTCAGGTCTAGGCTATCGGTTAAAGAGAGGAGGTCAGGTAATATCTCACCTTCTTTACATGGATGACCTGAAACTCTTTGCCCCCAACAATTTGCAACTGATGGAGTTACTGAAGGTAACAGAAACTTTCAGTAGCGCCATCAGGATGGAATTTGGTGTGGACAAATTTGCGGTCATGCATGTCAAGCGAGGGGAGATTGTGGAGTCCGAGGGAGTTCAACTCTCGGAATCCATAAACCTTAGATCCCTTTCTTCAACGGAGACCTACAAGTATTTGGATATGTCGGAAGCGTTGGGCATCAATACTGTTGACGTGAAGCAATTGTTTAGGGAGCGCTTCTTAGGCCGCCTGAAAAAAGTATTTAATAGTCTTTTATCAGGCGGAAATAAGGTACGCGCCTTCAACGGGTGGGTCATGCCGGTATTGATGTACTCTTTCGGCATACTTAAATAGACTCAAACGGAACTCGACGTCTTGGATAGGAGGGTCCGTACATTGGTAACGGCATATCGGATGCATCACCCACGGTCATCGGTGATGAGACTTCCCGCGGGAGTGTGGAGGTCGTAGCTTCTTAAATGTTAAGACTCTCCACAACCGCGAGATATGCAGTCTCAGTGATTTTTTCCTTGAAGCCGACGTGGGAATGCACCGAGATTTAGTGGCAGTGGATAAGGGCCTCGAGAAGATCCTAACCGAAGAACCTAAAGATCGCGAGGAGGTATGGCAGAGTAAGGAGCTTCACGGACGCTTTTTCCGGGCCTTGCATGGACCCGATGTAGATTTCTTAGCGTCCGTATCCTGGCTTCGCTTCGGTGACCTATTTGGGGAAACCGAGGGTTTTGCCTGTGCAATTATGGACGAAGTTATCATGACAAATAACTACCGGAGATTTATTTTGAAGGATGGCACGGTGGTCATCACATTATCTCTGGGTGTTCTCGTCTAGCTAACGAAGAGTACTTGCATAGGCACTACCTTGTGGCCAGGATCATCCATCAGCAACTTGCTCTGAAATACCGCATTGTAGAATCGGAAGTACCGTACTATAGGTATGTGCTAACCCAGTTCTCGAAAATAGCAAAGTCACATTGTACTGGGACCGATCCATCATCACTGACAGGACTAGTGTAGCCAATAAGCCTGATATAGTGGTGGTGGATCGCTTAGAGAAGCGCGCAATGATTGTTGACATAACAGTCCCACATGACGTGAACCTCGTGAAGGCCGAGAATGATAAGAAGATCAAGTATCTTGACTTGGCTCGCGTGGTTGCCGACATGTGGGATGTGGACTCAGCGATCATTTAGCCGATTGTCGTTTCAGCCAATGGCTTAATTGCCAAGAGCCTCGACCAACATCACATTTGTATCATAATGTATCTTAATCTTCTTATCTTCTTCTTTAATCTTGCTACAGTGAATATTTCTTCAGGTTGAGATGTCGAAGGTTGTGGATCTTCTGTTACGCGTTGATTCTGTGATCGATCACATTCCTCTTCGGAATTTACTTTAACCGTGTCTACTTCAAGAAGATCTTCACTATCACTGCAGCTTGGAGTATTAGCGTTCATCATTTCAATACCACGATTTAGTAACATCTACCAACCGAAAAAGAAATAGCTAACATTTTAAAATAAATTAGTTTGTATAAATATAAAAAAAAGGTTAAAGTAGCTAGCAAAATGTCATATTGTCTGGGTACCTTTTGGGGTCCCCTAAAATAATGTGTTTTTGTAGATATAAATTGATTCATATTCATATTGAACTATTAAATATAATTACCGTTCGTTTCGTCTAATTACCATTCGGATAAAATGAATGGTAATCGATGGTAATTAGGAGAGTGGTAATTAGATTCACTGCTATTTTCAATAATTTATCGAAGTGGGAACAGGTACAGTGTTATAGCTATATCAGCGGAAGGAGAGATTAATAGCGTATACATCTAGCAAACATTTGATTGAAATAAATAAATATAAATATCTTTTGTATCACGAACGGTGCGTAGAAATTTTTTGAACCACTTCACTTTTTGCTCAGGAGAACTTAAATTTATGTAGCCAGAATTAGTCTTACACGCGTGTGTTCGGCTCGAGAGGTAAGCTTTTGACTGCCAGCGAATATTCTTTGTGAAGCACGGGCTCTGCGGCGTAAATATTTGAAAATATCGGTTCGAACATGTCGTCTAATGGTAATTATGGGGAAGCGTACGGACATTTTTTAAAGTTCCATTAAACCGCTTAAATTTGTTCTTCCGTAAACAATAAATAGTCACCATATACATTAACTATCCTACTATCCTAAACAGTAATAAAAATGCCGTTCTCCCAGTACAGTTTTAATCAAGACGTGTCAATTAACTCAAATCTGGGAAAAGGGACATCGCAGGTAATTAGATTTTCGGGTTTTGTTTATTAATTTTACGCAATTTTTATTATAAAATGTTAATTTTAAATATTGCCGCTAATAGAACCCGATGTTAGCTATACAAAAAAAAATATAGTTTAAATTTTTTTCAACATTACATATGTTCTTTGTCGTCCGTAATGTAATATGCACGAAATGAAATATTCACCCTTAACATTTCGACGACCTAAAATATTTATAATCCACTAAATCATTTTGAACACTAAATCTTTGACGTTAAAATTCAAAATCTCAAAATAAAACATTTTCTTCAACAAGAATTGCTCAACGCCCATAATGAAAAATCACCCAAATTAAATTGATAAATAGCCCCGCTATTTACCTACATTCTCGAACCCGTTCGCTCCAACAAATAGCCAACAGTAGCCCACTAAAATATTAAAGCTGACTTAACAATGGTTGGGGATTGACGCGCTTGATGGCAGTTCGCCAAACCGTACGCTGATAAGTTCAAATAAACGCCTTCGTTACTGTGAACGTTAAACATGGAGAATGACAAATGAGAGACTAATATAAAGCTGTCAAAGTTTATCAGGGTGGACAATAGACAGTAGCCCCTTGATCAATATTTTTTCTGTTTCTGTTTAGGGACATTTATTGCAATGCGTATGACAGTCCCATCATACTCTAAGAAAATAAATACATGCCGAACTGTATTACGTTTGGGTCTTGAACATGAAAGGTCTCTTTGCATTATCACCATTTGGCTGAGACAAAATTCTATGGAATGTGCCTAAATCAACTCTGTTCAACCAATTTCTTTTTTGTCTTTTCTTCTTGGAATACATTTTATTTTGAATTGACGCACAACTTAACCACAAGTTGGCTGCCATCAGAAGCGTCCATCAATTTTTGGAGAGTGTAGGACACGTAGGGTACGATAACAGGTGCCCCATTTTTTGGCGAACAGCATCACGTTTGTACTCATACAAATACTTGTACTTTTACTTACATAATTATAAATCTCCAATTGTATAATTATGTGTACTGAAAACACAAGTTTTGTGAATAAATAAATTGGAAAAAGAACTGATTTAATTTTCAACAAACTTGACTGTCCAGCGATGAATTTATTTTATCGGTTATTTTAAAGAAAATCGGCCCTGTCATATAGTACATTTAGACCGTGGGTTTTTTAAAAACCAACTAAAAATCTCAGCACACGCTATCACTCCATTTTCTCTTACTCCATGTCTGAACATTAATAGCCCGGGGCTAATGTGCCACTAGCAACTTTAATTGCCAGTTTATAACATCGTTGTCTTTAGTAGAATTTGGACTATTTAGCTGATGAGAAAAATAAGGAATTACTGACTGTAACAGTAGTAAAGTTAATGAGATGACGGTCATAAAAATAAACGTCTGGAGGACAATTTCCACATACTAAGAACATTCGCATTAAAATCTGTCTCAATCTGTCAAAGGGACTTCAATTGACATACTACTACTTGAAGTAAAAGAGTGTTCATGTAGTTTCTTGCTCGTTCTTCTCCATAGAGATCTACGTTTTGGAACGAGCAACTAGCTTCAACTTTAAACAGTCACTTCTTGACACTTCAAAAGTGACTGAAAACGGTCTAATTAAAACAAATACTTTGACTTTGACTTTGATACATTTTTGACATGTATTTATTTGGCATAGATTTATAAAATATAACGGTAAAATGAAATTGCGACTAAATTTCGAATGTTGGCCTTGTAACAGATACCGAAATCTATATTCAATTAATATTATAAAGAAGTTAAGTTTGTGTGGTTGTAGGGGGGGGGTAATCTTTGAATCTACTAAACCGGTTTCAAGCATTTTTTCACCAACAGTTAGCTACATTTTCAGGAAGTGACATAGGCTGTAAAACATTACACTACGACACACGGGAGCAGAGCAGTAACTAAAGATGTAAATGAACGTTAATGTTAGTAAAATAATAAAGTTCTATTCTGTAAAACCTACCTCAATGAATTCAGATAAATTAAGGTTGAGATGAGCTCTCAATTCCTAGTAAACGAAAAACTTCATTTGAATCTATTCCAAGGCCACATTCAGTAATATCTCAATGTATTTTTTTTCTTACGTACGCCTTTACGAAGTCTATGTTAGTATAATAAAAAAGTGAACAGTTTTTCTGTTTGTTTATGAGTTTTTTTAAACGAGCTAATTCGGGAACTAACAGTCTTGTTAGAAAAAAAAATACGATAGCCAGATTCATGAACAATAGTAGTAAGCAAAGACGTGTCTTAACACGGGTGAAAAAAAAATATACGCGAGAGAAGTCGCGGGTAGAAGCTAGTGATAGTATAAAAAAGAAACCTAGAAGATAAAAAATATCTCATCCGTTTGGGATAGATTTATTCGAAAGGAGATTGTATTGTGATTGACAACATGAATTTGGTATTTCCAGGAACGTAGGAATGCTTATTTTCTTTTTACAGGTTTTCTATGTATGTCGTGATACGCCTTAAAATATGGAAAATTCTGGAACTTGCCAGTACTAACTAGAAACTAAACAGTTTCAATCGATTTATGGTGTCAATTAATGAGACCGCAATAACCCCAGACACAATTTTATTATGGCTACAAAGCCGAGTGCAGATCATAAAGGAAAAAATAAGAGTGTATATGGTGCGGCTTTGGGTTCGAATCCGGGCACGAACAACTACCAATGTGATTTTTTTCTATTTCATATGTACTTTCTAAGTTTATCTTAGCCATCATTGATATCGGTAAAGAACAACATCGTGAGGAAACCACCTTTTTTCAGCCAATCCGCTTTGAGTAAGTGTGATGACCAATGCTCATGCCTTTTCTTTATGGAAAGAGGCCTTTGCCTTGCAGTAGGACATTATTAGGCTAGTATTATTATTAAACTAAGAACGTTTGATAAGAACAGTTTTCCAGATTCACAATCACGAAAATTACTCGCTCTTGACGTTAGAAGTGGCTTATCGAGGAATCCGTACGTATGAAATGTGAACAATTCTTTTAGTTACCTTTACTGTCGTGGACGACCTATTAGTGAATATAAAGTTTAACAATACTAGCTTTTACCCGCAACTTCATTCGCGTAAATTTTCTTACGGATTCTTATTTCGAATACACACGTACGCCTGTATTCTCCGAAGTGTTAGACAGAATATACCAATGTACACAAACAGTTAGCCGGTATGTTTTCTATCCCATCTATTATAGGGGGCGAGCCTATTGTTGTCATTAACGGAGCACAAATCCTGACTCTGAGCTGCTACTGAGGATTTCATAGAAAAATCTATTAACACTTTGCTCGACCTCGATGTCTGATAATATTTAAAAATAGTATAAAATATTTAAAAGGATTTTTAAGAATCGGACTAGTTGTCTGAAGATTAATGCTTCTAAACATAAAAAAGCTTCAGCTTTATTATGTTGGATTTTCCGTATTCTCATCTCTCCTATTTCTCTCTATATACACAAGGATAAAATAGAAACAAAAACATTCCACACATTTTTATTTTGTTCTTTTTTCACCCTTAGGGTCAATAAAGGGTGAAAGTTCACGATCGGGTCAAACGCAGTTAACTGCCACAACTTGTGAGATAAATAGCACGTCTTGATAAATTCTTTTTATGTATCCGATCATGTTCGAAGAATAACATACATAATATTACATTTTGATTTACTGTGGAGTTAATGTGTCTGTTCCTGACGTCACATCGGGCCCCACACAGCGCGGCGGCGACACCATCTTGCTCGCCCCTCCAGCCGCGATCACAGTGGCAGGACAGCGCCACGCCACTCGCTCGACCACTCGCGGACCCCTCTAACGCGCGCGCGCATTGTAACGGTTCTTCCAATATATTAATACAGTCTCATTGAACTCCAACAAGCAGTTTTATTGACACATTCAAGACCACCAGCAGCACACCTGGAGCTTGATATTCAACATATGGTCCTTCGAACCTTCGAATCAAGAAGATCGCCGTTTTTTTTGCTGTGCACGCGCCTCAAGTGGACTTTGGACTGGCCGCGTGTACCGCGCTTGCTACGCCGTAGTCCGTAGAGGACACATCAAGGACAGTCTACCTAGACTAGAGGGACATTGATCTGAGTGAGTCCGTTCCATTATCCTTAATTTCCTGTCTTTTACTGTCTTGTTCCAGGAATTTAAAATAGTGCTATACGGATCGGCATATTGATCTCTTCATAATAGCATATACACATTTATGTAATATTACATTACTTAGTGAATTCATCGTCATTTCGCATAGTAACATCTATTTCTTATTAAAACACATTCTTTTGTTCGCTTGTCGCTCGGCATCCAGGTGCGATTGCGTAAACAACCTCATTAGTGTTTCTTAGAATCTTTTTTGCTTGCATAGGTACCGAGCTTATCTATAATATCAGCTGATTTACCGTTAGCTTGGCCAGTTATTGACGCAATATTTTATATTTATATCTCGCTTACTTTTTCACGTGGTTCTTTGTCTTTCTTTGCATTTCGGCCATTTTGCTTTGCCTTAGGGACTTGCTACCTACACCGCAATATGTCTGATGCAAAATTTAAAGAACTTATTAAGAGGCGTGGAAGTTTCAAAGCTAAGCTTACGCATTTTAGCAACTTTTTAAGACTTTTGCCCAGCACTGATTTAGACAGTTTCCAAGCAGCGGAATTAAAAAGCCGCCTTATATTAATGGAAAATTTATTTAGGGAATTTGATGTCTTGCAGACGGATTTGGAGCTGTTGTCGGAGGATGCGGACGAAATGTATACAGAGAGGGAGCAGTTCGAGACGCAGTACCATGCGCTGATGGCTCGCGCGAGGACAAATCTCGCCACCGCGCGTGCCCCATCGCCTGCGCTCGTGTCTGCCACGTCTGTCGACGATCTCCAACGCCACGGCTCTGGCTGCAAGCACGACTACGTTCGGTTGCCCAAGATAGACTTGCCTCACTTCGACGGCGACTATCAGCACTGGCTCGAATTCAGAGATACGTATCTTTCCCTTATACACAACAACAACAGCATACAGGAAGTCAATAAATTTCATTATTTACGTGCAGCCTTAACCGGCGGCGCGGCATTAATGGTGAAAAATATTGATTTCAAAGCAGATAATTATGCCTCAGCTTGGGAGATGTTGCTAGAAAGATATAATAACAACAGAATTTTAATTAATAACCACATACAGGCGTTATTTAATATTGAACACATTCAACACGAATCTTACAGCTCATTGCGCAACATAATAGACGTCACAAATAAAAATCTTCGTGCTTTGACAACCTTAGGACAGCATAGTGAACATGGTGGCTTAGGGGAAACTCTTATAATACACATGATGTCCGAAAAACTTGACAAGGTCACACGTAGGGAGTGGGAAGAGTATAAAAATAATTTAGATTCCTTTCCACACTTAAAAGAATTTATTAAATTTTTATCAAACAGAGCAGATTTACTTGAATCCTTAAATAATAGTAAAAATATAACAACTAACAAAAATAATAATGAAAACATTAAAACTAAAAACTATCTTACAACTACTAAAACTAAACATACTAATTCAGAAATTATGAAATGTCCTATGTGCACTCAGAATCACTTTTTATTCAGTTGTCAGCATTTCAGAAATCTTGAAGTAGAAGCACGCATTAAAAAAGCTTCAGAAAGCAATGTTTGCTTGAACTGCCTTCGACCTGGTCATACAGTAAAACGTTGCAGTTTATCTCATTGCAAATATTGCAAAGTCAAACATAATACCCTTTTACATAGGGAATCAACTACAGAAAAACCAACAGGGGACAATATTGCGTTGTCAACAAACGTCGTTTTACCCTGTTCAGACAATAATCAGGTTCACATTTTGCTATCCACAGCTTTGGCGAAGGTGACAGATGCGAATGGAGAGCTTCATACAGCCAGAATCCTGTTGGACAACGGCAGTACCTCCAACTTCATCACCCGAGAGCTCTGTGGGAAGCTTGGTCTGGTAAGACACGGCACTAGCTCCACCGTCTCAGGTATAAACGGTCAAGTTTCTAATACCTCAGAAATCTGCAGTCTTCATTTGCAGTCTTGTAATGGTGGTTATCAGGCGAAAGTAAGCTGTTTTGTCATACCGAAAATCACACAATCGCTACCTGGTTCTTACGTGGATAAAAGGTACATCACTATCCCACCAGGTATTCAATTAGCAGATCCTTCATTTAACATACCTACTGCTATTGACATTCTTGTAGGAGCAGAGGTATTTTGGGACGTCTTAGGTTCCGATACCCTTAATTTAGGCAATAATCAGCCTAGATTACAGTCATCCAAACTAGGTTGGCTTATTTCAGGCCGCGTCAGTCAGCCTCGTAAACAACCTTCAGTTTGTCACTTTCTTTCACAACAGGAGTCTGATCAGCTGACTCGTTTCTGGGAACTTGATACGGTGTCGTCTGCTAGCTGTTACTCTTCAGAAGAACAGGCTTGTGAAAAGCTCTTTCAAGACACCACATACCGGGATGCGTCTGGCCAATTCGTTGTTACCATACCATTGAAGGACTCGCCTGAGTGCTTAGGTGACTCTTATGCGGTGGCCAAGCGTCGTTTCCTCTCCCTAGAACGTAGATTTGAGCGGGACTCCACATTTAAAAACAGATATTTACAATTCATGCAAGAATATATTGACCTTCATCACATGTCAGAATATTCAAAAACAAATCAGTCAGAATACCAATATTTTTTGCCTCATCACGGTGTAGTACGCGAGTCCAGTTCCACCACAAAACTCCGCGTAGTTTACGATGCTTCGGCCTCCAGCACCTCGGGCAAGTCCTTCAATGACATCCAGATGGTAGGTCCAACTGTACAGGAGGACTTATTATCCATTCTTTTAAGATTCAGACAACACAAGTTTGTTGTAACGGGTGACATCGAAAAAATGTACAGAGCCATTTTAGTTGAGCCATCTCAGCGTCCGTTACAACAAATTGTTTTTAGATTCAATTCTTCAGACCCTTTAAAGACGTATGCACTGAATACAGTGACTTACGGTACAGCCTCAGCACCTTATCTGGCTACAAGATGCTTGGTATCTCTTGCAGATCAATGTTCAGACCCAGAGGTTAGTCAGTCCATCAGACGCGACTTTTACGTGGATGACTATTTATGCGGGGGTGATTCTATTGAATCAGTCATTAACTTATGTCAAGGAGTTGTTAAAAATCTCGAGTCAGCAAAGTTTCACCTAAGAAAGTGGCAATCAAATAGTCCAAAAATACTAGAATTAGTCACTAATATTGATACAGAAAATCTAGATAAAAAATTAAACTTGAATGATTCTCCAAGCAAAACTCTTGGGCTGTACTGGGACTGTAAAACAGAAAGTCTATTCTTTTCAATAGAATTAAAACAAAATAATACAAAAATAACAAAGCGTAATATTTTGTCTTTAATAAGCCAGGTGTTTGATCCTCTTGGTCTTGTCGGGCCATGCGTAGTTCAGGCCAAGCTTATGTTACAACAGCTGTGGATACTTAAATGCAACTGGGATGATGAAGTACCAACAGATATAAAATCACAATTCATTGAATTTATAGAGTCACTTCCAGCGCTTAACTTACTTCATATTCCTCGTTGGGTGTCATGTAACAATGCTACATCAGTAGAGCTGCACACTTTCACAGACGCTTCTGAACGCGCCTACGGCGCATGTATTTACTTAAGAACGATAGCAGTCGACGGAACAGTTTGCGTTCGCCTTTTAGCTTCTAAGAACAGGGTTGCCCCTATAAAGCCCACAACCATACCAAGGCTGGAGTTGTGCGGTGCTTTGCTGGGCACGAGACTTTTTACAAAGGTACGTAAATCACTCACTCTAGAGTTTAATCACAGTTATTTTTGGTGTGATTCGACGATCGTACTAGGATGGCTGTCTACATTGCCAAGTCGACTTGAACAATTTGTTCGCAATAGAGTGAGTGAAATACAAGAAGCTACGACCGGACAGACGTGGAGCTATGTGCCTTCCAAGAGCAACCCGGCTGATCTCACTTCTCGGGGGGTGAAGGCTGATTGCATCAGCTCGTCCACTCTTTGGTGGTCGGGTCCTGATTTTCTTAATCAAATAGAAATACAATTTCCTATTTTACCTAATACTAAAAATCAGTCCTTACCTGAAATATCTTTACATACAACTGACACACTTAAACAAAATAACAATAATAATATAATTTCAAATTTACTTCACAAAAAATCATCATTCACATCACTAATCAGAATTATAGCATATTTACAAAGATTTATATTTAATTGCAAAACACAGAATAATAAAAAAACATCTTACTTAACATTATCAGAATTACAATCATCAAAGAATCTTATTTTACACATTTCTCAGCAGGAAATGTTCCCTGAGGAATATACTTGTCTTAAAACTAATCAGGCCTTAAATAAAAAGAACAGATTAATAAGTCTTTCTCCTTTCATTGATTCTGATAACTTAATACGCGTAGGTGGACGTCTTAATAACTCTAACTATAGTTATGATGTTATGCATCCTATCCTATTGTGTAGCAAACATTACTTAACCAAAATTATATTCGAAAAAGAACACAAGGCACTCTTTCATGCAGGGCCTCAATTACTTTTAGCACACATCAGACTCACCTATTGGCCTTTGGCAGGCAGGAACTTAGCCAAGCACGTAGTGCGTAACTGTGTTCGCTGCAGTCGCGTCAAGGCTCAGCCTGTTCAGGTCGTCATGGGCAACCTACCAACTGAGAGGACTCATCTCGAGTACCCTTTTTTGAATACAGGGGTTGATTATGCCGGGCCAGTGCTGATAGCCGACCGTAAGGGTAGAGGATGTAAATTGCTAAAAACTTACATTTGCATTTTTGTGTGCTTTGCAGTCAGAGCCGTTCATCTGGAGCTGGTTTCCGACCTCACGAAGGAAGCTTTTCTAGCGGCTTTCAGCCGATTTATTAGTCGTCGGGGCAAGCCTCAACGCGTGTACTCTGACAACGGCACTACATTCGTGGGAGCTTTCAATGAGCTTTCACGCTTCTTAAAGGTTTCATCCAGCAGTATTGAGTCAGATCTTGCAAACAAAGGCATAGAGTTTAAATTCATACCCGCTTACAGCCCACACTTCGGTGGACTGTGGGAAAGTGCAGTAAAATCCACTAAACATTTATTGCGTAGAGTCATGGGCCTAACTCATTTAACATATGAAGAGCTCTCAACATGTCTGATTCAGATAGAGGCTATTTTAAATTCCAGACCTATAACGCCTCTATCCACTGATCCATCTGATCTCTCTTATCTTTCTCCTTCCTTGTTCCTCATCGGACGACCACTCACGTCATTTCCTCGTCCTCAGATCGGCGACGTGAACATCCAGCGGCTACAGCGATTCGATCGCGTAGAGAAACTGCGGCAACATTTTTGGCAACGCTTCTCTAATGAGTATGTGTCTCTCCTGCAGCAGAAAACTAAATGGCAGACAGCTGGGCAAGACCTGAAAATCGGCGCCATGGTCTTAGTGAGAGACGCCAACCTTCCTCCACTGTTATGGCTGCTGGGCAGAGTGGTTGCAGTGAAGACCGGGTCTGACGGACGTTGTCGAGTCGCCGACATTCTGACGAAGAAGGGCACCATCACACGTGCATATAACAACATATGCCCTCTTCCGGTCTCATCATCATCATCATCATCTTGAAGTACTCCTTCAACCCGGGGGAACATGTTCCTGACGTCACATCGGGCCCCACACAGCGCGGCGGCGACACCATCTTGCTCGCCCCTCCAGCCGCGATCACAGTGGCAGGACAGCGCCACGCCACTCGCTCGACCACTCGCGGACCCCTCTAACGCGCGCGCGCATTGTAACGGTTCTTCCAATATATTAATACAGTCTCATTGAACTCCAACAAGCAGTTTTATTGACACATTCAAGACCACCAGCAGCACACCTGGAGCTTGATATTCAACAGTGTCTGTGCATCAAAGGTTTTGAAACTATATTTTTATGGAGAAAGAATTATTTACTGTTTTACGGGGGTTCTTTATAAGGACCAGTTTTCCTCGTCTTTCAGAAGGTTGTAATAAAAGACAGTAGTAAGACAGCATATTAGAAACTTTTTTTTCAAAAGACATATGCGGTAGTGAGTGCCAAGCGACTAATCAAGACAACTAGATTCAATACAAAAATTGCCTATCAAAAAACAAAACGTATATTATTATTGATTCGTGTTGAGAATCAGTAGCATCGTTACCTCCTTGAATTTGACGAACATGTAAAACTGCATCTAGTTTAAATCAATAGGACGTGTTAATCAACTCAACTACAAAGTGCATATAAATGCCTTTTGCCATTAAAAGTACCACAGAAAAGAACGAACAAAGTAACGAAACCAGGATCATACCACCACAAAAGTTACCACCATTTATACCCATCAAACCATGACTAAACAAAACTAATCAAACACCGTATCCCAATTCCATTACTTACACCAATAACCAGAAATATAACCTCCCGATACCCAATCAAAAACAAACGGGGGAGAATTCGCACAATTTCTTACAATCCCGAGTATCGGGTAACAATGACTATAATTCACGTTTACGCGTGATGTCCAAGAAGGCCGGCCCTGGCTTTCGGCTTTGCCCATGATTTATGACCGGTCAGAAGATTGTGGGCAGAGAAATAAATCTGGAGATATTAATACCCTTCGGTCGATGGAGGTTATGAAGAAAATTATGAATTGTCTTCTGTCGTCTTTGATTTTTCTGGTGTGAATGATTGACAGTGAAGTGGAGGGATTGAGATTGGATTTTTGTTTGTTTTTGTTAGAGGATTTGGGATATAGAGTACAGAGTGTAAATAAGTACTGTTGCCTGTTTATTATTGACAATGAAGGCCACTGATAGTACTGCTTTGTTAGACGTAAGCAATAATGTTTATTGAGTTGTATACCTACTTACCTTTTCATTAATTTTTTTAAGGATGGTAAATCATCAAATGACTTTTTTCGCTCCGAGAGGAAGGCAGTGTCAGACTCTTACTGACTAAAACCCATCCGAGTTCCTCCTAATGCCCTTTGCGTTCCTGAGCCGCGGTACATGATCATTTTAGGACACACGGACATGATACAGTGGTTACTCTATCGGCTGTATAATAAAGGACTTAAATGCATATTAAATAAGGTTTCTTTTAAAGTAATTCGCTCTGTAAATACAGAGAAAATATCAAATACAACTTACTAAGCTACCAAATAAGTGTGAGCATGGTAAGCGTACGTGATGTCATCTAATAAATTTGGTTCTTCCGGGCGGTACCGCTATTAGGTCGCCGTTGTCTCGATAACCACTCTTAATTGCTTCGTAATTCGGTTAAATAAAATATGTTTAATAATGTTATAATTACGCTTAATTTGAACACGGTTTTCTCGTAAAATTGAGGCAGAAATTTTATGGCCATACGAACATAGTATTTTGAATATAATATTATTGTGAAATAGGGTCCTATATCTAAATTACAATCGTTGTTTCATGTGAAAACCATGATCTGTACAAAAAGAAATAGGTAAGCACCAAATTTTAGTGCTTTTATTTTAGTTTAAGTTATTTACAAAGTTCTTACAGACTAATAAACTAAATATCAATATTAACGAAAATAACTTAAGTATACATATAGAAAAGTCGATTACGAAAAAAACAATTTGATTACTTTGTTTATGTCAGGATGATTTTAGTGTGTACGATTTTGTTTAATGAAATAGACGTGTGGTTTATTTTGTACTGAACTTAACTTTACTTAAGACCTCTACCGGACTGTATAATATTCACTTAGATAGAGTTTAAACAAATTGTGTCTAGGTTAATAGCTGTCTTGCAGTCGCTCCACTCTTTATGTATTTTTCTTTATAAAGCGTTTTGTGTGTAAATAAATAAAAAGGCAGTATAAATATTAGCTTGACGCAATGATCGCAGTAAATTACGCTGGGTACGGTCATACTTACCCGGCCCTTTTCCAGTACAGAGAGCAGAATTTATAGCTTGTGTCTACTTCGTGTCGCCAATACCCGTCATGTCTGTGGAGTTTCACCACTTAATGTGTAAGTGGAAAGTTCGAAAAAGTGGCCTTTTATAGATACTAATAAATAAAATTGTAGTGTGTGTTTGTAATGTGAAAATTACAGCTGTTTACTAAAAGATTATGGATGCTAGTTTGTTTAAAAAAATGTTGCCTCACACTAGGAATATCTCCTGATTCCAAACATAATATAAAACTCACGTACACAAACAGCCAGACCCGGGACAACTATCTGAAATTTTGCAAGTATTTCTTCCATGCGGGAATCAAATCCACGACCCGCAGCACAGCAGCCAATTGCTCAATCACTGCGCCAACTGTATCGATAGAAACACGATATTTAACTACAAAAAAAAAAAATCTGTTTGTTACGTCCAATCTCCAAAATAGCTGGACAGATTATGACTGAACTATTACTGGCTAAAGCTGATTTTATAAGAAGTAATTTAAGCTATATTTTAGAAAAATAATTAAGGTTCCGCTCATAAAACTAAAACCGACATTCACACAAACAAAATCGCGGCCAAAAGCTACTAAGTCAATATGAATATTTAACACGGAACCACTAACATCCAAATAAAAGGTCGCCACGTAGATAATCACCGCAAACAAAGCTATAATAAATATTCATTTATTTGTAATCCATTTGCCAAGTGGTATTACAATATTGGCGCTGCAGCTTGGCCCAACCTTTATGACCAAGATTTATGTGAACGTATGCACATAATAATGTTTAGTTGGTGGATAGTCATTGCAAATAACATTGGCCTAATTCATATTGGCCGTAACTTGGATTTAATTGTTGTAGTTGAGCTGGTTACAATTTATGGTTATATTGTCACCTTTATCAAATTTTGAGGAGACATTCTTGAACATAACATACCATTATCATGCCTGTATTCCCCGAAGGATTAGGCAGAGGTGTACCAATACCCGCAGATCACCGGTATGTTTAGGTACTCTGTAATAGGGTGCGAGCCTATTGCCATTAATGAGAAAGTTTTGAAATAATAATTGCGTTTAGTTTATTGAAAATATTGTCTTCAAATTGTCTCCATTAAAAAACGTTCTTAAGAGTCCAAAAATTATATTTTTTGAACCAATTTCTTAACCCACATTTTTTTTTATAAAATATTTCTAGCGGCAATCCTTCTTACTTTTAGAGGCATTCGCAATCTAATGTCAGTATCAATTTTTCGAAAATGATTCTAATATACCTTATTTTTTTTATATTGACTGTCTTTGACATTAGATTACGGCAAAATTTTCAAAATTTATCATTAATAGAAATGTCCTTCAGTTCCTAAAAAATCTTTACAAAGAAAAGCTCAAAGTCTCATTTCCCCTCACTTCACAAACATTACAACAACATTAAAACTAATCTAACTTCCTCAACAAAATTAAATTCCCCACATTCTCCCTAAAAAAAATCTATTACTCCCCCAGGCGTCACACATAAGAGTCCCCCATGAGATATTGCTCGAAGATATATCACGGCCCTATTTTCAATTGGACCCGAAAAAGATCTGACCTCATTAACTGGGGTACCATATGTGGGGAATGCTGGGGGTAAAAAAGTTCCGATTGACCGGCTTCGTCGTAAAAACATGATGTCTAAATGTGGTGGCGACGGGGTATTGGGTACTTGTTTTGTTTAGGGGAATATTTGAAAGATTTTTGGAATGACCGAATGAAATGTGAGTGAATTTATTGAGTACGTAAAGCTGTTTGTATATATAAATTACGCAATGGATTTTAATGAAGTTTTTAGCATAGATGGAGTGATTCAAGAGGAAGGTCATCACGGTATGACTAACGGGAGCGGAGCAGTAACCAAATATGTAACTACATATGTTAGTATCTAATAACTAACATTATTATAAACGCAAATGTTTGTTATTCTTTTACTTTAACTTTTATCATCTAGTTTGTAATATGTACCAATGCGTCAAATTGTGCGACAAAAAACTGGGTGTTTTGCGGTGTCTTACGTCCGGACGGCCTTAAACGGCGGAACGGTACCTAACATACCTAACAGTAGGTACCTACGGTTTTTATGTTTCCGTGGGATGAATAGGACTTCATTATAATATCTATGCGGACAAAATCATGGGTAAAAGCTAGAATTTTATAAAGATTACGTTTTAATATAATCGAAATGAATGGAAATCATGGCTTTCCATTTAACTAATTTCAACAAATCACTTCATTTTTACGACTCTTGCGAGCACCCATTTCGTTACCCCATCCGACCCTTCAAAGGGCACTACTGACATCTATCGACACTATATTCTATAATGTAATTCAAGCCTTAATGACTTTTTGATCACAGCAATTAACAGCAAGCGATCAGCACTGAATATAAAACGAAGGGGGGACGCTAATTTATTTAATACATGAGGAGCTGAATACTAAATTGATTCATTTATAAAGTTACTAGCTTTTGCTTGAGATTTCGTCTGCGTAAATATCGGCTATCGTGGAAGCGGATAAAGTCGCTTAGTAAAAAGTAATATTTGTCTTTTCTTGGGGTTAAAACGTATACCATACTAAATTTAATCAAAATTGGGTTAGTTGTTTAGCCGTGAAAGCGTATCACACAGGCAGACTTAATTAGTGTTTCTCATGAAATCGTTTGTCTCATAGTTCCAAGCGCGGCTGCTGAGCGTAGGTTTGATTTCCAGGGTTTTTGATAAGAATTCCTTTGTAGTAGTTTGAGGGTTAGAAGTTGTTGGTGTGACACACCCTCATGTTTCGGCAAAACAACTACGCTGTCACTACGCGTGCAGTCGTTTTCAAATTAGTTATATTAAATATGATTATAGTTATTGTTTTTATACGAATATGTGTATTGGGTTTTGGCTTCATTTCACGCAACTGAAATAAAAGAATAAATAATTAATAAATCATATGAAGCCGTTAGTCTAGCGCCTGATCTCTCCCCTGTCGTATTGGAGCGCCGTCCCTTCGAACTATGAGAGTAAGAGAAGAAAGAGTGCCCTGTTTTTACACACACCTTGGTTCACGATAATAATTATCTTCTGCGTACTTGGCGAGCCTCCACTTACCTTGGCCGCCGTACCCAAAATTCGTTAGGGAGGATATTAATTCGTGCTTCATAGAACTGGAAACAGTTCGCAGAATTGGTTTTCGATTTTAACTATAAATTCCGTTTTGATGCTGCGATGAGTTGTTACGTTAGTGATACGCACCTGTTAGTGGTTTTCACTGGAAAATATCTCAACAAATCTGTTTGGTCTGATCAATTTGGTTCATTTCAGCAATGGTGGTAGGGTTCACATTCCACAGATTTTCACATGGGTTATGCTCGCGTCTGGCCGCAACCTTAAATGATTTTGAGGGATGAATAAAGTTTGACTTTAACTGTTTTCTGTACTAATATAGGTATTTGATTGGTGATTAATCAAAAAACCGCTTTAAAGGCTAAAATAGTTTTAATGATTTGATCGAAATTTTGATGGATTGAAACTGAGATTTATTCATTGCAATCGTTTACGAAACTTAGTAATATCACCCCCGTAGATGTTTTTAGGTGCATAGCTTAACAACATAGGCTTTAGTTATCAAGGTGAATTGAAAACTGCTTTTCAGGTTACCGCCTTTTTTTTGTTTTTTTTTTTATAGACGGGAAATCATCATATAACTTCCCCCGCCCATAGTGTCCGACTTTTACTGACTAAAACCCGTCTATGTTCCTTCATGTGCCCTTTGCATTCCGGGGCCGCGGTATCTCTTTCGAACAACCCGCAGAGGTTACCGCGGTACAGTGAGTCGAGTGTACAGTGCGATTTCAACTAATTTTTAAAAACCAACTAAAATGATACCACACTTGTTACGTTTAAGGTTTATTTTTAACTATAACATAAAATACACGCTAACAACCATGAATATTAAGATAAAATTTTAAACAACCTCACAATAACTCATGTAAGAACTTTGTATTGAACGTCAAATATAAATGCTACGGCGTAGCATCGTAGACTCGTAGCGATATTCGTAGCCGCGTAGCAGAAAACGATAGACGACAGCGCTTGTTTACATTCAACATGATTGTTGAATAGAAAACCTATTATATTTGATATATTATAGGTTTGATGAAACGATCTAGAGGGCATAGTCTCATAAGTTTAAAACAAAGAATATTTTATTCTTCAGAAAGGTCTGGTGCGCAGTACTCGTGCTTTTATGACCCAAGGATCGTAGCAGGTGGCGTTCTGTGGTTTCTACCTATTTTCACGGGACAAAAACTTCAGTTTATGTATGTATTTTATTGCCTGACACCTTCCAAGCACGGTACAGTACGGTGCAGTGAGCACACACCTTAACTCCAACAAAAACGAATCAATTAATTACTTATTTACGTCTTTTACACGCTGCGGAGTCTGAACCATGCAATGCCATGTTTACAGTCCAACAGAACACACAAACAGGAAAACAAAGTTAGTTTGAGCCAAGAACTTCGGCCAAGAACTTGGGCCAAGTACATGGGCCAAGTTTGTGTGTGTTCCCGCCACAATATCGCACACTATCGATTGAAGTTGATCCCGGAATTAAAAGACAACAAAGTGAGCTTTGACTTGGCAGGGAAAACTTGGAAAAGTGCAGCGTTGACTTCGACACGAATTCTAAATGTATGGGATTTGAATTGAATTAGATTTTTAAGCTTACGTAGACTTGTTTGTGTCTAAGATGTTGCCAAGTGTTTGGTGAAAAGGTTTTCTAAAAACTTGGGAGCAAAGTTTTTTAGTGAATATGTTGTGCTGTTGTGTGCCACGCTTGCCGGGGTTGGTCTGTGGATGGGTGACCATTTACCATAGCGAGTTTCCTCCGTGCCTCGGAAAGCACGTAAAGCCGTTGGTCCCGGCTGTCATTTGTAGATCTTTGACAGTCATTACTGTTAGTCAGAAGCCAGAAAGTCTGACAACCAGTCTTACCAAGAGTATCGTATTACCCATTACTGGGTTGTAGAGGTCTGATAGGCAGTCGCTCCATGTAAAATACTGATATTCAGCTGCATCCGGTTCGACTAAAAGCCGACCCCAACATAGTTGGGAAAAGGCTAGGCAGATGATGATGTTGCGCTGTTCAGTTGCTGTTTTCGGGTTTTGTCTTCAAAGGGTAAAAAATCGGCACAATATTGTTAAGTCTCCGCTGTCTGTCGTTCCGCCTGTCTGTTACAAGGCTGTATCTTTCGAACTGTAATAGAAAGATGGTTGGCATTTTTAAGTGTGTATTAACATTGCTTGTACAAATCAAATAAAATAAAACGTGTTTTTTGTAAGGAAAATTAAATACAAGAAAAGTGTTTTTTTATGAACAAATAAAATTATTTTATTATATTCTATATACTGTTAAATATTGTGTTATTTTTATTATATTAGTGTTATTTTTATTCTTTGTTTTTTTTTTAATTTCTTTTGTTTTTTTTTTTATTTTGTCCTCCCTCTAAGCAAGCTTTGATAGTTCCGTGTATCTTCAAACACCCATTGCGTGGAGACTTTTCTTACTACAACAAAATTACAAACAAAACAAAACATTTCTTTCTCTTTATTCCAACAAAACAAAAACTTGTAAATCTCCCATAATCTAATTAGGCAATTAAGTACCTACCCAACAGGTACTTATTTGTGTAAGTATTTTCATAGCCTCTATTTTGTTAACAGTATTATATTCGTAAATCTTCTTAATACGAGTCTGGCAACCGTTAGCTTGATAGATCATTATGTTTGTTACTTTCTTACGATATATTGCTGGGGTTAAAATAGTCGGTATTTATTGGGTGTAGGTATTTGGGCCTATTTTGGGACTGAAAATATGTCTGTAGGAAAGGTTCAGGTGAAAATATTGGAGTTTTATTTTTAAGGACCTTCGGTGGGAAATCATCAAATGACTTCTCCCGCCCTAGGTGGGGCGGACGGGGGTGTCAGACTTTTACTGACTAAAACCCATCAAGGTTCCTTGTCTGCGTGTATTTTTTTCACACCATTTAAGTTACGTCTTTGATTACCGCTCCACCCACGTGGGTCGTAGCGTGATGTTATATTCCTCAAGAATCTGGCTTTCATAATATGCAAAAGGATTGCTTCATTCTGACTGGTAGCTCCAGAAGTTAACGCGTATAAACAAACAAAGAAAAATACTCTAAACAATTTTTATTTATTTACCAGCTGTTGGCACGTGGCCACGCTTCGCTATGGCATTATTATATTCTTAAAAAAGCTTATAAAATCACTTTACTTTACTTTACACTTTTGTTAACATAATTGTTTTTAGAGTGTTTTATTTTTCTTATGAAAAAATTCTTCGACTAATTTCCGAGTTTAGCGGTCACGAACAGAAGCTGAATTTCATGTACTATGTATAATTAATTATTTATTTATTTGAAAACATAAAGTTTAATGACCATTTTAGCAGGTACCCCGCCAACCTTTTCAATCCGCTCTCAAACAATGTCTCTTTCTTTTCTGTCTTTCTATAAAATACATCACGCAATTTTTTTTTTTAAATTGACCATTAAAATGTTTTTACATATTAATGGTCAATTTAAAAAATAATAGCAAACAAAATTTAAACATCTTTATTGAAAAGTTTTACATACTTCCCAAAATACAACTTTCTAAGATCATCAAAGTCATTCAAGTCAAAACAAAGTAAACAGTTTCTTTAAACAACAACATGTTATAGAAACATGCAGCGCGCGACATGGGAGTGAAATATAACGTCATTTCCTCGCGCCACACGCCCCCTATTTCCGCTGACAAGTGCAAACATGGTTGACGGGACCGGATTGAAAGGAGGGGGGGGGGGGGGGGGGGGGGTTGGTTGTGATGGAAGAAAAATGTTTGGGGTCAACAGTTTTGAACAATGTTTTTTATAAATTTATAATTTTAGGAATGAAATAGTAAGTCGTCAGTTACAGCGCATACAGATACTTACCCGTGCATAAGATTACGTGTACCAATATATTGATCTTGGACACCTCAAACATCTAAATTCTTGTCTTGCCTGTTCCAAAAGAGTTTTTTTCTAGCAGTGGAAAAATAATTGAGTGGAATATTTTTTTTTCATCTCATTTTAATAATGTGATTAAGGTTAAATAAAAGATAAAAGTACCTTACATGTAACTTTAATCAATTGATTAAAGTTTTTCCATTTTTAAAGAATTTCAAAATAAACAATGTTGAACAATAATTGTAGATCACTGTTTCATGCAACATTAGTATATTGTTGGCAATAAAATTCGCGTCTTTTGTTACCCATTAGCAAGTTGCCAGTAACACTACAACATTCCATATTCCTGCAACATTTTTCCACGAAACAAAAACATGTTGCTGAAACATTGTTTTGTAGCCGTAATTTTTGTTTTATTGAAATAGTTAATTATTCAATTTATGACGAAAAATTGCTTTTGTATTACAGTGAAAGTACTTAAGTATAAAAAGCTCTTTTGGAAAGGTACATAAAGGTCGTCTATTTATAGATTAAACCTCTCAAGAAAAATATAAACGACAGTTTATTGCGTTCAGGAAATCATTAAAAAAACAATTCTAAAGGGAAAGCAAATTACTTTCTTTTAAACGTCGTAATATTGTTTATAATCTTTTTTAATTAACTTGGCAATATAACGACTTGTTTTTCGGGGGAGCTGGTAGGTTTGGGCTAGGTTACTGTGAGTAAGTACCCACCCCACTACTGGCCATAGCAATAAGCCTTTTAAGTCACCTACTATTTAACTCAATCCTCAGCTACTCTTACTCAGCTTCTACCAATTACCTTTCAATGATCTCCAGCTAGTCTTAAGACATCCTGCGTTTGCTGACATGTAAACTACACTCAAAAATATGAAGTCACGGCAGTTTTTTTAGGATTCGGAACGATTTCTTCCGCGTTTGTTTTACTATCTTCATTTGCTACCTACTGGGCCCTAGAAATAATAACATAATAAAAGCTTAGCTAAAATTATCGACTCGAAAAGATGAAGTACATATATAGCTACCATTTTTTTTAACCCTTTTAGTTTCTTCCAGTGTCGCTGCGTTTAGAGTATAACTTATATCTAAAAAGGAAAACCAGAACCTTTAGAAAAAAAATCTTGTTCCTTTGTCACAACGACTTCTTTTTTTGCAAAGCCACAGAGGCACACTTACTCCAAGATTCCTTATCATACCGGTCTTAAATACTCATTAGGATGCCTTGAAATGCGCGTCTGTCACAACTTATCTTACTCTCAGAAGTCTACCTTTTGATGTCAGGAATGTTCACGTAATTCTGAGAGACAACACTTTGGTATCACACAGTCGACACTCGCCTCGCCTCTCTTCGTTTGGCGTGTTGCCATCGTATTTGTAACTTGAACTACTCGTGTTGTTTACGATGCCAGTTAGTTGTTATATTTTCATAAGGAAGTTTGTTGTTGTTTTTTGATGAGGTCTAGGTTTTTGTAAGGTTATAATGTTTTTTTGTGTTTTTCTTTTTTGTGTTAGTTGTCTGTGTTTTGTGAATCTTAGGTGAGGTATGTTCTTCTATATATTTATACTAATAATATATAATACTGTTGAGAATTGTATGGTTCGTTTAAACGCGCTAATCTCTGGATTTTCCAGTCGGATTGATTAAAATATTTCTGTGTATGATAGCCAGACTCATAAGGCTATATGAATGATATCAGGCCACGATGCACAGTAACGGAGGAGTAATCTAAGACAAAAAACACGCAGACGAACGCACGGGCAGCGGCTAGTATAATCATTATAAAAAGAGAAACTGACTGACTAACTGGCATTTTAGCCGAAACTACTGGAACTAGGAATGTTAAATGTTGTACACAGTTTCCTTTTAACATCATGCTATGCCACACGGGAGCGGAGCAGTATTCAAATACATAAATTTACATAGTAGTGAAAAACACCACGCTGTTGAAGTTGCGGGTAGAAGCTTGTATTTTATATAGACAAATCACATCTTGTCAGCCCTCACAGCAGACTGTCAAATCCTTCAAATTTTAAAAGGAATCCCTAATAGGAATATTTACACAAAATAACATTAGATAAACGAAACCAGTAGGTCTCTACATTACCAACTTGGTTTCACAATTTTCACATTAATTATTTCAATCGTTCCTATTGAAGTTTGAATTGCTTTCTAACAATAATTAGCCGATGTCAGAACCAGGGTTAGGTTGTAACTTTCAATTTGGAATATTATTGATTTGGGGTACATCAATTATGTAGGTTTTATCATGTTACTTGTTGATTTAAGCGAATTTTCCGATCGTCAAATAACTTTTCTGTCTGAAGGATAAATAGAACGGTTTAATAATTATCATTACATAGTATAAAACAAAGTCGCCCTTTTCCCCTTGTACGCGTTAATCTTTAAAACTACGCAACGGATTTTGATGCAGTTTTTTTTAATAGATAGAGTGGTTAAAGAGGAAGGTTTATATGTATAATAACATCCATTAAATAGCGGAGAAATACTGTTTTTTTGAGGTTTCTAATGTGATGTCGTAAATAATTTCATTTTTTTCCGCTTACATTGCAAACGCTGGCTGAACCCTACGAGATTTATCAAAATAATGTACTAAGTATTGTACACATTGAAAAGGTTTACAGAAAACTCCGCGATGGTATATGTCTATCTCTTATGGATATCCCACAATAACACTTTTTTGTCATTTACTTTTTAATTAATTTATTAACTAATTTTCGAAGCGATTTTAACCAATACAGCATTAATCCTTATCAAAATTAAATACCTTATATTCATTGTTGATTTTATAGAGATCTATATGGCCTTTTACAGCATATGATTTAAATGAATATTTTCAAAGATATTACAGATTTAAAAATTGCGGGACGTAGCGTTTGCGGCGGAGCGGGCCGCTATGTTTTTGTATACAACGTTTACAGTTTTTCTGTAGTGTAAGTATTTATATCAGCATTGCACCCGTGCGACGCCGCGCCGGGGCGGGTCGCTAGTATTTTCTAAACTGAGGCTATCAAACTGTCTAATTTATACTATACTGGCTTCTGCCCTCGATTTCAACTGCTAAAATCATAAATTATCCCAGGAATTTACTTTTCGGAATGATCTGACTCAATGGGTTTTACATTTTTTTTTCTATTTTTGTTACTTCCGTCAATCAACTGATTAATTTATTGTCTGGAAAAATCTGTTTATTTGCAAGGATATACTTTCAGGTTAGTTCTACAGAACTTCTATCAAAATTGGTTTAGTAGATTGGTTTTTATATTAAAATAACTGAAAAAAAATACCGTCCAAGTAACCGATGTTGCGTATTTATTTTACTTCATTGTGATCTTCCAGTGGTGTTTCTTCATCGTATGTGATAAAAAGTTAATGCATTCAACCATAAACTTACTTCACTCTCAAAATATACTCAGTAACTAAATAAACATTTCCACAATATCAACTAAAACCAAATTATTCAATCATCCATTCCCGACCGCCCATTAATTTGTCACAGCAAATTAACGAGAACGCCACAAAACAAAATGATATATCAAATGGAACGAGATATCAAGCATGTGTCGATTTACACATTTTATGCTTGGCATAAAACACTGGCAGGATGCCAGTCGCTCTGGCATGCCATTTTATTTCCAAATTGGCGCAAAGTTATTGAGATCATTGCTTAACTTTGTGGCATATCCTAGCTCGTATGAGGCTATAAATTTTAGGGGTGTTTTAGACCACCTGCGTGCAGTGGGAGTTTGAAGACGTTGTTGGCTATTTTTAGAGTACTTTGTAGAATGTCTTAGTGATCTAGCTTTATAACTTTTAAGTTTAATATTAAGTTCGAGTTACATGGGACCTAAATATACCGGTGAACTGTGGATGTGTGTGGATTGGTACACCTCTGCCTAACCCTTCGGGGAAATACAGGCGTGATGGTATATTAAGTTCGAGCTATCAATTTTACCTCAAAAAAAGCACTCCAATTTTGAAGTGAACTTCGAAATTGGAATTCTGAGGTAACAAACATTAAAACATTAGAAACAAATTGATAACCTGCTTCTTTTTTGGAGTCAGTTAAAGGTGTTTTTTTTAACTTTCGCTTTATAGTGTCTACTTCCTATCATCCAAATCCATGAAGAAACGTTTACACTTTATAAATCAACAAGATAAACACCATTGAAAAGTCATAAGAAATACGCAATGGCGTTTACTTGTAGGACATATTTTTTTCAAATAGTTTGTTTTAGAAATCTAGCTAATAAACAGGTTTTGTTAAGATTTCTATGGAACCAATAGGAAAGTATATTCCTTCAAATAAATAATTCAAATGATAAAAGACGGAGTTATGAGGTAACAAAAATATTTAAAAAAAAATACTGCTATTTGAGTCGTTACTGTTAGTCAGAAGCCAGAAAGTCTGACAACCAGTCTTACCAAGAGTATCGTATTACCCATTACTGGGTTGTGGAGGTCTGATAGGCAGTCGCTCCTTATAAAATACTGATATTCAGCTGCATCCGGTTCGACTGGAAGCCGACCCCAACATAGTTGGGAAAAGGCTAGGCAGATGACTGCTATTTGTGTACCTCCTTCTTTCATGAAAGTCACAGAGGAGTAAAGATTATTACAGCGTAACAAAGCAATGACTAACAAACCGTAAAACTATCATCGTGTTTGCATTTTTGAAGTACCACAGAGTACTAGAGAGTACCACTACATAAGTGCAGCTTTAATCTCTTCACGTTGAACAGGACATGAATATTTATGAAACATTAACGCCACAACACAATAGCTAGTTTTTCTTTTAAAACTTTCATGAAAATGGCTAAAACTTTTTGTCATTTTGAGATTAGCATTGTGTCATTTAATATTTCAAAACACACACACATAATCAGAATGTTTTATTCATAAATATAGGTAAAGTAACAGTTGTTTTGGTGTTACAAAATTGGTAGGTTCTCTATATCTTCAATCCGTTCCCCGAACAGAGGCCCGAGAGTAAAACGCGCGAGATGTTCACCGCGTGCCTTACAGGAGACAAAGCCGCCGGTGGGTGACGATGCACTGAAAGACGGGCCGCCGGTGTGCGGAAGCATCTGAGCATACCATACCCGTGGCCATATCATACTCGCGGTCCCGGCAAAAGGTAGTTATAGAACCAAGAGGAGAAAACAGTCGGTAGGAGTTCGACACATAGCGGTTATGCTCGATGCGAAGGCAGTTCATGAAAACTCTTTTTCCAAAAATGTGTACCTGTACGTGGGCATATTATTTTAAAATAAAAATTTGTAAAATTATATCTACTAAAATATAGCCAATTCCAAAACAATTATTCCAAAACGAGAAAAATAAAAAAATGGAAATGAATGAATGAATGATGATGTATTATGGAAATGAGTTGGCTAGAGTACATCAGTTCAGATACTTGGGACATCTTATTACCGAAGACCTTAAGGACGACACGGATATTGAACGTGAACGTAGGGCACTGTCCGTTAGAGCAAACATGATTGCTCGCAGGTTTGCGCGATGTACTAATGAGGTAAAAATCACTCTTTTCAGAGCTTTCTGTACATCCTTTTACACCTGCAGCCTGTGGGCAGTCTATACTCAAAGAGCGTACAGTGCCCTGCGCGTACAGTACAACAATGCGCTTAGAACGATGTTGCGGCTGCCTCGCCACTGTAGTGCTTCACGTATGTTTGCAGAGGCGCGCATCGATTGCTTCTATGCTACTCTGCGCAAGCGGTGCGCGTCGATGCTGAGCAGAGTGCGGGCTAGTCGCAACAGCGTTTTATGTATGATAGCCGGTAGACTTGACTGTCGGTACATGAATCGATGTATTACTGCTCACATGACTATTGATACATCGATTCATGGGTCGGGCAGGGGGCGAGTAGATTAAGGTTATATTGTTACTAACACTAGTTATAAGTTATTGTACTACTAACCAATTGGATCCTAGTTATCTTAATAAAAGTTTATTATTATTATTATTATTAAAACTGTGAGACAGATTTCAATATCCTTCCGTTAGTTTGTATTATTTCGTATACAATTCAACAAGTAATTGCATTCAACCACTGGAACTACAATTGGGGTCAGACTACAAATATCAATGCAGATTATCTAGAATTAAACATCAAATTATGTTATGTAGATGCAGAATTGGATTAAATGATATGCTGTACGGGTTACAATCAGCCAAAATGAAACTGATAGTTAGGCGATTCGTAAACTGCACCGCATAACGGAGCGTAGCGCGGGAGTGCGTGTTCTTAGGCTGGGTACTCACTTAGCAGTGTAGCACGCAACGTATCAGATATGGTATCAACCTGCAAGTGGGTACGGCTCGTCCACGGTCCTCCGCGTATCTAGCTACGAGCTTCCTAGCCGCCTTTGTGTTCGCAGTGAAACCGCCACTCGGCGGGTCACTGCGAGCTTATAGCGCTCCACGTGCGAGCGGCTCGCAGCGGGCTCGTGCCTACGTACTCACTTGATACCGTATCTGATACGTTACGTGCTACACTGCTAAGTAAGTACCCAGCTTTTCGTTGATTGCAAGTATCTGTGTTTGTATAAAAAACACACGTAGTGCAACAGAAGATGTATTCACACGTCAGCGCAAAGTCGCCACGTATCTCGGAGCTTAGCGCGGGGCAGTGTGTGATTCGCCTTCAGTTAACTTATTGACTGATTGCCCTGTTGGTCTCGTGGGTTAGAGTGACTGTTGAGCTAAAGTTCTCAGTTCAATTCCTAGGTCGGGCAAAGTGTATTGGTATTTTCCCCTCAGGCGTTTATAATTATTTTGGTGGTGTGACAGGCAAAGCACTTAAAGCCGTTGCGTCTTGCGTCTGATTTTTTCCCGATCGTGTCGGATTGCCATCTTGACAGACTATGACAGTGAAGGAAGAGGGAGTGCACCTGTGTTTGTGTATTATTTTGCTAGTGTCCAACGAAATAGGCTACCGTGACCGAAATTCGGTCAGAATAGAATATAAATAGCAATTGGCAATAAGGCTTGGTCCCTATTATATGGGGCTAAAAATACCGGCGAATTGTGGGTGTAAATTGGTACACCTCTGCCTAAACCTTCGGCGAATACAGGCGTGATGGTATGTATGTAGAATATATAAATAATAAAAAAATAAAAAAAATAAAAAATACATTAAAGTGATAAAATATTTCAATAATATATTCAGGAAGTGGTTGATTCAGTTTTATGATTAATAGTATGTTTAGTTACATTTGGTTGGGTGCATAATTAAAACAACCGTTGTTTGTGGCAAAAATGTGGGAGTGAATCAAAATACATAATTATTACCAACATAGACATTGAATGAATAATACAAAATAGTAAACAATAAACAATATATATTTAAATGTTCAAAACTTAAACCTATTTACAAATTAATTAATTAATAAATTAAAGTGACACAAATTACATAGTGTGATTGGGAATGAAATGATACTGAGATAAATAAGGTTGCATGAGAATGCCGAATCGATTAGGTTAACTCACACAAGTGTATGGCGATCCTTAGCAAGTACAGTATATCTATAATCCCGTCTCTATTTTGTATTTGTAGTTTGATAGTTGTGTAACCGTGATAGATATCACTATCACGTAACAAGATAAAGTCCTCTTCGTATACAACAAAGTCACGAGCGTTGTTCACCACACTTTTTCAATGCGGATTGGCAATTTTAGAATCCAAGTTTTCTCATGATCGTTGCAATAGATGTCCAAGATAAACTTAGAAAGTATATAATGATTTAAAAAGCTCTATTGGAACTTGCCCGATATTGAATCCGCAATCTTACGCATAAGAGGCGGGCACTTTAACCACTGGCCCAGTGGTTAACCAGCCATTAGGATCAACGTTTTATGAAAAATTTAATCACTGACCTTTTAAATACGCTAAGTAGACCTTCAGACAATATTTTGATGAATTAACAATGCAAATTAATAAACCGAATGTTAATTACTTCCAAAAAAGCAATCTCACTTGGTAAGACAATATATATTTAATAAGGGACCGCAACTGTTTCGAAGAACAAACTCGTTAAGTACATTCATTAAAACTTTCTAACTATTCAAGTAATACTTCGTGTGGCTAAGCTTTTGGTGAGAATTTGCAGGACGGAAATTATCGCGAAATGCGGCACCTATAGAGGATCAGGTAGATCCCGTTCGAAAAGAAAAATATCGGCAGAGTTATTTTGTAAAACTCTCTCTCTCTCTTTCGGTGAAGTGAGCTTGAGATAAGTTGACAAGTAAGTTGGATTACATCTCACTTTTAGCTTACTTTATGTAAGAAGATTTTTGCAGAAATGTCGAAAAATATTCGCGGATAGATAAAAGACAACTTTATTCGTTCCAAATATGAGTATGATGTTACAAAACATTACCTAATCTTATCATGTTTGCCTAAAAAATAATGGCATATCAACAGCAGAGTTTAGTTGCTGTTGTATTGTATTTACATTTATACCTTCTTACATTACATACGTTCATGAATTACCGTCTCACAAAACTACATAGTACTTCTTTACCCATATGTTGAACCTTACAAACCACCTCTAACAATCCAGACTTTCCACCCAAAAACCAACCTTATGGTAACCCTACGAAAGCTTACTGTTTGCGGACACTTTTGCTTGGTAATCATGATTCTATGACACGGAGAAAATGAACTTGACTCAAACTATTTAGCCTTATTAACTAAGTAGGCAAGAAATTGCTGCCGTAAATTGTGTTTTCTTGCGACCTTGATTTGTAGGCATAAAGTTACTAGACTGTTCCACTGTTAAATTTAGGGGCTGTTTCGGTTTAACTTAAGTAAGAGTTTAAGCTTGAAGAAAAGTTTAAAATAATGTTAACTTTTTATTAAGACTTCAAGTGGTTAAGCGATTAGCTGATAAACTGCGTGTCGCGAAATAATGTTGTATGGCCTACAGATACATATTCAGAATCTGGTTGTTAGTATATTATGTAAGTTTATAAAAAAAAGATGGTGTTGTGAAAGATTGTTTGTTAAAGCACATGACACGGAAAAATTGTATGTGAAGTTTTAATGTGAGGCACGTAAAAATATTAAAAGTAACATGATTTGTATTAAAAAACAAACAAGACTTATAAGACGACTTGGATCGCGTGGACTTTAGTTACTGCTCCGCTCCCGTAGGTCGCAGTGTGATATACCCTATACCTCATGGATCTGGATAATTCTCATAATTATAATAATTCCAATAAGACTGTGACACAAACTAATATTTTTTTAGCTTTATTATATTACCTACTATAGAAAATTGACCCGGAACGAGTAGTTTCGAAGCCTTAGCCATTTAAGCTTCATAGAAGATGATTCACAAGTATTTGGTACTAGAAAAGCATCCCTAGTAGAAAAGCAACTCTGTTTTGCCAAGACAAAGCAATTTCCAATTGAATTTTCCTTTGTATCTCCTCCATTGAAGTAGCAGGTTCCTACAGTCTGGAGTTCTATAGATTCTATACAGGGTTTCCCAAGAATAGACTCCAGATTTCGGCAAGGTGCTCTGCACTCATTCTCTTAGTCTTAAGGTGTTAATGAGAAGCCTAATTTTGTAAAGAGCATATTATTAATTATTTGTTTCATTAATAATTTTAGTGTTGTCACCTTGCCTAGGAACAGTATTCTTTATTTTAAAATAATATTATTTTATTCATGAGTAAATATATACCGCTGGATGCAGGCAATGCCGGTCATTGTGGCTATCTTTGGGGAGGCCTATGTCCAGCAGTGGACGTTGTTCGGCTGCTAAGATTATGATTATGATGATGAAATTCGAAGTAGTCTTTTTTTTTTTAATTGTTCAATTTTTCAATACGAAAATAATTATGTAAAAAAGTGTAACAAACAAAGTATTATATTTAATACAGTAGTCAAGCCGTATACTTTAAAGATTAGAGGACCTCGTGGCTAAAATAATTACAGCCGCATAGACCGATCTTCCGGGTTAAGCCACGCTTGCCGAGGTTGGTCTGTGGATCGGTGACCATTTACTATAGCGAGTTTCCTCCGTGCCTCGGAAAGCACGTAAAGCCGTTGGTCCCGGCTGTCATTTGTAGATCTTTGACAGTCGTTACTGTTAGTCAGAAGCCCGAAAGTCTGACAACCAGTCTTACCAAGAGTATCGTATTACCCATTACTGGGTTGTGGAGGTCTGATAGGCAGTCGCTCCATGTAAAATACTGATATTCAGCTGCATCCGATTCGACTGGAAGCCGACCCCAACATAGTTGGGAAAAGGCTAGGCAGATAATAATATTCAGTGATAAAAAATGTCTTAGTAAAATCCTATTTAGTTTTAGAGATATTTTATGCTCGCTAAGAAAATCTTATTCAGTAGAGTAGCAAATTGCTGAGTTATCGTCTACAACTTAAATTAATGCTAATTTGTAACGTTGTGCAAATGCTGCTTAACTCATTTGATTTCAGATCTAAAGATAAATTAATTGTATTAACTGCTTTACACTTTATCCAAACTTAAAGTAAATAAACATTACAATATTTTCTGTAAATAATTTATCACAGTCTTTGCCTACGCATGACTGCTATGCTAAAGTCTTGGGTTTTATTTCCAGGTCGAGCAAAAAGTGTTATTGGATTTTTCTTTGAAATTCTCAGTAGCAGCTCAAAGTCAGGAATCGTGCCCGGGTAATGACAATAGGCTCGCCCTCATTGCATGGGACCTATATATTCCGGCGAACTGTGGGTGTACATTGGCACACATTTGCCTAACCCTTCGGGGAGTACAGGCGTGATGGTCTGTTATGTAATGTATGTAACTTAAGACACTTGTCTTACCTTGTCTCTTGTCTTGTCTTGTGTTGTACTTAGGGTACCTATGAGGCTTACCTGGTACCTGATTCTTAGAATACTGTTTAGAGTTGTCTGTCAGACGCTGATCATCCGTCTATCTGTCAGCGGCTGACTGACAGATGGTCTGTATATCATGAACAGTAATAGGTAGAGATTTGATATTTGTATTTCTATTGGCGGTTTAACAACAAATAATAAAAATTAAATTATTTTTTTAATTGCCTAATTTAGCTTTTTAATTGTGTAGGTAATTGAAATAAATGATCTGATTTAAAAAAAAAAGTATAATATGAAAAAAAGTGAAAAAGTGTAATATGTAAAAAAAGTATAATATAGTATGTTTAACAATTCTTTACCAGTAGCGAGCTGTTAAGGTACCCATGGCGCTCCCTATTACATGGAACTTAAAACATACCGGCGAACTATGGGTGTACATTTGTACACGTCTGCCTAACACTTCGTGGAAAAAGGCGTGATTGTATGTATATTTTATATGTAGCGAGCTGTTAAGATCCAATCTTCATAAGTAAGTATTAATTACTACACTAATTGTAACCATTCAGCTACAGTACCTACCTGAACTTATTGTTCACGACCCAATTACTCAATCCCAATTTCTTCTAAACTAATCTCAGCTCCATACAATCGATCAATGAACTGACAAGAACCAGCGTCTAAACACAAAACTAATCTTATTACAACGTAATAAGTCGCAAAGTTGTTACATTTCCCTAACATACCTGAATCATTGCATTTTGTACCTTATTACAATGGGTTAAGAGTCACATGACCCGCGTTTGTAAGTTACTAGGACTATTCCAAACCACAATAGGTATTGTCAAGATGTCCAGCGCTTTGTTGAATTGATAGATGGAATTACATTGACTATTGACAGATTACTATAATATTGTTATTGAGAATATTTCCGGAGCAAAAACCAATTTTATGGTTAATAAGAATAGGGTTGACCTTCGGTCTTGAATGCGATTATGTTCTTCTTGGTACGAAATTGATCGGAATGAATAGGAATCTCTTACCGTGTTCTTGTTTGGGTTTATTTTCGCATAATTCTGCTACAAAAAGTTTAAAGCATAGAACACATATTAGGCGGGTACGGCTCGCGGGTCAGGAGAGTAGCGAGTTTATATCCGGTATTTATATAAGGGTGACCAACACACCAAATAAATAGCCGCGGGTCGTGCGTTTTGGTGTGTAGACATCTGTATATAAAAAATACTGATAACCCGCGCCCGACCCGCATAAGACCAGCATGTGACCCGCACCTGTAATAAGTGTGTTCTGATTACAAATGGGAAGGGTTTGTGAAAATTACGTGAACAAACCCTGTAAACCAGTATTACATAAAAAATCCCATTGAAGAACAGGATACTAAATTTCATTTCTGGTTAATCTCATTCTGTCTCCTTGAAACCTTATTTTACCATCGAACCATAAAATTGTAAAAAATGAAGATCAAATTATTCTTGTTCCTTGGTTCGAAGTCTTTTGTACGAACCTACCTTTTTATCACTATGGAATTAAATAAAATCAGCTGTTCCTTACATTTTGACTATATGGGTATTACATTTTTGTATGGTGTACCTACAGCTGTTATTTTATAACCAATAATAATACTGCCCCGTTGGTCTCGTGGTCGCAATTGCGACTGCTGTGCAAGGGGTCCCGGGTTCGATTCCCAGGTCGAGCAAAAAGTGTTATTGCGTTTTTCTATGAAATTCTCAGTAGCAGCTAGGAGCTTGGATTTGTGCCCGGTTAATGGCAATAGGCTCGCCCTCTATTACATGGGACCTAAATATACCGGCGAACTGTGGGTGTACATTGGTACACCTCTGCCTAACCTAACCCTTCGGGGAATACAGGCGTGATGGTATATATATAAAAAAATATTGAACGGTAAATAAAGTTAAATATTTAATTAACTTTTTTATTGTGCAATAAATTTCGCTTTTTAATTGTGTTATTGGAATAAATGATCTAATTTTAATTTTGACTTTGATATTAATTTTAAAAAAAAGTATATGTGTAACAATTCTTTACCATTAGCGAGCTTCTTCTTCTTTATCGTCTGGGCAGTAAGGTCTAATGCCCCCACACACCCTAGTGTAAGAGTTCGTAAACCGCCCCAAGGGCCTCTGACATGGTTACCGATGTAATTGATACATATATCCAATATAAACTTACCACGAACATCAAAATTCCGGGCTGTTACTGACAAATTCGTAATGGAAATACCCGATAACTATTTTTGCCCGACCTGGGAATCAAACCCAGGACCTCGCGTTCGACAGCCCTGCTAGCTACTCTGAGTCTATTAAACACATGTATTAAATAAGGCAATAACGTGTAAATCGTTAAAGGCCTATCGTAACAGTGGGAAGCTCATAAAACTTTATCCAGTCCATACACATGTTGATAAACTATCAAATTATATAAACCGGGTGAAAGCAAAGACATAAACAGTATCATGTTGTGTCTTATCATTCTACCCTAGTCGTAAAGACCGAGCATGGGAAAAATCGACTAGGAGATAGTTTGTTCACAATAAATAAATGGAGTAATCCAGCATTTATAAATATTTGCAATGATGGCAAGAATATGTAACTTCTAGCTTTGTCATTCTTTATTCTTTAAATCTTCAGACTAGTAAGGATCATAAAGCTAATTCTCCTACCTTTTTTTTTCAATTATTCCTCCTAAGCGCGACTGCTACGCTACAGGTCTTAGGTTCAATTCCCAGAGAAAGCTAGGTGTTATTGGGTTTTCCTATGAAATTCTCAGAAGCAGCTCGGAGTTTGGATTTTTTCCCTGTTACATCATCATCTGCCTAGCCTTTTCCCAACTATGTTGGGGTCAGCTTTTAGTCGAACTGGATGCAGCTGAATATCAGTATTTTACATGGAGCGACTGCCTATCAGACCTCTACAACCCAGTAATGGGTAATACGATACTCTTGGTAAGACTGGTTGTCAGACTTTCTGGCTTCTGACTAACAGTAATGACTGTCAAAGATCTACAAATGACAGCCGGGACCAACGGCTTTACGTGCTTTCCGAGGCACGGAGGAAACTCGCTATGGTAAATGGTCACCCATCCACAGACCAACCTCGGCAAGCGTGGCTTAACCCGGAAGATCGGTCTATGCGGCTGTAATTATTTAGCCACGAGCTCCTCCTTTTTTCCCTGTTACATGGGACCCAAATATACCGGCGAGCCCTTCGGGGAATACAGCCGTGATTGTATGTATCTAGTGAATAGGCTTATCCTAGCGCCCTAAGCCCTAGACTAGATTACGATCTAGTTCTTAAATAACTATCCACAGTTTCCACTGATTTAGTTTTCAGTAAAAGCTTTGAGTCTTCAGGTAATTAAACTAAGACAACTATTCCAATTCCAAAAGTGTCTCTTTACCACCAAAATAAAATTTCAACTGAGTTCAAACAAAACAAAGGCTTATAAGTACAAAAATAAGTCCGTGAAAATGAACGAAAAGATACAAATTAATTAGTTACGTCCGAAACAATGGCAGGAGTCCTGAAAGCCTTCACCGTTGCTTACTGAAACTTTAAGAATTAAAATGAACAAAACTGTAAAGTTTTTAAAACCGCGGTGAAAGCCATGTTCGTTCAACTTTTCAATTGTATGTATAACTAGTAAAAACAGAGCATTAATTGAAGTTAAGTTACTGGCTTGGTATTGCTGAAAAGGTTTGTTTAGGTCTGAAACTTTTGTCGGGTTTTTATTGTATTAATGCTAAAAAAACGTGTTTGTTCTATCAAGGGGTTTACCTAATTATAAATTGTGTGTGCACGCTGAGAGGGATATCGAACCACCAAATGATATTGGGATTTATCCATTATGAATTACTCAGTTACATCCTGAAGTTTGGAAGTTAGTATAGTGTTCCGTGCCCAAGAAAGCACGTGAAGCTGTTGGTCCTGCGTCTGATCTCTCCCCGATTGCGTCAGAATGCCGTGCTTGTGGACTATAAGAGTTAGGGAAGAAGGACTGCAAAAAAAATAGTACACTCTAGTACTATAATATCACCTGCGTACTTGGCTAGCCTCCATTACGACTAGTCGCCGTGGCTAAATCGGTCTGAAGAACATTTTAATTAGTTGAATCGATCTTCAGGATTTTTTCCTCAATATATTTAGTCGTTTCGTTAGCCCAGTCTTTCTACGCGCGACTGCTACGCTTGAGGTCTTGATTTCGATTCCTAAGTCAAGCAAAGTGTTATTGGGTTTTTCTATAAATTTCTCAGTAACAGTTCGGAGTTAAAATTTCTGCCCGGTTGGTTAATGGCAATAGGCTCGCCCCCTATTACATGGGACTGAAACATACCAGCGGCCTGTGGGTGTACATTGATCCACCTCTGCTTAACCCTTCTGGGAATATAGGCGTGACGATATCTTATGTAAGTAATATGGTATATACCATCACGCCTGTATTCCCCGAAGGGTTAGGCAGAGGTATACCAATGTATACCCACAGTTCACCGGTATATTTAGGAGTGATGGTATATTTTTGTATAAAACTTTGTCCACTAACAGATTCAAGGCTTGTTGTGACATGTTACTAAACCACATTCAGCGTGGCCATGTTGTTTTACTGCCGAGTGCACGGATGTGTCGTGGCAGGCTCTAACGCCATTACCTATGTGTGACAGCCTTGATGTGTTTTGTTGTGGCGTTATAACTTTGAACGTGACAAAGGGATTTTGAACTCTATTGACTTGATAAATTATGCTTTTTGTTGTATAGTCGAGGACCAGTTTTAAAAGCGACTGGAGTTTTGTTTTACAGGCACTTTTAAATTGTCAAAATATCCGTCAGTCAAAAAAATGAAGCCAGATGCTCGTTTTAAAGAATAGGTCTCTATAGAGAAGAACAAATAATACAGTCTATGAACACTTGTTTAAAATCATTAAAATAATACCTAATTTAGGTTACATTATTCATGCTAAATCTTTGAGTATAAATATGAAAACAATGTAACAAGTCGTGCTTTTAAAAAAAGGTCTGAAGTAAACTATAATAATAAGCATAAAACTTTAGCTTGACTAAAACCTAGGATATTTTATGCAACCTACGTATACCAAAAACATTTCAAGACCGAAACAGTGCAAGAATTCAATATCCAACAGTAGAAAAGCTGAAAATGTCTAAAACGTTAGTGGTTACATCTTATTTCTCCAACCTGGAAACTAGCTGAGGCAGCTTCTATAAGTGCTGAACAAAACGTAGGCAACACGTACACATCATAAATACAAGAACGCAGATTTAGTAGGCTTTCATCGCGGAATGTATAGAAAATCTAATAATAAATATTAGTGGGAGGAATCGGTTGGGCGATGCTAAGAATGTTACTGGATGTGTTATTTTCTTTGATAAGATCTTTATTTTAGATGGAAGTGTGGTTGATAGATTTGTTGGCAAAAATAATCTCTACGTAGAATAAAACAAAGTTGGTTCTCGCCGTTTGTACGCTTTGATCTTTTAAACTGTGCAACGGATTTAAATGTGGTTTCCATTAATAGATTTGAGAAGAAGGTTTATTCGTATAGAACATCACGCTACGACCAAAGGAAGCGGACTACTAACCAAAGACTTAACTGAACGCGCGTGACAATGCGTGTAAACGCATAAAGTAAAATTTCAAGGCTTCCAAAGCTCACCTACATCACAAAAGGAAGCCATATGCAACATTTTACGTTCCCAGTTCCTAGCTTAAGTAGCTATGACTGTGCGTTGAAACGTCAGCCAGTCAGGTTCCCTTTTTATATACATATACTAACTATGTATATACCACGCGGTGTCAAAAGCGTTCATTTACGACTTTGTTTGCTGCTCCACTCCCGTTGGCCGTAGCGTGATGTTGTATAATAAACCTTCCTCTTGAATCACTCTATCCGTTAATGCAAACCACATCAAAATCCGTTGCGGAGTTTAAAACATATAATCGTACAAGAGGGACAGACGGCTGGAAACGACTTTGTTTAATACTATTTAGATATAAGGATATAGATTAGTGAGTGTTTGCTCCTATCCTGATCATACAAAAACCGTGTCACATTCACAATATGCATTTAACAAAAAGCACAAACGTTATCTACAATCACAATTACAATGCCGAAAGCTATCAGTTTCCACGAATCAAAATCTCCATCCCATTTGATCCTGTCATCCAATCTTCAGACGGAATTAACAAGAGTAATGCCAATTCTAGGCGTTTGTGCCTCTTGTGCCATAAGTAGGTGACCGTCTATATTCCTATCACGCACGCTACCATCGTAATTGGAATTCTCTCGGAGATTGTGATCTTATGAGCGCAGATCTGCGTCAAATAAATCACGTTGTGAATGCCTTTAAAATTGTAATGGCAGTAATGCTTGATTATGAGTTGTTGGATAAGAATTTTCTTTTGAAATAATTAAGAGCATTATGATTTCATTCATTGCAACTTTATTCATTAGGTACTCAATATCTTTATTGCTTTTTATTTATGTGTAGGTGGTAAATAGGATTATTGAGATCATTATGGACCCTGTAGGGTCGAGCAACATAGGGTTAGGAGACTTTGTTTCTAGAATGTTAACGCATTTGTAAGGCATCTGGTATTGCTGATGTCTATAGGCAGGAATTCGATAAGCCGTTAGCTTGATTGGTATCTAAAGATGTTTTTAAAATAAGTATTTGCTCTTATATTTGTTTTATTTACTTCGCCAATATTTTCTGAATGTAATTGGTCTTGTAAATCCCTCTTGGGTTTAAGAGTGTCAGATATTGATGTATTACTGGTATTGAGTGCTTTGAATTATGAAAAAACATCATTATTAGTTTCCTTTTTAACTGTTTCGTTATTTAACTTTACTTTATTTTTATCAATTAATGTTTTTTTTTATTTCAAAGTATTTGCGAATGGAGTATCTGCAGCATACTTAATTTTAAGATGGCGAACCGCATAAGAAACACCAAATTGCGCTCTAAAACGCAAATTATCGACGTACTCGTAGCTTGAAACGCTGCGAACCCTATTTGACAAGACTGGACCCCAGACACTGTCATGGGGGTTCACGGTAGACGGAGAATAAGATGGCGGTACGACTTGGACGGCTTTTTCAGGAATTGGCAAGATGCGGCACAACATCGAGGGCAGTGAAAGGAATGAGGGGAGGCCTGTGCCCAAAAGGGGGATATATAGGCTAGCAAAAAAAAAAGAGATACTTGCCAACCAGGTCCGTCTCCTTTTTCTGGCCCCAACTTAGTTGTTTCTTCAGACAATTCAACCTTACATTTACACTTTTTGTCTCCTTTCTACGAAGTGGTTACTAATGTTATTGCTTACTCGGTATTATACTCACCTCTTATTGCCTAAATAAATATTGCTCGTTCAATCTCTTTACCGACTCTTACATTGTTTTATTTACGTACGAGTGCCTAATCAGTACGTTTCTTTTGTGACTTTATCCTACTACTATTATAAAGGCGAAAGTTTGTAAGTATGGATGTATGGATGTTTGTTACTCTTTCACGTAAAAACTACTGAATGGATTTGAATGAAACTTTACCACAATATAGCTTATACATCAGAATAACACATAGGCTATAGCTTATACATCAGAATAACACATAGGCTACAATTTTTGACTAGACGGGACGAACCTGAAGTCCACGCGAACGAAGTCGCGGGCAAAAGCTAGTATTGTATAAAGACATTTATTTTAGACTAGCTTATGCCTCTGACTTTGTCCGCGTGTTGTCGGTTTTCAGCGATGCTATTATTTTACGCAAATCCCTAATCCTTAGAAAAGTCTAACATACTCCTTATAACATAAGCTATCTTCTAGTGCATGCCTCGTCAAAGCCAGTCCAACCATTTCGGAGATTAGCCAGAACAAACGGACACACACAAAAATTAAAAAAAAGGGGGGTTGCACTCCGGGAGTGCCGGAAAACGCTAAAGACGTACACAAATATGATATATTTCTGTACGATGAATTCGTAAGATTTTCGATCAGGTCACGTGTCCTGACGCGAGTTTAATATATTTACCCATTCCAAAAAAAGTGCACAACGCCGCTAAAGAACTTTTCACTTCAAAAAAATACCTCGTAAACTTTCGCATGCATTTTCACAGACATTTAAATTTTATTCATGTCTATTAGTATGTATCGCTTCTAAAACGTAAAAATTTTTTTTAATCAGAGCTAGGAAAACTAGAAACGTCAGTCTAAAATGTTTTGTCTTCAAGCCTGTCTTTTGTTTTAATTTTATCCTCCAGTATAATGATGCTTACAAATAGCTTGAGCTCCGACGATTCTAGTGCTCAAAACTTTTTAAGTATTCTAATTAGGACTGGCATTTTCATCCTGAGTTAGGTCTAACTTTGTAACGACGGTACTAGGAGTATTGGACTCGGTGCTGTCCCAGTTTTTAGAACAAAGGCCGAGGAAGCTTACTTTCGTCAATAAAATTCTTTTTTTAACACTGTCTGGTTGGAAAAATCTGCAACAGAAAATTTAAAAGAAAATAGGGAAGGTAATGACAAATTATTTTCTACTTAGAAAAAAGGTAATTAGGTCTAAAATTGAATGGAATTGTTTGCCAATCTTAAAAGGATTTAAAGTGTCGAGTAGTTAAGCTGAAGTTTTTAAAATTATTACGTCAATTTGTTGTAAATTTCAGTCTTTTTATCACAAAGTTTCATGCATGGGATTTTTCTTGTAAATTGTGTAATGCTTGTTGAAACTAAATGCATATTCCCATGTCAGTTACATTGCAAAAATTGATCTTTCTAAAAAAATAATGCCGCATATTTTTACTCATATTAATATTTGCTAGAACATATCCCCGTTTTTCCTCCCTTCATAAGAAAATTCCTCATGTATTATGCAAGTTGATTCATTTGGTATACTTGGAAAATTCGTGAAGTTTTTGCATGATTATTATTGGATAAGTTAAGGAATTTATTTTATATAAAAAAAGTACACAGTCATGTATAATCTTTATTTCATTATCCAAGAGAAATATAAACAGTTTCTTTCGTATTATTACATGGTTGAATTTACTTAAACAATATTTTTTATTTAAATATAAAGTAATGAGATCAACTGATTTGCTAAAAATTATATTTAAAAAATTCTCCTAACATTATTTAATTACAATTATTGAATGTCACTAACAAAGAATTTATTTACAACTTTAGGCCTGCTAATGTAAGAAACGCTATTATCTCAAATGCTATTACTATTACAGTTATATCGATTTCAATATTATATCATGTCATATATAAATTAATTTACAAACGTAGATATATCATAGAATACGCAATACATACTGTCTCCTTAATCTCTCCAAAAATGAGTAGATACATTTTCACGTAACCTATCTTCATAATCATAATATAATTAACGTTTCGGTTCAAAATAACTTTTAAATACACCGTATAAAAGTTGAAATTTGAAAGTTTTATTCGAAAGCAAAAAAAACTTGATACTTTCAGCAACCTATTAAAATCAAACGCGTGACAAAATATTTTTTTTCAATCTAGAAATAATTTTATAACCAATATTTTTATCATAGCAGTTCACAATGTTATCTAAATAATCTATACAGCATTATGGTCCTAATTTATACAATACTTTATTCCATTTATTGAGCCTTAAAATATTATTGATTTTTTGTTACATTCAAAATCATTTTATTAGTTACATTTTTTATTCGTCGCAAAAATTCAATCCTCAAAGTTTTAAATGAAAAAAGCGGCCATTGTTCATATGAGGTATGTGCTTATACCAACGATCGTGTACCGTTATCATAAAATTAAAACGGTAAATTTTAATAAGGATCCATTTGATCAACGCTCGCTGGATGAATGTGTTGCAATACCGTCGGCCGTTACCATAATTCTTGCGTAGGCGTGTAAATGAAGACCGACCCTTATTCGGTTCGACATTTTTATTGTGCTTTTGTATCACATACTCTCCGAAATACATTATTGGAAAAATAATTAAATTTTCAAAATTGTTTTTAGGGTTCCGCGACTGAACGGTGTCAACGGAACTTCTATTATTAGCTTCTGCTGTCATTCCGTCTGTTTGTCAGTGGGTTGCTATATCACGAACCGTAATAGGTACGTAGCGAGTTCAAGTTTTCATGAAGTGTGTATTTCTATTGCCGCTGTAACAACAGAAGGAGACTGCTATTTTTCTATTTATTGTTAATATCAACTCTTTCACTATTACGGTGCATGAAACATAGCTTGCTGACAGACAGACGGACGGACAGCATTCAAAAAACATGTTTTTTATAGAGTCAAATGTCGAACAATGGTACGGAACCCATCATATGGCGTCATTTGTGGGAATCCCACACACTTGTCCGATTTAAGTTTTCAATACAGATATTTAGGACCATTTTCACCAAGATCAATAAACATATTTAGTGCCTAAACGTATTTATAAAATCATTGCATCCCTGTCACATTGTTAGAAGGTGATAGTGACAGAATGAAAATTTAAGCACATTTAGCGCTAAATAGGTTTAATGATCTTGGTGAAAGTGACCCTTACTCAAACATTTTACATCCAAACGTTAAACACAAAATCGTCTTTTGATACAAATCATAACATACTCTCATGATGTGTTCCTGTTCCAGATTCCAGTTTCAGATAATCTTCTTAGTCTCCGCACTCTCAGTTACGTCTCGTGTACTGCGACGTAAGGCGTAGAGATGCCAAGCACTTGGCTGGAACACTGCTTCTGTGCTTGGCCCGCTTTTGGCACCAACACCAGCTGTTCCAGATCGCCCTGTCAGAGGAACAATGTGTTACAATCAGTTAAGGCATTGCGAGTTACGGTTGGGGGGTTTTGTTGTGTTGCTGTTTTGCAGGTGTAAGTCCTAGCTAGCTTTTGTACGGGACCACGATTTGTTAGACTACAAAATTGAACCGAAGTGCCATTAGCCAGTAGACAGTTTCCGCATTGGTACATTATTTTTTCCTTTCGGTTTAATGATAGAGCGTTATCAAAACTTACATATAAAAAACTAGCTACTACACACGACTAAGTGTAGAATTTAGAATTAAGCCAAAGTCTTAAATTATCCCACATAACACATATATAGGAAAAAGTTATCGTAGAGATCTTTTGATGTGAGTATTCTGATATTATATCCAACTTTACAAATACAGTAAAATACTGGCATTAATATCTAAATATCAATCACATTTCAAATCAAAAGCATCAGTTTAGTATATGTTCGCGACTTCTTGTATAACACCAATTCTACTAAGTCACTTGTAACTTTGTTCTCAGATTAACAAAACCCACAGAATTTTCAGTGAAGGCTTAGTATTATATAAACTATTAATTGTCAATACTTCCTTCTTTTTATAACTAGTCCCCAAATTGTAAAATCAAAGTCAGCTCATTTATTTCAAGGAGTCGGTCAGTTAGAAAGTTGAAGCTAGATGCTCGTTCCTAAACGTAAGTAGGCCTCTACAGGAAAAAATTTTAACCAGTGCGTAAATTTTGCCATAATAAACTTCAACACGTTTTATTAAACACGTATATTTTATTTTGATATGTCTTAGCACTAAAAAAAAAAAGTTATCGCTTACGAAACATGTTTACTTAAAAACCATATTTTATTGTCACTCGGCGCTGGCGCATTCCCCACCCCCTCACCCCAGCCATGCGCCCGGGCGGCGCACAGTGGTCAATTTCAAACATTTAGGGGGACGAAAATATTAAATACTGACATCGTGAAATAAAGTTATATTTATAACATTAAATAGTATCGAAAAATCCTTTTCACATAATTTAACTTGGTAACTAATATTTTATGTATTTTATGTACTTTGTTTCATCACTCCTCATCTAACACAACTTCTGGCTCTTATGTTTTTGTTTTACAGGTAATATTCTGATGTTAGATATTACAGGATCTGAAGATATGAGCAAAATTTTCATTAGATCTTCATTAGTTTGATTCATTTGATTCGATTGATGTAATATCTGTAATATCTGACATCTGTGTGGCGACTTTCCTGTGCGTCTTCTCCAAGCATACCAATTGGCAAAAAAAAGTTGTCGATGATATCCTTGCCGTGTATGAGAACCTTATGGACTGTTAGTATCATAGGATACCTGATACCGGATACCTGTACAATTCAAAACATTCAAACTTCTACGTTTAGTTTTAGTGTATAGGTCACGAAAGCTCTTTTTTGGCGTCCTGCTTCTCTAGTCGTAGACGTAGAGGGTCCACTTTCTTGCCCGCCAGAGGTGATTACTATTTAATCAAGTCATTTTTCATTTTGATTCCGAAATCTAATAATATTAAGAAAACATTTTTTCCAAAATTTTGAAGTTGGTACAGTAAAAGTTTTAAAAACGATTTGAAGGCTATGTACCCTGCTTGTAGGAGGCAGTTCCGATAAATTTAATGTCTCCAAAATATGGCTAAGTAATTTATTTTTATTATCCATTGATTATGGCTTCACTGGTCGATGTAGTGACAAAATATTGAATAAATCAATATTTTTTTATTGAGGCACCGTTCCCTAAAAATACACTTTTTATATGGAAACCGGCAATCACCGGTAAAAAAATGTATATTTTTGTATAGCCAATACTCCCTGCTATATAATGGAATTGAAATGATAATGTACTAATTTGTACTTTTAAACGTAACACAGTTCAAACTTAGAAAAGTTAGTAAATATCAGAACATTATTAAAAATATTTTATTTTATAATATAAATTGATCTATTTTATTTTTTATTTATATTCCAATTAAAAGTACAGACCTTCCTTAATATGCACCATTTTTTTCAATTCACAATTTACACTCATAACTTAGCCAACTTAACTTGAATGGGAGCGCAAAACAACGATAAGTCAGTCTTGTTACAATAATTTAGCTTTCGAGATAACTTTGAACTGGCATACCTATTAAACTACAGTCTGCATAACGGTGATATTTTAAAATAATGTAAACAACTTATCTTCAAGTCTTAATAAAATGATTTTTCGTACTTCCGACACATTGACCAAAAATAATTATGGGACGCTAACTTTTAATAATTGACCAGTGTGCGGCGGCCGCGAGTTTTCATTGATAGTATGGCGAATAGATTATGTCCATGTTTTGCTTATTTCAAACTCGGATAAGGATGATTTTTTTTTTATTTATTTTTTTAACTAAACACGGAAATGTGTCCTATTACTGACACTGAACTACCAAAAAAAATTTACGCACTGGTTAAAAACTTTTCCTGTATACAGAAGAACAGAAGTATGAAATGGAGTTTGAAGAAAGACTCCACATATCAATTGAAAGAGCCACATTAGTATTAGCGAGCGGGCTATCGCGACATACAACGTTTATATAAACTTCACATTAATATACACGACAGAACATTAAATACAGTCCAAAATACAAACCCAACCTCACACCAGGTAACAAAATCCCAAAATAACACCTTTTCATTTATCTACTTACCGAATTCAAACCATGAATCATGCAATTAAGTCCTATGTAAATATAAGCCGGTATCCCTTTCACACGGTGTGGTGGCAAATTAATTTAATAAAGCTCGTACTTACAGAAAAGAGGTAGACGATAATGAGATCAGCATCCCTGGGAGTACGAGGGCATCCTTCTCAAGGACGTCGGTTCTTATTTTTTATTAGCTTATTGCGGCTTTTTTTTTTAGATGGGAAATCATCAAATAACTTCCCCCATCCTGGGCGGGGCAGGAGGGAGTGTCAGACTTTTACTGACTAAAACCCATGTATGTTCCTTCATGTGCCCTTTGCGTTCCGGGGGCGCGGTATCTCTTTCAAACAACCCGCAGCCCCGGCAGGCATTGGCCTTTAGTGGCCCCTTCCAAGTTGCTGACATCTCTTTGAAGCGCGCGTGGAACACGAACGCGCCGTCGACACGGTCTGTCGTTAGTTAACGTACGGACGGTGAGCTACCCATTAGCTTATTGCGGCTGTGGTATCACTGCGACCATAGTTAATCTATTGTGATCGCCGCTTTTATGGTTAGAGATCGCCACCAAACCTAGCAGCTGTGATGAACTCCAGGGCAATCTCTATTAGGTCATCCGGGCCTGAATGTCTTACCCCATATAAGTATTGCGCTTGTGGATCAGTGGTCCGCATTCACCCAGAAGGTGTAGTGGTGTTTCGTCAGCCTCCTCACAGCGTCTGCAGGTCTACGTATCGCTGAGCCCCATGTAGAACATGTGCTTATTTAAGCGGCAGTGTCCTGTAGTGGCTCTAGCCACAATGCGCACGTTTTTGTGGCAAATTAATTTAATAAAGCTCATACTTACAGAGAAGAGGTAGCCGATAATGAGATCAGCATCCCTGGGAGTGTCGAGGGCATCCTTCTCGAGGACGTCGGTTCTGAGCCAGCGGCAGTCGACGTACGCGCGGACTGTGTTGTCGTCGTGTACACTGAGGACAAAGATGGAGTAGGTAAGTACTGTAGACGCTCAGGCTGAATTCATTGAACCTCATTTTAAAGGTTAACTATGAGATAATCGCTAGTTTAAAAATTAAGAAAAATATGGCAGACCTTGATTATGGCAGCAGAATTTAAACAAAAATTAAATATAATATAACAATAATTAATTATTCAATCATTATCATCCTATCAGCCGCAGGATCTCCACTGGCCACTATATAGGCCTCTTCCATAGTTGGCTCGCAGAATTGATAGCCGATGGGGCCGCAAAGTTTTCGAATGGAGGCCACGCATTGGCAAGCGTACCGTAGGAGGTCCACCCACAAGGCAGACAGATGACCTGATAAAGACCGCAGGAAAACGCTGGATGCAGGCCGCTTCCAAGCGGGCCTTTTGGAAATTATTCAATACACTAACTGAAATATATAACATGTTTCAATCATAATATTTACACAGATTCCTTCACCTCTACAGTATCCACTAATCGTTAAGTTTTCCTTAATTTAATTCAAAACAAAATCTTATCATCTTATATTATATCAATTCTTAATCAGTTTATGAAACATCTATGATATTGGTTCAATATTAGAGAACGAAATAGGCGAGAGCCAAACCCCGAATTACGAGTTTTTACTAAGGCCATTCAGTCAGATCTGCCGTCGTCCTTTTCACACGTCTAGGCTCCCAAAGCGACAGCGATAGTCTTGTCTAATACCTAGTTTTCAAAAATATCACCGCCCGCGTTTTCTCTTAAGCCACGAAACAAAAACATTTACCGTTTATTACGTATTTTCCTATATACCATACAAAACGAAGTTATTTGATTCCTCTAGAATCCTTATCGAACTATTCGTGTTACCAACATTATGGCTGATAGGGTTATATCTCCCCAGAGCATTGTAGCTTCGTTCTTCAGTTCCCTGTAGTGTGATTCTATCTGTGCACATACTATCACTGCGTGATTCGGCCCTTTTTTATAGGAACAACATTCTCGTAGTTTCGGTTCGACATTAAAACTATTTTGTTAGGAGTCCCTTGAGGAGCTTAAAGGCGTCTTAATAGGTGCATGAATATATTGTGATAGGATTTTTTTTTATTTTTACGATGTTATCTACTTATGTGGATTTTTGCCACGCCAATTTTTAACAGTTTACACAATATGTTTAAACTGTTTACTACTATCCTACTAATATTATAAACGCGAATGTATATTAGGATGGATGGATGTATGTATGTATGGATGTTTGTTACTCTTTCACTCTTAAACGGCTAAACGGATCTGGATGAAATTTGCCATTGAAATAGATTGTCGACTTTTTATCAAATATATCAAACGGAAGAGGCTAGTGATTCATATGCATATCATTATTTTATCTTAATTATTTTCTAGTAGGTAAATAGTTTTGTTAAAAGAAAGACACTAGAAATTCTTTAAGAAACATATAAACATGTACATATATAAACTCACATACACAAACAACCAGACCCGGATCATCTACTTGTAGGTCATACAAATATTTGATCTGTGCGGTAATCAAACTCGCTACCCGCAGCGCAGTAGCCAATCAGTTATGTAGTTTTCTTTATTTTTTCTTTTATATTAAATAACCTTTTTGTTACTATATCTGTGTGCACATGGTTTGTGTCAATAAACTTTTTCTTTCTTTCTTTCTTTCTTTCTTTCAATCGATTATAAAATGTTACTGTATCAATTGTATTATAAATGGCTTGCTTCATCCACGTTTAATTACGTCTTTGGTTACTGCTCCGCACCCGTATATCATAGCGCGATGTTATATCAAATATGTTACTCTAGAATAGTCTAGCTATCTATTGGTGAATAAATGGTTAAAATCGGTCCAGTAGTTTCGGAGCCTATTCGTTACAAACGAACAAACAAAGAATCATTATTATATCAGTATAGATGTGTGTATAGTATATTGTGGCTTATGTCTACCATTAGATGTCGTTCGGGTGGAATAATATTTCAATGTTAAAGTCATTAAAATAACATAATTCACAAGAATTTTATATATAGTCAAGTCTTGTTGTAAGTCCTAGGAAGCCTCTCACAAGTTTACATAAAGCCTTAATTACACGGTAATTTAAAATTGTTCAATCAAATATGAAATAATTATTTAAAATAATTATCGGAATAAATATCGGACGTAATTCAAGATCAATTAGTGCCGCCAATTTTACAGAACGTCATGTCTGTTCCGAATTTAATTTCAACATATTTGTATAAGCGGATTTTACGAATGAAATGTATTTTCATATTTTAAGTGGATTGGGAACTGTAGTAAGAGGTAAGTACTTACGTTTTTGCGTACTGATTACTAGTAAGTACGTTGTTTTATAAGATACTAGATTCTGCCAGCGACTTCATCCGCTTTAAATTTGATATATTCTCCCACGGGAAACATATATTTTTCGGGGGTAAAAAGTATCCTATGTGTTATTCCACACTTCAATCTATTTCAGTGCCCAATTTCATTCAGATCCGTGCAGCTGTTAAAACGTGAAAGAGTAACAAACAGCCATCCATCCATCCATTCAATTAGTCCATCCATCCATCCACACAAACTCACGCATTTATAATATAGAGAAGAGAATATACTAAGTTCAGTACATAAGTAGTGGTTATTAAACACTACTTATGTACTTAATACGTACGTAATACTTAATACGTACGTAAGTATTAGGTTGCAATATTTTAAACAGCTAATGTTTAGATTTTTTCGTCTTTTCCTTTTTCATCTCTTTTTTGTTTTATTACTTCAGATTTTTTTAAATTACATTCTTCAAATTTAAAAAAAATCCAAAGTTTATAAATACTCTCAATTTCAATATACCTACCCAATTACGCGTCCGTCTAACACACTATTATACCCAAAATTAAAACGAAAAATCTCTAAACACTCGAATAATATTTTTCATTAAAATAACCCTTTAAACAATGGACAATTTCATTAAAAAAAAAACATGGTAGAATATTTAATTAAACGTCTGAAACAGTAACATTCTCCTGAAGTTTTCATTTCGTCGCTACACACAAAATTAAATAAGTCTCATGGCTGTTTTGTAATGGTGTAACGAGATTTTCTAACTAGATCTGTGTTTATTTAAACTATGTCGTTGTCGCCGTGTTTGTCTGGCGTTTCTGTGTGAGTTTTTAACTTCATTTCCTTTTGTTTAATTAATTTAAAATGTGATATTAGTGTTAAAAGTGTAAAGTGCAGTGTGTGCAGCAAATTGTGCAGTAATACTATTCCATTCAATTAAGGGCTTTAAATCGAGTGTGTAAAAGTTTTTTTTATACCTAATGACTAGTTTAAAAAGTGACGGCTTGCGGGTGGCGTGATGTTGGTTAACAGTTGGATTTTCGAGGTTATTTCGAGCGGAGCGTTGCTGTGTCGAGAATTGAATTATAACAGTAGTCGTTTGATAGTAAATATATTGTAAAAAATATCTTTAATCACAAAATATTTTTTAATTATTATACTTCATACGTGGTATCTACCTATACTATTCAAATCTGTGAATGCGAACACCTTTTATGACTAGTAGTTATAACTAACAAAAATCGTATCTTTTAACATTTTTAAATATAACCGACTATTATCGTTACATATAAACACAAACATCCATACCAAAAGAAAAGCAAAAAAAAAACTGAGACAAGAACATAAACATACCTGATAGCAATATGATGCCAACGGAAGTCATACAAAGGTACAGCTAAGTATATAGAGCGGGAAGTTCCCGAGCCAGCGTGGACCAGTCTGGCTGCCCCCCGGCCGGCCAGCTCTAGGGATAGGAAGGATCCCGTGCGTCTTCGTGACCGCAAGGAGAACAGGGTCCCTTGCCCGTAGCCGCCGCTCTGTGGAAGAATTCAAGAATTAGAAACAGAACGGCTCCAACACAGCACATAGTCTGTCATTCAAATTGGAGCTTTAAATTGTGTGTGTTAAAATATTTTTTACTAACGATCTACCCGCGACTTTATCCGCGTTGCTTATTTAACCCGCGTTAATTTACGTCTTTGGTCACTGCTCCGCTCGCTTGGGTCGTAGCGTGATGTTATATAGCCTATCTTACTCAGTAATAAAGTAGCTTTCTAACGGCAAAAAATTTTTTGAACTCTGTCCAGTACTTTTTAAGTTTATTCGTTACATACAAAAATCCGAAAATACAAATCTTTCCTTTTTATAATATTAGTGTAGGTTAATGTAGATGTAGATAATGACAAGAAAAAAAAAGTGACAACTCGCAGGCGGCGCGCTGCCAGATAATAGTTGGATTTTTGAGACGATTTCTTCGTAGCCGTGTCGGTACGGTAAGTGTCATAATGAGACGTGACCATTAAACTACAACAAGAAAAAGAGGAAGAGCATCTCTTTATTGTTTTTCTTGATACTTTAACTATAGATTATTTTAACGCACTAAAGTACCTATCTAGTCAAGGTTTCTCATTTCAACCACGCTATTTCAGTCTAGAAGACCTTTTCAAAGCTGACATATTTATTTTAAGCCTTAATAATCTTCCTAGAGAAGCTGAAATTACTATTCTGAGATTGCCTGAAATAATTTGGTTTTCCAATTTCCGTTAGAAATACTTTATTCATGCAGCAAAACTTAGTTAAACAATAATAATTAAATTAAAAACTATGTGCCATACAACGTGGCAATGCTGCCAGCCTTCTGGGCACATGTCCCATTGACGGCGATGCGGATGAGTTTTTTGATGCCCTATGACCTTCCTTTCTTTTTGTTTTTTTTTATTTCCGTTTAATTTAATATAGTTTGTATACAATTTCTTTTTCCTTGCTTCCTTCCTTTATTTAATTCTCGTAACACAAAACTTATAAATAATAATCAAATTACAAAGTATACTATTTATATACATCCACAAAAAGCTAAATATTTATTATTATGAAACAAAATAATTATGGTGATTTATTTACGTTAAATCTTCCTAAACACCAAAGGTATTTTTAAATTAAACCCAAAGCGGTTTACAACACAAAACACAAGCTAAACAATTTGAAACAACAATTTCACTGTTCAAGTGATTCTGATAACGTTATAAATGTTTTATAAAGTTATCATATCAATTCTTTGAGCAATTTACTTGGAAGTGAGCAAAGCAATTTATTATAAAGTATTTGACTTGCCAAAGAAATAGCTTTATTTGAAAGCAATGCCAGCATTTTTATTTCTCATTTACTTTGGCATCTGAAAAGAGGATTTGTTTAAAATTCGCCAATGAACTTTGAAAGCCACGATCCAGAATAAAATTACGGTCATCAATGCAAATGACAGTATTATTAAAAAGCAGACATACCATTGTTTCGTCCACATGAATATGATAATTAAAATTATCATCCAATAACAGGACGTTTCTACGTTTCAGTCATGATTTTAATTATTAATTTAAACTTTATGCAACTGAGCGTACAAAGGCGGACTTAATGCTTTAGGCTTTTTGTACCAGTCAACCAAAGGTGGTTGAAGAGATAACATTGTAAATATCGTACAAGCGAAAATAAATTAATAAAAAGAAAACACAATAATGACCTAAATAAAATGAGCACAAGACATAAATACTAATACGAGGTGCAGCTTTGAATTCTCGTCAAATTCAAGGAGGTCATCTTAACACAAATCAATTATAAAATAATTGGTATAATTTTTTTTATTCCGTGAGTTTAGGTTTCGAATTACCCATATTGCTGCTGGGCTTAAGCAGACCAGGTGATGAACCCGCACGCATACAGTGATATAGTAGCTCGGTGTTGTTCTTTGGAAGAGTTTTATTCGGTATTATTTTCAAACATACACAGCAAAAATACAACTTTTTATTATTAACCGGGTGTCGTAATTTTATTGGATTACTTACTTATTGTATGACAACCTCCTATTTAACGACGAAGTCAAACTACACCTTGTATTTTCCAAAAAAACCGTATTCAACTTACCTCGGGCCTCAATCTCAGTGAGATGAATAAAGTGAACTCTCTAGGAAAAGTCTTCCCAGCTGCGAATAGTTCTGATGACGCAATCCAGATGTATGAATTAGGCCTAAGGCTAAAGGCATGGGGTCGATCAGACACTGGGCCCCATCTGGCCTGGGCGGGGTGAAAATTGCGCCTCGCACCCGGCGCAAGCGGGTTTATTGTACCTGCGAGGAATTAAATTATAATGTATGTTGACGTTATTGCTGTGCTAGCAAATTAGGTTCTAATTTTATGTTGCTTGGAGGTACATAATTAATTTTCGTAAATTAAAATGTGTTGTGAGATTAAACAGTGTTTTGTGAATGGCAAAATCAAGTGATTTTTAAGGTTCTGTATCCAAAGAAGGACATCATGTCTATACAAAATCTATTAACCCATCATATTTATACGTCAATATTATTCATCGATCATTAAAAAATCGACCATAAATCTAAGCACTCAGCATTAATTATTAAATGCTCCAACTACGCTTAAAGATGATCGTTAATCACAAAGACATGTTGTACTAAGTCAAAGTCAATTAAAAAAATATGCTACAACAAGCTGTTGCTGACGCTAAAATCACTTTATCATAACGTCACCCACATCGTGCATGCTTGATAGCTGGCTCTAGCTAGTAGTTGGAAACTTCCAGTCCACCTATCGATTTCATGCTGTTACGATGTCAGCTAACGAGCTAGTCTGGAAATAATTTAAAATCCAATATTCGTTTACGTTTAGACGGGGAGCAGTTTTCTAGTGATGTGGAACGTTTACTAAAATGTTTGCTTTTAAGGTTTCTGAATTGGGTTTGGGTTTGCGGAATAGAGCGCAAATTGAAAATTAAATTGCTTTTTAGTTGAACATATTGGGTAAGATGAAATGCGTTTGTTTGTATGAACGAAACTTGTTAGTAAGTTAATAGAAATATAATGTATTAACATATTCTGCCATCGAACAAATTATATTAATCTAAATAAAACCTATCAATGCCTACTATTAATTAAACATAATTAAGATTATGCTACACAAAACATTTTAACTTTGTCTCTGGGATGGCAACGCATTTGCAAGGCCTCTGGTATTGCAGATGTCTATAGGCAGCGGTGATCACTTAACAGGTGGACCGTCGGCTAGTTTGCCATTCAAAGATATAAAAAAGGATTATACCACGACATTGTTTAATAACTTCAGACAAAATTATCTTGCAGAATATCATTTATAGGTAGTAATAACTGATAACCTTTTTACATAACATTTTTTTCATTTTGTTTCTTACATGATTTTGTATGCCTGGCCGTAGATGACGTAGACGAGTTCCATGCATATGCAAGAACATAAATTCCGTGTAACCAACCAACGCTCAAGCTCCTCAGTAATAATATATCAGTTAAAATAACAGCCGGCCCACCCAAAAAGGGTTAGGAACAAAGCGAAATTAAACAATAAACGCGTTTTAATCCTTAAAGTCCTATTTCAAAGTAAGTTCGCATTCGTGCCGTAATTATAGCAGAAATCTACTTACCTTCACAGTTGAAAGAGTTACAAGCCCTTCCTTGTTCTCCGTACCCCTCGCAGGTGGGTTTGGAGCAGTACCTCCTGCGTGTCTGCCGCCCCCCTCCACAGGTCCTACTGCACGCCCCCCACTCGCCCCACCCCGCCCAGCCTGCAATATTGATAGATGAACTCTACTCCGGGAGTTATTGCAATAGTTTTGCGTAGTTTTGTTTGTGGAGAACTTTCGTACGGAGCTATGAGATTTCGTTTGTGTGTTCTATAAGGTGGAGTCTGTTTTTGATGGGTGGATAGAAGTCGAGTAGTGAAATGTTGTGGGCACGCTTTAATGTCTTATTTTGGAGTGAATTAAATGAGTTTGTTGATGTGTGGTTAAACTTTACATAGTACCTACAAAGCAATGTATGTGTTTGCGTAAAATACGACTGCTGAAGCTAACGCGAAAAACTCCACTCAGAGTCAGTTGCTAATAAGAGGTTAATCTACAAGAAAAAATCCTACTTTTAATGAAAAAACAAAAACTTTGCAGAAATGAATGGATGTTTGTCATTCTTTCTAACATAATTATTATACTGCTAATCAGAATTAGTTGAAATTTGGCAAACGTAACAGAAATAGATTGATCTAGCTTAAAGATAATTTAGGATTGAATTCCGAAGTTTGCACAGACGAAGTCGAGTGTAGAAGCTAGTCACAAATAGTTTCTAATTTAAGATCGTCCAAGCAACTAAATCTGAGTTATTTTTTTGGTACACAACTGACCCTAAATCTACCTATACGTATTTTCTTTTTAAAGTACCAGGTATACGTATAAAATCATTAAAACTTCCTCATAACAATCCGAGTTCTGTTTTTCATAGTGTTTGTTATAAATGGAGACTCAAGATCTGAAAATACAAACTCATTTCTCTTAGTTTACTCTTCAAACTTTTGCAGTAAATTTCGAACTTCGTTCATCTATTTCTTTTACTCCGCGGCATAATTAACAGGTAAATTTTAGTATTCATTAACGGAATTCACGTAATGGTGTTCTGTCTCCGGATTGGGTTGAATTATGTGGCTACGGATTAACATTATTTGGATGAATAGCATCGGTACAGTAAGCAATGAAAATTGAATAACAGTTCAGATTTTGAAATCTTAATTATTTGTCGCGTCAGAGCACGAAGGAGATGGTAGGTCAAACTGGATGGCATTATCCGAAATTTGAAAGATGAAGCACAAAAGCGTGAAGGATGGAAGAAGTGGAGGAGGGTCTTTGCCAAGGAGTGGTACGGAGCAGACTTGTAAAAATTGAGCACAATATCAAAGGAAATACGAAATTAATGTAAAATAAACTCGTATCCACTCTCTGAAATGCTGAGAGGATGATTTTGTTTTGTTTGTATTTAAATGATAGACTTTTGTCGCTGACAATTTTGTAACTAGCTACAAAAGTTTAACGTCCATAAATGGCTGGATAATGTAAAAAGAAATTGATAATGTCGCGAAAGATGAAACTGATTAATTTGGGGAATACAGGCATGATGTTATGTATGTAGGAATGAGTTATATAACTGTCTTACCAACAGCGTTCCATATAGCTATATCGACGCCAAGACTCCAGGGCACGGCAGCAGCAGTGGCCTCTAACCAGGGCCCATCAGGCGGCGTGGTCTCAAGGTCGACAGCAGGATCACTGATCCTTGCGAACACCACCAGCTCACTCTGCGAAGGAGTCATGCTCCAATTGAAGCAGTCACCCAGTTGTGGACTTATTTTTAGGTTCACCTGCCTGTTAACAAAATGAAAATTAAATTATAATATCGGCCTATTATTGTTCCACACAGGGCAAAGGTCTCTCATACTAAAAGGCACGAGTATTGATCACCACGCTTGCTCAAGGCATTTCATTGGCGATTTCAGACTGACATCAATTATCGCTCCCCGGGCTCGCCCCCTTTTACAAGGGACCTAAACATACCGGCGAGTTGTGTGGGTATACATTGGTTCAACTCTGCCTAACCCTTTGGGGTATACGGCCGTGATGGCATGTTATGTCAACAATTCTAAGTTTAGGTTTCCTCGCGATGTCTTGCTTCACCGATGTCAGTGATGTCCAAGAAAGAAAGTACATATGAATCGAAAAAGTCACATTGGCACTTGCCCGGTTCCTAAATCGCGCCTCATGCATTATGGTTGAGCTAAATAGTGTTGATCCACTCGACATGTTCGTGAACGGTTGCTGTCAATTGGAATTGGTTGTCTCTTAACTGCCGTGGGTTACATCTTTATTATTTTTTACCTTCTGTGTAATCATAGAAGCAACATGAACATGGATTGTGTAAAAACCAAATTGAAAAGAGTGTCCGTGGCTGTTTTGCCTCGTTCTTCTCCATAAAGAGCTACGTTTTGGCACGAGCAACTAGCTTTAGCTTTTTATCTTACTTCTTGACAATTCAAAAGTGCCTGTTAATGGTCTAATTGTAATAAATGCTTAAACTTTGTCAATATAAGATTTTGGAAAGTACACAAGTCACATTGTTACTTGCCCGGTTTCCAAACCGCGACCTCATAAGAAGTGAACGCTTTAACCACCGAGCTAGGTTGTCTTAAAATGTTTGTTTATCCTTTTAAAAGGTATCTACAGTGAATAAATTATGCGATACCGTTTTACATAAACTCTTGAGTAATTAGGTCACATGAGATGGGGCACTTTGTATTTTCCTTACCTAACTTGAGATTAGATTAAAGCGATACATTTTCTTAACAATATAGGATGCTTTGATGAAATACGTTGCTGATATATTTTGTGTTATTATAACAATGTTACAGTTATTTTGGTGGTATGAAATAGCTCTTGGTTGGAAGACAAAGAATGTTATAGTTGGAAATATAATGTCATATACGTGCCTAATATGTTTATCCACACTAATATTATAAATGTGAAAGTAACTCTGTCTGTCTTTAACGTTTTCACGCATAAACTGCTGAACCGATGTTGATGAATTTGGTACAGATGCAGAGGTAACTATGTCTTGAAGTTTTTAGTTATTGCATCATTTTGTTGTTTAATTGTAGTTTTTTTTTAATTAGCCCATTTTGGTTACATACTAATATTTATACTTTTGGTGGAGTTATTTGTTTATCTTATTTCTTGCTCCTTCTTCTCTTTAGAAACTTACCGTTTGGAACGAGCAACTGGCTTCAATTTTCAGACTGACTCCTAGACAATTTAAAAGTGTAAATGGTTTACTCAAAATAAACAATTTGATTTATTTTACTTTCCATCATCGTATATTTCCATAATAAACATACAAACACAAACTTAATCATTTTGCTCCAGAATCCACGACCCTCTTACAACAGTAGGTTAAACAGCGGCACAGTTAAGTACTCATAATAGAAAAGACGGCCAAGAAATGTCTTAGAAAACTCGAGTAAATATGCCAAGTATTCTTGAAAAAGAAAACTGAAATACAGTTGTTAAGTAGACATTAGACGCATGACTAAGTACGCGAACTTGAGGGTCCGCGATCTTTTCTGCTCACTTTAAGAATGCTTGCTTACTTTAAAAGTCCAGCCCGATGGAGCGAGCAAATTGCGGTCGCGGTTGCGGTCGTTGGCGCGGTCAAATAATAGTGTGTATGTGTGTATTCTCTAGACCGACTCCGGCCACGGCGGCTAATCTCTCTACTAGCCAAGTACGCAGAAGATATTATAGTGCACAAGCGTGCATTCCTTTCCAAACTCTCATAGTCCGATGGGACGGCAATTAGACAACAACGGGGAGAAATCATTCGCAGGACCAACGGCTCTACGTGCTTTCCGAGACACGGGGGTGTCACACCAACAACTTCAAAACTCCGGGCTGTTACTTAAAAATTCCAACGGAAAAACCCAATAACACATTTTGTCCGAATTAGGAATCGACCCTGGACCCCAGGCTCAACAGTCGTGCTTATCACCAAATAATAGTACTAACCTCACGACCAAATTTCAGTCACGGCGGCCTATCCCAATGGAGGCTAGCGAAGTACACAGGAAATATTATATATGGGTCACTGCATAAGTGCACTCCCTCTTGCCTACTCTCATAGTACGATTTTGCTTGACATTGAAACCGAATCCAGGACTAGTTACTTGCTACCACAAGATTAACGGGGCATTGGAAAATATTTCATTAAGCATAGTGCAACAAGTTCAATTGCACGTAAAATAAAAAATGTACTGTTTCTCTACTTTTCCGTTATTTTCAAGAATGCAAAAAGAAAATGCGCTCGTACATTTATAGCAACAATCGCGTTAGAATTCTATTGTTTTGTAGTTAGACAAGGAACGAATACAAATGATAGAAATTTTACCTTTATACAAAAGCCATTAAGACTCAAATATGAACGCAGTAAATTATTCAGTGACACAATTCTCAATAATAATGCTCATTTATTTGGTAATTACTAAGCCGAAAGTTTTGTTTTAGGTACTTGTGCATTAAAATTGCTCTTTTTGTTAAAATAATGTTATTTATTATGCACGTTACCGGATGTTTTGGTATGATAAAACAATAAAATGTTCAAAAAGACAATTAGTGGTTTTAATGGCAATATTAAAATGGTCAAGCATTTTATATTTTTGACGTCATTGCTTATCATTATCATGATGTTTGACACTGGGCACCAATATGACTTTTTCAACTTATATAGAGTTTCTAAGTCAATTTTCGATATTTCACTGAAATCGGTGGAGGAAAACATCGCAAGGAATGCTGGATTTATAACTTAGATCCACGTGAGCGAAGCCGCAGTCACAGCTGCTAATTAATATAAGTCTGAAATTGCCAATCCACCTAGAACAATCGTGGTGATTAATGCTCGTGTTTTCTCTGTAGAAGAAGAGGCCTTTTTACCCTGAAGTGGGACAATAACAAGCGGGTATTATTACAATATTGACTATCGTAAATAATCGGTAACTTGAGTTTTTTGATGCCCTATGACCTTCCTTCCTTTTTTTTTAACTGAACATAGTTTGTAATTTAATTATTATTATTTTAATAAGTTTTGTGTTCGAAAAATAAACGTTTGGACATCGGTAACTCCACGTCTTGTCAAAAATGATTTCCCTGTTTTTTACGAATGAAAAGAGTTTCTATAAGTTCAAATTTAAAGTTAAAAATACAACAACAAAAAATAATAGTGACAAAAACTTTTCCGTTGCTCCCTTAGGAATGAAATGAAAAGTCAAAAGTCCCTGTTATTTGAGTTAAATCTTGAGCAGGAATGCTCAAACATGCCTCGAAAAGATCCCAAATGGTTTGCTGATGCAAGAGATGAAAGCTTTATTTGCGTACTTCGCCTGGTACGAGGAATTCTTTTCTTAACTTTACGACTTACAATGGATCGTGTGCTATTGAATACGACTTTAAAAAAAAACGATAATTTAAAAAACTAAATAACCCGACTGCGTTTCTGAGTATTTATGAAAAATCCCTAAAACAAGAAAGTCGTTGTACCCGATTGCACTTAAAATTGTAGCAGAGCGAGCCAAACATTTGAATTTGGCGCCAAAAATTTGAATTTGGCGCCAAAAATCCGCCATTTTGTTTTTTTTATTTTGATATACCCATTGTCACTCTCACAGTAAATACGAATCTAACGACACCTTTCAAGCTAAAATTCTTCAAGCCGTTCAGGCTGCAGGGCGTGCCAAACAATTATACATACATACATACATACTCTCGAAAAAATAACCCTCCTTCTGGCGCAGTCGGGTAAAAAGGATAATAATACAGTCTATTATTGTCCCACTGCAAGCCAAAGCCCTTTTTTCTTCTCTTCTTAGAAAGTTTGCATATAAATTTTAAAGTCTCATTAGTATCTACTTACCCGGTATCGAACCCAATTATTAAATAACTTATTAATGGAATCGGGGAATACAGGCGTGATGGTGATGGTATATTAATGGAACCACGAGGTCATCACGATTTCTACCGATCGGCTGGAGCCGAAAAACCTACCTACTGTATGTTTCTCAAGACCGATTCCGGCCACGGCGGCTAATCTTAATGCAGACTAGCCAAGTATGCAGAAGATATTATAGTGCACAAGTGTGTGCGCAAACACAAGTGCATTCCCTCTTCCCTAACTATCTTAGTCAGATGGGACGGCAATCCGACACAACCGGGCAGAGATCTGGAGCAAGACCACCAGCTTTACGTGCTTTCCGAGACACGGGGGTTTCACACCACCAACTTCCAAACTCCGGGCTCTTACTGAGAAATTCCTAGAGGTAAAACCCAATAACACTTTTTGCCTGAACTGGGAATCGAACCCAGGACCCCACGCGCAAATGTCGTGCTTGCCACCACAAGCCCAACGGGGCAGTTAACCTACTACAACTTAATTAAAGGGATATTTTAGACAAATTTCTGCATCGCAATAGTAGCACCAGATGCAGTTTAACAACTTGCATTCCATCTTACACACAGCTGGTTTTACGGTTTCAACAGTACATGAAAGAACTACGAATAAACCCAGTGGATATTTTTATGTGGACTCCATTTTGAATTCAGTGATAAAAGTCGCAACGAACTCTGTACTGCAGTAGTGCAGTAGTGACATAATCGTATGGTATATTTCATTGCTAGATAAAAACAAGATGAGTTTTCTTAGCGTAGACAGACGAGAGATCTTGCAATAGAAAAATGCACTTTTGTTGATTAATTTTTGTAAAAGATATTTCGTGCTTTACAAACTCTCTTGTTTTGTATCGTATAATACAAGTGGATTGTTTTGTTAGCTCTTGATATTTTTCTTCTAATAAATTCTTAAACCAATTTTGTTTCCTTGGTACTACACTCACTGGTGGTTCACTGGTATCTACTTCTTTTGTAATTTAACCGCCATCTTGGATAATATATTTACTAAGCAGTTAATAAAGTGTACCATTTATAGGTCTGCGTTAGGTGATGATGCAATATGAGGAGGAGGAAGCCTACAGCCGGGGATCACGGAAGGCGTGTACCCTCCCTGGATCTTCGGCGTAGGTCTGGGAAGTAAACACCGGGATGGTTTTTACTAAGTAAGAGTCTGACAGACCCGTCTGCCCCTTGCAGGGCGGGGGACGTCCACGAGGATTATCCACCCAGTAACAAAAAAAAAGTTACAATGATAAATTCATATCGCAATCATAGTAGTAGAGCTATTTGTGAAGGAGCTCGTTCAGGTGACAGCGTGGTGCGAAAGCAGTGTTCCGTTTTTTAGGGTATGGGTGCCGGTATAATTACATGCACATACATCATTTCGACTTTTTCTTTAGGACGACAACGCATTTACAAGGCCTCTGGTATTGGAGATGTCTATAGGCAGCGGTGACCACTTAACATCAGGTGGGCCGTCAGCTTGCTTCCGATTCAATGATATAAAAAAACTACCAGTTACAGTCTAAGTCCCAACTTCCAGCAATAAAACAAACGAAATTCACAACAAAGCTGCAAAAGCACTAGAACATACAATTCCTTCGTTTCTTGTTACCACCAAACTTACATTACGTTATGTTACTTTTAATAGAACCAGAAAATATCCGCTGTGTGAATCCAAAAAAGGTACTTGGCAAAAACTTTTTACGACGCTCTTACGTGACTTCTTTTCGTGATACGAGCCCAACATGTACTAAATTGAGTGGGAATCCGGCTAAATGCCTTGTCAGAGCGTAGCTTAGGTATAAGACCGCAGCAAATTGAATCTGTAGTCACTTTTCGTAGATGATTGGACTCGTACGAAAATAAATATTGTGTCATGTTAGTTTTGACGTACAATTTAGTGTTGCTTTGTTTTGAATGTGAAAGAAAACGATTATTATTTTTTTGTATTTCTTTTTTGCTTTTCTATGTTTATTTTTGGTTCGTTTTTGTGGAAAGTGAAACGTCTTTAAAATAACATATGGGTACCAGTCAGAGAATCTGGGAGAGAGAGAGAGAGAGAGAGAGAGAGAGAGAGAGATCAGGGAGGCCTATGTCCAGCAGTGGACGTACTGCGGCTGATGTGATGATGATGACCAAGTTAGAAACAAAATAGGTTTCAATCTTTAACGCTAAAAATGACAAACGTTTCATGTTAAACCAATGGCCGTATGCTTTGACATAGCCTCACCCAATTTATTTTATGTAAAGTCACATAAAAAAGACAGCTACGAAAAACTTTTAAAAATCTCTACTCTCGCGCTAACAATAAATTCTTTAAAGCAAACATTTCATTGCTTACTAAGAGGTAAAAAAAGGGAAAAACAAATCCTTCACTCAGTCGTTACCCTCAAAGCGTTCGCAAGGAAACTGCTTTCCATTATTCTGTATCTCCAACCTTATTTCAATAAAGCTGAGTTTGCGAGCGATAAACAGCAACGCCTGCATCCGAAGTACATTCCGATCACGCAGCACTTTTGCTGGGAAAATTTAATTATACGGATCGCGATCTCTCAGAAACTTCGTTGCTTTAATTGAGTTCCGCACTAATCTTTAACTTGCTCCCTCTGTGTGGCAAGACGCAAGCGATAAGCGTTTATCGGTGGAAAGTTTTAAAGATGTTTTCTAGAATGTTCGATAGTTTACGATTTCAAAGTTTGTAAATTACAAGGGAAGTGGTTTTCTGAAGTCCTTTGTATCAGTATCAGCTAGTTCTTTGAAAGAGTTTGTGCAAGTATTTACTTGTTGTTTTATGGAACATGATTTTTAATTTGATTTAATATTTTAAATGTTCCTATAACAACGGATAATCTATCTATCGAAATATTTGCATTGAGAATCTTATTAAGAATAAACTTGATTGGTAAGGCCATTTTGGAGTATTTGCGAGACTAACACACGGTAATTAACTTTTATACAATCCTAGCTTTTCCTTCATAATATTCTTATAATTCAAGCTTTCATTCTGTCTGCGACTTTGTCAGCGTAAAAGTCGGCTATCGCGGACGCAGACGAAGTTGTGGAATAAAATTCATGGTGTTTAAAACTTACCCTACACCAAATTTCATCAAAATCGGTTTAGTCATAAAAGCTTAACAATCAGATAGACAGAGATCCTTTCAATAATTTTTTTCTTTTTTAACAGTACAGACTAATATTTAGATAGATAAAATGATGATAAAGTTCACACACATAAAAGAATCTATATCACCATTACAAAACTTTCATTCCATTACCGCGGCCATTAAACTGACAAATGAAACCGTTACTCAAAGCCAGAACTTGCTACAATTACAACAACTTCTTACTTACCATATCCGTCACTACGCTTATAATTTAGCCCATACTGTTCAACTTGTGCGTGTTTACTCCGGCTTTCTTGGGCAAACTTCAGCACTTTCTATACCGCTGTGGTGGCTTTCACTTAGTTTGTTTTGTTAACCGTTTTATTACGCTACACGGTAAGATTGAGGTCTTACATGGCAACTGCTTCTCTTCAATGTAAGGGAGATGATTTATGTCAGGTTTGTGGCGAAAGTCAGAGTTTGGTATGGAAATATTTGGCTAAAGTTTCGAGGTAAATAATTTAGGAGAAGCCGGTAATGGTTGTGTATTGGAGTTATTGTAAATATTGATTTTTTTTTCTACCGCCGAAGGTAGCAAATAAGCTAACGGCCCGCTTGATGTTAAACGGTCACGGCCTATGGACACTTGCAAACACCAGAGGCATCTGCATGTAATTATACGAGTAGGTACAGAAATTTTTCGTTATTTTTTTTTTTTTTTTTTTAATGTACTTTTAAGGTTGTAAATATATAATTATATAACAATGTTGAAAATTAAATAAAAGTTACTTCATTATACAGACTTAAAATAAGATGACATAAAGAAATCAATAACAATAAAACAAAGAAACTAAAACTATATGGCATCAAAAAATTCCTCCGCATCGCCGTTAACTGGAAATGTTTCCAAAAGACTGTCAGACAAGTTGGATGACAATGCTAAGCCTCTGGCTAAGGTAAAAGTCAGTCCTTAGATAGCCACGAGACGACTCCCGGCCACCGTAGACGCGGGTCTGTGGACGGTGAGCAATGGGTAGCTCACCGTCCGTACGTTCACCAAATAACGACAGACCGTGTCGAAGGCGCGTTCGTGTTCCACGCGCGCCTCATAGAGATGTCAGCAAACTTGGATGGGGCCACTGAGGGCCGATGCCTGCCGGGGCTGCGGGTTGTTCGAAAGAGATCTTCGAGGCTGACGTGGTTGCGCTATACTCGATACGCGCGCAATATACGGGTGAGCGAGAGCAAAGAGTACTATAGCGAGAGTGTAAGTCCCAATATTGCAACAGTGTATTCTACATAAAAGTGAAGATAGACTCATAAAGAAGCTGTAACAGTGTTATCATTGTTTAAAAACCACTACTTAGCATATAAACATTGATCAAAATTTACAAGTGAACAATGACTAAAAAACTATAAACTCAGTGTTTGAAGTTATACCAGTGCAGACATTCCAATTTTACAACAAGCTACAACTCTACTAACATTACAAACAGTTATAGTGTGTGTCTTGTAAAAAGTGTTATAAATAACTCAGAGCAACTCGTTATTTTAATTTAAATTTCAAAACAGTCGGTAATGCAGTATAAAAAATTAGCGACATCTATCAGCGAGTAGCAGAACACAGTTGACGTATACATTGCGTTCAAATCATTCACTCTCACTACCGACTTGGAACAAAGCATTTTGGCACGTTTGTACTTGGATGTGTTGCCATAATAATTTTCAAATCACTAACTTTTTCTACTGACTTGGAACCAAGCATTTTGGCATATTAATATAAAAATTTAAATTTGGGAAAACACGCACAAAAGTATAACGTCATTAAAATGAGTACGAAAAATGCCCGCAAGATGCCAGAGAAAGTTACTTGCTTTAAATGCAAAAAATCTGTCGAAATTAAAAAAACTGCCTTGTGCTCAACTTGTAACAACCGCTATGAATTAGACTGCATTGGATACCCGGAAGGAACCTACCGGCTTTTGGACCATGAGTCTAAGAAAAAATGGAGGTGTCCGACATGCATCAAGAATTCAAAAGCCTCTAATACAAGCCACGTATCTAACATCACAACAAGGAAAAACCATCAAGCAAGCCGGTCTTCCCCGGAACAAATAGGCAAATATGTTGAGAAACACCAACAGATTGGAGCTGCACAGCCAACAACTCCAAATAGGTTTGAAGCACTAGACTCCCATATACTGTCTGAATACGAAACATCGCCTGAATCGTATAACACTCCTAATAAACTATCTAAAAGCGTTGATGGGACAATATCTGAAACTTTAACTATCCTAGAGATGAGAGACGCAATAAAAGAACTTACACAAAAACTCGATAGCACCGAAAATGAACTAGAAAATACAATATTGGAAAATAACAATCTTCGTCAACAATTAAATAAGCTAACTGCAGAAATAAAAATGCTAAAAACACTCTGCCATTCTCCTACAAACAACAACGCAGATATTATTATCAGAGGCAAAAAACAATCCCTACTACAACAGACTTTTTCTACACCCTCTACTCCACTTACTAGCAAAAGTAATGTAAGTGATAACAAAAGCATCAAAATTATGTTGCTAGAACAGAAAATTATAGGCTTACAACAAGAATTGGAACACGCACAGCAGCAGCTCATAACTTTCAGGAAGCAAATAGACGCACTCGAATACAACAACAACCATCAACAATCAAACATTGAGCATGTATCACTTGAGCGAGGACGACTACACGCAGACAACGATACATTGGCCCTAGAGCACGCCATGGAATCGCCGACTCAACAGAAACCAATACTGGAAGAGACATATGTGAGTAAAGTATGTATAATAAGTGCTAATAATGTCAATAATATATTAAGAATAGCGGAAAACAATTTACCGAACGCCAAAATCTGTCACTATTGTATGCCTAATGCGGGTGCAGCGGAGCTTCTTGAATCATTAGACAAGAAATTAGTAGATTATACTATAAGTGACTTTTGTATAGTCCTCCTAGGCGAAAAAGACTTTTTAGAATCCAATAACTATGAAAAATTGGTTAATCACATAAAAAATAAAACTAAAAATGTAATGCATACTAATGTTATTCTATGTTCTCCTAATTTTAAACTTAATTGGAATGTTAACTTATTTAATACTAGAATAGAAGCTTTTAATAGACTTATGTACCAAAGTAATCAGATTTTTGAATATGCATATATGTTTGATACCAACAAACACCTAGAATATAATCATAAAAGGTTTTGTAAACATACAGGCAAAGTCAACAATAGGGCTATTGTAAATATTTTTCAGAACTTGTATCGTTATATACAGCTATTACTAAACTCTGAATATGAAAATAACTGTCTAAGCATGGTCAATAAGCACGAAACCAGTAAAGTACAACAGTTAAAACCTGGTACCATTCCTTACTACTTTAAAAAAAAGATAGTGTTGGATAGAGATACATTTTTTCGTAAATAAACATGTAAAAACTATAACAAATCTAAACGAATCGGCAGATAGTTCCCTGAGTAATTGTTTAAACATCTTTCATCAAAATATGTGTGGCCTAAATAATAAGAAAGATGAGTTAGAAATATACTTAGATAGTTTGAGTAACCCTACAAATTACTTGTGCATTAGCGAGCATTTTCTTAACGAAGAACTAGTTCAGTTGCTAAATCTTTCAAAGTACAATGTCGCATCATATAATACCAGAGTAAATAAGCGGAGAGGTGGTACTATAATTTTAGCAGAATCAGATAGGGAATACGAGGAACTACCAATAGGCAAAAAATTATATAAAATGGATAGTTTTGAAATATGCTGTGTCAAAGATATTTTAACTGGCTTGTCCGTGTGTTGCTGTTATCGTACGCCTTATGATAAAAACTTAGACAATTTTATGGTCAGGCTCGAAAACCTATTAGAACATTTCTTTAACAAGAACTGTGTAATCTGCGGTGATTTTAATATTGACCTATCTACTGAAAATAAAAAAAGAAATGACTTGTTAAATCTATTGACATGTTACAACTTTAGACCTCTAATTAGTTCGACTACGTTCATTCGAAATGACTCACGATCTTGTATTGACAATGTCTTTACTAATTTGTCTGACGAATGCGTGATAAGTTGTGATGTCGACCATAATGGCTTGGCAGATGGACATGCAGGACTGCTTTGCAATACAGCTTTCAGAAGTAAGGAACTATGTAGGAATAAAAAAACCAGTAGTGTTCAAATTACCAAACGGATTTTCAATGCAAATACGAGAAGGAACTTTAGAAATTTGCTATTAAATCACGACTGGAGTGATTTTGGAATAAACTCATTCTTAAAACAATTCGATGAAATGTTCACGAGCTGTTTTAGGAAGAGAAAACTGCAGGTGCGCTTAACGTGTAACGCGCAGCTGCGCTGGGTCACTAAGGGTGTAAGGGTTTCTAGCAAAATGAAACGATTCCTACATGTTGGCAAAGGAAATAGACAAAATGACACTATGATGGAATATAGCCAAAAATACATAGCTCTGTACAGGAAAGTAATAAATTTGGCGAAAAAGTTATCAGTACAATCTGAATTAGCAAATTCAACGAACATTTCAAAAGATGTTTGGAAAGTTATAAACAAACATAGGAATAAGAGTGTAGAGAACAATAAAAAACTAATTTTAAAATCAAACAATAAAATTGTATCGGAACCGTCACACATTGTAAATATCTTGTCCCGGCAGTTCCAACTTAATTCATCAACAACCGCTAGCACAGGAGCTGCCATGGATATCCTACGTAAAAGTGCAATAAGAGTAACTGATGAACTGGTCTTAGACCCTGTCACTCCCCTTGAAATATTCAAAATAGTGAAAAATATGGTTGACAAAAAATCTTGTGGCTATGACGACATAAATATATCAGTGATAAAGGACAATATAGATATTCTAGCGGAACCTTTAAGCATCTTTTATAACAAGTGTTTTGATGAAGGAATTTTTCCAGATCAACTGAAGATAGCAAAAATAATACCTGTACACAAAAAAGGCTCTAAAACAGACCCAAAGATGTATAGACCAATCTCATTACTACCTATTCACTCAAAAATTCTCGAAAAGCTAATTAAAACTAGATTACTCAGACATTTCAACCAAAATGGGGTGTTAAGTAGAAAACAATTTGGTTATCAAAAAAACGTCGGAACACAAGACGCAATATCGACTTTGATCAAAGACGTAGTGAGCAGATTGGATGACAAACAGAAAGTAGCTGGGCTTTTCTTAGATTTGAGTTCAGCGTTTGACACGGTGGATCATAAACTACTGCTTGAAAAACTTGAGCACTACGGTGTCAGGGGCAAAGTATTGGCACTTCTCTCATCATATTTAAAGAACAGGAAGATGTTCGTGGAGATTAACGCAGTAGTGTCACGGACATATTACTCAGGTAAAAACTGTCCAACTGAAGAAACATTCAAGTCCCAATTGTCTCCTGTGCACACTGGCGTGCCACAAGGCTCCATACTGGGTCCGATATTCTTTATCGTGTTTGTAAATGACCTTTTACAACATATGGTGGAAAAAGCTGCGGGATCTATCCAGCTTGTAGTGTTTGCTGATGATACCAACGCCGTTGTTTCGGCTAGAAATATACACGCTCTTAATTACATTGTTAATCAAGCCTTAGATATCTTCCACAGTTGGTTTACTGTCAACGGTCTTAAAGTTAATGCCAGTAAAACTAACGTAATGCTTTTTCGATCCACTTCCAAAAATAAAGATAACATTAACTGTGCCATAAATGGAGAAAAAGTAAACGTGGTCCAGGTGGTTAAGTTTCTGGGAGTGTATATCGATAGCCAGTTAAAGTGGAAAGAAGAGCTAGCATACCTGGAGAAAGCGATTAGCTCTGCCTGTTACGTACTTAGAAGTCTCAGAAACGACGTAACCGTAAAACATTTGAAAATGGTCTATTACGCATTGGTTGAGTCAAGACTGAGGTACAGCATACTTTTCTGGGGAGGAAGTTATGACTACAATACTCAGAAAGCTTTTGTGATTCAGAAAAGAGCAGTCAGGACCATAGTCAGTATACGACAGCAAGAATCATGTAAGCCTCATTTCACTGACTTAAATATATTGACAGTCCCAAGCTTGTACATTTTGGTCCTACTTACTCATTTATCCAAGTACATATTTGAATATGAGACTGAAGATGAAAGACAAAAAAGGGAGAGTACAAGAAGGAAAGATCTCCAGTTGAAGCAAATGACTCACCTGAACGTTGCAAAACATAGTCCCTACCACAAGTCATTAAAACTGTTTAATAAACTGCCGACAGAAATAAAAGGTCTTTTATATAAAAGTGAGTTTCAGAGTAAACTTAAGAGGTTCTTGTTGAATAAATGTCTATATTCTATTGATGAATTATAATTTAATAGAAATGGTTTTTGTTTTAGTTGTTGTTTTATATATAATTCTTATTGTTATTGACATTCTGATTGTAATTTAATTTGGATAATTTAGATTTTTTAAATATGGATTGACATTTAATTTGTTTAATTGTAATGATTTAAATACAGATTGCATGTATACTTTTAGGATATAATTAGTTGTAGAAATTCAGACACAATGTGAAAATTGTTATTGAATAAATGAATTGAATTGAATTGAATTGATACCGCGCCCCCGGAACGCAAAGGGCACATGAAAGGAACATAGACGGGTTTTAGTCAGTAAAAGTGTGACACTCACTCCCGCCCCGCCCAGGGCGGGGGAAGTCATTTGACGATTTCCCGTTTAAAAAAAAAAAAAAAAAAAAAGTCCTTGGATCACGGGAAGTGTCAAAAAGATAAATTTGGCTAAATTTTCAAGTCAAATAGTAGACTCAAGTTTCAAGCAAAATTTTAATGTCAATAACAACATTGCCTTTTAATAATTATGGAGTTTGTTGTCTGAAATAAATAATTCTTATTTTTATTTTTTTATAATAGAAACGTAATGGTTCTGTTTTTAAAATGAGTTAGAACTTATAAAAGTCAGGTTTTGCTTGAAAAAGTTTTTTTTTAATCTGTAGTGTCCCACCGCTGGGCAAACGTCTCCCCCATTTTTACTGAGCTTTATAACCAACAAGCTACGCTCCAACGCCCTTTGGTTCGAGTTTGGACTTTAGCAAGCTTTGAGATTAGACTTTTAAGACTTTAAGAAAATAGATTAGCAATTAAAATAACGTTGTGTATTTTACTTATTCTTTCGTGTAGCCTAAATAAAGAACAGAAGAATTCAAACCCTTTTAATCCTAAAGCATACCTTTTATTTAATTCTTACTTTTTACTAAAAAAAATATTAGATGTTAGTATCCTTAGTGATGATCAAAAGATTTATCAAGAGTACCATTTCACTACGTATTAAAAAAATAAGATTAAAAGAGTATGCTTAGATGGTTTGGTCATGTTGAGAGGATGAGTGAGATGTGACTTACAAAAATAATTTGTATGGCAGATGTGAGTGGCAATGCAGGGTGGGGACGCCCTAGAAAGACCTACACTGACCTTATTGGTGAGGTTCTTCAGGATGGTTAATCAGATGTATGAACGTGCACGAGGCGAAGGGTGTATGTAAGGATCGTAGCATGTCACGTTTCTGCCTACCCCCATGGGAAATAGTCGTGAGTTTATGTATGTTTCTGCTAATTCCCTTTTCAAAGGACCATCAAGTCGTTATATTCGAGGAGAAGACACCGTTATAAGACATTATGGCACAAATAACAATTACTACGGCGTATATTGTAGGTAGGGGAGACAGGGAAGTCAAATAAGCGCGTTGTATGTACGATGCTAATGAGACAATCATAATTAAATCCACTATCATGCCTCCGACGACTTTCCTTGTTATAGAAGACGGATGAAATTAATTTTAGAATGGCGGAAAGTTTAAACATGTACCTACTTTGAAACAAGATGATGAGGTAGTATTAGAGATTTATAAATAAATTGATTGAATTGTATGAATTTTAAAAAGACTACATAAAAAAAGAGGCATAGGTACATAGAAGCAATTCTTTATTTGGCCAAATACTATATCTAAAAGCAGTGGCAATGTAGTAAGAAGTCGCGAGCAGAAGTTAGTATTATTACACAAGAACAGGGATTTTTGCGGCAACATCACTTTTGGTTTACATTTAATTGTTTTTTTCCGAGGCCTTGACAACGTTAACGATTCACCATTAGATTACAAATTAATTAGCTTTTGCTCGTGACTTTGCTCGCGTGAATTTTCTTACGGGTTTCTTTTGGTTTTTAATAAAATGTAGCCTACACTACTCAGGGATAACGTAGCTTCCTATTAGCAGAAGAATTTTCTGAATTGGATTAGTAATTTCTGACTTCAGCGCGGTCATACATACAAACTTTTCAGCTTAGTGCAGTATTAATAACTTCTCTTTAAAATTTAATTAGTCTATTCCAAAACCTTGATAATTTATTAATTATCTATTTTTAGATTAAAAACGGCTTTTGTTAATAACCTGTTTAACGACTTTATTAAGGTCGGGGGGTCAAAATCATTAATTTAATCATGGTACTTCAATGTCCTTGAATGAACTCATTATGGAAATGATCATTATTTTCAATGGATAGCATAATTATCACAGAAGAATAAAAAATCAAACTACATAATTATCATTTTTATGCAGAACAGTGTCACGCAATGTTATAATTGTGGTTGTTTTTAGGGTTCCGTAAGCGAAGGGTGCCAACGGAACTACACCGGTTCCGTAGGTACCTTTCAACTTAATAGGTCCAGTATATTTAGAACTAAATGGTTCTGAAAAATTCAAAAGTCGAAGCATTTATTCAATTAAACCAATTACGGTTCATTGAATTGTTAAGTAGTCGGTCAGTTAGTTAGAACGTTGATGCTAGTTGCTCTTTCCAAAACGTTGATAAGTCTCTATGCAGAAGAACAAGCAGCCTACGCTACTTCTACAAAGAGCTCTACTACTACTAGAAGAGGTCTTTGTAAAAGAGCTCGCCCGAGGAAGATACTACCATACCAATTTCTACCGCATAGCACCCACTTAACATCAGATGGGCTGTCACGCGTAAGCTTGTTTGCCATCCAATGATATAAAAAAACTCTGACTGAACTGAACTCTGACTCTACGGTCACTCTTTTCAATTAGGCGTTTGCAAATTCCTGGTTACATTGTTCTTGATGCTTTTAAATGTGAGGCAGATGGGTGTACTTACATAAGGGTGATCGTATAAGGGTTTTAGGGTGATTATATAAGGGATCCAATCTTACTTACCTATCTGTTGTGTTGTATGGTGAACCAGCATATTGGCTGATGGAAGCCAACTCAACGCCCCCTCTGTATATTGAAACTAGAGCCAAGTCTAGTGTTTTACTCTGAAACAAACAAGAAAATCATGTAAATACAGGTATCGCCACTGGTTCATTTGGTGACCACGAAAGGTGCGTACGCTACAGAAAACTGCGGTAGAAGTGTCGGAAGGAAAAACTGGATGGTTTTTAGTAAGTAAAAGTCTGACAGTCTCTTAGGTCTGTGGCCGGTGGCTGATGGCTGCACCAGGTGGGGAACCGCCTTCTGGTGGCCTTGGATAATACCTGTTGAGGTGTGGAAGAATTCTCAGAGCGATAACCATGTCTAGGCCAAGGATAATCGGAGAAACACCGTAGGGTTTTAGTAGCTAAGAGTCCGACACGCCCCTTCACCTTTGCTGGCACGGAGGCAGTGCATGAGGATTTTCCCAGGAAAAAAATAATAATAAAGATATACTCCCCAGTGCGAGCGATATTCGTGACGATTTTACACCTCTGAACAAAGAAATAAAGGTTTAAACACTGGTACCTGGTAACATTATAATTTACTAGCTTCTGCCCGCGACTTCGTCCGCGTCACAGTTGATGTGTTATCCTACGGGTACCGTACATTTTCCCGGGATAAAAAGTAGCCTATGTGTTATTCCAGACTATAATCTATCTTTGTGCCAAATTTCATCCAGATCCATTCAGCCGTTTAAGCGTGAAAGAGTAACAAACATCCATACATCCATACATCCATACATACAAACTTTCGCCTTTATAATAGTAGTAGGATTAGCTTCTGCACGCGATTTCGCCCGCATCGTTTTTGTCACTCGCGCTAAGTTACGTTTGTAGTTACTGCTCCGCTCCCGTGTGTCATAGCGTGAAATTTTATAGCCTATAGTCCTATACTATTCTCTATGGATCTAGCTACCATTATCAATCCGATTGGTAGTTCAAAAAACTCTTCAGCTTTTATATTTTTCAGTATAAATAAATAAATAAATAAATAAATATCTTGGGACAACTCACACACGGCTATCTGATCCCAAGCTAAGCAGAGCTTGTGTTATGGTAACCAGACAACTGATATACATACTTATATAATTTATAAATACATACATATTATAGATAAATCACACCCAGACATAGAACAAACAATCATGCTCATCACACAAAGTTTGTCCTGGATGGGAATCGAACCCACGACCTCCGGCTTAGCAGTCAGGGTCGCTAACCACTAGACCAACAGGCCCGTCAAATAAACTGATAATTATGATTATTTATTCAGCCCGTTTCATTATGCGAAACCTACACGTAGTAATTAATATTTATATTTGTTTCAAATTAATTATAATTACATTTTTTAACAATTATTTACTTTAAAACATGAAAACCTTTTAGAAAAAATTGTAAAGTTCAGTTAATATTAAAAACCTTCATCAAATTATTATCCTGTATAAAAATAAATTAAAGATTAAAAGGGGTGTTTATTTAGGCGTCTTTGTAATGTTGTACCTACATGAGTCCTTAAACAATATTTGCTTTACTTTTTTACAGGAAATTTAAATTTTGTATACATCCTACATTGAGTTAATATTTTAGGAATTGACTACCTCGTTAGCCTGTGGTCTTAAGCATGAATGCTACGATAATGGTCGTGAATTTGATTCCCAGGTCGAGCAAAGTGCTATTGGAATTTTCTTTGAAATTCTCAGTAGCAGCTCGGAGATAGGATTTGTACCCGGTTTATAGCAATAGGCTTACCTCCTATTACACGGGACATGGACATGTGTAAATTGGTTCACATCTGCCTAACCCTTTCGGGGAATACAGGCGTGATGGTATGATGATGATGATGATTTCAGAAATTGACTTCAAATAAATGTTTTTGTACAGATTCAATGGAGAGCTTCACGCTTTAAACATATTTGCTTTTATATTAACATGGATGGTTTTTTGGGGTTTTGTACTTAAAGGGAATGATATCCAATTACTAAGGCTCAGCTGTCTGTTCGTTGGTCTCTCATAGGGCTGTATCTTTTGAACATCTTTACTTCATTTTATACCACAACCATTAAGAAATAATTATGTCATGATTTTGACTTAGTATAAAAGAGTTGTACAAAACCCACTGGTGGTACTGGTTGCTGGTGGTGATTATACTAGTGGTAGACTGGTAGAAAATGCCCAAAGCATTAACTCCACTTTTGTTCGGTGTATTTTTTACTTTGTTTGTATAAACCATCGTGTACCAGTTCAACTCACACTTGGCCGGTTTTTCGTGGTATTATTTAATTACTATCCACACCAGAATATAAGGTTCCTAAAGCAAGCTTATTACTAAACAACCAAAAAAATTATAATCAGCCCTTATTTGTATAAGTCTATCCGCAGATTAAATTAAGAAAAATAATAAAAAATAACAAGTGTCCTACTTTGCTCAGGAGAATAAGAGAAACGCCAACCAACCAAATAATAAATTACTTCATCTTGTTAAACAAAGCCAACATTTTGAAGTCTCTCCTCGGAAAATTATAATTTTACACAAAAATAAAGTGCCTACAACCTTCTGAGAAAAAAAAAATACATACCTACGCTTATTTGTCTTTGTGGGATAAAGATACAAAATACGGATTTACCAAAATGACTGCGACATATCCATAAAACGTGAAGATAATCGTCCAACGAGTAATAAAACTTTGCACGTGGGAAACCGCACCTTGGACACACCATTATAAAGTTCAGTTTCCTTTGGGGTGAAACAGGGAAGTTTAGGTAACGTCCGTATCTGTCTTTTCTCATACGTTTGTTAGGGTTTTGGTCGAGAAATATTAATATTTTCGCTTGTCTCTGGAACATTTCTTTTCCGTGTGGAACAAAGACAAAGTCTTTCTTCCGGAACATAAGTACTGTGGCCTCTGGGGCGGTGCAGTTGCAGGGAAAACTTATGTCTTTAAGAACACATGTTTATGGGCTTTAGAAAGAAGTACCTATTTTAAGAGAGTAAGTTGGGGCATTTTAGTTTTATGTTATACGTTTACGAAATGAAAAACGGCTTGCTAGAAAGTGTTGCCATTATAATAATATCTCATGGCCGGTCACGGCGGCCAACATAAATAAAGACTAGTCAAGTACGTAGGAGATGTTATAGTGCACAAGTATGTGCACAAACACAGGTGCATTGCCTCTTCCCTCACTGTCATAGTCAGATGCAGAACCAATAGGTTTACTAGAATTCCGAGGCACGGTAGTGTCACACAACCAACTTCCATATCTATACTAATGATATCATAAAACAGTTTTGACTGCCCAGTTGGTCTCGTGGTCGCAAGCGTGACTGCTGAGCAAAGGGTCTTGGGTTCGATTCCCAGGTCAGACAAAAACTCCGCGAGTTTGGAAGTTGGTGGTATGACAGCCGTTGGTCCTGCTCTCTCTCTCCGGTCTTGCCGGAATTTCTGTCCCATCGGGTTATGAGAGTTAGGGAAGAGAAAGGTTTATTGTCTTTTTGTTTGAGCGCGCTAACCTCTGGAACTACCAGTCAAAAAAAATCTTTATAAATAATTGCAAGATACATGAGGAATAGTGTAGACGAAAATTATCATGCTCCGACTCACGAGAACGAAGCAAGAGCCAAAGACGTACCTTGACGCTGGTGAACACACATGGACAAAGTTGCGGACAGCCATTAGAAATGCTTTCACCGGCTTTTGCGACAACGCCGATTAAAAAGGGTTTTTCAATACAACGCGGTCGAAGTCACAGGCAAACATTAGTCCAAATACAGGGATGTTGTATGTATAATGTCATTAATTACTAACATTAAAGTTTGCCATACAATGACATAATATGTCATAGCATATCGCTGAGTAGTTCTAAGTGGGGAACAAACTTCGAGCATAGAGTTATTAACTAGTTTAGCACACGACGCGACGCTCCGTTACAAGTTTTTATGGGACGTTATAATTATATATATACCTACGTAATAATATATATAATCATTATATATACTCCCTACTCTCATAAAGCCGATGATTTTCTGTTTGTTTTTGTTATCGCTTATCTCCGGAACTGCTGGTTCGATTTTGAAAACGCTTTCGCCATGGCTATATGAAGCTATGTAAACGGCTTTTTTATGAAAAATAGGGGATAAGGACTTGTTAAATATATCCCTACATAGTATTATGTAATTACACTATGATAGTATAAAACAAAGTACCTAGCTTACCACCGTCTGTCCCTCTGTACGCTTAGATCTTATAAACTCCGAAACGGATTTGAATACAGTTTCATCAATCTCTCGCATCAATTGGATGAGTGATGCGAGAGAAAGGTTTACCTTTACGTGTATAACATCACGCTACGACCAACGGCAGCGGAGCAATTACCAAAGACGTAACTGAACGCGGGGTATATACCGACCTAAATAGATATGAAATTATTTAAAGAAAGTAAACAGGAAAACCAATACTTATTACATATCATAATAGGTTTTAGGTTAGCTTCTACTTAGGAGTTTAATAAACTAAAAAATCACCGAGCTACGACCACCTTCAATCATCTCTAAACACAAATCAATAAGTCGTATTTTCCCCTGTCATTCCCACAGCACTGGTACTAAAACACCATATAATCTCTAATCCCTTACAAAATTACTATGAACCATAACATCATAGGCTCGATAACCCAAGATTACCCATAACTTCATATCTAAGATCCAATCCATACCTTTATTGGACTTGAAGAATAATAAGAACATAGTACCTCCATAAAATTATACGGCAGATTATCGTTGCAAAGTAATATTAACCTTATGACCTTAATCGTAAGGTCGTGATCTGATATTCACAGTATTAGGTGAAAATGTGTTCAATATTATCAAGTTCACGCGTGCAATCTGATTGAAATACACATTTATGTTATTAGAAAAGTTATTTTTATTGAGTTTAGTTCAAAGTTATTTAATGTTGGCTGGAAAAGTTTGTAAAATGTTGCCTAGCGTTTTTAATTAGAGTTGTTTTTAAGACGGCACGGTTGGCGCAGTGGCTGATCGATTGGTTTCTGCACCGCGGGTCGCACCGGTTCGATTCTCGCACGGAACAAATATTTGTATGGCCTACAGAGTTTCAGATCTGGCTGTTTGTGTATGTGAGTTTATGTTTGTAAATGCATCCACGATAAAGAGGAAATTACTCTTGAGGATCGAAGTTTTTTTTTGTCATGTAGAGATTTTTCTTCATAGTAATTTAGTTGCTGTGTACGAAATTGCTCCTCACACCTATGGGATTTCAATGATTCGTGATTATTATCTTTAACTAACATGAAACTCCTCATCGACAAATAGTAGTCGTATACAAATGGACTGTGGTTATAGTCCTTCTGCTTCTAAAAATAAAACATTTGTTTGTCAGGTTCTTAATAATATGTTTTTCATTACGTGAATTTCAGTAGCAGCCCGGAGTTTGGAAGTTGGTGGTGTGACTCCCACGTGGCATTTTAATTATCTCTTCGTCATTACTTTTGTTATACTTTGTTAATTATATTCATGTTCATTAATTATTATCTACTTAGTTATTACATAATTTAATGCACGTACCTACCTCCAAATTTTTGCATATCTAATTTAAGGATTACATTTTCTGTACACAATCTTTGCAAATAAAATTTAGTTTTTTCTATTTCATTCTACAAACCGTAAATTACCTATACTTAATAATTAAAATAAAACTGGAGAGCTTTTTGTTTATGTGTATGATTACAAGCGCTTATCTCTAAAACTTCCTATCGAATTGGAAAAATATTTTTGCATATAATAGCTAGATTCATGAGGAACAGTCTAGATTATAAGACATCACACTGCGAAACACGGGAGCCGAGTCGAAAGTCACGCGGACGAAGTCGCGGGCACAAACTAGTCATCCATTAACAGACTACGTACTTATCACATGACAGTCCACAGACACCATTACAAAATTCACGTAAAAACATAAATTCCATAATAAAATAAAGCAGACACGCTTCGACCAGACGGGCGCAAAAGCAATTTGGCAAAATTAAACAATAAAAAGTTACTCCTGCAAATTATGCTATGACTTTCACTTCAGACTAAAATGTATGGAGCTTATTATAATATAATATTGTATTTTACTATGCAGTTTAGTTTATATGATAGTTATATTATGTGGCTATGGTTACTTCATATACGAAACGTAGTAACGTGGTTTCAAACATAGCATTTTATAAAAAAAAAAAAATTGTCTATGTTTATTTTGCGCAGAACCCGAATTCTTAATCTAAAATAAAAAAAAAGTTCCTTATAATATTAGCTATGGGCCTAAAAAAGACACGTCAAAATCAGTCCAGACATTTCTGAAATATTCGAAACAAATAAACAAGCAGACAAAAATGCAAATATTTATTTTGTAAAATAGCTGTTATTTTGTCATTAAAAACAAACGTAAATTTTATTTACTTGTAAAGATTATAAATTACTGAAATAGACAACTATGCCAGTTTTAGTAAATTGCTATTATTCTTGCTTTGAACTTTTAAGATACAAAGCCGTTGCTCAGGGATTGGATTTTCTCAAAATCATCTGGATTGCATTCTTATTTTATTTTTATTTACAGTGACGTTCAAATCTACCTACATAATAATAGCCTACCTAGGTACCTCCCTCCCTAGCCTACATACCTACTTACATAATTCCACCTGCCAGAACAAGTTGGTCGCCAGCAGAAACTGAAGCAGCTATTGTACTTCCCCAGAACTATGATGTTAATTTATTCATAAAACTAACTACCTAGGCACGTAGCGATGTGGTCGTGCCAGATACAACCATACGACGTATCCCTGCACCGGCGCCAAATTCTGTACATCGTAACAGTGTCATTCACACAAATCTGGAATAACATTGACTTGGCAAAGTCTGGCCGTTACGTATACTACGTTACAACGTTTAGTCGTATGGTTGAGCATTTTCATATTTTTTTGAGTAGGTACTTTGTAGTGAAGCTATGGTTTTCAGATAGTGATCGGTTCAGTTTTTCTTATTATCGTGTCAATGATTGGTTTTAAATTTCGACCAGTATTGAGCAACCTGTACAGGTCCATAATTCCCTGGATTACATCTTTTCAATCTATCCTTAAACTTCGCCAGTGCACTCAGAACACTATATGACACTATTCTGACTTTAGAACAAGTGTAATTTATTGCAGGAAAATTATGATATTTTTCCTTTTTTCGTCAGATCAAGTTTGGAAAAATAGCCTGTTGCTTTTTTAGTCGTCACTAATGGCAATAATAGAGAAGATATATAAAATATATAATAGGGATATTAAATATATACATATATTTATAGGGATATTATATATATAATAGAGAGATAGATTTTGTTGTCATACAATTAGGGCAAAAAGAAATACCAGTCGCTGAGGACAATACAGAAGGAATAAGAGCGAATTTTCACTTAGCGGCAAAGTGTTAAAAACCTCCCTATTTCTTTACTTATGATTTTCCTATAAAAAAAATCTTCTTGTCTGATACTCAGGCCAGAATAGAGAATTCGTTGTTTCACTTCTCTATAAGTATAGATGTCCCTTACACTCGATATAATCTCCTGACCGAATTTCAGTCATGTTGGCAAATATCAATAGAGACTAGCCAAGTACACAGGAGGGAACTATTATAGTGCACATGTGTGCGTTACCACAGGTGCACTCCACTCCCTCTTCCCTCAGTGTCATAGTCCGATGAGACGGCGATCCGTCACGACCGTGAGGACACGTGCAGGACCAACGGCTTTACGTGCAAACTAGGGGCTGTTATGAAATTAAATACATCACGCCTGTATTTCTCTAAGGGTTAGGCAGAGGTGTACCAATGTACACCCACAGTTCGCCGGTATGTTTAGGTCCCATGTAATAGGGGCGAGCCTATTGTCATTAACCGGGCACAAATCCTAGCTCCGAGTTGCTACTGAGAATTTTATATAAAAACCCAATAACACTTAGTCCGACCTGAGAATCGAACCCAGGACCTCTAGCGTCGCATTTGAAGTGGTCTGAAATTCTTAATGTAAAAACCCCATAACACTATACCAGAACTGGACCAGCATAACATAATTAGCTAACAAAATGGCAGTAGAATAGCCTAACCGAACAAAAACATATGCGAACACCAATCACCGTCGAACGATTATGACATTAAAGGGAAAATGGGTAGCAATCGATTGTCTATTATGTCTACCGGGGTGTTATGGCTTAATTTTGCTTATCGTGATTATAACGGCAGCATAATATTCTCTCATGGCCTAATTTTGGGCACCATATGACATTATTGGTAGGTAATATAAATTAAACGGTATTTTTTTAACGAACATATAAAAAAATAAAAATACCATCACGCTTGTATTCCCCGACGGGTTAGGCAGAGGTGTACCAATGTACACCCACAGTTCGCCGGTATATTTAGGTCCCATGTAATAGGGGGCGAGCCTATTGCCATTAACCGGGCACAAATCCAAACTCCGAGCTGCTACTGAGAATTTCATAGAAAAACCCAATAACACTTTTGCTCGACCTGGGAATCGAACCCGGGACCCCTTGCACAGCAGTCGCACTTGCGACCACGAGACCAACGGGGCAGTTAGTTAGTTAGTCAGTTAGTTCGTTTATCGAACACTAGCTTTTGCCCGCGACTTCGTCCGCGTGGATTAGTAGTTCCCGTTTCCGGGGGATTTCCGGGATGAAAACTATCCTATGTCCTTTCTCGGGTCCCAGACTATTCTGTACCAAATTTCATTGAAATCGGTTCAGTGGTTTAGGCGTGAAGAAGAGACAGACAAACAGACAGACAGACAGAGTTACTTTCGCATTTATAATATTAGTACGGAAGTACGGAAAAGTACGGATGTTATTTAGAAACCTAGACTTCTAATGACTATAAGTCTGAAATCACCAATCCGCCGTGAGCAAGCATGGCGATCAATGCTCAATTAATTATGTATGAAAAGAGGCCTTTTCCCTGCACCATTTCATTTGTGCAGAATAAATTAATTTCTATACTTTGTCTCTATTAGTAGGGTAAAGGATCGTAAATTAATTTTCTTTCGTAATTTTATGATTCTAGGCTGGTAATCGTGGTGACAATAGAAAAATGAAAGTTTTTTTTTAATGAAAACTTATTTTGCCGCTGAGTGTGATTTTTAGTAGAAGCAGAACTTGTGAGTTTACTTCACCGACATGCAACTATGACCACGTTACTGACATGCTAATGTAGCATACTGCGCCAGACTGGCTACAGTTATTCTCAAGTTTTAAGTATTTACTTATGTCTGTAGGTCCTTTCAGGACCTCTTTCTAAACCTCCTCTACCCACGTGGTATGCGTCCAAACCACCTCGCCACCTCTTTCTGAGCTGTAGTGCGATTCTCTAAAATGCAAACTCCAAAACGAGTCTCACTAAAGTGATCGCGCTCACTTCGATAACGAACCAACTTGTCATTGGTTTAGTATTCGTTCGCCGTGGAGACGTCACCGGCGTGATCGTGTTTAACAGAATACCATTTTGTTATCTCACTGTGGATTCAGCTTTCGACTTACGAAGTGAGGCTTAGAAAATCACACTGCTGTCCTTGGCGAAGAAGAAAGGAGATCATATTCCTATAAATAGCCGTCCTTTTTAGGAGCAAGGAGGTTATATTCCTACACATAAGTTTTTTTTACGTAATACTGGTGAGTAGAAAAGCCTTTGTGCAGTAGAAAATACGGTCTGAAAACCAACAGTAATTAAAAATAAATCCCCAATGTCAGCGGCAGTCGGAAAGGTAGATTTTGCAATCGCTCTTTATTCTGCGAACCACGTTTGTGGTCTGTATGAAAGGACAACGGGAAAATATTATAGAATTGCTTTTTTAATGTTTTTTTTTTTTACGGTGCATACCTATTTATAGTGACAAGTTTTATTGTACCAATTGTACAAAGTCAAAATATTTATTTTAATTCGAACATTTCAGGCATTTTTTAATTATCAAGAAGTTACAGTTTCGCTGCGGGTTGTTCAAAAGAGATACCGCGCCCCCCGAGCCCAGGGCACATGAAGGGACATAGATGGGTTTTAGTAAGTAAAAGTCAGACACTCCCTCCCATCCCGCCCAGGGCGGGAGAAGTTATTTGATGATTTCCCATATTTTTTTTATGATTTCCATAAAAAAAAAGAAGTTACAGTTTTAAGTTGAAGCTAGTTGCTCGTTCCAAAACGTGCGTCTCTATAGAAAACGAACAAGTAACTCCACGGATACTCTTTTCCTATCTACAAATGGTCAAAAATAATTACTTCGTTATTGTGTGGTGTGGTTGTTTGAATTTAAATAATAGTTGTCTCCATTATTGCATTGCGTATTAAACCTGTACAGATAATAGTATTGTGGGAAATAAATAAATAAACTATCTAATACTACGCCCTGTTGTGACAAAATATTATATTCTCTAAATTCGGATTTCCGCCATGACGACCAATTTCAATAGAGACAAGCCAAGTACGCAGGAGATACTACAGTGCACAAGAGTGTGCTCAAACACAGGTGCACTTCCTCTTCCCAAACTCTCATAATCACATGGGACGGCAATCTGAAACAACCGTTTGACAGATCATGACCAAGACAAACGACCTTTACTGTTTACAAAGACATGGTTTGACCAAAAAAAAGCTGCTACTGAGAAATTCCTAATGGAAACCCCAAGTACAATTTCTGCCCAACCTGGGAATCGAGCCCATAACCCTCCTCTCCACAGAGACCTACGGGGCAGTTAACAAAACACTACAACTAAGGTTACATTATTTTATGATAAAATATCGTTATATAAACTATGCGATGGAAGTTTGATATGGGTCCGATCAAAAGGCGGTAATAGTTTTTGTTAACAAAATAATATAATGTTACACTTCACGGAAACTCGAGTTCGGATCAAATATTCTTGTTAAATGTTGTGTTCCAGTTGGCAAGCGTTTTATCGGTACACTTAAAATATATACTGTTTTTAGTGTACAATTCAAAATTAATATACAGGTAAGTTTTAGGTTAGTGGCCACAAGTACAAACTATTTTAATGACAGTAGGTACCATCTTAAAAATTGAAAAAAGAGAATTAACTGTTCTAGAGATTTTAATTGTGTTATAGTGTATTTTTGTAGAGAACGGCTGATTTATTATTTCATATTTCAGGGTCAGTCGTGTTCATAAGTGGTTTTACTCCGTGAAAAACAGCCTGTTAATTGAAAGTCAGCTTAACGTGTTATGATAGTTGAAAAGGGGGTTTAAATAAAGAAATCTGGCTTTTTCATCATCATCATCATAACAGCCGCAGGACGTCCACTGCTGGACATAGGCCTCTCCCATTGATATCCAAAAGACCTGCATCCAGCGTTTTCGACTTCATCTGAATTTGTAGCTAATAGTATTAAGTAACGCGCTGAATATTTTTTTTTTATTTACTTTCATAAAAAAAATGTGTTAAGTCTACTATTACAGCGTTCGTAAAAGAACAAACATATACACACACTATCTACTTCAACCAAAACCCAAAAACAAGCAAAACAAAAAACAAACTCAACTAAAATTCAAAATTATCAAACAAAATGAAGGGTCGAGAGGGTTAAAATGAAGTCTTAATTACCACAACCCTTGACTACAGGCTAGTCAAATTGCCTCATTATTGTTTTTCATTTGTGATACGGAGCTCCGAGCGTCCGGCTCGCAAATAGCGGATCTTTGCCAAGCCGACAGTGGACCTAATTTATGGGATTGTGGCTGTGAGCGGCAGTAAAGATATCCCAGATGGAAAGGGGAAGTTGGGGTTTTAGTTCTAGATTTTTATACTATTAAATATCATACATACATACATACATAAACTCACGCCTTTTTCCCATTGGGGTAGGCAGAAACCACAGAACGCCACCTACTACGATCCTTAAATACTATTTTCGCTTCCTTCACGTTCATACACCTGGTCATACAAGCACGCCGGTTACGAGTACTGCACACCCGACCTTTCTGAAGAACCTCACCAATAAGGTCAGGATAGGTCTTCATTCTTCTCTATCTTCATTTAAAAAAAGAGAGTAAAAGGAATGCTACGAAAGATAATGAGGAGGAGCACTAACTTTTTATCACGACAGAGGGCGCATTAGCAACTGTACCCTGTTTTGACATAACAGTTGTCAAATCGTACGGTTTTTTGCATTCAGTAAATATTATTATTTATTTTCTCCCTAATCTTAAGAAAGATGCCTCAGTGTAGTGCGTTAAATTGTAAAAATAGAGGAGTACATTTGTTTCCTAAGATTAATAAACGCAGAAAACAATGGGAATCGGCGTTACGTATTAAAAACTTTAAGGCAAGTAATACTGCACGCTTGTGTGCTGCGCATTTTACTGAAAACGATTATCATGGGAAAAGCAAGTATACAGGTGAGTCATCGCAGTGGTTCTACTTATAATATTCTACTATCAGTCAGTAATTGATGAACCTAAGTTCTTAATTCAATAACTATATTATGATTCCTTTATTTTAGATTATAAACCACTAGCCAAATTTCTGAAGAAAACTGCTGTACCATCAGTGTTCTGCTTTACTAAAGCAAAACCAGAAAATTGATCATTGGTAGAGGAGTATCTGCATTTATATCTATGAATGTGTTTGTAGGTGGACACTGGTACACGGAGTCCTCGTGGATGTCGCAATCGGCACCAAAATTTTGATGCCGGTCATATGATTCTAATCTACAAATAAAATAGGATAGTTAGTCCATAGAATCAAAAAAAAAAACCTTACAAATCAATTATAACCTCAACCATTTTAAGTCTTTACCTTTCAATCAAATCGGCCTTTTTACCGGCAGTTGTCGCATTCCTCTTACGTAACTCATCTTTAAGTTGAGGGACAGTCAGAAAAGAGTACATTTTAAATGAATTTAACTTAGAATATTAACGAAAAATCAATCACAATCTTGTCTTGACAAGTAAATACGGTACAGTTGCTCCTGGCGCCATCTATACTCAGTTTTGCCTGTGGCTCCTCATTGTTGAAGTTAGGTATACCTACGAGGTGGAAGGGAAGGGAAACCAAAATGTTTACCATGGATTAGTGATTATAGACCTCCCATCCATGTTCCTCCTAATGCCCTTTGCATTTCAGGGCCGCGGTAAATCTATCGAACAAATTCCGCAATCCTGGCACTAGCCCTAGCGGGCCCCGTCAACTGTGCTGACATCTCGTTGAGGCGCGCGAAGAACACAACGAGACCTCCCAGCGTCAACATTAATAGTCAGTAAAAAAAAGTCAGCTGTTTCATACAAAAGTGCAAAGCTTACTGTTGAATGGAAAAACTGTTTTTTATTTTATTTTATTAACTGTCTATAAATTGCCTTGGAAAGCACGTAAAGCCGTTGGTCCCGGCTGTCATTTGTAGATCTTTGACAGTCGTTACGGATAGTCAGAAGCCAAGAAGTCTGACAACCAGTCTAACCAAGGGGTATCGTGTTGCCCAGTTACTGGGTTGTGGAGGTCAGATAGGCAGACGCTCTATGTAAAACACTGGTATTCAGCTGCATCCAGTTAGACTGGAAAGCCGACCTAAACATAGTTGGAAAAAGGTTAAGCAGATGATGAACTGTCTATAAATGTCATTTGAGCTTTGTATTATATACTGATTTCATAGTAAAAGTTTTAATTACAAAAGATCGAGATTTCCTTCAAAAGATTGCCCTCCGAAAAATGAGCAAAAATTAATTAAATTCACCTTCATAGCCACAATAACACAGACAGTATCTACCCAAGTTACTTTTGAACTATTAATAATCATTAAAAAAAATATCACATATCTACTGGAATATAGTAAATACCTACATAGATGAAAAAAAATGTCATTAGAATAGCTCTCATTAAAATTTCCAAGAAAATGCTTCAACAGCTTTTAAACCGTGATCTGAAATTAATAAAACAAATAGGGTTCGTTGTTATCAAAACAAAGCCTTTAATTCGTTTGCAATTTATACAGAACCCTATTTACGAATCGGCTTCGAATACTAAGCTCCGAAAACGTTAGAACAATTTGTACAATAATTATTATTTATTGTTGAAATGGTTTCGTTGTCTGAAATTATCTTGTCGTCTTAACGTTTCCTAGACTATTTATTGTGGTGGGCCTCCATTTCGAATATTAATTCAAATAATGCTTTATATTGTGCCTACCTTTATTTTGTATAGTGGGCGTAAACGTGTCTGCGATGTCCTTGGATTTATTTCGAAGCTAAATTATCTTTATTATCATTATATTTAATGACTTGTCTAAGTACCTTTGTCCAGGTTTAATAACCTTAATTATTTATTCAAAGCCAAAGTCAAACCTGAAGACCATTCTTTATGAATGCTTTGACTTTGGTTTTGTATCAATAATTATTGTTTAAAAAGTTGAAGTGATTATTTTTATTTTTGTAAACTACAATTATGTTCTAATACAGGTAAATAAATTATAATTAGGTAATATAGATAAGTGCGGTTTAAAAAAAAAATGCAATGTGTAATTACGTTGCCATAGAACGTTATCTATTCCGATTATAAGTAGGTACTTTTAGCTTAAACTTGCTATCAATTTTTTAATTATCACAAAAGTATGTTATATCAGAGTATGATTGATGTATCATATTTTAAAGTACCTAATCGTTATGTATATAAAATATATATATATAAATATACCATCACGCCTGTATTCCCCGAAGGGTTAGGCAGAGGTGTACCAAAGTACACCCACAGTTCGCCGGTATATTTTAGGTCCCATGTAATAGGGGGCGAGCCTATTGCCATTAACCGGACACAAATCCAAACTCCGAGCTGCTACTGAGAATTTCATAGAAAAACCCAATAACACTTTTTGCTCGACCTGGGAATCGAACCCGGGACCCCTTGCACAGCAGCCGCACTTGCGACCACGAGACCAACGGGGCAGTTATGATTTTTACTGATTAATTAGTTTTAGATGTACTGGATTGTTTTTACTGGATAGTAACGGGTAGTAATAATTATTGCCAAATTGTTTGTGTTTTTGTATTATTGTTGTATTTTCACACAATTAATTTAATTATCAAGAGGGTTGGTTTGTTTAGGGAGGCCTATGTCCAGTAGTGGATGTCCTGCGGCTGATATGATGATGACGGTGGTTTGTTCTAGCTCTAGCTCATATAAAGCTAACAGATTCAATAAACTCACTACCTATCAAGCCAGGTATTCCTAGTACTACTTACCTAATTTATGATTACGATATCGTTAAACGCTAGAGTATACCTCAGCGTCCCCAACTTGAACAAGTTTATCAGACCATCGTCGTACTTAATTAAAGTTACAGCAAGCTTCCCGTATATTAGGTTATCGCCTCCATCCTTCATAGGGGACCGGTCTTTGGAGAATTCGTTGTCGGCGTGTCGCTTTTCTCATTAATTTGGCTTGAGTTCAGTTTATGATGTCATTAGTGTGGCGAAATGTGGTAGGATCTAGGCTGGATGGCGCTATCTTAAATGAACGCTACGGCCAACGGGAGTGGAGCGGTAGCTAATAGTCGGATTGGAAATAATCTTGTTGTGCCAGATTAATAAGCGGCCATATAACATCACGATACGACACACGAAAGCGAAGCAGTAACCAAATACGTAATTTAACTTGGGTGAAAAACTAACGCGGATGAAGTCGGGGGTAGAAGCTAGTTCTGCTAATATTATAAATGTGAATGTTTGTGAAGATGGATGGATGGATGTTAATTACTGTTTACTGGCTAAACAGATCTGGATGAAATTCGGAACTGAGATAGATTGTAGTAGTAGTAGTAGTAGTGCGCGTTAAAGTTTATATATTATCCTATGGAAACCGTCCATTTTTTCGGGATAAAAAGTTCTATTCCTGACTGTAATCTATCTCAGTGCATTTCAACAAGATTCGGTCAGCCGTTTAACTCTTTAACCGCCAAGGTCGGATTAATCCGACAAATATTTTCGGATGAACGAGATGATGTATTTGGTCGTAATTATCCGATGCTGGTGAAATGGACACGAAAATATTTGTCGGATTAATCCGACCTTGGCGGTTAAAGGGTTAACCGTGAAGAGTCACAAACATCCATCCATCTATCCATCCTCACAAACTTTCGCATTTATAATATAGGATAACGTCAGTAAACACCTACTGTAAGGTAAGCCTTCATACTTGCAATTTGCTACATAGTCAAAGTCAAGCCAAGGTAGAAAAAGGGCAAACAGCTTTTAAAAAATACATTTACATAACGTTAGCAAGAAATTCATCTGTAACTTTAAGTAGTCTTGAAATGTTATAGAATTGAATTTCTTATAAACCTTGACTGAATCTTTCTGTATATTTTCCCCAGCATATGCGTATTTACTTAGAAGTCTGAGATTAGCTTGATGTAGCAGTTTTTATTTTCTACATTAGGTATATTGAAAAAGAAACGTTTAAAGAGTTTTTTTTTTTTGTGTGTAATTTTATAAACAGAAAAGACACGCTAAGGTAAGCGATGTTTTATATAACACTGGCTTCTTCTCGCAACTTCTTTCGTGTGAAAGTCATACATAAAATAATATACCATCATGCCAGTATTCCCCGAAGGGTTAGGCAAAGTTGTACCAATGTACACCCACAGTTCGCCGTTATATTTAAGTCCCATGTAATAGGGGGCGAGCCTATTGCCATTAACCGGGCACAAATCCAAACACCGAGCTGCTACTGAGAATTTCATAGAAAAACCCAATAACATTTTTGCTCGACCTGGGAATCGAACCCAGGACCTCTAGCGATGCAGTCGCGCTTAGGACTACTAGACCAACGAGGCAGTCTGTGGTGAAAGTCATACAGTTTACCATAAAACAGCCAATTGCAGCTTTCTTTCAATGAAATGATTTTTGTAATCACACCAGTATTTTTTTTTCTTTAAGACTGAAGGTGGCAAACAAGCTAACAGCCCGCTTGATGTTAAGCGGTCACCGCTGCCTATGGACACTTGCAACACCAGAGGGCTCACTCGTGCGTTATTCCCGAGATTGCCTGTTATAAACAAAATAATGTTTTACCTTTTTTATAATATTATCTTTTATAGAAGTATAGTTTAGCACCTACACATAACGTGCTGTTGTCCGTGGTTTGTTGGTACCCGGATAAAAGTACCTATCTTTTACGAGCAGTATTCCAGTAAGAGGGAAAACCGCGGGTACTGCTTCTGTAGGATACTCTAACGCGTAATTTACGGTGGATGAAAACCCACGGTAAGTTACGTCTTTGATTACTGCTCCGCTCCCGTGGTCCGCAGCGTAATTTTATATTACCTTCCTCAATAAACGGGCTATACCTATATCATAAAAAGCTTTATTTAAATCGGACCAGTAGTTCCAGAGATTGCGCTCTCAAACAGTCAAACAAACTCTTCAACGTTATAATATTAAAAACCAGTGCGCCAAATACGATTCAATCCCATTAAGTCTTCAATTCGTAATAAAAAAACAAAAAAAAAAAACATTATTTCTGAGATAACCTCTCATCAGGCTCTCGTAAAACCGAGAAGCGTATTAAAATTAATTGGATAAACCAAAGATATTGATAATAATGATAATAATACTGCAGGGCAAAATCCTCTTCTCATACAGTGAAGGTACAAGCTTTATTAGTTTATTTTAATGGAATTAATAAAGTACAACTTATTGTAAAACCTACATTATTTAAAAGAGTATGTTCGGGGTTGAGATAAGATAGATAGTTAAAGGATGAAATAAGAGATGAAAGTCAGCTTAGGGTTAGTGGCGTAGTATGGTGGTAGTGGTGGTGTAGTGGTGGTGTATGGGTGGTGGTGTGGTGGTAGTAGTAGTGGTGGTGGTAGTAGTAGTATGGTAGTAGTGGTGGTGGTAGTAGTAGTGGGTTATGGTAATAGTAATGGTGGGTTAGTGGTAGTAGTAGTGTAATGGTGGTGGTAGTAGTAGTAGTGGTGTAGTAGTGGTGGTGGTAGTGGGTGTTGTAATGGGTGCTTATGGTTATGGGTTAATGGGTTATGGTCACTGTATTGTCTGTTGTCACAAATATAAGATTAAGATTAATTTATAATATGATTATGAGTCACGCCCACGGTATGTCGCCGAATTACGTACTGATTATTGCGGTGTAAGTGCAATAATATAAATGATAGAACATACTGAACGGGTGACGCAATAATGATGGCCCAGGTAAACATCTGTACGGTGGTTGACTCCGTACAGAGTATGTATAGTGTTACTTTCCCATTCTTCTCCATACGAAACTACTTTTTGGAATGCGTATCTAGATTCAATATTAATAATTGTTTCTCATATAATTGACGTTCAAAAGTGCCTTTTAATGGTCTAATTGAAATAAATGATTTGACTTTTGATTTTTAAATCACCACGCTTGCTCAAGGCGGATGGGCGGGCGATTTTAGACTTATATTTACTACAAATCCAGGTTTCCTCACGATGTTTTCCTTCACCGATGTCAATGATGTCCACGATAAACTTAGAAAGCACATATGAATTGAAAACGTCACATTAACGTCGTTTGTGCCCGGTTAATGGCAATAGGGTCGCCCCATATTACATGGGACTTAAATATACCGGCGAACTGTGGGTGTACATTGGTACATCTCTGCCTAACCCTTCGGGGAATACAGGCGTGATGGTATATTTCCTTTTTTTTTTTCACGTCACATTAGTAATTATATGGAGGAAGATATTGATATTTACTTAAAATAAACAGACGATCACTTTGACTCCTAATCCATAGGTTAATTAAATCCTAAGCATTATTCAGTGAAATCCTATGTTTGAAGTATTAAAGATCTGAAGCGGAGTCTATCAGTAATTAAACAGAAGGCGTGGAAGGATTTAATCAAATTAGTAATTAGAATTTAGTCATATTTGAAGTGCTTTGTAGTCATTTAATCTATGATTATCATTAATATCTCACAATATGATTAATTATATCGTTTAGAGGATTATCTTAAGGTCAATACTACTAATTAGAGACATTTAAAATCTAGTCTTAATCTTATTTTAGCTACAATGACATACAAGGAAAATTACTCATAATATAAAAGTTTGGTCCTGGGTTCGATTCTCAAGTCGTGGTAGGTGTTATTGGGTGTTGCTATTACGAATTTCTCGGTAGGTTTGAAAGTTGGTGGTTTACCATCTCCGCGTCTCGGAAAGTACGAGTACGAAAAGACGTTGCTACTGCGCCCGATTTGACCCTGCTCGTGCCCATCGGACTATGGGTGAGAGAAAAGGTGGTGTACGTGTGAATGCGCATACAGTTGTGATATGCGCATTCACAGGTACACGACCTTTTCTCTAATATATAATCCTATAATATCCTCTTTACTCGACTAGCTTTCATGAGGAGCTCGTGGCTAAATAATTACAGCCGCATAGACCGATCTTCCGGGTTAAGCCACGCTTGCCGAGGTTAGTCTGTGGATGGGTGACCATTTACCATAGCGAGTTTCCTCCGTGCCTCGGACAGCACGTAAAGCCGTTGGTCCCGGCTGTCATTTGTAGATCTTTGACAGTCGTTACGAATAGTCAGAAGCCAAGAAGTCTGACAACCAGTCTAACCAAGGGGTATCGTGTTGCCCAGTTACTGGGTTGTGGAGGTCAGATAGGCAGTCGCTCCATGTAAAACACTGGTATTCAGCTGCATCCGGTTAGACTGGAAAGCCGACCCCAACATAGTTGGGAAAAGGTTAAGCAGATGATGACTCGACTAGCTTTTATGGCACAGATTAGTCGCTGTGATCAAAATTCAGTAGTGAGAATAATTTCACTATTAAGTAGTAGCTTTTCCCTGCGGCTATGTCCACGTAAATGTCAATGTAAAATAAGAAGTAGCCTTTATCCTCTCTTGGGGTTCACAGTCACCCCGTGCCAATGACATTAAAGTCAGTTCACTGGTTTAATCGTGAAAGCGTATCAAACAGACGAGAGTTACATTCGCATTTATAATATAAATAATTAAGTATGAAAATATGGATTTTCGGTCACAACTTAAAACAATTAACAATTTTCCGCATTATTACCGCAAACCAGTCGAATACAGCATTTACTTTTGAAGTATTCATAATTAATTGTTAATATTTCACGCAGCTTCACCAAAGATTTCATTTTATTTCAGTCACTGCATTTAATTAAGCAGACCACAGTGTGTTTCAGTTGTCAATGCTTGTGGGTTTCAAATAATTTATGTGATGTATGGTATATACTTAATTAGGGAACAGTATGGTTTTCAATCATGGCTTGGATTCGCATAATTATTGCATTGAATTTCCTAATTAATGTAACACACATACCGTCACGCTTGTATTCCCCGAAGGGTTAGGCAGAGGTGTACCGATGTACACCCTCAAAAATGTCACGCCTGTTTTTTAACTTAGGTTGAGGCAGAGGAATCGTGGGTCGCTAGGTAACAAAAAAAAACATTTTTTCAAGCAGACTAGACTTAGACTTAGTTAAAAATACCCGTTACTACGAGCAAAAGCTTTTTCGCCTAGTTTATACTATCCCTCTGTTAGGCAAAGGCCTCCCCCATGCCCTTTCAAATATACTTTTCTTACGCCACCAGTTAAATATAAACTGCAAAGATTGAAATGGCTGTTGAAAGGCAAAACTGCCCCGTTGGTCTCGTGGTCGCGAGTGCGACTGCTGTGCAAGGGGTCCCGGGTTCGATTCCCAGGTCGAGGAAAAAGTGTTATTGAGTTTTTCTATGAAATTGTCAGTAGCAGCTCGGAGTTTGGATTTGTGCCCGGTTAATGGCAATAGGCTCGCCCCCTATTACATGGGACTTAAATATACCGGCGAACTGTGGGTGTACATTGGTACACCTCTGCCTAACCCTTCGGGGAATACAGGCGTGATGGTATATATTGAAAGGCAAAAACAATGACTTTATCTCCAATACCCTCAAATGTAGTACAACTGAAAAGGTGAAGTTCCCATTGAGAACAGACAATTACTGGCTGATAATAAACCTGTCTAAAGTCTACCCAATGATAAAATTAGACATCGTCTCTTGATAAAGGCCCATTGTTCTAAGAGAAGACAAGTAAATTCAGATTAATCTCAATGATACTAAAGACTTCTCAATTAGGAGTTTGAGTCCTCATCTTTGATAGAAGCAGTATAATTTTACGTGATATATCTTTGATGACGTCATTAATATATCTTGTGTCGTAAAGAGGTGACGATTCTGTGAATTTTTAGTATGTAATTTGCTGTTTAGAACCAAGCCATGTCAAGTTTTCTTTCGTTGTTTGAAGGGATAGTTGTGAATTTAGATGTTGTTTTATTGTTTGGATCATTCATCATATTTTAAACGTAAATTTTGGATGTACAGTCTGTTGTCAACATTATCTGACCCACCCTAAACACAACCAAAATTGGACCCTCTGCCTATGATAATAAGGTTTAATTTCAATTTATCGATGAATACAGACACGCATAAACCCACCCAACGTTGTCGGAGCCACCGGCATTATATCATTTTGTTAAGCTATTTTAATCATTATCTCGTTGACATTAAAGTTAAAAACCTTTTAAGTCACCTTACATAATTAGAACCCAATCTTGAATTTCGTGGAGTCTTAACAAGTTCTTGTGGCTTGGCGGTTTGATGTTGGATTGGCGAGGAACAACATGTGGGTTCGAAAACACAGTCCACCTGTTATCAGTTTCTTTTTTAATTTGATTTCATTTCTACAAAATTGTTTGCATTATTAAAGAACGGCCAATATGATTTACGCCTAATAACTTATCTTGTAAACAGGTGGGTAAATTAAAAAAGTTTAAGTTCACATATATTTGCTTCGTGAGGTAGATAATAAATTCGTCTACTTAAGTGACAAAAGTTACACTACGCCTATTAGCATTGACTGTGCACACACATTTGTAAATCGTTTCGCATAACTCGTTAAGTATTTTTAAGCAATTTGGTGTAAAAAAGCATCATGTCGCAGCTTAATGACTATACCAAACATAAAATCATATTTTTACATGAGCAGAATGTTGGAATTAGAGAGATTGGTCGTCGTCTTAATATAACAGTAAGTGTTTTTTTTATACCTATTTTATTTAATTGATTGTGATTAATGAACGCGTAGTTGGCTATTTTACTATTACATTCACTCCTTACAAGTTACATAAACGGTTCCAAAAAAGTTTTTTTTTTTTTGTTTTAGAGAAATACGACTGTAGCTAAGACGTTATGGAGACAAAGTAAATATTCAGCGGATTCGTCCAGGGGCAAAAAACATCAAGTTTAGTCCCGAATGCGATTGCCCATTAGTGTAACCGCAATAAAACACCATATTTCAGTGGAAACAGTGAGAAGGCATTTACACGCTGCTGGAATAAGGAATTATAAACCGGCACAGAAAATAGCATTGACACCTGCTGAAGAGGGGTCCGTTTTCCCCAGGAATATTTAAATTTTAATTGAGAAGAAAATGTTGTGATCTTCACTGATGAAAAAAAAAACATTTAAATCGAACAAAGATGAACGTAACAAGGAACGGTGCGCCATCACTCCGCTACTAATTAATCTAGGATATTTTTAAACACACCATGTAAGTAAATGCTCAATGGATAGATTGTTAAACCATTAAAATGTTGCCAATTACGTGGTGATGTTATTGTCATAAATAGTTTTTTTCTATTTAAATGACATGTTTATTCACTACGTATAATAGGCAGCTATAAATCTTTAAAGCATTTCACAGATAAAATAAATTTTCTCGATAACAAACTTTCAAGAAAACATGCCTTTTTTAATGTTTATAAATGGGTAGATTTGATTATGGCATCCTCATAATATATTGTATATTAATTTGGAAATATGTGAGCATTTACTTACTTTATTTACCTAAGTGTTTTAATGAAATAATAAACATTTTAAATTTGCAATTGTTTAGTTTTATTTCTATGCGTTGTCCATTAAAGAACTGTAAAAAAAGTATAATTAAATAATTAAAAAAGAAACACCTGAGCAGAAGCTATATTTTGGTTAAACTTGATTTCGAACGTAAACAACGATTAGTGACCACAAGACTAAAGAATTTAAACCATATATATACTTTAATAAAGTTTATTCTTGCACAGCACAAGCAGCCAATCTTATCCTAGTGCAAATAGACATGATAATAAAAAAACTACCTATAAAATAGACAAAAATAAATTGTAAAGAGAAGTTGTTTTTGCAATTTAGTAAGGCAAGGAAAAATATGTTTGCGCGTTGTCACTGCATACCCTTAGTTAGTAGCATTTGAATACCAGTTTTACAATGAATACAAATATTTATTTTTCAACCAAGTTATGCCAAAATATTACCATTTTAGAAACTTTATACACTCAGCGGCATGGAATGTGGCCCAAGTGTGTTATGTAGCTTATCATCAAAATTAAAGTCAAAACAGCTTTTTTTTTTTGTTATATATCTTAAATGTTTATTCGCATCCTTAATGCGAATGATTGATTAACAAAAAAAAGGGTTAACATTTAAAATTTAATAAAATTACCAAAAACGACATTAAGTTCAAGTTTAAAAACAATGTTTATGAATGAAATTTACAAAATAACGGTATGGTACTTAAAATTAATAGCGGGTATTTGCACCTCTGGCTCTGATGACCCCATGCATGTGATCAGGCATGCTGTGGATTATGTTTTTAATATCCACATAGGGTATTTCTTCTCAGGCGGCCAACTGAACGGGTTTCATCTAACTGATAGTCTCTGGAGGGTTAGAATTGGATAAGATGTGTCTTTAAAGCATGTCCTAGGCATGTTCTCTCGGATTCATGCCTGCGCTTCGTGCCAGCCCCTCCAATTTTGTAATTCTCGCCTCCAATAGTTAATAATCCACGCAACGAACTGTGTGAGGTCGGACATTATCTTGCATTAAGATGAAATCTTACCATCGATGAATCCCACGAATGGTTTAACATGTTCTTGGAAGATCTCTTCAATGTATTGCACTGCCGTTAGACGACCTGCAACTGCTACCAACTCTGTGCGTGCGTCTGAACAGATTCCTCCGCAAATCATAACAAATCCACCATGAAAACTGACGATTTCCCTGGTAGTGATAGGCAGAAACCTCTCTCTATGCCTTCTCTATCCACGTTCGCGGCTATCTGGACCTCTTAAGGCCACTTTGCATTCATCAGTCCACAGAACTTTACTGCATTGCTCGTGAGTCCAATTTGCGTGTTCGCGAGTGAACCAAAGTCGAGGTACGCGATGGTGCCTGGGCAGCTCTGAACCTCGAATTGGTCTTCGAGCACGCAGATCCCGTTCCTCCATTCTTCTTCTTATTGTTCGCTCACTTACGTTGATCCCACTTGCCGTTTGTGGCCGCTGCTGTATTTAAACCGCAATAAGAAACCGATTTCTCAAAATTACGAGAGCGATGAATCGGTCATGTCGCGCTGATGTCCACCTAATACCACCACTTTCTGGTCTCCTTGTGTAAAGGCCAGTCTGGTCGTACCTCGTTAAGGCGTACCTGAGAGTTGGAAGAGGTACATTTAAAGTTTCGGCAATCTCTAGCTGCGTTTGCCCCTTACTTCGAAGCAACACAGCCTGAGCAACTTGAGCTGAAGTTAGAGGCACTGTGATCCAATTCTGGATGCATAAATGACTACAGATTAATTAAAAAATAAAACAATAAAGATTAAATGCACGACCATTTGAATATCGAGTTTTAACTCGCCCATGTTTAGTGCGTTCCGGTAACGAACTAACGTTAAGGGTCACAGAAATTAAACAAACTAACTTTATTTTGTGCTCGCTTTCTTAAATTAACAGAAACAAATGCCCTAACAATCTACCATTCGAAATTCTCATATGCGATATCAAAATCACTTATTATCGGTTTCTTTAAGTTTGGGCTACATTCCGTGCCGCTGAGTGTATTTGAAGATTATCCGTCTATAGTTCTTTACAATAATACAAGAAATACTTTTAGAATAAATTCTAAATTGAAAGCAAAACAATATCTTCGTCGCGGGATTTGATCTCGCAACTTGTCACTCTCAGTCTTACACACAGACCACGAGACCAGAGTTACTTGACCGAACTCATTAAAATAAGCTATTACACTTATTATATTATAACAAGTTGTTATAAGATTTAACCCAATGCTAACGTGATAAAGATCAAATTTGCGTGTGTGTATTTTTATTGTATTTATTCCTTCTCAGTTCTCGAGCACTTGACTGATAACCTCATATAAATTGAAATTAAACCTTATTATCATAGGCAGAAGGTCCAATTTCGATTGTGTTTAGGGTGGGTCAGATAATGCTGACAACCGACTGTACCTACATTGGATTGTAATAAAATTATTTTAACATTTTTTACAAACACAACCTTATTCAAATCCTTAAGTTGGGACTGAATAATTTTTTTAAGGGTATGCAACACACGTATTCTGCCCCCTGCCCCTGGTATTACAGGATTCTATAGAGTCCAGTACGTCGATTCTGTAAAATTCAGACATGAACTCGCATCTCACGTCGCTATTCAATGACATCAAATATTCAATCAAATTCAAATGACATTGATTTATTTGACACTTTGAAATGCGAAGTGAGCGTCGAAGTGACGGTGGAATTACCGTATAGAATGCCACTGCTGTAACCGCTAACCATCAGGTGGGCCGCTAGCCTGTATAATTGGCCATCCAATGTCATAAAAAAAGAATATAGTAAATCGCCTATTTTGCCTATTATCCTCATGTTAAGATTCACTAACCATGAGCGAAATTTACTATCAAACAAAAGGGCTACAGCTATATCTAGCTGCTTACATATAATAAGAACCCAAAAATCATCCCTTTTAATATTGTATTTACATAGTTAGCTATCTACAACTACGTAAATAAACAGTGTATAACTTAATATTCAAATTAAAGTGTCGGAGTCCTCGCATTTTAACACGTTGTATAACGTAGCTCGCAACACTTCTATTCTATTAAACCCAGCGCTTTCAAAGCTTGTGAAAAAAGAAAAGCAACTAGCATTTTGTTGTTCTTTCATTCCAGATAAGAACGGGGAGAGAAAGAGCGAAAGAAAAATATAAACACTTCTTTCAAACGTCAACTCGATGGAGATTGCAAATTCTTGCTGCTACTATTTTTATACGATTGCATTTTTTTGGTTAGCAAAAAGTTTTATTGGAAATTCTCAGTAGCAGCCCGGAGTTTGGGAGTTGGCCTCCGTGTCTCGAAAATTCATCATTCAAAAAAAGAAAAATCCATATTCAGAATGTCCTGTGCAACACAAACTGCAAGTAAGAAGATTTCATTAACCAAAGCAAATGCAAATATATGTATACGCAAATGCATTAGCAAATGTATTTGATATTTCCATTCCCTGTTTGTTTATATAAATCTCTATTCCGGGATGCCCATGCAAAAAATTGTTTGTATGACATCTGTGAGTATCTAAGGATCGTAGCAGGTGGCATTCTGATGTCTGCCTAATAAAGCCTTTTTTCATATGGGAAAAAGGCGTTAGTTTTTTACTAACTTCTGCCCGCAACTTCGTTCGCGTCATAGTTGATATACTAACTAACGACAACCATACATTTTTCTGGGATAAAAAGTAACCTATCTGTTAAATAATCATCTCAAATTTCATCCAAATCCGTTCAGCCGTTGCGAGAAAGAGTAACAAACATCCATCCATCCATTCTCGCAAACTTTCGCATTTATAATATTAGTAGGATGTGTGTAACTATTAGACAAAGTTAAAAAATGACTCACCTGATAATGTGTTTGTACGACCACCGCCCTAAAAACTATGGACGCATCTTGCACTCTTGTCTCGAGTGGCTTTTCCGCAAACTTTGGACACTGACTGTCACAAACTATTGTCCTGCACAAGAACAAAACAACCACCAACAAATCTCTGTTCGTGAATCTACCCATTGTTGGCCACAACATTGCTAAACCCATTTTGAACTTTAACTTCGTTGTTATAAATTACATTTTTCTATGGCACGTCCATCGCACGACACTAATTCTCTTCACTCGCCTTTTCCTCTGACGTTTCCTGGCTTGCATTTTTTATCTGTAACAAGGAAATGTGAATTAAATTTTCTGATGTTTTGTTCCATTTGAGTAATGAAGAGATTAATGTTTTATGAGGAAACATTAGAGCGTCAATCCACAAGCTGTTTCTGCAGAATTGCTGTCTTGTATTTATTTTATGTAAATTCATTACTTTTGTTCTCTTAACAAATATTTTACGTTTGACTTATTCTGTGTCTGTTTTTAATTCTTTCCTAAGATAAAACTTTCTAGTAATCAAAAAAACGTATGCACAAAAACAAACTTAACTCTAAGTTAAATTTAGAAAGTTACATAAAAAAATACCTTCAAACTCAATTAATTATTAACCTGAAACTTATAAAGGATTTTGGATCAATTTGAATTAGAAACTCCTAACGACCACTGAATGACGTCAAGCGATTATAAAAACATTAATTACGTGACTAACAAAACCAAAGTATTCAACAAAAGCCAAACTACATTTAAAATAATGAGTACCTACTAAAAACCTCCAATGTCGATAAGCGATGATTCTATAATTATTTTTCATGGAGCCTGTAATTTAAACTTTGTTTTACGTTAAAATTAAACAGTTGAATGGCATGCTACCTTTTAAACCTGCAATTAAGTCTTGGTAATTAATTTTCTATTAGACTTTACCCGTTCATTATGAATACTTGACGAAATTTTGTTTGTGACGACATGAATAGCGTGCGTTATGTTCCTTGTATAATAAAGTTTAAGTAAAACACCCATTTATTATGTTACCTTTAAGATATTATATAAGTTCAAGAGAAAATTTATACAAAGCTAAATATGTATGACGACACTTGATTTTTCCAAATAACCAAAATTATGTTGATAATAAATTCTTATTACACACAAATCTCTACATGGGTCAGATCTGAGTTCTAAGTCATATTTTTTTTCATAAATAGTTCTCAAAGATAAATTCCTTAAATCATTATTTTATGAAAATAAAACAACTATTCATTTATTTGTTGCAAGGCAGATTAAATCTAAGTATAAATTATGCTCGGAATAGTCGGAATATGCCAATGAGAAATCTTCACAGATAAAATATGAAACTACGTAACTGTGATTTACTATTTATTCATTGTTAGCACTTTATCTATAAAATAGAATAACACAACCCAATAAATCACACTTCTTGCATTCTGCAGAGTTAACAAGCGATTCTGCAGAGCTGGACTCGTGTTTTGATACACTAATCCATTTGCTCACAACTCATCGGCTTTACATCGAGTAAGCTCCGTAAATATTTCACAGAAATGGTATTTAATAGACTGTAATGAATATAAATGTACAATCAATGCGATTAAGTGCTAAATCCTGTGATTACTGTTGAAACTGACAATTAAATTATTTTATTTGGTAATGAAATGTCCATTTATATTATTGTGTAAGTCAATTCTCAGTAGCAGTCCGGATTTATGGATATAATCATTATATAGAAAAGACGTGGAGTACCTTTATTGAAATTAAATCTTAAAAAAAAAACTAAAAAAACAACAATCTTAAAATCTTAATAAAATCTTATCTTTTTTCTTTCTTATTCTATTGTATATGACTAGCTGTAAGTTTTCCTAAAATTATTAAAATAAATAAATAAAATAAATAAATAAATTATTTCATCATATATCATTATCATTAAAAATCACAACAAAGGCCTCTTCACATACAAAGAAGGCACGATCATTGACCATCCCGCTTGCTTAAGGAGGCTTGGCAATTTCAAACTTATATTAATTACAAGTCCATAATATGTCCTCCTTCACCGATTTCAATAATATCCAAGATATACTAAGAAAATAATATAAATGAATTTAAAAAAGTAATTATCATTGAAGCTTAAATGATTTTTTACTGAAAAAGTTTTGAACTGCAATTTAAAAATAATAAATAAGCGACACGGTTTTTACTTTAAAAACTTTACAGTACCTCTACTCAACATTAGTTCAGACGTACCACACAAGGGACAAATTAGAATTCGACCTACCCGCCCACTCATACAATTACAAGTTGTATTGTAATATATCGAAACAAAATTAATTCTAAGGGTCGCGGCAAAAAAGGTTCGCGTACTGGTTGCGTACTGCTGTCAACATTGAAGAGGGTATTTGTTCATTGTTTTTGCGTTACATAGGAATTGTTACATAATAATTAAGAGCAATAATTTGACTGTAACAGAAAGGTTAGGTAAAGGTCATTCTAATATACTCGTGTCCGTTACAAGGAATGTAAAATTGAAAATGGTTGAACGTCTTGATGAATTAGGGTGTTATGTAAGACAGGGAAAATATTTTAGCTGTTCCATCCGCTAGTAGAGTGCAAATCATTTTTTTTTTAATAAACCATTTAAAGGCACTTTTGAATGGTCAGGGAGTCAGTCAGCCAAAACAATGCTACGAACTTTCAGGAACGATCGCAATCTAATCTCATTTTCAGTATATCAAAAGTATCTCTAATTTACTATAAAAAAGACCTCCCACTGTAGGGCAAAGACCTGCCTTTCTGAGATAGTGTGGATAAATCCTGACTATAGAAACTATCCCCAACACACCTCGCCCACGACCTTCGCCTAAATTTATTAAGAAAATCTACCGAACAATCTGTTCATGATACACCTGTAAACTTAAATAATACCAAACCAACAGTAATTATACCTGTCTCCAAACCAAACACAAAGCAACAATTGTTACACAACAATATACAAGTTCTAAACACAAAATCGATTCAACTAGAAACTAACATATCCCAAATCCTTGTTCACATAATCTGAATCCCTACAACTAAATTTGTTGACAAAGGTATTAGAGTCGATCATTAAATAGGATGAACTCAATCTGCAAAGCATGAGTAATCCTTCAAACACGGCCTACTTAGGGGTCTTTATCCCGTTATATGAGCCCTTAAGCTTCGAAGAGTGCCACTCCCCTTCTCATATTCAGAGATAAACGAAAACCTTCTTACAGCTGTGCTAATAATATACTAGAGGTTTTGTGTAACAAGATCCTGATGTATGTCAAGAATGTTTGAAATGTTAAGTGTGTTGAAGATGGTAAGTATTTGTATGATGTTAGAGTTGACAATAATGAAGTAGACCGTTTTCTTTTTGAAGTAAATAATGAGTTCAAAGATCAACCTAATAAGACTTTTTTACTGATCTGCATTGTTTTAAAAATAGAATTTAATTTGTTTTTGTTTTATTTATATCATCAGTCTTATATAATTCGTGATTCGTCGTGTTGGATGGCCCATTGGTATAAGCACCCGCCTCTCAGGTATGAGGTTGTGCAGTTTCCATCCCGTTCAAGTACCAATAAGATTTTTTCAATTAATATTTTCTTTCTAAGTTCTTCTAGGACATCATCGACATCGGCGAAGAAAAGCATCGTGACTTATAAACAATATAAGTAAGTCTAAAATCAATCCATCTTGAGTAAACGTGATCAATGTTGGTGCCCTCTCTGTATGAGAAGAGGCCTTTAACCTGCATTGAGACAATAAGAGGGTGGTAGTATTATTATTTATTATCAATTAACCTTCATGATTATTCCAGGAAAATTACCAAAGGCACAAACCTGAACAAAGGTATCAGTATTAGAGACAGTACATACAATATAATAACGGCCTCAAAACAGTCTGTCATCAAACTTAAGTAACTATGTACTCCAGAGATAGTAAACATTTCCACAAATGTGGACACACAATGACATTTATTCCCGCTTAGTCCTTATACTCCATCGTCTTAAATCAAAGTCGTATCAAAGGACCAAGAGACAGGGTTCAATATATCAGCATTATTACTTTAACAAAGGTTGAGGACGTCATTTACCGATTCTGTTTCACTAGCCAAGGAAAATTGATTTATTGCCCGATAAGAGTGGCTTGCGGTATCTAGGAATACGGTCCTTTTTTAAGAGTGTGTATAGATTTTCTTTTGAGGACTCAAAGTGATAAAGAAAGGTTCTAGTGGGGTTAGGAACTTCGTTCATTTTTGGGCAAAGATGATAACTTATAACATAACCTTTTTATTTTGTTTTTGAGGAGGTTTAATCAGTTTTGTGGGTTTTCGTGTTACGTAATATTTTGTGTACGTTTAAGTTTCCAATTATTTACCAAAACCAATTTCGTTTTCCTATTAATTAGTACCAATTGTGATAAAAATCTTGTTGAAACTCCCGGATCTTATTACTATTATAAATGGTAAAGTTTGGATGGCCATCCATCCAAACTCAATTACATTATTATTGTTTGTTACTCAATGTCGCCAGAATAGCTGAACGGTTCTGGGTGAGATTTAGCACAGAGATGGATTGTCTGGAATAACACATAGACTACGGTTCCCATGAATAATATATCAAATTTGACGGGGAGGAATATTATAAATGCGAAAGTAACTCTGTCTGTCTGTCCGTCTGTCTGTCTGTCTGTCTGTCTCTTCTTCACGCCTAAACCATTGAACCGATTTCAATGAAATTTGGTACAGATATAGTCTGAGACCCGAGAAAGGACATAGGATAGTTTTCATCCCGGAAATCCCCCGGGAACGGGAACTATTAATCCACGCGGACAAAGTTGCGGGCAAAAGCTAGTAGTTCATAAAGAACGTCGTAACTATTCTATTTGTATTTAAAACGGTGTACAATAAAGAGAATCCTATTCTATCTCTTAAGCGATTTAAAATTCTATTCCTTAAGTGATTCTACTTGGCAAACATTTTCCATTATTTAGAGTTCAATTTTCTTCAGGATTATTTCTAAGAACCATACAAGGTCAATAGCCTTATAAAAGGCTTAAAGGTATTTAGAAATTGTATTATTAACAGGAAGTAAGCCTGTCTTTCAAGACGGTTCTTCCCGACATGAAATTTGAAGAAGGAGGAAATCTTATTTTGTACAATAGGCTAACCTCTTATGTTACTTACGTTATAAGTACCTATAATACAATAGAAGTACTCTTGTTTGACTTTGATTTTCTCGTAAACTTCTCAGAAAATAATCTAAAAAGAGCTCATCAAATTACTGCCAAACTCGTAAAATAATGGAGAAACGTAATATCTCAATGTAATAATAAAATGGGGAAGCAATCATACCTAATATTATACATGCCTGTACAATGATGAAACCATAAAAATGAAACGGTAAAACTTTTTGTATGTTATGCAATACCTGTGGATTTTTGAAACCATAGGAGTTTTATACTATTACGAGCTTCTGCCCGCGGCTTCGCTCGCGTTAAAAAGTATTATCTTTCATCCCCTTAGGGGTGGAATTTATCAAAATCCTGCATGCCAAATTTTAGCCCGATCCGTCCAGTGGTTTGGGCTGTGCGTTGATAGATCACTATGTCAGTCAGTCAGTCACCTTTAAGTTATATATATTTAGACTAGCTCCTGCCCGCAACTTCGTTCGCGTGGTTTATAAGAACCGCGTTTAGTTACGTCTTTTGTTACTGCTCCGCTTTCGTTGGTCCCGGCTGTCATTAGTTGATCCTTGACAGTCGTTACGGATAGTCAGAAGCCAGGAATTCAGACAACCAGTCTTACCAAAAGGTATCGCGTTGCCCAGTAACTGGGTTGTGGAGCTCAGATAGGTAGTCGCTCCGTGTAAAAGACTGGTATTCAGCTGCATCCGGCAAGACCGAAAATCAACCCAAGCATACTTGGGAAATGGCTAAGCAGATCATGATGACTATGAATTTTTGCAATCCGAACAGTAGTTCTATAAGAGCGTTTAAAAAAATACACAGTTAAACTAATAATAGATTTAATAAATTAGTATACATTGAAGAAGTAATTTTTATTTAATCATGTTTGGACGAAGAACCGTGTTCCATGTGTATTCATGTTATTTTTTTATGTGTTATCAAATTTTTGAACATGCTGATTTAAGCCATGGACATTTAAGACATGCTGATTTATCAGGAACTGTATAAGACCATGAACGCTAATTTAATTGTAATACTTAAGATCAGTGTACAGAAGCTGCTGACAAATCTGAATAAATAAATAAAATCAACTTCAAACAAAATATTTAATTTAAATCAGACAGGTTGAAAGTATAAAATTGAAATTCAAACACTAAGTATAATTTTATTGAAGTGTACTTTGAAGGTTTATAGTATACAACTTTGCTACAAAAACAAATATAAATTCAGAGATCAGAGCGAATAGGAAAATACCTTCATAAAAACACTAAACCAAGTATCATCATCTTCCTGCTCTTATCCCAAGTTACTTAGGGTCGGTGCAACACGTTTTCTTCCTCTATTCCGTCCTGTCAACTGACATGATATCACTGACTCCCTTTTCTTTCATATCATTCTTCACACAATCCATCCATCTTTTCTTTGGCCTTTCTCTTTCTCGCTGCCCATCCACATTTATATTCATAACTTTGGTCATATGCTTTTCATCCCTCCTCTTTACATCTTTATCAAGCCAACGCGGCAACTGTTTCCTTTCAATTTTTGCACTGGCGCTACATTTAATCTTCCTTTAATATACTCATTCCTGAACTTATCCATTCTGGTTACCGATACATTCATCTCAATATTCCCATCTCCGCTACATGTAATCTTATGTCATCCGTCTTCTTCCCGGCCCAACATTCTGATCCATACAGTACGATACGGGGGTACCATCTCTTAAAACAGTTCCATTTTAATATTACTTTGTAATTTAAGCTGTCGGATTTTCAACTATCGGCGCTAAGCCGAACGTTGAAAATCCAACAGTGATCCAAGCAAAGTAATATTAAAATAATACTGTTTAAAAACACAGAACTAAACAACAAAGCCAAATAGATTTGAACAAAACTACTTAAAACAACAAACGGATTCACAACAAACAATAAAGGAAATAACCGGTCATATTTCTAGAGGAAAACGAAACAGATGAAAATGTATAGACAGATATTCTTGTCGACGGTAACATTACAACACAGCTCAGCATATTTCTCGGTACATTAAGCACTTGAGTTATAACCAAACAAATGGTCTGACGGAGGCATATGTAAGGAAATTAAACTAACATTTTTCAACATTAGGACGAGTTCAGAGGTTTACAGTAAGTCGGAAGAGCAGGGTGGTGTGTGGTGTCAGTGATTTGTTTTTTAAATATGATAGGTTGTATTGTTTAGGTATTCATCTAAAAAAAGAATCTTTCTCCTTTTTTAATGAATGCTGATATTTAGCTCGTGGCTAAATAATTACAGCCGCATAGACCGATCTTCCGGGTTAAGCCACGCTTGCCGAGGTTGGTCTGTGGATGGGTGACCATTTACTATAGCGAGTTTCCTCCGTGCCTCGGAAAGCACGTAAAGCCGTTGGTCCCGGCTGTCATTTGTAGATCTTTGACAGTCGTTACTGTTAGTCAGAAGCCCGAAAGTCTGACAACCAGTCTTACCAAGAGTATCGTATTACCCATTACTGGGTTGTGGAGGTCTGATAGGCAGTCGCTCCATGTAAAATACTGATATTCAGCTGCATCCGGTTCAACTGGAAGCCGACCCCAACATAGTTGGGAAAAGGCTAGGCAGATGATGGCTGACTATTATATTTAACGTAAAAATCCCTCTAAAGTGTCATTGAAGTGAGCTGTTACTCCTTAGCACTAAATTCATTGTTTGTTTAAAGTGTCCATTGAAACGTTAAAATCGTAGAGGTGATTTCCAAATCTATACTTTAATATTAGGTATAAATATGAAAGTAACTCTGCTTGTCTGGTACGCTTTCACGACTAAAACCAATTTCGATGAAACGGGATTTTTATCACGAGACTTTGTCTGTGCCCACGATAATCGACATTTCCGTGAAAGCAGCCACCAGCATTAGCTAGCTACTTATAAAAACTCCAAAAACGTACCAAAATCTCATCTCTCACCACACCACTAAAAGCTCACACAGGTTTATCCCATGTCAAGCCCGATATTTTTTTTCTTTTTCCTACTTACTTAAAAAACGACGCGTCGAGTAGTAGGTACACGGAAAATTAAGCTGGCTAATTCCGAAACGCTGACTTAACGCATCTGAACACACCGTTATAAATGGAGTGATTTAACTGGATAACAGACCTTTTCAGTGTAAATGTGAAAAGGGTTTTTGAGCTGGCAGTTTTCGTGTGTGTGCCACATATGGTTTTGGCGCAAAAAAAGATGCGAAATTAGTTGAAAATTACTGTGAGGGAAATTATTTTGCAGTGAATAGGGCGCTTTTATTTGAAGATGAGGGAGACGAATAGGTCGGTATACTCGTAGTACTATATTTTTCTAACATCTGGTGGATTTTTTCGTCCACATTATGTTACGTTTTTGGTTACTGCCCCGTTCCTGTGTTTTGTAGCGTGATGTTATATAGCCTATACTTTTCCTCATGAATCTGGCTATCATAAACTAAAAGATACTTTGCATTGCAACTGTTCGTTTCAGAGATAAGCGCGTTTAAACATTCACAGAAACAAAAAATAAACTTCAGATTTATTATATTAGTAAGCAACTAAGCATACATAGTAATCTCCTTTGGTAGAATGGATCTTCATAAAGAGTCTATTTATAGATAATTGGTTGCGACAAAGGAATAATGGAAGTACTTATAGAAATAAGATTGTATGGTTCAGTGTTCTTAGACGAAGTAATTACGTATTTTCGTTTATTTGATAATCCCATCCAATTTTACTTGTCAGTTAGCCTGAAAATTGCTTAGAGATCATTATTGAGTGATACGCAAACGTTTTTTAAAGCAATTAAAATAAATTGATCACTCCTGTGTTCAGCTTTTTCAAGAATAAAGCATTAAGAAGATTTGTGGATAAAGGCAGGTGACTACTGTAATGAAAATATCTTGTAGAACAGTTTGGTATCGTTGACTCTTACAAGGAGGTGACCAAAAAAAGATAAAGAATCAATTATACCTGGTCAAGAATGAATAAATACTTGTTTTATTAGTTGTTTAGGTAAATAATGTCAGTATTTCAGATTATGCCTCTTTCCAAGAACAGAATCGTTGTAATATTGCGTATGTACGAGTAGTAGACAGTAGTACGCGGGTATATCACTGCCACTGCTTCAACGCCCGCTCGCCTGAACCCAACGGCAAGATGACCCATTCTATTAATTTTATAAACCTCCGGCGAGAATACAAAACTGCACTTTGTGTAAGTGCACTTACAATTAAACATGTAAATACTAGTATATTAATTATGATTCCATTCACTGCCATAAACATATAGCATCATGTAGATAACCCATAATTTTTAACCTAAACAATATTTCAGTAAAAAAAAACTATAAACTACAAAAAAATTCATAATGAAAGTGACAAAAATGTCAACGTGTCATACAAATTGAATACAAACAAAGATACTTCAAATATCGTGTTTGAAGAACTGAAGAAACCCTTCACCCCGACCTTCATGACTTGGGATTCGAAACAAGACCTCTTTGTAATAAGAAAAGGGTTTTATATAAGTTATGGAATAATCTATGAAGTGTGGATAGCTGTGATGTAGGTACAGAAGATATGGATGAATGAATAAGTTTTAGATTTGATACAGTATTTTATTTCTTGTTTGAACAAGGAGATGGAGGTTTTGATATTGAATGACATTGAGTTGTATAAATATTGTGTAATGAGATATTTAATAATAATGGTATTGGTTTAGAAATTGACGAAACACAGCGTTCTACTGATGACAGATGACAAACTCAAAGGATTTTCTGATCATGGATACTATTTTCCAGTGGTTCGTGTGGTACCTATAGAACTGGATTAAAGTAAATAATGGGGCAATTATGACTATTTAATAATAATGTAATATCATCCTATTATTGTTTAACTGCAAGGCAAAAGCCTTTTCATATATAAAGCAGACATGCGCATCAATAACAACGCATACCCAAGGCGTTTTAACGATGTATTTCATAACCAGTGTCAGTGATGACCAAGATCAACTTAGACAGTATATATGAATTCAGTCACGTTGGTGCATGCAAGGTATCGAACCCGATACCGCATGCATGAAAGGTGGGCACCTAAACCTGGGTCATTATGATAATGATAGCAGGTAAAATAAAATGAGAAAAGAAGAAAGTGGAAGGAATCTAAGGAAGAAATGGTGTTCCAAGGAAGCAATGGTGTTGCAGACGACTCTTAAATAACTATGGAAATGACAACAAAATCATACAAACATTATTCCAAGCTTCAAAAGTTCTGCAAGGACAAAGAAGATTTTCTATACAATGTAAAATAGGTAACCCTTATGGAAACAACAGTCTTTGCTGTTGCTTGTAGCTTAGCATAGAATATGTTAATGCTCCAAGCGACAGGTGGCGTTGACTCTAACGGGTCTCAGGGAAAGCTACACACATTCAGAATTTATATTTTAGCGCAAGGCTTTTCTTAAGACGTTTTCCTCCATCGTTTGTAATTTGTGATACATTTTAATGAGGTATTTTACGTTTGTGAATTTTGTGAAGGCAGATTCGGAATTTTTGGCTGCTTCGTGAATATAATTATGTACCTTTTATGTTTTCCTGTTTTATCGTTTCTTCTGATTGTAATATATTGTATGTGCCTGTCTCCAAAGTGATGGGTTAAATCCTTCCAAGCGATTACATTGTTAGCACGTATCACAGACCAATTCAAACCTTCGCCTTCGGTACTATTCTGTCAAGATCTCCCTTGGTAAATTTAGATGAGGTTAACTGTCAAGCTTCCATCACTAGAAACGGGAGACGCTTTTACCAGAATATACAGATTGTTTCTGTCAATGTATATTATTGAATATTGCAGTCATACTGATCCTGCATACAAAATATTGTAAAACATTTATTTCAAAAACGTAATAATGACTCCATTATTACGTTTTTGAAATAAATGTTTTATTCTTTTCCATACAACCAAACCTTCTGTTATAATCAACTAGATTGAAATCTTTTTTCTTGTACATGACGATCAAAAGTGCCTTCCAATGTTCTGATTGAAACAAACAATTTGTCTTTGACTTTGACAGAAGTTCCTACGTTACTAAACATTAAGGGATGTCTAAGGATTATCTCATTGCTTATACAACCCCTATCTCTCTAACTACGCATGCGTAAAGTCCAGATACCGTGTAACCCTAATCAAAACTAGCTCGAACAAACACGACGTACCTACCTGTTCTCGTACTAATTGATGTAATCACAGCAAGTGTTCTGTTATCGCATTAATTGTTCCCAAGACTATGTTTATCAGATCGTGAATTAGATATCATCTCTATTATGGCTCTATTAGGCAATAGATGATGTTTAAGGTCAATAGATTAGGATCGTTTGTAGGAGTGAAGTTTGTTTTGTGGTTGGTAATTGAGTAGCGATTATCAAGGGCACAGGCTTGTTCTCATATCGAGAAGGCACGAGCCTTGATCACCATGCTTGTTGAAAATAGGTAGATAGATAGATTGGCGATTTGAGTCTTATATTAACTGTAGGTACTTTTGACTTTGTAAGTCCATATTAACGTGAGGAAATTTTCCTCACGGCGCGGCGTTTTCCTTTACAGATATTAGTGATTTGCAAGATAAAATTTGAAAGCACATATCGATACCAGAAGTATCAATTAACGTAAGGGACATTTTGGCGAAAATGAGTTATATATATCATTGGATTCAGAATTTTTTGCTCTATCGATTGGTATTATTAAAAAAATTCTATCGTTAAAAAAAATTCCCTTACGTTAAAAAAAATTGGCCTGCGTAAAACGATTTATGAAAAAAAAATGATGTAACGGACGTTTACATTTTTTTTTCTCTGAAAAATAAAGTAAGTCATAGTGTTAATAATTTACAACCTCAGTCGATTTAAATACCATGTCCCTTACTTTAATTCATGATTAGAGTTTTTTAAGAATTATTTCTAAAGGTGATGGCTAAATGACTGCCTCCGGGCCAGATACATTCTGGAATGTATATGAATCTTACATAGCCTCATAATATTTAAAAAATCATTCATGAATTATGTAGTGTTTAATATTTTCCTAGCACTTTCGTGAACTATTTATTAAACATAATAAAGTATCTAAAAACAAAACTTTTTCATCACAAACATTCGCTTATAAATATACAACCTCATTTTCGTTTTTTGTTTTATTCTTTTTCGTTTTATTTTTTGTCAGTTGAAGAAAATTATATACTGTCACACACCTTTTTTTCCTTTTTAGGCAATATTATTTTACCATTATATTATTCCCAAAAAGTATCTGAATCTTTTTTACATGAAATAGTACTAATATTTAGCCATTCAGCATTACATTGTACCTAGTACCATATTTATACATGGTACCTGGCACATGGGGCAGTGGTCTATACTTCCATTTAGCCATCTCCTTTCATTTAAATCTGTGATAGCTAAGCTGAAACTAACATTAATCATGCAAAGAACCTATTTCCATGGTGTTAAAATACCATAATTTTAGTAGATAATCTATAGTTACATCAAATTGCAACACTGTAAAAGTCCTTTACAATAGGATTACGTATAATTTTCTATTTCTCTTGCTGCTTACACTATGCTTGACGGTTTACACATAAAATATTAGTAACGTAAGGCACAACTAAACATATTTTTTTAATGTAAAGGACATGCTATATTTTAATCCGCTGGGTATTCCTAAATATTTCGTTTAGAGCATGAAAGAAGAGGAAATTCTAAGAAACTTTGCTCTAGACACAATTAAAATTGGAGCAGACAGTAAAAAGTTATATCCAGATTTAAAAAAATAAAATCGTTTTTTGGCTCTCCTGAAAAACCGTGTTTTGTCCCTTACATTAATTGATACTTCTGGTATCGATATTATGAATTGAAAAAGTGACATCGGTACTCGCTCGAATTTGAACCTACAACCTTATTTTGAGAATTGGACGCCTTAATCGCTGGGTCGTCACGACATTTTTCTAGAAGTTATCAAGATAAAGATTTTTGGCAAAATGCGATATCAATACTCCCTCCCTCTTAGACTATTGTCTTACCTGATTTAAAAAAAAAAAACTAATAAACGATTAAAACAAAATTGAACCCACAAAGTAGTTGAAGTGTTCAATTTTGGTATCATTGTTAAATAGTTAGATTTAAATCTAAATGGCCCACTTATAAAAAGTAAATACTTCACAAAACATTTGAAATAAATTAAAATGTTCAATTCAAAAAAAGAATTACCTCCAACCTTTACACCGAAAATCTAATATTGGATAGTATCTAAATACAATACAATTTTCCAAATATTATTTTCAATAATAATAAGTTAGTTTTTGTCAAAATGTAATACAATTCTTAATACTTTAATTTGGAATATTTCTTGAAACCGAGTCCGTAATTGGAGGTGTACGGTGAAGGCCGAACCTGACCGAACTCAGTTTTGTATTCCGCATTCAAATTATTGTTTATTTTATCTTCGGATTCGTTTTCTTTTAGAAGGATAATAAATCATTGAGCCCTTTTTTACATAATACATTAATAAGTAGGTAATTAGTATTTCTAATTCAAGGTAAGAAGATTAATACGAGTAATTCTCATGTCATTTTTATCTTATTATTGCTAGTACTACACAACATATTATCACGCCTGTATTCCCCGAAGGGTTCTGCCTAACCCTTCGAGAAATACAGGCGGTGTGCCAATGTACACCTACAGTTCGCTGGTACGGTTAGGTAATAAGGGCGGCACGAATCATAACTCCGAGCTGCTACTGAGAAGACCTCCAGCGTAGCAGTAGCGCTTAGGACCATTTGGGTCGAGCTAGTACTAAAAGAAATGAAATCAAGTTAGACATCAACATAGGTAGCTATACAAAAAAACATTCACAAAAATTGAAACTAACGTAGGCAGTAGTCCTATCATAAAACAAACATTTATGTCAGCACGACTGTTCGTTTTGCATTTCAAACTAATATTTTCACTGTTACCGACGTTTTTATTCATGTGCACGCATGAATATTTTTTGATTGCTATTACTGCGTTGAAAATATTTTAACTAAAACGCTTTAAAACGTAAATAAAATGGATTGATGTCGAAAGTTCCATCATGTTCCACTTTAAAATAATTTCAAAAATAAAATTGCCATAAAATTACACTTTAATTTTTGTAAACTAGTTTATGCCCGCGTCCTAGTTCGGGTAAATTTCGTGTATTTTGAGCTAAATCCAACTATTTCTCTGAAATAAATGTAACTAATGTTACTCCTTATAACATCACTCAGTGGAAGCACTGTCATAATCAGTTCAGCAATTTCGGACAGATAGACAAAAAAAGTGCCGTGTAAACATATATATTTATTTGAACAACATTCATATTTATTTGTAAAAAGTTAACTTTGATATCGCAAACAGACACTTCAATTTACTTGATGGCTTTACTTTCACTTTTTTATATCGACGAGACCTCCATTACAATTTATACTATTTGGGCCCAGTAAGTGGCCACGCCTGTAACTCCGTCTGAGGTGCTATGCAAATCGTCAAGGGTGCAGGTGAACGGACAATTAGGACACTCCAGCAATTGGGCGCATGAGTTAATAACAATCTCGTTGCGCTAATATTGATCAAACGTTTACTTATCAAACTTATCAAAGAGCGATGCGGAAGTTTTTCGATGTCCTATGAGCTTCATCCTTTCTTTGTAATGTTATTATTATTTATAAAACTTATAAATAATAATAACATTACAAAGATATATAATAATAATGCTTCTAATATTTTAAATGCGTAAGTTTGTGACGATGGATTGATATATGGAAGTTTGTTACTCTTTCACGTTTAAAAGGCTAAACGGATCTGGATGAGATTTTGTAGTGAGATAGATTGTAGTGTGGAATAATACAAAGGATACTTTTTATCCCGGAAAAATGTACGGTTCCCGTGGCAAAAACGAAGTCACGGGTAGAAGCTAGTTGTAAATTAATATCATTATTGTAACTGAATAAATAAAAACGCTTTAAAATAAAACATAATTACATAGTAGCAAAGCTTGATTTATAGGTATTTTTTTTAATAAATCCACGTGATTGATAAATCACCCGTTTCAGGTTAAATAAAATTTTATCTTTACAACACTTTTAAATTTTACGCTCAGAATTTCAGCTTCAATAAATCTTAGGCTCGATAATTCAACCGTAATAAATATTATCGTAAAATACCAACTTAAACTTTAGCTTTATATCCATTTGCTGTTAAACATTTTCAGCCATTTTTATTCAAACCTCATTTAGGTACTTTTATTGATAATAAATAAAGTTTAATTGCATAAAATAACGGCACTTTTTTGTTTTAATGGTCGAATCAATAGCTGTATCAGATTTGGCAAATAATTTACAAGCGCTATCTACGTGGTTAATTGGAATCGGTTTAATAAAGCCGAATTTGTATTTAGTTTATTACGTATACAAATTGGTTGGTTTTTTGTATAAACTTAGATTCCATTTCATCTGAAATTGGATACTACTTTTAGGATACCCGAAAGGTGCCAATAGAAACTCTACTGTCCGTCAATCTATCAGCATGCTATATCTCATGAAACGCAATCGGTAGAGAGTGGAAATTATCACAGAGAGTGTATTTCTATTGTTGCTTTAGCATCAAATAAAGTGAAGTTAAAAATCAAAGGGATACAATAAACTTCTTTTTTTGTATGTAGTATTATACTGTGTTAAATTTGATTTAAATTTTTATTTATTGAAATGCGCGAATCTTTGATAATTTAAGTCGGATAAATATAAAACAATGCTTTTGTATATTTTAATATCCAGATTAATGAGGAATAGTATAAGCTATTTAACATCATGCTGCAATCCACGGGAGCAGAGCAGTAACCAAAAGCGTCACTAAACGCGGGTGAAACCGCGCGGTATAGCTAGTTTTCAATAATTGTGGTCGATTACAAATTGACCAACAAACATTACATACTCAACCAAACTAAATACGTACTCTACTATGAAATAACAATTGCGGTATCAATACAATACAACAAAATAGTTTGTTTGTAGGTAATAGACTATTGTATAAACAATTGTATTGTATTGTAGAAAATTTGAAAGCGAATTCCGACTACCATGATCGGCTTCCTCTCTATGTATAGACTTGATATCATGCAATCCGGGTCTGTGCAATTCAATACGAAATATTCAGAATCATTGAGGCTCCCATTTGGTGGGTCAGTATTTTGGTTACATGTTCGTGTTGGAATTTGTAAGGAATTTAGTTGTTTTGTCCGTTACTGATAGTTCTTGGTATCGTGATAGTGGCTTTGATATTTGTAAGCAAAAATTCCTCATAAGTGTCAATAGGTGTGATTTTATATGCATGATAGATTTTAGGCTACTATACCCAAAGAGCTTTACGTTTTTCCCATTTTACGGTTCCGTTGGTCAAAATTACTCTGTTTTTCCGTCTATCGCAAAGCTGTCTTTTAAGCTATAATATAGCAGTTAGCAGTAGACACTTGAAATATTCTGAGGATGTGGCCTTTAAAACAACAACATCTGCTTAGCCTTTTTCCAACTATGGTGCAGCTGAATACCAGTGTTCTACATGGAGAGATTGCCTATATGACCTCCACAACCCAGTTACAGAGCAACAGGATACCTCTTGGTAGACTTCTTGGCTTCTGACTGACCGTAAAGACTGTCAAAGATCTACGAATGACAGCCGAGACCAACAGCTTTACGTGCTTTCCGAGACACGGGGGTGACACACCACCAACTCCCAAACTCCGGGCTGTTACTGGGAAATTCGTAATAGAAAAATCCAATAGCACTTTTTTGCCCGATCTGGGAATCGAACTCGGGACCCCACGGTCACCAGTCGCGCTTGCGACCACGAGACCAATGGGACAGTCAGTAGTGGCCGCTATAACTACAAATAATAAAAATAGAAGGGGGTCGCCCGTACAAGAAACGTTTTTTTTTTTTTAATATATAATGTAAATATTGCACGGTGGTACGGACCTATAACCTAGCAAATGCTGCTCCTGAAAGGTACAATATCAAACCTTAAATATTTAAGCTAAAATAAATATAAACAATTTTGGAGCCTTTCGAGCACATCAATATTTATAGCTATAAGTAGGAGACAGGAAAAGTGCTTTAATAATTTTCCTTATTGCCTACTAAATATTTTAGTTATTTCCTAATATCTGTTTATGTACTAGATATTTTATTTTATTACAAATTGTAATGGTGTAGGCTACTAGCCAGTGAAACAAAGTCAACTGTACACGAAAAACTGTATAATATAGCTGCAAAACACATACAAGAGCAGTAAACTTATATAAAATACAATATTAACAAAACTATGGGACCGTCGACGATAAAACAAAAAAAAAACATCTATCTGTCCTATTGACGGATGCGCGCGCCGCATGCGGGAGGCCGCATGCGCGGCTAGCGCTTTACACGTCAAAATTTATTTATTCTCTTAATATTATAATGTGTTAGTCTAATCATTTATTTGGTCAATAAATCAGCATTTCCATACAAAGTGGCAATGCTGCCAGTGTCTAGGGCAATCGTCCCATTGATAGCGATGCAGACGATTTTGATTGCCCTATGAGCTTCCTCGTTTCTTTTGTATGAATTGTACATACTTTGTAATTTAATTTAATTATTTATAAGTTTTCTGTTTAGGTTAAATATTCATAAATTAAAAACTTATAAAAAATGTTTATGTATTGGAATATTTTTTTTTTCAGCGTAATCATACTGCGCAGAAATAAACCACTGTAAATACAAGTCCTATTTCATCAGAAAGCGCACGAAAATTAAAATTCCACTCAAATACTTCTAAAGCAGTTATCAAAGCGAACTCGCGTTCACAATACGATGGAAATTGTAATTTATATCGCGAAGTATATAAATATATAAATAATACTAACAAAGCATTTTAGGGTATTCAATAACTTTTTCAATTATTATCAAACATTGGAACAACTTTTACAATGGCATACGTATAAACGTTTTGTGCCCATAATACGGTTTTGAAATCAGTTTTTGTTTTGCAAATGCCGCGTTTGAGGACAAAGGAGCAGAAATTTTGAGAATAATGAAGTGTTTAGGGCTAGCGTGATTGTGGATGCCTTTCGAGTTTTGTTTGCGACGACAATTTCCGCGATAATAGCTTTCAGTCTTGGTATAAACAGATGAATGTTTTGGTGGTTATTTATTTTTTAGTTGGGTTTTTACGGAATAAGTAATATACAGCGGTACTTTTAATTTAGGTACTGCACATCTTTCAGAGGGTGAAAGTAGGTATTCATGAATACAAATAACTCTTAATATTGAATCAATCGTGATGGAGCTTTTTTTACCGATGGGAAATTATAAATGAATTCCCCCGCCCTGGGCGGAGCGGGAGGGAATGTCAGACTTTTACTGACTAAAAGCCATCCATGTTCCTTCTTGTGCCCTTTGCGTAACGGGGGCGCGGTATCTCTTTCGAACAACCCACAGCCCCGGCTTGGTGATGGTTCTGTCGTATATTTTTGTAAAGAATAGCTGGGTTTCTTTTTGTATATTTTAGAGGTGGTCCTTTCGTAAAAGTAGATCGTATTTGTGAGTACGTTTGCCTGAAAAAAACTCCGCCTGTATGTCATAATATTAGCGTAGATAAAATATCCTATTGGAATATAAGAGTTACAGAAAAGGGAGTCTGTATTTGCTCACACACTCCTGCGTACTTGGCTAGCCTTCATTGATATTGGCGTCCATTATCGAAATCGATCTTGGAAATATGTATTATTATTTTATTCTTACAACTTATTGTAAAATATTTATTAAAGAGTAGGTATTCAGTTTCTTGCCCATTCTTCTCAAATATTCTTTCAAACTACCTTTTGTAATGGGTAACTAGATTCAACTTTTTTTTCTTTCTCGTAAATGACTTTTAAAAGAGCCTTTACTGGTGTAATTAAAATAAACGATTTCACTTTGATTTTGTTATTACTGCCTTGTGTTTAGCAGTACACGTCTGTTAGCTAAATATCGATAGCGATAACGTTAACATCGATAAGGTAACTCATATCGTCGAGCAATACACTTTATTTAAAAAAATATTTCACCATCATTATCACAAAAAAAACGAACACTTCATAAAATGTAATAAGTCGGTATTTTCTCCAAAATCTGAACGACAAAAAGTCGCAAGTGTACATCATTAGCGTCCGACCCTCACACCGAAGCGAACTTTCATATTACAGTTATTGCGCTTCGAAATTCCCTCGATCTGTTCTACCCAAGTTATATAAACTTTTGATGGAAAAGGTGCTGCAATAAAAAAATCATAAAACCCTTTCTGCTAACTTGGTAGATTACAGTCCGTAACGCTAAAGTTGGTGCTGTCGAAATACGAAAAGCTGTAATCAGTTTACCGAGAAAACACTGAGTATTTTGTATGCTACTTTATTTTAATCCTGATTCAGTTGCTTTTTGAATAGCCGTAAAGTTGATCGTCATTTGGTTTACCTTTGGTGACGGTGGTTGGAATTTCAAATGTGTAATGCGGTGGAACGTCTTAAATTAGGGAACGTATCGGAATGGAAACTAATGCATGAAAAAGAAGAGGTAATCCGTACTAATACTATAAATGCGAAAGTAACTCTGTCTGTCTGTCTGTCTGTCTCTTCTTCACGCCTAAACCACTGAACCGATTTCAATGAAATTTGGTACAGATATAGTCTGGGACCCGAGAAAGGACATAGGATAGTTTTCATCCCGGAAATCCCCCAGGAACGGGAACTATTAATCCACGCGGACGAAGTCGCGGGAAAAAGCTAGTAAGTAGTAAAGTCAAAATTATGCAAAGATTGCTGTCATCATAGAACAGAATTATCAACATTTTTTTTTTTCATAATTATTTATTGGCATACCACAATGTGTAAACATGTGACATCAGACTTAAAGCTTAAGTACAGCTTCGGGCAGCTATTCGTGGTACATAGATATTTTAAGCAAGATCTGTCACAAGTTATATAATAACAATGCCAGTCTATTTGTTGTGTCACTGTTAAGACGTCGTCTCGAAAACCAACAGAAAAGTTCACCAAAGAAAAGAATAAAAGACTTAAAACATCAAAACCTTCAAAGAACACGAACGGTCTAAAGACTATCCAACAAAGATTAATGAATTAGTCGCTATAGCAACAATAGGGGGCGCCACGTTAACATTGCCAATGAAAGTTATTACGTCTACTATTCAGACTACCAATTTATTACACGAAAAGCACTCTGAACTATTGTTTCAAGAATTCAAGTAGCCGGGACCGAGTCAGACGGAACAATGCTTTAGTTTCTGAAGGTATTATGTCTTTGAACAACTATAATATCTGTAACTTGGAATCAATTAAGAGTAGAATTTTGAACTGCCTCGGTAGCTTAGTGGTCATAAGCGCGGCTGCTACGCTAGAGGTCTTTGGTGCCATTCCCAGGTCGAGCAAAGTGTTATTGGGTTTTTTTATTACATTCTCAGTAGCATAAGCAGTAGCAGGAGTTAGGATTCGTGACCGGTTAATGGCTGACCCCCTATACCATGGGACCTAAAGCATGCCAGCGGACTGTTGGTGGACATTAGTACGCCTCTGCATAACACTTAGGTGAATACAGGCATGATGGTATGTATATGTGTACAGAGGTACCTACATGACACAAACTCACGCATTTTTCTCATCATCGGGGTAAGCAGAAACCGCAGAACGCCACCTTCTACGATCCTTACATACTCCTTTTGCCTCGTCCACGTTCATCTGTCTATCGCACCCGACCTTTCTCAGAAACCTCACTATAACGGTCAGGGTAGGTCTTTCTAGAGCGTCCTTTGACCGCGTTGCCACTCACATCTGCCATATAAATTCCTTTTGTTAGTCGCCTTTCACTCACCTATAGAACATACTACTAGAGAATTGTATAACATAATAATATAGCTGGAGTAATATACCTTTAGGGTTTCGATCTAATTAGGCTTTATCAGTTAGAAATATGGTATGTATTTGCAACCTAATAGTTTTAATAAGTCTTGTTTTCTTTTGAACAAATATCAGTCTTCATTTTCTATGAAAAGATCTCATACAAAATTATTATCAAACTGAAATCAATTCTAGAAGTTTTTTTTTTTTAATTAAATTTAACTCAACTTTTCGTCAATCTAATCGTAATCTTAACTAAATTATAATTGGGAAACTAATTCCGTCTTTTTTTTTTTTTTTTTCTATGTTCCTTCGTGTGCCCTTTGCGTTCCGGGGGCGCGGTATCTCTTTCGAACAACCCGCAGCCCCGGCAGTCAGTATGTTTGTTACCACATCACTATAAAACCACTGAACCAATCGCAAAGACATTCGACCAAGACCTAGCCTAGAATCTGTATAAAAACATAGGCTACTTTTTAATCCGAAAAAAAAAACACAAACGAATCTACTAAAAATACAAACACACAGCCTGTAGATAGAGGGTTTAGATATAACAGTAATTTCACGTAGGTACCTACAATACAATAACACACACACAATTACGTTTTGTATTCAAAACGGGGCCACGCATGAAACCTTATGGGGGAGGTATACAAAGTACCAACCGCCGTAGGCAGCAATTTCTAACCGGAGTGAGACATTTCAGTAGGCTACTTTGATTTCATAGTTTTCCTTCTTATGATAAGATCTTTTGTTTTGATATTGCGGTAGCTATATAAGGTGTTACCAAGATATCTGCCACTGATTTAATGGGAGGTAGTATTGTGTTTAAAGATTACAATAGTGAAGAAATTTCATACCCCAAAATAGTTAATTCAATTTGAGAAAATAAAGTAATTTAAACATTGACTCTACTCTGCATAACGCGGTTCACAAATTAAAAAAAATATGACACATTATCAATAATTTATCTTTACTATTGTAATCTATAAACACAATACTACTTCCCATTAAATCCGTGGCAGATATTTTGGTAACACCTTATATATGGATTACTTTGATAAAACAACAGTTTTTATGTGTTTTATATTCATGCATAAATAATGATAAATAATACACCAGACTAGTATTATCCCAAGTTTTATTTTATATAATTGGGTGGCAAACAAACCGTCAGCCTACCTGATGTTAAGTGGTCACCGCTGCCTATAGACATCTGCAATACCAAAGGCCTTCCGAATGCGTTGCCACCCCAGAAGCAAACTTGAAATGTCACATGTGTCTGTAATTACACCACCACCAATACAAATAATAATGCCAGTCTAATACTGCCCCATTGCAGGGCAAATGCTTCTTTCATACAGAGAAGGCAAGAGCATTGATCACCATGCTTGCTCAAGGTGGATTGGCGATTTCAGACTTATACTAATAACAAATCCAGGTTTTCATGATATTATCCTTCACAGTTGTCAGTGATGTCCAAGTTAAACTTAAAGTATAAGCGAAAGTAAATATGAATAGAAAAAGTCGCAACGGTGCTTACCCGTGCCGGTTGCGTGTTCATGTAGATCATAATATTTCTTTTTTATTGTCAAATTGGTGTTATAAAACCAGCAATGCTACCTTGCAATCTCTCTCAAGCCCAATTCAAGGATATTTTAAAGAATTACACTGCTTTTGTTTAAAGACGATGATAAATTAATAAACCTCCAGTCAAGCATCACGACTATATTATTATAATCAATTTAACTAAACGGTTTAAATATGTACATGCAAAAATCAGTTATTGTTTTAAACTCTTTAAACATTAATTAATCCAGTTCATAATACTGATCATAAATTTTATGCAAGCCATACTAGTAACAGGTAATGTACATACTTGCACATAAACTTGCGCAAGTTTAGATCTCCACTAGTCTAAACTTGCACAAGTCATTGAGCCATTTATACGATGCCCGTATATGGCTGTAATAATTGCAGTAATTATCCCACATTTGATAACTAATACTTGTGCAAGTATATCAATACATGCGTAACCAACATTATACTGCAAAAATATTAGCAAATAAAAAAACAAAACACAAAAACGTTCTGTATTTAAAATTATCTCTACAAAGCGTATTTATTGAACAAAACACGATCAAACAATACCAATAAATAATTTTAAATACCCGTAATGTGTTTAAATGTTTTCAGACAGAGTATTCACGAACCGAACCCGAAATACAATTCTGTACAAATTGTAAGGGAATAGAGGTCAAAAGTAGCTTTGTTCTAAAAACAAGGAAGATTATATTATTTGATTTAATAATATTTGAGTCCACTTAGAGTTTCATTGCGGTGTTGCCGACTGATATTTTAAGTAATAGTTGTTTTAAGTTAGAAACAGTATTTGGATAATAGTTAACATTGTGGAGTTTATCTTTAAGGTTATTAAGTTTATAAGCTTTGTTTCTAAGGAGAATCAGATTTATTCGTTTGACTAGCTTCATTCATTGATGTTTTAATACTCCTCGCTATGCCTCGCGGTTTTACCCGCGTTAAGTTACTGATTACTGCTTCGCTCACGTGTATCGTGCGTTATCGTAACGTGATGATATATAACCTATACGATTTTTCATGAAATTCTCAGTAGCAGCTCGGAGTTACGATTTGTGCCCGGTTAATGGCAATAGGCTCGCCCCCTATTACATGGGACCTAAAAAACATACCGGCGAACTGTGGGTGTTCATTGGTACACCTCTGCCTAGCCCTTCGGGGAATACAGGTGTGATTGTATGTAAGATTGTATGTAGGTATGTATTTTTCATGAATGAAAATATTTTTTCAATCCGATTAGTAGCTCCATGGATTAGCGCGTCTAAACAAATAAAGCTTTATTATAATAGCACAAATTATCTTATCGATTAGGTACTATTTTGAAATTACTATAAGAACAATCATTTCCCAGTCCACATAATCATAGGTATCAAATCCAGTAACTATTTCAAAGCACTGATCACCACTTTGCATGTCTAGAATAAATAACTGAAATCGATACACCAGCACAATAAATGTAGTTTTTGAAACACGATTTCAAACCAAAACAGTAATTTTACTTGTAATTATCATTAACCTATAGTAGGTCGTATTGTAAGGGCCAGCAGTCAGGGTTGTTCTAAAACTTCGAGTTAGTTGCTAACACGGGTCAATCTAAACTAATATTGTAAATAGGATACTAATTTTTCTTTGTTTGTTTTTCCGAATATGCTCCGAAACTAGTGAACCGATTTTAACCATTTTGTCACCAATAGGTAGGTCCTACATACGTACGCGTACATTATTAGTAATATAGGCTATATAACATTACAGACATTATCTTTGACAGTCGTTACTGTTAGTCAGAAGCCAGAAAGTCTGACAACCAGTCTTACCAAGAGTATCGTATTACCCATTACTGGGTTGTGGAGGTCTGATAGGCAGTCGCTCCATGTAAAATACTGATATTCAGCTGCATCCGGTTCGACTGGAAGCCGACCCCAACATAGTTGGGAAAAGGCTAGGCAGATGATGAGGCTATATAACATTTCGCTGCGATACATCGGGGAGCGGAGCACTTACCAAAGGCGTAACTTACCCCGGGCGAAATAAGCCATGGGCCCCCATGGCTTCGGAAGCTAGTATTTATGTAAAATGTCATTTTACATCGTGGCAATGTTGACAGCCTTTTCAGCTCTTGTTCCACTGACAGCACTGTGCACGAGTTTCTTGATGTTCTATCATCATTCATCCCCCCTTTTTTGTAAATTTTACACAACAATAAAACGTGAAAGTTTATGAGGACGGATAAATGTTTCTTACTCTTTCACACTTAAACGGCTGAACGGAATTAGTTGAAATTTATCGCACATAATATAGATATTGATCTAACTTAACACATATGATACTTTTTGTCTCGTATTTTTGTTCTCGTGGAATAATTTTGGACTTAATTCTAAAATCTACGCAGACGTAGTCACGGGCTATAGATAGTAATCTATATTTGTTTATATTTAATAATGGACTTAAGTCATTTAATTTAGAGTTTAGTTTTTGGTGCAAAACAAGCCTAAGATTTTTTATATACTCGTGTCCTTCCATATTCAATTATACGATTGTAAGGTTCGTTGGAATCCCTTTGCGGGCATACCAATTTACCATTTGGTTTCAGGGAGCGAAACATGACGGAACCCAGCGGTCTAATATAATGAATAACGTACCTAAATACTTTGAGGTTAGTGGTTTCCCACCTGACACCTCCCTGGGGAATGTGTAGGTTCATAATATTGTTTAGGTATCATGTTTATTATAATTAAATGAGAACACAGTATTGGATACAATGCTACGGTATTATAGAGATACAAATATACCATCACGCCTGAATTTCCCGAAGGGTGAGGCAGAGGTGTAGCAATGTACACCCACACTTCATCGGTATGTTTAGGTCCCATGTAATAGGGAGCGAGCGTATTGCCATTCACCGGGAACAAATCCTAACTCCGAGCTGAACTGAGAATTTCATAGAGAAACCCAATACCACTTTGCTCGACCTGGAAATCGAACCCAGGATCTCTAGCGCTGCAGTCGTGCTTAGGACCACCAGGCTAACGAGGCAGTTAGCCTAGGTGAAATAGAATATTTTTTCTGTAGGTTTCTTCCTTTGTTCTTTTTTTTTATATGCAATTTAAAACGTTTGCTCTATAAAGTTATGATAATTGCATTCTTTTCTGTGCAATTTCTGAGATTTTTTCTGCGATATCATTTTAAAGAATGTCGTTGTTATTTTACTATCTTTCTTATCCCTGATAAGGCACTGTTCAGATAGAAGGAGTCACTAGTCAATTAGACGTAATTGATCTAAATTCTGCCAAAATGAGACAAGGCACTGTTCAGATAGAAGGAGTCACTAGTCAATTAAACGCAATTGATCTAAATTCTGCCAAAATAAGCCAATCCTCTATCTTTCAAAAACTAAATTGATTACGTCAAACTAATTCAATCAAAATGTATTACATTATAATTTAGCTACAATAATTAAATGAAGAAGCATAGAATAGATTTGAAATTAATCAGCATTGTAATACAGATTGTTGTGGCAAATCTTAGCCAAATTGTACTAATCGACAAGCCCAAATAAGTTATTTGAAGACTGATATAAGCGTTTGTATTACTTGTATTGAACAATAATCGACTTTTGCTTCCAAAATTTGACAAAAAAATGTAATCTTCGACGATTTACATGCTCAAAAGTATTTTTTATTTAATTAAATTTACACTTAACAAATAAGAGTAATTTACACTTAACACTAAGATAAATATATATGTATACAGGGTGGAAATTTATTATCCTACCTGGAGGGAAAGTACTCTAAATACTTAAGTAAGCACATTTTACCCAAAGGAAACATTCCTTTATTTTTAAAAAGAATCAAATTTGCATTTAAATAATTTTGAAAATACGCTTGCCACTCCCGGGAATCGAACCGACTAAAATCGGAAAAAATAGCATTCTGTATTTTTATGGCACTAATCGATAGGGTCAATCATAAGGATCAAATCTCTGCAAACATGGTAAGCTAAATTAAACAAAAACCATGAAATTTCAATTTAAACTTATTTTATACGGACGAAAAAAATGAGTACATTAACTAATTGCCATGACGACGACATGACGTTCATTTTCTTCGATGCACAAATTCAGTATTTTAAGGAATTCATTTTGAGTAACTTTTAGTAGGGTGTTTTGGTGAATATTGAAAATTGCATTACGCTACCAAAAGTTACTCAAAATGTTTTTTTTTAAGGCATAAATTGGTGCATCCAAGAAAATGAAGCTCATTTCCAGCAAGGACTTAGTTGACTCGTTTTTTTCGTCCGAATAAAATAAGTTTACATTAAAATTGCATGTTTTTCTTAATTTTAATTTACCATGTTTGCAGAGATTTGATCCTTATGATTGACCCTATCGATTGATGCCATAAAAGTACAGGATGCAATTTTTTCGAATTTTAGTCGGTTCAATTCCTGGGTGTAGCAAGCGTATTTTCAAAATTATTTAAATGCAGTTTCGTTTTTTTTTTTTAATAAAGGAATGTTTCCTTTGAGGAAATTTTGCTAACTTAAGTATTTAGAGTACTTTCCCTCCAGGTAGGATAATAAATTTCCACCCTGTAGATAGATAAATAAGACAAATTTACACTTAACACTTAATATAACAAAATAAACAAAAACATAATCGCATTGAAAAAATCTTCCGCATTGCCGTCAACTGGAAATACGCCGACAAGACTGGCAGCATTGCCATGTTAGATGGCAATGCCTGGGTAAAAACCAGCCATTGGATACTAAACCTATACTTATTCAAACAAATTACCATTTATTGATGACACGAGGCCGTTGACAAGTAATGGCTTGTGATTCCTAGAAGCCATTTATTCAGGTATTGATTTAGGGTTTAAACGTTATACATTTAAAATGAAGATAACGTGGTAATAATGGCTTCGATTTTAAACTCTATTTCGGTAGTATCTTATAAATAATAATAAGATATTGATCTCGCTTATCGCATTTTTTACATGGGAAACAACTTTTACATAGGATTGTTTTTTATCCCGCTTTTGTTTGAACTTAGAACTTAAAAAGAACTGCCTCGTTAGCCTAGTGGTCCTGAGCACGTCTGCTATGCTAGAGGTCTTGGGTTCGATTCCCAGGTCGAGCAAAAAGTGCTATTGGGTTTTTCTATGAAATTTTCAGTAGCAGCTCGGAGTTTGGATTTGTAGCTGTGTAATCGCAATAGGCTCGCCCCCTATTACTTGGGACCTAAATATACCGGCGAACTGTGGTTATATATTGGTACACCTCTGCTTAACCCTTCGGGGAATGCAGGCGTGATGGTATATATTAGAATAAAAAACCCGACTGCTATTCTTTAAAAATCCCTAAAACAAGATAAATTGTAGCAGTCGGGACCCATTCTAGAAATGGAGGATTAGTGAATTGAGAGCACATACCTATATTACATTGCAGATGGTCCCGAATGGGTCCCGACTGCTACAGTTTATCTTGTTTTAGGGATTTTTAAAGAATAGCAGTCGGGTTTTTTAGTTTTTTAAATTACCGTTTTTTATTTTTTAGTGTTTTAAAAAAGAAATTAATATACCCAGTATCACTCTTACAGTAAATACGAATCTACCGACACCTCTCAAGCTAAAATCCATTGAGCCGTTCAGCCTGCAGAGCGAGCCAAACATTTGAATTTGGCGCCAAAAATCCGCCATTTTTTTTTTTTTATATATTCCCAGTGTCACTCTCACAGTAAATACGAATCTAACGACACCTCTCAAGCTAAAATCCATCGAGCCGTTCAGCCTGCAGAGCGTGCCAAACAATTATACATACAAACTTACATACATACATACATACATACATACAAACATACCCTCGAAAAACATAACCCTCCTTCTGTCGCAGTCGGGTAACTAAAAAAGAACTTTGTTTAATTTCTGAAATCTTCTCAGCCGCAGTCGCGGGCACAAGCTAGTGTTAAATAAAGCTGTCCAATTATAAAGTTTTCAATTAATGTAATTCAAATGAAATGAATAATGAATATTTTCTATATAAAATAAACTTGCAACATGCCACAAAATTTAATATCTAGAATGAACTCTCGAGTCGCCATCAAAAAGATGTAAACTTGAACAAAGTCCAATAACATGTCTTCGTCCATCCTTCATCCATTTTACTAGAATAATGTATTCATCTATAGTGATCAAACATGCTATTTACTGTAACTTGACTATTTTAATTAAAAATCTAAATTATAATAACGATTCTACAAATCTCATCTCAGCGCCAATTAATGTAAAAAAAATTGGTAAACTATGCAAATTTTTGACGGATTGAGACTGATTGATCGCGATAGTTCCTAAATGTTAGAAGAATTTATTCTCTCAAAACCTTGTAAATCTAGCTAAGTCATTATGCACTCTACAATAACGAAACAAGGGAACAAAATATTGTTAAAAAATATATTTAAAAGAGTAAATATGGCATTGCCCATTCTTCTCCACATGAAACTACCTTTTGGAATAGGCAATTTGATTCAATATTTTTTCTTGTGTTCAACGTTCAAGAGCCTTTTAATGGTCTTATTAAAATAAATGCTTTGAGTCAGACTATAAATTTTAATATCTCTGAGGTCCACCGTACACATTGAAGAGATTTTTGACTTTTTTTTATTTATTCTCGTGGTAACTCTGAGATTCCGCATGTGGGGTTTCATCACCATTATCATCTTAACAGCTGTAGGACGTTCACTGCTAAACATAAGCCGCCCCATACATTTCCAAAGGGGCCAGTTGGGGGCGACTTGTATCCAGTATAGGCTTTAGAGATAATATATTTTAAACTAATAAAATGTCACACCATACAAGTTTTAGTGACCCTACAATTTTTTTTCATTCTGAAAAAAATCATAAATGTTAGGGTGAACAGTTTGCCGTTGAAATACTCAACTTGCATGAAAAACACGCCAGATGTGAAAAATGCAGTCTCGCTTGCAGTTGAAAAGTTCATGTCGCCGGCGTTTTTGATCCATGGCCGTTCTTATTTTATTTTTACAGTTTCAAATTGGATGCCTGAAGTTTTCCTGGCTGATGAAGGTAATGTTTCATTTTTCAGGAAACGCTAACTGTTTTCTCTGTTAAGCGTTACTGATTTGACATATAAGTATGTCAGATGGCTTTACTAATAAAAAAGCGGTCTTTTGCTAGCGCCTCTGTTTGAATAATAAATCGCTGGACCTTTCAAAAGATAGTTTTGTCTGGAGAAGAATTGACAAGAAACCCTATGTAAATTCTTTAAAAATAAAGTTTTACTATATTTTATGATGAAATTAATTGAAATGTCGTACGTGGTTGCGAGCTTGATACCGGGTAAGTTACTGTGCGTGACTTTTTCAATTTATAATGTATTTTTGATTATCTTTGACATCACTGATATCAGTGTAAAAATCATTGTAAAGCCTTGCTTTGGAACAATTTAAGGTTATATTTTTTAAAATTATATGTTCAAAAAAGTCCACTAAAGAATTCAAAACCATCATTTCCAAAATCCCTATTACAAAACCAACTCCTTCATCCAGTGAAAAGCCAATATTGTAAGATAAAAGACTAAGAATCTGCATAGTAAACACAGCTCCAAGATAAAACAAGCAACTCTTCGCCTAACTCCAAACTAAAACCGCACAGACTAAAAGCACTACTTTCAAATTCAAGTCTTATGAACTAGTTCCTCTAAAACCTCTTCATAGTACAACAAAATGTGTGGAAACCAGGTACATTATGCATAATATCAAAATAAGCTTAAAACAAGAACTGAAAACTTCATTAAACGTGAACTCAAAGTCTGCTAACTGAAACTCTACCTGGTCTGAATGTGATTTACATAGTTTGTTAATTAAATTATTGTTAAGACTAGCCTGGTCCCGCGTAACGCACTCAGAATTTAAATTTATTTATTTTCAAAATGTGGCAATGGCTCAATCTCATGCACGGCCATGGGCAAGTACCAATGTAACATTTTCTATTTTATAATTATGTAATTTTTAAGTTGATCTTGGACATCACCGACATTGGTGAAGGATAACATCGTGTGAAAACTTAGAGGGATAGTAAATATAAGTCTAAAATCGCTTATCTGGTTTGAGCAAGCGTGGTGATAAATGCTCGTGCCTTCTTTGTATAAGAAGAGGCCTTTGCCCGACAGTGGGATTATAATAAGCTGGAATTATTATTTTCACACACAAATTTTTAACATCCTCACTATAAAAACCAAAGCCATGCTTTATGTAATGCATCAAAATTACACCATAAACTATTATAGCAAATATGATAGGTCCAAAAGAAAGCCATACTACATTGCGAACCGTAAAATCGCGAATATAATCAACTGCTCTCTCAACTCGACAACATGCAAGGAACAGCTGTTTTTTTTCGCAATTTGAAGTTTAATTTACAGTGAAAGTCGTTGATTTTTATAAGCACTACAACACTTCCTTGAAGTACGTCCTTTGTACGAACTAACACCTTGCATAATCTTTGTCTGATTCTGAGAAGCTAGTTCCTGCATAATGCTTGAAAAATATATATTTTTTATATACAACTGAAGCAAACGAGCTAACTGCCCGCCTGATGTTAAGCGGTCACCGCTGTCTATGGACACTTGCAACACCAGAGGCATCACTCGTGGCTTGCCGACCCCATAAAAACCTCAAACTCCTTTCAAATATTACGTTTTCGAAAACGTAACACCCGCATCACAATTGCCAAAGATAACTATACTAGTCATCAACTCCCAGAAGTTCCTACATATGAAAATTGCGAAATATGCTCCAGTTACGAACATTAACGAGATCCACAATCAGCAATTTCCTATTATTTGACCTTCGCAATTGCGAGGGATGTTAGCATCCTTCCCTCCTTTTATTCTGAAATCAGGACGGGAGTTCCGGTATCCGGTCCCAGGGTAACATGTACCAATTACATACCTTGTAAATTGGGCGAGTTGATTAGTTAGAAGCCGGGGCAATATTCACACATGGTTTTGTTGTACGCTTTTAAATTGTTTATACAGAACCATGTTTCGCTTGGTTAGATGTGCCGTGGTCTAGGTTTGCCCACGACTTCGTCCGCTTACATTTCTGTTATCAAGGGCATAGATAAAAGCGTGGAATAAAAAGTAACGTGAGTCCTTTCTTGGGGTTCAATGTTACCCCGTACCAAATTTTATCAAAATCGGTTCAGTGTTTTTGTTGTCGACGAAGCGTAACACACAGACGGAGTTTACTTTTGCATTTGCAATATTAATATATGTACGTATGGATAATGGAAAATCGGAAGACACTTTTAATAGCCTGTCAAATGTTTATTTGGAGCTCAAAGATGCATTGGAGGAAGAATATAAATTTGACCGATTATATTTACTTTTATAATAGAATTGTATGTTTAATATAATGTATTTTATGTAGTAGTTTTTTTTGTGCATATACCATCGTTTTGGAGACTCCTTCTAAACGATGGTATACGCACAAAAAAACTTACATACTCATGTACTCGTAAGATATGACATTTACGGATATGAATAAATAAATAAATAAAATAACATGTACCATCACCATCACCATCACGCCTGTATTCCCCGAAGGGTTAGGCAGGGGTGTAACAAGGCACACCCACAGTTCGCCGGTATATTTAGGTCCTATGTAAAATAACATGTAATGTATTATATCAGAATTATACAGAAAAACTTTCAAGTGAAAATGTGATTCTGTTCCGCAAACAATGGAATTTATTACCATGACACGCATGCCCTATATCCTACACCATAAAATAACTAACAGACACACAATACAATTTTTTATTTCCAAAACATTATTCGTCTTTGCCAGACCTTAAAACCGTCTGGCTGAAGTTATGACCCACGGAAACCGTCTGGCAATATTACATATTGGTATTTTAACAATAATCGTAAAACATAATAAAAGCCAACCGTCCCACTTGAATGCTTACGCCTCGCTCACTTATATAAGGTACTTTTATTACCTGATACCTGAAAATGGACCCAGCATTGAAGCTAGCAAGTACGCATACCTTCTTAACGACATATTACTTTATACCTATAGGTACCTATAATATCTATACACAATTAAATAATACCAGGTCGAGCAAAAAGTGTTATTGGGTTTTTCTATTAAATTCTCAGAAGCAGCTCGGAGTTTGGATTTGTGCCCGGTTAATGGCAATAGGCTCGCCCCCTATTACATGGGACCTAAATATACCGGCGAACTGTGGGTGTCCATCGGTACACCTCTGCCTAACCCTTCGGGGAATACAGGCGTGATGGTAATAATACCTATAGATATAAATATAGGCTATAGGCCCGCCCCTTATGACGTGGGACCAAAACATACTAGCGAACTGTGAGTGCACATTGGTACACCTCTGCCTAACCATTTCGGGGAATACGATGGTATATTATATTTATATACAGCAACAGCTCCTCAGCTGTGGCGACTTCCACAAAAGCGCCGCGGCAATGAAACTTGATGAGTCCTGGAGAAACGTTTTAACTGCCCTAAATCCCGAAACGAAATTAATCAGAAAAGAACAGCGGAGGTGCAAGAAAAATCCTGTAATATGACGGTGGTATGTCAACTCGGGGATCTCAGTCCGACACTCTACCTGATTTACATCTAGCCAAATGTCCTGCCTACTGTTTTTTTTAAGGGTTGTTAATCTTCAAATGTCTTCTTCCGCCCTGGGCGGAGCGGACGGGAGTGTCAGACTCTTACTGACTAAAACCCATCCGTGTTCCTCGTAATGCCCTTTGCGTTGCTAGGTCGCCGTATCTCTTTCGAACAAACTCCGCAACCCTGGCAATGTCTTGCCTACCTATATTTCAGAGGCAATACCCATCGACCGACATTTTGAACCTAAGCCCAACGTTGTTCTAATCTCTGAGTTGCGGACTATGTTTCAATGGCTTAACATAGCACGCCCCGATAGGCCTTTGTGCAATATTGACTTAGTGAGCATCCATATTGATATGATGATAATTACTAACTAAAGCTGAAAGCCTGGTATATTCGTCAGCGGTGACCATGTTCCGCGCACAGAGGTGTCAGCCACTGGAAGGGGCCACTAAGGGCCAAATGCCTGCCGGGGCTGCGGGTTATTCGAAAGAGATACCGCGCCCCAAGAACGCAAAGGGCACATGAAGGAACATAGATGGTTTTTAGTCAGTAAAAGTCTGACACTCCCTCCCGCCCCGCCCTGGACGAGGGGGGTCATTTGATGATTTTACCATATATAAAAAAAAAAAAAAAAAAAAAGCGGTGACCACTTGATGAAATTTTCCGACAATTTTCTGAAGGTAGATCGATTCGTTTATAATCGTCTTTTATAATGCGTATTGCAAAGGAGTGGAACTCTCTACCTGCGTCTGTATTTCCGAACACATTCAACCATAATCTATTTAAAGTTAGAGTGAACAGGCTTCTTCCAGGTAAGCTCACTCCATCGTTGACATTGTCTATGTCACCTCTGACCAAGACTACAGTCAAAATCATACCCATCTCGAAAAAAAAATAAAAAAAGATCTTGTCTAGCTCCGACCATGTTAACTATAATTATGATTGGTTGGCTGTAGCTACAACAGCCAATGATGACCTGTGATTTGGAAAAGATACAATCAACCTAGCTACAGAAATGAATGTACCTATATAATACGAAAATACGGAACCATCTCGATAAAAATCTGTAAATGTTAAAAGCTGCCAATTTTGTTCCATTTGGCCGCTTGGAAATCATAAAGATAAATCAAAATTACTGTTGCAAACCAATCTAAATAGGTGCTCGAAACGCAAATGTTGAAATATTGGTACGAAATATTGGAGTACCTTAACATTGGGTCAATTTGTTATCAAATTCGTTGGCGTCGTATTTGGGGCACCAAATAAATGTTCCGTTTTTTTTTTCATAGCGAAGCTTTCGATGATCGAGTTTATTGGCGGTATTTTGTTACGTACCTGACATGAAAACCTAATATTGTTTCGCCCAAGGGGCACACGTTCTATCAAATAACTTCTTAGTTATCTATCTTATTAGTTGCTATCTTTGATATATTTTTTCACCCTTTGATATCCCACTGTATCGCAAAGGCATCACTTTCTCCTTTCTAATCCTCTCAATCTTGAGATAGTGTCAGGTCTACACTATCTCAAGATTGAGAGGTCCTTACTAGTCTAGCCTTTGTTCCGCAGAGTCTAGTAGCCGCAGAGCTACTCTATATTCCTTGTCTGAATATTATACAACCTTATTTACTAGAGAGAAAAAACTAGGAAGTGTTCTAAAAACTATTGTAAATTAAAACTGAATAACACCAGGAAATGCGAGCGTGATGACTTAGAAATATTTATAGGTAATTAGCCAGAGAAGGCAATATACAGGAAAGAATGAAAGGTCTATGAGGGAGACCTTTGCCCAATAGTGGGACAATAAAGGTTAAGAAAATAGGATGAAGGAGGCAAGGCGATATCAAATATGAAAGCATTACAAAGCGGAAAATGTCCGCATCCAACAAATTAGGGACCGTAAATAAAGCTCGTTTTGCCCCGAAAATGATAGAGCAAAAAATTATTATTACATCAATTTATGCTTTACATTATCATCTATTTTCCTTCCGCAATTAATCACACATTAAAAAAAACGTGTATAAATAATTAGCCGATAAAACAAATTATTCACGAAAATATAAAAACGCTACTTACTTCTATGACAAGTTTATAGAATCCCCTTTTTATCACAAACACAAAATAAAGTTAAATCACCGATTTTTATTCACAATGCCACGCTCCCGGTGAAGTTATTACAGATTAGGCGGGCGATCGCTCGGGGCGTGCGACCTCCTCAACGCTCGGGCGACGACTGAAGCTCCCTCACACAATCTAGATACGAAAGGGTGTGAAATAACGTCCTATCAACCCCTACATTATAGGGACATTAGTAACTCCCTGATCAGTTAATTAACTAAAACTTTACAGTTAGTATAACGATAATTTTGTAGGAAATTATACGGATTCGAGTTAGATTTTCGACTGTCGGGTAGATGCTGATTTATGAATGACACGATTTCCTGTTGGTAGAAATATGTTATGACTGTTCGGGATTAGTTCCAGAATTTTCTCTTAGACGAATAAGCAGTCGCGACTCTTTAAATTTCCTAAGCTTCGCCTTAAAACCAGGTGGGAGTAGGTACCCGTTTTATAAAATTCCGGCTAAAATTTTTGAGCACACCCGTTTTACTTGCTCGTAATATTTTTACGTGTCACGTTCCAATTTTATTCAGTGCCTGAGCTGTATCGCATGGCATTATTTTTATATCTTCTAAGACTTGTGGATGTAGAACAAAGGACAAAGCTAACTGCTGTAATTGCTTGTTGCTGAAGAAATTTTTTTATGTAGGTATTTTCTCAGTTTTTCTTGGATATATAACTGAAATCGCTGATGATAAATACTTATATTTTTATAGTGAGGAATCTGGACTTGTATTTACTATAAATCTGAAATCGCCAATCCGCTTTGAGCAAGCATGGTGATCAATGCTCGTGCCTTCTCTGTATGAGAAAAGAGGTCTTTGCCTTGCAGTGGAATCATGTTGGGAGGATATTTCCGACTTATTAATTAAGTTACATATTATGCAGTTGGCAAGAAAAAACAACAAGATTTTTTTTAAATAGTTACTAGATACTAGCCTATTATTATCCAACTGCAGGGCAAAGGCATCTTCTCATATATATTGCACAATGTGGGTTAGCGATTTTAGTCTTATATTCAAGGTTTCCTCACGATGTTTTCCTTCACGAATGTCAGAGATGTTCAAAATAACTAAAATACATAACAATTGAAACTTCATACTGGTACTTGTCCAGTATCAGCTCTGATACCTCACGCACGAGCGGCGTGCACCATCACAACCATACTTTATTCTAATTATCATGATATTATTAATAGATACTCTGAAAACATTTTCAATCATAATCCTATGCCACATGGGATTAATTTATATTCCAATTCATAAGCAAAAGTAATTCAGTTGATGGCCTTTATCGGTTTACATTAAATTGATGAACATAAATCGTTTTGATAATTATCGGTTTTTTAATAACTGAATCGTTTTAATTTTCTGCTGGTCCGATTAATTCATTCGGTTCGTTTTATGCTTTGATGAATTGATTGGTTTTATTGGTTGGAGTTTGGAGAAATATCTTCGAAATGTGAAGGGTTAACTCTTTTATGTTTATACTAGCTTGTGCCCGCGACTTCGTTTGTGTTAACGTCGATTATAGGGACGCAGGCAAAATCGTAAAATTAAAGTCAAAGTCAAATCATTTATTTCAATTAGACCATTAAAAAGCACTTTTGAACGTCAAAAAAATAAAACTAATAAGTCTAGTTGCCCATTCCAAAAGGTAAAAACGAGTTCGGAATTTTATTCAACCCAAATTAATATTTTGTCTTTTATTACGATTGGTTTAGCGGTATTGCCATAGAGACCGTCAGAGTTATTTTCGTAGGTATTATACATTTTCTAAAGTCTATGACGAATCCTCAAAGCAATTATAGCTTCTGTATACAAACATTGCTTTATGTAAGTAAATAAAATACATCTATTTCAATTGATTTTTATTTTAAGAAAATTGTTTAAAGCTTGTAAGCAAACAGCCTTGTACTTGTTGAATTTGCTTAATTATTGTTTTTGTACTAGTCGGATCCGAAAAGAAAAGAAAATATTGTTTTATGTTATAGCCAGACTCATGAGGAATAATAGGTTATATAACATCACGCTACGACACACGAAAGCAGAGCACAAACCTAAGACGAAATTTATTAGTAGTATTAAATCCACCTTTGTTGCATAAAGACTAAATAAATAAATAACGCAGGTGAAAAAAAATTGCGCCGTGGAAGTCGCGGACAGAAGGTAGTTAATCATAATTATAACCCCAATTATTGTAAGTAGGAGGTAGATTTGGGTTTGGTATTGCTAAAGTATTGATTCAAAATACGAAGTCCAAAATATACCCCCTTTAATCAAAGAATACTTAATACAGTCCTTCGCAGATCTTTGGCAGTCGTTACGGATAGTCAGAAGCCAAGAAGTCTGACAACCAGTTTAACCAAGAGGTATCGTGTTTCCCAGTTACTGGGTTGTGGAGGTCAGAAGGCAATAAAGAAGCAAAAACACGTCCTACACTAATTCTAAGGCACACTAGTGCTTTTTTCTCGAAGGCCTATTCACAAAACCTTGTGGTTTATTCAAGTAACCTAATATTTTCAGAATACAAGTTTATTTAGCAAAATATCAGTATTTTTCCAGCCCACACAATGCGGAGGCGTGTAAAAATATAAAATATAAGAAAGAAATTGATAAGGATAATAATGTACATAGTAGGTGTTGCTGGAGAAATGTAGATACGGAGAATGGGGGGCTAGAAACATGAGCGCTGTGTGGTGAGGTACTTTGGAGGGAGAGATTGTTTTCCACTAGAAATACCTTCTTATATTTTTTGTTTTTTTTTCCGAAATATTATTTAGGGAACTACTGGATATCAGTCGAAATATCTTCTCTGTATAGGATAAAATAAAGTCGCTGCTAGTCGTGTGTTCGCTTCGATGTTTTGAACTAGATAATGGATTTTAATGCGGTTTACAGCAATAGATAGTGTGATTCAAGAAGAGGTTTATACGTATAGCACATCACGCTATGACCAACGGGAGCTGAGCAATAACAATGACGTAACTGAACGTGGGTGACACCGCGGGATATAGCTAGTATAAAATATAAGAAAAACATTGATAAGGATGTAGGTGTTGGTGATAAAATGTAGATACTGAAAATGGGGTGCTAGAAAGATGGTGGTGTGTTGTTTTTGAGAGGTTGTGCTTTAGTATTGTTTTACTCCAGAAATACCTTCTTGCATGTTTATTTATTTTTCAAACTATTAATAAGGAACTATTAAATATAAAACTCGAAAATAATATGAAATGTAGAACAAGAAATATAAAACAAAAGCTGATCGAAGCTTTATGCCGTATCGCAAGCACGCTGTGAGCCCCTTACTTTCAGTAAGGATTTACAGTACGATTTCTATAAACTCGCATTGCACAATCCCGCGTTTATCGAGAAGGTGCGAGGCCAAACACTCTTATACTAAGCATAAATGTTTTATAGTTTTAGTATTGAATGAAGCTTTTGTCTTACAAAGAAGTTGCTCAGATGTGCGTAGGCATTGTCGTAGCTCTGTAGAAAGCGTTGTAGCTACGCCCCCGTAGGCACAGCTATGAGCTACTGCCTACAGGGCTACGATGTCACCGATATGTAGCCACGTCGGTGACCTCGTAGCCCTTGTGGCAACATCGTAGCTCCGTGTGCAACTGCGTAGCCCCGTAGGTAGAATCGTAGCTCCGTGGGGAACATCGTAGCCCCGTAGGCAACACCGTAGCATCGTAGGCAATGTTGTAGCTCCGTAAGCAGTATCGTAGCCCCGTAGGCACAGTCGTAGCAACGTAGGCACAGTCGTAGCCACGTCGGCAACCTTGTAGCCCATTATGCAGCGTCGTAGCCGCTAAGGTGCTGCGTAGACGCATCTTAGAGGAATTTCATCAAGTCCAGTGCTGGAATTTGACTACTTATCAGTGTTGTCAAAATATTCAATACCTACACGACTTTAGGTTAAGAATTGTGACGTGCAAAAATCTTCAGTGTTTTAATACATTATACTAAGAGCAAACCAGAACTAATTTCACCGAAAAAATATCGGAAGTTTAATTGAAAACCACTAAATTAATATAAAATATCTTCGACGTACAAATAAAAGTATCATGAAACGTTTGCTTCTTTATTATTGTTTATCAATTAAGACAAAAGCAAAAACATTTACTTTCCTTCTGTAGTTAATTTGTAAACTATTTTCCTTTTAACTGTAAAATTAATCCGGCTACTGTTAAACCTTCACCTAAATTCTTAATATATTTTTCAGAGCTTTTATGAAAAATTCGTAATCTTTATTTATATACCTGGTCCACCTTTGTACAGTATTTTTAATCCTTCTTTGTATTTATGATAGAACAGAGATTAAGGGAAGTCTCCGGTTTAAGGTAAACAAAAGTTTGTGTAACTTATTTTAAAATACATTATTAGTGATAAATTAATACATAGGGTACATAAATATGACCAGTAAATAATTATACACATTGTACTCAGGCCATCACGCCTGTATTCCCGAAGGGTCAGGCAGAGTACAGACAGACAGAGCACCCACAGTTGGCACACACATGTTTAGGTCCCACGTAATAGGGGGCGAGCCAATTGCCATTAACCGGGCACAAATCGTAACTCCGAGCTGCTGCTGAGAAATTTATAGAAAAAGCCAATATCACTTTGCTCGACCTGGGAATCGCACCTAAGACCTCTAGCGAAACAGTCGCGCTTAGGACCACTAGGGTTACGAGACAATTGCAGATAATCTCATTCATCCGGTATAGAATATTGAGTAAAAAATAACACACGATGCTGTAATTTCCCTTCTTAGCTGATGTCTCCTACCTATAAACTACCTACCTACCAAAATCCAGCTTCATCAAACTCCAGCAGTTTTTTGGAATTTCGTTATTAACATGCGAGTGGTATTTCGCTTTTACAATGCTTACTCCACCTTCGATGTTGTTATAATCCAGTGCTTAAGAGCCGCCTTTCAAGCACACTGAACTCTTCATAATTATGTTCTTTCTGAGTTCATCTTCACCGTCACTAACATTTTGAAATCATCAATATCCCTTAAGCAATCGTGATGATCAATACTGATGCCTTCTTTGTGTGAGAAGAGGCCTTTACCCTTCAGTAAAACAACAATAGGCTGTAATCATGTTGTGTTTTTATAGTCCTCCTTATCGATTACGTTAACGGCGACCCTTTGGCATTATTTCCTGCCATATACCCTAATATGACTCGCTAATTGCTGCGGGTGTCTTTTATGGGACATATAAATACTGCGCAGTAGGCGTTTAGACCATTTGACTTATAAGGACTAGTTCACAGACTGATAGGTGGAATACAGTTTACGCGGAATATCAAACGTAATGCATACGATCACGCCTAAATTCCCCGAAGGGTTAGGCAGAGGTGTACCAATGCACACCTACAGTTTGCCGGTATGTTTAGGTCCCATGTAATAGGCATGTAATAGGTGCGAGCCTATTGCCATCAACCGGGCACAAATCCTAACTTCGAGCCAGACGTAATGAACAATATGCGTCCGCAGTTTAGTGTCTTTGGGGTTTTTTTTTTGGTGGTGGAATCATATTTGTTTTCCACCTTTGTGTGGGCGGTAAAATCGTTCGGTCGCTTTAAACCAAAGCCTGTACCTCACAGTAGGTGTCCTCAACTTATGGTCGCTTAGTTTGTAAAATGTATGCCCTGACTGGAGGCCTTCATTTATTAAGCCACTTCAGAAAAGTCCACATGAGAAGGCTGCAATTGGTTGACATGGATGGGGCAAGCTCGTTACTCTGTTGCCAACCACTGCAACTTCTAAAAGCCAAAATCATCAGTTTTCTAACGGTCTCCCACCAGATAAGCACCAAGGCAATAAAGCTCGACGAGTACCGTACGACTCAACTGTCTTGGACCCCACAACGAAGGTAATCAGAAGAAAAGAATAGCGGAGTAGAAAGAAAAAACCTTAGGTTATCCACTTCCCATGCCATCCTTCCATTTTTAACATGGGATATATGCCATTTAAAAAAAAGGCATTCTTTTCCCTCGTTCCAGCCACACCGTCAGGATTAGGGAGCGAGCATCGTGTGGCAGGTCTCGGTACGCCAAAATAAGATGATCGTAATATCCGCAATACGTTCGGCAACTTCCCAGTCACAACTCAATCTGCTAGGATAACGTACACCTCATAAACTGATTGTTCAATGGTGTGGTCGTTTAAACTGTCGCCGGTAGACTCCGGCGAGCGGCAATCACGGGGTTAAGATAGATTGCCAATACCGAGGCGGCTTATGTGTTCCACTTGGGACTGTGATTGGCACCTTTAGTTTTAATATTCAGGATGTGATTTGGAAAATCGATAGTCTAAGATGTGAATGAAGGACGATATAAATAAATAAATATACCATCACGCCTGTATTCCCCGAAGGGTTAAGCAGAGGTGTACTAATGTACACCCACAGTTCGCCGGTATATTTAGGTCCCATGTAATAGGGGGCGAGCCTATTGCCATTAACCGGGCACAAATCCAAACTCCGAGCTGCTACTGAGAATTTCATAGAAAAACCCAATAACACTTTTTGCTCGTCTTGGGAATCGAACCCAGGACCTCTAGCGTAGCAGTCGCGCTCAGGACCACTAGGCCAACGAGGCAGTTAATATAATAAAGGACGAGTCTTTTCTAATTTACGGTAATTAATTCTACTGTCAATTTTCTTGTTTAAAAACAAAGTAACACTTTGCCCAGTCTACGATCGGATCCAAGAGACAACACTCATAAAAGATGGCGCAGTCCAACAGTATGTATTATTCTGTAAAAAAAACCCTTGGTGAATTTAGTTGGAGTGAGCTGAAGTGAGTTGTAAATAGACTGAAATCCCAACCATAACATAGATTGGAAAAGGCTAGACAGATAATGATGATGATCACAAATTAACTGGCTAAAGTTAAATCAACTTAAATTATATACAGAATTGATTTGAGCAAATTATTTATCTCTATATTATATTTACCTCAACCAAGAGTGTAGATATTACATACATACATAAACTCACGCCTTTTTCCCATGGGACAAAACCACAGAAACCACAGAACGCCTCCTGCTACGATCGTTACATACTCCTTTCGTAGATATTAAAATAATTATATTTAGCTAAACCATCAAAGAGAGTATTAATATAATCATAATATTTGTCGACACAAATCTGGCAAGGATTGGGATCTAATAAATATTTTCCCTTCAGCAACATATCGAACTCTCTTAATATTCCACCTAATCCGTAAAAAATACAAAAAACAAAACCTTCACAGAATAAAAAACACAATCCGTTCTAATAAAACAAAGCTGAACTACAATTGGTCGGAAAAATAAAAAAGCAAAGGATCGAACCGAAAGTTAATAAAAGAACAAAATCCGACAATACCCGACTGGGTTCGATCAATCACCCGACAAGTTCGGATGAAGACTGAACGTGTGATTACGGCATAATGACGGTGCCACGGATCCCTAAAATGTGCCCACATATTTATAGAGTTGTCTCTTTCTTGTATTTACCGTCCTCCTTGTGCAAAGATTTTGTGGAAATAGAGTAGCCATTTTGTCAAGTGGATTTTTCTTCTAGTGTGCATTTGGATGGTAATAAATGTAGAAGTTTGGAATGGATGTATTTTAGTTCGAATGGACCGATTTACTTTTGTCTGATGGAATTCGTTCTAATTTTGAATTTAGTAGTTAAAAAAGTGTTTAGAATGAATTAGTTTTTTTTTTATTTCGACAGGTATAACCTTTTTCGCCGGGTTGTCTTAAAAGGTTTATAAATAACTAATTATGTAAATAATGAACCAAAAAACTATTGGGATTTTCGTAATATTTCAGCCTCTGGTATAAAATCACCTCTGTCTATAACTAAACTTAGTTCTGCAAATATACCTATCAATAATTAAAATATATTACATTATTATAAAAAAGTGGTCTTGCAAAGCTACCTTATCGCCGGGTGATATAAACAAGTTTTCATTATTTACTTGACCATGCTGACAAAGCAGTCAGAAACTAGTATTTACTATAACAACACTGAAAAAGCCATCATATATTTCTGTGGACATACATAAATACCTACCACGTCTTATAACGAGACATTATACCTAAGTAACCAATCACCTTCAAAAAGGTCACAACAGCTTAGCCCCACTCCAACGAAACGTAAGAAAAGTCTAGCCATTTTTCGACCAAAAAGTCAGAAAAGAAAATTACACAAACATACCTATTCACATTCAACTTTATCCCCGTTTGTGACTACAACTTCACACTGCGTAAACACAAAATAGAACGCTATAAAAGTTTCAATAAAGTACAATTTCGCTTCGATACCGTAAGAAGTCTGTTCGCTTGTGAAGCGTACAGTCGCCCACGCAAGTTGTGTTGCACCAAGTTGTTATTTGCGTTGAGCCTGACGTGTTTATTTTGAGCTCTGTACTTTTGAGATGATTTGTTATGTTATTGCAGTTTGAGTGTTGGAGAAAAATAAAGTAGTGTTAGGATATAAAGTCAGTTCTTGCGTTCTCTCATAAAACAACAACATACGGGGGATACATAGCCCTGCCATAGACAGTGATTATTCAGAATTGTTTTCAGTGATCGTTGCCGTGTTCCGGTTTGAAGGACATGGGCGCTGACACAGGTACACGAGACATTTCAACTTTATCTCTGGGTTGGCAACATATTTACAAGACCTGTGGTATTGCAGATGTCTATAGGTAGCGGTGACCACTTAACATCAGGTGTGCCGTCGGCTTGTTTGCCATCCCTTGACATAAAAAAAAAGTACCTACCTATGTTTTTTTACCAAGCCACGTTCATAAAGTACAAAGAATTTTGTTTTCATCTTCACATATCAATGTATCCATTCACTCTCTTAAAATATTCATACCTCGAGTTATCCATTGTTGGTAAGACACATCCAGTTTCATAATAAATTTACATCGTGCACACGCGGAGCGTTCACCGCTAAGATGTAAAGGAGAATCAAGACGAGTACTAATTAGTCGGCAGCTCTCGTCGTGTGTTCCTACATTACAGACGTATGTTTGTAAAGACATCTGCATTATTTGAGGCATTTGGTGTAGTGTACATTATGATATGTTAGAGTGGGACAACTTAACAGTTAAAGACTACTTTCTTCTCAAGACTTCACCTGTGTAGACTTTTGAAATAAGCCAAAGTTTTTAAATATACCACAGGAACACAAAAACAGGATAAGAATTATCTTTATTAAGCCAGTTCAATAACTATGTATGTGTTAAAGAGTGTTAAATAACCATCAATCCATTCATCTTCTATTTTTTTCTGATTGATTTCGTGGCCGGACGGCCCAAGACTAGCCGAGTTTCATAGCTTTTACGCGCTTTTCTGATAGTCACCAATGTTTATTCTGGTTTTAAGAAGGTGTTGTATTTGGAAACACCGGAGAGTGAGATAGCACAAAAAAAATGCTAGATTTTTTTAATTAATACAAAAACAAAAAAAGCGGAGCATTTGCTCAAATTTAGTACCTAGTTGCAACGGAATAATGACAAAAAGAAATGTGTCTTATGCATGTATGTGTGGTACTTATAATGTTGGGAACAGAACCAAAATATTGCAATAGAAGATCTACTTGGTAAAAATAAAAATATCTAAACTATCTCACATCTGTTCCCGAAATAAGACAACATTTTTAAAAATGCTGTTTCAATACTTTGAGCACCTGCGCCCATATAACTTACTAGATGTGGTTTGTACATATAAATATGTACCTACACTGAACATTAGTATTGCGGTACTAAATTCCGAAGGAACTAGGTTTCTAGCTTTCTAGTATAATAGATAAATATACCATCTTCATTTTTTCTTAAGCTTTTAATACTTTCTTTCTCTCTTTTTCTTTCTTTTACTTCTAAAAGCTAATGCTACTAATTAAAAAGGTTCAAAATTTAGTTACAATCTCATCTCAGAGAAAATGTATGTCAATAAAGGTTTATTTATTTATTTATTTGCTCACAAAAATTATAACATCATAACAGTCAGACAATCTATAGTAATGATAAAACAAACAAAAAAACTAGCAGAACTACACTTTAAAATATTTTACCAAAAACAATAAAATTAAAATAGAGGGTCCCTATCAATTTTGCGGTGAAAAAACCGAAAATTGTTTTTTTTCAGTTAAAATTTCTCAATACCCATGAGATATCTAGTTTTAAAACAAAATACGCAGTTATCGGTGACACAGGTCCGTCGTGGAGAAGCCCTTGGGCGCGACTGTATGCACCGAGCGAGCGCATCGGTTTATAAGGCATTATTTTGATATTTTTTTACAATTAAATAAGTAGTTAAAGTAAAAAAAAAAATATTGAGTTTGGTAGATAAACACCTTAAATTTTTAAATATTGAATACTTTTTTTTTTTTTTAATTAATTCATACGCTTTGACGACGGTTTTGCACACAATTTTATTGGGTTTTTTCAGTATGTTTAGCATTTTTTTACCGGTACTAAATGCATTTAGTTTGAAAAAAAAAATCGTAGGCTTACTAGTACACTATATGCACTATATTTAGGATTTTTTCAGATTGATATTTGCTACCAATAAGCTAAAAATGCAGTTGAAAAACTTGGTGTGTTACATTTTTATTTTTTGTAATTTATATAAAGTAGTTATCAAAATTTAATTTCGTGGGCTGACTAGATAAATAGATGACAAGTAACTACGTATTTTTTTTAAAACTAGATATCTCATGGCAGTTGAGAAATTTGAACTGAAAAAACAATAATTTTCGGTTTTTAGACCGAAAAATTGATAGGGACCCTTACATTATTGTGTCAGTTTTATGACAGATTGAAGTTATTTTAATTGTGTATTAAATTTAAATGTGTTAAAATCTCTATCTTTCAAGTCTGTTTAAATTTGACTATTCATTCATGTTGTTGTTCACTTGAAGTAACGACCATTTATTTAAACGATTTTTTTTTAATTAGGAGCCTATTATTTCCTAACAACACTATCACAACAAACAAACTAAAGCAAAGAAAAAAGAAATTATCTCAAAGAGGCTGTATTTCCACAAGAATCCTTTGCACTGATCACCGTATATCCTCACAAAGAGATTCCTATATGCGGTTAATAAGCCAAGAGCAAGGAATCTCCCTGACGATGCAGAATGTCTGAATGCCATTACGAACAATACAATGAGAAATCTTCAAGTGGAGATGGCAAGGGAACTTCGTGTAGCCTTTCAACTTAAGCTTACGTTCAAATTAGATTCATATTCTGATGTTTCTAGAGCTGAAATTTTGGTAACTGATGATGTCATAAATATTAAACGTAACACACATAACTGACATTAGTTCTGCTAAGGAGAAGCAACACGCGTCAAAATTTCACGACATTAGCAAATTATTGTAGTGATTTTGAATATTATTATTTATTTATGCCTATATAAGACCTATAATTGGCTGTCAGTCAAATGTACTGTTAATAAGTAGTCTGTTTTTTAGCTGTAACTATAGCATACCATCACGCCTTTTTTTTTTAAGACGGGAAATCATCAAGTAACTTTCCCCCGCCCTGGGCGGGGCGGGAGGAAGTGTCAGACTCTTACTGACTAAAACCCGTCTTTGTTCCTTCATGTGCCCTTTGCGTTCCGGGGGCGCCGGCCCCGGCAGGCATCGGCCCTCAGTGGCCCCTTCCAAGTTTGCTGACATCTCTTTGAGGCGCGCGTGGAATACGAACGCGCCGTCGACACGGTATACCACCACGCCTGTATTCCTCGAAGGGTTAGGCAGAGGTGTACAAATGTACACCTACATTTCGCCAGTATGTTGTGGTCCCATGTAAATTGTAATAGTGGGTGAGCCTATTGCCTACAAATCCTAACTTCTAGCTGCTACTGAGAATTTCATAGAGAAAACTAATGTTACCTTAACCTAATGTAACCATGTGTGTATTTTACATGGAGTAACTGAATCTTTTATATTAATTAAATAAATAAATATTTAACGCTGATTTTAAAATCTATTCTTAGCATAAGTACAGCTCTGAACTGGTTTTGCTGACTTGTAATGTAAGACATTTGGCATACTGAGTTAGTTTAATTTTCGAGAGTGGTTCGGCTCGTTTGGGCAGAACTAGGTTTAAGTAAATAATATAACAGCAGCTTATTATTGTCCTACTATAGGACAAAGGCCTCTTCTTATACAAAGTACTGCTATCAAATAAACCAAACGCACAATTTGATGGCACTATTAGCTTTTCTTAGGTTCAAATACAAAATAGTGGTTCCAAATTTTATTTGTGCATTTACACATATAAACCCACGCCTTTTTCCCATGGGGGTAAGCAGAAACCACAGAACGCCACCTGCTACGATCCTTACATACTCCTTTCGTCTCGTCCACATTCGTACATCTGGTCATACAAGCACGCCGGTTACGAGTACTGCGCACCCGACCTTTCTGAAGAACCACACCAATAAGGTCAGATAATTTTATACTGTTTGTATAGTTACCAACAATGTCAGAAAAAAATACCTAATACATTCTACCTCTACACTTACACTCAAGTATAAACATGCATACCTACATACAATCACGCCTGTATTCCCCGAAGGGTTAGGCAGGGATGTACCTACCAATGTACACCCACAGTTCGCCGGTATGTTTTAGGTCTCATGTAATAGGAGGCGAGCCTATTGCTATTAACCGGGCATAAATCCTAACTCCGAGTTGCTACTGAGAATTTCACAGAAAAACCCAATAACACTTTTTGCTCGACATGGGAATCCAACCCATACCTCTAGCATAGTAGTTGCGCTTAGGACCACTAGGCCAATGAGGCAGTCAAGTTTAAAATGTTCAATAAAATCCTCAACTGCCACCCATGAGACCGATGACATCAATTATTCCCTCAACTAACTCAAATGGTTTAACCCAATTACAAACTACACGTATTAAAGTGAAACATCGATAGATCATCTCGACGACTGAAGACGTGGCCCATTACAGTAAGAAGCTCTAATAAATAATACTTACATGTCATCTGAGTAATTAATCAAATAACTATCGAATGTGTTTAAAGACTGGTTTAGATTAGGATAGTGAATGGGTGAGTGGCAAGTGTTTTGGGCTAGTAAGATTTTTGATTGAATTTTGCCTCGTTTGAATTGTCTTATATCGTATTATTTATATTGCCTTAAAAACAGTTGCTCCCAACTACGATTTCTGCTTGTATCGTGGGTATATTTTCTAACATATAAACCCACAAAAAAGTGCTCGAAAGTGCACAACAAGTAGTACAGAAGAACTCGGTCAATACGGTCATAATAATATACTGTACCTATGTCAATAGATTATTCAGCGTAATTATAATTTGTCTACTATTACTTTTTTACACCTTTATTACGTAACATAAGAACTCTCAGAATAAGATTATTTATTTACTTAATATGACTATTTTAGCTCTTTTCGCCTGAGACCCAGGATTTTCCACCGAAGCTTCATTCGTATGGAGCGCCCACTAGCACTCTATCAAGAAAAATATCCTCTTAAAATAACTTTTTTACTAGCTTCGATATTTTATTCACTAAGGTGTTAACTCAAAGTTATCGGTACAATTTTATTTGATACTTTTATTACTTCTCAGTTCCTCGTTCACGGAAGTAACTTCCAGGTGGATTCACGTAGATATAATAAAAGGTAACAAAGGATTATGGCAGTGGTAAAGACAGTGGCTGTCTGTGTTAATACGATCCATCAAGTCACTTGCGAAATGGAGTGATTTAGGGTAAAGAACACTTAAAAATAAATTATTATTATTTAGGTGTAAAAATATAATAGTTTTTTTTTTTTAAATCGGCCACTTAGTCTGAGTGGATGTCAAATCCTACCTACTGCTATTAATAATATCTAAGTTTATGTTTGTTACCCTTTAGTAACAAACTTTAACTACCTCGTTGGCCTAGTGGTCTTGAGCGCGACTGCTACGCTAGAGGTCCTGGGTTCGATTCCCGGGTCGAGCAAAAAGTGTTATTGGGTGTTTCTATGAAATTCTCAGTAGCAGCTCGGAGTTTGGATTTGTGCCCGGTAAATGGCAATAGGCTCGCCCCCTATTACATGGGACCTAAATATACCGGCGAACTGTGGGTGTACATTGGTACACCTCTGCCTAACCCTTCGGGGAATACAGGCGTGATGGTATATATATATTTTTTAAAGCTGAACTGAAAATATTATAATTTTGCACATTGACAATTGACTGACAAAATATTGTATTCTTATGCCGTTTTTGCATTCCCGTGGGATAATGTTGCAGACGATGTTGCAGGTAGAATTAAGTATATAAAAAAATATAATAATAATATCGACTGCTACGCTAGAGGTCCTGGGTTCGATTCCCAGGTCGAGCAAAAAGTGTTATTGGGTTTTTCTATGAAATTCTCAGTAGCAGCTCGGAGTTTGGATTTGTGCCGGTTAATGGCAATAGGCTCGCCTCCTATTACATGGGACCTAAATGTACCGGCGAACTGTGGGTGTACATTGGTACACCTCTGCCTAACCCTTCGGGGAATACAGGCGTAATGGTATATAATATATATTATAATAATATCCAAGAACACTTGGTACACTTGCCCTTTCTGTCGGTGTAACCGAAAAAAAAATATTTTAATTGGACCCGGATAACGATATAATTGGACACATAGATTACTGTTAACGAACGAATAAACAATTTTCCATCTTTATAATGTTAGGTATACTCATAATTATTTATAATATAATTTCTATAAATTAATAAAACTAATCAGCATTTCTTGTTATTCATTCGCATAGATTCCTTGAAAGTACCTACATCTATTGTTACAACATAACTTATATAAAAGCAAACATTGTATTCCAATAATCTTAATACTCCACGTCACACAACCAAGGCCACATAATATTCACAATAAAATATTTGTTCAGCAACACGTTTCCAAGCTGCAATGTAGCTTCAGACGTGACTTCCTAATACAAAATGTAGGAGGACCTCACTCGAGCAACTTGCTTCGGTATTGTAAATCGTTCAACAGGTTGGTCAATATATTGCTCGACATTTGTCGTCCTTCCACCGAAGCCTTAATCAAGATTTAGCCAACAATGCGACAGTCTTACGCAAACATTTATTAGTAACAGTTCTCTGTTGTCTTGGTGAAGGGATAGTGGCTCGGCTTAACATTTTATGAAAGCTAATTGAAATTGAAAAACAATGTTGGGTAATAGAGTATCGTTATATTAATCATTATTGGCTTCTGCCCGTCTTTAGAATTAAGCCCAAAAGATCGAATGGGGTACTAAACATCACAGACAGATTATGTATGGCAATAGAAAACTGTGAAGTCACTTATTTTTCAACTCAATTCGCTTTCTTCTTGTATCTAAGATACATTTATAATTATTTAGCTACTAGGCCCAGTAGGTAACCACGTTTATTGCCGCGTCAGAGGCACTAATCACATTATCAAGGGTGTACGGACAATTTGGACACTGCAGCATATTAATCAACTATTTATACATTCTAAGGCAACTAAAAATTGTTTGTCTGTTAAGTGAACATTAAACGGGTTGTCAGAACTAAAATAAATTTTTTTTTCAGAAGTTGCGTCTTGTAATTTTTAACCGACTTCTTGTACTAATAGTTTCAACTACCCAATTTAAACATACACACATACACTCACGCCTTTTTCCCATGGGGGTAGGCAGAAACCACAGAACGCCATCGGCTACGATCCTTACATAATCTTTTCGCCTCATCCACAATCGTACATCTGGTCATTTTTGATTAATGTTCTTAACTACCCAATTTGTAAACTCCTTAATTATTCCACGCAAAAACCAAAACGGGTGCACGTATTTCCTTTTTAAATATGGTTCGATTGCTTTCCATTGTGACCTCTTCATAATCTTCTTATCTTCTCTGACGCAATTAATTCCGGATATTACCGGATTAACCTACAGGCTCAATTATTTTCTGTTCGTCCGGTCTGCATTATCCATCGTGATTGAATCCATGTTTAATTATTTAGCACGCTGTTGATATTGAAATCTGGTTAAGACTGGGACTTCGCTTGCAGGTTATTTCAATATTGTGACTATGTTCTCTCTGATTTCTTTATTAAAATTGTTGGGATGTGTGTGAACTGAATTAATAGACATACCATGACCAACCACCACCACCACCATTACACCATCACACACCATACAAACACCACACCATACACCATCACCATCATTACACCATTTTACCATTTACAGACCTACGTCTATAATTAGAATTTAATTACTACTATCTAACTATAACTTTGTCATAAAATATCTCAATCTCGCTCATGAGGTTTACAGTGCAGCAAGCAAGACAACTGCTCAACTTTAGTAAAAGGCTTGAAAGTTTTGAATAGCACCTGGAGAGATTATTGCTCAACAGCTGGGTAAAGAGACAGATTCAGAAGGCGGTCGGTAAAATGAGAAGCTTCCTCACTCTGGATCCCCAACCAACGCCAGCTTAGGTCATACCAAAGTCTGGGCTGCAGGTGGAGCACTATTGTTTACAATTTTTGAAGTGAAATCTTCTTTAGTCGTATTGAGCGATTTCTGGTAGCGGCAAATCTTATTGGTACGCGTCACCGACATACTCATGTGGTCGCGTAACCACATGCTTTTTTTTTATAGATGGGAAATCATCAAATAGCTTCCCCCGCTCTGGACGGGACGGGAGGGAGTGTCAGACTTTTACTAACGAAAACCCTTTTATGTTCCTTCCCTTTGCGTTCCGGGGGCGGGGTATCTCTTTCGAACAACCCGCAGCCCCGGGTAACCACATGCTAATGTGACGTTAAATTTTCACTTCTGTCGGCATTACTCGTGATTGCTTATTTTTAACAACAATTTCTTTGTGTTTTATTTATTTCTTTTACAGAAAAAAAAATAAGCAGAACTGAAAAAAAAAACTTTATTACACGTACTCGACCATATCACTGTCCTAATCTAAACGAGTCTTTACTATCAATATAAATCAGTCATGTAGAGTTCCAACAAGATAGATAGCGTAATATCTTTGGGTCATCTTAATTGTCTCTAGCGAGAGCCAATCAATCACTTGCAAAAACAAGGTGAAAGGTTTTTGTAGCCAATCGCAAGATTGGCTGTAGATAGTGAATATTAAAACAGAATTTACGATGATTGCAATTTAATGCTTCCATTTTTAAAAAGGTATTTTATAGTCCGCTTTGTTTTGAGATTAATCTTTGTCGAGATTTTTTATAGCTGTTGATTTTGGCTGCAGTTATGTTTTTTTTTTCTAGTTCTAGTGTTTGGTTTCTGGTATGAAATTCAACACAATTTGCTTACTATTCAAGGACGCGTTTAAATGAGACTTTTAAATCGTAATCTAGGTAAATTAATATTATAAAGAGGTAAAGTTTGTGAGATTATAGGGGGTAATCTGTGGGTCTACTGAACCGATTTTAAAAATTCTTTTACCTATAGAAAGCCACGTTATTTGGGAATGTTATAAGCTGTAAAATATACGGGAGCAGAGCAGTAACCAAAAACGTAACTTAATGTGGGTAAAATAAGCCACGCAAACGAAGTTGCGGGTAGTTCGCTAGTACGTTACAAAGTAATGAAAATAATGAAAAGTCAACGACTTTTTTTTGTATTTTCCAAATATGCATTATCACTTGTAAATACTTACCTAATATTTATAAGTTCCTACAGGATAAGTTTTTAACCAGTGCGTAAATTTTTTTTGGTAGTTCAGTATCAGTAATAGAACACATTTCCGTGTTTAGTTAAAAAAAAAAAAAAAATTTCATCCTTATCCGAGTTTGAAATAAGCAAAACATCCAGGACATAATCTATTCGCCATACTATCAATGAAAACTCGCGGCCGCCGCCGCCGCCCGGGCGCATGGCTGGGGTGAGGGGGTGGGGCATGCGCTAGCGCCGAGTGACAATGAAATATGGTTTTTAAGTAAACATGTTTCGTAAGCAATAACTTTTTTTTTTAGTACTAAGACATATCAAAATAAAATATACGTGTTTAATAAAACGTGTTGAAGTTTATTATGGCAAAATTTACGCACTGGTTAAAATTTTTTCCTGTATAAATTCAAACAAAGCCAATTCCTGAAAATATCGGTACCACAAATAAAAGACTTGATTCGCAAAACCGAAACAAAACCGTCTAATAAAAAATAAAGGTGACAATGCCATTTTGGCGACTGTTAAAAAGGCTAAATTTATACCAGACTGGTTATACAGTGCCTACTCTCTATGCATCGTGTCGCTCCCTAACTTATCGTCCCTTGGGACTTGCGAAGTCTGTTTTATATAAGCTTAATGGTTTTTTGAAATGTTGCACCGTTAAGGGCTTGTTTTACCACGGTAAGACACAGTTAACAAATAGAAAGATTGTTACACAATTTCAATCTTAATTTACTTCATCTTCTTTATATTCTTCTTTACATTTTTTTGAAGTAAAAACTTCTTTAGCGGCGTTGTACACTTTTTTTGTAATGGGTAAAAATATTAAACTCGCGTCAGGACACGTGACCTGATCGAAAATTCGTAAGATTTTCAATCAGGTCACGTGTCCTGACGCGAATTGTCATGTTTGTGTACGATAGCGCAATAAATAAATATTGTATTCTACCACATAAATGATAGTACTTTTACACTGATAATTAAAGCAATTCGTGCAAAATTATTCCCGAACCATTCGAAAATATCAAAAATGCACAACGTTATCATTTATGTTTTCACTTCTGCCGGCACTCCCGGAGTGCAACCCGTCGTTTTATTTTTGTTATTATGTGTGACAGATAATTTTTTTTTACAGTGAATAGTAGAGCAACATCCAGTTTCCTGATAGAAATTAACCTATGTTAAAGACACGAGGGCCTGCTTCATAATCTCACTAAAAATACTACTTCCAACATCGGTAGCAAAAAAAAAACATTGATTTTTAAATGTTTGACTATTTTGTCTGTTCGATCGATATCTTAACATTCTGTTTCTCATTGTTAACAACCTGTCTTAATTTCTATTTTTTAGGTGATGATCTACCTTCATATTTTACTTTTATTTTATTTTTTAGCCGTATTTGTTGGATTGTATACTTTGTTCCACAGTACTTTATACTACACAAGCTCTAGACGTGTAGACTTGTAATTGGCTGTCAGATAATCATGCTGTTATTTATCACCATTGTAGCTGTAAGTCTTCCAAAGTCCTTAAATAAATAATGTAAAAAATAGAGCGGAAAAATAACACATTTTTTACGTGACGATTTATACCACTTAACTCCTACTGCAAGCCATGTTAAAAACCTTCGTTCCAAAAAATAGACGCGTGCCGATAACAATGCGGCGACTGCATAACATCACGGTGACCCCTAAATCCATGAAAGGTCATATTATATTATGACCCACTTATCCGACACTCACGAACGCCCTCTGGTGACATATAAAACGAAATAATTTAAAGATTAGACGTTGAATTTTTATTATAGTCCTTTTTTATCGGCGACAGTAAAATTTTGCGTTTTGCATTCTTTTACGTGACGTGTCGCTGAGTGGTATAGTATACATCTGGAACTGAAAAATACATACCTAATCTAATTAAAATTATAAAATAAAAAAATAAATGATGTGAGTGTGATTTGATGATGATGATGGCAGGCACGCTAGCCTTTCATGAATTAGGTTGTGAGTTCGGTACTGGGGCGGTACCTACCAATGTGACTTTTTCAATTCATAACACTCGTATGTACTTTCTTTTTTTTTCTTAGACAACACTGATATTGGTGAAGGAAAACATCGTGAGGAACCTTGGACCCATAATTAATAACCTGAAAGTCAAAAATCACCAATCTGTCTGGAACAAGCACGGTGATCAATGCTTTATGCCTTCTGTGTATGAGAAGAGGACAGTCGTCAGTGCAGTAAATATTTTATAAAATAGCTCATACGATTTTATCTCGCGGTTCATACATTAAAAACAATGTTCAGACACACCACCAACTTCCAAACATCGAGCTGCTATTGACTTCCTATTGGTAAAAATTAATATTACTTTGCCCGACCTGGGAATCGAACTCAGTCGTGTTGGTGACCAAGATACTAGCCGGTCAGTTACCGGTACTGTGACAATAGCAACAGAAAATAAACACATTAGCACACAGCTATACAAAGAGAAGAGACGATATTGCGTTTACTTTTTAAAACCACAGACTAACAACACTGGTCCTTAAGCCACAGAGTAACAACAGTTTTATGTAGTTTAATTTATCGAAGTTAGTTAGTGTTCCTGACGTCACATCGGGCTCCACACAGCGCGGCGGCGACACCATCTTGCTCGCCCCTCCAGCCGCGATCACAGTGGCAGGACAGCGCCACGCCACTCGCTCGACCACTCGCGGACCCCACTAACGCGCGCGCGCATAATAACGGTTCTTCCTATTTTAATACAGTCTCATTCAATTTCCAACAAGAAGTTTTATTTATTGACACATTCAAGACCACCAGCCTGCAGCACACCTGTAACTGGTATTCAACAGTTAGTGTAGTTTTTTGAAGCTTCTGACCTCGACTTTGATGGCGTTTTTTTACCCGCGTTAAGTTACGTCATTGGTGACTACTCCGCTGCCGTTCGCGTTGGTCATAGCATGATGACATAAAGGCTTAAGGCTTCTATAGTATTCCACATAAATCTGGCTATCATACACAAAAAGATTTTCCCATCCCGACTGAAAGTTTCAGAGATTAGCGTTTAAACATACACACAAACAAACAAAAATCCCTTTAGCATTGTTATATTAGTATACTCGTAGATTAATAACAGTAACTAACGTCACTGCATCTGCTTTTGCTCGTGCATATAGAAGTCAAATATACATTAAACATATACTAAGGTAGTGAAAGAAATGAAAGTTTGTAATTAGACCAGTACCTACCTTAGCTTACTTTTTACATACATACAAACAAAAAAAAAAAAAAACAAAACAGGCTTTATGTTAGTATAGTTTAATATTAGTTTACCAAAATAAAATAAAATACAATACAATACAGTATTAATAAAGAAAACACACACAAACACACACAGTAATATTTAAAAAAAGAACAAAAACTCCAGCACACCAAATAAAAACATTAATTTGACAACTCAATTGTCTGAAACACCAAAACGTAAAATGCCTTAAAAACTAAATGAAACATAAACCAACTATTTTTATAAAGCCCCACTAAATGGCTAGGCATAACAATAAAAATAAAATCTGACACTAACTTAGAAACATTTTGTTTTTATGAACAAAGATAAAAGGGTAACGTAAGAAGCAAAATATTCTTCTTTCAGGACCTAAGTCGGCCATTTAATTCTTTAGAGACTTACTTTTCACTTACTTAGGCTTCTACTAGTAGTTTTTGCATCTAATAAATGGTAGAAGATCGAAAGACTTTGGTATCTGATGTTTGACACGCTGTACTTTTATATTTGTTTGTGCTTTTGTCATGCTATTTTAAAAATAAAACACATTTCGTTTGTGTGACTACCACTTTATGCCCGAAATATCTCTCTGTCCTTACTATCCTTACTAATATTATTACTAATATTATAAATGCGAAAGTAACTCTGTCTGTCTGTCTGTCTCTTCTTCACGCCTAAACCACTGAACCGATTTCAATGAAATTTGGTACAGATATACGGGAACGGGAACTATTAATCCACGCGGACGAAGTCGCGGGCAAAAGCTAGTAAAATTATAAATGCGAAAGTAAGTGCCTCTTTCATGCCTAAACCACTGAACCAATAGTGAGGAAATTTCGTACACAGATTAATAAAACCTTGAAGAAGGACATAGGCTACTTTTTGCCGTGAGAGAAGGGCTGAAGGGGATGAAATAGGGGATGAAAGTTTGTATGAGTTGGCTGCATTGAAGATAAAACTTAAAATTTTAAATTTGACACTTGATAAAAACATTTTTCATTTCAAACATTAGACGGGCCTGTTGGTCTAGTGCAGCGGTCGGCAACCTTTTGGCAGGCAAGGGCCACATGGTGGCAAAATGAGGTAGTGGCGGGCCGCGCTTTCACATAATTTTTAACCGACTTTAAAAGGGAGGAGGTTCTCAATTCATCTGTATAGTTTATTTTTTGTATGTTTGTTACGCGATATTTCCGCCAATTATGATTAGAATTTGACGATATTTTTTTGTTTGGTAGGTCATGCATTTGAAGTGGTCCCATAATTTTATCGATATTTAATTTCTTGAAATTTTTTATTTTTTGAAATTTTAAAATAATTGGCCTATTGCTTTTTTAGTCGTCTCTAATGGCAATAACCATATTTGTTGATAGGTCAACAACAAGGGCAAAGAAATTTTTTGCAGCCGCTGAGGACTTTTACTTAGCTGAAAAGGGTACACCTTTTATAGCAGAACTTTTTGAGTCATAATTTTATTTTGCATAACAACTGATAGCATAAACCACTTTTCGCAGAAAGTCATTTGGCATCACTTACTTGGCATACATTTATAACTCATAATTTTGTATGGCAGAATACTCATTTCGCATAAATTTCATTTCCATAATAATTAAAAAGCAGAACCATCATATCGCAGAAAGTTCACAGGCAGAATCGTCTTTTGGCATACATTTCGTATCAAAGTCCCTAGAGATAGATCCAGAGCCCTCGAGGCTCAAAAAGCACAATCGGGGAGCCACGCCACGCGGGGCTCAAGGGTTTACAAAAAAAATAACCACGAAGTGGATGGCGGGGACTGTTCGCTCGCTTCGCTCGCTCTCTAGACTCCACCATCCCCTTCTAACCTAACCTGTCCGAGTCGGGGTGCCCCAAGTCCCGAGATCTCCCTCGCTCTTTATAAAAGTTATACCAAACGAAATTATGCGAAATTATAAATATGCCAAAGGTAAATATGCCAAATAAAATTCTGCCATCTTAAAAGTATGCCATTTTAAATTCGGACATAAAACCGTTCTGCCAAAAAATAATTATGCTATAAAAATATTATGCCTTAAAAACGTTCGTCTAAAGAAGTTTATGCATAGTGAGTTATGCCAAATAGGTTTCGGAGTATCAAGTTTCTGCCAAATAGAACGCACCCAGCAGAAAAGTATTAAAAACCTCCATATCTTTTTACTTATGATTTTCATATAAAAATATCTTGTTGTCTGATACATACATACAACATACATACAATCACGCCTGTATTCCCCGAAGGGTTAGGCAGAGGTGTACCAATGTACACCCACAGTTCACCGGTATATTTAGGTCCCATGTAATAGGGGGCGAGCCTATTGCCATTAACCGGGCACAAATCCAAACTCCGAGCTGCTATTGAGAATTTCATAGAAAAACCCAATAACACTGTTTGCTCGACCTGGGAATCGAACCCAGGACCTCTAGCGAAGCAGTCGTGCTTAGGACCACTAGGCTAACAAGGCAGTTGTCTGATACTCAGTCCAAAATAGAGTATTCATGGTTTTAGTTTAAGGATAAATGTCCCTTACACCCGATATAGGTATTATATGTGATGCACATACTTTTTTTAATGTAAATTTTATTAATGGGTACGTAGCACTACCTCAACGATACCATCGTCAACGATAAAGTAAAAATAAATGAAAAAGAAATGAGAAAAATTATATAAAACTTAAAAGCGAACTTCAAAGTTGTTATATAACCGTACTTATACACATTTCAGTGTAACGTTTGAGGCTGTATTTGAGTGACTATTTTCTTATACGCTAGCTTACGCGCCTAAAATCATTAATTTAGGTAAAATGTAAGAATTACTGTTTAATTTTCAAAACTGTCGCGGGCCGCAAGTAGCAGTGCCGCGGGCCGCATGCGGCCCGCGGGCCGCGGGTTGCCGACCGCTGGTCTAGTGGTTAGCGGCCCTCACTGCTAAGCCGGAGGTCGTGGGTTCGATTCCCACCCAGGACAAACTTTGTGTGATGACCATGATTGTTTGTTCTGTGTCTGGGTGTGATTTATCTATAATATGTATGTATATATAAATTATATAAGTATGTATATCAGTTGTCTGGTTACCATAACACAAGCTCTGCTTAGCTTGGGATCAGATAGCCGTGTGTGAGTTGTCCCAAGATATTTATATTTTTAAAAGCGTTTTTGAAAGATAAGTATCTTAAAAATTAGAAAGGCTGCCCTAGGTACATATTCCATAAGGACGAAGTATCGGGCAAAAGCTAGTTAAATTTTTAATTAACATTTTTTTAACGTTTTTCGTCTTACAAAGCAAATTCTATTTTTGTATATTATTTGTCTGTCGCTTTCAAAGGTCCAGAATCAATTTAAGGCCACCCGTAATTCGTGATAATGAGACTCATTAGCAAAAAGTCAATCATATTTTTCTTCGTAAACATTTCTTTTAGCATCTAATTTTAGACCTCTACTTATACATTAAGAGAAGATTTTTTTAGACGACTTTAGACGTTGTTTTGGTGACTTTCATTTAATATTCCTAAACGCTTTTTTCTACAATCTAGTAAGTTATCTTACTTATACAAATGTGATAATTGGATGGATGGTTGTTTGTACCTCAATCACGCTAGAACGGCTGAAAGGTTCTGGATGAAATTTGACATTATATAGGTGCCGGTGTAATTACAGGCACATGACACATCAACTTTGTCTCTGGGATGGCAATGCATTTGCAAGGCCTGTGGTATTGCATATGTCTATAAGCAGCGGTGACCACTTAACATTAGATGGGCCCGTCGGCTTGTTTGTTATCCAGTGATATAAAAAGAAAATCGTTGTTTGACTCATAGAGAACCTAAAGCATTAAGTCCACCTTTTGTTACATAAACTTTAAATAAATATCTTGTCCGTCTGTAGTCTACATCAAAAACTTCGCTGAGCTTAGAATCCATCTTATCGGCTCCGTCAAATTATTCTTCAGAGCTCCTCGTGTCACTTTGCGAAACAACTTTCAGATTAAAAGTCTGCTTCAGTGCTGAGACAAAGCCTTACCCCTTGCCTTTTTAACCCCCGACGCAAAAAGAGGGGTGTTATAAGTTTGACGTGTCTGTCTGTCTGTCTGTCTGTCTGTCTGTCTGTCTGTCTGTGGCATCATAGCTGCCGAACGGATGAAGCGATTTCAATTTAGTTTTTTTTGTATTAAAGGTGACCTATCTACGAGTGTTCTTAGACATGTTTGATGAAAATCGGTTGAGCCGTTTAAAAGTTGTGGGGGTGAAAGTAGGGAAGAAAAACCGAATATCTGTAAATATACTCGAGTGGGATCTCAAACTTAACAAAATCGACATTATAATAAGTAGGTACCTATAAAAAGTATAAAATAAAAAATTAAATTAAAAATTTAAAAAACCCCCAACACAAAAACCTAAGTTCCCTTTAAAAAGTAAAAAATAACAAAAAAAATACGTCACGTTGGGGGACCGCTCGGGACGATCGTATCCTAAATGCAACATCGGTCCCCCAACGTGACGTATTTTTTTTGTTATTTTTTACTTTTTAAAGGGAACTTAGGTTTTTGTGTTGGGGGTTTTTTAAATTTTTAATTTTTAATCAGAATGTTGGAAACTAGGACAGACGACTCCTGAAAGTATCGATGTAGGTGCTACAATGCTTTTGCCTCGTTGTTGCTGAAATATTACTGAAAACAGGCTGTTCATTCTACTAAGTTTTTGAAACAGCCTCAATCTTTACAAAATGCCTCTAGTAGTCCGGTCAATTTAGACCAAAAAATGAGAGTGAAGTTACATAAAGTCCCAACAAGCTGAATTTCTGTGAAATTGTTCAAAACATAATTATAAACAATGTCTAGAAGTTCCCCATCATTCCCCTGTAAGGAAAAAAAAATATTCAAGGTCAAAGGTCAAAAAAATGAGTTTTTCGCGATTTTCAGCAAAACGGTAAGTTTTATCATAAAAGTACCTCAGACAAAAATTGTAGATCATAAAATTATCTATAAAAACTGTATCAATACTTTTTTCTTACGAGCCACCGCTTCTGAGATATAACGATTCAAAAAGTTATAAAAGTTGTTATCGTCATAATATGCACACGTTTCCACGCCACCTATGAGGTAGTGTACTTAGCGCGTTTTTTAACCCCCGACGCAAAAAGAGAGGTGTTATAAGTTTGACGTGTCTGTCTGTCTGTCTGTCTGTCTGTCTGTCTGTTGCATCATAGCTCCCGAACGGATGAAGCGATTTCAATTTAGTTTTCTTTGTATGAAAGGTGACTTATGTGCGAGTGTTCTTAGACATGTTTGATGAAAATCGGTTGAGCCGTTTAAAATTTATGGGGGTGAAAGTGGGGAAGAAAAACTGAATGTATTTACAACTTAACAAAATCGACATTATAATAAGTATGTACTTTTATAACTTTTTGAATCGTTATATCTCAGAAGCGGTGGCTCGTAAGAAAAAAGTATTGATACAGTTTTTATAGATGACTTTATGATCTACAATTTTTGTCTGAGGTACTTTTATGATAAAACTTACCGTTTTGCTGAAAATCGCGAAAAACTCATTTTTTTGACCTTTGACCTTGAATATTTTTTTTTCCTTACAGGGGAATGATGGGGAACTTCTAGACATTGTTTATAATTATGTTTTGAACACTTTCACAGAAATTCAGCTTGTTGGGACTTTATGTAACTTCGAATGTCTAAATTGACCGGACTATAGTTTAAATATTTTTTTGACATTGATTGACGCGAAGATGAGATTGTGACTAGATTAGACTTTTTTAATTAGAATAATCGGCCTAGCATTGATTCTGCTGAGACGACCTTTTTTTAAAGATGGGAAATCATCAAATGACTTCTTCCGTTATGAATGGAGCGGAGGGGAGTTTCAGACTCTTATTGACTAAAACCCATCCGTGTTCCTCCTAATGCCCTTTGCGTCTCTTTCGCAACCCTTGGATCTAGCGGGCCCCGTCTTCTATGCTAACATCTCTTTCATTTTTCGCCGTCAACCGCCGCCCGCGCTCCCGGCCGCGCCTATGGTGGCTGGGAATTGTCCTGTGACTCCCGACGCCCGGGGCGTGGGACGAGCCAACACACCATCTCTCAATATTATGATTTACTATGATGATTTACTTCAAACTAATTTAATATACTAAATGTGTAGCAGTACCATCTAACAAATAAAAACCGGTAAATTACATCCAAAACTTATGCTTAGAAAGACCTAAAATATTTTTAAAGTTAAAATATCTAAAATCAAAGCAATCAAATAAAAATCAAGTCATACGACAAAGAAAAGTAAATAAAAAATATTTTCTTAAATTCAGCGAATCGTTATATTTTCTAAATCAACTTAATGAAGCCCCAATGACGTCTAGATACATAAATCAAATTCTGCATAGATCAAAGAGAATTAAAATCATATACCTATTACAGCCAGACAAATCAATACTAAACTATAAAGGCAAGCCAAATCAAATTAGTAAGACTAATTTCGATGTCTACTATTGACTGAAATGTATTGAGAACATTATTTCGTTCGTGTATTGAATATTAAGCAACGTTCGTAGGTAGGTATTGTAAGTACATGTTCTGTCTGTAATTTGCTCAGGTAATACGTGACTCGTGAAAATGTTAAATTTTTCTCTTTTTGGTAACTGTTGAGATATTGTCGTCTGAGGAATAAAGGGAATTCTGGTGTGGAATTTATATAAGTCTTTATTTATCAATTGAAATTGGCAATGAAAGTCACAAGTGAATAGATTCTTTTGTGAGCAGACGACCGCGAGGTGAGACGGAGGGCAAACAAGAACATATTCATGGAAGAAAAAAAAAATATTGCTAGACTAAAGAGATGTAGGTTTTAGAGGCTTTTTGTAGATGAAATATTGTGTTGTGTTTTGTCACTGGAAATGTTAAATGAAATAGGGAGTCTGCGTGATAGTTGTGACAAACAAATATAGGTACGACAAATGTTGGGGCGACACTATGATATGTCGAGTATCAGTAGTGCGACAGTGCATAGGCTAAATATTCTATAGACAAAGTGGACCCAAATTGAATATTAAATATATGTAGTATTCGGAAACTCCGTGACTTGCATAATATGTGTCCTCTATTATATTATGAACAAATCGTACTAATTATAAATGCGAAAAGTGATAATGGATGGATGGATGTTTGTTACTCTTTAACGCTTAAACAGCTGAACGGATCTCGATGAAGTTTGGCCCTGATAAATATTGTAGTGTGGAATAACACATAAAATACTTTTTATTTCGGAAAGATGTACGCTTCCCGTAAGATAATTATCAAATTTGACGCGAACGAAGACGTGGAAAGAAACTAGTTGATATTAATTTTGTAAAAAAAAAATGCATTATGATGGATGGACGTATGTTTGTTACTCTTTAAAATCTACGCACTACGGCTTAATTTTAAATCTACGCAGATGAAGTCGTACAGAAGCCATGTTCGCAAATAAACCCAAAAAAAATTCATTACAACAGTTGCAAATCACAATTACTAAGCTTTAACGAAACCATTTCTAATACACACTATTTCATAAATATGTATGTGTATTATTAAGGAATATGAAAATATGCAGAAGCGAAACTCAAGTAGGTACTGTTGGTGTAATGGTTTCCAAGTTAAGTCCTCATAGGCTGCTTCTACTTCGGGGACGGCAGAGGGGTCTGTCGAACCTATGGGAAATCTTCACGTGACTTCCCCCGCCCTGGGCGGGGCGAGAAGAATTGTCAGACTTTTACTGACTAAAACCCATCCATGTTCCTTCTCGTGCCCTTTGTGATCGGGGTTTCGGGGGCGCAGTATCTCTTTTGAACAACCCGCAGCCCCGGCAGGCATCAGCGCTTAGTGTCCCCTCCGAAACTTCTACCGGCTATGGTACCCACTATAAATAGTCACTCTTTTTTTTATTTGTTGGGAAATCTTGACGGACTTCCTCTGCCTCGGGGAAGGCATAAGGGCTAAATCCCCACGGTATTCCTACAACTACCGGAGATGGGACACAGAGGTTACTCAGAGCATTCGTCCGCACACCGGCACCCCATTTCCTCGCGCAAGGAACGCTAGCTTTACTCTCGGGCCTGTCTCAAAAATAGAAATACAGGGAATTTTATTGACAGTCAGTCAATATGGCTGACAGGCTATTATATGATAAGTCTAGCAACCAGCCCCAAGTCGCACAGGTGACGTTTTCATACAAAAATATCATCATTTCCGACGCTGTCGGTGGATCATCCAATTTTTTTCTTTCATACAAACCTTGTCCTGCCCCCGTGCCTCGGAAAGCACGTAAAGCTGTTGGTCCCGGCTGTCTGAAGGAGTACCGTGTTGCCCAGTTACTGGGTTGTGGAGGTGTGATAGGCAGTCGGTCCCTGTAAAACACTAGTATTCAGCTGCATCCGGTTAGACTGGAAGCCGACCCCACCATAGTTGGGAAAAGGTTAAGCAGATGATGATGACAAACCTTGTCCTGTCTGTACGGTTTCAAATACCTAATTTCAGACTGCGGCGTGTACCGTTATCTATACTAATCTAATATAACTATTAATTATATAAAGAGCCTCGTTTATCGAAAGATTGTACATAGACTGCCTCGTTAGCCTAGTGGTGCTAAGCGCGACTGCTACGCTAGAGGTCTTGGGTTCGATTCCAAGGTCGAGCAAAAAGTGTAATTGGGTTTTCTATGAAATTCTTAGTAGCAGCTCGCAGCTCGGAGTTAGGATTTGTGCCCGGTTAATGGCAATAGGCTCGCCCCCTATTACATGGGACCTAAACATAACAGCGAACTGTGAGTGTACTTTGGTGCACCTCTGCCTAACCCTTCGGGGAATACAGACGTGATGGTATGTTTGTGTGTTAAACGGTTCTTACGCCCCAAAAGACCAGCCCCCCTAGCCAAGTCACAAACGATAAACGCAAACGCTGAGTAGGCTTTAATAGATCTTCAACTTTATGTGCTTGGTTTTAAGTTGAAGATCTAATGAAGATTGCATAGCGTTTTCGTTCGTTCCAGTCGCTAACGCTTCGAAATCTTTAATAGATTTTCAACTTAAGGCTTTGGGTATTAAGTTGAAAATGTATTGGTACCTACCGAGCGTTTACTATTATCGTTTGTGACTTGGCTAGGGGGGCAGAGCAAGATTAGGCATCTTCAATGAGTGTGAAGTAAAATTGTCGTTTCTTTATTTTTATTCTATGATTTTGTACAGACGCAATCTCTTTACACATTTATGATACTAGATATGCGCATAAAATACAAATAACTGAAAGCGTTCGCTTTATCAATGATAATGATATTCTAGATTTAATGTTATGGCTCTGTTTTGTTTTCTCCACAGGGTAAACAGGGTTCTCACGAGGATTTTGAAAAGTTGGATGAGGTGTGAGTATACGGTACGAGATTATTAGTAGTTTAGTTCTTAGTGAATATTTTAGTGTAAGGTTATATGTTTTTGGTGCTTTCACAAATTGGCGATTATGATCTTGATCTGCTGGCTCAACAACATTGAATAAGGCAATAAAACTATAATTACGAGAACAAGTGAGTCGTAGATTTCATGTTCACAAATGCATTCAATAAAATATTTATATTAAACTTACTTATAATATACATAAGAATGAAATCGGCAATACGCCCCCAGCAAGCGTAGTGATCAATGCTCGTACCTTTTCTGTATGAGAAGCCTTTGCCGTGCAGTGGCTCAGTAATGGGCTGGTATTATCTCCTTTATTTATTTAATACAACATTATATATAAATTACCTTTTGTAATATTAATAAAAGTATTAATTTTATTAGTTTTATATTAAGCTTTAACAGCTCCAGGGCGTATCTTATAGACACTTAGGTACTCTTTAGAAAGTCAACGTATTATGGTAAATAAGTTCTTACCCTGATTATTTTAAAGCCCACAATCAAAAAAAAACCGACATAATTTAACGCTAAACTATCCTTATAATATCCATTTCACATTTCAGTTGACGACAAACCATGTTTGAGTTGACTCCTCATGGGATATCATAGCGAGACGGCGCAACGCAGAGTAGGCACGACTGACAGATAGTTGCTTGTTGAACGCAGTACCCCCATGGGACGGCTTTGTCTTGGAGTAGGCTATGGTCTGATAATAGTGCTTAAGTGGTTACGAAGATGCAATTGGTCAATTGGTTAGAACTTGGAAGCATGTTTGAAGGTATTTTTTTCAGTATTAAAAGAAAAAGTACTTTGGATCCCGTTTTCATTAACGTTGAATTAGGTGATGCCTATATTGTAAGGAGGTATTTAATTGACCACTACCATTTTACGGTTTCGAACACTATATTTTTAACACACCGAATTGTAATCTACAGTCCGGTTTAGTGTCTGTCAATATTGATGCTAGGCAACGCTTCGGAGTTGCCTAGTACCATATTTCCATAATAAAAGTTATTTATAATGATGAGTACCTACAGTAACCCCTTTTATTGGTTCTTGGTAAACAAAATTAAAAAAAAATGCATAGGTATACCGTATTACATTTAACTATTGCCTGGAGTTAGAAAACGCGGGCAATAATCACTTAATGGAATGTCTAGACTGCAATAAAATAAAGTACCTGCTATCGAAAATAGTTTCACCTTTTATTAAACTTTTCAGTCATTCATAAAACTAAGACAAACAGCCTTTTAGCAAATGTTTCTTTTTAGATATTAAAAAATACATTAAAACACCTACTATTTATATTATGGTATTGTCTTAGTTTGGTTTGGCGGACAGTCATGACATCGGTGAATGAAAATATTGTGAAAAAAATCTAAGTTTGAAATCGCTCATCTACCTTGATTTAAGAAGAGCTTTATACCCTGCAGTAAGACAATAATAGGCTGGTATTAATATTACATTCACTGCCTCATTTGCCTAGTGGTGGCCTAAGAGCGACTGCTACGCTAGAAGTCTTTGGTTCGATTTCCAGGTCGAGCGAAAATTCTCAGTAGCAGCTCGGAGTTAGGATTCGTGCCCGGTTAATGGCAATAAGCTTGTCTCCTATTACATGAGACCTAAACATACCGGTAAAATGTAGGTGTAAATTGGTACACCTCTGCCTAACCCTTCGGAGAATACAGGCGTGATGGTATGTGTGTAATATTACCTACAGCTATTCATACCACAATAAAATTCCGTGTGAAATCGATCAACAAAATCCGATTCTTATTACATTCTTAGCTCCCCAAAAAAGGAACGAATAAAGAAAACACGACCCAATAAAAAAAACATGACAAGAAAATTCGTCACAAAGGACTTTGATTTTCCTTAAAAAGTAACGTAACTGTACATTTACCGGGCATAGGTCGATGACTTTAGGTACCAAAAGTACCCCTGAAATCCTCTAAAGTTATTCAAATGAACTGGAGCCACAGAATAAATGCATATTGAATTTGTTTACGTACGTAGAAACGGAATAAAGACCATACTTCTATATTTAAATTCTATCCGACAATCTACATATTATTGCTGGTCGAACGATACCTGATTCTTTGTTTAAATAGATACTGTATTTCGTTTTGGCTTGGGTACAATTTTATGTACACGTTTCGATATCTGGTTATAGATATATTATGTTCATAGCTTTTTGCTGTAGCCTTCACATCCTACTTATCTATACTATATAGTATATAGGTAGCTACTAATATTGTAAACTTGAAAAGGTTTTTTGGTTGTTTAAACGAGTTAGTCTTTGAAACTACCCAGTCGGATTGGAAAAAATATTTTTGTAATAATATAGTTAACGGAATAAAAATATAGATAATAATAACCAGATTCATGTGGAATATAGCTTTTAGGATTAAGGTATTACATAGGACCTAAACATACCGGCGAACTGTGGGTATACATTAGTACACCTCTGCCTAACCTTTCGGGAAAAACAGGCGTGATGGGATATAGTAAAAGCTATAAAACATCACGCTATGACACATGGGAGCAGAGCAATAACCAACGACGTAACTTACCGCAGGTAAAAAAATCAAACTGATGAAGTAACGGACAAAAAGCAGCAAAACGTAGCAAAAGCTAGTGAGTGGATGAGATTTCCACGCTGAAACAGCTCAAATAGTAGAAATTTGGCATACAATATAGATACTGATCTAGCTTAACATATATAATGTTTTTTAAAACATAAGATAATTTAGAATTTTGGAATAATATAATAAGTCCTGAGCAGATGTTAATTTTATTGATTATGGTTATTTAATAATGCGTGTAGATAATGTTATTGGTAGGTACTAGGTGGAAAATTGTTACCAGTTTTCAGTGGATAAGTACTACAAATAACACAGACAATTCAAAGGTCAAAGCACAACACACCTTAGACAGGATTTTCTTCAATAAAAAATGACAAATGACTCCAAACTGAGACTTCATCAATCTACCAACAAAGGATTTTATGTAAAAAAGGGAATATTCTTTACAAGGAGTGGTCACGAGACCCGGGGCTTTACGGGATCGTAAAGCCTCCAGTCTATTCATTTTACGCGTTGAATTTCATCACTGTTCTCTGAAATCCTACTTTCCAGTTATCTTTATATTTATTTTACGACACGCACAGATGAGATTTACAATATTAAATTCAATGAGAACGCTTAATGGGGACTGGGATCGTGAATGATATTTCGAGAAATCGAACAGAATTATCATTTCTATTTATAGTTCATTCAGAAACGATACGAGAACGATTAGAGGATTTATGTATTGAGTCATACAGAGTGTAACGTTTTTGCCACTGCTAATTGGTTTTCAAGAAGTTTTTTGCAAAAACTACTGTAATTACTGTACTGTTAATTCATTATATGTAAATACTTACATAATACTGACTCTACTGTTTCATTACGTGTGTTCTGCTTTTCTTCTACTATTTTACAGCCTCGGTAGCCTAGTGGTCCTAAGCGCGACTGCTACACTAGAGTCTTGAGTTTTTCTATGAAAATTTCTAGTGTCGTGATGGCCCAGTGGTTAAGGCGCCCGCCTCTCATGCACGAGGTTATGAGTTCACAACCGGGCACGGGCAAGTACCAATGTGACATTTTCTAATTCATTATGTACTTTCTAACTTTATATTGGACATCACTGACATCGGTAACCATGTCAGAGGCCCTTGAGGCGGTTCAGAAACTCTGACACTAGGGTGCGTGGGGTCGCTAGACCTTACTGCCCACACGATAAAGAAGAAATGAAAATTTCTGTAGCAGCTCGGAATTAGGATTTGTGCCAAATTTCATTTAAATCTGTTTGGCTGTTCTGGAGTGATTGAGTAATAAACATCCATCCTTCCTCGCATTCATAATAATAGTAAGATTATTTTAATATTCCATAGATATTACATCCTGGAAATGTTATCCGACCTGTTGATTCCATTCGACGGATGAACCCGATAGAAACGGCCTTGCATGACTCTAAATTTTAGATAGATTACTGTAAATGAAATAACGGTCCCAAGCCAACTGTCCAAACAAACCTACCTAATATAACCTGACCTAACTTAAGAGAAACTTGTCTTTCTAGGAATTTTATCTTATCATCGGACGAAAAAACTTGGGCAAACGTTTCTGTGAAATTTTGTACTTAGTTGTTGGAATTGTAATTCTTTTGGGTGGCTGCGGGTTGTTCGAAACCGCACCACTGGAACGCAAAGGGCACAAGAAGGAACATGGATGGGTTTTAGTCAGTAAAAGTCTGACACTCCGTCCCGCCACGCCCAGGGCAGAAGAAGCAATTTAATGATAACCCATCTTTTAAAAAAAAACTCTTCTGAGTATAGTTAAAATGAAGAAGCCTTTAAAATAATTGTATGAAACTATTCACACTCCTCGGCTTCCCAGGGGTCAATTTTCATATAAAAATACCATCCATATTATTTTTTTATTTTTCAAAAATTCTTTCATGCACAGCTTGCCTCGATAATCATTGTCACATTAGAAAAAATCAGCCAAGTCGGTAGAGCCAAGTGACAATTTTTTGTAAAAGCTGTGATCCCAAAAAATATTTTTGGGATCACCAACAACCTTATTAGTTCTCTTAAGTTTAGCTCCCACGTTATTTATTTAAATATCTATGAATAACAAGAGTTAGTTCATAACACGAAGTTATGTAAATTACGAAATGACATACATATGTACTACTTAATAGGTCCGTGTTCGTGGTCTAACTAAGAGTTAAAAAATAACTCTGGCTAACGCAAGCGGATTTAAAATTCACATGTAAGATCATAAAAGTATACGACATTTTAACATCATCAAATTCATTTATTACTAACAAACTTCCAAATTAATAACATCCTCATCCCTTACGACAATAAACTTCCCAAAACTTTATTTACCCAACAAGGAATATCTACATCCAGAATCTCAATAAACATCTCAATCCCAACATGTCTGAATTGTAAATCCAGTTGAGACATGTTACTTCTAATAAGGCTGAAGTTAGGCGAAGTTGCCATACCTACCACCGTTAGGTCGGATTAATTTAAGGATTCCATAACAACTGGAACTTTCTTCTTAGACACATGAAACATGGATGGGTTATGACGGTCTTGAACTAGAATTGCTGTTATGTAAACTATTCTAGAATGTTTGGTTGTAATTTTAGAATGTTTTTAGTTTTAAATACCGGTAGCAGTCAATTATCAGTTTAAAATGATTGTACTAAGGGCGCTTTCAATTTAGACGACTGGTGCCGGACTGCTGCAGTCCGGGTATCGTACTGCGCACGGGCGGTTATGATTTTTCATACAAAATGTCTCGACGCAAAGTCGTGCGACAGCAGTGCGGCGCACGTCCGTTGGCGGAACGGCAACAACCTGTCAGTGTCTCAGCTCAGTCGTTGTTCGCTAGTGCTGTGAACGCATCGTGTTTCTTAGAAATTCGATCGGACTGCAGCTGCGTATCTCTTCAAATAAGGGCGCTTTCAATTTAGACGGTTGGTGCCGGACTGCTGCCGCACGGTTGTTACGACCATGAGCCGTACTGCTGCCGGACGACAGCAGTACGACGTAAATCGTCTTATTTGAAGAGATACGCGGCTGCAGTCCGGTCGAATTTCTAAGAAACACGATGCGTTCACAGCACTAGCGAACAACGACTGAGCTGAGACATTGACACAACCTGTCAGTGTCTCAGCCGTTCCGTATACGGACGTGCGCCGCACTGCTGTCGCACGACTTTGCGTCTAGACATTTTGTATGAAAAATCATAACCGCCCGTGCGCAGTACGATACCAGGACTGCAGCAGTCCGGCACCAATCGTCTAAATTGAAAGCGCCCTTAGACGATTTACGTCGTACTGCTGTCGTCCGGCAGCAGTACGGCTCATGGTCGTAACAACCGTGCGGCAGCAGTCCGGCACCAACCGTCTAAATTGAAAGCGCCCTTAGTCCTTTATCCGTCATAAATGTCAAGGTGATAAAATGTAAATACCTTGATATGTATTTTGTTTTCTCTGTCCAATGGCCTTCAATTTCTTATGCATTTTTTTAAAATTTTGTGTTTGATTCCCGCCCGGGTTAAAATTTATATAATTGTTTTCTTTCGATTCTTATTTTTTTTAAACATTATAGCAAATGACGGCTTCCTATTGCCAAAAAAAATTTCAGATTCCGATCAGTATTTCCGAAAAGAAAGTGTTTAGCTTTATAACATTAGTACTGAAACTTCCTATAAACCCACAAAAAACTTGAAATCAAAATACAAAGTTTACTTTTCCTACCATTTCCTTCAATACGTCTTTTGCTGATGAAAATAAAAATCAAAATAAATGCTAGTACTTAAGCTATGCACAGTATACGAGAATCCGAAGCCTTGTTAGTCGAATGTAAACGTTCAGTTTTTGTACGTTTCCTTTGAGAGGCAAATAAGTAACATGCTGGCGGAATGCACGTTGAAAATACCTTTGCAATAGTGCTTGAAAATATCTTCGTAATTCTCGAAATTGTCTGTTTGAAGATCTGAAATGTTTTTACGGATTTATTTCCTTTGTTGAAGCTTCGCCTGTGAATAAACTACAGGGTAGGGTATTGCAATTTAGCATTTTGTTTTAGGATTTAAAATAATTGCATTTGAAATAATTTTGTGTATACATTGTTTTTTGTTTGGTTTTAAATGATCATTAGTAATAAATGTAGCATTGATTGTTATAATTATAATTAATATAATGTCTTATATCTATCTAGTATTTTTGTTTGTTTGTTAAATAGTGCTAGTCTCTGGAACTACCAGTCAGATTGGATAAAGTATGTATGTATGTTATAATAGCCAGATTCATTAGGAATAGACTATACAACATCACGCTACGACCGTTGAGAGCGGACCAGTAACCAAAGCTGTAACTTAAAACGGGTGAAGAACATGTGGGCTAACTCACGGTCAGAAGCTAGTCAATAATATAATTGTCGCTTTTCACAAAAACCTTTCAACTACCAGTCAAGCGTTATTTGAGTTTGGAAGGAATTAAAAAAGTACTAGTGACCTACGTAAAAATTAATAAAAATAACACCAATCAATAAAATATGAATCAGAATCATAGTTAAACCTGTTATCATTTAGTTTAATCAAATATCTTACAGGTAATTCTCATACCCAAGAACCACACAACACAACTATATTACATAACTCACGAGGCCCATTAGATACCCTAAACACACAATCAGATAATGTGGCCCATAACGCCTATTTTCTTCCATTGTGCCTTCCTATATTTACTTAAGCAATATTGCTCGGACGATAAAAATAATCATTGCGATATTTATTGGAGCATAGCTCCGGACCGGAGATCCGTAGGATTCTAGTTTATTTATAGCCCCGTCCATTCATTGTACCTACGTGATTACGGAAGTAAATGTTAGCACAATTAGGCACGTTAAGGAATTTGTCTTGGACACGCTCGGCGAATGGGGTTCGAGTGATAGCGGGATGGCGGTAATTTGTTGTGCTCGCTGCCATTTTGTTTCTGCAGTCATTTGTTTTTGATGGAGGGATGCGTGTTTCTGATAGTGTGTTCGATTGTTATGTTGTACTTTTCCCCTAGCTATTTCCCCTATGAAGTTAACAACCCTTTGAGGGGTGGTAAAACCAACTAACAATGTGAAACTTTATTGTTTACCTAGGTGTACATTAGTGTTAGTCTCAACTTTATAAACCCAAGGAATACGATTTTTCATGCTATGAAAGTCATATTTTTTAACCCGTTTAGGGGTTGAATTTCCAAAAAAAAATTTTCGCATAATTTTCGTCTTAAAAGGATTGCAATGATTAGGACAGGCCTAGGCAATATGCAAAATTTCACGCTCCTAGTTCCAGCAGTTTCTACTTTGCGGTGATTCGTCAGTCAGTCAATCAGATTCTCCTTTGGTTATAGCCACATAATAACTGATCCCAAAATACTGCAGGCTGACCCAATTTTAGATTTTCCTAATTTGTGTTAACATTCGTGTTTTAGGTAATGTAATAATAGGTAATAATGAATGACAAAAAGATAAAAATATTGTCTATAATAATAAGGAATACTTAGAAAATTGTCTCAAAATTAATTAAATTTGTGGACTTCCAAGAATTTGAACAGGTTACTAAAACGGAGTAAGTACCTAACTAGGTCCATTGTTATCATTCGGACGAAAGGCCTAATCAGTCCTAGATAAAGTTGATTACTGAATCTAGGCCTTGTCTAGTTTACCTGAATAAACCTACTGTGAGAATAATACCATTACCTAGTGATTAATTGAATCTTTCTCCATCTAGTTCAATTGTCAGATTGGCTTTGATCCTATTATGATCGTAGTTCGTCAAGTGAATGTACAGTCAAGCATAATCATTTTACTATTGCATGACCGTTTTTGGACTAACATGACGATACGAATTCACAGGCTAAATATAATGTACCTAACACTACTTGTAGTTAAAACAGTGCTTAGTGTAAATTAATAAAGCTTAACCTCATAGTTGCACGACCTCGTCGCCACCAAACTCGTAGCTTTGTTCTGAGTCAAATCACAATCATTATATTTATTTATTTATTTTTATTTATTTAAACTTTATGCAACAAAACGTACAAACACTGTCACATTACAAAATGTAATAAACAATATGCAATTTTGGAACCTCGTAAAATTCCAGGACGTTGTGCAAGGCACTATACCTAATACAATTCAAATACATTAAAAGTTTTCAGATATTTATTTTATAAATCTATACTTTAATATTATAAAGCTGCAGAGTTTGTTTGTTTGTTCACGCTAATCTCAGGAAGTACTGGTCCGATTTGAAAAATTATTTTTGTGTTGGATAGCCCATTTATCGAGGAAGGTTATAGGCTATATAACATCACGCTATGAGCCACGGGAACGGATCAGTAACCAAAAACCTAACGTAATGCGGGTGAAACCGCGGGGCACAGCTAGTCATGAATATAGGATCAGTCACAAGAAATTTGGACGAATTTTGGATAATGGACCCGTAAGCGGGTATAAAGAAAACACTTTAATTTAGTTGTATCTAGGTACAATTCCGAGGTCCTAAAGGCGAGCATCAGGTGCATGCACTTTCCTCTAAGCGCTCTAACCTGTCATTAAAAATACTCTGTAGTCTAGGAAAGTACCAAAAAATCTTTTAAGTAAAACTATAATCGCTGTAACTGCAACCATAGTTCCGAGTTCTTTAAATGGATGTTTACACTGCAAGGCACTATTCGATAAAGTAGATTATGTTCCTCATTTAGCCGTCTCTTTATTTGTTCTCCTGTTCTTAGCTCTGTCCATTGGTATTTTTTGGATTAAGTTACTGCTTTGAAAACTATTGTAGACTATAAATGAAATTAATATTTTTAATATTGCTTAGAGATTAAAGTTAAAAAGCTAAAGCTTAAAACTGTTGGTCCCGGCTACCATTATTAGATCTTTGACAGTCATCACAGATAGAAACACTGACAACCACTCTTACCAATAGGTATCGTGTGGCCCAGTAACTGGGTTGTGGAGGTCAGACAGGCAGTCGCTCCATGTAAAACACTGGTATTCAGAGTTTAGACTGCAAGCCGACACCAACATAGTTGGGAAAAGGCTACGACTACTTACAGATTAAAATAAAACTTCGAATGTAGTTTTCACCATTTTAAAAGTTGAATAAAAGCAATATTAAAAGGAAAACCAACACACTAAATTCAAAATGTCTGTAAAATAACGTCGTTCAAACAAACGCCCGCGCTGAGGCGGTCAGCTGTCAGTTAAACATAATTAATTGAACTTGAAATGACATAACGTTATGTCAGTTAATTCAATCATGTTTAATTATGTATTTATTTAATAAATTCCATTGTTACTGTATAAATGTATACTCACTCGAAAATTCTATTAAAACACAATTATAAGTTATCGTTCAAGAATGTGAATTTTAAATGGTAATTGTTCAGTTAAAACATTAACTGAGATTTAATAAAACGGGTGTGTAAAGTGTCTCACTGATTTTAATTAAGATATCTCAGCAACGTAAATCCAGTCTTATCTAAGCATAACATGTTTTTGGGCTTCGTTTACATGGATATAAGTCTTTGAATATTCACAAGGAGCTTATTAGAATGGGCTGTGTTTTTTGTTTTTGAAAAAGTTACACAATTACAATAAGTGGGTTTTTTTTTATAATTAATATTTGGCCGCAACTTTCTATTTGTAAATATCAGTTATCGTGGAAGCAGACAAAAATAAAAAGTAGCCTATCCTTTCTTTGGGTTCAAACTCATCTCTTCTCAACTTCAAAAAACTCCAAACTTCATCAAAAATGGTTCAGTGGTTTAGTCGTAAAAGTAAAACAGTCAGACAGAGTAACTTTCGTATTCATAATATTAATATGGATTATTTGTCCTTAAATTTACTGCACCTGCACTTTAAATGAAATTAAAAACACTACTGCAAACAAATACATTAACAAAATTAATTTTAAAGATCAATTGCAAATGAAAAAGGACTATTCTTCAAATTGAAAAATATATTCCTAAATTACCTACTAGAAATACTGCACGGCATTGCTTACTACTGCATCTTTTGAAAGCTAGAATGAATAGTGGCGACCACCAGAAAAGCTCCAATGAAGCTCGACGAGTTGCGAAGAAGCTATTCAACAGTCTTGGATCCCGAGAGAATAGCGGAGGAGTAAGATAAAGCGTAATTTCTAAAGGCAGATTACATGCTGGAGTACTCGTACGAGACCTCTGGGTAGAGAGACCGGTTGCACTTTGCTATCCGGATAATTCACTTTACCACGACATGATATATTTTGTACATAATGAGAGAAGAAGAGTCCCGTACTAGCTACACAGAAGAGAAGGAGGTATTGTCAGAAAAAAAATCTTGTGGCCTTCCAATACTGACTTCTGAATTTCAACAATCTTGACTTTTATTTCTACATTGATCTTTTAGTGTGTTAAAATAGCCAATCTTTCATTATGGTATCATATCAACGCAGTAAATAAAATTTGGGCAAATATGGGCATCGTAGGCCAATCAAATACCCAGTGTAATTGCGGAGCACCTGATCATGGTATGTCCTTGCCGAAGTGTTACAATTGCCCGTTCAAAAATGCACTATAACACGATCAAAATGTAGGTTTCCTATTCCAAAATTGTTCTCATTATAAAATTTGTTTACATTCATGAGTAATTTAATTTCCTGAAAGATCAATATTTATCATGGCCCAGTGGTTAAGGCGCCCGCCTCTCATGCACGAGGTTGTGGGTGTGACTTTTTCTAATTCATACATATTATTATGTACTTTTAAACTGACATCGGTAATCATGTCAGAGGCCCTTGAGGCTGTTAGACCTCACTTCTCACACGATAAAGATGAAGAAGAATATCGAAAAAGGCAGTACATATTTAAAATAATAAAACCAAGCAAAATAGGTAGGTACCTATTTTGACTCCTATTTTGATTCTGGTTTCTATTTTGTTTTTTTTTTCTTCTTTGACTGTACTTTGTGACTTCTGGGTCCATAGGTATGTACCCATGTACCTATGTATATGTGTATGTGTGACCCAGAAGTCACAAAGAACAGTCAAAGAAGAATGTATTACATAACATTGGTGCAAGACATACAGCGGTGGTGGCGAGCAACATGACCACATTTATAACAACGAAGCTGAGTACAATCTTTAATCACTGGCTCGTGAGTCTTAGCGCTACTTGGGACTTTGTTACGTGTTTTAGTGGGGATTGAATTGCTTTGAAATAATGTACTATTGTGGTCTACGGCGGGTGATGGTTTAAGACTTGGTAAGTAATTTTTAATCGTTACTTTACGGCTTGTAGGAAGGCATATAATACTATCCATTAGACTATTTATTTTAAAGAATAAAAATTATCTCACATGCACAAACAGCCAGGCCCGGAAGCCATACAAATGTGTGCTTAGTGCGGGAATCGAACCACTACGCCAACCTTGTTATCGAAGTAACATTAAAATTGAGGAATTGCGCAATCGATTCGCAGCTTTGTAACCAATGAATACGCGGCATCTTACTCAAATCGGGCACTTCGATATCTAGTGTGCACTATGAAAGGTAATAAGCTAAATTGTATAGTAATAAAGCAGAGTTAGATACTACAGTAACAGAAGACAAAGGTCCGAACAAAGGTCGCGGGAATTACCTCGATGCACGCAGCTCCGGGCCGGTCATTGTGTCCATCTTTAGGGGAAGCCTATTCCCAGCAGTGGACGTCATTCGGCTGATAAATGATGATAAAGATGATGATGAGGTACTAAAGTTCGATGCTTAGTACTCGAAAACAATCAATATACTGTCTTAAATGACGACACGGTTGGCGCAGTGGTCGAGCGATCGACTGCCGCGCTGCGTGTCGCGGGTTCGAATCCCGCACGGAACAAATATTTGTATGATCTACAGATAGTTGTTCCGGGTCTGGTCGTTTGTGTATGTGAGTCTATGTGTTTGTAAACGCACCCACGATACAGGAGAAATTCAAAGGGTGGAGCAACGTTTTATTTAAAAAAAAAAATGTTGCTTTTTACAAAAAGCCATCTCCATCCGGGCCTTCAATGAAAAATTGTTTAGACATCATCAAAGAAGACCTCCACAAAACAAAATAAAGACGAATCTCCTTCAAAAGCTTCCTTTAAACACGTAATGCGTCTACATCAGAGTACTCCGGTGTCTGATTGTGACAGTAAATTACACGCTAACGACACAACACTAATTGGTACAGCACTAATGTGTCGAAGCTGGAAATATTGCGAAGATTAAAGGGAGATGGAGAGTATCGATCTTGGTTACTGTTTGTGATAGAAGCAATTCGCAATTTCGCGATATTAGGCCATTATTTGCAGTCCTTTTGGTCTTGTGTGGCTGGTGTGTTGTGGATAGTAAATCCACTTTGGAAACAAAGATGTAGAAGAACTTGAAATGATTTTTAATTTAGGAATCCAATTTGGGGTAACTTTTCTTTTTTTTTATTTAGAGCAATCGTCTTGTATTAAAATTTGATCTTGTTTTTTTTTTGCCTCGTTAGCTCAGTGGTCCTCAGGGCGATTGCTTCGCTAGAGGTCTTGGGTTCGATTCTCGAGCAAAGTGTTATTGGGTTTACCTATGAAATTCTCAGTAGCAGCTCGGAGTTAGGATTTAATTGTTATGCAAAAGCAATGGCAACAAGCTCGCCCCCTATTACATGGGACCCAAAAAAACATACCGGTAAATTGGTACACCTCTGCCTAACCCTTCGGAATGTACAGGCATGATGAAATGTATGTATTTTCAGTCCTTTTCGTCTTGTGTGGCTGGTATGTTGTGTATAGTAAATGCACTTTAGAAACAAAAATGAAGAAGAACTTGAAATGATTTTCAATTTAGGAATCCAATTTGGGATAACTTTTCTTTTCGCTTTTTTTTTATTTAGTGCAATCGTCTTGAATTTGATCTGGTTACTTTTGCCAGCTCTCAAGAAATTGAAAAGTCATTGGAAAGATTCCCTTAGACCGTTAAAAAAAAACCCTTGAGGACCGACATTGGTAGACGCAAACAAAGTCGCGGGTATAAGCTAGTTAAACTATAAAATAATAAAGCCGTATAATATCAACAGAGTCAGCAAGAACTAGAGCAGTTTTATTCCAACAATTACTTTATTCCTTATTTGCAGTTTCTCTTCTGGATAATTGGTTTCTGAAGCAATTTCTGTCGTTTCATTCACTTTAAAATAACAACTATGTATCCGTTTATTTGATATTTTATAATACTTTGTTATCTTTTGTATTACTTTTAGTACCAGTCGTTATATCTTGTAAGCCGAGAGAGTAACGTTTATAACTAATAAAGTTTTTAATTTCATTTTATGTTCACGTTTTCTAAGATAATAATAAATCTTCTAACAATTTTTGAGGTGGAACAAAATAAAACCGACCATGGGTTCCGTACCATTATATCTATAAAATCGGCAAAAAAATCATGGTTGTTGTATGTGAGCCCCACTTAAATATAATTATTTTGTTTTAATAAATTTAATTATTAATCTTTAGACTGAATATATAATTAAATATTCTGTGATTTTTTTTAAGTGTCTACCCTGATGCCGTTATCTATATCAAGCAAAAACGAGCGAAAAGACCATGTTTATTGTATGGGAGCCCCCCTCAAATATTTATTGTATTCTATAATTTTAGTATTTGTTGTTATAGCGGCAATAGAAATACATTATGTGATTTAAAATTTGGGAACTTGATAAAATTTCAACTGTCTAATTATCACGGTTCATGGGATACAGCCTGGTGACTGACGGACAGACAGCGAAGTCTTAGTAATAGGGTCCTGTTTTACCCTTTGGGTACGGAATTCTAAAAATCAGCGAAGCAGGCTTTACAAGCCGACTTTAAGCGTATCTTTCAGAGGTTTAATGTATTTCCTCATGAAAATGATCAAATGAAATATTTAAAAAAATCCGCGGTTTCATAAATGCATTTATTAGTAACGATGGATTTAAAACAAACAAAAACTTTCTTACAAACCTTGTAAAAATCGAAATACCACCGAAATTGGTCCAGTCATTGTAGAGTTTTGCGCTTTGCAACACATTAAGACATTCATTTTTATTTATAATAATATGAGCCCTGACTACCGGTGGCTTGGACCCTGTTCCCGACGCCGGTGGGCTACTATTTTTTATATTTTTAAATGTTTTTATATTTTTTATACTAATATTTAAAAATGTAATTTATATGTGTATTTGAAGAATAAATGAAATAATAATAATAATCATTTATTTGCAGACATTGAAGTCCATAGTATAAATTAGCCTCCATTATATAATTATTCAAACTATTACTAATTAATTTAACTACAATTAATAAGAATAAAACAAACACATAAAACAGACAGATACACAGAAACACAGACAGATAAATACAGATAAATTCTGTCGCTGTCTGCCTGCCACCTTCATGGTATAAATAAAAAATATATCTTAATAATATTTCAAACCTGTTGCAGTAAATTTTTCAATGGAATACCTGATATTTTGCTTTTTTTATCTTGCGTCCTTGAAAGATGCGCCGGGAATTTAAAATCAGCCAGTATAAAAAGAATTTATTACTATTTTTCTTATTTATTTTCAGAATTTCCACCCTGAGTTATTTAAGATTAACTTATTATCATTACAGACACTATTACAACGTACATAATCCGCCCCGTAACTGTCCCGTTAGTCTCGTGGTCGCAAGTGCGACTGCTGTGCAAGGGGTCCCGGGTTCGATTCCCAGGTCGAGCAAAAAGTGTTCTTGGGTTTTTCTATAAAATTCTCAGCAGCAGCTCGGAGTTTGGATTTGTGCCCGGTTAATGGCAATAGGCTCGCCTCCTATTACATGGGACCTAAATATACCGGTGTACTGTGGGTGTACATTGGTACACCTCTGTCTAACCCTTCGGGGAATACAGGCGTGATGGTAATCCGACAAATAAAAGGGAAAAAAAATAAACAAAAGACGATTCCGAGATATATTCACAAAAACTCCAAAAAAAGCTGGGTTCCGTACTAAATCAGGCAAAACCAAACTCCCACCGAACATAATCCATAATGTATGGTCAAAATCTGAAAGCGAAACAAACTGTCTACCCCAAACTAGAAACAGATGTTAGAACTGCAAGTGCACTACGGATGAATAATTCTAACAAAATACGGGATTATGGTAATGTAAGGAATCAGTGCGAGCTGTTTGCCGTCCACTGTATATTTACAATACAAAACAATGCAACCGACTACGGAAGGAATAGTGGTGTACGTTTCTGCTTTTGCACCTAAATGATATATCAATATTCAAGTATGTATTCATTTTAAACACACACCTACACACAATTGGGTATTTTACACCGTTAACTATTAACTCCAAGAAACACAACTAATTAAAAAAAAACAATTCATTTTAGCCCAAAAAATCCGACTAATTTTCAATTAACAGTAAAATTAGATTTATAGTTGCTTTAACCAATTAATTTGGCAAGAATGTGACGTCACAATTCATTACAAAATCTATGGGGGAACCGCGTTTTGATAGCTCATAAAATGTATGTCAATTGATTGGTGTTGTAAAGTACCTAATTACATCATCCTAACAGTAAAAACCAAAGCGATGCCATAAGATTAAATAACAGGAATAAAAAGGTAAAAACAATAAATTACAAAACGCCTTAACATAGGTACTTAAATCCTTATATAATAATTAATTGTACAGCTTGAAACAATTGCGGCAGGTTTCATCTAAAAATAACTTAAGACCTATATTAATAACTCAACGAAGTACTAGTAACAGTTCTCGCTATTTCTGTCTCAGAAATACTGGCTGTATGAATGTTTGTATAACAAGAAGCTTTTTGATAATGGAATAAGAAAAAAAGCTCTCATTTCTCTTTTGAGAGACTTATGGAGACGTTTTTATAAAGTCTAAAACTTATTGTGTGGTAGGCAAAGGTTATCGGAGACATCAGTCGCCTTATAAGAAGCAAAGCCGATGTAGGAGTACAATGAAGGTAGGATGAAATATTAATATAGTACAGAATTTAATTTGAACCAAAACTAAACTAAGAGCGAATGGCTTCGCTGTTGACTGGAAATGTGTCCAAAAAATCTGGCGTCATTGCCACGTTGAATGGCAACATGAGTCTCAGGAAGTGTCAACCAACCTTTTAGAGAATTCCTATGAAAACTATGGGGAAAGTAAAGTAGGTGGTGGTGGTGTGGTAGTGTATGAATATGGCAGATGTGAATAGCAACGCCGGGAGGGGACACCCTAGAAAGGTGAGGTTCTTCAGAAAGGTTGGGTGCGCAGTACTCGTAACCGGCGTGCTGGTATCATCAGATGTATGAACGTGCACGAGGCGAAAGGAGTATGTAAGGATCGTAACAGGTGGCGTTCTGTGGTTTTTGCCTACCCCCGTGGGAAAAAGCGTGAGTTAATGTATGTATGTACTATGGGAAAACCTACTTACATTTTGAGGTACTCCAGATCAATTGACCCACTAGTAAAAAAACAGAAAACAAAATACCCACGTAACTATCGATATTCAGTACAGCCAACCCTAAAGTGCGAATCCAGTCTCTAATATGGCGATATAAAGTCGGAAAGTCCCGCCGTATCGCCAACCAGCTGAATTGTACTGAAACACGAACCGTCATTTCGTATAGATGTCGGGAATTTAAATGACACTTCATTTAAAAGTTTAACAGATTACATTTTGCATTCCGTAGGTTGTTACGGAGTTCTCACGTACTTACATAGGAAGTACTTATATGCTTTTTATTATAATACATATAGACATACATAAATACTGGATGCAGGCCGCTTCCAACCGGTCTTTTTGGAAATCTATGTGGGAGGCCTATGTCCAGCAGTGGACATCCTGCGGCTGACATTATGATGATGATACATAAACTCACATTTTTCCCAATGGCGGTAGGCAGAAATACATAGAACGCCACCTGCTATGATCCTTACATACCTACTCCTTTCATCTCATCCGCATTAATATTCATATATCTGGTCATACAGATGAACGTGAACGTATTTATTATAATGGGTTAAGATAATGTAATGAATGTATGGAACTACACATAATTCGGTGTTAAAACACTCCTTTTTTTTTTTTTTTTTTCCTGGGTGTTATTTTACTATCACTAATCTCACATGTGGCTCAGTTTATAAGACCTACTCTTGTTTTAATAACCTTTGAAGGTCAATTTCTTTTGATTAAAAATGTTCGAAATCTAGTCACCATTTAATCCCAGCGACAATCAATGTCAAAATTTTGATACAAACGTTAGAGTCGTTTTTGATAGATGAAGACTGATTTTTTAATGTAAAATGCAACAGTATCATAAAATACAATTAGAATCAATCATTTGATATCATACGAGCGTAAGAATTTTGTTTTTCAAGGTTTTTTTAAAACCTTAAGAAAAACAATAAACAAAATTAGGGTAGGTCACTAATGAAAATGATAATAAACAATTGAAAAGAACAGAATTCAATTCATTTCTTTTCCTTAAAAGGTCAGAGAAAATTATTAAAGTAGGCGTGTTTAATAATAATTGAAGAGCAGAGGTGAGTAAAACAAAAATGAAAATATCACGAAGAATGAATTTTCTTATCTCCCTTACATAAAATTCTTTTACATGCAATTTAAGATAAAATTAAAAAATATTTGACATTCATACTTCCGTACTCTTTATTTGACCATGGTTTCTGTTAAAAATCAAATGTAATATTATTTACTTATTAAAAATGTATGCACAAATGTAAAAATACACCGTACAAAGACGGACTTAATGAATTTGGCATTTTCTACCAGTCTATACCATCACCATCACGCCTTTATTCTCCGAAGGGATAGGCAGAGGTGTAACCAATGTACACCCACAGTTCGGCGGTATGTTCACGTCCCATGTAATAGAGGGCGAGCCTATTGCCGCTAACCGGGCACAAACCCTAACTCCGAGCGGCTACTGAGAATTTCATAGAAAAACCCAATAACACTTTGCTCGACCTGGGAATCGAACCCCAGGCACACAACATAGTCAACCAACAACAACACAACATTCAACAAGACAGTCTACCTTGAGCCTTAGTTGATCTTGCATTAGGTATGCGTTCGGGAACCACCCCGAACGCGTATCTAATGCAAGATAAGTTACTAATGTACTTATATCACATACTAGCTGTTGTACTGTTGCATACTGACAATCAATCTAAGTAAGTTTAAGTGAAAATGATACGACTTTTTGGTGGGAAAAAATGTGGTCTGGTGTTAATGTGACACATTGTTGGAGCTTTGACCTTCAATACCTAGTTTTTTTTTTTTTTTTTTTTTTTTTTTTTTTTTTTAGAGATGGTAAAATCATCAAATGACCCCCCCCGTCCAGGGCGGGGCGGGAGGGAGTGTCAGACTTTTACTGACTAAAAACCATCTATGTTCCTTCATGTGCCCTTTGCGTTCCGGGGGCGCGGTATCTCTTTCGAACAACCCGCAGCCCCGGCAGGCATTTGGCCCTTAGTGGCCCCTTCCAGTGGCTGACACCTCTGTGCGCGGAACATGGACGCGCCGTCGACACGGTCTGTCGTTAGTTAATAACGTACGGACGGTGAGCTACCCATTGCTCCCCGTCCACAGACCGTGCCTACGGAATCCGCCAGCGGGAGGCGCAATGGTGCCATTATTGGCAATCCATTGCGCCGGCGGACGCGGTGTCAGCGGTGGCTGCAGGTGCAGCCACGGCGACGGTGGCGGCGGCGGCCGCGGCGGCGGCGGCGGCGGTGCGGGGCCTTCCCCCGGTCCTGGCGGGTACGGCGCAGGCCTTGCCCCCAGCCCGGTGATCGGCCGGCCTGTTAGCCCCCGCACATGCGTCGCAGTGCGGCGGGGCATCGCAAGCCGCGGCCTTGTGACCGGGCTGACCGCAGCGGAAACATAGGGCGCTGCGGTCCACCTCCGAGGCGCACCTACATGCCACGTGCTTCCCCACGTGGCACCGGTAACACCTCAGGGGCCTGGGCTCGAGCAGTCTAACCTGCGCCGACACCCAGCCCACCAGTAAACGGCCCCCCTCGACAATTGTTTTGGCCGCCGTCACTGGGCAGCTGACCACAACGGTCCGCATACCCGTGCGCTCCGGGCGGATGGTGCCTGCCCTCACCTCCTCGGCAAGGCATCCACCCATCCTGGCAACGGCGGCCACCACCTCCTCCGCGGTAACGGAGTCGTCCAGGCCCAGGATGCGCAGGTCTGCGCATCTGACGGGCCTGGACACTCGGGCCTCGTCCGCATCCAGGGACGCTCTGAGCCTCTCCGCCAGAGCGTCCGCAGACGGGCCGCTGGTGGCACCGGGGACCTCCAGCATCCTGGCCCCCGTTGCCGTCACCCTCAGCTGGAGGGCCGTGATCCCCAGCTCGCCGAGATCAATCGCCGCCTTGGCCCTAGTGAGCACCGCTGCGTATGTCACGCCCCTTTTTACCGCCTCCGGCTGCAGCGTAATGACTACAGCCGCGGATTTAGGGGCGCGAAGCCTAGCAGCGGCGTTCCGCTCTCTGCGTCGCCGCCGCTCCTCCGCCCGTCTGGTGGCCGCTCTGGCCGATCTGGCCGCCCTGCGCCCCTTCTCCTTTGCCCCGGCCACCTGCCATTCGGCTTCCGTGGCCGGAGGATTGGGATTAGGGGGTGGAGGGGGTGGAGGCGGCTGGGATGCCGCCTTGCCCCTCGAGGACACATTTTGCGCCGGCGCCGGTTTTGCCGGAGCCGGTTTCGCAGGGGTCGGCCCAGCCCTGCTGGGGGGCTGGCTACCCGGCCTCGGCACAGACGCGGCAGCCGCGTACGAGGCCCGCCTGTCGCCCTCGGCCGTCCCGCTCGCCGCCAGAGGGGGGCGCAACACAATGCCCTCCAGGACGGAAAACCGTGCCTGGAAGGCCGCCATCTCAATCTCCAGCAGGTGCAGCAGCTGGTCATCCTCCGTCGCTGGCTCGGGCTGGCGGGAGCTGGTCCCTCTAAGCTCTGCCAGGTCGGCCCGGAGTCTCCTGTTCTCCTCTATGAGGAGCTCCATTGTGGCCGACAAGCGAGCCACATCCGCCCGAAGCTGCGGGACCTCCCCCGCAAAGCTGGCTTCCGCCTCCGCCAGTATGGTAGCCGCAGCCTCCTCCATGGCCCGGGACTTGCTGCCCTTCATTTTCTTCCGGGCCACACTCGCGACCGCGGCTTTCACGGCCTCAGCGAACCTGGCCTTACGCTCCTCGGAGCCGCCAGGTTCGCTTACCTCCACCCGCGATGTGTCCGGCTGGACCACATCGTCGCCGCCGCCAGTCTCACTTTGGGACTGCCCTTCAGCGACAGGCATCGCCGGTCCCCTCCGGGCAGTCACTCTCATTGGGCCCCGCTCTTGGACCCCACCGCGGCTGCTGGTGGGGATCTTGCGAGCCGAGGCCAACTCGCCATCGGAAGACACCAGGTCCTCCGGTCTGGGCCGCTTCCGGAGCTTCGAAGCATCCAGCCCACTCATCTCACGGTGGGAGCCCTCTGAGCTACCCACGCTCACCACACTGGGGGTCGAGTCGGACTCCGACTCAGCATCCCCTCTCCCTCCTTTTAAAGTTTTGTAGGTATAATCCATTTTAGTTCCCACGAGTAGAAAAGGTTCCAACCATCCAACCAAAAAGCGCAAGTGGTTCGCACTAGCGACTGATGTTCCATAGGAACGCCCGTCAGCCATACATCCCGTCACGGTGCGCCGCCGCTTGGGATTCGGGGTGACTTTTTATAGAGGGTTTCTACCTCGCGGTCCGGGCGGTTAAGCCAAGACCCTCGGTGCCAATCGAAGCCGCGAGACATGACCACGACACTCCGATATGGGGTTACGATGTACGACGGTGACAGAGAAGGACCTCTGTCTGCTCGGTGGCAGGGTGAGTGCACGCCGAGCCCGTCCTCACTCCTCCGCTGTGCCCTCTGCTGATCAGAGGGACACGCGGAGAAACGCCCTTGGTCCGTCCTCGGACCCCGCCCGTCAGAATATTGGCCACGAGCAGTGACATTCCCCAAAGAATAGGAATCTCTTCCCATTCCTCAGGGAAGATCACTACCCGCGCCCAGGGTGCACCGGCCAGCCAGCTGCCGTTCCCTCAAGACGTGTACGCAACCCGCTACGAGAGGCCGCGGCAAGCGCGCCGCCCCACTCAGCTCATCACCGCGATCGACTACGGGCATTTCTTTGCATCAATTTGTACCTAACGTTGACCATTGTAATAACGGTATTAAACCTATATTTTATACAGTTCTCTGTTTTCTTATAAAGTCCCGACAGAGCCTATTCATTTCCTTATATACTTTTGTATTGCTGGTGGCAATATTGGTTATTTACTTTATTTAGTTATATACCTGACATGGTAGCTAAATAATGTTACCAGTAAGCAATGATGTTGTATAAATACTATGTACGTATGTATATATACATTTATATGTATATATACGTATAAGTATGTGTATAAAGGTACTTTTCTATAAGTGTTACTATATATATACTTTTGTACTGCTGATAGCAGTGTTGGTTATATACTTGATGTAGTAACTAAATGATGTTACTATTGAGTAATGATGTTGTGTACATAGATATATGTGTAAAAGTATTTTTGTATAAATGTTGGTGTGTATACATGATGATATAGAATCATTGTTTAATAAAAATGTAATAAATGAAATGAGTAATGATAAATGACTTTCATTGATACATAAGGTTAGTTTCAATATTGAGCAACTTTAATAAATCGGATAATTGCCATACTTATATTAAATAAATAAATATATTTGATTGAAATTTATTTTAATTATTTTACCCCTTTCTCTATCTATTTCTAACATCAGACATGAAACAAATAGATAGAGATGTGATGTGTGTTCATGTTAGAAATAGATAGAGAAAGGGGTAAAATAATTAAAATAAATTTCAATCAAATATATTTATTTATTTAATATAAGTATGGCAATTATCCGATTTATTAAAGTTGCTCAATATTGAAACTAACCTTATGTATCAATGAAAGTCATTTATCATTACTCATTTCATTTATTACATTTTTATTAAACAATGATTCTATATCATCATGTATACACACCAACATTTATACAAAAATACTTTTACACATATATCTATGTACACAACATCAACCAACAACATCAACAACATGTGACCTAGTAACCAAACGTTTCCCAGATTTTTGTGTTTTGTTTTGGTCATTCCAAAATAAGCTGTGATGGGAAAAATATTTACAATTCGGTATCATTACATGTCTTTTTACAACACTTTACTCTATTGCATTCCCCCAAAATAGAGTGTTCTTTGAACCTCAATCCAGTGGACTACATTTCAGTACAAAGGCGTCACAAATTCAACAGGACAAACCGGAACATGTTGGAGCAGGTCGTAACGCGCTGACCGCAAACTTCCAAATGTATGCGAGGATGCTCTGTACAATGTACATCTCAACGTCAAATTACCTTCCTATTGAAAACGAGGAGACAGAAACAGCGACAAATGTTGGAGAAATATGAGTATTTGTTAACGTGGTAAGTATATTTTCAATTCATATATTTTTAGTTTCAAAATGCGGTAAATTACGCACTAGTGCGTTTTACATTATACAAGGCGTTGATTTGAATCCTCCTGATTCGAAACAAGAATCAATAATAAAATAAATTGGTTTTGAAATATATTTTTTTGACGCGGTTTTCGAATTCGGTTTTTCGAGTGCGATGTTTTTTTTGCACTGTAGTTTTTGTTGTATTTGTGGCGAAATATTTTTTGAAGAAATATAAACTGCTTTCATTTAAATAAAAATTGTGTCTGTTTATCATATTTAAAAAAATACGATAAATAAACATTGTATTTAATAAAAATTGTTGTATCATGTGTTACAAAAATAACACTTGTTTTTGTTTCGTCGTCGTCGAGTAAAAATAATGTAACATTTAATTTGTGTTCTTAAAATAAAAATACCCGTTTAATTAAGGTTGCCTCACTTACCACATCTTTAGTTTTATAAGCCCCTTGGAAAGTGTCTCGTTTAAACCTTGACAGAGCAGACACTGCGTGGTCGTCAATCAAATAAATGAAAATGTTATTACATTTACTTTCTTTAAAACACATTTACAAAATACCTATCAATTTAATTTTACATAAACTCATACCATCACGCCTGTATTCCCCCAAGGATTAGGCAGAGGAGTAACCAATGTAGATACACCAAAGAAACATCAGCAGTTCGCCGGTATGTTTTTAAGTCCCATGCAATAAGGGGGCAAGAGTATTGGCCATTAACCGGGCGCAAATCCTAACTCCGAGCTGCTGCTGAGAATTTCATGGAAAAACTCAATTACTCTTTGCCCGACCTGGGAATCGAACCCGAGACCTCTAGCATAGCAGTCGCGCATAGGACCACAAGGCTAACGAGGCAGTTTAATTAATTGTTTTTTAATTATTTATTTTTTTGAAACTTGCCCCACACTAGTAATTTCTTCTGTATCGTGGGTGCGTTTACAAACATATAAACTCACATACACAAACAGCCAGACCCGGAACAACTATCTGTAGGTCATACAAATATTTGTTCCGTGCGGGAATCGAGTGTTATTGAGTCTTTCTATAAAATTCACAGTAGCAGCTCGGCATTACGATTTGTGCCCAGTTAATGGCAATAGGCTCACCCCCTATTACATGGAACCTAAAAAACATACCGGCAAACTGTAGATGTACATTGATACACCTCTGCCTAACCCTTCGGGGAATACAGGCGTGATGGTATTAATGAATGTAATTTAATTTTAATCGTCCTATTTATCAGTAGAAGTACAAAGATGTCATCAGTTTCAGTGACATGTTACAACATGCCTGGACATTCCGACAGGGTGGGGCATGTAACCACAAGACCACAGGGCGTCACTAAATGTATGCAGGGATCGCTTCACGCTTCGGATCTACATCGGAATAACGCATTGTTACACTGAATGATCATTTACAATTACTGATGTACGAGTAGAAGCCTCGTGGTATTATTTTTTAATTCTTAGTTATTAGTTAATTTCGTAAAGAATAATGATAATTCTGTAAACAAAAAGATTATAGATCATAGTTAAAATTAAAACAGTTTTACAACTGTTTTGATTTGAACAACGAAAAAATTACTATTATAACAATGAGACTATTCAAATGAAAACTGCTATTTAAAGCATATTTTTTTAAGTGCTCTGTCATATAATTTTCATTGAACCAAATTTATTTTACCAAGCTTTGATGAATACTAAATACCAACGTATTACTGTTCCACTGTAATTACTGTTCCTATTACTGTGTTTCACTGTGTATTGTGTTACAGGGCAAAGGCCTCTTCTTATACAGATAAAGCGCGATAATTAATATCACGGCGACTTCAAACTTATATTAATTAAACGTTTTCCTTCACCGATGTCAGTGATGTCCAAGATACACTTAAAAATAGCATAATTACGAATTGAAAAAGTCACATTACCAAATTCGTTTTTTAATGAAGTATCTTAACAACAGTTGTACAAAACCCATCGTTGTTGTGCTCTCATATATCTGGATTTCGTTTCAGCGTTTCAGAGCAGTATTATACTCGTAGATTAAATTAAAGCTACTAAAATGCATGGCGGCATTGCGTTAAATCGCAGCTCCATTGGAAATAGGTATTTAATCGAATATCCGTGGTGAATGTTTGGCAATCTGTTTATTTACATTAAGCTCGGAGTTCATGCAATGATTTAGAATGTCGTGTTTTGCACTGGAGTTTGTCTTTATTTAACTTTTATTACTGCTTTGATAATAAAAGCCAGGACATGACAAAGTGGGTTCTCGAATTCTGCTATCCTACTACTATTATAAACGTGAAAGTTTGTTAGGACGGATGAATGTGGGTTTCTTACCCTTTACGCTTAAACGGCTGGATGGATCTAGCTTAAAATACTTTTTTTTTTCATATTGTTGTAGAATCATTTAGGGCTTTGGGTTAATATTGAAGTCTTCGCAGAAGTCGCTGACAGAAACTAGTTTATAATCTTGAGCAGTAATACAACAGCAGCAGCTGCAGTTTTGTGTGCTATTTCGTAAATATTAGAGAATATAGGTGAAGTGACGTTGACATAAACTGTCAATCCCTAGCATCAGACTGAAATGACAACCCACCTCAAGCTAACTACATCCAAATGCACCGAGGGAGATTTTACAGAATAACACTGTTGATCTTGAGTTAAAATAAAGCCTATAAAATTCATTCTTACCTTTATTGATACTATGGCGACAATCGCCGTATTTTAATTTGTCTTGATCTGTAAATAATACTTCTAATTTACCTACATTTTTGACAAGTTGATTGACATTGAGATGATAGATTGTCGCTGACATGAGATTGCGACTAGATTTTAGTTACGAGCGTTTTTAGTTACGAGAATTGGACTTTTAATTTTACTTGTGTGTCTTCTATTTTTCTTATATTTATTTATTCGCACCATCTACCACACGTGCCGACTTTTATTGTGCAATTCTTATCGAAATAATTATTTTCATCCACATACAAAATGTTGTAAGGCTCATCAAGGCTTCCATAATACACTAAAAACACTCTTACACGTCGTACAGATAATAAAAAAAGCGCTCACTGAATTTGTCTTTAATTTCCTTTACTAAATACTTTAGCGGAGTTTCCTTTAAGTTCCGTCGACAAAGATAAATGGTAGGTAAGGTTTGCATCCAGATAGTATAATAAACTTTTGTTCATGATGCTACCTCGAAGTTTGTTCGTGTTTTCCTACAGTTCAGGTAAGACTATATAAATTCTTAGTCTCCATGAATTTTCTCAAGCTTTTTCGGTGGCATCAGCGCTTTAATACTTCTAGTAAAATTTCCCTGGAGCTGTTTATGCTCGACTGTTTTATTGTAATGTTTTTATTTGTTAGCTACTGGGTTATAGGTTTAATCTTGAGCTACTTCTGTCCTAGGTTCAATGTGAAGTTATATTTTTAAAGTTTATATATTGAGTGGTTAGAGTGGGTAAGAGGTATCGTGTTGCCCAGTAACTTGGTTGTGGAGGTTAGATAGGCAGTCGCTTCATGTCAAACACTGGTATTCAGCTGCATCCGGTTAGACTGGAAGCCTATCTAAACATATTTGGGAAAAGGTTATAGCAGTGGTTAAGACGCTTGCCTCGCATGCGCGTTCGAAACCGCGTAAGTACCAATGTAACTTTTCTTTTTATATACACAAAGGTTATCTTTTCCATTATTGACATCGGTGATGGAAAACATAGGGAGGAAATCTGGACTTATCATTATAATTCCAGGTTTCATCACGAAGTCTTGACTTATATTCATTCATATAAGTCAAAGCATAGTATAGTGCTAGTTCAATAGTATAGTATATATAGAAGTACCTATAGTGTGTATGGGTAGTATAGCACAGTATAGTGTTATTATGCCTTGCGCAAACTTCCAATGCTCGCACCTTCTAAAGTCTCTCTGTAAAGGCTGGTATTATTTATGTATTCCAATAAAAAAAAGTTGCTATCTAGATAACGTTATTCAGCTACAGTATACACTGTAATACTTGCACATACAAACAAATACAACATGGGTACCTTACCAAAAACCCCATTACCAACAAATTGTCTTAAATTATTATCTAAATAAGTATCTAATCTCAACTAAACAACATTAAAGTAACCGAAAATGAACTGCCGAACGTTAAAAGCGATATTTAAAATCTAATTTATCCCTTTAATACTTCAAAGCTAAAGAGAAGACACTTTTATCTCCCCGATTGATCAGATAAGGGCGTCTGTTAAATAAATGCCTTTATAATAAGGTTTACGGAATTATAGGCTTTTGTTACTACGGCGGAACTTGAGAGGGTAGCAAGAAAAGTTTTTTATCAGTGAGTAAATTTTGAGTAACTAAACTTAGAGGAGTTTTAATAAATATCTACGTATGCTATCGTTAAACTCGTTAGCCTGGTGGTTCTAAGCGCGACTGCTACGCTAGAGGTCTTGGGTCCGATTCCCGGGTCGAGCAAAGTGTTGTTAGGTTTTTCTATTAAATTCTCAGTTGCCTGGAGTTAGAATTTGTGTCCGGTTATTGGCAATAGGTTCGCCCCTATTACATGGGACCTAAACATACCAGCTAACTGTGGGTGTACGTTGGTACACCGCAGCTTAACCCTGCTTAAAGTCTTTATAATAAGGTGTACGGAATTATAGGCTTTTGTTACCACGGCGGAACTTGAGATGGTAGCAAGAAAAGTTTTTTATCAGTGAGTAAATTTTGAGCAACTAAACTTAGAGGTGTTGTTTTAAATATCTATGTATGTTTTACTGCGTTGTTAGCCTACATTGGAGGTCTTGGGTTCGATTCCCAGGTCGAGCAAAGTGTTATTAGGTTTTTCTATGAAAATCTCAGTAGCAGCTCGAAGTTAGGGTTTGTGCCCGGTTAATGGCAACAGGCCCTATTATATGGGACCTAAACATACCAGCTAAACAGTTAGCTGGTATGTTTAGGTGTTAAGCTGAGGTGTACCAATGTACACCCACAGGGGTGTACATTGGTACACCTCAGCTTAACCCTGCTTAAAGTCTTTATAATAAGGTTTACGGAATTATAGGCTTTTGTTGCCACGGCGGAACTTGAATGGTAGCAAGAAAAGTTTTTTATCAGTGAGTAAATTTTGAGTAACTAAACTTAGAGGAGTTTTAATAAATATCTACGTATGCTATCATTAACCTCGTTAGCCTGGTGGTTCTAAGCGCGACTGCTACGCTAGAGGTCTTGGGTCCGATTCCCGGGTCGATGTGTGTGTTATTGGGTTTTTCTATGAAATTCTCAGTAGCAGCTCGGAGTTAGGATTTGTGCTCGGTTAGTGGCAATAGGCTCGCCCCCTATTACATGGGACCTAAACATACCGGCGAACTGTGGGTGTACGTTGGTACACTTCAGCTTAACCCTTCGGGGAACAGAGGCGTTATGGTGTGAAAAGCTTTTTATTAGTGCGTATAAATGTTGAGTAAATAAACTCAAAAGAGTTCTAATAAGTATCCACGTATGTTTTTTTTTGACATTGTTTAGTAATAAAAAATAAAGTAAGTGCATACGAAAGATATTTTATACCTTGAGACATATTTTATGGGCATTCGCCGCTGCCAGTGAGCGACTGCGGCGCTGTAAGTAGGTATATTAACTGTTCGCTCGGTCCCTGCGCCGACGGGGGTTCGTGACCGCTAATTTCATCAGCTGTGAACTAAGCAGCTGTAATTTTAGCTTCAAAATGCAAAAAATAAATCATGAAAGAGTACCTCGTCTTCATCCTATCAGCACACGACAGCGCACGACCACCATTGCTGGACATAGGCCAACCCTAAAGATAGCCATAATCATGAATGGCGAGATTAATTAACAAACATCCATCCATACGATGTTTTACTTTATCTTTCAAAATGGAGTACTAGATACACTGTGACAAAAGTCATAAAAATAATGTTACGATCGAAAATAATAATATTTTATGAGTACTAAGTACCTAATATACAAAAATAAACCTAATAATATATTTCATTCCTCCAATTTAGCGTCACTTCAACATAAATAAAGCTTACAAGAAACCTTAATAACACAGTAATGTTATAAGCCAACATAAGTCTACAGAAAGAGCTCACACAAAAAGTCTAATTTTAGCAACCACTTCAGTCTAGACAAGTAGAATATTAATAGTTATAATACAGCAATAAATTTATTTCTAACACTATATTATAACTATTTAGCAAAAACGTTCAGAATAAATAAAAAACCCGACTGCGTTAATAGTGGATCAAACTGCGTAAAAAATGAACTTTAATTAAAAACTGAGAATGAAGAAAAGCTAAAAAATTGAGTAGTCTAGACTTCAGTTGAAGTAATATTTTACAACTACGAGTATACCATTGAAATACATGATCAATGCACACTTAAAACAAATAATACCTACGTTCTAATTCCATTCTATAAAAAAATCATTGCCCCATACTAGGAATTTTCTCTGTATTTTGGATGCATTTACAAACATACAAACTCACATACACAAACAGCCAGACCCGGATCAACTATCTGTAGGGCAAACAAATATTTGATTCCTTGCGGGAATCGAATCCGCGATACACAGCGCAACAACCAATTGCTTAGCCACTGCGCCAACCGTACCGTCTTTATTTGGAAGACAGTCTAGATTTTTCTTTCCCCCTTTGCGTCGTGCATTCGGGCAAAAAGACACGTGATTGCTTAAACTACTGGCTGTGGCAAATGCTTTCTAAGAAATAAAACAAATAAGGGTATTTTCCTTTCAGTAAAAATATACCTATCGTAGTAATAGTAGTCGGCATCAATGTATGCCAGTGCACACTGACAATTTTTAAGCCGAGGCATACTACTGGCGTCTTGACAGCATACTCACGCCTAGCTTTTGAGAAGAGCTGAGCCGTTCTGAGTATTGCCGACGCGTCGCGCGTACTGCAAAATAATTCCGAAGGCTGACGTGTCGAACCTTGCTTCTGTACCATTAAAATTTCAACTATATGTCTTGAAGTTACTGTTTAGTTTGCTTCGTTACATAAAAATCCCTTGCCGCGCCGTACCGCTACTTGGCGTAGTATTATTTTAAGCTATGTCCTCTGTCACTTGGGGTCGGAAAATACATTTTCCTCTTTCATGCTTCGTTATCACGTCATCATTGCCTTCCTTTTATTTAATTTTGTCTCTCACTTAGAAAGAAAGCAAAACAATTTATTCACGTGCAAATGGAGAACATACATAAAATAGAGAGAGAGCATAGAGTATAGAGAGAGAGAGAGAGAATAGAGTTCGGATTTGTGCCCGGTTAATTGCAATAGGCTCGCCCCCTATTTTACATGGGACCTAAATATACTGGCGAACTGTGGGTGTACATTTGGTACACCTCTGCCTAACCCTTCAGGGAATACAGGCGTGATGGTATATATATATTTTTTTTAATATATAAAATATTGTTTCCTTGTAACAAAAACTATAAAACAAAACTAATATAGTCTTAATAATAATATTAGTGTCCTAGACGGAAATATGCGTCACTACCGCGTGAAACAGGTAAGGCGCTTTGCCGACGACGGGGCGGGGCAGTCTTTTTGACCGCGTAGCAATTAAGACCGCGTCTGACCGTCGATGCCAGCGGCTGCCCATGGTCATCGTAAATATACCTCATAGATATGCCGAGGCGCCAGTGCACGCCGGGCACCGGCGGCGGCGGCGCGGTCATTTTGCCCTCTATGCGCGCTGGTAGTAATGGATTCCCTTTGCACCATCGTTCGCGGTCGAATTGACCGGCCCGGTCCGCCCCGCCCTGTGTGCACGAAGGCACGAATCCACGACGCACGACGCTAGTTTTCAGCCCTGAAAACTAGCGCCGTGGACCTCTGAACAATAAATAAAACATCAGTTACTTATTATTCCGAGGCTCAGAACAATAATACTCCCACGAGCTCTGAAATCGCTTTGGACACTTCACAAAAACATTTTTTTTTAGGTCCTTAAAATTCTATCTCTCCTCTTTCACAGTTGGAATCTGATGGTGTTTATTTGAAAGAAACTAGATTAAATGACTATCGTTTAGTCTGTGCGACCAAAGTTTAGTTCCTCAAGGGAAATTTGAACGCAGATGTTCCGCATACAAATAGGAACATGCTATTTAAAAAGAAAAAGAACTAGTTTCACACTCTGGTTTTAATTCACACTACTAATAGTTGAAGTATTAAAACTAAACTCAGCAGTAGCTTGGGAAATAATAAAATGGAAAATAATAAAATATAGTCGAATAAAAGGTTACGTTTTCTAATAAACTTTCCACATTAAAATCGAGATTTTCTTTCAATATATCCCTGTCCTCCCTGTCTCTCTTTCTATCTATACAAGTAAATAAAATTGGAAGTGTCTGTTTGTAATATGCAAATAACAGTAAAATAATAATATACTTAAAACAAGACATCATTTATTATTTTTTTGTTCGTCCTTCTGCCTGTCTGTTTATTCCCGTAAATCTTCAAAACGGCTGGACGGATTTTGACAACACTTTCACTGGCAGATATATGATGTTATAACCGGTAATTTAGGTCTTTATTTACAAAAAAAAAATTAGGGTTCTGCGCAAAAAACCTGCGATAACCGACATTAAATTAAATCACGAGCATAAGGTATATAAATAAAAATACAAAAAAAGCCACATTCCTTATCCAAAAAAACCAAGATCACAAATCTAAAAAACCCACACACGAACTTTCAATAAACGACCATACACAAGTATTCGTAACGTGTAAGAACGATAAGTGTGCAGTAAGCCTAATAGGAAAAGTTAGAAATTGCCAAAGTTTAATGGGATCTTTAGGTATTGTGACAGTTTAGTAGCAGTGAAGCTGCTAAAGTGCTTTTATTGCAATTATAGTAGCTCTTCGTCTCGTCATTGGTCGTAAACGGTTTAAGAGTTTAACTGCTTGTTTGCTAGTTTTATTATAGTTTTTATTTCTTGTTAACATTGAGGAACATCTCGAGTTTGTTAGTTTTTAACGATCACTTGAGTTTGTGAGTGTACGAAGAGATTTTGATACTTTTCTTTCTTTTATTTTCTTTAACTGTTTTTTGTTCAACGACACTTATCATTCAGCGCTGTTCAGACTGAGATTTGACTTAATTGTAGTCAAAGTCAAAGCTTTTAGTTCAAAAAAAAAAAATATACCATCACGCCTGTATTCCCCGAAGGGTTAGGCAGAGGTGTACATCAATGTACACCCACAGTTCGCCGGTATATTTAGGTCCCATGTAATAGGGGGCGAGCCTATTGCCATTAACCGGGCACAAATCCAAACTCCGAGCTGCTACTGAGAATTTCATAGAAAAACCCAATAACACTTTTTGCTCGACCTGGGAATCGAACCCGGGACCCCTTGCACAGCAGTCGCACTTGCGACCACGAGACCAACGGGGCAGGCGGGGCGGGTCAGTCTTTTAGTTCAATTAGACCATTTATAGGCACTTTAGAACTGTCAAGGAGACGGTCAGTTAGAAAGTTGAGGCTAGTTGCTTGTTCTAAAACGTAAATAGGCCTCTATCGAAAAGACCAAGGAAGAAACTCCAAGAACACGCTTTTCAAATCGATTTTCACAGAATCCTGGTTACAATAATAATAATATGCTTTTGCTCTGTAGCAAAGGTATTTCTCACGAAAAGCCACGAACATTGATCACCACTCTTTCTCAAGACGGATTCGCAATTTTGACTAAAATTTTCACCGATATCTGTGATGTCCAAGATAAACTTAAAAAGTACATAAGTACCTAATAGTAAAATGCGCATTGATTATTGGCCATACCCGATGACGAACAAATGCACCCAACAGAGGCGGGCGCGTATACCATCACGCCAAAACACGACACGACTCTTCTTAATTAAATAAAATCATAAAATGTTAATTAATAAACTTTCTTGCTTGTCTTTCAGTACAGACATACCTGCTGATATTTCAAAACTTCCAAACTGAGGTAGAACCAAGTTCTCCTAACATATTAATCAGTTAAAGTTTTACGTTTCCGGGTTAAAATTCGTACGTTTCATTAAATTTTCTGTGTGTATTTAGTGAAAGGAGCTTACGAGGGCTTTCTGTTCTTCTGCTGGTTTATTTAAATGAACAATGGCAGAAAGTTAAATAAGGAAGTTAATTTTAAAGACATAAAAAATTTCGTAATACGAACGAATGAATACTTAATTCTTATTATTATACCACCTGTTTTGTGTATTATGATTTAAAATTAAGTTTTTTTTTTAATATATCCATTAATTAACCCAATTTATTCTGTTTTCAAAATAAGCCTATGTACAAAATATATTCAAATATACGCCTATGTTCAAATCAAATTAATAGGCAGTTAAACAGATCCTCTTCTATAATAAGATTCTCATTATTTTAGCGTCTCATGGACATGCAAATACTAGGTTAACGGTTATAAATTTAAAATAAGTGGCGTATCATTGAAATTACACCAAAAATAAATGTCAACCATTTCAACTATGCATTGTTTGGTGTGTTAGACTGCAATACCGCTTCCAACGCTCTTTTATACACCTCCTCACTCCCATTCATGCAAACTCACATTAATCATATATTTACAGTCACTGTCTTTTATTTTAGCTTTCAAAAAAGGAATAAAACAAAAATAGTATTTAAAAAAATATAAAAAATAGTATTCCACCCGCAGCGAGGTAGCAAAACCCAAGCTGACGGTGGCTAGGAACATTAATCACTTTTATTATACCTAGACATTAGTACAATTTTATATAATACACAATAAGTTATTACTATAAGTGAGCACAATTTTCTGGCCAGAAGAAAATGCTCCTTTAATACAAAAACATTAATAAATATCACGTAGGACTTTAAGAAGTTGAGTAGAGACGTGACTACGGCACGGAGGGGTTAGTATCCTCGAGTGAATGAACTTTACGTTAGAACTTCATCCTGCTGCTATTATAAACGTGGAAGTGTGTGAGGATGGATGAAAGATTATTTTTGGATGGCCAGCTAGCTGACGGCCCACCTGATATTAAGATGTCTAATCTGCCTATAGACATCTGTAATATCATAGGCCTTGTGAATGCGTTGCCATCCCAGAGACAAAGTTGAAATTTCCAAAACTATGCCTGTAAATTACACCGGCATCCAAACCCTTCAAACCGGAACACAGCAACGCTGTTTTGCGGCAAAAATTGGTAAGTAATATTATTTCTGCACCGATGTCTGTAATATCCAAAATAAACTTAGAAAGTACATATAAATTGAAAAAGTCACATTGGTACTTATCCGAACCTCATATCTCATACAAGAGAGGCGGCTTCTAAACCACTGAGCCATCACGACAATCCTCAGCTTCTTACAGCCGACCTTAAGTAATTCAGCCTGACAGAATCCTTAGGTATTACATTTGTGTAAGACAATATTTATTGTAGTATTAGACAACAATAATAAAAGATGACAGGCTGAAATAAGGCCACAGGAAAATACCACAAAATAAATAATAGTGTGGGCAAATAATTGCTCCACAGCTGCCGTCGGGCAATTAAGTTAATTTTGCTACAATGCGTGTCGGTAAATGTGACATAATTTGCTAATCTATACTATACTTAATATAATAAACCTGAAGAGTTTTATTGTTTGTTTAAACGCCTTAATCTCTGGAAGTATCGGTGGGATTGTAAAAAATATTTTTGTGCGTGATAGTCAGGTTCTTGAGGAGTAGTCTAGGCTATATAACATCACGCTACAACTCTTGGGAGCGGAGCAGTAACCAAAGACAGAACTTGATCCGGGTAATAAGAAATCATGTAAACGAAATCGCGGGCAGGAGCTAATTCATCATACAAATTACAACCTATTGAGTACCTACTACAATCTATGTTATAATTATATTGTAGTCTTATTTTATAATACATTTTTAAATATAAATGAAAATCAAATAGCTCTTTGTTCAGATAAATACAAGCGAGTTTAAAACCAAAATGAAAGTTTTTGAGCTCTTAGAAATTATATCTTCATTTTAATTTCCAAAACCATGAAAGCAAACTGAAACGAAGAATTCTAAGCCAAAATTCCATTACGCGAAAATTTCGCGAACCGCGCTAAATGCACGCGGGCTTATGTTAAAAGGTCCTAATTGTCCCGTACGTAAGTAAGTAGGTGTAGGGCTGCGCCTCACTGAATAGAGACTTGATGTAAATTCAATTTAATTATGTAGATGGCTCCCGAGCTCTGCAACCCTGTTCGACAACGTACGTCACACGTCTGTCGTACATCGTGTCATAGTGCGTTCATTCGGGTTAATGGGGATCTTCATTTGTTTTTAGTTGATGAATGTGTATAAAAATTTTCAGTACGGTGTAAAAATATTGGGTTAGAAAAATCGTGTATCGGAAAAAATGTTAATACCGTTACATCGGGGTTGGGACTTTGTTTGTAACTTTCTTTAATTTTTATGTATTTTTAAAGTGAAAACTTCTTTAGCGGCGTTGTGCACGTTTTTTGGAATGGGTAAAAAATTTTAAACTCGCGTCAGGACACGTGACCCTGATCGAAAATTCGTAAGCGGCGTTGTGCACTTGTTTTGGAATGGGTAAAAAATGTTAAACTCGCGTTTTCTTTAGCGTTTTCACTTCTGCCGGCGCTCCCGGAGTGCAACACGTCGTTTTTTTTTAAATTTTTTTCGACTCAGTAGAATACAGTATGAAGTGTGATAAAGATGAAGTGGGCGTGAGGTGAGCTGTTAATTCCTAGTATTGTTGAATGATAGGTAATTTCTTGTTTACGTAACCTAAATTCACTGAAAGAGATTTTTACAGGAAAGATCGACAAAAAAGATTTTCGGAGGCACCGGTTGTTTCTCATAAATAAAAAGGTAATTCAAACAATTAGTTATTTTTTCATAAGGCATATTCTCATACATAGAGGCACGAGCATTGAACAGGCGCTTAGTTAAGGCGGATCGACGATTTCAGATCATTCAGAGTTATGGTAATTATAAGTCCAGATTTTTATCACATATTGTTTTCCTTTACCGGTCAATGATGTCCATGACAAACTTAGGAAGCTTCGTAAAGATTAGACTGAAAAAGTTATTTCACATCTATAGTCAGTAAAAGTTTGACACTCCCTCCCGCCCCGCCCAGGGCGGGGGAAGTTATTTGATGATTTCCCGTCTATAAAAAAAAAAATATTAAACAAAATAAACTACATCACTTTATTATGAAAGCACTTTCAGCCAGAAAATATAAAAATTAAGCGACGAACTATGAAACTAATAGCTTTAACTCCATAGTATAAAATGTGGATAGTTAAAAATAAAAATCAACGTAGTGCGGAGAGGGCGGTACGCCGCGCCGCGCCGGTACCCTGAGAATGGAATTGCGCCAAGGAATGCCTTTATTGCTCTCAGGAATTTCCTTTGAAGGAATTCAATAACGCTAGATCGAATTAAAATATAATATTGTGTTAGTTTTCTTCTGATCTGGTTGGAGAAGATTGTGGAGACAGGGCTGTTGTTAAAGAGAGGTTTTATGGGAAGAAAAACTTTGAAAGGTAATGCTAGAATGTCTGGTTTGAAGGATTTGTAGTTTTTGTGTAAGTAAATAAAACTAGATGTTTTTTTTTTAAATAGGATAGAAGCAATAATATCTAGGTTCGTGTTAGTCAGTTTTCCTTCAAATGACAAAGTTTCTTAAAGACTTTGCAAAATAATTGTTTCAATTTGACTGGTTGACTCCAGAGAGTTCAAACAAACAATCAAAAATCTTTAGCTTTATTAACCGACTTCAAAAAAAGGAGGAGGTTATCAATTCGACTGTATTTTTTTTTTTTTTTTTTTTTTTATGTTTGTTAGGTACCTCGAATTTCCCGACTGGGTGAACCGATTGTCATGATTCTTTTTTTATTTGAAAGCTGGTGCTTCCCGTGTGGTCCCATTGTCACCATTTCAATGGACATTTCATTGGATTTGGATGACAAGAAGTTGATACTAAAAAGCGAGAAATAAAAAACTTTTTTACAAAAAAATTACAACCGCCTTCAAAAACTAAAAAGAGAAAAATAACTTTAGCTTTGGAAGTCGGTGGCAATACAAAACAACAAACAGAAATAAAGCCACCGACTTCCAAAGCTAAAGTTATTTTTCTCTTTTTAGTTTTTGAAGGCGGTTGTAATTTTTTTGTAAAAAAGTTTTTTATTTTATAAGTAGGTACTAGCTTTTGCTCGCGACTTCGTTCGCGGCAAATTTGGTATATTATTCCACGGGATCTGTACATTTTGAGCTACGTATGGTATTCCGAAATACCGCTCACCGAAAGGACGGTTTTCCGATAACACTCTACTCCGACGGTTAGTTGAACGAAAAAATGATTGGCCGATAAACGTTTCGCCGAAAATATTATTTATCGACGGTTAGTAGTCCGAATGAATCCTTTGCCGATGTAACGGTTCACCGAAAACACTCTTCAACGACGATTGGTTAAACGAACGAATCTTTCGCCGATAGCATTCAGTTTACGCTAGCTATTATATTTTATAATTATGTGCAATGCAGCCACAGAATGCAGCTAAACAATACTCGAGTCCCATGTTTAATTTTATCAGCATAGATGAATAAATAAATACCAGGAGCTTCCGTATTAAAGATAAGTAAGTCCCTAAATGACGCATAATGCACTCATTAACAATGGTACTGAGATTAAACGAGTATTGAATAAACTTCTATAACAAAACAACAAATATCTATGGTAGTATTTATTTCTTTTTTGTGGGTAGTTGCGAAATTTGTGACGACAGACCTCGTTACATGAATTTATTTAAATTAATTAAATAATTAATTAAATTACCACCACGCCTGTATTCCCCGAAGGGTTAGGCAGAGGTGTACCAATGTACACCCACAGTTCGCCGGTATATTTAGGTCCCATGTTATAGGGGGCGAGAAAATCAAAAAATAAAAATAAATTAATAAATAAATAAATTAATTAATTAATTAATAAATTAATTAATTAATTAAATTAATTAACTTAATATTTTTACTGCACCCTAATATTATAGTTGTAAAATACGGAATTAACTAAATTACTATAAAATTAAATTAAATCCTGCCAAAATATTACTGTCTATAAATAAAACCAAATTGAAAGATTTTTTTTTGATTTGCAAAATGTCACTGTTATAGTTATGATATTCTGTCAATTTCTGGCATGTGTCACCCGCACAATCCTTGGACGAACAGAATATAATTAAAAATGAATACGTGCAATTTAGTTAAATCTAAACGCGGAGGACATGTGCTAGTAGTGAATGGATATTCTTATCACTTAAATAAAAAATATGATAACAAGTATTATTGGCGGTGTACAAGAAAACAAACAAGTGGTTGTGGTGTAAGTGTCATAACTTTATTTGATTGTTATGAACATACATTTGTTAGTCAAAATTGTGATCATGCACATTTACCGGAGCCTGAAAAAATTATTGATATGAATTTTAAAAACAAATTGAGAACTAGTGCGGAGGAATCTATGGACAGTCCGTCACAAATTGTCAATCGTTGTTTAAAAGACGTAGCTACCACAAGTGCGCCTCAATTGCCCAATAAATCAGCTTGCCGAATGATTGTGCAGCGTGTTAGAAATAAAGGACTTCCTAAGATACCGCAAACAATCAACGAATTTCATGTACCACAATATCTCGCTAAAAGTAATGGAAAGCAATTCTTGCTTGGTCAATATACATGTAAAAATGAAAGCGTTGTCATTTTTGGTACTAAAGCTAATGTTAAGCGTATGAATAATGCACAATGCTGGATCATGGACGGGACATTTTCGTGTTGTCCAACTCCGTTCTGTCAAATATTTTCTATTCATGTTTTAGTGGGAACTACAGGAGGCACAAATAAATTTCTACCTATGGTATACGCACTACTGTCACATAAGACTGAAAGCTGTTATTTCATATTTCTGGAGATTTTGAAAAGATATGCGATCAATACATTAAATACCCATTTGTCACCAGCTAATATATTAACTGATTTTGAAGTAGCAGTGATCAATGCAGTCAAACGACAGTTTCCAGACTGCGCCCACAGGCTATGCTTATTCCATTTGACCCAAAGTATTTGGCGTCATGTACAGTCAGAGGGTCTCGCAAAGCGATATGCTGAAGATTTCACATTTGCGCACAAAATCAGACACTTAGTTGTCCTCGCTTTTCTTGAGCCCGCTGAGATACCCGAAGCCTTCGAAATCATCCAAAATAAAATATTGCCGACAGAAGCAGCTGAAATTGCCCAATGGTTTAAGAAATATTATGTTGGATCACATCACACGCAGCAAAGAACTAACACGGATTTGATAATAAAAAGAAATCAGGCATTATTTCCACCAGCTATGTGGTCAGTTTACGATCGCACACTTCCTGTTCCAAGGACACAAAATGCATTAGAATCGTGGCATGAAAGATGGAACACGCTTCTCCATAAAAAAAAATGGAACATTTATAAAACAATTATTGAATTTGCTAAAGAGCAGAAGCATACAGAATGTGTCATTGAACGAATCAACTCCTCGGAACCCATGCCAAAGCGTAGACGTAATGCGCAGGTTGAATATGATGCTAGGATACAAGCACACTTATCACAAAAGAGTGAAATGAATATTGAATCTTTCTTAGGTGGATTGGCCCATATTCTATACCTGAAAAACAAGAAATAAATATATATTTTTTTATATTAATAAAGAATTAAAATAATTATAAGTACAAATAATAATGTATGTATTATTTTATTATTACCTGTATTTTTAACATGACTTCTACAAGACCTAAGGGTGTTGTCAAGCTGAAAGAAAAACTATACATTTAGCAAAATAATTCCCCTACAACGAGTGCTATCGGCGAAAAATTCGTTCGTTTAACCAATCGTCGTTGAAGAGTGTTTTCGGTGAACCGTTACATCGGCAAAGGATTCATTCGGACTACCAACCGTCGATAAATAATATTTTCGGCGAAACGTTTATCGGCCAATCATTTTTTCGTTCAACTAACCGTCGGAGTAGAGTGTTATCGGAAAACCGTCCTTTCGGTGAGTGGTATTTCGGAATACCATACGTAGCTCGTACATTTTACAGGGAAAAAAACATCCTTTGTGTTATTCCACGCTACAAACTATCTCAATGACAAATTCCAATCAGATCTGTTCAGCTGTTTAAGCGTGAAAGAGTAACACACATCCATCCTCACAAACTTACGCGTTCATAATATCAAGTAAAATAGAAGTAAGTACGCATTTGTCAAAACAAAACGCGCATCACATATCAAAATTAATCGGCTTCGATAACAAATGCTATCTTGATCCCTAGTCACATGTTAAACCAATAATTTATTCTCAGGTCGCGGGCCACATTTAACACCCAATAAATTTATCCTTTGTCAAATAAAGCCGATGGCCACTAGATTTATAAGGGAGAGACGCTTACCTTAGCGCTTTGTCTTTGAAATTATTCTTAGTAAGGAAAGTTTGTTTTGGTAATGTTATAATTGCTGATTAATTGTGCCGCTGATCTTGTAGTCACAAGCATGGGGTACCGAGTTCGATTCCTAGGTCGGGCAAAGTGTTATCGGGTTTTTCATAACGAATTTCTGAGTAGCAGCGCGGAGTTTGGAAGCTGGTAGTGTGATATCTCTGTGTATCGGAAAGTACGTAAAGCCGTTGGAACTGCGCCTGATCTCTCCCCGGTAGTGTCAGATCGTCTTCCCATCGGAATATGAGTGTGAGGGCAGAGGGAGCGCACCTGTGTCTACGTACACACTCGTGCACCATAAATCTCCTGTGTAATGGTTAGTCTCCATTAAGATAAGCCACCGTGACTGTAACCTATCTGGGGAATATTATTATTATTAATTGCTAATTAATAAGACAAATAATAAAAAAAGACAACGAAATATGATTTTGGAAAAAAAAGATTATTTTTAAGAATACAATAAACAAATAATATAATAAAAAAAAGTAAAGTTTGTTTTATTTTCTTTCTTTCTTTAGAACGTCGTTTTAAAATCGCTCATGTATCGTGGGCGCGTTCAAACTACAAAAAAACATTTTTTTCTCACAAACACAAACAACCGGGCCCGGAACAACTATCTGCAAGCCATACAAATATTTGTTCCGTGCGGGAACCGAGCCACTGCGCTAATAGTATCGTCTTTTTTATTTTGATTGTAAGAAGTAATTTCTGATTTCGTTGATTAAAGCTACACTATTGTCACGTATAAAACGATGACAAAATATTTATCTACTAGCTTTTGCCCGCGACTTCATCCGCGTGGATTAATAGTTCCCGTTCCCGGGGGATTTCCGGGATGAAAACTATCCTATGTCCTTTCTCGGGTGCCAGACTATATGTGTACCAAATTTCATTGAAATCGGTTCAGTGGTTTAGGCGTGAAGAAGAGACAGACAGACAGACAGACAGACAGAGTTACTTTCGCATTTATAATATTAGTAAGGATGACAAAATATTTATCTATGTTATGTATATAAGCTTTTAGAATAGTTAGCTGCTGTGCAAGGGGTCCCGGGTTCGATTCCCAGGTCGAGCAAAAAGTGTTATTGGGTTTTTCAATGAAATTCTCAGTAGCAGCTCGGAGTTTGGATTTGTGCCCGGCTAATGGCAATAGGCTCGCCCCCTATTACATGGGACCTAAATATACCGGCAAACTGTGGGTGTACATTGGTACACCTCTGCCTAACCCTTCGGGGAATACAGGCGTGATGGTATATATATATAGAATAGTTACTTTGGATAGCCTTTTTTTTATTTTTATGATGCAATTTTTTTTAAAAACGCTTGGGCTAATGTTTATTTATTTTTTGTCAAGTGTCTACACACAATAGTTCATGGTTTTTTCTTCAATAATGACGAACTCCCATACAAACCTACAATGTCAAAAGGTAAACTATGTCCTTTTCTAAGGTCTAATCTATGTGCCTAATTTAAAATCATTAAAATCGGGTTAACGGTATAGGCGCGAAAGCGTAAAAGACAAACAGACAGAGTTATTTTTGCATTTATAATATTAGTGGAGTTTCTTGCTCGTTCTTCTCCATAGAGACCTACGTTTTGCCTGCCGGGGCTGCGGGTTGTTCGAAAGAGATACCGCGCCCCCGGAACGCAAAGGGCACATGAAGGAACATAGACGGGTTTTAGTCAGTAAAAGTCTGACACTCCCTCCCGCCCCGCCCAGGGCGGGGGAAGTTATTTTGATGATTTCCCGTCTATAAAAAAAAAAAAAAAAAAAGAGACCTACGTTTTGGAACGAGCAACTAGCTTCAATATTAAACTGTAACTTCTTGACAATTCAAAAGTGCCTGTAAATGGTCTAATTGAAATAAATGCTTTGAGTTGAGTTTGAGTTTGATTAACATGAATTTTACTACCATGCAGACAAACTCGCGAACAGAAGCTAGTTTTTAATAAAATGTTTTCTTTAAAAAACTTGTTTCTTCAACAGCAATTCTTAAAACAAATCCGTTTCTGTTACTCTTATTAATTCCTGGACTGTTAAGTAAACTATCCTTAGATGGGCATCATTAAAACTTCATCCGAAAGTTTCAGCAGAAGATTCTTGCGACAGATTAATAAAAGTAACGAGTTTGAAGCGAACTTTTAATTAGTAAATAATATCCCGTAAGCTTTTCGGTCTTTTTGGAAATCTATGGGGGAGGCCTATGTCCAGCAGTGGACGTCCTGCGGCTGATATGATGATGATGATGATGATGATCCCGTAAGCTTGTGTTTAAAATGTCCGTTCACCTGCAACCTTGATGATCTGTACAGTCAGCGTCAGAGAAAAGGAATCCCCAAGACTACGGTTTTACGGTTTGATGTTATTCCCAGGTCGAGCAAAAAGTGTTATTGGGTTTTTCTATGAAATTCTCAGTAGCAGCTCGGAGTTTGGATTTGTGCCCGGTTAATGGCAATAGGCTCGCCCCCTATTACATGGGACCTAAATAAATATATCGGCGAACTGTGGGTGTACATTGGTACACCTCTGCCTAACCCTTCGGGGAATACACGTGATGGTGGTCATTACCAAAGGGGGTTCCTTTTTCTCTGACGCTGAGCCTACAACGCCTCTAATGCAGCAGTTTTTTTTATAGATGTATCATCAATACGAAACTACCAACACCTCACACGGCAATAATCCTTTAAAATATAAACTCAAAAACTTACCTTCAGGAGTTAAACTGTTAATTTTATTTACTGTAAGATAATACCGACCTTTTATTGTCCCATAAGATGATGATGATGAAGTCAAAGCTCTCTTCTCATACCAAGAAGGCAGAAGCATTGGTCACCACACTTGCTCACTAGATTGGCGATTTCAGTCTTGTAATTATTATAAGACCTTTTTTCACGATGTTTTCCGTCAGTGATGTCAGTGACGTTCAAGATAAACTCAAAAATATTCAGAAAATTCTTGTGAGCTATTTTTCTTTTTGAATTCTGTACTATTTTTCAAATTCAAAACTAATTCGATTCATGAATCTAACTAGTTGAATAACAGAATGCTTTTACCTCTCAATATGAACCGTAAAACAACTAAATCATATGAATTCAAACATTGGATTCCAATCATGCAGAAACTATGTAGTTTGAATTGATCAAAGCACGGCTTAATGGAATTATAATTACTTGTGCTTTGTAGTATGTGAAATTAGCTTTTATAAGTCTATGTTGTGTGATGTGTATGCTCCGTTGATCTCGTGGTCGCAAGTGCGACTGCTGTGCAAGGGGTCCCGGGTTCGATTCCCAGGTAAAGCAAAAAGTGTTATTGGGTTCTTCTATGAAATTCTCAGTAGCAGCTCGGAGTTTGGATTTGTGCCCGGTTAATGGCAATAGGCTCGCCCCCTATTACATGGGACCTAAAAACATACCGGCGAACTGTAGGTGTACATTGGTACACCTCTGCCTAACCCTTCGGGGAATACAGGCGTGATGATGATGATGTTGCAGGTTTATTTTGGATTTGGTTTGTTGGGGATACAAAAGTATGTGTAAGTTTTATATTTTAAAGAAATAGTCCTAACTTTTAGTATTATTACATTATTGACTTTTTCTCTATTCGTATTATTATATTATTGACTCTATTGAATTTTATTTTATTTTAAAATACTAAGCAACATGGCATAAGAGTCTCTTACATCTTTTGATATTAATTGAAAATGTTTTTAATGAATTGGCCTCCAGATCTGTTTTATTTTAAAATACTAAGCAACAAGGCATACAACTGCGAGAATAGCTGTAAACAGACACATTGAAGTTTCAAGGATCTCTAAGATTTACAAGAGATTATTGGAACTTCAATGTATGTAGGTATGTGTACTTGTACAAAATATTTTTTTTTTTACGTACAATTGAGTTAACCCAATCCACGACAAAATTTACATTATTAATAGAAATAATATTGTCAAATGGTATTGATTTTAGACATTCAACAATTATCAGTTTAAAATTACAACTATCTAAGTGTAACTTTGGAACTATTAACTATTATTGCTGAGTAGCATAGTAATTTGCATGAATTTTAGCTTGACAGAAATGTCTTATTCATAGAAAGATTACGACAGAATGAAGCTAAATTTCTTTAAACATATCTAATTACCAATACTAACTATGTTGTACTTCACATCACTAAATAGACTAAAGACTTAACTATATTTTTACAAGCCGTCACATACAAACACGGCTATAACTTTTAGTTTAGAGGTGTATAAATCACTGGATACCGCAAGGCAGCGGTACGCCACTGCGTTTAGCGGTTAGATAACTATTCCAGCTATGTGCTTGTGTTTGCCAATAAGTAAGTATATGTACAGGTGTGTGCATGTGTGTGTGACTAAGCCAAATAGATTGATCTTTAACTAAAGTGAAGGAATTGAGAAGAGTAATGAAGACGAATTATGAGACTGTAACTGCCTCGTTAGCTTAGTGACCCTAAGCGCGACTGCTATGCCAGAGGTTCTGGGTTCGATTCCCAGGTCGAGCAAAGAGTAATATTGGATTAGAATATATGCAATTCTCCGTAGCTGCTCTAAGTTAGGATTTGTGCCCGGTTAAAGGCAATAGGCTCGCCCCCTATTACATGGGACCTAAACATACTGGCTAACTGTGGAAATACATTGGTACACCTCTGCTAACTCTTCGGTGAATACGGAAGTGATGCAATGGATGGTATTCGCGATATTGATCGATATATTTAATTTCTCCCTATACTCCGGTGATTTCCCTTCGCAATGGCGGAAAGCCCATGTGCGACCACTGCCAAAAATTCCTAATCCCACCCTTCCCAGTCACTTTCGTCCAATTACAATCCTTCCCTTTTTGTCCAAAGTACTCGAGGCCTGTGTGCATAAGCAATTCTCCCATTTCATTCATCACAACTCCCTCATTAGTCCTTTCCAATCCGGTTTCAGGCCCGGCCACAGTACTGTTTCAGCTCTCCTTAAAGTGACTGACGATATAAGGCGAGGAATGGAAGACAGCAAAGTTTCTATTCTAGTGCTGATAGATTTTTCCAATGCTTTCAATACCGTCAGTCATGAAGTCCTTTTAGCCATCCTCTCCTATCTAATGGTCTCTCCCAAGGTTTTGGATTGGTTCTCTTCCTATCTCCGGAGGCGTCAGCAGTCAGTTCTAGGGGGAAACTCCTCTTCCAGCTGGTGTGACCTTGATGCTGGCGTCCCTCAAGGCGGTATTTTATCTCCTCTTTTATTCTCTATTTTTATAGATCGTATCACCACTGAGCTTCAGTGTGCGTATCATCTCTATGCCGATGACTTGCAGCTTTACAGTCAGGCGGGTGTCGACAACATACCCGATGCGATTAAGGAGCTAAACCGGAATCTAGCGGCGGTGAAAGATTGGTCGGATCGTTTCGGGGTAGCGGTTAACCCAACCAAGTGCCAGGCCATCATCATTGGGAGCTCCCATAGCCTGCGTAGGCTTAATGGTTTAGCGCTGCCGCCGGTTACCTTTGATGGCACAGTCATTCCGTTTAGCTCCGACGTCAAGGATCTGGGTTTGTATGTTGACACCTGCCTGGACTGGCAAAAAAGTTACTGGGACGTTGCGGTCGCTGTATAGGCTCAAAAATATTCTCCCATCGCATATAAAGGCAATGCTTGTTCAATCCCTTATCTTCCCTATACTTGATTATGGTGATGTGTGTTACTACGACCTGAATGCAGATCTCCTCAATAAACTTGACCGACTTCTTAATAACTGCATTCGATTCGTATTTAACCTCCGTAGGTATGATCATGTGTCCGCACATCGGTCGCTCTTAAAATGGTTACCCATCAGACAGCGCAGGGCTTTAAGGGCTCTAACAACCTTATTTTCTCTGTTAGACAAACCTAGTTCTCCTTCCTATCTGTCTTCTCACTTTCAATACTTGTGCTCCGCGCACAGTAAGAATCTTCGTTCCACCAATAATCGTCTTCTACGATGTCCTTCTCACCGCTCTGGTTTCCTTAAATCTTCTTTTCTTGTCCAGGCGGTTTTCCTATGGAATGCGGTCCCTCAGAATATCAGGATGGCCACCAGTCGGTTCACGTTCAAGGTAAAAGCTCGCGAACACGTACATAAGAAGTTGGCAGATTCGTCTTATAATTAATTTGTTATATTTCGCCACCTATGTATTCTTATCTCTCCCTACTTTGTATATTTTGTTTATATGTATGTATGTATTTATGTATTTATTATCTAATATATATTTTAATTCTTGGAAATTTTCTGTTTCTTGCACCTACTTTGTTCCGTCTCTGCATCACCCTAAGGTAGACTGGTAGAAAATGCCTAAGGCATTAAGTCCGCCTTTGTACGGTGTATTTTATACATTTTGTGCATAAAGTTTTAATAAATAAAATAAATATTGGCTGAAATAACAGAACAGAACAGGCAAAAAAAACTGATTCAAGAAAAGGATTATGTGTATAAATAGAACTGAAGACTGAAAGAAACCAGCATCCTATTTATATGATCCTTTACGACAAAAAGATGTTGAGTTTAAATTTCAACAAAAAAGCGGGCCGTTTTTCTCAGTCAACGTTTGTTATCCAGAAAAAGACAGCACTATATATTTTCCTTTCAATATTACGTCGCGCCGCCTTGAATATTTAATCTCAAAGGAAGTTTAGTACCTACTTACATCAAAAAAGGTTCCACCACGGTTCCATTAAATGATAAAGCACCAAAAAACAAAACCGGCTTCTGTACTGAAAAACACCAGAAAAAAAAGTTACAGTTGCAAAGAAAAACAACGTTCCGACTACAAAATTGTAGGGACACACGAAATTTGTATTAAAATTTACGTCGAACGGTGGATAAATTAGTTTGTTATTCAGAACACGGGACCGAGGATTTAGAGCCAATTCCCATTTTGATCTCTCCTGTGCAAACAACAGAAGTCTGTCACGGTGGTAGACGCGCCTCGTCTTTGCATAAAATATTAGGTGGAACTGGGCTGCCGTTAGGCGAATAATATGGCAGGCGAATTTGGGCGTGCCTACAGTGCTCTTTAAGCTACAGTTTATAGCAAAAAGTTTGTCACAGTAACGTGGAAGATGAAGGAGATTTTTTCGCAAAATTATCGTTGTTGAAGATCTTTGAAGAGTGGCTTAATTCTGGGCTACACTTTTTTCATTCTACCGCTATCGGAAGGTCAATTCCAGTTATAGAAAATGTTCAAAATGTAGTCGCATTCTCATCTCAGCGCCAATCAATTGACAGACAAATTAAAACTGAAAACATAATGCGATCATTCTTAAAAAACGAGAATTGCCCCTATGGTGAATGAGATTACCTGATTATCGAATTGAATGGCGTGTAATCGAAGATGCACATATAATTTATATTGATGCACAATTAGAGATGCGTTATGATTAAGACAGCAAAAAAGAATGCAATAAACTATATAATTTAATGATTTGATAGGTACTGTGTCCATTATGACGTTAAATAATATAATATGCAGAATGTTCTTATCATTAATCGCTCATAAAATATAGCGATCAAACCGCTATTATTTAAAACATAGTTCTAGAACACCTTTGTAAAATAACACTAGTTTAGAAATTAACACAAAATAATTTATTTATTTTCAATATTTTTATAACCTTCAAACCTTTTGTAATAAAACATTAAACTAAATACAATATGTTTTTGTTGAAAAACTTAATTTAGTTTGGCAACATAAAATTATTTTAAGACAAGTCTTTGTTCAACATATTTGCAAAATGTTATTATTAATTAATACTGAGTTTGTTTTGAATATTCATTCCAAAACATTGTAAACTTCTTCATATTTCAAATAGTTATTAGTTTAATTTCGTATATTACAAGCGACAGCACTTACACCTATAGATATATATAAATACAATTTTAATGTCTGTCTGTAATGTCAAAATAACAGCTTTTAGTAGAAGAACACACAATAAAAGATTTTTAAATTTTTATCTGTCTGTCAGTATATTTCGGCTAATATCCGAAACGGCTACACCAATTTTGACAAAACTTTCACTTCCAGACAGCTGATGTTGTAAGGTACAATCTTGGCACTTTTTATAAAAAAAAATAGGGTATTACGCAAAAAAAAAACTCTAAAAATGAACATTTACGCTATCGTAGTCGCGGACATAAGCAAGTTCAAAATCTGTTTTTGCTAATTCAACAAAAACTAAAACACTGATTGGAGTCAACAGATTGTAAATATTTCAAAACGGATTGTTCAGTTGTCATAACAATTAAATAGTTATATTATCTTTGTCTAATATAAAGCTGAAGAGTTTGTTTGTTTGTGTTTGTTTCAACGTGCTAATCTTTGAAACTACTGGTCCGATTTTGAAATTCACTTCGTAGAAATAGTTTGTATGCACAAAGACTTCATTAAAAAGCTATATTATTTTGTTTCGAGTTATACAAGTGTTTTTCCATTTCAATACAACGATTTTTCTGAAATAGTAATTAACTGCCATCGTACTTTTTATATTTCATTTGAAAGAGGTATAATTTATTTAAATACGACAAGATTATTTGGTTCCAAGCAAGTTGTTTAAAATGTGTTTTAATTCCATTCTAAGTTTTTGTCACAAATGCCTTTCTACTATATACGTTTCTATTGAATAGACTAAAATGTACTACTTTAGACTAAAATATGTATATCTACTTTAAATTAATTTATTCAATTATCTGGTAGCTGTCTAACCAACCTCACCTTTCTCTCTCTCACAACTTTCTTATCTTGCCTATTCATTGTGCATCTCCCACCAAACCGAAATATTCAGTATTTTAATTATAAACTTTGGAATTTTTCATTTAATGAAGGACCAAGTCACAGACTATCATCCAATTGAACACAGGGCTGATGTCTTTGTGCAGTCGAAACAAGATCTTGATAATGGTCTGGAACAGTTCAAAATGGCCGAATGGCCTTTGATATTAAATTAAATGTCAATCGTTTTCTGCGATTTGGTCTCAGTTATAAATGGGGTCCCCTCAGCATTTTCTGCTGGTGACTCAGAATCTGTCAGGTAGATAGAGGTACCTACCTGGTTTTCTACTTTTGTTATTACGTTTTCGTTTGATTTTAAGATTGTATATCTTCTGCCATTATATATTTTAATTTATTAAATTGATGGCCAATTTTTTTATTTACATATTTACTTTTATTTGGAAATCTTGTTCGGAGGTTAAGGAGCTGTTTACACAGGCCTTCAATGCCTTGGGCCATGGACCAAGCCTGATAACACTACTATACCACTGATTATGTGTAATATGAGAAGCCTACTCACGTACCTATGTGTTGAAGCTAAATAATAACAGCTCCCATACCCTTTAAATCGGATCACAGCATCGCTGCTTGACGGCAGAAATTAGGATGTTGGTAGAATTTCCCCCGACGAGCTCCTTCACAAAGAGTTCTATTGCTACCTGGTCAAATTAAAAAAGTCATTTACATACTCTACTCAGCAATTAATAGGCAACCTAAAATTACTGACAAAATACTACTACCCTTTTTACAAACAATTAATTTTATCCTCAAACCTGTCTTCCACAGATGGCAAGTATTTAATCACTGAAAATTCGTGTTTCATAGGAAACCGTACAAGTACATGTATTATGTAAATCTGCACCTTTGCCTTTGTACGTTATTCAACTGAATTCTCACGACATACTCACATGACAAGTCACATTTTCTCAGCGCCCTGTAATCCTGTCGTATGTTCGCAATCACGTTATTTCATTAACGCTCCCTTCATCCTTTGGAGTGATAAGGAGTTGTCTTGTAATTGTGTAACAAAAAACCTTGTTTGTTATTGTTGTTGCTAATGTTAAGAGAAGAATTTTACATCTTTTGAATTGGTCCAATTTTGTTTTATGTAGTGATTGTTAAGACTTGACGTAGGTATTTATTAAAACTGAGTTCGTAAAATCTTTAGACTGCTGTTATTGTCTACATTATGATGATTAATTAGTAGCAGTAGCAGCTCGGAGTTTGGATTTGTGCCCAGTTAATGGCAATGGGCTCGCCGGCTCGCCCCCTATTACATGGGACCTAAATATACCGGCGAACTGTGGGTGTACATTGGTACACCTCTGCCTAACCCTTCGGGGAATACAGGCGTGATGGTATTTAATTTAGTTAATCTATACTGTCATAGTAAAACTGAAGAGATATTTTGGTTGTTTGTTTGTTTAAACAGTCTCATCTCTGAAGCTGCCAATCGGATTGGGAAAAATGTTTTTGTATGTAATAGCCAGATTCCTGAGGAATAGTATAGGCATAGGCTGACATCACCACTGACCACGCATACGAATATTTCCTGCATAATTTCAACAGGTATCTGTAAGAAAATAACTTTAACATGGCATTTCATAGAATTTCACAAATATCCTTTGATGTAAGACTAAAATTCCTTAACTTTAGACGCTTGAACGCGACGTATTGCTCAATAAATTCATACGTCGAGACTGATAGCCTCCATTGACGTGGCTTCAAGAAAATCGTTGAGATTTTTCACGGAATGGGATAATAAATTTAAAGCGGCGATCGGTGACAAGAACGCAAGATGGAACGAGTTGAGAACTCGCCATGAAGGTGAGACACAGAATATATCTATCTAGGTCAGGAAGTTCCTCAATGGGGGAAATATTCTTACGGTTCAGGAAAAAGTTTATCTGTGATGACCAACACGGTCATCGTAATAATTTGCCATTGAAGTTAGGGCTTTAAAATACATACATACATAAACTCGCGCCTTTTTTCCATGGGGGTAGGCAGAAACCACAGAACGCCACCTGCTACGATCCTTACATACTTAATGGGCTTTAAAAAGTAAGTGTTAAAATATATTTTTGTGTGACAAAACAAAAAGGTGAAGGTGAAAGCTTGCGGGCGGCGTGTTGGCAGTTAACGGTAATATTTTTAGAGGCGATGTCGATCGAGTCATTGCCGTGTTTTAGCTATATTGTTTGTGATTATTGTAAAAAGCGATGATCATTACAATAGTTTTAGGAAAACTTGCAAATTGCCATCCAGCGCAGTTCTACGAGCCAACCCAATCTTTCAATAATTCAATTTATTACCTCTAACAAATTCAATATTACATTACAACCCAAACTTATAGGTATATAATTAAAATTATTCAGCGTTAGTTATCCAACGCCAATGTACTTAAAACTATATTGAAATTGTTACGTGTGTTGGTTCGTTTTAACAGAGCTAATCTCTAAAGCAATTTGATAGTTGCATCTATATTTTAATCAAATTAATTGAACAGTTCACATAACAACAACTAGAACTAACAAACAGGCCGCGTTATAAAACATTTTAGAACACATTCAAACGTCAAAACGCCAAATAAAAAGTCATCATTCCATTCCCAGTAATACAGGCTGACACAATTCCATCGAACAAAATAAAAAAGAAATATCAGACCAATCACGGCCATATTCGGAATGCAATTTAAATAAAATCCGCTTGATGTCATACCTCTGGATTATATTCAGGCCGGAACATTGTAGCCTATAAAAATTGTCACCAACACGCTCCAAACCGCCATTTTATAATTTGAACAGTAACGTTCACTTGTTTATCGTATATTTTATTAGAGCTCGCATCGTATTGACCAATAAAGTCGATCCCGTAGAATGGTTCCGATTTTAAATTGGATGGGCAGTTCGACCGGTAATAAATGTAATAGGACAACGGGAAATAGGTTTGTTAATTTATAGGTCATGATTTGTGATGTATGTATTGAAATATGGTAAGTTTTGCAAAGCAGATAGGTATATGGTTATGAATTTGGTGTCATAATTTTGTGTTTATTTTAATTTGTTTCACGCATACTTTTATGTATTTAGAATCTCCAACAAAATACATTGATCTAATACTCAACATAAGGTATTGTATAGGTGAACTCCTTTCTTTTAAAAACGTATTGTTAAAAATAACCGGACAACTAGGTATGAGGGTGCTGTCTCAAAGCTGAAAGCGACTGCCCGCGATAACTCCAAACAAGCTATAATCTATAATAAGGTTCAACCTAACCCTACAGGTATACCTGTTCATGTGGCTAAACAATCTACAAATTAACGATTTTTAAAATTTGCGGCATGGATGACCATATTTTGTGATTGTATTGAATTAAAAAATTGATTTTTAACAGCTTCAGGCGATCTTCTCGGCATAAGGCAGCAGGAGTTGCACGCATTCACTGGTCTAATTTCTAATTTCAAATTGTTTTACTATTTCAGCCAGTTGCACTATAACATGCAGTCAACAAAATATTCCAAAATTGAAAGCATCCAAAAATCAAATTCAGTTCCAATATAAAAATAACCCAACTATCGAAGCGTCTGTTAACTAGATTAAATATATACCGGCACTATTGAAAACGTGACATTTCACCCCATACATTATTCATAACTTGTTATAAAAGGTAATTCTATTTTTTCCGGTGGCTCAGATTTCATATTCTAACCGAAACCTAGTTTTTGCGTACAGTTGAACAAATAGTTTGGTATGCTTTTTTTATATATGGGAAATTATCAAATAACTTCCCACGCCCTGGGCGGCACGGGAGGGAGTGTCAGGCTTTTACTGACTAAAACCCATCTATTTCCTTCATGTGCCCTTTGCGTTCTGGGGGCGCGGTATCTCTTTCGAACAACCCGCAGCCCCGGCAGGCATCGGCCCTTAGTGGCCCCCCCATCCGTACATTATATTTTTCGTATTATTACCAGTATTTATTTCAAATTGTAAAAAGTATTTTTTACGCTTTGTTTCAAAGTGTCAGTGTCACAAATAAAATACAGTAAAGTCGATTCTCGTAATTTCTTTTTACATCCATCAATTTTTGAAGCGTGCAGGATAAAAGCACGCAGGACACAATATCAGAGCATCAATTACCTCATTTTTATGAACGTTCGCATTCTCTAATATCAGTCTCAATCTATAAATGTTCCTCTAATTTACCTAAATTTTTGACAACTTTTTATTTACCATCACTCAGCTGAGATTGCGACTAGATTTTGAACGTTTTTAGTTACGAGATTTAGCGTTCAGGTGCTTCATTGTTTGAGGAACTTTTAACACTTAAGACTTGAAGACGTAATCAAGTATTTTAAAGCGAGTCTTAAGGACACTTACAACATTGTTTAAAAGTAGTTGTAATTTGCCTGTATACCTATTTCTTTGTTCGTCAGTACACAAATTTATATCAATATATTTGTTACGGTTTCGTTGCGTTTATTTTTTTAACCAAGCAAATAAATATTATATTTCAATATGAAACTGTTAAAAAGTATTGCAATTAATTAATTCTGAGAATGTTATGTATCGTTATGGGTTTTCGTTTTATTGGTATCATTTGTTCGGTGTTTTATTGTATTTTATTGTGGATATGTCACCGGAAAATAACAAGATCCGTAAGTTTATCAATTTACTAGGAAGTTTATAAACTTTCGTAAGATTCTAAACGGGAGATAAATTGTAATATTTTACGTCCACATTTTCGTAAATTTATCAATTTCCGACGTCATACGGTAAATTTATAAACTAACGAATATCTATTCGTAAGATTTTATATGGTTCGACCAATCACAGAAACTCTTTTAAATATACGATCTTTGAAATACGTAAAATAACACACTGCTCTCTGATTGGTCAATGTTCATAGTGGCAATGCTTGTGTCCAGCTGGCAGCCGCGAGGAAGGAGAAGTGACACGTGACAGCCAACCAATCAGATCGCGCGTAGCGTTTGGTTACTGCTTACTTATTATTTTACGAGTGAGTTCAGTAAGTTTATCAATTTACGAAAATGTGGACGTAAAATATTACAATTTATCTCCCGTTTAGAATTTTACGAAAGTTTATAAACTTCCTAGTAAATTGATAAACTTACGGATCTTGTTATTTTCCGGTGACAGATACACTTAACCTTCCGTCTCTATCAACTTCAAATAATGTTACAAGGATGCAGCCATTTAATTTATCTCAATCAGAGAAGACAACATGAGCATTGATCTCCATGCTGACTCAAGGCAGATTGGAGATTTCTAATTAACAATTTATCATAACTTTTGTCACAATCTTTCCTTGTTCTATGACGTGATATCTAAGATAAACTCAAAAATTACACATGAAATAGAAGAAATCACATTGGTACTTGACCGTTTTCGATTGCAACCCTACAATGATTTACTACCACGGCTTTTTTTGAGCTATCACGGGATCACCAAATTATTGGATGCAAATGTCATTTGTCAGTGTCAATGCAATGCGTTCTAAAAATAAACTCAAATTCGTGTATTTTAAAACATTGTCGCCATTAAAGTCAACCAAAAATCACTTGCAATTTTACACATCATAAAATTCCTGTAAATTCCTGCATTTTTCGGTCAATCCCGTGTTACGTGCACTTCACGCACGTACCAATTTGCACTGGTATGTACCTACATAAATCGCTCACATTCCCCTCGTAAAATTTGTAGTGTTACAAGCAATTAAAAAATTGGTTCGTAAACGCTCGTGTTGCCCAGGAACTGGGTTGTAAAGGTCAGATAGGCAGAAGCTCTTTGTAAAACACTGGTCTACAGTTAGATTACACTGGACGCAGCAACTGCTCCGTTGGTTTCGTGTTAGCAAGCACAACAGAACTGTTGACGTGAGGTCATGGGTGCGGTTTTCAGGTGCAGCAAAAACTGTTATTGGGTTTTTCCATTAGCAATTTCTCAGTAACAGCCCTGAGTTTGGGAGTTGGTGGTGTGACACCCCCATGTCTCGGAAAGCACGTAAATCCGTTGGTCCTGCACCTAATCTCTCCCCGGTCGTATCAGCGTGCCGTCACATCGGGCTATGTGAGTTAGGGAACAGAGAGTGCACCTGTGTTTGCGTACACACTTATGCAGTATAATATCTCCTGAGTACTTGGCTAGTCTGTATTAAGATTAGCTGCCGTATCCGGAATCGGTCTGGACAATACATTTCAGACTGAAAGCCGATCTCAACATAGTTGGGAATAGGCTACATAAATGATGAATGTTTGAGTATAATAACATTGTGGATTCAATATTTATTCAACCGGTCACAAAGGTTCTAATGAAAACGTAAAGTTTTGTGATTGTTTTTGAATTGGAAATCGTTCGCACATACGAATTTTAAAACTTTGTTAATTTTCTATGAATGATTTTAAATGTTCTTGTGCTTGTTGCATAAATTATGATATAGGACTGTATAGTTGTATTTCAGAGTCTGATAACCAGTCTTACCAATAGTATCGTATTACCCATTACTGGGTTGTGGAGGTCTGATAGGCAGTCGCTCCATGTAAAATACTGATATTCAGCTGCATCCGGTTCGACTGGAAGCCGACCCCAACATAGTTGGGAAAAGGCTAGGCAGATGATGATGAGTTGTATTTCAGATTCAAAATTCATTTACAATAAAACGGTACGTCTTCGGGCTAAGTCTTCGTCATTTTACAGATCTGACTGAGACTGACATTGCGACTAAATTTTGAACATTGAGAACACATGAACAATAAGTAGATATAATTGAGTCCTCGTTTATGTACCTACTTTAATATTAGTTGATGGAATTGGCAGTAATACGCCAACAAAGTTTACATAATACAACTACAACATATATCCAGATGAAAAGGCAGTTAAAATTGTTCCACAAAAACACAAAAGAATAAACAATCCAATACAAAAAAATCCCATCCACACAAGAGAATTCAATGAGCTCTAAATTATATTTTTCATAATGGCATACAAAACTTTTCCTTTCCAACGCTTGTTTCATTTGTATAGAGAATCCTGAATCCCGGTCTAACGACGCAACTGATATGCTAATAGCCCTCGTCAGCACCCATTGTGCATGCGAAGTCGGCATTTTGCGTTACCTCTTGAAAAAATAAGCACCGTGTATAAAAATGTATACACTTGAATAGTTCATTAGACGTGATTTTTCTCGTAATAAGTTTTAATGGTAGACGGGATTTTGTAAGCGAAATCTCTAGCTTTCGTCAGATTTTGTAAGCAAGTCAAAGTCAAATACCATCACGCCTCGCCGCGCCGCGATAGTGGAACGTGGTTTTTTTATCAACGATAGACCTAATTGAGAACAATCTTTGAGTGCTACTCACAAGCCGCACTTTTAAGTCATTTAAGGGAAAAAAAATAAAAACAAAAATCTAAAAAAATAATAATAACTCAGTGACCAAAGGTGTTAATTCAAAAATCAAAACTGGGGAATAAGCGCCTAAAAATACTTCATGGAACTATATAAAAAAAATATATTTATCGTAATCAGTTACGCTTACAGAATTTATTTATTGATTTTTCTAGGTCTGGGCCATGAAATTGATATTATTTTTTATAAAAAAAAGTATATGAAATAGACACGTGGGTGTTCTGCTCTTCCATTTTAAACGCATTCCTTGATTCATTTATGCGACAAACAGAATAGGGAAATTTTTTGAGTGAAATCAAACACTGTGCGCCTATATTCCCCGAAGGGTTAGGCAGATGTGTACTAATGTATACCCACAGTTTGCCGGTATGTTTAGTTCCCATGCCATGCGAACCTATTGCTATTAACCGGACACAAATTCTAACTCCGACCTTTTACTGAGAATTTTATCAAAAACTCAATAACACTTTGCTCGACCTGGAAATCGAACCTACCTCTAGCGTAGCAGTCGCTAAGAACCACTAAGTTAACGAGGCAGTAAACCTTTACTTACAGTTAATATATGTCTGAAAAAGCCAATTCGCTTAGAGCAAGCGTGGTGATCAATACACGTGCCTTCTCTGGATAAGACGAGGCCTTTGCTCTACAACCCTAGGCCGGTTTTATTATTGATACTTTAGGCTGTCCTAAAGTATCAACAATAAAAAACAGATACAAAACAGTATGAACTCTCTCCAGACCGATTCCGGCCACTGCGGCTTATATTAATGCAGATTAGTCAAGTACGCAGGATATATTATAGTGCACAAGTGTGTGCACAAACACAGGTGCTCTCTCTCTTCCCTAACTCTCATAGTCCGATAGGACCTGGGAATAGTACCCAGGACCCCTCGCTCAGCAGCGCTTGCGAAAACCAGACCAAAGAAGCAGTTACAAAACAGTATAGTACAGGTATGTTAAACGACAAATAGCTTTTACCAAAAATCCCCTTTCAATGTAATAATGCCTGAAAAAATTACAATCCGAGCTCCCAATGATGATTGCGTACGGTTCCATTTTTCCTTTATGTTGATTGTGTAATATGACGTTTTCGGAAATTGTCAACGGCGAAAAATATATTTGAATTTAAACTTTGTGACATAACTACTGTCACCCGATTTATTTGTGAATTATTTTGCTATATGGTGTCTGGTTGTGTTTGTTGTCAAAGGCTACTATTTTAATTTATACAAAATTAATTATTTATTTTTATAAGATCATCATCATCATCTGCTTTACCTTTTCCTAACTATGTTGGGGTCGGCTTCCAGTCTAACCGGATACAGTTGAATACCAGTGTTTTACATGGAGCGACTGCCTATCTGACCTCCACAACCCAGTAACTGGGCAACACGTTACCCCTTGGTTAGACTGGTTGTCAGAGTTCTTGGCTTCTGACTATCCGTAACAGCTGTCAAAGATCTATGAATGACAGCCGGGACCAACAGGTTTACGTGCTTTCCGAGGCACGGGGGTGTCACACCATCTACTTCCAAACTCCGGGCTGTTACTGAGAAATTCCGAATGGAAAAACCCATTAACACTTTTTGCCCGACCTGGGAATCGAAACCGGGACCCCACGCTCACCAGTCGCGCTTGCGACCACTAGACCAACGGGGCAGCCTTCTAAGATATTACCCAAGTTGCGTTTATATTGAAAAATAAAACTGCTATGCTGAAATGGGTCTGGTCTGGTTTGGTTGCGCAAGTGCACTCGATGATATAGGCAAGGTTTGTCACTTTTTGTACGCCTTAAGATGGTTGTCGAGGTCGACCTCAGCTAAGTTGGTGCAGCGATCTGATCATGTGGCTAATATGTATACACAGATTTGGTAAGTCCAAAGGTATCCACTAACTACATGCGACCAGCCCAAAAATAGCTATTTCAACATCGTGGGCACTATTTCAGCCTGTATTGCAACAAAGTTACACAAACTTGATAAGTACCAAGATAGACACTACTGTAACCTATATGGAAATTTGACTATCACGCCTGTATTCCCCGAAGGATTACCAACGTTCACCCAACCCAGTTCGCCGTTATGTTTAGGTCCCATGTAATGGGAGAGCCTTTTGCAATTAACCGGGCACAAATCCTAACTCCGAGCTGCTACTGAAAATTTCATAAAAACACCCAATACGACTTTTTGCCCGACCTGGGAATCAAACCCATGACCTCTAGCGTAGCAGTCGAGCAATGGACCACTACGCTAACGAGGCAGTTTGACAGATTTGACCTTTCCAATAATTAACATTCCCACATTACCTTTACCTCTCATTCAATTGACGGGGAAGAATTAATTATTTATGCTTCTCCAACGTTTTGTTCTAATACCGCATTGCAGACTGACGCGTCAACAGTTGGTAGTTAACTAACGTTGATAGAGGCGTAACGATACGGAGCATCGATACATTGTATTCACGGCTGGATCGAATAGAGATTGTACCGATTTTGGTGTTGTTCTGTCACTGCTGGACGGAGGCTGTTTAGTAATCGGTCATAGAAGAAGATAGATAATTACATAGTGTTCAACCTTACGCCGCATCATCATTAAAGATCAGGTGAGTTGCAGTCAAACGCAAGACTATTAGAACATAAAAATAAGTACTGTGGTTACCTTCTAGGCGTGACCGAGATATACAGGGTTATGCATCACTTTATGTATAGGGCTCCAATTACATTTATTGAAAGCCGACGTACTTATTATTATCATCATTTATTGAATTTAAACTGTAAATTATGTATTATTACTGGCGGGTGGCCCAATACAAAAAAAAAGCATAAACGTTCCTTACTCTAAATTCGAATCCCAAAATGGAATATGACTATGTGTTAAAAATCCAACTATCTTAGCCAGGTTGCCGCGGTATTTGTGTATCGCAGCAATCGAGCTTCACAGTACCTATTACATGTTTATAAACAGTAGCGGTTTGAAACTTGTGTTTAAGACTTGTCTATAGTAAGGAATACTTATAACAAATGTAAAAAGATACTTAACTAAACATTTTCTACCCATCATTGCAATCTTTTTTTATCTGGATCATAAAAGCATTTATTTTAATAAGAGTATTTACAGACACTTTTGTATTGCCAAGGAGTCGGTCAGTTAGAAAGTTGAAGCTAGTTGCTTATTCCAAAACGTAGGTAGGCCTCTATGGAAGAGAACCTACCATAGATGGGAATCTACTGGTTTCTAGGAAAACTTTAACTAAATCTGATGACCGTGGTAATTTTGGTTTATTCCCATTTGCCCCCTTTGAGTTTGCCACTGGGATGGTGGTTGGCACTAATAGGTGGCGTTTACCATATAGTTGGCACTAATAGGTGGTGATATCCAGAGACGATTTATTAAATTTTTATTGTTAATGTCCAATACGAAATGCGAATAAACCCCTGTACTATAACTAGGAAGGGGGCAAATGAAACTAAATAGGTACCATTGACCACCGGGGTGGTAAATGCCACCTATTAGTGCCAACCACCACCCCAGTGGCAAACTCAAAGGAGGCAGATGGGAATAAAGGGTAATTTTTCACTTTAGTTGATTGTACATCAAAGGATATTAGAACTGACGGGTAGTCGTAATCTCAAACTCGTGTTCCACACACGTGGTGGAACGATCATGATAAAAATAACTGATTTAGTACTAAAATAGTACCTACATAATAATATCAGAGAAATATAGATAACAGTTATCTGATCTGATTGATTTTCTATTAATCAGTAGGCCAATAGATTATGATCCATAATCATTTAATATCATACTTTTTATTATTCTTATACCTAGATGACTCAGAGAGGTATCAGCATTGATCGCCACGCTTGCTTAAAGCAGATTTTCGATTTTAATCTTATATTGATTATATTCCAGGTTTTGTTACGATGTTTTTCGTCGCCGATGTCGGAGATGTCCAGGATAAACTTAGAAAGAACAAATATGAATTGAAAAACGCACATTAGTACTTATCCAGTATTGAACCCGCAACCTCATTAACTCAACAAATCCTAACCTCAAACAAAACAAACGAATAGTAAAACATACATACCCTCACGCCTGTATTCCGCGAAGGGTTAAGCAGAGGCGTACCTGTACATCTACAGTTCCCATGTTTTAGGTCCCATGTAATAGGGGGGAGCCTATTGCCATTAACCGGGCACTAATCCTAACTCCGAGCTGCTACTGAGAATTTCTTGGAAAAACCCAGTAACATTTTTTGCTCGACCTACCCATCCATGTTCCTTCTTGTGCCCTTTGCATTCCGTGGGCGCGGTATCAAAGTAACTTGTATATCGTATCAAAGTATATTGTACCTTGATACTTTGCTCGACCTGAGAATCCAAATCAAGACCTCAAAGAAAACAAACGGCTCTTGCCCAATTTGAGGGGGCCAAACGCCTCCTGCCGGAGGCTCTACGCCGGGGTCGTGCGTTCGATGGCCCTTTACGGGGCCCCGGTGTGGGCGCGGGGCTTGAGGCGGCTTGCCGCCCACTACCTGAACGCGTCCCAGCGGGTGATCGCCATAAGGGTCATCCGCGGATACCGCACGATCTCCGGCGAGGCAGCGAGCCTCCTTGCCGGATTGCCGCCATGGGATCTGGAGGCGCTGGTCCTCGCGCGCCTACACGAGTGGCGCGCGGAGGCACTGGGCCGGGGCGAAACTCCGCTGCCGCGGCAGATTGCCGCCCTGCGGACGGAACTCCGGCTCGATCTCATGGCGACATGGAGAGAACGACTGTCGCAACCTCGTGCAAGGCTCGCCTCGATTGAGGCGGTAAGACCCCTCTTTGAGGAGTGGCTGGAGCGGCGCCACGGCGCCCTCACCTACCGCCTGACGCAGGTCCTCACCGGACACGGATGTTTCGGGAGGTTCCTGCACCTCATCGGGCGGGAGGAAACGCCCGGATGTCATCATTGCGAGGATCGCCCCGAGGACACGGTGGAGCATACTCTGGCGGTGTGCCCTGCTTGGGCTGAGCACCGCCGAGTCCTCGAGGCGGCCATCGGCGGCGGCGCCCTCTCGCGTCCGGCACTGGTTCAGGCCATGGTCCGGAGCGAGGGGGAATGGGAAGCAGTCGCCTCCTTCTGCGAAGCTGTAATGCTAGAGAAGGAGGCGGCGGGACGGGAGAGGGAAAGGAGGGTCCCCCGTCCCAGCGGCCGCCGCGGTAGACGATCCGGGCGTCGGGAGCCACGTGACGACTCCCGGCCACCGTAGACGCGGGTCTGTGGACGGTGAGCAATGGGTAGCTCACCGTCCGTACGTTTACTAGCGACAGACCGTGTCGACGGCGCGTTCGTGTTCCACGCGCGCCTCAAAGAGATGTCAGCAAAATTGGATGGGGCCACTGAGGGCCGATGCCTGCCGGGGCTGCGGGTTGTTCGAAAGAGATACCGCGCCCCCGGAACGCAAAGGGCACATGAAGGAACATAGACGGGTTTTAGTCAGTAAAAGTCTGACACTCCCTCCCGCCCCGCCCAGGGCGGGGGAAGTTATTTGATGATTTCCCGTCTATATAAAAAAAAAAAAAAAAAAAGAAAACAAACAAATTACAAAAACACACGTAAAATAACAAAAACCATCCAAAATTGGAGAGAGCAAGTACCCATAACTAACCATTTAAATGAAGGGGGTAAGCATCAACGGTATTGTGGTCTCAGACCGTCTTTGACAACGATATACGACCTACCCTCCTCACAATTGGGACATATGACCATATTTTGTATAGGATTACGTCGAGATCAAATTCTGGAGTTAATTGTTTAAGGATTATAAGGGATAATGTTAAATGTTAAGTTCGCTAAGATTCTTAGTTAAAATTACGGAGTGTGGCGCGATAGGGTTGTTCGATAAGTGCGGGTAAGGTGAATTTGGGTAAGTATGTGCCTTTATGGTTTTAGCGTTTGTTAAAATTACTTAACAGGAAAAATAACTGTTGAAATTAATACTACAAATATTAATTTGAAGTTTCAAAAAGAATAATTGCCAAGTATTCAGTAATCTACAAAAGCAAACCACAAAAATAAATAACGTACAGTTACTCAGAAATAATTTTACATCCAGTTCAAATAAATATGAACTGGATGTAAAATTAAGCTACCTTAAATACTTAGCTAATAACACTGTAAAGGGGCAGCGTATAATTTCATATCTATTTAGATAAATGTAAAAGCAACACTGGTAATCAACTTTTAACCAACCATTGTTAGTCAAACTCATCATCTAATTCTATTCACAATCACCAGGTACTTCCAATACATCATCAAGTTATATCATCATCATCATATCAGCCGCAGGGCCTACACTGCTGGACATAGGCCTCTCTCATAGATTTCTAAAAAGACCAGTACCAAAACCACATTCCCAAGTACATCGAGAACACATAGAATAGTGTCGCTATGGTATACCTATGGGTGTACAGTTAGGTGTACTATTTGACACCTCGGAGTAACACGCTGTCGTGGAACCACTTGTCAAGAGCACTCGTGCCGTTTGAGCTTACTTCTGGTTGAAGCAAAAAATATTACTTGCAAAGTCCACGTTATGAGCGGTAGCGATTTGATTACTTTACAACCAGCAACGCCACGAATAATCTATTAATACTCCTCTACATTCATAACTAAATATCTGTGACCACGAACTCTACATTATAATAATATCACCTATCTATCTGAATTTAACTTCTAAATGTGTCCGCCATTTTAAGTCACATTATTGTGTCGTTTGAAAGTTCAAATCTGTCATAAGAAGTGGCACGGCGGTAAAAAAAGAATAAGCCGAAGTTCGTACAGAAGTAATGGAAAGCGACGATGTCTTGTCGACCTGACACAATTGTAGTTTTTTTTTATATTTTTGCAAGATAAAACATTAAATGTCAGATTAACTAGTCACACTGAAAAGAGACCGCCACCCCATCTGTCTGAATGGCGCTTAAACTGAAGCTAATTCTACCAATTAAACGCGTTCAAAATCTAGTCGCAATCTCACCTCTCAGCGACAATTAATGTCAAACAACGCAGGGAAATTAGCGGCATTTTTGACAGATTGTAATAGTTCCTGAAAGCTGTATTGCCTCTTCGGGGTAATCTCTTCTAACTTGCACTCATAGCACCCGGATAAATCCGGATATGAGTTGTCGGGCTAGTTTCACCGGATGGCTTTAACTGTGTTTAACAATCCGGAGTTTTAGTACAAACGCGATACGGTTTGTAGGTCAGTCTGTTTTATGGAAATAATTATGTTTAATAAATTCTCGTACTAACTCGTACTGGCTTTCACTTTTTGTTGGTGATGAAGTCTGGAATAGTTTTGTCTGCTTGAAAAGCTAACCTTTGCAAAGTTTTTTATTGAGTGGCGCTATCACCTTTATAATTTCCATTTAATAAATGTGTTCAGAACATGCCATTTTTGTTACCGCTTTTGTACCAATACAGGATAAGTTTTTAACCAGTGCGTAAATTTTTTTTGGTAGTTCAGTGTCAGTAATAGAACACATTTCCGTGTTTAGTTAAAAAAAAAAAAAATTAAAAAAAATTTCATCCTTATCCGAGTTTGAAATGAGCAAAACATCCAGGACATAATCTATTCGCCATACTATCAATGAAAACTCGTGGCCGCCGCCGCCGCCCGGGCGCATGGCTGGGGTGAGGGGGTGGGGAATGCGCTAGCGCCGAGTGACAATGAAATATGGTTTTTAAGTAAACATGTTTCGTAAGCGATAACTTTTTTTTTTAGTACTAAGACATATCAAAATAAAATATACGTGTTTAATAAAACGTGTTGAAGTTTATTATGGCAAAATTTACGCACTGGTTAAAATTTTTTCCTGTATAATTCTTATTTTTATTTTAGTAGGTAGGTAGTGCGGGTTATATGAATATAAATAAATAAACTGTTACAATCCACGTATGCATAACTACTTAGCTTTGTATATCGCATTAGTCCCTATTTCCTTGTCAACCCATTCACCAATTAATTGAATGTTAATGAAATCATGGCAACCACTAAATAACACAAGAAAATCATTAGTCAATTTGAATTAATATACTGCAAAACCTTTAAAACTTTCTTATTCCTAATGCAAACAAAAACACACACGCAACAAAAACAATCAAATAAAACAAAGACACAACTTCCGTACAACTAAAAGCAACGGAAAACTTAACTTAAAACCATTTTCTTTAACATAACTTGGCCTCAATGCTCCGCAGTACAAAACAGTAAGCTATTTACATCGGATTGCATCAGAAACTTGCTACTTTAAGCAACTCCCAGTAAGAATCTACATTAAAAAATAAAAATCTACTGGAAGCACTATTCTTAATTCGGAGCACTTGGAAACTTAATCAAGTGAATAAAAATGGAAAAGAGAAAAAATACAGCCAGATGGCTGGCTGGATGAAATTTTAAATCTGGATACCGTGTTTTGTTTCAAATAGGATGTTGTAATCATGTTGTACTTTGTTTTGTTTTGTTCCAATTTTAAATAACAAATGAGGAACAGTTTTTGTTATTTATGAACTAGGAAGGAGGTTTTGTATACGTACAAGCATGCATTCACTCATTTGCAGGTTTACTTGGAGAATTGACATAACATGATAATAATATTTTAGCGTCGGTAACACTTCGGTCGCCGAGAGATGCCTCGGAAACGCTGGCATGATGACTTAGAGTCGTTTATGGGACATTGGTCAGAGGCGGCAACGATAAGTGGAAGGCAATGGGGTAGACAGACAGTGGGACAATACAGGTAGAAAAAAAAGCACGGTGAGGGCAGCCGCGGGCACCGACACCGACGGTCGAACGCGGTCTTTATTGCTTCGCGGTCGAAAAGACTGACCAATAAAAAGCTGTTATTCTGATACAACAAACAAACTCTTCAAGTTTATATAATTGTAAAGATAAACATTGAACCCACTTTTTATTATCTCTCAATTTTTGTTACCTACACGTGCCAACTCCACAGAGACATAATTAGCTAAAACCACAGCCAAAAACTACATGTAATACCCTAACCTTCAAAAGGCAACCCAAATAATTGAATTAACCCTTATTACCCAAAATCCAACTGGTCCTTAACTCACCCACTTCAAAATAGGTAGCTGTATAACATTGACTAAGGCAAGCTATTGAGTAAGGCGTAGTTTCTAACTGCATTAAACATTTGCCTGACTTCCAGTACTTGGTGAACTGTGACAGCGTCATGGGAATATCTAAACTCACAGTTATTAATTTGATCTGTCAAGCCTTCGCTTCGTAAAACAATGCTGTTGGCAGTTACCTGTGAATGATTTGTTACTTAGGTAACGTTGGCGGGGTATTTTGGGAGCTATCGTATTGATTATGTGGGTGTCGGAGTGTACTTATATTCGCAGTTTTTGGGGGTTATGTAGGTACTGAAAGGGTGGCAAACGGGGTCTTATTACAGAGACTTTGCATTATCCGGTCGTCTGTCTGTTCTTTTAAACTGTAAAAATAGATAGAAACTTGTTTTTTTTCACAGAGTGTGTATTACTATGGCCGGTATGACAACAAATAATAACAATAAAATACAGTAAAAAATTGTAGTATTAAATATAGATCTGTAGTACGAAACCCTTTTTGTTCGATTCCGATTGACCCTTGTTGGCCCTTGGCCAATTTTTTTCTCATAACGATTTTTTGTGAGTGTACAAAAAATCGCCATATCCAAGCCAATCGGCCATTGATTGATTGCAAACAGAGATCGATATACTTACAGATCATATCACAGAATACGTTAATTGTTAGTTGGTAAAAGGAAACCAAAAAAAAAAACAAAATAATCTCGTGAAACAGAACTGTACGAACAAATCCCTTTTGAACTTTGCCAACTGACCTAATTTCTTTACACGTGGCTAATCTTTTAGTGAGATGAAAAACAAAAACAAAATAAACATCACCAAAAGTATATTGGATTACACAACACGTAATTCAACAAAAAACTTTATAAGAATCAGAAAATATAATCTTAGGCATCTTTAACATCAACAGCAGCATCAGCAGCTTCAGAGTTCCAGGGTTCAATTTCAACAAAGGTCAAATGGTGCCTTTGTCTGGTCAAGCTCTGACTATCATCAGCAGAATGGCGGACAGTCGACAACAGCTCATAGGTGCCACTAGCAGAAACCGGAACGTTCAAGAAGCCGATACCGCAAGAAGTGAAAGGTTGGACGGCTTCCAAGAATGTGATGGGTCCTTCGGGAAGGTTGTTGTTGGGATAAGCTTCATATGGGAAGCCATTAGGGAAGATCACATAGCATGTTTCAAGGGTGTCAAGGAAGGACTTGGCGATAGTGATGGTCTTGCCGATTAGCGGGTTGGTCAAGAATGGTTGGTGGTAGTGGTCTGGTAGCGTGATCTGGGTGAGGGCTTGACCTGTGAAGAGAAAGTGGTGGTTAGTAGAGGATCAGCACTGGGTTTTGAACGTGATCGATTTAAGGATTAATGAATAATAGTAATTTTAGTCAATTATTGCTCTATCCTATTGAGAAGGCATATTAATAGGCAGGTAAAATATTTACTTATTTCAACATGAAAAATGGTCTTGTCTTAAGAATGCGAATATAATATTTGACTTTTAATAACCTTGCTTTGAGAACGACTTCAACCTAAACTATTTTATTTAAAATTGCAATTAAAAATACATATGTATGTTAACAGGCAAAAGGAACATAATTACAAAGACCTTTAACATGGACTCAGTTTATGGTTAAAAAAAATCTACAAAAGTGCTCGGTCAAAATGCATGCTGTGATTTATTTGTTAACCGAAAAATATTGTTTTATCTAACTTTGTCTAGAATCATTAACCGAACCCCACGATAGTAGTTTTCGTTATAATATCCCCCTTCCACCGTATGTAATAAACAGTACCTTGAGTCAATGCCGCTGCGACCACAAATAAAGCCAAGAATTTAACTGCCATTTTCACTACCAAACTGTACCTAAGTAGCTACTGAGATTGCTACTTATTATATATAGTTTTTTGAACTAGTGCAATCTGATTAGAGTCTAATCAACAAAATCAATTACTCTTTAATACTTATCTTACAATTAATTAGCAGCGATAAATGCTGTTTTAAGTTTGTTTGTTTGTTGCTATGAAAGGTTTGTAAATCGAGTAAATATTCGAGGAATTCGAGAAAGTTCGAGAATCATTTAAAGAGATTGTGGTGGTGAATTGCTGAGGTCAATTCTTGGCATTGGTGGAGAAATAGCTCACTTTAAAGTCACTTCACCTAAATTCACCGAAATAGACTTTTATAGAATAACACTGCTGTATGTGCATATTAAAAGGTACGCTATAGCTCACTATCCAATCTCCTCAGTACATTGTCGTGAATTTGCTTTTATGAAAAAAAAAGTCTAAATAAAAGTGCGACCAAGTCTTTAATAAGGGTGCGTCTTTTAATCGAAATATTTAAAATCGAACTTCATTACGTAGACAACGATTCGCAGTAGTAATATTTTTTCTAAATTTGATTTCGTCGAATCATCATTAGACAAAAAAAAATTGTTGGGCAAAAAATAGTTACTGTCGAAATTGTTTTAGTCCAATACTTTTTCGGCAATTGTTTGATTTTTGATCTCACGATGGCATGCATCCATTTGCATTTTTATTAATGGCTCTGTCATCCCGTTTGTTTTAGGTTCTTAAAACCCTACGGATTTTTTTTTTTTTTTTTTTATAGACGGGAAATCATCAAATAACTTCCCCCGCCCTGGGCGGGGCGGGAGGGAGTGTCAGACTTTTACTGACTAAAACCCGTCTATGTTCCTTTCATGTGCCCTTTGCGTTCCGGGGGCGCGGTATCAACCCTACGGACTGATATAAGCTGCTTTGTATAATTCGCGAAAGTCATAATCAAAATGTTTATTTCAGTTGAATTGAACAAATTCAACTGAATTTTGAATTTGAACAGGCACTTTTGAATTGTCAAGGAGTCGGCCGATTAGTCAGAAAGTTGAAACTAGTTGATAGTTGGAAATTGAATCGATCGATTTTTGAATTATTCGACGAAATAAAAATTGGCATTTTCGGCCAATTAAAAATCAGGCAGAACCCTTTGGGTATTTTTTTTTTAAGTAAACTTTGATGGATTGAATGATACTGGATAAAAAGTTATTACAGTATAATTATTTTTTTATCCAGGAGTTAGAATGTTTTTTTTTTATCTACCTATGTTTTTTATCATTTCAGCAATACGGAAATTAGTAATAGGTAGCCAGATTAAGATACAAATTAACACTTATATATTTAAGATTATCAAAAGATCGGAGGATATAAGATCATATCGAAATTACGTGAGGTTTAGTACATACAGATAACACAGATAAAGTTAAAATGTTCTTTATGTAACTTTATACTTCAAACAGGTACCTACTAAGATATCTATTACCGAATAATTTTGTTCGTGAGAAAAGCTGGACGCATATTTTTTTCTTACATACGAACATACATAAACTCACGCCTTTTTCCCATTGGGGTAGGCAGAAACCACGGAACGCCACCTGCTACGATCCTTACATACTCCTTTCGCCTCGTCCACATTCATACAAGTTTCATTTTTTCTTGGTTTTTTTTTTAACTTTCCAGTGTCCTACAAACACATAAACTGATATAAACAAACGGCCAGGCCCGGTCATACAAATATTTGTTCCGTGCGGGAATCGAACCCGCTATACGCAGAGCAGCATCCAATCGCTTAGCCATTCGGCCAGTTAGCAAGTCTGAAATTACTAATCCGCCTTGAATAAGCGTGGTGATCAATACTCGTCCTTCCACTGTATGAGAAGTGGCCTTTGCCCTGCAGTTTATGGACTGGTATTATTATCATTATTATTTTACAAACAGAACATTGATAAAAAATAGAGATCTTTCGGAGATATGGCTTGCATGACGACTGGACGGTTGACTAAGTAAAATTGACTCAGACAATCTTATTAGGTACAAAACAAAGTTTGATATAGTCCACTGTTAAGTCTTTCAAGTCAGTTTTTGTAAGACAATCTTTATTTTTACTTAGATCGTGTTACAAAAAAAGGTGACTTAGTCCCTGTTTTTAAAATAGACTTTTGTATAAAAAGTTGTAAATTATAAAGTTCGTAACAAGACAAGTTGATTGAAGGTTTAGACTAAAGATAGACCCTGATTTTTAAAGATCTGAAAATGTTTTAATATCGAGGTTTTTTGGTCATTTTGCATAGATGTTTTTTTAACTGCCTCGTTGGCCTAATGGTCCTATGCGCGACTGTTACGCCAGAGGTTTTGGGTTCGATTCCCAGGTCGAGCTAAGTGTTATTGGGTTTTTCAATGAAATACTCAGTAGCAACTCGGAGGTTGGATTTGTGCCCGGTTAATGGTAATAGGACCCTATTATATGGGACCTAAACACATACCGGCGAACTGTGGGTGTACATTGTTACACCTCTGCCCAATCCTTCGGGGAATACAAGAGTGATGGTATGTTTATTTTTTAATGTTATCTATGATATTTTAGAGCCAATTAACATAGTAACACTATCTTCACACAGACCTAAGGGTCAACACTGATTTATGATTAATAATAATTTATTGTCAATCTAAACAATCATTATTTACATTTGATAATAAACTGAAAATCACTAAAATTAAACTGAAAAACACTAAAATAGAATTAAAAATTGTGTGCAAGATTAAAATTTCGCGCGACATTTATTTTCGTGCAATCAACTACATAATTTTCAACCCTATTTCTGTTACCTTTTAGTTTTTCATCTATTAACCGTATAGTTCGGGAGCGCATCCGATTGGACCCGAACACAGAAACCTCCGCCGGCTCGGTAACGCGTCCACTTGGACCCGAGAATTGATGTATCGCCATCCTAGTCAATTAGTGTAAATATTGATCATGCTAGTCGTCGAGTCTCACGAGTTAGCATTAATTAAGGCGGTTTGATAAAAAGCCTACATGATAGCGACATTTAATCTTTTCGTTTCAGTATGCGATTATATAAATTTACCTCTTAAAAATACATGTGTGAAAACACAGTTACCGCCATTTTGATGACTGTGGAAGTCGAGGCTAAAAAACATAAAAAAGACTGATTTCTGACATCCATTCTCCTCTACAGGAGAAATAAATAACTCATCATTGAATTGTACGTCGATTTCATCCGTATTTCAACATAAATCAGTAATGGTAACAAAGTTTTTGATACACAAAGTTGAAACTTCGCGCCAATCGCGCGTGTTTACTTTTTATTTTACACAAATATCACATAAAAACATTAGGTTTACATTAAAAACATGACAAATGTCATTCAAAATATAGTAAACAACAAGAAAATGCCCAGGTTTTAACGTTATTTACAAACACGGGTCTAATTACACGGAATATTTATTACCACAACTCATTTATGTTAGAAATTGTCGAAAAGTTGACCATTGTTGTTTTTTTTTTAAATTGCAGTGATGTGCAACTGTAATTATGCTAATCGATTTTTTTGTTTTTGGTTCGACTCGAGTAGGTACTGAAAATTACGAATATTAGAAATCTATTCTTAAAAAAATTAATAAATTATATTTTAAGCTTAAATCACATTATTAATTAATATTAGTATATTAAAAATAAGTATTATATATGTTAGCCATTGCAATTATTTATTATTTATACACGGCGCAGCGGACAGGACCAATGACGTAAGACTGTGGTAAGACCACATAGTAATTTTTTATTTTTCAAATTTTTCATTAGCGTGGATTGTTCAATATTGTAACATTTTATTGCGAATTTTAATTTTGATGCATTACCTACTTTGAGAAAGTTTGATACACGGTACACAGACAAAACTTTTTTTTGTCTGTCTGTTTATTTATCCGTTTGTTCCGGCTAATCTCCAAAACGTCTGAAACGATTTTGATGGGAAATACATACCTTGGATTTGCAAATATCTGTTGTTAGAAGCAATAACTTGGGCTACCTTTATTTTAGAATACAAATAGGGTTCCGCGCTATTAAATAAAAACCTCGCAGATAACGAACCTTCGCGCGAACGAAGTCGCGGTTAGGCCAGCGACTTCGTTCAAGTGAATACTCGTTATTTAGCTAGTTTAAAAAAACCGGCCAAGTGCGAGTCGGACTCGCGCTCGAAGGGTTCCGTACCATTATCTATGAAAATGAAAAAAACAGAAAATATTTATTTTAATTTAATTAAATATTTAATTTTAAAGTGAATAATTATATTACTAAATATTCTGTAAATATTATTTATTATATTTATTTATTATTTATTCTGCTTTTTTGTATTCGTTGTTATAGCAGCAACATAAATATATCATCTGTGTAAATGTCAGCTGTCTAACTATCACGGTTCATGAGATACAGCCTGGTGACAGACAGACAACGAAGTCTTAGTAATAGGAACCCAAAAAAGTGACAGTCCTTGCAATTAAATATCCCAAGCTGCAGTACAGCAGCTTGTCACGTAAGCTCCGTGCTGCTATCCGTCTCAGCTTCTGTACGAATTCCCTACCTACAAATTTCGTGTTGACTCACTAACGTAGCTGGTCCAAATTAGCTTAAACTAGAATTGACTAGTTGAGACAGACAGACAAACAGATTTTCATGAGGAAATTTTAAAAGTTACTCGTAGGACTAAGTAAAACGAAAAAAAAGGTTCTGTTGGAATTTTGGCAGATATATGTATTATTATGTATTTTTTTAATTATATACATCCTCCTTTTTCAAGTCGGTTAAAATTATTTAAGTAAATTAAATCTCCGGACTATATTTACGTTTATTAAAATTTTGAATTATAAATCCTGATTAATCAAAAAGTTTTTATTCAGTTCCTTCTCTTTTTTGCCAACCTCGATTTTATTTCGAGTATCGATTAGGCTGAACGCAACTTTCAAATCGAAATAAGAAACTTAGGTAGACGGTCAACACTAAGAAGTGTCAAGTTGCAACACAATTTTGTGGAAATTTTGTCAAGATTTGCTTTTAGTTTTTAAGTACCTCAGTATGGATAATGCCTAAAATAATAATGCAGTTGGAATGAAAATATCTTTATTTTCTCCTTTTGCATCTTTCTAGCAAGCAAGAATGTTGTTTTTGTACTTAATTTCAGCTAATCTAAGTGGCCTACCTTTTCGATAGGGTGTAGTAATACCTAATTTACACAGATTTGGCGGAGGTTTGAAGCGGTTTGACTGACCTCAAGTCATAATTAAAGATATTTGCCACCAACTTATTCTATTAAATAGCTGCGAACATTTTTTTATCGTGTAAATTTGAATGCTGAAAGTTCATGTAATTTCTTGAATTTCATGACATGATCCGTTACAACCCTCCGAGCCAACGGATGTGTCAAATGTCAAAATCTTGTCGAGCAGAGTGGTTAATGTACCAATTACTGCTCTTTTTATGTTAACCATTAAAATGAAACAAATGAACACGATTTTAAAACTCACTGTTCTGTTTTTAAAAATAAGCCCTCTTTTTTCATCAATTTGATATATGTTTTTTTTTTGCATACAACCTACTTACTATAAAATTGGAGTACGAAACTTTGTGGCCAGTTCGAACGCAAGTAACACCTGCGATCAGAATTTATTGTAAAAGCTTTAACTATATTATGTAAACATTGTGAAACATTCCATCCATCGCGGTTCGTTTGTATATTGAATTCGATATTCAATTTGGAAAAAATGTTTCTGTGCAATTTGCGCGTTTTATTATAATTGACTTTTTAGAGAAGAATTTATTAATGGGTTATAGTTACCATAAATGTCATACACACCTATAATAATAATACCTATTATTATAATTAACTAATTAAGGATAAATAAATAATACTCGAATAGTTTTTTTTTGAAAATACTAAAATATTGTAATGGTTTTCGAAACGATTTACCCCTTTGGTACAACTTAGACACCAGGAAGCATGAGGTGCGCTGTCATCCTAGATAGAGAGGTTTAATTTATATATAAGACTTTCACAAAATTGCATTAGTAGTTACCTTATTTAATAACCTATTTCCACATATTTAGTGTTATCTTCCTCCATACCTGAAAACGGGGTAACTACTAGGATGACTGGTAATGATAACACAGGTAACACATTTCCCAACTTTTTTTTTGTTGTCATTTCCTTATGGATACCCCCATCTCGGAAGACCGGAGGGTTATGTTAGCCTCTTACCTACATGAACCTCATGATTCCTCTTGCTACTATGAGTCAGGAGCTGGGTATTCGCTTGACGCAGATTCACGTCCCCAACTGACATTTCTGATCCTAGGCCCATAAGCCAGCACCTCATGCTAACTGCCAGGGTTACGGAATTTGTTCGAAAGAGATATCGCGGCCCTGAAACGCAAAAGGCATTAGGAGGAACACGGATGGACTTTTGTCAGTAAGAGTCTGACACTCCCTTCTGCTCCGTCCAGAGCAAAAGAAGTCATATTATAAATTCCCATCCTTAAAAAAAAGGGTCTCATGCTCAACACTAGTGCTAAAGACCACAAGACCAACGGGCAGTCTAATGCTCAGTAAGAGTTTGTCACTCCCTTCTGCCCCACCCAACGCGGAAGAAGTCATTTGATGATTTCCCATCCTTAAAAAAAGGACTTTATGTGCTCTTGCTAAAGACTAAAAGGCCAATGGGCAGTATAATGAAGTTATCATCGTAAAATAAAGACCCAACCAATCACAGCCACGCGTAACGTTCGCCAGAGCGCGTAATTCCACAACAGTGTGACCGCAAACCACTGGTAATCAAATTAAAAGGTTATCGTGAACTGGAAATACAATAAAATGGGGAATTAATTAAACGACATTCACGGATCTGTATTCCAGTGGTTTTTATTCTGCAGCGATTTTAAGGTAATCTTTATAAGGTGATTTAGTTAGGGATATCATATTGGTTGGCTTATAGTAAGCTCATATCGAGGGAAGATGCGAAGTGACGTTGTCCTTAATTTTTATCATAGCAACACTGCAAGAAAAATCTACTTTTCTCATACAGAGAAGACACGAGCATTGATCACTACGTATGCTCAAGGCAGATTGGCGGATTCAGAGTCCAGCTGCTTTCCTCACGATGTTTTCCGTCACCGATGTCAGTGAGGTCTTTTTTTTATAGACGTGAAATCATCAAATAACTTTCCCCGCCCTGGACGGGGCGGGAGGGAGTGTCAGACTTTTACTGCCTAAAACCCATCTATGTTCCTTCATGTGCCCTTTGCGTTCCGGGGGGTGTCACTGATGTCTAAGATGTACATTTAAATTGAAGAAGTCACATTGGTACTTACATGTTATGAAACCAGCATTCTCATACATTAGAAGCCTTAACCTGGGCCATGATGACCCCTCACATAATATAGACCTCATTTACTAGCGTGATAAATTTTTCCTATGCACGCTAAAGTCCTGCCTTCAATGACACGCTTTCGCGTTTATACCTTATTGTGTAGAAAATAAGTTCTATATTATGGTTTTCTGAATAAGTGCACACCTCGCCATGTCTCGGTGTGACCCTTAGTATCATTATCATGGCAACCTTTATCGGTTATGGTATGTTTAATATCCTAGTGGAGTGCTCAATTAAAGGTTCCCCTAATAATGTTGTTACCTGATTGCTCCGTTGGCCTCGTGGTCGCAAGCGCGAGTGACGACGATGGGTTCGATTCCCGGGTCATCCAAAAAAAGCCCTTGGTCTCTGCTGTCATTCTTAGATATTTGACAGTCGTCACGGATAGTCATAAACCGGGAAGTCTGCTAACCAGTCTTACAAAAACGTATCGTGTTGTCAGTAACTGTGTTGTGGAGTTCAGATAGGCAGTCGCTCCATGTAAAACACTGGTATTCAGCTGCATGTGGTTAAACCTGAGGCTAGGCAAATAGATAGATGATAATGTTGTTACGTTCCACTGCAATTTCAATAAAGTAATTTCAAATACATACATTAGCTAACAATTTACTTAATTTGCTTTTGTAGGTTCATAATGGAATCAAATGAGGCATTTCACACAAACAAACTGGCATGAAACAAACAAATTAGTTCAACGCGAGGCTTTATTCCTGCTGAAAATTTCCTCCATACTCTATAAAATCCAATTTAAATGTATTATATTCTTACGCTAAACTCTGAACGAACGTGACATTAAAATCTCGTCACCCAAGAAATCGGTCGATAACTTTAACAATTCAAAACGCGTTCAAAGAGAACAGTCTCGTTCGTTACATAATGTGACACGTAAAACAATTTCCAAGACCCTTATCCAGGACTACGTACGGAATACAATACACGTTGCAAAGAACCAGCTTAGTATGAACCATGTTGATGAAGATAAAAATAGGAAAGCGGGTCGGGTTAAAATGGTTAGGCTGTGATATCATTGAGTTGTGATGTAGGGTAAAGTACATCGTGTACTCAAGTTTGATGGAGTGGCTTAATAACTAGATTTCATTGTGGTGAAGCTGGGAGGAACGACAAAAATGGAAGGTAAGATTTTGCAAGAGTTAAAAGATTTCAGGAGGTTAGATACAATTTAAATAGAGTAACTTATGTTGACAGGAATAAAATATGAAACTTATGTTCAAAGAAAGTTGACCCATACAAAAGTAATTCGGTCATATTTTGGTGAATACCTAAGGATAGAAATTTGATTAAATTTTGTAGGCAAAGAAAGGCATTCATATCTATGTTTGTGGTCAGTTTTACGACAAAAAACTTAATTACAAAATGAACATGATTTTTAAATCTTAACGCAAATTTTAATAGATTTACGTTTACAATACAATATAATATGCTTATTTGCATTGATATGATTTGTTCAATAACTGGATTACCTAGAACCACGCCGTTGTCATTGATTTTAAAGTTTTAAGTTTTGCAAAACAACACAGCATCTGCATTTCAACAAATTCAACATCTTTCAAATCCCACTAAAACCAACCAGAAAACAAGCCGAATACTAAAAGAAAAAATCAATTTGCAACATCCATTGAAGATATTTACGCGACTTTAGCAACACAAATAAATGTACAGCGATCGATGGACGCCTTATTCGTTCGTGTTTCACTAAATGGCCTAACTTTAGCCCATTTTGTACACCCACGTTCTATTTACAGGCTCTTGTTAACGTTTTCGGGTTATTCTTTTTGCTTTATACAACTTGTGAAGTGGGTTTTTGGTTTTGATTGGTTTTTGAGATTTGTGATCGTTTTTATCGTGGCTGGCTTTAATTTTGATCGAATCATGATTAGGAAAGTGATTCATTGTGCTTTCTATGTTGACGTTATTCACACACACACACGTTGTTCACACAGATTTGCTTTCTATATGGACTGAGATGACAAAGTTTACAGAAGGTTTGTTATAACTCAGTGCTGTATTTTATTACCAAAAAACATTTGGGATCCGTATTCACGGACGACTTTTTTTTAAAACTACGTATTCCTCAATATCTCTTAGAATATGAAAAAAATAAGCTGGTCTGGTACAGCGTTTTTGTAGGAAAATGTTTTTTTTTTCTTCATTTTTTAGTCTAGGTCCTGTAGCAAAAGTTTTTCATATTCATGAGTGCTTTTACCCTCTGAAAAATGTACAAGGCATTGAAAATCATGTTGTATAAGAATTGTAGCCTAGATTTCAGTTCAACTAAATACCTAGACTGAATAACCTAGATTTCATGTTATGTATACTGCAGTGAGTCAACATAATTATTACTAAGAACACACGTAATTAGGAACGTTCAAAATGTTTACGTAAGCAACAGATCCAAGTACATACATTACATCTAGATTAGTGTGAGCACTAACAACTATCCTAGTACATTAACGAACATAATGCATTTACCAGTGTACCCACTACTTGTACCTATGTATGCTTCCTAAAACAAGAAACTTGTAACATTGTCTGAGGAAAATTAATATATCCCAAACCACTTGGTTTGTTCACGAAAGGTAACACTTACATATACCTACGTAGTAAACAAGAGTTAAACAACAAGAAGAAGCATTAGTTCACTAGTTCAAATATCGACGGGCTGTGAACATAGGGGCAAGGATTTTTGGCCAGGCCGTGGAGAAATGAAATATTTGTTTGTAACATTTTTTTGTTTGTGTGTACTTTTTATTAAGTGTAAAGTCAGTAAATAATAGTTTGTTTTGTGTTTTTGTGTTCTTCTTTTTTCTTTTGTTTCTATTTTACAGTTGTTTTATATTATTAATGCGAGAGTAACTATGTCTGTCTCTAACGCTCTCAGTACGTCACCACTGAACAGATTTTTATGAAATTCAGTTTGAATCTCCTGAAGAAATGACATAGGCGTGTTTTTTATTCTGCCTCTACGTTTATGGTAATCGACATTTAGAAGGAGAAAGTATTTGGCAAAAGCTAGTAAATAAATACTTTCGTAGGTTCTCATATTTTATTTAATACTAAAGTTGGTACATTATCTTTACATAGCTTGCAATAAAGTCGCTTCCCTTTGTCTGTACGCTTAGATCTTTTAAACTACTCAACGGATTTTAATGCCTTTTCATCAATAGACAGAGTGATTTAATTTAAAAGAGGAAGGTTTATACGTATAGAATATCTCGCTATGGAAAAGAGGAGTGGAGCAGTAACAAAGACATTGAACGCGGGTGACACCGCGGGTTGTGTAATCCTGACTTCTGTTTTGTCCGTACGCGCTTATAAAGTTAGTGGTATATATTTTAATTGGGACGGGAGAGGGAGAGGACAATCCCCCGTCCCAGCGGCCGCCGCGGTAGACGCTCCGGGCGTCGGGAGACGCGAGACGACTCCCGGCCACCGTAGACGCGTGTCTGTGGACGGTGAGCAATGGGTAGCTCACCGTCCGTACGTTCACTAGCGACAGACCGTGTCGACGACGCGTTCGTGTTCCACGCGCGCCTCAAAGAGATGTCAGCAAACTTGGATGGGGCCACTGAGGGCCGATGCCTGCCGGGGCTGCGGGTTGTTCGAAAGAGATACCGCGCCCCCGGAACGCAAATGGCACATGAAGGAACATAGACGGGTTTTAGTCAGTAAAAGTCTGACACTCCCTCCCGCCCCGCCCAGGGCGGGGGAAGTTATTTGATGATTTCCCGTCTATAAAAAAAAAAAAAATATTTTTATTAATTCAGAATCAAGCAGGCCTAAGTGACATTTATCTAAATTATCAACATAATAATTATTACAAACCGTTTCCAAAACTGAACCACTCACAATTATCCCCCATATAACCCTGCCACTGCTAAGCTATAGATCAACCAGTTCTTATTAAACTGTGCCAAGTTTTGGACACTCTTGAGACAATGGCGGACGGGTTGAGCCGGCCTGACGTCAAGATGGATGGTCGCTAACGATTCAACGATAACTAATCAGTGTGAGTGGATATGCCTGGCTTTTTGTCGTACCCCATATGGATTTTGGATGGCAAATAGATTTTAGGCGCTTTGCAAGGATTGAGGTTTGAAATTCGTGCTGGAATTTTGACTAAATATCTTCAGTCTAAGCTGGCTTTAAGGATTAGAAAGACCTTGGTTTTTGTAAGTAGAAAATCCCGGGTTTTAAGTAATTGTTTGTTGAAGAAATTGTTAGAGGGGTTTTATTAATTTCAGGTTTGAAAAAGACGAATAGGTAAGTAATTATATGGATAGAATTTTAATAATATAGACTAAGCAAGAATAATAAGATATTATTTAATTTCTCAGTATTAACCTAATATTTATTACAAAAAAGTAGCATCTCTTTTATGTTTTATAAACTAGCGTAGCTGTGAACAAAGACTTGTATTTTTTTTTAAGTTACATATGAGCTCTCAGCCCTCCTTGCGAACTTTTAAGTCCTTATCTTAAAAGGCTTTTATCTCATAAATGATTTCTTTAAAGTAGTTTGTATATTCTCAACCAGCCATAGCCTCTACTGAAGAATGCTCAGAGTGACTCCCGTACCCTGGCCAATGGTAGTTGGAGGAACACCGTGAGGTTTTAGTCAGTAGGAATCCACCATACCTCTTTGCCTTTCCCGAAGTCATTTCATTTCTTTAATATTTTTTTACCTCAAATAATTTTTATTGTGATATCAAATTACCAATTAATTAATGTTGAAATTTGTAAGTATTAATTCTGCTTGTGTGTATTTTTTACTATTTACTATTATCTTAATTCGAATAATTATCTTGTGGTTACTTTCAATTTTAATATGTTGTATGATGTTTATATCCGAACACAATGTATATTGTTACTAAATAAATTGAATTGAATTGAAGTACAAACCCACGATGATGGCCCCACGAAAAACAAAAAACCAGATCCTCTACAATAATACCCAATACAACAAACCTACACCCCAAATATCAACAATCAAACAGCACTCAGATAAAAAGACCATTCCATTAATAATATTCGCAACGCACTCGCTAAACCTACACGCAAATGCAGTGAAAATAGAGTGTCGCATTAAATTTAATTGCAACGGTCCTTTTCAGTGCAGCCGAGCCGAGCCGCACTCGCCATAATGACGTCATTTCCGTAATGCTATTACTTGCGACTCAACTTAGGGTCGAACCGATGCTGGGCTGCAACGCCTGCAACTGTTGTTGATTAAAACGCAGGGTGAAATACTTCCTGTGATTAAATGTGCGTTTGTGTGGAAACAGAGCTGTGTTTTCATTTGTTGCGGCCATTTTTTTTTTGTTTATTTTATGCTATACTAGCTTTTGTCTGAAATTTTGCCAGTCAGAGGTAGTTCATGAAAATTTGTTCGTGAAAAAAGGGACATTGTAACCAAAACGTTTACATACCACTGATTCTGTCATGAGTCAAACGAATACCGGGCTCCCAACACATGTTTAGTCGGTAATAGTCCGACATTATCCTTCGATCTCCCCAGGTAGAAGGCATACATAAGGATTTCGTCAGTCTCGTCCGCGTGGCTTATTTCATCTGCGTTACGTTACGTCTTTGGTTACTGCTCCGCTCCCGTAGATTGTAGCGTGATGAAGCATAAATGACACTCACAAATAACATAGCTTTGTATGAGTAAAATAATTTTTATAATCGGTTCTGTACATCCAGAGATTACCCCCTACAACTTCACAAACTTTACCTCTTTATAATAGTATTAGTAATTAGTATAGATTTGTCCTTAATCGAATATGGAATCCCAAAAATCCCTAAAACTAATAACTAAAACTTTGACTAAAGAATGTGTAAAGATTGATCGAGGTTTATCCATATACAAAGTTTTCTCGTACATTGCACTTTCAGACTTTAATGAAAATACTCTCAAACAAAGTTGAACTTTACTGCACAGTTTGTCTAAGGGTATTTCTACACTGATGGCGAAATTTCTTTTTGAATTGAATGTCATATATGTAATGAAATAAAATCCACAAACATTTTGAAAATTGTTAAATTATACATGTACAGAGCCAAACACAATTAGAAAATAGCAACGTGAACTAAAAAAATATATATAGTTATGCAATCATAACAAAATACTCAATATCAGCGTTTTATTGGGCGACTGCAAGACAAAAGGCCTCTTCTCATACAGAGAAGGCACGAGCATTCAACACTATGCTTGCTCCAGGTTTTCCAGACTATTAGTACCTAATTGTATGTCCAAGTTCTAGACGATGTTTTCCTTCACTGATGAGAGTTATGTCCCAGATAAACTGAAAATATCACATTGGTACTTACCCGGGATCGAACCCACAACCTCAGGTATGAGAGGTGGGCATCATAACCACCGGGCCATCACGATACCACAATCATAACATTTATAACAAAATGCTAAATATTTAAATCAGCTAAGTGGTCACAATGCTAAATCTGTATTTGGCTGCAATAACAAAGCTATGAATGTTAAATGTCGAGGATAGCCAGACACATGTGACTAAAAAGAAGAAAGACCGTAATTATCATGCATATAAAGGCTATATTTGTTTGTTTGTAGTTGTGGTGTTAAATCTATCTGCTATCTGTGGACTTTCGATTATGACTCTTATTGCACTCCATAAAACTGTACAAAACTTATCACCCCACTCTATTGTCATTAAAAAGACACAAGTTGGTGCTTACAAAACGTTTTTAAATGTCAATTTTAAACAGCGAGAACAACACAGTACTTAATTTCTCAAATATTCATTAATAAAGGACATTATAAATGTAACAATAATTTATTAAGGAGCTCGTTGCAACTCTAAGTGTTACTTAGTCACTCTACACCTGCACTGCAGACGGAATGTGTAACTAGCACTAGTTTTAGTGTTGAATAATAGTGACAAAACGAGCGGAGCTGTGCTGAGCGGTGCTGAGCGGTGTTGGAGCTTCAATAAAGAATTATTGGTGAAAAGAGAAGTGTTGCAAGACAATTTAGACGAGCACATACATACATACATAAACTCACGCTTTATTAATTCCCATGGGGGTAGGCAGAAACCAGGGAATGCCACCTGCTACGATCCTTACATACTCCTTCCGCCTCCACATTCATATATCTGGTCATACAAGTACGCCGGTTACGAGTACTGCGCACCTGACCTTTCTGAAGAACCTCACCAATAAGGTCAGGGTAAGTCTTTCTGGGGAGAGTATAACTGTTTGGCTGATAAAGACATTTAGCATTAATACCATTTCACTGATATAAATATTTCACACTATTACTGAAGCTGATTGCTGCTACCAATTCCCAATGTTTCTCGACTTTGTATCACCACGACTGGAGGGATTGACATCAAAACATTACCCTGAACGAAAAACCGAGCAGTTTCTGGAAAAACTGCCATCAGTTTTTACATCAAAATTGGATGCGGCGAAAGTGATTAAAAGGAATTTGTTTATTGAAATGTGAAATATTTTTCAGTACAAAACAATATGTGTAGTGCATTTTTCATACAGTTTTGGGAATAACCGAAAAAAGCTTAAACATAAAAGAGAAATGAAATGAATTAAAAAATATTCCGCTTTTTAGAACTATTTTGCGAATTCATCGCACAAAATTAAACACGAAGTTGTGAATAACAGATGCACAAAGACATACAACACCGCGCTAATATTAAAACAGATTTTTTATAAAACCCACAAATAATAATGCAAAGGGAAAAATGTTTTGGTAAAACATGAAAATAGCTGAAACTAAGTTGCGTTCGTAAAGCGTTTGTCCCATTTTTATGTGTGTATGTTGCCGTAAATATCCGAAATCAGTAAGAACCCGTTTTTACTAGTAAATACGCTAAGTACCAGAAAAGCGGGTTTTAGGTTAGGTTAAAACTGTGACGCCCCTTATTCATTTATTTTTGGTCATCATCTGCTTAACCTTTTCCCAACTATGTTGGGGTCGGCTTCCAATCTAACCGGATGCAGCTGAATACCATGGTTTAACTTGGAGCGACTGCCTATCTGACCTCCACAACCCAGTAACTGGGCAACACGATACCCCTTGGTTAGTCTGGTTGTCAGACTTCTTGGCTTCTGACTATCCGTAACGACTGACAAAGATCTACGAATGACAGCCAGACCAGGCTTTCGTGCTTTCCGAGGCACAGGGGTGTCACAACACCAACTTCCAAACTCCATATTCATTTATTTTTCGTACGTGGTAGAAATCCTCACACTTCACGCCTCTGCCTACAGTCGAGGTTGAGGGTTTTGCATATGCATTCACCACTTCCAAACTGTGACCGAGATGCGACCTACGACTAGATTACGAATATAGAAGAAAAAATATCATGATCACTTTGTGACGTCTGATGCTCATACATAGATAAAAAAATAAATAAATATAAATATCTTGGGACAACTCACACACGGCCATCTGATCCCAAGCTAAGCAGAGCTTGTGTTATGGTAACCAGACAGATACTTCGCGTATTTACTAGTAAAAACAAGTTCTCACTGATTTCAGATACTTACGTTAACACAAAACACGCCAGCATAGCATATCCAAGTGTCAAAATTTTAACATCTCGACTCGACTCTCATCCAAGTGGTACGAAATTTAAATAGAATTGTACAAAAATATGTACCGTGTGCAGTGTTGCCTTTTGCTCTTGCCTCCCAGTTGCGCGACGTGAGTTTTTTTAGTTTGGCAACATTGCTATTTAGCGGTTTCTCGTTGTTACACGGTTTGAATACAAGGGGAGAATTTTTATGCTTAGTTCTTTCAATTTGTACTTTTGCGTTTTTATGAGGATTGTTTTCTATGTATATTTTGTTTATTTATGCCTTACATGGATTTAGATAGATTAGATACTTACATTAATCTTTATTAATTTTTTGGCCGCAAATATTTTTAAAAGCACCATTTTAAATTAGTCCAAATATGGATTAAAAACAAACAAACAACACAATATACTGAATATGAATCAAAATACCGTTATAAAAAGTTTTGTCATAGATAAACAAAAGAATAAAAAAGCATAGGTACATTCAAACCTTTTAATACACAATACATAGAAGTACTCCTCATTACTTCATAATATAAAGGCGTTCCTGAAAGGAGGCATTGTTCCTTTAATAAGATCGAAAACTTCTTGTTCCCACTAAATGTCCACAAAAAAATCTCACACGGAATTATGAAGCGCAAACGTCGGCTCCCAACAAAATTTCATCTGCAGTCCTTGAAATTTTGTCTACGCGATTTTGATTAATAATTTCTTAAGTAAAGATACTATAATTGTACAAATGTGTGTAGACCGGAAAATTAATGTTGGCATTTCCAACCCTACTTTCAAATAATGCAACAATTTTCAAGTAAAAATGTGGCGAAATTTTCGTAAGATAATTTGTGTTAACTGCCTGGTTAGCCTAGCGGTGCTAAGCGCGAGTGCTACGCTGAAGGTCTTGGGTTCGATTCCCAGGTCGAGCAAAAAGTGTTACAGGATTTTTCTTTCCCAGTAGCAGCTCGGAGTTAGTTACACGGAACCATGGGTGTACATTGGTATGCCTCTGTCAAGCCCTTCGGGGAATAACAGCCTAATGGTATAGTTCCATTCTCCGAAAGACCTCCAAAACCCATTATAAAACCAGCCACAGCCCCTAACAATTTATACTTAATTAAGTTACCCTTTATTTCAAAGCCACTTATCTATCCCCCAGTAATTAGGCTGGTATAGTTTCTGTGTACGTTTGTAATTACTAAGTCCGGACATTATTTTCTGCTGGCTTAGCTGGCCAAGCGCGATTAAAAATTCATTGAAATTAGAACACTGTTTTTTGAATTTGTTTCACTTGTGCTCATTTTGAAAATAGAATGTTTATATTGGGAAGATCTTTTATTTTTCTTTTGTAAACACATGGCGTTTTGTTTTGCCAGGAAACTTTTACCTAAGAACTGGGAATCTAGCCTATTTTCAAATCACCTGGGATTCAAACAGCAGCTGTAATTTGTTGTTCAAAGTGTTATTAACTTATTACAGTATGTTTTTTTTCATTCATTTATAAATGTAAACCAGAGAGGGAATTCTACTACTTTAAGAAACGTTCTCATTCAAATCTCGCGTTCTCATCGGCACGGTTGGCTCTGTGGCTGACTGATTGGCTGCTGCGCTGCGTATCGCGGGTTCGATTCCCGCACGGAGCAAATATTTGTATGACCTACAGATAGTTGCTCCGGGTCTGGCTGTTTTGTGTATGTGAGTTTTTATTTATATGTTTGTAAACGCACTCACGATACAAGAGAAATTTCTAATGTGGGGCAAAGTTAAAAAAAAAAAAACAATCTCGGACACAATCTGTCAAAAATGCCTCAAAATAACCTGCATTTTTGTCAAGATTTTGACATTAATAGTCACTGACAGAGATGAGATTGAGACAAGATTTTGAACATATCCCTGATCATAAAACACAAATTACAATGAAAAAAATTACCTCCAAAAGCAATAAAAAGTAGTTCCTTATTCAAGATAATACTAAGGACACCTAAATTCCATTCTAACGTTTCAGCCGTACGCACCATATTCCAAACTGGTCCAAGTTTTTATGAATGGCAGGTACTTTTGTTTGAGACCTCTAATGAATTTCTGAAGATTTACTTTAATCAAAGTTTTCTCATTTACTATGATGTATATCATCACGGCGAGATATATTTTGACAAATCTCTCTTTTCGTGAATGTTTAAAGCGGTTTTCATGGATAAGATGGAATGGTTTCTTTGCTTTTTTTTAAACTGTTAAGGTGATAAGGCGCTTTCGATATAATTATTATATTATTTTTATTGGTTAACAATTATTATTATTAAAACTATACGAATATTAGTTAAATAATAGATCTACTATTAAAAACATTAAACATACTTTTCACCAATTAAATATAAACCTGAAAAGTCTGATTCTAAAAGTTCTATAGCTGAAAAAAAGCTATGTTATTGCTTAGTACTATATTTATTTATTTACTTAAACTTTATGTAACAAAAAAATACAAAGGCGGACTTAATACCTTAGGCATTCTCTACCAGTTAAATGTGGTGGAGAGGAGATAATATGGCAGATGCGAAATATTTTACGCTATTTTATCACCAAAAAAATATAGGTAGGGATCCTAACAAAAGTCGAGCTAACGAAGGGGCGGAAAAAAACTTATTTAAGAATAATTATCTTCATCAAAAACGAAGACACTCGAGTTTCAAAATAATCCTTTATAAGGTTCCCTGGAGACAGACACGATCTTTCAAATCTCGACTATAAGTAACTTTTATACCCTTACAAAAATCGTAGCCCCATCTAGCCTGAGATCGTTCTAACCCACGTATAAATAGCCTAGTTCAAGACCTGAATTTATCGAGACAGATAGGTACCTATTACCAGCATCAAGTAAGTCTTCTTTGCACAGTCAACAACAAAAGTAGATTAATATTTCAGATTTTTTAAACCTTACTTTGAGCACAATAGTACGGATGAGGCTGCGGGTTGTACCGCGCCCCCGGAACGCAAACGGCACAAAAAGAAACATGGATGGGTTATAATCAGTAAAAGTCTGACACTCCCTCCCGCCCCGCCCAGGGCGGAGGAAGTCATTTGATGATTTCCCATCGGTAAAAAAAAGCGCATCAGTTTTGTTTAATTGTCGTAGGGTCCAGAAATCCGCTGGAGGCGGTAAGCACAGGAGACTTTTTTAATTGGCGTAGGGCCCCGATATATGTACGCTGGGGGCGGTAAGCTCAGATGTTTTGTTTAACTGGTAAATGGCGCTCAAATCCACTGAATACGGTAAGCGATTGTTGCAAATAATTGTATACCAAGTCTTCAAACATATCTAAAAATGTACGAAGAACTCTGTCATTACAAAAGTTTTCTTAATAATACCTCAGACGTTTCAGGACAACATTTCAGCACGTTCGTTCCAAAAAAATATATATTTCACAAGGCTTTGTTCTCATTGTTTCTCTTACTACAGCGGTGACTTTTAGAAACACTCATTTGTTTTAGGTCTTAAATTCGGAACGTGACAAAGACGATATTCTTAAACAAAAGAAGTCCTACTCCTACTAATATTATAAATGCGAAAGTTTGTATAAATGAATGGATCGATGGATGAATGAATGGATGTTTGTAACTCTTTCACGCTTAAACGGCTGAACGGATCCGGATTAAATTTGGCATTAAGATAGGTTGTAGTGTGGAATAACACGTAGGATACTTTTTATCCCGATATATGTATGTACGGTTCCCGTGTGATAATAAATCAAATTTGACGCGCACGAAGTCGCGGGCAGAAGCTAGTGTTCCATAATTTAAATGTTAAAATTAGGTATTGTTTTGTACTTCTATTTCTTAGTCATCATCTTCGTAGGAAAATAACACATCAGTCGTTTTCATTAAAGTGTAATTTCCAACGCTCATTATATTGAACAAAATAATGGCCCCTTCGCGCAAAAAATATAGGTACGTTAATCGTGCCATTAGTTAGCTTCAGAGTTTCAGACCTGTTAACGTTACTAGAACGAATTACCTAAATAAATGGCCGACAAAACATGGGGTATCTAGGTACAGAAACATAGTACTTTAGGTTTAATGACCTAAAGATTAGATACCCACCATGTTAGGTCTTGGATACAGAAAAATAGACCTAGATTTCTATTCAATATCTACAATTTATAATACGAGTACAAGCAACATGGCCGCGGGGCAGTAATGGACTGGTATGTTTAACTAGCTTATCCCCGCGACTTCGTTCGCTTGAATGTCGGTTCATCATCATCTTCATATCAGACGTCCACTGTTGGACATAGGCCTCCCCCATAGATTTCCAATAGGACCGGTTGGAAGGACCTGCATCCAATATCAGTTTTCACGGGTTTTTGTAATTTTTGTGGCCTAACCCTAATATATATATTTTTTTTATAATGAAAGTATCCTTAGTTACTCCTTATACCATCAGCTATCTGCCAGTGTAAGTCCCATCAAAATCATAAAAGCCGTTTCGGAGATTACAGTTATGACAGGCTTATAAAGTTTTCATTTTTCCTAAATATACCGGCGAACTGTGGGTGTACATTGGTACACCTCTGCCTAACCCTTCGGGGAATACAGGCGTGATGGTATATTTATTTATATTTTATTTTTCTTTTGACGGTACGGAAGGAGTTTCCATACTTCTAATAATTACCAAACACTTTGTACAGAACAACCTAGAAACTATCCAACATGACCAAACTATAAAGCCGATAATATTTGAAGCAACCCAAACTAAACTCCCAACCTCTCAATGCCCCAAGATTACGACACTCCAACTTGATCCTTATCACCACAGCCACAAATCAACTTATAGTTTAAACTCGTTAGCCAGTTTACGAAGTAAAAAAACTTTTTAATTTAAATCCCTCGTATTTATTTGTTTGGCGTACCTCAGCTTGTCAACTTTCGCCTCTGATTACAGTAAATATTTACTTTCCACTTTGTTGTCTGTCACCGGAACGAGGCTTGCATTGATTGAGGTACATTTTCGAGTTTGTTTGAGGATTTTTTAACCCCCGACGCAAAGAGAGAGGGTTTATAACTTTCTGGCTATACATCTGTCTGTGGCATCGTAGCTCCTAAAAGGATGGACAGGTTTTGATGCGGTTTTTGATTGAAAGCTGACGTGATCAAGATGGGTCTCGGCTATAATTTTTCATTCAAAATTCAAAATGAGATAAATTCGCAGTGTACGACGTGTACGTTGAGTTTATTAGGAGTAACTTACAGTTGTTGCTCCAATTAAATTGATGCTACTATTAACCGGAGACAAGACATAACTTCATAAAAAACACTTTAATTTATACGAGTCCTGAAAATCTGATTAAAGTCTAATTAACCGTAAAATTAGATTTTCAGTTGCTTTCAAATAAATAAACAGTTAATCAATTCAGTTACTAAATCAATGGCGTAACAGTTTTCCATTGCCATGCAAAAACGAGTTCATACAAAATAATTCAATTGATTGGTTATGTGAAAGTACCCTATCAGTTGGTGAATGTCTTTCACATGTCGAGAATTAATACTGTCTGACGGAATGGTAAGTTGCTTTAAAAGATTTAGTACAAATATCACTCATACATTTAATATAAGTATACATACAGAAAACCTAACAATGATGAAACCGTAATTCAGTTAGTACTAATCTCTAGTAGTGAAATTTATTGCTCATATCAAACGGTAGGCGCTTGGTTTCGAAAACTAAAGCTAAGTGGATGCGTTTACATACATATGTATAGACTTGCATAATACACGAACAACGAAAACTAAAAAAATACCTTACAAAAATATTGCTCAGTCACCGCGCAAACCGTTACGTAATTCAATATCTAGTTAAAATAAAAAGTGTACGGAAAATAGATAAGTAGAGAGCCCAGTTTCGCAAAATACCGATAAATATCATATTCCAGAATATTCCAAGTATTACGGGTAACAAGCAAGTTTATTTCTATAGCTTCTCAGTACTGCTAATAATTTGATAGGTCGATCGGTTCGATAGTACCCAAACTCCCCGTAGGTCTAATTGGGGCATATTGTCGGAAACCTAATATTACAACTTGCCCATTGGGTTCATGTTTCTTGTTAAAAAGAACCTTATTAGATGTAACTATTAGCTTTTAGAAAAATCATTTTCTGTTCGCGACTTCGCCTGTATGTTTTTTTTCACTCGGGTTAAGTTTATTTATTTATTTATTAAAACTTTATGCACAAAATGTATAAAATACACCGTACAAAGGCGGACTTAATGCCTTAGGCATTTTCTACCAGTCTACCTTAGGGTGATGCAGAGACGGAACAAAGTAGGTGCAAGAAACAGAAAATTTCCAAGAATTAAAATATATATTAGATAATAAATACATAAATACATACATATAAACAAAATATACAAAGTAGGGAGAGATAAGAATACATAGGTGGCGAAATATAACAAATTAATTATAAGACGAATCTGCCAACTTCTTGTGTACGTGTTCGCGAGCTTTTACCTTGAACGTGAACCGACTGGTGGCCATCCTGATATTCTGAGGGAGCGCATTCCATAGGAAAACCGCCTGGACAGGAAAAGAAGATTTAAGGAAACCAGAGCGGTGAGAAGGACATCGTAGAAGACGATTATTGGTGGAACGAAGATTCTTACTGTGCGCGGAGCACAAGTATTGAAAGTGAGAAGACAGATAGGAAGGAGAACTAGGTTTGTCTAGGTTTGTTTGAGCCTACTATACCATTCCCCATAAATATCGCTATCACATACAAAAAAGATCACTTGAGAATTTTAAGAAAATTTAAAACAGCCAATGCTGAAAAATATCGTAACAAACTAGATAGGAAAATAAAGTGTTATTTAATTTCCATAAAGTGAACAATCTGAAAAATAATAATTTGAAAGTAGGTACAATATTAGTCCTTTATTTTTATGCCTCCCTTTTTTTTTTGCCCGCGACTTAGCGTGGACTTTCTTTACATAATACCTAATTAAAAATAGCATAGTTAAAAATGCATCTTTATTTAGGTGAAAGAATTTTTAATATCGATTTTGTGTTTATACATTACAAACAAAAGTACTGCATAATATAGAAATACAAAAAAAAAACACTTTTATCTTTATTATATTAACTTAAATTTAAAAAAAAGCATAACCCTCCGTCTAACACAGCGGGTTAAAATGCAACTTCATCAAAGCATAAAACAAGAGCCTGAAAACGTCCCGGGAAATCATTAGAAGTGGAAAGTATCTAGGTACTTTTTAAAAACATAAATTGACTTTCCCGAGCCTAAATACCCCTCAGTTGCCATTTGTAAAATGTAAAAATGTAGAATATAAATGCAAATATGGACATTAACAGCCCTTTTGTGTGGCGTTGAAAGTTTTGTCAGCGAATGTATTCCCTGTTTGAGAGGAATTTTCATAGGGTATTTGGACAAAGTTTCTCTTTCGTAGGTTAAATGTTGGAAAAAAATATGACAACAGTTTGGAAGTTCGTCACAAGGTAATTTGTCTCGTGAAAAGACTACATTGATTTAATAAAAAAGTGTTCCTTGGCATTTCCACAATCACATATTTGTTGTAGTGTGGTGTAAGGGATATAACATCTCTCGAGACTCGCCGCCAACACGCAATGGAGCAGCAGCGTGGCGGGTTATGGTCCAACCCAACCCCCCCCCCCCCCCCCCCCCCTAAATAGATTGAGGAATTATAGACAGGCCTCAAGTGCCCGGGGAGTCTAGCCGTTATGCTGGCATGTATGGGCGTGGACATGACACTGGTGTTAAAGGAGCTAACAATGACCTGGACTAGCACCGGAAGAAATCCTTATGTGTAGATGCCTTGTATCTAGAGAGAACACAGGGTTATGTCGGACCGAATAAAAAAAACCATGGTTCCTCCTGCTAGCATAAGTCGGGAGCACGGTATTCGCTTGACACATAATCTTGACCCCAGACAATATCTCTTAAGATTATGCAAAAGACACAAAACAAAAAACTGCGAAATTCAATTCTGGAAAAAGTTTTTATCGTTATAACATCGTCATTTAAAGAAACAAGAGAATATTTTAGCAGATACTCAAGAATGTATTCTCTTATAGTACGAGAGCCCACGACCAAAACCATGTCTCATAGCAATACGGCAAAAACCCTATAAAATCGTTAGATTGTATGATTCTAAACCCGACTAGGTGTGTAGTAACGGTCGAAAGTGTAGCAACTGCGTGGGAGGCCATTTCTGCTGTGTCCAAAAAAAAAGACAGTCGGTATTATAGCAATACGTCTGATAAAGAAAATGTACATAGATTTTATAATTGTATTTGGACAAAGTTTTTTGAGGTCTAAGAAAACAGAAAGACATCTGTTTCCTTTGTCACAGATGTCTTTCTGTTTTCTTAGACCTCAAAAAAGCATTCGACACCGTCTCTGTCCAAATCCTTGTGAACAAGCTAGAGAAGGCCGGAATAAGAGGCAAGTCACTCAGTTTACTTAAAGACTACCTCTCCAACAGGAAACAAAGAGTAAAAATAGGACAGTACTCTAGTGAACAGGTCGATGTGTCCTACGGCGTTCCACAGGGTAGCGTTCTAGGACCTACCCTCTTTCTCCTTTACATTAACGATCTATGCAGTATGGAAATAGAAAATGCTCAAGTATTCTCCTACGCAGATGATACATCTATCGTGTTCTCTGGTTCATCCTGGCGCGAAGTTAAGCTAAGTGCAGAGGCAGGAATTGCTCGAGTAGCTGAATGGCTAAAAAGTAACTTGCTTTCCCTGAATACTAATAAAACCAACTACATATGCTTTAGTATCAGTAACAGAAATCAGCCTATTGAAGAGTTGGATTTAAAGGTACACACATGTGGAGACTTGTCCACTATGAGTTGTGATTGCCCATGCATTGAAAAAGTAGCTCAAACTAAATATCTTGGAGTTGTATTAGATCAAGCACTGTCCTGGTACCCTCATCTTGAGCAGACTTCAGGAAGGATAAGGAAACTCAGTTGGATTTTTAAAACCCTCAGACATATTGTTCCAACTAAAATAATGAGCTGTAACAACCGTCCCAGAAATCTTCTAAATGACATATATGTGGCACTAGCCCAGTCTGTGCTATTATACTGCATCCCAATTTGGGGCGGTGCTGCAAAATCAAAATTTATACATTTAGAACGAGCGCAGCGTGCATTAATAAAACTAATGTATTTTAAAAATAAAAGATTTTCTACTTCAAGTTTATACCAAATAAGTAATTTAGTCTCTGTAAGAAAACTTTACATACTCCAAATTATACTAAAAAAACATAAAACCCTACCATACCATGATAAAGAAAAATCTAAAAGGAGAAAAGATTTAGTTCTCCAAGTTCCCCAAACTAAAACTAGATTTGCATCCAACCAATTTAATAAACGCTCTAGTCAGCTGTATAATAAAATTAACAAACACTATTATGTATACGATAAAAGTTACCACGACTGTAAAAAAACTATATTAGACTGGATTAAAACACTTACCTATGAGGAAACTGAGGCACTCCTGGAACACGTTGGGTAGCACAAACATATCACATAAACATTATACATATATACCATAACTTAAAACTACACACATCATTCTATACCACACACTTCATCACACTCACGACTCACACATATCACATTCACATTACATCACATCACATCACATCACATCACATCACACCACACCACACCACACCACACCACACCACACCACACCACACCACACCACACCACACCACACCACACCACACCACACCACACCACACCACACCACACCACACCACACCACACCACACCACACCACACCACACCACACCACACCACACCACACCACACCACACCACACCACACCACACCACACCACACCACACCACACCACACCACACCACACCACACCACACCACACCACACCACACCACACCACACCACACCACACCACACCACACCACACCACACCACACCACACCACACCACACCACACCACACCACACCACACCACACCACACCACACCACACCACACCACACCACACTACACTACACCACACCACACAACACCACACAACAACGCACCACATCATAGCACCTGCACCACACTCCTTACCACACCACACTTCACATCACACGAAAGGAATAAGTTTTGTTTTATTTTGTTTTATTTTACTGTTAATAATTTAATTTAAACTACAACTTTATTAGAATATATTTTAAATTTCTTAAGATTAGTATAATATATAACTAAAATAAAAATAAAAAATGTACTTACATTGCATATTTACCTTTTAGGTCTCAGTACACTATAATATTAACTGTGTTAGTATTTATGTGTACGACAATAATGTTGAAAGAGCGGAGCCTCCTAATACAGGCATTGTTTGCTTAAAAGGGGGCTCCAAACACGTTAACATGTAATGTACTTACTATTTAGCACAATAAACTATTTTGTATTTGTATTTTTGTATTTGTATTTGTATTACGAAAAAGTTTGTTTTCAGACATTTTGCGCGTAGCATATAGCCTGAGCGCATTTTTGAAAATGTCAACAAATTTAGCCGACCTGCATCATAGCAATACGGATATTATTTTTTTTCAACTTTTCGTATTGCTGCCATGATTACCAAAAACCTGTTTTCAGACGCTTTAAGTGTAGCATATACTTCATCCCAGTTCAACTTCATCCCAGTTTCCTTTTGTGCGATTTATTTCAGTCCTTCAACTTCAATGTTACGGTTTCGGGTAAATTCTTTGTTAATTATCATCTAATAAATTCAGGGTCGCAACGTATTCATTGGTTTGTAACAGAAAATTCAAGATGCGTCAATACGATTTTTAAATGATATCTGAGTATCGAAAAGTTGTCTGATAGAGAAGGTGCTACACTTAATTTGTCTGATATAAATTTTTTGCACATGTGGACAACTTATTTTATCATGTCCAACAATTTTCAGACATATTGCTATGATACCGATCGGTAAAATTTTTTAACATTTTCAAAACGGTCTCAAAACTTAATGCGTTCACATTTCCGTCTGAAAATTGTTTTGTTCGCATCAAATAACCAAAATTTACTAATAAAAAAGATTTTCAGACGTATTGCTATGAGACATTTTTTTTGTCTCATTTTTAATTTTTTTAAGTGATTTTACGGGTTTGCGCTACACCACTAACGTCTGAAAAATATGTTTCCGGTATCTCTGAACTATCATTCAACTACAGTCTGCAAATCAGGCATATTGCTATGATGCAGTTCGGTAAAATTTTTTGACAATTTTGAAAATTCGGTCAGATCAAACGCTACGCGGAAAATGTCTGATATTGGTATTTTCGAGTTCAGGATAATCGTATCTATCGATTTGATGCGGTTTTGGCCGTATTGCTATGAGACAAAAATTTTGGTCGTGGGCTCTCGTACTATTATACTTACTTACTGCCTGAAAATTCTACCAGTAGTGTATTGTGTAGTATTTTAGACTAGCTTTAGCAAGTCACTTTGTCCGAGTAAATGTCGGATATGTATGTTGCAGAGTTTTCATTCTTTTGGTAATTTCGGAACCATTTTTTTTTTCTAAAATTAAAGTAGTGTAAGTTACTCCTTATAGCATTAGCTATCCGTCAGTGATAGTTTTGTTAAATCGGTCAAGTCGTGAAGAAGATAACCTACTGTAACAAATAGACAAACAATAATTATTTATTTTGTAAAATTCTTAATCATCGTTGGGTGGCAAATACGCAGATTGCCGACCTGATCTTAAGTGGTTATAACCTCTGCCTATAGACATCTGCAATACCCGAGGTCTTGCAAATGCATTGCTCTCCCAAAGACAAAGTTGCAATATCTCATGTACTTATTTTGACATTACAAACAAACACATCAATTTGATTTATTTATAAAGAGCATAGATATATAAGAAGACCATTAAATTAAAACGTTATTTGTCCAAAACAACTTTTTGTTCACTTAAGTATTCGTGCCAAACAAAAATATGTTAATGTGAACATTAACAGCCCTTTTGTGAGTGTTTATTTTTGACATCTTTCTCTTGACGTCCCTCCTACTAGGATGATGAAAAAAGTTCTTTTTGACCACGTGATAGGAAACTACAGAAGGTTAGGTGGAAGGAGGGAGGAGGGATGTTTGGAGTAATCTGCTCTTAATGAAAGGAGCTCGTTCAGGGAAGTACTATCACCATGGCTGTTTTTGCCACAGAGAAGTAGCGTGTTAGTGTAGTTACAGGCACATGAGACATCTCAACTTTTCCTCGGGATAGTAACGTGTCTTTTGGGCCTCTGTTATTGCAGATCTCTATGATGATGGCCAATTAACATTAGGTGAGTAGGTATACGAATTCGATGGCATTTTGTAGATAGGCACTAATGCCTAGGCATGTGGTGAGTTCCCGTACAATCAAACCAATCGTACTTTCGTTCTCTTTTGTTTTTTCTTTTTGTTTTTATTTATTGACCAAATATGAATAGATTATTTTTGTATGAAGCTTCTATCGGAAAAGTTCCACAACAAACTATATATAATGTAAATGCGAAAGTAACTCAAACCACTGAACCTTCACCACAAAACCACTGAACCGATTTTAATGAAATTTGATACTGGGTAGGTTTAAATCCCAAGAAAGGACATAGTCTACGTTTTATTATGCAACTTCGTTTGCGTCCGCGAAACCGACTACAAACGAAGTCACGGTCAAAAGCTAGTTTCTTATACATCTACATAATATTTTTAGAGTGAGATTTCTGTTCTTCTGTCATTTATGTTGGCATGTCTTATTATCTACAGTCGGTGCGGGCTCCGAAAATTATCTCGACGGTCTTTATCGCTAACTCGAAACGGTTGGTGGTCATAACTTTGTCTTAGTCCAAGCGATAATATCTGGGAACAGTTTACGTAAGTCAGTCGAAGTTTTGTATACTTTCACTGGTTTCCAAGGAAGGGGGACTATGGTATTTTTAGGGTTCCGTGTGTCAAAAGGAAGAAACGGGACCCTTATAGGATGCCCCACGCTAGAAATTTCTCTTATACAGTGAGATTGTTTCCAAACATACGAGTATAAACTTACATACACAAACAGCCAGACCCGTAACACCTATGTGTAGGCCATACAAATATTTGTTCCATGCGAGGATTGCACTGTAGGCTAAACAAATATTTTTTCCGTACTAGAATAGAATCCACGATACGCAGCACAGCTGCCAATTGCTCAGTCACTGCACCAACCGTTGCGTCAAACGTGCCGTTTATTGTCAGTCTGTCTGTCTGTCTGTCTATCCGTCCACCTGTCTATCAATACCCTTTATTTTGGGAACGTGTGGAGGTATCGAGTTGGAATTAAAACCATATACTCAGGTCTACAGTCCCTTGTTATTCAATTCAGTCTCTTAAAATAGAGCATATATGAGGAAAATGGTATTTGTTTCTTGTTGTATGGTCAGTAGCAGCTCGGATTTTGGATTTGTGCCCGGTTTATGGCAATAGGCTCGCCCCCTATTACATGGGACCTAAATATGCCGGCGAACTGTGGGTGTACATTGGTACACCTCTGCCTAACCCTTCGGAGAATTCAGGCGTGATGGTATTGTATGGTCATTGTAACAGGGGTTAGTCTTGACAAATTGAACCAACTATATTTCTACAACATTTCGAAGTAATTGGATAGTAGAATCCATCCATCAATCAATTGACATACTTTTTATGAGCTGTCAAAACGCGATTCCCCTATAGATTTTGTATGGCAGTTGTAAAGTGTTACGATATTTATTTACTAAATCAATTGATTTCAAGGCAACTAAAAATCTAATTTAACTATTAATTAAAAATTAATCGGGGTTTCAGGGCTTAAATCATTAAATAAAATAAGCGGTTTTCTTTTTGGATGATGAATCTTGGAATGACTACTAAAAATTTAGAAATTTTACATAAGATTGGAAAGTAGGTACATTGAACTGCTGGATTGCTAGATAGAAATCTAAAACATTTTGCATATTAAATTAGTTTTCCGTTATTAATTTAAATAATTAGACATTGTGGGTTGGCACAGTCAGCAACAAAAATAGATAAACATTTCAGATGTTTAAATCCTTATTATTGAGCACAATATCAAAGGAAACACGAAATGGATCTAAAATTAAGATAAACTTAAGTAGGTATTGCCTAAATTCTGAATAGCAATGAATTGTCTTTTTTCGTGTCCATTTTAATGATATGTAAAAGTAACATTGTTATTCGTCTTTTGTTGCTGACCGTACCCTTTAGCAAAACTAAGCTCAATCAACATTATAATTCTGGGGTCCGTGACTCTAATACCTCCTCAAGATCTAATCCAGTCCTTTGACGTCTTACGTTGTCATGACAACGGTCTGACGATGTCACTGACACAGGTTGTCATGACATTCTGAAGCTGTCACTGGCCAAGCAGGTATTCTCTTTGATAGTAGTAACTATAGTTAATTTTCAGAGTGTCCGAGGTCAGCTAAGCATGCTGTGGTAACTCTTTTGATCCTAGGTAGGTACGCTAATGTACTTTGGTGGTATATGTTAACATTACATGCTGTTTACTTTGAAGCGTATTCTGGCGAATCAAATGTATGCACATAGTCAGTTCTTTTTTAATGGGTTGTATAAATTCCCTAATAGATTTTGTATGGCAACTCAATTAATTAACTAGGTATTGACTTCACAGCCACTAAAAATTTAATTTTACTGTTAATTAAAAATTTATCGGATTCTTTTGGCTAAAATAAAATGGTTTTTAAGAGAAGTTGCGTCTTGGTTTTATGGGTTAATGGTTTTAAATACCCAATTGTATGTACCCAATACGAATGTGATAATATAGAATACATACATACATACATAAACTCACGCCTTTTTCCCATGGGGGTAGGCAGAAACCACTGAATGCCACCTGCTACGATCCTGACATACAGAAATAATAAAACAAATAAAAAACACAAATAAAAAAAAACAAATAATAATAGAATATAGAATACGTTTATTAAAAATATATAAAATAATAAACAAACATGTTTCTAAAATGATTACGTTCAGGCAAAATACAGAAACATAACATACTATGATATAACAAAAAAGTTTGTACAAACAAGAAATCGGATAGTCCAACAGAGGCAGTACATTTTACCCCATTTTTATTTAAAAACATGTCGAGAAAAGGTTATTTTATTTCCAAAACCTTTTAAGCTACTAAAGGTTTTCGTGGTATAAAATTATGTAAATCAAAACCATTTTTGAATACTATACGGGCACTATTGGAATGGTCCATTTTCAATACGAAATATTCCACTTTTGTAACTGAAAAAAAAATGTCTAAAAGCCGTTTGACATTTTCTCCAATGAAAACCACTCACTGGAGGCAATTTCCTCTTTTAGCGGGAATGGCTTCAATTACACCGTGGTGTAATATAAATAATTGTTTTTAACTTAAAAGACGACATTATAGACTATATAATTTAAATATATATTTTATAATAAATAATAATAATAAATTCGTTTATTTCGGGTAACTAGGCCCATAGAAGTCAATTTACAGAACATTGCATTCTTAATTATAATTAAATTCATTACACATTCAATAATAATAAAATTCATAAAATTCATAAATTCATAATAAGTGTCAATAAATGAAAATTAAAATTAAAATTACGATTGTTTAAAAACATGCAAAGACATACACACACAAACACAAGGATTAGTAACGCCTGCTAAACGGCGTTGCCTGAACATGCCTGCTGCAGCAATGCAGCATGTAGGGGCAATCCAGCCGGTCCGCAATCATTGCCAGGACTGTGTTGGAGCTGGCCCGTACTCTGCGCACCAGAGACATGCTCCGCCTGCGCATAGTCGCATGGAAACAGGCGGTGCGCTCCTCCGCGAACATGCCCGAAGCGCTGCAGAACCGAGGCAGCCCCACCACAATCCTAAACGCATTATTGTAGAGAACGCGAAGGTCGCTATAGCACTTCTTTGATTAACCCTTAATTTGGCAACCAAAAAAAAGTAAGAAATACATAAATGCAATTATTGTAAGGATTCAGGGGTGTGCTGAAGAGCCCTGAAAAAATGTGAAAAAAAATCCTGAATTGCCCACTATTGGGAAAATTCGTGTCCGTCACAGCGGACATTACCAATAACTTAACGATGAACGTGTAGATTTGCATGTCCGCTGTGGCGGACTTTGCCAAATTATGGAAAAATAAAAAACTTTAATATTATTAGGTTTATTTAATGAAAATAAGAAGAAACAAAAATGAAAAACACAGAAATTAATCTGAAAAAGTTATTTGGTGTGAAAATTTAAAAAACAGTTTCTCGGTGTTTTGCCTGTTACAAAACATAATCTTATATTGCATTTTATGCAATATACGACGGTCTTTTTTTGACAATATCTGCAACGACCTTCTTCCATCGTTGAGGGGAAATGGCCTATATTGTCATATTTGACTGGACTCGATGGACGGGCTGCATGTGGTTTGCTTACCTTTGCTTCCTCAGATTTATTTCTATTGGCACATCTGTTTGCCTTTATCAGCATTTCATATAAATTGTATCTGAATGCTTTGAGAGGAGTTGTAGCTTTCGCGTTACGTGAATGCCTGCGGCGGTAGAGTAACCAAGCGTTATTTATACATATATCGAGCATTTGTGAAAATATAGCTAAATACCATCTCCTGCTTTTAAATGGTGTTTTATATAGTGAGATCAGCATGTCTGCAAGATCGACACCTCCCATATGTTTATTATATTGGCGCACAATCTGTGGACATTGGACGTCGATCTTGCATTTTGCGTCCTTACAATATCTGCGAATTTTTTCTACAGGTTCACTTGCCACAAAAGAACTAATTAATGTGACGGCCTTATTGTCATTCCAGCGAACTATTGCTAATCGATTTTGGTTACAAACGGCTTGTACAAAATGTCCTCTGGGCTTCTTTTTCATAGCCTTATCAGTAAGCAGAACAGTTTCTGCTCCTCTAAGGCGATTGCCTCGGATAGTACCTAAAGCAAAGATGCCATAATGTTCCCGAAGAATGAAAAATAGCTCCGGCGATGAAAAAAAGTTGTCACAAAATACGAATGCCGGTTTATGGTTAATGCTTTGGCATAAAGCTATGACCACCTGAGCGCCAAAACCAAGGGACGATTCCTCTTCGGTAAAAGTATGGTAACGGAACGTGTCGTCACCTCCATATAGTACAAAGTCATAAATTATACCTGAAACGCCGGCCCGTACATAATTTTTAAATCCCCATTTATTTGGCTTATCTTTCATATATTGTTTTCGTTTGCCAGCCTTAGATCCTTTATATGCTATCATCATTTCGTCTATGCTAAATCTTGTCTCCTTTTTTTGTTGTTTTAAACAATTTTGTCTAATTTGCTCTACAAGTGGGCGTACTTTAAAGTATTTGTCTCCATCATCCATGTTATTGTCGACAAAATGCAAATATCGTCGTACTTGCTGGTATCTTTTCAACGACATTATATCACCAACTTTAGCATACCTAAATTTATCCGACCAATAATCGAGGTACGAAGGCATTATTACAATACCCATGATAATATGAATAGCCAAAAAGTCTTTAAATTCTTCTTGTGTCAATTGAATTGACTTACCAGTCTGTTGCACTGAGTATAAATTTGTCTGTTCTACGACATTACTTATGACATTTTGAGAAAAATAAAGATAAAAGTAACTCAAAGGTGAGTCAACATCTTCTGGCAAATCAATATCTCTATCTTCATCCTCTTCTACTGTCGATCTGTGGCGGAATTGCGCTACTTTCCATTTGTAAGCAAGCTGAAATTTTTTACCCTTCTTCGTTCTCTTTGCTGGTACTGTTGATGGTTGCTTCCTGGACCTTGTTTTCCGTGATGCAAGTGGAGAAGAAAAAGCTAGAGGTGCAATAGGCGTTGCTGGCAGTGAGGGAATAGCAGATAGGGATGGAACATTCTCATAATTACACTCTCCAATTTCGCGCACGATAGAATCTGATATAACATCAATATTATCAGTGTTCGATTCTTCGTCTTCCGATGTACTGATTGTTAGGTTTGCAAGGGATGATGTAATTGATGGTGCAGAAGAAGAGAACGGGGAAGAAGCAAAAGCACGCGGGTCATCATGCAGTTCTGTTTCAGAATCTGAATTTTCACTAGCATCGGAAGGTGCATGTACATTTGGCACTAAGGCAATGATTTTACTAGCACGGTTAGGCTGTTGACAAAGAAAAATAAACCAAAATAAGCACCGCAACCAAAAAAAAAAATATTAGGCTTTTTGGCGTAGTCCGCCACAGCGGACACAGTGTAAAAGTACTACATCTCTATACAATTAGCAATGTTCGCTGTGACGGACAAAGCACTATAACAACAAAAAACACAATGAAAATGAAAAGGGCCTCATTTGTTTTTGGTTTATAATTATTTATAAAATGATTATCTAATAGCTCAGTCGAGATTTCAAGGCATTCATAGGCAAAAAAGAGGAAAAAGAAGTATAAATACCTTGAGCAAAACAGGTGGCCGTCTTTGCGCCGACATTTTGTGTCACGACTGACTTATTGCAGTGTTGTGCACTCAAAATATATTTTCTACTATTAGTTTATGAATTTAAGAAATATTTAGTCGATTTTAAATTGCTGAAAATCGAATAAAAAACTAGTAGGATTTATTTTTTGTTGATGTCCGTCACACCGGACTTTATCAAATTAAGGGTTAACAAACCCACAGGCCGCAGGCGTAGAGGGATGTACAATACGCTCTAAATAGAGTGACTTTTACCCCCCTCGAACACCTAGCAAATCTGCGGGCTATCATGTTGGCTCGTATTGAGAGCGACCTTCGCTCTCTCCCAATATCCTCATTATCACTTAGGTCAGGCGTGAGAATATGTCCCAAGTATTTAAATTTATTTACTCTCTCCAGAGATTTCCCGTTCAGTCTAACAGGGGGAACATTTTGAATTTGTACTGCCCCAACCCCAAAAACCATGAACTGGCTCTTTGCCACGTTATATCGCAAACCATGATCACGAGCATAGTCCTCACAAACACTTCACAACTTTCTTAGGCCACATACTGACGCACTCAGCAACACCATGTCGTCCGCATAACTGAGATTATTACAGATACTCCATCAATATGGCAGCCGACATGGCAGTTGCTGAGCGCGCCGATGAGGTCATTCATGTATATGTTGAATAACGTTGGAGATGACGATTTTAAATTTTGAATTTAAAAGACTTAACTGAAACTTAAAAGACGACATTATAGACTATATAATTTAAATATATATTTTAAATTTCTTAAGATTAGTATAATATATAACTAAAATAAAAATAAAAAATGTACTTACATTGCATATTTACCCTTAAGGTCTCAGTACACTATAATATTAACTGTTTTAGTATTTATGTGTACGACAATGATGTTGAAAGAGCCGGAGCCTCCTAATACAGGCATTGTTTGCTTAAAAGGGGGCTCCAAACACGTTAACATGTAATGTACTTACTATTTAGCACAATAAACTATTTTGTATTGTATTTTGTATTGTATAGACTAAGTTTCTTCAGTGCCGTTAGACTTAGTTACTTCTAAACGATACATTGCTCTTTGCATACTCAAACTTTCAGCTATATAAAAATTATTGTAGTCTGATTGAGTATCTTACTACTAATTATAAATGCGAAAGTGTAGATCGATGGATGTTTGTTACTCTTTCACGCTTAAACGGCTGCACGTATCTGGATGAAACTTGGCTCAGCGGTAGATCATTGTCTGGAATAGCACATAAACTATTCTTTATCCCGAAAAAAATTTTGGTTTACGTGGGACAATGTATCAACTTTGACATAGAAGAAGTCGCGGGCAGAAGCTATATAGTATATGCCTATAATAGGAGGATATTATTTTTACTATCGCATTGCAAGCAAAAAAAAATCAAAAAAAAAAAAAAATGCAAATTCTCAGTAGCAGCTCGGAGTTTGGATTTGTGCCCGTTTAATGGCAATAGGCTCGCCCCCTATTACATGGGACCTAAATATACCGGCGAACTGTGGGTGTACATTGGTGCACCTCTGCCTAACCCTTCGGGGAATACAGGCGTGATGGTATATTTTTATTTTATTTTTTATTTTTACTATCGCATTGCTTTACATCAAATAATGTTTATGAGAAACGTGTCTGATCTTATCGTCCTGGTTCACGATTTTCAATGTAAAATGGTATACAATAGCTCAATTTGTCGTATAAACGTCGACGTAAATTTTCATTATCGATCACGTTTATGTTCCTACAAAATTTTCCACAAGGATACATTCACAAGGCTTACTTTATTGGAGTGTAGGTTTTCAATAATGAACCCTGTTATAATTTATTTTAAAGCTGATATTCTGTAAAATTAAAATTAACGAAATCAAACATTATCATGTGCCATCATCAAGATTATTTTGATTTAAATTAAAATTCAAGATGGGAGATGTCGGCATTTCATTTATAATAATAATACTTATTTAAAAAGAAATGCCAGTCTTGGGACTGCCGATAAAAGTGAAAATTTTGGTGACGCGGATGCATCAACATGTCTGTGACGCAGTTTCAGAAACCCAAAGCTTTTGCCCCTAGCAAAACAGCAAAATAAATTTGCACCTTAAAAATAAAATGACACAACGGTGTAAAAAAACACGAATCTTTAAAATATCGCCATTACAAACGCTTATAAAAATAGGCATTGAAAGTTGATAATAAAAGGTTTGGAAAGGTTCGCTTTGTATGTTGTTACCTTAACCGAATGCGAAGTCATATGACTAGGGCACGTGACGAGGGAAGCGGAGAAAAGAGGAGAAAGGACGAGAAAGGGCGAGAAAGCCATAGAAAAGCGACGTAATAGGAGAAAATAAATCGAATAGGTTTGTATGATTGTTATGAATGGAAAGATTTTTGGCATAGGTACCTTATACTGATTTTAGGGTGTACCCTTTTAAGCGGGTTGCTTTTATAGAGGAAGTGACGTAATGTAGGGTTATTATTCGGGCGAGAGGTGACGATTGAAAGTCGGCTAGTAATATTTTCTGTGATAATCGGATCTATATTTGGTAAATGTAGCGTTAATTTTGGGGAACATTCATTCATTTTAGATACTCGTAGAAACGTAGTGAATTGAACGTTGACCTATTTTATCATCCAACTATGGTATATGTAAGATACAATACAATTGTTTGATTTCCCGAATAGAATAAAATAAAATAATTCGCTTACTATAAGTAAAAAAAAATATATATATACCATCACGCCTGTATTCCCCGAAGGGTTAGGCAGAGGTTTACCAATGTACACCCACAATTCGCTAGTATGTTTAAGATCCCATGTAATATTTAGGGGGCGAGCCTAGTGCCATTAACCGGGCACAAATCCTAACTCCGAGCTGCTACTGAGAAATTCATAGAAAAACCCAATAACCCTTTTGGCCGACCCGGGAATCGAACTCAGGACCTCTAGCGTAGCATGTCTAGTGTAAAATATCTGACAAGTCTGCATGTTTTTTTTAAAAAAAAAAGTACTTTTCATTCTGTTTATAACATCATCATCATCTTCCTACCCTTATCCCATGTTACTTGGGGTCGGCGCAACATGTTTTCTTCTTCCATGCCAACCTGTCAACCGTCATGCTATCACTGACTCCCTTCTCTTTCATATCATTTTTCACACAATCCCTCTTCCTCTCCATCCATCCACATTTATATCCATAATTCTGTTTATAACATATTCTTCAAATTGTAAAACAACTTTGTGAAGAGAAAAACTCGAAAATTAAATGTAACATCCAACTCATTAAATTTTCAAGTTTTTGTCTATAACAATTTTCGCTTCGTAAAGTTGAGCACAAAATCATGCAAATATGAGTATCTTAGCGACATCTAATAACAGAAGTATAACAATTCCTGCCAACTTTGTTTAAACTTGACAACTTTAAGAAAATATTGTAAAGAAAGTTTTGCGACGAAAAATTCTTATCTTGGAACCCCTTACAGGATTTCGCGAAACGTTCTATTATATCGCTAGCATCAAAGGCGCTGGGTAGCGAACTTAATTGGCGTTGTCGTTCAAGTTAAATTTTGTAGAACATGCTTTTAAAAGGGGTTCAACGGACTTTGATGATTTTCGATGTTGATTAACTTTGTCTCACTTTATGGGGTGACTTGGGACAAGAAGGGCAGATTTCATCAAGATACGCTTGTATTGAATGATCAAAGTTTTGAAGGTGTTATTATATTCGAGGTAAAAAGGCTTTCCTTTTTGCAAAAAAACAATTTAAATTTTGTTATCATATTTCCTTAAATATGATAACAAAATTTAAATTGTTTTAAAAAATGCTATCCACCTCTCTAAGTAAAGTTATTCCATTTATTCAATCAATTATTGTTATTTTTTTTTTATATACACAATCATAGGTATTTTTTTTGTACACTAGCAATTTTTTCTGTATTGGGGATACGATTACAGACATATAAAGTCGCTAACAAAAACAGTCAGCCCCGGAACATTTATCAGTAGGCCATACAAATATTTGTTACTAGCGGGAGTTAAAACTCCGGCACGCATTGTCCTGCAAATCGCTCAGCCACTACACCAATTACCAAAAACACATTAGCAACTTGAACACGTGAACATTTGGCAGTTCAACCATTAAAAAATAAAATGACACAAGTGCCAACCTAGATACCTAGGCAATTTTTTTTTTCGTTCACCGTCAATTAGTAACCAATTCACATTTTTCCTCGCTCCACCGACGAACGAAGATTTCTTTAAACAAACTTAATGGAACTAAAACAATCGCCTCTCTAGCAATTATGCTAATTATCGGAATCGTTCACGGTAGAGAAAATTATTCGATTTCCGTGTTCCCTTCCAATGTCAATGTTGGAACAAATCGATTTGTTCTAGATTGGAAAAATAATTAGGTGTAATTAGGGAGGCACTGTTACTGGTGTGAGAACAACAAATATTATCATTATCGTCTTTCACCCAACAGAGGTCTACTGCTGAAAGGACCACACGGTGGGTTAACAATCCTACATGACTGGGAGGAGATCAGGCGCGTAAATGTATTCTCCAGACCGATTCCGGCCACGGCGGCTAATCTTAATGCAGACTAGCCAAATACGCAGGAGATTATTATAGTGCACAAGTGTGTGCACAAACACAGGTGTTCTCCCTCTTCCGTAACTCTTATAGACCGATGGGATGGCAATCCGACACGATCGAAAAAAGATCAGGTGCTGGACCAACGGCTTTACGTGCTTTCCAAGTCACGGGGCTGTGACACCACCAACTTCCGAACTCCAGGTAGCTACTGTAAAATTCCTAATGGAAAAACACCATAATATTTTGCGGCCCTGGAAATGGAAGCCATGTTTAGCACTCGTGCTTACGGTCACGAGACCAGTTCATCATTGTAATCATCAAACAGATTTCGCAATAAAATCTGAAGATCCAGGTCTCGTCGTGTATCATATAATGCCAGCATATTATTATCCCACTGTAAGGCAAAGGCTGTTTCTCAAACAGAGACGGCATGACCATTGATCACCACCACAGAACAAATAAAAGAGATCACCACACTTGCTTTCGGCGAACGATCGAGATACTTGCAACTTGCAGCGATACCTCATTTGTTGAGTATGATACGAAGTTTAAAATGTATGAAATGTATGATAAATATACCTATTAACATACACATTCATACTCACATACATACATACATACATACCGGTCAAAATCATAACCCTCCTTTTTGCTTCGCCGTTGTTGGGTAAATAGCAATTTATCATAAAGCATATAATTTGCAAGTACCTATAAATCGTTGAGATATTGTTATCTTGACAGATAAGTTATAATTTTAAATGAGACATAATCTGACAGATAGATGTGTATTATAATAATATAATCACTACGTTATTTATCGCAGAATTTTATAATGTGCGGATAATGAGACTCTTACTCATTATTTAATTATTTCATTATCGCTTTATTAACACACACACATACAGTTTAAAATAATGAAAAATGATGTTTCTTTATAAATAGATGACAAGCTACTTCAAAACAATTATTTATAGAAATACTGTCAAATTTTGTTTGGAGAAACATAGAAAATGATAACTCAAGTGGCCATTCTGCTTATTTTTAGGGACGATCGCAATCAAGTCATTTATGACAAGATTTTCTCATTTTTGACATTGATTGTCGCTGAGAAGAGATTAGTTATATCTACTAATTAAAAATCTTCAGAATCTAGTCGAAACCCCATCTCAACAACAGTCAAGTTAAAAAACGTAGGTAAATTAGAAGCATTATTGACGGTTACATATAAAAAAATCAAAACTTTATAGAGCAAATTTCAAAAGAACAATAAACGAAATAACAAAGTTTGTAACCTTTTTGAAAGATTGAGATTGAGATTAGAATGCGTCCTTAAAAATACTACAATCGTCTCTGACGTTCATGGCTATCAGTCTGTGAGCTAGCAATACGTACCTATGGCGTTAATGCTCCCTAACTTCAATTCCCCATACATTGACCCATGTAACTGATACCTACATAGATAACAACGTTTACAGTCATGGAAACAATCATACAGCTGTTTGAAACAACATTAAGATACATAAATTAGTAAGTACAGTCAAGAGCATAAATATGTTTCAAATAGCTTTTGCCTGTCCGCGTCAAACTTGATATACTCGTATTATCCCACGCGTACATTTTTTCGAGATAAAATGTAGCCTATTTGCTATTCCAGACTATATTTCTATTTCTATGGCAATAGACTCGCCCACTATAACATGGGACTTAAAAACATACCGATGAGCTCTGGGTGTATATTGGTTACAACTTTGCCTAAGCCTTCGGAGAATACAGGCGTGGTGATATGTTAAGTTATGTTTATCTCTGTGGCGTTCATCCAGACCCGTTTAGCTGTTCTAGCCTGCAGTGTGATTCTCTAAGCCTCACTTCGTAATTCGAAAGCTGAATCCGCAGTGAGATTACAAAATGGTATTCTGTTATACACGATCTCGCCGGTGACGTCACCACGGCGAACGAATACTAAACCAATGACAAGTTGGTTCGTTAACGAAGTGAGCGCGATCACTTTAGTGAGACTCGTTTTCGAGTTTGCATTTTAGAGAAGCGCACTACTGATTGCCTAACAAACATTCATCCATCCATCCAAACTATCAGATTCATAATAGTAGATAGTAAGATTACGAGAAATTCACAAGCGATTTACTCCTGAACTAACGATTGCAACTCTGAGGAAAGACAGCTTTCATGTTTTATTAGTATGGTTCCGAAAATACTGTGTTCGTAATATTACAGTCACATCTGTCGCACAAAGATTCATGTCGCGTTGTCACAATAAATCTTCGTGTTCGATATACACATGACGAATGCATTCGCAACTGTTAAAAAATTGCGTAGTAAAAAAAACACTACTACACAATAGGAAATTCGTCTGTATTGTGGGTGCGTTTACAAAAATAAATATAAACTCACATACACAAACAGCTACACCCGGCACAACTATCTGAAGGTGATACAAATATTTGCTCCGTGCGGGAATCGAAACTGCTGCGCCAAACATGTCATGAACTAAAATATTATCATTCACACATACATACCATTACGCCAGTATTTTCCAAAGGGTTAGGCGGAAGTGTACCAATGTAAGTACACCCACAGTTCGCCGGTATGTTTAGGTCCCACGTAATAGAGGGCGAGCCTATTGCCATCAATCGGGCACAAATCCTAACTCCGAGCTGCTACTGAGAATTTCATAGATAACCCCAAAAACACTTTTTGCTCGACCTGGGAATCCAGCCCAAGACCTTTAACGTAGCAGTCGCTTTTAGGGCTACTAAGCTAACGAAACACAAAAATATCAGTCAGTCGAAAAACATGGCGATAATTCAGGCAAACTAGACGCGTAGACACTAAACAGCGAGCATAGGAAGTGTAGGTAACCAAACGAACTTTGTCGCGACAAAGCCCTTTGATGTGCACGTTACCGACAGCCCCGCAAAGGGCATTGGAGTTCGCCTCAATGATTCGCACTGTGACGAATTGCTTGCTCAATCGTGTCGCAACAACGCTAATCTTCGCCTTATCGCGGGAATGAGGGCACGTTATTACATGATAAGTTTAAATATCAATGACTAGCGAACTACCTGCGACTTTGCCCGCGTGGTTATTTCTTTGTTTGGTTACATGATACTCACGAATAACGTGGCTTTGTATGGGTAAAAGAATTTTTTAAATCGGTTCAGTAGATCTAGAGATTACCCCCTACAACCTCACAAACCTCTTTATAATATTAGTAAAGATACATTTAGGAGAACATCGCTATTTTGCTCAATCTTTTTCTAAAATATAAAAGGAGAACCTGCCTGACCGACTGGCTGCCTGTCTAATCAGCGCACAGCCACTACTAGACCTGGGGACGTGAAATTTTCACGCGGCTTCCTGTTATTATGAAGTGAGCGTTAAAAAAGGATTTTTGGAAATAAATCTCCTAAGCGGTTGAAAAGGTAAAACTTACTCCAATTACTAGCCTAAGTAAATAATTAAATTGAATAAGGGACTCAAAAATTCTTTCGCATCTCCGTCACCTAGAAATGTGCTCAAAACACTGGCAGCATTGCTACGTTGGATGGCAATGCGTATCTTCTGGCCAAGGTAAACACCAGCCTTTGGGTCACGAGAATTGTCAACCAACCAAGGTATAAGAGAGTTTAGAGGATCTTGAATTTGTATTATGAAGTACAAAATCTTCCCAATAGAAATCGCTTTCAAAGTGCAAGTTGTAACATGTTTACGCTCATGACTGTACGGCCGTGATCGCAGGGCGAGATTATTGATCTGTTACGATAACCTGACTTACTGTGGCTTACTCGCTTGTCCTATTTTACCTCATTGTTTGTATGTTAGACTTCCTATGGGGGTTATATCCATTCTAATCTACCGGTTAATCCAATTTCACTATAGGTACTAAGTGTTTTTTACAGAATAGCGACAAAAAAGAACAGTTATTTCATACATTTGTGTTCACATGTCCACAAAATGTCATCATCTACTTAGCTTTTTTCCTAATTGTGTTGCGGTCGGCTTCCAATCTAACCGAATGCACCTGAATACCAGTGTTTTACATGGAGCGACTGCCTATCTGACCTCCACAACCCAGACTGGTTTTCTAGTTGACTATCTGAAACGACTGTCAAAGATCTACATATCCATAAAATGTATGGAAAAACTTAATTATTTCAAAAGGATGATAGTACAATAACCCCTTTTGAAGTTTAGCGTAAACAAAAAGAGGTTGAGTACCTTTTTTACATCAAGCCCCTATTTACCGATAATTGATGTAGGTATAGAGATACCTGTCTACTTTTAAGTAGGTATATAACATAATTATTCTGTATGGGTTTTTAAATATTTAGTTATGGATTTTAAAGAAAACGATACCTACTACGAAAAGTTTTAAACAAAAAAAACAACCGCCTTCAAAAACTAAAAAGTGAAAAATAACTTTAGCTTTGGAAGTCGGTGGCTTTGGTTCTGTTTGTTGTTTTGTATTGCCACCGACTTCCAAAGCTAAAGTTATTTTTCACTTTTTAGTTTTTGAAGGCGGTTGTTTTTTTTGTTTAAAAGTTTTTTATTTTTTGCTTTTTAGTATCAACTTCCTGTCATCCAAATCCATGAAGGAACATACTACGTAAATTAACTTGACACCACTAAAAAGTCATAAGAAAGCAGAATACTTATGCGATTTTGTTTACTTGGAGGACAAATTCTCGAATAAGTACTACTGAATATATCTGTGTTACCCTTTCGAGTGTACACGCGTGATGTTATGTTGTGTGATGGTGTAAACAATGCTTAGATATGCTATAGCAACAATCGCGATTAATCTGCTGTTATTTATTGAAGAGTTCCCCCGATTTCTACAAGATCCCATCATCAGATATTGTAATGGTGACAATGGGACCACACGGGAAACACCAGCTTTCAAATAAAAAAAGAATCATGACGATCGGTTCACCCAGTCGGTAAATATTAGGTAACAAACATAAAAATCTAAAAAAAAAAAAAAAAAACAGTCGAATTGATAACCTCCTCCTTTTTTTGAAGTCGGTTAAAAACTTTAAAAAGTAAAGATGTTTGCTATTGTATTGTATTTGTATGCTTAGTTGTAAAGATTAATATCACGTGGAAAAACTAAGAAGAGAGCTTTTTTTGTCCAAAAAGAAATGACGTTTTCATGGCCACCCAAATTAAATATAACCCCCCTTTGGCTTTGCCATAGTTGGGTAAAACGAAATAGGGGTAATTCTACTAACTTTTAGGAACGATCGCAATCTAAACTCATTTTCTAATTTACCTAAATTTTTGACATGGATTATCGCTAGGATGAGATTGCGTCTGGATTCATCACTTGACGCAATAGACCACGTCTACCAATTTCATCATCATCATATCAGCCGCAGGACCTCCACTGCTGGATATAGGCCTCCCCCATAGATTTCCAAAAGGACCGGTTGGAAGCGGCCTGCATCCAGCGCTTTCCTGCGATCTATTTTATCTACCAACCGATATTATTACCGACATTAGACCGACATTATTTTGTCTCCAACAAGATGGACAGACGACCTAATAAAGGTCGCCGGAAGACGCTGGATGCAGGTCGCTTCCGACCGGTATATGTGGACATCTAAAGGGGAGGCCTATGTCCAGCACTGGACGTCCTATGGCTGAGATGATGATGATGATGATGATTTTATCTACCGACTTAAATCTTCGGTTATTATGTAAAATCAAATCATTGAACATGACACGGAAATATAAACATAGAACCTTTGCTATGTTTACTATTGTAACCATTTGCCGCTCAACAATCTATTATATTGAATACTAGCTTCTCCCGCGACTTCGACCGCACGGTTTTATTCACCCGGTTTATGTTACGTCTTTGGTTATTGCTCCACGCTCCTATGTTATAGCGTGATTCGAAACATCATGCCTGTATTCCCCGACGGGTTAGGCAGAGGGGTACCCATGTACACCTCTGTACGACATTGCGTACACAATGTAATTTGTGTGATGTGTGATGACAAAACCTATAAAAAAGCCTCATGAATGTGACTTTTTTTAACCTTTACCTTCGCTAGGATTTTCTCCTAAATGGGCCATGCAAAAATTTGTTCCGTAGCGGGGATCGAACCCGCGACACGTAGTGCACCAGCCGCAGCTCAACCACTGCGGTAACTGTGCCGTTAAATATGTATAAATTGCCGGGGCTGCGGGTTGTTCGAAAGAGATACCGCGCCCCCAAAACGCAAAGGGCACAAGAAGGATCATGGATGGGTTTTAGTCAGTAAAAATCTGACACTCCCTCCCGCTCCGCGCAGGGCGGAGAAAGTCACTTTATGATTTCCCATCTTGAAAAAAAAAAAATGTCTAAATAAGTTTTTTTCCAATCCAACTGGTTCAAGAGATTAAAATTTAAACAAACAAACAAACAAACAAAAACTCTTCAGCTTCGTTATATTAGGATAGATAAAAGTGGATGGTACTTGAGGTATCGATTTATTGTGGTAACAAACATTTCATATTTGTTCTACCGTAGTTACAAATAAGGGCTCCTATGTGTTTCTATGATTGAGTATCGTTAAAGTATGTTGTCTCGTTAAATTCTGATGTTATTATTGGTTAGGAACTTTCCATGGTCATCGTTGAGGTAGAAAGAAATTGTGTTGAGTGAGGATATTGGTAATAAACTAGCTTTATGCCGTGATTTTCTCCGTATCCGCGGATCCAACTTAGGTCTTACGTATCTGGTAAACATAGAAAACGTTCTATAAAGGACATCGTGATGCAAAACTTTGTGATAGATTTAGATTATAATTCTAGACTACTCAGTCAGTAGCAATTATGTTTTTCTTACTCCTCCGCTAATCTTTTCTGGTTAATTTCGTAGCGGGATTCAAGACAGTTGAATCGTTTCTCCGGGACTCGTCAAGCTTCATTGCCTCGGCGCTTTTCTGGTGGTCGCCACTGTTGGCTCCAGCTTACAGGAGTTGCGGTGGTTGGGAAATAGTATGGCATTCTTCAACCTTTAAAAAAAACTGCTCAGTTAAAATATGCCATAAAAAAGTGTGTTAAAATGTATAGAGCAGCTAGTGTTTTAGCAGCCGTCTAAGTTCAATATGACATGGAAGACACCTTTATAATACTATGACCTACTTGGTAATAGGTATATCAATTTTATTATACTGAACCCACCAGTAAACCGTAAAATGTCACTGTCTATGATTCACAGTTTACACTATAATTGTGTACAAAACAAGTCATTATGGATTATGAGGAAATTTACAAACATTTATAGGAAAATGATTAAATAAAACAATTATATGGAATTTTGAACAAAAGAGTGAAGAATGAGGCTACACGAGAACGCTGTGGGTTGAAAGCAGGGATGATATGATTTAAATCATTTGATTTTAATCAGTGATTTAAATCGCGATTAAAATCAAGTGATTTTTTTAAAAAAATCGTTGATTTAAATCAGTACTTTTTTTATTGCAACCAAAACAGCCAAAAAGGGTCGTCCCTTAAGGAACTACGGCGCACACATACGTGTGCATCGCTAATATGCCTATAGGTATCATTATACGGTTCGGGGGTTCCCCGAAATTTAAACTCGCGCCTGAAATCTCTCTTTTTATTCGAATCGTCATTTTTATTTTTTGTTAAATGTTACAAAATGGAAGTGGTGTTTTTTAATTACCTTTAGAAGAATATATGTCTGTTTATTTTCGTTAATGTCATTTTATATAAATTTAATTAAATATTTTTGTTAAATAGGCAAATAAATATGCTACATCGTTTTTTTTATAAAAGAATGACTTAATAAAATAACTAATATGTTACTTAACAAAAAATATGTCGTTTTTTTAATAAATAACTGTCGTTCATACTGAAAACGATCCGATATTTAAAAAAATCAAAAAAATCTGATTAAAATCAAATAAATCCGATTTAAATCAAATTAATCCGATTTATTTGATTTTTTTATAAAAATCATGATTTTTATCAACCCTGGTTGAAAGAGAATGCTTAGATGGTTCGGTCATATTGAGAGGATGAGTGATAGGTGACTCATATGGAAATTAAATGGCAGAGTGGCAACGCAGGGAGGGGCCCTAGAAAGACCTACCCTGACCTTCTGAACCGATATTGATAAAACATATCTAAGAATCATTACTAGGAAACCAGCTTTCAAATTAAAAAATAACCGCATTCAACCGAATGCCACAAACAGACACACAGTGACGTCAAACTTATAACACTCCTCTTTTTGAGTCAGGGATTAAAAAATGGGGCGTAACTATTTGAATAAAAAACAGTTAAAATAAGAAACAACATCAATTTTAAGAATTGATGTTGTTTCTTACTTTAACAGTTTTTTAAAAATATGTGGTATTCAATGAGAAGAATATTATGGAATGAAGGTATAACATAATGTAATACGTTTTTATTAAGAGTATTTTCTGGCCCTTTCTTCTCTATACGAAACTACTTTTTGAAATGGGCAACTAGATTCAATAGTTTTAATTAATTGACGTTCAAAAGTGCCTTTTAATGGTCCAATTGGAGTAAATGATTTGACTTTGACTTTGTTTGCCATTTTTTATTGGTCAATTCAAATATACGCCGATCTACCAGTGGGACCCATAGTTTGAGAAATGCTGACATTATATAGACCATTTGCTTCAATCAATATGTATGTGTTATGTAACTTTACACTGAAAACTCTTCCACTTCTGCTTACACTATTTGCACATAAATCTCTCAAAGATTCAGAATTAACAAAAAAATGTATCATGGCTTTAGTAATGAACATTATAATGATAACAATTAGAGCTGTAGTACCCAGTAACGTATGTGGTAAAAATTAATATCAAGGTCGGGAACGCGTCATGAGCGTGCGATCGATAGCCGAGTGTGTGTCTCCATTGTATATTACATTGGTTTATTCACGCGTGATTTATTGATTCATTCCGGTTTTAAAATAATATACCATCACGCCTGTATTTCTCTAAGGGTTAGGCAGAGGTGTAACAATGTATTATAATTTAGGCCCCATGTAATAGGAGGCGAGAATATTCCTATTCCTGTTTTAGTATTGGTTAGAAAATAATTTGCTAAAATTAAAAAGTTTATTTGCTTGAAAGATGTAATTCCTGAAAGTACTGATCCGATTATAATATTTCTTTCACTAATTTTAAGCTACAATTTTGTCAAGCCTACCATAAAAATTACCATTAGCCCTAGGCTATGTTTAATGGTATACTTGACTTCCATGCGAACGAATTTTTGGTCACAAACTAGCAAAATTTTCAACAGAAAAATAAAACTTCAAAGCAAATAATTTACTTAATTGTATTTTGTTTGTGGTTATTGTCTAGGTAATTTAATCTAACAATCGTTGCAGAACACATATCAAAAATAACAATAAAAACAAAATTATTTTACTTTGAGGCTCGCCCAAATAAACAAGCAATAATAACCAAAAAAAATTAACAAAGATTTGATTTTCCTTCTAGAAAAAAAGTATAACGAGTACCTACTACAAAATTTCCCTAAACTCTTTATCGCCGACCGATCAGTCGGGCTTGAGACTTCCAGGGGTGAACAACCCTTTAAACATGGCCGACTAGATTTATTATCCGTTAAACTTTAGTGGCTCCCTAGAGATATCTTTTGAGGCAGCACACTAGCCTAGGAAATTTATCTGTTTTTGTAGCCTAGGTATCGGAACAAACCCGTGAGGTAAAATAAACTAAACTAATGTAAAGATCCTATTAGTTTATTACGAAACCAGTGATATTCTCTTGGGGTTGTTGTATTTTAAGGTGTATTAAGGTCTGCCTAAGGGTCTGTTTCCAATGTTTGTAAAATAAAACATTTTACAGTATTTGTAATAATGTTTTTCTGAGTTGTCTAATGTGAATGTGAATCAAGTAAAATCAAATTGAATAAAGGACTTTTAGTGATTTGGTTGTTTGTGTGGGTATGTGAGTTTATATGTTTGTAAATGCACCTACAATACAGAGAAAGTCTTTATGTAGGCCAACGCATTGTTTATTTTTTAAAATGACGTATCTATGGTGAAGATTAGCTCTCAATGGCACCATGGAATATTTTCCCGAAATTAAAAAATAATTATTGAAATAATAAGGCTCTCCGCCCACGACTCATGTTTTGACAGATTTCTTCGTCGGCGAGAAAAAATCTGTCAAAAATTGGTAAAAAAATCGACTGTAGGCGGAGAGCCTTAAAAAAAACCGATCAAGTATTTATTTTATTTCATACAAGTAGTTATTTTATTTTAGAACTGTGTTGTTTACCTTATAATTTAAACTGTAGAAAATAAATGATTGAAATAATATTGAATTTGTTTAAACCAGTCAGTGACTCTAAAGTAAATTATGTAGAAACATTATTATCTTCACACAATAATTGGAACACACCAGCCGTTACATTTTGATAACATAATCATGAAAAGTAAACAGTTTAAAAAACTGAAGTAATTGTATGTAAGAATTGTACGTAATTGACATTGACATTAGTATTTTATTCAAACCAGAAACGGTTATAATTTGGAGATACTTAATATGTGACCATCATGTATCTATAAATATTTTTTAATACCATAATCATTATTTCATGAACGTACTGCTTAAACATATATTGTAAAACTATTTTTTAACAAGTAAGTATGGAGTTTTTCTCCATTTCTCTCTATACGAAAGATATCTTTCGGAACAACTAGATCTAATTATTATAATTCTATACAATAAAATCGTACATTTCTTCTCCATAAAAAAAAATACTTTTTTAAATCGGTAACTAAAAAAGTCTGTTATTTTCTTCAAAATTTTTGTATTAAAAATAGCTAATAATATTTTAATAAAAAAGAAGAAATTACCAAAAAAAAAACCTTAACAAAAAATCTATAACAATTATTACACAACAATTACATCATACAAATACCGTACAGTCCAATCACATGGAAACACACACGGCGACCCGTCAGTTTATATTTACGCGCCGTCTGACGCAGGCGCAGTGACTTACGCGACGAGGTTATGATCGCACGTGTGCTAATAAAACGCCGATAAATAACACATATAAACAGTGTATCGATAACAGAACAATCGATTCTCGATATGAATTCGATACCAGTGAACCTACAGGAGTTGAAAGCGGAGGATTTTAAAAAGTTTCTCGATTCATTCGATCATGTGTTTTCGGATTGTGATGGTATGTTTATTTGAGTTAATTAGTGATATTGTGTCTTTTGTTTATGTATTGTTGCTATGTTAGTAGTGCAAAATGTTGTTAGAACTGAATAAATATCGTATACTTAGTGATGTACACGTTGCCGGTTAGTGTCATCGGCATAAAACCGGTATCGATACCTACTAGATTTTATTGACCCCTTGTTCGACTCTTCAACTGTAGTTCTGTATATATTTGGCGAATGATCGACACTCAATTGTTTTTCGAAATATGACTAGTTTTTATCAATATTCCAATTAGTGAACACAATAATTGGTATCAGCTGTTTCATACTGATAACATCATTTACACAATTATTATTAAGTAGGTATAATTATTTGTAAATGTATATAGCAATTTTTTTTAAGAAGTTGATGATTTTCATAAAAAATAAAAAATAAACAGTTTCCAACGAGTTTAAATCTTATAATGACAGTAGAATCTTTACATTTCAAACTACGTAGCCTTGAACGTTATCGCATACAGATTAGTTCAGTAATATAACACTGTTTATTTTTTGAGGATATTATTATCAGCTCAGAATATTATCACATACACTGAAGTTGGATTGAACGAGATAAACCTTTCTTTTTTGTCGGGGTAACTCAAGGATTGATTTCCTCTATCTGGGGAAAATAGACAACAAGTAAAGAACAAGTTTATTGACACACATCCACTATAACCCCGCGGTTCCTTCTACCACCATGAGTCGGAAGTCCGATATACACTTGACTTTTGACTTTACGAGGATAAATCTAAATAAAAAAAAGAAGTTTAAAAAACTAAAACCCGACTACAAAAAATTCACGTTCTAAAAAGTATGAAACAAGAAAACATTCTCATCTGAAAGCCGTGGTCGTATGCCACTTTACCCTAAACTTTAGTGCTAAAGATTCATGTTCTATAACTACATACATACAGTTTTACCTGAATTAGGTGGCATACGACCACGGCTTTCAGATGAGAATGTTTTCTTGTTTCATACTTTTTAGAACGTGAATTTTTTGTAGTCGGGTTTTAGTTTTTTAAACTTCTTTTTTATTTAAAATATTTTGGGGTTTAAATTTAGACATTTATATGCGTAATATTATTGGAACTGCAACATATATACACAATATATGAAATAATAATCTATTAAGTCTCCCAAACGAAATATTGGTTAGTTAGATAGGTTTATGATGCGTTCTAAAGGGTGCTATGTACAATTTACTTATATAATATATATATATATATATATATTTGAAATGTGCTAATTAAGCCCTTTAGTTTGATATGCAACACGACCATATTTGGAAGAAAAAAATTTTTTTTTCACATCTTCTTGAGCCCCAGAGGGCGCCACATACAATTTATTGCAACATAATGTAGCCTATAACCAGCGGACGATCAAGACGCTTCTAGTGACACCTCATTTGTCAATTTACGTTAGACGGTTTAGAAGTTATGAGGGAACAGATGAACATCCATACATACATACATACATACATACATACATACATACATACATACATACATACATACATACATACATACATACATACATACATACATACATACATACATACATACATACATACATACATACATACATACCGGTCAACCTCATAACCCTCCTTTTTGCTTCGCCGTAGTCGGGTAAAAAGACGTTCACACATTCATAGTTTGTATACCTCGGTATGTGGAATTTTTACAGCAACAACCAAGCATCAGGAAGTCATGTTAAATTTATTTCATGTTTAATATCTTTTTTATAATAGACATCTGCATTACCAGAGGCCTTGCAGATGCGTTGCCATCCCAGAGATAAAGTTGAAATGTCTCATGTGCCTGTAATTACACCGCCTATACTAGCCTATACTGTCCCAATGCTAAGCAAAGGCTTTTCCCAAGTTCCTTTCAAATATTCTTTTCTTGTGCCACCTCGAATCCTCGGTACAAGTCTAGGTCATTCAGGTCAGGTCACCCCTTCCTGTGTCAGCTTCGGTGACTCCAACTATCCTCAGGTACCAATCACTTACCACTATAAAGTAATGGTTTTCTTTCTAGGAGTAATATGGAACAGAGCACCAATTCCTGGTTCTGGCCAATTCTTCAAACTGATGAAGAAGCATGGAAAGACTGTTCACTACGTCTCAAATAATAGTTTAAGAAGCAAAGAGAATTATGAAGATCGGTTCAAAGCTGCTGAAATTGAAAATGGCTACGTAAGTTACATATTACGCTAACCCAGTTGAGCGGTCCTGGTTTCGATTTCCAGGTCTGGCAAAAAGTGTTATTGGGTTTTTTCCATTAGGAATTTCTCAGTAGCAGCCTGGAGTTTGGAAGTTGGTGGTGTGACACCCCCGTGTCTCGGAAAACACGCAAAGCTGTTGGTCCAGCGCCTGATCTCTCTCCGATCGTGTAGGGTTGCCGTCCCATCGGACTTTGAGAGTTAGGGAAGAGGGAGTGCACCTGTGTTTGTGCACACACTTGTGCACTAAAATAATCTTCTGCGTATTTGGCTAATCTGCATTAAGATTAGCCACACTGGCTGGAATCGGTCCGGAGAATACATTTACATAACGGTGATTTATGTTTGTAAACTAAAATATGATATTCGAAGACAAGCTCTTGGGTAAATGCCATTGCTTATATAACTCAGATTTGGATTTGTTAACTCAAGGTTAAACGAATCTTCTGTCCGCGACTTCATTTGCGTGTTTTATTTCCCCCGCGTTACATTACGTCTTTGGTTACAGTTCCTCTCTCATGTTTCGTAGCGTGATGCTATTTAGCGTATACTATTTCTCATGAATCTGGCTATCATATTACATAAACATATATATTTTCTAACCGGACTGATACCATTAGAAGTTAGCGGGTACAAACGATTGAACTTTCGATTTAGAATATGGAAAACACAAATTAAAATATTTGTCTCAATTCTAAAAGTGTTTTTCAACAAATTTAAATCTGTCACAGTCATGGTTTCCGTAGTACAAATACCGCGACGGTAGCGGAACTAAAAACAACAGGGACGATACTTAAGTACATGCAAAACAATTTAAGCAAAAATCACTTTAATAATATTAACAATAGAGTTTATCTTTAAACATCTGCTGCGGTTTTAAGTGAAGTGTGATTGAGGTGAGTTGTCACCCCACTTCTGCTTAGGATTAAAAGGTCATCTTGTGCCCACTTGACCTAAATTCGGGGAGGATTTTAAAGAATAGGTTGACCGTGCCAATCGTTTGAAATTGACACTTTCTTGAAAGTTGATACGTGACTGTATGCATGATAGCCAATCAGTGCATTATTTTCATTGTGTTCTCTTCCTAAGAACATTATTCAATGGAGTTATTGTTTTTAGCATATCTGTGATCATTCACAGGTATGCTTGCTATGTTTGCTATGTATTGATATCATCATCAATTTACTAACTTATATTACTATATAATAACTGTTGACTAGCTTTTACCGGTGACTTCCTCCAAATGGAAATCAAAGTCAAAGACAAATCCGTTTTTACCTGATGTTTCTATCCTATAAACTATTTGCCAATTTTAGCTTCTCAGGTCAAGAAGTTTTCAAGATTTCGTGTTTAGTCAGTGAATGACCTAAGGATCAGACTTTTCGCTTTTATAACATAAGATTTCAAGTACGACAGTTGGTTTCATTTCAAGCAAAATGTCTGCAAATTTCCAGAAAAATCCACAAAATAAAATAAATCACCTCATTCCATTCCAAAAGCAGAATACCCGCTGAAAAGGAAACTGTCACTTATTATGCAAAACGCTGAACTATAAACTCCGCGTCACTGCATGGCGGCCAGCCAATCCATAGTTCTGTAACCACTTGGAGATCTGCCCGCCTCATAAACTGCGAACGAGGAAGCAAATAAAAGGAATTCTTTAAGATTCCTCAAATATTTTGAGAAGTTTCCGTAAATGGATTTAGTACTTCATACACTGGGAATGCTGAAGATGCAATATTTTCTGCAGCCCGTATTCGGGTTTATATTTTTCTTGAAAGTAACAAAAAAATCATATTCTCTCGAGCGATTCTCGATCACGATGGCCAAAATCACTAAACTCTTGCCAAGTACACCGAAAATACTATAGTACACAAGTATTTACGCAAACACTGATGCATTATTTCTACCTTCACTCAAGTAGTCCGATAGGATCGCCGTCCGACGCAAACGGGGTGAGTTTAGGCGCCAGATATGGCTTTATGTGCTTTCCAAAGCTTGGATCACACCACAAACGTCCAAATTCCGGGGTCCGAAAAAAATTCTTCTGTTTGACATTACAATAGCGCGTGATATGCTGTGATTGATAATGATAGGTACTATGACTACCATCTGACACGTGTAGAATTTTGATATAAAATTAACGTTACTGCCAAGTCATTAAATTCTGGGAGGTAAGGCAGAGATGCAAATAATTTGCTAGTTAAGGCATTTGCACGTGTTGGTGCGCTTGACAACGCGATAGTTGGAAATATACAGGCACACTTGGAATTTACTGGCGGTCTTTCAAAGAGTGAAAGTACTCATCATCATCATCATCATCATCATCATCTCAGCCATAGGACGTCCACTGCTGAACATAGGCCTCCCCTTTAGATGTCCACATATACGAAAGTACTCATGAATATGAACAACTTTTATTATCACACCAACTCTAAAATATCAATAAAAACTTAACTGTACCTGACAACCATGCATTTAAACATGATCAAAATGTAACGAAAAGCTTTTCATATTTTAGAGTTAGTTTCGAGTAGTTAGAGCTAGTTATAGATGTACGTATTTATGGTGATATGTTTAGTGAAAAAATAAGCCAGTACATATACACTTTCTGCCTAGATACAATGTAAAACATTTTTTTGTATAATCACAGGATTTTAGTATCCCCATTTGTCAAAGCATTGACGTTCACCTTATTACGTACTATAAACATTCTTAATACACAATTAGTTCCATAAACAGTAATTCAAAAGCGTAAGAAGTAATCGAAATCATTCATACAAAGTGTGATACTTACTCAAAATTTCATCATATCTTACAATAAAACTTTATGCCCCTGCATATTGTAAGCTGCTTTGCCAAATATGATAGTTTTATACCAGTAGTATTACATTCTAGATAAGATTAGCTTAGCATACGATATTATCTTTAACATTAGGACATGTAACTGCATATTTTTAGGGTAACCACAAGTAAATGCTTCCAAAGCTAAAAATATTCCCCTCGGCATTTTAAGCTTTACCGTGGTTTTGCTCCCGGACCATGAAAAGAAGTTAATTTTGATAAAATCTGAAAACTTCATCTGTCTATCTAATTAAGATAATATGATTATAACTGGATTAAACTGGACTGCATAATAACTGAAGGCCAATTTCACAAATAAAAATGTCCATAATCTAGTCTCAATGTCGTCTTAGTGCCAAAAAAATTTGGTAAATGAGAGTCATTTGATAGTTTAGATTGCGATCATTTCTAAAAGTTTGTAGAAAGAACCCCCTCTTTTTTGTTGCCGTGTTAGAAAATCTTTGTGGATCTCCACCGCTCTGGGGGGGGGGGGGGTCTGTTAGACTCTTACTGTTCAGTCCAGTTAAATAGGGGTGACGGACACGCACGTAGAATAACACCCAACTAGCAAAATAGTCTCAGAACTCGCACTTATAAGAGTGGTAGGCTTTAAGCGCTCTTATAATTGTTTTAGTACAATTATAAGAGTCATCGATCCTATATTACTTTTAGACAAGCCGGTATGTTCTCAAAAACGCTCAGTCTCATAACCAAGTCTCATATATGTATGTCGGAGAATGAGATCTTTTTGCTGCTTCTGAAAAGAGGTTGCATTCCATCTATGGATTGGCTACGCCCTCTAGTGTGAACAAGGGTACCTACTAATAGAGTCAGTACCTGGGCGGGCGTCGGTGGCACAGTCTGGTGACAGAAGGCTTGAGAGAGCGGTGTTGGTCATGGCGGACTAGACTGAAGGAAGGCTGAAGTCACTGAACCTGTCGGTTCACTCTAAGAGTGGTGTTTTATATTGTGTAAAGCTATGTAACTGAAGTAAAAGAGTATGTATGGAGTTTCTTGCCCGTTCTTCTCCATACGAAACTACCTTTTGGAATGGGCAACTAGATTCATTAGTCTAATTGAAATAAATGAACCATTGTAAACCAATACGGTCTTTGCTTGTCCGAGTAACCCAAAGAGAGAACACTAAAGATTCGCCCACGTTACGACATCAGAAGTGGGATTCGCTTGGACAGCAAATAGTTCTAGACTATTCTAAGAAAAGAATTGAACGCCGGAGATCAGACTGGATATTTTTGTCGCAAGCCTAGAATGAGCATTTCCACATTAGTGAATTATGAACCAGACATTATTGGTAGACTGTTGAATGTGATGATTGTGATGGAACAGCTTTCAAATCCTGAAACTATCATAGAAAACTGTTAGAAACCTGACCAAGAGGGAGAGAGTGGAAGGTCTTTCATAAAAGCCAGTAACGAAGACTTGAAGTCGAGACTAATCTTCTAGAATGGTCTCGTACTGCCGATCAATGTGTCACTGAATACCCGGAGGCAGAGCCATTGAGCTCATCAAACGAAGGACTACGTCTGTGCCGTTTTGATAGTAAGATACCAGAAGCAGGTGATCACCACATCGCTTTGATAAGTGTGCAGTGCATCGTGCGTCGTATGTTGGTGGTAGCGCTGAGAGTTTTTTTTTTTTTTTTTTTTATAGACGGGAAATCATCAAATAACTTCCCCCGCCCTGGGCGGGGCGGGAGGGAGTGTCAGACTTTTACTGACTAAAACCCGTCTATGTTCCTTCATGTGCCCTTTGCGTTCCGGGGGCGCGGTATCTCTTTCGAACAACCCGCAGCCCCGGCAGGCATCGGCCCTCAGTGGCCCCATCCAATTTGCTGACATCTCTTTGAGGCGCGCGTGGAACACGGACGCGCCGTCGACACGGTCTGTCGCTAGTGAACGTACGGACGGTGAGCTACCCATTGCTCACCGTCCACAGACCCGCGTCTACGGTGGCCGGGAGTCGTCGCGTGGCTCCCGACGCCCGGATCGTCTACCGCGGCGGCCGCTGGGACGGGGGACCCTCCTTTCCCTCTCCCGTCCCGCCGCCTCCTTCTCCAGCATTACAGCTTCGCAGAAGGAGGCGACTGCTTCCCATTCCCCCTCGCTCCGGACCATGGCCTGGACCAGTGCCGGACGCGAGAGGGCGCCGCCGCCGATGGCCGCCTCGAGGACTCGGCGGTGCTCAGCCCAAGCAGGGCACACCGCCAAAGTATGCTCCACCGTGTCCTCGGGGCGATCCTCACAATGGTGACACCCGGGCGTTTCCTCCCGCCCGATGAGGTGCAGGAACCTCCCGAAACATCCGTGTCCGGTGAGGACCTGCGTCAGGCGGTAGGTGAGGGCGCCGTGGCGCCGCTCCAGCCACTCCTCAAAGAGCGCTGAGAGTTACGCTCGGAAGTTCAGCGGTACTGCGGAGCGACGCGGGCTTAACTGCGAGGTGCAGTCTGAGATGGCACATGACTTGTGTGAGTCGTATTCATTTTGTTGTAGTTTGAGTTGAAGTAAGACAAGCGAGTAGCTTGTTTCTTGTAAAGTTTAAAGGTTGTACCGTACTCTGTCTGTCTGCTGCAATAGAGTTTTGACTCGTTGATATGGTGCTCATGCTGGTGAGCATTGAGATTTTCGAAATGTAGGAAATCTCAGCAACAGCTTGAAATATGGTTTGTATTACGATGCTGTAGCAAATTGTAGCTATAATGCTAGATACCCCTAACCTTTTGAGTACGGCAGCCGTGATGGTGAGTTGATGTTATTTAATTTACCGTTTTCAATTACGTAAATTAGGCAAACGAATAAAATAGTGTTATTTTTCAAATCGTAAAGCTGTGGGTAGACAAGCGTGTCTGGCTGGTATTCACGCCGCGACAAGACTGGTCCAATGATTCATTAAATCGAAGTATTTGCCGGACACGAGTACACATCGTGGAGTTGTCGGTACATATTTTGTGCGTTTTATGTGCGTGTATTTTATTTTTCAAAATTTGATGCGCAGTCTATTAATTACAATGTAGGTAATCGTTTTTGCTACTTTCCGTCGTGCGCGTTTTCATTCGTATCGGTCCGATAGTGGAGCCCCACCTTTAGCAGGCAAAAGTCAGTCAAAGTAATTATGTCAGTTATTATGTCAAAAATAAAAAAGATTTTATTTAAAGTTTTGAATGGTCATAGCAATGGCTATAGTACAAGTTAGTGACATTTGAAATAACAGATTTTGCGTAACCATGACTACCATCGAGTTAGATAGTTTTGATTACTTAGTCCATTGGTCTCGTGGTTGTAAACGCGACTGCTGAGCAAGGGGGCCTGGGTTCGATTCCCAGGTCGGACAGGGAGTGTTATTGGGTTTTCCCATTGGGAATTTCTCGGTAGCATCCCAGAGTTTGAAGTTAACTATGATATTGGTTAGAGTCAAGTATCATATTAAAGGTGATGGCATATGTTGTGAAATTTTGAAATGGAAAACAGATGTTATAAGTTCACTGATAATGCAGTTAGAAAATTCCCTATGTGAGGTTCCCATTGAGACGATATCCGAGATTAAAGTGAGTAAAGTGATGGTGCCAGTGAAGGCACTGATATTGTTGTTGCTGTTGATGTTGAAGTATTTTGACGTGATTTGATGGACTATTGATAACTTTTTGGTTAACAACTATTTGAATTTTTGGAACTTTTGGAGATTTTTGTTAACACGTTTGCAACGGGAACGTCTCATTGTTATTGTTATTGTTTTATCAATTTGAATATGTTGCCTGGTGTATTGTTTTGAGGTCAGGAAGGCCGAACGGCCTTATGTGAGCTATGGTACCTCAAATTGTTCCCTTGTCTGAGGTCCAACGCCCGATCCTAAAAGTAGAGCAAAAGCGTGTCAATTTCACTAAAATGATGATACGTGGATATAGGCTGAGCAGGAATAGCATAGCGAAATCAATTCTATGATAGCTAAACTGAAAGGTAATGGACTCGACCCTGACCTTGCCAGGACTTACGAAATTAGGGGAGGAGTTCTGCATAAAAGGATAAAGCGTAACAACAGAAGTGTTTGGTTACCTATAGTACCAAAAGCGTTTCAGTGGTCGATAATTAATCACATCCATGAAAGCATAATGCACTTAGGGTGGGAGAAAACATTAGAAGAAGCGTTTTGCTACTATTGGTTTCCTAACATGAACAAATATGTTAGGAAATTTGACGAAACTTGCATTCCATGTAGTGTCTAAATCCCATTCAGGGAAACTCCAATCAGAACTACATCCAATACCGAAAGTAGCGATACCTTGGCATACTATTCATATGGATGCAACGGGAAAGCTTAGCGGCAAGCGCGATTCTAAAGAGTACGTCTTTGTGTTAATAGATTTTTACGAAATGCGTAATTTTGCATCATACTATGAACATTGATGCTAATAATGCTATTAAAGCGTTGCAGCCAAGCATGTCATTGTTTGGGCCCTCTACGCGTATAATTGCCGATCAGGGTAGATGTTTTGCTAGGAAAGAATTTAAGGAATTTTGTGCTGCACATAATATTAACTTACACCTCATCGCTACCGGCTCTAGCCGCGCTAACGGTCAGGTAGAACGGGTGATATCCGCACTAAAAATATGTTCAAGGCAGTAGAAGCTGGTAACAACAAATCATAGCAATCATAGTAATTTGAATTATTAATCGGTAGGTTCGGTCGGTCCTCTGCCTAACCCTTCGGGGAATACAGGCGTGATGGTATATTTTTTTTTTTTTTTTTTTTTTATAATCGGTAAGGTTGCTAGGTGGCTGAGGTACTTGATGGTGTCAAGTACTTATTGAAAGCATTGAACTCTAATCGGACGTACAAGTATGCACATGATCGCATACGACCTATGCCAGAGTGCTGCGTTCCATTGGAGTTGACTGTTGGTTTGGAAACACCTACAAACACTGTAGAGTTAGAATGTGTCGCTAACGGCGCAGGTGAGTTGTGTAGTTAGATTAACTCGTAGCGCTTGAGGGCTCGTGGTAAAAATTACCGTGTGTGGCACTAGCCTGTGTGGCACCAGCCTGTGTGGCATTAGCCTGTGTGGCATTAGCCTGTGTGGCATTAGCCTGTGTGGCATTAGCCTGTGTGGCATTAGCCTGTGTGGCATTAGCCTGTGTGGCATTAGCCTGTGTGGCACCAGCCTGTGTGGCATTAGCCTGTGTGGCATTAGCCTGTGTGGCATTAGCCTGTGTGGCATTAGCCTGTGTGGCATTAGCCTGTGTGGCATTAGCCTGTGTGGCATTAGCATGTGTGGCATTGGCCTGTGTGGCATTGGCTTGTGTGGCATTGACCTGTGTAGCATTGGCCTGTGTGGCAATGGCCTGTGTGGCAATGGCCTGTGTGGCAATTGCCTGTGTGGCTATGGCCTGTGTGGCAATGGCCTGTGTGGCAATGGCCTGTGTGGCAATGGCCTGTGTGGCAATCGCCTTTGTGGCTATGGCCTGTGTGGCAATATACTGTGTGGCAATAGCCACTGTGGCGCTTACCTCTGTTTATGCGTTCGTTTCAGAGGTAATTAGACTGTTATTTTGTGTTATCCGTTAGCTGTTATCGCTCTCTGTGATATCGTGGTGTTTGATTTGTAACGGTCAGAATGACCGAGCGTTAACTGGTTTACTTGGGCTCTTCTATGATTGTCCACAGATGATGAGTTGAACAATTCACCCGAGGACGTGTGAAATGTCAGTCCTGGCCGTGTCGGAGAATGAGATCTTTTTGCTGCTTCTGAAAAGAGGTTGCATTCCATCTATGGATTGGCTACGCCCTCTAGTGTGAACAAGGGTACCTACTAATAGAGTCAGTACCTGGGCGGGCGTCGGTGGCACAGTCTGGTGACAGAAGGCTTGAGAGAGCGGTGTTGGTCATGGCGGACTAGACCGAAGGAAGGCTGAAGTCACTGAACCTGTCGGTTCACTCTAAGAGTGGTGTTTTATATTGTGTAAAGCTATGTAACTGAAGTAAAAGAGTATGTATGGAGTTTCTTGCCCGTTCTTCTCCATACGAAACTACCTTTTGGAATGGGCAACTAGATTCATTAGTCTAATTGAAATAAATGAACCATTGTAAACCAATACGGTCTTTGCTTGTCCGAGTAACCCAAAGAGAGAACACTAAAGATTCGCCCACGTTACGACATGTATATAAGAGTATATTACTATGCTATTGTAAGCCACATACTCCTATAAGAGCATTTACTAAGACTAATTGCACTTGAGAACACTTGCTCTTATATGCGTATTTTCTAAGCTCGTTTGATTTTATAATAGACTTGATAAATGCTATTGTAAGATGTCAGACTAATATCAGCATTGTATAAGAGTACTGTGAGTACGTGCATTTCTGATCTTACTTAAAACTATTATAAGATGAATAGCACTGGATAAGTATGATATTAGAGTGATTTTGGATCAACATATTTACAATACAAAAGACAAGACCCACATAAGAGCGTTTGATCTTAGATCGATTTTGGGAATACTATTTTTAATCGTTTTAAGAGTAAGATTTTGCTGGCTAAAACTAGCTTTTGCCCGCGGCTTCGCTCGCGTATCCCTTATTTTATCCTCATGGGGTTGAATTTATCAAAATCCTATTTAAGCGGACATCTTCATCATAGTAGCTCCAATCTTTAATTTCAGGTCAATCAGTTGAAAATCTCAGAAGATTTATACAAACTTTCATCCCCTATTTTATCCCCTTGGGGTAGAATTGATCAAAATCCTTTCTTAGCGGATGCCTACGTTATAACATCTACCTGCATGCCAAATTTCAGCCCGATCCGTGCAGTGGTTTGGGCTGTGCGTTGATAGATTACTATGTCAGTCAGTCAGTCACCTTTGAGTTATATATATTTAGATGGTTAAAATTTAATAGTAATTAATAATGGATATATTTCAATATGGAGTTATCTTTAGTATACCGAAGGCTCAAATAAGAGTAAACATTCTTACAATAGTCTAATAGTGTGCTTGTAAAATGTAGCTATATTAATGGCGACACTATCAATACAATTTAACAAATAAAATAATTAAACGAGAACAGGAAATACCTTATTTAACAAGGCGCATGAATTTTGAAGCGTAAAACGAGGTCTATTTAACAGTAAATAATATTTCGCAATACGATTGCTTACCGAAAAACTTAGATACACGCACTTGATAATAGCAGTGCTTTAGTATAAACTTTAACTTCACAGCAACTTTAATTGTTTTCATTTTCTTTTTCTTTTGTAACTTTGAAACGTAAAATCATAATGAGCTTGTATTGCCTCAAAAGATTCTAACCTTAGACCAATATAAGCCTATGCAGGCTTACAAGATACTTACGTAAAAGCAATATTAGCCTTAGTCGGCTTAAATTAATTTTGGCTAGATTTCTGTAAGTGCAAACACCATTCAATTAGACTGATATTAGAACGATATTATACTAAAATGCTTATAAATGGTGCCCAAATCCAGGCTTATACGATCATATAGGGGGGATTTAAGAGCGAAAAATAGTAGTCTTGAGATGGCTTTAAGTCTAGTTTTTGCTGGTTGGGCAGCCCCCTTCGTTTTGACGAGCACGACTACTGAACGTGGGATTCTGGGTTCGATTAATAATTCAGACGAAGTGGTATTACATGTCTTTATATGATAATTAGACAATAGCAGATTTTATACATATTTCTTTAATGTGTGACACACAATGGGTTACACGATAAAATATAAAAATTGATGTCGTTGGCCTTGAGCCTGATCTCGTCGTGTCGAATTATTATCTCATTGTATTAAGTCAGTGAGAGAAGAGCACCTGTATTTACTTACAAACCTATGCAGTGCAAAGAGAACTTTACCTTTTAAACGACTCGGCTCGTTTTTAGATAAATTAATTACCTATTACCAAATTCAGTTAAAAATAAGTCTAATTCAGTTTTTTCTTTTCAGGATTACCTCACCATTCCGTCCATCGCGATAGCTGAGTACTTAAAATCAGTTAATTTTAACAAGAAAGTTTATAGTATAAGCTGCCCTGAAACTAATAATGTACTGAAATCATACGGTATTGAATATAAAGAAGGGGTAAGGATGATTTTAAGTTTTTAAATAATTGTTTCTAGTCCAATGAGCATAAATCTACCTATTCAGGTAAAAAAGAAAAACCTACCTACAAGTTTAACGTAATATTTTTTTTTTACAATATCATCTTCAATCTGTCTCAGTAAATAAATAAACCATTCAACTATTCCTTTTTACACTTCGTTTATTATACCAACCTTTAGATTTTAGATGAAGACAAAAAAATATATTTTAAAAGAGTATTTGTATGGTGTTTCTTTCCCATTCTTCTTGATACGAAACAACTTTTAGAAAGGGAAATAATATTATTTTTGTAAACGAATTTCAAAAGTGTATTTTGCAAAAAGTCTAACTAAAATCAATGTTTTGACTGTGAGTGTAGAACTAAGCCAAATTTTAATTTACAGCCACACGTAGGAGCAGATTATTATGAAGAATACGTTCAGTACATGAAGGATGATCCAGAAATAGGAGCCGTGGTAATGGACGGTGATTTCAAAATCAACCTGCCCAAGTTAAACAAAGCTATCACTTATTTGAGCAGACCCGAAGTTCTGTTCCTGTGCGGGGCAACAGATAGACACGTTTATTACAAACCTGATGCTAAGACACTAGGTAAATATTATTGTTCTGTTTACTTTAATAAGTTCTATTAATTAACAGCCGAGGTGGCTCAGGAAAAGAGCAAATGGAAGGAATTGGGGGAGGCCTTTGCCCAGCAGTGGGACAGTACAGGCTAAATAAAAAAAAAACATAATTTCCGTTTCCGTTCATAATTGGCGAAATTCATGTAAAGTTAAGAGTAAAAATATGTAACGGAAAATTCAAAAGCGGTTTTCTCCTAAGCTATTGGTAGAATTTTGCGGTGTTACATGAAAATACTGTAGGCGGACGACGTTACCGAGGTGTGACCTAGAAAGACAGGACACTAGGTTCAAGTCCTGTTGTACAAAGATAAACAGCTGTTCCATTCACAATTTTAGCTACTGGAGTATTCACGGAGTTAGTGACTGAAGAAACCAAACGAGCACCTGTCTGTCTGGGAAAGCCTGGCAAACCATTAGGAGAGTTCGCGATGAGGAAAGCGGGAGTCACGGATCCTAGCCGAGTTCTGTTCATCGGAGACATGTAAGTTTAGATTATTCAGAAGCACGAAAGTCCGACGACCATTCTTACCGAGAGGTTTCATGTTACATAGGAACTGAAGAAGGTCCACCTCTATTAATTTACGTTTTCTTTGAAAAACAAGTTTCAAAAGTTTTAATTATATTTGAACTATCCCCACGACTGCTTGTACTGTTGCATGCATCCGCAAAGATAGGTATTGCGAGCTACCATTTGCAGTGAGTTTCCCAGTAATAATCTCGAGGAGGGCCTTCCCACCTTGCGCCTCCCGGTGATTTGGGTAGTGGTTGGAAGTTAACTCACCACCAAAACTGCTGTCGCCAATCCACCTGTCAAGCGTGGCTATTACTGCAAATCCCCACAACACAATACAGAAAATGTTAGCTCAACAGATCAAATTAATAATACCAATTATGGATGAAAGAAAGATGAGGATGTCGGCTACTGTTATTCCTGCTTATAATTTTGCTCTAAATTGTAAATACGAAAAACAAAATAAGATTTCAAAGAATAAAAGATAATTCAATACACGTGTACAGAATATTAAAGAAATTGAATTTGTTTTGAGCTGATTCTTCTTTTATTTTATTATGATTATTGTAATAAATGGTGACTTCTATGTGACTGTTATTTGGTGTTTTTCAAAGAACAACATTTGGGTTAATTTTGACTTACTTGTGATTACTTTTTCAATTTTTCGTTGCTTTATTCTGTTTGAGTATATCTTGGACATCATTGACATCTTTGAAGGAAATCATCGATAGTAAACTTCGACTTTTAATAAACATAAGTTTGAAATTATCATGCCTTGAGCACTCGTTGTGCCTTCTTATTGTTAGAAAAGGTTTTTGTCCTGCAGTGGGATAATAATAGGGTAGATGTTATTTTGTTCTGAGAAGTTACTGTATTTTGAAATGTAACCCGAATAACTTTAAAGTCCAATTTCCTTTGGCTACTACTACTTACAATACTACTATTGGTACTCTTTCTTTCAGGATTGAGCAAGACATCGGCCTAGGCAGAGCAACTGGCTTCAAAACTCTTCTAGTACTGACACACGTATCTACAGAAACAATGCTAGCACATAAGACTATAAGACCTGACTTTTACGCCGATTCACTCGGTAGTATTGTGCCTTTATTAGAATAATATACTAATTTAATGTAAATTATTTTAGGATAAATTCTCCTAATTAGAAAGAATTATCCATGCTTATCATTTTAGGACAACGTTGCTTTCGTTTTTGATAGACGATCTTATCCAATTTGTAACAATATACAAAGGTTTCAACGTAACCTTTCAGGTCATTAGAACTGAAAAAGGTATAAAAAATGTCCTAAAAGAATTGAATGACCTTCAAAAGCACGTACACAAAAAAGAGGTTTAATTATTAGTTTTAACGCAACCCAAGTTAGTGAATAGCCCTGGTTGGCTTAAAAGTGCACTTAACGTAAATTTAAAAAAATATAAAAAAGACTTCATGTAATACTGAAGATGAAATATTTATATTAAGCTTATTCCTTATTCCATTAGGTACTTAAATATTACTTTCATTTTTCTACAAAGTCTGTGAAGGCAAGAAATTTTGTGCCTGTTGGCCAAGGCTTCCTTTAGTTGATAGCTTAGAAGGAATCTAGATTTACTTAAGTTTAATTATATTTTTCCTTAAAGGTTGCTAAATAAATGTCACTTTTTTTTGTATTTTAAGTTGAACATTGTTAATATCAGACATACCAACAGGACTTCAAAATAACAAATTGAATTTGTAGATTGTTTGGGAAATAAATTGTTTCAATTTATTTATGATGAAAGTTCGCAATAGACAGCGCTGCCCAGTGGTACTTAACTTTTATTTGTGTACTTACGTATGTAATAAGTAACCTTTACTTTTTTTTTTCAATGTTCACATTTTTTTTTTTTTATATTGCATGTTAAAAACGTAGTTGTCATAATTACTTAATTAAGATGGTAGTTTGACTACGATAACTTTATTGCCTTAAAAATATACACAATTGTTTGAGCTTAAAGAACATACGTAAACCTTAAAAAGTGCCTGTTAATTTACGTACTATTTATTAGTATATATTATCCAGAATACAATCGAAAACGTATTTATCAATAAACATTCACATTTTATGAGTATTTTTCATTTTTAATCCCAATTTATTTAGCAAAAATTAAAAATTGAAGGTCTTCAAAGAATTCCCGATTCCATCTTGGAAATATTATATTTATTACCTACAATCTCATTTATTTTATACTGATTCCGTGGATTATTTTACCCGTGTGTCGTCCCGTGATCTCATTTAGCCTATGTTACTTAGGAATAATTTAGCTATCCATTGATGAAAAAAATACTAAAATCGGCCCAGTATTTTCGAAGCTTATTCGGTAAAATAATTTTTTCCTCTTTATAATAGGCTATATAACAAAAGAAATTAATTAAAAAAAAAGTAGGTCTGAAAATACTCAATATTTGCTAACTTATAAAGCTAATGCTTTTACAGTCTCAAAGTCGTTATAATTTAAAATTATCTACGAAATAAAAGTCAAACTTAATTTATTTTATTATGAATTTTAATGTATGAGACGTGTTCATAGCTCCGTCCCCTTTACGACTTGCTTTTTGTACGACAAATATTTTCACATGAATAAGAGTTGTCAACTTTACTTACTATAGGAATTAAAACTAGAATGCCTTGTTAGCCCAGTGATCCTAAGCCCGACTGCTACGCTATATATGTGTTATTGTTTTTTTTTTTTATGAAATATGAAAAAGCAGCTCGGACTTAAGATTTGTGCCTGGTTATGGCAATAAGCTCGCCCCCTATATAGGACCTAAACATACCAGCGACCTATAGGTGTACATTGGTACACCTCTGCCTAACCCTTCGGGGAATATGGGCATGATAGTATATGTGTCAACGATAATCGTTGCAACAATCATGTAAAGCTTAGACCACGTGACACTTTAGCTTTGTACAGCCTTATTTATTTACTTTATTCCTAAGAGGTAAACGCTGTTTAATAAAAAAAGATTTGACACTCTATCACGAAAGCTGACAAGCAATTTAGTTGAATAAAATGTTAACATTATAAAATAATTCACTCAATATTCGAAGTAACAATATAAAAAGTCTTTCAATCAACTAGATTGATAATCTCGGTACAGTCCCGCTTCCAATGATTACAGTACCTACCTATGCCAATCGATTAACCACACACAGAAAACCAATATCATAAAAGCAATTAAAAGTTGGCCAATATTAATTTACTAACACCCAATGAACTAGCAAATTTTACAAAAACAAAATTCAAATAACCACCCTATCTATCAATGATCAAATTGAACCAAAACACTGAACGAATCAAAACCAATTTCAGGACAAAAGCCTACCTTTGTTCCAGAATTTATTAGCAACAAAGCAACAATTCATATTTTGTATTGACAATAAAGAATTAAAATCAATACAATTGTATCCTATTTTCTAGTTGAAAAGTCTCCATTCTATCTTCAAATTGTGTCCAGTGGGCCGCAAAAAGGTTGAATTGATCACGCTATCGAAAAAGCATTTTTATTTATTGGTCTTCTTTTTTTTTTTCAATATAAATTCTAGTGGTCGAGTGTTACCAATGCTTCCGGAATTTGTATTGGCTCCGAATAAAAAGTGGGAAATAACAAAATACCGCAAGTTTTCTGTTTTTTAGGATTCCTTGAATGTTTAGTTCTTTGTGGTTTGTGCGGGTTTTTGGGCTATGTGTGGTTGAAGATGCGTGAATGGGGATTCTTGTTGCGTGTCAACGGTTCAGACACCGTGAATTTTTCTCTAAAAGGTTGAAAATGGCGCCTGCACGATAAATATGAGCTTGCGGTTTTCTTGCGATTGAATGGTCATGAAAACGAATAGGTACTTGTAATAGTTGTTGCCGCAGAAGTGTGAGATAGTGCAAAAGAAGTCTATCTACCGAAACTACTGAATCTATTAAAACCATTTTTTCACCAATAGATAGGTACATAATTCCTGAGTAACATAGGCTATATAACATGACGCTACAACCGCAGAGAGCGTAGCGTTTACCAAAGACGTAAATTATGGCGGGTGAAATAAGCCACGCGAACGAAGACGCGGGCATTTTGCTAGTAAATATAAATATCATTTCACAACCAAGAAATAAGAAGGAGCTCGTGGCTAAATAATTACAGCCGCATAGACCGATCTTCCGTGTTAAGCCACGCTTGCCGAGGTTGGTCTGTGGATGGGTGACCATTTACCATAGCGAGTTTCCTCCGTGCCTCGGAAAGCACGTAAAGCCGTTGGTCCCGGCTGTCATTTGTAGATCTTTGACAGTCGTTACTGTTAGTCAGAAGCCAGAAAGTCTGACAACCAGTCTTACCAAGAGTATCGTATTACCCACTACTGGGTTGTGGAGGTCTGATAGGCAGTCGCTGCATGTAAAATACTGATATTCAGCTGCATCCGGCTCGACTGGAAGCCGACCCCATCATAGTTGGGAAGGGGTAGGCAGATGATGAACCATAAAATAACATAGTTCCTGCCTATCTAACAGTTCTCCATCGATATTCCAATTCACACACACACATATATTTACCTAGTACGTACCGTATCGTAGGTACACAAGACTGTACTGTTGGTGGTCCGTTTTATTGCTGCGCGGTGTCAGTCAACCTTTTTTTGCATGCATTTCTGCAGTTTCCAATACGGCTGGTACGTTCCTGTGTTTACACATTCAAATGCGAGCGTTAGAATCGGCGTGATTCGGTGCAGCTCGTGTTATTTGGTTTTTGGAGTGTGAATTGACTGTTCTTTGTTTGAAAGTACTCGTAGATAAAGCTATACCTATAGAGTGTTTTTAAATATAAAATTAATCGTATTTTAAAAATCTATGATAATGGTTTTTTTTTAATCTGAAATCTAATCAAATCAATTGTATTTATTTTCTTAATATCTGATTAAGGATATACATAGTTATAGTTAATTACAACTTTAGTAGAGACTGGTATCTCACATAGGTTAAGCCTAAGTTCTAGATCACAAGACAACCCTCTAAGCAGACAATTATTATTTACACTAAATATTATGACCCGGCTTGCGTTCAGTTACGTCTTGGGTTACAGTTCCGGTCCTGTTAGGCGTAGCGTGATAAGAAAAAGTAAGATAAAAGGTATAGTAATGTAGTGTTGTTGTTGGCAGAGGGCCAGAACAAGTTCCTTCACAAAAAACTTTAATACTTAATAGACACCTTTTTTTTTTTTTTTAAAGACGGCAAATCATCAAATACCTTCCCCCGCCCTGGGCGGGGCGGGAGGGAGTGTCAGACTTTTACTGACTAAAACCCGTCTATGTTCCTTCATGTGCCCTTTGCGTTCCGGGGGCGCGGTTTCTCTTTCGAACACCCGGAGCCCCGGCAGAATAATAGACACCTAATACTACAATCAAAATCATGTTAATATTAATTACAAATGTAATAATTTGTATGTTTGTTACTCAATCCCACTTTAACGGTTGAATGACCTGAAGTGTGGCACACATTGGACAGGCAGATTTTTTTCCCGTTTTCCTATTCCCATGGGATAGTAAACTTTGACGCGAGCAGAAGCTAATACTACATATTATATATAAAACTTCTGACATCCACAAACTGTTAACACCAACATAACTGCCCCGATACACGTTCGTACCTCCGACATCACTTAACAATTCCTAATTGCTGACACGTACGTGCACGTGATCAACATACTTAATTGCAGCACTATCGACCGCTACGTACTACTCCACGGAACCCGCAGCACGCTTGCCCCGAAGTTTTGATGAACGCAATCATCCGACGGAACCCAATTAGCGTTTGTTTTACGTTTCAAACCCTTGGGTAAGGAAGGTGGGAACGTGGAAAATATGTTTTATAGCGTTTTGTAGAAGTGGGGGTTTTGAAAAATTGGTTTGAGTTTGTTTTTGTGCTTTTCTTCTGTACTAAAATAATAAAGCTGAAGAGTTTTTTGTTTGTTTGTTTTAGCGCGGTAATATCTGGAAGTCCCAGTCAGATTGGAAAAAATCTTTTTGTGTATGATGGTCAGATTTATGTGGAATAATATAGGGCTGCATAATAACACGCTTCGACACACAGGAACGCAGCAGTAACCAAAGATCAAAAGCTAATGAAAAATAACCACGCAGACTCGTTAGAGTAGGTACCTATATTTTTGTAATGGGGTTCCAACGACTTTTTTTATTTTATTTGCTTTGTGTTTATCTAAACAAATATACCAACGCTATGGTGAAAACTCTGAGTACAAAATGATGTACCAAGTATTTGTAAAGTTGGAAAACTCTGAAAAAATCGTAAAGGATTTCCATGTTTTACTCTTAAATACCTACGTAAAATCACTTTTCGCATCCACTCTTTTAGCTAAAGTACCTCTATATTTAAAACCACATTTTAAAGTAGAAAAATATTTAGTCAAAACTATTCGCAAAGTAAAGTGGAATGCTGCACTCACTCTGCTTGCTCTATGAACATTGAAAAGTGCTTCAGATATTGGAAATCTAAGAGGGTAGTTTTAGTTTTAAGGTTAAACAAAACATTAAATAATTTAAATTTCTGCGTGTTAATAGGATAAAGATTAATAAAATGAGGGAACTTTAAATTACATAAAAAAAATATTAATTGACATGTTCGCTACCTCAACCAGGGCCGGATTATCCATTAGGCAGTGTAAGCCTATGGGCCCTGTAACCTCATACAGGGCCCATAGGCCATAGGTCCATACCTTATCAGGCCCCAAGGCCGTCAAGAATCATATTAAATCGCTTCTTCGAGTTAAAATAAAATGTAAAGATTTTTATGTAAACTAACTCTCAATAAACAAATACATATAGATTTTTATTGAATGGGTTGGATGAATTTGTAGGTAAAAAACAAAGCGTAAATGTTTACAAAAATGCATCGTGGTAGAAAAAAAAAATTAAAGGAGGCTCGAGTGGTCCATTTTTTTGCCTAGACTAGACTCAAGAGCAAACCCATTTCAAATAAAAACAAACAAAATTAATTACTTAGGGGCCCCGACAAAGTAATGCGGCCCTGTCTAAAACATATTAATATGGCAAGTAGGTGTGCGGTTTCGGAATAGTATATTTGTGGCATTTATTTTTCCCCTTGTTGGTTTCAGTTCAATGAAACAATTGACACCAATTGATACAAAACAAAAACCCATCACCCGTGCGAAATACGTTTGAAACAAGTGAGGTATTCAAAACACGTAATGGCAATGTAAACAAAAATCCTAAATGGGACATAGGTAGATTTATTAGGGTTGAACAGGGTAGAGCAGGGTGGAACAAGCTTACCGTGGATTGCTTTCGGTTTTATGGTATGTTAAGCAAGATCGGCAAACATGTCATTCAGCAAGTCAAGGTTGAATGCTTTGGCGATTTCAATATTGTTATCGGTTTATTTGTTGTCAGCTGTTTTAGGCGACATTTTTCGCGGCATTGGAATTGGTTATGTGGATCATTTGGTTGGTTAACGAAAGGTATTTAGGAGCTGATTTTGGGCATCGAATTAGAGTTCTTTATATGATTGGCGCCGTGGTTACTGTGGAAAAAGAAAGACGGAATATTTTGATAAGTCTATAATGCGAGGTTTCATTTACTAAGAAAAAATAATGACCTGCAAACGAAAATACTTGATACAAATAAATCATAAGTTGATGCATCTTTGTTGTGGATAGCTGGCACTATGCATTAGTAGAACTATTTGTGATGGAGCTCGTCCCGGGAAGTGCTACCACCGTACCTACTCTTGCCGCAAAGCAGCATAGCTGTGTTCCAGTTTGAAGGGTATGTAAGTGGGTGCCGGTGTAATAACTTAAACACGAGTTATTTTAAGTTTGTTTCCGGGATAGCAACGCATTATAAGGTATTGCAGATATGCAGTGGTGAACTTTTAGCATTAAAGTAGACTTTCAGCTTGTTTGCTTTCGAATGATATAAAAGACAAAACAATTTTCTTTTTTCGTAAAATTTTCTCATTCACACTTTTACAAACGAGGCGGAACGAGGCGGATCATATAATGAAAACATGGATTCTAAACATTTAAAAAAAAAACTAGCTGTTTGATACATTATCACCGTGTTGGTGCTACACATTTGTAAAGATTATTTTTAATAACCGACGAAATATTTCAGGGCTCGTTTGTCTAGAATCATCTACCGAATCTGAAGTAAAAATTTTCATTACAATGTCCAAATTCACTTCGTATATTACAAACATTTATTGTGACTAAACCTTGCATCCTTTGTCCACAAAGTAAATAAGTGCACTTTACACAAACACAACCTCTTCATAGAAAACATTTTATCCTTGTTACCTCGTCTACCTTAATAATATGGGTAATGTTGCAGTTGCATATTCATCGTGCAGCTAAACGTTATAAATTCCTTTGGTTCACTCTGCTAGGTAAATAGCGGTATGTTAAAGGTATGTGTAGAAGGATGACGTTTAGGTATGGTTTTCTTGGTATAATAATCAACAAACTACTGAGTGCTACTTTGTCTAAGGGGATTTAAGAGTTTGGCAAAATTCTTAAATTACCTGTCCGGTTAAGTAGCTTCAACCTTATCGTGTTGTTGCGCTACGAGTGGTCCTTCCTAAAAAAAAAAAAAAAAATCTTAAATTACCCCATGGGAATACAAACTTTTACCACCATCATATAGCTATATATACCATCACGCCTGTATTCCCCGAAGGCTTAGGCAGAGGTGTACGAATGTACATCCACAGTTCACCGGTAAAGGGTCCCATGTAATAGGGGGTGAGCCTATTGCCATTAACCGGGCACAAACACAAACTCCGAGCTACTGAGAATTTCATAGAAAAACCCAATAACACTTTTTGCTCGATCTGCGTAGCAGCGTAGCAGTCTCTCTAGCGTAGCAGTCGCGCTTAGGACCACTAGTCCAACGAGGCAGTTACTACTAGCATTGACATTTATTGACTTAATTCTTCTCTAGTATTTTTAATTTATCCTTTTTTTCAGTCATTAGAATTCATACACAACAATTTTATTTTATAAACGAGGCTCCCGAACGAACAAAAAATATATATGATAAGCGACCCATCTATTTGCCTTTCATATCCACAATTCCCTCTTGTATCGCAACAAAGTATTACCCTTCGGATACCCTCGCCTTAAGCCAGCCCGTAATATTCATTATCGTAAAACTCAGGTGCTAGCTCCACCGAATAGCCACTCGATATAAAAGTGCTTTGACAAGTCCGCTATTACCCGACCGAATTGAGAATGCACTTTGCTCTAAAATGTGAATTGAAATAAAAGAACTTTGTAACTTGATAGTGTTATGTGTAGTTCTTTTTTCTAATTTCAGATAAGGGTCGGTTTAGAATATAAAGGTGTTTTATTATGATTAATGTTTAGGTATGAAGGTAATCAACGGTTTATTGTTTGAGATGCAGATAAAGCTGCATACAAAGATTAATATTTTAGCATATTTATTGTGTTTCTTCATACTTTCAGTAAAGTCTAAGTGTTGCATAAAATTCCCTTATACAATTTACGATTTCATAAAACTATATGCAATATTCTAGTTAAAAGGACGTTGTTTATTTTATTTTTATAATATCAATGAATAAAATTACAATAAAACATAAAAGTTGTTACTTTACATAAAATTATTTATGTTCTATTTGTTAAATAAAATAAGTTTGAATTCTTCGAATTGCTATTTTAAGGTTATCTTTATACTATACAACATAAAATTATTCTCATTCCTAGGTAATTACCTAGGAAGAATTATTTTAGAATAGTACAGCTGAAGAGTTTTAATTTTGTTCTCTGGAACTTCTGGTCCGATTCTGAAAATTGTTTCGCTAATAGAAAGCTACATTATCCATGAGTACTCCAGGTTAAATTAACCGTGGCCCTAAGATGTATTTTATAATTTAAAAAAAACGAATTTCTTTTGAAAAATCACGCAGAGAAAGTCTAAAATGACTGCACCCTTAGGTGCATTAACTAAAGTAAGCATCGAATTTAAAATTTTACAAAAGAACGTTTATTTATTTATTCCTGCGTGTATCACAAAAAGAACACTTTTGAAAAAAGAATACACCGTTAAGATCTCCTTTCCAATATCACCCATCCTTCGTACAACTTCGGCTAACCTCGGGATACACAGGCATAATCCCGGCTACAGTATGTTCAGTATAACGGTGCAATATTCATTACCATAAACCCAGGTGCGCTGGCTTAAGGCCCTATGTGTCTTATTTGTGTAAAATATAAAAGGCGTATACCTACTTACATTAAAGTTGATGAGGCTGCTTTTACTTGAGATAGCTTTAACATAATTTTGACGTGCATCAGTGGCGGTTTAGGTCGGTTTTTTAGTGTGGGGTTCTTTGTTGTGTCATTTTCATATGTAGAGGAGAGGTAAGAAATAGAAGGAAGGAGAGTAAAGAGTAAGTTTTAGTAACAATATAGCTCTTTGAGTAGGAACTCGTCCGGGGTAACCTCCTTATCTATTTCTGCCGTAAAGCAGCGTTGCTATGTTTCGGTTTACATGAAACCTTTCAACTTTGTCTCTGGGATGGCAGCGCAACTGCAAAGCCTCTGGTATTCCAGATGTTTATAGGTAGTGTTGACCACTTCACATCAGGTGGCCCGTCGGGTTGTTTGCCATCCAAAGACATAGAAAGAAAAGTCGAAGCTCAAACCAACGCCATATACAATACATACACCAATTCATACACATACTCGTGGTACACTCCGCTTTTAACAATTTCTCAATTTAGCGACCTAAACTAGACCAGCGCAGCAGAATGGTCCCGTATCAATACAGAAAGCACTGCAATAATAATGTTTAAGTACTCACATAAAACGGCAACAATCGATCCATTGATGGATAACAGTTAAAGCCGTGAATAGCCATTGCAGTGCCAAAGGATTTAGTGATGTGTACTACGACTGTTCCTTTAAACGAAAAGAGTGGGATTATTGTGTTTACAAAAGCATAATAATGTTTAACATCATTTTTTTTCCTGACCTATCAAACGAATCATCATCTGTTTAGCATTTTCCCAACTATGTTGGGGTCGGCTTCCAGTCTAACCGGATGCAGCTGAATACGGAGCGACTGCCTATTTGACCTCCACAACCCAGTAACTGGGCACCACGATACCTCTTAGTTAGATTGGTTGTCAGACTTCTTGGCTTCTGACTATCCGTAACGACTGTCAAAGATCTACGAATGACAACCGGGACCAACGGCTTTACGTGCTTTCCGAGGCACGGGGGTGTCACACCACCAACTTCCAAACTCCGGGCTGCTACTGAGGAATTCCTAATGGAAAAACCCAATAACACTTTTTGCCTGACCTGGGAATCCAACCCGGGACCACACGCTTGTCAGTCGCGCTTGTATAAATAATTTTGTGGTGAGATGATAACCGGCCAAGCTGCTTTTATGACCTAGGCCCTAAAGTAAAAGTGCTGATAAGTCAGATAATATTTTGGAAAAGCCACTTACTATTTTGTTCTAGTTAATATTTTGGTACTCATAAAGCTCGGTTATCAACAAAATGTAAAGGAGAGAAGAGGAAATAAAAGAACATAGGAAACCTTTCATCCCGAAAAAGTACTGTTCCCGAGAAAAACAACAATAACATACTTTCGACAATAAATGGCGCCACGTACGTGTCTTTCGAATCATTATTAAATTTAAAGAAAATCCATATTTTCGCGGACGAAGTCGTAGGCAAAAGCTAGTTATAAACAAAAGCAAATAAGTAGATATTTTATGGAAAGACTATGAGTTTATTTTGAGTTAATGAATTATTTTCGATGAGAAAATTACTTTATTTAATTAAATGCAATTAATTAGTTTTGTTTATTCTCAAAATATTAATTATTTAGTGCTTAGTTCGTTTATTACTTGGCAGAGTTTGCAGTTATTAAGCTTTAGAACAAGTTTAATTAAAATGTTAACTTTTTAGTTTCAACTCATATTAGTACGTCCCGTCCTAGTCTAGGGCATAATAAAATTAAAACTAGTTGTTAAACAGTATGTATAATTATTATTATAATAGTAGCTGTTAACCGTGAGTTTGTTCGCTTAACTTTAAACCACTCATTTGACTCTTGTTTGGAGAAATCATCATTTTCATCGTCATTATACAGAGTGTTAGATTTAACAAGAAACAGCAACTTAAGTACTTATGAAAAATATCAACTATTACCAGGTATAGGACCTATCTTGATCCCTTGTATTTTAACCGTTTCTATGAACAACAAATATATAATATAATATACAAATATGCCTAAAACAGCAGAGTTTTTTCGTTTTCAAGGGTCCCATAGTAAAAGTTCTTCTATTTCATGAGTACTACACTAACTTAAACCACCTCACTCGTTTAACTTAACACTTTGTACAATCGTTGTCCAGTTCTGGACAGGGCCTCATTCCATTTACCTCAGTTCGACTACTGTTATCCACTGCCACCTCGCGAAGATAGGCTGTTCCATCGTACATTTGAAGATACGCGGCCACCCACCACTTTAGCGCTCGTTTATCCCAATAATGATCGTGTCCATGACTATCAAGACTAGCTTTTGCCAAATTGATATGCTCATCATAGTTGGACATATTGTAATAATCAACAAAAAGGCCTTATAATAAAAAACTAATTAGCCAAACACCTTAAGGGCTTGTATCACTACCTCTAAATACAATTATTCACCAGATATTTAAAAGAAAGGAACAGAATTAAAACGAAATGGCCTGCCAAGTATAATAGAGACTTATTCCAAGGTAGTGAAACAGACCCTTAAGCCTATTAAAACCTAATAGCGCACTAACATTAGTCCAATCTACTTCAAGGTCATTAACCTACAGAAAGGTATTATATTCGCAATAAAATGATTATTGTATCAAGTAAGGTTAACCAAGGGTCGAATGGGAGCTAATCTAAATAAATTCAAACGGCCGTAGAGTGAATTATCCCGAATTACTTATTTGGTACTTTCGGTGATAGTTATCGTATTGTAGTCTCGTGTGGTTTTAGGATGCGGAGCGGAGAGAAGACATGCGAGAATGTGAAGTTTAACCAATGTGATTGGTGAATTCCAGTACGTCCTCTCCGATTCACTCCGGTCCTCTCCGTTCCTCTCCGCCTTGGTGGATTGTCGTCACTTTTGTGGTGAAACGGGTAAAAAATTTTAATTGAATAAAATAATATAAAATTTAACGACCCAAAATGGGAACTAGCGTGAACAGGAGATAGCAGCTTAGCAGACAACTCATAGAGTACTTATTTGAAAAGCGTATGTTTCATTTTTACATTATATATAAAATAAACAAACCGTTATTTTTTACGGAATTTAAATCAACAAAATTTTAATTCCCGTTAAAATCCTTTGTATTGAAATGGTACATTTTTATTTTATTTTGTGACGAGGTAAAATTTATTTGTTTTTTTTTTCTCTGGAAGTACAAGTCAAACTACAAAAAATCTTTCACGGACACAAAGCTAGTCAGCTACATAGGCTTTGCTTTATAAATCAACTACAATCTACAACAAAACCAAAACATTAGCACTGCATTGTAACGAAGACACACGTGTCATACATTCTCCAATTTTATTTAATGAACCCTAGGTATGTTTTCACACATGTGTTAGAAATGTGTAAACTTCAAGGAAAAGTAAACATATTCCACGCGAAGTACTGCACACTCATAGCACGTGTTACCCCTTCCAACTTTGTTAACTAACTAGGTAGTTTATAATGTGACTGTATAATTTTGATGTCATAATTTTATAATGATTCTTGTTCATTACTTTTACTGTGTTTTAATGTAAAAGCATTCGTAAGTGATAATAATGTTCTTCTGACTAAATTCTTGGTTATGGCCATCAATCTCAATGGAGACTAAGAACTACAACAACTCAATATTTAAATAAATAAATATCTTGGGACAACTCACACACGGCTATCTGATCCCAAGCTAAGCAGAACTTGTGTTATGGTAACCAGACAACTGATATACATACTTATATAATTTATAAATACATACATATTATAGATAAATCACACCCAGACACAGAACAAATAATCATGCTCATCACACAAAGTTTGTCCTGGGTGGGAATCGAACCCACGACCTCCGGCTTAGCAGTCAGGGCCGCTAACCACTAGACCAACAGGCCCGTCATTTGTAATAAGTTTTAAAAAATAAGTTGTTAGGAGGTTTGCTTCACTACTTCCTTGAGTTGCACCTGTTATAATAGTTGTAAATGATGATAAATAAAAAGATTCCCTGCGCACTTGACTGGACGTGTTATCATATACAAGTGTATGAGCGAACACAGGTATACTCCTCCTCCCTCTCTGACGCGATCGGGGAGAGATCAGGTGCAGGACTAATTAACGGCTTTGGGTGTTCTCCGTAGCTAGGTGATGTCACACCACCAAGTTGCAAAACTCCAGGCGGCTACTAAGAAAATTATAATCAGAAAACTCTATAGCAGTTTGCGTGTATTGAGACGCAAACAAAAAAAAATAGGCTACTTTTTATTTCGCGATGTTGTCAGCGTCCGCGATTACCGACAATTGCTAGAACGAAGTCGCAGTCAAAAGCTAGTGCTTCATAAAAGCCTTTGTAAGTAGTTAGACACGTCGGTTAGTAGGTACGTAAAAAGATATCATATTTTGTACAAAGATGAGGGAAAGACGTCGAGTGCATGTTATCATAATTTCAATATACGTTGCGGAGTATATTCTCTGTACCTAGTAATATGCCTGGCTTCATAATTTTCAATATGCGTGGATGCAAGTTGGTTCAACCATCTTGTCGTGGATATAAAGTAGTTGAAGATTAAATTTTCCTTTTTTTTTAGCTTCTTACATCAAGTCTACAGTATACTAAAGTAACTGATAATCTGTATTTTATTTATTTACTAGCTTTTGCCCGCGACTTCGTCCGCGTGGATTAATAGTTCCCGTTCCCGGGGGATTTCCGGGATGAAAAATATCCTATGTCCGTTCTCGGGTCCCAGACTATATCTGTACCAAATTTCATTGAAATCGGTTCAGTGGTTTAGGCGTGAAGAAGAGACAGACAGACAGACAGAGTTACTTTCGCATTTATAATATTAGTAAGGATTTACTAACATACGGACACGGTTTACACGAGTGCAGTTTACTTTATTGAGTTTTTTTTTCGTAATTTCTAGTGGATTTGTCATACCTACAATTTCTTTCGTGTAAACCGTGTAACAAATACAAAATTAGCCGTACCGGTCGAGCCGTTCTCAAGTGATGATCTTTCATACACATACAACAATAGATTTTTATTTATGTACAATTGTAGGCGTTACATAAGACTAAATGGATGTATTCAATAGCGAAAACGTAGCTGTTGTTCCGAATTTTCGAAATTCCTAAAGGGAACACGGTAGGTGTTCCGAAATTTCGAAAAAAAACCGATACGAATCGAGTTGTATGGACTCCTACCATTGCAACCTTGACCCTAATACACTAGGAGCAAAGAATTTACGCAGCGACGGAAAAAATTACGCGCGCTTTACAGCCGGACTAACACGTCTCGGAATTTTACGAGTTTCACCGACATTTTCATAAATTTTCCGCTTTTTGAGGCATAACAGTATAAAAGTTTTGAAATGTCCCGACAACACTGTTTGGCCAAGTTTTATTTTTGTCATAAATTCCCATTGGTGCTATAAATATTTTTAAGCTAAGTTTTGGAAATTTTCTTAATTCGTTTGTTGGATTCTGTTTTTAATGTTTATTTTTTTTTATGCAAAAATTAAAAAGTGAGTTAAAATTTTTATTTTGCCCACACTGTTGGTAAGAAACATACAATACTACCAGCTACACTACGTGAACCTTTATTATGTAAGCAGTAAATATTTAACTTTTATAAAATGGAGTTTATCGCACTAAAATATCGTTAATTATAAAAAAAAAAATGTTAACTAACTTTTCATGAAATGAAATGAAATGAAATTGTATTATTTATTAAAATTAATAAATAAATATATTTTTTTATTTTTTTTATTTTTTTTCGCACTTAATTGGGATTTCAAAATTAATCTTAAATAATTATGTCTATCATGGAAATCATTGATATTGGTGAAGAAAAACATCGTAAAGAAACCTGGGACTTATAATAAATTAATAGAAGTTAGAAATCGCTGATCCACCTCAAGCAGGCATGGTCCTCCATAATTCTCGAGTATTTTTTGTATGAGAAAAGGCCTTTCCCTGCAGTGGGACAATAATAGACTGATATTATTATTAAATTATTTAAAAGAAGGTAAATGGAATCACATAATTGAGCTAAATATGACCTTAACCATACCTACAATTCACACAAACAAGAGAAAAATAAACTAAGTTCAACGACCTTTTTAATCCAATTCTACCTTACCTAATCCTTTTTACAAAGTCCACAGAACTTAAGTGAAAGGTGAAATCTTCTCCAAGTATTATGCAGCCCAGTGATTCACACCGGACGAGCGTTTAACCATCGGAGTAAACTTCGCTTTCGTTCGTATTCATCCATGTGAAAGGCTGAACAAACCCTGGCAATTTTAATGTTGATGAAAACTAAAAAAACTGTAAATAGCTAGTGAATGAAGCTAGCGTTTTTAACATACTAGGGTTTGCAGGAAAATTCAACATGGCCGCTTGCTTGGTTTTGGAAGTGTGACTGCTTTTAATTATTTTTTAAATCTTTGCCTCACACTAGATTTTTTTCTTGTATTGTGGGTGCGTTTCCAAACATATAAACTTACATATACAAATGACCAGACCCAGAACAATTACCTGTAGGTCATACAATTTTTTTTTCGGTGCGGCAAATAGCGTACCATCCAATTGCTGAGCCAGTGCTTCAATTTATTTATGTACCTACTTGTAAACAGAAAATGACCATGATGTGTAGTTCCCAGCCTAGGGTTGTCCCATATATTTCCCCGCCCCTATTGTTATTATTCATGTACGTTGTTGTCACCAAAAGCGACTTTGGAAACGTATTTGACAAATATATGAATGAGTTTGCTATATTTTACCTCGGCTTAACCGCTCGTGGTGAGCTTGAGTACATTTGGCTTTGACCACATATGCATGAAGGCTATTTTAATGTCCCCCAAAGAATGTGTCTTAATGTCTCGCAAAATAAAATGGGATTCCGCACAACCCTGACTGCGTATAAAACATTTTTATTACCTGCAATATTTCTGGATTCTCTATACCTAATTAAATTAATGAGTTTTATAGTTCATTATAAATTAGAGGAAGAATTTAATTTAGTAGACGTAAAAGCTTGTTAGGAGAAAAATGTATTCCCATTTAGTGCTTGCTAATATAGTCTAGTGGCCTCTCTGGAAATTCTTCACTATAATTACGTGTGCATTATCATATTTTTAGGCCTATTGTTGACCACTTTGTCTGAAGATTATTCCGTTTTTTTTTACATAATACGTTGCATTTTTTTTTGTTAATATGTTTAATTTAGTTCGTTCGTTTGTAATTAATAAATAATTGAAAATATATATAATTTTTCTTAAATATACCGGCGAACTGTGGGTGTACATTGGTACACCTCTGCCTAACCCTTCGAGGAATACAGGCGTGATGGTATATATATATATATTTTTTTATATATAATTTTCTCAATGTTTTATATTAAAAAGTTGCTTAAAATTTAGGTGGTTTAGTCTTGAATGGACTTTTTTTTTAAACTCGCGATTCCTAGGTTTTTGTTGTTTTTGGAGATTGGTCAACATTTGTGTACTGACTATAAAAAAAAAATGTTTCATACGATATTCTGGAATTTTCGTAGGTCTCAAAAAATTAATAATAAATACATACTGTTCTATCGAAAAATGAACTTTAGATAGGTAGTCTCTACTAAGATTATAAAGGGGTTTTTTTTTTGTTAGTATGTTTGTACCGAATGGGCTCCGAAAGTACTGGACAATAGATAGCTACATTATTCCTGAGCAACATGGGCTTATAACACCACGATATAACACACAGGAGCGGTGTAGTAACTAAAGACGTAGACAAAGTCGCGGGCAGTTCACTAGTTAAATATAATTCTGATGCAGTTATTAAGTCACAAAGTTCTTTCCAGGACGTAATACTTTGAAAGCTTTATCGATCTACCATTTAATTGCCTTTTACAAGAAGAACGTTCATTAAAGAAATACAGGCAGACTTTTTTAAAGCGCATTTTTTAAAGGAACAGCTGATATTTTTATATTCAATGGGTTGCCACATAGTAAAATTTGTTCATATTTATACTAGTACTTTTATCCCCTGAAAGATGTTAATTTTTCAAAACATCACCTTGTATAGTAAAAATAAGATGAAACAAATTAAATGAATATAATTTGACAACTGTTGTCATGTCAATTACCTACATTGTGTTAAGTGATAAGTCCATCCACCCACGAATGGATTATGACAGATTTCTTTTGTCGGCGAGTATGGAACATTATGAATTCCAATACACCAATGCACACGGCTGACAAAAAATCGGTCGTGGGCGGAAAGCCTTATTGCATACTAATTCGAACTATCAAAATTCAAAATCCCCGATTTTTCTTATTTTTCTATGTAGGCTCAGCGTCAGAGAAAAGGAACCCCCTTTGGTAATGACATCAAACCGTAAAACCGTAGTCTTGTGGGGTTCCTTTTCTCTGACGCTGACTGTACATACATTTTCTTACTCCTCCGCTTTTCTGTTTTTTTTTTTCTTACTCCTCCGCTAATCTTTTCTGATTAATTTCGTTGCGGGATCTAAGACAGTTGAATCGTTTCTCCGGGACTCGTCGAGCTTTATTGTCTCGGCGCTTTTCTTGTGGTCGCCACTGTTGATTCTGGCTTACAGAAGTTGCAGTGGTTTGGGAACAGTGTGGCGGGCTTGCCCCATTTTAAAAGATGACTGTACATAGCTGGAGCTCAAAATTAAACAGTTTTAATTTTATTAATATAAAAATAGTTTATACCTGTAACATATTAAATGCACACGCTGAAAGTAGTTTGCTCAAAATTTGCTATTGAATCGATTTCAACTATTTCCTTTTAGAAATAGTTGAAATCTAATATTTGAAATTGAATAATTGAAATACTTAGTTAATTTGTTATCCTAAAATAATTACGCTAGCTACTTTTAATATGAACTAGTTGTGCATTTTTGATACTTTGGAATGGTTAGGGAATAATTTTGCACGAATTGCTTTAATTATCAGTATAAAAGTACTATCATTTATGTGGTATAATACAATATTTATTTATTGCGCTATCGATAAATTCGTAAGATTTTCGATCAGGTCACGTGTTCTGACGCGAGTTTAACATTTTTTACCCATTCCAAAACAAGTGCACAACGCCGCTTACGAATTTTCGATCAGGGTCACGTGTCCTGACGCGAGTTTAACATTTTTTACCCATTCCAAAAAAAGTGCACAACACCGCTAAAGAAGTTTTCACTTTAAAAAATCAAGGAAAAACAATGAAATACGAAAACATTTCAGTCTATCAGCGCCTTCTCTATTATATACCGGTTCTCCGGTACTACGAATTTACCAGGACTTCACCGACCAGTATGAGTTACGAGATTGAGGCTCTATTGTCATCACCGCAGTTTGATGCATCCCTTTGTTACCGTGAGACCTAACAATGGATACCTCTGATACGGTCGCGTCGAGTATTTGTCTTTAGTACTCGATTACTAAAACTGAATGATCGTATTTGTAAAGTTGAAGGGCCTGTTTCAACAGCTTAGGATAATTTGTGATTAAATTATTTGGGAATTTCATACGAATTCTGTTTAATTTTTAAATAGTGCGTATTTTGAAGTCGCCAATTATTTATTTTAACTTTTTTCAACAAAAAGAACAAGGACGGACTTAATGTCTGAGGCAAACCAAAGTCGGACGACTTAACTAGTCTCCATTGAGATTACTCGCCGTGACCAAAATTGGTCTAAAAAATACATGTATATCTGTTGAATAGCGCCTATTTGGAATCGTCAATCCTCCATGAATAGTCAAACTCAATAAGCAAATAAGCGTGATTATCAATCTTCGTGCCTTCTTCAAATAGGAGATGCAATAATAGGTTAGTATTATAATAGCATTTGTATCTTATTTTTTCCATTTTACAAACGTAAAGTGACTTGTTTGTACAACATTGAACTATATCGCTGCACGAATAGGGTATTTAATATTTGTACATTTTTTTTTGCATTCAATGGTCTTTTCACTTCGCCGGCATGAATACACTATTTTTTCCTACCTACCTCTTATTCATCAAGTGTAAAGTGCGATAAGAAACTTCGCTGCAAAAATACCTCCATATTTACCATCAAGTACCAGGCTATCATAAAATACGCGTCAATATTCATCGAGTACTATCGCAAACACAAAGAAACACACCAGTCCTCGTCCTAGTTATCTTCGGAACCAATAGTAATCTTTAGGGAATCATCGAGAGTCGACACGATGAGAAAAGTTTTGTTATTGATCCTCTTAACGCTCCTCTTAGGCAGTTACTGAGACAGAATATTGATAAAGCCCATTGTTATCGCTGACGTATGGTGCTGAATTTCTTATATGTATGTGTGAAGAACTAGGTCTTGCTCACGGCTATGTTCGCGTAAGTTTTTTACTAGATCTTTTCCGCGACTTTGTTCGGGTGAGTTTTGTAATGGAAACCAAATTTAGGTGAGAATAAAATAGTATGTAAGGATTGTAGCAAGTGGCATTCAGTGGATTCTGCCTACCCCCATGGGGAAAATGGCGTGTGTTTATGTAAGTATGTGTGTCTAATAGCGAGCTCATAGAAGGCTTCAGGGATGACGTAGCGTTCTATTATCGAATGAATTATTTAAATTATAGTGATTTTTCAGAAAAAAAAAGTCGTTTCTCAATTTTTGCCTAATGCTAGTTAGTTTGATGAGTAATAGTGCTCTTTGTGAATGAGCTCGTCCGGGAAACTACTACCACCGTGCGTATTTCCATCGCAAAGCAATGTTGCTTTGTTCCGGTTTGAAGGGTATGGGGGCCGGTGTACCTAATTACAGGCACATTTTACCTTCGTCTCTGGGATACCAACGCATTTGCAAGACCTCTGCTGGTATTGCAGATGTCTATAGGCAGCGGTGACCACATAATATCAAGTAGTAATTCAACTTTTTGGCCACCCAATGAAAAAAATGAACCGCTAATGGATATATTATGTACCTATTTACATCCTGTATAATCGCCGCACAGACTTATTTCTCTTGTAATACCATCACGCCTGTTTTTCCCCGAAGGCTTAGGCAGAGGTGTACCAATGTTCACCCACAGTTTGCCGGTATATTTAGGTCCCATGTAATAGGGGGCGAGCCTATTGCCATTAACCGGGCACAAATCCAAACTCCGAGCTGCTACAGAGAATTTCATAGAAAAACCCAATAAAACTCTTTGCTCGACCTGGGAATCGAACCCGGGATCCCTTGCACAGCAGTCGCACTTGCGACCACGAGACCAACGGGGCAGTTTCTCTTGTAGATGTCTCTTGTAGTTTAAGTTAATTATCATTTACCCAATTAACCAAAAGTAGCTCAGGCTGAATGCTCCTCCATTCCCACTGACCCTAATCCTTGAAAGCAATCGCCGCTAAACGCCACCCAATTCTCTCCGGGCGAAGACAAACAAAGGAAAGAATAGAACCTTATCGATTTCGCAGTATTGTGTAATTAACGTTAAGTGGTTGTTCTAAGTGATAGAATTAATTAAATACTTGTTGGGAAGTGCCGATCGCCGTCGTTTGGGCAATCTGATAAGATGCAGGATAGTTAGCTAATCGTTAATTGGTGCTAATGTGTTTTTCGTCACGTAGGTTTCTGTTTGGAGAAGATTTTGACGGCTTTAGAACTTATGGACGTGCAATTGCGGTGAAGCACTTTACGATCTTAGTAATGAGGTTGAAAATCGGTCAACTGCCATTGTAAGTAAGGATTGGATAATTTGATGTATGTTTGACCTTACTTACTTTTTATAAAACGTAAGGTATCTGCCAGTAACAAAATTGGTCGAACTAGAGATTAGCCGGAACAAAGAGACAGACCAACAAAACAATTAAATATTATTTGTAAAAAAATCTAAATACGCGTTTAGTAGAAAACTGTTTGACATTACAAACAGACTTCAATTTTCTTTATTTGTATAGACAAACTCGTTCAGAACACGAAAATAGAACGAAATTGAACTATATCAATTTCAAAAGTGCTTCATTTTATACAAAAGTATTCAGCAATTTACGAATGAAATATCACCGTTCACCTCGTTAAAACTTTAGCAATGAACCAATTAAGAAATTCTTAACAGACACTCAAATAAAAGTACTTAAGTGCTTACTGAAAGGGTACAAAGTAAGTACCAATTTCTTGGTATCACTTTCTCATCTTGCTAACTCAGCTTTTTCTAAACTCAAAGTCAAATCTTTAAGTTCTAAGAATTTGTTAGTACCTAATTCTTGAATTCAGATTTCAATGCAAATATGTACCTTAATAATAATAATAATCGTTCTTCATCTCTGGCTTGCCTTTATTGGCCGGCCGGAGTGAACACTGACGAGGAACAGAGCTCCCACCTCTCTCTTGCCTTCATTGGCCGGTTTGAGTGGAGATTCGCAAGAGCATTCGTGTTCGGGGGAAGGAAGTGTTTCACTAAGGTGCTGGTAGGGATCTTGACCGTACTTCCGGGATTGTCCTGATAGCCTTGAAACACCTCTCCACTCCTCAAGCACCTCAGTCTGTGTTGCCCTCTTGTCGCTACGTCACTACGTGCTAGCGGCCGTTTAGGGGGCCCATTTATCGAGTGTGCTAGTCACCCCCTGCCATTTTATCTGTGTCATAAAAACATTGATTGGCAGGGGCCATAGTCTTTCCATAGTGTCAGGAAACTAGTCCATCTAAGCTACCCAAACCCATAGCCCTATTCTTTGTTTCCATCTTCTGCAATAGTCCTGCGCCAGCCGGGGATTGTCCTTGGGTGCATTTGCATAGTGCAAACAGGGATAATTGCCGGTTGGTGTTCCATTTCAGTGTAAAGCCTTGTAAGGGGCCTCTGCGAGTTGGCTTCGGCTCCTCGTAAGCCTTTCAAAGGTCCGGGACCCTAGGGTCCCGAGATGCGTAACGTAATGAAAATAATAATAATAAAAATATATAATAAATATCTTTGTCATAAAAACATTGATTGGCAGGGGCCATAGTCCTACCATAGTGTCAGGAAACCAGTCCATTTTAGTCACCCAAACCCATAGCCCTATTTTTAGTTTCCATATTCTGTAATAGTCCTGCGCCAGCCGGGGATTGTCCTTAGGTGCATTTGCATAATGCAAACAGGGATAATTGTCGGCTGGTGTTCTATTTCATTGTAAAGCCATGTAAGGGGCCTCTGCGAGTTGGCTTCGGCTCCTCGTACGCCTTCCAAAGGCCCGGGACCCTAGGGTCCCGAGATAAGTTACCAAATAATAATAATACCATTTATTTCAGGCAACAAAGGCCCATAACATAAATACCTTACAGACTAACATACATAATTATAAAAAACAAAGACAAACATATAAACTATTTAATACGAAGTGACGGCGTCGTATCGCGCTGCGTGGTGTCGCGTAACCTTCCACGGAATCTCCGAAACACGACACCCTTCGGCCAAAACTCTTCCTTAAGAAAGGTCTCGAGTGATTGAGTCGGAACTCGCACCACAAACGAATTGAAATTCGTATTGTGACGCGACTCCAACTTCTCGACCCTTAAGGTCCAGCTGGTCTTCACTCGAACATACTCCACGATCCCCTCAACCTTCGTGGTGTGATGTAGACGGGACACATAGAGCTGGGTCGTCGGCACTGCTGGACGCAGCACATTGGGTCCTACCAGCGCGGTCCCGCACTGGTTCCGACTAGGAGGCTTGTTCCTCTTCTTCTTCTCCACCTTCACGAAGCCATCCTCGTCAATCACGCCTGTTGTTAGGCCTGGCTGCCTGTTAACCCTGTCAACAGATTTGCAGCCACTCTTCTTAACCCCTACCCTGGTTTGTGACGCAGGTTTGCTTGTGGCAACGATAGCAGCGTAGGCACGTTTAGGGGTCAACGTACCTACACTAGTCAAAACACGACGAGCCGAGGCTAGTCGAGGGGTTAAAAATTAATAGTTTATCTCTTGAAATTATTTGAAGTATAAACTGAATAGTGCTTGCTTTGACTCGTCTATGATAGCATTTCTTAGTAGTGAAATTAACCGCTAAAGCGTTAAATAGGTACGCCTAAACTGGCGTGGGTGTAAGCAGCCCGCTTATCTAGATTTAAATAAAATATAGATACTATAAGATTATTAATATTAATATATTAATATTATAGATTCAATATTATTATTATTTTATTTTAACTTGAAATTGACGTTCAAGAGTGTCTTTTAATGGTCTAATTTAAATAAATGATTTGCCTTTGACTTTGACTTTGAGTATAAGCAGTATCTGCTCCTGTATAACAAGAAAACCTTTAAGAACTAAAAATCTCTTATACCTACCTAATGGTTATCGCTGATTATGTAAACCGCCTCGACATGGCAAAAGCTCAGCCTCGCTTAGAAAAATCCAACCGTTAGCTGCCAGCACGCCCCCGCAAGCTGTCACCTTTTTATCTTGTCATTGTAAAAATATTTTAATTCACAACGATTTAAAGCCTAAAGCAACCAAAAGCAACCAAAAAAGTTTTTTTGCTTTTTTTGGCAATAGGCTCGCCCCCTATTACATGGGACCTAAATATACCGGCGAACTGTGGGTGTACATTGGTACACCTCTTCCTAACCCTTCGGGGAATACAGGCGTGAAGGTATTTTTTTTTTTATAGCCCAAACTTGTATGGCAAATTATTTCTTATGTAGAAGCTAAGTTGTTAAAATAAGCGATGACCATAAGGACCTGCGCCCACGTCCGAATTTTTGTTGGACCGATTCCGACCTTTGCAGGACGTGTGCGATGGTATGTTAGAATTCATGTTTCATTTCCTGCAACAAAAAAATTGGTCTCGAATTGATCGAGGTGAGCGGGCAGCTCCCATTATAACATTATGAAAACAAAAGAATACCAAAATACCCGTGAACAGTCATGTCGAAAAATCCACGTTTTCTGGCAGAATCAAACCATTATTTAATCATCAAACTAAACATACATGTATGGGTGTACATTGGTACACCTCTGCCTAACTCTTCGGAGAATACAGGCGTGATGGTATATATTTGATGGTTAAACCAAACAAATAACCCATCGGTTAAATTAAGATTTGCTAGTAAAGACTTCGAAAGTCTTAATTATCATAAAAGATTCTTTAAACTTAAAAGCCGGACTACATAGACATAATGAAAGTCAAGCGAAATCCGCTGTCAATTTGTTGATGGATTGTGAAGATTTTCATTCAGTTCACTAATGAAAAACGGTTGAAAATAAAGGGCTAAGAAAACGAAAAAAAATGTTCGGTAATCACTTAGACGGTGTCTAGCAAATAATCTATCGATGAATTATTTGACACCTAAGTAATATCTACTAAAGCGTATTTTTTAATCTCAGAGAATAAATTGACAGTTTCATACGTTAAACATAAAAATAATGTCCTTTGGATACATAAACATAAAGCACACTTTATTTTCAAGAAGCTATCAAATCAGCTTCTGAGATTATAAAACACATTTTAGTTTGTTTCGGTCCATCACAACATTTAATTTAGTGATAACAGTAAACCCAAAGGCACAATTTTCAGTTTTTTTCTTTAATTTTATTTACTTTAGTTTAATGTATTTGGAGTACGTTTACAAACATACAAAAACTCACATACACAAACATACAGACCCGAAACAACTACCTGAAATCTATATAAATATTTGTTTCGTGCGGGAATCAAACCCGCGACACGCAGCGCAGCAGCCAATCGCTCAACCGTGTCATCACTCCAACATCCAATCCGCAACTTATTAATAATAATAACCCTAAATTCGGTCACTCCTAGCTGTAAAATGATACGCACGCAGTAATTAGTTCGTCCTAACTAAATGATGATTCCCGTGTGGTCGTACCACCGCACCGAGCACAGTTAGTAATTGAGCCGTTAATTAATGAGCAGGTTTTGAATTATGTAGCGTATAGTACTTGCATCTCTTGCGTGGCCAGCGGGATGCGCCTCCCATGCATGAGGTTGAGGGTGCATTACCGAGCCAATGCTTCTAGCAAGTTTCTACTAACTCTTAGGAACGATCGCAATTTCATCATAATTTCAATCTGTGAAAAATGCCTTTAAGTGAATAAGTCACTAAGACTTAAGAGTGTGAGTTTTTTAGATTTAGGGGCATTTTTCTCGGCGAGAACGGAACATGTCTTGTAAATGAATTCTGATATACCAACTATGATTTATTGAATCGGTCCTATTAAGAGTCGATCGGGGGCGGAGAGGCATATTTACCTAAATTTTTCGACATTGATTGTCACTGAGATGAGTTTGGGACTAGATTTTGAATGTTTTCAATTAGTAGGTTTGGCCTTCAGGAGACTGTGCCCCAGTAGCAGAACCAATGGTTGTTTTTGATGACCACAGCTGAAACATTGATGATCTCTGTTTGTTATACTCGTTTACTACCTAGATAATTCGTGAGTGTGTGTGGGGTAGCATATTCTTATAACAATATATTCTGAAACTGCTATATTTACCTTATTAAATCTTCTCTTATCAAAAATCTTTCCCCATAAAACTAAGACTACACAAACAAAACAATATCATGACATATTTATAATAATTCCAACTGTCATGGCGGCGTAGTTTACGCAACAAGCTCAGGTAAACAGGAAAAGATATAAAATCCCAAACGTTACATGTACCGCGAATATAAAGACAATAAGGAACCCTAAAAATAGGGTTGTCGCTATGACTGTACCTATTTGGGCGACCGGCGAAATGCTCACTTGGGTACCGCAGGAATCAAGGTGGGTTTTGGTTGTGGTTTTTGTTATAGCGAGAAGTTAAAACTTTATGCAAAAATGTAAAAATACACCGAACAAAGGCGGCTTAATGCTTTAGGCATTTTCTGCCAGTCTACTAAGGCAATTTATTAGAAATAACAGAAATAAAAAAAAATGCCATAGTACACATATTAATTGACTATCATTAATCAAAGCTTTAAGTTAAGATAAGATATCAATGCTCGATATATTAGCTGAATGCGAGGTGCATTCATCTGATTATACAAATCTAATAGGGCTTGCAAAAATGGGTGCGCATTTAGAAGATCTAACATTGTCCCATAATTCAAATTCTTATGTTACATGTCTTGAGTAAACCCCTTTGTGGGAGGTGGATAAAAAGTGTTACGTAAGCTTAAGAAAACCACTAGTTTCCATTGCATGAGGACGGACTTTCAAGCTACCGTACCAGTTATTTACAAGTTTATATTTGTTTTAGGATTTCTCGCTAGCAGTGAGGCCGTACAAGGCTATGTCTCAGGAGAACGCTCTCATCTTCTTATTGCAGAGAGTTTTTCCATCAAATCGGTGCCCTTTTTGTCAGGGCCTGTTTGTGAATTGTGCCCAAAGAACAATAGGGGGCAGGCAGGTGCTCATTATATAGAAGTGTAATCTTATAAATACCATGAATTTAATAAATATGTAGACAAATTTGATGGCAAAATTTTATTTAAAATATAATGTGAATGATTAATTTAAGTTTTGAACTAGACTGTCACAAAGCTATTATAGGGCAAGTCAATAAAGGCATACAGTTTTAAGAGCTACTGTCCGAATTCTTAAGTCCTTTATCGATCGTATCAATAGATAATTATTTTATTTTTGCCCCCTCAATATTACACTAAACTTCCAAATTCAAAAACGAGTAAGAAGCATAAAGTACAGAATACAGACTTACTTTAAAATGTTACATTTCGGTGTAACACTCATCCAATTTTATTCCACCTGAATATTCTAAAACAAAATTGTGATAAACCTTTATTGGCGCCCCAAGAGCGACACAGCATTCTTCCCGTTTGTATGCGATATTATTTTTGTTCTTTTTTTCTTGTATACACGCCTTACAATGAATTTGGACTCGGCTAAATGATTGATTATGACATTATCATTATGTTTTTATTGGTTAACAATCTCGGGACCCTAAGGTCCCGGACCTGTGGAAGGCGTACGAGGAGCTGAAGCCAACTCGCAGAGGCCCCTTACAGCCTGTCCAGATAAGGCGTTTTACGCGCGAGTCCACTCGCGCGTAGGCACTCGCGCGCACTCGAGATACTAGAGCTACATACATCCCGTCCAGATGCTCTCGCGCGTTACCGCAGGTAACGAGGGCCTACGCGCGAGTGGACTCGCGCGTAAAACGCCTCATCTGGACAGGCTCTTACATGGCTTTACACTGAAATGGAACACCAGCCGATAATTATCCCTGTTTGCACTATGCAAATGCAACCAAGGACAATCCCCGGCTGGCGCAGGACTATTGCAGAATATGGAAACAAAGAATAAGGCTATGTATGGGTTTGGGTGGCTTAAATGGAATAGTTTCCTGATACTATGGAAGGACTATGGCCCCTGCCAATCAATGTTTTTATGACACAGATACACATTATTATTATTATTATAATTGACAATTGTAACCAAAATTATAATAAATTTGGTCACAATTGTCTAAAGTGTGATATAATATACGAGACTGAATTTTTCTGTCTTTGATATCTAAGTGACATGATTATTTTTTACTGTTATTATTTGTGTTAGGATTGCTCTTGACTCTAGTCTAGGTCAGATGCAAGAAAGAAAAATTCAACGACGGAATGAACTTACCCTAATTTTAAAGAGCTTGGGGTTGAATGTGATTTAAACTTAATATTGGGTGTTTCCATTATTAATTTCTCAGTAGCAGCCCATTTGGTGGTGTGACACCCCCGTGCCTCGGAAATCACAAAAACCCGTTGGCCCTGCGTCTGATCTCTCCCCAGATGTGCGTGTGGTGTGGGTGATCTTTTTTTAAAGTTCATCCAATGAGTTTAAAAAAAAGGCATGTGTTTGTAAAAAAATGTAGAAACGTAGTGGTAAAATAAAAAAAATGTAGAACCTGAACTAACAAAGTTATGGCGAAAAACAAGATCACTCAATCTGCCACTTTGAAGAAAATGCCCTATCACGTATCTCAGTATATACCAGTATTGTGGTTTTAATTTATATCTCAAATATTTGTATAAAAAATGTAAAAGCTATTAACAATATTATTCGTTTCATTGGAATGTCCGGTTACAAAGTTTGAACGCTTTATTTGGATCACTCAATCGACACACGTGCCCGTGTGAGTGATCTTTGAATGGCGGCCTTACACTAAATAACTACGTAATATTTCTTTTGGATATTATACCTAAGCTCGAAAGAAAATGTGTACAACATAAATCATACCTAAATACCTATTAATTCAAGAGCTAACGTAAATTGAAAATTTGTGAAACTGCCGATCTGAGTGATCCAGTTTTTGGCCTGTAAGTTCAAAATCAAAACTCGTAGACAAACGGAGCTTACACACGAAAACGTATTTTTTTTCTACAAATATTTGACATGTCTTCGGCTTTTCCAAGTACTGTACTTTAAAAGACATCGCAATTTTTAGATTTCTCAAGGAAAAAATTTGTAGGGTGTCCATACATTTGCTGCAATTATGGCGACCTGTCATAAACTAGTACCTGGAGAGACGCCTATAGCATGACCTACATGTACGACGGAAAGTACTTGTACCATTATAGTCTGGGAGCCGACGCACGCTTCGGTTGTCACCGTTGTGGATTGTATCAACAGCACATTTTTTCAAAATGTTCCCAGAGCGAGTGCCCAGAGGGGCACTCGCCTAGCTACGACAGTACAGCAATGGAAAACCAATTGAGACTTCAAAAAGTATTTCTTAATTATTGAAATAGAAACAGATATATGAATTTAATATTGATTTCTCGTGAGTTAGGTTTGGTCACTTCAGCTTCTCTTCGCCAATTTTCGCAGAAAGATGGCTGGTCAGAAAATATTGAGTCTGTTTTAACTCGTTGACCAGTGCAGCTTTTTAATATTTTTGAGCGCTTTTTTAATTGGTAAATCTTAATCTTTCTTTAATTAATTCTTTACTTTTTGAAGTCTCAATTGGTTTTCCATTGCTGTACTGTCGTAGCTAGGCGAGTGCCCCTCTGGGCACTCGCTCTGGGAACATTTTGAAAAAATGTGCTGTTGATACAATCCACAACGGTGACAACCGAAGCGTGCGTCGGCTCCCAGACTATAATGGTACAAGTACTTTCCGTCGTACATGTAGGTCATGCTATAGGCGTCTCTCCAGGTACTAGTTTATGACAGGTCGCCATAATTGCAGCAAATGTATGGACACCCTACAAATTTTTTCCTTGAGAAATCTAAAAATTGCGATGTCTTTTAAAGTACAGTACTTGGAAAAGCCGAAGACATGTCAAATATTTGTAGAAAAAAAATACGTTTTCGTGTGTAAGCTCCGTTTGTCTACGAGTTTTGATTTTGAACTTACAGGCCAAAAACTGGATCACTCAGATCGGCAGTTTCACAAATTTTCAATTTACGTTAGCTCTTGAATTAATAGGTATTTAGGTATGATTTATGTTGTACACATTTTCTTTCGAGCTTAGGTATAATATCCAAAAGAAATATTACGTAGTTATTTAGTGTAAGGCCGCCATTCAAAGATCACTCACACGGGCACGTGTGTTGATTGAGTGATCCAAATAAAGCGTTCAAACTTTGCAACCGGACATTCCAATGAAACGAATAATATTGTTAATAGCTTTTACATTTTTTATACAAATATTTGAGATATAAATTAAAACCACAATACTGGTATATACTGAGATACGTGATAGGGCATTTTCTTCAAAGTGGCAGTTTGAGTGATCTTGTTTTTCGCCATAACTTTGTTAGTTCAGGTTCTACATTTTTTTTATTTTACCACTACGTTTCTACATTTTTTTACAAACACATGCCTTTTTTTTAAACTCATTGGATGAACTTTAAAAAAAGATCACCCACACCACACGCACATCTCCCCAGTCGTGTCGGATTGCCTTCCTTTAGGACTATGAGAGTCAGGGAAGAGGGAATGCTCCCGTGTTTGTGCATTCTCTTGTACACTATAATATCTCCTGCGTACTTAGCTAGTCGCCATTGGTCACTGTGACCGATATCGGTTTTGAACAATATTATAATGGCTGTACATATAGGTCATTGTCAATTCTCATAACATCACCACCGCCTCTGACGTCACATGAGATCTCCCATCGACGCTCAATTACACAACAACACCAGATAACAAAGTCAACAAACAGATACAATTAGGGTCTCCCAATTACCGAACATTTGGAGTGAATCCAGATGGAATTGCAAATTGATTTGCGGTATGTATAATATAATCTACGGAATTCCGCTAACAAACTGACCTGATAATCAAATGTGAAGCATTGAGATAGTAAATCAGATGGAACTAATGAGATATGGATGGTGTTGTATGGGATGTGTCGTGGTTGACAAATGTTTGTTACAAATGTTGGGGTTCCTATTGGTCCTATTGGCGTTGATTAAATCGGTGAGGTGAGGTGTTGATAGTCATTAAGTAAATGTAGTGATCAATACTTGTACCTTCTCTGTAATAAAAGAGGCCAATTCCCTGCAGTTAGACAATAGTAGGCTGGTATTATTATTCATTTACCAGTAAATAATAATGCCATCTGTGCTACTAAATAAATCCAATTTTTATATTGCTTGCGCTAATCTCTACAACAATTAGTCGGTTTTGAAAAAGAAAATCTGTTTGTTTATAATAATTAAAAAAGTATAGGCTATAATATTACAACACGATAGGATCCATGGAAGCGGAACAATATCTAAAGACGTAAGTTAACGTGGGTGAAAATAGAAGTCGAAGTCGCGGGTAGAAGCTAGTATATCAATAAAGAAGCCTTCTATTCTATTCTAAACTTTTTGCTAGGAACGTGTGACGTTTGGCTGATATGGTGATCCATATAAGCCGAACGACGACCACTGTTGGACTATACGCCTCCCCTAAAGATAGCCACAATGAGCGATCCTATTATTGATATTATACGATATCAAATCAAATCCTACTACTATTATAAAGGCGAAAGTTTGTATGTATGGATGTATGGATGTATGTATGGATGTTTGTTACTCTTTCACGCTTAAACGGCTGAATGGATCTGGATGAAATTTGGCACAAAGATAGATTATAGTCTGGAATAACACATAGGCTACTTTTTATCCCGGGAAAATGTACGGTACCCGTAGGATAACACATCAACTGTGACGCGGACGAAGTCGCGGGCAGAAGCTAGTTAAATATAAAAGCTTTCCATTTTCATAATTCTGTAAGATCTTCTTCTTCTTTATCTTGTGGGTAGTAAGGTCTAACACCCTAGTGTCAGAGTTTCTATACCGCCTCAAGGGCCTCTGACATGGTTACCGATGTCAGTGATGTCCAAGATAAACTTAGAAAGTACAATGAATTAGAAAAAGTCGCATTGGTACTTGCCCGTGCCCGGTTGCGAACCCACAACCTCGTGCATGAGAGGCGGGCGCCTAAACCATCACGACACTAAGAAAGATAAAAACAACCTTTTGTTTAAATAACTCTCTCAACTCAATTGAAATTCACGCTTACATTTAAACCACACGCAGCGCAGAAATAGCTCTCTAACTTTATTACAAAATAGTTCCGCTCTAACCATTTCATTTTTGTAAAATATATAAGAAACCAATTGTCTTGGAACACTCGGTATAACCAATTGCTTATCTGGAGTTCCCAGACTGGCCTCACTCCAAATAGATTCTTCGTGGACATAAAGTAGACTATTCTGTAACCTAAGTTGTGTTTGACACACACGGTGGTACAGAATAACTAGCACTTTTATTTATTACTACTTCATCTGCGTGGATTTCAAACTTATGTTGGCGTAATTCCGAAATCTAAGTAAGGACTTTGGAGTTCTTCATTATACCACGGGAACAAAAAACGGGATTAAAACTAACCAAACTATAATCTGTCTTTGTGCCAACTGAACGGATCTGGATGAACCCAGATCCGTACTGGCATAATTGGTTAACAAACATCCATCCAAACTTTCGCATTTCTAATACCTATAGTAAAACAAACGCGTTTGTGTTTTAATTTAATAAGTTTGTGAGAAAAAAAAATACTTAGCACAGTCTATGTGGTACACAAAAACAAAAAAAGTTTATAATATAACTATTTTTGTATTTTTATCCATATTATGATCAAAAATACAAAAATATATACGAGTATATATCATTATTTCGAGCTCCACCGTTGTGCCAATAACCTATAATAATAGACATATTAAAAAACAATTGGTTTAGGTAGATATGAAAATAACGATCTGCCAAATGATTTAATACAAACATATTTTTGCCCGTCAACTACAAGCCCGTCACACTATTCTGAACCACTCTCCTGAAAGCTAGAATCAACAGTGGTGACCACGACCCTCAACGAGTCTCGAATTCAACTGTCTTAATGCAACAGCAGAGTAGTAAAAGAAAACATAATTTCCACTCCTTAATCTAAACTTATTGGAAGGTATTAAAATACTCCCATCTTCTATAACCAATAACCATAAAAATCACCACCGTCATCCAACAAAGAAAGCGGACATTTATACATCCCATTCTATCAGTCCATGAATCACTTTATGAAAATTGCATCGTAACATTTTAGTGACGTAAAAACATTCATTTTGGTACATTCTGATACTCCTATAATATGACGTCATATTTCATGTTTTATGACCATAACCTACAAGTTTGCTAGCACTTTGCCGTTACAATAGTTTCCGACAGCCGTCAAGCTTGTAAGTATTGAAGTGTTGTATATCTTTGTGGAAGAATGGTAGTTTTGATATTAAGTGAGGGAATAGTTTTTTGGAAGATGGTAGTTGAGGAAATTGCTCATCTCCCTTAGATGGGTTATTTTGGAGCGATGGAAAATATTGTTTGAAATTGCTAGTCTTTTTATTAAGGATGTAATTCAAATCGTCATGGCGCAAATTGGTTCACAGTTTGCCATTTTAGAATTCACTTCTTCACCTTTATTACTTCTAAAAGTGACTCATTAAGCACTACATGTTATCCTTAAAGTGAGGTCCATAAGGGATCGAAAAATACACTTAACCATTCTGCAAGGTTCATGATTTTCCTGTCATAGCGACACTTTTTTTGCTCTGAACAATACGTGATGGTCCACATAGTTACGTAGATGTTAAAGGTCAACGTGTTTTGATGTTTTCTTACGACATTAAAATCTTTTAGGTAACTTCAAACAACTCCATGGCCTCTGTACTGTTGGACGCATCCGCAAGCGCAATGTATTGTTGTGCGATACGCAATGCACTGTTACAATTTTTTCACACAAAAACTAAAAGTCATTCCCCAGCAATATTTTTTGCTAAATGTTACTTAATTTGATGGAGAGCAAGCGTGGTTAATGACTGTGTGATGTGTCTTATCACACCCCATATAAAACCCTCCGAAAACCATCGTCATTTTCCTTTTCAACCTTACCAACGTCATTTCACAAACATTTATTTCCTTGGCAAATGAAGCCACAATTCCTTCTTCATACAAAAACACCTCTAAATTATTCCAATATTGGGTAGTACGCAAATCAACAGAGTAACGTTAGGAGCAGATAAAAATATTCGCTCCCATACGTTTAACCAGATCGTAATAAAACTTTCTTACGTAAATCCTTTGGTCCATTGAGCGAGACTTGTAACCGTCGAAACGATGTATGAATGTTTTTGTTCGCCTTTTGGATGTTGCTATCTTTTTGGTAAAGTTGGACTTAATAATGAAGGAACTGGGAGAATAAATAAGGCAGTATTTACACCATATACATGCTGAAGGCAGCGAGCAAGATACTAAGCAGGCATTAATGTGCCTTTTTCAAGTCATTATGTACTTTCTAATTTTATTTTGGACATCACTGACATCGGTGGAGGAAGATATTGTATGGTTTTTTTATATATTTTCGGGGCAAACAGTCCGTCTGCTGAACTGCTGTTAAGTGGTCACCTCAGCCTATAGACATCTGCAATACCAAACCCATTTGCATTTGCATGCCTTGCAAATGCGTTGCCATCCCGGAGACCAAGTTGAAATTTGTCATGTGCCTGTAATTTCACCGGCACACATACCCTTCAAACTGGAGCAAAAGCTGCTTTGTGGCAAAAATAGGTATGGTGGTAGTACTTCCCCAGACGAGCACCTTCACAAAGAGCTCTACTACTACTACTCTACTTATACACCAAAAATAGATCAAAATATTCCAAAAAGTGCACTTACCCTCTCACTGCAATCACTGCTGTGTGATACAGATTCACAAGCTAGTATTACATAGAACATAGTTTAGCTTTCTAATAAAGATTAGACTTCCTACGAATCGGTTTTGGGTTTAGACAACTAACAGAATAGATTATGCAAAGACATTCCCGCTCAGAACAAATTGTACAACCCACAGATGTTTCGGGTGTGGTTGTTTGTGAATGTGAGTTTATATATGTTTGTAAGCCAGGATACAGGAGAAATTCCTAGAGAACAACGTTTAAAGAAAAAACAGTAGAAATGAAGAGCAGAAAATGTCTTCTCAAATGCGACAAGAATTTTCGCGAACCATTTTGACTGTCTCAGTTAAGTCAGCCATTTTAATGAAGCAACCCTGATCCAGTCCTAACCAATTCAGCTGGTTATTAAAATCTCAATTAAAACGCGACAACTCAATGGCCAAGCGTAATGACAAAACGACACGAAACACACAAAATTCACATAAAAAACCCCATCAGATCTTCACCCAACCATCAAACGTAACAAACAACAATCCCAACTCACATAAGTTAGCAGTGGAAATTAAATTTAGGAAGAATTGCCCAATCCCGAAGCGGGTACGGATGTAGAATAAGGAAAACTAGTAGATGCGACAATAGGAGCACCAGTTCCAAGGTCGGAAACAAAACTGGCTTGCAAGATCCACACGAACATAGATGATCAAAATCTTGATCATATCAGCCGCAGGACCTCCACTGCTGGACATAGGCCTCCCCCATAGATTTCCATTAGGACCGGTTGGAAGCGACCTCCATCCAGCGATAAACTGTTGATCAAAAACAAAAAAAATACTTTTTACAAACAAATAATGTAAGGTAACATTACTGGCTTAGAATTTCAGAATTAAAGTATAAATATTTCCAAAACATTTATTCTTTAACATTTTTCATATGCGAAACTATTTCAATTCTTTTTTCATCTATATTCACAAGTACCTTCAAACGTTCTAATTGACATGATAAATAATTTGACTTTGGAGCTGTTCCTATTAGAATGCGATCGTAACAGCAGTTTCGCATCTACACAGTCTTATTCTATGGTAGGGTTCCGCGTAAAAGTTATGCGTCATTTTTATGTGCGGTTACGTTGAATGTAACCAAATATTTGTATTGTGTGTTGGAGTATCGCATATTTTAAGGATTTATGCCCCACCCCTTTCTATTAAGGATGAGTGTCGTATATAACATTGCGGTATTCTGGAAGCCTAAACCTGGAATTCTGTTTTTAGTTGTAGGTTTTTGGTGAAGGATAGGGCAAAGTTGAAATTTCATTGCCTGTTCGGCTTCTAAATCATCGTTTATTGTCTTTGTCTCGAGTAAATGACACTCGAATAAGGATGGCAAAACGGTTATTTCTAATTTCGTCTCAAATCTGTCAAATTGCCTCTAATGCACCTAAGTTTTTGACAAGTTTTTGACATTGATTATCGCTGTGATGAGAGTACAACTAGATACTGAACATCTTTAATTACGAGAATCACCTTCTAAGCCTTAAAACATTCTTTTTGGTCATTTCGTTGGATTTAATACGGGAGTAATCACGTTAAAAAAAGTAAAGCTGTTTCCTAAAAAGTGTCTATTTTTGCTTTAAACTCCAGCAAATCAACAGAACAATTTATAATTAACCGTCTACACGTTACTCAGACAGACCCAAATCTAGACATAGAACGTACGTACGTAATATTGTGACAGGTACAAATAAGTTACGCTGGTGAGAAATGTTTTCATCTATTGTGGAGTGCAGACGAGGGTACGGATGTCGAAACGTTGGCAAATGTATTTACTGAAAACAGACGTACAGTTACAAGCGTAAACATGTATACAGTTAGCAAAATTCATAAGCGATTTTTTTGCAAATGAAAGATTGCAACTTTGTGATACAGCCCATTGCATAGTAGCATGGAATTCAGAAAATGATTTTTGGAGAAAATTGCTGAATGTTGCTAAAAGTGTATTGTATTATAGTGATGTTGTCGAAATAAAAGAGAACTGTTTAGTTTGATGATTCGTATAATAATGACAATAATTGTGTGTGCGGTTACAAATATAAAGTAAGGCTGCACACTACAGTACACATGTTAATGCTCATGACTGTACCTACCCTACGTACTTACAGACATGAATAGGGAATTTTGAATTTTGTTGGGTTATTTCGGGTTGGTATTGTATGGCCAGTAGTTTGGGAAGTTTAAAAGGATTCAGAAGGTTTATTTAGGCGGTTTCATTATGATGCGGTGAGTGAAAACTTCGTGAGAGAATTTAGGTGACAACTGTACTAGCGTAGTTTAATCTCGGTCAAAAATGCCTTTGAATTATTTGCATTTTTAGACATAGATTGTCGGTGAGATGGAGCGAACGGAAGAAGAAAATGTGTTGTGCCAACTTGCAAGTGATGGAATAAGGGCCGGCTCTTCCTGCTCTTATCCCAATAACGTGACAATAATGATTGTAGTAAATAGTACAATAAATTAGCCTTTAGCACTCTATTTTATGTTCTTACTTGGAGGTTAAATATGGTGTAAAAGTTTAAACGTAATGAACGCAACTGTCACATTCAAATTTTATTTTTAAGAGCATTTGTGAAAAAAAAATTAATGTTTTTAAGCACTAATCTCAGATAAGCAATTTTTAAACGATGCCTTTCAAATTCAAAGTTCTAAATTTGAATTCTTTTTTTTTTATTTTAGTCATGTTCACCAGCCTTTTTCAAACATATTTCTAACGGCTTTTCAGACGAACTATTTTAATTTTAATTTCATTTTTCTCTGTCTACCCTCTGGATATTAAAATGACATTAATTCATGTCAATGTCAGTTGTAACAGACGAAATTATCAATTCCCGAGAGTTTGGAACTTCCATTTTATAATTTACATACATTTATGGCAGAATAATTCTATCTAAAATGTAATTAGAATATTTCTCTATTATAGTGGAGCTTGGAGCATTCCTATGGGAATCCTATGAGAAATAATCAGCTTCTAGTAACTACTGGTAAATAAAAAAGTTAGATAAAAAGAAAAACGAGTAAAATTGAATTCGCATTGCAATCGCATAGCGCTTTGCGAAAATTTCAACTCTCTAACTATTACAGTTCATGAGATATAGCCCGCTGACAGATAGACGGACGGACAGCCGCAGGCTTGCTAATAGTGTCCCGTTAACACCTTTCGGGTACGGAACCCAATGTTTACGTCACGTGCAATAATTTTCACCTGTCATGTTATCTCTTCACCACCTTTGGTTGACTGGTAGAGAATGCCTAAGGCATTAAGTCCGCCTTTGTATTTTTTTGTAGCATAAAGATTTAATAAATATACATATCATCACACCTGTATTCCCCGAAGGGTTAGGCAGCCATGTATGTAATAGAGGGCGAGCCTGTCGTCATTAACCGAGCACAAATCTTGACACCGAGCTGCTACTGAGAATTTTATAGAAAAACCCAATAACACTTTGCCTGACCTGGGAATCGAACCCAAGACCTCTAGCGTAGCAGTAGCGCTTAGGACCACTAGGCTAACTAGGCTGTCTTAGGCAGTCAGACAATAAATAAATAACCCTAAAAAAGCCGTGGCTTTTCTTTTCTTTCTTTAAAAAGTATTTCAATAAATGCAAATACAATTTTTTGCACACGTCTCATGAATTAGAATCACGATCGCATAACTCGTGCACGAATAAATTTTCAAATATTCCATTCGTAACATTGGCTAAGTCATGCAAAGTTATAATTGGCTAAGTTTAACAAGTTGAATGTGCGGTGAGGTATTAAGTAACAATAAAAGCTCAGATTTGTTATATAGAAATGTAATGTTGAAGAAACTTGCTAGATTATATTTTATACCGCATGAAAACTTTTGAGGCTAAAGTTTTTCGCACGGTTTGTTAAATTTTAACAAGCGTTGCATTTAGTTCTTTTTTTTTGAGCTTTTAGGGGCGCCGCCCAATTGAGAGCTACTAAGTAGTAGTAAAAATATAATAATACCAGCCTATTACTGTCCCACTGCAGGGCGAAGGCCTCTTCTCATACAGAGAAGACATTGCATTGGCACATCATTGCATCATTTCATGCATTGGCGCGGATTGGCGATTTGAGGCTTATATTAATCATAAATCCATGTTTCCTCATGTAGTTTTCCCAACACCAATGTCAGAGATGTCTAAAACAAACTTTGAGAGTACATTATGAATTTAAAAAGTCACATTGGTACTTGCCCGGTATCGAACCCGCAAGTTAATGCATGAGAGGCACGCATCTAACCACTAGGCCATTACTATCAATAACTAGTCAATTACAGCTGGATTACAATTTGATCTACAACTTTAGGTAGAACATACATACACAATAATACATATACATACATACATAAACTCACGCCTTTTCCCCATGGGTTAGGCAGAAAACTCAGAACGCCATCTGCTACGATCCTTACTACTCCTTTCGCCTCATCCACGTTCATACATCTGGCCATACAAGCACTGTACTGGCATTTTTTTAGCTGCTAATTAGCAAACGTTTAATATCTATAGTCAAGGCAAAAAACTAATGAGAAAAAAGGAAAGTTCGAGTTAAGTAGAGAACGATAGTATCAAAATCGATTTCTCCAAACAAATTTTTTACGAAAAACAATTAAATAATGAGGTAGAGAGGTACGGTCCGCAACACATTTTCTTACCTGCAAAACCTACTACAGCGAAGCAATAAAACTAACTACCCATTTCGCTGTAAAACAGATGTTTTACTTTGTTACCTGTTAAACACTTAAGGTAGCACCTTTAACACCCTCCAATATTTACAACAAAGACACAAACTTTAAAGGCAACACATTAAAGAATACCCGAAACCACCTTTTTCTAGAAAGCTGTCATAAATCAAACATTAAAAGCCCCTTTGTTCTTTACGCCATTGTTTAAAATCAACTTTGTGTCTTAAGTATAAGGTTCAAAATCGATTAGTAGAGGGACAGGTGATTAGATTATTATTGTATTATTATTACATTACACCTGACAGGAGCCCGGTGGTACATTTAGTCAGTGTTAGATCGTCACGAGCATAAGTTGTGTTTGTAATAAATAAGTAAGGTATAGTTGAGTAGTCAAGTGTGAGTGTTATTGGATTTATTACCATTGTGATTGTACTGGGATCTTTTGTGTCAGGTTAGTGTTTATTTTAAATAGAGAATTTACATATGTGTGTGTAATATTATGTATTGTTTTAAATGTGTCAATTGAGAAGCGATAAAAAACAATTAATTTTGAAAGTAATATTTTAACTTTGTTTTATATTTCTAAAGTTTCTTCTTTTCGAGATAATGATTTTAGATATATTTTTTTACATTTTCTTTTACATTTTTGAGTGCAGTGGGTGGCCATTGCTAAAGCTTAAAATAAAAGATAAAAATATTACTTTCAAAATTCAACAATAACAAATCAAAATGTTATTTTAATCTGTCTGATAAACGTAGTGGAGGTTCTAGAAGATTTCCCTAGAGATGCGCTAGCGCATGTATGCGGTATTGCAATATAAAATAATAACACGTGTGTAACTTTATACATAAAGTGAGGTTGACAGTAATTGTTTAAAAGAAGAATATAATAATATTATCTTATAGTAATGGTAGAATACTGAATTTAAAAATATAGTTCAACGTTTTCCTACCTTTGCGGTTTAGTATAGGCAGTTTTAAAAACATTCAAAAAGTAGGTTAGGTAGGCTAGGTTTGTAAATGGAATTAATGACGCAATATTAAAATAAAATTCGAAATTTAAAAATGGAACATAGAGATAGAGCACATATATAGAGATATAACGAGGGCGGAGTAAGTTGCTAGGTACAATACGTTCTTAGATAATGTGCATTAATGAAACAGGCTGCAAGAAGTGCACTAATTAAAAAAAAAAAATTGTAAAAATTAATCGTGTGTTCTTTTTGTTTTTATTTTTATTTCTTTGTCTAATAAATACTCCCTCTGACAACTTGTAGCTGAACTCGTAGTTGAGATAGAAAGGTGCAATTTTTTAATTTCAAAATATTTTGTTGTTTTTTGTAAAATTCAAATAGGGCAAACCCGTATTATGATAGTATTTTTATTTTATTGCTGTTTTTAAGGGGTTTTTTTTACGACTTTGTTTTTATTTCTTTTTGTTTTTCGATAAATAGTGGTCTCGTCTCATTCATTTTTATTTGTTCCCTTTATCTAGTTACACATTCTAAATCCGGCTTTAAAGTTTGCTAGAAATTAAACAATACAATTCTAGATAAATTGGACAACCAATAAAAACTTGCCTAAATACCCATCGATAATTCCCCTTATTGGCTTAAGATAATCCCATTCGCACTATTATATTCCCAAATTCCGGATTACCCTAATCCGCTTTTAACACTAAAACGCTGGCAGTATTCGAAGTACCATATAACCTAGTACCTTAAACACACGTACCATCACGCCTGTATTCCCCGAAGGGTTAGGCAGAGGCGTACCAATGTACACCCATAGTTCGCCGGTAATAGGGGGCGAGCCTATTGCCATTAACCGGGCACAAGTACTAACTCCGAGCTGCTACTGAGAAATTCCTAATGGAAAAATTCAATAACACTTTTGCTCGACCTGGGAATCGAACCCAAGACTTCTAGCGTAGCAGTCGCGCTTAGGACGACTAGGCCAACAAGGCAGTTTACTAGTACCTTAAACGGAACCAAAAATACTCGTATTTGTCTTATCTCAAAGACGATTGAAAGGATTCAAAAGCGAATTTTCTCAGTCATAAATTTCGCTGGCTTGTCGCAGATTCCTTGGTATAACAAATTGGGTACCGATAAAGGGTGGCAAAGGTAAAAAGGTAAAATTGTATGGGCAATAGTTCTATAAGGTTTTATTGTAAATTCGTGCTCTATGGTTAGCCTTTGTCTTTTATGGGATTTGGGTTATCTCCTTTTTGAAAGGTTTGGGTTACTTTGGAAGTGTTTTATAGGTTATGTTTTGTGATCACTTCTATTGTTGGTTGCACTTGCTTTGCTCTCTTGTCGTTCAGTTAGATCGTTGAGCGTGGGGACCTGGGTTTGATTCTTAGGTCGGTCAAAGTGTGATTAGGTTTAGCTATTAGGAATAGATTGGGAAGTTGATAGTATGACACTCTTTGGCCCTGCGCCTGATCTTTCCCCGGTCATGTCGAATTTCTGTCTTATATTGTCACTACATAAGTATGAGGCACCCGTGGAAAGGAAGAAAGTCGCCAACCTTACTACTTATGCGAAAGTTTGGATGGATGGATGTTCGTTACTCAATCACGCCGGGACAGCTTGTCGGATCTAAATGAAATTTGGCACAGATATAGATTATAGTCTGAACTAGCACATAGGCCATGGGCTTATTTTTTTTGTTTTTAAATACGGTTCGGTACAATATCAACTTTGACGCGGACGAAGTCGCGAGCAAAAGCTAGTTTTTTTTAGTAATCTATGTTTATCCTTAAGTTATTAGCACAATGTTCATGTTGCAGAAACTTAGACATAATATTTTTGCATATAACACAATACTTATAAACTGATATATAGTTTCTACTATGTTATTTTTAACATTTGTGATACATAATTATGTATATATATTACAGCCCTACACATACCATCACGCCTGTATTCCCCGAAGAATATATGCAGTCAAACTGTCTTACTTACAGCCTTAGCTTAAAACAATGCCTTTGGATGGACCTATATATACGATATCCTAATCACATAAGTAGTACGTACGTATAACTGATGTCGGAAAGTATCCTCATAAACAAACGATATTATCACCAGAGCGATAATTATATTTGTAAACAATTTTTATTTTGCTTGCATCAAAACACAAAATATTGTAAAACATTTATTTAAAACTAGCTGTTCCCTGGGGTTTCACCCTCGCTGCTCAGCACCTGTTGGTCGTAGCGTGATGTTACATAGCCTATAGCCTTCCTCAAGAAATGGACTATCCAACACTAAAAGAATTTTCCAATTCCAACCAGTAGTCCCTGAGATTAGCGCGTTCAAACAAACAAACTCTTTAGCTTCATAATATTAGTATAGAAGAGCATGTGTTCTCCATATGAAAATAGCTTTTGGAAAGGAGCAATTGTTTTTTCTTGTTTATGTCATTCAAAAGTATCTTTTTTAGTGTAATAGAAATCATTTTACTTTGACGTTGACATTATCGCTCCGGAGATAATATTGCTCGTGTATGGGTACACCTTTAATGCTTTAAAAAAAGGCAACAGCTATAACAGTTAGGTTAAGATAAACAAAAAAATACTTAACACGTGCTTTGAGTAAGTACTGTTCTTGTCACTGTCACACAACTGTCAAATTTAGAATACAAAGAAGAGATGGGTTCAAAGTCAATCCAAGGTAGCCTCTAAGTAATATTTATTTTTCTCGCCCTTAGAAACTGTATTGGAAAAAAAAATAAAGCAATAAAAAAAACGAATTCTGGTCGATAATACATTATTCTTAGAAATAATAAATAAATAAGCTGGTATTCTCCGAAGGGTTAGGCAGAGGTGTAACCAATACACACTAACAGTTCGCCGGTATGTTTTCATGTCCCATGTAGGAGGCGAGCCTATTGCCATTAACCGAGCACAAATCCTAACTTGCTGCTACTGAGAATTTCATTTAAAAACTCAATAACACTTCGCTTGACTTGAGAATCGAACCCAAGACCTCTAGCGTAGCAGTTGCTCTAAGGACCACTAGGCTAATAAGGCAGGCTTTTACCAAAAACGCTTCTGAAATAGTGAATGATATTATAGTCCTGCCCTTAGTTTACGTAGCTATTACGTAACTAGCAATTTCCAAAGTTCTCGAACATTATTAATTCTTTTTAAAACAATCCTCCATGTATAATATGTACGACAGATACCTGTTTTTGTTACAAAAAGGACACATGCGCGAACAATTAACATGTTATTATAGCAGTGTAGTGTTATAAACTAGATAATATAAACTGCACTCCTATATGTTAGCACCGAGACCATTGTTCACCTCGTGTTGATTTTTCTACGAATAGTTGATAAAATAATCATAGAAAAGGAAATTCCACCGACGGTCACCTGACTTGTAATGAAAGTACCTATATGACTGACTGCATTCACACCATTTTTGCGAAAGGATTTTTGTAAACTATGTCAAGCTATTTGTAGGCACGTTTCCATCGTTTTCTAAGTCATTAAAGTTAAACGAATCATTACTGCAAAAAATGCAATTCTAATAGCAATACAATTACTCAATAAACTAACGATGAATCGGCATGACGTATTAATTACAAAATGTTTTAGTTCCATTACTGTACTAATAGGATGATTAGTAGCTAATGGAAAAATAATTGTTTTTCATCCACCTAAAAACTAAAGTCATAGGTATTGCGCAATTTAATTGTTAAATTAATGTCGTAATTTTATCGTTTCAGATCCAGAATGGAAGCAATAATGTCAGTGAACGGGACAAAAGAAAATATAATGCAGCCAACGACACTTCAAGAGGCAATAAACATTATTAAATTCCTGAACACGACACATAAACAAGAAGTTTCGAGGCTGAAAGAAGCATATACAAAACAAGCTGATGTTATAAAGAAATTGGAAACGAATAGGAAAAAGGAATTGGAATTCTTGTCGGGTGAATTGAGAAAGTACGAAGTAAACTTAGCTTTAAGAACAGAATCGGTAACAGAACAACTAGCACAGAAAGATCTAATTATACAAAAACAAGCAGAAAAAATAGAAGAATTAACCAAACAGTTGAAACTTAAAGAATTATCAGCTAGTATACCAGAAATTAATATAGTGGTCGATTCCAATTCTGACTCAGGTGTAGCGTTAGAGAACGAAGACTGCAAAGCCGAAGAAACGAAACCAGAAGTTAAAACTACTAGAAAATGCAGTCGAAGATTTGGAGATACCATAAGTTTTCTCAGAAGAGTTGACTTTTCTCCAATAAAATACAAACCGTCCAATCGCGAGGGTGCCAAAAAGAAAGATGATAATAAAAAGAATAAATTACAAGTTCCGACTCCACATAACAGAACCTTTAATCGTCAAACAAGTAATGATAAGTCTGCTAGTGAAGATGAAAGACAGATTACTGATGATTCAATTTTCTTCGATGCTGCGGTTGAGCCTGTACTAATACGACCAAACAAAGTAAACGATAGTATGAACAATCATTTCTCTGATGATGGCAGCGAGGATACCAGTGAAGAAATCTTTGACAGAGTTATGTGCAGAAGCAGCATAAGAAGGTCTGTCAAAGCTAATCCTAAATACAAGAAAATTAATAGATCTAAATCTAAGCTTTTGGAGCATGTCAAAGTGAACATAGTGGATTGAAATGTTCACAAAACGAAATATAACCATTATGTAATTGTGCAATCGTAATGTATCAATCGGAAATTATTAAAGGCTGTTTTTTTATATCTAGACTTGTTCTTTTATTTATCTTTCCTAAAAGTGTTGCTTGTATCATAATATATTGTGTTGTAATCATAGACTTATCATAATTATAATCATGGACTAGAGTATGCTTAGATGGTCCGGTCATGTTGAGAGGATGAGTGAAAGGCGACTAACAAACGGGATTTATATGGCAGATGTGAGTGGCAATGCCGGGAGGGGACGCCCTAGAAAGACCTATCCTGACCTTACTGGTGAGGTTCTTCAGAAAGGTCAGGTGCGCAGTACTCGTAACCGGCGTGCTTGTATGACCAGATGTATGAATGTGGACGAGGCGAAAGGAGTATGTAAGGATCGTAGCAGGTGGCGTTCCGTGGTTTCTGCCTACCCCCATGGGAAAAAGGCGTGAATTGTTGAAATTTTATTTATTCATTATTCATATATTTATACTCTTATATAAATCTATCTGTATCTGTACCTATTTATCACAGTAGTAGTCAACCTATTCCAAAGAACAGCCTAAACAAATAAGGAGTATCAGTCTTTGCACAAGGTTTCAACAATCGAGGGAGTTTTTGTATTCCGAATGTTTTTGAATCAAAGACTAGATCAATGGTTTCAGGGCCAGTGCTACTAATTATAATCATTATACATCTGATTGCAATCTCATATCTCGGAAAACCATAATGTAGGTAAATCAGAGGCATATTTGACATATTGAGACTAATATTAGAAAGCAGAATTCGCCCCCCTGATGTAAAGACAACCCTGACTTTTAATAAGACAGCTAAAGTATAACGATAAAAAAATCAATATAAAAAGGGCAAAACATTTTACATTCAAAATTAGCTCACCCCTCACATTTTACCTAAAATAAATCGACATGAACAGAAGTTATTGGACGAATGCATACAAGCCGTCCGGAAATAAACCTCGGCAAAGGTCGAGGGTGGCCAGGGAAAATAAATTATCCTCAATTGAGTTGCTGACGAATCAATTCAGGATAGAACCCTTACGATACATACAAAACGTAATAGATGGGAACATAGAATGTTAAGACATTTATTTCTTGATTTGAAATCAGCTTTCATAAAGTAGGTATGAATCAAAGTTGTGGTAAGTTGGGAATCTTATGATATGAAGATGAAGAAAGGGCACTCACTGATGAAATAGTAAAGTTTTCAAATTACTTGTCCCCGAAACAGAATCTAAACTAACTTAACAAAGGTGTGGAGATTTTTTGTTTGTTTATACGTTCTAATCTCTAGAACTCTCAGTCGTATTTGATTCGTGAGAAATAGTATAGGCTTATTTATAACATCACGCTACGAGTCACGGGAGCAAAGCAGTGACGAAAGACGAAACGAAGTTGCGGGCAAAAACTAGTTTGGCATGTAGGTAGTTTGTAGGTAGAACACATCAGTTAAAAACGTATTTAATTTTGATTTCCACGCTGACAAAGTCAAGGGCAAAGGCTTGTGAGCTCTCGCATATTTTCGTGTATGAAATAGTTTGGTTAAATAATAATTGCATTTTGCATTGCATAGTTAAATTATAATATACCTAACTGTATAGAATTGACTCACTACCTCGTTACTGCCCCGTTGGTCTCGCGGTCGCAAGTACGACTGCTGTGCAAGGGGTCCCGGGTTCGATTCCCAGGTCGAGCAAAAAGTGTTATTGGGTTTTTCTATGAAATTCTCAGTAGCAGCTCGGAGTTTGGATGTGTGCCCGGGTAATGGCAATAGGCTCGCCCCCTATTACATGGGACCTAAATATACCGGCGAACTGTGGGTGTACAATTGTACATTGGTACACCTCTGCCTAACCCTTCGGGGAATACAGGCGTCTTGATGGTGATGGACTATGAAATAAAAAACCACGAAAATTTCCACACGGAAACGAGCAGAAACTATCAATAAAACAAACTCACAAATACAGACGCCAAACTTAACTTTACTTTACTTTACACAAAGATTAAGTTAAGACTGGACACTATGAAGTTATCTCGCACAATAACAATCAACATGAAACTACTGCTGGAAAACTAGTTAAACTGACAAAGTTAAATTGTTAGTAAACACTGTTACATTTATGCTCGTGTAACTATTTTGTAAGTGGCAATTTTATCTTTATGTCTGTCTTTAGATGGGTGTAAGCTGACGTTCATTTTATAGGCAGACTGGACTTCCGTAGTAAGAAGTTTGACCTGAGGGGTATGCGCTAAAGTTGCCCGCGAAAATCAACATTTCTTACGCTTTTTACAACTCATTTTTAGCATTGCGTTGGCGCTTTTCTGGCAGTCGCTACTGTTGATTCTGGCTGCATGGTGATAACAAAATCAAACGCGATTGTAACTATTATGTGTATAATATAGAACTATAATTATTATAAATGTCAAAAATCTCTATTAAGTTATAATTGACCGAACGCGTCATGTTTTCATTAAATAGGTACATGGTGGATAGATAGGTGGTAGATACATATGTGGATTACACTGCCTTGAACAGTGACAACCCGATGTTGAGCTCCAAATTGGAAAAAAGAAATAAGAATAATTTAATTTCGCGGAAAACCTTAGTGCTTTCACTCCATAGCTGGTGCCACAAACCTTTGTTTTTTCTTAACGATTCCTTTTTCACTAGAAAAACAACAAAAAAAGCTCCAGTTCAAATTGGTATAAGAATTATGTAACACGATTAACCGGAATTTCTAAGAATAACTCAACTGCCAAGTTCAACCAGGCCTCCGGGTGAAACCCAATCTAAAACACAAAAAAAAAAAACAAAAAACATGTTCAAATTTTAAATGAACGCAACGTCAAAATCTCTAAAGACGGTAAAGTAACAAAGCCGGGGCCTATTATTATAAAAATAAACTCTTTTTATTTTTTCTCAACCTTCAAGCTTTTCACAAAACGGTTTTATAATAAATACGTCCAAAGTTTTAGTCTACTAAAGCTCCGGGTACACGAACAATATAAGTTTCGAACAAAAAAAAACACAATCTCAGCGTAAACAAGATTCACTTGACAATTCAAAGTAATTCCCTTCGAAGTTAAAAGGTACTAAAACAGGACTTTATTTATGCTCTTCCCTTAGGTGTCCTTAAGCCCACGACATTATTCGTCCAAATATCTTGTTTAAGAAATGTGTCTCCTGCGAATTTCTCGTCGTTTCAATGGATATTGGGCGGCAAAGTAGATGATAGGAAAGTAATTTAATTGTACCTACCTTCTTGTAAAGCTTTGTTCGGAACACTTTAAAAGCCCAATAATTTTATTATTATGGATGTCTCCTACTGCACTATGTCTTTACTTAGCTGTCGTTGCGTACTTTGTACCTTAATATTAGTACTTATAGCCGTTTTATTTTAGAACACGATGTACCATAGTGTTCGATGTTCTGATATATGATATATGATTACCCCGTTCGTCTCGTGGTCGCCAACACGACTGATGAGCACGGGGTCCTAAATTCAATCAATGTTATTAGGTTTTTCCATTGGATTACTCAGTAGCAGCCCGGAGTTTGGAAGTTGGCGATGTGACGACCCCGTGCTTCGAACATCACGTAAAACCTTTGGTCCTGCGCCTGAACTCTCCCCGGTTGTGTCAGATTGCCGTCCCATCGGACTGTGAGAGTTAGGGAAGAGGGAGTGCACATGTGTTTGCGCCCACACTTGTGCACTATAATATCTCCTGCGTACTTGCCTATTCTGCATTAAGATTAGCAGCCGCGGCCAGAATCGGTCTGAATAATACATACACCTCATCTATTTATGAAAGTCACCAAGTCTACATCATCATCATCATCATCTCAGCCATAGGACGTCTACTGCTGAACATATGCCTCCCCTTTAGATGTCCACATATACCGGTCGGAAGCGACCTGCATCTACATAAACGAACCAATTTGTTAATTGAAACCGTATCTTGTCTCAACACTGGCAACGCACATGTCAATCAAGTATTCATTCCATAAGCTAATTGGTGGATAATCTTGCCTCATGAAACATTCAGGTACCAACCTACGTACCTACATCATGTTAAGTACAGTCAATTAAACTTGTATGCAATCTACCATACCTATATCTGGCGTAAAGCAGCGTTGATATGTTCCGGATTGAAGGGTATGGGTGCTGGTGTAATAACAGGTACATACATGAAAGATTTCATATTTTGTCTCTGGGATGGCAAGGCCGTTGGTATTGCAGATGTCTATAATAGGCGGCGGTGACTACTTAACATCAGGGGCCGTGCCGTTTGCCATTGAACGATACAAACAAATTCTGAACGGTATAAAAAGCCAGAAAAGTACAAATCAACCTTGCACACGAAGCGTTCTGTACCATCGTAAAATATTTAACACTACTTCCAAAAACAAAACCGGCCAATTGCGAGCCGGACTTGCACATCAAGAGTTAATTAACACTACACCCCACTTTAATTTCAATGACTTGTTGCTTTAACAGCAACAGAAATACATAATCATTGAAAATTTCAATTCTCTTCCAATTACGGTTCATGAGATACAACCCGCTGATAAAGAGAAGGACAGATCGCGAAGGTTTAGTAATACCGTCCCGTTAGTACTCTAAAAATGTTCATTGTTGGCTACTCATGTGCCTTCATGTAGTTGCCTCTCGGTATATTCGCCCGAAGCATTTCATACCGAAACATGAAACTATTACGTAGCTTATAATATCTTCGAAGTTCGCAGTTGGTGGAGAGTGCCAATAGCCCGTGTAATGTAGGAGGCGACAAGGCGCCAAACTTGGACGCAACCTCGCGATGCTAAACTTTTCACTCGATGTATGCTGATTCCCCTTTGGGGTACGGATAGCAGATTAAATTTATTTTTGTTGTTTTTGATCTTGCTAAGCTGATTTGTATGTGGTTTTCTCGATCACTTCCTCAAATGTCTTATTTAGTTGTTTTTTCATATTGAACATTCGATCGTTAAATAATTGGTTTTGCAAACAATTTTGACATTGGTTCATAATTTATGACACAATAAAGTGATAAAACTGATGTACCTTTCCATACATTAATATTATAAAGGTAAAGTAACACCGTCTGTCTATCCGTAACATTTTCACGACTAAACCACTGAACCGATTTTGATGAATTTTGGTGTAGGGTAAGTTTGAATCCCAAGAAAAGACATAAGCCATTTTTTATTCCGCAACTTCATCCGCGTCCGTGATAACCGACATTTACGCTGACGAAGTCGCGAGCAACAGCTAGTCAAAATCAAACAGGCAGTTTGGCATAAAATCAAACAAATACTAGGCAGTTTGGTATTTTCGTTTCAGTAACATTATTCCGGCTCTGTAAAAATAAGTATTCAAGTTAAAAATACATGTATTTTATCAGAATTTCGCTCGCATCACCTGCGAAACATATATTTCGAGCGAAATTCTCCTGTAAACAATTTGTGTAAAATTCATGGGTAACATTTACGTGAATTAATGTCATTCCTTGTTTACATTTCATTGACAACATGCATGCTTGTTACGACAACGTCAAATTTACGGTAGGGACATTTCCAGAAAAAATGGCACATTTTTCGTGTCAAATATTTTGATATACAGGGTGTTTGGCAGAACGTTGAACATACGAAAATGGTGGATAGGTGGGGTCAACTGCTCCTTACTCAGCCCATCACGCCTGTTTTCCCTGAAGGGTTAGGCAGAGGTGTACATTGGTACACCCACAGTTCGCCGGTATATTTAGGTCCCATGTAATAGGGGGCGAACCTATTGCCATTAAACGGGCACAAATCCAAACTCTGAGCTGCTACTGAGAATTTCATAGAAAAACCCAATAACACTTTTTGCTCGACCTGGGAATCGAACCCAGGACCTCTAGCGAAGCAGTCGTGCTTAGGACCACTAGGCTAACCAGGCAGTTTGTTAAAACTAATTTAGGGCTAATTTAAAATCATTTAACTACGACCACAGTATTTTTACAAAACTTGATTCGATTGCTACAATCAAATTTAAATTCAACATTTAATTAAATAAGTTCCAAATTATTTTGCTAACGCTACCAGCACAGAACTTTAACCTGCAATACACAGTGTCGCATCACAGATATTCAGATACCTACATGGAATATCGTCTGAATTGTTAGTTGAGACCTGTATCAAAGTTTACCTCTAAGCTGTGACGTCGATATCTCCAAGTGACATGAATCATGTTTGTACCTCACACGGTGAATAGCAAGCTTACAGCTTACAAAGAGCTTAGAGGTGATTCTAAGAATCATTGATGCAAATACCTTGACGACAGTTTCTTGGAAATTAAGCGGTATCTGTTTGATAGAAGCTTGCAATTAATCTCGTGCTATTGAAGGTATTGATTTGTTTGTAAATGGAATGGCTGGAATTCCTTTGAGGAATTATCTGGTTTAGATGTAAACATGAGTGCGGGTGGCTAATGAATTACTAACACTCGTCAGAAGACCAATTCTCGGAACTAAAACGTTTGAAATGTAGTCGCAATCACAAAAACTTATAAAAAAATCAGACATTCATATTCATATTCATTTATTTGCATACCATAATGTGCCATTAATGTGTGAAATGTGTGTGTGATGTTACAATAGGTTTATAGGTAAAGTACAGTTATGGACACTGGTACTTCTTCTTCTTCTTCTTAGCGTATCGATGGTAATTTTTTTTTTTTATTTAGTTTGTACTGTCCCACTGTTGGGCAAATACCTTCCCCAATTCCTTCCATTTGCTCTTTTCCCGAGCCACCTTGAACCTTAATAGAATATAAATAATTAAAAAGTAAATAAGATATTTATTTACCCTTGTACTAAGGTAGAATTATCGGTGTTTTCAATAAGCTAAGACTCAATAGAAATGTTTAAAAATATGTAGAAACAACAAGCCAATAGTCATAGGAAGAAGAAGAAAGGTATAGATCTATTAGTTACTTTTCTAAATTAATCCTAATTGTCGCCACAATACAAACGTTCTCTGCGGTTGTTATAAATTATAATTACAGCAAACCTAGATGATTACTGCTAAAAACAATGAAACACTATAATTAATAATAACCGTTAAATACGTTATTTGGCAAAAGCTTTTAGCAGCAAATAAACAAATACTAACAAACACACGTAATTGAATTTAAATTAAATTCGGAACCACAAAATGTTCAAGGTTCGGTAATTTTGCGAATATTTTATTTGAGTAAAATAATGTGGAAAATATTTTATCAATCAAAAAATTGGTAAAAATAGTGATAAAGTTTAAAGTATCTTAATTATAGTCATGATCGTTAACATTACAGGCTTCAGTAAAAGAAACCATCGTGAGAAACTATGGACTTATAATTTTGTAAAATGAGAGCCAGATTCATGAGGAATAAAAAGTATATGTTATGGACCAGGTGATTAATGCGGGCATTATTTATAATGCACGAGCATTATGCATAATGTCTAGCTTTATCGGGCTAAGTGATTAATTACTTTCTTAACTTCATTATTTATCACATTGCACGGTCATTATTATATTGCTAGATGATAGTTGGGCAATTTGATAATAAAGCTATATGTGGCAGTTGTTCTAATAAATAAAGGGAAATTATAAGTCTAGCCACAAAATTATTTGGACACGTGATTAAACTTCTAATTTTATAACTAAGCAACAGGAAAATGACATAGCCTCTAATAAACTAATTCATCTTTTTTACAACGCCCACTAAATATTCTATAGAAAGCGTCAAGTAAAGATCATCAATTATTGTAACTTGTTCTTCTTATTTATGCATTGCCACCTAATTTACTAACTCGGCCACGGATTTTTCATCTCGTCAGTATTTTACGTTTTACAGCTTCGACGCAATGTCCTCAAAATAATTTAATTCAGGCTTCCACAGTCAGCATCATTTATTATAACTTAGTATGTAAAATAATACATCATATTCTTTTATCGTGAAAATAGCCGACAGGGCTCATCAGCGATGCAATTTATTTCGGGACTTGGGGCACCCCGACTCGGACAGATTAGTTTAGAAGGGGATGGCGGGGTCTAGAGAGCGAGCGAAGCGAGCGAATAGACCCCGCCATCCACTTCATGGTTATATTTTTTGTAAACCCTTGAGCCCCGCGCAGCGGGGCTCCCCGACGAAGTTGGCGAAGAGTCCTGTCGGTGAAGTGTCCTGTCGGCGAAGAGTCCCGGTTTTAAATGAAAAAACTATTGGATTTTTAAGGTAGAAGTCCTTCGTAATTAATCCAAATAACGAGTCTGATTATTTAAGAGGTTTAATATTTAGTTTATTTTATGTTAAATGACAATATTATAGACAATACAACAAAATAGTTATTAAATATGTTTGTATTACTCTGCCCAAAAGGTGAAGGGCAATATGTATAGTGCCCGGTCAATTTGATTATTTGAATAATTATTATCAAATTGCACTCTCATATTGGGCATTTTTCACAATGACCGGGCATTATGTATACTGCTCAATTTATCAATTGGTTCATAACATATAGACTATATAACATCAGCGGAGCAGTGACCAAAGACGTAACTATAAGCAAAGAAGTCGCTTATAGAAGTTAGATTTATAATAATACTAGCTTCAGCCCGTGACTTTGTTCACGGTATATTGCACTATCCCATGGGAATCGTACATTTTTTCGGGATGAAAAGTATCCTTTGTTTCACACTACAATTTATATCCTGCCAAATTTCATCCAGATCCGTTCAGCCGTTTCAGCGTGAAACAGTAACAAACATCCTTACAAACTTTCGCATTTATAATATTAGGAGGGAGCTGAAGAAACGCTCAGAAGGATAGGGTTCTTAATAAAAACACAAGCTCTGCCAGAATATTCTATTTACTTCGCACTGCACAGCAATAACAATATAATCCCATGGGTCCTGGTTCGAATCACAGACCGACGTCAGTGTAATGACAGACTGTAGAAACGTCAGTGTAATGACGTATGACTGTTACAGTTGGCGTACGATATAACAGTACAGTTGACACAAAAGGTGTTAGTATCTCATTAAGTTTCATACCTAGACCTTTTAGACAAAGCATACTGTAACAACTAGTATACCTAAGGTTGGTATAACGCTAAGATAGACCAAAGGAGAGTACTAAAAATCTAATCTAAACAGACATTTGTACTGTTCTATGTTATCAACAGGTTCAAGATTAAACATGAAGTTTTATTGTAATGGATATTGCAGGGAGTCTAGTAAGTGGGTAGTTTTCTTGTATTGTAGTTGTAGTTCTATTTTAAGTTTTATTGTTATGTTTGATAAAGTTGTATTTTGCTTAAACGTTTAATTTCTGGTGGACTCAATTTTTTACTTCCATGGATTGAGTAGATGATTTTTTTAACATTATAGCTGAAGAGTTTGTTTGTTGTTGTTTTTTGTTTGAACGCCCTAATCCATAAAGGTATTGGTAAGATTTAAAAAAATATTTGGTTATAGCTACGATATCTCATATGAGTGTTCCGTTACGAGTGCTACAGGCTACATAAACAGCTAACTTTGCTGTGCCCGAATAGGATCCATAACTATACTTTAGCTTTAAGCCATAAGTAATATCTTTTATACACAATATGGTAAGTATATAAATGTGGACATAAAAAAATATGAAAAAAATGAATGAATGATGAATGTGTACAATGTGGTGTGTAGTGTAGTATGGTAATTGTGTAGTAACTTTAAATTGTATAATGAGCGGCTCGCCATCACTCAGATAAACCCTGAGAGGTTTTCGTAGTGTGGCAAAAAACATTTTAATGTAAATTTAAAAATTTTGGAAATAAATAAATAATAATAATATAAATAAATGGACATGAATATAAATCTATACTAATATCATAAAGAGGAAAGATTTATTTGTTTGTTTGTTTCGAATAGGCTCCAAAACTAGTGGACCGATTCCAACCATTTTACACCAATAGATGCTATATTATTCCTGAGTAATATAGGCTATATAACGTTACGCTGAGACCCACGGGAGCGGTGCAGTAACCAAAGACGTAACTTAACGCGGATGAAATAAGCCACGCGAACGGAGTTCCGGGCAGTTCACTAGTTTTATTATAAAAATCTAAAGAACCATATGAAAATTAATGCAGGCAAAACCTAGGTACTAGTAGATAAACTAGATCGAGGTTGACGATGATGAATACTTATTCATCATCGTCAACCTCGATCTAGTTTCTAAGGAAAGTAGAAGAGAAGTAGTCGTTTGAGGATTCTGGGATAAGTTAATAAAACGGACTTCCGTTTTATTAACTTACCACCGAATCCTCAAACGACAACTTTCTATACCTTAAGACGTTCTTAAATAATACTCTGTCGCCACAATATACTTTAAAATGACAGAAATAGCGTATGCTATCTCAGTAAGTCGTCGGCCTTAGAGGCGACTTGAATTTGAGTTACATTTGAGAATTCGGCAGTTAGTCACCAAAAGCAACACACCGTAGAAGTTATCTCAACTGGGTAACCCGTGTGTGAGCTCTGATGATGATCACGTCTCGGTCGCGGCGTGTAAACTGCAACGTACTGGAGACAAAGGACCACGAGCAATTGCTCTCCAACCAAACTGGATGGTACAAGTTATTCGATCACAGCGGGATTGGTTATGTACGATTTTCGCCAAAAGGGCTGCGCCGGAGCGCGAAGGAGCCCATTTCAAACTGTGCTAAAGAAATTTCAAGCTTCTACATAATAGTTAAGGTTCATAATGCATGGAAATTATACTGCTTGAAACTCGGTTAGGTTTGCGCGTATGCCGCGGCAGCCGCTCGGCTCCTTATGTCAACTACTTACGCGTGCTCGCGCATCCGCTGCGATGCGCTGCGGTGCGCTCCTGTGTGGCCCGGTAGGTCGAAACGTACGGTCAACAAAAGAGATGAGTAACCGGACCGTCTAATATAGTTAAAAATTTCTTTCAAACCGGTGGTCGTTTTTAAATGAAATTTAATTTAATTAACAAAATGTTTATTTTCTATTCATAAAAAAAACACGACAACTTCTAACGGTTTTTGTAAAACTTTGATTTCATTAGGCGACTCTGGTTACTTATCTCTTTTGCTGACTGTACATAGCGCAATGTCACAACGTTAACATCGTGACTTGCAATCACCTACTTGCCCACCATCAACCTTCTTGAGTTTTTCAGTTGGAGTTTCTTTCTCATTCTTCTCTATAGAGGTCTAAAGGTAGACCTCTAGTTTTGGAACGATCAAAGCTTAAACTTTCTAACTGACTGACTCTTTGGCAATTTAAAATTGCATGAAAATGTTCTAATTGAAATAAATGTTTTGACTTTTACTAAATAGCTAGCATAATCTGAACGAGCTGAATTAGGTACACAAAGATCAGATGAAAGACCGTTGGTCTTTCGCTTGATCCTTATGGTATCCGAGCCACGGGGAGTAACACCACCACTTCCAAACTCCGGGCTGCTATAGAGAAATTCGTACTAGAAAAAGCCAATAACACTTTTTCCGTACTTGGAAATTGAACAGGACCCCACCCTCAGCAGTCGCGCTTGTGAACACCTGGACAAGATGTAAAACAACAATAAATACACAAAACGCTTTCGCTCCCACCTCGCGCCACAATTCAATTGTACGTGAATCCAGCGGGCCACGCCCCCGACGGTCAAAGGAGACTGCCACTGGGAACGTTTCTTAATATTTTCTCAGGAAATAAAGGTTATTCGTACTTTCTGTGCTGGGTTACTTCGTATTCTCATTGTATGCTTTGTTTTAGAAAGAAGGTTTATAACCGGCAGGTATTGTTGCCAGTGCGAAGTGTAACTGAACTTTCGTAATAAAGAAACAAGTACGAGTATATTCTTTTTTTCCAGACCAGAATTTTTAATCTTTTTGGATTAGGTTAGGTTATACCGAGACAAGACGCGACTGATATTCAATCAATCTGCTTAGCGTTTTCCCAACTATGTTGAGGTCGGCTTCCAGCTCCACAACCCAGTTTCTGGGCAACACGATACCTCTTGGTGAGACTGGTTGTCACACTTCCCAGCTTCAGACTATCCCTAACGACAGTGTCAAATATTTAAGAATTACAGCCGGTTCTTCAAAAGGTCGAGTGCGTACTCGTCACCGGCGTGCTTGTATGACCAGATTTATGAATGTGGACGAGGCGAAAGATGTAAGGATCGTAGCAGGTGGCGTTCTGTGGTTTCTGCCTACCCCCATGGGAAAAAGGCGTGAATTTATGTATGTATGTATGTATATACAGCCGTGATCAATGGCTTTTCGTGCTTTCCGATGCACGGGGGTTGTACTTCACCAATTCCCGAACTCCGGGCTACTACTGACAAATTCCTATAGGAAAAACCCAATAACACTTTTTGCCCGACCTGGGAATCAAACCAACGTTGTGACTACGAGGGCAATAGGGGACGCGACTTATATTCTCCCCAAAAAAGTAGACTATATCACAACCGCAGATATTAAAGGATACGATGCATAATTCATAGAAGCTCAATACCAACCAACACCTCAATTTCGATTGCGTCCTCCAAATACACATCAAAATCGAACTCACCTATTCTTAGAATACACATTTCCATCAAAAGTACGCACGATATTCATCATTTCAGCATGTTGTCTACATTTTTATTATATCCCTATTTTCGTTCAGGGAGGGACAACTCCATAACGCGAAGGACAGCCATGTCCCTCGAGGCGACCCTTGTCTCTTTGATTTTTTTATTTGTTCTTTCTTTAGCGTTGTTCCTCTGGCGTTATGTCATATTAAATATGTCGTCCTAATATCTTCCGTGTTTGTGCTGCTTCTATTTTTGATGTCGTAAAGGTCGTCTTGATATTGAGACTGTTGCTTTCAGACTGCCTTGTGTATGTACTGTATAGTAAATAGGTATCACATCAAATGTCATCATTAAACACGGAGGGTTTTTTTAACCTCATCTAGAAAGAAAGCACTCTAAATACTGGAGATGGAAAACTTAACTCAAAGGTAATGTTTTATTTAACTTTGAATAAACAAATCTGCATTCAATGATCTTCGATAATTCGCTTACCACACTCGGGTATCGAACCGGGTAAAATCCAAAAAAATAAACTACTTTTATAACATCAATCGATAGGATCAAATCTCTTTAATAAATATGATAAATTAAATAAAAGAAAACTTTAAGAATGAACGTGGAGGAAGCGAAAGTAGTATGTAAGAATCGTAGCAGGTGGCATTCTGTGGTTTCTGCCTACCACCATGGGAAAAAGGCGTGAGGTTATGTATGTATGTTTGTTTGTATCGCATTTTTATATTCACGTGATAATTTGGAATTTACTTCAGATCTTACTAGAAATCGCGGGTTGTGTCATCAACATAATCATATTAGCCGCAGGGCGACTAGACATAGGCCTCCCCCATAGATTTCCAAAAAGACCGGTTGAACGACACGGTTGGCGCAGTGGTCGAGCGATCGACTGCCGCGCTGCGTGTCGCGGGTTCGAATCCCGCACGGAACAAATATTTGTATGATCTACTATCAAATAAACAATTATTCTATTCTTATTCTATAGTTGTTCCGGGTCTGGTCGTTTGTGCATGTGAGTTTATGTGTTTAAAAAAAGTTAAAAAAAAAAGTGGCCTGCATCCAGACGGCCTGATTAACAACTCAAGAAGACCCTGGGTCTGCCAGGATCTGCCAGAAAGAGTAAACGCAAAGGTCATTAGGAGGAACACGGGTGCGTTTTAGTCAGTATGAGTCTGACACTCCCTTCCGCTCTGCCCAGGGCGGAAAAAGTCAAATGATGATATCCCATCCTTTAAAAAAAATAAGGAAGACGCTGGGTTATGTACTAAGACAGATTTATTTAAAAAAAGAATATTGATTGTATGTTTGAAAGAGATTATCTCTGAAATTACTGACACGATTACAAACACATCTTACATTGACAGAAAGCTACACTATTACTGGATGCTTTATGTTGTATTTTGTAGATTTTCTTTCACAAAGACACAGTCGCGGGTACAAGCTAGTTCAAAAATAATTATATTTTATGACACAAAATACCTGAAAGTCGTAGTTTTAGTAACTAACTAAAAAAAAAATATCTGGAGAAATACGGTAATCAAAAAACTAAGTTGATGATGACGATAGACAGAATAACTTAGTTTTACTCTGACTATAACTAAAAAAAATTACTTCAATCCAGTAATTTCAGTAAAATAGTTTAGGTCTACTAGTAATAGTTACATGTACAATTTCATTATAAATTGATTTTAACAATCAAAAAATACAAATTTCTATTTATTATTTAGTAATATGAAAGAAAGAAAGAAAAACCATTTATTCGCATGAGAATGTGACGCAAATAACATAAACTTACTTAACCTACTTAACCCTGCAGTGGTCGCGTCTTAAAAAGTCACGTGAGTCGTCAGTCAATATGTATTGGTGCTTCTTTACCTTCTATCATATAGAAGTTTGTATAGATTGTGAATGCAACTAAGGCGACTATACATAAAAATATTGTCAATAAAGTAAAATAAACCAATAATGGGGACCATCTATGTAAGCACGACTGTTCGTTCGAATCATCATCTCCGGCCATTTTTCATTGGAAGGCAAACAAACTGATGAGCCATTTGATACTGCAATACTTGAAGTCAAGCAGATGCTTCCTAGAAAAATCACAAATGAAATTAATACTAGGAGCATTTTGATTGCCCGCGACTTCATCCGCGTGGGTGATATTCACCTGCGTTACGTTACGTCTTTTGGTACTGCACCGCGCCTGGATGTCGTAGCGTGATGTTATGTAGCTTAGGTTACTCACGAATAATTTAGCTATCTATTGGTGAAAAAAAAACGACGGGTTGTACTCCGGGAGTGCCGGCAGAAGTGAAAACGCTAAAGGCATACACAAATATGACATTTATGTCATATTTGTGTACGATAAATTCGTAAGATTTTCGATCAGGTCACGTGTCCTGACGCGAGTTTAACATTTTTTAACCATTCCAAAACAAGTGCACCACGCCGCTTACAAATTTTCGAGCAGGGTCACGTGTCCTGACGCGAGTTTAAAATTTTTTACCCATTCCAAAAAAAGTGCATAACGCCGCTAAAGAAGTTTTCACTTCAAAAATTGTTAAAATCGGCTCAGTAGTTTCGGAAATTATTTGGTACAAACAAAAAGAACTTTCGTCTTTATAAGAATATTAGTATAGATTATGCTGAAATACCTCATACGTAAACAAGTATAATCCTGTTGCATTTAAACAAGTAATATTTTGTGTTTTCTTTCGTTAATTTTACCATTGCAATCACCATATAGGTACGAGTATTTATTTTGGTCAAGCATTTATATATTTTACTGTTCAAGACGCTGACCTACTGGTCAGGTTCTTGAACAGAAAAAGCAGTTTAATAAATTGTCGTAGACGCTATACGGTTTGCTGTGCTGCGATTAGGTACACAACCTTTACTTCAAAAATAAAAAATATGGGGATTTTTTATTTTTGAAGTAAAGGTTGTATGCTTGCTCATTACTACTACTTAGTTAAAAAGAATCCCAGCACTGCCTCACTGCAAGGCAAAGGCCTCTTCTAATACAGAATTCTTACAAATATGGAACTAGAATCGATCACCACGCTTGCTCAAGGTGGATTGGCGATTTCTGAGTCACGAGTATATTAACTGTAAGTTCAGATCCCTTACGATATTTTCCTTCACCGATGTCAATGATGCTCAAAATAAACTTAGAAAGTGCATAATGAAATAAAAAAGGTCATTGGTACTTGCTTGTGCCCGGTTGCGAACCCACAGCCTCGTGCATGAGTGGCAGGCGCCTTTACCACTCGGCCATCACGATAATTTGATTATTCTTCAGTTATTACCTATTTTTATAAACAACTTAATGATCTTTGAAAACAGGGCTTCCTCTCTCCTAACCCTATGTTGCTGTGACCTACAGGGTCAATAATGATTTCAATTATACAAGTATTTACCACCTAAGAATATATATAGAAAACAATTAAGATATTGAGTATTTCACATTCGATGACACATTACAATTTTTCAAATGCATGCAAATAAAAATCTATTCTATTCCGAATACAATAAAATCTACAATTAAAAGTAGAATTTCAGTACACCTGAATTTAAAATCCTCAACAAAAAGCCCAGGATATTGTAACAACAAGTCCAGGTGACGTATTCCGTACAATGGACAGTCGTTAGGAGTCGCCGGTACGCCAGCAATTTGCGCCAAAGCGGATTCTTTTAACAGAGTCCACGTTCAAAGAATAAGAACGAATAGAAGTGAAACTCTTATATCATTCGGGGTGGAAGAGATTTGGAGGACGAGAACTTTTTCTATTAATTCAGTTTTCTTGTAAAAAACTTCTTCTTTTATACAACTATGGTACCAAACCGGTCCTTTCAGAAATCAATGAAGGAGGCCTATGTCCAGCAGTGGACGTCCTGCAGCTGATATGATGATGATGATGGCAAACAGGCATACGGCCTGCCTGATAGTTAGCGGTTACCGTAACCTATGGACGCCTGCAACACCAGGGGCATCACAAGCGTGTTGCCGTGTGTCGTGATGGCCCAGTGGTTAAGGCACCCGCCTCTCATGCACGAGGTTGTAGGTTCGCAACCGGGCGCGGGCAAGTACCAATATGACTTTTTCTAATTCATATGTACTTTCTAAGTTTATCTTGGACATCACTGACATCGGTAACCATATCAGAGGCCCTTGAGGTGGTTTAGAAACTCTGACACTAGGGTGTGTGGAGTTGTTAGACCTCACTGCCCACACGATAGAGAAGAAGACAAGCGTGTTGCCAGTCCTTTAATAAACGCATTCAGTCCCATCTTGAAGAACCCTTTACGCGTTCGCTGAAGAAAATTCCTCTGAAACCACACAGTGCGCGACCATTTAGATTTAGGCTCAAATGTGTGTGGATAAATTCCCTGACGATGGATTCAATGATCTAATTGAAATGCTTTTGACTTTGACCTTAAGTTCTAATAAAATTATAACTCTGAACTAAGGAATCATAAAACTACCCAGTCCAAGTACCAATGACACATTTTCTATTTCTTAAGTACTTTCTAAGTTTATCTTGGACATCTCTGACATCGGTGACGGAAAACATAATATGAATTTGAAATCGCCAATCCGCCTTGAGCAAAAACATAGTGATCAGGGCTCGTGCCTATTCTGTTTAAGATTAGGCTTTTGTTCTGTAGTGGGACAGTAATAGTCTGGTATCTATTATTATTTATATAACATACCGAGTGCTGACATGAAATTTCATAACACTTTTTGTTCAGACAATCTTATCACTTCTATAGATTTTTTCTTTCTTTGATCCATTGAAATACGGCGAGGATTTAAAATTAAATTCTGAAGGAGTTTGTCTACAGGGAGCTGTTATTTTGTTGGACTGCGATATTAAATATTGACTACGTTTACTTGTGAACTGATGATGTCACAGTTTGTAAACTTTTATTCTCTATGGATTGTGGAGTTTTGATAGGTTGCTCCGCGTAGGTACCGCAAAAAAAGGTATAAAGAAAGAAAATTTGTTTATTGGCAAAATTTGGTATGTAGGTACCACCGAGGACCATGTTGGTTGAACACTTTTTAACTTTATTACTGAGGACATAAAGGTGAAAGTGGTTCACCACAAATCCGTGCGATTAAACGTACAGCAACAAAAAAATGAAATAATAAATACAAAACCAAATAGTTGTCTCATTTTAATTAACTCTCGATGCCCAACAAAAAAAAATGGGTAGATATTAACTTCTACTGACATCTAGATACACGGTAGCGTGTCGAAGCCAAGTTAAAGCTCTTAGAACTGACGAGCAGCACCGTGTGTACACGAACAAAAAGTAATGATATTCCATCAAAAACATATATGTAAAATGAGAGCCAAGTTCAACGACAGTCTAGACAATGTGTAACAACATAAAATATTTTATAACAACTTAAAATATAATTTCTTCTCATAAATTAGGATAATATATTAAAGCCTAAAAACTGACTTGGCTAGTTGGAATATTAAAATATTGGATAGGGCGAACTGTGGGTGTATATTGGTACACCTCTGCCTAACCTTTGGGGGAATACAGGCGTGATGATATGTGGCTGGCACATGACAGACCACACTGATAACTTACACTAATGTAGCTACACCATTGCCGAGTGCTAGAAGATGTGTTTTATGATATACGTTAAAAGAGTTATGAGGTTTTTACGGGGTCGGCAACCCACGAGTGATGCCTCTGGTGTTGCAAATATCCATAGGCAGCGGTAACCGCTCAACATCAGGCGGGCCGCTAGCTTGTTTTCCACCTTCTGTAGTATAAAAAAAGATCCTTTCTCAAGGACCTAGTCGCTAGCGAAAGCTAGTTAATATTATTTGTTAAAAATTAATTATGTTTATATAACACAAATTACTCGAAAGTCAATTAATAGTTTTAGTTACTAAATCAACAAAGAGTAACTAAAAAGAAAAATGTACCCAACTTTGAAACTTTTAATAATTCAATTAAATTAGTTTTAATTAAAGCCATTCAAAAGTACTATCTTGAAAGTGTACATTTGAAAGTCAACACGGTAATTAAAATACTGATTCACTCTCTCTATAACAAAAATATTTTACATAAATACAATAATTTAAGTAAAATAGTTTAGGTACGTACTAGTAATAGTTGAATGTACAATTTCAATTTTCTTCTTTTAAAGATTGACCCTTACTTACTATGAATTTGTCCGGTCTCGTGGGTGCGTTTACAAACGTTACAAACTCACATACACAAACAACCAGACTTATATTTTTTTTTTAAGACGGGAAATCATCAAATAACTTCCCCCGCCCTGGGCGGGGCGGGAGGGAGTGTCAGACTTTTACTGACTAAAACCCGTCTATGTTCCTTCATGTGCCCTTTGCGTTCCGGGGGCGCGATATCTCTTTCGAACAACCCGCAGAAACAACCAGACTTGGAACAATGCCCTGCAGTGCGATTCTCTAAGCCCCACTTCGTAATTCGAAAGCTGAATCCGCAGTGAGATTACAAAATGGTATTCTGTTAAACACGATCACGCCGACGACGTCACCACGGCAAGCGAAAACACAACCAAGGTCAACATACATACATACAATCACGCCTGTATTCCCCGAAGGGTTAGACAGAGGTGTACCAATATACACCCACAGTTCACCGGTATGTTTAGGTCCCATGTAATAGAGGGGCGAGCCTATTGCCATTAGCCGGGCACAAATTCTGACTCCGAGCTGCTACTGAGAATTTCATAGAAAAACCCTATAACCTCTTGCTTAGCAGTCGCGCTTAGAACCACTAGGCTAACGAGGCAGTCAACCAAGGTCAAGTGGGTTCGTTTCGAAGTAAGCGCGATCACTTTAGTGAGACTCGTTTTCGAGTTTGCATTTTAGAGAATCGCACTACTGTAGGCTAAACAAATATTTGTCTGGCGGGAATCGAACCCCCGACACGAAGCCCAGCAGCTAATCCGCCTAAGTCTTGTCAATTAATAACCAAGAAAGGGACGGCAAAGAATTTTTTCATGAATTGAATTTAATAATAATAAATTACATATGTCTATATAATGTGTATGCAACTAAAGCGGCTAACATAACAAATATTATAAATAAAATAAAATAAACAAAAAAAGGAGCATAAGTAAGACAGCATGGCTGACTTGTGTCCGTTGTTGTTGGAGTTTTATTTTCTTCGGCCATTTTTCATTGGAAGGCAAACAAGCTGACGATCCATCTGGTACTGCAAAACTTGAAGCCACGCAAATGCTTTCTAGAAAAATCACAAATAAAATTAATACCATCGAAATCCAATTCGAAATCAAAAATGTAAACTAAAGGTGTTGCCAGTTTTAAATAATAACCTCAATTGTGCAGTTTGCCGATAGTTAATAGTTCTAAAATTGTAGGCATATCTTTAACAGGTACCTTGAATATAAAATTGCACATAGTTTTTAACTTTAAAGTGTCATAATTACGATCCAAAAATAAAATATTATAGGTTTGAAATAAAATCGTGCAAATATTTCTTCTGCTATTTTGTGTTTTCACAAAGCAAAACGTAACTTGTTCATAAGTTTTTTTTTCCTTTCATTTACCTTTTATTGGGACTTACCTTAGGCTATTATATATATTTTTTTATTTATAAAAAAACCTCAATAATTTGAATGACTATGGAAATGTTGAGTACCCCTGAACTGTCACTTTGACATTTCTTTGTTTACATTTTTGTGATCTCGAATTTGATTTTTGTCATTAGTCACATTTTTATTTTATATTTCATATAATATTATCCCACGGGAACCGTACATTTTTCCGGGTTAAAAGGATAATAAGTATCCTGTGTTATTCCACACTACAATTTATCTCAGTGCCAATTCATCTCAGCCGTTTAAGCGTGAAAGAGTAACAATACGAGTTCATCTATCCTCACAAACTTTCGCATTTATAATATTATTATAAGATTTTAGTAGGATAGGATATAATAGTAAGAAGTAGGATAGGATTTTACATACCGAGTGATAACATGAAATTTCATAGCAACTTTTTGTTTAAACAATCTTTTCACTTCTACAAATATTGATTAAGTTTACTTGTGATAATGTCACAGTTTGTAAACTTTTATTCTCTATGGATTGTGGAGTTCTGACAGCAGGAGCTCCGCGTAGGTACCGCAAAAAAAAGATATTAATAAAGGAAATTTGTTTATTGAAAAAATTTGGTAAGTATACAATTTTACTCCACTTCTTATCTTCACTCATTAACTTCAACTATTAATAGTTCATTTTGCGTACATTTTTTACGAACATACCTACAGTTCAGCACTTGACACACATAACCCTATTTCATATCTGTACATGAGTATGGCTGTTGACTTCAAAAGCCTTAAGGCCCTGATCCACCGTGGCACACGAGCACGCTGCACACGTCGCCTTAGCTTCGCTATGTATGAAAATGTGTGTGGTTCTTCACATCATTGTTAGATGCGTCTCTTGTTCAGCTCATTAGCAGCGTGGGTCTATGTGTCTAGCCAGCACTGTCAGTGACATCATCAAACCACGTATCCGTCCGTAGCGTGGCCATGGGTTGCTGTAGTACACCGCCATTGATAACCACGTATATTCGTGATCTGAATACTCAATATCTTTATTGCGGTGTTAACATTATAATTGACATAATTATTTTATTTATTTATTCAGGCATTATGGCCCTTAAAAATACATAGTTCAGTACAATACAATAATATAATAAACAACATAGTTATTTAAAAACTACTTCACACGTAAAGTCGGCGTCGTGAGTCGACGGTTATCCGGCCTCGGAATCCGGAACACAACACTTCTCGGCCAAAATTATGGATCATTAAGGATTATGGATTATTATGGATCATGTAGATGAATCACGGACCCATGCAGCTAAACAAAACAAAGCAAACATCGTGGACCGCGAGCACCGCAATGGAACAGCACCTTTAAGGTAAAACCTTCTTCTAGTTTATGATAGCAATGTGGAACTTTAAAAGCTTCGTCACATTATAGAAAAATATATGTGTGTGTTAAGAGAAAATACGATTCACTTGTGTGGAGTACCTACCTTTTGTCTTTAGGCTACACCTACTATAAATTGTTCATAGTTATGACTCAGTGTAACTTAGTTATTACTATACTTTTTGCAAGGTGCCTTAACAGATGTGCCTCACTCTATTCACAGTATTGTACAGTGAATATGAAGACTGCTGGGTTAGTAGTAAAAGTAAACAAAACTCCATGGATACTCGTTTTGGTTCAACTGACATTTGCGTGACAGGTCAAAATATAAAAGAACCACTGACGTATATCTATGGTCGTGTGCTATCTACAGAAAGAAATGTCTTTTGAGACACAAAATGGCTACCGAATTGCCATTTTTTATAAAGATGAACTTTATTTCGAACGATAGCTGATACTCAGAACGATGGATGTGACACGAAATGATAGGTCTAAAACCATACTTGTAGAAGGTAAGACCAACTTCATAGATATATCGATATGATAAATATTATCAGCTGAAGACATTATGGACAATCTAATCTCAGTCTCGATCTGCCAAAAATACCTCCTTACTAACAATTTTTTATATTGACTTTCGCTGAGATGAGATTGCTACAACAATAACTACTGACCCAATTTAAACGTTTTTCAGACAATAGACCACTAATCAGGGATCATCATCATCATCATTATGTCAGCCACAGGACGCCCACTGCTGGACACAAGTCTCCCCCACAGAATATTTCCATTGAATGCCCCATTCTAAAAGAAAGCGGCTTGGATCCAACGATAGTCAGCGATAGTGCGTTCGAATTCAAACATTTTGACAATCCAATCATAAAATGACTTATAATATGAGGTGGTAAATCTACCTAAAGCACGTGGTATATAATCTCAGCCACTCATGAAAATGGTTTACCGTTATGGTATAAATAATTCCCGTAAAGAAAATTCGGTCAGTGAGAAATGTGTCAAAGCAATCCCTCGGGATTTTTCGGGAACCCGATTCGATTCTGAAATAAAAGTACCTACACAGTTCTATCGGGCTATAATTCTTTAATGTAGGCACTTACCTACTATGGAAACAGTGAAGTCAAAAATGTATTTTATTTATTCCTGAAATAAGGTTCAAAATAGGAAGCAGCAGTTTGAATGAAAAGGAATGCATTACTGTGATTACATTTAGTTTGAATACAACCCGATAGTATATTTTGTATTCAGTAAATAATTCTATTGAATTTTACAGAAATAGAAATATTATGCGAGTTTCACATTTAGTTTTTTGTTTTCAATATCGAAAATTATTATTGTAATTACTTTGCCCATCATACATATAGGACAATGAGTTTTTATTCTATCAAGGTTGGTTTGTTACTGTTTTACGCTAATTGCAAATTAATTAATATACTCTTATCAAACACAGAGTCAAATTGTTAGTTTCAATTAGACCATCAAAAGGGACTTAGATTTTTTTAAATTTCTTTTCCCTCTTTTAAAAGGTAGTTGCGTATGGAGAAGGATGGGCAAGCAACTCGATACCTACTCGTTTAAAAAAAAATATACCTATTGTAAGTAACAGATATTTCAATAATGAAGTTATTTAAAAACAAAATTACGTATTTAAATTATAAAATTACTTTAGTTTAATTTAAATCATAGTGCATAGTCAGAATATCGAATAGGCATAATAAACAAGTTCTGAACAGCACTACACGATAGATAATCTGTGGATGTATACTTTTTAAAACATATTTTTTTATGAAGTACCCACAATTTGAAAAAGTTATGAACAATATTTGAGTCAGAATCCCACCCGACTTATTAATCAAAAACAATGTCACGACGATAGTAACGATTACTTGAAAAGATTTTAATGTTTTTTTTTTAATAATTAATTTAGAACCTGCAGTGGTACAAGTTACAAATAAATAATCAACAAAAGCATAGCTGAAAAGGTAAGAAACTTTAAGGTTTGTTTTGAAAAGTTAAAAACGATACTTGATAATGGTGAATGATGTTTAAAAAACTGTAATTCTTAAAGTTTAATGTACTTAGTAGTGGTTATCAAATACTACAACATAAAAAAGATATAGAACGGTTTAAATTGGAGCCAATAACATCCTAAATTATTGTTATATCATTTATAATTTCAAATTTTCAATTCGATATCAATAAACCATTAAACATTATTGTTAAACAAATCCTCTGGGATAATCAACTAATGAGTGCTCATTTAATTTCAGGTGTACTTTACAATGGCGCTCACATTATCTGAAGGTGATACAGCAGCATATGCCAACTATGAACAGGTTTTAGCCTCGACAACCGTACTGCAACCTAGGAGTCTGTGTTGCTTGAGTGAGGCAAAAAATATAACGAAGAAGAAGCTTCTACAAGCTCATATCATTCTGAAGCTGAGAAAGAAGCTGATGAGCCAAGCTATCACGTCACCTTGCTATGGGTTCTGTAGTAAAAATGTAACAACTACACCTGTAACGATGGCTGAAACTCCGTTTATCCCAGCTCCTTGCCCGTATCAACCAGAATTGACCTGTCCACTGAACGATTGGCATCCAATGAACACGCCTCTATTTACAATTCAACCTTTACCAATAATTATACCCAACCCTAGTACGATATTTGCTACACATATTTATCCATTTGGTGGCACTGTAGTGCAGCCTGTTTTAACTCCAATGATGCCACAAACGTTTGTCCAAGATGTTGGTTCAAATGTTTCTAGTTATTTGAATGAATTTAATGTTTTATCTGAAGCTATAACTAATGAAGTCACTGAGATCAATAATGAGAATGATACATATTGTATGCACGAAGAAATTACTACAGAATTTGAACAAAATAATGAAGATATAGAAACGATAAATCTAGCTAATGTAAAATCGGGAAGTGATTTGGAAGACTATTTATGTTTACCAAAAGAATTGTTTCCAACAGCAAGAATGCTGACAGTTGATCCGAATGCGATCATAGATGAATTTTGTAAAATGCCAAATTTGCAGCGTCATGCACCTTGGATACTTGACCTGGAGTTTGGCATCCCAAGAACTCTTATCACTCGTCCTTTACCCATTTATAACGTGAAGTTCAACAGCGTACACTGTAAGAATACTCCGGATGCCATACATCCGGGTTTTGAGAGCTGCTCTCCAGATTTTAAAAGGGCTTTACTTTTTTACTACGATTGTATTGTATCGGCATGGTACAGGGGTTATATGATGATAACTTGTGATAGGTCGGTCGAGAACTTTCAGTCGTGGTTACTGCAACCAATGCAGGTCCTGGGGATGTGCTGGCCCTAAAGCATGTTGCATGTTATCCAAAGATTTTTTTATAAAATATTTTTGTATTATCTTAATGTTTTTTTTTATGGTTAAAATAAATTTTGAATGTCTTACATTGTTTTTGATTTAATGTACAATTATATTTAAATGAGATAGAATCAATCTGGATGAAATTTGGCACAGTAAGTAAGTAAGTAAGTAAGTAAGTAAGTAGGTAAGTAACAGAGATATTTATTGTCTGGAATAGCTCGGCTACTTTTAACCCAAAAAAAATTATCCACGGTTCTTGTGGAATAATATATCAAGTTTGACACGGATGGAGTCACAGACAGAAGCTTGTTATCAAAAAAACGGTAATTTAAAAAACTAAAAAACCCGACTGCTATTCTTTAAAAATCCCTAAAACAAGATAAATTGTAGCAGTCGGGACCCATTCTAGAAATGGAGGATTAGTGAATTGAGGGCACATACCTATATTACATTGCAGATGGTCCCGAATGGGTCCCGACTGCTACAATTTATCTTGTTTTAGGGATTTTTAAAGAATAGCAGTCGGGTTTTTTAGTTTTTTAAATTACCGTATTTTATTTTTTATTTTTTTAGTGTTTTAAAAAAGAAATTAATATACCCAGTATCACTCTTACAGTAAATACGAATCTACCGACACCTCTCAAGCTAAAATCAATCGAGCCGTTCAGCCTGCAGAGCGAGCCAAACATTTGAATTTGGCGCCAAAAATCCGCCATTTGTTTTTTTTTTTTATATACCCAGTGTCACTCTCGCAGTAAATACGAATCTAACGACACCTCTCAAGCTAAAATCCATCGAGCCGTTCAGCCTGCAGAGCGTGCCAAACAATTATACATACAAACTTACATACATACATACATACATACATACATACAAACATACCCTCGAAAAACACAACCCTCCTTCTGCCGCAGTCGGGTAATAAAACAAAACAATTTTTAAAAAACCTAAAATCAATCAATCAGTCAATATTTCTTTAAATTGACTACAGTTTAATTTTTTACCAACATTGAATTTAGAATTCCAATTTTCATAAACTCTTTAAATTGAATTCTGTTTAATTTTTTAACAACATTAAATCTGGAATTCTACTTTTCAAAAACGTTAAAATCTTTACTACACAGCCTTCCGTTATATAATATATAATCTACTACATCAATGTAGTAATCCCGTGGAGTCACCGAGAAATGTCAGGGTGCGAAGATTTTAATTTAAAGCCCACAGCTTTGTCATTTTACTTCCTAGCTTCCCCAGTTGATTGCACGACGTCCCAACCGCATTCTCTCATCACAATCTGACCCAAATTTAAGATTACTAATGACCCGGTGGAAATTTGTGGACCCTTGGGGAATTCAATTCACGCTTGCCCTTTAGGTACTTATCGACGTTGACTTAGTTTGTTAATTCTTTGAAGTAATCAACTTGGTTTTTGGGAGTGTGTTAGTAAGTGATTTTGTAAATTGTTTGAATTTAATAGGTTTAAATATTGTTTGATATTTAGGTTAGTAGGAAGTAAGATAGTTGTTATGTGTGATGGTCAAAAATGCAATTTTATGGTTCCATTTAAATTAATAATTTGACTTTCACTTTGATCTGCCACTGGTGATAATATTTACCTGTGACGATATGTTATTAGTAACATATTATGTATTTATAATTTTTGAACCATTAATTTTATAATAAAATACATCTTGAACATTTGAACAATGAACACCTACATAATTATTGTCAGAATGTCTTCGGGAAAAGAGATACCTAAGAATGCGAAAAAAAAAATGAAACCAAACATTAAAAAAATATTTCAATATTTTAATAATTATTAACAATTATATTATTGTGAAAACAATCAACGTCATCATAAACTATCATTTAATAAAATCGCAATAGTTAACTAAATCAAACAAAGACATCACTCAAGAGTTTCGATATTTTACTAAATGCAGTACAACAATGCGCGATTTGGTAATATTCACATTCATCCCTTTTGTATATAACAAGTTAATTTATATCAATTTACAAAAATATATTAATAATTACTATCATTATACGTATAAGTGTTAAAGATGAAAGTGTATTACTATTCAATTCTGTATAAATCTTCGCCGGTGAATTTACGTGAGGTGAGTATGAGATGAGAATCGACTACCTCATGAACACTTGGCTTAAATTCACCGACGGAAATTTCTACAGAATAGCACTGCAAGGAGCCTACCACAATCTCTTTTAACAGTATTATTTAAATATTACTTTGTTTTGCGCACTGTTGGATTTTCAAAGCTCGGCTCAGCGTCGAAAGTTGTAAATCCAACAACTAAAAAAACAAAATAATATTACAATGGTACTGATTTAAGAGATGGCGGTGAGCTCCCAGATGATGAAATAAAAAGACTCACTCCACTCATTGACAAAGCTAAGGTTAGTATATACAAATTAAGGCTTAATCCTTCAGCTTTGATTAAAGAAATAGTTCCTTAGCAAAAATGCAAGTATCTAGCTCAATTTTTAACTCTTTCTCTTGTCATTTTATTTCATCATACTCTTTGTAAAACATTTCGATTTCCTACCAAGGAACTAAATTAAATTCTGATAATATTTACAAAATATGCGATTCCATTGCTAAATGCTGGAAACAAGTAAATAATACTGTATTATTAGTACAACCTTAACTAAAAACGGCAAGATATATACGCAAAAATATTTACAATACATTTGAGCACACAGAATTAAGTTAAGGCCCGCGTACACGGGCACGAGCAACTTGTAGGCTCGGTTGCGGTCACCAACTGACTACTACTGCAGTATTTGAATTGGCTCGTGATCGCGATCGCGCCCACAAGTTGTTCACTCCAGTGGACACGGGCTTTTAGGATCTATTCAATTAAACTAGTAAAGATAAAAATGATCTTAAAATAGTTTGTATTTACAAAGAATTGTTTCAAGTGCATAAGGCAAAGAAGTCGTACATAATAATTAGTGGTCTAACTAGCTTTTAAATTCATGTTGCTGAACATACTAAAGGTAAAAAATGGGACAGCAACCTGACACAACCGGCGACTGAGGCGAATGATTAAAGGTTGTTGCACAACTTACTTCTAATCTCCGCGATACTACAAAAGAAATCCTGGTGAAAAGATCCAATAACACTTTAGCCGACATGGAAATCGAACCCAGGACCCCAAGCAATGTCGCTTGCAACTATGAGAGCAACGGGGCAGTTACAGTTGCTCTAAATAATAATTATGTTGCCAGGTAGCACATTGCCTTTGGCTCTTCAGGTAAAGCAGTGAAGCACGATAGTTACGCCGACTGCATGTTGGTTACGTGTACTAATCCAATTTGCTTACATCACGGTACGTTGAGTTAGTAACGTTAGTGGCCTTAATGTTAGGTGCCTAATTCTGGTAGAAAGGTATACATAATATTTGAGCTTAGGATCTGCCGAAATGAGCCAATCTACAATTTCTTAATAAATTTCAACACAGCAATATCTATAATGATGCTTAGAAAACTTTTAAAATAAATATCCAAAACCATAACATTTGACTAAAAAATGGGAGACATTTTGGAGCGATTCGAGTCTTTTTTGGGAGAACTATACCCAAGTTAATTTCTGCCTTATTGACACGTATATAAAATTAAAGATAGTTAGATCACTGTATCACTATGTACTCATGCTTAAGTTCTATAGCCTCAAAGCAGTCATCAGGGCGTTTATTGTGAAGCTTAAAAATATCACCATTTTGAAGCTCCGGTAACGGTTGTTGATGCAGAATCTCACTGTCGCGAGTTCTGCAAGCTCTTGGCGAGATATTTCCTAATAAAACGCCTCAGAAAACGTTGAATCCAATCAACATTTTTGAAGGTAACTTATGCTGCACTTGTCACAAATTCGATTCGTGTCTTTGTTCCACTTTCACTGTTCATCACATTGTCACTTGACTCAAACATCTTGTCACTTTATCTTCGAGTTTTGATAAGCACTTGTCAGGTGCTTTGGTTTAAGAGTTAACTGTTTGCAGAATCCAAGGGACGAACTTTGATATCCTGGTGCAAACTCCTGGTAAGTTCGCTTCGCCGCATCCGATGCCCCAGCTGATGATTCCAGCTAAGAAGTACTTGGAGTCTTTTCCTTTGACCTGTAATAAAAGAAAAGTATTTGTTAGATCGAGGTCAATGCATTAATGCTATTGCTATCGTACAACTGTCAAATTACATTTCTAAAGCAACTTGTAAATCTCAGGAACTATAAGTCTGATTTGAAATTATCCTTTTGCATTATATAGCCCGTTTATTGAGGAAGGTTATAGGCTATATTAACGTCACTATTATCGGTATAACGTTACGCTACGATCCACGGGAACGGAGCAGTGAACAAAGACGTAACTTAAACCGCAGGGTCTAGCTAGTGTTAGAAAAATACGGGTACATGGCTCATTTCGACCTAAAAAGTGAAAACAAAAAGTATGATACCTTCGTCCAAAAATGCCTGTTCACTTAGATCACTTTTCTGAAAAATATTCCAGGCAAAAACTTAAAACTTAGAAGTTTCATTATAAAAGCTCTTTGTCAGCAAGTTCTTAAAATTTCGTACTAGACGAAAGCGTTAATTATTTACTTGTTCCTAAGCCTGTACATGTTTAGCGAAAATTCCTGAAGACCAAAGTTAAGTTCGTTGGAGATTTTGTATAATGAGTTTCCGAAACTCCTTTTAAACTATTTCTTGGAACCTGTAATGTTATTCATGGAAGTTTAGAGCACCAAGATTTGTTATACTTATGAAGCTTTTGTAACTTACACTGGCGTATTGGCGAAGTGATGCAAATATTTGGTTTATATTGCTAATTAAACTTTATTTCAAAAGGCATAGGGTATAATTATTTTGTATTACCGCGTGACCTAAAATTTAAGGCCTATTCAGACCTAAGCGGTATTCGCTGCCGCCTGCGGCAGAGAATACCCAGTGGGTATGCGGTAATATTACTGTTCACACCTAAGCGGTATTCGCTACCGTTCGTAACCCGCGCGGTATGTACCTCTACCCACAGCGGCAGCGAATATCGCTCAGGTCGCTCTAGCCGCGGTACTTGATACTAAATACCTGAGCGAAACCCGCGCGGTATGTACCTCTACCCACAGCGGCAGCGAATACCGCTTAGGTCTGAATAGGCCTTTAAACAAATACGCCATATGAAGTGCCACCATAGGATGTAGGAATTTCCACAACGATAGGTCACTCCAAATTATTTGGAGTAGGTAAAATGAAGGGACAAGGGGAAAGTTGGAAGGGTTAATCAACATTTAACTAGTAGTTTTGCGGGTGTAGAATTGTTTTATTACTGCTGTACTATGGAGTTCCTATGGGTCCTGCCGAAAACTTTTAATAGGGAGGTTTAAATCACAAATGAAAGTGTTTAATGTTCTATTTAATTACGTGATAGGCTTGCCTTTGTTTTCTCGTATGTGTCTGTTGCGACGCACTGTCTTTCTGATTTTTAAATACTACTCAGGTCTTTTTGGTTCTGCGCACTATACGGGTACACACATGTGCATAAACATGCAACATTTGGAAGTAATTTTCTTCTAAGAGATTGAATAAAATGAAAAGATGTTACGAATATAATATTTTAGTTCCCACATTACTATGAAATAGGTCATAATTATCTCAAAGTTGGAGTCGTTCATTCGCAAGAAAATCGCTTATGAATTTTATCAAGTGTATACATGTTTATGCTCGTAACTGTTCACCCCTCTTGAATATTAGCGCAGTGTACTTCTGGTTTTGAAGACACCAATTGAATTCCCAAATCCTATAGTCAAGCTAAATACATCATATTTCTTTTTGGTGTTGCACACTGAAAATCAGCTTATTTAACTGCGGCTCCTTTTTTATTAACGTTTAAGCTACCTGCAAAGGTCCTCCGGAGTCTCCCTGACAGGAGTCGTGGCCTCCCCTCTCGTGACCGGCACACAAGAAGATATCCGGAATGAACTCGTGTCTGCCAGCCCTCAGGAACATTGACTTGCATCGCTCGTTCGATACTATTGGTACTTGCACCTGAAAAATATAACACAAAATGTTTAGAATTTGACAAGCGGAAATGTTTAGTTCTTAGATCTAAATTCGGATGAAAAGCGTCCAAATATATATCTTCTTTATTGAAGAAAAGAGACCATCATGAATGAAGAGAATCAGAATGGGGTTTATTAAATTTATAAAAAAATAACTGTACCCATTCATTAAATATCAGTAGGTAAAGTGATCTTCACCATCCCATCATTCAAAATACGTCAATGTTTAGGCATAATCATACCATTCTTCAATAATTACTGTAACATTGGTCAAATATCGAGAAAAAAAAATCAAAAGATAAACTAAAAATTACCTCTTGCAGAACCGATGGCAACACACCACCTTCAGAAAGCCTTCCCCATCCAGTAACTGTAGCATTCTCGCCGACCAACAGATCATCAGTCGCCGGTAAACATATGGGCGAAATATGAGGAGCGAACTGCACTGGAGCTTCCAACTTCACCAGCGCCAAATCATATTCATAAGTATAGTAGTTGTATTTTGGATGGACTGCCTTCCTGGCAACTCCGCTCTCCACAAATGGAAATTCTTCTGATACAGATGAAAAGTCGTATTCGCCGACTCGGATCCTTATTTGTGATGTGAGAAGACTGTAATGGAAAAAGTGAATTGTTTAGTAACATAAGTATATACCAAAATGGATCTAAAAGATTTTGCCATTTTGCCAACACTACATGCTGGTTGGTAAGTGGTGGGTGTTGTTTAGAAATCTTGTACCCACGATGGAACGGAACAGATGTATGTGTTTAGCGTGAGAGGTTGTTTTTACTTTTTTTAATTCATCATCTGCTTCACCGTCATCATGATGTTGGTCAATGAAAATTTGCCATTTTAACACGCTTTTTTATGGAGGTTCTTATACAGAGAGATACTTCCGTTGTGACTTTTTCTAATTCATATGTACTAACTTTCTAAGTTTACCTTGGACATCACTGACATTGGTAACCATGTCAGAGGCCCTTGAGGCGATTTAGAAACTCTGACACTAGGGTGTGTGGGGTCGTTAGATCTTACTGCCCACACGATAAAGAAAGAAGAGTTCCGTCATTTCCTCCTTTTTTACGAAACCCACAGATGCGAAAAGGAAGACTTACAACCCCAAAGAATTGCCCAAAACACAAATGGCCCGACAAAATATTACATAGAAAACTTTCAATACGTGTTCTAGTAAGGGTGCAATCGTTCATTGTGTGTAGAAGCCATTAAAACTCGCTCAGCACGACATATGGTTCGCCTTAATACCTGCAAAACCAACACACGTCCACGTTGAACGTCATTTTAACAAAACTAAGACAGGTAGTTAGGTCATCCTTCATTTGATGAAAACCACTGATACATGTTATCAGATTATTCATTAGCTGGTATAATAGCTACCGGACGATTTCTGATTGTTGACTCATAAAAATGTTATCATACCATCACGCCTGTATTCCTCAAAGGGTTAGGCAGAGGTGTATCAATGTACAACCACAGTTCGCCGGTATGTAGGTCCTATATAATAGGGGGCGAGTCTATTGCCATTAATATGGCATAAATTCTAACTCCGAGCTGCTACTAAAAATTTCATGGAAAAACCCAATAACACTTTTGCTCGACCTGGGCAACGAATCCGAGACCTCTAGCGTAGCAGTCGCTTTTAGGACCACTAGGCTCACGAGGCAGTCCAAATGAAAATGATTTACATCACGAAAATACAATGCAAACCAAGATTATATGCATAAGTACCAGGAAATTTAGTCTTCCTCAAAGTAAGGCCATGGTTCGTACACTTATCGCTGTCGTAAAAAAACTGTATCTATGTTGCGAAACATAAACTTGCAGTCCTAAAATTTTGTAAAACCCTATCCTGTAGCACAGCCACCATTAAATATACTTCGCTTTAATTCCCTTTTTACAGTGTTTAGACTGTTCCCTTTACTTTGTTTTTTACACTAATCTACTTAAAGACGACTAGAGATGGAAAATATAAAAAATAAATGTAAAGAAGCCGTCCGTCTGTCTGTATGAATGCGTTAATCTCGGGATTACTAGATGGATTCTGATAAAACATTTCTCAGGAAGACTTAAGATATTTAAGACTTTTTCCGTGATAAAAAGGAGGGCGGAATGCGAATTGCGAAATTGTGGGCAGTTTGTTTCAAGCTGGCTTGCCTTTTTAAGTCCAGAGTTTTGTGAAGTATCAACGCTAAGGTACTTTAAAAGAAAACGCTAATGTACTGGTAGACTTAATTTAGTCCGATCGAGTTATAAAAAATATTCGGTGCTGTAAATTTTTAAGACCTACTAAGACATACTTCAGTTTATACGAAGAGGCATTTGTTGCACTGCAGTGTGACTGTTATAATAGGCTGCTATTTATTAACCAACCAATACATCGAAAATAAAAAAGTTTTTATTATGTTGAGGAATTTTTTTGAACGTGCTAATCTCAGCGGCTGCTGCAGATTTGAAAAATCTTGTTGCGTTATATACCCTATTTATCGAAGAAGGGTATAGGCTATATAACATCACGCTACAACCCATTGGAGCGGAGCACTTATCAAAGACGTAACTTCTTGCCACGTGAAATACATGATAATACTAGAATTCTATAAAGATTTTACCTGGAAACATAATATTCTCTAACTATTATTGTTATGTAAAAGCTGGAATGCTGCCAGTCCAATTTCCATACCAGTTTTCTTTTAAACACGACGGTTTTATCAAAACACAGAATCAGTGCACACTGACAAAATAAAACGTATTATTTCGTTCGCAAAGAGCAGAAATATTCTTTGCCACTGTTTTGGGATACGAGCTCCATTTGAAATATGAAAAACTAGTTAATAGAATCGAGTTGGGTGAAAAAGATTGTTTTTGAAAAAGGAGTGAATTTATGTTTTCATTTCATAATTCTCGCTTTCATTTTTTCACGTGTTGGGAAGTTTTTGTATATTAAATGGATAGAACAGGTATTTCTTCATTAGTTTTTTAACTTTTAGTAATCCCTAGAATTTTGATCTTATAAATTGGTAACCAAGATTTTTGATGCTGAGGACTATTGAACTATGGGGAATGCTTACCATTTAGCTTGACACATTTAATTTTAATTATGGTCTACATTTATCATAGCAAAAGGCTTTTAACTATAAGTGAATACAGACTAATTATGTATGACCACATATGACAATGTGTAATATACGTCATGTTAACCAAACTTTTTGGTAAAACTGGGGCTTAGCAATTGATTATTTCAAAACGCAATTATTCTTCTTGGTAGTGCTTTCCAAAAAAACTACTTACTCATCAACACAATGTCCAGCAGTAGCAATCCAGCCCTCATTAATGATGGCTCCACCACATCTATGCGTTGAAGAGAAGCCGAAGTAGGAAGTTCTTCTAACAGAGACCTGCCACGGCCACCGACCGAAACTGGAGTCTTTTCCACCCATGATCCTGGATTCTGGACGTGGCCACATTGCTGTGAGACCACATTCTGGAAAATTAAAGTATTACTTAGTAAGAGTCTGGTTATGTCATTTATTTTAGTCTGGGCATCAAAAACTTAGTCAAGAAGGACACTGACACTTTTTTCATACCCATCATAACACATGGGATACTTGAACTACAGTCTTTTCTGTAAAAATCTTCCTCGGAGAATTTTGGTGAAGTTAGCTTGAGATGAGCTGCCATCCTACAATGCTAGGATTGTCAACTTACCCTGAATTCATGTCACCTAAATTCTCCTAGGGAGATTTTTACAGTTCTTCTTGTACACAGGCTAGTGATATATGACAAAGGGAGGCAATTTGATCTGACTATCACCATCCATTCCAAAAATTTCTCATCGCAAAAAATAAACCTTGGCTTTCACGAGTAACACATACATTTATTATTCCCATTTAAATGCTGACCGCTGAAGTTACACACATTTGCTCTGCACTTTGAATGCAGGAAAGAGGTCGAGATTACTTCAGATAGTAAATCTAAATGCAAAGGTATCTCAAACATAAATTACAAGGGAACCGTGAAAACCATAAAAAGTTCCAACTTAATGGCTCTTATAATAATGCATTTAATGTAAGGGTTCCTAACGGGCAGGAAGATTTGTGAGCGTAGAGGAGAGTCTATTTAGGTCGAGTCTATGTAATTTGCATTTGGCGAATTTAATTCTGTGGGGAAGTTAAACGGCTTTTAATTCTATGGTGGATATTCATTGTAACATAGATATTTTAAGTGAGTTCAATCACATTGGATTGCGTCATAACTTATAAGCGAAATGTTACTCATTCACTTTATGACTTTTACAAACGGGAAATAATAATGGTTCCGAAAAACAAATTAATCTCCAGCGATCCGTGGCTGACTATTATTCTAATTAACCAGCGTTATAATGAATTACCGACAAAAAACCCAAAACATAAACGAAAAAAAATATCCAATTTAACAACAAATAACAGCATGTTCAAATTACATTTTCTCCTTAACAAAAATGGATCTTCGAATAACAAAACTAAACTTCCGGATAGAATACTGAACCTCCGACAAAATTACTAAGTTACCGACAACAGAGGTTTTGTCAAAATAATCATATTTTTACAACTTGCATGAACTGTTTTAATTTCTATTGTTGGTTATCAAATTTATTTTTTAACTCTCAATAATGATGAAAATAGGTGCGTTCTATTTGGCAGAAACTTGATACTCGGAAACCTATTTGGCATAACTCACTTCGCATAAACTTCTTTAGACGAACGTTTTTAAGGCATAATATTTTTATAGCATAATTATTTTTTGGCAGAACGTTTTTATGTCCGAATTTAAAATGGCATACTTTTAAGATGGCAGAATTTTATTTGGCATAATTACCTTCGGCATACTTATAATTTCGCATAATTTCGTTTAGTAGGTATAACTTTTATAAAGAGCGAGCGAAGCGAGCTCGGGACTTGGGGCACCCCGACTCGGACAGGTTAGGTTAGAAGGGGATGGCGGAGTCTAGAGAGCGAGCGAAGCGAGCGAACAGACCCCGCCATCCACTTCATGGTTATTTTTTTTGTAAACCCTTGAGCCCCCCGATTATGCTTTTTGAGCCTCGAGGGCTCTGGATCTATCTCTAGGGACTTTGATACGAAATGTATGCCAAAAGACGATCCTGCCTGTGAACTTTCTGCGATATGATGGTTCTGCTTTTTAATTATTATGGAAATGAAATTTATGCGAAATGAGTAGGGTCGTCCTACTAAATCCAGACCTGCTCTTATAATACAATGAAGATAATTAAGATACCTACTAACAACTGACTACCTGCCTCCCTAATTATGTATACCTAACATTTTCTACTACCTATTAAAACTACATTTTCATAATAAACTGAGTTTTGTTTTATTTTTATCTTTGTTCTCGCTGACATTATAAAAATATAGGAGTCGAATAATAATACAGTATATAGTAAAATATTCTAGGAAACCAAAGTCTTCTTGGTTTTACATTAAAGCATGGATACGACTGTTCTAACTTTTTAACGCCTGAAATAGGTACCGATATCGTAGCATACCCGTGGTAAGTAAAATTCATGATATAATATGATGCAAGTAAAAGTTATTGTACAAGTACATTTTTATATTTTTTATAAGTTTCTGTATAACCACTCAGAATAATATTTTCTGTATAATGTTACAGTTAAAATAGCACCACAGTCTATGAAATATGAAAGGTAATTTATGAATTAATAGTCGGCAAGTAAGGATAAAAATTACAAAGCATAGTTTTCAGTAGAACGTAATTTATGCTGGTAGAAAAGTATTACAGCAATTCACAGTCATGTTTATTTTTCGAAGATTTCAGTATCTTATTCGGTCGTTTCGTCATTTTTATTCGGACAAAAGTAGTCGGAAAGTTAGTATTTTAGGCAGTAGATTTAATATTTTGAGTAAGTACAATTCTTCTTTTTTTGTCGGAGCTTTTATTACTACCCTTTACAAACTAATTTTGATGCATTGGGTTACATTGTTACAATTTTCTAAGGGATCTCTGTTTATTATAAAATATACCTAGCCCATGACCCTTGCCGATACTGTAGCTTTCCTAATATAAAAGAATTGATAAAATTGGTTAAGTAATTTTTTAATTTTTTATAAAAGAATAATACAAACCTTTTCTCTTTATAACATTAGTTCAAGATTATAAATTCGATATCATGTAGGTAATCCATATAAACCCAACTTCCCCAAAACATAATATATCTTTGGCCAAATAAACAATTGAGACAGGGCCTATATAAAGTAATGAGTCCATCATTCTTCATACATACCAACAGTATTACTAGCAGCAGTAGTTTGACTCGGTGCTGAAGTAGTATCTTCAGTCCTATTAATCATATTCAGCGCTGGATCCTTAGGCTTAGGGTAGTTCTTGTGTGGTTTACTGGTGGTGGTGGTGAACTTCTTCGTTGGTTTCGGCTTCCCCGCCGGCTTCTCCCACGAAGGTCGAGGCTTCGTGATGAAGGAAGGCTCTGTCGTGGCCTGCCAGTGGATCGTGTTCAGGTTGCTCGGCCTTGATATGAATTGGCCTGGAATTAGGAAATTGAGATGTGATTAAAAAAGGTTAAGGATGATTTTTGTTTGCCAATCAATAATTAATGAAGTTAGTTTCTATGAAATATTGTATTAGTTACTATTCAATATCCCGTGACTAAATTCTTAACAAAATGATTAAAAACAAAAAAGGTTAATGTAGGTTTTGTAACTGTGGCCAGAGGAACTGCAATGTACATTATTGAAAAGTTAATTGAAATGAAGAAAACAACACTGACATCACTAAAATTATTTCTTTTATTTTTGAGTACACTGCCATCTAGCTTTGTCCTTTCTATTTACACAGTAAAAACTGTTCAAAGTGAATCTGATCTTTATCTTATCTCATTTATCCCAGGCACAAGGTATGCCGAATAATTTCATATTTAGTGGATAGATGGCAGCACCAACTACTATAACTGCAAAACCTCTTGTTTATTGTTGTGATACTTATCTATCGTGCACCAAACCGATTGTATGGTTTTGTATTAAAATACTTTATTAGCGTCAACCATGAAATTCCTGTAGTAGTTACTTACGCAAAAGTAGTTAGTTTTAAATTTTTGTATTATTTTGTCTTAGGTATTAAAAATGTCCAATACCGGACATAGGCCTTCTCAAATGTCATAGCAACGGCCTATCCTTTGTTTCTGCATTCTTTCACTCCTGATTTGACCACGCTATGGAACTCCCAGCAACTGGGAAGGCCACCACGCTTACTCGAAGCCAATTCACGATTTCAGAATAATATCAAGTTATTAATGGTAGGTATGTATGGTATGTAAGTTTTCTTCACCCTGTCAGTGATGGCCAAGATAAACTTAGAAAACACAATTTAAAAAAGTTACATTGATACTTGCCCGGTATCGAACCCGCAATATCGTGCATGAGCGGCGGACGGGTTAACCATTGAGCCATCACGATACCTGTATATAAACTATCACAATAAAACCCACCTGCATTGATGCTGTTATCAGGATGCTGTTCCGACACAGCCATAGGCCGTGCTCCAGATAATATGCTAAGACTAGACGAAATCTTATTGTGGGGACTAGTTTCCGCTTCACTGTTCGGCCTATTTACATTTTGGTATTTATTTACACTGTTATAAGGTATTTTATTAACTATATCACTATTTTGTTCGCTACTTGAATCTAAATTTCCTAATGAAGGTAAGTTTATTTCTGGCGGCCTATAGCTGTATGACGTTGGGGCGCCATCTATTGGCTTGGTCATGAACGACGGCCGCTGCGTTTGCCAATTGGGCCTTGAGATGGTTTGTGTTGATGTCTCCGGCGGCTGAGTTGTAGTGCGAGCTGTACTAGATGGCGTTGTGTACGTCTTCTCGGTGACTGTGACTGGAGGTTCTGAAAATAAAAGATCATTAATAAAAATCTACCTAGTATTCTAACCTATTTAATTTAAATAAATAAGTTCACTGTGTTCAATATACAATAGTTCTTGCTTACATCACTAGATGGCGTTACTTGAATCGAATGAAACTAGTACAGCAATTAAGACTGTATAAAAAAAACTATCTTTATAGGTTAACTGAAACTTATCTAAAGGTAATAAATAGCTCAATATTCATTCTCATTAGCAAATGGGATTTCGTAGAATGGGCGGTATTTATGCAATCTAATACAAACAGCATCAGATATTTATTGATTACCTCTTTTTTAGGGTATTTTTCATTAATGAAGAATACAAAATTAAAGCACCTGTATATACACCTGATAACAATGGCGATTGACTACTTTTGCACCTAAGGGCTTAAGGCTGAAACCAGGTCCCGCAATTTTCCGCGCTGGGAAATTGCGGTCAATTTAAAGACCGATTTAAGAGGAAGAAGATCGAAGATTTGTCTCACCGTCCACAGCCACAGGCTTGTCTGGCAGTCGACAGCAAGACCCGAACATGAATCCGTCGACGCACACCCCCGCGTGCGTGCCCCCCACACGGTTGCACTCCTGCACCCACATGCACGCGCCGCGCGCGCCGCCCGCCACGCACGATTTGCGCGACATTTGGTAACCTGGGAAGAGGAGATAGCTTAGTTATTATAAAGTTATACATGAAAATAAATCATAACTAAGGGCCTACCACTATCTCATAAAACAGTATTATTTTTAATTATATTAGCCTAGCGTTCCTAAGCGCGACTGCTACGCTAGAGGTCTTGGATACGATTTCCAGGTCTAGCAAAGTGTTATTGGGTTTTCCTATGAAATTCTCAGTAGCAGCTCGGGTTAAGGATTTGTGCCCGGCTAATGGCAATAGGCTCGCCCCCTATTACATGGGACCTAAACATACCGGCGAACTATGGGTGTACTTTGGTATACCTCTGCCTAACCTTTCGGGGACAACAACTGAAATTGTAAAGTAATATTAAAATGGTACTGTTTTAAGAGACAGGGTAGGCTTCATGGACTTTAGAACATGCTACAAGATACCATACACCAAGAAAAATACAGGGAAAAGTCCTATCAGTTCAGAGGGCCTAACACTAATGCACGAATCACATTAATTTAGACTTGTATAGTATTTATTTTGTGTTAAGGCTTTATTCATACCAATGGGTTATATTGAAATATTATCTGCTGGTTGTATAAAATTCAAGTAGTCAAATTAAATATTTTTGCTTTTTTGTTTATTTTTTTATTTATTATTTTATTTATATTTTTTGAGCGCTCATGTCTAAAGGAGACTGGCGGTTATAGGCCTAAACTCCTACAGAAATGAAACTTATACGAAAAAAAAGTAGATTTTTACGTTTAACTATTTTCTTCAATACTATTTTCAGATAACTTGTCTAAGGGGAGAAAAATAAGTTGTAATATAGCGAGTACAATTTAAAAAATCGATTGTTGCGGATTTTCAAATTATGATTGCGATTGAAAATGAGATTGGTTCCTTTTTCACATATATCCCAAAGTAGGTCTTGGCCTGGGTAATGAGGTATTCTTTTAGGGATTTATAATGTAACTAGCTTCTGCCCGCGACTTCGTCCGCGTCACAGTTGATGTGTTATCCTACTGGTACCGTACATTTTCCCGGGATAAAAAGTAGCCTATGTGTTATTCCAGACTATAATCTATCTTTGTGCCAAATTTCATCCAGATCCATTCAGCCGTTTAAGCGTGAAAGAGTAACAAACATCCATACATCCATACATCCATACATCCATACATACAAACTTTCGCCTTTATAATAGTAGTAGGATTCACAGGTTTTGTAATTAATTATTCACTTAATATCTGTAATCGATTATTTACATTGCCATACTAAAAAATAGAAAATAGTTTTTAGGTTGGCAACAAACTGTCACTTGTCACCTGTAGATCAATATTTTATGTCAATATCTGACGTTTGTTGTTGTTGTAATCTTGCGCCGGTGTTTTGTCGTTTTCTCTCTGTGTTATTGATTATTATATTTGACCTTGGCTTTGTATTTTAGACTGTATATCTTGCATAAACGCTGACCTGGCGAATTACCATCGGACTTTGATATTGTTAGCGATTTTGGATTGTGACGATAATGGAAAGATTACGTTGTGCTAATTGCACAACGTAATCAGGTTACAAACACAATTCCTGCTTGAACCATGTTGAACCTGAGACTTAAGCTTCGAACCTATACAATAATAAAATACAGTATAATACTTATTATTCATGTTTTATTAGTGAATTAACATTAAACTCTGCAATATTGATTTTCGTCCTTAACATAACCTTCTGTCAATATCAAAAGTTAAAGTCTTATATCTACTTTCAGACAAGTTTTTAGAAAAAGTGGCAACCATACATGGTTTTCTAATTAATAATGCTATCAGGAAGCATTGAACTTATCCGTGTAGGTGACCAGGCCGAACGCTCCTAAGAAACCCGCCAGTCTCCTTTATACCTCAAAGCTAGGCATAAAACCTACAGTAGTTTCTGAAGAATAAATTCAAGGCAATACATGCATACATAAAGTCACGCGCTCTTCCCATGGGGGTAGGCAGAAAGCTACCTACTACGATCCTTCATACTCCTAAATCTATTGTGTATAACAAGTTGTTATATTTTCATACATCGTAGGCATAAATCTAAATAAAACTTCATCGCTACTATAAATCATTCCGTTATTATAATTTCCTCCAAAAAGGTTCACCGCAAAAACAACAGCTGCGTGAATTTCAGGGAAAAAAAAACATGTTTAATCAATTAAGTCGACAACTGAAGATTAATTGACCAGGAAAACATGGTTAGACCCGAATATCAAAATAAAAGGGGCGAACGATAAAGTGAACCGGTTCAATTCGACACAAACAGGAGCTCCTTTCAATTTGGGATAAATTGGTTCAATGGATTCCGGAAAAAACGGCCGAGAAAACATACACAGGATATACACGGTTCAAAGAACTTGTTCAAGATCAAAAATTGATTATCGTTAGTGTTATACCTCGTTGTTGTGAATGGGTACGTAACGTAAAGGATTTTTTGTACGATAATATTTTGTGTAATCTTCGAAAATACTGGTCCAAATATCACACAAAAATAAATCTAAATAATCAAAATACGTAAAAAAATTCACTGATTCAAGCTAAAACATATGGCGCTTGGAGTAATTATAATAAAATACAAATACAAATTCATAAAAAGTGTTACAGAAAAAAATCCCGGAGTAGCCGTGAGTGAGGCTACTGAAAATATTGCCGAGTATTTCATCAGCGTTTTAAGCATAGCCCAGCCATTATTGGCTATGTACCGCAGCCAAACATTGGCAGAAAAATATGGCCAGTTAACATCAGCAGGAAAACGCGGACCGTTATTCCTCGCTCAGCTAAAAATACAAAACAACAATACCGCACAGAAACTAACTACGTGTTAAACATAACACTTACCGTGCGCTTACCGTTAAAATCGCCTAACTAAATGCATTGTCTATTTTCCATTTCGCGAAAGATTCTATTTATTGCTTGCTGAAGTATGGACAATCTAATCTGCAAGTCGCTGGCACGTTTCTGTTACACCCATTGTTGTAAATCATATACAGGGGGGAGGGGGGGTAGTTCCAATAAATTTACAACTGGTGGTCTACAAACGGCTCGCCGAAGGCGGAATTTGATCCATCTATGTAGCGTTACTGTGGAGGTGGATTGGCAGAATTACAAGTTGGTTGGGTGTTTGAAATGAGCACTGAGTTGCGTGCAAATTTCCCTTATGACCAGCTAAATTAAAAATAATTCGAACCTATTTAACTACTACGATTTTTTTTATGTATATTACATTGGGACAAAAATAATTTCATCAACAAAGACAAAGCCGTAATGTCACTTTTTCGCAACGAAATTATGAGGAAGCGTAGTCAACTTATCTAAGAAAGTAGGAGAAAGGTCAGTGACATCAATTCCAGAAAAACGGTCCAATTTCCGCCGAAACCGTCTTCCCGCATCGGCAACTAATCTTTATAGACTTAGACCCAAAATCGCCTGAACTACACCATGGAAAAGATCGAAGAATGCGTACGCCAGTTTTAACCCGTTACCCTTTGCCTGGTATACATTGTAAAAGGTACTTTAATTAAAAACACAAAAGTAGTTTTTTTTTAATTATTATTCTTTATTGCTAGATACTTTCTGTAAGCCATAATAATATCATTTAGACGCTTTAAAGTTCTGACCCTAAAAACGTCCTCAAAACAGATCTCTTACACTTAGATACTTTTCCATCTTTCCTCAAAATTCCAGTCATGCTAAAATGACGTAAGTCTGGCAACAGAAAACTGAACCATAAGAAAAAAGAATAAGTAAGCACCATACAAAAACATATGCGGCACAGCCCCAAGATTTTCAACATTCTTAGCCAAACGAGAGTGAATAAAAAATGGCAGAATGTTAGCTTGTCGCCTGTACGCACAGTAATAATTCCCTCTTGACATATGGGTCACAAGTCACAAGAAAAACTCTCGCGGAATAACAAACAGGCCGGATGATTGCTCTGTTTTCTTTCTTTCCTAAATCAACATGTTTCATTGTCCCCGCCATAAAGGGAGGGAACATATATGAGAAAGAGGTATTTATTATTATAATAATCCTCTTTTAGAGTGAAGTACCTGTTTTGTGTTGGGGGAATAATAAAATGGTGGGAAATTCTTTTGGTATATGACCGTAATTTCGGTTTTGTTGAACACAGTGCTGTCTGAAAATTAGGTGACGACAATGACGTCATGTCTGAGACAGTCTTAAAAATTAGTTATATTTTTTATATAAATAAAATTATCTTGTATCGCGCGTCATGTATAGTAAGATAATTTATTGAAACCACTTGCTTTAATATAACATCATGTATGTTACTACTATTATAAATGGGAAAGTTTGAATAGATGGATGGATGTTTGCTACTAACATGAACGCATTTGGAGGAAATTCGGGAGATAGTTTATAGCACATAAGTTACTTGTTATCCCGTTTTTGTATTTCCGATGGATAACTTAGGTCTTTGACTTAATTCAGAAACAACGTAGTTTAGGTTTGAGTTGTAGGTACTGTATTTTACAAAGTACTTATGTTTGTTTTATATGTTAGGAATTTAGTCGAAAGCCTCTATATGTTTTTGGGAGACATGATTAATCTTTAACTAAAATAACACCACCTATTCAACAGTATAATTAAACTACTGTTTCATTTTTACAGTGGCAACCTAACATCGCTAAAGAGAGTTAGTTTCAAGAAGAAATAACAGGTTCGCGTACGTGTTACTCGTGATATTGTTGTAATATCACAAGTATTGAAAAAAATAAGTTTAAAAAACTAAAACCCGACTACCAAAAACCACGTTCTAAAAAGTATGAAACAAGAAAACATTCCTCATCTGAAAGCCGTGGTCGTATGCCACTTTGCCCGAAACTTTAGTGCTAAAGATTCATGTTCTATTAACTAAACACATACTGTTTTACCGGAATTAGGTGGCATACGACCACGGCTTTCAGATGAGGAATGTTTTCTTGTTTCATACTTTTTAGAACGTGGTTTTTGGTAGTCGGGTTTTAGTTTTTTAAACTTATTTTTTATTTAAATTATTTTGGGGTTGAAATTTAGACATTTACATACGTAATATTACTGGAACTGCAACATATATACACAATATATTAAATAATAATATTGGTTAGTTAGCTAGGTTTATGATGCGTTCTAAAGGGTGCTATGTACAATTTACTTATACAATATATATATATTTGAAATGTGCTAATTAAGCCCTTTAATTTGATATGCAACACGACCATATTTGGAAGAAAAAAAATATTATTTCACATCTTCATGAGCCCTAGAGGGCGCCATATACAATTTATTGCAACATAACGTAGCCTATAACCAGCGGACGATCAAGACGCTTCCAATGACACCTCATTTGTCAATTTACGTTGGATGGTTTAGAAGTTATGAGGGAACAGATGAACATCCATACATACATACATACATACATACATACATACATACATACATACATACATACATACATACATACATACATACCGGTCAACCTCATAACCCTCCTTTTTGCTTCGCCGTAGTCGGGTAAAAACTAAACCAATTTTGTTCACACGAGATAGAAAATCAATGTTCTTGTACCATTATAATTTTTAAATTTGTAACAGCAAATAAGCTAACGTTATACAATAGCACAAGTATCTTATTTAGTTGGTCCCACGTTAGTCTATAGAAGCATAGAAACATTGAAGTTCTGTATAAATAAAAAAGTAATTACTTTGTCGGTATGTTTGTCTCTTCATCACGACATAAGCTTGGGATCTTAATGAATTAATGGAACGAAATAATATTAATGGTAAAGTAGTCGCAGGCAAAACTTTGAAACACGTATTTTAACAATGCGCAAAGAAAAATCGTTATGTATCATTACTACATACAACAAAAAACAAACTCGCTTCCCGTTGTCTGTCCCTCTGTACGCCTCAATCTACGCCACGGACTTTAACACAGTTTTCATCAATAGCTAGAGTGATTCAAGAGGAAGGTTTATTCGTATAAAACATCACGCTGCAACCAACATGAGCTGAGCAGTAACCAAAAACTCAACGCGACACCGCGGTGTAAATAGTTAGTTCTATATCAACACAATAATTCTACAAATCGATGATTCGCTAAATCAAACAGATTATCAGAAGAGATCCGCCAAGCTGTAATGGTCGTTATAATGTTCATTTGTAATGGTCTAACAGCTTGTCGCTACTCGAGCTGGGACCGGATAATTTATAGTTAGCTTAGAAGCACTAAGTACAGCCCTTGTTACGTCTAGACTTGTAATTCAGTTTATTGCACTTGTATTTCAATAGATATTGTTTTTAGAAAAGTATTTTTACTTACTAGAACTAAAATGTTACTGTTATGTACTTTTCTTACGTTTTTTCTGAGTAATTATGAAAAAACCATTCAGTAATATGTTTTCAGCGGGCGTGTTCTGTAAAAAAATCCCTCGGTTAATTTTGGACGTCATCTAAATGCACCGAAGGAGATTTTCTACAGAACAATACTGCGATTCATAGAAAATATTGTAGTATCACACTATAATTCACAACGAATGTATGTTGTATGTATAACGGGTGGAAAAAACATCGCATCGGAAAATAGTATATCGATGGTAGAAAAAAAGATATTAAATAATATTATTTTTTTAGTGCAGTGCTTGACTCTTTCACCATAGATTCGGCACATAATTCTATACAACCACCATAAATTTTCGGTTTGTTATATTTTTTTACTAATCAGATATTACATGTATTTTGACAGTCTAAGTGTTTCATTTTTATATAGCACAGTTGTTTCTTTTTGTAACAAATCGAAAACAACCGCAGGCGGTACAATTTACGATTTTTGTTAGTGGTAAAACTTAAAAATTCATGTCACCGACATACTAATATGACACTGGGTTTACACTTCTATGGGCAGTCCCCATCACTGCCAATTTTTTTTCTTTAGAAACTAGAAGTCGCGTTCTTATTATACCTGTTAGTTAAACTAGGCTACTAAATAACAGCAACGCTATTCTTAGGGATCCCATTTAAAAACTGCCATTGAAATATAAGGTCGGGCGCTCCGGGCTAAATGAAGAGCTTATGAGAAATGTACGCCCACTCAGAATGCTATTCATTCAACTTAGCAGTCTAGTGACCTACCGAGCTAAGTTAGTGATCTTGGAGATCTGAGTTTGATTCTGGATTTGGAAAAGGTTTTTGTAAAGTTTACTATAGATTTTAAGGTTTATTTAGTTATGGATTTGTATTGTAAAATAAATAAAAACAGCATCAAATTATTATTATTTTAGTTATGTATCTGCTTATGCAGTTTCATTCCCGTTGTTCTAAATATATAACTACCTTTTGGAAGAGGCAAGGGATTCAATTCTATTATATCTTCTTGAAGTGCCTTTTTGGGTACTAGCTTCTCTTCATCCCTCCAACCGTCCGTGTATTTTTACCTGTGCTAAATAACGTCTTTACTTTACTACTCCGCTGCCGTGTGTCGTAGCCTGATGTTATATAGCCTATGACACTCACACATAACGTAGCCTTCTATGGGTAAAATAATCATTATAGGTTCGGCAGATCCAGAGATTACCCCCTACAACCTGACAATTTCACAAACTTTACCTCTTTATAATATTAGTATAGATTTGTGTAGCCTTATATTGCATCACATCACCATCATTGTTCATCCTTACTACACATAGGGGGTGAGTAATAAAGTAGTGCCGTGATAGATTTTATTGCTTGGCATATGCTCCTGTATTTTTATGCCAATCACAAACACCCAGAGTTGCCCCCATCCAAGAGGATATAGAAATAACATCCAGCTATTTCTGCCCAGTCTTATGAAGACTATTGCTTGTTAAGTTTATCCAATTTAGTATGCCTTCTTCAACGTGAAAAATGTATTAAATTGAATATACTGATGGAAAAGTTCTCAGTTATTTGCTATCGAAGCGCTTGAAAGTATTGAATTTGAGCGCAAGTAAATACACGGTACGAGAATACTTAAGTAAACTGCAATTTGGATTGCAGTGCACATTCATAGACGTTCTGAATATTGGTGTTGACTTTTATAAAATATAAGCTTCAGCCCGTGACTTCGTTTGCGTCAAAGTCAACACCACACCACACAACCACCATCACCACGGGAACCGATTTTTTTTTCGAGATAAAAAGTAACGTATGTTCTATTTCAGACTGTAATTTATCTCTGTTCACTATTTTACCCAGATTCGTTTATTCGATTCGTTATTTTATTATAACAATAATAATATATTTATTAATTCACATCAAAATGTAACAGTTAGTACAGAAACAAATGAAGTAATACAATTATCTGTAACAAAAGATGAGCAACTGTGTCTGAGCTAGGCTGAGTCTGTATTTCAGAACACAATGTACATACTCCCTGAATTTTTAACCATAGTAACAGTGGTTGGACATTACTGTTACTTTTCACAATTTATACATTCTGTAAAGTAATATTACTTAGCACAATGTGACTTATGTTTGCGTATGTTGTATAAAGTAAGTGTAGGTCTATATATGAGTATAGGTGTAAGTTTATGTGCATGTATGCGTCCATTTACTATGCTTCTACAAGCGTAACTTCTTATTTTATTTACGAGATATCTACGTAATCTTCTTTTCTCTCCACTTTAGCGGAGTCGGGCCTAACGAGCCTATTTTTAGCCATGCCATTTAAAAAAGAATCTTTGAAGTGCAAGGTCGCGCGCTTTCAGCAATGAAGAGCTCATGAGGAATTAATGCTCGCTCGAGAGAACGCTATTCAATGTCAGGAGTATATGGCTGAAACTTAAATACTTCGAAGTTTTCTTGGAAGACTGGTATTAAATTAGTGCAACAATTAGTGTACTGAATTAAAAAGCTGGTTGTAATTGTTGAAAGGTCAAAGGTAATGTTGATATCACACCTTCGGGCCTATTCATTAGCTGTATTTCTGTAGGTCTTTATACATCAAGTTGCACCAACTTGATGTAAAAATGGCCCAAAGAGGAGGAAGACAGAAGACGTTTTATTTGTAAAACATAAGTATACACAAGTTTACAGTGTAAGGTATTGGGTTTAGTATGTAGAAAGTTTCTATATATAATGTAAAACAGTCGTGTTATAAATCAAAACCACTGGGATAAAAAACTAGTGCAGATCTACAGCTTAATCGCTTAACACAAAATCATGTCAATGTTTTTCATTGTGTTAATAAAAAAAAAATTACTGTAATTACGTTCTCGAGTAAAAGAACTTTTCAAACATATATGTGTACAAATAAAGCGAACAGTATATTTATATATCTGTCAAAAGCCAGTAAATTGAGATAGCATATTGTCAAGCGCAGTGATTGGCTGTTGATAATTAGGTCAGAAAATCCCAGCAGTTTACACAAGCCTGACAATTTATCACATTATGGCTCGTTTAGACAGTTTGTCACATAATTTTCCGACTGGGTTACTATGTGAGAGTGTTACATAATGACCTCACTCATTCAAAATCCTCTGCCTGTTGTAACAACATAGTTTTTGCCAAAATAAATATATAAAAAATATAAATATACCATCACACCTGTAATCCCCGAAGGGTTAGGCAGAGGTGTACCAATGTACACCCACAGTTCGCCGGTATATTTAGGTCCCATGTAATAGGGGGCGAGCTTATTGCCATTAACCAGGCACAAATCCAAACTCCGAGCAGCTACTGAGAATTTCATGGAAAAACCCAATAACACTTTTTGCCCGACCTGAGAATCGCACCCAGGACCTCGAACGTAGCAGTCGTGCTTAGGACCACTAGGCCAACGAGGCAGTTTTGCCAAAAGAAAACACTAAATGCCTTCCTTGTTTCCGTACTCCACTGATCAGACGAAAACCCCATCATCTAATAACTCAAAACCACACCTTACTGACGTCACAAGAACACAACAGAAACACTACTTTACACTTCGTATCACAGGACATCTTGTCTTGTTACTCAACTCCAATCGACACACCAAGATCAATAAATCCCGACCAATAAACTCAGGTGTCTCCTCTATCGGATTTTCCGCAGTATTATGTAGGTACCAATAACGATAAAGTACACAAACCTGCTGTAGGTAGTCCTTCAGTCCTGGTTTAGTACGAAGACCTCGAGTCGTATTTTGTTAGACCCAGGGTTTTCATCGAGAAATAATTTTCTAGTGGCGATAAATTGCAAGTAATATATTGTGAGTTAGCGCACAGAACCCGCTACCGGTTTGTAAAGTTGTGGTTTAAGGGGTTGAGATAAACGATTTACTGTATCTTTAAAAGACTTGTCGAAATATGACGTCTGATGAAAATGCTCGGTAGTATACAGTCCTTTTAAAATCATTCTTCAAAATGAGAGCGCATCGTTAAAAGTTACTATGTAAGTATCATTTAAAATAGGATACCTTGGTTTCTGCCTTAAAACAAAAGTATCCTATTTATCCTATCCCAAAGGTCTATTTAGGCGTTTCTCTTATAAGGTTGTTTTTTGGAGAAGTTCGCTCTAATATTCTTTTACCGGGTTGTTAACTAACCAACCTGTATCTTGATAAGATTAATTATTGTACTCCCACCATACTTTAAAAACAGATGTAAAATAAAACTTAACGAAGCCTAAAGTACGATCTGCCCATCATTGCGATCATTTTTTTTTTGGTACTGGGATCTACCTACCGGGAAATCTCACTGTTAATGAGATATTAAAGGTCAATATTGCAACCTACTTTTTTGTTTTTAGGGTTCCGTACCCGTAAGGTAAAATGAGACCCTATTACTGAAACTTTGCTGTCCGTCTGTCTGTTTGTCAGTCCGTCTGTCACCAGGCTGTATCTCATGAACAGTGACAGTTAGAGAGCTGAACTTTTGACAGATGATGTATTTCTGTTGCCGCTATAATAACAAATACTGAAATATAGAATAAAATAATTTTGGGTGTGTAGTAGGTGTGAGGGTAGACTTACGGTCTGTAGAAATCAAAGTCCTTTTCTGGTCACACTTTTAATGTTCACATATGCACTACACCAATGTTTTAAGAAGGCACAAGTACAGCGATAGGCAGAAGAAAGTAAGCTGGTGGAAAGTTCAATGGCATACAGCAAAAAGCACAGCGATCTAGCGCGGGTATATGGACAGTGCAAATATCACGTAAGCAAGCGCGCGTTCGTCGTCAACGGTAGGTCGGGACTGGCGAGCGGCAGGCTGTGAGACCGCGGGGAAGGCGCGCGCGCATACGTCACAGCGATCGTATGATGCGCTACGTCACGCGCCTTAAACAAAGGACTCAGCAGGCCGTGCGCATGTCCAGTGTATTTGTGTAATTGACGGACGGGCCGTGCGATACGTGTTAGTTTGTATGTAAGATATTTCCTGAGTATATTTCGTATGTAAATGAATGTTGTATGTGTGTTATGTGTATGTTGTATGTATGTTGTGTGTATGTAGTATTTATGTTGTATGCATGTTGTATATATGTTGTTTGCATGTTGTATGTGTGTTGTATGCATGTATGTAGTGAGTCGCCTACATCACTCCCCTCCTGAGACCGTGCTACGGGCGATAGTAGTCCGGGAAGTGGACTGTTCTCCCAGAACGTGTGGTTATAATTGGTGGAATGGATGGTGGTGGTTCGGGTGCTGGTTTATTTGGGGTAGGAGTGTCATGGGTGTCGTTCAGCAAGTAGGCTGGTTTAAGGCGGTCTACGGATACTGTGACGGATTTTCCTTTTACCTTTATTTTAAAAACTTTGGCACCTCTTTCCATTACTTCATAGGGTCCAGTGTATGCTGGCTGGAGTGCACCCCTCAACGCATCGTCCCGAAGGAAGACATGGGAACAAGACGACAGATCTTTATGAATGAAGATTTTATCTTTTGAGTGGTGCGATGTGGGGACTGGCTGTAAGTTATTGGCAAATGATCTGATACGGGCTGCGAAGTCCGTCATATCAGTCGTACATTTGTCAACTTTATGGCCGAAGAATTCTCCCGGCAGCCTTAAGGGTTCACCGTATACTAACTCGGCAGAAGACGATTGAAGGTCTTCTTTGAAGGAACTTCTTATGCCGAGTAGTACATATGGTAAAGATTCAGTCCAGCGGCTGTCTGCATGGCACTTGATTGCTGCTTTTAGCTGCCGGTGGAATCTTTCGACTAGGCCGTTGCACTGAGGATGGTATGCGGTAGTCTTACGATGCCTAAACCCTATGGCCTTTGCGAGATGTTGGAAGATGCCGGACTCAAATTGTCTGCCACGGTCGGTGACAATGTCGGTTGGGCAACCAAATCGTGCTACCCACCCTGACAGGAACGCTTTGGCCACAGTTTCCGCTGTAATATCGGTAATAGGGACGACTTCAGCCCATCGCGTGAAGCGATCGACGAGTGTCAAGCAATACCGATATTCATTGGATGGGGGTAATGGACCGACGAGGTCTAGGTGGACGTATTTGAATCGCGCTGAAGGGAGATCGAGGGTACCCACAGGGGTAGAAACATGTCGATTCACCTTCGTGCGCTGGCATGCCAAACACGCCTTAGACCAATCGCGACAGTCTTTCCGCATCTGTGGCCAAACGTAACGCTGTGCTACGAGTTTAGCACTTGCGTTTGCGCCAGGGTGGCTGAGCGAGTGTAACGAGTCAAAGATTTGTTTGCGCAATGGTTTAGGGACGATGGGCCTAGGAGTCGTTGTGCTGACATCGCAGTACAATTCAATACGACTTCCCGGTACAGTAATTTTCCTAATGCGCAAGGAGGATTCTCCATTAAGTAGTTGTGGAAGTTCTGAGTCTCCTTCTTGTGCTTTGGCTAGTACATTTAGATCTACTGGGCTTTGCAATTCTTCGACTCGGGAAAGTGTGTCTGCCACGACGTTATCTTTCCCGGCGATGTGTTGAATATCGGTCGAGAATTGTGAAATATAGTCTAAATGTCTATGCGTACGTGGCGCGTAGTTACTTTTCCGCTGCTGGAAAGCGTAACAAAGCGGCTTATGGTCCGTATAGATTGTGAAGGTGGTAGCGGCTAACCAATGTTGGAAGTACTTTATACTTTCGTATATCGCAAGAAGCTCTCTGTCGTATGGTGAATACTTTTGCTGTGATGGGCTCAGCTTGCGAGTGAAAAATGCTAATGGCTGCCAATTCCCGTCTTTGAATTGTTGTAAGACTCCGCCAATAGCGAAATCAGATGCATCCGTGACTAGGCCCAGTTTGGCATTTGAGTCAGGATGTGCCAACAAAGCTGCATTACACAGGCTGTCCTTACACTCCTCGAAGGCTTGCAACGAGTGTCCACTTATGTCCACCGGCTGAGAGGCTTTCACGTTTCCGGTCAGTAAAGCGTGTAAAGGCGCTTGGTTCTGGGCAGCCCGAGGTAGAAACCTCCGGTAAAAGTTAATCATGCCCAGGAACCTTCTTAGTTGCCTAGCGGTTTTAGGCACTGGGAAGTCCCTGATTGCCTGCACTTTGCTTTCCAAAGGCTTCGTTCCGTGTTGGGAGATGTGGTAGCCTAGAAATGTGACCTCTGGTGCACCGAATACGCATTTGGCAGTGTTGATGAGCATGCCAAATTCCTTCATCCTCGAGAACAGTTGGCGAAGGTGGTTTTCGTGCTCGGCTTCATCCCTAGAGTACACCAAAAAGTCGTCCAGGTATGGGAAACAGAAATCTAGGCCACGTGTCATCTCGTCAACAAACCTTTGGAAAGTCTGCCCGGCGTTCCTCAGACCGAACGTCATAACCGTAAACTCGTACAGTCCGAAGGGTGTAGTGATGGCGGTCTTTGGTATGTCCTGCTCAAACACTGGTATCTGGTTGTAAGCCTTGACAAGATCTATTGTGGAAAAGATCTTACAACCAGATAGACTGTGGGCAAAGTCGTGGATATGCCTGATGGGGTACTTATCTGGGATCGTCCTTGAGTTGAGCAGCCTGTAATCACCGCAAGGGCGCCAGCTGTTGTCTTTCTTCGGGGCGAGGTGGAGAGGCGACGCCCAGGGGCTCTCAGATGGTCGAGCTGTGCCGTTTGCTATCATTGCCTCGAACTCGGCCTTGGCTATTTTCATTTTGTCCGGGGCTAGTCTGCGTGGGGGACAAGATACTGGGGGCCCTGATGTGGTGCGAATGTGGTGTACTGTGTTGTGTTTTGGTGTGAATGGTGTGCCTGCTGGTCGTGTTATTTCCTGAAATTCGGATAAGAGATTACGGTACTTGCAGTCGCCAGTCACGACCTTTACACTTGATATTAAGCAGTCTGGGTGTGCGATAGAAGCAATAGATGTTAGGTTCGTAATGCCATCGATGAGGCGGTTGTTGCGAATATCTACAATTAAATTATAATATGAGAGAAAATCGACACCTATGATGGCTTTAGTGACGTCTGCCACAGTAAAGCGCCAAGGAAAATCCCTACGTAGGCCTAAATTTAAAACAACCTGAAGATAACCGTAGGTGTTGATGGTTGTCCCGTTGGCTGCGCACAGCTGGTATTCCGTCTTCTCCCGTCGTTGCTGTGGGAGCGCAGATCGTGGGTAAACGCATAAGTCGCTTCCGGTGTCCACTAAAAATTGGACTTTCGATCTGCGATCTGTCACAAACAGGCGACCAGTGGTGGATGGGCAATCTTCAGCCGCCATTATTGACTGCCCGCGGCGTTTCCCGACTTGTAGTCACACGGGCGGACGCATTTCTTCGCCTGGCTGCCGAATTTATAGTGGTACCAACAAGTCGGGAACTTCTTATAGTTGGACTGCGACCGTTGTGATGGACTGCGACTTCGGCCGGATGTCCTCCTGGTACGTGGGCGGGAGCGATCATGCCTCCCAGTAGTGAGTGCGTCGACCTTTCTCGTGAGCTCCATGATGAGCTTCATCATGTCCGCCTGTGGATCGGCTCGTGATGAGGATGTTGCTGCGACTTGCGGTGTAGGAGGCGCGATGTCGTGGACGCTATCGGCGAGGTCTGCGAGCTCGCTTAGGGTCAAGCTCAAGCGTGACGCAATAACTGTCTGCAGGTTACTTGGTAAGCGGCTCGTCCAGATCGAGCGGAGAAAATCTTCTGGGATCGTTGGTCCCGCCAAGTGTTGTAGGTGCCGCAAGAACTGTGAGGGTTTCCGGTCACCTAGTTCCTCCGACTGCAGGAGCTGTTTGACTTTCTTGTCTTTGGAGACGGACAGGCGCTTGATAAGCTCGGTTTTCAGCTTGTTGTAAGCTCCAGTAGCTGGTGGATCCGTTATTATGTCTTCCACCTCGATGGAGTACTGCCGGTCCAGGTGACCAAGGACGTAGTGAAATTTCGTGTAGTCATCTGTAATTCTGGCGAGTTTGAATTGGCCTTCTATCTGGCAGAACCATATATTGGGTTTCTCCGGCCAAAATGGTGGTATGCGGACGCCTACACGATAAAGTTCCAAATCGGGGTCAGTGGAAACGCGCGCACATTTACTCGGCCGACGGTGCGGCGCGGGGCGCTGAGATCTTTCGGTGTCACTACCGTCGCTGCTCATGGTTATTTATTATAAGTCTCTGCACTCGCTGTTTTTCAAAATGTTCAAAACGGGGTCACCAATTTGGGTGTGTAGTAGGTGTGAGGGTAGACTTACGGTCTGTAGAAATCAAAGTCCTTTTCTGGTCACACTTTTAATGTTCACATATGCACTACACCAATGTTTTAAGAAGGCACAAGTACAGCGATAGGCAGAAGAAAGTAAGCTGGTGGAAAGTTCAATGGCATACAGCAAAAAGCACAGCGATCTAGCGCGGGTATATGGACAGTGCAAATATCACGTAAGCAAGCGCGCGTTCGTCGTCAACGGTAGGTCGGGACTGGCGAGCGGCAGGCTGTGAGACCGCGGGGAAGGCGCGCGCGCATACGTCACAGCGATCGTATGATGCGCTACGTCACGCGCCTTAAACAAAGGACTCAGCAGGCCGTGCGCATGTCCAGTGTATTTGTGTAATTGACGGACGGGCCGTGCGATACGTGTTAGTTTGTATGTAAGATATTTCCTGAGTATATTTCGTATGTAAATGAATGTTGTATGTGTGTTATGTGTATGTTGTATGTATGTTGTGTGTATGTAGTATTTATGTTGTATGCATGTTGTATATATGTTGTTTGCATGTTGTATGTGTGTTGTATGCATGTATGTAGTGAGTCGCCTACAATAATTATTTAAGCGGGCTCCCATACAACAAACGTGATTTGATATTGCCCCTTTTTGCCCGGTACTGATAACGGCAACAGGTAAACTTGAAATATTCACAGAATATTTCGTTATATATTTGATATAAAGTTTTATATGTGATACTCTTTATAATGGTCCACCGCTAATCGCCAATAACTCGGCCCCTATCAACAAGCTTGTCCTGTAGAACTTCATAGATGCGATCGGCGCACGCGACGCCATCGCTGAGGGAAAGTGTGTGCTCAGCTTACAATCATATTTACTTATCCTCACGGTGATTATGTTTCGTGGAGTGGACAGGAGCTGAAGCTTAACTTTGAGTCAATATTTAATATAAAATAAATATATACCATCACGCCTGTATTCCCCGAAGGGTTAGGCAGAGGTGTACCAATGTACACCCACAGTTCGCCGGTATATTTAGGTCCCATGTAATAGGGGGCGAGCCTATTGCCATTAACCGGGCACAAATCCAAACTCCGAGCTGCTACAGAGAATTTCATAGAAAAACCCAATAACACTTTTTGCTCGACCTGGGAATCGAACCCGGGACCCCTTGCACAGCAGTCGCACTTGCGACCACGAAACCAACGGGGCAGTTGGTAAAATATTGTAATAAAATTATTGTATTGTAATAATATTGTATAAATATTGTTGGCCAATATTTAATTTTGTATAAAACGGTTGTATGATGGTAATAACGGAATTGTGGTGACTGTGGTGAGGTTTTTCAGTAGATGTGTGCTATAAATTAGATTTTCGAAAAAACGTACGATAGGTGACGTTCTATGATGTTAAATACGATATTCACAAGAAACCAGAGATTTTATTAAAACCATTTTTGTTTCCCCTGCAGTTTCTAACCATATATGTAAGTAGACTTAAAATTATTACAGTGTGTTTTAATTGCCGCTATACAAAAATATTTAAAGAAATATTCAAGAAATGTGTTTTTCCGTGTTTTGTTCGATCGTACATTGGTACGGAATGTTTCTTTTCAGACTTCAGCCGAAGTTTCCATAATGAACGAAACGAAAAATATATTTCAATAAATTTAAAATACAGAAAAACACCAATTCTTTGATTCTTCTCACCAACATAATATCTTTTAACCAACCAGAAACAACACAAGAAAATATCTACAAACAAACAGACAAACAAAACTACAAACAACATGGCCGCGACAAACACAGGTGTTGCTTATCTCATCACTAATTAAGGCAAGGGAAACTGTGCCGGCAGCCTAGTCCAATTTATTTATGTTGAGATCTGCTTATTTACGATCCATTTACCTGTATTTTAATCAAGATAGGTTTGATTTGAAATAAGATTTGATACTATTTAAATTAAATTGAGATCAGCGTTCGAATGACGATGACACAGTTGGCACAGCGGCTGAGTGATTGGCTGCTGCGCTGTGTGTCGTTGGTTCGATTTCCGCACGGAACAAATTAATACTTGTATGGCCTACAGGTTCCGGATCTGGCTATTTGTGTATGTGACTTTATATGTTTTTAAACGCCATCTAGATATATCTACAACAAGATTTTTAATGCACAATACCAATATTTCAGAGGGTGGAAGCACTACATGACAATGTACAACTTTTACCATGAGACTAACTCTGAAAAATGAAAAAAAAAAACTGTTCCTTACAAAAATTAACTACACGACCAAAATGTATGGAACAGCTTTTTTCATTTAGTAAGAATTATATTTTAGAGTTGGTCCTTCACCTAATCAAAGTTGTTCATATTTATGAGTAATTCAACCACCTTAAAAGATTGTTTTTTTTTTTAAATGTGAGCCATTATCCCAAACGAATTACTTATTAACTCAGAACACTACACCACCACTACTTCTACTTATATTATAACTCGTGTTATTAGTACATATTTATCACCCGTAATAAACCCATTAATTCCCTAACAATAACATGAAAATCTACATATATTTCCTGTCTTTCCCATTAAAAATACAATAAATAGTCGCCTTTTCCATGTTATTCCGTTGTACAATTGCTCTGATTCCGTTCCTCACAATCCTTTTCCTGGAGGATGTCAGTCCCCTGCAGTATCCCCTGCGGAAGCACATTCGACGATGAGATTGCGTCGGGGGCAGTGGTTCCCAAAGTTATACATGCTTGTATATTTTTATTTAAATTCAGACTTCTTAAACGTTTAATTCCCATGTTCAATTTTGAATTTCGAACGAAAATTGCTTTTGTAAAAGCGTAAAAGACACAGACAGAGTTACTTTTGTATTTATTGTGTTTTTCTACAATTATATTTTGTAGCAAACCATTACATCCGATTTCTCAAACGAAAATGAACGCAAAATTAATAAGTAGTTGTAATTATGGCACAATTTTTTTAGTTTGAAGAACTGGATGTCAGTAACGTCTCCATTTCATTCGCATTTATTTAAGTACAATTTAACCCAATCTGTGTTAAAAATAAACTTTAAAGTATCCGAGCAACTCTGAGAAAATCTACTACAATTCGATCCAAATCCGTACCGCTCAGGTGTGTTTACCAAGAATTATGTAGGCGAAGATATATTTTCGAAGATACGAGTATAATATTTTCCTTTGTATACAAGCAGTATTAATTTTATAAGTATGTCCAAGAAAAAAGTTTGAGTATCCTTGATTCAGAGGCGACGACGTTCATTTTCTTTGCAACGATAGTTTAACCTGTGTGTACACTTCCTTTACTTGATTTTTCTGCCTGGTAGGATATTTTGAAAACATCTGACAATATCATAAATGTTTCGTTTCTTTTGCACATTTATTTTTAAAGACTATTCTTTTGTTTAAAATTCCACCTACGTGCTTGACTCCACAAATAGAAAGGTACCTGCTACGAAGTAAGTACCAATACAAGGTACCTTTCATGAAGTATCTAAGGCGATAAAACGAATTCAACATTTTCTTGGAAAAAAAAAATGTTTCTCGGCCACAAAGAAACCAAAGTAACATCTTCTAAAAAGATAAATCGAAAGGTCACGTAAAATGTTGGGTCCAAAGAGCTTTTATCGCAAACTTCATCGTAAGGAAAACACCTGGAAAATGGCTTTATCATGTCCATACAACATTTACAAAGGCTTCACAGGGAATACTAAAATATGTTCGGATCTCAGAACCAGCCAAAAATACAATGAAATATTAAATATCTCATCTCACTGACAGCTCCAATAAGCGTCCACCTTTCCAAAACCTTTTCGCAAACTTTTCAAATCCAGTAAAATTCAATTACGAAAATAGACTTTACTGCTCCAGTTTAAAGTTCAAAATGCGAACGAAATGTTGTCTGTCAATTAACGCAAGTCTCGTCCCCTGTCGCGGTTGATTTATGAATGAACACGAGAGGAATAACCGTTGATTCCCTTTGGACTGGAACTTTCCCTTTCAAATGGTTACGTGACTTGTATCGCCACGAACTTGCGAGTCCATTGACGCGAATAAATCAATGTCGAGTTACATCATAGAAGGTTGACGGCAATGAATTCCGAATGATTCGGAAAAGTCGATTGTCTTGGGACGTTGGTTGCTGAATAGTCATGAGGTTGCATGAATGGGTCTGAATAATGTAGGGCGAAGGTTGAGGAGCTCAAGGGACAAGGTTTTTTGGTTGTACTTGAATAGTGGGAAAGCGGGTTAACTTTTCCTTTTAATTTGAAATAGTAACTAATGAACCCATTAGGTGATTAGTATTGATTGGACCCTGGAAAAAATCAGTCGCTGAAATCGGTTTTACTTTCATTACAAATTCAGGGTCCGATTTAATTTGTAACGAAACACTTTGATTACGTATTGGGGGTCCTAATCGCTTAAAGTTACTCTTCAAAGAAAAACGTATTTGTAATTGGAAAATGAGATAATTATAAACTACAAACGCGTTAGAAGATAGCGTCACATCCCGATAAAAATAAGAAACTATTTTCTTTAGAAAACTGCCGATTACAATCCGAAAGTCTTTGACAACTTGACAAGTTTCCATTTCTTACAATAATTTTCTAATTACTAATTAACCTAATTAAGAGTATAACTATACAAATAAATTAAATTAAATGCCTGTTTGTAATGTCAAAATAACAACTTTTTATTAAATAAATATTACATGATACTTATAAAATAAAAGCAATTTCTAAAATTATTCTCTGTCTGTTTATTTGTTCCGGTTAATATCCGAAACGTCTAGACCGATTTTTCACTGACAGATAGCTGATGTTATAAGGAATACCTTAACCTTGAATTTTCTTAGAAATAATTTGGGTTCCGCGCAAAAAAACTTAAAACCATGGCGAAATCACTGGCATGTCCTATAAGTCTATACTAATATTATAAAGTTTTATTTTGTTTGTTTGTAACGAAGCATCTCCGAAACTACTAGACCGATTTTAACAATTTTTTCACCAATAGATAGCTACATTATTCCTGAATAACATAGGCTATATAACATCACGCTACAACGCACGGGAGCCGAGCATTAACCAAAAACGTAACTTATGGCTGTTGAAAGAAGCCAGATCGCTAGTGACTAATATTTCACTGAATTAATGGTAAACCAAGTAGGTAATGCATGCACAGACATCTCAACTTCCCTTTAACTGGGCGAACTACGCTGTAGGGCAGCAATTACACCATTAGAACTAAGTACTACCAGTTCTTAATTAAACATGGTAGTTAAATTACTGGCCTATTTGCGCATTTAATTAGAAGAAAACTGTGCGCTTTATATATAGAACATTTTGTACTGAACGTTTCTCTGAATGGAGATTTCTCGACGTAATTATTGTAGTAAGTGCAGTGGCTGAGCGATTGGCTGTTGCGTTGTGTGTCTCGGGTTCGATTGGGATTCCGTTCTGGTTCTCGCACGGTGTGGCACGGTACACATTTTGCCTATAGGTTGTTGTTACAGGTCTGATTGTTTGGTTAAAAATGAGAGTTTATTATGTTTATTACCCCCTACAGACAAAAATAATCCTAGGGTTGGAGTTTAAAAAAATAATTTCAGTCTAATTCAGATATTATTATTTTGGGTTATTCTGGAAAACAAATAGATGCCTCAGTTCCTTTTTTATAGACACAAAAAATAATGTGGATAAATACCGACAACAGTAAAAGCGTAAAGACCTCTCCACAATGGTGTGACATTATCATAGGGGAGGTAAGATCCCCGGTTGTGTACGTAGCCTATGTGTAAAGGGCCAAAACATATTTTTTTTTTCTAAAAATAGACATCACTGTATCCCCGTGCCGGTATAATTACCATTAATAATCCGGTTGACGAAGTATGTGGAAATTCAGATATAAGTTTACATAATACAAAGAATTTAATCACCATAACCTACAAAGCAAAATAAACTACTTCGTTAACATAACAAAAGACAAGAAATCAAATAAGAACCGCACAAAATGATAGTAATTTTCATTTTTATTGTCTGCCTCCATTTATTTCTACATCACATGAACAATGTCTATCATCATAATAAAAGACAATTTCACACACACACGTACAAATTTTCCCAAAATCAACTCTTACCGAATCATATTGCGTAATATTTCGTTTTACAAAACCGAAATTTCGTGAAATACTAGACCGTGAACAGTTTACGCTGACCTTAATAACTTAAATTTTATTTTTCTTCTTCACCCTCTTTTGTTTTTACGAACAATGGGGTGTGATGTAAACCATTTGAAACTTTGTGTTCATTTATTTATGTGTCATTATGGAAGGTAAAGAGACTGGACAATGGAGAGGTTTTTGTTGCCTTCAAAGGGTATTTTGTCACGTAATAATTATGTATGTTGGAAAATTCTTCTGTATCCGTCTGTCTCATATTCTTTGTTAATTATTGTTGTGGTATTTTAAACAGTGTTTTCGTTTTGTTTATCTTTAAAGGTCTTTTTGGCGTGTGGAGTTTTATGATTTCGCTTTATTGCCTTTGTGTTTTTATTGGGACCTTATTTGCCAGTTTTGCTCGGGTTTATAATGAAAAATCTTGACGTATGTCTCATAAACTTTGGTATATTTTGATCGTCAAACAAGAGGCTTTCTTCACGAAGAGCGACCACCGTCTTTTGTCTTCACCGTTTACTAAACGTCTTTCACAGCTTGATAGAATAAACAAAAGCACATTACATACCCATTAATTATGGATACTGGCCCATCAAACACCATTTAGCAAAAAATACTTTTTATTCGGTATGAAATATCTCTGTTTATGTTTACACGTGCAACATGCGCAAATTTATTGTGCTTACGGGTGCCTAAAACAGTTTAGAGGTCGTGGGGGTATTTAAAGTTTAGTTAGAAGTTACCACCATACCTATTACTGCCGCAAAGCACTGTTGCAGCGTTCCAGTTAGAAGGGTAGGTGCCGGTGTAAGTTCAGGCACACGAGACATTTTAGCTTTGTCTTTAGGATGGCAATACAAGGCCAAATAAAGACCAAAGCCAAGGCCAATATATTGCAGATGTCTATAGGCGCCGTTAATCAAGTAACACGAGGTGGGCCGTGGGCTTATTCGCCATCGAATGGCATGTTATATGTATGGTGGTAGTACTTCCCCATGACATGATTACGTAACAAACAAGACAACTCAATATTCGTAACAGAAATAACAGCTGACCAATCTCAGTCAACTGATTACATACATTACATATCTGAACAAAGTGAATAGCTTCCCTACATTGTTGTTGTCAAGGAACTGTATGATATCTCCCTATTGTTTGCACAAATGAGTTAACTTCAAGTAACTTACGCAACGGAGTGAATGTATCTTGTTATGAAACTTTTGACGAGGATAATCAGCTCGTATGGAAGGGTGAAGTTGTTGAAATGATAAACAAAATTATGGATAACTGGCTTTGGTCTGCGACTTCGTCCGTGCTGAATTTGATATATTGGCTCATGGGAGTCGTACATATTTCCGGGATAAAGGTATCCTATGAGTTATTCTACAGTACAATCTATAAATCTTAGTGGCAAATCTCATCCAGATCTGCCGGCTTATTCTGTAAGAAATCTCCCTCAGTGAATTAAGGTGAAGTGAGCTAAAACTGGGCTGTCACTATACGATGCTAGGGATTGACAGGTCGCCACACGCTCACTTCACGGAAGGAGGGTTTTACAGAATAACACCGCTGTTCAGCCGTTGAAGCGTGAATGAGTTACAAACATCCAAAATATCCATCTATCCTCACAAAATTTCGCATTTATAATATGAGTAGGAGTACGTCTAGGATTTAGTCATGTGAAAATAATTAAACTTTGATTTGATTTATCATAATTATGTATGATAGATTAGGATACTTATTGATTGCGCCAAATCAACCACCATTTTTATTTATTTATTTATTTATGAGTTATGGAAGACTTACATCTAAACAAAACAGAATATAAAATAGTAGGTGAAACTGACAGCAAATTACAAGTCTTCACTTATAAAAAACAGACTGGCAGAGATGGTGTGAACAACACACGCACTGCCCACACAAAAAATAAAAGCGGAACAAACATAAAAACTTAAGTTAGGAACACCATAACCAGTATACTTATGTATCAGAATATAAAGCTTCCGAAATTACAGTTCAAACAGAATATTTGTTATCAAATTAAGTTAAGTAAAAAAGCTAAGGCTCAGGCACCTTCTGGCTGCGGACACACTGGTCGAGAAGGGATCAAAATCGTGCTGTTTACATAATTTATTAAAGCTAATGTTTTATATTATGTTTATGTTTAGTACTTCTTCTATAATCGTTTACTTATGACGTCAAACAGCGGGTGGTCTTCGCAAATCCAAACGACTTATTTACGAGCAAATATTTCACGATTCCATCCAATACATTAACGGCTAAGTTACTACTTCTTTAAGAGCAATAATTAATTACTGAAAGAAATAAAACCAAAGAAAATAGCCCAGTGTAATGGATCGTAACGTTACGAGCCAAAAACTTTTGTGCCAAAGAATTATAGTAACGACTGGAGTAACTGTTATTGTTTTACTGGCATATAGCCATGTACATAAACAAAGAATACTAATATTTTATGCAGTGAGAAATGTTAGGATTACATAAGAAAATATGTGTCCTTACGTATCATTATTCCCTGACCAAAGGCTTTAGAGAAGTGTCGTGTTCTAAATTACTGGACAAATCAGAAAATACTTTTTTTAGGTACTCTATAAATGAATGAGTAAAGAAAATAAACGATAATAAAACCCAGGTCGAGCAAAAACTGTTATTGGGTATCTCTACGAATTTCTCAGTAGCAGCTCGTTAAAATTTGTGAACGGTTAATAGCAATAGGCTCGCCCCCTAATACATGGAACCTAAACATACCGGCGAACTGTAGGTGTACATTGGTACACCTCTGTCTAACCCTTCGGGGAATACTGGCAGGTGTGTTATGTTAAATGAGAAAAGAAAATAAATGATAATTAAATACAAAGAAATAAAATCTCAAATGCAAACAAAGGAGAAATGAGATAAAGATAAAACGTTAATTACCACCATAACCAAAATGATGATTAATTTACCATTTACAATATGAAACGTAAAGATATTTTGTACTGAATAAGCTTCGGAACTACTAGACCGATTTAAACATTTTTTTCTTAATAAATAGCTACATTACTCCAGAATAACACTGGTTATATTATCATCATCATTATATATTAACATTACGCGACGACTCACGGGAGCGGAGCAGAAACCTAAGGCTTACCTTAACGCGGGTGAACCAAGCAACGCGGATAAAGTCGCGGGCGGGTCTCTAGTAATCAGTATAATTCAAGCAACAAATTTTTACATTATTACGAATCTGTTTTATAATAAGTAATTATTATCCATACTTTATCTTTAGCTAGCATACTTTAGCTTTAGCTAAATTAGAAGCATAACCAACAACATTAAATTACACGGAAGAAACTGAAGCAGGGTAATTATCAAAATACGTGTACCGCCAATAAAGTAGCTAATTGTTATAATAACATTTAAAATAACTGTTTACGACGACGCCTTGCCGCTTGCAAACCGTCGCAGGATTAGGGTTGATAAGTATGTAGACACAGAAGGATTAGAAACTCAATGAATAGATGTATGAGACGCTGATAATGGATAAAAATATGAATAAAGTGAGAATGATGGACTAAATGCAGAATAAGGTAAAAGTAAAAGCAATTATTTCAATTAGACCATTTACAGACAATTTTAAGTTGTCAAGGACTCGGTCGGTTAGTAAATAAGTTAAAGCCAGTTGCTCATTCCAAAAAGTAGATAGGCCTCTATAAAGATGAACGAGCCAGAAATTTCAGTTTCAGTTTTTTTTCAATTGGGTTTTTATAAAAGCTGATTATAATATTCTTATTGCTTTTATCATCAGCTTGCAACAGTCTACTGCCTCTTCAATCGCACGCCACTAAGCTTGATTCTCGGCAACTCTCATCCAGTGGCAGTCCAGTTGCTACCAGCTACTCTGCGCAGATCGTAGCTCCACCAAGCCTAGCCTAGTAGTACTAAACGCGATGCTACGCTGGAGGTCTTGGGTTCGATTCTCAGATCGGAAATAGGCTCGCCCCCTGTTACTGCGGATGTACATTGGTACACCTCTGCCAAACCCTTAGAGAATACTGGCGTGATGGTATGTGATGCGTGATTTATTTATTTTATTTTAACTCACCAGACTCCAGACGTAGTAACCCTGAAGGTAACATGACCAGTGAACTGCTTCAGCTATTTCTTGGCTAGCCGTGCTCATAATTTTAATGCGTCAAAACCAGTAGCTATTAAGATCCTGGATACCGTTGAATACCAAGGACGCGCAGCATACTCTTACGGGTTCGTACTATGTGATATCGATTTGTAACTCGAATGGTTTGTATTCGAGAACTGATTTTTTTACGTTAATACTAGCGGACCGCTTCGGTGGGTCTCACAGGTGCAGACTTTTTGCGGTGAATTTTCCAAACAAAAAATCTTTCTTACAACTCTTGTCCGGAAAAAGAAAAGAAAAAAAAAAGAATTAGCCAAGCTGGTCCAACAGTTCTTGAGTTTTGCGCTTAGCAACACATTAAACCATTCACTGTTACTTATAATGTATAGACAGATACAAATAGCAACCGACTCAAAGGCTACTCAAAGTAAAATATTTTAAGAAATTGAAATTAGTGTTGCAAACTTACTGCGACTATATTTCATCTAGTATGACGTGAAACTGATATTATATATTGCAGGAATATCATTATACAGGATAAGTTTTTAACCACTGCGTAAATTTTTTTTGGTAGTTCAGTGTCAGTAATAGAACACATTTCCGTGTTTAGTTAAAAAAAAAAAAAAAAAAAAAATCCTCCTTATCCGAGTTTGAAATAAGCAAAACATGGACATAATCTATTCGCCATACTATCAATGACAACTCTTGGCCGCCGCCCGGGCGCATGGCTGGGGTGAGGGGGTGGGGAATGCGCTAGCGCCGAGTGACAATAAAATATGGTTTTTAAGTTAACATGTTTCGTAAGCGATAACTTTTTTTTTTGTACTAAGACATATCAAAATAAAATATACGTGTTTAATAAAACGTGTTAAAGTTTATTATGGCAAAATTTACGCACTGGTTAAAAATTTTTCCTGTATAAGGTGTTACCAAAATATCTGCCACGGATTTAATAGGAGGTAGTATTGTGTTTAAAGATTACAATAGTGAAGAAATTTCATACCCCAGAATAGTTAATTCAATTTGAGAAAATAAAGTAATTTAATAAACATTGACTCTAGTCTGCATAACGCGGTTCACAAATTTAAAAAAAATATAACACATTATCAATAATTTATCTTTACTATTGTAATCTATAAACACAATACTACTTCCCATTAAATCCGTGGCAGATATTTTGGTAACACCTTATATAAGCTATATTAACTCCATATAGTATTTTGTATCCTGACTTAATTATAAAGTTAGTTAGGCACTTTAGTTATCACTTGAGTAGACTTCAATATAATTCCAGACTTTGTAAGTAGTCATTAATTTCCTCCATCAGGAGTCTATTAACTTTGATATCTTTTACAATATCTAATAGGTAAGTGTTTTTATCCATTAACTCACATAATTACTTGAGGGGGGTAATTCTGTTATTTTTAGGAACACTCCCATTCTTATAAGCATTACACACTGTTCACCATAAGATGTCCCCTGCCGTAATGTCGGCCTGTCAAACATCAACATCATCTGTCAATTATACCTCAAATTCACCTATTGTTTTGACAAGCATTTGACATATACTATGACTAAGGTGAGATTGCGACCAGATTTTGAAAGTTTTACGTCTCAACTCACCACCTTAGTAGGGCCAATAGTTTGCGGAAACTAAAACTTAATAAACGACTTGCAGGACAGTACGGCATCTGTATTCTTAATCAATGTGATTCGCTGGGGCTAGGCATTAAATAGCCCTAGGGGTAACAATTATTCAGGTACGGGGAGGCGTGGGGTAGACAGCATAAATAACCTCTAAAGACTAAGAGCTGGGTTTATTTATTGCGTTGCCATGGTGATCGGGGAAAAATAGATTGTATCTAAGTCTCGGTAGATTGCGAATGTTAGTGATAAAAATGTGGTGTTAATTAAAGTTATGTGATGATGATGTGAGATTTTCGGGTGGATGAAATTGGGATAGGCCCTCATTTCACTTTGAGTGACTCTATACTAATATTATAAAGCTGAAGAGCGTATTTGAAAGAAAAACCATTTATTCTCGCGAAAGCACAAAAATAAAATTATAAAATAAAAAACAAATACAATAATTTATAAATATTTGTTGGAGTGTTTATTTTAATGTGTTAATCTGTGGAAATATTAGCCGGTTCGGGAAAAAATATGTTTGTTTATGATTGCCAGATTTATGAGAAATAGTATGGGATATAATAACAGCACGCTGTAACTCACGGGAGCGGAGAAAATATTAGTCCCCTTATCCAATTTACAAAATATCATCGATACCTATTACATCATTCATCGGCTAAAATAGAACTCAAATATTCTCTTAAACAACAAAAGAAATTTCTTCCTACAAAAACCTTTAATGAAACCAAAAACACAGATTAAAGATCAAACAGCACCAATTCACATCCAACCCAGATTTGCATAGAAATTGAAAACTCAATCAAAGCGTTATTTTCTCCCAAACAAAAGCCCTTGACCTACTTTGCGAAGGGGGCATATCCTTTTAAACATAATGAGCCCTGGCCTTTGTTCGATTACAGTAATTGCAAAAGAGAGAACTTCTTTTCCTTTGTGGATCCAATTTCCAGTCCGCGGTTAAGGCTTTTACTGGTTTATTTCATTTGTCTTTGTTTAAACATATTGGGAAAAAGATTTTGTATTTACTTTTAAAGGTCATGGTTCAGATGGCTGTGTTTGAAACAAAATAAAAAAATTACATTTACGTAAGTACTAGCTTTTGCCCGCGACTTCGTTCGCGAGGATTAATAGTTCCCGTTCCCGGGGGATTTCCGGGATGAAAACTATTCTATGTCCTTTCTCGGGTCCCAGACTATAATATCTGTACCAAATTTCATTGAAATCGGTTCAGTGGTTTAGGCGTGAAGAAGAGACAGATAGATAGACAGACAGAGTTACTTTCGCATTTATAATATTAGTACAGAAAGTACAGATTTACTTTAAAATACATAATATTATAACATTTAATGTAAACTTATTGCTAAGTGAACTATGGATTGTTTTTTAATAATAACAAGTTCGTGTAACACAAACTTGGTCCAAGATTACAGTCCTCAGTACTATGACGTCATTTTAGCATGAATGAACTATATTGTTAAGAAGGTATGCATACATGCCGGCTTTAACGCTGGACCCTTGAAATATGGTTGTAGAAAAGGGGATTATGGGGTCCTTAGATTAGAGACTAACTGCAGTGCTCACACTGAATCACTGGTGACGGCTGGTTGCTGTAATCAGTGGCTATGTGATCGATACTATACAGAAACTGGGCCCCACAAGCCTTTACTGTTTGCTATTACTTCACACCAAATATAAAAGATTAATTAGGAAGTCTAGACAAAAAAAAATGCTTCCTTATTTCAATGCGTCTCATATTAATTCGTTAACGGTTATCAAAATGATAAATGATTCCAGTCTAATCTACAATTTAATTAACATTTCATATCCGCAAAAAAACACAATCAAATACAAAAAAAGAAACAATTGTATCGATACCGTAAATCGGAACATAATGGCTAACGGAACGTATCTGATCTTATATTTGAGCATCGATTAATTTTCTTCAATGAAAAAAAAAGATCAACTTAGAATACGACAAAAAACAAGGCATATCAATTAAATTCAACACCCTTGCTAAATAACACGATCTTTGTTTGGAAAACTACACAGCATTTTCACCCTTATTTATGGTAAAGTAAAGTATGTAATGCCATGAAGCTTTTACAGTAATTGTGTTAACATTAGTTCGCGGTTGTACCGTGAAGAATAGCACTTTGAATTGAATCGGAAATAAATGATCTGTACATTTCTATTGTTAGTTTTGGCAAACAATGGAATACGATACGGTTACCGTTTTTTTTTAAGGTTTTGTAAGTAATGATGAGTAGAACATTTTATATCCTTCTTCGCCTTTGGTTGGCACTTACTGTTGAAGAATGTGGTAATTTTAATAACTAGTGTTACATACCATCACGCCCGTAATCCCCGAAGGGTTAGGCAGAAGTGTACTAAAGTACACACATAGCTTGCCGGTATGTTTTAGGGGGCGAGGCTATTGCCATTAACTAGTATTTACTATAACGAAAATCATGATGATATTGTGAATTCTCTATCTCACTCATGAACTGTCATACAGAGTTAATTTATCCTCCTTGAGAAAAAGATTTAACATAATAATCAATTTGAAAGAAATGTAGAAGTCAAAGACTATATTATAGCTATTACGATACAAGCAAAAAGGTTTAATTTATAAAGAAAGAATAAGAACTTCTTTTCTTTTCTTTAAATTTCCTTGGATTGCCACACGCCGACGGCCCTGCTCATGTTAAGTGGTAACCAACATCTTTTCGTATGATACTTCTAAAAATACGGACTCGTTAAATGATTTGACTTTGAGGTTGAACTGTCAAACTACTAGTGCAAATACAGAGTTGGGAATATAGCTAAGTAGGTAGGCTCGTGTTTTTTTTTTTATTAATCTGGGCTAAAGTTTCCGGCCATTATCGATTGCTTTTTAATAAGCTAGACCAAGACCCCATTTTATTCAATCGCCTACGCCATTCAATACAATTAAATAAACAGTTAATTAATTTAGCATTCTCCATGCAAATACACTAATTAATATCAAATATCAGATACAAAATGAGTCCTACTTCATAATATAACATATCATTAATATGATAATCACACCTATCTATATTTTTAATGAATTCTTAATTATCAATTAACTTAATGGATTTCTCAGGAGAAATTTTGAATTTTAGTGCCAATTTGGAGACGAGAATAATTTAGGAAATTAATAAAACTGAGGTTTCTTGTTTCTGAGATAAGATAATTGTATTTTTTATACCTCCTCTAACATTTATAATAATTACTTAAAATACGAAGATATCAATTAAATTAATTAAGATGACTTGCGAATTGAAAAAATTACAAAATTCCTATAACCCTGCTAAATTGAAAACACCAATTTCCAAACAAAAATCTAAAAAGAATGCAACCATCTTTTTTCGCCAGGATTATCGTAACAAAAGTATAACAAGGTACATTGTAGGTACTGTCAGTTTAAAATTACTGTAACGGTGATCAAATCGTTAGGATTGAAATGGCTGATGACATCATGGTATGATGACGGGGAAAAAATATGATTATATCATTATACGGATACAATTGGCAATGGTATGTGTCTGTCAGCGATGATTTTGATAACTATAGTTTCTACTAAGTTTAGATATTTTGGTCCTTTTGTATCCCAATGCTACTATTGTACGTGAAAATTTAAGAGTCTGTTTTTAATGTCGTTTACAAAATGCATAATAATAACATTTTATACGCAGTAGACATGACCAAAAAAAAATTTGTTTGTCTGTCTGTCTGTTTGTACCCGCTAATCTCCAAAACGGCTGGACCGAATTTAAACCGGACTTTCAATGGCAAATATTTGATGGTATCGTCTTTATTCATCGTCAACGTTAAATTTATAGCTTGTGAGGCAAAACGAACGAAAGAATTTTGTCTGAACGAAGCTTGTCGCCCTGATTTCAAAAGAATGCCCGAAGGGAAATGCTTCAGAGTACTGCGAAGATTTTTCTAGGGAATACAATATGGGAAGAGTATTCCCATATCCATTAGTACCTATTGTAGAAGGAAGTCTATTAAGGCTTTCATGGATGTACCGGCCTTATTTGAACTTACAATATTTCGCTTGATCATTCCCTTTAGGCAAAAGTTGTAACATAATTATATTTTTATGATCTTATATTTTTTTCTTATAATAATAAGAAAGAAACGGATAATACCTACAAAGGAAATGAACACTGAGATATATTAATCTAAACTAATATTATAAAGAAAAAAGTGCTTCTTTTTTGTAAAACACAAAAAAAATTAACTACCGAAAAAAAAAACAACATGGAAAGCATAAAATTACAAATACATGAAGTCGTGGGTAAAAGCTATAGGTACAAGATTGGAGAAATACCTATGTCTTTAGGGACAGATATATAATCCTGAATAATATTAGTATAAAGAGGAAACAATGAACAACTTTGAAGAAACGACCACGAACACACGCTACACAAATAAAAGACAAGAACATAAATCTCTAAGGCCTAACCCTACGGTAACCTTTGAACAGGAACCCTATAAAGAAAATTTAATCGTTGATAATAAAACTGTATGCAAACGTTTTACTTGTTTAAGAGCCCCCGCAGACCACAGACTTTCCATCGGCCGACAGTTTGGTCGGGCTCTTAATCAGTATGAAGATGTATGCAAGTGCGCACACTACATCGGTTCGGTATCGGCCGATAAATAAGTTTGATGGGCTAACCGTCTGCCTTCAAACTAAACTATCGGCAAACTATAGGCCAACTGCTAAATTAGTATGGCGTTCTTCTACGCGCGCATACTGGCCGATCGTTTAGCCGGCCGACTCGGCCTCCATTGTATAAGAGCAATAATAATATTTCTGGATAATATTGTATTTACTTTCATTATGCGACCGTTCACTTCAAAAACCTCTTACCAACTAGAAAATCGTTCGAGAGCAGTTGGCCGACCGTTGTCTAGTCTGCGAACTTATCGCCAACCCGACTGTTTAGCTGGCCTAGTGTGCGCGCTAGCAGCCCAACCCGATCAAACTATCGGTAGACTAAATAGTCTGTGGTCTGCGGGGGCTCTAAGTTGAACCGAATAAGGCTTTAAACATTTCAACAAGTTTAATTTAAGTGTCGTAAAAAGCAGGCAATATGACCAATGCAGAGATAAAATAAAACTTTATCGACGTTTATTGTACGATAAAGGCACACTGGCTGAATGCGTGAATTTTATTTTTGTATTGTGATTTTTATCTGGTTGAAGGCAATGGTTTTATGGCAGATAGAGGTGATGTTTTGTTAGCAATTTGATTTCTATTTCATTTTAAACGATAAAAGTTATAGCTAGATAAAGACAACATGAAAACATGGACATGTATAGAAATATACAACTTGATTCAGCTTTCTGACTAATAGATGGATTCCTTGATAACTCAAAAGCGCCTCTTAGTGGTTTAATTGAAATATCCATGCTTTGTCTTTAACTCTCACATAAGCGAGTTTGTATGACAAAATGCAAAAGGATTTTAAAGTATCTGAAAATGTCTGCAAGTCATCTCTCGACTTTTTTAACTACGCAACAGATTTCAAAAGCAATGCAACAGACAATGCGGTTTACGTCAATAGATAGAGTGATTCAAGAGGAAGGTTAATACGTATGGCACATCACGCTACGACTAACAGAATCGAAACAGTACCTAACCAAAGACGCAACTGAACTCGGGTGACACCGCATAGTATATAGCTATGTTATAAGATGATCATTGATTTATGCATAAACCAAACTGAACAACATGGAAGCAATGAATATCCATGAACATTAGCATAATAGTTCCGAAGTGTCAGTCTTGTCTGAAATACCCGAACGTTGAGACGTGTGGGCAGATTATGCAAAACGTGACATGTCGGTACTCCTATCGACAATCTCAGTACTCCACACAGATGAAATTTATTGAGAAGTTATTGACGTATTCGCTAATACCTTGTGTTGGTGATGAATATTTTATTATATCTATTTTACCCAATATAATGAAGGTGAAGAGATTTTTTTAGATTGTTTAAACGCGATAATCTCTGGAACTTACAGTCGGATTGGAAAAAGTTTTATTGTATATGATAGCCAGATTCATGAGGAATAGTATAGACTATGTATCATCACGCTATGACCTACAGGAGCAGAGCAGTAAAGACGTAAACATAACTCTGATGAAAAACGTTACGCTAGCTACTTCAATATAAATTCCGAAATATTTGCACGTACAATCCATTTCGACTGTATTGTCAGTGTCTGTGCGAAGTTTTCTAGTCGATATTTCGCTTTTCCAACCTAAATTCTCTATTTCGATAAATCCCAGTACAATATTTCACCAAATCCAACTATTGGAGATTCAATTTTAAAAACGTTCAAATAAAATCTTCGCTTTTCCTGTAGTCTCCTGACTGTATTGTGTTTTATGAGAAGTTCAAATTGTGCGAATTTTCTAAGACAATATTCACGACCTTGTAAATTCAAAAGTATAAACGAATACATTAACGTTTTTGCAACTACTTTTAATTTGAATATTAGTTCCAAATAATGAAATGGCTATTTTGACATACCATTCTACGAAAGAAATAATTGCGGTATAAATGGTTGTAGATGGCGGATAGCCTTTGTTAGAAAACATGCTAGTTTTTACGAAAAGAAAAATGCAAAGCTTACGATCTGCTTATCCAAAAATACGGCTTAACCTGCTGCGAATAAGATTAAAAATAAGTGATTAGCAGGATTCCATCGCTTAATTAGTTCGAAACAAATTATGATATTTTTTTTTAGATCATGCTCCGGTTAAAAACATTTGCAAAAATAAAAGGTTTTGTTTTTAGAATAGGTAACTAAATTCATCAACACATATCCCTGAAGGCTCCAAAATATTACCTAACACACGAGAAAACCTGTTACCAAAACCCAATACTTACATATTTGTTTTTAATCATAAAACCTGCTTCCATTCGCGCATAAACCAAACATTGACATAGCCAAATAAACTCCCAATCTAAATTAACCTTACACAGAGCTCTAAATTCTATATGTATAAATTACTACCGATACAGCAGAAAAATAAATTCAGCTACTCAATTGGGCAGCGAAAACCAATCGACCAATGTACACAGTCCTTTTCACTAGGGTTGTCACGGAACCTCACCTCCGCAAGTGCGGAACTACCACAAAAAAATCATGCAACCACATACGCAGCCGTTAAATAAAATTTGCCTCTTCTTAATTGGACGTAGTTATGCAAAAACGATCCAACCCTCAAAGTTTAGATAAGTGCACACTTTGAGAGTTGGATCCTTTTTGCGTATCTACACTTTGAGGGTTGGATCGTTTTTGCATAACTACGTCCAATTTAAATTACCAGTTTTATAAGAATGGGCACATAGTACACTATGTGCCCAATCTATACTTGTATTATAAACAGGTAAAATTTGTGAGTTTGGTGTGAGGTTGTCAGGGATAATCTCTGGACCAACTAAACCTATTTTGAAAATTCTTTCACCCATAGAAAGCCATGTTATTTGTGAGTGCCATAGGTTATATAATATTACGCTACGATCCAGGAGGGCAGAGCAGTAACCAAAGACGTAACTTAAGGCGGGTAAAACTAGTTTTAAATAAAGACTTTTTGACTTTTTATTTTTTTAACAAATCATGAATTAATATTTTTTTTCCACTTCCACTTACACATCCACCTCTGCATCCGCATCCGCCTCCTCAAAAAGGCCTCCGTTACAACCCTACTTTCCACAATTCGTTTTCGTGAACGGTACATGAAATCACGTTTCGGAATTTAATTCGAACATAATACTTGAAAAGGGTCGAAAGTCGAGGCAGACATTTTTTTCAAGACAATTATGCAGATATCCAGGTAAACGATGATAATATCTTCCATGTTAAGCATTTAGTACTCGTAGTAACCATAGGAACGTATGTTTTAAGACTTTGTTAATGAAATTCTTGTATGGAGAAAAAGTTTCGAAGAACTTATAATTACGTTGTTGATGGCATATGTGTTAACAATTTAAGCTATGCGGATGACATGGTGCTGCTCAGTGCCTCAGTTTGTGGTTTGAGGAGCCTGGTGCGTATTTGCGAGGGTTATGCCAGAGCTCACGGCCTGGTGTATAATGTGAGGAAGAGTGTCGTTATGGTGTTTGGGGCTGGTAGTAAATACCCAGAAATTGTGCCTCCAATCACTCTGAATGGTGTAGCTTTGGCAAGTGTACACCAATTCAAGTACCTTGGGCACGTTTTGACTACTGGCCTCAGGGATGATGACGACATTGAGCGAGAGCGGAGGGCGCTGTCGGTGAGGGCGAATATGATTGCCGCAGGTTCTCGCGTGCTTCTAAGTATGTTAAAGTAACGCTGTTTAGAGCCTACTGTACCTCATTTTATACCAGTAGCCTGTGGGTACATTACACGCTTAAATCGTACAGCGCCCTGCGCGTTCAGTACAACAATGCCTTCAGGGTGCTGATGGGGCTGCCTCGCTTCTGTAGTGCGTCAGGGATGTTCGCTGATATGCATGTAGACTGTTTCTACGCTGTTATGCGAAAAAGGTGTGCATCCCTGGTGCGCAGGGTGCGGGCCAGCTCTAACAGCATCCTGGGCATGGTTGCTGATAGGTTGGACTGCTGCATAGTGAGTCGATGCTCCAGAATTGCGGCTGGAATTATGCGGCAGTGATTTTTGTTTGTATTGTGTTTGTATTTGTGTAACGTTCTTGTTGTGTACTAACATAGTTTTAAGTAAATATTGTTACTAACATAGTTTTAAGTTAATATTGTAACTATGAGTCTTAAGTTACTCGCAATAAATGCTTTAATAATAATAATAATTAATCCGCAGGGCAGCTTGTGGCGAGCTGTTGGGCAGTAGCGACCTCACGGACCTGACCTCCCGGGAGAAGTCTTGTTCTTCATCTCTGGCTTGCCTTTATTGGCCGGCCGGAGTGAACACTGACGAGGAACAGAGCTCCCACCTCTCTCTTGCCTTCATTGGCCGGTTTGAGTGGAGATTCGCAAGAGCATTCGTGTTCGGGGGAAGGAAGTGTTTCACTAAGGTGCTGGTAGGGATCTTGACCGTACTTCCGGGATTGTCCAGATAGCCTTGAAACACCTCTCCACTCCTCAAGCACCTCAGTCTGTGTTGCCCTCTTGTCGCTACGTCACTACGTGCTAGCGGCCGTTTTAGGGGGCCCATTTATCGAGTGTGCTAGTCACCCCCTGCCATTTTATCTGTGTCATAAAAACATTGATTGGCAGGGGCCATAGTCTTTCCATAGTGTCAGGAAACTAGTCCATCTAAGCTACCCAAACCCATAGCCCTATTCTTAGTTTCCATATTCTGTAATAGTCCTGCGCCAGCCGGGGATTGTCCTTGGGTGCATTTGCATAGTGCAAACAGGGATAATTGTCGGCTGGTGTTCCATTTCCTTGTAAAGCCATGTAAGGGGCCTCTGCGAGTTGGCTTCGGCTCCTCGTACGCCTTCCAAAGGTCCGGGACCCTAGGGTCCCGAGATACGTAACCATATAAAAATAATAATAATTACTTATATTATAAATGCGAAAGTTCGTAAGGATGAATGAATGGATGGATGGTTGTTTGTTACTCTTTCACGCTTAAATAGCAGAACGGGTCTGGATGAAATCTGGTTTTTACAACATTCTGGTAACAATATTCTGGTTGCTACATATGTGAAATCTATTCATCCATCCTCACAAACTTTAGTATTTATAACAGTAGTAGAATACTATTGTACTACAACATCTGCCTTCTATCAACAAAACATAATCTCCTAATATATTCCTTCGAAGAATGGAGTAGCCTTCAGACGTACACCACACGGCTTAACCGTACACTGAACTTTAATCTCAATACGTAATTGTAGAACGTGACTTTCAGCATTACTGATAGATCTGAAGTTAATAGCTAATAGTTTAACTTGTGTGGCTACGTGCCCTGTACGTTCTCGTGAGTCATATTGTCGTGATAGCACAGAATTGTTATGTCTTATTATGCTTCAAGTACTTGGATTACAATTCTCGGAGATTAGTCGTGGGTAATGATTTGTAATTGATCGAAATCGTATAATATAATATAAGATATGCGTCCCATTTGGATACCACTAGTACGAGTATGTACCTACTAATATTATAAGCAGGAGTTTATTGGAACGCGCTAATCTCAAGAACTACTGATTTGAAACAACATTATACTTAAAGCTCGTTTATCAACGAAGGTTATAGGCTATACAATACACATGCTACGAGCAACGGGAGTGAAGCAGTAACCAAGGACGTAACTTAACACGGAGTATACTAGATTATCAAGGACATTATAATCTTATCTTCATCTACACGAAACTACTGGACCGATTTTAACAATTTTTTCACCAATAAATAGCTAGATTATTTCTGAATAACATATACAACATCACGCTATGACCCACGGGAGCGAATCAATAACCTAAGACGTAACTAATGGCGGGTGAAATAAGTCACGCCAACGAAATCGCGGGCAGTTCGCTAATACTATTTATAAAACGCGAAAGTTTGTAAGAATGATGGCTGGATGTTAAAAAATGATGTTTAATACATAGGATTATTTTTATCCCATTTGTGTGTTTCTGTGTGATAATGCTTTTACCAACTTTAACACAAACTACGTCACAATCAAAAGCTAGTGAAATAAAACAAACAATTCATAACAGCATCATCCCACAATACGTAGAACCCAATCCAAAAATAATTCACCCGTCTTGACTTCCAATGTTACCCAAAGATCTTTCCATGGTACATTTAATTCAAGCGGAATTCATTTTCACTTCGCCTGCTTTTAAATTAATCCATTCAGACTTCGATCCTTCCAGACATTTGATTTGGAAGTCGGGATTATGAGTTTGAGTCTTGGGACAGCTTAATGGGAGCACTGAAAGCCCACTTCAAAACGGTCATTTAATATCGAGTGGAAACGTTCGACTACTTGAAGTTATTATATTTGGATTTACTTGTGTTATATCTATGTCTTTTTCAGTCGTATTGAGTACTACTTACGTAAATGACTGTTATCACGGAGTAAAAAATGGCTTATATCCAAAAACAAACTGGGGTTCAAACTGAGGCTATCTAAAATTTCATCAATATCGATTCAGTAGTTTAGCCTAGAAAGCATAACAGATAGACAGACAGAGTTAAGCACAAAAAATAAAACCTTATGACAAGCGACATTTACGCAAACAAAGTTGCGGGCATGAGCTAGTTGATAAATATATTGCAGCTAGCTTCTGCCCGCGACTTTGTTTGCCTCCAATTTGATATATTATTTGACGGGAACAGTAGGTACATTATTCCGAAATAAAAAGTATGCTAAGTGTTATTCCACACTACATATCTCAGTGCTGGATCTGTTCAGCCGTCTAGGCTTGAAAGATTAACAAACAAACATCCATCGATCCATCCATCCTCACAAACTTTCGCATTTATAATATTAGATAGTCACGATGACTACTTAAACAAACGAAAAGGAAACCACGGAAGTCATAAAGAAAATCAAAAATCTAAGTTAGCCAAACAACTCATCGGAGTTAATTCAACTGTATCTGCCCACCTCATAAACAAAATCAAGCGCACTGATAGCCAAACATTCATCAGTCCAACAAGAAGTAATAAAATACTCCACAAGCGAGCCATATTCGATGATGCCGTCGGCTATACCAAAAGTGGCAGACTCTGGGCACAACGCGTCGTTTCCCAAGAATCTTTACTAATATTATAAAGCTGTAGAGTTTGTTTGTTAGTTTAAACGCCTTAATCTCCAAAACTACCAATCGGATTGGAAAAAATATTTTTGTGGATGATAGCCAGATTAATGAGGAATAATATAGACTGTATAACTTCACGCTACGACCTTCGGGAGCGGAGCAGTAACCGAAAACGTAACATACTAGGGGTCCGACTAAAAAAAAAAACTTCCTGCGTTCTACAGCCTGTTTATCCAGGAAGGTTATAGGTTATATAACATTAGGCTGCGCTATACAGGAGCGCAGCATTCATCAAAGATGTAACTAAACGCGGGCAAAACCGCGAGGTATCGCTAGTTATTCATACAGAATCAGGTCATTCGTCACGGTCTTAATGTGAAACGAACAGCTGAATAGATTCCAGGTTAGAGCATATACAGGGTGAATGTTTTCATCGTTATTAAAGAGGTGATTGCAAATCTGTAACTGAATTATACGAACTTATTGTAAAACATTTTTTTTAAGAGGTCGTATGAAATTTCTTGCCAATTCTTCTCCATACGAAACTATATTTTGAATTGGGCAATTAGATAAAACTGAATTCAAAATAATATTCATTTTTTTTTATAGGGCCTTTTCGTTTTTGTTTTTAAAGAAAATTCTCACATCTTAAAACCATTACCAATTATTGTAATCGACTGTTTAAACCATTTACTACTCACATTATATAACATTTTAATCCTTAGTAACTGGGCTTAGTCCAGTAAACTTCCCTTTGTGGCTATTGGCCTAGTTCTATTCTGTCTCCTGATTGAAATAAAGGGAAATGGAATTTATCTTTTTTCTTACTCATCCGCTGTTCTTTTCCGATTAATTTAGTTGCAGTATCCAAGACAGTTGAATCGTTTCTCTGGGACTCGTCGAGCTTCATTGCTTCGATGATTGTTTTGGTGGTCGTCACTGTTGATAGTGGGATTCAATAGTTTCAGTGGTAAGGAAAAGTGTGGCGGGCTAGTCTCAAAAAACCTGAATTATATGTCATTGTTATTTTATGCGATCAAACGAAAATAAAAACTTTAGCAGGCTGCAAAAAATCAGTACTCTTCTACTTCCAAAGAAACGAAAAAAAATCTACAAAGATAATACAAAATTACCGATACAAAATTAAATAATATAATTAGCCCATATTGTGTGCTGGGCACAGACCTCCTTCCATTCCTTCCATCTTTCCAATTCTCAAGGAAGCCGTTCAAGTCGTTATGCCATCTCTTTGATGGTCTCGTCCTGTGACGACCATTCTATGACCACTATGACCATTTCGGGACACCAACCTTGCGTTCTAGGGGCCCCATAGGTGGTTCGACATTTAAATTAAGCAGTTGTCTGTCCCGTTGGACTCGTGGTCGCAAGTGCGACAACTGCGGGCCTCGGTTCTATTCCCACGTCGGCCAAAAATTGGTATCGGATTTTTCTATTACGAATTTAGGAATTTCTCAGTGGCAGCCCGGACTTTGAAAATTGGTGGTGTGACACCCCGGTGTCTCGGAAAATACGAAAAGCAAATGGGCCTCCTGTACCTAATCTCTATTCGGTGGTATCGGATTGTCGTACTATTGGACTATGAGAGTGAGGAAAGAAGGCGTCTACCTGTGTTTGCGCCCAATCCCGTGCACCATAATATTTTTCGCGTATTCGGCTAGTCTCCATTAAGATTCATAACCAAAATCGACTTTAAGCCTATTATAAAGTTAAGCAGCCTTTCAAGCCACATCAACAAACATCAATGAAAGCAAAAGACGGTAAATGAAAAGACAATAGCACATTACTCCACTACAGTTTACAAACGTCTCTAAGCATTAGCGTATCGGCAAAGTGCAGGTGTAATGAGAGAGCTATTACAGCGCTAAGTAGTATAAATACACTAGTAACTAAAGTCATGGTAGTTTACGTATCTGAAGAGATCTCAGTGAATAGGATCGTTTAATTTTACGCTACTTGCGGGGGGCGCGCGTGGCCATTGTTGGTGGAATATTGGGTTTGTATTGTGAATTGGTTGTTGATTGTGGTGGTAAAGATGTGGATGGTGTTTAGGGTTTTTAGTTGTCAGTAATTTGTCAGTACGAATGAATTTTTTTAAAGAGGATATAGAAAAGTAAGTAAGTAACGCAATGTAAATCTTTAGGGCTTTCAAATCAAGTTTTATCATACAAGTAACTTATCCACGACTTGTTCCGTGTGATTTTTTATACGCGTGGCCCATTTTATTTTTAAATGATGAAAGCTATTTGCCAGTAAGAATCCCGTCACAAATGGCCCAGCCGTTTTAGAGATTCCCAGCACAAGCAGAGAGACGAACAAAATGTTTAACTAAAATCCTTGTAATCTAATCTGTTATTCTGATATTACAAACAGACACTCAAATTTATTTCTTCAAAATCGTATCGCAAAACAATGGAGCCAGCATACCCGTTGAATTATACCGCATCGGAGTGAGCCGCGAAGTGGAGTAAGCGAACGACCGCTGTTTTCACTATCGTTGGCCAGTACAGTTAGCTGCAAGCCGGCTGAGCCAACGACATCGGGCTAGGCGGGCTACACACTCCGCGATTATGCATTGATCGCTGATAAGCGGCAAGCAATTTTAATTGAGTCGGATATTATTAAATGTTAGCTGTGAAGATGTTTTTTAATGGTTTAGTTTTCGATTTCATCAACTGATAGATAGGTTTTAGTTCTTTTTTTAACTTAAAGTTCAAGTGAGATATGTTTAATACTATGTAGTTAATAAAATAAATTGAAACATTTTTTTTCAATTAATAAGATGAAAAATTTGCCCTTTAGTGGGATAATAATAGACTGGTATTAATTTTTTATTATTTATTTATTGTATACATCATTAATTTTAAAGATCTTATCATAGTTATAGGCGACTTTAAACGTTCTTACTTATAGTTTAAACACATTTATAAACTCAACACTTATAAACTGTGTCCAAAGTCACGGTCCAGCTACGTTATATTATACAAATTCATCCTTATCTTATTCAGTAGCAGAACACGGCTGGACTTACGTGTAGACGGCTCGCGTTTTCACTATCGTTCGTAAGAATACAGTTAGTTGGATCCTCAGTCGAGCCAACGACGTCTAAGGCTGTTTACACAACGAGCCACTGCTTCGATAAAATAATATTTTGTTTTTTTTTTTTCCCAACTGATTTTAAGTGATCAGCGCTGCCTATAGATATCTGCAATACCAGAGGCCTTGCAAATGCGTTGCAGAGACAAAGTTGAAATGTCTCATGTGCTTGTAATTACACCGGCACCCATGCCCGTTAAATCGGAACCCGGAAACGTTGCGTTGCGGTAGAAATTAGTATAGTAGTAGTAACTACTTAAACAGACCAGCTTTTTTACAAAGAGCTCTACTACAACTATTTAATTGGCACTAGTGTTACTTTATCAGATGTCAATCATGATTAATGTAGGAGAGGCGATTAATTACATCTGTCATCGGATCAGCGAGTGATGCTTAGCTTGGTCAGTGAGAAGATTTTGTTACTAAAGGATTAGATTACTTAATTTATATATACTGTACGTTTTAATTTTCCCATGACTTCGCCTGCGCATGAACATTTAACCAGATCCCAGGCGTCATATTTGTCAAACTGCATTACGATCGGTTTAGTGGTCTTATTGTGGTATGGTTACAAACCAACAAACAGGCAGACATAGTTACTTTCTCATAAAAATACGGATGTAACAGCAGGATATCATCATCATCATCTTCCTGCCCTTATCCCATGTTACTTGGGGTCGGCGCAACATGTTTTCTTCTTCCATGCCAGCATATAAGACTATTTTATCTTTTCAAGGGTTCAGAAAATTACCATATACCATATTCTGCCATATATAATAGCAATCATCGTTCATCCGTCTACCTTAATTATAATAAAATGTACTTTAAATCAACACAATATGTCTTATTTTTCTAAAAACTAGCTCAAGTCCCAGCCTTTACAAAAAAATGAAAAATAATTCCCTTTAATTAAATAATGTTCCACAAAACAATAGTAAAACGTTTTCAAATAACAGCCTCAGTTTAGGTAGGGAATAGAACGTTCGCCGTTTATCACTCAACTTGAACATTTAGACATTGATAAATTAGAAGCTCCTGAAACACTAAACATTCTGGAAATAGTATATTGCTTACTAACAATTCTAACTACGGCCCTGTTCCAATTGTAAATATCATTTTTGGTATAATTTCCCTTTTTGAAACCCTTTTTATTTCAATAAAAATACTTCTAGGTTTAATAACATACCATCATACTATCATGCCTGTATTCCCCGAAGGGTTAGGTATAGGTGTACTAATATATACCCACAGTTTGGCGGTATGTGTAGGTTCCATGTAATAGTGTAGTATTATGTGTGCTCATACACTCTCGCACACAGTTTTAGTTTAGTGTGTGTTTCTAGGTTTAAGTAACTAAAATTTCTACTATTAAAACTGGCATAGGGATGAGTGCAAGGCATAGGAGAGACCTTTGACCAGCTGTGGGACAATTACAGGTGCAAAGACAAAGCTAAACTAAAAAATGACCATGAAAAAATCGAGTCACATTAAATTCGCAACGTCACGTAAACTTAAAATAAATTATGAGACAAATCTCTTAAGCAGGGAGATACACTTTGGAATGCTAATTCAGCTTAATATAAGCGAAAAGTGTATCTAAAGCTTAGGTCTCATTAGCGGGCGCGCAACCATAACCAACTCGATGGTATGCGGTTAGGTTGCTAGTTGGCAACCATGTTTTTTTCTTCGTTTTTGTTCAATGAATGAACTGATTTTTCCGGTCTAAGGCCTAATTTTGAACTTAGGTATAAGAAAATTCCAGTTTGCAACTAAAAAGACTGTCGCAAGACTGACTTACGCTGTCAAAATATCACTCAAGGGAGTAATAAAATATTTTTCAATCAGCATTTTTTTTGCTTTCGAATTGTCATCTCAATTTTCAACGCTTGGTTGACAAATTGACCAAAAAGTAGTAAGTATGCAGCTTCTCAGACAATTAACTTGCCAGTTAATTAAAGAATGAAGAAGTTCTTTAAGGAAACTGGTTGCTGGGTTGCTCTGTGCGGCAACCTAACAACCTGTCTTCATTTACACCTACCGCATTATTTAATCTCAATGAATTATTTCCGCACCTTGCTTACCGAGGTACCAACGCCTCGTTAGCGCAAGTTTAAATTCCATTCAGTTCTTTAATTATCTCGCTGTTTTATGAAACACAATTATAATAAATATGTGCCTATTAGATAGATAACTAGACGAGTTATGTTTTTTTTTGTATCCTACTAATATTATAATGCGAATGTTTGTGAGGATGGATAGGACCGAGATAGGATTGTAGTGTGGAATAGGATACGTTTTGCCCTGGAAAAATGTATGGTGTATGGTTCCCGTGGGATAATAATACTTAATTTGTCGCGAACGACGTTGAGAGCAGAAGCTTATTTAAGAAACAAATATTCTGATTTAAAGCTTGAGGCGTATTTTAACAATAGCATAGCCTTAATTACTTACAGAATTAATTGTCAAGGCTGGGCTAATTAGAACATTGTAAATGGTAAGAGTCACTGCTATATAGCCAGTGTATTGCAGCATATTTTTTTTAATGAAAACTAACCCCCACTACTACTGCTTTTTCCCCCAAGGGAAAAAGGCGTGAGTTTATGTATGTATGTATGTATGTGTACTATCTATTTACCCCTGGCTGTCACCTACGTTTACATCTTAGGTTTAGGTTGGTTGAAGCTTAAATTGCTCTATCTTTTGATGAAACCGCATAAAAACCCATTGCGAAGTTTAAAAGACCAAAGCGAACAGAGAGAGAGACGATGAAAAGCGATTTTGTTTTATTCATAGTAGAAAATGAATTACAAAACTTACATAAAAGTTCCGAATTCGAATTTTGAATTTTTTCTGAATATACCACTTTTTTTGTCTTTTAAATGTTTTTTTTTTTGTTCTTCAGTGAGTAACCAGCCTTACTCCCACAAGAATTATGTTAAGGACTTATAAACAATTTCGCGTTGCTTATCGCTCGCATTATTGCGCCGTGAAAAAGTGGAGCAGCTCAGATATCGTTTTATAGGTTTAGGTACGAGTTAGTGTTTTGACCGCGACTTTGCATGGAAATCAGATAAGACTTTTGCTTTGAATGAAAATTGACTGAGAATTTCAACTGTAAATGTTCATTAAATAGGTAGGTACTGTTTATTTTGTGCTTTATTTGTTACAGTTCAAGGTCCCAGGGTCGTCAGACCTACGTCATTTTAGCGTAGCTGAAACTTTCAGATTAGATAGAGGAATAGTGTAGTTATGAAGGTCAAGCGTAAATTCTGGCCTGAATGTTCGATGCTTTTTAAGATATCAAGTACAAAAGAACCTCGCAGAAAGTTCCAGTGGGTGGTTCCAGTTTTTTTCAGCCAATTGTTTTAAACGTGGAAACTTTATTTGTCAATCTTGTGTCTGGGATCATAAACAGTATTCTGTCCCTGCCAACTTTAAACAATTTGAAAAGGATTCAAAAACTTATTGTAACAGCGTGCCTTCTTAATAGAAACCTACCTATATTTCGAAGCAAGCTTAATTTTTCTGACTAACTAACCGACTCTTCGACAAATCAAAAGTGCCTGTACTTAGTTAAATGGACATAAATGCTTTGACTGATATTTTAACTAGGTACGTAGATAAAATACATACCGGCGAACTGTGGGTGTCATTGGTACACCTCTGCCTAACCCTTCGGGGAATACAGGCTTGATGGTATGTATGTATGTACGTGGTAAAGCGCTGAATATATTCAGTGATTAGTAGCACAGTACTTCTCCAAATTACTTCCCTTACACCCGTTTCAACCCACATAAATTCTCTCGCCCTTATTGAGTTTGAAGTACTCATACGGGCAAAATCAATTTTGAATCCCGAATGCTAGGAAATTCAATTTAGGCCTTAGCCTGCTAGATCGTAACCTTCATATCTTATTGAAAGGCAAAAAATTGGGTGAAATAAAATAAAGAACAAATTTGGAAGGTGATTGATTTTCTACTGACACAGATTTGGACAGGTGTCATGTTCAGTGTCTATAAGTTTTTGCCAAGCATGTACTGTCAGCTACAGACGTCGTTCAACACTTCAGATTTATAAATATTAAAGGCCATCTAATAATTTTAGAAATTGATTTGACAGCTTTATTTGTCAATATTGAAAATAGTGTGCTTTAAGTGTATGTGGCAAAAGCACATTATTTTTTGTTTGACGTTTGGTGTTCTGAGACAGTGAGTCGGGATTGCGGCAAGCCACGAAGAGTGATCATGAGGGATGAACTGGATGAATTCCTCCAAAACTGGAGGTACGAGACACGGAAACGTGAAGTATAGAAGTAGAGGAGCCGAACCTCTGTCTGAAGCTAACAAAACAGAAAAATGATAACAATATTATGGGTTATTGCTGTGAAATCAAGATAAAAAAAACTCTTAGCCCGTTAAACTCCACCCATTGGCTAAAATGCTAAAAAGAAGTGTTACGCATTATTTTGTAAAAATATTTTATCGCTGTCTGTACCAAGTCGCTAGTGCGATTTTATAGACATGCAGCCCTGAATTCAATCACCTCAAAGCGTGACTCAGTTATTAGGTAGTATAAATACATTTTATAAGTGTCATTTATATTTATTTCTTTTTTGGCGAATTTAGTTTGAAGTGAGCTTAAAAAGAGCTGTCAAAAAAAGTCACATTACTTGCACTGTGTGTCGCGGGTTTGATTCCCGCACGGAACAAATATTTCAAGTCAAAGCATTTATTTTAATTGGACCATTTACAGGCACTTTTGAATGCCAAGAAGTTACAGTTTAGAATTGAAGCTAGTTGCTCGTTCCAAAGCATAGATCTCTATGGAGAAGAACGAGCAAGAAACTCCATGGACACTCTTTTCTCTCAATTTGGTTTTTACAAAATCTTGGTTACATTTGTATAGATAGTTGTTCCAGGTCTGACTGTTTCTGTGCGAGTTTATATGTTTGTAAATACACTTACGATACAGAAGAAATTCCTTATGTAGGGAAACACTTTATAAAGATACTAGATGTGGCCCGCCAAAAATAGAAGTAGCCTAAATTACTCCTTACAACATTAGCTATCTGCGAATGAAAGTCAGTACATACTCGTACTATCATATGCATATCGTGAAATGCTGTTAATTTCAAAATTACATACAATTTTTATTTAATTTAACCTCGTCTTAACAACACGAGGTCAATTGGTTGTTTTTCGCACAAATGACCCAAGTAACCCTTCCCAAAAACTATACCACACTATCCAAAAGTAGCATCTGTCGGATAAACTGCGTGATTGATCACCACGGCCACCCAAAGTGATGGATAGCAATCCACCTAATGAGATCAGTTATGTAAATCGGCCTCCGTCAGTTATGGTATATGCATAAGTGGCATTTTGATGTATTCTAGTCGAGCTTTAAGTTACTTTGGAGGTAATTTTTCTTTTTGTACATCTATACTGATAAAATAAAGCGTAAGAGCATTTACTTGGTTTGTTTAAACGCGATAATCTCGGGAACTAGCAGTCGGATTGGAATAATTATTTTGTAATTTAATTATTATATTTTGTAAATGATAGCTGGATTCATGAGGAATAGTATAGGCTACAAAACATTACGCCACGACTTACGGGAGCGAAGCAGTAACCAAAGACGTAACTGAACGCATGTAAAATCGCACAGCTAGTAATTTAGAAAACCGAAATGTCATAGAAACTGTGTAAACACGAAATCACGAAAACTGCTGGCTGAAATTTGGCAGGAATGTAGTTTATGGGTAGGAGACGTCACGTAAATCTTTATAAAATTCAACAGATTCCAAATTGGAAGTAATTTCGTTGTCAAGTTTTCATTTTTTTTTATTTCTTTATCCTTTTTTAGTTTATACTAGCTTTTGCCCGCGACGTCGTCCGCGTGGATTAATAGTTCCCGTTCCCGGGGGATTTCTGGATGAAAACTATCCTATGTCCTTTCTCGGGTCCCAGACTATACCTGTACCAAATTTCATTGAAATCGGTTCAGTGGTTTAGGCGTGAAGAAGAGACAGACAGACAGAAAGACAGACAGAGTTACTTTCGCATTTATAATATTAGTAAGGATGTTACGTTTACTAACATATAAACTCTCATACGCAAATAGCCAGATCCGAAAAAACTGTCTATAGGCCATAAAAATATTTGTTTTGTGCGGGAATCGAACCCTCGATGCATTGCGCAGCAGCCAATCGCTTAGCCACCGCGTCATGAGAAATTTGATCGAGATTTTTTGTCATCATTTTCTTAATTAGTAAAAGACCTTATCAACTGACTCTAAAAGTAGCAATTTTAGGTTTATGAGAAACATTTTAAAGGCGGATGTTTTCTCAGAATCAATTTCTATTTAATATTCAATTAAAACGGTATTAAGGCAAAACAAATTAGCTAAAATTACAAAATATTTAAGGCCACCAACATTTTAAAGATTCTTATCTTTAATCCTTATCTTTTATTAATTTCTTAATTGAGTCGTATCTTTCTAATTGGTATACCTAATTTAGAGACTTTCTTTACTTAAGCTCGTTACTATTTCGCTGAATCATGTTTAACTAGCTTATGCACTTGACTTCGTGCGATCGGTTAATTGCGGAGTTTTATTTTTTTCGCAAATCTCTAATTTATTTTCTTAAATTAAAGTAGCTTTAATTACTTCTTATAACAGCAGCTTTTTGCTAAGAAAGTTGAGAGTTGAAAGTCATGTTAAAGTCAGTCCAGCCGTTTCGGAGATTAGCCGAAATTAATACGCAGACAGACAGACAATTTTTTTTTTGTATGAACCCTGTTATGTTTCTTGTGCATTTATCAAATTTTTAAGCAGTTGACTTTACAAACAGACACCTCTTTTATTTATATGTACAGTTAATTATCTTACATACCATACGATCACGCCTGTATTGCTCGAAGGGTTAGGCAGAGGCGTACAAATGTACACCCACAGTTCGTCAGTATGTGTAATTGGCATGTAATGGAATGAAATGTAAGCTAACTCCGAGCTGCTACTGAGAATTTCATAAAAAAAACAATAACACTTTTTGCTCGATCTGGCAATCGAACCCAAGACCTCTAGCGTAGCAGTCGCGGTTTGAGCTACTAGGCTAACGAGGCATATTATCTTAATTATCTTGTTAAATGGAACCAAAAACAAGTTTAATACGGTATATCACTATTACTAAAAAGGTTACAAATATGTCAGTTTGGACATAATTAAACATTTTAATTAATAAATTTGCATAATGTGGGAATTAAAAAAAAACATGTTCAACTGTATTAAGATGTGCAAATATTAAAAACAAATTAATTAATAATAAATCACCAATTAAATACTGTTGGTGGTTTTGGGTTTTGTGTAATTTATGCTATGTTTAAGATTTATATCTTAAACATGCTAATTCTTGAACATGTTTAAGAACTGTTAGTCCTATTCTCCTAATCCTACTACTATTATAAAGGCGAAAGTTTGTAAGTATGGATGTATGGATGTTTGTTACTCTTTCACGCTTAAACGGCTGAATGGATCTGGATGAAATTTGGCACAAAGATAGATTATAGTCTGGAATAACACATAGGCTACTTTTTATCCCGGGAAAATGTACGGTACCCGTAGGATAACACATCAACTGTGACGCGGACGAAGTCGCGGGCAGAAGCTAGTAAGTAAATAATAAACAACTGCAGATTAGCACTAGCCTGTCATTGTTCCAATGCAGAGCAAAGTCCTCTTCTCATACAGAGAAGGCACGAGCATTGATCACCACACTAACTTAAGGTGGATAAGCAATTTCATATTTATATTAACTATATAGCCTACCTTTCCTAACAATGTTTTCGTTCACCAAAGTCTGTAATGTCCAAGAAAAGTTTAGAAAATAAATAACCATCATCATCATTATCTTCCTGCTCTTATCCCATTTTACTTGAGAGTGGAGCAAATATTGCATTGAATAAAAAACAAAATTAAGAGTTTAGAAAATAAAATATTTTTATGAATTAAAACTAACATTGATTCTTCCCGCAATCTCATGCATGAAAAGTGCACTAGGCTATCACGACAATAAATGACGACTAAATAACGAAAAAAAAATACAGTGGAAACTGTAACTTAACCGAAAAATAAAAACCACACTCGATATTAGGTATACATAGATATCAAAATTCTTCTACGTGAAATCAGCAACTCTGAATACTTCAGCCAAGCAGTAATCAAATACTAGTTCGTAATAAATAAACATAGATAGTAATCAGAGATTTAATCAAAAACATAAAATCACCGCTGTGGAACTCGTACCAATCATAAATCTTATCTAATATGACAACATTTATGCTAAACTGTCTGTCTGTTTACATCAAGCTTGGGAAATAAATAACCTAGTATTTTATTACTTCAAATTTTAATTATGTCTAGGGATGATGTGAGTCTGTTTTTTGGTAACAATAAAGTAGTCTACATAGAGTTTAAACATTAATTAACTACCAATGTGTGTATGTATGCAAAAACGGAAAAATATTGACTAAAAGTCAAAGTCAAAGTTTAATCATTTATTTCACTTAAACGATTAAGAGGTACTTTAAAACATCATTTACAAGAAGAAGAAAAAAACATTGATTCTAGTAACCTAACCTTACTATCACTCACAGACAGACACACCCTCACACACTACCCACGCACCCTTACATTTATTGCTTTACTTATGAAGCTGAAATTTGGCAGGTTTGACGTTAGCTAAGAATGCAATACGGCCCAATTTAGGTAGTCTTTGAATACCCCGCGGACGAAGTCGCAAGTATAGCTAGTTTTTTTAAGCATGAATTCTACAAATAGTGTAAATACATTTAGAAAAAAATATTTAGTCGCGGTCGTTGCTTTAGTCGCACAAAGTGAATGTTTCTACGATGCTAGTTGATTGTGACGTTACTTACCAAATGAAACTTGCTTGTTAACAACTTACTTAATATACTAAACAATTAAAAAAAAAATTGTTTCACTCTAACGCTACATAATTATAACTATTTCTATGTTTACGGTCAATTGTCATGCCAACTCCCATAATTAATAACTTATTCTACGCAAGCAAACCCACACCCAAAACTTAGTTATCACCAACCTGTTAATTATCCAGTTTAGTCCAAATCCCAACGTAGATAGTCGTATATCTAGTTTTCACATAATAAAAATGTCTGTTATTAGTAGAAAGCGATCGATTTGAGCCTCAATCGCTACAAAATGGTGCTTGTTAAGACTTTATGGCAATCAACTGGTTGATAACTTCGCCTATTAAATGTTAGAAATACGGCGACACGGTTGGCGCAGTAGCTGAGTGATTGGTTGCTGCGCTGCCTGTTGGGAGTCCGATTCCTGTACGGAACAAATATTTGTATAGCCTACAGGTGTAGTTGTTTAGAGTTTAGTTATATTATATTCGTAAACGCACCCACAATAAAGAAGAAATTATTAGTAGGGTTTTTTTTTTTGCAAAATACGACGTGTTTTTATTTGACTAGTGATCGGGTGACTTCCTTGCCTCGTAAAGCACCTATAGCCATTGGTCCTGGTAGTCAATTGTAAATCCAAAGATTTACACAACTGTCAAAACAGTTGTTACGGAAGCCCGAAAGTTTGACAACCAACCAAATAATTGACTCAACATAAATGAAAGTTTTCCAAACAAAATATTATCATTTAAACAGTTTATTTATTCTTCAAATCAACACAACATTCAATTACTTGTCTGATCTTTATGTATTGTACTCAACATTGTACTTAATAACTATAGCGAATAAACAGATTGCCCACAATGGGCAAGTTTATCTAATCTCATTAGGTACAATGGAACTATTTCAATTGTACCTACGTCTATTTGGTGGGGACTCACTGGCCAGAATTTTGGCGAGCGAAAACTGGAGCAAATGATTTAAAAATTTATAACGAAAATTATAAAAAATACTATTCCAAAAAAAATGTTGATCTATGTTAATTTTTCACATTTCAAAGGAAATTTAGTTAAAATTTTACCCGAATTGCCTCTACATGCATAATATTAGCTCAAAAAAAATTGTTTCACTACGTATATTAGTTTTTCGATACAAAGCAAGTACACGTTTGTAAAGATGTTTTTTTACACCTTATGTAGCTAATACTATTCCCCATGAACGTAGCTATGTATCCAGCTATCATAGGCAAAAAGAGTTTTTTTCAATTCAACTGGTTGTTCCCAAGATTCATTTTATACACATTTTTTTCATAGTTTACATCTCAGATACCGACAAAAGACCAGTAAATATTAACAAACGTATGCAAACACTTTCTAATAAAGCCTTTATGATGAGGTGTTAATTGGACAACTAGCACATTATCTCAAAAGCTCTTCAGACGGCGGAGCTTTCCAAAAATTTACATAATTGTCAAATTAAAAAATAAACATACTCCACTAAAATAAACATGGAGCGACGAGTTATTTTGCATAACAACCATGACACAAACACTTGAAATTCTGAAGTACGTCTCAATAATCTTTAAAGCTTAGGGTACTCCTAAATGGACTTTCCACACCATTTCACAAATTGAGAGGAGAAATCTGTACTAATATTATAAAGAGAAAAGATTTTTTTGTTTGTTTGTTTGTATCTAATAGGCTTCGAAACTACTGGACCGATTTTAACAATTTTTTCATCATTAGATAGCTATATTATTCCTGAGTAACATAGGTTAAATAACATCACGCTACGACCCACGGGAGCGAAGCAGTGACCAAAAACATAACACGGGTGAAATAAGCCACGCGGAAGAAGTCGTTGGCAGAAGCTAGTCAGAGATAAATTCGTAAACAAACCAGTCAAGATTAGAACTACCCGGTTATTATCAACTCTGGGTATCAATTTCTCTTTCTAAATGTTCATGTATTACTTGATATTGTGAGCTTTATCTATTTGAACGATCAATTTGATCTTCAAGTAGCGTGTGTTTGTAGTACTAAACAATCATGTTGGTATTTTGCATAATTTTATTATTAGTTTTCCAACAGGCTAACACAAGACACAGTGGTAGGATTAACTGCCTCGTTACCCTAGTGATCCTAAGCGCGACTGCTAAGCTAGATGTCTTATGTTCGATTCACAGGTCGAATAAAGTGTTATTGGGGTTTTCTATGAAATTCTCAGTAGCAGTTCGGAGTTAAGATTTCTGATTTGTGCCCGGTTAATAGCAATAGGCTCGCCCCCTATTACATGGGACCTAAATTTACAGGCGAACTGCGGGTGTGCATTGATACATTTCTGCCTAACCCTTCGGGGAATACAGGCGTGATGGTATATTATTATTAGCTAGTCTAGCGGGCAGTGTGTATAAGCGCGTCCATTTCAACGCAGCCATTTTCTCCTTTTCACCTTAATGAACGGAACCATTGTGGTTGAAAAGAAACTAATGAGTTGGCGAAATATGCTTTTAAAGTGTGCATTATTACTGTATTACGTTAACAGATATACCTATCTATTTAGGTATAAACACATTAACTTCTGTCCACAACTTCGTCAGTATGGTTATTTTTATCGGTGTTACGTTTTTGGCTACTGCTCCGCTCTCGTGGGTTGTTGCGTGATATTATGTAGCTTATAATATTCCTCACGAATCTGGCTATCATACATAAAAAGAATTTTAAAATCGGACTGTTAAAAATCCAGAGATTTACGCGATTAAACAACCAAAGTTATACATAAATATAAAATTTTACTAAACTGATTTCAAAAATGACAAAAATATAACTTATTTTATTGAACTAGTAAGTTGAATGAAATGAAAAAGTTAGTTCTATTATTATCTTTATTTATATCAAGATTTATCTTCACAAAGACATACAAAATCTCAATAAAATAAAATCGACAAGACCGCACCCAGTACTAAAGTGTGCCAACACCTGCGCACGCGACTGAACTGGGTACAAAGAGTACAGTCAACAAATCAATAGCTAGTTCATTTATACATATTTATTTTATTTGGTGTAAGAACAATTCAACCATATTTTTTTACACATTTATGAATCTTTTAAATCCCGCCCTGAAAAAATAAATTTTTGTTTGTGTTTTCTTTTTATTATTCAATTTAAAACCCCTTGTTTTGATGATTCGCACTACCCAGGAAAAAAATATAAGCACTGTTTTCGTATTTTAAACTTAAATCTTACTAAAGTCATTACAAGACCGATCATTGTGAGGGGAGGCCTATGTCCAGCAATGGATGCCGACCGGCTGATATGATGATGATGATAAGTCACATGTCTTCAAAACGGCGTCAATGAATTGGATTAATACCCAGCTCACGCACAAAATAGGTTTAAGTTCAATTCACGAAGCTGTATTATGCTGCCTGCATACTTATTTGTTTTGCTGTCTGTACCTATAGTGTTAATATACGAAACGAACGAAAGGGATAGCTGACATGCTTTGTATGTAAGATAATTCGATTCAAATCGATTGTAGTTCGATGAAATATCGATTAGTATTGTTTGATAATGGGATAAGCAGAAATTAGGGAGGCATTTCTAGAGACTTTTAGGAACGTTAGCATGTTTATCTGTCTCATTCTGTCAAAAATGCTTTATTTTACCTAAACCATTTTTTGACAGTGATTGCCGCTGAGTTGAGATTGCGACAACATTTTGAAAATTTGTAATTTCTCGGAGATAACGCAACGTTAATGCGATCAATTTCTAAATTGGAAATATCCGTTTCGCACTGTGTACTTAATACCTACTTATTTATTTTAATTTAATGGCTTGCTTAATATCATTGTTATATTTTTATGCTACGATAGGCATACAAATTAACATCAATGAAACAAAAATGCTACAGGATAATAGCGTATGACCAATTAGGATATCCTTTATATCAGCCCGCTTCTGCTTAAGCCTATAAATATTGCTCATTCAACAATTTAAATTTCACGTCTTATAAAATTACAGCATTATAAAAACACTTTTATTATAATATAAAAAATCTTATTCAAATCATACGATTCGAACATTTATATAAAAACATTTTCAAATAAAACTTTCGCAAATTTTCGACCAACTTTTCTTTGGAACTCACACGCAACTGACAGTTGTGAGTCTAGCGAGACACTCCATTATTCACTTTCAAGCACTTTAATACTTTGTATCTCCACAAAAGAGTGAAAACGTTTGAAATATCACATACTAACACTTTGTATGGGAAAAACTTGAGTAAATAAACTTAAGTGGAAATAAGGGCGCGAATTCTCGTGTGTGTTTTTCACGCTTTCCCGACCAAATATGGTCATAGGTTAGTTACGAGCAGTAATTATCATCAAATAATTCATGTACTTGTGCTTGGATAAGTAAGTTTAATCTACTGACCTGTAACTATAAAAAAGCAAGCCGCTTTGAGACATAAAATGGCTGCCGAGTAAGTTTCGACGAATTTCAATCGAAAACTGATACTCAAAACGGCGAACATGCCACGGTTTGACAGGTACCTACTATTTAAGTGTCAAGTTATAAGGGCGATAAATCTAGTACCTACTTTTAGGGACGAACGCAATTAAATCTCAGTGTCAAAAACGCTTTTATATCACCATTGTTTTTTTTTGCCTTTCTCTGAGATAATGAATTTTGAATTTACTTATTTAACTTTAACATAAGCGGCCATTGACCAATTGCATTACTTAAATACATAAAATAAATGAAAGGTTTTAACTAACAGAATTAGCATTCAATTCTTTAAAACCTTCCTAGATCTTCAATCACATAACTCTACAGCAACAAAACTAAGACGTGAGACCGGAATCAAACTAGTCCGACGGAACATTTCTTGTCGTTTGCCTCATGGACTATTTGCTCCAACTCCATTGTAGGGCGTAATTGTAGGATTTCCGTGCGATGTGCAAATAGTTTCTCCAACACGTCGAAAGCAGTCGGAGCGGTCAAAATGGCCGACTGACATAGGAGAGAGCCCTACTGTTTGTTTTTAGGGCTTATATATGATGTTTGGTTTTGGGTTTAAGTTAATATTTAATGTTTGTAGGTACTCAAAAGGAAAGTACTCAAAATCGTTACTTTTAAAATGAATCAATCATTAACTTATATTGATAAAAATAAATTGGAACGCTGACGATGAAAAATGAAATTCGTTGACATGTGCTAATATAATTATGATGGTAAATTAAAGTTTATGATTAATGATATGTTATGTAATTATTGTTTTATATTTATTTATTAACTTAAGATATTCCCAAGTGAGGCAGGTAATTTTGTATTTTAAGTATTTTAGTACTACACTTCGTTATTAATGTTTAGTACCGAATGTGAATAACTAAACTACGGAAATCTAAATTAATACTATTTTGATCTCCAAACCATGTGGCAAAATTGAATATCGGATATTACCTGCCTACGAATTTTCATCACGTACCTTTAGACAGACCTTTCAACGCCAAGCCATACCATGAATAACGTGAACTAATCACACATCTTGATCAAGTTTGACGTAATGACTTAGGTACCCACACTACTTCTACGATACGAAAGCCCCATAAAGTTTGGTCACCGGCTCAATTTCCGCCACTTTCCACACGCGGTGAAATGATTGCGCATCTCACGGAAATCCTACAATTACGCCCACTATCTCTGGCTTATCACTGATGGCTGCTAGATAAGGCGAGAGTTTCACTTTGTAATAATATGACATATAGTTAGGGCACGGATTGTTAGGGGACTTTACAGTTTAGGCGCAAAGCGGAGACATTGGTCTGTGAATGCTATTTGGCTTTGGTCTGAGAAGGTAGAAATTCGTATTTTTGGTTGATGCCGTCGATCATCTGTGAAGTAGAAAGCATAGAGAAGCCATTCCCCAGGTAATTAAAAAATATATTATTCTTTGCAGTCAATGTTGATGGTCAACTACTTACGTAAAAAAGTTATATTGCTGCCATACCTAAATAATACCAGGGTGGTATAGTCCCACCAGAGGCGAAGGCTTCTGCTTATAGCGATAAGGAAAGAGCTTTGACTACCTTGCTTGCTAAATGCAAATAAGACATAACAGACTTTGATTAAATATAATAAATCCACGATTCCTTTCGATGTTTTCCTTTACTGCGATGTCAGTGCTGTTCAAGGTAAATAGAAAAAGTCACATTGGTATAATTAGTACTTGCCCATCCCCAGTTGCGAACCCACAACTTTGTGTATGAGAGGCATATATAACTCAACTACTTACCAGCATTTCATCATAAAGATAAGTAGGTAAGCAAAGACAAAGTAAACTTACGAATCAGTAGCCACATTTACTAGTAACTATAGTCTGACTACATTCCACTAAAACATAATCTTAGATCTTGAACACAACATCGTTGAAGCAACATTGGTGAAAATTCTATTGTTTCTGAGATACAGAATTTTGTTGAAATGTAAATAGCTATTTGCGACGGCGAAATACTCTGAAGCTATCTAGTTCAAGTAGTTTAATAGTTATTTTATTGTTCGTAAGCATTTGTGTGAACAATAGCGCACCTATTTCGAAACCTTTGAGTATTCTAGTTGAGCAATAAGAGCCTAATATAATAGGTAGGTGTTTATGTAGAATGTTATGATGTTTCAAGGTTTTTCCATAGCTTATACGCTGAATAACAATACTCATAGCCATTAACTACGCATTCTGCCCATCAAACTTAGTAACTTTGAGCAAACATTTTGTTGTTGTTCAGAATTAGTTTTCATAACAGTACGCAAAACATTAGGGTGCATGTAACAGTAACATAAGGCCTCACAAAAAATTGTTTAAAAAAGGGCATAAATAAAACTATTTAGAATATTTGAAGCCTTTGCCCAGCCGTGGGGTATTAACCATCAATATATCCACAACGTTCCGAAAGGATAGATATGCTCCAAATGTTTTTTATGTTTTAATAGGCTAGCGATTGACCGCAACTCACCGAAATAATAATCGAAATGATGGGTAAAACTTTTATTCAGCTTCGTTAAATGCCTTTTTATATCCATTGTCATCATAAAGACACATTTACATCACTTTTATTCTAAAACAGATACATTTTATTTTTTCTATATTTCTTACTTCCTCTGCGAATTCCTATATATTGGTTTTATTTCTTTCATTTACCCTGTAACTACATCAAGCCTACTTCCCGCTCGAGTTGATTGCTTTCGCAATCCAGTCCGAACGTCCTGCACCTACCTATCAACATGTTTTTCTTATATCTATGACGATTGTAATGTCTTTGTAGTAGTATTATTTATTGGTATAGTGACAAGCGTACCTATGGTTGTTTGGTTTTCATTGTTAGTCAAATTTGTTTATAAATCGAAGTTTTTAGTGAACAAAGCCCTTACTGCTACATAACATATAAGAGTATCAGCGTAATAGAACGAATAAAATTATATTACCGCATGCAGCAGCAGAGGCTATTCATTGATAACTACGATTATTTAAAGCAAATTGGCTATTTCAGAATTATGGTTAGGCATATGTTTCCTTACGTTGTTTTCCTTTCGCCAATGTCAGTGAAGGTCTTAGATAACCTTTTAAAGTATCTACATAAGAATTGAAAAAGTCGCATTAGAATTTGCCCAGTTTCAAATCCTTAACCTCATGTTGTGCTGTGAGAGGCAAGAGGCGAGAGGCCCTTAACCACTGAATCATCACAGCACATAAACGAAAAATACAGAAGTTTCCCATCGAATTTTCTACACCGTATGAGCAGTTAATTCATTAAGTACCAAAGCAAAATCTATTTATTTTCACAAAATACGATCTGTAATTTTAGCCTTACCTAATGAGATATCCGCCTACCCTTTATCAGTCCAGACATATTGATGCTAACCCAACATTATCAGTACCATCAAGTCGTCAAGTACTTGTACAAGATCGGTACAGTCGGGTAGTAAAGTGGATGGCAGCTATCGAAAGTGAAGAGTGTACTTACTAAACAACTTGAAAGCTTTTACTATAGCGCTAGGGAGAGCACTTATCGTGGAAATGTGAGACTTTTCTTTATGAGTTTTTTTGGTGTTGTTAGTTGGATGTGGTTGTGACCAACTTGTTTTGTAAGTTGGTAAAAGAGGGCACGCGAAAATGTTATACAGGGTGGAAATTTATTATGCTACCTGGAGGGAAAGTACTCTAAATACTTGAGTTAGCAAATTTTACTGAAAGGAAACATTCCTTTATTTTTGAAAAGAAACAAAACTGCATTTAAATAATTTTGAAAATATTCTTGCCACACCCAGGAATCGAACCGACTAAAATTCGAAAAAATTGCATCCTGTACTTTTATGGCACTAATCGATAGGGTCAATCATAAGGATCAAATTCATGCAAACCTGGTAAACTAAATTTAACAAAAACCATGAAATTTCAATCTAAACTTATTTTATTCGGACGACAAAAACGAGTACAGTAACTAATTGCATGCTGGAAATGAGCTTCACTTTCTTCGATGCACACATTCATTATTTGAAGGAATTCATTTTGAATAACTTTTAGAAGGGTGTTGTGGTGAATATTGAAAATTTTACTACGCTACCAAAAGTTACTTAAAATGATTTTTTTAAAGGAATAAATTCATGCATCCAAGAAATGAAGCTCATTTCCAGCAACTACTTAGTGAATTTACTCGTTTTTTTCGTCCGAATAAAATAAGTTTAGATTGAAATTTCATGGTTTTTGTTAAATTTAGTTTACCAGGTTTGTAGAGATTTGATCCTTGTGATTGACCCTATCGATTAGTGCCATAAAAGTACAAGATGCAATTTTTTCGAATTTTAGTCGGTTCGATTCCTGGGTGTGGCAAGAATATTTTCAAAATTATTTAAATGCAGTTTTGTTTCTCTTCAAAAATAAAGGAATGTTTCCTTTCAGTAAAATTTGCTAACTCAAGTATTTAGAGTACTTTCCCTCCAGGTAGCATAATAAATTTCCACCCTGTATATGGGAATATTATTTGTTGTACAAGAAGTATCTGTGAATCCCACACGCTAAAATTATTTGTTCTTAATTACTTTGTTCTAATTAATTTCTCTGAGAAGAAACATACAATTCATTAAGTACTTTGTTTTTGTAACACCTAATTGACAGAATGAGACTAAGATTGCCTGTAAAAATACAAAATCGAAACTCCAAATTGCCACAAAAAAAAAAACTAAAGTAAAACCAACTAAGCATTTATTCACCATATTTGTCCCATCTTCAGACAGCATGGCGCCCCCACATAAGGGCCACGTGAAACAAATAAAGGTGTGTGTGAGATCCCATCACACCATAATTTGTATGAAAGTGAAATCACTTCGCTTTCTTTACCCGACTTAGAGTTTGGGACACGGACAATTATTACGTAAAGAGTTTCCGGAAAAGTAGAGAGAAATTCACAAGTTTTCGGTGATAATTACTTTAAATTGAAAGAAAAAACTAGGTTTCTCTGCTTGTAAAACCCAAACTCAAAATGTAATACTTCTGTACTAGTGTTATTGGGTTTTTCTATAAAAGTCTCAGTAGCAGCTCAGAGTTAGGATTTGTGCCCGGTTAATGGCAATAGGTTCGCCCCCTATTACAGGGGACCTAAACATACCGGCAAACTGTGAGTATACATTAGTACACCTTTAACAAACCCTTTGGGGAATACAGGCGTGATAATATGTATCTAGTTATTACAAATTAAGATAGAAAATATATTTGAGATGATACTAATAACATATTTTTCTGAAAGAATAAACCGAGAATATTTTTTCTAAGCTTCGTTGGCGATGATGCGGAAAACACACATGGTCATATTTTACGGACTATACCGGTCGTATTAAATGGCCCGTGATAAAGCATTTACTTCGCGATAAGCAGGTTTATATATCTATATAAATATATAAAGGTTGAAAGCGGTGAGAAGAACACAGCTGCCCTATTCTGTAACACAGTTCCGTTGGTGAATTAGGTGGAGTAATCTTTTTATTGTTTTATATTCACCTTTATTGTTTTCACATATAGAAGCAACAAGAATATTGTAACCTGAGTTTTGTAAAAACCTAATAGAAAACAGTGTCAGTGCAGCTTCTTGCTTGTTCTTCTCCATAGAGTCCTATTTACCTGCGTTTTGGAACGAGCAAATAACTTCGGCTAACTGACTTCTTGACAAAAGTAAATGGACTTTTCACCATAAAACGTTTACTTTATTACCATACTAGCGGGCCCGGCAGACGTTGTCCTGCCCTGAAAGTCGGTACAAAAACCCAGTTCCAGCCTACTCTACCCCACCTACCTACCTACTTACCCTACCCCTACATACCTACCCTACCTACCTACCTATCTACGTACCCTACCCCTACATACCTACCCTACCTAACTACCTACCTACCTACCCTATCCCTACATACCTACCCTACCTACCTACCTACCTACCCTACCTACCTACTTACCTACCCTACCCCTACATACCTACCCTACCTACCTACCCTACCCCTACATACCTACCCTACCTACCTACCCTACCCCTACATACCTACCCTACCCCTACATACCTACCCTACCTACCTACCTACCCTACCCCTACATACCTACCCTACCCACCAACGGGATAAAAAGTATCCCATGATGTCTTCAGAAAAAAAATAAGTTGTGGCTTAAAGGCCTCAGCATCCAGGACATAAGCTCAAAAAAAAAAAAGGTGTTACACTATTTGACAGGATTGGACAACAAATGTTTGACATGTAATAAACAAATCAGCATCTATTGAAATGATTAATTATTTATTACACATTTCGAGTTTTCATTGTTTTTAAGATGTATTCTGCTATTCGGGACGGAAACAAATCCAACAAATCAAAAACCATGGCAATCGGTCCAGCCGTTCTCGAGTTATAAGTGTTGTAACAAACACGACTTTCTTTTATATATATAGATACCTACCTATACATATACATATACCATATTAGAGATTTTTTTTAAATGGGTCGTTTGCAATAAATTCTTCCACTTTAACTTTGACTTGACGTGAGCTCATCACACCTAATGCAGTCAGCTCATCTCAAACTCGCTTCACCTAAATTACAGCAAAAGAAACATAATACCTCTGCAGATACCTAAAGACACGTTGCGTGTTCTGAGAAGAAAAGATAAAAGTGAGAATGAGAAGTGAGATCAACGAGCTTCTGTTAATTATCTGGGAATTAGTTGCCTGACATGAGGCAACTACATAATAATAAATGTATACAAACTACATACATGCAAACGTATAACAACTATACAAATAAATAAAATTGAAGTGTCTGTTTGTAATGTCGTAATAACAGCTATTTACTGAATGCTTGGAATGTGGAAGGAATATTTTTACTTATGAAAAAGAATTAGGGTACCGCGTATTAAAATTAAATCCCGCATATTACCGACATTCGTGCAAACGACGTCGAGAGAATAAGTTAGTGTATCTAATATATATTTTTGAATCAATTATGATTACACAAATAATTTGCATAAGTAAATTGTATCTTCAGACTTTTATTGTCTACAAATCTTAAACTTAACCAGTAATTACGCATTGGCCTCCCGGGGGTCTCGCAAACATAGGATGTCTAATAAAGTCCGCCTCATTAGTCGACGCTTAGCGAGTTTTCCTTTAATATTTTTCAATATGAAAATAGTTTGCTATTATAAAATCTAACTTAAAACAACGATATCTCTTCATTAAATTCCTATTTAGACAAAAAAATATGCATAAATTACAAATTCACCCTACCGATGTCCGTAATTTGCGTTTATTGCGCAAAAAATATGGAAAATTATCGCAAATTGCGCAAATCCTTTTTTTTTACGTACATTCTCATTCTTTAGGTGCCAAGGTACTTGATAATGTGTTACACGTGAAACAAAATAAAGTTGAAATTCCAACAATTATAATTTCAAGTATGTTTATAAAACTTATCATCACAATAGATAAGTTAATTTTCTATTTTATTTTTATTACGTACGTTGTGTTTTTAACTGCCTCGTTGGTCTAGTGGTCCTAAGCACGACTGCTACGCTAGAGGTCCTGGGTTCGACAGGTCGAGCAAAAAGTGTTATTGGGTTTTTCTATGAAATTCTCAGTAGCAGCTCGGAGTTAGGATTTGTGCCCGGTTAATGGCAATAGGCTTGCCCCCTAGCGAACTGTGGGTGTACATTGGTACAGCTCTGCCTAACCCTCCGGGGAATACAGGCGTGATGGTGGTGTTTATATTACGTATAGCTAATACGGTGAACAGCAAAAGTTCATTAACGCTGTAATTTTTACAGAAATCAACAAAATTTACACTAAATAATAAATTACTGCTTCTCAGAATCTAATGGTTAAAATATATTTAAACTTTTAAATTTTTTTCTTTCACATAAGGAGCAGAATAGTACCTAATAAAAAAAAAATACTATGCTGCTCCAGAATAAACATGACTGTAGTTTATTCTTATTGCTGACCGTGCCTAGGAATGTATACTTAGTTAAATTCTACTAAATCATACTTAAATGTTTTTAATTAGAAAATCACTATTTACGACTTTTCATTTAAAGCAACAAGCCTCATCTAATCCCTATAGAAAACTCCATCCAGGCTACCCATAATCAAGAAATTCTAGACCATTAACATTCCACCATACAATATACAAACTAATAACTTTTATAATAATGCGCAGTGACCACGATTTGTGTGAATACCTGAATAGGTTCTAAGATCGTAAATATATCGAATCACAGAATAAGCGTTAATGCTAGCAAATAATGTGGCCACAATATTATGATAGTATTTTCATGTAAATAATAAGGTTGATTCAATGTATTATGGTTTATAGTGCGATTGGAATAAATTAATGTACGTAGGGAGTAGCAGTTGTAAGGGCGCCAAATAACAATATGACTTTTTCAATGTACTTTCTAAGTTTATTTTGGACGTCACTGACATTGGTGAAAGAACACATCGTGAGGAAAGCTGGATTTATCTATACTAATTTTATAAGAGTATGTATATAGATTTTTTTGTTTGTTAGTACCGAATAAGCTCCGAAAATACTAAACCGATTTTAACCATTTTTTCACCAATTGATAGCTAATTTATCAGGAAGTAACATAGCCTACATAAGATCACGCTACGACCCACAAGAGCGGGGCCATAACAAAAGATGTAACTTAATGCAATTGAAAAAAATACCACGCGAGCGATATCGCGGTTAACAGCTAGTAATTGAAATGAGTCTGAAAACGCCAACCCACCTTGAGCAAGCGTGGTGATCAACACTCGTGTCTTTTCTGTATGAGAAGTAGCTTTTCACCCTGCTGTGCGACGCTAATACGATAATAGGCTGATAGGATTGGATTAATTAACATCACTCATGGCACAGGTACCTAAGACACGGAGAAGAATTGATAACACGAATATAATTATGGTGTTCCTTTACAATAATCACGTTTTATTATGTCTACTCGTAACATCAAGAAAAAGACTCGACCATTTGTATGAAAATTCCTAAAACTCTTTGAATATTTAAACAACACAGACGGATAAAAAACACATGAAACATCTGAAACAGTAACTCTGTATGGGCCATAAAGCCGGCGGAGATAATCCGCAGTTTACGGCGTACTGCGATAGGCGCGAGTGACCGCAGACTAAGTTTATGAACCGCAGACTTTTGGTATCCCAATGTATATAAAAACCGCTTCAAAATTATTTCAGAAAGGATTGACGGGATGAGAGAAGAAAGGAAACGTCTTCATAAAAAAAACTGAGAGGAGTATGTATGGAGCTTCTTGCCAACTCTTCACCATACGAAACTACCTTTTTGAAGGGGCAACTAGATTCAATTCTTTTTTCTGGTAAATGACTCTCAAAAGTATATTTTTATGGACTAATTGAAAAAAGAATCTAGAACTAAATTGAATGCAAAGGTTTGGATAGATGAATATTGTGTTAGTCAATAACGCCAGATCGGTTAGTACGCATCTGGATAAAATTTTGCATAGAGATAAATAGAAAACTACTACCTATCCCTTCTATAACTAATTTTTATCTCGGAAAAATTTACGGTTCCCATTGGATATTATATCAACTTTGACGCGGACGAAATTGCCAGCACAAGCTTGTAAATATGACTTTGACTTAAAAAGATTAAAAAATAACTAACAGAATTAATTGTGACAGTATTCACTTTTTTAGTATATATACAATCAGTGTCCTACATTACCTGACCCTTTCTATGAATAAGAAGAAATATTAAATAATACTGACTATACAATTCACAAAATCTAAAGATATTGGCGGTATGCTTAAATCACAGACTTTGTTGTACAAAGACAATGTTGCTCGGTAGGGAGCCAAAATTGAGACTATTAAGTAGCCAAATTATTGGGTTAAAGACAAATATTCTGATGCAGATCAGTAAATTTGATACGTGAATGGACTGTAAGAAGGCAAAGTTATTGGGTCAAGTATCTAGATTATTTTGATTCAATGCGCACTGAATCCCACAATGCTATTCTGAAAAGTCTCGTTCGGTGAATTTAGGTGAAGTTAGCTTGTGTTTAATCCTCTCGCAATTGGCTAGGTGATTTACCCAAGGTCAATTCACCGATAATATACACCGATGATACAAAATAGGAGTAAAAATAAAGTATCAATATTAGTCCTATACTATTTAATAAAATAGAGCTGTTTTTTGCTTCAACGCGGTAATCTCTAGAACTCCCAGTCGGATTGGGAACAATATTCTAGTAAAATAATTTATTTTTTTCTTCTTTAAAAAACGTGGAATTTCTCCTGTATTGTAGGTGCGTTTACAAACATAGAAACTCACATACACAAACAGCATATTATACAAGGCGTTGATTTGCATCCTCGTCAAATTCAAGCAGTTAATTAGGCTCGTGATTCTTAACACGAATCAATAATAAAATGAATTGGGTTTGTTTTTTTTTTGACGTCATTTTCAAATTCGATCCAGCCATCTCGCCAGAGAGTTTAGGCACTATGTACACATTGATATAGCCGCGCAACAACTCTGCCTACCGCATACGCAACAGGGCGATTCTGAATTTTGCAAGAGGAGTAAATTCTGGAATACTGTTATTCGATAGTTGCAACAAAAAAACAAGTATTTATTAGATATTGGCCAGGTATCGTAGGTTGATTACTTCGATTTTTTTATGACAAGCTCCTAAAATTTGACGAGAATGCAAATCAACAGCTTGTATGTATATGATGGCTATATTCGTTAGAAATAGTAAAGGCTATATAACATCACGTTACGACACACGGGAGCGGAGCAGTAACCAAAGACGTAACTTAACACGACTGAAAAATAAGTCACGGGCAAAAAGTTAGTACATAAAAAAAGAATAAAAGTATCAAATTGGCAATTAAAATAAACTTAGGAAGTTCTGTACAACAAAAATATTTTCCTGACGAGGATAAAAATATTTTTGTTATAAAATTTACTGGTTTTTTGCTATAAAATAAAATATTGTTTGGCCAAAAGAATATTCTTTTGGCCAAACAATATTTTATTCTCGAACAATAAACCAGTAAAAATAAATCTAACAAAAATACAGTTACATTTATCTTTCGTCCAATAAAATAGAATATACCTTCCTATGCTGAAAAGAAAAACTATTTTCTATGCCAAAGTTATTCTCTTCAAGCCCATATTTAATTACTTCAAAAACTAGATAATATTTTATCCTAGCACAAATAAAAAAGTTCTTAGCACAGACAATCTTAAATTAAAGATAAAAAGTCCCATTATCTGTGAGTAATCAAAGTGTCTTAAGTCCCAAAAGGAAAGAATAAAGAATCTTTCAGTAAGCATTGAAATATCGACACTGTAATTTCACGTTCATTCCAACAGTTTAGAACTCCTGACATTTATTTTATTCGCTTGAAAGGAGAATAATAGAAGATTTTTGAAGAATATTTTAATACTCGCTTCTGCTCGCGACGTCCTTTTAAACGTGTTAAGTTAGGTCTTGGGGTCTGCTCCGCTCCTATGGGTCGTAGCGTTATGTTCTATAGCTTAGACTATTTCTCATGAATCAAGCTATCATAAACAAAAAGATTTTTCTGATCTAACTGCGTTTAAGCAAACAAACAAGGCAGCGTACGACGTCCACCCACAAGGTGAACGGACGATCTGATTTAGAATGCAGAAAGACGCTTGATGCAGGCCGCTTCCAACCGGTCTTATTGGAAATCTATGGGGGAGGCCTATGTCCAGCAGTGAACTCCTGTGGCTGATATGATGATGAAACAAACAAACAAGAAATCTTTCAGCCTTATCATATTAGGTAGTACAGATAGATAAAAGCTTGAGATGTTATTGATTTTTACGTATTTTGGCATATTTGGGTATTGGGTGTATTCACACGAAACGATGGAACTTGGCACAAAGATGCCATATTCCGGACAAATGAATAAAAAAGTAATATTGGCACCTTATTCGCTTTTAAAGGTGAAAATAATCGAAACACGAATCAGCAGTGCTATTCTCTAAATCTCCGTAGGTGAATTTAGATGAAATGAACTTGAGGTTTCAATGACTTAAGGTCAATTTTACTAACTGTTAGGAACTATCGTAGATAATCTAATCTCGATCTGTCAAAAATACTTCTAGTAAACTGTATTTATGACATTGATTCTCGCTAAAATGTAATTGCGACTAGAACTTGAACGCTTTTAATAAATAGAATAGGCTTTCTTGAATCAGCTGGGATGACAGCTCACCTCAAACCAACGTGTTACAGAATAAAAGGGCAATCCTACTTACTATTATAAAGGCGAAAGTTTGTAAGTATGGATGTATGGATGTTTGTTACTCTTTCACGTAAAAACTACTGAATGGATTTGAATGAAACTTTACCACAATATAGCTTATACATCAGAATAACATATAGGCTATAGCTTATACATCAGAATAACACATAGGCTACAATTTTTGAGGTTTCTAATGTGAGGTCGTAAAAAAACACATTTTTCGCGCTTACATTGCAAACGCTGACTGAATCCTACAAGATAGATCAAAACAATGTACTACAGTATTGTACAACTTAAAAAGGTCTACAAAAAAGTCCGTGATGGTATATGTTTATCTCTTAGGAATAACCCACAATAACCATTTTTTATCCTTTACTTTGTACGAGAAATAATGGCTTATTTACGAAGCGATTTTAAGCAATACAGTATTAATCCTTATCCAATTAAGTATCTTAAATACATTGTGCATTTAATAAAGATCAATATGGCTTTTTACAGCATGTAAATTAAATAAATATTTTCGAAGATATCACAGATTTAAAATGCAGAGTCATAGCAATTTCGGCGATAAATACCGTTTCGGTGATAAATACCGGCAGCGGTGCCAGGCGAACGGGGCGTGGGGGGAGCGGGGTAGGTGCGGTGGGGAAGAAGTGGCTCATCGCTGAGTGCGCGACCCGAACGCGGGCAGACGCGTGAGGGCAGGAGTTACCTAATTAGGAAGGCATATAGTGAAGGCTACAATTTTAACTGGAGAAGCCAAGGGAGACAATGTTCTTATACCGCGCATCCCAATCATACCCAACAACTTGCCATTAAATTTTAAACGCCTGCAGTTCCCATTAAAAGTCGCATTTTCAATGACGATCAACAAATCGCAGGGTCAAACCTTGAAGGTAGCAGGCCTACATTTGGGCACGCCATGTTTTTCTCACGGTCAGCTCTATGTGGCTTGCTCACGTGTTTCCAAAGCGAAGAATCTGCATGTTTATGCTGAAGGAAAAAGATCGTTAAATGTAGTTTATAGGAGCATACTGCAGTAGCTACCTATAGACCTATGATTAGGGCTCTGCAGTGCTTAGTTACCGTATTTCTTACTTATTACTAGACTAGACTAGACGGGACGAACCTGAAGTCCACGCGAACGAAGTCGCGGGCAAAAGCTAGTCAATATATAAAAACAAAACAATTCAATGAAAATGTACCTAACGTACAACCGCCAGCTAGATGCTTTGTGACGATTTTTTAAAAATAAGACGTTATATAATTATTATTTATGTAAGTTTTATGGTTTTATGTTCGAAAAATAAAAGCATAATAATATTTTGTAAGTATAACTTTTTCAAGCGGAATAAATCTTTTGATAGCTTGCTAATAATAAAGGATTAGATGATAAAAGTGACAAAAGGATCATAAAACATAACGAAAAAAAATATGAAAAATCAAGTACAAATACCAAAGAAGATCGAAAGTAAGTTAGTGCTTACTTACGTCACTTTGCCGATAGTAGTGAACAGTCGCCTGATTGCGCACACGCACCATACAAACACTGTGATTACTACGTCATCGCGTTTGTGCGTCTACTCCTTAACTGGAGCAACCGATAGCGTCATGTTTATGGTGTTTTTGGTAAAAAGAAAATCATTTGAAGTAAGAAAATTAATGTCATTACCTTAATAACAAATTAATAGCGATAGGCACTCTATCTTGATGATAGTTCATAATATATCAAGAGACTGTATAAAAGGTGTAATAGTAATAATTGAAAGCTTGAAATCAGGTCTAAGTAATCATCATTGTTAACAACCATAATAAAACAGGGGATCAAAAATTAAATAATCTGCTGCTGAAAAAAATCTGCTGATCGATGCCCCTTGTTGCAGAATTGTAAAGAATTTTATTTTATTATGTACCCAAATCACCGATGACATAAACTTGACCCGCGACACTATCGGTTGCCAGCAGGAGCGCAATCACACGGGAAGTAGTGCACAAAGTGATGCTTACTGTAAAATTGCTCACCGTTGCCCGCCCGGGGCGCGGAGCGGGCGGGCGCTAATAGCGCTAGCAGCGCCAGCGCCCACCACCATGTCATCACAACCACACCTGGAAAGAAGAGAAGAAGATATTAGAGACTGACGTTTGATTATCCCTCATAGTTTAAGGAATTGTCTAAGATAAGGGAACCCGACGTTTAGATAGCGTACCTGTTCCCATGGGTTACCAAGGAATACAGAAGATTATTTATTTTGGTCTGTTGACCCTAAACGTGAAAAGAAAGGTGCGTTTTTATTAACAATATTTACTTTACTGACACCCATAAGTCATGCAAAACAAAATCTGACACATACATACATTCTTGAATAAATAGGCAGATAATAGGTTTTATGACATCGACAACCAAGCTTATCATTAATGCCCCCTATAGGCGAATCTTACCTAGGGTCAGCCCAGTATCAATTAACCAAAAACTCTCAGTCAAAATTCAATTGAAACTTTGTAATGTAATAAAAAATACGAACCTAAATAAATACAATAACTAAGCTTTTCTACAACGAAAATTAAATTCAACTCAAACACCTGCTTTCAGTAAAATAAATTGAAAACACATTTATTCAGACAACTGAAAATGAAAATGAATTATTTAACAGCAATTTAGAGTTAAAACGAAAACAATAGCTATGAATTACAGTTCTGAATATAGCGAGCAAAAAGAGCTTGTGTAATAAACTGATAGTTAAATGAAAAACGTCTGGAGATTAATGAATAATCGATATTTTAGTTTAGTTTTGCCAAAACGACCAGTCTTTGTGGCTTTCTTTAAGGGAGGCCTATGTACAGTAGCGGATGTCGTTTAGCTAAAATAATGATGACAATGACATTTATCCTTCATTTCTGTCCATCCCTCAAAGAAATACGGTGTTATGTTATAAACCTCGTTAACAGCACTTTCCTTAGCCTCTCGTAAAAAACGCTCATAAAACAGAAATTATCACATTGCCGAGCATTTTGTTATCATTATAATAAGACCACGTAGTATGTATAACTGACTCGGTAGCCTAGTACTGCTACGCTAGAGGTCTTCGGTTCCAGTTCCAGTCCCAGTTCGAGCAAAAAGTGTTATCGGGTTTTTCTATAAAATTCTCAGTAGCAGCTCGGTGTTAGAATTTGTGCCCGGTTAATGGCAATAGGCCCTCCCCCTATTATATGGGATCTAAAACATACTGGGGAACTGTAGGTTTCTAACCCTTCCGGGAACACAGGTGTGATGGCATGATGACTATACATATCTTGTTAAAGTCACTTTTCCTTAGCCCCTCGTAAAAAAAATCCCATAAAACAAAAAAAACACAGGCGGGCCCATTTTGTTATCATCATAATAAGACCTCGAAGTACGCATGCAAATCTTGTAAGCACATATTTTTGCTGGCCCACTTTTGATATGGTCGACTGTAAAAGTCAGTGCGACTCGGGAAAGCAGACATCTTTAATATTTATGATGTACTTAACAATAAGTTTATATTATTAACTAGCTGATGCCCGCAGCTTCGCTCACGTGGACATAAGTGTAACAAATTGTTAAGAAATTCGAATTCGATTTTGATGTCGTCAAAATCCTCCAAGCAGGCATGGTGGCAAAAGTGTCTGCTAAAAGTTACGATAGTAGGTTTTCTATAAGTAATTTATCTGTATCTTCGTGTGTGTATGTCTGTGTCCCGAGTCTGGATTTGTGCCTGGTTGGACTTGCTCCATACCAGGGACTAAAGCATTTATTACCCTTTTAGAAAACTGATTTCTAATACACTTCGTATAGTTGCCATTCCTTTTTGCTGTTTGTTAAAATATATTCTATTATAGCTGTGCCCAAGGCTTCGCGCACGTGGACCTAACTGTAACTTAAGGAATTAAGTCTTGACTGCCATGTCATCAAAATCCTCCAAGGTGGTTAAATGGTTGCAAAGGTGACTGCAGAAAACTTAAGAGTCTGGAGTCTGGTTTTGGACCCGGTTAGTAATTGACTTGCGTCATACCTAGGTCATGAACAGGTATGGTGTATGTTATGACTTTATCCGCTGTCGAAAATAATATGATGTAGAGTCAAAATTTACTTATTTTTAGATCTTAAACCATTGAAACATCTTTAATAGATGGTTTTTTAATAAAGCACCTTACATTTTAATTTAGATATGTCTGGTCTAGATCAAGACCGTTAATATGCACCTTGTAGACAGAGCAACTGCCAACAGAATCTGACCTTCATGTTAACACAACAATACATAATGTTTTAGAGGAAGGGCAAAAACAGAGTGTATAAAAAAAATAAGAGGCTAAGTAAAGTTTTACCTCACAAATCACGCAATTTCTCTTGCAAAATGGTGGTTATAGGTAACATAAATCTATACAATATAATTATTTCCATTTAAAGTTTATTTTAAAGTATGTAGAATATACTCGGAACAGTACCTTAGAGAAGAAATTCTGCATGCGCTTACAGTCGCGTCATGACACCGTGTATCTTGAAAGCTAAAGTCTGTGACAGGGTACATACAACGATAGAAGACTGACTGCAACGGAATTGGCATTTGGGTAAAACAGATTTTTGGTATCTTCCTGTTGTTGTCATTTTTTTTCTGTTCAGCCATTGGAAAAGAAGTAGACTTTTTGGTACCAATTCAATTTGGTGGGATCTTACACCGAGATTTTCTTATAAAATAATCCTGAAGCCCCATGGAAAGAATACAACTTACTGTTTAAAAAACTAAATTTGCTACTCCTGGTTGGCAGTATTGTTGTGCCGTGATTGGGGTAGCCGCGTAGCTAAACCCAGACTATAAAATATTGCACACAAAATGTTTGCTGATCATCAGTTGTATGAAGTGTTGAGGCCCACGGCACAGCGATCCATATAACTTGGTAACTCTTTAAGTTAAATTTTGTGGAGCAATCAGTCGCATTCTGTTCGGTTAGTGCTTTTCAGTTTTTAACGTTATGTTAAAGTGTGCCTAAACATTGTATCATTATAACCTGTCGAAAGAATGATATAAAACAATCAATTGTGATCGATATCACGCTAAATATTTTGCATGGCTTTCGTTATACCGCGAAGCTATGCAAGTGCATAAATAAATAGCTAATAGCTAATAGCTTGTCAATAAAGTTATTGACACGACAAATAAAGTAACCATTCCCACATATGTCACGATTAACTGTTTAACTCCTCCACCCAAAGAGAGAAGTAGATTGTGGGAAGGAAGACATTCACCACCTCACGACAACTTGTCGCCCTGTGAATACCTGCCTCCCGGTAGTGAACTGCAGTGATCTATCTGGAAGGCAATAAATCGTTTGGTGAGCACCCAAGTTGGTCATTGCAAACATAATTTAGAGAAATAGGGCATCATAGACCTGTTTGACACCCAGTGCAATTGCAGTGCTCCTGATCAGACTATGCCCCATATACTTTTTTTTTTCGTTAGTGAATGTTTTGTCGTTAGTACGTACGGAACGGTGAGCTACCCATTGCTCACCGTCGACAGACCCGCGTCTACGCCCGGAGCGTCTACCGCAGCGGCCGCTGGGACGGGGGACTCTTCTCTCCCTCTCCCGTTCCGCCGCCTCCTTCTCCAGCATTACAGCTTCGCAAAAGGAGGAGACTGTTTCCCATTCCCTCTCGCTCCGGACCATGGCCTGAACCAGTGCCGGACGCGAGAGTTCGCCGCCGCCGATGGCCGCCACGAGGACTCGGCGGTGCTCCGCCCAAGCGGGGCACACCGCCAATGTCCACCGTGTCCTAGGGGCGATCCTCGCAATGGTGACACCCGGGCGTTTCCTCCCGCCCGATGAGGTGCAGGAACCTCCCGAAACTTCCGTGTCCGGTGAGGACCTGCGTCAGGCGGTAGGTGAGGGCGCCGTGGCGCCGCTCTAGTTATTAATGAATTATGAGCTTTGTTGAGTGCGAGGCTATTCTGTTGGCGTTTAGCCACTAAAGACTTAAGGTAAAATTACGGAGTTAGGCCTAAAGCCTTATAATTTCATTACTATTTAGTAGGATATTTGTTGCTGCGTAAATAATAATATACGAGTAAGTATACCTTCTAATACATACTCCATTCATTAGACAAATATTGCTATAAAACTAATGTTCTTTTTTAATACTAGCATAATAAAATCTTCTTTATTTCACCGTAAGTACATAGCAGCTACTAGCAACAATTATTTGACACTTACACTAAAAAAAACGACCTATTATTGTTACACTGCGGGGCTAGCTAAGATCTCTTCTAATACATGGACTAATAAATGAAGTTCAAAATAGGAATAAATTGAAATCTTACACATTATTTACGAAACCTAAAAAAGAAAAAAGTTATGCATCTACAAAAAAAAAAATCAAAGATAAAGCCACGAAACTTGATTCCCTCACTTCTTTCCAAAGGCCACAGAAATTCGCAGGCAAAGTCCAACAATACATCGTTTGGAACACGCCAGGGCGACAAATGGCAAACTTCAAAAATTGATTCTGAAATCTCATAACGCCTCGCCGTTTCTCTCCCTCGTCACGGAGGAGGGAGTAAGTTCAAAAACTCTGTTACACGAACTATTTTGAGGAGGGTGGCCGAAAATTTACATTAAAACTTTTGTTATTTCACAGGCAACTTGCTTTGTGAGGTGGTGTGTAAGTGATTCTGTGTATGTGTGGGTAGGTGAAAGGTTAACACCGTTTTGATTTATTAAAATGTTTTGTTTTAAATCATTTTTGGCTAACTAGAAAAGCTTCTAAATTTTGTCGCAATCTCATCTCAGTGACAATCAACGTTAAACGTGTAGGTTAAGTAGGTGGCATTTTGACAGATTCACATTGGGATGAAAAAAAGAAAAATTTTACGAGGATCATTTCCCTGTAATTATATGAAATGATAACCTGGTTCAGTCTTTAATAAGTACCACAGTCAAAGTGTCCAGAGTCCAGCAAAACTGGATCAATCAGGTAGTTTGGATTCCAGGCGTATAAAAAAAAAAATATTTACAAACGTTTTTGAAATGGGCGTAACCTTGTACCTATGTTTAATTCCATTCTTGAGTTTTTAATCGATTTTTCCAACACACTGTAACTACCCAACCAAAGTACAGTTTACAAACGTGTCTCTCAAATTGATTAATCATCTCAAAGATGCTGATCTATTTACAACTAGCTTGCTACAGATAAAACAGATCAATCAACCGCTCATTAGAAACCTCATAGCTCATTTTAACGTTCCAGCCATCCAGAAGTGATCATCAAAATACCATTTAAGAGTACTTATCATACCTGCCTGCACTAATTTGTAAAGCTGTCGTTAAAATATTTGCGATAAAAATGTCTGCCCGAGTACTTTTTCGTTTGTTAAATTGATATTGAACTAAAACGTGACAGGAATAGAGGTGAGATTTGCGTGATTGCTTGCAAGGTAAAAAATTTAGCGTGTAATTATATTTTGTTTAGCAATTTTGAACTCTATTTAAGATTTTTCATGATCAATTAATACATTTAATGTAAAGTCCTTTATAATCATTAATTATTATATTTTAATAAAATAATAAGACAATTTATGATTTTAAAAACGTTTACATTTTAGTCTGGCAAAAAACCCACGAATTAACATAAATTTTTGGCAAGTTTGACATTTATACTCGCTAAGAAAAAAATTGAGAGTAAGTTTTAATCGGTGTTACGGGAATTGAGATTTTCGTTAGTAACAGAACTACAAATTCCAAGAACACAAAACAAAAACACATCAAGAAACAATTTCGAACAGAGATACGAACATTTATTATTATTACAAACTACTTCTGACTATCGGAATCTTCCTCTTGTCTTCTAAATGCACTCAAAACTCCAGGATAAAGGTGAAAGTGAAGAAAGAATCACATTTTACGATCACCGAAGGTCTACGGAACATCTGACGTAACTAAGACTGAGGGCACTTAAGTTTCGGGCCATAAAAACAGTGGGACTATTAAAAAATGGAAAGTAAAACGCGGTGATGTAAATCTTTCCATTGACGGCTTTTGTTCGGAATCGGAACGAAGAAATAAATAAATTATTGAAATTGAAAGCTTTTGCTTGTAATTGGCGGTGGAGCTTGAGCTTCTTTGAGGGTTTTTGTAATGAAAATACTTTTGGAATTACCATTTTCTAAAAGTATATTACAAATGCTAATAAACAAAAATTAAGGGTTTGTTTATGAAGTCCAAATAGCAGCTTTTTACTGAATGAATAATTATGAATGTTTTCACGGTACACATAATTTGTCTTATCTTCAAAACAGCTGAACAGATTTTCGCAGAGAAACTTAAGCTACTTTTGTAAGTAGATTCGATGTGGTGTAGTTCGTTTTGGAAACATCATCATATTAGCCTATAGCTGTCCACTGCTAGCCTTGGCCACCATAACCGGTCCTGCCCTACCCGCATCCTTACCACTTTCCACTTCCTGCGACCTTTACCGTTTTGGCTTAACTAACCGAAATTATTATTCCCTGACAACTAATAGCCTAAACTCTTCCCTCAAGGCCCAACGTCCCAACATATCGTGTATACTGATCTATCTGTCAATAAGACTTTTATTAGAGGAGAGAGTTGAACGATTTGGAAGAGGAAACCCCTCCTCCCGGTTGTGTCAAAGACATAAATATTCTCCGTACATGTTCGGAATTTTTATTAAAAAACACGACCTCTGTAGAACAATCTTGTTGAGTTATTGTTGAGGAAGGTTTGTTATCAGCCTTTAAATTATGTTGGCGTTTATTTGGTGACGAGGATTTGAGTTGTTTTGTGAACCTGATTCCCAAATCATTATCATCATCATATCAGCCGCAGGACGTCCACTGCTGGACATATCTCTCTCGTAGATTTCCAAAATAACCCAGCCAGTCTTGTATCCAGCGTCTATTCGCAATGACATAAAAGAAAAAATATGATTCTTGTCTGTAAAAGTATTTAAATTTCGAAACGATTTAATGCCGCTGAAAGATTTATTTCTAGTAATGAACCTAATACATAGGTTCAACACTAGAAATAAATAAAGTTAAACACATGGAATAATTTCCACAAAAGATAGACACACCAAAAATATCATGCAATTTTGCTAACTTTTAAAAGCGTTCGCATTTTAATTTCAGTCTTAATCTCTCAAAAATATATGTAAATTGCACACATTTTTCACCATTGATTGTCGCTAAGACGAGATTTCGAACGTTTACATGACTAAAATTAGTCATCCTATCAAAGGTAGAGCCGACAGAATTTTCTTGAAATTTTCTAAAAACGTAGATAACGTCAGAGAAAACTGGGTTGTGTCAACCAGTCCAGCACCGTCATTATCTGAGACCACCTGAGTTAATATACCTTGAAGCTCTTAAATAGAAGCGCGCCGGTAAAAAGCTGATAGTCTAGTGTACGAAGATATAAAGAATGAAGTACTAAAAGAGACCGTATTAAAAAATCGAAAAAGAATTTATTTTACACACCACCCATGTACATCCCCATCCACCGGTATGTTTTACGTCCCATGTAAAAGGGGGCGAGCCTATTGCCATTAACCGGGCACAAATACTAACACCGAGCTGCTGATATTTCATAGAAAAACCCAATGACACTTTTTGCCCGATTTGGCAATCGAACCCAAGACTTCTAGCGTAGCAGTCGCGCTTAGGACTACTAGGCTAACGAGGCAGTATTATTTTTTTCCGTTGAATTTCTTTTGACAGCTCATTTAGAATTTACTAGCAACCAATACTACTGAGCCTCATAAATCTATGATGGTATATGAAAGTGAAAGACCACTCAAACACTCAATCACCGACTAAACGCGTTAACTACTTGACCTATGAAACTGAAATTTGGTAGGTACAGAGTTTATAAGTACGTTTGTTACTCAACCACGCGTAAATCGTTGAACAGATTTGGATAAAAAATGGCACATAGAAAGACCATTTCCTGGATTAATCCTTAAGATACTTTTTATCCCGAAAAAATGTACTGTTCCCGTGGGATAATATATCAAATTTGACGTAGGTGAAGTTTCGGATAGAAGCTAGTAATAATATAATTCTAATCATATTAAACAAATTTATATTTAATAGTATCTTAAGTCTGAATTTCTGAAAAATCAATACATTAAAAAAATCTCCAATCGCCAAGACCATTTCAAACGGTTTTTTTCTTGGTAAAGAAAAAAACCAAACATTTATTTTCCAGAAACTTATCTACAACCATTTAGTTACTTCTCCGCACAAAACTAGTTACCGCGTAAATATTACGTTTCTCTTCTAGCACATCTATTTCCCAGTCAGTTTCATCAACTAGCAGCGTGTAGACAGGCGTGCGAACTAATCACAGAGAACACTGCGAGACTGTATTACTGATGCTGATATTGTTTTTATAGCGACTGTGTTCTAGCTGTTGTATTGATGTCGGAGCTGTCTGGAGTTGGACACTTTGTCTCGTGTGTAGTGTGTCTTTTTATTGTGCAGATATTTATGGTCTTTGTGACGTTGGTGTGTCGGTGTGCTTACAAAATCGATGTGTGTCTATACTAATATGACCGATATGATGATGTGTATGATATGTGGCCTGTTGGTCTAGTGGTTAGCGGCCCTGACTACTAAACCGGAGGTCGTGGGTTCGATTCCCACCCAGGACAAACTTTGTGTGATGAGCATGATTGTTTGTTCTGTGTCTGGGTGTGATTTATCTATAATATGTATGTATTTATAAATCATATAAGTATGTATATCAGTTGTCTGGTTACCATAACACAAGCTCTGCTTAGCTTGGGATCAGATAGCCGTGTGTGAGTAGTAAACCGCATAGCAACGAATTAGAAATCGAACCCAAAAACGTTTAACCATCGACTAACGAAGCTAGTAATATGATAACCAGACAAACAGACACTGCAGAAGTTAAATCTATTACCGACACTGTAAAATAAGTTTTTCTCCATTTCCTAGTATCATGGAAATCTAATACTAAAAGGGACCTGATTTGCAATTTCTACGGAACATTGCTGTTCAATTAAATTGAATGATCTTAACCAGTTTAGTTCGTTTCGCTTCGCTACCTACTTTCTACGTTTTAATTTGTTGTAAGACAGTTAAGTTTATTGTTTTTGTTTCCTTATTGAGAGATATTAATAATATGTCGTTATGCATATTTTAATTTGTATGATAGATTAGTTTTGTATTCATTTATATGCTATATTTTCCTGAGAATTGACTATTGCGATTGTAAATGCTCGACTGGTTTATAGCATCGCGACTTTTGTTAGATATTTTTTTTTTATTTTTTTTTATTTTGGGGTAAAAAGCCGCACGACTATAAAATGACATACATAAATATCTTAATCAATAAATATAAAAACCTTTCTAACCCTATAAATAACCCTTACCCTTAAATTCCAATTATACATTTAATTACCTAACTATAATTTTCACACAGTTCCTATAAAAAAGTTAATTCAAACTTGTCTGCAATGACACTTGAGATGCCTCAGGGATATCAGAAGAATAGAATTAATTTTAAAAAAAGAAAACAATGTAGCTCAGAATTTTTTTTGACAGACATTTAAAATTTATTATGATGATTTTTTTTTTTTTTTATGTGGATTATGAAATTTATATATGGAGGGATTATTTTGTAACTATCTTAAATATTAAATATTATGTAAAATTCAAACACAATGTACATTGTTCATGAATAAATAAACAAAAAAAAATGTACCTTGTTCAATTTAAATGAAAGTAAACGTACAATAGAACCAACACGATTAAGTTGCCCAGAGTTATAAATTAAGCCAGTTGTTCTAACCACTATGTAATAACTAAGTAGAAAAGATAATCAGTACTTAGAGCATATTACTTGAGTAATTGTGGTCCTATAACGCTTCAGAGGGGCAAGTTTTAGAGTTTTATGAACGTTGATCTTTTAGTTTCGTCGAACTTAGTCTCTAAAGTAATTAAGAGTTATATTTCAATTTACGTGAAAGCCTTGAACCAATAGTAAGTTTTTCAATAAAAGCAAGTTATGAATTGAAACTAATCAGTTTCAATTCATAACTCTACACGAACTCTACTCTCTAACTCTACGCAAACTGAACGTAAAAGAAGCTAATCAGCTTATTTTACGTACAGTTTGCGTATTTGATTACTGATTCGCTCCCTTTCGTTGTAACGTGATGTTATATAGCTTATACTATTCCTCATGAATCTGGCTATCATATTATACGAAAAGAGTTTTTTAATCTGGCTGATATTTCCAGAGATTTTTCCGTTTAAATAAACAAAAAATCTCTTTAGTTTGATTATACTACTGATAAACTTAATACTGAAAGAAAAATATGAAAATGTTGGCCAGTTTATTGAATTACACTGATGCGAATGCTAAATGGATAAAGTAAATTAATTTATGTAGATAAAAATGATTCAACTTTGTTTCAACCCTACCATCATCTCTGCCCACACTCTGACTTGTCACAAGCGTCATACAAGACCTTTTGTTCCCCAAGTTTACAACACCGCAGACGATCCATTAGCTAAATACCTTTTGCACCTACATACACATGTAATACCACTTATATAGGTCAGACATATTTTACGACACACTCTCAAACACGAAGGCAATGTTTAAAGTTGAGGTTTTTGAAAAAGGAAGACCTTGAATGTGTCGTCTTTTGTCTTGACTTGAGAATTACGAAAGAGTCTCTTTGTGATTTTGAAAGTAGAAGGCTAATTCTCGTTGTTAAAAAACGTTTAAAATCTTGTCACAATGTCATGTCGGTGATAATCAGTGACAGAATGTATTAAATTTGCCCCAGTATTAAAATTGAGAAATAATGGACAAACTTGACCAGTATGCAGTTTAAAAATGCTATATACAATGTAATGCTGCCCTGCACTTAAATTATCATACTTAACTAGCTAGTGTAAAATCTACTTACAAAAATATTACAAAAGTTCCCAAGTTTTTTTTTTATTAACGAACAAAGTTTTTTTCTTTTAAGTTTAAAAACTTCTAAGTGCATACCCGTCCGTAGCGTAGCCGTCTTCAAATCAAAAAGTAAAAACTCTTCGATAGCTTAACCATTTTATTACAGCGAGATAAGTAAAGCCAATCTACTACAAGATAGCGGTAAAGAAAAATCTTTGATCCAAATTGCATACTTTCCTACTTATATTATAATACACACGTAGAAACTTATCCGACGATTTCGAAATCGTCACGATATCGTGAGATAGATTGATCGGTGAGCTTCGAAGAGACACACAATCAATTTAAATTCTACATATTCTATGTGAACCGATTCTGTTGTGCCCTACATTATAAAATTAAGTATTGCCATCTTTTTCTAGCAGGCAGGAAGCGATAGAGATGGTGACAGGTTTAGAGATGCATGTGCATCATGATTATGAGTGATATGTTGAGGTTTAGTTTTAAACTTCTGTTTGATGGCAGCACGTGATATTGATAATGACGTAAGGCTCCGCCAATCAGAATTAAGAATTGGATAGTTGGTGATCAGCAATTGACATGTGTTTGATAAGCTGTCAAAACACTATTACCATACTATTGCAATAGCAAACTGTGACGTCACTATTTGCTAACTCAATGGGCTAACTACTCATTGATTTAAAAAGAACAAAAAATCTAATTTTAATTAAAAATTAAATCAGATTTTAAGGGCTCAAATAAAATATTTAGGGAATCAAGTACAGTGTATTTCTTTCTCACACTTCATATTTTTAATTTATTTTTGACATTAGTAGAATTGTCGACACCGACAATGCTTGCCATATAAAAAAAAATAAGTCAGGATAGAAGAAGGCTCATAGTACGATATGGATTCATATACTAGTCAAACCCTACAATCATAAAACATAACTTTATTTAGTTCACAACAGAATCCGACCAATATCTTTAAAAGAAAGTCTAGCACAGATGAAAATGTCTGCGTCATTTTAAGACGTTCCATGCAGATGCTGAATTTAAAATTCGAATGCTAACATTTGAATAGGTAAATATTCATGTCTAGATACGAACGGTCTTTTGGTGAGAATCTCTTGTGCATCTGTTTAAGAGCCTGAAGAAGGCTTTATTTTTAAGAACGTTTCAGCCTGTATAATGTTTATTGGTGAATTGGTCTAATTCATACATGTTCATAATTAAGGTAGTCATTACGATAACGGTAATAAATAAAAGTCATACGGTTCGAATTGAGAACCACATACTGTTTTTGAAGTTGGTTAAAACAAAAGCCTTATCCATCATGTTGGAATATGATATTCCAATAATAATAAGGACAACACATAAACAACACACAATTCATATTAATTGGGGTCAATTGTGACAAAACCAACCAACCCACATCAAAAAGTTTCCTAAGTTTCTTAAATAATTTTAAAAATAATTTTGAATATTTGCATAAGCATAAGTTTGGGATGTAATTTAACTTCATTGCTAGATGGCAACAAAGGTATAATATTTATTAGTTTGGCATATTGCTTAGTTTAATGTAATTCATTTCGTTATTGAAGACTATGTATTAGTTCATATTGAATTAAAATCACATACAAAACCAAAACCGAAAATTTAAACGTCGTGGTAGAAACAAAGAATAATTTAGAAATGACCTTAAATGTAATCCAAGGTTTAATAACACCAATGAACCCAGCTAATCAAAACCACTAAAACAAAGCTACTGCAATTTAAACAATAGTTAACATTAACATTGTCTTTCTCCCACACATCAAGCCATACAACAAAAATTGCCAAGTCACGACCGACCTAAGGGCACGCAACAGCGCACTTTCTTCAAATTCGTTATAATGTTTTGACAAGTAAATTTGCCGTCATACTTAACCAAGCTTTCTCGAGTGATTGACAGCAATGTATCAATGGTTCACGACAGTCACTTTCGCTTGACGGACTGATGTACAGACTGACGGCTTATCTCGCGTCAGTATTAAATTAATTTACGATGATTGATATCTTTTGTTGTGATTATTGGCATTCATTTGATGTGTCTGTGGTCATTGTTAGTGGTTGGGTAGGTAATTGAATTTAGAATGTTTTCTAAATGATATTTCCAATTTTAAATTTTGTTTCTTTTTTGTTAAACCCAGTCTTAAGAGTAGACAGTCTAATCTTTAGTGAACGGATGTAGACGTTTTTTCAGTATGTTTCAAGTGCTGCATTTTTTTTTTCGTACACTTAAGCTTGCATGATTGACTGATCAATAGTATCAGTGTACCAGATCTTCTAATTTTAAATTGAACAAAATTTAGAATTCGAATATCTAAATTGGACACCTCTCTACTACATCAAGAAGATACTTGAGGTAGATCTTCTAATTTTAAATTGTGTGCAATTAAAATTAAAGTTTCTATGTACTTATTATTTGTGTTTATTATATCGCGGGCAGTTTTTAATTAGACGATATTTTTACTATGCTTTCATTTTAATTTAATTACATACTAAGACTTTTAGCAACCATACACAAACCAAACACAACTATTATAAGTAGTCCGTTTTCAACGCCACAGACTACCAAAACTCAGGCTAACAAGGGCTGACCAACCAGACCCTTCTATATGCAAAGTTATTTTTTATTCTTTATAATCTATAGTTGACCTACTGTTCACCTTGAAACGCACGATTCTGGCTCCACTAAGGGCAACAAGATTATTTAATGACGCTCCTAGATAGGGCTTTTAACCTGTTATTACTGACTATTATTCAATTTGCATGTAACATTGAAATTCACTCTCTAAACATAAGTAGCAAAGAGCAAACCCTTGCTTGCTACACATTATTATGGGTATTAAAATAACTTCGTTTATTATAATAATAATGTTTTGCACTTAGAAAGCACTTTTCTACTCAGTGTTACTAGCAGTGAAAAGTTGATTTTTAAATATTAGATTAAGCAAAATAATAATACTTTCCTACCTTTATCTACAGGGCAATTACTGTTTTTGTTCCGGGTGCACAATCCTCATGGGTCTGTCCCGAACTTGGGGGAGTAAGGAGGGGTCTGTCAGACTATTACTGACTAAAAACCACCCCCGATCTAATTGTAAATAGTTTATAAATTGCCAAATCCAAACAAATAAAATGAAAAGCGCCTAAACTGTTCAAATGTGTTCCGCCTAAAAACAGATAAATGCTTACACATCAGTCTTACCTAAAAAGGTTACAATCCCGTATCATCAGGTATCCAAAGATGACGTAGACACATCCCAAACTCTCGAAACTACCCGTATAAAAGCGCGTAACACACACGCAAATAAAAACGGGGTCCCTCCAAATAATTAAATAAAGACAAAGCAAAAAGGGAAACAGTTGAAAAACCGGCCAACGGCAAATTGGACTCGCGCAGAAAGGGTTCCGTACCATTATTTATATAAACGGCAAAAAAAAACATGTTTGTTGTATGGGAGCCTCCTTCAATATTTATTTTATGTTGTTTTTTTTAGTATTTGTTATAGCGGCAACATAAATACATCATCTGTGAAACTATCGACTGTCTAACTATCACGGTTTATGAGATAGAACCTGATGACAGACGTACAGAGAGACAGACCGACAGACAGATAGACAGACAGACGGAGGGACGTACAGCGGAGTAATAAGGTTCCGTATTACCCTATGGGTACGGAACCCTAAAAAGGGAAAGCTTAAGGCTTGAAGAGAATGATGGCAGCGGAGCGTGGAACCAGTAGACCCCAGTTGCACATTCCAGGCGTGTGTACCTACATTTTATTCGTAAAGGTACTACACACATAGTCGAGGGGACATTTATCGGCAGTAGTGCGCATAAAAATCGTAAAAACTCGAGAAAACTCGGTACAAGTGGGTTGTCTGTCCCTGAAGACGAAAATTGGTGATTTTGACTTGAATTTTGTACCGTTTTTTTTTACTGCCTTGTTAGACTAGTGGTCCTAAGCGCTGCTATGCTAGAGGTTTTGGGTTTGAATCCCAAATCGAGCTAAGTGTTATTGGGTTTTTCTATGAATTCTCAGTAGTAGCTCGGAGTTAGGATTTGTGCCCAATTTGTGTGTGTGTTAAGGGCAATAGGCTCGCCCCCATTTCATATAGGACTTAAAAACGTACTGGCGAACTGTGGTTACACCTCAGCACCACCTCAAGGTCTTACCGATAAAAAACCTTGTCTTTTCTTAAGACCTTTTGTTATAATATTTTTCTGTCAGAAAACGTATTAAGTAGGAAATAGATTTTCCTAATCCTCATCATATTTCCGCAGCATATAGTAAATTATTAAGCTTTCAAAATATATGTTAGACCAAAACCTACATAGGAAAAGGTTGGGACGACCACGGAAGCTTTAACAGCATCTCATACATTCTCCTTTATAGAGGTGCGGGTCCAACTCATAAGACTCATAACTGAAACCCGCAACGTGCTAAAAACGACACTATAACTTTGTCCGAATATCCACGACCCGACCAAACCGAAAATAGGATCCCCAATCCACATAAAACAAATAAAAGCCGATATACCGATTCCTTTCACCAGGCTCAGGTTTGAGAGAATATGTAAACATAAAACCATAATATAAAAAAAAAATATCTCATAGCCAATCAGAATATACCATATCAGAATTTTTAAATCATCATCATCAATTAATTAAATGGATGCCTGTAGTTACGACATTGTTCAAAATTTGACTCTCAATAACAGTAGAATATAGTTTTTTTTCTTTCTTCTACTTTGTTGTTTTTAATTTTATAGTGTGTAGTATAGACTCAAATTGTATGATGGTTTATTCTAAACCTAAAATATTTTGTTTTGTACGCCATTATAATGGCAATACATGCAGATCCAACTTTTATTTTAAGACCTTGCACAAATTATTTGATGTGTACTCATGTTTTTACAATAAATACAATATATTCTTTTCTATTGTATTCTATAGAATCGAATAGTTAGGGGTGACCTACATCGCCTAAAACATTTACACTCTTCTCTTTTCGGTGACAGATAAGCTATCAAAAGTTAGGCCATTCGTCATTCCGTATCGAAGCCGTCGGGATGAGGGATCGAGTATGTTGTTTCTGTATATTGTAATTTTACTTACGTGTTATCTTTTACAAGTGGAACAAGTTCGTTCGCTCTCGTTAATGTAGAAAATAGGGCTGTCCGTCTGACCTCTGTGACCTTTAGGGAAATGTGGGTTTTGTGTTATCTGTGGATCGGTGACAGGTGCTAGCCATTCATCTGAGACCAACCCACCCACGACCATCAACACTTTTGGTTGGCTGGTAGAAAATGGCCTAAGGCGTTAAGTCCGCCTTTGTACTTTTTGTTACAGAAAATTTAAATAAGTAAAATCTTGGATATGTCATTATTTTACGACGCATGAAAAGATATACGTAGTGGCTAATTAAGACAGAAAAACCACTAATAATATAACTCTTCACTGAAAACCGGTCGTTTACTTAAAGGCATAATTACAGTGCCATAACAAGTATCTAATACTACGGCTTAACGATGTAATTACTGCCTCTTATAATATCTTTCTACTACCTTCTACAAACTGGGTTGACCATATGCCACAGACTACAAAATAATTACCAGTATTCCATTTCAGTCCAACAATTTGCGAAGAAATGTTTTGATGCCATACTTAATTTCTGTTTATTACATTCCATATCGGCTAAGAAACTAATATATCTGTCAGTTATCGAGTTTGACTCAAGATACATAGTATCGAATAAAAAAATCGATATTATGAAACTAAAAGTATAGATAGTTACTTATCGAGTAGGTTTTTTAATAACATAAAAAATGACCACAGCTTCAAACCACATCATCATTCCTTATGACATTCAGTAACAGAATTATTATAAGAATCGATTAAAAATCGAATAAAATAATCGATACTAATTCGATTTGCTCTTCAAAACTGCTGCAACAGAACTCGATTTTTCTGTAACATTGTAATCGATACTACTTAACTATCGATACTTTTATCGAGTGCCTAGTTTTCCTTATACAGTAGGCTCCATATAGGTCAGTGTGTAAGATCCATTGGTAGCGTATTTCCAACATACGTATGTGAGTTACCGGTCGCCTTGTTAAGTGAAAACGTTGCGGGTATGTGCTGCGCTCGTTGGAAATCGTGTAAAGAATTATTGTCCGACGCTTGGTAAACTGCTTTTCTAAGATTTGTTGGTATGTGGTTAGGATTTGTGGTTTCATTTTTGTTTCATTTAGAGCAGGAGAATTTTACATGAATTTCTAAATTTGAGAGGATGATATAGAAGTTTGAAGTTTGTACCGAATGATGTGCCGGCAAAAATCTAATGTTCATTGAGTGTGTTATGTACTTTTATTTTAAATTAAATGTAAGTTTACGGAACAATATCTAACTGGCGGACCGGACATATACTGTCCTATCTAAAGTTTGGTTTACAGCGCCACTTCTGGGTCCAATTATGAATGTACGCCATTCAGAGGTTCCCAGGATATCTTGACTCAAACCTACAAAATTCGTCAAATTGGTCCAACCGTTTAGGAGGACTTCAGTGACATACATAGTGTTGTGTGTGTTTGATACTGTATGTGTAGAACGTACAGGCAGTTTATACATATAAAGATAAGATTAAAGGTTAAATCGTTTATCTACATTATACTTCTAGTAAACGTTTTCCTGGGATTTTTAAATATAGTTAATTAGTTAATATTTTCCATAAAATTCAGACTAAATTATGTAACCAACTTCAAAGCTACCAACTAATCTCAAACAAAACCACAAAAATAAAGAAACGCACAAAAAAAAAACTTTTCGAAGAGATTCTGATTATAGATTCTCATCACAAACTGATAACAACAACTTCGCTGTTACAAAAATTAAGTTACAGATTTCTTTTTCAGTATACTTTTGGAAAATCCGCTGTTAAAGAAAGCCCTTGTAATATTTTCTTATTCGATGTTAAGGGGATGCTCAAGTGTTCCGAATAAAAAAAATAATGATCGCAAATCTAATCTTATTATTTTTTATTCCGGTCCTCGGTAAGTGCATTCCTTTTTTTTCCTACCTTTTTTTTGAATGTTGGACAATAATAATATATGCTCTATCAATTATTGTAATTATTTATTTAGATAACAACGAGCCTTCAGTCTACATTAGTATAATTACATTATAATGTTTTCATTACAATATTTTAACTGTAAATGACTAAATGACGTGAATGAACGATTGAATTATTTATGAAATTAATGATAGAATCACATTTTATAAATTAATTAATGAATGAAATAAATATTTAAATTAAATGAATGCTATCCAAAAATAAACAAAGATGGCCGACTGTCAATTATATTGAGTAAAATTTAGTCAAAAAAGCTTGAAGAAGTAAAAATACGAGATATCAACATGGAGCCTTAAACCAGAATTCAATAAAAGTCTCGTTCGTCTTGTTAAACTTTTTAACGACCTACGTAACTTTCTTACTAAGTAAAAGTTATTGAGAACTACTGGTAACTCTGAACTGGGACTGTTTCTTATCCTTATGTATAAATTTAACTAATAAAATACTTTTACTGAGAATCTCTTGCAGGGTTTAGATGTGTCCTTTCAGAATCAAATTATAACGAAAGACGTTTGTAATATCAAAATAGTACATACATACATACAATCACGCCTGTATTCCCCGAAGGGTTAGGCAGAGGTGTACCAATGTACACCCACAGTTCGCCGGTATATTTAGGTCCCATGAAATAGGGGGCGAGCCTATTGTCATTATAACCGGGCACAAATCCAGACTAACAAAATAGTAACATTCCACTAATTGCACATAAAAGTACCTACACAAGATGTCTAGTTAAAAAAATGTTTTTTTTTGTATTTTCATCTGTCTGTCTGAATGTTACAGCTAAACTCCGAAAAGTCTTGACCGATTTTGACAAGACTTTCCTTGGCATATAGCTGAGGTTATAATTATGAAGTAACTAAATCCTACTTTTATTTTAGAAAAAGAAAAAAGAGTGCCGCCCAGAAAATATCGCTGTGTAACCGATATTAATGCGGACGAAGTAGCAGGCATAAGCCAGTATAGGCAGGACTGTAGGAAGTAACCCCAACAACTGTAATTACTCTCATAAAAGATAACATTTCCTTTACACTGCAACCAATGAATCACATAGCATTCATTTAACTTATGAACGTTATAAATTGCGAGTATCTCTTCCGATATTTTATCTACCGACACGCCCAAGCTCGGTACGGTAGGTTGGCCGGCAACCAATCAAAATACTAAACTAGATGCTAAAGCAACCGCAAAATGTATGTATGTAGAGCTAAATTAGTGGTTTATACGGAATCTCATTTGATCAACGTAATTGGTACATGAATTTTCTCCTGTACGTCGATTCTGTAAAATTCAGACATGAACTCGCATCCCACGTCGCTATTCACCCTCACTTCGCTTAAGGTTCAAAATGACATTGATTTATTTGACACTTTGAAGTGCGAAGCGAGCGTTGAAGTGACGGTGGAATTACCGTATACAATGCCACTTCTTACGTGATCTCATACTTTATCTGTTAAAATTTCCCCGTCAATTTAGTTCAACTCGCTGACACGCTCGCAAGAGTGGCGCTAGTGTAAATTCGATATATCAACCGAGTTTTTAGAATGCCAATCAAGAAAGTCACAGCGGATTCAAATTCGAAGTTTAGAACGAGGTCTTACAGAATCACACAGCTGGTCTTGTTGACGACTTAACATGAATAGTTATGGTACTAATTAATCAAGGTGGGGTAAGGTACTAACTACTTGGTTGTTAGTGGGTGTAATGACTGATTCTTGTGTGTGTTTGTGTGAATGTTCGTGTGTGGATTGTGCTTTGGTTGGTCGAGTTTGTTGTAATTGAATATGTCAATCTATTGCTGAAGTGCTATTATGTAGAAATTTGCCAGGGTGAATAGACCCGTATTAAATAATAAATTAAATATTTTATTTCGAAAAACTAAGAGATTCATTAAATTGTTAGTAACAGTGCTGCACTTGAACGCTTATGTTAATAATAAGTTTCTCTCAAGCACGCAGTTGTGGGTTCGATATCAGGCTAATGTGACATTTTCTTGGAGTTTGTCTTGGACATTACTGATACCGGTGAATGAAAACATCGTGAGAAAACCTGGACTTCTGATTTATATAAGTCTGAAACTCCGATACGCTCTGAGCAAGAGTGGTGATCAACACTCGCTGATTATCGTCCATAAAAACGAATATAAAAAATTAGTATTTTTTCTACCGTAATATAAAAATTAAGGTCATTAAACTAGATACCAATTAGTTATATATTTTAAAGACCTTAATTTAGGTTCTATATGTATAATAGCTATGTTATTTATACAAATTGTCTAAATATTAAGACACATTTGCACCATACATCACTTAGCACAAAACGTATTTTATACATCAATTCATCTCAGTCAAATCGTATGAAGTAGATAGAGACAGAATTATGTTTTAAACAAATTAGCATTAAATGTGTTTGATAATTTCTGGTGCACATCGGCCTTAGAGTAAAAACAACAAACAAATGTCGGTTTATTACTCATAATAATTAAAAGTAATGGAACGCGCTGTTCTGATCAGAGAAAGTAAATAAACGAGTCCATAAAAACTTAACAATAAAAACACTGCGATCTTAATAGATAAACGTATAGTATCAGACATTATAATTAATTATAATTATTAAACGATAAACAATGAAAATGGAAAGTTGAGGCAAAATGAATAAGTAAAGAAGATCGTTAAAAATTGGTTCACGATCATGGTAGATGTAGATTGGTTATGCTATTCATAAGCGGTTGGAGGGGCTGGATTGAAAAAATCTGTATTGTACGGATGATTGTGTCTTTTTAGGGATCCGTGCCCATCTGTCTGTCAGCAAGCTATATCTCATGAACCATACTAAGTAGACAGTTACCACTACAATCTATCTCAGTGCCAAATTTCGTTCAGATCCGTAGCCGTTTAAGCGTGGAAGAGTAACTAACACACATCCTTGGCCACAAACTTTCGCATTTAAATAATATTAGTAGGTCTATACAACTACATTCAATATTATTACTTTATCGTATAATTGACGTTCAAAAGTGCCTTTTATTGGTCTATTTTTAATTGGGACAAGCCCGCCACACTGTTCCCAAACCACTGCAACTCCTGTAAGCCAGAATCAACAGTGGCGACCACAAGAAAAGCGCCGAGACAATGAAGCTCGACGAGTCCCAGAGAAACGATTCAACTGTCTTGGATCCCGCAACGAAATTAATCAGAAAAGATTAGCGGAGGAGTAAGAAAAATATAATTTCCACTTCCCTCCAAACAAGCAGGAGACAAAACAGAATTAGGCCAATAGGCACAAAGGGATTATTTACAACTGGGAGAAGCCCAGATTGCCAAGCACCACGGATTGCAAATTATCATTAACTTTATTGGGTCCTAATGTGAACTGTTACATTTTATTCCAGTAATAGGTATGGCAAAAAATGATACTAAAAAGCGAGAAATAAAAAACTTTTTTACAAAAAAAGACAACCGCCTTCAAAAACTAAAAAGAGAAAAATAACTTTAGCTTTGGAAGTCGGCGGCTTTGGTTCTGTTTGTTGTTTTGTACTGCCGCCGACTTCCAAAGCTAAAGTTATTTTTCTCTTTTTAGTTTTTGAAGGCGGTTGTCTTTTTTTGTAAAAAAGTTTTTTATTTCTCGCTTTTTAGTATCATTTTTTTTATCCAAATCCATGAAGGAACTGTCTTGTCATGAAAATTAACATGACACCGCTAAAAAAAGTCATAAGAAAGCAGAATACGCGATTTCGTTTACTTAGATGAGAAATTTTCAAATATTACTGTAAGTATACATCTGTGTAACTCTTTCGAGTGTACAGGCGCGATGTTATGTTGTGTAATTGCGTAAACAATGCATATTTATGCGATAGCAGCAATCGCGATTGATTTGCTGTAATTTTTTGAAGAGTTCCGTTGTCTGTCTCCGTAATACATCATCAGATCTATATGAAATTTAAATAGAACCATTTGGGAAGTTTACCCTTTCCAACAAAAAAAGAATAATCAAAATCGGTTCATAAACGACGAAGTTATCCGCGAACAAACATAATATAATAAAAAGTCCCTATCTCAAAAACTACTACCGTTAAGGAGTACTGTAGTATCATCATCAAAACAGCAGCATCAGATGTTGACACCCTGAAGCATATACCTGAGTAAGACATGATTACGTAACAAAAACACCATACGAGCATACAATTTTCGGTGGTTGCCCTCGATTTCTCCTGGATTCCATCATCAGATCCTGGACTGGTGAAAATGGGACCACCTCAGAAGTGAACTCTATCCAACAAAAAAAAAAATTTGAAATCCGTCTATAATTGACGAAAATACCGGTGAACATACATAAAAAATAAAAAAAAATATTATACATACAGACGAATTGAGAACCTCCTCCTTTTTTGAAGTCGGTTAAAAACGCTTGAACGCTCGGAAATTATTGGTCTAATTGAAATAACTGATTCAACTTTGATTTTGACTTTATTTCTCCTCCGATGAAGTTGCAAAATCGTACCTCGTGTATACAAACAAAACTGATGTAAACAAACTAAAAAACTACTGAAAACATGACATGACACGGAACAACGATTGAGGTCGTTACTAGTCCCCTGCGATTTATGCGAAGTGATGTTCTGGGAGCAATAAAACGCAGTACGGTGAATGCCGTGTTCCTACGTCACTGACACATTGAAAACTGTTTACACTTTGCTTTTTGTTACGATATGTGTATTCATTTAGCTGAGTTTGTTGAAGTGAAGGTCACCATACGTAGCAGCATTTACTTATTGATTAAAAAGCTTCTACCCGCGACTTCGTCAGCGTGGATATTTTCACCCGTGATGAGTAATGTCTTTGTTTGTCAGACTTTTCCCAAACCCATCCATGTTCCTTCTTGTGCCCTATGCGTTCCGGGGGCGTTGTATCTCTTTCGAACAACCCGCAGCCCTAGCAGGCATCGGCCCTTAGTGCCCCTCCGAATATTTGCTGACATCTCTTTGAGGCGCTGCGGAACACGATCACGCCGTCGACGCGGTCTGTCGTTAAGTTAACGTACGGACGGTGAGCTACCCACTGCTCACCATCCACAGATCCGGGTCTACGGTGTCTGGGAGTCGTCTCGTGGCTACATACATAATATCAAAAACTTCGTACTAATCAAATCAAACTTCAAGTTCGTATTTGCACTTCATCCAAGTGCAAATACAAACGAGAAACCTTATAGAATATAGGATTTTAATAACAATAAATTTTGCTATCACCAGGTTTTCTAATAACGACCAGAAAATCGGTACAATTCGCGTCATAAACTTGTTTATGTTCAGAACCGCATAAATTGGCATTTAAGTCTAAGATTGCGCACTAGATTAAAATCTTTCATCGGCTTGTGTCCCAGTTAGGAAGCCCTACTGGTCTTGTGTGAGGGCGCGTTTACATTTGGTGGAGTGGATATGCGATTGTGCGACAGTAAGGTTCACACAATTTTAATAAAACGCAACTTTACGCACCTGTTCTTTCAAGAGCAAAAACAGCGGTGCATCAATGATCAATGGTATTTAATCTGCAAATAGGTCAACAACAACACTTCTACACCATTTGTCTTAAAAATAGACAAAGCCGGTGTTCCCTAGGCGACTGCTATGAGAAGAAATACAGATACAAAATCAAAAACTTACAAACACAGAAACATCTTTTAAAATTACAAAGATTTTCCTGTCAAATCGGAAATTTCCATAATCACCACGGATGGCACACAAAAAGGTCGAAAGTACGTACAATTTTTGCGTTGCTGCTCGTCTTTTACTTGTCCTTCTTTTCTGTTTCTAGCAAGATATTACCTGTCAATATGGACGCAGCTTGATGTTGCTTATTATAGCGAAGACGCAGTGTGACCATCACAGGCTTTCCCATTCAAACGGTTTTGAGACGATAGTGGTAAATATTGTTTAAATGGCCTACCCATTTGACTCGTTCCTCATTTAACTTTTGCTTGTTTGTGACAGCAAAATTGATGGTCACATACAGTTATGGATATAAGCTTTGATTACTTATTTCAGGGTCACTTAACTCTGGAAGATTTACAATAATGTTTGTTTCTAAAGAAAAAAAAAAATTTTTTCAATCTTCTCCTTTATTTTACCGCCGTATGAACCCACGGAATAGACTCTATTAGTTCTGCTCTTTCTTTTCTGTTCTGTTCTGGGATTCCGTGATGGTAGCGACCAGCTCAAGTCGTTAGACAGCTTGTTTTTTTTCCCTAGTCTGCCCTGTCCCATTGTAGAGCAAAGGCGTCCCCTAAGAGGTTACAGGAACCTACCCCAAACCAGATCATTTTTCCACCTCTTTCTCGGCAAAGCCGGTCTACCTTCAGGTATCCAAGAGCTTGCTCAGCGATCACTATTCACACGGCTGATGTAGCGGGTGTGTGTGTATTTTCTACTTAAATAAAATAATTATCGCCTATTATTTTACCTCGGCAGGGCAAAGGCCTCTTCTCGTACAAAGAAGGCGCAAGAATTAATCAAAACACTTGCTCAAGGGAGATTGGTGATTTCCGACTCAGACTGATATTAATTCTTCACGATGTTTACCGATGTCAGTAAGATAAACTTGGAAAGTATATAATTTATGATTTTAAAAAGTCACAATAGTACTTGCATCGGACCCGCAACCTCATGAATGAAGGGCGGGCACCTTAACCACTGGGGCTATCACGACATTTAACATAATTACTTAAAAAGCTATTGTTATTATGGTTGTCACTATTACCCTATATACCCATTAGCTAAATACACCACAATATAATACCTAATTGCAGATCATTCCCGATAATGTTAGTGGTTTAATCTGGTCTAGTGGACTCATAAAATTAAATGGCAACACTGATGTTAAAGCGTAGACGTTACAATGTTGCCAAGTAATGAACCTTATCTTTTATCTTCACGCTCTTTTGGGTTTTATGGGGTGCAGGGTTTAAGGTATAAGCGGATTGCAGTTACATCCATCTTTTATTCATGTGTAGTCAAAAATTAAATTTATCACTCGGAAGAAGTTCTTGACTTACTGGTGGTGAAATAGGCAGTCGCTCCATGTAAAATACTGGTATTCAGCTGTATCCAGTTAGACTGAAAGCCAACCCTAATATAGTTAGGTAAAAGCTAAGCAGGTGGTGATGATGATGGAAGAAGTTATTGACTTATTTCATCTGTACTAATATTATAAATGCGAAAGTAACTCTGTCTGTCTGTCTGTCTGTCTCTTCTTCACGCCTAAACCACTGAACCGATTTCAATGAAATTTGGCACAGATATAGTCTGAGACCCGAGAAAGGACATAGGATAGTTTTCATCCCGGAAATCCCCCATTAACGGGAACTATTAATCCACGCGGACGAAGTCGCGGGCAAAAACTAGTAAAATATAAAAGATCATGTGCAGGACCAATAGGGTAACGTAATTTCTGAGACAAAAGGAGTTATAAGCACACCACCTACTTTCGAATTCCAGGCTGCTGCTGAAAAATTCCTCATGGAAAATCCCGATATTCCTTTGACCAACCCTGGTATCAAACCCAGGTCCTCTCACTCAACAGTTACACTTGCGACCACGAAACGAAACGGGGCAGCCACACTTACATTCTATCTTATTAGCATAGTAAAATTGTTCACAACAATTTTACAAATTATAACTTAAATGTTCTACGACAATCTATCAGAATTTGGATTATTCCTGATGTGAATACAAAGTCCAAAGTTTATTTGTAACAAGTATACAAACATATAAGTAATCCCTACTTAGGAATTCAAGACCTAACTCAAATCCCAACCCATTTAGCACATACAAGACCTAAATATCCCTGGAACAAATAAATGGAGACTAAACACGAAATGTATTACCTAATATTGAACCCTAAAGCGCTGTGAGCGAGCTAAAGCGATCGCTGCTATTTGTTGAGTGCTGTGTGACCCGATAACGAGAACGTCTTGTTTTAAGCAAGTTAAGTTAAAAAAAAAAAACCATCACGCCTGTATTCCCCGAAGGGTTAGGCAGAGGTGTAACAATGTACACCCACAGGTCGCCGGTATATTTAGGTCCCATGTAATAGGGGGCGAGCCTATTGCCATTAACCAGGCACAAATCCAAACTCCGAGCTGCTACTGAGAATTTCATAGAAAATCCCAATGACACTTTTTGCTCGACCTGGGAATCGAACCCAGGACCTCTAGCGTAGAAGTCGTGCTTAAGACCACTAGGCCAACGAGGCAGGCCCACACAGAAGTGTAACCAAAAATAACCCACCAAAGCTGCCTATCATTCTGTAATGGCTACCTTCACACATCAAACAAAACCACATAAAATCGAAATCAAATATTCACGACTCCCGATTGTTACAGCAATTTGAATCGATTACCGATTACGTCTATCTAAATATACAACAAAAAGCGTACTTATATGGTTCTAATATAATTCGAGACACGGAAACGTTACATAAATTAACATATAAATCGAATAAGGGCTATGAATGTGTGATATTAGCATTAGAAGCTTTTGCCTCAGGGGTAGCGAGAGACGACGACGGAGTGACGCCAATTTTAAGCTTGAAATAAGAGCAAGGAGTAAGGGAAATCAAAACAAGAGGTTAACGATGTAGAAAATTTTGAATGACAAATAGGTAGGTAATTGGACAAGTAGAGAGTAATTGGATAACAAATTGTGTGTTCTGTCATAAGTGGAATCATAACATAATATGTGTATATAAGGAATTTTTTATCAAACGAGGATTTTACTAGCAAAATTTGGTATACCTTTGGTTGACTGGTAGAGAATGCCTAAGGCATTAGGTAAGACCAACTTTGTTGTTATTTATTGCACAAAGTTACATGAAATTAATAAAGTTTTTTGATTCTGGAGTCTCGAATCAAACTTCGGAAAATAACTGAAAATGTAAGGTAGTTCTGCTAATAAGAGCCAACATAAAATCACTCAATAATTTCGACTACGTGAAGCTGATTCGGCATACCAAATCTGTTACATTATTAGTCAGCATAGTTGAATGTACACACAAAATGAATAATGAATAAATAGATTCAAAAATTAATCATCGTTAAATATCCAAAATCAATCACATAAAAAAATGGGGGAAACAATTGAGGTATGTTGTAGCAGCTAATTTTAAAAATCGAATTCTAACCAAACAGCTTTAAAACTATTCAGCGAAAAATGGTATCACTATTTGATAGTGTCCGACCGAAACTGGTTTTTACGACCGAAACCGAAACCGAAAACGAATTTCGGCAACGGTCTCAGTTTCGGCCGAAACCGAAACCGAAACCGAAACTTCCTAACAAGGATCATGTTAATGTTGCACTCGGTTTTAGTTTGGGGGTAGGTATTAGATAACGTTTTAAATCGAAAAACAGAAATGAAATAATACTTTTACTATACGGATACCTTGGCAGGTACCTATTTAAGTGCTAATAGTGCGTGTTAATTTAAAAAACAAAAAACACAATTATGTACCTAGGTCTAACTATACTTGCCACTTGTATACCTTGGTGAAAATTATTCAAATGAACTTTGAAACTCTGAATCCTTAATATTATCACCACTAATGCACTAAAGTAAGTACCTAGTACCTAACTAGTGTTTGTTTAGGTATAGGTAATGCTATACCTAAACAAACACACACATATATATTTTGGTTAATTTAACCCACCCGCTAGTGCGAGTGGTTTAAGTTAACCAAAAAATATTTAGATCGTTAAGTCAAACTTGATTCTACTATGATCCATGTATTACTTTGTTATGTTTATTGTTCCGTACCTCAACAATATAGATTTACTACCTAGTAAATTACTACCGACTCTTATGCTATATCACGTGATAAAACTTACCGAATTCAAAATAAATCACACGAAAACTCACAACAAACAAAACTAACTGCAAACACAAGCCTGTCACGACATGATTAGGCACGTGGACGCGGCAAAATCTTCGACGCTTGGATGGAATTCTCCGCACCGAACATGACCGAGCAAAGCGCGAGAACTCCCGAATGCAGTTTCGGTTTCGGTCGTAGTTTCGGCAGGTTTGCTGCCGAAACCGAAACTAAACCGAAACTCGTTTTTTGCCGAAACTCGACCGAAACCGAAACCGAAACCGAACTTTCGGTCGGACACTACTATTTGATCAAAATCTTTGTTCACGCTGTCTAACAGACCAGGGTTTCAAGCAATAACGTTATTATAAAACATAATAATAATAAAATGATAATAAAACGTTTAACATTGAACTCTATCGTCGCAGTTGTTATTGGTTCTATTGCTTACAGATCTTATTATTTGCTATTTACATTCAGAGTGAGATATTAAAGAAAATCGCTTTGAATGTTTGTATTGGAACTGTTATTTTAAAGGTCTGTCAATCGGGGTGAACGGGAACAAAGGGATGAATCAGAACTATTATTTAAAAGGGATTTTAACATTGGAATAATTTATTTATTTTGTTGCTACGTAGGATACTAAATAGTTAATTAAAATTCAGTAAAAAAAAATATCGTTATTGGGAACAAACTATATTATTTTGACACTGAAATCCTTTATAAAGTTTCGTTCTAATTCACCCCGTACGTTCCAATTCACCCCGTTTTACGGTACATCATATTTGTTTTCATTAGTATTTGCTCAGTAGCCCGGAGTTAGGAAATTGATGATGTAAGCCCCCGTGTCTCGGAAAACACCTAAAGCTGTTGGTCCGTTGTCCGGTTGGGCTGTCATACATAGACCTTTGACAGTCGTTACGGATAGTCAGAAGCTATGAAGTCTGACAACAAATCTAACCAAAGGTATCGTGTTGCCCGATAAATGGGTTATGGGGGACAGATAGGCAGTCGCTCCACATAAAACATTGGTATTCAGCCGCATCCAGTTAGACTGGAAGCCGACCCCAACATACGAGTAGTTGGGAAAAGGCTAAACAGATGATGATGATGATATTTATTCCCCAAATAGGGCAAGTAAAGAGAAACAGGATTTTGCAAAGTTAAGTTCGTTATGTCCCCCTTTACGTTTACCGGGAAGTTAATTAAATCCATTATACGTACATACCTATATACAGCATGTCATCTCGGTAAATCCATAAAAGCTGAGCTCCGGTAAGGGATTTATGATCCCCAACGGGTTAAATAGAGCTACAATTAGTGCTATAATCGTACTCGAAAGTACTTTAAACCGTGTCGCGTTTCACTCTAAATACTAGTACAAGTTTACAGGCAGGTACAACGTTTTAATTAAGTGTATTTTTTGTTTATTTGATTTTATTTAAACATTACGTTCTAATAACTGCGAACTGCGGGTGTAAATTGGTACACCTCTGCCTAGCCCTTCGGGGAACACAGGCGTGATTGTATGTGTTATAATTACGACAGTAAAAACAGTTTTTTTCCCTTAATTTTAACTCGTAAACTTTACATGTACCGAAGTTTACAATAAACATAATTTAATTTAGTTCCTCTGGAAATTCAGGCAGGTCAGATTACAAAAATTCTTTCACTGATAGTAAGATACACTATTTCCAAGTATCATAGGTTATGTTTTATGATATACTTGTCTTCCAAACAGACGAAGTTGCGGGCAGAAATTAGTAAATAATAAATAGATATTTTTCAGTCTTATAATAATAATACCAGCCTATTATTGTCTTACTGCAGGGCAAAGTCCTCTTCTCATACAGCGCGGTCTTCAAGTTCGTGCTTTCTGTGAATGAGAAGTGGGCTTTCAGTCTAAATTGAGCAATAATATTAGCAATATTATATAACAAATTCACATACGGAACACTAAAAGACTGTATCGTTTCGTTTTATTAACCAAAGTCGTAAAGACAATAGCGTTCCGCGTTAAGCGGATATAAAACCATAAAATATATATTATATCTTATATTAAACGTACCATGTAGTTCCCCCAAAGGAAATCAAGACCAAGTAAAACAGTGACGAACATCAAATTGTAAGATGTTTCAATAAAATCTTTATTTATTATCACTGAAGAAAGTTACCGTAGCCTAAGCTTAGTCTAAGGAATTTTTCAGTTTACAAGCGAATACCCCCTTTAAGCTTAGAATGTCAGAAGTCAGAATCGTTTACAAGAAACCATAAAACGAATTCTTAATCTAAGCTAAAAAAAAACGAATCAGTTATTTTTTTTGCATTTTTATTTTTATTTTTTTATTTTATTGAATAGGAACAACAAACAGCTACATTATAAATATTACATGTAAAAAAACAACTTACTTAACTAATAATGTAGCCCACAGCGCTGTTCACAGATTACCACTAGTAAATAAAACTTTAACTACACTAGGAGGTGAACTGTACATGCATGACAGTTACCTAATATTACGAAACTATTAGAAGAAAAAAGAGAAAACAAAAAACAAGAAAAGTAAAATTAAGTATTTTAAGAACAACAGAGAATTAGTCCAAGAGCTCAAGTGACTCATACAAAAGGTTACGAAATGTATTCAAGGAGCATGTAAATATGTCTATGTGTTCGAATACGTCATTGTAGGTTGCGGCCATTCGTCGAATCGGTGAGCGCTCACCAGTGTTAGATCGGCAAGTACCCACTGCAAAGAGTTTGCCTGCACGTACCTGCCGTCTATGAACAGTTCGGGGGACTGCATAACACAATACATTATTTAAATCAATACAATCAAAATTGCCGTGAACAATGTTATACAGAGTCAGTGCTTCTAATTGTTTACGTCTAGAACTGAGCGTCAAAAGCCTGTATTTATTTAGCAACTGGTTATACGGTAGATACATTTTGTGACACCTGTAGTGCATTGCACGAAGAAATCTATGTTGGACGTTTTCTATCGCGTCAATGTATTTGCCATAGTACGGGTTCCAGATGGATACAGCATATTCAAGCTGGGAACGGACTAGGGTTTTATATAGGCACAGGTACGAAGAGGTCCGTTTAAAGTCCCAAGAGGATCTCATTATAAATCCGTACATTTTATACGCTTTATTTACAATTTGTTCGACATGTAAATCCAAGCAAAGCTTAGAGTCAAGTAATATGCCAAGATCACGAACCACGTCAACTTTATTTAATAAAACATTACATAATGTGTATGGAAACCTTATAATGTTTTTATTTTTGGTAAAATTTAGATAGTTGCACTTGGGAATGCTCAGATGGAGCTTACTAGTGAAGCAATAGTCCGTCAGACGATCCAGGTCCTCTTGGAGGAGATAGCAATCTTGAATGTTACGAATAGGTCTATATACTTTGAGATCATCAGCATATAATAAAAATTTTGAATGATAAAAACAGGTACTTATATTATTTATAAAAATGATGAATAAAAGAGGACCGAGAATTGAACCTTGCGGAACACCAGATGTAACCTGGGTGGCATGAGAGTGGTATCCGTTTATAACTACCCGTTGACAACGGTTAGTGACGTACGAAATGAACCATCGCAACAAGTTACCACGAATACCATTAAAGGCTATACGATTTAGCAGCAATTCATGATCCACCTTGTCAAAAGCTTTTTGAAAGTCCGTGTACACTGCATCAACTTGTATACGATTGTCGATGTTATCAAATAGTTCACTAGAAAATGTCAATAAATTAGTTGTTGTAGATCGCTTTTTCACAAAACCGTGCTGTTGGTGAATTATAGTGTTATGTAGGATAGGATACACTTCATTATGCACCAGTCTTTCAAAAAGCTTCGACAAGGCAGATAAAATAGAAATAGGTCGGTACTGCTCAACACTACGCTTAGATCCACTCTTGTGTACAGGTGTGATATTAGCCTGCTTCCACACTGCTGGCATAACACCTTCTGCTATACATTTATTGTAGATTATAGCTAGGGGTCTACATATAAAAGAAGCAGTGTTTTTAAGAAAAAAAGCAGACAGTCCATCAGGACCTGGTCCCTTAGATGGATCAAGGGATTTCAGTTCAGCCAGTACCGATTCTACTGTAAAGTGCAAGTTAGAAACAACAATACCGTTAGGCGCTGTCTCTGAAGGTAACTCCCATTGAGAGAGTGCAGGTGAAGCAGGTTCATACACGGAAGAAAAGAAATCAGAAAACATATTGCAAATCGATTGAGGGTCGTTGGATATGTCGTTTTTATATTGAACTTTAGCCGGTATACCGGGTTTGTCTTTGCGGTTGGAAATGTAGATCCAAAAATCCTTGATGTTTTTATGTATGCTATCCTCAATCGACTGAATGTATTTTGAGAAGCATTTATCACAGTTTTCTTTAAAGAAGGTTCTATGCTGCGAAAATTTTTCGTAGTCTGAAATGTTGCCGTATTTCTTCCATTTAACCCATGCCTTTTGTTTTTTATTAAGTGCATTAATTAATGTTTTAGAAAACCAGACCGGATAACCGGCGGTCCTAGATGCTGACAGTGGCGTATATTGTTTAATTATTTCATCAATACTATTGTAAAATGTACTTAGTGCCTCTTCGGATCCCAAAGGTGCAAGAAGGTCCGTCCAGTCAATATCCTGGATTTTGCGGTTAATTTGCTCATAATCAGATTTGTAGAAGTTATATTTTTGTAGTGGTCGCTTTTTCATAGGTTGCACATCAACATTTAGACTTATGTCACAAATAAAAGGTGGGTGATACGTGTCAATCGGAAGCAGAGGAAACAACGCAGCCGATACCTCACATGGTTGGTTGGATATGAGTAGGTCAAGGATTTTGCCATTAGTATTTGCCACTACATTATATTGCAAAGCATTAAGTAAAGACATTAAGTTATTTATCTGACTACAGGTTACGGAAACACCTTTACCTAACCCACTGCCGATATGACTGCCAGTTGGGCCCAGTGTAATCCAAGTTATTTCTGGGAGATTATAGTCGCCTATTATGTAGAAACAGTCAAAGTCAAAGTCAAAGTCAAAGTCAAATCATTTATTTCAATTAGGCCCTTAAAAGGCACTTTTGAACGTCATTACATAAAAAAAAACATTAATATTGAATCTAGTTGCCCATTCCAAAAGGTAGTTTCGTATGGAGAAGAACGGGCAAGAAACTCCATACATACTCTTTTAAAAAACAATGTATTACAATAAGTTGTATAGTTACATTCATTACATAAGAAAAAAAATATAAATGTCAAAACGATCAATCAATAAAATAAAAAAATAAAAGTCACTCAAAGTACTACAATACGTACTCAGTGCTACAAATTAGAAATGAAAGCTAAATTAATCATATCATTTAACGCCAATATTGTGATCGTAGATGATTACTTCTAACATTTCAAAGACAACGAATCAGTGTGTGAGTCAAACTCAAAAGTAGAATTAATGTCGAGGAGAAAAACAATTATTGGTCAAAACAAATTAGTTTTATGATTAAATAAGCAACCAGTTGATTTTGTCAAGACTTAAAATTGTCCTAAGGAGCAAGACCAGCATGTTTCCAAGCATTATTATCTTGAATATAATCCTCTAACTTGTAGTATGCTTGTTTACAAAGTGTGCTTTTAATACAATTTTTAAATTTTCTTTCATTTAATTTTAATATATCATTAGGTATTTTATTGTAACATTTAACACAGTACCCCATGAAAGATGTGTGTACTTTGGACAATCTAAAAAATGGTTGAGCTAATTTGTCTTTATTTCTAGTGTTAAAATTATGTCTATCACTTATTTTATCAAACAGTCAACACTAGGGTCACCCAGTATCTGCTGTAAGACTTCAAAATGTTGCTTTTGAACTCTCTTCCTTCTTTGGTAAAGTTGTTAACACAACATTGGCAACTTAGACTCGGGTTAAAGGCAGTCTTTTGTATTAAGAACTTTACCTCAGTTGGAATAAAGTTCGAAATACTTAAGCTGGCTGCTAGATTTATGTTTCAACTAAACTAGTAATAAGTTGGAATGACTTTATGTAAAAATCTCTTTCAGTGATTTTTGGTATATTAAGTTTGAGATGAGCTGACACAAACGACGAGTCCAATTTATTGTAGCACATAAAATTATACCTTGTAGGTACATAAAATAAGATTCAAAATGACCGAGCCAAGTTCAGTGTCGCCCAAAACACAGTCTAGACGCATTTTAATCAAGATTCCGACACATACATCTCCCGGCTTCCTTTATGAGAATGACATATTCAATCTTCGGCTCCACTCGGCTGTACTCGGCCATTTTCGGTATCCGAACTTTCATTTAACGACTGTTCGATCGTAAGTCGTAACCCAAAGACCGGCTTTTCGAAGAAGCCAGGTTTATTACTGAGTTTCTGAAAACCGTAACTTTCTGTCGTAAATAGGATCTCTTTACAACTTACAAGAAGATGTTACCGCAAGTGATAATGAATCTTCCGTTGTAGGTAATTGGTATGACAACTGTGTAATTCAATTTGACGACACGGTTGGCGCAGTGGTTGCTATTGACTGCTGCGCTGCGTGTATTTATCTCAGTAACTATAACTGCTGATACGTAATTTAGAACCTATATTGATTTTATATAAATAAATAAAATGTTATTAAATATTGTTGAATTTTTATTTTAAGTTAGCGCTATATTGCAATGAAGTAGTCAGCAAGATTTCGCATTTATCATAGAATCGTTCGATTAATAAACACTTATTGTTAACTGCCTCGTTGGCCTAGTGGTCCTAAGCACGACTGCTACGCTAGAGGTCCTGGGTTCGATTCCAAGGTCGGGCAAAAAGTGATATTAGGTTTTTCTATGAAATTCTCAATTGCAGCTCGGAGTTTGGATTTGTGCCCGGTTAATGGGAATAGGCTCGCCAACTATTACATGGAACGTAAATATACCGGCGAACTGTGGGTGTACGTTGGTACACCTCTGCCTAACCCTTCGGGGAATACAGGCGTGATGGTATATTTTTTACAGATCCATTATTCGCATTCATCCATTATTCGCGGATGCACACGAAGTCCCCAAATAAAAAGTAGTCTATGTCCTTTCTTTTGGCTCAAACTTACCCCGTACCAAATTACATTAAAATCGGTTCATCGGTTTATTATTGAAAGTCTAATTTATATATTTATTTAAAGACAACCAACTTCTACTTACAGTTTGCAAAAAACATAAAAGTGTAATAGAAGACAGAGTAACTTTAGCATTTTTAATATTAGTATGAATGAGGTGGGTCTCCACAAAATAAAAAGCTTTTGTGGAGTGTTCCGTAGCCTTTAAATGCATTAGAATAGCACACGGGACGATGTGTACCAAGTACCGACAACTCAGATTTATAGTAGGTAATCTAGTGAAAGATTTTATAGTGTCATTGCCATGGCAATGCAGTAAAACGTTTTCTACTGAGAGGCCTAATAAATGACGTCATAAACCAGGATTTATGACTCTAGTTTTCAATCATCAGGTATTCAACTACGTAATTAAAAAGATTCTGGACTTCCGTGTTGGTTCTAGGTACTAACTATAGCTGGTTAGGCATATCCAACCTTATTTTATATTAATAGTACTATGAGATAGACTGCCTCGTTAGCCTAGTGGTCCTAAGCGCGACTGCTACGCTAGAGGTCTTTGGTTTCGATTTCCAGGTCCAGCAAAAAGTGTTACTGGGTTTTCCTGTGAAATTCCCAGTAGGAGCTCGGAGTTAAGATTGCCCGGATAATGGGAATAGCCTCGCCCCCAATTACATGGGACTTAAACATACCGGGGAACTGTAGGTGAACGTACCAAGTTGTTTTTATAAAATGAATAAAAATGTTTATACTGTAATTATACAAAAAATCAACTTTTAAAATGTTTGTTTATCTGTCTGTTCGTTCCAGAAAATCACCGTAAGGCCGAGTCCGATTTTATTAGAATTTTCACTGACATATAGCTGATGTTATAAGGAGTAATTTAGGCTACATTTAGTTACTTCCCTTGTAATAAAACTTGATCATCGAAATTCACTCGAACGAAATTAGCAAGCAAGTTAACATTACAAAATCTGTTACTCTTTATCTTAGATCAATCTCAATCTGTTAACTTAGATCAATTTTGTTTTATGTAACAAAATTGATCTAAGTTACACGTTAAATTACATTACCTACTGTTGTAAAACATAATTACAATCTCAGTCTTCAGAGACCCCTAGTCACTAGTTTTATCTTTGTCTGCCAATAACCAATAGCAATAATTTCTACTTTCATTTCACTTTCCACATATCCAATTTCAATAGCTATTTGTCAACTAGCTTCTGAGTATGACTTTGCTCCTTATTTCTTTTGTTTCTATTATTGTACAGGTGTACCAAAGAGATAAAATCATGGGTTAAAATATAAAAAAAAAAAACAAATACCGGTCGGTAAGTTTTAGGAATCGGACAAAGAGTTTTCATGTACATAAATCATATGATACGGCTGGTGCAATGGTTAAGCGATTTGTTGCTGCGCTACGTGTCGCGGGTTCGATTACCGCACAGAACAAATAATATATAGCCTACAAATAGTTGTTCAGGGTCTGTCTGTTTGTGTGTCACTATATAGGAGAAATACCTAGCGTGGGGCTTTTAAACGATGTATTTAAAAAAAAAAATACTTTCACCCCATGAAAGATAAAAGTCAGCCATTCGTTATATTATTTTACGTACAAATAACAATTCTCAGTGATAATTTTGCGTGATTTCATGGTAGTGGTTTCTCTTGCTAAGTGATATTTATGTCCCGGCTTGCTTACATACGGCCCATAAAGTTCCGAAGACGCTTACAAATCAGTTTTCTTTCACCGCTTTTTCCTGTTTAATTACTGAGTTTGCGGTTATTTGCTGTTACGTGTGGTTATGGATAAGAGAGCTGGAGTGTCTGTTTACTCGTATTCAGCTGGTTGTGTTGTGTTCTTTTCGACTTCGAAGACGCACTTGGGTCTTGTAAAATGTTCAACAATCAAAGTAAACGTATTTTTGCTATTACTCGTAAACCGTTGAAAAGCGTTTTTGAACGTCAATTACTGAAAAAAATAATTGAACTTAGTTGCTTAGTTGTACTTAGTTGGTGGTTTCGTATGGACAGGAACGGTCAAAAAACTTCATGCTTACTTTTCTATTAAGATACAAATCAATTGCCGCATGTACGAAGATATATTACTACTCTCTGATTTTTTTTCTAAACTCTTAGAAATCACCGGGAAAGTAAAAAAAAATGATGGTATGTGTGTATGAAACTGCACCCGTGCGAAATTAAGGCGTACCGACAGTTGACAATATTTTTTTTAACTTATTATATTAACTTACGTAGTCTTTTGTGTGTCGCATACACCTTTCATTCATTATCGTGATTTGAATCATTTCACTTTCACTGCATTCAATAAAAGGTCAAGTTTAAATGCCAGTTGTATAAGTAAGAGATGCATACATTAATAGTTAATAGTTCTTCCTACCTCAAAGGCTAATCTAATTGACATTGCAGTGACGACGTGACTTCTTGATGACGATTTTGGAAAAATCTTTTCTTACCAGGGCAGAATAAACTAGGAACATACCTGTCAACAATATAAAAAAAAAAACATTATTATTATGTTAATAAAAAATATACTTAAAGATTTGTACATAAGTGCTATTTTTCGCAATTTGTTAAGTTACTGTATGAGAATTCAGCTTTCATAATTATATTTATGTCAGTGAAACTTTGAAAGAAGTCCATGGATTGCTTGTTTTTTTTTTACACAATGTTACATTTTAACAGAATGAGTCATTCCCTCGTAAATAACCCCAGCAAAAGCATAGGCGAATTAAGCTATGTATATAATTAGGTAAATTAATAAAAATAATATTAACGCGTATTTCAGACAAAAAAAATATCTTAAAAATAATATATTGTAGTAGACTAATCGCCAGTTTTTCGCACAAAAAATAAATGAGACAAATAGTCACGCACGCGTAAGCTGCTGCGATTGGTCGTTGATAATTCAGTCAAGAAAGCAGCCAAGATCAGGCTTAGTAGAAGTTATATGGAAAGACGTTAATACCAAGATATAGAGTACATAAATAAATTACCAGAGCCGTAACATGAGGATATACGATACTTCGTAACTGAAGGTCTGGCGAGAGCTCGCGAACGTAACACTATCTTTTAGCATTAAAGAAAGAAAGAAAGAATGAAAGAAAGAAAGAAAGAAAAAAAAAAGAACTGAGAAATGTTTACTGACTCAGACCATGTGCACGTAAAAATAAGAATGAAAAGGTTAAATATAATATAATAATGTGTGCCCTACAGCTATGCCAAACAGACCCAGTTCAGCTAAAATGCTAGACTATTTTGTGCTTGTCATAAAGCAACTAGAAACGCGATAATATCACCAATTGCTATAAATAAAGACTTCAAACTAAACAAAAAATAATGTGTGACGGCTATTTCCAATTTTCATTCAAAATTCAAAAAGATCGATCGTTTGAAAGGAGTCGATCGAATTCAAGTTACGCTTTTTCTGCGCGCTCATGCAAGGCTCTCAGAAGTTAAATAAAAATGTATATGGAGAAGGAAATCCGGATAATTAAGATAAGTTGTGTGAAGTCTGTGATGTTTCCTCCGGGATTTATTGGTCTTATCTTCAGGGAATTAGAATTTATGGTTTAAGAAAAAGGCATTTCGTGTAATTCGTTCGCTAAATAACTAATAACGAAGAAATTGGTTTTCTATACCAAAACGTATGGGTATTTTCTTATGTATTTGGATGGCAATCAATCTGACGGCCTACCCGGTGCTAAATGGTCACTGCTGCCTGTAGGCATCAGGAACACCAAAGTCCTCAGCCTTACCATTAAAAAAACAAAGTTGAAATGTCTACTAAAATATTATAATAAAGCTAAAGGGGTTTTTGGTTTCTTTAAATGCGCAAATGTCTACAAATGTAAATGACAGCCATATTCATGAGGAAAGACATAGGCTATATAACATTACGCTATGACCCATGGGAAAGACCCAAGTCAAAGACGCGGGTAAAAAAACCACGCGGATATAGTTGTAGGCAGAAGCTAGCGTTTCATTTGCCTGTAATTGCACCATCAACCATACCTTTTAAACAGAAACACAGCAACACTGCTTTGTGGTACAAATACATTGGTTTTTTTTACCGATGGGAAATCATCAAATGACTTTCCCCGCCCTGGGCGGGTCGAGAGGGAGTGTCAGACTTTTACTGACTAAAACCCATCCATGTTCCTTCTTGTGCCCTTTGCGTTCCGGAGGCGCGGTATCTCTTTCGAACAACCCGCAGCCCCGGAAATACATAGGTACGGTGGTAGAACTTCCCAACAATATTTAAACAGTTTTAAAAAGTAATTTCCATATAAATCCAAAGCCGTTGGTCCCGGCTGTCATTTGTAGATCTTTGACAGTCGTTACTGTTAGTCAGAAGCCCGAAAGTCTGACAACCAGTCTTACCAAGAGTATCGTATTACCCATTACTGGGTTGTGGAGGTCTGATAGGCAGTCGCTCCATGTAAAATACTGATATTCAGCTGCATCCGGTTCGACTGGAAGCCGACCCCAACATAGTTGGGAAAAGGCTAGGCAGATGATGAATTTCCATACGCAATTAGATCGAGTCTTAATTTCCGAAGTCAGATTGCAAGCGGAGCATAATATCGTGATAAGTAGTTGCCATAACGACTCCAGTGTCGACGTGATCCGAATCTTAGTCTTGCTTGTTATCAATCTCTTTCTATCTGTCACTTACTATATTACAGAATTAAAGAAGCGTTTACACTGTTTAAAGCAAGGTTGACAAATATCCATAGTTTTAGCACGGAACAAATAGTTGTATGGTGTACAGATAGTTGTTCCTGATCTGGCTGTTTGTGTATGTGAGTTTATATGTTTGTAAACAGTAGAGGTCTTAATATAGACCTAGGTCTACTAAATCCTTTAAAAATTAGGACCTAGGTCCTAATTTTCCATGGATTTAGTGTTTGACTTTAGACTCAAACGCGATCTTTTTTTTTCTAAAACTGTATCGTACAAAAGTGCAACACCTACAAGATCAAAGCAATTCTTTAATCATTTATCGCTGAAAACGGTTAACCCTGTGTTATCAACAATTATTTACTGAATCCGCGGTAAATATCTTTATTAAGATGTTCCTTCCACGATGTATAACGTAGTAACTCGACATATGTGGTTATGAATGTGCATCATGAATGCGGTGGACATCGCAAATTCGTGACTAAACCGCACGGATTAACGGATTTGCGAGGCTAATACAATCAGTAGAATGGACTAATTCCTTGTTTTGATAACCCCTTATTTACGGAAGGCGATCTCGGGATCTTTAGCGTAAGTGTAGGAAAGAAATGTTGGGGATTTTTTGACAGAAAGAGTTCGATAAATCCCTTCTGCCTCCAACAGGTCGGCGAACATCCATTAGGATTGTTCACCTCGTTCAGATAAATAAATTCAGAAGATTAGATTAAAACCTAAAAAGTTACTTACATTTTCGAGAGATAACTATGAAAGCCAGGCAAAACCGGAAAAAGGATGGTTTAATCGTTTAAGAGATGATTTGACAACAAAATGTAAAGAAGAACAAAATCGACTGAATCCTTTACAGTTCAGAAGCACATGAAAATGGTTTAATTGAACTAAATACTCTGACTCTGACTTTGACCCCAAATAAATTAACATAAAGGCAGGACCATAATAAATGCTATAAGACAGCAGAAAGTTATAGAAGTGTTAAACTGTACCCTCATTTGCTTCTAATAAGTAATAAAACTTTATGAACAACGTAACGTTATAAAAGTAAAGGTTCAACCGCTCGCTTTGATTAGCTATTAATTATCCATAAAACTTGATTGAGCTGTGATATCAGCTTTACATTAACTACATAGTTTTATTATGAGATAAGTCCATGGTTAGTATAATTAGAGATTACGTAGGTACCAATGTTAACGAGATCACAGTACATTAGTTACCTAAGTGATTTAACCATTATTTTGGGGCCGAAAGTTTCAATTTAGAACGTGTAAGTTAGAAAATATTAGCTATTTACACTTCGTCTGCCTGGAATTCGAAGACTCCCTTAATTCGGCTCTGTAGCAAATCCGGCCCTGTTTTGAACTGACGTCATCGACATCAAATTTCAGATTAATAGGTCGAGTAGTTTTGGAGATTTCGTGTTTAGTTAGTGAGTGAAGGAATGAATTACGTTTCGCTTTTATAAATATACAATCTTTCTTTTTGTTTATCAGGAATCATCACCATCATTAATAAAAGCTTTTACTATGGGATCAAATATGAAATCGCGAAAAATAAACGGGCTAAATAACACTAAAAGATTTTGTTCAAATCGGACCAGTAGTTCCTAAAATTAAAGCGATTAAATAAAGAAACACACTGGTCAGCTTTATATTATTATAGTGTAAATAAAGGACTGAATAGTCTCAAAATTTCGTCTTTCAGATAACTTAGTACCATTTCGGACTAATTAATACAAGCATTAGTTTAGACGACCACTAGCTAGGACCGCAAGAGATTCTGAAGCCTGCCTGTGGTTTGCAACAGTAAGCTTTCTGTTGGAGACAAATCTGAGAATATAAATGCCTTCTTGTGTTATGTACTTGTGTCTGTTTATTTAATTTAACTTTATACAATAAAAAGGTAGAAAACCGGACTTACTGCCTTTGGCGTTTTCTACGAGTCAACCAAAGGTGGTGAAGAGATAACTTGGCACATGCACATTATTATATTACTTTTTACAGATTAGGGAAAGAAAAGAGGATTAGGGTTTCTATATGTATGAAAATTTAAGTACTTGTTTGGGTTTGAAAAAGGGAGTTCCGTACCACCGTGCAATATTCAACACTGCAAAAAATCACGTTTCTTGTTTACATATTTTAATTTGTCATTATGTGTTGTTATACGAGTATCAGCCATAGTAATACACACTCTGTGAAAATCTCAAATGTGTTCCTATAACAGTTCAAAAGAAATAGACCTTTTACAGACGCTATATTACTAACAACATGGTTCTATTTGGCAACCTTTTGACTACGGAACTTCAAAAGCCCTAAACAAATAAAAAAATAAACAATATTTCCAACAAGTGTGTACGCCATCTTGAAAATGTCACAGCGTGTCTGGTCCCACAGATCTCATTTGACATTTAATACTTATCGTCGAAATGGTCCACTTCCATACAGTTATAATGAACTATGAATGAGGTTAATCCAATTACTATGTCGATAACACTGTTCTACTTACTTTAATATTATAATGGGATTTGTGTGAGAATATTGTGGTATTATAAAGAAAAATCTGTAGTGACAATGTACCCAAATTCTATCTTTGTTTGAGCTGAATTATTCTTTTTTCAAAACATAGATGGCACCTATAACAGAACTTGTTAAGTTTGGTTTTACATAAAGCTTGGTGTTATAGGTACTGCGTTTGGAATTTGTAATCCATGGATCCATTTTGTTTATTTCTAAACCAAAAGCAAGGCGTAATGATCCTTCTAAATAATAATTGTGCATATTTTTTATTATTCAATTCTACGATTTGTAATCAAAATGTTATGTGTCAAGACGTATATCTGATGAAAGGGACGTTGTGTATGTTTCATGCGTTTTGATCGTGTAGGTGTCAAACTTTTGTATGAAACAGTTTATTAATTTTTGAAAAACCGACGATTAATTTTGGCCCTGAATTTTCCCCTGAGAGGTCTAGAATTATGTACAGAACCCACAGTAAGAGTTTCCGTTACGATGTCCCTCCCTCCCCATATGAGCAACCTCGGATTTAAAATCATAATCGACTGATTTTATATATCTGTAGCGACCTAGATTCTCTATAACTTAACAATTTTATTTCTTATTTTACCACAACTGCTTTTGAGACAAGTATCGTCGAAGTTGGTATCCAATGTTAAAAGAAAACTCGTGTTATTAAATCTGAAAACTTGGCAGAAGTCGGAAGTGGCGATACATTATACAATGAACATGTTCTTGGTGAGACGCCAAAACATACAAGTAATGGAAACCGCGAACGATAAAGCTAAAATACCAAGATTCTAAGCTTCTGCCCGTGGCTTCGCCTGCATGTTTTTTTTTACCCCTGTTACGTCTTGAAGACCGAAGATTTAAAGAAGGTGGTGGTCAGCGGATGGATGTGGCCTGCCCAGGATCGGGATGGTTGGCGCTCTTTGGGGGAGGCCTACATTTAGCAGTGGACGGCTATAGGCTGATATAATGATGATGATGTTGAAGTTACTGCTCCACTCACGTGGGTCATATAGTGCGTGTGATGTTATATAGCTATTTTTTTTAAGGATAGGAATTCATCCATTGACTTCTTCCGCTCTGGGCAGAGCGGAAGGGAGTGTCAGACTATTACTGACTAAAACCCACCCGTGTTTCTCCTTACGCCTTTTGCGTTCCAGGGCCGCTGTAACTCTTTCGAACAAATTCCGCAACATGTTATATAGCCTACACTATGAATCTAGCTACATAATGATTTTTCGAATCCGACTGGTACTTCCAGAGATTTACGTGTTTCAACAAACAAACAAAAATCTCTTTAGTTTTACTATATTATTATAGATTTTCATGTTTGCATTCTGAAAAGGAAGTTGGTGTCAGTTTGAGTGGAATGTAAATATTAAACATTATTTTTGCAAATAATGGTGAGAACATTTTGAAAGAATGAGGTTAATTGATTTTGGAAGTATACCTGTCCTGCTATTAATTTTCTTATTACTTCACCGTCATAATTTATACAATCTGCACATCCATCGATTTTAGATTGACACTAATCTAAATCCTTTGGTTTTGGACTTTGATCCCGACCCAAAAGCAGCACCCAGCAGTAGTATTCTGTAAAAAAATCTCTCTGTAAATTTAGGTTAAGTGTATTCGACGTGTGCTGACTGACTCCTAGCATGTGCAATGATAACTTGGCTCAAGATCACTTCTATTAAAATCTTCAAATGAGATTTTACAGAATAGCACTACTTTTTTATTCTTTACTCGTCTTCAACTAGTACCTCAGTGTTCTCACTGTTCGCTATATTCCTTCGCTTCATTATTTTTATTACTATTCAGCTAATTTACAATAAACTACACCGTTAAAACGTTTTTAAGTACCTGGTTTCCAACTGCCAATAATTTGAAAACGGCGATTAGTAAAATCAGTTTAATTAAATAATTCTATGAAATGTGAGAAACTAATTAAATTACCGTTTAGTACTATTACGGGTTCAAAAGCAATTAATACCTTTTATATGTGCTGCTTTAAAACATCCTTTATAATTAAAGTTTTATTCTAATCGTTAATCTTGACCATAAACTTTGTAGTCAAGGCTACCAACTTTACAAAAACAAAATAGGAAAAAGAAACCGCTAGTAATAATTCCAGTAGCTACTTTATACATCGTGAGGTTGTTATCTGTCGCAGTGTGCGCTTGCGGTGTAAGTAAGCAAATGTGCCGACGCGGGCGCACCTTGTTGCCGACGTGTATTTGACATACGGGCGAGAAAGATCGACAATACTCATAATAATGAACTAGAAGATACATTTTTATAACGAGGTAATGGTTTCGATTCCATTGGAAGAAAAAGCGATGGTCGAATTGTTGACCTCTGACTAGAAGTTTGGCATAAACAGACCTTTAATGTCAAAACCGCTCAGTCGGGGGCGCGAATGTAGTCAGATGCGTCAAGTGTACCTATACCGGGCTCCCGACTCATGGTGGTAGAACGAATCATGGGGTTTTAGTCATGAAGAGTCCAACATAACCTACTATGAAGGAGATCCATGAGAGATTTAGAAAAAAATGCACTCGCTCTCCCAGAAAACTTAAAGATTCCAGCACCCATATTTTCCATCAACTGAGCTGTATTTACAATACTCAATATCTTTATTGCTTTTTCATATTCAAATCGCAACAAATTGAGAATCACAATAAAAAACACGTAGCTATTGCCAACACCAACAAGTTGGCCCCAACATACTGTCCAACCTTCCCACCAATACCAACCGTTCTCATCCGGAACATCTGACGAGCACAAATCAGATAGCACCATCTTCTAAGCCGTCGTAGATCACTATCGCGACACTTCATGACATCCACATGCAAAATGAATAATGGCAGCTATCTTCATCAGCAGACATACCGTCTAGCGAAATTCTGCTTAGAAAGTAGATGGTTCTATTTGATCTGGGGTTTCTTGTACAACTATTGTGTTTTTGGGGTGCGTTGAAACAGGTTGGCTGGTCTTGTTTGCGTTACTTTCACTGTAATTTGAGGAACTGAGGCTTGTATTTGTAAGTGCACGACTTATTGTTTTATCGTTTGTATGTTTATCATCCTTTTAAAATGATTACTTAGTCGAAACTCAGAAAATCCGTAGTTCAGTTGACTAACACATTTTTGTTTGGAATTAGTTACAACGTATTTTACCGTTATGTGTTTATTAATGTTTAAAATCTAATCTCAGCGGCAATCAATGTCAAAAACTTGTCAGAAATTAACGTAAAATATAGATGTTATTGACAAATTGTAACTAAGGTTTTTTTTCATTAAAATGAATTGTATTACGGTCGTTCTAAAAATATGTTAATGGTGGCTCTAAATCAAGTGTGACAATCAAATAAAAGGAGATAGTCGGGTCACTGTGTAATCCAAAATTTAAAATACCAATTTAAACTTTCAGTAACACAAAGTATTATTAAAGTTTATACAAACATTTGATGCCCTATGACCTTCCATTTTTTATTCACTGTACCTACATAGTTTGTAATTTAATTTTTATTATTTAATGTACTTTTATGTCTATTTACAGTTAAATAAAACACTTTACAGAATAATAAAATACCAGTTTAAGTATACAATGACGTGTATCATGTAAACATCAAAACACAGTCGGCACCGCGCAGATAGACGCCAGATTGCGAATCTTCTCATCTCACTTAAAACGACCATCAAGACTTACAAAGTATTTAATGGCTTGCATAGCAATGACAATCCTTTCCTTCGCCATTGAGTATCGTTTATCAGATCTCCGTACACATAAAAACTATTACAATGTTTATAACACACCGCTCTAGCGATCTATTGACCTTAATCACACGCATTAGAAATGTGACTAGCAAACAGAGAAATCAGACATTACACTGCGTTCCCGATAACGGCCACACTAAGAAATATTATTGAAATCAAGTGAAAATATTGTTTCCGCCACCATTGGCGATCTACCATCTTTTTTCTAGCTATCTCGTTCAGATTGATTAACGCCGAATCTTCTGTCTCTTTTGTGTAAACCGTGACGGCTGACTGATCTTATTTGTTTATTTAACTATTGTCTAGTAAAAGCTGTTTCATGGTTCTGCTGATTATAATCATTGTCCACCATTCGGCTCGTTTTCTCATCTGTCTTAATTGTCAATAGTTTGACACTTTCAAAATTATGTAGAGAAAGTATTGCAATGGTATGTCACGAATCGATTTTAATCAAAAAAATTTTTCTATATTGCTAAAACATGGCGGTCAGTCGTGCGTCTTATTAAATGGATGGATACATTCATTCGTGTTATGATAGCATCTAGTATTCAGGGCATTTTTATGTGTTGGATAGCTATGGCCCGCGGTTTCACCCACCTTGATAAAATTTATGTCATTGGTTACTGCTCTGTGTGTTATAGACTTATGAATCTAACTACCTTATACAAATATTTTTTTTTACAATCTTACCGGTAGATGCAGAGATTAGCGTGTTTAAACAAGCAATAAAAGACAGAATCACTTCAGCTTTATTATATTAATATAGATTTCAATAAATTCCGGTCAGTTATTTAGATATTTTTATACGTAAACTAGCTAATACCCTGCGGTGTCATTCAGTTACGTCTTTAGTTATTGCTCCGCTTTGGTTAGTCGTACAGTGATGTTCCATACGTATTATCCTTCCTCTTGATCACTCTATCTATTTATGAAAACCCCATCAAAATCCGTTGCGCAGTTTCAAAGAGCATACATACAGCGGGAGCGACTTTATTTTATACTATGTAAAGAAAATGACTTTTTGTAAATAATGTGTCTATTCATTATTCAGAAGGACTCCATTGCCTACAGCATTAGATTACTCTGTAGATACACCAAACGCATCTGTACTTCTTGTGACGTTAATATTACATTGTGTTCAATCTTTATTGTTATCTTAACGATGGAATTAATCTTCTTTTTTCTTTCTGTCTTTTGTTTTTTATTCAAGTGTTAAATTTTACTTGCAGTTTTATATCGAAGTTTATTATCATTGGTGTTTATGACTGCAAGTAGCGAGGTTAAATTCACAACGTCTATGGGTACCGGCGAACTGTGGGTGTACATTGGTACACCTCTGCCTGCCTAACCCTTCGGGGAATAAAGGCGTGTTGTATGTGTGTATGTATCTATCGGTAACTTAATAAATTAATTTATGATTTTTTCACCAGAATATTTGCATAATGTACCATATAACATTATATATGGTTAAAGTGACATAAGGTTTCACTAGACTTTCTAGCCGTGCTAATTTTTAAGTGGTTAACAGTAACGAATCATAATAATAAAAGTACAATCTTATTATATAGTGCAAACAGGGATAATTGTCGACTGGTGTTCCATTTCATTGTAAAGCCATGTAAGGGGGCCTCTGCGATTTGGCTTCGGCTCCTCGTACGCCTTTTAAAGGTCCGGGACCCTAAGGTCCCGAGATAGTTAACGAAAGTACAATCTTATTATATAAGGTATACTTATTTGTAACTAGCAAACCGTCCCGGCCTCACACAGGTAGAAATTTCCGACTTTTCTTCCTTCCTAATCTAATCCGGGAAATTATGAACATAACAAAAAAGGAATCAGCCAAATCGGTTCAGCCGTTTACGAGTTTTGCGCTTAGCAACACAATTAGTCATTGCATTTTATTTATATAGAAGATAGATACATAGATTATAACAATTTATTTATGTTGATAAGCTTATTAGTTTCACAGATGCAATGTTTTAATGCGTTTCTTCTATCATAGAATAAGTAGAAGCCCCTGTCTACCTAAATACTTTTCGCATACCATTTCTTGAAAGTAGGTTACATGTATTTAACATTCTTTATCTACTGTTTGAGAAAATGAGCCTATTCCAGCGACACGATTTTTAGTATACACGAATACTATCTGATATAAGAATGTTGTTAATCTACCCCTAAACATTTTTATAAACTACCAATACCTCCTGGTTTTACCTGCGTTACGTAACAGTCCGTGCCACAAAAGATGAGACTTGACCTCCAACTTTATTATTTTGTAATAAATATTGTGAAGAATTTTTGTATGTTATTTTAATTCCAATGTCATCGAAAAATCCCAGTTATCCATACAAATTATGGATAACTATTTCGTACACTTAGTACCTGCGGAAGCTCCCTAAACTGACACTCGCCAAGTCTCATCTTTCGTGGCACGGACTGTACGTCTTTGATTACTGCTGCGCCCCCGTGTAACATAGCATAATGTCATGTAGTATAACCTAGCGGATAAAAGGGCAAAAATATTTTTCTAATCAGACCAGCGCTTTCGTAGGTTAGCGCGTTCAAACAAACAAACTCAGTTTTTATAATATAAGTATATAAACGAAAGGTAGCTTCGGATCTGGATAAGGCCTTTATATTCATGCGGAGGAAGTCGCAGGTAAAAGCTAGTAATTCAATAACAACTTGCAGTCAAAGCAATTACTTCATGTCTATGTATTGGTTTCTGTACAAGTATTTATTTGTTTAATTAAAAGGTCACGACTCTCTGATCAGGGCCGGATTAAGGTAGAGTGGGGCCCCTAGCAAATTTTACCAAGGGGCCCTGGGTTTGCTTTAGTTCTTAAGCTTAAGGTAAAAATTAAACAGAACTGTTATAAACAAACTTTTCAGGATTTAGTGTAGAAAATTTTGAGATAACACTAATTCTATCAATTTGTCCTACTTCTTGTAGTACACATTATTTGTGATATGGCTGTCGCTTACTTCGAGAGATGTGTTAAAGTTTTAAATTAGCGTTTATTTCGCTTTCGCAAAGAATAAATGGATTTTCTTTCTTTTTTCTTATATATTTTGATACTAACGTTTTCCTTTGGCCTGTTGTAGCGATACGTGGTAGAGGACTTTTAAGAGTAACAAACATCCATTTGTCCATCCATCCTCACAAACTTTCGCATTTATAAAACGAATAAAATGATATTATTTTCAAGCTCAGGCAGGCACGGGTTCGTCGGCCCCCAATACGCGGGGCCCGTAGCCCTTGCTACTCTTACTTCTTGTCTAATCCGGCACTGTATCCGATGCATTGGACGGAAATCTATGTTGTAATGACACAATAATTTGAAGTTTCTGTTTGTAACTGGGAGTTATTTCTCACAATTTGTATACATTTATCATTGATAAAGTGAAAACGCGTTTGTAATAGAAATCCTTATATTTTATGGGTAGTGGATGATAGTCAACAACGGTTACTGTTTGTGGGACTTGCTTGCGATGCGCTCATGAGCAAGAAGTACGAGCTTCGAGAGAATCTTAACTCAATGGAGTAAATAATAGCAACTAGGTAATGCTTACTAATTATGAATTATTTATTAAAACTTTATGCACAAATGTAAAAATGCCTTAGGCATTCTCTACCAATCTAGCTTAGGGTGATGCGCAGAGACAAAACATAGTAAGTGCAAGAAAAAGGAACAGAAACAAAAAAAAACAAAGATAAAATATAGTAATAAATACATATATACGAGTACATACATACAAAGTAGCGAGAGACAAAAATACATAATGGATATTATAACAAATTAATTGTGGGACGAATCTGCCAACTCCTTAAGGAAGTGTTCGCGAGCTTTTACCTTGAATGTGAATCGACTGGTGGTGAACATCATCCTGATGTTCTGAGGTAACGCATTCCAAAGGAAAACCGCCCTAATATAATATATATTGACTTATACCAACTAATACCGAGTAAGCGCTTATTATACCACCCAATTGGTAGGGTGCTTAGCTATCTCATAGGTAGGGTAGTGTAATATAACTAGGACCGATTAACCTTAACTAATACCTAACTAATACTTAATAACATAAAGTGCATCGTCGTTTCGTGAAGGTATTTGCATAAATTTTAGCTTAGACCTTCAATATCTTCAGGAAAACCACAAGCCTGGTCTAGAACAAAAAACAACTTTCGACTTTGTCAACTATGGGCCCCCTACTATACACAACATTATCATACCTCATTACCATTACCCATTGTAAAATGCAACACCGCAGTAGTAAACCTACTAACAATTTCTCCGCTCCATACAGCCTTATTACCTCTTAACCCACCACATAACAAGCCAAGCTTCTAAGTAACCCTGTTTACCCCATAAAGGTTTACAAGCTTGATGTTAGTACATAATAAAGGGTTAAGAGAGTTGCCATACGGGCGCTGCCTGTGCGCCGCGTTTTTGCAATGCACTGAGTGTCACACGAGTGTTGCAATGTCGCAACGCAACACCACTTACTTCGACGTGGCAGCTTTGGTGTAGGGAGTGTTAGTCTTTGAACGATAATGGAGTCCTCCGCGCCTTGTCTCCCTGACTTGTTTTGTCGCCGCATTTTGTTTCAGCCCACCGTGTGGCATATCATTAAGGCCCTATGGTAAGCAAATGTAATGTCGATAATAACGCATCGCGGTGCAAAAAGCTTCAAAATAGCGATACGTTTGATGTAAATTGTATCGAATAACCACAAAAACACAGTAATTTTGAGGTTTTCATTAAACTGAGAAAAAAATATACGGCTCAGTTGGAATAATTTATAGATGTCTTTAGTTAATGAAATTCCCTATAGTATAATTACATAAATTATATAGTTTACGCTCAAAATTCTGAGATGTACGTGACGTTTAAACCCTTGGCAATACGCTAATTTTTCCAGGCATTTAATATAAAACCCCGCTAGTCTATGCGACATAAAAATTGTGTTTTCGGTGTCCTGTGTTCGGATAGCCCCTAAAATTTATATGTATAAAAAACTAAAAAACCCGACTGCTATTCTTTAAAAATCCCTAAAACAAGATAAATTGTAGCAGTCGGGACCCATTCTAGAAATGGAGGATTAGTGAATTGAGAGCACATACCTATATTACATTGCAGATGGTCCCGAATGGGTCCCGACTGCTACAATTTATCTTGTTTTAGGGATTTTTAAAGAATAGCAGTCGGGTTTTTTAGTTTTTTAAATTACCGTTTTTTATTTTTTATTTTTTTAGTGTTTTAAAAAAGAAATTAATATACCCAGTATCACTCTTACAGTAAATACGAATCTACCGACACCTCTCAAGCTAAAATCCATCGAGCCGTTCAGCCTTCAGAGCGAGCCAAACATTTGAATTTGGCGCCAAAAATCCGCCATTTTGTTTTTTTTTTATTTTGATATACCCAGTGTCACTCTCACAGTAAATACGAATCTAACGACACCTCTCAAGCTAAAATCCATCGAGGCGTTCAGCCTGCAGAGCGTGCCAAACAATTATACATACATACATACATACATACAAACATACCCTCGAAAAACATAACCCTCCTTCTGTCGCAGTCGGGTAAAAACTACGGAGCGTCACCGCTCAGGCGTCGCAGCACCAACGCAGCGCACCGTCAAAGCCCGTCTGGCATCTCTCTAACTCACACGTTCCTCAAGGTGAGACGGGCCTGTTTATACGATGCATTATGACCTGGTTGGTTATAACAATAACCTTTCATATGTGTTTGTGTTGTAATAAGGAGATGCTTACTGAAAGCTTTTTAATAGGGTATTATATTCAGCTTGTTAATATAAGAAACTAGACTACGTTTGAACAAAGTAAAGTCACCATCAAATAATGTTTAATCACGTCTGTATTCCCCGAAGGGTTAGGCAGAGATGTACCAATGTACACCCACAGTTCGCCGGTATGTTTTAAGTCCCATGTAATAGGAGGAGCGCCTATTGCCATTGACCAGGCACAAATCTTAGCTCCGAGCTGCTACTGAGAATTTCATAGAAAAACCCAATAACACATTTTGCTCTACTAAGCCCAAACTCGAATCTAGGACTCGAATCCAAGCCCTCTAGGGGTCCGTGGGTTACGCTCCCAGTCGTCGAGGCACCTGTGGTCGACGCACCCGATTCGATTAATTTCATATTTTTTTTTATTGTGCTTTTTTACTTAGTACAGTAAACGAAAAAATTGTTTCATCATAATAATAAAGTATTTTTCTTTACTAAACAAAAGTTATCTATCACATAGCAGACAGTATACGATCGCCAATTAACCTTATCCTTACACACCTTTAGTGAAAAGTGATGATTTGCTTGTACATATATACTATTTTGTGTTTTTTTTTATATATATTTAATGTTTCACAGTAGATTATTAGTAATAATCTACTGTAGTTACGCTAAAAAAAATCGATACATTTCACATACAGTTACTTTGGAAGCTTGATTATTTTGTTATTGAAACTGACTGTTATATTTAGGTTAAATTATTCTCATTTGTTTGATTACACAGTTTGATTATGTTTAATTATTATTGTTACAAAGATGAAAATAATATTTCACTATGTATAAACTTAGTTGCTCTGCAGTAATTTTGAAGACTGATTTTTTTTAAATCATTTTCTTATTCTTACATGTGAGGCTTATTATTTAACTAGCTTTTGCCCGCGACTTCGTCCGCGTTTACTAGTGTTCTTATTGAGTTATAGTATAAATAAAGAATGAAAAATTACTGAATCTTAAATTTTTCAAAACATACTACCAATATAAAAGCATTTGTTTGTTTTAAATATAATTATGATTTTTATATTATACATTATACCAACAATATACATTTAATATTTTTGTAAAACAGTTTTGTGCCTGACGTTACATTTGATCAAAAATTGACTTGAATTAAATAAATCGAATCGGGTGCGTCGACCACAGGTGCCTCGACGACTGGGAGCGTAACACACGGACCCAGGACTACTAGACTACCGAGGCAGTCCATAAATAATAATAATATGATTATATCCACCTAAACCAATCTAAATATCTTATTAAAATAAACATCCAAAAAAATTCCATACAAAAAAAACACCAACACTTTACCATTATCCCAGGCTTTCTTTCACAACACGCTGAGGTAAATATCCATCGATATTATCTTCCTCGGATAAACAATCTCGCGTCCATACATACCCATTAAGTAAATCGCTCTTACTTACAGACGATAAGGCTCAATTTCACTTTCGTACTCGTATGTACGGTCGACGAAAGAGATAAGTGACCTGGGTTGTCAGATACAGTTGCTTTTTTTCCAAAGAAATGGATGTCTGCGGATTTAATTTAATTTTAATTATAGAATTATTTGTTTTGTAAACATTGAATCCCCCTATGGACCACCTATTCCTATTACATGGGACTTAAATATACCGGCGAACTATGGGTGTACATTGGTACACCTCTGCCTAACCCTTCGGGGAATACAGGCGTGATGGTTTTCCTCAACGTCTAAAGATTTTTTTATTAAATGTGTTGGTATGGTTACTTATCTCTTTTGTCAACTGTACACCACCCAATCTTTATAATGAATACCTATAAATAATAATATGATGTGTAAGCAATTATGTGCGACCAGTCGCAGTAATAATCGTTCAGTCGAAAATAGCCCTAATAAAAAGTGAAAACGCGCCTCAACACGTGTCTGGTGAGCACGCCCCGGTGTTTAGGCTTGTTGCACGTGGGCGGCTTGTCGGCGCGATTATTCACGGCACGATTTATTTTGATGTTTTGGTTTATTTTTTGTTAATTGTTTAGAAAATTATTGTTATTTTTTTGTGAATGAAAAGTGAAAACCTTTTACGTGTCATTGGCCGGCTTTTAGCTAATCATCATTGATTATCTCTTTATTTATTCTGTGTAGTAGTTACCGTCTTTTTCTTCTATATGCCGTCTTCTTATAGTCCTAAGAATACTTTCAATTTCTACACAATCTATTCCGTTCCCCAAATACACACCTATTTATTACAAAACTCCTTTCCACTCGCGACTTCGTCCGTGTCAAAGTTAATATAATTATTATCCTACGGGAACTGCACAGTTTTGAGGGATAAAATGTATGCCAAGTTGCTATTCCAGACTATAATCTCTGTGCCTTTCATCCAGATCCGTTCAGCCGTTCTGGCATGATTGAGTTACAAACATTCATCCATCCAAACTTTCGCATTTGTAAGATGCCACAAAGATGCAGATGTCTAATAACTAATAATAATATTGCGCTGGCAGCGCTTGACCGGTTATTGTAGCTATCTACGTTCACTGCTGGAGAAGTGACGTTTTGACTTATATGCTGACGATGATGACTAAAATCGTCTTTTTCAAAAAATAACTCTTCTTTCAAGCCAGTATCACAAAATTCGAATTTTAAACACCAAACCGTTCTTTACACCAGTATAATTATAATGATAGCAAGTAGGTACAACTGTAGGTACCCCATTTATCTCGTTCGCGCCGATCGATCTTCCCGAACGTGATAGATAAGAGTCCCTATTATCCTAAAGGTCGCTATGTACTTTGATGTTATCGCGAGCGATTCTGTAAGATGGATGTTAGTTTATTGATGTCTGCGAGAGGAATAATAAAGAATGTGACGCCATTCTTTTGCTGAAAAGAAAAATTAAATGTGAAAATGTTCTCGTGAAAATTTGCTTTTATTCAGACTTAGGTATGTTAAGTTACTTACGTTTTGATATTTAAATGTAATGTGTATAAATTTGTTTTCTATTACTATTATAAGCGCAAAGTTGGATGAATTAGCCAATTTAGCAAAAAAAAAGGTATATTATGTGTTCCGTTCGACGTCCGAAGTCCATTATGAGAGTACATCGTCTTTTTCCCGCGCATCCTCGCTAAATGACGTAAATCCGTCACGTGATTCTACCTCAGCGCCACCCGTGTCCTAATCTGGAACTAACTTTGACCACACAGAGCAAGCCGCCATACTTTGTCATTGTTGCGTCGTTTTTCATACCGCGCGTATCTCGTTAGATTTTTAAACTTAGAAAAATCTAGCATACCCACATTTAGATTTTTTTTGTGAAAAATTATTTTAAACTTTCAAGATTAAAGTAGAAAGTTACGATTTTTTCTTTTTTCGTTACGTGAATTTGTGTGCGTTCGTTATTAAAATGGACAATAACGGTGAAAGAACAGACCCAGTGGTTAACAATATCACGGACGTTATTAGTGATCAAGATTCAACTCGTTTACGTAAAAATGTTAACGCACGCGTTTCTGCAAGTGAGTCAAGGTCATCATCAAGTGCAAGTTCGAGCGAAGAGGATGAACCACCGTCGAAAAGACAGCGCCGAAGCCGATTGCACGACATATTTCAAGAAATGGATCGAAGGTTTGATGTGATTTCGCAGCAGCTGGTAAGTCATATTAATGATATATTTTGTGCGAATTACGCTGCAATGCAACCGAGTGCTTCTGGTTCCTCTGCGAGGCCTGTTCCAGGACCAGTGAGTAAACCTTTAGATGATCCATTTTTACGGCCGTTGATGGAAATTAATGACATTGCCGACCTAAAGGTGTCTATTAAGGAACCGTCCGTACCTAAAGCGGATCCCGACCGCGTGGCAAAGTTAATTTCAATGCAAAGGTTCGATTCCTTAGATTGGAATTCTGTGCGCTACATGGAGGTGCAAAAGAAATATGTTTCTTTTCCGGCGTTCACTGAGCTGAAAGTGAATGAGGAGCTGAGGCGTTTTGAAGACCGTTTTGCACCGCATAAATTACAACAGACGGAACGTAGCTTTGCTGCCTTGTCGCATGCGTTTTTGGCTCAAAATGAGTCCGTGAATGTGGCTTTACGGAATTTAATTGAATGGTCTGCTAAACCAGATGCACAGCTTACGTCAAATACAATTTACGATAAGTTGAAAGAATTATTTGGTACTGAGTCCGATTACAAGACTATTTCTAACGACATTTCACAAATAATTTGCGGCAAGCGTGCTGAGGCTTTAGAGCTACGGCGTAAAGCGCTTCTTAAAGGATTAAAAGGAAAATATACACGCGAAGACATTGAAAAAATACCACCTTCTGCGGAGTATTTGTTCAACCCTCAAAATTTAGCAGCTTATGTACAGAAAATAGGCGGGATTGATAAAATAAATAAAGATACCGTGTCTACTTCTAAATTTTCGGCACGTGCTAAATCGCCGATGCCTCCAAAGTCACCAGTTGCTTCTACTTCCCGTGAAAAGCCCTTTCGTTTCCAACAAAATAAGTCCAAGCATGGTAAAAACAAAAAGCGAAATTTTGAAGATCAAAAGAAAGGAGGGGGGCGCAGAGGTGAATCTAACAGGAGTAGACACAAATGACTTGAAGTTCATGGGCGGCTGTCTAATGCTTTATCGAGGGGTGTGGGCTCAACTCGGAGCACCCAAAATGATTCTCAAATTAATTTCTGCAGCTCGCATTCCATTTATTCAGACACCGCCACTTATTTTCCCTTCTTTGGACATCATGACAAAATTTCAAACCCCACACTCTTCGGCAATGTCAATGGAAATTCAAGCCATGATTCAAAGTCGAATCCTCGAGCATGCGCCTCTGACCCCATCCTTCATATCCCCGCTTTTCATAATAACAAAAAGCAGCGGGAAGAATCGGGTTATTTTCAATCTCAAGGCATTAAATCGATTTTTGCAACCGAAACGCTTTCACCTCTTTCATCATCACCAAATGCCCAATTTCATACAAGCGGGCGACTGGATGGTCAAACTCGATTTAAGCCAAGCCTATTATCATTTGCGGATTTCCCAACAACACCGTTGTTTTCTGCGCATAAGCTACGAAGGTCAGCTGCTACAGATGACATGTCTACCCTTCGGTCTCGCATCGGCACCGAAAATGTTTGCGTCAGTCACGAACTGGACTGCCGAACAGTTACGCAGCAAAGGTCTTCGCCTGGTTCTTTACCTGGACGATTATTTGATAGTCCACCAAAACAGGGACACGCTAAAAGCTCATGTTCAGTTCGCGATAGAATTCCTCACCTCCCTAGGTTGGAATATCAATACGGAAAAATCTATACTTATCCCAAAAAGGTGTATAGAATTCCTGGAATTGTCTGGGACTCGCAATCCAACACCAAGAGTCTACCTTTAGACAAAATTTCCAAGATCCGTCAGTGCCTGTTGACTCGCTTAGCAGCCGGCAGTTGGACCCTCAAGCAGGCGCAACGCCTCTTAGGGTATCTCAACTTTGCAACCTTCATCACCCTCCGGGGAAGGTTGCATTGCCGTACGCTGCAGCGCCACAGCAAGCATCTTCAGAAAAGTCCTCTTCAGTCGATCCAGTTCACAGACGAGGTACGACTAGAACTAGAATGGTGGCTAGAAAATGTCAACCAGAAATCTTGTATTCATCCCAGGATGTCACAAGTGAATTACCTTGTCACAGACGCCTCGGATATTCAATGGGGGGCAATCGTGAACAACAAAACACTGAAAGGGACTTGGAATCAAAATCAGATAAAGTTTCACTGCAACTTGAAAGAGATGTATGCAGTGATAGCAGCAATATCGTTAGAAGCAAAGGCAACAAGCAAAATATTCAACCAGTGGGGAACTCCAGACATAGACTTGTTCGCTTCCCAGGACGCTCACGTCGTATGCAATTATGTTTCTCAAGACTTGTCAGACTCGAACGCTTGCTTTCACGACGGTTTCAGCAGATACTGGAGTTACGACCTCGCATGGGTCTTTCCACCACCAGCCCTGATGCCACGCGTGTTACACCATCTCAACTCGTCGAAAGGCAAGTTTATAATAGTAGCACCCAAGTGGAAGAAACCCTTTTGGCGTCCAGATTTGAAGAGCCGTGCTCTAACACGTCCTATGAAAATCAGGAACCTCAAGACAACGTTAGTGGACACAGTGACCGGGCGACCCCCAGCTCAAATACACAGCCTACAGCTGGAAGCCTGGCTCATTTCGGCTGGGACTCTTTAACACAAAGTTGGTCTACTGAAGAAAAGCAGCTCTTGTCAACGTGTTGGAGAGCTTCTACAATTAAAACTTATACTCCTATATGGAACAAATGGGTACGTTGGTGTAGTCAGAATAATCTAAATGGTCATCGTCCGGCACCAGCCGATGTAGCCCGGTATTTGGCTAAACTTTTTCTTGAGGATCGATTAGCTTACCGTACTATTCTTGTGCACAAATCAGTAATTGCATCAATTTGTGAAACGGTATCCGATATAAAGATTTCCTCAAATCACTTGGTAAAGCATATTTTAAAAGCTGTATCTTTAGCTAGACCAATTCCACCGAAATTGCCAATATGGGATGCAAGAATAGTAATTCAATTCTTAAAAAATACAGATGCTAATTTACAAAGTTTATATGATGTTTCTAGGCGTACAGCCACTATACTATTATTGGCTTCTGGACGTAGAGTTCACGATTTGACTCTCTTACATTGTGATTCTAAACATTTTAGGGACAATGGTAATTCAATAACCTTGCATCCGATATTTGGTTCAAAAACTGATTCGGCGTCATACCAACAATCGAGTTGGACTTTGCTAGCTTCACCTGATAAAAATACAAATCCTGTATTTTGGATACGAACATTAATAGACATTTCAAAGAACTTCAGAGGTCCCCTAACAAATTTATTTATCACTACCAGGGAGCCTCGTAAACCAGCTAGTCCCGTAATTATAGGTGGTTGGATAAGGCGAACTCTATCTGAAGCCGGAATAGAAGCTACTCCTGGTAGTTTTAGGTCAGCTGTTTCATCGCTGAACTGTTTAGAGAAATATCCAGTCAACGATATTCTAGCTAAGGCCAACTGGCGCCATGAAGATACTTTTAGAAAATATTATTTTAGAGAGGTAGCAAATTCCAGCCTCAATAGTATTGAATGAGAAAAATCTCTTTCTCAGTTTTTTGCAGTTACTGAATAAAACTGATTTTTGAACAGTAAATACATTACTTACTTTAATTTATTAAGGATTGTTGATCATTATTTGAAACAAATTATGCCTTATTTTATTTTCTTTTTCTGTATTCTTAAATACAAAAATATAACTATTAATCACATTGTTGCGTTTCACTAAGCAAGCCACCAGGAGATAACAAACAGATCTCTCATAATGGACTTCGGACGTCGAACGGAACACATAATATAAAAATTTTACCTTGGAATAAAATTTGTATTATGTTTCCTGAGACGTCCGAAGTCCATATAATTTCTTCCTGGTGTATACCATCATCATCATACCCATTATGAGCCGAACAATGACAAAGTATGGCGGCTTGCTCTGTGTGGTCAAAGTTAGTTCCAGATTAGGACACGGGTGGCGCTGAGGTAGAATCACGTGACGGATTTACGTCATTTAGCGAGGATGCGCGGGAAAAAGACGATGTACTCTCATAATGGACTTCGGACGTCTCAGGAAACATAATACAAATTTTATTCCAAGGTAAAATTTTTATATTATGTATCCTGTCTTTGTGATCCCGTGGAATAATTTAGGACGCTTAATCCTGACTCCACAGGCAAAGTTACGAGCAAAAGCGAGTACACATAAAAATATGTATGTGTGCGCATTTTTTGTTACCAACAGAAATACTTATGGATATAAAAAAATTGCCAAAAGTTGCCTGTCATTTTAAAAGACGACATTTCTCTAAAACTCTAAACAAACAAAAGAGAATAACCAAATAAACAATACACTATCAAATAAAACAAGAACAAATACTTTACCATTGTTAGCACTTACAATAATCACAGGCAATTTAAAACATTGAGACACTGATAATTCAATGCTCAAATCGAATTGATAACTCTCAACACTGAATCGATCTTAGGCGTGCGCCACGTGGGCGACTAGTCGATTTGTTTATAGATTGAACGCGTTTTTGGAACGCGACTACGCGTTATCAGATTGTCGCACTGTCGCACGACAAGTTTGTGTGTTTGATAAGACAGTTGTGTTGTAAATGGGGTTGACAACCTGTTTAACAAGTGGTAGTGGGGTTTCGTGACTAGATTTGGTCCTGATAGATTCGTGTATAATTATCTAGGTAATGATGTATTTATTACTGTACCTACAATATATAGGTATATATATTGTATATCTACAAATAAATAAGATTGAAGTCTGTGTGGTATTGTGTTGCCCAGTTACTGGGTTGTAGTCGCTCCATGTAAAACACTGATATTCAGCTACACTCGGTTAGACTGGAAGCCGACCTAAACATAGTTGGGAAAAGGCTAAGCAGATGATGATGAAATAAGATTGAAATTTGTTATGTTGAAATAACTGTTTTTTTACTAAATGCATATTTACGTTTACACGTTAGATACTTATATGAAAAAATATTTGTCGACCTGTTTGTTCCAGCTAAACTGCAAAACGGCTGGACAAATTTTGTCGGAACTTTCACTAACTGATAGGAGATACTTTTATTTTAGAAAAATAGTTGTGGGTTCCACCCAATAAAATTAAAACTTATCCCCTCGAAGTCCGCCGCGGGAGACGCTCCGGGCGTCGGGAGCCGCGAGACGACTCCCGGCCACCGTAGACGCGGGTATGTGGGCGGTGAGCAATGGGAAGCTCACCGTCCGTACGTTAACTTAACGACAGACGGTGTCGACGGCGCAAGTTTAAATTACCTACCGGTTAAAATCGATCATCCACCAAAATTAATCAACAAATAAAATTATTCACTTTTGATTTCACTTGACCACTATCTTTTTCGATTAATAAAAAGAAAGATAACTCTTAACGAATGCCTAAAACTATCTCTATAAAAGTAAAGAACTGCGTAGAATAAAAAAAAAATACGAAAAATGTTCTGACGCCAGAATCGATCGTTGAACCGACTGATGCGTAACCACCCACAGTAATTACAGACAGCAATTATCTAAAAACTAGAGAAAGTGATGAACATCAGCTGTTTTAGAAAAAAGCTTTTCAAAAACTAATGGCCTTTAGTTCAGCGACGTAACAGTCAGCAACAATAGTAGTTTACATTTCAGATTTTTAAATGCTTAATAAAAAATCAAAAATATGGGTACCATCACGCCTTTATTCCCCGAAGGGTTAGGCAGAGGTGTACCAATGCACACCCACAGTTCGCCGGTATATTTAGGTCCCATGTAATAGGGGGCGAGCCTATTGCCATTTACCGGGCACAATCCAAACTTCGAGCTGCTACTGAGATTTTCATAGAAAAATCCAATAACAGTTTTTGCTCGCCCTGGGAATCGAACCCAAGACCTCTAGCGTAGCAGTCGCGCTTAGGACCACTAAGCCAACAAGGCAGTTCCAATCCTTATTATGGAGCATAATATCAAAGGAAATACGAAATGGATCTAAAATCAAGATAAACGTTTTTTTTTCACATATTTTTATAAAAAAGCCAAAACAATGTTCTTCCTATTACTGCAACCATTTTATTCTGGAGCACATCGAGAAACCTTGTGCTTACGGAAATGTTAAAGGCCCAATTTAATCAAGACCTATTTAAATTACAAATGAAATAGTTTTAACAATAAAACGGGCGCTATAAATAATAAACTCTTAGGTGTTTCCTAAAATTCTGAATAGCACTGTATTGTTTTTCGTGTCTATTGAATGATAAGTAAAAGAGTAACATTGTTAATCGACTTTTGTTGCTGACCGTACATGTACAGTGAAAAGATAATTTTAATCAAGAGTTTTTCACTAATGAAGCAGCAGACGACAAAGTAAAGGAGATTTTTTCCATCCGCCCCAAAATTAGTCATACATCGACATTTAACTACCAAATGTTACAGATAGGTTGCTAACAGTAACAGCAATGGTTGTCAAATTTATAGATAGACACAGTCTTTCTTTCCTATTACGTAAACTAATCTAGACGACAAAGTAAAAAGACAATTTTTCCTGACTCCCAAAATTTGACATACATTGAAATATAACTACCAAATGTTATAGATAGGTTAGTAACAGTAACAGCAATGGTTGTCAAACTTACAGATAGACACATTTTTTCGTCCCTATTACGTAAACGAGTCGCTTGCAGAATCTCTAATGCGTCTCGTCCGTGACTTAAATGTTGATGGATCTGACTTTTGAATCTACGTGACTCGTCGGTTAGTGAAATTAAAAGTGTTAATTCTCTTCGTTGTAATTTTTTATGTTAATTTCTGAGACGAAAGAGAGTTTCTTGCTTACGTAATTGAGACTTTCAGGGATTTTTTTGCTGGATTACCGAAACTGTTTTTCTGTAGTTTAAGCGATTTTTGCTGAATAATTGTCTGTACATTTCTGAGAGCTTGATGACGCTAGGCTATCTACAAACTAGTTGGTTTAGAAGTAATTATAGTGAGAGTATTAAATTGTGACTTGTCAGATTCACTAGGATACCAATCACACACAGGTTGGTAATTGTATGTATTAGAAATATTGGTTTATGACATCGCTACGAGGAGACATTGATCTCTAAGATATAGGAACACACAGCATAGGTAAGCTTTTTAGTTTATAATATAGCATTGTATTAATATGTATGCATTGCTTAAATAAAAGTATTTTTTTTTTTACTAATTTTCACATCGTAGCAGTTTGCTTTCTGTGGTTTCTGCCTATTGGAAAAAGGCGTGAGTTTATTATGTATGTAGGTATGCATTTTCAAGCACGAATATAAAAAAGCTTTAACTAAGCCGAAAGTTATAATTATGTTCTTTCATTACTGCAACCACTTTTGTTCTAGATCACACCTGAAAACTTTACGGAGATATTAAATGCCCAACTTAATCAAGACCTATTTAAAATACAAAAGAAAAAGTTATAACAAAAAAAGCGATTCGCCATAAAGTTAAAATAGCAATAGACACGCCCAATTTGCATAGCCTTTGAACAGGCGAATAAAAAAAACTTTAAGAAACTCAGACATAGCGGTCCACATACAAGGAAATGTCAGCATTCAAAGATAATTGTTAATAATCATTGTATAACTTCCAAAAGTTACGATTGTTACAACCGGTTGCATCGGAGACGATCGCAATAAAAAATCGATTTGAATCGGTTAGGGTACGAACTCATATCGATTGTTTTCTCACAATCCGATTACGATCGCTTTTTTATTATTACGAGTTTATCGTGATACTTTCCGTGACTAAAAATAAAAAGTTACGGTAATTTAATTTTTGGTGATTCTTTTTTTGAAATTCCGTGTATATTTTGCTTGAGAATATGTGTTCTTTTTTTGAAAAAAAAAAACTGTTTTATACTGGCCAAACATTACGCATCATGTTGAATTACAGCGTCTCCACACACGGCCGATAATCGAACCGATTATCGGGCCGATTATTGACAGATTACTTTGATGAATTTTAAGCGTCTCGCCGAGAGACGCTTAAAATTTCGAACAAAATTTATAGTTACCATTAATCGTTTTCTTTCTAGGATTATTTTAGTCCATTTATTAAATCACATCATTTTATGTCCAAGTCTGTCCATTTTGCCAAACAACTAAGAGCTTCAATTCTACAACATAATTGTACACTACTATGGCATTTAAAACTTAAACTGTGGCAAAGGGCCTATATTCGAAAAACCGAAGACGATGCAAAAATTGCTTTGATAAGTCAAAAATTGCCAAGAATTTCCTATAGTTCCTCAAGACGGAACCCAAATAAGCAAGTTGATAAAATGATACACTAGTCAATACCGTTAGCGAATACGTGATCTACTTTGACGTAATTAATAATCATTTTAATCAACATACATCAAGTTTTACGCAACTTTTTTGCAATAAACGTCTTATTTTCGAAATAAATATCTGATTTACGACACTTTTTTGTCATCAATAAGTTTTTGAATGAACGTAAAAGTGATTTTGTTGACAGAATTTAATAAATTTAGTTTTGTATTAAACAGATTAATCAAATCAACTTTGCGAATAGATTTATTTGTAAACGTAGAATTAGATTTCAACGTTATTTATTTGCTGTCAGTCCAGATTTATGTATCTTTGAATCGAGGTCTTTGAGTAATATCAGACCTAAATTTTTTGCTGTTTCTGTAAATTGCACCAACTAACCGAGGTAAACAGTAACGCATCCTGCGGTCAGTGTAACACTTAGCCACAATCCATGTAAACGTTTATGAAAGAAAGAAAGAAAATAAAGAAAGAAACATCGTCTTGGCCGCGGCAAGACGCTAAGTACCCAGACGTGTTTGCAATCAACCAGGGATACCAACCTACCGGTCACGCAGTATCTACGTAATCTTTACACTGCAACCAGTCCAGTACGTGATACTACAAAAATTCAATCTGAACCTGATGCGTTTTTCGGTTAGCAAAAAAATCCGTCTACTGAATATTTATGCACAGCGGTGACATACTAGTATATTAGGTACAGTGGCACAACTACGATCAAACATCTAAAATCGATACACATATAGTAAAAAAAATGATAAATTGAACCTACTGTATGTTACATGCACATACAGTAAACGAGTCCAGCAATGCAGTTGACCGGTGACTATTACATTGCATATTAACTAATTATTGTACGCTCATGATAGCAAAACACTACTAAAAACTACCTACTACTGGCTACTTATGACTTATTTTACACATGTTTCATGTAAATGAACGCATCTTATGCTATCGATCGGAATGTTGGGCCGTGAAAAAGACGGATGAACAAAGATTTCATGTTGCGGAGATGAGAATGTTGAGATGGATGTGTGGTGTGACCAGAATGGATAAGGTAAGGAATGAGTATATTAGAGGAAGTTTGAAAGTAGCGCGAGTGACAGAAAAGTTGAAAGGGAACCGTTTGTCTTGGTATGGAAATGTGAAGAGGAGGGATGAGACGCATGTGACCCAAAAAGTTATGAATGTAAATGTGGATGGATGTAGAGGAAGAGGGAGGCCAAAGAAAAGATGGATGGATTGTGTGAAGAATGATATGAAAGAGAAGGGAGTCAGTGATAGTATGACGGTTGACAGGTTGGCATGGAAGAAGAAAACATGTTGCGCCGACCCCAAGTAAAATGGGATAAGGGCAGGAAGATGATGATGCTATCGAAAGAGGATGAAAGGAGAGACAGGGAGGATGGTTGTTGTAGAAATTCAGACACAATGTGAAAATTGTTATTGAATAAATGAATTGAATTGAATTGATGGTATACATTTTGCAATAACGCCATTTGCATTTATTATATAAATTAGGCTAACAACCTTAACGCATCAATGAAACAATACGGTATTAATTAGCACAAAAAAGAGTCTTATTGAGGTGCTGAAACAATTCTACTATATCAACTATACGAACTGCCCGAGCGTTAGTTACGCCCAAATTCATCACGACCGATTCAATCCATTCTCTTCTGCGGCTTACCCATTATCAGCCAATTTTCCCGAAACGAAATTAAGAAAGAAAGAAAGAAAGAATGGTAAGAAAAAAAGTGTTTGTATATTGCCACTCCACTTTCTATAGTCTTATTGTGTCGGGATGTTGTTTGCTTTTTAGGGTTCCGTACCTCTAGTAGAAAAAAACGAAACCCTTATAGGTTTGCTGTCTGTCCGTCCGTCCGTCTGTCTGTCAAGACCCTTTTTCTCAGGAACGCGTCGAGGTATCAAGCTGTAATTTATATCAAATACTCAGGTCTACTGTTCCTTAGAGCTGTGAAAATATCAAACTTCTAAGCCAACGCAATCAAAAGATACAGCCGTTTATGCCGCAAATTTTCGACACTCGCAAGGGAATCAAAACCTACAGGGCACTTCCCGTGAACTCAGAATCTTAAAATTTGGCAAGAAACAACGTCTTTTAGCACAGATAAAGGAAAAATTGCGAAACCCGTAAATTTTTAGTTTCATCATAATAAAAATATTTTTGTACGGAACTCTCAGTGCGCAAGTCTGACTAGCACTTGGCCGGTTTTTTGTCAACTAAACCAGACGGTACCTACGACTGTTTGTACTCGTTTTAAGGTCGTTTTCACTTTCAACCGTATTGTGGGCGAGTGTCGTCGGGCACACAAGTATTTACAATTTAAATGTGCTGGGTGTGCGAATGGCGAGGATTTTTTTCAGTTTTTTTTTTGTTGGGATTGTGTATATTTTATTAATGCTCGCACTCAGCCTCACAGAAGGATTTTGTATTTTTTCATGTTTTTGTATCATATGGTAATGTTGTGAGTAAAAACAAATACAAAACATTTGTTTTACGGTGGATGTTTGCTGTAAAAGTTTCAGCGAAAATGGTGTTGAGTGATTGATATGAATATTTTTACTTTACGTTTTTGTGGTTTATTATGACTCAGGTACACCCTTTAGAAAAAACATTCAAAAGCGTTCAGAGAGAAAACGCAATTAAGAATTCAATTTTTTTTTTTAAAAACTCTTTTTATTAAAGTGAATTATACAAAAGCTTAAAATTATTCGATGACGCCTGTTTTCCCCGAAGGGTTAGGCAGAGGTGTACCAATGTCCACCCACAGTTCGCCGGTATGTTTTAGGTCCCATGTGATAGAGGGCGAGCCTATTGGCATTAACCGGACACAAATCCAAACTCCGAGCTGCTTCTGAGAAATTATTAGACGGTACAAATTAAAATTCTCAACGTAATTTGTCATCGAATGTACTATTTACGGTGTTCCACAAAAACGGGGCGTAGTAAATTGAGTATTATTTTTTTATATTTGATTTGCCCTTAAATGTACCGATGATAATAGTCTTTTTATTTTTTAATAGTGAGTAAATAGGTAGCTTCACGGTGCTTTTCACCGCGAACTCGAACGGAGTTAGTGACATTTTTCCTTAATAGAGATGCCGCAGAGTATTGGAATTCAGTAGTTCTTTGACACGGCTCATCAATTGGCATACTTTTTATGAGCTGTCAAACGCGATTCACCTATGGATTTTGTATAGATTTTGCAACCTGTGACGTCAATTATTTGATAACTTAATTGAATAACTATTTATTGATAATCATTTGATTTTTAGGGCTTAACTGAAGTATCTTTTTAGGTAGTTGTGTCTTACAACGGTAGGTGAGTTATAGGTTAAGTTGTCAACTATCTAATCGTCTTATTATAAAAATCTGACCTACGTCACCGAAAGTATGCCTACAACTGATCTTTAAAAGACATTAAAGACGCCACTGATGCCACGATAAAGGTCATACTGGAGTTGCATTAACTATGACCATCGGCATCCAGCCAACCAGAAAACACTGCCAAAATAATCCAGAAGTCAAGATCTCTTTTCTGGAAAACATCCAGAAACGAAGTATCGTTGACTTTGGAGAAAACCTGAAAGAACTTCTAAACTTTAAAAGGTACCTGCTTCATAGTTACTTCACGCAGTCATTACAAAAGAATAAGCAGTGACAATAGAATTTAATTATCGATAGAAGCTTTGTACTCTTTATTAATTGAATGTTATCGATACATCGATACTCGGCAACGATTCCGATAGAGAAGGTTACGAGAATCGATTTTGATCATGGGAAAATAGTTTTATGAGGATCATGAGGCATTTTGGGATTTTAAAAAGGGATTTATTCTTAGGTGTCAACAGACACATTACATAGAAATCAAATGAATATAAAATTTAATTTAATTAAAAAAATATAAATTAAACAGTTCATTAATTAGATTAAAATTTTATTCCGTAACGTGCAACGGTATATAAAGACTTTCAACTAAATCTGAAGATCCTGGTTACTTATCTATTTTGCTGACTGTACTTTTTACTGCTTGGCGACAGAATTTAATTAATTCAATTGAATAGATGAATGAATATTTTAGTAGTCATCGTCCCATTCATAAGATTTCGAAATACCAGTTTTTTCACACACTTAACCTCATTAATATGTTATATTAATAGACCAACTCGAATATAATAGCTTAAGAATTTCTAATCTATACTAATATAATAAAGCAAAAATTTTTCGTTTGTTTGTATAAACGCGCTAATCTCTGGAACTACCAGTTGCATTAGAAACAATATTTTTGCATAAGATAGCCAAATTCATGAGAAATAGTATAGGCTATATAACATCACGCTACGATCTACGGGAGCGGAGCAGTAACCAAAAACATAAAACATAACGCGAGTAAAAAAAACGCGTGCGAAGTCGCGGGCAAAATATAGTGTTTAAATAATTCACCTGTGACACCGTTGGTCGTAATTTTATTCAATTTGGTACAAGTTGTCGTTGCATCAATAATAGTATATTATTCAAATAACTTTCTTGAATAATAATATAATTTATGAAAATTGTTATTGTAATTCGATACCTCATTTTTCTTTACGTATCGAGATGTTTATTGCTTGTTAGGAAGCTTGCAAACATGTATGTAAAACAAGTTAAAAAACATTTTGCTACTTAAAGTCCAAGTAGTAATATTATAAATGTAAAAGTTTTGTGGTGATGGATGGATGGATGTTTGTTATAAACATCCATCCATCTTTCATGCTCAAACGGCTGAACGGATCTGGATGAAATTGGACACTGAGATAGATTGTAGTATGGAGTAACACATAATTATGACACTTTTTATCCCAGAAAAATTAACGGTTCCCGTGGGATAATATATCAAATTAAACGCGGAGAATGTCGCGAACAGGCGCAAGTTTCTTTATATATTTGTGAATATTTGGAATTTTTAAACTTGGCTTTAGATATATGTGTTTTTATTATGTACTGCAGATGTGATAGGTTACTACTACTATTTAACTTTACACATTGTATAAATTAACTAATAATCAACTTATTTTACTTAAGCTGCCTCTAATGGATCAGTCGCCTTATCTACAAGATTATTTTGAAAATGCCACCACAACACGCGTAACGCCTTGCGAACTCATTTCGAAAACACAAGAATAAGAACAATACAATACGAAGTAAACGATATTGAATCACGTACCCCACAAAATAAACGATCGTTCTAAAATAATAATACACAAAACCTATTGTTTCAGACACAAAAGCTAACCCTTCCGAGTTCCGAACAAAAGATAAACAATGAACGATACACGTTATTAATCGGGCACATTATTAATAGGGCACATTATTCATTGGGCACATTATTAATAGGGCATATTTCTATAACGCATTGTGCTCAGTTAATTAAGCGACAGAGCTGTTGCCGCGGTTTTGTGCGCGTTCAAAAATGTATAGAATGTGGGTCAGGGCTCCTGTGTGGAGGGTAGGCATGTAGCCTTTACCATTTGTGTTTGGAATAGGTTGGATACGTGCTTTTGAACTCAAGGAATCTGAAAGACTTGTTTGTTTCCCGAAATAGATTAAAATAAACAGGCCATACCTACATCGGTCGGGGGACGGATTACACGTCAAGTGGGGTTTCAGTCTGTAAAAGTCCGACATTACCTGCCGTTCGTCCCAGAAGGAGAGTCTTCATGAGGATTTTCACGAAAAATATGGCTAAATTCTTGTTGTGGTTGGTTTGATTTGTAAGTATAACATAATTGGTCAAAATGTTTAATCTTAAATTTTATTTACACTAGACATTTCTCCTGTATCGTGGGTGCGTTTACAAACAATATGCACAGACAAATGGCTACATGTAATCTATGCAGAAATCGAATCCGCGTCACGCAGCGCAGTAGCCAATCACTAAGCCTTTATCTTCTACTAGCTTCTGCCCGCGACCTCGTCCGCGTGTCATGACACGTCATTAGTTGACTGTTGATGACACGTAAACATATCTCTTGTATGACATAGCTGGCACATATGTCAGCTTTATTAAACAAGACTTGTAGAGACAAATTTGTCAAATATGTACGACTTATCAACTTTATTAGATAGGGCTCAGATGTCATAATTTTATATGACTATTTTATATTATGACTGTCGCGTTAACCCATTGGTCCAAAGCGAGACTGCTACACTAGAGATCTAGGTTCGATCTCCAGGTCGACCAAAGTGAAATTGGGGTTTTCCATGAAATTCTGATTAACAGCTCGGAGTTAGGATTTGTGCCCGGCATAGCAATAGGCTAGCCCCTTATTACATGGGATCTAAACGAACTAAGCGTACTGCGGGTGTACATTAGTACACCTTTGCCTAACCCTTCCCAGGCGTGATGGTATGTTATTCTATGATAACCTCCTGAAATTTAGCAAAAATTCAAAACTGCACCTTGTATAAAGGTTCATAGTAAGGGCATCTAACCTAACAACTGCGGTCACGGACAAAACGTCATTGTGAACTCAATGGGGCGCTATATAGAGCATAGTTTACATTACACGAGCACATAATTTACGTTTCATGATATTAGTAACGGTAAATTGAGATGACACGCGATGCTGCGTGTTTTCGACTACTGTTATTCCGGTATGTGTGTTTAGCGTGAGTTTTTTTTTATATGGGATGTGTGGTTTGTATGATGACTTTGATCTTTTGCAATTCAAGACAACAAATCAAAGGACCTACCGAAGCTTATGGGGTTTTTTTTTCTTCTGATAGATGGGAAATCATCAAATAACTTCCCCTGCCCCTTAGTGTCAGACTTTTACTGACTAAAACCCATCTATGTTCCTTCATATGCCCTTCATATGCGTTCCAGGGGCATGGTATCTCTTTCGAACAACCCGCAGAACAAAGCATATGGGGTGGAAAGGACGTAGCGACAAAAACTGTTTCTATAGATTCAAATCAAAGATGCTACTAAGAATTTCATCGAAAAACCCAAAAACACAGCCCGACCTATGAATTGAACTCAAAACCTCTAGCGCAGCAGTCGCGCTTAGCACCACTAGGCTAACGAGGCAGCTAAATAAATAAATAAATACGCAAGCAATGAATAATTGTAGTACATTAATTTTTTTAAACATTAACTCCTATACAAATTGGACCAGCGGCGTTGCCACAAAGTACCTCACTCAATTTTCATTAAAAACCATAGCCGTAACGTATTTAAAGACGTTTCTCATTTAGTTAAACAACCTTATTTTCATTATGCGGAGTAATTACACATAGATACAATCACAATTCTCGTTAGAAAAGGGCTTATTATTTTAGTTACTTAAATGTTAAATTGAGCCGCCGTATTTAATGTGAAAGTTAATTTCTGTTAATTTATACTTCTATACTAATATAATATGATATGATAAAGAGTAAAGATTTTTCTGTTCATTTGTTTGTAACAAGTAGGCTCCGAAGCTACTGGGCCAATTTCAAAAATTCTTTTACCATTAGATAGCTGCATTATTACTGAGTAACATAGGCTATCTATCATCACGCTACGACCCACGGGAGCGAAGCGGTAACCAAAAACTAACCTAACGCGTTTAATATAAGCCACGCCGACATTTACTACATCTACGTAACTGGGTGTACATTGGTACACTTCTGCAGAGGTATACCAAAGGTGTACACCCACAGTTCACCGGTATGTTTGGATCCCATATAATAAGAGGCAATACGATTGCCTCTTATTACATCGGATTTTTGTTAATTTCTTGTAAATATGTAAAAAAATATGCACATAAACACGAAATGTTATTACTGATATGATCAATTAAACCATACAAGCTCACTGACCCAAATATGCAAACATAACATCTTACGGATCTTACGGAATTCCCGGCGTTCATTCACGGATATTCAAAATGGCGGTGACCCACAGCGGCGCGTCTTATGTAAATTTTATAATTCGCTGACTCATTTGATGGCTAGATTCTGTCATAAGAGTTTATTCACGTTTTCTTGTATATTGAGGTAACATTAGCAGTTGGTATTTGAAAATGGGAGCTAGAAAAACATTTTTTTTTATATCAGTCAGGATAAGTCAGTACGCTCATATCACCATAATAGCGGTTGGAATTTAAAAATCTGGAAAGAAAAAGTTTTATGAAAATACCAAGCAGGGTAATTAAATAATTATTGTAAATTTATACCAGCATAATATTAATACGTTCAAAAAATTCCAAAGTTGTTGAGTGAAAAACGAAAATGAACTTTACCTATAACATGCACTCTGAATATCCCCATTACCTCTGTACTGTGATGCACCCGTAAGCACAATGTTTCGCGCGTTGACAAAAGCACTAATATGAACAGTGATTTTTCAAAATAAAAGTCATTTCTTAGTAATATTTTTTGCTCAATTAGTAACATTTCATTAGTTTGATGTCAATATGCGTAGTTTAGGTACCCCGTATATACATAATGTTCCTTAAACATAAATCTCTGTCCATTACCTCAAATACAATTGAAAAGGCGTTATTGCAAAGAAATCCCGGAAACAAGTGTAAAACTTCGAAGAAAATAACATTACTTTGAAGAATTGAGTTGACTAAAACCTCTGAGTGGGCGGCACCTAATAGTTAGACGATTGTTCTACGAATAGAAATTCAGTGAAGATTGCTAATCTCATGCAAATTGGCCGGACGGAACTCTTGAGAAATAATAAAAAGAATTATGTTAACATTCTTTCAAAGAACACGCAAATATCAACGTAGCGACGAATACAATCTTGTAAGCCTTTCAGGAAATGAACTTAAAAACAATGACCGTTGAGTTCCTTTTCAATTTAAAATAGTTTTAGGTTTCCACGAAAGATCGAAAGACCCAATAATTAAATGCTCTTGTAAATTGAATTTAGACGTAATGTGATTAAATTGAGAATCGAATGCAGGCTTTAAAAGTCGACTTGAGCTTTTTCTTAAGAAGCGTTTGAATGCGGTGTACAATCAATGGAAAACGAATTCTAAGGAAACAGAATATGTCCTCAAATTGCGTCGTAATTGAATATAACAATGTATGTAGGTAGGTAATTCTAATATCAGTATTCCAAGTATCCGATGTAAGATATTAAAACACAGCAGCCATACTAGGCCTGTAGATATTCAAATAATGTGGGACAATGAACGGCAGATATTCTGAATTATACGCATTCTATACACGCTGTTCTCCACAATATTATAAGCCTCATGTAATAATAAGATACTTCGGATTGGAATATTTCTAACGTAAGTAGATAAAATTAAATAATAAAAGTATTATGTTTTTGGTATTTCAGCATTGTATAATAAACTGAAAATACAGAATATTATGCATCCTGAAAGCATGAAATCTAAATTGTATTGTTATAACTAATATAAATATTGGTATTTAACAATAATATTGGTTGTTTTCAATAATATTACAAATGCGAAAGTAACTCTGTCAGTCTGTCTGTTACGCTTTCACGACTAGACACCACGACTAAAACACTGAACCGATTTTGATTAAATTTGTCATGAGGTAAGTTTGAAACCCCGGAAAGTACATACTTTTTATTTCGCTATTTTGTTTACATCCGCGGTAACAATTATTTATTTATTCTTGAGCTATGGAAGACTTACAGCTAAACAAAACTGAATAAACACTACAGTGAATTGTATGAGACCTTTGCGAACACGAACGTCCATGCCGTCCTGATTTCTGAGACCTGGCTTAAACCTGAACTCCTTTCTACCACCTATTCTCTCCCAGGATTCGTTCTTCTTCGTAATGATCGAATCGGTAAGAGAGGGGGTGGCGTAGCAATCTATCTTCGTGCTGATTTTCCATTTAGAACTCTCGCTACTTCTTCCTCTAATAGTTCGGCCGAGTTCCTTTTTCTTGAGGTTTGTGTTAAGGGTGCTAGAACTGTTATTGGAGTTGTGTATTGTCCTCCTTCCCTTGATTACTTCACTGAATTCGAATCGGTCCTAGAATCTTTGGGTTCAGAGTATGCACACCACATTATCATGGGGGATTTCAACACCAACCTCCTTGCCCACAATTCCTCCCGATCCTGTAAACTCCTACATCTGGTCGAGTCAGCTAGTTTGCATGTGTTGCCTCTTCAGCCTACTCATCACAACACTGTCGGTGATGACACTTGGCTCGACCTAATCCTCATTTCTAATCCTTCCCTAGTCTCCTCTCATGGTCAACATGTCGCTCCTGGTTTTTCCCATCATGACCTTATTTTCCTGTCTTATGTCCTCAAACCTCCTAAACCCAAGCCTACGTTCCAGTACAGGCGTGCCTTTGCGCGGATGAATATTGAAAAGCTTGCAGAAGATGCATCCAACATCGACTGGACAGCCCTGGAGGAAGCCTCTTCAGTTGATGAAAAAGTTAGCATTTTTAATTCATCGGTAGTCAAGCTGTACGACGCTCATGCTCCCATCAGGAGAATCAAGCTGAAGCGCCCGCCTGCGCCTTGGATGAATCGAGGGGTGCGGATGGCAATGCGGCGAAGAGACCGCGCGTTCCGGAAGTTCAAGAAGGATCGGTCCGAGGATAACTGGACGCTTTTCAAAACTGCTCGCAATCGTTGCAATCAGATGATACGCAACGCTAAACGCCGTCACATTCTTGAAAATATCACTTCCTCTTCTCCTGCCGATATTTGGAAGTTTCTTGGAACCCTAGGTATCGGCAGATCGCGGCATTCAGACCTTCCTTTAACATTTGGTTTAGACGATCTCAATCGCCATTTCTCCACTGTTCCTACACTTGATAGTCTAACCAAATGTCAAACCATTGCCTTCCTTGATGGCCTGACGCGACCCAATATTACCCCCTTTGCTTTCTTCCCAGTCGACCCGGGTGAGATCAAAAAGATTATCCTTTCCATTAAGTCGAAAGCCGTGGGCTGTGATAACATTAGTCGTCATATGATCGTGACGGCTCTTGACCAGCTCCTCCCTGCAATCTCCCATATTGTTAATTTCTCCCTTTACTCCGGTGATTTCCCTTCGCTATGGCGGAAAGCTCATGTGCGACCACTACCCAAAATTCCTAATCCCACTCTTCCCAGTCATTTTCGTCCAATTACCATCCTTCCCTTTTTGTCCAAAGTACTCGAGGCCTGTGTCCATAAACAATTCTCCCACTTCATTCATCAGAACTCCCTCATTAGTCCATTCCAATCCGGTTTCAGGCCTGGCCACAGTACCGTTTCAGCCCTCCTTAAAGTGACTGACGATATAAGGCGGGGAATGGAAGACAGCAAAGTTTCCATCCTAGTGCTGATTGATTTTTCGAATGCCTTCAATACCGTCAGTCATGAAGTCCTTTTACCCATCCTCTCCTATCGAATGGTCTCTCCTAAGGTTTTGGATTGGTTTTCTTCCTATCTTCGGGGGCGTCAACAGTCAGTTCTAGGGGGAAACTCCTCCTCTAGCTGGTGTGACCTTGATGCTGGCGTCCCTCAAGGCGGTATTTTATCTCCTCTTTTATTCTCTATTTTTATAGATCTTATCACCACTGAGTTTCAGTGTGCGTATCATCTCTATGCCGATGACTTGCAACTCTACAGTCAGGCGGGTGTCGATAACATATCCGGTGCAATTGAGGAGCTAAACCGGAATTTAAGAGTGGTGAAAGAATGGTCGGATCGTTTCGGGGTAGCGGTTAACCCAACCAAGTGTCAGGCTATCATTATTGGAAGTTCCTATAGCCTGCGTAGGCTTAATGGTTTAGCGGTGCCGCCGGTTACCTTTGACGGCACAGTCATACCGTTTAGCTCCGACGTCAAGGATCTGGGTTTGTATGTTGACACCTGCCTGGACTGGCGCAAGCAGGTCGCGAGTGTGAGCAGGAAAGTTACTGGGACGTTGCGGTCGCTGTATAGGCTTAAAAATATTCTCCCATCGCATATAAAGGCAATGCTTGTTCAGTCCCTTATCTTCCCTTTACTTGATTATGGTGATGTGTGTTACTACGACCTGAATGCAGATCTCCTCAATAAACTTGACCGACTTCTTAATAACTGCATTCGATTCGTATTTAACCTCCGTAAGTATGATCATGTGTCCGCACATCGATCGCTCTTAAAATGGTTGCCCATCAGACAGCGCAGGGCTTTAAGGGCTCTTACAACCTTATTTTCGCTGTTAAATAAACCTAGTTCCCCCTCCTATCTAACTTCTCATTTTCAATACTTGTGCACCGCGCACAGTAAGAATCTTCGTTCCACTAATAATCGTCTTCTACGATGTCCTTCTCACCGCTCTGGTTTCCTTAAATCTTCTTTTCCCGTCCAGGTGGTTTTCCTATGGAATGAGCTCCCTCAGAATATCAGGATGGTCACCAGTCGGTTCACGTTCAAAGTAAAGGCTCGAGAACAAATACATAAGAAGTTGGCAGATTCGTCTCATAATTGATTTATTATATTTCTCCACCTACTTATTCTTATCTCTCCCTACTTTGTATATTTTGTTTGTTTGTATGTATGTATTTATGTATATATTACCTATATGTATATTATATATATTTATATATATATATTTTTTTTTAAATTTTGGAAATTTTCAGTTTCTTGCACCTACTTTGTTCTGTCTCTGCATCACCCTAAGGTAGACTGGTAGAAAATGCCTAAGGCATTAAGTCCGCCTTTGTACTGTGTATTTTATACATTTTGTGCATAAAGTTTTAATAAATAAATAAATAAATAAAATAAAAAATAGTAGGTTAAAAAACATAAGCAAAAGCATTGACATGAAAAAAAATGACGGGTTGCACTCCGGGAGTGCCGGCAGAAGTGAAAACGCTAAAGGCGTACACAAATATGACAATTCGCTGACGCGAATTGTGTACGATAAAGTCGTAAGATTTTCGAAAATCTTACGAATTTTTGATCAGGTCACGTGTCCTGACGCGAGTTTAACATTCTTTACCCATTCCAAAAAAAGTGCACAACGCCACTAAAGGAAGTTTTCACTTCAAAAACATATAGCCTTCCTCACGCACCTACTTACTTCTATACTTCTAAACCAAACTTTTTAATATTCCCAAAGCACAAGCAATAAAAGTCGTATCGTACATGTACATCGGGCCTTACATTCGTAATATCACAGATGTCATATTCAAATTTATTACAGCCCACTTAACAAGTACTATCACTTTCACTTTAAAATGTATGGAGGCGGTTCAAAAACTGTAGTAATGTATTCGTAGATATTTTAGTATGCGGGACGTGTGTTGTATGACTTTTTAAGTATATCTGTGTATTTTACTACAATGTGTGTGTGGAAGGTTTTATAAAATTGAATTGGAATATATTTTTTTGTATTTTCTTGACGTGTGTAGGTTTTGTCTGTAGGTAGAGTTTCTGTTTCAGACATTTTGAATCGTTATTATTTCTGTCCGAATAGCTGCTTTTCATACATATAGGCTTATTTTTTTAAACTTAACCTTACACTATAAATTTGTGTATGCTCATGTTTTTACAAACGTAATATCTTTTATTTTATATACTCGTAATATGTGCTAAAATAATACTTAAATCTTTAATAAAATTACGATGTTCCAATTTATACTAATATAAAGAGAGCTTTATGTTACAAAGAGATAAACTTTGAGTCTTTTTATATTGTTTTTTTTTGTGTTCATGTGAGGTAATATTTGAGGGTCCTATATCAAAAAATCTTTTGCTCAGTATAACAGAAGTCAAAGGATTTTACTAAATTATTATTTTGAACCTTTATTTGCCACAAGCTATATATTATTTCACCGTTAAAACAAATCCCTATTCGCCCCGTTTCCATGGTCAATAATTACAACGGAATGGAGGTATGAATAACTGATAGACTTCCAACTGAATTCCGAGAGATTTAACGCAGGCTGATGGTTCCACCATATCTATGAATAGTCGATACTATATTTGATTTAGAGATGGAATGGAATATGCTATCAATATTCATAAACTACTGCATTTTAAGTTTATTGCCGTATCGCTGGTGGCAATTTCGATATTTCATTCATGGTAGTTTGTTGAAATGTAATATTGTTGCTGTTATAAAGATAACAAGAAATACAACAACATTAAGATAGAATTTTAACTTTATTTATGTTTTATAAAAAAACATAGACATCACTGATGACGGTGAAGGAAAGAAATGTAGACTTATAAGTCTGAAAGCACCAATTGGCCTTGAGCAAACGTGATGTTCAATGCTCGTGGCTTCTCTGTATGAGAAGAGGCCTTTGCCATGCAGTGGAACAATTAATAAGCCAATATTATCATACAATATTTCATACTAGCTACGCGTCCCGCATCCTGCTGTTTTTTTTGGGCCAGGAACCTTCGCGTTTGTGAGCATCGGTGTTATTCTGTAAAACCCTCCTTCCGTGAAGTGAGCGTGTGGCGACCTGTCAATCCCTAGCATCGTATAATGACAGCCCAGTTTTAGCTCACTTCACCTTAATTCACTGAGGGAGATTTCTTACAGAATAAGCCGGCTGAACAGCCTACTAAACTTTCATCATAATCAGATTAATACTTTAGAAACACATAGAGGACAAATATAAATACCGTAGTCTGGTAAAATTTTAGTTTTAGGTATTGAATTAACCTAAATGAAATTATCTAGATACATACTAGGGGCCTTACTTATAAAAATAACGCTAATTCATACTGAGCTACCTCTTAATTGACTGACTGAACGATGAAACACTATTTTAATCTGCCAACACTTAGACGGTCAGCATAGAGCATGACCAAATTATTCGACTAAAGAACGAAATCGAACGAACAATTGAGCAAAATTGACAAAATTTACAATAGAATCCATAGACCAAAAATGTCATCGTCACAGCTGATTGTAGCCTGCCATCTTACTTCTGAATTATACTTAAACAACGGGTCGCCGCTGTTTAAATTTTCTGTCACTAAGCTAATACATAACAACATCTCAACGCTGATTAACGTTTATAGGTAAAATTTTTCACCTGAGACACCGTTGAAAGTGGTTGCTATGTGAAAAATAATTGATTTTTAGTCAAGGATTTGAGAGTTAATCAATTGATAAGTAGTTAAGTATTATTTAGCGTTATTTTTATAAGTAAGGCTGTGTGAGTAAAAGCGCTAATCTAATCCAGATCTGAGACAAAACAAAAGAAGAAAGAAAAACAAAACACTCCAAACAAATGTCACAAGAAAAATCTAGTAAATAACTATCACAGGAGACGAGAAATCGATATCGAACTAATCTATCACAAACCGCACAAGCATGTAGCTTCGTAGGCGTATCTATAGATAGAAACCGGTTAGATTACTCATTACGAGCGAACTCATCGCTGATACACGATATAGTTTAGCGACGTGAACTTGTGTTAATAAGGGCGATTTGTTAAGTACGGCGGAGATTATTATTTTAATATACTATCACGCCTGTATTCCCCGAAGGGTAGGGGCAGAGATGTCCGGGCCTGCGGGTTGTTCGAAAGAGATACCGCGCCCCCGGAACGCAAAGGGCACATGAAGGAACATAGACGGGTTTTAGTCAGTAAAAGTCTGTCACTCCCTCCCGCCCCGCGCAAGGCGGAGGAAGTTATTTAATGATTTCCCGTCTTAAAAAAAAAAAAAAGGGGCAGAGATGTACCAAGGTACAGTCCCATGTAATAGGGGGTGAGCCTATTGCCATTACCCGGGCACAAATCCTAAGTCCGAGCTGCTACTTAGAATGTTACAGAAAAACCCAATAATCGTTTTTGCTCGACCTGGGAATCGAACCCCAAACCTCTAGCGTAGCAGTCGTGGTAAGGACCACGAGGCTAACGAAGCAGTTGTAACATTATTTTATACTAACTATACTTTGGCAGTAGTAGAGCTCTTTGTGAAAGAGCTTGTTCGGGGAAGTTCGGTATTTTTGCAGCTGAGCAGCTGTGTTCCAGTTGAAGATATGCCGGTTTAATTACAGGCATATGAGACATTTCAATTTTGTTTTGTTGGGATGGCAACTCATTTGAAAGGCCTTTGGTATTGCTGATGTATTTAGGCGCGGTGACCACCAGGTGGACCATCGGCTTGTTTGCTATCCAATAATATAAAAAAACCCGCGGTTTCAACCGCGTTAAGATACGTCTCTACTTACTGCTCCGGTCCGTAGCGTGACGTAACATAGCCTTCTACCTTCCTCAATAAACGGGCTATATAATACAGAAGGATTTTTCCAAATCGGTCCAATAATTCCTAAGATTAGCGCGTTCAAACTCCTCAGCTTTATAATATTAGTATAGATTATTGGGCCTTAGAGTGTTAAAGGCATTAGCAGCTTAAGTCGTTGGGTATTAAGCTCAGCTACCGTTTTCTCAAACTCACCGTTTTATTTACAACAGGCAGTCTCTATGTAGTCTGATTTAGCATGACTGTGGATCGTTTATTTTCTTGTGTTTGAAGTTTAGCAGTGGACGGCTATAGGCCGATATGATGATGGTGTTCTGTGGTGTGTTTACAAATCCGTACTAATATTATAAATGCGAAAGTAACTCTGTCTGTCTGTCTCTTCTTCACGCCTAAACCACTGAACCGATTTTAATGAAATTTGGTACAGATATAGTCTGGGACCCGAGGAAGGACATAGGATAGTTTTCATCCCGGAAATCCCCCGGGAACGGGAACTACTAATCCACGCAGACGAAGTCGCGGGCAAAAGCTAGTAAATAATAAAATAGAATTACTATCACGCGTGTTCCCCCAAAGGGTTAGGTAGAGGTGTACCAATGTACACCCGCAGTATGTGTAGATGTCACCGGTGCCGGTATGTTTAGGTGCCATGTAAAAGGCGGCGAGCCCCCGGGTTGTGATTAGAATTACAATAAACTCTAAAATTGGAATCGCCGATGTGACCAATAAGTCTGAAAAGCTGAAATGGGATTAGACGGCCCATAATATATTTATGCAGAATGCGTAGGGAACAGATGGGCAATGGTCGCCACACAGTTTCTACCGGGAGTCGGACGTTGTCACCTAGCAAGGTCCATTAACCGCTGGTGTTATGACTAAGGGACTAACAACAGCTATTCATCTTATCAATAAATTGACATTCAGTTTTATAAAAAAAAAAACTACTTACATATTTTTTAGATAAACTGTTACTAACAAGATATGCACGTTATTCTAAAATAAACGATTATTTTTTCTGTATGAACCACCAGTTTTGTACTCTATCTATTCAGACGCGGAAATCTGAACGGATGCATACACATCCCTTCAGTACACTGTTGTTACAGTACACTAGTATTTTCTATACACAAAAGCTAAATCAAGCGGATGATGTAGTTAGTCCTTTACCCTTGGTTTCCGTAGAAAAATTAATGTAACAAATTGTTACGCGCGCGTAAGCCGACATGATTGGTTGACAGAATTATCAGCAATCAATCACAGTAAGTAGCTTACGCGCTCTTGACAATTTCTCACATAATTATTTTTCTCTCAAGAAACTGGAGGAATCGTCTATGAGAGGTTGGTCAGAGGAGGCAATACACTGGGAAGAGTGGATGAAATAAAAAGTTCTTATTATTATGTTTATGTAATGTTGGTTGTATTTGAATCGAAGACGTTGAACAGAAGTCAGGGTTACGACAGGCCACGAAGAAGGTGGCAAGATGAGCTGAATGAATTCCTCAAAAACTGGAAAGATGGAGCACGCAATGGTGAATGATGGAAGAAGAAAATGCAGGCTTTTGCCCAGGGGTGGAACGAAAATAGCTAATAAAAGCGAAAACAAAAAGTTGTATTTGGTCCGTTTTTTACCCAATAAAACTTTCAGTGGGACCCTCAATAACCGGTGACTATTGTAACTAATCTTTGTCAAATAAATAATTATGTTAACTAAAACTATTTTTAAAATAAACTGTGTCAATGTATTTAACGTTATATTTAGAGACTTATATTGTAAATATATAGTAAAATAAATATTATTTGAACATAATATTGAAAACAAAGGTGTCACGTTGCCAAAACAAATAGTTTTGTGAGCGAAAGTACTTAGTCATGGATTGAAGAATAAAAAAAGAAGAATATTTTCTCTAAAACAAAATTCGAAAATAAAATACAAACCTATTTGTGTCACTGAGTTTCAAACTTAATTTAAACTTAGATTTTTTACGCCTTTGAGATTTTAATAAACGTCTGTCTTTGTCATTAATTAAGGAAAGTTAGACTGGGAACAATGGTACGTCGCTTAAGTTTAAAGATAGTTCAAATACTTTCCAGTCTACTGGAATATTATCAAATTCCTATTTGAAAGAAAGAAAGAAAGAAAAACCATTTATTTACTCGCGTGAAAGCGATGCTAATATTTGGATCGATTTACACCAAATACTTAATTCAGAATTAGTTGCTAACACGAGGTTAAATTACAAATTATGTCATACGTAATGGGCCTGTGTTAGCAACTAACAAGGAGTTAATAAGATAGTTCTGGATGGTGCATACTAGGATTATTAAACAATATGTAAGTAACGAATATCAGTAAGTAGGATAGAATGTATAATTAATACAACACAGAACACACGCATTTAAAATGAAAGTTATTCATTGTCGATAACTAATAAACTTAGGTACATAGAAATAATTAAAGTATCGAAACGAAATCATGATGATGTTCTTGACAACATAGTCTAACTTTACATAAAAAATCGGTAAATACAATAAAAAAAACGACGGGTTTCATTTCTCCGGGAGTGCCGGCAGAAGTGAAAACTCGAATATTAACGTTGTGCATTTTTGATATTTTGGAATGGTTAGGGAATAATTTTGCACAAATTGCTTTAATTATCAGTATAAAAGTACTATCATTTATGTGGTATAATACAATATTTATTTGTGTACGATAAATTCGTAAGATTTTCGATCAGGTCACGTGTCCTGACGCGAGTTTAAATTTTTTACCCATTACAAAAAAAGTGTACAACGCCGCTAAAGAAGTTTTCACTTCAAAAAATTCAGGCACATTCGAACATAGAACCTTCTTTTTTTGAAGTTGGTTGTACATAACACCGATGCATACGCACGTCTAAGATGCAGATCAACGTTTAGTATGTTACGTACGCGTTGCATCGTGTGATAGTGTGAATATCAAATATAATAGGCGCCAACGCGTGCCAACTCCAACAGAGCTATTCTGTAAAATATCCCTCGATGAATTTTGGTGAAGAGTGTTTGAAGTAAGCTGTCATTGCACCTAATACATTAACAGCTTTTTCTTTTTACGTGGGGAGGTCCTTATGGATTGCCTCCGATTTAGGGAAGGCGGAGGGGTGTGTCGCACTCCAACTAAAACCCCACAGTCTTCCTTTAAGTACCATCGGCAGGGCATGGGTATCTGTCTGAGCATTCTTCCGCACCCCGGCAGGTATTGCCCGCCACCACGACAAAATACATTGACACTACTTTACCTAAATTCATCAAAGGAGAAAAGCAGGATGGCTTCCATGATTTACGGCCAATCTTAGTTCTTAATTCAAATTTGTCAACTAAATTTTGACGTAACAACCAAACAACTTTACCACCGAGAAGATGAGAAAACCCGTGACGTTCAATTAGTGTTTTCTAATTCAAGCAAACCTAGTCTGTGTGAAATTAGTCTAATTAGTGAAGTTTCAAAGGGTTCAAAGACAGAAATTTCTACGCGGAGATTTTGCTTAATTACCCTTGTTTGAAGTGGTCCAGTAAACTTGTTCCACGCCATTATCTATCATTAGGATCTCTAATTCAATTGTGCGAGTGAGCAATTGGACGGCCCTCTATTTCATTAATTATAATTTGAGTTAAAACTGTTCGTGATTAGAAATGGTCGGTTGGGTTTTAATGTAGAATATAATTTCAATTATCCGCCTTGAGCTAGCGTGGTGATTTAGTGATCAATGCTTGAGGGCTTTTACCCTGCAATTTGACAGTAGTAGGCTGGTATTACTATTGTGGAAAAAGAAATCGTAATGGTCCTTTTTTTGGACAAGCCTGCCATTCTATTCCTTACCACTGCAAGTCCTGAAAGTGAGAATTAACAGTGGCGACCATCAAAAATGCGCGGAGCAATTAACGAGACCCGAAGAAACGATTCAACTATCTTAGATTCCGCAACGAAATTTACCAGAAAAGAAAACATAATTTCCACGTCTTTTAATACCAAACAGGAGACAGAACAAAATGAAACGATCGGCAATCCAATGAAATCAACCCACATTAAAAGCTTGTAACTTTCTGATACACACCAAACTGCCGTGTCTCTCACACCAAAACGTCGCTAGTTCAAAAGGTATGTAAATCTAAAACAAATGAGCACTAGTACTTATCCTACTAATATTAAAAATGCGAAAGTTTGTGAGGATCAATAGATAGAATGATAAATGTTTGTTACTCTTTCACGCTTTAATTGCTGAACTGATCTTGACGAAATTTTCCACTTAGATAGATTGTACAATACAATAACACATAGGACGCTTTATATCCCTACAAAAATTACAATTCCCGTGTGATAATAAATCAAATTTGTCGCAAACGAAGTTGCAGGCAGAGGCTAGTCAGCCATAAGTAAAACAATCCAACTGGTTGGACGCGCGCTTTCCACGCGCCGCCGTGTCGTCCGTCGCTGATGCATATTTCATGAATGCACTGAGTGGTCGAGCCACGTGGGAACCTTTAATGTGAATTATTTAGTGAGATACGCGCTTTTTATGACAGTGTTGGACGGGTAATAATGGAGTTAGATCATTCTATGAGGGAATTATTAATAGTGTGTGTACGCTTTTTAACCGGCTTAAAAAAGAGCATTTTGTTTATTATTTGTTTTGACATATTTTCGACTTGCCTTTTTTTAACATTGAATGTGGGGCCAGTTAACAAATGAAAGTTAATTATGTGTCAAGTGGACACGTGGGTCTATTTCGAGTGTGTTCAGTTGACCAAAGACTCCTCAATCAAAAAGAGGTCCTTCTAAAAAACTACAGTTAAATTTTGACTTTTTGAGGTCTATTGTCTTTTTGTTCCAATCAGCACTATTAATTCCTATATGTATTATCAGACCAAAATTATTTCAGTTTTGGAAGACGGTGGCAATATCATACAACAAACACAGTCAAAGCTACCGACTTTTACGACTTCGAAAAAAATAAAAACTAAAGTAAAAAATAGCTTTATACTTTTTACTTTTAATTTTTTTTATCCATTTTTTGCATTTGTTTTTTAAATCGATTATGTGCATTGGTACGATCAATCCCTGTAGATACAATCAGTACCTTTTATTTTTTTATTGTTTCCAGGGGGAAATTGTGAAAGCTTCAAAAGATGCTCGGTCTTTGGATATAAGATCGGAGAGTGGGATTTTTATCTCAAAAAAACCACTCTGGTGGTCATCATCAGCATATTAGGAGGGTTCCGTTTTCCTAGAACGCTCCTTGTGGTTACAATCGGCTCCTATCGACATAATTTACTAAGGCTATATACTTTCATGTTATTTTTGTGGTGTTCCTGACGAAGATTTTTCGGTATTTTCCTCCTTGTCAAACAATACTGTTTCCTCCCAAACAACTGAACATTGTGTTACTTCCATCTGTTTGTTGCCTATTGAAACAGACAATGTTCAGTGCTTTATAAAAACTTTTTATAGTTTTTTGTTTCACTCACGACGCGACTTTCAGACTAAAAGGATTCGTGATTACAATATTATCCTCATTGGCAAAAAAATAAAAGGTACATTTAGGTCAATAAAATAATGTTATCTTTAGACAGTAGATACAGTCAGGAACAAAAGTGTATTAAAATGTTACTTTTACATCATTTATATAGACACGAAATAATAGGATGCTTTTCAGCTTTAGATAATAGCTAAGACTTTATTGTATCATTTGACATCCACTCCACATTTTCAACAGTCAAACGACTTTTGTCGATGACTGTACTAGGTATCTCCTAAGACTTGTCTAGCCAGACACTTCGTGACTGTACCTAAAAACCTATAGTCCAGCACTTAGCACAAAATTTTAGCGACACGAACAAGGTCACACGAATTCGCCTGTTATTATTTAGCATTTTACTAATGAGCACATAAAAATGAAAGTGGAAAAAGCAACCTAATTACTTGGAAATAAACTAGTTTATCGTAAAAATAAAACTGGGAATGTCGTGACTAAGATTTTTATTTCAGGTATTTTAAATAGGTGCGACTAATTATGTTGTTGAATGTGAAATGTTGATAAATGTTTATTGTACAGTTTTTTTTATATATTTAATGGTGCTTAAACACGAAAGTTGATTTATTTATTAGTGTGTATTATTTATGAAATATAAGGTTTTTTTTTACATACTAGGTATATCTCTCATGCATGTGGGCAGTTGCAGTTTCAATACAGAGCAAGAGTACTAATGTGACTTTTTCGTTTTATCTTTGATATCACTGACATCGGTGAAGGAAAATATAACAAGAGGAACATGGAACATTGATTGTAAAAAAAATATATAAGTATGAAATCACTGATCTACGTTGTGCAAGCGTGGTGATCAATGCTCGTGCCTTCTCTTTATAAGAGGTCTTTGCCCAGATATAGAACAATAATAGGCTGGTAAGAATGATAAGAAGATCAAGTATCTTGACTTGGCTCGCGAGGTTCTCGACATGTGGGATGTGGACTCAGCGATCTTTGTGCCGATAGTCGTTTCAGCCAATGGCTTAATTGCCAAGAGAATCGACCAACATCTTAGGAGGCTCTCGTTGGGCGGGTGGATCAAGGGCTTGATTCAGAAAGCGGTACTCCTAGACACGGCGCGTATCGTTAGGAGATTCCTTTCTCAGGAGCCCTGACCACCGGTGGCTTGGACCCTGTTCCCGACGCCGGGTGGGCTACTATTTTTTATATTTTTAAATGTTTTATATTTTTTACTAATATTTAAAAATGTAATTGATATGTTAATTAATGAATAAATGGAATAACAGGCTGGTATTATTATTAGTGCTTTTTACCTCCGGTAATGCCGGCTGAGGAAATTCTTGAAGCCAGTTCAATGGACTGAATGCGTCAGTGGCCTGTATTAACTGACCCCTCTTCCAGTCTTCTTCTTCTTTTTAAGAAGGGTCAAGTAATATCAGCACTTTCTACACGTGACGTTTCCTACGCTTAGCAACTCCTACAAGTTCTTGATAACAATCTAAGCTGCTATACAAAAATGAGACCTACCTTTTATTAAAATACAAAAGTAGGTAAGTACTTACTCAAACTCAACCTACTTACAAATTCGTTTTCCCTAGAGAAATCAGGAAAGGCACAGTCGCTGGAACTTTTATTTACACACCTGCCACTACCGAACATTAGGTAAGCAAAGGTATTAAAAGAAAAGCAAATTATTTCATATTTTATGTTTTAGTTGAGAAGAAAAATAAAACTAATATTGTATAAAAAACAGTGAGGTTTTTGTTATTTGAATTTAGATATAAAATGTGTTGGAGGCTAACAAAAGGTATACTGTGATCACACTGATCACTATACAAGTGATTGATGTGCCAGGTTAATCAATCTACGTGATTGAAATTTAATCCAATTTATTATTTAGTAAATTGAATGAAAACTATGTTTTTTTCATCTACATCTCTTTAATTTACGTCCTTCGCTACTGCACTGCTTCCTTAGTTTATAGCATGATATTTTCCTTACAAATGCAACCTAACCAAATCTTCCTCGACAAATAAGCTATTTAACGCAAAAAGATTTTTTCAAATCAGATTTATAATTCCTGAGATAAGCTTGTTCAGTCAAACAAATAAGTAAACTCTTCAGCTTTATTGCATTGATATGATGATGATGATCATAGTTTTATATGCTAAAAACATCTTGTCAGCACTCTTGGTGGTAGACTGTCAAATCTTTCTTATGTAGAATAGAGTTTTCTCATAATAATAGTTTAACAAAACAAGGTTCAACATGACCAAGCAATCCAAAGCCTCCACAGTACCTACCTAAGTCTCCGCAATTACGCTAACAACTTAATAAATCCACCATTTAATGCGCAAATTGATCAGTAAGTATCCAACCGATCAATTAAGTCCTCCACCCGAACAGACTGCCGTCCTACCGTTCGCTGACACACCGCAATAATTTATCATTCCATTCGTTAATTAAACGGTCAGTTTCATTATTGAACGCCATTTTGTGTTCTCATTAATTATATTATTATACGGGGTTGAAGGTTGTAACGAAAACTTTTGACATGATTCTATTTTAAAAATCGTATGGTTTCGATGATTTTTTTTTTTCGTGTTAGCGTTTTTTTGCTGTCAATTAATGATTTGTAATAAGTAACCCCTGCCTAGAAGCGTGACTGCTACGCTAGTCTTAAGTACGATTTTCAGGCCGAGCAAAATGTGTTATTGGGTTTTACTATGAAATTATAACTATCACCACCAACGACCACCATCACCATGAACCATCGCCGGTATGATTAGGTCCCATGTAATAGGTTACATGAGACCTAAACATACCAGCGAACTGTGGATGAACATCTGTACACCTCTGCCTAACCCTTTGAGGAATACACGCGTGATGGTATGTATGTATCTTTCCAATTCCGATATCCAAATACAAACCACAACACATCGTAAACACATCATCTTCAGCTGTAGCCAGCTGTGGCCGTGGGATCGCATAAATCTCAATTGGGCATATTATAATTATTAATTACAAGCAGGTAGCAATATAGTTTACTGCTAGCCTAGTGACCTGTCGAATGACTAATGTGTGCGTGGGAAGACGAAACGAGACGATAATGTTGGTATGTAAGTACGTATGACCTACCTACTCAACTTAGGGTAGTGGCCAATGAAATAAAGCCTAATAGAAAATTTTGGGAAAATAGACGTTATTTGTATTGGAAACTTGATGTGAACAACTCATTTTAGACAGTTTCTTTAGATTTCATTTTAGTACGAATAATTTTTTACTTCTTATCGGTTATATTGTTTTGAAACGCAGAGGAACCTTGGAAGCTTTTGACACTTCGCCCCCACGTAGTATTTAGATATTTTCCATCCTTCCTTTTACATTTTTTGAGTGATTCAAAATGTAGGACGAATGTTGTTGTTGCTGCGCAAAATTATGGCTTTGGAAAATGTTTTAATTAGTTCAGTATTATTTATCATCATCATCGTCGTCCACTGATAGACATAGATCTTCCCCATAGATTTCCATAAGGATCGGTTGGAAGCAGCCTGCAGCCAGCGTATTTTTTAAACAACAAAATACATAACTGGGCTTATAAAATCTGTTACGTACAAAATATCTGGCCATAACACAACTAAAAATAAAACATAAAACAATTGAAAATCATAAAGGCGAAAAAAAAATATTTCACCTTTTTAAAATTACCTAAAAAAAATACAAGTACCTGACTACACCAAAAAATTAGGGAAACCGTCACTTAGTTGTTTATTCCCATAACAAAAAAGGCAGGCATTAAAATATTTGTATAATAACTTCAACATTAATTATTAAAACAGAGAAAGTGTTTTTGTTCAAGCAATTAGGGTAATAACAGCAATCTAACTTTAAATTGTCAAGCGATTGTTGGATTACGTTCTATAGGGTTCCGTAGTTCATTGCGGTTTTAATTCTAGAATTTTTACAAACTAGGTTTCAGCTGTCACCTAAAAGTTTAGCTGGCAAAATTCTACTTTTAAACATGAAATGGAACAAAGCTTTATGTGATTTTATTTCGCAATGTTCATACATAAGCAAACTTTGGTAAGGAAAAAAAAAGGAAAAAAAAAATATAAAGGAGATTCTCAATTCAAACCGTGTACTTTTTTTTCTACGATAATTATTTTAAAATCCATTGTAGTTTTGAAAAAAGATTATTATTTTTGTCTCCAAATTACAGAAATATTCGTTAGTACTATAAAAAAGTTACAGGACCACATTTCTCTGAAAGATAACTTCCTTACTCCTACGGACCCCTAAAAAGCTTACCTTTTTAATGCAACTTTTATGACTGTATTATTCTCTGAGAACACCACTAATGGCTGGCTAGAATTATTTCGTTCCCATGTATTTTTAATTCACCAATGCCTTGAGAACGCACCGTTTATGTACTTTTGTCGGAAATAATTGAGTTTTCGCAAACTGTTTGATGTTTCAGTTTCCAGCCTATTAGGGGATTAAATGAAAGTGGAGTATGTCAACTGTTTGACGTGCAAGTAACCTTGATTTTTTATTAAGAAAAAATATCTAAGATAAAGTTTTTAACGTCTAGTCTACTTTTGTTTAAAATTATGTTCTTATTTTTATCTTTGTTGGGAATTCCTCTTGGGTTCTCTCCGTCTGGGGAAATCGGAGTGCTTTGTCAGATTTTTACCGATTAAAACCCCACAGGCTTCCTTCTACCACCATGACTCGGGAGCCCGATATAAATTTAAGCCACGACCCGCGCTACCAAGAAAAATATTCTTAACATGCATAAATTCATGTCATTTTCGCATGTGAAAGGTAAATTCAGGGTAAGGAATCCTAACAGGAACATTTACTCATTTTTTCTTCCTCCATAAAAGAGACAAAAAAGCCGCCTCCATCAATGTCCATTGGCCCCCCGGGAGGCCTCATAATGATGAACAATTTTGTTCCTCATTCATTAGTCAACGCTTGATAAACTAAATTACAACGTACATACAACAAAAAGTATTATATCCCAAACTAGAGCACTTCATAATTATAATTAAAAACTTTCCCATTTTATGCGAAATGAGGCTTGTTTAAATTCAGCTAAGTGTGTGTGTTTGTTTGTTTATTTGAGGCCAAATTAACGGTTTCCTGATATCCTGAAATAACATGATAGCGTAGGTAACGTATGTGTGATAAAGCACTTAATTAATATTTGCGCCAAAATTGTAACACGAGTTTTTAGTTATTCTTATGCGATACAAATGAAGACTATGAATGAACTGTGTTGGTTGCAAATTAAATAAAGCCTTTTAAACGAAAAAAAAAACACATTTAAACGTATAAGATGAAAATATTACATGCGAATTATAGCGTTGGAAAAATAATGACAATGAATACGATACGAAAAACAAACGAATAATGCCTAAATGTCAAAGCAAAAAATGCTTATGCTACTATCCTACTAATACCCTTAAAAATAATTACAACATCAAAAGAGTTTGTAATATTACTGAGTTCGTAACATTCACTCTCTCTTACATGAAAATAACTATTAAAATAACGTCATCAGACGATCTAACAACCCTATATTCCACTCACAATTTCGCAGAATCGTCGTAACATGTTTATCCATATTCCCCAATACAAAGTTACCCTTATTTTCCATGAAAATAGAACCGATTCATGGAAGAGCTAACACAGTGTGCCGAAAACGACATCTTTGCGACGCGCCTCGCCAATTAATAGCAGTATTGGATTCCAATCGAGCGCTATGCATCCAATGTTTCGTTTTTCCTATGAACATTCGTTTTATCGTGCTGTGACCATGCTATTCACTTTCCACGGGATTTTTCTTTTAATAATAGTCACTTTCACGTTTACTTTCTGTTTTATTTAACTAGCTGTGAAAAGTAACAAGTGTTTATTGTAATTACTTTCGTATGATGATGGCTTGTTGTTTTTATATTGTCGTAACCGTATAAAGCCAGAGTATAATTTTCATGCTCATACTCATATTATTTATTGCATTCTACAATGGCTTAAAGCTTGATACGACTGTGGTCTCTAAATTATTAAATTGGACCTTAGATAGTTTCGTCATAATTATATACTTCGAAATACCTAATATTTTTACACTACCGTACCTCGGGCTAACACTAGCGTTAAGTTACGTTTTTGGCTGCTACTCCGCCCCCGAGAATCGTAGCGTGATGTTTTATAACCGATAACATTCCCCGATAAACAGACTACATAACGCAAAAGAGATTTGAGATTTTCCAAATCAATTCAGTAGTTCTTGAGATTATAGCTCTCTCTCGTTTAATGGCAATATACATTACACTTTTCATAAAACTTCTAACCGTCTTACTTAAAAATCCAGAGAAAAGAAAACCTCAAAAAATGAATGGTAAAACCAATGTTAAAACGGGTGTAACTATACTCCGGGTTCGTTGTAAAAGGGAGCTAAAGTTTAATAAACTAGTTGCCACTAAACTTTGATTTGTAATACAATTTACACGCGGTTCGAGTACAAGTTGTACTAAATGTCAATGTAACGTGAAATGTGGGCCTAGCTACAGCGCTTTCAATGTTCAATGTGTTGATATTGGATTTCAATCCGACTCGCTACATCTCGCCACTGTACAGTTTTCTTTTAGGTATTCATTTATTCGTGTTGGCACCATGTTTTTTTGGATTTTGTGGATTTTATTAGTACTCTCTGTGTTTTAAAACGTAGATTTTGTAAGTGTACGAAGACAAATGTGCAATAGAGTCAATAAACTGTAGTAACAAATTAGTGTCACATAGTTTTTGGGCTTATTGAGAAATCTATGGAATGCTTGTTTCTTTACAAGATTTATATTTTGAGCACAATGTGTGCTTATATTACTTTTATTTTTAGTTTATGCAAACTACAATGCAATGTTTTTTTTTTAAAATTTTGCTAATTAGAAATTTTTCCTGCATTGTGGTTGCGTTTACAAACATATAAACTCACAAACAGTCAGACCCGAAATCGAACCCGCGACCCACTGCACCAACCAAGCCATGCAAACTAATGATTAATCATAAACATAGGTAACCAATATTAGTCAAGACATTGCAGACTTTTTCCAGACATTGTATGACTAGGCTCATTACAAAATGCCGGATTTTGTTTACGTTACTCACCCTTTAGTCACGCATGTGGTTGTCGAGTGAGTCAGTCTGTGTTTACATATTAGGTCCTGCTTCGTTACGTAATGCACTTTCTTATTTTTATTTATTGATGTGTTATAAGGTTGTTAGCGATGTCAGTGACCAGGACACAATACTCAGAGCAAGCATGAGTAAGTCACGAAAAGAAATTAAGATTCTGTTGTCCTCAATTCCTCACCAATGAATGTTTTTTGTACTTTTTTAACCGAATCTTTTACGTATACTCCATTGAATAATAGAAAAGTTTTACCTTATTAACAATCAATCTTACAGCTAACTAAACGCTACGGAACTCGACAATCGGAAATCGACACATAATCTTTTATAAATATCATCAGCTTTTACCATAAAAAAATCAATAAATGAAAAATATTTTTTCCCGGTTTTGTCCCTGTAAACAAAAACTCATTGTCACCACACACTATGTATCTAACCTAGTTTACCCCGTCCAATTGGAGCTACAGAGTAAATTCAAACAAGTGTTGCTGTAATCATTACAACACAGCGTAATTATGATACTACTAGCTTTTACCCGCGACTTTGCCCCCTTTAAAGTCAGTAAACCATTAAACAATGCCTATCCCACTTGGTAATGTGCTTTCTATTAAAGAAATATTTCGTGCTAGTACTTATAAATCGATATATTTATTTAAAAAAAATAGCTTTATAATTTTTGTACCTATACAGAGTTATTAATATAATCCGGCTAGCAATTCAATTTTTAAGATTGTGAAATACCTACCTTTAAATTTGACCTCTTAAAAATACCATACCATTTGTCTATATTTTGACATTGAATCGCTGAGTTGAGATTGCGACTACATCTTGAAAGTTTCTAATTACTTGGGCTTCTGATTCATTAGCAATGTAGTACTTTCGTTATAAAGATTTCATTCATTATTAAAAGCTAAAGTAAAAGATGAGTTACCGCGGCCCTGGAACACAAAGGGCAGGTCGGAAGAAAAATGATAAAAGATGAGTTCTCACCGGGTGCGCGGGCGGCATGCATGTGTCGATCGCCTGCGCTCGGGGCGCATCACCGCTCCTGCAGCTGCTGCACTCACACACACCCTGGAAACAAACATATTGGCATATAAATAAGGTGCAGTTTGGAATGCTCGTCAAATTCTAGGAGATAGTATTTGGTAATTCATAAAAAAAACTGTCTCGTTAGCCTAGTGGATCTAAGCGCGACTGCTACGAGGTTTTGGGTTCGATTTCCAGGTCAACCAAAGTATTATTGGATTTTACTTCAAAATTCCCCGTAGCAGCTCTGAGTTAAGATTTGTGCCCGGTTAATGGCAATAGGCTCGCCACCTATTACAGGGGACCTAAACATACTGGCGAACTGTGATGGGTGTACATTGGTACACCTCTGTCGAACCAGAAAACAGGCGCGGTACTATGTGTATTTACATTTAACCTAATATCTAAACCACTATAAAGGTACAATCCCAAACAGAGGCTAATAATAAGCTCAATAAACATTAGCTTTTCTTGAACAACGTCAAATAAAAACCACCTTTAACCACAAGACTGAAATAAGTACATATTTAACTGAACTTAACCGTAAAACCCGAGAAAATGATCCTATATGAACGTTAATGAAAGACCAGCACTGGGCTGAAGCTGGGATAAGCATTCATTATTAAAGTTTTTATGGTCTAAAGTTGGCTGGAAGTAGTGCGTACCTTACAGAGTCTTAATGGACATTTTACGGTTCAAACAATTTCGAGCAAGCAATTCATAATTATGGAGCTGTAAAGTCTTGGTTTTTCTCGTTTCATGCAGCTAGCTTGATGAGAGGTGCTTCAGTTTTAATTTAATGGTGTTTTCCGTTTATTTTTCGTTCGTTTAAGAAACTAGGTAACTTATAAATTAACTAGCTTTTGCCCGCGACTGCATGGATTTCTTCTCTCACGTTAAATAATCTTTAGCTACTGCTCCTTTTCCGTGGGTCCTAGCGTGATGTTATGTAAAATGTAAATGTAATTCTCCAGACCGATTCCGGCCACGGCGCGGCGGCTAACCTTAATGCAGACTAGTCACGTACACAGGAGATATTATAGTGCACAAGTGTGTGCGCAAACACATGTGGGAGCGCACATGTGTTTGCGCACTCTTCCCTAACTCTCATAGTATATAGCGTGATGTTATATATCCTATACAATTCTTCATAATTCTGGCTTTCATATATAAAATAATTTGCGTTTATTATATTAGTATAGATTTTAAAATTGAAACGTAGATCCGATGATCCTGGTAGATCAAGGTTAAGTAACTATTCCCAAGGTTGGTTTTTGGATGGGTGACCATACATTCCATATCAATACCCCGGCGTACTACAAATCATCACTAATCATCAAAAAGACCTACCACTAAAGGTTTCCCTTAAACAGTCCACAATAATACCAAGTTTTCTGTTGACAGTCATCTTCTTACAAACGTTTTTTTTCTCAGACAGTGGCTCGTGCGCCTAACTGTACGTGCCACTCATTAGGCTAGCGGTCACACGCAGCGATTCCACCGCGATATAATCGGACGATAAATATTTGAAAATATTTGCTTCGGATAAAAAACGGAATGAATCAGCTGTTTGTAGGTTGATCGTTTACTGGTTACGGTAGTGAGAATCTACGAGTACGATTTCATCAGATTGTATGATGTTCTTGTTTTAGATGCGATTTTTTGGTAAGGAGGAAGATATAGTGAATTGAGGTAGATTTTTTGGGTATTGTTATCAAAGGGTTCCAGCATGGCCCTATTCTTAAGGGTCTTTCCGTCTGTCACTGGGTTGCATAGTTTGAAACGTAATAAAGTTTGCAGATGCAGATGCAGCCCGTCGCTATTGATAGACACTTGAAATTTTCACAGAGTATGTTTTACTGTGGCTACTATAACACAAAATAATTAAAATAAACTAAAGTCCAACATTTAAGGACACCCCATACAAAAAACGTTATTTTTTTTGTAGTGTTAAATAATAAATAAATCGGAATTGGCCGGTTTTGAATCAAGATCTATGGAACAGTTGAGTTTTCGCATGTCGGGGTTAGTTTTTGCTATAGTAGTTTTACCCACTGAAAGATATGATGTGTGAATTAACAGGCATAACATCTTTAAATGTGGGAATATGTGCAAATATATATATAAAAACACTACAACAAAAAGCATGACACATTATATTCCAACCAGATCCAAGTATTAAGTAATCATAGCATAATGATGATCGTTACAACTCCGTTAGTTCAGCGAAGTCGTAAAAAGTTTCGTTTGTCTGTTTGTAAGTACATTCTATGTCATTTTAAATGTGTATTAGTATGGCAGTTCTAAACGTATATAAAATATCAAATAAAATATGTATAAAACCAGCCGTCATACCTGAACGTAAGCTGAAGTATGAGTTACATTGCTGAAATACTTGTAGTACGAATAGTTGTTAATGAAATCATTTGGAAACTTTAAATACCTCACGGCCCATACTGTTTCAAACACCCTAAGCAAAATGCATTGGGCGGCAATGCAGTATTAGGCGCAACCACAAACAGTAATTTTTGACACTAAAAATAAAAGTTGTTTTCCAGCAATATTGTTATGCTCTAGGTTTGTTTAGTGGACAATATACCTACGTAATTAACAGATATATGATGAGTTTTGTTATACTTCGTATGTACAAGGTACGACGTATAAGACGCGTAAGGCCTTAATAACATACTGAATTTCTTTATTAGGTACTTGTGAAATGATGATATTCTGCGGCGGCTGGTGTAACTGGATGCCAAGCTCAAAGCAGTAGCGAAGAGGCACTTAAGATATGCACAATCGCACATACTGTATGAATGACCTAAAACGTGCGTCTGCGTCACTTAAGTTAAATTCCGCAAATATTTTACACGGATGTGCCTAAGTATGGCGGACAAGAGATGGTCGGAGGTAGCTACCTGTATGTTTGAATATTTCAAACACTTTTTAAGCACACGACAAACTGTTGATCCCCCTGTGCCTTTTTGCTTAGAGTTTTCCGATAATTCGTATAGGAACCGTCCTTTATTTAATAATTATGTGAACAGGACGTACCCAATATAAAAAAAAAATACTTAAAATTAAAGTAGTACTAAGGGTATGTTTATAGAAATATGGTTCACAAATATCTGTACTATCAATACTAATATTAAAAATATAACACTAACTCTGTCTGTCCTATACGCTTTCACTACTTAACTACAGAAGACATTTGGTACAGGTTAGGTTTGAATCCCAAGAAAGGACATAAGTTACATTTTATTACAACTACGATAACCGATATTTACGCAGACGAAATCACATGCAAAAGCTAGTTTACAATATTTTGATTGTAAACGATCACTCCTAATATTTCAACAGACATGAATCAGTATGTGAGCCATAGTAATCACCAAACGCAGAACTAACTTTTACAACATTCAATTAAATAATTTTTGATTATCTCCGATTTTTTTTTCTTATCTGTGTTTTATAGCTCAGCCTTTGAGTGAGTTCAAAGGCTAAACAAAAGCTCCAAACTATTATTTACGCCCAAACTCTTTTAAAGCTTTTAGTTATCCAATCTTCTGAAGTAATTTAACTTCGATATCTTAACAGGGTAACATGGGAATGCATAAAGGTCGAGTGGTTAAGGCGCCCGCCTCTCATGCATGAGATTGTGGGTTCGTTACGGTGCAAGTATCAATGTGACTTTTTTCAATGATTTCATATGATTGTACTTTCTAAGTTTTTTTTTTTTTGACATAACTGGTATAGTTGAAGTAACATCATAAAAAGACCTGAATTAATATAAGTAGGTATGGAATCATCAATTCATCTTGAGCAAGCATGGTGATCAATACTCGTGCAAAACTTATACTTCTCTATATGAGAAGAGGCCTTTGCCCAACAGTAGCAAAGTAATGGACTGGTATTATTATAATTTTATCTAAACAGGATAATTATTTTAATATTTAACTGCCTCGTTGGCCTAGTGATCCTAAGCGCGACTGCTACGCTAGAGGTCTTGGGTTCGATTCCCAGGTCGAGCAAAAAAATGCATTGGGTTTTTCTTTGAAATTCTCCGTAGCAGCTCGGAGTTAGGATTTGTGCCCGGTAAATGGCAATAGGCGCGCCCACTATTACATGGGACCTAAAAACATACCGGCGAACTGTGGGTGTACATTGGTACACCTCTGCCTGACCCTTCGGGGAATACAGGCGTGATAGTATGTATGATGATTTAATATCGGACCTTACAAAATATCTCAGCTATTTATACAATCTTCATTAGAAAGTGCGCAAAAAACAACTGAAAAACGACGCATAATCAATAACAATGCGGTACGAGTCAATTTACGAAAGAAACGGTCAAATTGTTGGCGGGAAAAAGTTCCGCCATGACAGTTCGCGAGACAATACGTGGAACCACTTAGCTTTAATAAGACTACGGTGTGCAAATTACACTCAATTTAGACCCACGATGTACAGATTGACGTATCCATCTACATCAGTGGTGGTGAACTTGATTAGACCCTAGATCTACTGTTTACTGACTAGACTATGTCCGATCTTCCAATAACATAATCACGAACTCAATATTGAATCGTATTTCACATAATAAACATATGTAAATACCTACTCATATGCAATTTTAACGGATAAAATTATACAATAAACTTAGGAATAGTATTTTTATTTTAGAGGGAATCAAAGAAATCGAAGATTATTTTTACAAAATAACTACTTATGTTTTTGTGAGCTTTGCACCTGCGATCGACCCGACTAACTAGTTGGCCACCCCTGATCTACATTTATGAAGATTATTAACTGAATAAGTCGTGTGTGTTTTTGGTTTTTGGACAAGTCATTGCCAATTACGTAAGGGGGTTATTCACTTCATCGCTACTGCGGTGTGGGCGTGGATGTACAGTTGAGCAAGGTATTTGGTAGTTAGGTAAAAACATGCAGGGTAGAGTAGACATTGTAAATAATAATTACCACGGATTCAGTACATTATTCTAGAACCCCAACATATTTCGTAAGTTGTCAAAAATAAAATTAGCATTATTTTTGCTTAAAGCGGATTTTTCGTTCTTCATTTTGACCGTGTATGTTTAGTACTACCTATATAAATTAAAACACGGAACAGCTGATTTTTTATCCAGTATCTGTCAGTTTGTCCTAACGCTATTTTGTCATTGCTTGAAAAAGGTGCTTTAAAGAATCGTGTTTTATTTACTTAAATCTCTCGAGTGTCCCGAATACATTGCACAAAGTATAATTCCGCAGCACTCAATTTGCGAATGTAGGCGACGGGCAATTTTGTCCGGTGCATCACACGAGCATACTTTATAACTGACACACAAACATTTTTGTTCTTATTGCCGAGAGTTTGTATTGAATATGAAATTACAATGCCTTTCAAAAATATCTTGTTACTGCAGTAAAATATTTTTGCGTACAAATTTTGTTGTTTTTGGAATTTTATTTATCGTAATTATTATTTTTTTAATCCTTCTATCTATCCATACTTTAATATTATAAATGCGAAAATAACTCTTGTCTGTCTATCTATCTGTCTGTTTCGCTTTTACGACTAAACTACTGAACCGATTTCAATGAAAATTGGTACGAGCAAGTTTGTACCCCAAGGAAGAACATAGGCTAGTTTTTATTCCGCAATAACCAACATTTACGTTGACGAAGTTGCGGGGAACATCTAGTTGTACTAGTTTGTGAGGATGAATGGATGTTTGTTAATCTATTGCGTTAAACTTTGCAGAATTATCAAATTATCACACAGAGAAGATAATATTGTGTGATTTGGGGTGAAATGCTGGAAGTGCTAAAATCACACGAGCGAAGCCACGGTAGCTAATAGTATCCTTGTAATAATAAAAATACCTACTCGAAAATCTTGCACCTTGACTACTATTATTTGTAATTTTATTTACTTTCTTCTGTCTCGGTGTCCGTAACTAATCAAATCTTACAAGTTAAATTCGACCCACTTCCCAATGTCCGATTGAGCTGAAATATTGAATACACATGCACATTGCATGACAATGCAATATTATAAAAGCTTATTTTAGAAAAATACTATTTTTAGACGGAACTTGTTCTCTTCACCTCAATTTCGTGTAGAACTAACATGAACTTCTAAAAATATCTTCCACCGATTCGCACTTAGACTTTTCAAACGTCTTTTGTAATGCGTATAGCAAAGGAGTCGAACTCCCTACCTGCAACTTCCCTTCCTTATCTCTTTAAAGTTAGAGTGAACAGACTTCTTCTGAGTAAGCTCACTTCTTTGTCTACTTTGTCTTTGTCATCTCTGACCTAGAGTCAAGAGCAAACCCATCTCCAATAAAAATGACTCAAAGATATTTTTGCTGTTCATATTAGAGAATATCTATGACATTGAAAAAAAAGCAAAATGACTACGTAGATATCTCATCTTTCACCAGCATTCTATCAAAATTTGGCTCAGTCATGAAGAAGTTCTAATTTCAAAATTAAGTAAGCACTATCTTCAGTTCAATTCTTAGAAGATAGTCTACTTCCGTCTCAGATATTTAATCCATAGTATTGGGAAAGTAACTCTGTCTGTCTGTCTGTTACGCTTTCACGCATAAACCGCTGAAACGATTTTGATGAAATTTGGTACAGAGATAGATTAAACCTTAGAGAAGGATATACGCTTTCTATCGCAAGAAAAGGGCTTGAAGAGTCTGAAAATTTGTGCGGGCGTCCGTCATTTTTAAAGATAAAACCATGAAAGTTTGTTTTTACACACTTGATAAAAACTAAATAACATTTATGCAAGAATTTTTGAAAAATTTCAAGAACCCTTAATGGGTTCTTGAAATTTTTCAAAAATTCTAAAGGCTGCCAAAATTAACTTATCCACGCGGACGAATTTGCGGATAAAATCTAGTGGCTAGATAATACCAACAGGTAATCATAACTATCGAAATAAAAATCAGCAAATCATCGAGGTAGCGGTAAAAGGAAAACCAACAAAAATTCGCCATTACAATCGATCATAGCGCGGTATCTGCGAAATGCAGTGATGAATATGCGCACTGAAATAATATGCCGGTTACGAGTAGCTTTTGATACGGGTAGGGCTGTCAACTGCTAATTACAGACAAATATTATGATAATTTTAAAATTAATATTTAAAAAAAAATGGAGTTTCGTATCTTAGTCGTATTAGTTTCGTCTGCATAGAAATTAAAATTAAGCCAAAGTACTAAATTATCTCACATGAACACAAGGAAGGCTCATTACGTGTCACCAGATAAAAGTCAGTCTACTTACAAAATATATTTTTTTAAATATACACTGGCTGCTTCCAACCGGTCGTTTTGGAAATCTATGGGGGAGTTCTATGTCCAGCAGTGGACGTCCCGCGGCTAATATGATGATGATCTATATTTGATATCCATATACTAAGAAGAAGACAGTAGATCAAAATCTATATCTGTCAACTATTCCCGTTTAGCGGTTTAAGCGTGGTGGACTAAGAAACATCCATTCATTCATCCATCCATCCATCAGTCATTCATAGTAGAACATACTCCTTTTATAATGTTTCACGTACCTGTTCCTTTTTCATCTTTTAAGTACTGGCTAGCTTGTGTGAGTAATAAAAATAGAATTAATAGGCAGACAAAAGAGTAAACAATCCGAAAAACGTTTACGAAAATTGTTTTAACTCCCATTACAACAAACAAAACCCAAAAGGTTAATTTAAAACTTTGTTAAAACAAATTTTAATGATGTTACTTGAAATTTTAATTATTACCCATTTTATATCGTTCCGTTTTCATTTATAACGAGTCTTTAATAAATTAGCTTTAGGTACGTACAGCCCTCGCTCTCCGAGGGTGGAGTGGGATTAAATGGCCACATTTTAATATGTAATTATATGTAAACGTATTTTACGTAACGTGACTATTTGGAGTTTATTTTTCATGTTTTCCTGAATAATTTTACTCCTAGAATCAACTATCCTAGTGATCTATATCTCAAATGATAAATAGCTTCAAATTTCTGATTATCTGACCAACTGCTTGATAATTCAAAAGTGAGTGGTTTAATTGAAATAAATTCTTTGACATCCTTGAAGTTGTGGGTTTGAAATCGAACGACAAATATGACTTTTTCAACTCATATGTATTTTATATGGATATCACTGATATATTATATAGAACATTGTGAGAAAAGCTGGACTTATATAATTAATAAACAGATTAACACATGTTTTGGTAAAAGATTTACGTTCACTATAATTATAGGTCTAAACTTGCCAATCCGTCTTGAGCAAGCATGGTGATCAATGCTCGTGCCTTCTCTGTATGAGAAGAGGCCTTTGTTCTGAAGTGAGACAATAATTATCTGCTTGTTTTATGAAAGGAATTAAGTAAAAAATATATTTCATATATCACTTTTTTTACCTTTTTTATCATAATATAAATATATAAAAATATAAATATACCATCACGCCTGTATTCCCCGAAGGGTTAGGCAGAGGTGTACCAATGTACACCCACAGTTCGCCGGTATATTTAGGTCCCATGTAATAGGGGCGAGCCTATTGCCATTAATCGGGCACAAATCCAAACTCCGAGCTGCTACTGAGAATTTCATAGAAAAACCCAATGACCTGGAAATCGAACCCAGGACCTCTAGCATAGCAGTCGTGCTTTTTTATCATCTTTTTTCTTAATCAGTATAATTTACATAAAATATCCGTGAATAAAGCGAAAGCCCTGACTACGGCATGCGCGCGGCGTGATGCGCTCTGCCGGTACCGTTGCAAGTCGCGTCGTGTATCAATAACGCATCAGTGCAACCATTAGCTGGATTCCTGCTCCCGCACTCGGCCAGATACACTATTCTGATTTATAACAAACATTAATGTGGAATAATAAGGTACTCGTATTATTTCGAAAATTAATTTTCATTTTTTTTCGGAATGGCTTTTCGCCATTCATCATACTAGGTTGTCTGCTGCGGTTAAGTGTTTTTGATAAGACAATTAAATTCAAACTTTACAAGTCTGCACAAACATTAAGAGGTCAACTATTCTATGATGTTTTAAAAATTAAGGCCTTCAAACCAGACTTACAATTTATAAAGCACTTATCTGCTAAGGGGCTAGGAGCCCTGCGAGGTAAGGCCTCGGCTTAGAGCGTCTCTGGAGGAGGACAGCAAGGAGGCAGGGTGGATCACATCTCAAATGTGGTGATTTTTTATTTTATTTCAAACCATGATTTGATTTACCGTATCACCTTGAAACACTTTTTGTTTATAAGCGTTGGAACATAAAATAAATTATCAAAAATGAATGACAAACCCTAACTTAAAACATACCTAATCAAAACATACAAAATTAACATAATTATAAAATCTTGTACCTACCATAGAAACTTAAAGAGAACATCTACATACAAACACACAGACACACAGACACATGAAACTCATAATCATACCGTTTAGCTTCGCAGTCGACTAATAAAACGAATGTAACGGTTATTTCACTGATTTCAGATTCAGAATTTGAATTTCAAATGTTATGTTAATTTTCAGTCGTTACGTTAAATGATTATGTGAAAATTTATTTTTTCTTTTCCACAGTTCGTTCGGTACGTCTGACAAATTTACTGGAATTATGTCTAGGAGGAATAACTTATTGCTGTGGTATAAAGATAGCATTTAGGTTGATTTCAGCTCGAATATTTTTTGTACATTTTATTGTACGAGAATTGCCAATTGATTTTGTGATTTATTTCGATATGCTCCATTAGCCAAATTAGGTTGAACAGAATTCAAATTTAATCCCGCAGTTTATGGTCAATTTCTCGAGCAAAAAATTACTGTGTCATATTGTGATTCAAGATTCACTCGACAATTCTCATATTTTTTTTTCAAAATACCGCCCCGCCCCGTTGGTCCCTTTTAACTGCCCCGTTGGTCTCGTGGTCGCAAGTGCGACTGCTGTGCAAGGGGTCCCGGGTTCGATTCCCAGGTCGAGCAAAAAGTGTTATTATTGGGTTTTTCTATGAAATTCTCAGTAGCAGCTCGGAGTTTGGATTTGTGCCCGGTTAATGGCAATAGGCTCGCCCCCTATTACATGGGACCTAAATATACCGGCGAACTGTGGGTGTACATTGGTACACCTCTGCCTAACCCTTCGGGGAATGCAGGCGTGATGGTATATATATATATTTTTTTTTTTTTTTTTTTTTTTTCAAAATTAGATATTCGACAATTTAGTCGACAAATTAATGTGACGCATTGTCGTAAGCTGCTGTAATTGATGTTAATCATTCAGTTTGACAATTTACACATTCTTTTTTTATTTAGATATTCGGTCATTCATTAATGTGACGTGTCATGAATGAATAATCACTCAAACACACTAAAGCTGCTGTTATTGGTTGACTGAATTATCAACAATTTCACATATTTTTTTTTTTTTATTCTCTATTTGAAACTGAAACAAGAAAAATTGTACCTACCTACAATATACTCATCAAAGCTCAGATACTCAAAAACAATTCATCCCCACTCACTCTTTCTCTATTTCTCAAAATATAAGATATTCTTTCGACATACCTATCTAGAATTTAATTTCTCAATTCTAGAGCTAAATGTTCAGAATAGCACCGTCCATTATAAAACGTATGTTTGCGCTAATATTGCCGTTGAGCGGATCACTGTGTGAGGCGAGCGGGTAATGTTTCCACATTTGATGCTTAAACTCTGTGAATTTCTCAGGGAAGTTTGATCTTGTAACGTTCAACGTTATACGGCACTATGCAATAGTTTATTTTAGCTTCTGCCCTCGATTTTGTTCGCGTGGTTGATTTCAGCCGCGTTTAGATATGTCTTTGGTTACTGATCCGCTCCCGTGCGTCGTAGCGTGATGTTATATCTATACTATTCCTCATGAAACTAGCTATTACAAACAAAATGATGTTATCCAATTCGACGGGTAGTTCCAGAGATTAAGTGTTTAAACAAACGAAAAAAAACTCTTTATCTTTATTACCCATTCTGCGCACGTACGGCGGCAAAACGACAAATGTCAACTGTATGAAAAAAGTCAATTGGTACCAAACGCATACGAGTACATTGAAAGCACAGAGCACAATTGAAAGGCTGTCAAAGGTCTGTAAAAATCCCCCTCGCTGAATTTAAGTGAACTAAGGTTGAGGTGACAAGTCAATTCTTAGCATCACTTTTACTAAAACTCAAATCACCTAAATTGAATTAAGGCGACTTTTGCAAGGCAAATTGTAAAAGGTTCAAATAACACGAACCCTAATATCGTCATTAGGAAATCTATCAGCCAATGATATAGCAATCGTCAAATAAATTGCCAACCGAATACTGTGAAATGACATCGCAGACGAACCGGCAGACTTCGCTATCAATCTCACGGCTGGAAGCATAAAAATCTGCGCACAGAAGTAAATCTGAGATGGAAATGAAGATTTGAACTTTTCGCATTGATTTTTATGGAACAGTCTTCGGCTGAAGTTTGATCTTACTTCGATTATTAGGGAGAGAATAAATGATAAAAGGTATTTATACCTTTACTAAGATGTGTAATGTTAAATGTGTGATTGATTAAAAACATTAAGGGGATGGTACCGACAGCACGCTTCATTCAGAAGTAGTCAATTGTTTTAGTCAATAAGTATTTAAACTAAGTTAAGATATATTTTGGATATGATATGTAATGTGACTGGGTAACTTTTGTATCAAACGCGATATCGGTTCAATCTCCTTACTCAACCATGTAAAATTCGACAGCCGACTTCACAGTAGATTTTTTCGAATAGCTATTCAGGAGACAGACGGATTCAATTCTATTCTACTGATTTTTAGGTACAATCTCATCTCAGTTTTAATCTGCCTAAAATACCTTCGATTAACCTACATTTTTTATTCTTGCTAAGTTGAGATTCCGACTAGATTTGGAACATTTTTAATTAATAGAATTTGCGTTCTGGTAGCTACCATTTCCAGGTCTACTCACCCACTTCTCAGAAACCGTGAATGATATAAGATAGCTTCGAAATCACGAACTATAAGACATTAATCACCGTCCATATTTATTACTAACCTATTTTACGGTTTTACTATTTCTTTATTGTTCTGTTACTAAGAAATAGAGCATTTTACGGTCAGTTAGGCCAATATGGCTGACCGTAAACCATTGTTTGGGCATAACCGCAATATGTGGCTTGACAGTTACGGTTAATGAAGTAACCACTTTCGGTTGCTATAAAATAACGGTCATAAAATAAACGGTTTTGTTCTGACTTTGTAGAAAATAGAGTGATTACGGCTTGTATTTTGTTGAAAGGACTATAGGTCTATAAAAGGAGGGTTTATGAGCTAAACTTGAATACACTAGGTTATTCGCTACTGTCCCTTTTGTTTTGTGGTCACAAAAGCAACTATGCAGAGCAAGAGCAGCTGGTTATTGGGTTTTTCGATTAAGAAATTTTCAGTAGCATCTGGGAATTTGGAAGTTGTGGTGTGACACACCCATGCCACAAAAAATACATAAACCCGTTGGTCCTGTGCCTGTTGGCTCCCCACTCGGATCGGATTGCTGCCCCATCGGATTATGAGAGTGACAGATGAAATAGTGCACTTGAGTTTGCGCACATACTGGTGCAATAATATATTTTTTACGTACTTGGCTAGACTCCGTTGAGTGACCGAAATTTGTTAAGGACAATATCATTTTTAAGTCACAAACAGCCCTACTTATAAAGCAGTCTCAAATATTTGAGAAACAGTTAAACATAAATCAGTGACTGATCAGCAAAAATCTCACTTATAAACGTTAATCAGCGTTGAGAAGTTGTTGAGCATCAGCTCAAATCTAAACATCGGCGACCCGTTGTTTAAGTCTGGTTCAAGATGGCGGATTTCAATCAGCTGAGACGATTACATTGACATGTCGATTTGACGTTATGTTATTGTGACGAGGTTGACATTAGTGTCTATAATATAATTTGTGAAATTTATATAATATTATAAATAAGCAATAATGGAGTTGTACAATATACCCCGCGATTTTCAAAATGACGTGGCAGAGCTGAGATACTTTGCGACTCCACGAAGACGAAGGAGGAAAATTTATAAAGTGCGGTTTAATCCTCTGCTAGATCTTTCCGACTCTGAATTTCGGCTGCGATACCGCTTCTCGAAAGCAAACATGAGCCGAATTGTCAGTATTGTGGGGAGGGATTTGCAGGTGGACACCCGAGGTGGTGGTATACCCGTGGAGCTGCAAGTCATGGCCGTGTTACGATACTGGGGCCGTCACGAGGTACGTACTAATATTTTGATACATTTTTAAGCATGTATGTGCCATGCCAGTTAGTAACAGATTCATTTACTTACAGATTCAGGAGGATTGTGCCGACATACATGGTATGAGCCAACAGACTCTGTCACGTTTGTGTCGCAAAGTGGCGATTGCGCTGGCATCCAAAAGTCCACGTTACATAAAAATGCCAGCCAACTTAGATGAGGAAAGCAAGGCGATTCAAGCCTTCCAACAGATTTGTGGCTTTCGGCACATAAGTGGTGCCATTGACTGTACACACATTAAAATTAGAAAGGTTGGTGGTGATGTGGGTCAGTATCACATCAACAGAAAGGGGCATTTTTCTATAAACACCCAAGTAAGTTTCTTGATACTTTTTTATATCAACTGAAATATGTAGGCCTTAACATCGACAGACCGACAGACATACAGACATTGACAGGGTCAAGAATCAAACATGCAATTTTAAACCCTTTCATGCCCTGACTTTCACATACATATTAAAGACATATTATAGTGCTTCCATACTATTCCTTAGCTTAGCCGATCAACACAAAGCTATTTAAATAAATATTAACTATAATAATATAAAAAATTGCTTTAAGGTGGTGTGTGATGCTGACCTTAAAATCTGTGACATTGTGGCACACTGGAGAGGCAGTACACACGATGCCAGGATTTTTCGGGAAAGCTCCATCAAACGACGGTTTGAAGAAAATGAGTTTGTGGGGAAGCTGATTGGTGACAGTGGCTACCCCTGCACCCCTTATTTATTGACACCAGTGCTAAGGCCCCAGACTGAAGCAGAGCGACGCTACAACAACAGCCATATTATTACTCGGAACGTTGTGGAAAGATGTTTTGGGGTGTGGAAACAACGGTTTCGCATTCTTCAGGGGATCATGAGGGGTACTTACACGACAATAAAAATCACCATTATCGCTTGTGCTGTTCTGCATAATTTAGCGATTCTTTTTAATGAAGAACAAGGTATGTACCAGTGCTAGTTTAATTAAAAATACAATATTTTCTCTATAACATATATTTTTATTTATTTATTTAAACCAGTCAACCAAAGGTGGTGAAGAGTTGATATGGCAGGTTCGACAAGAGTAATACAAAAAATTACATACTTAAAACAAAAAAAAGACTTAATGCAAGAAAGAGATAAAGTAATTGTAAACAAGTAACATTTTTACAGTTTAGCTTCATATTATGCTGTGTGTACAATTAAAAGATACGACTTTCTTCTTTACAGATGCAGCACAAGAACCAGCGTTGGTAATTGAGCAACCAGAAGAAGAAACTCACGCAATCCAAGACGATAATGTCGCACACATATCTAGAGACGCCTTCATTCAAACCTATTTTAATAATTAATCTACATTTTTTTTACATTAAAGCCTATACATATAAATCACAGCCTTTATTTTAATTGACTTTAAAAATAAATTAATACTTAGTTTAAAAAACACAAAAAAAAACACGCTTTAGCTTTTTATCGTGGTCAAAGTTCATTACAAGACCTTTCTAACAAGTCCAAACACGGCTATGATACGGTATTTCATCATGGAATGCTAGTGCCTATCTTCCGGCTTCATCATCGGACCTTGAAACTTAATCATGGTCAACGTTCATTACAAGACCTTTCTAACAAGTCCAAACACGGCTGTGATACGATCATCCATCATGAAGTTCCAGTTGCAGTGGCGGACTTAGAGGCGGTGGACCGCCTCCAGTCATATTTCTGGCTCTTCTATAAGAAAACTCAGTTCTTTTTGCACGATTTTTCATATTACGCCATTGCGTTAGCAGTATTTGTGGCATGTCCCGTTTGGTGGGGCTGACTGCATTAAAGCTGAAAGTAATAAGTACATATGAGATACGTATGCAAATGAAGAACTTTACAAAAATAAAAACAGCCAAAACCAACCTAGACAAAACCTCCTCCCAAGCAACTTTTTTGGCGCTATTGGCAATCGTCGTGGTCCCTTTATTTTCAATAATTGCCACCCGCTCGAGAACCAGCTTCCTGAACATAATCTAAAACAGCCTTTCATGTTAAACGTGCAATATTGAAAATATCATTTACGTACTTACAGAATAATTTTATTGACCACTTCACAATTAATTAATGATTGTAACCCAGAATCCGGACGTTAGGGATGTTGGCTGCACTGTACGTGGCAGCCAATCACAGATCGGCCTCAACGACCAATCAGGTGCGTTAAACGTTGGCGCGAGAAACACGCCACCCGCCGAACTCCCGCGCGGCCCGGCACCCCCGGCCCGCCAGTCGTTACCCCATACCTGTGCGCCGCGACACGGTTCGACTCGCGCTCGCAGAGCACCCCTCAAACTTGATCTTTAGTGAAAATCCCGTTAATCTAAGTGAAGGCCTAAACCCACACACACCCGTCGGTTACATTTGGCGCCCAACGTGGGGCCCACAACAAACAGAAGCCTTCAGTACTTTAAAGAAGCTGTTAACATCCACGCCGATACTTATACAGGCAGATTACTCCAAGCCGTTTATTCTGCGCACGGATGCCAGTAATTATGCTCTAGGGGCAGTACTGCTACAAGGCGAGAAGAACGAAGAGAGGCCTATCGAGTTTGCCAGCCGTTTATTGTCTTCAGCTGAAAAGAACTATTCGACCACTGAGCGAGAGGCCTTAGCAGTCGTGTGGGCTGTGGATCGTTTTCGAGGATATATTGACGGACATCCCGTGGTCATAGGCAGTGACCATCAGCCGTTGAAATGGCTTTTAACATTGAAGTCGCCATCAGGTCGCTTAGTGCGCTGGGCACTAAAATTACAGAGTTATGATCTTCACTTTGAATACACTCCTGGAAAAATAAATGTAGTGGCAGATACGCTTAGTCGCCCCGTCTGCACAGAAGAGTCTCGCGAATCTTGCGGAATATGTTCTGTCATTGTGGATTTACCGACGCGTGACCTTACAGAACTGCGTGCAGAACAGCAATCTGACCCAGATATCAACAAGATCATTAAGGAGCTGGAAGATACAGAAGAAGTTGCGACTCGACGTTGGACAGAACGTGGCTACTTGTTGGACCGTGGTATACTTTACCGGTATAACCCAGATACGGATAACGAGTCACCACAACTGGTAATACCTGCTTGCATTCGTGAGGAGATTCTACGCGAATGTCACGATGCACCAGTAGCGGGTCACCCTGGAATTGAAAAAACTTACCAGAAGGTTGCTCAGAATTATTTTTTCCCTGGCATGAGAAGAATAACCACAGATTATGTTAAATCCTGTGCTACTTGTCAGAAGTATAAAGCGACGAACGAGAAACCACCAGGTCTCATTCAAACGCCGATTTTAAATCAGCGCAATGAAGTATTGGCCATAGACCTTTTTGGACCACTGCCTGAGGGTGAAAATGGGGAAAAGTGGATCCTATTAGTAGAGGACACTGCAACTAGGTGGGTAGAATTATATGCCCTTAGAGAAGCCACCTCTTCTGCTTGTGCAAAAATTCTGATAGAAGAATATTTCCTACGTTATGGTTTGTGTCGTCGTATAATATCAGATAACGGTGTACAATTTGTTTCTGCGGTCATGCAAAAATGTATGTATATACTGGGTATTACACAGGACCTAATACCTTTCTATCACCCGGAAGCCAACCCAGCTGAAAGGAAAAATCGTGATATGAAAACCCGATTGGCACAATTGGTGGGCACAGATCATCCTTCCTGGCCTAAACAGCTTCCGATTGTTCGTTTCAGCATGAACAGTTCAGTGTGTGAAACAACAGGAGTTACTCCAGCCTTCCTAACTTTTGCTCGTGAGTTAAAGTCTCCGTTAGAAGTTTACAACGATCCGAAGGCTATCCTAGAGAAAGCAAATTTTGTGCCTCAGATTACTCCATATCTTCGCAAATTCTTGAACTCACTTAGTGAAGTTCGTGATAGAGTAGAAAAACAGCAAGACAAAAGAAAGTTGTATGCTGATCGATCAAGACGCGAAGGTGAAGCCTTTAATGTTGGTGACAAAGTTTTATTGATTACTCGCCAGTTAAGTGATGCCAGCAAATCGAAAACTGCAAAGTTTTTCCCTAAAAGAGATGGACCTTATATTGTGCTGAAGAAAATGAGTCCAACAACATATCTGATCGCGTCTGCTGAAAACTCCGCTGAGGTATTGGGCAAGTTCCACGTTAGTGAACTGACTCGGTTTCAGGAACGAGGAGATGATCAGGTTCAACCGCTCGTACCCAAGAAAAAGCGAGGCCGCCCTCGTTTGCAACCTGTCCAAAGGGACCTTAGTATAGGGCTAGATCACGATCGAGGACGTAATCGGGATCTAGAGGGGGAGTATGTAACCCAGAATCCGGACGTTAGGGATGTTGGCTGCACTGTACGTGGCAGCCAATCACAGATCGGCCTCAACGACCAATCAGGTGCGTTAAACGTTGGCGCGAGAAACACGCCACCCGCCGAACTCCCGCGCGGCCCGGCACCCCCGGCCCGCCAGTCGTTACCCCATACCTGTGCGCCGCGACACGGTTCGACTCGCGCTCGCAGAGCACCCCTAAAACTTGATCTTTAGTGAAAATCCCGTTAATCTAAGTGAAGGCCTAAACCCACACACACCCGTCGGTTACATGATGTATTAGTAACCTTTTCCTGTTCACTCCAGTTGATGGAGCGCGCTCTTTTTGTTGGGGGCTCCATCTGCTCCATGTTTATGTATGTTGTTATTTAATAAATACTTTAAACTTTAATATTATTTTAAGATTGTTGAAAATTTTTGAACACAAGGCGGCAATCGACAACAAATAAATGTCATTTGTTAAAGTCAACTTCAAAATTTTGACACTTGACCATGATCAGTTCCACAGAGTACATCATATATATACGGGATCAGTTCATTCGATTTCGTTCTTTAGTCGGATAATTTGGTCATGCTCTATGCTGACCGTCTAAGTGTTGACAGATTAAAATAGTGTTTCATCTTTCAACGACCGTTCACCTGAGATACCATTGAAAGTGGTTTATAAGTAAAAAAAAGTTGATCATTACTTAAGGACTTAAGAGTTACTCAATTGAGAGGTAGCTGATTAGTAATCAGCGGTATTTTTATAAGTAAGGCTGAAAGTGTCTACCATCACATAATTTTCGAAAAGAAGGGCTACCGAATCCTATCTGAAGGCTATTTTTAGGGGAGGCCTATGTCCAGCAGTGAACGTCATAAGGCTTATATGATAATGATGATGATGAACTGAATACGGTCAGCCATTTTCGGATTTTCTTTCATGCTTAATTATTATGTATGCATAAGTACAACGAGGCAAAGACTTGCCTTTAATAACATCAGAAACGAGGTTCATATTTATTCAAGAGTTTCTTGTTTATTACGCATGTATTTTAATAATGACAAACAGCGAGTCGTAATGACTAAGATATAAATAAATCAGACTTCATAAATAAATTACGTTTTCTTTTAATATTTTCATCAAATGTCCGGCTTCAGATATTTTTTTCTATGTCAAAGTCAAAGTCGATTTATTTATATTATTTAGGCACTTTATAACGTCAATTACGAAATAAAAAAATAAAAAATATTGAATCTATCCGTCAATGTCCCACTGCAGGGCAAAAGCCTCCCCTATATCCTTCCAAATATTCTTTTCTGGCACCACCTCAAACCAGCTCTCCCAGTGTGAATCTAGGTCACCTCGCCACCTCGTCCTAGGCCGGCCTCGGCAAGACTGACCATCCTAGGCACCCATTGCGTGAAGACTTTTGCCCAGCGGCTGACGTGCATTGCCCAATCCCACTCAAGCGCAGCGTGGTGTTTCGTATTCTGTCTGATCTTTTTACACCCAGAATGCTGCTTTCAATTGCTCTTTGGCATAGTTAAAGCCGGGAGGTACCTATATTTTTTTTTAATTTATCTATACAAATATTATGAAAAGATAAGATTTGTTTGTTTGTTTGTTTGTTTGTTTGTTTGCAACGAATAGGTTCCGAAACTACTGGACCGATTTTAACCATTTTCTCTAATAGATAGCTACATTATTCCTGAGTAACATAGGCTATACAACATTACGCTACGTCTCACGGGAGCGGAGCATTAACCAAAGACGTAACTTATGACGGGTGAAAAAGACCGCGCGAACGAAGAGGCCGGCTGTTCGCTAGTTTACTGTTTAAGTAGTTTATTAAAACGATACAATGACCAATTTTTATAACGATACAATTATTAAAATGGAATTCGGAAATAATATTTACAATTACATAACATAATTTCAGACTAAAAAAGTAACAAAATACAAGACAAGTACATATATCAAGACTTCAAAATATTAGTGTTAAACGTTAACCGCCGTTATTTTAATCTTTTATATATTACATGCTCTCCTCTATAATTTATTAGTCTGAAGTAAAAACCAAATGGAATTGATTTAAATAATATTAATTCAGACTTGCTCCCGTGAGGAATACGTAGAAAAGATTTCTAGGCAAAGATAAAGCCGCAAAACTTAGTCCTCTTTTTTGCATAAACATTGCAGAGTAGTATAATGATGCTTTAAGAAATCTTTTCGCGACTTTAAAAAAGTGTATTTAAAGTTTAGCATGGTTCCACCACTAATAAATTGACATACTTTTTATGAGCTGTCAAAACGCGATTCTCCCATAGATTTTGTATGGCAATATAAACTGTGGAGTTCTCGAATACACGAGACCACGCACCAGCAACTGCAGCGTTAAGTTTCGTCTTTGGTTATTACTCCGTTTCTGTTAGTCGTAGCGTGATGTTATATAGCCTTTGTTACTTAGGATTATTACAGCTATCTATTGGTGAAAAAATACTTAAAATTGGTTAAATAGTTTCGGAGCTTATTTGGTATAAACAAACAAAAAAAATAAGTCTACAATCGCCAAATACGTAGTGATCAATGCTCGTGCCTTCTCTGTATAAGAAGAGGCCTTTACTCTGTTGTTACTATTTTATTGTTAAAAAACTTGCAAGTTTAAAAACTCGTATAGCAGGTGCATATGCCTCGTATATGAGGCATATAGAAGGTAAACTTACAGTTGCCCCTCGTGAATTCTGGTCACATATTTCTAGACTACGGACTAAAGGTGGCTTTGAACCTAACGTTTCGTACAAGGGTACAACTTATTCGGGAACTAAGGCAGCTGGAGCTTTTGCAGAGTTCTTCTCAAACGTTTTCCTACCTGATGTCCCGCGGTTAAATGCTGATCATGTTAGTGCAGCTGAGTCCGCCAGTTGCAGTAACTACATAAATATATCCACACTGTGCCCTAAAGACATTGTGAAAGGTATAAATAAACTTAAACCTAACAGCTCTATAGGTCCCGATAACATTCCCCCCCTTATAATTAAATGCTTAAAAAATACTCTCAGTAATCCTCTTTGCCATATTTTCAATTTAGCCTTACAGACTGGTATGTATCCCGCGCAATGGAAAATTTCAAGAGTAACACCTATCCCTAAAACCCAAAACAAAAGTACCGTTGAAGATTACCGCCCTATAGCAATTTTATCTTCCCCGGCGAAAGTCTTTGAAAACATCCTTCATAATGCTATATACGTGCAAGTAAATAAGTATTTGTGTAATGAGCAGCATGTTTTCAGATGCAAGAGGTCAGTTGACACGAATCTTCTGACTCTAGTCGAGTATATTTCCACTAGTATGGACCGCGGACATCAGGTAGACGTACTTTATTTCGACTTCCGGAAAGCGTTTGATCGTGTTAACAACGACACGCTGCTGATGAAACTTAGCAAAATAGGATTTGCACCATCTCTCCTCTGTTTCTTCGCAGACTACCTGCGCGATCGTCAGCAGTTTGTTAGGCTCGGTATGTACGAATCTGGCACCTACCACACGCGTTCGGGGGTAAGTCAAGGGTCAATCTTGGGACCTTTATTATTTTTAATTATGGTCAACGATCTTCCCCATGTTCTACGTCACGCAAGATGTTTACTGTATGCCGATGACCTTAAACTATACATGGAAATAAAGTCTGAGCGTGACTGTTTTTCATTGCAGCAAGACATCGATGCAGTATTCAAGTGGAGCCTAGATAATAAGATGGAGTTTAATTCCTCCAAATGTTTCGCTATGATATTCGGTCGAATGCGACATCCAGTTCATTTTGAATATAAATTGAATAATAATACCATCACGAAAACAGCAGCCATGAAAGATCTGGGAGTCACATTCGACAGAAAGCTCACCTTCCATGATCACATGCTCTCGGTGGCTAAGGCATCCTACCAACGGTTGGGTTTTGTCATGCGTAATTGCCGTGACTTCCGTACCTCTCTTCCTATCAAAATAGTATATAATGCCCTCGTTCGCAGCAAATTGGAATCCAGCTCCTGCGTGTGGAATCCCCACGAGGGTACCTATGCTGTTTTGTTGGAAAAGGTACAAAAAGCGTTCCTTAGGTTCATTTATAAGCGTATACATGGCTATTATCCTTACCTATATCCGACGAAATTTCTACTGGGATGCCTTGGATATAATTCGCTAGAGGTAAGGCGAGCACGAGATCAGCTCACTATAGCCTGCAAAACTTTACGTGGCGCTATTGACGCTCCTGATCTGCATACAGCCCTGGCGCGCTTTTTTGTCCCGAGCAATTACTGCCGCGGCAGAAAGCACAGGCTATTTGCTGTGCCTTCTTGTCGCACTGTTGCGCGCGCTATGTCCCCAATACCTCGCACTCTGTCTGCACTGAATGATCTCTTGGATTCCAATCCAACAAACGATCTGTTTGCGGATGAATGGACGAAGATTTTATTGGTATGTCAGGAGTACTGTGAGAAGAACTTATGAAAGGGATGATCTTGATCTTGTTTTGTTCTACATTTTTTATTTGTGTTTTCTTTTCTTTTTAATATTTTTCTTTTTTTACATTTTTAAACTGTGTACCTTTAATTATTGTAATTGATGACATTGTTATCGTTTTAATTAAAGTAAATAAATAAATAAATAAAATAAATAAATTGTATTGATCTACGAGTACCTAAAAAAGCTCAATATTTTAATTTCCCAACTGTGCATCTAAAAGCCTTACGACTTGATCCTTTATTCCCACGCCATCAGCACCCGTTAAGCAGTCTTATTAAGAGGCTTATTAAGCTGCGCAGACGTTGCGTGTTCCGATGATTCATATCTTAATGTCTCGCAGGAGAGCTCGACGCGTATTCGCGTTTTCTGTATCAAGTATTTGATTGGCGTTTAAATGTAGTGGTTGAGCTTTTATATAAATAAGAAATGTTTTATATTTATCAGGAGTAATGGTGTAAGGTGTAGACGGTTTGCGTTTTAAGCAGAAATACTTTCATGAACATTTTTTTTTTCAACTTAAGCCAGTAGTCATCATCCTTATCATATCAGCGGTAGGGCGTCCACTGATGGACATAAGACTTAATAACTAGTCATTTTCAGAATTGATGATATAATTATTTTAAGCCATAATAGAAACTTCTTCTTACAATTTGTAATTATACAACATTAATAAAAAAAAACTATTCATTATTTTATTTTGTTTATATTTCTTAGGTAATGGTGGAAAGTTCTTTTAGTAAAAGTTATTTCGGACTGAAATTAACTAAAAAGTATTTTACTCGCCAGTATGCACATTTTAAGCATGCATCTGTCGAAAATAATAAAACGAAATCTAAAACAATCACCCAAAATTAGATCAGCGAACAAACAAACTTGATAACTTTACTGTTATTTACTTTCATCTCGGCAGCAAAAACTTCAAACAGTCGAAAGCCGAAACGACTACCAACTACCGACCGTGCATTTGAACACGTCATAAATTATAATGAATCCGCAAAAGATTAAAAAAACACAATACAGCTAACTCTTGTGCTTCATCATTAAGTTGGCAAAAAAATAATAATGACAGAAAAAAGACCGAATGAATGAATGAATAACCCTTGAACTTCGTTTCATTCAGTCAGGTCGATGACCTTCTTAATTGAAACATTATGCATTCTATGAGATAATCAGATATTGGACAACTATTGTTTGTTAAAAAATGCGCTTAAAAAGTTCTCTAGATTGTGTTTATGCTAATTTAAATGTAACAGCGAATGTTACATGTTTATTCCTGTGAAGATTTGTGTTAGAAACGGGTTTTCCCGTATTTAATTAAAGGTTTTAAACAAAGAAGTAAGTTATTACGTAATTGCTAGTTCAAGATTGACGAAGCTTAGCGTAATATATTGCTTTTGTGGCTAGGAAACCATGTTAGTTCGCGCCAGTAATTAATTTAAAAGAAGATTAATTTAGAGGAAAAGCTTTAATGAGTAATCTGTTCACTACTGTTTATTTCGTCTTTCATTGTATTAATATGGGTCATACTTAGCTTGAATATATTTTCAAATCGTTTTTGAATTTGTATGCGTACAAATTATATTTTTTTCAACAATCATATTTTAAAATTGAGAGCAACAGTCCACTGGTATCGGGAACAAGGTACCGGCTGTGGCCATTTTTTCACTAATAAATATCTACATTATTCCTGAGTAACATAGGCTATTTAACATCACGCTACAACTCACGGGAGCAGAGCATTACCCAAAAACGTAACTTATGGCCGGTGAAATAAGCCACGCGGTCGAAGCCGCGAGAAGTTCGCTAGTATTTTATAGGATACTTAACATTCACAGCAGAAGTAAAAGCACGTGCAAAAGTTAGTTTTGATTAATAAATCAATTTGTTAATTAATTATTCACAAGATCACAAAATAAACTTTTTTCCGGTTTTTTTTTTATGGCAGTAGCTACTTAATAAAAGGTACTGGTTTATATAAAACAAAAAAATATATAATTAATCACTCAATGAACTTGTTTGGTGGTTCTCAGTGAAAGTATTTCAACTTTCAATTACCATAACTTCATTACTTGTCCGTGTTTACACGCTTTTTTCGATCAACCAGTTTTAACGACAGATCCAGTTATAATAATTATATACTATAGTATTCAGAATAGTGATCTTATTTTATGTTAATATAAGATTAATTAAGTTGTTTTACTTAATTTATAAGCAAAAATGTGTAAGTATTGTAAGAAGTAAAAATATTTTTTACAAAGTATACAAATAAAGTTTTTTGACTTGAGAGATTGACAGATACTAAGTAAGAACTAAAATAAGTAAGTACTTAAAATACGTCCAACAAAATAACACTGCCTGACCTGAGAATCGAACCCGGAACCCCACGCTCAGCAGTCGTGCGACCAACAAGGCAGTTTTACAAAATAACTCTATAATAATACAAAACTGTCACTTTTTGCTAATTTCACGCATTTTAAACGGTCGTCGCAAAATTTAATTAACCCATATTTTAACAAAAATACTTTTTACTTTTCACTAAATTTTCTTAATGAATTTTAATGGAAATTAAGCGAGCACCCTAATAAAATTAACAACGAATAATTACGAAAGGCTTACACAATAACTTTCTCTTTTAAAAGAAATAAAAGACTTTCGTTGGGACCGCTTATCTGTAACGTATTTCTCTTGTTGAAAGCTGATAATTTGGTAAGAAATTATCGAAACGTTCGGCTGTAGTTAAGTTATTTTTCTTTTGTTTTTTATTTACTTTAAAGTTTCAATAATGACAAAAAAACTGATTATTAATAAATAATTGTTAGTAGTAGATAACAATAAATAATTATCATAAATTACACTGGTCAACAAAATTTTGTAACAAGAAAGATGGCTAATTTTGAATTACCTACCTACCCTTATTTTATAACCATATTTATTTTGATTCCATCAGATCTAGTTTTCGTGTTACAGCTACTACCCACAAAATAAAAATTTAACCGCTTTTCTTTTAATTTCGCATTCAGAGTATATGTTTCTTTGGAGAGCATAGTATATTGTTCTGTTTTTTGGGTTGAGTGATTCTTAAATAATGTCAAGAAAGTGTAAAAATGTTCCTGATAAGTTTTGTTACATTTGTGGTGACATTACTTTCAAAACTCAGCGAAGGAATTTGACACCATTAGTAACTAAGTTATATGAACAGTATTTTGGTTTTGCCATCGGACATATTTGTTGGCCCCCAAATTAGGCAATTGATGAAAGATGATATATTTAAAAAAAAGCTTAGTAATTTAGAAAAATCAGCTTGGGAATCTTTCATGAAAGTAACTTCCAATTTTCTAGGAAATCGCCGATCAAGTGACTATAAATGTATTATCGCGGAGCTTTTATCTACGTATAAGGCTTTGGGCTGTAATATGTAATTGAAAATACATTTTCTACATTCACATTTAGACTTCTTTCCTGAAAATTTGGGCGCCATCAGCGATGAACACGGTAAAAGATTCCATCAAGACATTTCTACCATAGAAAACCGATATCAGGGCAAGTGGAGCCCACGTATGTTAGCGGATTACTGTTGGACATTAAAACGCGACGTTCCTGAAGCAAAATACAGACGAAAATCATAAAAGTAAATTCATATTAATGTAGCAATAAATCGAAAATAACTTCTATTAAAATAACTTCTATTTGTTTATAAAAATTCAAAATTTCTAAAATGGTATTACAAAAAATCTCTTCGTATTTGAAGCATTTTAATTTTATTTCAAGTATCCTTATCATTCTCCTAAACATAACTAGACAAAAGTTCTCATGTTACATGCAAAAATTGTTTTTTTGTTGACTAGTGTTATTACCAGTTTAATAAATTTATTTATGCACACTTTTTTCTGCCTATGCTAAACTCAGCTTCCAGTCTGACTAGGTTCGTGCATATTCAAATACAAGTAGGTATAATTCACATTGATGAATGAACGCACAATATCATTTTATCTCCCGTGGAGATAGCCAATAGATATAAATCGATATCCTCCTATAAAATATCATAAAAATCACCACACACACCCACGCAATAAATTGTTATACTCTTTTATTCAAGAAATATTTGCAAACATTAAAAAATTTGCATACAAAAATCGTGCAAATTAATAAATTGTTTAGTTAGCATATTAATGGTCTTTCAATATTTATATACTCGTATATTCTGTGAACATTTAGATAAGGAAAGATTTAGTTATTTACATAAAGATAGAGGAAGTCGATTTCTCAGTACCACTGAGGAAAGAGATTCACAATATTGTGAATTCTTTAATTGATACAAATCTAGTTTATTAAGAATTTTGTTTAATTAATTACAATGTCTCCTTGCCTGCCATGTTCTACATTTATTTGGTTTATAGAATTCATAAATAAATACGTAAGTGTTTCTTTTTTGTTTTTAATTATGCAATATTCTTGCCCATTCTTCTCCATATTGAACTACCTTTACAAAGGGGTAACGATATTCAATGGTTTTTTCTTATTTATGACTTTCAAAAGGGCCTATTCAATATAGAAATATTAATCAAAAATGTTATGTTTTTTTGACTTATTACAAATTAACAATTAGATACCATGTTCATTGTCAAAATAATTGCATTAACTTAAAATAAGGCCGAGCCCTGGCTCTGCCTACTTTTGGGGACCGCAATAAAGTTCATAATAATTTTTATGTATAAACCACCAAAGTAGTTATAATAGCATACTATAATATTAAGTACTTTTTAATAAGTAATATTTTGTTTTCAAACAATAGCCCAATAATTTATTCTTATTCTTACATTAACACAAGCAGCATTGCCACAAACCAGACCATACAGCTCTCTTCATAAAAAGAATCGTTTGATTTCCTACAGCAGCTCCGCACACTGGGTCGACGCTACACATTCTAACTCTCACTGAACGAGCTACTAACACAGTCACATGCGCCGCCTGCCTAGATATGACCAGAGATTTGCATGAGCATATTACTATGCGTGAAAATCTAGCAACTAATTAATGTATAGAGGCAAATACCGAAGCGCAACACTTTTATGACTTACTAGCTTCTGCCCGCGACTTCGTCCGCGTCACAGTTGATGTGTTATCCTACGGGTACCGTACATTTTCCCGGGATAAAAAGTAGCCTATGTGTTATTCCAGACTATAATCTATCTTTGTGCCAAATTTCATCCAGATCCATTCAGCCGTTTAAGCGTGAAAGAGTAACAAACATCCATACATCCATACATCCATACATCCATACATCCATACATACAAACTTTCGCCTTTATAATAGTAGTAGGATAAGATGTATTGTTTTAAAACTTGGGTTATTTTAGCTGTCGCGGTCGGTTATGTTTTTAGTTACTGCTCTGCTCCTGTTGGTCGTAGCGTGATGATTTATAGCCTATAGTATTAATCATGAATTTGACTATCGTATACAACTAGATTTTTTCCAATCTGACTGGTAGTTTCAGAGATTAATACGTATAAACAAAGAAACTCTTTAGTTAACAATAAAGAGTTTATTAGTAAGATAAACTAAAATAAAAAATGATAATTTAACATCTAAAATTAATTAAAATTTAGATTAGATTAATTAATTAAAATTTACTACAAATTATAAAAAACATTAATCAAAATGTACTACAAATTATATTCTAAACATGTGCCCAAATTATCTTCTAAAGAAAATAAAAGGTCTGGAAATAACAAAAAAAAAACATGATAAAAACTTTCCAAGATCCGTATCTTAGCAAGTGAAATTGTATATAATACGCAAATTTTGTAACAAATGACAATACAAAGTAAACTTTATGAACATACAATTAAGGATAAATATAAATAATAAAAACCATGCATGAATTAGTCAAACGTATCAACTAAACGTAAATCAACATGATGGAACTGATTGCAGCATAACCGTGCAAAGATTTATTAGATAATAATCTGACTTTCACATTTATGAAGATATAATTATTATATCAAGTGAAGATTATCGCGAATATGATCTTGCAAATAAACACGAAGTTTTACGAACAATCTAATAGATGTTAAGAATGAAAGATAATTAAAGAAAAAATAGTTATAGCTGCTGTGCATGGGGTCCCGGGTTCGATTCCCAGGTCGAGCAAAAAGTGTTATTGGGTTTTTCTATGAAATTCTCAGTAGCAGCTCGGAGTTTGGATTTGTGCCCGGTTAATGGCAATAGGCTCGCCCCCTATTATATGGGACCTAAAATATACCGGCGAACTGTGGGTGTACATTGGTACACCTCTGCCTAACCCTTCGGGGAATACAGGCGTGATGGTATATATATATATATATATAGTTATACAAAGTTAAATTCTTGGCTGTCTTTATAACATACTAGCTTCTGCCGCGACTTCATTCGCGTGGTTTAATCCCCCGCGTTTAGTTACGACTTTAGTTACTGCTTCGCTCCCAAGTGCCGCAGCGTGATGTTATGTAGCATATTATAGCCTTCCTCGATAAAAGGACTAACCAGTACAAAAAATATTTTTTCAATTGGAACCAGTAGTTCTTGAGATTAGCGCGGTCAACCAAACAAAGAAACTTTAACTTTATAATATTATACAATTACAGGTAACAGTTTTAATGTTTGATTGATTGTAAGTACAATTAGCAATATTAGTAGCAGTAGAACTCTTTGTGAAGTAGCTCGTCCGGGGAAGAACTATTACTGCCGCAGAGTAGCGTTGCTGTATCCCAATTTGAAGGATATAGCTACCGGTATAATTAACACATTCACTGCCAACCTAAAAATACAGGATAAGTTTTTAACCAGTGCGTAAATTTGTTTTGGTAGTTCAGTGTCAGTAATAGAACACATTTCCGTGTTTAGTTAAAAAAAAAATAAAAAAAAAATCATCCTTATCCGAGTTTGAAATAAGCAAAACATGGACATAATCTATTCGCCATACTATCAATGACAACTCTTGGCCGCCGCCCGGGCGCATGGCTGGGGTGAGGGCGTGGGGAATGCGCTAGCGCCGAGTGACAATAAAATATGGTTTTTAAGTAAACATGTTTCGTAAGCGATAACTTTTTTTTTTAGTACTAAGACATATCAAAATAAAATATACGTGTTTAATAAAACGTGTTGAAGTTTATTATGGCAAAATTTACGCACTGGTTAAAAAATTTTCCTGTATACACGACAAATACGATAATATTACACGTGTGTAGAAACGTCTTTATTATTCGTCTTCTATAATATATATATATTCTATAATATGCAAAAAATGTCTTAGTATTTGCTTCAAAAGTTCGCAAAACATGACATGTAATGTAACGGTCTATAAATTATCACATCTTTGTGGTTTTGTACAAGGTACGTACACAATTACGAAACTTCGTACATAACTGTACAGTCAGATCGAAGGATCCATTCATAAATATGATTTATCGATTTATAATTATCGATTGTAACATTATTTTTTTAATATCCTTTTCTTGTCAAGACATTACCGTTTTATAATAAAAACAGAATATTTTAATAATTTTAATATGAACAGTACAAAGTTCAGACGATTTATGAATGTTAGGTATTTATGCCAATGTAATGACTTCTGAATATTTCGACGAAATTAAGCACACTGAATTGAAAAACGCATTGGTACGTTGAAATCAAAGTCAGACCATTTATGTTGCCTGCCGGGGCTGCAGTTTGTTCGAAAGAGATACCGCGCCCCCGGAACGCAAAGGGCACATGAAGGAAGATAGATGGGTTTTGGATGGAAGGAACATAGTCAGTAAAAGTCTGACACTCCCTCCCGTCCCGCCTAGGGCGAGGGAAGTCATTTGATGATTTCCCATCTATAAAAAAAAAAATACCATTTATTTTAATTAGACCACTTTTCAACGTAATTTACAAGAATGCCTAACAGAGTCCATAACTGCACCTACTTTATGTGTATGAATATGAAAAAAGAATTGAAGTTACTAGTATAAAGAAGAATGGGCAAAAAAACTCCATACTTACTCTATTTAAGTCACACAGAATTTAAATGTAAATTGCATTCACGTGTAACACACGTCACATATTATAATTAATATGTGTAAAGTATTACAAATTAAGAATTGATGGCAAAATTATGTAAAAAATATATAAAAAAGATCGAACTCCACACATATCCTGTTCTTTTAAAAGGCTTCCGACATCAAACAACTAAGTGCACTTACAGTAGTATACCTACTCACTAACAGTTACCCCGAACAAGACTGAGTTCAATGAATCCTATGTTCTCACGACCAAATAATACGATCATTTAGCAAAATCTATTTAGCTGTATCTAAGTACTAGCTACAACCCGCGTCTTCGTAGTGCGAATGGTTTTTTTCACCCATGTTAAGTTTCATCTTTGGTTAGGTACTGCTCTGCTTCCGTGTGTTATAGCGTGATATTATATAATCTATGTTACTCAAGAATAATGTACCTATCTATTGGTAGAAAAAATGGTTAAAATCGGTCCAGTACTTTCAGGGTCTGTTCGGTACAAACAAAATAACAAATAAATCTTTCGATTTAAATATTAATTTAGATATAGATTTGAAATGGGCTTGCTCTTGATTATAGTCTAGGTTAGAGGTGACAGAGATAAAGTCATTTTGTAATAATTATAGTAGTTTTTGTACAAGGTAAACTCCATAAAAAATAGTCCATCCATGGAAATAGTCTAATACTATACATTTTTTTTATAAATCTGGCTATTAAATGTAAAAAGAGTTGTGCAAATCCGGTTAGAAGTTCCAGAGATAAGCGCATTTAAACAAACAAACAAAAAACTCTTCAGCTTTAATCTATTAGTATGGATAGTGATTAGGGGTCAATGACCTCTCCATTGTGTAAAAGTTTCTAAGACAAAAGAGCTTATACAATTTTTTGTAAAAGGAGACACACCTCATTAGGCAATCAAAATGGATTATGTTTAACGAATAGCGTTAATTCATACGATTCAATATTACGTGGTTCTTACTTTTATTACTGCCTAGCTTCTGCTTGTAACTTCATCTGCGTTAACTTCAGAATTAATTAATTTGATTATTTTTATATTTTAAATACCTTTTCTCTACTACAATCAATTAATAGGTACTGTAGTGCGATTCTCTAAGATGCAAACTCGGAAACGAGTCTCACTAAAGTGATCGCGCTCACTTCGATAACGAACCCACTTGTCATTGCTTTAGTATTCGCTCGCCGTGGTGATGACGTCGCCGGCGTGATCGTGTTTAACAGAATACCATTTTGTAATCTAACTGCGGATTCAGCTTTCGAATTACGAAGTGAGACTTAGAGAATCGCACTGCAGGAAATAAAAATAACTCTAAGATTTGCTATTATAGAACTCAATACTGAATGTTGTGTTTGAACACCCAGTCCCCATATAACAAATGACTGTAGGAAATTATGTGAGCACAATAAAAAGTAAGAACATATGGTCATTTATCCGGTGAATTCAAAAGAAACTGTCATTTTATGTCGTGTCTGGCAGAATTCAATGAAAATTCCATATACGAGCAAATACATATAATTTCAATAGTTATTTTGCGTTTAATTTTCTCCACAATAAGGTGCAATTTAGCATCCACTTTTAATTTTAAGAGGTTGTTATAAAATACATTTATGATCAAATATGATGATTAATAAATACTTGTTTATTTAGTTATTTATGTTTGATAATATTTCAAAATACACTTCTTTCAATGAACAGAACCTATGGTATCATATATATGGTAGGAAGTGTCGTGTAAACCACTGCGTGTGTACGGGTTCATCGCCTCACCGGCCTAAAATCAACAGAAAAATGGCTAGATGGGATTCGAAAATCACCTACTCACTATAAAATAATTATAAAATCCTTATTTATTTTGTTATTGATTCGTGTTAGGCCGTACACCCACGTCAAACAATCGGTGACCGATTTCTTTGTCGGAGACAATGGAACATATGAATTCTAATATACCAACACACACATCCTACAAAACACGAAACTATGATCTATTGAACGGTCCGATAATCTGTCCTACAAAAAATCGGACGCGGGCGTAGAATAGCATTACCTTCTTAAAGGAGATGGCTAAATGGAAGTATCGACCACTGCCCCAGAATGTATAAATATGGTACCTAGCACAATGTAATGCTGAATGGCTAAATATAAGTACTTCATGTAAAAAAGTTTCAGATACTTTTAGGGAATAATATAATGGTAAAATAATATTGCCTAAAAAGGAAAAAAAGTGTGTGTGACAGTATATCATTTTCTTCAACTGACACTTTCGAAAAAGAATAAAACTAAAAACGAAAATGAGGTTGTATACCTATTTATAAGCAAATGTTTGTGATGAAAAAGTTTTTCTTTTTTTTTAGATACTTTATTAAGTTTAATAGTTCACGAAAGTGCTAGCAAAGTATTAAACACTACATAATTCATGAATGATTTTTTAAATATTATGAGGTTATGTAAGATTCATATACATTCCAGAATGTATCTGGCCCGGGGCCAGTCAATTAGCCATCACCTTTGACGACGATGCAGAACTGTACCTTCTAAAACAATCGGATATTTATTGAACATTTTCGCAACGCCATAAAGTAAGTTGCATCAAATAGGTCGAACTGAATTGCCTCGTTACCAGCGATATAGCTACCGTATCTGCTATCTTTAATACAGCCAACTGGTAACTTGGTAACTGAGCAAGTTATTACTTGATCGAAATTCGGCACGTTTACTTGTCTTTAGTTGTGATCGAGTTATTTGAGTTTGTCTCTAGACTGGACTACTTTCCTCTTCTATACTAATATAATAAACAGGCAAGATTTTTTTGTTTGTTTGTTTTTCCGAAAAGGCTCCGAAAGTACTGGACCGATTTTAGCCATTTCTTCACCAAGAGATAGCTACATTATTCCTGAGTAATATATGCTATATAACATAACGCTACGTCACACGGGAGCGGTGCAGTTACCAAAAACGTAACTTAACGCTGGTGGAATCGCTGCGGGTTGTTCGAAAGAGATGCCGCGCCCCCGGAACGCAAAGAGCACATGAAGGAACATAGACGGGTTTTAGTCAGTAAAAGTCTGACACTCCCTCCCGCCCCGCCCAGGGCGGGGGAAGTTATTTGATGATTTCCCGTCTATAAAAAAAAAAAAACGCTGGTGGAATAAGCCACGCGGGCAATTCGCTAGTTCATTTTATGCTGATATAATTTGATAAGACTTCGAGCTAGAAGAACAGTATTGATACTTATTACTTTAGTCAAACATTTTTTCATAGTTCGTGTAAATAGACATAGTAGCAATACCCTGCCTTTACAACTGCGTTACTGCGTTAAGTTACATCTTTGATTACTGCTCTGCTCCCGTGGTTCGCAGGAAAATGTTATATAGCCTATAACCTTCCTCGTTAAACGAGCTATACAACGCAAAAAGATTTTTCAAATCAGACCAGTAGATCTTCTAAGCGCTTTCAAACAAACCAACGAACTTTGCAACTATGAATTATGGATCTACATATTTCTGTCAAAATCGTAACGAAATACATATATTCTTGAAAAAAATATTAGAAAACCTTTCATTATCACAAATATCGAGCAAAAAAACGTTCAGAAACGGATTTTAATTATAAAAATACGTACTAAACGCGTGTGTTCCACAGACCCATATCGCAGACTTAATTTGACAGCTGAATGAATATTCCAATAAATAAATTCACGCACGAAGCAAAAACACGTATGTATGTATTAGAAAAACACGAATATGAATTCAAGTGCCGTCTGATAGAATTGCAATTTCAATAAAGAAATAATTAAGAAATATAGATCAGTGTATCGGAGCTTTAGTCACACATTGAATCGTTGAAATACGATCTAGTTCAGTGAGATGAAGCATGTGAGAGTTGCAGTCGCTTGAAGCTCGGTTTCAATCGCTCATGTAAAAGGCATGAGTCACGTTTTCACCAAAAAACATGATCCGTGGGACAGGGATTTTCAACTGATATTTTTGCCGTCTTTCAAAGAAAGGGTGATAAAGTTACGCTTTTAATAATGTCGGGGAAGATTAATAGCTCTGTCTGACTTAATTTTTTTAAACTTGTTAAGCGATTAAATGATTCTTTAAATAATACTTGAGGATGAAGATTTCTGAATGAAAACAGCTGTGACTGAACCATTTTTAAGGTATTTGGGAAGCTTATGAGCTGGAAGATGTTAAAAGAAAATAAGGCTTACTTTACACAGTTTCAGTTTTAGAAATAGAATTTTAGTTTTATACGCGTCCACATCTGTGTCGAAGATCTAAATTTAATTTATGGAGTATATTCTCGTAGTGTCTCTTCAGGAAATTGATTCTAGAAATCGGATTAAGAATTGTTTTAACGTGAATATTTTAACGCACTACCCAAAATATTCGACAGCTGATTAAAATCGGTGCAAAAAATCTCGACCGATAAGTAAACCGGTGTAACTGCACTTGTCGCATCTTTAGCATTTTCCGCAAAATTTATTTTTCAATGGATAACTAAAAAATACCGTTCAGTATCTTAAAATACGTATCAGAGCAGTGCTTCAGTGTGTTGGCCACATATCGTGTTCGTCGCCGGCGCCGGCGCGACGCTCCGCCGATTTCGTGCATTTTTTTGCAAGTGACGACTTGGATTTCTAAATAATTTAAATACGTGCACGAAGTCAGAAGCGCACTAACGCAGATCGCGTATTAATTGCTATTCAATGAATTGGGTTTGTGTGTACGGAGTCGCGTGCTAATTTGTTGCTTAGTTTTATTTATGACGTGTGCTGCACGAACTCGATGGAATCGATCAACATTTTGTAGTATTAAGTAAAAGTTGAATGGAAAACTCACGGCTCTGATGACACCGTCACAGAATCCAATTAAAGCACAAAACCATGTCACTGTCACAGATGTATTTAGTCGAGGGTAGCACTTGATGCGCGACGAGTGTTCGCGGCGAGTTGCGCGGGAGTGACGCGTGCGTGCGGTACGGATGCGCGGGCGCGACTAAGCGGCCGGGCGACTCGCCGGTGAAATGATCAGACGCGACTCGAAATCGCATAAGTAAAATTGTTGCAGTTTTATTAAGGACAGGTTGTTGTAAACGTAAAAGTGGTACTAATCGTGTGTAAATAATTACACCGCACAGATTATGCGGAGCGACGTAATAAATCGCACGGTATTCTAGTTAGTCTTGTTAAGTCAGCGGCTTAAGTAATAAATAAGGATTTTTCAAAGAGTAATTGGTATGAGATACGGTTAGCCTCAATACATATCGTAGAACTTCGAACCTTGCTGTGCTTTCTGAATGGATCGCCTCTGTTATTAATGTTAGCAAATAATTTATTTAAAAAAATAACCAGAATAGATATTAATCTATTAAATCTCCGAGCTGAGATAAATAAGATAAATAAAATTGATAGCTAACACCGAAGCCGAGTTAGTATTATAATGGCAACCATTAATCACGTGTTACTATAAAATTAACATTTTGCAAAAACGCACTTACGCCGCTATACGCGCTGTTATATTTAAGTAATTATTGACAGCTAAAGCTTACACAGAAATGGTTCATAATTAGTATTCATACATTTTTTTACGATGCAGAAAGTAGTATGTTTATATCTTTAACTGAATCTTGCGCAGGCACAGTTATCCTTTTATGGTTACGACTTTCATAAGTGGCAATTATGACCTATTCTAAAAAGTTACTACGTAATAAACGGAGCTGAGAAATTAAAATGAAGCGTTTAAAAAAATATATTGTCCTCAGTTTGTTACGCGAATAAAAGACATAAACGCGCTCACCGGCGCGTGCGCATAGTTGCCAAATTCAAATTGGGAGTTCTTGTCGTTTTTTTTTTAGTTTAACCTTACTAAATATACATAAAACGTTATGCATAATAACACAAATAATAACATAAGTATAATTTTTGAGAAAAAAGAAAAAGGAAGTTCATTGACGATTAAAAAAATTGCTCCAAACATATTTTACGTCACGTTATTGTAAGTAATATAAAAAAAAAACAGTTTTCAAAATATTAACTCCTAATTTTTTATCACAAGTGATAGTAAAATTACTCGAATAAGACGAAAAAATAATGTCCAATGGTAGATTTATACCTAAAGATAAATATATATATTTGTATCATCCAAACATGCTATATATAAATATCGGACTGACCCACAAACAAAGACCACACAACGAGTTTACTTATCCCAACAACTTTTTCAGTTTCTAAATCTATATTTAGATAACACAAAAACCGGTAGATGTGTAAATGAAATTATATTCAATTCAAACCTTTGAACAAAACGATTCATTTGTTTTGATATTTGTTGTAATTTTACTGCAACATCGACCAATCTGTCTGAAGATTGTAATGTCATTCAAAATGTTAATTAGAAAAGCTAAAATGTTTTTTTACTGATCATTCAAATGACTGTTTTACCATACCGGCGAACTGTGGGTGGTACACCTCTGCCTAACACTTCGGGGAATACAGGCGTCATTATAAATTTTAAATGTGATTATATATAACTGTTTTATTTAAGTAAGAATAAATTTATGAAGCTTCCCTGTTTACCCGAGCCTGTTGTTCATCTGTCTGTCAGCCTGTCTTTCTGTCTCTTTGTCATGCTTTGTACTGCAGGCAGCCACTTGAAATTTTCACGGATTCTGGCAGTCATTACTGCTTTAACAAAAAATAATAAAAAAAGTAAAAAGATGTTTTTGTTCGACGTTTCTTGCTGGATCTTTATATTGTACGACAGTACGGAACTCTTTATCTACGAGTAGGTCGCACTTGGCTCCACCCAGCCGGGTATATTATAATAATCTTACCGGTAAATTTACGTGAAGTAAGCTTGGGGTAAGTTGTCATCCAATTACAGGTGCACGTCATTTAAACACACTGAGGGAGAGTTTAACAAAATATATGGAAAATAATGTATTCTCCAGACAAATTTCGGTCACCTCAGCTAATCTTAAAGCAGACTAGCCACGTACGCAAAAGATATTATAGTGCACAAGTGTGTGCGCGAACACAGGTGCACTCCCTCTTCCCTACCACTCATAGTCCGACGGAACGGCAATCTGACACAACCGGGGAGAGATCAGGCGCAAGACCAACGGTTTTACATGCTTTCCGAGGCGCAAGGGTGTCACACCACCCACCTGGGAAGCGCATCCAGGACCCCACGCTCAACAGTCGTGCTTGTCACCACGAGACCAATGAAACAGTTATTGCACTACAACTCAAACATATATTATACGCTTGGCCAAATTTAAAAGCGATTGTCTCGTGAATGAATGATTGCAACGTTGACTGATAAGACAGTAGTATGGGATCCAGAATATGATATTCGTAACACCTTTACATTTTGATCAATCCTTTGCGAGGAAATTGCTTTAGAATTTTGGCTCGTGACTGTACATAGATCCTACCGATACAAGAAAAGAAGAAGAGCAAATATAAACAGATGTTTATATTTGCTATTTGCTTTGAGTAGGAAGAGATCTTCCTACTCAAAAAACAAAGATATGAAAGTAAACTTCAGTAATCATTAAACTCGACAATGCCAGTAAATTATAGTGAACCAGTTAAAGATTTCGAATGTGGTGTAGTTATAAAACAATAAATCAATCCCGTAACTTTCTTAGATCGTAAGTCACAAATCACTAGCGACGAGGACTTGCTTGTTAGATGTGCAGGGTTGCCATGATTTATTATTTTTTATTGGCTATTGAAAAAATTATGTGGTGATGACCCTGTTTTTAAGGTTAGCCGTACCAATGTGACTTTTCAATTCATTTTTACTTTCAAAGTGTATCTTGGACATCACTTTCATCGGTGAAGGAAACATTTTTTTTCCTAATATAAGTCAGTTAGAGAATATTTGGAAGGACTTGGTCCGCCAAGCCCTTGCCCAGCAGTGAGACATAACAGGCTAGGTAAAAAAAGTTAAATAAAATAATGATGGGCAACCGGAATCAATCCTCTTGTGTTCTCTGTATGAGAAGAACCCTTTGCAATGCAGTGGGACATCATAGGCTTACTTATAGAAATATATAGTAATTATACATATTTATAGAAAAAAACAAATAAGTTCATGTTGGTTCTTTTCCAAAATTCACAACATAAACCGAAATAACGCAACTGAAATACTTCTTACCATCTATTCTACTAAAATCTACTTTTAGTTTCCATAAAACAAAGTACCAGAAAATTTACCTAACATGCTAACAGCTAGACGTGTACTCATTAAGCCAAGCTCAAACTCTTGACAAACTAATTAAACCATACCCTAATCTCCCCATAACCGTTGCCATGGCAACCCTAGAGATGAGTGAAAGTGATAGCAACGCTATAACGATTAGCCGCATCTCTGCAGCGCCCGCGCCGCTGTGCCACAAAATAGATATATGTAGAAGGTCTGCTCACAACAACAACGAAAATACACATAAACATTGACACCATTCACGTACAGCGAGTGCAAGTGCATTTGCGACAGGGATCGTTTGAAATCACCGCGTCTTTATTTTATTTATTTAAACTTTACATACATACTCACACCTTTTTTCTTTTGTACAGATTTATAGAGTTAAATGTACAAAAACGGACTTAATGCCTTAGACATTATCTACCAATCAACAAAAGGTGGTGAAGAGATAACATGACAGGTGAAAAATTATTTCTGACAAAGTTGCGGATTTTGTATTTTATTCGAAAGAGTCTTCGCGGCCTTGGTACGCAAAAGCATTAGGAGGAACTCGAGTGGGTTTTAGTCAGTTAGAGTCTGACACTTCTATCGTTCCTACCCAGAACGCAAGAAGTCATTTGATAATTTCCTAGCTTTAAAAAAAGGTGAGAATTATTGTACTACCGTGAAACAACAAAATAGAGATTTAACAAAAACGTCTCGTCTCGTTGTGATTGTCCGCTTGCGCCTGAGTCCGATTATTGTATAAAGCCAACCTTCTGTAGATATATTTCTCTGTTGGCTCGGGAAAGCAGGCGACTGTCAAATTTACTTGTCAAGAGTTGTTACACAGAAGTGTTGCACAAGTAATGTATGGGGACGTGGATGAAGTGTTACCGTGTATCTTTCGCTGTGGGAGAAAACTTGTTGAAATTGCGTATATTGGTTACTGCTGTGCAGTGTTTTTGACTTTGAATTTTTAATGAGTGACAACTGTTTTCTTATTTTTTATTTATTAAAAATAGTTAGCGTATAAAAAGGGTTACCTATATTGAACTATTTCAATATTTTAATAAATAGGTGAAGTTTACTTTTTTATCTTTGTTTTTGTTTGTAGAAGGTAATCTCTGGAAATATTAGACTGAATATTTCACTAATAGAAACGAACACTAAACGGCTAAGTTTTGTGGTACCTGCTCTTGTCCCCTACGCAGATGACGTCACGAGCAGAAACTATTAAAAAATAATGAACGTTCACGAATTTTCTACCTAATATCAGAATAATGTAATGAAAATAGTAATGAAAATTAACGGAATATTACCAAAGTTACGTAAAAAAAAAAAAAAGTTACAAATATAATTTACATTACATTCTCATTTATTGTACTTATTCCTTTATTCAGAATACCCCAAAAGCCTATTCCTACTTACCTAATCATTCCCTATTCTACGTACGTCCTTGCAATTTGTTTTTTTAATGGCACCCACGACGTTGCATCACAGGGAATCCTAATGTTAAAAGCATGAGTGTGAGGCATGTGTCACCAACACACAGCGCAACATATGCAAATTGAGTTGCATGCAATTTGTTACTAGAATCGATTAGCAACAGACTTGGCTTCATTTAGTCGTCACTTCTGTTGCCGAATCAACGTTTTTGAGGAAGTCAGGTGGTGGAAATTAACCTTAGTAAAATACATGGAACATGCGCCAGTCGAATTAACACAAGAAGGATTCCAAAACAGACACAAACATATACGTTTCTTGTATTTGGACCCACTTAGTTTGTTACTTTATTCTATTTTATTATAGCGGCCATAGTAATACACATTCTGTGATAATTTCAAGTATCTATCTATTCAAAAGATACAGCCTATTCTCTGTCGCTGGGCTGTATATTTGACGGACGGACAGACAGACAGCGAAATCTTAATATTAGGCTGTCGACGATTGCACCCACAATATCAAAGATAACCGTTCTCCTTGTTCTTTGCCATACGACCAATACTCGAAAGTTTTTAGGAAATTTGTCTTTCATTAAAGAAAAAAAAAACTACATTGCACCAATAGAACTAAATCCAAAAAAACCTTCTATTGACTGATATTACGCGTCGGTGTAACAGCCAGCCATTTTACCGTTCACAATAAAAACCGTAATTGGCGACACCGTCTATCGTAAATCCGTCTACTTTTATGTTCACAACCTCTGCTTACCCTTTATAGTGTGTTGATGTGTTAACAAAGTGTTGACGAGAACAGGTGTCGACAGGAATTATTGCACGTGTATGTGGGCCCTTTTTTACTGGGCTTTACTGTGAGAACTTTGCTGTTTACCTAGATTGTGTCTTTAGTGTTACTGTGTTTTTAGGATACTGTCTCTGATGGGGAAAAAGGTGAGTTTTGTGTGATGTTTGACTACCTCGTTAGCCTAGTGGAGCTAAGCGCGACTGCTACGCTAGAGGTCTTGGGTTCGATTCCCAGGTCAAGCAAAAAGTGTGGTTGGGGACTTCTATTGCAATCAATTCCTATTCGCAATCTGTCAATAATGCCTCCTCACATACCTTTTTGACATTAATTCTAGCTGTTCTAGTTGTTGATATTGCGATTCGATTTTGACCCTTATTAATTAGTAGAATCGGCCTTGTGTTTACCCACTCTTATTACATTTCATCCAGAGGTTTAGTAATTAAGCAAACAGAAAGGTGGTCTATCGATTTAAAAGCTAACTTCAAACTAATATTAAATCCAAAGCCAACATTAATTAACTCCAAAAACATTAATTTTCAAACACAACCCCTTGTTTAAACACTCAAATATTAGCTGCAAACAATATTAGCTTCATGCCAATCAATCTAAAACTAACAAACCGAGTTAATTTATCAGTTGCTATTGTTTGCTAATCACAAACCACCAACTACGTGCTTCTGTGAGTATGAGAATGACATGTTATTACTGGGTACGCTTCGTGGACTGATACATACTGCTTACTTTACTGTAATTTTAAGTTGAACTGCCTCGTTGGCCTAGTGGTCTTTAGCACGACTGTCCTGTGAAGTCCTGAGTTCGATTCCCAGGTCGAGCAAAAAGTGTTATTGGGTTTCTCTATGAAATTCTCAGTAGCAGCTCGGAGTTTGGATTTGTGCCCGGTTAATGGCAATAGGCTCGCCCCCTATAACATGGGACCTAAATATACCGGCGAACTGTGGGTGTACATTGTTACACCTCTGCCTAACCCTTCGGGGAATACAGGCGTGATGGTATTTTTTTTATAAGTTGTTTGATTACTTACAGTAAGCTTTGATGGAAACTGGTGAATTTTTCCTTTACCTTTTTTCCAAATTATACTTGTCCTGTACCGCGGGTGCATTTACAAACATAAAAACTCACATACACAAACAACCATATACATACCGACCAAACATTTGTTCCATGCGGATATCGAACCCACAACATAGCGCAGCAGCTAATGGATCGGCCAACTGCACTAACCATATTGTCGTGTATGTCTCTCATTACTAAAAGCACCACCAACCACACCACATTGCCAATTATACTGGAATCGAATCACTGAGTAATTTTGGCAGGTCATATCAGTTTCTTTACATATGGGAATACTTCTAGAATCTGTAATATAAAGTTAAACCAGTGTCTGGCTGCAAGTAAAACGGTCCAGTCGTATAGGACAACTACTATTTCCGGGGTGATGAAAAAACCGAAATTTGAGCTCAGTAGCGTATCCAGCAGAAAACTGCCATAGAATAATGTACCCAACCAAAGCCAATTATACACACCGTCCAATTATAACAATTAAATTATCGACGCAAACAAGATAGATAACGTAGTTTTCAAGCGTGATTACCACTAGCTTTACGCGCGACTTCATCCACATCAAAGTCAAAGTCAAAGCATTTATTTCAATTAGACCATTGACAGGCACTTTTGAATGTCAAGACACGTGGATGTCAAATATACCATAAAACAAACTTTGGCACTTGGAAGTAGTGTTGCCAAGTGTGTATAATTTTTGTAATTGGACTAGTACTTCCAGAGATATACCACTTCAGTCCTATGATAAACGTACAGACGACGGAGTCTTAGTGATGGGGACCCCTGCCGGGGCTGCGAGTTGTTCGAAAGAGATACCGCACCCTCGGAACACAAAGGGCACATGAAGAAACATAGATGGGTTTTAGTCAGTAAAAGTCTGACACTCCCTCCCGCCCCGCCCAGGGCGGGGGAAGTTGTTTGATAATTTCCCATCTATAAAAAAAAAGAGTGCTCGGGACCCGAATAGTATTATTTGGCATTCGACCTAAAAATACTAATAATCTTTGCCTCTTTTTTTATGTGAACAACTAGCTTCTGCCCGCAATTACGTACACATTCTATAGAATTCTTTCAGTGAAATAATTCTGGTAATAGGACTTCAAAGATTATCTCTTAAAAACAAATAAACTTTGCCCTTTATCAGCAATATGTTTTTTTTTTTCCTTTTGACAAGACTGAGTTCAGAGACGGCTATAGGCTCATATAATGATGATGAAGTTCAGAGAGGCAATTCTCATAACTTTTAGAAAAGATCGCAATCCAAAGTCAATTTCTTATTTACACATTTTTTGACATTGATTGCCACTGAGATGATTTTTTAATTATTTAGTACAATTAACTTAAAGGTCTGAAATTCCCAATCAGTGTCACATGTGACGTCATAATGCATTATCTACATACACATACGATCTAAGTTCCCCTACATGTCCATTGGTCTTACCACGGCCCGGCACGCAACCTAATTATGCAGCGGTTTAATTAGAGCTGCCCACTAAACCGCTGAGTTTTCCCGTTGCACAGCGCCGGATGACGCATTCCTATCGTATTGGCCGCAACCATGTACTATGTACACCCGTTTCTGCTAAGGTAGGTAGGAAAATAATGCTTGATTATTTGGACTTCGTTTTGACAATATAAACCAAAAGACGCCGAAGTCAAAACTTTATTTAATTTTTCAAAGTAATTGTAGTGATTTTATTTTACCGCTGATACTATCTGTTTTTACGCATTACATGTTCTTTAATCTATTATTACGTGAATTAATCTATTATTATTCTGCCACTTAGTTCCTTGCCGGTCAATCGAATGGGAGGACGTTTCCCTGGAAATCGTTTTTCGGGCAAAAGATCTTAAGGGCACAAGATATTCGAACAAGATTCAATATAAAAAAAAACATGTGACACACAAAGTGCCTCTAGGTGTAATTGAAATAAATGTTCTGACTTTGACTTTGAACAAATGAACATCAGGCATTCGTGACACATTTTTCATTGTCCTATTTTGAATTTATAGAATCATTTAGTGAATGTGATTTTGGTCGGTATGAAAAAACTAAGAAACGTAAGGTTTTCTAGGTATAGAAATGCTTCTAGTTAAAATTCTAGTAAAATACTATGAAGCGGTGTAATTTCTTGAATTCATATTGTACTGTGTTTTGTCTTGTACATCAATGACATAGAAGATGGAAAAGATCGAGAGAAAACCGGGACTTACTATAACTCTAAAACCGAGAATCTGTAGAGCAAACATGGTGACCAATGCGCGTGCCTTCTCTGTATAAGAAGAAGCCTTTGCCTTGTAGCAGAAATTAACAAACTTATATTATTATTAATACTCTGATCAAAATCCGTTTAACAAAGTTCTTGTCTACCCTTGAAGGCAACTTTAAAATAACAAAACCTAATTTAAAACACAATATTAATTAATTTACCAGTCTGCCAAACTTTAAGACCACTCACTGCGCAAAATTGTACTAAAAACATCTAACAAAGTACCTAGAACTAACAAATTCGCATGTATAATTTACTTTTTAGTGAAGTAATTTAGGTAATTAGGTTGTTAACTAGATATTTTAGTGGTTTTTAATAACATTAGTTATTCTTTGCGGTTTGACCCACGTTAGGTGACGTCTTTAGTTACTTTGGTGCTCCTGTTTAATCTAGCGCGACATTGTATAGTTTTTAACATGCTTTGATAAATTGGTTTTAAATGGTAAAATGATTTTATTAAATCAGGTCTGTAGGTTCTGAGTTTAGCTCGTTTAAACAAAAAAAACTTTAACTTTTTAATTATTAAATACTAGCAGTACACCGTAGTTTCACTATCGTTACGTCTTTAGTTACAGCTCCGCTCCCGTGAGACGTAGCGTAATGTGATGCCTTTAATCTTCTTCGACAAACAAGCTTTAAATAGCAAACGGATTTTTTTCAAATCGGGCCTGAATTTCCTAGCATTAGGGTGTTTAAACAAAAATATAAAAAATAATACACTTTATATAAAAATTAAAATAAAACATTCCGCTATCGCTTCCTCTTATACCAACCATCAATCACCTCTCTTACAAAATCGCTTATAATCGCATCTGACATAGCAACATATTAATACCATTCGACTTAGGATTGGAAAGCAGGAATTACAAGTAAATTATTAATAGAGTGAGGAATCAACGCGAACCCTCTGATCTGTTGCGTTGATAAAAGTAAAGATTATGGAGGTATGACGGCTATTTATATAATTAAACAAGAGGTAAAGAGGGTAATTGTATAATGAACGAAGTACAATTTGATACATTGATTAATAAGTCATGGTTGGTTGTGTGAACAATGTTATGAAAGAGAAGGGAGTCAGTGATAATCATGACGGTTGACAAGAAAGGAAGAACAAAAATTTATTGCGCCGATCCCAAGTAACGTGGAATAAGGTCGGGACGATGATGATGATCACATATTCATATAAATAAATAAAATTAAAGTATATAATTGAAAAAAAAATATATTTATAATATTTATACAAAGTAATGTGAATGTTTAGAAGAAATATACTTGTAAAAACCAATATTTTTAATTTCTGGCACGGCTAGACCGATTTTCACGCGCTTATACTAGCAAATAGCTGATGTTATTAGGCTATTTTTATTTAAGAAAAACGATTAGTACCTAAATAAAAACCCGTGATAACCGATATTTATGCAAACGAATAGCTTATTATATTTGAAATCGATAAGTTACTACATCACTACATTGCTAAGTTACTAGAACTGCCAGCATAATTTAGGTGAAGTGAGGTTGAAGTGAGAAGTCGTGGGTTCGCCCCACCCAATGCCAATATTTGTATTACCTAAAGGTAGTTGTTCCTTATCTAATTTTTTGTGTATGTAAGTTTATATATTTGAAAATCCATCCACGATACAAGAGAAATTCTCAGTCTGAGGCAACGTTTAGAAATCTTTTTGTTACTTATTAACTGTAAAGCTACCTAAATTAACCAACGGAATTACCTTTCCTAGCCTGCGAACACCCAGTTCAACAAGATCTTAAACCAGGTATTAAATCCAGTAGCGGTACTAGAGTGTTAACTTGACGATAGTTGTGGTCTCAAGTACCGACCATTGTGGGCGAGTCGAGTTGTCAAGTAATTAATCGACCTATAGACGTTGGACAGTTGTACATCGGCTCTTATGGGTAATATGTTGTCTGACTATGGAGGGAAGAGGTAGTCACAATTTGTCTTTGGAGTAAATTAAAGCAGTTTTTTGCGATATTGTAGTTAGTAGGAATGAAAATGTTTACCATATGTCATATTTAGTGAAAATTAAAGTTAAAATCCACAAATAGAAGGTCTATTAATGTTTATGGATTAAGGGAAGATCTCGTCATGTACGACGACAAACAAAAAACATTCTAATTTTCATCTTCAAAAGACTTTGCAACTTTAAAAAAAAAAGAAAACAAAGAAAAAAAAAACCTTACCTAACTTTTTTTTTAAAAGTGTTATTGGGTTTTAAAAGTGTTATTGGGTTTTTCTATGAAATTCTCAGTAGCAGCTCGGAGTTTGGATTTGTGCCCGGTTAATGGCAATAGGCTCGCCCCCTATTACATGGGACCTAAATATACCGGCGAACTGTGGGTGTACATTGGTACACCTCTGCGTAACCCTTCGGGGAATACAGGCGTGATGGTATTTTTTTTTGCAACTTTTATATGGAAAGGAATTCATCACAATGTTTTTACAATAATTCAATATTTTTTTGAAAAATCCCTCAAGACACCGGCACACAAAAGCACTTACTAAGTATATAATAAGTTTTACACTATTTAACCGTTGCAATTAATAATACACTTTTATCATAACTAGCATAATCATCATCATCACATCAGCCACGGGGCGTCCACTGCTGGGCATAGGCTTACCCCATAGATTTCCGAAAGGATCGGTTGGAAGCAGCCTGCTTCCAGCGTCTTCCTGCAAACTTAACTATCTGATGCTTTGTAATTCTATCACGCCTTTTTTTGTCTCTCTTATAATATCCCACAGCTGTGCAAAGACCATGTCCATCCAAATATTATTTTCTTGCGTCACCTCGAACCAGCCCTTCCGGTGCGAGTTTAGATCATTTCTACACCTCTTCCTCCGCCGGCCTCCAAACCATCCTTATGTACTAGAAGGTCTATTATAACGCATAAAACTTTTATTTTAAGCCCATTTATACAATAGATAAAAGTATCATTTACCATTTTCAGGACAATACAACAATTCCAAAACACTAACGTTCCACCAACACAAATCAAAAATGACAAACTAATTCAACAAACACTTAAATAGAACTACTACACGCTATAGCAACATTAAACCCTATACCACGTAACCTTCGTTACAAATTAGATTGCCACCACACAACATAAAGATACTATCTTAATTATCCTTAATATCATTGCAGGAAGTAAAGAATCTGAAGTCCTTCTAATCAAAATGAACTTGTTTTAAACGTATTACAAAGTAGAACCTTAGGGATAGTAATCACTGGCTCATTTGCTAACGGACAGTGTAATAGTGCTTAATAGATCACTTTTAGATTTGTGGTGTAGGGGATGAGCTGAAGCGGTAGCGATTTATTTTGAAAATAGAGTTTTTTTGCCCATTCTTGTCTGTGCAAATCGTTACTTTCAAAAGGCCAACTAGATTTATTATTTTTTCTTGTAAGTGATGTTGTGAAATTGAAAATAAATAATTTAATTATGTACCTTTGTTAAAAATTGATCCGAGATCCCAGAGTTTAGAGTCCTACGTCATTTTAGCATGACTGAAAGAGGACTGATAGAGTAATACTATGTCGTTAAGTAAACACCTATATCATATCTCTCGAACCATTTATGCCGAAAACACGTAGGACTAGCGATTCTGGGATTTCAGTCTATATGACAATGTAATACTACATATTTTAGTTTAAAATCAAATTACATTGCTGAGAATTTTGGAGACTTATTTTTAGCGAAACCCTTAAACTTATTGCCATACAGAATTAAATAATTTCTAAATTACTTCAAAAGCTTTTTACGCAGTCTTAGGAGATGCTCTAGTGGCAATCGCTACGCGGTGCAACAATCACCTGGCAAAACTGTAAATTTCTGTATTATAAAACTACCGGTTGGTCTTTCAATAATTACACAATTATTATTTTTATACATACCTCAAAAAATCTTGATAAACATAAAAGTCCTCATACACCTCACAACGTGATATTGATAAACTTACCCCCTCAATATCTCAGGGTCCACCATAATGAGACCTATAAAATACTGCTCAAGTACAAACTCCGGCGCATCCCCTACGATGTACATTAATCGGCTTATCGGTAACGAGTCGGTACTCGCAATCTGTCTCGACGATTATATCGCCGCTGCTACTACTGGTTCTCGGTCCACGTTAACTTTGAACGAAGATAAAATGATTTACGAGTAACTTTGAAACAAACTGATAGAACGAAAACTGAACTGAACAAAAATACTTTTGAAAGAAAATTCTCTCTCGGAGAAATTAGATACTGCGTGTTTGACACGACACTAGAGACAGACAATTCACCGAAATAGATTTTTATATAATAGCACTGGGATGACAGCCATGGTCAAAGTCAAATCATTTATTACAATTAGACCATCAAAAGGCACTTTTGAACCTCCATTAGTTACAAGGTAAAAAATTAAAAATATTGAATCTTCCCCATTCCAAAAGGTAGTTTCGTATGGAGAAGAACGGGTAAGAAACTCCATATATGTATGGAGTTTCTTACCCGTTTTAAAATGGGTATCATCTGACCAAATAACTGAATTGTGAAGTTATTTAGCTGAAGTCGGTTTGACCCAACATGGTTGGGGAAAGTAATCATCTGCGTAGCCACGGCGATGATGACCCACATTCAGACTCGACTGGGGAGAGAAAAATCTGTCGCAATACCAACGGCGTTGAGCTCTGGTTCCGACTTTCAAGTCGGGCAAAGGACATTCCAATCAGAAACTCAGTAGCAGCCCGGACTTTTGAAGTTGATGGTGTGATACCCCCGTGTCTCGGATAGCGCATACTCTTACTAACATCACTAATGCTCGGTTCCTATATATGCTAAACTATCCGTTAGTTTATATTACCAGTCGTATTTTCTTTAAATGCTTGACTGGTCGTTTGTGAAAATACTGGTGACAATTTGGAATGTAAGAAATGTTTAAAATAATTATGGATATAAATTTAATATGTATACTGAAAAAAAAACTCCAATAACAGCGAAAATACGAAGGCATTTGTTTGTTACTATGAACCTAATACCGGTCGGTAAGTTCTAGGAATCGGGCACAAGAAAGAGGTATAAAATACTGGTAGGGGACAAACACAAGCGATGCGTTTTCAAGCTCGTCACGAGGGCACAAAGCACGCCGTAGACTTAGTTTTAATTGCTCGTAATCTAGAACACTATCTAGATGCTTTCTCCGCTTGTTAGTGTTAGAAACACGAGATAAAATCAAGGTTTATTTAATTACGTAACAGTAGTACCGGCACCACAAAGGATTGACACCAAGTTCGAGGAAACTTCAATTAATTTTATGGGCTGGGATCCCAAGAATCGTCTGACCTACGTCAAATTGGCGTGGCTGAAATTTTGAGTATGGATACTAGGAATATGTTGTTAAAAAAGTTGCTATAAACCTAATATAAAAAACTTGCTGTCATTCTTAAACGTACCTTTTGTGCCAGACTAGCAATATCCAGCGGTTGCACCCTCGTAATGTTACGTTTTTGATTACTGATGCTCCCATCCCGTGTTAAACAGCTTTTAGCCTTGCCAGATAAATGAGCTACATAATGCAACAAGAATTTTTCAAATAAGACTAGTCGTTTCTCAGATAAGCCAGGTCAAAAAAACAAATACTTCAGCTTTATAATATAAGCATAGATATCTGAAGAAGGGTCGACCTCCTGAACTACAAATCCGCTATCCATCCTCAAAATTCAGCCATGTTAATATGACGTAGGTCTCGAGACTCTAGGATCTTGGACTACTAGTTCAAATATCTCGGTGGAGTTATGTTCTTGACCGGAACGGATTAGAATTTGGAGCAGAACGCTTAAGTGGCAGATAAAGTGAGGGAATTGTTTTAAATGATTATAACTTTGTTGTGTGTTATTAATAAATTATTGTATTGTGTATTGTAAAGATTGTCTTGTAGCAAGCAAGCAGAGGCGGCGGGCACAGCAAAGCTTCTGATGTTTAGACTGAGATTTAAAATATTATCTCCTGGTCGAGTTTATGTTGCGGCCGCCAATCTCAAAGAACACTAGACTAGTAAGCAGTATATTATATTATAGTACTCGAGTGTGTAAACAAGATGCACTCAATATTTTCATAGTCAATGTATCTGAAAAAACTTCCCACAAACACTTTTAATTTTGATATCGATTTAAAACTTTGTAAATGTATATAATACCTACCGATGCCAACTAAACTTTATCTATCAATCTATATATATAAAAATAAATGGCTAATTGTGTTGCTAAGCGCTAAAGTCAGGAGTGGCTGGACTAATTTATAAAATAATTTTTATGACAACCCTTGGATTTTGCTGGTGACTTTTAATTAGTTGACCCACTATATGTAATAACGTTAGACTAATAACCTATTTGAACACTCTAATATAACTTTTTACTCGTTTCGTCTTTGTATGTGCAAACCAGTGAACAGACCCAGCCTTGCCTTGTAATCGACCTATTTCTAGACGTATCTTAAGCTATTTTCCGTCAAAGGAACTATTCGTATCCTTAAAGGCATCAGTTCAGTGAACCGACTGAATCCATTTGGGCCGATTGACCCTTGAATCCGTTCAGGTAGAGTAACCATCTATTTAGCAAACTTCCTTGGAAACTTGTCATAAAAAGGTTTACGAGTTTTCACGAACAGTACTATGTGGTAAAAGTATTTTGATTCGGAGATTTCGAGAATTTTATTCCATCGATTCGCCCAAAGCGTTTTCGCATTCAACCCTAATCTCTTCAAAGTTAGAGTGAACAGGCTTCTTCTAGAGCTCACTCTATCGTAGACTTTGTTTATGTCACCTCTGACCAAGACTCAAGAGCTTACAAGAGCTTAGCTTTTAGAAGAAAAAAAAAGTGTTATGAGACTGAACGAGATTAGCCTGTGTTTTAGACGAGAAGAGCTTTAGATTATCTCTATCTATACATCATAGATGAAAGTGATGCCACTAGTCCACCTCACAAACTAATAACAGGCTCTCACTACAAAACTAAGAACATTAAAATCGCAACACTGATAACGACCTCCGACGTGTTGCTAACCAAGATTACTATAATCAGCCGTCACCCTCAGTTAAACATCACTGCTGTCCGTAACACAAATAAAGTTTAACTTCACATACATACCATCACGCCAGTCTTCCCCGAAAGGGTAGGCAGAGGTGTACTAATGTACACCAACAGTTCGCCGGTATGTTTAGGTCCCATGTAATAAGGGACGAGCCTATTGCCATTATTCGGGCACAAATCCTAACTCCGAGCTGTTACTGAGAATTTCATAGAAAAAGTAGACTTTTCACTCCATCGCGGCATCGTAGAATTTGTCTATGTCACCTTTGACCAAGACTAGAGTCAAGAGCTTACCCATGTCGAATAAAACATAAAAAAAATACTGCTCGACCTGGGAGTCAAACCCAAGACGTCATACCAGTCGCGCTTATGTTAACAAGGCAGTTTAACTTGGCAGTCAGCATACAAATTAATTAGGTAACAATTTTAATGAGCAAGTTATCTTGGACGACATAAAGTAATACCATTTTTATGTTACTCCTACGTATCTCTGTTACACATTGTTAATTTAGGATCACGCTTTCTGGTCACGGCGTGGTGAAAGTGACCACCGACGCCGGTTTTTTTATATTTTTTAGTGTTCCGTAAATTAGTTTGTAGATGTACTAATTGTGGACTTAATTGTTGAGGTATTCAGATTTTGGGTGGGAGTCTAGATTAGTAGTTCCCAAAGTATAAGCGAAGTTCGTAATTTTCCTTCATGGAAACTAAGAGGTACTTTTTGTTAGATGAATTGCCGTCCAGGCAACTTTGGCAGGCGCTGATCTAAATCTGGTTTATTTTTTAAAGGATAATAAACGATTTGTTGTCCGCTTTTGAAAAAATATTGCTGGTAACCTCATAGAATGGCGATTCATAAGCAAAAAGTAAATATATAAAACTTTACTTAAATTTAAAAAGACTGTCCTGGTTTTTGCTGCACACTCTGTATCTTTTTTTACTTTTATATGAATTTTACATGACTGAAAGATTCCTACTTTAACATCCACACACTCACACGGAAGAACACATAAGTAGCTTTGGTATTAAGCCACAAAATATACAAAGGGTTCTCTTTTATGTCAAATTCAGCACATTCGCTGAAATTCCTGGTAAATATCCGTGTGCTAATAAATTTCTACATTGTGGTCTCTAAGAAAAGCGCCCTATAGATAACGATCCTTACATGCCGCGCATGCTATTGTTACACATTCTTTCATAAAACGACCATGGAGTAATGAAAATGGAGTGCTCAAAACTCTGGCTAATTGGAGTACGCGATAGATACCAGTTGCAAAAATCAAATTCGACTTCAACAAACTTATCCTACTATTACTATAAACGCGAAAATTTGTGAGGAAGATAGATGAATGTTTTTACTCTTTCACGCATAAACAGACTAACAGAATCAGCTGATATTTGGCAATGTTTATCCACTTTTTGTGTTCTCGTGGAATCATTTAGAACTTTGCTTAATTCTAAAGTATAGACAGGCTAAGTGACGGCCCAAAGCTAGAACTTATTAAAGGTAGCAATAAATTTAAGATCGAAATGTTCTATAAAGTTTTAACTTACTGTGCCTTAAAAGAAACCGAGTGACAAACCATTTCTTAATACAAGATTTCCGTTGAATTATTGTCAATATGAATCACATTATATCACCCAATGCTAGCCCGACCAGCAGGTTTCGCAAACTCTGACACAGATACATTAGCACTCCATGTATTCACACTCCTAGTCCACACCCATATTTCACGGAATTAGAATCCCATTTATTTAAAGAACTCTCCATCAGAACGGTTTACCGGAACCGCGATAATTTATACCTACAATATTAGCATGAGATATAGCTATTATATTAAGAGTGGCTTTGCTCTAAATCAGTGGTATTTAGGCTTTCCGGTCTTTTGTTTTAAACGGTAGGCAATTTAAACGGTATTAATGGATATTTGGATTATATTTTAGAGTGCTATATGCCATTATTATGGACTAGCTTCTCTGCCTGTGACTTCGTTCGTGTGGTTATTTTTCACTCGCGTTAAGTTACGTCTTTGGTTATTGCTCCACCCCCGTGTGTCATGGCGTGATGCTTGATAGTCTATACTATATTCTTCATGAATCCAATTCTACTGTTAGTTCCAGAGATTAAAGCATGTAAACAAACATAAGATTAAATGAAAAAATTGAATATTGTTTGAAAGACGTTTACAAAATCATATTTTTTGGAATATTTCTAAGCATACCGGCGAACTCTGCTTAACCCTTAGGGGAATACAGGGCGTGATGGTATGTAGGTATGTGTGTATTTCACTAAGCTGGATTTTGGTGAACATTAATATTAATAGTTAATTTCGAATAAAAACACAGTAGCAATTACAATGGTTCAATAGTATCTATGTATACTATTGTTTATCACGTTTCATTGTTTTCATACATTATTTTCTAATTAGCATGAACGGAACATTTAAGTAAATTACGGTTCGTGCTCACAAAACTTTTTTATTAGAACATTATTGTTCTGAAGGCAGAGGCCTTCATCATTTATACATCTCCCGCGTAATAATAATTATAGTAAGCACACAATAATTGTCTTTTTCTTTCGTATTACGACCTCTTTGAGTTCACACAATAGACTAAATAGCAAAGAGGTTGCGTAAGCATTGTCTATGGTCTTATGAGATTTTAAATGTGGAACACTAACATTAGACGAAAGTTGAACAATTTTCTTTTTTTCTTTTCAGCCATTACAGTTCTTATGCAAATAGTTCGCAACGCAGTTTTTACTTAATCTTGAAAGTATTTTTTTATTCAAGTTTGGAGAGTCGAGTAGAAATCTGTGTAATTTGTGTTTGTTCTGCCCATAATAGAATTGTTGTAAAAACCGTAGTTTCTCTATTGATTGTTTTTAATTCATTTCTTTACGTTGACGAAGTTTGGTAGACCTTTTTACTTAGAAGAAACTTAATTTACTTTATGTTTAAATAGACAAAAATGCTGAATGCTTTTTTTAGAGTTGTTTATTATAAATCGAAAGCTGACTATTTTAATATTGATTAGTTTATAGATCAAGTTTCTTTTTTGGGGCTAGCCCGCCACGCTTATCCCAACCACTGCAACTCTTGAACAGCAATCCGATAAAACCGGGGAGAGATCACTCGCACATGGGGGTATCACACCACAAACTTCCAAACTCCGGGCTGTTACTGAGAAATTCAATGAAAAACTCAATAACACATTGCGCCCGACTGGGGATCGAACCATGGAACCCACGCTAAACAGTCGCGCATGCAACCACGAGACCAACGGGGCAATCAACGTTAAATATCATCAAAATGAAAACAATTTAGCGACTGCCCTGCAAAAGATTAAAGCAAGTATAATACCATAAAGCAAAGACCACACGCAATCATAAATTAGAATCAGCAATAAAGTAAGGCAGGACAGTTTGGTAAAACTTTCATTAAGTGACTACACCATGGGGCATGGTATCCCATAGAAATGGCGGGGCAATTATTCGTTGGTACAGTACAAATTACATATTTAATTACAATCTAACATCTAGCGAAACAATGAAAGTTCAAGAGAATTGCTAATTGGTCGTGATTATGTGCGTAGAGTTAGGAGGACTGGATGTGTCATATTTTCTTTCATATTTTTTATTATAACCCGGCAACGACAAGCTCAGCCTATAAAAAAAAACAGCATGTGAAAATAAGTCTCTATGAAATGCAATAATTTGTAAAAAAATTCAACTCGATCCATCGATTCTTTTGTTCGAGTTTCGCAGACACAAACACACAAAGCTATTTTTATTAGTTAGTAACGTGTGTTGTAATTTTATACCTCATCTGTTGTGGCGATTGGTTTACTCAAATAGAATTCTTGTAAGAAAAACACCGAGGGAATTTTTCACAAAATACTACATCAGAAGCTGAGTACTCGTTAAAGCTACTAAGCTTGAAATATTTGCTCAAATCATTTATTCAGTCAGTTGTTGCTAATCGGTGTACTACGGGCCGAAGTAAGGCCATTTTTAACAATTTGTAAGTGCTTAAGACCTCCCTTGCTTTTTATTTAAAAGTCTTTTAAACAACGACACTTTCTTTTATTTCTATCCATTATTTTATACTAATTGTACGCTCAACAAAAGACATCCTCTCTTTTACTCTAGCTTCAACAGCTTGGAGCCAATTTATTTCTCGTATAGCGGACTTTCTTTTTATTTCAGCTGTTTATTGTGCTTTAATTCATAATTGCAATACCGCACTGCAGAGGTTTCTTTGAATTCAGTCCAATTATAATTAGTTAGGTTTTTCTCGTGATTTCATCTGCGTAAGTCCTTACGGATCCTTTTTTTTAATAAAATATAGCCTATGTTACTCGCTCATAACGTAGCTTTCCATAAGTGACAGACTTTTTAAATTCGGTTTAGAAGTTTTGAGTTTATCCGTTTTTACAATACCAGTTTAGAGGAAGCTACAACGGAAAATGTTGAAAAAAGAACATTATAAATAATTGCAACTGAATCTAGATTTTTATTTAAATAAAATATCATCATTTACACTTCATTCAAGACGCCAGTTCGCCTTGGAATTTTAACAAAAGTAACTTTATTTAGTTGGCAGTAAGCATGCAATGTGTGCACATAGCTCCTTTGTTACCCAATTTCAGTTGCATGCAGTGTATATTTGTTCACCAGAGTGAGTGTAACTTGTTATACACTGGGGAGCACACAAACTGCTCAAAGTTACAGAATCACTTAGAGCCTGCAATCAACACTTGTTTCGCTGCCAAGTTATTCTGCACTGAAGTGTAGCAAAATCGAGAAAACAGCTTTTGAAAAATGTTTTAGTACTGTATGAGGGCAATAACAGAATTATACTAGTGTCTTTTGTTTTGCGGGAGAAGCTAAAGATAAAATTGTAGGTTTAGTCAAGTAGGAAAAATACTCGTAGCTATATGTTTTCCAGTGATTTTAAAATGCCGTTTTGTCAGTTGTATATGGAGGACGCGAGATTTTTTCTATTTTGTCTTTTTGTTTAAGTAGCTTACATTATAATACCCGGATTTGTGACCTTTTAATGGCAATAGGCCGGTATATTTAGGTTCCATGTAATAGGGGGCGACCCTATTACATGGAACCTAAATATACCGGCGAACTGTGGGTCTAAATTAGTACACCTCTGCCTAACCCTTCGGGGAGTACAGGCGTGATGGTATATTTTTTTTACAATGTATTACGGTGCCATTTGACAGCTAATGACTTGATCTGGCTTTAAGTCAAACTACAGGTCCTGTATATATTTAACTAGCTTCTTTCTGCGACTTCGGCGGCGTAGATTTGTTACTGGTGCCTGTCTCTTCCAGTCTCTCGCCATCTGTCCCCCAGTTATCGTGTTCAGCGTGTGCTTGTAAGCGGCGCGTGCTCGCTATCGGCACATCGGCGCCGGCGCAGCGCAGAAAGCGGAGCTCGCTCCTAACTTGATACAGCGGAGCTCATGTGTTGCCGGTACTGAGGGGATGAGTTTATGGTGGCTGAATTTGGGGATTATTTGAGAGAAAAACTGAATAAAAAAGAGTGTAGATAAAAAAGTTTTTTTCTTTGTTTCAATTTAAGTCTTATTAATATGTAGTTAAGGGTGGGTGAAGCCATAGATGATAAGACATAATAAGGTATTATACCTTTAATGTTAAAAATAATTCCAGTCTATTATCCTCCCAGTGCAGGACAAAGGCCTCTTCTAAAGGCAAATCATAAATCACAATGCTTGCTCAAAGCGGATTGGCGATTTCAAATCCAGGTTTCCTAACGATGTTTTCTTTGACTGATGTCAATGATGTGCAAGATAAAATTTTAAAGAACATATGAATTGAAAAGGTCAAATTGGTACTTGCCCAGTTACGCCCCCGTAGCTTAATTTTCCTGTTATTAGGTACATTTAACATTTACTTACTCAGTCCAATATAAAGTTTTATTGGACTGAGTAAGTAAATGTTAAAAGTACCATGAAAGTTTCAAAATAAAACAATCAAATGAACCCGTTATAGGTAAAAGATAAACAAATCTAATAAATGTACAAGTAACCTCTTGTACCTTTTTTTACCGATGGGAAACAATCAAATGACTTCTCCCGTCCTGGGCGGGAGGGAGTGTCAGACTTTTACTGACTAAAACCCATCCATGTTCCTACTTGTGCCTTTTGCGTTCCGGGAGCGTGGTATCTCTTTCGAACAACCCGCACCTCTGACAAACCTCACATACCTATAGTTTAATTCTTATATTCCCAAATGATCGTAATTAATATATTCCAAATGGCTTTCGACCGTCATCGGGGGCAAGTCGTTCCACAGACTAGTGATTACCATCATCGAATTGCAATCGAGCCAATGTCAAGAGCATCGGAGCACTGTAGGGTTGGTACGTGCTGCACTTCGTACTATTGGCAATATACAATCAATAAAATATTAACGTTTAATTTGTTTCAATACATAAAACATTAAATAGCAATGGAACTCTCTACATGCGTCATGATTTCCAAACGCATTCAACCCTTATTTCTTTAAAGTTAAAGTGAAGAGACTTCTTTTGGGTAAGCTCACTCCATCGTCGACTTTGTCTTTGTTGCCTCTACTATAGTCAGAAGCAAACCATCTCAAATTAAAAAAAACATAGTTATCATCATCATCATTTCAGTCTAACAACGTCCACTGCTGGACATACACCTCTCCTATAAATCGCCAGAATGACCAGTCCTGCGCTGCCCGCATCCAGCATTTTCCCGCGACCATCACCAGGTCGTCGGTCACCTCGTGGGGGTCAACGGGGGATCTTCCCACACTGCGTCTTCCGCATAAAATAGTACCTATCTAAATATATTTAACTCAAAGGTGACTGACTGACTGACTGACATAGTGATCTATCAACGTACAGCCCAAACCACTGGACGGATCGGGCTGAAATTTGGCATGCAGGTAGATGTTATAACGTAGGCATACCCTAAGAAAGGATTTTGATAAATTCCACCCCAAAGGGGATAAAATAGGGGATGAAAGTTTGTATAAATCTTCTTAGATTTTCGACTGATTGAACTGAAATTAAAGATTGGAGCTACTATGATGAAGATGTCCGCTTAAATGGGGTTTTGATAAATTCAACCCCCATGGGGATAAAATAAGGGATACGCGAGCGAAGCCGCGGGCAAAAGCTAGTTACCTAATAATAATAAAATCCATTTATTTTAGGTTCTCTTATATTAAAATTACGCTTTTCGAAACACGAGATAGATACAAATCAAATTAAACCACAATTTAACATAGAAAATTAAAAATAGTAATACAAATAAAATAATAGTAAATACAATGTCAACAAAACAGAAATTAAATCTAGGTCAACGTAGCATAATATGAATTATGTCTATTGATACGTGTTCGCGTTTATTTGATTAACCCTTCGTAAAACGAAATATTAATGTGATATATTATCAAGCGCGGGTGTAATTGGTTGATTGAATTATCGACAACCAATCACAGCAGCTTACGCACGTCTAACAATTAAGCACATTAATTTTGCGTTCGAGTAACAGACGGGAACTTATTATGAAAACAAACAAAATTTTCAACTATTGTCACATTTTGAAGAAAGACGTGAAAAGAATAATAATCGTAGGATATTAAAAGATTTTTTTTTGGTTGTTCGTGTCACATGTAGTAATTCCGTATAGAAACAAAAACGTATTGTATAAAAGTATTGTATCGGACAATTCGGAAGATTTATTTTAATTCAGATAGGTACTTAAAGCAAGGCCTGTTTTTGGTTTGGGACACGTACCTAAAGCTACAAAAAACATTGTAATCTCTTATGACATTGAGTTATCAACAATTGACAATGATAATTATCATTGTCAATTGCTATAATTGATGTCCAGGGTATCAATAATTTTTGAGAATTATTTTATAAAACAAAAAATACTGTGCACATAAAAAATAATATGTTAAGGTATAAATAATATCGCTGACCGAATTACTGATGAGTGTTAAATTAAAAAAAGAATATCAATTGTATCATTTGCAACAATTATTTCACCATTAGTGTGCAAGAAAGTGACAGCCCTGAGCATGACTGCGCGTGCGCACGCCATTTCCATCAACTAATTAAAGCATCCGCAACACTATTCATAAACGCAATGCTTTCTCTAAGACAATCACGTTCCATTGAAATATAAACCTAAGCTCAAAAAGATACGGTTGATAATAAATTGTGATCGGATTCAATTGAGATTTAAGGAAGTTAAGATTTAGATGTCACGAGAGTCTTCTGTTTGTTTCTCTTAGAACGTGTATTTATGTGATTGGGGAAACAGATAGACGTATAATGTTCTTTAGAAACATTCTTCACGATATCTTGGACAGTACTGAGATATATGACGTAATCAATGAGAGATATCCTATCTACATCTACACTAATATTGTAAAGAATGATTTGTATTTTTGTATGGAACGAATAAACTTAAAAACTAGTGGACCGATTTCGAAAATTCTTTTACCGTTGGAAAGCTACATTATCACTGAGTAACATAGGCTATATAACATCACGCTACGACTCACAGGAGCGGAGCAGTAATCAAAGACGTAACTTAACGCGGGTGAAATAAGCCACGCGGACGAAGTCGCGGATAGTTCGCTAATATAATATTAATAAATACAAAAGTAAGTTTGTTTGTTACCTTCTTACACCTAAACCACTAAACCGATCATCCTGAAATTTTGCATACGCGTTGTCAAGTGTACAGAAAGGGACTTAGGGTACTTTTCAGCCCGAATTAAAAGTACTGTTCCCGAGGAAAGCCACAATAACATTCTTATGATAACAGATGGCGCCACGTGTCTTTCGAATCATGATTGAATTTTATATTTTAAAAAAAACACGCAGACGATGTCGCGGGCTCAAGCTAGTTTTTTATAGGGTTGTGAGCACTGACGACCGTGCGTGCGTGTAACGTAACGTCATTTGATGAAATGATTAGCGAGTGACGTAAACTACTCTTTACAACTAAGCAAAGAAAGTACGTTTGATCAAAATGAAAAACTTGTGATAAGAAAGTGGTTGTCAGACTTCTTGGCTTCTGACTATCCGTAACAACTGTCAAAGATCTACGAATGACAGCCGGAACTAATGGCTTTACCTGCTTTCAGAGGCACGGGGGTGTCATACTTACAAACAACAGAAACACCCAAGAACATAACAGAAAAACCCAATAACACTTTTTGCTCGACCTGGGAATCGAATCCAAGATCTCTAGCGTAGCAGTCGCGCTTAGGACCACTAATTTTCCCAAAGTTGCAACCTTAATTTCAGAAGAACATCGCATTCGAGTTATTAATACCTAATTGTAAAATAAGCTTATAACTGTACCTATGTCAATAAAATACTCTCAACCATAATACTCTCTTACAAAGCTTATTTTATAAATTTTAATTTTAGGTTAATACCATGTTGCTGTGCCCTAACAGGGTCCATAATTGTACCTTAGCTGTAAGCTTTTTGTAACATCTTTTATGCACATTATGGTACGCAAAATAAATGAATATGAATATGAATATGAAAGCAACACAAAAGAACCTTATAAATATTATTGTTTCAATATCAAAAGCGACCCATTTTACCCGCTTATTACGGTTTCCGTCAGCCCCCAAGTCTGAGTGACAGACAGCCGGCTAAATTCTGCTAATGACATGTGTCGGCTGATACGATGGCAGGGGAAATATCAACCTTTTTGGAGCGTAAGCTACAGGACTTTATTTTATATTTTTTTAGGGTAATGAGCCTGATAAACATTTTGTTGGTTCAGCAAAAAAAATGTTGTGAGGTTGTGTTAAATTGTGGTAGAGAGTAATAAAAGTAAGTTTGATTGTTTTAGATTTGGGTTTAGTTCTGCCAAAATAAACTAATTCCAAAATGAACTAATTAATCTCCATAAAAAGCTCCAATTCCTAAAGTAAAAAAAAAAAGAAAAAAAAAGAAATATACCATCACGCCTGTATTCCCCGAAGGGTTATGCAGAGGTGTACCAATGTACACCCACAGTTCGCTGGTATATTTAGGTCCCATGTAATAGGGGGCGAGCCTATTGCCATTTAACCGGGCACAAATCCAAACTCCGAGCTGCTACTGAGAAATTCATAGAAAACTCAATAACACTTTTTGGTCGACCTGGGAATCGAACCCTGGACCTCCCTCCCTCCTTCTTTTCTTAAAGTAATTATAAATATTTTCGATTTTTAACGATGGGTTATCTTAAATCTATTTTAAACAAAAGTTTTTGATGTATGCTGACCAGCTTTTATTAGTTAGGTAAGTATTTTTTTTTAAAACATTGCCCTTTTCTATGATTTTGACCTAATTGGGCTTACAAACGTATACACTCACATACACAAACAACCATATTATTATTTTCAATTAGTTTGACGTAATCAATGAAATATTAAGCTAATGTAGGCTAGCTCGATTTGGCAGAATTAAGCTCACTCAGACAAATTAATTGTTCTATCTTGAAGTCTTAAACTAAAACACAGAAACAAAACAATAATATATTATCCTAAAATATATGATTTAATTTACACAAAGTAGCTAACAACGTAGATATATTTAGAGCCTAAAGAGCGAACAGCCGCTCCCTACATTAACTAACATAACATTTGATGTAATAATAAAGGCAGGACAGGAATATTAATATGGCGCCCGTTAGATGCCATATTCTCGTTCTGCGAGTAATGTCACGGATTTGGAAGCAAATGAAGTGCTATTAACACACTTATCGCGACCCAGAATCTAGCTCAACAGATTGAGGAGATGTGAAGGGAAGATGAGTGGTGACAGTATTGTTAGTGTTTATTTTGTCAAAGGGTCAAGTTTGGGAATAGTGAGTAAATAATAAAATACTTACAGTATTGAAGTTAAACTAAAAAGTTTCCCATCATATGTGATAAAATAATGACAACATTAGTTTAAGACGCTCAATGTTACCGTGTTCTGAATGGAAATTTCACAATTATGAATTCGATGAGTAGTTAGAATATTAAAATTAGAAAGCTCCCTTTATTTTAGTACCTTCTGATAACAGTAATTTCATATGATAAAACAATCAATAGGAGGCACAGGGAGCAGGGGGTACATTCTACTTTTAAGAACGATCGCAGTCTGATCTAAGTATCATATTTTGATATTGATTGCCACTGAGGTGAAATTGCGACTACATTATAAACATGTTTTGTAATTAATAAAATTGGCTTTCAGAGTCAACATTTTTACTAAATTGTATAAGAAAGTTTCCGTATTTTTATTTTTTTACATACTTATAACCATGTTCTCGCATACATTGTAACTTATAACTCCATCTACTATTCACTCCGTGTACTCACGTTAACGAACAAGATGTGTTTTACCTTAACATTTGTCACAGTACATGTGTATAATTTAGGGATGATATTATAATGGAATGCGGTACTTACTAGGAATGCGAGTCGGTACGGGGTCCGCAGCTAGTTATGTGAACACTATGTAGTAAGTTAGCAAGGTTAGTGAGGAGTTTAAGTTTAATATTACGCGATTATAGTGTGGTTAGTGGCTTAGTTATTTGAGCCGTGGGATGAGACGTTCAGTTAAGTTAGGTCGTCAGGTTAAATGTTAAGCAGTCGGTTGTAGTGGACATTTAAATACTTGTTAGTCGTTATGGTGGTTGCTGACTATGTAACCTAAAAGTGTGATTTCCGATCTAATGTTTGAAAATTGGTAGTGCCTAGTTTTTGGGCTTCGAAGAATTGAATAGTAGTTGCTATGTGTTACAGAAATGTGTTATAGAAGTACTAAACCATTTTGAGATGAGTGTGTCACGATTATTTGATGTTCGCTTGACCGAAGAACTTATTTACATTCATTGCCCGAAGAACGTTCGCCCGAATGAAAGTTTGCCCGAAGAACGATCGCCTGAACAAACGATTGCTAAAAGCACGTTCGCTCAAATGAACGATTCCCAAAAGAATTTTCGTTCATTGCCCGAAGAACGTTTACCCGAGACCAATTTACCGATTGACAATCATACAAAATTTAACATTAAGTACACCCAAAAGACACTTTTCTTGTATGGAGTAGGTACAAGGGTGCAAGTGTGGTGGCACCCTTCATAATTGACTCGCACTTGGCCGAACACAACCTTTTTATAAACCATCCTATACCTACAGCAATGTAATATTGTTTGAACTTTTTTTTATTTTTTCTGATCTGATCTATTTATTTACTTATTTACCTCATTAGGGTGCGGTTGCTTATTTTAAAGCCTTCCTCGCTTACCAGTGTCCAGTGAACCGGTAAAGCCATCCGCATTTAGCTGGAAAGTTGGTTAGAAAAAAGAATAATGGGATCTGTCGTCTGCCCTTTATTAGGGAACGTGTACACTGGCCCTTATTCGTGGACAAGAACAAAGCCTCGCTGCCTCGTTAGCCTAGTGGTCCTAAGCACGACTGCTACGCTAGAGGTCCTGGTCAGATTCCCAGGTCGAGCAAAAAGTGTTATTTGGTTTTTATGTGAAATTCTCAGTAGCAGCTCGGAGTTTGGATTTGTGCCCGGTTAATGGCAATAGGCTCGCCCTCTATTACATGGGACTCTATTAAATATACCGGCGAACTGTGGGTGTACATGGTACACCTCTGTCTAACCCTTCGGGGAATACAGGCGTGATGGTATTAAGAACAAAGGTTGTTGCTATTACTGAAGACAATAATGTAATTGGATTTTTTTTGGTACCATGAGGTCTAATGCGAGGAGTAAACGAAATGTAAGTTCGATCTGATTTCTAATTAGAAGGGCATTGATTTAAAACAATAGTAGTATTTTTGTATAGAATTGGTGAAGTAAAAACTACAAAATGCATGTTTATTAACAAGTTCTGCACTGAAACCTTATCTATAACTGGCCATTATTATTTTTTTACTGATCATAATAACATCCCTAATTATTAAATAACAGTTGTAAAAAATATTACATACAAACCATCACGTCTGTTCTCCCCGAAGTGTTAGGCAAAGGTGTCCCAATGTACACTCACAGTTTGACGTTATGAGTTTAGGTTCCATGTAATAGGGGGCGAGCCTATTGCCATTAACCGGCCACAAATTTTAACTCTGAGACTCCGAGCTTGGACTCCGAGCTGAGACTTTCATAGCAAAACCCAATACCTAACACTTTTGGCCCGACCTGGGAATTGATCCCAAGACCTCTAGCGTAGCAGTCCCGCTTAGGAACACTAGGCCAACGAAGCAGTAAAAATAAGGAAATTAAAAATGAGTAAAAAATAGTAAAAGTATAACAGATCTAACAGATTTTTTATAGTACACTAGCGGGCCCGGCAGACGTTGTCCTGCCCTGAAAGTCGGTACAAAAACCCAGTTCCAGCCTACTCTACCCCACCTACCTACCTACTTACCCTACCCCTACATACCTACCCTACCTACCTACCTATCTACGTACCCTACCCCTACATACCTACCCTACCTAACTACCTACCTAGCTACCCTACCCCTACATACCTACCCTACCTACCTACCTACCTACCCTACCTACCTACTTACCTACCCTACCCCTACATACCTACCCTACCTAACTACCTACCTACCCTACCCCTACATACCTACCTACCTACCCTACCCCTACATACCTACCCTACCCACCAACGGGATAAAAAGTATCACATGATGTCTTCAGAAAAAAATTAAGTTGTGGCTTAAAGGCCTCAGCATCCAGGCCATAAGCTCAAAAAAAAAAAAGGTGTTACACTATTTGACAGGATTGGACAACAAATGTTTGACATGTAATAAACAAATCAGCATCTATTGAAATGATTAATTATTTATTACACATATCGAGTTTTCATTGTTTTTAAGATGTATTCTGCTATTCGGGACGGAAACAAATCCAACAAATCAAAAACCATGGCAATCGGTCCAGCCGTTCTCGAGTTATAAGTGTTGTAACAAACACGACTTTCTTTTATATATATAGATAGATAGATATATAGATAACTCAAAAACGAGAGAAGATGGATAGCCTCATTTTGGCAAAAGTACGCTGAATTTTATTAAACAAAAACACGCATAAACGCCACATTGACCTAATTTCCATTTAATCACTTAATGCGGCGATGTGTCAACCACAACGTGCTATGATTGATGTCTGCCAGCCTCTCCGCAATACTCGTCCACAGCCATGTAATGTAGACCCCAATTATACCCATATACGATGCATGGAACCAGTTGGAAATCAATATGGCCTACCATTACCATGTGAAACGGGCTTTTTAAAATCCAAGAGGAAAATTCTGTTCTTTTTAGGGTTCCGTAGGTACCCAAAGGGTAAAACGGGACTCTATTAAAGACTCTGCTGTCCGTCTGTCGGTTTGTCGGTATGTCATCAGGCTGTATCTCATGGACGTTGATAGTTAGACAGTTGAAATTTTCACGTAATATATTTCTGTTGCTGTTGTTATATTAACAAATACAAAAAAAAAACAGATTAAAATAAATATTTAAGGGGGGCTCCCATACAACAAACATGTTTTTATTTTGCTGTTTTTATAGATAGTACGGAACCCTTCGTGCGCGAGTCCGACTCACAATGGTCCGGTATTTTTTTTTGCGGTAATTAGTCATTACCAAAGATTTATAGGTACGTGTACGTGGGAGATCGGGACAAATCGATAATGGCAAGAATTCGGTCCGAAATTAATTTCAGCAATATTAAACAATGGATGCTGATAACAATTGTGAAAGTCGGCTGTTTCCTTTTAAATAAATGGCTTTATAAATTATGGTCAAAATGATTTTAATGATCTAGACATGGCGGGAAAAGGTTAAAGGCTAAAAGCAAATAGAGTGCAGTCATTTTCCAAAGTATTGATGAGTTGTAAATTGAATATTTGTGAGTGAAGAACGTTTAAAATTTTATTGTTATTCGAAAGCGATGTCTAAAACGAATAGTCCATGATCCCAGACGTAGGTTTAAGTTATGGCCCACAGAAAGTATATTAGCCGTAAGACGTCCACTGCTGGACATAGGCCTTCCCCACATCTGCGGGTTGTTCGAAAGAGATACCGCGCCCCCGGAACGCAAAGGGCACATGAAAGGAACACAGACGGGATTTAGTCAGTAAAAGTCTGACACTAAGAGCGGGGGAAGTTATTTGATGATTTCCCGTCTATAAATAAAAAAAAAGGCCTTCCCCACAGATTTCCGAAAGGACCGGTTGGAAGCGGCCTGCATCCAGCGTTTTCCTGCGGTTTTTATCAGGTCGTCTGTCCACCTTTGTGGATGGATGTCCTATGATGCGCTTGCTGGTGCGTGGTCTCCATTTGAGAACTTTCCAGCCCCATCCGCCATCAGTCTTGCGTGCCATGTGCCCTGCCCACTGCCACTTCAATTTGCTAATTCGCTGTGCTTGGCAATTATTTTTTTAAAGACACACAGTTTTTATTCCCTTTACCCAACACTAGTATTCCCTGGGTCCAGGGATCCAGATTTTTAATTAATGTTGGTTAAAAACGACATCCTGCAAAACATAATACAACAACCGTCACTCTTGAAGTGAATACGATACCTTAAGTTCTTGATACTCGAATCACCCGCCATTGAAACTAGTAAATATCAACACAATATCTACCACTTTTTATTTTATATACCTCTATCTGTTGACAAAATTTCGACCAAGCCAAATGATGTAGGTCGCGTGTGTCTGGCATGTCAGTCCATACACAAAGACCTTTGTAAATCCAATAACATCAAATATATAGACAGCTTGTCAGAACAAAATCGTTCGTATTTTCAGCACAATAATGGTCACGTAATTTTCAACCTTTTTAGGTCGACAAAAAGGTCTGTAAGTTTCAAAATGCTTTGAAATAACTCAGGCTATACGAAAATAGAAACTTTTCTAATTCAATACAACGTTATTTTCAACCAAATTGACCTTGGCATTCTCCTTTACAAATAAAACCCAGGATTTGTGGTGTATTCCGACTGTAAAAGGAAAGGCCGACCCTTTTGGCACTTCGGTACTGCCTGGAATAAGATGAAGGCGTTTCTTTTGAACTGGGGTCTTCGCAATCGTATTTCTAGGCAACTTTCAACAGAGGTGAATCTTTTGTAATCCGAAAAGTATTTCTAGTTTCGACTTTAGACCCTTTTTGTAGGCTCAGAAATCTTAGGCCGGCAATAAGTCAAGGCGGATAATTTGGCGTGATGGATAGAAGGTACATACTGTAAATTACCTGGATTTACTGTGGGTCTGGTGCCTATACGACGGCTTAAAAGAAATGGGGTATGCTTCAACCTAAATAGAGAAAACAGACGGTTTTACGAGCAATATTTTTTTATGTTTTTAGTAGGTTTAGCGCGTGATTAAGTCCGCATAAATGTGGGTTATCGTAGTCGCAGACAAAGTGGCAGATTCAAAAATAGCTAATGTATTTTCTTGGAATTTGGAGTGTCTTGCCCATTCTTCTTCATTTTTCAACCACACGACGACTAGATTCAATTCTTTTTTCTTATATAAATATGGTTTCTATAGTGCCTTGCCATAACTTGGGGTTCAAGTTTAGTTTGCACTAAATGTCATCAAGATCAGTTCCTTGAAAGCGTAAAAACAAACAAATAAATATATAAACAAACTTTCCCATTTCGAAAATTAGTTAGGATAGTATACAGAATTAAAATTTAAAAAGACAAAATACTAAAAAGCGATGCATAATAATTGATCTTTCACTCAATAGTTTCCAATGACTTGACGGTATTAAAACTGTACAAGTTAATCAAACGTAGGGCTGCCATCCGTCTGGGCACCCGTGGGCCATCCGGAAGGGATTTTCAAAAATGTCCAAATGAAACCCGGACAAATTTTATGTCAGAGAAATCCTGGTTAATTGAAAGATAAGCAGTAAATTAAAATTAATAAACGTAAACGATGTTTTTATTATTACTAAAAAAAACTCTCATTTTTTTTTATTTCTTGAGATGGTAAGCATGCCAACGGCCCATCTGATGCAAATCGTGCAAATACGTTGCCATCCCAGAGACAAAGTTGGAATGCCTCATATGCCTGTAATTTCACCATAGGAAAACTCCGGACATTTGGGTGAAATTAGGATTTTTGTCCTGGACTTTTAGTAGTAGTAGTAGGGCTCTTTGTAAAGGAGGTCGTCCGGGGTAGCACTACCACCATATCTATTTCTGCTGAAAGCAGCGTTGATGGGTTTCGGTTTGAAGGGCACTCCCTTCAAACCGAAACACACCAACGCTGCTTTTCTTTTTGCCGGAGTTTCTGAAGTTTTCGTCTGGCCACAACAACATATGTAATGGCAACCCTAATCAAACGTTACTTTGTATACAACAACTCAAGTTTATAACTTTCCCATATTGGCGGTAATAACCTAAAGCTTACCTACAGTAAAATAATAAATACGAAAGTTTATTAATTAAACTATGAGTCGCTAAGCTTTGCCAGAGAAAGCTGAATAACACGGAAAACTATTCGAAGATGCAAGCTATTAAATTGATTGGAACAAAATGATGAGCATAAAGTAAATAATCACAGTTTTGTATCGACTCATCAAGTAAAAGTAGATTTTAATAGTCCACCATTTTATTTAAGTACCAGATGATTTAAATATTTCCTGATTTAGCTTTTGTAATTGGATGTAATTTGCGATGAACCAAATATAGTAAGACCGATTTACTGCGAATATTAAAGTGATGTGATAGCAGTGATTAAAATATTCAGTGATTACTATTATGGGGGTCTAAAACCATATACGATACGACATCTGATTGACACTTTTCATTTCTACAAACTGTGTCATAGACACATAAAAAAATATGACATTTTACATTTTGATATTATAGCAACAATTAGTTTCACCCATAGATATGAGTCCTAAATATTCTGAAATCGTATCGATGAAATTTATTTTACGTCTCGTACTTGCGTTGAGGCAGTGAAAGGAAGTTTCACAGTACTGAACTTACAATAAGTTACCTACTTCTATTACCTACTGTCATATGTCGTTAAAGTGAGCTTTTGTATTCCACACTGTCAAAAGTTAATGTTTACTGTTTACGGTATGTTTTAGGTCCCCTGTAATAGGGGGCGAGCTTATTGCCATTAACCGGGCACAAATCCAAACTCCGAGCTGCTACTGAGAATTTCATAGAAACACCCAATAACACTTTTTGCTCGACCTGGGAATCGAACCCCAGACCTCTAGCGTAACAATCGCGCTTAACACCACTAGGCTAACGAGGCGGTCTAGTTTATTATGGAAAAAACGAAACTCGATTATTAAAGCTCATAATTCTTTACCAATTTATGTGCACAATTGAAGTGCACAAATGTTCCCGTCTGCCTACCTCCTAGTATTTCAGGCGTGACACTCCACGGTCAGTATTTAACCACGCCGTGTCTAGATAACCCGGCTCTCATGTAATATTCATTGGTACCGTCTCACTTTCTTTGTTTCCGAACATTTTCGCGGAGTATAGCGCTCGTTCGTGAATTCTCCCGCCAATAGAATTGCACGCTTATAATTCTAAGATATTTTTACTGCTTAGCTACAACTGCGTTTTCCCGTAACTGGTAAATAAAAGAAAAAACAAATGGTTTCACGTGATTGTGGAGCGGTAGCTACGTGAAATTGTCGTGAGTGAATCTGAGGGCGATTCTGGTCATTTTAAGAACGTTTGCATTGTAGTCTCAGTTTTAATCTGTAAAAAAAACCGCCTTTTAAAACTAAAATGTGAAAAATACATAATTTTAGCTTTGGAAGTCGGCGGCTTTAGTTCTATCCGTTGTTTTGTATTGCCACATATTATGATGAAGCAAAACATTTTCTATGCAGTTTTGAAGCTGAACTGGCCATCATTTTGGTGACATTATAACTCCAAATTTGCATTCATGATAATTTAAAAAGTGAAAGAACTTTAGTTCTATCCTTTTAAAAAAATCAGGGCGTGGCTCTATTTAGGAAGTCCGGTTGGGTCCGTGGGTTACGCTCCCAGTCGTCGAGGCACCTGTGGTCGACGCACCCGATTCGATTAATTTCATATCTTTTTTTTATTGTGCTTTTTCACTTAGTACAGTAAACGAAAAAAGTGTTTCATCATAAAAAATAAAGTATTTTTCCTTGCTAAACAAAAGTTATCTATCACGTAGCAGAGAGTATACGATCGCCACTTAACCTTATCCTTACACACCTTTAGTGAAAAGTGATGATTTGCTTGTACATAATACATACTATTTTGTGTTTTTTTTTTTTTAATATATATTTAAGCTTTCACAGTAGATTATTACTAGGTACGCTAAAAAAAATCGATACATTTCACATACAGTTATTTTGAAAGCTTGATTATTTTTTTATTGAAACTGACTGTTATATTTAGGTTAAATTATTCTCATTGGTTTGATTACACAGTTTGATTATATTTAAATATTATTGTTACAAAGATGAAAATAATATTTCACTATGATGAAAATAATATTTCACTTAGTTTAAAAGTGTGTAAAGTACTTACCTAATATGTTAATGAATTTTTTTTTTTTTTTACTTAGTTGCTCTGCAGTAATTTTTAAGACTGTTTTTTTTTTAAATCATTTTATTATTGTATTACATGTGAGACTTATTATTTAATTAAGTTAAATGATTCTCGTGATTATAGGTGATGAAAACTGTGATAGGTATATAGTAAACAATTTTTTTTCTAGTGTTCTTATTGAGTTATATAAATTAAGAATGAAAAATTACTGAATCATAAATTTTTCAAAACATACTACCAATATAAAAGCATTTGTTTGTTTTAAATATAATTATGATTTTTATGTTATACATTATACCAACAATATACATTTAATATTTTTGTGCCTGACGTTACATTTGATCAAAAATTGACTTGAATTAAATAAATCGAATCGGGTGCGTCGACCACAGGTGCCTCGACGACTGGGAGCGTAACCCACGGACCCGTCCGGTTGACTATTTTAATTTTGAGAAAATTAGAATGTAACTTTATTTATTTCCTTTCATCTTCCCTTTTCTGATTTCAGATTCTGTTTCAGTTTTGCTAAAAGATTTCTAATCCCCGATTACTTGAACTACCTCCATGATTTCATACGAAAAATTTCTTCATCTACAAAAAAAATATTTCACAAAAAATAAATAAACGAAATGAGCAAATCAGCATCGCTATTTCACAAATCAAACATATTTGTTCCGTACATCAAATTATAAAAATATAAGGTACGAGAAACAACTCAATACATCTGCCTAATTGAGTAAGAAATTGCTTTTCGTGTGTTCAGGCTATTTTCCTGTAGCAGACAGGATCCTGGCAGAAGTAATAGGCAATCTAAATAAAAATCCAATGATCATTGAGATGTATCTATTCGGTAAATATGTAGATAAATATTACTGAGAAAAATTCAGTATGAAAAACTTCGAGAATTGGATTGGCAGGTCTAATTTATCAATGTGTCATTATTTTTTTTCATATGACAGCATTTTATGCTTCTGACGATTTTGCTTAGCTTCAGTAACTTGTATACAATCATTTTATTTCATTTTTTCAAGATGTATTTGATTCTAAGTAAAAGGGTAGCGACTTCTTTAATGAGAATGTCTACTTGTGATTGACTTGACATTGATTGTAATAATATATCCCAGGGGAGGGATCTCGTAAGTCTAACAACAATCACAATCTAATCTCAGACTTATAAAGCAAGACTTATGAAGCGTGTATTTTTGACGAAATGAGTAGTCATTTCATCAAAAATACACGCTTTGAGTATATTGATTATCGCTGAGATGAGATCGTGACTTGATTTTGAACCTTTTAGTTACGAGAATTTCCCTGGATTACCTATTTCTAAAATCTATTATTTATAAAAATACCTCTCATTTTCGAAGGATTAATACGTTTTTAGAAAAAAGGATCATTTCTCAGCTATCCACTACATAAACTAACCGCCACTCACTACTACGTGCCCTTTCTACAAAGGCCATTAGCAACGTCCATATTGTGTCCTGGCCTCAAACATGTAACATAATCCTATCACAAATAAAATACGTGATGGCTATTGTAAACTGCGTTGGACAGCAGCAAAATTATTTTGCATTGTGTTTGGAATAAAAACTGAATGAGTTTTTTACCGGGTGAGATTTTTAGGCCACACGGGTGCGATATTTCCACACATTTGGAGCTATCTATCCGTAGAACAATTTCTATGATATCGCACTGCCATGCTCACAACTCATAATCGTAACTCAATGTTCGTTTGGTCTGACACTTTTTTATGCTCGTTGAAAATCCTCATGTGAAAATCAAAGTCAAATAATTTATTTCACCATTTTTTTGGCATTTTTGAACGTCAATGATATGAAGTATTTTTTTTTTAATCTAGTGGACATGGACTTCCTCCTTCGCCATCGTGGAGGTGACGGAGGGGCATGCTGGACTCTTACCGACTTTATCAGCATGGTTTTCCACCTCTGTCTATAGCCGTGCAAAATTCGCATAAGCATTCACCGCTTTTGGTCTCACACTTACAAGCTCAAAACTAGTAGATAAAACTGAATTGGACGTAGTTACGCAAAAATGATCCAACCCTCAAAGTGTAGATACACAAAAAGGATCCAACTCTCAAAGTGACACTTTGAGGGTTGGATCCTTTTTGCGTAACAACGTCCAATTAATACAATGTGAATCTTATAGTATATAACATTCTCGTATCACAATGTTAGTAACCATACTCCTCCGAAAAGGCTGGACCGATTTCAATAAAATTTCGTGTGCATATCGTGGGTCTGAGAATCGGCGAACATCTATTTTTCATAACCTTAACAATCAAAATATGGCAAAGCAACGTTTGCGAGGTCAGCTAGTATTGCTCTAAAATAGTTATGGTTTACGTTTTTCTTTCGGTTATTCTAATGAACTTACTTTCTTTAGAAGGTAATTAAAATAATATCTTGCTTTACATACTTTTAATCGCTATTATTTAATCATTTGTCACTTTTCACTTCAATTGTGTATTTGTCGATTGTAACAGAGAAAGCCAACGTTTATTTTTCGGTAGGTACTCGTGCTCATTGCAATCAATAGGAAGTGCACTATCAAAGAATGTGATTGACGACCAAATGATGGCTGGTTTACACAAAATTATTCTCCACTTAATTCACACTTAACTCCAAAGATTTACTTCCTTAATCCGAATTTTGAGACGGCAAATTTTGCTGGCCCGTAGAAAGGGAAAATTGGTAGTAATCAAAAAGGTTTCTTAAATTCAAGGTGAAAGGTGCATTTTTGCATAACAGATGTGCATAGTGTTAAATTTTATCTAGATTGCCTCACAGTACGAAGTCGGTGTTACAAAAGTTACGTTTCCATTTAATATTCCAAAATGAATTTTACTCGAACAAGAGCGAGCACAATGAGATTTTATCTTGTAGGTAGTAAGTTTCTTTTTCGACTACACGTAATGAATAATTACAATATGAAGGTTCGATGAAATAATTCTTAGAACAGGCCTTGCTGTTCATGCGAATAACGGGTGTAAAAAGACTGAGTTATATGTTCTTCCTCATTGCGAACGTTATTTTATTTCAGACCATACGCTCTGGTGAAAGGAGTAGGGAGTGTCAGACTCTTACTGACTAAAACCTATTCGTGTTCCTCCTAATGCCCTTTGCGTTCTTGGGCCGCAGTGACTGGCTGGCTGGCAACCAAACCATACCTGGAAACCTTCTGGTTACGAAGATTTAAAAGGCCAAAGTCCAAACCGTTTTTTACGTGTTTTTAGAAAACATACATATTATGTCGTAACGTGGGCGAATCTATAGTCTCTTTGGGTAACTCGGACAAGCAAAAGGCGGTATTGGTTTACAATGGTTTTACTTTAGTTAAATAGCATTACTCAATATAAAAACACCACTCAAAGAATGAACCGGTAGGTTCAGAGACGTCAGTTTTCCTCCAGTCTAGCCCGCCATGACTAGCACCGCTCTCTCAAGCATTCTGTCACCAAAACCGCGCCACCGACGCCCGCCCAGTAACTCTATTAGTAGGTACCCTTGTTCACACTAGAGGGCGTAGTCAATCCATAGATGGAATGCAACCTCTTTTCAGAAGCAGCAAAAAGATCTCATTCTCCGACACATATAACAACCCCTTTATTACTACATGCACTCAAAAGCACTTTGTTTTGCATGAATTCCATTGCGCGCTAACTAAAATAGTGACTTTTGACACAAAAAAAATAAAAGCTGTGTCCCTACCCATAATATTTGCAAAGATACCAACATAGTTTCATGAGCAGCACACGTAGTGTATCATGTTACACCCCGTATTATTCGACCCAGGAAACCCCAAACATATATTCTTTGATGTTATTTAGACAGCCATTGAACCAATGTTCGTTAGCGTAGGCTCGAACCATTAAGGCGTAACATGAGAGGGGTTAGGTACCACCCGACCTTGGTACTTTGATACGTGTGTGTTTCCGGCGGGTTCAAAGGCAAATGTTAATAAGTAGATAACTAGGTAAGTACTTAGTTCCAGTTTTGAATGCGTAGGAACACAGCCGTGTGCCGACCTTTGTGTGTTATGTGAATCTAGTGTAAGTAACACATGACGTTATATAACACTAGTGTACCGCCCCGGCTTCGCACGAGTGTTGATTACCGAGTTATCCGGTGGATTTCTATAAATTTCCTTACATATTAATCTTGTCAGGGAAATTACAAATACAACAAAAAATAATCAGCCAAATCGCTCTAGTTGTTCTCGAGTTTTGCGCTTAGCAACACATTTAGCTATTCATCTTTATTGGTTTAGATTACGCCAGCACTTGCCAAAGGGGTATTAGTATAAGGGACAGGTGTCCGCAACTCCACGTCTCAGCGCGTATTTTGCGTATGGGTGAGAAGTAAATCATTCGGTTCAACCCTACTCTCCAAAGAAGGCCAGTATCGCCTTTACTCTACTAGCGATCTCCCGAAGGTTAACTGAGTTACCGAAGTGCTTAGCCTTGTACTCGTATGAAGCGACATCTAGGCAGTTCAGAAGCACATGGGCCGTTGCAAAAGGGGTAATGTAGACAGAAGTGCAGCATATCCAGGAAAAGCCCTATATCTCATGTGATTTAGGACGTGTATGAAAATAGGAGTATAGGTAATAATTATATAGTATACTAGCTTTTCAATTCTTGTGCCCCTTCTGTATGAGTTTTGAGTTACTCCACATTTGGAGTATATAAAGCCTATAATCATGTAAAATCGTTTAATTCTAAACTCTGTATCCTGAATCCCGGCCGATCCCGCTGATTCCCAAATTCCTAACCTACCGAACTTATTACATTACCTAACCTAAAAATAGATGCCATGATCGCACGCTCCTTAAGCATCTAAATCATGATCTATTTTAAAGAAAAAACTGAAAACTTTACACCTGATAAAAACCTTCACTAAACCCGCTAAATTATTCGTAACAAGTGGAAACAAAGTTGAACAACGCCTGCCGTAATACGGCACGTATACCTGAATTTAAAACTTGTTGCCATATACTTTAATCAGGCGCTCGAACAAGAACACACAAAGTTTGTTCTACCTTGTTATTTTACTTCATTAATGGTATTTAACACGGTTATGACAACTTTAGGGTGCGTTATTTTGTTTTTAATTATTTGAATCTATTTTTTGTTTATTTGTTGAACTGTGGGTGTACCTAAATTGGTGCACCTCTGCCTAACCCTTCGGGGAATACAGGCGTGATGGCAAATTTTTTTTTTTTTTTTGTATAATTTTTTTTTTTTATATTCGGGTTGTGATACTTTGTGGTTACTGGTTAGTCGATTTTTCTTAACCAAAATTCGAATTCCTATTTCATTTTCTAAGTAATGCCTTTATAAATGAAATAGCAAGTCGATGTTATAGCGAATTACTGCAGCGTAGCTTTTGTGAATCTTAGATAGTATTGTAATTTATAAAATATTACTATTGAAAAGCGAAAGCTTATGAGGAAGGATAGATGGATGTCTGTTACTCTTTCAAGCTTCTATAGCTACACGCTTATATAACAGCTTCTATATCTGCTGACACGAATTGTCAGTATTAGCTCGGAGTTAGGGTTTGTGCCTGGTTAATGGCAATAGGCTATTTACCCCTCTGCCTAACCCTTCGAGGCACACAGGCGTGATAATAATTTTATAGAGAGATACTCTAGAAAATTATCTTCACACCTGTGTGCCTACACAAAATATTTATTGTTCTCAATATGTATTACGGTCGATCAATATAACCCTCGTTAATATCACTTACAAAACCCACATTATTCTACAACAGACGTGAGATTGATACACGTGGCCATTAGGTATCTATTACCTCATAAATATAGGTATATACCAAACAAATGCGTTTCGAGCTTATACACGAAGTGTTCCGTACCACTGTACAATATTTAACACTTCATTTAAAAAAAACATTTTTGTTGTTATGACAACCATCGTTATTTTAGACTTACTTTTATTTATATTATTTGTTGTCTAAGCCTAGTGGTCCTAAGCGCAACTGGTTAGCTAGAGGTCTTGGGATCGATTATCGATAGCAAATTGTTGTATTAGGGTTTTCTATGAAATTCTCAGTAGCAGCTCGGGTTTGTGTCCAGTTAATAGCATTAGAGTCACCCCTATTACATGGGACCTAAACATACCGGTGAACTATGGGTGTACATTGGTACACCTCTGTCTAACCCTACGAGGAATACAGGCGTGTTGGTATGTATTTGGTGTTATAGCGGCCATAGTTATACAGAATCTTTGAAAATTTCAAGTCTCTACCTATTACAGTTAAATAGATAAAACCCTGTAAAAGACATACAGACAGACAGACAAGTCCTTAGTAATAAGGTCTCATTTGGCACCCTTTGGGTACGGAACCCAAAAGAATTCGTCCAATTTCTTAGGGAGGGCAATATGTATCCCTCATTCCAACCTCATTCCATTTGTAAGTAGCAATCTTGTAGGTAGATGTAGATGAATCTGGTAGTACATGTTTATTTGAAACGACAGCCTACATAAGTACGTATATTCAAATGTAAGGCCTTCGAAGTACCTACTCAGATCTTAATAAATTATTACGTAAGGAAAAATCTAGAACAGAAATAAGACCTACTTCTTTATGAGATCACTGGTGAGAAGCACTTTCGTTGTCTTACCTACCTGAGATTTGGCTTTGATTTTGACTTTTTTGGCAGCTAAGGACTTTACCCTACTTAACTATCCCAGACGTTGCTCCCGCCCTTCAGATATCTCCCTAATTAACTTTTACAACTCGTACAGGCCCAAAATAAAGACTATATAAACTTAAAAAAAAAAAATTACGGCATCAAAAAATCATACCGCATATTGTACACAATATTTCATATTGTTGATGCACCATTGATAACAGCAACTAATGTAGGCCACACACGTAACGGCTTACTTGCGCAAGTACTTCTAGTTGAAGTACTTGCGCAAGTAGCTTGGCAGCTAGACTAAGACAATTTAGAGAAAATATCTAAAACCATTTGTAGGCACAATGGCGTCACGCTGATTTGTCCAAGTCTAAACTTGCGCAAGTAATTCGCAACGTGTGTGACTACCATTACACACCAACAACAAAAAAGTCATGTACCTACAAAAGAGAATATTACTCATAACTTTTCATGAAAAAACATGAGACGACAATAAATCAAGTCGAGAACTGAATCACTAAAACCATATTGCAAAGACTGCGATATAAAGGAACAGGGACAATATTTTTCCATCTAGATACCAACGAGGTTGAATAATAGAGAGAAATGTGTCAGCATACTTACATACAGATGAATCCGAGACTGAAATATGTCAGGAAATAAATCTTCGTAAAGTCCGCTTCATTCTCGCTGAATATTGATATCGTTTGCAATGGACCAAGTTATGGCACAGTTTGGCGGGTCACCCTATTTGGCGCAAAAGCATTTGGCTGTAGCGTTAAGGGTTAATAGATCAGAAAGTATTATCTGAATTTCAGTGTTTGGAAGATAAACTGGAAACAAGCCGACAGCCAACCTTATGTTGAGTGGCCACCGCTACCTATAGACATCTGCAATATCTTGTAAATGTGTTGCCACTTAAGACAAAGTTGAAATGACTCATGTACTTGTAATTACACCGGCACTCATACCTCTCAAACCGGAATACTGCAACGCTGCTTAACGGCAGAATTGGTATGGTGGTAGTACTTCCCCAGACAAGCAATTTATTTATTTTTACATGAAGAGATTACGATACAGTTTGATGTATATATTGATGTATGTACTATATGTTATACCACAGAAGGTGTACAAATATTACAGGTTTTCAAGTAGTAGGTAGCACTTTAGTCCTGCAAAGCATTCCTTCTTTTCATTTCCTAAAAGTATTTTCACACTAATACTCGTATAATAATGTGAAAGAACTCTGTCTGTTTGTCTGTCTGTCTATCTGTTTGATTATTCTTCAATTCAATGCAAAACCAATGAACTGTACGTAATTAACTTTTACAAAGAGGTTACTTGGAACGTAGATACCTAAGATACTTTTTAATCCGCACCGTCTGCGTCCGCGACAACCGACATTCACATAGATGAAGAAGGGGGCAAATCCTAGGTTATAACTAAAACATAAAAATAAAAATGTTTTCGTTTGTATAGGATACTAAGTGGTTAGATAAACATCCAATCCAATCTACAAAATTCCTACGATATACTTTAGAAAAAAGGTTTTCATGCCTACGTTGAAATGAACGAGATTTTATGGAAACAGTAGGTGTAAATATTTTTTTTACTATTACTAGCTTTTGCCTTCGGCTTTGTCAGCGTAAATGTCGGGAATCTAATATAAAGTAGCTTATATCCTTTCTTAGGGTTCAAACTTACCTCGTACCAAATTTTATCAAAATCGTTTCAATGGTTTAGTCGTGAAAGCATAACAGACAAACATACAGTTACTTTCACATTTATAAAATTAAGTATGGATATCCAGTCCATATTTTGTTTTTGTATAATTTACAGATCGACAAGGTTTTGATTTACATTCCTACATTATTCAGCGTTATTTTGCTGATTTCAATTTACATATTCATCAATGCTGCCTGTAGGTATCTGTCGCTGGAATACAAAATGGCGACTGGCCCACTACTTTTGTTATTGTAATTTATCAAGTAATAATTAATTTTCTAGAATAATTTTACAAGATAGAGAGTTCTTGCTAATTTGGTCTAGCAAAGACTGAAACTTATTTATCCCTGTTTTAGGTACGTAAGTTGATTAACGCGGTAAATTAAATTGTATTAATTTTTAAGTAAGGTGCCGTCTGAGTGGAAAAAAGTGACGAAAAATCTCTTACGTCTCCTTTTTTATGTCACTGAATGGCAAATAAGCCAATGCGAATAGCCCGCCTAATGTAAAGTAGTTACTGTTGATTATACAAATCTGCAATACCAGAGGACTCGCAGATGCGTTGCCTATAGGCATCTACAATATCAAAAGCCTTGCAAATACGTTGCTATCCCAGTAACAAAGTTCAAATGTTTCATGTGCCTGTAATCACACCGGCACCTATAACCTTTCAAACCGGAACACAGCAACGTTATTTTGCGACATAATAAGATATGACTTTAGTACTTCCCCGGATGAGCTTCTTCACAAAGAGCTCTACTACTGCTTATTAACAAAATAAACAGGAAAACTGTTAATAATAGGTATAGTTTACGTAACTACTTATCTCATTACTGTCATTACATTGTCAGAAACTTAAACAACATGTGACAATAGTTACAAAACAATGTTCGGTAGGTAGGTTACTGAATATTGTTAAATTATTTTAACAGTACCTAATGAAGCGTCAAATCCACTGATAACAAGTTTGTTAAACAAACTTAGTTCAAGTCAAGAATGTTTTCTTATTCTATTTTAATCTTAATTTACAAAAGCCAAAGGTCGCTTATTGGCTTAACACGAAATCTCGAAAATTACTTGACCTTTAAAGCTGATATTTGGCAGGTAGGTAGCTGAAAGGTAGGAGACGGATTTGACTTTGACTTATGCACGGATGAGGTATCGTGCTCCTCTTAGTTTCAAAGCAAATATAAGTAGGTTAGACCCAGTTACTTTTACTTATGTTAGAAGTAAATTGTCAGTTGGGTTCTGATTATAAATATTTAAATGAAGAAGTTTAAAGTTAAAGACTGAGAGAGGACCCACACGCTGGTCTTTCCAAATGCTTGCTAAATATCATATTACATGTCCCTTGTATATTTTTTAACGGAATAGCACTGCAGCAGATTGTATTGGTAGAACATCATGAAAGAGAGAATGTTTACACATTCTTCTCCTTTGGAAACTACGGTTTGGCAGACGCATCTAAATTCTATTATTTATTCTTGTAAAAGACGTTCAAAAGTGCCTTTTAGTGTTCTAGGTGAATAAATGATTTGACTTTGACATGATGTGGTCACGACCCCCAGTATTAGGAAGACTATTTCCAACTAGACGAATGATTTGAATTGTTTGAGCATAGCCGTTTTTTTCGAGCTCACATAACTTCATTTTATTCTCCAATATGTATGAACCTTCATATACTTTGGCAGAAACATTTTGAATTTTTTAATACAATTTTTCAGAATTTCCTTACACACAAATTATTCAAGTAAGTAATCTTTCTTTGACTACGGAACCGTTCACTGTGAACCACTGAATATTTAAAATGGTAATATTCAAAAAGGCTGAATTATGGCAGGTGACATTTTCTTGCTACTTCCTTTTAAAGTATCGTTTGATATTATATTATGCAAACGACATCATGTCGTGAGGGCTTAGTGGCTAAGGCGCACTCCTCTTATGCATAAAGTTGCGGTTCGGATATCAGGCAAGCACCATTATGACTTTTTCAATTCAAATGTACTTTCTAAGTCTATCTTAGACATCGCTGTCATCGATAAAGGAAAACATTGCGAGGGAGTATAGACTTATAATTATTATAAGTCTGAAATCGTTAATCCACTTTGAGCAAGCGTATTGTTCAATGCTCGTATAGGAAGAAGCCTTTGCCCTGTAGTGGTACAATAATAGCCTGGTATTATTATTATGAACCCATGAGTAAAATGGCGATATGGAAAATGATCAATGATATGTAAAGCTGTCTGAAAACTCCACAATATAGGTAGACAGACTACGATCTTGTCGGAAAAGTTTTGTTTCATAAACAAAGTTATACAAAGCCACAGAAAACTAATAATACATGAATGAATAATTTCCGACACCTCGCGGGTTTTACCGTGACTTATTTAGGCCAACTTTGGCGAGTCAATAGTCACCCAATATAATACTCGGCTAACCTTTGCTTGAGCCCTCGACATATATTTTGAGCATAAGAAAACAATGACGTGAAATCGTCCGATCTGAACCAAGGCCACTATGCTTAATAATGCAGAGAGGAAATTAATCACCTGTTTATTAAATGTTGCCATTTTTTGCTTTTAATTAATCTTTTCACTTTATGCTTCGAACAGATTAATCGGCCTACGAATCTTTGTAACGAACAGATTAAAGTGATCGGATTAGCGATTGAAATTCAATCTCACAATCCAAGTTACGAATTTATGTTTAAACATTACCTGAAATGAGATAACACGGGAGAATTTACAAGAAATTGTCTAGAAAACGCGTTACCCATAGCGGTCGGGTGGTTGCGCAAACCAACGCCCCACTGACGCCACCAATGAACTGGAAAGCAAGGTCTTCGACCACTGCACATTGTTTTATTTTAGCTGTGTCGTTCTAATTAGGACTAGTCGAAACAATACCACAGGAAGGAAACTACCGGACACGGGCCCCCAGACGCCCTGTGAAAACTATCACACTACGCTAATACAAAAACTATTCCGTTCCACCGAATTTAACCTTAGTATAAATAACAGTGCAATACTGAAATGACATCAGTCTCGAAACGTCGGTAACGATCACATCGACAATGATGTTGACACAAGTTTTCACCCTCGCTCTGGTAGCGTTGTCTGCAGCACAGCTCCACAAATTCGAGCTGGCTGATGAGAAAACCCCTTACGATTATGTGAAAGAACGGTTGGACGCCATCGGTGCCGACGCAAAATCTGGATTGCCTTTGTCTAATAGTTATGAAGTGGAAGAAAGTGAGGATTACCCTGAACACATTGAAGGAGCCGCGTCTTCTGTTCTGAATACTGTTTCTGGTGTTGGTGGAGTGGGTGGTATTGGTGTTGGTGGATTAGGATTGGGCCAGGGCTTAGGCCAAGGTCTAGGCTACGGCGGCATCGGCCTAGGAGGCCTTGGCCAAGGATTGGGGATTGGTCTCGGAGGTGGTGTTGGCCAGCTGGGTGTCGGTGTTGGTGGCGGCGGCGGTGTTGGTGTGGGTGGCGTTGGCGTTGGCGGCTTCGGCAACGGAGTCGGTCTCATCCACCCTGGAATTAATGGATTGGGAGTTGGAGGTATCGGTCTTGGAAATGGCTTGCTGTACCATCCTCTGATTGGGCAACAAGTTGGAGGTGGATATGTTGACAAGAATGCTTACGATGCCGCTCAGAAAAAGGGTGCAGGAGAAAATTTAGAAAAGTTTGAGAAGAAAGCTGAAGAAGAAACCAAGCATGGCCAGGAAGGGTATCAACATGGTGTAGCTGCTGCTAAAGCCGAAAAGGGTGACTCAAGTTTCTACAAAGATGAAGAAGCTAAGAAAAAGGCTGCCGGTGATGAGAAATTCTATGAAGGCAATCAAAAACTAGACAAACACGGTAAGTACAATAATTCTAAACTTTCCAACAAATAAACCTTACGCATAAAGCGTCTTTTTTACGAATAACTCATTATTTCGTTACAATTTCACGCTCACTTGTCAATCAACAAGTTTTTATCGTCCAATTCGGCAAAACATGGCAAAAAACGGTACAATAAATTAATATTTTAGTAAACGTACGGTATTTAAAATAGAAACCTATTAATATAAATAACTTTGATGAGTTTTTTGTTGCTATTTCTAAATTTTGCAATGATATTGTAGGTGCCAATGAAGAACAGGTGAAAAAAGCGAAGAGCCACAAGAAAGGTCACGTGAGCAAGGGTTTCAAGAGCTCCAGTAGCAAGAACGAGGAGGAAAAGTCTGAAAGCTTCTATGACGAGGCTCATGATGAAGCGGATCATAAGATTAATGGACATAATGCTGGTTCCTTCGGGGAGAACGCACAGCAAGGATTCAAGGGCGCGCATGAGGAGAAGATTCTGGATGCCAATGCTCATGGCAAAGAAGGACATCACGTGTCGGAACAGAAGATTGATGACTCGAAGGCAAATAAGGTAAGAAACAGATAGCAACAAAAGCCTATTCTATTCCATTGCAATTAAGGCGAGAGCAGTTAACATGAGATATTACAGTAGCGTTTTTTATTGCTTTTCAAATATTAGTGTTTCAACCTGCTTTGGATTTATATTCCTGAGCTTCACTTTAGTACCTACACCTGAATTATAGTTTACCCTAATAGCGCAAAAACAGTTTATTGCCTTACATTAGGCAGGTAAATAGAAAGGTACATAATATCAGCTCTGGCTACAGAAATTAGGGTCTGCAGATAAGGTTTTTCGTAATAAAGTTTAGGGTTTTGACCTGTATTTAGACCGTTTCCCAGTTTTTAGGGCCTGAGGAAAGAAACATTTCAGCTTTTGGTAATTAATCTTGTCATCATGATAAATCATGTTTGATTTTGTGTTGCCCAGTGGTTAAGGCATCTCTGATACATAAAAATGTGGGTTCGAAACTGGGCAGTTACCAACGTAACTTTTCAATTTGTATATACTTTAAAAGTTTATCTTACACAATACTGACATTAATGAAGGAAAACATCGTGAGGAAATCAGGAGTTAAAGTTTATAATTATAAGATAGAAATCGTCAAACCGCCTTGAACAAGCCCTTTGCCCTGCAGTAGGACAATAATAGGCTGATATTTTAATTTCATTTTTTTTTCTCTCTTCACCACCTTTGGTTGACTTATTGAATGCCTAAGACTTTAATTAAGTCCGCCTTTGTACTTTTAGTTGTATAAATTACTAGAACTTCGTACAGAATACAAAAGCGGCGTCAGTTTTGTCGCCAAAACTACTTAACAAATTCCAAGCTTCAGATCCTTTAAGTATCACTCAAACAATGTTCATAAAAGCAGAGCATAAAATTAAACACACAAATTATTTACTATAGAACAAATACCAACTTTTACGGCACATAAAATGTTACTTTAGTTTATACATTGTTTAAATTGAAAACAGTTGCCTGTAAGCTCGTTAAACAGAAATGTCTGTGGGTAGGTCCGCTATAAAAGCCATTGAATAAAACCACCAGATGTTTAAGCTACTTTTTAGGGCTCTTGTATAAAATGGTGAAAATAAAATTGTACTAAATTGTTTCGTTAACCTCACTTCGGATTAGCAGAATGGTGCGTTCTGAAAAAGTATAATGGGCCAGACTTTTGTTTTTGATAATCGCTTTTATAATGATTTCGTTTCTTTTATTGTCCTTTGTTGTAAGGGATAGAATGATTTTGTTCAATGCCATTCAGCACATTTGGGGCATTCATTCTTTTTTATATACACGAGCTTGAAATACTTAGATGTAGATAGGGAATAATCGTTATTATACGACAAAAGCTAGCCTGCGGTTTCACCCACGTTTCGTCTTTTCTTTCTGCTATGCCCCCGTCTTTCGTAGCGTGATATTATATAACCTTCCTCGATAAACGGGCTCTACAACTGACTAGCAGGTTTTGAGATTAACATGTTTAAACAAATAAACAAGAGTAACTTGCACAAGGTATAATTATTATCCACTAGCATAACTTGTCATGTAAAAGTTTGTACATTTGACTAATCTTTCTATTCTGTTCCCAGGGTGAATACGCACAGAAAGGCTACAAGGGTGGTGCCGAAGTTCTGGAGAAGTTCAACAATCTTGGAGCCCACTCGGTGCATGGACACCAGGAGGCTACCGGCGGCTATCAGCAGAACAAGGGCATCTTACCCATTCACCGTTAAAAACTGTTCCTTTTGATCAATGGCGTTAATAAAGAGTTTTTTTGAAGTTTCGTAATTGATGTTTTATTTTCAGTCCTTTTGGAAATTATATACTGGAGACATGGACATCTAATAGGTACCTACTATAGGTATTATTATAGTTCGTCTACAAACTAAAGTACTTTATTTATTTTATAAATTTTGAATGCCCCGTCGTTGGTCTTATGGTAACAAGCGTGGTTCGATCCCCTGATCGGACAGTGCTCTTGAATTTTCCAGGAATCTTAATCAGACTGGGCCTAATCCAAATTAAAAGATTAAGTGATTAAGTATGTGCAGTAGTATATGCATTTAAATAAAATGAAAATGCAAATACAAACAAAAATATTTTATTTCTTAAAATAGGGTCATGCAAATTGTACTTATTATAATTTTCTAATTAACATGCGTAAATACAAAAATAAATTGGTAAAAACTATTCTCATTATGAGAATGTTTTAAGCATTTCGTTGTAATACCCGTTGTAGTACCTAAATCTAGTCATGAAAATGAAGCAACACTTTCTTTTGAGCCATGTGTTGTCTGCGTACATAGTCTTCGCATTTAGCATAAAATTATAAACCCAAACCACAGATTCCCAAACTACAGAAACTTGAATTGGAACATTAATAGTATTAAAAAGAAAAGGTAAATTTAAATTATTTACATATTTATGTAAGTACAACAGATAAATTAAACTACATCTGTTGGAATTCACCAACGTGAACGATTCATTTTAACGAATGTTCTATTTTTGAAAATGTTTAACAATGACATAAAGGCTAAATAATAAAAAAAAAACAAATCGACCATGCAGAATAAAACTTCATTTAGGTATCTTAACATCTAATAAAAAACAAATAATTTCTAATCGAACCTCATAATCTTCGTTGTTTTATTGAATGGACATTTTCCGTAGCCATTGCAATATACACCAGGCGATCGAAATGGACTATTTGACATATAGCCCGATTCACTACTGCTACTGAAAGACCTAGAAAATAAACCACCCGGTAAGTTTTTTTTACGAAATAGTAATTAATCGGTAAAATTGATTTGCTATGATCATTTGGCAAAGACAAAGGTATGTTTAGAAAAAGTTGATTTGTTTTATTGATCGTGAAGGTTTGACTTTAATCGTTGCCATAATTATAATTATCAATTAGACATTAATTTTCCGGCAAACAAAATTGTTCACTCATCGAAAATACAGCTAAAATATTATTAAATTACCAAATGATGACACAAAAATAAAATAAATTGTGTTCATGAAATATAATTTAAGCGCTGCATAATTTCAAAATTGGAACGCGCAATTTCACTCAATCAGCGCGACGATCGGAATTCAATTTGAGGTAAATGTAATGTAATTAAGGGTACGAGCACATCATTTATATTAAAATAAAAAAAGACATTTTTAAGTGCTACAATTAAAGCACAGCCTGACTATATAGAGTTTATAGTGGAAATTGAGCAGTAATAATGTTGACACCATAATAATTACACCTGAGTAATAAAAATTCCAAACATCCTTTCTGAATTTACTTGACATTAGATATCAACAATCCGAAACAGGCTTTGATGTAATATATTATTTAGGGAGCAAAATAATGTATAATAAAGACGCAGTACCAAAATATATGTCATAAACCACATGTCTTTTCCCAAACCATTTCATCCCCATATCTCCAGTCTTGACGTTAAATAATATAATATTCGTGTCATACACAAAGCGCTGTCACACAATGTAACACAGGCCTAAAGAAAATAGGCTGTATAATTCGGTTTTCGAATGCCGCCAGTGGTAATAAAAAATAAATGTGTATTTTTTATTATGGAAATTCGCTCTGGCACACGCGAGCGAATGTTTGGATGCGTTCAGAATACCATTAGAGACTCTTTAAAAAGTTGGAGTACCCAGCGGACTCGGGAGTTGGTGGTGTGAAGACAGTCGATGAAATCTTGTTAGATGTGCTCGAACGCTGAAAAAAAAATATTTCCACAATATTATTAACATAATTGTTCAAGCTAATGAGTTTTAAAAACAACACAAGAAAAATTATAGAACATTCAGTTCGCAGGATTGTTAATAGCAAGAATTATCGTCTTAGCAACAACCCAGCGTTAAAAATGGCAAAGGCGCTTTGTAGTTTCATGCAGGTTCTTATAAAGTGCTTTTGATCGCTGACTCGCGTTAATTTAACAGCTGCAAAATCTAGGTAAGCCGGCACTTTTATGCATAACAAGCAGGTTAGAAGTAGAAGTAGATATGGGAATAATAAGAGCTATATTCAGATGAAAACATACTTAGAGGAAAATAGGGAAAATAAAGCTAAATATTAGGTATATTGGAAATGCTTCTACGGTCATTACAGTCGTGTTTAACGTAATTATAATACCATGAAATTATTGTCCCACTGCAGGGCAAGACCTCTTCTCATTCATCAAAGAAGGCACGAGCATTAATCACCACGCTTGCTCACGATATTTTCCATCATCAATGTCGGTAATAATCATCCGAGATGAACTTAGAAGGTACATAATTGGAATCGTCACATTGGTACTGGCCCGATTTTTAAGCCACAACCTCATGTATGAGGGATGAGCGTCTGAACCACTAGGCGATCATGACATTTGTGTTTAACCTAGATAATAAAAATACTTTAATCACCTGACTATGAGCACTCATATTCGCAGACCGCTGCTTGCTTATCCGCGTCGGAGTGACGAGGTTCGACTGATACTGTTGAACCTAGAGTCAAAAGTTATCGTTATCTTTGTCATTTTAGTGTGCTGGACCCCGGGAGTACCCCAGCAGTTCAAGGTTAACAGTCAATCTTGGGTTAGGGTACTCCCGTGGTCTATTTAAGAATTGAGAATCGAACTATTATTATAAATGCGAAAGTGAGTTTGTTTATATGTTTGTTGCGCTTTTACGCCGTAACTGATAATCTGATCATGATGAAATTTTGCGTACACGTTATCAATAGTACAAAATAGACGTAGGGTATATTTCATACAAACAAAACTAGGAACTAGGTATACTGTTTCTTGGATAAAACACATCAAAAGATGAAAACTTTAGATTGGGCTACGATCGAAATTGTATTCGAAAGGATTCTATGTAGGCAGTAATTCTGAACATAGCAACAAAATGTAAAAGTAATATTTTGGTTCCAAGATAACCCCGGAGAGATTTCTTCATGCAATCATAATAGGTACAAGCCAATGGTCTAATGGAAATATTTGACTTTGAATATTTCGTACTCGGCAACACTACTAGAGTATTGTAAAGATGTACCTAATATATTAAAAGCACGCATTGGTACATAAATACATTTGTAAGGACTAATTAATGAGCCAGCATTTTCTAATTTCAGGCCTCAACTAATTCTTTCAACGGTTTTCCTTTTGTTTCTTGCGTTTCAAGAGCAAGGAATTTTAATTAAGAATCGAAACCGAAGGGCATTAATTATACAACAAGAACATTATCTTGGTGAATACATTTTCCTTATATTATCTTCTAAGAATATGTGATAAAAGCTGGGAAACAAGTGCCTACGTGTTTTATGAACTATTAAACTAAACAAAACAAATGGTAGCTATCTGAAAATGAAGGTCACGTATGACGTACTTAGGATACTAACGCCAAAAATCCTAACTGACAGTCAGTTAATACGAGATTAAATTAGAAATAATAATATGTCATCTAAAATAATGTAATAAAGCTGAAAGGTTTTTTTTTTTGTTTGACCTCTGGAACTACCAGTCGGATTGGCAAAATTATTTATTATAATTAATAGCCAGATTCATAAGGAAAACTACAGGCTATTTAACAGCAAATAATTTCATCACTGCTAGAATCATGTACCTGCTGAATCCATAGTAGAAGTTTTCGTTACGACGTTCCCACCCCGTACAGTATCTTATAAACTCCGAGTTAATTGATAACCCGGCTTATAATGTATCACATAGTATTATCTATCACATATTCGCGATTATGACCATTAATTCGTTTCCTGTCACATAGGTACCCATGTTTCAACAAAGGACTACGTCTACAACTATAGAACATGGTTTACATAAACCATGTCCTAAAGTATACTATAGTACCTATGCACACAAGGTTACGCAGTTGTAGCCAGACATAAATCTTAACTCAAATGATTATTTCCTTTCCTTATGGCCGTTCCTTCCAGGTCTTTCCCGCCATCCAATTTAGATTGCAAGATTATACCAATGTGTCACACAGGATTCATACCAAACTTTCCTATTCGTGGTGTTACGAACAAAACTAAAAGAAATATTGTTATTTGCCTTTATCTTTTAAAACTTCTTTTTCGTAAAAATAGTTGAAACTTTCAATACTTCCGTAGTACTGAAAGTTTTTTTTTTAAGAATCTTATGATACAGATGTGATCCAGAACAAAAAAAAAGATCGCAATAATAAGAAGAACATGTAGGTAATTTTCAGCTTCATTAAGTGTCTTTTTAAACCCGTTATACATAATATAAAACCCCCTGAAAACACTTGAAGGCACTTACCGAAAACGGCGTACTCTTAGCATTACGCTTATAAGTAGGTGTGGTTTGCACGAAGCTCGGTGATATATTACTCCCAGGCGATATGGGGATGTTGAACGGCGATATTTGCTCTGAAAATGAGTCAAATCCCATATGAGAACATCCTATAACCCCATAAATGGGCATCAAAATACGTTCGCGTGTTTAATTTTTGTACGATAAAAAAGTATTTATGTGATGTTTATTGTTTCTGTTTTTCCGGGTTCCCATTGGAATATTACCTTTGTTTATGGTTGTGTGAATATATTGTTTGTTTTGCAAATGTTTCGTAAACGTTTTATTGAATATTATGGCTTTTTACGTCTCTAGAACAGACTGTCTTTTTTGTCTTTCTGAACAGGAAAATTGGTAAAACAGAATACATTCAATTGCAATTACCAATACGAAAGCCAACCTTCCTCATGTACTCTTTGAATGCTGTCCTTTAGGATAAGACTATGAACAATGTTGGTTATAGTTACATGTAACTCCATTACTGCAACCACCAATCCATAAGATAAGTTTGGTGATAATCGTATTTCAAGGATTTCATAGCCTGGACTGGAGGACAGCGTTATAACATAAAAATACTATTGCAATAAATATATCCCAAATCTGGCCTAGGCTGTTATTTTTTTAATCATAGTGCCTGAAGAAGTTTATTTCATCTGTTTTTATAGACAGTATACCACCAGTCTTGATACTTTAATCCAGGTAGGCACGGCAAGGAGTTCCCTTAAGATTCAAGTGAAACCGTAGGCAAAAACTAGTCTTAATATAGAGCAAGTTAAATGTTACTGGATTGGATCGCCAATTGAGCTTCCAAACTTCGAATAGTTCTATGATACTCCTTTAGTTGGTTATGCTGCTTTTGACATAATTCGGTCATGCGTTTTAACTCGGTCCGCGCCGTGTAGAATTTCTTCGTCTGAAATAAGTTAAATTATGATAGTGTTTTCGTAAATATTAGAATTAGGAGATAGCCTTCTTACTCTCTCCTAATCTTTATCTTTGCTGTGCCCGACAGGATCTTTTACTTTTATACCATCTATGTTGGAATGCTATAGAGAATTAAGAATAAAAATATTCTATGCGTTCAGCCAATTTGTTCTATAAAAACCATTAATGATGAGTTTAGGTGAAGTGACCTTTAAGTGAGCTGTCATCCTACCACGAGTTGACAGCTGATCTCACGCTCTTTTCACTTAATTCAGCGAAGAAGGTGATTACAGAATAGCATTGTTGGTGCTAAGGATTGGCAGCTCACTACAAGTTCACTTCACATAAACTCACAGTTAAAGAATTTTACACAATAGCACTTTAAAGCATACCGAAGTCACTCTCTTAATTAGAAGGTACAATAATTAAGAGAATATTTCAACAGAGGCATAGGACAGATAATACACATAGGTACCCAATTTTATTAAAAAAAACATGTTTGTCGAGCATGGTGTAAGTATGGTGATTAGTCTACGTACATACGTATTTCAATGCCTTTTACAAAGAAGTCAAATTTACTTATACTTATATGTACTGGTGGACGTTAACGGGCTTATAATAGTGTTCACATTACAATGATGATGCAAAATAAATAACTAGCAACCGAAAATGTCTTGTGTTTTTTGTTTCAGTACCTACTTAATCATCCGTTCAAAACAATTGGTGTTTATTTTTCCTGTTTAAACATGTTTTCTGCTTTAAATTTAAAGGCAAGACGTAGTAAAATGTTATCTATCTACAGAATTTAATTTAATTAAGTAAGAAAATTACTTACTGATTGCAATAAATAAGATAACAACCGGCGTCTGTGTTGCCTCTGAAACTGTAACACCTCACAGGACTTTTTAATTAATTCCTCTGGATCGGTAAAGTAATCTTGAATCTCTTGTTTCATCTTAAAATTAAATTGTTAATGAGAAAAGTACATTCCAAGGTTTTCTAAGTAAATTATTAATATTAATTATTAATATTTTGCGAAATTACATACGTCTGGAACAAGTTTCATGACGGAACATGGTGCTCGGCATATTAAACATGTACTGTCTTTACCACCTTTAAGAAATTTTCATAATTAGAAATACTTACCTATGTTAAATAAAGATCTATATATTTTTATTTGATCTTACCTTTCTCTAAACAATTATTACAAAACATATGACCACATGATGTTAAATGTAGTGTAGTTCCAGGTTCTAATTGAGTAAAACAATTGTTGCAATGAATCCAATCCATACTTAAAAAATCGTTATTTATCTTATAAATAAAACAATATGATTGACGCACAACCATTATTTCAATATTTTGACATTTCTAAAACTTTTTTTTAATTCTGCCGTATTTTTTAACACGCGGGCGCGCGGGGCATAAATATCCTACGAGCGTATTCATACTAAAAAGTTCACATACCTAACATATTTTATTCGTTATTTGATTTTAAAGTAGGTTTTACACCAACATCACCTTGTTGCAAAGACTATTTTCATAATTTTAATCCTGGCCGGTTTGCCAAAAAAGAAAATCAAATATTTTGTACTTAAATAATTATTTCTTTATTCAAAATAAGAACTCATTTTAATGTAAACCTTTTTTAACATGCCTGTAAAGGACACGATGAAAGTAATAAATAAAAATAAAAGATTGTGGAAATTGGTTGTATATAGAAAAATAAAAGAAAACCCATTGAAGAAAAATTAAAAAAACGTACGTATGAACCTGATAATATTTTGAATGCCTACCATAATTATTAGTTTAAAAGAAAATAAATCTTAAAAAAGCTACGTTCGGCTATGTATTTTTTTTTTAATCATTCATGGTCAAGCGAACGATGACTCTTGCAAGACAAAGTAAGTATTGGAGATCTATACAAATACCTAGACACTAGAAGGACACAGAGCCGCTAAGGTAAACAAAACATTTTATACGTATAAACAATTTATATTTAGTAAAATCTCTTTGTTTTAATCCAGAAAACTCGGAAGCTACATTATATCCCTTATTGCTATCTTTTACTTTTTTTTTAATAATATGAGGAAATCCGCGTAGAAACCAAATCCGATTTTAGAACCTTCCTAGAACCTAACATAAAATACACGTAAAATACAGTAGATAAGTCTAAATACACAGTGTAGAACCTTTTTCATTAAGCAAGTATATTAATTAAGTGTGGCATTTTCCGGTGCTAAATCATTAAGGAGTCTAAATGAATAGGCAACTGAGTTACAGAACACTCGCTTAAAAAAAATATAGCGATTTTACTTTAGTTGATAGGTACTTAGTTATCTACTAAGATTTCTAAGGAAACATTCAAAGCTTTGGTTGTAAGTAACAACTGTTATTTTACTAAGTCACTTTACTATCCATTGATAATCTCAATAGCTTATCTATAACCATCTGAAGTCTGTATCGCGCGCCGTTTTCCAATTAGCAACACACGTGACACAGTGCCGCGCAAACCTCACAACTCAAATGCAGTGTCCACCTCTGTGTTCATTTATACATGGTGAAACAATCACATTAAAGATAACGTAGGAATATAAAAGAAGTTGCTTGGACGGTCCGCGGTAGTAAGGCGATAGCACGCGAGGTTGCCTTGACCATGGCATTAAAATACATTTATCTTCTAGCCCTGACATGTGTTTGTGTGCACAGCAAATCATCATGTATGTTCTATTTTTAAAGTGATCTATTCTTTTTTTCTTAAGTGCAATGCGTTTTGTCTATGGATATGTTATGGAATTCAGTTTAAAATTACAATTTTAAATTAAATCTGAATGATTATAGAATAATTTTCTTGTTTTGTTGCTAATTGTGTTGTTAAGTGTTGTGGCCAATGTTTTTCCGTGATTTTTTATAGTTTTTAATCATCATAATTCATAAGAATTTTACAATAGAAAAGATTTTATTTTCTCGAAATATTAATAGCCTATAAAATAGTTGATAGTAACTACTTGAAAAACTGTTCATTTAAATTGATAATGTAAACAGATGTAGTAATGTCGGACCGACTAGGTTTTAGTAATGTAGGTAAAGATGCGAAAACTTTGACATTTAACCCCTACTCATATGGGCAAATATTTGCACGTTTGGTAACTTTTTGTTGAGAAATATCACATCTGATACTCACAGAGTAGGTGAATATTATCTATGAAGGAGGTAGGTAATGTTTTGTACCATAGAATAAAAAAAACTAAATTTTTAAACATGTTCGCGCGTATTTTCCAAATCCAATATTTTAAAAATGGAATGGTCCATAAATTCAATGGGAACCAATTCTCTTGATATGTTTATTCGAATCGAATCCCGAGTTTCGTGAATCGATTATTATTCGATTTATGTCTGTAAGTTACTATCTCGATAAATCGTCTAGGATTAAATTGTTTCGTAATACCAAAGTAAGTACGGTATTGAGCTAAAAATCTAAGAAACCTTTCTAGAAATGATTTTATGTAAAAAACAAAACTAGTTATTTAATCTTACTTTTACTATCTCTTGTTTGGATGACGAATGTACATAATTACTGATATGTTTAATTTAAAAAATAATAATGGCAAAGGTCATAAAATTAGCTTGACATTTTTTCGTATCACAAAGGTCAAATTCCATGTTAATAATTCATAATAAACACGTACCAGATCAATATCGTGAGTTCGTCGACACTAAATAATAATGAAACAAAAATAGTTTATTTTTACAAACGGCTAATTAACCTACATTACTTAGAATTACCATAAAACATGGCCTGCGGCCCTTGACAATAGTGTAGCATACTATCAGTGAAAAAGATCTATTAATCGGATCAATACAACAAAGATACCTTTTTCGAACATTAAAAAAACCTTTAAAAGAACACTAATATAGACGTAGGCTAGATACCGCCTCAAGAAATCCATGGTTGCAAATAAAAAAGGCTAACTTATTTGACAATTCCAAGGTTAAATGGTGTATTATTATGTTGTAGTTAAAATATGCGTCCCGTCACAGTACTTGAAAGCATGTCAAGACATGTCGAATGCTCCCACGAAGTCCAAGACCCAAATTGATTGTGTACCAGCAAGAGACAGGTAAGGATTTTTTTATTCCATTAAGTTTTGAAAACTTTTACCATAGATTCTATACATGACTTTAAAACACCAGAAATCAAATTTTTCGTCGGTTTAAAAAAATACAACTGTTCCATTTGAAAGTGCAACACCTACATGGTCAAAAGGCAAGAAACAAACCGTTATTTACAGTTAGCTATTGACCGCAGTTTCAGTACACAGTTTTTTAAATCCAGAAAAAAGTATCAAAGGCAAGTTTATCTATGCCAAATCCGTTTAAACGTGTTTATCAAACAAGTTCACTTCTCACCTTTTTACTTAAGGAAGTAAATATAAACATTCTTTTTTCAAAATTCTATAGGAGTCATCTATAGGTAGATATTATTTCTAACTGACGGCAAGTTGACATGAGATTTTAAATAAGATTACTTGAGCTTTTTTAAGGACCCCTCCTTCTCAACAGAAAGGTAGAAAAATAAATAAATAAAAAGTCTAACTTTTACCTACGCTACGTAACCTAATTTCCTAGATTGCCTCTCAAAAAGACGAGAGATGCCACGTGCCAAGTCGGCCAATTTAGCCAATTATGGCAACATTTTTAGAACTAACCTTCCTCAATTACCTCCATTGTATCCAGTTGCAGTCCAACTTCTACCTCTTGTACCTATTAGATAGATTTTTATGGAACTGGTTGTCTTTATCTTATTTGTTGCCTGAAGTATTAACTTTTTGAGAAATGAAGGATTGCCCCGTTGATCTCGTTTTCACAAAGTGTGTAACTATATTTTTTCAATAAACCTAATGCCTCGATAGCCTAATGGTCCAAAGCGCGCCTGCTACGCTAGAAGTGGGTTCGATTCCCAAGTCGAGCAAATTGTTAATGGGTTTTTCTATGAAATTCTTAGTACCTGGCAGCTCGGAGTTAGGATATGTGCCCGGTTAATGGCAATACGAGTAGGCTCACCCCCAATTACAGGTGATCTAAATATACCGGTGAGCTGTGGGTGTACATCAGTTACACCTCTGCTTAACCCTTCGTAGAATACAGGACACATAGGTACATTAGAAAATTTCCTAATAGCAGCCCGGAGTTCAGAAGTTCTTGATGCGATACCTACATGTCCCGCAAAGCATGTAATGCATTGACCCCGGCTGCAATTCGTAGATCTTGACAGTCGCTACGAGTACTCAGAACTTCAGAAGCTCTAAAGCCTTACTACCAGTCTTACTAAGAGGTATCGTGTTACCCACTAACTGGGTTGTGGAAATCAGATAGTCAATCGCTCCATGTAAAACATTGGCATTCAGCTGCAGCACGACAAACTAGTAGCCGACCCAAACATAGTTGGAATAAGGCTAAAAGCAGATGATGTTATTTAAGGAAATAAAGATGAAACTAAATAATTTTCAACCGAAAACAGACAATTTACATACTAAAATTAACATATTTGCAATAAACAGAACATCGGTCATAGATTAGTTTGGAAAACTGGAACATTCATATACAATGCAAAATAGTTAAAACTACCGATATTGTCCACCGCTAAAATAACACAAACCAAACAATACTGACTGTGTAATACTAAAACAAAAAGCTAACGGAAAAACAATACAATGCAGATGTCATTTTATACTTCAGTATTCACGTAACGCCTCGGTTTCATTGTTTTAAGTTTGAACACAAAAACATGGCACGTCGAGACTTGTTTCCTTCGCGATCTTTAATGTATAGGTAGCTAGGTACTATACCTACATAGGTTTTATACCTAGTCGGGGGTCTTTATGCATACGCCTGTATTCCCCGAAGGGTAAGGCAGAGGTGTACCAATGTACAATTGTACACCCACAGTTCGCCGGTATGTTTAGGTCCCATGTAAAAGGGGGCGAGTCTATGCACAAATCCTAACACCGAGCTGCTACTGAGAATTTCATAGGAAAACCCAGTAACACTTTGCTCGACCTTTGAATCGAACCCTTAACCTCTAGCTTAGCAGTCGCGCTTAGAACCACAAGGCTAACGAGGCAGCCTTTATAAAATAAAATTCCTCAGTAGTAACCCAGAGTTTAGAACTGCAGTTCAGTTCCTCAAAAGCTCGTAAAGCCGTTGGTACCGGCTGTCATTCGTAGAACTTAGTTCAAATCAAATCAAATCAAATTCGTTTATTGCTAGGTGGAAGATGATAATCAACACTATATCAGCCGCAGGACGTGCACTGCTGGACATAAGGCCTCCCCCATAGATTTCCATTTAGATGATGATGATATTTATTAAAGAAACTTAACCATTAACTTCCAGAGTGGACTGCTTAAATCTTGTCCAGCAACGCCAAGCGGACATCGTACCTGTCGACCCTGAGGATATGTACTGCGCCACCAAAATACCAAACCAGGACTTCGTGGTGGTACAGGAGTACAGGACCGAAGAGGAACCGGATGGTAAGTCTACAAATGGATCTTTTTAAGGATAAGGAAGGGGCTTTAAAGGTTATATTCACCCCATCATCATCAGACCAGTTCTTGAACTCCACTGCTGTATGCGAGGTCCTAGCCCGTTCCTTTCGTAGAACATCCTCATTCCCTTCGCCTGGGGAGAACGGAGGGTTATGTATGTCGGACTCTTTCCGACTTAAATTCTGAGGTTCCTCCTGTTATAACGAGCTGGAAACCCAGTATTCCCTAGACGTATTATTCGCGCCCCCCGACTGGCCTCTCAAATGCTAAGTGAGCGCTCTACCAACTGAGCTACGCCCCCTATGAGGTATATAGCGTAGTAAGTACTATAGCAGAACATAGCATAGTAGTAGTATGCAAGTCCATAAAACCAATTGAGCATTTACCATTTTTCGCTCAACCCTCAGAAAGATCTGGGCTTATCCTTTCCAAAATTCATACCAAAAACCTTTATCACAGGTTTATTCAATCAGAATTTAAAATTCCTTCATATTTTAAATTAATAATTAAGACCGCTTTCAGAAAATACTGACTTGTAAAACGACTTTCCAAGTTATAACTCCTCATTACAGCGTCTTCAAAAGATCTCGACGGTAAACTTTAATGAAAACCACTAAATTCTACTCGGTTGACTACCAACTGTTTGAGTTCACTCCAAACTTATTTGCTTTTGAAACGTCAAAGCCCAAAAGTAGTCTTAGCTTTGTGAACTATGGAGAAGCCAGGATATTTCGGCAGACGGCCAAATTCGGAACTATGTTTAAATGTACTTAAATTTAACGGTTTCCGACATTTGTCTTTGCGACTAGCGCCACCGTAAACTGACAAATTATATCGGTGGATCATTTAAAAGTTTTGATGCTTCACCGTATTTAAATTAAAGTTCATTAAGTAGATTTCCTTCTGAAGGACCAATTCTCTAATTAAGCTGATTTAGGCGAAATCTCGCGTATTCTCATTTCCCGCTTATTCCAGCTTTTGTTGAGTATCGCAGATTTCTTAGTGAAGATCTTCATTATTTGCCAACTTTGTAACTGTTTCGTGTCCATGTCTGTGAGAAACTGAATTTAAATGGAAGTTCGTGAACTAAAGATGTAGATTTACTTTTACTGTTTCTTGGAGAACACTAAGAAAGGTTAATGCAAGGGTTCCTAATCTTCTCTTAAAGTTAATGGTCTTCTTAGATGTCGCTAGAGTTTTATCTTTGAACCTGTCTTCGCTTCAACTACTTACGAAAGCGAACGACCTTTTTGTTACATCTTTTATTAAATAAAATACCTGTAGCTCGGATACTCGCTCATAAATATAAAAAGTCCTAACCTTACGCCATAAAACTAACGAAAGGTCTCTAAAAACGGAAAAAGGTTGAGATTTCTCTCATCTGAAATCTATGCCATCACATTCCTGAAATATACACAACTAGGATTGTTTTCCTATCTCTATGTTAGGGCACTTACGTACCCTCAGCTTTATGTCATGAAATATGTATGAACCTCACCCTCGGTATATAAGCAAACAAAGGATGACAAACATATATTTATAGCGTAAACGTTTATACTGGAGTATATGAGAACATATAACAGAAAATGATAGTGAATTCGAGATCAGATAAAAATAGCTTCTCTATTTTCATAAAACAGTTTAAATTATAGAATCGGTTCTTTTTGTTATAATAAACCAGGCATATAGATAGATAAGATAAAAAAAAAATGTAAATGTAAGTAATTTGAAGACTACATCTGCCTCACTAGTCCTGTAAACCCCAGCTGTGTATTTTAAATAAAGGGACTATAGAAATGTTTGTTTTAAAAATATACAATACTGAACCCAAATAAAAAGACAGCCAAAAAAAAATCATACTCATACAATACAAAAATAGATAGCTACTTCAATGGCGTCTCACTAATAGCACAATACATTACTCTTACGTAATAAGTAATCTCTATAAATAAAAGAACCTTTCAAAATGAGGTACAATTTATTCAAACAGATAAAAGGTTATCAAACGCTTTCAAATGAATCGGTACTTACTTAAATAATGGTTCTGGTTGCGTAACTTTTGATCGGGAGAAAGTTTCAAATGATATGTCCCCGGGCTATCGAGACTGTTTTACGGATACCATTGTAATAGCCAAGTAGATAGAGATAGTAGAAACGTATTAATAGATAGGACTTATTCTATTGAAGGCTCTTATATACCTATCTAGAAAAGGTACGGTAAGTTCTTTTAAGAGCGGCCAAGCCGTCGTACTATTCATTCAAACGCTCGTACCTGATTGTGGCGTTGAAGACATAATTTTCTTAAATATTTTTTTACAAATAATTGTTTTCCTAGTTATTAAGTTTGAGTATGCGTAGTGCATGACAATGTGATGTGTCTTTTTACTCCTCGTAAAATACACCAAGATTATCAGGCCTTGTTTGAAAATTGTAACTTACGCAATGAAAAAGAAATTATCAAAATCTGTTATTTTATGTTACCGTGTCAGATAGCTTCTTGCAATTATATTCCAGCAGGAATAACATTACTGGATAGACCGCTTATGGCAAGAAAAATAGTCCTAATCATAAATAAATGCTCAAGCACACATGTACAGAAAATTAATTACAAAACATTGTCTAAAACAAGATAAACACTACACATGTAAATACCAAACTAAAGCTAAACAAACGTTCCTAAAGTTTGGAAGTCGTTAAGTACCTACACAAAAGATGAAAGATAAAGATACCCACCGTAAATTGTGTAACTTAGGGAAAGGTGAGCCTGATAACAGACGGCAAACAGCCCGAGTTATTAATTACTTGCTATTCACACGCACTTACATTAACACCTGAATAGGAGTAACAGGCTAAGTTTTCCGGAAAAAAGTACCTACTAAGAAAAATTGCTGTAACATGTCGAGATTTGTGTTAGATGTTGCCCTATGAGCTTTTCTCTCACAAGTAGAATTTCGAAGTACCTTATCATTATCACTGCCAAAAGATGTTCAGGGTTTGGCGTTTGGTGCGAACTGCTGCAGTAATTTCCGAAACAGTCAGTTTGTCGGACTGCACACGGACGAGGGTTGTATTTTACATACAGAGTACACCGTGCCATACCATAAAGAATATTCTTTGTATTGAAAAGATTATGCCCACTAGACCGGTCCGTCAACGACCTACACTGTTTAGTACTAATGCACGGAGCTTCAGCTATTGACGATTGATACGTTCCAGAGGGCATAGTAGACCATGCCATTTTTCTTTCAGTACGTTGTAATTCATCACAGTAGTAACTCTTTTATTTTCATTTTAGCGCCATTCAGATATGAAGCCGTCATCGTAGTACACAATGATCTGCCCATCAACAACTTGGATCAACTGAAGGGTCTCAAGTCATGCCATACTGGAGTCAACAGGAACGTTGGGTATAAGGTAAGAGACTGACTATTTAATTCACTTATGCGGTGATGATTAAAGTCAAAACTCAAAATAATTCCATTAGGGCCCCAAAATTCAGTATTCCATTTATGATAATCTCGGTTTTGTCCGCGATTTCATACGTGAAGAAGTCAAGTCAACCATCAAATATACAAAGCCTATGGCACTCGATACTGGATGATCTTTTGTAATCGGACCAGCACTTCGGAGAAACTATTTCTTACGTACAAAATAACAAATAAGCTTTACCTCTTTATAGTATTATTAGGTCCTACCTACGACCTACCTGTTAGGACCTACCTGTAGATAGTTTGGTTAAAACGAATAGATCTGAGAAAATTCCCAAAAATGAATAGTTTCGAAATTATCATTTATATCCTAAATATTTAGTGTTCTGTTTTGTTCCAACAAATAACTAAATCATACATCTGACTTCCAGTCACTTCTCATATCTTGCAACGGATCCTACGACCCTGAAAAGTATCAAGAAAAATAAGCACAAACACAATAAACCTATTTGTCACTGTCTTAACGTCTTTGTTCGTCCTATTATGTGATATTTATGCACATATCAATTGTGCATGCCTTACTTTTTTATGCAAACACCGGCAGGAGTTCACTTGCAGAATGCAGATATTGCCATTATGAGTTCAAGGCGAAAACAAGTCTCATCTTTGAGGCGTAACTAGCATTGCTACTTTAAAACAAGTTTCGTTCTTTGTGCTCAAAAGCCTAAATTATTCAAGGCGTAGCTTTTATGTAGATAGGTATATAAATACTTGGATGAAGTGAATGGTTTCTGAGTCCGAAGGTAAAACGATAAACGGAAAATTTCCATTGGGTTCCTTATTTGGGAACAGATCAAGTTTAAACAAAATGGGACTATACCTACGGCATGTAAAAAAATACACTACATACCCATTTACTACGCATACTGCCCGTCAACCTAAGCAATATTGGGCAAAAACTTATTCCTGGGAACGACTTTTATTTTTGGTGTGAAAAATGAATGCTTACTGGTTCGCCAAGCAACCACTTTGGACGTTTATTTCGCCTTATTGCCATTTTTTTATTGAATCCCGCTGAACTGTCTATTTACAAAGGTTTTGTATGAGATCTTGCGGGCGATGATCAAGAAATGGGTCCGCTGTGAAGGTCACGATAACACGTGGTGTTCAGAAGGAACTTACTACTCACACTTTCACATAAGACGAGTTTCATTAAAACCATAGAACCCGAATCTGATTCCCAGCTACTCCCGACAGTAAATCCCCCCTTTTATTACTCATAAACGGACGAAACGCTGATTAAATAAGTCCAAACGAAAATGTTCTCTGCAGACAAGGATAGTCAAGCAGAATATAATATCAGAGATAAGTAGTCATAAAAATATACGATTTAATATTCTAGAGCAGACTCACAAGGTTACTGAATGAATGAATAAATAAATCTAAAAAGTCGAACACAGCCAACAAATTAGTTAAACAAAACGTTCTTGAAATCTAAAACCCTAATTCCCCAGTTAGTTCTTGCGTAAAGCGAACAGATAGAATAATTAATTTGTACCCTAAGCTATATCGCAAATAGAACTTCTGTTTCCCAAAACCATTCTGAGCTGAAATGAGGGCGATGTAACGAATACATTAGTGAGTTCAGCGGGGGTAAGTAATTACCTAACAGGTACCTATGAATTAATTTGCCTTATAAACCCTCTCGGTTGTTTGAGTATGGATGTATGCAGACATGCTACTTTTACCATCGACAATCACCGATTTACCCCACTCGCGGTGTCTCAAACGAAATATTAATTTAATTATTTGTCAAGTGCGTGCCTGTAATTGGTTGTTGATAATTCAGTCAACCAATTACAGCATTTCGCGCGCTTGCCAATTTGTCACATTAATTCTTCTCTTCACAAACCGGGAGTAATTTACTGAAGGTAGAAATAACATGCTTGCGTACTCGGTTTTAAGTCGTCTGAGTCGCTTTTCGGGAGCTGCATATTCCCATTCTTCTTCATATGAAACTACCTTTTGAAAAGGGCAACTACATTTAATTCTTTTTTCATGTATGATGTTCAAAAGTGTCTTTTAACGGTCTAATTGAAATAAACGATTCGACTTTGACAACCGTCATTTTCGTCAACCGAAACCCGTTACTATATCGAAAGGAAACGCACAGAATCTGCTCCCAAAAGTAGCAAGAACGCAAAACGCGATACAACCATTGATGAAATCGCAAAATTGCTAAAAGTAGCATGACTGCTAACGCTCTAAGTACGTCAAAAGTAATTACTTGATGAAGAGTTCCAGCAAAAACATAACTTAGCGCCTCAGACATGTAAAGTTACTTCATTTGAACACGGCTCAAAAACATAATTATCGCCATATTTGTTAATGAACTGTCGTACAGTAATTATAAATGGGCTTCGGAAACTTTACCTACAGATTTAGCAATTTATCTAATGGATATACGTAGACTGCAGAAAAGAACATTAAAGGATGTAAAAAGTCACTTAATGTATTCGATTGTTGCGTGCTCTTTCCATCATTGCCATCATTTTATGTTGTAGATCATACCAAGCAAGCTTCTAGTTATACGGCTAAGTTAGCTAAACTTTAAATATAGTACGATTCAAACTTAATGGCGGCTCGGAAGTTAGCTGCGAGTGCAGGTTCGCGCAGATTTACTCCAGTTAACAATAATTTAGGCTCCATTTAATTATTTCTATAGCAGAAATATATATCTAGAAATCATTAAAAGGAAGCAAAATTAATATTAACTGAAATAAACTTGCGTTAACCTGCACTCGCAGCTAACTTCCGAGCCGCCATCGTACTATACCTACCTCCACGACCCCTGTACTGTTACATGCGCTCCTGTGCACAATGCTTTGCGCGCGTTACATTGCGCACTATCATAAATAACAGTGATCATTCACACCACAAAAAAAAACGTTTCCCTTTAATAATTTTCCTCAAAGTTACCTAGTTTGATGAGTAGTATAAGTAGATAATGGCTATATGATGAGTCTTGTAGGTACACAGCACAAGTAAAATGAATAAGTATATAAACAGACAGACATTAAAGGCACGTATTTGCAATAATACCAAAGCCAATATTCGTTCTTCGAACAGCTATTTATACCTACGTGTTAGGTGTACATTACATGCTCGTATATTATCGGGGCTTCTCAATATCTACTTGTAATTCAATCGGCAACACAATACGAAATGAACTCGAGTTAGGACCGGAGATTATTAAAAAAAATGTACGTCGAACAATAGACAACAAAGGAATATAGAAGAGTTCGTCTTTCAAACGAGACGTGAACACCTAAATTGAACAGACACCATTATTGAAAGAAAAAAAATATACACCCAATACCAGCCTGTAATTGGTAAAAGCGTCTTCTCAAACAGAGAAGGCACGAGCATTCATCACCACATAACACCAACAAAGACTTTAAAATGGGTGGTGGTGGTAGGGACATCGTGACGAATACTTTTACCTTGGATCAAGTACATGAGTCTAGACCCCCCTCGGGTTAATATGTGTTGTCGGTCATAAAAAGTTTGGCCTATTCCATACATTTTGACCGTTTGGGCACAGTTTGGATGTTAAATTCTGTTCCATTTTTAAATTTCTGATGAATCTTGTCTTTTGAGGGGTAGTGAAACGGGTACTAAATCGCACTGTATTTTTTTTTCTTTTTTACCGATTTCAAAAAAAGGAGGAGGTTCTTAATTCGTCGGGATATTTTTTTAGAGAAAGTATAAGTTAGGTACTTGTGTCTAAGATAAACTAAAGTAGACTCGTGTCAAAGATTTTGAAGAAGCTACTTTGTTACTTGTTGGTTTTGATACCTGAGAAACGGTACCAGTAACCTTCACGCTGTAACGATATCTGCTAAAATGAAAAAAATATAGTCAGTTTAAAAATGATGCCCAATGTTAATAAATTATGTAGAATATGGCCAGCACATATTTTCATACGCAAAAATAAACTTCGTTATACAAATAATTGTTTAAGTTTTTACGATGTACTGGCACACAAATTGCAAGTCAAATATTGTATAAAACGAAAAAGTATGCTAATAGGACCTTTCAGACGTGTATTTCCATGAATTATGTCGACTCGGCGATGTCTGGCAGAACACATTAGTATTACAAAGAGACGGGACTATGTTTAAATTAGAATATTAAGTGAAACAATTTTAATAAGGATGGTAATGAAACATGTTCTAGGTAGGTAAGTCAACAGCGGCAAACTCTGAAATACTCGTCTTTTAATCTGAAAAAAACTTGAAGAAGCGATGTGGAAAAGAATTGATTTTAATTTTATTATTTTTCAAATCAAATCAAATCAAATCAAAGCATTTATTTCAATTAGACCATTTACAGGCACTTTTGAATTGTCAAGAAGTTACAGTTTAATATTGAAGCTAGTTGCTCGTTCCAAAACGTAGGTCTCTATGGAGAAGAACGAGCAAGAAACTCCATGGACACTCTTTTCATTCAATTTGGTTTTTACAAAAACTTGGTTACAATATTCTTGTTGCTTCTATATGTGAAAAAAAATCTAATTTCAATTCTACCACTCTCTGAATGATCACTGATTTCGTAAAAGCTCTCAACACACAATGCCGGCGGCATTACCGTCGTGTCACACAAAGTACCCGAAAGCCGCGCGGCAAAAATACAGCGGTCGTACCGCCGCCGTCATGTGTGTAGGAAGTCTTAAGACACACAACACTCGCTTCTCTGAATCCCGACAAATTAACCCGATATTCCATCCATCTGATTGGATATCTACTTCACATAATCTCAGTAGAGCTCTATATAAGACTTGTTTATTCCTCCTCAGAAAAAAAGGAAGAGACGAGGGATAAAAACAAAAGAGTTCGTATAGTAACAACTAAGTACAATACCTACTTGTAATTCTGCTCGAATAGCAAGTGTCAGCTGTGAGAAATATGCTTTTATGGAGCTCGCTATTGGGGCCCTTAAACGTTATTCGCATTCGCCGCTAGTATACGTGGGTGTTCTACTAATTCAGAGGAGGAAAACCCGAAAGAATATTCTCATAGGTAATAATAACAAAATATTAACGTCAGGAAGGTTATGTCAACAGAAATTTCTGGTCCTTAGTTCCGCGCGAGATAATTGAACTGCCTACACAAAAGAATCACGTTCACTTTTCAAAGATGACTAGTGTTTTTCTAGATGACGTAGGTTAATAAATTGCTGATAACGGGTGGAAGGCACTTGTTACGATGTGCCTTCAATATTAAATTTTCGTTCCGTTTTAATATTCCTTTCAGATACTATTAAGATAAAAATAAAATAAAATAAATATCTTGGAACAACTCACATACGGCTATCTGATCCCAAGCTAAGCGGAGTTTGTGTTATGGTAACCAGACAACTGATATATATACTTACTTATATAATTTATAAATACATACATAAGTAATATAGATAAATCACACCCAGACACAGAACTAACAATCATGCTCATCACACAAAGTTAGTCCTGGGTGGGAATCGAACCCACGACCTCCGGCTTAGCAGTCAGGGCCGCTAACCACTAGACCAACAGGCCCGTCGATATTGATCTAGAGCTTGCAATTTCTACAAAACTTGTGTAATAATTATATCATTCCCTTCCACAGATACCTCTAACAATGCTGCAGAAGCGGTCGGTGTTCCCGAAGATGAACGACCACAGCATATCACCCAAGGAAAATGAGCTGAAAGCTCTTTCGACATTCTTCTCCAAGTCTTGCATAGTGGGGAAATGGTCACCGGATCCTAAGACCAACTCTTTTTGGAGTACGTTTATAACCTCTACCTAACACATAAGTATTAAAAATAAAATGTGAATGTATGTTTTCGGGTTTGTCGAGAAATGCGAGTCTTTCGAGACTTGTTAAAATCTTATTTCCCATAGGACCAACTTTGGTCACGCGGTAATGTACTCGTATATTGAGATTGCGTAATACAAAATTACCATATTAACATTGCCGAAAGAATATTAATGTTTTCAAAGTTATTGGTTGCTTAAATGGCTGCAAACGAAATAGAACATAATATAATATAATAATATACCATCACGCCTGTATTCCCCGAAGGGTTAGGCAGAGGTGTACCAATGTACACCCACAGTTCACCGGTATATTTAGGTCCCATGTAATAGGGGGCGAGCCTATTGCCATTAACCGGGCACAAATCCAAACTCCGAGCTGCTACTGAGAATTTCATAGAAAAACCAAATAACATTTTTTGCTCGACCTGGGAATCGAACCCGGGACCCCTTGCACAGCAGTCGCACTTGCGACCTCGAGACCAACGGGGCAGGCAAATAGAACATGACTTGGTCAAGTGTTGTGTCCATCTTGGGGTTGCCTTTAAGTACCAAAATATAAGGCATTTTGCCTTAGTCGCGTTCTTTGAACTTTGTTATTCAAGATGTTGAAGAACGATTTGGGGGAATAAACACGTACATTTATGTAACAAAACAGTTCGTGTAAATCTACTAAGATTTGCTAAATCCTATTAAGTTCTTACGTGGCTTTCATACGAAGATCTCTAAGCTGTTGTGGTTGCTTAAACAATATTTTATATACAAGTTTATTTACAAGAAAAAGATCTGCATAGTCGTACAAGCTCGAAACCTTTGTAAGTTTTCAACCATTTTTCTTGTCAGAATTTATCCCATTGGGACTCAACCTTTGGTTCACTCGACTGTATGACCTGAAAGGATGTTTTTATAAGGGATATATTTTCAGAGAGCCATTACAGCCAGTTATGTTCAATGTGTGAGCATCCCGACGTATGCGACTATCCTGACAACTACAGTGGATACGAAGGGGCGTTGAGGTGCTTGGCGAGCAATGGCGGCCAAGTTGCTTTCACCAAGGTCATTTACGTGCGAAAATTCTTTGGGGTAAGTAAAATAAAATAAAATCGTTTTTATTTTGCAGCAAGCCCAACGTGTTTACCTTGTGAAAACCGTAAATGTTCGCTACAGTTTTCAAGGCTTTTCTGTAAACCAAAATGTGGTCCTAAGGGATTATGACCAAAAGTAATTACATCAGTAGATTCGGTCTCTCTTCTCTCTTGTAGACTTTTTCACTTTATTTAATTTTGTTTCTCCCTTTCAAGAACTATTTTAAATTAATTAGTTACTCCAATGTATTCCAATTTGGTTTTGAAATTGAATAACCTAATAACTGCTTTTAGTTCAATTTTAGTTCGTAAAAGCTTAACTTGTTTGCACAACGTATACCCGAATAACCTCCTGAACTAATCCGGGAATCGGATTCTCTGAAATCACTTTGCTCGGTTCAATGTAGACTGACTTTCAAATTTCGGAGCGACTCAGTCACCTGTAAACCTTTTAGATTGGATTATCTTAAATCCGAAAATGCAAATAGATTTTAGGCTTGAGCGGATTTTTGCCCGGGTGTGTATTTAAAGTGAAGGGTTTTTAAATTGGCTTTAAACTTTCACTGCTCATGCTAATAATAAGAAATGTGGTAAACTAGCTACTGCCCCTGATTTCGTCTGCGTAGAAAGTTTAGAGCCCTAAATAATCCCTCAAAAACAAAAAAAAAAGAGATACAAAAAAGCAAATTTCAGGTAATTCCGTTCAGCCGTTTAAATGTGAAAGAGTAACAAGTACTAAGAGGGATTAGGATGTAATTGAAAAATAATATGGTAAATTCTCGACTTTTTAAAATTAGTGAGCCAGTCTATCGAAAAAGGAAAAGGCAGGTTCTTTTCCAAAATAGGTAGGTATCTTACATTTATAGTAATATCTTTGTGTTTGTCATTATTACGTAAGAGAGAGAGTGAAACACAAAGAGAGAGTGGGTAGGTATATGAAAACTCATCATCCCTAAGCTTTATAATACAGCGTCTTAAGAATCACAATAAGACGGAAAAAAACCAATCCAGGAGTCTTAATGAAACACGATAAAGCCACAAAATACATTCTTTGTCATCAAACAAAAACATTCCAGCTTTTATCTTCAGAAAATTGCGATTGCCATTTAATGGATAAAAATGTTATATGCAGAGATTATTAATATTCTTGCTTTATTGAGACTCGTTCATGCACTGACTATTACTCCTGGGAAATCACCGCTGCGTCGAAACTCGAAATGGAAAATGAAACAAGAGTGAGCATTTCTGCACCTAGTTTAAATTAATGTTACCGTCTATATGAGTAGGTTGGTTTCTCAATTTGTGTTGTTTAAAGTTACATTATTTATTTACGATATTATTACTCGTATATTTACGTTGTAAATGATTTTTAGATTTACTGAGTGTTTTTGTTTCGCACAAAGGTCATCAAAGAGTGGTATTGGGTTTAAGCGTTACAAAATTTCTAAGTCAGAAGCTTGAAAGTCTGACACCCAGTCTTACTAAGAGGTATTGTGTTGCCTAGTAACTGGGTAGTGGAGGTCAGATAGGCTTCGCTTGACAGCACTGAAATTAGACAGCATCCGGTTAGAATGGAAGCTGACCCTAACATAGTTAAGAAAAAGCTAGACAGACGATTTTCTAAATTATTTCAGTACGCACGGTGTTCAATCGTGCATTATTCCTGAAGCAATAAAGTTCATACACTTTTTATGATGTAGCCATCCATTTGCGACGTATGCCAATATACTTTACCAAATATGATTGATATTCGATGAAGTATATGGGTGTTTCCTGATTTGATGGATTGGAGTTTCTATTCGGCAATACGTTGTACTATGTAGCTTTCAATTGTAAGCTTTTCTATACGTACTGAATAATAAAAGTTGTTAATAGCAGTTATAATAATGAAATTTCTTGTGTACCAAGAAAATAAATAAGACAAATGACTTCTTGGCATCGAAAATATCGTATAAAGACAGGTTCCAAATTAACTGAAATTAAATCTTAATGTTACAAGGGGTCCTCATCATTCTGACTACAATTTTATTCAATTGAGATACCAAATATTCGTCAGGTTTTTTTTATCTTTGACTGTATCTAAGGACCAAATCCATTCAACTAATTTATATGTTACTTTCTACTTCTCTCTAGCTCCCAGTAGGTAGAACCCCGGCTGGAACTGCAGAACAAAGTCCCGAAGGGTACAGCTACCTATGTGTCGATGGATCCAAGGTTTCTGTGAAAGAGAAGGCTTGCTCCTGGGCAGCGAGACCCTGGCAAGGATTGATAGGACACAATGATGTGCTAGCACAGCTGTCTCCTCTGAGAGAAAAGATAAGGCAGTTGTCTGTTATTGGTAAGTATTTTATTTCTAGTTATCTGACTGTCCAGGACCAATCATCATCGTTCTTGTGGCAATCCTTATTCCAATATAGAACACTAATTCACAAGCGCAACAATCATCTGGGCAAACACTTATTAAGCCCGGATGAATTAATGTAGATTGCCCCAAAGCTGATCCTGCAGTTTATCACAGTTGCTGGGTTTGGTGGCGATCTCTAACCATAAAAACGGCGATCGCAATAGATCAACTAATCAGTAAATTAATTAAAAAACCCATAAAAATCCAAGTAGGTACCGATACATTTATAATTGAACCGACCAAACACAACTTTCCACTTAATGATTTCCCTACAATACTGAATTGCGAAGTTGTTAAACGAACGAAAAAAGAACAAACTTTATCAAAAATGAAAAAAATTAAGAGCCAAAAATTATAATCGGATTAACAGGCAAAAAGTTTTATCTTCATTTTTCTCGCTTCACCATTTGGGTAGGTATACAGCTATATTTTGTGCTTTAATATTTTGGTCTACCCCCATGGGAAAAAGGCGTGAGTTTATGTATGTATGTATGTATGTATATAGGGCTCTTAATAAGATACTTTGGCAATCTTAACGGGTGTAAAAAGCACTTTCCGAAACCGAAAGCTACATGTTTTTCCCCCATTGCGATTTTTTTTTAGAGCTTGCTGGTTCGATCTACGCTAATACAAACAAAAGTTTGAAATGTATAAACTAGACTTTAAATAACCCTCTACTGATGAATGCACCCGTGAGCACAATATTTTGCTACCATAAACAGAGATTTTTGCAAAATAAAAGTCGTTTCCCAGCAATGTATTTTCATGGGCAATGTACGTAGTAAACGGTTATATGATATTTCTTTTTACACCCCCTATATGGCTATATACCTACAGCGTACAAACTTACAACCTCACGTCAATGGTACGTAACACTTGAACTACACCGCTCTGAATGTAGCGAAGTATCACTAAATACAGTTGACTGCCTCGGTAATCTAGTGGTCCTAAGCGCTACTGCTACGCTAGAGGTCTTGGGTTCGATTCCCAGGTCAATCAAAAACTGTTATTGGGTTTTTCTATGACATTCTCAGTAGCAGCTCGGAGTTAGGTTGTGGGCCTGGTTAAAGGCAAAGGCTCACCCTCTGTTACCCTGTACACCTCTGCCTAACCCTTCGGGGAATACAAGAGTGATGATATGTGTGTATGTGTGTACCTTTGTGATCCACTATTTCTCTCTTTGCAATCACAACTTTTAATTACTTTGCCTTCCTACATAAATTAACAAACAATAATGATTCAGGTGCAAAGGACAAGCCCTCATGGTTCACACAGGTGCTTGGACTATCCGATAAGATATACCATGTGGCAGACAACATTCCCATAAAGCCGGTGGATTACTTGAACAAGGCAAACTACACCGAGGTCATCGAGAGGGGCCATGGCCCGCCCGAGCTGATCGTCAGGTAAATATTATTGAACTGGTGTTTGTGTAAACGGGTAGAAGGGACATACATATAGCGAAAATGTTTACCTTGGATTTTCAGTACATGATTGTAGACCTCGAACATTGAAATTTTTTGTCGGATATTAAAAATAAGGTCAGCTGTGCATAGAACATCTAATCATTTATTTCAAACAAACTATTTACAGGCACTTTTAAATTGTCAAAAAGAGAAAGTCAGTGATTTACACAATCAAAATGTAAAAGGACAGCAGATTTTTTCATCCCGTTTTAATGTCCCTCCCGTCCCTTACAGCCATGCTTACAAGTATGTTGAACGGCTTTACGCATTGTAAGGCAGATTATCCTATTAGATTATTAAGCGATATTTTATGTGGTTTCAATATTTTTACTTGCTTTGTATGTCATATGTATGTGAGTAGTAAATTGAGTATGTATTAATCGGACTTACATAAACACATTAATGGGCACATTTATGCATGTTAATAGACACAAAATTAATTGTTGATATTTCATTTCAGCTTAGACACTCATTTATTATGTTGTCTCAGGTTTAAGGCTGTCATGTTCTTCAATTCTACTTATTACATTTTTCCTTAAACAATTTAGTTAGTAGGTACTGCAAGTACCTACTACCTGCACAATTTACTTTGCCCTGCAAAATATCTATCAATCTATTTTTGTCATTGTCTATAAAGTACAGCAAAAAAAAACATAAAATACAGCTAGGTTACATACTGAAACAAGAAAAATACCCACACACAGCATACCGCACCCCTCCTTTTAATCTCCCCTCACGAGCTGAAAGCGCGGCCTACATCTGTGAAAGACTTTTGACACACTAACCTACAGGTAATGCGTGACCTCTAGCTCCCGGCAAAGCACGTGATTATGAAGAGATATTATCTATGTATAATTTTATCTACATAATAGATTTTGTAGATATCGTATGGAATGTATTTGACCCAAGTACGCAGTATAATGCTTAGTTACACACACTTACATTCTGGTCCTTGTTGGCAAAACTATAGACAAACCAGAGATCTCTAATACATTTAAAATTAACCTTATTTGTTTTTATCCTACTTATATACTAGAAAGATAAAAACTATCTAATCTTTCGTAATCAGACAAAAACCTTTAGTTATCTACAAGTGCACTCCAATATTGAAAAGAAAAAATACGATTTTATCTATAGGCTGTATCGACCGTTGAAAAGTCGGTCATATAACCTCAAAGCCTGGCTAGAGTTGACTTTGTGAGACACAGCGAAACCCCATCATGCCATTTTATAATTTCTTTCACACTACAGTGTAGGCCAGACTATTGTGTACGACAGGCTATAAAGGTGATCCACCATCTTCCCTGTAAATAGGTTAAAATTTACACTTACCACGTGCATTTTTTTTGGCTTGCTATAGATTATCGTTTTAGTAATAACAGTGTATTGTAGGTATACTTACCTAGGTATTATCTAATATCCACAATATTTTAGGAACATGGATCGCTCCTTGCTACTGCCACCTATTCCAGCACCAAAGACAGTTTCTTTTTCGTTGTTGGGACTCCTTAGAGGAATCATAAGGAAAGCTTGTTAAATAAATTAAAACTTATGCTTGTGAATAATTATGGATACGTTAAGTCGGTTAACTTCATCGACTGACTGTCGCAAGCTCAAATAAAAAGGCATACTCCCATATTGATCCACACATCTATTTAACGGAGAGGAAAAATACTGGCTCGTTAGTCTAGTGCTCACAAGCGCAAAGTGCCTTTGGATTTTTCCATTAGAGAATACTCATAACCGCAGCAACAGAAATCTTTACCCTAAGTAAAGATTTATGTATGGTTAATGGATCCCTATTCGATGGGACTAAAAAACATTGGCAAAATATGTGTGGAATTAGTTACCTATGTACAACTTACGCCTACCATCATATTTGCCAAGCCTTCGAAGAATACAAGAATGACGTCATATTTTATTACATACATACATAAACTCACGCCTTTTTCCCATGGGGGTAGGCAGAAACCACAAAACGCGACCTGCTACGATCCTTACGCACCCCTTTCGCCTCGTCCACATTCATACATCTGGTCATACAAGCACGTCGGTTACAAGTACTGCGCACTTGACCTTTTTGAAGAACCTCACCAATAAGGTCTGGGTAGGTCTTTCTAGAGCGTCCCCTCCCGGCATTGCCGCTCACATCTGCCATAAAAATCCGTTTTGTTAGTCGCCTTTTGTTCGTGTTATATTGTATTACGTCTGAGCAAAAAATGTATGAATGTGTACAAGTTTATTTATTTCCCAACCCAACTTTCCCACAGGTTATGCGTGACGTCAAACGTCGCCCTCGCCAAATGTCACACGATGGCCGTGTTCGCGTTCAGTCGCGACATTCGCCCGCGCCTCGACTGCGTACAAGAGGCTTCTGAAGCCGACTGCTTGAAGAGTGTACGTATTTTTAGCTTGTAAGGACCGTCATTAGAGCGCTTTGAAAGCCTTTGCAGAATGTTCATCTACTTCACTTATGTTAAGGCAATCGTAACTTTTTGAATCTTTGCTGGAATTAGAAATATGAAACAGCATTATGTGTACGTATCAATGAAGACCCGCAGGGTTCTTAGTCATTGGTAAGACCTTGCGGATTTCCAGTATGGCAAGGCATTTCATACCCAACAGCTGATAAGTCCCTCATCTAAGTATCAATTATGTTTTATCTTCATAAAACTTACCAGCTGCTGTCTGTAATTGCCAAATAATTGATTAGCAACCAATTTGATTAATTGCTAATAGGTACCTACAGGGCACATAATAAATCAGTGCTTTACTTTTAGAGACACGGATGTGTGCTAAAGAGCTTGCCTTATTCATACTCATAGCTATTCTTAATTGGCTCATTTCCCGAAAACTTCAGCAGAAACGATTGTTGTGTTTGAAAATATTTGGGCTTTATTGATTTTAATTTCCGCTTGCTCGGGAACTTCGTTTGGTTATGTTCAAATTTTCCGTGGAATGACTGAAATTCTCTGCATTGGATCTTTGAATTGTATCTTTAATTTTGAACTTTGTATTTATATTCAGTAATTGAGGATATTATACCAATTGTTTTGCGAGGGTTAATGCTGGATGAACTTTTGTGGAGAACTCACAGTTATTTTAAAAAGATGGGAAAATAAATCAGGGTTACTGGATCCATTTAAGCAAAACTTTTTTTCAAATACAATCCTTATAAATGTATTCCAATGATAAGTAGCAAGTTTATAGTTTAAATTATATGTTACAAATCCAGAAACAAAATCTTAATTGCAGCTCGAAGGACCAAAATACTACATACGAAGTTCTCTAGACATAAGTATAAAAAATAATGAGCATCACAAAGAAAAAATACAGGCCCCTGTAATACAAAATTCTTCCTAAAAACACCAGGTACAAGACAACGGCTCCGATTTGGCAAGTGTCGACGACATGCGAGTGGCGTCCGCTGCCAACAAATACAATTTACATCCAGTATTCCATGAGGTGTACGGGACTGCCAAGACTCCTAACTACGCTGTAGCTGTCGTGAAGAAAGACAGCACTTTCAAAAATATGGAGGATTTGAGGGGTAAAAGGTAAGAAAAAGAAAATATGTTAGATACCTATATAAATAGGTGCCCTAAGCGTCTCTGCACACGATCGATTTCGGAGCGACAGTTGACAGATTTCTTTGTCAAATCTGTCAGAAATCGGTCCGAGTCCGGTAATCTGTCAAACAATCGCTCATGTGCCTAAACGCTAATTATACTTCTGTAGGTATAAATAAGATTGAATGTTGTTGACAGAGTAAGTAGGTAGGTATAATAAAACAAAATATTTTTCTATCTATTTTTAGATATAGGTATCTAACGGATAAACAAGTTTTTACTATCTTTCACGAGAAAAACATGGTGATTATTCTAAATGACATCCCTTAAAAAAAAGACAATGTTTTTATAGGTTCAGCATACTCAGTAGTATGCTGAACCTATAAAAACATTGTCTTTTGCAAAACTATGTAGGTTTTTGCGTTTTTTTTTCACGGTGGGAAATCATCGAATGACTTCCTCCGCCCTGGGCGGGGCGGGAGGAAGTGTCAGACTTTTACTGACTAAACCTATCCATGTTCCTTCTCGTGCCCTTTGCGTTCCGGGGGCGCGGTATCTCTTTCGAACAACCCGCAGCCCCGACAGGCCTTTAATGGCCTTAATTTGATTTTTCCAAAATCTAGCTGATTGGCTAGTTCAGTCTGTTGGATTGGATAACTTAATTGTTTCCTAACTTCGTTTCAGTTAAGACTCAAGACTTAAGTCCCTATATTAAAAAGATAAGAAAAAAAAAAGACTGAAAAGAATTTAGCACCTAGGTTGGTACAAAACTAAAGAAACTAATCAACAGATATAAAACTTTCTTAACAAGTTCCTACAATATAGTGAAACGAACTATTCTACCGTGTAACGATGTACCAAAGTACTGGAAGGAAAAATAATATGAAAGTATATTACTAATATCCGGCGCTTCACTACACAAAGTAATTTTCCTGTTTATCTATACAAATCTGTATAACTAAATAAAATTAAAGTGTCTGTTTGTACCTAATATGAAATTGACAGATTTTTACTAAATACGTACCTATGAATATTTACACGGTAATTAGACCAAAAGTCCATTTCTTTTTATATTTGTCTGCATGTCTGTTTGTTTGTCTCGGCTAATCTCTTAAACGGCTGGACCGATTTGACGGGACTTTCACTAACAGATAGCTTTTTTTTATAGACGGGAAATCATTAAATAACTTCCCCCGCCCTGGGCGGGGCGGGAGGGAGTGTCAGACTTTCACTGACTAAAACCCGTCTATGTTCCTTCATGTGCCCTTTGCGTTCTGGGGGCGCGGTATCTCTTTCGAACAACCCGCAGCCCCGGACTGACAGATAGCTAATGTTATAAGGCGTAACCTAGGTTACTTTTATATTAGGTGCAAGCCTCACGTAACCACGTCGTCTTCGCGGATGGCGTGGCATGCGTTAAGCATTTTCTTCGCTCACAAAAAAGGTTACTTTTATATTAGAAAACAGAATTAAGTATCCGCGCAATAAAAATCAAATTCGCGTGAACGAAGACAGGGGCATTAGCTTGTTCTAAGTAGAAAACTTGCTTTAACAAAACATCCGCTCTTCAGTAACGACGGCTCAATCTGGACAAATCAGTCTAAGGTACAGAGTAGGTAGGAACGATGCCTATTGAATTTGTTTAGTCCTTTTGAGCCAGCGAATTCACGACTTTCGATTTCTTTCGAGACTTCGAAACAAATTCTAATGAACATTTCCTTTTAAATAGATAACTTTTATTTAAGGTTTTGGATTTGAGGCGATCACCTAGATTTGGAAGGAACGAAGGGTAGTTTCAGAACTCGTCTGTTTCCATTTTTTTGTTATATAGAAAGCTAATCTCCATAATTATATTGGATTTGTTAGGCCGTTTTCACATTAGGACGTTAGCAGCGCGACAGTAGTGCGGCAGAAGTACATTCCTTCACATTACAAGAACAGATCAAAGTTTAGGTCAGTATAATACTAATAAAAATGGATGCTGTGGGCGACACAGCTCTTCTGTTTTTTTATTATGAAATTCTGACGGGGCGACAGTCGCGCGACAGCTGCGCTGCTAAAGTCGCCTAAATGTGAAAGCGGCCTTAGTCTCGAACTCCTGAACGAAATAGCATTTTAATACATCCTTGCATTGAAATGCTCGTTGATGCCCTTTATTATAGAGTAGATAGAACCTGGGTACCTATAATAGTTACCTACTTTTTTGTTGACCTACTTGATTCCAGAATAGCTCTAATAATAAGAATAATCGCGTCTAAGCTCCCAAAAAAATCCCATTTGTTTTGTTAAGCAGAGTCAACGAAAGTTTTCTTAATTTCAGGTCTTGTCACAATAGCTATGGCAGCTTCAGCGGATTAGATGCTCCGCTGTACTACCTGATCAACAAGAGAATTATTACAGATGGCCAGGTAAGTCATTTAATTAATGACAGCTTTTTAGCTAAATAACTAATGGGAAAAATACAAAGCAACTTCGGGTACGAATTGGTAAAAATCGGGCTGACGGGTGTACCTATGTCAAAAATCTGTGATTCTATACACAGGAAAGCAATATTCTAGCAATGTGAGGAATGTGCGTAAAATTGAAAGCAATGTGCTTGAAAAAAAACGAGAGTGATTTTAAAAACTTAGTGAGCCGCCAGCCTCATTTCAGAATGGCCTGTCTCAGTGAATGTTTAATCTTTAAAGTAATTTCCTAGAATAAGATCAAAGTTATTGAAGCTAGATACGTAAGTACCTTACGTACCTACAGTTACAATAATCGCGAGACAGATCACCTGACAGAAATTTGTTTTTGTAATCTGTGGTAGCACTGGTAGCTAACCTATACACTTAACTACGGCTCAGAAACTTTTTTGCCACTTCAACAAGATTACGAAATTACTATAGTTGACCTATTTCCTGACCAAGGTTAAGCCTCGAACAAGTAACCTATTTATTCTTCAGAATACTATATTACTTTATTGATAGATAAGTACCTAATATCTTTTCTTTTTTTCTTCTAGTGCATCAAACACTTGGGTGATTTCTTCTCAGGAGGCTCCTGTATACCGGGTGTTGATAAACCAGAAAACAATCCTAGAGGTATGGTATCCATATAGTGATAGGTACAAACCGCGCCATTAAAGAAACGAATTAAAGATGGCGGCCAAACAAAGGAGTTTATCATGCCATTTCATTCGCACAGTATAGGGCGCGAGTGAGAGAACAATATAAGCAACACCATCTTTTATTCGTACCTTTAATAGGTCGAGTTATTCCTATGTAACTAACAAACTTTGAAATTACCTAGTAACATAAGTTTTTGAACTAACATACCTACAATACAATTTTCATTTGTTACCAAAGCATTTCTTCTCCACTGTACAGTTTTGGGGCAACTTGGTACTCAATAAGTTTTGTTTCAGGCGATGACGTATCGAGACTTCGCCAACAATGTTCGGGAGACAGCAGCCCCTTCAAGTGCCTTCAGGAAAACCGCGGAGACGTAGCCTTTGTTTCAAGTAAGTTTGTTTGTACTGACGCTGCTTGCTGTCAAAGTAAAAGGTTTCCTGTACGGTCTGCAAAAAAGATAGTCGTGTCTTTAAAATTGCTCATCTGAATTTTTATAAAGGTTAAGGTAGGTTAAGGTTAAGGTGAAGCTTTTGCTAGCGACTTTGTGTAAATTTTCATACGTATTCCTAATTTGATGATAAATAAATTATGTAGGTTCTTATAAGCGAAAGAATATCCAAACGAAAAAACAAGGGAACAAACTTTTGAGATTTATAATTAAAGATAAGCAATAGTATATGAAGTAGGTAGCTATTGTGTTGCGTTTCAATAAACATTTTTTTTCTTTATTTTTTCTCAACTCTTTTGTTGACCGTACGTACTTAGTTGTTTAACGGTTTAATTTATCAACCGCACAAAGAGAAACTCATTTCGGTACAATACGAGTTGTTCTAAATTAGCGTAAGTAGGTACTTGAGTTGATTAGTACGTATTAGGTTACGTCACAGGCAGTAATCATTAGTTCGAAGTTGACAGCGTTTATCTACTTAGAAGAGAAAGATGTTTAGGTATCTACTAGTACCTACGATAGATTAGTAATTTCCCTATTAGCGGTCACACAGATTAAAGTTTATCTTATAAATATAATATTACAGTTTAGACAGACACGCTTTCTAGTCATAAAGACCATTGAAGACAGTTTTGGTCCTTCGGTACATACATACAACATACAATCACGCCTGTATTCCCCGAACGGTTAGGCAGGTGCACCAATATACACCCACAGTTCGCCGGTATGCTTTTTAGGCCCCATGTAATAGGGGGCGAGTCTATTACCATCAACCGGGCACAAATCCTAACTCCGAGCTGCTACTGAGAATTTCATAGAAAAACCCAATAACACTCTTGCTCGGCCTGGGAATTGAACCCAAGACCTGTAGGATAGCAGTCGCGCTTAGGACCACTAGGCTACCGAGGCAGTTACAAAGTTTTTTTGGTGGTCCTTTAAATAACCATCATGTACCTACTACCTATATCTAATCTATCCAATCACCAGGTGCGGATCTATCGAACTTCGACGCATCGCAGTACGAACTGCTTTGCTTGAACCGCGAGGCCGGTGGACGCGACACCCTCGCTAGCTACACAACGTGCAACATCGCTATGGCTCCCTCCCGCACATGGCTGGCCGCTAAAGACTTCCTATCTGACGTCTCTATCGCACACACACCGCTCAGTCTGGCTCAGCTACTAGACACCCGAACAGACCTTTTCAACATCTACGGCGAATTCCTCAAGAATAATAACGTTATTTTCAGTGTAAGTTTCAAAACAATTGTTGGCAAAACATTGCTTTCCGATTCGCATTTGAACCCATAATATTATTATGCCATTGTTTTAGAACGCGGCGACTGGATTGGCGACTACAGAGAAATTGGACTTTGAGAAATTCAAGCAAATTCATGATGTCATTTCTACCTGTGGTGTAGCTTGAAATATTACTTTATTATACTAACTCTTCCCTTTATCGAGGGTTAATTTTTAAGTTTACTAATTTAGATGAAAAACTATTGTAAAAAAAACTGTTTTACTTCTTTTGGGTAGGTAATCTTGAAACAATAAGACTGGTTAAACAGTAGCCCAATAGCAGTAAAGCAGTTAAAAAAAAGACAAACAAAATGTGAAAGGAGGCCTTAAAAACAAGTCTGATTGATTAACTTTTATTTCATCTCTTACATTGACAATAAATAAGTAAAAATAATACTCAACAATATTTTATTTTGTATTCGGGTCTTAATGAGAAATTATTATAATGCCGCTAATATCAATGTAATTACTACGGAAAGACCAAGCATAGCATAGCCTGAAGAATAAACTTCCTTGATTGTGAGTCCCTTAGCCATATCCCAGATGAGATGTCTGATTCCATTGGCAAAATGGTAGCCCACAGGAGCAGCAAGCATAAATTTTGCCAAAAATATAGTTGTAGCAGACAAGTTCATGTTTTCAACGATTGAAATGTAGTGGGAGATGTCATGTGGCAATACCAACGCTCCAATGCCCAGCGCACTGAAGTAACCCGCTAGGACCATTCCTAGAACAATGGTTGTAAATAATGCAAAAATCTTTAACCAATGGCAAAGACAATAAAGCTAACCTCAAAGAATATTTCAAATATTATCAAAATCACTAAACCTGTTATCAAAACCAGTTTCTTCATTAAAACATTTCAATACAAGGCTTACTACTTACTACGCTAAGTAGTAGTCTTATCTGTGATGTTTAACTTTAATGTACACATTAATTAAATAGTCAATAAGAACTTATTAAAATTTAATAAAATTACATACCAGTTGTTCTATGGGTAATTGACAGTATGCTGGTCAACTGTGGCTGGTAAATGGTAAGATGTGGTGACATAGGGCGTTTGAGACGAGCGTTCCTATCATCATGATGCTCCGATTGAGGCTCTTCAAACTTCTTATACACGATCTTTGGAACACCCGCTGCAGTTTGAGCGTAATTTACAGAGCCCAGCACACTAGGGACCTTATAGAAACTCGCTAACATCGAGCGAGTGCCCAACCTGAAACATTCATAATATGCGCATGCAACTTACAAAACACTGCCAACTTACACAAACAAGGGATAGCCTTGTTACATAATTTGTCAACATACCTGCCACAACTGAAGAGTGCCATTTTATTCGTAAAAAGTGTTTTGACACTCTCGTAGACTTCTGCAAAAGATGATAATTATAAAATATATTATAAAACCTAATAATTTGCAATAAAAACAAACAAATTACAATCTACGCTCACCACTGAGTCTAACGATATTATTTTGTTTGAGCGAAAAGCGAGCGAGCGAGTCAGCGGTCAGAGATTTGATTTGACTTGACAATTGACATATTATATGACGTTGACAGTTGCACCGTTTAGTTTACTTTCTTGTGCCACATTAGTTAAACAAACATTTCACCAATATTGTGTCAGATCAGTCGGAGTCGGTCTACTGACAAGTACAGCTGGCAAAATACTAAACACTTGGACATCGCGTCGTCGTGAGTAGTGTAAAAATTACATCGGAAAAAGCCAAGCTCATCTACAACGTTCGGGAGAATATTTTATTAATTATGTTTTATTATTTTGAGGTGGCATCACTAACAATTTTAACATGAACAAAACAGGATAGGGGTCTTGAGCTTTCAAATCACGTTCCTATTCACAAACTCATTTGTCAAATACTTGGTTGGGTTTGTCATAAAAAAAATATATAATTTTGTTGCCAAAATACAATTCTCAATAAGATTTTTTTAGAATTTGTTACTAATTCATGTTTACTTAGTAATTTAAATATATTTCAAAATTATATAACTATAAGTAATGGTAACGTAAAATTACGTCAAAAGAAACGTAAATGTCATCAGTCCACTGACAATTTGTGGAGTAAATTCCGGGAAAAGTAATTTTCTTTTCATTTTCATTTCATTGTAAATGTTAAAAATAGAGAAACAGCACCTCTTACTGTTTAATAGAAATATGTTACGTTTATTAGCCTTAACCGCAGTAACTGCTGCTTTTAGGAGCAACTTCATGACAGCTTCAGCTGCTGCAATGAATGCTGTTGACTTCGAAGTATTTGGCCGGGTCCAAGGAGTATTCTTCCGAAAGGTTCGTGTTCCTTTGACTCACGTCATAGTTACTTTATTCTTGGCATTTGCAAACTGCTAGACTACTACCTACCTACTTCATCGCCTTCAAAAGTTAGCCTTTCATTAATATTTCAACTAGGCAGTTATTTATAAAAAATCGTTTAGTAGCTCATCCCATTTTTGAATTGATTGAGTGTTGGTTGATATTTGCCTCAGGTTATGCCCTATTATCTGTGCCTTCAGGGTATGGGAAGAGGCCTGTGTCCTGCAGTGGGACAATTATAGGCTGGTATTATTATTCTCCTTTATTCATAATTAAATACAAATCAATTCAATATAAAAATAAATGAATGTTTAAAAATATAAAAGTCGATATAAAATTGTGAAACAGACCTGATCAAATAATGCCTGTTGTTGGTGTTCAACCAAAAAGGTGATTCAAAAATTAAATATAATCTTTAAATTTTTATCTAGTCTCTAATGTTCCACTGCTGGGCAAAGGCTTCTCCAAGTCCTTCCAAATATTCTTTTCTTGCGCCACCAAGAACCAGCCCTCTTATTATTATTTATTTGATTAATTACTCCACAAACAAAGATATTTTATATAACTTTTCCAAGCCTGAGTTTAATCAATGGCCACTGTAGACTCATTTATATATGTATGCATAGTACCAGACAGTCTTCAACATATATTTTAAACTGTAATATATTATTTGGATGTGTCTGAAAGATTAAAATTTTTATTTAAATAAATTATTTTTTCACATTATCAACCTTTTTAAATTAAAACCAAAAACAATGTTCTTAAAAAAATTCACATTGACATTGTCATAAAATAATTGTCAGCGGTCTTGTTAAGAATAAAATATTCAATAATTATCAACGGGTTGTAATAAAAGCAGGACCATGCCTTTGCAGGCGTTGGACTTTGAGGTCTTTGGAACTGTACAGGGGGTCTATTTTCGAATGGTATGAATCAAAGGCTTCTAATATGTATGAATAATTTGCTAGGTACTTGAGGTTTTGATTTACAGTCCTGACTTCCTGAGGGCCTAGCAGGAGCATACTTCTTCTTTTCGTGTTGATTGACAACGAAGTCAATAAAATTTTCAAAGAAATTTTGTCTGACCAGTATTGAGCAACCTTTACAGCTTTATCATTGCCCTCGTTTAGCTCTTAAATGGTGCAGGTGGATGTGGGAACAGGCAACTAAGAAGGTTGTGTATGTTCTGTGATGATGCTCTACACTGGCATGAGCATGCTGAGTAGACATAACAATTTTTTATTTAAAACATTTATTACGGCAAACGGCATGACGCTCTTTATGCCACCACTGTCGACTTAATTAACTTCAATGCAGACGAAGTCGCGGGCAAGTCATTCTTCTTCTTAGCATTTCGATGACAAACTAACAAATAATAATGCTAATAAAAAGAAGTTTGAAAAAAAGTGTTAACGGTCAGAAACTACCAATAAAAAAAAAACTTTTTATAAACAACATTGTTCTCCGTATTTCTCCTGTATCGTGGGTGCATTTAACATATAAACTCATATATACAAACAACCAGATACGGGAAAAGTACTGCTGCTACTTTTGCAGGCCATTCATTTGTTTCGTGCGGGAATCGAACCCGCAAAACGCAGCGTAGCAGCCAATCGCTCAGCCACTGCGTAAAACGTGTCGTAACTACATCGTTTGGCAATCGTTTATCGTTGTATCCAATTGAGTTATTTTTAAAATACATAAAAGTTTTATCGTGTAGCTCATATTATGTTGGTGAAATAATAGCCAAAGCACTTCGTTTTTTTATGCTTTATAAAAATGGCATTTCTTTATAATGATAACTTTTTAATTATTAATTTCTTACACCAATTTTATTCTTAAAATAACAATAACTACAAAAAATAACATTTACCCGACCTGAGAAATCAATCTAGGACCTCATGCTCAGCGTTCAAAGCACACAGTGTATTGGTGCGTTCAACATACATACACAAACAACTAGACATATAGGCTATACAAATATTTGTTCCGTGCGGGAATCGGACCCGCGTCACGCAACGCAGCAGCCAATCACTTAGCCACCACGCCAACCATGTCATCATACTTGACATTCTATTATAACAAATATAACATACCATCACGCGGATTACGCCTGCATTCCCCGTAGGGTTAGGCAGAGGTGTACCAATGTCCACCCACAATTCGCTGCTATGTTTAAGTCCCGTGTAGAAGGGGGCGAGCCTATTGCCATTAACCGGGCACAAATCATAACTCCGAGCTGCTACTGAGAATTTCATAGAAAATAAAAACCCAATACTTTGCTCGACTTTTTTTTTAGGATGGGAAATCACATTTCTTTTTCCGCTATAGGTGGAGCGGAAGGGAGTGTCAGGCTCTTACTGATTAAAACCCATACGTGTTCTTCCTAATGCCCTTTGCGTTTCGGGGCCGCGGTGACTCTTTCGAACAAATTCCGCAACTCTCAAGACCTCTAGCGTAGTTAGCAGTCGCGCTTAGGACCAGTAGGCTAACGAGGCAGTAACATATATAACATACATATACATACCATCACGCCTTTATTCCCCTCGCCCAAGCACCAGCTGCCTCGTTAGCCTAGTGGTCCTTAGCGCGACTGCTACACTAGAGGGTTTTGTGAGGGTACATTAGATTGGGTTTTTCTATGAAATTCTCAGTAGCAGCTCGGAGTTTGAATTTGTGCCCGGTTAATGGCAATAGGCTCACCCTCTATTACATGGGACCCAAAAGCATACCGGCGAACTGTGGGTGTATAAAGGTACACCTCTGCCTAACCCTTACATTTTATTAGATGTTCTAATAATGTTTTTTTGTCTACAGCATACCAAAGAGCAGGCTGAAAAGCTTGGTCTGCGGGGCTGGTGCAAGAATACGGCGCATGGAACCGTGCTAGGCCACATGCAGGGACCGACTGACAAAGTTCAGGACATGTAAGTGTTATGGCAATTATTATAATGGGTATAAAATAACGGACCCGTAAATTGAGTTTTTTATTTGGCTATGTACAGACAGCGCCAGCCTCCTTAATCGGTTACCCATCTTGCATTTAAATTCGTTCAAAAAGGGTAACCAGTTGATGACGCTGTCTAAATGAAACTCGTTTTCCACTAGTAATCTTTGATAAATGCGACTTAGTTTGTTGGTCAGTATGATGCGTAGTTAAAGGCTATGTGAAGTGTGTCTTGTTACACTACGTAAGGCGTTATCGAAGTACGAAGATGGCCCGGCTATCGCCATACACTTTTACAAGCTCGGGCGGAAGCACCAGCTAACATGCAGTTGACAGCTTTGCTATGCGGAGCCCAAAATCTGCTTCATGTTACGATTTCTTACAACAAAAGTACAACAGAGGAAAATCAAATGGCGGTTGAGCACTTTTCAACCTTATAACTAATAACATAAGGGTGAAAAGTGGTGCATCGCCATAGTACGCGATTTATCTCTCTTCAGACACTTCTCCGCCAGCTTTTAACTGTTTTGATGGAGAACAAAAAACGTACTGTTATTTTGCGAGAGAAAATCGCAAAATTGGCATGGCTACCAAATATTTCTTTAGAAATAAAAATCGAAATTTTATGGCAGTATCTCTCAGTTAGCTAATAAAAAAGATCAATCATATTGAACTAGCTTTTGCCCGCGACTTAGCCCACGTAAATGTTGGTAAATTTGGTTATCGCGGACGCAGACGTAGTCGCGGAATAAAAAGATTGCCTATGTCCTTTCTTGACATTCAAACTTAACACCCCTATCAAAATTTCATCCAAATTGATTCCGTAATTTAGTCGTGAAAGCGTAACACACAGACAGAGTTACTTTCCCATTTATAATTATACTTCATTGCTGCATCCTAGGAGATTTAATAAACCATGTAGTACGTTTTCCGTTGTACTGCATCGTCACACGAATTTTAGATCTTAAATAAAATAAAAAAGGATTGGTAATTGGCAACACTACTGTGACATCCTGCCGACAGATGGCGCCATCATCATTCGTTTTCTCGTGTGTTGCATCGTCCGCGCGTGCTCCGTAAAGTTTTTTCTTTTTAGGTAAAAACTTCTGGTTTTAGTGAGTTTAAAAGTGAAAATGGGAAAAAGAACGAAAGAAAAAACCAATGACGAGATCAGAAGCAAAATTAAACGTTTGGAAAAGGAATTAAAGTCCAGACAAAAATCACCGCCGCCATTTCAAAATGAAGGTACTTACACTGGTTTTTTCATGATATATTAAGTTTACTTTTGGCATTCGGAATAGCATTAATGTGAAGTGAACACAAGTAATGGCGTTAATAACTTTTTACCCACATAATATTGCCAAATAAGTATCACGTAGTTTTATTTCCTCAGTGGTGGCACGCGATGTCATCCGGAAATAATCTACCTACCCACATACCTACCTACTTTTTAACGTGGTGGTATGCAAGGCTAATTTGAATTTGAATGCCTCCAGAAAGTTAGAACTCCTATCAAAACTTAGGAAATATCATGGGCCAAGTTATTATTATTCCCTCAGTGGTGCCACGAGATGTCACCCGGGAATAAGTTACCTACTTTCTTAACGTGGTGGTACGTGATGCCATCCAGAAAGTTAGGATTATTATAAAAACCAAAAACTATAGGCCAGGCTATTATTATTCCCTCAGTGGTGCCACGAGATGTCACCCGGGAATATGTTACCTACTTTCTTAACGTGGTGGTACGTGATGCCATCCAGAAAGTTAGGATTATTATAAAAACTACAGGCCATGCTATTATTATTTCCTCAGTGGTGCCACGAGATGTCACCCGGAAATAAATATAATAATAAATACACCCGGACGTAAATATATCATACTGATGAATGTTTGCTCTCCTATCAGATCATGGAAACGACTTCGAATATGACCATGAAGTTGAGTTTGAAGCTCATGATGGAAGCAGGGGTAGTGACAATGATTATGAACCAAGTGCGGAGCATCATTGGCCCGAATCAGTAGTTCAAATGCTGACATCTACAACTGGCTCAGTTGACCCTGAGGTCCCTTCCCTTGAAAAATTGGCAGAAGAGCCTCACAAAGATTCAACATTGGCTCAAGGTGAGGAAGATGCAATTCCTTTGGAAGTCTTGGCAGTCTTAGGAGAAGCTAAAAAGTCAGAGGAAACTCTTGGGAAGAAAATACCTACGGAGGTCTCTGAACGTTGGGGTAGAATCCTACTGGAAGGCCTAGCAAACGATCAAAAGGAGAACTTGTTGAATAAAATGCTGATACCAGAAAACTTTCAATTCGCTAAAGCCCCTAAGTTGAATGCAGAAGTTGCATCAGTTGTCAATGAACCAACCAAAAACCGGGACAAGCGCTTGGAAAAATTGCAGAACCAACTGGGATCAAGTATTGCTGGCTTGGCCAATTTAACATCAGAGCTACTTACCAAAGATCTCAGTAAAATAGATATGATTAAACAAATAGCGGAGATAAATCAGATCCTGCTGGATCTTCATTACGAGGAAACATTGAATCGCAGGAGACTCATTATTCCTTTGTTAGATAAAAGATTTCTCCGAATAATTCAAGGTGTGAAACGTGACAAGTACCTATTTGGCGATAATTTGGGCGAAAATATTAAGGCGACCAAACAAATAGAACAATCCAGCTGGCAGATCAAGAAATCAATTGCATTACAACAGTCTACACCTCGAAGATTCAATGCCATGGGTGCGGTGCAGGGAAACGCGCGTGTGCCTCCGCGTCAATCGAGCGGGCGAGGAGCTGCACGAGCGCCCCACGCTCGATACTACCAGCCAGCTCACCCGCCAGCCAGCAGCAGGGTGCCGCCAGCACCGCACCGAGCGCCGCCGCCGCAGCCGAGCCGCGTGCAGGACCGTCGCGGCCGCCGCTAGAGGTACCACACGCTGGTCGTATTCAGTATTTTTTACACAATTGGTTAAACATAACAACGGATCACCGAATATTGGAGGTAGTACAGGGTTATAAATTAAAATTCATTCAAATCCCTATACAACTTACGGAAACAAGTAACCCATCTTGCTCAAGAACTGAAATGTTAAACTCTATTGCACAACTTAAAAATCTAGGATCTATTGTGCCTTGTACAGATTGTAAAGGTCAGTTTATTTCTCCTATTTTCCTAACTCCGAAAAGTAACGGCACATACTGATTTATTCTAAATTTAAAATCACTAAATAAATATATATTACAGTCACATTTTAAAATGGAAGATATTCGCACAGTATCAAAACTATTGTGTAATGATGTGTACATGGCAACAATAGATCTTAAGGATGCATATTTTTTTGTACCAATACACAAATCTTATAGGAAATACTTGCGATTTCGTTTTGATGGTAGGTTATATGAATTTACCTGTCTTCCATTTGGGTTGTGCTCTGCTCCATTTATCTTTACTAAATTAATGAAGCCAGTGTTGACCTTCTTACGCAGCAAAGGCCATACTTTAGTTGCATACTTAGATGACCTATGGTGTATGGCAGACAACTACGATTTGTGCATACATACAATAACAGACACTGTTAATACTCTGGAGCGATTAGGATTTATAATAAATTATGAAAAAAGTGTTGTCATACCTAGCAAAATGTGTAAATTTCTTGGAATTGTATTGAATTCACAATATATGACTCTAGAATTACCGACCGAAAAACGTTGTAAAATATATGATATGGTTCGGAATATCTCGGCCAAATCATCAGTTAAAATAAGAGATTTTGCTCAGTTTATAGGTACCTTAACTGCTGCTTGTCCAGCCATAGCCTATGGCTGGCTATATAATAAGCGCTTTGAGAGAGAAAAATACCTTGCCTTGTTGAAAAACCAAGATTATGATGCAAGGATGAAAATCAACCCTTCGCTAAGAGATGATTTTTTATGGTGGGAAATAAACATTAACTCAGTAGTCAATCCAATTAGAACTGGTCACTTCAAACTAGAGATTTTTACGGATGCCTCTCTTTCGGGTTGGGGAGGTTTTTGCAATGGGGAAACTGTTAGCGGTTATTGGTCACAGGAAGAAAAGGAAAATCACATAAATTATTTGGAGTTGTTTGCTGCCTTTATAGCACTTAAATGCTTTTGTAAAACCATCACCAATTCAGAAGGTTGTTAAGAATTGACAACACCACTGCCATATCTTATATTAATAGAATGGGTGGGATTCAGTTCCCACACTTGAATAATATAACGCGAGAGATATGGCAGTGGTGTGAACGAAGGCAACTTTTCATTTTTGCATCATATATAAGATCATGTGAAAATACTGAGGCTGACAAAGCCTCAAGGTTCTCTAACATTGATACTGAATGGGAGCTACATGGATCTTGTTTCCAAACTATAGCAAAGGAGTTTGGTCAACCAGAAATTGATCTGTTCGCCTCTCGGATTAATAATAAATGTTCAAAATTTGTATCTTGGAAACGAGATCCGGATGCCTATGACATAGATGCTTTTTCCCTAAGATGGGATAAATTTAAATTTTACGCCTTCCCTCCTTTTTCTCTTATTTTGAAATGCATTAGAAAGATAATTAATGACAAGGCAACTGGTATATTAGTAGTGCCTGATTGGCCGAGTCAACCATGGTTCCCACTGTATATGTCCTTGGTCAATTCTAAAGTATTATATTGTGGACCAGATGAAAACTTGTTACTCTCTCCTTCCAGAACGGCGCACCCTTTATGGCCAAGCCTTATCCTGGTGTGCGCAGTGTTATCAGGGAAGCGTTCATCAGACAGTCATTAGATAGTGATACCATAGATATAATGATTCAGTCATTATCTAATAATACCTTGCAACAATATAATACTGTGTATAAATTATGGTTTGGTTATTGTAAAGACAATAATTTAGATTTTTTTAAAGTATCAGTTCAAGAATTACTTAATTTTTTTACTATACAGTATAAAAATGGTGCTAAATATGGCACATTAAATTCATTTAGATCAGCATTGTCACTTACCTTAGGTAAAGAAACTTGTGTAAACGACTGCGTCAGCCGATTTTTAAAAGGTGTTTTTAAGTTCAGGCCTAATTTACCTAAATATCAAAACACTTGGGACCCTAATGTGGTTTTGTCTTACTTAAGTGATAAAAATCCTAATGATTCATTAAGTCTAGATATGATTACTAAAAAACTCGCAACTTTGCTTGCGTTGTCTACAGGACAACGAGTTCAAACGTTGTCACTTATTAAAATAAACAACATCTCGTTCTGTGAAGCAGGCGTTCAGATTACAATAGACGAAATTGTTAAAACTTCGGCACCCAATAGGGCAAACCCTAAATTGTTCATACCATGCTACCACGAACAACCACATATTTGTCCAGCGAAAGTTCTCTCTGTTTACCTAGATAAGACAAGGGACTTTCGAAATAAATCAGGTACAGAAAAACTGTTTTTAACTGTCAAAAAACCTATCCGCAACGCCAGTTCCCAGTCCGTTAGCCGCTGGATAAAACAAGTCCTTATGGATAGTGGTATCGACGTGAGCGTCTATTCATCACATAGTACGCGACACGCGTCCACTTCGGCGGCCAAGCGTGCCGGCGCGGGCGTCTCCGTAGACGTAATCAAACGTGCGGCTGGCTGGAACGGTACATCTCTATGCTTCGCGAAATTTTATAACTTACCTTTGAAAGACTCACAACATGATAGAGCTTTCGCTGACGCTGTGCTTAACGTGCATAAATGATTTAATATTCACTGGACTACCGGCGATTTGTTTGAATTAGGTAGGTAAGATCAAAATGAGACAAAAATGCTATTTTAGATAGTTTATTTTTTCTACGGGAGTTGTATACCTGGTAAATTTCTTAAATAAACTTTATTTTCAATACAAGTTGGTATTTTTTGAAATCTGTTTATTTATCATTCTGCAATCAGTCGCTAAACATCTACATGGTTTATTAAATCTCCTAGGATGCAGCAATGAAGTATAATTTATGGTTAATTGAACTTACCTAAGTGAACTTCAACCATAATTATACGAGTTGCTGCATCCGTAGAGATTTAAGAACCCGACCCTCCCTGAAGAGTAAAACCCCAAGTGATTGCAAAATGATAAATTGAATGTTATATGACTCTGAAACGAATGATGATGGCGCCATCTGTCGGCAGGATGTCACAGTAGTGTTGCCAATTACCAATCCTTTTTTATTTTATTTAAGATCTAAAATTCGTGTGACGATGCAGTACAACGGAAAACGTACTACATGGTTTATTAAATCTCTACGGATGCAGCAACTCGTATAATTATGGTTGAAGTTCACTTAGGTAAGTTCAATTAACCATAAATAATAACTAGCTTTTGCGCTCGACTTGTCCGCGTTAATGTCGGTTATATTTAAAATTCAATCATGATTCTAAAGACACGTGGCGCCATCTATTATCATAAGAACGTTATTGTTTTACTTTTTTTCGGGATGCAAGGTACCATAATTATTATGTCCGTGTCTGTACACCTGACAAAGTATATGCAAAATTTTAATATGATCGGTTAAGTGGTACTTATAGGCGTGAAAAGCTAACAAACAAACTTAGTTTCTCATTTATAATATTAGTAAGAATATGGATTGATAGGCAGCCAACCAATACACATTCAAAACAGAAATAGAACGCGATTGAAACGAACTTAGTCTGAAACCAATAAATAAATCATTGTGCATAGTCTCTATCGACACCATCCAACAATATCAATCAATAGTTTTAAAAATCTTTCCATAATACCTATTGGATATCTATTCTATTCTTGGAAATTTTCTGTTCCTTTGCGCCTAGTCACCTACAATTTTTCTCTGCATTATCATAAGGCAGACTGGTAGAAAACGCATTAAGTCCGACTTTATACAGTGTATAAAGTATTAAAGAGCATAAAGTTTTAATAAATAAATATGTATACTAATATAAAAAAGCTGAAGAGTTTGTTTGAAAGCGCTCTCAGGAATTACTGGTTCGAATTGAAAAAATATTTTTGTATTGGTTATTCCTTTTATCGAAGAAGGCTATAAGCTATATAACATCACGCAACGACACTCGGGAGCGGAGCAGTAACTAAAGACGTAACTTACACGGGTGATTATAACCACGGGCACGGGAACGAAATCGCGAACAGAAATTGTGTATAATAAAGCTAAAAAAAAATTTTGTTTATTTGTTTAAACGCGGTAATCTCTGAAACTACCAATCAGATAGGAAAAAAAAATATTTTTGTATATTATAGCCAGATTCATGAGGAAGTAAATAACATCATGCTACGGCGCATGGGAGCGTAGTATTAAAGTCCACGAGCAAAGACTTTATATAACTCGGGTGAAAAAAAATATGCGGACGAAGTTGCGAGCAGAAGCTAGTATAAACCTTGCAAAATCGTTTATTTCGTTTAGCCATCCGAAATTTCAGACCTTATAATTATTTTACAGAGAAAAAATGCAATTAAGAATTTCCCAACGCTCTGTGGCGTATCTCATTTTACGGCAACCCCTAAAATTCACAACTCGATCCAAATGAATGTGAAATTTACGCTACCTAAATGTTAAACTTTTATCTTGCTACGATTTAGCATCGCCGTCAAAGCCAGCAACTCGTAATGAATACGGACCACGATTCATTACTCTGTGAGACCAGCGTGCAAATTAAAGTCGTCGGGACTTTGTAATTAGTTTTCTCGTATTAGAAATTTCCACTGACTGTCTTTGCAGGATGCAATGGCTGAAGACCACGGGGAGCCCGAGTAGCAAAATAGAAAAATGCGAGTTTAAGAATCAGGCGGACATAGAAGAATTCACTTTTACGGATTTCAATATTCGTAAAGATTAACGTTGCCTAAGCTCGTAATGTATGTAATACTATGTGATATTTGTTACAACCATGACTGTAACTTGGTAAGTATTAGTAATTTATTTGGTTTAATTAATACACTCGGACATAACCGCTACTCAAATGCTTTTAATTTTAAACAAACCTTAACATTTACATACAATTATTATTAAAGTTTATTAATTAATTATGCCGTTTACAACATGACAAATGGAACAAAAACTCGACGGGAATTTTTAATTACATTTAGGCTTCGCGTCAACCTCCATCTCGCAAATGTGCAGAAAACAAAAGCTTATCTCCCGAGACCGTAATAAAAGGCCTCCACTCACTCATTAGGTAGCTTAGGTACTCCAGTAATCAGTAAAAACTCTCAGCTCGCTGAAAATTCCATGTTATCAAATTCTCATGTCACCCCGAGAAAACTAATCTCGTGTTATGCGGAGGGACGAAGGTCAAATGTCAAAATGTTGTTGCCTAAGCAAACCAAATTTGGTGAAGGTGAAACATGTGGAAAGTGATATATTCGCAAGGTAAACAATGCGTCAAGACTATCTTATTCTGCTGAATACGCGATTTGTCACTCAGTAACTCAGTATCGACTTACGAAAATAACTCGGAAACCGAGGGACCCTACAGGTGGTTTTGTTTCATAGTTACAACTTACAAGTATTATTACGTAGGTATGTACATACTTGATTGAGTTATTTTTATGCTAAGCTACAGGTAACAATGTAATATGTCGCTCGGGGAGGTAAGCTTATAATTTTGCGTCACGCTAAAAACGTGGGAGAAAGTATTAAAAATAATGTGTTAGGGTCGCTGGTTGAATGAAAAAGTTTCTCCCGAAATATGTGCCTTGGGAGGCATCCCATTAACGCCTGAAAGACTTTCAAGGTTTATGCTGCTGGATTTTATTATGAACTGCTTCCATTTAGATATGAGTGATAGCTACCGAGCCAATATTTTTTTTTATGATATCTTGAATCTTCATGCAGGTGACGAATTCGAACACGGTAACGCGAAGTCGTCATCACGCGCCAATTCGTATAACAATAATCCAATTAATTAAGTTCATAAAAGTAGCAAAGCAAATAACATTCCGCCGAATCAAAGAATTATATACCATCTGTTAGCTAACAATAGACGTCGACCTTGAAGGCTTTTACGGAGGAGTTTTCCCTCGAAAGGGTAGGAAATAATTACGTTCGAGTCAGTAACCCGGGCGTGCGTTATTGATGGGCTCGCGCGGCGGCGCCGAGACGCGCGGTAAGTGGGTCAGGGAGGAGCGAGGGACGCGCAGTCGCTCCGACACTGCGCCCTCAACCCTCAGCCATGGCGGACGCGCCGCCCGAAGTCCTGGAGCTCAACGTGGGCGGCGTGCACTACGCGACGACGCGCGACACGCTGCTGCGCGAGCCCGACTCGTTGCCCGCCGCCGCGCTGCAAGACGCCGAACACCCGCGCGACGCCCGCGGTCGCATTTTCTTCGATCGCGACGGAGTTCTCTTCCGCTATGTTTTGGATTATCTCCGAGACGGCGGGCTCGTTCTTCCGGAGTGCTTCAGAGAACACAAGCGGCTGGCGCGCGAAGCTAAACACTACAGACTCGCCGGACTAGAAAGCGCGGTCCGGGATGCTGACCCGCGTCCACCTAACCGCGAGAAGGGATGCATCACCGTCGGCTACCGGGGAAGCTTTGCGTTCGGCCGCGACGGACTGGCCGATGTGAAGTTCCGCAAGTTATCACGTATCCTCGTCTGTGGGAAGGTGAACCTTTGCCGTGACGTGTTTGGAGAAACCCTGAACGAGTCTCGAGATCCAGACCACGGGCTTGCTGACAGGTACACATCTCGTTTCTTTTTAAAGCACTCGTTTATTGAACAAGCGTTTGACATGTTGCAAGAGAACGGTTTCAAGCTGACTGCTAGCTGTGGCAGCGGCACCGCTGGCGGGGCTGCCGAGCTCAAACCAGGAGTGGACTCGGAGGAAAATCGTTGGAATCATTACAACGAATTTGTATTCACGCGCGAATAAAATGTGCGTTGTGTCGGAATGTGATAATCATCTGCTGTTGATCGGAGTGAGGCTTAGTAATATTTCAGTCAGTCGTTAGAAGAATGTTTAGAAGCATTATTTTCGTAATGCATCTCTCTTGTACCCGGAGTTAGAAGTATAATATAACTTTGAAGTTCTCGTAAGTCGTTCGCAATATTTGCGTAACTGGATAAAGCTTAAAGTTAACTTTTCTTGTCATATTTAAATGACTTTCATGACTGTCGATCATCATAAATGATCGGCAAGTAACGAGGTTGGTAGACAACTATCCGTTGAGTAATATGCAAGTTCAAGTAAGTAAATAAATGTTTAATTATTATGTAGATAATGAAACTTAAATTGTAATCATGTAACAAATAGGTAGTGTTAAATGTAAAAATATTAAATAGTAGTAAATAACCTCCTTTAGGGCTAATTTGGTGTACTGTGTACCTATTTCTATCAAGTTTTTCAGATTATTTTATATTCGATTTATATATCAATGTTTAATAATGTATTTTGAGAATACGTGGGCCATCGATTTTGATAAATGATATGCCAAATTATGATATTACCTTTATGTATAACGAATTTGATATAGTAGCTCTGAGTTACTTCATCATCTGTTGAATACTTTATTATTTACTTCGAGGTACGTTGTACCCAGTGATGTGTTGTGATGAATACGTTTTCCCTTCCTCGTCGTGTAGTATTTAAGAAAATTGGATTTCAAAACTGTAGTATGTATTTCAAAATGAGCGCGTGTGAAATGTACCTTAAAAATACTTAGAATGTTAATAGTTGAAAAAATTATACATCTCAAGAGAATTAAGATTGTAGCGAGAGCATAAGTACATGAAACTTTTATGTAACAACTTAAAGACGCAATTATGACTTGAGTATCAGAACTGTTCAGAGTTAAACTTAGGGAAAATATTGTCGCGCGCACCGGCGAACTTGGATCGTTAGCATACGAATTTATTTAACAACCCCCTGTTATCGTTTCAATTTCTTGCAGTCCTCAGTTTCCTAACGTTGCTATGTCGAATTTAAGCGATCGCAGCCATATCATTAGATTACCTAGATATTTTAAGCTGAACTTCCATATATTATCTTCCTGCTTAAATATGTAGGTAGCAGTATTCCGTAGCCAAATACCTCAGTGTGGATTTTATGGTTGAAAACCATTACAAAAGGTATGTTTGCGATTCCCGTGTGCTGAATTCTGATGTATAGAGTCAAGTACTTGTAATAGATATTGAAAGTGTCAACGTAAAACATGTAAGTTGATTATGCGCTTAATTAATTATAGATAAGTAGACGCCATTGTTATAATCGGCTAATTGTGAGTACATAATAGATTTATTTCAGTCTCCTTGAGAGATTTTTACATCCCGTTTATTAAAATATTATTTTTATATTCTTAAATTATTTCTGTAAGCAAATTATTCTGTAAAATGCTATTCCTTCAGGAATTTTTTATGTGGTACAAACAGCTTTTATTGTTAATAATTTACTGTATTACGTAAAATAATATTTTAAAATATAACTTAATTCATTAAAATTATTATAAGTAAACTTATATTTTTATTAAAAATCATAAATATAACCGAAATCTATATAAGTAGAGTAATGTACCAAATTATGTTAGAATTATAATATTTATTGTGTTTAGAAAAATTAGTTAATGTTAGTGAAATATAATAAATATAATTTATTTAACCTTTATCTAATGGATACTTTGAGTAACCGTTGTGATTGTTATTATAATTATTATATTTTGTTTGTCTGGAGAAAAAAACAGTGTTGGACCTGGACTCGAAAACTATTGTAGGATTTCTAAAAGAATAGTTTTGAGAATAAATTTAGTTAAAAAAATATATTTCTTTTATTGTTTTTCACAGCGGCCCTCCCTTTTACAGTTTACTGAAGATGTTTTTAATCTCAAACATGAATATATATTGTAAATAGGTTGATATATTATTTATGGTTGGATTTGTATAGTCTGCGCACAATTTTCATAGATCAGATACGCTAGTGCTATAATTTACCGCCATAATTTAGTATTCCTAGTCTGTTCTACCGAGAAGTAGTTATTTGCCTATTCAATATTCTTTTTTAAACGGTTCCGACATAATAAATAATTTGCCTTACAAGTTAGGACTTTAAATCATGTACGTTAAAGTCTTTTTTATAATGACGAGATAAATATGGTGACGGCTTGCGGGCGGCAACCGGACGGGCCCTTGCCGTAGCGCATTTCACAGTGTGCTAAAGAAAATCCAGGCTTCTACATAATAGTTAAGGTTCATGTTTGAACACAGGCAGTATAAATTCCATGCAAACATGAAATCGTATGTGCTTCACACTTTATAACTAGTATAAAAAATCTAGTTTACACCCGAATATAATACCTATAAATACATATTGAAATTGTTTTACAGTTACTTAAACAATTTTCCAAACGTAGACTAATGGCATTAAAAAAATATGTTCCGGGAAAATTGTTTAGAGAATATTTATCCTTAGGTTCCCGCTGCGTGAAATTATTTATTAAACAATTATAACGCCTGTTGCGTGTCCAGATGAGACAGGAAAACTTTCAGGAAAAGCCTAACCGGTTCATGTTTCATGCTGTGTAAATAAGTAATACAATGTTTTCATGAGTACGATTTACGCACTCTTTAGCTGAAGATACCGGCAAACTGTGAGTGTACATTGGTACACCTCTGCCTAACCCTTCGGGGAATACAGGCGTGGTGGTATGTCTTAGCAGAAGATATAAGTCATGATCTAATTTCTTATAATTATACTGGGTTTTGGAAAGGGAATATAGATATGGGTTATATTGAAATTTGTAGAGAACAGTTAATTTTGTCTTCCAAAAATGCTTTTATCTGTTGATTGTCGCTTGAGACAAGATTGCGATTAGATTTTGATCGTTTTTAACCACGAGAATTATTGGTCTTCAGATAGCATAGTGTTTTACACTGGATGTTTTTTTAGAAACGAAATGTTTGCATTATTACTGTTATGACATAGGCCATGTCATAACAACATTACTGCAAACATTTCATTTCAAAAAAATCTTTCTGTAAATAGTGTAAAACAAAGTTGCATTTCGTATCTATCTGTTTGGCCGCTTTGTTCTTCAAAACTCGTTGGATTTGCATGCGGTTTTTATCATTATTTAGAGAATTCATGATATTGTAATGGCCTCGTGGTTAAGGGCAAGTACCAATGTGACTGATATGTACTTTCGAAGTTCATTTTGGACATCAGCGACATCGGCGAAAGAAAACCATCATGATAAAGTGGACTTATAATATTAGTCTGAAATCGCCAATCCGCCTAGAGCAAACGTGGTGATCAATGCTCGTGGCTTCTCTGTAATAGAAGAGGCCTTTGTCCTGCACTGAGACAAAAATAGGCTGGTATTGCCAGTAGTCTATATTAATATTATAAAGAGTTAAAGTTTGTGAGTGTGAGGCTGTAGGGAGTTATCTCAATGTACTGAACCAATTTCCAAAACTCTTTTACCCATAGAAATCCAGATTATTTAGGAGTAACATAGGCTATATAACATAGGCCAAAGACGTAACGTGAGGCGGGTGCACGCTTCGTTGGTAAACTTCGGCAAGCACTTGCGCCTCATTCTGCAATAGTCCTACGCCAGCCGGGAATTGTCCTTGGGTGCATTTGCATAGTGCAAACAGGGATAATTGTCGGCTGGTGTTCCATTTCGTTGTAAAGCCATGTAAGGGGCCTCTGCGAGTTGGCTTCGGCTCCTCGTACGCCTTTCAAAGGTCCGGGACACTAGAGTCCGAAAGTACCGAAAGAACCGGGATTTGGTTTTGGAAATTCCGGTTCCTAAAACAACGCAAATTTCCGGGATTTCCCGGTACTTTCGGTTCCGGGATTTCCCGGGACTATTCACTAGGCGGGTGAAATAAACTACGCGGACGAAATCGCTGGCAGTTCGCTAGTGTTTCACATATGTATCAATATTTAACTTTTAATATCACGTTGTTTTGATACCCGTGCGAGACATGGACGGGCGATCTATTTCCATTTCATAATAAAACATTCTGCAATAACAGTTGATATCTAGCATTGTGATATAGACGTCGGAATATAAAGCGTTTCCTGCATGAATACTAAACAAAGACGGAGCGAAGGCTGTGTCTACATAAAAGGCGAAGCAAACTGATTGCTAGCCCATATTTATTGTAACTTAGGTATACACAATGGCTTACATTTTCATTGATCGTTGTTTCAAATGCATATAATAGATGCAACTGAGGACTATGGTGGTTGACCACTTTTTAATCAAAGCCAGAGCATTTATTTCAATTAGACCTATTGCAGGCACTGTTGAAGTTCCAAAGAAAGTTGAAACTATTTTTTTGATCCAAAACTTTAGTCTCTATGGAGAAAAACGAGCAAGAAACTCCATGGACACTCTTTTTAAATTAGATTTGCCAAAATCTTAAATTAAATTAAGGGCGAACTCAATCTTATAAGGACGTAAAGTTAAAAATAGTTAATCGCAATTGTCCACGATTATACCTGTAACTTACTAAGTACATAGGTGACTTTTTATACATTTTAATCTTACAGGAGGTACTCAAGAATATAAACAACTTTTTTATAAGACTGGCTCTTAAAGGTAAAAGAAAAGAACGCACATTCTGTTAACAACGTTTTTTGAGAACAGTCGACATCATTAGTCGTTGGATAATTGTTTACCTAAGAGCGTAGGTACCTAACAAAAATCCTGCTGATTTACAACACCCCCCAGCCATAAGGAACGTTAGTCCTTTGCGGAATTGTAAGGACATTAAGCAAACTTAATACATTGTAAATCTACGCGCCCTTAAGACGATCATCGCGACAATTAAGTGAGGACACGACAGAGGGCCTGTAACCCTTGTCATCCCTTTTTAGGGCACAAGCCTGATTTATTCGCCTGTTGTCCAATAATACCTGCTTGAATAAAACGTAGTGCGCTAACATAAAATACTGTAGTTTCTTGAAACGAATAGTTTGGAAGGTGAATGTACTTTCCCAGAAAAGTATTTCAAGAATTGTAATGTTTACAACGAAGAACGAATACGTACCGCTGTGTTCGTTGTAAATATTACGATTCCTGTCTTCTTAATTTATTATCTAGAAACTGTAGAGACTGGCTGTTTTTTTTTTTTAATACTGGTCTTCGGAAATGGTGAACACATTATAATCATTAAGATCCAAATCTCCAAAAATACTTTTAAGGGATGTGTTGGACGCCATCACGCCTGTATTCCCCGGGGTTAGGCAGAGGTGTACCAATGTACACCCACAGTTTGCCGGTATATTTAGGTCCCGTGTAATAAGGGGCGAGCCTATTGATATTAACCGGGCACAAATCCAAACTCCGAGCTGCTACTGAGAATTTCATAGAAAAACCCCATAGTAGTTTTCATAGTGGTAGACGCCTCATTTAGTTTTTCCGTCTTGGGCCCTTAGCAAACTAAGTTCGCCTCTGGCTACTTGACATTCTTACTAAGCATCTTTTAGTACCTTTTGCTTTGTACATAATAACAGACCGAAGAAACAGAAGCCAGTGACGCCGCGAAGTTCATTGAAAATTGTTGCAGTGTACGATTACCGAGAAAAATGAGTAAGTCAGAGAAAGAAAATCAGGTTGGTATTAAACTTTTAACCTACATTTACACATAACCCACATAAGACTTGGATCTGAATGTGTGAAAGACGGTAGGTACTAATATAAGCAGGCCTGAATTCAATATTGAGATGGTATGGTAAGGTCCTTTCAAGGCTACAAAAAAGTAGGGCCTTTGTAGTTCTTAAATCGTGAGATTGGCCGAGTTGATTGATTGATTGATAGGGAAATTGGATTTTTTGTTGTAGTGTAGATTGTTGAATATTTACAATACTTACCTACTTTTTTAAGATCCTGCAGAATAATAGGTTTAGAAAAACATTTTAAAAAATCTCATTAATTTCATTTAAGTACCTATATTTTCCCTTTTTTTAATTTCAATTCCCCTAATTCTAACCAATTTGGTTCACAAGACCCAACACAACTGACAAACAGACGGACAGCGGAGGCTTAAAAAGAGTCCCATTAGCTCCTTTCGGGCGCGGAACTCTAAAAAAAGTCAATTTATCTGAAAATGTCAATTCATATTGTTTTTATTGAAACACAAAGATCGATAGGTGTGACCTACAACGGCACGCAGTTCAGCGAAATTGTTTGACCTTTTTCTCTAAATATTTTATAAGCTAAAACTGTTCTCTGATGGTACAGACGATACGAAAATGGATAGCTATTAATATAATTATAGATTTAGCTACGTAGGTGTGAAATTACCTCAATCTATTTTAGTTAAAGCGATTATGATGTTAATTTATTGATCAAAGGAAGAGTGTAATGTTTTCAGGGTTTGTGTGTACCTATGTGAGTAGGTACTTATGTGAATTTCTTTATAACACACAACTACACATCACAACACACACACCATAACTTGTAAATGCCTAAGCCGAAATAGATGTATGGGCTATCATCACCGTGGATTTCAGAGGGGCGACTAAGGGCCGATACATGCCGGGGCTGCGGGTTGTTCGAAAGAGATACCTACCTCGCCCCCGGTACGCAAAGATGGAACATGAATGGGTTTGAGTCAGTAAAAGTCTGACACTCCCTCCCGCCCCTCCCAGGGCGGGGGAAGTCATTTGATGAAATCCCATCGGTAGGTAAAAAAACCCGTGGTTTAAATAGGGTATGGTCGAATATCGTGAATTTTGGAGAGTGAAATTTTGAGGATAAACCGAGGAATAGATATGTAGGTAAGAAGGTAGGCGTACTTGCCAGATTTAATACTGGGCCCTTTTTCAGGTATCAGGTATAAAAGGTATCTTAATCACTTTAGTTCAAGTTTGACGGCAACAGAATTTTTTACCTATAAGTTTTACAGGATATTGTTGATTGAAGATTTCATAGAAATACCCAATAAAACTTTGCTCAATCTGTCCATCCATCCATTCTTGACTTCCAATTCCATTTATTTATAGCACTCATTAAGTTATAATGACATAAAGCCTGCCTACGTATATTAAGTATACCTAAACATATATGTCACAAAGCAAATCGTCTAAATATTTGAGGTTTATAATATAAAAACCCAGTAGCCTGCAGGGTTCATTGGACTAATACCCCTTTGATCGCCTTCTCTGGGGGAATGTTTTTCCAAAATTATTACCGGCCTCGTTTTACGCCCTACAGCCGTATCGAGTTTACCTCAGTAAGCAATTTCTGGCATATTTAAGACCTTCAGAGGTAATAGGGGCTTTATAAAAAATATTCTGTGTAAAGGTGTATGTCTACTACACCGTACCATATACCATGACTGTGCTATGAACGCCTCAGGCACAAAAAAAATATGACATGCACTGTGCCCACTAGAACGTCAACTGACACGATCGGCACAGTGGCTAAGCGATTGGGTGCTGCGCTGCGTGTTACGAATTCGACAATATTTTTGGCGAAGTTTTATTCTGATTGGGTAACTTGGCGGAGCAATCGTAACGCACACGATTTCCGCACGGAATAAATATTTGTATGCCTACAGATAGTTGTTCCAGGTCTGACTGTTTATGTATGTGAGTATATGTTTGAAAAATTACAGGATACAGGAGAAATTTGTAGAGTTAAAAAAAAATGTTCTCGCTCCGTGCATGCCACATGACAGTGTTGCTCAGTATAACGGAACGATCTCGTGAATGGGATACCTAGTCTCATACATTTCAATACGAAGATTCCTTTTTTGCCTGACACGGTCCTAACACCATCATGATATGGTACGATGTAGTGGGCAGACGCCTTTATAAGTACACGTGAAATTATATGACTTGAATATTTAAACAGGTACCTATTGGTCGGTCATCCCACATTTTCTCGTTGGTCGTTAGCGGGGCTACTGAACCTGAGTCCTCGATGGCATCCCCAGGCAAGGATTATAAGGGTTTTTCCATACGGAATGTGTTCGTACCGGCCCGTGTCTTCGGTTTTTGCCATAGTTGGCAATGGGCTTACACGGGGCTTTTAAACATAACTGGCAGAGTGTTGGCGTGCTGTATATGTAAGGTATGTCTACTTTTACTGAGTATACAGTTGTGATGTTATATGCATGTACAGTGTTAGACGTTTTTTGATATTTATACTAGGTTAACCGACGATCTGTGGGTGTACATTGGTTACACCTCTGCCTAACCTTTCGGGGAATACAGGCGTGATGGTATGTTATGTATGTTAGGTAATATAATAAAGTTGAAGAGTTTTGTTTCACCGCGAAAAAATCATTTTAAAAATATGATAGCCAGATTTATGAGGAATAGTAAGGCTTTATAACATCACGCTACGACACGGGAGCGGAGCAGTAACCAAAGACAAAACTCGGCGGGTAAAAAAAAGTCTCGAACAAAAGCTAGTTTAACCTAAGTACATAACTAAGTAGGAACACCTAACTTTATGAGTAGATGCCTAATATTTATTGTGATGACTACGGGCGGGTCCTAAATGTAAAGTCTGCAATCCTTGGCAATATTGCATGCTTATAAACTTGGTTGAGTGGGCGGTACCATCTGTTCTTTATGGAGCGTTTCTAGTCTAAAGCTAGACTAGATCTTCTTAGATTACGTCTCTACATTTGTAATGAATGTGCAGTTTTATTTTCTGGTTTTACAAGCTTCTGTCCGTAACTTCGTTTGCGTAGATTTCTGAATTACGCCAAAGTCCTAAGTTATATCTACGTCGGGAAAACAAAACTGGATAAAATGTACAAACAGTAACAATCACAATTATAAGCAATTATAAGCTTATGCACTACATAACACCTACAAGAAAACCTTAATTAGTAAGGTCTACCTCGTTAGCCTAGTGATCCTAAGCGTGACTGCTACGCTAAAGGTCTTGGGTTGGATTCCTAGGTCAAGCAAAGTGATATTGGGTTTTTCTATGAAATTCTCAGTAGCGGCTCGGAGTTAGGATTTGTGCCTGGTTAATGGCAATAGGCTCGCCCCCTGTAACATGCGACATAAACGTACCGGCGAACTGTGGATGTACATTGGTACACCTCTGCCTTACCCGATGCGGAATACATGCATGATTGTATGTGTGTGTGTAATTCGTAAAGTTTTCTCTAAAAGATCGATGTTAATAATGTATCTATCCTAAGTAGGTGCTTACCTTATAATACAACTACCTAATTCACCAGAAGAAATCGTCCCCGTAGAGCGAAAAGTCATTAACTCGAAAAACCATGTTTTGAGATAATGAGAGTTAAAGTTTTTGAAAATATAAATCGTCATAACTTTAATTTGCCATTACATATCTTAAGCGTTTTAGTTTTATTTTGAAGGTAATAAAATGAAGTTTATAGTATAAGATCTACAATACTTTAAAAACTTCGAATAATTGAGAAAAGTAGAAAAAACCAAGTTAATTAATTTTTCCCTACAAAATCCTTGACTTATTTGAAAATTAGTTAGTTGTCGACCGTAGTTAGTGATTTTTCACTCAGTTCTAAATTACTATGAAGAAAAATAACTAGAGTTAAGTAAAGTGGAACTAACTGTAAGATGTACGAAATGTGTATTGTAAATAATACCTAACTGAATAATCGAAGCTGGTGTGGTAGGTTTTGTTTTAAGTATGACATGAATAAGTAATTAAACTACTTTAATAAATTAAGTAAAGTTGTATTCTAATAATTACAAGACATAAATCAATCAAAATACTATTAAATAGTTGGTACAAAACAAAATAGAGTGCAACAATAAAAAAAACTTGCGAGTGGGGCTGTATCGGGGCACACAGCCGTTGGTTGAACGTAAAGCATCTTTTAAACCTAGGTAACATTCAGATGTTGAGTCGCGCAAATACGATTACTTAGAAGTTGTATGGAGTGCTAAACTATGAGAGCGACAGGGTGACCTGCAAACTATGCATACTGGTACATTTGCGCTTATGGTTGGTATGGTTTTCTAAAGCTGTGGGCTTACAACTGTCTAATCATGACGGAGATGTCTCACTTATGCAGTACTGCACCGATCTGGGGATTGTCTATAAGAAAGCAGAGTCCATCTCAATTAGCTGCTCGAAGAACTCTAATGATCGTTGATTAGCTTTCGGGTAATGTTTTCTGCATGTCGCGAAAATTGGAAAGTATTGTTAATCCCATCACCTGTAGTCGTAACATCTTCATTACCATATACAACACACACTGAGGGGTTACACCACATTGTCCTCACTCCTTCCACAATCAGACTAGCGTCGCCGAGATCTATCGCAGGGAAGCTTAGTTGTTCAGCTTGGCGAGAGCAGCAGATATTGAGTGGGCACTCTGTCCAGGTACCATGCCCAGGTATTTAACCTCGTCCCATAACATAGTGTGTTGATGGGCATAATTATTCTCAGTCTCTGATACACAATGACAATCCTATGGCTCAATAGCTGTATTTTCGTTCATTCCTCGTTCGCCCTGCTCGGACCTTCAACTGGACTGGCCAAGCCACGCTCCAAAATAGCCCAATAGACTGTGATATTGTTTGCGCCTTATTGTCAAATATCGCAGCCACGCTTTCATTGTAGATTTCCTTAATAACTCACGACTTTTACATTATTATGCGATGTGCGATATTGTCATTCAACTGGCGCGGCAGGGTCTGCACCATATCATTGACATCGTAGGGTATGTTAATAACGTGTCCGCCGATTTCATACTGTCCTGCGCAGCGCATCGCATCGACCTATTTGCATGTCTCGGTGACACCAGTCTCTCCTTATTATTAAGCTTAGTTTGGGTAGATGAGTAGGGTATGGCGGGTAGCTGTATCTATTATTCCTGCTTTCGTTTCTGTCTGCAATCGTTGAATTAGATCCGGCAGAGCATTTACCGAACCGTATCTTCTCCAGGGAACGCATTCTGCAAGAATTGGGATGCGCACAGATGCGCTCACAGTCTTCAAGTCCTTCGTGCTCCACAGTCGATCACATACGTCACACTTGCGGCAGTACTCATTGTTCATAAACACATTACTAAACTTTTCTGCGGCCAACTCACAATAATTGTAAGAGTTGTCTCATGAGTTAAGTTGTCGTTTTTTTTTGTTTTTCTGCACCTGCCGTGAGCTGCCGTGTTATATCTTCACCTAGTTTGATTGACTGGTAGAGAATGTCTAAGGCATTAAGTCCGTCTTTGTACTCTTTGTTACATAAAGTTTAAATAAAAACATAATTAAATTAACTCCCGTCGCCTAGAGTACTCCGCCGCACGTTCAAATTGTTTCGGTTGAGGTGAAGAGTTCAAACAGTTGGGCCTAACCTGGCAACCCAGGATGTCTCCTGATGGGTTGGAACTGTCATGTACCTCTACTGCGGGTACGACTCGGTTGGGTCAATCTTGAGACGCAACAATCGGCTTGATTAGCTTTAGCTGAATCTAGCGAGCTTCCTTCGTTTTTGGGACCTTTTAACAGATGTGGCTGGTCATGGTCATGGTTCTACATCCTTCGGAGGCACCATAACCGATGTATTCTTATTTTTTTATGAAATTGAAGTTAATTCTAAAGTAACTATATATAGGCAATTGTTATTAACTATCATCGGTCAAATCATTCAAATGGGTTAATTACTTTTCGCTTTTGAAGTATTTTGCAAATCATTTAAAAATAAAGAATGAGAAGTCACTATGTCAAGTTAGTTAATTTTCGCTATCGTCTGTTTTAACAAACTATTGATTTCAAAAACTCACTAAATCGATTTAGTGACTATTAGGCTAACTAAACGCATATGTTTGCTTTGATCATTTCAGAGAAAAGTAATTAAGTCGTTTTAAGTTCAAGTTATGTAAATTTTATATTAATGTTATAATCATTAACTAATTTAGTTATTTCTCGCATTACGCTGTGGGGTCCAAAATATAGACTTACTTACTTTTCACACTTCGTAAAACAAAAACCAACGCAGCTACAAGAATGACGGTTAGGCAGATATTTAGAGAAGAAAATGGTGATCTTAGTGACATTGATAACTCATTTTGGCCATTTTCGGACTTAATGACTTTTCGCTCTACGGGGACGAAATAAAAGTCCACGTTAAGTAGGACACAATAACCTAAATTGGTTACACTAATACTACCTATCTACCGACTTGAATACTTAGATTAGGCATAGCCATGGCCATTATGCTGGATTTAGGAAATTATGTAGGCACTAACGTTCATAACATTGAAGGGAATTGCCTTCTAGCACGGAACTATGGAGAACCTAATGCGCCATTTTCCCCGTACTAAAGTTATCTACATAGGTAGATGATATATAGTATGTACTCTTTTAAAATGGAACTGGGTAGAACGACAGTTCTAAGACACAATTTCTCTGATAAAAAGCGCTTAATTTTACCCCTGAACCCGTATTTTTTTTAAATAACTATAAAATTAGATTTTTTGTTGCTTTGAAATCAATAAATAGTTAGCGAATTGAGATGTCAAAAAAGTGACGTCATAGTTTAGTATTGTCATACAAAATCTATGGGGGAATCTCCTTTTGACAGCTCATAAAAGGTATGTCAATTGATTAGTGGTGTCATCTACCCAATTCTAGGTATTTTCAGTGAAATACACTTACCTAGAAAAGATAGGTATAGTGTATTACTTTCAAGTCTTTAATCAACATAGAAATGTTTTATTCTCAAAGCAAAAGTCGGTCGGGTACAGTTTTTACGACTTCATTTTATTGCGAGACGGCAGAGCTCGCGTAGTCTATGCAAATAGCCTTATCGATATTGAATCTTGGCTCTTTGGAACAGAGTTCATAAGCTGCTTTATTAGTTCAGTTAGATTTGCAGCGTAATACTGAAACTAATAGGGACGGAAGTTGAAAATTGGAGCAGGAGGTTTTCTTTGAATTCCAATTTTATTCGTTTTCTTTTCTTCATTTGTGGCGTGATGTACGGTCAGTAACAAAACTCGATTGCCACTGTTTGACGTAGGTAGGTACCTACTTAATTATCAAAACATAGGTAGGTATACTTACAGCGTTATTTTCAGTACTTAAATCCAAAACCTAGAAAATTGTTTGGTAATTAGTTACAGAATCGATAACAACTATGACACAATGTTAAATTTTGTTTCTGTTGTGGTAATCACTGGAAGTACTTCTTACCACCTAGTATGATTGCCTATAAAAAAATTCTTGACTATTACAAAGCTGCACTAATGTCGAATGCCATGTGATATACTATATTGTATGTTTATGTATGAGGGAGTTGCGAAGAGGGAGAGGGGAGGGGCTAGTCATTTCTAAATTGTTTCAAACTGCAATTTTTAGCATTCTATTAATGTGCCTACTGAGGTACCTACCTAAAAGTTTTTTGTGGTAGGCCATTGTTGCGTACCTACTTACTTAGGTAGGTAGTGGTACGTCGTAAGATGGTTCGACGCAGAAAGTTAAACACAAGTTCGACACTCTGATGGTGGAAAGTTTCAAAGAAGTTTGACACTTAGGCTTATTGTCATGAAAACATCAGCAACTTACGTTTGTCGCTTTGTTCCTCTTCTATGCGACAGGTGGCTCTGTCGGTTTCCATTTACGACTTCAAGTATCAATAAAATGAAGGGGAAGTCCACATCTTAATTTCCGACTTCCGACTACCCTCCGGAATTTTACTGAACAAGTTGTGAGTGCTCCCAAGTTTTCACGATCCATCATAAAGTTTAGGTCAAAATAAACCGTTTCTTATGAGTTGAAAATTATTTATTGGCAGTAGAAACTTTTTATTTAATGGTTGAAGTTCTTCGCGTGTTAGCCTTGATTGAGAATAGACCGTTGTACCTTGTAAGTTGTAAACGTGTGGTTTCCTGGGAAAAGTTTATTGTAGAGTTCTACCTGATGTAGATTAACGTTTATTGAACCATAATTCTTACAATTCAAACTGAAATATGGTTTAGTGTTCTAATTATGGGAAATAAGGTTTATTTTAGTTCTTATTGCTTCTGCTATTATATTTATACCTTAAAGCGGCCATGGTACTTTATTAAGAGCGTTTATTCTCTAAGGCCCTCGAAGCGGACCGATCTGGAGGTCGCGGGAAACCGCTTGTGGGCAGCGCATGACCGGTCGTTATGGCGATCTTTAGGGGATGGCTCATGTCCAGCAGTGGACGTCGTTTAGCGGAAATGATGATGATGCTACATGGTACCCATCTCATTCAAACTTTTTAATCAATAATCTTGTTGAAAACTCATTGGCGTATCTAGAGTTAGTTTAGAGGGGGCCTGGCCCCTAAGATGCCATGGCCAATGCGATTCAATGCGGTCAGGCGGAAGGTGAGCCCCACAGCCTGGGGTAGGCACAAAACCATTCTGGGGTGCGCACGGCCCACCCGGCCCCCCCTCTATATACGCCTATGTGAAAACCGGTACTTAAATATAATTTCCGAAATCTAAACTTAATACTATGAGATGAGGTACCTACCTATCTTCCAGTGTAAACGATCTTAACGGTAATCAACTCTCAACTCAGGCATTCTCATAAAACAAAAGAAGTCCTGAAGGATGTACCTAAATACAAATACCCGTACAACATAATGAGGTAGGTAAGTAGACAAACAGAAAGGTCAAAACCCTCAACCGAAAGGTGCAAACAACCCAGTGACCACTTAACATGGTCCAAATTGCCATCACCAGAGGTCCTTACAACGCTTCATATTTTATCATAATCATAATTAAATTCGTCGCGTGTACGAAGACAATTTTGTTATCCCTTGAGCCTGAACATTTTGTCCAAGCCTAGTTTGTAAATGGCCGTCATTTTCCCATCTACAGTTGATGGTAATGTTGTTCGATTTTGTCTAAGTTATGATTATGGGGTCGGAGTATTAATGACTTCATCTTTTTATAGAATGGTCGTGTTTTGTGATTTGATTATGGGGCTGGTAAGTTTGGTATCTTTTATGCGTAATCTGCTTATAAAACTTTCAAGGATAGCTTAATTACTCTCTTTCAGATTATGCGTTTGATGGCCGGTCTGCTGTGGCGCCGTCCGATTGTACGGGTGTTAGACTTCACACAGACTGTTTTGTGCTTTTCCCTTCTTCAAAGTCAAAGCATTTATTTCAATTAGACCATTATTAAAACGTAGGTACTCTTGGATTTCAATTACAAGAGGCAACATTAATTGTATTGAATCTAGTTGCCTATTCCAAAAGGTAGTTTTGTATGGAGAAGAAACTAAGTACATACTCTTTTAAAAAAAGGGAGTACCGATACCTACCTAAGTAACTTGATCAGACGCTATAATTCAAAAAGCCCTCTTTATTAGTGTGCCATATGATTTACAATACATACAATAGTAGGTATGGAGCTAAGTATAGAAGCTAGAACACACTGGAAGCACTTTATGATATAAACACCTATCAGTTCCCACTCCTTTTAGAAAACCATTAAGTAAACCTGAAACCTACTCCCTTTGACCTTTTCACAAACCCGAGCAAAACACATCCAGTAGCTACACGTGTGAACCCTTAATGAGGTTGGCAGCACAATTAGCGCAAACTTCTTAGGTAAGTACCGTCTTTGTGTAATGAAAGTTTGGGTAGCCGGTAGCGGTACCTAAGTATAGACTGAGATTTGGTACGTTCAGTTTTCATGGGATATACCTAGGTACCTACTACCTATGTGCTGTAAAAAGTATTGTACCTCCTTCTTGTGTCGTCGTGGTGATTACAGGGGAAGTTTTAGTATCTAGTAGTGGCAAGCACGACTGTTGACCGTAAGGTCCTGGGTTTGGTTCCCAAGTCAGGCAAAAAGTGTAGTGTTATTGGGTTTTTCCATTAGGAATTTCTTAGTTACAACCCGGTTTGGAAGTTGGTGGTGTGACACCCCCGACTCTCGAAAAGCACATAAAGCCGCTGGTCCTGCGCCTGATGTCTCCCTGGTTGTGTCGGATTGCCATCCCATCGGTCTAAGAGAGTTAGGGAAGAGGGAGTGTACCTACCTGTGTTTGCGCACACTACCAACACAAGACTACGAAGGCTAGCCAACGCAGGAGAAATATCTCCTGCGTTGGCTAGTCTGCCGTGGCCAAAATCGGACTGGAGACTACATACAATGTACAAACCACGAGTTCGAATATACTTGATAGCGTTCACTTATTCTTCTTCTTAGGGTATCGATGGGAAATAAAATACCTAATATAAATAAATAATAAAATAAGTACTATGTTTTAAATTTTATGTTTTGCCCAAAATTCGGCGGCGGCATCACCATCAGTCATTTAGGTCCTCACGTGTACAGGTGACAGGGCATGCGGACCAGGATAGATGGGTCTGCGGAGAGACGCTGCACAGGCACCGAAGGTCGGTGGCATCTGCGAAACCCCACTTTTGGAGATGATCGTGATCGGCCCAAAATCGTTTAGGACAAGATGCATAGACCAGTATCCCGCTGGAGTTACGCTTCTCTATCAGACACATCAGCGAAATCCTACTTTATACTTACCTACAGCTAATTTTCAATCTCGTATGCAAATGGAACGCCACGCCGGCCGACGACTAATCAACTGCAGGGACCGTAAGTAGCCGTCCGTCTAAAAGGCAAATCCATTTGGCCGTGGCTAACCTGCATTTGCATCGAGAATTCCAGACTGGACTGCTGTATGCAAATGAGATAGCCATTACGTTAGTAGGTAATTGAATTGATTGTGATGGAATTGATACAGTTTAGGGTTGATGTTCCGAAATTAAATGAAGGCAATAGGTACCTAGGGCAGTGGCGGATTAACAGTTTCCGAGGCCCTAAGCACAGAGCCTGTGTAGGCCCTCTATTGCTTAAATTTGGAAGGTAGAAAGTATAAAATGAAAGTTCATCAAAATAGAAAGTGTAGTAGGTATAATTTAAAACTTAAAACATTTTTTTCCTTGCCTTATTCAGAGCAAACTCCGAGATTATATATTATCGTCGAAATTTATCTGACGAAGTATGTCTGCCTCAATACCCATTAATGCTAAAGAATTAAGCTTGTCTTGGCGGATTTTTTAATCTTTTTAGTTGTGAGAACTAGCGACCCGCCCCGGCTTCGCACGGGTGCAATGCTGATACTAACTACACTACAGAAAAACTGTAAACGTTGTATATAAAAACATAGCGGCCCGCAACGCCGCAAACGCTACGTCCCGCAATTTTTAAATCTGTAATATCTTCGAAAATATTCATTTAAATCATATGCTGTAAAAGCCCATATTAAATCAACAATGTATTTAAGGTATTTAATTGAAGGATTAATGCTGTATTGGTTAAAATCGCTTCGAAAATTAGTTAATAAATTAATTAAAAAGTAAATGTCAAAAAAATGTTATTGTGGGATATCCATAAGAGATAGACATATTATACCATCGCGGAGTTTTCTGTACGCCTTTTCAATGTGTATAATACTTAGTACATTATTTTGATAAATCTCGTAGGGTTCAGCCTGCGTTTGCAATGTAAGCGGAAAAAATGAAATTATTTACCACATCACATTAGAAACATCAAAAATAACACTATTTCTCCGCTATTTAATGGATGTTATTATACATATAAACCTTCCTCTTTAACCACTTTATCTATTAAAAAAACCGCATCAAAATCCGTTGCGTAGTTTTAAAGATTAACGCCGCATCTTTAATTCTTAGTTAAGAAGTTAGTATCGCTATTTTTGGCAAAAATTAAAATTAAAAAATTGTTTATCGCATAGGTAGCATCACCGTTGAGCGCAATACATTACTGGGTCCCGGCTCAGAGCAGGTGATTTTAGTCAGTAGGTGATTTTAGTCAGTAAGAGTCTGACACTCTCTACCATTGACGTAAACGATGGACACCTCATTGCCTTATTTCTAAGAAAAACTTCCGACAAAACATTGAGGTATGCGGGGAGGGGGGTAGTAATGGGAAACATAACGAAGAGAAATCATAAGCTTTCTTAACAATAAAAAAATATGAATAGGTACATAATATGTCGGCAGATTATATTCATCTATTTGGTGCAGCAAAGGATTTACAATAAAACAAAAAAAAAAAAAACAAACCCGTGCGAAGCCGGGACGGCTACGCTAGTTGTATATTATAACAATGTGTTCTACTTATTACCTAGTTATTATCGATAATTTCAGTTAGTATAGTCCCATCTCTATCCGAAAGTTAATCATGGGAGCGAGCGCTTCGAGGAAATAAATTTTAATATTTTTAATCGTTCCTCAAAGCGCTCACTTTGGGAGCGCTTGGAGGAACAAAACGGGAGCGGTTAGATGGGAGCGTTTCAAAACGGGAGCGCTTCGAGGAATACCTCGGAATCGAGGCGCGACGCGACGTGCGGGCGCGCAGGGGACAGGGCCCTGCGGGGGTGTATGAAGGGTCACTCCCGGACCGCTCGCGCCTTGTGATTTCGAACATGTGGATGAATCTCGATAAAATGTAGGTATAAAATGAAACGCCAGCAGAGGATGGAGGCCCCTGCAGACCAGGGGCCCCAAGCACGTGCTTGTTGTGCTTATACGTTAATCCGCCACTGACCTAGGGTGATTTTAACCTTTTTTATATTGGCTATGGTTTGGTGACCTACTGTGTACCCTAGTTGTATCTAGTTGGTCGGGATTTTTATATTATTTATTTATTTCTAATAATGCTTCGCTCCCGTGGGTCGGAGCGTGATGTTATATTATAGCCTTAGCCTATGTTAGGCAGCCGGGTGGTGTTTTGTTATAGGTATCTATTGGTGAAAAAATGGTTAAAACCGGTCCAGTAGTTTCGGAGCCTATTCGTTACAAACAAACAAACAAATCTTACTTCTTTATAATATTAGGTACCTAGAATAGAAAACTTTGTCCCACACTTGAAATTTCTCCTGTATCGTGGTTGAGTTACAAACATATAAACTCGCACACACACAAACAGCCAGACCCGGAAAAACTATCTGTAGGCCATACAAATATTTGTTCCGTGCGTGAAGCGAACCCGCGACACACAGCGCAGCAGCCAATCGCTCAGTTACTGCGGCCACCGGGTGCGTGAGCTTGCATGTTTGTAAATGGCCCCACAATACAAACAAAATGTGTGGAACAGCTGACTTAAAAAAAAATGTGTTACAATGCTTCTACAAATGTTTCCAACCGTTCTTTTTGGAAATTAAAGGGGGAAGCCTATGTCCAGCAGTGGACGTCCTGCTATGAAGATGATGAATGCTTATACTGTGTATTTTTAAATAAAACTGTCTATTTACCCGGCAGTGTCACACGCGTTCAGTTACGTCTTTGGTGACAGCCCCGCTCCCGTTAGTCATAGGGTCATAGCGTGATATTTTATGTTATGAAGGTATAAACCTTTCTCTCACGCTATCTATTGATGAAAGCGGCAATTCAATTAATTGCGTAGTTTAAAAGATCTGACCGTATAGAGACAGGCGTTGGGTAAGCACCTTTGTTTTATACTATGTAGAGATAATATTATATATGTGTGCACAAGGTAAATAAAGACATTTCTTATTTTACTTTTTTATTTTCAGCTAGGTACTCAATAATACCTACATTGTACTTACTTCTGGACTTCTGTGCTAAACAATCATCAGTATAGAGTTTAACATAACAATGCATTACATGATTCCATTAGTTATTTAAATCATTGATGTATGAATGTGGATGAGGCAAAAGGAGTATGTAAAGATCGTAGGTAGCAGGTGGCGTTCTGTGGTTTCTGCCTACCGCCATGGGAAAAAGGCGTGAGCTTATGTATGTTGTATGTATGGATTTCAATCAATTAAAAATACCCGTAAAATAGACTAGTCATTAAATACTTCAAACTTCTGTCTGTAGTTTTAATGATGACTTAAATATATGCTGTTTGAAGTACTTCAATTCTTCTATGCTTTCGAGAATGTCATCTAGTGACCGATGTCTAAACTTCTTCTGTGGCATGAGCGAAAACTCTTTTTGATACCACCGCTTTGCCAACTCCTTTATCGTACTGACATCTATTACTCTATAATGCATATAATTGTTTAGAATTGGCATATATTTCTTAATAAATAAACGGTCCATGTAAACGCTGTTACCCCCCAACGGACATTTCTTCTCTGGAGCGTGGGATTTCACAAATTCCAGAACTTGTTTTTCAGCATCTTTCAGAGAAACATTTGATTTGCGACTAGCCTCCGTCAGTCCGCTCTGTAATGATAATAAAAACATTGTAAATCATACAACATCATATATCTTTGAGCGGCCATAACAATATGGTACGAACTCATAAAATGAATCTCATCTCCTGCGGTACGACTTTGCATTAACTGACAGCTAGTTAAGGGGTGGGGGGGAGGAGGGGGGACGGGGGGGGAGGTGTAGAACCCCCCCTGTGAAGGAAAAGTTGCGGAGCCCCCCCCTTTTTGAGATATGATTTTTTTAATATTCTAACCTAACTTTTGTGTTTCGTGTATTAAAAGGTCGAAAGAGGGAAGAAAAGCAATTTGTTTCTAGCACTCGGCGGCCGCTGCCGCGGCACCGCTCGCTTCGCTCGCTCGCCTCGTGCGTAGGGGGTCGATAAAAAAAACAACCACGAAGGTTAAGACGGGAGCTTCGCTCCGCTTCGCTCCCGCCTTAACCTTCTAACCTAACCCAACCGAGTCGGATCCGCCCTAGGGGGGGCTTAAGGGTCAAAATCAGAGATGGTAGTCAATAGTTGTTTCGCTCTCAACTGCTAAAAACACAAACTGACTGACCCATCCTATATTATATTGTAGTTTAATGACAACACAAAATGGCATCGTTTTACGTTCCGTTTCACATATCAACAACAGTCGAAAAATTGTTATAAAAGTTAAAATTGATAGCACTAATTCAAATCAGCTAAATATATGCGTTATATAATGAAATTAGTTTAAAAAAGTATATTTGTCACTCAATATACATATTTATTTCATTATTCATAAGAAGTAAAACATTAGTGCGTTGTCCATAGGTAAAACGAAACGTTATATGACGAGCCCAAATGTCAAAAGTGACAAAATATTGCTAATTTCTACGATTTTATTTTATTTTTTTCTCGTAAACTGTTGATCTCCGCAACTTAAAACTTCGCATGGAGACTTTTAGGAATATGATCTATCTATTAAAAAAATATGGACTTCCTTCTCGCTGTCAGTTAAAGTAAAACTTAGCCGAAATTTTGCAAATGACTATGAAAAGAGCGTTTTCAGCAGTTAATGAATATATTGACAAAAGAAGAAATTGTAAAAAAATAATATTAAATAGAAGAAATCAATACCTCACCATGCTGAGCAACACACCAGTCATTCATTTCGTTCAGGACGCTATCTGGCTGATTGATAACTATGTTTGGCCCTTTAGCAACAACGTTCAAATCCGCATCGGTCACCACACAAGCAATTTCCAAAATATGGTCCTTTTCAATGTCCAAGCCTGTCATCTCAAGATCCACCCAAACTATTCTTTTGGCTGCATTCTTGACTGCTGATAAAGCCATAATGGGGGACAACTCGGCTCCTGTAATACATAATCATGTTCCAATCAATAGTTAAAAGCATGTTATGGAATATCGAGTTCAGCATAGACGTACTTACTGCTTGAAAGAAGCCTATTAGGAGGTTTTGCGAAATTTACAAAACTAGATCTTAGGTAGCAGCGTACAATATTCATTTATTCTTGCTATGCTGTGTATTTTTTAAAGAAACTACTTTATTTATTTGAATATCTAATATTTAGGTTATAAGTACTCGCTATCAACATTTGACATTTGACAATCAATAAAGTAGAAACTACAGAATATCCAGCCCGAGTTTGGTTGGCTGAGGAAAATAATTTGCTGGTTGTTTTATTTAAAAATACTACGACTATATACATAGTTTAAAAAACTACCTTTTCGTAAACTTGACATCTAAAATAAATAGATTTTAGCAATGTACACATAAAAAAACATTAGAAAAGTACGCGCTTCGAAATTCTTTGTATTTTTGAGACAATCACAAAGCAAGTTGTTGCATCTGTGGCAGACTGGTTGGTTTCCCACAGGCAGATTATTGTACTAAGAATAGAAAAAAAATGCATTGTCTATATTTTTTATCTGTGCTTTTTGCATTATGCTTCTTCCACTGACAAACAGATTGATTGTCATGGTGTCGTGGTGTAAGGGGTTGAATTTGTTTTTGTTATATATTTTCAATATTTCCAGTAATTAAGCCTTAAAAATAGCGTCCAATATGATCAGATTAATTTCAGGATCTAACCGGTGCCGTTGCATCAAGAAATCGAGTAAGTAAATATTATGTTGCAGCAAATGTCATTACTAAACCTTAACCTCAAGCCATTGAAAGCGGAATTTGATTGATTGTAACATTATGTGTTATGTGTATGACTTCATCGTAGAAACTGTTATTTTTATGTAAATATATCAATTCTTAATATTTGTAGATATAGGACATTCTAATGTCGGCTTAAATAGTTAATTATCGACATAACAACCAAAATTATCTAATTATTATTTTTGTTTCATCATGACCATCACATGGTTGTTCCGATTCTTTAAAATAATAAGACAAAATAAATTAAAAGGAATGTAAAACAATGTAATGAATCAAGTACTCACTTTTTTTTTGCTAACCTGAGCCAACTTGATTTTATCATTGAGTACTTAGTCATTTAGATGTTTTGTCCAATAGTGTATTATTAGTGTGTTATTTCAAACGTTTGTATTGTTTTTCTAGCATTGTTATGGGAAAACAGGCAAAATCAAAATTTCCCATGTATAACACTTTCAAGGACAATATCATATTATACGGCTAAACCTCTGGGACTGCATTATGATGTCAACCAAAAACCATTTGATACAAGAGTTTACTGCCAGCTGCAGCCCATCCGACCCATCTCAACCAGCAGATATTACTTTGACAAGGAACCTCTTAAACCATCCTCGAAGGTCGAAGCTACTGTTGAAACTATTAAGAAAGCCATTGAAGATAAATTAAAGGGCCCACAACCACGTAAACCAAAAAAACCTTTCTCAGAACGTTTTATGAATGAGCTCAAACATTACTACCATGGCTTCAGATTACTTTTCATTGAAATAAGGATCTCAATAATGTTATTCTTTAAAATTTTAGCAGGACACACATTGACACGAAGGGAGCATAGACTACTGGTCACTACCATTGGTGATCTGTTTAGAATGGTTCCATTCATTGTATTTATAATTGTTCCATTTTTGGAGTTCTTCCTGCCTGTTTATATAAAAGTGTTTCCAAACGCATTGCCATCTACATTTGAGAGTAGCAGTCAGAAAGAAGCTAAGTTAAAACAACATTTAAAAGTAAAGTTGGAAATCGCGAAATTTTTCACTGAGACATTAGATCAGATGGCTCCGCAAGCCAGCAACAGGCATTCAGAGTTAGCAAGAGAGTTCTCTGGTTTCTTTAGTAAAATCAGAACATCCGGAGACGTTGCAACTAGTGAAGAGATAATGAAGTTTTCAAAGTTATTTGAAGATGAGATCACTTTAGATTCATTACAAAGACCGCATTTAGTTGCTTTGTGTAAAGTGTTGAATGTTACAACTATTGGTACCAGTGCCATGTTACGCTTTAATCTGAAGATGAAGCTGAGGTCATTGGCCGCTGATGATAAGGTCATCGCTAAAGAGGGAGTGGATAGTTTAAACTTTAGTGAGTTACAACAGGCTTGCAGGGCTAGAGGCATGAGGGCTTATGGTGTGTCTGAAGAGCGTTTAAAAAAAGAATTGAGGAATTGGCTTGACTTGTCCTTGAATGAGAGGGTACCACCATCGTTGCTGCTGTTGTCAAGAGCCCTGATGGTGCCTGAGCATGTGCCTACCACATACAAACTGAAGGCAACTATATCTGCATTGCCGGAACAAGTTGCTACACAGACAAAGGCTGCTATTGGAGAAAAGGAAGGCAAACTGGACTTCAAGGTAACAGTGCTACTCATTTACTTGCAAAGTTAGTTAAAATATCTGGTTGGCAATCCTTGCATTCTTGATTCTACTCTGTCTCAATGTGTCTAATATAAATTGTCCTAATTATGCTACATTTTTGACATTTCTTGGTGTTGAAACTCGGTGTCATCTACATTTAGAATGTTTTTAATAATAGGAATAGGCCTTTGAATGGTGTACATATCTGTTAACCGATTGTTATGACTTTTTTCATTTGTTAACACAATTTTACCATCTTCTTAACTATAAAAAAGTTATGTCATAATTTATTTAATACTCATTATATTGAGGGCAAACTGTTTATATTAATTCAACTATGCAAATTACAATTGAACATCTAATGTTATGGAATGATTGTGTAATATTTCAGACTAAGGCAGAAGCTATTAAATTAGAAATGCTGAAGATCAAGGAAGAACAGAAAGAACACCAGGAGGCAGAGAAAGAGAAGCAGATCCTTGAAGCCAGGAAGAGAGAGAAGGAAGAGCTTAAAGACAAAGCACCAATTCTCGACCTTGAGGGTCTTTCTAACATGGTTGACCCTGCTCCCATAGTCATTATTGAATCTGCTAAAGCGAAAACTGAAGAGGGTCTCTCTGGCAAGGACATTGAAGTTATTGAGGACGCTTTAGAGAAATTAGGTAAGTTGATATTGGCAACTTTCCATTTTTTTTTTCTATGTACGGAAGTTCAAGTTCGTGTTGTTGCTTTCATAATTACGTATTCCACGCGTTTTGTCATTCATATAAATAGATTTACGTATGTGTGACATGCGTTTAAAACGTGTTTAAACTTAGAACACCATAGGTATTGAATGGAACTTCTTTTTAATGTGCATCTTTCAATTTCTAAGCAGCTTTGTCGTGATGTTGATCTGTTTTCTTGCATTCTATTTTCCTTATCTAACTTCAGTGATCCGCGTCGGTTGTTAGGTAGGCTGCAACTCGTTTCCGGTTACAACTAGATCTTCGCATACATTATATCATGCTCATTGCACTAGTTCATTATACATCATACATCAGTCATCATCATGTTAGGAAGATAATATTTGAAAGTTTCCGTTATCTTAAAATAAATTGGTGACGATAACTGTTAGGTGATAAAAATCGGATGTTTTTAAAATGTAAATAATAAGATACGGTGTTGTTCCAATTGTCTCCTCGTTGATAATGCTTGGCTTCCTAATCCATAAAAAACATTTAGGTCTACCGTATTTTCCGGTACCTACGCACCTACTTACCTACCTAATCACATTTATTTACCCACTTTCCTATCATTCCATTATTAATATTATCTTAATACCTATTATCTATTTCTCACGTTAGACTTTGCATTGGAGTTTTTCCATACAAAAGTTACAACGGAAAAGTTAATTTTCACTTGTGGTTGATGTTTTTTGAACTTATGGTTAACATTTCCGCTTTTTGAGCGGTGAGGGAAAATATCGTGAGTCATCATCATCTGCTTAGCCTATTCCCAACTGTGTTCGGGTCGGCTTCCAGTCTAACCGAATGCACCTGAATACCAGTGTTTTACATGGAGCGACTGCCTATCTGACCTCCACAACCCAGTAACTGGGTAACACAATACCTCTTGGTTAGACTAAAATATCGTGAGTAAACGTGTAAATTAAATGGGACAAGCCCGCCACACTGTTCCCAAACCACTGCAACTTCTGTAAGCCAGAAAACGTGTCTGAAACACAGGAAACGTGTCTGTAAACGTGTAAATATATAGACCCACGAATGCTACAAGTGTGCATAACAAATAAATGGATTTATCTTCTTAACTGCCAATACTGACATCCACCAACCCCCCTGGGTCCAAATGCCCACTTTTCCCAGCATTGGGAACATAGAGCCGGATTATGATACGATTCACGACCGAATAACAACAAGACATAAGCTTAATCTTATAAAAACCGAAAGGTTACTCACTGACTAAACACGATATCTCGAAAACGAATCAACTTAAGAAGCTAAAATTTGGCAGATAATTAGTTTTTAGGTAGGGAGAGGTCAGCTAAGAACGGATTGGACTTTGACTTTAAAATCATAGTCCAATTCGTTTTATCGACTTCAAACACGTGGAAGTTTATCCCAAGAAAACAAAGTCGCGGGTAAAAACTAATAATAACTAAACTAAAGTTTCCTTTTAGTTATTTTTATGATGTAGCTAGTGATATAAGCAGTATTAGTTTGGCAACATGCAACATTCTTTCGGGGAATAAGCCAGATATTTCAGTGCGCAGGAAAACACAGTGCGGTGCATATAATATGTTGAAGCAGACCGATGAATCATAATGTTTGTAAATAAAGACTTCTCGAATGTTACGTCAATACAGATATAGCTATACGTAATAGCTCTATTATATAGGACAACTAGTACTTAGCTCGCGACTTTCTCCGCGTTGATTTCGTAATGTTCTCTTCCAAAACACCCCCTACAACCCCGTAAAACACCCCTTTAAAGGGGTGGAAAGTTGTTGAACATAAGTTTCGAGCATTTAAACTGAGGGGAGAAGATCTTTCAGTCAAACTATGTATATCCCATTTTACCCCGACATGGGGTTGATTTTTCAAAAATCTTTTGCTTCCTTTACAATATTTGCCCTCAACGTCACTGGAAGCAGTAAATTCTTTGCCTTATAAGTTAATTACCCCTTTTCAAATATTTAGGGGATGATTTTTGAAAAATCCAAAATAGCTTCATTTTCTACCGTAAATTGTTCTCTGTTATCAAGCGTTTTCCCTATTAAGTGGGTATTATTATCTTGGCCTAATGCCAAGGTCCATTTTGCTGTTAAGGTGGTCCATTCACCTTTGACTTGGCGGAGATTTTGGCTTTACTTTATATCTTTTGAGGTTAGTATTACTAAGAAATGCTGTTTTCTGTGCCAGTTTTCCAAAATAGATGTACTTACGGCTTTTTGGAGTTAATGTACAAAAAAAAAGAAAAAAAATCGAAACCTTATAAAAATGAATTGTTTTCTTTTTCTGATGCACAAATTGATATATTTAGATTGATACACAACGATAAGAGTATAGATTTCATGTTTTATTTGTATCTAGATATAAGTATTTGTACTATTTTCGCCGATTGGCGTAGGCATTCGATCTTGAGGCGGTAACAGCCACACACGGTCCTACGTATTTTGGACAAATCAGATGGATCTGAAGGTTTAACTGACCAATGTTATGTGGCGTTTAGGGATGTATAGAATAACAACAACCTAAGAACAGTTCCAGTATAAGCTGGTCTCATACTGCACCTAAATCCTATTCAATGCGAGACCAGATCATACTGGAAATATGTATGGCGTTGTGTGGAAATGCATACCGAAAAAATTCACTAATTTTATACTATATCATCCACAGCTGAACAAAAGAAATCCTTGCTTCTCGAGAAGGAGAGCATCCAGGAGTTGAAGGCGGAGATTGTAGACTACAATGAGGATGTCAAAGAGATGGACGAGATTGTCAAGAATAAGCAAGCGGACATCAAGCTTTCGAAGGGTGCTCGCAGGTATAACGCAAATCTCTTTATACAATATGTAACAAAAACCCCGTTGTTCCCTTTAGGAGCGTATTTATAGACGTATAGGATTATTATTAATGAAGTGATAATTGATCAGTGATTAAAGAGGTAACTAAACGCTGGTGAAACCGCAGGGTGTACAGCTAGTTATTATTAGAATAATAAACATGCATAATAATAATAAACTGCCCCGTTGGTCTCGTGGTCGCAAGTGCGACTGCTGTACAAGGGGTCCCGGGTTCGATTCCCAGGTCGAGCAAAAAGTGTTATTGGGTTTTTCTATGAAATTCTCAGTAGCAGCTCGGAGTTTGGATTTGTGCCCGGTTAATGGCAATAGGCTCGCCCCCTATTACATGGGACTTAAATATACCGGCGAACTGTGGGTGTACATTGGTACACCTCTGCCTAACCCTTCGGGGAATACAGGCGTGATGGTATATTTATTTATATAAACATGCATCTAATTTTCACTTTTGTCGAATGTTGTTTGGAGGACTAATATCACGTCTTCTGGGTTGGAACTAGACTGTTCACGTCACGCTAGGATTGCATAGTCACATTCTACAAACACACAAATCCCTCAATAATTAAATTAAGTATGTCCAACTAATTAAATTTGCCAAACATACTACATTACTATTCAGCAACAGCTCAATGTACGTACAAACAGAATAGATCCTACTACTATTATAAAGGCGAAAGTTTGTATGTATGGATGGATGTTTGTTACTCTTTCACGCTTAAACGGCTGAATGGATCTGGATGAAATTTGGCACAAAGATAGATTATAGTCTGGAATAACACATAGGCTACTTTTTATCCCGGGAAAATGTACGGTACCCGTAGGATAACACATCAACTGTGACGCGGACGAAGTCGCGGGCAGAAGCTAGTTACATATATATTAAGTACATGGCTTTGAAAAATGGCAAATATTTTGACATGGGTTTGTGTAATTTGGCAGAAGTAACCCCATTGGGTCTCATGTTTTTAACTGATCCAATTTATTAGGTTTAGGTAGGGCTGGAATAAACTACCAGTTAGCTGTTCCCCCTCACAGCAAACATTGATGAAATTGTTCAATGTATTAGTAGGACACAAACGGAAATCTCTACATAGTATAAAAAGTCGCTTCCCGCCGTCTGTCCCTCTGTACACTTGGATCTTTTAAACTACTATAATCGTGATTTAAGAGGAAGGTTTAGATATATGTACGTATAGACGCTACGACTAACGGCAGCGGAGAAGCAACCACATATAGGGTATACGTATACAGCTAATACTATGATAAAACTGCCCCGTTAGACCAGCGGGGTCGCAAGTTCGACGGCTGTGCAAGGGGTCCCGGGTTCGATTCCCAGGTCGAGCAAAAAGTGTTATTGGGTTTTCCTATGAAATTCTCTGTAGCAGCTCAGAGTTTGGATTTGTGCCCGGTTAATGGCAATAGGCTCGCCCCCTATTACATGGGACCTAAATATACCGGCGAACTGTGGGTGTACATTGGTACACCTCTGCCTAACCCTTCGGGGAATACAGGCGTGATGGTGATGGTATATATACTATGATAAAGTACAGTATTTAGATTACTCATCATAGGTACTGCGCAGCATCACTTCCTGGCCTAACATTAAACTGTATTTGTTTAAAAATAATATTAAAACAATGCATGCCTAAACTGATAACAATTTAGACAATCAGTACTACTTGGTGTAATCGAGTTTGTGTTATCTTATTTAATCCGTTGCAAAATTATTTGGTTGATTGATTACCTATTATTTCCAAAAACTAGGTTACAAAGGTTCATTAGGAATATACTGATAATTCTACAGATTGCATGCAATTAAAATCTCTATCACAAATTTTTGATTATGTTTTTTTTGTGGGTGTACATTGGTACACCTGTGCCTAACCCTTCGGGGAATACAGGTGTGAGGGTTTTTTTTTTAATATAGTTTTCCATTATTTACATGATAAATAAAAAAAAACACGGTTAGGTAAGTTTATTTATTTGTTTAAAAAAGAGCACAATATGTGCTTTATCATCATCATCAGGCTACGACAGTCCATTGCTGGACATAGGCCTCTCCACTTGCTATATATGTGCTTTATAAGTGCTTGCAGTACAAGCATCAATCATGACATGATGATGAATCATTGATGCCATACCACTTTACTTCTTTACCAGTATACTTAGGCCACTGTATTCGGGTACAGAACTTTAAGTCAAATAATTGAGTGTATCCATCTCTGTAGCTCGTGGCTAAATAATTACAGCCGCATAGACTGATCTTCCGGATTAAGCCACGCTTGCCGAGGTTGGTCTGTGGATGGGTGACCGTTTACCATAGCGAGTTTCCTCCGTGCCTCGGAAAGCACGTAATGCCGTTGGTCGCGGCTGCTCTTTGGTAGATCTTTGACAGTCGTTACGGAGAGTCAGAAGCCAAGAAGTCTGACAACCAGTCTAACCAAGGGGTATCGTGTTGCCCAGTTACTGGGTTGTGGAGGTCAGATAGGCAGTCGCTCCATGTAAAACACTGGTATTCAGCTGCATCCGGTTAGACTGGAAAGCCGACCCCAACATAGTTGGGAAAAGGTTAAGCAGATGATGATCCATCTCTGTAGCAAAATATATACTAATCTGATGATAGGGATCTCGTGAGTACCGCTGGGCCTTTTTAGGTGCTCCCTCACCCTAAAATGTAACGTTAAAGTCGAGCATTACATCAGTAAGTGAGTCGAACCGAACATTACAGTACAATCTAAAATGATACAATTCAAGCAACATCAGTCAGGGAGTAGACCTGACCATTAAGTGCACAATGTCTATATAACAAGCGAATGCTCGTCAGTCAGGGAGGCGGTACTGTAACGTAATGCTGAAAATCAAATCTGTAACGCCACATTACAGGCGGATGTTCTGACCTTAGCGCCATATTATTTATTATAAAAATTGTAAAAGAAAACACTCACACAATTCACGCACTCTTTACAGATTGTACAAGGCCGTCAACAACATGGTAAGCAAACTGGATGCGGCCCTGGCTATGCTCGACACCAAGGAAAAAGCCCTGAAGTCCACATTGGAGCAAACCAAGACTGAACCGCTGAAGGCAAAGGAACATCTCATCCAAATTGATGAACTGATGCATTCCATTAAGAGTCTACAGAAGGTTCCTGATGAGGCCAAACTGAAGCTCATTCAGGATGTACTTGGAAGGCTTGATGACGATTTCGACGGGCAGTTGAAGATTGATGATGTTTTGAAGGTCAGTACCAATCTTATTTGCATTATTTGGAAGTTATGTAGAGCAAAATATTTATATTTGAACTTCAGGCAGATATTACTATTTGTAAAAACTGGCTGAAGCCCAAATAGAAATGTATTCCTATAATGATGACTTTTCAATTACATTTTTTTCTTTAAACAACATTGCTTACATCACGGGGTCTCAACGGGAACGAATTATAATTAGTCTTGAAAAAAAATCATAGATGGCAGTATAGGTTACTCTAACAAAATTTACAACCACTAAATTGCGTTAAACGGCAGATTTTGGCTGAAGTAAGATTAGTAAATATTAAAACTTCATAACTCAAGGCTGATTTATCTATTTACATTCATAAATCACGTAATTTCGGCAAAACAAAAAACTGAAAATTTTAACTTCCATTCGAACGTGATTCGAACCCATAGAATGATAAAGTCGTTAGATGCAGCTATCTGTTACCCATTTAGTTTAGAGCTATTTGCAATAGATGGCGTTTTACTCAATTTTTACAATAAGCGTAAGGGTAGCAACTATTGTTATTAATTTACGTTTAGTTACTTCATTTATGTTTACTTATTTAATTTTTTTATAAACATATTACTTACAACTCAGATCAAAGAAATAGGCAGATAGAACATGCGCGAACAACAAAGTGAAGCTACTTTTTATTATTGTTCTCAAATATTGTAATGTAATGTAATGTAACGTTACAGATACGAATTTGAACATTACAAATAATATCCTTGGGGTCGAGTTAATAATATCGAAAGTCATTACATTAACAACATTGCTGTATCGACAACGTTCCATCGACGAGTTAATGAATCGACAGTAGGTACCCAAAATTAAGGAAGGAGATGTGAAATGATCGTTGAAAATGTATAAAAACCTATGTCTCCGCTTTTGCCCTTCCAACTCGTCACTACTACACATGCAGCAATAAGTTACGCAGTCGCGCACACACTCGCAATCTTAAATCAGGACGTACTACACAATCAATTATAAACCTTATGTGCCCAAACACAACGTGTATTTACCATTCACCGTACGACTTACTCACACAGAGATTTCTTTGTACTGTGGCAAAAGACACCTATTTTACATGTACGCTAGTGATTGACAAAAACGAAAAGTTGTCGATTCTTTCAATTGTACTATAATATTTTTGAGGCCCTGAAAATAAAATAATTAAAAAATATATACATTATCAATATTTAAAACTGTAAATAATACATAAGAAAATGAATAAATGAAAATGAAAAGTTAATCAACTTAATTTACGGTCGTTGGTTACGCGGTTACGACTACGATGTAAAATACTAAAAATGTATGTACGATGTAAATAAAAACATTATTTCACATCGGTCTTCCAACAGAGTTAAAACGGTAGAGAAATTGAAGAATAAACTATAATTCTCTTATCGACCTTATCGATAATCTACGTTAGTGGATCTGTACAGGCACGTCACTGACTGGCGGCGAGTTCCTACGGCCGGTACTACGCACAAATAAAATTACGACACTGTCGTTTTATGATTTTTACATTGCTTGTTTAGTTACGTAACTACAAAATTAGGTAGTGGTTAAGGAGCAATGTATTTATTGCAAAAAAAGTACGGTCGCTTTGTCATTTGTGAGCAAAAATAACGTAGTAAAAGTAAGGAATATTTTACGATTTTGTTGTTTTTCGTAATTTTAGAGATAAATATAGTGTAATACTTGTACAATGGTAAGAGATTCCATGGTTACCCAAGTTTTTTATTTGGCTTCGGTTTTTGCAACAAAACATTCCATAACACGGCATTCTTGAATTTTATGACAACTACGTTTGCGTTCGCTACGAGGGCCGACTGAGGGCCATTATGGCAAGTTGCGAGCGTTTCGCTCAAAACCTCGTGACACGGACACGCCCCCTTGGCACTTCTCCTGTATTTTATATTTCTGTGGTGTCGATACAGGCAGCGTACCTACTATCAATATTTTGCAATAATATATCTTATTCCAGCGATTTCACCCTTTCCCACTACAACTCGAAAATTGTCCCACGGGAACGTAAAATCGGAATAAAAACTATCGTAAAAAAAAATCCAGGTTGTAAACTAGTCGTGTACCAAACATCCAAATCCGTTCAGTATTTTTAGCTTGAAAGAGTAAGAAACATCCATCCATTCTCACAAACTTTCGTAGGTATTTCTGATAACTGTTAAAGCGGAAAGCCGCAAATCGTTGCGCGAATCATATTGTGATCAACATTCAAACTGAAAGTGACCTTCGAATTGTAAAAAACGCGAGAAAAGTTGATAGCTCACTCACACAAATAAAACTGTTGTCCTTGAACTCACGATGCGGTGCAATGAAGAGAACAGAGAATCTATAGAAAAGCAACGCCCTCTAGAGTATCATTGCCACTTAGTTTCGATTCCACCTATTATTTAGGTTGACTCCTAGATGGCGTTGTAAAACTACTGTTTCTGGCAATTAGTGAGTCGCCGGTACTGCCATCTATTGAGGAAATGGAGAAAAAAATATTGCCAGTCGAATTGCCAGTTTTAGGAAGGTCACATTTCTTTGTATGGGATTGGGTATCTGTATTGTAATCTGTGCTTACATCTAAATTGGAACGTTCAGACGTTTTACTAGATTGAAAGTAGGAACATTCTATTTAAAATTGTATACTTACCTACAACTAATTAATTGATGAAAAAATCAACGATTTTATTCGTGGTCAAAGTCCAACATATTTTTATAACCAACAAAACGTAAACATGTTGTTTAGATTAGTTTGGTTTTAGAAACATCTGTATTCCGAATCTAACCAACCAACACCATGTGTGCAAAAACGACCTATGTCAATGGTTTCGTGAAGGTCAATGTTAAATTTTCACCACGATGTCAAACACGTGACCGGCCGTATCAAATACCCCACATGTGATTATAAACGCGATAACGCAGTAGGTGTGACCTCTTTCAGCGTGGAACGCTAGACTTCCGTGTTATCACTAATAATAATCTTCACGGTCAACGTAAGAAAAACATTAACTTCTTCTTGATAAAAACTTGACATTTAAGGCGTGATGTGGACTTGCCTTCGTCAAAAAAAAAAAACAATCGGGTTATGGTTACGTAATGTTTTAGTTATGAAATCAAAGGGTGATTCATGTTGGATATTTGTGTATGTTTATTTATGACATAACTATTTGGTTTTTAATACGTCCGAACCTTCTTTGAAGTGTACTAAAAAGGTTGAGTTTAAAATTACACAATCAAAAGGGGAAAATCCTTTCATATCTATTCCTAGGATTAGGGGGGATTATACAAAGCACAGTTTAAGACGTGTATACGTAAACAACCAATGTTAGTGACTTCTTATAAATGTGGTGAGGAGAGAACGTCCGCAACGGTCACTGACCTCATGACATTAGTATTTTTAGTTTCAATATTTTCTGTATGACGCGTTTCTGTCTCAATGATGGTGGAATTATATTAATCTGTTTGCGGGAGAGAAGAATAGAATAACTTATCACCTGTTTATCATTCAACGCTGATTGCAATAGACTGTCAAGCGGCCTTGAAGCATCTAACACACCAGAAATGGTTTTAAATCTTTTTGAAATCCAATCTTTTGAGTTGCATCAATCGTAGATGTAGCAAATTATAAAGCGTTTGCAAACTTTTTAATACAATTATACTTTATGATCCACAAACAAAATAGGTACTTATTCCTCTTGCATTACAATCTAACATTGAAATGACCTTGACATTGCAGATGCTCGAAATCATAGGCAACGAACACGTGAACCTGTCTGAGAAACAGATGGCCGAACTGATCGAGCTGCTGGATAAGGAGGAGATCCTCGAGGTCGAGATCAAGATACAAAAGGCACTCGATAAGGCGGCCGTCGCGGCGAAGGAACAGGACAAGACTAGCCAATCGGAGGGGAAGGTAACATCATTACATACCATCACGCCCTTACTCCCTTGTAAGGGTTAGGCAGACGTGTACCAATGTACAGCCACAGTTCGCCGATATGTTTTTAGGTCCCATGTTATAGGGGGCGAGTCTATTGCCATTAACCGGGCACAAAAGAAAAACTAAATAACACTTTGCTCGACCTGGGAATCGAACTCAAGACCTCTAGCATAGCAGTCGCTCTTAGGACCACTAGGCCAACGAGGCATTTAACATCATCATGTCAATGTAAAATGTAATTCTCCAGACCGATTGCGGCCACGGCGGCTAACCAAGTACGCAGGAGATATTATAGTCTTCTTTATCGTGTGGGCAGTAAGGTCTACCGACCCCAGACACCCTAGTGTCAGAGTTTGCGCAGACACAAGTGCACTCCCTCTTCCCTAACTATCATAATCCGATGGGACTCCACCGGAGTGAGATCAGGCGCAGGACAAACGGCTTTACGTGCTTTGTGAGGTACGGGGGTGTCACACCACCAACTTCCAAACTCCGGGCTGCTACTGAGAAATTTCTATTAGTGAAAGAATTTCTGTAATCAGACTACTAGTATTTCTAAAGATTACCTACATGCGGATATGCGATAAGAGTCAGATTAGATGCATTTTTTTTATAGCAATATGTTCGCCCCCTATTACATGGGATGCAAAGTACATATCGGCGAACTGTGGGTGTACGTACCTCTGCCTAACCCTTCGGGGAATACAGGCGTGATGGTATGTGTTATAATTATAAGTGGTCGCCGCATTCATTCGCTCGGATTTACCGAACAAATCACTTTTAAACACTCACATACGTTTATTGTTACAGAGTTTATTCGACATAATCCGAGAAGCTCAGAGGCGGCGGGAAGTGAAGAGAGCTGCCGAGCAAGCTGCACTCGCTAAGAGCAAAGAAATCCTCACCAAAGCCGAGGAAAGCAGAGAACGGCCCGAGAGACAATGAGTTATGTAGCTTTACTTAGTCAAGGTGTAAATATACTGTACTAGTGGACTTCACACTCATGTTTACAGCCTTCCTGCTGGTTTAGGTGACGATAAATTAGCAAAGATGGTGTTCGGCGTTTGTATTTAAATAAGATTCATTCGGACACGTGCGATTTAACGTGATCATTATGTGGCATGCGGTTCAAAGTCACGTTTCTATTGCACAGTTGCAACGTCTGAATGCATCTTATGTACCCGCATATAGCATAGCTGTTGTACTAGAGTAACGGCATACATATTTATGTAGAAGAAATAAAATATTATTTATGTAATGAATGTGTTACCATAATGACAATAAGCATTTTGTAACATGTAATCAATCACTAAAGAATATGTAAATAACGGTTTACTTACTTTTTATTGTATGTTATTATTGAATATACCTGAACTTTCCATGCCGTACAAAGTTGTTCGTTTGTTGTCATGTTTTTATTTATTCCTGGTTCTTTTTGTTTCTTACGTATTACGTTGATGCATTTCTGTGATCGCTATTCAGTTTTAAGTTTTATTTTAGTTTATTATAGTGGTTATATCAAAAATATATTGCGCACAAAATGTGGAGCGATACACTTCTTTCGATTGTGAATTGAAATGAACGGATGTTATATTACTAATACTGCTAAATATTTTAATAGATACCTGATTATTATAACATTGCGTATATTTGTATATTTTGTAGAGTAGGTACTGTTTACAACAGTTGACATTCAGAAGTTTGTTTGGTTTAACTTAACAGCAATATGTTCATTTATTTATGTTTTTAACAAATGGTGAATATAATTACACTCTAACCAAACAATGAAAGTACATATTTACATGAGTATCAATATTGTTTTTAATTAAAATCAATTTCCAGCTGTTTATTGCAGATACAACACCAGTATACCCATTTCTCCCTTAGATATTTTTCCCTTATAAGGCATTGTTTATCCTTTTTCCTTTTTATTGTTTCATCACCTTACCATCAGTATTGGTAACATATTTTCCAACGAGTCAGTGTTATTCGATGTACTGAGAAATAAAGTTTTAAAGAGTAAGAGAATAAAGAGATCGATGAAAATATTTTGTTTTATTTCTTTGCTATGTTGTCGACGCGCGACCTTGTGAGTTATCAAGTACCACTGTTGGTCGTTGAGGCCTTGTGGGCTAATCGATCTGACGCGAGGCGTTGCAACTTACGTATGGAATAGAAAGTGCTATAGTATAGAGGTAGGTATACGTGGAGGTACATAGGTACCTAAGACTAAAGGTAGTCTTAATTAATACTTCAGGTGACACTTATCCAGTCGGACTCTGACCTCTATTGAAACCATGGCAGTTGTCTACATACTATATTTTCATGGTTTGGTACCTACATGTGCTGAACGAGTTCAATACAACTTTGAAACAATAAAATAAGACCCAGACCACTATAGCCATTTTTAACTTGCCGCCTCTAGATGGCGTGAAAGTCGAACATCCGGTTTTAAATACTGGATGCTCATTGGTCAGAAGTTAGCATCTACGTACTAGATTAGCCAATATTCTTTTTTCGACGAATCACAAGTTGCGTGAAGTGTAGTTGCGGGCTGCTAGGCCGCCATCTTTAATGATTTTGAAAAGCGAAGCCGTGCGATTGGTCAATAACAAGACGTCATTCCAATCTTTTGACGGAGTTGCGCAAAATAAATTAATTTTGTGACTCTCACTCACTCATTGCGGCTGCCATGTTTTTTTTCATGTGGGGTGTGTGTGTATTGATATAACATGATAGTTTAACCCCGTATAAACTGTTACAGGTGAGTAATTTCTGTTTTAATTCTGATTGTTATCATGTGTCAATGCGGAAGTAGGTTCATGGCGCGTCCTCAGTGAAAGTGCATCATGTAACACTGTCGCCTTCTTGTGAAATTGCATCGTATCGTAGATGAAATGAATAGAATGGGAATGACTCAGAGCAAAACGACGATAAAAGATTTGTGGTACGCGTGATACTACTCTTTGTTGATGTGTAGCAAAAAGTGTAGTGCGGGTGACGTTGCGAATGCGAGGAGGCTTCGTCAGCGCTCACCCTCACTCGTGTGACGTTTTGGCGCCATCGACCCATTTAGCACGGCGGGGCGGGCATGGTATTCACGGCACACCAAATTCTTTGTGCCTGCTAAATCACAATGACCTTTGTACCAAAACATTGAATGATAGTAAAATACAACGTTTTATTTTCCAGAAATAAGGGGTGCACATAGTGCGTCATTTGTTATTAGCTAGTGACAATGCGATTGCAAAAAAATTGAAGCAAGCGCTCATTAGGAAAAAACTGACCCACTAGCAAAGAATAGGCCAAAGAAATTAAGGATGTATTAGTAACGGAGGAATTAAAGGATCGATTTATATCACACGGCCCACGGCGATTGTAAAATGGACTCACGATTATTATACAAGATGATGGTGTTTGATAACGGCAGACACTATCAAGGACAGGATGCGTAAGCATAAGAGAGAGAGCCAGGCGTTTGCCTGCTGGCCTGCCACGTCGAGAGAACTTCATCAAACTCTACACTCCATCATCTGATACCCACACACTTGGTACAGGTAAGTCACTTCGACAGTTTCTATTTGGCTAATCATTGCAATTTAATGTAAATACCTATTCTTTGTAAAGACACTATCATGTTTTGTTCAGTCAAAGGCAACAATTTTATTCAGCAAGACACTAATAAAGCAATAAACACCACATAGTGGCTCCATAATTATCACAAACAAATAAATTTGTATAAAAGAATTTTCTAATCAATTAGCTACAACATCATTAAGTATCTTGGCATGATCTGTTTAGTAAATAAGTGATAAGTAGGCAATTAAACACCATTACAAGTACCTAATTGAAGTGCTTACTGATGAAATAGTGATGTGCCAACTTGCTAGTGATCAAATAATAATCAGTATGAACTAATTATTGTTTTTTCGACTGTCAAGAGGAAATGCAGTGCTCGGTAACACTGGAAAGTGACCATAACAGTGGGAATGTAAAAATGAAGACAATTAACAATTATAAGAATCCTTACAAAAAGGTCGGTTTTGCATCTATTCCAATGTCATAATTTTGTTATTTTTATAGGCAACATGATAATATTTATATTTTTGTCTGGTTATTTTTATTACCAAAATGTATTTTTTATATATTTTCCTTGTGGGAGTGATTGGACTGTATTTTTATTATTGACATGTTGCCTGATACTACAGGAAGTTTCCTCCTAATGATTGTTGCCTATGAAAGCACCGCACCACTGTATTTTGTTGTCCCCTTTGGTTTGCACACTAGATTAGGAGCATTGCTGCATTCTTCCTTTGTTCCATTGTTGAAAGCTACTTGTAATATTTATTTGCATTATCTTTGTATGCACACATTTTATATACTGTTACATCTACATTTTGAGTGCATTTGCAGGACATAGAACATTAATTCAGTTTTTTTTTAATCATCCTGCCAGTATTACCTGTTTGTGATTATTCTGTTCACTCACATTTTAGTTGCTCATTATATATTTGAGACTTTTTTTGTTTTCAGTATTGTGTTCTTTCTGTTTTATTATAGTAGCTGGTGTTACTTTCATTCTGTAGTTTCTTTTTTTAAACTTGTGGTATTGTAGCTGCTATACATAGGTACACAAATGAGGCTATTAATCATTTATTCAGTTTACTTCTTCAATATCTACTATATCTACAATACACATAATAAAACCATAGATTTCTATAGTACATACTTATGTGCTTAAACAACTACCAAATGTGCAAAACATCTCAACACCATGATGTCTTTAGTCATCTCGTGTAACAGTAGGGCTTAGGCAGTAGATGGAGTAAATATATGTATTGCAGCTACACAGCTATTGTATTTTAGATATCATCATTTGGTAGTGTAATGCTGTTGGTAGAAAAATAAGTACATTGTAATTTAGAATTTTTTATGACTATAGTGTGTTAATTCTTTTCAGGAACCTAATCTTGACAACATTGTTGATCAGCTGTGCACACGACTCCAGGACATCAAAGATCAAGAAGGTGCATCACGAGTAGGCATGCCCACGTGTTCCATTGAAGAAACTGAGGCTGTTCGTCGATATTACGCTGCGTTTCCGGCTTTAAAGAAAGGTCGAGAGTCGCCACTACCGTATTATCTCCCACCGCCGGCGTGGTGTCGTAAATCAGCGCCAGATTCTAAGATCAAAATGCAAAGCGAATTATCAGTGTCTAAAGATTGGAATACTAAAAACAAGAAACTAACTTCAGGCAAAGAGCGACGTAATTCATACCACGGTCAGAAGAAGAACAACAAGAAACGTTGCAATAGCTACAGTAGATCCTTTGACAGCAAAGAGATTCTGCCTGAGTGGGTAACACACGAGGGTGTCTGGGATATGGAAACACAAGACCCGGTGAAGGAGTTCATCAGAGCCATAGCATTGGACGAGGGTTACGGCACGTGCGAGAACACCGTCACAGACGAGATCAAAGAATTAACAGATAGGAAAATCGGAATGAACGAAAACATGGTGCCTGACTGGGACGATAGCCTCGACCTCGACGCCGGGTGGGTGATCACCGAGGACCTCAACCCGCGCGTCCGAACGCCCATGGAGGAGGAACTGTACGCCAAGTTCGAGGCTAAGTTCGATCGCAGCATCGAAGCTCTGTGGTCTAAAGACCAGAACACACCCGACGACGAGTACCAGGACCTTCCGATAGATTTCCAAGATCTGCTGTCATCTCCCTCCGACCGTCTGTTCGCCGATCCGTCCGCCGAAAAGTGCAGTCTTATATCCCTCACTGAGAGCATATGGTCCACTGAAGCTGCAGACTTCCCGCCTCCGCTCGACCGCGGTGACTCTCCCTCGCGCATCGCTGATGCTCTGCATGACCGCTTCCGGCCGCTCAACCTGGCCGACGTAGTCGAGCCAGAGCCGCGCGAGCTCGAGTCGTTCGCATTGTACGAAGGCGACGAGATCTACGATGCTCTGACCGCAGTCGCGAACACCATGCGCTCCTTCACGGCGATCAATCACAGCCGCGACCGCAGCGGCTTCGCCGAGGTGCCGCCGCGCCGCGGTCGCTCCCGCGCCGCCCGCCCCGCGCCCGCCCGCGACCCGCCCGCTCGCCCGCCGTCCTCCCGCCCGCGCGAGGACTTGCTCACCTCGGCGCGCACGCACTTCCGCCCCATCCGCCGCGATTCCGATGCCGAGCCTCCGCGCTACGCCGACGGCGACACCTTCGACATTTGCGGGAACCCCGACACCGTGGAGTTCCGCCGCAGTGACTCGGGCGGCCTGTACCTGGGCACGGGGATCGAGCGCTACCTCGAGTATCGCGCGACGCGCAGCATCGACTACGGGCGCCTCAACCTCACTCCGGCGCAGCGCTGTCCGGACCTCGACGAGCCGGGGCTGCGCCTGCGCTTCCCGCTGCGTCAGTGCGACGCTGCCGCGCAGACGGACGCGCCGCCAGCCGCGGCCGCCGCCGCCGCCGCCGCCGCCTGGGCGCCGTGCGAGGAGTGCGGCCGCGCCGCCAAGAAGATGCGCCCCAGCGCCGCGCGCTCCATCTGGAGCGAGCGCGCCTGCCGCGCCTGCGCGCCCCCGGAGCCCGCGCCGCCCGCCGCCGCGCCGCCGCCCGACGAGCTGTCGCGCGAGTGGGAGGAGCTGCTGTCGGACATCAGCGCGGCGCACGCGCAGTACGCGGGCGGCGAGGCGGCGGACGAGGGCCGCGGCGACCGCAAGCGGCGCCACAGCGCGGCGCTGCGCTGCGCGGCGCAGTGCACGCACCCGCACGCGCGCTTCCTGCCGTGCTGCACGCTCGCGCTGGACCGCCCGCTCACGCGCTAGCGCCCGTCCGCGTCCGCCCGCGTCCCGCCCCGCCGCAGTGGCCGCGGCTCACTCGCACGGTGCCGGCTGCAGACCGCACACGATCACGTGCCGTTAGCTACCATCAGCTCGGTCTGCATCCGGCATCAGACTACTACCGGAGCTTGGACCACGCTGCGCGGCCACTGCGGCGGGAGATTTTAGTGTTGATCGTTTCCTTTCCTGATCCATCTTCCAATCTGTATATATCGCCCTCTTTTTCTTCGAGCGTATTATTGTTTGTATGTCGAAAGTGAGAATCGCAGCTTTTCAAATTCGAAAACGACGTGCCGCCGTGTTCGGTCTCGAGAAGGTGTCCTTAGTGGCTCGATTGCTCTTTCATGTGGCATTAGAATGAAAAAGTTAGCAATAATAATAGGATTAATTAGCGAAGCCTTAAACGTTACTTTCTCCGAGTGTGTAGGGTTGTCGAGGTACAAAAGTGGAAGGCTAGAAGTGCTAACATATCTTATGATTGTAGATATTGACGGGAAGGGAGGAGTTATAATGTAACGTTAATTTTAGTTCAATGTTTTCTTTGTAGAGATTTCATATTGATGTAGGAATGTTTGATGGAATGCTCTCGCTTCATAGTCGATACTCGGCGAAAATTGATTAATGTGCGAAAGTGTTCGGTATTGTGCGTTATTATTAAATAATGACCTTGAAGTAATAAGCAGCATTTCTGCATCGTTATAATATTTATTTTAAATTTTTTTTGTTGGGAAAATATATATTTTATTTGTTTTAGTTCAAAAATTACATAACGCAAAACGAGACGATAGCATTCCATAGCAAACATGATAGGACGATTCTAATATAATTCTTACAATAATATCGTCCCGACTTGTTTAATAATTTGTTAATATAAAATATAAGTAGAACAGGTATTTTATTTTTGTTAGTAGTTTTCGTTTACGTTTCCAGGCAATCTAAATTCATTCAAAATTTTATATCGTAAATTAAATTGTTCTGTTTTCTTTTGCAACATTTTTAAACGCGAACATTAATGTAAGGAGATAATAAATCTCCCGTTGTCCAGCAGTGGGTACGCCTTTCGGCTCTTGTCCGCGAAAGATGTACCCACAGTTGAAACTGTTTCCAAGCCGAACTTGTCAAGATGCGGCTTTGTGTCCGAGTTCGAACAATGAAGCGGACAGTTATGGTTTGTCCATGTTGAATAAGTTTTACACGCGGCGATTTTATTGATTTGCCGCATTATATAATGTAGGGTGGCGAACGCGTCGCGGGTTCGTGTTCATTCTTGATAACGTAATGGCCCGCTGCGTTCTGCCGGATAGTGGTTATTCGAGGTGTTAGCAGTTTTGTATGAAGCTGGACTATGTTAGTGGGGGGCTGACTGCCCCCTAAGTGTCGTCGGATACGATGAACTATGTGTCGTGCTCTTCTTTAATATATGCCCGGACCACGCTGTTCACCGCTTACGGACGCACGTTTTCGTACAGAAAACAGTTGGTTAACTTTTTATAAGATGTATCGGCAGGCCTTGCGTTACATGTTGGCGGCACGACGAAGCGGTGAGCAGCGATGACCGACAATTGTAACATAATTTACAGCTCCAAATATGGATTGTAACAGTTCATATAGGCGTAACTGTTATTATAGTTCATAAACATAAGAATTGTATATGTTATATTTTCGTATATTTTCATTTTACACGGGGAGTTGGTGCCGGCGTTATAGACGTCGCATCGCGTGTACAGCGCAGTAGGACGGTCGCAGCGCCATCTAGCGTCGACTTTACTCCACGCTCGCCCTGTACACTGCCCCACAACTTATATTTATTTCATTTGAAAGCCTTGCCTAGTTACAATTTCATATAAAACTTTAATATTCGTGCATACTTTTCTATTTTATGTGTCGTGTTTTATATATTTATTTTTATGTAGTGTGATTTACTTCTGTTTGTAATAACTGAAAACGGAAAATGTAAAAAAAAAATGTCATTGCAAAATTTACATCAGGAAGGCTATCCTTGTATATATTTAGTATATTGTGAATTTAATGTATAGTCATTTTCAGTTCTTTTAAATGATGTATCATTATATGTTCGCTAATTCATTTGTCAATTTCTTTATCTGAAATATTTGATGTTTATGTTAATGCGGGTAGACAAGTACATCAGTTTACGACTACAATGTTTCAGATATTGAAATGTTTACGTACTGTCTAAAGCTACGTTATTAGAGCGGTTGGGTATTTTTAAACTCATTCAACTAATTAATTCACATTCATTTTCTCGTGTCACGTAATGTATTTCATTTTTTCTGTCATAAGTTCATATTATATTGTACTTATTCCATTAACGATATTCGCTAAAGGATACCTCGAAAAAAATATATGAAAAAACAAAAAAAAAAGTGTATTAGATTCAAGTTCGCATATAATATTATGTTTGATTAGTTATTAATCTAATGTAATGTGCTTATGCACTTGATTGTCTAATTATCCAGAACAGCGGTGGATAATAAATGTTTTTCAACAAATGTTGAAGGAATGTTTGAACATTTGTTGGAAAACAAGAGGAGTTTGCTACGGTATTCGGTAACGGGGACTTATTACAATCAAAGATACGCCGACCTATGCAAACTCCTTGAATATTGAAAATGGGACGTAAATAAAACTATCGAGACACAATCATTTTAATGACTCCTGTCCGTTTCATTGTCTGATGGGTTTATCAACGTCCTATTTGAATACTCCGAGCCCTTGGGAGTCATTTGCCTCAGCCAACGTGTAAACCTATCACGTTCTTTTATTGCTGTGCCAATGAGAAGCTGATGCAAGTGGACCTATAGGTGCTTTACTGGTCCCCGACAATCACAAGTCTTTTTATGCGCCACGTGATCATTGTAAGTGGCATGAATTTCGTCGTTATATGTAACTATTGGTATTTCAACTTTTACTGTCGGCAAATATCCAATATTTGTTCTACACAATACTATTTCTTATTGAGAGCAAACTGTTTTTCTGTACGTATGTAATTTGGACACGTAGCAAATCAGCACATATTTTATTGAAAGAAATAAGAAAAAAAAAATACAATTTTGCAATGTAGACAAAAATTCTAAATCCTGTAATGCTCTCTTTTCAGAGACAAGTCAGCTTGTAACCGATAGCTAGTATAAGTGGCCTTGGTTACATGCATATTTGTTTACATTTCATATCAATTTATATCATTTTATTTTCTTTTTGAAGTTTCGTAAAATCATTAGAGATTTAAAAAATATCTTATAGGCCGGGGTACGAGCAGTACACAAGGGATTTCACATCTTATTATTTGGGCGCCAAACTTAAAAAATGCACCGCAAATAACGAATACCTATTAAAATTTTACACAACTCGATAACTTAAATTAAACACTTTGCTGTTTTTCTCACGAATAAGGATTAAGAATTTACGATATTTACTAACTGTAACTTATTGCGAAAATTGGCACCTTTCTTTTGCAATTAAGTATAGCTAAAAGAACGATAGCATGATAATTATGTATGAGCTTTTGAATTAGATTGTACCAAATTATACCTATTTGAAAATTGTTAATTCATTTAGAAGTGGTTATCCCTGAAAATAGTTACCATTTTCATATTACGTTAGGTTGTGCTCGCTACTCTGGTTCTTGCCACTTGTGGGAAGAAAATAAAAATAAACGATCGATCCACATTGAGTTTTTTATTTTCCGCACCAACAAGCCCTATATACCTACACTAGACAAAAAGAAATTTGAAACCCAAGTTTTTGGGTGTTCTGTAAACATGTTACCGCAGCCGGTAAGAAGTCTCGAGATGTAAAAATTAGAATAACAATAAACTAGTGGGCGAAGTTGTCGCTCCACTCAAAAAGCCAAACTTGAGTGTAGCTTGTCTCTGTCTTTTTCGCGCTCACTAGTGCAAACGAGAGGGCGCTATACAAAAACCACGGTTTACACTTTCATCCATTGAAATGCACGCGGTGCTTCGTTGCGAGCGAGACGCCGGTTCAAAATAACAGTGAACCGTCCGGTCTTATCGAACTAAAATAATAACTCAAAGTAAACGGACGTTGCAGTGATATGAACTGATTTCACGTGTGATATTGTGTTTTAGACGCCTATTAGTGTTCGAACTGTTGATATCAACGTCTGCTATTTTTTGTTTCTTTTTTCGGAGAAAGGTAAGTCCTTTTTTATTTTTTTCTAGTGAAGCTGAATGGAGCACTAGCTTCTGGTACTCTTAAATCGTTTTAAGTAACTATTGAAATGTATCTATTTTAGATAAATTTAATAAACGCCTAAACCTAAAATCTGAAAACACAGTTTTTAAGAGCTACCCTTTTTTTATAATCTTGGATCAACCTTTCTATCTACCACCATTTATGCAAAAGTAGGTTTTGTTATTTTTTTTTTAATTACTTGTCTAATTGGTTTGAATTGGGTAGGAATTAGTGAATAAATTAATACTACAAATCTGTATTAAGTAGCTAGGTATCTACTAATACTAAAACCGTTAAGTGTCTGATGACTATTTTTTGCAGCATAAACAAGAAAGTCTGGTCATAAAACACTATTATACCTACGGCAGAGCAACAGCTTGTACAAGCTTGCGACGACCTCACCCATATACATGTATTTTATGGATTAGTGAACTTTAAATTGAAGTTAAAAAACGAAAGCAAATTAATTGGATGGAGGTTGCCACTATAACAAAAGAACATATTTTATTTTAATGTTAATTACTAGCTACTGCCCCCGCCTTTTTCTGCATAAAATTCAGAAATAAGCAATAGTCCTAAATTATCCTACGGATACATAAAACACGATAACAATTATCATAAGTGCTAAACTAGAGTAATATAATTATTGGTTCAACCATTTTTGTGTGAGAGAGGAGGTAATAAGCTTCCTCCTACCCATCCATTCATCCATCCTCTCAATCTTTCGCGTTTATTATAGGTAGTAGTAGGATAGTAAGTCTGAAGCGAATTTATTATAATTTGATGTTTTTAAAAGCAGAATTTTATCATTTCTGGTGTTTGTGTCCTAAACAGCTTGATGTAGGTTGCTAATGTATTCGTTTCATGCACATTGTCCAGGGTTGCGGATTTTGTTCGAAAGAGGCACCGCGGCTCTGGAACGCAAAAGGCGTCAGGAAAAACACGGATGGGTTTTAGTGGGTAAGAGTCTGACACTCCTTACAGTTTCAGACAGAGCGGAATAAATCTCTTGTTGAAATCCTCAAAAAAAAAAAATAGGGATGCACATTTTCAAGGAATTAGTTTGTTAGAATTAGCTTTTCAGCAGCAAACTAAACGAGGTCCTGTTTTGCAGAATAATTATTCCCGATCGAGGGAATTTTCGTAGGAATATTAATTGCTAAGTCTTATAAACCCTTGAAAACTGTTGAGCTATTGTGTTGAAGGCCGTGACGCATTTTGGGGGTCGCTGAACCAACGGAGTAAATCTCCAACGGATATATCATGGCCTTGAAATTACGAACTATTAAATTGCATAAAATCGTGTGTGAAACTTTTAGTGAGCTATTGTTGCCGACTGTACCTAGGCTGTCTACTCAATTCCTTGGACTGTGAAATTAGATAATATAGATACCTACCTATCTTACTGTAGATTACAATAGATAGGTACCCGTAAAGCCTTGCTTTCCCTTCTTAACTAAGAAAACTTTTTTTATTCTTTAATTTTCAGCTCGATTAATTTCGAGTCAAGAACCCAGTTTTTAACCGACTTCAAAAAAGGAGGAGGTTCTCAATTCGTCTGTATGTATAATATTTTTTTTTTTTTTATGTATGTTCATCGATATTTTCGTCAATTATAGACGGATTTCAAAATTTTTTTTTTTTGTTGGATTGAGTTCACTTCTGAGGTGGTCCCATTTTCACCAGTCCAGGATCTGATGATGGAATCCAGGAGAAATCGAGGGCAACCACCGAAAATTGTATGCTCGTATGGTGTTTTTGTTACGTAATCATGTCTTACTCAGGTATATGCTTCAGGGTGTCAACATCTAATGCTGCTGTCCTGATGATGATGCTACAGTACTCCTTAACGGTAGTAGTTTTTGAGATAGGGACTTTTTATTATATTATGCTTGTTCGCGGATAACTTCGTCGTTTATGAACCGATTTTGATTCTTCTTTTTTTGTTGGAAAGGGGAAACTTCCCAAATGGTTCCATTTAAACTTCATATAGATCTGATGATGGATAACGGAGAGAGACAACGGAACTCTTCAAAAAATTTCAGCAAATCAACCGCGATTGCTGCTATCGCATAAATATGCATTGTTTACGCAATTACACAACATAACATCGCGCCTGTACACTCGAAAGAGTTACACAGATGTATACTTACAGTAATATTTGAAAATTTCTCATCTATGTAAACGAAATCGCGTATTCTGCTTTCTTATGACTTTTTTTAGCGGTGTCATGTTAATTTACATGACATGACAGTTCCTTCATGGATTTGGATAAAAAAATTGATACTAAAAAGCGAGAAATAAAAAACTTTTTTACAAAAAAAGACAACCGCCTTCAAAAACTAAAAAGAGAAAAATAACTTTAGCTTTGGAAGTCGGCGGCAATACAAAACAACAAACAGAACCAAAGCCGCCGACTTCCAAAGCTAAAGTTATTTTTCTCTTTTTAGTTTTTGAAGGCGGTTGTCTTTTTTTGTAAAAAAGTTTTTTTTGTTAAACAAATGAGTTCTTTTTCTCGACGCTGTTCTTTCTTTCAGCCTCCTCCGCCGACGACCGATTAATTATCGGATCGACTTTTGTCAAATTTCTTTGTCAGCGAGAAGAAATCGGTCCGATAAGCGGTGAACAAATCGGTCATGGGCGGAGAGCCCCAGAGTCCCCCCGACCTATGCGTTTAATTGGCTACCTGCATATTATCTCCTTTTTTACCATTAGCTACAAAAGCCGGAAGTGCCTAGGTTTCTACATACCTACATCAAAAATATTATATTTCTCGTCTAACTAGCTTTAAAGAAACTTCTCAGTAAACAAGACCAACAGCTCTTAACTCTTGTCCTACTTATTAAATCTTCTCCAGTCACGCTATATGAACAAACAAAGCTTACTTAATGGACGCTTGAGGAGAGGCACAAATCAGCCAGTCTTATTAGCGGAGTGAGATCGCGAGATAGCCACAATAGTCCTGAAGGCGCTAGCCCTACCCACGCCCCATGGCAGTACCTACCTAATTACCGGCGCATCGTCCCATTGTCCGCGCTATACCATAAACAGCGGTATAACCTCCCCACATGTTATTCAAGATCAGAGATAATATTTTTTTAAGATTTTTATTTTTATTTTCGATAGGTAGATGAAACTTATAAATCTGTGCGAGTGCGACCGTCCTGTGGAAAGTTATATTTACTATTATTAAAGCTAAGCTGAACTTTATAAAGCTAGAGTTTGTTTCTTGTTTGAACGTGGTAATCTTCGAAACTCCTGATCCGATTCTGAACTAGCTTCAATATTAAACTGTAACTTCTTGACAATTCAAAAGTGCCTGTAAATGGTCTAATTGAAATAAATGCTTTGATTTGATTTGATTTGATTTGAAAGTTAGAAAGCTACGTTATCTTGGAGGGCTATAGACTACCTATATGTTATCAATATCATCATCAAACATATTGAGATCCGTAAAATGTTCAGGACTCACATGTAGTGGGCAATTAATTGCTTTAGAAATATATTATGTAGGTAGGTGCCTACATAGGTAAATAAATTGATTTAACGATGCCTGCCTCTAGTCTGAAATGAGAGGAGGTAACGCATTACAAGGCCCCTGGAATTGCAAGGTGATGTAGGTTAGAATTTAGAATTTAGAATTTAGAAGAATTTAGAATTTATTTATTTGTTAACATAGGTAAAGAAATTAGTTTGCCATTCGTAACGGAAGGTAGTTTAAAAAAAACAGCTTAGAAATGTTGAAAAACCCTGAAACCACACTTAGCATCCATTTTTAATAACTTTCAGTTATTCTTAGCTTGAACGTAAAAGTAGGTTAGTATATTTTAATTTTGCGAGCTATTAGGTTCGATATTAGCTGAATTGACAAAAAATATCTACGACTCGCATAATCTGTCCATTCATGACTTTATTTAGGTATAAAAGCAGCGCATAAGAAATGCACATCAACATTAATATGCGTGAAATACGATTACTTTTGCATAACAGCAACTTGTTGCAATAGTAAGCAAAACAATTTTGCATACAAACACTGATTTCGTAACTGCGATCCATTTTCCTGTCAATGTAAGTATCTATTTCTATCAGCTATCAACTTTGCAGCGAAACCCCTTTGTTAAGATGTTTATCTTAACATCTCTAGTTGAACAAAAGATCTACTTGTGTAAGACGATCGTGTTTTGGGCATTATGCGTTCCTCTCGACCTCCACAGTATCCTTTCACTACTGGGATTAGCCGGTTACGTCATTTGAGGGGGCAATTTATGATCATGTTTCACGGTACTAATACTCCTTAAGAGGTTTAGGTAATTGTGTCTTTGTAAAGACTATCAGTGTTAAACAGCTTACTTAACAGTCAGCTGTTGTTGACCAATAATTAACGGCTAGCTTTGTCTACGACTTTGTCCGCGTGGACTTTGGGCAGCCATTTTTACTTTTATGGTATATCTACCATAAAAATAAAAATGGCTGCCCAAAGTAGTAGTATTACTATTACTATTTTTCAAAAGCACTACAACAATTTTTAAATGTTTTTTATTTAGCGCATAAATACAAAGTTTCATGATGTTATCTTCTATAATGACGGACTCCTATACAAAACTTAATCCTTAATTTCAACCCTTTCATTGCCTTTTCTCGCGACAAAAGGTAAGCAGTGTCCTTTTCCAAAGTCTATCTCATACCAAATGTCATCAAAATCTGTTTAGCGGTTTGAGTGTGAAAGAGTAACAGAGAGACAGACAGCTTCTACCGCATTTATAATACTTATTAATATGGATACTCTCAAACTTCATGAAGCTCCGTTTATTTTGTAAGCTTCTTTGTCCTAAAACAGTAGGCGATCGGATTACCAATGTGGCCGAACTTGCGGTTTTTCTTTTTAAATGTTAATGGTGTTTTATGTAACATCTTGTGGTCATTTTGTGGTGTAGAAGATCATCCATTTCTATCCTACTTAACATAACGACTAGACTGTCCTTTCTTTAAAAACATCTTAGATTATGAAAGTTGGAATGATGGGCAAACATATGAAACGGCAACGTTTTAAATGTTTGCGTTTCAGCGTTCTACGTAGAAACTAACTATTAGGTAATCTGTGGTTCTACTACAAATTAACTAAGGGCAATTATTGTCAATTGACAATCAAAATGTCAATCACGCGGTACTACCCTAAAAAACGATTAAATTACTCATTTAAATACATAATTAGGTATGTACACAGTAACCCAATTCGGTTAATTATAGTATACGTACATAATTATATTAAATTAAAATGTTATCTATTTTGTCGAAAAAGCCGACTTTCAGAAATCACGATGAAAAGCCTGCGACGCAGCAACCTTTTGGTCTTACAAAATCATTAACTTGATAAGCATATCAATAAAGATCAAAAACCTCATCTATTTATTCCCAATTTTCTTTCCACGACAGAACAGCAAACCTCACGAGTTCGCCGCCATATTGTTTCGAGATAATCACCATAGACAGATGAGTCACGAACGATCCTCAGATATCTACGTTCAAATTGACTCCCTTTGTCAAACCGCTGGCTTACGGTACCACTTTAACTTGATCTCTATCAATACAGATGTTCAGGTATCCTTTCGATTTTCGATCTTAAGTCTCAATAAATAAGGGCTATGGCACCGGAAAGAAGCTTGCATAGGTTGGTGGTCGGTCAACCGGCAAAAAGCTTTATTCGTCTCAGCGGCGCGGGCGCCGTCAAAACTCGTGCGGTACAGAATCCAAAGCATTTCACGGCGTTCTCTTGCGAAATATAATAAAAACTTTGAAAACATTTCGTGCGCGAGTTTTCTGAGAAATGAACTTGAGAATTTAGCTAGAGAATAGTTCAGAGACTATATTTGGATCATGAAATATGCCACCTCAAATGTCAATGCCATGTCGTGAATTCTCGATATTCGATAAGGATAAGCTTGATTTGGTTGTTGGTAGGATATTAGTTAGAGTTATGATGATGATCAAGTACCTATCCCAAAGCTTTGGAAAGCAAATAGGTACCTATACAAAATATAGGTTCACACACAAATTTAATAAGTTAAGACATAGGTAAAAGAAATAAATTCAAGAATAATTAAGTTTCCGTGTGTATGCTACTCTTGGTCAGTAGATACAAACTTTCCAAGATCCACCCATGCTCACTACCTTCTAATGGTTGTACCGGCCCAACGGGATACAAACTCGGTTAACGATATACGAGTATCGACAGGAGAAAAGAAACCTATAAGTTTTATCATAAAACAAGTAACACTATACAACTTTTTAGAAAGTCAGTATCACTTGTAACAATTATACGTCTTGTAACATAAGTGCGGCTTGTTGTTTTGAAACCAAGCCGTAGTTCCCACGCGGCGGGCGGCGCATGCGTCGATCCGGTCAGATAACCATTTATTTATCACCTATACGACGCCGCGACCACCGAGGTAGGTAATGACGCTCACTGAACATCTGGGCTCCCACTAAGTATTGAAGTTCCTGCGACATAACGAATCTTTATTAGCGAGATGCCATGACTTGCAGAAGTCACTCGTAAAATACTTCAACAACTTTTTATGGAAGAACAGATGGCACGGTCGGCCACCAAATAAATATTCGATGTTCAGAATTTTAAGTATGCAATTAGGAATAAAACTAGTTATCCCACAAATGCCATATGGACGAGAATGAGATCGTGTAAATTAATTTTGACAACACCATTTCCGGCTGCGTGGGCGAAAATTATGCAGGCCGTTGATAATTTTGTCATTTAATAAAAATAGGTATTGGTGACAATCTGTGTTGTGGAATAAATCAGTGAAATAATGGCGAGAGACTCGTGTCTATGGATCGACGCCCGCGCAATTGGCCAAGCGCACTCGAAGCCGTTCGGGCTTTATCGGCGCATTAATAATGGCCGGCGAGACGTCGGGATCTAATGCCTGCGAGTAAAAAGTACAAAAAGCTCCAACAACTTCATGAGTCGTGGTTCGTTTAACTGCAGACGATTCACCCTCTATAATTTAAGCCGCTGTGCTAGCACAACGGGCCTTTTATAAATAAAAGATTGGAATTCGGTGTCGGCGTGTCTAGGCTAGGCACTACATTTTAAACAGATAATTCGAGTGAGATCTTTGTTAACTCATTTATTTTAAGTACTTATGCAAGTTTAAAATCGTATTTTTAGTTTTGAAAAGAATAGGTACAACATACAATCACTCCTTTATTCCCTGAAGGATTAGGCAGATGTCTAACCAATGTACACTCACAGTTCGCCGGTATGTTTCAAGTTCCATGTAATAAGGGGGCGAGCCTATTGCCATTAACCGGGCATAAATCCTAAGTTCGAGCTGCTACTAACAATTCTGTAGAAAAACCCAATACCTAACCTATGCTTAGGACCACTAGGCTAACGAGGCAGTCAGTGGACGTCGTTGGGCTGATATGACGATAACGATGAAGTTCAAAATCGTATTTCTAGTTTTGAAAATAATGGAGCCTCATATTTCAACGAAGTGGAGCTTCATATTTCATCCAAACCCAACGAAGATCGAGTAGGTTGATGAGTTCGAAATTTAAACAAATAACTGCCGTAATAAATTTCTGTAACGGTCTCTTTTAGAATCAAAGGCCTCCTTTGAAATTCAATTTATTGGACTGTTTTCCACATAATAAATGGAAAGATGTTGATTGATGGATGGCCGTTAGACCGGTATAGAACTAAAGGAAACCTAATCAACCGATAGGCACCCGTTACGTTAACGATACAAGGTCGCATGTTTTATTTAAGAGGACTAATTTTAATAAATTGATAATAGACATACAAATTGTTTAAAAAAAAGGTCAATTGATGGGTGTCTGTGTCCGTAAGTACAATTCAAAGAATTTTTGGTACGGGTTTCTTAAGAAGATTCAATGAAAAGAAACTTGGGAATAATAAAAAATATTCAGAAATAAGCTGATGTAGAAAAAGTCGTGATGGACCAATGGTTAAACCTTTTATGCATGAGATTGTCGGTTCCATACCGAGCAATTACCAATGTAACTATTTTAATTCAAATGTACTTTCTATATAAGTTTATCTTGGTCATCCAAGACATCGGTGAAGGAAAATATCAAAAGGAAACCTGGATTTATAATTAAGTCTATAATCACTAAATCGCCTTGAGCAAACGTGGTGATCAATGTTCGTGCCTTCTCTGTATGAAAAGAGGCCTTTGCATACCAGAGGGATAATAATAGGCTGATGATATTATTATTAGGTAAGTACTATAATCTAGAAAAAACAATGAATGCAAAGACCTTCAATTGCAATACTCAATTTGTAGAAAACAGGTAAATGGAACATCCTCGCATAAAATATTCAATAAATAGGTAAGTAAGTACCATCGAGTCTTCATTCCAATACTTTGCAATGGATACTGGCTAACAAGATACTTGGCATGTAAATGAACTAATAATTAGATATTAAACGCAGAAACTACATAAATATGTAGAAAAACACCAGTTTCACTTGAACACATATTTAGCTAAGAGCAGTGAATATAATATCTAGGTTAGGATATGGATTTTTTCTTGTTTTAAAGGTAAATAGGTCGCCTGTTCAAATGATCACAGGATGATGTAGTACGTAAACTACATACCAATCTACCTTTAATAATTTGTGGATGAGGTTGGAGCAGTACTTATCACTCTCTTAGGACCATTTTCGCAAAAATCTAACTCGGAAGTTAGTTGCTAACGCGAATATTAAAAAAAAAAATGTTATACAAAGTGGGCCAGTGTTTAAAGAAAAGGCTGACTGGCACAAACCGGCCTTCTAAAACACTTAGGTATTAGGTTAGGACAATCATAAATATTTCATCATCATCATCATCATCATCATCATCTCAGCCATAGGACGTCCACTGCTGAACATAGGCCTCCCCTTTAGATGTCCACATATACCGGTTGGAAGCGACCTGCATCCAGCGTCTTCCGGCGACCTTTATTAGGTCGTCTGTCCATCTTGTTGGTGGACGTCCTACGCTGCGCTTGCTAGTCTGTGGTCTCCACTCTAGCACTTTTCGACCCCATCGGCCATCTGCTCTATAAATGTTTATAGGCGGCCAATTCCATAAATGATAGCTAGACAGAAAACAGAAAGATGAAAAATTATTGGGACAGATTGAGTGACGTATACGGTTTTTTTTTGGAAACCCATCCATGTTCCTTCTTGTGCCCTTTGCGGTCCAGGGGCATGATATCTCTTTCGAGCAACCTGCAGGCAGACCTAATACGGTACGTTGAACATAGGTAGCTAAGTACCAGGAACATAGGTAACTGCACAGCTACTAAGTACACAGTACCACGAGGTATTTTAACGCTTCCACTTAAACACCCCATATTCCACAAAAAAAAAACGTAATAATTCTTTGTCTGTATCCATTAATAAGCTCATGAATAAAAGAAATCGTCGGTTTGGGTTCGTTAACTCGTGTAATCGGATGAAATTGTAAGTGGAATTGCGCATAATGTGAAAATTGTTAGAAATCATAATTTACCATTATAGAACTTGCAGCTTGTTTATTCGACGATATTTAAAAAAAAATGTGTGGTGAATTTATGGTTTGATTTGTATTTTTGCATTATTTTTGCACAAAAGGGTTGTTTTTTTTAAAACTGGTGTCACTGTGCCAAAGGAGATCGAAATCCTCTTTTCTTACAGAGTATAACATGTTAGTAATAAAGGTATTTGTAAAAGAGCTCGTCCGGTGAAATACTACCTATTTTGTATTTTTGCTAAAAAGCAGCGTTGCTGTGTCCCAGTTTGAAGGGTATGAGTACCGGTGTAATTACAAGCATTAAATGACATTTAAACTTTGTCTCTAGGATGGCAACCCATTTGCAAGGCCTCTGCCGTAGGCCGTCTGCTTGTTTATCAATCAAGGATACATAAAAAATAATATGTGGTCTACTTAACTACTTAGTTTTCCCAAGATCTTGTTTGATATTTAAACATTTATACCTATTACTATTCACTTTTTTTTTGTAGCACGTTAATAAACAATTGACAAAATCCCCAATGCCTAAGGCATTAAGTCCGCCTTTGTACTTTTACAAAGTTTAAATAAATAAATAAAATCAACATAATACCTAATATTACATACAACATAATTTATTAATTAAGTACATAGTATAATAATTTGTGAATGAAAATAAATAGCTTACCATTTTGTTATTATAATTCAATATGAAAGCGTTACTAAGAATAACTGAGCTTTAATCATATTTATTTCCCGAGTTTAATAATTCTTACAATTACTCAGTAAGTTCAACTAAATTATATTTTTTTCAAAATCAGAAACTACAACTATGCAAAGATGAGCCTGTCTATAATTATAGCAAATAAAAGGCATGACCTCCATTGCAAAATTTGGTGGTAATAATAGATTTACAATAAAAAATTGTAAATCAAAAGAAAACTTGGGACTTTGCCTCCCTATGTGTGTTCTACCGCCTGTACAATGGGCTGTGTTCCGCGGAATTATTTGAAATGATGCCAACGGCCATTTTTTACCATCGCACCTCTCGCCATCGGCAGGGGGCCCATCCTCACACCTTGGAACCGAAATGGTCCCGTACGGTACGGTTTCAGAGGAACTTCCTCCCTCGTACGCTTAGGTTGTGGAATGCGCTCCCTGCTACGGTTTTCCCAAGAGACTACAGCATGGGGTTCTTCAAGAAAGGAGTTTTGAGGTTTTTACGGGGTCGGCAGCGCACGAGTGATGCCTCTGGTGTTGCAAGTGTCCATAGACAGCGGTAACCGCTTAACATCAGGCGGGCCGTTAGCTTGTTTGCCACCTACAGTGGTATAAAAAAAATAAAAAAAAAACACTACGTGATTTTCTCAACGTAATTATTGGGTTTTTGTTGTCACATTTCAAAAGTCACAATAATTTACGATCGAGTAACAGTCGACTAAGAATTATAGTGGCTAATCAGAGGTGAACAAACGACCTCGAGCGGCAACCGTTGGTTTCCAATCACCATACACCACAATACACGGCAGACATCCGCAATCCTATTGACAAAATCATGTTTTTCTTGTTTTCACTACAAAAATAACGTTAAATTATCAAGAACGTTGATTCTAAAACCAATAAAAAGAACAAAGGATTATGTACTTTATGTTTTAAGAGTTAAAGTTCTGAATGTGTTGTTGTAGAGCTTTCTCTAGGTGACCTCCCTGTTCTACGCTAGATATAGAACCGATTTGACACACTATCAAGTTTTAATTGAGTTTTGAAAATGGAATTGGATGTGAAATGATTAATGTGTTAAATGTCGCGTAAAGTCACGAATCGCGATATGTATGGGCATCGTTTGGGAAGTAGGTAACTATTCCAAGTGGTCAAGTTTTGGTAATGTCTGTATGTGTGTCATCGGTTCATAGCCATTTGATCACATGGTTGAACCGTTGAAATTTTTTAAATTAAGTACAATATTTTACAAGCCTTACATACATTGAGCGTTGTAAAAAAACAGTTATGTTCAAAATCTAAAGTAAAATTTATTTTCAGTAGATAAATAAATGTTAGTCAATGTTACTTAGTTTGATACTTTGATGCTATGTGATGTGTCTTTTAACACGAAAAGAGTATTTTTTTCTTATTAACAAAAATACAATTTTAGTCTCTACCAATAAATAAATATCTAAAAATAAATATCTTGGGACAACTCACACACGGCTATCTGATCCCAAGCTAAGCAGAGCTTGTGTTATGGTAACCAGACAACTAATATACATACTTATATAATTTATAAATACATACATATTATAGATAAATCACACCCAGACACAGAACAAACAATCATGCTCATCACACAAAGTTTGTCCTGGGTGGGAATCGAACCCACGACCTCCGGCTTAGCAGTCAGGGCCACTAACCACTAGACCAACAGGGTCGTCGTAACCAATAACATACTATCACGTCTGTATTCCCCGAAGGGTAGGCAGAGGTTTACTAATGTACACCCCCGGTTCTCCGGTATCTTTAGATGCCATGTAATAGGGAGCGAGCCTATTGCCACAAAGCCGGGCACAAATCCTACCTCCGAGCTACTGAGAATTTCATAGAAAAACCCAATAACACTTTGCTCGACCTGGGAATCGAACCTAAGATCTCTAGCATAGCAGTCGCGCCTAGGACCACTAGGCTAACGAGGCAGTTACCAATATTTATGAGGAACTGAAATATCACCGAGGACCACTTTATTTTATCGTAAATGAGGTAAATTTCATGATTTACGACTGCAAAGGTTAATTACTTTGACCCTTAATATCAGACGTCAGTCTAATAGAAGATGAAAGATTGGAATGACCTTTTACAGTGGAAACATACATTTTTTGGGCGAAAAATATCCTGTGGCGATACCAAAAATCTTCAGAATAATGTCGGAGAAATTTGTATAATGTTACTTTGTCTATTACTCTGCGTAAGAACCCAGCAAGATTGCAATTGCAATAATGACAAGTCTCTATGGTATCGATTCTTTCGATCTCTATAAGATGCCGTTCTTTAGGGCTCCGCTTCCAAAGGCTGTCAAACAGAACTCTATTACTAAGACTGTAAGCTTTTTCACAAAAACAAGTATTAAATGTTATAACTAAACTGTACCCCCATGGGCCCAGTACACTGTTGTATGCACCTTTAAGCACAATATTGGTGTATATGTGTGTGTGGGGGTATGTTTTAGTGTGTGTGGGGTAATTAGACCTTACTGCCCACACGATGAAAAAAAAGAGAAGAGCACAATATGTTGAGTGTGTTACATTGCGTTACCAAAAACAGTGATTTTCCACAACAAAAATAAAAGTAGTTTTCCAGCAATAATTTTTGCTCAAACTTAGTTTGCTGGTCAGTATATATAGCTACCAGCTATGTGATCTGTCTTTGTACACTCCACGTAATTCTCTTCTTTCTCTTCCAGTGATGTCCATCTAAGCCATGGGCCAGTCGGAGCAGGTGCGGAACACACGCGCGAGCCCGCGGGTCCGGCGGTCCCCAGACCTGCCCCCGCTGCCGCCGCAGATACAGCCCTGCAGCGGCTTCCTCGGCAACGTGAGTACTAGCCTTTATGTCAGACCGAGACTGAACAGGACCTGAACAAACTGAAATGTCTTATTCTCTAAGGATATTGATAGGAGTTCGATTTGCAACTGTTCAAGTGTTAATCTTTCAGGAATTTGTAGCGTGACAAGATTTTTTCAGTGAATCGTGAGGATTAACTGTTCGGATACATGCCAAAAAATTGCAAGATCTTTGAAAAGAAAATGATCGAGATACTTATCCGTTTATACTAAGTACATGTGTCGGATTTAGACATTTCTCAAGTATAGGCTTTAATATCTTTGGTGCGAGCTCTACTTCTACAATTGTCAGTTCAAGCTATGAAAGTTCCTTACAAAGTGTGGGCAGAAGCCAATCCTTTTGCTGCTAGCGGGCATGAACTGGATGTTTGTTTTATCATAGAATATAGGAGTAAACGGTACAATTTAGGTACAGACAATGAAAGGGAAGAGGGAAAGTTATCGGAAATATGTATTTCTTCAAGACATCAGAGAACTGTCCTGAAAAGGAAAAATACCAGTCCCCAAACTGCCGCCCCAAGCCAAAACCTATTTAGCGTTTAAATCCGCTGTTGGCGATACTAATTTAACCCATTTCACGAAAAGATCAGAACAGAAAAGGTCTCAACTTCGGAAACTCCATTAAAACTATAAACAACTTATACTCAAACGAAACTACTCAGCTCTATAACCGCACTATTATACTAAACACAATAAATAAACCAACTGAAGTACCCACTTAACGTTCGCATTAAATAAACTAAAACGCACGCATTTCCTAACCATTGATCATAACACCAATTGTTACGAAAGCGCCACAAATCCCTAGCGACAATGCGCCTGCGCCGCGTCGTTCCGTTTCACACGCGTCTTGCGCCCATTAGCATAAAATTAAGCAAGAGCGGACCATCCGTCTTGCTTTACGAACATTCCTCGGTATCAGCCGGTTTAAAAGCTTTAACGGTATCGGGAGGAAAGTGATGCGTAAATCAAAACGTGGCTGCTCGGCCTTGTCGCTTTCAGCGTGCGTAAGCGCATGATGGATGGCCGGCGACAATTTATCGAGTGGAGCTGGAAATTATTTGGAAATTGGACTAATTGCGAGGTTCGTGTTGAGTGTAGGGTATATTTTGTAGCTGGTTACTAGGTACTTGCCTTTTGATATTGCATTCTTGAATTTGACGTTTCGTGTTAAATAGGAGAGAAAAGGGATGCTATAGTTTTTTTCTCCATGACAAATTATAAGTCTTGATGGAATTTGTAACATCAGAGTCTCTATTCTAGATCGATAGATGAACAGATCATAGAGAGAGAGATAGCCATATTTTATAATAAAAATAATAATCTCCAAATAGACTTAAAATTAGTCGCTTTGACTGAAGTCAAGGCGGGCAATTTTAAGAAAGACAAGCCACACATTATAAATATTAAAGTGCACAAGTGTTTGTGCAAATACAAGTGCACTTCCTATTACCTCTCATTCATAGAAAAACCCAATAAGACTTTGCACATTCTGGGAATCGAACCCAAGACCCCATGATCAGCAGTCACTTTGCGATCACGAGACCAACTAAATAATCAATTGACATCCGAAACTAATTAATTACAATTGAACGCAACAACATCCAAGTTCACTGTACACACACAAAAAAAACAAAACACAATCTTATTACCAGAACTTAGCTCATAAACTCCTACAGCATCACTACAAGGCTCTAAGCATCGGATAAGCCCCCACGGTTGTTACAAGTCCCTATTTACGATGACGACCGCCGCGGGCCCCCATGTAACAGATTATACAAAGCAATCTGCTACAGACATAAATTGCTTGGGTTACCTTCAATGAACTTATAGCTCTTATTAGGAACAGTAGGTAGGCTCGCCATGGTGTAATGGTTTGCAGGACACGGGTGAACGGTACTTGTTGGGGGAGTCTGGTTTTCTTGTGTTTTTTTGAAGTATTGATAGCGTGCTCCATGTAACACGTAGTCTAGTTATATTTTGGTATAAGTAATTAAACTGGATAAAAATGAAGATTGAACAAGGGCACTAAAAGGCTTGTGAGTATCTCAAAAACTCGTAATAGTAAATATGTTTTTATTAATTACCGTGTGATGATACTTACTGAAAATCGGAAAACTAACTACAAACCTAGATAACAAAATTTCACCGAGTATAATTACTTATTCACCAAAATATATCTAATCTCTTTTGAAATGGAGCGCACTGACGTCTCCATAAAACATAAAGATTATTACGACCTTTTCATTTATGGGAGTAAGGTAAGACATTTTTTATCTAGCCTGTAATATCCCACTACTAGGCGAAAGCTTTACCCAAGTCCTTTCATGTATTCCTTTCTTACACCACCGCAAACTATCTCTCTCGGTACATCTAAACAGAAAGTCCGTCTGTGCCCATTTTCCTAGCCCTCCTACTCCTGACAGTGACCGTAGGGCATGCAAGCATAAACAAAGAGTGAGTGGCGAGCAGGTATCTGGGTAACCATACAGTACCTGCACAGGTATCTGAGTAACGATACAGTACCTGCACAGCTTAGATGTGGAATACTCAGAAGCAGTGCCTGCTAGTGCAGAGATACATACTCGTCTTGTGTTCTGTTTTATTTAAGGATTTTTGTAAAGTGGGTTGTGTTTATGTAAACCATAAGGATCGTTTTCCATTACGGCGCTGTAGCTGAGCGATTGGCTGCTGTGTTGGGTGTCGCGGATTTGATGATCGCACGGAACAAAGAACCCTAATAAAAAAAAAACCCTCCCTCTAATAATTTGTATGCCCTACACTGCCCTACAGGTAGTTGTTCCGGGTCTGTTTGTGTATGTGAGTTTAAATGTTTGTAAACGCAACCACCATACAGGATGAAAACCAAGTGTGGGGCAACGTCTTTAAAAAAAATACTGGGAATAACCTGCTAAAAACTCCAACTTTGCCGTACATCTTAATAATATTATAATATACTTTCTAGGTTTATCTTAGAAACATAGACGGTGAAAAAAAACATCGTAAGGAATCCTCTACTTATAAGTCTGAAATCGCCAATCCGCTTTGATCAATGCTCGTGTCTTCTTTAGATGAGAAGATGCCTTGCAGTGGGACAGTAGGTAATAGGCTAATATTATTTTACAAAGCAATATTCGAAATTAACGCTTAACGCTGATTGCATAAATCAATTATGTGATGTGAAATCTTTTAATTATTAGGTACAAATTAGTGCCGTAAAATGTGTAATTTTGATTACAACTAAACTAGTACTTAATCATTAATGTGTACCTAATAGGTAAATTAGTTTAAAAAACCTCTGCGTATTTTATGTACAAAATATGCCTTTCAATCAAATTTTAATCTTTACCTACTTAATTTTTGGATTTATTTATTAATTTTGACTGTATTGAAATTGCAATTTTAGGTGTGACATAAAAAAACATGTTTGCCAATCAAATGTCTAACTTCTATTTAAAGTTTCGGTCTAGTTACCCGCCTCTTTCAAAAATGGTTACACTAAAGCCGGCCAATTGCGATTCGGATGCGTTCACTACGAATTCCGTACCACTTGGTAATATTTAATAATACACAGAAATGAACACGCTCCTTGTATGGGGCGTGGACCCCCTTTTATATTTTTTTTTTTTTTTTAATTTATAACAAAAAAATAAACTCTCTGCCTATTACGAACGCCCGCACACAGACAGGCCGACGAAATAGAAGGTTTAATGATAGGGTCCCGTTGGCAGTCTTCGGGTACCTACGGAACTCTAAAAATACTTCGATATTACAGTTACCACTTACAAACATATGAGTAAATGCTTAGAATACCTTGTTCTATTGTTTTTAAACCGCTAGCTACCACCCGCGTCTTCGCCCGGGTAGTTGTTTTCTTCTGCGTTAAGTTATGTCTTTTTTTACTGCTCCGCTCCCGTGTATCATAGCGTGATGTAACATAGTCTATGCCATTTCTCGTGAGTATGGCTATCACATACAAAAATAATTTTTCTAATCCGACTTGAACTTCCAGAGTTAAGCGAGTTTAAATAAACAAACAAACTAACTAACAAACAAACAAAAAAACTCTTCATCTTTATACCATTGTGCTTCTCATAATCACATTACCTAACCGTGGTTGCACATTGGTGGTACCTATTGCGTCTGCGCCGCTAATTGGCCCACTACGCTACCGTTACTCGACTCTTGCGTTCATTCCGCGATGCACCGGGCGTGACCGACATCCCAAACCCCTTAATGTTTATTTTTGTAACCATTAACTTTCTACATGTAACCTTTATCAGTTTAAAATGTAAACAAATCGCCAGTTTTTTGGAAATCTTTATCAAGCAATAAAATCTTGTAAAAAGTTTGTGGGTCAACCCTAAAGGAAGTTTATCGACGATGGATCAACGATCACAAAAGCCTTATATGATTATACATATATGTAGAGTAGACAATTTTAAAGCATTTTTCAGTTGATATCTGTACTAATATAATAAAGCTGACGAGTAGTAGTAGAGTTTTTAGTGAAGGAGCTCGTCCGGAGAAGTACTACCATCATACTTTTTCAGCCGCAAAGCAGCGTTGCTGTGTTCCTGTATGAAGGGTAGGGGTGCAGGTGTAATTACAGGCACATGAGACATTTCAACTTTGTTTCTGAGATGGCAATGCCTCCTAGCTGCCGCCGGACCTCCGGAATAGCCAAGAGTATATTTGGTTAAAAAAATAATATTTCTGGAATTACTAGTCGTATTGGAAAAATTCTTGATGTGTTTATGATAGCCATATATATGAGGAATAGTATAAGCTATGTAACATCACGCTACGATACATGGAGCAGTAGCCAAATAACGCCAAAAATAAGTCGATATTCTTAACATAAAATTCCTTATAAACAAAGGTATTTCCAAACAAAAATAAGCCTTTTTATTATTACCGAACCGCCATGCTCCTTACAAGGTTGCATACAATAGCATAGTTTGTTGTTACTCTCATATATTGTCAATTTTAGTGCACCTCCCCTCGGCTTTGTTCGCTCTCGATGTTAAGGGCTATGAAAGGGCATTATGACCGGTAATATAGGAAGACAATGAAGGGCACTGCACGGCTGACCCCTCGAGAAGCAAGATTATACTTATTTACCTTTTATTTTATAGAAAACGATTCGCTTGCCAGCCAGGATGTCGGGGCAACAAGAAATATACGAGTATCTAGACACGTTGCGCCTTTTTGCGCAAAACGGCCGGATGTATTAATATTAGCTCTTTTTATGATGTAATATCTGCGCAATTTAGAGCTACAGGCACCGGGAGGAGCGAGTTTTATACCTTTTATGGTTCCGGCATAACTTTTAGTTGTTTTCTATTTTTGAAAATTTATCTTAATAATCTTAAAGTTACGTGTTTAAACAGGGGTGCAATTCTACTAGCTTTTAGGAACAACCGTAATGTAATCTTGCAATCTATCAAAAATACTTCATATTTTTTGACATTGATTGTCGCTAAGATGAGATTGCAACTAGATTTTAAAGATTTTTTGTTAGTTGAATTGGTTGCGAGACACCATCTTTAAAAAAGGACTTTAACTAAGCCCTAAAAACTGATTAATATTAAATTAAAAGTTTAAATAGATTTTTAGTTGCTTAGAAATCAATAAATAGTCCCTAATCAATTGAGTAGATACTTAAGTGACGTCACATTTTACTACATACAAAATCTATGGGGGAATCGCCTTTTGACAGTTCATAAAAAGAATATCAATTGATTGGTGGTGTCTAAACCCCACCAAGTCTTCAGTGTGAAATTTTTAATATAGAACCGTTTACATGTAGTCGTTTCTGTCTGCTGGCGAACAGGCCTTAGAATACAAGTATCAGAGCGTTAAACCTCTCACTATTTGCTCTTCTTTGAGTGTCAGCAGTAAATCAAGTTGTTTGTATGCAATATTTAACCGTTAAACTGTATCTGTAGTTCAGGAAAGCTTTCGTTCCACTTTGTTCGAATGTGGACCGCGGGGAGCGGGGTCGCAATAACTTACGACGCGACATGCGCGTGGGCAATGATGGTCGCCACTTTGTTCAGACATGAAGTAACAAACAGAAGGATTAGAAATGTTACCAATGATTATGTAATTTAGAACTCTTGAAAGACAAATAGGCTTAGAGATCATTGTCAATGTGGGTTGTAATTTAGATCGAGATTAGGGTGTAACGGAGGTAGTTATATCGGAACCGGAGTCAGAGGTTTCAAATTTATCGGAATAGGAATAAGATTGGAATCGGAGGCGGACGCGGAGTAGAACACAAGTGTGGTAAGTGAAGGCATGTTGTGTATTCTCTAGACAGATTTTGGTCGGCGGCTAATCTTAATAAAGACTAGTCCAGTACGCAGGAGATATCATAGTGCACCAATGTGTGCGCAAACACAGGTGCAGGGAGTGCACCTTCTCTAACTCTCATAGTCCGATGGGACGGCAATTCGATACACCCGGGAAGAGATCAGGCGCAAGAGCGACGGCTTTACGTGCTTTCTGAGGCACGGGGGTGTCACACTACCAAATATTAATTTCGGGCTGTTAATGAAAAACTCAATAACAATTTTCGCCCGACATAGAAATCGAATCCAGGATCACAAGCTCAACAGTCGCGCTTGCCACCATGAGACCAACGTGGTAAACATAATGAAATAATAGAAACATTATTTTGTAATTTGATTACAACGTTGAATAAGGCGAGGTTTATTTGTAATCTGGACTAATTTCTTAAATATCAGTTACCGTTGTTCAGTGCTTTTTCAAAATGGTCTTACTGTTCTTACACATGTTGTGTTTGCTCTTGCACCTATAGCTTACCCTAAAACCTGTCACTGTTTTGTGTTTCGTGGAAATGGGGAACTTAAACTTGACTTTTAGTAGAACTGGCAATGACACAATGTTACAACGAAGGAGGATTTCACGAAAGAAGGCCTTAGCAGGAAGATCTTTTAGAAATATTTTGTGAAACTTTAGTTCATTACCTTCTGGTAAAAAGATTGAGATTTTTGTTTCAAGCTTTTAGGGTAAATATTGATTTAGCATACAACAGTCATGTTTTTTGAAGTAGGTTACTTTTTAGTACCAAACTTACAATTTAATGTGTTTAATTATCATCAAAATGGTAATAATCAAACACGAACGTGGCATAATAAGATTAGTTCTTCATCTTTCGTGTTGTACCATAAAAGAAGGTACAATCACGCGCAAAAAATTGTGTTAGTACTCTATAACATTACAATGAAATTTCCTCGTAGAAAATTGATTCGTTTGCAATAATACATATTTATATGGCCTACAGATAGTTGTTTCGGGTTTGGCTGTTATTTTAAGTGAGTTTATATGTTTGTAAACACACGTCCGCGATACATAAGAAATACCTAGTTTCAACGTTTTCAAATAAAAAAAAACATTAATCTATTTACAAGCAAGTACATAGTACCTAATTCAAAGGGCTGTTACAATCTAAGCCTCCATCTTTACATAGGACCACACACAAGAGCCCTAACAGTACCTCTTCAATAGGAACTGATTCCATGCAGGTATTAATTAAGCGGAGCGGGGAAGGGCGAAGAGATGGAAGGCGCGGGGGGGGGGGTATGCAAATCTCCAATTAGTACCTATCCACCAGAGCGTCTATCCATCAATGTCGATCATTTGTTGCTTTTCTGTACCTAGGTTAGGGTTGTGGGTACTGGAATGTAGGTTCTTTTTTAAGTCTCGAAATATTTCTGAAAAAAAAACTATAATTTAGTAAGTGAATGACAAAATCTATTAAAAAAAAACAAAGTCGCTTTTTGTGTCTATTTTTGACTATTTTCCGCTTAGTTGATAAAAATTACAAGATAGTCATGCGATTTCGCTATCATTTTAGAAACTGTGTCTCGGAAATATTCTATAATACGTTCGCACGTTGTTTGTACATTAATTTGAATGTAAGTCTAATTTCGCCGATCCGCCTCGAGGACATCACTGACATCGGTGAAGGAAAACATCGTGAGGAAACTTGAATTATAAGTAATATAGGAATGAAATCACCAAACCGCTTTGAGCTAGCCTGGTGATCAATGCTCTTCCCTTCTCTGAGAAGAGACCTTTCTCCAGTAGTGGGACAATAATAGCCTGGCATTATTATTATTCAAATAGATTCGTAAGTTTTTTTTATAATCGAACTGAAGAACAAAAAAATATATTTTGTATACTTACCCGTTCAACCCTGTGAGATGCGCATACGCCTATCGTCTGCCACCACTTGTCAATCCCGCGTCCATGTGACGTCATTAAAGCGTTGATTTCCAACGTTTGCAACTCATTGTGCCGACTGTGACGGGTTCTATACGTTTATATACTTTTTATTACTTTCTGCGCATCAATGTGAGGTTTGCAACTTTAATTGGCAGTTGTAGGGTTAATGCGAGTTGCTTTTGTTTATTTTTTGAGTTATTTTTGGTTTTCGAATACTTTTAATATTACAATGTAATGTATATGGCTGGGTTTCGGTTTGATTTATTCCTTTTTGAGGTTTTGTTGTGAGTTTTTAATGCTTCTTTTAATTGTAACTCCGATTTTTATGTTTGTTTTCTTTAAAAATGTTTTGTTTGGCTTAATTGTGAAATAAATACACTTTATGACGTATAATGAGTATGTTACAGTTGCAGTTGTTGTATTTTATATGGATAATAATTATTCACAAGTATATCGTAAAAACACAACTGGGTAAATGTGAATAAGACTAGCATTATGATGGCTTTCGTGCCACCGTACAATATCTAAAATACACAAATACACGTACACACACACGTACAATACACGTTTCTTATAAAAAAGATGATATTTATTATTTTTTCTTATAAAAAAGATGATATTTATTATTTTGTTACTATGATTTGTTGTTATAGCGACTATAAATACCTAACTATGAAAATAAATTTCAAGTGTCTAACTATTAGGGTTTGAGCAAAATATTTTATTATTTTTTTTATATTTATTTTATTAAGTACTTACTGTTCTGTTTTTCCTTAAATATAAATAAAAATCAAAACAAATCAAAATGGCGCCCACATTTAAATGTAGCACAGAACTATTTTTCTTCGAATAGCAGCCGATTCCGATAGCTCCAGTTGCAATGGCCAGTTCCTTTCTTATCTACCATCAAAAACTTCTTAATGAAACTCCGTGCTCTTATCGCTCTGTCCACAAAACTGCGTTTAATCGGTTTCAGTGCAACTTGCCGTCCCAGAAACGAAATGCAAACTTGTATATATATACCTGGTTATATAAAGCTGTATGTATGTTGGTTTGGTGTCAGATAAACTCTTTCGAAGTAGGTCGACTGCCCGCTCGAACCTGTTGGCACACTTCCTAGCAGGGTTGTCACTTTGTCGACTGCCCCAAGCGTCTTGTTTGGTTGTACAGAATAAGCTCCGAAACTACTAGACCGATTTCAATTTTTTTTTTAACCAATTGAATAGATATGGGATTACGCTAAGGCCCATGGGAGCAGAGCAGTAACGCGGGTGTAATAAGCAATGCGTATGAAGTTGCGGGCGGGTCTCTAGTCTATATTAAAATAATAAAGATAAATAGGTCTTTTTTATTACCCGACTGCGACAGAAGGAGGGTTATGTTTTTCGAGGGTATGTTTGTATGTATGTATGTATGTATGTATGTATGTATGTATGTATGTATGTATGTATGTATAATTGTTTGGCACGCTCTGCAGGCTGAACGGCTCGATGGATTTTAGCTTGAGAGGTGTCGTTAGATTCGTATTTACTGTGAGAGTGACACTGGGTATATATAAAAAAAAAAAACAAAATGGCGGATTTTTGGCGCCAAATTCAAATGTTTGGCTCGCTCTGCAGGCTGAACGGCTCGATGGATTTTAGCTTGAGAGGTGTCGGTAGATTCGTATTTACTGTAAGAGTGATACTGGGTATATTAATTTCTTTTTTAAAATAGTAAAAAAATAAAAAATAAAAAACGGTAATTTAAAAAACTAAAAACCCGACTGCTATTCTTTAAAAATCCCTAAAACAAGATAAATTGTAGCAGTCGGGACCCATTCGGGACCATCTGCAATGTAATATAGGTATGTGCTCTCAATTCACTAATCCTCCATTTCTAGAATGGGTCCCGACTGCTACAATTTATCTTGTTTTAGGGATTTTTAAAGAATAGCAGTCGGGTTTTTTAGTTTTTTAAATTACCGTTTTTTTTGTTTAAACGCACTAATCTCTGGAACTACCAGTCGTATTGGAAAAATATTTTTGTATATGATAGCCAGATTCATCAGGAATATAGGCTATATTAAAAAATCTCGCTACGACACACGAAAGCGGAGCAGTAACCAAAGACATAACTTAACGCGGAAGAAAAAAATCACGCGGGCAAAGTCGCGGGCAAAAGCTAGTATAGTTTATAACTGTCGTATAATAGGACTTTTATAGCTGCGTCAATAGCGATAGAGGCAATTATTAAATAAAAGGTGCTGATATTGTACAAACTTTATATCTTTCTTTATGTGTTTTAACTGTTTCTCCAATCGTAAGACCATTTGAGTCACTAGAAAGTAGGTATCCCATAATGAGTATACTATCTCTCCCAAAAAAGGCAAGTTTGTACTAAATTGCTGGCTGTAAACGGATTTATATTACTTTTCATAGTACCCTGTCAACTAAGTGTACCTCTGTTAATTAACTTTATAATGTAATTATGTTACTTGCCTGTTATTGTCCCAGTGCAAGACAAAGGCCTCTTCTCAGACAGAGAAGGCATGAGCATTGATCACCGTGCTCACTCAAGGCGGATTAGCGATTGTACCCTTATTTTTTTCATTATAACTTTATAAGTCCATTTTTCCTCAAGATGTTTTCCTTCACAGGTGTCAGTGATGTCCAAGATAAACTTAGAAAAATCATTTGAATTCAAACTGTCACTTTTTTTTATTCAAGATGGGTAAGCTCTTGGCTTTAGTCTTGATCAGAGTACATTAGTACTCGCTCGGTATCGAATCTCATGCTACTTCGGCTTATTTCTAGATATTTTGTATTATACCATCCATCACGCCTGTATTCCCCAAAGAGTTAGGCGGAGGTGTACCAATGTACACCCACAGTTCGCCAGTATATTTAGGTCCCATGTAATAGGGGGCGAGCCTATTGCCATTAATCGGGCACAAATCCAAACTCCGAGCTGCTACTGAGAATTTCATAGAAAAACCCAATATCACTTTTTGCTCGACCTGGGAATCGAACCCAGAACCAGGATCAGGAGAGATTTTGTATTATTTCCAGTATAAATGCCTATTTACCTTTAGGTATACCCTTTAAAACTGTGAAAGTTGTAGGTTGCACTATGTAGGGTGCCTCCCAAACACAAGTAATGTCAATGCAGATGTAAATGTCAAATTTAAACTTAAATGCAGAAAATGTCAGTGAATGCTCAACGGAATGAATCTAAATAAAAATACAAGTTGTCCGACTCAAACCACGTCTAATTGAACACTAAAAAATGTAATATACATAAAATGCATAGAACAATGCAGTGTGTCAGTGTCAATGCACTGCCAAATGTAGGTTGCGTCCAAAGTGCAAATACGCGAGCCTACTGGCTAACTTATTGTAATAAATATATTTTAAAACCCATGTACGTGCACCGTACAAAAGTGATGACCCTAACCGCTGTAAATCCGTAGGTACGTGGGTGAAGGTTGTACCACTGCAGCTGTCCATTTCCCACATAATAGTGTTATCAACACGATGACCTTTCCAACCGTACCTGTTCTGTCCTGTTCTTTATACAACAAGCTATTCTAACGCGGACTCGTGGTAGACTACTGCGGTTTAATGTCTAATAAGTTTTCGTATGTTTGCACTTAGTGTAGGAAAATATGGTAAGGAAGATTCGACTTATAGGTAATGAATATAAACCTGAAATTGCCAGTCCGGCTTGAGTATAAGTGGTAATCAATGCTCGTACCTCTTTGTGTATGAGAAGAGGCCTTTGACCTGCAGTGGGACAATAATTGGATGATGTTATTATTCTTCTTCATTCTTTCTTTCTTGATACATATAAATGTCATATTTTAACACATTCAAAATAGACATTTGTTTAAGTATAAGCATAGTATAAGTAAAATAGAAAATTCAAACTCTTTCGACGTCTGTCTTCGTTCGTCGTGTCTGCAATTGCTTGGTGAATTTTAAATCATGGTTAATCTCAGCTAGTAAATAAATCCACGTTGTTCAAACTATGTCTCAACGTCCTATTGTCAACTTTCATAGAAATCATGCAATGAAAAGAAAGCGGCCAGTTTTAGCTACAAAAATGAGTAATAGCCACGATTGTCAACTGTCAACAAATGAATGCGACGATGACAACTTAACCAACTGTCAAAACATAAAGAAAAAAATATTCTACAAAAAAGGTGAAATGTTAACGGACAATATCACTAACAAGATCAGTTATGTAACTTCTTAACTGCAAAACGATATTAATAACCGACGCGGTCGGTTTCACAAATTGAATGCGATATCCCCAAATGAAAAATTGTTCACGAAGAGACATTTAAACTTTTGACCTTTGCTTCAAAAAGCTCTATTGTGGAGCAACGCTCTCACTTTCCTTTGTCGTTTGAGAAATAGTAAAAAAAAAAATGAAAATGTCATGTTCGAATTGACGTTCGAAATATGAACTGTGGACACGCTCAATGAGTAATGATTTTTCCGCCAATGACATAATTTTGTTGCAAACTTTTTGCTAATTCATATTTTGCGTTTGTGTATGTATAGTAAATATTCTTTTGTATATTAAGAAACCGGAGCGATGATTATTCTAGGTACTATGATCTAGTAATTAATCAAATGTTTTGACGTGTGAAAGTTATGACGAAAGATATGACGGTTCTTGTAGTTGGGTTGTACCCAACGATTGACACAGCATCAGAACCTTATTTAAAGCTTATGAAAAATCATTCACAATGATCGTATACTTTTACAGACCGGTTTCCTATCTATACAGCAGCCAACGCATTTTCTCAGTCCTTTAATCGATTGATCAATCGCCACCAAATCCATAAAGTTAAAATATCGGGTAGGCTTTATGTAAAGTAACATAAATAGGCTTTAAACCATAAACAGTGACAACTTGCTTAAGTATCGCCTACAAACTCCATACTAACTTCAAGTTATGGATCCTTTAAGTTGGGAAATAAACTTAGCCTACATTTATGTTACTGGCTCTGCTAGATTTTGTCAATGTAAATTTCGTACATATTCACAAAAATCCGTAGGATGTAGGTCCATTATAAGGAGGGTAAGAATTTTGCAGGCAATTTTGCAATTTCGGCAGGCTTCTTCTGGGTAAGCTTACTCTATCGTCGATTTTGTATCTGTCACCTCTGACCTAGACAAACCCATTACGAATATAAATAGTTTTTTTTATCAATAACGGAGTAGGCATATTTATTCACCTGGATGTTTATTTATTTGTAACCTAAATATACTACTCTTATGTGACTTATTCAAATCGAAATCTAATTGAATGAGACCAAGCATATCTTGTGCATAAAATAAAATAGCGTGGGCATTGCCATCTCAATTCTCACTTCCAGAAATGTGTTAGTGACCCATTCTCAATCGGTCAAGTTTCAAACTTAGAACCCACGCATGTACAGCCAAACAAACTTTTTGGTATACAGGCAGCTTACTTTATTACTTGCAATTACTTTAAAACAATATTGTAAATGTGCTGAGCAAATACTTTACATTACCCTCTGAAAAAGTTATTATGCAAACAATAAAAAATAATATTGGTAGTGTAGCAAAAAGACGAATAATTTTGCCTGTATCCTACTAATATTATAAATACGAAAGTTTGTGAGGATGTTTGTTACTCTTTCACGCTTAAACTGCTGCACGGATCTGAATGAAATTTGGCACTGAAATAGATTGTAATGTGGAATAACACATAGGATACTTTTTATTCCGGAAAAATGTACGGTTCACGTGGGAAAATATATCAAATTTGACGCGGGTAGTTAGAAGTTAGTACCAAATAAGTTGTTGGACTGTACCTAAAATGTAAATGTATTGCGTTGTGCACAAGATAGGCAAGGTGATGTAGTTATCAATCGTGTAGTGAAAGCAGTGGGCGAGACCATTGTGCCAATGAAAGTGGTCGAGTTATCTCAACATTTGGGTTTACACCTGACTAGCTTTAGCTTTGTTGTCGAGCAGTGAGAGTGTGTTGCCGACAAGTTTACTGTCGTACAAACACTGATGATGTGGGTAGCCAAAGTGCGCAGGCTTTAGTTTTCCAAGAAGGAAAACGTTTCAGCGGTTACAAGCAATCTGTTTAGGGGGGTGGCCTGATGGCGTACTCTATAGTAGTCTAATGACATTTTCTAGATAAGATAAAGAAATAAAACAGTCTTACATGTATTTGTTCCTAAAAAATATGTAGGTATATGTTACGGCTAAAACCCTAAGTGCGGCTACACCTAGTTTTAGCCGGTTAGAACTAGGTGTAGCCACTTACTCTTGGTTAAACCTAGTACGAGCCGATTGTTTTCGGGTAAAACTAGGTCTAGCCTTCATCATGCCGGCTACAATTAGGTCCAGCCATTCCCTGTTGGATAAAACTAGGTCTATCCGATATCATTCCGGCTAGAACTAGGTCCAGACAATCCCTGTTGGATAAAACTTAGATGCGTGTCCCGCCAAGCCTTCCGCCCCGCGTCACACTCATGACTCACAGCATCTGCAGCAGCGGCGCGGGGTGGAGGGCATAGCGAGGCACGCGCCTCTGCAGGTGGTGAGCGCCAGGTGCTGCTGATCTACTGCAGGTCTACTAGCGAGTGTGACTCACAGCGTCTGCAGCAGCAGCGCGTGTCTTAGTTTTATCTAACAGGGATTGGCTGTACATAGTTGTAGCTGACATGCTATCGGCAGAGCTTTTTTAGATATTAAAAAAACATTAAATAAAAAAAAACGTAGAGAGTTTTTTTATTCGTATAAATCATATTTTTATTCTTATATATACCTACATACATAAACTTACGCCTTTCCCCATGGAGGTAGGCAGAAACCATGGAATGCCACCTGCTACGATATTTACATACTCCTTTCGCCTCATCCACATTCATTCTCATTCCTGAAAAATAATTAAAAAAAAACACATATTTCTAGAGTTTTAATCATACTGTCAGTTTTATTAGATAGGATAAAGCTACTTACTATTAACTGGAGTAGTTAGTTTCTTTATACGTGATTTTAAGTTATGTCTCATTTAGAATCTAAGTTATTTGTTGGTAAACTGACTAACCACAAACCACGTTAAAAAATGATACATTGCAGTCAGCTTCATTTTAACATAGCGCAATGAAGAAAGTAGGTACTGCAAATAAGCAAGCTGCAAATATTTACCCACTGAATTTAAGCACGTGACAAACTTTGCAATTCATCATCTAATTAATATGCAATTTGATCTCCACGTGCTTGCATTTTCCTGCTTTCTTTTGTCGCATGTCTCGAGTTTTTATTGACATTATTGTAATTGAGAATGACATGTGACCACAATTGGGTAGTTGACACCACTAACCAATAATTTCAAGTCACAACTTCTCCAAAAAAAGCACTTTATTTAACCCATGAAAACCGATTAATTTTTAGTTTTATTGTAAAGTTAGATTTTTACTTACTTTAAAATCAATAAATAGTCAATTAATTAGGCCGATAAGTGACGTTACAGCGTGCTATTGCCATAGAAAATCTGATGGGAATGGAGAACGTTTTGACAGTTCATAAAAAGTACTATGTCAATTGATGGTGGTGTCAACTACCCAATTCTCAAAAATCTTGCCCAATAATCCTGACATTTAGACTAAATTCCATAAATAGTGAGACGGAAGACTTTTCCCATTAAACTCACAAGAAATGTGCACCGTATCGAAACAAGAAAGAAGGTTAACTACCAGTTCTCACACGGAAGTAGGTACTAAACAACAAAATCGATTTGTTCAAACAAATCAATACTAATACGAATTGGTTACAGTTCCGACTATAAAATCGAATAGCACCTACACAAAAGTGATCGAGTGAATTCGTGTAACAATAGCACCTTGTGGTATCGATATTCTAGAATCGATAAGATCGATTTGTCTTGCGATCGATCGTCGGATTTGTCGTGAAAGTCGTAGCCGCGGGCTGTGGCACACTGGGCCGATGAAGGTCAGTTGCATACCTCGCCACCAGCGAAAGTTTATGGTATAATTGTTGGGGCGGTCAAGTGCAAGGAAAGTATGCACGAGCTTTGAGCTTTGTCAGTTTGTTCATGATCTGTAATATCCCTGTGGCATTGAACAATTCAATAGGCCGTTAAGGGTTTCTTTTTTTTCCAAATCCGTTCAAAGTCAAAGTTTATCTAAATTATACTATTTACTTTTGAATTGCTCATTCCAGAACGTAGGGCGGACTCTCACTCTTTTAAATTAAGTTTTTACTAAAATTCTGATTATATTATTATTGTTCAGTTTATATGTGAAAACAATGTAGTTAAATAGCAATATAAAATGACTGGAAAAAGTAATAACTATGTAAGCCATGACAGTTAAAAGTTCGCAATCGTAAAACTAAACCAAAATACCTAAAACAAAACTCGCATATTTGTCCTACGCACACAAAAATCCAAGTCAATAAAAATCCCATTCACCAAAATCCAAAATCAGCAACATCAACTTTGTTTTATTTATCGAATTAATTGACACATCTAAACTACAAATTGGGAACTAAACATCAAACAAATCATTTAGAAGATTAGAACATTGGGTTATGGTGCAGTGGGCGTGTACCTTATAAGTCTGCAATACTGTCAGGGTTGCCACCCGGACTTTATGAAAAAAGTATTGTATGTTATTTAGAGTAAGCGTACTTTATACTTTAAGATATCAGTAAAGTACGTAAAAATATAAAATTTTACCCATTTCGACTGAAGGTTTCTTCTGCATGTTAGGGTTCGGATCGCATCTATAAAGCATATCATATACCACAAAAAACCTTTTTTTAGTTGTTCTATTATATTTTTTTCTACCTTGAAAAGAAAATATACTCTTTTTTACCGAATGTTGGTTGGTATGTGTGTTGGTATAATAGGTGACAATGTAAGTCCAGGACGTTAGAAACCAATACGTTAAATATGTAATACATAGAAGCTCTGAGTAAACCTAATTTAATAAATAAATAAATAAAAAACTGGCAACCCTAAATACAGTCCTAAAACGATAATTTTAGTCCAACAGACAAGGAATGCGAAACATTTGGCATCTTAATTGATTAGTTTCAATATGTTTTTGCGCCTGTATTTACTCGGAATTGAATTAAGATACTGTAAATTAGTAAATACTTGAAACAATCTTAGTTCCCAGATAACTGGGAACGTTAATTGTGTAGTTATTAATATACTATATAAGTCTGTATAAATGTTAGTAGTGCAGTTAATAGAATTTTGTTTATTACATGTTATTTTTGTTTATTACATGTGTTTTAGAGCAAGTTAATTGATTTTAGCCAGAACGAGGCAATCCAAAATCTTTCACAATAATTAAATTAATCATACAGGTAATTTAATATGCTAAATAAGTTTTATTACTATCCACAAATAGCATGTTCCAAAATTCAAACTTGTGTTTAGAATAGATTAAAAATGGAATAAGCGTTAAATTTCCAAAATCATAATAATTAATTCGAAAAATGTACATAAAATAATTTACTGAATTTTACTTTCTAACAACGTTAGTTAAGTGTTAAATTAAAAATTTTAAGGCAAACATAATTCAACCCTTTTTAGGCTTAAAAGTTCAAAGGTTTACAAAGCTACAGCTGATTTTTGGGAGTCCCTTACATCTCCTAAAATTGTTTGTCCGAAAATCATTATCTATAACACGTTTGTTATAAACCTCAGTAACCATAATGTTAAAAATCCCGAAATTTTGTGTAACATAATTATCTTTAGTTCTAAAAGTATTCTGTCATAATATCGAGTACTATAATATTTGAAGCTCCTAATTTTACATGACCTAAAGTCATATGTCCTAAGTATTGCGTTAAATAATGTGTATTATTCCGAATGTTCATTTATAATTTATTTTTTAGTCCTAAAACATTTGTTAAAAAATTGGTTTTAGTGACAGAAACGAATCGCTGCAAAACCGACTTCACGTAGTCTTGTCTGCCCTACCCCTAGAGTGTAATTTAAAATCGCGTAGGCGCGGAGGGGCGAGGCGGCCCGCGAGCTGAGGAGCAGGTGGTTTTGACACTCGCCGCCGCGGCTGAGGCTGGCCGGCGAGGCCGGCCAGCAAGCCGAAGCCGCGGTGGTGAGCGTGAAATCATCTGCGACGATAAGCTCGCATGGAACCGCCGGAGCCCCGCAGCGCCGGAGCCGTGACAGAAACCATGCCTGCTGCATGTTGCACGCTTGCTTGCATGCTGCATGCTTGCTTGCATGCTGCATGCTTGCTTGCATGCTTGCTTGCATGCTGCATGCTTGCTTGCATGCTGCATGCTTGCTTGCATGCTGCATGCTGCATGCTGCATGCTTGCTTGCATGCTGCATGCTGGCTTGCTTGCAAAAACGATAAAAATAAAATTCTAAAATCTAAAAAAAAAATTGTTTTAAGAATATTATTACTTATTTAAAAAAAGTGTTATGTAATTTGAATTTAGGATTTATAACTTTTATCAAAAAGGCTTTATGTCTTTTGTATATTATTGATTGTAATATTTATGACAAACGGATTTATGACATATTATATCTAGGGATTTCAATTTTATGGCATGTGATATTATGTGATATTAAGTTCGGGTAAGTTATAATTCGGACAAATGATGATTAAGACAAAAAAAGTTATGGCACTTTAAATTATGGATAAAAAAGTTAGGTGACACAATAGAGAACCCTGATTTTTTCATCGTCAATAAACTTTTTCTCTACTCCAGCTAAAATCAACAGCAATTAATATCAATCTGGAAAGTTCGCAATCACTTGCATTAACAAGCGACAAGGCCGAAGCAATCCATTTCCATTAAACTAACTCTTACTTAGATAAGACTAAGTTTATCTTTATTTACTACTCGGATCAGCTAACAAATTAATGGCGATAATTTCTTTCGCAGAAAGTGTAATTAGTATTACTAAGGGTGTGTTTTCACAGAGCAACAAATGTGGAACTTAAAGTTGCCCAATTTTGAACTTTGACACGGTGTTTAACGTTTATTATCATCATCCTTTATTGGATAAAGACATCTGCCAGATAATTTATTACTGGAGAAGACGTGACTTCAGAACCTGAGCCTCATTTTCGGACAAACTTTTGGCCATTTTAATACATTATACTGCATCGGCATTTGTTTTTTTTATTTATAAATACTAGCTGTTGCCCACAGTGTTGGAATGTGGTGAATGCGGATACAGACGAAGTCGCGGATTCAAAAGTAGCCTATGCTCTTACTTGGGATTCAAGTTTAAAATATATAAAATTTTGCCAAAATCGGTTATGTACTTTAGCTGTAAAAGCGTAACAAACAAAAACTTATTTCAATTTAAGAGTTCATCAAACATATTTTTATTAGGTACCTTCATAGATTTATTAATCTGCCCTGGGGTCATCAAATAAACAATCACGCTTTCGCACTTATAGTACTTAAGAGAGTATAGATAGAAGATAGAATCTACACACCGTGCGATGTCTGGCAACACAGCGCGACATCACAAGCTTGTTTACCAACATAAGTCGCGCAGTGTACACACTGCTTTAGTAAACAAGTACAAGTGAAACGACACATTCTCTCGGTAGATACAAACTACACTTTTTTGTGTGCTGAGCTTTCACGGCCGTCCCCGAGATGTTTACAATGCATTCAAAGAAATGCAGTACTAGGGCTGGCTACTTTACTATTTGCTTTATGTTAGAACATCTACACTTATATAATAATACAAGTTTATTATTGTTCCACTGGGATGCAAAGGCTTCTTAGTATACAGAGAAGTTACGAGCATTGATCACCACGCTTGCTTAAGGCAGATTTCCAATTACAGACTTAAATTATTTGTGAGTCCAGCAGTGTGATTCTCTAAGCCTCACTTCGTAATCCGAAAGCTGAATCCGCAGTGAGATTACAAAATGGTATTCTGTTAAACACGATCACGCCCGGCGACGTCACCACGGCGAACAAATACTAAACCAATGACAGGTTGGTTCGTTATCGAAGTGAGCGCGATCACTTTAGTGAGACTCGTTTTCGAGTTTGCATTTTAGAGAATCGCATTGCTGGCTTCCTCACAATGTTTTCCTTCACCGATGTCTGTGATGTCCAAGATAACCTTATCAAGAACATATTTATTATTATGAATTTAAAAAGTTACAAGTCAAGTAACACGGGCTATTAGGTATGCACATCCACTTTTATACCTAAAAAAATAGCAAAAATAGTTTTTCTTCTTCTTTCTTTCTTATTTTCTTTTCTTAGTGGAAGAACTAACAGAATTGATTAAATGAATCCAAAGTAAGCGTCTCTTAATTTCTGATGCATAGGTAGGACTTCCGGTATTGTTTTCTTATCAAAACCCAATTTAGCACAACCTTGAAAAATATAAATGTAGTAGATATTATGCTAAACCCAGACGTAAACAATAGATAAAATATTTTTTTTATCTGTTGTTTACTAATAGATAAAATATAAATGGTATCTTTTGTTTACGAGCTGTTACCCGTGAATTCACGTGGATCTCGAATATCGCGGACGTAAACGAAGTTACGGTTAAAAAGTAGCATATTATGTTCTTTCTTGGAGTTCAAACTTAGTCTTCTCCAAATTTCATCAAAATCTGTTTAGCGGTTAAGGTGTGAAAGCGTAACAAATAGACGCGTTCAAATAAAGCTGGTTTTATTTTTGTTAGAAATGGAACGCATTCAAAATAGTACGCATGCGGTACTGTCTTTCGACTGCTCCTTTTTAGAGTTCCGTACCCAAAAGGATAAAAAGAGACCCTATTACTAAGATCTCGCTGTCCGTCTGTCTGTCTGTCCGTGTGTCACCAGGCTGTATCTCATGAACCGTGATAGTAAGACAGTTGAAATTTTCACAGATGATGTATTTCTGTTGCCGCTATAACTACAAATACTAAAAGCCAGAACAAAATTAATATTAAGAGGGCTCCCATACGACAAACGTGATTTTTTTGCTCGTTTTTGCTCGATATTGATAACGGAAACAGGTAAAAGCATGAAATATTCACTATATGAATAATTTAAAAAAATCTTCCATTATAGCTTTTATTATAGGTATCTACATGTTTATAGTATATGTACATTAACATCAAAAATATAACTTTCAATCACAAAGTCCATATTATAATGACAAGCATTGACACATCACAGACAAGCGACAACGCGGACGCCGACGTTGCAAGATTAATAAAACTGAAGTGCCATCCCTAACTCCAAATCAAGGTTGTCACCTCCATCAGCTTCCCTTTATCCATTTTCACTTCAATGAGCTGTCCGTAGTAATTGTATAATTCAATTTAATTGGTTTAATTGGAACCGTCCTCCAAGATTTACACTTTACTGGTTTTTTTATTGTTGTTTATAACTATGGCCTTTGTTTACGAGGTTTTGTTTAGCATCAAGTATCAAGTTGAATGTGCCCGTGCGTGTTTCGACAGTCAGCTGTTTTAGTTTGTTGGTTAGTTAGTTATTGCACGATAGTTGTGTAAGGCTGTTAGGATAACAACAGTGTATGGTTTATGAGAATAGAATAGTTTTGTATATCGGGATCGTGTCTGCAACTGATTTTCTGTATGGGAATTAAAGTTTGACTGCCTCGTTAGCCTAGTGGTGCTAAGCGCGACTGCTACGCTAGAGGTCTTGGGTTCGATTCCCAGGTCAAGCAAAGTGTCATTGGGTTTTCCTATGAAATTGACAGTATTTACTTGTGCCCGCTTAATGGCAATACGCTCGCCCCCAATCACAACAGACTTAAACATACCGGCAAAATGTGGGTGTGCATCGGTAAGCCTCTGCCTAACCCTTCGGGTAATACAACCGTGATGGTATGTATGTTAAGTTTGATGAACACAGCAATATGGATATCTATGAAAACTTCCTTAAAAAAATTATGAACATACCTATATACCTAAGTATAAAGTAAATCGTCCTTGTCAACAGACAGACCTATTGTTGTGCTATTATGACAACATCGTCCAAATGAATGGATCGATCATACATATTGATGACAAACAGACAAAGGCTTCCTTCTATGACGCATAGAGATGGATTGTCGTTTATTTAGTTTGTAAGGGTGCAAACCATGGAAATAATAGTAAGTATGTACACCCAAAAATATGTACACCCAAAAATAGAAAGTATTATTATAATATAAGTAGTAGACAGAGGTATAATAAATAAATACGTAGATTGGTTCCCGGTTGAGAGAATTTTGCCCAAAGCGCGCTAAAAGTAGTATATTCATGTTTTGGTTAATAAGTACCCAATCAAACCCGGTAAAATTTTGAACAATGTCATGATAACCCAATTGTTAAAGTGCCCGCTTCTCGTGTATGAGGTTGCGGGCTCAAGTACCAATGGGACTTTTCCAATTCACTGATGTACTTTCTTTGTTCATGTTGGACATCGGTGGAGGAAACCTGGACCATAAGTCTGAAATCGCTAATCCGCCTTGAGCAAGCGTGATCAATACTCATGTCTTCTGTATGAAAAGAGGCCTTTGCCCAGCAGTGGGACAATATTAGGCTGTTATTATTATTAACTGACATAAACTAACAAGCCTATCAGTTCATTACCTCTTGAGTCTCACGACCTTTCTACTTTGTAGCTACGTGTCAACGGCAGTGTATAACTTGCACTGATGCAAAAAAATAACAATGTGCATTGTCTAGACTGGCCGCGGAGATAGAGAGTTACTGGATATGCCACCGCGAGTGGTGCTGTAGGTGCATCTTTGAAACTGTAACTGGTAAAAGAGAATTATAATAAAAAAAATTACCATGTATTTATTTTATTTTTACCTGCCAGCAATAAAACAAGGCGGGGTTTTTTTTTGGAAAACTACTGTTCCGTACAAATTTTAACACCGTCACAATTTCTAATTTTAACACTTTAGGCGTCAAGAGTCATACATATATTGAAAAAGATAGTACAAAATGTTCATGGTAAGGTAAAGGTTTTGCGATAACTCCACCCTGTGTAGCTGTCCACATAATAGTGTAATAAACGATTAATGAACTAAAAAATAGAAGTTTTAATTTAGTGCGACATTTATATCATTCCACATCAAAACTGTTAATTATAAGTGTGTTTAACTGCAAACGGTGCGTTTCCGTTGTGCAGAAACGAACGAGTAACACTCACAATATTACCATATTTTAATTTATTCATTTGCAGTAGAAAATGTACTAATATTAAGTTACGAACAACATAATTCTTTCAGCACACCTCATCTAGTTCTTCCATATATCTCTGTCAATCAAGGAAGTCGATCTTAAACGCGTGTCTTCCGCACAACAACATCTCATAGTGTGACAAGAATCTAACATTTATCAATAAAAAACAGGCCAAGTGCGAGTCGGACTCGCGCACTAAGGGTCCCGTACCATTATCTATAAAAACGGGGGAAAAGGCCCGTTTGTTGTATGGAAGCCCCCCTAAATATTTATTATATTCTGATTTTTAGTATTAGTTGTTATAGCGGCCACATAAATACATCATCTGTGAAAATTTCAACTGTCTAACTATCACGGTTCATGAGATACAGCCTGGTGACAGACAGACGGACAGCGAAGTCTCAGTAATAGGGTCCCGTTTTACCCTTTGGGTACGGAACCCTACAAATCTAAACTTCTTTCAACACTCGAACGATACTCATTAAACAATGTAAAGTAACACTTAGCATACTGTTATTGTTTACAAGAAACGTGTAAACAAACCATATAAACTGTAATTTACATTGTGGAAAAGATCCCGCGGAATGTAAATTAGTAATGATGCATACAATGTGCAAAAAATAGTGTAGGCAGTAATACAAAGTCGTTTGTAATTAATATTATGTAAGCATGTATGTAGTAGCAATTATTAGTAGAGACAGAATTGATTAATTAATAAATACATTTGTACAATCTTGCGTGCAAAAAGTTATATTGATGTTTCATAAAATTTGTATTGTGTTATCAATTAATGAAAATGAATTGCACTAATAACTAATAATTCCAACACAACACTGTTATTTTAGCCCTAAAAACCTACATACTTTTAGATTTTTAATTGTTTTAAATTAATAAATAAAAAAGTCTATGCTAATATTATAAAGAGGGACTCGTGCGATTTTAACCGTTTTTGCACCAATATAAAGATACATAATTCCTGATTGACTTAGGCTATATATCCAAATATAATATATATATATATATATATATATATAATATCCAAAGTAACATGACGCGGACGACATAAACCACGCTAAGTCGCGGGCGGCAGCTATTATAATAATTATAAATAAAATGATTAGATGCCTAGACTTTAGTTAACTTTGATCTATTGCCACACCTGTCTAACAGATTCATCCTAATAGCGTGTAACACCTTTCCCTTTCCTCTCTCTTCATCCCTTCAACCTTTCCTAGTACACTGAATAAGAGTATCTACTTTTTCGAGATATAGGCGAGTATTTCAATCACTCGACCCTTCTGTCCTCTTTTACCACATCGAACTTCATACACACATACATAAACTAACGCCGTTTTCCCAAGGGGGTGGGCAAAAAGCACAGAACTCAATCTCCTAAGGACTACCTACCTGCTAAGGATACATACTCCTTTCGCCTCGTCCACATTCATACATCTGGTCATACGTCAGTACGCCGGTTACAAATACTGCGCATCTGACCTGAAACTTCATTTTATCTGCAATGCTCGCACCAATTGAATTTTCCCACCAAACCCAACTTCAATGCGTCACCTCAATATAAATTGGCGCGAATTTAGCACAACACATAGCCACACGTTTTCTTCTTGACGGGAACATACACTCTTCTTTATAGGCACTTGAACTAACGGCTTTGGGAACGTTAAGCTGTTCCGTTTAGTTCAGAGATAGCATCGTTTGTATCCTTAAGAGGATGCCCGTGTTTCCGCGATGCGTGTGTTGGAAATAGAACGATTGTAGCTTAGATTTGTCTCTGTTTAGAAAAGGATTGGTTGTGGTTTACGCTTGATAGTGTTTTCAGGGCCCGATTTAAGGAGCCAAATAAATGTCCTGAGCGGCCAAATTGATGGCGGTTAGGGGTAACTTAAAATACATTATTAGAATTTTACATATACATACAATCACGCCTGTATCCCCCGAAGGGTTAGGCAGAGGTGTACCTATAAACACCCATTGTTCGCCGATATTTTTAGGTCCCATGGAATGGCGAGCCTATTGCCATTAACCGGGCACAAATCCTGACTCCGAGCTGCTGTTGAGAATTTCATAAAAAAACCCAATAACCCTTTTTACTCGACCTGGGAATCAAACCCAAGACCTTTAGCGTAGCAGTCACGCTTAGGACCACTAGGCTACCGAGGCAGTAGGCAGGCATTAGAATTTAGTAGTTAATAATTATTTTGCCAGCCCTAGAATACGAACATATTATGTGAATATTATACATATAAATCTAACAAATAATTCATAAGTACATAAGTAAATTGTAGTTAAGTAATTCTTTTTTAGTTAATTGCAATTTCCATACGGTATGTACCTATTACTGAATAGTTATATGTATGTAACAAACACATTTGGGTAATTGAATTAGTTTGACGTATTATTGAGAGATTTTCGGTTAACTCTTTTTGGCAGAACTACACCCAATTAATATGACCTACAAAATGGCAATAAACAATACACCGATTTAGAGTTTCTTCCTAACCGATATTTAGTAGCTTTTACTTACCGTTACAAATAGTTGTGATATCATCTCTATGGTTTCCATAGCAACATTGTTTTCGTGTGAAAATCAATTTGTACAATCCGTAGAGCCGATGTTCTATTGTGTTTTTTGCGAATAATAACTTCAGTTTAGCTATCATCATCTGCTTAGCCTTTTCCCAACTGCGTTGGGTTCGGCTTCCAGTCTAACCAGATGCAGCTGAATACCAGTGTTTTACATGAAGCGACTGCCTATCTGACCTCCACAACCCAGTAACTGGGCAACACAATACTTCTTGGTTAGACTGGTTGTCAGACTTCTTGGCTTCTGACTATCCGTCACGATTGTCAAAGATCTACGAATGACAGCCGATCCGTAGAGCCGACGTTCTATTGTTTTTTTGCGAATAATAACTTCAGTTTAGCTATATAAGGTGTTAAAAAATCAACTTTACTTGTGTACTTGCTCAGTTAAAATTGAGCTATGTTAATTTTTCACGTCTAAAGGCAATTTACACAAGAATTTGTAAATTTGTTTTTTTAACACCTTATAGAACAGCATTTCCTTACTTATAATAAAAGGCACGCTTTTTTGTTAATAACGGAAATTATATTTCCTGTCTAAAACAATTAACAAGAAAAAAAGATGTACTTACGTAATTAATTTTGTTAATTTATTTAAGGTTATTTTTCATTGTATTTTTGTAATTACAACAGTTACAAAACGCACCTATGTACGTATAATAAACATAAGTCTAAAATGATCAATTCGCCTTGACCAATCATCAAGCATTTTGATCAAAATTAGCGTTGATCATCACTCTTACAGTGGTGATCAATGCTCATGCCTTCTCTGTATGAGAAGAGGCCTTTGCTCTGCATTCGGATAATAATAGGCTGGTATTAATAGTGTCTTCTTTAGTAAATACACATCATATAAATAACATTTTTAAATCCTACGTCCTGCTAATATATTATAAATGCGAAAGTTTGTAAGGACGGATAGATGCATCTTTGTTACTCTTTCACACTTAAACGGCTGAGCGGATCTTCATGAAATTTGGCATCGAGATAGATTGTAGTGTGGAATAACACATAGCATACTTTTCATCCCGGAAAAATGTACAAGAAGATGAAGAAGCTAGTGTTAATATAAAACATAATAACATTAAAATAGCAATTTTCGGAAGAGGTAAGTTTTAGGAGTTAAGACGGTAGGTTCCAAGGAAGTATCTACCTACAATTCTTGTAAATAGCTCTGATTCATCGCTCGTGATGTTATTAGGTCACAAGACCAATAAAGATAAACTACAACTTGTCTGTCGTTGCTTTTTCCTTGAGTTATCTAACTATAAGATCTCCAAATTCATGTTTCCTCTTGTAACTTTATAAACTAAACGTTGCCGCCGAAAATACGTGTGATTTTCTTATAGTATTATTTTACTTATAGCAAAATAACCCTGAAATAATAATAAGCCTGTAGGGCTCAAGAATGATGTAACTTCCTAATTGACAGAATCGGATCATTCGTTCCGAAGATTATTCAGTTCATATAAGATAATTCTTCACTATAGATTCAACTTTATTTTCCTAAGACAAAAGTTCAAAATCATTTAAATCTTTGACCTCTTAACCTTATGTAGGGAGATCTCTTGAATTACCTTTAAACTTATACCTTTGCTTCCTTCTAACCATTCTCAAAGATTTGTATTCCTAGAAAGAACAGTTTAACCAACTTCATGTGTTACTTAACCAACTTAAAATGACTGGAGGCACAGTAACGGGACACGCAGTAATATCAATAAAGCAAAACTGCAGTACTGAACCTGCTAAGACATAGATGTACTGCCGTTAGCTTGCACTATGGACCGTGTGCTGGTCTGACTTGCTAAACGGTTTAAACTTAGTACCTAACACACTGAATACTGCACTAAACAACAAAAAATATAGGTATATGCTACCTAATACAGGGTGTTTGGGAGAACGTTGAACATACGAAAACGGTGGATAGGTGGGGTCATCTGCTACTTACTCAGCCCTAATTTATACGGCGCTCGCCACGTGGATATAAAAAAAAATTAAGTATTTTTCCGAATCCAGATTAATTGAAAGATAAACGATAAATTAAAACTTTTTTTTATGGGATGTCCGGGAAAAGGACTCAATCTAACCCAAATGTCCGAGGTTTTGAAGTTTTTGTCCGGCGTCGGTAATATAGGTGATGGCAACCTTAGGTATGTTCATAGAGTAATGTCATATAGCTTTAATTCCTCATGAATATGACTATCACATTCAAACAGTTTTTTTCTAATCCGTCTGGCAATTCTAGAGATTAAACAATCCATAAAGCTATTCATTCAGCTTTGTTATCTAAAATATAAAATTCTCGTGTCACAATGTTAGTTAGCATATTCCTCCGAAACGGCTGGAGCTATTTCAATAAAATTTTGAGTGCATATCGAGTAGGCCTGAGAAACGGCCGACATCTATTTTTCATAAACCTACAAAAAAAATTGGCAAAGACGGTTACGGGGTTAGCTAGTTTTAGTATAGATTTTGGAAGTTCCAAAGTCTATACTAAAATTATAAAGCTAGTCTTTGCCTTTAGTCAAGAACTAATGTATCCAACTAGACCCTCAAAGAACCACTCCTTCACTCCTCAAGCGATCAATCTTCGATCCTCGACTGTTATTTTCTAATTAAATGGTAGTTACATATTAAACTTCTGCAGTAATTATGTTGTTATGAGTCAGCGATAATTATGGCACGGCTGCGATTACGATAGAAATGAGTTAAAAACAACTTTTCTCTATAATTAATGAACTAAACAAGACATTGATCGATGGGGTTCTGTCCTGTATAAATATTGAAATACTCAAATTTTATTATAATGCCCGGTAAGGGCTACAAAACCTTACGAATTTTCAGGGTCATTTTATGCAGGCTAAAGAAGTAGCGAACTAAATTCTGCCCGCGATCTCGTTCGCCTTAAAGTCGGGTATACTATAAAACATAGCCTATATCACTTGGCAATAGTGTAGCTTTCTATCAGAGTAATATTTTTTGTAATCAGACTAGAGTTTCAGATATTAGCAAGCTTTTGCCCCGCGACTTCGTCCTCGTAGGTTTTATTACAGATTTCTTACTGTATAGTTAAATATAGCCTAATATACCTATAAGGAATAGCGTAGCAAGGAATAGCGTAGCTTCATGTTGAAGATAGAAATTTCAGTATCGTACAAGTAGTTCCGTAGATTACCGTGTTCAAACAAACAAACAAAATCTTCAGCTTTATACAAATTAGTATAGTAGAAATATTAATGACTAGCTTTTGCCCGCGACTTCGTCCGCGTGGATTAATAGTTCCCGTTCCCGGGGGATTTCCGGGACAAAAACTATCCTATGTCCTTTCTCGGGTCCCAGACTATATCTGTACCAAATTTCATTGAAATCGGTTCAGTGGTTTAGGCGTGAAGAAGAGACAGACAGACAGAGTTACTTTCGCATTTATAATATTAGTAAGGATAACGAACGCCCATATAAACGTTTCTAAAGGAAATACAACTATTTTAAACAAGAATGGAAGTTATTAACAAACCGTTAATTTAATTGGTTCCTAACAGTTTTTATTAATTGAGAATGTGATTTGATTAAAAACTGCGAACGTCTACGCAATGACGCGATGAGAACTATTGAGGAGATCATGATTCTACCTACAGCAATGAAAATATAACAATGCTATGACTTCATGGCTAAATCACCCATTGCTTGCAAAAGGGTCATGAAAAAAATATTCACTGAGTTTCTGACTGAATAACGGTCACGGCGGTCCATCTTACTGCAGACTATAAGCCAAGTACACAAGAGATATTTATATTGTACAATTGTGAGCACAAACATGTGACAAACATTCTTATACGAAATTTCAATCTTGACACGACAATTTGCCAATATTTCTTGGACTCTTAAGAACAAGACCGTATTATTTTACCATTATCCCAGAAATTATTCGTCTTAAAACACTAACACCACACGAAGCCTTCCATAATACTTTCCCATAAATAAGAGCTTTTGGTCCAATCAGCGGAACACGATGGGTCATGGGAACAGGCTATGGGGCGCAATCTGCCGTGATTGGAACGTACTTGAGAGAACACTTCTTCACGGGATTATCTTGACGAGGTTAGATACGGTCTGTTGTCATGTTGTCATTCTGTTTGTCAGTCTTTATCATCATCATCTGCCTAGCCTTTTCCCAACTATGTTGGGGTCGGCTTCCAGTCTTTATGATGTTGTCTAAATGTGTTCCGTTTAAATTGTGTATTGTTAGGTTGGTGTGTATGGGTCGAGATGTTAATGGACTCTTTGGTTGCAATTTTTTTAATGGTCTCTTGTCTGTGTACCAGTGTTACTTTTTCATGTGTATTTTCTTAGTTTATCTTAGACATCACTTATACCTATAGGTGAAGGAATATCGTAAGGAAACCTGGACTTATTAATTAATTTAAACTATTTAAACTATATGCAACAAAAAAAGTACAAAGGCGGCTTAATGCCTTACTGCCATACTCAGAGACGTTTAACGGTTACTTAAGTCGCTAACGTCTCTGAGTATGGCAGTTAGACATTATCTACCAGAAATTAAAATTAACTTAAGTATTAAATCGCCAATCCATCTTGAGCAAGCTAGGTGATCAATGCTCGTTAACTGCTCTGTATGAGAAGAGGCCTATGCCCTGTAGTGGGATAGTAATATGCTCGTATTTTTTATAATTTATTATTTAACAAATGCTAGCAGATAAGCGTGTTTTAAATGTAATTTCAAACCTCATTTAACATGACCTACCTACTTAATTTTCGAGGCGTAATGCACACATTCAAGTAGGTGTTTTTTTTACATAACACACTTCCGTAATTATAATTATAAAAACACTAAAAGCACACGTTAAAAGAAGATCAAATTGGGTTATTCTTTAATAACGAATGTAATTTGAAATAATAAAATCAATTGATTGGTGAAATCAGATCGTTTAGTAGTCGTTAAATCGTAGCGCGTGCAAATTGCTATCGCTTTTAAAGTTAACGAGAATAACCCAGTTTTTTTGTGGTGTGTTTTTAAACCTACATATATGTTGTGCGTGTATTTTTATGCTATTGACATCGATAACGTTCTCATGGACATTGCTAGCATTGATCGTTTGTCTCTATGGGTTCACATGTCAAGCGTGTGTCGGAACAGAAAATGTTATACTTAATAATAAGTTTTTATTTAAATAATTTTATTTGATCTTTATTGTCTTAAAGACAACTTTACCTTGTACTAGAAATTTCTCCTCTATCGTGAGTGCGTTTTCAAATATATTAACTTACGTACACAAACAACCAGACCCAGAAAAACTACCTGGGGGCCTTACACATAAGTTCAGTAATCCAATCTGCTAATTACTCAGCCATCGTGTCAATCATTTTGCCGAACTTACGCTTCCAATGTTCCCAATGTGCCACTGTAAGCACAGGGCACTTATTTCGCCGGGGCTGCGGGTTGTTCGAAAGAGATACCGCGCCCCCGGAACGCAAAGGGCACATGAAGGAACATAATTTTTAGTCAGTAAAAGTCTGACACTCCCTCCCGCCCCGCCCAGGACGGGAGGGGTCATTTGATGATTTTACCAACACAAAAAAAAAACTTATTTCAAGAGTAGGTACAGCTTTCGGAGACTAGAGAACATTGTAATAATACCGTAAACAGAGCCAAAATTACCTGTAAACACAGAATTTAATAAATACACAGATAAATCAAACAAATCATGAACTAAACGGCTTTAGTTAGCCGCGCTATAATCTCGGTAAACACTAAACAATTGAGTGAGCTTATTACCCTGTTCAGCTATTACAGGCGCCAGGTCTCAGGTGTGGTTGGACATTATAATGTGCTAGCGAACTGCCCGTGACTTCGTCTGCGTGGCACCTGACACAAGCGACGGCTTTGGTTAATGCTCCGTTCCTGTGGGTCAAAGCGTGATGTTATATACCCCATGTTACTCAAGAATAATGTAGCTATCTATTGGTGAAAAAATAGTTAAAATCAGTCCAATACTTTCTGAGCCAATTAGCCAAACAAACAAAAAAATCTTTATAATATTATAAGTATAGACGATTTATTTCCCAAGTACTCAATACTTGAGAAATAAATCGTACTTATACTGAAAGTGCTGTCAAATGAAGTCTTATTATAATGGAGCTAGTGGCGAAGATCAAAATGATCATTATAGAACGCCAGGTCACAAGGGTGTGCAAAGTCAACGTTAAACTACGAATATTTTTGTCAACAACACCAATAAATGCACACAAAATTTGCAGAAAAAAAGAACTCAATGTATGTAATGTGTAATGTACAGTGCCAACTCCAGACCAATAAAAGGTCTTAAGTTGCTAGGTAAAGTCTGTCCATCCGGCTGTCACACGGCAGTTTCTTTTGAACCGTAATAGGTAAACAATTAAAATTTCCACAGACACAGAGAGTGTGTTACTATGGCCAGTATTCAAAAAAAAATACATTTAATAAATTAAAGGGGAACCAAACCAGAAACGTGTTTTCTGACTACCAAAACTATCCTAAAAATAATTATATGTAGTGTGTCGTAGGCATATACGGAACTCTTCATTGCTTGTTTCTAAAAGGGGTCAGGTAATAAGGAGCATTCACTACTAAACTCTCTACTATTGATTGTTTTCAAACTAAGAGAATCCTAACAGTAATTAAAAGAATAGATTCCCGGTTAAATTGCGAATTACTGTTACCTATTACAATCTCATATATGTGTAAATTAAAAACGCGATTGGAAAAAGCGTGCGACCATATTGATTATACAAGTAGACCCAATAAAAACTAATCGATCGAATTAGCAAATTAAACAACTGCAAGTTTACATAAAAATCTTTGTGTAAATTACGATTTTTAGAGTCGTTCTGTTTAATTTTTATCGACGAATATCATAAATAGAAATAATGGTCTAATTAAAATTTAAATCACCTTAAATATATTCATGTTTGCCCACCCACTGGTTATGAGATCGATTTTTTAAACAAATAATAGAAATATAATAAATTAGAATCGAATTTGTCTCGTTATTCTGATTTTTATGTGTCTGGACATTTATACTACTGTAGGCACTCTATTTTTTATTGTATTTTCTTTTAAATGGTGACAGCAGACAATGTTCTTGTATTAATTTACCGCAACGACTACCGTTATTTTGATAGTCTAAGTATAGAGCCACTAGCCTACACTATACCCTGCTGTTTTACCCGCTTTAAGTCTTTGAATACTGCTCCACTTTCGTAGGTTGTCGCGTTATGTTATATAGCTTATAGCCTACCTCGATCTCAGACCAACAAAAAAAGAAAGACGGCGCACAGTGGTGCAGGTTGTACGGGCATGCGGAAAATATTATTTTTAAATAATAAGACGTTGCGTTTCTTCATAATACTTTACTAAAATGATATAAGGAATGTACCAGTATACAAAGAAGACTATATATCTAATATATGTTTTTTTTTTATTATTCACATGAAAATCTTCATCAATTTTTTTTCAGATGAATTCAATTATAAATATTATGCAAAATATACAGTCTTTAGGCATTTCTATATAAATAAATATTAATAAAATAAATAATAAGTGGAGGAGACATAGTTTTAGAGTTGGGTGCTAACACAGTTCACACTAATATTATAAAGGTGAAAGTTTGTCTCTTCTTCACGCTCAAACGGCTGAACGGATCTGGATAAAATTTGACAATGAGACAGATTGTAGTGTGGAATAACACATAGGATACTTTTTATTTCGAAAAAAAGTACGGTTCTCGTAGGATAATATATCAACTTTGACGCGGAAGAAGTCGCGGGTAAAAGCTACTCCACTAATAAAGCTTTGGCATCATCATGAAGAGGATAGTATTTTTTATTCGGTATTGTACGTAAACTGCTATTTATACTTACAAGACATGATAAAGTGTTCATTACCCTCATTAGAAACACTTATTGCTATACTGCACTTTTTATTAATTACAGAGCGTCAATAGTTAATGGACTGGTATTTCCAAGATCGCAGGTTTTAGCAGCCAAAACTGATGTATTCTTAATCTATAGGGTCTAATGAATCTCCGGAAGTATATCATTACGCAACGGTCGATAACGGAGATTAGTTTTGATCTCATTATAGAAAACAAAAGGTTCCAAATGACCTCCTTCACTAAAACTGTAATAGCAAATCATTACTCATTATATCATAACATATGTTTACTTATTTTATTAATACACACAATAAACTTATAACTTAACTAACAATAAAAGTTGATTATAATAGTATTTAGGTTCTATTCATACTTGAAATAACAATTTTTTTTGCACGAAATTTGTTAATTCTCGATCACCCTACTTTGGCATCATATAATTAAATACTGTATAATTATTTACCCCTGTTCATTTTAGGAATTGTTTCTACTAACATTCTAGTATGTGTGTACCAAATTGTAGACATTTTAAACAAAGTCGAAAAAAGGACTTTTTTCCGCCCTTGAACCAATGTGCGGCGCGCCGCGAACATCAAAAGTGAAGCCATAAAACCGTGCTCCTGCAAGTAAACATACACGCTCACGCACACACCTACACTAAAACCATGCTCATCACTCTTAGTACGTCACGAGTCGCCGTCAAGTAAACTTAGATTTAAAACATAGAATTATGCCTTCCTGTGTAGTGAAAAGTTGCAAAAACAACAGCAAATTACATAAAAAGTCTCACGGAATCACTTTTCACTTGTAAGTACATGAAATAACATCGTTTCTCTATTAATAAACTATGAATTTTAGGTTACTCGGAACACAAAACCTCAACGAACGAAAGCAGTGACATAAAGTGTGAGGGTTGCCATAATACGATTTAAAATTTCCCCATTCGGTTAATATAAATAATTATGATTTCTTACTACTAGTTTTTTTCTTTTTATGTATTTAATATTCAACAACAATTTCACTAACAATAAAATCTAAAAGGCAGCAATTTAAAAAATTGACTCAACAACAAGGTTTTTAAAAGGGAATATTTTTTGTTCGATACCATTTATTTCTATATTACTTTTTCTTTAGAGTCAGTGATTTTTTATAGTCTTTTTGAATTTAATAAAGTTGATTGAAAATATAAGTTTTTTTTTTGGAGTAGAAGCCTTCGCAACTATTGTGGTACAATACCATACTCAACAATATCTTACTCGTACAATATTATCCTAGTGCGTCCCACAAAAATATCCCCAAATTATAGGGAAAAAAATTAACAAATGGCAACCCTTCTACACACACATAAATAAAAAAGTGGCTTCATTTTTGATGTTCGCGGCGCTCCGTCTTTCTTTTTTTGTTGGTCTGAGACCTCGATAAACAGGCTATTAAACGCAAAAAGATTTATTTAAATCGGACTAGTAGTTCTTGGTGTTACCGCGTCCAAACAAACCATTCAGCTTTACAATAGTTGTATATAAGTAGACCAATGTTTTTCCTGGAAAATAACTAAGTTTATAATCTCGTATATCTGTAAATGGATGAGCTTATAAAAGACAATAAAAATAAACACTATCTACCAATTTCGGAGTTATTAATTTTATGACATGAAAAAAGAATTCCACGGTTCTCGGCAATTTCCAATTCCGAAAAAATAATTCCAAAAGAGTTAATAGCAGTTTAGAAAAAAACGGCTAAGTGCGAGTCCAATTCGCACACAAAAGGTTTTGTGTACAATATTTAACATGCAAAAAAAAACAAAATAAAGACGTTTCTTGTATCGAACCGCCTTCTAATTTTCGACTATATTATTCGTTATTAAAGCATTCATAGCAACACACTCTCAGTGAAAAGTTTAACTCTGTACAATTACGGTTCATGTGATTAAGCCCGATGACAGACAGAAGGACTGCAGAGCGGAGGCTTAGTAATACCATCCCGTTGGCCCCATTCCTAGAGGAACCCCAAAAAGGAACTAATGTAATAACTTGCCGTTTTTCATATCACACAATAGCGACATTCGATCCGGCAAATTATATTTCACGGGTTTGCACTTTTTGTGTCAAAAAATGAAAGATAAAAAATTGTGTAACGAATTGACAGATGTAACTGCGAAACAGCTGGATAGTTTTTGCATTTCAATTTGCATGCAAACACAATATATTCAAAGCAATCTTTAGCAGCAATGTTAAGAAATATTTATCGATCTTCCGGGTTAAGCCACGCTTGCCGAGGTTGGTCTCTGGATGGGTGACCATTTACTATAGCGAGTTTCCTCCGTGCCTCGGAAAGCACGTAAAGCCGTTGGTCCCGGCTGTCATTTGTAGATCTTTGACAGTCGTTACTGTTAGTCAGAAGCCCGAAAGTCTGACAACCAGTCTTACCAAGAGTATCGTATTACCCATTACTGGGTTGTGGAGGTCTGATAGGCAGTCGCTCCATGTAAAATACTGATATTCAGCTGCATCCAGTTCGACTGGAAGCCGACCCCAACATAGTTGGGAAAAGGCTAGGCAGATGGATGTTAAGAAATATTTAATTCTGCCGATAGAGCCTAAAAGTGAGTTTATGCTTGAAAAACTTGAAACAGAACTTTGAGCCGTTCCAATGTGTCACCTGTCTACGAACCGAGCATTATTAATACCAGCGCTACTAATAAGCGAATTCGTGAATATTTTATCGAGCCAAATTTTTTAATTTGAGCTTTTGTTTGTATTGTACAATTCGTAAGAACGTTAGACACATATCTCTTTAATTGCTTGTAAAAAATGCACAGGTGTGTAATTCACCTATCGATTTTTGCTTTTTAAGTTCCATAGGGATGTCTAAGCAAAGATCGTAGAAGAAAAATTTCTAGATAAGAATATCCGATGACCAGAATTAATCGTGAGCGAAATGATAAAAATAATTGATGATGGCATGCGCAAATGCAATTTGTTTGTAAGATTACATCTTGTAAAAAGAGGGTGTGTAGCGAGGCTAGCGGAGCTATATCTCGATCCATTTGTTTATAAGCCATTATCTAAGAAATAAATGTGCCTATGCGCATTCAGGGGATTTAGTTTACGTTTATTTGGATATCTTGTAACGGGGAATAGATTAATGGTTTAGTAATACTTAATAAGTAATAATAATACCAGCCTATTCCTAGCTTTGCTCACCACGCTTTATCATATCAGCCGTAGGACGTCCACTGCTGGACATAGGCCTCCCCCATAGATTTCTAAAACGACCTGTTGGAAGCGCCGTTTATCACCAATCACCACGCTTGCTCAAGGAGGATTGCCGAATTCAGACTTATAATAATTATTTTAAGTCCAAGTTTCCATATATGATGTTTTCCTTCACCGATGTCAGTAGTGTGTTGTTAGTTGTTCAGTTGTCTCAGCAGATTATGAAAACGTTTGATGTATTATTTCAAATAATAAACTATACAAACGACACGAATGAATGAATCCATAATGTAAGACTTGCTTTTATACTATTGGAAGTATTCCTGGAAAATATAGAAAGACAATGTAACAGAGATCATAAATGCTTAAGTTTAGTATAGGAATTTTACAAAGCAGTACTGTAGAAGGATAAACCACAGTTTATAGTTCTACGGCCTAACAATTACAAATTACAAGTACTTACCATTTTGGACTTAAAAGCGAACAAAGCTTCGCACCGCCAACAAACTGCAAATTAGTACCTACATATGTACTGTCAGAGCTTGCCTTATAAGCTGAAAGCACGACACGTTGCAAGACTACACAGATTTACACAAATATGGTCTTAATTTCCCTTCGATTGTTGAACGATAAGATCGACATTCGCAGATCAATGGCGACAATGTAAGGGTGAACGAACAATACATGTCAGTTGACAGGTTCCGTTCACATCGTGAGGTGGAGTCACGAATTTTTAGCACAAGCTCACGACGCCATGATCAGCTGTTGTGTGACACTTTGGCCAAAATTGGGCGTTTGTTGGTGGCACACTTCCACAATGTATGGCTCGAGTGGCCCACTGACGTTATTTATTAGACAGCCAGCATGCAAGGCTGTTTATTGAGATTAATTTCGCCGTGGTTCTGGTTTCTTTACATAAAATGGTAGTAACTGGATTAAATTACTGTATTCCATGTATTGTAGAAGTCATGCAGAGTTGGTCAGTGACAGTGCTCATTCCATGGTAATCTCAACGAAACGGATAAGAATCTTTGGAATCTAGAAATTCAATTTAAATAATTATAATGTTTTTAAAAGGTCTCTGTTTTGTGTATATCGTCTTGTTGACGAGATCGTCATAGGTAGATTCCAAAAAAATAAGTAAGTTATAATAACAGCAATATATTGTATCAGAAGATTAACGAATAAAGAAACCTTTCAACATTAATAAATCATATTTTATTGATTTTAAAGTAGTGTTCATGGAGTTTCTTTGTCGCTCTTCTCCACAGAAACCAACTGGCTGGAACGAGCTTAAATTTTCTGACTTTTTTAACAATTCAAAAGTGCCTGTAAATGATTTATATTTTAACTATTTGATTCTGCTCTTGATTTCAAATGGCAAATTACACGAGAGTCAAAATCAGAAATCAAATTTTATAGACATTAAAATCAAATGATCTAATAACAATGATCCCATAACAATAGGCATGTCTTATCGTATGACAAACGACATCAACCTACATAGATCTTCCATTTGTGTTCTATTCAGGATTGCGTGGGTACCTAACACCTATATTGTCTGGGAAAACCAAATAGTTGAAGATAATTCTTACATCCGGATCAATGTACCTATCCTACTAAATATAAATAGATCAGAGGCCTTAGTGACAAAAGCTTTGGTCTGGTCATTGATCTACGTTTCATCTCGTTTATTGCAAATATTTTAATAATTTTGCTGTTGTAATTGATGGTTCTGTACCGGGCAAGTACCCATGTAATTTTTGATTCGTATGTACTTTTTAAGTTTAAGTTGAGAAGTGAAGGTAAATATCGTGAGGAAACCTAGACTTATAATTAATTTAAATCTAAATTCGCCAATCCGCCTCGAGCAAGCGCGATGATCAATGCTATGACTTCTCTGAATGAAGAAATCTTTGACCTAAAGTGTGACAATTATTAGGCTGGCATTGATAATATAATTGATACTGAGCATAACATAATTTTGCATGGTTTCTATGAAATATACAACAAATATATATCTTACTATCAAGAAGAGCAAACATTAACGTAGCTACAAGAATGTGTTAATGATGTTTCAAAGTTTCCCAAGACGCAACTACAATTTATAAATTAATGTGCTTCGTGCAATATAAGCAATGTAATGTTAACCACTTTGCTAAGAGAATCAGTCTTTGTTATGTCTTATAAAATAGCATCAAAATACTTATAAAATAGTAGGACATTACAGTCCCTTATTACCTGATGGGTTCATAGAGATAAGCCAACAGATCGTGGTATTTGAAATTACTGCTAGAGAGTGTTCTCATTATTATCTTCGTACAATGGTTTCTTTTGTTTCGACGAATTTGTTTTTAAAGGAATTACATAATGCACCCAAAGGTCATTACGAATCTTTAAATGTTAAGCTATCAACTTTTACCCTACCAAATTTTTGATGGGACGTCGATAAAGTTAATGCGTTTGTTTGCATGTTTGCATAATGTATTGTAGGTAGGTAATTGGGGGCAGATGATGTCAGTTTTATAAGAAGTAAACGTTTTAAAATCCATCAATAGTCGTTGAATTTCGTAAAACAATGAACTATTGTCTGTCTGGTTTTATCAATCGGTTGTTGATATTTGCCTCATCAGCTTTTTGTCATCTCTAAAGTAAACTAATGATTTCCAAAAACGTTCTAGTCTAGCTAGAACCTTTTTGGAAATCATTAGTTACCAATTTGGTCTCCTCGCAGCGACAGTGATTGTGGATCTTTTATTTGTTTGTGAGATCTAGTTATGTGTGATAGAATTCTTCATACCGTCGTGTCCACTTCATCTACTGGCTCTCAATATGGGCAGAGAAGGACTACTGGCTTTTGTTTGACCACATCAGGCTCAACATTTTCCATGTTTAAATCAAGTTCAAGTAAGGTGATACACCGGCCTGGGATTACATGCGTGACGGTAATACGAGTTCGTACATAATATATTTGACGCACATACCTATAATTAAGGACACATGGTCTTGCACACGTGCGGGCCTGTGGGGTTTCTCTCGCAAATTCGACTCTGGTTTAAGCCGGTTTTCGTGACAACTTTCTAGAGATTCCCACTACTTTAAGTACCCTTAGAAGTGCTAATGTATATTATTTGGCAGTTATTATTATTTGTACGCCTCTGTGTGTATTTGAGATCCCGTGGTTGTAATAATTAAATGCTATAGAAACCGTTACGTCCCACTTGTGCAAATTAACAACTTCATCAAAATCTATTTCAAATAATTTATTAAATTAGAATTTATTGATTACAATCTTTTATTTGAAATCGCCGAAATCCAATAAATATTAATAAAAATCTGTAAAAAATTCAAAAATATTTTATGACATACCTAAATCTTGTAATATTGATAAATACGTTTGGGTCCTCGAATGGACGTCTAATGATAATATAAAGGACCACGGTCTCTTAACAAGTTAAGGAATCCGACCGATTCTTAATAATGAATTGCTTGAGATAATGAGTTGTTTTTGTCTAAAACGGTGATTTAGAATCGGCGCCGTGGCGCCATATTGCTCGGAGATCGAAGATAGTCGCACGCGCAGTCGCGGCGGAGCTTTTGTTGTTCTACAACGTTAGAATCTTTGAGACGTACAATGTTGCAATTCTTTTGAGACATTTTTTTTTTGCTCAAAAGCCGCCGACTAATTTCAATGTTAGCAAAATTGTTTTTTGTTTTTGCTGTTTGACTTTGCCAGTTGTCATCACAAAATAGGGTCTTGCTTGAGCATCATATAGCATAACATTCAATATTATTTAATTTAATTGTCTATTTCGATTCTTGGGAGACATCAAAATTTATGCGAATGCGATTGTACCAGTTATCAGTCCCCATTTTTCTATCTAATGCCGTTACAAGCAAAATTCGCATTCAATTAGCTACCCCCAAACAAACAATTCGTTCACATCGATTGTTCATTCGATTCAGCCACAAGTCTAAGTGCGAGCGCCATTATAATCTATCCATCAAGATGGCTATCCGATTCAGATGGCCGTTGAATTTCCCCGTACAATTTATATGGATATCCGAGGACGTTGGCAATAAACTAGCGGTCGGCTTTGTGCTCAGTTCCCACGTCTGATGGCGATATAAGACTGGATTGAACTTTGTTCTTACTTGTTTGTTTAATTTGTTAGTTAGTTTGTTTAGTGTTTTATTTCTTTTTAAAGGGGCATTGTTGCTACCGGATTACTCTCGTATGGCCTTTTGTTTTTTAGCAGCTATGTGTTGTTAATTGGCTTTTTGTTTTCTATCAATTGAAAGCTTTTAAATGTTGACTGTTTATTCCCGTTATTTATTAGAGATGAGTCTTCGTGACGCTTATTTTTTTTCGGAATAGGTTACTGAAGGTTTAGATGTATGAGGAAAAGGGGGAATTGGGGAAAGTTCCTCATCCTCCATTGAAAACAGAGGATCCTCTCACCAGAGTGTTGTACCTCGCAGACGCGTTGCTATCTCAGAAACAACAACGAAATGTCTCAGGTGTCTGTAATTACACCGGCTCCCTTCAAACTAGAACAGAGCAACTTTCCATCTAGCTAACTTTCATGTTCAAACAGTGGTGGACAAGGATGTTACCTTTACTTGCAAAAAACTTTATGGATGATCCCACCATGCCAGGGTCAAAGGAAAACACTCAAGGATCTATTATTATAGACTGCCAATAGACAAGTATCGCTCAAGTTTGACAACAAATTCTTACCTATTGCTGTATGTCTACATTGTCTACATAAACAGACTGCAATAAAAACAAAATTGCACCTCGCATGGAACCTCAGCCTTCTTAGAAACTAAGTTTGTCATCATGTCTGGCCAAAATAAGCTCTAACCTTGACCAATTTCTTTCCTGTTATTTCACACTAGCGAACTAGCCGCGACTTCGTCCGCGTGGCTTATTTCAACCGCGTTAAATTGTCTTTGGTTAATGCTCCGCTCCCGTGGGTCGTAGTGTGATGTTATATAGCATTTGGCACTCACAAATAACGTGGCTTTCTATGAGTTTTTTTTTTAAATTGGTTTTGTAGTTCCAGAGTTTAGCCCCAAAATTTACCTCTTTATAATATTTGTGTAGATTTTTGCTAGTGTAGGCCTACAATGCAAAAACATTTTTATTAAGTACATCTTTCACCACCGTTTTTCTTAAGAGTGGTAATGTTACACTTTAGAGAACATAAACAAACACAGACATTATGTTAAGTGTGGAACAATGGTGGTAACCCACTCGTAACGTGCTCTCGTTAAACGTTACTGCAACTGTAATAATGGCAACTGTTGTAACGGTTTGTGTGTGATGTGATATGTGGTTTTTGGTGAAATTAAAACTGATTTTTAAATATTTTTTCTGAATAGAATCATATTTAGGTATTGTACCCTAAGGGTGACAAACGGGACCCTATTTGTACTAAGATTTTGCTGTCTGTCTGTTTTAACCGTATTAGGTTGGCAGTTAAAATTTAAACAGAGTATATTTTAGAATGGCCGCTATACCAAAAAATTATAAATATAAAATAAATGATGATGATAGATGGATGTTCGATGTAGTAGTTAATATTATACAGTTGTACGGAACCCTTTGCGTTTGAGCCCGACTCGCACTTCGCCGGTTCTCTTAATGTATGTTCCGGTGTGAAGCTCTAAGCTTTGAAGCAGTAAGCTGGAAAGCATTGAGCATGTCATAAGTAGGAAGTTGGTTAAAACTGGTTTTGATAGAAAATGATGGACATTTCGGTGACTTCTTTCAATTCTTATGTGATGGTTGAAAGAAGGTCAATAATGGTGCCTAAGACTTTTTTAATTTTATAGGAAGATTATTAAATATTAAGTTTTGGCTGCCATATAGTCACTTCTAAAATTGAAATATTTCGAAATTCGAAGGTACGGTCACGCGTCCGCCAAAACGATCGAAAACCAATTTATTTCCCATCAAAATCCCGTTGCTATATCTATTGGCTTGGCAATCGAAATTTACACATAGTCTATAATTTTGGAAATCAATTTATTGTGTGCAACCAGTACCGCAAGGAACCGAACAAAATCGTCTAGAAAATCCATTAATAATGGACAAAGACACCAACCTTTTTTGACACAGATTATTTTTAATTCAGTATTTTTCCAGCAACTTAGCAAATCGTGTATGAAGAAATGAATAACTAACGTAATGGATTATTGATAACCTAAGTGTTCGTGTTTTACACCGCATTAGCTCCAGACTCAGGCGATAATACCGGTTCCATGACAAAATAATCTGAATGATCACTGTCGACGAACTCCGATGGCTGCCTGTCATCGGTAAAAACATTTCGACTGGCCACGCTAAACAGATAATAACGGGTCGATACCACCGACTTTTTGCTACGAATCTCACCATCGATGCACAACTTTTATAATAGGTAGATAACAATATTTCGAAGAAACTTTAATAGTACGACATGTAAATAAAATGAACACCATTAAAGCTACAATTTCAACCACAAAAGCCACAGAATAACACAAATGTAGGTCAGTATTTGTTATGTAAATAACCAAACGTTAAACATGCTGCGTTATAATGTCACTGAATAACTTCATCGCATACAGAATTTGGGGTTTATAGGGTAATAGAGAAACTTTGAGCAGAAACGATGGGGTCGCGTTGATCGGTGACCTCCGAACTCAAATGGTTCATTGAGTATGAGCAGCTGAGCGGCATCGTCATCCATTCAGCCGACGCTATCGGCCGTCGCTCAGTGCCGATCCTAAACACGGAACGCGGCACACGCGCTAGCAACGTAGGCTGCGTGACTGTGTACCTTTGCCTTTTATTTTTTTACGCGCGCTTGGCGGGAAGTTTGACAGATAGATTTTTTTATTCACACAAAAAGTGGCAGCCATATTGTTCGAATTTTTTGAATAGTGAAATGAGTGTTTGATTGTGAAGCTATAATTTCGTTGAACAAAACAGTGTTTCAAGATGATGACGTCTGTGTATCATGAGGTGAGTGCACGACATTTCCCACTTGGCATTTAGTTGTTTTTGTTGAGTAATTGTTTTCGCAAACTGGACTACACCGGTCTTAACCTTTAATTTTATTCTTATTATTTAGAAAATTACACGTTATGAGTCCAAATTGCAAGGTATTTTATGAATTTGTAAAAGTGAGATTTTTTTGCGTCTCTTTAGTGTTTTTAACGTTTCCAAGTTCAAGAGTCATGGCCGAACGTTATTCAAATAGACAAAAGTCGTTATTGAGGCCTAATTAAATATTCATGTTTAAACTTCGTCGTAATGTAGAACCAAATCAATATTTTTGAACACATGTGGCTTTATTCAAATGTGCTTTTTTTCTAACAAATTATGTCGTCTCGTATGCGATGTCACAGAGTGGATGTGACAATGTAAATATTAGTTTAGACACTGCACCCACGGCTGGCGACAAGCTTAAAATTATTTAGCATATGTACACGTTGTGTGTGCGTAAATAATTTATCGGATTTGTTAGAATTCTGATATCACGATTTACGTGAAGGGTTTACACAAGATAAGTTCAACGGTTGACTTTATTGAATTTTCAGCCCAGATAAGCTTAAAAAAATATTGACATTAGACTTTTTCCTCACCAAAAAGTCTCACGACATTCTGACCCCCGATCGTATCGCGGGGCAACATTACACTTGCATCTGATGACATTCGCAGAACACTAGACTCGTCTTTGTACGTTGTAACACGATTTTTATTAGAACGTTTATCATCACGTCATATCATGTTCAGTAGGTAGTGCGGCCATTAAAGCATCCTACACACAAACAGTTCCTGGTGCATACAAGCGTATCTCATAACTTCAAAAAGCATAAAGCATCTAATTGGAAAGCGGAAAACATCATTAACTTACTGTTTGTTTATACAATTTTATGAAAGAACAGGCCTACTGTGAAACACGTTACTGTTTTTAGTTCAATTTTTTATGTTAACCGAACATCGCGCTTGTGGACAGGGAAGTAGGGTTTTCACTCCCATTTTTTCATGTTTTATGTAGTCAATACAGCCCAAACCTAAATCGGACACAAATCTAGCTATAGCTATTAAAAATGTCCTATTAGAAATACCCAAAAACATTACGTAACCAGAGCAAGCAGGCACAGAGGCAGTCCGTTTTCCATGTTCTAACATATTACCATGTCTACACTTAATTTTGAATGTTTATACAGTTCATTATCGACGCTGATCTGTTTGTATGGGCGACGGAAAGCAAGCAACGCAACGTGCTATCGCCTAGCTTGTTTGATGTTTACTTTAAGCTGTTTGTTTACAATCGCTCTAATGTTCACTGTGAAAATTCCATCTACGTGTATGGCGTCTTTTTTGGGTTTGTTAACTTATGTCTGGCAGCTGCCAAGCCAATTAGTGTGTGCATGGTTTTTGTCCGTTTCGGGATAATGTTTTATAATTATGTCAGAATGCTTTTGTCACTTCATTAGTTTTGATTTCTTACGGCTTCAGACACTTTTTGAAATTTTATGCCTGTACCAGAAAATAGTAAAAGATTAAATGGTTTAAATTCTGGAATCCTGACACAGACAGACGGGATCGTGATAGGCTAACGACTAGATGAAGAGAGGCTTTTAATGGCTCCCTTCAGAATTGGGAAAATGAAGCAGGAATGGGGAAAGCCTTTGCCCAGGAGTGACAGAAGTGGTACAGAACAAGCTCGGAAAAAAAAACTTATGACAAATTCTTGCCTGAATAGATAAGTACCAATTAGATCTATCATTTCAGAGAAGGCACCGTAATAATATTTAAAAAAAAACACTAAATACCTGTTTTAGGTAAACAGGTATTTAGAGATTGTCTACGTTTCAAATTTTTTTTATAAAAGAAGTAATAAAAATAAAAAGGAAAAGATAACAGTTTCTTCTGCACACAAAAAACACACACATTAAAAATAATTTAGTCAATAATCAGTAATCACATAATTAAATTCAGAAATTATTTTTCATTATACATTTTTATTTTTATGTAAACACTAATGATGTGATTTGAATTTTTATGGTTTGTTTTCGTTATCTTATCAATACAATCTGTAGACGGTTTGAAATTAAATATTAGCTTTGCTTATCGGCAACGTTTCGCGTCATTGAAACTAACGGATAAGCTTTGAAAATATTATTAGTGAGTTGTCAAAAAAATAAATTGGAAATGTTTTCGTAATTTTCGTCTTGATTTCGAATTATAATATTAAATAGTTTACTTAATTTTTTAAAGGTTTTATTAGACCTAATGTGTCCACGTTTTTCGAGGCATTATTTACTGTTTTAATGTCCTTTAAAATGCAAATGTATGGACACATTATGCATTGTAGTGTGTACACAATTAGTGTAAGTAACAATATGTATATTTTTTTAATATAATATCTAAAGTTTAATAAAGCCATAAATATTTAAAGATATAATCAACGAACTTAGCCGACGAATAACTGTATTTAGATAACTTTCACCGTATAACCGCTTTCAAAGCAGTGATAATGTGTGCGATACTCGTTATTTCATAGTTCATGACCACTCCGACGCTTTCACTGCTATCATCATTGTTTTGACCATTATTTTCGTATCAGAAGGTTCAACGAGCAATAAGATTTACTGTCTTTAAATTTCTCTTTACTGATTATATCTATGTACCTATCTATGTATATTATATGTAACTGGAATGTCTGTTAACACGGAGTTAATTTAGTTTTGCGTGGTACCCTAATTATATTTCTAAAATAAAAGCCTTAGTTATTCCTTAAAACGTCAGTTATCTGCCAGTAAAAAAACCATCAAAATTGGTCCAGCCGTTTCAAGGATTGGTCGGAACAAACAAACAAAATTTAAAAAAAAAAGTATTTTTGGTATATTTGCTGTGTAAACTTTAATTTGCATTTAGTAATAAGCTGTTATTTTGATATTACAAACGGACACTTCAATTATATTGTTTTGTATAGAATAAGGATTTAAACTGTGACCCAGGTCTAAATTATATTTGGATGGCTGCCATTCAGGAAATTACGATCGATATTAGGATTATATTAGGCACTTTTATTTATAATGGTTATTGATGGCGTTATAAGGACTTGATAGGGTTTTTAAATATTTCTCTTAAACTTTTAAAATAAGAAGTCATGTTTTAGAAACTATTTTGATTGTATGATGAAATTAGGTAATTCGTGTCAAAAGAGTAATAAAAATAAAAAGTATCGATGATTTCAATTGAATTTATTTTGAGAAACTAAATCGATTTAATGGCGTCATATTTTACGATGAAGTGCACTCTAAACGTTTTGTACCTTTTAAGAAACACTTATTTTAATCTTAAATGGGAGAAGATAATTACTTTGTTTTATATAAAAACTCCATTACCGGGTTTTTGTTCTGAAATACTCGACAGTTATTTACATACATTTACATATAAATAATGTTATTATATGGTTTAATGTGCGTGCAGTACTTACCTACTAAATATTTCTTTATTTGGAACTAGCTTTTGCCCGCGACTTCGTCCGCGTGGATTAATAGTTCCCGTTCCCGGGGGATTTCCGGGATGAAAACTATCCTATGTCCTTTCTCGGGTCCCAGACTATATCTGTACCAAATTTCATTGAAATCGGTTCAGTCGTTTAGGCGTGAAGAAGAGACAGACAGACAGACAGACAGAGTTACTTTCGCATTTATAATATTAAGTACGGATAAGGAACTAAAGAACTAAACGTGCATTTAACTAAATATGCAATCGCGAACTTAAATATAAAAATGAATGAATTATTTTAGTTGGTTTTGATTCGGTAACGTACGGACAGCAACAAAACCCGATTAACAATGTTACTTTTACATATCATTTACATAGACACAAATAACACAATCACTGCTATTCAGAATTTTATGTAATACCTAAGAGTTCATTTATCTTAATTTGAGATCCATTTCGTATTTCCTTTAATATTGTGCTCAAAAATAATTATGACAAAATCTGAAATATTAATCTGATTTTGTTGCTGACTGTACCTACCTATATTATTTATTACCTAAGCATAGTAGTGTGCTTAGTATAAATAAATTTCATAGCTACCTATTGTATTTTTTTTAGATATTATCAATTAGATTTATACGTTGCATATGCTATTAAAAAACTTAAGTTATATCTACATTACTTTTGCATAACGAGCAGTACCGTATTAGTGAACCACTAAATAGGTGTAAACAAAGAAAGAAAGAAAGAAAAACCATTTATTCCCGCTGAAGCGTCGCATAACACAAAAATAAAACCCTAAACTAAAACACCAACCCAAACCAACGAACCAACCTAAACCTAAACTAATGAATAGGTAACAATACCTTTTAATTAATAATTATAATTTTACTAGCTTATACCCGTGACTTGGTGCACCTGAATTTCATCATTTTCCTCAAAAGCTCTAGCGAGCTACAAAATTTTATAAAAGCTTTCAAAATAACGACCATTTAAATTTGACTGTCTTAAACTCTATGTAAACAACAGTTTATTGTTTATTTACATTTTAATCAGTAAAATAAATCTTAACCGTCGTCGTTTAGAATTCCCGGCGTGTCCACATTAACATGTCGTTCAGGAGTCTATGGTGGCCGTTGTGATGACGTCATCATCCGTGACTCATGGCGGCCAGCCATGTCTGCCTCCCATTCACAAACTCCATACTTGCGATTATCTAAAGCAAATCTGAATCAGGCGCGATTAGTGATTAATTTTTTGCGAAGGAAGGTTCATTGATATCTTAATTTTGGGGAAATTATAGTCACCAATTTTAAAAAACGAACGTTCATCAGCCTTAGGTATCGCATACAAAACAGAAAAGAAAAAAATGGCGTCGTGTTCTTATTTTAAAATTGGGTAATGCGTGCAACTTTATGGTCTAGGTATCTAATTATTATTTTTTAATTGTAGGCAAGCAGAGCAAGCTTTGTAGTATTCAGACTTTTTTCATTATCGTATCTGTAATTATACCTATTACGAAACCCATTTTTTTGGTGTATAATGTAATTAGGTTAATTACTTTTAATTTGTTTCAGTATCATTAATTTTTCAAGTGAGTCAAGGTTGTTGCTGAATATTTTAATAAGGCTTCACGGGCTTATTAGTCTATAGAGAATAACTTAAAAGTATCGTAGTTTGTGTATTTTAAAAGTTTTCTTCTTCATTTTTTGTGACTATCTATGGCAGGGATGGGCGAACCTTTAACCTTTTTAATGGATAAAAATAAAACTAGATGCACTTGGAACTCTTTATTTGAAATTCAAAATTTGAACAGTAAATTTAGTTTCCTATTTTAAATTATTTAAATAAAAGTATAGGTTTGCGTGGTTTCTGCTGTTACATTCAATCAAGTACATAATGTAGATTAGAATTATTTTGTCGTGTCATTCTATGTACAACCAAAATTGTAAAGAAAGTTTCATGACCATTAACACAAGTCAAGAGATATCACTAAAGAGGAAACCATTTGTTTCGATATGACGTTTTAACTAAACAAGAATGCCTTTCAACAGCATTAAAATGTTTTATAATGTTTGTGTTTGTGTTACAAACCTCAATTTTGGAAGCGCATCGTAGCCGGTTTTGTAATATTTATAATGTACGGAGCTCGGGGTCAGTGGGATTTAGATGGGTAGCCATTGGGCCCAATTGGTTAGGGTTAGCAAGCGTCCGGATAAAGTCTGATATAGTCAGCTTTTTTGTATGCGTATGTGGCTAAATTATTCGCTGTATGCCTAGTCTGGCTTTTGTTATGACTTTTAGATTTAATTCATTAGAAGTTGAGATGATTTTATGATAAAGTATCGAAAAATTTCAACATTTCAACTTTGTCTCTCTGATGGCAAGCTCTCTGGTATTGCAGATGTCTATAGACAGGGGTGACCTCTTAACATCAGGTGGATTGTGGGCTTGTGTGCCATCCACAGATATAAGAATATTTCTGTGGTGCCATCAATGGCATGGCATTAAAAAATAATTTAATCCAATGTTATCATTTTAAATTCAGATATATAATTCGGCTCTGTTTTTAACTAAAAATCCGGTTTTACTGGCTGATGGTTCGGCTTTTCGGATTTAGAAACAACCCTAGCTACAGCAATGAATCATCTAATGTGTGTTCTATTTACTAATGGGAATGAAACTTTCCCCTTGTCTATCCGTTAATTAAGTCGCATAGGGGCGTAGCTGTGAGTCATTGCTATATTTCTGTCCATATTGTCCCTTTATAGGGCAAAGACCCAGTCTCGTGCAAGGAAGAAACGCCACTATCAAGATTGCTCACTGAGTGCGAGCGAATTTTGCTCTATAAGTGCCGGTTTGCTTTGGATGATTTCTAGCAGTTGTGAATCTATCATAGTGTCTTCGATTTGAAGAAGTCGTCACATTAAGTACATTCCAGAGAAACGATTCTCCTATCTTCTCCCAAACATCTTTTATTTATCTATATTGAATCAAGTTTTTGACATAAATTGTCGCTGATTGTAGTTACAAGTAGACTTTAATCGTTTTAAATTTCGGGTGCCTTCGGATTTTGATTTGGGGTACCGACATTCTTAATGGTCTGTGTTTTGGATTGCAGTATGATGTTCGATCGCTATCCATTAATCCACTACTTATATTTTATACAAAAAAAGTTTTTTTTATTCTGCGCACTCAATTATGAAGACATAGTCATATTTAATTGAAACACTTCATAATTTAGTCAACGCTTTACCTAAAAGAATTCTTGGACAGTTATAGAATATAACAGGGACATAAAAATAATAATTCACACATTTTTCTAATAAACTTTATTATAATTATGGTGATCGACTGCCGTCTCACCACACCCATTGGATAAAAGATAGACATTGAAATAACTATAAAATATGACATAATTAAAGACTTAGAAAAAGTATGAAAAAGTTATGATCCACATAAATTACATTAATAAAAAAATAACCAGAATTAACCGTCATCACGTAATTTTGCCGAAAACGCAATGTTTCATAAAGATACAACTGGGGAATTTGCGTACTACTCTTTTGTTTTGGTCGCCATGCATTAATGATTCACCTCTCAGACATGCTCGCAGTCTCGCACTTATTTCCGCTGGCCGTGACTTTGTACCGTATTTTTAAAGTCACAGAACAAAAGCAAAACTGTCTCCCCATTCATACATGTGAGACTCTCAACGACTTCCAAGTACCTATTCTTCAATTCACAACATTGTCAAGTTTTTTTGCCTCTTTGTGTCCTTTCGTCACGGCATTCGAGTCTACGAGGCCAAGAGGCCCCTGAATCGCACCATCTATCTTCATAATACTTAAATTATTATTATTTTCATACAATCAAAATGGAAATGTATGACTAGCAACTTTTTGCAGTTTCGGTATTGACTTCCGCATTATTTTTCTTGAAGCAATTATTTTGATGCCTTACAAAACAAGTGCTCGGTGATTGCTGCGATTATCTCAGGAAAAAACTGAGATGAGGACAAAAAACGTAGTGCGAAATAATTCGAGCAGATCACTGTGTGAGTCATTGAAAGGTAGATAATAATAGTATTGGCGCAAACTAAGTTATGGAGTTGATTCGGTTTCGATACATATCTCATCTCTATTGAACCGAAATCAGAAGTCTTTGCATTCAATCGAACCTTAACTAGATACCTGACGCAACGTTCAATTGAAAACATTGTTGCAAAGCTCCACTGCGCCCCTGACTTTTTAATTATAGATATTGTGTAACGTAAGTTTACCTTTCTGGGAACGAACTGTGTCGTTTGCGTGAAGATCGACCGTGGGAGTGAATCCCTCTTGACGGTTGACTGATGTTACCGATCACAAACAAATTAATGAACTGTTCACCGTGAAGCAATCAGCTTTTAAAAACCAACTGGCAAACAATGGAACATCATTTGCCTAATTGAGAGGAAGTTTGGATGGGAACCGAACGAGAACGACCGCTAAGATTATGGAGGTAGGCCCTCCAAAAGTTCGGAAAGTTGATCATAGACGAGACAAATTGAAATAAAAGTCGTATATAACTATATAAGTTTTGCCTAAAGATGCACGGGACACCGTGCATCTTTTATAGCCTTGTTTTTCACAAAAAGAAGTGGGGACATTTACTAGACGGGTACTATTACGGGTAGTTCTAAGAGGCACTGGGACAGCGTAGGCTAGAGAAAAAAAACTAGTAGTCTTATTTGTATATTCTTGAATTATCAATGAGCATCTTCGCACCTACTTCGCCCACAAACTAATCTCGTTCACCGCATTTGATAGGCGAGAAATTTTATAGGCAACCGAGACCGATTAACCTCGCCTCCGCTGATTAAAAAAACAAAATTTTCGGCCCATCGTTCTTCCGGACGGCCGACGACGCCCACAAATCACAGTTGGGTGATACCGATAATACTTGTAGCGCGGTTTTGATCTTAGAAATTCCAGATGATTAGCATAAACGAAGCCGGTCGAGGCGAGGCGATTGAGATAGCCAACGGCTTGTTCTGCTACGGTCCGTCGCTGCGTATCCATTCAAATGAGATCGGTTACACCTTAATTTATTCATGAATTATCTTATATCTCTAAATATCAATATAAATTAAACAATAGCTTATTACGGATGTTGAAAATTTATGTGGTAAAGTGTTACGTTCGTCGGTCATTTGATACGGCGCGCGTAATCGATTCTGTGGCTTTGGGTTTGCACTTGACCTTGTACTCGATTGACTTCGTTACATCACTCGTGTATGGTCATGGTGGAATGTCAACTTTGCATAGAATCTGGTCACGGCTTCGTGGATCCAATGGAAGACACATTTTTATTTCATGCATTAATTGATAGCCTTCAGCATCCATTAGGTACGTTGCATCATTGATAGAACCAGATCAGTCGATATATTATTATCGACGTATGCAACAATAGCTTACCGCAGACTTTCCAATTGACCTTTATTGCAGTTAGATACAAAGGTGTGTGGAAATAGTCCAAGGTTAGCCACCGGTAACGGATTTGAGATCCGGTGGTCACGACTCACTCGAGGCTTACTTAAATCTTTGATAATTGCTGTCCAGCAACCCCGCAAAAGGCTCGTGATAAAACTGATATTGAGTATTAATATCCGTGTGGTATTAGCCTCGTTGAAACCGAGCCATATTTATGTAGTTTAAGGCTCATAAAATAGTGTTAAAACATTTGTTCTGCCTTTGAACTCACCGGTGTGACCAAATATTTCATCTAAAACATTTGAACCTTTTGTTGCATTCAGGCTATTAACGGTTAGTACATTTTAAGAGCTGCTATTAAGAGAGTCTGACCACAAAAAAGATAAACGTTTAGCAGGTTATTTTTAGATTTATATTTCGACATAAAATTAGTTCAGCTTATGACATTTCTAACAATTTCTTCACAATCCACCTGGTTGAAATTTTCCGAATATTTCGTTTTCTGATCGGCTGAGTAGTCCACGGTCACGAACGCGCTCCGCCCGTATGATCGGCCGTTCACCGTAACTAATTCCGATTTTATGGAATTGCATAGTGTGAGTCAATCTCTCGTCTCTTCTTGTTGCAAATATTTCACGTACTGTACTTTGTCAACTCTCCCATAACATTGAGTTGATGTTTCGTCATGGTGTTTACACGATGCTCAATTACTTGCGAAACTAGCATCACTATTACCTTGTACGGGTCCAATTTGTTTCATTGTAGATTGTTCATAATTTCTCTCCTTTTAAGCGTAGATGCGCTGTCTTTTTACGGGTACGCTTGTGATGAGATATCAACATACAAGTGTATAATATGCAAATATCTGAAAGCTGTTCGTGTGACCCACAAACGGGTCGGCTCCGCAGCCTGGCGGGCTGAAAGCACACGCGGCGCGACCCAATCGTTCACGATAGTGAATAAGAGATAGGCCCCGTACACAATGTTTTATTAATCAACCCCATTGTGTGGAGTCTGCTTTGTAAAGCCTTTTGCAGCAGCACACTTGACTATTCATGAAATAAAAAGATAGTCGAGTTATTCTTGTGACGTTTCTCAGAAGCTGCATGTATTTTAAATACAGGTATACGACTCGCTGTTGTATTCATATACCTAATTATTGTTCGTGGTGATAGTTCCTGCAGTTTTTGCCTTTCCATTTCTTCCTAACTAGGAGGTTCTACTAACAGCGTTGTAGATAACTGTACACGCTTAACTGTATCTGCTTGAACACTGTCGTTGTTTAAAAGGACACTATGAATGTCAGGGAAAAATAATTCAATTGTCAAATTAAATATTTTGATTTGGCCTTTACCTAATACCAGACAATAATGAAAATAGCTAAGTATTATCGGAGTGACTAAACAAAATTTATGAGGCTTAGTATGCTATAATGCTAGCAAAAAAATGTTTGTGGGAAGGGCATTACTTCTAAATGTAGAATTTTATTTGTTATGTACATTTGTGCACGGCCTTTCATTTTATTAACACATTTATTTTAATTATGACATTTGCATTTGGTATATTTATATTATTTTATTTTAATTATTTATATTTTGAATGCCGCCCGCTTCTGATATATGAGTTTGTGGGTTCACAACCGGGGTCGGGCAAGTACCAATTTATCTTGGATATCACTGACATCGGTGAAAGAAAACATCGTGAGGTCAGGTTTCCTCATAACTTATAATTGATAGGTCAAGTCTGAAATAGCAAATCCTTCTTCAGTAAGCATGGTGGTAGGTGCGTGTTACTTCTAATTTACAGCGGCACAATAATACACTGGTATTATTATAATAAAAATATTTCTACCAACACTTGCACCATTGGAATACCAACACAATATTTACACAGTAACATGTACAATAAAGAATAAAGAGTCTAAATCAGAATAAGGCGGTGTAATATCTAGCGCGGTGCATCTAGGACCACCGGGTAAGAACATTTGCATATCGGTTCTCGCTTCATCGCAAACCTGTTGCACTCTGCGTACCAGTATCTATGTTAATTAACCGTTACCGCGTCCTTTTTTTACTAGACCAGCATTTTGTTTAGCGGTTCTAATATCTTGACTGGATTTGGTGTTTATTTCGTGAATGTGTGTTTTTGGTTCTGTTTGTATTTCGCTTTCTTCTTCTTTAATTTTGGTATTTCTAACCTTAACTGCATTCCCAAGCCTATTGGGAATGCTTAAACAGTATTAGCCTGTCTTTCAATTCTTGTGGATCTTTAAATATAGTGTAAGGTTGTCCCGATTGTCTTTTGGTCGCAAGCGCGACTTCTAAATGTGGGATCCTGGATTCCATTTCCAGGTTGGGCAAAAAATATTGGGGTTTTTCAGTAAAGCGCTGGCCTGCGTCTCTCTCCCTCTTCCGTCGTGTCGAATTGCAGTCCTATCAAACTATGAGAGTTAGGGAAGAGGAAGTGCAACTATGTTTGCGGTCACACTAGTGCACTGTAATATGTCCTGCGTACTTGGCTAGTCTCAAGGAAAAGGAGAATATTATTGTCAGGAGAACATTATTAGATGGTAATTTAAATAACTTCCTATCACCATGAAATACGACATTTTGAAAGTACACAATCTTATTTATACCCTACCAAGGTACATTTTGCCTTCCTAGGTCTTCCAATTCAACTCGTAGACTATAGCAACAACTACTGCAAAAACTCCTATTATTACAAAGCATATGATTTCAATGGCTATTAAATAATCACAGCTCTAGTCTGGTCTACAGCATAATTTTCTTCAACCTGATTTGCTTGTACGTGTACAGTTGGTACATAAATCACTATCCATGTTTCTCTTTCCTATTATCTTGAAGATACACCGTAAGCTTAACCACATGTAACTACAATATTACCTATCTCCATGTTCAAGATAATATCTCTCATCATTATTCCAGTCTCATTCTTATGGATCGGTCAATGCATCGTTGAAGAATCATGGCTGTTTTGTTCTGGTTTTTACTTCTGTGCAAAATTTAATGAAACTATTTTACGAGCTACTGCTATTGGTGATTGGTCATATACATTCCGTTTTAATGACGTGTATACGAATTCCATTCTGAATATATCCTTAACATGGTCGTGTTGGATATCAGTTAGTGTTTCCTCTTCCGTTATTTTAAAATAATGGTTCTTTTTTTTAGTTTTGCATTAGATTTATTTTAAAAAAAGCTTTTACGTTATTGGAGCATTTTTTTTTTAAATATATAACTGTTTTATAAAGACACTTAAGGAAGCCGAGTTTATTGTCGTCCCGACACTGCGGACATATCTAGGTAAATTCTAATTATGGAGTTAGGTATTGAAGGCTCTAACTTTGTTTGATGTTGTTTTACGAAAATAAGTCTTAAATGTTGCAACTAAAGTTTGAACATCCCTACAGCCATTGAACTTTTAGGTGCACCCATAAGCAAAATGTTTTGCGTGCGTACATTTCACGCTACCATAAACAACGATTCTTTATCATAAATATAAGAGTCGTGTAACCCAGCATATTATTACTTACTTTGATGGACATAATGCGTAGTTAAAGGCTATGTGATATGTCTTTTTACACAACTTTATATCATCTATTCTCAAACGTTTATCAACATTCAGCGTGACAAATATCTGTAATTTACTTTGTGTAAGACTTTATACATTAGCAACAATAATCTAGACGTCTACGATATGTTAGCATTTCAAAACTATTGCAGGGTTGTCTTGAGCAACGATACTTATCCTTTTATCCCATTAAACGAATATCAAGCTGTAGAATTACTTCATAATGGTATTACAGCCATAACTTAATATAATAAAGATGAAGCGCTTTTTTTTGTTTGTTTAAACGTCCTCATCCCAGAAACGACCTGCCTGATTGAAAAAAATTTTTTTTGTATATGATAGCCAAATTCTTGAGGAAAAGTTCATGCTAGAAAACATCACGCTACGACAAACGAGAGCAAAGCTGTAACCAAAAACATAACTTAACGCGGTTAAAAATAACCTGAATGCAGATGTTCGTTTATAAATAAATTAATTTCTGTCTATTTTAAATGTTGTGTTGAGAGAAACACCGGTTGTCTGCCAGCCCTGTAGGAACGAATGTCGGGGAACATGTGTAACGTAGTGGATTATTCGCGCTTGTCCGATAGGTAGGCTGTTGATGGCCGTACTAAGATTGCATCGCCTACGCCTCCTAGATTAAGAAACTATATGCTGACAAGTCAATTTGTTTGACTGGCGCTGCGTTGTTCGTATGATTAACTAGAAATGAACTGGGCTATTCTTTGAATACTGATAAAGCAGTATTTAGCTTTGCATCTGAATTTAATATTGCGGTTTTAATTATTTTCGCACTGTCTGTCCCCTTCATATTAAAATTGAAGTACATTGTTTGTCTACTTTCTGTACACATTCCTGGCTTCGAAAATTAGAAATGTTGCTCTGAGCGTGATCGATTTTGCTCTCAATTTCATATTTGATATTACAAAATGTTCTATCAATAGCTAGAAAGTAGGTACACTTATTGCGTGGGATTAACATTGGAAATACAATTTGGTCACGACTTAAAAGTTAAAATATATGCGATTATTACTGTCTTAGGTTTCGTTTTCTACGTTGGCATTCTGAGTTAGTCCATTCACAAAATGTTTATTACATTTGTTCGTATGTCACTATTACTTTCTCTCGTGTAGGCTGTGTCATTAAAATTCTGTCTGCCGTTTCGTGATTATAATGCAGGAGTTGCGTATCTTGTTCTAGAGGGGCCCTGTGTCAAAACTTGTTGGGGGGGCTTCTACCTAACTGCTGTGGCGAATCACAATTGTGTTTATTTTTTCCCGGAAAGTTGGTTAGTTTGAAAGTTAGTTATTTAGTTAGTTAGTGGTTAATACTTACAAGGGTCCAGGCCCCTGTAGCTACGGGCCCCGTATCTTTGACACAGCGGTAGGTACGTCCCTGTATTGCAGTATAGCTTGATTGATGGGGGTTGAACCACGCTAATTGCAAGTTGCGTTGACAATTCAATTTTTCTTGTATGGTATTGCAAATTAATACATCTGTTGACTTGCTTATTAGTGCGACTTCTAAATAATCTATAACCATTTTCGAACCATTTTTTGTAATCATCTTAACGAGTTTGAATCTTAATTGAAATGTTGAGCATCCACGTGATGTCCTACTTTTTGCTGATTTATTGGGTTTCCAAATGCTATAGATTTTTAATGTGAAAGATTTTAAATTGTGAGATAACTCTTAAGTTTACCGTTATGAATCATTCATTTTAAGCTTCGCCTTGTTTCGTTAAGTCAAATTCAATTCTTTACAGCTAAACTAATATTACCAAGAGAAAAATATTGTATTTTGTATGTAATGGATAAACTAAAAAACTAATTAATAACTGATTTTTTAAATCTTTTTAACCCCCGACGCAAAAAGAGGGGTGTTATAAGTTTCACGTGTCTGTCTGTGTGTGTGTGTGTGTGGCATCATAGCTGCCGAACGGATGAAGCGATTTCAATTTAGGTTTTTTTTTTATTAAAGGTGACTTATGTGCAAGTGTTCTTAGACATGTTTGATGAAAATCGGTTGAGCCGTTTAAAAGTTGTGGGGGTGAAAGTGGGGAAGAAAAACCGAATGTCTGTAAATATACTCGAGTGGGGTCTCAAACTTAACAAAATCGACATTATAATAAGTAGGTAGGTACCTATAAAAAGTATAAAATAAAAAAATAAATTAAAAATTTAAAAAACACCCGACACAAAATTCTTAGTTCCTTTTAAAAAGTAAAAAAATAAAATACGTCGCGTTGGGGGACCGCTCGGGACGTCACTAATGCAGCATCGGTACCCCAACGCGACGTATTTTAGTTTTTTACTTTTTAAAAGGAACTAAGAATTTTGTGTCGGGGGTTTTTTAAATCTTAATTTAATTTTTTTATCTACTGAAAGCTACATTACCATCAAGTAACATAGGCTATATTTTTAACCCCCGACGCAAAAAGAGGGGTGTTATAAGTTTGACGTGTCTGTCTGTCTGTCTGTCTGTCTGTCTGTCTGTCTGTGGCATCATAGCTGCCGAACGGATGAAGCGATTTCAATTTAGTTTTTTTTGTATTAAAGGTGACCTATGTACGAGTGTTCTTAGACATGTTTGATGAAAATCGGTTGAGCCGTTTAAAAGTTGTGGGGGTGAAAGTAGGGAAGAAAAACTGAATGTCTGTAAATATACTCGAGTGGGGTCTCAAACTTAACAAAATCGGCATTATAATAAGTAGGTACCTATAAAAAGTATAAAATAAAAAATTAAATTAAAAATTTAAAAAACCCCCAACACAAAAACCTAAGTTCCCTTTAAAAAGTAAAAAAATAACAAAAAAAATACGTTACGTTGGGGGACCGCTCGGGACGATCGTATCCTAAATGCAACATCGGTCCCCCAACGTGACGTATTTTTTTTGTTATTTTTTTACTTTTTAAAGGGAACTTAGGTTTTTGTGTTGGGGGTTTTTTAAATTTTTAATTTAATTTTATTCTTAAACAAATAAAGGATCCGTATGAAAATACGTGAGGATGAAGTCACTAGCAAAGGCTACTCTGTAATAATTTATTAACTTCTTTGTTTGTAATCAATTATTGTTTAGACTAGGTTTGTTAATATAAATGAGCTAACAGTCCATTGTCTAATGATTGTTCTATACCATAATTGGAGAGATGACATTTCATGCATTATACTTGTAGTTCAAACAATGAGTTCAAAGTAAAATGTAGATAATTGAGTTGAATGTAATTAGGTAATCAAAGTTCTGATGTTTTTGAAACAAGCCCACGTGTGTCGTCAGTCTATGAGGCCTATTGTTACCTTCAGCTGTTTTTATTTTTAAATTCAATGCAATTAAGGTCGTAGTCTGTTGAAAGCAAGAGACGCCTAAAGTTACAAGCGATTAATGAAATTGAATAACAATAATGTTCAATATTTTCTGCAAAAGGACTTTGAGCCTTGAATATAAAGTTTCAATTAAATAAACATGACTTTTTTATAAAGACGTTATTGTTGTCGCATCACATAATAATTGGGGTTATGGGTGGCAGCCATTTAAATAAGATATTTATGTGTTTTGATCCTACTTAAACATTATTTTCAGTCTTCTTTGTTTTTAGAGTACCTACGTGTATGTAGTATGGCCCCAGAACGTTGCCGCGTTTATCGAAGCATCAGTGGTTTTTCCACTATTCTTCGAAGTACAGGTGTAGGTACTCCTTTTGCCATGTAGCAAGTGGGCCTTCGTGCTGTCAGGAGCACCGCACTCGCGCTGTGTGTCGGTGGGATCCGTAATCCCTCATTTCGTTAGGTTAAGTTTACATTGGTCTACTTGGGTGCGCACATACCCTTACCATAAATGCACCTTATTATTTTGTTTTAATTTGGTCCATGCATTGTTTTTTCTTTCATCGTCTTGTAGTTCTGGTAAACAGCTCCGATGAAACGGCTTCTCTCTTTGTTATTTCATCTTCTCCTAATTTCGAAAACTGAATCCGCTTCTAACTTATATTCTTCTTTCACTTTTCGATATCACGTGGGAGTCTGTTACACGGCGCCTTAACTGAAGATGCGATAACTATCAGATAAACGCCCACTATGTCTAAACAATAAATGATCGATGATGCTCCGTTGTGCAAAACGTTGCGCTTGCTTTACCATCATTAGCTTGGAATCGAGCTATTGTTGAATCAGTTTATGTTTGTCTAATAAGACCTTATTTACCGTTAAGCTTAAATGTCAGTTTGAGCAATGCTGGCGCTTTTAATGTTTCTTTGATTTTGTTGATCGATCTCCCTTCTATAGACATCTTCAAATCGGAATTTCATTTGTGTGTATGTGTCGAAATTTGTTCGAAATCCTGTCCAAATTTGTTTTCTTCTTCATCATCAGCCTAATACAATCCACTGCTGGACATAGGCCTCTCCAATTGCACGCCACATAGGTCGATTCTGGACAACTCTTATCCAGTTGCTACCACCCACTCTGCGAAAATAGTCGCTCCACCGAGCCTGAGGGCGTCCCACCTTCTTCTTCTCCTGAATGGAGACCGCGAATCAGCCTCCATTCAGGAACACATCTAACTCAACAGTCATCGGTGCTAAGGCTAATAAGGCCAGCCCATTGCCACTTCAGCTTACTTATTCTGTAAGCTATTTTCTTTTTGGTTTAGTATAGATACCCCTGATTTATTTTGAGTAAATATATGCAGGCCATAATACTCCTACGAAACAATTTTGTCTCCAAGATAAAATTTCCATAGTTCACTTAAATATTTCAACTATAGCAAAAACAGGTGTAACATTTCGCAATGTTGTTAGATGTTCTAGTGCTAATATCTTATCATCTAAGGTGCTTATTGCACAAAATGATTTGCACTTAAACGCTAGTTGAACGCTAAACGGTAATCACAAGCCATTTTCAATAATATGCAGTTTGTAAAAACGATTTTGACGGACAGTTACTCTATCACTGGTAATGTTGTTGCAAGATAGAATGTCTTTGCCAAAGTTGAATGTTTCTATACTTGCTTTTGCCCGCTATTCGTTCGCCTTGAAAGCATAAAACAGTAGCCTATGGCAGTCAGCAATTCTGAAGTTTCTATCAATAATTGTTACCACCGAGCCATTACTTCCAGAGATTACCTCTTATACACCAACAAACTTTACCACTTTATAATATTAGTACAGATTTCTACAGCACTTCAAAGAAAGAACTATATCAATAATCTACTAGAACAGTTCACTCAAAAAACCCTTCCACATTCTGACACAAAACAGTAATTATCGACAATTTAATTATTCATTCGGAGCTGATTGGATCACGTAATTGCCATTGAAAAGGTCAAAAGGAAAACAAAAAACTTGAATGAGAATTCCTTGATGCTATTAAAGCTTGCCAGTGAAGAAAATAAAAGATAGTGTATGCTATCAAACAGATGGCTATCTGAGTCTTATAGCCTTGGGTCCGGAAGGCCTCCTACATCACTACCCTCCTGTCTCACGGATTGGAAATCTTAAAGGCATTCTTGAGGTTATCGATTTTACGACAATCTTTACCAGTATGCGTTTTAACTATACTAAGATTACGGCTATCGTGGAATCAAGGGCTATATAGTTACGTGTCCTTGTTGTCTAAATGCCTGTTTTAATGGCTGATAAAGAACTGATAGTCGCGGTGGTTGTTTTATTTTGGATATTGTTCCTCAGATATCGCTGAAGGGGTTTCATAATACATGGTTTTCGAAATGTTTTAATAAGTTGATTTTGAAAAGCTTTTAAAAATGGGAAATCAATAATCTTAAGCATTGTACTAAAGCAAGATTACACTGACATGAACGTGTGTTAATAAAATATAGAAAAAAGCTAATGAGAAATAATAGTGTATAATGTGAATTTCAATGTTTTTTTTGGCAAATTATAATGTCTCCATATTTATCTGAGTGACAGATTTTAAATTGTAATATTTTACTGTATTTCATTGACATACCTTCTTGATTGTAATTTATGTAATTTGCTTGTATTTGCCCCAATTTTGTACGCCATCTATTGCCAGAATACAGTGAGCATATTCATCTGTAAACCCAGCTAGGTATTACAAAATAATTGATTGATTGAAAGCACAAGTCAGTCCAACATGTCGCCGTCCAACATGTGAACAAACATCCTGACGTAGACGCAACATGTTAAACTTACATTTTTTCCGAGAATAAGGATCACATCTGTGAGTCATTTAAAGCTCATCTTGAGCAGATGATAAAACTTGTGGGTCATTTCGGTGACCGATGCGAAATTCGAAGTCACTGAAAAAATTCTAATCCTTTTTTATTTTTCTAGTAACATGACGTGTGGCAAAGTTATTTATATCTTCTTTATCGTGTGGGCAGTAAGGTCTTACGACCCACACACACACCCTTGTGTCAGAGTTTATAAACCGCCGCAAGGGCCTCTGACATGGTTACCGATGTCAGTGATGTCCAAGATAAACTTAGAAAGTACATATGAATTAGAAAAAGTCACATTGGTACTTGCCCGTGCCCGGTATCATCTATGTAAATAAATAATAACGAATGTTTGTATGTCCGTCCTCTATTCTTTCCTCAACCATTTTAGTTTTTTTAAACGCTTCCCCACACTACGAAATCCTTCTGTTTGGGTGAGTTTACAAACATACTCAAATACAAATATTTGTTGCGTGCGGCAATCAAACCCGCAACACGCAGCGCAGCAGTCTATCACTCAGCCACTGCGCCAACCCTGCCGTTGATTACGATACTACTTAGGGTCCTGGCACAATAAAAACAAAAGAACATCAGGAGCGAAGTTGCAGGCAACAGCTAGTTATAATATAATTATCTAAAGTGTAACAGTAAAGAGTATATAGCCTAGAGCCATTCGCCAAATTATTGAGAGTTGAAGGCCAAACATAGCTCAAAAGTGCAATTACTTATATAGAAGCTACTGATAATCGCATCTCATTATGCATTTAAATATTAACCTTCACCTACTGGTCATAAGGTAGTAATTAGTGATAGTGACATTGGTTTGAGCTATTTGAGTAGTTTGTCTTTAAATCACCATTTAGCTAGGTATTCATTTATCTAATGAACATTAATGTTTAAGTCATCAAATACTTTAGTGCGTATGTAGGATCGTACTCAAGTTTATGCCTTTTTAGTGTTTTACAGCCAAAGTGTGCTAAAAGGAACCCAATTACTAAGCCTCCGCTGTCTGTCCGTCTATCCGACAGCGGGCTGTATCTCGTGAAACGTGATGGGTAGAGAGTGAAAATTTTCACAGAGTGTGTATTTTTATTGCCTCTAAAACAACAAATAATACTAACTAAATAAAGGAGATTGCTCTGCGCCCATACATTGTTCGCCCTGGAACCAAGAGCATCGGAAAATTATATTTTGTGTTGCCGATCATTAGTAAACAACTATAATGATCTTATTTTTATAGCGGACTAGCTGCAGAATAGATATATTCCAAAAAAAGAATCAGATTTTGAGGTTATAATCGAACCATAACAACGAATATTAGGTATAGTTTTTCATAGCTTAGTGATTTTTAAGAAACTGAAAAGCAATATCATAATGTATTTAGCTATTTTAAGCACCTCCCTAGATAATTGGGTAGGTACCTATGCAGTTTTTTTCTAAAGCCTAAGTGTATAAAATAAATAATAATAAAATAAATAAATATCTTGGGACAACTCACACACGGCTATCTGATCCCAAGCTAAGCAGAGCTTGTGTTATGGTAACCAGACAACTGATATACATACTTATATAATTTATAAATACATACATATTATAGATAAATCACACCCAGACACAGAACAAACAATCATGCTCACCACACAAAGTTTGTCCTGGGTGGGAATCGAACCCACGACCTCCGGCTTAGCAGTCAGGGCCACTAACCACTAGACCAACAGGCCCGTCAAAGTATGTAAGTTCAATGTTTAAATGCATAGAATCTATTACCTGTATTCTTAAAATTCGTTTAGGAATGAGAAAAAATAGTAAAAATAGAAACGGCGCATGCTTGAACAGCGCAAACGTGTGACTGTTAACCAGCCGAGAAGAACGCAAACAGAATAATAAACACGAAGGAACCCAAAATACTCGTATGCAGACAAAGTAGAAATATAATTACCAAAAGAGGTGCAGTCCATTGTTGTACACTAATACACATGCAATAATAGTCCCAAAAGTCACCAAAACACACCGATACAAACAATAAAATTACAAACAGCAAGCGACGCTATTGTAATCATCAGTTCATCAGTAAACTGACAGTGACAAGTGACTAGGGATGACCATCTGAGATCAATTAATCGAAGAATTAATTTTTCAGGTCAAATAGATCAAATTTTTTTTGATAGAAACAAATCTGATTTTACTGATAAGAGATCATTTATTATCTTTCTTGTTTTTCAAAAATTGGATAATATTTACATTATAAATGTATGTATATGTGTGTAAAAACACCAATAACTTTTTGCTCGACCCGGGGAATCGAACCCGGGTCCTCTAGCGTAGCAGTCGCGCTCAGGACCACTAGGCCAACGAGGCAGTAAATATATAATTATAAATGTACACTTGAAAAATAAAATCGATCTTTTAGACCACGATTTTTTTGTAAGTCGATACAAGGCTTACGATTCGAATCGATTTCAAATCGATTTAAATTATACTTTTAGGAAATTAAAAATTCAGTCGATCGATTACAATCAATTGGCCATCCCTATTCTTTATCGATACGACATGACGTTTTGTGAAGATGGCGGCGATTAATGTTATTAGTCGCGTAAAATACTTTTTATTGTTCATTTTTGCATATAGCTAGTCCATGTTACAAAAGTATTTGCATTTAATATAATAAAATAGACAGTTAATTATCGTGTATTCCAATACATTTTGTTGCAAAGGGCCATTCCGGGCATTGTCCTTTAAAAAGTTGTAGGTTGGCCCAAGACCGGAAACGTGATTTTTCTTGCATGCTGTGCTAAATATTGTAAGACGACTCACACTTGGCCACGTTTTATCGTTCTCATATTTCATTCATCTATATTTTCACGTTCATTCACGAGTACGTATCGCACATTGCTACGAATAATTACCACCATTTGCTTTTAGAGCACATTTCAAAATGTTCGTATTTAGGCCACTTTAACGGCATTACATTTGGGCTCTTACCAATTTGTGGTAGTCATAACATAATGTACGTACATCGTGAGTTACTTTAATCGGATTACTTCGTGCTCCCGTCACGAGCTGCACCACATTCGTGCCAAGGTCCCAAGTGTTTCTCTAATGTGTACTATGACCATACGATGCACATTTCATAGTGCTTTGTCTACGTGTTTTAGATGACGTGGATTAGGAAAATGCGTGAGTATTTTTTTTTTTTTATTATCTTTATTTTTATTTGGGGTTTTTATCCATAAGGATACGTCAACCCCATTGTACCTTAAACAATATAAATGTCACCGGAAAATAACAAGATCCGTAAGTTTATCAATTTACTAGGAAGTTTATAAACTTTCGTAAGATTCTAAACGGGAGATAAATTGTAATATTTTACGTCCACATTTTCGTAAATTTATCAATTTCCGACGTCATACGGTAAATTTATAAACTAACGAATATCTATTCGTAAGATTTTATATGGTTCGACCAATCACAGAAACTCTTTTAAATATACGATCTTTGAAATACGTAAAATAACACACTGCTCTCTGATTGGTCAATGTTCATAGTGGCAATGCTTGTGTCCAGCTGGCGGCCGCGAGGAAGGAGAAGTGACACGTGACAGCCAACCAATCAGATCGCGCGTAGCGTTTGGTTACTGCTTACTTATTATTTTACGAGTGAGTTCAGTAAGTTTATCAATTTACGAAAAGGTGTACGTAAAATATTACAATTTATCTCCCGTTTAGAATCTTACGAAAGTTTATAAACTTCCTAGTAAATTGATAAACTTACGGATCTTGTTATTTTCCGGTGACATAAATACACTTAACAATACTATAATACTTAAAGATAAATATACCTAACAATATTATTATATTATTATTGCGTGAGTATTGCCAAATACGTTGTTAATTATTACTACACCTAAAAATACCAACTTATTATTGTCCCACTGCAGGACGAACTCATACAGAGGAGGCGCGTGCATTGATCACCATGCTTACTCATGGCGGATTGACGATTTCAGAGTTATTTATATGAACTAGCTGACCCAGCAAACGTTGTTTTGCCATTTTATTTTATTTTTTAGGGATATGAAAAATAGATCTTGGCCGATTCTCAGACCTACTCGATATGCACAAAAAATTTCATCAAAATCGGTCAAGCCGTTTCGGAGGAGTATGGCAACGAAAACTGTGACACGAGAATTTTATATATATTAACTATAAGTCCAGGTGTCCTCACAATGTTATCTTAACCGATGTCGGTGGTGGCTAAAATGAACTTAGAAAGTCAAATGAAATTGAATAAGCCACATTGGTACTTGTCTGTGGCCGGTGGCGATCCCACAGCCTCGTCCCTGATAGGCGGACGCTTTAACCACTAGGCCATCACGACATTCAACTAACTAACTCCACATTATTAACTTAAATTCGTTGGACACGACTTCATTTGACATAAAAATAGCAGTCGGTCAGTGACCTCTTTCATGTCCATCAAATCTATCACGATAACAATTGCAACAGAAATCATCTTTCGATATAGCTTTCAAGTCGTCCCATTTCCAGTCGTGACTTTTCCGATATCGATATTCGACATAAATCTTAATCGATAATCTTTCCGATACGTTGGCGTCTCGTTGGCTCGTTTCGGCGACTCGCTTTCTCCAGCCTACAAAAAAAAAGTTGATACGCAAGTGTGGGACCTGTTCTGCCCATCTATTGATTGTTATTGTGCTGCTTGTAAAATTATACACACCTCTACATGGCTCGCATTACGCACGGACCGCTGTAGGCAATGTTGTATCGATATTTGTGCTCGATTTTTATCGATGAATCAAATTTCAATCTTGATTATTTTCTGACCCAGACTAATCTAATAGATTTTTTGCTGATGCTTCAATATCGAAAGCAGATAACCTGCTATTAAGTTAAACAACAGTTTATTTTGCAAACCTGTAATTTGGATACCGATAATAGAATGCGAACGAGAAACTGTATCTCTGAACGACAGACTTCCATCAAAGTCTGCGGGTAATTATGATAGCTATCAAACCTCTGTCGAATATTAATTGGTACTTTTGCTCTCGATATTAATATCGATTTTCAATGCAGTAAAAGTCTTTTTTTACCACTCCGTTCTTGATTTAAGAACACCTGCTGAATTAACTTTTACTGTCAAAGAAATAAAGTTTCAAATTGTAGGCAGTACACTTGATATTTCGCGAATTAAACAGCTTCGTAGTGTACATAGTTTTTTGCGCAAATCTTAGGTAGTATGAAAGTTTTACAACCGGATCTTGTTTCACCGTCAATCTGTCTATCAGGCGAAGGGTAAGGTTCATCAATATAATCGTCTTGAAATAATTCGTCTATTGATTGAACGTCATAACATCAATCAAGTAATTGAGAGAAAGGAGTTACAAAGTTCTAAAGATAAAAGGTTTTGTAGTCGTAAAAGTGAAACTTCTTTTGTTGGGAATATTGAAATTAAAAGACATTTGGTGTACTGTGTTGAGATTGACGGTGGAGATATGCGATCCGAAAGTACGGAGGAAGAAAGCGGAGTAAACTGACAAGTACCTAAAGATCCCATCAGTTACAGTGATGGTGAAAAGGAACTGAAGTTTGCCATTTTGATGGGTGAACAGATATCGCAAGATTTATATAAGAAAGAGGAGTAGCAATGGCAGACGTACTCATACGAGCGATGTCTTATTCAACTCCCGTATTTCACATCTTGGTTATGATCTATATATGTCACTCACTGATTAATCCAAAAATCTCGAAAGCACTTCACTTGTAAAGCTGAAATTCGGTAGATGGGTAGTTTATAGGTATGAGACGTCAATTATGAACTTTGACTATGACTTTCACGCGGATAAAGTCAGGCCACTAGTCTTTTGAAATAAAATTTTGTTGACTTTGCAGATATATTCAAAGATACTACATTCCGGATAATACGTTATATTTTTTGTTTAAAAGATTTTTTTCACTTGACGATAAAAAATCAATCAATCATACTCGTACTTGAATTAATCGCAAACACATTGCTAATTACGTAAATGCACTACCATTGTTGATGAATAACACCGATTAGTAGTCGTTAAGTTTGTTTGTTTGTTGTCACAATTCTTTATAGCAGCCGCACCCTGCATTACCTTATTTTACATCACCACCGCACACTTTATATGGATGAATGTGCAATAAAATGGCAAAAGCTTTGTGCTTATCTTGCAAGGACATGCTTTTGAATTCAGTTTAAGTATCAAATTAAATTCCTTTTTAAGTTATTTCTTTGCTACTGTCGGCTGCTTTACGTTTTTTTTTTGCATCCTATCGGTTTGACAGTTTCAACTGCAAGGTGACTTGTGTGAATGTTGCTTTATCATAGTGATGTTTACGATTTTACTTTGTACTAGCTTTTACCCGCGACTTCGTCCACATAAGTGTCGCTTACCGCAGACGCAGACAAAGGTGTGTGTTGTGGAGTAAAAAGTAGCATATATATGTCCTTTCTTGGGGTTCAAAATTATCCCGTGTCAAATTTTATCATAATCAGTTCAGTGGTGTAGTCGTGAAAGCGTAACAGACAGAGTTACTATCTCAATTATATTACTATGGATTTCGTAGATATTTGAACAAAATATTATTATTATATTAAAGCAAATAAAAAATAAGTTTTATTTACAATTGCATAAATAAATAAAAAAACGATCAAAACGTTTGGACCCCATAATCCTGACAACAAAATAAATTATAAGCTCGACTAGATATTCTCTTTTATCAAAAACTGCAGTTACACCTAATAATAATTCAATTTCATCCGTACTTTTTTATCCACCAGTAATACCCTTACTTATTATACATTCTAAAACATCCCCTTTAGCGGCCCCTGCATTTCAAAACACTCCAACAAATTGCATAGACATTCCCCGAGGGTACATAAATAGCAGATGGATTGCGTTCAAACATCTGCCTGGCACGTGTGTACCTTTGTATGGGACACAGTACAAAGACTTGAGTAAAAAAAATAACGTTATTCACCAATCTGTGTCTATTTAAAGTTTGATTTGTATAAACTTAATGATCATTGCTAAAAAGCGGTTTTGAACGCAGCTGGTCCAACTAGCAGCTGACCCCAACACACTTGATAAAGATTGAGCTGATGACGCTTTAACGATAGCTATTAAATTAAATCTAGGTCTAGTCTAACAAGAAATCGATGAAACTAAATATAATATGCCCACTGTCATTTACTTCTATATTAACATGTTATTCTACTCGTAATAAAAGGAGCCTACTCTCATATTACAGCGTTCTGATAACCGTTGTAACTTTATCCGACACCTCAAAATCATCGCCTGTAACGGTAGTTTTATTGTCGTAAATAATGATAACGTTTGATTAGGATATCTTATTTCGATATAAAAAGCTTTACATTTCAACTTTGTAAAGGATTTCAACAATGACGGAATTTCGGGATTCAAAGTTCCCCTTGCTATAAATAAACTATGTAGTATGTAAGGTGTCGTTACGGGCAAACTAGAAATGGGGTCTGAGGGGAATGAACCAGGCAAGTTGTGAATGCATTAGACATTGTTATTCACTATTATTCTCTAAATAATACTAGAATTGCATACATTTTACATCCCATTGGCACTATTCCAATATTTGCACCGGCTGTATTTCTTATTTCTCTTTATGCATCCTCGGCGGTCCGTGTGTCGTTGTAATGTGTTCTGTAAAGATCACTATCGCCTAATTTATGATCATGTTTGTAATGCCACAATCAAACGCCGACGATGCGATCTTGTCCTTACGATACGGTTAATACCGCCTTCAAATTTTTATAGCAGTATTAAAGGAGTGAAGGAATTGTATTGTGCTCAAATGTCCCAGTAACCGACACTCAGTTCGAATTCATTGAGAAATTTTATCGCTTGGTATTGCTTGTCATTCAGATTGTATTACCGATGCAAAATAATATGACATGGATTTTCAAATTCAATATCTGAGTTCTCGAAAACATTTTGCAAATAAATATTTGGTTGGTCCTAACGTTGTGTGCACATTCCCAGATTATTCAAATCGCGTGCCGTGCTCCAATTCTGTTTTAATATGACAGTAGCATTTAGCGTTTAAAGGAGCTATTAAAACATTACTATCATTAAAGCGTGGTACGCTATTTAGAGCCGAAACTGGAGGTTTTACGCTTCGGCAGAAGCCCTCGGGACACAAACAATTAACTAAAAAAGGAGGAATTTCAAAATTTGGTACTGTTATTGGGAGACAGCCTGGGATATAGCTGGGGGCTGTTTCAGCCCGTATCATACGCTTATTATGATGTTAGAGAAAGGAATGACCGGTTTGCGGTCTACACGTGTTTCTAACTCGCGTGCCCGAACGTGGGAGAACGCCTGGAGTTTCGCAAATGTTTCGCGAATACTTCTGTAACTCGCTTCGAAATCGTTCACGTCATTATCATCTTCTTTGGACCAATAATTTGAATGACTTGCTTTGGGTGTTTAAGAAAACTAAGGTGTATGATTGGTTTAAAATGTTGCTAATGGTGGGAATCTTTTTTTACTGTTCAAGTTGGAAATTGGAAGCTTTGTTGGAAGTTTTTACATAGCTTTGACTTCATCTAGGTTTTCCTTTTTTTCGAGGGGAAATTCTTTTGCATATTCATCATCTTTGGAGAACTAAGGGTTATTTAAGGAAACCCTACTGTTCCTTTTACCTTCGTGAGTCGGAAGCCCGGTATGCAGATACACCTGACGACTTCATCTGACCTAATGACACAATAACTTTTTTTTACATCTTGCTTCATTCGTTCATCATAGGAGTAATAGAATAACCTCATCTTTTTTAACCTCTCAAAATCATTGTGAGTTTTTCCGCATACACCTTGGTACCGGTCTTGGCATATTTGTTATAGCAAATAGTTATACGTTATTGTTTTGTGTCATGCAAATTTTGATTTTTGCAACCCGCCTGATTAGTCGTAGGCGTGATTTAGTGGTACAGGTATTCTTTTCATACACAGAATGATGTAAGAACGAATGTTTATGTTAATTTAACGAACGCATACCTACATAATCACTTCATATGCCTGTTATAGACTAGAAATTCATTTAGACGATGTATTAATAATTTAATATTCAGTAGTCAATTTATGGCGTGAAATCATTGGGGTAATAATAATGTTATATCGATATTTCAAATTGAAACCACGACATTCTTATGTCACGAAGCTATTTTTTATTAAATTTATTATCATTGGACAAAGGCCTGGACATCACAGATTATTAAAAATTAATATAATTTACGCTATTTTCGAGATTTCATGTCTCGTCTTCGTCATTATTTAGTCTATCATCAGCGTTATTTATAATCTAACCTAACAGATTCTGCCCGCGAATTCATCTGCTTACATTTTAGAATTGAGCCAAACTCCTAAATTATCCCTCGGGAACACAAAAATGGGATAAAAGTAGCCTATATTCTATTCTAGACTATAATCTGTGTTAGCGCCAAATGTCATCCAGACACGTTCAGCCGTGCTTACGTAATTGAGTAACAAAGATTCATCCATCCAAACTTTCTCATTTCTAATAGTCGTAAGATGATCAACATGTTTAGGTACCGTTATTAGAATTAAGAATAGCGACAACGCAACTAATTATAACATCCATTTGTTTATGTCTTCGCGGTAATTAAACATGTTAGATGCGCCTACAATGTTGCTAAGCTGTATTAGAGAATAATTAGCATTATAGAGGCGTTGAAAGTTAGATGAATATTTCAATAAACGCGATGTTATTAGTGCTAAGTGTGCGTTTTTTATCAAAAACTATCGCGTTAACGTAAACGTTCACTTATGTTAATTAGTATGTAATAATCAGTTGATTGATACCATTTACCAATAATTATTAGATACAACATTTTTCTTAGCTCTAAAAACGCGACCAATTTTCAATAACCAGTAAAGTTAGATTTCTTGCTGCTTTCAAATCAATAAATAGTTAATCAATTGAGTTGGAAAATAAGTGACATCACAGTTCATTATTGCCATATAAAATATCTTTGGGAGAATCGCGGTTTAACAACTTATAAAAAGTATGTCAATTGTTTGGTGGTGTAAAGAATCCAATTTTGTTTCCCATTGTTGTCACTAGAAGGCGCTAATCCAGTTTCAGTACAAATTGAAGTTTGAGTACGTATAAAAACTCGTACTAGGCACTCAATGTCAGTGAGAAAAAAGTATTTCTAGTGTTGACGCTTTAAGAATTCCAAATTTAAATTTATAGCCACATGTTTTTGGCATTCATTAATATTAATATTTTATAATATTTCCTACGATTTATTAATTAGATGAGCAATAAATAAAATTTTAAATTGATACTTTAATATTTAAAACATAATTTGGTCCCCACTTCGTTATTATATATCATTAGATTAGATCAAGACAGTCTATAATATTAGCTGAATTTTTAATCAATTTATACCTATCGACATAAAGTAGAAATATTATATCTATTGGTGACAAATCTGCGGCTACCGCTTGACGCGCTAGTGTAGTGACTAACCAGACTTGTTCCGAAGTCTTCCTAAAGGTGCGCTTACGCAGAAAGATTGTGTGATAATTGAAATTGTGTTGAATTATGGCGTCACGGAAACATTCGGCAATTTTTTTAATATCATTGGATGGCAAACAAGCATACTTCCCACCTGATGTTAAGTATTCACCGCTGCCTCCCAAGTGGACATTCCAAAACTGTAGCAACGGTTGCTAGAGAGTAATATAAAGCAATTAATAAACTAAAGCTATTAATTTTTGACACATTTGGCATTATACACATATGAATCACTTACTGGCAATAATTGCCAAAAAAAGTGCCAAATTTTTGGCAATTATAAAAAAATATTGCCCTACAAATTTTTGTATTACCTCCTACACTTGTGGCTGACTGCAAAAAATGCCCGTGTATATTCAGCTTAGGAGTCGGACGCAATGGTCTCGGCGACCAACATCCACTCTCTGGGTGGTGTCCATGATTTATGGAGAGACACCCGCCGACTACACGCCGGTACTTGTAGCGTGGCCATCCTACCATATAAACGTAGCTATTTATTACTTTATTAGTAATTACAGTAGATTGTGTGACTATTATGATGATTGTGGTTGATGCAACGGATTGCAATATTACTTTGTTTATTTTCAAAATAATCATAAACATAATGTCGTGATAGCCAGGTAGATAAGTCGTCCGCCTCTCATGCATGAGGCTGCGGATTCGATACCGGGCAAGTATCAATGTGGCTTTTTCAATTCAATATGTACTTTCTACGTATATCTTGGACATCTCTGACTTCGGTGAAGGAAAACATCGTGAAGAAACCTAGAATAATTATGAATATGGGTCTGAAATCATCGCCTAAAGCTAGCTGGTAATCAATGCTCGTGCCTTCTCTGTATGAGAAGAAGCCTTTGCCCTACAGTGGTATCATAATAGGCTAATATTATCATTATTGTAGCAACTACCTTTGAGTTATCTATAGACGCAACTGGGTTTTTCGGTCTAAATAAATATGTTTAATGTTTCCTTTACATTGGCTAACCTATCCCAATCAATCAAAAAAACGTTGGTTTACTTCAAAATGTCAAAAAAACAGACATGCAAATAGCTCACCCCCTATGCAAATCTATCAGCATAAACTCCGACAGATTATGCCAATAGATTCTTCACCATAAAACCAACTAGCGGTTTAGAATCCGACCAATTAAGGGAGACCCGTTAAGATAGACCGCGGATTTTTTTTTTTGCGTATTACATCTGTGCTTTATTTTTATGAAGTATAATTTTGAGGGCTCTATTTATGTCTTGGAATAATCTTCATCATCATATCGGCCGAACGACGTCCACTGCAGGAGATAGGCATCCCCTAAAGATAGCCACAATGATCGATCCTTGTCCTATGGAATGATATTTTAATTATCAAACAACATACCATCACGCCTGTATTCCCTTATTAAAGCTTAGGCAGAGGCGTACCAATGTACACACAAAGTTCGTCGGTATGTATGGTAGGTCCCTTGTAATAGGGGGTGAGCCGCGGGCGAGCCTATTGCCATTTACCGCGCACAAATCCTAACTTCGAGATGCTACTGAGAATTTCATAGAAAAACCAAATAACACTTTACTTGACCTGGAAATCGAACCCAAGACTTCAAGCATAGCAGTCGCGCCTAGAACCACTAGGCTAACAAGGCAGTATTTTGAAGTCTACATTGTATTTGCGTAGTAATTGGAAATGGTCTGTCAAACTATAACGATAGAGGAAATTATCTATCGTATCCACTGCGGTACGGTAATGCGCAATCTTCCGTCGGATACTAGATCAACTGGTTTGTGTTGCGAAACGCGGGCCTGTGTGGAGGAAACCTTATGTAATATATTATATATTGTATTTAATATACGTAAGTAGCTACGGTCCTAAGGAAGTAGGTGCGTTGATACTAGATTGGTTTTATTTAAAGCGGATGTAAGCGGAGTTTTTTTGTTTTTTTGCTGTGTTCCGTTATTGGTTTTGTTATGTCATTGTACCTTGTAGGTATTTCGTTTTAGAGTAGGGTGTAATATAGTCAGTAGCTTGATGACGATGATATGTGATGCAAAAGTAAAACACTATTGTTGTAATATTTGTTTCTGAGTGCAACACCTGTAACTTGCTGAATTGGGTTTAAAAAATACATAGGCGGACGGTGTGCGTTGGGTGGCTCGCCGTCCGATCAGAACCAGGCCTGGATCGACGTCAACGGCGCGTTGTGTTCCACGCGCGTCTCAAAGAGATGTCAGCATCGTAGACGGGCCCCTCTAAGGCTAGTGCCTGCCAGGGTTGCAGAGTTTGTTCGAAAGTGTTACCGCGACTCTGGAACGCAAAGGGCATTAAGAGGAACATGGATGGGTTTTAGTCAGTAAGAGTTTGACACTCCCTTCCGCTCTGCCTCCGGCGGAAAAAGTCATTTGATGATTTCCCATCCATAAAAAGCCTTTACGGCAGCTATCATGGATTAACAAGGAATTTACACTATAATATAGTCGCACTGCAGAGCAAATACCGCATCTCGTACAGAGAACACACGAGAATTGATCACCAGGCTCGAAAAAGGCCGCTTGTTTGCCATCTTAAAAAATAAAACACACGTTGTCGAAAAGGCTGTAAAGTTTACATTTATACGTATCTAATATTCTATAATATATTATGTAAATAGCAGAATAATTAACCAAAAGGAACTCGACCACTGGCTGTTAAACGATTGTTCCAAGTACAAGTACTTACTAAATTCCATCTCAGCAGTCCACAATTGAACCACTTTCTGGGCTCAGACGGATCTAGACTAGAATTTCAGTCTAGAAATTACAATGTATTTATATAACTGTGCCAAACAAACCATTCGCTCGTAGTAATAAAACTAATAGAACGTATTAGAGAGGGGGCACATCATCGTTAAATTAACGACACTATTATCGATATCGATTCTTAAACGAGTAGTCTCTAATCGAGTAAGAAGTATCGATAAAGACGATCCGGTCTTGCTAACTGGAGACAAATCAGTTGTAGGCTGTTCCGCGTGGCAACGAGACGAACAGTTAGGAGGTGGTGCAAGTGAGAGGATGCAGAGAGTTTTAAAAGTAAATAAGAATTGTTTTTATTCATTCAAGTCAAATAAAAGACTTACAAAAAACGCACAGAGATCTTCAAAAGAAAATTAATAAATATACTATTTACCAAAATATTGTCTATATTGTAATTTGTTGAAAATTGCTGGCGGCAATCTTACTTGTTGTCCTAGCTGCATCAAAAAAATTTTACTTTGACACGAGGTTAAGTCGCATTACGTTTACGTAATGTACGTACAAGTTTTGAGCAACTAACTCAAAACTAAAACACCCGAGCTGGCGTAAGCCAGTATTGTTTTAATCAATCTTATTGCTAAAGAAACTTCAATGTGCAGGTGAATCTTTTAACTTAGATCTGTAGGCTGTAGGACCTGTGAAAATCGCTACCTCCCTTAGCTTATACCACACAAATCCGTTGACTGGTCGTCTGCCTGGCCTTGTCACAGTTAACCCACAAACCCAGACGCCACTAAACGTTTGAAACTATCTTCTTCACATAGGCTTATACCTGTTTTTTGTAGTCCAAACATCAAACTTCAAGCTTTTTATTTGTCTATCGTCATTTTATAGTCGAAAGAGACCAGTATATCTTGACATGTCTTAAAATAGAAATGTCATGATCCTCTAGCAGTCTAGCCCTTATTCCAATTTGTTTTAGGTCGTTTTCTGCTTCTACACCAGTCCCCGTCTCAGTATTCACCCCATTCTCTTCATTCAAACAATATAATTTTTCAAATAATCCAGCTATAATCTTTGCTTTTTCCCTGCTTAGGAGAACTAACTCAAAAGTAGGATAATACGACAATATAGCACATATTGACAAGTGTCATACGATAAAGAACCTTATTTCAATCGACTTAAAATGGCGGACCTACCACGTTCTGACAGTTATTTTCTACACACATACAGGAGTTAAGGGCATCTCCATAAGTATAACTCTATGGTTTATAAACATACAATTTAACTCTTCAACCGTTGCTGTGTCACGATTGAACCATCAAAGCTGTACGTTCAAATTAATTGTGATGTTGTTTGTTTGTCGCAAATTTACGACTGGAAAGCTATTATGTACGTATAATACTGTCATTCCGTTACTTTATGCGACTATAATGTGGCGTTTAGTAGGTTTCCTCGAAGTCGCCTCTCTTAACCTATAGACAAGTCTTCCTGTACAAATAGGTTTGTTTGTGTTGCACATACCTGTTGTCTTTGAGTGTTTGGCCGTCTGGTACTGTTGTCTGTTGACTGCGTTTTGTTCTTCAAACCATTTGTTTTTTAGTCATTTTTGTCGCAATATCATCGTATAAATATGACTTGTCCTTTACAACGAAGGCTATCTTCTTGAGTAAATTTCGTCTGGAACCGGTAATGTACAGAAAATTGTAATAAGAACACATAATATACCTTAGGCTATAAATCAAACCAAATAAGGCATCAATAGTTCATTAATAATTAAAGCAGCAACCATAACAATCGTAATTCAATGAGTACGTAAACTGAAGAAAACTCATTTAACACGGCAGTAACAATATGGAACAATTATGACGTGAAAACTTCCTGCAAAAGTATTTTGCAATGCTAATGTGGTTACAATCTAGTTTCACATTTTCACACAGATAGTAACAGGTATAAGTAACAGGTTTGAAAGCGTACTATGTTTATTTCACGTCACTATTCGCTGGTTATAACGTTTCCCGATATTCGCCTATTTAGTTTTAATATTTTTACTATAATAGATAATTAGTTAAGTTAAAGTAACAGGGTGCGTAATTGCAATTTGCGTGTGTGCTTTGAACCCTTATTTATTTGAAAAAAAAAAGTTGCCTACCAAGAATTTATCCTATATCGTGGATAACGTAGAAAGTCACATAAATAACTACCTATATTATTTTGGAACCCAAGACATGTAGCAGCAGCCAATCGCTCAGCAGCTGCGCCAACCGTCTCTTCTAACTAAAAACTACATAAATGTTTCTTTACTTTTGAAATTAATTTCTAGGAGTTCATTTGTAAGGAGTTCATTTGTATTTAGCTCAAAATAATAGTGACCCTAATTTCTTCACTGGAAATTAGGGGTAGTGAAAATCATTTTACAAAATTGCAATTTGAGTTCTATTTCGTCTGAAATCTACGTAACTCACCATAGTCTAAAAATAATAATGAAATAATAATATAATATTCAAGTAGGTACCTACCTACATAATAGATACGACAGGACATGTTATCCGTATGTTCAAACCGTTACAAAGATCTTCACTAGATAAACAGAAAGAAATGAAAGCCTTATAAGATCAGATCCTGGTTAGATCAAAATCAGAACGCAAAAACACTAGATTCTAGCTGTCATAACCTAGGTACGACTACTTTTGCTTGATGCAGAATAAAAAAAAAGCAATTAATTTTAAATTATGAATAGTTCATTGACAGATAGAACATTCGAAATATAAAAACAGATAGAATATTCGAAATATAAAAAAGTTTCATTTAATAAAATTACAATAACACCATGGTTCCACTGCATTTTCTACTCTGTGTCACAAGCAAGTTCATAATTGTATTCATATACCACTTCAAAGGAAATGTTAAGCAAACAATCCGTATGCAGCGATGCCTGATACGACGGCCAAGATGCGACGGCCAAGTTTTTATCACAGTGGACATTCCTGCGTTTCTGCCCGTACTCTGTTCGACATCGATGGTCGTAAGGCACGCGTTTTTTATTACCAATTCGCGTCATTCCGCCTGATTGATTCGTTGGCACGTTATTCAAGTTTAAAATGTAGATTTTATTTAATTAATTTATCAAAAAAGGTTTATAATTACGTGTGTTTGTCGTGCGCTGCAAATGTATGTGGGTCATGTATTTCCTCGTATATTTTATGCAAGCTGTTTTTATTCTGGATTCCTTTTTCAAAATTATAATCAAATAATTTATTTCAAATAAAGAATTTACAGGCACTTTTGAATTTGAATCCGAGTCAGTCAGTCAGTCAGAAAGTGATTTTTAAACAATTGAAAAACTGACTGTATGCTATTTTCTTTTTCTTTTTTGTAACTCTCCTGTAAGTAGGTTCCATGGGTTGTATTACCTTCAAAGTATTACTCAAGATGAATAACTAACAACAACAAATAAATTATGAATCAAATAATGTATGCGCAATATTGTCTAATTACATAAATTAATTGCCATTGTTCAAAGAGATAAGATCTAGTTTGCAGTAATAAAAGCATTGATGTGTTGAGTGAGAAGGATTACAACATGATAGCAAAACAGCGTGTAAAATCGAGAGATGGTTGATGAAACAAACGATAGAAATAATATAGCCAGTGTAGAAAATATTGCAAAACATATTTCACATAAACAATTATTCGTAAACGCGCATAACAATTAAATACCTACACAGAAATATATAAAGGGGGTAAATAGACACTTAACGAAATCAAAAGTTACATATTAATATTCCTCCCATCATTGCGATCATTTTTTTGTTCTTGCCCATGCCTGAGAATCACCTGGTTACAAAAGTTAAAGTTTCAACTCTATTTTGTATATTATTAAAAAAATATTAGAACCTTAATTTTAAATATCCCCAAGACTCCTATACTGTTACATGCACCCGTAAGCACAATGTTAAGCGTGCGTTATGAAAAACCGTAGTTTTTCATACCAAATATAAAGTCCCTTCCCTGCATATTTTGACTCAATGTTTTGTTACACCCCATACATTACAAAGAAATAAACAAGACCATACTCAAACAAACACAGATACAACAATATATTACACAACTAATGGAATTCCATTAGAGTCCGCCACACGACTATAATAAACCTCTGGCCTAATTTAAACGTAAATCCCTGATTAATGTCGTCACGATATCCATATATTTTCCCCTGGATACATCAATGTAACGGTAACACACGTTGCTGCAGCGAATATACCAAGTTTGACCTTTTTATATGACATTTGGATGCGTTGTTGCGTACGAAATGTCAAATCCGTGCTCAGATAAATGCGCACGGACTTATTAACTAACGAACGCATTTAAAAAACAATTTGTTTGGGTCCTTGAGATAATGGTCGGTAAATCGGTGTACTAAACAATCGGTGTTTAGGAAATGTCAATGTGAGGTTTTATCGGTTATCTGTTGTTGACCTACTGCAGTGACGGATTTTATGTTTTTATACTGTCTCACCTTTCAAATGAAATTATTGTTAAAACATTTGGTTGTTCGGTACTCTCGGATTAGTTCGCAAAATTATATCTTGTTTAATACTGTTCACGACATTTTTTTACTGATAATCCTTTATATCCGTTAGCTGAATTTATTTATTTAGGAAAATAAAAATATTGAATCTAGTTAAGCTAGTTAAAGGTAGTTTTGTACAGAGAAGAAAGAGCAAGAAATTCCATACATACTTTTTTTAAATCAATGTTTTACAATATTTGTATACTTACAGAATCATACAGAGTTAATTACACGTGAATCACTTTATAAAGTCAATTTCTCCTTGTTCCAGGGCAAATCAGTGATCCGTCCGATTGCGTTCAAGCCGCTCGGAGGGCGCCTGTCTGCGGGAGGGGAGAGGTATGGCTCCACTCCGGTGCTGGCCAGCAGACCACCCTCACACCTGACGCTCTATGGCAGTGAGTATAACAGCATCTACTTAATAAGGGATCAAATGCACGACAAAAATTACTTGGTACCATAATTGACGGGCCTGTTGGTCTAGTGGTTAGTGGCCCTGACTGCTAAGCCGGAGGTCGTGGGTTCGATTCCCACCCATGACAAACTTTGTGTGATGAGCATGATTGTTTGTTCTGTGTCTGGATGTGATTTATCTATAATATGTATGTATTTATAAATTATATAAGTATGTATATCAGTTGTCTGGTTACCATAACACAAGCTCTGCTTAGCTTGGGATCAGATAGCCGTGTGTGAGCTGTCCCAAGATATTTATTTATTTATTTATTTATTGAGCATTTACGAAAGGTTTTTGTATAGCTGCAAATTAAGTACCCATGTAAGGGAGGGAACATCGTAATGAGAACTTCTATTATAGATTCAGTACATGATTCTAGACCGCCTAGAGAAAATAGGATTCGACATTTTAAAAAAAAATCTGCTGTTCCTTACATTTTGATCGTAAATGTTGCACTTTTGTAAAAACAGCTGTAAACTGCAACCGACGAATAAATTTAATCCCATCCACTCGTTATAGTAATTGGTCTACATTTTTATTTTTTCACTGGTTTGTACCAATAGAGTAACTTGGAAAGTACAGATTCCAAATTAAGCATTGGTGACAATGCAGAAAACTTATTCATTATGCAGGTCAACTATCTTCCAGCAGTCTCCAAGGTTGTTACCATTGGCCTATTTGCCAACCTCTTGCACAAAATCCTAGTGGCCTTTTCGCAGAATCTCACAGGCCATTAACTTACCACCTCTGTCTTATTGGCAGGCTCATCAGACGTGCGGGAGGGCCGGTGGTGTGGGTCACCTCAGCCCGCCTCCCTCTCTGCTCTGCCTCCCGCCACACCGTCCTCCGTGCCGCTGCATCAGAGGCATCACTCCGCTACTGTGTAAGTTTATTTGTCTCCTGGATGGCTACGCATTTGCAAGGCCTCTGATGTTGCAGATAGGCAGCGGTGACCACTTAATGTCAGGTGGGCCGAAGGCTTGATGGTCATACAACGACGTTAAAAAAACTATGTTCTATAATATAATAATTTTGATTTATTTAAAATCAATTCCCACCATCATTTTTGTGACATACATTGATCCGTTATTTCTGTGTAGTGTTTGGAAGTAGAATAACATTTTTTTAAAAATTTTATTTTTCTGAGTCTGAATCCTTTAGAAGGCCAATTCTCATAATTAAAAACGTTTAAGACTTAGTTGCAATCTCATCTCAGCGACAATTGATGTCAAAGTAAAATAAAGACTTTGACAGATTGTGTCTGAGATAAGAATGTGCGTGAACGTACCTAAAAAAATGGAAATTGTCTCACTAGTTGCATATATCGATGTTTTCATTCACCTATGAGTTAAGGACAAATGCATTAGCAGTTTCTATGCTATTTATTATCTCATCACTATCTAAATCATGGATTACAAAAATAGATCTGTACCATTTCCGCTAAGCTCTCCGGTCCGCCACACAAATGACATCATCCTATTGTAAGCTCAATTGTTAAAACTAGGTCCCAATTGTAACATGCTAGTTTTAGACACTCGTGTATTGTATCGGTTTTGGGTATATTTTGATCGTATCGGACTGCCGCTGTTATATTACATAGGCAATACATAATGGCATTTTACATTGTATTCCTAAACCACACACCGGAACACTATTATTTGCCAAAATTTTGGTAATTTGACCACAGGGGCAATACTCGTATTATTAGAAAGGATTTTTATCTGACAAAAATGCTTCTAATTTGCCAAAATTTTTGACAAGTTTTTGACTTTGATCGTTTTTGTCACTGAAATGGGATTGCGGCTAGATTTATAACTTCTTAATCACGGAAATTGATCTTCTAATGTGGTGATGACCTATAGGATATTTGCAATATCAGAGGCATCGCAGAAGCGTTATTTTTTTTCGTCTTGAATGTGGGTCAAGAAATTAGCTTCTAGGATCTAATTTCTAATTGCAGTTAAACACAACAATTAATAAATCAGTGCACATATAACAAGCGAACGATTTGAGGAAAAACTTCATTGATGCGTTCAAAATAGTCTTAAACGAAATGTTCGTGATACGAAAAAAACGAAATTAGAAGAAACGTCATCAAATGTAATGAAGTTAGTTTTACTGCTCTGACAGAAAGTGGTTGTATGTATGATCACGCATTTTCGTGTGCGTAATCGTTCTCGTGAAATGAAATCTGTTATAATACAAGTAGGTATGTACTTTCCACTAAAACAGAATCTTGTTTACTCTGTTGTTGTAGAAAAAAATAATAAGACTTTGAGTTAACAACTGCATTTTAATGTATTAATGACGCTAGTATATTATGCATATTTTCCCGGGAATTTGTGGCTGCAATAATTTGACAGCAACTTTTTGTTGGTTATCTTTTTTTGAAAAGACGTTGCCCCACACTATTGCTCCTGTATGGAAGATGCGTTAAGCAATGTTTTTGGTTTCTACCATTTCTTCAAAAGACGGTAGGTACTCTCAAACTACGAATATCTTCTACATCGTAAGTGCTTTTAGAAAGATATAAACTGACTTATACAAACAACCAGTCCTGAAACAAAAACCTGTAAGCCACCCACGCCTATTTATAGCCTATTTCTTATCCACCAAAATAGAACAATCCTAATTTTGTACGGAGGACGCTGTCATAAAAGTCCTCTAAAGTCCCCTTAAACTTTACTCACGCTGAGGCCTAAAATAGACTCAATAACTACCAATAAAGACGCTGACTTCACTACATAAGGGTGCCAGAAGTTACTCACTCATAATGAATGAACTCCACCCGAGAATAGTTCACAAGTAGGTAGGTACTCATCGCCCGTCTACGATGCACTCCTACAATTGACATGTCGATGACACACATGGTGCATCTGTTCATTAAACTGAATAATTTGATGAGTGCTGTGTCTTAACATAACTGTGGCGTGATGAGCATGTTGTAGATAGATAGATGAAATAGGTGCTTGGATGAATGACTGGGAATTTTGCTTTGTATGTGATATACAGTCACGAAATTGTTGGGATTTAAACTTAATATTACTATGTTCCGGGGCTGCGGGTTGTTCGAAAGAGATACCGCGCCCCCAGAACGCAAAGGGCACATGAAGGAACATAGACGGGTTTTAGTCAGTAAAAGTCTGACACTCCCTCCCGCCCCGCCCAGGGCGGGGGAAGTTATTTGATGATTTCCCGTCTATAAAAAAAAAAAAAAAAAATTACTATGTTATTATTGACCTTATACAGAGCAATGGCCGTTTTTCATACAGAGAAGATACGACCTTGGTTGGATTGATGATTTCAGACTTACATTAACTATAAGTCCAGGTTTCCTTACGATATTTTCCTTCAACTATGTCATTGATGTCCAGAATAAACTTAGAAACTACCTACAAATTGAAAAAGTCATCACCTACCTCATGATGCATGAAAGGCGGGCCTTAACCACTAGATCAACACAATATAAGACACCCTTAAGGTTTAAATTAATACTTAATTTATGAACTACTAGCTTTTGCCCGCGACTTCGTCCGCGTGGATTAATAGTTCCCGTTCCCGGGGTATTTCCGGGATGAAAACTATCCTATGTCCTTTCTCGGGTCCCAGACTATATCTGTACCAAATTTCATTGAAATCGGTTCAGTGGTTTAGGCGTGAAGAAGAGACAGACAGACAGACAGGGTTACTTTCGCATTTTTAATATTAGTAAGGATTGTTTAAGAATATTTCTGCGAAAAATGTCGAAACACTGTCCGATAATGATTTGCAAGTCAATATCCGACTTGAGACTGTGTTTACACATTCTGTCTACGTATTTGACACTCGTGCATGTGGAATGTGCGAGTGTCAATCCAATCAATCATGCAAATATGCAATATCCTCTGTCACTCCCTCTTCTTAGAATAAAATATTAATTTTGGTTATCAATTTGTAGGGACATTTTACAGTTATTTTTTGGAGTTCTGAAAATACGGGGTTAAATAAGACACGTTATATAATATAATTATAAATGTACCCATTAAACTAAGTAACTTTGAGAAAAAATTAGGGCAACAAAATTGAAGAGGTAATTAATAATTGTTTTAAAAAAAAAATTGTGCGTATGTGTACATGGTACATGCATCAGGTCAGGGATCATGGGCAATTGGGCATGTAAAGTTTAGACATAACTAAAAAAATAGTTATCGTAAAAATAACTTGGAACTGGGAACCTTCGTTACGGAAATATTATTGACCTTCAATATCTTTGTAACCAAAAGATTCCCAGGTATAGTCCAGAACATAAAAATCATCGCAATGATGTGACATGCAACTTTCGTCTTCGTTAATCGTCTTATTATTTTTACATTTGTTATTTAGAAGTTTAGAAAAGAGACAGCTTCGACTACATAACTGCGACGCGCCGCATACTACCCGGTGAATGAGCTAGGAGCCGTAAAATGTTACTGAATCATTCCGTAGCCGTGTTCACTCACCAGAAAGGTATAATTTAATAAACAGTAAATAAATACACGTTACGCGTCCGGGTTTTTTAAGAAAGTTTTTTTTTAAATTTCATAGAGTAAAAGTTAAATACAGTCTACAGTGTGTTTGGAATATGAAACACTGGATTTTAGGCAGCTACCGAATATTGTTCCGCGAAAAACGAAAAATATTGCAGTCCAAGTCCAAGTACCCTATACTTGGACTGCTTATTTTGAAGACTATAGAGATATTTTTGAAGTTTCCTGTTAGAGATTTCATTATCATAGGTTCTTAAACTCAAAATAATCAAGGAAAAAGTATAAGCGACCCAAAATATCAAAGAAAGTTGCACCAAAAAATTCACGCAAAACTTTTTCCTTCAGATAAAATCGCCGCGCAAAAACTGACATACCAACATTTACACTTACTTGCATTTATATTCACCTTTCTTTTAAACCATCTCGTTTAGCATTCATTAATAAAGCAAAAACATGATCGTAATACAGTATTTACTCTTTTACGCGGTTTACTCAGCAATTATTATCGTAGTAGCAATTTAGCGGCGCGGCCGGCACGCGCAGACATTCGTGTGTTGAACAGAGTAGCGGCTAGCCGGTGCGCGTACGCAATAAACAGTGTTTATTTATCAAATGGTGATTTTATACGTGTTCCAGTGAATAAAATGGTGAAGTGTAATGAAAAGTGAGAGTTTTGTGACATGTTTAGGTGAGTTCTGTATGAGAAAAAATAGTTGGGGGTTTTTTTACTGGGTCAGTTATTGGAGCTTTGAGTGTAGTCCTGTGGCCTTATGGTATACCTGTTATGCAAATTAAATAACGTATGATTCAAGTTAAATAGCACTATGTTTAAACGTTTTTTTTTTTTCGAATAAAATGTTTTCTAAATTCAAATCAAATTAGCCAATACGCAGTAGGCAAGTAGGAACAAAAATCTGTATCTAGTATTCACGGAACTTTCATTAAAACAAAAAGGCAACTGGCATTTCTTCGTGTCTAGATATTTCTATTTTTTCCTTTTCATAGTCACGGTACGCTGTCTCTCTGTTATTGACTGTGGGCTAAAAAGAAGCGCCTTTTTATGACAGAAAAAAATACAGTTGAACAATTGTTGAACAAGTCTTATTGAAATATTTTCGTTCCTAGCAATGAATGGTTACAAAGTCATAATACAGGCAATTTTTTTAACGTCTGGCTGTCTGTAATTCGATAGACATATTAATTACACTTCCAATTACTATAATGAGAGTGAAATTTAAAAAATAACAGTAGTCATTGCCAACTGGCCTAGGTACGTATATCCTTTACTCAATATGCTAACAAAATATTTCCCACCTTTTTCACAATAAGTCCCGCGATTTTCTTTTGTTAGGCCATTTATTTTGCACTGTATTGTTTAGGTTTTCAGTTTTATACGTCCTGGCCATTGTCAATCAGTATTTACTGACTATAGAAATAAAATATTATCGTCACTTCATCATTTTAATAAACAATCATTTTATGAATAATAGCCACTAGTCACGATAGGAAGAAGTTGACAGAACTGTCAATTATTGAATACAGAAGTGCAGAAAAAGGTCTGCTGGTATATTTTTAGTCGTCTCTATGATATTAACACGCGCGAATGGCCCGGCTGTAAAGAAAACGAAAGCCATAAAAAAAAAACTTAAACCGTCAGTGATTATTTTGAATTCGTTTTTTAAATCAGGTCAGTTACTCTTTTCAAGTTCGGAACTAGTTTTATTAAACCCGAAGCATACACGTGAGTACATTCATAATCATCTTTAGAAATAACAAAAAATGAATATGTTGCTAAGCGCAGTACTCGAAAACGGCTGAACCGATTTGGCTGATTCTTTTTTGTTGCATTCGTTATTTCCCGGATGAGGTTGGCATGAAAGATTTTTTTTAAAAATCAATCGGAAACGCCGGAAATTTGCACCCCCATGTAAAACTGGAGCGGTTCACGTCATTTTTATAAAAATGAACTGAACTATTGTCCGTAATCACCCCTCCAAATTTTAACTGTTTTTTTCGACACCCTGTTTTATACCCTTTTGTAACAAAATACGTTGGCCCAAACAAAGTTGTATTGGCTGCTTCCCTTCATGCAAATTATCGACAGAAGTGGGTTAGCTACAGCTGCAGTACCAATAGGACCTACTATAGTGAATGAATGAGTGAATGGACAATAGTGTGGTGCCTATTGTTCAAAGCACTATGCACAGTATGCACTAGTCCAATCAATAAAGCGAAAGTTTTTGTTATTTAGTATTTACGAGAAGCTAAATTGTATTTTTCGGTCTTTAGAATGAGGGTCATGCTGGGAAAGTTTTTGTTATGGTAGCAAGGGACTGTTATCGTTTTATTTAATAACATTGTTGGGTCAGTAATTCTTTAGAATAATATGCTCAAATTAGGTAATGTTTGGTCTTATACTGTTTAAGCTAATGTACGGACAGCTTAACTTCAATCATTATTAAATCAAAAATTATGACAAACTAATAGATTTTGCCCTCGACTTCGTCAGCGTAAATGTCTGTTATCGCGAACGCAGACGAAGTCGCGGGATAAAAAGTACCTAGACTTCATTCTTTCTTAGGGTTGCAACTTGAAACTCACCTCATAGCCAGTTTCGTTAAAATCGGTTCAGTGGTTTAATCGTAAAATGTAACAGACAGACAGAATTACTTTCGCATTTATAATATAAGTATGGATTGAGACTGGGATTAAGATTCGATCGTGGTCAAACTTACGGGAATTGCTCTTCTAGTCATCTCACCATCTCTTTCTTTTATGAAGATGTTTATAAATGAAAGGTTATAACAATAAACACGTATGACCAGCACAAGAATCTCATTACTCATATGATTTGCTTACAAAACAATTGCATTATCAACAATTAGCAATCACTCTGTTATTTCCAACGGCTATCAGCATCATTGATGACTGAACTTCCTTTACAGTCATCGGGTCCTGATAAGAGAAGTGGGACAGTCATTAATTATCTATTAGGTACTATACTAGCTTCTTCACACGACTTCGTTTGCTGACTCACGGGATCACAAAAATTGGATATTGGGATAGTGTTAAGCCATATATGTGTGAGAATTTCAGCTAATAGAACTACACGTTCAAAATGTATAGAACAGCAGTTATTTTTGTTTTCAGTTATTTTTCCAGTAAACACTGGAAGAGTAAGAACGCTGGGGGGTCTAAAATCATGAAAGTGCTATGTAACGTATGCGTATGTTTTGCACCTGCCATGTTATCTCTTCACCACCTTTGGTTGACTGGTAGAGAATGCCTAAGGCATTAAGTCCGCCTTTGTACTTTTTTGTGCATAAAGTTTAAATAAATAAATAAATAAATAACGTAATGTCGCAATGGCTTCCACCATTTATAGTTCGAAAGATAATTTCAACAAAATGTTTAGTACTTTTAAAATAGCACTTGGCCTGTTTTTCTTGTTGAACTGAGTCTTTTCCAAAACCAAGGCAACCCATAAACCATGGACTGTTCTGTTACTTCTATTATAAAAACGTTTTCTATGCCACACACGGCTTCCGCCAGTGCCAGGGTTGTAGTATTTATTCGAAAGAGTCAACGTGGCCATGGGACCCAAAAGGCATTAGGAGAAACGTGGATGGGTTTTAGTCAGTAAGATTCTGATACTCCATTCCTCTCCGCCCAGAGCGGAAGAAGCCATTGGTAGATATCCCATTAAAAAAAAATGCCACCCACGTCTTCATAAACTGTATCCCCCATCTATTTCAATACCAATCATACCTATAAAATTCCCGAGAATACTCCTATCCATCGCCACACTACCGTTCTGTTCAAGTAAGCCGCTGTTACGTTCAACGTTTGGTAACCGCGTATCAGTATCGTCATCTAGCCAGATCCGTGACAAATAACCTGGCGTGACCACCCTCGCAACTGTTAGTTAATCTCTTACAAGATAATTACTTACATGAAGTAATAGTGTTAGTAGTAGTAGAGCTCTTTGTGAAGGAGCTCGTCAGAAGGAGAACTACCACCATACCTATGTATGTAGGTATATTCCGGTTTGAAGGTATAGAAGCCGGTGTACTTACAGGCACATGGGACATTGCAAATTTCAACTCTGGGATGGCAACGAAGCAAGGCCTCTAATATTGCAGATGCCTATGGACAGCGGTGACCATTTAGAAGCATGTGGGCTGTCGCCATCGGTTTGTTTTCCATCCAATGATATAAAAAAAATATTCTGAAGAAAAAACTTGATGGAATGGGCCCACCCTAGAATGGTCTTGTGCCCACCCCAGGCTGTAGGGCTCACCTTCCACGTGACCGCATTGCATCGCAGCGGCCATGGCATCTTAGGGGCCAGGCCCCCCCTGAAAACTAACTCTAGATACGCCAATGGCCTTATAGACAGCAAAAAAGTGTATATATGCCTCCTATATGATAAGTTCAGTGACAGATATGAGAAAGAAGTTTTTTATATTTCTGTTATTACTATTTTTTTATATTTCTGTGAGTTCAGTAGTGCTATATCTACAGCAGTGCTCTATAAATGCTACTATTGGTTAGCATAAAACAAGTATTAATACATTATTACAAGCACGCAATAACAAGTGCGTGTTTAGCAGTTTTAACTAAGTTTTCCTTAATGGCAAGTTTCCGTGGTTAGTCTACGAACAACCTTAGATACCTGATGATGGAGAGTTTTGAAACGTTTAATTGTTCCAACAGAAACGTGTTATTATTATGACTATTATAGATGAGCTAGCACAGTTAGTTATGATTGTTTTAGCCTTCAGGTGTGGAAAACCTTAATATCTTAGTGAATGACTTTGCGTAATAGAGCAATAAATTATATGGTGGTAAGGGACCCTGCATGTGCAACTTTGATTGGCACTTGGCCGGTTTTATCTAAGTAATTTAAAGTAAAATGTTAGCCAAAAATTTTGATAAGTTTTGACATTGATTGTCGCAAACATGAGATCGCGATTTAATTTAAACATGTTAACGGAATCTGTCTTCCGATTTTTAAATGAAACAGTTTGAATGACGATTTTAAATCAATTTATATCTTAAAAGCTTTCCTTATAAGTGAACAGCAAACGTAGATCACTCCACTTATAAAGTAAAGCAAGCAAACAATAACATCTTCAAACGTTAAATAATAGAAAGACTGACTAAAGAATGACGTCATAGGCTGTAAGCATTAACCTTCACCCAACAATTAATTAGACTCCCATTCACAATAGATGCCATAAAAAACCAGAACATCGGTTCACTGCTTTAAGAGTTTTGTTAATAAAAACGACCTTGTTGTGTTAGTATGTGTTAGTGCAACCTCTGTAACGACTGGACCGATTAAGATGAAGCCCCATAATCGACGTTGCATCGCCATTGACCTGAATAGATTTTTTCACGCAAAAGTGACCTTATTTCAGTTGTGAATAAGGTTTCTTTGACAAAGATTCAGTTCGCAAATTATAATTTGTCTTATTTAACTAACAAAGCTAACATTTTTGATGGCTCAACATTAATAAAAATCGTACTTCTTTAATTGTTTACTTGGTCTCGAAATATAGAACATTTTGAAATCACGACCAAAGAAGCCCAATTCTGATAATTAAAAACGTTAAAAATCTAGTCGCAATCTCATCCCAGCGACAATCAACAACAAAAAGTATGAATTTCTTTTTCGTATTAAGACTGAGATTAGAATGTGAAAGATTTTAAAAACACGAGAAATTGCCCCTCTTTTATTAAATGACTTCTTATTATCAAATGACTTCTTTCACTCTGGGCGAAGCGAAAGAAAGCGTCAGACTCTTACTGACTAACACCCATCCGTATTCCTCCTAACGCCCTTTGCATTCCAGAGCCGCGGTGACTCTTTCGAACAAATTCCAAATTCCTCAACACTAGTAGAGGCCCCTAAGATCAAAATAAACATTTTTTTTTTTAATTCTCTTTTTGAAGCGAAGTTCCTAAAAAAAATCATCAAACTCTCATAGAAACGTGTAGATAAGTACTTTAGTAACCTTCATAATTCCCTAACAATAGGTTTGCGGAGATGAGCCAGGAACTACGCGCCGTCGCGCTCACATCCATCTCATTTACATGTAGTTAGATACATTCAGCGACAAGAGCGTTAAGCATTTCTGATTTTTAATTCTTATAATTGCGGATTATTTTATAGGGATAGATGGCAGATGTAAAATGTGAATGAATTACACTCTTAGCTCTATTTTATACCTAAAATGCTGAATACGCAGTATTACGTATTATAAAAAAAAACTTGTATTTTAAAACTAGCTTCTACCCGCGAGTTCATCCTCGTCAAAGTTATTATATTATGCAAACATAACCGTATTTTTTTTCGGGATAAATAGTAGCCTATGTGCTATTCCAGATATAAGTATGCTAATTTTTCTGTGTGCCAAATTTCATCCAGATTCGTTAAGCCGTTTTAGCGTGATGGAGTAAAAAACGTCTATCTCTCCAAACTTTCGCATTTCTATACTTAGTTCTACCAATCAAATGCGAAAGTTATTATCATCTTACTAGATGATAATTTAACAGTTACAATGTGAATCGACTGTTGTCGCTGACAGTACGTAGGTAGTGTAGGTAATATACATAATTGAATGTATGTATGGCTCGGCGTGCGTGATAGCTATATTTCACAAAACTAACGTTTTCTTTTTACGTTGCACGGAAATTAGTGAAGTATAAGGAAGGGTTTTAAATCGGAAATAGTAATATTGATTGGGTATCCCCTCTCTATTTTCCCCTTTGTGGTAGGTGTTTATTAAAAATAATTATAACTATAAGCAGGTGAAGAGATTACGTTATAACTAAACTATCCAAACGTTGGTTGGGAAAGGTCTGTCTGTCAATAATTAATTTAATTACGACAAACTAATTCAATGCCAAAATAGATTTAAAATCAATCAGCGTTAAATCTAAAATCTGTTAATTACTTCAAAAAATTAAATTAATTATGATGTGGGTTGATCTGTTTGGCAGAATTAACTCCATTTGGTATTTCTAATATTATTGGTTTAAAGTATTCATACAATTTATACGTTGACTTTATTTGACATTTTCAATGGAAGTGCAAAATAGGCCACTCAACATTATGCAAAATGCTGTCTTCGCCAACGAGTTAGTTTAATAATTCCTACCTTTAGTATTTGTAACTTTTAATTAATATATTGCTTAATGCAAGCGGGTCTTATAGTTATTTCAATCTATAGAAATAATATTATAAAGAGATAAATTTTTGTTTGTTTGTTTGTAACGGATAGGCTTCGAAACTACTGTACCGATTTTAACCATTTTTTCACCAATAGATGGCTACTTTATTTCTGAGTAACATAGGATATAACATCACGCTACGACACACAGGAGCGGAGCATTAACCAAAGACGTAACTTATGGCGGGTAAAATAAGACACACGGACGAAGTCGTGGGCTGTTCGCTAGTCATTAATATATTGCTTCATGCAAGTGCCTTAAAGGTATTTCAATATAAAATAATATGCCTTTCAAAATATCGTATTTAATTGTTCTGCGTGGTATGATGAAAACACATTCGTACAGATTGTGAAATTCGACACACTGTTTCCTCTTTTCATTATTTATTGTTTCATCAACAATATACACACGTTGGTAGTTATTTATACTACTATTTCCGATGTTGTAAAGGTCTGTGACTTATTTCAATGTATAATATTTAAAATTTTAGGTATGTTTCTCTGTAACAAACATTTCCGACCGAATTTTTAATTGCGATCACGGTGGGCAATCTCAATGAAAACGGACCAAGTATGCAGGACATATTATAGTGCACTAGTGTGTGCGCATACACTGGTGCACTCCCTCTGCCTTTATTCTAGTCCGATAGGACGGCAATCTGATATGACTGGGGAGAGCTCAGGCGTAGGACTGACGCGTTTACGTGCTTTTCAATCTACGGGGATATCACACCACGAAATTCTAAACTCCGACCTACCACCAACTACTAAGAAATTCTTAATAGAAAATTCCCATAATTGTTTTGCCCAACCTGGGAATCCCTTACGGTTTTCGTGATATTTGAGCTACGAACGTTTCACACACTCCACCAAACTCCGGATTGCTAATGAGAAATTTCTGATAGAAAAACCCAAACGCAACAGTTTGCCCGTCCTGAAAATCAAACCAAAAACCTCAACCTAAATAGTCGCACTTATGACCACAGGATCAACGGGTCACTCAGTTCTCTATACTCAGTTTCCAACCCATTATTCGCTTTCCCATAAGCCGCACCATAAAATATAGCCCACAGCTTTCTTCATCCACTTTCTCCAGTCTTTTGCTTGTCTGCCATAACGCAGTAGTGTCTATTCAGTTAATATAATACATTGTTATTACCGATTTCTTGCGCTATCTACACGTGTACTTCCAGAAATTTAAGTAAGATATGGGTAGGAAAATTACGGTGGAAAATGTTTAGCGGTTTTGTGAAAAACAGTACTGGTTTTTTGTGTAGACTTATTTGGAAACGTGAATTTGTTATACTTATTTTTTTACTATGAAAATCGTCATAGATATCAAAGTCAAAACATTTATTTCAATTGGACCATTTACAGGCACCTCTGAGTTGTCAAGAGACGTAGCACAGAAAATTGAAGCTAGCTTGCTCGTTCGAAAATGTAGGTCTCTAAGGAGAAGAACGCACAAGAAACTCCACGGAATAATCATATTTTCGCTATCATTGTTATTCCCTTGTTTAATTCGTTTGAGCTTAGCGCTATACATCTTGACCTTCCTCTAATTCCGTATAGTTGTCATAGTTCAGAACTTTTTCCTTGTGACCTTTTCAATAACACAAGTACCTACTTTAACTAATTTATAATTATACCAAATAATTTAAAAAATAAACCTTGTTTAAGTATGTGCTGTTCTGAAAAGTAAACAATAACAATTAACGATCCTATTCTTTCTGCACACCCCGTAAGAGATTTACTGTAGGCCACTTTCACTCAAAACAAAAGATTTTTGACAAACAATGTGGCATAGGTACCACATTGCATTATGTCACGTAACTGCCTATTATAAATTATTTAATTAATTAATATAAGACTATCAACAGTTAATTTGACTGACACCCAATTTTAGATCTACCAAAAGACACAGACTAATATTATATTTTATACACATTTCAGTAGCCTACAAAAACAAAAGCTCATCAAAAAAACAAATGACTGAAATATCGCGATGATATAACGATTAGTGATGAATTATTAAATAACTATAAAATTCGATTCTTAGTAACTTTAAAATCAATAAATAGTGAATTGAGATGACAAAAAGTGACGTCATAGTTTAGTATTTTCATACAAAATGTATCTGTCAAATCGCGATTCCCCCAATCGCATTTTGACAGGTCATAAAAAGTACGTCTCTTGATTAGTGGTGTCATCTACGTAATTATGATGGTAAATAGCTGGACGCGGGCAGCGCATGACCGGTCATTGTGGTGATCTTTGGATGAGACCTATGTCTAGCAGTGGACGTCGCGTTCCGCTGATATGATGATGTTAAGAGATCAGAGTGTTAAAAAACTTTCAGTCACTATTTACTTTACAGAACATACTTTATTTAACCACAGGATGCTCTGAGGAACCATCTGTTCCTCATCAACCACTTCAGTGTAAACAGTTTACAAAACGCATTCGTTGACCGCAACGCTCTACTTTCAAAGAATTTTCTGTAATAGTAAATTAGACATAATTTCCTCTAACTCATTCGCATTTGCAACATTTAGAGCAGAAATCTGCGTATCAAGTTATAATTGGGCAAAAGGAAAGAGTATGCTTGCCACCTTCGGGCAATGTCTGTCAGGAAAAAGTAATGAAAGTAATTTCATTTGTGCCAAAATGCTGTCACCATAATTAACTAAATGGTAGGGTGTGTTAGGGTGGGTTAGGCACAATACCCACACTGCGTTTTCCCAAGTCACCAGTCCAAAACGCACCTAACACCTATCAAACGTCATTCAAAGGTGATTAGCATTGGTACAGTCAATAACATAATCATCTCAGCAAATATTTGTCTCTAAATATTTGTACACCGATTTATACGTCATTTTTCAATTATTGACTAATGAGTCCACCGTAAAGTTGACTATGATTGCCTCCGTAATGATATACCATTAGAATAGATAAGCGAATAGTTTGCCTATGCGTCCTTGTTGGAGTGTACTTAGTTTAAACGGGCCAGAGAGTCTCGCATAAGCGCACAGAGTAAACGAAACACTAGTTCGATTTTTAAAAGGAAATACCCGTTTTGCACAAAAGATTTACATTTTTAGTTTGAAGCTTTTATTCATATCAATGTGTGAATTGAACCAAAATGGAAAACACAATAATAGTACTTACTTCCAATGCAATTTTTTTTTTGTCCCCGTCTTTTTATTTCATCTTGATAACTAAACGCTTTTTATTTTTAGGCCTTTATATCCCAGTGCTGCACCAAGGCGTTTCTTTTGCCTTCTTTCACTTATCTTTATCCAGAGCCGTCTAGTGTTAATCTCTTAGACATGAGTCTACTTCTTACCGTCGTCTCATTTTGGTCTTACTGCCCTGTAGTTTGCTCATGATTTTTGGATAGCCACAATGTGGTGATCAGCTGCTTCCCATCACCTTGACTTGCTTTGGCCGCCAATAATGACACCACAAGTAAAGCTAAAATGATTAGCATTTATACCTACAGCTAACTTTAACCACCATTTACCGGTCATCATAACCTCATCACTTCTGACATTGGCACGTTACATCCACAATTAACAGAGGCACAATAGATTCTTAAGCTGCGCAGACGCAGTCATAGTAACGCTCGGGCAGTGATGCAAGACGTGCCGCGGAGCGCGACCTGCCTTTCATATTATGAACATCGTTTGTACACTTGTTCTGGGGTAAAGTGGCTGGTATGAATAAAGTTTATCACCTTTATTCTCAAGAACTTAAGCCAAAAGTCTCAAACTTGACGTCATAAAGTTCAACTCAAGTTACAACTTCAGCCTTAGGTCAGATAGATAATGAGGCATCCATTTGAACTCAAATTGAACTTTTTTTGGTCCGTTGTAGAAAACCCTCGTGGTTGTTTCCCGCCCTAAGCGGGAAGGGGTTTATCAGCCTCTTACTGACTAAAGACCACCCCAGTGTTCTCTTTCTACATTTACGCAGAGGATCCCGGGAAAGTAGGTACGCGTCTCCCCGATCCCCAATTGAACTACAATTGAACTTGAGTTAAATTTAGAAAAACAAATGACCATGTCTTGAAATGATTCTTATTCATTGAGTTGTCTGTAAAGCTGACACAATCAAAAACAGTTCACAAAAAAAGGTTAAGCCACACAGTTGGTGACCAACTTACTTGCTCGGAGAAATATGTTTAAAAGTACAAAGAAACACATTCTAGAAGGGAAAGTTCCGTGTGTTATTGTCCGAATACAAATTATTATAGATATCCATAGTAGACTACATAATATCAATCAAAGATGCGGTTACACAACTCAAATAACTATAAAAAATAACAACAATAGTCATAAATAATCGAAATGCATCGATCTTCGTTAGTGCGACTTCATTCATACAATCGTTACAACAAAATGGTTGTTACGTAACCTAAAGCGGCATTTGCTTTGTAATGTGATGATTGGGTTCCTTATAAGCCAAGGATGACAGACATAGAACTGACCAATTCCGTGAAAATTCCTACATCCTAGAAATAAAAATTGGTAGCCATGTCTCATCTAATGACTCTTTTTGGACCCGCGTGGCGACCTATTGTCACTTCTTCTTATGAATAAATGAGAATAATATTGATTATGTTAATTTTTTAAGACGTTTACAATACCTAATAGTTACTACTCAAAATATTCTGAGTCGTTGTATATATTTTAACATGCTCAACCTACTAGACTTTAAATTCATTATTTTTTGTTTCTTGGCTATATTGAGTATTATTATGTACTTTGCTGACGGAAAAACAACATTGTTAGGTACATTTACAAGCAATTGTACTTACAATGCCCCTGCAGGGCAAACGCCTCTTCTCATACAGAGAAGGCACGAGCATTAATCATCAGACCTACTGAAGAGGGATTGTCGATTTCAGACCAGTTATTATATGAATCCAGGTTTACTCACAATGTTTTCCTTCACCTAAGTCTGTGTCAGTGATGTTCAAGATAATATGAAATGAAATGAAATGAAATGAATATTTTACAAATAAAACTTTGACTTTGACTCCATGTCGCAGAGAGGAAGACTGACAGTAGGAACTAGGCTGACTATGTGTTTATACCTAAGCTCCAAGAGATAACCAAACTAGAATCCAAACCCCTTTTACGACGAACAACTAGGTACCACAATCCTTATTGGCCAGATTATGAAACTAGGTATCCAGGCAACGATCTACGATCGAACAGGTTGTAAACAAAGTAATAAAATATCAAATGCCTTTACGAGTTTACCGTTCGATGCCAATTGCTATATCTTGCTAAGGTCTATACGAACGACGCGCCTTAGAAGTTTCATCAGCGATATTGGACTAACATAGTGGGTCTTCATCTTTAAGTGTGGAAGGACCGTTCAACAACATTTTGGTCTTGACTTTGACCACTAATTGTTTGACAGTAATATTAATTGCATCGCATAGTTTTTGATAAAGAAACGGAGAACAGGCAAACTAAAAATAATATGACGGCTAGAAGGATTGCATAAGTTCTAGCTCGTTTTGATTTTGTTTATCTAGTAACCTCTAAGTTGTGTCGCATTTAATTGCAGTTTAATACAAAGTGACGCCTAAATTTAGATATCAAATTGTAGTAATTAAGGAGTGATCCTTTGCGGGACTTTTCTAATTAACATACATACAATGAATGTTAATTGTGTTTATAACTCAGCCTATAAAATCTAGGGTCAAACGATCCATGTTTGACATTTGAATTTGTAATTGATGTCGTTAGTAACGGTAATGTATGTAATACTAAGTATAATCATTTATAGGTAATGTTACATTATGTGTCCTGTTTAACACATAATAATCATAATAGATTTATGTTTTAAATGTAAGTCAAGCCTCTATCGTAACTATAAAAATATGTATAAGTATACTAGCTTTTTTCCGCGACTTCAACAGCATAAATGTCGGACGCAGAAGTCATGAAATAAGAAGTAGCCATGTCCTTCCTTTTAACTTAGCCCGTATAAAATTTCATGTAAATATGGGTTATGTGGTTCTCGTAAAAGTCGTTGAAAACGTAGCAGATAGACATAGAGTGTTACTTTCGCATTTATAATGTTAGTATGGATATTATGGAAGCAAAATAAAGGTGTATAGCTGAGCCAACAGTGAACTGTGAATTTTACCCATTGTCCTTCATTTTATCCCTAACTAGGAATATTCCTAGTAAGTGTCAAAATGAAAGACAAATAATTCGCATCCAGGATGCAGAGGATATCCTCTGTATCCTGGATGCTTTTACAAACATTGATCAAATTGGAAAACAATTGTATTAGAACTCCCGACTTTTTGCGACTTGCCTTATATATGTAGCCAGCAGCAGTGAACAATGACCAGCATGCACATTTCTTGGTCAGCTTCTAGATGATTGTATTCCTTACTACAACCTATAATTTTGTCTTTTCCAGTACAAAGTCGAGTTCTGTCCTGAGCGGCGCGGACAAGGAGCCGGTGCCAGCTCCCTCGCCTGCCGACTCCGGAGTTGCTGAACTAGAGAGAGACCAGCATGACTATAGGTAAGCTCGCTTGCTGCAGTATACTAAGGAGAGAGAAGGGGAGAGGGTCGAGACTAGAGTTGAGAAAGTTTAGGACGCCTGACTGATAATATAGACTAAGATCAGTCGAGCAGTTTTAACCAATTAATATTGAACCAAACAACAACAGAATTAGTGCTGAACATGCTCTGTTTCCTAAAACTCTCAATTACACCATCATTTCTACTTCAGCTTGATCCTAATTTGATACTTTGGACAGATTGGCAACAATAATAGTCTATACATAATCCCCAATTAACTTCATAATTTTCTAACATTTTTGTTTTTCATTATGTTTCAACATTGACGCCAAATCGATGATGTAACATGGAACATCTCATTACCTCTCTTGAAATGGTAGCAAAGGCATAGTTTGACCTAAGTATAATTTCAGAAGCTCCCATTCTTCTAAGAGTATCTAGACCACCTAACCTCTAGACCCTGGTTTGCATAGAGGTTGCAGCTATTTGTAGGACAAACGCTAGGTTTATGCACAGTTAGGCTCAACAAGCCATAGCCAGAGGCAACAACCGTATGATGACCGTCGTCACACATGAACCAGACTGTGGCCTTTGAAGTCTGCAATACATACATACCATCACGCCTGTATTCCCCGAAGGGTTAGGCAGAGGTGTACCAATGCACACCCACAGTTCGCCATGTAATAGGGGGCGAGCCTACTACCGGGCATTATTAACCGAGCACAAATCGTAACTCCGAGCTGCTGCTGAAAATTTCATAGAAAAACCCAATAACATTTTGACCTGGAAATCAAACCCAAGGCCTCTAGCGCTTAGGAGCTCTAGGCTAACGAGGCAGTTAAAAATTACAATATGATAATAAAAAGTATCCTCGTTTGAATGTAGCTTAGGCTAACACAATAACTCCATAACACGTTGGCTTTAATACAGACTCCATATTATAACAGAATTCTTGTGGCTATAAATATTCAACTCTCGACAATTTTAGTAGGTTGGGTTAGGAGGTTTTACGGTGGACCGCTATAAAATTGCGCGGATCCGTACATCTGAGAAAGGAATATATTATACTTTCTAATACTATCGCTAGGTTTATGCCTAGTAGAAAGGCTAAGTTGGGTGTCTAGAGAGACTCGTTCAAACCTTGTCATCAAATTCTTTACTTATTCGAAATAATTATGATGACTGGTGGTGGTTAAAAAAATCCGCTAGATGGCGGCCAGAGGCCGGCCCGTTAAAGCGATGTTTGGAGGAGACATATCCAGCAGACAATACCCAGCCCGCTGCTCTGATTAGATCAAGACTCATTATTATATTGCCGAAGACAGAGCGATATGGAAATAGCACATCATCGACTCCATCAAAACGTTTCTGGACAGATAAAAGCTTCAGTAATAAATAACACGAACAAGAAGAGAAGATATGTAGCACTGAATTATGATGAGTCTAAACTTCGAAAAATATATATAAACCATTCTTGACAAAAACTTAAAAATTCCTTTAAAACCCCCTTCAGAATCATTCGACTTATAATCTAATCCAAATCTGTTTGCACATTTCAGCACAACAGAAAGAATCCGCAGCCACGAGGTCCGCGTTCGGGCTGCCCGGGGTATGATGATGCAGAGCTTCGGGCGATCCCGTGACGAGCGAGATGCGGAACTGGCGCGAGTGAGACGAGACCGTGCGCTGTTGCGTCAGAGGCTGGAGGACACGGAGTGGAGTCTGTGCCAGAGGGCCGGGGAGATCGCGTTGTTGAAGACGCAGCTTAAAGATGCTCAGGTTGGTAGACCTTTTGTTATTAACTTATTATGTCAGTGATATAGGTTGAGAACATTCCAAGGACAGTAGAGAGTATAGAAAATGGTAGTTTATAAAATGTTATGTGGCACCGAACATTCTTATAATATTGTAGAATATAGACCTCCTATAAATAAGAAAATTAAAGCATTACCAAAAATATACAGCTACTCTCAGCAAAGCATATTTCCACTATCTTTCTGTTTATTCAACCTAATAACCAGTGTTCTTATCTTTCAATTCCAGAATGAACAAACAGCAAAGGGGCACGAATACCTAACACTGAAAGCCGACTGCCGCCAACTGAGGGAAGTACTCGACAAGAAGGAGAAAGAAATCATGAGGCTCCGAGCAGAAACGGACGAAAAAGAAAAATCCATCAACCGACTGCAAACAGAAGTCGACAGACTCACCAACGACCTCATGGAAAGCGTCTCAGACCTCACCAAGACCAAGGAGACCAGTAAAAATGAAATCGAAAGACTAAAAACTGAACTGAAGGAGTTACGACAAGAGCTGTCAGACATCTCCCTCAGCGGGTACGAAGGCATCGAGTGCGGGAGAACCATGCGAGGCATCTACGACGTCTGCAAAACAAACGAATACCACTGGAACTCCAGTGACAGTGCTCTAGAAGACGCTGAAGTTCAAAGACTGAATGGAGAACTCCCAGACTCTTGCAACGAACCCTGCGCTGCCACTGCTATCGTCGACAGACTCAAGTGCGAGCTAGAAGCTAAAGAAACCCAGTTCAACAGCGAAAGGAGAAAATGGTCCGAAGAGAAAGACAAGGTACTCAGATACCAGAAACAGTTACAACTGAACTATGTCCAAATGTTTAAGAGATCTCGTACTTTAGAGGCAGAGGTAGACGGCCTGAAACTAGAACTAGAATTATGCAACAAGAACATGAAAAACCTGAACAAACATGGCAAGACTATCGAGCTATAAACATTACCAAATTCAATAATTTAATATTTATATTTAAATGGCTATTTTTCTAATGTAAATATATATTAAGAGAAAAGGCGCGATGGCTTGTTAGATACTAATATTAACAGAGTCACAAAGATATTTCATGAAGAGAGTATGTTCGAAGTGAATGAAGATATTATTGTAAGTGTGGCAGATCGTGGTTTGAGGAAAGTAAACTATGACGATTTCTTGCCTTATAGGAGACAATATGATACTGTAGTTGAGTTTATCAGAGTTATATTAGATTATTGCCGTCATAATACTCAACTAGCAGAATTAGGGAAGGGACGAATGTGTGAACCAATTATTGGCAAATATATGTAGACTTTAGACTGCTACAATCCAGGTTGATTGATGAAGCTGTATATAAACAAGATATTGAAAAAGTCCTGTTTTGGAGATAACCACCACCTAACATGACAGTACCTGTCAAGCAAGACACGGTTGGCACAGTCACTGAGCGATTTGCTGCTGCGCTGCATGTCGCGGTGTCGATTCCCCCCCGGAACAAATATTTCTATGGCCTATAGATAGTTGTTCCAGGTCTGGCTGTTTGTGTGTATGAGTTTATATGTTTGTAAACGCTACCACGATACAGAAATAATTACTAATGAAGGGCAACGTTTTGCAGCAAATATAATGTAAGACATTGCAACAGATCTGTCATTCAGCTTTGATTTTTATGTGATCAAAATCCATATCGCAAAGATTTTGACATACTTGTGTCATATGCCATATGATTTCGTTTACAGTACATTCCGAGGTTACATAAATTGTATAATATGTCACCAAAAATGTACCATATTTTTTACATCTAAACAAAATGTCACTTTCGTTTTGCCTATTCGTAATAACCTCATCATCTATAATCTCCGCAATTTACGTCATAAATACATTATAACAGCTTATTAACGTATTAGATAGTATTGTGTGTAATTGGTTCACACTCCCACGTCTGATGTACATTGTTTTAGAGTAATGTTGATCGTACTTTTGTAACGTAGCGCGTTAAGTTATTGTAATAAACTACTTTGAAATATTACGTTTTTGTTTTGTTTACTGTTTTTATAATAGTGTGAAAGTACTTCAGATTTTCTGAACAGTTGTTGAACGCTACTTGCATCGCCATCTATCGGATTTTTCCGTACAACAATTTACCTTGGAATTTTCTAGACGTTTTATATTGAAATTATGATTCATCACGCTGATCTGTTTTTATTAGCAATAACTTCACATACTTACCGTACATGAAGTTATAGCTAATAAAAACATCATTACTAAGAAAAACAAGATAAAATCTACCAATCACAAATTCGTATGGAAATGGGAATAAATAGTTTGATTAAACGCTACTTGCAACGCCATCTATCGGATTTTTCCGAACAACGTTTTACCTTGGAATTTTCTAGTACTTTTGCATTGGAATTATCATCAATCAAGCTGTTTTAAGTTAGTAATACTTTATGTACCTTACTAAGAAATCAAGATAAAATCTACCAATCACCAATTTGTATGGAAATAAGGGATTTGATTTAGTTTTAGCGGTAAATAAAACACAAATAAGTGCCACGAGTTTATTGCAGACACACTTGCATACATTGGGGCAGAACTATACAATTGCTCTTAATAAAAAACGAGATCAATGAACACATGGAAAATACCTAAATAAGTACTCAATAAAAAGGAACATTATTATCTTAAAACTTAGGTTTAAAGCTAAGACCTAAGTTTCTTCCTCTAAAGTTAAAACCTTCGCCTTGCTTGTCAACGTTATTTCTTGAGGATTTCGCTGGTTCCACCTGAAAAAAGTTTTTTAAAAATTAATAATAGCTTTCCGGAACAGACACTACGATTTTGCTAATATAACATAGGTTATCTTTATATGAATATATAAATATAGGTTCGTAGTATATTATATGGAAATTAAAAAGCTGTTCTTTCTACATAATTTAAAAAAGGAATTAAAAAATGTCAATCCAACTGTCAAAGAAGTTCGTTATTCATTTTATGCTGTCTTTTAGTGAGGGTATAATAAAAAATATAGTTTATTTAAACTGCCTAAAAATATGATTCCTTTTAGGTACTATTTCCGAATAACACATTGGAGTTTATTTGCTATCAATGTGAAATGTGATGAACTGATGAAATAACAAGTGGATAGGGCAATTCTGTGTTGTTTTTTGTTTTAATTTATCATCCAATTTTTTGCTGTATCCTACTTCTGTGTTCAATGTGTGTGTGTGTGTGTGTGACTATACTGAAATTAATGAGACTCTTGTCAAACAGCAGCCAATCATATGTCTGTTGAAGACGACAATATTGTGATTGTTCGTGGTAACTATGGTACGTCAATTTTGTTTAATTTTAAACATAACATAATTACGTACGTAACATACATACATAAATTCACACCTGTTTCCCATGGGATAGGCAGAAATCACAGAACGATGCAACGATCCTTACATAGGTACTCATTTCGCCTCGTCAACGTTCATACAAGAAAGTCGAGTACCTACATAACCTATGTAGGTACTCGAATTTCTTGTATTTAGTAAATAGTAAATATAGTAGGCGTATATGTAAAAATAGTAGGCGAGTATTTTTAAATAGTTTTTATTTAAAACTTAAACACTACCTACTGATAATGAGCTAGATGCAGCCAATGATAATGCTGTTTTGATTATGAGCTCACACATGTTGAAGTAGACAGTCAAAAATATTGATATAATTTTCTGTAATAATATCCTGCTGTGAAATTCGGTGAAGTCAGCTTGAAGTGAACCTTAATCTCACTTGATCGAGTCATTGTAGAGTTACGGAATACACCGTTCCTACTGGAAGCGTAAGACATGCGCAAGTCATCTTTATCTATTAGCAGAGGATTGCAACCTTATTTATTTGTTTACCAGAAACGTGAACGTGAATGATTCTTTGTTCAGAATGATGAGTACAATGACCCCTCATTGTACTCATCATTATGAACCAATTTTTATTACAAGACCAACCCTGCAATCGCGAAATAAAAATGATCTAATTCATACCAATCACGTTTGCATCACTAGAAAAAATGTATGGTCAGCAGATTTTTCAAATCTTGTATAAAAGCTTAACAGCTATGTACCCTATTTTTACATCCGTCTAGTGCATCCAATCTAGGATAGTCAGCCCCGTAGCCATCTTGTAGGCTGCAAGCTTAGAACTTGGGGTCTATCGGTCAAAGGCGGATGCTGTTATGACCTATATACCTACTGGTAAAGAAAAATGAACCCTATTCCTACCATACCTGAGTAACATGCACAATATCGCCGACAGCAGGCCTCTTCCTCCACTTATACCACCAGTACTCCACTCCCAGCGTGACGCAAGCCAGTCCGATCCCCATGAATATGACGATGAACACGCCTCCGATGTTCTGGATGGAGATCCCGTCGGACTGGTCGTCTTGCTTCTCGCATTTCATAGATTCTGGATTGTTGTTCCACCAGATCTCTTTGAGTTTCTCCAGTTTACGTTTGTTTAGGAGTTGCAGGATTCTGTAATGTAAATGGGAGATTGTTTAACTTTTTTGTTTATTGAAAGGTTACCATTAGATCTGTTTATTGGAAGGAACGTTTCTATCTCTCTAATAATATCATATCTATCTAATCAGCTGTACTAATATTATAATTCTAAGGAGTTTTTTTTTTGTTGAAAACGCTAATGTCTGGTCCGATTATGAAACTTCTTTCGCTAATTGGTAACTACTTTATTCCTGAGAAGTATGGGCTATAATGTATTATAAAAAAAAAATAAGGACCCTTAGGAAAATTGACGCGGAGTAAGTCGCGGGCAGAAGCCAGTTAGACATAAGTAGGTAGTTGTAGAATAATCAGATCACCAATGCTACTAATTAAAAACGAATCAAAATCTAGTCGCAATCGCGTCTCAGCTACAATCAATGTAAAAAAAATAGAGGCATTTTTCACAGATTAAGACTGAGATTAGATTACGAACTTTCCTAAAATTCAGTAGAATTGGCTCCAAGATCATTGAGTAGCCAGTATTTCCTTCCCAGCGTAATAAGATTCTACTACCAATTGCAACCAGTTGTAACCGGAATATAGCGTACTATAAACTAGTTTTAATTTATAATTTTAAGGCCAAGGGTACCACCTCAAGGTACATGCTTTAACGTAGATATTAACTAACTTTTCCACCGTTGCTCCGTGTTCCCTGACAAAAAGGTATTATTATGTTTTGACTTTGTACTATGTAGCTTTAGCCTTTTCTTTTATTGCCTCACACTAAGAATTTCTCCTGTATCATGCGTGCGTTTACAAACATATAAACTCGCATACAAAAACAACCAGACCCGGAACAACTAACTGTAAGTCGTAGGCTAAACAAATATTTGTTAGAGAAACGAACCCGCGACACGCAGCACAGTAGTCAATCACTCAACCATTGCGCCAACCATGTCATCAGCACAAATCTATACAAACATTATAAGCACAGCACTTTTTATCGATCGGAGCTTGAAAGAGCTTTGATGTCATTAATCTTTCACGTTAACGTTACCTACTTTTCTTAGGTCAACAAAATGGCGGCCGATCTATACGAGTTCTAGTAAACATCATTATGTCTAACTAATATCAAACGACATGCTATGTTAGTAAATAATGAGTAGACACAATATTAAAGGAACGATGTTGTTTGAACTAGAAAAAGAAAATGCACCTTCGTAAGTAGGTACCCACTTGGTATAGTTTTTTCAAAGAAATAATCATAATCAACAAAACACGATGTATAAAACTACTCAATGACTAAACGACGAAATCTCGAAAACTACAAGTATCTACTACTAGTGTAACCATATGTAGCTGAAATTTGGCAGGTCCCTACTAGGTTGTTTGTATGTAGGAGACGTGAGTAAAATTAAGAATGGATTTTATGACAGAGCCGAATCAAGGGAGGTTTTCGAATTCCACGCGAGCGAAGTCGCGGTCTAAAGGTAGTTGTGTATGTCTCTGATCAAATAGGAGTAAAACATAGAAAATCTTACCGTTTCCACTGTTTTATTTTATTTTTTCACTTTCCACCGAGTATGAGTATATGTTTGAGTTTGAAATTTTGAATATAGCGTTATACAGAAAATTCTAAATATGTATGTCTTTCTGATGCAATCTCCATTTCGTAAAGAAGTTAAAAATCTTCTCTAGGACACAAGTCACGAGCGGCCGCTAATAAAGTGTGGGTGTACATTACTTACCCACTTTAATCCTATTGTTAAACAGACTTCAAACAATGTGTTTGACCGCTAGATACATTCGGTAATAGGTATAAGGAATAATACCGTGGGCAATCTGAATCATAAACAACTTTTGGCCGCGACTTCGTCCGCGAATGCCAGTTATTGTGAACGCAGTCAAACATACCATCACGCTTGTATTGCCCGAAGGGTGAGGCAGAGGTGTAGGTACCAATGTACTTACACCCACAGTTAACCGGTATGTTTAAGTACCATGTAATTGGGGTCGAGCCTATTGCCATTAACCGGGCACAAAGCCTAACTCCGAACTGCTACTGAGAACGCAGACGAAGTCTCCGATTGAAGGGTAACTTATGTCATTTCTTCATTTACGCCGTGTACTAAACCAATTTTGATGCTTGGTCTGATCATGCTACAAACGAATACCGGGCTCCTGATTTATCAAGGGACGTGCACACGTGAGAACCTAATGACTGCGTCGGCGGATGGTGTTGCCGTGGCCGAGTTTTGGGCCAAAAATTGTATTTAAAAAATGTCTTATCTTAGCCATCGATACGCTAAGAAGAAGAAGTGACGTAACAAGAGGAACCGTGGGGTTTTAGTCGATAAAATTTCGACATACGTAAACGGAGGAATCCATGAGGAATTCCCCTCGAAAAAAAAGGCATACGGAATAATACCTCCTGGTAACATGGCTATATACTTACTTCACGGGAATTTCCACTTAAAAATACAAGATGGCAACTCCAATATAAAATGGTGGAGATATGAGGTCAAGTTTAATTAAAAACCACAATTTTAAATAAGCTTTGCAAAGTATTCCTTTTTATGAGATCATGTCTCATATTGTATCATACTCAATTCTGTTCGCAATGACCTAATTACTAAAGTAGGTTTTCCCATAAACAGGGCGACCCTCATCACGGGCTTGTTTATTATTAAATTGAAACTGCTTTTAAACATTATTTATAGGGAAAATATTGTACCTAATCTTTCGAACGCCTACGTATAGTAACGGTTCCAATTTTGTTCACAGTTACTTTTCTGATTTTCACGCAGTACACAAATATTTGTTCACAAGTTTCGCTGGATTTAGTTCCCGCGTAAAATTTGACATTGCGTAAGTATAGAATTACGGAAAATTTCTAAACTACGCATATTTTTGAAGGAATTTTTATTAACAGTAACTCAGTCACGGTTCTGAGCCTACGATCGTAAGGAAGCCGCGAGATAGTTCACATAAATATTGTCTATGGAAACGGTGCACGAAAATATGGCGGGAAGTCGTGAAATTAAAAGGTCATTGACCGACAATTTATTACTTACGTGTTTAGGCTATGTAAACTGAATTTAGCTACGTTCTACAAAGATAGATACAAAAGTCTGTTGATTTAGTCGAAATATGGTTCAACGTACCTACAAGTCTGAATACACGTGTATGATAAATGTGAACAAATATTGCACATTTAAAAATAATTTATACTTACTTAATGTTAATTAGGTACTACAATGTTTTTGCATTTAAAATGAAACGAACCGTACCTAACCCAGTATTAATAAAATGGGTTATAATTTTCTCTATCTATACACCAACCTACAATTTAATAACCTTATATAAGTTGTAGAAAAAATTGTTCTGACAACTTCGTAATAAATCAATCTTATCATATTTACTACACCACATACACACGACTTACAAGAAAACATGAGAAACTTAGTTTAAAAGAAAAGTAAAAAAAAACTTACGCATTATTGAACTGATCTTTCAACGGAGAACCTTGCTGCACGGCGATGGCATACGGCTTCCTCGAGAACTCGTCTCCGACTGGCTGAAGGTCACAGCTGGTCATCACATGGTACTTCACATCAGTAGCGTCTCCCAACCAGGCGAAACCTTCGCTGGAACTCTTGGAATCTCTCACTCTTTGAATTGCTTCCTCTATGGTGTTAGGCAGAACTGCCTCTTCCATCGCCTGCCACATTTTTGAGTATTTGTCGCTGACAGGGTAATCCCATACTGCTAACTTGGCGCGTTCCACCTCTTTCAAACTGTCGTTCAGGCTCATCTCTTTCCATATTCTGGAATAAAGACATTTATTTGAAAAAAGAATCCGTTAATTAGTTACCAGTAACTTTAGATGTTTTTCTTTTGTTTTAACTTTTTATTGTTTTTTCGAAAGTATAACTACACGGTACGTGCACTTTGAAGTCATTTGCAATAATGACGTGTTTAATTAAAACGAATATGTGCATTGGTAGCGGTTTATGTTTAACTAGCTTACGCCCGAGACATCGTCCGCATCAAAGTTAATATATTATTATGGTAAATACCTATAAAAAGCGTATGTCCTATTTCAGTCTATAATCTATCTCTTTGCCAAATTTCGCCCAGATCCGTTCAGTCATTCTGGCGTAATTGAGTAGCAAACGTTCATCCCTCCAAACTTTCGCATTTAAACCTAATAAGATTGCTGACTGAATTTTCATAACTCGTTACACTGTTACACCATCAGACTCGTCTGAACTCAAAATTATACTCAGCATAATATAACTCTACAAGCCCACATTAATACTTATTGCACCATTTGTACACTGAATAAAAATAAAAGAATTACGCCAACTTTCAATGGACGTCAAAATTGAGTCATTTGTCATCATTCTCCAAAAAAAAACAAAGTTTCGCATTAGAATGATTATCTCAAAATGTTCAAGGCCTTTGAAAAAACACAATGAGTATTACCAAGTTAAAAAAAAAAGCAGGTAATAACCTAGTGACGATAACTGGTACAGTCGCCAGCACATCAAGCTACCCGAAACTGACAAATTTTCGCAATCCAGTTTGAACCATATGTTACAGCGATAAAGTTGAAAATCTATTGAAGTTTAACAGATTGTAGTAGCTTGATGTGGTGGCGTCCGAACATCATTTGTAGTCATTTAGTAAATCTCACGGTTTAGTAATTTTAGGTTATCTTCTTTATTTCAAACTGATAAAGGAAATTAACTGCCTCGTTAGCCTAGTGGTACTAAGCGCGACTGCTACGCTAGAGGTCTTGGGATCAATTCCCAGATCAAGCAAAGTGTTATGGGGTTTTTCTATAAAAATCTCAGTAGCAACTCGGAGTTAGGATTTGTGCCCAGTTAACGGCTCGCTCCCTAGTACATGGGACCTAAACATACTGGTACACCTCTGCTTAACCCTTCGGGGAATATAGGCGTGATATATATAGGGGAATATAGTGTAGATGTAGATAATGATTGGAGAGTTAAGTGTGCCCACTCTAAAAACGCAGTTAGGTGAGACGTGGAGTGCCGTAGGGTTACTCCGTGCACTATATTTAGCAGTGTGCACTATGCATTCAAAATTAGAAGAGGAATAGAGGGGACCTTGACCGGGTACGGACAAACTTCACTTGGATGAGTATCACGTACTAAAATAGTCTTCCAAACGTGAATCAACTGAAGTTAGTCTTACAGCTCAAGTCATAAAAACACGAAAGATTAGGTACCTAAATTACAACACGTGGAACAAAACATAGGAACCGTTCTTCTGGCGCAGTTGGTTAAATTGAGAACTAATATGAAATACATAATAGATTTGACAGCGGTTTGACGTTTTCCAGTACATTTTTATGTTACCATATTTTAACACGTCGCCATGAACATTTATAGAGAGGTATGTGTCTGTTTCGCCATGTTCATTTATATGTAGAGAGCCAAACAGAAGTGTACACGGTAACAACTTTGTATAAATGTATTAATTAGGTACCAACAAAAAAGTAGTAATACTCTAAATGGGAGCTAACTGGACGTACCATTCGCTGTGTCAAAATTTTGACAATTTTCTTCCATGGTAAAGGCGTGATTTTAAACGTAATTATTTAGAGTTCAAACTAGGACTATCCACTTTGAATTATCTATACTAATATTATAAAGAGAAAAGAATTTGTATTTTTTGTTTGTAATAGATAAACATAAAAAAACACCTTTGGAAAGCTGCATTATCAGCGAGTAATGTAGGCTTATATTTTATAAATAATAATAATAAAATTTTTTTTCAGACCAGGGTCCATAGAAAATAAGAATTACACATAAAATTAATAAAATTAAAATTAAATCACAATAACAAAAAAAAAAAAAAAAAAAAAAAAAAAAAAAAAAAAAAAAAAAAAAAAAAAAAATAGAGATCCAAAAGAAAATTCACGTGTACAAAGTCGCGAGCAAAAGCAATGGCATTTTATTTTTATGACATCATTTTATACAGAAGTAGTTGTCAAAACGATTCGTTTATTCATGTTTAATGTTGCACGCTTGTTTTCACTTTCTGATGGGCAGAACTTGAATTAAGATTGCCTTGGTTGTAGCCAAAGTTGATATGTTAAGCCTTTTGTAAGCAAAGGCCAAGGCGAGCAGCGGTTCAACGATCATGTTGCCTGTCGAAATGTGTCTGAAGAGGGACAGTTTTACTAAAGCAAGTCAAGCAAGCTGCAGCGGCTGTTATAAAGCGACTCGATATCAATAGCTTCGTTTACAATTTAAATTAGGATGCAATCTTTATATCTTTGCCGTATTATTATCAGACTGGTACTGTGCTGTGCTGATCTTCCTATCTACCTACCTACCCAGTTAAAAAATCTGGCATATAAAAGGTGTTAACTGAAAGCGGCATGCTCTTCCCATCATTGCCATCATTTTTTCGTTATGAACCATACCTGGGAACCTCTGGTTAAGTAAATATGGAAGGTCAAAGTTTCAAGTAGTTTCAACTCTTATTAACTTTTTAAGGAAAACAAGTTTGAATTGGTCTAACCAAACTTACAACACAATGTCTACATGTTACATTACTCTCTATTGTCCATAAACAGTGATTTTTCACACCAAAAATAAAATTAGTTTCCCATTAAATATTTTTGCTCAATGTTACTTAATTTGATGAGCAGTATGCGCTGTTAAGGGCTATGTAATTTATCTTGTTACACCCCATATGTAGAAGCGAAGAATCAAATCGACTTTAGTCATACAACAAACCATAAGACATGACGTTTCTAGAATTCTACAATAGATTTATTTAGTCATCCTTCACAAAGGGCAGCAAGGCATTATTTTCTTCATTAAAAGGATAATGGCTATAGTCTTTCAATAGAATAATAGAAACTGATTCAGTCGCTTATCATTCTCGCAACACGTAAGAATAAGAAGTGGGTCAGTTAGTACTATGCCTACATACGTGAGCGATAAACTAGCTCATATCACTAGTTGTGGTCTATCGTAATCAGTGAATGTTACATCATGGGCTTAGTAATATGACTTCTGTTTTCATTAGCTGCGTTAAGGCCGCCTGTGATTCTAACACTGGCAGATTTGAAAAGAATTATTTTGTCTGTATGGTTAGCTTGGTTGTTTAATTTGGTCTGTCTAATTTTAATATTTGGTTGGAGTATTTTAGTAGTCTCAAGAATAAATTCCAAATGTTTCGTTACTTCAAACAAATTCATTTTCGTTGTTACAAAAAATATATTTTCGTTGCTTTTAAAACGATAACTTTACCAGGTCACCGGTTATTCACACAGAAATCAGCTATTTCATACAAATGTGCAACATATAGGTACACGATCCCTCACTGCCTCATTGGCCTAGTGGTCCTAAGCACGACTGCTACGCTAGAGGTCCTGGGTTCGATTCCCAGGTCGAGAAAAAAGTGTTATCGGGTTTTTCTATGAAAATCTCAGTAGCAGCTCGGAGTTTGGATTTGTGCCCGGTTTATGGCAATAGGCTCGCCCCCTATTACATACATGGGACCTAAATATACCGGCGAACTGTGGGTGTACATTGGTACACCTCTGCCTAACCCTTCGGTATTTTTTTTTATACACGAACAAAGTGTGTGGAAAGTTGACTAAGGTTGTTTTTCGATGTAGGTATCTTGTACACAGCATTAGTAACTGCAACTAATCTTAGTACCTACCCTTACAGCACAAACTTCTACGTAAACATGGCAACATTCTATATGGTATTTTATCTCTTGTATACCATTGTCCAGTCGGGGTTGCTAATGAGCGCATGACCAGTTCCTTTAGCCGTGACCTGACTATCTTTTTTGGTGTTACGCGCAGAGCTGTTTGACCTTCGTCACACCTAGTGCAACCAGTTATCAAAGATTGTATTTAAACGGTAAACTGCTGTTGTTAAGAAAATTCAGAATTCGAGGTTATTCTATAATCAGAATTTAATAATATTTTGTTATATCTGTTAAACGTCAAAGCGCGGGAGCAAACCAAGATGGCGGTCGAATGTTGCACACTATAAAAATCTGGTTGCGTTTAGTAGAAATACTTATTCAACTTTATTAATTTAGAATTCTATTAAATCCTCTGAAAGTACATCAAGTTTCGGTGATAATTCATAAATTATTATAAGTACGCCTTTTCTATAACATCGGAATAATTATTCTGACGTGTTCATGTCAAGTACCATCTATATCTATGTACTAAGTATATGTATAGTATGATATATGAGTCCTAATTACTACATCCAGTCGAACTAATTAAACTAACTGTGTTTTTATACAAAATTATATCTCGTTATAGCTGGCTGGCTACAAATGTTGATTCATTAAGGCATAAGAAGACACTCTCAGTTTAAACAAAGTTACTTAACTAGAATTTCTCTGCCTATAAATATGAATTTTCTTCTAAAACACACGGGTAACAAAAAGGAACCTCGATCGATCATTTGGATAAACTGTTGTCTTTAACTTTATAAACAAAGTACATAATGCATAAAATTATAAAACGTTGAGCACTTATTATTAAATAGCTGATAACATGTCTCTAGACATTTAATCATTTAAAAACACAACGTAATCATTATGATCTTTAAAATTAGAAATAAAATCACAAAAAATAATATCTAACACTAATATACAAATATCCTACTATTCTATCCTACGATCCTTCCTATTTCCTATCCTACTTAATATTATAAATGCGAAAGTTTGTGAGGATGGATAGATAGATAAAATGGATGTTTGTTACTCTTTTACGCTTAAACGGTTGAACGGATCTAGATGAAATTTCGCACTGAGATAGATTGTAGTGTGGAATAACACATAGGATACTTTTATCCCAGAAAAATGTACTGTTTCCGTAGGATATAATATAAAATTTGACGCGGTCGAAGTTGCGGGCAGAAACTAGTAATTAATAAAATAAAGGAACGTGTCAGGTAATAAATATACATTTGTATTTAGACTATGCCTACCAGACCGTTCCATCACCAACGAACACCGTTGCGTATCACGCTCGGAGCGTTAACAATAATGTCGGCGGATACGCTGTTAAACGTTCTAGTGGTATTGTACTCCGTGTCGTGTTTATTTCCGTGTCTGATACGTTCATAGCACGGCCATGGTATGGTACGGCGTAGTTGGCAGACACGTGGAAAACATAACATAATACCTATAGCACCACGCCTGTATTCCCCGAAGGGTTTAACAGAGGTTAAGGGACCAATTTACACCCACAGTTCGCCGGTATGTTTTAGACCCCATATAATAGGGGGCGACGACAGGGCCCAACTCCGAGCTGCTATTAAGAATTTCATAGAAAAAACCCAATAACACTGCTCGACCTAGGAATTGAACTCAATACCTCTAGCGTAGCAGTCGCGCTTAGGACCACTAGGTGGAAATCTATCTCGTAGAAATACGTCTCAATTCTAGTTCTTTAATATTTTTCGCTTTCCTGTAACTGCAGTTTTAATATTTTAAAGCTAATCACATCGATGCTAATTTTAGCAATTTGAGTTGAATGACATGATATAAAGTGTGATCGTAGATTGCGATCCAAAAAACAATGATAATAAAAAGACGCTTCTTATCACAGAGTTCACATAAAATAATGAAACTGCCTGTGCCGTTTGACCGATAAGAAATGATAACGTTTAGTAGGTACCTACGTTGCGACTTCGTACAGCTGGACAAATTCAAGATTATTCTAATCAGGCCTTCTTTAGATTGAGGGGGAATTACCTACTTAGCGTCACAATAACGAAAACGGATGTAGAAAGGCCTTTATCGAAGTCAAAAGCTATTTGTTCTTCCATACCTGGGGACCTTCTTAAAGAGTAAACTCAATATTTTCCCAATAATTCCAAAAACAAGATACTGGAACTGAGTATATCTACCTATCTACCACAATATCTGTAACACTAACCATCTTCTCCGCATTGCTCTCTTCCTAACATAGGTATAAGTCATTTTCACTTCTTCCATTAAATAAACATTCAAAATAAAATAGGTACAGTATTATAATATTTCAGAAGTAAACAGACCTTATTAGACGAAGCTACGAAAAACAAAAAAAAGAAATCTCATTTTTGCTCTTTTCGAACACGCTTCGAAAATTGAATTTGAATTCCACGTCAAATGAGGCCGTACGTACCCATAATGCACAAATCTTTCTTCTTTTAAGCATGTTCAAATATTTATTGTGCTGGATTGTGAATCTTTGTAATGTAGACCTACTATCCTCATTTAGACACGCTAAGTAACCTAAAATGTAATTTAGGCAGTATGTAGGTAACCTATAGGCCGTTGTCATGTGATAATAAATTAACAGTTTATCGTACGTGAGTAATACTAATTTCAAAAAGATAATTAAACAAACAGTACGGTACGGTATGTTTTGTTACCCCCTTTTTTCCTTGTGCAATTAAAACAAAGAATTTTATTTTCAAAAATAGAATGCTAAAAACTGATAAAGTTTTCGTATGGTTTACGTGTGGCAATTTACATAATGTTATGAAATATTATCTATCCATTTCCGACATTCCGATTAACTGATAAAAGTAAGCCGATACGGGCCGTGATATTGAATTACTAGAATCAAAATATTTGTTTTCAATTTTAATCGTAAGTACCTAGAATATTGTTTAGTAATGCAAAACATAAGTATTTCAGTCTGATTTATTAAGACGTACCTCAAGAGAAAATGAGATTTATGATATACCAAAGTATCTAAGATGAAGCTAGAGCACGCTAGAGAGATAATTCTACAAGCCTTTAGGAACCATCGCAATCTAATCTGTCAAAAATGCCTCAAATTTTTTGACATTTCTTGTCTCTGATCTGAAATTGCAACTCGATTTTGAAAGTGTTTTTAATAAAAAAAAATGGCTTTCAGAAGCTGGCTATTTTATTTAATTTTTTATTCGAGATATGTAAGTTCTTGACTCAAATCTAGGTCAGAATTTTTTTTTCCTATAAAAACACCGAAAAGAAAATAAGGTAAATTAATCCATTCATACTCACTCATAGAACTTCTCCTCAATATTCGCCATCCTCTGGAAATAAGTCATGGCTGCGGAACCGTTCAAGGGAGCATACTGTATCTTGTATTGTTTAGACAGGTCATCCAGCGACTCAATAGGCGTGTCCAATCGGGAAACTGTCAGGAACGCAGCCAAGTTCGCCGTGTATGATGCGATTATGATGAAGCTGTGTGAAAAAGACGTTAAATTTATGGCGTTATGGTTGATTTTCGTACATAATAAATTTTAAAGCGAGCTTATTTTACTTCTAAAACGCATATTGATAGCTTTAGTATTCAAAATAAACGTATGAATTCTTGCATCGAAACTTCGGGGTGTTAAAGACACGCTTTTAATAGAGGTGCTATGAAAAAAGTTCTTGATATCAATATCTTACCCAAATAGCCACCATGTCGCCGCCAACAGTCGTCCAGACAAGTTCTTTGGCGCCTCACCACCTCCTTGTGGGGTCAGTGACGTCATACAGAACCATAGACACTCCTTCAAAGTAAACTCCCTCTTTTCCTCGTCTTCTTTATACTTTTCTCTGTTATTTTGATAACTGTATGGACTCCATTTGTCAAACACCCACATGAGAAAGCTGGAAAAACAATTTCCTTTAATTTTTAGCTACGTAAGCATTTTGAAAGAACTGACATTAAAATATTTGGTTTATGGAGGTTACCTAATAAGAAAATATGTAATTGATACATTTTGGAACACATCATCAACATCCAGTCCGATTTTACGAAATAAATATTTCAATAAGTTCAGTTTTTTGTCAAACACAATAACCCATAATTCAAATCCAAATGGATTACAGTAAAGTATTCTTCCTAGCCTAAACAAACGTGACTCCACATAATATACACACATCAGCCAGCCAGCAAAGTTATACTTGTTTGTGTCAGATTCAAATATAATCGTATATTATGAGCTATACACAAGTGTGTGTGGTTTTCAGTCCCGTTAAGTTCGTATGAAATCATGTGGGGACAGAAATAGCAAAGATTTAGGTCGACTTTTCCTCGTTGAACTAGCAGAGATTACTTAATCATTCGTTATGGCATGGTCGTCGCAATATGCAGTGTGTAAGTACCTACGATTGGCCAGTTACAAAATGTAATATAGCCAGCCATAAAGAAGATGTTATAACCTCTTTATTACAGTTGTTTTTTTTTATCCATCTTGCATTTATTTGCGTTCTTATTTTAAATTCAAAGTTCGAAACATAACAACATTGTAATGTAAACAATCTCTTAAAAGTAAGTCTTTAATGGTCTTTAGTATTTTTTCTCTTCTTTACTGCATTTTTATTTAAATGTTTGTCACCATTTAGCCGTTTTTTGTTTAGTTTGAATCGTTGTAAACAATGATAGCTATTCAGAATATCACAGTACGTAATGTTCCTCATTTTAAACAATAACATACAAAATGTTTCAGCGAAACGTATACTACGTCATACTAGCTGGTAATTTCGTGAAGAAACATAAACTTTTAACCTTAAAACAAGAGTTTTAAGGTTGATAATTGTAAAGCTGGAGTTTAGGAAATACTTGTTGCTATGCGTATTCATTTTATTTTACTTTAGTCTTTTTGTTGAAACTGTGACTAATTTTTGGACGCATATCGACCTCAGCAAAAAATAACGTTGCGCTTCGGAAATTTAATTATCTTTGGAATTTAAGTATTTTTCTGTAAGAGCGCTCGAAATTAAATTTTAAGAGATCTTTGGTTTGTTTCCTAACAACACCTATGCAGTGTTAAGTAAGCCGGGTACATTGTACTTTACTGTATTGTACCAGAACAATATTCTTGAAAGGTACTCTACCTACTGATTAAATCCCCAATGTTATTAAGCCGAAGGTGACTAAGGTCACCCGTGGTAAGGATTCCCTTGCCACATGCAGCAGTAGTCATATTCATAAATAAATAGCAATATCGACGTTCATGAGGTGTTAGGTCCATCGTTTGACCTCGTTCCATAAAATCAGATAAGAAATAATGGAAGCAGGTGGGCACCGGCCCATCGATCGCGTTATGTATCGTAATAAATGTCAAAATGTCATGGATGAACGCCCGTTTTCAGATTATATACGCCACAACGCTTTATAACCGCTATTATTAAAAATACTGGTTTCCAACTAAAATCGCACACCATCTCTCTCTTTCATGCAAAAACGGACAGGGATAAAAATAAGGTCACCTGCAAAGAATTCGGAAATTGTAAAATATTGTGGAGCAGTTTGCGCTACGGAACTGGTTTCTGCAACGCTAAAGCCAACCGAATGATGTCATTGGATTACCTGGTAAAGAAATATGCAGCGAGTATCGATAGCCAAACGTCATTCTCCAGAACAGTTAGGAATTTGAACAGGGATGTCGGAGTTCGCGGCAGTTTCATCATTATTGTGATCCCGACCAAATCGTAGTACGGTACAGTGAAGTCAACGACATTTTCTCTTTCAGCCATGACGGATAGCGAAGACAACCCTATATCTGCTTTCTTGTCAACGAGTTCTTTTATTATGCCATTCCAGTTTCCGTTCTCGTCCATTATGCCGAAGTTACCGTCCGGGGCCAAAGAAATTTCGTAATCGAATTTAACGATTAGCCGAATCTCCTCAATAAGGTCAATACAATAGCCTTTAAAGCCTTTAGGCGCTTTGTCGTCTCGAATAATGAACGGTTTTTGCTAGAAAAAAATAGGTTTCATAAGCATGGCTACAAAATTGTGGGTTCCTTATCAAAATTCCAGACGAACGAAAGACGAGACTGACACTGTTGTTTGAACAGTTTGTTGTTAAGTAAACTGACAAATTTTTATCAAGTTGCTAACAGAATTTTAAACAATAGCGGAGTTCATTTACCCACCTCCACTGTGACGATTCTGTACACTAGCTGCGCGGAGTAATTACTCATGTTATTGGGGTCAGTCAAGGTTAGGTTCGAGGAGAGGCCAGCTTTCCAGGAACCCAGCGAGTGACTACTTATAGAAGCCCCATCTTTGACCGTGATCGCGAGCAGATCGGTGCTAAATTCCATGTAGCTTCTACCGTTCATGGGGTCATCTTGCGGAATAAAGAACGGAGCATATGTAGGGGTCTCTTTTATCTGTAAAAAAACAGTGATTTAACTGTAATTAACCGATGGTAAACGGGCGGTTTAGGTAATTACATATAAAAAATGGTGACAACCTAAATGTGTCAACGCACCTCTTGGAACGCCGTTTTAAGATCCAAGGTTCTGTTTGGTGTATTCTGGCCGTCGTAGTCGTCACATGTAATATATTTCATGTCGTTTGGCCACTTGCCAGAGTCCAGTAGTGATCTGGAAAATCATAAGAGTGAACTCTCATGGAATAAGCCAGGATATATTTAGACAAACCACATTGCACGCGGTGTACCAAAGTAGAAACTGGTACACTACAACAGGAATAGTAAAGGTCATTACTTGATAGTTAAAAACGTTCTCAAAGACAGGTCGAAATAGAAGGCGGATGTGATTTCTGGCTCGCCGTTCATGCTGTACGTGGTTTTAATCTTTCCCAATCGGTCTCTACTGTTCGCGTCGGGTGTCGGCCGCATATGTACGATTGTAGCGTTTTTGCAACCGCAGCTAATATCACCCTTCTCCAATGATAAAGCAAACCATGCAGTCTTTCTTCCAAAATATTGGTTCTTATCCGCAGCATCTAGAACATTCTTTATAGTTCTTAGACTCCCAACCACAAAGAAGTTCACTATATCTAAGTTCCGAAGACTTTCCAGTTGAGTTTTAATTTCGTTTGCCTCAAAACTCTTGACGGGCGTGATCACGTGTCGTGTCGGTATGTTTTGTAGCAGAGATTTGTATTTGTGGTCCATAACTGTAAACAAACAGATTTTATTATCATGAACAGTTAAAATGACTTGGTAACCATTTAATTAACGGATATGCGGGCTGCGTTATCTAAACGGTTTTTGAACTGGGGCCTTGAAAGCCTTGACATAGGTAGACGCTATATTAGCTTGAATTTCACGCTTGAAGTAGAAAACATGTCATTATTGATTGATACGATAAAACTGAACGTTAATAAATTATGTTGCTTCAAACCTACCGAAGAATTCGTCAAAAATAATGGCAGCGTTTGTAATATCTTGCTTGGTGACGACAGCTCGTATAGCTTCTGGTAGAATGTCAGCTGGGGGCATGACTTGCAGAAGAAACCTGGTTTGGTTAGCGTTCAGAGTCCTCCATTGCCTCAAATCGCCGACTTGGCCGAAAGACCCGGATATAGTGGGTAAGCCCAGCGCTTCTGTGAACGATTTAATGGTTTCGGAGCCCACGCCAGTCATCGTAAAGTCGAGAACAACGTGAGGAGTCTTTTTCGCCAAGAGCATGTCATTGTACTTTCTGCAAACTAAAAATATTTGAATCATAATCTCTCTTGTTTATCTAAGATTGTTTATCGGCTATATCGTTCAATGATTATGTTGTACATGGCTAAGATAAACATGTGTGTTGCATATAGAGCATGCATGTGTTTATCATAGTAATTGCCACTTCACTTCATGAATGCTACTAGATTGCAAGTATCGTAACTCAGCAGAGTACCTACCTGAGTACGTAGATATCTACATAAAGCAAGGTTGAAACAAAACAATTCTTGCAGGTAGGTTCGTATTGTCTATAGAAAGAAAGAAAAGAAAGATACTTACCATTCTCCAAGAAAGCTTTTGCGTCGGTCCTGTTTCCCACAACAATAACGGGATCCACAGCAAGACCCAAGCTCGGATTACGTCTCACATACTCCTTCGCTACTTCAAAAGCCTTTTCAGCTAAAGCATTACTCTCCTCATTAATCAGCACTGGAAACGCAACCGGGAATTTGTATATGAATAATACATCTATTTTAAAAAACCATTTCTCTTCATAAATCTCACTAAAATGTATTCCTGCACCAAATTGTTTGGATAACAATGAGTCATACGGCGGTCATACCGCACAAGTTTTAAAAAACATACAATTGTACAACGAAAACTATAGAGCCGCTTGTGCTAAATTAAATGACGTCATACTAATAGATAAATATTTTCACTTACAAACATTTATATTTTGCGTTGTTTGCCCAAAAGCGTAGTGAGCCAAATAGAAAAAAAGTAAAAAAATAGTAAACGCTGACATGCTGATTTCAATCACTTTTTTGTGATGTACATCGTCACTGCTCCCTCGGAATATCCCACTGACTGACCGCCAAGCTATCTGTCCAACGACTGAGGGTGGTTTACCCACTTACTCTGTGTACTATGTTGTTTCCACGGCAATGCCCGACCTTGTATTGGCTTGGCCTATTGATGTATTGGTCATCACTAATACATCATGTTTGTCCAAGAACATAAACACAACATATACCTACACTACCTACCTATGTACTAAGTTCGTAGATACGTATAGGTTTGTAGACCTAGTCATTAAGTTGTCTCATCGTCTAATACTACTTTAGTGTCTGATTACGTCATAGCAGACGATTATGCGACATGCCCTTTATAAAATTATCCTTGATACAGAGTAGGAAGGCTATTAATACTAATCGTCACTAAGTTGATACCTACCTAACCACATCACCGCTCAAAACAATAATGCGAGAACAGCGCGCTTGTAATCCAAATATTAATTTACTGATTATAAAGGCAAGTTCCATGATTTTAGCCAAAAAATACTATACAAATACCTACGTTCCGTGTGTAGCTGGTTATTTATAAAATGATTATCCATAATCCTAAATATTTTGATATCGGTAAAACAGCATAAAGGTAGGTAGGTACCTACCAATATTAGATGGTATATCCTTTAGAAACTATTGGCCCATCTAGTATCAAAACTAGCTTTAAAATAAAAAACAAACTGATAAAAAGAAGATAAAATAATAACCGTGTGTGTGCGCGCAACAGAATGCTAATATTTCACATTCATAATCTTGTAAGTTATTATTTTGACGTTGATAAAGCGAACATTCGGTATGTTTACAATAAGGTAGGTATAGCAAAAACAAAAACATATTTTATTTTGATTGGACTATTTTATTGCCAGAAATGTTTTACAAACACTAACTCCACAGTTGAGAGAAGTAAAGTGTAAACTGTACACACTACTTTAAATCTAATACTAAATGTACTTTGAATCAAAAATTATTATTAAAATTGTAAGTTACAATCTGAAGAAATAGTTAGTCACAACTTGAATACAATATTATTTCATAGCAAGAACACAAAATGTTGACTTACTCGACAAAATTAATGAAGATTCGTTTCCACAAGGGTTATCTTACATTCGAGGTCTGTTACTATCACAATTATAAGAAAATAAATTAGAAAAACAGGATATAAGAAAAATAAAGTTGTCCATAGAATTACAAACAAAAAAAAAATAGCACACAAAAGTTAGTTATGTCAATATGAACTATCACCTTATTTGTCAACTTTGAACTTTTATTTAATTCCAAATTCTTAAAATTAGTGTTACAATGTGAACAATTATTTTAAATAACGGGCCTCCCTAGCGGGCCGGTTGGAATTCATAAGCGTAAAACGATACCGTCACATATAAATCAGCTGTGTTCAGAGTGTAACGCAAACTCCATCCAACTCACGAGGAAGTTACTCGTCCACACTGCAAACCGTAACCAAAATGTCAAAGGAATGTTCAAATGGTTAAGTAATAATGCCTATGAAATACAAAAATGTGCGTTATTATCTGCTAACTTAAATTTACAACTGAATTAATTATCTAACTTTTAATTAATCTTATTTTTATCTAAAATCCTTGTTTTTCGGAAGCTGTTTTATAAAACGCGTCGTTCACAGAACGGATTGTGAATTGATTTCACACTTTGTGAATTACTTTGGCAGTACATTACTGGCGTAATATGTAAACCGATACACGTTACTTTCATCAATTCAATAATCCACCGCTACTAGTCCGTTGAGATAGACATCAATACTCAAAAACAGCATACAACACCTAAACCGACTCGTGCAATATGTTCAGTTCACTGCGATGCACACTGGTCGCCACTGACAGTAACATTAAATTTACAATTTACAGGTACTTCACAGGTAAGATTTAATACACAATGTATTATAAACCTAAACATAAGTGCAGTCACAAAAGAGCTCAACTCTTTATGGAACATGCAGCATATAAACTGTAGGTATATAGGAACTACCAAGACTCCCTAAGTGTCAGGGTATCTAAAGGTTTGTAACTATCTACACACAACATAATACCTGTATGTGTGTTTGGGTGAATTCTATTGTATGTCATCTATTGTCTGTAAATTTTGGCATGTTAGGAAGTCCAAGTAGTTTAAGTATTCTATTATAAATGTAGATATGTATCTGGGTTGAGTTGAGCCCTAATGAACATGGTTGCATTGCAGTAAACCAAGCGAGGTAGTTTGGTAAGAAGTTTTAAGCAGCCGCCTCTTCTGCTTCTGCAGGGGGCGCCTCATCCGCTACTTTCGCCTTCTTCTCTGGCGTGGTCTTCTCAGCGTCACCGTTGTCAGCGGAGACAGATTTCCTTTTCACGCCAGCTTCTTTCTTTTCTGTAATACAATAGATTGTTTGTTAAAAAAAAACGCTTAGGAACTTCTAAACAAGACAGTTATTGTTTTTTTGTAGGTTATTGTTGTGGAGGAAATAATTGTTCAGTGTTTACCTGTGGCATCACCATTCTCGGTGGCGTCATTGCTCTCGTCGGCGTCACCGTTCTCAGCGGGCGCGTCCTCGGCCGCCTCTTCGCTACCGTTCTTCTCTTCCTTGCCGTTGCTCTCGGGCGCTTCCGCAACCTTTTTGGCGGGAGACTTCTTCACTGGCGACTCTTTCACCTCGGTTGAGGTTACCTCTTCGGCTACGTCCCTGAAAACAAGAAGGTTATAATGTTAGGTTTAAGCTGTTTTATTTCTCCATACAAGTTTAATGATGACCTAAGGTCGCACGTGCAAAACATCGTTTTGCTTACGCTAAAAAGTTTCATAGGCAACCTACACAGACGGTAGTAATATCAGCTTTGTATAATTTTGATAATTATACCGCTATCCGTGCGATTACTGGGACAGACAGATCTTTCGATACGATAACCGATAATGGTTGGTAACACGAATGTGTGTGTATCGAAACTTTATATTTTGTACGCAGGTGCGCAGCCCTAGCGTTACCGGTACCTACCTATGCAAAAAGTACCTAAGCATAGTAGAATATTTCCTAGTAATGTAATAAATAGAAGCATGTTATATTAACGGTGCTGGATGTCGTAAAATCTTCAATCTAAATACCTACGCACCGTGGCTAATGCGAAGTGCACGAGTCAGTAACGGAACATAACAATGCAACAGTTCCATGCGCGGCCAATGCTCAACGGATAAGTGGGGCGGCATAAAAGGAAAAGTCTGCCGGAACAAAAACAAGTGGCTGTTGTTGCGCAAGGCTGCATGTGGGAAAGTTGCAACATAACATAGGAAACTGAACGTAACCGTGATCACCTTTGCTGAATGAATACGTTACTCGCTCCAGTGGGCTACACTTCACCGTGAGCCGTAAAGCGTTAAAAATAACTAATGACAACACGCGTCGCCCGCGATAACGTAACCGAACAGCAACCTGCCTGCCGAGTTGCAAAACTCGAGGTCTCGACAAGCGATTTCAAACGAGCGCGCGCCCGGCGTCCGACGACGCTACGCGCCGGCACGCCGCGCACGCACGCAGCGCCATCTTGGATAAAACAAGCGGCCCCGCGCCCGCCACCCGGCGTGCTTTTAACTTTTCCACTTTATTATATACGCCATAACAGGAAAAATATTAATATCTAATCGACACTTCGCATTCTCCAACATATAATGCGTCAAAAATCATCCATTATTAGGTTCAGGTATTCACTATAAAAGTTTATCAGTAAAATAACATTTTCCCGCGTGTCTTATCTTTGGCGGCGTTTACAAAATAAGCATCACCAATACATTTCAAACCATGTTTTGTAACTACCGCACAAATATAACAAACCGATAAGATGGTTGAAACACTGTGAAAACACTGTAAATTCACAAAAAACACGAATTTCACACGTAAATAGGAAGCCATTTTGATCACGTTTTCGAAGCCGCCAAAAATATTTAACCGCAAAACTTAATAAAACTGAATGAATTCAACTATAAAAAACTTACTTCTTGTCGACGGCTGCGTCTGCCATTATGTTTTTTTAGTTTTAGGATACTTTTAAATTATAAAGAAATAATTATAAGCACGTGTTACGCACAACGTACAACAATGTTCACCGCACAGACACCGACGACCAAATGAAGGAGGAAGAAGGAAAAAATATAATGCGCGTCGCCTCGCGCGGGGACTCGCGTACTCGATGTGAAGCTAGCTGCGTCTGCTTCAAGACAGTGAAACAATCAACCGCAATTTGCGCTTGCTAGAGAGAGATAGTTATAGATTTTATATTCATCTTCAGACAACCTTGAAATCACCCTAGAAACAACACAGGCAAGCAACACTATTCCTTTCTCTTTCCTGCCTGTTTAAAAAATACAATCGTTACGTTAATGTTCCAACAAGACAAAATATTAAATAGGTGTTGTGTTCTTCTGGGAAATAAAATATTACAAACAATATAGCCGATTTTACGTCTAGACTGTGAATAATTAGCAAAGCAGAAACATTTAAATCACATTTAAAACCTAAGCTGCCTCAAGTGCATAGTTTCCTAGACAGAAATAATTTCTAAGCAAACTAAGAGTGAAAATCTTAGGCACAGGTTCTCACAATATAGTAAATACATTATTTTAATATTATCGTATTGAAATAGCTCCAGCCTTCATTCTTTCATTCCCATAATTAGAGATGTGCCAACTCGGAAAAAACACGACTCGAGTTAACTCGAGTTTAAAATTCAGGTAACTCGAGTTGAACTCGAGTTACACAACTCGAGTTGGCAGGAAGAAGCTAAGTGTATGATTTTTTACAAATTACTTTTTTACTTATTTGTACTTCCATCCAACTCTCTGTTAGAACAATAATTTAAACTTCGAAGATAAGATTAAAATAAAAAGGTTTTTATAATTTACAAATATAATTTAAATACCTTTCTCATTACAGATATTACCACATTAGTTAGTCTTAGTTTAATTATAGTAAGTACTCACATTTAACAACAAATCTAGTTAGGTACTCGTATATAGCAGTCTTCACAAGTAATATCAGTCTCAACTTTATAATGTAGGTACATATGCTATTAATAGTTTAATCATCACAATCAACTTTTATTCAATAATACTACTCAAATTAAATTTGTCTTGACAACGAGATATATAATATTAAACAATCAACCAATAAACAACTATGTAAAGTGAAATATTTAGTAAAAAGTATTTTCTGAATAAAAAAACTAAAAATATTTTCTTCGTATCGCGCCCTCGCTCTTTCACTTGATTCGTTCATTTACCGAAGAATTCAACTCGAGTTAGGAAGAATTCAACTCGAGTTGACTCGAACTTAACACAACTCGAGTTAACTCGAGTTAGTAACTCGAGTTGACACATCTCTACCCATAATATTACATTTATTACATGTGTCGTAATACGGGAGGTCGTCTGAACGTAGGGTAGGGAGTAGGGACCTAGGGACCAGAGTAATTTATGACTGTGTGTGACTGTACCTACTACGCTTATCTATGAACGGCATTGGCATTTTTCGTTCATTCATTCATTCATGCATGCATGATTCTGTGTAGTAAAATCATAATGGTAGGTGGGACCTATTTTCAATTATATAATAGCAGTCGTGTAATACCTGTACTTACCTAGGAACTTAAATAGTCTTCTTTACATTCTTGTTTCTTGTTGCTATCTTTTTAATTAGTTAATCATTCAGGTAGTGAAGGGGCTAGCAGTACCTACCTACAGTTTTACTACATAGGTAGGATGTTTACCTGGTTACATTTTGATGGACAGCAGTGTACGTACATTATATACCTTTATACCTACCTTTGCCTAATAAATTATATTACCTAATCATTAGGTAAAATAGGAAACGATTGAAAATGATTTGGTAAGTGAGTGTCCGTGAAAATAAACTCCAAATTACGCGCGTTTGAGAGGTCAATGCCCGATTGTCTTGTCAACCTACCTGTTTTAAAGTATTAAGCTAGGTACGTAGGATATCTACGAAGAAAATAAATACCTACCTACCTACTTAATTACTACGTGTTGTTTCAACTTTCTTTGCAATTTAATTAAAGAATCTTCTAATTACGTGATCAATTAATTCACCACGTTACAAAGAAACAATGAGAACGCGTTTATTTCCCGCCAACCATAGTTCGCTTGTGCCAGAAAAGCGTAAGTCCGAGTCTTGTCCGAATGACTCCTAACGCCAACATTAGTAACCAGTTACAAAGCGCCATGCTACGCAACATTATTCTTTATGTCAATGGAGTAAGGAACTTTATATTTTAAACCGGATGCAAAATATAATGTGGTCCCGTGATAGGTCGATGGCTTTTAAAAGAAATCTTGGCACTAGTTGGTGATTTCGTCAGAATATGAATTCGTCAAGCAGAACAGTTCGTGATCCGAGATGTAGGTACTGTACGTGGGCAGGTACCTACATATCCACGTGCCTTCATGGTAACCTACCTACCGCGTAGGTCATTAAATTTGTACCCTAAGGATGGAACTCGAAATGGCGTTTTCATGCCACATGTGAGGGTCCATCACTATGAAAAGTACCTACATGAGTAAAAGTATAGAAAAAAAAAATACTATGTGGTACCTAGATAGGTATTTAACGTTAACGGTAGGTATCTAGAATTGCAATAATTAGCGACTATTTTTTTGAGACACAAAAGTACGATTCTCTGACGTCATTGTTTTATAATAGGTAGGTACTAGGTACCTAAGAATATTACCCACCTACCGTACTCGTATTTACATCGGTTGCATCCGGTCGACACCGGTGTTTTTTGTTTTTTATTTAAATTCGACATTTTCAAATTTTAGAATAAAAAAATAATTTGAAATTAATATAAACCTTTATTCTCTCTTTTCTATTAAAACTAAGCGGCTCCTAAATGCCTGTTGGAATTTCAACTCTCAGCGCAAAATCGAGCGTTGAAAATCCAACAAAGCGTTTTCAATTTACGCAATTTCCAAGATAAAGCAAATTCCTGTTTTCACTAAAACTAAATGACACAGCTAATTGCATGTAATCCCTTAACAAAAGCGCATAATATTATATTTAGGTGTCGCTTAATGTTGTAAAAACAAGCATATTTTGCTTTTTCTTTTATTTTAAAAACAAGCTTGGTTATTATCATAACTAGTTGAAGGGATGAGTTGACAGTACTATTTTAATCTTTATGTCGTTGCAATAAAGAATACATTTATTTGGTTGAGTTTATGGGACCGAAAACATTTTGGCAAGCCAGTCTGGATAATCGATCCAGAGGTGATTTTAAATATTTTCTACCCTGTTGCAACGCATTAAAGTTTAAAATTGAATAATCTTCATAGGTTTGTTCATGTATGCTTGTGTTACCTGTGCATATACACGTGTCACGTGTGGGTAGAATTTGGTACTTCTATCGAACTTTTAAATGTTTAATTTAAAAATGGAATGATCCGAGCCACACTGAGGAGGGCGGGCGTGCCATAGAGGCGTACCCCGTGAGGTGCCGACGTCTAGACAGGACATCTATCAATCTACTTGTTTGTACTACTCGTATCTGTCACTGACTAGACTAGTAGCTACTTAAGTAAGGCAGAAACACAAAAACTCCATCAAATAAATTAGGTAATTGCATAAATAGAAAGTGATGAACGTAATTGGAGTGCGAAAGCGGGCGAATGTGTAGTTGGAGGCATAAAGGTAGAGCTGTAGCGTGTGTAAATTATAATTTATACTTTAATATTATAAAGCTGAAACCGTGGTTTGTTTGAACGCGCTAATCTCAGGAACTTAGTCCGTTTTGAAAAAATGATTTTTTGTTATATCTATTGAGGGCGTTTATAGAGATAGGTTATATTATAGGCCATAGGTATAACATTACGCTACGAAACGTAGGGGTGGAGCAGTAATGAAAGACGTAATGATTGCTAATCGATACATAATATAGCAACATACCTACCTAGTTAGATGACGCATAGAGCTCACTCACGACCGGTCACACTATAGCTGACGCCTGACGGCAATGTAGTAAAGTCAACCGCACGTCCGTTGTAAAACCGCACCTACTGCTATTGAAATAAAGGAGTTAACAAAATCTAATATTATTAACATGTTTACTAACGCGTTTGCCTAGTCATAGCGCAAAACCGCTACGTTTTTGAAGCGTTACCGTTTCGTTTGCTTGTAAATAAAGTCAGAAGTTTAGAACTTTCTGGAACCATGCAGATGTTTGCTAGTCAGCTTGTTTAAAATTGGAACCTAGGTCACAGATTAGATGTACCTATGCATAGTTAGGTACTATAGTTACAGCCATACTGACTTACAGTACGTAATGATTTAATGAATGAATATATTTGAATGAATGATTTCCGTATTAACTAACACTGGGCGAGACCTAAATGTACCGCCAAAATTGTATTATTACCGTTGGATTTTCAACACTAGGTAGTGAGTAGAGTGTTGAAAATCCAATGTAGTATGCTTTTATGTTGGCATTACATTTCAGTGTTGCCTAGTGTTAGTGAAACAGGCGCGAGACTTGCGAACATTTACCTTCCCGCCTTACCTACTTATTATAATAAAATAGGTATGTAGCAAGACCCCTCAGGGTCACCTTTAGATTTGAAACAGGGTGCGTGCGACGCGACTTGCGAATCAACTAGGGGGCTACGCTGCGAACGACAGATTGCGAACCGTTTTAATTGGTGTCCGTTACCTCAGCCAGATGTGGTCGAAAATGGTCATTTGAATCTTATAGATAATTAGTTTTGCGGCTTCTGTAATTGTTGCGCACATTTTTAAATTTGTTGCGCTTATAGTTTTTTAATTATTTCACAAAAACATTTCCTGCTGAGGTAACGTTACCCCAGCCAGACCTTTTTCTTTCTAATGGGAATATTTAAATAAATACTAGCTATAAAATTAGTTGTCTAGATGAAGTAAATGTTGTGCCTTATTTTGTATTTGTTCTTTCTTCGGTTGCGAAGTTATTCGAGATTTTGCTGGGGTATCGTTTTTGGTTTTGCTAGATCTTTGAAACGGTTAAGCGGATTCTTATCATATTTTGTACAAGACTTTTTTGGAATTAGTTTAAATTTGTTCTGCAATAAAAATACCAAAATAATACATAGCTTAAAGGTTATTTCATTAAATAGAAAAACACTTCAATTGGTCCCAGCACTCTCAATAAGAGGTCTAAAGACTTACTTTAAACATTATTGTGAAGCTTGTAACTGCCTTCAAATGTATGTGAAGTTTCATTAGTATCATGTAAGTATTTAACAAGTTATGATGATATTCAGTTCTTCACGAGCACGGTCATGATGCGCGCGGTGTTATTTGGCAACTGATAAGCCTGTATATGGATATATGAACTGAATGTTATGTCAATTATTAGTTGTGTAGTTCAGTTGTATAACAGTAAAATTTCAACGTAGTACATTGGATAATTAATGAGATAATACGATTAAAGTCATTAGGAAGTGAATGACCGTGGTAACCCGACCAAGTTTAGGTGGTTACGAAAAAGCGAAAACGTAGAACATTATGCTATCTTTTGAAATGTTTAGTATAATACACCTTACAATTTCGGTACAGACGCGTACACTGTTAAATACATAATAATATAATAATATCTGTACTATGAAAACATTATTATTATCTGTGATTTTTAAATAGTTTAAGTTCATTTTATGTGTATAAACTTAGGGAAAAAAATGTGATATTTGAAATGAGACAACAAAACAGTAGGACTAACTGTGAGCATTTTACTACATTGTGATTTCATTTAGTATTACCATTGATCTGTGATTTTAATTGATATAAGTGGGTATTAGTAGACATACGTAAGTTTAGTGTTAACTGAAAAAAACCGTTGTATAATTATTTATTGTCTGTGATCATTACACATTCCAATATTGTGTATACCTATTTAAATAAAAACTGTAACTGTGTACTGTGTTTACTGAAATCTATCATTTAAATAAAAAGTAATAGAAAATTCAAAAAAGCAAAATTACTATCTGTAATTTTAATCTGTGATTGTTTTTAAGTATAAGTTTATTAATACTTTAAAAGTTCAATTGAAATGATTATTTTACCTGTTAATAAAAAATCGTTAATAAACATTTAGTTTTTTTTAACACTTGTGTAAATGTCTGTACTAAATTTGTAACACTATCCTACATATTTTAGAAGGTAGCATAATGTTCTACGTTTTCGCTTTTTCGTAACCACCTAAACTTGGTCGGGTTACCACGGTCATTCACTTCCTAATGACTTTAATCGTATTATCTCATTAATTATCCAATGTACTACGTTGAAATTTTACTGTTATACAACTGAACTACACAACTAATAATTGACATAACATTCAGTTCATATATCCATATACAGGCTTATCAGTTGCCAAATAACACCGCGCGCATCATGACCGTGCTCGTGAAGAACTGAATATCATCATAACTTGTTAAATACTTACATGATACTAATGAAACTTCACATACATTTGAAGGCAGTTACAAGCTTCACAATAATGTTTAAAGTAAGTCTTTAGACCTCTTATTGAGAGTGCTGGGACCAATTGAAGTGTTTTTCTATTTAATGAAATAACCTTTAAGCTATGTATTATTTTGGTATTTTTATTGCAGAACAAATTTAAACTAATTCCAAAAAAGTCTTGTACAAAATATGATAAGAATCCGCTTAACCGTTTCAAAGATCTAGCAAAACCAAAAACGATACCCCAGCAAAATCTCGAATAACTTCGCAACCGAAGAAAGAACAAATACAAAATAAGGCACAACATTTACTTCATCTAGACAACTAATTTTATAGCTAGTATTTATTTAAATATTCCCATTAGAAAGAAAAAGGTCTGGCTGGGGTAACGTTACCTCAGCAGGAAATGTTTTTGTGAAATAATTAAAAAACTATAAGCGCAACAAATTTAAAAATGTGCGCAACAATTACAGAAGCCGCAAAACTAATTATCTATAAGATTCAAATGACCATTTTCGACCACATCTGGCTGAGGTAACGGACACTTTTAATTGAATGCCTGTCATCATGTCATTCAGATACAAATACTCACGGTACAATAGCGGTTCTTTTGTCTGTAGTAGACGTAGAGCTACACGTGTTTTATACCTACCTAAGTAGGTATCTACTATGTATAGGTGTGCTTTGCCTTGCCAGACACCCCAAGTTTTGGCGGGACGCCCCATTTTGTAATTGAAATTGAATGCCCCGCGCCGTCAAGCGCTGTCCGGGTTTTTTGTAGTTTTGTGTCGGTGCACCAGAAATTAAGGTTTTCGTTAGTTGCGTTTTATAATTTTATAAATGAATTAAAAAAATGTGCAATAGCAGGCATATTTACCTACAAAAATAATTGTTATACATATAGGTGTAAAAAAATATTATTTTGGTGTTTTTATTATGTTGTAATAAATCCCGATATTTTTACTTGTAGGAAAAAATCTGACAACGCTGCTACCTAGTCCTACCTACTACTTATAGGACAGGTGTGACTGCGCATGTGTATTGTGGGGGAACGAAAATAAAATACAAAAATAATCGAAATTGCTGGATGTCGGTAGTTATTCGTACAGGATAAGCGTAATTTATTAAACCAATACGATGTGCCTTGACACCTGCGTTGCGTGTGTGACATGGTCGCATGTTAACGTATAAATAAAACAGTGTACATTTATGTCTACCTATCTAATAGATACCTATATCGGTGCTTACATTATGAATAGGTAGCTATTTATGTGGAAATAGTGCGTAAGTGCTAATAAGTGGACAGCCTATCACATGACGGTGACTTAAATAAAATATTATTCAGAAATCAAGTCTTTTTACTGTAATACTAAGGTACTTAGGTGTATAATCCTTAAACACTATTAGATACCTAAATCCAACAAGGGCTATGGTGGTGCACCAGAGGCGAGGAAAACTGTTTCTTTAAAACCATAGTTTATTTTTTAATCTTATTTATTCTATTTTTATTGATATGGGTTTTATAATTTTAATATGAATATGGATCTTGAAATCTGAAATAAATGAATTTTATTTTATTTTATTTTTTATAGTTGCCGTAGCGCGTCGGTGTCGTAGGAACTCGACATGGCGGCCAAATAAAGGAGCTAGCATGCTGTTTCACTCGCACAGTACGGCGTGCGATAGAGAGGAGACGATACGCGATGTAAAAGAATTGACTGCCTTGCCTACTCAGCACAATCACGACATGTTTTAAAAGTAGATGCAATTTAATACCTGTATCTTGATCTATTGTACCGGTAGATAGAGTACCTACCTACTGTCTCAATCACTAGTAGAAAGGTACCTATCAAACTAACAACCTTAGCGCGTTTACAATAATATTCAACGATTCTAGCAAATTCTTCGGCTGTTAGCTTTAGGAGATTATCAACCTTATCACGTAGCAAATAAGATTGATTACTACATAGAGGTTAATCTCTCACGGTTGCAAATGGCAGCTACCTTGTCTATCTTCACTATTCTTTAGTCGGTTAAGTGTGCTGTGGTGCTGATAAAATTAATAGCTGTGACCATGGTAATAGGGTATTGTACTGCCTGTGACACTGGCAGTAATCGTAGTACTATTAAGAATGCGATATTTTGGATGAATGGATGTTTGTTACTCTAACACGCCAGAAAGGCTGCACGGATCAGGGGCCTGCACCACCATATCTTAAAACAGTATCATTTTAATATTATTTTGTAATTTTAGTTCTTCGATTTTCAACTCTAGGCGCTGGACCGAGCGTTGAAAACCAACAGTGCGCAAGGCGAAGTTAAGAAATGGTTGTTCGGCACGGATACAGATTATAGTCTGGAATATAAGCATATTGATTACATTTTATCTGAAATTTACGGTCCCCGTAGGATAATATCACAACATCATCGTGGGCAAAGTCGCAAGCAGAAACTAGTTTTTAAATAAAAAAATTATGTCCTTTAGTTCCACATTTCGCCGCAAAATATACCGAGCGGACTGTCAATCGTTACAAAGGAGAGGCCCCCGGCCGCTGACGTACCGGTGCCGGCAGGCGGCGCCGGCCGCGCTTATTCCGGTTTTTGGGACCAACTTTACTCGCTAATTTCTCACATAAAAAACCATCTCTGATACTTATGGTATCCATAGTTTTTAAAGGCGCTTCATTTTTTTGGCATCGTTGTCGGGGCGTATTTTATTAGCTTTTGTAATGTTGGTAGTAAGTATTAAGTAGACGATAACGTATTTGGCATGTAATAGATTTGCAAAAACTTAAAACCTGTTCGATTGTGTGCTCACTTTTTGTTTGATAAAATACTATGACCATTTAGTAAGTAACCAAAAACGAAGGCAATACAATTTTGGAGAGTAAGGTTAAAATATAATGTATTAAAGGGTTAATAAATAATAAAAAGGGCGCCGAATTTACCGGTACCCTTTTTGCATTGAAATTGTATTTTTTTCGCGTGTCGGCAGCCCCCTCCCTGTTTTTCTCGTCCGTTTGCTCTTTAGTTCGAGTTTGGGTTGATAGGGTGGGGTAAGATTACAAGCCCGCTACTAACTTCCCATATTTCCCGGGATAAAATGGTCTAACCTAAGATTTCGGGATTACTTTATGATGATTAAAGTATCGAAATTATATTTGACAGAAGTAGTCATATTTTCCCGAAATTGTTTTATTTTCAAATTACTTAGGTACTTATAAAGATAACTACATTGAAGTTTTATGATGACGATTTATCAATAATTTTGTTGAATAATAATATCTGCAATGTCGGTAAAACAGCGTTGCGATTCGCCCCTTCAATCGGTACCCCCAATAATTAATTAGCTTTACTACGTACCTACTACACTCTCAGTTGTTTCATATCCCTTTTAAAATTTCATCCCCCTCATCACCCCTGCATTCCTATTCACCCTGCTATAATGGTACCTACCTAAATAATATGCCAGTTTTGTATAAGTATGGGATCGATTAGTATGTATACTTACCCTGTTATAAAACTTCTTGATGAAAGTGTGTAAACAAACCTTAGTTCAGGGGGTCTGCCATCTTCATCTTTTCAAACATTATTATTTAAATAATACTTTGCCCTGCGCATTGTCAGATTTTCAACGCTCGGCCCAGCTCCAAGAGTTGAAAATCCAACAACTGAAAATACAAAGTAATATTATAATGGAACTGTTTTAAGACATGGCGGTAGGTAAGCCAATAGTTCAATTATTAACACATGAAATTCGTCAATATTTTGAAAATTTCATCTTTATATCTCACAACTTATTCAAACAATGATTGTTATTTGAATAACATTGTATTATTGTAATTGAAAAATTGTCGCCGAAAAACAATTTCCAAATGAATTTTTATGGTCATTTAAAATTAAGCACCTATTCGAATGAATACTTAATCAAATCAATTCACTCAATTTGTTAATGGCATAATAATTTGACATCCGCAGGTAATTTGTTTACATTTTTATTGAATTGTGTTCGAACAGAGTAAAGGTGCTTTATTGCATTATAACAGGCGTAATATGGTTATAAAAAAACCATCCAACGAATTTTAAATATATTTGTTGTAGGTAGGTACTAAAAACTATAATTAAATGCTATATGAAGGAGTAATTACATTATTGTATGTACATTTCGGTTGCTACGTCGCTTCGTCAAGGTTGTCTGCTCTTGTGTCTGTAATAATAATAAAATTAATTTTGCAACTGAGCTCTGTGCAGAGATTGAGTCGTAATAATACCTACTTTGGTGGATTTCAAGGGAAATAACGTAGGTACCTAAAGACTAGGGCTGCCAAAATTGTTTTCAATAAAAAAAAAACATGATAAGTTTGAAGTAGGAAAATTTAGAGCAAATTTGAAAAGAAAAGCATTTAATAATATACTACCCATCATTCGTTTACTTTTTTCAAACAGGTTTTATTTATGGGTTGGGATACTACAAACAAAATTGGTAACATAAAGTCCTAAAAAAGCTTTAGAACGTGCTAATAAGTGTTCATAATTAGTACTATAATGGTGTTGTAAACGTTTAAAAAACGCCAACGGCCCTAGTTTTGTCACTGATTACATAAAGGTTTTCACGGTGATAAATCAGCTCTATAGTTGAAATATAACAGTGTATAGAACTGCTGCAACGTTTATGCCACAAAACAACAGCAGCCATATTGTTACCAAAAACGAATTACGGTTTCTTTGTGTCTAATCTATATCTAAATACTCCATTAATATAAATTTTATATCACGCTTTAGTCTCGTATAAAGTTATAGAGCTACTTAGAATTTTAGTTATTTAACAACTGCACCAGGAATCGCTGGTACTATGTAGTCCTATAGAAGACCATCAAGCCTGTATTCCCCGAAGGGTTAGGCAGAGGTGTACCAATGTACACCCACAGTTCGCCGGTATATTTAGGTCCCATGTAATAGGGGGCGAGCCTATTGCCATTAACTGGGCACAAATCCAAACTCCGAGCTGCTACTGAGAATTTCATTGAAAAACCCAAAAAGATCTCTTCCTATAGAAGAGTGTCATGAATTACAGAATTAGCGCTATAGCGATGTCGAGGGAGCTTTTAAGAAGCTATAAGGTGACGTAATGGTTGTGCAAGGAACTTTTATGGTGCAGATTGATCCTGTAGCAGTATTTTCGATACTGCTACAATACTAGTAGTGTAAAAGTTGTTTTGACGCAATATTAGTGCAAAATAGATACATAAAAGTGTCAGTAAGGTTGCTGCTTTGCATTTTTTATATCTATCACAGTGTACCCTTTCGGTGAATAAAGGCATGATGGTGTTACATAGTCTAAAGAATAAAAACGACCTGTTTTAAAACCTTTCTAGTACAAGTAGTCACAATGGATACCGATATAGGCCTACTGTATCACTGTTTGTTGATAAAACGACGCTTTTGTTAGATACTTAGGTAGTGACGCTGAAATAGAATTTTGTGTTGTTTTCTTTATTTTTATTTAATAGTAAAAAGTATAACGCATTGGAAAACAATAAAATATCTTTTACTGTTTTAACGTGGTTTTAACAGTTTACTTGGCAACCCTACTAATGACTAAGGTTAGGTACCGAATCGAATCTAGCAGGCGCTGTAAAAACTGGCTGGTTTTGTTTTAGCCAATCCCTTTTGTAAGTTTATGCTTACGAGATAAACTCTGTTCTAATTTTAAAATTAAGTAAAGGACTTGTCTTGGCTGTTTTGTATAAAATATAGAATTATAATAGATAATAATTTCAATTATAGCAATGTAGCCACAAAGTAATAGCAACTAGATTTTAAGAATACTTAAAACAAAAAAGTAGTTCGAACCTCCCCCAAGGTATATGACAGTCCCTACCTACTTGAATAAAATACCTACCTATGCAAAATAATTGCGTTTGGCTATTATCTAGACATCGATATTATTTTCAAATAAACTTTACTATCTTACGTATATTTTTTTCACGTAAGTAGACAGGCAACATTGTAAGTAGTTTCATTAATATTCAACTATTTTTTTTAACCGCTGACCTAGATAGGCTCGTGTAAATCGTGTTTATCATCACTGAAGGGAAAATAATGATCTTTGTCTATTTGTTTGTGCACACAATATTGTTGTTTTATCCTTGGTATGACTTTATCTCATCATAAACATAAACCTACACATTCACGCACTTTTGTTTTACAATGAATAAAAAACTTGGGAATGGAATTTCATACGCTTACGGCCTATTCTTCTATAAAACAATAGTGCCAATAAACTAAAGGGTGAGTAAAGTAGTATAAAAATGTACATACAACCAAACAGAAAAAATATCGATTCAAATTAGTTATGCAACATGCCGCTGTGTCAGAGCAGACTTTGGCAGCACGATCTTGAAATACAGTACGATACCAAACGGGTCTTCAAAAATAATAATTTAGAACGCAAAGAACGTGCTGCCACCTATGAGCAGTTAGAGGAAATTTGTACTATGTTACCACATAAAAATATTTTGTAACTAAATGGTAGAAATTACAAATCCAGAAAAATCCACGTCGTAGCACAGACTAAAATATTGAGAATAACCAAGATAAAAATTAAAAGGTGAATTAAATTTAAAAAATATAACTTACTTTCTTTTTGTGTGATGGACACACGAGAGGTAAGATAAACTCATGGTGATAACCTGTTTTTAACATGAGAATAGCTGTATGGAAACAGTACAGTACAACTGCTGGGTGGAAATTAACCTGTTAGTATTATATGAGGAATTGTGAGATTATCCAGCGTGCACCGGATATGGATTATATTTATAGTAAGTGGCAGCGCTGTTTTACGTTAAATATTGATAAAAACTCATAACGCGGCAACAATAACGATATATTTATAATCAACGTTTAAAATATCAATAATGATCTCAAAATTATATGAGTACTAGCTTTTGCCCGCGACTTCGTCCGCGTGGATTAATAGTTCCCGTTCCCGGGGGATTTCCGGGATGAAAACTATCCTATGTCCTTTCTCGTCTCCCAGACTATATCTGCACCAAATTTCATTGAAATCGGTTCAGTGGTTTAGGCGTGAAGAAGAGACAGACAGACAGATAGACAGACAGACAGACAGAGTTACTTTCGCATTTATAATATTAGTAAGGATTAGTAAGGATTATTACGACAGATTATTATTACGGCACCAATTTCGAATCCTCACCCAAATCATCTCAATGCAGCTTCATTTATGAAAGTTTAGTTTGATTTTTTTTACCATTTTCATTTATTTCTAAATATACTTTCTATCGGGCTAACATCCGTTCAAGATTCCCAGAATTTGTCCTAGTTTAGAGGGCGTGCGGGGGTCACCCAGAAAAGCTTTTCAAAAAGTGTTCATATACACTGCAATAAATTAAAATAATGCAAAATGAGAACATAATGACGTTATAATTGTGTTAGTAAGTATATTTTAGGGCATCCGGGAAATATTCTAAATAACACCCATAATGTCCTTGGTTTAGAAGGATTTTTAAAAAACCCCACTGCAAAGTTCACAACCATATCAATAAAAATTATAGAACTCTCATAAAACTTTTTTAAGCTCTCTGATGCAGTTGTAGTGTAGCAGTGTGTTATTATTACACATTAAATTATAAGGCTCGTTTAGTAGAGCCTGGAAAAGATAGGGTCTGGAAAAAGAAGCCATCTTTTATTTGTAACATACAAACTTTTTTATGATATTAAAGTACTTATATTTTTGTCTTTGGTCTTTCTAGATATTTAAAACAGTATAGAATTTTAAATGGGTAATTATTTCTAAATTTTCTGAAGCGAGAATAAAATATGGTAGGTTTAAAAAATAGTAGGTTTTCAAACGTTGGAAGATTTTTGGTTGTAACCTGGCAACATTTTTTTAATTGACCGCCACCCGTGAGCGAATCGTTCGCTCGATCTCGCTCTGTCGATCGAGTCCGGTTGTGGAAGCCATTTTATTCTTGTGAATGTGACAAAGTATTTTTTGTGATTTTCCGTATAAGGAATCGTGTCAATGTGTACCTGCATTGAGTGTATTTCGTGACGTGTGATCGTGATATCAAAATTGAGAATGTACGTGTTTCAAATTGGTTTGTGTTGACCTGCCCCGTTTCTTACGCGGTCATACAGCAGGCATCGATTAGTGCAGCAAGGCGGCCTCTAATAACGGCGAATCGAGGGTGTAGGACCAGTTTGTGGGGTGCGCCATGGGCAACAATGCAGCCACCGCTAATAAGAAGGTGGACGCCGCCGAAAGCGTCAAGGAGTTCCTCGATCAGGCCAAAGAGGATTTCGAGGAGAAATGGAAGAAGAATCCTACCAACACCGCCGGATTGAACGATTTCGAGCGAATTAAAACATTAGGTACTGGCTCGTTCGGTCGAGTCATGATAGTTCAACATAAACCTACGAAAGAATATTATGCTATGAAAATATTAGATAAACAGAAAGTGGTTAAATTGAAGCAGGTTGAGCATACGTTAAATGAAAAACGAATCCTTCAAGCTATCAACTTCCCCTTCCTGGTGAGCCTCAAGTTCCATTTCAAGGACAACTCGAACTTGTACATGGTGTTGGAGTATGTGCCTGGCGGTGAGATGTTCTCGCATCTGCGCAAGGTGGGGCGCTTCTCTGAGCCGCACTCCCGCTTCTACGCGGCCCAGATCGTGCTCGCGTTCGAGTACCTTCACTACCTGGACCTCATCTACCGGGATCTCAAGCCTGAGAACCTCCTCATCGACTCGCAAGGTTACCTCAAAGTTACAGATTTTGGTTTCGCGAAGCGCGTCAAGGGCCGTACGTGGACGCTGTGCGGCACGCCCGAGTACCTGGCGCCGGAAATCATCCTTTCCAAAGGATATAACAAAGCTGTCGACTGGTGGGCGCTCGGCGTCCTAGTATACGAAATGGCGGCTGGATACCCGCCGTTCTTCGCCGACCAGCCTATCCAGATTTACGAGAAAATCGTTTCGGGTAAGGTCCGCTTCCCCTCGCACTTCGGCTCAGATCTGAAGGATCTGCTTCGTAATCTATTGCAAGTCGATCTGACTAAGCGTTATGGTAACCTGAAGGCTGGTGTGAACGACATAAAGGGCCATAAGTGGTTCGCGAGTACCGACTGGATCGCCGTCTTCCAAAAGAAGATTGAGGCTCCGTTCATCCCGCGCTGCAAGGGTCCAGGCGACACCAGCAACTTCGACGACTACGAGGAGGAGGCATTACGTATCTCATCGACTGAGAAGTGTGCGAAGGAGTTTGCCGAGTTCTGAGCGCGTAGTTGGTGCCTGCAAGCGGACACTCCCGTGAGTAGGTGTTTTTAGTGAATCTTCCGTGACATTGTGGTCGTGGAACGGTGACAAGTGCGTCTCTTTGCCACAGCTTTGGGTGATTATAGACGCTGAGGCGGCCCCTGGCTGGCACCCCATGTGGATCAAATTTGGAGTGTAGGCAAGATGATAGTAGAACTGATTTCCGATATTTCGGTGGCGTTCATTTGCTTAGTGCCCTTTCAAGTTGACATAACATAGAGCAGGTAGAGGAGCAGAAGTGATCCTTGTTCTGGTGATATCCTGAGTGTTACCACTGACACCTTGTACCCGCAGCGTCTCGCTCAGCACTCAATGTCTTGCTACCTGGTCGTTCATATGGTACATGGTAGTTTGCTGTTGGTAGCATTGGGATGTGGTGAGCTTTATTATTATATAATATTTTTTATTGTTTTTACGAAATAATGAATACAATTTTGTAATATGTAATTATGATCAAATTTTTCTTGTTGCTTTTAAGATTCACAATCGAACTTCTCAATTTCGATTTTATCTAATTACATCACTTAACCATCTTAGAGCAATTATGATGACCATCACTAATATTTTAGTAGATTACTGAATTGAATTTCCTAAAACTACCTATACAATTACTTATCTTGATGGAATGTTACCTATAATTAATTATGTATAGGTTCTAATTAATTGACATTTCGTTATTGGTTTTATTTATAGTGTTAATATTGTTGTATCAGTTGATATTTTTAACTAAGGAACTATAACTACATCAAACTATTGAAGAGATTAATTTATTGTATATGTATTCATTGTAGTTGTGTTCACATGTGCAATTTGACCTGTGTTTGTGATCTGATGTGAGTTTTCATTTGAATATAAGTGTAATTTGTATTAGTTCCTTATTTTGTAGGTTTAAGTGTAGTTATGTTAATTGTGGAGTCAAACCATACAGAATGTGCATGAATACATCTATATATTGTAAAGTCAGCCTCTCAACAAACTGTGCTATGTGACCTGGCCTTATTGCTAGCATCAGTTTATACTAAAAGCAATAAATATTGTTCATTTAAACATATTCCAATTTACAACAATATGTCTGTCCTGTTAAATGTTTATAGTTTTATACATTACAACTTGGTATTCAGCACAAAATAAGACATGAGAGAATTTTTATATATGAGATATTGTTTTCATTAAGAATAGGAATATGTTTAAAGGTACCTAGTGTTAGATCATTGAAGCGCGGCGTCAAGTCGCGTTGATATCTTGTCATTGAGACTGATGTTATCAATAAGCATGTGTATAATGAGAACGATATCATTATAATCAGGTTCAGCAATTAATTTCTTTCCCACCATTCTCTGGAGTGCGTGATACAGCGATGATTAATTGGCAATGTTTACTATAAAGTTTGTTAGCTATTAGATGTAGGACTTTGAATCCAGGCTGTACAAATAAATATCTAGTAATTCGTAGTGCATTTTACATTGTGTACATTGTGAGCGTCTGTGGTAATAGTTATTAGGTTGAAATCATGGGAAGGTTACTTAACCGCTCTATGCACATTCATACTATTATAAAAAGTTACTGATGTGACTTGAGCTATGTCTGATGCATGCATAAGATTGTCGTCTTTGAGTTAGTACTGTCCTCGTTCTTACAATTGGAACTGGTCAAGTTATGATAATAACTACTTGTAAAATCATATCAAATTGTACACTAAATTAATCATTTTGAGTCAATGTATATTGTAAACAATGCATTCTCAATCTTTTCTATGATCAATGTCAAACTTCAAATGAATTTGTATTCAAATTGCTTATTTATACTTTTTTTACTAAGCACTGTGCTAGATATATAAACAATGTCTTGTGGTGAAATGTCTACATTATTGTCAAATTTTGAAGCCGTTTTTAAATTATATTTTGTATGCTTATTAGTTTTAAAATCAAGACCTATAATTTTATTTGGTGCCATAGTTATGTTTTGAAAATGGTCCTCCTTTGTAAATATTTAGATGATATTGTAAATGTTTTTATTCTCTTAATCATTAAATTCATTGCCTACTTCTTTACAACCAAACATTATATTGCTGTGCTAAATTGGTACTCTTGTCGCATTATTATGTCAGTATTAAACTTTGCACCTTTTTAAGTAAGTAATAAAGTAAGTCTCGAAGTATCAGTGAATAGTAGAACAATATTTAATAGCTAGTCACTTCATACTTGTTAATTTTATAAACTTAACGCCGTTTCGGAAGTGGCCATGTTGAATGCTTGGTGTCCAAACACTTAGGTATTTATTAAGAGTTAGCTAGTAGAATTTTATAGAATAGTTAATTTCAGAGTTTTGATAGTGAGAGTATACCAAGTCTAAGTAAAATACACGCTTCTTTTCCATCTGGCATCAGTGAGTCGAAGGCAAACTATAATTAATCATTTTCAGATTGCTTTCGACACATTGTTCTAGGCTACAGTTATTTTTTAGCGCGAGATGTTTTATCTATTTTCTATTGTCTGAGCTTGCCTGTGGACTAATGAGTTATTTGCTACTTTGTAAGAAAGTGACATTCACCAAATAGACATTGTTTAACGATTCGAACGTTGTTTAAAAAATCGCGTAATCTAATTCTACTGCAGTATCGTAGTGTCAAAGCAGCGTTTAATTTAAAAAAAATATATTGTATTGACTAATAAGAGTATCTGATGTGTACCCTTCGTTACAGTCATTGTATATAACTGTAGAGTGATCGTATCCCCAGTAATTAGGAGATTCGGTATCGGCTTTGATATCCGCGATCTTTCATTCCAATTAGCTTCACAACTTGCTCATTGACACAATATGAACGTTCTAATGTGAACATTTTAAGCCATTTTGGATATTATAAACATTAGTGTGACCGTATGTGTATTTGCGAACCGTCGTCTTTTTATATCTGTGCGTATTAAATATTCAAATGTTCACATCTAGATCTATTATATCGAGTGCCTATAGCATTGAAAGTTCAAGTGTAAAAAGTCAGTTAATTTCAGTAATTATTTGTCACCATGTATTGATCTTCCATAAAATTACGATGAAATTAAAATATCGATGTAACAGTAAACAAAATGGTTTGATTTTTTATTTCATAGAGGTATTCTATTAATGTTGACTACACTATAATACGTGTATTTGGCACATCTGTTAGTCGACGTATGTTGGCTTGGTACGTCGAAGATAAAATATCTGGCGAGGTATACGTATGTTATATTGTTTGACGTTGTTCGCACGTTTGGAGGAGCACGGCTATAGCACGTGGGGCGAACGAGCCGGTTTAATACGTGGCTTCCTAATAAAGCGGAATGCTCCGCCGCCCGCCCGTACGCTCTTCATCATTGCCAGACAGATAAAGATTTGTTTTATCGCTCACTGTTTCTATACTAGATGCAATAATTTACAATTATTTTCGTACTACAGCGATTTCTCACTAGGTAATTAAACAGTCGTGTCGCAGATTTTTTGTCTGCTATTAATCATTATAATAATATTGTCTCTTCTGTTTTTGTTTGCTCCAAATTATTTGGGCAATGTTGTTATTACTTATAACAGGACGATAAGATACTCTGAATTTGCTTAAATTAAATTAGATAAAATATGGCATTTTAATGGCGTGTTTGCAATTTTATTGGATCTAAAAATCATTTGATCTGTATGAAATCTGATCTGATCTGATTTGTAAATGAAAGGGAGTCAACGAATAACTTAAAAAGTATCGCAAAAATCCGTTCGACTGAAACGAATTTTTATTTCGTTCACGTTTATTTCCAAGCACACAAGATGAACATTCAGTCTAAACAAAATGAGCTCAAAATTCACATTTTACGATTGTTTGAAATTCTGCTTGCGAATGTTACCGTGAGTTGACGCAGACAATATATTTTTACATAATTATGAAAGACATGATACTACTATTAAAACCTTTTGCTTGTACCTAATAAGGTGACTACATGAAATTCTGTCTGTGTACGTAGGTGGTACGATTACTGATTCATACAAACATGTACTTTGGTAGTTTTGAATCATACATATTTGCTGACATTGAGGTAAAATTGTAAAACTTGTGTTCTAATTACATATTTATTTAGTAGAACGCTGTTATAAGATTTAATAAACTAACTAATTTATAATGTATTTTTTACATTATTTTGATGTTTGTCAAAATGTATTATCTTCCGTGCATGTGAATACATTTGCGTTCGATAACCTTTAGATTAAATACTAACATTAACAGTTTGGCATGAACATACAAATCTTATTCTCAGTTTGTCATAGTGTGAAATAGTCGTATCTGTCTTTTAGACTTCTGTCTTTTTGACTGCATGAGTAATAAAAAATCTGAAATATGCACAATTTAATGCAAATCCTACATGGTCACCAGAAAATTTAAGCGGCGACTAGTGATAGAAAAAAATAATAATATCTTATTATTGTTAAACGACTTCCGGGAGTCTTAAATTAATCATTTTCATATTTTTTCAGTAATTTTCTTGCATAATATTCAGTGTGTACAGAAAATCATCTTTGTAACCATGATTGTTAGTAGTGGTGTAGGATAAGTATGCTCTGATTTGACACGCGATCCGCTTTGTGAGAAGTAGGATCATTATCAATCCACACAATAGATGTTTAGTTGGAAACCAAACAATCTCTGGTCAGAAACGATTCATTTTCCACTTGCATACGGTCCTTTGGCTTCACGTAATATTTTCTTTATAGGTTTTAAACTGAATATGATTGTCTTTGATGCAGCACGTTATTGTTGTGTGAGCGGTGCCAACATTCCATGGAATACTCCACCGAATTTAAAATACTGTATTTTTTAGAGACGCGTGGTAAAGAATTCTAGATTAAAATTCTCGTTCGGATATTAAAGATTTGAGATAAAATTTTCAAGTAAATTATCGGAGTTTCAAGTATTATAATATTAATATTCTTTAACTTAGGTATAATAATTAAATAATACAATCCATTACGAATATTTAGTCCCCTTTAAGTATCCTCCTACTTCAGAACACTAGATAGTAGAGTTGCTTTAATGTGTCAAATATTGATCGGTTCATAAGTGGGACACACATAATAGACCTGTCGGCACTCGTGTAGCATTTTGCGCGAATAAGTAGGTGTGTTGTTGCCTATAAGGCTGGTTCGTTCTCGCAACCGACTGTTGCAACCTTGGGGCCTGAGAAAGCACATGTTACGTATGCCCACCAGTGTATACGCGGCCCGACATTGCGGAATAATCTTTGCTTATGAACAGGCGTCGCTCACAATTGCAACATCCTCTTTAATTTCGATAACAAATGAGCGCGTTAGTTTTGAGGTAAATGTCAACTTTTCTATATTTAAAACCCGTTTAGTGCCGCGACAAGCCGCCGAATAATATCCTTGAATTTAAATAGGTATGTTATTATCACTCAACACAACACGCACTCTCACGCTGTTACGAATTTGACTTGATTAACGTTGTGAACAGCTTGTATTTTCTAATCCAGGACGTCTGGTAGATAGAATGGTCCATTGCCCACATTGTGGTTGTCACCTATTAACTGTAGCTCCGTAGTTGTTTGTTCGATATAGTAAAAGTTAGGAATCAAATCCATCCTTTCATATTTGTTCGCCAGATGTCCATTTTCTACTCTACAAAGTTTGTATCTAACGTCATCGGTACTACACACATGCTAATTTTCACATTCAAACACGGCAATATCATCCAAGGTTTGAACCGTTCTAGTTTCATCTCGCTCTTCTCGTTAGAATAGGCAGATAGCAACTATTTTATAGTCACGTATTCGCTGGGTTTTCCCACGTTATTTGATACTTTGTTCTTCGATGGCGATTTTTTGTGTAATTAACAAGTTTTTGCTTCGACTGTTACTCTGAATATCATTGTAAAGTTCTAAAATATCTTTCAATTACTATAATCGGTCTTTATTAGTGCAAGACATGAACGAATAACAATAAACTGCACAGCGCACACTTGAATAATTCATGAAATAACAACTTGTATTTTAGTTACGTGCCAAACATAGAAAAACTACCTATTAAATTCCAGTTAAGATAAAAACAAGTTTTGAAGATAACAACTTTTTGTATAGCGAGTTATAAAAGGGCTCGAATTAACTGGGTAATGTTCTCCAAAGACGTTAAGGTATTAGGAAATTGGCAGGTGTAATGTATTGTATATTTTCCATAATATTCATAGCTGTAAAGCGGAGTGCTCACAAAGCGACCGTTTTATGACTAGTAAGGTCGGCAGACCCGTTCAAGGTTTATAGGAAACCGTCCGAGAACGTTTTGTGTCAGCGTTCTCTTTATAATTCAGATTCTTTTAATGTGCAGGGGCCACGTTTGAAATATGCTTTTCCTGTGATGGGACAGATATTGCGCAGTTTCCGTTTCAATCATTCCTGCCTTTGAAGCTTTTTATGGGCCACTATTAAATGCTAGTGTAAGGTAAATATTTATTTTAAATTCTTTTTCGGGAATCAGTATTAGTACGTATCCGACAGATTTTATCTTTCTAAATGGGAGAATAACTTAATACACCTACGGCCGCTATCGCAGCCTATTTTGCATATCCAAAAATAACGCAAATTGTACCGCAACCGCGTTCATTTACCTCATTTTTAATGTTTCTTTTCACTCCACAACATCGTGTAAAACACATTACGTAACGTTTCCCTTAGGGGTTCTCATCAAGTTAAAGAACCCTTTGCTTATGAGAAAACACAAAAGTATTCCCAGGACTGTTCAAGAGTAGCTAACTAATGTTTGCAAATGCTACAAAAGGTTTTCATCTTATTTAGCGTCGTCAAAAGTGTAAGTAAGTAAATGAAGTTACTTTATCGTACACCTAGGGTTCATTAGATGGACTAATTACATATTAAATTCGAATTTGGTACGTTTTTGCAACATACTTATGGGAGTTGTTTTTCTTTAAATAAAGTCTAAAATCATCAGCTAACTCACTTGACGGCAGATTCACTGATGTCAGACTTTAAAAACTGAAAGTTAAGTTAGTCTTGACTGTCTAAGCCAGGATCTCAGAACTTGGAAGTCGTGTTCATGATTATGTAATCGGTCAATCTCGATTAGACGACTTCCTACTCATAAAACACTTTTATTACTTAACTAATGTAATGACAATTTTGATTATATGATAAGATTAATAAAATGTAAGGTCGTGTGCAATAAAATTGTTAGGTACGGTTGGCGACGCATACATTAGGACTAAGAATTAAAGTTATGATGATTGGTCGTCTAGCTTTATTGGTTCAATTAATCTTTAGTTGCGAATAGTGAGAGTGTGGCGCCAAACTTGTGCTGGCTGGAGATCGTTTGGGAGATTTAATATCCGTCGTCTTTCAATCGCTTCTCGCTATCTTCCCTCTGACATCATTTTTCAGCAAGATAATATCACTAATAACTGTTTCGTACATCAATAATAATTGCGGTCTTGCATTGGTATTCTGTAGACATGTCTGTCGGATTGGTGAGCTTGAAGCTTGGTGGGCTTGCCAGCTCACCTTCAATTCATCATCATATCAGTCAAACAACGTCCACTGCTGGACATAGGCCTTCCCTAAAGACAGCCACAATTACCGGTCCTGTTGTCCGCATCCGACAATTTCCCGCGACCTTTACTAGGTCGTCGATCCACCACCTTCAATTCACTTCTATAAACTCATCGAATGAGATATTTACAAAGTAGACCGGTTGATTAGAATATTACTCACTTGCTGTTATTCCAAGCTCCCATGTACCTTTACTTTTGACGAAGTTATGTACGCTACTGATGCTGCAATTATAAAATGGCCACATACTTAATGGCTCTTATTATTTATGTGGAAACTGATTCCTTCATTTGTTGTGAATGTTAGAGGCCATAGAAGCATATTTCCCCTTTTAATAACAACTTGAGAATTCATGTAAACAAATATTATAAAGAGTTGTTTGTAGAGATTTTTGTTTGTAATGGATAAACTCAAGAACTTCCTGACCGATTAAAAAATATTTTTCCGATGGAAACTTACATTATAAGCGTGTAACATAGGCTACATTTAATTTTCAAAATTAATTAGGGATCCGTGAGAAAATTCTCTCAATCTTGTTTTCATATAGAAATCCCAAGTTCCAAAGACGAAAGAAGGAAAATTATTGAAAGGGGAAGATGGTATGACCTTCAACACTCACAGCAAAGGAATGAATCAGTAAGACTATGGATCACACGAATGGAATTGAAAACATCCAAGTAATTTCCTCTTTAATGTATAAACAGATAGATGTTTTTACTTTTTCATATTTGTTATTAGTCTCGGCTTACCATTATGCTTTGTTCTTTTTATTCTGATTCGCATGATTATTATCTCTTTCGAGTTTTCAACATTTCCTTTACATAACCAATCAATTAGTAAGCAGCGTTACGTGTGTATATAATGACGAATTTAACATACATAACATACCATCACGCCTGTATTCCCCTAAGAGTAAGGCAGAGGTGTATCAATGTACACCCATAGTTCGCCGGTATGTTTAGGTCCCATGTAATGGGGTGAGCCCAAGGTGAGCCTATTGCCATTAACTGGCAACAAATCCTAACTTCAAGCTGCTACTGTGAATTTTATAGAAAAACCCAATAACACTTTGCTTGACCTGGGAATCGAACTCAAGACCTCTAGCGTAGCAGTCGCGCTTAGAACCACTAGGCTAACGAGGCAGTCGATGACGAATTTGTTAAAGTAATATTCATTTTCTTGTTCTATTCACATCTTTTAGTGCAATTTTGTATTAACAATGTAAATAAACTCTGAGAGTGATAAATTATAAACAATGAACGGAAACTGTACAGAATATACAAATATGCATAATTGTATACGTACCTCCCAGTGGAAAGCAATGGAATACATACTCGTATTTAAATAACCAGTTTGTATCGGTACGAACAGTATTTATTTGTGAACTAATTTGATTGGATGCGAATGATAGATAAACAATGGAAAATCAACGGTGACATTTCCATAGTAACGAAGTGGATTGTGTTCATTGTTGATTTACGCATACCGATGAGGCTTATAGGCATTCACGACTGATTTTGTTACCGATTTTTTGTCGGCCGTGTGCGTTGGTATGCACGGTTGTGTGGTTGTGGCGTGTGATATTAGAATTCAAATTCATATGTTCCATTCTCGCTGACAAAGAAATCTATCAAATATTAGTCAAGAATCCGGTTGCAGAACGTTACATTTCATGCGTTTGAACAAAAAATGAAAAGGCAGGCAAAATAAAACAGTAATTTGTTTTTTCTTCAGAAATGTAATACGCGCTTTTCATTTCCAAGTTCACCAATGTTTTTTTTTGTCCTACAAACATTAGTCATCGTGGCACTAGGACCTTCGTCTTGTCCTTGTTTTACAATTACACCTATGTAAATTTCTGAAGATTCAAGTTGAACGTACGAACGTCAGATAAGCATAGTACGAAACTCTGAAAAATTATCTTTGGCTCCTTGTCTAAAGACTGCGTATCTTATCGTGAACGATAAACTGCTGAACGGTATGCTTTCGGAAGGTACGCTACGAGGTCGTGGCTTCGCTTGTTTTATGAGTCTACCCTCATATTGGAAATTAGCGAATTTTATTAGTTAGGTCAATAAATACATCCTCAAGTATCTACCTATTTACTAATAAATATCTTAAGAAAATAACGTAGGTATTAAAGGATTAACTAACAAGGAAAATCAAGGGATGTCTTACAACAGAAATAAACGGGGAAAATCATTACTTAATTCAATTAAAGTACACGAAAGTAACGTAATTGGACACCTGAAATTATGTAATGTGGCGGATCAGGATACTCTGTTCTACTGTTATTGTAGATGATGTCATTCTGTGTTATTCAGTCTCATATTTTTCTGCTACCCACTCTAATTATTATGAGAAAGTGTAAACTCGGGACTGGCAGCTCCATCAATTGCAGTCGGGGCGTGGCGGATGGCAGGAGTGACGTCAGACGCGCGAAAAATAACGCCGGTCTATTACCGGACGGTTAATATGGTACATCTATCTTCGGGGCATTTCTTATAACGGATCAAGCAAACGTACAAACAGTGCAAGGTAATGTTATTTTGCCAAGAGGTTATCAAGGAAAACATGTGGATTTTGTTTGTTGATAAACGCGATAAAGTCACCGTTTGCCTCGATTTGAATGAATTAAACACTTCGGTGTTGTGATAACATTGTTCTTGAAGTATGGGGTCTTTTGGAAGTAGGTAATCAAGTGGGTTTGCACGCACGGGCTGTGTGGTGTTGAAGAGTACCTACCTAAAGGTTTAGGTAGTGGGTAGCGTAGGTAGGTGTTTTGTACTTTTTTGCCACCTAAATACTGATTAATAACGACACGAAAATCTTTATTTCACGAATTTTACTGCAAGATAAAGGTCAGGGCTTTGATCGTCCTAACACTTAATTTTTTTATTTTGTGTATCTTCTAGTAAGAGCCTGAAGCACTTTAGCGCTCATAAGGGAGCCACTTTGAACAAGTCTGATGTAAAAAGAACCTGGAAAAAAAATAGGTAACGTAGTTTAAAATCAGCCTATGAAATTCAGATCTTATCTACTAGTGCAAAGGGTAGAACTTTGCATTTGACATCCAAATGTCACCGGTATCATTAGCATACCTAGACTTTACTCCACTGAGTTTAGATTTCTTATCACAAGTGCTCGTCATTCAGTCCTTTCATGAAAACATTCGAAAATTAAAAGATATTTAAAAATTTTAATTTAAATCTTACCCCCACTGCGACATGGAAGGGGCCACTAAGGGCCAAGGCCTGCCGGGGCTGCGGGTTGTTCGAAAGAGATACCGAGCCCCCGGAACGCAAAGGGCACATGAAGGAACATAGATGGTTTTTTAGTCAGTAAAAGTCTGACACTCCCTCCCGTCCCGCCCATTGGGTCATTGTATGATTTTACCATATTAAAAAAAAAAAAAAAAACCCCCACTGCGAGCATAATTCTTATTAATAGCAAAACGAAATACGACCATCTAGTGATGTACTTTTGCCAAATTAGTATCGATATTTTTGGCAACCTTAATGAGACTACGGATAGTAATTGGATTTATAATTATCAAGTCTTAAATACTTTGTGTCTACTAAAATATCGATTATCCGAATAAATTGTCGGGAGTACGCTTTTATTTAATGTTGTAAGTCTGTCCGCAAAGGTCGACATGTCAGTGACCAATGATTGAAGCGAAATAGCTCATTATGATTGATTTATTATCGACATAAGTTAATTATTGCATGTTATCAGTATATTTAGATAAATACCTTTGGTTATTTACAGTGATATCATTCTTATGTCCATAGTGCAAACAAAAATGATTTGACAAGCACTCGTTTCAAGATTTTATTAAAAACCCATGATGTGTAAATTAAACCTAAGTAATGTTTGCACTTAACCCCTAATTTTCACGAAATAAAAGGTCATGTACAGTCCAAATTGCCGGCGTACTAATTACGTATGTAAATGCTTTCATTTTTAAAATGTATGACTTGGAAGGACAGCGTTGATGTAGCACGCTTTTTATTAGCGCCCGGCCGGTGTAAGTGACGCGATAAACTCAATTAACACGGCACACATTTCCTTTCATAATCGTGTGAACGAAAGAAAGAGATGGCAACAGTCTTTCAATGAATATGTATACCATCGCGCCTGTATTCCCCGAAGGATTAGGTGGAGGTGTACCAATGTACACCCACAGTTCGGTGGAATATTTAAGTCCCATGTAAAAGGGGGCGAGCACAACTCCAAAGTCCGAGATGCTACTGAGAATTTCATAAAAAAAACCCAATAACACTTTCCTAGACCTGGGAATCGAACCCAGGACCTCTAGCATAGCAGTCGCGCTCAGGACCACTAGGCCAACGAGGCTATCATTTCAATGAAATTAAACTAGTTACCCAATTAGGAAAGAGTACTAAAACAATTTTAATAAAAATACAAATGACAGTGTGGAAAAGGGAAATTGTTTTTATCTATCCATCATTTGATAATTAGAATTCGCGTAGGTGCGATATAGTGCGATGACGTCATAGGATATTAATAAAGTGTTTCACGCCATAGAACAAGGGTTTCAGGCGTAAATAAACGGGATGGAGGGGTGAAAATATGGCCAGAATTAGCAACAACGGGTAATTTGTTAGTAGCCTTTTGTAAACAATGTGGTTGACGTAATAAGTATTAGATGGGTGTAGGTACTCAGGTATGGTGTATGTAGCAGACACGTTTAGGTATGTATTATGTAACTTTTTATTTTAACGGGGCGGGAGGGAGTGTCAGACTTTTACTGACTAAACCCATCTATGTTCATTCATGTGCCCTTTGCGTTCCGGGGGCGCGGTTTCTTTCGAACAACCCGCAGATGTATTATGTAACTGCTTTCATGTTCTTTTCCTTTATGATCGGAATATAACCGTTTAGTATCAGAGGCAGCAGGTTGCGTTATGTTTGAGATTCCAGCTGTTGTAGGTACAGCCATTAAATCCATAAGGATTTAAAAATCTGCAATGTTGATCTGCTTTTTTCATTGTGCTCAATAATAATATTGAGCACAATATCAAAGGAAAAATTAAATGGATCTAAGGTTACGATCAAATAAACTTTCTGGTATTGCCTAAAATTTTCAATAGCAGTGAACTATGTTACATCGTGTATTTTTAAATAATACCTTTGTAAAAGTAACATTGTTAATCGAGTTTTGTTGCTGACGGTACTTGCCTATAGGTCGGTTGATTAATTGAAAACCAATTAATATTATTACCATACTACTGTATTACTTACATACTTCGTAAATATGATGTAACCTTAGAAGGTATGTAGAATTGTTATGTCTCGTAATACCTACCTAAATAACACATAACATACCATCATGCCTGTATTTCCCGAAGGGCTAGGCAGAGCTCTACAAATGTACACCCACAGTTCGCCGGTATGTTATGAAGTCTCATGTAATAGGGGGCGAGCTCATTGCCATCAACCAGGCACAAATCCTAACTCCGAGCTCCACTGATAATTTCATAGAAAAACCCAAGAACACTACTCGACCTGGGAATCGAACCCAAGACTTCTAGCGTAATGTAATGTAAGTAATATAATATGGGATCCTAACCACGTTAGACCTATGTCAGTTTAGCAAAATGGCTGAAATTTTAAGGATAAATAGAGGCATATCGATATCGTTAAGAATAGGTATATTATGTGTACCTACTTTTGCTAGTTTCAATATCGGGCCCTTTTTCAGGTATCAGGTTTAAAATCACTTAGCCACGTTTCAGTGAGACGGCAGTTTTTTCATGTTTGTTTCAGGATATTGTTAGAAAAAAGAAATCGTTTATCTGCTACAGTCTATTACGCTGTCACTTTCTCACTGAGAGGTAGATATTGATAATAGGATTTCTTGTCGTGCAGCTGTACTCACGTAAGTAAATTATCTTGATATAAAAAAACAGATACGGCTCGATTTGACACGGTTGGCGCAGTGGCCGAGCGATCGACTGCTGCGCTGCGTGTCGCGGGTTCGATTCCCGCACGGGACAAATATTTGTATGATCTACAGATAGTTGTGCCGGGTCTGGCTGTTTGTGTATGTGAGTTTATATGTTTGTAAACGCACCCACGACACAGGAGAAATTTTTAGTGTGGGGCAACGTTTTTTATTTAAAAAAAAAATAGGAAAAAATAGAAATAAATTTTTCAATCGCCAGATAGGTACCTCGTAACAGATTAATTATAAATGGTATGTTTTCTTGATAATTAATTAATAATGCAATATTATTTATAAGTTATCTTGCTACGCCCTAACAGGGTAATGTACCTACTAGTTTTTAAGCCTAGCCTGTAAAATGGGTTGTGTACATTTGCATTAAATAAATAACATTATGCTGGTTTGACAGTAATCAAAAAGTTTAAGTAAATAAATAATGTCAACCTGTCATATTTATTCTTCAGATAAAATTTATCTGACAATTGAAAAAATTGCCTTTAGTCGAGTTGTCATAAATTTTCATAAAACCACGATGTAAATATAACAGACTGAAATGGTTTATTGTAGTGTAGGTAAATAAGTGCAAGTAACCAAGTAGAAAAAGAAATCAAAACATTTATTTTAATCTGAAATTCACACGAAATAAAAACTAAACTACATTTAAAAAGTAAGCTACAGTAGGTGTAGTTTACCTATCAATATTCATATCATTGCGTCAGCTACTTACGTAAACGTGCTGTCAGACGCCAAACAAAAAAAAAAACAACATCAATACACAGAAAAAGTGTGCAGTGTTGCCAAGTTTTACATAAGAGAATTAGCAATTTTTTTCACAAACTGGCATTACAGTTGCCTGACATTGTTGATGTATTTTTGTTCGTCTGTCTACGTGGAGTGTTTGGCACCAATTCAACGGTGCCGGTGCCTCAATGACGGTTCGCTGTCTATTCCTGTCTGACATTGCTCTTGGTGTTAGGCCACCACAAGGACAGCACGGCCGTGCTCTTGTATTAATAAGTATTTGATACATGATAATTTTAAACTTCTTCTGCTTGTGACGTAGCTGACGCTCTAAGATGCTTTCATGTTTACAACTAGTGAATTGGCCGCGACTTCGTTTGCGTGGCTTATTTCATCCGTGTTAAGTTACGTCTTTGGTTACTGCTCCGCTCCCGTGTGTCGTAGCGTGATGTTTATAACCTATGGTACACACAAATAACGTGGCTTTAGTTGGGTAAAAGAATTTTTAAAATCGGTTCAGTAGATCCTGAGATTATCCCCTATATACAACCTCACAAACTTTACCTCTTTATAATATTAGTTTAGATTTAAAAAATACGTTTTTATTTCTTGTAAAATGTGACGACAGAACAGGAATCGATTGATTGTTGACTCTGTTGATGCAACAAACTTTTTTAATCAGCATCATTTAATGTCTGAATTTATTCACCTGATAAACAATTCCGTGTAAATATTTATCTTATGATCCGCGAACATAAATGCAGCGCGTGCACTGTTACGAAACATTCAAAACATTGTTTCACTTTTATATTTATTATTTTCAAATCTTGTTGCCAAGTCGTAAACGTCGTCAGAGGGAAAGGTTTGACGTAGAGCGGGAATTCGTCGGTGAACCTTGTCGGAAAACAATCGAACCGAAATGGTTCCACAAATAGATCTTACAATGACAATTATAGATAGTGCAGTTTCTGTTTAAAACGATTGAGTGATTGAGGACGCTGAACACAAATTGGATAATTGCGATTTTATACCCAAACTTGATACTTCTATTTTTGGAGTGCAATTTTCAACTTAATTGAAAATATAGTTCGCTTACGGCCAAATTCTCAAAGGCAACTCAATTTTAAGTCGCTTTAAGCCTTATGCTATCTTTTTTTAATGTCATTACACAGCCCACCTGATGTTAAGTGGTCAATGCTACCTATTGACATCTGCAATACCAGAGACAAAGTTTAAATGTCCCTTGTGCCTGTAATTACACCGGTACCCATACCTTTCAAACCGGAAAACAGCAACGCTGCTTTGCGGCAGATATAGGACTGATATGGTGGTAGTACTTCCCCGGACTTGTAAAGGAGCAAAGAGCTCTACTACTACTGATCTACTGTCTCTGCCACTTTAAGGTGTATTGTGGCGACAAAGATACATTTAAGAACGTCTAAAGTTAAGTGTTTTTTGAGAATCCGAGGGTAAATTAACTCTAGCGGAGAAATTTTTCCATTTTTGACATGCTCAAATAACAGATTATTTCTCATCCACTCGAGTCGTTTTTGTGCAAATCGATGAATTAAATCTCCGATTAATCGAATCAAGATACAAGAAATTGTCGTGCGAATGCAGCTCTCGTAGGCGTTGGACTCGTACTAACAATCGGCCATAATTGGTGCAGTGTTACAATCTTTGATCCCAGTTAGTGCGTGTTTTGTTCCAATGTTATTTCAAGGTGCTAGGTAGGGTTGTCTCCCCTGTTGTTAGCAACAAGAGTTGACAACCCTGAAGAAGAATATAGATTCTTTGAATTTGCTGTCATTTTCTGCTAGTCTGTCTGTTGCTAACACGCTAGTACTTAAATATATACCTACCTGTTGACGTTTCCATATGTCGATGTTCTATAATTTCTTCTAGGAATAACATAGGCACTAGTGTGTAGAAAAAAAATCCAAAAGACTTTTAGTCTTAAAACCCTTACAATTCTGTAGCTTCTTCACGACAAACATCTTCAGTGGTCAACCCTAGTGTTGTATTGACGTCGACACTCACATTCATCGATAATTACGAAACGGCGTTTCCATCGTTTGTCTGCATTGAACGTATGATACAAAAGTGTTTGAAAATGCCAAGTATAAATATTTAGAGTTTGATGTTGCTATCTTCATGTACATACATAATTATATACCTATGTTGTATAGATAAGAAAAGTAACGCGAGGTGAAACAGCAATTATTACGTCATTTCATTGTTTTATGTAATGTTATGATATGAAGATGTTTTCAATGTTTCCAACAAATGGATTGTTTAAATAATTCTTGAGTATTTTTCTGACAATTTATTATTGGTTTGAGTTGCTATATTTTTTAAATAAATTGATCGTTTCGTATCTTGTTTCTCAGTGCAATACCAAAGTGTTTATAAAACATACTATCAGAATCAAGCATGTTGTTTCTCGAGATCTGAGCTGGGTTACAAGCTACCGGAACGGTTATATAATAGTACATTATGATACTAGTGAGCAAAGTCTGTCATTAAACTCGAGACTGCAACCCGATACGAAAACAAGGGCCTAATGGGGCCGAGAGAATGATGATAAAATGCTTATACATTTCATACGACGTTTTTTTGCACATTAGTGAGAAAAAATCATTATTATAATATTGGTGTACTTTCTTCTCTGTTAATGTGTCGTCAATCACAGTGACAACAAGAGACTTTACAACTCGCCAGCAAAACCAAAAAGGTTAATACTAAGTGTCACAAACTCTGCGGGTTGTTCGAAAGAGATACCGCGCCCCCGGAACGCAAAGGGCACATGAAGGAACATAGATGGGTTTTAGTCAGTAAAAGTCTGACACTCCCTCCCGTCCCGCCCAGGGCAGGGGAAGTTATTTGATGATTTCCCATATATATAAAAAAGTGTCACAAACTAGATACTTACATATTTCTGAAACAAAAGAAGAATTCTTCACTTACTCCACTGTCTTTGCAAATAGAATAGATCAATGGAGGGTCAAAGACACGCGCTGACCTTATTAGTAATCAATATAATACCTAATTACGTCCCATTTAAGGCTAAGCGTTGGTGCGAAAACGGTGCATTGTACTTACTTAAACATAAATGGAAATGTTAAATGAGTGAGACGTGTAAGTGAGTATCGGAAATCCTTTTTAGAAATTTTAAATGCATTTTTCATCTGCACCGTCATTTGTCTACTTAGCTAGGTATTTAATTATTGTAGGGCAAATATGTAGGCAGGTGACGGAGGGCCCGCGCATGCGTGTTACTGCCTCATAGACAAAGCTGAAAATGACTTATGTGTGTAAGTACACCGATAAATATACACTTGTATATCCATCACACCTGAATACAGTAATGCCTGTGGCAGCACAGTTCGGCGGCAGAAATAGTAATGATGGAAGAAGGTAGGTACTTCCGGAGACGACCTCCTTCAAAAATAGGTTCTTCTACCTACTATTTAAAGTATTAAATATGATAAATTAAAACATTTTGGTCGTGTTGTTCTGCGTTTTAGTAGGGAACCGCAGCTTTCATTTCCATATTTCAGACTAGGTGCTATAGTTAGTACTATGATTTATTCCGTGTTTATAGTAAAAGTACCTAAGCTGAAAGATTGCAGAAAATTTTATTGAGCCCGAGCAGAACATTTCTCGAATAAAAAAAAAAATGGTCTATTATAATAATTTGAATTCATTCTAGAATTAATCTGAGTATTCGGATAAATCTTTTCGGCCAGATTGCATTGGCATACAAACTTCACAGTGCCTAAGTCTACACTTCATTTTGTTTAATTTACTATATGTAGTAAATTAAACAAAATGAAGTGTACATCATCACGCCTGTATTTCCCGACGGGTTAGGCAGAGGTGTACCAATGTACCTACGCTGTTCGCCGGTATGTTTAGATCCCGTGTAATAGTGGGCGAGGCTATTGCCATTGACCGGGCACAAATCCTAACACCGAGTTGCCACTGAGAATTTCATAGAAAAACCCAAACACTATACCACATAATTACATTAAACCTACCTCTATTTAACTGTCTACAGTTCCTGTCAGTATAAGTTTATCTAGTCGCTTCAAGTTTTCATACCGCCATCGTCTCTCGACGCGTTATTATTGTGTTATGCAAGTCACGCCAAGTAATTTGACTTAGCGAGTGATGTCGGCGCCATTTTTAGACCAGGCTCGTATGGTAATGTGACTTATTGGATGCAAATAGTATCCTGAGACGGTTCACGATTAAACGGGAGTGAGTTCCGCCATGATGGAATTTGATATGTGTAGTAAAAGTTTTACTATAGGACAGGGGAAAACAACTTGATCATAAAATGTTTACAATCATAATGCGTGTTTTATAGGAATTATATATTGAAGAAAATAAAACCTTTTTTTTTTGGACGGTTCTTTTTTTCTACCTATATATGTCTTCATATGTGATGTATAAAGACATAATATATCTCTTACACAGCCCTTTATAGGACAGAACCTGCCAACATTCAAAGGCTCAATGTCGTTGATCACGTGGAAGGATATTGTAGTATGTAGGAGCCTTGGCTGATCAAAAACCAGGAGGACAGACGTGGTGAAGGAAGCCTTTTTTTTTTTTTTTTTTTATAGACGGGAAATCATCAAATAACTTCCCCCGCCCTGGGCGGGGCGGGAGGGAGTGTCAGACTTTTACTGAGTAAAACCCGTCTATGTTCCTTCATGTGCCCTTTGCGTTCCGGGGGCGCGGTATCTCTTTCGAACAACCCGCAGCCCCGGCAGGCATCGGCCCTCAGTGGCCCCATCCAATTTTGCTGACATCTCTTTGAGGCGCGCGTGAAACACGAACGCGCCGTCGACACGGTCTGTCGCTAGTGAACGTACGGACGGTGAGCTACCCATTGCTCACCGTCCACAGACCCGCGTCTACGGTGGCCGGGAGTCGTCACGTGGCTCCCGACGCCCGGATCGTCTACCGCGGCGGCCGCTGGGACGGGGGACCCTCCTTTCCCTCTCCCGTCCCGCCGCCTCCTTCTCTAGCATTACAGCTTTGCAGAAGGAGGCGACTGCTTCCCATTCCCGTGAAGGAAGCCTGCAGTGGAAGTTTTTAAACATTCCTCCGGATGACTGAAAGTCGTTCAGCATGGAGAGCGATGGTGGGTTAGTTAACAACCTTGTGTAACCACGACCGCCAGCCATGAGAGGCTATGCCATCAGTCTCATCACCTTTCCTAACTGTCAACTTGTAGGCAGGTTGAAATCATCATCTTCCTGCCCTTATCCCATTTCCCATTTTTCCCATCCATCCACATTTACATTCATAACTTTTTGGGTCACATGCGTCTCATCCCTCCTCTTCACATGTCCATACCAAGACAAACGGTTCCCTTTCAACTTTTCTGTCACTGGCGCTACTTTCAAACTTCCTCTAGGCAGGTTGAAATCAGACAACAAAATAGCAGTTAGCTAAGTTATCATCAGCCTTTTCCCAACTATGTTGGGGTCAGCTTCCAGTCTAACCGGATGCAGCGAATACCAGTGTTTTACATGGAACGACTGCCTATCTGACCTCCACAACCCAGTTACTGGGCAACACGATACCTCTTGGTTAGACTGGTTGTCAGACTTCTTGGCTTCTGACTATCCGTAACGATTGTCAAAGATCTACGAATGACAGCCGGGACTAACGGCTTTACGTGCTATCCGAGACACGGGGGTGTCATCCTACCAACTTCCAAACCGGGCTGCTATTGAGAAATTCCTAGGTAAACTAAACAAAAACGCCATACTTAAAATAAACTGATCCATCTTTCAATTAAGTCATCTTTTAAATTAGCACAGACTTCAAACCAGATGTATTTTTTATATCGCATTTTTATTTCACGTTATATAAATCTTCGTAGACCAACGGGCAACGCCCATTACGTGTTTAAAAACATTATATTTCTTCATCTTTATTTAATTTTAGCTTTTAAAACTGGATAAGCAGGAATTATTAAAACAACGTAGGTATCGCGATAGCGATAGTGAAAAATTCGTGCTATTTTTAACGTTTTGCTGTTTATTTATGCGCGCGAAACATCTGGTCGCAAATGTCGAACTTATAATAGGTTTTTTTTACGAGTTGATTGAAACTTAAAATGCGAGTATGTAGGTACTGTGGTCACCTTCTGGGTGTGACAGACACCGGGTTTTTCTTCACTTTATGTAGGTACCTACTAGCTTCTGCCCGCGAATTCGTCCGCGTGGAAATTTTCACTGGTGTTAAGTAACGTTTTTGGTTACTGCTCCGCTCCCGTGTGTCGTAGCGTGATGTTATATAGTCTGTCACACTCACAAATAACGTGGCTTTCTATGGATAAAACAATTTTCAAAATCGGTTTAGTACATCCAGAGATTACCCCATTTTTTTTATTTTTTTTTATAGACGGGAAATCTTCAAATAACTTCCCCCGCCCTGGGCGGGGCGGGAGGGAGTGTCAGACTTTTACTGACTAAAACCCGTCTATGTTCCTTCATGTGCCCTTTGCGTTCCGGGGGCGCGGTATCTCTTTCGAACAACCCGCAGCCCCGGCAGGCATCGGCCCTCAGTGGAGAGATTACCCCCTACAACCTCACAAACTTTATCTTTTTATAATATTAGTATAGATAGCTCCAATTACATTAATTAAAACCCGTACTAATTAAAACATTGATTGCAACAAACTATCTCGAGTGTGGCCAAACGACTGCCCCATGTAAAAAAAAACTAAAATGTTTCTTATTCTAAATTCGAATACCAAAAACGAAATCGACAGAGGTAATAGTTCTAAAAATAAATAAGTGTCTATTTGTAATGTCAAAATAACAGCTTTTTGTTAAATGCATACAAATGTATACGTACACCAATAAATCAATTTTGAATATTTTGTCGATCTGCAATATTGGCTAATCTGCTAAACGACTGGACCGATTTTGACGGGTCATTCGCAGATAGCTGATTGGAAAGAATAAGGCGTTTGCAAATATAAAAACACCACAGATGACCGACAAAAACACGAACGAACTCGCGGGCATAAGCTAGTCTAAATAAATAATACCGTGATAACATCTAATTCCTCATAAATCCAACAAAACATTTACTACGGACAGTTGTCCGTCTGTAAATAGGCACCGCATTTGTCCGCCATTCGCTGGAACAATGCCGAGCCGCTCTTCCGCGTTGCAATACTTTCGTCGACATGTTGGAAGGCCAGGCTTATCAAATATTATTACATTATTAAATCATTTGTTTAGCCTTGGAGTGGGAATTGAGAATGAAGTTATCGTGTTTTAATCCTAAGAACCGTCGTAAATTATTAAATTAATCGTAGTTACGAGGTGTGTTCTGTGCTCGTGGGATTTACAATTGTGAAGCTAGTGTAACTCTGTTGTACACACATACCATCATACCTTTATTCTCCTAAGGGTTAGGCAGAACTATACCAATGTCAACCCACAATTCGCCGGTAGGTATGTTTAGGTCCCATGTAATTTCGGGCGGGCCTATGGCCATCTGGGCACAAATCCTAACTTCGAATTGCCACTGACAATTTCATAGACAAATCCCATAACACTGCTCGACCTGGGATATACCCAAGACCTCATGCGAGCAGTCGCGCTTTGGACCACTAGGCTAACGAGGCAGTTAACAGCTAGCTAGCTAGTAAACTAGTGTAAATCTGTTCTAACGCAACGAGTACTTAAATCAGTTATGTCAGTGATAAAATAAAGGGAGTCAGTGATATCATGACGGTTGACGGAATGAAAGAAGAAAACGTATTGCCAGCCCCGGATCTACGATTTTTTCGAACCGGGGCAAAACCTTAATAGTGGCGCCCCCAACAATTTTTTTCGAACCGGGGCAAAACCTTTATAGTGGCGCCCGCTCCCTTCAGTGCGTTTTTCAAACATATTATATTAAGATTCGATTAATTGATAAAAACCTATGAAATTGTAGCAAAAGAGGCTTCATTTGTTGATATTTCGAATTCTTGTGTCAAGGATTTGGCGCCCCCATGAAAATGCCGCCCAGGGCAAGTGCCCCGGTTTGCCCCCCCTTAGATCCGGGGCTGCGTATTGCGCCAATCCCAAGTAACATGAGATAAGGGGAGAAAGATGATGAGTCCACCGCGGGTGCTCAAAATATATAAGACCAATACGAGGGCACGGTGCTGCGCTGTGCTGTGTCGCGATTTTCATTCCCGCACGTTACAAATATTTGTACTGCCTACAGATAGTTGACTTACTCCATGTCCGGCTTTTTTTAATGTAAGTTTATATGTATTGGAAACGCGCCCACGAAACCGGAGAAATTACTAGGGAAGGGCAACGTTTTTAAGAATGCAGACAATCGCTCAGCAATGTAGTGTCGCCAAATATTAATACGTTAGTGCCAAACCACTATTGATTTCTTGGTACAAGGATCCATATGCCTTACGCAATAGACTTGCAAATAGCTGAAAGGAAGCTGAGTTTCGCGAGAAATCGCCCAGTTTCCTAACATCTGTTAGTAGGTACGTGCTTGCCAAGGATTTTTGCATCTGATTAATTATACATTTTATCGTGTCATTAATTTTCCCTTACAAGGTAAATCTTGTAGAAAATCTCAAAGAGGGCGAGGTGAGTCGGTATTGTTTGTAGTGAAGAAAAATCTCTAAAACGAACATGATGGATATAACTAGTACAAGCTTTTGCCCGCGACTTCGGTATACCTCCCGCGAATGTCGGTTATATTTAAAATTCAATCACAATTCGAAAGACACGTGGCGCCATCTACTATAATTAGAATCTATTGTGGTTTTCTCCAAAAAATTTACTTTTTTCGGGATGAAAGGTATCCTATGTCCGTTTCTGTACACCTGACAACGTATATGCAAAATTTCAGGACGATGAGACTTGAAAAGATAACAAACAAACTTACATTCGCATTAAGGTATAATATTAGTTAGGATAGCTTCTTCACGTGACTTACTCTGCGTGGTAGTCAAGTAGGTGTGCCGTAAAACATAGTAATTTGCTATGATTTATGGTATAGATAGGTACTTCATTTCCAACACTCTGCAGTACCTATAGCTTTCTATCTGCGAAAGATTTTTGAAATTTGTAAGTGTACGTATTTGCCTATTGAAAACTTAGCCGTAAGGTATTTGGGACTGCGGGTTGTTCGAAAGAGATACCGCGCCCCCGGAACGCAAAGGGCACATGAAAGGAACATAGACGGGTTTTAGTCAGTAAAAGTCTGACACTCCCTCCCGCCCCGCCCAGGGCGGGGGAAGTTATTTGATGATTTCCCGTCTATAAAAAAAAAGGTATTTGGGAGATCTACAGTCAAGTTCAAAATTTTTCAAAACTATTTTTTTTTTTTTGACATTATCCTCTTTTGTGTAATACACACCAGTCTATACACATCAGCATATACAATGCCATATGCTGTCTATTAGTCAAACACGGATTTTATTTTTGCAAACTTTTACATAATTTCTTATCTCCGGTTTAACCCTGCATGGAAGCAAACTTTGAGAGTACATACTACAAACTTTTTATCCTCTTACCGATAAACGGTACGGGAAGGGTAAAGAGTCTCTCAAACTCTCTAAAGTTCCTGGCTCTTCGAAACTTCGTAAAAAAGGACCAGTTCATGGCTTAACGTCTTACCTTCACATGGAAGTAATAAGGTTATGCAATATTGGGGACCATTCTTTGAGGGCACAAATATACTGTAAGGAGTGTAAGGGAACAAATCTCCCTCGGTGTTTGAGTTTGAGCTGTCAGTTCCTAGCATTAGGATTTAAGAAGTGCCCATTTACACATAAGTGTCAGCTTTATTAGATTTTGTTTCAGTTCAGCTATGCTATTCTGAAATAGGCAAACCACTTTGAAGGTCAAAGTCATCTCGCAAGTCACACTTACTTCGTAGAATACCGAATCCTATTGAAAACCGTCAAAATAGGTACTCTCTTCTTCTACTTCTCACTTACATCATCACGCAGTGGCGCTAGTGTGTCGAACTCACTCATTTTAAGAATGAATACTAAACTAAAATCTCACCACGGATTCAGAAGTGATTTCACAAATGAACCTTTTAGAATAGCACTACAGTAGAGTTTAAATGGAGTTAGGCGATTGGCACACTGCCCCGCATAACGGTGCGTGGCGCGTGAGTGCGTCTTACGTTGTTTGCAAGTATCTGTTTTTGCATAGGAAACACGCGTACTCCAACACAATGATACCGCGTTCACGCGCAGTATTGCAGATTACCAATACTCCGTCGCCGCGTCGCGTCGCTCGCCGCGCACCACGCTCCGTGATGCGGGACAGTGTGCCAATCGCTTTATGTGATCGTGTCCGTACTTGCAAGTTTAATACAAGCTTTGAATTGTTTTTTACTTTGATTTACTTAATGTAGAACCAAATTGATTCTCCTTAATTCAGAATTCAGACTTTTTAATAAATACCTGCCTATGGATGCATGATTCAAAGAAAAGGCATAATTTTCATAATTATTATCCTCTTATGAAATTCCCTATCCTCATGTGATTCAGCATGGGTAAATAATGGCACTATGATTAGTTAGTCAGCGTTAAGTGAACGTGACAAATATCAAATAAGTTCTATGTTAACCGCCAATAATTAATATTTATGGTACTGTTTTCAGTATTATAGACAATTTTAAAAGATCTCCTTAATATTTTTGTAGTTTTTTTTTTCTTCACATAGGCAATCCGCCTTGAGCAAGCCTCGTCTTTGCCTTACAGTAGGATAATAAAAGACTTGTTTATTAGTTTTTAATCTGGGGCGGCCATTGTGATAAAAAGTTATAATTATATTATAGCCCCAGAGAAGTTAATAATACCTTCTAGTATAACCTTGGTTTGTAAATAAAGCTAGGTAAGCATGTGAGATCCCTAAGATTTTCTTAACTGGATCTGATTTTTTCAAAAATCCAGAAATTCGATTGCGCTGAACTTAGCATGATGATGTAAGTAACCAGTATCAAGGTCGGTGCAGTGAAATAACTATTTCGTTTTCTGCTTGCAACTATTTTTAAACAATATGTGTGACAGTGACAAAACTAGTTGCTGAGTAGTCAATTCTTTTATATCACTCACACTTACGTATGCCAAAGCTACAAAGCCATAAAAGATTTTACATTCAAAATAAAAATGAATATTGATATAGTGGTAGAAGGATGAAAATTTCTGCCTAGCTTGCTCAACTGTACATACATTATAATGTAGTTATGTAGGTACAAAACTTTAAGATAAGAACTAAAAATTAAAATTCTTCTTGAGTCGGGTCTTATTTACATATTTTATTCACATATTTTGTTACACAAAAAACAATTTTGATATATATGTTCCCTTTACTTTTGCGAAAGTAAGTAGGTCCCTGAAGAATTTCCAAGTGATGTGATAGAGTGAAAATACAAGCATCAGTTTACAGATTAGATATGATATAAAATGGAAGGCGAAAATATTGGATAGGCATTCAATGTTTTCTTTTAGAAAAAACTTTCGAGTCGTACGCGAAAGGTTCTTAACCACCGAATATTTAACGCTTCTTACAAGAAAAACGCGTTTTATATATGAGAATCTTTTATCTATACCAGTAATATATAGCTGAAGACTTTGTTTTTTTAAACGCGTTAATCTAAGAAACCACTGATCCGATTGAAACTTTTGTTTTTGTGTCATGTAGCCGGTTTATCGAGGAAGGTTAAAGACTAAGTAGCATTTTGCTACCTACGCAAAACCGCGGATTTTGCTAGTTTAAAAAAATATAATATGAGGAATTCATACCATTTCATAACAACATTATTCCTCTTTCTATCCTTAAAATTTCAGCCATTTCACTTACGTCATTTTGCCATTGCTGAAGTTGCTCGCTTGCTAGTTGCTAGCTTGCTAGTTTCAATGCTTGGCCCTTTTTCAAGAATCAAGTATAAAAGATACTAAGACGCTGCTCTGATCTCATTGCCAACTGTCTGGAGCTCAATCCATCAGCCATTTTCATTCTCCATCCATTTTATGCCATACATAAAATACCTACTAGCAAACAATAGTGAAATCGTGGTCATAGCTTGCTTACTTTTTCACAATGCATGTGCAATCGCACCATGCTATCTATGTGAACTAATGAGATTTACCACTAGGTGTAAATTATGCCAGTGTGACATGACTATGGATACCTACAGAAAATTGTATAGAGGGAAAAAATAATACCGATATTATGTCACACTACAAAAAAAACATTTTCGCGAACGTAATCACGGGCATAAGGCCCGCGATTTCGTTTCGTTCGATTGCGTTTTTTTTTTGTGCGGTACCCTATTCTTTTTTACAGATATACCTATTGATTTAGCTTAACTCAAAAAAAAATTATTTCGTTTTTTGTGTTTCCAAAGGTTGTGGGGTTCGCAACCGGGCACCGTCGAGTACTAATGCGACTTTTTCTAATTCATACTTACTTTCTAAGTTTATCTTGGACATCACTGGCATCAGTCGTTCTTCATACAGACATCGTCGTGACAACGTGAGGAAACCTGGACTTATAATTAATTAAGTCTGAAATCGCCAATTCGGTTTAAGCATGCGTGGTGATCAATGCGTGAGGTCTTCGCCCTGCATTGGAACAGTAATAGGCTGGTATTATAATTAAATTTGAGTTCCCATTGGACAATTGACGTGGTCGCAGCCACGGGCGAAAGCCAGTATTGTAGATATAATGAAGTCCACTGTGATACGGTGCATCTTCCATTAAGTCCTCATAATAAAAGGTTTTTTTATCTGCACATTATAGGCGTATTGTTTAGTCTTGTGTCAAGTCATAAAAGTCAATTGGTGGAAATACGTAACAATGGATTGTAAGAACGTATTACAATACGTTCTTTATGCTTTTATGTGTTACTCGTGTACGTTATTCTTGTTTTTAAAGAAATCGTTGCTCTCTACTAGGAATTTCTCCTGTGTCGGGTGCGTTTACAAACATATAAACTTACATACATATACAATCAGACCCGGAACAACTAACTTTTTTTTTCTTTAATGCCTAATGCCCTTTGCTTTCCAGAGCCGCGATAACTCTTTCGAACAAATTTTCCATCCCTGGCAGCGGAACAACTACCTGATAGTAAATTGACGTTATTTTACTTAACTTTCAGAATCCAATTAAAATTTAATATCGGCGAAAAGCAATGTCAGTTTTGTCAAAAATGTAGATAAAACAAAGACATTTTTGATAGATCGAGAATGACATTGAGACATTGACTGCTCTGATATAACTTTTAAACTCATTATCATAATTTGACATACGGTACCATTGGAAACGTCTTGATCGTCCGCTGCTATGTGACGTCACATTAAATTCAAAATGGCGGCTTACAGCGGGCACAAAATGCGTAATCAGAAAATAAAATTAAAATTATTATATCATTTAGTCTCATCATCATCGTCATTTCAGCCTATAGCCGTCCACTGCTGTACGTAGGCCCGTCCCAAAGAGCTGAAAAACGGATATTATTAACGTAGCCCTTTGTTCTATGACTTTCCTTTAAAATATTATACTCAATGCCTTGTAACTCTTGTTAGTAATACAACGACTAGCTGTAAGCACAGTATTGTAGTATGAAACACTTCAAGAAAATATGCTAACTAAAACTAAGAACGAAGTACTTTAGGGAGTTTGAAAGTTTTACAGTGTAACATTCTTAGGGTTCTGCAGGCAAAGGGTGGCAACGGGACTTTATTACAAAACCTCCACTGTTCGTCCGTCTGTCTGTCAGCGGGCTGTAACTCATTAACCGTAATTGGTAGAGAATAGAATTTTTCACTGACTGAAATTCGAAAATTGCAATATGCATTGCTGCTATACGCCATTTAAGTGAACAAAACGCGTGGGATCTTTATGCATATTTTTGATAACATGGCGGACGGGGAGGAAGCGGTGAATACGCAGCAATTTTTTTTTTGGGTTTTCATCAAAATTTTGTCGAGTTTGATTTGAATACAATAATAGTAGTACATATAGTTGAGAAAAGGCTAGGCAGATGATGATGATATAGTAGCCCTATTTGTCTACAAACATAATAAAGTTAAAATGGGGATCCATATACAACGAACGAGGTTTTTTTTTACAGTGGTACGACACCCTTCGTGAGTGACCGGCTCACACTTGGCCGGTTTTAAAATTCACGTCGGCAGTTTCCCGGCGAGTGGTTTCAGCTCTCACACACTCGGTGATCGCAGAATCTCGCGAGCTCTCGACATCTGAAACAGAATCAATACTAGACGTGCATTAGTATTGTTTCCCGCCATTTTGGAGTAATGGCCGACTTTTTTGTCGATGGTCGTAAATGAGCTGGCAACAGATTATATATATTTTTTATAAATATTGTTAATTGGTGTAATAATTAATGGATGGAGGGATGGATGTTTGTTACTCTATCACACTTAAACGGCTGAATCGGATTAGCTGTTTGGCTGAAATATAGTTGATCTAACTAAACACATATTTTGTAATAGTTTTAATCCCGTTACTGTATTCCCGTAGGGTTATTTAGGCCGTTTTGATTCGCAGACGAAATCAAGGGCAGAATATAGTAATTTACTAAGGTGGAGGTTCTTTCTTCTCCAGTATTTTATATGTATGTCTTTCATATGTATATCTTGTATATGTAGTAGTGCTCGTTCTGTGCCCCTTATCTTCGTCAAAATGCAATTTTCTCCGGTCTACTTCAAATATATTCCTACAACAGTACAATATTCGCGGTGTCCACGTGCGACCCAAATAATTTCAGGATGCCGTAACGTTCCTGTCAGCGCATCGCCTGATAGTCACCATCTAATCTAATATAATCTAATTTGATCGCTCCAGATTCTGGCCGGGTCCTGTTCCCGCTGACGTATTGTTCGGACTAATAAAATTACTGGTTTCTGGATTATGTCGTGCCGTTTTTCTTCGGGAATAATGAGCTGAATTGAGATAAATGCGGTGTTTTCAATGAATGATGTGCGTGACTGTTGTTTGTTGTGTTGTTTCGTTAATATTTGCGGAATGTTTTTCTTTGGCAATGATGCTTGTACTAGTATGATAAATGGTGAAGGGTTTTTTGTTTGTTTGATTAAACGCGCTAATGTCTCGAGCTGCCAGTCGGGTTAGAAAAAATATTTTTGTATGCGATAGCCAGATTTATGAGGAATAGTATAGGCTATGTAACATCACGCTACGACACACGGGGCTGGAGTAGTAATAAAAACCGTAACGAAACGCTGCCTGGTAAAAAAAAATACGCAGTACCGTATCAACACGGAAAAGTTGCGTTGCAACAATCATTACAATTTATTATTAATAGCTTTATACCCTGCGATTTTATCCGCGTTCAGTTTCGTATATGGTTATTGCTCCGCTCCAGTTGCTCATAGCTAGATAGATGTTTTATACTTTTAAACGTTTCTCTGATGAAAACTGATTTAAAATCCATTGCGCAGTTTAGAAGATCAAGCGTACAGAAGGATAGACGGCGGGAAGCGACTTTGTTTTATACTATGTAGATATTAATTGGTAAATAAATATATCTACTGGCAATTTACTCTCATAACAAACATCTAAGTTTATAATGGAGATGAACAAAATGCAATATCTAATAACACTTAGTCTAATTGAAAAAGTTCTGTAAGATCAAACTGTTTGTTTGATATTAAATTCTTCCTGGACACGAGTCGACTGTTATATTTTATTTTATGCTTTTTCCTTTATGTCACTTGTTTTCAAGTTTGTGCCATTTGCTTCCTAAGTGTTTGTTTGTTTGATAGGTTTTGTTATATTCCATCTAAGTTTACTGCGATTCGCTTTTGCGAATGGGAGCTAGAAATAGATTTAAGCGAAAACTATTTCATAACTTTATTATTCGATCTTCTAAAGGTTTTATTTAAGGCTTTATTTGTTAGTGACTTAGTCAAAAAATATGTGTTGTTTTATGGCTGACATAAATTTCTTGCGACCATGGCCTGAAGAAAGACACTAATAATATATATGTACCGTACTAGTACTTAATAACAATATAAAACTTAAATTATAGTTTGTAATCAAAAAGCTAAGAAGAAGAAGAAAAGAAGAAAGAAGAAGTATATCATATAGGTAAATAGATTTAGGTAACACAATTAGGAATCTTTTATTTATTTATTTTATTTAACCACTTTTGCAAACACAAAAAAAGACGAGATAAAGGGACAGAAAAATACGAAAAAAGCTATTTAATTTATCATAAGCTTATTGCAAAAGAGATTTCTTCTAGCATACCCGCGATGGATGATTGATTTTACGATGTTTTTTTGTTGACCGAAAAAAATATGCTGATCCATACCATACATTTTAATTCAGGGTTGGTCAAATAGTAAAAGTAGTTCATAACGATGAGTCCAATAACTCAAAAAAAAAAATGTTGTATAAAAAGATGAGATGATACAAAATGAAGCCACCCAATTTTCATCTGCCAGCAACGAACTAGACACTATCTAATTTAAAACGAAAAACCCGGCCATTACGTAAAATTAACAAACTTTTTCACAGCAAATTGAACGAGTAGTACCTAATTAATTAACTTAGCAGCTCAGGTGCCTTCTAGCCGGTTTAGCGAACGACCGACGATCTATCTTGGTTTAGCGGCAATGTAGCTTAGAATCTAGAATCCTCTTACTGGAAATTAATTATGGGGGTCTAAACCTATATTGGCTATTTGTTCGTTGTTGGTCAGTAGAGACAGAGCAAGCAATCCGTTCGAATAGATTTCTTTTATTAATTGAGTAGGTTTTGCTCGGGATTTTGTTTGTGTGATTTTTTTGCGGGTCCCTAATATTTTATGAAAATAATAACAGTTTGTTGCCCGTGGTACTAGCAGTATTACTAGCAGTCTTTGTGTATTTCAGAAGAAGCCTGTTCATTCTAGCTTTAAAGAGATTAGGGTTGGATGCGTTCAGAAATACAGACGCAGGTAGAGAGTTCCACTCCTTTGCTGTGAAAGTTAGCATCGGTATTCCAATCTGGTATCCATTTTCAACTTCACACAGGTATGACCTTGACCGACGGCCATCTTGCTTTCCAAAACACGACGAGGCCCAAAATCTCAACCAGTCTAAAAATTGACCTCGACAAGGTTAGTTTAACCTTGAAGATCGGTCAATATTTATTTAGCCAGGAGCCCCCTTTAAAACAATGACGTATTAGAATCGTAATTTATCGTATATTTTGGCATATAGTGATGGATAGATTGATGTTTTCCGTAATGAGATGTTGTAAATTGTGTAAAATTTACGCGCTTGTAAACTCTGACATTTTATTTACTGTATAGTTATTTTAAATCATTTTTATTTTTCAATTTGTTTTTAGCTTTGAGATTTTAGAAAAATATTGACTTTGTGGAGCAAGAGTTTTAAAAATTGGTTAAAAAATTGTCTTCATCTATGCGGTTAATTTAATTTCTTATGGAATCTGCCCATTACGACTTATTATACCATGACCGTGTTAGCCCAGTGTTGTGATGGCCCAGTGGTTAAGGCGCCTGGCTCTCATGCTCGAGGTTGTGAGTACATAACCGGGCACGGGCAAGTACCAATGTAACTTTTTCTAATTTATATGTACTTTCTAAGTTTATGTTGGGCATCACTGACATCGGTAACCATGTCAGAGGCCCTTGAGGCGGTTTAGAAACACTGACGCTAGGGTGTGTGGGGTCGTTAGACCTCACTGCATACACGATAACGAAGAAGAAGACCGTGTTAGGAACGTGGAAACGTGTAGTGGCCAAACTTCTTTATCCGTTCATGATTGCAAGAAAATTTACTACTGGGTAAACCATCTCTGGGATCCCAGAACATTTCAAGAACAAACTACTAACCTTCGATATATGTTATAAAACTCAACTAAAACGCTTCCTATATCAATTAATCAATCTTCATTTATCTAACGTGACATCTGTCTGTTTGTGTGTCCGTAAATAACTGTACCTTTGAGATGGACACATTTAGACACATAGATGTCTGGACTGCGTATCCGGATTGTCGAGGTATTTTTAGATGAACGAAGTCACGGGTAAAACTGAAGCTTGTAATTTGAAGGGGAGGATTGAGTTGACGAACCTTGAGGTAGGACGGAATGAAAAATGATGATAGTGAAAGGTCAAAACGTGGAATTAAAATAGGTAGTACTAAAATAATAAATATTAAATAAATAAATATTAAAATATTAAAATATTTCACTCTCCTCGGACTATCAATAGACACTCACATTAATTGGAAATCCCACATACAAAAAATTCGAGCAAAAATATCAAAATTCTCTTATGCCCTACGCGAAATCAAAAAAACCACGACCTTAAAAACCGCACTCGTCACCTACTACGCGTACGCCCAAGCATGGCTTTCATATGGCATTATCCTTTGGGGAAATAGCACAGAATCCAATAGCATATTTATCCTGCAAAAAAAACTAATCCGAATAATAACCAACATAGAGCAAACCGACAGCTGTAAACCGCATTTCCAAAAACATAAAATTTTAACCCTTACCTGCCTATACATATTCGAAATTTGCAAATTTGTCCGGAAATACCCCCAATACTATACCACTCGTAAAGACATACAAACAAAGTATACCTTAAGAGACAAAAATCATTTAAACCTACCTACATCCCGTCTGAAAATGCATTCGTCTAGTCCCCTAACAATGTCGGTAAAAATATATAATAAATTACCGAAACACATAAAAGAACTGGAAAAAACAAACATATTTTTAAATAAGTTAAAATGTTTCCTAGAAATAAAATGTTACTACACAATAAACGAATTTTTCCATGATAAACTAAACTAAAACCAATTAAACTAAATACAACAAAACAATACAAATAAAATAATATTATACACATATAAAATATGTTAGATACACATAATTATACTAAACATCAATGTAAATAAATAAAGAAATACCCACATAAAACAAATAAATAATTATAATACCTACAGATATAAGTGATATTAGAAACTTTTTTTATTTTTTTTATTTTATATATATTACACATATATAATAAAGTATAAGTGCTTGCATAGTACATAACAAATATGATTAGAAATTAGATTTTTAGATATAACCACGGAGTAAGATATAACATTAGATATTTGTGTTACTTTTAAGTTTTTAGATATTAAGTTGTTGCTGCATAGCCCTTTCCTCTCTCCTATGTCTCTGCTGTGCCCGACAGGGTCCATAATTGATTCTGTACTTTTATATTAAGACCATTATGTACATTATGGAATGCAATAAAAAATTGAGTATTGAGTATTGAGTAATAATTAATGCTAGCCTTTTATTGTCCCACTGCAGGGCAGAGGCCTCTTCTCATACTAAGACTACATAAGCACTGATAACTATGCTTGCCCAACACGAAATGGCGATTTCAGACTAATATAATTAAACTAAAAATTGATATTAGAAGAAAATACATAATGCGGGGGCGTTTTGTATATTATTTCTTTAGGCCTAAATAAAAATACAGCACCCACGTGCCGACCAGTGTTTGACGTCTCCAGCCTGTCGGCAAGACAAGAAGGTATCCTATGTCAGGCCTGCTAGATATACCTATATTAAAACCACTAAATTGATGACGTCAGTACATGATGACCATAGTCTTCCTGCTACATGAAAACGAATGTGATCATGTAATGAGACGTGATGAAGGAATCTCAGTTGGCGTATACCGGACCAACAAATTCTTTAGGTCTTTTAAAATGGCGTGGGGAAACATCATCTATAAAATCTGCACTCCAATATCAACTGAGCAGTTGCATATACGCAACATTGTAAGAAATTCAGCAGCCATATTGTTATTATTTTAATATATTTCAAAGATTTATAACCAGAAACAACGCGCGGCCTTTACTCAGCTCCGAAAATATAAGTCGTTAAAATATACGGTAAAATAATTCAAACTATTCGCAGTTCAGGCCAATTAGTCTTAATAATTTCTGTGAATAATGAGTAGATATAATAATTCATAGAGAAATATGCTATAATTCTTTGGTTATGTAATGTCGTACTGTTATAAACAGACCGTAGAAATGTTTGCATATTTTCTCCCAAATTTCGCTAACGGTTCTCTTTTAAAATGAGTTAGGTCTTGCACACACATGATGAGACCTGGGGACCAATTATTTCAGTTGTTGGATTTTCAATTCTAGGCTTAGTGCCGAGAGTTGAACATCAATCATTAATAAGGCAACGTAATATTAAAATAAGACTGATCTAGAGATGGGCTAGGCCTTTTTGTCAGACCCAAAAAAGGTTCGGATTAATTTCATGTTACCTAGCCAATCTAATGGGAATCGGAAACCTCTGCCCATCTACATTTCTTTCTTAGGACACTTCCAACGAGGACAGGTTTCACGCCTCATTACAAGGCTTCCAACACGTGGAAGATGAAGTCTTGTCGAGTGTCTGTGACATCTCTGGCCATAGTTATACGGGCTGTAACAAGGCACATCATACAGTGCTGTAACAACGCATACTGCCCATCAAACTAAATAACATTGGTCATAAATTATTGCTGGGATTTTTAATTTTGGTGGGAACAATCTCTTTTTATTGTATTTATAGGTGCATGTAGCAGTACCACACTAACAGCTTCTGTAACTAGAAGGTTCCCAAGCATATTATAGATAAAAAATATGATCGCAATGATGAGAACAATATGCAACTTTCGTCTTTTACATTTTTTTATTCATGGTCATTAACTAGGTACATAATTATATAGACATGACAATTGTTAAAAGGCGTCAAACAGTTCATCAGAAACTAGACGCATTAAATCATTTTCTATAATTCTATCTTATTCTAGAAAGATTTGACATTTGAACAAGATGTTTGTACATACTTACGTATGTTGTCTAAATACAAAGCTATGCGGATTCATTGTGACAATGATAAATCTAGGAAAAAAGTAATAAATGGCTGCGACACGCGACAATTGTTCTAATTGTCAAAATAGTCGCACGGGAAAGTGTGTGCGTGCGGGATGTAAGAGTGAACGAAATGACCGACGAATTTTAGAAATGGAATTACAGACGGATAGATGTAAATGGAGGAGTATATTTGAACTAAGCGAACCGATCTGGTTCAATAAGATCAGATAAAACTTTTTAACAAAAGAGACAAACTGCCTTCAAAAATTAAGTTGGTGGTAATACAAGATAACAAACAGAACCAAAGACACCGACTGCCAAAACTTACAAGACAAAGTAAGACAAAGTTATTTTTCACGTAGTTTTGGAAGGTGAAAGTATATCCTTCCAAATAAATAAAGATTTTCACAAATCGGCTGATAACTGAGGGAGTTAGGAGAAAAAAAAACCGAATTGACAATATCCTCCATTTTTGAAGTAGATAAAAAAAAAAACACAGATGAATCCTTCAAAGTGACGGCGATTAGAATATAAGCAGGAAGTTTTAGTGCATTTTTTCGTAATTAAATTGTATCAATAATAAGGTTAATATTAGAAAGGCCTACTGCCGAATGCGATTAACCGTAGAGTTTACAAAGCGCACCTAGAGAAAAGCGGACTGAAACTGCAATATCGGTCGTATCTATACTGTTCATTTGTTTAAAATGACGTTTATTATATGCCCCATTGACAGGCGTTATCTGCCTTGCCAAACTTGAAAAATGGCAGTAGTGGCGTTTGCAGCGCGTATACGCTCGTCAGTAAAACGCCATGTGCATTGACCCTAACAGTTCAAGAGAACCATAAATAATAACGTCCACGTTCTATTTTTAAACCGCCTTTTATTCATTTTCATTCGAAATACAGTTTTATGAATAATATTGCGGTTCTGTATCGATATCATGAATGATAGAAGCCATTGCATCTGAACGTACTGTTCAGGTTTCATATCATATCGATTCTGCCAATATAAAATACAGGCCATAATTGTTTGTTTTGAATAAATCGATTTGATTTGTTTGCCTATCTGGCCTGCCAGTATTTCTTTGAACTTATTATTAAAATGAATCGAAAAAATATAATGCCGGCAGATTTCTTATACAGTTCAATTGTTTTTGAAAATTCACACACACACACATCCCATCATGCCTGTATTCCCCGAAGGGTTAGGCAGAGGTGTATCAATGTACACTTACAGTTCGCTGGTATCAAAATCTACTTATTACTAATAAGCCAAATTGGTAAAAAATATCGCGCCATAATCTAGTCTTGCTTATATTCAAAATTATTCTATTGTTTGTAAATCATTGTTTTTATCTTGACTATTACTTGTTTTTCTTTTTCGCTTACAATTTAAACCATTCATATTTTAAATAGAGATGGTCAATTCACGTTAAAATTTAACGCGAATTTTAAACGTATTCAGTCGCAAATAAACTGATGAACAGAACAGCAAACGGGCAGTGAACAATCGAATGAATTACGAACGAACTAGTGAGCGAATGAACTAATTACACAGAATGGAATTAATTGCAGATACGGCCTCGGTACAGTTACCACAACAACGGTTTAATTTGCATTATATTACAAGTTTAATAGAATTGTTATCTTATCGAATAACCGGCTAAAATAAAATTAATGATGCTTGTGATTAAATATTGATGAAAATAGGTATTTAATTGATGAATATCGTTTTAGTCCCATTAGTTATTCATTAAATAAATTGATTAGACATTGGTAAGTAAAGTTTATCTTTTTACCAATTATATGAGCTCTTGTTGGTCGACTAACAGCTATGTTGATGAGATTTTGATAGAACCCGTAAGAGGATTGAAGGAACCACTGAGAGACGATGTTTGGCAAACAACAGCAGTGCTATTCTGTTACAATCTCCTTCGGTTAATTTAGATAGATGTAGTTAGCTTGAGTTTGCTTGAGGTAGAATGTCATCTCACGTCAAGCTCAATACATCTATCGACATTCACCAAGAACGTTTTTATACTTATTCTCCGAAAGCATCACCGTGACCCTGGAATCATTAGCAATAGGAGCAACACGGATGGGCTTTAGTCAGTAAGAGTCTGACACTCTGTTCCACTTCACCCAGAGCGAAAGAAGACTTTTGATGATTACTCGTACTAGAAAAAAATGAAAAGGTACTGCGATTACAGTTCACTTCATGCTTACATTACTCTTATTTTTTTCAGTTTGAAGATCAGTGGGTTATGATTTTAATCCTACGGTTCCTTTTGTTACCAAGAGTCAGGAGCCCTGATCTTGTTTAAGGTATGATCAGTGCTTCCAATTGGAGCTCACTTCACCGAAATCGGATAGTATAAACATATTTAAAGCAAAACTGAAGGAACAAGTATGTACCCTGTAACATCACTAACACTCTAGAGGCAAACATATTTAGATATAAACACTATGTACTTTTAACTGTTTAAGTTTTTATGAGAATAAATTCTTTAAACCTTACATTCATATAGTAGTAAACTTTTATAGAATAGACCACTTAAAGCATTTACTAAAAAGTAAATGTCATGCGAAGTGTCAAACGGTTCTTCACAATGTGCGGTGCAACTATTAAATGTCACCTTGATTTGCCCTGCACTTATACATGGCCTTGCTAATAATCATAGTGCAGACGTGCCCTAGGGAACACTGAAAGTATTCATTTAAGTAAATGGAAGACCTACACCAAAACAAAACAGATTAGACTGAAAATATTTTTGTAATATCAAAATAACAGGTTTTTACTAAATGCATATGAATATTATTTACATAGCACACGTCTTTACCTAAAACTGTCTGTCTGCTTGTTCCGGCCAATCCCGAAACGGCTGGACCGATTTTAACAGGGCTTTCACTGGCGGATAGCTGATGTTATATAAAGCAACTAAGGCTACTTTAACTTTAGAAAAAGAATTCAATTTTCCCGCAAAAAAAAACCTCGTGATAACCTACATTCACGCGAACGTCGTCGCGGGCATAACGTAGCCTAGTAATAAACACTTAAGGCCAAAGCACACCAAATGCGTGGCGTGATGCGTGGCGTGCACGCACCAGTTGTAATGTATGAAACTGTAAGAAAGGTGTCAGACCAGATGCGTGACGTGTGCACGCGCGTGACTCACGCACGCAGAGCCGCATCTTGTCACAAACCGAGTCCGTACGCGTGAGTAGCGGAACGGCAACGTCGCACACGCGCGTGCAGTGATGACGTTGTATTATATGGCGCTCCCTGTTAGATGCCACACCGGGCACGCACGCATACGCATCGGTCATTGCTGCACGTACGCACGCACGCAAAGTTGTATTTATTTACAAACAGAAAGCAGTTTACGAGTGTTTTTTTTCGCAATGAAGACAATTTTAAAGGAAAAACTAATAGAAATCGTACGCAAATATGTCTCTATAACACCAAACATAAAGAGTACAAAAAAAAGTTACAAATTATTATTATGGGAGAGAATTGGGAATACGCTGGAAATAGATGGTAAGTTCAAATTAGTACAAAAATTAGAAAATTTGTAACAAAAAGTTAAAGTATGTAACAAATTTTTCTCGAATGTTTATTGCATTTTTGGATGATCTTGCGTTAGTACGTCTGCGTGCAGCAGTTCTGCGTGACGTGATGCGTGCGTGCGTGACGTGTGCTGCACCGGTCTTGGCCGGTGTGACAGTGCTCGCACGCGCGTATGCACGTCACGCCACGCGTCACGTCACGCCACGCATCCGGTGTGACCCGGCCTTTAATTCTCTAGTGAGTGAAAGAGTGCGTCAATGAAGTTCATAAAAAACAACTGCCGCTCAATGTATGCACGTGACGTAAGTAGACACTGGGAATGAGTTTATTTTGAACTCGTAATCTACATAATAGTGACGCGGTGTTTGCTTTAAATATTTGGTTGAATAGATCAATTATTTGGTTAATAAATAATTAATCGATTTAACCAAATATTTCGTTAGTTAAGGTTGAGGTCGAAACCTGAAAAAAAAATAACGGTTTTGTTTTAAAATGCGTGTCGCGGGTTCAATTCCCGCACGGAACAAATATTTGTATGACCTACAGAATATAGTTCCGGGTCTGGCTGTTTGTGTATAATTGTAAACGCACCTACGATACTGGAGAAATTCCTAGTGCGGGGGACAAAGTTTAAAAAACAAAATAGATATCGACGGTGAACGTTTCAAATGTCGTAAGGGACATATCTATTTGTTCGGAGAAGACTATGTTCCGGCCATCTCAGAGACAAAGTTGAAAAGTCTCATGTGCCAGTAATTACACCGGCACCCGTACCCTTCAAACCGAACACAGCAAAGCTGCTTTGCAGCAGAAATAGATATGGTGGTAGTACTTCCCCGGACGAGCTCCTTCACAAAGAGCTCTACTACTGCAATGCTCAAGAGATTCGCATGAAAAAGTAAACCTATCAAACTATTAACATTAATATTCCTATCAGATAACCACCACTAGTACCTCATCGGTATACTATGACCGATCCGGATCCGGTGATCGGTTCTATGGCGAAGCAGTAGTAAGCTGTACAAAATCAGCAGCAGCTGCTGTAAAGTTTTGGGCAGGCATTGGGTGTTGGGGTGTTGGTTCTTGGCCATGCAGATGCAAAAGCGTGCAATGTTTCTGTTTGCAATATTTGCAAGACCCATAACGGCAGTCGGTATCAACATGACCTGGGTGCAAACAGTTTAGACAGACTTTCGCATCCTTAGCTTTCTGAATGCGGTCTTCTATAGAAAGAGACTTAAATTCTTTACAGAAATACATGGTATGATTTTGACTGCATACTGGACAGTTTGTTTTTTTTATTTAAGTTATGTTTCTTTTTGTCATTATTTTTCAAATTCTGATTATGTTTAGAATGTATAGTGATGTTTGAATTACTCGAAGTCTTGTCTGTTTTATTGTTACCTTTTCTATGCTCCTGCAAGGTTTCCAATAGGTCTGCCCTGTTGCTAAGAAAGCTCAGAAAAGCCTTTAAAGTAGGAGAATTGCTGAGTGAGTTGCGATGTTCTTCCCACTCCCTACGTGTTATTTTGTCGAGCTTTGATGACATCATATGAATTATTAGGGTATCCCAATATTGCGTTGGTTGATCTAATGTCGCTAACGCTCTAAGATTTTTATTTGTGACATCAATTATATGACGAATTGACGAACACGATTCCTCTGTAATTTGGTCCACGTTAAATAACGCTTGAACGTGGTTGTTTATGAGTAATTTCTCATTATTGTATCGACTGGTGATTAAATTCCAGGCCGATTCGTAATTTGAACTTTTAAAATCTAGACTGTCTATGATCAGCAATGCACTGCCTTTTAATGACGCACGTAAATAATGCAATTTATTTATATCATCTATATCCGTTCTAGAATGTATCAGCGAAACAAATGTGTCCCTAAATTCAAGCCAGTGTTGATATTGCCCGTGAAAGGTAGGTAAATTGATCTTTGGCAATCTAACGCAATGCGATTTAAAGTCACTTGCCTGAGCATCCTCGAAGCCCGTTACGGATCCATCCTGAGACTCGCGTTTCTGAGGAAGACGGGCGCTGAGCAGACTCCTCGCCGTCGCCGCCAGTTTGTGATATTGATCCTCAAATTGCTCGCGCTCCTCACGTTCCTTGTCAGGGTCATCGCAAAGTAACTCGATGTCGCACTGTAAAGCGTCGTAAATAACATATAAGTCATCAAATCGTTTAAACCGGCCATCTAGATCGATCAACTGCTCACTACTTGGGTCACTGCAAGTTTTAAATAAGTTTAAATAGTTCCCGAAAATAGTTAACTTTGATTTCATACTACTACGTTTGCGTAGTAATTTATCAACGTTTTCGCTCGTCATGTCGGTAACTCACGCACTGAATACTGATAAATAATAAGCTAAAAGCAAATTTTAAATAACCACGTGCGATGACTTGTGTCAATTATGTTGCGATGTCCGCAAGGTCACAAGCATATGTAGTGATGCGATGCAGATAGCTATATTTTAATGCGTTAAACGAACCGGTTTACCGGCCCGTTATGCTATTGTAAGCAAGTAAGTGCACGAACAATGTCGTATGAAATAATTATGATTTTGCTCATTAGCGAAGTAAGTATTGGTATAATAAAAATAATGATTAATATACCTGAAGCTAGTATTGGATCGCTGCGCTGTAGGCAGACTAAGTTTATTTAGTCTATATAAAAACGCACACCTAATAGAAGCTGTATTTTGATGGAATATGGCAAGAAAGGAAATATAAAGGATAAATTGGAACGATACCAATGGTTATGTCCTCCCACTTGTCGACTTCAGACGTCTTTTGTGGTCTTCTTTTCTTCGCCTCCAAAAATGACACGTGCTCGGGTCCAATGTCCGTCGACGTTCGCCACGCCAATTTCTTCACGCAATCGTTGAAAATCTTGAATTCTTGACGCGCTAAGGGCCTCGAAGGACCATGTTGGATTCCCTCGGGCTCAGTAGTAATTAAATGAAACTAGTGGACTGTATGTTTACAATGTATTGTCTTGAAGTCTTCCAATAATTATGACAATTATAATATTAGTTGTGACGACCGTCTTTTCTTGGTGGAGGCCGGAGCTCGAGTGGTCCCCGCCGCCGCGCCGCAGCCGAAATGGCCGTTGTGCCGTCGTGCAGTTGGTCACGTAGGCCACCCGGTGACGTAGCTCCCGTCGCGAGCGCGTCGCCTGAGGTGACGCAGCGCCAAGTGACGTAGCCCCCGGTGACGTAACGCCCGTCGCGAGCGCATCGCCTCGTTGTTGGGCAAGATTCCCAACAGTGACGTCAACCTAGGTTATTAACACATAGGTACGATTCATTTGAGTATCACGTAGTCTGTTAACGTCAGTAAAGATTTGATCACGCGTTATCAGCGCTATCGGCTAATCTACGATTACCGCAATGTTCTAGCCGCATTACACATTATGTAGGGTATTGATAACATTGTAGCTAGACGCGTCAGTATTTCAGTTAAGTATAGTATTTTTATAACTACGCTTCGTTTGATTCTTAGAGGGGTTTTTTATGAGACTAATCCGCAACACTTTTCCCAACTTCTGCTACTAGTAGGTAGTCGTCACTATTAATTCTGGCTTTCAGGAAGCGAGAATTAACAGTGTCGACTACCAGAACTCCAAGGCAATGAAGCTAGACGAATCCTGGAGCAACGATTGAACTTTGAATCACGCAAACATGAAAACAACGGCAAAGGAGTAAGGTAAATCATATATTTCATTTCTCTCTAAACAAGCAGGAGACAGAACAGAACTAAGCCAATAGGCACAAAAATAAGTTTGCGACTGAGATAAGCCCAGATTACCAGGCACCATGGATTACAATTAATACACATACATACATACATACATAAACTCACGCCTTTTTCCCATGGGGGTAGGCAGAAACCATGGACCGCCACCTGCTACGATCGTTACACACTCCTTTCGCCTAACAACAATTAACAACCAATAACACACACAACAACACAACACGACAATACAACAACACAATTAACAACAACAACAACAACACAACACACAACAACAATAATGGGTTGGGTGGGTTGTTACAATTAATAATGGGTTCAATTTCAATGCTCGTGGCTTCTCAGTATGAGAAGAGGCCTTTGCTCTGCAATGGGACAATAATAGGCTGGTACTAATATAATTTATTTATTATTCAAGAGACGGGAAATTACCACAACTATAACGAGTATTTTATGGTATTTACCTTAAATTAAACATAGTAGGACTTGGGTTTTTGGCGTCATTCAGTTTAATGATATGTCAGGAAAAAGTAATACCTAATTATTTATTTTATATTAATCATATTTATTAAGTACCTATTTTTAATTAATTCAAAGTTCTACCAAAACAAACACACGTCAGAATGTCTCCCTTTTTTTAAAGTAATTTTGGATAAATATCGCTTAATAATTTAAAACAATCCTTAGCATAATTTTGAGATTATTACTAAGTAAAAACGTTCAAAATCTAGTCGCAATCTCATCTCAGCGACAATCAATGTCAAACAATTAGGTAAGAAAGAAGCATTTTTGACAGATTGAAAATGAGATTAGATTGCGATCGTTCCTGAACCTGCCTGAATTGGGTAGATGACACCACTAATCAATTGACGTACTTTTTATGAGCTGTCAAAACGCAATTCCCCCATAGATTTTGTATGACAATACTCAAATATGACGTCACTTTTTTGACATCTCAATTCACTAACTATTTATTGATTTAAAAGCAAATAAAAATCAAATTTTATAGTTATTTAAAAATTCATCGTGTTTTCGGGGCTAAATTAAACTGCTTTTTTTTGTGAAGTTGTTTTTGGAATTATTATTTAATGGTGTCATCTACCCAATTGCCCCTGTTTTTGCCGAATAGGTATGTTATGTTAGTTAGTAATTACATTTGACATATTGTCTTTGTTTGAGTAATTTATTTAATTATTTAAAGATTGTAATCTGGTTTATTTTGGTCTTAGCTCAATTATTGTCTTCAATTACAGTAATTATTATTGACAGTCATAAAATTAATTTACTGTTATTCTTATAATGGCTACACTGTGTTCTTGTTATTTGATTTATTTTATTTACGTTAGAAACCTTGTTGTAGATCACAAATACGTTCACCTGCCCCCAGCCAAGTCACAAACGATAAACGCAAACGCTGAGTAGGATTTAATAAATCTTCAACTTTATGTGCTTGGTTTTAAGTTGAAGATCTAATGAATATTGCATAGCGTTTTCGTTCGTTCCAGTCGCTAACGCTTAGAAATCTTTAATAGATTTTCAACTTAAGGCTCTTGGGTATTAAGTTGAAAATCTATTGGTACCTACCGAGCGTTTACGATTATCGTTTGTGACTTGGCTAGGGGGGCAGGCGTTTTTACGATAGTAACAATACTAGCCTGTTCTTGTCCCACATTGCAATAGCAGTAGGCACGAGTACTGACCATCCCGCTTGTTTAAGGCGGATTGCTGATTTCAGACTTATACTAATTATAAGTTCAGGTTCCCTCACGATGTTTTCCTTCACCAATGTCAGTGATGTCCTGGATATACTTAGAAAGTGCATGTAAAGTGAGAAATGCTTACGATAAAAAAGGAAAATTAAAACAATTACAGACATGATGGTGAAAATGATATGGATGACAAAAAAATGGCAGTCTTGGGGATTGTCGACAAGCATCCGGGGTTGCGGAATTTATTCGAAAGAGTCTCCGCGGCCCTGGAACATAAAGGGGATAAAAGGCACACGGGTGGGTTTTAGTCAGTAAGAGTCTGACACTGCCTTTCGCTCCACCCGGAGCGGAAGGCTAGGATATACCATCGTAAAAAAGGGAAATGGTAGCATGTCGCTGACGCGTACCCATAAGTTTTGTCCGTACCAAAAATCATTTCCCTAGCAACAAAGTTAAGAATCTTATAATGTCATAATCAGCTCCAAATGAGATGTAAGTACGTACATATCAGTATTACGTGGTACTTAATTCAGCTAGCGGCACTTTCAGGGTTATCTTGTCAACTCAGATCGCTGATAACGCAAGATCGCCGTAAGCAAACTGTCTCGGCATTTGCCTATCTGCATGTAATATCATTTTAATGTGGACAAATATTTGTAGAAACACATTTTTACTTAGCGTTTCTTTACAGTTTAGCAAAATATCTCACGTAACTGTACCGTACATTCTTATTAGTTTTAGGAGATAAGATTAAACGCTTTTGTCTTCTTAGTGCCAATTTGCATTTGGATTTTTTGACAGTTGAATTTTGTCTTGAGCTTGGGATGAAATGTTTCCTTATTTTTTTCAACTTTTAAGGTTTTGAAACTGTACCATATACCATTACGCCTGTATTCCCCGAAGGGTTAGGCAGAGGTGTACCAATGTACACCCAAAGTTCGCCGGTATATTTAGGTCCCATGTATTAGAGGGCGAGTCTATTACCATTAACCGGGCACAAATCCAAACTCCGAGCTGCTACTGAGAATTTGATAGAAAAACCCAATAAGACTTTTTGCTCGACCTGGGAATCGAACCCAGGACCTCAGACCTCTTTGAAACTGTAGTATACTGGAAAGTCTATTAGTCTTCCTATCTGTCTAGCCTTTAACTATGTTGGGGTTACCAGACTACTGGATCCAGCTGAATACTAGTGTAATGCCGCTAAAGCTGAATACTAGTGTTTTACATAAAGAGTCAGTAAGCCAAGGACGTGAATACTAGGCTCACATTCAATTATAGTCCGAATCTTGGCTAGAAGATGAAAATGATATCATTCGAACAACCATAAAATACTCAATAAGAGGCCGTTGTCCGACTGTAACACTTTAATTATGGGGTATTAGATATTATTACATGTACAGGCCGAATTTAAGTACACTACAGCTGTTATTCAATTTTTGTTATATTTCAGAATTTTCCCATAATAAAATTCGGTCGTATTCATGAATAATTTTACCACCATAAAAATGCGCAGTTAGTTCAATATCAGTCTATAGATAGATTGAAGCTTCAGTTCAAATAGTGGTCATTTTCAGGCTGACCTATACAGGGGCGTTATTAAAATACCTAAAAGACAAGACAGATATTTTAGGCTACAAATCAATAAAGGTTGACTTAACATTATCACCTTAGGCCCCCTTAGGGTAATAAGGTTGCTTGATGTGCTTCAAGTGACCGTGCGTTAAACTGCTACTGTTGTGTTAAGGATAAATACATAACCTAGGTGAAGGTGGTGTATATTAGGACCAGTTGATTTTAATTAGAGGTTTCGACTAATACACCTATGGCTATTTATTACCAAAGGGACCTCTAAAAACGAGTATTTTTTTTTTTTTAAAATAACGAAATACCCCACACCAGAAATTTCTTCTGTATCGTGGTTTTACAAACATATAAACTCACATACACAAACAGCCTGACCCGGAACAACTACCTATAAGTAGGTCATACAAATATTTGTTTCGTGCGGGAATCGAACCCGCGACACGGAGTGCAACAGCCACTGCGGCAGTCATGTCATCCGTCCGTTTCGTGTAGATAGCAGTAAGTCCCGTGCGTTCAAGTGTATTTGCCATTGTAATTGCATTACTGCAGTCAAATGAGACAGGTGACATTCAAGATCAAATAATTGATGCTCATTGTAATCTGTGCTGCTTGGCAATGTGCGCTTCTCTCTTAAACGTCCCATTCTGCCTATTGGCTTGTTCTGTTCCGTACTTGATATGGAGGGAAGTAGACATTATGCTTTTTCTTACATAATAAACGCAGTGATTATGACTTTGACTTTGAGACGTTTATGAGAGATTGGCCAGAGAAGACAAAGCATATCGAAGAGTGAAAGTCCATCGGAAAGACCTTTGCTCAGCAGTAGGACAATAATAAAAAACGATTTATTTGTGTGCGGGATCCAAGACAGTAGAAGAGTTTATCCTGGACTGGATTTGGTAATAGTGTAGCTGATTTTACTGTATTTAATCTTGTCCTTTGACCTTTCTATGTTATTATTCGCAGAAGAAATTACGTTTTATTTTCGTGGCCTGTGTGTTTATTTATGCTCGTTTGTGATCATAAGCGAAATTTACTAAATAAATAGCATAAAGGTTGCGAACCTTCTTCGCCCACCACTCATTAAATTGTTGACAGAATGTTGTAACTCCTTTGCCTAATAAATTGTATTTGGTTGTTTCTCTGAATCCTTTTTGGAATATCTTTGTTTTGTTTTTGTGTATTTCAATCGAATGTCATGCGTAGAAAGCTCTTATATTGTACATAATATTATAATGAAACGCTGTTACGTGTAATTTACGTCATGTTAAACTCACAACAAGCTGTTTTAATATTAAAGAGACAGAGGTGAACAACATTTTAATTTCATTAAAGGTTTATTCTGAAAATGTATTTATGATTTTTTATAATTCCATTTGCAAGTAGGTTTTATAGTTATTGTGATAATATACGTTCATATGGTTTTTTTAATCAATATTGCTTAGAATCACACAAACACATAGATACACTAATCCTTTTCCCCTTTTTATGAACGCAGAAGTAAGGAAAGTGGATTCCTCTATCCGCTTTTCCGATAGGGATGGGAAAAGCCGATAAAAAAGTTAATGAGTTTCTTTTTCCGTGTCTTTTTTGTTGTTTGTACTTTATGTATAACGTATACCGCACTAGTGTGACAAAGGATACTTTCTTTGGATTCAAGCTTACTTTCTGCCCAATTTTATCAAAATCGGCTCAGTGGTTTAGTCGTAAAAGCGTGACAGACCGACAGACAGAGTAACTTTCGTTATATTGTTAGTATGTATAAATAAAATTGACAGGCGTCTGACTTAAAAGAAACAACAAAATTATTAACAATAGTGAATACTAAGTCCGTATTCACTTTTTGTGAACATTCCATTACTATCTATAGAAAGAAGACAAAAATATAATTCTATGCTAGTTTTAAAGCTTTACATTGATGACTGCCAAAATTCTGTTGGCGCTAACCCCAGATTTGTTGTTATTTATTGCGTACATACCTAAATACTGTAAGTCTTGCTAATTTGTGACAAATAACAGGCATATCCCGAAGACTCACTAATGCGTTCCTTCATGTAATAAGAAGGTATGATCATAAATTATATCAAGTAAAAAAAAAAAAAAACTCCAGACCGATTCCGGCCACGGCGGCTAATCTTAATGCAGACTAGCCACGTACGCAGGAGATATTATAGTGCACAATTATGTGCGCAAACACAGGTGCACTTCCTTTGCCCTCACTCTCATAAACCGATGGGATGGCAAGCGGGGAGAAATCAGGCGCAGGACTAGCGGCTTTACGCGCTTTTCAAGGCACACCTCCAACTTCTAAACTCCGGGCTGCTACTGAGAAATTCCCAATGGGAAACCCCAATATCAATTTTCCCGACCTTGGAATCAAATCTTTGGAGGAATGAGAAACAGGGTGTAAAGTTTCTCATCCCCCATTGAAAAGGGAGGATCCTCCGACCAGACAGGTGTTGTATCTGGTGGGCTACTGCCCGACGGTTGTTGTCGGGATTTTTGTATATATGCTAATGTCGCTGCAAACTTTAATAGCGCGATCTAGGCAACGTCAGTTTTACCGTAGTAGTTCGTACGCTATGCGATAGATGTCGCTACATCACTCCCCTCCGAGACCGGAGGTCGTTGCGTGTGCCGGGCCGACTGCATTATACTCCAGTGAGTCGGAGTGCTGCAGTGTTGCGTAGCGGTATTTGGCTGCTGTGGTGTCGACCAGGAGAGAAGTGGTCTCTGCTTGATGACCGGCCGAAGTCCAGGAAGCTGCCAAAGTCGCTGATGAGGCTGAGGGTGATGACCAGGAATGCGCTTCCGCTGCATGCTGGTGGTCAGGAAACCCGATGAAGCCGTGGTTGCTGGCGGGCTGTGTGACTCCGGTGCTCGAGAGCTTGAGGAAGTGATGATGACGTATGAAGTAGCTGCACGAAGGCTGCGCTGACGTTCATGCTCGGGGTCACCAGTTTGGAGGAATGAGAAACAGGGTGTAAAGTTTCTCATCCCCCATTGAAAAGGGAGGATCCTCCGACCAGACAGGTGTTGTATCTGGTGGGCTACTGCCCGACGGTTGTTGTCGGGATTTTTGTATATATGCTAATGTCGCTGCAAACTTTAATAGCGCGATCTAGGCAACGTCAGTTTTACCGTAGTAGTTCGTACGCTATGCGATAGATGTCGCTACAAATCCATGACGTAATGCTTAGCAGTTGTGCTTGCGACCATTAGACCGACAAAAAAATTACATACATACATACATAGACTCACGCCTTTTTCCCATGGGGGTAGGCAGAAACCACAGAAAAAAAGGCGTGAGTCTTTTTTTCTCACAAAAAATTAATATTTTTTAAAATGTCTAAATAAAAAATATGACATCTCGCTGGCAACTAACGATCGGAATTTTCAAAGCGGTTCCAGCCGGGCTGTTGCCATTAAGAAGACAATCAACAGCCAGTATTTACTCCCTATTTTCTTGGTAAACCTTCTTGGTTTTTCTTTCCAGCCAGTATTTACTCCCTATTTGCTTAGTAAACCTTCTTTGTTTTTCTTTCTAGTGCAAATCTCCAGTCACAATACTTTTTGAGTTCAATGGCTCCAATTTACGTCAGTCATAACTTTGGCAGAGGGAAATATTATATTTTTGTCGACGTCCCGTGCGTACCTATGTTATTGTACATAATGGGTGCTTTAACGAGAATTCCATTCGCTTTTGTTTTGTAGCTATCCCGTTTTTGCGGTCTGTTGTGCGACAAATACTGAAAATGGGTGTTTAAAATTCATACTAATATTCTTGCTAAACCGCATAAGCGGTAGGTATCCCAAGGAACACAAGTTTCGAGAAAATAGTAATTTTGTAAATATAAGTACATAGTTTTCTTTTTATTATTTTTCATATTGTTGTTTTAGCTTATTAAATGGAATAAGATTGCCTCGTTAGCCTAGTGCTCCTAAGCACGACTGCTACGCTAGAGGTCCTGGGTTCGATTCCCAGGTCGAGCAAAAAGTGTTATTGGGTTTTTCCACGGAGTAAAGAAAGGGTTTTTCTATGAAATTCTCAGTAGCAACTCGGAGTTTGGATTTGTGCCCGATTAATGGCAATAGGCTTGCCCCCTATTACATGGGACCTAAATATACCGGCGAACTGTGGGTGTACATTGGTACACCTCTGCCTAACCCTTCGGGGAATACAGGCGTGATGGTATATTTATATATAAGTACATATTTTTCTTTTTATTTTTATATTGATTTTTTAGCTTATTAAATGGAATAAATAAAGATATTGCTATTTGGCTTACCTAGTTCATTGGATGCATATGTTGCAGTCAAAACTTTTAACCAGTCAAAAGTACTATTGACTAGCAAAATGAGTCAAAAGTAGTTTTGACTGAACAGGTTGGTCAAAAGTACTTTTGACTGCAAATTTGCGGTCAAAAACTAAATGACAAAATGACTAAAACAAAAAATCAATCAATTCAATTGACTAAATGATTCCGTCAAAAGTGGTTCTGACTGGTGGAATCAGTCGAGGAGCCCCGCGAAGCGGGGCTCCTCGACAAAGAAAATGGCCAAAAAGTGGATGGCGGGGTCTGTTCGCTCGCTCTCTAGACCCCGCCATACCCTTCTAACCTAACCTGTCCATTTCGAACCAAGTGCCCCAAGTCCCGAGCTGGTGGCCAAGTTCTGGGCCGCATCAATATAATTTATAATAATAGTATTTATTATTTATTTATTTTTATTACAATATAGTTTGTCATCGAAACGCTAAGAAGAATAAGAAGTGCCGAGCTCGCTTCGCTCGCTCTTGCATACTATAATTTACTTTTATAAGGAATAGATATCATAAATTGTAGATTAGTGACAGATTTCTAAGAGTTTTGACTGATTCCACCAGTCAAAACCACTTTTGACGGAATCATTCAGTCAATAGTGCTTTTGACCGCGAATTTGCAGTCAAAAGTACTTTTGACCAACCTGTTCAGTCAAAACTACTTTTGACTGATTTTGCTAGTCAATAGTACTTTTGACTGGTTAAAAGTTTTGACTGCAACACATATATTATTTCTTTATGCTATCCGATGTTATAAAAATTAACATGACGGTTTTTTTAGATATCGCATTTGAGATTAGCACAGCAAGCACAGCAGTATCTTTACGTATACATAGTAATACACAAAGTCCCTTCCTGCCGTCTGTCCGTTTGTACGCTTAGATCTTTTAAAATGCGCGACGGATTTTAATGCGGTTTTCGTGAACAGATAGAGTGATTCTAATGGAAAGTTTATACGTATAGAACATTATGGTACGATCAATAGTAGCGAAACAGTAACCAAAGACATTATACACAAGATATTTGAAATCGCGAGGTATACGGTACTAGTACACACATAAAAAATTGTGGTCAAAAGTAGGCGTGGTTAATCGAAAATAAAATGTTTACGCAAATATTACCGACATTTATTATGTCCAAATATTGAAACAGGAAAAATTACTTATTTTATAAACCTATTTACCTGTTATGTTATTCTTCTTCTTATCGTGTGGGCAGTAAGGTCTAACGACCCCACACACCCTAGTGTCAGAGTTTCTAAACCGCCTCAAGGGCCTCTGACATGGTTACCGATGTCAGTGATGTCCAAGATAAACTCAGAAAGTACATATGAATTAGAAAAAGTCACATTGGTACTTGCCCGTGACCGGTTGCGAACCCGCAACTTCGTGCATGGAAGGCGGGCGCCTTAACCACTGGGCCATCACGGCACTGTTATGTTATTAGGAAATCATGACTCAATCTTGCATAACTAAACAGTCGAAATATAAACTGGGTTTAGTTTTTTCCAAAGTGAACTAACCCACGTCAGAACTTCTGTCATTTTCACGTCTTCTGTCAATGAGGGCGTCGACCACAGGTGCCTAGACCACTGTGGGCCTAAGCCACGGACACTTCAAAAGTGCCAGTAAATGGTCTAATTGAAATAAATGCTTCGACTTTGACTTTGTAGTGTATTCATAAGTTACAATTACAATTTACTACTATTTCTACAATGTCTACTATTACTACTAAGTAAGTTATAGTAGTAGTCAGTCAGTAGGTAGTTTATTATTGTTAATTAGTTTGTTAGCGACTTTAAGCTCGACTGAAAATTTGATCAAACAGTAGTGTTGGGTCCTTTATAGGTCATTTGATACGACTCAAAACACAATAGCTGCACTTAGTAGTAGTAATTATTGTTTGAGTTACATGAAAAAGTGTTGTCATGGGTTCAGTTTCTGAATAAATTGTTGAAATGTCATTGAAGTTCTGACAATTAATTTATTATGCATTCATAGCTACAGATTAACCACTACAAAAATCGAAAAGTCTTTTCGTTACGTTGTTTTTTTTTTTAATTCGCCACTTTAGTAGTTTATTCTATATCGTAGATGATAAACTCACATACACAAACAGCCAGACCCGGAACATCTATTACTAGGTCATAAAAATATTAGTTCCTTGTGGGGTTCAATTCCACGGAAAAAACTGTTTTGAATTCCAAAAAAAATCCCTAACCTATAGAGAAATAGTTCTCAGCTAAAAGGCGAAAGACAGGACATTTTTTTTTTTAAATCATAGTAAAGTAACAAAGAATGTTAGTGGTCTGCCACGAGGAAGATTAAAAAAATATACATAATTACATTATACTTAGGGTAAAACAGGAAATAAAAGAAAAATATCCCTTAGCAGGTGCCAAGTTTCCCAGGCTTTTAATATTGAGGAAGTATTACGTACTATGTTATTAGAGACTAAGGTCGAGCAAGGGAACTTGAACCTAATAGGTTTATTATTCTATTTTAGTGGTTGTTGCCAAGGCGTTGGCTTCAAAGTTGTTTGTTGCTTTTTAAGTTTTTACTAAAGACTCAGTAGTAGTAGAGCTCTTTGTAAAGGAGCTCGTTCGGGGAAGTACTATCATTATTATCTATTTCTGCCGCAAAGCAGCATTGCTGTGTTCCTGTTTGAAAGGTATGGGTGCTGGTATTATTACAGGCACGTGAGACATTCCAACTTTGTCTCTGGGATGGCAAAGCATTTGCAAGGTCTCTGGTATTGCTGATGTCTACAGGCAGCGGTAACCACTAAACATCAGACGGGCCGTCGGCTTTTTTGCCATCTAAATACATATATTTAAAACACTAAGAACTGTTATAACTAAGAAATGTTACCAATCAAACCTGACCTAACCAATTTATTTATTTTTACAATATTTTGAATTTATTTATTTCAAACGTTGTCTCGTCAGTAACCATTTCGATGACTCATCAAATACTATGAATGTCACAAATTGCCGTGTTCTAATTTCAAACCATATTTTTAGACGTCAAATCTGTAGGTTCAATTGTGTTTTCTCGTGTGCCAGTACGTATTTTCATTATATTCTGAAACAACCTTTTCGCAGAATTACCTTTTTATCATTAACAAAAGCAATGTTTTTGATCTCAATAAGACAAAGGGGCAAAGAAATATACCAAAATATCAACAAATAAACCAACTTATGTTTTCTACTTATTTATGTATGTGCGGTGGATATGGCCCCAAGCGATGCGAATCTGAAACAAAGGCGGGGAACGGCGGCTACGCCATCGCCATTTTGTTTTCCAAAAATTTAACTCGAGCATAAAGAGATATAATTGGCGAGTGTTTGCTGTGTTTGTCTGTTTCTAAGAGGCGTAAACAGCTAATAGCATGTTGTTGGCCCTCGGTTGAACATGATACTGACCATTATTGGCACTTAATGGTAAGGTGACCACGATTATTACTTTCGAATGGATTTGTATTTTTTAACTGCCCCGTTGGTCTCGTGGTCGCAAGTGCGACTGCTGTGCAAGAGGTCCCGGGTTCGATTCCCAGGTCGAGCAAAAAGTGTTATTGGGTTTTTCTATGAAATTCTCAGTAGCAGCCCGGAGTTTGGATTTGTGCCCGATTAATGGCAAAGGCTCGCCCCCTATTACATGGGACCTAAATATACCGGCGAACTGTGGGTGTACATTGGTACACCTCTGCCTAACCCCTCGGGGAATACAGGCGTGATGGTATATTATTATTTATATAAAATAAATAAAATGGGATAAGGGCAGGAAGATGATGATGATACATTGTATTTTTTTATATATTTTTTATATATTTTTGTAGGCATATTTAAATATACAAAACTAAAAAAAAATAACCTATCGTAGACCAAAATAAATGTAAGCCATAATGTCTTCTTAAAGCCTTTTCTTGTCAGGTACATTGACCCCTACAAGTAAAATACAAACAGTTGTTCAAATAAAACTTCTTCAAAGTTACCACAGGTGCTTCTGTCGTAGACGAAATAAAATTAAAGACGACTAAAGACAAAGTATTAATTATATTTTGTGTACATGCGGAGTTAAATAGAGTAAAGTTTGCTTATATTAGAATTCTTCTACTTTAATTTCCATCAGAGTCTTGCCTTTCACAGCGAAGCATTCCTTTGTGGGTACGAAAAATATGCAGTTTTGTGGAGGCGTTGAATGCATAATGAATTATAAGCTGCTATTCAAATGAATGCATTCACTTAGGTACTAAAATTCAGTTCTAAGGTGATTTATGTAAAGAAATGTAATGTTGCATAACTAATTTCAGGTGTTTTGTAAGGATGTAGGGATTTGAGAAAGTTTAAGACGAAGGATTTGCTAATGATAACTATCATTAGTAAATCTTCTTCTTTAAATATCTTAGCATTCTTCTCTGATAGTTAGGTTGGAGCCCTAAAATTATGTAATTTTTCTCAACAAAAACTTTTGCTGAGAAAAATGTTTAATTTACTTTTAGTCGTCAGTGCGAAGAAATAATAAATTGTACGACTTGGCATATGAAAAAAAAAATTTATTATTATAATTATACACATTTAGTTCCATTAATAATAATAATTTTATTAATATTCGTTCTGTCAAATAAATTATTGTCAATATAAAATTGACCTTTTAGTTTTCATATCACAGAAACAAATTCTTATTATTTTATTCATAATAATAAGAATTGGTTTCTGTGAAATAAAATCAAAATGGCCGGTAAAACGATAATTTTAGTGCTAATTCTTTTCAAGATTGTCTTACATCTCACAAGTCGTGTGGTCACGTTTTCTCACAGACAACACGTCACCGAAACACATGACAACCGGTAATACCCGTACAAACTGGTCTAGTTTATTGAATTGCTATTTATTTTTAACGTGGAAGTTTAACGACAAGTTTCAAACCATCACGCCTGTATTCCCCGAAGGGTTAGGCAGAGGTGTACCAATGTACACCTACAGTTCGTCGGCATGTTTTAGGTCCCATGTAATAGGGGGCGAGACTATTGCCACTAAACACCAATCCTAACTCCAAGTTGCTACTGAGAATTTCAAATAAAAACCAAATAACACTTTGCTCGACCTGAGAATCGCACCTAAGACTTCTAGCGTAGCAGTCGCGCTTAGAACCAATAGGCTAACGAGGCAGTACTATAGTATATTATTTAGTATTTCTATTTGCCATCGAGAAGTTAACAAGAAGAATAAGCTATAAATATTTGACATCCATTAACATATTGTGTAGTTGTAAACGAGATCAGAATTACATTACGTACACTTGGTAGATGGCCAAGATATCAATCTTATAGCTTTTGGGGCAATGACAATAAATCTCTATGAGCTTAAAAGAAATGGAGGCGGGAAAATAATGTTGTAAATGGATTTTCTTATAGTACCAAAGTGTTATAGCCCTTATTTTAAATTGGAAAGTCTGTCGTGTGCGGGTCTTCCTTCGCCTAAATTGCTGACTAGGATAAAAATGTCATAATCCCTGGATATTTTGGGTGATTTTGACTTTTTTCCGGATGCCCCTTAAAAATTTTTTAATGTAGCCGTTTGCTCACTTTTCAAGTACTAAAACTAACACAAACAGTAAAATTAAAATATCGTTTACATATTTTATTTTTTTACCAGATGCCTTGCAAATGCTTTGCCAGAGATATAGTTAAAATGTCTCATGTGTCTGTAATTACACGCACCCATACCTTTTAAACCGCAACACAGTAACGCTGCTTTGCTGCAGAAATAGGTATGGTGGTAGTCCTTCCTCGGACGAGGTCCTTCACAAAGACCTCAAAACATAAAGATTTTTGAAAACAGAGACGCATTTTGACAACCCTTTCTTTATTCTTCTAAACCAGGACAAATCCATGAAATCTCGAACTGATAGTAGCCCTAGTTGTGTGTCATTCACAATTCTACGAAAATAATTATAAAAAAAAAAAAATATTATTTCAGATGTAGGTGAACCGAAGCAAGCACCTTTTGACTTTGTAAAACCTGAAAATCTTATCTGTTATTCACAAAAATACAATAGTGATGTGTAATGTTTGTGCAGAATTATGTACCTTTTGTACACCTTTCTAGTGTCACGTACATAGATAAATGTTACAAGATTAAACCATTTTCTGACAAAAACGATCATAATTTAGCCTGAAAACCTATTCAGATATCGTTTGTTAAACTTGTTTTTGTAATTTAATAGTTATGAATACTCTATATTAATGACTAGCGGTGCCCCTGGGTTCGCTCGTGAAGATTAATGTAATATTTTATAGTTTCATTTGAGTAAATCTAGCCTGAGTAACCTACTAAAAAAACAATAAAAAGTCTTGGGGTCCTTTGGTAAATGTGTACGCTTTTAAATGCATGATAGGTTGAGGGGTTGTTGTTCTAGGCAAGCGGTAAGTACTTTCTTAATTTATTTTGGATGTCACTGACATCGATAAAGGAACACATTGTGAGAAAACTTGCACTTATAATTAATACACAGTTTGAAATAGCCAGGAGCAAGCGTGGTGCTCACTGCTAGGTACTACCTTCTCTGCATGAGAAAATGCCTTTGCGCTGCAGTGGGACAATAATAGTCTGATATTTATTAATACGAGAGAGAGAGATTCTCGAATTAAAAACGCACTAACCATCTTTTCATCTTACCAGTATCATCTTCCTGTCCTTAACCCAAGTCACTTGGGGTCGGCGCAACACGTTTTGTTCTTTCATACTGTCCTGTAAGCGGTCATGCTATCACTGACTCCTATCTCCCCTTCTCTTTCATATCATTCTTCACACAATCCATCCATCTTTTCTTTGGCCTCCCTCTTCCTCTCCATCCTACCACATTTATACTCAAAACTCTTTTGGTCACATGTGTGTCATCCCTCCTCTTCACATGCTCTCAGTAGTCAATTAAAGAGAAAAAACAACACATTCCATACAGAACATATTTTCTGCGCGAAAAAGCAGATTTGTGGAACAAAACACTGCCGATCGCTGACATCACTTTTATAGCCATTGTTACTGAAATATTTTTCACAATAACTGAAATAACTCACCAATTATTGAATTTTTGCTGACTCCGTATGACGAACCGATGTATACCTACCTAACTTTTGTTTTCATTGTTTAATCAAAATGAAACAATTATGGAATGAAAAGAAGTATTGTTCTCGTTGATGTTTTTATTTGGATTTTATATTCATACTAGCTTTTGCCCCGCGTCTTCATCCACGTAAAATAGTCACTGCGAATACAAACGAGCATCAAAAAAGTAGCCTCACCTTTCTTGTGGTTCAAGCTTACACTGTACCAATTTTTCAAAAAGCGGTTCCGTGAAAGCTTAACAGATAGACAGACAGGATTTACTAACTTTTATAAAATTAGTCTGGATTTCTCTGATAAACCAAATTATATATTTCGAACAAAGAAATTACGTATATCAAATATTTTTTTCATCATTTTTGACAAGTTAGTACTTACTATAAATCCATTCACAGGTTGTCAATTTGATATATCACTGTTTGTGATAAGACCGCCGAACAAATAACAAGCTTAGTCTGCACCAAATTTCATCGAAATCGGTTTAGTAGTTTAGCCGTAAAAGCGTAACAAACATTCTTACTTAAGCATTTATTATATTAGCTTTTTTTTTTTTTGTTATAGACTGGAAATCATCAAATAACTTCCCCCGCCCTGGGCGGGGCGGGAGGGAGTGTCAGACTTTTACTGACTAAAACCCGTCTATGTTCCTTCATGTGCCCTTTGTGTTCCGGGGGCGCGGTATCTCTTTCGAACAACCCGCAGTATTATATTAGCTTAGGTTAAATTTTCTGTTTCACTAGATTAAAAGTAGCTCAGTGATTCATTCACTGTTTTAAACATTATATAAATAAAGAAGACAACAATATTATAACTCATAGTGTCGCCATCTGCTGAAATGATTACGCCATTTCAAACGGAAGTTGGCACTTGATGAACATTTAGCAAACGCAATTTAAAATTGAGACATCAACATCTTAATTAAAACAATTATAATAAGAGTAATAAATACCATGAACCCTATGAATAAAGTCCATTTTTCATTGCTTTAAACTAAATTAAATGAGTCCATATTCTTGGATTGTGCTTTCAGTTTTGAAAGGGATCTCCTAACAATACGCTTTTAAAATCGAGCAGTTAATCCAACTGCTTAACGAGAGCCTCCTCAGATGTTGGTCGAGGCGACAGGCGTTGGTCGAGGCGACGGAACAGTGACTGTGGTACTCGTACTCACATTCTACACTTAATTTGCTTGTCTTATTTTATTTATCACTAGCTTCTGCCCGCGGCTTCGTCCGCGTGGCTTATTTTCCCCGCATTAAGTTACGTCTTTGGTTATTGCTCCGCTCCCGTGGGTCGCAGCGTGATGTTATATACCTAGTCTATAATACTCACTTCCTATGGGTAAAAGAATTTTCAAAATTGGTTCAGTTGATCCAGAGATTACCCCCACAACTTTATAAACTTTATCTCTTTGTAATATTAGTATAAATTATTACAGCTATCAGTTATCTATCAAAACATTTAAACATCGAACCTCACATCCCGACGTCGTTATCTTAAATTTAACTTTTGCAAAAGCATCGCATATCTCCTGGCCACACTTAAAAGTTCCCGTGGGCACTTGAATGGGCACATAATAAAACCCACGCCCCGGGGAACCTTGGATGTTCGCAGACGGTACACTAACAGACGTTGCTGAATCATATTCTGCTTCCATACGCGATTATAAAGCGTTTTATAGACAAGATGGCTGCGGATGCGATTTTGTTTTCAATTTTAGAACTTGGAGATGTTAAAAATGGCAGGAATGTTTGTGATGGCTTGGTATTTTTGTGGTTTTTTGTAAATTAATGTATCTAGGAGTGGTTTTTAACCCTTACTTTGTGCACCACTGGTGGTCTCTGAAAGCACCAAGAGTGGCCTTGGCGAAATCACCATCATCATATCAGCCTATGACCGTCCACTGCTGAACGTAGACCGGGAAGGAAGACGTTATTAATAAATTATGAAATAGCAACCGGTGTACGACGCGTCCTGGAGTCAAAACACAAGTTACCGAACAAGGAATTTTCGTACAAATTACGTAGCTTTCTTCCGAAGTTGCAAATCGACCTAGATTTGCAACTTCCGAAAAAAGCTAAGTATTTTATGGTCACTTATAAAAAAAACAATGAGATCAATGGCAGATATCCTGATTGCCTAAACATGTGACGTCATCACAGATCTATGCGATATGATTCATTCCGATATGTGTAATCCACAAATCAGCGTTCATGATAGTAAAAAGTATTTTAGGTTAGTACGTTTTTCCTCACCTATTTGTTTGGGTATCGCTGTCAGCTTGACTCATCGTATTTTGGATGGGGAAAATAGAAACTTCTAAATTGAACAGGATTTTTTGCATTCTTCGTTTACTGCAGAAAACTTAATGTTTTTTCGTATTTCTTAGGTATTGAGAATTGTTTTGAGTTTGCAGCCGGATAATGTAACTATTTTTATTTCATATATACTAAATTAATCTTGGGCATCACTGATATCAGTGAAGAAAAACATCGTGAGGAAATGTTTCGTCAAAAAAAAGTGGACTTTTAATAATTAATAGTCTGAAATCGCCAACTCACCTTAAACTCTATACAGGTGGTAGAATAAACGAGGACCTTTCTACCAGATAATCTGCCACCAAAATTCATAATCTACCATTTATTATTTATTAAACTTTATGCACAAAATGTATAAAATACACCGTACAAAGGCGGACTTAATGCCTTAGGCATTTTCTACCAGTCTACCTTAGGGTGATGCAGAGACGGAACAAAGTAGGTGCAAGAAACAGAAAATTTCCAAGAATTAAAATATATGTTAGATAATAAATACATAAATACATACATATAAAACAAAATATACAAAGTAGGGAGAGATAAGAATCCATAGGTGGCGAAATATAGCAAATTAATTATTAGACGAATCTGCCAACTTCTTCTTCTTCTTCTTCTTTCTATTTAGGAAAGTAAAAAATGCACAACGTTGACTATAAAACGAAAATCAAGAAAAAGAAATCTACCGCCCCATATATTTCGTCCATTGATAAATGCGAACATAAATGTATGAAGAGTAAAAGTTACCCATAGTCATAAGTACCATACTTCTCTCAAACAGTCTCTCGTTTAATACAAACCCCTATATACAGTACATTATTCAGTCGATAACAATAACACTCACACACTCGTTCAGTACTAAAATCATAAGCCTTTATAGTCTGTCGTTTACTCCGTATCCTGTCTAGACTGCTTTTATATTCCTGTTACCGCACAGACTCAAAGGGACTGAAATACAATTTCAGGAGTTGCATTTTCAAACCGTTGCTTGTTCGGAATTTCCAGTTAACCGTCGATGGCTTTTACTAGTTTTCCGGGAAACTGTAAACCCGTTTTCGTGGAAGCGTTAGTAATTCTCTCTATTTTAGAACTGTTTGAAAAAGTTTGGTAACAAAAATATGAGGATAAATGAAGGCAAAATGGTATTTCGGTATCAGTGAGTCATTTGTTTAATCTATAATTCTGTAATGCATCTTTTATTGTCGACTATAAAAGTTTATACACTTATTCAATACTAGATTTTGTCCCTAATTTTGTCCGCATGAATTTTCAGACAGATCTTTAACATTTTCACAATGATCATCTATAGAATTCAGGGATAACGTTGCCGCCTATTAACGATAGAATTTTCACAAGCGAATCAAAAGTTCCGGAGATTAACGCGTTCAAACAAGAACACAATTGTTTGTGTTTTTGTCTCTTCAGTTTTTAAATTACTAGCGACTTGCCCGCGACTTCGTACGCGTGGCTTATTTTTTCATCTCTCCATTTTCTCCATCCACGTGGCTCCCGCGAGTCGTAACGTGATGTTACATAGCCTACATATGTTACTCAGGAATAATGTAGGTAAAAAAATGACTAAAATCGGCAGAGAACCTAGTTTCGGAGCCTTCTCAGTAGAAACAAACAAACAAAAAAAGATTTCCTCTTTATAAATTAGTATAGATAAGTAGCGATATAGACAATAAACTGCTTGATATTCCCACTTAATCCTCCCATAAATTGAAAATCAAACTCCAAACAGAAGTCACATAACTACAACCACAATCTTCCACGTCTTCGAAAACACAACCCCTATTAAACAAAGCATTCCAGCAACAAAGACCAGCCCTGTCTTATCTAGCGCTTCCAGCGTTTCGCAGCGACACACATTCATCTGAAACTCCCTATGGATTACTCCGCGTATGAAATTTTAACGAGAGCCACCATATCCGTCGCATTAGTTAGACATACGAATGTACGTAAAAGGAGTCTGTTTGCGGTCGCAGTGCTCATTTTAAACTCAAAACAGTACCGGTTTGAGCCAGTCTGAACCGCTTTTTCGGGACTTTTTGAAGTGCTGTTATTATTGTTGGGTACGCTCGTTAGCTCGCTTCTTTTGAGCGGTTTTGTCGTGTATATCTTTTGCTATTCTTTTGAAGTAAATATTATTATGGTTTCAGCTGCTTGCATTTTTGCTTTAGTTTGTGATTTTTTACGATCTCTTTCTTTTGATATTATATAGTAATGGCCGGCGCCCTACGTACATCAGTGGACGGCTATAGGCTGATATGATGATGATGATGAATATTAAGTTTCCCTTACTGAGTGTTTGGATGCCTAGATCAAGAGTGAAGAATAAACTTCTAATAAAGTCTATAAAACCTTTCAAGCAATCTAACCTTTCTTTTTTCGGTTTGGAAATTCCTCATGCATGGGGAGACAAAAGTTTATGTCAGTCTTTTACTGAAAATCCGGCTTTTCCTTCCTACACTTACACAGCGTCGGGACCCTGGGAACGTACGTGGCTTCCGCGATAAGTACCTAACTTTAATTACGCACGAACAACACACTCAGAAAAGTTGCGTACTAAAAAGAAGTTGTAATCATGAACTGATTAAACAAAAGTTATCAAACTAACAAGCGCGACCTCTTGCCCTCAGTTTGGGGCAATCCCGAAACATGCACGTGACTAAAACAGTAAACAAATAATATAATGAGGAAAAAAAAAGAAGAAAAAAAAAAGAAAAAAATAAATAAATAAATAAGAATTTTCCTCATGATGATTTTGGTAGTGTCCCTAGTGGTAAAAAAAAAAATAAATAATAAAAATAAATAAGAATTTTCCTCATGATGATTTTGGTAGTGTCTCTAGTGGTATTTCATACGTGATCTTGGGATGAGCTGGATAGTTCAAGGTGGCAGGTAAGAAGTCTTGTGGTGGTCAAAGTGCAGATTCATAAATACATAGATCAGATCCATATTTAGCATAATCAACGCAAACATAATAGTATACATATACTTAAGCGTTGATGTATTGCGCGAAATCTGAAAAAGGAAGAAGAAGGAAGGACATTTTTAAATCCATTTAGGATTTAAAGGACGATTTTTTTGGTTTGCTGTATCTATTGATAGACTTCGGAATCCATATAAAAAATAACGTTCATAGTTTCGGATTTTCATGAGATGGGCTATGTAAATCTGCAATAATTTCTACCGTTATATAAAAATAAATAAGTCCTATGGCCTGTATAAAAAAGTATATTTGCATACAAGACATAAAAAGTATTTTCAAACTTAACGCTTCTCTGCAGAAATTCTACACCAGGCACAACAGCTTAGCTCCCATGTCAATAAGATCTTTAAAGATTCAAAGTAATCCTTCGCGTGTAATGCAGCACTATCTATAATTCTATATTGTAATGCTAGATTCAAGATGGCGGAGCTATTTAGTGTTAAATTATTCGCCTTGCTCCAGTTTCGTCGGCGTTCATTAGTGATTCTGCTGCATAATACGGCGCTGAACCTATTGTTGGCACCGATCTTATGTTAAAATGGTATATCAGCTGGTTTTCTTCTCATGAAATGTGGAGAAAGAGGGTAGACTTGTGTTAATTTTTTTTAGGAGTTTTGCGACCAATTTCTACAGTTAAAAGTTAGTTGAAAATTTTATTGAAGTAGATAGTAACATAGTTCGGTTTTTACATTGGCCACAAACTAGGCAAGCCTGTATCTTGGGTAACAAGAGTGGGTGGGAGGGTTTACCCTTAAACATACACATACATATGATACATAGCATCACGCCTGTATTCCCCGAAGGGTTAGGCAGAGGTGTACCAATTTACACCCATAATTTTTATCTATTACTTATAGCAACAAAAAACAAAATAATTATACAAAATAAAATAAATAAAAATGAAACAATCTAGAAATAAAAGCCTATTAGTATGTATGGGTAAGGGAGTGTCTATAATTGAGAAAAAGTAGTGTGTGTGTGTGTGAGTGAATGATTTGAGGTGTGGGTAGGTATGACTTTTAGGCTGTGTAAGAAAGAGACATGAGAGCGGTAGATTTATTCAGACTTATTTTACCACTGTAATGATTTTTTCAAACGCAACTTATTTTGAAGTCGCTTTTAAGTCTATCTCTGTCACTTTAAAATGTATTGTAGCGACAAAGAGACATTTAAAAATGTCTTAAAGTTTAATTTCGTTTGTGAATTCACGGCTTAATATTTAAGGTATACCCACACGCGATGGTTCACCGAAGCGGTAATATTAGAAATAAAAATAGCTTAACGGATCGATATACCTATACCGGCCTGCAATTCCAATTGGAATCCAAATGAGAGCCTAGAACACCGGACCTTCGACATTTTAGTATGGCTGAAATTTTTTGGATAGATAGAGGAAGGTGTAGTTAACAAGGTATGTGTCCTTACTCGCTTTAATACAGGGATCTCTTTCAATATATATACCATCACGCCTGTATTCCCCTAAGGGATAGGCAGAGGTGTACCAATGTACACCCACAGTTCGCCGGTATATTTAGGTCCCATGTAATAGGGGGAGAGCCTATTGCCATTAACCGGGCAAATCCTAACTCCGAGCTGCTACTGAAAATTTCATAGAAAAACCCAAAAACACTTTTCGCTCGACCTGTGAATCGAACCTAAGACCTCTAGCGTAGCAGTTTAGGATCACGAGACTAACAAGGCAGTGGCATCTCTTTCAAGTGTCAGGTATTAGATACAAAATGTACCTTATTCACTTGAAATAAAGCATTAGTTTTATGTTTTAACTACCGTTCGTTATTGCCAGATACTTTACGTGAGGCATAACTTCAGCTTTACAGCTTTTTTCCAAGCTGGAAAGTATGCATAGATACCTTTTTAATGACATAATTTTCCATGTAGATCTAACAAGTAGCGACTATGGGATCTAGGACTGTACATTTAGTATGCATGTTGTTATTGACAAACAAAAGAATGATGACCAAATAACTAATACTAATACTACTACTAGCACCATCACTATCACGCCTGTATTCCCCGAAGGGTTAGGCAGAAGTGTATCAATGTGCACCCATAGTTCGCCGGTATATTTAGGTCCCATGTAGTATTACATGGGACCTAAATACTACTAAATTAATTTTGCAATTGGACAACATCATCTACTATAAATGTTAATACCTAAAAACCAAAACACAGTCGTATGTAAAAAAAAGTAGCGAGCCATTTAAACAGGTTCCTTGCAAGTATTAATAGATATTATTCTTAGTTTTTATAAATAAAATATATTGTTATTCTACTCGCTTTAAATTTAATAGGTTTTGCAATACTCGTTTGTCCTCAAATGTTATCAAAATACCGCGTTCTAGTTTCTGTAGACGTAGATAGGTACTCATTAACAGTGGTGAAAGATATTTCGTTTGAAGACTGTGAGCATTTCTTATACATGGATAAAATAGGGAGTTAGGTTAGGGCAAAGTTTGGAACTTGTACCATCACACACCATCACGCCTATATTCCCCGAAGGGTCAAGGAGAGGTGTACCAATGAACACTCACTGTTCACCGGTATGTTTTAGGTCCCATGTTAGCCTATTGCCATTAACCGGGCACAAATCCCAACTCCGAGCTGCTACTGAGACTGATTTATACTTGTACGTAAATAATAAATAATGAGTAATTATAATCTTTGATCTTCAGTACAGTTAAATAACAATAATTAAATGGCTATGTTAATAAAATCTATTTAAATAAATCAATACGTGTCGAAGGTCAGATCTCCACGAAATTAATCGGTGAACATACTTAAAAAAAAAATATCGAACATACTTGACCCTATTTCACTTTTTGAAGTCGGCTAAAAAGACGGATTTGTCTTTTTATATTCTGGGTATGCATTTTTACAAACATATAAACTCACATACACAAACAACCAGACCCGGAACAACCTTAATGTTATACAAATATTTGCTCTGCACGGGAATCGCAAAAGTCAGTTAGTCACAAGATAAGGTACTCAATAATTCACCATGGAGATCCGAACAGGCTTTACTTACCATTAGAGGGACTTCCTGAATGCTTTCCCAATCGGCTAGAGTTTCCAATTGAGACCTTACTCGGCGACTAACTGTTGCTAGTTTAAGTACTTATTCGGGAAACTCTTCCGGTGTCATCAATCTGTTCGATTGGTGATCGTGTCACACTGAATTTTCATTCATACTAATATTATTTTATATGCGAATAACTCTGTCCGTCTGTTACGTTTTCACGTTTAAGTTTTGATGGGTATAGGGATAGATTAGACTTTAAACCAGTACATAGATTACCATTTCATTATTGAAGATAAAACCATAACACTTTTTATTAAGGAACTTGATAAAAAATAAATAACATGCGTTCAAGCGTTTAAAGTAAAAAATGATTCCATGTTGACGAATTTGTGGGCTGATTAAACTAGTCATGATTTTTTACGTCTAAATGAAGACAAACGTTTTATTTATTGTTGCACACTGAGCCACTATTGTCATGTTCTATGGTATATTTATCTTTAACGACAAAGTAGCGGGTAGAACCTAGTCTACTTATACGATCTTTTAGGCCATTGGAAGCCCAAGGCTCAGTGCTTAGTGAATATTTCGGCGACTCTGGGTGAGTAATGAGTAGGCGGTAGGTACCAATTAAAACCTACGCTGTAATGGGCCCATTTAGGCAATACGATTAATGAACATAATTAGTTAATTGAGCTTGATAGATGAGTGTCACATATTAGTATTGTCGGTTCAAATACAACTTTACATCAATTGAATATCATATTAAAAAAAAAAAAAAAAAAAAAAAAATATACCATCACGCCTGTATTCCCCGAAGGGTTAGGCAGAGGTGTACCAATGTACACCCACAGTTCGCCGGTATATTTAGGTCCCATGTAATAGGGGGCGAGCCTATTGCCATTAACCGGGCACAAATCCAAACTCCGAGCTGCTACTGAGAATTTCATAGAAAAACCCAATAACACTTTTTGCTCAATATCATATTATACATACATAAACTCACGCCCCCGAACTGCCCCTTTGGTCTCGTGGTAGCAAGCACGACTGCTGAGCGTGGGGTCCTGCGTTCGTTTTCCAAATCGGGCAAAGTGTTATTGGGATTTTCCAATAGGAATTTCTCAGTAACAGCCCGGTGTTTGGAAGTTGCTGGTGTATCACCCTCGTGCCTCGGAAAGCACGTAAATCTGTTGGTACTGCGCCTAATCTCTCCCCGGTTGTGTCGGATTGCCGTGCCATCGGACTATGAGAGTTAGGAAAAAGGGAGTGCACCTGTGTTTGTGTACACACTTGTGCACTACCTATAATTTCTCCTGCGTACTCGGCAAGTCTGCGTTAAGATTAGCCGCCGTGGCCGGAATCGTTCTGGATAATAAAATTACAGTAAACTCCCGCCTTTGTCCCCAGGGGGGTACGCAGAAACCACAGAACGCCACCTGCGCTAAGATCCTTACATACCTTTCACCTCGTCCACGTTCATACATCTGGTCGTACAATCACGCCGGCTACGAGTCTGAATATCAGTTAATTAATTACTAATATCAAAAACAATCTTATTTCAGTCGTCTATTGACCTTGCAGGAAGATTTATACTATCCAACCTCATGAGTTGCGATCTATTTGCATTCGTAATTACTTTGGCAGAAAGCTGGATTCCTTGGCCATCTTACACAAGTTTGTAACGCTTAATTTTATTTACGGTGGCAATCATTTTTTTTAACAATAAATATTTACAAATAAATGCATGATATGTAATCTTTATGCATGTAATCTCTCAACGGTGATAATTCGGAATAATTTGTTGCGGGAAATAATTATTTGTTATCGAACAACGCAGTGGATTGGTTCCTTGTAATATTCAAATGTATACCATTTAATTTCTTAATTAAAATGGTCTTCCATTTTATGTTGTTGGGTTGGCGCAGTGGCCGATTGGTTGCTGTGCTGCTTGTCGCAGGTCCGATTCCCGCACAAAACAAATATTTGTATAGCCTACAGATAGTTGTTCTGGGTCTGGATGTTAGAGTACGTGAGTTTATATGTATGGGTGAAAGTCCCTGTAAAAAAAAAAAAAAAACCTATTGCCGTTTGAAGGACCCAATTAAGTCATTCTACATTATTATTCTTCAACAGAATAATTTATGTTAGTAAACTAGGATAAAAAAAATATAGCATAAAACGAATATAGCTTAATAGCTTTTTTCTATATTCCATTTAAATCCAGATTACTAGCTCACTGCGTACAGTCTGGATGTAGGGAAAAGAGGCAGGCATCCCATGTGCTTCTCAATTGCCCTGAGGTCGGTACATACAGGGCAAAGTAACCCTTCAAGAGATCACGTTAAGGCGTCACGTCAAAGCCATTCTCGTGGAACGGGGTTGGATCAAATAAATCTATTTCTCACCTGCTTTTTTTTTTTTTTTTTTTTATAGACGGGAAATCATCAAATAACTTCCCCCGCCCTGGGCGGGGCGGGAGGGAGTGTCAGACTTTTACTGACTAAAACCCGTCTATGTTCCTTCATGTGCCCTTTGCGTTCCGGGGGCGCGGTATCTCTTTCGAACAACCCGCAGCCCCGGCAGGCATCGGCCCTCAGTGGCCCCATCCAATTTTGCTGACATCTCTTTGAGGCGCGCGTGGAACACGAACGCGCCGTCGACACGGTCTGTCGCTAGTGAACGTACGGACGGTGAGCTACCCATTGCTCACCGTCCACAGACCCGCGTCTACGGTGGCCGGGAGTCGTCACGTGGCTCCCGACGCCCGGATCGTCTACCGCGGCGGCCGCTGGGACGGGGGACCCTCCTTTCCCTCTCCCGTCCCGCCGCCTCCTTCTCCAGCATTACAGCTTCGCAGAAGGAGGCGACTGCTTCCCATTCCCCCTCGCTCCGGACCATGGCCTGGACCAGTGCCGGACGCGAGAGGGCGCCGCCGCCGATGGCCGCCTCGAGGACTCGGCGGTGCTCAGCCCAAGCAGGGCACACCGCCAAAGTATGCTCCACCGTGTCCTCGGGGCGATCCTCACAATGGTGACACCCGGGCGTTTCCTCCCGCCCGATGAGGTGCAGGAACCTCCCGAAACATCCGTGTCCGGTGAGGACCTGCGTCAGGCGGTAGGTGAGGGCGCCGTGGCGCCGCTCCAGCCACTCCTCAAAGAGGGGTCTTACCGCCTCAATGGAGGCGAGCCCTGCACGAGGTTGCGACAGTCGTTCTCTCCATGTCGCCATGAGATCGAGCCGGAGTTCCGTCCGCAGGGCGGCAATTTGCCGCGGCAGCGGAGTTTCGCCCCGGCCCAGTGCCTCCGCGCGCCACTCGTGTAGGCGCGCGAGGACCAGCGCCTCCAGATCCCATGGCGGCAATCCGGCAAGGAGGCTCGCTGCCTCGCCGGAGATCGTGCGGTATCCGCGGATGACCCTTATGGCGATCACCCGCTGGGACGCGTTTAGGTAATGGGCGGCAAGCCGCCTCAAGCCCCGCGCCCACACCGGGGCCCCGTAAAGGGCCATCGAACGCACGACCCCGGCGTAGAGCCTCCGGCAGGAGGCGTTTGGCCCCCTCAAATTGGGCAAGAGCCGCTTAAGAGCGGCTGACGCCCGTGCCAACTTGGGAGCCAAACGTCGGAAATGTTCCACGAAGTTCCATCGGCTGTCGAGGACAAGTCCCAGGTACTTCATCGTCGACCCGACGCCGACGGAAACCCCTCCTACCGTGATTTGGGATCCCGACGGTGGCGCGTTCCGAGGCCCATGAAAACACAGGACCTCGGACTTGTGCAAGGCCACCTCGAGACCCAATTGCCGGATCCTCTCGACGACTATCGCAACCCCGCGTGTCATAAGGTCGGCCACCGCCTCGTGCGACCACCCCTGCGCCAGGACCAACGTGTCATCAGCGTAGCACACTACGCTGGCGCCCTCGGGGAGGTCAGCACGTAGCACCCAGTCGTAGCCGATGTTCCACAGGAGCGGCCCCAGCACCGATCCCTGCGGAACACCGCACGACATCTCTCGCCGGTTCCATTCACCATTTCGACCAGGGTAGATCACGGCTCTATCACACAGATAGGCCCCGACCACCCGACGGAGGTAGTTCGGCACCCGGTGGTACCGGAGTGCCTCCCTAATGCAGGACCAGGGCAGGGAGTTGAACGCATTGGCGATGTCCAGCGACACCGCCAGCACAACCCTGCCCCGGGACACAGCATCCCCCGCCGAGAGAGCTCTGACGCGCATGATGGCATCCACCGTAGAGCGCCCCCTGCGGAAGCCGAACTGGCAGTCCGCAAGGTCCGGCCCCATCCCAGACAGGTGCCCGACGAGGCGGCCCGCAATCACTCTTTCAAAGAGCTTGCCCACCTCGTCGAGCAGCACGATGGGCCGGTATGCGGACGGTGAGTCCGCAGGGCGCCCAGGCTTCCGAATGAGGACCAGCTTCCCCGTCTTCCAACGAAGTGGGAACTGGCCCCTCTCCAAACATGCGCTTAGGAGCCCCTCCAATCGGGGCCCTAGAGCCTCTGAGGCCAGGACCCAGGCTTTTCCAGGCAAGCCGTCGGGTCCCGGGGCGGTATTTTTGCCTTTCAGCTTACGTACCGCCACCCTCAGGTCTACCCCAGTCACCTCTGGTGTGTCGTCGTCGGTGTGGTCCGCTTCCGGCATCGCAGGCGGCGGAGCCATGGGCGGGGGAGGATGTTCTCCCCGCGAGGGGAACAGAGCGCTCACCACGTCCTCAACGAGCTCCGGCCGGAGACTCTGCGTCAGCGGGGGGGCCCAGGTGCGGATCTTATCCGTCTTATCGTCTTGTAAGGGCGCCCCCACGGATCCGCGTTCAGAGTCCCCAGCAACTCCTCGCGGGCCTGAGCTTTGGCCCGCGAAATGGCCTCGTTGAGGGCGGTCTTCGCCTCTCTGTACCCCTCGTACAGCTCCGCCTCAATGGCCGCCTCATTCGGTGGCCGAATGCGGAGCCTGCGATGATGGGCGTACGGGTGTCGCGCAGCGACGCATGCCTCCCGCAGCGCCGAAATCTCTTGCGACCACCAGTACACCTGCCGGCGGGCGCCGCCTTGCGGGACTCGGGGCATTGCCACGTCACAAATCTCGGACATGGCCCCCTGGAACCACTCCACCTCACTGTCTATGTCGGCAGGCCTGTCCGGTGATGACACCCAGGCCTGCACGATCGAGGCTTCCAGGAGGAGCTCCCGGTCCAACTGCTTCAGCGCCCAACGCGGACCACTCGGGGCCTGCACGACCGGCGCGCTGGAGTCCGGGGCGGAGACGTCAAACCGGATGTACCGGTGATCGGAGTAGGTCTCCACCCCCTCCACAACGCGCCAGTCAAGAACCCGCGGCGACAGAGCGGGGCTGGCGAACGAGATGTCCACCACCGATTCGCCCCGCATCCGCACGCACGTGGGTACAGAACCCCGATTCAGGATGACTAGACCCTTCTCCAGGGTCCAGTCCTCCAGCATCCTCCCCCGCACATCCGTGCAGCGAGAACCCCAAGCCAAGTTTTTGGCATTGAAGTCCCCGAGCACTAGCACGGGGAGGGAATGGCTTCCGACGACGACACTCAACTCCATGAGGGAGTTGTGGAACTCAGCGAGAGTTCGGTTCGGGGAGAAGTAGCAACCAACTACAACGATCCCCCCGAACCGGGCTGCTACGCACCCCTGTCCTTTCTTGATTCCCTCAAGGGACGGGGTGCCGGCGGCGGCCGACGCAATTATGGCCACTGAGCCGCTAAGGTCCTCCACCCAGGTTTCTCTGGGCGGGACAAAGTACGGCTCAGCGACCACGGCGATGTGTATCGACCACTGCGCCATGCTCTGGAGCAACAGATCCTGAGCGGCGACGCAGTGCTTGATGTTCGCCTGAAGGAGGCGCAATGGTGCCGTTATTGGCAGTCCATTGCACCCCCCTGAATAGCCGTTGCGGCGACGGCTGGCGCGGACTCAGCGGCGGCCGCGGTTGCGGCCACGGCGACAGCAGCGGTGGCGGCGGTGACAGCGGCGGCGGCGCGGGGCCTTCCCCCGGCTTTGGCGGGCACGGCGCAGGCCTTGCCCCCAGCCCGGTGATCGGCCGGCTTGCTAGCCCCCGCACATGCGTCGCAGTGCGGCGGGGCATCGCAAGTCGCGGCCTTGTGACCGGGCTTGCCGCAGCGGAAGCACAAGCCGCTGCGGTCGACCTCTGAGGCGCATCGGCATGCCACGTGATTTCCCACGTGGCAGCGGAAGCACCTCATGGGCCTGGGCTCCAGCAGTCTGACCTGCGCCGATACCCAGCCCACCAACAGCCTACGGCCCCCAACAATAGCCTTGGCCGCCGCCACAGGGCAGCTGACTGTCACAGCCCGCATGCCCGAGTGCTCCGGACGGATGGTGCCTGCCCTGACCTGTTCGGCAGGGCATCCACCCGTCCTGGCGACGGCGGCCACCACCTCCTCTGCGGCGACGGAGTCGTCCAGGCCAAGGATGCGCAGATCTGCGCATTTAATGGGCCTGGACACTCGGGCCTCGTCCGCATCTAGGGACGCCCTGAGCTTTTCCGCTAGGGCGTCAGCGGACGAGCCGCTGGAGGCGCCGGGGATTTCAAGCATTCGGGCCCCCGTAGCGGTGACCCTAAGCCGTAGACCCCCAGCAATCCCGAGCTCGGTCAGATTCACCGCGGCTTTGGCCCTGGTGAGTACCTCTCCGTATGTGACGCCCCGCTTCTCCGCCTCCGGCTGCAGTGTTATCACCACAGCCGCGGATTTCGGGGCGCGGAGCTTAGCCGCGGCAGCTCGCTGTCTCCGTCGCCGCCGCTCCTCCGTCCTCCTGGTGGCCGCCCTGGCCGCTCTGGCCGCCTTACGCCCCTTCTCCTTCGCTCCGGCCACTTGCCATTCGGCTTCTGCCGGAGGATTGGGATTAGAGGGCGGGGGGGGCGGGGGCGGCTGGGACGCCGCCTTGCCCCTCGAGGACACCGCCTTTTGCACCGGCGCCGGTTTAGCCGGAGCCGGTTTCGCGGGGGCCAGCACAGCCCTGCTGGGGGGCTGGTTGCCGGGGGGCTGGTTGCCCGGCCTCGGCACAGAGGCAGCGGCCGCATAGGAGGCCCGCCTGCCGCCCGTGGTCGTCCCGCTCGCCGCCAGAGGGGGGCGCAGCACGATCCCCTCCAGCACGGAGAACCGAGCGTTGAAAGCCGACAGCTCCCTCTGGACCAGGGCCAGGACCTGGTTCTCCACAGGCGCGGGCACGGGCTGAGGCTGAGGCTGGGGCTGGGGCTGGCCGCGCTGGCCTCCCGACTTGGGCGCCTGGCGGGAACCGGCCCCGCGGAACTCGGCTAGGTCGGCCTGGAGCCTCCGGTTTTGCTCCATGAGGAGCTCCACTTCAGCCGACAGGCGGGCCACCTCCGCCCGTAGCCGCGGGACCTCGCCCGCAAACCTTTCCTCCGCAGCCGCCGCAATTGTGGCCGAAGCCTCGTGCATGGCCCGAGACTTCGAGCCCCTCATCTTTTTGCGGGCCACGCTCGCGACCGCCGCATTAATTGCCCCCAAGAATCTGGACTTACGCTCCTCCTCGGAGCCGCCAGGTGCGCCCGCCTCGTCGCAGGACTCGACGCGGGTCGGGTGCTGCCCTACCACCGCAGGTGTTGCCGGTCGCCCAGCAACACTGCTCTTCCGGGCAGTCACCCTCCCAGGGCCTCGCTCTTGGACCCCACCGCGTTTGCTGGTGGGGATCTTGCGAGCCGAGGCCAGCTGCTCGCCGTCAGAGGACGCCCGTTCGTCCTCCGATCTGGGCCGCTTCCTGAAGAATTGGCCCAGATCAACCACCTGATGGCGGGAGCCCAACGGGCTCACGGTCACCATGCTGGAGGCCGAGTCGGACTCCGACTCGGCGTCTCCCTTCCCTCCTACTGCGTCTTTGTTTGTTTGTTTTTGATTAATTAATTCCATGTTAGTTCCCACGAGTATAAATATTATCCAACCATCCAACCAAAAAAACAAGTGGTTCGCACTAGCGACTGATGTCCCATAGGGACGCCCGTCAGCCATACATCCCGTCACGGTGCGCCGCCGCTTGGGATTCGGGGTGACTTTTTATAGAGGGTTTCTACCTCGCGGTCCGGGCGGTTAAGCCAAGACCCTCGGTGCCAATCGAAGCCGCGAGACATGACCACGACACTCCGATATGGGGTTACGATGTACGACGGTGACAGAGAAGGACCACCCTCCTCTCTGTCTGCTCGGTGGCAGGGTGAGTGCACGCCGAGCCCGTCCTCACTCCTCCGCTGTGCCCTCTGCTGATCAGAGGGACACGCGGAGAAACGCCCTTGGTCCGTCCTCGGACCCCGCCCGTCAGAATATTGGCCACGAGCAGTGACATTCCCCAAAGAATAGGAATCTCTTCCCATTCCTCAGGGAAGATCCCTACCCGCGCCCAGGGTGCACCGTCCAGCCAGCTGCCGTTCCCTCAAGACGTGTCCGGAGGGACAAGCAACCGACGGCACGCGTGGAGGTTTTCTGACTAGCACCCCTTTCTCACCTGCTGAGAATACAAATCAGTTAACTATTCTGACACTGCGGATAAAATGCAAGTAGGTAAATTCATTCGGTAATCACGTCGAGATAGACTGGAATCAGAGCCAAACAATTTAAGGTCCCGTTTCACTACCTTCCAATAAGTTCCGATTAAATTGCTTGGCAGATCATTTCATACTAATTCTTTTCCATTTTTGAATATCTGGTCAAGTGTGTATTAAGAGGTGGTGAAACAGGCCCTTAATAGTCTAAGTAAAAATTACCTAAATAAAAATTTGCTAGTCTTTAGCTATCTCTAATTTATAGTATAAAACAAATTCGTATGTTATTCTGCACGCTTAGATCTTATAAACTGCGCAACGGATTTTAATGCGGTTTTCATCAATAGATAGTCATACAAGAGGAAGATTTGTACACCACGCTACGGTTAACGGGAGTGCAGCAGTAACTAAAGACGTAATTGAACGCGGGTGACATCGCGCTGTATACATATAGCTAGTTCTGATTAATAAATAAGACAGTTTCATCTGTGCTGTCAACTATATTACTTATTAATTAATTCCGGCTGGAATTATTTATATAATATGAAAATATTTACGCAGTTGTGCGTTTTGAGATATCCACGGGTAGATTATGAATCGTTTAGGTACAATTTTTGTTTTTTAATAACGTCAACTGTTTATTTTTGTAGTGTTTTGGTTTCCTACGAAAATAAACAGTTTTGCTTGGAGAAGTCGGGAATTAATAAAGATTAAATTCGAGATTATTTTGACGCAAGTGTGACGTCAATCTTTAGTGTTAGTAGGTACGTTCATAGTCTATATTGAAATCTAAACCAATCTAGAATCTTAATCATTACAAAGCTTCTGTAAGATCTTTAGAATTACAACGCGCAAGCGAGCAAGGAGATACTGTTTATGATTTAAAGATTTTGTCCCAAATTATGTCAAAGTAACAATTTGTCCTTTTGGAAATATATGGGGGAGGCCTTTGTCCAGTAGTGGACGTCCAGAGGCTGATATGATGATGATGATGATGAACAGTTCGTAATGTAGTATTAAGTTAAGGGTACGATGGGTCTGTCATGCATATTTTATTGTAAAAGACCTTTAAAGTTAGCTAATTGGGGCTCCTTCATTAATTTATATCAGGGTTGAAGAATTAAAACAGGTCTTCTGTCCCGGGAATAACGAGATCATATTTTGACGGGAATCCTTATTATCGATGTAAACAACATTTAGTCATCGATATTGAAACTGATATCTTAATACCAGTTAATCTTCAACGCTCAGCATATTATCACAGTATATTATTGAATACTTGTAAAAACAAATATTCAAAAATAAATTAAGCATGTCGAAACGCGTGACTCAAATACGTTAATTTCTTGACAATAAAATAAATAATCTTAATAACAACTAATCTAATTAATCTTAATAATATATCCACAGATAAGTATTCCAAACTCCTTTCTTCTTTATGATAAGTTCGTATCGGCTTAACGCGCTTTACACATGAAAGTGCATGCTTTATGTGCACAATGTCGACGTGCAAGCTGTGTAAAGCACTGGGTCCTGGATCCTTTCGCACTGTTGGATTTTCAACTCTCGGCTTACTGCCTAAAGTAAACAATCCAGCAGTGGATGGCAAAGTAATAATTAAATAATACTGTTTTAAGAGATTGCATTAGCGTCGTGCAAATCCAGAAAAATGTTTGCACGATGATATTGTTGGATGTCAGCCATCATGTTTGTCTTGGGCTACCATCACTTGAATTACCGATACCGGTCAAACACTTTAAAATCACCATACTTGTAACTTGTAATTGAGATTTTTTCCTGGACGAGAAAAATACTTTTACAACAAAAATAAAATCATTTTTATTTATTGTTTATCATTAACATTGCCTAACACACATCGATACCAGAAGTATCAATTAACGTAAGGGACATTTTGGCGAAAATGAGTTATATACATCATTGGATTCAGAATTTTCTGCTCTATCGATTGGTATTATTAAAAAAATTCTATCGTTAAAAAAAAATCCCTTACGTTAAAAAAATTTGGCCTGCGTAAAACGATTTATGAAAAAAAAAAGATGTAACGGACGTTTACATTTTTTTTTCTCTGAAAAATAAAGTAAGTCATAGTGTTAATAATTTACAACCTCAGTCGATTTAAATAGCATATCCCTTACTTTAATTCATGATTAGAGTTTTTTAAGAATTATTTCTAAAGGTGATGGCTAAATGACTGCCCCCGGGCCAGATACATTCTGGAATGTATATGAATCTTACATAGCCTCATAATATTTAAAAAATCATTCATGAATTATGTAGTGTTTAATATTTTCCTAGCACTTTCGTGAACTATTAAACATAATAAAGTATCTAAAAAAAAAACTTTTTCATCACAAACATTCGCTTATAAATATACAACCTCATTTTCGTTTTTAGTTTTATTCTTTTTCGTTTTATTTTTTGTCAGTTGAAGAAAATTATATACTGTCACACACCTTTTTTTCCTTTTTAGGCAATATTATTTTATTATTATATTATTCCCAAAAAGTATCTGAATCTTTTTTACATGAAATACTAATATTTAGCCATTCAGCATTACATTGTACCTAGTACCATATTTATACATGGTACCTGGCACATGGGGCAGTGGTCTATACTTCCATTTAGCCATCTCCTTTCATTTAAATCTGTGATAGCTAAGCTGAAACTAACATTAATCATGCAAAGAACCTATTTCCATGGTGTTAAAATACCATAATTTTAGTAGATAATCTATAGTTACATCAAATTGCAACACTGTAAAAGTCCTTTACAATAGGATTACGTATAATTTTCCATTTCTCTTGCTGCTTACACTATGCTTGACGGTTTACACATAAAATATTAGTAACGTAAGGCACAACCAAACATATTTTTTTAATGTAAAGGACATGCTATATTTTAATCCGCTGGGTATTCCTAAATCTTTCGTTTAGAGCATGAAAGAAGAGGAAATTCTAAGAAACTTTGCTCTAGACACAATTAAAATTGGAGCAGACAGTAAAAAGTTATACCCAGATAAAAAAAAAAAAAACGTTTTTTGGCTCTCCTGAAAAACCGTGTTTTGTCCCTTACATTAATTGATACTTCTGGTATCGACATTGCATTCTCCTGTATCGTGGGTCCGTTTACAAACATACAAACTCACATACACAAACAGTCATACCCGGAAATTGGTAGTGTGACACCCCCGTGTCTCGGAAAGCAGGTAAAGCCGTTGGTCCTGCGCCTGATCTCTCCTCTCCTCCTTTGTGTCGGATTGCCGTCCTATCGGACTATGAGAAGGCAGAGAAAGTGCACCTGGGTTTGCGCACACACATGTACACTGTAATAACTCCTGTGTACTTGGCTAGTCTGCAGTTGAATTAGTCGCCGTGGCCAGAATCGGTCTGCAGAATACAGTGCGTAAACCTCTTTAGTTTTAAATATACGTTCGCTAATTTGCACGGCCATGCTGGCGGTATTGTAATATTGTCTTAATGTATGCAAATAAGTTCTGAGCGTCTGTGTGTCTCTCGGCCGGCCATTGTGCAGTAATTGAAGATTTCACGGGTGTATCGTGGTCGTGGTTAACACGTATCGTTGTGGTAATGTTGAGGCCTAGTTTATTTTATTTAATAGGTTGTGTTTGTTGCTACTTCTTTATGTAACTATTGGAATTTATTAAGTGAGAGTTTGTTTTTAAAACCGGGTTAAAACAAGGAGTAGGTTCTGCGTATGTATGTATTTTTTTCATCTTCTAGTTTTTTGAGTTGCCCAGTGCCCGTTACTGGGTTGTGGAGGTCAGATAGACAGTCGCTCCATGTAAAACACTGGTATTAAGCTGCATTCGGTTAGACTGGAAGCCGACCCCAACACAGTTGGGAAAAGGCTAAGCAGATGATGATGCTTCTAGTTTTTTGAGTTGGTTATTATTTTTATAAAAATATTTTTAGATTAGCGAGTAGTTGAAGAAAAATATGGAAGATATACCTGTTTGAGGTACGTACATACATTAGACGTTTAAAAAAGGAATTACAAATATCACATGACAATATTTCAGGAAATAAAAGTACTCATGAATAAAAATAGCTTTTATTATGTGGCCAACTAAAATATGAAAGAAAAAATAGCTTTTCCCTATCAAAATGCAGAACGATGCGATAAAAACGTTTGGATAAGCAGTTTTCTGAATTAATTAAAAGTCAGCCTGAATAATATTATGAAGAAGAAGAAGATTTACAATATAAAGTTCAACATAATAATGAACCTTGAAATAGTGACTGTAAAGTTAGAATGACATTGTATTTTTTTTTGTAATTGTTTAGATAACACACTATTTGAAGACGGTGAAGATTGGGTAATCTGATAAAAATAGGTAGGTACCTACTACCTATTCATGTTTTACCTACATTGCACCATAATTACGATATTCCAAATGAAATGCCAGAAATATCTCTGAATAATAGTCATGGTAGGATTTATATGATTGACATTAAAGATAGTATGTATTCCGTTATATTTCCTAATCTTACATAGAAGATATTTTTTTTTTAGAGATGGGTTATCATCCCATGACTTCCCCCGCCCTGAAAGTCTGACACTCCAGAGAGTGTCAGACTTTTACTGACTAAAACCCATCTATGTTCCTTCATGTGCCCTTTGCGTTCCGGGGGCGCGGTATCTCTTTCGAACAACCCGCAGCCCTAGCAGAAGAAATAAGGTGTCTCACAATTTTAATTAAAAGATTTTGAAGTACTCGTTTTTTCAAAAACATTACCAATGAAAACAATTAAATATTTGGGGGGCATTTACTTACTTTTAGGAAACATCGCAATCTGATCTCAGTCTCAAACTGCCAAATATGTCACTAATTCACTTTTATATTTTTGACTTTGATTGTCGTTGAGATGAGATTGTGACTTCTATGTTTTCAATTAGAAGATTGGGCCTTTAGTGATTTAATTCGTTAGTCACTCGATTACACAGGATTTGACTTAATGTGATGATGCTTAAAAAGTCTCTTTTTAACCAAGTTTGTTTTTAAATTGAAGAACTTAATCTCTTCTTGTATGATTGAAGAAAACATTCCACAATTATCCGTTGCCAAGCTGATAGATACAATCTAGGTATGTTAGCAAAACAGTACGGTATCAAGCGCTTATCAATTGTCGTGAACGATAAGGTCAGCTGAGTAACACGCCTCCATTTGTACCGCTCACTGTCCTGCTTACCCACTAAGGCACAAAGCGTGAACACTGTGTTTTATCAAATTACGTATGTTTATAGTCTTAGGTCATTGATGTACCTCGATAGATAATATGCTTACATATTATGATTCCACTCCAATGAACGATTTATATATTTTATAAGTAGACTTTATTTATTTATACTTTGTGCATTAAAAAGTACAAAGGCGGTCTTAATGCCATTCTCTAGCAGTCAATCAAAAGTGGTGACGAGATAACATGGTAGGTGCAATTAATTGTGCGTTAGAAACAACAAAATTACTATATGTGATTTAAATTAAGTACTGTCGAACACTGAGTTACTAGTGGCCATATCAAAGTGCGAAGTGGGTGCCACAAGTTTTAAACGAAATATTGAATGCACAGGCATCAATAAAAAACCACTATAGTGTCTCAGTATGCCTCAGCACTAAGGGCAGATAAAAGTTTTCTGTTTAGTCCCTGGGATATTAATCTCTTTGGTATTTGGTTCTTCAATAACCAGAAGTATTGCTGCCATTCTCTAAACCGATACCGGAAAAAAAAACTAAAATTCTGAATATTTGCGTGAAATGCAGATGTTTTCCCGGACAGTCCCGCGAAAAATATTATTACGAAAAATTAAAAGTAATCGTTAACATTTTTTTTATTTAATTTGTTGCTCATTTTTTAATTGATACTTGACCTTCAGACCCCCCTTAGTAAGGACAAATGGCGGATGACAGCCTCACCCATAAGCGGGTGCTATACAATACAAAAAAAAAATCAAGTGTATATGTCGAAAGAACACTTACCAAACCATTAATGTGAAAAGAAACCTTTGAGAATTTTATAAATCTATGCAAAACCTTGTTTATTGTTTTACGCTAACCATTTAGCGCAGTAAAATGCTTACCTATTCATTTGGCATTCAGCTTAGAAATGTAGAATGTGTGAATGTTTTTACTGATTCGTGTTATTGCTAAGGAATGAGATAGGAAAATATTGACATAAGAACATTACATTTTTCGCCTCTTTCACTTTTTTTATTTAATGGAAGAACACATACGCCTGTATTCCCCGAAGGGTTAGGCAGAGGTGTACTAATGTGCATAGCACGGAGTGTATTCTCCTGACCGATTACCTTACCGAGTACGCAGGAGATATTATAGTGCACAAGTGTGTGCGGAACCACAGATGCACTTCCTCTTCCCTAAATGTCATAGTCCGATGGGACGGTAATCCGAGACGACCGGAGAGAGATCAGGCGCAGGACCAACGGCTTTACGTGCTTTCCAAGGCATGGGATACTAAATGCTCCAAGGCCCACTAAAACGTATCAACCGACAAAACGACAATTTTAATGCTTTGAACGTAACTAGAACGGTCACAGGTCATGGTATGATACGGTGTAGAGGGCAGATTCCTTAACCCACTAGCTGTCTCCGCTAACCATACCTTTTACTACGTAATAACTCTTACTGACTAAAAACCACCCCGGTGTTTTCTTACCATACTAAGTAACGCCGGTTATCTTGGAAAAGTACGCAGCTGCCGCGTTCCCCGATTGGTGCCTGCCCGCGGCAGTAGGCCTCCTCAGTGCTAACCATACCCTGACCTAACATTTGGAGGGGCCACTCAGGGCCGATGCCTGCCTGCCTGCTTGGCTGCGGGATGTTTGAAATAGATACCGCGCCCCCGGAATGCGTAGGGCACAAGCAGGAACATGGATGGGATTTGGTCAGTAAAAGTCTGACACTAAGGGCGGGAGAAGTCATTTGATGATTTCCCATCGGTAAAAAAAAACCCTGACCTAACACCAAAATATATTGATAAGAAAATATCGATAAAAGTCGCAAAAAGACACTTCGAGATTGAAGATCTCGATGTTATTATTTAGCGTTTAAACCTTGTTTATCAAACGTCATAGCGTTATCATCGGGGTCACGCGACGCCGGTGCATCGTTAAATCATTGCGGCGAGCATCGGTTACTGACCGTTTGTCTATTTAGATGAAGAATTGAAAATAGAATGCAATTGAAGTGGAGGGCTATCATTTCATTTTAAAAAGAACACACGCCACCTCGCCTTTATTCCCCGACGAGTTAGGCAGAGGTGTGTGCCAATGTACACCCACAGTTTGCTGGTATGTTTAGGCCGGTATTTTTAAAAGTAATGTAAAAGGTATTATTATATATTATTTTACAACATGGGATGGCAAAGAAGCTGACGGCCCACTTAGGTAGGCCGTCAGCTTCTGCTAAGCTTCTGCTTTCTGTTAAGTGGTTACCGTTACCTATAGACATCTCCAATACCAGAGGCCTTGCAAATGCGTTTCCATCTCAGACATAAAGTTGAAATGACTCATGTGCCTGTAATTACACTGGCCCCATACCTGAAATAGGCAATGTTGTGCAATAATTTCTTAAAATATTTTAATTTCATCTATTGACTTGTGTTCATTTCTGTTGAAGGCTTTATTTCATATTTAACCATAACATATATGTGTCGCATCCGGCAAGTGACGTTTACAACAAAACAAGGCACGCCACCTAGCGGCAACTATCAAGACTAGAGTTGGCGCGCTTTGACAGAGTCGGGGCGTTTCCAGTCGTTTACATTATTCAAGAAAACGCGCCAAGACGAGGATTCTGATCTTGGTGATCGACCAGTGAAGTCGCTTCGGAACTGTCCTACGTTTTGTTGAGTTAGAGTTTCAGTTGTTAATTGTAATTAGTTATTTCGAAGAGTAAAGTGATTAATTGTCTAAGTGAGTGTTATTTATTTGCACGATTACCCATATAAACCCGCCTGATGGCTGATCGTAGCTCGAACCATCCTGATGACGCCGACATCAGAAGTGGGATTCAAATCGAGCAAATAAGAAAACACGCGGTGATAAAATAACCTTGAAAACTCACAATAGTGGTTATTTTTGAAATACAAAACCAACCAAGTGGCAGTTACTTTTAGAAATGCAACAACAACAAAGTGGCGGTTATTTTTGAAATGCAAGACCAACAAAGTGGCTGTTATTTTTCGAAATGCAAGACCAACAAAGTGGCGGTTATTTTTTGAAATGCAAGACCAACAAAGTGGCTGTTATTTTTGAAATGCAAGACCAACAAAGTGGCGGTTACTTTTTGAAATGCGAAACAAACAAAGTGGCAGTTCCTTTTTGAAATGCGAAACCAACAAAATGCACGTGCTGATATAAACTCTTAGAACCAAACCAGTGAATAGCAAGGTCACGCATGCGGCAGGCTGGGACACAAACAACCAGATTGTTACACGAAGAAGAAGGAGGTCAAAGAGCCGTTGCCTGTACCGGCTACTTCCGGGCGCCGCCGGGCGGCGACAACAAGCCAGCAGCAGCGACATCAAGGCAGCAGCAGCAGCGACAACAAGGCAGCAGCAGCGACAACAAGGCAGCAGCAGCTCAATGGTGTCCGTCAAGAGTGGCTGCAGCAGCGGCGGGAAGCGAGCGACGCGTTGAAGTATGCTACGTTAGAAATCCTTACGGGTGTGCTCATGAATACCGGTGAGTCGTGTCCATTTTATTACGATTCTGGTGCCGAATGTTCTTCATCAAAGATAATGTTGCGTGAACTACCCCGTTGGTCTCGTGGTCGCAAGTGCGACTGTTGTGCAAGGGTCCCGGGTTCGATTCCCAGGTCGAGCAAAAAGTGTTATTGGGTTTTTCTATGAAATTCTCAGTAGCAGCTCGGAGTTTGGATTTGTGCCCGGTTAATGGCAATAGGCTTGCCTCCTATTGCATGGGACCTAAATGTGCCGGCGAAATATGGGTGTACATTGGTACACCTCTGCCTAACCCTTCGGGGAATACAGGCGTGATGATATTATAATGTTGCGTAAAATTTTGTAGCAAGCGTGTTTACATTATTTTAACGGAATCGATCAAGGTCATAGTTTTTCGAGAAGTACCCTACAAATACGAGCATGACAGGCTAAGACGAATGTCTGAGTGCCAAGTTCCTCTAGAAGTAGAAGATGTTGAACCGTGTGATAGTGGTGAATCTTAGTTCGGCTGGTCGGACCGTACCTGTTGTCATTTCGTAGCCGTAGTCCGTTAGAAGTCGGTATCTGCTTTTAGTAGTCCGTGGATACGCGGTGTGCGGGTGGCACAGGCGGAGGTTGGGTCTTGTAAAGACTATAGGGTCCGTGGGACTCGGCATTTAAGATAATTGAATGAAACAAACGCGAGGTTTGTTGAAAGGGCTTAAGGAAAAGCCACAGGCCACGAATAAGATTCCTGCTTTGCGTTTTTATGATGCTCTAAGGATGATTTAGTAATTGCTCTAGTATTTGTAGTTGATCTAATCGTTTAATTAATTAAATTGTTCAGTTTAGATTTTTGATGTAGGTAGAACTAAAACAAAATTATTGTGTTAAGAAATTCGTTTTCATTTCTTAAGTTATTTTAAGTTTGTGACAGGAGTGACCGAACGGTATGTACTGTGCTATTTATCTTGTTACAGAGTAAACACACGAGGTCGTGGTCTGGAAAAACCGTAGTGCGTAGTCAGTGGATGATGCACACGGGCGATGTACTTGGTGGATGCACACTGGATCCATGCGCTGGATGTGTGAGAGCAATGCGATTGCTGGTCAGCTGGAGAGCCGTGGTTTTAAAGGTTTCGAACGACTATGGTACATGACACATGGTATGGTATGGTATGGTATGGTACATGGTAATGATTATTGTATTTTCAATGATTCCCAATTTTACAAAGTTAGTAAATTTACCCGCTAAAGCGTTGATAATTTGCATTCACAACTTTATTTTTAAGTTTATTCAGATTGTTTACTTGTGAGGTTCCCGTTATGACAATAAACGAGAGTAGTGAGTAAAGTGATAGTGCTAGTGAGAGCACTGATGTTGTTGTTGATTGAAGTATTTTGACGTGATTTGTTTGACTATTGTTGACGAGTTGTGTGACCTTGGCTGGAGGCCTTGAGTACACTTGTGAAGCCTTGGTGGGAGTGCCTTGGCGAGACGGTTGACGTGTTATTGGTGGCCTGGCCATGGTGATTTGGCAGGTCGGTGATAATGATTTTGACTGTGGACTATTGATGACTTTTTGGTTAACAACAATTGGTTTTCTTTGAACTTTTGGAGATTTTTGATAACACGTGTGTAACTGGAACGTCTCATTGTTTTTGTTATTGTTTTCATCAATTTGAAAGAGTTGCCTAGGTTAGATGCCAAGTACAGAGGACCATTTCAATTCGTAGAGGTCCTAGACGGTGATCGTTACCTTTTAAAGTCGTTAGTTAATAAGCGTACTTACAAGTATGCACATGATCGCGTTAGAAAAATGCCTGAGGGCCAAGTACCAATTGAGGTTGTTGAGGAGTCAGATTAAATTGTTTGTGTGTGTGAGAAGTACAGGTTCTAGATTCGTTGGGTCGGAGACCGTACCAGAGTATCGTAGCCATAGCCCGTTAGAAATCGGCATCTACTTGCTAGACCGTGGGTACGTGGTACGCGGTAGCTCTGGGTAGTATGGTCGGGTCTAGCCTCGAAGCCAAGACCGTAGAGTCAAGGACGACTCGGCATTCCTGCGGGAAGTGCGTATGTGACAAATGTGTGTCAGCTATGTTATAGCTGTGATTGTTGACCGCGAATTAGATACCTGGGGCTTTGTTGTTAGTTCATTAATAACATCGGATCGATTGATAAATTATCGGTGATCATAATCCTCAATAGTACTTGGACACTGTTTGATTTCCATGTTGCTATTTAATTGTGTACCTAGCTATTGTTTTAAATTGATTTTGCTATTTTGAAGATGTAATTGTTAGTTAAGTAAACAAACTTTACAGTTCAGATTTCTTTTATTGTAAGCCAGTAAATAGCAACATATACTTTGAATCGATGTCAGGCATGGTCGAACGTATACTGTGCTGTTGTAATATCATTTCAGACTAACACACGAGGACGTGTGTCCTCGCAGGATGGCCGTGTCGCATCCGGCAAGTGACGTTTACAACAAAACAAGGCACGCCACCTAGCGGCAACTATCAAGACTAGAGTTGGCGCGCTTTGACAGAGTCGGGGCGTTTCCAGTCGTTTACATTATTCAAGAAAACGCGCCAAGACGAGGATTCTGATCTTGGTGATCGACCAGTGAAGTCGCTTCGGAACTGTCCTACGTTTTGTTGAGTTAGAGTTTCAGTTGTTAATTGTAATTAGTTATTTCGAAGAGTAAAGTGATTAATTGTCTAAGTGAGTGTTATTTATTTGCACGATTACCCATATAAACCCGCCTGATGGCTGATCGTAGCTCGAACCATCCCGATGACTCCGACATATGTATGTTGTGGTATAATACATACTCGCCTATAATGTGTAATAAAATATTTCATTCATCATCATACTCGTATCAGCCGTAGGACGTCCACAGCTGGACATAGGCCTCCCCCATTGATATCCAAAAGGACCAGTTGGAAGCTGCCTGAATCCAGCGTTTACCTGCGGTAACCTTTATTTCATTAACATTTTCATATTTCTCTACACACAGAAAAGGAAGTTTACTTCCAATTTCAAAAGCTGCCAAATTGAAAGAAAACACTCCGAGTACCTTTAGAAAACGTAAGACACATAAAATAAATTTTTCCCTAGAATTTTCCGAATCGTCCGACATATTGGCTTGTGCCTCCGTTACCAATTTACATCTAGTTTTTCACGAATGCTGAGCTAGTGCGGCCACGGTATCGAATCGGGAATTTCAGCGTTCCAGTTTTCGTAAAACATTTGCAGACAGAATTCCGGTGAGCGAAAAATTCAGGACGGAAAGCGTCCAATTGAAAATCGAATAAAATCTCTAGAACGGTTCACCGCTCGGGAAGCGAAAGATAATTAAAAGATTCTGCGGTTTTAATTAAAGTAAAGAACGTATTCCTGTTAATTACGTGATTGCGTGGTTTTGTCTTTAGTTTTATTTTCTTTTATTGTCTTATAGAGAAGAATGGTTTGCGAAGACACAACATAACACGTCATTTTTTGTATCTTAAATCCTTTGTTACATTTTTTTTTTAACTATTTTCTGTTTGCTATTTCTTGCGCGTTGTATTTTTCATCTGCGTTAAAATACGTCTTGGGTTACTGGTCCGCTCCTGTGGCTTGCAGCGTGATGTAATTATAGCCTGTACTCCCTATTCCTTACAAATCTGGCTATCGTATTCTAAAAGATTTATTTTCAATCCTGGGAGCGTACGCGCCTTCAACGATAGGACATTTTATTACCAACCTAATACTTATAACTTGTAGACTCATGTTTTACAAATAAAATATATTCTATCTTTATCTTTACAACAGCTGTGAGTCAATTCCTTGAGCAAGGTCTTTATTAGTTGGCTGTTTCCAACTGCAACGGTAGGTTAAGTTCATGCGAAAACGCCGAAAAACGAATTCCATTCTTCTTATTCGTAACAATATCAATTTAAATTTTTCTTATTCTTTTTATACTTCTTCTCATTTCTTATTTTGACCAACATAATATTTCTTTAACCTTTCTGACCTAGACTAATCGATCAACCATAATCTACAAGAAGACACAGTCTTATAATGCTATCAAAAAGCCATGTTCTACCTTTATATCAGCTATTACAGTTTTTACTCATTTGTTTTACGTTTTTATGATGTAAACATTTTTACGACTGCCTCGTTAGCCTGATGGTCCTAAGCGCGATTACTACTCTAGAGGTCTAGGGTTCGAATCCCAGGTCGAGCAAAAAAAGTGTTATTGGGCATAACTTCTATGACATTCTCAGTAGCAGCTCGGATTTAGGATTTGTGCCAGGTTAATGGCAATTGGCTGGCCCTTTATTACATGGGACCTAAACCTAAACAAACCGGCGAACTGTGGGTGTACATTGGTACAGCTCTGCCTAACCCTTCGGGGAATACAGGCGTGATGGACATAATATTTTTACGATTCGCCCAGTCGTCCGGCTAATGGTCGATATAAAATTGATCGTTTGCAACGAGACAGTTTCGCGTGCGTCAAGGTGAGCCGTGAACCACCAATTATAGGCGTTATTGTCAAAGATAATTAAATTATAATTAACACCGACCTTCTCGTGGCATCGTTATTTTTACAAATACTGAGAATTTTATGAATTGACTATCTTATGCTCGCGAATTCTTTCGCGTGAATGTCGATTATCGCGGCTTTTATTGTAAAATAAAAATTGCGAAAGTTGCTCCTTATAACATCAACCGTCTGCCAGTGAAGTCCCGTCAAAATCGGTCCAACCGTTTCGGAGATTAGTTGGAACAAACAGACAGTGAGAGACCTTGTAAACATTCATATTATGCATTTACTACAAAGCTGTTATTTCAATATCACAAACAGACACTTCAATTTTATTTATTTGTATATTATTATTTGATGTATACTCATGTTTTACATTAAATACATAATATGTTCTATTCTGTTCTATTATAGATGTATAGGTAACACTTAATAGCATTTTCGTTTACGTGAAACATACATGTGTTAATTGAATTTAACTCGAATCTTCCTTTGTTCACACAATCAAAACTTCAATTCCATTCTCCGACACGACACTATTCCGTCGAGCCCAAACGTCGATAAATTGAACACGTCGTGAAGATAAGCGAGCGTCGGATGTCAAAGCTAGACCCAATTTCAGTGACATATCAATTGTGAGATATCTAGGCTGAACTCCCGTGTCCTTATTCTGGGTGAAGACACAGGTACGTCACTGGTTGTCGAATTTTGAATGAGAAATCTGTGTCAAAGTTTACTGATAAAAATTATGTCTTTGCTCTGAAGTGGGTGTGAACAAACTGCATAGTTTGTTATGCAAATATAGAATACCTAGGGAGTAAGAAGACACATCATATAGCTGTAAACTACGCATATCGCCCGTCAAATTGAGTAACATTGAGGAAAAAATATGATTGGGAAACGACTTTTATTTTTGAAGTTTAAATTCGCTGTTTTTGGTAGCGTGCAAAATATTGTGTTTACGTGTGCATGCAATAGTAGGTACAATACTTCGTAGGAGTATTCAAAGTTTAGTTAATAATTTGTTTTCATGCGTTTCTGTATTTCCGAACGCATTCAACCCAGAGTCAAAGTTAGAGTGAACAGGCTTCTTCAGAGTAAGCTCACTCTATCGTCGACTTTGTCTCTGTCACCTCTGACCTAGAGTATAGCTAAGAGCAAACCTATCTCAAATAAAAATAAAATAAAAGTTGTAACTTTGACCTTCAATATTTCCGTAACCAAAAGATTCCCAGGTATGGCGAAAAACCCAAAAATGATCGCAATGATGAGAAAAACCTCCAAAAATGAAATTTTCGGTATCGTTAAGTGTCATTTTACCCCAGTTATACACATCAACATAATTATCTACATCTATACGATATTGTTTTCTTAAACATGTTTACCTACTACTTAGAATCTAACATCCCAATACTTCAAATAGGTTAGCGAACGCTATAATTTATGACAATAACATGACAATATTTGTGTCTCGCCAAGTTCTGGTGAAAGACAAAGGTTGTTGGCCGAATGAAAATTGATCAGACTACACGAAGGAAACTTTGTAACGTATAGTTTATGTATTTGTGTAGAGCTACTGAATCTACCATATATCGTGCTGTTATGAACATTTATCACATTTTCGAAAAACTTGTGATGCCGGGGACAAAATGTTTGGGTTGCGTGGACTGGCTAGTCTAGTTTCGTTGAAAATACTTAAATACCTTACATTGAAACGTTCTATTTCAAAGCTTGCTGGTGGCTTCATCCGCGTGGTGGTCGAAAATGAGATTATTCCGAAAAATTATTCCACGGAAACGTAGTTTTCCACCATCAATAAACATTATATTTAATCTCAAATTTTATTGATTTTCTCTCTCTTACAATAATTGGCATATGCCAAGTTATCTCTTCACCATCTTTGGTTGAGTGGTAGAGAACGCCTAAGGCATTAAGTCCGCCTTTGTACTTTTTGTTGCATAAAGTTTAAATAAAAAAATAACTCAGTAGCAGCTCATAGCTTGGATTTGTGCAAGGTTAATGGCAATAGGCTCGCCTCCTAATACATGGGACCTAAAAACATACCGGCGAACTGTGGGTGTACATTATGTAGATACACCACTACCTAACCCTTCGGGGAATACAGGCGTGATGGTATGTAAGTTTAAATAAAAAATAGCAGCCATCTTTGAATTACGCAAAATAGAATAGTAAATTAAACTACCATTATTTTCAGTGGCCCCACTGCGCACTGGTTCAAGGAGTGTCTTTGAATGGGCGTTTAAAACGTAATAAAACTAGCCGCTGGCCATATTTTATTCTGACAGTTAGTTGCTTACGTTATAGTGCGATCGCGAGTTACGTCTGTTGCAAGACATCTGTTATGTCTTCCTCGAAGAAATTTTCCACAAGTTATACTTTCGTAGTTATAGTTTAAGTTTTTTAAAAGTTTTTTTTTTATGTTATCTTTCTAAGTCTGTGAATATTATATTCACAGACTTAGAAAGATAACATAAAAAAAAAACTTTTAACAAAAAAATGCTAAAAAGTGAAAAATAACTTAAGCTTTGGAAGTCGGTCGCGGCTTTGGTTCTGTTTAGCTTTGGAAGCCAGTGACAATACAAATCAATAAAGTTATTTTTTACTCTAATACGGCGAAGCAAAAAGGAGGGTTATCACTATTATGTTTTTTTTTTAACTTTTTGTAAAAAAGTTTTATATTTTGCCCTTTTTAATTTTATATTTTTTTAAATCCCGGCGAATAAAGAACCTCCTCCTTTTTTTGAAGTCGGTTAAACAGAAAACAATTACAATAATAAAAGAAACTAAAACTAAATGGTATCAAAAAATTCTTCCGCATCGCCGTCAACTGGAAATGTGCCCAAAAGACTGGCGGCATTGCCACATTGGATGGCAATGCTTAACCTTTGGCCAAGGCAAAAGCCAGTCCTTGGGTCACGGGACGTGTCAATAGACCGTTTGGAGGCTATGGCATTGAGCACACGGACTCCACGACCCGAGAGTTTCTACCCCAAACAGCTCGAAAATATAATATTACATACCATCACGCCTGTAGTCCCCGAACTGTTAGGCAGAGGTAAATCAATCTACACCTACAGTTCGCCGGTATGTTTAGGTCCCATGTCATATGCGGCGAGCCTATTGCTATTAACCGGGCATAAATTCTAACTCCGAGCTGCTACTGAGATACACACATACATACATACATAAACTCACGCCTTTTTCCCATGGGGGTAGGCAGAAACCACAGAACGCTACCTGCTACGATCCTTACATACTACTTTCGCCTCGTTCTGCTACTGAGATTGTCATAAAAAATCCAATAACTCTTCGCCCGACCTGGGAATCGAACGTAAGGACCTCTAGCGTAGCAGTCGCGCTTACGAGGCAGTCCAAAAAATATAGTTACCAATAAGGGTAGGTACCTACTATACTTTCGCGGTTTGAAGTTTTTTACGGGGCATTATACGCCGAACTAGGAATAATAAATAAAGTAAAAATATCGAATGAATAGACATGTGTCGTGTGCATTCTAGCTAAGAATACCACTCCCTCTCAGTGCGTGGGTGACGGTATATTCTCCGGCGATGATGTCAAGAACATAGACAGTAGAATTATTATAAATAGTTTTGGTATTTCCATTGATAAGTTGTTATGAGTTCACTGAAAGCAATCTATTGTTTATTATTGACATAAATGCCAGATGTGTGTATTCATTTACCTATGTTTTATAAAAAGTGTTTGTACTTGTATTACGTATGAAATCCATTACAGAACTTGATGTTTTTGATTAAGTACGTACTTTTTTTCTCTGCTCTGCAGGCTAAGAGTTCAGTAATTTTTGAGATGTTCGATATTATATTGTTTTAACCCACCGATATTAGTGTAGTAGGTATATTAGTGATAACTAATATTATATAAACCTACTATTAGAACTTTCAGCAGACGTACTTGTGATCATTAGATTCACTACATGGGTCACTTGGAGGATTTGGATAAAATTGTATTTAATAGGTACTTTTCTATGACATTCTCAGAAGCAGCTCAGAATTAGGATTTGTGCCCGGTTAATGGCAATAGACTCGCTCCTTATTACTTAGGACCTAAACACACCGGCGAACTGTGGGAGTGCTACACCTCTGCCCTAACAAATCAAATATACAGGAATACAAGTGTGATTGTATCTCTTTTAATACTAATCAAAGTAGACGTGAGTAAAGCCGCAAGCACAGCTAATTAGTGAGAGAACCAAATTAAATATTTCAAAACTTTTTTACTTCCTTATTTTCTAAGCACGTGTAAAATAAACGATACATAATTGAGTCGTACGGTAAATTGGAATTATTGTCTGCCACTGTTTGTTTGAGATTACCTACCTACCTAGTACTTACCTACCCCTTGTTCTTTTTACAGTTGTGGGCGGAGTTCCACTACCATTGTTTTGTTATTATATCTTTGCACTTATCATAAAAATATTATGAGTACCTACTGTTTTGTTTGGTAGTAACATTTTGATGTTAAAGATTAAATTGTAGATTAAGTGCTTACGTTTTTTTAACTGTAATAAATTTTGGCATCGAAATAATAAATTATTAAGTATTTTAATTCATATTTCTCAGTTGTTCGTCAGCTTGACACATAATGGTGCTGATTCTCTTGTTCACAAACTTAACTAAATTTAAGTTAAATGCATCTTTCTCTTTCGATTTCTTAAAGAAAAGGACAGAAGATACATATTCGTTTAGTCCTGTCAAATTAGACAGCGCCTGAAGAAAATTGGCGTGTTACTAGTCGCCATGTTTTTAATCGCGTCTAAATTATCTATGGAGTGTCGAAATTTGACAGAACTTAACTAAAATTTTATCTTCTGTCCTTTCCTTAATGTAATGGAAAGAGAAAGATGAACATAACTTAAATTTAGGTTAGTTTTGTGAACAAGGGAATCGGCACCAATATCTGTTTTCAGGAACGCATGAATTATGTAGTTGCTTCTAAGAATTACTGCTACTCAACGATCCTATGTCCAATTTTAGTTTATTATTAATTTTAGCATTAGGAGTAAACTAAATGTCATTCGTAGACTTTTGACAGTCGTTATGTATAGTCAGAAGCCAGGAAGTCTGACAAACAGTCTTACCAAGATATATCGTGTTGCCCAGTACCTGGGTTGTGGAGGTTAGATAGGCAGTCGCTCCATGTAAAACACTGGTATTCAGCTGTATCCTGTTAGACTGGAAGCCGAACCCAACATAGTTGGGGAAAAGGCTAAGCAGAGGATGATGAATAGTAAACTAAAACTAAAATGAGATTTTTTACTTTCACGTTTTTCGCTGTGCCTAACTTAAGTAGGCATTTTAAAATTAAATTCTTCAAAGTTTTCGTCATAAAATGACGTGACGACGGGGAGCAAACTTATCCCTTTCGGTAAAATACGTCATTTCCAAAGTTTCCTGACTTCAAACACGTAGCGGTAAAACATTTATTATAAGCTTTACCCTGCTATTACAATTTGGAGTGGTGCGACAGTTTTCAGAGTAAGGGTGCGTGCATATTACTAGTTAGAATGATAAGTTAGCCCTTATTTCTTTTCTTTGCATTAGGCCAAGGACAGTTATACACCATACTGATCTATTCCATTGTTCTATATATTCTATTGTTTATGATGTACATTTTAACGAGGAAAAAAATTATTAATGTAATGACGCCGGTCTCTTATATTGGAGGTTTACTCGAATTTTGAGTTTTGTTAAATAAAATATCATGAGGACTTATAATTTATAAAGCCTGAAATCGCCACCGACTCTACGGATTTACTATTATTCTTTTGGAATACTGTTGCAAGGAAGAATTAAAAGGAAGAACTATTACGATAGTTATGTTCTTACTGCTAAATATGTTTTAGTTCCTAAAAAGCAAACGCAGCACTCGAAAGATAGTAGCGTGCAAATCCTCCATGTATGACATAGCAGTACGGCAGATCGCGTGCAACGCTTACCCCGCAATGGGCACGCACCTTTACTAATGAATTTCCCATTAATACACAAACGCTGTAACAATGACGCCGTAATCGTTATGACGTCATTACCAAGATGGCAATGTTGTGTTTTTTTTTAATTTCCCCTTCAGTGAACAAATTATATGGGAAAGTGAATTTTATTGTTTGTTTTAAGGAAAATCCTGTTGATTTGTTTGATATAAAACATTTGTTAGGCGATTAAGGAAATTAGATCGTATCATCGAATGGGAATACCCAGCAATGATTAGGAAAAGGTTGTTCACAAAATTTGTTTGAGATCATCATCTGTTTAGCATTTTTCCAGATATGTCTAACCAGATGCAGCTAAAAACCTGTATTGAATTGTTATTAGAGGATAAAATAAAGGCTTGGATCACTGTCGGATGGCTTACTGGTTAAGATGCCTGTCTCTCATGTATGAGGCTGCGAGTTTGGTAAATACCAATTTTCAGGAAACCATTGAATGAAAAACTGGATTCATGCAATTGCCAATCTGCCTTGAGCAAGATTGGTGATCCATGCTCATGCCTTCCGGGGTTGCGGGTTGTTCGAAAGAGATACCGCGCCCTCGGAACGCAAAGGGCACAAGCAAGAACATGGATGGGTTTTAGTCAGTAAAAGTCTGACACTCCATCCCGCGCCGCCCAGGGAAGAAGTCACTTGATGACTTCCAATCGGTAAAAAGATACTCATGCCTTCTGCCTTTGTCTTGCAGTGGAACAATAATAATAATATTATGATTACTACTTTGGTGCGAAAGAACAAAAGAAAAGCGTATTTTATTTAAATCGTTTTTCGAAAGAGTTTTTAGAACTATCTAACCTAATATATTTTAGAAAACTAGCTCCTATTTTAAATGTAATGTCATGCTTGTTTGACAGTCAATAAGAGAGCCATCGGTGAACTTCGCTCGAGTTTGGAACAGCCGACACGTGACCGAAATATTAAAGAATGATGTAGTCTACTGTAGTCAATGAAAATTGCCCGAGAAATATTTTTTAAGAATAGGTGGGACTGAAATTCCAATAGTTTTGTTATATGATTGTAATACGATTGTTTCAAAGTTATCGGATAGCATCAAGTCATGTTATTGATTTATTTTACTACGACACATTTTTTGCCTGTTTCTTGGTAAAAAATATTACGAGGTACTTTAAGGCTGTTGGTAGTCTACGGGCGAAAACTGGGTGTGCAACTTACGCTTCTGGGTAACCCCATAAAAGGGTATTCTAGTGACTTTACGATTCCAAAACTACTATTTAAAACTATCACAATTTCTAGGTACTCTCTGCCTCGTTAACCTAGTGGTTGTAAACGCGACTGCTACGCTAGAGGTCTTGGGTTTTTCTATGAAATTCTCAGTAGCAGCTCGGAGTTTGGATTTGTGCCCGGTTAGTGGCAATAGGCTCGCCCCCTATTACATGGGACTTAAATATACCGGCGAACTGTGGATGTAGATTGGTACTCCACAGCCTAACCCTTCGGAGAATACAGGCGTGATGGTATTTATTTTTCTTTTCGCATTTACTACATTTGTTATTAGAAACAAGTGAAATGAATCTACATGGACAGTTTTCCACCGTTCAATCAACTATAATTTTTTATCAAAGTTCGCAAGTGAAAACTTCTCGAGATGGTGAATCATAGTAGGGCTTAGGTTATCAGCCCCACGTACTTATAATATACTTTGACATAGTGGATATTAGGGTCTGCGCCCACGACCGATAATCGGCCCGATTATCGGGCCGTTTTTTTGACAGTTTTCTTCGCCGGCTAGAAGAAACAGCCGAGAATCGGCCCGATAATCGGGCCGATTATCGGGCCGATTCTCGGTCGTGGGCGCAGGCCCTTATGCTGAGACATTGTTGGACAGTGTGGGTAGTGACACCCACGGCCGCAGAATAGGTGTTATGGAGTAGTTCGCAAAGTGACTTCTTCTATTTTCATAGTCTCCTGGTAATTGTGGAAGTGTTTGCAATTTATGGGTGCATTATGAAGTACATTGAGATGAGATATTATTATTTCAAAGTTTATCTTCGACATCACTGACGTCGGTGAAAGAAAACACGTTAGGAGGACTTGTAATAGACACGAGTTTGAAATTGCCAGTCCGGTTTGAACAAGCGTGGTGGTAATGCTGGTGCCTTGTCAATATGAGAACAGATCTTTGCTCGGTAGTAGTACAATAATAGGCTGGTAGTATTATTTGTAATTTTCGTTCAGGAAAAGTGGAATACGATAAGATGGATCGGTGTGTGGTGTGTTGTGTGGTGTGTGTTGGTGTCTTAAATCGTAATGACTGTAAGCTACCTATATAGCGTGAATGTCGGTAATCGTGCATGCAAACGAAGTCACGGAATAAAAAGTGGCTCATCTCCTTTCTTGGGGTTCAAACTTTCCTCTCACCTCCTTTCATCAAAATCTGTGCAGTAGTTTGGTCGTGAAAGCGTTACAAACAGGCAAACAGAGTTGCTTTCGCATTTATAATATTCGTATGTATGCATGATGCAAAACAGTTCACAACATGTTAAACTGATGTTTCTCGCGCAATCAATGGTTTTCTCATCAATCTTCGTATAGCAGTGACGCAGTATAGTGTCACAAGTATTATGTATGCATCTACTGACTTATTTATAATCATCGTAAACAGACGTAGTACATAGTACTACTGACGTATCTGTACTATGAGCATATTTGCTTGTTGGTCTTGTAGACGCAAGCGCGATTGCTGAGTGTGGGTTCGTGTTTTTGGGTTTTTCTCAGTAGCGGCCCGGTGATTAGAAGTTTTCGGTGGGAAAGCCCATGTTAGACCAAAATAAGGAATTGTTTAGGTAGCTTTTTTTATTTAATGGAAAGTTAGAACGTGCTTGTTGAAATCTGAAATAAATGAATTTTAATTTTTAATTTAATTTTTTATGTTTAAAGATCAGGTAAAGGAATTGTTTATGAAAAAAATAATTTTTGTCTGTGTATTATAATACTTATCTACTAATAAATCCTTGTTCTCCTGGACTATTATTAACCTTTTATTTTTGTGTAACTAACATTGACGAAGGGTAAATTTTCGCAAAATTGCTTAAATTAATTAGTTACAATTAAAGCACCAAAATCGACCAGTGTGTGTTTTATAATGCCTTTTTATGCAATGCTATGCAATGTTGCATGCAATGGCAGTTGTCCCGAACCTCCGAAGGAAATACCCTGAGAATCGAGTTGTATGAAATCCTCAGAGCACCTCAGTAGTCACACCTACCTATATACAAACGCTTCTTCGCTATTTATACCCCACATCAATAAAACGAGCTTTTAAGATACCGTATCAAAGTCAGTTACCCATTCACGACTTGACTGAGGTTGGACGTTTACCGAGGTCACGCAAGCCAACGAACTTGGAACATTTCCTATGCAGAATCAGATGGGGCCAATTACCAAATAATACGGGCCCCTATATGTGAAGGGGACTTTTTATTTAACGATCAATTTTGTAATTTGTGTCTGGAATCGTAAAACTAATCAGTTTTGATGCCATGGAGGTGAAGTGCAGGTCGGAAGACTGTTGATTATTGTCTATTTGCATATTAAACAAGTATGTTACTAGTTTTTGATCGCGATTTTGCTTGCCTGAATTTACCCATGGATCCAATATAAAAAATACCCATTGTTTCTCGCTAACAATATAGCTTTCCATAGGTGAAAGAATATTTTAAATCGGTTAAGTAATTTTTGAGTTTATCCATTCCAAGCAAAAATTCAAATCTCTTTTAAAAGTATATCTATCCTTCTTTTAGTCGAGAATTTCCATGACGACAGTTTAGCAGATTAAGGTCTCCTTTGCAGAAAATAAAATCATATTTCCAATCCCTTCATTTCAGCACATTTCCTCGACTCTATCCAATGAAGATTATGATTAAGATTATTCGTCGTTTGCGGGTTTATAATTATATAATAGTAGATAATCATAAACAATCATAAATTCCAGACTTTGTTTATGATATTCTAGCCACAAAAGCTAGTTTGTAGTTGTAGAGCTCTTTGTAAAAGAGCTCGTCCTGGGAAGTACTACCGCCATACATATTTCTTCCTCAAATCAGCGTTTATATGTTCCGATTTAAAAGGTATGGGTGCCGGTGTAATTGCAGGCACAAAAGACATTTCAACGTTGTCTCTGGGATGGCAACGCATCTGCAAGGCCTCTTAAGTATATTGCAGATATCTATATGCAACGGTGACCTCTTAACATCAAGTGGGCCGTCATTTGTTTGCCATCCAATGATATTAAAAAAAACGGTCTTTATAGTCTTTGCTTGTTGTACCAAATAACTGGCAGCCTAAAGAAAAAAAAATCGCATTCGAAATTATGTCCAACATCAACATAATGTGTTATTGAGATTAAGGAAAACAATAATATTTTATACACAGTATAGTTAGTTGTTTATATGATAATTTTCTGCGATCACGAATACAGGGCGGACGTGTTATGTCACTGCGCATTGTATTGTAATCGATGCGCAGGCGTCACTCTACGTCAGCGTGTGCGCAAATAGATGATGCACGGGGTGTTACTATACGTATAGATTGTAATTATACCTAAATACACAACTTTTGCTCATGTCCTCCGCCTTTATATTCATAAGGCATCCATTTTTTTTGGAAATATAATTTAATCTATGTGACTCGCTGATAATGTAGCTTTCTAGAGGTGAAAGAATTTTTTAAATCGATTTCTATAGGTGAAAGAGTAGTTTTTGAGTTTATTTATTACAAACTAAAATGTAAATATTTTATCTTTTTATTATTATATTATAAGTAGATCATTGCAATTATGAGAAGAACTAAAAGTTTTTGAATGTTTAAAAAAACGTAGTTGGTATTTTTTCAGTTGTGTAACACATCATTGACTGATACTAAAGAAAGACTTACGTAGTTAGCAAACATCATCATAATCATCGTTTCAGACGTAAGACGGTTGGTATACATAAGCAGGATTTTGAACCTACAGTCTAAGACTTAGGGTGAATTTTCCAATAAAACAGGCAACAGACAGATTTTGTATGACAAAAAAAAATCTGGGTTAATATTTAGCTGATGAAATTAACAACTTATTACTTAACTACATTAGACTATAACAAACAAACGAACATAAATTCCTTTAAATTGTTCACTCCGAACACTAGAGCTATGTCACGCCACGGTGGCTTATAAGGGGTGTTCTCGCTAAAATAGCACGACGCGGCCGGTATATAGGACACATCTCGCCTGAGGTGTAGGCGGAGATCGGTATTGGGACCAGGCTTTTAGTTACTTTGGGATAATCCCCGATTTATAAAGAAAAAAAGGTATATTAAACTAGCTATGATTTATGTTCATGCCCAACTTTTTGTAGGATCGTTCTCTCCGACAAAAGAATCGGTTAACGATTGTCTGACGTGGGCGGACAGCCTTATCTGCTACTTTATTTAATAGTGTTTTATGGAAACGTTTATTTGTTTTATTACGTGAAAATATATGGTTAGACAATCTTGAAGTATGAAATCGATGTATTAAGAGGTGTTGAATGGATGTATAGATTTTAAATGTATAGAAATCGGATAAAAAAATACCACCAATCCTGTGTCAATACCAGGTCGTATTAAAAACAGGATTGGTGGTATTCTTTAATCTTACTAGGAGTTCGGCTAGCAATACGACTACATCAGTCAAAGATGGTTGATGCACCTTGCGTAATAAAATTACTATCTACTTAATCTTAATGAAAAGCCTCCAGGCGTTTCATTGTATACAAATGTAATACAAAGTAAGATTAAAAGCCTTAAAAAATAAATATTATGTCTCATGTGTTTCATCTTTCCACGAACCTCGCACTCATCATCTCAAGCGTTTACATTGAATAGCTCTTTAACCTTGACCTGTGACTACAAGATGGAGTCGAGCGTATTAAGTGAACTATTTTTTTTTTGTTTGTATACTCAGATTGTAGTAAATTAATGGCAATAGGCTCGCTCCCTATAACATGGGAGTTAAACATACCGGCGAACTGAGGATGTACATTGGTACACCTCCGTCTAACCCTTCGGGGAATACAGGAGTTATGGTATATTTAGTGAAAGTAACACTTAAGATATAAACATCTAAGAATGAAACCGTATAAGGGAGTTTTTCTCCTAAATTTCAGGAACGATCACAATCTAATCTCAATTTGTCAAAAATGCCACTTTACCTAAATTTTTAGACATTAAACCGTCGCTGTGATGAGATTGCGACTAGATTTTGAACGTTTTTATTTACTAGAAAAGACCTTCAGATCAACCCATATTGAGTGTTTAATTCTGAACATGGAAATTCTAATGTACTGCTTAACAGGATCAGTCATCATTCTTTTTGAACTATCTGCAAATAGACATAGGTAATCTTCATCCAAAATATTGCTACAATCAGCAGGGAATGACGTCACCACGTGTCAATGATATACTTCGCAAAATAAACTTGATTGACTGAATCGGACCAATTTTTGTCAGTTTCTTCTCGCCGAAGAATAAATCTGTCAAAAATCGTTCCGATAATCGATCGTATGTGGAGACGCCAGTGGCAACAGTATGTGGAATTGGATAATTTAAAGTTTAGTTGAAACATGTAAATCTTGATTTCAAAGACATTGGAACTTTGACATTTAATATTTCCGGAACCAGAAAGGTCTCAGGTATAGTCCAGAATAAAAAAATATCGCGGTGGTAGAAAGATTATATAGCTTTCGTCTTCGTTACGTGTGTTTTTACACCCGGAATTCAAAATCGTTTATCAAATTACGTTATCGAGTTTAGAGTTATTATAATAGTCACTTATCTTTTAGAGCTTCATCAATATTTTGCTCAGGTAACGCCGCGCCGTACCTAAATAAGTAGCCAGTGGCGATAAGCGCCAATGTTTTTTTGTTTAATTTCAGAAAATATTATAGTACACTTTAAAAAGTCGAATGATTGTCACCCTACATAAGTGAGATGGTGCAAAGCTTTTGTGTGCCTGTTACGTGTCCCGTGCTTTTGTTCTTCTATTGGATTTTCTTTAATCTTTTTTCTTTTCTTTTACAAAAGAAAAATATCCTTGTAATAACTGAGAAACGAGAAATCTCGGAGATAAATAATTACTCACAGAATACTGCAGATATTATGTAGGTACGTAATGAAAGAAAAATGAAAGCTTTCATTTATTTCCTTAGACTTAATGAAATATTATCTGGTTTTATCATATTTTTATGACATGAAAATTACCTATCTTTCAAAAAATATTTTTATTTTGTAATAAAAACAGGTACACACTATACAGTTAGGTTTTATGTTGTTCTTATTATGGACTTCCTCGTTAACCTAGTGGTCCTAAGCGCGACTGCTTCGCTGGAGGTCTTGGGTTCGATTCCCAGGTCGGGCAAAGTGTTAATGGGTTTTGCTATGAAACTCTCAGTAGCAGCTCGAGGTTAGAATTTGTGCTCAGTTAATGGCTATAGGCTCGCCCCCGATTACATGGGACTTAAAAACATACCGGCGAACTGCGGGTGTACATTAGTTACACCTCTGCCTCACCCTTGGGGAATGCAGGCGTGATGATATGTTATATTGTAATGTTTTATACTAAAATGGAATTAATCCCAAATTGATGAAATCGTTGATAAAAAATACATTTTAAGTCGTATATCTACGTGTTATGTTGTGATCAGTCATGTCATAATCTGCAGGTATTGACAATTCATTTTTATCAACAATAAAATCTAGATTTAGCTTGGCTTGCATAGCAGGTTGCTAAAAATAATATTACTGTTAAACGTTACAACATCGTATCTTTGTTTACTTCAAGCGATTGACAGAAATAGAATCATGTTTTTATTTCGTTCCTTGTTATAGACACCCGCTGTCATCCGCGTTAAGTTACGTCTTTGGTTACTGCTCGACTCTTGTTGGTCATAGCGTGTTGTTCTATACATAAAAAGCATCAACTTGAATCACTATTTATTGATGAAACACGCATTAAAAGCTGTTGCGAAGTTGAAAAGATCATGGCGTACAGCGGATAGATGGTGGGAAGCGACTGTTTTGAGCTATGTAGAGATATTAAAGCTTTTTAGTCCACTTGCACCGATAACTTAACACAGATTTGCTAACACAAGATTAAATTACAAAATGCCATAAATAATGGGCCAGTGTAAGCAACTTACTTGGAAGTAAAATATAATTCTGGCTGGCACAAGTTAGCCTTATTATACCTACAAATATTTAAGCGAGGCAAGTCTACAAACATTTAAGAATAATCGCAATCTAATCTCAGTCTGAATCTATCAAAAATGCCTACATTTTGAACATTTTTCAGTAGTAGATTTGGCCTTCAGTTTTCAAAATTTGTCATGATACGGTCTTAGTTTTATTAAACGAATCGGTTTTTTTTTGTAACACTATTGTTATATTGCTATTTTCCTGTCTCTTCTCATTAGGGGAATGACAGACAAGCGACACTTTCCCCAGTAGTTGTTGACATGTGTCATGCCCTTAGTCCTTTGTCTCTCTTGTCATTCGGTCCTTCCGGTGCCGTGTTTTGCGGGTGAGAAAGTTTTAGTGACGGAAATGATTAGTCTGTTTTTTGTATGATCCATACAAAATTAGACTTAGAAGAAAAGAAGTATCAGATATGATCTTCTCATATACTACTTTAGTTTTTGTTTATCTTCTTCTTTTAAACTGACTTCAAAAAGATGGAGGTTTTCAATTCGTCTGTATGTTTTTTTTTTTTTTCAAGTGGATGATTTTAAATTATTTTATTAATTTTGGGCCCAGTAAGTGGCTTGTGTGCATCGAAGAAAACTCTTCAGTCTATCTATAGCTGCTGTATATTGATAAAGGAGTTAAACAAAAAATCGGTGACCGACTTTTTTGTCGGAGAGAATAAATCTTATGAATTTTAGTATACTAACACAGACCTCCTATAAAAAGTAAGTCCCACGAAACCATGGATCGGTTGAACGGTCCGAGTGCCTTCACATTACAAAAAAAGGGTAATTGTATGTCCCGTCATAAACAAATATTTACCTTTTCTTCAGCTTTAAAAAAATAATCATACCATCACACCTGTATTCCCCGTAGGGTTAGGCAGAGGTGTACCAATGTACACCCACAGAAAAAAAAAACTTACGTAATTATATGTTTATTTGACATTTATGAAAACTAAGTTCGTGTAGCACGTGCCGATATGAGGAAAAAGTTTGGTAAGAATTAAGTAAATTAAAATAAGCTGTACTACAGACAACAAAGTAAATATTTTCACATAACAATTTTGCTAATAACATAGCTATAGTAGAATAGATAAGGGCGCGGCGTCTCGATAACGTGCCCAATGCCCTTGACAGTTGATTATCACAATCTTGTTCATATTAATGTACGTATTAAATATATAATTAATCGTATTTTCTTTTAATTGACGCACTATCGATATGGATTTGTTATTATTTTTATTGTAAATTAGTGTCCACCCGCGATTTCTTAAAAAAAAACAAATCTGCTGTAGCTCATATTATAAGAAATGACTTAAGCTACTGTAACCATCACCATACCATCACGCCTGTATTCCCCGAAGGGTAAGGCAGAGGTGTGCCAATGTTGCACCCACAGTTCACCGGTACGTTTAGGTCCCATGTAATAGGGGCGACCCTATTGCCATTAACCGGGCACAAATCTTAAGTCTGAGCTGCTACTGGGAATTTCATAGAAAAACCCAATAACGCTGCTCGACCTGGGTATCGAACCCAAGACCGCGAAGCAGTAGCGTTTAGTACCACTAGGCTAACGAGACAGTCGCTACTTTTATCTTAGAAAAATATATAGAGACTCGCGCAAAAAATCAAATGCCTGTGACAACCAATATTCATTACCAAGTCGAGAAAATTAGCTAGGCGGTTTATAAGAAGATTTTTTCCAAAAGAGATTTTAAAAGATTTCAGCTAATGCAGTTAAGATAAGAATTAATAGCTCAATCTCGTAGTCGAAGTAACGATCGATGTTGAAATCCAGTTCAATCTGTAGGACAAGCTCCGAGTCTAGACTATCGAATCAGACTGTACTTCGGTAAATCCTCGTTGATTTATTCTGGAAGCTACCAAATTGGATATTGTTAAAATGAATTCGGGGCAAGTGGATTCAATTCCTGCCGGGGCTACGGGTTGTTCGAAAGAGATACCGCGCCCCCGGAACGCAAAGGGCACATGAAGGAACATAGACGGGTTTTAGTCAGTAAAAGTCTGACACTCCCTCCCGCCCCGCCCAGGGCGGGGGAAGTTATTTGATGATTTCCCGTCTATAAAAAAAAAAAAAAAAAAAAAAAAAAAAGTGGATTCAATTGTTTTTTCTCGTATATGTTGTTCTAAAGTACCTTTTAATTGTGGTATTGAAATAGTACAAACATTTATTTTTCGAACACAAAACTTAGTTAAATAATAATAATTAAATTAAAAACTATGTACAGTTAAAAAAAAAAAAAAAAGAAAGGAAGGTCATAGGGCATCAAAAAACTCATCCGCATCGCTGTCAATGGGACATGTGCCCAGAAGGCTGGCAGCATTGCCACGTTGTATGGCAATGCTGATTCTTTGGCCCAAGAAAAGTCCAGCCCTCTGGTCACGTGAAGAATCGACCAGTCGCTTGGCTATATTGCGAAACACTAGATGAACGCTCGGTCCCCATGGCCCTAGTGTTTCAACCCCAAACGGCTCAAACATATAACTTTCATGAAGGATAATATATTTGCGCCGCTTGAGATTTTCGGCACCAGCACACAGCCGCCCTAGCACAGCACGTCGTGCTAGGAAGATGGGATGGCGCGAGGGTGTCGACGCATGTTGCAATGAATAATTGAAGTGAATGATTCGACTTTGATTTATTTTGCTCGTAGAAGACTTCTATTGTAATTATATTCTATCTTATATTAAACTTATATTCTATCTTCTATCTATTTGCCTATGTAAGCTGGTGTTTCAGTTACCAGAAACCTCATAGGGCTTAATGCCCTTTGAGGTTTCCATCCTCCATTAATATGGAGGATGGATAGAAGTTTGTCACTCTTTCATGTTTAAACGGCTGAACGGAATTGGCTGAAATTTGACACTTATACATATAGATATTGATATTTTTTATCCCATTTTGGCGTTCTTGTGGAATAATGAGGAACTTTGACTTAATTCTAAAGCCTGCGCAGACGACGTCGGGGGCAGAATCTAGTAACATTATAAATGCGAAAGCAACAATCTGTTTGTTACCTCACCACGACATAACCATTGAACCGATCGTAATGTAATTTGACAAAGAGGTAGCTTCGTATCTGACATAAACATTTGCGATAACCGACATTTACGTGGGCGAAGTGGCGGGCAAAAAGTAGTATAATTTAAGCTCCGTTTCAATGCGGATAATAGATATGTAAAAAGTAATGTAGAAACAAAATATCACATAGTCGTTACTAAGGCATACTGCTCATCAATACTACTTAGTATTGAACAGCAATGATTGCTGAAAAACGTCTTTCCTTTTTCGTTTGAAAAATCACTGTATAAGGTAGCCCGTAATGTAATGCACGGAAACATTCTGCTTACACCCCCACGTCACACAATAGATACGTAGAGAAATGTGAACAAATATCTCAATATCTTCGTAACCAAAAGAGTCCCAGGTCATCATCATCTGCTTAACCTTTTCCCAACTATGTTGGGGTCGGCTTTCCAGTCTAACCGGATGCAGCTGAATACCAGCGTTTTACATGGAGCGACTGCCTATCGGACCTCCACAACCCAGTAACTGGGCAACACGATACCCCTTGGTTAGACTGGTTGTCAGACTTCTTGGCTTCTGACTATCCGTAACGACTGTCAAAGATCTACAAATGACAGCTGGGACCAACGGCTTTACGTGCTTTCCGAGGCACGGAGGAAACTCGCTATGGTAAATGGTCACCCATCCACAGACCAACCTCGGCAAGCGTGGCTTAACCCGGAAGATCGGTCTATGCGGCTGTAATTATTTAGCCACGAGCTCCAAAACCCAACCAAAAGAGTCCTAGGTATGACCCAAATAAAAAAAAAAGATAGCCGTTTACACCCGCTATAATAATTATGACCTTATTACATGGGGCCTAAACATACCGGCGAACTATGGGTGTACATTGGTACACCTCTGCCTAACCCTTCGAGGAATACAGGCGTAATGGTATGTGTTATAATAATTAATACAAATAAGTGTGTCAATACTTGATGTGTAGAACCCGCGTGTCGTAACAGCGAGTGTAAAGATCACGCATTATCGCATAGATACTGCCATGACAGTTGCTAAGTCTTTGTACCTATATCTCAAGTTACATGGCATGATAAGCAAATACCTACATCTTCTTTTCCGGCTTTCTTTTGGGTAGTAGTTAAACAAGGTGAGGTAGTCCCGCAAGGTTAGGCAGAGATGTAACAATGTACACCCACAGTTCGCACGTATGTTTTAAGTCCCATGTATAGGGGGCGAGCCTATTGCCATTAACCGGGCACAAATCCTAACTCTGAGCTGCTACTGAGGAATTCCTAATAGAAAAACCCAATAACACTTTGACTTGACCTGGGAATCGAACCCAGGACCCCATGCTCAAGGTGAAGTTTACAGCTCCACTCTAAGCGTAAATAGTAATTTGGTGATTACCCATCCTTAAAATGGGTTGGCACAAAATGTAAATAGTCAGCCACGGAGAGGTCTTTTGTCACAATGTGAGGGTAATGAAGACTAGATAGATAAGTTATTGCGTTCATGACTATTTTAATTGCTATTTTAGACCTTAAGTAAATAAACATAGAAGCCTTTGAGACGTTGTATCATAAAATGTTCATAAATGTATGTAGGGTAGGTAAGGTACTTTGCACAATTTTGGAATTAGTTTAGGGTAACAAGCCCGCCACACTATTCCTATCCACTTCATCTCCTGAAAGCCAGAATCAACAGTGGCCACCGCCAGAAAAGCCGAGTCAGTGAAGTTTGACAGTCCCTGAGAAACGGTTCAATTGTCTTGGATCCCGCAACGAAATTAATCAGAACAGCTAAGTTTATTGGCACATAACCTTATCTTTAGGAACTAATTTTCGACTCTTGTTTTATTAACCTATAACCAGGTGTGTCTAGACTCTAGACCACTTTCTAGATAACCGGGTCAGTTCAAATTATAATCTTAATTGGTAATACCAAAGGTCTAACCAGTATCGTTACAATACCTACCTATTTACTTATGCTGTGGTATGAACTAGAATTCTAGATAACACATAACATACTATTACACCTATTTTCCCCGAAGGGTCAGGCAGAGGTGTACTAAAGCCCACCCACAGTTCGCCGGTATGCTTAGGTCCCATGTAATAGGGGGCGAGCCTATTGCCATTAACCGGGCACAAATCCTAACTCCGAGCTGCTTCTGAGAATTTCATAGAAAAACCCAATATGTAACACATTTTTTGCTCGACCTGGGAATTGAAACTAAAACCTCTAGTGTAGCAGTCGCGCTTAGGTCCACTAGGCTAACGAGGTAGTTTAAGTTATAATCTTAATTGGTAATACCAAAGGTCTAAGCAGTATTGCTACACTAAATAGGTATATAACCTATTTAGTTATTCTGTGGGCTAGATAAGTGCGTGATTAACCCAAACGTGTGTCCTACTAACATTCACAGTGTAACAATAAACACAGTTTACGTTCAGTAGGACCATCTTCACTTAATGGTAGGCCTTAAGATAGTCGTTAAAATAATTTATACTGTGACATAAAGTTTATGCCAGTAGATATGAGATTGATGTAAACTATTTAAATAAACGTGTGTTTGTCATGTTCCGTAGGGATGGGACACGTGATCGATGTGGTATCTAATTGATACCAGTTAGTGGTATTATTTAATTGTCTGATGTTGGTTTTAATTTCGGTGACGTTTGTTAAAAAAGGTACTGTGCATAGCTGATTCTTTCACACATATTTTGTTTTTCACGTGAAACGCAATCCCAAAACGTTGTAATTTCTGAACTCAGTTTTGTAATATTTCATGCATTACCTAGGTCGGGAACTTTAACTTTTTCTTTCTAGTATAAACTCACGCCTTTTTCCCAAGGGTGTAGGCAGAAACCACAGAACGCCACCTGCGATCTTTAGATACTTTTTTTTACAATATACTTATGTATACATTCCCTCAACGAAATAAAAACAAACGTCTCTGTTTAGAGAAGATAGAAATGTTTATTATTCTGAATGAGTTTCCAGTACGACGGTTTTGATGGGAATATAATTACTAACGATTTGGAGTCTTGATGTTTCGTAAACGCTGCCGCTGGTAAATTGTACAACATTAAGAAAAAAAAAACATGATCAACGTAATACTTGAAACATTTACTTTTATCTTTATGCAACTGACAGCTTGATATCATTTTTCAAAATACGATGTACAATCAACAAAAGAGATAAGCAACCAGGGTCTTAATTATAGTTCAAGTTTTCTCAGAAAGTGACGGATGTTTTCTAATAGCATTGAATTTAAATCATATAAATGAAACGGATGGTCAGAAGCCAGGAAGTCTGACAACCAGTCTAAAGCTAACCAAGAGGCATCGCATTGCCCAGTAACTGGGTTGTGGAGGTTATATAGGCAGTCGTTCCATGTAAAACGCACAACAACAACGCTCAATGATGTACAGCTGCATCCGGTTAGACTAGAGGCCGACCCCAACATAGTTGGAAAAATTCTAAGCTGATGATGATGATTAGATCAAATTTAATTCCGAAACATCCATTGATTTCTAAAGATACTTCACATCGGACGATCCTAGTTACTTAAGCTGTGTTGGATTGCCGTCCCATCGAACTGATATATAGGGAAAAGGGAGTGCACCGGTGTTTGCACACACACTTCTGCATTGTCAAATCTCCTGCGTACTTGCGTCCATTGGGCTTAGCCGCTGTGTCCGAAATCCGACTGGAGAATACATTCGTACCCACATACATGCATCTCTTTTGTCGACTGTACAAAAGGTATATTCTTCAAGTTATTTGTGTACTGTTTTTAAGCTTTATTTACCCCATACATCGGTACGTGCCTACAAGTAATTCACTTGCCTTCACTCAACTTTTATTTGTACGTTACGATAAATTGAAATATTCTATTAGGTTTTCGTGCCTAGATCGACACAATATGGAATGAAGGGACTAAAATAGATACGGCTACCTTTGGGCAGAAAGGTAGGTAATGTTTCCAATATTTGTAGTACCTACAAAGTTATCTAGGCCGCGGCCGAACGAAAAAATGGAATTCAGTATCTTAGTAAATCACGATTAACTAAAAGTTAATGTTGTGATGGCATAGTGATTAAGGCGCCTCATCTCGTGGGCAAATACTAATGTGACTATTATAATTTAAATGTACTCTCTAAGTTTATCTTGGACATTACTTAAAGAGGCGATCATGAAAACCATTGAGAGGAAACCTGAACTTTTAGTTAATTTTAGTCTGAAATCGCCATTGCGCCTTGAGTGATGATTAATATTCTAGCCTTCTCTGTACCAGAAAAGGCCTTTGTTCTGCGGGGGGACAGTAAATTCACTGGTATTACATAACATATCATCACGCCTGTTTTCTTCGAAGGGTTACGCAGCCGTGTAGGTTTACCAATGTTCACCCACACGTTCGCCCGTATGTTTTAGGTACCATGTAACTGGTATTATCAAAAAAATTGAGACATTTAACGTTTCCAAATTAAGTTTCTTCACCCTAAAACCTTTGTAAACGTTTCATTGTATAACTTATCTATCCATTAAGTTTGATGAGCGTGTTAATATGTTATGGCACAGAATTTCATGAATAATTAATTTCTCTTGTCTATCTTTTGAATCACAATGATGATTAATGAATATTTAATAACTAATGCCATCTATGTTGTGGATGGGATTCTAAAGGTGACATCGATGATGCAAGCTTCCCACAGAATGCATCTTGGGAGAGTTATTATTAAGTACTAGTTTATGACGACGACTTAGCCCACGTGATAGTGAAGTATATAATAGACGATTAAGTAGTTTTCAATCAGTGATAGAATTTTTGTAATTGGATTATGACTTCCCCAAAATAGGAACCTCTTACAAAGAAATAAGAATCTGAATATACTTTACCTCTTTTTACTCGTAATATTAGTATTATTATGGAAAACAAAGAGATGAAGGTACAGTACAAAATTTACACTACTAAAACCTGCCGTAAAATAATTAGCAACTCTATGAATATTTGAAATTCGCGACATGGTTTCATAAAACGTTCCACATGTCGAAAACAAGGAAACCATAATACATTAAAGTTATAATACAAAACAATTAATTCCAAAATTTTCCCAAATTAAACACAAAGCGCACGTGACATATGAATAGGTTATTAATTAACAAAACCAAAGTTATTCGATGTCAAGGCTTTTCACTATTTTCCATTAGTTTCGACTGACCTTCAACGAGACGTATTTCACTAGCAAGGGCACCCGAAACTATTACTTTTGACCTTAACGTATTGTACAAATCTTGTTTTCGTACCTACCAAAGATTACTTTACGATTTATTGATACACTTAGTGGAGAAAGTATTACCTACCGATATAACTTAAAAAGTGAAAAGGTACTTTTATTTAAAATGTCGTTGAATGACAAACAAGTCAATTGATGGCCCACCTGATGTTAAGTGGTACCGTTGCCTATAGACATCGGCAATACCAGAGGCCTTGCAAATGCGTTGCCACTCTAAAGACAAAGTTGAAAGGTCTCATGTACTTAAAAGAAGAAGAAGATTGATCCACTGCAGGGCAAAAGCTACTGGCACCCATACCCTTTCACACCAGAACACAGCAACGCTGCTTTGCGGGAAAAATAGGTATAGTGGTAGTACTTCTCCGGACGAGCTCCTTCACAAAGAGATCTACTACTACTGCTTGCTTAGCTATTTTTCTTCTCAATAACCAGCGAACTTCAAACTTCTTTTGTAAGCAAAAAATATTATATTCGATTACGAAGATCAGTGGACCGATAAATCATTTATTTCTGTATATAAAAGCGTCCGATATTTCACGATCGCAATGACAAATTTTCCTACAAAAGTGGGAGCGCAATGAGTAGGGTTTTCTTAAACCGGTCCGGCATTGTTGGTTCTTCAATCGATTTATTAGGTCGACTTTGCAAAACGTGACGTGAAACCGAATTTTAACAATGATATAAATGTGCCATTATGTTTGATAATGATTAATTGGTATCTTTTACCGCGAGGGTTGGTTCGAACTGTCAAATTGGCCCAAGAAAAGATACCTGGAATGATTTGGGAGATGCCTTTGCCTAGAAGAGTTACATGTCTGGATTATAATGGGTAGAAAAAAGCCTTGTAATGAAAACTTTTTCAATGGATTCCGTAGATAATTCTGTTAGTCAGTTCCTTTGAAAAGCTTAACATCCACATGGTCAAAATGTACCTAAAGAACAGTCGATTACGATGTTCCTTCCATCCCATACAAAGAACAATAGGTATAGACAAACAGAGATCCAACATGACAGTAGGAACATGTCTGTTTTTTTAAGGATGGGAAATCAGCATCTTTTTTATGACTTCTTCCATTCTAGGCGAAGCGGAAGGGAGTGTCCAAATTTTGCTGACTAAAACCCAACCGTGTGCCTCGTCCTGCTCTTTGCGTTTCAGTTCCACGGTGACTCTTTCGAATAGATTTCATAACCATCGCAGGTAAATGTCCTGGGGAAGTAAAATCAGAAAATGTGACCTCCAGACCTTCACCAATCCACGCTGTGCAAACGTGGAATCTAAACAGTGCGAAAATAATAGGATGATAATATCATGAAATTCATATACTTAATCTAAATGAAACCAATTCATTAAAATTTTGCGCTAATTCATGCTTAAGTAAGGTGTAAAGACCTCAGTTTTAATTAACCAAAACTATAGATAAGAACTATTGTTTAAAATTAAACTAAAAATATTTAATTAGCTATTCAGTTCGTCCGTAGTACTTGTAATTGGCAAATATTTATGTGTGATATAAAGTAGGTCATCTGTTTCGAAATATAATGGGTATTGTGTAAATTGCTTTGTTAATTAAACAATTATATATACAATAACTAATGCAATGCTAAAAATAGAAATGATTGAAGTAGGTTCAATGCTTTGTTTAACTTTTATAATTAGCTCTAAAATTACCGTAATATGTATTCACTATTCACTGGGTATTTAAATTTAAATAACGAAGGAAATTAAATTGGGGCAATATTATTAACAACTAGCTTCTGTCTGCGACTTCGTTCGCGTCAAATTTAATACATTATCCCACAGGAACAGTACATTTTTTGGGATAAAAAGTACCCTGTGTAGTGGTATACTACAATCGATCTCGGTGCCAAATTTCATCCTGCTTCGTTCAGCAGTTAAAGCGTGAAAGAGTAACATAAATCCGTCCATCGTCACAAACTATCGCAATTATAAAATTTATAGTTGGATTTCGTAGTACAAGTAGCATATAAACTAAGCCAACAATTATAATTGATTCTATAAACCTATAAAAGGTGAGGTTTTTACTACAATTTAGAAAAAAGATAAGCGGCTCAATCTCTTGCCGTGTCAAAAGGGGCAACTAAGACATCTATCACGAGAATGGGCAATAGCATTCACCTGCCACCAACCAATATTGAAAACGTCACGGTAAACATTACTTTTTCTGGAATAGCTATTGGCGATATATTCCGAAAAGTACCGGCGTCATATTTTAATACAAGCGTGACCTTTTTGTTAGGTATATGAAAAAAAACTTAAAATTATATGACATCAATGCAATAAAATTGAATATGGAATACGAATATATTCTTAGTAGTATTGTGTGTAGCTGTTTGTGAATGAGCTTGTTCAGGGAAATACTCCACCATATCTATTTCTGCCGCAAATCATAGTCACTGTGTTTCGGTTTGAAGGATATGGTAGCCGGTGTAATTACAGGCACATGGGACATTTCAACTTTGTCTCTGGGATGACAACACATATGCAATGCCTCTGGTATTGCAGATATCTTTAGGCAGCGGTGTCCACTTAACATCAGGTGGGCCGTCGGCATGTTTGCAATCCAATGATACAAACCATATTCAAAAATTCTTAATTAATGTTGCATGCCTTGAAAAACCTTAATCCTCTTTTTGGTATCAACGTATAAGTTTCATCATCATAAATCTAATTTGCAAGCAAGAAAGGAGTGACGATTTGTTAATTTATTAATAACTCAATGCAATAGTTGTTTATAATACTAAAATGTATATTTAGAATCCATGCGGTATGTAATACATTTTAGTGATGCAATCTTTGTTTTTGGTGTGCATACATTACTTGTAGAATATTCCATAGATTAAGAGAAGTGGGGACGATTAATTAAATTAGCTAATGCTGACATTAGTAGGTCAAGATTACGCTTGGAACAAGTAGTTTATTCAAATCATTTGATACCTTTTTATACCAATAAATAGATCAGTTATCAGTGCCTTGTTTTAACGTAAAACTGCTCAAACTTATCATTTTCTGTTTTTTTTTTATCATATGGCTTTATCCGCTTTGAGCTGAGTGAAAGGAGTGTCTTCCGCTCCTTCAGCTTTAGAAGGAACACGGATGAGCTGCCATTTACGTTGGGGGGCCGCGGTGACTCTTTCGAACACATACCGCAAAACTTTCAGGCACTGGCCCTATCATGTTCCGACTATTATGTTGATTTAGAATTATGTTCTGAACCAACAACCAATTGTGTTCTGTTTTGTTGTTTGTGTTGTTGCGTGGTGTATTATGTTATGTTGTGTGTTATGTTTATTTTGTTGTGTTGTACATACATAAACTCACGCCTTTTTCCCATGGGGGTATGCAGAAACCATAGAAGGCCACCTGCTACGTTCCTTACATACTACTTTCGCCTCGTGCACGTTTATATTCTACCCTAGACCTCGCTTGCAAACCATCTACCTGGCGGCGAGAGAAGATCGGACATGACCTTAGTCTGGATTACCTAGGTCCTGCTGAAGACCTAGAAGGCAACGGGAGAAGGAAGCAGGGCCGCCGGCAGAGCTGCACTACGGTTCAGGCCAGTTACAACCAGTTGTGTTGTAGTATTGTATTATTTATTATAATATAGTTTGTAATCGAAACGCTAAGAAGAAGGAGAATTATGTTTTGAATCAAAGATTAAAGTTTTCTTACGATATCTTCCACCTCGTATGCCAATAATCCTGGTATCGGTATCAATTAATGTTCGATGCAAGCGATTGCACATCACTAACGACAAGGTCTGAGTGCAATATAATTGTTAATTTGTCGGGCCTAGGCGACAGTCGGGCGCTCAGCTACTATTACCACTAGTACCTACTATTATCTACTTATGTATTTTGTAACTATGTATAGCCGGAACTAAGACTATGTATCTACGAACTTCTATGTAGAAAAGAAACAATCTGTTTTTACCTATCTCTAAAAAAGAGGAGATTCTCAATTCGGTTTTTTTTAAATTGAATTTCTTTTTTTGAATTTGTTGGAATTTGAACCTATTGTAGTATCTATAGTATTTTTTTTAAGTTACTTCGTGTTAAGATTCAATTAATGTACAATATATTTTTTGTAAATGGGTAAGTAAGAAGAATGGGCATGAATCTTAGAGTCTTATTTAGACTACGAAGTTTCATGCCTATTCTTCTCCGTACTAAACTACCTTATGGACGGGGCAAATACATTCATTTTATTTTCTCTTGTAACTAAAATTCAAAAGTATCTTTTAATAGACAAATTGAAATAAACGATTTGACTTTGAAAGTCTCACAGCCAAACAGTCAAGTTTAAAAGAAAATTCCCTTACCATGTATTATAAATCAATACATTATGTTTCACGAGTCAGATCACGGAGAACACATAATAAACTAAAGCAGTGGAGTAAACACTAGAAATAAAAAACAAAAGAATACACAAGGGTAGGTTTACATAGTTGAAGCGTACACGTGTCACATAGCAATGCAAACATATATTCGTGCATATACAGGGTGTTTGGCAGAACGTTGAACATACGAAAATGGTGGATAGGTGGGGTCATCTGCTACTTACTCAGCCCTAATTTATTTGGCCCTGGCACCCTGGACATTTTTTTTAAATTTTTTGCTTTCTTCTAGTTTCACGACTTTTTTTTAACTTTTTTTAAATCTTTGATGTTGGCTGATTCTCATAAAATGATTGCTTTATTCAGATGTTAGCTTCAAAAAGAGTTATGAGTCCTCAAACTTACAGAAAAATGAAAAAAATACTTTAAAAAAATATTTAAAAAAATATCCAGGGGCCCAGGGCCAAATAAATTAGGGCTGAGTAAGTAGCAGATGACCCCACCTATCCACCATTTTCGTATGTTCAACGTTCTGCCAAACACCCTGTATATATGTTTGCTTTCTCTCTCGCTTCCAAGCCTCGTCAAACATTATAACTAGAATCTCACAAATTCTCAGCGGAATGGCACGAACAATTTGAAATTATATGCGATGTTGGAATAACCTGTCTGTGTGACCTTTGAGGTCGTTTGACGGTATTGCACGTGCTTAAATTGTTGCGCTTGACCTTATATCAGTTTCTAGTGAAGATTTTTATACTTTTTTTTTCTGTTGTATTTTGCGGAATTATTGCACAATCACTAGTATAATCATGTAGATACTTGGCAAAATTTGAAAGCTGTTTTGACGCGAATAAACGGTTGCAATTTTGAGATAAGATCTATGTCATAATAGTATGGGATCCAGAATATAATATTTGTAACATCTTTAGCGTTATCCTGTAACAATCCAATATTCGACTTCGAGCATTGCATTTCCATATTGCCTAACTGACAGACGAGCATTCACCAGTACAAGCTACATGCGCACTGTAATGCTCGATTCTCACTGACTGATGTAATGCTCGAATGCTGCTCGGTTGGTGGAAATGGTACCTCTGTAGCGCAATGTCTGCCATTTTCGAGTGTAAATATTCATAGATATTTAAGCTATTCAGTTTTTGTAATTATTACCAAAATATCCACCAAGCGCTCTCCGGATGTTGCACAGTATCTAATAATAACTGACACCATATAATTATTATCCTTCCGGTAATAAACGAAAATAATAATGTTATTACCTTCCTGTCGAATATGGCGTTATATTATTATCATTACTGGGTTCTGCTCCCTACTTTGTTTGCGTAGGCCGCAGAATTCAGCCTATGTCTTAAATTATTCCACAAGAACATAATAATGGTAAAAAAAAAATACGACACGGCTGGCGCAGTGGCTGAGCTATTGGCTGCTGCGCTGTGTATCTTGGGATCGATTTCGGCACGAAACAATTAATATTTGGCTTACAGACAGTTATTCTAGGTCTGACTGTTTGTGTTTGTGAGTTTGTATGTTTAAAAAGGCACCTACGATCCCGCAGGACCAATGCTTGTCAAGGTTGAGGAATGTTTTCGAAAGAGTCACCGCGGCACTTGCACGCAACGAGCCTTTAGGAGGAATATGGATGGATTTTAGTCAGTAAGAGTCTGACACTCCCTTCCTTTACACCCAAATCGCAAGAAGTAATTTGATAATTTCCAAACCCACAAAAAAAGCTTTTCAAAAATTGAAAATGTGTGCCAAATGACAGTCATTTATGCGTGATAAAGTAACAACTATATACATCCATCTTCACAATCTTTCGCGTTTATAATAGTAATAGGATTAGTAGGTAACATCAAACATGCATTAAAAATATGAATTTGTCAACATATTATTATTATGAAGCCGAAATGCGAATTTAAATTCCGTCTAATATAATACAGTTTAGGAATGTTAATGCGAATAATTCGCATTCGTTTATTATTCTATGACGATCGCTAGTAATTGACTTGCAAGGTTAAAAATGAAGTGTTTTGTAATGAGGTAGGTACGAGCTTGAGTGGATTAGCGCCTTGTCCACGATTCTCGGATTTTATTTAACGTAGATTAACCGGTGTAAAAAGAACGCTGAACTGAGTCGAATGTTGCATGTTTTCCCCACCATTGCATAGGTACCTGGGAAGGAAATATTAAAGGTCAAAGTTCCAACTATTTCTTATGTAATTTTTTTGTTAACAAACTTAATGCAATTCCATAAGTCCCGGTTGTCATTTGTAGATCTTTGACAGTCGTTACGGATAGTCAGAAGCCAAGAAGTCTGACAACCAGTCTAACCAAGGGGTATCGTGTTGCCCAGTTACTCCAGGATAGGCAGTCGCTCCATGTAAAACACTGGTATTTATATTTGTTGGTATATATACATAGTTGGGAGAAGGTTAAGCAGATGATGAATGCAATTCCACAATAATTATGTTGGCACGGTAATCCAGCTATTATTTAGGTTTAGTTATTCCAGTGGTCTTGTACCTTTTGCATGCCTATTGGTTAAATGTGGCTGAACTTTGCTAATTGTTTTTTTTTACACCATGTACTGTACCCATATTTGCGAAATAAATTATCTTATCTTATCTTACGAACCAAGCCTAGTTAAAATGCTTCCCATTTGTCAATATTGTTATTAATATTTTATTTATTGCTGATTTAATTTAAACACATGTAAGTTTTTCATATACATTGACCTGCTTTTGCTGAATGCTAAATCTATACATATAATAAAATCGTAGCGAAGTCAAAACTGTACATTAAATATTTTTGAAAAAAAGTAATTGCTATGAGGTCGGGGAATGATTCTAATGCCAAAAATATAGTTTTTAGAATTTTTGTCTGTTTGTCTGTTTGTCTGTTTATCTGTTTGTCTGTTTGTCTGTGCGTTTGTGCACGCTAATCTCAGACACGGCTCAACCGATTTGAATGCGGTTTTCACTAATGTATAGTGGTAGGCTTAACTTAAAACTTAGGCTATAAATTATCACGCTATTTGCTTTGAGGGATGAGCAATGTGGCATTATGTTCGTATTCTTCTACGAATTCTCACGGTATTGATATAGACGAGATATTATGTAAGAATGTTCTGATAGCTGCGGATTGAATTTCTAAAATGATATCATCACGCTATACCTTTAAGGAACGAAACAGTCAATTATGTTAAACTAGAACGGCTATTTTGGAGTAAATTTCATCGAAATAATTGGTCTAATGGTTCGACGGTCGCCTTGCAAATCGCTGATCCTGAGTTCGGTCCCGCAGAACTGTTTTACTTTTTGTGTACTTTCTGTTGTTTTTTGACATGCTAAGAGATTCCCAATAATAATAAAAAAACAGTATGCCCATTTTCTCCCATAACATTGATTTGTTTAGTAATTTTTTTACCTTTTATATTTCTGTAGTAAATAATGTCTATTTCTACATAGTTACATTTAAAACAGCAGCGAAGTCAAAACAGAACATTTAAAAAAAAAAGTGATAGGTGTGGGAACGATAAATAGTAAAATATTGTTCTAATGGTTCGACGGTCGCTTTGCAAATCGCTGACCCTGAGTTCGGTCCCCCAAAACTGTTTTACTTTTTGTGTATTTTCTATTGTTTTTGTCATGCTAAGAGATTCCTAATAATAATAAAAACGTAGTATGCACACTTTCTCCCATAACATTGATTTGTTTAGTTATTTTTTTAAAACCTTTTATATTTCTGTAGTAATTAATGTCTATTTCTACATAGTTATATTTAAAACAGCAGCGAAGTTAAAATAGTACATTTAAAAAAAAGTGATAGGCGGAACGATAAATAGTAAAATATTGTTCATGTGACTAAATTTTTACACAATAACGTAGTATAGAGGTCTGACTACCACATGGCTTTACATTATTAAGCTATTTTAAGAATTCTTCTTTTCATATCGATGATACCCCTAATAATAATGTATGCCACTTGAGCCAAGCAGGCCGCGATTATTGCCGTGTGAGAGGTGTTATTCAGATTTTCAAAGGTGCAAGTGACCAGATTATTGGGGCACTCCAGTACATGGGGCATAGTCTGATCAGGAGCACTGCAAATGCACTGGGTGTCAAATAGGTCTATGATGCCCTATTTCACTAAAATATGTTTGCAATGACCAACTTGGGTGCGCACCAAACGATTCAGTGCCTTCCAGATAGATCACTGCAGTTCACTACCGGGAGGCAGGTATTCACGGGGCTTCAAGTAGTCGCGGTGGATGTCTTCCTTCCCAAAATCTACTTCTCTCTTTGGATGGAGGAGTTAAACAGTCAATCGTGACATATGTGGGAATGGCTACTTTATTTGTCATGTCATTAAAGTGCATAGCTTCGCGGTATAACGAAAGCCATGCAAAATATTTAGCGTGATAGCGATCCCAATTGATTGTTATTTTTTGTCATTCTTTCGACAGGTTATAATGATACAATGTTTAGGCACACTTTAACATAACGTTAAAAACTGAAAAGAACGAACCGAACACAATTCGACTGATTCCTCCACAAAATTTAACTTAAAGAGTTACCAAGGTATATGGATCGCTGCGCCGTGGGCCTCGACACTTCATACAACTGATGAACGATTTATCAGCAAACATTTTGTGTGCAATATTTTATAGTCTGGGTTTAGCTACGCGGCTACCCAAATCACGGCACAACAATACTGCCAACCAGGAGTAGCATATTTAGTTTTCTAAGTAGTAAGTTATATTCATTCCATGGGGCTTCAGGATTATTTTATAAGAAAATCTCAGTGTAAGATCCCACCAAATTGAATTGGTACCAAAAAGCCTACTTCTTTTCCAATGGCTGAACAGAAAAAAAAAGACGACAACAACAGGAAGATATCAAAAATCTGTTTTACCCAAATCCCAATTCAGTTGCAGTCAGACTTCTATCGTTGAATGTATTATCACAGACTTTAGCTTTCAAGATACGTGGTTTCATGACGCGACTGTGAGCGCATGTAGAATTTCTTCTCTAAGATACTGTTACGAGTATATTCTACATGCTTTAAAATAAACTTTAAATGGAAATAATAATATAGTATAGGTTTATGTTACCTATAACCACCATTTTGCAAAAGAAGTAGCGTGATTTATGAGGTAAAACTTTATTTAACCTCTTATTTTTTTTTTTTTTAACGAGCTGGTTCGACTTTACGCTCCGTGTAACTATCTCCGCGGACGGAAGCACCGTCTGCTGGCTGTGCCGGCGAGCCGTACCGTGGCTCGGGCATCATCCCCAGTTCCTCGCATTTTATCTGCGCTCAATACTATCATGGAAGCCAACCCGAACTGTGACCTATTTGCGGACGAAATTAAAATTGTAATGTGCGTTTGTCTAAGCTCTTGCAAAAGCAAGAAAATCTGATTATTATATATTTTTTTTTTTTTACTTTATTTCAATTGTTTTGTATTCTTTTTTTTATATGTATAGGTATATATTACATAAATTTGATATTATTTGTCAAACTGTAATGTTAGCGTAATTGGTTCATCAGACCCGTGTTAACATAAATAAATAAATAAATAATACTCTCGGTTTTTGCCCTTCTTCCAAAGCATTCTATGTATTGTTGTGTTAACATGAAGGTCAGATTCTGTTGGCAGTTGCTCTGTCTACAAGATGCATATTAACGGTCTTGATCTAGACCAGACATGTAAAATTAAAACGTAAGGTGCTTTTTAAAACAGCACCTATTAAAGATGTTTCAATGGTTTAAGATCGAAAAATAAATAAATTTTGACTCTACATCATAGTATTTTCGACAGCGGATAAAGTCATAACTTACACTATCCTTACACCATACCTGTTCATGACCTAGGTATGACGCAAGTCAATTACTAACCGGGTACAAAACCAGACACTAGACTCTTAAGTTTTCTGCAGTCACGTTTGCAACCATTCAACCTCCTTGGAGGATTTTGATGACATGGCAGTCAAGACTTAATTCATTAACTTACAGTTAGGTTCACGTGCGGGAAGCCTCGGGCACAGCTATAATAGAATATATTTAAACAAACAGAAAAAAGAAATTTCAACTATACGATGTGTATCAGAAATCAGTTTTCGAAAAGGGTAATAAACTCATAACACACATCCTTCTTCCACAAACATGCTTTAGTCTCTGGTACGGAACAAGTCCGACCAGGCAGAAATCCAGACTCCGGACACAGACATACACACACGAAGATAAATTATAAATTACTTATAGAAAACCCACTATCGTAACTTTTAGCAGTCACCTTTGCTACCATGCCTGCTTGGAGGATTTTGACGACATGGCATTGACTACTTAATGTCTTAATTTACACTTATGTCCACGTGAGCGAAGCTGCGGGCATCAGCTAGTTAGTAATAAGTCACATTTCAGTATTAAACTTGTTTGACATTATTAATTGAATTAAAGTTAGAATGTGGATTAATTCGTTTTAGTTGCTTTTTATCTGTATTTCAGACTGTCCGGTTAAAAACCGAAAGTCTGCCAAACCCAAAATGATGTGCGGCAAAAAATCTCATTTGTATTCATCACGGTTGAAACAAGTGTTAAGAATATGTAATGACGGACGTAGAAAGTTGTACCTACTTGAAGTTTTTGTAACCTAGGACATGTTTGCAAGCTATGCCTGAATCATGATGAGTGAAGATGCCATTCTGATTCATCATGATCATATCAGCCGCAAGACGTCCACTGCTGGACATAGACCTCTCCCATAGAATTTCAAAAGGACCGGTTGGAAGCGGCTTCCTGCGGTCTCAATCAGGTCGTGCATTCTGATTATTATTATAAAATCAAATTAATAATACCAGCCTATTATTGTAGAGCAAAGGCCATTGCACTGGCACTCACACCCTTTAAACCGGGACACAACAACGCGGTTTTGCGGCAGAAATAGGTATTGTAGTATTTAGTAGTTTCTCGGATAAGCTTCTTCACAATGAGCTCTTTTTACTACGTTAGCGTGATTTTCCATAATAGAAGGTACTAGAAAAGAACCACCAAAATCATTACAACACAAAATCAACACAGCTCTTAAAGCAATATACTTCTAACAATAAGCCCAAACATTCTTCAAAGGGAAAAAGTTACGACCCCTATGAACGTACACGCACACTTACACACATGACCCAAATACAACACAGTGACTTGCGAATACGGAACACACCCACAAACACACACATACGTACCTTCATACATAACTCATTACTTGTGTTTCAATCTGCATCTCGCATTCCCTATGAATATCGAACCAGTGTATCTTAGTAGACGGCGAAATTACGAACTAAATTTTGAAATGTACTGAATTTGACATTTCATTCTCTTTTGTCTTGACAAGCAGCGCCACCCCGCTCGATCAATTTATATATGTCACAGTTCTTATCACTAAAACATACACAGATTGTTTATACAGTTTAGGTGTAGTAAATTAAAACAAGCATCCGTGATAGGCGTTAGTAACTCAAGCAACAACTTCTTAATTTAAGCGGTTGACACTTGAACAAACTTGGTGAAACATTAATTGTTTTTACTGTTAATTAAAATTAAACTCTAGCTATATGATTTTAAGGTTCAGTTACGGGACGTACATAGACTTATGTCACAATTAGAACAGTACTAGTTCACCACATATGATTCTCGTGTCCTGATTTTTTCGTTTGACATGATGTAAGCGGTTTTTATTGTGTTTATACTAACAAGTTATGATTCTACGTATTATATTTACGTTTGTTTCAACGTATACCATGTGTACAGGAGAATAATCAGTATGAAAATTTTTGTGCTAGTGAAAACAGAACCTAAACTTAACTAGTGTTTAGAGTCTATAATAGATAAAACATCATCATCATTGGCAAAACTTTAGGAAGTGGAAATGATGTATTTCGCCCCTTTTCTGTTCTTTCTTGATTAATTGCGCTTCGGGATCCAAGATAGATTGATAGCTAAATCGTTTTTCGAGACGCGTCGAACTTCATAGCCTCGGCACTTTTCCGGTGGTTGCCATTTTTGGTTCTAGCTTTCAGGAGTTGCAGTGAGGTCCTGGGTTCGATTCCCTGGTCGGGCAAAAAGTGTTATTGGGTTTTTCCATTAGGAATTTCTCAGTAGCAGCCCGGAGTTTGGATTTGTGCCCGGTTAATGGCAATTAATAGACTCGCCCCCTATTACATGGGACCTAAATATACCGGCGAACTGTGGGTGTACCTAAATTGGTGCACCTCTGCCTAACCCTTCGGGGAATACAGGCGTGATGGTATATATATAATTTTTTTTTTAATTTTGGTAGTTAAAAGTTGAAATGGAACCGTTTGTCTAGACATGGGCATGTGAAGAGAAGATATGAAACGCATGTGACCAAAAGAGTCATGAATATGAATGTAATAAATGTGGATGGATGGAGAGGAAGAGTAACGCCAAAAGAAAAGATGGATGGATTGTGTGAAGAATGATATGAAAGAGAAGGGAGTCAGTTATATCATGACGGTTGACCGGACGGAATAGAAGAAGAAAACTTGTTTGGCGGACCACAAGTAACATGGGATAAGAGCAGGAAGATGAGATAAAGGTGCATTGTTTGTCAACAAAGTACTGGTTTTATTTTGCTTGTGAGAAATTAATAAACTTTGGTATATCCATTTTTTTCTCGTTTTTTGTTGGTCTCGCTGCAAGGTGACTTGTTTGAGGAAGGTAAATGTTTTTGTTGCCTTATCACAATATGTCGTACTTAATATGAGTAAATAACTTTTCGCATAACGTTTTAATACGATGGAAGGTCTGATGAGCGATACATTAAGTTGGCCAATTAGTGGGGCCCAGAATTAGTGGTACAATAAAAATGACATGATTTCCTTATGTTTTGTTGTGTTTGCGGACGAATGGAAGACGATCTTGTCAGTATGTCAGGAGTATTGTGAGATGAGCGTGTGAATGTCGTTAAATGTATATTTTATGTCTTTAAACAATGTAATTAGCCAGTGGGCTATTTATGTTAAAGTAAAATTCATAAATATTCGTAAGTAATGACAAAAAATGAATGGAATTCCAAGCTTCTTGTGAACTTCTGTTTTATGTAACTTATAGTATCCCACAACTGGGTAAAAGTCTTCTAAGATAATCTCTAACACGCCTTTTTTAAGGATTGGAAAGCGTCAAATGTCTTCCGCCCGTGTTGGAGTGGATGGGACTATTACTGACTCTCTCAAAACTCATCTGTGTTCCTCCTCCCTTTGCGTTCCAGGGTTGCAGTAACTCTTTTCAACAAATTCACCCATGACTTCTAACATCCCTGTGTTACTATATGTATTTCAGGCAGCTTAGTATTTTTCTTCTTCTTTTTTACTCTCCAGATATTTAAAGCTCCCATAAGTCTTGTAGAAGTAGAAATTGTATTATTTTGAGACTAAGTAGAGCAGTAACCAATTTTCCAATTGAAAAACAAAGAAAATACGAAGCAGAGCTGCTTATCGTCCGTCACGTTACGTTGAACTCGATACGAGTCTAAGTAATTACATTACTTTTATGTGGAAGTAATTTCATGCGAGCGAAGTTTTAGCAACATCTGGGTTAACCACCCGGCTCGAATTTGTAACTTTATCGCTAAGCCTTTAAGGTTTACAATGATTTAAAAAGCCTTATTTAAAGCATTTATATATTATTATACTCTTGGCCGAATTTCGGTCACAACGTTTCGCTAGTCTGAATGTACACAAGCCAAGTGCGCAACATATTATAGTAAAAGTGTGTGCGCTAATACAAGTGCACTTCCACTTCCCTCACTCTTATAGTCCGATGGGGCGGGAATCCGATATGACCAGGGAGAAATTAAGCGCAGGATCAACGGCTCTACGTGTTTTTCGAGGCACGGGAGTGTCTCACCACCAACTTCGAAACTCACGGTTGCTACTGAGAAATTCCTAATGGAAAAACCTGAAAATACCTTGCCCGAACTGTTAATACAGACGCCTATAATTTACTAACATATTTGTCAATATTTTATCAATACCTTTGCGAGCCGTTTCGGGTTAAAAACCTCAAGTCATAGGGCTCAAGTGCCTATGTCACTACATGACACTTTTCGTGACCCAAGGGAACCTAGCTTCTACCATAACCAGAGGCTAACCTTTCCCACTATTGTGGCAATGCCGCTAAATCACTTGGGCACATTACGAGTTGACAGTGGTATGGATTTTTTTGGTGCTACTTTGTTTAGTTTTATAAGACAATAGGTTTTTAAATAACATATCAAAATGTACCATGAACGTTTATACATCATATTTTGATGAAAAATATCGTTACATGTAAAATTACGCTCCATAATCTAAGTAAAGGTTCCCCGTCGTCTATTGTTCATTCCCCTTCACCATGGCATATTGTTTCGTCATTCCGATGACATAAGTTGCTTCACCCTTCCCTTGCTTCCTAAAATAGCTTGTTTACATTATTTATTCTTAGATATTTACGTCGTGAAAACGACTAACTTGTTTTTATGTTCAAATTACCTCTTGTTGGCCTATTTGCTTTTATTTAAGTCAGAGTTAGTTGTAAACACGAGGTTAAATTACAATTCAACATCATCATCATATCAGCCGAAGGATGTCCACTGCAGGATATAGACATCTCCTAAAGATAGCCACAATGACTAGTCCTGCCGCATTCAGGGATTTTCTGTGACCTTTACCAGGTCATCGGTCCACCTCGTGAGAGGCCTTCTCACAATGCGCCCTCCGGTGCGTGGTCGCCATTCAAGAACCTTACCCAATGGCCGCTTGCTATACGTACGAGCGATGTGCCCTGCCCATTAGGACGGGCCTGTTGGTCTAGTGGTTAGCGGCCCTGACTGCTAAGCCGGAGGTCGTGGGTTCGATTGTGGGAATCGAACAATCAGGACAAACTTTGTGTGATGAGCATGATTGTTCTGTGTCTGGGTGTGATTTATCTGTAATATGTATGTATTTATAAATTAAGTATGTATATCAGTTGTCTGGTTACACCATACCATAACACAAGCTCTGCTTAGCTTGGGATCAGATAGCCGGGTGTGAGTTGTCCCAAGATATTTTTTTTATTTTATTTATTGTCACTTGAGTTTCGCAATGTTGAAAGCTATATCGGTTACTTTAGTTCTTCAACATCCGTAGAAGAAGATCCCTTCTTATTTACAAATTACAAATATGACATGCATATGAGCCCGTGTTTGCAACTAATTCGGAGTTAGTAAGCCTGACTGGCGCAAGCAGGCCTTCGATTACAGAGAGACTATTCTCGTATTTCTAAGAACGTTCGCGTTCTAATTTTAGTCTCACTCTGTCAAAAATGCCTATAATTTACTAACATTTTCGTCAATATTTTGGCATGGATCGATAATTCGGGCAAACATTCTTGCGGTAACTTTATGGCGGGAAGAATCGTGACGCATAGGTACGATTGTAATAGGATGACCAAGATGTTACCAGCATTGCAACGGTACTTTAATATATCTAAATCGATCTTTAAACTTTAATCTTTTGTGTGGGCCATTCAATATCGTGCAACAGAGTAATTTATTAGTGAATGTTATTCTATTATTACATGCGTAAGCACATTATCATGTAACATTGCAATAAAGTATCATTTACGCTATAATTAGCCGCTGATACGCAACCGTGTTGCTTGAAATAATTGTATGACATAACGGCTGAATAATGGCAGTGATACATGATAAATATAGACACAAAGCTATCGGATTATTTTGTTGCATACTAAGGTCAGAATAAAAAAAAATGTTATTTAGGTATAGGCATGTTGTTTTTTCTTTAAGCATAATTCTTATACTAAGTAACATTTATTAATCTGGGCGGTTTTTGGCGCACGCCTGGGCAAAGGCCTCCCTCCATTCCTTCCATATCTGGACCCTAAGTTTATATAAATTTTATTCATTCATTCGCTCACCAACTAACAACAAAATTTCTTACTTGCCAGCTTCATATATCTACTCTAGACCTATAGATATAGGTGGGTAGTTTCTCATGGAGTTTCTTGTTCGTTCTTTTTTATAGGAACCTACTATTTTAATGTGACTTGAGTTTTGTTGGCTGTAAATGGTTTACTTGAAATAAATGATTTAATTCCATTTAAATCTATTACAATAGGTAGATGACGTCGGATTTTACCTCAAAGTCGTATTAAAAAAGCTGGTATTTTGTATGTCTAGAATAATGTACTAAATTCATAAGAGTTTGTATCACGACGTTCCACCGTGCTTACCTGGGTTAGCAGCACTAAAATTAAAACCAGAATGGCAACACTACCTAAGCACGTGCTATTGTTTATCAATGAGAAGGAAAACCACAAACGTAATTATGAAGTGAGTAAACTGTAGCTGTGTGTGCGATTATTGTTGAATTTGCTCAAGCATAACAACGATTACTCAGTTTTAAATTGCTCAGTTCAATATACCTGCATAGACTGTCACTATAAGAGGATTTATAAGTTGTAAATTTTGTTTAATTTACATTTATCATAAATCAATTTGCAGTGTGCCATTTCAACAAGAAAATGTAATAGAGGGGTGACCCCATAAATCCAAGCATCAGCAATTAATCTGCATTCATACATATTATATACATACATAAACTCATGCCTTTTTCCCATGGGGGTAGGCAGAAACTGTAATCTGCATCACTGACAAAATTAAGTAAAATTATTACAACTTACATATAATTAATTATAAAACATAAAATTATATATTTTTTTATCGTTCGTTGTGGCAAGGGATAGTGATTGCCGGGGCTACGGGTGGTTCGAAAGAGATACCGCACCCCTGGAACGCAAAGGGCACATGATGGAACATAGATGGGTTTTAGTCAGTAAAAGTGTGACACTGAGGGCGGGGGAAGTTATTTGATGATTTCCCTATAAAAAAAGCTATGTAAAAATAAAGATATAAGATTTATCTATTAAAAAAAAGGGATAGTGATTATGTGGCATATTTTGTCTTCATATCCTTCTCGTCTCTCAATTTAGTTGGCGACGGCGCAGTACGTCCTTCATACTATCATCATACATCCTAAGCGCAAATGTGTCTTAAACTTTATCGTGATTTTTTAGTTTTTTTTTTTAATATGCGGTCATTATTTTAAATATCTGTAGGATTTAAAGACTCATTTAGTCATTATATTATAATAGGTATATTACTTTGCATAGGTAATTTGTAGGAACTTGCGCAGGACCTAAGCTATTATGTAGGAAAATTATTATCTACCAATTATAATATACTATCTTATAAAACTTAAGGCCGAGCATAAATTTACGAGCTTGTTATTGTATTTTGAACTTTATTCCGTCGAAGGTTAGAAACGTGTGAACGGTGTGAACTTAGACCCGGTTTTATAATCAGTTGTTTTTAAGAACTTTATCTTAATCGGAATAAAGTCCGAAATACAATTATTCAGTCGTAGGTTTAAAGTACTTACAGACAAGTACGGTGTTTAAGATTACAAAACCTATACTCACTAGGTACTGTAGAGACTTTGGCTGGTTGAGCCATAACATACCATCATGCATGTTTTCCCCGAAGGGTTAGGCAGAGATGTACCAATGAACACCCGCCATTTCGCCATTTTCGGTATGTTTTAGGTTCCATGTAATAGGGGCGAGCCTATTGCCATTAACCGGGCACAAATACTTACTTCGAACTGTTTCTGAAAATTTGTTAAGCCATATACATCCTTATTTGTAAGAACATAGGTGCCTATGATTAGTAAAACTTCACTGCCCGCTACGAGGACTGACAAAAAGTATTTAGTAGATAAAAAAAATATATAATGAATTCAATATACAAAGTCATAATTAAAAAAAAGAGTTTCTGATCTATTCGGTCCGATCCCATCACAAGTACAGTGATCACAGTTAGCCTACTTCTACATTATTACGCCAATTCGTCGTATTCGTCTCGTCTCCATTGAAAAATATAGAACAGAAATAAAGAATTCAATTTAGTACCATTTTGGCACATCACTTATCATTACATACAGTAACCACTTACACAATCAAATTGAGGATATCTCTCTGTCTCACTTTCACGTTCCTATCAACGTTATGTGTGTAAAGGACAGGTATATGGCAATATTACATTAGGTACTAGTATGACGGGTTCCACAGTTTGGCTCCTGTTGAGGTGTCAAGGCTATTTCGCGAAGATTTCACTTTCAATCGATTCAATAGGCTGCCCCTTCATCGATAATCGATTTTATAATATTTTGTTGAGTGTTTACGATACTCATATCGATTGTTACAAAAATAGAATAATCCTGAAGATTAAATTTGTAAATCCACTGGTGTACGCTTATCTCAAGTGCGTCGTAATTCTTAAGTTTTTTTTTATTGTACCGAATTTTGAGAATTTTTTCCTTGAGAGTTTTGTAAAATCGCATTTACACTCCAAGCTACTACTCATGTATAAAATAGAACATAATGTATAGTGTTACATTTAGGGCCTTTTTTAAGCCCGGTTTCCACCGCGAGCGGAGCGGACTCATTAATGACTTCGTTATACTCGCAAGCGCAAGCTGCATACTTGTATTTCCACCAACAAATAGTCTGACGGAAAGAAACAAACATGCAGTTTGCGCTTGCGAGTTTAACGAAGTCATTAATGGGTCCGTCCCGCTCGCGGTGGAAACTGGGCTTAATCATCTCTCAATGGATGTTGACACAATAAAAAACCGACAAAGTGCGAGTCGAACTCGAATACGAAGGATTCCGTATAGTACCGTACAATATTAAAACAGAGCAACAATCGCCAAAAAGAATTCGTTGTATGTTTCATTGTGAATGTCTTTAATTTTTATTATCGTTGAGTTGTTATCGCATCCATAGTAATCCACACTCTGTAAAATTTCAAGTGACTATTTATATTACAGTTCAAAAGATACAGCGCTATGATAAGTGGACGGATATACAGACAGCGTGGTGCGTTTGGGTACGTAACCCAAAAAAAAAAAGAACAGAATTCGTACGAAATGATCTGCCAAGTACTATAGTCAAATGGTTTTATTTTTACCGATTGGAAGTCATCAATTGGCTTCTGCCGTACGGCGGGGCGGGAGGGAGTGTCAAACTTTTACTGATTAAAACCCAGCTATGTTCCTTCTTGTGCCCTTTGCGTTCCGGGGGCGCGGTATCTCTTTCGAAGAACCCGCAGCCCCGCCAGGCATCGGCCCTTAGTGGCCTCTCCAAGCATAGGCCCCTAGTGGTCCCTCCAAGCATCGGCCCTTAGTGGCCCCTCCAAAGTCTCAATGGTGGCAAACAACAACAAGCTCTTAAAAGCCGCTGAATTAACTCTCATTAATCTGGCTTATTGTTTAAGGGTAGGAAGACAGCTGATTGAAACAAGTAGATATCTAATATGTATGACTCCGTGTTCTAATATTAGAAGAACAACTAGACATTGGAATTATAATCCTCTTCTCTTCGGATGAAAAATTCAATTTCCTGGCAAATCTGCGCTGCTAGATAATGGAATATCTTGATGTAGTACTTAAGTAAGTACGTATTTAGTTATATGTAAATTGTGGTTTCTGCCAAAATAGAATAAGCCTTTTTCCAAATGACTTTCAGACGGGCAGGAGTTAAGAAGGGCCCCGTTAGCTTAGTGGCGCTAAGCACGACTGCAACGCTAGAGGTTTCGGGCACGATTCTCAGGTCGAGCAAAGTGTTTTTGGGTTATTTAGTAGCTCGGAAATAGGATTTGTGCTCGGTTAATGGCAATAGGCTCGTACCATAATACACGAACAGTTCGCCGGTATGTTTATACCGGCGAACTGTTTGTATATTGGTACACCTCTGCCTAATACAGGCGTGACGGTATGTGTATAAATAAGCCCGGATTTATTTTTTATCGTTAGGAATAAATACCTCATAGATACCCTCTATACCCTCTGACGGATAGAACGGAAGGTAATGTCCGACTTTCATCGTCTAACACCCCACCGTTGCTCCTGTTACCGTACCATAAGTAGAGAGCCCGGTATTCGCTCGACATATTATGATCCGCGCCCGCAACTTGTATTGGATCGCCATTGGCAAATCCTTCCACATGATCCCGGACCTGGAGACTTTTATTAGTACCCTTGATTGCTATGGTATTCACTTTTTTTTAAAGACGTTTAGTCACCAAATGACTTCTTCCGTTCTGGGCGAAGCGGAAGGGAGTGTCAGATTGTTAATGACTAAGACCCATCCGTGTTATTCCTAACGCCCTTTGCGTTCAAGGGCCGTGGTGACTCTTTCGAACAAATTCCGCAACCCTGGAAGGTACTGCCCCTAGTGTGTTCCGTAAACTAGCTATTCTTCTTCTTTATCGTGTGGGCAGTAAGGACTAGCGACCCCACACACCCTAGTGTCAGAGTTTCTAAACCGCCTCAAGGGCCTCTGCAAGCTATGGCATTCATAGAAAGACAATATTAAGTCTCTTTGTAGTTTTGCCATTATTGTTCTTCGCACTTCACAATCTCAATGTGAGACATTATTCAACGTACCTATCTTATCAGTTGTAATCAGTTGTAAAACTATTAGGTATGTTCGTTCATGAATTGTTCTTTGTCGCGTAACTCTTGAACTTGGGAAGTACGCACGATATTGTTTTAAATATTCTAATCAGTTTTTGATTAGCTATCTTTGTCCTTGTTGGTATTAGTGAGATAATGTTGCGTAATGGCCTGCGCAGACTGGACTGGACGGCAGAGAATTTTAAATTTATCAATTGATATTAACAGCTATCTAATCGAAATAAGGTATATATTTCAATGCTCTGCCGTCCCGTCTGCCAGTCTGCGCAGGCCCTAAGTCTTGGTTATATCGTCTAACTGTGACAAATGTCACAGACTTGGCGACATTTGGTACTAAATTGCATGTTGTCTGAGATCCTAGAGCCGAAAGTCCTACAACATTTTAATAAGACTCTTTTGTTGAGATGTATTGAAGAATGTTAACTTTTAACAATTTATAAGGTTGTGATTTTTTCAATACATTATTTTTCTTAATTTTTTCCCTGACATCAATAAATTCGGTGAAGGACGTATAATTAAAACTGGTTTACTTACCACCTACGTTAAGTGATGTCTTTGGTTACTATTCCGCTCCTGTGGGTTGTAGCGTAAATCCTATTTTTCATGAATTTGGTAATAGGTATTAGAAACAAAAATGTTTCCAATGCTTCTGGTATTTTAAGAGATTAGAGCTTTTAAACAAACAAAAACTTTTTTGCATGAATATATTTATGCCTGTATTCATGATATTAGTATAGATAGAAGATATGCAAGTTTAAAATCGCCTATCAACCAATCGCAAGCGTGGTGATTATTGCTCATGCCTTTTCTGTAAAAGAGAGGCCTTTGCCCTGCAGTGGGATAATATTAGGCTGGTATTATTTGATAAGGGACAAATAAATTGTGTCAGCTAAACATTGCGATCATTAATTGTTTAGTGAAGAGTGGTTATTCTGCAAAGACACGCGACAAATCGACAAATTATTTCTGTTTTTATAGCTACTGAATGTGACTGAAAGCAATAAAAACTTAGTTACTCAACGGGCCAATTAATGAGAAAACTTTGTGAAGAAGTGTCATGAAGAAAGAATTTCTTAATTTTTTGAGTTAATTGTCTTAGAAATTTTGATGTAATTTTTTTAGTTTTAAAATTTTTGTTTCATCTACTGAATAAGTTAATCAAAGTTTTTAATGATAAAGAAGTTTAGAGTGGGTGTTATGTTAAGTTCTTTTTTACTTTGTCGCAATTTACCAGCCAAGTAATACTGTAAAATCTAAGATAAGCTAGCTAAGCTAAGTAAAGTAATTTAAAAAGTCACATTGGACCCGGTATCAACCCCGCACCCTTATACATAAAATGCATGCCTTAACCACGGGGCCATCGGTAATGGAAAACATTGTGAGGAAAACTGAACTTTTCTATAGGTACCTACTAATTTATTTAGGTAGGTCAAGTCAGAAAACAAATAAATACCTAAATATTTATTTGTTTTTTTCGTGATAGGTAATTTCTGGGAGTTTCAGTCTATATACTTTATTGATAGAAAGCTGCACTATTGCCGAGTGTCATAGGGTATATTATTATGCTGTATACTTGACTGCCATGCGAAAGAACACGCAGGCTGAATGAAGAGAAGCTAGTTACTAATTATTAGTTAAAATCGCCAATCCGCATGGTGATCAATATAATGCCTTCTCTATATGACAAGAAGCTTTAGTAGGTACTGCAGTGGGACAATAGGCTTACATTATTATAGTTACCTATCACTGTTCTATTCCGATTAATCCCTCAATCAACCTCAAAGAGTCATCAAGCTAAGCTGGTATGTCTACCTACATACATTGTTCATGTCAGTTGAATCACTTTCCCTCTATTCATGACGTCATGGATCCTAAAAATCGGTCACTTGTAGTCAACATGAAAACAATGGGTACGGCTGCTAATTTTATTAAAAGCCGGCACGTCATTGGGTGTCAACGCGTGACATAATTAATATAAGTACAGAAGACTAAGTAAGTTTGTGATTTGAATTGACTAAGAATCTATACTTTAATTTTATATAGCTGAAGAGTGATTTTTATTTGAACGCGTCAATCTCTGAAATTTCTGGTGCGATTTTCAATTGTGTTGGTTAGTAGTAATAGGAAGCTACTATTCCAAAGTGCCGTCCGTACTAATATTATAAATGCAAAAGTAACTCTGCCTGTTACGCTTTCACTGATAAACAAATTTTTATGAGATTTGTTTCTAGGTAAGTTTGAACCCCAAGAAAGGACATAGGCTATTTTTTTATTTCGAAAACTTCATTAAAAAAAAAGTTTCGGAGTCGCCAATCCTCCCACTTTGTATGACAAGAGGCCTTAGCCCAGCATAGCGACAATAATAGGCTGGGGTACTTTGCTCTGCGCCGACTATATTGCTCGGTATCGGGTTTTCCGTTGATGTAGAGTGATACTTCTGCATCCTTTCTGTACAAATTGGTGCACACCTGCGGTTGTCAGTCACCACAAAACGACTAGGTATGATAAAATTATATTCGTGTAAACAGATTTGTATGAGTTTTGTACACCTGTCGACGGTATTGAAATAAAACTCGGAACTTTCCAATGAATAGTGGTTGTTGTTATATAAACTACGTGTTTACTGAGATACACAGCAGTAGTGGCATTGATGTCATTTACGAAGGTATTTTCATGGGAATACGTAAAAATGTTTTGCCGTTGATTTCAAGCTATCACAATTGAACGGCACTGTTATTGCCGTCCGCGGTTTGCCGTCGGCTTCTTTCTTCGTCGGCGTCGTCGGTACTGTAGAAGTTGTTTGCTTACCAGGCGGAAAGATAAGAAGAAGAAAAGATTTATTAAACACTAAGGCGGATTCCAAAAAGGAATTTATTTAAAAGAAACAGCTATTGGTCTGTTAAACGTGATTTGGACCCCACAGCCTGTACCTCGGAAAACTTACCAGGGCGACACAAAATATAGAATAACATCCTTAATAGAAGGCGGTTTAGTACTGTGGACTAATATAGCTGTAAACAATGATGATCTTAATTGGACGTAATATTTTTGTAGCTATAAATAAAATTCCAAATATGAGTACTACTGAACCTGACCGACGCCGACGTTGTCCTACTCGAATGTTGGATTGCAACATCACCTTCCCGGTCTAATTGCGAATCTACACAAACACACACGAAAAAATTCATCGATTTTGATGATTTTTTTCGTGTGTGTCTAGCCATTTAGGAGGAGTTCAATGACATACACATATACAGCAGAATTAAATATATAAAAAGATAAATAAAATAACAAAGTGAACATTTCACTTGAAATAAAAGCAAGATTATTATGCACTTTAAAAAGTAAGTACCTACCTCTATAATAAATTTTGGAACCATTTGCACCAAAAACATAACTTAGAGTTAGTTGTTACCACGAGATTACTTTATAATAATACCAGCTTATTATTGTCCCACTGCAGGGTAAAAGCCTCTTCTCGTACAGTGTCGATCACCGCTCGTGCCTTCTTCTTTTGGCGGATTGGTGATTTCAGATTTCATGTCTGCGATGTCCGAGATAAATATAGACAGTACATATAAATTGAAAAATTTACATTTGGTACTTATTTCTTATATCATTCGCGTCGAGTTACGTCTTTGGTTACTACTCCACTACCGTAAGTCATAGCGTGATGTTATAATAGCCTATGTTACTCAGGAATATTGTACCTATCTATTGGTGAAAAAACATTAAAATCGGTCCAGTGCTTTCGGAGCTTGTTAGGTACAAACAAACAAAAAATCTTTCGTCTTTTATTAAAGTATAGATGGGATGTGCCTCGGAGTTAAAAGATAACCTTGGCTGGTAAATGGTACATACGGGCTTTCAAAGTTAGAGCATTTACTTGCAATTCAAGCTCCTTGCATCTTGAACATTAAAAGTCAACAAATAAGGCTTTCTCATTTTATTAGTGTGATTATCCACCACTAAGAGCAGTACTAATGTTTGTTTTTGTGTTCAAGCAACTTAAACTGTATAAATTACTTACATTCTAAGTGCCTTGAAATGTAATAAAAAAAGTTTTCATGACCCTTGTGTTCTTTAAATTTTCTTTTAGAAAACACAACAGTTGTGGTTGAGTATCTAAGTTTTATTTGTAGGTATATACTCGTATTTCGTATTTCAGAGCTTTTTTATACTATATTATTGCATGGCAAACAAGCCGACGAGCCAGATGATGGTAAGTGGTCTGCGTGGAATGCGTTGCTCTCCCAGAGACAAAGTTGAAATTTAATGTCTCTTGTGCCTGTAATTTCATCGGCACCCATACCCTTCAAACCGGAATACAGCAACGGACACTTCCCCGGGCGAGCTTCTTTACAAATAGCTCTACTACTATTGTTTTGTGTTGCTTGTTTCATAATAAAAAATGATCATATTCATGAGTATTTGCTATACTTATGGCGGGTGAAATAAGCCATGCGGACGAAGTCGCGGGCTGTTTGCTAGTAGGTAATAATACAAAAGTGGCAGACGGCCACTGAGACCTTGACAATAGTAGAATAAATTTAACGACCGCCATTTATTAATAAAAACAAAAGATCGCTCTACTAGTTTATACATTGATGACCAAAATAAACGAATATGCGCAAATGTCAGTTGAAAGACAAGTGGACAACGAAATAACCAGCGTATATTAAATAAATAACTATAACCCGACGTTTTACCTGCGCCTTCTTTTTTTTTTTTTTATAAACTGGACATCATCAAATAACTTTCCCCGCTCTAGACTATTACTGACTAAAACCCGTCTATGTTCCTTCATGTGCCCTTTGCGTTCCGGGGGCGCGATATCTCTTTCGAACAATCCGCAGCCCCGGCAGGCATCGGCCCTCAGTGGCCCCTTCCAAGTTTGCTGACATCTCTTTGAGGCGCGCGTGGAACACGAACACGCCATTGACACCGGTACCCGCGCCATCTTAAGTCTATGTTTACAGCTCCATTCCTGTAGGTAGCGTGATGCTTTGATAAATTATTTTTTCTAAATTGTACCAGTATGGCAGAATAAGCTAGTTGCGGGATTTCATCAAAAGAGTCACGGCGGCACTGGAACGCAAAGAGCATTAGCAGTAACACGGATGATTATAGTCAGTAAAAGTCTGTCACTTCCTTTCTGCTCCACCTGGAGCGGAAGAAGCCATTTGACAATTCAAAAGTGTCTGTAAATGGTCTAATTGAAATAAATGCTTTGAGTTTAACGGTATGTTTTGACTTTGACTACGGCTGTGATGATGTACCATCATTAGAAAAAAACCTGAGATTACCTCGTTCAAATAAACAAACTCTTTAACTTTATAATATTAGTCTATACTAACTCGATGGATCTATATGCTTCGAGTAAAAACCTCCAGATTTCTAAAAGCAGTCTAGAATAAACCACATAAATTACTTAGCTGGTCTGACAATACAAGAACGTTATGGTTCAAAGAATACTAAAGAAATCCACGTGAGTGCTCTCACAACACACAAGTCGTCAAATCAACTTTCAATGAAACTTCCCATTGCACCTTTTCCACAACAAAACGTCCTTTTAGCAGAATTGGAAAACCTGCCCAGAACTGTCGTTGTTGTCCAATACTATTAAAACTCTACACTGGATATTCGACCTTGGAGCTTACTTCTGTAGGTTTATTTTTCTTCGTCGCAAACTTTTTCTTGAGACTTCGTTTTTTACCCCATTTCACGGTATAAGTCTGCGTTTTCCACTTTTTAAGCGGATTTCAATAAGAGGCTTTTGAAAGTTATAATAAACTGTGGGTAGCTTTACGTCCGAGGTCTTCTTTGAACATTTTCTTCTGGTTTGTAATTAATTTTTTTGGCACTTGTGCTTTTGGATGTAATTCTATACTGTTTTTCTTGATACTTTTAGCGCAAATTAAGAGGACCCGACCCGAAACTTGGGCTAATGGGCATTGTTACTTAAGTAGGACTTGTTACATTGTTCTCACATTATACTCATAATTGAACATGAATTATGTAGCCTGTAATATGCTATTGATTTTAAAAGACTATTATAGGAGTTTCTTGGTCGTTCTTCTGACTAGGAACCTACTATTTGGAACGATCAATTATCTGCAACTGACTGACTCCTTGACATTTAAAAGTGCCAGTAAATGATTCCTCTCACTATTATTATTATAGGTAAATGTGAATGTTTGGATGGATGAATGTTTGTTACTCAATCACGCTAGATCTAGGATCTAGATGTTTGGCACAGAGATGGACTATATTCTGGATTCCCGTCGCATAATATATCAACTTCGACGTGGACGAAGTCGAAGTCGCGGATAGAAGCTAAAAATTAAATAAGTTTTTCAAATATTGTACATTTATGTATAATCTCCGTATAAATTAATAACCTACATTTAGGGGTTACAGTACCAACTTACAATAAATACTTTTTAAAAGGAACTTCATGTTAGAAATATAGCAAATTTAAAAGCTAGTAGGCCTTTTATACCATAACAGAAAGTTACGAGCGAACTCAGCATACAAAATGAGAATTAGGCCAATTTGAACTCAAGGCCGAATGAATTAAGCGCAAATTTCGACGGTCAATGTCATGATATTATGCGATAGCAGTGACATGGCATGTTATGTATTCTGTAGAAAATATTGTGTAATAGTTTAGATTCTTGTATTTGTGTAACTTATTTATAATGTCGTGATATATAAAGTGTTCCTTTAGATACCCCATAGACCATGTCAAAGAATCCTCTGGCATATGAATATTTTAGAATTATTATAATATTTTTTTCATTGTCATTTTGATGAAAATTGAAGAAAATGAAACCAGTGTAAATAAAGGGCAGACATAAGTATTAGGTACGTATTATAGGAACAAAAGAAACTTGGGACTTAATTGGCAAAAAAAGTTTTGAAATAGTTTGTATATTACTTTTGTTTGGTAAAAAGATCACTCACACCACACGCACATTAATTCTATAATTATTTTAATGTTAAGAGAATCACTATAAGAATATTCCTATCAGTGCTGCACAACTATCAACCTACGATTGCAAGATGGAGATGGCAACACAGCTAAGCCAAAGTACTTATTAAGTAAACTTCATTATTCGCGACGCTAGATTTTGAAATCGAAAAAAAACACAACATGAAATTCCTGCTCCGATTATATTTAACTAATCCCATAATTCTCATTTACAAGCTTTTAAATCGCTATTAAGCTAAAAAAAAAAACAATCTTTTACATAAATCCTACTCATATATCTCCATACCTATAGATACAGTACGCTCTTCAATCAGTAAAAAATATATTTCTGCAAAAGAAAAGAAAGTGAACGAGAAAGATAATTATGGAAGGTAATCTCGGACTCGCTCAAAAGGAAAATTGCCGACTTTAAATATTTTTTCTGCTAACTAAGTACCTCTGTAATCGATGTTAAGAAAGTATTTTTCTTCTTGTATTTATATAAAACTGGATAATTGCAATCGCGAGGACTGTATACAACATTTTTTTAGGCATTTCCTAAATAATGTTAGTTAATATCCTGCCATTTTGTTAAGTTATTTCAAATAGGTATTTATTATTAAAGTATGTTACTAGATTGCCTCGTTAGGCTCATTATTACATGGAACCTAGACCACAGTTCACCGGTATGTGTTAGGTCCCATGTAATAGGGAGCCTATTGCCTTATTGCGATTGACCGAGCACAAATCCAAACTCCGAGCTGCTACTCATAGAAAAACCCAATATCACTTTTTGATTGACCTGGGAATCGAACCCAAGACCTTCGACAGTCGCGTTTATTACCAGTAGGCTAACGAGCAGCAATTATTATTTTATTTCTAAATTGTATTGTATCTAATTAAAACCTGGTTAAAATCATACGAAAAGGTATAAGAGTACAAGGACCTATAATATAAACGGTACAACAACTGACATTTCTGGTCCCATTATGTCTGTATTTAGTAAATCATTTAGGCTTAAATGGTTCCCCTAGTCAGACGATCCTTCCGTTTCAAGGAGTAATTATTACATGGAGTGCTTACGGAACAGCACTATGTTTACTCTTGTCATTTTCAGGTTATATTTTTCAAGAATGTCTCATATTAGCAAAATACGACAAGTAGAGCAACGAATCCGCTTGTTCTGTATTTTCTGCTAATGCCTCTTTTCCTGTAACGTAGATTAACCTAATCTGTTAGTAGCATTTGGAGTTAGAACAACGTTTAGAATGCAAATGTTGTGTCCTTCTTACAAGTATATGTAACAAATTCACAGTAATTCTAACGTAAACTCATTTCATTATCACTTTGTTAGAGGATAAGTCAAAGATCTTTAAATAAACAAAAAAACTACAACTAAAACTAAAAGTAGGTACTGTATCAAGAAATGGATGACCTATTTTTTTAGAAATATAGTGCCAAATATAAAATAAAAATAATACCTAGGCATATTATGTACCTGCAATATTTATGTATTTCCTGCGAGCTCATTTCCTGAACTATGGTGGATGACACTTCGCTAGTATGGACACCTCGGCGGGGTTGTGCGTATGAGCTAGCACTAGCGTTAGCACTCCAGTTCGTTCATAATCTTTGTCTCCTACATTTCTACGCACGCCATAGTAACAAAAGTAAGTAGTTGAACGTCTACAAAATGTTTTATTTATTATTCATGGCTCTGTATTGATTCATCATGTAAGCACCGTAGCTTTCACTATTTTGGTAATATTGATTTATCATGGGCCATTTAATTTGATTTGATTTTTAGTACGCTTTCAATTTATTTGATTGAAAGTCTGCCAATGACTTATGGGGAAAACGGCGATGATAAAAATTTCTTATGTTTTTTGTTTTGCAATTTGTAGCATAGTATCAAGTTGAAAAGTAATTTAAAAAATACAACCGAATTGAGAAACTGCTTTTTAAGTTGTTTAAAAATAGAAGCGACGAGTATGTCGTAAATTTACAAAATTATGATCGTTACAATCTTCAATATAACTCCCTAAGTTATAATTGGACGAAATGTCATGTTTTCTTTAAATAGACACATTTAGTTAATACTTTAATTTTAACTTGGAGGTAATTTTAACTTATGTAGGTGTCACCGGAAAATAACAAGATCCGTAAGTTTATCAATTTACTAGGAAGTTTACAAACTTTCGTAAGATTCTAAACGGGAGATAAATTGTAATATTTTACGTCCACATTTTCGTAAATTTATCAATTTCCGACGTCATACGGTAAATTTATAAATTAACGAATATCTATTCGTAAGATTTTATATGGTTCGACCAATCACAGAAACTCTTTTAAATATACGATCTGGCGGCCGCGAGGAAGGAGAAGTGACATGTGACAGCCAACCAATCAGATCGCGCATAGCGTTTGGTTACTGCTTACTTATTATTTTACGAGTGAGTTCAGTAAGTTTATCAATTTACGAAAATGTGGACGTAAAATATTACAATTTATCTCCCGTTTAGAATCTTACGAAAGTTTATAAACTTCCTAGTAAATTGATAAACTTACGGATCTTGTTATTTTCCGGTGACATAGGTACTAGCTTTTTCCGCGACTTCTCCCTTGTAAACGTCAGTTATCGTGAAAAACGAAGTTGAGGGATAAAAACTACCATAATGTCCTCTCTTGGGACTTCGACGCATAAAAGCGTAACAGACAGGGTTAATTTCGCAATAAGAATAATAGTATTTATATGTGTGAGGTTGCGGGAAATCGCTTGATGCGGGAAGCGCAGATCCTATCTTGGCATCTTCAGGGGAGGCATATGTCTCGCAGTGGACATCAATCGGCTGATATGATGCTGACCGCGGTGATAATTATGTTAGTGTCCTGTCTAATTTTTATTCCCATGCAACCGATGCTGAGCAGTAAATAGCATGAAAAGAAAATTAGAATTTTGCGAGATGCTCTAGCGCTTTCGTCTTAAGTTATCTTTAAACGTTACCAGGATGTGTCTATACACGAAAGTTCGGTTAGCAAACAAACTTATTCCACACCAACACATACATAATATTAAAACCAATACCCTCACAACTTTCCCAGCTGAGCACCAACTGATCAAAGATTACTAGAGAATTCCTTAACAACTAATGAATTTAGGAAACCATTCCCAACTCCTTGCAGTCCGTCGTCAACGCCACACTGTTAATTGATTTCAACGAATCTCCAAGCGAAACGTATTGATTGATCGAATTACATTAAAGTTTCGTCACTCGAGACTTCGTTCCGACGGAGAAAATGTCTACAGAAACTTAGTGTCTGCAAAAGTTTTCAATTCTCTTTCATTTTGTTTACGTTCCATTTATTAAATTAATTTCGCTGTGTGGTAATGAAAGCGTACGATGTATTTGCTTTGTCTTATTAACACACGTTCTGTATTTAATGAGAATGCCTCTGACGTAATCGCTCTCTGTTTCATTAAAGCGTTGACGCCATTTTATGATCTTTGCTAAGGCGACAGTTTCAAACTGTTTATTCCTTCACTATACTGTGCTTCATTATTTTGTTTTTAGAGAAATCTATTCAATTCGTCCCGCCATCTCTTTCGTGGTCTGCCGCGACCCCGTCTTACTGCCTCAGGGCACTACATTTTGTTTTTGCTTACAACTTCAATAAAATAATATTGATTTCTGCTGCATCGCTGTATGACCTAACCAGCAATAACTATATAGGACGCTTCCACGTAGTAGTAGAGTTATTTGAGAAGGAGCTCGTCCGGGGAAGTACTACCAACGGCTTATTTCTGCCGCTACTGCTGTGTTTCGATCTAAACCCTATAAGCGCTGGTGTAATTACTGACACATGAGACATTTCAACCTTTATTCTGGGATAAAAACGCATCTGCTAGGCCTCTGGTATTGTAGATATCTACAGGTACCTGTGACCACTTAACACCAGGAGAGTCATCGGCTCCTTAGCCATCATTTTGAAGTAAATGCATGTTTAATTTAATAAATACATTTTCATTTTCGTCTAGTCGTTGTTTTTACTTAAAATAAGACATTCAAAGTAGGTACTCTTCTTAAAATTAAAACGTGCGTAAGAGAAGGGAATAAGGCTTACCGGCAAAGCTATGTTTTAAACTGAATTAGGTAGGTATTTATTGACTAACTTATTATATAGGTCCAGCGCTTTCTTGTTTGTTGAGTTCCTAATGAATGAATAAAGATATTTAAGAACTTACTGGTTACCTAATTTTGTTTAAAATGTTTTATATCGACCATTCATTATAACATTTGACAAATATCGTTATGATGCTATCGTTATTTCAATGTTGGCATATAATAAGATTTTTACCATCACCATCACGTCTGTGCCTATTCCCCGAAGGGTTAGGCAGAGGTGTACCAATGTACACCCACAGTTTGCCGGTATATTTAGGTCCCATGTAATAGGGGGCGAGCCTATTGCCATTACCGGGCACATATCAAAACTCCGAGCTGCTACTGAGAATTTCATAGAAAAACCCAATAGCACTTTTGCTCGACCTGGGAATCGAACCCAGGACCTCTAGCAAAATAGGATAGCTCAATAGGATTTTTATTTTAGGATAAATACAATGTAACATAAATTAAATGCTATTTACATGAAAAATATGAATTAAAGCGTAACAAACAAATAAATATACTTACGTTCGCATTTAGAATAAGATTCCAATATCAATGCTTCAAGCAAAATTGATCACAATAATGATTGAACGAAGATTTCTTTTAGAATTTTTCGTAAATCTAATTATAAAGTTACAGAAATAGCAAGCGTGATACCGTAGGTGTAATATGAAAAGAAGAATCGTCAAAAAAAAGTTATATTTGAGTTACGTTGTTATTTCTGCCTCCTTGTGTGGGTTTGCATAATTCACCTCCCACTTTCTTTCATACAGAAATTGTATTATCATTCTTAATATAAAAATCCTGAATGTATTCTGGAGACACGCGTCGGAAGAATTTATATATTTTGGTAAGTTATTCTGCGGAATGTGACACTTCTAGGGTAACGGAATAGTAAAATAGATTTACACGCTTCAGAATAGTATTGTATTTGGAATGTTTCACTAAAAGTACGGGTGTGTGTGTGTGTGTGTGTTTGTTTGTTTGTTTCTTTCTTTCTTTCTTAGTTTATCTTTGACATCACTGACATTGTGAGGTCGAAAGCTGTACTAATTAGAATAGGTCTGAAATCGCTAATCCGCCTTGAGCAATCTTGGTGATCGGTCATGCCTTCTTTGTATGAGAAGAGGCCTTTGCATTGCAGTGGGAAAATTATAGGCGGGTATTATTATTATTTACTTTTTTATTACATTAAAGGCGAATTTATTCACGTAACAACAAATAATCTGTCTACTTATAAATGCGTTTACTTAACTAGTGTCTCGAACGAAAAATTAAAGTGATAAATTCTCGAGCTCGATTGCGATTGGTCGTTGATAAATTCAGTCAACCAATCACAGCTGTTTACGTGCGCTTGACAATTTGGGACAAATTTGTCGTCAGAGGCACTGATAGTTAGTTTCTTAGTAATATTTTTTTATAGTTTCTAGTATTTATCTTACAGAAGTGAAGATAAAAGAACTGCTGTGTGATTCTGTAAGACCTCATTCTAAACTTCGAATCTAAATCCGCTGTGACTTTCTTGATTGGCATTCTAAAAACTCGGTTGATAAATCGAATTTACACTAGCGCCACTCTTGCGAGCGTGTCAGCGAGTTGAACTAAATTGACGGGGAAATTTTACAAATAAAGTATGAGATCACGTAAGAAGTGGCATTCTATACGGTAATTCCACCGTCACTTCGACGCTCACTTCGCACTTCAAAGTGTCAAATAAATCAATGTCATTTTGAACCTTAAGCGAAGTGAGGGTGAATAGCGACGTGAGATGCGTGTTCATGTCTGAATTTTACAGAATCGACATACTGGTTTAAAACAGATACATAAGGAAAATATTTTAACACCATAAAAAGTAATTTCTTGGAAAATGTATGCAAATACGGTTTTTATGTTATGTTTACGACCTGTATACAGTACTTAACTGAAGTCTTATTATCTGGTTATTAAGATTATGCTTATTATGTTTTCCTTATCAAGTAGGTACCTAGTTATGGGTTAATTAAAGAGTTCATGCAGATGTTTGGATGTTTGCTTAATCTTTAAGATTGGACCATTTTCTTACTCTATAGAAAGTCTTTAGATTATAAAATTACTAGTTGCTGCCTCCGACTTTGTCCGGTCAAAGTTATCAATTATCCCACGGGAAGAAAATCCTGTGTTAAGCTAGATCAATAGATCTAAATCTATAGGTGTATCAAAATCCAAACCAATTTGTTACGAATAAACTAAAACTAGGGATTTTTTTATTTGTGTATTTGGTAAAACTCGGTAATGTCTCGAGCTACCCGTAGGATAAGAAAAAAACTTATTATTTATTTTATTTTATTTTAATAATTTTAGGAAAACTTACAGCTAGTCATATACAATAGTTCGGGTTAACATACCATTAAAAAGGCCAATTACAAGTTTACAAGCCAAGTTGCCGGTTGCAAGTTTGCAAGTTTATAGCCTACTTACGATAGCCGGATTCATGAGAAATAGTATAGGCTATATAACATCACGCTACTACTCACAGTAGCGGAGCAGTGGCCAAAAACGTAACTTAACGCAGCTGAAAAAACCACAAGGAAGAAGTGGACAAAACAGAAGGTTTTATTAGTTAAACCGAACTTTATTAAATTTAACAAACGAAGAAGTAGCTTTGATCCGAGATTTCGTCTGCATCCGCGATAACTAATATTCAAGCGGACGAAGTAGCGGGTTAAAGCTATAGTAATCTCTAAGGGTCAATTCATACTAGCGCAGAGTCGAAGCGCATCGAAGCGTTAATTTGAAACTTAACATAACATATTCACCCTCCACAACGTTATGCACTTAGTTCTACTGAGATAAAAAAGACGCGCAAATTCGCGCGCATTCGACGGTGTTCGTGCGTCTTACCGCTTCGCTTTAAAGTAAAATTAAAGCAACTTTGCTTTAATTGTGAAGAATTTGACGTTTCGGTGCGCTTCGACTCTGCGTTAGCATGAATTGACCCTAAAAGTATACTCAAAATCTCAACCAAAAGCTTTGACTTATCAGATCGTTTATTCTAACCCCTGGTATTACTGTGCAATTTAAAGATATAACGAACGGATTCTGAAGCAATTGAGGGAATTTTCAACATTTTCATGAAATTTTATATTAAGATGGCGCCGAATGGGCAAATGGTTTTGACAAGAGAGGTCGTGAATGTATTTTTTAGTGTAGAAATGTTTTATCTTTCTTACATGTTACAATATCTTACTATACAATTATAAACTGCGACAGTTTGTGACGATGGATGGATGAATGGAAGATTAACAGTAGTCGTGTACAGTTCTTTCATCATCTTCATCTACTTAGCCTTTTCCCAACTATATTGGGGTCGGCTTTCAGTCTAACTGGATGCAGTTGAATACCAGTGTTCTACATCATCTCCCGTTAAAATTTTTGCAAATACATGAACGCTGTTTCTTTGAACATAATTTAACGGACATCATCACGCCTGTATTTCCTGAAGGTTTAGGCAGAGGTGTAGTAGGTAATGTGCACTCACAGTTTACTAGTATGTTTTTCGGTACCATGTAATATGGGTAGCACATAATTTAGCGGTCATTTCTCAATTTGTGTTTTTTCTTTTTACATATAATACTCGTAATGAAGAAGATTTTATTATGCTAGATATGTAAATCATTTTCACGTGTTATCCTGTATAAAAAAAAATTGTTAAACACGTACTGTAATAGAGTAAGCATGGAGTTTTTTGCCCATTGACTTTGACTATGATGGATAAATGTTTGTTATTCTTTCACGCTTAAACGGCTGAAAGAAATAAGATAAAATTTTGCACACATAACGATGTTCATCTAGTTTAACATATTAATTTTTTATCCCGTTTTTGTATTCCAGAGGGAAAATTAAGATCTTTGGCTTAATTCTGAAGTTTTAAGCAGACAAAGTAGCGGGTAGAAGCTAGTATCTTTTAGTATGTTATTTTTAGCGAGGTACAGTGACCAGCATATACATGTATACACTTAGCAACATTTTCTCGTGAAATAACGATTGCAACATTGAGGATACGATTATGTAGTAGTATGGAATCCAGAATATGATATTCGTAACACCATTACATTTTAATCAATCCTTTGAGAAAAAAAATGGCTTTAGATTGTTGCCAAGTGTATACATGTTTATGCTCGTTACTGTACGTATATTTTCATCGTTTGTTGTACTAGTCTAATGTGTTTGCTGCTCAAAGATCTGAGATAGATAGCGCCAGTCAGCACCGACATGATTGATAGGCGTTTGCTAAATAATATTTTGCGTAAAGAATCCACTGCTTTAACACTATAGCATATATTTACCCTTGATTTTGAACGTATGGGGGCCTTTGTAAAAGGTTTTTTAATGCCTTACAGGCGATATAGATAGATAGATAGAATACGAGTATATCTTAAAGGAGACTAGCCAAGTACGCAGGATATATTATACTTAGTGCATTGATGTATGCACCAACACAGACGCACTTCCTCTCTTCCCTCACTCTCATAGTCCGATGAGACAATTAAGAACGAATTGGGCGTGATCAGGTGCAGATTACCTGCTGTACGGGCTTTCTGAGGCACGGGGGTGTCACACCATAAACTTCCAAACTCCGGGCTGTTATTGAGAGATTCCTAATGCAGAAACCCAAGACAGACCTAGACAGCCTAGACCACTCAGAAGTCGCGCTAATGACAATTAGATTCAATTCTTTTTTCTTGTATATGACATTCAAAAGTGCCTTTTAATGGTCTTATTTGACTTTGCCGTTGTGGTGATTGGCGGTATCTATAGTTGAGACACGTTTCCACGTCCCTCTTATTTACATCCCTTTTTAGACCCTTATTTGTCTGCCTATACAAAATCCCTACTGTCAAAGAGCAAAAGGCTGTGGCTAGATGGTTTTTAGTCAGTAAAAGTCTGACACTCCCTCCCGCCCCGCCCAGGACGGGGGGGGGGGGGGGGGTCATTTGATGATTTTACCATCTTTAAAAAAAAAAAAAAAATAGGGACTGTACTGCTGTAAGATTTTGAATAAAATGCTCACGTCATGTGATTTAAATTAATTTCATGTAAGACCAAGTTCTCCGATATTGTTATCGTCATAATTTACCGTACAGAAAATGATTAACAAGACAATATATGTAGCTACTTAAAACATTATCTCTTCTTATATTTACGAGTAAAAGTAGATGTATGCGTACATAATATCTATCCCTATAAGTTAATAAAATCGAAGTGTCTGTTTGTAATGTCAGCTTTTTTCGAAATAAAAACCAATTTACACGATTTTTTTTATAATTTTGGCTGTCGTCCTGTTAGTTTGTTCCAGCTAATCAGCAAAACGGCCTTTCACTGGCAGATAGCAGGCTGTTGATATAAGGAGTAACTAAGGCTCCGTTTATTTTCCGAGTTCTGGATTCCGCTAAAAAAAACACCCCGTGATAACAGATATTAACGCAAATAAAGTCACAGGCATAATCTAGTCTACAAAATAATTATGTAACAACGATGTACGGTATATACGAAATGTCGATACTTGTAAAAGTTATAAATTGTGTATTTCAGTTTACGATAAGGCTTGATTCTGCTCAGAAGATAATAGAGACGGTTAGAGTGCTCCGGGGCACTGTCGGGAAATAAAACTGAAGCATTGAAACGAAAAGTTACTTCTGTAATGTACAGGAATTATGGAATGAAACGGGTTACTTCATTTTTTGTTTAAATATTTTTTTGAAAATGTAATGGAAATCTATTTATGTTCTTTTGCATATACTTTCCCACTGCTGGGCAAAATCACCCCCCTCCCCCAACCCTTTCAGGCATTATTTCCTCGCACCACCTCGAACCAGTCCTAGTTGTTCGTCACCTCTTCGTGATTTATCCTCAGCAACGCTGTTCATCATGAGGCATCCATTGCGTGGAAACTCTTGGCCATATCGGTCGCAGTGTCTGGCTGACGTGACCTGCCGCATCCCATTTAAGCTGTGCAACTTTGCCTATAAAATATAAAAGATCATTAATTATAATCACTACCATCATCGTAACAAAATGTAGGTAAATTAGAGGAATTTTGGACAGTTCGAGACTGAGATTAGAATGCAAACGTTGCTAAAAGTTTTTACAATTGCCCCCCAGCCCCCCTAGCCAAGTCACAAACGATAATCGTAAACGCTCGGTAGGTACCAATAGATTTTCAACTTAATACCCAAGAGTCTTAAGTTGAAAATCTATTAAAGATTTCTAAGCTTTAGCGACTGGAACGAACGAAAACGCTATGCAATCTTCCTTAGATCTTCAACTTAAAACCAAGCACATAAAGTTGAAGATCTATTAAAGCCTACTCAGCGTTTGCGTTTATCGTTTGTGACTTGGCTAGGCGGGCAGATAATATACAGCGTTTCATAACTAAACTTTTAAACATTATGCTTTCTGCTCACTCCCACGGTACCAGACGCAACTGTAAGAAATACAGACGAGAAGTGATGAGGCTACTCATCCCGCGTTTTTACGGACCCTGTTTATTTCAGACTTCATATAAATAAAGAGTGTACTTTATGTAACATTTGCTGTTGTCTGTGAAATAAACCATCACGCCTATATTACGCCCCGAAGGGTTAGGCAGAGGTGTACCAATGTACACCCACAGTTGGCCCGTATATTTTGGTCCCATGTAATATGGGGAGAGCCTATTGCCATTAACCAACTATATTCATTTGTTATAATTATTTTGACGTTCAAAAGTGCCTTTTAATGGTCTAATTGAAATAAATGATTTGACTTTGACTTTAAACCGGGCACAAATCCAAAGTCCGAGCCGATACTGAGAATTTCATAGAAAAACCCAATACTTAACACTTTTTGCTTTTTTTTGTTGTCTGTGAAATAAGCATGAATTCATTTCAATTGCCCGGGATCTTGTGACGGGTATTTGGTGTCTTCCCTAGAGTCAGGGACTATAAAGTGTGTGTCAAATGGGGGAGGAAAGGGGGTGGGTTGAAAAGGGGGTGTTTTGTTTTTTTTTTGTAGTAGACTTTGTATTTGTAAGATGTGTTTTACTAGGTTACTGAACTATGGCGTGTGGATTTTTAGTTTCAATTGAATATGGAGTGAAGACTGACAAGAAGCTTGAAGGCTTGGAATTGGATCACATTTTTTTTTAGGTATCAGAAATCTGAAGGTGGCTAATGAGCCACCTTCAGATTTCTGATACCTAAAAAAAAAATGTGACCCAACAAAACAAAACAACTAAACAAAACGCAACGTATAACTCAACAAAATGCAATCAGCATCAATGGATGCTGGTTGCATTTTGTTGAGTTATACGAAAATGTACGGATCAGCGAATATTTTTCCGTGATTTTAAGGATTGGTTCCATTGTAAAAGTTGTACATAATAGTGAGTTCAATAACCCCTTTTAAGATAACGTGTTTTTTTTTTGGTCAAAATAGGTACCTGAATTGAATTTGTCGTAATACTGTCTCGTCTTCAAAAGGACTATTCTCTAGAGTAGTAGATGGGGTTAAGACGTGTTTCAACTACTTAAACCAAGCTGTCCTTTAATTAGTTCCTCGCTTCGCTTTCAATCTAACCCTTACCTAAGCCAGGTCTTGAATATCGGAGTTTCCCTTTCATCAATTAATTTATATAGAGTGTAAATAGATACTTAACGAAGCTGAAAACTTATTACTACTATTACATTACTACTTATTTCTCGCATTATTGAAGATAAACCTCTGAAACTATGTGTTATGGCACTTCACCATCATCGCCATGTCAGCCGTAGGACGTAGGTAAACTTGGAAGGGTCCACTAAGAGCCGATGCCTGCCTTGCCTGCCAGCCGGGTTGTTCGAAAGAGATACCGCGCCCCCGGAACGCAAAGTGCACATGAAGGAACATAGATGGGTTTTAGTCAGTAAAAGTCTGACACTCCCTCCCGTCCCGCCCAGGGCGGGGGAAGTTATTTGATGATTTCCCATCTATAAAAAAAAAGCTGTACGACGTCCACTGCAGGACATGGGCCTCCCCGGATAGATTTCCAAAAGGACCGGTTGAAAGCGGCCTGCATCCAGCGTATTCCTTAATAAACATTTGTTAAACCGTCTAAAAAAAAGAACCCTATAAAGTGGCTGCCCACGCGGATGAAGTCGCGGCCAAAAGCTAGTATCAAACACAAAGATCAGTTATGTTCTCAATTTATTATAAACACAGTAATGTCTGTAGTCTTTGAGTGGTTTAAATGTTAGTTCTGTAAATTATTCGGAGAATCACGAGAATTCCCTTTGCCGATTCTGCAGTATTCAGAGACAGAATGTAAACTATCTGGCCGGTACTCAGAGACCATATTAAATTCTCTGAAGGTAGAATAAAATTCGCACGAATTCCATTTTGAATTCCGAATGCGAACTGAGCAACTGACTGGTTGAACTGGTAGGTACTTTTAAAAATGGAGTGTCAAATACGACATGGTTGGTGCAGTGGCTGAGCGATTGGGTCGCGGGTTCGATTCCCGCGCGAAACAAATGTTTGTCCTAAAGATAGAAGTCCGTAAAGATAGTAGTCCCCAGTCAGTTTGTGTATATGAGTTTATATGTTTGTAAACGCACCCACGATACAGGAGACATTCTTAGGGCCACGTTTTTTTTTCTTAAATCAATAATAATTCCCTTATGTATGAATATAATTTTGGATAAACTAACAACAATTGCTAAACCCACATTTCGTTGATCTTTTGACCGATATTAGTATAGTGGAGTGTCTGGGGGTTTTGACCTCAGACTTTTGTTACAGTGAATGAATTTAAATGGTCGAGGGGGGGTTTTCTTTTTTATACTATGAAGTGTAAAGTTTACCCAAAATTTTTTTGTGCTTTTGATTTTTTTATTATTTAAACAAAAACTATAAAAAATTAATACTTGAGCATGTAATTTTATTTGAAGTAAATTTTTTTTTCGTATCTTTACGTTGAATAATACCTAAATAGACATAAATGAATATTTTTTTAAAATGTTGGAGCGTATGAAGGGTCATAACGACCTTGGACAGGTAGTAGAACGTGGAGAGGGGAGAACGGCAACACCAGCTGCTCCAAAACTAAACGACATTTTTCTAGCTACTTTTTAGTTATAAATGACACGTGTTCTGCGCATGTTGTATATATTTGAGAGTAAAAGTAAAATCACAGTTTTCTAACAATGGATGAATCAAGGACCAGTAGTACAAGTAATGAGTACAGCTGCCTTATCTGTGAAAAAATGGGTTCATCTTCCGAAACCAATTCAGATTTAGGTGTTATTAAAAAAATAAATAAAGGAATGACAACGTTACGAATATATCATCATTCATCGTCGACCCGACGCCGACGGAAACCCCTCCTACCGTTATTTGGGATCCCGAAGGTGGCGCGTTCCGAAGCCCATGAAAGCACAGGACCTCGGACTTGTGCAAGGCCACCTCGAGACTCAATTGCCGGATCCTCTCGACGACTATCGCAACCCCGCGTGTCATAAGGTCGGCCGCCGCCTCGTACGACCACCCCTGCGCCAGGACCAACGTGTCATCCGCGTAGCAGACTACGCTGGCGCCCTCGGGGAGGTCAGCACGTAGCACCCAGTCGTAGCCGATGTTCCACAGGAGCGGCCCTAACACCGATCCCTGCGGAACACCGCACGACATCTCTCGCCGGTTCCATTCACCATTTCGACCAGGGTAGATCACGGCTCTACAACTCAGATAGGCCCCGACAACCCGACGGAGGTAGTTCGGCACCCGGTGGTACCGGAGTGCCTCCCTAATGCAGGACCAGGGCAGGGAGTTAAACGCATTGGCGATGTCCAGCGACACCGCCAGCACAACCCTGCCCCGGGACACAGCATCCCCCGCCGAGAGAGCTCTCACGCGCAAGATGGCATCCACCGTAGAGCGCCCCCTGCGGAAGCCGAACTGGCAGTCCGCAAGGTCCGGCCCCATCCCAGACAGGTGCCCGACGAGGCGGCCCGCAATAACTCTTTCAAAGAGCTTATCCACCTCGTCGAGCAGCACGATGGGCCGGTATGCGGACGGTGAGTCCGCAGGGCGCCCAGGCTTCCGAATGAGGACCAGCTTCCCCGTCTTCCAACGAAGTGGGAACTGGCCCCTCTCCAAACATGCGCTTAGGAGCCCCTCCAATCGGGGCCCTAGAGCCTCTGAGGCCAGGACCCAGGCTTTCCCAGGCAAGCCGTCGGGTCCCGGGGCGGTATTTTTGCCTTTCAGCTTACGTACCGCCACCCTCAGGTCTACCCCAGTCACCTCTGGTGTGTCGTCGTCAGTGTGTTCCGCTTCCGGCATCGCAGGCGGCGGAGCCATGGGCGGGGGAGGATGTTCTCCCCGCGAGGGGAACAGAGCGCTCACCACGTCCTCAACGAGCTCCGGCCGGAGACTCTGCGTCAGCGGGGGGGCCCAGGTGCGGATCTTGTCCCGCACCGTCTTGTAAGGTCCGCGTCCGGTCACGGATCCGCGTTCAGAGTGTCCCAGCAACTCCTCGCGGGCCTGAGCCTTGGCCCGCGAGATGGCCTCGTTGAGGGCAGTCTTCGCCTCTCTGTATCCCTCGTACAGCTCCGCCTCAATGACCGCCGCATTCGGTGGCCGAATGCGGAGTCTGTTTTTTTTCTTTCATTTTCCTTCATTTATTTCTTTTTCCTAATTAATATCTCTATATGAATATATAAATTAATTTAATTTTGGTGTAGAAAAATGTTCTACAGCCTAATATTATAAGTTATTGTATCGTTTAAACTATCAAAATGATAGTAATTTCATATTTTTTTTTCTAATCGAGATCACAATTTTTTAATAGGTAAACTTTTTTGTATATATTATAAGCTAAACATTCCACTTTGAATTATAAAATTTCATTCACTGTAACAGAAATCCTAGGTTTTCATGTTTTTAACGCCCCAGGCGCTCCACTAGTAGCCATGTGTCGGTCAAACGACATCAGACACATTCCAGGCAACTAGTGGATGATTTGCAAAATAATAAATAAATACAGTTCACAATACTGATATTGCCAATTGACTACAATGTCTTTTAGTTCTTGTAAACATAATGCACTAGTGGAAATTTTTCATTGACTGTCCACTACAGTCAATGAAACATTTCCATTATTGCATTGAATTAATAAAACTACTTTTATTAAGGAAAGTATTTGTGTTGTGGACGCTATTGTAGATGCAAATTACACATTCAACGATGTTGATGTCGATTGTCCATTGTTTATTGTAATAATGTATACTATCAAAGTGCCTTTAGGAGAACTAACTAGAAAAGTATACACCGTTACAAAAAAAACCAAAACACAAAAAAAAAACAGTTTATTTTAGTCCTGAAAACCCGGTGAATTTAAAATAACTATACAATTAGACTGTTCGAAGTTGTTTTAAACGTCAAAGTAAATTTAGTTGATATTTCGGTCGATAGATGGCGTTGCACTGAAAACGCGTAATCCTGAATCTCGCTATTAAGATTTTCCGCCGTTTCATGACCCTAATGATACATTGTTTAATAAATGTCTTTGGTCGACACACTTTCTAGTTTTATTTTAACCTGTTCTACGTTAGCTAGGTCATCCCTTGAACATTTTGGTCCTTCGAGCCGGATTATATTCGAACTAGCTAGGGAGTACTGTGGCGGTGAAGTTTTTGCCTTAGTACACCGCGGCAGTTGTTAGGGAACACTGAAGGGGTTGTGGATTGCAACTCAGTGGTGTTGGAAGAGTTTCCTGGAGGAGGAAGTCCTCAGGAAGCACAGCAGATCACCGGCAGCAGCAGCGCATCTGACGTCAGTGGAGGCGTGCAGCGTGTCGGGTACGGAGGACAGGTGAAATATTGTGTGTTTGAGTGACGAAGATCAACTGTGAGTACATTTTGTGTTTTATTATCAGTGAAGAAGAGTTCAAATACGTTGCAAATTCTGCACATTTCATTAACTTTGTCGTTTTATGCATGAATTTTGGACTTAGAAAAATCAGAGCATAAAAGTTAGGGGCTTAGAATTGTAAGCGAAAAAACGACGGAACGTGGAATCTACGCTCGATTTCGCTTAAAGCTAAGTTTTGCAAAACACTTGTAAAAATTTCAAGATTTTTCGATTAGAAGACAAAGTGTTGCAGATTTCACTAAGTTCATTTTTCCTTCAAAAATGGAAAAATACGGCAATTTGCAAAGGAATATAAAGACTATTATTGAGCAGTCAAGATCTAATTTTAAGAAGACACCTAAGGATCGTTTCTCTTATCAATACATTGATGCAAGATTAGAGAAGTTGGAACGAGATTGGGAAGCATTTAGTAAAAATCACTTCGAGATATTTCAATTAGATAGTGCAACTTTAAAATCATTACATTGTATTGTGAGTGAGGTTTATGAGGCTACAGAGGAAATTTACATTTGTTATAAGTCGGAACTAAAGATCGCATTACGTAGCTATCCCGCTCCAGTTAAGGAAGCATCAGTTTGTAAACACACTCAAGAAGGTTCTGTACCTATGTCATCTGGTACTTCTGTAAGATTACCTAAAATAACTATTCCTACTTTCTCCGGGAAATATTCTGAGTGGACATCTTTTCGCGACTTATTTATTTCTTTGGTGCATAGTAACCAATCTTTAGATTCAGTACAAAAGTTACATTATTTAAAGGCTCATCTTACAGGAGAAGCAGAACAATTGATTAAGTTTGTACCTATAACATCAGCTAATTATAGTCAGTGCTGGTCACAATTAGAATCCAGATATAATAACAAACGATATTTGTCTAATTGTATTTTGAAAAGACTATTTAGCCAACGTAGTTCAAATGTCGAGTCAGCCACAACATTAAAAGAGTTGTTGGATACTACAACGGAGTGTTTACATGCGTTGAAGAATTTAGATATTGATGTGAGCTCATGGGACATTATTATTATTCACATTGTTGCGTATAAATTAGATCCAGATACGAGGAAGCAATGGGAACTACATGTCACGAGTGATAACTCGAACAAGTTACCAACTTTTAGTCAGTTTTCAACATTTTTAGAAAGCCGTTTTCGAGCGTTAGAGTTTATTGAGCCCAAATTAAAATCTTTTATTCAGCCTACTACTTCACAAAACAAAGGTCACTTCAATAAACCAAACGTGTTTTATGTTTCAAATCAACCTATTGCATGTGAATATTGTTCAGAAGATCACAAATTATGCTTTTGTAAAAAGTTTGCAAAAATTGATTATGATAAAAGGCATGATTTTATTATTAAAAAATACATGTGTTTTAACTGCTTAGGTAGTAATCATTCGGTAAAACAATGCCAAAAAACCACTAATTGTCGTGTTTGTAATCGTCGTCATCACTCACTTCTTCACCCAACCAACAGCTCAGCAACTACGGTTGCACAAAATAATGGAGATGATCAGGTCACAAAGGTCAACCCGTCGCCACCAGTGGCGGGGTCATCAAATGATAGTTCACCAATTGTCTCATGTTTTTCTTCAGGAAATAGTAGTCAAGTATTGTTAGCTACTGCGCTAATCAATGCTGAGTCGAAAAACGGAGGCAAACAGGTCATCAGAGCCTTGATTGATCAAGGCTCACAGGCTTCTTTTATCACAGAGGCCACAGTACAAATGTTAGGCCTAAAAAAGGTTTACGCAAATGATACTATTTCAGGTGTTGGTGGAGATAGCACCATCACCTCAAAGTCAGTAGTATCTTTGAAGATTCAATCAAGAGTTGATCCGACTTTTGAAGTTGTAGTTAGAGCTTATGTATTGAAATCGATTACCACGCTTCTTCCAGTTACGAAAATAAGTGGGTTGCAAGAGCTGGATTTGCATACGATTACATTAGCTGATCCTGAGTACTACAGGCCTAATAAAATTCATATTTTATTAGGTGCTGATATTTACTGTCAGATCATACAACAAGGTCTTTTGAAAGGATCTACCGGTACTCCAGTAGCTCAATGCACTTCTCTCGGCTGGATACTGTCTGGTGTAGTATCAAATAAACAAACGGATAGTACAGAAACTAAACTTGCAGTTATGAATGCTACCGTCAATGAGGACGAAGTTCTGAAAAGGTTCTGGGAATTAGAGTCAGATCATTCTTCAATTTCACAAAAAATGTTAACTGAAGAACAACAGAAATGTGAAGAATATTTTAAAAGTTCAACGCGTAGAGCACCTGATGGGCGTTACGTAGTCCGATTACCTTTTCGCGAAGTTGATCCTGCATGTAAATATGGTAGATTTCGAGAGATAGCTGAAAATAGATTAAAGTCATTAGAAAGAAAGTTAAATAAAAATATAGAAATGAAGATAAGATATACAGATGTTATAAAGGAGTATTTACAGTTAGGTCACATGATTCCTGTTCCAGAGAATGATGATAAGCAGGCTGAATCTGTTTATCTTCCCCATCATGCGGTCATAAGAGAGGACAAGACTACCACAAAGGTTAGAGTCGTTTTTGATGCGTCGTGTAAGGGTGTAAATGGCATATCCTTAAACGACACATTACTGATTGGTCCACCGTTACAACCGGAGTTACGACATTTAATTATCCGATGGAGAGTACATCCTATTTGCTTAGCGGCTGACATTGTAAAAATGTATCGCCAAGTGCGAGTCCATGAAGATGATGCGGTGTTTCAGCGAATCTTGTGGAGAGATAATTCGGAAGATGCGGTGCAGGAATACCAGCTGCTCACTGTCACATTTGGAACGGCTTCCGCCCCATACTTAGCAGTGAAGGCACTTCAGCAGGTAGCACTTGACGAAGGAGATCAATTTCCAGAAGCTGCAAAAAAGGTTCTCGAAGACTTTTATATGGATGACCTGATGAGTGGCTGCGAAACAGTAGAAGAAGGCATTAAATTATTTAAAGAAATTAACATGTTGCTAAGCAAAGGTGGATTTCAATTGCAAAAATGGACCAGTAATGACGAAACGATAATAAAAGAAATTAATTTAGAAAATAAAGAACAACGTATAGTAAAGGAACAAGATATAGAACAAAATTTGGAAATTAAAATAGACTCTATAATAAAGATTTTAGGACTTACCTGGAACCGTAGAGACGATATCTTTCAATACTCGGTGAAGCTTACGAAGACCACAGGACCTGAAACAAAAAGAACAGTTATTTCTAATATATCACGGTTGTTTGATCCATTAGGATGGTTGGCACCGGCGTTGATTACAGCAAAGGTATTTATACAAAAGCTGTGGCTAGCTGGAATAAGCTGGGATGAAGAAATTCCAAAACCATTATTAGATGAATGGTATACTTACTGTAACGAGCTGTCACAACTTACGGGGTTCAAAATTCCTAGATGGCTAGGAACAAGGGCGAGCGATACCACAGTAGACTTGCACGGCTTCTCTGATGCTTCCAAGGTGGCATATTCGGCAGCAGTCTATAGGTATACGCAGAGTGGATGTCGCTGGTAACGTTCATGTTTCACTAGTTGCAGCTAAAACACGAGTAGCACCGATAAAACAAATATAACTTATCTGAGACCAAAAGAATTAGAAGTCGATTTAGAAAGGTCAATCGTAACACATTGCTCATCAATCAACGATTCAATATGGGACAGATATTCTGCTCTCTTTAAGTTGTTATGTATTGTGGCATATTGTAGACAATTTTTAATTATAAAACCAATAAAAGTAAGACATCCAAATCTGAAATAGGAGATGTTGTTTGGTAAAAGAAGATGACTTACCTCCCGCGAAGTGGCTTCTTGGCAAGGTTGTAGAAAAACTCCCAGGCAGTGATAAACTTACTCGAGTGGTTACATTGAAATGTAAAAATTCTTATTTAAAAAGACCCACTTCAAAACTGTGTGTTCTGCCTGTCTCAGATTAGAAAAATATGTATTCATGTTGTTTAGTTTGTTTAGTTATTAAGAACAGTTTTGTTAGATTTAGAACCAAGTTATAATATATTACTTGGTAGTGCCAGTTCATATATATGTAAAAATATTCGTTTTTTATGTGTGTAGTAATTTCCCACCTAGGCTGATTTTGTATTCTTGTTGTTTGTATTTTCACTATGTTTGTCACGGTGGGCGGTTATTTTAAGGACATAGGTCCTTGGTGGGCGGTATGTTCGAAGTTGTTTTAAACGTCAAAGTAAATTTAGTTGATATTTCGGTCGATAGATGGCGTTGCACTGAAAACGCGTAATCCTGAATCTCGCTATTAAGATTTTCCGCCGTTTCATGACCCTAATGATACATTGTTTAATAAATGTCTTTGGTCGACACACTTTCTAGTTTTATTCAACCTGTCCTACGTTAGCTAGGTCATCCCTTGAACAAGACTTTTAGTTGCTTTGAAATCAATAAATAGTACACGAATTGGGATCACAAAAAAGTGACGTCATAGTTTAGTATCGTCATACAAAATCTATAGGAGAATCGCGTTTTGACAGCTCATAAAAAGTACGTCAATTGATTACTGGTGTACCCAAATGGTCTGGATGCCGTATACAAAAAAGAAATTAAAACAAAAAAGAAAATAAAAACAAAAGAATGACATACCTATTTCTATTTTTAAATTACGAAAGAATACTATTCGAATTTTTTAAACCTTCATGCCTGTAGAAGCGCGTCCATCAAACCCTTATATTTAAAGATTTTATTTGATCCATTTCATCTTATCTTAGATCAATAGGTAGCAAATAAAATAAAATACATAAAGTCTTGTCATATTGTCACGTAATGCACATAAAAAACGGCTGAAAATGTTGTGATTTACAGCTTCAGAATTCCAAACTTGATTAAAACGAAAGACTGATCCCTAATAAAATCAGTTATACAACAAAAGATAAATCTGCAAAACGTATCAAAAGGAAATGGGTGCTACTACCCTTTTCTGTCTTATTTACGTACCCTAATTTTGGCGCCCAACGCGGTACTCAAAATTTATCTTATTACAAAATTTACAGTAGCCCCGTTCTCTTGTAATCCGTGTACTTTTTTATAAATGGCAGTTACGTGCTTCATTATGTGGGGTTGCCACGCACCGTGACGAGATATGTATAGACCTAAGCTGTCACGAATGTTTGCCTAATCTACAATCGTGGGTAAAAATCTAGGCTACCTGCAGGTTTATGAACCACCGGAGTTTTAAAAAGGATGTTGCTGGTACCAAATTGGCTATCTACTAATGTTACTTTTATTATATCATGTAGTCACTGTTACTGTTAAAGAGCAGAAAAAAAATCTGTTAAAGTACGAGCCGGACTCGCATTTGAGTTCCGTACCAACGTAGAATATTAAGATCAAGCAAAAAACATATTTCTTTTATGGGGATGCCCTTTAATTTTAAACTTTATTGTATGTTTGTTATAGCGGCAATAGAAAAAATACACACACTGTGAACATTTTAAATCACTACCTATTACGGTCCATGAGATACAGCTCACTAACAGACAGACGGAAAATGAGAATTTGTAGAGAAGACTTTTGGCCTGGAATAAAAATTTAGGCTGGCATTTTGGATGGGAGGGTTCACAAATCCGACAAAATCCGTGACATAAGTCTTGTCACGGTGAGTAGGTAGAATTTTACGTTAGAAATAAAACGTCCGCCTGTACTAACAACTACACACATACCATACACACATATCATCACGCCTGTATTCCCCAAAAGCTTTGGCAGAGGTATACCAATGTACACCCACAGTTTGCCGGTATGTTTGAAGTCCCATGCAAGGGCGAGGCTATTGCCATTAACCGGGCACAAATCCTAACTCCGAGCTGCTACTGAGAATTACATCTAACGTGTGTATAAACATACAAACAATTGTTGCTAGCTTCAGAAATTGCCCATATGGTCGCTGCTTACATAATTTCGTGTAGGTATCACATAAATCTAGGAATAGATTTATTGGTATGTCTAGCTATTTCTAGCTCTTTGTAATCCAGTTTCAGTGTCAAGGAGGATTAAATATAGAAAGCATCGTGTTACTTGGTATTTAGTACTAGGTATTATAAGAGTATTAGAGAACTGGGTATTTTAATGGGCTTTTTACAAGGCTGTGGATAATCAAATCTTACAAGTTATAGAGCCATTTTACAGTGTACAATTGAGTATTTTTTTTTGTGTATGTTGGTTGGCAACCAATGCCATTTTTAACACGCTTTTTTCCTATTTCATATATTCTTTCTAAGTATATCTTTGGATGTCACTGACATAGGTGAAGCAAAACATTGTGAGAAAACCTGGACTTATAATTGTTATAAGCCTGACGTTGCCAATCCGCCGTGAGCAAGCATGGTGATTATTGCTCTGTATGAGAAGATGCATTAATTTGTTCTTGTAGTAAGACATTAATAGACTGGTATTATTGTTATAGAACTTTTCCAAAATAACCTAAAATACTACTCAAGTACCAAGTTCAAAATTCTAGAGCCTTCGTTCACTGAACCAAAGAAAAATCCGAGCCAACTAGGATTTCGCGTGTCTAGTTTGGTCGATACAAACATTTGAGGGACTTGGCCTCCTTACAAGACTCGCTAGAAACGTTCAGCAAGAACTCGGTCAATATATTTTGACCTTTCAATTCAGGAAATGCCATTTCGTGGACGAGTGTACTAAAAGTGATAGAAATGTGGGACAGGTCTTTCGTGTTTAGTACTAACTTAGATAGTATGTTCGTCTTTATTTTATTACTAGCTGTTCCCCGCGGTTTCACCCTCGCTGCTCAGCACCTGTTGGTCGTAGCGTGATGTTACATAGCCTATAGCCTTCCTCAAGAAATGGACTATCCAACACTAAAAGAATTTTCTAATTCCAACCAGTAGTCCCTGAGATTAGCGCGTTCAAACAAACAAACTCTTTAGCTTTATAATATTAGTATAGATTCTAAACAATGTTAGCGCAGAATGAAAGATTTAATTTTAAGAGTAAATATTGTCGTGAGTATTACAAAGACAAATAGATTCGATTTCATGAGCTTTCTTGAATGGGGTTCAAAGTGAACTCATCAGAATACGCTGCTCTATTCTCTAAAGTTCAGTTTGAACCGCTAGTCTTTTTATAGAACTCTTACATAAATTGTAATAGTCTTAGCTAGCAGTAAATTATTGAAATCTAAGCCCTTCTTCTCGGCAGAGGGCTTTTGTTATTCAACACTTTCTTTTACTACTAGCTAGCTTTGCTTTCAGATCTTTTGCGGCTTTAGTTGTAAACCTTGCTGCTTTTAAATAGTTGTCTTCTACGCCATTGGGTCAAAACTTGTGAAAGCTTGTCACCATCTTAAGAAACTTACAGTCATCGGTTAATGTAACAACACTGCCATGACAAGGCAACGGTTTAGCCGGAATCGTCTCGAAAAATCCGAACGTTAGCGCCGCCCGCAAGTCGCCACCTTTTTATTTTGTCATTTAAAAATATATTTTAACGCATACAACTTAAAGCCTTAATTTTAATAGCAAATTATGAGTGATGACACTTAAAGACAGCCTGTCCATTGCCATACTTATGTATTTGATTTAATCATCTTAAATGACACTGTAATAAAGGTTTGAAAGGTTATTCGTGCTGTTAAGGTGACAGTTTCAATAAAAAAAAACATAATATAAGGATCATAGCAGTTTATAGTAGTATTATTTTTCCCAATAGGTCACTAAAGCTGTAAGCAGTGCCTATAAAGTTGATTGATATTGCTCGTGTTTTTGAAGTATGCCTTTAGTGAATTATAATAATATTGTAGTAAATAACTACCAGTTAGGGCTAATATATTTTTGGTAAGATTGTGGAATGACACGCCTACATAATCGATGTAAAAATGCGGCTTTATAAAAATTGAGCAGTGAATTTTTATATTACCTATGATGTATTAAGTTCTAACCTATGTATGTGTACTTGATAAAATGTCTGGCTCTTATACGTAGGAACCAACAAAAAACACTGTTATTTCTATAATAAACTACTAGTGTACCCGACAGATGTTGTCCTTTCAGAAAATTGTCTTGCAGCGCCATTTGCAGTCTAAACCATCCAGGAACCCACTTAAATACACACAAAAAATTTCATCCAAATTAGTCAAGCCGTTTTGGAGGAGCTCCGTGACATACACACGTACAGAAGAAAATGTTATAAAGAATACCTATGTCAAGCCCATAGCTGTAAGAAGTAGCAAGCATATAAGAATCTATGTCCAACACTTAGATTGCAAGACATAATTTTCCTGCAATTTTTAATAAAACTTTATCTCCAGACTAAAAGCTAGTTGAAAAGATTCACGCCACTTCTTATATGGATGGGTAAGTCTCGTAAAAAAACCCAGTAATGGCACTAGGAGCGCCGCCATACTGAAAAGGAGAAAAGGGGGAGGGATATAGGGGGAGGCCTCCCCCCCACTTTCTTGGCTGTCTATGAAAATGAATAGCTTGTACTTTATAGAATAGTCGCCTTTTGTGTGAACTGCATAATGATTTTTATTATGAAGTGTTTTCTTTGAACTAGAAATAGAGTTAGCGGGTGGGAAAACTTGTTGTTTTCCCGTGGTCTGAAGGCGTTATTGAAACTTGTGGTGTTTACAAAAAAAAATGGCTGTTTGCTGTGATAATGACAGGGAGCTAGAGAATTGTTAATCGATGCTCGTGACTGGAAGGAAATTATTAAAATAAATTCATTTTTATTTATTGGTATCGAAACATTTTCTGTTTATTTCATTATCAAAAAAATATACAATGGGTACTAGCTTCTGTCTGCGACTTCATCCGGTTGTTATTTTTTTTCATCTGCGTTATATTACGTCTTTAGTTACTTCTCCGCTTCCGTGTCGCGTAGCATGATGTTATGAAGCCTATTCATCATGAATCTGGCTATCTTAAACAAAAAGACTTTTTCAATCCGACTTACACTTCCAGAGATTAGCGCATTCAAACATACAGACAAAAATACTTTTTATCTTTATAATATTAGTATAGATTTCCATCCTTTTTCAAAATGGTATTTTAACTTCTGTACGAATCATTAGGTCGTTAAACACATACCAATAATAAACATTTAACCTGACCTTACAATTTCCGTACCTTAAACTTATCACTCACAAAGTCTACAGGACCAAATAATTTGCGAAGCTAAACTCTTTAGTGAACACAAAGCATAAAACTAACGATATTATAATTCCAAACTCAAATATTTACCCTACTCCCCGTGAATTCCTGTAGGCAACCCAACAAAGGCACAATATAAGAATGTCAGTGCCACCGCCGAGTTTAAACGAAATAAAATTTCCCAAGAGATGCTTTTCCCGGGTTTTTCTTAGGTAGTGTGTGTGTGTGAGTGAAAGGTCGTATTCACACGCCGTGGCTTACATAAAGTAGTGGGTCAACTATGCTAAATCTTGTACATTTGCTGTCTCTTATTAGAACGTGAGAAAGGAAGGAGATGTAAGTAAGTAGTATTTTAAGTTTGTCATTTCTTCTTCTTAGCGTATCGATAGCAAATATAGAAATTAAGTAATGTAATTTTGTCAGTGGACTGCTTAACTCTTTGAAAGGCCAAATAGAGCTTGCATAACTATCCAGGAATAATAGTTTGAGGTACATACGAAACTTGTGCTTAGAACGGATTTAATTTATTCCTCCTAGCTGTCCCCTTTCAAAGTACGAATTGAGGCATTTTATATACAGGCTGAGTTTTAATATACTTGCCGTTTTTCAGGATCCAATTGAATACAGAATAATTTTGAATTTGGAATGACTGAGCATCTTACTCGGGTTGAAAGTACTCATGAAAATAAACAAATTTTCAATGGAACTAACTCTGAAATAAGAAAAAGCGTATTAAAAACCTGCATTTTGATTTTTTTGTAGCGCATTTTTATACGGATCAGCTGATTTTGTTCTTCCATATTTAGTAGTTGGCCCTATAAAACCAGTCTCATTCATATTCATGAATATTTTCGGCTCCTGACGAACGGCAAGTGAATTAAAAGCCAGCCTGTGTATATTCGCTTTTACAAGCTCCGTTCCATCCAAGCTTTTCATTTTCGCACTCAATGCTTCGTTTTCGAAACCTCTCAAGTTTCAATGCGAATGGCAGACTGTCAGTTATGTTCGATGTTGAATGAAACAGCCATGTTAGTGAATATTACATTGGTAATGTTGAATATATTGTGATTCCATTATTGTTGTGTTTTGTTTAGTTATATTGTTTGTGTATTTGATATGTTCAGTATTATAGCCGTCTACCCTATTGGTTTTGGTGGATTCGGGTCCTAGGAATAAGTGCTATTGGATATTACATTACAAATTTCTTAGTGTAACCAATTGATACTAACATAACTTTAAGTTTATTTTGCTAACACAATTATTATTATTATGTATCCCTGCTTAGGTTAAAGTATTTAGTACTTAGGGTATATGTAACCTGAAAATAAATTATTTTTATTAGTAGCAGCGCAGTTTGGAAGTTGGTGGTGTGACACCCCCGTGTCTCGGAAAGCACGTAAAGCCGTTGGTCCTGCACCTGATCCCTCCTCAATCGTGTTAGATTACCGTATCATAAGACTTTCTTGTATTTACCTTTGTTTTTTTATTTATTATCATTTGACACAATTTCCTCTGTTTTATTACGGTGACCGTTAACAAAATGAAGGTGTGTACAGGAGAAAACTATATTGTAGTCTCTTACCTATATAGGATGAAGTAGTAACGTGTCTCCCTCATAAGGACTAAAGTCCTTTTTTAAACATCATAAAAACGACGACTCTTCACGAGGTTTATTACATTGTATGTAGCTTGTACTATGTTAGTGTGAGTAAGTACTTAAGAGCTTCCAGTTCTTGCCACGTTTTGCAGGAAGCGTAGTAAAACAATGTTGCTACAAAATTAATCCAAAGTCCTAAATTATCTCAGGATAACACAAAAACAAAAGTAAATGCTATGTGCATTAAATTGTAAATTTCAGCTAGTTTCGTTTAGCCGTTTATAAATGCGGGGCAAAGTATTATTAGAGTATTATATATTACACACTATCCGCGACTTCCTCGATTACTGCTCCGCCCCTGTGGGTCGTAGCGTGATGTTATATAGCCTATGTTAATCAGGGATAACGTAACACTGTAATGGTAAAATAATTTTTGAAATCGGTCCAGTGGTTTTTGAGTTTCTTTGTTACATACATACATACATACCAATCTTTCCTCTTTATGATTTTAAGTATAGATAATTTTTTCCACATTTTAAGAAAATCCGCCGTTTATTTACGGAACCCTGAAAATACAAGTCACAAGTACTAGTATTCGCCGAGATAAATAGTAGTTCTATAGAGACAAAACCACAGCCACCCACAGTTTTTAATTAGTCTTTCAGCAACATGTTCCTTTTGTTCTGAGGAAGTTACAGAATTTCTTTTATTAGACCTTTCGCCTGAGGGCGAACACTGCGGTTCAAAATAAAGGAACATCGCCTTCAAAGAAAATCATAATGAAAAGACAAGTTGAAGAATCTTTCATTTTGAAGTTGTGGAATTCATTTGGATTGAATTTTGATGAACAGTGAATGTTAGTTATGGAATTTAAATGTAGAACGTTTTTGATTCAACTGGGTCTCCTTAAAGATTGCCGTGAAAAAAAAGTTAAAGTCTGTAAAAAAATTGTGTTATAAAAAAAAAACATTATTTATTAAAGCTAATCTGCATTTGGTAAATAATCTTCAAATACAATACAGCGTTCTCTACCACCATCTCTTAAAGCCCAACCATTTTTATATAACTTTGTAATTTGAAACCTACCCTAACCTTATTGGTGAGGTTCTTCAGAAAGGTCGGGTGTGCAGTACCTACTCGTAACTGGCGTGCTTGTATGACCAGATGCATGAATGTGTTCGAGGTGAAAGTAGTATGTAAGGATCGTAGCAGGTGGTGTTCTGTGGTTTCTGCCTACCCCCATGGACAAAAGGCGTGAGTTTATGTATGTATGTGTTGTAATTTCAGTTGTTGAATTTTCAACTCTCAGAGCTTGGCCGAGGGTTGTAAATCCAACAACGCGCCAGGCAAAGTAATATAAAAATAATACTTTTTTAAGAGAGTGTAGGTGTCAGACCCCCTGATCACTTTAATTACTTCTAGTATAAGTCTAGTTTTGACATTTAAAACTTGTTTACGTAAAAAAGCGTTTAAACTTTGACCTTCAATAGATATTAAAGATCAAAGTTCAAAGGCTAAAGTCAAGGCGCCGTATCCAGAAGGTTTACTAGAAAAAAAAATTTAAAAAACCCCCGACACAAAATCCTAAGTTCCCTTTAAAAAGTAAAAAAATAAAATACGTCGCGTTGGGGGACCGATGTTGCATTTAGGGTACGACCGTCCCAAGCGGTCCCCCAACGCGACGTATTTTATTTTTTTACTTTTTAAAGGGAACTTAGGATTTTGTGTCGGGGGTTTTTTAAATTTTTAATTTAATTTTTATTTTATACTTTTTATAGGTACATACTTATTTAATGTTGATTTTGTTAAGCTGTAAGTACATAGGTTCCTAATAATTTAATAACCCACATGACAAATCATTTTTAATTTTTCTTCCCCACTTTCACACCCATAACTTTTAAACGGCTCAACCGGTTTTCATCAAACATGTCTAAGAACACTCGTACGTAAGTCACCTTTCATACAAAAAAAACTAAATTGAAATCGCTTCATCTGTTCGGGAGCTATGATGCCACAGACAGACAGACAGACAGACAGACAGACAGACAGACGGACAGACAGACAGACACCATAGCTCTTGCTCTGTGGCACCATAGCTCTTGAACGGGTGAGCCGATTTGAATGCGTTTTTTTTTTATTTGAAAGCAGGTTTCTTAGCGGTGGTTCTTAGATACGTTTTATCAAAATCGGTTCAGCCGTTTCAAGGTTATCATCTCTTTTGTTAGCTGCGGCAGGGCTTAATTCTACTGTTAGGGGTTGTTACACCACGAGACGACTCCCGGCCACCGTAGACGCGGGTCTGTGGACGGTGAGCAATGGGTAGCTCACTCGTTCGTGTTCCACGCGCGCCTCAAAGAGATGTCAGCAAACTTGGAAGGGGCCACTGAGGGCCGATGCCTGCCGGGGCTGCGGGTTGTTCGAAAGAGATACCGCGCCCCCGGACCACAAAGGGCACATGGAGGAACATAGACGGGTTATGGTCAGTAAAAGTCTGACACTAGGGCGGGGGACGTTATTTGAAGATTTCCCGTCTATAAAAAAAGGCGTTGTTACACCCGGAATTAAAAGCCTTGACCAACGCAATGATAATCCTTTTGGGACCTCCAACGTAGGCCATGCCCTCCTGCTTATCTCAAAACGCAGAGGAAGCGTGAAGCCAACTTGATTACAAGTCTATTCAGCATCCAGTACCTTCTGAATCACATTCTGGCAAGCGCATTTAAAAAGGAATTAATGTCATTTGAATGAGCTAATCTCATTTGTTCGCAGACTGCGGCGGCAGGTGATTAAATAGGAATAAAGCTTCCTTTTGTTTGACTCAACTCGAGTACCTACTTGACTCTTGTCCTTCTGTTAATACAGGATAAGTTTTTAACCAGTGCGTAAATTTTTTTTGGTAGTTCAGTGTCAGTAATAGAACACATTTCCGTGTTTAGTTAAAAAAAAAAATTAAAAAAATTTCATCCTTATCCGAGTTTGAAATAAGCAAAACATGGACATAATCTATTCGCCATACTATCAATGAAAGCTCGCGGCCGCCGCCCGGGCGCATGGCTGGGGTGAGGGGGTGGGAAATGCGCTAGCGCCGAGTGACAATAAAATATGGTTTTTAAGTAATCATGTTTTGTAAGCGATAACTTTTTTTTTTAGTACTAAGACATATCAAAATAAAATATACGTGTTTAATAAAACGTGTTGAAGTTTATTATGGCAAAATTTACGCACTGGTTAAAAAATTTTCCTGTATACAGTAGGATCTCGATCATCCGAACCTTCAATTATCCGAACGCTGACTTAGTTTTTCCGAACATTGGAAAATTGTTGCTGAAAACGCTTGGCATCTGTTCGTCAATTAAAAATTGACTATTTTATAAGAAAAGCGTTTGCCTTTTTTTTTTGGTGTTTTATATTTCAACGTTAATATGTATGTCCAATTTTAATAGACTGTACAGTTTTTAGGTAAAAAGGTGTTGTTTTTATTGGATCTTGTCCCAAAAAACCCACATTTCGATTATCCGTACTTCTGATTATCCGAACTAGTCTCGTTCGCAATTAGTTCGGATAATAGAGGTTCTATTGTATTTAGTTGTTCTCGTTTGCATTCTGTTTTTATTTTTATTTTGAATATTATTTTGTAGCTTTATGCTTAATAGTAGCGAAACAAATATTGACCATCGCCTTTTAACCTTTGAATCGCAGAATGTTGAGTTGTTTTTGTGAATTCCTGATTTAAACAAACACAGGCTCTCGTTCAAAGCTAAATTAGAACATAAAGGTCAAACAAATAAAATGTATGAAAAATTGTAATAACAATAATACCAGCATATTATTGTCCCACTGCAGGGTATATCCTCTTCTTATACAGAGAAGGTACAGACATTAATTACCACGCTTGCTCCAGGTTTCCTCCCGATGTTTTCCTTCACGGACGTCTGTGATGTTCAAGATTAACTCAGGAAGTACATATGAATTAAGAAACTCACATTGGTATTTGCCAGATATCGAACCATCAACCTCATGCATGAGAGACAGGCTTCTTAACGACCACCACGATACTACAATCCTTAAAAAAAAAAACACAGAAAATAATTATGAATCACAGAAACACCATTTCTCCGAAAATAACTTGAAACCTCTGAACCGAAAGAAATTGTTTTGTGCTCAAATAATTTTCTTTATTTATTTATGCGAAGGGAGAATGTAATTAAACCCTGTAAGCGGTCTTAATAAATTACTGCGAAACGGAATTAAATGCTACTTAAATAAACTTACAACTGAAGCTGTTGGGGTAAAGTGGCCTGACGCAATTTTTGTTATTTATCTTTCTTTTTTACTTTGATTAATATTTGTTGCATGTGTGTTTTAGCAGATCCGTAGACGAACTATAGTCACCGATATAGCCCACCGGATTAGCAAGCTGAAGTGGCAATAGGCAGGCTATATGGCTCGCAGAGCAGATGGCCGATGGGGTCGAAAAGTGCTAGAGTGGAGACCACGGACTAGCAAGCGCAGCGTAGGACGTCCACCAACAAGATACCAATAAGATAGACGACCTAATAAAGGTCGCCGGAAGACGCTGGATGCAGGTCGCTTCTAACCGGTATATGTAGAGATCTAAAGAGGAGGCCTATGTTCAGCAGTGGACGTCCTATGGCTGAGATGATGATGATGAATATTTGTTAAGGATGTTGTGATGGCTTTAATTGACTTTAATGGTTTCAATTAGTTATGTATTCTCTAAGTTAATTTTGGACATCACTGATACTGGTTAAGGAAAACATTGTAATGACACCTGGTTTTTTATTCATTTATTTGTAATATCGTCAATCCGCCTTAAGTAAGCGTGAGTATTAATGCTTAGAAGAGGGTTTTGCCCTGCAGTGGGGCAATAAGTAGCTGATATTACCTATAATTAATTATATACAATTTGTTATTTGTAAATGTCGTTATAAATACCACAAATTATTCAAATGAACATAAGGTACAGATGTATGTAAGTATATTCACTGCCTTAACAGAAGGGATGAATTGGTAAACTAATATTGCCTTATCTAACTCCCGTAAAGAGAAAAGACTTCTCAAAAGGACAAGATACGAACCTTACTGAGTGTGAATTGGGACCATTAAGTTTAGTAGACTAATTTCCATAATTATAAACGTTCAAAATCCAGATACAATCTCATCGCATCTACTATCGGACGAATTGAGACTGAGATTAGGATTCGATCGTTCTTATACGTAAAAATATGGAAATTGGTCATCAAGTTTCCTCGCAATGTTCTCTAATAAGTCTTAACCTTTTAAAAGAAGAATAATCATTCTTAAGCACTGCAGTGTTGCCTAATAGACTCAATATAGAACGCTTATTTACATTCTTAGCAATTTATTTTCGTACAAATCGAGTGGGTAAATAATGTGTATTGTTTAGAAACTCTGTCGTTATTTAGCGCGAAGCTTGTACTCGTCACGGTTTTCTGTTGTGACACGCAAAACGTTGGACACTCGTTTACTTGAGTAGGTAGGTAAGAGGTAGGTTCTGTCACATGCTTTAAAGGTAGGTATAGAAGTCTTTTGATGTATAGGTTTCTAAAAATGGGTTTTCTGCACTTAGTACCTATATCGATGTACGTTCCATTGAAATATGGAGTTTCTTGCCCATTATTTTCCATACCTTTTGGAATGGGCAACAAGATTCTATGTTTTTTTCTTTTAATGACGTTCAAAAGGTCCTCTCAATGGTTATTGAAATAAATGATTTGACTTTAACTTTTCCTACCTTAGATATCTCTCTCTATAGTAAAACAAAGGCGCTTTCCGCCGTCTATCTCTCTATACTCTTAGATCTTTTAAACTACGCAACGGATTGTAATGCGTTTTCATCAATAGATACAGTAATTCAAGAGGAAGGTTTATACCTACGTATCACGTTACGACCAACGAGAGCGAAGAAATACATAAACACAGACATAACTTAAGGTGGGTAATACCGCGGGATATTTGCTGTAATTACATTCCTCTGTATTAAAGAAAGAAGTGCAGAAAAAATGGGAAAGCTCCTATTATTTTTAACAAACTCTGCAAAAAATATATAGACGTGTGTATATTTCATTAAAATCTTTGTGTAGGGTTCCGATATCACACATTATTAAAATGAATATGTTGATCGATACAGTGTACTTAAAATCATTTTCTTTTTACTAACTTTATGAGCCAGTATTTTCAGATTATTCAATCCTCACACTGTTATTCCCAGAGCGCATGAGCAGAACTCACAAGTGATTCCGATGTTACTTGAATAAGTTTTAGTGGAAACCACATGTAACTAAGTTTGTCGTGCTTTCATTGCTCTCCGAACTACTTGATAGACTTCGACTGCCTTGAGTGACCGACAAGGGGAAGGCGACGGGAGGGGGAGGGGGGAGGGGAGTTTCGATTACCTACAAGTATATTTTACACGTCCATAAATAAATCAGGATGTAGTTACGCAAAAAGGATCTAATCCGCAAAAAACCTTAAAATAAAGCCACCGAGATCCAAAACTAAAGATATTTTCCACTTTGTAGTTTTTGAAGACTTTGTAAAAATGTTTTTCATTTTATGCTTTTTAGTATCTACTTCCTTTCATCTAAATCCAGGAAGGACTATGACTGATGGTATGACATGGTTAAAATGGTAAGGGGAAGACTTGCCCACTTAATTATTATTCAAGGGCAATCCTCTCAAACCGGGCAAGATAAACTTAGAAGAAATCTAGACTTCTAATTAACTAGCGGACTATATATAATAGTTACGTTTTCGGCTACTGTAGTGCGATTCTCTACAATGCAAACTCGAAAACGAGTCTCACTAAAGTGATCGCGCTCACTTCGATAACGAACCAACTTGTCATTGGTTTAGTATTCGTTCGCCGTGGTGACGTCACCGGCGTGATCGTGTTTAACAGAATACCATTTTGTAATCTCACTGCGGATTCAGCTTTCGAATTACGAAGTGAGGCTTAGAGAATTGCACTGCTGTTCCGCCCCCGTGTGTCATAGCGTAATGTTATATAGCCTATGTTACTCAGTGATATAGATATAGGTACCAAAGTCTGAAATCTCCAATCCAACTTAAGTAGGTTTGGTGATCAATCCTCGTGCCTTCTCTGTATGAGAAGAGGGCTTTGCCCTGTAATGGTACAATAATAGGCTGGTATTATTACTAAAAAGGTACGAAACAGTTTGGTAAACTTTTTATTGCCGTCCTTTGTAGCCCTCCATCTTGTAACTTACAACGTAATAAAATTGCGTTACCCTACGGTTCATTGAACGGCCTTGTATTTATGATCCAGCCCTTTATCAGTACAATGTCGCACTAAACTCATTTGTACTAAACTAGCGAACTGTTTGTGACTTCGTCCGCGTAGCCTATTTCAGCCGTCTTCTTCTTAGCGTTTCGATGACAAACTATAATAGAGGTATTATATTGTTCCGGCCCAGAATTTGGCCACTTTCACTGCGTTGTCGGTGGCAGTCATTAAATCTTCCTGCGTGCAGCTGTCAGGGCACGCAGGGCACGACGTGAGATGGGCCATCGTTTGTACTGTACCGCACAGACAGCTCAAGTCGCTACCGTCACCGAATCCCCACCTAAACAAGTTGTCTTTGCTCCGACCGACCAATTCAGCCGTGATAGTCAAAGTCAAAGCATTTATTTCAATTAGACCATTTACAGGCACTTTTGAAGGTCAAGAAGTTACAGATTAAAGTTGGAGCTAGTTGCTCGTTCCAAAGCGCAGATCTCTATGGAGAAGAACGAGTAAGAAACTCCATGGACACTCTTTTTCTTCAATTTGGTTTTACAAAATCTTGGTTACAATATTCATGTTGCTTCTATATGTGAAAACAATGAAGGTGAATATTAAACAATTAAATAATACTAATAAAGATGTTAAGTGTTAAGTCTTCTTCTTTATCGTGTGGGCAGTAAGGTCTATCGACCCCACACACCCCAGTGTCAGAGTTTCTAAACCGCCTCAAGGGCCTCTGACATGGTTACCAATGTCAGTGATGTCAGTGAAACTTCGAAAGTATATATGAATTAGAAAAAGTCACATTGGCACTTGCCCGTGCTCGGTTGCGAACCCACAACCTCGTGCATGAGAGGCGGGTGCCTTAACCACTGGGCCATCACGACACTCCCCCGTTACGTCTTTGATTACTGCTCCGCTCCCGTGTGTTGTAGCGTGATGTTATATATCATATGTTAATCAGGGATAATGTAGCAGTTTTTTCTGGACCTATTTCAAAACTCTTCGTTACAAACATACATAAATAATTCGTTACATACATACATACAAACAAAACTTTTCTCTTCATAATAATATATATAGGGTAGATAAGTTTACAGGAAAACCACTGAGCGAATTGAAATGATCACAACGCTTATTGTTTTTCATTATCTTGCTATTTATACTTCAAATAACATACATTTTAATAGCACAAGGCCGTATGGTACCTAATTGTTAGGGTTCTATACCCTAAGGGCACTAAATGGGACCCTGTTGCTAATAATCTGCTGTCTGTCTGTCCGTCCGAAACGAATTTCACTCAAGTGACCGCGCTCACTTCGATAACGAACCCACTTGACCTTGGTTTAGTATTTGCTCGCCGTGGTGACGTCACCGGCGTGATCGTGTTTAACAGAATACCATTTTGTAGTCTCACTGCGGATTCAGCTTTCGAATTACAAAGTGAGACTTAGAGAATCGCACTGCAGCTCCGCTCCCGTTAGTTGTAGCGTGATATTCTATACGTATAAACCCTCCTGTTGAAATTTCGGCTAATTCTGTTCAACCATTTGAGTCTGAACTTTCACCTTTAAAATGGACCTATATTCCTAAAACAACATCCAACATACATTATTAATAATAAGAGAACTACCCATCTATTATTAATAAAACATTACCTAAATCACTATTATTAAAGGTGGTATTAGTCTAGTAGGGCTATGTTTGGGAACATTACTGGATCGCTCGTGACGTTTCGGAACGCACCTAGGGACCGGGGTGACCTTGAAAGGACGTCCTGTTTCGGAATAAGATTTACTAGATACGAATCTCTTTTGTTTTAGCGTATTGTTTGAATTGTTTCGTGTGCACAACCGACTATTTGGTAATTTTTTTACCGATTTTTCAGTTTTTTTTTAATGGCGGGAATGGAATATTTGAATTCCAATACAGTAACGCACACGGCCGATAAAAAATCGGTCAAAAAATGGTCGTGGGCAGAAAGCCATATACAAGGTGCAGTTATGCATCCTCGTCAAGTTTCTGAAGGTTGTTTTAAAAAACATAATGTATAATCAAATAAAATTTCGTCATCTGGTCTTAATTTATAAATACTTATTTTTTTTTAGTTTTACCTATATGTTTGATAATATTTCTGAATAAACCGATTTCAAATAACAGAATCTCCCCGTTGCGTATGCGAAAGGCAGTGTCGTGTGACTATATCACTGTTTGCGTGCGGGTTCATCGCCCCGCCTGCCTAAACCTAGCGGCAAGTTGATTAGATCGAATTAGAAAATAACTTACTAAAAAACCTTCGATTCGAGTTGAAAATCACTAGCAACTGACTCCTTGAATTTGAAGAGGGTGCAAAACTGCATCTTGTACAACATAAATTTATATACGAACAAAGCGTCTTCCAGCACTACCAACTAGATCGTGGTCGCGATAAAGCGCGCGGCTTCGCGCGAAACCGCGCGTATTCTCGCGGCCACCTGGGTAGCACTGAAGAAGGCCTGGGTTCACAAACATGTAATATGTAATCAACCGATTACGTATTTAAGTAATACATAGTTCATGTCTATTTTCCTAAGGACAATTTAAATATAGAATCGTTTAATTAAATGTTCTTAAACACAGGTCTCCGTAGCCAATTAAAAATACTTTTTGATAGTACAATGCTATTGAACTTATTCTTAGAAAACTTTATATAAGATTAAACAAAAATATTTATGAAATCAGTCTGATTCTCGAAATGTTATGTAATATTTTGAGATTTCCATGATTCTTGACGGTAAAAAAGTACTTCTAATTTTCGCAATGAATTTCCAGGTAAAAATTTCTATTACATTCTGTAAATAAACGTACCTTTTCGTCGAAATGTCGGTAATAGGAATACGCAAATCGTATTCACGGAAAACAAACAATCCGTACAAATATGGGGAGTCGCGAAAACTCAGAAAGGCACTCTCAACACATGCTTTTGTTGACAACCATTTCGTGTAACCACAAGAGATGGAAGACGCTGGATGCAGGCAGCTTCCAACCGGTCCTTTTGGAAATCTATGAGTGAGGCCTATGTCCAGCAGTGGACGTCCTGCGGCTGATATGATGATGATGTTGATGACATGAGATGGAAGACTAAACCATGTGGCAGGTGCATACATACTACATAAACTCACGCCTTTCGCATGGGGCTAGGCAAAAATGGACGTTCGTTTCTGCATAGCAGGTGTGCTATGATCCTTACATATTCCTTTCGCCTCATCCACATTCATATATCTGGTCATACAAGCACGCCGGTGATATTACCAGATATTACCATGTGGTACCATCTCCAAATTAGATTAAAAATAGTTTTGTTAAAACACTAATTAGCTTATTAGACACAGTCTGTGATTAAGCGAAAGTACTTTAATTAATCGTTCATTAACACTGAGCTAAGACTTAGACTATCGTCGTATTATGAAATCTATGATGTTACGCGCACTGGCAATAAAAATATCTGAGGAAAAAACTGAACTGTCTTGACCTCCTAATCTGCTATATTTTTTAAGTTTTAGGTTAATCAAATTATATTTTAAATTTTGTGATAATAAAATATAGCACTCAAGCTATATATTAGCCGTTTTTTTTTAGAATTCGTCTTTTGCGTTCAAACAAAAAAAAAAAAACAAAGATACAAATAAACTCTTTAGTCTCTCTCTCACTTACATTGTCATTATATTATTTTGCGTAGTAAAAATACTTCAATTATTACTCAATTTGCATTTGACATACCTACCTATACATTTCGCACCTTTAGAATTAAAGTGGCTTAACTCAAAATTCTAAGAAAATGACTTTTATACATCAAACGACTTATAAACATGTATTCTATCAGTTTATTAAAAATAAACCGACTCTTTTAGACCAGAAAAGGAAAAACGTACTGTTTCCGTCTCTTTCAAATCACGCTCTTACCGCGCGTTTTTCGGTATTGAAGGAGCCCATTTAGGGTTGCGTGGACAGTGCTAAACTTTGGGTGCCGTGCGGTTACTCCGTAAGCGACGTAAACTGTAATCCGCCGTTTTAATACTAAACGTAGGGTAAGTTATTTGTTCGATATTTAACTTTGTAATGACTCTTTTTGGCTTCGGGCGCTTTAATACTAAATGATAATATTATTTTGGTGTCGTATTGCTACTGCCGTCATTTTATTACTAAACATTGCGTAAATGATTAAGCTTTATTTGATATTGTGGCTGTACTTTACTAACCGATTTTATGACTACGGAGACGTATACGTAAATATGTTTATTCTTTACTGAATGTTGTGGCTTTATTGCAATTGAGTCTTTTTATTTTTATTTCAGTTAAAGTTTGAGATTAATAATAAAAAGAAGAGCAGATCACATATTGCAACTATTAAATATCCGGAATGAAAATACAATGGAAGAACAGTGTGAAGAGATGAGAACAGCAAGCTCCGAAGGTTATGCTAGTAATCAAAATGGGTGCATTTTATTTGGCATAATTTGAAAACCTTTGGAATAGTTATAATTTTGCATATTTTCGTTTAGTATAGCGTTTATAAAGAGCGAGCGAAGCGAGCTCGGGAATTCGGGCACCCCGACTCGGACAGGTTAGGTTAGAAGGAGATGGGGGGACTAGAGAGCGAGCGAAGCGAGCGAACAGACTCCGCCATCCACTTCGTGGTTATTTTTTTTTCAAACCGTTGGGGCCCGCGTAACGGGGCTCCTCGACTATACCTTTTAAGCCTCGAGGGCTCTGGATCTATCTCTAGGGACTTTGATACGAAATGTATGCCAAAAGACAATTCTGACTGTGAACTTTCTGCGATATGATGGTTCTACTTTTTAATTATTATGGAAATGAAATTTATGCGTAATGAGGATTCTTCCTTACAAAATTATGAGTTATAAATATTTGCTAAATGAGTGATGCTAAATGACTTTCTGCGAAAAGAGATTTATGCTACCAGTTGTTATACAAAATAAAATTATGACTTAAAAAGTTCTGCTATAAAGGGTGTACCCATTCAAAATACATCCGAAGAGTGTGAATATAAATAATATAAATAGTAAATAGGTAATACGGATTTTTGCCTTTTCGCCGAAAATTGTTTGCCAGATTTTCACTTGCCAACCAACGTTTCGCAGAATTTTATTTTGCCGAATAATCATTAGCCAACTTATCACATAATTTTGTTTTATTTCCCAAACTCACAGTTACCAACTGTAAGATTGGTCTTCTTTTCATATGACATGACACTTTTTAAAATGCCAACTTTCAAGTAGCAGAATGTTTTAGTTTGCGATTCATTTATTTGTTTATTGTTTACCAAATCTATAATACGGTTCAAGTTTATTGATATAATTATGTTACTTGATTAAAAGTAAAATAATTGTCCTACTTATTTGCCTTGAGATAGAGCCAGATATTGCCCTAGAGGCTTAACCCATTCAGTGCGCGTTTTTTTTTATTGGCGTTGCCCGCACTGAAAGGGTTAAAAGGCATAGACCGGGAAAATAACCAGGAAGTGGCTGGCGCTATCCCCTTCTAACCTAACCTGTCCGAGTCGGGATGCCCAGAGTACCGAGCTCGCTTCGCTCGCTCTTTCATCCTATCAGTGGAAAAACTGCTCTGCATTTAGTTCCTTTTTTTAAAATAAAAAATGTTTATAAAAAAAATATTTTTTATCATTATATCAATGTATGAAAAGGGAACTGTTACACTGACAAAACGTCATTCGTCTAATAGGTAGTTGTGTGGCCTTGTTGTTGAAATGTTTGACAAATGATAAATGTCCCAAACGTTTTGTGTCATTATAATAATCTGCTTAAAACGTCATACAAAAATTTGCTAATCGTTAGTTGTCAAAGTGAAACATCGGCGAAACGTTGGTTGACAAGTGATAATCTGCCAAACAATTTTCGGCGAAAAGGCAGGATACCAAATAATACCCTGTTGGGTATACTCTGTGTTACCCGACTGATACCATCACTGTATTTCCCGAAGGGTTAGGCAGAGGTGTACCAATGTGCACCTACAGTTCGCCGGTATAATTAGGTCCCATGTAATAGGGGGCGAGCCTGACCCGACTGATCTCAGTACTAAATATTGTAACAATTTATTAAGGCATTTTTTCAAGTCTGATTGTTTAATTTTTAATAAATATTAGGAAGACCATATAATATATATTTATATGTTTTTAAGTAAAAAGTGATGATGATTGTGATGTTGGAAGCTGTACCCAAGCTTTGACTGTGATTAATGATAATTAGTGACACAAAAATGTCTAAATACACGATTTTAAAGGCATATCCTGTTTTTCACTTTCCATTAATTTTGCTAGTCATCAATAATTAAACTAGCATATTCCTAAATGAGCCACTAAACAAAAATATAACATCAGAAATGAATCGGCTTTTTTTAACTTAGTCACCTTTTTTTTTGGATTCTTAAGTAAAGAATAGACGCAAAGTCAAATAAGCCAAAAATATTAAAATGATTTCGGAAAATAAATGACACCTTTTTTTCAATGATTAATTATTAAAGGTTCTGATTAGTTATACTTACAGGTTTAGTATTCAATCATTAGAACAATTCCTACCCTACGGTTGATAACAAAATTTGTGTCATCAGACGCTTAGCTTAAAGAATTATAATCAAAAACCTCGTAAATGACCGATTTTTTTTTTACATTTTTGGCGTTTCCCAAAAAACAAGAATTTTGGATTACGTCACTTCTATTCTAAAGGTGCGATTTGTATATAAATATTTTAAAAAATCAATGTAATATACAATTTATTATTTTATATCTCAGTTTAGCAAGCGTCCTTGGAATTGGCCTCTTATTATTTTAATGCAAACATTCACGGAACCATTAATGTACGCTACAACCAGGAAACTGTATTGAATATTTAACCTTCAGTTTAATGATTCAAAATAGCCTAAATATGTTGTAAAATGTAATTTTTGTCACGGAACCAACAACCTTATTTCGTAACCCGTAAGATTCTTTCTCGAACTTTATTTTTCAGAGAATAAATTCGCATTTAAACGTTGTGATTTTGCAAGTAAAATTTCTGTTTGAGTCTTACGTAATGAGAATTTTAAAATAGATTGCTTACATGTCGGCTTCTTGAGAAAGTAATTAAACTACGTATTTTTAAGATAATTTTATTCAGAAATATTTTTAGGGCTCGCGTATGGAGTCGCGGTGCGTTGCGCGCCGCGTGGTGTGTGGCGTCGTGCGTTATGCTCAAACGTATACCATGTATGAGAGTGTTTACGCAGAAGCGTTTATTGGATGGAAGTAGAGTCACGCAGCGTAAGCCGCGGCGGTGTACGTATATGCAAGGAAAGGTGCGTGTGGTTGGTGCGCCTCTCCATGAGCGGAGAACGCGTAACGCAGCGCACAACGCGACGCGCGACGCACCATTACGAACGAGACCTTAGGAGGAGAGATATCATAATACTACGGAAATCGAATGTTCTTAGTCTATTAATTAACCTTTGTGTCTCATACAACACTGACGATGCACTGTATTGTGCGTACACCACAGACAATCAACCATAGATTAACACAAAGACTACTAGTGCATCGATAAGCGGTGTTCAAATTAATGTCATTCGGATTTAGATTAAAATAGAAATGATATGAAAAAGTGGAAGCTTTCGCTCTAATATATTCTGTCTGTATACCAACTATTTATTTATTATTTGTTATGTTCTAACTCAATTGCCATACCATGCCATCACGCCTGTAGTCCTCGAAGGGTTAGGCAGAGGTGTACCAATGTACACCCACAGTTCGCTGGTATGCTTAGGTCCCATGTAAGCCTATTGTCATTAACCGGGTACAAATCCTAACTCCGAGCTGCTACAAAGAATTCAATTTAGATTTGTTGTACAATTCAATTGTTCTTGAATTATCCTGTACACTCTGCAATAGCAGCGTGTGACGCTTCCAGTCTCCTACATCAATGTTCAGTAGTGACGTCATTCGACACAGGAGTGGGGATAGGGCGGGGAACTTCTCCAACTTTGCGCCAGTCTGCCCGGCTACCCAGCTCCCCAGTACTGCCTCTAAGCTTGACCATTAGGCACCGAACTGATTTCCTTACTTGAATGGCAAAGTTTGGCGTAATCACTTTAGTTAAAAGCCTTTTAGTATTAAGAAGTTGGCCAGTTGCTACATTTATACTAGAGTTGCAAAGGAATTAAGAAAAAAATCTTCAAGTATTTAAGGGAATTTAGCCAGTATTTTCAAAAAATCCTTTCTTTAAGTTGTAAAAGTTATATTTGAATGATAAACTTAAGTGAGTAATTCTTAACAAAACTAGATATTACGAACTAGCTTTTGCCTTCTACGTCGTGCAAGGGAATTTACTTACGGACCCTTAATCAAAAAAAAGAAATATAGCCTTTGTTATTCACTGATAGCTTTCCATATATGAAATAACGTTTAAAATCGGTTGAGTAGTTTTTGAGTTTATCAATTACAAACAAAATACAACTCTTTTCCCTTTATAATATTATTAGTTTAGATGATAAACTTTTCAACCTATAGATAATTGCATATTTCTGTATTTTATGTTTCGAACATAAAAAAAAATTAATGGCATCTTAAAGATGGACATTAAATAGCTTATGTACGAGTGCGAGTTATTTCTGTGAAACTAACCGATGTTAAAACTCTATAATGATTTTGGATATTAAACGCTGAATTTAATTTAAAATTTTAGCGTAAGTTTTGAATACCTTAACTGTTATTGCCGGATAGTAACGTAACACATTTTTTAGGTAATTGCATTAACTTGACGTAATTTATTTTAATTATTAAAGAAATTACGAAGCAAGATCAGGTTTTCGAAGCCTTTACTCTTAATTCTAATATAGAACTATGTTACACGTACTTTTCCCGTCAGTTACCTCACCACAAAAAGAAAACAATACGAACTAACTCTTTCACAGCAATCCCGAAAACTCTCAGCGTCAATACTTGTAGCCTTTATAATCCTCCCAAACTCCGGTGATCCGGTCTTCACAAACAATATCCGCGGCGGGCGGCCATCTTAATAATAATACCGCCGTAATATGATAAAACTAGCCTTACCCCGCGGTTTCACTCGCGTTCTGTTACATCTTTAATTCCTGCTGCCCGATGGTCTCGTAGTCTAAAGTAAACGCACACACTTGTGCACTATAATATTTCCTGCGAACTTGGTTAGTCTGCATTAAGTTAGCCGCTGTGGCCCTAGTCCAATCCCGTGGTTCTAAGCTTCAAAGTTATAGCATTTATTTATTTCGATTACACCATTTATAGGCACTTTTGAATTGTCATGAAGTTAGATATAAAGTTTAAGCTAGTTGTCATGTTACATAGCCTTATGACTTTCCTTGATAAACATGCTATATAAGATGTTAGGGTAAAAACGGGACTTGCTTAGAGGAAGGGCAGTACTCATGAAAATGAACCACTTTTACTATAGTACGAACCGTAAAATCGCAAACTCGACGACATGTAAGAAATAGCGGTTTTTTTTTCGCATTTTTAAGTTTTATTTCATAGTAAAAGTGTTTTTTTTTTTCATATATAATAAGCACTACACTCTCTTAAAGTACGTCCCTTATTTAAACTAACACCTTGTATAACACAAAAATCCTTTTTTTATTGGACCTGTAATGTACGACTGCTACGCTAAAGGTCTTGGGTTCGATTCCCAGGTCGAGCAAAAAGTGTCATTGGGTTTTTCTATGAAATTCTCTGTAACAGCTCGGAGTTTGGATTAGTGCCCGGTTAATGGCAATAGGCTCGCCCCCTATTAAATGGGACCTAAACATACCGGCGAACTGTTTGTGTACATTGGTACACCTCTGCCTAACCCTTCGGGGAATACTGGCGTGATGGTATGTACGAATATTTGTCTGTCTGTCTGAAAATAGTGCGTTCAAACAAACAAACTATTCAGCATTATAATATGTACACATAGAAAAGGCAAAACATCGGGTATTGTTAATTTAGATAGTGCAGTCACGTTTGAAGAGTTTCCTACGGTAATGAGAAAAGGCAGATGAGGACGTGCGAATTGTTGAGCTTGTTGTGCAGTATGAGAGTTGAGCTATTTTGAGCTTTCTATGTGAAACTACCTTTTGGAAGGGGCAACTAGATTGTATCCTTCTTTCTTGTATTTAACGGTAAACAAGTGCCTTTTGATATGTTTTTTTTTTCTATTTTAAATAATTGATTTGACTTTGACTTTGTGGAGATTTGGAGTTTCTTGCTAATTCTTCTCCATACCAAACTACCGTATGCAATAGGTGACTAGATTCAATAAGTAATTTTAGGTCACTTTTTGAAATAAAAGGCACACAGAAATGAGGCATGGTGGTACATTAATAAGTGATTGTGATCGTGACGATCAAGGTACTTTAACTTACATGGTTTTGATCTCTACCTTCTGTCTATACCTAATCTTAACAATATCCTTGCGCAGATATGCACAAGATATTTCTTAAACCCTTTGGTCCTCACTCAAGATGTAGGAGTTAATGGAATTCAATAAAATTATGGTTACGATAATAGTAACTGCTATAGTCGGGGGTTTATGTTATACTATAAAATAATTATTCCCAGAAATGTATTCAAATTAAAGTTTATTGTGATATCCGCCCTTTGAGCTTATCGTTTATTATAACAGTAGTACGGCTCCGACATAGCAAATAATTTGCCATTCAAGTTAGGGTTTTAAATCGTGTGGATTAAAATATGTTTTATAATGACAGGATAAAAAGTTGACGACTCGCGGGTGGCGTGCAGCTAACGATTGGATTTTTAAGGCTACTGTGTCGATGAGCAATGTTGATAGACGGCTAAATATCAATGAAAGATCGTCGGACTAGCTTTTCATACCATCTCGCCTGTATTCCCCTAAGGGTTAGGCAGAGGTGTACCAATGTAAACCCACCGTTCGCCGGTATGTTTTAAGTCCCATATAATAGGGGGCGAGAGCTATTCAAGGAGCTATAAATAGCCAAAGCATAGCTCGCCCCCTGTGTTCAGTACTTAATATATTGGTTATTCGTAGTGGGAGTGCTAGATCCTTCGCTATACAAAGATTGTGGGAACTAATACGAACTCTTGCTTCTAACATAATATGTTATGCCTAAGCTAATCCAAATGAGATTAGGTAGATTGTGCTTAATAATTTTCCTTTTTTTCAGGTAAAGAGTTAGGTGATTGATCTCTCTTCAAGGAATCGGTTTGCACTTTTCATTTTTGTATTAAGGTTTTAATGTCGATCACTGAGCTTGCTTACTAAGTGTTGTTAATTCCTTACTGAAAAGTTAGGTTATATTCAACTCACAAATATTTTATCATGGTCACAATAGGAAAAGGACAATTTGAATAAAGTGAGAAAAAAAATGTGTTTTTATTTGACTTTAGATCTGCCAAAATGATAGTCATGCAACCAGTTAAGCATATGTTGTTGCGAGATTAGGGCTCATTAATCAAAGCTTAGCCCAATTATTGAATTGGTACTTGGGGGACTCTTAACTTTCATCTTTAATTAGATAATCACGTACATAATTGTACCCTAAAACGTTTTCCAAAAGACTTCAACAATCTCGTTTGAAACCAACTAAAGGAACCAACTCGTAGTAGTGGTCTCACAAATCAGTCGGGAACTTAGTCCTTAGTCCTTACACCGCTGTTTCCACGATGGTCTTAGTAATTTAGAGTTACGAGCGCCAGCTAATGAGGCCTCTAGTGGGCGTCTTTGAGTACAATTGATTTATCTGAGAAACAGACTTAAACTGTTCTGTTTTGTTTCAAATTAAATGTTAGGTTTTTTTTCTTGTATGGAGATTTTTGCAAATTAGATTGTGTTAGATAATACAAGGATTTATATAAGCGTACATTATTGGAATGATTTTATTAATAAGGTGTGTCTTACAATGATTGAAGACAGAGATTACCTTTTCACAAAATTAAATATATGTGGAATGTGGACGAGGCGAAAGGAGTATGTCAGGATCGTAGCAGGTGGCGGTCCGTGGTTTCTGCCTACCCCCATGGGAAAAAAGGCGTGAGTTTATATATGTATGTAATGTATGTATGTAAATATATGTGGTCTATATTCGCTAGTGAGTTTATGTGCACTCTGCTTATTTGTTATAAGCGTGCATTCGTGCACTTATGTACACTTTATTTGTCCAAAAGTACGCTTGTGTGTATTATGTCTATAATTCATTCGTGGATTTAATGCTTTGAACATTTGTTAGTGTGCTCATGTGAGCTCTGTCTAATCGTTAGTGTGCTTAAGTGCAGTATATTTACCCACTAGTGCGCTTAAGTGCACTATGATATCCGTTAGTGCACTTATAAGCGCTAATTGGAATTTCTTATACCTATAATGTGAGTAATTCTCTAGACCGATTCCGGCCACGGCAGCTAATCTTAATGCAGAGGAGCCACGCACGCTGGAGATATTATAGTGCACAAGTGCGTGCGCAAACACAGGTGCACTTCCTCTTCCGTAACTCTCACAACCCGATTGGACGGCAATCCGACAGGACCGGAGAGAGATCAGGCGCAGGACCAACGGCTTTACGTGCTTTCCGAGGCACGAGGGTGTCACACACCCAACTTCCAAACTCCGAGCTGCTACTGAGAGATTCCTAATGGAAAAACCCAATAACACCCCCTCCCCCCCTCTTTCCTCTCTCTTCTTATATTACTCTTAAGTCGACGGGAGAAGAGTCATAGTCGCATCTACTTTATTACAATTCTACATGACGTAATGAACATATATCTACTATATTATCCTACAGGAGTGAGGTCCTGCTGAGAGCGTAGGCGTTGAGGACCCCTTCTTATTAATAAATTAACTGGTATATTCCTCCATATATGATAAACCTACCAAGTTTTCGTTTCAGAGGGTTCTATAACAATATTAGGTACAATTATTAAGGAGGTAACGCCTACACTAAATTACATAGCAGTGGTTATTAAACGTTACTTGTGTGATTAATTTTAGGTAGGTAGTTTTCGTGTCGGTCTATTAGTTTAATGTGAAATTGAAGGAATATATAGCGCACTAGTTGTACCCCGCGGATTCACCCACGTTCATTTTTGGCTACTGTTTCGCTCTCGTTGGTCGATTAAGGTTATAACCTTTCTCGATAAATGGAACACATCATGCCAAAAGATTTTTACAAATCAGACTTGTAATTCCTGAGATCGCGTTGAAACAAACAAACTCTTCAGCGTTATAATATTAGTATACTAGTTTTTGTCCGCGACTTCGTGCGCGGGGTTTATTTCCAATCGTTCTTTTTGAAAACCTATGGGGGAGGCCTATGTGCAGCTGATATGCGGATCCTGCGGCTGATATGATGATGATGATGAAGTTACGTCTTTGGCTACTGCTCCACTCCCGTGTGATATTATACCATCACGCCTGTATTTCCCGAAGGGTTAGGCATAGGTGTACCAATGTACACCCGCAGTTCGCCGGTATATTTTGGTGGTGGTGCCGGTTCGTGTGATATTATATTCCTATTCTTCACAAATCTGGCTATTGTATAAAAAAAGGTTTATCCAAACAAAAAACTCTTCACCTTTATATTATCAATATAGATTGAGGTATTCTAGATATAGTGCCTAAGGCCCAATGATAAAACCATCACAAAAACGAAATCTCTACCCATCTTAATATTTGTTGCAAAAAACCCTACCCGTATTTAAGTTTACTTTTGTGAAGTACTAAGTTTTTATTTCAGCTTTCAAGTTTTTAGTTACCAAAGAAGAAAGTCGCTGTTAATAATAATAGCAGCGTCTCCTGAAATCTGATGTTCCATTAACGTAAGCACCTCAGTAGATATCATTTTCAGACGTCATACTACTATTAATGTCAAATTCAGATTTAATTTTTAATGTTTGGCACTGCAAAAGGAATATATCGCTAGTAAATCGTATCCATACAAATATTGTAAATGGGAAAGTTGCTTTGTCTCTCTTTTTTGATGAAATTTGGTACGAGGTAAGTTTGAACATCAAGAAAGGATGTAAAAGTCAAAGTCGTATGATTTATTTTAATTAGACCAATAAATTGAACGTCAATCACATGATTTCTTTTTTTTTGTTATAGACTACTTTTTATTTCGCGATCTCATCTGCGTTCGCGATAGCCGCCATTTACGCGAACGTACTCGAAGGCAAAAGCTAGTGATACAATATTTAATGATGATCCTTTATTTGTCGTAACATGCGTTTACACACAAATTTAAGCATGCAAGATCTTAACAAAAATGTATTTAAAGATAGCCATCACCAATTATTAGGAATTGGCTTAGTCTTGTACTTAGTTTAGACTTGAAATGTAATGTGTCATTGTAAATTGGGTTTAAAATAACATGTAATTCTTAATTAAATATGTCAATGTTTCTTATTCCTATTTTATTTTTTGATCCAAAACTAGCGCAACTGTAAGTTTAAGTATAACAAATAAGTTGCATAACACTTGGTTTACATTGCTCATCCTATATTCTAGCAAATAATGGTTTCATTCAAAGTCTTAGCCAAATAATAACTTACAATGACCTAAATATCTATAAGCCGAATCGCTTTCAGCCTTCAGCAACTGGAATGGTGCCCATACCGAGAGAAAAGCGCTTCAGAAGAGATTATTTCCAAACAAATGATATTAATGTGCTCGCTACAAAATCATAGAATAAAAAGAAAACATTGTCCATTATGAGAACCTTTAATAGCGCAGACAGTCTGCTGATACACCCACGGTTGCAAAAATTGTGCTTCAAATGAATTTCATTTTAATGCCATTTTTTTTTAATAGTAGTAGAACTCTTTGTGAAGGAGCTCGTCCGAGGATATACCTACATATGTCTCTTGCATAGCAGCGTTGCTGTGTTCCAGTTTGAAGGGTATGGATGCTGGTGTAAGTACAGGGACGTGAGACATTTCAAGTTTGTCTCTAGGATAGCAACACATTTGAGAAGACAGATGTATGACGAGGCGAAAGGAGTATGTAAGAATCGTAGCAGGTGGCGATCGGTGGTTTCTGCCTACGCCCAAGGGAAGAAGGCGTGAGTTTATGTATGTACAAAAGTTGACTATGTCATCAAAACACGGTGGAAGGCCGTCATGACACAGATCTCTATTATGGATCTGTTCATTTTGACCATTAAGGTGCTGCACTTCTGTGTAGAACAGATGATTTTTACAAACCGTTAAAAAATGTTACCATTTGCGTCACAATATACCTATCGCCGTGTATTAAATTACATAGTCAAATCCCTTTATTATTATTTTTTTGTGTGGTTATCCTCATGAATACCCTCTGTCTGGGGATAAGGCAGGGTTATGTCGGACTCTCACCGACCAAAAATCCACGGTTCCTCCTGTTACTTCCTGGTGTTCGCATGACACACGATCCACGCCCCCGACTTATAATCAAATACCTACATAACTTCACCGTGTTTAATAAACTAATGAACCTACATTTCTTGTTACAATAAAACATAATTTACAACAACATTAATCTCTATACATTTCAAAATTTCGAAATAATAACCCGCCCTCAATTATGTAGGTACATACATGAACGATGGATATGTATCGTAGGCACATTTTCCCTTACAAGATAATTAGATTTCAATGCCGAATAAGCGCTGAACAGTGTCAGGGTACGTACGAAAATAGCTTTTATATGAAAACCTCTGTAATTTATTTCGCCGAGTTTTCCTATACCGTTTGCGAGAGCGAATCTACATTCGGTTTTTTTAAAGGCTATTGGGTATATTTTCCTTTGAAGTATTTATTTTGTGTATGCAAAAATATATGGATTGTGTTCCCTTTCACTGACGGACAAACTCATTTTTTATGTGTTTGTGTTGGCTAAACCGAACTGTGTTTTGTGGTTGAGAGATCGGCTGTGGGTAATTCAAGTCTGGGTGTTTTTGTTTAATTTTGTATAAGAAATGCTATGTAAGCTATAGAAAAATCTTTTTTATATGTTTCTGCCCTTATAAAATACACCTGCATGTTTATCCATTTTACTAATTAATTGTAACGATTTTTGATAATTTCACGGTGATCTTTGGCGAGAGAAGCTTAAGCGTTAAGAGATTGTGTGTTAGCTTATTTTAACAAAAATAAGCTCAATTAGAAGAATAAATTAAATTACTCCTAAAACCTCACAAATAAATAAAATTTAAATTTAAATTGAACCTTAATCAATAATGGATATAAAGCCTTTAAGCAAGACAGAAATACCTACAATATAATATATTTCGAGCAGAGAAAGGGTTTTTAGCTAAAATAGTATATTTTGGTACAGAGCGACCATTAGACTCTTTTACATAATTTACTACTTCAGTACAATGGAAATCCTATTTCAGTCCAAAAGCTTGAAATAGCACCAGAACTTTACGAATAATTATAAAACAAAACGATGTGCGCTCATCCCCGGGCGATGACGTCACAGCAAAGCAAACTTCTAAATTTAAAATATGACATAAAAAACAGAAAACCCTTTGACTACCCACGGCTATTTTTACACGAAATTGCTTTTCCTGAAATTTTAGCTGTTGGGTTATGTTACTAAAATCAAAGTGAAATCTACACAAAAAAATGAAAAAATGTCTGTTTGTAATATTAAAATAACAGCTTTTTAAATATAAATATGAATCTTAATAAGTTACTTATATCAACTGTACATAGTTTGTAATTTAATTATTATTATTATTTAAGTAAGTTTTGTGTTCGAAAAATAAAAAAAAAAATACCTTGAAATGAAAGTGAATAAATCACAGAAATAATAATAGTAAAGAAGTAAGCCGTGCAGTTAAATAGTTGAAACCTACTAACACGAAAAAACTATTTTTTTAATAACTTGTCTGTAAGTTTTGGCTTATCTCCGAAACTAGACCGATTTTAACGGGACTTTCACAGGTACACAGCTGATTTTATAAGGAGTAACATACTTTTATATAATTAAAAGAATTCAAACCCGCGCAAAAAAAATCGTTTCGGGTCCGGTAGTTTAGGTAAGCGAGTTTATATATTTGCAAACACACACACGATACAAGAGAAATTCTAATGAGGATATACTAGGAATAGGGTTATTTCGGTGGTATTTCGCATTATACACGTAGCCGCCTACCTAACTAAGTTTAGTATGCTAATGCTTGTCGTCCAGATCAATACAACGGGCGGCAGATAGATTCTCACACCCTCAAATGTTGAGGTATTGGCAGTTTGCCTTTTGGTTATAAACTGTTACATTTGACATACACTTAAAGTGGGTCTCAGTGGTGATTTTATTTAATTTATTATGGAAGGACAAACAGTAGAAAAAACACAATAAAAAAATGACAAAATATCTTAAATATCACACTAATATTTTAAAGGCGAAAGTTTGTGTGTGTGTATGTTTGTCTCTTCTTCACGCTTAAACGGCTGAACGGATCTGAATGAAATTTGACACTGAGATAGATAATAGTGCGGAATAACACATAGGCTACTTTTTGAAGCTATGACGTGAACGAAGTCGCGGGTAGAAGCTAGTCCGTACTAATATTATAAATGCGAAAGTAACTCTGTCTGTCTGTCTGTCTGTCTGTCTCTTCTTCACGCCTAAACCACTGAACCGATTTCAATGAAATTTGGTACAGATATAGTCTGGGACCCGAGAAAGGACATAGAATAGTTTTCATCCCGGAAATCCCCCGGGAACGGGAACTATTAATCCACGCGGACGAAGTCGCGGGTAAAAGCTAGTTACATATAAAACAATTATGCTACCCACTGTGTTCTCCACAGATAACACTTAAAAATATTTAAGACAAGCTTGTTAGCTAGTTGTTCTTGTTAGCAGATACAATTCATATACATATCTATTTACAAAACTAGAACTCTATCTATCTAGATTTTTAAATTTGTAAAACACAAAAAAAAAGTAAAATTTTGCGCATGCATAATTAAACATTACGTTATTATTAATTTATATTACTTTGCTGATCCTTTCGAGTTGCTTGGATTTGTTTCTTAAATTCAGTTTTACTAAGGAAAAGATTGGTATGTAATGATAATATCCTGGTTATTTCAAATCTCCTCATCTTACTCTTTCAGGGCAATTCAAAATGTCAATCTCGTAGCATTTCACCCGTAGCTCGTAGAGGCTCCGTAGTCTCGTAGCAAATGGCGTAGGTGCGTAATAAAACTCTTAAAGTTTTACTGATGAGATTGTTCGCTCTGTAATTGGTGTGCGAAGAAAAAAATTAAAGCCATTCGTTAGCAAATCCGTCGAGTCAGATTTACTAACGAATAGCTTTAATTTTTCGTCGCCGTGAAATTGTGTTATATTAAAATCGAGAAAAAAACGCTCACAAAATCACTTTTCTTGAATGGAGGCCACATTTAAGTTTTAACTTTATGTTATTTTTATTATTTGCTATGGCAGCACACTCTGTAAATTGAAGCGTCTACCTATTACGATTTAAAAGATACAGCTCTTTGACAGAAGGACAGATTGGCAGACAGATAAACCTTTTGCTTTTTGAATTTCGTAGCTCGTAGCACATTCGTAGCTCCATATAAATCTATGTAGGTTTGTAATTATTTTCAAAATTATACCATGATCATCACCAATTTCTAAGCAAAGCAATGAAAGTTCATTATTCGCTTTTCGAGCTTCGTAGCACCTTTCCGTAGCTCGTAGGCGCTCGTAGCAATTTGCGTAGGCAGCATGTTCAGTTTTTTTTTCATGATATTTATTCCCACGCTTTCGATTCGAGTACGATCAGCGACTAAAGTCGATTGACACTATTAATAGATATAATTTAAATAGATAAGAAATAACACGATGCACTTTTTTGCAGCATTTCATGTCCCTAAGAGTTTATTTTATGTTAATTTTGCATCCACCTCGGTAGCCCAGTGGCATTGAGAGCAACTGCTACGCTAGAAGTCTTGGGTTCGATTCCCAGGTCGAGCAAAAAGTGTTATTGGTTTTTCTATGAAATTCTCAGTAGCAACTCAGAGTTAGGATTTGTGCCTGGTTAATGGCAATAGGCTCGCCTCCTATTACATGGGACCTAAAACATACCGGCGAACTATGGGTGTCCTTTGGCACACCTCTGCCTAACCCTTCTTATTTTATGTGTTAGATAAGTTTTTAGCATTTCATGGCCCTAAGAGTTTATTTTATCTTAATTTTACATCCATCTCGTATTTTATTTGATATTGTGCTCAAAAAATTAGGATCTATCTCTAAATCTTAAATTGTAAACGTCTTTTGTTACTGATACTACCACAAGTTCAGTTGGTAGTAGTACTTTCTTGGTAATTGAGAGGGCGGTGTCTACCGACGCGTGAGGTAGGAGCGTAGTTACTAAATACGCGTGTTCCACGAATACGTGGGTACCTAATGTACGTGCCGTGAACTTGGGCTTTGTTGGAATCAGTATTGAACGGGGTTTGTTGATGTGTGAGGGTGTGTGTGTGTGTGTGTCTTGTTTAGAAGAGACATCTTTGTAAAAAAGATATGAGACAAAATTGTTTACAGTTATTTTTTAAAAGGAACATATCTGAACATATGGGTTATCAAAAAAAAAAAATTTGTAAATACATACCATCACGCCTGTATTCCCCGAAGGCTTAGGCAGAGGTGTACCAATGTACACCGACGTTTCGCCAGTATGTCCAGATCCCATGTAATAGGGAGCGAGCCTATTGCCATTAACCGGGCACAATCCCTAATTCCGAGCTGCTACTGAGAATGTCATAGAAAAACCCAATAACATTTTTTGCTCGACCTATGATTCGAACCCAAGATCTCTAGCATAGCAGCCGCGCTTAGGACCACTAGGCTAACAAGCCAGTCAAACAGTTACTTTATAACTGTGTTAGAAAAAATCTTAGAGCATGAACTACCTACACATGGTGGTGGAAATATGACACGCTTTTCCATAGATTCTATAGACACTTCAAAAAGTGATAGGCAAACTTTTACTATGGATTCAGTGGACACCTTTAGATTGCCGATCGCCGATACTAAAAGTAGCGTGTGTGCTGTGTCCCTTAAGAAAAAAAATTCGTTCGCTTCGTATAAATAAAAAAAAAACAAAATTACATACAAGGTCAAAATTTTAGGAACAGCATATCTTTTTTTACGTTACGAAAAGAATAATCACTCCGGCGGCGTTTAGAATCATGTAGGTAGGTATTTAAATCGCGATAACAGATTGTGCGACAATGTTTGTTCCGCCCTGTCCTATATTTAACAATCAGCTTTTGTCGGAGACTTGACCGAGGAGTCTTAAAAGGGGTCTTGAGAGAGGAGAGCCCTTTAATTAGGTCTTGTCACACAATCCACTGATGTCTGCTACCTATAAATTATCTACCCGCCAAATTGCTTCATAGTTTAGGTAGTTATCGTGATTTTCTGTATAATCAATGAGTGAATGAATGAATAAGTGACCTTTCGCATTTAAATCTCGAGACAATCCTACTCCTGTTAATATTATAAATGCCAAAGTTTGTGAAGATGGAAGGCTGGGTGGATGTTTGTTTGTAAGTCTTTCACGCTTAAACGGCTGAACGGATCTGGATGAAATTTGGCACTGAGATAGATTGTAGTGTGGAATAACACATGGGATACTTTTTATCCTAGAAAATTGTACGTTTCCCGTGGGATAATATATCCAATTTGACGTAGACGCTTCCAACCGGTCCTTTTGGAAATCTATAGGCGAGGCCTGCGTTCAGCAGTGGATGTTCTGTGGCTGATGTGATGATGATGGCGCGGAGGAAGTCGCGGGCAGAAGCTAGTTGACAAATCAAATCATGGATAAATAGGATTTCGATTCTAGACATTTGATCTATACATTCCGTCTAAACCCAGACAGGAACACACACAACAATGTTGCGGGTTGTTAGAAAGAGATACCGCGCCCCCGGAATGCAAAGAGCACAAGAAAGAACATGGATGGGTATTAGTCAGTAAAAGTCTGACACTCCCGCCCCGCCCAGGGCGGGAGAAGTCACTTGATGATTTCCCATCCGTAAAACAAGAAAAACACACAACAATACACAGACTAAATTTCGTATTTAAATAAGATTCAGTCTCCATACATTGTTATCTACACTCCTACATTTCGTTTATACAGGTATATATTCATCGACACAAGGAACGGTGCGTAATAGGCGCGTTTTTGTTGTTCCCAGCGGCGCCAAGGTGAAGGGCGAGATCGATAGCCTACACTCGACGCTTTGTTACTTGCACATTACTATACAATGTGACGCGAACCCCGGGTTCTGGGGAGAGAAAATTGACTTGTAGATGTAGGTATTTTTGATAGAAGAAGAATTTTATCATACTTACGAAAGCTAGATAAAAGTCTTAAATCAAAGGTTCTAGCACGAGTGTGCAAGACTCATAAATTATACCTTCTATTATCCTATTTATTTATTTAAACTTTATACAACTAAAAAGTAAAAAGGAGGACTCAATGTCTTAAGCACCTAATGCTGTCCCATTACTATTTATCTAGATACATTTTTACGCTATTGCTGTTTCAAATCTTTGAAAATTTAAGTTTTTTATAATATAGTGGTCTGTCGTACCGGCTGCTTATTCGCAACTTTTTAAAACAATGTTATGAGTATGCTAATTCTTTTACATTATGAAGTCACTAGCTTCTGCCCGCGACTTCGTCCGCGTCACAGTTGATGTGTTATCCTACGGGTACCGTACATTTTCCCGGGATAAAAAGTAGCCTATGTGTTATTCCAGACTATAATCTATCTTTGTGCCAAATTTCATCCAGATCCATTCAGCCGTTTAAGCGTGAAAGAGTAACAAACATCCATACATCCATACATCCATACATACAAACTTTCGCCTTTATAATAGTAGTAGGATTAGTTAGGCACGCTCAAAGATAAAAATTAATATTGGAAGTGTAGTAGAAACTTCCGCAAAAACTGCCCTTTGAGATCGTGGTTGCAGTATGTCCAGATCCCATGTAATAGGGAGCGAGCCTATTGCCATTAACCGGGCACAATCCCTAATTCCGAGCTGCTACTGAGAATGTCATAGAAAAACCCAATAACATTTTTTGCTCGACCTATGATTCGAACCCAAGATCTCTAGCATAGCAGCCGCGCTTAGGACCACTAGGCTAACAAGCCAGTCAAACAGTTACTTTATAACTGTGTTAGAAAAAATCTTAGAGCATGAACTACCTACACATGGTGGTGGAAATATGACACGCTTTTCCATAGATTCTATAGACACTTCAAAAAGTGATAGGCAAACTTTTACTATGGATTCAGTGGACACCTTTAGATTGCCGATCGCCGATACTAAAAGTAGCGTGTGTGCTGTGTCCCTTAAGAAAAAAAATTCGTTCGCTTCGTATAAATAAAAAAAAAACAAAATTACATACAAGGTCAAAATTTTAGGAACAGCATATCTTTTTTTACGTTACGAAAAGAATAATCACTCCGGCGGCGTTTAGAATCATGTAGGTAGGTATTTAAATCGCGATAACAGATTGTGCGACAATGTTTGTTCCGCCCTGTCCTATATTTAACAATCAGCTTTTGTCGGAGACTTGACCGAGGAGTCTTAAAAGGGGTCTTGAGAGAGGAGAGCCCTTTAATTAGGTCTTGTCACACAATCCACTGATGTCTGCTACCTATAAATTATCTACCCGCCAAATTGCTTCATAGTTTAGGTAGTTATCGTGATTTTCTGTATAATCAATGAGTGAATGAATGAATAAGTGACCTTTCGCATTTAAATCTCGAGACAATCCTACTCCTGTTAATATTATAAATGCCAAAGTTTGTGAAGATGGAAGGCTGGGTGGATGTTTGTTTGTAAGTCTTTCACGCTTAAACGGCTGAACGGATCTGGATGAAATTTGGCACTGAGATAGATTGTAGTGTGGAATAACACATGGGATACTTTTTATCCTAGAAAATTGTACGTTTCCCGTGGGATAATATATCCAATTTGACGTAGACGCTTCCAACCGGTCCTTTTGGAAATCTATAGGCGAGGCCTGCGTTCAGCAGTGGATGTTCTGTGGCTGATGTGATGATGATGGCGCGGAGGAAGTCGCGGGCAGAAGCTAGTTGACAAATCAAATCATGGATAAATAGGATTTCGATTCTAGACATTTGATCTATACATTCCGTCTAAACCCAGACAGGAACACACACAACAATGTTGCGGGTTGTTAGAAAGAGATACCGCGCCCCCGGAATGCAAAGAGCACAAGAAAGAACATGGATGGGTATTAGTCAGTAAAAGTCTGACACTCCCGCCCCGCCCAGGGCGGGAGAAGTCACTTGATGATTTCCCATCCGTAAAACAAGAAAAACACACAACAATACACAGACTAAATTTCGTATTTAAATAAGATTCAGTCTCCATACATTGTTATCTACACTCCTACATTTCGTTTATACAGGTATATATTCATCGACACAAGGAACGGTGCGTAATAGGCGCGTTTTTGTTGTTCCCAGCGGCGCCAAGGTGAAGGGCGAGATCGATAGCCTACACTCGACGCTTTGTTACTTGCACATTACTATACAATGTGACGCGAACCCCGGGTTCTGGGGAGAGAAAATTGACTTGTAGATGTAGGTATTTTTGATAGAAGAAGAATTTTATCATACTTACGAAAGCTAGATAAAAGTCTTAAATCAAAGGTTCTAGCACGAGTGTGCAAGACTCATAAATTATACCTTCTATTATCCTATTTATTTATTTAAACTTTATACAACTAAAAAGTAAAAAGGAGGACTCAATGTCTTAAGCACCTAATGCTGTCCCATTACTATTTATCTAGATACATTTTTACGCTATTGCTGTTTCAAATCTTTGAAAATTTAAGTTTTTTATAATATAGTGGTCTGTCGTACCGGCTGCTTATTCGCAACTTTTTAAAACAATGTTATGAGTATGCTAATTCTTTTACATTATGAAGTCACTAGCTTCTGCCCGCGACTTCGTCCGCGTCACAGTTGATGTGTTATCCTACGGGTACCGTACATTTTCCCGGGATAAAAAGTAGCCTATGTGTTATTCCAGACTATAATCTATCTTTGTGCCAAATTTCATCCAGATCCATTCAGCCGTTTAAGCGTGAAAGAGTAACAAACATCCATACATCCATACATCCATACATACAAACTTTCGCCTTTATAATAGTAGTAGGATTAGTTAGGCACGCTCAAAGATAAAAATTAATATTGGAAGTGTAGTAGAAACTTCCGCAAAAACTGCCCTTTGAGATCGTGGTTGCAAGCAAGACTGCTGCGTGTGGGTACTTGGGTTTAGCTATGAGTTTATAGGTTGGTGTTGTAGATAGTCAGAAGCCCAAAAGCAGGACAACCAGTCTTAACAAAGCGTATCGTGTTGCCTAGAAACTAGGTTGTTGAGGTCAGGTAGGCCATTGCTCCATATTGCTATTCAGCTGCATGCGGTTAGATTGTAAGCTGACCTCAACATAGTTGGAAAACAGGCTAGGCAGTGTAATAGAATATCTCATCATTATCATCATAATAATATTAGCCGTAGGACGTCCACTGCTGGACATAGGCCTCCCCCATAGATTCCCAAAAGGACCGGTTGGAAGCTGCATCCAGCGTTTCCTACGGTCTTTATCAGGTCGTCTGTCCACCTTGATAAGTAATAGATACATTCTCGTAAATATTTTTGTCTGTAAATTTGACTTTGAAATAACATTCGCTATATTTATTCCATAGTCCAACAAAAAGACAGTCGGATTTAATGTTTCGTGTATTCAAGAATAGTCATGTTCATGAAAACTTTTATTAGTTAGTAGGTACTGGGAGTGGTATGTACCTACATTCCAGTTACATCCCATAACATTTTTAATGCCTTTGTTTATTTATAGTATTTTTTATGGCGTCGGTGAAACTCCAAGGTCATAATAAGTTTTTTTATGTTTATTGTTTATGTTGTTTGGTTATAACGTAAGATAAAGGTGGTCGTGTTAGATGTGTTTTGTTTTTATGGGTGGGAGGGCAAGGAATAAAGTCGAAAAGAATTATACACAGTGAATATGTACGTGCAGAACATAATTCTAGACCCCTCTGCTTGTTTTCTTTTGAGAATGGGAAATCATCAAATGACATCTTCTGCTCTGGGGGAATTGGAAGGGACTGTCAGGCTCTTACTAACTAAAACCCATCTGAACTCCTCCTAATGCCATTTACGTTCCAGGGCCGTGGTGACTCTTTCGAACAAATACCGTGACCTTGGCAGGCACTGGCCCTAGCGGTCTTCGTCTACTATGCTTTAACTTTAATCTTATTAGCTTAAAAATAAAATAATGAGGTATGTACGCACAGTTAATAAAAGAAAACGGAAAAAGCTGAAGCTCCAATTTAGAATACAAGAAACCATCCAAAGATTCTTTTAAAAGAAATCATTACCAACCTACCAACCAAAACATTAACATTGTTAGTTGACAAAGTTAACCAACCAAAGAGACGAGTTTATTCACAAAAGTTACAAAACAAAATAGACAACTCTGATACTGACAATCAGACAAGTATAAAAGGCAAATCTTTGTCGGCGAACATCAATAAACTTCGCTCGTACAATAAGTTAGAAGTCTAGAACAGTTTGAATATCTGATTCTTCACCTAAGTTTCTCTAGAGAGTTATGTCCGTATTGATTGATATATTTACGCATTTTTATTTGGTGCTATATTTTCTAATACACTACACCCACATAAATACTATTAATACAAAGACTACTATAAATACTAGAAAAGATAAAATACTAATATTATAAAAATGAAAGATTTTTTTTGTTTGTTTGTACCGAATGAGCTACAAAACTACTGAACAGATTTTAAATTTTTTTTCACCAATAGATAACTAAATTATCAGGAAGTAATAGGCTGTATAACATCACGCTACGACACACGGAAGAGCAGCAGTAACCAAAAACTTTACCTGGGTGAAACACGCTATCCGGACCAAGTCGCGGGCAGAAGCTAGTCAAATATAAACACAATTTAGCCACATAAGCACAGATTAGCCGGAACAAACAGACAGACAAAAAAAAGCGTAAGTACCTTGTGAACTTTCAGTTTTATTATATAAAAAACTGTTATTTTGACATGACAAACAAACTCTTCAATGTTATTTATTTGTATAGTCACAAGAAAAATATTTTCGGTTAAGCTGTTACTTTGACCTTGACTTCGCGTGAAAGACATTTTGTTTTTTCTGTTTGGATAAAAAGAAGGAAAGATTAATGGAGATCTGATAAGTAAACAGTCTATGTGTTGTCTGTTTTTTCACAAAAGGAATAATTGTGTATAAGGCAGTGTTAGACGATTCAACCAAATTGATCTACTTTGATTGAAATGACAGACTTGGCTGACGTTGATAGATCCACTTTCATGTTTACATGATTCAATTTGGTTGATTCATCCAAATTGATTGGTATGCGTGAGTCTGTCATTATCATGTGAAGCTAATAGGAATACTATGATACATTTCATATTTGAAACTACTTACCAGGTAGATTAAAAGATGTCTGCCATAAGGATTTATGAAGCTGTATTTTTATAGAATAGAGCAAGAACTTGAATAGCTAAATAAAATTAATTAAAAACTTATAAATTATAACAATTATAGGAGCATCGCTGGGGCAAGTGACACTGGCAGCATTCCCATGTTTTATGACATTGCTAATTAAAAAAAAAAAAAAAATACCATCACGCCTGTATTCCCCGAAGGGTTAGGCAGAGGTGTACCAATGTACACCCACAGTTCGCCGGTATATTTAGGTCCCATGTAATAGGGGGCGAGCCTATTGCCATTAAACGTGCACAAATCCAAACTCCGAGCTGCTACTGAGAATTTCAGAGAAAAACCCAATAACACATTTTGCTCGACCTGGGAATCGAACCCAGGACCTCTAGCGTAGCAGTCGTGCTTAGGACCACTAGGCCAACGAGGCAGTTACATTGCTAATTCTTTGGCCCAATAATAGACCAGCCTTCTGGTCACGTGATTTGACTGAAAATTCCTTTTTATTGGACGGTACAGTCGCATAGAAGAAGGTGGTGGGCAACGGATGGATGCGGGCTGCCCAGGACCGGGATGGTTGAGCGACACCTACGTACAGCAGTGGACGGCTATAGGCTGATATGGTGATGATAATGACAGATGCAAAGATTTTATTTCTGTAAATACTTACGCATTTATTATGCTTTGGATTAATTTTAATATTACTTGTGCACGTTTAGTTTAATATTTACTTCATTTTGACAGTTCAAGACACTTCTAAAATACATAAAAAAATTGAACCAAAAACATATTTCATTCAAACAGATTAGTTAAGGAATATCAATAGGTTCGTTTTCAAAATCCATTAAAAACTTTGTCCTCATAAATCCCTTTGTCCCCTCCCCGAACTCCTGGGAATAAGACCTCGTTGTTTAAGTATATAATAAGTTAATTCAGTACGCAAACGTTCGTCCCCTGAAAACATTTATTTTGTTTGAGTTAAAATCAGATTAAAATTTTTGACCGTGTACCTAGGTATGTTTGAGAAGGTATTATTAACAAAGATATAGGTAGTAGGCAGAAACGCGGTTGTTAATAACGAACCGTTTTAAGGATGTATCAGGATGATGAGGCTCTAATGAGGTAAATCCAGTTTTTGAAAAAGGGTGGCTTAATTAATTAATTTAGGTATTTATGAGGAGCACCTAGCTTCAACTTTTTGTCTAACTAACCGACTACTTGACAATTCAAAAGTGGCTGTAAATAGTCTAATCGAAATAAATGCCTTTGACTTTGACTTGGCAGACGTATAAAGATCTCCTTTTTGACATTAGAACGGGTAATATTTTTTTGGTAGTAATCTCATGTCACGTAGGTACTTTATAACAATGAGAGTAAAGTGAGCTTCATCTGTTACTTTGTATTCTGTAATCGTAAAGAATGGTTCGTTAAGCATTTTCTTTTCAATAAACACATTCGTGGTGAAAAATTTCAAATTTTAATGTCGTATAGAACAAACAAGTTGTTGACCCTTACACCTACTATGCAATAAAGAAAATTGAAGTGTCTGAAAATAACAGCTTTTTACAAGAAAAATATAAATATTAAGATGGTATTAACCACAGAAATATATAAAAAAAAACATTCTTATATCTGTGGCATAAACAAAAAAAAAACTATTTTTTGAATTTTTGTCTGTCTAATTGTTAGTTCCGGCTAATCTCCAAAATGGCTGGACCCGGTTTTAACTGGACTTTCACTGACAGATTGCTGATGTGAAGACTAAACTCGGCTTCTATTATTTTACAAAAAGAATTAAGATTCCGTGCAAAAAGATATAAAATCCCGTGGTAAAGTTTATGTTAGTGACTACATACAACCGGGGCTGCGGGTTGTTCGAAAGAGATACCGCGCCCCCGGAACGGAAAGGGCATATGAAGGAACACAGATGGGTTTTAGTCAGTAAAAGTCTGACACTTAGGGCGGGGGAAGTTATTTGATGATTTGCCACCTATAAAAAAAATGTGACAAAATACATACATACCATCACGTCTGTGGCAGAGGTGTAACAATGTACACCAACACACTGTGGGTGTGTTAGTAAACAAAAGTAAACACAACAACGTAACAAAATTAAAAGTGGATTGGATAGGTATAGATCTATCTTTAATTTAGTTTGTACATCAGTACCTAATTATTTGCGTCAAATACGTCTGACAGTAGCAAAATAATTTTCCCAGTAAAGTAAACACGCAATTAATTTCCAGCACAGTTTGCAACATTGCACCGACAACCGTCCGCTGATTCAGCGCTTTCAGACGCCATTCGGTACCCAGTTCCCTTAGTTAACTCAGCTAACTCAATTACTTGGAATACGGTGTTTTAGTTAGGAACTGAAGTTTGAATATTCTTTAGATAAAGACTACCTTACTTCGTTAGCGAGAGTTTTAATTACATATTGACTTGGCTGGGATATTTTAAATCAGGTCTTTATAATCGGATTATAAAATGTTGGATTACCTACTTGTCTGCATGGCAAATAATGCAAAGGCCTCTTCTCATACAGATACGGCACAAGCATTGATCACCACGCTTGCTTGACGCGGATTGGCGATTTCAGACTGACATTGATTTTAAGTCCAGGTTTCCGCACGATGTTTTACTTCACCGATATCAGCGTTGTCCAAGATAAAAATGAAAGGACATGTAAATTGTTTTTTTTTTTTTATTATATCTTTGGGTAGCGAACAAGCCGACGGCCCACCTAATGCTAAGTGGCCATTTCTGCCTATAGACTATGTGCAATACCTAAGGCCTTGCAAATGCGTTGCAAGTTGAAATATATCATGTGCCTGTAATTTCACCGGCACCCAAACCCTTCAAATCTTTAAGTGAATGATAAATGATTAATTCATTATTCAAAAAGGTTCTACCATTTAAGTATTGAAAGCGATGTTAAGTATTGCCTTCTAATATATATTTTTTTCCAAAATGAGTACTCCCATTAATATTTCTTTAGTTATAGGCTAACTCATGTATACACCAAGGCAATAAACATGAAACACAAAAGAAAGATCAGAAAAATAAACATTGGGACGAAGTTACAATCATAAATATAATAGTAGTATTATTATGTACACACATTACGGATACAGTTGATATGTACAGACAATGATATTACGTATAAAAGGCAAACTCATTTCCAGAAATACGCGCGGTCGGAAATTGCGTCATCCATTTGGCGTTAAACCTAAATAAAAACGAGGTCTTTGTCCTATTAAGTACAATAACAATCGCCAAACGGGGTGCAATAAAAGAAACACCAAGAATGATGGTATTTATGGATGTATGGCGCGCCCCATGGTCAGTACTGCTGCCAACCTTGGATGAATGGGTAATTTTTGTAACGCGGCATGAGAATAAAACAGGAGGCTAATCTAATATTAGAAATCGTTTAAAATCTAACTCAGGTCATCAGTTCCTAGGTCGAGCAAAAAGTGTTATTGGGTTTTTCTATGAAATTCTCAGTAGCAGCTCGGAGTTTGGATTTGTGCCCGGTTAATGGCAATATGTTCGCCCTCTATTACATGGGAACTAAATATACCAGCGAACTGTAGGTGTACATTGGTACACTTCTTCCTAACGCTTCGGGGAATACAAGCGTGATGGTATTGTTTAAAATCAAGTTGAGATCTCATGTCAGCGACAATCAATGTCAAAATCTTGTTAAAAATGCAGGTATAATAGAGGTATTTTTGACAGATTGAGTCTGAAATTGGAATGTAGGTACACTCCTAAATATAGTAATAGTAGGGTTGTTCCCTTGATCTCAGTAACTATAAATGTTATTTATAACCTATTTGTATCTTCTTCTATATCGTTTTTTGTTGTTGTATTGCGCCTGTGGGATGCCTGGTCAGATCACTTGCAAATAAGAATTGTATTTTAATTTAAAGATGATAATGGGTAGCTGTTCCCTAACAACATCCATAACTGTACTTTAATATTACCTTATGTAACCATCTTTTATACACGTTACGTTAAGCAAATAAATGAATATGAATATGGGGTATTAACTTATATAACTCGTACTCTCACGGGAGAAGAAAGTTCGGCAAGTGCTATAAGTAGATAGTGGAGTGGAGCCTTGGATAGTCGAAGCAGAAAACCCCAAGTCATGTTCAGGTCCCATTTAAGGTCCAGTATCAGAAGTACTATTCTTTCATCTCTTTAGTTAGACCATCCAATATCAAATTAGTGCACAAATGACTGTAAAACTACCTCTAGCGCTTGACCCTAAAAGGGTAATCACAAAACTTTTCTACATTCCCTTAACCGTGCAATTACCTAAGTAGAGAAAAAAAAGGTGAAGCGTAGTTGTCTGACCTTGATCTTGGAGTGACGTCATAAGCGGGGTGTTCCACCCTCGACGCCCACGGAACAGTGTTTAAACACAGGCTTACAGTAAGGGTGTGGTCACAGTGAGCGCGAGGGTCGTTCAAAAGGCTGAACCAATACTTGTATGGCCTATAAATAGTTGTGCCTGATCTGGCGTTTTGTGTATGTGTACTTATATGTTTGTAAACGCAACCCCGACATAGGAGAAAGTCCTAGCACGAAGCAACGATTACTGTTTTAAAGAAAATAAAAAATAGTGTAGGTACTGTCTTTACACCCGCTTTCGATTATCTTTTGGTATGGCCAAAGCTCAATGCTAAGTTTGCCAAAGACAATAGCTGAATTCGTTATTCCGTACTAAGGTGCGAAAGAATAGAGTTTTCTTGGCAGGCTTCCTGGCTGGTTTAAATGGTAATTTATATCCTTTGGGCAGAATTGATGGAATCCTTTTGGGACGTAAGATTTATTCTGTTGGAATTCTTTGTAGTAGGTGGCGTGGGTTTGACTTTATTGCTGTGGGCTAAATGGCCTACGTATGATCACACCTGGCCTAGGAGCTACGTCGCAATCAGCTGGACTGCCAGCTATGGCAGGAATAATTAAAAATTGTGATGACCGGGGTTCCAAGTAACTGAACAATGAAAGAAACTAAGACCGCTTAACAAGTTTACTTGAATAATAATATTGCTAAATATTCAGCCGCATTTCCAAGTTACAAGCCAAAACAATAATGATGGAACAAGATAAAGTTAAACAAAGAAAATCTACTAATTTGTAACATGTAGCTTAAGTACTAACACCTTAACCATTAAACAATTAAAACAAATAAAGTAAATAATATTGACACAAAATAAAATAAAAGATCAAAATAAATAACAAAACAAAATGTCTCGCACAACAAAAAGAGAAACACTTGACCGGGTTCGAACTCGACGTCACAGACTTCGGATCGGCCTCTATGCCCCGAGACCACGTGGCGAATATGTCGATCACTCAACTCAGCTCCGTGATGACGACACACTATTTCATCAATCGCAGATGGACCTTCAATTTACAATAGTATTATGCCCGAACAACAAGGGCGTTTCCACAAGCTGAGGACAAAATGAGAACAGTCAGACTTGAAAAGTATTCCCAACTATCCAACCTACACTACGTTAAATAGACGCAACACTTACCCCGTTACTTCGACAATTTGCACACAAATTCACTATACTGCACTATTGATAATACTTATTTCTATTCTGTATTAACTCCCGAACTATATTGACTTTAATTCCAGGAAAAATGTAAGTTCACTCGGAGCAACCGTTACGCAGCATTTCTTTTCCATTGACATCTCATGACATGACAACTTATTATTTTCTGGCTACCCTCACCTGTCCGTCATCTAATAAAATGTTTTAAAACTATTGTGGTGAGTCTAGTAACACCATCTATTAGAAGACTGGGAAATCAAGATGTCGATCATTACAATATCCCCTCTCCTCTAAAGAATCCGACCGGATTCAAACCAGACGTTTCAGGTCACAAGAATGCCATTTGCCTAAATCTTTGCCCCTGAAACTCCTTAATCTGTAAACGTCGTCTGATATCTTTTCTGCTATCACAGCTTTTTCATACTTAGGGGCTAATTTAGACATAAAAGCCTTGTCAGCATTTGACAAAAGTTTAGTGCGCTTCCAAACTAGATCACCAACTTTATAGTTACATATGCGACGTCTTTTGTTGTACTGTTCGCTGTTTGTTTCATGTGATTGCCGTATCCTTTCACAAACCTCGTCATAAACCTTACTTCTAAAGGCTATATTTGTTTCAAACTTCCCTTTGTCAAAGGTAATCGGTTCGCCTGGTTCAAAGCTATAGGGTTTAATGCCCTGGACCATCGTCTCACGTCCAAAAAACAAATAGGCTGGTGTTTTCCCCGTCACTTCATGAACTGATGTTCTGATTGCATGTCCTATGTGTGGAATATACTTGTCCCATTCTTTGTGATTTTCTTCAACGTAAGAAGCTATAGCCGATCCAATCACTTTGTTTACCCGTTCAGTGGGATTGGCCTGAGGATGGTAGTAAGGGGTATACCATAGTTTTACACCGTATCCTGAAACTAGATCCTTGAAGTGGTTGGATACAAATTGCTTTCCATTGTCACAAACTATTACACTAGGGGTTCCATACATTAAAAATATCTGTTCCTCCAGTATTTGGACTATAGTTGATGACTTTCCATTCCTGAGAGGATACAAAAAGCAGAATTTGCTGAACCAGCATGTAATGACTAGCAGCATAGTATTACCATGCTTAGATTTCGGAAAAGGCCCCATTAGGTCCATAGATATAATCTGAAAGGGTTCGGTTACTTCTCGTTGCTTTCCCATTAAGCCTGATGGCCTATTTTGTGAGTATTTATATTTTGCACACACTTCGCATTTCCGTACGTAGTTTTTCATGTCCTGAATTAATGATGGCCAAAAATATCGCTGTCTCGCGCGGTTGATCGATTTTTTAACGCCAAAGTGACCAGCTGTAGGATCATCATGACATTCCTTTAGAATTCCTTGACGTAGCGATTCTGGGATCACAAGTTTCCAACTATCATTTTCATCGGGAAATTGTTTTAATCTCATGTGTTTCCATAGTAGTCCTTGACTAATTTCCCAGTCCGAGTCATTCTTCCCAGAGAGCACCAAGTCCTCTTTTGATTTATACCACTCATCTTTATCTTCTGGCTTTATCTCCAATATATTAATTTCTTCAGTCGCTCTTGATAAAGCATCCGGCACAGTATTATACTTGCCTTTGCGATGGACTATTTCATAATCAAATTGTTGTAAGCGCATAGCCCACCTTGCCAAACGGCCATGAGGGTCCTTATTACGGTGTAGCCATTGAAGGGCACTATGGTCGGTAATAACTTTAAAATGATTCCCTTCAACATATGGACGAAATTGTTCTACGGCATGCAGAACGCTTAATAGTTCTCGCTCAGAGGCTGAGTACTTGCATTCTCTCTCTGTCAGTTTCCTGCTCGTGTAAGCAATGGGAACCTCTAGACCTTCGGACATTTGAATTAAAACTCCACCAGTCCCCCTGTTAGATGCGTCACATTGAATAGAAAAGGGTTTTGTAAAATCAGGCACTCTTAAAACTGGTGTCGAAGTTAGGGCTGTCTTTAGATTTAAGAAAGAATCTTCGGCCTCTTTATTCCATTCAATGCATTTAGTCTTTTTACCTCCCTTAGTTAGCTCATGAAGTGGAGCTGCGACGATGGCAAAATTTTCTACAAACCGCCTGTACCAACTAGCTAGACCAATAAATCGCTTTAGCTCCGTGTAGGTTGTAGGCCTAGGATAGTCGAGTATCGCTTTTACTTTATCCGGGTCCGTACGTAATCCTTCCTTGTCTACAATATAGCCCAAGTATTTTAAGGACGATCTCGCAAATACGCATTTCTCCAGGTTGATCGTTAATCCTGCTTCCTTAAGTTGATTTTTTACATGTGCTAATGACGATAAATGGCTATCAAAGCTTCCGTCACATATGACGATGTCATCCAAATAAGTGAACACTCTACTTTCAAATTCTGGCGTGAACAAGCGGTCCATCAAACGTTGTTGGGTTTGAGATGCATTACTTAGCCCAAATGGCATGACTTTGAACTGATAAAGTCCTTTTCCTGCCAGTCCAAAAGCAGTCTTTTCCTTGCTTGTTTCTTCTAGTGGTATTTGCCAGAAAGCTGATCGTAGATCAATAGTTGACAGGTATCGAGCATTTTTCAGACTGTCCAAAATGGTTGTAACCCTAGGCAAGGGATAAGAATCCTTTACTGTAACCTTATTTAACTGTCGACTGTCGAGACACAATCGATTCTTGCCCGAAGGTTTCTTCACCAGTAGTACAGGAGAACGCCATGAACTGAAGGAGGGTTCTATTACATCATTATCTAGCATATCCTGAATTTCCTTTTCAAGTTCTGCCATAATTGGGGGAGCGAAGGGGTACTGTCTATGTTTGACGGGTAAGCTGTCCCCGGTATCAATTCTGTGTTTGATCAACGATGTCCTTCCTAAACCTTTACCAATGTCGGCTTCCATCTCCTTTAACAACTTGTCAAGGCGCTCTTTCTGTGGAATAGTCAGTTCATCCCGCGAAATTACTGGTTGTGAGACATTCATTTCCGTAATGTCAGCAGTCGATTTCCCTGCCCCTATAGCTAAGTTGAATGACTCAAAAAAATTCATTCCTAAAATAATATCATGTTTTAAACAGTCCATTATATAAAAATCTACCACGTTATATTTTCCCGTAAACTCAATGGGTAAATGAACAATGGAATCCATCGTATGGTAGGTGCCATCTGCCGTTGAGATCATTTGCTTCTCGACTTTATGTTCTGGAAGCCCCAATTTCGTGATCTTCGTTGCAAATTGCTGCGAAATGACTGAGATGGTGGCGCCAGAATCTAATAATCCCACAAACGGCTGATTTAAAATTTTTATTTCAGCGTAATACCGATTATCTTGCCTGTGCTTATTAATATTACAGATCTTTCCTGTTTTAAAAAGGATCGAAACTGTGTGTAGCCATTGCTGCCAGTCATTCGAGGTGGAATGACTTAGCTTGTCGGGGTACGATCGGCCGGCATCGACTCCGACTTGTCGTTTCCCTTATCGGTAGAATTGCATGGACATTTATTTGTCGTTTTCCCGAAACGTCCACATTTATAACAGAAGAGTCTCTGTTTTGGCAACTTACAATCCCTGAAACGATGTCCTGGAGCTCTGCAGTTCCAACATTTTGCTATTAGTCCTTCCTTATTATCTATGGCTGCCAGCTCAGTCGTGTTTTCATTCCGTGTTATCTTAGAAGTATTTCCCTGATATGCTAAATCTTTTTCCAAAGAGCGATCACTATGAGTAGGTTCTCTGAAATTGTCACAGCTTAACTTAGTGCATTCAATAATCCTTAGAATCGACGTTAATTCGCTCACCGAATGAAAGGTGTCTCGGCATATGGCCCTCTGAAAATAGGGTTGTAAATTCTTTCTAAGTATCATCAATTTTTGTGTTTCAGGAATGGGAGTAGGTAGCCGATTAAACATGTTCTGCATAATTGCTATATAAATCAGAATGCCCTCCTGGTTGCTTTGGGTTCTTTGCTTAATCTCCTCCAATAACTCTTCTTGGTAATACGGTTGTTGAAACGTGTCCAGCAGTAACCTCACTAATTGAGTCCAATTAGTTACTGAGTTTTTATTGGCTCTAAACCATATTAAGGCGTCCTCTTCGAAGAAATCTATGGCATACCGAAATAAGTCTTCATCGGCAGCATTCCGCGCCTCTTTAAGTTCCTCGATCCTTTCCAAAAACGCGTTCACACTTACAGTGCCCTTACCACTAAATTTAACACCCCAGTCTTTAATGGGAACCAGTTTCCGTTTGTGAAAGCCATTATCAAAAGTAGAAGTTCTTTGTAAGCATGGATGACGTGAAAGACTCGGTCTCTCTAAGGCGGTTCGTGGCATGTCATATATGTTGGCAACGGTAGACTGTGAGGCTCGATCTCGGTGAATTTCCGTGTCCTCCTCCTTTGGTAAAGTAGTTTTCCCTGAGCTTCGGCACTTTTCCAATTGCCCCATTATCTGCATGGCCTCTTCGCCCAGAGACTTTTGTAAGATGTCTTTGTCATGTTCAGAAATCACATCCTCGTCTTCACCTTCTTCTTGCTCAAGCTGTCTTAGTGACGACAAGGTATCCTGGATGCTCTTTAGCAAAGTCAAATGACTCTCAGTGTCAGCAGACTCAGAAGGTATTATAAGTTTAGCACGGTTCAACAAGTGTGTTAAACGAGAGTGTATGCGTCTATACAACGAATGCTCGGGACTGTGCGATAGTTCAGATATAAGTGAAGTTATTGCAGCTAATTTTTTTTGACATATCAATATCTCATGATTTGGGTTATCAATGCAAGATTTAGGAGCTTTAAAAGAAATAGACGACTCTCCCGACTGCTCTCGAACTAAAATTTCCCGCAAAAATTTCCGCATAGTCGCCACGGTCCTACAATCCAGAATCCCGCGACAGGCCAATTCAAACTCAAGCTCATCTTTATGCAGTGCATTAACATCCATGATCAGACAGTAATAATATTTAAAACCCGCTTAACTTCAAATTAATCTGCTGAGTAGGTTTCTGTCCGCGTAACAATTTTAATTCAATAACATAACATTTTTTTTTTTTAATTTTTTTTTTTTTTAGTGCTGTATTTACCAAGCTTTGTTGACAATAATAATTACCTAAATACTTTACCAAGCTTTGTTGACAATAATAATTACCTAAATACACTGAATAACCACAACTGTTAAACACCTTGTTAATCTTTCATTCAGTTAACCCGTGGGCGCCAATGTGATGACCGGGGTTCCAAGTAACTGAACAATGAAAGAAACTAAGACCGCTTAACAAGTTTACTTGAATAATAATATTGCTAAATATTCAGCCGCATTTCCAAGTTACAAGCCAAAACAATAATGATGGAACAAGATAAAGTTAAACAAAGAAAATCTACTAATTTGTAACATGTAGCTTAAGTACTAACACCTTAACCATTAAACAATTAAAACAAATAAAGTAAATAATATTGACACAAAATAAAATAAAAGATCAAAATAAATAACAAAACAAAATGTCTCGCACAACAAAAAGAGAAACACTTGACCGGGTTCGAACTCGACGTCACAGACTTCGGATCGGCCTCTATGCCCCGAGACCAACTGGTCAGTTAAGTGCCGTGGCGAATATGTCGATCACTCAACTCAGCTCCGTGATGACGACACACTATTTCATCAATCGCAGATGGACCTTCAATTTACAATAGTATTATGCCCGAACAACAAGGGCGTTTCCACAAGCTGAGGACAAAATGAGAACAGTCAGACTTGAAAAGTATTCCCAACTATCCAACCTACACTACGTTAAATAGACGCAACACTTACCCCGTTACTTCGACAATTTGCACACAAATTCACTATACTGCACTATTGATAATACTTATTTCTATTCTGTATTAACTCCCGAACTATATTGACTTTAATTCCAGGAAAAATGTAAGTTCACTCGGAGCAACCGTTACGCAGCATTTCTTTTCCATTGACATCTCATGACATGACAACTTATTATTTTCTGGCTACCCTCACCTGTCCGTCATCTAATAAAATGTTTTAAAACTATTGTGGTGAGTCTAGTAACACCATCTATTAGAAGACTGGGAAATCAAGATGTCGATCATTACAAAATATATTGTTAATATTCCAAACTTTGACTTTGGGATCGCACCATCATCTGCCTAATTTTCTCCTTACTACGAGTATATACTATAGTAATACGCCAGTCTAATCAGATGCTGCTGAATTCCAGGGTTTTACATGGAGCTTCTTGCTCGCTTGGTTGCTTTTTGGTTACAGCTGTAATTCATAGATCCTTGACAGTCTGTACAAGTCATAACCCTGAAAGTGTGATAACCAGTCTTACCAAGGGATACACCTCGGTTAGACTGGTAACTGTATTGCCAAGGTTACTGAGTTGTGGAGGTCAGATAGGTAGTCGTTCCATGTACAAGACTGGAATTCTATTCAACTGCTGCATTCGTACCCAACATAGTCGGGAAAAGGGCTAAGCTGATGCTGGTGCCATCCCAAAGTTGGGAAAGAGGCTAGGCAGATGATAATTTCGTAAGCTTTCCCCATCTATTTTTACAAAATCATCATAAACCTTACTGCGGGTACGAAAAAACTTCACTCCAAACCTACCCATCCGGAAAATAAAATGAAGTTATTCATCAAAGAATTCCTTTATTCAGGCTTCAACTTTTTCCATTCTCAAAGGCGTTTTCAAGCCATCGTATCGAAACTTAATCACTGTCAGTCATCGTTCCTTTTATCGAATAATCTTTGTAACACGTTTAAAATGCTAACGAGTATGACGTAAGCTTCTACAGAGTTCTAGTATTTCTATAAATATCGGTTCTCGATGTTAATAGAGTATTATTCTGGTTTACTTGCCTTAGTAATCAATATCAGAGCTACATTGGTTTCTTTTCTTTACGTAAGTCTGCAATTAAAGTGTAGTTTTCAATTAGAGTGTACAGAACTATCTATTTATATTTTATTTAAATCCTAATTATCCTAATACTATCCTAATACTATCCTAATACTATCCTAATACTATCCTAATACTATCCTAATACTATCCTAATACTATCCTAATACTATCCTAATACTATCCTAATACTATCCTAATATTACCCTAATACTATCCTAATTTAAATATAGGTACTTTCATAAAAGTTAAAAATCATATTTATTGTGCGCAAGTAATAAAAAGATGGGGGACATGGGGATGTGTGTTGCGTTTTTTGATGCACATTTTAATATCGCTTTTTAGTACAATTTATTTGCAACGTCTATATTTTTTTATCATTATCATCATAACAGCCACAGGTCGTCCACAGCTGGACATAGCCCCCCCCCCCATAGGTTTTTCCCACTTCCATATAAGGCTAAATATTAGGTATTACATTCCTGCGACAAAATAATCGTGCGATAAAAAATATCAGTGCGCGTCCCCTCTATCAGGTTCCCAATCCTCATTCTACTGATTTTAATTAGGCTAAACGTAGTTTAACATCCCGTGTTATGTCATAAAAATAAAGCGAAAACGTCATTAAGTAAGAATACGCAGTAACTTGAGATTTTATGGAGCCATAAAAAGGTGGATCTCATAAATTGACGAATTTTCCTTCACACTGTTCTTGCGAGATTCGTATCTGTTTTTTTATTATAAGTGTTAACTTTTGATCGGGAAACCGGAGATGGAAATACAGGGATTTATGACGGTAGTATCTAAGGGATAATATAAAGTAAATACGATTTTTGTGTGAGGTCGATTCCGAGGTCACACAAAGTGTAATTAGGTTTTTTTCTATGAAATTGTCAGTAGCAACTCGGAGTTTGGATTTGTGCCCGGTTAATGGTAATAGGCTCGCCCCCTATTACATGGGACCTAAAATATACCGGCGAACTGTGGGTGTACATTGGTACACCTCTGCCTTACCCTTCGAGGAAGGCGTGATGGTATGTTTTATTTGTAATTAAAATTTCATCTCCTGTTATGAACTAACATTTAATTAGTAAAAGCATTTTGTGTAAGGAAACAACGGCTAGCTTCATTGGCAGTCAAAGGCAGAAAAGTTACGTAACATCTTATAAAACCTTTTTACATTTAGTTTATTATGTAATTATTTTTTATGTGGGGGTTGCAAAAATAACCCTTTCAAATAGGCCTCTTGGGGTCTATTGGGGTGGGGAACATAAAAGAATCGTTTTAATTACTGGTTTCGCGAAACGTGACATTTTTATACTTTTATTTTAAGAAACTGTACAATATTTGTTTATTAAAAGTTGCGAAATCAACATCTTTTGTTTGTCAAGGCAAGAACTCGAGGCACGTGGGTGGTTTTCATTTGAAATAACGGGTGGAGGGGACAAAGTTTTACAATAGATTCAGTAAATATTAATACATTTTTACAGCCTTAAACTAATCATAAGAAAAACATTATTAAGAAAATTAAAAATAAAAACTTTAAGGTATGAAAAAAAAACCGCATCGCCGTTAACTGAAAAGGTGCCTAAAAGACTGGCGGTATTGCCACGTACATGTTTGCCGACTATTAATAACCAATCTGCTATTCTGTAAAAAGTGCAAAACCTGATGACCAAAATGAATGGAACAGCTTGAATTTTTTTTAAACCAACTAAATATTTTGCCTTTGGGGTCTACAATCATGTACCTTGTTAGGGACCAAACAGTACTCACACTCATTACTCGGTTTGGGGAGACTGAATATATACCATCACGCCTGTTTTCCCCGAAGGGTTAGGCAGAGGTGTACCTATGTACACCCGTTCGCCGGTATGTTTAGGTCCCATGTAATAGGGGGCGCGCCTATTGCCATTAACCGGGCACAAATCTAAACTTCGAGCTGCTACTGAGAATTTCATAGAAAAACCCAATAACACTTTTTGCTCGACCCGGGAATCGAACCCAGGACCTCTAGCGTAGCAGTCGCGCTCAGGACCACTAGGCCAACGAGGCAGTCCTCTGAATTAAGGAGACTGAATTAAGGTTTAATGTTTAATTACGGTGTTCCCTTTGTTTAGCTTCTTCTTTACACTATACTTGTTAAACTATACAACTGAATAGCTCACAGAAAATAAAACAACAATGTACCTAGTCTTTTAATCTAAAATCCTTTAATTTTCTTCAGCGAACTTCTATCTCATACTATAAACATTTCAAAGCTATAAGAGAATACTTTACATAAACAAGTAATGGGTTCAATTGAAAGATAAAAGCGCATTGTGATTGGCATTTAAATCGGCATCGCAAAAGCCCAGACATTTGTAGCTGTAAAGTTCTCGTTAAAATGACTACCAGTTACACCGTCATGTAATAAATGACTATACCGTATACTATGTTTATACTGCATTCCAGTGTTTATGCCCTATGGTAAGCAAATGAGACAAAATCGCATCGCGGCAACAAATAAGGGTCAAAATAGCGATGTAAGTTATATCGAATTACCACCAAAATCAAGAAATGTTGTGCCTGTGTTCGTGTGTGCTTGTGTGTGCATATCTCCTTATGGTCATGATAATCACACGAACACTACAACACCATGGCAAATAATTTGCCATTCACGTTAAGGCTTTAAATACTCTGCATTAAAATATTTTTGTAATAATAATTTAAAAAGGTGGACGTCTCGCGGGCGGAGCGCTTGCAACAAATAGTTGAATTTTTCAAGGCGATTCCGATCGTTTAAAAAATCAATAACTGATGACCACTTTGACTATTTATTTATTATTATTAAGGCACATCAACAACACAAACACAGACATTAAATTTAAAATAAATAATATAAATAATTTATAACTATAAACTAAACTCAGAACCAGAATTAAAATAAATACCCAAGAACATGAACCATCGTCATACTGCTCATAGTCATCCATTAAGGGTCTGCCCCCACGACCGATAATCGGCCCGTTTACCGAACCGATTATGGGGCCAATTTTTGCCAGATTTCTTCATCGGCGAAAAGAAACGACCGAGAATCGGGTCTATTCTCGGGAAAACGCTTAAAGTTGAAAAAAGAGGTTTAAACAATAAAATTATACTACTAACGCGACTCCATTTCGTTGCATTTAAAATGCGCCTAAAAAATGTATTAACAGGGTTGAAATCTGAGAAATTGTAATTTGCAACACAGAAAGGCACCTTCTACACTAAAAATAGTAATTATTCTAAACAAAATGGGCGATTTTCCAGATTTTCACCAACAAAAACTAGTGACTTCTAAGCCAACAATAAAACGTTGCATTTTCATTTTACTTTTCTACCTAATGCAATAAAATGTCGTCACGGTGTAAACGCAGTCTATGTCTTTACGACTTGACTACACAAACGTGACGTTCGACCATCAAAACTTGAACCGTACGTACTTATTATCTCACCCCTGTTACGTTACATTAGCTTTGCAAGGGGATAGGGAGGAAGGTCTCTGTAAACTGGATACCTACTGATACGACAGGGCTTTTGAAATTTTTGATGGCAACAGTCTTATTTTAGAAGAGACGTTTACGTTTACGTATCGGGTTTTCAAATGCTAATTCTTTGTTCTAAAACTTGTAGGTGCTTATTCTAAGTTTAGTACAAGGTTTTGAAGAGGTTAGACAAGTCAAGTATCTCTTTGTTGTAAATATGATATTCTATTCTTAGCAAATATTGTTTATTTGGCAGTAACAAGAACTACAACGCCGCTGTGAATAATATTATCTATGCTTTATATTCGCCCTCGGGGAATTTAAAAGAAGTAAGTTTTAGCTGCGCTGTCATGTCAATCCTTAGCATCAGCCATTCTATACTAGTTCTGTGAAAGCACTTAGTTGAAATATTTATTGAAATTGGGCCTGTGTCGAAATAATTATCTGTCGAAGTATGACACTCAGAAATTTCTTCTCAAAATTTTCGCGGTGAGATTGACTGCCTTGTTACCCTAGTGGTTCTAAGCGGATCTGCTAGGCTAGAGGTCTTGGGTTCGATTCTTAGATCGAGCAAAGTGTCATTGAGGTTTTCCATGAAATTCAATGTAATGGTCAATGGTAATAGGCTCATCCCCTATAACATGTGACCTAAACATACCAGCAAACTCTTTCTCTCTAGTTTGCAGTTTACACCTACTTGTACATTGGTACATCTCTGCCTATCCCTTCCCTATACAGGCGTGATGGTATGTGAAATTGGCGCCGAGGCTCACCTCAAACTCATCAACATTCACAGCTCGATTTCATCCACTGTTGGGTACAGGCCTCCCTTAAATTCAGATAGGACGATTTTTACAGAACCGCAATGTAGGTGGAATGACAGTTCACATGTGGCTCACTGTACCTACATAAAACGAGAGAGATTTTTACAGAATATAATATATCATCTGTTTACACAAGTGAATATACTATTCATCAGTTATATACATGCGCTTATGATTGCATCCACCAGTATAGAAGTCATGGGGGTATTTAAAGTTAAGTTAGAACATTTCAAACCAAATTTCGTAAAAAAATGTTGGAACTGTACCCTGTAAAAAAACACTGTAACTAGAGGGCTTTCAAATATGGTACACAACAAAAAAGATCGCAATCTATGGAAAGAACATGTAGGCTAGCTTTTGGTTTCTTTTTACATCCGTTATTTACGAGTATGAAAGAAAAATTCGGAAAAAGAAAAGGTGAAAAAAGAAAAATCTAGAAGCTAAGGTATTCTTAATCCATACACAATCCAATTTCAATTTGTTTCCGAAAGAAAATGTCTGGCTCATTCTGAACGAGAACACATTCGGAAATGGAAAGATATTTAAGTTACCGAGTTCAAATTGTGAATTGAAATCTATTTTCCTTTCATTAAAATGCAAATGTCTTACAGCATCTCAAATCGTTTTTCCTTAACTGAACAATTTCGGTGAAATATCAACGACCCCGGAGTACTTGGTTTTCCATTTCAAATGCAGTCTTCATCTCGGCTTTATCATTATTATGCGTAGAATATATTTTCTTAAGCTTCAGTTATTAATATCTTATGTTTTGTTTGAACTGCCTTGTTGATCTCGACTGTCGAGGTCGCAAGTGCGACTGTTGAGCGTAAGGTCCTTGGTTCGATGCCAAGGTCGGGTAAGGTGTTATTGGGATTTTCCATTTGGAATTTTGAGGGCTTTCCCATGCTTTGAAAATCACGTTAAGCCGTTGGATTTGGGCTTAGGTGCTTAGAGTTACCTACATTATACCATCACCTTTGTGTAATTGACACATAATTTTGCTCGGGACTGTTCCTAAGCTAATATTGGTTATTTTAAAGCTCAGCATTTTTATCATGAGTTTCATCAACCAACCTGCTAACCACATTCGATAATCATGTTTTAATGTATCAGAATTATAATATTTACTTATTTTTGGTAAATTTGAATCCGGGAGACTGCAATTTAAAGAACAAAAAGTAAATCAAAATGATTGGAAGAACATGTAACTTTCGGCTCTCGTAATAAGTGTGACTTTCTGTGACCACGTCACTATTTCTTTTACCTTGTATGGTCAGCATACATGCTCGCTTTCGAGGCCCTTTAAAAACCAAACACCATTGAAATTCAATCAATGTCCAGTCGAGTACACTACAATCCACAAGTGAATCAACATCCTACCTACTTACCTAGGTACATACCAATTAAAAAGAACTGGAGTGAGACAGCGACCCCGCCTGACCTATTTCTACTCTCGATCTGACTCAGGTCAATATGTATATAGGTTTCTGTTTAAATTTCAGCTTTACAACCCACGTGTTAAAGTTGCTTTTCGTGTTGCCAGTGTGTGTTCCTGAAATAGAATCGCGAGACATTCGACATCGATTGTTTTATGCCAGTGGCAGGTGTTATAAAATTAATGGCGGCCGTATTATCGTGGAAATTTGTGGTTTGGGAGACAACCGCTTTTAGTACCCAATTGTAATGTTGCTCGTTTTATTCCGAATGGGATACGTACTGGCTTAGAGTACTTTTGTTTTTAAGTGTAGATAAGTCATCCTATGTATATCTAATATCACTTAATACTAATTTACTCCTCAGCTGTTCTTTTTCTGATTAATATCGTAGCGTGTTCCAAGACACTTGGTTCGTTTCTCCGACAGTTGTTGAGCTTTAATGCCTAGGCGATTTTATGATGATCGGCACTGTTGATTCTGGCTTTCAAGAGTTGTGCTGCTATCGAAATAGTGTGGGGGGTTGGTCCCAAACAAAACCGTACCGTGGTATCTCAAACGAAATATTGTTATATAAAGTATGTTGTAATTGGTTGTTAAAAAATCAAAGAAAGAGTGTAGGAACAGGCCGATGACCCAGGATATTGAATACGCTATGGATATAATTTATCTAACTCAAATAAACCACATAAACTATCCATTAAGCAAGTAAACAATAAATAAATACAAGATAATTGATCGTATACGCATTCAGTCGGTCCAATCAATCACGTTCGATTAGAATGTCGGGAGTGATGAATTAGTTCAAATGTAACGGTCATCCGTGAACGTTGCTATGAATATTGCTGCAGGCTATTTGGAACTTTGTGTTAGGTTAATATTAGGTAGGTAGTTGTTTATTTTGTGATTATGTAAGCGGATGAAACAACTAGAACTTGGAACGTTGTTTGTGTTGTGCTTACATAGACTGAGATCCCACTGTCCCCAGACTTAGGTCATTTTAGCGTGCTTGGATATTTGAGGATAGTTAGAGGAATATAAAATAAAAATAATAACAGCCTATTGCTGTGCAACTGCAGGGCAAAGGGCTCTTTTCATACAGAGAAGGCATTGGTAATGGCCACATGGTAATTGGCCACAGGTCGTCCACAGCTGGACATAGCCCCCCCCCCCATAGGTTTTTCCCACTTCCATATAAGGCTAAATATTAGGTATTACATTCCTGCGACAAAATAATCGTGCGATAAAAAATATCAGTGCGCGTCCCCTCTATCAGGTTCCCAATCCTCATTCTACTGATTTTAATTAGGCTAAACGTAGTTTAACATCCCGTGTTATGTCATAAAAATAAAGCGAAAACGTCATTAAGTAAGAATACGCAGTAACTTGAGATTTTATGGAGCCATAAAAAGGTGGATCTCATAAATTGACGAATTTTCCTTCACACTGTTCTTGCGAGATTCGTATCTGTTTTTTTATTATAAGTGTTAACTTTTGATCGGGAAACCGGAGATGGAAATACAGGGATTTATGACGGTAGTATCTAAGGGATAATATAAAGTAAATACGATTTTTGTGTGAGGTCGATTCCGAGGTCACACAAAGTGTTATTAGGTTTTTTTCTATGAAATTGTCAGTAGCAACTCGGAGTTTGGATTTGTGCCCGGTTAATGGTAATAGGCTCGCCCCCTATTACATGGGACCTAAAATATACCGGCGAACTGTGGGTGTACATTGGTACACCTCTGCCTTACCCTTCGAGGAAGGCGTGATGGTATGTTTTATTTGTAATTAAAATTTCATCTCCTGTTATGAACTAACATTTAATTAGTAAAAGCATTTTGTGTAAGGAAACAACGGCTAGCTTCATTGGCAGTCAAAGGCAGAAAAGTTACGTAACATCTTATAAAACCTTTTTACATTTAGTTTATTATGTAATTATTTTTTATGTGGGGGTTGCAAAAATAACCCTTTCAAATAGGCCTCTTGGGGTCTATTGGGGTGGGGAACATAAAAGAATCGTTTTAATTACTGGTTTCGCGAAACGTGACATTTTTATACTTTTATTTTAAGAAACTGTACAATATTTGTTTATTAAAAGTTGCGAAATCAACATCTTTTGTTTGTCAAGGCAAGAACTCGAGGCACGTGGGTGGTTTTCATTTGAAATAACGGGTGGAGGGGACAAAGTTTTACAATAGATTCAGTAAATATTAATACATTTTTACAGCCTTAAACTAATCATAAGAAAAACATTATTAAGAAAATTAAAAATAAAAACTTTAAGGTATGAAAAAAAAACCGCATCGCCGTTAACTGAAAAGGTGCCTAAAAGACTGGCGGTATTGCCACGTACATGTTTGCCGACTATTAATAACCAATCTGCTATTCTGTAAAAAGTGCAAAACCTGATGACCAAAATGAATGGAACAGCTTGAATTTTTTTTAAACCAACTAAATATTTTGCCTTTGGGGTCTACAATCATGTACCTTGTTAGGGACCAAACAGTACTCACACTCATTACTCGGTTTGGGGAGACTGAATATATACCATCACGCCTGTTTTCCCCGAAGGGTTAGGCAGAGGTGTACCTATGTACACCCGTTCGCCGGTATGTTTAGGTCCCATGTAATAGGGGGCGCGCCTATTGCCATTAACCGGGCACAAATCTAAACTTCGAGCTGCTACTGAGAATTTCATAGAAAAACCCAATAACACTTTTTGCTCGACCCGGGAATCGAACCCAGGACCTCTAGCGTAGCAGTCGCGCTCAGGACCACTAGGCCAACGAGGCAGTCCTCTGAATTAAGGAGACTGAATTAAGGTTTAATGTTTAATTACGGTGTTCCCTTTGTTTAGCTTCTTCTTTACACTATACTTGTTAAACTATACAACTGAATAGCTCACAGAAAATAAAACAACAATGTACCTAGTCTTTTAATCTAAAATCCTTTAATTTTCTTCAGCGAACTTCTATCTCATACTATAAACATTTCAAAGCTATAAGAGAATACTTTACATAAACAAGTAATGGGTTCAATTGAAAGATAAAAGCGCATTGTGATTGGCATTTAAATCGGCATCGCAAAAGCCCAGACATTTGTAGCTGTAAAGTTCTCGTTAAAATGACTACCAGTTACACCGTCATGTAATAAATGACTATACCGTATACTATGTTTATACTGCATTCCAGTGTTTATGCCCTATGGTAAGCAAATGAGACAAAATCGCATCGCGGCAACAAATAAGGGTCAAAATAGCGATGTAAGTTATATCGAATTACCACCAAAATCAAGAAATGTTGTGCCTGTGTTCGTGTGTGCTTGTGTGTGCATATCTCCTTATGGTCATGATAATCACACGAACACTACAACACCATGGCAAATAATTTGCCATTCACGTTAAGGCTTTAAATACTCTGCATTAAAATATTTTTGTAATAATAATTTAAAAAGGTGGACGTCTCGCGGGCGGAGCGCTTGCAACAAATAGTTGAATTTTTCAAGGCGATTCCGATCGTTTAAAAAATCAATAACTGATGACCACTTTGACTATTTATTTATTATTATTAAGGCACATCAACAACACAAACACAGACATTAAATTTAAAATAAATAATATAAATAATTTATAACTATAAACTAAACTCAGAACCAGAATTAAAATAAATACCCAAGAACATGAACCATCGTCATACTGCTCATAGTCATCCATTAAGGGTCTGCCCCCACGACCGATAATCGGCCCGTTTACCGAACCGATTATGGGGCCAATTTTTGCCAGATTTCTTCATCGGCGAAAAGAAACGACCGAGAATCGGGTCTATTCTCGGGAAAACGCTTAAAGTTGAAAAAAGAGGTTTAAACAATAAAATTATACTACTAACGCGACTCCATTTCGTTGCATTTAAAATGCGCCTAAAAAATGTATTAACAGGGTTGAAATCTGAGAAATTGTAATTTGCAACACAGAAAGGCACCTTCTACACTAAAAATAGTAATTATTCTAAACAAAATGGGCGATTTTCCAGATTTTCACCAACAAAAACTAGTGACTTCTAAGCCAACAATAAAACGTTGCATTTTCATTTTACTTTTCTACCTAATGCAATAAAATGTCGTCACGGTGTAAACGCAGTCTATGTCTTTACGACTTGACTACACAAACGTGACGTTCGACCATCAAAACTTGAACCGTACGTACTTATTATCTCACCCCTGTTACGTTACATTAGCTTTGCAAGGGGATAGGGAGGAAGGTCTCTGTAAACTGGATACCTACTGATACGACAGGGCTTTTGAAATTTTTGATGGCAACAGTCTTATTTTAGAAGAGACGTTTACGTTTACGTATCGGGTTTTCAAATGCTAATTCTTTGTTCTAAAACTTGTAGGTGCTTATTCTAAGTTTAGTACAAGGTTTTGAAGAGGTTAGACAAGTCAAGTATCTCTTTGTTGTAAATATGATATTCTATTCTTAGCAAATATTGTTTATTTGGCAGTAACAAGAACTACAACGCCGCTGTGAATAATATTATCTATGCTTTATATTCGCCCTCGGGGAATTTAAAAGAAGTAAGTTTTAGCTGCGCTGTCATGTCAATCCTTAGCATCAGCCATTCTATACTAGTTCTGTGAAAGCACTTAGTTGAAATATTTATTGAAATTGGGCCTGTGTCGAAATAATTATCTGTCGAAGTATGACACTCAGAAATTTCTTCTCAAAATTTTCGCGGTGAGATTGACTGCCTTGTTACCCTAGTGGTTCTAAGCGGATCTGCTAGGCTAGAGGTCTTGGGTTCGATTCTTAGATCGAGCAAAGTGTCATTGAGGTTTTCCATGAAATTCAATGTAATGGTCAATGGTAATAGGCTCATCCCCTATAACATGTGACCTAAACATACCAGCAAACTCTTTCTCTCTAGTTTGCAGTTTACACCTACTTGTACATTGGTACATCTCTGCCTATCCCTTCCCTATACAGGCGTGATGGTATGTGAAATTGGCGCCGAGGCTCACCTCAAACTCATCAACATTCACAGCTCGATTTCATCCACTGTTGGGTACAGGCCTCCCTTAAATTCAGATAGGACGATTTTTACAGAACCGCAATGTAGGTGGAATGACAGTTCACATGTGGCTCACTGTACCTACATAAAACGAGAGAGATTTTTACAGAATATAATATATCATCTGTTTACACAAGTGAATATACTATTCATCAGTTATATACATGCGCTTATGATTGCATCCACCAGTATAGAAGTCATGGGGGTATTTAAAGTTAAGTTAGAACATTTCAAACCAAATTTCGTAAAAAAATGTTGGAACTGTACCCTGTAAAAAAACACTGTAACTAGAGGGCTTTCAAATATGGTACACAACAAAAAAAGATCGCAATCTATGGAAAGAACATGTAGGCTAGCTTTTGGTTTCTTTTTACATCCGTTATTTACGAGTATGAAAGAAAAATTCGGAAAAAGAAAAGGTGAAAAAAGAAAAATCTAGAAGCTAAGGTATTCTTAATCCATACACAATCCAATTTCAATTTGTTTCCGAAAGAAAATGTCTGGCTCATTCTGAACGAGAACACATTCGGAAATGGAAAGATATTTAAGTTACCGAGTTCAAATTGTGAATTGAAATCTATTTTCCTTTCATTAAAATGCAAATGTCTTACAGCATCTCAAATCGTTTTTCCTTAACTGAACAATTTCGGTGAAATATCAACGACCCCGGAGTACTTGGTTTTCCATTTCAAATGCAGTCTTCATCTCGGCTTTATCATTATTATGCGTAGAATATATTTTCTTAAGCTTCAGTTATTAATATCTTATGTTTTGTTTGAACTGCCTTGTTGATCTCGACTGTCGAGGTCGCAAGTGCGACTGTTGAGCGTAAGGTCCTTGGTTCGATGCCAAGGTCGGGTAAGGTGTTATTGGGATTTTCCATTTGGAATTTTGAGGGCTTTCCCATGCTTTGAAAATCACGTTAAGCCGTTGGATTTGGGCTTAGGTGCTTAGAGTTACCTACATTATACCATCACCTTTGTGTAATTGACACATAATTTTGCTCGGGACTGTTCCTAAGCTAATATTGGTTATTTTAAAGCTCAGCATTTTTATCATGAGTTTCATCAACCAACCTGCTAACCACATTCGATAATCATGTTTTAATGTATCAGAATTATAATATTTACTTATTTTTGGTAAATTTGAATCCGGGAGACTGCAATTTAAAGAACAAAAAGTAAATCAAAATGATTGGAAGAACATGTAACTTTCGGCTCTCGTAATAAGTGTGACTTTCTGTGACCACGTCACTATTTCTTTTACCTTGTATGGTCAGCATACATGCTCGCTTTCGAGGCCCTTTAAAAACCAAACACCATTGAAATTCAATCAATGTCCAGTCGAGTACACTACAATCCACAAGTGAATCAACATCCTACCTACTTACCTAGGTACATACCAATTAAAAAGAACTGGAGTGAGACAGCGACCCCGCCTGACCTATTTCTACTCTCGATCTGACTCAGGTCAATATGTATATAGGTTTCTGTTTAAATTTCAGCTTTACAACCCACGTGTTAAAGTTGCTTTTCGTGTTGCCAGTGTGTGTTCCTGAAATAGAATCGCGAGACATTCGACATCGATTGTTTTATGCCAGTGGCAGGTGTTATAAAATTAATGGCGGCCGTATTATCGTGGAAATTTGTGGTTTGGGAGACAACCGCTTTTAGTACCCAATTGTAATGTTGCTCGTTTTATTCCGAATGGGATACGTACTGGCTTAGAGTACTTTTGTTTTTAAGTGTAGATAAGTCATCCTATGTATATCTAATATCACTTAATACTAATTTACTCCTCAGCTGTTCTTTTTCTGATTAATATCGTAGCGTGTTCCAAGACACTTGGTTCGTTTCTCCGACAGTTGTTGAGCTTTAATGCCTAGGCGATTTTATGATGATCGGCACTGTTGATTCTGGCTTTCAAGAGTTGTGCTGCTATCGAAATAGTGTGGGGGGTTGGTCCCAAACAAAACCGTACCGTGGTATCTCAAACGAAATATTGTTATATAAAGTATGTTGTAATTGGTTGTTAAAAAATCAAAGAAAGAGTGTAGGAACAGGCCGATGACCCAGGATATTGAATACGCTATGGATATAATTTATCTAACTCAAATAAACCACATAAACTATCCATTAAGCAAGTAAACAATAAATAAATACAAGATAATTGATCGTATACGCATTCAGTCGGTCCAATCAATCACGTTCGATTAGAATGTCGGGAGTGATGAATTAGTTCAAATGTAACGGTCATCCGTGAACGTTGCTATGAATATTGCTGCAGGCTATTTGGAACTTTGTGTTAGGTTAATATTAGGTAGGTAGTTGTTTATTTTGTGATTATGTAAGCGGATGAAACAACTAGAACTTGGAACGTTGTTTGTGTTGTGCTTACATAGACTGAGATCCCACTGTCCCCAGACTTAGGTCATTTTAGCGTGCTTGGATATTTGAGGATAGTTAGAGGAATATAAAATAAAAATAATAACAGCCTATTGCTGTGCAACTGCAGGGCAAAGGGCTCTTTTCATACAGAGAAGGCATTGGTAATCACCTAGTTGCTCCATGTCAGAGGTCCTCGTGGCGGTTTAGAAACTCTGTCTCTAGGTTGTGCGGGGTCGTTAGACCTTACTGCTCACACGATAAAGAAGAAGAAGACCAAGTTGCTCAAGGATTCACGATTTCAGACTTATGTACATTGACTTATAAGTCTAGGTTTCTTAGAGACTTTTCTTAAAGCCTCTATCGGTCATCACAATTTTAGCCATGTGAAATGATGTAGGTCTAGCTGCCCTGGGATCTTGGACTAGTAGTAGTGATTCATAATTTAAAGTTAGTTGTAATATATTCATTTTGTTTGATATGAAAACTATGTTTTTTTTTGCAACTTTTCTCTAAAAGTACAAACATACTGAATGTACCTTACAACAAATTTCTCATTTCTTTGATTCACAATACTTTTAAAGAAAATATTTTTCCTTACTTAAGTAAAATATTCTACCAAAGAATATTTGCATATCCGTTAGGCAGAAGATATCGTATCTACAGTGACCCACAAATAAAATTACAATCCAAAAGGGCCTACATACATTTCAACTGCCTACGAATACATGCATAAGCAGATATTACGAGATCTACATAAAAGGTAAAGAGCTAAAAATAAATAAAATGCTAAGGGAGGAGTGAGGGGGTGGGGGGAGGTCCCATTTGTTTGTGTAGTTCAATCAATCAGCTAGGGTTGGGGATGACGAATCGGCTCTTTGGGCTTTTTAGTAAGAAATATGGTTTTATTGTTCCAAAAATAAAACGTGCCAACTGGAATCTTCTACGGGTAATTGGAAACAGAGGAACGAAATGCTAGAACATATTGTTGCCATACAAAAAACACTGAAAATGGTGTGCCTAATAGTGGGTGTGAAGGTTACTTTTTCTTCCTGCTAAGCTATACCTGGAAGCCTTTTGGTAACAGATATTTTGCACGTTTTTTATGTTTTAAATATTATAACTATTGGCGTGCAAGTGGAGAGGCCAATGTCAAGCAGTGGACTGTAGCAGGCTGATTATTATAGCTAAACTTAAAATTCATTACGACCCCTGTACTGTTTATGCACCCAAAAATACAATGCGTGTTTTTTTAAGCCAAAAAAGAAAGTCGCTTTTCAGCAATATTTTTCACTCAGAGCTTAAGGGACAGTATGTGTAGTTAACAGCTGTGATGTGTCTTTTTTACACCACGTACAATTCTATATTTACTTCTTTCCTATATTGCGGATCAGCAACAAAAGTAAAAGACGACAATTAGTTTTCAAAGTGATAATATTGTTACTATTTGGTATATTGCTACAAATACTAAATCAGTACCATCAATATTATATAAGCCGATCGACGACCACTGCTGCACATAGGCCTTCCCTAAAGATAGTCACATTGACTGGCCCTGCTCTAAATACAAACAATTAATAATGACCTATCAAAATTATCTACATCTAAAAGCTTACTCAGAAAGTTTTTATTGTAGTCCTACTTACTCAAAATTATTGTATCCATCCAGTTAGATAGACGTACTTACTTATTCAAATCAAAAGATACCTAAAAACCGATATTTTTGCTGAAGATTTATATATCCCGTGAATACCTTTGACATCCTTAGTCCTGATTTACGGCATCGTAAAGAAACGGATAAAGTTCTTTGTCAAGGTTATCGTGTAGTTTATTTCCAATCGCTGCTGGCGACAGGTTCCCGTCTCCGTCTGCCGTATTGTACCGCCATGTTCGATAGAATATTGATTAGTGTTACTAAATATGTCTGCGCTTATTAATAATTTTAGCTCTGCAGTGGTATTATAAAAGTCTTTCGAGTGAATTTTGGTGCAGTGAGCTTGGTGTTATTTGTTGTTTCACTATATGTGCACGCTTTCAAATCAAATCATTTATTTCAATTAGACCATTAAAAGGCCCTTTGAACGCCAGAGCTTGATGTGATTTTTTTTTCACTAGATGCTAATGAAATGCATTCAAAACAACTTACCGTATTATCACCGTTGGGAACCTACCATTGTCAGCGAGTAACATACCTAATATTTATTTAATGGGATACTTGACTTCTTTAAGGAAGATATTGCGGGCAGAAAAAGGTGTCAAATAAACCATTTACAAACACTTTTGAACTGTCAAGGAGTCAGTCAGAAAGATGAAGGTAGATACTCGTTCGAAACAGAAGGTTTCCATGGAGAAGAACGAGAAAGAAATTCCATGAACACTATTTTAAAATGAATAAAATATTACAAAAGATATACATACGAGTATACTTATGAATCAATACTCACTTTAGGCTCACTCCAAATAAAACCAGCTGAAGTTATAAAATAAATTTCTGAACTCACAATCAGTGTGTGTTTAATTAAAACCTAACAATTATTAATATATAAAAAAATGAGATGGACGAACAAAGAGCAATTTTATAAAGGTTCCGTTTTTTGCTTCCGATTACGGTACCCTAAAAACTATACTGTAAACACTTCAACGCTTCATCATAATTTTAAAACAACAGGAGTGGCTCAAACACGCATTTCCTTCCATTATCGTATCTAATTAGAGAACTTCGATTGATTTTTACATACGACTATAATGATTTGGGAGTATGTATGTCGATTCTGTTTTAACTAGCTTCTACACGCGTTTTGTCTGCATGAAAGTGAAGTACAATATAATATCACATAGCTTAAGACACTCGGCAATAATGTGGCTTTCTATAAAAACCAAATTGAATGAAAAGAGTGTCCATGGAGTTTCTTGCTCGTTCTTCTCCATAGAGACCTACGTTTTGGAACGAGCAACTAGCTTCAATATTAAACTGTAACTTCTTGACAATTCAAAAGTGCCTGTAAATAGTCTAATTGAAATAAATGCTTTGATTTTGATTTGATTGATTGATATCAGTAAAGGAATTTTGCTTAATAAGACTAGTTCTTTTACAGATTACCTCTTACAAACAAACTTCATGTTAAGTATGAAATAATAATAATAATCCCAGTCAATAGACTGGGAGTGAGAAGAGACCTTTGTCCTGCGGGTGGGACAATAATAATTGTCCTCTTTCACTCAGAGAAGGCTCATGCCTTCTCGTTTGCTTAAGGCGGATAGGCAATCCGCAAATAGACTTATTTTCAATATCCAAGGTTCAGAAAAGTCCAGGTTTCCTCACGATGTGTAAAATCCTAAAATATTAGTAGGTATATTTTATTAAAACTACAAAATTATTTATTAGTCTGACTTACAAACTAATCAAGACAATCATCATCTGCCTAGCCTTTTCCCAACTATGTTGGGGTCGGCTTCCAGTCGAACCGGATGCAGCTGAATATCAGTATTTTACATGGAGCGACTGCCTATCAGACCTCCACAACCCAGTAATGGGTAATACGTTACTCTTGGTAAGACTGGTTGTCAGACTTTTCGGGCTTCTGACTAACAGTAACGACTGTCAAAGATCTACAAATGACAGCCGGGACAAACGGCTTTACGTGCTTTCCGAGGCACGGAGGAAACTCGCTATGGTAAATGGTCCCCCATCCATAGACCAACCTCGGCAAGCGTGGCTTAACCCGGAAGATCGGTCTATGCGGCTGTAATTATTTAGCCACGAGCTCTTAAACTAAACTCCTAAGCTAATCAAGACAAATAAAAACAAAATGCAGGCAGGAGCAAGTCGGACTTGCACAATTAGGGTTCCGAACCAAACTCCACGAGATCAACAAGGCAGTGTCGAACATCTACAGAACCCCTAAATTAAATAATACTCTATTTAATTTACTCATGCAACATTCTTGTATGCATACCGATTATCTGATAAATTACAACTCGTAATATTGGAATCAATTGCAGTTAAAGAAATATAATTGTGCAGTAACAAGGGCTATATAAGCTGATTTCGCTAAAAAACCATTGAAACACGCAATCGATTTCCAATATGAAGGCGATTGTTGTGTGTTTATTTTCCGTGATACTGAATGTGGAAAGTGTGATATACGACAATGTAACGTACCAACCTGCGGAAAGACCGCTCTTGGATTTTAAACTGGATCATCCGGCAAGTACTAATTAATTAAACGAACCTCACACTCTATGATTTGTATATATTTTTGTAATGGATATAATTAAAAACGAATTAATCTATTTTAAAAATTCTTTCACAAATATCCGTAAAAAAATTCACGTGAAAAGTCACGGGCATAAGCTAGTCTAAAATTAACTAGATTTTTTGTTTGTATGTGGTAATCTTTGAAAGTAATAATCTGATTATAAAAAGTCAATATTGACTACCATAGGATAATTATATTTTATAGTAAAACCACATCGATTTGATATTAGATCACTTTACATATATTTAATTGAGTCGAACTCGTCTACTTTATCACCGTGTTTTATTTAAAATAGTTTACATAAAAAATCAATAGCATCTGTGATTTCAAACAAAGAACATTAATTTAATGAAGATGAGATTTACCTTTTAGAGCATGAAATTAAGTCGTACGGTAATTATATAATTAACTAGCTGACCCGCCACGACTTCGTTCGCGTGGTATCCTACCCGTACCCGTACCCTACCCCTACCCCTACCCTACCCCTACCCTACCCCTACCCCTACCCTACCCCCACCCTACCCCTACCCTGCCCTACCCCTACCCTACCCCTACCCCTACCCTACCCCTACCCTACCCCTACCCCTACCCTACCCCTAACGACATTATAAGTATTATCACAAATCTTTTGTATGGGAGTATAGAAAATTGTTCAGGATTTTTTTTTTTTTTTGAATATTTCTCTCCGTAAGAACCATCCTCGTACTTCAAGGAATATTTAAAAAAAAGAATTAGCGAAATCGGTTCAGCCGTTCTTGAGTTATGCGCTTACCAACACATTTTGCGATTCATTTTTATATTATAGATGTACACATTACTTTAAAAGAATAAGGATATATTTTCTTGCCTATTCTTCTTCGTATGAAAAACAATTTTTCATCTTTTTCAGTTACCAATAGGATTATGGACTAAAACTAATGGAGACCCAACTGAAATACGAGAGACGTTAACGATAAACTCCGATATATTTAGCAATCAGTTACTTATCGATACTATGACGTCGTTTGATGCCGAGAGAATACCCGAGAGAGTGGTCCACGCAAAGGGCACTGGTGCCTTTGGTTACTTTGAGGTCACAAATGATGTCTCGAAGTATACCTATGCTGATGTGTTCAACGGAATCGGCAAGAAAACGCCATTAGTCGCCAGACTTTCAAGTGCAACCCAAGGTTTGGGAGGTACAGACCTCGGTAAAGAGTTAAGAGGGATGGCTGTTAAATTCTACACTAAAGAAGGCAATTTAGATCTGTTGAGTTTACAGACACCCGTGTATCTGTACAGAGATCCTTTGTTATTTCAGTCTATAGTACATGCTTTCAAACAAAATCCACGAACCAACATATTGATAGATGCTACGGCCCGTTGGGATATAGTCACCCAAAAACCAGTTATAATGCACACCTTCTTTTGGACACTATCTGATTACGGACGTCCTGATGGCTACAGAAGAATGGATGCTTTCCCCATACACACTTATGAACTTGCCAATAAAAATGGTGAGAGACATTATGTAAGGTTTAACTTTAGAACTGAACAAGGTTTTAGTCCATTAACCAACGCTCAGGCTGCTGCGATACAAGACCCAGATTACTTTAACCGAGATTTGTACAACGCTATTGAACAAGGAAACTACCCCGCGTGGAGATTAGAGATGGACATAATGACACCACACGACATACAAAATGTTGATTTCGATCCTTTCGATGTTACCAGAATGTGGAAGAATGGTACATTTGTCACTGAGCAGATTGGGCGTTTGGTTTTAAACAAAAATGTTGAAAATCAATTCAGAGATGTAGAACAGGGCGCGTTTAACCCTGCCCATTTGGTGCCCGGCATCCCTGGGCCAGTAGACTTCTTGTTCAAAGGTAGAAGATTGTTCTATAGGGATACACAAAATTATCGTTTGGGAAGAAATCACAACAATATTCTCGTCAATATGCCATTGTACGAAAAGACATACGTCCGTGATGGGAGGCCACCTACCAGATTTAACATGGGAAGTGCACCACACTATTATCCTAATTCATTCAACGGCCCAATACCTTTTGTGGACGAGAAGCGACCGAGGGAGAAGTTACATGTATTGGAAAGTAATGCCATTGATTTCCAGCCCTTGAATTATTTCTACAATCATGTTCTTGAAAATGAGGCACATAGACAAAGGTTTATTGAAACTCTGGTTTTGTCTCTTGCGCCGGTCACACCACCGGTGGTGCAACGAGCTATAAAGATGCTGTATCTTATCGATCGCGATTTGGGAAAACGGGCTAGTGTAGGGTTAGAAGTAGCTCTGGCACAGAGAAGAGCCCAGCAAGCAGCAGCACAGGCTACACCGCCTCCTAACTTACCTATTAGGAACTTCCCGAATGTAGAAGCTGCCCCAAAATATGAAAAACGAGACCATGATGACAGTCACAAATAAAATGAAATGTAAATAAGAAATTGAGCATTACAATAAGCCTAAAACATGTTTACTTCACATTGGTTTTTGGTAGACTTGATTGAGAGGTGTACTTAGTAATTTTGGGGTGTGATTAAATGTTTAACGATGGAGCATAAAGTATTCTATTCATTGGTACAGTTGTTTTACTTCCTCTTCCTTGTTTTCTATCAGGCTTGATAAGCCAAAACGGTCTACATAATAAAGAGGTGTTATATTTAAGACATCTACTTGACAAATATAAACTGAGAAAACTTGTGACTCTTCAATTTCACAGCACCTCTTTTCAAAACCGCCTTAGCGAATTGTTACTAATTTAAGGTGATAATAGAAATGCAAATAGTATACATAATTATGATACCCGAAAAGGCAGTAGGAAGACAAATATAAAAAAAACATCAAGAAAATTAACATCCCAGGCTGAAAGCCTGAATTCAGTAATAGTACCTACCTACCTACTACATAAGATTAAAAGAATGACAAAACTTTTGCAGAATTTGAGACCAATCAGAGGCAGTTATTATAGCAATAAATACACTTTCATTTATTTTTTACAAATGTAAAGAAGACCGAAATCAAGAGGAAGATTGAAAATCATTGCTAATTTTGGGCGTTGCCTAAAGTTGTTTTGTGTTCCAAGCAAATAATTATAGTAACGTAATTACTCAGCAAATTAATGCTTCAGTTTGAGTAATAGTCGATCTGGTTGTATACGTGTAACCTTTGTAAACAATATAATTAATATATAATATGACGGGCCTGTTGGTCTAGTGGTTAGTGGCCCTGACTGCTAAGCCGGAGGTCGTTGGTTCGATTCCCACCCAGGACAAACTGTGTGTGATGAGCATGATTGTTTGTTCTGTGTCTGGGTGTGATTTATCTATAATATGTATGTATTTATAAAATTATATAAGTATGTATATCAGTTGTCTGGTTACCATAACACAAGCTCTGCTTAGCTTGGGATCAGATAGCCGTGTGTGAGTTGTCCCAAGATATTTATTTATTTATTTAATTGTTTCAATTACGATACTATGAATGATTAGCTGTACACCTCACGGGGTCACCCGCAACTTCTTCGGTTACTGCTCTGTTCCCGTTGGTCGTATCGTGATGTTTTATACGTATAAAATTTTCTCTTGAATCACTCTATCTATTGATGAAAACTGTATTAAAATCCGTTGCGTAGTATAAGGCTAGCCGCACACACACAATAATATTGGCAATCCAATATTGTCAGAATTTCAAGATCTATAGAAAAATACCGCAATACAGGCCGCACATACACAATATTATTGACAATACGTACTTTATTGTCAATATTATTGCGTGTGTGCGGCTAGCCTTTCAGATCTAAGCGTACAAAGAGACAGTCAGTGGGAAGCAACTTTGTATTATGCATTTTTACGCCTCTTTAAAACATAATAATTATAGTAGATAATTATACCTCCTATTACATTTGTAACTTCTTATAAACAAGTAGGTATTATGCAAATAAACTATTTCATTTGAAGTACACGTACCTTGTAGTTAATCCTTGTTGTATTACATCTTTAATTGGTGTTGTAATAAAGGTTAACACGCAGTCGATTTCCAACATGAAGGTGGTCGTGCGTGCCAGTTTTGTATAATACTTAAGGAGAATGTACCTCAGATTCGAGGATGTCTCCATGGAGAAGTAGTTACTGGACTTAAGAAGGGAGCAGCCGGTGGATAGTTTTTGTTTTTATAAGTGTCAGAGACGAATACATTAAGGCCAATATAAGGAACATTGAGTACCTATCCAATTAAGTAAAATTAAGTAAAAATTGACACCGAGAATTGACTTTTATTCTTTTAAGGCGCGCAATGTAACGCAAGCCAAATATTGTGATTACGAGAGCATCCTACAGTACAAGGGCTATGGTGGTATTTCAATTTTAGTTGAAACATTTAAAACTTATTTTGTTAAATGTTGGGACTTTGACCTTCATTATCTACGCAATCAGTATAGTCCAGGTGTGGTCCGAAATGAGAAAATGCTCGCGATGAAGGAAAGACACCATCACCGACTAAAGACCAACGGGAGTTCCCTTCCTACACTTACGCCGGGGATCCCGGGAACGTTCTCGGGATCCCTGGCGTAAATGTCCCTTCCGCAGTTCGGCAAATGAGGCAGTGTGAAAAATAAAACTATCATACGTCTTTATTCGCCCTCATTTCATGAATACATTGTAATCATCGAGGCAGGCAACGGATGCATTCGTTCAGTATAATTTGGCGGTAATAGCAGTAAGTAATTTGAATATACATAAAAAGGAAACAGTAAGTAGATTAGTTTTAAGGAGATTATAATAATTAGTATGCTAATTACAAAAACGAGGATTTTTGTCGTTTTCGACACATTGTAATATTTCATTCTTTATCGTGTGGGCAGTAAGGTCTAACGACCCCACACACTCCAGTGTCAGAGTTTCTAAACCGCCTTAAGGGCCTCTAACATGGTTACCGATGTCAGTGATGTCCAAGATAAACTTAGAAAGTACATATGAATTAGAAAAAGTCACATTGGTACTTGCCTGTCCCGGTTGCGAACCAACAATCTCGTGCATGGGAGGCGGGCGCCTTAACCAGTGGGCCATCACGACATTAATATTTCATTGAAACTCTCACACAATCTCATTAATCAATATTATCAAAACCGAAAGCGAAATAAAAAGTAGGTTTTTTTAATCGTTCCTCCGCACGAGTAATTTTGGTTGGTTGCACAAATGCGAACAAATAACCTCTATCCCATATGGCCGTATAACATCACGCTACGACCGATGGGAGTGGAGCAGTAATCAAAGACGCAGCCGAAAGCAGGTAAAATGGCGGAGTATTACTAAAACTTTTAATGCGATTTTGACAAAAGACGATCCAAAAATGTCTTTAATAGACACTACAAAGTTTGGTTTACTAAGATGTTAATCACAAACAAGCCTATTCATTGTTGTCTAAACATGTCTAGCCAAGAATGAACGGGATTGGAAATTAAGCCGATTGAAACAATCTATGCCAGCCGCTGTTTTTGCTCGAATCAATTCCCTGTTTATTTTGATTACATTAAGCTTTCAAGTAACATAGGTACTTTGTATTTGACTAAATTACTGATAGTATTATTTGAGTGGATTTGTGTCAGATGAAAATGAACCTTACGTCTTGAATTTAGGGATGTTACGAAGCTCCAACTCCGGTTAAGAAAGGTCGGAACTTTCGATTGATTCACACCTTCATCATCGACTTTGGCTTTAATACTTCTGAATCAAAAGTTGTAATAAAGATCGAAAAGTATTTAGTGACCGTGCTGGAACGCTGACGTATAAGATTCTGATTTATTACATATTACTAGCATAGTATTAAGTCAATTACCATATAGGTATTTGACTGATTACCGATTTATGTTTATCACACGCATCATTTTTTTTATGTGTATGGCATTATCACTTTCATCTTCTACTCTGCGTCTGCCACTGACTCCGCCTCCAACTGCGACTCGGACTCCGACTGCGGTTCAGAGTCCGACTTAGGACCCCGCTTCGGCTCTGCCTCTAACTGCTACTCCAGCTTCAACTCCTGCTCCTACTCCGGCCCCGATTGTAACACTGACTCAGACTCCGCCTCCAACTGCAACTTCGCCTCTAACTGCTACTCTGGTTCTGACTCCGGCTCTTACTTTGGCCTCGACTGTGCCACTGACTTCAACTCCGCCTCCAATTGCGACTTCGCTTCTAGCTGCTACTCCGGATCCAACTGCGACTCAGACTCCTACTGCGGCTCCGACTGTAGCCCCGACTCCGACACCGAGTACAACTCCGCCCCCGACTACGCCTTTGTTTGATTTAAAACTTCCGACTCCGGTTTCGGTATAACCCCACTCCGTAACATCCCTGGTCTTAAAATAAACTATAGCTATAGGATAGTGATTGTGATAATAACCGAATTATGTTGAAATTTATGCTAAGAATTTAATTTAGATAATAATAGTTGATAAGATCCTGTAAATCAAAGATATCCGTTAGCGTGAGCAAGACATTTTAATGGTAAAATGGATAGGCGGATATCGTTCAGATATGTTAAATTGAAATGATCAGTTTTTGTTCAATTAACACATAAGCATGTTAAATTTCCGGGCATTATGCTAATGAACAATAAGTATTTTGCAATGTTATATAAATCTGTTGCAACCAATCAAATGTTTACTCTCTGTCGGTCAGGATGAGGTTGCTTTTAGTTTGTAGTTGTATTTGCGTCGCTGCGGAATATGTGACGGGTTATCAAGGTTTTAATGAAACAGCTGATGCTGTTTCGCAACAGCTGCCTGAATTTAGACAACGACATCCGGTACGTAGAATTTTTCAATTACTTATTTTCATTTTAAGTTTATTTGTACTAACTATTTCTAGTTAAAAATAGTGATATGGCAAAATGTCTGACATAAAACATACCAGTTCTATTGTTCCACTGTAGGACAAAGGCCTCTTCTCATAAAGAGAAAGCACGGGCATTGATCACCATACTTGCTCAAGGCAGATTGACGATCTCAGACTTATATTAATTCAGGTTTCCAAGGTTCTACACATAGGAACTGAAACATAATATTTTCTTTTTTCAGAAACCAATAGGCGTCTGGACGAAACTTACCGGTGACCCAATAGACATTAGAGACACAAGAACGTTAAATACAGACATTTTCAACAACAAACATCATTTCCTTCTGAATTCTCACCTTGACAGAGAACGAATACCCGAGCGAGTGGTCCATGCAAAAGGAACCGGTGCTTTCGGATATTTTGAGGTAACAAACGATGTATCGAAATACATCAAAGCAGATTTATTCAATGGAATTGGAAAAAGAACACCAATTGTTGGGCGTTTCTCTACAGCTACACAAAACCTTGGAGGCACTGACCTCGCCAGAGAAATGAAAGCAGTAGCTGTTAAGTTTTACACGAGACAAGGAAACTTCGACCTTGTATGCTTAAATATACCAATACTATACAAAGACCCGATCGAATTCCTTTCTTTCATACGAGCATTTAGAAGAAATCCTCGAACTGGTATATTCGACAATACAATGAGATGGGATTTCCTAACTATGAGACCTGAGTTTTTACGTATAGTTCTTTGGCTGCAATCTGACCTTGGAATACCTGATGGATATAGAAAGATGAATAATTTCGCCATACACACATACGAAGTATACAACGAACATGGTGATAAATTTTACGTCAAGTTTAATTTTAGAACTGAACAAGGTTTGTTTAATCTGACAAGCGCTCAGGCCCAAGCAATAGGGTCTGAAGATCCTGATTATTATAATAGAGATCTATATAATGCAATTGCTGCCGGAAATTATCCATCATGGAGATTAGAAATGGATATTTTAACAAAAGATGACTTAACAAACATTGATTATAATCCATTTGACATCACAAGACAGTGGAAGAGAGGAACTTATCGAACTGTAACAGCTGGACGCATAGTATTCAATCGCCGAGTCGATAATGTTTTCAGGGATGTAGAGCAAGCTGCTTTTAACCCTGATAACCTAGTTCCAGGCATAGTGGGTCCACCTGATTCTGTATTCAAAGCTCGCAGAATTTTCTATCCTGATTCTCAAAACTATCGTTTAGGAGTAAACCATGCAAATTCAAGAATAAATGCTCCTTTATATGATATGAATTACAACCGTGATGGGAAGTCTCCAGTCCTGGGTAACATGTATGATGCGCCTAACTATTACCCGAATACTTTCAGTGGCCCCGTACCTTACGTTGACCAAGCCCGACCAACAGAAAGATTGTTCGTTATGGAGAGAACTGCTGTGGATCTACAACCTTTATCTGAGTTTTACAATGAGGTTGTAGAGAACGATGCTCATCGACAGAGAATAGCTAATAACTTTGCAGCCTCACTAGAAGGGGTACCAAGTGATATTGAAAAGAAAGCTCTTCGACTACTTGCTCTAGTTGATATAGATTTAGGAAAGCGTGTAAGGGTTGCGTTGGATTTAGCAAAGGCTACAGCTATGACACCTCTTAGGGAGAGGTATGACCGAAGAGCGCAATGTTTAAGTTTGAATTAATACCAGCAGTAAGGCTACTTGAATTTGGACAGCATCTGATGCAAGACTTCTCTCCTTTTACAAACTATGTATTATTACCTGAGTCAGTGATGGATAGTAATGATATAAACATACTTTGCATTGTGCCACCCAAATTATATTAAGTATGTGTTTTAGAATATCATATTCATGATATATTTTAACTTAATCTAATAAACCTGCTTTAAACGTAGTTTTAAATAAATATAACAAACTGCTAAATGCTTTTTATTACATCACTATTACGCACCACTAAATCTAAATAATATCTTATTTCAAATACCTTTTGTTATTTCTCCTAATATCCTACAGTGTGTGTGCGCTTGTCGCACCACTTGTATCATGCCTTGCGACTGTGGACCGATTTTGACGGGACTTTCATTTACAAATAGCTTATACTACTCAGACTACTTTTATTTTAGAAACAGAATAACGGGTATGCGCAAAAAAAGGGAAAAAAAGTCATGTCTAATGACTAATGTGTTATAATATTGTAATTGTAAACAAAATTGAATTAAATGAATATACTGTTTGTTTGTTTTATGAACTTTGAACACATTGACTAAGCGGATGAAGTCACGGAGAAAACCTAGTCATTACCACCATTACCAGATAGTTATTATAGTATGTTAGAATTTTCCTGATGGTAAAGGTATACCATCCCACTAGACTACACTACTTTAAACGCGAAATTATGTGAGGATATATATGTTTGTTTGTTTATTACTTTTTTCGCTTAAATGCCTGAACGGAAAGAAACTTAATTACATCTATCTAACCAAGTCAAAGCCGAAATTATGATGGTGGTCCAATTGGCCAAGCTATTGGCAAATTATACCTTGGTACTAAGACTTAAATTACTGTTACACGCCATACACCCATTCACCATAGAATGCAAAAAAACTTTCATAGAACACACACTAATAATAATCACAGGAATAAATCATAATTCGTCCTGTACTAGTAAAACAAGCGAAGTCGAGAGCAGAAGCTAATATCAATAATATGCTTGAAAAACAACATAGAAGGTGGAAATTCAACTAGAATTATAAGCAGTAATAACACTAGTTTCTCTTTAATCCTACTACTATTATAAAGGCGAAAGTTTGTATGTATGGATGTATGGATGGATGTTTGTTACTCTTTCACGCTTAAACGGCTGAATGGATCTGGATGAAATTTGGCACAAAGATAGATTATAGTCTGGAATAACACATAGGCTACTTTTTATCCCGGGAAAATGTACGGTACCCGTAGGATAACACATCAACTGTGACGCGGACGAAGTCGCGGGCAGAAGCTATTTACTAATATAAAACGGTGCTACCATTCGTAAAATTACAGTCGTTCGCATCGTTTTAAAGAATAGGATGAGGTCGCTCGTAGTGTGTATTTGTGTCTGTGTAACTGTGGAGTTTGTGACAAGTTATCAATACTTCAATGAGACGGGGGGAGACGCTGTGTCACAGCAGTTAGCTGACTTTCGGCACCGAAATCCAGTAAGTATGGACAGAAATTCACACACATTCTTTGTTATAAACCTCAAAAATTGACCATACCTAAGCTAGACTTTGATGATCATTACAATTTTCAGAGGCCAATCGGAGTATGGACAAAGACAACAGGAGATCCTATAGATATAAGAGATACAATAACCCTAAACACTGATATATTCAACAATAAACACCATTTTCGTGTCAATACTCACCTTAATAGAGAAAGAATTCCGGAGCGACTTGTACATGCTAAAGGCTATGGTGCTTTTGGATATTTTGAAGTGACACACGATGTTTCCAAATACACTACAGCCGATGTATTCAATGGAATTGGAAAGAAAACGCCGGTTGTTGGACGATTTTCAACAGCAATACAAAATATTGGTGGAAATGACTTATCCAGGGAAACAAAGGCTTTATCTGTCAAATTTTATACCAGACATGGCAACTTAGATTTGCTATGTTTGCACATTCCTATATTTTTATACAGAGATCCAATGGACTTTCTCCATGTTGCGCATATACTTAAAAGAAACCCCCGTACCGAGACATTTGATAATACTATGCGATGGGATTTTATCAATTCAAGACCTGAAACTTTACACACAATATTATGGCTTTTCTCTGATTTTGGCCTACCAGACGGATACAGAAAGATGGACAGTTTCCCAGAACATGTTTATGAATTATACAATAAACAGGGTCAACAATTTTATGTTAAATTCAACTTCAGAACAAATTTAGGCTTGTTCAATTTGACAAATGCGCAAGCGGCGGCAATCGCTATTGATGATCCTGATTATTTCAACAGAGACTTGTATAATGCAATTGCTGCAAACAATTATCCATCTTGGAGACTAGATATGGATATTCTAACAAAAAAAGAATTAGATCAGTTGGATTATGATCCATTTGACATAACCAGGCTTTGGAAGAGAGGAACATATCGTACTGTGACAATAGGACAGCTGGTATTTAATAAACTAATTGATAATAACTTCAAGGATGTTGAGCAGACTGCATACAATCCTGATAATCTAGTTCCAGGTATAATGGGTCCAGCTGACATAGTTTTTAAAGCTAGAAAAATTTTCTATCCAGACACACAGAGTTACAGATTGGGTGTAAATCATGACAACATAAGAGTGAACGCTCCATTATACGACCAGAATTACAACCGAGATGGTAAACCGCCTGTTCTAGATAACATGAGGGATGCACCAAACTATTATCCGAACTCTTTCAATGGACCAATACCCTACGTCGATGAGAGTCGCCCGACGGATAGATTGTTAATTTTGCATAGAAATGCTATTGATTTACAACCTTTGGCTGAATTTTACAACGAAATCGTGGATTCTGATGCTCATAGACAAAGACTTGCGAATAATGTGGCGGGGACCCTGGTAGAAGTGCCTCCAGACGTGGAAAGAAAAGCTCTTCGTTTGTTGACACTCGTAGACATTGACTTAGGTCGTAGAGTAAGGTCAGCGATAACTGCGTTAAGAGCTGTCGTACCGCAGGAGAGACGTGATGAAATCGCACAGTGTATAGCCAATGTATATGAGAATAGCATGGCAAATAACAGAAAAAATAGATACACAAAAACATAGTTTAGTAATAAATGCGATATATTGTATGCTAAAGATTAAATACCTACAGTAACAATAATAAAATTTCTTTAAAAACACTATTTGACTATCAATACTCGTACTCGTATTTTGGGGGAGTAATATGGGAATACCCATCGATGCTCTCCCAAAATATGAGTATGCATTAGCTGTGACAGTACTCACAGCTTACTAACCATATACATACAGGGTAGAAGAGAAATCGACTTCAACCTGAAGATTACAATTAGTAGAAGTCTACAAATTGTAATCTTTCAAAATATAATTGCAATCTCATTTCATCCACAATCGATGTCCAAAAATGATGTAAGTGTGTAAATTAACAGTATTATTGGTCGTTTGAGACTGAGGTTTGATTGTTTCTAAAACTTAGTTTGAATTGCCTCCCTATTTGAACTACCACCAAACCACACCGATGAGAAATTTATCGAGGCTTATTATTAAAACAACAGCATACTGTTCTTTTTCAGCTTATTTCATATGTTTTGTCTATTAAAAACCACGTACCTAAACGTAATGATCACCGGTACTTACACCGGCGAGTACTTTAGTTGATTACACAAACATTGATGTGTGTAATTGATATCCACGAATTCCATTAAGAAATAAATTTCTATTATTAACTTATGAATTGATAGTAAACTGTATGTTTCCTACGATATGAGCATAATATCATGAATAGTAATTCAAAAATAGATCTCCATGGTTAAAAACTATGTAATACGAGTAATTAGTTTTAATTTAAATTTTTCTATATAAATATTTTTGTTATCCTGCTTATAGTACTTATAAAACAATCCATACAGAAATGCGAAAGTAACTCTGACTGTCTATCTATGACGTTTTCTCGACTAAACCACTGAACCGATTTTGATGAAATTTGGTACGGTACAAGTTTCAACCTATCGTCATCGACGTCTTTCGACTGAGATGATGATGATGATAAGATTGAATAATTAATTGATTTAATCTCAAGGAAGGCCGTAGGTTACTTTTAATTCTGCGACTTCGTCTGCGTCCGCGATAATTAGCATTTACGCGGACAAAACTGCAGGCAAGAGATAATTATAAAATATGTAAAGATACAAGGTCAAAAGTTCAAAAATTCAAGTGAAAAACGGATCTGCATAAACATTAATATTCACACACTTCCTTCATCCCTGAATTATAATAAAAATGCAAATTCATTAGAACATAGAACAGACACGGTACAGAATACTTTTCCACCATTATTTCCATGCCGGGAGCTGCCATCGTTGATTATGGTAATTCTGGCGATAACTTCAACTGTGGAGCTCTGTTTATTCACTCCGAACGTATTAATTATGGAGCCGAGTTGAGAGTGGACTGGTTGGTAACATGGACATAGTGTACCAAGATGCAGTAGAACTATTAGAAGGAAAGTGTTTGAAGATTTCAATTTGAGGAGAAGAGGCTCTAGAACTTCTGAAAAATTTTCAAGTTATCAAAGTATATTTAATAATAATAAGGCTGGTAATCTTATAGCTAGTCTTTTCTGGCTTGGGATGGCATACGCGCGAACCTAATTGAGTTACAGGCAGTATAAATTCCATTCAAACATGAACCTTAAATATTATGCAGAAGCCCTAATTTTCATTAGCACAGTGTGAAATGCGCTCCAGGGTGGCCCGGATGGTGGAAATCATACCAGTGGAAATTGACATGTTTGAAAGAAAACCACTTGCTTTTCGTCTTAACTACTGTTTGGTCTATTCATTATTTCACAGAATACAGCGTTCATATCAGCGTGTCCTTCAACTATGTAACAAGAGGGGAATTCTACTACCTTTAAGTTACGATCGCAATTTAAACTCACCATTATCATATCAGCTAAACCACGACCACTGCAACTGGACATAGACCGCCACTACAGATATCTAGAATAACCGGTCCTACGCTGCCCGTATCCAGCCATTTGCCAAAAATGCCTGTAATTTACATGCATTTTGTAACATTAATTGTCGTTGAGGTAAGATTGCGACATGATTTTAAACGTTTTCAATTAGTTTATTGGCCTTCAATTGTCTTTCTGTAGATTTTTACCCTTTTCCACGGATGTATATCAACCAAATTGTCCACTGGATGAGCTGACCTATTTCTACATGCCCTTTATCTGGAAATGTTGCCAAAATAAAGCAGTTTATCAACACTAACAAGTAAAGTAATAAAACTAATATATTGCGTCTTTTAAGCAAGTTCAGATGTTTGTAACGACCATTATTTTGGGTACTTAGTCGTTTTAGGGGAATAAGGTTTTTTGCTTCTTTGCAATCGTTTTCTTAATTGTTATTTAAACGACACTTATAATTTGTTGAATCTTTTGAATGAATCGTGGCCTTAGTTATATGGTTTTTTTTTTTAAGTTCGTTGGAAGCACATAAGCCAACGGCCCTCCCGATATTAAGTGGTGACCTGTGCCTGTACTTTTACCGGCACCCATACTCTTCAAACCGGAACACAGCAACGCTGCTATGCAGAAATAGCTAGTATGGTTGTAGTACTTCCCCGGACGAGCTCCTTACCTACACAAATATATTGCTTGATGGTAACAATAAAACTGGTCTGTCTGGTCTTCTTCTTTATCGTATGGGCATTAAAGTCTAACGACCCCACACACCCTAGTGTCAGAGTTTCTAAACCGCCTCAAGGGCCTCTGACATGGTTACCAATGTCAGTGATATCCAAGATAAACTTCGAAAGTACATATGAATTAGAAAAAATCACATTGGTACTTGCCCGTGCCCGGTTGCGAACCCACAACCTCGTGCATGAGAGGCGGGCGCCTTAACTACTAGGCCATCACGACACTACGTCTGTCTGGTGGTACTGGTAGTAAATTAGGTTACGTTTTTCGTCTTCTCACACGCCTTATCTGAGCCCAAGCTTTCCAGCCTTATATTTGCCAGGTGTGGTACGAAAGGCACATTACTTATTTTCGTTCAAGCGTGACGGCTAGTTTTTTATGTACATTTTACAGGTGTTGTTAAAAACCAACATTCATTATTGCCACTATCTGTGTGCCAATCAATACTTATTGGGTGCGAGTTGAAAAAGTAAGTACCTAGTTTTATTTACTGTTAGGTCCATAGGATTCATCGTCGAATATATAACTCTCTTTAAACTAATATTTAGCATTGCCATACAACGTGGCAATAAGGTCAGCCTTTCGGGTGCTTGCCCCATTGACAGTGATTCGTACGAGTTTTTAGGTACGCTATAAGCTTCCTCCTTTCTTCTTTATAAATTGTACATACTGTGTAATTTTATTATTATTTCAGAGTTTTGTGTTTAGGTTATTTACCTACTTAAGAAGATTACTTAAGAAGGTTATTTACCTACTTAAGAAGATTAGTTTTCAAATTACATAAAGAACAGTTTTTCATTAATTATGTCCCTAAAACCCCTACAATACCATTCCCAATCAAACCTAAATACCAGGCTAGCATAGGCAAAAAGGACACGGAAAGGGCGCCGTAACAGTTGGTTATATACGTGTTGCGTCTCATCGGATTATGTAAATAGGAGTCTATAAGCGGAGGGTCGTTCCGTGCCCGTTGTTTCGGAAAACCCCCTCCCCGCACCGCTCTTCAGCCCCCCCCCCCCCCCCTCTCCCCGGCGACCTGACCACTGTACTGGAAGTTAGCTCGACCGTCTATTCTATGGGTGTATACTTAGAACTCGACTAGTCTATGTGGACTGGAAGAATGGTTTTTCTGTCAGTTGGAAAATTTATTGAGTCTTTAGTCGTGTATTTAAATAGGACTAGTAGATACGTTGCAACGTGGTTGAGGATGAATCAAAGTCTAAGACTAAGTCAAAACATCTATTTCAATTAGACTATTTGGGTGAATATTTCATTTCGTGCATATTAGGAAGTTTTGAAAAAAATAAAAAAAATGTGCTTAATCAGGTTCTTTATATGATTTTCGGAAACTGTTTTACAATTGTAAGAGTAATTTAATAGAGGGACAGTAATCAGACATTTAATTTGGAAGTTATTGACTTTTGTTTTTTTTTGAGGGAATGGTAATGAGATTTCATTTATATGGAAATGAGATATCAATATATGGTAATGAGGTAGGCTTAAATGGTAAATAGAAATAAAACAAAAATGTAATAAATCAGCCTTTTAATTTACAATAATTTGCTCAGGCTTTTATAGGAACTGCAGTAATTTGTAATTTTTAATTAGAAATAAACCTAGAACATAACAATAATAGCTAAAATCGATCACATGCCTGCCGACGGTCTATAAGGTTCTTACATCTATTTTGAGAGCTAAAATTAACAAACATATAGACATTAATTCTATTTTGTCTCCCTCTCAGAATGGATGTAGGATTGGGTCCGGTGGTACTAAAGCGCTGCTCCTCATTGACATGGCTATTAGCCAACAGGTTCGCCGATCCCGGAAGGATCTGTCGACATGTTGGATAGATTACAAGAAGGCCTATGACTCGGTGCCACATACATGGCTCATGAGGGTGCTGGAGTTGTATAAAATTGATGCAACTCTATGCGCCTTCCTGATATCGTGTATGGGGCAGTGGAGGACGGTCCTTCGCTATCCAGGATGTCGAAATATCCAGAGGAATAGCGAACCGATAAGGATTGAGCGTGGTATATTCCAGGGCGGTAGTTTGAGTCCGTTTTGGTTCTGTTTAGCCTTGAATCCCCTAAGCACACTGCTGGAGGATTCAGGTCTAGGCTATCGGTTAAAGAGAGGAGGTCAGGTAATATCTCACCTTCTTTACATGGATGACCTGAAACTCTTTGCCCCCAACAATTTGCAACTGATGGAGTTACTGAAGGTAACAGAAACTTTCAGTAGCGCCATCAGGATGGAATTTGGTGTGGACAAATGTGCGGTCATGCATGTCAAGCGAGGGGAGATTGTGGAGTCCGAGGGAGTTCAACTCTCGGAATCCATAAACCTTAGATCCCTTTCTTCAACGGAGACCTACAAATATTTGGATATGTCGGAAGCGTTGGGCATCAATACTGTTGACGTAAAGCAATTGTTTAGGGAGCGCTTCTTAGGCCGCCTGAAAAAAGTATTTAATAGTCTTTTATCAGGCGGAAATAAGGTGCGCGCCTTCAACGGGTGGGTCATGCCGGTATTGATGTACTCTTTCGGCATACTTAAATGGACCCAAACGGAACTCGACGTCTTGGATAGGAGGGTCCGTACATTGGCAACGGCATATCGGATGCATCACCCACGGTCATCGGTGATGAGACTTCCCGCGGAAGTCGTGGCTTCTTAAATGCTAAGACTCTCCACAACCGCGAGATATGCAGTCTCAGTGATTTTTTCCTTGAAGCCGACGTGGGAATGCACCGAGATTTAGTGGCAGTGGATAAGGGCCTCACCTCGCTCTCCTTGGCTTGGAACTGGCGCGAACCAATAGTGTTGGAGACTAAAGATCGCGAGGAGGTATGGCAGAGTAAGGAGCTTCACGGACGCTTTTTCCGGGCCTTGCATGGGCCCGATGTAGATTTCTTAGCGTCCGTATCCTGGCTTCGCTTCGGTGACCTATTTGGGGAAACCGAGGGTTTTGCCTGTGCAATTATGGACGAAGTTATCATGACAAATAACTACCGGAGATTTATTTTGAAGGATGGCACGGTGGTCATCACATTATCTCTGGGTGTTCTCGTCTAGCTAACGAAGAGTACTTGCATAGGCACAACCTTGTGGCCAGGATTACCATCAGCAACTTGCTCTGAAATACCGCATTGTAGAATCGGAAGTACCGTACTATAGGTATGTACTACACCCAGTTCTCGAAAATAGCAAAGTCACATTGTAATATAACCTCTGGATAAAATTTATTTTTGTTCCTTTCTCTTTAGGTATCTTTGGTGTTCTTTTTCTTTTTCTGAATCATAAAGGACGGGTCTGATTTATTTTTTTCTAATATTTCTTCTCGTGTACATATTTTTCGCGGCATTATGTCTAAAAAAAAATATTATTTATATTATTAACCATAAGATGGACAAAGAATCACAATAAACACGTGGGTTAGTAGTTTTTAAATACATTTTTGTAACGGCAATAGATCTACCAACCGAAAAAGAAATAGCTAAAATTTTAAAATAAATTAGTTTGTTTAAATATAAAAAAAGGTTAAAGTAGCTAGCAAAATGTCATATTGTCTGGGTACCTTTTAGGGTCCCCCATAATAATGTGTTTTTGTAGATATAAATTGATTTATATTCATATAGAACTACTTAATATAATTACCGTTCGTTTGGTCTAATTACCATTCGGATAAAATGAATGGTAATCGATGGTAATTAGGAGAGTGGTAATTAGATTCACTGCTATTTTCAATAATTTATCGAAGTGGGAACAGATACAGTGTTATAGCTATATCAGCGGAAGGAGAGATTAATAGCGTATACATCTAGCAAACATTTGATTGAAATAAATAAATATAAATACCTTTTGAATCACGAACGGTGCGTAGAAATTTTTTGAACCACTTCACTTTTTGCTCAGGAGAACTTAAATTTATGTAGTCAGAATTAGTCTTACACGCGTGTGTTCGGCTCGAGAGCTAAGCTTTTGACTGCCAGCGTCTATTCTTTGTGAAGCACGGGCTCTGCGGCGTAAATATTTGAAAATATCGGTTCGAACATGTCGTCTAATGGTAATTATGGGGAAGCGTAGGGACATTTTTTAAAGTTCCATTAAACCGCTTAAATTTGTTCTTCCGTAAACAATAAATAGTCACCATATACATTAACTATCCTACTGTACTAAACAGTAATAAAAATGCCGTTCTCCCAGTACAATTTTAATCAAGACGTGTCAATTAACTCAAATCTGGGAAAAGGGACATCGCAGGTAATTAGATTTTCGGGTTTTGTTTATTAATTTTACGCAATTTTTATTATAAAATGTTAATTTTGAATATAGCCGCTAATAGAACCCGATGTTAGCTATACAAAAAAAAATATAGTTTAATTTTTTTTTAACATTACATATGTTCTTTATCGTCTGTAATGTAATATGCACGAAATGAAATATTCACCCATTTACAGGCACTTTTGAATTGTCAAGAAGTTACAGTTTAAAGTTAAAGGTAGTTGCTCGTTGCAAAACGTAGGTCTCTATGGAGAATAAGGAATAAAGTGGTATATGCTAATTCATTTTTTATTGGTTTCCAGCAACGGTTTTATCAGCGTCAAGGTCGAAAATTATCCTAAGGGAATACACTCCCGGAATATTTTGTTTCAGAGTATAATAAGTAGATAACATATCGCATATGATAATGTAAAAGACGATGTTTCTAGATAAAAACACTGAGGCCCAATTGCGCCAAAGTTAAAAGTTAAAGTAATCTTTTAACTCCGAGGTAGTTGGTAATCGGCCCATTTTGTAATTTAACCTTATGTTAACAACTAACTCTTAGTAAAGCATATGGTGCTAGTGGGCCTTAGTAATCTTCTAAGATACCCAAACTAATTTATCGTGAAAAGTAATGAGAATGAACCCTTTATTATATGAAAGGGAGTAATGTTCAGAAAAACCTTCAACAAGGCTTTGCATTGTAAAGAGATTTATTTCATGTCATACATTTTTACGGAAGAGATATTTTAGCTAAAATCTGTAAAAGTGGTGTACACTCGCGCTAACCCAGTGAACCAGGAAAAGCTATTAGTGGCTAACTAACCCTTTACACAATACTAGGAGAGCTTGTGACTCCACTTGCGTGGAAACTTTTTAATTTTCCGGAATGATAAATAGTGTTTGTGATTTTCTGGTTTACAGCTCATATATATTATTATCTTTTATACGTATTGTTTTTTAGCTACAGTTTAGCAGTGGCCATGAAATATGCGTATGGTGCGGGTTGGTTTATTACTAATCATTTGTCATTAAAATACCTAGCTCTAACTCTTAGGTTCGTTTACATTTCGTTTCGTTCGTAATAAGATATTTTGCAGGAGGAGAATGCAATCGATTAGGGCTTATAAACTGAACAAACAAACAGTTTAAAAACATTAATTCTCACTTTTTCACCCAGTATTTAACAGCTATCAAATGGGTTTAGTGCTGCCAAAATAAACTAACCCAAGTCAAAAGTTCTCCCATTTTTAAGCAATTGCAATTTACGTTTTGAACGCAAAATTATTTTAAATATATTCTAACCATTCTAAGCAGAATGGACATACTTTTGGGTGTTTTTGCTGAATAGTAATTAATCATATTTGGCAAATTTAATTAGTTTGACGTAATTAAATGAATTATTAGGAAAATGTAGGTTGATTCGCTTTAACAAAACTAAGTACAAATAGGCCTGTTGGAGAGTATGTAGCATGGAGCGAGGTACCTACAAATTTGAAGTTTTATTCAGTTCGTGACAAAAATTGAGGGCAAAAAAGTTAAGCAATATCATTAAATCTCTCGGTATCTTCTTGTGATTTTTAAAAAGAAAAATGTAAAAAAAATGTGCCTGGAATACTCAAAGTCTTTCAATAAAATCTCTAACTAGAAAGTATCACTCTTTTGTGTTAAGAAACTTTTACTTAGAGGTTTTAAGTAAAAAGTTTGTTATCAGAAGGGTATTAGATATCAAAGATGATTATTATTTAAAATAAGACTTGTCAAAATATTATATGAAAACCATCGTCAAACACAAACCGTCTGGTATTTTTGCTGAACTGGCCCTTTACAAAACATTTTTTGACACACAATAATGTTATGTTTTGTTTTGTTATTCAAATAAATTTTTCATTATGCTGAAAAATAAAATATATTAAAATTTGTTTACCTCATGGACTGTGTCAGATAATTTATTTTTAGTTTATTCTTTCTTTTTTATGTGAGTTATTTTAAATTGACTTTTCCGAAGGAATTTCTTTGTCTCCTTTTTTTGAAATGAAATTATACATATTTAAACAGCAAGATTGTGGAAATGTACAAAAGAAATTATATCATAGCCAAACTTTGCTTACACAGATGAATATTTAAATATGAAATGTAATTATTTACGTTATTGAAATGTTGACTGAAATTTATTGCACTTATTTGAATTGTCATTTCATGAACAGCCAGTCGCTTGAGGAAGAATAATCATATTTTATTCAGTCTCATTCCGATAATGAGATTCTTCTTCTTCTTTTTGAGTCTAGGTTCATACTTGAGTATCCATGCTCTGTGGCTGGCCATGTTAAATAGGTCATCGTCTGGTCAAGAACCCGAACTCGTACTGGGTGTCAATAATTATGAGATTCACAATATAACAAGAACTAACAGGCTAACTAAAAGCCTAAAAGGCTAACTGCCCAATGCTTGAAATGTCGCTCGTTGAGTCACTATATAGCCTCCGCCCACGACCAACCTTTTGTAGGACCGATTATCGGACCGTTCAATAAATTCATAGTTCGGGGACCGACTTTTGTGGGTCGTGTGCGTTGGTATATAAGAATTCATAAAATTATGTTCAATTCTCACCGAGAACAATCGGTCGTCGATTGTTTGACGTGGGCGGACAGCGTAAGGGACGAGCCACAGTCTCTGGCGACGCTTCACGCTTTGCGACAGGAGTTGCGACAGCGACACGATTTGCAGTGGTATGCCACAGCTCAAATAGTTGCGACAGCGACGGCAAGTGAGACAAATGTACTCGCTAGTACATTTGTCTCACTCGCACAGCGCGCATTCTGTAGCCTCTACATGTCGCGCTTCGTGAAGCGCCCCGTGTACCGTCGCATGTAGTGTCACCGGTAGCTGTGGCATACTTCATACGTTGTCTACCATTTGTTTTTGCATCTCGAAGCTTGTCGCGCCTCATGTCGCATGAAGCGCTTGGCTGTGGCCGGCGGGTAACGCGTAACTAAAAGTGTCGTGTGTGCTGTATCCACACTAATGTTATCAATACGAAAGTAACTTGTCTATCTGTCTATCTGTTACCTAATCATAGTAAAACCATTAAACCGATTGCAAAGTTTAATTTAGAAGTAGCTTGCTATCTCAATAAGGAAAATATAGGCTACTTTTTAACCCGCAATAACCGACATTTATGCAAACGAAGTCGCAGGCGAAACCTAGTTTCAAATAAAGTTGGGATTTATCGAAAGAATGGTGAATATTAATTGAATCCGAACCAGTTTTAATCCTCTTTCCGCAAACTATATTTATATTTGGAATCCACACAGATTAAATAATTCCAAATGCCAAAATAAATTTTGGATCCGGAGCTCATCCAGTTTTAATTTTCAATGAATAAATTTGCAACCGGTCAGGGAAATATAACTGGGTGTTTTAAGAGGTAAGCAGGTTATGTTAGTACACGGGTTGTTAATGAAAATATTAATCTAAACTAACATAATAAAGCTGTAAATTTTTTGTATATTTGTTTGAACGCGCTAATCTCTGGTGTAGTGTTAGTCGAATTTAACAAAATCTAAATATGTGTATGATTTCTAGATTCATGAGGAATAAATAGTAAAGGCTATAATTATATTATCACGTTATAACCAACGATAGAAAAGCAGTAACCATAGATGAAACTTAACGTGGATGTAAAGAACCACTTCAAAGCCAGTCATGACATAAGTAGTAGTTTTTTTTTGACGGCTAAGCAATGTGATTGGCGAAACACGCTTAGGCAGTAACTTCAAAGTCTAAGTTTTGACATGATGCTTCTAAGTACAATGAAAAACTCATGTTTAAAATTAATATAGATACTATCCTAACTAATAATATGCATGCGAAACTATGTTTGTTACTTTTTCAAGACTAAACCACAGAACTGCTCATTCTAAAATTTTGCATAGACGTTGTCAGGTGTACATAAACGGATATAGGCTACCTTTCATCCCGAAAAAAGTACTATTCCCGAGGAAAACAACAATAACGTTCTTATGATAATATATGGCGACACGTGTTTTTCGAATAATGAATGAATGTTTAATATACGAACAATGCGACATTTAAGCGGACGAAGTCGCACTCAAAAGCCAGTAACAAATAAACCAAAGCAAAATTCTTCATTTAAATAAATGATTTTGAAATTATAAATCTACCTACGTGTGCTACCCACGACATTATTTCACGACAATTCTACCTCTAGAAGATAATAAAATTATAATTTCGCCTAGCTTTTAGGTAGCGACCCATCAAATTATTCAAACTTTTGGGAGATATGACGAGAAAGAGACACACACTGATATTGTATGTACTGTAATGAGCTACATACATTATTCATGTTTGTTGAAAGAAAGGACTAAGGCTGAAGCCACATTAGACAGCGACGCGATCTGCGACATATGAGCGATTAAAACAAATAAATGAATTCTCACGTATATGGCTACACCGTACATCAAATATTAGTAGCGATCTTTGATTTATTTATGCGATGGGAACAATATTACTGTAATCATGGCATCGGGTACATGAACATAATTATCAGCGAAACTTATATGAATATATGCGGATTTTCGCTTATAATGTAGCCATACCATGTTTATCTCGTTTCGCTCTTCCAGTCGCATCGCAAATCGCTGCGTACTGTAGCCTCAGCCTAAGCTTTGGAGGAAGGAAGATTTGAGATTTCATAATCTAACCATTATTGGTTATGACAAATATATCTTTGATATCACTCTTGAAATAGCTTTTTATTTACAACAACTAGCGAACTGCACGCGACTTTGCCCACGTGGCTTAGTTCACGCGCCATAAGTTACGTCTTTGGTTATTGCCCCACTCCCGTGGGTCGTAGCGTGATGTTATATAGTCTATGTTACTCAGGAATAATGTAGCTATTAATTAGTGAAGAAATGGTTAAAATCGGACCAGTAGTTTCGGGGCCTATTCGTTACAAACAAACAAATCTTACTTCTTTATAATATTAGTTTAGATAATATTCATTCCTGGTCGGTAAAATCTTGTCCGACTAAATATTTTCAGCGAGTGATTAATTTCTTTTCTGTTACTTCTTTGGTCTTTTAGTTACTGATCCGCTTTCGTTCCGCTACCGTCCTCTTGAATCACTATTGATTAAAACGACATTAAAATACGTTGCGACGAATAAAAGATCTAAGCGTACAGAGGGACAGATCTAGATGGCGGGAAGCGACGTGTTTTATACTAAGTAGAGATATTCATAGAAGTACATACTTTAAGTTGTTTAATCAAAACAAATTAAACAAAATTAATATAACAATCCGTACTAATATTATAAATGCGAAAGTAACTCTGTCTGTCTGTCTGTCTCTTCTTCACGCCTAAACCACTGAACCGATTTCAATGAAATTTGGTACAGATATAGTCTGGGACCCGAGAAAGGACATAGGATAGTTACTAACTACTAATCCACCAACTATTAATCCACGCGGACGAAGTCGCGGGCAAAAGCTAGTTATTATTAATTTAACAATTTAACTGCCCGAAACTATGCTTTTTGCTCAAATAGAATGAAATGATGTAACTTAACGGAACGCTTTCATAATATTTCTATGACCGACATTACATTTTACTAACAAATAAAGGATACGTGATTTGGGTTTGTACATTCAGTTTGATGTTAGATTCTTATTCATGTGGTGACGGCATGTAATCCCATGTTATGGAAAAGGGTCGTGTTGTAGCATTTATTTGGCGAATTTCGTAGTTAGTATAGGTAGGTAGGTACCGGCAAGAATCAAAAAGGACACTTAGCAAAATTCAAAAGCGATTTTCTCATTAACTAACGATTGCAACTTTGACATAAGCCTTATTTTTTAGTGTTTTAAGATCCAAAATACCGTAACATTTCAATCAATACTTTAGAAGGAAATTCATTTAAAAATAGTGCTAATTTCAGGCTGGTGGCTGTATCTACCTATAATGGTCTGCTTAGCCATTTGGCACAGTATAATGTGGAACGCAAAAATTAATGCAATAACTCCAATTCTCGTAATTATAAATTAAGCCGCAATCGCGACATTTAAACGACAATTAAAAAAAACCAAAATTTTCATAGAAATAGGGCCATCATTTGGCAGATTAAGACTGAGATAAGAATGTGAATGTTTTTAGAAGTTGCTAGAATTGCTCTCCACATCTCAATGGCAAAATATTATAAAAGTGATCATCATCATCATCATATCAGCCGCTGGACGTACACTGCTGGACACGGGCCTCCCCTTTAGATTTCCAAAAGGATCAGGTCGTCGGTCCACCTTCTCCACAAAAGTGTTGTAAATTGTAAATCAAGTAGGGGCATTGTTGACAGATTGAGCCTGAGATTAAAATGCAAACGTTCATTTACATACGAGAACTGCCGCTTTATTAAATGCAGTTGGCTTACCAACTTCCAATAAATACAAATATTGGTTCAAACAATTCATTGTTCCACAAATTTATCAATTTAACCTGTAGCGTTTCGCAGGAACTAATCAATGGCTGAACCCGAGCCGATGATTGTACTAACAATACAATCGAATTTGTGCCACAATTGCCATTTGCAAACGAAAATGGCCGCACAATTGAATTGGTCCTGCGCTCTGCGTTGTTGGTAGATATGTATGTTATGATTATAGAACAACTAGCTTTTGCCTGCGACTTTATCCACGTAAATGTCGATTATCGCTGACGCAGACGAAAATGCGGAATAAGAAGTAGCCTATGTCCTTTCTTGGGGTTCAAACTTACCCCGTACCAAATTTCATTAAATTCGGTTCAGTGGTTAAGTCGTGAACGAGTAACAGACAGACAGAGTAGATATTAGTACGGATTGGGTAGTAGATCCCACCAATCAATTGAGATTCTTTTCAGAGCTGTCAAAACCTTTGGGACCTTACTTTATCATCATCATCATCACCCTATAACAGTCCACTGCTAGACATAGGCCTCTCCAATCGCACGTCACCTATCTACACTACACAACGTCACTTATTTCAAAAGAAACTAAAAATGGAATTGTACCGTTCCCTGAATACTAGTCAGGTTTTAGGTAAGTGTTAGTACTTGAAAGTTGGCACAAACAACCATGACGTGTAAACGCAACAAAAAGATACCCACTAAAAATCACTAACCAAATCTCTATAATGTAAGCACCCACTTTAATACCACCGTCCCTCATAAACCCTCCATCATCCTTCTCAGCTACTAACTAACGACATAGCTCAGAAACCTGAGCTAAATTGCTCAAAGATGAGTTATTATTGCTCTCAGGTAAGCTATTACTAGGCGAGGCACTAGGCATTTTAATTAGTGCCTTGCTCTCCACATTTACCTCACGAAGGTGCAATATCGATCGGGGTCGTTGACCTCGTTAAGACGCTCCTAGAAGCTCGGGGAGCGTAAGATGTCAAGTGGGAAAGATTTTTAAGGCTGATGTTGTTTTTGGGAGTTTTTAGTATAAGTGGGGTTATTTTTGACAACCGGGTTGATTTTGATTTTATATTAATTTGTAGGTATTAAACGCAGTGACTTATTGAATATAGAAGTACCGTTGTTTATAAAATAATTATGTATAATTGATCTATGACACGTAAGTGTGTGTTCTAGATGACACGTAAGTGGTAGAAAGGTGTCAGTGATGTTTTCCGAAGTCTAATAAATTGTTCAAGTTCCATATTCTACTAATATTTCAAATGCGTAAGGTTGTGTGGATGGATGGATGTGTGTTACTCTTTCACGCTTAAACTTTTGCACGGATTTGGATGAAAATTGGTACTACGATAGATTGTAGGTAATGTTCCCGGTGATAATTATTCCGGTTCCCGTGTGATAATTATTTATTAAAAATTCTTCTTAAGTTCTTCATATTCTGATTTTTTTAAATCTTATTTTTACATTTTCTGAATTTCCTATATTTTTTATTTACACATTCTCATTGTTACATGTTCCATTATTCCAGATTTTGTATTTCCATGTTTAAGTACAATCAGAAAAAAACGGAATATACCAGTCGTAATTACTCTAATGCACTCCTTTCGACTGTATAATAAAATTCTTTCAATGAATACAAGCAAATTAGTAATCCCTTTAACAAATTATCTGCTGGCAAAACCATTTAACATGAATGATTATAAGCAACACAAAGAGCGACACGCTGGAGGATTTTTCCAGGAATGTAAGCAACAGCGACCATCTGTGAACTAACCACATCATAATGCCGCCGTGACTAACCTTTTCTGCCATGCGTGGTGTATATTTAGTAAGGTTCGTTGCATTTACGTGTAATTCTGTATGATTATGTATTGAAAAATATTCTAAAACATAGTTTTTTTTTTGTTTTTTTTTTCTTAATAAATATTATATATTATTTGGAATAATATAATAATATATTAGATTATTGTTATTTTTCATTCAGAGTATGGAGTTTTTTAATTATTTTGTAATTGTGTACATTTAATCTATCTCTTGTATAATAATACCAAAAACATATTATCTCTTGTATAATAATTTGCACCTGCCGTGTTATCTCTTCACCACCTTTGGTTGATTAAGAATGCCTAAGCCATTAAATCCGCCTTTGTACTTTGTGTGCATAAAGTTTAAATAAAAAAATAAATTTTGAAAAGAGTAAGTATCTTTGAAGTATCTTGCCTTTTGGAAAGGGGCAACTAGATTCAAATTTTTATTTCTCTTGTTTAAGGCGTTCGAAAGTGCCTTTTAATGGCCTAATTGAAATAAATGATGTGATGTGCCTTTGATTTTGAGCTTGATTATCACAAGTTGTATGTTGAATTTAATAACAAAATAATAAAATATGGCGTTGCAGTGTTTACTTTATACCTATTCGTTGTAAATAACCAGTGCGCCTCATTCATTTACCTGATCAAAGATTTTAAAACCTACCTACCTAACTTACTACGGCACTACTCACATCTTCATTAAGGCTTTACAATAATAATCTATTTAAAATACAGTTTGTATTCTTTATTAAGATATTTTGCAACTAGTATTAGACAGTCACAACAATTTTACTTCTTTAGAATAATTAGTATAGATAGGTACCCACATTTGTCCAACTATTTGTCTAACATTTTCAAAAGGTGTGCTTTAAATACACACCGACCATATTAATAGGTACCCACAGAGCAACGCGGCCATGTTGAAAAACGTATGGGCATCCAGCCGAATACACATTTCACCCCAGTAATGCAGTCCAATTTACATAGACCTCCCTCAGCCCCCGAACTTTAAAGGAGATTGGGTGTGGTAGGAGGAAAGCTGCTAACGTCAGGGGTCATGTTATTGTGGATGCTTTTGGTTTCATTTGCTCGTGCCACCTTTGTTGACACTGCTCTTTAGCTCTCCACTGCAGACGTGTATGATGAATCAATATTGTGTTGGTATAATTTTTAGAAGCAGAGCAAATTTTTGTTCCATAAATTTTTAAATATAATCATAACATAAACAGTAAAGTTATTTAACATAAACACTTATTTTATGAAATAGTGGACAAAAAAATGCAAAAAGATTTTCCCGTACCGGGAATCGAACCCGAGCCTCCTGGGTGAAAGCCAGGTATCCTAGCCACTAGACCATACGGGATACTGAAGGAGGTGTGGAAATTATCGTATATTTTCTGATAATTACTATTTTGATAGTTGTAAATATTTATGGCAATTATTTTCTTTTGTAAGTAATACAATATTCTCTTTTAGTATGAATATTCTCTTTGAATGATATCTTATGGCCATTACGTATACTTACACCCAACACCTTTATTTGTATTTTGTATGTGTATTATTATTTAACTAACATTTTGTATAAACTTTTGTATAAGTACTAAATTTTGTAATGTACTGTTTAATCCTAGCGTTATTTTGATTTATTTGCAAAAAGCTTTTTAGTTATCTGTAGGGTTTTCTAAAATTTAGAAATATTATTACGAATGAGGTTAGCCACGACATCTAGGTTTTATTGTAGGAACTTCGCTGGAACACAGCGTTCGCACGCGGTGAGTGCAATTTGAAATTATGGCAAGTGAAATAAAGATAATAGATGTCGCTAGTAATCCGTATCTCAGAAAAGTACCCGATGTAAGCAACAGATGGCGTTGTTCTCAAACTCACTAACAACTTACCAACTTCTAGTAGGCTACTTTATTTATTTATTTATTTATGAGTTATGAGAACTAAAATAATGAGGTTTCTTTATTAGGTATTTATAATTAATAAGTACTCGGGATTTCATTGAAAAGCCTTTGTTATTGCAGTAATATGTGATATTGTTAGACTTACAATAAAGACAAAGATATAACAAGAAGTATTAATATAAACACATTTATATAAATATGAATATCTCTTTATTTTTTAACAATAAACTCTAGACAGGAGGTATTTATCACTTAGTTTTAATCTATTTACTAATTTGCCACGTACATACATAGGAATGGTAACATTGAATCTATTACAGAAGTTTTAGAGCTGAAATTCCTTTAGGAATACTATAGGTTCTAATTTACAATGAGAAGTAAGCGTTTTTAAGACAGCATTCGTGATTAAATCTTACTATTCGAAAGATAGTTAATGATATTTTAATACTGAAGGAATACTGACACCGAAATGGAATAAAAATTGTGAAGGAAGTACAACACGACTAGTAATGACTAGAATAGGTTTAGGGAGATCATTAGATTCGTAGAAATGTATCAAAATCAGTCAAATATATTTTTTGTCTTTCATAGCTTCGAGGTGACTAGTTTTTGTTCCAAGTAAAACATTAAAAAAATATAAATCATATCAGATAGAGTAACAATAGGTGTTTGAACGAAAAAAAATTGGCATCCAGGGGCGGACTAGGCATGTCAGGGGCCCGGGGCGAACAGCCAGAGCTATCTATGAGGCGTCCAACCAAAACGGCCTCTTAGCTATTATTAGGACATGATTATGAGAACTTTTTGTGATTTGAAGGCCCGAAGCCTGCCCTTCTGCCCCCTTCTTAGTCCGCCAGTACTGGCATTTCTACTACAAACTCTAGTAGGAAATATTGCATTAACTTTTTAAGAACTGCCTATCAGATATATTCAAATTACTATGACTGAGTTGGAATAGTTTCAAGCGAATAACAGACCGCTCAATTCATTTAAAAATACATCATTATTACAACATGGATGTTATTATAAATCTCTGACTAGAAATATATATATCACGTTAAGCGTTAATTTGAATAAAGTTGACTATAAATCTATATGGATGACATTTTATTCAATGGAGCCAGCCAGATAGTGATTGACCTAAGCTTATGAAGTTGACTACTGCATAGAGAAGTGGTTATAGATTATAAGGTTGTATTGTAGTCCACCTCAGTGCAGTATTCGGGTGGTTATGCTACGGTTTAGTGGGCATCTCGTCGCCTCCTTCCGGGGCCACCGGCGTAGTTGGCAGCTGCAAGTCCCATAAGGTGCTTAGCTTGAAGGGCGCCAGAGTATCCGCGGCTGAGACCAAGGTCGAGGGCGCGCTTCTCGCTGGAAATAGAGAATGAATGGTTTATTACGATGCTAAGGTTATTAATGGTAATGAAGCAAATCTAAAAGCTGTTTTATTAGTTCGCAATTGAAGGTCGAAAATTGATGTTTAATGGGGCATCACATTAAATTCTACTACTACCTAACCGAAACAATTGTAATGACAAATAATTAATGACAAATAATTAATTATTCGAGCGCCTAGATAAATAATATAGTAGGTATAATAAGCGGCATTTTTTAAAAGATTAAAATAGCTGTAACTAAAACGCAAATCAAAATGCTGCGTCAGATAAAAGAGATAAAACTAAAAAAATACAAAGTTTCACTTTTGAAAGCGAACACATTTACAGCCGTTTCGACGAGAGACGTAAAAATGCTGACTTCTATGTAAACGTGGACAGGGGTGCTAACGTGAATGTTTCCCCTGAAATGTTGTAAATTGTTTTACGGGAAACGCTCGAAACATTTATATGAGGGCCTAAACAAATGCTTGCAGCAAATTGCAGGCCAATTTTTTCAATGTCGTTTGTAACCTCTTTGTGATTCAGCACGTTGATTTTAATCTCTTTCGGGTTATTTATTCCTTTTGCTTCTTTTCACTTGGACAAATATTGCTGTTTTATCTTGTTTTTTTGAAAACGACCTTTCGGATCATTGCTGCGTTGTATTTATTGCCTACAAAAAATTATGCAAATGGCATACTATACAAATTCTATGCTAAAACTCGAGCGTCTACAATAGATATAACTGGATCTAACGAAACAAATTTTGGTTTCTTAGAAATCAAGTACTATCAGGAGTTTGATGATTGATCAGGTAGGTACTCTAGGGAATAAACTATACCAACTATTAATATATTTTAACACAGTGGAATATAAGGTACCTAAGTCTATAAAAATATAAATGTATACAAGAACTCTGTTAATACTTTTGTATGGAGGTCTCTGTTAGTAATAAGAGAAAACTGTACAACACCAGAGCTCCTCACAATAATGTCTGAAGTAATAAAACTAATACTACGTACAATCATGCGATGAAGACGCTAGCAGGTACAGTTGCTAACACAATAAAGCTAAAAGATTAACTTGCTGATTAACTAAATACTGAAACACTAGGATATTTTATTATTCAAGCCAAACGGTATAACTTCATGCATGAAAAGGTAAGTATAAATAAAATAAGCACAGAAATCCAGGTAGCCTAAGTACGACATACAGACGTACCTAGTAATGTCTTCTTTATAGCTGTAAAGAGATAAAAAAACAGATATTACACGAGTAGAAGATGATAAATTAATGTAGGTGATCGTAAAATTACCATAGTCGATAAATTACTTGTTATAGAACTGAATTAATTACGTTTAACGAAACACTTTAATATATATTAGAATAGATTGATTGGTTGACTAGATAGAAATATTAAGGAGAATGTTGGTATAATAAATTTACGTTCATTAAACAATGGTTTGTCCAAAGTTATGGAAGAAGAGCGTGGGTTTTAAAATTTAAAAATCCAATAGCTCAGTGGTTTCTATCAGTGATTCGAGTAATTTTAATTAATGTAGGTAAATAATTGTATTTCACAGTAGATGGAGATGTTAAAATTTTGAAACACATATCAATTCAAAATCATGCAAAACATTGGAATCGAATAAACATTAAACAACAATGAGAGGTCCAGATTTGGATGTGAAAAGTGTAATGATGTATTTTATGAAAACGAATGACAGTTTAGAAGGCAAAATATCGTATTTAGTGTTTTGGAAAACTATGAGTTTCTTTTTGAGAACGCAAAATGTTGAGAACCTGTATAAATTCAAATTATCAAATACTAAAGACCGTATTCATAAAGATGATATTTGAAAAACGTGTTCTATTTTCAAATGTATTTAGAGGAATATTATGACTTGATGAGAGTTGATCATACGAATCTGTGATGAGAATGCATTTGTCAACTTACTTTTCCATTTTGCGTTCCATCTGGATAAGATTGCCGAGACGGTTCAGCATATCCATAATTTCTTCGGGTTCATATTGGCCTTCTTCACGGAAATAGTTGCTTGGACTGAAAATGTTAAAATGGTCCATATTAATATTATGTTAGCTGACACAACATTATTTTTCTTCATCATTATCGAGAGTGGAAACCATTAAAGGTTTCTAAAGATTAATTAGGATCCTTTATCCACTTGTTAATAATTAATTAAGTAAGTAATAATGAGTAACTCTGTGCACTCGTTAGGCCTATTATATCTTATTGATATATTTCGTTTGGTCGATCGCTATTCTGAATAAAAAATGACGTCATTGAACACCCACATTTTGCCAAATGAGTGGGCGAGCGTATTGCTATCAATCAGGAAAATTTACTATGGAAAAAGCCATAATAACCATTATACTTCACCCAATCTGGGAATCGATCCCTCATTCTATTATGGATACATCTTTGCTTTCCCTTTGGGGGAAACATGCGTGATGTTATGTTAAATGACGTCATTTTCTGTTCACCGATTCTGTTCCATGAGATTGTTTTCCTGGCTAATTGGCAAATCTAACTAACCAGATTCTAATAGCTTGAGTTGACACAAAAGTAATTTTTCAATGGTTTTTTAAAGGAGATTTCGAACTGTATATTATACCACTACCTGGGGTAAGCAGAGGCTGGCACGATGAGGAGTAGGGCGAAGAGCACGCAGCTCGCTAGCAGACAGGTCGCACGCACCATCCTGGAACAATAGAATAAGAACTATTTTAATAATTATAACACTAAAAAGAGAATCAATAATTTTGTGGTAAGACAAAATATATATGTATAAAAATTAAAGGTAAGGTAACGTAATAAAATAATTTTAAGTATCTTCTAAAAGTCGTAAAAAAACACAAGAACCTCATTATTAATCTGTATCTCATAAACACCAAAACAATATACCGACCACCATTATAAGGTAATCGTATACAAGGTTTTAATAAGCTTGACGTCCAAAAAATGAAGCAAAAAACGTAAACTCTTTTAACGAAGTGAATGTCAATATTGAAGTGAATTTCATTAAACCGGAATCTTTCAATTTTGTGGTAAAGTGACAAAACTCGTCACATTTTAATGAGTTAAAATTTTCTTGATAAGTGCAGACAGTTAAATTTGTTAGGACAAAATCGATCCATGTTACCATTTGTAGGATATACTGAATAACATTACAACGCGGTCTTGAAGGACGGTATTTAAATGATTGTAGATATTATCATATTTATTGAGTAGATTACAAATAATAATGATTTTTTTTCAAAGACACAAAACTTTTACATACTAATTAAATTACATACTATGTACAATTTATAAAAAAAAGAAACTCAGAAGCCATCAAAAAGCTCATCCGCATCGCTATGAATGGGACAAGTGCTCAAAAGGCTGGCAGCATTGCCACGTTGTATGGCAATGCTGATTCTTTAGCTCAAGAAAAAGCCCACCCTCTGGTCAAGTGAAGAATGGACCAGTTGCTTGACGATGTCCCGAAAAACTAGATGAGCTATCTGACAATTTCGCCAATCGGTACATAAATAGTTTTAGGTTTACAGGAAACGAAGTCCACAATTGTATAATATTAATAGCTTGAAACAAATCGCTATAAAGCTTTAAATAAGCCGGTATAATTCAGCTTAATTATGATTTAGGATGGGATTTTCGTGTTGATAATAAATGAAGCCAATTTACCACACAAATTAAGGTACCTATGGCGTGAATATTTTAGAGGCACTCGTTTACTCCAACGCGTCGTATGACTGACATCTCTAATCAATAAAGTTATAGCAAAAAACACGTGTCTTAAAAATACACAGACAAACTTTTATCCCATTTTTTATCTACGTTGTACCCTATTAAATTTAACAGCATCACACAATGCCTTATCAAAAGGTGTTACGAACTCTATTGTAGAAACTTTAGCTTCAATGGTAATCTGTATAAAAGATTGTTGCGTTGCACTTAACGGCTTCAAGTTCCACCTACATTTCCAAGTGGGGCTTACAATCGGATTGCAGGCGGCTTGTCCCACCGATCGGCCGCAAGAGGCCCCATTTAGCTCAGATACGCGATAGGGCAAGTAACGCAGCTTAGTGGGTGGCATGAAACGTTTGCCATTTTGCAAATACTATAAGTTTTGTAGATTTAAAAGTCTTTATCTACTATGCACAAATGTTATCAAAACAAATACCTACAGATTAATCATACAGTTTTTATACCGAAGCGGATAAGGAAATTGAATTCATGTCAAAAGTTGTCAAAACCAACAATGTCCCTTTGATAGAATATTATCTTTCACAGATCCATCATTTAGTTCGAATAAAAAGTTAGTCTAATATTCTAACATCCGCTCAACAATTTTTCATCGATTCTTCAACAAATTCTTCCGTCACTTTGTCGTCAGGTTCCTTATCCATGTCTGACAAATTACTAACATTATCATCACTCAAAATTATTGTACTAGTCTAACAAGTTAGACTATTGTATTCGCTTCCCAACTCGGGGAGTATATTAGCATTTTCAATGAGCTTGTTGCATAATTGCCGGCTTCTGTATAGTCTCCCTTGCTTACCGGTCTATTACGTCGGTCATTATACAAAGAGCTTTGACCACATCTTGTATAGGGTTAATTTATGTTGATCATAAGCTTGCTGAGCCGTATCGAGAGCTAATGGAGCTGTATCGAATTACACTCAAGAGAGACATGTTTTAGTTACAAATGATGTCAGGCTTTTATTGTCCCACTGCAGGACAAAGGCCTCTTTTTATACAGAGACTAGCTGACCCAGCAAACGTAGTTTTGCCATATTTTTTTTTTTTTTAGGGATATGAAAAAATAAATGTTGGCCGATTCTCAGACCTACTCGATATGCACAAAAAAAAATCATCAAAATCAGTCACGCCGTTTCGGAGGAGTATGGCAACGAAAACTGTGACACGAGAATTTTATATATTAGAAGATGGCACATTATTTGAACACTACGCCTGCTCAATGCAGATTGGCGATTTCAGATTTATATTCATTGTAGGTCCAGGTTTCCTCGTAAAGTTTTCCTTTACCGATGTTAATGATGTCCAAAATAAACTTAGAACGTTACATATGAGTTTCTAAAGCCACATTGGTTCTTGCCCGGTATGAAACACACAAGCTTGCAATGCATGAGAGGCGGGCGCCTTAACCACTGAGCCATCAAGACAAAAGTAAGATTATGTTTCTAGAGATAATTTAGTCTGTAGTGTATTGTCTAACAAATGTGCCGGAAATAAGCTTCAAAGGCTTCTAAGTACATAAGGATAAAGATAATTGTACTGGTTTCTGTGTTCATTGAATGGAATATTCTCGTATTTCGGGTGTAAACTATAACAATTGTTTCACAAGGGATTTGTACGAGCTCGTTTGGGATTTGTGTTTAAATAATTGAAAGTATTTATTTTACACTAGATTTTGGGCGCGATTTTGTCCGTATGAGTGTCGGTTATCGCGGTCGCAGACGAAGTCGCAGAATAAAAAGTAGTCTATGTCCTTTCTTGGGGTTCAAACATAACCCGTGCCAAATTTTATTAAAATCGGTTCAGTGGTTTATTTATGAAAGCATAACAGACTGAGAGACAAAGGTACTTTCGAACTAATAATATTAATAAAATGGATTTTGACATTACACAAAAATGTGATTTGGAAAAAAACTCGCACTGTTTGTTATAAATTGCAATGAAGGAGTAAATCTTAGTGCGCACACATGTAAAGATTTACATACAAAACACCTCTTCAACGACACGCTTAAAGTTTTAATTAATTCAGTGCTTCAGACTTCTGAAATAACTACAGAATACGATACACAGTTACATAGGCCGGCTGACCCAGTTACTGGGAATTCTTGCAAAGTTTTATATTAATTGGCCTTTAATATTGTCACGTGGCTACATAAGTTTTTTAAAGATTATTGTGCAAATGTCAAAGCCAATTAGTGCTGGCAAAGCTAAACTTATCTTGACTTCTTACTGTCACGTTTTTAAAAAACCGGCCATGCACATGTCGGACTTGATTGCTGCTAGTATTTTTAACTTAATTTATTTGTATTTTTTGTTGTTATAGCGGCTACAGTAAAATACACTTAAAAAAAAATCAAATCTGTCTGCCTAAACGATTCAAAAGGTACCGCCCTATTACTGACAGACTGACGGACGGGCGGACAAACAGCAGCAAACAGATTTGGCGCCAAATACGTACGGAACCCTAAAAATGGGTATCAGGAAATTTCTAATCGACTACAGGGGAGCACGAGGGTTACGTTGTATGTCAGTTTTGAGATCACTCGCAGATCCTACTAAGCAGAATTTACATCGGTAAACGTCTCATTAAGTACTTTCCCAGAATTGCTATTTCCTAAACTAAAGCCACAATTATTAAATCTACACTTGATTTGCATTCATTACGTACCTTGTAGAACACGAATTGCAAATTGACACACATACCTACACAGCTAGGATATTATATTAACAAGAGTATGAAATGTCTCTTGTGATTTAAAACAGGGATCTGGGATATTCTAGAGCTCCGTATCCGGGACCGCAACTATCCGAAACTATTACCGAATCTGATATAAAAGTTTCGGTTAATTTAGAATGGGGGAGACTAAATGCGCCACGCGTGTTTTGTAATTTTCAATATGACTAGTGCTCAGCCAATGTGTGTGAATATCCGTAATCGGAACTATCCGAAACTATGGGATGAATATGATATAATTCATATATCCGGATTTATATTCTGGTCCAAAACATCATAAACATAATATCCGTGATATAAATTGGTATCATTTCGCTGTCGTAATAACAAAAAAACATTGCAGGAACAATATGCTCATTTCATTGAAGTTGGAGAAGTAAAAGTTTTCATTGCTTTGAAGGTTGGAAGCTGGTTTAAATTATTACAGAAGGCTCGGGTGCGGATTGTGTTTGTGAACATACCCACGTTGGAAGAGGAATGTTGTTTAGTTAAATTGTTCTCGTGACAATCATGGTGAAGGATAAAAAAATAAAAATATATTTGCCATGAACTTGGGCAAAAATTAGGATGGAAAAAATCTTCTAGTTTCACTTGGGAATGATTCGAGCAATTAAGTATCTCCGCACACGACCGATATATAATCGGACCGATTATTTATACAGACAGATTTCTTGATCGGCAAGAAAAAATCTGTCAAAAATGGGTCCGATAATTGGTAAAAAAATCGGTTGTTACCTTAGATAACTGCACTCGCGCGAAACCAAAGCGGATCGCAGCAGATAATTTTAAGCCAAAACAAATAAAAAGTTCTGACTCACCTATCAACAGCCCCGACCTTGTACAAATCTAAAATACAGTAGCATCGACTAATTCGGAACTTATAAAGCACTGTATCGATAATCTACCTTCCCCTCATTGCGAAATCGGTCACGCGTTACATTGACAAAGCTCTCCATGTAGTAATTAGAGGACGATTCGATAAAAACAAGGTGTATCGTATGTTACATATTCGGCCAGTCGATAGGCTAGAGTAAACTCTCGACATCTAGATAATCCAGATATTGAAAATCCTCATGGCTATTTTTTCTTCATTCATGCTTTGAGTTAATGGTGACCTTATTGGTAACTTGGCACCTGAGGAAATTGGAGCGTGGGCTGGTTTTTCCGATCGTACTTGAATAGATTACTTGTATTAAAACATTTTTATGTAGGCTAGGATTGGATTTATTATAACAGTTGGATTGCGTAAGATTTAACGAAGGATAAATATTCACTTTTCATTGACATTTCTTCATCTCTCTTGACTGTGTCACGTTTGTTTCTTTATATAATCTTCTAATGTTTTAAATGCGAAAGTTGATGATTTTTTTCCTTTTCTAAATGGCCAATGAAAATTCCTTTTCCTTTTATTTTTAAATGGCTGAACGGAATTAGTTGAAATTTAGTACACATATAGACAGTGATCTTAACTGCTACAGCTAACACGCAGGATTGTTTTTAGCCCGTTTTTGTGTTCACGAGTGATAATTTTGCGTTTAATTCTAATATCTACATACACAATGTCGCCGGCTAAGGCTAGCTATATAATAAGTCAAATAGAATAGACGCTATGTAACTATAACTAGGACAGAAACAAACCGCTGCCAAAGAAGACGTTGAAACATTTTAGCAAAATTATTTGGTTGCATTCCAAGCCTGTTCATTGTTTCCAAGTTGCTATTCTGGCCTAGTTATTAAGAACACGAATAAGAAATAATACATTTCAGTATTACTTTTCTTGTGGTCGAACAACAGCCGCTAGGCTTTTGTAGAAAACAGATGCTGGCTTGTACACTATCTTGTAATTGCAATTGGAAGATTAGTATTGTCTAATGGGCGGAACTTATCTCGTCTAAGGCATATTTAGGTTGAGCTAAGTAGTAGCACTGTTTTGGTATTCGTTTTACAGTCTTTTGTTTTTAAAAGTATGCTTCTATTTTTAAATCTTTGAAACTTGTAGGTTGTATTCTACCAAAAATATTAATGGCAGACTGCAGAATATATGATGTTGACATTTGGATTTATCTTTTTATCGTCTACACCAATAGCTTTTTTGCCACACTCATTCCGTATTTAAGGATGAAATTCTAGGCAAATTACCCACGCAACAATCTCATTTACATTAACTTGAATATTGCGCGGTACGGCGTAATTTTTTCAGGTATAACGTTTATGTATTCACAGTTAAAACCTGGCAAATATTCTGTGTTGTTTATTTTTTTAAGCATTATGATCTTGCTGCCCTTATCCCATGTCACTTGGGGTCAGCGCAACACGTTTTCTTTTTCCATTACGTCCTGTCAACCGTCATGAATTCACTGACTCCCTTCTCTTTCATATCTTCACATAATCCATTCATCTTTTGTCCCTCTTCCTTTCTATCCATCCACATTTATATTCATAAGTCTTTTGGTCACACGAATTTTATCCCTCGTCTTCACATGCCCATACCAAGACAATCTTTTGAAGCAATGTTTTAAAATAGGCGTATTATGAAAATCTGTGTCATGTTTCTCAAAGAAATAATAAGTTCTTCAATTCTGAAACTCCGTGAGTCAGTAGAATAAGGAGACGTTATTATTTCACACATGGAAATGCTACCCATTTCAGGTCTTATCCTACAGCCGCCTAACGTTACAAAGAGAACTAACAATCCTCTGGTAACTAATCCATGCGGAAAAGCAACCTTAAGCTGGAACATTTAAGACGTAATTTAGAATTATGGACCCATTCGAATATATTCGGCACTGGAGCGTAATTTTCTTTGCAAATCTACGTTTGAACGGATAAAATGGTTCAGTAGATTTTGATGAGAAAGAATAATCTAATTTTGAAGACTTTTGTGAAATACTGGTGACGCAATAATGGTACACATGACTGGGTGTTGCGTCATGGGTGTGTATAATCTTGTAAAACTGAACAATTACGTGATTGCGATAAAGTGAATCGCGTGTGATAACGTTACTTCGTGTCCGTAGCGGAGTTTAAACAGTGATCCTCTTCTGAGGATTAAAAGGTTGGATTAGACTAGATTTAGCTTATTTCCGCGTTTTTAATATCAGAGAAATTAGGTTTAAATTTAATGAAATACCAAATGCCTATTACGTTAAAGCTAAGTTCAACCAAAATGCCCCGACTCACAATCAATCACTCAACGATTAAGTCAAATAAATTGAATATTTTTAACTCTGTCCAGTACTATATCCGTTTAAAATGCTTAGAATATATTCAAATTTTATCAGCATTAAATATCCAAACTTCTACATTATGGACGAAAATTTTAAGCTTTATTGATTTTTTCTTCAGATTTATCCCCACTATTATTTCGTGATATAACTTTTAGTAAAAAAAAAAAACAAATTGTTTTAATTTCCTCCAATCCAATATTATTTGTATTGCAAAAATAAATAACTACAAAATAGTGATCGAATAAAAATTTAACTAATCTGAATTCTTCTGAACGAACTTAGTGAAGGAAATGTTCATATACTACTGCTAGCTAGGTATTCAGTGAAAACTGAACTGTAACACAAAGGTGCAAACGAACCTACACGACAATATACAGGAAGGGCTCATACTACAGGGACTAACGAGCGCAGAGTTTTTGCTTCAGGCAACCCACTGAATCTTCATACGTAGGCAGTAGAAACGTGTATACTGGGTCATGACGTTACTGAAGCTATGTTAGTGATTTCATCAAATCAAATCATTTATTTGTGATACATGGGTTACACACAGGTGTTAATTACACTCAGGTGTCGTAAGTAAAATGATTGTTTATAATGGAAATTATTGTGATGATTACGATTTTTAACTAGCTTTTGTCCGCTATTGTGAGAAGAAATTTCGAAAAAAAAATAGCAAAGTTTTTTCGAAATATCCTTTTGGGAACATAGTTACGTTGTTATACATACATACATCCACGCCTTTTTCCCATGGGAATTGGCAGAAACCACCGAAAGCCATTTGCTACGATTCTTACATATTCCTTTCGCCTCGTATATTTGCATTTAAATCTACTCTTTGAAATCAAAACATAAACATATTTGACCCTATGACTCTTAAACCCTATTATTATTTAATTTAAATTGAACCTTAATATTATGCAAAAGGTATAAAATAATTAAATCTATGAACCTTCTTTCATTTAGATATTATTTTGTTTAAGAAAAGTGTCACTTTCCAAAGTTACCTTTGTACCGGTCTGTCGCTTTGTGGTCACCGGACCGCTGCTATAATAATTTCCTCTGAATTATTTCTGTTTGCACTGTGTGTTTGAAATTCTTGGAAAATTGTGCGCTCAAAGCGGTTTAATGATAAAAGTATTTGACATGAAAATTGTTTTTGTTTTTAAGGTACGTGGAGATGTTTTTTTTTGTCTAGTCTCTTGCGTGTGACCGTAGGGTTGGCCCAATTTTGAGCGAAAGAATCAGCATTGCCATGTAATGTGGCAATGCTATCAGGCTTTTGGGTGCTTAAGACTGCGCATGCCATCCATCCTTAATTCATTTCATCATAATAAAGAAGTTACTTCACAATTTTATGGTAAACACCCAAAACTAAAGCGTGATATCGATTAGAATCGTGAAAAAGAATAGCAAAAAATATTGATTACATAATAACAACCCTCTGAAGATTCATATTTTAACACCAATTTTAGCGCAACTTTGGACGTAAATAAATAACATTAGAAGTAAGAAGACTCTAAAATAATCATACAATAGGTATAGCTTCTTTATTCATAAGTTTCAATAAATTTATCATAATATATAAGAATCTTTTTCCGAAAGGACTGTTCAATGTAGGCTTAAGTCCTTTACCTACATGAGAATACAAACGTTACAGATTTTGCGTCGTAAGCAACATTGGTCTGAGTTATTTTCTTAATTAATGTAAATATTTTAATCTTCCTTATATAGAACCGCGTAATATACTAGAATTATTTTAATTACTTTAATGGTTAAATTCTTCTTAATTAGATTATTACTCTACGTAAATCTTCCATTTATGTCTTCATTCTGAATTTATTACTTTACTGAGATACTTGTAGCTGCTACTTTACTACCTAAACATATCTTTAAATAATCTTGGACATTACTAACTGATAATTAAGGCAAACAATTTAAGAAAACCAGCAACAAATTTTCTATTTAATATTATAAATGGGGCAACATTTATAATTATAATAGTATTTAAATAGAAAATTTTTTGGACACTAGGAGTTTCTCCGATTTCGAGGGTGCAGTTACATACACAAACAACTACACACATAACAACTAACTGATCGAATCTGCGATATACAACACAGCGGCCAATCACTTAGTGACAGCCGTCAAATAATTGCTTATTGGACCTCATTTTAATGATTTAAAAATTTTCACCAAATTATTTATGTTTCAAGTGGACGAAAATTTATAAAGAATTCGATAATAATTCCCCTTCAAGGCGAGGTGCAAGTGAGTTACGGATTCAATTAGAGTGTGAACTGATAGCTATTCCTATCTTCCAATGAGAAAAGTCTGTAACCCTTCAGAAGTAAAATCACTGACCATTATAATATGAATCCTTTAAAATGCACAATTTGTTAATTAAAATTAAAAAGCAATCCGGTATCGCATTCGAGTCCCGTAGCAAAAGTTTTAAGTTGAAACTTCATAAATTGTGATTTATAGCAAAAGAGAAGTTGGTTGAAAGTGAACCTTTAGAGATTAACTTTTGAGTTAGTAATCAGTAAGTTGGTGGGAAAGAGATCGGAATTATGAATAAATTAAATAGATACCTAGTAGAAAATCACAATTAAATTTCTCAATGGATAGCAAAGTGACTAGTTGGTTGATGGATACTTCCCGTGACCTAAGAGCTGGCTTTAACCTTGGCCAGAGGGTAAGCATTGCAATGCCGACAGTTTTTTGAGCACATTTTTCCAGTTGACGGTCTTAAATGTAAAAAATAATAACACTTATTGTCAATCACACAAATCTCGTCGAATGTTGTCATGTAGTTACGTCAAAAATGAGTCACCGCGGCCCTGGAACGCAAAGAGCATAGGAGGAACACGATTGCGTTTTAGTCAGTAAGAGTCTGACAGTCTGACAGTCCCTTCCGCTCCGCCCAGAGTGGAAGAAGCAATTTTATGAGCCCCATCCTTAAAAAAAAGGCACTTATATCAAAAATAAAGCACGAGTATTTACAGGTAGAGAAAACTTTGTACCGCTTCTTGCGAATATTGCGCACACGGAGAGGCCCGAAATTTGGCATAGTTAAAATTTTATATGTAAAGAGTAGGACAGAAAGCTAAAATTAATCAAGAAAAAAATGGTCGAATTCGGACCACTAGTTTCTAATAAACTGTTCCAGTTGTTCAGACAGAGAATGTGACGGCTACTTGTCAGTTTGGCCTAATTGTACTGACCCGACATTTTGTCCAGAGCCATATTACGTATTATTTACATGCATTTGTCAGATATTAACTTCATAATAGTCTATATGCGAACTACAAATCCATGTGTTCCTAGAATTTTAATACATTTGCATTAATCGATAAGGCTTCAATTACTTTAACACTTAAAACGATTGCAACCATAAAAAAATACCAGATAAAATTATTTGCGCTATAAGTGGCAAGCAGAACAAATTACAACAAAATAGTGGGATTCCAGAGCAATAATAATAAACGGTTATTCATAAAATAGCCCATAACCCCGACCTTAAGCCATAAATTCTGGAATGTCTGTTTTATTCCATTCCGAGAACGATTTGGGTCCTTAATGAATCCTTTAATATTGTTGTTTATGATCCTCGAATTTGCGTGTTACAACGTAGGGCAAATGAATTTGTTTGCGCACTTTCTAATTGTATTTTTTTGGATGAGTTTTGAGTGGGATGATGTCTTTTCATAGTGTAAAACAGAGTCGTTTCCCGACGTCTGTGCCTCTGTGAGCTTAGATATTTCAAATAACGCAATGGATTTTAATGCAATTTTCATCAATGGATAGAGTGATTCAAGACGGACGTTTATACGTATAGAACATTACGCTACGACCAACAGGAATGTAGCAGTAATCAAAGAACTAACAGAAAGCGGGTGACATCCGGAGTATACAGCTAGTGTTTTATATGTTCACATCTACCTTCCTTGTGAACAGTTATGTTTTATCACGTGTGTTACATAATAGTTTGCGTATGTTTTTCACAGCATGTGTGAATGATGAAAATTGTTCTTGACAAGAAAATAAATTGCTTTTGACGAAAACAATCTTTGCTAAACGTTTACCAGAACAATACATATTGCGTTGCCTGGTAAGATTTCTTGAAAGCAATAAAATGTAGGTCCATAATATTATGAAAAATGAAAAATTTTGAAATTGGTTCAGTAGTTTTTAAGTTTATTCGTTACATACAGAAATACAAATCTTTCCTCTTTATAATATTGGTATTGATTTAGGTCATGCACCAATACCTTATCGGTAACTAATTGTGACATCAAAAATAGATTAATTAGATAATTCTGTGTAATCTAATCACAGACCGATATATGCTTAGTAACTGTAACACTGTTCTAAAGGTTACGAAAAATATAGCTTCAGTCCACGACTTCCTTCTCTTGTATTTTTTTCACCCGCTTTAAGTTACGTCTTTGGTTACTGCTCCGCTCCCTTGGGTTTTATCATGATGTTATATAGCCTATACTATTCCACTTGAATCTGGCTATCATATCATCATCATCACTTCAACCGCAGGACGTCCACTGCTGAACAACGGCCCTCTCATAGATTTCCAAAAGGACCGGTTGGAAGCGGCCTGCATCCAGCATTTACCTGCGGCTATATCATATGCAAAAATATTTTTCTACAGATTAGTAGTAGTAGTAGTTCTACATACTACCGCTTTTAAACAAACAAACAAAAATCTCCTTAGCTTTATTATTGTATTAGTATCGATATCGATTTCTGAAAAGCATGTAACGAGATAGTGTGTCACAAAGATTTGTGCGTGGATATAGGAATCTTGCCGAAAAATTGGAAGACAGGACCTTTTGTGAGATTGAATAGCATATACAAACGGTTACGACCGTTTGTATTGTTAAACTTGTTATATAATATTAAGTTACTGTTGACCTTATTGGAGGTTCTACTGATCTTAATGATGTGGGAATCGGTTTAGAAGATGTTGAATACATTGAAATAATTCTCTGATTGTAGGAAGTTATGGCACTATTGTCAGTATTTAGTAGTAGTAGAGCTCTTTGTGCAGGACCTAGTTCGGTGAAGTAGTCCGACCATACTTTTTTCTGCCGCAAAACAGCGCTGTTGTATTTCGGTTTGAAGGGTATGGGTGCCGGTGAAGACACATGAGATATTTCAACTTTGTCTCTGCGATGACAACGCATTTTCAAGGCCCCTGGTATTGCAGATGTCTATACGCAGAGGCGACCACTTAACATCAGTCGGGCCGTCAGCTTGTATGCCAAGAAACATAATTAAAAAATAAAAGTACTTATTTTTATAACTTTATCTCGTCTTCAAAAAGTTCGTTTTCAAGTTCATAATGTGCACTATCTGCTTCACGAGACATTGTTCTTCAGACAGCATTGTTCAGTCCGAGGCAGTCTTTATCAAAGTTACATCTTTTGCTTCATTTCAAGTAACTTTCACCATTATTATGTCATTTTTATATGCAGAGATTTCATTTTGACGTGGTTTTATGAAAACTGAAGATTTTCCAGCCTTTAAAATACAAGACAATCTAGTCATTTAATGTCTAGTTTTCATATTCTTGTGGCAAGTACCAATGTGACTTTTTCATTTAATATGTACTTTTTAAGTTTATCTTGAACATATATGACATCGGTGAAGGAAAAATTGGTTTCGGAACTCATAAAAATTAGTAAATAACATAATTATAAGCATTCTGCTCTTTGTTACAACAAAAAAGAAATTCAATCTTTTAAATCAAAATAGTTATCTAAGCAAATCATCTTTAAACTGTCTGGCTAATCTCTAACTTTCATTTCTAATTACATTATCACCATAACCTTGTTATTTTGGTTTCTTTTTGTTATTCTCAACGCGCAAATTGAAAATTAACGGAGGCATTTCAAATGGAACGGAATATAATAAAAGGGATAAATGAAATAGCTGTTTTTTGTTTCGAACACGATAAGTGACACTAAGGGTTTGAAAGATAACTTTGAAGCAATACGTAACTGAAAACCAAAGAAAAGTGGAAAGTAGGACTTTTAAAACAAAAACGCATCGAGAGTCGCTACCCCAATACAGAATCAGCAGTAGTTATTGAAAATCCAAACTGAAAGTTCAAATAAACGCAATTTTAAATTATCATGGAGTCAGTCAGGTAGAATTTTGTGACTCGTTGAATAAGCAGGCTTTTTTTTTATCGAAAGGGCATCTCGCAGGTCAGCCTAGGGCTGTTTACTGCTTACCCGGACAACTCAGTGGATGCCTCTCAATTAAGGCCTCTAGCCAGAGCATAAGAAATAAGCAGGCAATTTCACGGTCAGTTATGTCTAAAAATAATGTTTAGTTAAACAAAGTTCTTAAGCAGACTAATAGTATGCAATGACATTAAAACTAACAGAAGTTTTCATGTTGATTCAATGAGTATAAAGTGGCTACAAGTCGAGAACAATAAGGTTTAGCGTAAAAGAATAATCTTACTACGATTACAAATACGAAAGTTTGGAAGAATGGATGTTTGATACTCAATCACGCCAGATTGTCTAGACGGATTCAAATGAAATTATATACAAATATAGGTTATAGTCAGGAATAGCATTTAGCTACTTTTTATGCTAGCTAGAGAGTTATAGAAACCATCCAAAATTCGAAACAACAAGAAAGGTAGGTCCAACAATATCTACCACGAAAAGCACGTTTCACCAATTCTAAAAGCGTTTCCCAATTTTTCTGTTCGAAAAAATGCAATGTCCATAAAGCCTTGTATTGACATAGAAATTCGAAAGTTTTGTCACAACCGCGGCCTATAGAAGATTGGCTATTGAAAACTATATTGGATTTTCGCACCATTTCAGTAAAAAGAACACAACATTCAAAAGTGTACGTGGGGTTTTCATTCGAATGGTCTAACGTTCGTTGGTTAAAGGACTCCTTTTTTCAGCGAGTTTTCAGAAATTCTATACGACCAAGTCGGTATTGATACAAAAATTACGTCTATCGCTCTTTTCACGTACCTATGTCAAATGATTCTGAAATAAAAGTAGAATGACTCACTAGAATTTCTTATCTGAATCAATCTAACCGTTTGACATCGAACTTGAAATTAATACAAAAACAAAAGAGAACTGTATCATGAACGCGACGATAAAATAATTGAGGATCGTTAATTTGATTGAATTTCAGGTACAATAAGGCTCATATTAAACAAACATTTATGATTACCACAGCACCGGGGACACCCAATCGTAAGCTGCGGGTGCCGCCCTCGAGCTGTCACCTTCTTAAGTTGTCATTTTAAAATATATTTTAACGCAGACATTATAAAGCCCTAACTTGAATGGCAAATTATTTATTGTGTTGGAGCTGCGTTGTTAATTAGAGGTGACTCGAATTTAATCGGTTACCTATTCAAACTCTTGTTTGTGTCAATTTTAAATATAGAACTGTTTAAAATATATAACCGTTTGATCAAATGTTGGTGAAGACAAGCCTAATCTTAAGAGCAAACAAAAAAAAATAAACCCAAAAATAGATTGTTTGTTTTAGTGGGCGATATGCAGTAGTGGCTGGTAACAAGCTGTCGTCAGATGATGGATGAGTTCCGTACATATTTGTAATGTGTGACTGATTACATGACTTGAACTGCTCGACTGTACTGTAATTCCAAGGATTGATGTGTTGTGAAAAAGTTTTGCTAAATTGTCTATTTAACTCAGATTTTCTTAGTACCTACGACAATTTATTAAGTTTAAATTGTCTTGTCCAACTACCTTGATAGAGTTGGGCAATTCTGCTAACTTTTAGAACCAATTGTAATCTAATCTGTCAAAAATGCCTCTGATTTTGACATTGATTGTCACTGAGATGAGATTGTGACTAGATTTTTGACGTTTGTAATTACTAGAATTGGCTTTTAGAATAACTTGAGTTTTCATTCGTTAGAATTATCCCACAGTCGAAATATCCCAACCCGACTTTACTCAATGTCCATAGACCTTGTTTTCTTTGAAAAGAACCTAAATATTTTATCCACGTAAAGTTTTATTCAGTTAGTATACAGTACTTTCAAACTAACTTTACTAGTAAAAAAAACCTTTCAAAAGCATTTTCATTAGAAGCCTAGTTTTTTCATGCGGTGTCATGTATTCTGCGACCAGAATTGTTAATTTTTTGACGACAATTAGAAAGAACAAATGCGAGTCACGTTTTTGCGTTGTTGACAGAGGGACTTAGCGACCGCGGCTAATTAGCCACGAGCATTTAATGACAATAGAAAAAAAAAGTAAAAGAAATAAGCGGATTCTTCAAGCATTTTAACTCTCTTGAAATGATAATCCGACAAATGCTTTTAAACTTTTGTGGTAAATTCAGAATAATTTAAGCTTTGGAAGATTTTGAAATGAGGCAGATGAAGATAATTTTGATATTAATTTTATAGTTATGTTAGTTGGAATTACCCAGTGGTTAGGCGGGAGAGGCGGGTCTCAGGCCAGTGCAAATGTGACATTTTCAATTTCATATGTAGTTTCTAAGTTTATCTTGGGCATCTCAGACATCGGTGTAGGACAACATTTAAAATCGCCAACCCGCTTTAAGCAAGCATGGTGATCAATACTCGAGACTTCTCTGTTTGAGACCTTTGCCCTGCAGTGGGATAATAATGTGTGATATTATTATTAATAGTTATAATATTTGATGTAATTGAGATGAAAGACAGAATTTATTGATTTTGTTCGTCAAAACAAAATAAAAGGCTCCAATAAAAAAGAACTTAGGTTTATTACATTACTGTATGTTTAAACAATACACACACACACACATACCATCACGCCTGTATTCCCCGAAGGGTTAGGCAGAGGTGTACAAATGAACACCCACCAACACAAACCTAAAAAAAATACATGAAATTCGTTTGTATCGTTTTTTTTTTCAATTCTCTACAATTTGGTGTATTTATTAAAGTAGCTATAAAATTCACCGCTCTGTTGGTTTTCTTACAATCGTTAAAGAAAAATATTTGACCGCCTTTTTTTTGCAAACATTTTCTTTTTCTTTCATTACGGTATTGAACGAAAAGTTTAGATACTCGGTAACATTTTTGTACTTAAGTATTTTTCAAATATATGAAATTAGGTTCCGTTTTGTGGATTGTTCAATTAAATATGAAATACATGAACATGTTTAAAAAGAATTTTCTACCTAATGAGTTTTTTAATATGGGACAAATTATTGTATTTGTTGCAAGAAATATAGGTTTTTTTTACTCTTATCTACCACCTGCCACCTGATGTTAAGTAGTCACCGCTAACTATAGACATCTGCAATACGAAAGGCCTTGCTGATTCGGTGTCATTCCAGAAACAAAGTTAAAATACATATGTACTTTGATTAACTGGTAGAGAATGACTAAGGTATTAAGTCCGCCTTTGTACTTTTTGTTGCATAAAGTTGAAATAAATAAATATATAAAATATCCCATGTGCCTGTTATTACACCTTCACCCATACTATTCATAACGGTACACAGGAACGTTGCTTTGTGGCAGAAATAAGCAATAGTTTCAATATGGTATACACAATACAAATACTAAACTATGACGTCACTTTTTTGACATCTCATTCACTAACCATTTATTAATTTTAAAGCAACTATTTTCAGGGGTAAAGCAAGTGTTTTTTTTTTTGTAGAGAAGATGTTTCTACTCTATTAGGAGAATACCTACATTTTGTAGTGGTTTTGACTAATAAGGAATATAAGTCAAAGAAACTTAAAGATATTTGAAAAAAAATGTGTTAGTTATTTTAAGACCTCATCTTGAAATCAAAACTTCTATTCATTTTAATCTACTTATAATTAATTTTATTCTTACTCCGTTTTATTTATTCTCACCTTTATTCGGTATTGTTTTCAGAGAAACACAAAGGGAATTAAATAGGACGTGTCCCTTACAACTATTTTTGTGTTGTACTTGTAAACGGGCGACTGAAAATTAAACACAGAAATTGACTTGCTTTAGAATTTTGGAATTTTATTTTAGTTTGCAATTTCAATTCTTTACTTTTCTATTAAATGCCTGCTTCTCCCCGCGACTTCGTTCGCGTCAAACTTAATATACTATCTTACTAGAACCGTACATTTTTTCGGCTAAAAAGTATCCTATTACGCAACGTATTCGTAACAGTTCGCCCGTATGTTTAGGTCCCTTGTAGGGGGTTAGCCTACGTAAATGGTTTATTTGAAATAAATACTTTGACTTTGACTATCATAGAAAGGGAGCTATCCTAGAGACTATTATTATACTGATATCAGTAAAAGAAACAGTCTGAAATTGCCAATTGCAAACTGTGGGTGTACATTGGTACACCTCTGCCTAACCCTTCGGGGAATACAGGCGTGATAGTATGTGTATTATAATAGTTACTATACTACCCAGTAAGTAACCTACCCACACTCTATCCGAAACTGGCAGCAAATTAAATTTAGCCAAGTTATCCATATAACCGACAAGTTGGAAGGCGCCTACGATCCCTCATTACTTTAGGAACCATATTACTTGCACGATTTAGTCGCACTTACTAACTTACTAATTGGTTTATTGTTTTAACTTATTACCTACAAGTTTACTATTATGTGACCATCTGTTTTAATTGCTACTATATTATAGTTTTTACATTGGATATTTTTTAAAAATTAAAATCTGCTTTCCTTAAACCATGGCAAGTGCACATATATTTTTATTCTTATATAAGGTTTTTGTGTAATTTTTTTTACCGATCTTTAATGTTTGTGAGAGTTAAATATAGTCTTTTGTTTTCAGGAATAACGTAGCTTCCAGAAGTGGAATTTTCAGAATCGTACCAGTAGTTCCGGAGACTCGCTCATTCAAATAAGCAAACTCTTCAGCTTTTTAATAATAATACAGATGATACTCTTTTTGTAGTTACTTTTGCTCGAATAATAAATATTCATATTATGCTTGATTACATGAACATTAGATTTCAAAATTAAACAGAAATGTTAATATGGATATGTCTTTGTAGCGAATTCCCATGCATTCGGGTACTAATCCTCAAAATCTCAAAGGTCCTCGTTTACTCGAAACACGAACTTGAAATGGTTTCAGTAATTCAGTTACAGTGTCGAAAATGAAGCAAGTTCGGGAACAGTTCCCAATGAAATTAACTTACGTCCGAATACAGGAAAAAGAACAAAACAAGTTACTAGAAATGTTAACCTATGGATAAGAATGAACAATTGAATTATAGTTTCCCATGATATATCTTTAGTAATTTTATCGACACGACTTATGAAATTAATATCTTTGTGGATACTTGTCAATCTGCCAGTTTATTCATATACTCCCCAAGCAGCAAAATTATCTTATAGTGCAGATATTATAGGCCTCCAGCACTTATAATGTTTTCTTACGGGTTCTAGTACTTGCTGCCACGCTTGTAATAGCAAGCATGGAGTTAGTTGGGTAGCCACATGAATTCTCTTGCGAAAAATTTTGCCTTTGGTTAAAGCTCCTCTATCGTGTTTCGTATCGTACTGTTATTTAGCATTCGAGCTTCGAGTAGGTACATGCTGAACGCAAAAATTGTTTCAGATTTTTCTAATCGGACTAGCAGTTCCTTAGATAACATAATATTAGTGTAGATTAGCAGGCAGGTACCTTATAGACATTTATAGCGATCAGTGTTACAATTGAACACAAAATTTTAAAATTTTGCTTTCATTCGGCCATTTTATCAAACTATATCAATGATATTTTGAGTACAGAACTGCAGTATTGTTCTGTAATAATATCTTCCCCGTGATTTTAGGTGAAGTGCAATGAGTTTAAGGTGACTTATGTAACCACGCTTAATCGGATTTACAGCATACCTCAAACTCGGTTCGCCTTTCACAATAGCGCCGTTTAAAGCAATCGTTTTTGTTGATGAACTGCGGTACTCGTAGTGGTACTTCATTATTCGGTTACCTTCATTGTAAAGGACCTTACCTACGTTTGAACATACATACCATCACGCCTGTATTCCCTGAAGGGTTAGGCAGAGGTGTACCAATGACACCCACAGTTCGCCGGTATGTTTTTAGGTCCCATGTACCTAATAGGGGGCAAGCTTATTGCCAGCCATTAACCGGGCACAAATCCAAACTCCGAGCTACTACCAAGAAATTCATAGAAAAACCCAATAACACTTTTTGCTCGACCCGGGAATCGAACCCAAGACCTCTAGCGTGGCAGTCGCACTTAGGACCACTAGACTAACGTGGCAGTCCTACCTACCCTGACCTACGTTAGAAATTATAAAATAAAATTCATTAGCGCCAAAGTTAATATATTATTCTACAGTAACCGTACATTTTTCCGGCCTCTAGCCTATGTGCTATTTCAGACTATGATCTATGTAATACATTTCATTCAAATCCGTTCAGCCGTTTATGCGTTAAAGAGTAACAAACATAGAGTGGAGGAGCCGAAAGGAGTATGTAAGGATAGTAGCAAGGGGCGTTCTGTGGTTGCTGCGTACCCCCATGGGAAACATCATCCTGTGAGTTCATGTATGTATGTAGTAACAAACATTCATCCATCCATCAATCTGATGATGATGCTGCTCGTGTCTTCTCTGTATGAGAAGCGGCCTTTACCAATTATTGGCAACAACATTATATTATTTTTATCTACGTAGGCAGGTGTGCCGTGTGCGCATTGCGAATTTCCCACTGTAAAAATTTACTTTTCACGAGTTCTTTGAGCCGAAATAATAAGGTTTGAATATAAATACACACAAGCATAATGCGATTAGAAACTCTAAACATATTCAACAATGTAAATTAAGGAGAGTCTTAAAATCTCATGAAAATGATAATGTTAATGTATTCAAATTGTATTATGAATGCATTTTATGCAAGCCGTGTGTCGCCAAGGTATCTTTTTATAGGTGTTACGTGGTAGAGTGTTATCCGGTTAGAATAGAAGCCGACTCCAACATAGTTCAGAAAAAGGCTAAAGCAGACGATGATGATGTTAAGGTTAAGGCACCTAACTTACCTACAAAACTTTAAAAGGAGGGAGAGGGGATGCTGAGTCGGAGTCCGACTCGGCCCGCAGTGTGGTGAGCGTGGGTAGCTCAGAGGGCTCCCACCGTGAGATGAGTGGGCTGGATGCTTCGAAGCTCCGGAAGCGGCCCAGACCGGAGGACCTGGTGTCTTCCGATGGCGAGTTGGCCTCGGCTCGCAAGATCCCCACCAGCAGACGCGGTGGGGTCCAAGAGCGGGGCCCAATGAGAGTGACTGCCCGGAGGGGACCGGCGATGCCTGTCGCTGAAGGGCAGTCCCAAAGTGAGACTGGCGGCGGCGACGATGTGGTCCAACCGGACACATCGCGGGTGGAGGTAAGCGAACCTGGCGGCTCCGAGGAGCGTAAGGCCAGGTTCGCTGAGGCCGTGAAAGCCGCGGTCGCGAGTGTGGCCCGGAAGAAAATGAAGGGCAGCAAGTCCCGGGCCATGGAGGAGGCCGCGGCTACCATACTGGCGGAGGCGGAAGCCAGCTTTGCGGGGGAGGTCCCGCAGCTTCGGGCCGATGTGGCTCGCTTGTCGGCCACAATGGAGCTCCTCATAGAGGAGAACAGGAGACTCCGGGCCGACCTGGCAGAGCTTAGAGGGACCAGCTCCCGCCAGCCCGAGCCAGCGGCGGAGGATGACCAGCTGCTGCACCTGCTGGAGATTGAGATGGCGGCCTTCCAGGCACGGTTTTCCGTCCTGGAGGTCATTGTGTTGCGCCCCCCTCTGGCGGCGAGCGGGACGGCCGAGGGCGACAGGCGGGCCTCGTACGCGGCTGCCGCGTCTGTGCCGAGGCCGGGTAGCCAGCCCCCCAGCAGGGCTGGGCCGACCCCTGCGAAACCGGCTCCGGCAAAACCGGCGCCGGCGCAAAATGTGTCCTCGAGGGGCAAGGCGGCATCCCAGCCGCCTCCACCCCCTCCACCCCCTAATCCCAATCCTCCGGCCACGGAAGCCGAATGGCAGGTGGCCGGGGCAAAGGAGAAGGGGCGCAGGGCGGCCAGATCGGCCAGAGCGGCCACCAGACGGGCGGAGGAGCGGCGGCGACGCAGAGAGCGGAACGCCGCTGCTAGGCTTCGCGCCCCTAAATCCGCGGCTGTAGTCATTACGCTGCAGCCGGAGGCGGTAAAAAGGGGCGTGACATACGCAGCGGTGCTCACTAGGGCCAAGGCGGCGATTGATCTCGGCGAGCTGGGGATCACGGCCCTCCAGCTGAGGGTGACGGCAACGGGGGCCAGGATGCTGGAGGTCCCCGGTGCCACCAGCGGCCCGTCTGCGGACGCTCTGGCGGAGAGGCACAGAGCGTCCCTGGATGCGGACGAGGCCCGAGTGTCCAGGCCCGTCAGATGCGCAGACCTGCGCATCCTGGGCCTGGACGACTCCGTCACCGCGGAGGAGGTGGTGGCCGCCGTTGCCAGGACGGGTGGATGCCTTGCCGAGGAGGTGAGGGCAGGCACCATCCGCCCGGAGCGCACGGGTATGCAGACCATTGTGGTCAGCTGCCCAGTGACGGCGGCCAAAACAATTGTCGAGGGGGGCCGTTTACTGGTGGGCTGGGTGTCGGCGCAGGTTAGACTGCTCGAGCCCAGGCCCCTGAGGTGTTACCGGTGCCACGTGGGGAAGCACGTGGCATGTAGGTGCGCCTCGGAGGTGGACCGCAGCGCCCTATGTTTCCGCTGCGGTCAGCCCGGTCACAAGGCCGCGGCTTGTGATGCCCCGCCGCACTGCGACGCATGTGCGGGGGCTAACAGGCCGGCCGATCACCGGGCTGGGGGCAAGGCCTGCGCCGTACCCGCCAGGACCGGGGGAAGGCCCCGCACCGCCGCCGCCGCCGCCGCGGCCGCCGCCGCCGCGGCCGCCGCCGCCGCGGCCGCCGCCGCCACCGTCGCCGTGGCTGCACCTGCAGCCACCGCTGACACCGCGTCCGCCGGCGCAATGGATTGCCAATAACGGCACCATTGCGCCTCCCGCTGGCGGATTCCGTAGGCACGGTCTGCGGACGGTGAGCAATGGGTAGCTCACCGTCCGTACGTTATTAACTAACGACAGACCGTGTCGACGGCGCGTCCATGTTCCGCGCACAGAGGTGTCAGCCACTGGAAGGGGCCACTAAGGGCCAAATGCCTGCCGGGGCTGCGGGTTGTTCGAAAGAGATACCGCGCCCCCGGAACGCAAAGGGCACATGAAGGAACATAGATGGTTTTTAGTCAGTAAAAGTCTGACACTCCCTCCCGCCCCGCCCTGGACGGGGGGGGGTCATTTGATGATTTTACCATCTCTAAAAAAAAAAAAAAAGGCACCTAACTTGCACGAGGCTGTGGGTCCTCAAACGGGCACGGACAAGTACCAATGTAACATTTTTCAATTCATATTTACTTTGTAAACTTATTTTGGTTGTCGCTGAAATTGGTGAGGAATCGCGTCACGGTTCGTGAAAAAACACGAACCTAAAATTAACATAAGTCTGAAATCGCCAATCCACCTTGAGCAAGCGTGGTGAGCCTTTTCTTTGTGAGAAAACGCCTTTGCCTTGCAGTAGGACCACAACGGACTGGGTTGGTATTATTATATTATGTTTAAAATATAGTAATAGGTAGGTAATGGTTGTAAGGAGTAAAAAAATGGTACTAGAAACTTGCCTTTCAAAGTTACCAAACATTTTCTTGCCTTGCTAAGCCTTGCCTATTTATACACTTGTAATACATACGTAGTATTTCAAGTAGAGAACACAACACAAAAGCATAGCAACAGGTCAAAAGGAATAGCTGTCGTTGCTGCCATTCCATTTCAAAGGCCCTATCTCTAAACATTCACGTTTGCGTTAATGTAGAACTGCGTACATTGCAATAAACGTGAAACAATATAATATGGTCCTGTGGCTTGAAAATAACTTTGTTTTAAAAATATTAATAAAAGCTGAAGAGTTTTTTCTTATTTCATCTCCAAACTAACAGTCTAATAGAACTAATAGTCGTATTTGAAAAAATGTGTATGATAGCCAGATTCATATAGTTATAGCTATATAACATCACGCTACCACCTAAATAACCAAAGCCGTAACTTAATGCGGATAAAAACGACGCGGTCGGAATTCAGGCAGATGGTAGCTATTCAATAAAAATTCATTACAAATTATTTTTTTTCTAGTGGAAGTTTACTTATGTAATTTATCATGCTTAAAAGTGACAAACGTTTTTGCTACGTTTCACTATTGTGTTTTTCTAGTATACTAAATACCTACTTTAATGAGAAGATTAAATTAAAACATATAGGTAGTGACTAATGACCTGATTTGAGGCTAATGTTTTTCTTAACTTCAGGAGTGGCCTCCACTCACAATTTGTTGGATACCCTTTACTCTCCACTAGTTGAGAAATATTCAGTTTACGTATTTTACGAACCTAAACATAAACCATTTATAGCTCCTTGGGTTTGGAAAAGTTTATTTTATTAGCTTCCTGGATGATGAGTTCATATTTTCGTAAAGAAGACATATAACTTGTCTATAAATAAGAATCAATTGCCGTAAGTATGAAAGATGATAACTCGGGAACGGCTTCACCGATTTGGGGGATTTATTTTTGTTGTGTTTTTTTTTCAGGATTAGGTTTCATCATATCGTCGTCATATCAGCCGTAGGATGTCCACAGGTGGGCAAAGGCTTATCAAATAGATTTCCAAAAGGACCGGTCTTAAGCAGCCTTTTTTTTTAGACGGGAAATCATCAAATAACTTCCCCCGCCCTGGGTGGGGCGGGAGGGAGTGTCAGACTTATACTGACTAAAACCCGTCTATGTTCCTTCATGTGCCCTTTGCGTTCCGGGGGCGCGGTATCTCTTTCGAACAACCCGCAGCTCCGGCAGGCATCGGCCCTCAGTGGCCCCATCCAATTTTGTGTTTTCCTTCGGTCTTAATCACGTAGTCTGTCTACCTTGTGGGTGGACGTCCTACGCTGTACGAAAGACAAGTTTAGAAAAATTCGTCGAAGTCGCTGATTTGGATGGCATTGTTTAGTGAAAATATCAATAAAAATATAATTATGTGACATTTTTGTAAACTGCACCCGTGCTTAGCCGAGGCAATTTACCTAACAATGTCACTTGATTCAAATAACAATAATGTGTATTAATATTATAAATATGAATTTAATAGCTACTGAGTATCGTAAAACAATAAATGGGAACAAAGCCATGATTGATTGCTAAATAATATAGAATACAAATTGTACTCCATTTATCCAAATTATATCCTTGAAATTGATTTGGATATCCATTAGATAGAAGACAGATTTATTTTTGTCGTCAAATTGGATTTGCTAGTCGTACTGGTAATCAATTTTGATTAATTATAACATTTGGGTTACCTAGATTCTGTAAAACTAAGCGGAAACGCGATTTACTGAAAGTTGGTTTTTAGAAAGACCGACTTTGTTGGTATGATATGAAAAAAAAGGTACTAACTACTTTACGTAAATTACATAATATGTGATAAGAAACCTAAGCGCTAGTTCAAATTCAAACAGAGCATCAAAATGCTCGAGGAGTTTTCATTTATGAACTAAAAATCAAAAGCAATAGAATTGAAAATTGCGCGGCATTTGTACGTGGTTTTCAACCCTATTTTGGTTGCATTCTTATTCATTATCAAATAGCAATAAAAACTGCTCAAATTTGATTAAATCACTTACACAACTCCGTGAGAGTTCAAATATTATGTATTTATCTAAATATACTGAAATTCTAACCAATAAAAGATACTTCTTAACTACATAGCTTGTTCCAAACATAATAAAAAAAAAACTCTGAATTCACAACGGAAAAGCCGCACCAAGAAAATCGAGTAACCCGGTTCTCTTTCAATCAAAATTGATATCACTATTCAATATTAAGACCAATCGGCGTCGGACAAACCTACAGGGATTTCACGCATGATCTGATTCAATTTATTGTTCCCTGAAATTGCTTTTTTTTGGCTTCGACTCGATGTATCTAAGACCCGTCGTACATGAGGCGAGTTCCGGTAGCAAAGGCTTTCTTCTTTCTTTCTTTAAAAAAAAGAACGTTGCCCCTCTCTAGGAATTTCTCCTGTATCGTCGGTGCGTTTCCAAACACATATACTCACATACACAGACAGCCAAACCCGGAACAATTACTTATAGGCCATATAAATAAATGTTCTGTTTGGGAATCGAACCCGCGACACGCAGTAGAGCAGCCAATCGGTCAGCCACTGCGCCAATCGTGCCGACTGTTCCATTGTTCTATGTGCCTGTTCCTGTTGTTGTTGCGTGATTGTTGTCGTAACACTGTGGTTCTCCATTCGCATATTCAGCGCAGAGGAAAAAAATGCCTCTATTTAATAGATGACATGGTTAGGACAATAACAGGCTGAGTAAAAAGCTGCTGCGCTGCGTCACGCGGGTTAGATTCCCGTACCAATATTTGTATAGCAATATTTGTTAGTTGTTCCAGGTCTTAATCCTTGTGTATGAAACTGCCCATAATACAGGTGAAATTCCTAATAAAAGAAAAACTACGTGTTTGATTGGATGAAGTTTACTGTCGCTAAGACAGCTTGAATTCCCAAGACATCGCAACGGCCCTGACCTCGTCGCGACGACTACGCCGCCCAATGTTCACGAAACCTAATACTTCTTGTTTGGAAAACATTTTATTAAAAACGTTATATCTACTACCGTAAGAGAAAGTAATTTATCATTGCGCGAGGGACTTAAAATTTTAATCACGCTAAGTACATTAATGAGATAAAAATAAAATGATTTATATTCAACCCAGTGGCGGTTATTCAATTTGAATAATTAAAGTGTGGCCACAAATTGAATCAAAATAATTGTTAAAATAAAAGAATTTGCTTAAATTAGTGGTCACATTTTAATTTATTATTAGGATAAATACATTAACTATTTTTTTAAGGACAAAGTCATACCTACAATTCTACATTAAATTACATTCCTAAAACTATATTAATGAGCGCCATTTTTTAAGTTCTTTTCATATAAAGAAAATCTTTCAGTTCTGCTCTACATTCATCTTAAAATTTCGCATATTTTTCGCATTTAATCCTTAAGAACATTTTATTAAACATAAATTACAGTTTTTTATCTCACCGACAAAAAGTGTGAAATGTAAATTATACTTGGAAACTTTGTCCGAATCTAAATCTCTTTTTGAACAATTGTTACATTTGCAACCTATCAATCTTGAAGCAAACAAAATGTTCAGGTGCAAAAAAATTTAACAATTTCCCAAAGAATTGAAATAAGGAGAGTTTTGAAAGTCAAAGTTGATAACATAAGTATTTCTTTGACTTCGTATGTAATTATATGTTTTGCGTACATTTGAATTGACGATTTGTTCAAGTTGCTTGCTTATATAACAATTATTCAAGTTCACGTAACCAGTTTGGGAAATAAATTGAAAACTTCAAAGGCGTAGGCGAATTGTGTAGCAAAAGTATTGTGTGTCAAATCTCCAATTTAACTTTAATTTACATTTCTTTGAGAATCAAATTTATTTGAACAATGTTGACTTTTTAGACTAAGGTGCTAAAGAATGAGAACTAATTATAAAAAAATTAAAAAAAAAACATTTATTCTTATTACCGTATACCTTCTTAATGAATGTGATTGAAGCACATCGGAAAGCCAATTCTATTAATCAAAAATGATCAAATCTAGTCGCAATCTTAGCGACAATCAATGTAGGTAAATTAGAGGCATTTTTGAACAATTAAGACTGATATTAGATTGCGATCGTTTCCAATCCCTCCCTGCCGGGTTATTCTGTATAAAATCTCCCTCAGTGAATTAAGGTGAAGTGAGCTAAAACTGGGCTGTTTCTATACGATGCTAGGGATTGATACGTCGCCACACGCTCACTTCACGGAAGGAGGGTTTTACAGAATAACACCGCTGATCATCTTTGATGAACCAAAATAAAAAAGCTTTTGTAAACGAGTACTAACACAAACTAACGTAGAAACTGTGTATTATATTCCCTTAGCTAAAGTAGCCATTCGTTAATGGTTACAGATTTCTGAACGTTACCCAAGGGACCGAAATAAAGAGGACAGATTGTGATAAACTGTCCACAATTATAAACACTTGATCTGCTAAAATGATTGCTTTAGATTTATCTCCATGAAGTGAAAAGATGGGCTTTGCAAAAAGCTTTTGTTTTTATTTATAAAGGCCCAGGGACACCGGGGCAGATAACTAGTGTATACGGTGCCAGTTATGGGTAGATAGCACAGTAGTATATTTACCACGTCGATTTAAATCCGTCGTTTCAAATAAGTAGTAGTAGAGCTCTTTATATAGGAGTTCGTTAGGGCAAGACTGTTGATTCTGGTTTACAGGAGTTGCAGTGGTTTGAGAACAGTGTGGCAGGCTTATACCAAAAAAAAGGGCAAGACTACCACCATACCCAGTTCTGCCGCCAAGCAGCATTCTTGCATTCCGGTGTGAAAGGTTTGGGTGCCGATGAAATTACGGGTACATGAGACATTTCAACTTTGTTTCTGGGGTGGTAACGCATTTGCAGGGCTTCTGGTGTTGCAGATGTGTTACGCAGAGGTGACCGATTAACATTATATGGGCCGTAGGCTTGTTTGCCATCCAAAAAAGTGAAAATACAGTTGTACCGCGACCACAATCGCTCCCTCAAGTCGTCGCTCCAATGTGGTGGAGCCTTAAAGCGATATTGTTAGCAGGAACACTTTTTATGCTTAGTAGCGTCATGTTTCAATGTTAAAAAGCTTTTAAAAAATGTGTTTGCGAAACTTAAGATAGTTGAACTTTATTTTAATTAAAGGTTACCTTCATAAAGTACCTATAAGTCTTAGAATACATTATAAAATATTTTATTTAAGTTTGTAAACTTTCTTTTACGTGGGATATTGTTCTCCTGAGAAATACTTTTATTATCCTATTGAGTACACAATTCACATTTATGTGAAACATTGCTTTTTTTCTTGTACTTGTAAGAAAACACCTTGAAAAAGACATCGTGGTGCCAACATTTACCATGAATTCAACATATGATTCTAGACCTACTCTAATTGCTGAAATTTCATACGAGATGCAAAATTAAAAATATTGAAATTTGATTTTTTTCATCTAAGTGAGGCCGTACTGCCAAATATTATAGTACCTACTACTAAAATGAGAATTGTGGTTATTGTAAAAGAACGTCTAGTCAAATATAGCTATTTAAATAACAAGTTTTTCAAGCCCAATAATTCTAAAACTAAATATAAACAGCCAATAGACTTATTGGAGCACGCTCTACTTGAGATTAAGTTGAGCATAATTCGGTAACATTTTAACTTCGTACGTTCAACGTTGACCGATATATTTTCGTAATTCTCTTTTATTATTTAGATTTCTTTGATCTGAATTCTGAAGTAAGTTGACATTTATTTACGTGATTGAATTTTCTTTTTTTATATATTGCATTCGAAGTTGACTTTTTTACCGTTGGCGTAAAACTGAATTGATTATTTTTACTATTTGGTTGAGTTTCTTTGCATACTCTCTTTTTCATGTAAGATTTTGCGAGGCATTATAGGTAAACAAAAAAAAAGGTTATTTACTCCAAAAATACACTGGATGGTTATTATGATGAATGGATGTTAATGGGTCTTTCTATGAAATTCTCAGTAGCAGCTTGGAGTTTAGATTTGTGCCCGGTTAATGGCAATAGGCCCGCCCCCTATTACATGGGGGATACCGGCGAACTGTGTGTGTTGGACACCTTTGCCTAACCCTTCGGGGAATACAGGCGTGATGGTATAATTAATTAATTTAATTTAATTAAATACACTGGAATGTTTGGTCAGTAAAAACGAAATAAAATGAATGAGCTATCATTTTATTATTACACATTTGCGATTTGATGGAGTTTTTACAGATAAAAAATTCCAGTGTATTTAATTAAATTAAATTAATTAATTATACCATCACGCCTGTATTCCCCGAATTTCTTGTATAGTATTTAAATCATTTTTTATCTATAAATACATAAAAATAACGAATAAAATATGTAATTTTCATTAGATCACGCACGCGACAGATTCCAGCATAAACACTTTCTCTACTTTACATACAATGTTCAACTTGAAAAGGTTAGTTTAAATTTTCAGGTTAGTTTGTGATTGTCCTGAACGTAAACATTTATCTTGTTAAATGTTTACGTTGAAAATAATTGTTTCGTCCGTTTCATGCGGGAATTTAAATTGGAACAAGTACAGCTTGTTCTGTGTCTGCAGAAAAAAACATACCATACCATCACGACTGTATTCTCCGAAGGGTTAGGCAGACGTGTACTGATGTACACCCACAGTTACACATACCTAACACCTACATAACATACTATCTACATAACTACCTAACATATCGGTGAACTGTGGGTGTACATCAGTACCCAGACCCAGACCTAAAGGTCTCATGTAATAGCGGGTGAGGTTATTGCCATTAACCCGGCAGAAATCCTAACTGCTGCTACTAAGAATTCCATAGAAAAACGCAATAACACTTTGCGCGACCTGGGAATCGAACCGAAGACCCTTAGCGTAGCAATCTCATTTAGGACCATTAGGCTAACGAGGCAGAAAAAAACAGCAAAATAAAGATATTTCATAATATTTACACTGTAGATTCTTACGCAAATTACATAATCGTTGAAACACATCAATTTAAATAACCCTCCTTCTGGCGCAGTGAGGTGAAAAGGAAAGAAACTTATTCTTGTGGTTGATATTTAAAACATTTGTTACTAGCGATTAGCGATCAGCGATAAGTTACGTCAATACGAGCACTCTTCAAATATTTCTTACATTAATACAGAATAATGCATTTGAATGTTACTTAAGGTAAGCTGGGTTCAGTCAAACCACGGATTTGCTAACAATGCAGATGTCTAGATGAAGTTACCTAGCCTTTGTTAACTTTATCTAGTCGTGAAGATGTACCTAGCAGAACCCTTATAATCGGACAGTGTCTGAACTCTAGACTAACAGTACTGAAGAAAACGCCGGTTAGAGTCTGATTTATTTAGAAAAAAACAAATGACGCTCACAACAAAGAAATAAACATATTTTAACCAGTCACCTATAACAACCGTTTTTTTTTTGTTTTCAGAGGGAAACCTTCATGGTGCGCCCTGTCTTTGGGGATAAGACCGAGGAGTGTGAGATTATTACCTCCGACATGGATGGGTTTTAGTTAGTAACAGTCTGACACTCCCTCCCACTTCGCACAGGGCGGGAGAAGTCATTTGATGATTTTCAATAGGCAACTAAAACCACCCCGGTGGACACCATCAGCACATGGAGAGGGTTCCGTTTGTTTTTAAACGACAGGACCCCCTCCTTGTGCAACGCCTGTTAGGGCACATCCCTGGGAGCTATAACAATCTACAACATAGGTTGCATACAAATACTCCACTAATCAGTGGTGTAGGGAATACTTTCGTGAAAGAAAAACCGAAGCAATGATTCTTCAGGCATTTAAAGTGATAAAGTTAAGTATTTCAATGCGAGTGAAGTGACTATATTATTTGGCAATAGTGACATCACTAATGACTGCCATTGTTCAATTAAGGTAGCGTGCTCTGAACCTTTGATGTGGAGCCGGTAGCTATGAAAGCCTTTACACTACTACTAACTAGATAAAAGGTTATATACTATCACGCCTGTATTCCCCGAGGGGTTAGGCAGAGGTGTACTAATGTACACTCACAGTCCGCCGGTATGTTTTAGGTTCCATGTAATAGGGGGCGAGCGTATTGCCATTAACCGGGCACAATTCCTAACTTCAAGCTCCTACTGAGAATTTCATAATAAGAATAGGTAGGTTTAATAGATAGGTATACTAAAATATTTTCAGGATTCATCACCATCATGACGTTCACTGCTGAATATAGGCTTCCCCCACAGATTTACAAAAGGAAATTCAGCATCTTCGCCTATCTTGTGAAAATCAACGCTACAAGACGTTTAAAATTAAACTACAAACTAAGGACTATCCAACTAGTCTTACTAATATTATTAATGCGAAAGTTTGTGAGGATGAATGTGTTACCCTTTCACGTTTAAACGGCTAAACAGATCTGGATGAAATAGATTGTATTGTGGATACTTATTATCCCAAAAAAATGTACGGTTCTCGTGGGATAATAATTTACTATGACGCGGACGAAGTCGCGAGCAGAAGCTAGTTTGTTAATAAGCCTAATTAAATGTCGAAACAAAATGAATTGCCGTTTATTCTGAGCCATTCGATAACGTGATTAAATTAGTTATATCACACGCAACTGTCATATAAATGTATGAGCTAATAATGTTTGGATAACGTTTTGTCGCATGCTGTGTTCGCGAAATCTGTGTCTAATTCCGTATTTTATGGGTGGAAAATTTGTATTTTACGTTGCAGTATTCTATTTTAATTAACTGAAAAATATATAAATGTCTATACGAATAATATAAAGAGGGATTGGATTCTTTGGTTTGTTTGTTTGTACCGAGTAAGCTTCGAAACTACCGGACAGGGTTTAACCATTTTTACACCAACGGCAGATAGACATTTTATTCCTGAGTAACATAGGCTATGTTACACCACGTTCCCACTCACGGGAGCGGAGAAGTTAGTAGGTGGATCAAAGTCAAATTATTTATTTCGATTAGACTACATAAAAATACATTTGAATCTAACTACTCGCTCCAAAAGGTTCCTAAATAGGTGTCCTTTTTTTGACATCGATATTTTTATCTTGGTACATATCGTGGTATCACTTAAATTAAGTTTTTAATACTAATGGAATCGTTTTTAAATAAGGTCACGCTGGAGTGATAAAAGTCTAGAATGTTGCACGGCGGCGATAACTTTTTTATGGTTACTTAGGGATGAGTCTGGACCAAATTCTGCACGGAATCGAATGCTACATAAGATTATTTGTAAGACCTGTAGAGAAAAGAAATGGCTTTTGAATATTTATTTATCTAACCATGTAAATAGTACGTTTTCTTAATGTTTCATTATGCACTTTAGATGACATTAATAACGCCACTGCTGCCACAATAAACGTGGCCATATACGGGGCCCAAGGACTCAAGAAAAAAATGAAAACATATTTATTTTCTAGAATCATCGACCCAAAAAGAATAGATACCTATTCATAACTAAACATTGTAAAGATCATGAACAGTTTTAAAACGCAAAAGAAAAACACCTTGAAATAGTGTCTACCCACCAGACGGACGGCACCACATACTCAAACTACAGTACCGTGCAGAAAAACTTGCACGTGTTTTCTCGCACAGAAGCGAGCATGAAGAGTTTTTCTAACGTATATGTGTGCATTGTCACTACTTTCTTTTGCAGCTAGCACTGTCGTAACCATCTTTCTTGTTTACTATTAAAACTCAAACATTTTTAAGCAATTTATAAAACGAAGTACTAGAAAAATACAGTACTAGAAACTTAATTCATGCTTTTAACCCTAATAAAGACTGATCAACTATCAATAAGACGTTGGCGAGTGAAAATATCGTAATAAAAATAATGCCTGAACATTATACCGATTAAAAAAATATACATCAGAACCTATAGGTTAACAGAACTTTTTAGATGGCTAAATGCTTCCTACAAAAAGGGTGCAGATTCGGTGTTTATTAATCACTAGATAATAGAATTAATTTATATGAACAGAAGACTTCTATTATGCATCAAATACCTTTTTCTAAAGGACAGGAGTCGTGGCCAGAATATCCTCCAATCTAGCTTACAACAATGCTTATCTAGGGACAGTGGGACTGACGGGCACAATTTAAGTCCTTCAGTTTTAATTTATTAAATGAAAATGCAAATGTAAGGGAAAATCTTTACCGAGATATAGGTATCTACATACTTTTGCACTTATGTGTACAGTGTAAATTTTGTCTGAAAACAATTAATATGGTAAACTTCACCTGGTTAGGGTACGTGTAATCTCATAAGAACTGAATGTATGGTTATTAAATAAAATATATTCACCTTGAGCAAGCGTGGTGACTGAAGCTCATGTTTTTTGGCATAAAAAATCTTGGCCAGTGGGACAGTAATAGGCAACAATAATTATTACAACTTATTTTTTTACTGTAAAAGTTAAAACAATGCATGCCTTCATTTAATCTTTAACGACACTTTCTTTTGTTTTAAAGAATAAACATTTTATGGACGCACAATAAAAACTTGAACATAAAAGTGAATTTGTAAGTTTTGACAGTCAAATGAATAAAGACTAGGTCCCTTTTATGATTTCTTATCCTGTTGTTTAATATCAAAGACAAACTTTTGTTGTATGAAGTGTTTTAAGTCATACGAAACAATTGAATTGTCATAACTTAAACATAATTTATTCGTTGCAAAAGTAAAGTAGTATTTTGTATCAAAAGAATTCAAGCGCGAGTTTTTTTTTTTTTAATTTTTAATTTATACGTTCTTTCGATCTTTTACCTAAATATTGTAAATGCATACTAATTCTACTAAAGAGGTAAGATTTATTTGTTTGTTTGAAATGAATAGGCTCCAAAATTACTGGACCGATTTTAACATTTTTTTCACCAATAGAAAGCTACATTATTGATAAATATCATCACGCTACGAACCACGGGAGCAGAGCATTAACCAAAGACGACACGCGGAGGAAGTCGTGGGCAGTTCTCTAGTGTACAGTAAAGAAAAAGGTAGAGAATTGAATAACTGAACCGAACATTAAATGTGCATGAAAAAGCATCTAGACAAACGGCAGAGGATGTGTTGCTATACTTCAGTTATAAAGTTGCTGTGGTTGTATTGCAATGTAAATCTTTAATTTTACAATTAGCACATCTTGTTACCATTTAAATGCGAAAGTTTGAATGGATGATTTTTCCTCAATCACGCCAGGACGGTCAAACAGAAACATGGATGAAAGGCACAGAGATATAGATTCAACAGTCGACATGGCCAAATGTCAATTTGATTTGACAGTTACGAGGGTACTTTTATTCTACCTAACCCAAATCAGTTATCAAGCCAATTACAGAAAATATGTTAACAAACATTTAATATACCAGATATACGATCACGCCAGTTTTCTCCGAAGGGTTAGGCAGAGGTGTACCAATGTACACCCACAGTTCGCCGGTATATTTAGGTCCCATGTGGGACCCACCAGTGGCGAGCCTATTGCCACTAACCGGGCACAAATCCAAACTTCGAGCTGCTACTGAGAATTTCATAGAAAAACCCAATAACACTTTTTGCTCGACCTGGGAATCGAACTCAGGACCTCTAGCGTAGCAGTCGTGCTTAGGACAACAAGGCCAAGTGCCCGATTAATGGCAATAGGCTCGCCCCCTATTACATGGGACCTAAATATACCGGCGAACTGTGGGTATACATTGGTACACCTCTGCCTAACCCTTCGGGGAATACAGGCGTGATGGTATATTTTACAGAAAATATGTTAACAAACATTTAAATAACATGAAAACGTTTATGCATTTCACTCGTTCCCCCTTTGTTCTATAAATGTCACCCTTACGTGTCAGTTTTCTCTAGCAATTGAATTCAAGGGCACCCCGCTGTGGCGTGTGTAGCTCTTCACTTGAAGAAGCTAAGCTAAGCGAGAGATGACAGAAGCTACGTGAACTAATAGTGAAAGAGAAACAGAATCATGAAGATAACCTAACTACATTTTTGTCTTGACAAAAATATGTTACAAAATTTTTACATTGTATAAAACAAAGCCGCTACCGATTTCAGGGGTGAAACGGATGTTAATGCGGTTTTCATCAATAGATAGAGTAATTAATAATAATAATAATAAAAGTCTTTATTTGGAACTTAAAAATATACATAACAATGTTTAAGTAACGATGATAGCTGCAGTAGTTAGAAACTGTGGCGCAACTATCAACGCCCACCTCCAGAAACAAGCGGAAATAGTTCCAGATTATGACTAAAATAAATTAAAATAACATAAGAAATAAGATAAATGATATAAATGATGTGTTAGTGGTTGAGTGTACGTGGTCAGTGTGTATGTGTCTATGTAGTGAGTGTGGGGTATGTTTGTACGAAGGGGTGTGTGTAGTGGTGTGAAGTTGTTTATGTTTCAATTAGTTTTTCAGTTTCATCATAAGTTTTTGATTGTAGCCATTCTGTTATTCTTTTCTTAATAACAATCGTTTTAAGGGGGTGAATTGTTATTTCCTTATTTATTTTATTATATAGCCTAGAGCTAATGTGTCTAAAACTACGACTCACGGCTACAGTTCTACAGAGTTCCGTAGCACAAACTCTCTCCGCGCGACGCGCTACAGTGACACATTTTGAGTCATAGTGCAACTGTCCATGTTTACGGATAACCGTTTGCAATATGAAGAGCTGTCTAACAGTTAGAACTTTGCAGATCAGAAATAGGTCTCGGGTTGGGAATCTAACTGGTTTATTTGTGATTACCTTTAACACTGCTCTCTGCGCTCTCTCGACTCGCAACATAGTTGTTTTAAGGGCACCCCCCCAGGCGGTTAGACAATAACCGAGGGCCGATTGAGCAAGTACATAATAAATGGTGATCAGGCACTCAAAATCCATGACTGATCTTAATTTCCTAAAAATGAAAATTAATCTTCTCACACGCGTCACAATTGAGTCTACCTGGATTTTCCAATTTAAAAGATTGTCAATATACACGCCAAGGTACTTAAGATTGTCCACTCTCTCAATGGGAAAACAATTACAAGAGGTAGTATTGATGAGACAAGTGTGCGCTTTAACTTTGGAGGATAATGGCGGTTGGCTACCAATGCCAGGAGAGAAGGGAATAATTTTACATTTGCTAACGTTTAGTGTGAGAAGATTTATAGTGAGCCATTTCATGACTATTCTAAGGGCGTTTTCTGCAGCTTTGAAGGTCTCACCCCAGTCCTTGCCATGAGTTAAGAGAACCGTGTCGTCGGCATATGCGATGATTTTGGTGTTTAAAGGGGATAACCGACACAGATCATCACAGAATTCAAGAGGAAGGTTTATACGTATAGAACATCACGCTACGACCAACCGGAGCGGAGAAGTATCTAATCAGAGACGTAATTAAAGATGGCAATGCGGGATATACAGCTAGATCTGCAGCTAGTAAAATATAAAAAAAATTAACAAAATGTTCAGGGTGACGTGTCAAATGAAATAACAAAATTGTAATTTGTGGTAAGCTCCGTGGTGGTAAGAAAATAAAAAATCTATTCTTTTAACTTTTAGTTTAATGATTTCAGTAGTAAATGAAAATGACACACGAACAATTTTGGCTGTATCCTTTTTATAATTACGATTATCACACGAGGTATCTATCATCTACCTACTACAACCTACTACGTTAAAAGGCAAAAAAATCCGCTGCCTGATCCAAAATGGAACAGTAAAAGCTTGCCATAAAAGCCTACCTAGTTCTAAAATGGTTCAGAATGTGCTACAGTGAAAAGTGATGTAATTCTATTCACACTAACTCAGTCAAAACGATTTATGACATTTTTCACCGTTTTTTGCGGTGTAATGTGTTTCATTTTACTCGTATGACACGTAACCGGAATGGTTATAAATTGTGGAGCCAGACAGAATATTTTTTATGAAAAAATGATACATTTTAGTTTATGTAGTTTTGTTATTGATCTAATGTAGCTTATGCCTAATATTAACACTATAAAGAGAAGCTAGTCTCTAATAATTAAATATTGAATCAATTACTTTAAATATTTTAATATTGAATCATTTGTTTTAAATCTTTGAAAATATAATCAATTACTTTGAATTTTCGAATGAATCTTCCAGCCCGTAAAACACCAAGGCAATGAAGATACCTACTGTTTGTTTGGACATTCTTCAATCTCGTAAATATAAATGTCGCCTTAACAAGAATAAATCTATTCCGCTTATTCTGGTTTTGATACTTTGTTCACTATCTGATAAATTAATAATAAAACTTATTTTCTATATGAATAATAGTGAGATTTAAATATATTTAAAGATGCGTGAAATAGTTTTTGTATGTGTGTATTGTGTCCTTTTTTGTGCAATCAAGATGAAAAGAACAATGTACACTCTCAAACAAATTCTTTCACAAACAATAATTCTATTCGAGATACTACTAAGCGATTCTGGAAATCGACTTTTCTTCTATTGAAGCTTTCTCTTTACCTCGTTACGAGAAAAAAAATGGCGATGATTTCACAATTGTTTGTGATTTTATATTCAAAGGAGATTTTATATATTGTAGCAGCAACGGTTCGTTGAAGGTGATGACAGTCAATCATAGCATAGGAAACAGAATACAGTATTTTTTGTTGTGAAATTCTTTGTTCTCGTTTTTTTTTCTTTTTAAATTATTAGGTGTTCAGCAGTTGAGCTTTGTTGTAGGTGAAAATTTTCGTGAAATATGTTCTACTGAACCACAATGCTGGTGGTTTTAAGGAAGCAATAAATATCAACTTATTATAGGTGTTATCGCGTTCAAATTTTGATCTTTTTTGCATGAATTTATTCATATTTCTGCTCTCTTAGAAAAAAAATAGGGGCCGATTTTATAAATGGTAGAAAATTTTTTATACGGAGAGTTTTTGTATAACAAAATGTCATAATTATATATTTACCTGATAAAAGTCAGATTGTTGGAAAATCCGCGGTAAAAAATATAAGAATAATACTATCTTAAAGTTATGTTTATAATAACACGAGTAACTGAGTTCTTTGTAAAACCATTTTATTTACAAATACATTCTAATTGGTTTTAAAATGGTGTGCAGTGAGCTCATTTCTCACCCCCACTCTCCGAGTTACAATGAGGTGGTGAGACTGACTTTTAAGGCGCGGATACACATGCCAGTAAATCGGAAAAGTAGCTGGCATGAAAGTTACTGGCATGTACGAGTGACTGGCACAATGCGGATACATTTGCAAGTAATACTGGCATGCAAGTTGTGCCCTTGCATGCCAGTATCACCATCGCGTATACACAGTTCAGTTCACACGTGTCAGTTAAGCAACTCCCCGCGTCCCCTCCCTCAACGGGCATGCAAGTAAATCAAATGTTGTGCTAGCTACTTATATGCCAGTTACAGGCATGCCAGTTAGCGTATACATATGACAGTAGCTGGCACGTGCAAGGAGCTGGTATACTAGTGTGCAAGCTACGGGCGTGTGTATCCCCAGCTTAAATGAAAAAAACACTGGCCAGTTTGTAGGCCAAAAACAAAGTAGGTACAAATATTTTGCTGAATGGAAATCACAATTTTTGTATCTCCAAATTGTTGGTTTTTAATAATGGAACAAAAAGTTTCAACGAGCTTTGCGGTGATAAATAAAAAGTAAAAACAAGATCGTATAAAATTTTGATGAAGGAGGATTATTTTTGAGATTCTGCGTATTATTATAATAATAGTAACTTTAATGCCTGCATTTTCTAAAGTAAAATATATAGATATAAAGATTATAAATAGTATTAATATTATAACAAACAAATGATAAAACAAAGGGGGACGGTCTTATACGGCATCAAAAAACTAGTCCACATGGTTGTCATTGGGACCAGTGCCCAAAAGACTGGCAGCATTGCCACGTTGTGGCATTGCTTTTCTCTGGCCCATGAAAAGGCTAGCGAAATGTAGTAATAGTCTTTAGGAGAAAAAATCTGTTTAGTTTTTTTTGAAGAAACCTCACTGTTAACTTCTGTCAGAGAAAAACGGAGGATTACGACGGACTTTTAGCGACTAAAACCGCACGGTTCTTCCTTCTACCATAAGTCGTGAGCCCGGTATTCCTTTGACTCATGATCCGCACCCTCGATTGGGTTTCGCAACCCCTACTGTCTGCGCCCACGGTTGTTTTATGTAGGCCAACAAAAACGCAATTTTACACCTTTTTTGTCACAGCTAATGCTTCCTTTGTTTCTAACAACTGTGTAAAAAACTGGTACAACATAATGCGGGGTCTTTGTAGTAAACCTTAATTCAACTTAATTCGGTCGAGGTTCATAAAGTTTTAGTTGCGCACTTAACACAAACCTCCAACTCACACATTCTATTTCCAACACTTTTATACCACACAGTTTATTTACATCTATCATAAAAACGCCATTTTATTTTCACTTTGACATCGTAAAAGTGACTTTCGTTCCACGTAAAGGTGCAAAAGTGCAGTTCTCTTGACTCGATAGTAACAAGAAATGAAAACATTGTCTTCGTTTCAACCACAATAATAGAAGGTATTTTTTAAAATTGTATTTTCTTTGAACATCTGTGAAAGCTTGTCAGGGTGTGTAAACTTGTGAGTTTTATGTGTCAACAGTGTCTGAGCAAATAAGATTATTAGTGTGAAGGTATTTTATTGAAGTCAGTTTTTTAAACGCAATTGTGTTGAAGAATATTCTTTTGAAACTACGTTCTGTATTTTTTTTTATAACATACCAGCGCGCTTTTTTTCCCCGAAGGGTTAGGCAGAGCTGTACCAGCGTACACCAAACGTTCGCCAGTATGTTTAGGTCCCATGTAATTGGGGGCGAGACTATTGCCTTTAAACCCAACTCCTCCACACAAATCCTAACTTTGAGCTGCTACTGAGAATTTCATAGTAAAACCCAATAACACTTTGCTTGCCCTATGAATCGAACGACTAGGCTAACGAGGCAGTCCAGTTTTTATTTATTTATAATGACGTAAGATATATTTATTCATAAAGTAAAACTATATTTTAAAGAGGTGTAATCAAAGTTTAGAGTAATTTAACATACTTTAGGTTCTTTGATCAACTTTCTGAAAAAACCTTTTTCAATTATTAAAATAAGGTACCTTAAAGGAACCTACGTAACGAGGACTTTACCAAGATATCTTACATTATTTATGAAAACTAGACTTAACCCAAATCCAAAGTGCTTTCCAAGTACCTCATAAAAAGATTATCACCAGTTTGAAGTGATTCAAAGTCAAAGAACGGTTACTAAAAATACAGGTAACAAAATTTCTTTAATTATAAACAATACAATATCTTAAATGACTAATAATACCAGTCTACTACTGTGTCCCAGCTAGGTAAAAGCCTTTTCTCATAAGCATTGATCGGCACGGTTATGCAAGGCCGATTAGCGATTTCAAACATATATTAATTACCTATATAGGTAGTTAATAAGAAAAGATGAAGAAAAACCATCCAATATAATAAACTACTAAACATAAAACGTTTAAATAACTACCAAAAGAAAATAAATTAACAGTAACTAGACGATAAATTAACATTAACTAGTACGTGTTTATTAGTAATAGAGCTCTTTGTGAAGGTGGTTTTTCGGGGAAGTACTTCCACCATACCTATTTCTGCCGCAAAGCAGCATTGCTGTGTTCCAGTTTGAAGGGTATGGGTACCGGTGTAATTACAGGCACATGAGGTAGTTCAACTTTGTCTCTGGGATGGCAACACATTTGCAAGGCCTCTGGTATTGCAGATGTTTATAGGTAGCGGTTACTACTTAACATCAGGTGGGTTATTTTCCATTCAATGACATAAAACAAAACTTTCCCAAACGAGCCAGATGATGTTCATACGAAAAAATTACTTGAAATACATAAGCGATAAAATTGGCCTACTTAAGAACAACAACATAACATTTAGAAATGAGTTTAGAACAGATCAATCCATCAATACATGATTGATTGTGTTCAGTTGGTTGTACAAAAACCGTGTAGAACAAGTTTATTAATGATGAATTACATAATGCATTAGGGTAAGCAGAAAAAGATGTGGCAAGAAAAAGTTCCGAGTTTAGGAAGTAATTAGGTACACGTATTGTTTTAGTAATTCAGTCCGTGTGAAAGTTAAATATGCTGTAAAAATGCCTATGACATTTAGCAATAGTGTAGATATCTTACAAACAAATAATTAATTTTACCTCTTTATAATATTACTAGCTTCTGCCCGTGGCTTTGTCCCCATGAGTTATTTCAACCTTGTTAAATTCATTCGGTTAGAGCTCCGCTCTCTAGGGTCATACTGTGATGTTTAAGATAAATTCATTGTGGAATAGTATATACCTACTATAGGTATATACTATTCCACAATGAATTTATCTTAAACAAAAATACTTTTTCTTATTTTACTCGCAAAACCATAAAAAATATGCAATGCATTAAAAAAAATCGTATGCAGTCCGACACCCGGGCTATTTAGGTGCCGCAACCGCTCGACACCAAACGAACTCATGTAAATCAAATCAAATCAAATCAAATCAAATCAAATCATTTATTTCAATTAGGCCATTAAAAGGCACTTTTGAACGTCAAAAAAAATTAAAACTAATGAATCTAGTTGCCCATTCCAAAAGGTAGTTTCGTATGGAGAAGAACGGGCAAGAAACTCCATACATACTCTTTTTAAAAAAAACGTATTACATTATATTGTACAATTACATGCATTCCATAATAAAATATTATGCTAATGTCAAAACGATCTGTTAACAATAAAAGTCACTCAAAGTACTACAATGCGTACTAAGTGCCACGAATTAAGAAATGAAAGCTAAACCAATTGTAATACTTAACACCAATATTGAGATCGAAGATGATCACTTCTAACATTTGAAAGGCAACGAATCAGTGTGTGAGCCATAGTAATCACCAAAAGTAACATTATTATCTAAGAGAAAAAAAAGAAATAGTAATAATAGTCAAAAATAAATTACTAATGTATGTTGTTGTCATCTTAAGACACCTTAGACCTCAAAACCAGTCTGCGGGTTGTTCGAAAGAGATACCGCGCCCCCGGAACGCAAAGGGCACATGAAGGAACATAGTTGGGTTTTAATCAGTAAAAGTCTGACACTACCTCCCGTTCCGCCCAGGGCGGGGGAAGTTATTTGATGATTCCCCATCTATAAAAAAAGACCTCCAAACCAGTAGCAGATTTAACGATAATAAACTCCAAAATACAGTCCATTATAAACATAAAGGAATTTCGAATGTACTTGCGTATTTCACGCACATTTGTCGAGCCACTAACAAATTCTGCAAGTCTTTAATTCACTCACACCGAGGTCTGTCAGACTGTCCTGATTAAAATTTAAATTGAATTATATATGTGGGCGGTTGGAAGGAGAAATAATAAATTTCCAAATTAATTTGGCAACACGGAACATTTTGTTTTATTAAGGAACTATGTTTTTGTCTTAGTAAGGTACCAATATTTAGTTGTATCCGGATGATTGGGTTGCAAATGTGTGTAATATTATATCAAAATATTTTAGGGCTAAATGTTTTTGTAACTAAACCCTTTGAAACTTTTAAAACTAAACAAACAATGATGGGCATTTTGGTTGGACCTTTGTGTAGGAATTAGTTATAATACGCAAAAGGTCTAGTTATAAGTTGTTATTTTTTGTATTTATTTTATGCCGACCTCTCATTAACAAATCAAAGATAACATCAGGTCAGGTATACATGAGAGGCGGGCGTTTTACCCACTGAGTCATCACGACAAACTAACATACCTAGTATATAGTTTGATATCAAACTAAATACTAGACTGTAGTAGTAGTAGTAGTAGACATTAGGTCATTCTTAAGTACCAATTACCGAAAACATTATCACATAAACCCAGGTCTCAAAATGGTAGTTAAACGATTTAATTCAATGCTCAATTCACATATGTACCTATTTCATTGTCTGCCATCAATTATACCGTTAAGTTAACAAAACCAAAATGAATATTGGTTTACGATCACTAATTTAATTATAACTGAACATAATTCGATTAAGCACTAATGTAATCCCAATGGTATGGAATTTACGGGTAGAGATTGAAAAAGAAGCCCTTTTTTTCTTTTTGTGCGGCTGTGAAAAGAGGCCCTTTAGTATTTTTTATAAAGTTTGGGCAAAGATGCAATGTAGGAAGACCAAGTGAAAAAAAGCAGATGCCTGCAGCTTTTGGTATAAAAGGAAAAGATTTAGGGATGAGAAGCTTTAAAAATGTAATTTTGTACGATTCAACCAAAATGATTTTCCATGATGATCATTTTTACATTTTTTCAGTTTTCTCCGTGCCTCGGAAAGCACGTAAAGCCGTTGGTCCCGGCTGTCATTTGTAGATCTTTGACAGTCGTTACTGTTAGTCAGAAGCCCGAAAGTCTGACAACCAGTCTTACCAAGAGTATCGTATTACCCATTACTGGGTTGTGGAGGTCTGATAGGCAGTCGCTCCATGTAAAATACTGATATTCAGCTGCATCCGGTTCGACTGGAAGCCGACCCCAACATAGTTGGGGAAAGGCTAGGCAGATGATGATGATAATTTTTACATTTTCCATTATTTTGCCATTTTTCGCCGCCTTCAAAATGTACAAAGTAAAAATAGTCGGTGGCCATACAAAACAACAAACAGAACCAAGCTGGAAAACTTTCGAAACTAAAGTTATTTTTCACTTTATAGTCTTCTTTCTATGTAAAAATATTTCATTATAAAAATAATAAAAATATCAAAACATGTTTAAAAAATTTAAGGAATGTTAAAAAGCATGATCACCTTTAGACATTTTTAAATCAGCATACTTCGAACCCTTTAAAAAATCTAGAACATTTCAAGAAATGCAAAGAATTTAAGTTATCCTTTTCAGATTACCTTCAAAGTTTTCATTAAAAGCTCACCTCTGTGTATTCCAATGATTTAATCATGCATTTTATTTACGAGAACAATACAAAATGGATGGAGATATTTAATTTAATAATTGTGACGGAGAGTTGATTGAAATTATTATCCTTTGTCTGACAATCGGATTTTGTTTGCAAACAATCATGATTGAATTTATTTGCTGAAATAAATAAATTTCTAGAGAACACTTTAAAACATTTGGCGTATTTCTAAAATCATAAGAAATTAAAGCTTCTTTCAAGCTAAAGTGTGGGGAAAGCACATATTGTTAATACTTTGGCTGGCTTAGCCATATCCTACCTCATTTTATTAATTAATATTCCTACGATATAAACTCAGTAATAAATTACATAAAATTTTACGTAAATGTATAAAATAATGATATAATTCACCAAAAAATCATAATTTATTACCTGCCTCGTTAGCCTAATGATCCAAAGCGCGACAGCTACGCCAGTGGTCTTGTGTTCTATTTCCAAGTCGAGTAAAAGTGTTATTGGGTTTTTCTATGAAATTCTCAGTAGCAGCTCGGAGTTAGGATCTGTTCCCGGTTAATGGGAATAGACCGCCCCTTATTACATGGGACCTAAACATACAGGCGAAACTTTGGGTGTACATTGGTATACCTTTGCTTCACCCTTCGGGGAATACAGGCGTGATGGTATGTTATGTAATTCGCTAAAATACGAAATGTCTATTAACTCAAATAGTTTCAATGAAGTAGAATAAATCCTCCACCGGTCGTGTCCACGTCCTAATGGTTACGGTACGTAAGTACCTACATAAGTACCACACTTAAAGGTAGGTAATTGAAATTGCATGTCTAATTTATTTAAAAAGATAAGTCGTTAACAGTAGTTTAAGAAGTAGGTCTATTGTAAAAGTTTAGGCCAAATAAAAAATAAAAATTAGATAAAAAAACCCAAATAACTATAAAAGAAAAAAAACAAAAGAACGAAGTCTATAAGGTATCAAAAAAATCTTCAACCGGAAAAGTGCCCAAAAGACTGGCGGCATTGCCACGTTGGATGGCAATGCTAAATCTCTGGCCAAGGTAAAAGCCAGCCTTTGGGTCGCGAGAAGCGTCAACCAACCGTATAGAAAGTTTTTTAAAAAATAAATAAAGAAACTAATTTTATAGTCCAATAAAAATGCACAATTAGTGTCAACATTAATGATTTTTAAATGTAATGACGTTCAATGCCTCTTAATGGTCTTATTGAAATAAATGATTTGACTTTGACTTTGACTTTGACAATGACCAAACACGACTTTTTATTATCGATGTGGAAAAAGAAGAGAGAAAATAGACTTCACTAAATGAAAACTCAATTAATTTCACCTGTAATTGGAAAGTTAATTCGTGGGAAACGTTTATTATTTTTTATTGAAAGCGTGACTACAAAAGAAAAACAAATTAAGTAACGTTATTAAATTCAAATAATTGAAATTCTATTAATAGGTATTACGAATGAATATTAATTATTTATAATAAAATTATCATGTTCGTATAACATGGCATTGTTTCCAATTTCTATATCAATGTGATGGATACATGCTATCTTATTCTTTATCGGTATACGTTTCTATCACTACACATCACTGTTCTTTATCATTCCTATATTTATTTATTTATTTTACTGTAACATAAAATGGCTGTTAGCCAATTACATTTTGCCGGGGATCCGGGTTGTTTGCCGGGGCTGCGGGTTGTTCTAAAGAGATACCGCGCCCCCGGAACTCAAAGGGCACATGAAGGAACATAGACGGGTTTTAGTCAGTAAAAGTCTGACACTCCCTCCCGTGCCGCCCAGGGCGGGGGAAGTTATTTGATGATTTCCCGTCTATAAAAAATATTACATTTGCTAAAGACATAAAAATTCACACTCTTATCTCACAATACTCCAAACATACTGACAAGATCGTCTCTCATTCGTCCGCGAACACATCACAGGCAAGATCAGCCAATCGGAGCATTGTAACTTAGGTAGGTGCTGTGATCACTTCCTGGTGTTACCTTGATTCCTGACTGCGCTTGCCTTTATTTATAGATCTCCAACTACGTTACCTGAATGCCGGGGAGTCCCTTAAATCTCCTAAAATTGTTTGTCCGAAAATCATTATCTATAACACTTTTGATATAAACCTCAGTAACCATAATGTTAAAAATCCCGAAATTTTGTGTAACATAATTATTTTTAGTTCTAAAAGTATTCTGTCATAATATCGAGTACTATAATATTTGAAGCTCCTAATTTTACATAACCTAAAGTCATATGTCCTAAGTATTGCTTTTAATAATGTGTATTATTCCGAATGTTCATTTATAATATTTTTTTTAGTCCTAAAACATTTGCTAAAAATTAGGTTTTAGTGACAGAAACGAATCGCTGCAAAACCGACTCCACGTAGTCTTGTCTGCCCTACCCCTAGAGTGTAATTTAAAATCGCGTAGGCGCGGAGGGGCAAGGCGGCCCGCGAGCTGAGGAGCAGGTGGTTTTGACACTCGCCGCCGCGGCTGAGGCTGGCCGGCGCAGCCGGCCAGCAAGCCGAGGCCGCGGTGGTGAGCGTGAAATCATCTGCGACGATAAGCTCGCATGGGACCGCCGGAGCCCCGCAGCGCCGGAGCCGTGACAGAAACCATGCCTGCTGCATGCTGCACGCTTGCTTGCATGCTGCTTGCTTGCTTGCATGCTACGTGCTTGCTTGCATGCTGCATGCTGCATGCTTGCTTGCACGCTGCATGCTGCATGCTTGCTTGCATGCTGCATACTGGCTTGCATGCTGCATGCTTGCTTGCATGCTGCATGCTGGCTTGCATGCCGCATGCTTGCTTGCATGCCGCATGCTTGCTTGCATGCCGCATACTTGCTTGCTTACAAAAACCACTTTTTCACAGTCAACTGCTTTATTGAGTAAATGTATAATAAAATTATGATGCAAAACATTGTTCACATTGCTGCATTTTCAATATTTTTCTTTTTTTACGAGTATAGTATATAACAAAGACGTATTTATCCAGCTACTAAACAGAATTACACAACATGTGAACTATCTCAAAACAAGTCGGTAGAAGAAAAAATATTGCCCACTCGTATCTACGTAACGCCTGAGAGAAGTTCATAGCAAAAGCTTTGTTACACAAAATTGTTCTAAGAATATTATTATTATAAATAAACATTGTGTAATTTGAATTTAGGATTTATAACTTTTATTGAAAACGGTTTTATGTCTTTTGTATATTATTGATTGTAATATTTATGGCAAACGGATTTAGGACATATTATATGTAGGGATTTCAATTTTATGACATGTGATATTATGTGATATAAAGTTCGGGTAAGTTATCATTCGGACAAACGATGATTAGGACAAAAAAAGTTATGGCACTTTAAATTATGGATAAAAAAGTTAGGTGACACAATAGAGAACCGAATGCCGTCGTACTCTTGAAATTGTATATTAAATCAAACTTGAAGTTAAATACTCATGTCTCGAGGGCGGCCAAACAAGTGCCTCATAAAAAAAAACTTAATCATTTATTATTCTAAATTCAAATCCCAAAAAGGAATTCGACTAAGTGTTTAGAATAAAACTACTTGAGCCAGGTACACAGGCAGTGTACAACCTTCACAGTACACAGTGAGTTATCAGCAAGCAAACCTTTACCAATTATTCAGAACTAATTCTAGACCATACCAGCGTTATAATTATTGTCGCTTAGAAAAAAAAACAGCTGTTCAATACCTACCAAGACATAAAGTATGGAACAATATTTCTTAAAATAACAATCACAAACAACGACTCAAGGATCATTTACTAAATTCATGGTAAGAGGCTCCGCGTTCCATATTTATTTTAAACCAAAACAAAGACGAAATCTAAAAAGAAAATACTAAAAGAGTTATCAGTATAAGCTATCGATAACATTAAAGAATATATCTGCATATTATTTTATCTCGAAAGGGTATCAATATAGTTGTTTGTACGCCGAAGTGGTGTGCCGTGTACTGATCCATTACCGAATTTATCGACATCTACTTAAGTTACCGACAGACAGCAGTTTGCTATACTCTAACGGGTAGTTGAATGAAATAAAAACAAGATTACCTCGATTTTTTCACTGTTGTATGCAAACGCTGGTGTTTTGTCTGAAGTTACAAAGAGTACCTCATGAACTTACGATGATAATAAGTATCTATTTACCAGCAGATGTGAGAAGGAAGCCAAAGTAAAAATCACTTAATTTTAGTAGGTCAGTAAGTGTCATTTTTCAAATGGCGGATTTATGAGATTTCGAATGGTAGTTGCTAGGAACCGAGTTGTATAGAGTTCTTGACACTGCTACTTACATTTCGAAAAAGAGATTTAAAATACCATTCACACCGGTTTTATAGCCCACGCCATTGAAGAAACCGATAAAAAATGGTGACCAAGCAAAAGAGTTTATCATGCCTTTTCAATCACACAGTATAGCGAATGAGTGAGAGAACCACATGTTACAATACACACTTTATATTGAATGAAAAAGTGTCTAGATTGCCGTTTTGAACAAAATTTGTTTCTTCTTAATCATCATAAATAACCCCCGCATTCCGCTAAAAGCGCTCGGTCGACAAAAACTTGATTAAAATCCTGAAAATGTCCTTGTTGACATGAAAAATTGCCTAAAATGAATTATATGATTTCCTGTATTATCAGGCAATGTCATTTATTCATGTTACTATCAAATATGTGTCACTTTTCTATTTAAATAACAGAAACGAACTTAGTTTTTTAACAAGCTAACCAGAAATAATTAAAAAATTAAATAAATTAAGTCAAATATGTTTTATTTTCTAGCAATCTTCTTACTTCTTTTTTATCCTGTGAGCAGTAAGGTCTTACGATCCCACACACCCTAGTGTCAGAATTTTTAAACCGCCTCAAGGGCCTCTGACATGGTTACCAAGATAAACTTAGAAAGTACATATGAATTGTCACATTGGTGCTTTCCCGTGCCCGGTTGCGAACCCACAACCTCGTGCATGAGAGGCGGGCGCCTTAACCACTGGGCTATCACAACACCGACACTTATACTTTCTAGCAATAACACTTCAATATACGCCTCAAAATTATACTTAGAGTAGATTAAATATTAATCAGCGTTAAATATTCAAAATACTCATAATGACAATTAGGTACAATTAGGACATTCAGGTACTTCGAAAATGGAATATATTTTGACATGGGTTGATTAGTTGTGATAAAATTAAAGCCCTAATATGAAAATTAGAAAGCAATTATACCTTATTCAATCATTTATGGACATCTTACAAAGTTAATTGACTACTGACCAACTTTTTGACTGGTCGAAAGTGTCTGTGCATTATGTAACGGAAATAAATGCTTTGACAATAATTCCAAATAATGTTAGTAAGAAAATCATATTATTCTCATTTTCCCAACTCCGAAAAACATCTCCAGAAACCAACCTAAAATGCTCCTTGAAAACTAGTTCCAATTTAAAACTAGCTAAAGGCGAGAGTTCAAGCGCGTGGTTGCTACTTCCATCAATTTGCGGCACCCTGACGCGGTCACAAAATATAAATATTCTGTGAGCATCGCAGCTAAAGTTAATTGCCATGATAAACAGTTACAGGATCGTTTGCTTCTGTCCACAAAATGTTTAGTCCCTTTAACATCTGTACATAAAAATTATACTGTTGATAAAATGTTGAACAAAGAGTTATATTTTGCAAAAGGTTTATGATGGCATTTAAAGTGAACAGACCTTTTTAGATTCGTATTTTTTTTAGTGGAATTTGTACAGATAGCATTGTATGAAAATAAAATTCTCCTGACCTAATGTTAATGGAGACTAACCATGTATTCGGGAAATATTATAGAGCACAAGTATGTGAGAAAACGTGTTGTGCCGACCCCAAGTAACATGGGATAAGGGCAGGAAGATGATGATGATGATGAAGCGTGTGAGCATACATAGGCGTACTTCTTCTTCTCCTTCCCATAGTCCGATGGCAATCCGACTCAACCAGAGAGAGATCAGGCGTAGAACTAACGGCATTCCGAGTCACGGAGGTGTCACACCACCAACTTCCAAATTCCGGGCTGCTACTGAGAAATTTCTCATGGAAAAACCCAATAACACGTTTTGCATGACCTGGTACTCTAACCCAGAACCCCACACACACAGCAGTGGCGCTTGAGACCACGAGACAGTTTACTTGTATATTAGCAATCCTACTAAACACTAGACTTCTATAAAAACGGTCAAACGCTGACCACAGCCATGTAGTATGGACAATGTATCACCGTAGTGTTCTGTAGATTGTCACTATTCCTCTTTTTTAATGACACAGTTAAAACTAGAAATAGCTTCGCAGAGTTTTCCGAATTTGTAAGACTGAATAAAGTCACCTCGTATAAATGAATAAGAAATCCAGTCTTAAGACCACACGTGTTGTGTTTCACTTGACTTTGTATTCAATCGCCTTTACCGAAGGCGAGTTGTATTTCTACGTAAAACCAGCAAAGATGGTACCTACTATAAAGACACGGCTCCATTGCGAAGATTCGGAAAAAAAACAGATAAAAATATTCATTCACTAATTAAAGACATTGCTGAATTTTTTGGGCATAAAACCAATGATCCAGAAAACAAGATTAGCCTTAAAAATTGCTGACGATTTAATTCGACGTTATTTCACGCGAAGAAACAAAAGAAAACGCAAAAAGAATTTGTGGAAGATGTTTTCAATTTCAACAATTATTTGATCATCTGTAAAGTTGGTTTTATAAAAGTAAGCCATCTAGATAGATCTATACTAATTAACATTTTTTTTTGCTGATTTATTCTAATAATTGCGAAAGTAACTCTGTCTGTTTGTCTCTCTGTTATGATTTAACGCCCAAACCGCCGAATCGATTTTGATGAAATTTGGTACAGATATACATAAGACATTGGAAAAGAACACAGACTATCTTTTGTCGCGAAAAAAAAGGGTTGAAAAGGTTTAAATAAAGGATGAAAGTTTGTAAAGGTGTCCGTCATATTTAAAGATAAAACCATGAAATATGAAACATGTGTATTTAGGCACTTTATAACAAAAAAATCAACAAGCTTTTAAAAAAAATTAGGAACCAAAAGAAAGACTGCCTGAAGTAACTATCCCACGCTGACGATGTTAGGCAAAAGCTAGTTTCAAACTAGTGCTTCAAAACAATAAACTACTTCCAAAAACGTAAAAAAACATATGTACAGTCTAAAAAAAGATAAACGTGCCAAAGTTAATTAGGTTGATAAACACCTGCCGGTAGGTAAAAGCCCATCCGAGAAACGGTGATCCAATAAGGGGAATGGCGTTCGACTAACGAGATAGCACCTCACGGCACAAGTTTGAGAAATAATTAAAAATTACACGAAGGAACTAGCTCTGAGAAAAGGCTAAAGATCTAGTAGCTGATGGTAGGGAACCAAGTATTATGGCAGTTGTTCTAATAGGGAATATCTTTTATTCGCTTTTGTTAACAAAACTTGAAAATACCGTAGAGATGACAAAAAGTGAAATAAAAATCGGCCCAGAAATACGGTCGATACAAACATTTAAGCACACCGACACCGACATAGCCCAGAGAATCAGTAAATTGAAGTGGCAGTGGGCAGGGCACATGGCACGCAGAGCTGATGGCCGATGGGGCCGCAAAGTTCTCGAATGGAGACCACGCACCGGCAAGCGCAGCGTAGGACGTCCACCCACAAGGTGGACGGACGACCTGATTAAGACCGCAGGAAGACGCTGGATGCAGGCCGCTTCCAACCGGTCTTTTTGGAAATCTATGGGGGAGGCCTATGTCCAGCAGTGGACGTCCTGCGGCTGATATGATGATGATGATGATGATGAAACATTTAAAACTATTAATTACGCACTGATTAGACAGAGAGACCCGATATGATCAATGACGACATTGGTTACGACGGCCATATAAACTCCGTGTTAAATTTCGTTTTGCTACAAAGAGATGGAAACAAATCTTCGATGGCTTATATTTTTTTGAATTTGATAGTTATTCGAAAAATGTTCTTACTAAAGTGTTTCTTACATATTAGGATTGGTTTTTTAAGTAAAAAAATATCATGCATATTTCTTATGCGATTATAAACGAATACCGTACCTATCGAACAGTCTGCCACCAGACATAAGGAGTAAAACCAATAAAACAGATTTTAAAATAAATTGAAGAGATAGGTATTATCTAGAAATCTGTTAAAGTGCTACCTATAATAAGTCTTAAGTCTGAAGAAGAGTGTAAAGACTCACCAGATCCCGCGGCGAAACCATTACAACGGTTTTGTGAGGCTTAGTCTATAAGTTGTTTACCATTTTGGGAACTTTTAATAAATCAATTTAAAAAAATATATAAGAAGTGGGAAACACGTCCTCTTGTTTATTATATATGGAGTTACTTTTTCAATCTTCTTCATACGAAACTACTTATTAATTCTTTATTTTGCTCGGCCAAGACAATAGTCAAATCTTGTTTTCTTCCTTCTTTTCTAAGTAAATGTTTCTATTATTATTTTATCTTGGCAAAAAATAAGGTTATTTTTAGCATATTTCTAGAAACTATTGTTAATATTTTTGACTTTTCCTATCGTCTAAACAAAATTGTACTGAACATTTATTCACACACTGTTTGTCATACAATGTCTTTCTTTGTTCTGTACATTTACCTATTTCAACCTAGATTCTCTCTCGACGTACGACAATTCAAAAGAGAATTGCAATATGTTGCTAAAATATAAACATAGGAAGCGCCGACTTTAATAAATGTACATTTGCATGAAACCGATGCTTCTTTAGTTTTATTTTGGTAGAATAATGAAACTATCATACAAATATATACAGTAAAAAAATACGTATCTACTTTCCAAATTTATCTTGGAAATCACTGACATTGGTGAAGGAAAACATCGTGAGGAAACCTGGATTTATTACTTGATATTATAAATAGGAAATATAATTATGTTTGTTTGTACCGAATAGGCTCCAAAACTACTGGACCTATTTGAACGATTTTTTCACCAATAGATAGCCACATTATTCCAGAGTAACGTAGGGTATAAAACATCACGCTCGCACGCACGCGAAGAAGTGGCGTGAACTTCGCCAGTAATTAATATAAGGCTGAAATCGCCAATCCGCCTTGAGCAAGTGTGGTGATCAATGCTCGTTCCCGCTGTATGGGAAGAGGCCTTTGCCCTGTAGTGGGATTATAATAGGCTTATATTATTATTTATTCGCTAAAACGTTTGTTACGTTTGTTACCTACTTGTATTAAGTTCAATGATATCATAAAATTAAATTATTATCACTGTCGACACCTACCTACCTATTTACCTATATTGTTATGTTTATGTTCCACTATTTCTTAGAAAGCCTATTTCACTTTATGACACCGACAGATTATGTTTAAGATGTTCACGTGGATTGCGGCTAAATGAGGTTGCCCTTAATCTTCTAAATTTAGATTAACACGTTTTATAAAACATTAAAAAAAAAAAAAAATATATACCATCACGCCTGTATTCCCCGAAGGGTTAGGCAGAGGTGTACCAATGTACACCCACAGTTCGCCGGTATATTTAGGTCCCATGTAATAGGGGGCGAGCCTATTGCCATTAACCGGGCACAAATCCAAACTCCGAGCTGCTACTGAGAATTTCATAGAAAAACCCAATAACACTTTTTGCTCGACCTGGGAATCGAACCCGGGACCACTTGCACAGCAGTCGCACTTGCGACCACGAGACCAACGGGGCAGTTAATAAAACACAAATTAAAACAAAAACAAAACAAAAAAACATAAAACATTAATTTTGGTTTTAAGTGCTTTAGTTTGCCTAGAAGAACTAAGTTAGGTTTGCAGTGTATTTTATTGCCTATTGTGATTTCCCAGTGGGTAAGACACCCACCTTTCATGCGTGCAGTGTGACTTTTTCTATTCATATGTACTTTCTAAGGACTATCTTGGACATCATTGATTTCGGTGATAGAAAACATCGTGAGGAAACCTGGACTTATTACTTATAAGTGTGTAATCGCTAATCCACCTTAAGCAGGCGTGGAGATCGATGCCCATGCCTTCTCTGTATGAGAAGAGGCTTTTGCCCTGCAGTGGAATTATAATAGACTGGTGGTAAAGAATACATGAGTAGGTGAACCATAAATGTACACTCTCAACGGACGTCCTTACTACCACCATGCTGACACTCACACATTTTTATTCCCAATAGTGGACGTCCTGCGACTGATATGATGATGATGAGCTAATTGTAGTTACCGACATGTATATTTTCATTCATGATTCCATCAACCATTTTCGCAAAAACCTACCAAACATTCTGGAACTACCAAAAATTGTCACCCATGGTAAAATTTTATGTGTCAGTCCTAAGTGCCATGCATTTTCATTCAACATTATCATAAAATTGTGTTTTCTTGTATACGGCCATAATGATAAAAGGTTGCAAAATAAGGTTAATGTAAAGAGATTACAATATATTCGCTGTTCGAAAGGAAAGAAGTGGCTAAACGCTTTACTCCGCGCAGGTAGGAATAGACCCAGAGCAGTTAGACGCTTAGTGGTTCTAAGCGCGATTGCTACGCTAGAAGTTTTTGGGTTTGATTCCCAGGTCGAGCAAAAAGTGTTATTGAGTTTTTCTACGAAATTCTTAGTAGCAGCTCGGAGTTGGGATTTGTGCCCGGTTAATGGTAATAGGCTCGCCCCCTATTACATGGAACCTAAAACATATTGACGAACTGTGGGTGCACATTGGTACACTTCTGCCTAACCCTTCGGGGAACACAGGCGTGATGGTGTGGGTTTATGTAGAATAGAGTGGAATATAAAATGAAGATAAACAGGATAGATGTTATGATGTTAGAATTTTTTATTCCAGGGAAATACTGTCACAATGTCATATTGGTGACTCCAATTTTATTACATTGAAAGACATCTTCTTGTTTGAATCTTTGGGTATCTAATAGTTGTCCTCAATACCTATCTCTTACGGCTGTTATAATGATGATGAAAGAAGTCAGAAATAGTTCACCTAAAATATTCTTACCATTTTTTTTTTTTTAATTCTTGTGCAGGTAGCAAACAGTATTTTCAAATAAGCAAACATTATAGCTTTAGAAAAGCCTCTGTAGTCCGGTCAATTTAGACCAAAAAATGAGAGTGAAGTTACATAAAGTCCCAACAAGCTGAATTTCTGTGAAATTGTTCAAAACATAATTATAAACAATGTCTAGAAGTTCCCCATCATTCCCCTGTAAGGAAAAAAAAATATTCAAGGTCAAAGGTCAAAAAAATGAGTTTTTCGCTATTTTCAGCAAAACGGTAAGTTTTATCATAAAAGTACCTCAGACAAAAATTGTAGATCATAAAATTATCTATAAAAACTGTATCAATACTTTTTTCTTACGAGCCACCGATTCTGAGATATAACGATTCAAAAAGTTATAAAAGTTGTTATCGTCATAATATGCACACGTTGCCACGCCACCTATGAGGTTGTGTACTTAGCGCGTTTTTTAACCCCCGACGCAAAAAGAGGGGTGTTATAAGTTTGACGTGTCTGTCTGTCTGTCTGTCTGTCTATCTGTCTGTTGCATCATAGCTCCCGAACGGATGAAGCGATTTCAATTTAGTTTTCTTTGTATGAAAGGTGACTTATGTGCGAGTGTTCTTAGACATGTTTGATGAAAATCGGTTGAGCCGTTTAAAAGTTATGGGGGTGAAAGTGGGGAAGAAAAACTGAATGTATTTACAACTTAACAAAATCGACATTATAATAAGTATGTACCTATAAAAAGTATAAAATAAAAATTTTAATAAAAAATTTAAAAAACCCCCGACCTTAAACCCTAAGTACCCTTTAAAAAGTAAAAAAATAAAATACGTCGCGTTGAATGACCGGTCGGGACGCTCGTACCCTATATGCAACATCGGTTCACCCCCATAACTTTTAAACGGCTCAACCGATTTTCATCAAACATGTCTAAGAACACTCGCACATAAGTCACTTTTCATACAAAGAAAACTAAATTGAAATCGCTTCATCCGTTCGGGAGCTATGATGCAACAGACGGACAGACAGACAGACAGACAGACACGTCAAACTTATAACACCCCTCTTTTTGCGTCGGGGGTTAAAAAAACGCGCTAAGTACACTACCTCATAGGTGGCGTGGAAACGTGTGTATATTATGACGATAACAACTTTTATAACATTTTGAATCGTTATATCTCAGAAGCGGTGGCTCGTAAGAAAAAAGTATTGATACAGTTTTTATAGATAATTTTATGATCTACAATTTTTGTCTGAGGTACTTTTATGATAAAACTTACCGTTTTGCTGAAAATCGCGAAAAACTCATTTTTTTGACCTTTGACCTTGAATATTTTTTTTTCCTTACAGGGGAATGATGGGGAACTTCTAGACATTGTTTATAATTATGTTTTGAACAATTTCACAGAAATTCAGCTTGTTGGGACTTTATGTAACTTTGAATGTCTAAATTGACCGGACTACTGTTTCAACAACATTATTGTGATTACAGAAATGCTTCCCGAGTTTTGAGTACCTACTGTTGTTTTAACCAAACCGCAAAAGGAGCCTAGACAACGCCTGGATATTATAATGCGAAATTAACTCTGTGTGTCTCCGTTCAGAACCTCATCAAAACAAAACTACTGTAAAGATCATAATGAAATTTAAAAAAAGAGCTTAAGATCTGGATATAAAGGACGATGCTTGAAAACGTCCCCCCAACCTTACTTCGACCAACAGAATTGAAATGTATCTCAATCGAAAGCTGATAAAAAGTTGATCATTTTTTACTATGACGACATTTTTCTAAAGTATGGGAGATAAGCAGAAAATCAAGTTTTAAAAGGATTATTTTGTGGTACAAAATAACAGTTTGTTTTAAAGTTTTATTATAGTAACCATATTTGCCCCGTTAGTCCTGTGGTGGCAAGCACGTCTATTGCGCGTGGGGTCTTGGGTTCGATTCCCAGGTCAGGCAAAAAGTTTTATTGGGTTTTTCCATTAGGATTTTTTCAGTAAAAGTCCGGAGTTTAGAAGATGGTGGTGTGACACCCCCGTGCCTCGTAATGCACTTAAAGCTGTTGGTCCTGCGCCTGATCTCTTCCCTGTTATATCGGATGTCCGTCCCATTGGACTATAAGAATTTGGGAAGAGGGAGTGCACCTGTATTTACGCAGTCACTTGTGCACTAATTATAGTGCCAAGATTAGCCAAGTACGCAGGAGAGTAGGATATTAATCCTACTCTGTATCTGCATTATGATTAACTGCCGTGATCGTAATCGGTCTGGAGAAGACGTAGGTACATAATTAAAATAATGTCTTTGTTATGTATAGGTACCTTTTGTATACTGTTTAGCAATAAAGCAGTGGTCGCAAGCGCGACTGCTGAGCAAGGGGTCCCGGGTTCGATTCCCGGGTCGGGCAAAAAGTGTTATTGGGTTTTTCCATTGGGAATTTCTCATTAGCAGCCCAGAGTTTGGAAGTTGGCGGTGTGACACCCCCGTGCCTCGGAAAGCACGTAAAGCCGTTGGTCCTGCGCCTGATCTCTCTCCGGTCGTGTCGGATTGCCGTCCCATCGGGCTATGAGAGTTAGGAAAGAGGGAGTGCACCTGTGTTTGCGCACACACTTGTGCACTATAATATCTCCTGCGTACGAGGCTAGTCTGCATTAAGATTAGCCGCCCGCGCCGTGGCCGGAATCGGTCTGGAGATATATTTTTTTTGCAATAAAGCAGTCAACTAAGTACCAGTATCGTCATTGAACACATACAGTCCTCCCCAACATCTGTTAAGAATCAGCAAAATATATTAACGATCGGCTGCAGGTGATGCCTAAAGCAGCGCATTTGCAACTTATATCAGCCACCCCGCCCGCTCTAAGTCGTCGTAAGTAGAAGGAAGAAGCGAAGACCCTCCTACCAGGCCTCCAAGGCCAAAAAAGCCGCGACCACCACCACCTCCACGGCCCCCCACACTCGCTCTCTCAGCGACCAGCCTTCCCTCGAGCCTCTGACTACTCCTCCCGCTTCAGCTTCCATACAAGACAAGGCAAAGACAAGGCGAAGTGGCCAAGTGGTGTAACGATGATCGCAAGATCACATACACCATTCATCACATGCGCCTTCCGCTATCGTATCGAAGGCGCACCCCATAAACGCGGGGGTCCCTCAAAGCCACAACCCTGATTCTTTCCCCTGCACTCCCCAAAACTCCTTAGGCACTCGGTCCTGGAAATGGGGAATCGAGGTCAACCCCGATAATAGTTGAGCGGTCTTTTTTTCAAACCGGTCAAATTCGGTGCAATTGAAAATTCAACATGATAAGGCGAAAATATCAATATTTTTGTGTTCAAGTAAAAGCTAATGAAAATTAATAATAACGATCTAACATCAAGTTTCGAGCGCTTTGTCATGTTTAATTTTTGCATTATGGTGATTCTGAATAGTTTAAAAAGTTAGGTTAACTTTTTAAAGTAGATACTACTACTAAATATACTAACGTTATTATAAAAACAGTTCTATAGAGCTCATATTGCATTAAAAAACTTGATGAAAATCCGTTGAAATTCATTGTTATCAGCATTCACTTGAGCAACTGCCTCGTTAACCTAGTGGTCCTAAGCGCAACTGCTACGCTAGGTGTCTTGGGTTCGATTTCCAGGTCGAGTGGCAAAGTGTTATTGGGTTTTTCTATGAAATTCTCATTAGCAACTCGGAGCTAGGACATGTGCCCGGTTAATGGCAATAGGCTCGCCCCCTATTACATGGGACCTAAAACATACCGGCGGACTGTGAGTGTACATTGGTACACGTGCTCAGCCTAACCTTTCGAGGAATACAGGCGTCATGGCATGTGTTCACTTGAAAACTAAAATATTGATACACACATACATACATACATACATACTTTCACGCCGGTATTCCCCAAAGGGTTAGGCAGAGGTGTACCAATGTACACCCACACTTCGCTGGTATGTTTTTAGGTCCCATGTAATAGGGGGCGAGCCTATTGCCATTAACCGGGCACAAATCCAAACTCCGAGCTGCTACTGAGAATTTCATAGAAAAACCCAATAACACTTTTTAAATATTGATATTTTCGCCTTACCATGTTCAAGTTTCAATTACACCGAATACTGACCAGTAAAATTGGTTATTTACCGGTTAATTGTATTGTTTTGGAAAGCTGAGGGTCCCTTAAAGTTGTAAATCTACTTTGAGGTACTTGTCACCTGTCTTTTGTTTTTTTGTTTGATTGATAGAAAATCTGGAACGAATTTAAAAAATAACCCTTTGAACTTAGTTTTAGTCGCTTTAGGAGATAAAAAGACAGTCAGATTTTATCGACCGTAGGTAGACCTCAGGATTCATTATTAAAAAAAGTGTTACTCAAGAAGACTAGAAACCATCAAGTTCTGATGGTCAGGTAAGAATATCTAAAAACAAAATAAAAAATCGTCTAATTCTTAAACCACAAAAAAATCGTATAACATACATGGGGCCACCTTGTATGCGTATTATTTCGTTTTACGTGGTACATGGGGCTTGGGCAGTACATTCGATTTTTATCCAGCGGCAGAATTGCTGAATAGAATAATAATTAATGACAATTAATATAAGTACCTATTTTCCATATTTGTAAAATATGTAGGTAACACAATAATTTGATTTACAATCTTTGGCTCCGCACGGCGTTCGGTGTAACTGTATACACTTCATAATAACCTTAAACATTGTTATTTTAGTTCTTATAACATATGTGTAAGGAATTAGAAGTAAAAAAAATTTTTTTTTTTTTTTAGTTTTTTTTCTAAACCCCATGGATTTTGGAGTTAAAACTGATTGCTGGTCTTTTAATAGATCCTTAAGCACCCCCTGACACATACAAAACATCTGTTGGAGGGGGGGGACGGGTCCCATACAAATTTTGTCATCGTCCTTTGGGCTAGACTGAGCCTAATATTATCATGTGAAAGTAAATCAGGATGTTTGTCTGTTTGTTATCTCATCACCGCAAAACTACTGAAGCGATCGTAGTGAACGTAGAAAAAAATTGGCCTAAGATACAGATCTTAGGCTATCTCTTTGCCAATTTTTTTGTCTGTATGCAGATACAGACTTGGGCTACTTTTTAACCAGCGACTTCCACGAAAACATGGGCAAAATCTTGTTTTTTTTTTGTAAGAAAAACCTTCGAATAAAACCTTTTAAATTGGCTCGGCTAATGTCATCAGGGATCTCACGGTAGGAAAGAAAATTAGTCTGGGTCACTGTAACCGGATACGGTGGTGAGATATTTATATTGATGTAGAGAGGTTCTAAAATAAGTGTATAAAAAATTGGCTCTAAAATTACCCAAGGTAGAAGGAATTTTGAAAGAAACTGTATCAAAGAACTAAAGGCAAACATTTTTTAATAGGAATTTAGACTGGCCATTTCATTAGGGTTTTCATACAAAAAAGGAAATTACCAACATTGAGATCTTTTCCCGCTTTTATCTTTGTATACCGTAGTTAAGGTTAAGGCATCCATTCCAATGTATAGGTACTAATATTAAGCTGAAGAGTTTTTTTTTTGCTTGATTGTTTGTTTGTGTGTTTGTTTAAACGCGAATCTCTTGAACTGACAGTTGTATCGGAAATAACTTTTATCAGATACCCAGATCCATGAGTAATAGTGTAAGCTATACAATATCACGCTATGACCTTTTTTTTATAGATGGGAAATCATGAAATAACTTCCCTCGCCGTGGACGGGGCGGGAGGGAGTGTCAGACTTTTACTGACTAAAACCCATCTACGTTTCTTCATGTGCCCTTTGCGTTCCGGGGGCGCGATATCTCTTTCGAACAACCCGCAGATCACGCTAAGACCTATGACAACGCTTTGGCTATGAGAGCAGCAGTAGGCACCTAACCGTAGATGTAAATGAAATCGGGTTAAAAATAAAAAACAAGCGACCTAAGTCGCAGGCAAAAAGAAGCTGGTTTAAAATAAACCCTAAAAAATATGATTGCAAATAAAGTAGAAAATAATAAAACTTACATCCGTGGTGGATTTTAGACATCTAGCGACAAAATATTTGATCAGTTATTAAAGAAAAAACAGGTGTTCCTTTACTAGAATGTAAAAAAATATGGGACGGCTATTTTTTTTATAATCGGTGACAAGAGTGTTCACGCTGGTGGGAGTACAATCATGAATAATGAGTCCATGGTAAAAAAAAATATTGAATTAAATGGAATTAATAATAATTCCATTTAATTCAATATTTTTTTTTACCATACACTACACACTTTTTTTTTTTTTTACAGAAGATAACTTCAGTTATTCTTCAATTATTATATTATGTCCAGTCCAATCCGTATATAGCCTGCTAAAGTCTAACCTTTCTTTTGGTTTAAGGGTAGTCGGGTAGTAGCAGAGAACGAAGAAGTTTTATTAATTTTTTTCACCCCTTTACAAAAAATTTAAGTTAACGTTAAGTTACACCTAAACATCAGTAATGTAGGACTTAGCAGACATTAAGCGTTACTTAAGACAACGTTTATAAGTAAGGGAGTGGATATTTTACTATATATACCTACTTATTTATATAATATATAATTCTCCAGGCCGATTCCGGCCACGGCGGCTAACCTTAATGCAGACTAGCGCAAACACAGGTGCACTCCCTCTTCCCTAACTCTCATAGCCCGATGGGACGGCAATCCGACACGACCGGAGAGAGATCAGGCGCAGGACCAACGGCTTTACGTGCTTTCCGAGGCACGGGGGTGTCACACCACCAACTTCCAAACTCCGAGCTGCTACTGAGGAATTCCTAATGGAAAAACCCAATAACACTTTTTGCTCGACCTGGGAATCGAACCCGGGACCCCTTGCTCAGCAGTCGCCCTTTTTTTTTTTTTTTTTTTTTATAGACGGGAAATCATCAAATAACTTCCCCCGCCCTGGGCGGGGCGGGAGGGAGTGTCAGACTTTTACTGACTAAAACCCGTCTATGTTCCTTCATGTGCCCTTTGCGTTCCGGGGGCGCGGTATCTCTTTCGAACAACCCGCAGAGCAGTCGCCCTTGCGACCACGAGACCAACGGGGCAGTTACTTACTACTTACTTTACTACTTATTTATATATATACAAAAGCCATCAACATTTAGAAAGGGTCTACAGAGAAACACTGAAATGGGTAGATTGTGGGTTTTGACCCTTTATATATTTTTTTGAGGTTGGTACAGACAACATGTTAATTTATTCTTTTATGTTATATTTTATCAAAGGTTTCCCAATGCTACATCCATCACGCCTGTATTCCCCGAAGGGTTAGGCAGAGGTGTATCAATGTACACTCACAGTTCGCCGGTTTGATGAGCTCCATGTGTGTGTTAGCGAGCCTATTGCCATTAACCGGGCACAAATCCTAATTTCGAGCTGCTACTGAGAATTTCATAGAAAAACCCAATTGCACTTTTTGCTCGACCTAGTAATCGAACCCAAGGCCACTACTACTACTACTACACACTAAAACTAGGCAGTTAAACTACTCTTTTAATATACTGAAGAACTTTAGAATGTAACTGTTTAGATTATATTTATATCGCGATTGGTCACCATAAACCAATAATTTCAAACCAAAATACGCCTAAAAATAACAAATTATTTTTGTTTGAAAACCCGTTTACCAAACCTGAAATCGATAATTTAATGAACGGAAAATTTGATTTTTCGGACAGCTCATAAAAAGTATGTCCATTGATGAAAGTTGATACCACAGGGATCAACTTCCCAATTGTATTTGAAGAACTTTGAACACAGAAAATGAATGATTCTTTAACCCGATTTCTTCCCGGATTCCTTTTATTTCAAACACATCACTTCCTCTTCTCCTGCCGATATTTGGAAGTTTCTTGGAACTCTAGGTATCGGTAGATCGCGGCATTCAGACCTTCCCATTTCATTTGGTTTGGACGATCTCAATCGCCATTTCGCCACTGTTCCCACCCTTGATAGTCTAACCAAATGTCAAACCATTGTCTACCTTGATGGCCTGACGCGACCCAATATTACCCCCTTTGCTTTCTTCCCAGTCGATCCGGGCGAGATCAAAAAGATTATCCTTTCCATCAAGTCAAAAGCCGTGGGCTGTGACAGCATTAGTCGCTATATGATCGTGACGGCTCTTGACCAGCTCCTTCCAGCAATCTCCCATATTGTTAATTTCTCCCTTTACTCCGGTGATTTCCCCTCGCTATGGCGGAAAGCTCATGTGCGACCACTACCCAAAATACCTAATCCCACCCTCCCCAGTCACTTTCGTCCAATTACCATCCTTCCCTTTTTGTCCAAAGTACTCGAGGCCTGTGTCCACAAACAATTCTCCCACTTCATTCACCGCAACTCCCTCATTAGCCCCTTCCAATCCGGTTTCCGGCCCGGCCACAGTACTGTTTCTGCCCTCCTCAAAGTGACTGATGATATAAGGCGAGGAATGGAAGACAGCAAAGTGTCCATTTTGGTGCTGATTGATTTTTCCAATGCATTTAATACCGTCAGTCATGAGGTCCTTTTACCCATCCTCTCCTATCTAATGGTCTCTCCCAAGGTTTTGGATTGGTTTTCTTCGTATCTTCGGGGGCGTCAGCAGTCAGTTCTAGGGGGAAACTCCTCCTCCAACTGGTGTGACCTTGATGCTGGCGTCCCTCAAGGCGGTATTTTATCTCCTCTTTTATTCTCTATTTTTATAGATCGTATCACCACTGAGCTTCAGTGTGCGTATCATCTCTATGCTGATGACTTGCAGCTCTACAGTCAGGCGGGTGTCGACAACATATCTGATGCGATTGAGGAGCTAAACCGGAATCTAGCCGTGGTGAAAGATTGGTCTGATCGTTTCGGGGTAGCGGTTAACCCAGCCAAGTGCCAGGCTATTATTATAGGGAGCACCCACAGTCTGCGTAGGCTTGATGGTTTGGCGCTGCCTCCGGTTACCTTTGATGGCACAGTAATTCCGTTTAGCTCCGACGTCAAGGATCTGGGTTTGTTTGTTGACACTTGTTTGGGCTGGCGTAAGCAGGTCGCGAGCGTGAGTAAAAAACTCACTGGAACGTTGCGGTCGCTTTATAGGCTTAAAAATATTCTACCATCACACATAAAGGCAATGCTGGTGCAGTCCCTTATCTTTCCTATACTTGATTATGGCGATGTGTGTTACTACGACCTGAATGCAGATCTCCTCAATAAACTTGACCGACTTCTGAATAACTGCATTCGATTCGTATTTAATCTCCGTAAGTATGATCATGTGTCCGCACATCGATCGCTCTTAAAATGGTTACCCATCAGACAGCGCAGGGCATTAAGAGCGTTGACAACCTTATTCTCTCTTCTGAACAGGCCTAGTTCTCCCTCCTATCTAACTTCTCATTTTCAATACTTGTGCTCAGCGCACAGTAAGAATCTTCGTTCCTCCAATAATCGTCTTCTACGATGTCCGTCCCACCGCACTGGTTTTCTTAAATCATCTTTTCCTGTCCAGGCGGTTTTCCTTTGGAATGCACTACCTCAGAACATCAGGATGGCCACCAGTCGGTTCACATTTAAGGTGAAAGCTCGCGAACACTTACTTAAGGAGTTGGCAGACTCGACCCACTATTAGTTTGTTTTCTATCTCCACTATGTTTTTTTATCTCTCTCTACTTTGTATTTTATTTTTTTTTGTTTGTATGTATGTATATATGTATTTATTATTATATTTTATATTGTAAATTTTCTGTTTCTGTTCCCTCTTTCTTGCACCTCCTATGTTTTGTCTCTGCATCACCCTAAGGTAGACTGGTAGAAAATGCCTAAGGCATTAAGTCCGCCTTTGTACGGTGTATTTTTACATTTGTGCATAAAGTTTAATAAATAAATAAATAAATAACGGATTTTGTTTGTATTTTACAATAATTTTCCTACTGTTTTTTGCGTGACAACTTCATATTGATCATTACAGAAGAAATTCAAAGAGCGGACAAAGTTTTCTTAAAAAAAAAAGACTTATTTACTACTTCAAGGGAAAAAGTACCTATGTAAACTAATTATTTACACTTCTATATCTACATCTACACTTATACTCGTACGAGTATTAATAAGAAAGTTAATAAGAGAAAAGATTAGTATTTTTGTATGTAACAAATAAACTTAAAACTGCTGGACCGATTTTAAAAATTCTTTTGCCGGTAGAAAGCTACATTATCACTGAGTAACAAAGGCTATATAACATCACGCTACGACCCACAGGAGCGGAGCAGTAACCAAAGACGTAACTTAGAGCGGGTGAAATAAGCTACGCGGAGGAAATCGCAGAAAGGTCGCTAGTGAAAAATAAAACAGCTGTCTCATACATTTTGATCGTGTTTCATAATAAAAGTTATTCATATTCATGAGTACATATCTTTGATGTATAGCTCAAAAAGTACTTCAAGTACTATCTTCAACAAAAACTAGGTAACCCACATCACTATAAAAGTGATTTTACTTTTATTTTTACAACACAAAAATGGTGTACAGTACTAAAGTATGTGGCATTTTCCTCGGTTTGGGTACATCAACAAATCTTTGCTTTTATGGGCACAGTGGGTGAAATAACAGGGATTCCATATATGTATGTATCTAGGTACAGTACTAGTTGCTCCTCTGAGGCAACAAGCTATGTGAAACCATTGTCAAAGCAACTGGAATTCAGTGGCAAAACAGAAATAGATTCAGAAATGTACTTAAAGGCTGCTTACTCTGCTTAAATTCAGACAATTTATACAGCTATTATATTAGATATACAGTCTATAAAAATCATAACCCTCATTTTGGCTTTGATGTATCGGGTAAAAAGTTACACTAAGTAGCACCTACAAAGAAAAAACATAGAGGAATATAATTAAATACATACTCTATTTAAATCATAAACCTCTTTTTGGCATTGCTGTGTTGGGCAAAAAGTAACACTAAGTAGCTTTTACAAGGCAAAAAGTTTCAAATTGTTTGGTCAAAATATTTAGAAACACAATTTATAGGGAATGAAAAATGTCTAACCAAAATGGTTTTGTATATTTTGTACAAAACCACTACGGGTACGTGACATTTTGTATTCGCTTAGACTTAAACGTCACGTATTTTATCATTTTGATAAAATAAATATAAATTTGGTCAACCCTTTAAGAAAATTTATGGACAATAATATATCCGCGTCTTCCACATATACCTACGTTGGTAGTCATAATGTATTACTTGTGTTGTTTTATTTTTATTGTAACAAAGGATGCTTTGGCAGAAACACCATGTAAACCCACCAACACATAATGCGACCGCGGTACTAAAATAAGGCCTTGCAAATACCTTAATTAAGGTATGTTCAGCTACACGAACTAAATTACATGACTGTATCTCAGAAATATTTTTTGAAATGTCTATATAAGTTTGAGATACACATTAATCTGTAATTACTAGATAGTAATGTATTGTAATACACTTGGCATAAGCAGAATATATTTGACCTCATTAATTAAACAATTAGATTTTACTCAATTAATCTTGAGTTTTGTTAAATTAACAAAGAGCGAATTTTACTCGTTGATGCTGAAATTCCTAAACAATCCCATTTCGAAAGTTTTAATAATAAACCTAAGTAGGTATAACTTAAACTGAAAATTACAGCGTTGATCGGAATATTGTTTCTTTTAATAATAAATTATTTGTTACAAAATTAATAAAACACTAACTAAATTCTAGCTAAACGAAACTAAAACCTAAAATAAACAAATTATTAAATATCTTATTTCGACAATTCTAACAACTAGGTACGGCTCGCGACTTTGTCAGAGTGGTAGCTCCGCTCTCGTGTGTCGTAGCGTAATGTTATTATACTATTCCTTATGAATCTATTTTATACAAGATTTTTTTTAGTCAAAAAAGCAGTTCCAGAGACAAACAAACAAAAATACTCTTCTGTTTTATAATATTAGTATATATGAAATCTTTTGAACAAACTTTGTCAACCGTCCAGATTCAACCGCGCTCTCTAATATAGTTAGAAGAATCGATGTTACCGCAAAGGCGACAACGAATTGAGCTGTCGATTCGGCTAAACCACAAATGGATGCCATTGACCTCCCTAGGGTTGCCATTTTATCAAATGCAAGCACTATTTCGTATGGTCGTGGTAAAATGTAGGTGACGGACATTGGAAATTGAGTCTTATTGAACTTTCAGCACATATAACACTAAAATATTTCACAGACGATTCCTTTTTTTCTGTTATGTGTAACATTGACAAGTTACTTTAAGACTAAAACTGTATAAACTGTTCCCCAGGTATGTAAGTATTTAGTTTAGTTAGGATGGGAACCTATATAAATTAGTTTTTATCATTAACTTTTATTAGGCATATTAAGAATACAGTCTAGACCTGAACTTTAATACTTTGCATTACCTATGTAACGTATTTTCTGTATTATTTTTTGTGTTCCTTAAATAAATTTTCTATAGAGTTTAATTTTTTTCCTGAAATACGCTGTGTATCTCTAAAATGATTATAAAACTAGGCCAATATTCAAATTTACAATTACAGATAGCAAATAGATTTCTATTTAGAATTCAAATTTACCAAATTTTGTAAGACAAAACGCTACGCTACAATAAATCCAACGGCAATCTTAAAGTCCGTAATATAACAACATTTCGAAATAATTTAAAGACAAAAAAAATGGTACCTACCAACCAATTTGATGTAATAACTGACCTACTTCCATGAAACGATGGGAGAAAATCACTGCCCAAAATCTGCAAATATTACGTAAATATAAATCTACGTAGGCACAAATTATGCAGTCGTACAGAATTCATGTATCATTCACCTCATCTCATCAATCATCTTCACTTCGCTTTCACGGTTCATTCGTTCGTTCACCCCTTCCTAGCAAAATATATTGAAGGAAATAATATAATAATCATTCGTTATAAGGTTTGACATTCGTAAATCTACAATTTGGTGAAATCAGATTCGTAATACGTGAAAAATAAATGATTGAATTGCTCAGTTAATACGCCATTTTCATTTATGCCACATTAAATTTAAAATCAAACGATATGATGAGCTTCCGGTCTGATTAAATACATTAAAGGATTTTATCATTTTAATTGTAAGCCCAATTAGTGAGAATGGGCCGTTTCTGATGATGCGAATTTAATTATCGTTCATGCAAAAAAAATAATGAATGAATGTATGGTTGTGGCTTTATAACTTACTACTTAATCCCGCGACTTCGTTGGTATGAATGGCGGTTATCGCGATCGCAAACAAAGCCGAGGATTGAAAAGTAGTGTATGTTCTTTCTTAGGGTTCCATCTTGATCTGCACCAGATTTCATTAAAATTGGTTTAGTGGTTTCGCCGTGAAAGCGTTACAAACAAACAAACTCACTTTCTTAATAATATTAGTTCGAATTATATTGCAGCCATTTAGTACTTCACATTATGGCATATTTATTATAAAAAATTATTATCAGTAAGTTAAATTAAATATCATCACATCCAAAACCCTATTAACCAAAACGAATTTGTTTTATCATCTACAACTCCAGGGCGTAATAACTCTTTTATTTTCTATTTCTCTTTTATCGAATCTAAATGAAATCGAAAATCCCGTATTATCCCCTTAGTAAAGCTAATGTAAGATAGGAACACTACGTATTAAATATAGTATCGTGGTTACCATCATTCAACAAAATGCAATCCTTTTCAAATTCATTGAACAGTAAAATAGTGAATTTATTTTGATAAAATTGAAAAGGTAGTTGAATTCGTAGGTACGAATTTTCAGGTGTGGTGAACATTTTTTCGACCATTGATTGCGGTCTCTATGGAATATTGGAGTTCCGCTAGCTTGGTTTAATCTGCCTCCAGTATCCATGGGGACTGAACTAATATTTGCTACAATCTGCGTTGTTGTTTCTTACGAAAAAACAACATTTTTCTTATTATTTTTATCTTGAGACATGGATTTGAATTCTGTAGTTTTACTAATATATGTAGTAACGTTATCTTTCAGAATATTTTAGCCCGAACTTTAAGAGTGTTAATACAATACACCTACTTAAGAGTACAAGAAAACTGTTGAAGTACGTTATGTACAACAAAACATGTCGTCTTAACAATAATGCTTTTAGTACAAGAATCCTTTTGTAATACAAGAATAATAAAGCTTTTAGTAAAAGATGATCCTGACTATGATCAATTCATACATGAACCGTATAAAATTATTCAAACCAAAATAACCCTTCACGTAAACACAATACTCGGTTATTTTTTATCAAATTCATGCGACCCCTTTAAGAATACATTCCTTTCAAATTAACTCAAAGAGTAATTTTCCTCTGCCGAAATTCTGTAAAATTGTAATGTTAACAACAGAACACGATGTAATCAAGGAATCATTTCAATTTCACGTTTGGAATGCGAAAAGATAAAATGCGATAACGGGAATATCGACTTGTTCCCGTTTCCTTTTACATAAACAATTATTTGCAAAACCCTTTGGGTAAAGCCAGTTACGGAACGCATATAACATTAGGGTAACGATACCATTGTTTTTTAATGTTGCTGGGTAGAGAAAACTACGGGAATTGCAATTTTATACAAACATTTGAGGGTCAAGAATTTGTTAGAAATTTCGGGATTTCTTTATGTGCTTTCTGGATCAGGCTGTATCTTTAAATCAAAGTACCTACCCAAAGTGTTGTGTGGCTTGTCTTTCCAGTAGGTACTTAAGGCCTAGAAGAAAAACTTTTGAGACCTGGGAGAGGTCTAGCAAACAGGAATAGGCTGGAGTTCATTAAGGTTTTCTTTAAAAACGCTGTTATAAAAAAAATATTGTAGGTATTTATGTACCCCGCCCCGTTGGTCTCGTGGTCGCAAAGTGCGACTGCTGTGCAAGGGGTCCCGGGTTCGATTCCCAGCTCGAGCAAAAACTGTTATTGGGTTTTTCTATGAAATTCTCAATAGAAGCTCGGAGTTTGGATTTGTGTCCAGTTAATGGCAATAGGCTCGCCCCCTATTACATGGGACCTAAATATACCGGCGAACTGTGGGTGTACATTGGTACACCTCTGCCTAACCCTTCGGGGAATACAGGCGTGATGGCATGGTATTTATGTACGTTTTAGATTTCTGCAAAGCACGGTATCAAAGTATGTCTATTTATTTTACTAAAGTAACATTTTCACTTGCGATTTATTTTGTGTGACATCAAATTTTTCATTCCTCAGTGATTCCCCAAAATATTGAAAGATTCGTATCGGCAATCCCTGTGGGATGGTTGGTAAATTTCCATATGTTAGGTAGGTATATGATACAATGATTTTGATCGAAGGAAGGTGGGAATTGACGCATATAACTTCGTAATTGTACGTAAGCAAATAAAATAAAATTACAATGCATTGAAAAGTTAGTAAATGATGTTAAATTATTACACAGATTCCTGTATTTCATAAATCCCATACTTAAAGAACATTTTTTAGTAAAAGTTTGTCTATTTATCGTCATTAAAGATAGAATATAGTACATCACTTTAGTGATCAGTAGGTAGGCGGTACTCCAATTAAAATTATTCCCTATCGAACTATGCAAAGGGCAGAAACGGGAATTCACAATTCCTAAACTTCAAAGTCCACATAGCTCACCAAGCTTATATTTCACGAGAAATTCCTTACCCATTATTAAGACTGAGATACTTATACGAAATTTTGAAATTGCTATAATTTTGACACAATTACTTTTAATTGATGGCCCAAAAATGGTTATTCGCACCTTATTAACGCGTGTAAGGCGTACGTATGAGGGTACTGTGTACGTAAATTAGCGGGTCCATTGAAAATATCGGAGGGTGAAATGGATAATATAATTAAAGCTGCGTGTAGACGTGAGGACGCGTGAAATTGACGCGTCCGTCCACGGCAGCATGTGCAACTGCCACTATATGATTAAATTCAATTTATTTGGTGTTATTACGGAAAGTGTTTTAAGCCTTTAAAAGGATTGCGATTGTTTTTTTATTTGAGAGTTTTCGATGTTCATTTGTTTTTCTTGCATTTTGTGGACATTTCGTTCGAAATTCAATTGTTTTTTTTTCACAAATTGTGTTCAAAAGTGCCTTTTAATAGTATAATCGAATTGAATTTGAAGTGTGCTGCAAAGATACCTGTGCTAGGTACTCTCCTTTTGGATTTTATATAATTATGCTAAAGTATTTATAACATAAGAATGAACAATTTATTGTACATAGTGTTGTTACTCATAGTTTTATAAGTATTTTAGCTGTTAACCCAACTTTTATTGCGGACTTTATTTTAATTGTCTAGTTTGCATAATTATTCTTAGAAAAAGTTTAATACATTTTGATCACGTTTCCAACTAACTGTTAAAGACTGCGTGAATATTTAAAAGAAAATTAAACAAACGTTAATTTATATATTTTTTTTATTTTTTACCTAAAATAAGATAATTTCTAGGATAACGTCCTGAAAATTTTAATATCGTGAAAGAAAAGACGTGTGAGAGTTTCAACGTGTTAAAAAATAATAACTGACTATTTTCCAAAATTTAATGAAATGCTATTTGCATGAAAAAAAAATTTCAAAGCATATGAATTTTAATATCTGAATACAGAAACATAATAAAAATCCGTTTGATTCTTTGAATATGTTTGCATAACTTTCCTTTTCGATATTTTCCACAATGTGGTCAGTTGGTCTAATAAAATTGTTGGAAAAATATTTTCTCTATTCTTATAGTTACTATTAAATCCCGCCAAGAGTTTTACGTCCAAAACTTTAAATAAACAAGTCTCTTAGTGTCAAAAGAGTAACTGAAAATTTATAACTCTGTTCTTTTTCTTAATCTTGTCTTTACACGTGCTAAACCATGTAAAACCAAGTATATACCCATCTTGTTCCTCTTTCCTTAATGAATCGTGGAGAATAAATACATGGGTAAAAAAGTGCAGGATTCTAGATCCATTAACAATTTCATTAACAAAAGTGTAACATCTTTACGGTCAAAATGTATGGAACAACAGATTTTTTTAAATCACTAACTAATTTTTCTGAGGGGGTCTAAAATAATGCACAGAATGAAAAGAAATAGGCAGTCATGGGAACTGCCGACAGTAGTGGAAACTTAATGTCACATTAGCTTGTCGGTGACGCGACCCCAAAAGTTTTGCCCCTACCAAAAATCACTCAAAGCGCCTAAAGAAGATTTCACTTCAAAAAAGGTATTCGTCGCGATGTCCCTTTGACTCATTATTAGTCCCAAGAGACCACTCAGACGGAGTAATGAAGTAGGTACTATGTTAGTCCACAATAGTGCATACGTCACATCGCATTGTGAACCCTTCATGTATCGACAGTGACCTACTTCTTCCGCATGAGAGACGAGTAGGTGACACATTATTATCATTTTGTTACCTTCACTGAAATAACATTGAAATGACGATTGGGAGAAAATTTGTGAAAATTTTGCGTGATTGAAAAAATTAGGCCTTATTTTAGTTTTAAGGGAAAATGAACTTTATGTGGTAAGTACTTAAATATTTTTAAGACTGATTGGAATTCAAAAAGGGTTTAGTACGTAGTTGTTGACTAATAAATTGAGAACTAAAAAAGCCAGCGCTCACCAAGATTCAGTCTAGTTTTATCACAAGAACATTTTAAATATTATAAGACACATAGATTTTTTATGCATACTGCCCATCAAACTAAACTACTCTGGACAAAAATTATTGCAAGGAAACGACTTTTTTTGGGGGGAAAAATCACTGTTTTTGATAGCAAATGCACGCAAAATAGTAACAATACAAGAGCCGTGGGGGTATCCCAAATTTTATAACTAAATTTTTACGTTTAAAACTTGTTGTCGAACGTAACAAAAATTTGGAACTTTAACCTTCAATATCTCCGAAACCAGAGGTTACCCAGGTATGGCAAAAAAACTAAAAGATAGCAATTATGGAAAGAACATGTAATATTCGGCTTCATTAAAATGTCTTTTTAATCCCGCTAAGTAACAATTTAATTTAATTTTGGTGAACATAAATCAACTTCTTACAACGAATAGTTAATATAAGTTTCTTATTTAAATTATTCAGGTCCAGTAAGACTTGTATTTGGTCCTCCTAAGCTATGCTAAAGTCCAAGATGCTATTTCTTATTTAAGTTTGGCTTCATTATATTTTCAAACTATTAATTAAGGGAGACTATTTCTCTTTCTACAAATATTCTTCACGGCTTCGGACATGTCGGCCAACCTCAATGGGGACTAGCCAAGTACGCAGGAGATTATAGTGCACAAGTTTGTGCGCAAACACATGTGCACTAGAGAGTGCACATGTGTGAGTGAGGGAAGAGTCCCTCACTCTCATAGACCGATGGGACGGCAACGACTTTACGTGCTTTCCAAAACACGGAAGTTTTATACCACCAACTACAACTTGTATACTCCAGGCTGCTAATAAAAAAATTCTAATGAAAAAGCCCAAAAACACTTTAACTAGACCTGGGCATCGAACCCAAAACCGCACGGAAAGCAGTCGCGAGACCAACGGGTTAATCAAATAGTAGTCTCATTCCTATCATTGTTATCACAAAAGCAATCGAAAACAATTATAATCAAAATCATAAACCAGCATTGAAGGTTCATAATCATATGTAAACATCCATAGTTGTTAAGCAAAATGTTCTCAATAAACATTATTAAGGTTTACACCAAGTTTAGTCTTACACTATTGGATTTAACTGGATAATTACTTTGAAGATGATACCGTAGTCCGGGTTCCGCTAAGAAAGTAATTAGTGCGGGGTATCTTTGTAAATGACTCATCGGACGACAAAATGCAAATATGAAAAGGTAAATAGGACTTTCTGTTTTAATTGGACTTGGTAAAAGCCTTTAAATGGTGTGTTTGTAAAAAAAGATTGGAGTTAGGCTTCAAATCAAATGTTATCACATAGTTACGGCGACGGAAGATGTTTTTTTTTTGTAAATTTCCATGTTAATTTTACATATAATTTAAATAATTAGGAAATTACACAAATCACTTCTTCTGAGCATTTAAGGTCGTATTTCTTTTAACACTTTGCTTATTTAAAAAATCTGAAATGTAAATCGACTTTTGTTGTTGACTATTATACGTGAAATGATACTTATTACGTCTGATAGAAGAAGACCCTAGATCTTATATTTCAAATACATAGTTATTTTATCAATTAGTAAATATTTAATGCATAATCTATTAAAATTTCCTATAGAGTTATTGATAGAATTTATCAAAAATTGGTTCTTTAGAGTGAATATGATTGCACTAAGAAAGGATTATTCAGAAATTCATATCAAGAGGTGCATAGGGGACTTTAATTTAATGCTAAAGGTATATGTTAATGAGACACGGATGAAGACGCGGTGAAAAGCTAAATAAGGTCATAATCTGAATAAAACATCGGCTGGTTTAAAAATAAAACCGTAGAAGTATTTTTAGTGAAAGTAAAATTTTGAAAAAGGAAACATTATTACAGATTCTTTCTCACGTCAAAAGCTTTTGTTTCAGCCTCTCGCATAGACTCGGTTGAATTAAAAACACTGACAACTTTGCCCAACAATGTTCATAAAAACTGAACAGAAGCCTTACCTACTTGTACTGTGCGCAGTATGCTTTCAAACGCAGTAAGTTATAAGTACAGAAATACTCGGAATCTAGGCTTATGTAACGTTGGTTTAAACCAGCGATTAGTTAGGCTTGATAACTAATTAATTTTACTCAAGCATTGTATAAATTCTATCTCTCTCATCGGTATAGGAAAACTCGTGAGGAAACCTGGACTTGAATATAAGTCTGAAATCACCAGTCCGCCTTGAGTAATCAATGATCGTGCCTTCTCTGTATGAAAAGAGGCCTTTGCCCTGCAGTAAAACAATAATAGGCTGGCATTATAGTACAAATTAAGCAAGATACTTGACTATATAATATGCCACTATGGCTGCTTAATCTATGTATAAGTTAGGTATAGAAGATCTGTTACAGTCAAAACAGAAGGACTCTTTAGTATTTTGTGAAATCAAGATTATTTTCATATTTTCTTTGAGTATTTGGTGTCAATATCGAATGCTCGTTTCTTTCTTCGTCTTTGATGACAAAAGCTTAAACATTTTCCAGATAAAAATCTGTGTTTCTTTACTGATAAATTTTGTTGAAAAATGAAAATCTTTGGTTTCGATTAATGTTTGAATGGTGTGATATTAATCAGTTCCTTCCTGCCCAAGCTATTGTTTAGCTATGGACAATATCTCAGGAAATCATAAAACAATATTGAAGTAAAAGAGAAAGAAAAATATTTGTAAGGAGAAGGTTTTCACAATTGGTCACGGTTTCGATAAATTCGTCGTCATTTTGTGATATAGGAAACGTTTATAAAATTGACATGTTGGTAGATACGTAAATGTACCCTTAATAAAAGTAAACGCTGTCAATAGACACCTTAAAAATATTCCGTAACGTAACTTGTATGCTAAAATAATTAATGCTAAAATATAAAAGATAAATTTTAAACCACAAAAAATTTAAACAAAGCCAATTAATTTTCCTATCTGGCCATTTTTTAACGTATCATTAAAATCAAAGGCTTTTCCATAATCACGTTACTTTCAAACTAAATAATTATTTTTATAAGGATATCAAATGACTCCATCAAAGGGTTTAGCGTAACTTTTCTAATATTTTGCTCGACAATCGCTTTTGTAACGTTTAGAAAACTTTTTTATAGTTTCCCAACTCAGTGCTAAGGAGTTTATTAGTTCAGAACTAGAAGTTGAGCGGTTAAAAGTTGAAGTCATTAATGGAATAGCTAATAATGGAAGTTTAGAGTGATATTCGTTTGTTTAACGAAGGGGATTATCTTTACTGTCGTTTAGCTTATAATCTTTTAACGTTGCTTTAGTTGACGTTAAAAGTTCATTCATGTTGAAAAAGCTTATCAAATTCTATTTTAGTTTATTTGACTAAGAAAGTTTTCCAGTAGTAACTATTGAAATAGCAACAACGTTTTAAATAATATCGTTTAGTTAAAAACTGGGACTACAAAACTTTTTATGTAAGTAAGTAAGTAAGACCACTTTAGTTTCAGTGCAATAATTTTGAAACTCTCCGCTTAAAAGTTTAAGGCTATTTTATATTTTATATGCACATTGTTTATACTCGTACTTTTAAAACTTGCAGTATTTTATTATTAAGTCTCTGAAATTAGATACATTTATAGTTGCATATTTTTAAATTGAAATGCATTTTAGTAATTACTTTTTTGAACGTATTTTCGTCTTCTTTTTACAATTGATTATTTTTTAAAAATATTTTGCATTTTCAGAAAAATAAAGTTTTTGCAAAAAAAATCGACGGATTTTTCCTTTTCACTATATTTATTATTCCACTTACCTGGTTCGTATGAAGTGTTGTTTCAGCGACGTTGACAACAGGCAGGCACTAGCGTCGGCAACAAGTGGTGCTGTGCAGTCGCCCGCCCTGGCGCCGGCTTATATAGCGCGCTCGGCGGCCGCCCTCCCGCCCACCGCCCTAATCATCGCCGGAATGCTACTAACATAGTTTGTATTTCAATTTTAGGCAACAAAATTGTATGATGACATTAATTTTAATACTTATTTTTACCCATTTAGAGCTTTTTGCGTATAAAAAATATAATAATATCACGCCTCTATTCCCCGATGGGTTAGGCAGAGGTGTACCAATGTACACCCACAGTTCGCCGGTATATTTAAGTCCCATGTAATAGGGGACAATTGCTTTTTGCGAATGTTAGGTCAAGGATTTTTTTTGGGAAAATATTTGTTTTTTAAGCGTGTATCGCGAGATGGTAATACCTTTTTATTATTAATGTTTAGGTGTAAGTTTAATCGCTGGATATAACTTTTTACGGGAATAAGCTTTTAGAGCTTTTAAGTGAAATTACCAGAGTTTTTGAATGCAAATTGGGTACGAATATATGTTATTTTGTAAATTATGTACTGGTAACTGCTTCGCTGTTGTTTTCTGATAAATTTCGTTGTGCGATTAAAGACTGTTGAATCGTTTCTCAGGACTCGTCGAGCTCAAATTACCATAGCGTTTTTCTAGTGGTTGCCACTGTTGATTTTGACTTTCAGGAATTGCAGTACTTGAGAATAGTATGAAGGGCTTGTCCTAGTATGAATAATAAATATATATTATTACAAAACCTGCCAAAATATAGTATTATATTCGGTTATATCTACCTTTTCATGTTTTACTTTTGACTTTTTATAGATTCACATAACTGTAAAGTATGTGAACCTTCGAGTAAAGTTCTCCCGTAAAAAGTAAATAAAAGTGATAATATGTTTTCTGATAGAATTCCTTTCGGAAATGTTTTGTTTTCATTTTATTTCCAAACACAATCATTGACGCGAAGCAATCGATTATTTCTATTATATTATATTTCAAGAAGTTTTCGCGAAATATTAACAGTTGCCCTATCTATATTGAAAAAATTGAATAGTTTGTTTGACTGCCTCGTTACCTTAGTGTTCCTCTGCGCGACTGCATGGGTTCGATTCCCAGGTCGAGCAAAGTGTTACTGGGTTATTCTATGAAATTCTCAGTAGCAGCTCGGAATTAGGATTTGTGCCCGGTTAATGGCACTAAGCTCGCCCCCTATTACATGGGACCTAAACGTATCACCGTGCTGTGGGTGTAAATTGGTTCACTTCTGCCTAACCCTTCGGGGACTACAGGCGTGATGGCATGTAAAGAGTTTGTATGTTTGTTTTTGTGTATAAACATGATAATCTCGGAACCTGTTGAGGCCCTTTTGTAAAAAATAATTTGTTAATTTAATTAATTAATTTATTGATTCTTTAATTATCCCTGAGTATTGAAAACTATAATTTCACTCCCAATTTTTCTTTTCGGATTTCAGTTAATTTCATGCTTGTGCATGTTGATTCTCTGTTTCCGCAGACCCTTAGTATAGATTAATGAACACACACAAATATATACTCTATTTGTTAACAATATAAATTCTAATTCTATTTTCTTTACGGAAATGTGGCTTTATTCACAGTAAACAGTAATGCATTTAATTATTTTTTGTAATCAACAGCAAACTGATCAGGAATTTGAAGATGCTTATCGCTACACGCAAGTCGTAAAGGTCAAACAAAATATTCCAAAAAGGTTACTAAACAAAGTTCCTTTTCAAGTACAACTTTTTCTTTGTAAGAACGTCACAGTCACCTTTCTCTGAAAATAGAGGGTTATGTCGGACACCCAGTGAATTGAACTTGGCGGTACTTCTTCGTCTTCCACAATTTGTTTGTTGGGTACCCGGGTAACCCTTGCGTACTTGGCCGTGGTCCGGTAGGAAAATATTGCCAACCCTACCTAACCCTGTGGATGTATGGTTTAAGTGTGGTTGCGTTTTAAAGCGATAATGTCGAAGGCAAAATATAATTGTTCTATGGATATATGAAGGGTGGAAAGGACATCGTAACAAAAACTATTACCAGTACATACTGAATGATGATACCCCAGTGAGTAATTATTTTGACGGTTACAAAAAAATCTTGCCGGTACTGCGGGTAGTTCGAAAGAGATACCGCGCCGTCGGAACGCAAGGGCACATGAAGGAACATAGATGTGTTTTAGTCAGTAAAAGTCTGATACTCCCTCCCGCCCCGCCCAGGGAGAGGGAAAGTCATTTGATGATTTCCCATACCTATTTAAAAAGAAAAAAAAAAAATACCGAAGACGGTAAAAATGAATGGAATAGCTGTACGTTCTTTTAATAAGCTACGAGTATGAAGTATGTTATCTTTGGAGGTCTTTTTTTTTTTTTTATAGACGGGAAATCATCAAATAACTTCCCCCGCCCTGGGCGGGGCGGGAGGGAGTGTCAGACTTTTACTGACTAAAACCCGTCTATGTTCCTTCGTGTGCCCTTTGCGTTCCGGGGGCGCGGTATCTCTTTCGAACAACTCGCAGCCCCGGCAGATCCTTAGAGGTCTAGAAACATGAAATGAATCTAAGTTGAAAAATTTCGTTACGTAAAAGTCACAATGTAACTATTTTCTCGCATATGTTAGGACCATCATCATTTTTTCCGACGTCTAGAATGTCTTAGATAATAGCAGCTACCTATTCTGGATTGCCAAATATAAACGCGTCAACAACTGTTTATGGAAATGACGCGACACGAGATCTACTCACGTGACCTTTATTATCCCAACTTATATTTAATACGGAATGTAAAAAGAAACATTACATAACTGTTAACTACGCACAAGCCAAAAAATACTGCTTGGAAAACATATTGCTGAGAAACCAGTTTAATTTTTGTTGTGATATAATATATGCAAACCATTGTGTTTTAACCCACTTTCCCCAAAACTAAATACATTTAATGCCTAATCGATTTAGAGCATCATTGCATCCCTGTCATATTGTTAGAAGGTGACAGTAACAGAATGAAAATTTGAACACATTTAGCGCTAAATAATGGTTAGTTTTGGTGAAAGTAGGCCTAAGTGTGGTATTTAGTAAGAATATTTTATGCTGGTTAACGTAAAAAAACTTAAAAACCTTTGAACTTCAATATCTCCGTGATCGCAAGGTTCCCAGCCCCTGTAGCCATGTAACAAACGATAAACGCAAACGCTGAATAGGCTTTAATAGATCTTCAACTTTATGTGCTCGGTTTTAAATTGAAGATTTAGTGAAGATTGCATAGCGTTTTCGTTCTTTCCAGTCGCTAACGCTTAGAAATCTTTAATAGATTTTCAACTTAAGGCTCTGGGGTATAAAGTTGAAAATCTATTGGTACCTACCGAGCGTTTACGATTATCGTTTGCGACTTGGCTAGGGGGGCAGGCATGGTAAAAACCAACAAAAAATCGCAATGTTGAAAAGAATATGTAAGAGCGTTATATTGATCACGACAATTATTTGGAAGTTACAAAAATGTGAGATATTTTGACGTGTGTTGGTTTCGACACCCACTTTATATATCACGCCACATCACGCCTGTATTCCCCGAAGGGTTAGGCAGAGATGTACCAATGTACACCCACAGTTCACCGGGGTATAGGTACCCACTTTATTCTTTAGTTGAATCGGTACAGTACAAGGTGTCGTAATACTCTAGGAGAGGCTACTTCTGCTCGTGTACCTCTCGGTGTACGCTACAAGTACTGCAACCACCATGAAGTTTATAAGTAACGACTTAGATGTGCGCTTGGTAAAACGCGTTTTGTTGAGATGCGACATGAATTTATTGGATTTGTTTTGCTTTCCAAATCTAGCAGTATTTTATATAAGGTAATTTATGCGGGGTGATTTTTAATTACCTGAAAAATTTTCAGGGGGTTAATCTATACATGAATGGTAAATCTTTTATTATGGGGCGAAATAAACTTAACCAGAAATATGTATTAAAAAAATTAAGCTGTTCTAAATATTTTGATTATGTTCTAGTTTATGTTTGTGGGTTTTTTCATGAGCATTTTACTCCCTGAAATATGGCCTGCAGGGTTGTGAATAATGTAAAACTACTATATTTTTCTGGTTATTTCCGCATTGGATAGACTTTGTTGCTGCTTATACTGAAGCTGATAGCTGATAGCTTTATACTCAAGTTCATTGAAACTGTACAACAAATTTTCTTTAATTACCCAAATAGTTAATTGTATTGCATTGACATATTGTAGTGGTAATTACGTAAATGTCAATTGAAAGCTACTAAGTAAAGTACTATATTTTTGTTGGTTATTTTTTGTTTAATAAACTGAGTAATTTATGAATTTTATAAAAATGCTAGCTTCTGCCCGCGACGCCATTCGCTTTAAAGTTGATTATATTATCCCACGGGAACTGTACATTTTTCAGGATTGAATAATAACCTATGTGTTATTCCACACTACAATCTATCTCAGTGCCAAATTTCATCCAGATTCGTTCAAACTTTTAACCGTGAAACAGTCACAAACATCCATCCATTTATCCATCCGTCATCACACATTTTCGCATTTATAATAAAAGCAGGATTTTTGAAATGGGTTCCAACGCTATCGGTTTGTGAAAAAAAGTGTACTTTAACGCAAACTGTTTGCTTCCCTGTGACCGCGCCCTAAGCCCTTAAATCACCTTTCAACTCCAGTCCGCAAATATGTAAGCATAGCTAATAAGTAATAAAAAGTAATGAACAGCCACAAATGTTATGTGCTTATAATTTAATATGGCAAACTTTTACTACACCATAAGTTGACATAGCCAATGGTTCCAATATGGGACATTCTCACCATACGTGAGCCATGAATGAGCTTTACTAATTGTTAGTTCACAAATATGTATACCTAAGTAGTTATCTATTTCATTAGACGTCCCCTACTATGGGTTTATCTGAATTAAATCCTAGTATAATATCTGCTTGCCAGTTGCAGGCCGCTTCCAACTGCTCCTTTTGGAAAACTATGGGGAGGCTCTATGCCCAGCGGCTGAAAATCCGATTAAAAGAAATTTTTTTTTTGGCCTAGTGGTCCTGAGTGCGACTGCTACGCTAGAGGTCCTGGGTTCGATTCCCAGGCCGAGCAAAAAGTGTTAATGGGTTTTTCTATGAATTTCTCAGAAAGAACAGTAATAGGCAATAATAAGAATTAAATAAGCATAAAAATTAAACGGGGACTCCACATAAAACATACATTTTTTGTATGGGTCCCGTCCCACCCATACAAAAAATGTGTTATTTATGTAGTGTAAAATATTTTAGGTGAATGGAACCTTTTGATTCAGTTTTTCAGTTAAGTAATCGACTTCTTGCCAAATAACAAAAAAAAATGCCTAATTATGTAGTTAAATCGCTTTTGTCCTTCCTCGTTGCAGAGAGTGTTCTTCCCTTTCCCATTGCACATCATTTTAGACCCTGATAATATTCACTCTGCCTCGTTGGCCTAGTGGTCCAAAGCACGACTGCCACGCTAGAGGTCCTGGGTTCGATTCCCAGGTCGAACAAAAATTGTTATTGGGTTTTTCTATGAAATTCTCAGTAGCAGCTCGGAGTTTGGATTTGTGCCCGGTTAATGGCAATAGGCTCGCCCCCTATTACATGGAACCTAAATATACCGGCGAACTGTGGGTGTACATCGGTACACCTCTGCCTAACCCTTCGGGGAATACAGGCGTGATGGTATATTTTTTTCTTTTTTTTATATTTATATTAAAAGACAAAAATCTTGGGTGATTTCTAACCAGTTAGAGTACTTTCTCTAGTGAACTACAGCAATAGCACTACCATACACTGGGCCACAAGTGGCGGTCACAAGTTGCCAACAAAATTTTCCATACGTGAATATATTTTCTATAGTTCTGATCACATTACTACCACTCGCAACCTCTAGTAGCTCAGTGTACAGCAGAACTTACTAAGGCCTAAAGCTATACATTAGCGGCCTTCGTACATTAAAATACATTTTTGTGTTTAACTTACAGTTTAGTTCGTTGAAATCAAATTATTTCTACCGCACTTTTACAAATAAGGAACAAATGTAAAGTACTTTCAACATTCCAGACCAAAATTAAGTTTTTAACTTTTTCGAATTGGAAAAAATAAAATAAACTAAGCGCAAAAGTTAAGGCCCATTTAAAAGTAAATATTCAAGAAAGTTAGTACGCAATAATTTAAGAATTGTAATTTCAAAACCATTTTTGTCCGGAATACATTTTAAAGGGGATTTACACAAAGGAGTTTAAAACAATTTAATCTGACTCGGCGTGGGTGAAACGTGTCTACCATCTGAGAATACTACAGGTAGCTTTAAAGACATTTTAAATGATAGACGGCAACCAACGGGCCGCAAATAAGTGTAATGCCACACGGACGTTGTCTGTGCGTTGCGTTAGCGTTCCGTCGTTCTACATGTTCATCTGCACAACATGTCACATGATGCGTTAAAATGAAGGGCGAACACAAGAATAGGAAGGAGATGAGGTGGGGAAAGGAGCTGCGTTGAAACCACGGAGCGGCAGCGCAGTATTTAATGACATATGACAAGTGACAGTAGCTGCGTTGACGCAGCGCTCGTGTAGCATTGACTGCGTTGAAATCATTGCGGTGCGATGACGCAGCGCAGCCGTAACGCCAGTGTGGCATCACCTTTACTTGGTATTTGTAAAATAACAGTTGCTACTACAGCAGAAATTCATTATTGATTTCTGAAACGACTTTTGGTAAAGATAGTTGTATCACTGATTATTTAAATCAAACTCTAGGATTATCTGGTGTTTTTTTTTTACTAAATAAACATTGGATTAGAATTACTTTGTAACAGTTGGTTATAATTATTAAGTTTTTCTTCGAGGTATATTGTTTATTGTTAAATTATCAGAATTAACAATGCAAATTAGCACTGTAAAGATTGCGTTGTTGTTACTTAGGTTAGTATAAGTAGAGTCTAAAGTATAAAACTATTTCCACTTTATATAAAACATAACATATTCCAATTTACAACAACCATCTAAGAGATAATTCAACCAACTTTCAGGAACGATTGCAATCTAAGTCTCAATTTGTCAGAAATGCGGCTACTATACTTTTTAAAATCGATTTTCTCTTTAGTCGGATTAAATCTCACAAAAAATCACCCACAAAACTCACAAATGCCAACCGATAGTAGAGGCTATCTATTTTTTTCTCTCTCGACAATAGCGTCGGCCGACTATGGGGAGACTGTGTGCAAACAAAAGGAAATATGATTGGTGCGGGATGACGATAAGACGCCCACGTGCCAAGTCGGCTTGCCGAGGTGTCGGATAACAAAGTCCCGACACGGCCGACTTCCTATCATATCAAAGGTGGGAAATAGAACATTATACCGGGTGATATGTGAAGTACTTAATATAGGTTAAGTGTATTTACGAAAATTGTTACTTAGTATTTTGATATACCTACTTATATGATCTGTCAACACGTCTGAATCACTGCTGTCTGTACACGCTCATACTATTACGATTGTACCTATGCCTCAAAGGGTTAGGCAGAGTGAAAATGTACACCCATAGTTCGCCGGTATGTTTTTAAGTCCCATGTAATTGGACTGTACATGTCTGTAAGTTCTATGTATTCATGAGAGATTGAATTCGTAACATCGATACTGGATAAATAATGCTAGTGTATGGATAACCTGAAAACCAAGAAGAGTTAATTATGATGAATGTGACATATAAAAATAGTGAAAATATTATAGTGTTTAGTTATCACATTTTCACTAGTTGCTATATAACTTTCCGTCTTACTTCTTGACAATTCAATGGTCTAATTGAAATAAATACTTTGACTTTAACGATAATATTATTTTTTAAAGTGTAATGGTGGGTCCACACGACACAGACTTTTGTCTGTACAGACATCTGCACAGACTATAAAGTCTGAGTAAAAATTTTTACTCAGAGGTCTTTACCAAATGTCTGTGCAGACTTTTCATCAGTTCAGACTTCGAATTTAATGAATAAATTAAGTAATTCAATAATCATGAGTTTTGCTCCGACAATCGTACAGGCATGTACGCAGACTTCCGACTTGTCTGATACACCGAGATTTGTATGTACTGATTTGTTGTACAGACAAAATTCTATAGAAGTCTGTGTTAAGTCTGTGTCGTGTAGACCCACCGTAAGGGTTTAAAATTCTCTTTTCTTTTATTGTTAAGTATATCGAGTCGCTTTTATAGTCTGAAAGTGCTTTTAACTCTAGTACGAACTCTATTGTTTGAGTTATGGCGAGCTATTTAAAACATAATTCGGCCGAGCGACGCATATTGAAACTATTTCCTAGTTTCTGTCGAACTAGTAAAACAGTTTGAAAGGGTTGTCGTTATTGAAATCGATAAGGAGAACTATAATATATTTATATGTATTAGTTTTATTATAATCTTTTAGATATCTTCTCAGAAAAAAATATATCAGATATCACCAACAAATTACTTTAGAATCAAATAGCTTTAGAAAAATTAATAAAGATAAAAAAAAAACATTTTATGCTGCTACAGATCTGTCATGGAATTCGAAAACGCCTTCTTCCAAATTTGAAATTTGAATTATCCAACATTAGTCAAATGCCAATTGTAGTTATTCAATTTCAGCGAAATACCTATCACCTGAATCGAATAACGAATCACGAAAACCGATTTTCGATTAACAATTCACCCTCCAGCTAGCACGATGAGTTTTTTAAGTAATACGTACACTGATGTAATACCGACGCCGGTTGGTAATTCACTAAGCTATCAAATGAGATAGGTCAATAAGCCCAAGAGTGGATCGCAAAACGTTTAACGATTCTGGACTGTAATATACCTACGATTACGCTGTTTTTTCTTAACGGGGTAAGCAGTGAAATGATGTTGTCTGTTGCTATGGCAATTCATTCGAAGTGAACATTATCAGGGTCTCAAATGATGTCCAGTGAGAAAGGGAAGCACACTCTCTGCAACGAGGAAAAACAAGAGCGATTTAACTACGTAATTAGGCATTTATTTCAGTTAAATACTTTTTGTTATTTAACTGAATCAAATTCGCATATCAAATTCACCTAAAATATTTTACACTACATAAAAATCTCATTTTTTTTTATGGGTGGGACCCATGAAACAAATTTGCTTTTTATGTGGAGTCCTCGTTTAATGTTTATGCTTATTTAATTCTTATTATTGCCTATTACTGTTCAAAAGACCCACGACCTATGACACCCTGAAGTACGGGACCCTAAAAATCAACAAGGAAGAAAAGGGAAATTCCAGCCCATATCTACTAAAAAACATGACACGCTCATCAATCTGTTCATCACTTCAATGACACTGCAACATTACCCATAACTGTTTTGATAAAAGGTTATCATTAGCGGTGTATTAGAAGTCCCATGTTCCCAGGAACACTACGAACTGATAATGTCAAATTTTTAACAACAAATCACAGAAACATGACGCTAGTACACAGTTTAGCATTTAATAATCGTTATCATATTGATATGTAGTCTAGTTGTAGCCTAAATACGTGGAAGCACTGATTTCTAATTAGTCAGCCAATCACGTACTCAACTAAATGTCAAACGTAATGGTGATGGTCTAATGTCGTTTTATTGAGTTAGCGTCTGCCCACACGACCGAAAATCGGCCCGATTCTCGGCCGTTTCTTCGCACTGGTGAAGAAATCTGACAAAAAACGGCCCGATAAACGCTGATTATCGGTCGTGGGGGCAGACCCTTAGTCTGACAGACTTGGAATGAATACGTCATGATGTAAAGTAATAATAAGAGTACTGTACCCTAATTACGTAACACACTTATACCGGTTTTAAAATTTCGTCTGTTTGACAATTTAAATAATGCAGTCAATATTTTTAAGTTTAGTCTAGTAGTTTTTTAGTCTAGTTTTAAGTGTCGTGATGGCCCAGTGGTTAAGGCGCCCGCCTCCCATGCACGAGGTTGTGGGTTCGCAACCGGGCACGGGCAAGTACCAATGTGACTTTTCCTAATTCATATGTACTTTCTAAGTTTATCTTGGACATCACTGACATCAGTAACCATGTCAGAGGCCCTTGAGGCGGTTTAGAAACTCTGACACTAGGGCGTGTGGGGTCGTTAGACCTTACTGCCCACACGATAAGAAGAAGAATATTTTTAAATTGTCAAAATTAAAGGAATTGTTGCGTACGCAGTTGACGCAGATGGCTTCTTTCTACTAAAGTATTTGCATATCCTATGGGTAGTTGTACCAAATCTAGTTGTGAGTGTATGTAAAATTATGTGTTGGTAAACACATCCTATAGTAGGACAAACTTAAACAAAAAAAGAAAGGAAAGAAGAAATATTTGTATACAGGTTACTTCTTTAGGCTGTATTTCATACAGTAAAATGCTAATTGCAATTTGTCAGAATTCCATCAATTTATTGCTGTCATATCGGTCTTTTCTGGGGTTGTAAGCTAAACTTAATACTGAAATAATATTTATAACGGCAAAGAAAAAGTAATCATTCGTATTCATGCATATCTAGAAATTAACGATTCATTACCTCCATATTTAATTTCTTACACCAAGCAATAATGAAATCTATTAACTAGCCATAAAACCACAAAGTCCAAAAAATAAAGCCGAAAAAGCAATTACATTGCCAACAAACTAAACTAATGCAATCGAAAATGCAGATAAGTTATGTGTCGTAAACGGAATGGTCGTGATAAATTGTAATAAAATGTGTAATGGGCAGTGCGAGGGTTGTCTTGACGACAATGTGCGTGTGGGTACTTTAGACCGACACGTTTACTGCCTATAAATCCGTTATGGCCTGTAGCACTGAAAGCCTATGGACTTGCGTGTTTAAATTACTTGTTAATCTGTCCCTTGGAGAAAATAATGAAAATTATTATCAAAAAGATTCTTCTCGTGGCTTCGTTCAAGCAAGTTAATAATACCGTAAAACAGTCATAGGCTCTCTCTCTTTGACTCAGTTATTGTGTGGCTTTCTATTAGTACAGGTCGCGCGGTGGTTTATGATCGCTCGGCAAAAGTGGAAAGGGCATGCGCACGTTCAATTTTAAGGCCTTTATGAATGAAAAATTGCCCCCACTACTTTCCTCGAGCGATCTCGAATCATCGCGCGACCTGTAAAAGGCTTTTTTTTGTAATCGGAACAGTATTCCAATTCCTTCGTGGTGAGGGTGCCAACTCAACATCTGTCGACTTTCATGAAGGAGGAATTTTGGCCGAGAGGTGTAGTGTTCCGGCGATTCCGAGGCCGGATACCCGACACCGCGCGACACACGACGCCGATTATACGTGTCAATTAGTTTTTAATTATGTTTTTGATATGTATTAGTTTATTAATGTATAACATTATTTTGTGTATTTTATCTATGGGCCTCAGTTGCCTGACAATAAAATGATTTATTATTTATTATTATTTATTATTCCCCGAGCTTACCTCTGAGAAACAAAAAGAACAAATGATTTTATACCATAGTATCAGTAGATCTTTGAAATTAGACATTAAATGTACATAACTCCTTTAAATGTAACTAGAACTATATTTTCCACAAGTGATCTGATGTAGGGGAGACTTTACTCGTACGAAATTGCAAAAAGAAAATTTCGGAAAATCTCAGTTTTCAAAATCTCAACAAAATATCCAATAATTTCGAATTCTATGCAATCCTCTATGGACTATGTAAGGTTAAGAGTTGACAAAGCTTGTAAAAAGTTTTATTAGAATATTTTCATTCAATTTGTTTATTTGACTAGAATTTTCTTTTTTTGGCTCATTCCTAGCGGAGACTTATGCTATTTTGTTTTATAATTTATATTTTTTACTACAATGCAATGTCATGGTTGGTTAAAATAATTTCTAAGTTAAGATATATTTAATTTAAAACAGTTGCTTTGTTTTTAGTAGGTATTATGAGACATTCTTGTGGTTGGTCCATTTTGAATAAGGTATGTATCTAAATGTCATTTTTACAAAGAGATAACATTTTATCTTTTAAAATGAATACTTAGGCTTTTTTATGGACAATTGCATGCATTATTTTACTAAGTTTTTTTTTTTAAATACGCCAAAAAATTGGCTTGTTATTTCTTCAATCCTTGCTTGTTACATTTACCGGACAACATTATGTAAAAAAATATTTGTAATAAAAATAATTACTTGACTCTGTAAGCTACACATTGTTTCAGAAAATCTTAGAACGTCGCATGAAACATCCACCGTCAAACCTGAACAAATGATGCGAATTATTTCCCAAATATATCTAGGAGGTGTACGCACAAATACAAAGAATATAAATACGCATAAGTACGTACTCAGTTAACGCTTCGCCTTCCACATTACCTACCTACAAGACGAAATTCAGAAACCACACGCGAACGCCAACGAATCGTGATTGAAAACGTGTAATACAAAGGCGTTCTAAGATCACAAGAGAGAATTATCGAGAGACCAATTTTAGATCGTCATAACAACATGGTTAAAATACAGTACCTACCTAGTAGGTACACACACATACCATCACGCCTGTATTCCCCGAAGGGTTAGGCAGAAGTGTATACCCACAGTCAGCCGGTATATTTAGGACCTGTGTAATAGGGGGCGAGCCTTTAACAAATCCTAACTCGCAGCTGCTACTGGGAATTTCATAGAAAAACCCAATAACACTTTACTCGACCTGGGATTCGAACTCAAGACCTGCGTAGCAGTTCTGAGGTTTAGCCGTGAAAGTGTAAAAGGTGATTTACTTTCATATTTATAATGTTATATTAATATAGGTAACATTTCTACAGATATGTAACTAGTAATAAACAAAAGTGAATTCCATGAAAATATTTACGAACGAATATTCCAGAAAAATCAGGTCAATTGGCAATAATTATGTCCTACTATTAAGGGTCAAATTGGCATATCAACTGGATCAGGCTGCACTTAATGCCATCCCGAGTGCTAATTAATTGAGAGCAACTCTCACCGTCGATAATTCGTAGCTCTCTAGAGCTTCCGAAAATTGTATTAAAGGTACAAATCATTTACGTAATGAGATGGGAAGATGAAAGATGTAACATAGAACTCTCTACTGTTATCATAAGATATGTGTTTTATATATGTATATATAGGTATGTATGTGTGTATGTAGGTATATAGGTATGTTTTATATATGTATGTATATATATATTATATATTCGTTTGGATAATTTTAGTTGTTTTGTACTTGTGTACAATTAGTTTGCATTGAGTTCTTTTTTTGTGTTTAAAGTATGTATCAAATGTTGTTTAAATTTTTGAAAATATTTTGCACCTGGCATGATATCTCTTCACTACCTTTGGTTGACTGGTAGAGAATGCCTAAGGCATTAAGTCCGCCTTTGTACTTTTGTTGCATAAAGTTTAAATAAATAAATAAATAGAACAGAGGAAGTTTAATCGAAGAAAAAGCCACAATTCATGAAGTTTAGTGTCGCACTAAATTCTACACTAATGTGAAAAACTACTAAACGACTGAAACTACCAGTCGGGTGGGTAAAATTCTTTTTACATATTATATAATAGCCAGATTCATAAGGAACAGTATAGGCTATATTACATGCCGGGGCTGCGAATTGTTCGAAAGAGATACCGCGCCCCCGGAACGCAAAGGGCACATGAAGGAACATAGATGGTTTTTAGTCAGTAAATGTCTGACACTCCCTCCCGCCCCGCCCAGGACGGGGGGGGGGGTCATTTGATGATTTTACCAACTCAAAAAAAAAAAAAAAAGGCTATATAACATCACGCTACTACATAAAGGAGCGGAACAGTAAACAAAGACGTAACTGAACTCGTTACGACGTCTTCCATCTCGTATAAGCGGTTAACTGTAAATTTTTAATTAGACAATTTAAATCACCCTATAGAAATCTAAAAAAAAAACATACATAAACTCACGCCTTTTTCCCATGGGGGTAGGCAGAAACCACAGAACGCCTGCTACGATCCTTACCTACTAATTTTGCCTTTTGCCGTGCCGGTTGCCACTCACATCTGCCACATAAATACCTTTTGTTAGTCGCCTTTCACTCATCCTCTCAATATGATCGAACCACCTATAAAAAAAAAAAAGGATCTAAAGCTATTGATATAATTACATTTATACGTGACCCTATTACATGGGACCTAAAACATATCGGCCGACTGTGGGTGTCCCTCTGCCTAACCCTTCGGGGAATACAAGCATGATGGTATGTGTTATCTATATACGTCACTAATTTGTAAAGGATATGTGTCACCAGAGCACATAAACGTCTCGTCTCCATTCCGATTGACAAAGGTCTCGGTTTATGAGCCATAAACCGCATGAGCTCATGCCAATAAGTGATCACTCTTTCGTCTTACAACGTAAAATGTTGTGTAAACTGTGATTAGGATTCGGACTTAGTGTGGCGAGACGCCGAAATGTATATGTTTATACAAGTAAATTAAGTTGAAGTGTCTGTTTGTAATGTATAAATTACAGCTTTTTAGGCTACTTTAATTTTAGAAAAAGAATAAGTGGTTCCGCGCAGAGCAGTACATCATCATCATCTGCCTAGCCTTTTCCCAACTATGTTGGGATCGGCTTCCAGTCGAACCGGATGCAGCTGAATATCAGTATTTTAGGAGCGACTGCCTATCAAACCTCCACAACCCAGTAATGGGTAATTCGATACTCTTGGTAAGACTGGTTGTCAGACTTTCAGAGAAGTACTAACAGTCCCTTTAAAATTTAACTTATGTCTCCTGGTGGTGTGGCCCTTCCATGTCTCGAAAGGCACGTATCTAAAGCCGTTAGTCCTGCGCCAGGTTTCCCCCCAATCTTGTCCGATTTTAGAAGAGGAAGAGCACCTATGTTTTCGCAGTCACTTGTGTACTACAATATCTCTCTACATATATCTTGACCGACTTTCGGAAGAGTATTATTATTATTGAAATACATGCCCTGCATTTCTCATCTCAGAAGATAAATCAATATGATTCCTCGTACATTCCTCCGATTAAGAACAGTGCCATCAAAACAATGGAGATGCCAACCCCATGTGAAACCATTGTGCTTCCCGTCTTACAAAAGCTGTCATGACACGTCTACACCGTAATAAAAGCTACATATGTAAGGCTATCTCATGCAGGAAACGTATTACTTAATACCAATAATGTAGGTTTACTTACAAAGAATAACATGGAAACGTCGTTTTTTTTTTTTAAATTGCCGTACACTTGAAATTTCTCCTGTATCGTTGTGTGTACGATTACAAACATATAACCACCCGGATGTGGGCACTTCAAGACGGGTCATTGTGTCTATCGTTAGAGGAAGCCTATGTCCAGCAGTAGACGTTGTTTGGCTGATTATGATGATGTTGATGAACATTCAAAAAGAACCAGACTCGGATCATGTATTTGTTCAGTACTAGAATCGAACTCGCGGCACACAGCGCAACAGCGAATAGATCAGCTACTGCGCCAACCGTGTCATTGTTTTCAAATACTTCAATTAATTAAGAAAGGATAAAAAGGTCTGAATTTTTCAGAGTAATTAGATTTCGGCGTGTCCCCACTGCTACCCGTCATATTTGATGTTGAAAACAAAGCTCACGAATCAATTGTTTAATTGGTATGATTGGTTTAGGTCGTTCCCACCGACCTGTCAGCTGCCTGAACCTATTTCTTTTATGAGAACTCTCTTAGAAAGGGTTTAAAATAAGTGAGCTTACAGGGGGCTTTCGGGTTTCAAAAGGGAGCTTAGTTTAGGCAAACCTACAATCTTGCAATATTTAAATTAAACTACATAATTATGTAACTGATCATGCCAAATGCCACTTTACACTAACAATGAAGATTTAATGTACCGTCATACTATCCTAATATCCAAAAATTATTACAATAATATTGAACTACTTTAAAATATCGAAATTTGACGTTGATTGGTTCGTTCTTTCAGTATTAAACGCAAGTACGTATACCCACTAATCATAACTAGGTATTGAAAAATTTAATAAATAAATAATTTCTTAGATAAAGTTGGTTACTTTACTATTACATCATCAAACATCAAAGTGGAAATCTAGTAGTGTATTATACAACATTCAATAGGCTCGCCCCCTATTACATGGGACCTAAATATACCGGCGAACTGTGGGTGTACATTGGTACACCTCTGCCTAACCCTTCGGGGAATACAGGCGTGATGGTATATATTTTTTTTGAACTGTTCTAAAAATAATATTTCAAAATTTTACCACAATCTTTCCCAATTTTAACCCTTCAACTACCAATCATTAATAAAAAGTGACGCAACAATTAATTTAACCCGTGCCACGATAGTATATATAGACACAATAGTTAAACAATACCCTTATGGTTTGATAATACGACGTTTGAAGGGTTAAAATTATATTTTCTCCTAAATTTTACAAATTCCGGTGATATTTCAAGTAAGTCCTGGTTGAATGGGTAGCTAATGAATCCTATTATTTAGGTTCGTTCGCGAAACATTACGATTTATTGGCGGCCCGCAAAGGTTATGAATCTTGATCAGAATAAACGACGGAGATCTAATGTGCTGTTGGTTTTCTGGTTTAAGTAAAGTGTTAGAAAGTTTGTATGTTTATAGTTTCCGAGAGTAATAATCCCACTGTTGGGTAAAAATATATGTTTTTTAAAACATAATCGGCTTTTTGAAGTGAAAACTTCTTTAGCGGCTTTGTGCACTTTTTTTGGAATGGGTAAAAAATGTTAAACTCGCGTCAGGAAACGTGACCCTGATCGAAAATTCGTAAGCGGCATTGTGCACTTGTTTTGGAATGGGTAAAAAATGTTAAACTCGCGTCAGGACACGTGGCTAATAGCCTACCTCCACTTCTTCCATCCTTCCAGTATTAAAGGAATCCATCCAGCTTGTCCCGCCATGTACTTCTTGCCGCGACCCCGACTTACTGTATTAGTTTCCTCTTTCTTTTAACCTCTTCTATATTTTTTATTCCTTTTAGGAACGCAATTGCTCATTGCGCAAGCATGTTGCTCGAACTATTCTGATTTGAAAAAGGCAGGGTTGATAAAGAAAGCAATAAAAAATAAATCATTGATCCCTACAACTTTCAAGAACTTTTTTGTAGCATTTTATATTCAAACATGATTTGAATTTGAGTACTTACCCTATCATCTGTCACTTCATATTTAAATTCATAGGTAAACGAGGGTTGCTTCATGGCCGTTTGAAATTGAATTCATTCTTTATTTGAAAAGAATTGACTTCAAAATCAATCTGTAATAAAAAATTGGACACTTGTTTCCAAAACTTATTTTTATTATATTAATAGCTTTTGCCCGCATCTTCGTCTGCGTAGACTTCAGAATAAAGCTAAAGACCTAGATTATTCTAAGGGATTTAAACTTACCTACGTGTTAAGCTAGATCAATATCTATAATTATGTGTGCCGAATTTCAGCTAAATCCATTCAGCCGTTTAAGCATGAAAGAGTAACAAACAAACAAACGAACGAACAAACATCCATCCATCCATCTATCCTCACAAACATTCCCCTCCATAATAATTATAGTAGAAAGTAGGATCAAGTTTTGCCATCTGCGTTAAAGCTAATAAATTATGAACTGCATTATCAAGAATACTTTAAATTCGTATTTGACTAAAAAAAACAACAAAACAGTTTTATTGATTCGAAATTATTCCTACAAGAAACTTTGGAGAAAGCTAACTTTAGAATAACTTTCATTTTATCTGGAAAATTATTACATTTTTAATCGTTTTAGTGTCCCTAGACATCGTTAATTTGAGTTATACTTATTTCACAGTACGAGTAAAAAAGTCATCACTTTTAATATATTTGAAAATAACTCGAATGGAGTGCCATTAACCAATCGGTTTTAGCATGCCTATTAGTTGGGAATCGAACTACACCAATCACTAAACTAACTAGGTATACTTCGCGTTGTTACCAGCGTTTAATTACGTCTCTGGTTACTGTTCCGTTCCTGTTAGTCATAGCATGATGTTCTATACGTATAAGCCTTAATCATGAATTACTCTATTGATAAACAACATTAAAAGCCGTTGCGTAGTTTAAAGATTCGTAAGAGAAGAAATTTGCGTGCGTTAACCACGCTTTATTCCCTCCTCAATTCTCGCTCTCCTCCTTCTTATCTTATTTCTCATTTTCAATATCTTTGTTCTACTCATGATAGGAGTCTACGTTCCTCTAATAATCTTCTTCTTAACTGTCCTTCTCATACTTCTGATTTTATTCATTCTTCCTTTCATATTCAGGCTATTCTTCTTTGGAATGCGCTTCCTCTCGATATCAGGACGGCCATCACTCGGTATGCTTTCAAGCAGAAGTTGCGGACTTATTTTTCAGAGCAGTAGTAAGAGTTGTCTCATTTTTCTCTTTTCTATAGTTTTCATTAGATATGTATGTATTTTTTATGTAGGTATATAGTTGTATATGTATGTATGTGTGTATGTATTTTTATGTATGTTTATTTGTTTTTTATTCGGTATTAGGAATAATATAAATTATTAAGTCATAGTTATAGTTTTTTTCAAGTTTAGAGTATTAAAATTATTTTGTACTTGTGTACATTTAATTTTGTCTACTCTCGTACAATAATTTGCACCTGCTGTGTTATCTCTTCACCACCTTTGGTTGACTGGTAGAGAATGCCTAAGGCATTAAGTCCGCCTTTGTACTTTTTTTTGTGCATAAAGTTTAAATAAATAAATAAATAAAGATCTAAAAATACAGACGGTAGAAAGCGACTTTGTTTTATACTATGTAGGAGGGTATTGGATTTTTTAAGTGTTGCGACGTTGCGTCCAATCATTATTCCGCTTTTAAATAGGAATATAGATATATCTGTATATGTAATTCTATTTTTAGAGTCCAGTACTCAAAGGTTTTAAACGTAGCCCTATTGCTCTTACTCATCCGTCTGTCTGGCTGTGCCTTTGTCACGGAGCGAATCTTTTGAACCGTAATGGAAATTGAAATTTTCATAAAAGTCGTATTACTAGCTGCTTTAATTAATCATTTCCTTCAAAATTCTTCAAATTAAAACTGCAGTTGCCCATTTAGGTACTTGACACCACCAATCAATTAAAATAATGTTATAAGCTGTCAAAACGCGATTCCTACTTAGATTTTGTATGGCAATTAAATAGTAAATTGTGACGGTAGGTACTTATCTACTAACTCAATTGATATCAAAGCAACCAAAAACTAATTTAACATTTTTTTTTATAGAATTTGTATGTTAGGTTTATGGTTACTGGTGTCGGGTAGCCAATCACTACATACGATAGGTTTAATAGATTGATTTCAGATAGGTGAACCTACACTTTAACATAACGTGATGTTTAGAAAAAACCATTGTCTTCTTGGATGCTGAAATTGAAAATACTGTAAGCACCTACCTATGTGTGAATCGTTTTAAAACCTACATGTCCCTTGCATTTAAATGTACTTATTAGGTACTACTTTAGCCCGCGACTTCGTCCTCGTAAATGCCGGGAATTTAAAATTCAATAATGATTCGAAATACACGTGGTGCCATCTATTATTATAAGAACGTTATTGTTGTTTTCCTCAGGAACACAAGTATACGTGAAAGGTAACAAACAAAGATACTTTCGCATTTATAATATTAGTACGATTTTATATGTGGGTGTCTTTTTTTTTTTTTTTTTTAGAATTGGGAAATCATCAAATGACCCCCCCCCCCCGTCCTGGGCGGGGCGGGAGGGAGTGTCAGAATTTTACTGACTAAAAACCATCTATGTTCCTTCGTGTGCCCTTTACGTTCCGGGGGCGCGGTATCTCTTTCGAACAACCCGCAGCCCCGGCAGGATATCTGGGTGTCTGTGTTGAACATATACGAGTTTAGACCGTTCACCTAGAAACTGTTATCTAGGGATGATTCTATCTTCATGTTTACTGGTAAATAACCTTTATTGGGTGTCCATTATAACATTGAACGGTTCGGAGATAACAACTTACAAAGTAACAAACGATTTTGTAAAAACAAAAAAAAAATGTGTATCTTATTTATTCGCTTGAGCATTACCTTGATCTTTCCCGTGAAATTAAATATTAATTTTGACACTAATAAAACCGCGGGCAGGAACAAGTTTTTACCTATAAATTCGCAAAAAATTAGTAACTTTCAGTTGCGAACAGGATGTCCAGTGATGTTCTTGAATGTACTGAGTCATTAATTGTGGTGTTGCTTGAAAATAATCTTTTGTGGTTTTGGTTTCGTATTTATAAGCTTGATACTTAAGAATACAGCATATTCGTTCGTCAGCAACCAGTATAACATAGACTTAGACAACCATACTTACAGTCTACATCATCATCATCATATCAGCCCAGTTAAAAGCGGCCTGCATCCAGCGTTTTCCTGCGGCCTTAATCAAGTCGTCTGTCCACCTTGTGGGTGGACGTCCTACGCTGCGCTTGCCGGTGCGTGGCCTAATATTGCGGCCCCATCCGTCATCAATCCTGCTTATCATATGCCCTGTCCACTGCCACTTCAACTTGTTGATTCGCAGCCTACATGATTTTTTCGTAATTATTTGGAATTATAAAAAGTACTCACACACATACACCTCTGCCTAACCCTTCAGGAAATACAGGCGTGATGGTATGTATAAAAAAATAACGAACTGTGTACTATGGGTGTACATCGGTACACCTCTGCCTATCCTCTCGAAGAGTATAGGCGTGATGGTGTGTTTGTTTATAAAAAAAGTGTGCTCGAATCATAACATCACAAAATCCCACATTTTTGCATAGATTCTGTAAACTTATTGTTTTGGTTTTTCAATTTTAAGAACATCGTCGGATTTAAAAGAAGAAACTAGTAACAAATAGTATTATTCCTAGTAATAAAAGAAAAAAATAACAAATTTTAGTATCACATTTGTACCGTTTACTAGTAATTTCAGTAATTCGTAAAAGTAAGGGGCAGTCTACATGACTATGTATGTATAAGATAATAATAACAAATTGTAACTTATCTCTCTCTTACTCTGCAGTGGGACAATGACAGGCAGAAATTTAAAAATTAATATGTATAGCAAAGCCATGATTTACCAAGTTTTTATTTATACCGCCTTGGTGGCAAATAGACATACGGCCAGCCTGATGATGAGCGATTACTGTAGCTGCTGGTGTTATGCCTGCAACACCAGGGGCAAAACACGCGCATTGCCGACCCTTAAAATATCCTATTTAGTTCCATCTTGAAGATTCCCATACTGTCCCCATGTTGTCCCTTGGGAAAACCTCGCCAGGCACATCATTCCACAACCAAATCGTTCGCGGGAGGAAATTCCTCTGAAACCGCATAGTGTATGGCCAGTTAGGCTCCAATGTGTGTGGATGAACTCTGATGATGGACAGCCTTGCATTGATAGAAAGTGGATTATATCGAATAATTCCTCAGAACCCATAGTATAGACGGTAGTACAAACGCAAGGAGGCAAAGACTCTCCTCATCTGAAAGGGTTCGTGACCATCCATGAGAATGGGATCATTGACTATTCTCCATACTTCTTCTTTATCGTGTGGGGTAAGGTCTAACGTCCTCACACACCCTAGTGACAGAGTTTCTAAGCCGCCTCAAGAGCCAATCATGACGTTACCGATGTCAGTGATGTCAAGATAAACTAAGAAAGTATATATATGAATTAAAAAGAACATATAAAAACAATGACGGTATGCCTACATCCTAACTCGACAGCACATCTCAGAAGTATCATATCCAGTAGTCAAGAACAAAGGAGTGTTCCACGAACATTATACGCGTGAGTAATTTGCACTTTGACACTTAGATAACGGTAGTATTTATAAACACAGATACAATTTTATAAATTAACGCCATTTTTTGCAATAACTCAGTCATAATAACGCTACTGTCTTACACATACGTGGTGTCAAGATGTTTAAGTATTCCATTTATTGTGTTTTTTTCGTGGCTGTGAGTGATAGAATATTTAGTATTATTTAACTGAAACATTGAATTCTCGTGTCTTGACTTGAAATATATCTAGTAGTTAGCAGAGTGTAGGAGTGCATCTATATTTAGATTATTATTTTTAGACACTAAAAATAATTTAAATTTAAAAAATAACATATACACAAGAACGCTAAAATTTCGTATTTATTAGCTTGTACCCGCGATCACATTTGCAGAGATTTCAAAATTAAGCTGTATTCCTAAATAAGCCATAAAAACGGGACAAAAGTTGTATGGCAAAATTTTGCTAATTCCGTAGCTACTAGTGAAAGATTAACAAACATCCTTCCATCATCACAAACTTATAATAAAAGTAGGAAGAATTGTGTTTACGTACCATAAAGATTTAAATGGAGAAGAGTAGAGAATTTACCAGTAAACTTAAATAATTATTTTAAGTAGCCTTAAAATAATTATTTAATTGTGTTTAAGTTTGACATAACTTTACTTCACGTTTATTAATAATGAGTCAATGTTTACCTATTTGTGATTTCAGGTATCCCACGCTGATCTTCTAAGTCAAAAGGACAATAAAGGCGCAACCCTGGTAATTAATAAAAGTACTTGATTATTTATTTATTTATTAAAACTTTATGCACAAATGTAAAAAATACACTGTACAAAGGCGGACTTAATGCCTTAGGCATTTTCTACCAGTCTACCTTAGGGTGATGCAGAGACAAACATAGAAGGTGCAAGAAAAAGGAACAGAAACAGCAAATTTTCAATATAAAATATAATAATAATTACATATATACTACATACATACATACCTATATATATACATACATACATATATACATACATACAAACAAAATATGCAAAGTAGAGAGAGATAAAAATACATAGTGGAGATATATAACAAATTAATTGTGGGACGAGTCTGCCAACTCCTTAAGCAAGTGTTCGCGAGCTTTCGCCTTGAATGAGAACCGACTGGTGGCCATCCTGATGTTCTGAGGTAACGCATTCCAAAGGAAAACCGCCTGAACAGGAAAAGAAGATTTAAGAAAACCAGCACGGTGGGAAGGACATCGTAGAAGACGATTATTGGAGGAACGAAGATTCTTACTATGCGCGGAGCACAAGTATTGAAAATGAGAAGTCAGATATGAGGGAGAGCTAGGCCTGTCTAGAAGAGAGAATAAGGTTGTCAAGGCCCTTAACGCCCTGCGCTGTCTGATGGGCAACCATTTTAACAGCGACCGATGTGCGGACACGTGATCATACTTACGGAGATTAAATACGAATCGAATGCAGTTATTAAGAAGCCGGTCAAGTTTATTGAGGAGATCTGCATTCAGGTCATAGTAACACACATCACCATAGTCAAGGATAGGGAAAATAAGGGATTGAACCAGCATTGCCTTTATGTGTGACTGTAGAATATTTTTAAGCCTGTATAGCGACCGCAGCGTTCCAGTGACTTTTTTGCTCACACTCGCGACCTGCTTACGCCAGTCCAAGCAAGTGTCAACAAACAAACCCAGATCCTTGACGTCGGAGCTAAACGGAATAACTGAGCCATCAAAGGTAACCGGCGGCACCGCTAACCCATCAAGCTTACGCAGACTGTGGGTGCTCCCTATAATAATAGCCTGGCACTTGGCTGGGTTAACGGCTACCCCGAAACGATCAGACCAATCTTTCACCACTGCTAGATTCCGGTTTAGCTCCTCAATCGCATCGGATATGCTGTCGACACCCGCCTGACTGTAGAGCTGCAAGTCATCAGCATAGAGATGATACGCACACTGAAGCTCAGTGGTGACATGATCTATAAAAATAGAGAATAAAAGAGGAGATAAGATACCGCCTTGAGGGACGCCAGCATCAATGTCACACCAGCTGGAGGAGGAGTTTCCCCCTAGAACTGACTGCTGACGCTGATTATGTTTGCCACAAATTATGATCATATAAAATAAATAAAACATTGTTATTTTGTTTTGGGGAATAGGCTCGCCCCCTTTATATGGGACCTAAAACATAAGGGTGAACTTTGGATGTACATTGTACAACTCTGCCTAACCTTTCAGGGACTACAGGCGTCATGATAATGTGTGTATATTTTTTTTGCAGAAACCATTATCAGTATGCTGTGATATACCAGAAATGGGTGACCCAAAATTTCTGGCGAAATGTTCCAACCCTAAATTGCCAGGCCCGGTGAGTTTTTCAATTAAAATAAATATCTGTTTCAGTCAGTTTGGTAGTAAAAGGTTGAATCACTAGCAATTCCTATTAGAATACCTAAAACATTGGGCAGACAACAGTTAATTGTTTTGGAATACATTGGTAATATTGTTTTACATAAATTGAAATAGTAACGACCTTTTCAATTATGTCTCTATTGTTCTACATATTTTTTAATACAGGATATAAAGGAGCAGTCAAAAGGAAAATAATGTTTTAGTATGAATATAACATACCAGACACAGAATCTAAATCTATTCTAATATACTAAAGCTAAAAAGATTTTATCTGAAACCGCAAGTCGGATTACAAAAAAAAATATTTATGTATACAATAGCCAGACTCATGAGGAATATTCAAGGCTATATAACATCACGCTGCAACCCACGAGAGCGGAGCACTAACCAAAGACGTAACAATACACAGGTGAAAAAAAAACCCTTTATGCTTCTTCTCTTAACTCATTCAATAATTCTTCCAGTGCAATGACGTCCAATGCGTATTTGAAGAATCTGGATTCTTAACAGACAGAAATACTCTTAACAAGGATGCTTACAAAACCCATCTTAAGAAGTGGGAGGAAGACCACAAAGGCTGGACGGTGGCCGTAGACAAAGCTATTAAGGACTGCGTTGACAACGACCCGAGGCAACACCTGGATGTTCCTTGCAAGGCTTATGATGTATTTACTTGCACTGGTATCGCTATGTTGAAGGTAATAATGCTAGCCTATTATCGTTCCACTGTAGAGTGAAGGCCTCTTCTCATATAGAGAAAGCACGAGAAATGATCACCACGCTTACGCAAGGTGGATTAGCGATTCCAGCACCTGTAGCTATGTAACAAACGATAAACGCAAACGCTGAGTAGGCTTTAATAGATCTTCAACTTTATGTGCTTGGTTTTAAGTTGAAGATCTAGTGAAGATTGCATAGCGTTTTCGTTCTTTCCATTCGCTAACGCTTAGAAATCTTTAAAAGATTTTTAACTTAAGGCTCTGGGGTATAAAGTTTAAAATCTATCGGTACCTACCGAGCGTTTACGATTAACCTTTGCGACTTGGCTAGAGTGGCAGGTTTCCTCACGATGTTTCCCTTCACCCATGTCAGTGATGTGAAACCGCTAAATTGATTTTGATGAAATTTAGTAAAGGATAAGTTTGAGCTCCATAATAGGACGTAGGCTGCTGTTTTTTCCGTAACTTCGTCGGCATCCCCGATCTTCTTCTTTATCGTGTGGGCAGTAAGGTCTAATGACCCAACACACCCTAGTGTCAGAGTTTCTAAACCGCCTCAAGGGCCTCTGACATGGTTACCGATGTCAGTGATATCCAAGATAAACTTAGAAAGAACATATGAATTAGAAAAAGTCACATTGGTACTTGCCCGTGCCCGGTTGAGAACCCGCAACCTCGTGCATGAGAGGTGGGTGCCTTAACCACTAGGCCATCACGACCCGATAACGGACATTCACGAGGATGAAGTGGCGGGTAAAAGCTAGTAATATTATATGACAACAATGTTTCAGTAATATAAATATATGTATCCATGTTGTAAAATGTATTATTTATTGTTTCAGAAATGTCCAGAGGCGGCGTGGAAGTGTTAGCACCGACAGATGGAACTTATTTATAATTATTTGCTAGCTAAACATTGTTGTAACGATAAACGTAATTGAACCCGGTATTTGTTTTGTTTTTGAAGACTTGTAAAACTTGACATGTTTGTAATACTTGTATTTCCCCGCTAACCTCCCATCATCCATCATTTTCCCACGTTTGATAGAAATTTTCTAATTATGTACTCGATAGGCAGTCAATTAATTGTTATTATTTACATTACAAACTGCCCCGCTGGTCTCGTGGTCGCAAGTACGACTGCTGTGCAAGGGGTCCCGGGTTCGATTCCCAGGTCGGGCAAAAAGTGTCATTGGGTTTTTCCATTAGGAATTTCTCAGTAGCAGCCAGGGGTTTGGAAGTTGGTGGGGTGACACCCCCGTGCCTCGGAAAGCACTTAAAGCCGTTGGTCCTGCGCCTGACCTCTCTCCAGTCATGTCGGATTGCCATCCCATCGGGCTAAGAGAGTTAGGGAAGAGGGAGTGCACATGTGTTTGCGCACACACTTGTGCACTATAATATCTCCTGCGTACGTGGCTAGTCTGCATGAAGATTAGCCGCCGTGGCCGGAATCGGTCTGGAGTTTTTTTTTTTTTTTTTACATTATTTACATATAGTACCAAAGTAATGAGTAGTCAGAAGCCAGGAAATCTGACAACCAGTCTAAACAAGAGGTACCGTGTTACCCAGTAACTGGATTGTGGAGGTCAGAGAGGCAATCGCTTCATGTGAAACACAGGTATCCAGCTGCATCCAGTTAGATTGATTCCTACGTAGTTGGGGAAAGGCTAAATAGATGGATAGAGAAGCTAAGTAATAAATATGTATTATTATTATAATTCAATATGATTTTATCTCGTTATAACCTATGGGCGTATCTCCCGATTGCCTACGTCAAGTACTAAGATTAATTAATAAATAGGTCTCTTGACATTAAGATGTTGTGTTATGTAACCATATTTATTATAAAGATTTCACTGTTTTTTTTTATTAATGCATATTATTGTTAATTATTGTTGCTATAAATCATTATTGATAACAGTCAGTACGCAAATATAGACTGTATAGATCTTAAAGTCGTAAGTATCATCATAATTATCATTATATGGGCCGAACGATGTCCGCAGTTGGACATAGGCCTCCCTTATAAATAGCTACAACGACCGGGCTTGCGCTGCCCGCATCCAGCCATTGCACACTGCGCTTTCCGGTGCCTGGTCGCAACTCGAGAGCCTTACGACCCCAACGGCCATCCGCTCTATGAGCTATGTGACCTGCTCATTGCCACTTAAGTATTGCAATATTAAGAGCTAAGTCGTAAATCCGTACTAATCCGTACTAATATTATAAATGCGAAAGTAACTCTGTCTGTCTGTCTGTCTGTCTCTTCTTCACGCCTAAACCACTGAACCGATTTCAATGAAATTTGGTAGAGATATAGGCTGGGACCCGAGAAAGGACATAGGATAGTTTTTATCCCGGAAATCCCTCGGGAACGGGAACTATTAATCCACGCGGACGAAGTCGCGGGCAAAAGCTAGTATTATAAATGCGAAAGTAACTCTGTCTGTCTGTCTGTCTATCTGTCTGTCTGTCTCTTCTTCACGCCTAAACCACTGAACCGATTTCAATGAAATTTGGTACAGATATAGTCTGGGACCCAAGAAAGGACATAGGATAGTTTTCATCCCGGAAATCCCCCGGGAACTGGAACTATTAATCCACGCGGACGAAGTCGCGGGCAAAAGCTAGTAATAAATAAAAATAAATTTTAAACTCATTCAACGGATTTGGTGGTTTGTCTCATACACACATAAACTACCCAACTTGTTCACCACACAACGCCACCTGCTACGATCCTTACATACTCCTTTCGCCTCCTCCACATTCATACATCTCGTCAAACAAGCACGCCGGTTATGAGTACTGCGCACTCGACCTTTCCCAAGAACCTCACCAATAAGATCAGGGTAGGTCTTTCTAGGGCGTCCCCTCGCGGAGCAGCCAGGTGGCAACGCCTTTTTTTTTATCTTCTTCTTCGATACGCTAAGAAGAAGATAAAAAAATATATATATAGAGTAAAAAAAATAATGAAAATAGAGAGACAATTAATAATAACACTGATTCTATTAGTTAAATCTACAAATAGTTGAAAATATTCATGCAATGTATAATTAATTAATTACAATTACACCTGCTTTGGACATGTTCATTTTAGTAGTCAAAGGCTACCTACGAGTACAACAAAAATAATTTAAAAATAAAAGGGATAACAGGCTTTTTTAATTAAGCGTCTTCTAAATCGTGGGTACTAGCATATTAACTCGCATATACAAATAACATTATTTAACTAAATTATTAGACAATACTGTTTTAATCTTGTAATAATAGGTGGAATATCTTGTTTTTTATTACTACAAAGAGAAGAAATGCCTACCTAAAATCACAGCCGCTTCATGATACCATGCAGCAAAGATATTTTGTAAACTTAAGGTTATACCTGTGAGACATTCACCTAGAAAAGAAAAAGAATGACTGCAAGCGGTTATAAACGAGTTATATATTTTTTTAATTAAGTCGTTAAGATATAATACAATATTTTGCTGTACGTAATCATTTATCTTACACTGATATCTTTGTTTAAAAAAAAAAAAAACTTGAAAGCCAGCAACTACGCAAGGAATTATAATCACCATCATCAATCAGCCACAGGACGTCCACTGCTGGACATAGGCCTCCCTAATAGATTTCCAAAAGGACCAGTTGGAAGCGGCCTGCATCCAGCGTCTTTTTGCAGCTTAATCAGGTCGCCAGTCCACCTTGTGGGTGGACGTCCTACGCAAGGAATACTAATAATCATTGATTTTTACAAACGTGAACAAATGCATAGGTAAGAAAGCAACACTCACTCCTTTATGACAATTTATCGTTTACCTGTAACGTAGCAGTATGCCTAGCAGTATTGTTGTGCCATGATTGACTAATCCCAACCCAGAAAATAATAATGGCACAAAATGTTACCATAATTATGTTGACTATGTACACTTCTTCTTCTTATTGATTTATTGTTATGGCTTTATCACGGTCTTGTTACATCTGTTCTGTGATTTGGAGAAACTTTTAGAGGCAATTCAACTCACAAAGATATATAGCCTTCGAAATACAAAAACGTTGCATACGAGCTATGTTTGCGTTGCAAACTACTGACAGTATATGGCAATATTTAAAATGAAGAAAATTTTGTCACTTCCGTCTATACATTTTTTTAAGTAGCATTGTTTGAAAGACAGAATATATATTTTTGATTCCACGGTTATCGGATAATTGTGTTAGAAGTCGACGCAAATTTACAACTGAAATGCTTACGTAATCTGTTAAAAAGAGAGAAAAATAATTCTAAAGAACAGCAAATAATTAAACACACTTTTATTTAAGAGAACTGCCCCGTTGTTCTCGTGGTCGCAAGTGCAAGGGGTCCCGGGTTCGATTCCCAGGTCGAGCAAAAAAAAGTGTTATTGGGTTTTTCTATGAAATTCTCAGTAGCAGCTCGGAGTTTGGATTTGTGCCCGGTTAATGGCAATAAGCTCGCCCCCTATTACATGGGACCTAAATATACCGGCGAACTGTGGGTGTACATTGGTACACCTCTGCCTAACCCTTCGGGGAATACAGGCGTGATGGTATATTTTTATATAGGTATATATTTATTTAAGAGAAAGTTGATCACATTTTGACCTTGAAATGTTTCTATAACTTACTTCTTAAATAATTTTGTAACAATTCAATTATAATTATATGTATATGTTGCAGTCAAAACTCTTAACCAGTCAAAAGTACTATTGACTAGCAAAATCAGTCAAAAGTAGTTTTGACTGAACAGGTTGGTCAAAAGTACTTTTGACTGCAAATTTGCGGTCAAAAGTACTTTTGACTAAATAATTCCGTCAAAAGTGGTTTTGACTGGTGGAATCAGTCAAAACTCTTAGAAATCTGTCACTAATCTACAATTAATGATATCTATTCCTTATAAAAGTAAATTATAGTATGCAAGAGCGAGCGAAGCGAGCTCGGGACTTCTTATTCTTCTTAGCGTTTCGATTACAAACTATATTGTAATAAAAATAAATAAATAATATATACTATTATTATAAATTATATTGATGCGGCCCAGAAATTGGCCACCAGCTCGGGACTTGGGGCACCCCGACTTGGATAGGTTAGGTTAGAAGGGGATGGCGGGGTCTAGAGACCCTTATCCCAAGTTACTTGGGGTCGTGTCATCCCTTCTCTTCACATGCCCATACCAAGACAAACGGTTCCCTTTCAACTTTTCTGTCACTGGCGCTACTTTCAATACGGTTCAAGGTTAGTGATATAAATAAATTACTTGATTATACGTGAAATAATTGTCCTACTTTCTTGCCCTAGAGATAGAGCCAGAGATTGCCCAGTGGCTTAAAAGGCATAGTCGAGGAGCCACGCATCGCGGAGCTCGTCGACAAAAAAATTACCAAGAAGTGGATGGTGGGGTCTGTTCGCTCGCTCTCTAGACCCCGCCATGCCCTTCTAACCTAACCTGTCCATTTCGGGGTGCCCCAAGTCCCGAGCTAGTGGCCAAATTCTGGGTCGCATCAAAATAATTTATAATAATAGTATATATTATTTATTTATTTTTATTACAATATAGTTTGTAATCGAAACGCTAAGAAGAATAAGAAGTCCCGAGCTCGCTTCGCTCGCTCTTGCATACTATAATTTACTTTTATAAGGAATAGATATCATTAATTGTAGATTAGTGACAGATTTCTAAGAGTTTTGACTGATTCCACCAGTCAAAACCACTTTTGACGGAATCATTTAGTCAAAAGTACTTTTAACCGCAAATTTGCAGTCAAAAGTACTTTTGACCAACCTGTTCAGTCAAAACTACTTTTGACTGATTTTGCTAGTCAATAGTACTTTTGACTGGTTAAGAGTTTTGACTGCAACATATACACTTTAATATTTTATAATTTTAATGACTACTTGAAAACCTGTAAGATTGGTGCACCTTCTGTGATATAGCATGTAGCACGTATTTATATTTAACACCATTGCATGCATCCACTTGTATTGTAATCTACTCATGTTAAACAAATAAATTGGGTCTTTATCTTTATGAGGCGTTGAGGTTGTGCCTTCGGCGATCGTACAGCTAGTCTCTAAAGAGTCTTTAAGCTGTCAATGATGCCACTGATTATATCCTCGAATGCGATTTACGTAGCGTATTTACCGGGCATTATTTTCTGCTGAAATATAAAAAAAAAAAAAGTTAGCATATATTTTTATTTATCATTTGCCTAGTCTTTTCCGAACTATATTAGGCTCCTAGAGTAACGGGAGGCAGCTGAATACCAGTGTATTGCATGGAGCGACTGCCTATCAGAACTCCACAACCCAGTTATCCCTTAAAGACCGTAAGAGCGGTATATGTGGACATCTAAAGGGGAGGCCTATGTTCAGCAGTGGACGTCCTATGGCTGAGATGATGATGATGATGAAGACTGGTTGTCAGACTTTCGAGTTTCTGACTACACGTAAGGACTGTCATTGAACTACGAATTACGGCCGGGGCCAACAGAAACGAGAAACGGCCATCAATTTCGAAACTCCGGGCTGCTACTGAGTTTCATAAAGGAAAAACTCAGTAAAACTTTACCTGACCTGAGAATCAAACCTAGAACTACACGCTCAGCATACGTGCTAGTGACCATGAAACCAACGAGACAGTAAGCCCACTTTATTTTTATTATTTGGAAATCATAATTATCTTATCGACGAAATACAAAAACAAATTACGAAAACTATGACAATAAATTACAATAGTTAAAGGCAATCCACATTGAAGCAATGTAGTCTATGTGTATAATATCTACCCTTTTCCTATCACACCAGCATACTTTATCTGTAGATGTATAACTGCCATCTTACCTTGCCATTAAGTATCTCATATCAATATTAATAAAAATAATATCAGCCTATGCTTGTCCCACTACAGATCAAAAACCTCTTCATAGAGAAAACACGAGCATTGATCACCACACGAGCATTGATTGCTTAAAACGATAACAGACTGAAAGAAGGTATTCGGAGTAAAATTTCCGAGCAACGATCGAATCGAATACAAAAGCTAAACAATAGTAGAAGTAACCAGTAACCCACTTTCAATATTATGCATGATCGAAATTGTTACGATTCTTCTTGTAAACGACGCGTAATCGCATTGAATGTCTTGATCTTCATTCTACGAAAGAGACATTCTTTTTCTTATCAACAGGCAAACACGTGAAGCTTACATTATTTTTAATTATTAAACGTGAGTAACTCTGAAGACTACATACTTTTCATTTCACAAAATACGTCATAGCAAATTTTGGCATATATACTATATCTATGAAAATAATTATCTTATGTAGTAACCACTCCGTCTTCATTTAGTTACTCTATACTCTATTTCCCTCTATTTTATTGGAGGGAGGCCTTTGCCCTGGAGTGGGACAGAACAGACAAATAAAAAATAAAAAGTAAAATACTCATTTTCATCGTCATCATCATATCAGCCGTAGATCATCCACTGCTGGACATAGGCCTGCCCCATAGATTTTCAAAAGGGCCGGTTGGAAGCGGCCTGCATCCAGCGTTTTCCTGCGGTGGACGCGTGGGATGTCCTACGCTGCGCTTGCCGATCCGTGGTCTCTATCTACACTATTTATTTTATTATAATAACAACAAAGCAATCTATATTTAGCACGAGCTGTCAATACGTAAGTTAAATCTATCACAATGCTAGCTGTTATGGTCGCAATGTCAATGGCAATCCATTTTATTTTGGTCTTCCTTATTACCATTTTATTCGATATTTGAAGTATGATAATATACTACAATGATATACAAGCAAATGTTAGTGAATTTGCAGAGCCTTTGGATTCACGTAGCGCAAATACATTTCCAATAATTAATTTATGCTCAATGCATAGTTCTGATGTAATTATCACAGCTAATTGTCAATGCTGCGTATGCAGCTACTATAATAACTGATGCACGGTACATAACATCATGTTTAATTTTGCACATGACTCGTTCAAATTAATAAACAACAGCATAGTACAGGACCAAGAACAGATCCTTGTGGAACACCGATTGCGTTATCTTTATTGCTTCAACAACAAGTACTGTATAGGTGCATAACATAGCATTATCCGTTGGTTCATTGTACCTGCGTAATTATACGTCGTCTACAACATTCAAGGTCTTAAGAGCACTTGACACTGATTCACGCAGCGTGATCGTAGGCCTCCTTGAGGACATCCGACACACTTCCACGGCTATTGTTGTTATTATGCCCGATTTAATAGTAATTAACTGTCGATTTTGTATGAATAATTGACTTTCGATTGTCACAATAATGTTTGAGTGGGCTGTGTAAACAATAAACAATTGAATGAGTGTTTTATAGATAGACTTGAAATGTAAACAGCTGAAGTACTGAAAAAAAAAATCTTAACTACTTCTATATGATAAAATTGTTGAAATACTTACTTTAGAAAAACAATAAAAATCTAATTTATGGATCTGCTCATTCCGTTTGTTTGTCTTTGATCCGAAATGAAATTAAAGAACACCATTTAAATCGAGATGATACTTAAGATAGAATAACAAATCTTGAACTAATTTGCAGTTACACAGATGCATGCGAGTGATATGTAATTACGAGTACTGCTTGCACAATCAACTGATGCTGTGATTGCTGATAACAGCAGGTGTAAGAAGTGGCGTTATTAAAGGATTATTTATAGCTCGTTAGTTTTATGTATTTTATTTTATTTTAATAACCAATACAATGTAAAACATATGAATCAACTGAGATTTTGATATAGATTTGCTTTACAACCTGTTTCTGCAAGCTCATTTTAAATTCATAACTATACTTTTAGGGAGAGAATAGAAGTGATACCATTAAATATGAACAACTTTAACTATAGAAGTAACACGGAAATATAAAAATAAATCATCCATGTGCGTTGATCGTGTTGTAGTGCATTTTTTAATGTAACATTTTATTATTTTTTTACACTTTTTTAGTGTTGGTAAAATATGTTTATATTTGTGAGTACAGCCGCACAAAGTTTTATTCCTTTTAAACAACATGTATGTGTCAAAAACGTAGGGTAAAAAATGATGCGATTCACTATATTTATTTATTTATTTATTAAAAAAGGTCCACCAACAGCTTCTATGTGATACATATATAAGTATTGGTTATTTAGTCCGGGACTCACATAGTCGCCAATAATAGGTTAACCAACATTTACACCACTATACATAAATTAACTTTATATACAACGTAAATACGTCACGAATCAAACGTATCTGATGCTGAAAACCCAAGGGACGAACCCAAGGGATTAAGGGCAGATACTTCCGAAAGGCTTGATTCACTCCTAGAAAATGTAGATCACGTTCAACTCGGAGTAATTATTCGAGCTAATGAGAAAGCTATGAGTATTAATGGACCATTTGCTGCAACTAAGTAGAATAAAACTAAGGAATGACATTTGAAAGTGTAATAAAAACTGTAGTTAGTGGTTTTTAATTGATAGTACTGGTTTTGACTTTGAAAGTTGGTAAGAAATGAAGAAACGATTTTAGAGTTATGAATAAGGATAGTAGCTGAAAATATGGTTTATACCGTTATTGCCGCCACAGTCTCCTGAGCATTCTTGCTAGTAAGACTGAGGGCCATTTGATGCGGCACCTGTGCGCTGTACATATGTTGTTGCCACGTGGATCCAAAAGATTGTAGTTTGTGTCTGTTTGTATTGTGTCTGTGTTTATATCTAAGTCTGAGTGTGTTATACTAACATAGTTTTAGGTAATTACTAACAAGCTCTATGGGATATTTGTCCTGAAATAAATGTCAATAAATAAATAAATATACACTTTATAAGTATGTACACGAAAGATAAAAGGAATATAAATCATAGCCATCATACACAGCAGAATAGTGGCTTTTGTATTCATGTTTTTTTTTGTAGTTGGAACAGAACAAGAAGAAATATAAAAGAAATACTTTGTCTCTTTAAATATAAGTAGGTATAGAATTATGATGAGGGTAGGTACAATTTAAAATAGAAGTGTTTTTAATATAATATGTTCTAACATGAGTTAGTATGCTCAGTGATGCAATTAATTTACACCCAATAGGCCTGTTCGGACATTATAATTTGATAGTTAATAATTTGACAGTTGATAGTACCACGAGGGCTGGTTCAAGGAGGCACAGGAAATGGAAGGAATTGGGAGAGGCCTTTGCCCAGCAGTGGGACAGTACAGGCTAAATATGGCATTTTACTGTGGGGTCGGGCTGCTGACATTGAATCCATTTTTATTTTACAAAAGAGAGCTGTCAGAGCCATTTATAATCTCCGTCGCTGCGAATCTCTTAGGGAACTATTTAAAAAGATTAATATTATGACAGTGCCCTGTCAATTCATTTATGAAAATATTATGTATGTAAGAAAAAATCTACATCTTTTTGATAAAATAAGTGATAGACACAATTTTAATACCAGAAATAAGGACAAAATAGCACAACCATTTTTTAGATTATCAAAAGTGCACACATCTTTCATGGGGTACTGTGTTAAATGTTACAATAAAATACCTTGCGATATACTAAAACTAAATGAAACTAAATTTAAAAAAAATATTAAGAGTACACTTTGTAAACAAGCATATTACAAATTAGAGGATTATATCCAAGATAAAAATGCTTGGAAACATGCTGGTCCTGCTCCACTGGACAATTTAGTCTTGACAAAATCAACTGGTTGCTAATTAAATTAGTAATTTATTTTTGACTATTATTACTATTATTTTTTTTTCTCTTAGACAATAATGTTACTTTTGGTGATTACTATGGCTCACACACTGATTCGTTGCCTTTCAAATGTTAGAAGTGATCATCTTCGATCTCAATATTGGTGTTAAGTATTACAATTGGTTTAGCTTTCATTTGTTAATTCGTGGCACTTAGTACGCATTGTAGTACTTTGAGTGACTTTTATTGTTAACAGATCGTTTTGACATTAGCATATTTTATTATGGAATGCATGTAATTGTACAATATAATGTAATACGTTTTTTTTTAAAAGAGTATGTATGGAGTTTCTTGCCCGTTCTTCTCCATACGAAACTACCTTTTGGAATGGGCAACTAGATTCATTAGTTTTAATTTTTTTTTGACGTTCAAAAGTGCCTTTTAATGGCCTAATTGAAATAAATGATTTGATTTGATTTGATTTGAATAAAAAAATAAAAAAAAGTCATCTTGAATCGGCACAGCCATGGACGATATTTTCATCTCTTATGTTTGCACAGTTACGGACTCACGCACGAGGTGGATGGGACATAATAGCGAAGACTTTTACCGTGGATTTAATACATAACTCTAGGCAGCCGAGTCCGAGTGATCATAATTTTATTCGGTTATTAAAGAAAAGTCTGCTGTTTCATACATTGTATTTGTGTTATTTATCCCGTTAGCACACGTTATGAAAACTGACTATCTATAACGACTGCCACCGATCTACGAATGACAGCCAACGGCTTTACGTGCTTTCCGAGGCACGGGGGTATCACACCACCAACTTCTAAACTCCGGGCTGCTACTGAGAAATTCCTAACACCCAATGACATCATATAATTTTGCCCGACCTGGAAATCGAACCTAGGACCCCACGCTCATCAGTCGCGCTTTGCGACCACGACACCAAATGGCAGTCAATAAAAAGAAACATTATGTATAATAATCATGTAAGCCTTCACATACTATTATGTGAATACAATACCCGCACGTGACATTCGTTTGCAATAATTCTGTGAATTCAAAATATTTATTTGTTTTGTACCCCAAAATTTTCTCATGAAAATTAAGAAAAAACTTTACCATAATTAAGGGTTGAAGTAAAGAATAAAGCCTAATATAATATTTAAATATAGGATACAAAAAAGAATGATTCTTAAAAAAAGGATTATACGGCTCACAAAAATCTTGCATTTTGTAAGGAGTTTTTACCAACGTTAATTAAATTATCCACTGCACATAATTTTGTTTACTATCGTAGAGTAAACAATATTAATAGGTATGGCACAGACATAAAAAATCAGACGTGGTAAAGGTTACGTGCATTGAATCGATTTTTCAATTGGAAATGTCAGTTTCGTAAATAATATTTACTCAATTTAAAGGCTCTATTGATATCAATAGGTGATACTAATTTAATGTTGAAAGAAATGCTAGGACAGTCGTATTTTCAATTAGAACGGTTTTTTAGGCTTAAAGGTCTTATATGTATCTAACTAGCTTTTGCTCACGACTTCTTCCACGTTGAAGACGACCGTACCATTAAACATAGTCTATGTAACTTAGCAATAAAATAGTTGTCAATCAATAAAAATAAAAATACCTACATGGCCTGGCCTCATGCATGCCTCGTGCCCTGCGTGCTCCAACAGCAGCACGCAGGAAGATTTAATGGCGGCTACCGACAACGCAGTCAAAGTAGCCAAATTCTGGGCCGCAACAATATAATTCCTTTATTGTAAAAGTTTGTCATCGAAATGCTAAGAAGAAGAAAATCAAGTTGGGCCAGTACTCTCAGAGATTCCTCTTACAAACAAAAAATAACATTATATCTTAACTACGTGTAACCAACTTCCAAATAAACATAATATTTCGTCGACACCAACACTCACGGTAGGTAGCAACAATGTCATATCTTAATAATTTCCGACATACCTACTCTATGACGAACACCTTGATAGTTTCCCGTGTGGACAATGGTCACGGCCGGTAGTGACTCGGTATATAACTGCAAGTGTGTACGTCATGTCATTACTTTATCCTAACGCAGCAACATGATAAGATCCCGTACCGGTTTAGTGTTAGCCGCTTTTATCCAGGTAAGAAGAGAGACAATGGTTCAAAGGGGAATAGACAATGGTTCAAAGTGGAAGAGACAATGGTTCAATTTTAAGTTATTTTGATAATTGATAACCCCCTCCCCCCAACTGTCATTTGTCGAACTAGAATCAACACAAAAAAAAAATGAGAAAATTTCCAAAGTGCCGAAGCTGCAGCGATTGGTCGTTGATAATTCGTTGAACCAATCACAGGTGCTTGGATGCACTTGGCAACTTTGTCACATCACAAAAAATATCTATATTCTTGTTATAATTATCTTGAATTTAGACCTTCTTCTCTAGATATTTCGTATATTTTTACAATGACCTTATTTGTCTTCCGTTGTCAATTCAGTATTTTTTTTATTTTTTTTAGGAAACTTATAATCGTTTTCTTTTACAGGTGATCTTTGGTCAGGTCCAAGAGTTCCGCCCTCCAAATGTACCGAGACACTGCCTGACTATACCTCCTGGGGTAAATAGTTTTTATCTAAACAATTCTATTTTTGTTTGTAATAGATAAACTAGATTTTAAAAATTATTTCACATATGGAAAGCTGTATTTTTAGAGAGAAATATAGGCTGTATTATATTTTCAAAGAAATTAGGGACCTGTAATCGAAGTCGCAGGCCAAAGCTTGTTTTGCTATGTTGTCACAAAAACATATATTCTAAACACTATTTGGGAATTTAATGATCAATGCTCATGCCTTTTTATTAAGAGAAGAGACCTTTACCCATTATTAGATCAATTTTATACATAATGTGAATGTGATAAATATAAACCCGTTTTGTTTGCAGATAGATATTCACAAATGTTGTCCTATACCCAGCCTGTACCCTGATGAAGTTATGGATCATTGTGGGGTCAAGAAGAGAAGACCAGGTGAACGTGAAGCACCAAGAGAATCTCCCAAAGTAAGTACAACCAACCATTTGATATATATTTTTTTTTTTGAAGTCTTCAACAAAAAAATGTTTGGTTTTAAACGTTACTCTTGTATGCTTGTTTTTCATAATCAGGTTCCCTGCAAGGAAGGCATATGTCTAATGCAACAAGCCGATTTACTTATGGCAAATCAAAGCGTGGACTATGAAAAAGTAGGGGCTTTCGTAGACTACTGGGCAGTAATGAATCCTGAGTTTAAAGACGCTATAATGGAAGCAAAAAAGATATGTGTAAAGGACGGGGGACCTCCAGGCCCTCCAATTTGTGAGCATGATAAAGTCTTCATTTGCTTATCCTCTAGCGTGCTATGGGTAAGATTTTCTGTTGTTTTTTTTCCTATTTTGTAATATTGACGTGTGGTGATGGACCAGTTTTGAAGCGTGGTAAGGTTCAATTCATGTGTGCTTTCTAAATTCATCTTTGATATCGATAAAAAAAGACATCGTGAAAAAACCTGGACTTATAAACTAATGTTCTGAAACAATAAAATAAAGAATATAAAACTATATGACATCAAAAATTCCTCCACATCGCCGTCAAAAAGCAAGTCTCGCAGCCGATTGAAAATTTGCGAGCCACAATTTCGCGGCAACGTTCGGATAAACTAAGGCAGCGTTCGGATAATTGAGGGTTCGGATAATCGAGGTTCTACTGTGCTGTTACTTTAAATAACCCTGAAATATCTTGTTTTCATTTTTCAGAACTGTAACCTGCAGGACTTAGGTGGCTCAAGTGGCTGTTCGATTCTAAAGGCGCACATAGATGAATGCAAACCACATTTCATGAGATGGAGGGAGCAACAAGAACAAAACCTTCCGAAATTAAATTAATCGCATTTACCTATGACATATAATGTATCATCATGTCAATTATAATAGAAAACTTCGTATGTAGTAACTATGTATTGGTGTATTACTTTATGGGCATTCATTATTATTGAAGTATTTGAATAAAATCATTATTTGAAGTCATCTTTACTGATTTTTACAAATCACATTACTATTCTATATTGTAAGTTGATATTTATTTATTATTTAATTATGATGATTATATAATTTACAAAATCAAGATTACTCTCAAAATGGTGTTTAAGAAAAATAGGAAGCAATTTTTTTTTCTTTTAAAACACGTTGCGCCACACTTGGAATTTCTCGTTGTTGCTGTATCAGTTTCTGCAATTTCCCAAAAACTCCACGATTTACATTTCCCTTGAAATGAGACGAGGAATTTTGTTTGTGATGATCTCGATTGTGTGTTGTTGTTGACAATCATCACAAGACGTAATCACTTGGTATATAACATCTAGTCTCGCCGTCATGTCTTCACTTCGCCCCAACGTGCCACGATGATAAGATCCCGTAGATGTTTTGTATTGGCCGCTGTTATTCAGGTAAGGTTTTAGGATCGTTATAATGTATACCATTTGATTGCCAAACCATTTCATGGTTGAGGCAATTAATTGAGAAGAGTTTTTTTGCACGGGATGCTTATTCTGAACCGTTTTAGTCTTCTAATTTTATGTTTTACTGCCTCGTTAGTGTAGTGGTCCTAAGGGCAACTGCTTTGCTAGAGTTCTTTTGTTCGATTGCTAGGTCGAGCAAAATGTGTTATTGGGTTTTCTATGAAATTCTTAGTAGCAGCTCGGAGTTAAGATTTGTGCCCAGTTAATGACAATGGGCTCACCCCCAATTGCATGGGACCTAAACATACCGGCGAACTGAAGGTGTACATTGGAACACCTCTGCCTAATCCTTCGAGGAATACAGGCCTGGTTGTATATTATGTTATTTAAATTTTTTATTATTTAAAAATGTTGTTGTCGTTGCCATTAAATTCTTATATAGAAAAGGTCTTGTTTAGTATAGTAATATTTTACAGGTGATATGTGGCCAGAAACAAGCGAAAGTCCCTCGAGAACTACGTGACCTTGGTATATATCATCTGTATCAAGAGAGAATACCAAGATACTGCTGGCGCCCGCCGCGTGATGTAGGTAGATTTTTTATATTCTAAAATGCTAAAGGAATTCTTCAAGTTAGTTATCACCTTTTAGGCACGGGATCCCTTCGTTCAACAGTGAACAATAATAAACTTAACTGCCCGGTGGCCTCGTGGTCGCAAGTGCGACTGCTGAGCGAGGGGTCCTGGGTTCGACTCCCAGGTCGGCCAAAAAGTCGGAGTTTGAAAGTTGGTGGTGTGACACCCCCGTGCCTTGGAAAGCACGTAAAAGCCGTTGGTGCTGCGCCTGATCTCTCTCCGGTCGTGTCGGATTTCCGTCCCATCAGGCTTTGAGGGTGAGGGAAGAGGAAGCGCACCTATGTTTGCGCATACACTTGTGCAATAGGTCTGGAGAATTTAATTTCATAATAAACTGCAATGATGAAAGCGATCTATGTCATGAGAGAAAGACTATACCTGGTCTAGTAAAATAAGGTGTGGTATAGAAGGGTTTAGAATATGTGAAAAGAGTTACGGCATCATCATCTACATTGAAATGGATTTCGGTAAAGTTGAACCTGAAAAGTTATTTGCAGTCAATGTTAACATGATAACAACGTCAGGTCAAAACCTACAACAAATAAAACCAAAAATCATCATCATATAAGCCACAGGACGTCCACTGCTGGACATAGGCCGTCCCCATGGATTTACAAAAGGACGGGTTGGAAGCGATCTACATTTAGCGTCTAAATCTTTGCAATACATTTCTTACAGATAAATAGGTACAAATGTTGTCCTATACCAAATTTTTATTCTGAGGAAGTTATGGATTTTTGTGGAATTGAGAAAACACCTATAGAAGACCACGAAGTTAAATTTGAACGTCCAAAAAGCCATAAAAAAGTAAGTAGGCATCTATTGCTGGCAATGGAAGATGTTGTTTAAGTTTATTCCATTGTTTAACAAATACAATGTTTGCCTCTCATGCACGAGGTTGTGGCTTCGCAACCGGCCATGGGCAAGTACCAATGTGACTTTTTCTATTTCATATGTAAGTACTTTCTAAGTTTATCTTGGACATCACTGATATCGGTAACCATGTCAGAGGCCCTTGAGGTGGTTAAGAAACTCTGACAACAGGGTGTGTGGGGTCGTTAGACCTTAATGCCCACACGATAAAGAAGAAGAAGCAAATATCATTGTTGCTTAGTATTACCTGCCCCTGAAAGCCAAACAATTTCGATTACTACAAAGATACCAAGGCTGACTACCCGCAACGTAATTAATAAAAAAAATAGGTTTTTGTTTATTAACATTCGTATTCAGATCCCTCAATATCAGGCAGGAGACAGATTAGAGCTAATCTCATCTATATAAGTATTCTGTATTCTATAAAAATACATACTATATAGATAAAAATACAAATAAATAAATTGAAGTGTCTGTTCAATTTCAAATTAACAGCTTTTCACTAAATTCATTTAAAAGTATATTACGGCAGTTACATAAAAAAAAATGCTTTTTATATTTTTATCTGTCTGTCTGTTTGTTCTGGCTAATCTCTGAAACTGCTGGAGTGATATTGACGGTACTCTCACTCGCAGATAGCTCATGTTATAAGGAGTAACTTAGGCTATTTTAGAAATTTTATTTGTTTGAGATAAATATTTATTTTATTTAAAAATCGAGGGTTACATGAAAATAAAACATTGTTGTGTTTTATAACCACAGCGCGACCGCAGTCGCGGGCAACAGCTAGTATGATATATTAAGTCCAAATGGACGGTTCTCGGGAGTTTCATAGACAAACTTTAACTTTTCTTTTTCTCCATAGCTTCCCTGCCAAGACGGTATATGTCTGATGAAGAACTCTAACTTACTACTGGAAAATTCAACCGTTGACTACGAAAAATTGGGACTTTACGTTGACAAATGGGCAGCCGCACACCCTGAATTTACTGATGCTATATTACTCGCTAAACCAAAATGTGTGAAGCCAAAAGGAGAGGATTGGTATAGGGGCCAACCACCAGATAGGTGTGATCCAGAAAGAATATTTATTTGCCTGCAAGCTCATATATTATGGGTAAGATTTATAAGAACTGCCTCAATAACCTAGTAGACTTAAGCACGACTGCTACGCTAGAGGTCTTGGGATCGATTTCCAGGTCGAGTAAAACATTAAAAACTTCAACTAGCCCTTATAAATATTATCTAAATAAAGGGAATGAGTGTACTTGTAAGGGAAGGAAATGTCTATTTCCAATACTTTATCCATTTTTGTTCGTATTACTCTATAAAATGTGTGGAGCAGCCAATTAATTTTTCTTATTTAATGACAGTGAGTCAGTGATAGCATGACGGTTGACAGGACGGCATGGAAGAAGAAAATGCATTGCGCGACCCCAAGTAACATAGGATATGGGCAGGAAGATGAATGACATTTTTGTGTTTATTGCATTTTATATTTTCATAAGATCACAGCACGCAAGATTATTCTATAGGGGACAAGTTTAGAATATTCATTAAATTCTGATATTTCAGTTTTATGATTTTGCCTTGTAAAAATTCTTTTTTTTCAGGAATGTAAACTAAGACCATCCGAAGATTGTGATCGTTTAAAAGAACACATGGACGAATGCAAGCCATATTATACGTATACAAAAGAAAATAAAAAAATAAACGAGTAAGAATGTCAAATGTACACGACAAATCAGAATAAACGCAAGTCCATCATAGATTTATAAATAAAAAAACTGAATTATAAACACAATTTATTTATTTACTCATTTCGGATAACAATGTACTCGTTGTTCATTTTGTTAGTGACGGCCCCGTTGGTCTCGTGGTCGCAAGTGCGACTGCTGTGCAAGGGGTCCCGGGTTCGATTCCCAGGTCGAGCAAAAAGTGTTATTGGGTTTTTCTATGCAATTCTCAGTAGCAGCTCTAAGTTAGGATTTGTGCCCGGTTAATGGCAATAGGCTCGCCCCCTATTACATGTAGTTCATTTTGTTAGTAAAATACCTTAAAAACTAAAATTAGTAGAACACAGACAAGGTTAAAAAAAAACAAAACAATGAGGTCCAAGGATGTACAGAGAATAATAAGGCAAGGAATAAGTTACCCGACCGTTCTCCTCACATACTGCCTCAGAATAGGCAAGGCTTTCGACCACTATTTTAATAATGCAATATTTTTAATAATAAGTATCAAACGTTTTAAGTGTTTGATTTTCTCCATCAAGTATTTTAAATATTTACAATGTATGACTAACAAATCATTTATACTTTCTAAATAGGTACAACATAATTATTTATAAAAACAAAATAAATACAATTCTGGGTAGTAATTAAATGATGCGTTTTTTTATCATTTAAGATATTTAACAAACAATTTAGTCATAGTAGCTAACATTAATTTGATTTGGATTGTTCCTGAATAAAAAAGAACCTTATGGCTCAAGTTTAAAATCTCATACCCGGTAGTACCTACTTGGCACTTGGCCTCGAAGACCACGGCAACAAACTCCTACACTGTGCTAAATTTACTATTACCCATAAATTGGAATGAACGTAACTTGGCCAAAACTAAGTTCAGGGCGAATGTCATGCGTCACACCGGTAACTTCACCTTGCAAATAAACATGAAAATCAATGGAAATGTTGCCGTTGAGATCACTTTGGACGTTCAGTAAAATAATAGATAGTTAGAAATCCTCAACAGCTCGGAGTTAGGATTTGTGCCCGGTTAATGGCTCGCCTCCTAAACACGGGACCTAAAACATACCGGCAGGCTGTGGGTGTAAACTGGTACACCTCTGTCTAACCGTTCGACTAAGGAGCTGGCGGTACGGCAGAGGCACAGAACTTCTCGGCCCAGCCACCGCGGGAGACACTCCGGGAGTCGGGAGCCGCGAGACGACTCCCGGCCACACTCGATGCGGGTCTGTGGTACGTTAACTTACGACAGGCCATGTCGACGGCACGTTCGTGTTCTACGCGCTCCTCTAAGAGATGTCAGCAAGCATTTAGAGAGGCCACTCAGGGCCGGTGCCTGCCGAGGCTGCGAGTTGTTCGAAAGAGATACCGCGCCCCCAGAATGCAAAGGGCACAAGTAGGATGGTATGTTGGATAGGTTTTAGTCAGTAAAAGTCTGACACTAAAGGTAATAAACAAAAAGAAAACCCGGTGTTTATAAATGGCCGTAGTTTTAAGTGACGTCACATCCATGTTGGATCTCTCTTGCTAATCGGTACGTAATAAATAGTTTTACCGTATTTTTTGGCTGATTATAATTTCAATTTCACATTTTGTCATCTCTACTCCGGTATTTATATCTTCTGTTAATAAATGCGATTTTAAAAAGTTCATGCATTTTCCCTATTACCTTTTTTAGCATAATTTGAAAGTAATTCAGGCTTCGTTTAATTCGGCTTTTAATAATGATCATCAATGCTCTACAAAAAAGTGTTAAGAGATACACTTTAGTTTAGAGAAAAAAAGGTATAGTCACATCTGCAAAAACACTGTTTTGTTTTTACTTAATTAAAAATCTGCCTAAACAGTAGGCTGATATATTAATTAAAATCGTTAAAAATGTACTCGTAGGTAATCTCATTACAGCAACAATAAATGTCAAAAACGTAGGGAGAGTGAGATTACATTGCGATGGTTCCTAAAACTTACATACTGTAATAAAATGATTTGAATAAGTTAGAGAAAAAAAGAGACAACCGCCTTCAAACACGACAAAGTGAAAAATAACTTGAATTTCGAAAGTAGTTTTGTATTGCCGCCGACTTTAAAAACTAAAGTTGCTGTCGATATAACTATAATATGACAAATCTAAGGGCGCTTTCAATTTAGACGATTGGTGCCGGACTGCTGCAGTCCGGGTATCGTACTGCGCACGGGCGGTTATGATTTTTCATACAAAATGTCTCGACGCAAAGTCGTGCGACAGCAGTGCGGCGCACGTCCGTTGGCGGAACGGCAACAACCTGTCAGTGTCTCAGCTCAGTCGTTGTTCGCTAGTCCTGTGAACGCATCGTGTTTCTTAGAAATTCGATCGGACTGCAGCCGCGTATCTCTTCAAATAAGACGATTTACGTCGTACTGCTGTCGTCCGGCAGCAGTACGGCTCATGTTCGTGACAACCGTGCGGCAGCAGTCCGGCACCAACCGTCTAAATTGAAAGCGCCCTAAAAGTATATTCTTTCAAACAAAAAAATAATTTTCCACATGGGCTAGTAAATGACAGTGATCTGAAGTAGTAAACAAAAAATTAAACAACTGAAATAAAAAAAGAAAGAATAGGAAGAAAAATAAAGGGAAAAACACTACTTACCTAACTCCGCTATACAACTTGGATGTATACTTGCGCCACGTTCAATGCAGAATATTCAATAACAAACAACTGTCAAATTAAAGAATAGAGCGAGTACAAAAAAACGGTAATTTAAAAAACTAAAAAACCCGACTGCTATTCTTTAAAAAGCCTTAAAACAAGATAAATTGTAGCAGTCGGGACCCATTCTAGAAATGGAGGGTGAGTGAAATGAGAGCACATACCTATATTACATTGCAGATGGTCCCGAATGGGTCCCGACTGCTACAATTTATCTTGTTTTAAGGCTTTTTAAAGAATAGCAGTCGGGTTTTTTAGTTTTTTAAATTACCGTTTTTCATTTTTTTATTTTTTCAGTGTTTAAAAAAAAAAATTAATAAATCCTGTGTCACTCTCACGGTAAATACGAATCTAACGACACCTCTCAAGCTAAAATCCATCGAGCCGTTCAGCCTGCAGAGCGAGCCAAACATTTGAATTTGGCGCCAAAAATCCGCCATTTTGTTTTTTTTTTATATACCCAGTGTCACTCTCACAGTAAATACGAATCTAACGACACCGCTCAAGCTAAAATCCATCGAGCCGTTCAGCCTGTAGAGCGTGCCAAACAATTATACATACAAACATACATACATACATACAAACATACCCTCGAAATACATAACCCTCCTTCTGTCGCAGTCGGGTAAAAAGGCCTTTTTTCGTAACCTTTAAATTTTTTTATTGTATTTTATAAGACAAACTGTTCAGGAAACACTTGCAATAATGCAAGGACTTACTAAATAATTCAAAAGTAAGTTATAACTCTACCTATATTACTTTTATAACATGCAGCAAGTGCTTACATACCCACATTTTTAAAATATTTGTTGTTAAAATATTCTTTTTCGAATTTGGCTAAAGTATAGTAAACATAGACACAGTTTCAAAGCTTAACTTAGCTTACCTACCTCGCACATTTCTGTTGGAAAAACAGAAATTAATTACGAGAATTATTTTCCGAACTTGATTGATTTGAAATACACGTCTTAATTGACGAGCAAAAATGGCATCTGCTATTGTTTACGGGTAACAATTCAAATGATAAAACGTAATGAATGAAGCAGATCATAACTCAAATAAAAAAAAAAAACAACCAACTCAAACTAACAAATCACACAAAACAAACTAACTCAACTCAAATAACTCAAATTAACTCAAATTTTGTTCTTTTGTTTTTATTTGCACCTACCGTGTTATCTCTTCACCACCTTTGGTTGACTGGTAGAGAATGCCTAAGGCATTAAGTCCGCCTTTGTACTTTTTGTTGCATAAAGTTTAAATAAATAAATAAATAACTCAACGTTATATCAGACGAAGAATTTTGTTTACCGTGATTATGAGTCTATATTATTCAATAACACAGAATGAATATAATTATAAACAAATTCATCACAAGCAGTAATCGCTCGCTATAAATTTGCTAGTATCTCCGTCATGACCTCATTTCAGTTCAGCACAATGATGATAATCCGTAGTTGTTTAGTGTTAGCTGCCGTAATTCAGGTAAGAAATAAAAAGATAAATTCTGAATTTTAAGGTTTTCGTTTAATAAAACCAGGTAGAAAATACCTAGGGGCTAATTTCCGTTTTTGTATCAAAGGTCGCTTTTTAATCTAAGTCTCAATATGACAATTTTTTTTAAATTTTTACCCATTTTTGACCTTCTTTTTTATTTGACTTTCTGATGTGTTTATGATCATACGGAGGTTTGCCTGGTCGTGAAATCTTTATTTCGTGTTTTGAGCAGATCCTAAAGTTATTCTGATATTTGAATCCATTATTTTTGTCTTAAAAATCGTATTCTTTTTAGCAGTTTTGTTCATTAAACCTATTACGTGGAATCTAAACATACCGGCGCCCTGTATAGGCAGAGCTGTACCAATGCACACCATAGGTACAGCTCTGCCTAACCTTAATACAGGCGTGATAGTATGCGTTTATTAAACTTCTGTACAAGTTAAATTAATCTTTTATAGGTGGTATTTGGCCGATTTTTCCCGAAACCGCAGCGAAAAGCGCATGGTCGCCCGGTACTAGGGCCCATACCGGCATACTGTTCGAACGTTCCACGTAATGTATGTAATTTATTTTTCTATACTCGAAGATCTAAGTACAAAACATAAGAACTGATATTTATCACACTACTGGTTTTTGCCCGCGACTTCATCCGCATCAAATTTGACATATTATCCCACGGGAACCGTACATTTTTCCGGGATTAAAAGTATCCTATGTGCTATTCCACACCACAATCTATCTCAGTACTCATTTTCATCCAGATCCGTTCAGCCGTTTGTGCGTGAAGAAGAGACAAACATACACACACACAAACTTTCGCCTTTGTAATATTAGTGTGATACCCCCCCTTTACGGGAACGACAATTTAGTAAGGTTTTAGTAGACCTTTTTGTTAAGCAGTGGACAAGAAAAAACTGCTAAGGGTAGAGATGCAATGGTACAATAAGGTATAGTAGGAAGAGGAGGATGTGTAAGAAAAGATTTACAATGAAACTAAAAACAACGAGAATAGCTACGAGAAATAAAAATCTTCATTACATTATGTTCGGTTTAAAGAAGTTATATTTCTCAAAAAGAACATACATTGTTCACTTAAACATGAGAAACTTAATGGGCTATCCGAACACAGGACACCAAAAACTCATTTTTTTCTGGCGTATTGACGTATAACAAGCCTGAAAATTGAATGTATAGTTAAGGGTTCAAAGAAAAGACTTATAAATCTATAAATATTGTATGAAAATAAAGCAATATCAAGGTAAAAAAATCGAAAAAGACCGCATACATTTTTTTTTTCTTCGTGTGGGTCTCAAATTTAAGCGTTAACTATGTTATTTTATTTTGCTAACAGACTATTTATATGTTACACACTACATTTATTACAGGTAGACTTGGACAAATGTTGTCCAACACCAAATCTGTATTCCGACGAAATAATGGAAATTTGTGGTTTTAATACAATGCTCCGAAATGCTTCCGGAGCTCCAATTAAAACCAAAGGCCCTAGAAGAGTAAGTAAACCAAAGAGAGTAGAGTAAGTACTAGCAGAAGATGATCTTCGCGATCTAGTAGGTACCTATAAGCCTGTCAAGGGAGCGGTGAATGCTTATATGCGAATCCGGCTCCCCCGACCACAGGCAGAGATGGAACACCGTGGTTGTTTTAGCCGGTAAGAATCCGGCATTCGCCTCCATCGCCCCCACGACAGACGTAGTCCACGAGGATTTCCACTGCCAAAAATCTATAAGTCTATTTGGCTTTTTTTCGTAAAAGTTTTCTTATTGACTCTTTCTATAAACAAGCTATCAGATGTCAATTTTATTGCACGGATTCAAAGATTTACAAAATATAAAAGTTTGGTGAAGCAGCACCAAAAAAAGCAGAGCAGTTTGTTGTTAGCATTATAAAGATTATATATCATTCACTTATCATCCCGGCATCCGTCCACCACCGTCTCATTTCTGCGAGGATCGCCCCGAGGACACGGTGGAGCATGCTTTGGCGGTGTGCCCTGCTTGGGCTGAGCACCGCCGAGTCCTCGAGGCGGCTATCGGCGGCGGCGCCCTCTCGCGTTCGGCACTGGTTCAGGCCATGGTCCGGAGCGAGAGGGAATGGGAAGCAGTCGCCTCCTTCTGCGAAGCTGTAATGCTAGAGAAGGAGGCGGCGGGACGGGAGAGGACAATCCCCCGTCCCAGCGGCCGCCGCGGTAGACGCTCCGGGCGTCGGGAGCCGCGAGACGACTCCCGGCCACCATAGACGCGTGTCTGTGGACGGTGAGCAATGGGTAGCTCACCGTCCGTACGTTCACTAGCGACAGACCGTGTCGACGGCGCGTTCGTGTTCCACGCGCGCCTCAAAGAGATGTCAGCAAATTTGGATGAGGCCACTGAGGGCCGATGCCTGCCGGGGCTGCGGGTTGTTCGAAAGTGATACCGCGCCCCCGGAACGCAAAGGGCACATGAAAGGAACATAGACGGGTTTTAGTCAGTAAAAGTCTGACACTCCCTCCCGCCCCTCCCAGGGCGGGGGAAGTTATTTGATGATTTCCCGTCTATAAAAAAAAAAAAAACCGGCTCATTTCTAGACGTCAACTCATTGTCAATGTGGGGCCCGTGAGTTGTCGCCTCATTGTCGCCTGTTGGGTGGGGGCCCCGGCGTTACGCGTCAACAGGTTGTGGTCAACAAATCAACATCGCATGTCAATGGCCTGCCTGATTTTAAGCGTTCACCGCTGCATATGTACACTTGCAACACCAGAGGCTTCACTCATGCGTTGCTGACCCTGTAAAAACCTCAAAACTCCCACACACTCACATTGCATAGCAACACGTGATAAGCGAGCGGACTAAGTACTCCTGTGACAAACCATCCGCTGAGGTTAGGTAGTTGATGCTCCTAAGTGAGAGCATTTGTTTGGAAGTTCATATAAACAGCTCTCAACGACACGAGTCTGATCGGGTACCAGGTTTATAAGTGAGTGGCTACCTCTAACTTCCATGAAGGCCGTTTACTTTATAAACAGACCAAAACTAGAACAAAATGAGTAGTTGTAGGGCTATTTGTGAAGAAGCTCGTCCGGGGAAATACTACCATCAAGGCTACCTATTTCTGCCGCAAGCGTTGCTGTGTTCCGGTTTGAAGGTTATGGTTGCTGGTGTAATTACAGGTACATGAGACATTACAACTTTATCTCTGGTATTGCAAATGTCTATAGGCAGCGATGGCCGCTTAACATCAGTAACATAGTTTGCCATCCAATGATATAAAAAAATGACAAGACAACATATATTATAATTCTCAGATGTTTCGCTTAACTTTATATTTATTTTAATTACAGTTGTTACCGTTTTGTCGGGACGGTATGTGTCTAATGAAAAATGCCAATTTACTAACGGAAACTGGAAACATTGACTACGAAAAACTGGATTATTACATCGACCAATGGGCATACGCTAACGCTGATTTTACTGAAATTATTATGGCCACAAAACCTTTGTGTATAGAGGAAACTCAGGCAAATAAGTGGCGTTTCAAAAAGAGACCTATGTGTCCTCAAGATAGAATATATCTTTGCCTGTCTTCTCGCTTATTATGGGTAAGATTTATTACAAAACACGTCATACGGCATTTTAGTGTGTATTGAAACTAACTCCAAAGTCTATAATACGCAGAATTGTTTAAATTAATTGGGAAATCAACAACAAAAGTAGATTGACATTTCAGATTTTTTTATACTTATTATTGAGCACCATATCAAAGGAAATACGAAATAGATCTAAAATTAAGATAAAATTAACTCGTAGTTATTGCCTACAATTCTAAATATCAGAGCATTGTGTTATTTCGTGTCTATGTAAATTATATGTAAAAGTAACATTGTAAATCGTATTTTGTTGCTGACCGTACTATGACTTTAGAGTTACGAATTTTTACTTTGACTTAGTTAGGTAAGAATCTTATGCAGTACTTACTTAGTGCTAGACACTTCTAAATATAATTTTTCGCTTCTTTTTTCTCTTTAAGAGCGCGCATCCAGAAAGTTGGCAACGTCGCAGACAGCTGTCAAATATTTCCCTGTTTTGATTAATTTGTCAATATTACTGTATGAAAATAAGAAATATGGCTTACTAATGCACTAGAATATTCATTATGAAATGCAATAATTAATATCGTAACACCGAATATTTAGTTTTAGATGTAAAAAAAGTATCTGGAAACTTTACAAATGCCTTTTTTACACCTAAAACGGGTACAACATCAGTTTCAGTGTTTTAATTGCAATTCATTATTAATATTCTAGTGCATTAGTAAGCCATATTTCTTATTTTCATACAGTAATATTGACAAATTAATCAAAACAGGGAATTATTTGACAGCTGTTTGCGACGTTGCCAACTTTCTGGATGCGCGCTCTTAACCACTGCTGTTGAGAATAAAGTGTAATGTATGGAAAAGAATTTATATGGCAAATATGACTGGCTTGAAAGACCTACCCTGACCTTATTGGTGAGGTTCTTCAGAAAGGTCAGGTGCACAGTACTCGCAACCGCCGTGCTTGTATGACTAGATGTATGTGGACGAGGCGAAAGGAGTATGTAAGGATCGTAGCAGGTGGCGTTCTGTGATTTCTGCCTACTCCCAAGGGAAAAACGCGTGAGTTTATGTATGTATGTATGTATGGAAAAGGTAAAAAAAGACCTTGCATAGAGCCTAAAATCATTGGCGTATCCAGAGTTAGTTTTCAGGGGGGGGGGGGGGGCCTCCTTCTTCCTTGCCCCTAAGAAGCCATGGCCGATGCGATGCAATGCGGTCAGGCGGAAGGTGAGCCCTACAGCCTGGGGTGGGCACAAGACCATTCTGGGGTGGGCACGGCCCATCCAGCCACCCCTCCCTAGCCTATATACGCCTATGCCTAAAATCTATATAAAAGTGTTGTCAGCGGGTGTTTTGATAACTTTTTGCTTTCAGAGCTGTGCCGTAAAACCATACAAAGAATGCCAGGAGTTTCAAAAACACATGGAGGTATGCAGGCCTCTTTATGGGGAATAGAGAGAAAACAGAAAAGAAAAACACGAATTTATTTTAATGATCGCTTTGCGTTATTGATATTAAAATAGTTTTTTTTTGGACTTGAAGACTTGAAGTACCTATACTGCAAAAATTATGTGTGCAAATGTTGAGTAAATAAACTTAAAAGAGTTCTAATAAATACGTAATGATATAAATGAAGTTATTGTTGTCCCTGTGTCGACGCAGGTTAATGACCCCTAATTTCATCAGCTACGAACTAAACGGCTATAATATTATATAGAAAATTTAAAAAAAAATGGTCTAGTACTGATACTAAAACTACCAAAAAAATAATCCGCACATTTTACTTTTACATCGTTCTGGAGCCGAAACACTGAAACTTCAGTCGAGTAATAGTTTCTATTGGCATTGTTATTTTTTTAAGACGTCTCAAAGAAGTTGGAAATTTATCATTTTTCTTTTAAATTATTCAAGTTAAATGTTAGAAGCGCTTCTGTCTGATCAATGAATAGATTTTTCAAAGGCTACCGTTTGCATGTGTAGTCGATAAGGGTTACGCACAAAATAATATACCGCAAGGAAGCATTACTTCGAGTTCTCACTATTTCAATTGTTTTCTTTTTTTTTTATTAAAAATAACAGTGCCAATAGCTTCTGTTACTATGATAGGACTTATGGCTTTCAGTTCCAGAACGATGTAAAAGTAAGTATGTATAAACACATAACAAATTAATTGGTTAAAATACTAAATTATAAGCATAATGGCATGTAATCTACAACACTTATCTTCTAACTCAATCATTTGTTTTAATCCACTAACTAATAGAATTTTTGGAATACTAAGGAGACTACTAACCGTTGGTATGTCACATAAAAATTTGCACATCTGGAAGTGGAATAATTATAGTAAAACCTTTGTCAATTTTACCATTATATAATGTATTCATATACTAACAAATAAAGCAATAATTCATTCTTTTGACATAAAACTAACCATTTTTACACTATTCCATAATGTGAACAAATACAAAATAAGTGATAAAATGCTTAGTTTTTTTTGTGGTATTAAGAAGTCTGCCTACTCCACTTTTCCAAACAACTATCGTGCTAGCAACGTATCAGGCAAAAAAATGTTCTTTGTTTTTTTGAAGTATAAGGCCATGCCCACTACACTTCGACTTTTAATCGTATTCTGTAACTTGAGAGTTCAAAGGAAAATAACACATAAATCATCACGCCTGTATTTCCCGAAGGGTTAGGCAGAGTTGTACCAAATGTAAACCCACAGTTAGCCTATGGTATGTTTAAGTCCCATGTAATAGGGGACAAGCCTATTGCCATTAACCGGGCGCAAATCCTAAGTCCGAGCTGCTACTGAGAAAATTATAATACAATTAAAAGTCGATGTATAGATCTTTTCGTCACACCGACACCATCGCGTGTCATGCACGGAGCGTCCACGATTGTCTGGTGATACTAGTGGGCCTAGTATTATTTAGTTACAGCGGCCACAATATTTAACAACTAATTAGCAATAACATTAATTATCAGCTCGGAGTTTGGATTTGTGCCATGCGAGCTCCATATTAGGTACATGGGACCTAAAACATACCGGCGGACAGTGGGTGTATATTGGTACACCTCTGCCTAACCCTTCGGAGAATACAGACGTGATGGTATATAATAATTAACACTCTATAAGTGTGAGCCTATTACGCTTTCAAAGATACAGCCTTGTGACAGAAAGACAAATAGGAGAAGAAACGGATAAACGAGATCAATTGGGCACTGTTTGAAACCTTTGGGTAGGTACGGAACTCTAAATAACTCATCAACATCTGCTTACCCTTTTTTCCAACTATGGTGATGTCGGCTTCCAGTCTAACCGGATCCAGCTGAATACAGTGTTTTACATGGAGCGACTGCCTATCTGACCTCCACAATCCAGTTACTGGGCAAAACGAGAACTCTAAATAACTAAACTTATCAAATATTATGATACCTATGTGATGGAACACGAGTCTATTCCTGTTGTAGTAATTGCAAAACAAGCTTCTCTTCTTACTTAAACAGTACATCTACAACTAACGTATTAAAAAGTAGTTACAATTTAACCAGTAGATCATTTATTTGCCTGCTGCCTTCCAGATCACCACTAGAAGGCATAACGTGGTATAAAAAAACTATTTGCAATCATTTGCAAAGAATCTTTTTGGTATAGTGGTAAAAGAATTAGTGGCACTAATGAAAGCACTAGTTTTTGCAGCGTTTCTCATTTATGTAAGTATTATTTTAAGCTGAAACGTTAAGTGTTATCTATTCAGTCTCTCCCCCCCCCCCCCTCCTACTTTCCTCATGTTTCCCTTTCTTTTCTTCTTTAGTATAAGAAATTCCATTTTCTTTTTTTTCGTATTCGCCGAAGGGTTAAGCAGAGGTGTGTACACCCACAGTTCGCAGGTATATTTCGGTCCCATGTAATAGGGGGCGAGTCTATTGCCATTTATATATTTATTTATTTAAACTATATGCACAAAAAAAAGTACAAAGGCGGCCATTAACCGGGCATAAAATAATCCTAACTACTACTGAGAATTTCATAGAAACACCCATTAACACTTTGCTCTACCTGGGAATCGAACCCAAGACGTCTAGTGTAGCAGTCGCGCTTAGGACTACTAGGCTAACGAGACAGTCGCGTTTTATACTATTATTTTTATATTATAGTAATTGGTACCGGCATGCGACAATGTATATCGCGACATAAGTGGCGTCGTTAATGTCCTCTAAAGTGCAGGTATAGGGACACCTCGGGCACTGCAGCAAGTAGGCCATCGCCTGGTCAAGAGATCCTTGACCTTAGTTTAACTGGCAGACAATGCTTAAGGCATTAGGTCTGTCTTTATACCCTTTGACTGCCTCGTTAGCCTAGTATGCCACGACTGCTACGCTAGAGTTCGGTTCGATTCCCAGGTCGAACAAAGTGTTATTGTTATTTTCTATGACATTCTCAGTAGCAGCTTGGAGCTAGTGACAATAGACGCGTCCCCTATTACATGGGCACTAAACATGGTGGGGAACTGTGGGTGTACATTGGGACACCTCTGCCTAACCCTTCGGCCGATACAGGTGTGCTAGTATGTTATGTTTATAACTTTTGTTGCATAAAGCATAAATAAATAAATGTTGAAGTACAACATTTGCTCAACAACTACCCAATATATTTTTCTCAAATTAAAGGTGTTGCGGGAGTTTTGTCAACCACAATCCCTCGTTGTACATAAGTGTATGCCAAATGCAGACCTACTGGTAAGTTGGAAAGCATTATTATGACAGGTATTTTCTTTAATTTCATTGGGAAATCCTTATCCTGGATTCTAACCAGCTAAAGTACTAGATACAAATATGTAATATTTTTATATTTCCTCGATATACAGGGTGATTGGAAGATGGGTGCAAAGCTTTAAGGTGAAGATAGTACAGACAATTTAGAACTATTTAAGCCATGGTTGTCTTAGGCGAAGTCTTACCACTTTTTTTAACCTCATTTTTATGTTTGTTTTCGAAAATTCCCAAAATTGTAACTTAACTGCTTATTTTTGGCAAAAAATCCATAGGATAAATAAAGTTATCATTTCGAACACATAAAGTAGCTTTTTTAATGAAAAACAAAAATTTTGGGAATCTTCGAAAACAAACATAAAAATTTGTTAAAAAAAATGGTAAGACTTCGTCTAAGACAACCATGGCTTAAATGGTTTTAAATTGCCTGTACTATCTTCGCCTTAAAGCTTTGCACTCATCTTCCAATCACCCTGTATATATTATCTTTAACGTCGTTATGCCTATTATTTAATCTATTTAATTTATATCAAGCTTCCCATGACCGAACCACATGCAGCACAACTTTTTGTCATGATAAAAATAATAGAATATGTATCTGTTTCATAAGAATCCAATATGTTTTCTTTACTATTCTTGCTGCTTATTGATAGCTAATCTTGTTCTTGAATTTACCGCCATCTAGCTTAAACGAACGGAACTGTCATGACGGTCTGCTCGGCGTTTTAGTAAAAGCGCTGGTTTCCATTTGATAATTTGAATGGAACTAGATTTCGCTTATTTTAGTTTCCGAAATAGAAGATACAGAATTGTTTTTTTTTTCTTCCTTTTCACTGTCGTCGTCTTCATCATCATCATGTGTGTATGGGCATAGCACTAATCGCGACTCTTAATTATTTATGGGTTCACCTTGTAGGGGACCCTGCCAAGCCTGTAGCTTTCGGTTCAAGATCACTATTCTAGAACTTATGTAGTCCATACTTGGAATGATAATAATAAATCGCTTATCTAGTTTTTCTGGAGGTCGCCAAGCGACTGGTCGATTCTTCACGTAACTAGAGGGGTAGCCTTTCCTTGAGCTAAAGAATCAACATTGCCATACAACGTGGCAATTAGGGCACTTATCTCATTGAAAGCGATGCGGATAAGTTTTATTGATATAATCTTCATTTTTTTATTAACTGTGTAGTTTAGTTTTAGTTTGTAATTTAATTATTATTATTTATTAGAATATTGTGTCATTAAAAAATCCTACTGAATATGTTTGCTTTTTAATGTTACTTTACATTTTTAGTATCGTCATTGTTGCATCTTCCCTCCGTTCTTCACGGGGGAGGTTGCTAGAGAATGCGGAGGAATGATATCTCCAGATTTCGTTGACGAAAAAAATAACATAACTGGGTTCAGAAGACGAGCTCCTGATGTAAGTAATTTAATAAGTATTAGTCACATAGAAAAGACACGATCATTGATCACCACCATTAACTACACATTATGTGATTATTTATTTATTTTTGATATTTATAGCAATGCACATAATTCTGCCAACGTCATAATTGAAATGGAATAGAACAAAAATAGGGATCAATTGACTGATCGTGTTGTATATAGGACAGTCCTGCTAGCAGTGGGATAATACGACGTTTATGAAGGAGAATATTCAGTCCTGAGGGCAGAAAGGACCAGAAGGCATTTCTTAAAACACTGTTATTTTAATATTACTTTGGTCAATTTAACTATACTAACGTTAACATAAGTAACAACAGTTAACTTTCACGCATCCCTTTGTGTCTATTGGCCTAGTTCTGTTCTGCCTCCTGCTTGTTTTAAGGGAAGTGGAAATTATGTTTTCTCTTTTGCCCTAGAGTGGGGCAATAATAGGATGATACGCGTTTATCTAGACTTATAATAAATCCTGTCGTTTTTTTATAGTATGTAACGTGTAATTATTTTATGTCCCAATAATGTTAAATAATATAAAATATTTTTTTTCAGTGTGCCCATTGGCTTTGTGTCTTGGACAAATACAGCCTCTTAAATTCAGAAGCATACTTAGAACTCGATAAATACTATGCTCATCTTGATCTTTGGGTATCATTGAACCCAATGTTTGCAGACGCCATGGTTGAAGCTAAGATTTTCTGCAAGGATGAATTCCGACCCTCTTTCCCTTTGCACACTTGTACAGTCTTCAATTTTCAATCGTGTATAAGAAATTATATAAATGTGGTAAGTTTATTTCATCAGGAGGGCCGTTAGCTTGTTTGCCATTTTCAGTGGTATAAAAAAGGTTTTTATTCGTAAAAACATACATTGACAAAATGCCAGTTTGTGAATGTGAATGACCCCAAAGAAATATCTATAATAGGACATACAAATATTTTTTTCGTGCGGAAATTGAACCCTCGACACGCAGCCACTTATTTGCACAGACACTGTCTTGTCCTGACCTCGTCGCCATAAATTAAATTAATTACATAAATTAATTAATATATCTTTTTTTTTACCGATTCTTACTGGAAATCATCAGCTTTTGTAGTTTATACTTCCGTAATATGGGTAAAATTGTAGTGTCTCTCCCACATACGCCACTAATGAAGTATCAACTCTGAGTCGGTTCAAATTAAAATCAACTTTTATCAATCCTACTAGGTGTTATCAAAGATATAAAAATATTACTGTTTTCAGGAATGTCCAGTTTACGTACCGACTCCTGAATGTACTGAGCAAAAGGAATTCTTAAGAGATTGTAAACAGTATTTTCATCATAAAAAATAAATTGTTTTCCGAATACACAATTGTTTCAGTTGTTCTTTTTTACCGACTTTTTTTTACAGCAAATGGGTAACGCCAAAAGGTAAATTAAATGGACACTTACTCAAAACATCGCATTTATTCTAATATTGAAACTAATAAGACAGTGAAACGACAATATTCCACGCCAAACGTACTAACTTACACTACTTAATTATTAACTATTACAGTACAATTTATGCATACATTCAACAATAATTCATTAGCATTCTTTTATACATACATGATATGAGACAGAGTAAAAGTACGTCCAGCCGTACAATTCTTATTGTACCGTTCAACGAGCCTACTCCATACACTTATTAATACTGTCACGTAAATGCTCATAGAACAACTTTCGTTATCACACTCACCAGTATTCCCTTATCACTTTCCTTTTAGGAATGTTATTTAAACTAAGCTAACAGTCTTTGTAACGCCTTCAAGGGAGAAGCCGAGGGTTGTACCGCCCGAAGTACAATATCATACCGGATGGGTTGTGCCTCACAAAGTAGAGGAAGGGTCGGTCGAACTTTAGTCGCGCCGGCAGTGCACTCCGAGCTGGCAGACGTGCCTGTCTCGGCCTGAGGTGCAGCGGCAGATGCATCGCATCGCCAACGTCATGAGGGTCGTGGAACGCTCTCTGGTAGTCTCTTGGCTCATCCCAGTCGTTTAACCATCTGGCGCGTCGTCTTTGTGAAACACTTAGAGTCTCAGGGTACTCCTCAGCGTGATGTTGTTCTCCAATACCATCTTCGCCGCAAGTGGCAAAAGTGTTTAGTTGAACCATGTCCGATAAGTAAAGATCCTTAGACGGTCCATTTAAGCCACCAAGATCAGCATGGTCGCCATCGAATAGGTCTTTCAATCCCATTTTCCTCAAGCTCAATGAGACGTTGAAAGTTGATTTCTGAGAGAATCTAGGGATTTGCAGTTCTAAGCCTGTCCGAGGAAGCAGAGTGCGTAAGACGCGGTTCCATGTAGGAGTCGTTGGCAAAGCGTCTAGTAGTCTTTGTTCAAGTTTTTCCAAATCATCAGCGTGTACTACATTTCCTTGCTGACCAGGCATTAGGAATAGCGTGCTGACTATAGTGTTAGTATTCCCTAAGGCGGCTGCAGTGGCGTCTAGAACTGGATCGTAACCAGCCAAGAATCCGCTCTTGTAAACAACGGCTGGCACAGGCACGAGACGTCGTTGGCGTACGTTCGGAGATACCACGAAGTACATCTCACCGTCCCTGCCTTCTACAGACGTTCCTGAGCAGTCAGTCTGAAAAATAAAAGAAAAGGAATTCAATCTTAGAATAGTTTTCGAGTGTTTGTGAATATGGAATAGGTTTACTAGTGCCCTGCAACAAGAAGTATAAAATAAAGTAACGTTTTTGTTTTATTTATTTATTACCAGCCCCTTAACTGGCAAAGAATAACCCTAATTGATGTCTTTAATGAAAACATTTAGAGGATACTTTCCTTACTTATTTCCTTACTTTTACTTTCAAGAATTAACTAGAATAACAACTAACATCTTGTAAATGGTACCTAATATAAATAAAGACAAAAATGTAAGGACAATTTGACACTCACCTCAAAAATATTTGCCGTAAATGCGGCTAAAGGTGGTTGCATAACAATGTTATTAGTTTTCATGTATTCTGGAATCTTGCCCCAAGTATACCTCTTCACAAGTAAGTTAGTCCTCCTTCTTATTATATCACTAATTAATTTAAAGTTTATCTCTTCAACATGGCCATTGTAAAAGTGTTGAGCCCTTTCCTTGTAGAATGTAAGGATTTTTCCCTTATTTCTGTCACTGTAAAGTTCCCTAATAAATGCAGAAACTGCTACTCCGGATTCTGGACTTGTTTCAATTGAGTCAGAAATATTTTTTAACGTAAAGTGAGGATTAAATGTTACCATGTCATCTAGTTTAAGGATCTCATTCATTTCTCCCGAGGTAGCACCTCTGGCCCCCATAAATATCATGGCTAACATAGAAAATATAGAATAAGGCGACAAAACAAAACTTCTCTTTTTATCGATATCGTCAATCATCACGTTCCAGAATCTAAAAGCTAGTTCATTGGAAAGTTCAGAAAAGCGCGCAAGATCTTCACCCAAATCCCTAGTTGTCACTTCCAACCCTTGGTTTTCTTTAGAAAACTCTAAAACAATATCTTTGTCATCGGTGTCTGAATTATAATGGTTTTCAGACTTCACTTTATCCTTAGGAATTTCATTTGCTTTCGGTGGAGAAAGAGTTGGTATGAGCTTCCATGAATTATTTCTTTCGCTAACTAATTCCTCTTCATCAATGTTAACCTTTTGTATTTTTTTCTTGAAGTCGTCAACTTTAGGCAATGGCTCTGGAAGTTTATCTTTTTTGTTACTGATATTGGTTTTTTCAGGCAAATTGATTTTATTGAATTTTGATTGGGTAATCTTTTGTGGTGCGATAGTAGTTGTTGTTGTAGTATCTGGATTTGATAGCGTTGTAGTAATTTCTATACCAGAAACATTAATACTATCAGTCTCGGTAGTTTTATTCCCGTTTTTTGACAATTCTTTATCAGCTTTTGTTTCTGTACTTTCTTCTTTGACTTCTTTATTTTTTTCAACTGAATTGTCCATATTATTTTTATTTTCAGTAGTTTTGTCAACGTTATTTTCATTTTCAGTAGTTTTATCAACGTTATTCTTGTTTTCAGTAGAAACTGGTTCAACTTTATTACCATTAGTTGAAACTGAGATTTGCACAAAATTATCACTATTGTCTTCAGGTTTTTCTCCTTTTTGGCTTTCGACTTTTGTGCTATCAAATGGCTTTGTTTTTGTTTCATTCTGTTTCTTTTCAACTTCATTTATTTTATTCTTTTTATTTTCGGATGATAAATTGATTTTGCTACTGACATCATTATCTTTTATTTGTACTATTTCTTTTGGTGGGCTTACTGGAGTTTCTGTAGTTGAACTTGTTTCTTTTTTAACTTTATTGGATATTTCAGAGGTTGTTTCGGAATCTTTTGCACTTTCTTCCGTCGTAAGCTCTACATTTTTCTCAGTAGTCGGAACTTTTACTTCTTTTTTGGAATTTTCTTCTGAGTCAACAATAGATTGTGGCGCTTCATTCACTACTTGCGATAGCAAGTCACCCATAGACTCAGATAAAATTGGGTCAATAGTAGTTGCTTCAGCAGCAGCAGTCGTAGTGAACAACTCTACTTTTTGAATGTTGTTAATAATAATATTTGGTTTTTTACTGTCATTGGTGGCAATCGGAGTTATTTCAGTTTCTTTTGTCTCAATCTTTTGAACTTCAGTTTCCTTTATTTCTGGTTTCTTTGATTCCGTTTCTTTTAATACGTTGGCGTTTTCTTTTTCACTATCCGGTTTGTTTTCATTTTGGCCATGAGGATCTATTGTTGATATTTTAACAAAATTGTCAGTATTTTTGTCTGTAGTTTCAGATGTTTTCTCGTCGGTCTCATTTGCAGCACCAGATGGTATATCCATATCTAAAACTTCTTTGCTTTCTAAATCTAAACCATTGAGTTTTGTTGTATCTAATAAATTGCTTGTTGTTGGAATTGGTTGATAACTTCCACCAAGATCAGAAGCTATTTGGCTAATGCTTTGTGCCACATCAAACAAGGGAAGTAAAGGCTCTCCATCTTTTTCATTTTCATCGTTATCATTGCCAGTTGGTTTATTTTCCATTGTGTTTGTATTGTCGGCAGACACTATTTCTGTCGATGACATGGTTGTCGATGGAGATACAGATTGTGTTGTTATAGTAGTTACATTAATTTTATCGATGTCTTCTTCTCTCAATGTGCTTGAAGGGTAATTAGATGTACTGATAGCAGGTTTATTTGTTGTCGCAAAAGTTTGAACTTTTGGTGTCTCCGTAGTTGGTACTAAAGTCGTTGTGGTTACCGACCGTTTTGTTGTGCTTACAATTGTAGGAGACTTAGAAGTTACTATTGGTTTACGTGTTGTGCGATCAGTAACATAGTTAACTGTTGAAACTGGAATAAAAGTACTTATTTTTTCGAATTGAATTTCGTTCTTTTCAGTAGAAGAAATTGCATTAGCATTAGATTGGCCTTGGATCTTGATACTCTCAGGTTCTTGTTCTGGTAAAATGCTTACGCTGTACTTCTTCGTTGTGACGTCAGGTTCAGCTACCTTTACAGTTGTTCTTGTTGGTTTAATAGTAGTTGTAGTTGAGCGTACGCTCGTAGTGACTTTCGTCGATGGTTCGCCAACGGTCGAGCTTACTCTAGTCCAAGAATTAGCCGTTGTCGGTTTTTTGGTTGTAGTTGTAGATGTTACCGGTTTCCTGGTAGTAGTGGTTGTAGTTGGAGCGATTGTTGTAGACGTTGTTGGTTTTTCAGTCGTAGTTGTTAGTTTTTCAGTTGTGGTTGTTGGTTTCTCAGTTGTACTTGTAAGCTTACGTGTTGTACTAGTAGGTTTCCGTGTTGTAGTTGTAGGTTTTCGCGTTGTAGTTGTTGGTTTTCGCGTTGTAGTTGTGGGTTTACGAGTGGTCGTCGTAGGTTTACGTGTTGTGGTTGTTGGTTTTGGTGTGGTGGTAGTAGTTGTAGTGGTGGTCGTAGTTGTAGTTGTAGTACTTGTCGTGGATGGCACTTCTTTAGTTTCTGCGGTCGTGGGCAATTTATCTGTAACAACAACTTTTTCCTCTTCTAAAGTTGTAGAACTACTAATAACTTGATTACTTCCTTCTTTGCTCAACGAATTCTCTTCGTCTTCAACGTGTTCTTCTAATGTTTCTGTCTCTGGTGTTGTAACTGAGCCGGATGCTTTATCTAGAACTATATCAACACCGGTATTTCCAAAAATTGAGGGCAAGATCAAACTCCAGGAATCAGAAACGTCAGGTGTATCTAATGTTGGTTGGACATGGGGCTTGTTCTTGTGAGCTTCCATTTGCGCTTTGAGAACATTTTGTACGTTCGTCACAACGCTATGAACTTTTGCATAAGGTGGTTGATTTACGTTGAAAGATACAGTCGGTTGATTGTCATCAGCAAGAGTTATTAAGCCTTCAGCTTCTTCACCGGCCGCGACAATGGCTTGGATTTCTTCCAGAGTCATAAGCCTCTTTACAAGTTCTCCTGATTCGTCGAAAGTGTAAAACTCGTAACGGTCTGGTGTAAGAAGATTCACAGGACTGCCGACGGTAGCTGGCAAGTTTGATGGTGGAGGCAGCGTGTTCCCGACGGCATCGGCAACGAATGGCAGCTTGTTTCGTCTGGAATAGCAACAAAGAATATACATAAATTGAATGAGAAAATGCGTCTGTTTTTAATACGCTTAGGATTTTCATTGTTTTATAATAAAATTGCTACATTTGCATTGTACTTATTAAATGTCAAATATTCCGCACAGGATCATAAGTAAATATTCAAGAGATTGGATTATAATTCCAATACTTTACCTGTTATCATTCTTATCTGCCAACGCACAGCTGGCGGCGAGCAGCAAACAGAGTACAGCTCGCATTTTGACCTCGGCATGCACCTGAAACTGAGAATAAAAATATATTATTTACTGACATATAATTAATCTACTGTTGCATTGTAACAAAACATTTTAACATCGTATGACACAATGTGTTGGACAAACTGGATGGATTCCTCCGACACTGGAGGGATGATGCACAGAATCGTGAAAAATGGAAGGAGTGGAGGGAGGCATTTGCCCAGGAGTGGGCAGTATAGTTTAATAAAAAAAAGGTGATTGTGATTTTGAATAAACATATCCATCCTAATAGCTAGTACTCAAAACCAAGGGTACCCAGCCCGGCTCTGAGGGTATAAACGCCTTTACATAAACAGTTACTGTAAAATTCAGTCTATTGTCTAGTGATCCTACTCTGATTCCCTGATTAGATGGTAGTCCCATGATATTTATGTATCAACAATCAGCGGCAGACGTCTGTTTGATTTGCATTTTTGTTTATTTATATACCAATAATACCAGCCTATTATTGTCCCAATGCAGAGCAAACGGCGCTTTTCATACAGAAAAGGCACGAGTATGGTGGATGGACCATATGAGGCTGAAATCACCTATGTCTGAGATATTTAAAAACTAGTTCAGAAAGTACATACATATATGAATGGAACAAGACACATTAGTACTTGACCGACCTCGAATTTGGAGCTTCATGCATAAGAAGTACGTACCACATTGTCATAAGGACCCTAATCAACTAAAACAATAAAAGCCATAGAGTCCCTTGTCTTGTAGCTAAACAGACCATTTCGTGTTGTTTGGGTCTTTGCCAAAATGACACAGAAAAGTTTGACCTACTGAATACTGAAACCGTGTTAAGGAACCTCAAAAATCTTATTGCAAACTTCTTTTATAAAATCATCCTTAGTCACTTGCAAATGTTCTAGTGAGAACATCCACTAGTCTGAAATAGTTTTCTTCATTAGTGTGACGTCATCATAATTTACAACCTGTTTTTTTTTTTTAAATGAACTTGACTAAGTTCGTCGTAATGGCCCAGTGGTAACAGGCGCCCGCCTCATGTGCAAGTATTAATGTGACTTTTTCTAATTTATATGTTCTTTTAAAGTTTATCTTGATAATCACCATCGTGATAATCACTGAAATGAGTGAAGAGAAAACTTAGTGAGGAAACTATAGGTAATTAATTTTGGTCTGAAATTACCCTGAGCAATTGTGGTGATCAATAGTGGATGTGCCGTTTCTATATTAGAAGAGGCCTCTGCCCTACAGTGGGACTAGAATAGTCTGATATGTCTAAGAAATGTTTTTTGGGAGTTTTGTTCTAAATGCCTACTTTGATTTTGAGACTGAACTAAAGATAAATAACTGTGAGTTTAGGCGTGGTTTAGGCAGACCTTTAAATTAACTCTTAAATGCATCCTGTACCATTATGGTTAATACCAGTCAGTATCTAAATGGTGCAATGAACTTTGTTCAATTCCCGCATTGGTACAAATATTGGCAGCAAATATTTGCTTTAGGCGGCAGCTGCTGCATACAGACTGCAGCATGTCACTGCGTGGTGACCGTATTGCTAAAGTACTTATTTTTTGTTCCATAAGAAATAATGACGAGGATGAAAATACATATATACTAGGTTAAATTGTTTATCTTTATTTATAATTAGAACTCAATTGATTTGAGTTGGCTTAAATAGTAATAATAATTATGATGTGCGAAATCTGCAAGGCGCTAAACGCTACATTGACTTGGCTTAGACCTGCTAATGAAGTTTAAAAAGCTAAGAAAGAATTACATTGTTTTTCCAAAACAAAAATGTTATTAATTACTAGCTTCTGCAAGACATCGCCTTCGTACCGTGATGATATTATAGCCTTTACTATGTATATTTTTACAAACGAAGAGAATCTTCAGTTTTTGTGTATTATGTTAGTACTGGCTTCAACCCCCCCACTTCGACCGCGTCAAATTTGATATGTTATCACACAGGGCCCGTACATTTTTCCGGGATGAAAAGTATCCTTTGTGTTACTCCACACTTCAATCTATCTCAGTGACAAATTTCAACCAGATCCTTTCAGCCGTTTAAGCGTGAAAAAGTAACAAACATCCATTCATCCTCATAAACTTGCGCATTTATGACATTAGTAGGATGGATTAATAATCAGCATTCTTTATCTACGTAACCTAATATAAACATCTTCATAAAAGAATTTTCATTAAAAGTTTTGCCAAATTCTTTTTATCTTTTAATAATACAACAAAACCAATAAACGCGAACATAAAAAGTATTTTATAACTCATAAACATAAGCTGTTAACAAAACGAACTGTAAAATTGTGAATAAACCAGTTAAACAAGTAAAGTTACGGTCATTGTCATTCCAAGTAGAACTACTAGTTTACTTCGATGACTTACTTATCTCATCTTACCTATTGCTTGCTTTGTCAAAGAGTCTTCGAAAAAATGAAGTAGAAACTCGGAGATGTATATTGTCTTTTGGTAAATGTTCGGCTGCTGTGTAAACGTCATTTTGTTGGCGGTTCCGTTGGATTTTGACAAGTTGTTTGCCGACTATAATTATGTAGGCCACCTGCTCACGAGATGTGAGGTCAGTCAACTTTAATGGTGACATATTTGTTATGTAAGGTAATGGAATGGCTTTTTAAATTCTCTTAAAAGTGGACCTTTGAACTTCTAAATTATTAGAAGGTCAAGCACTTTTGTTTTTTTTTTTTTTCTTGTATGTTACATTCGCTGTAATCTTTTTTACTTTTGAAAATTCATTTACTCAATAGTGATAGGATAGACTTCTAGTAAGATTTTCTATAAAAGCTCTTTTGAAACTAAAATAGATCTAAGATGGTAAGGAGTAAACACACGCAAAGAGAATTCATTAAAGCAATAGAAATGTACTTTATTTAATCACAAGCCTTTGCCCGCGACGTAGTACGTCTACGCGTGGTTTAATTTACCTGAGTTAAGTTACATTTTTGGTTACTGCTCCGCTCCCGTGAGTCGCAGCGTGATGTTATAACATCACGCTACCTAACCTATGCTTTTTTCTTCATGAATCTGGGTATCATACACAAATAATTTTACAAATCCCACTGGTAGTTCTACATTAATAACGCTTTAATTAACAATAGTCTAGTCCTGTGCAATGCCCAATATGGTTTACCTTTAAGTGTAACAAGTTTGTGATTAAAAGTCAGCGTTGTCGTCATGTATTTTCTCTGGTTGAAAACGCTTGATTTCGCATTCACACCATATAACAATTAAATAGAGAGCAACAGTCAAGGTAATCCATTCTCATAGAATAATGCAATATCAATTACAACATTACATTTTCTTAATCGTAACAATAACCATACGCAAACTCGAAGATGAAATTAAAGAATGATGAAATGCCAACATTAAAAAAAACATACGAAACTACCAGGGTGGTGGCTATTTGTGGCTTCTCTGCATGAGAAGAGGACCTTTGAGAAGAGAAGAGAACCTTTACTGGGGCAAACATAGACTAGTAATATTTGACTTTGTACCCACTAATAGGTATAGAGTATTATTTAAAAAAATATGCGCAGTACACACCTAATAAATAAGACGACCTAACAGAAAAGAAAATGGCACCTATGCGCCTAACAATTCGGTATCGCCTACATCTGGAAATGAGCCCAAGAGATTGACTCCATTGCCACTTTGGATGGCAATGCTTAGCCTCTGGCCAAGGTTAAAGCCGACCTGGGCATCGAAGCCAGGACCTCTAGCGTAGCAGTCGCGCTTAGAACCACTAGGCTAACGAGGCAGTTCATTATTTTTTCATCTCTAATTACACAACAAGTAAAGGAACAGCGCTGAACAGCGCTAATTGAATTTTCTTGCTGACGATACTAAACATCCACCACGGAACACAGATGTTAAGTAAGTGTGCATGAATATTAAACTCGAAAATTCCGCCATTTTCCACATCATCATCGGTTACTTCACACAAATTTGACGAGCAAGTAGATGATGCATTAGACATGACGTTACGGCAATGTTCCACGGTTCGCTGGTCCCCAACAATCGCGACGAGCCGTTACCAGCCGCCCGATGCGACTCGTGAGACAGTTACTTTATGTGGATTAAGTTATAGATGACAGCGTATTTGGAGCGGAGAAGATTAAGTTATTAAATGTAATCGAGGCACCGTTTTTTTTTTTGTGAAGCGTAACGTTTGTTTTGTTAAGGGCAATTCTACCAACTCTCAGGAATGATGGCAGTCTAAGCTCAGTCAATAATGCCTCTTATTTACCTACCTACATTGACATCGATGGTCGCTGAGATGAGATTGCGACTAGTTTTTTTTCTGGTGTCACAAGACAAGTGTAGTTGAACCTATACAGCAAATAAAGATATATTTAGAGACTAGCTTCTGCCCGCGACTTCGTCCGCGTCACAGTTGATGTGTTATCCTACGGGTACCGTACATTTTCCCGGGATAAAAAGTAGCCTATGTGTTATTCCAGACTATAATCTATCTTTGTGCCAAATTTCATCCAGATCCATTCAGCCGTTTAAGCGTGAAAGAGTAACAAACATCCATACATCCATACATCCATACATACAAACTTTCGCCTTTATAATAGTAAGTAGGATTTAGAATGAACACTAATTATCCTGTGGTTAAGGCACCCTGGCAAGTGTCAATGTGTCATTTTCTGTACTTTTGTTTTTTTTTACCAGTAACTGATATCGGTAAAAACGCCTTGAGCAAGCGTAGTGATCAGCGCTCCTGCCTGCGCTTTATTACAAGAAAACTTCGCCCTGCAGTAGGACAATAATATGCTGATATTATTATTAATCATCTTTTATTCTATTTATTGTATTTGACGGGCCTGTTGGTCTAGTGGTTAGCGACCCTGACTGCTAAGCCGGAGGTCGTGGGTTCGATTCCCACCCAGGACAAACTTTGTGTGATGAGCATGCTTGTTTGTTCTGTGTCTGGGTGTGATTTATCTACAATATGTATGTATTTATAAATTATATAAGTATGTATATCAGTTGTCTGGTTACCATAACACAAGCTCTGCTTAGCTTGGGATCAGATAGCCGTGTGTGAGTTGTCCCAAGATATTTATTTATTTTATTTATTTATTATTCTATTCTTTCCCGCTCCGTAAATAACTTGGGCCATTTCACATGAGAACTCGACTGACATTGACACGACATGATGTAACCTGAAGTAGGGCACTCGTTACAGAACAATGCACTATTAATTAATAACAGCGGATCAGTTTATCAATCTATCGATACGGTATCATTCTACGTAATTGTGAGGTAACTTGTTTAGCAACTAATTAAGTACGTTGTGCAGACGAGTGATGGTTCAATTTCGTACATCGTTGAGTTCAATTTCTGCTTAGAAATAAAGGAGACTGCCTACTACACCGTGTCAATACAGGGTTTTTTTGCGTGGCGCGTTCATAGTACGATTATGTTATGGTACGAGCAGAAGCCTAAGAGGTAAACTTTTCCTATTTGGCATTAGTTCTGTCAGAACAAACCAATAAGCATTAAAATATCACATTTTTTTTCAAAATAAATGTAAGCATTTCTTTTGAATATTTAACGCAGATTTAGGTATTTTAAATCTAAGCATAAGTTAGCTAAATAGTAAAGTACATCAGCCAAGCCACAATTACATAATAATTAAATGAAGTAAGTCAAACAAATTTAATGTGTCGATTGAATTAGTTTGACTTAGTTCATTTAATTATGATGTGATTGTAGTTTGGCTCATTTTGGAAGAGTGAAGCTCATTTGGTTACTGTTTTATTGGCTGTATCCGGAAACCGTCTATTCCTATTAACACCTACGAAGCTTCGTAAATAAAACCTTCTAATTTCAGCAAAAACTACTTTCATAATTCCATTCAATTCAACTCCACCCTCCATCGTGAAAGCACAAAGATAAAATAAAACATCATATTCATTCCATTTAATATCAATAGCAGAAACTTATCTGCCACTTAACTGACCGAAGTTGAACCATCCGCGATGAATATTTAAGAGGAAGGCCGCTGTGAAATTGATAATAATAAACCACATCTGTAGATCGTATCGGGGAATGGCAGACGGCCCTCGGCGTCTATCACGGCTAGACTACTAAAATATACAACGAATCAGAACTACGGTTTTCAAGCTTGAAGATTTGTGATGTGGCCATTTCGGTAGATCGACTTCGTGTTTTGAGTTTTGGATGATAGTATTTTGAACATATTTGGTTATGGAAATGGGTTTTGTGAACTTAATCTCTGTATATTTTCTTAATATAATTAAGTTAAAGAGTGTTTTGGTTGATTGTATAAACGCGCTAATCTCTGGAACTACCAGTTGTATTGGAAAAAATATCATTTTGTATGATAGCTAGATTCATTAGGAATATTATAAGCTATATAACAGGTATATATTGATACCTTTACGGGGGTTCAAAATTAAAATAAAATAAGTCATCCGGCTTCAAGAACAATTTGATACGTCAGCCGTTGGTCATTAAAATACATAAAGTAACAAAATTATAGTAGGCAGTAGATTATGTGGTTTTATTCAGTTTTATAAACTGTAAAATAAGAACAGCTCTTCTGTAGAATACACATGGACATCAAGTAAGCCTAGTGACTGAAAACGTCATCCATAATTATAATTATTTTGGAACGAGCAACTAGCTTCAACTTTAAACTGTAACTTCTTGAAAATAAATGCTTTAATTGACTTTTATGTAGATTCGAAAATGACTCTGCCAGTCTATGAAGACTTGAGAGCAAAACCACTGAACCGATCACAAAAGACAAAGGGACAGCTTTTTGATCAACAACGTTCACAAAAGCTAGTATCCAATGGGTATTTATGCCTAACACCACTGCCTACATCGTCCTAATAGATGGCGTGATAGCCCTAGCACTGCAGTATACCACGTGTTCGATGTAGCAATGTCGACTGGGCATGCTTCCAAAAGATATGGACAAAAAGTTTAGACATGTTGGCACACTGTTTTGAACTTAACATTCAGTGAATACCAGTGTTACTAAGTACACGAATATTGTTTCACTTTTCTCGTTTAATGGCTTTTTGTGAATTATTTACACTGAAATGCTTTTGGGGGTAAAAGCAACCATGTTTTTAAATGAGTCTCGTATTTTAGAATTATATTTTGCAAAAAAACCAGACACAAAAAATTTTAAAACTAAAATTACTTTAAAAAGAAATGTTTTAAATTGTGATTTAAATAATCCTTATATAATATAATATAATACTATTTTAATGCTTTATGTATTAACTAAATAAAATATGTAGGTATATTTGAGGCTAAGTTGGACAACCGAAAAACATGGCTTTCATTTTTATTTTTAACAAATTCTTTGTTACCCTGAATTCACAAGTTCTTGCTTGACCTTTCTATTACATAAACTTTACTCAAGTTATTGCAGTTAGTCAGGCCCTTAAGTTACTGCTTTAATATGAATTAATTTCTCTGAATTATATAGCCCTTATAATACCTACTCGGAATAATGAGCTTATTTAGGCCGGGACTATACGCCTCCGGTTCGGGTCCAGTTTCCGTTCATTTTGAGTCTACTCTAAAATGAGCCTCCTAAGAGCTTAACTGGGGTTATGTGTTAAAGGTTCTTATGATCGAAGCAACCAGTATGGCTTTGCAAGACTATGGAAAATCAACGTAGAATCATCATAATGGAAATAGAAGGTTTCCATTTCATTTATCTAGTTATAATGTAATGAGCTGGATACAAATAAAATACAACCTAAAGTTAAGTTAAATAATGCCTGTATTAAAATTTCTGTACATGTTGTGTTTTAGCATCGAAATAGAAGTTTTTCATCTTTTCTTATTATCTCTTCGTATGAATCAAAAAATGAGCGGCGTAGTTTTTGCTTAGGTATTGGAAAATGTTGGCGATAATGAATGATTTCGATTTACAACGTTACGGAATTTGTTCACGTTTTTAAATTAAGAATGCTGGATCATGTAGGTGGGTCAATGACCGCTATTTTCATGTCAAAACTTATGCTAGCTTAACTTAGCTACATGTCATAGCTTAACAGCTATAGCCCTAAATATTAGCCTTATGTATTGATCATCTATTGTTTATGTTTCGATACATGAAATGTGAAATATTAAAATACATTGGCTACCCCACGTTAAAACCCAAAGGGATAGGCCCATCGTGCTAATAATTAATCAATAATTGCCCCAAATTCGTAACCAGGTCCACATCAAAAGCTTGGAAAATAAGATATCTACATATACCTATGTATTATGTTAGTAGATACCGATCTATTTACTAAATTCCAAATATAATTAACTAAATATTTACCTAATAGAACATTGTTGATTTACGTGTAATTACAATTTACATACATGTATCCAAAACAGGTTTCTGCGTAAACATAATTTATAACTAGTTTATATGTATATGAGTAAGTTTTAGAGTTAGGAAGCTGAGGTGAGTTTCAGGTCAATCGTATTCCTAAACTGATTTGCTAGTGGTAATAATGCTGAAGATGGAAAGTTTTGGTAGAGTTAATAAACAATAATAATAATTTATTAAGTTACTTAAAGGTTTGTAGTATATTAGAGAATAATAAAAATGCATTATCAATAACTTGATGTAGGTAAAACTAATTGTTGGGTGAGTCGCCTTTCTCATAGCTAGATTTTTGTTTTAAGAAGAAGTTCTGTGTGAGTAAATGACTAATATTAAAGTGAAAATTACATAATTTTTTTCACTTACACTAATGCGAAAGTATCTCTACGTGTCTGTATGTTTTTTATCTCAATATGTCCAAACTACTAAACCGATTGTAATGAAATTTGTCAAAGAGGTAGGTTGCGATATAACAAATACAGTACAATTGTTTACACAAGATCAGCATTATAGTCAATATTATATATAATATTTATAACTGAAAAATTATAATTATGTTTGTATATGGCAGCTAGATTCATGAGGCTATATAACATTACGCTACAACCAATGTGAGCAGAAAAAGACGTAAATTTACGCTAATAAAAAGCAATATGTACGAATTCGTGGTCAGAAACTAGTCTTAAATAAAAATGACAAGATTTAGGAACCCGGTCATATTCTACCGGAGAACTTCCAATAGCTCGTACATAGTTTAGCTGCTACCGCGGGCTACAGCTCGCCCATACATCTGAACTGCGGGGCGTTACAGTAAATCTTAAATAATAACCTTACCTTATACTATGATTTGTTGCTTTTGAACTACTCTACAAAATCACACTTGATATACCTAATGGGTGCAAAATTGCTGTAATAGATCAAGCTAGGGGATAGGTCAATGAACCGGTTAGGATTTAGCTAGATTGACGCTTTAGTATACCTAGGCTGTATTTATAGACAGCCTATGTTTTGAAGATTCTCTATACCTAGATTACTCTTAGCAGTCTGGCAACTTTGTTCACTGCTAATATTACCAAGGCATTAGAAATTCTCACACCATACACACACACCACCAGGCAGATGTGTATCAATGTGCAGCCACAGTTTGTCGGTATGTTAAGGTTCCATGTAATAGACTTGCTGATAGGGACCAACCTACTAACCTACACCAAATTATTCTTATAAATAGAAGACGTTAACTAAGAACGGATTTGACTTTGATTTTTGCGCAGACAAAGTAGCGGGTAAAAGCTAGTATTATATAAAAGCGAAAGGTCACTATTATCACTTACTGATTAAATACGAAATCTGAGAAAGAATTTGAGCTTTGAAGCTGAAGTTTGGCAAGTAGGTAGTAAGAAAGGGTATGTAGGTTGAATGGCTAAGCTAAGAATTTTACGGCATCTCCGAATTAAAGGGGTCTTTGATGTCAAGTCACGGGCAAAAGCTAGTTCTATCCTATTCTACTAATATTATAAATGCGAAAGTTTGTGAATATGGATGAATGGATGTTTATTACTTTTTCACGCTTAGATGACTGAACGGATTGCGATGAAATTTGGCACTGAGTTATATTGCATTGTGGAATAACACATAGAATACTTTTTATCCCGGAAAAATGTACGGTTCCCGTAGAATAATATATCAAAGTTGACGCGAACGAAGTTGCGGGCAGGACCTAGTATAATCATCACTCCACCAAAGTATTTATTAATTTCAAGTTCAATGTCCGCGCGGTTATAATTAAAAAGTAAAATTAGACTAAGAACACATCGTTTACGTGCAATATGAAGCGGTAAATAATGTGTTCCTGCATTCCAGACTGCATGGCGATTACTGCGATTGCACGAACGTTATATAATCCGTATTACGCAAGTACTTAGGCGCAATGTTTATGTTTACGTGTATTTTATAGAAGAAAAACAGAAGACTATTATCGTTCACATATTATTATGTTGTCTTTCATACAACAACACACACAAACAAATTGTTTTGAAAACCATTTTGATATATTGACCTAAATCGTTTTTTTTTTAATAATATCAGCGTCATAATTTTTATGATATCATTTTTTTATTGTACTTTTGTAACAATTGCTTGACGGCAAGGTTGGCGCAGTGGCTAAGAGATTGGCTGTCGTGGTGCGTGTTGCAGGTTCAATTCCCTCACGGAATAAATATTTATATGACCTACAGATAGTTGTTCCGGGTCTGGCTGTTTCTGTATGTGAGTGTATATGTTTGTAAACGCACCCACTATACAGGATAAATTCTCAGTGACCGTGACTGAGATTTTTAAATAATCAATAAATAAACAAAATGTAATCAATCGACCACATACTCATTTCTTGACGCAGTCCCAAAAACTTGATCACCAACAAAAATAAATTGAATTTCCTACTTCATAGAAACTTGGCAAGTACGCAGAGCAATGAAGTTTAATCTAGCAGAACAAAAGTTATGATACTCTGAACTTCTAAGTAAATTTGCAGAACTTACGTAAAACGAACATGATTAAGTATTACAGAAGTCTTGAAGTACCTATGAAGTTATAAGTAGTCACTTTATACTTTGATAGGCTATAAAACAAGTTACCTTAGTTGGTGACGTTATAACTTTAATTAACATCATATAATTAAGCGATCATATCTGTCGTTTGATGAAAACGTGCATGATAGATGTTCAGTCTCAAGTCAGGCAAAGTTAAACTAAAACTAGATTTTCCCCGCGACTTCATTCATGTAAATGTCGGTTATCGCGGACACAGATGAAATCGCGGATTAAAAAGCAGCTTGTGTCCTTTTTTGGGGTTCAACCTTAGTCTGTACCAAATTTCACCAAAATCGGTTCGGTAGTCTAGACGTGAAAGTGTAGATAACAAAGGAACAAGTAAGTAGATAAAGAAAATAATGTTTATTTGTTAGTAAGAGGTAATCTCAGAAGATACTGATCCGATTACAAAAATTCTTTCACTAATAGAAAGCCAAGATATTATCGAGTACCATAAGCTATATTTTATGATATAGGTACTAAATACTTGACATCCACGCGAACAAAATCGCGTGCAAGAGCTAGTTTCACAGTAACCATGGCACTAGGTCATCCAGCATGTCCTACAAGTAAATTCCGAACATGTACAAAGTTCGCCGCTGAACGAGACAGAACAGTCTGAAACTTCCTCATATACCTCAATGAACTCCTAAGTTCCCTTCGAGTTACATCGGTGAGTAATGACACTATTAAAGATATAAATGTACGTTGTATTGTGTCAGATGTATTTCTGCCGTGTGTGTTTCTTCCTTTTTTTCCGGTTATGGATGTTCCTGGGTTCCGTAATGGCCAGTTGTATTGGTAGGTGTAATTTCTTCTTTTATTATATACAGGCCTTATAAAAGTTTCGTGGGTTCTTGTTTATCAAGAACATTAGTGTTGTAGGTATTTTTGTTAGTCAAATTATACTTATACACGGAAACTGTTTTATCAGTGCGTAAATGTTGACTACTTAAATAAATTTAAAGGCGTTCTTATAAATACGTTTTTTGTATTGTGATATGGTTTAGTATGAAAAAAGAAGTGAATGGAATGATTAAAACGTGTACTCAGTAAGGATATAGAATTTGATACCTACTTCATGAGAATAGGTACTTATCCTTCAATGAAATTAACTTAAGGCTTATCCGGCTCATGTTCAAATGTTTCAAACACTTGAAACATTTAGAACACTACACCATTCCACGTCGAAGTTCAAACAAGTTCAACAATGTAACTGAACCTCCAGTCACTACATGCATTTCACATAAATATCACCTTCCAAATACAGTTACACCAACTGCCATGTCGTCTCAATACTCACAACTTCCTCATTGTAAATTACATAAACAAACGTCAAACAAATATAAGTGTTTTACAACGCTTTAGGAACCGTTACACCGGGACGCAGATATGAGACCTCGTTTGGAACTCATAAAAGCAAAATGTGTGTGAGCAAGCATTTGTCTAGCTAATTCGTACAAAGCATGAATTATTAATAATAACAGTCGCTTGAATACTTCGCGAATGTCCCAGAATGCGGCGAAAGACAACGAAAATGGTGACAAAGATGTAGATGATAAAACATTTCTCTTCGATTGTGAAGGCGGAATAAAAGGATATTTATAATAATGAGGACATTAAAAGTACAAAGATGAATGTTGTTGAGAGGGATTAGACCTCGTCCCTTCTCATCCAGCATTACCGTGGGTGTGACTTAGCTGAATGCGTAACATAAAAGGGCAACTGAAAGATTAATTACAACAATGTTCGGGTAATCCGCAAACATAAAATAGTACACCGTAATCTTGATTTCATTATTAGCCGCATCTGAGAAAATTTTACGAGCATCGAAACTGATGGGCCAACACTGAATCTAATCAAAAGGTCTATTAAACATAATGAAAGAAGAAAACAAAACACTGTAGCAATCCCTGTTAGGAAACAGATGAGAGGTACAAATAGATGTTAACCCACTACTCCATTATCAACCACAAACCGTAGATTCAGTCCCACAACTAATCAATATACCTACACCTCAGCGAGCGAAGACAATCCCAATAATAACAAAGTTAATACAGTGTGAAAGTGAGGGGTTAGAGCAGGTATTATGCAGAATTGCACACGATCTCGTAACATTGTGATGTATCGCATGGAAACACTTGGAGCATTCGTGCATAAACGTCGCGTGCTCGATGCTGATTGAAATTATACTAGCAATCTGCAACACACGTGGGAGTTCGGAGCCGAAGCAGTGAGAGTTTGATTCAAATACTGTAGCGATGATATAAATTGCAAATCTTCTAAGATTAAGTGGCTGAAACCTATCAAAGCATGACGTAAGACGTTTTGCAACTGCCGTTTACAGTTTTATTTAAAATGAACCGATCACGCGCGTTTAAATTCGCGTTTGTCAGGTTTGCAACGACGTTTTGTGGTTCTCGTTTTAGATTCAAGTCACGCGTCTTGATAGACAAATCTTTTCCTTTAAAAATTGTAAGGTTTTGTAAATTCTACAGAAGAATCTGTAAAATCTGCACGGTGGCAAATACTAACTTTATCAAAGTATTTCATGAAATTGACATTGAAACTGAAAGTGGCTATTTAACATTTAAAACAAGATCATTTTATAACCGACAAGTAAAAACTAATTTCAATTCCATTCATTGACTTATAAGCATAAATAACAGTATCAAGTTCACAGAAATCAAAATTAACAACAACTAACGCATCATCTGTTAAGAACAAAGTAACAGAAGAAGTTCTTTTTTAAAAGACCTACATCAAAATCTATTAATCTAATAGAAAGCCCAGGGACCAAGTGTAAAGTCTCCGTCAAAGTTTTATTATCATCGCCGGAGACTTATCAGATAGAGATCGCTAAACTAATGACACCATTGATCCTGAATCGTTATCGAGAAATGAGATCAGGTAAGTTATATCAATCAAGCAAATTAAACAGTGATGCCAATACGATGCTACTTATAGATGACCACTAAGGCCCAATTCTGCCAAAAGCTTAACTCAGTCTGTTGCTAACTCGAAGTTTTATTACGGAATGTCATTCATAATCACTCCCTAGGGTATGCTTACTCACAGATTGTTGATGTCTTTTTTTAATTCGCTCTTAACAGTTAAATGAATTATTAGTGTGTACCTTGTAATGGGCGTAATATTCTGCCAAGTAACCTGATACAAATAATAGGCCCGTGTTAGCAATTAATTTAGAATTGATAGATAGCACTGACTGGTTACAACAGACTTTAGATAAAACAAAAAATATTTAGCTTAAGACATTCCAGTGATATAAATAGCAACTCTATAAAAGCGTCTAATTACAATAGAAAGTCAAAGAAACAGGTGAACAATCCCAAAGAAAGCCTTATTCTTATGTTATCAGATGAACACGGAGCAGTTGACACTATTATACAGAACTAGGCGACCAGTCTAGCTGAAAGTAAACTCAGGTATAACGGTAAAATACTTGCCAAGGGTCAATGAACCAGTGCACCCAACAGCCTGGTATTTGTTTGCGGAAAAAACTCATAATTACAAATCGTTCTAAACTTTATAAGCCTCGGTTTGAGCATGACTGCAGTCACGATTAGCGAATTACTCGACCATTCCGTTACAGGAGATTATAAGATAGCTTTGGTAATTTTGGTCGAAGCGAATTGGGGCATCTAAGAATTAAGTCATATTTTTTTCGGATGTATGAGCTTCGTATGTCATTATGTGGTTAAAAAAAGGTTAAGTGCTTATCTTTTTGCGTACAATTTAATTAAGGTATTTACTTATTTTTTCGTTTCCAGATGACTTTGCTGTATTTTGGTTTTGAATTTAATCAGACCTTTATTTGCATAATATATGGCACATATTACATAAAAGGTTTTTAAATATGTTCCATATAATTTACTCGCTTACTTAAGCCACTCAGCCACTAAGAGCTTTTTAATGACTAATAGATTATTAAATGCCTGCCAAAAACTAGGTGTCATCTGAAAATCTATGATTAATGATGCCATACTGAAGACAAGTCATAGTTTTTGTAGTTACTGATATATTGTAGTGGATATATTGTGGTGGCTTTTAAAGAAGCTCGTCCGGAGATGTACTACCAATATGCCTATTTCTTCCGCAAAGCTGCGTTGTTGTGTTCCGGTTTGAAGGATATGGGTGTCGGTGTAATAACCGGCACATACGATATGTCAACTTTGTTGCCAGGATGTGAACGCATCCGCAAGGCCTCTGGTATTGTAGTTGTATACCTACAACTTTAGATGTAATATAACTCTATACTAATAATATTATAAACATGTAAGATTTGTATTGTTAGTTGGTTTGTAACAAATAGGCTCCGAGACTACTGGACAGATTTTAACAATTTTTCACCAATATATAGCTACATTATTCTTGAGTAACATAGGCTAAATAATATTACGCTACGCCCTACGGGAGCGGAGCATTAACCAAAGACGTAACTTATGGTGGATGAAATACAATAACGACAGTTCGCTAGTAGATAAGATAGACTTAACATCAGTTGTACCGTTCGGTTTATTTACCATCCATTGTCATAAAAAGCGTCCGTCTTTATTCGCTTTACCTTAAGCCCATTAAGCTTACAAAACAATGGTACACCTACCAAATAATTCAAAGGCAGATAATATATCGTACCGTAAACTTCATTGGGTCGAAGTTTATCTGACCCATATAAATAAAATAGTTACCGAAGCTGCAGTAACGATATAAATAATTTATTTTTATGGCCCAGGAACGTCGATAAGTAAATTACATTAACGCTAACTTTAATTAAGTTTCCTCCAGTGAAGGCGCGTTTACACGAGGAAAGTAGCCAGTAGAGTGCTAGTAGAGTATAAAATTAATAACAATTTTGAAAGCCCTGTTTAAATGCTAGTATAACTTTTTGCTTGCTCACTGCCAACCGCCCGGAGAGTATTTGCGTTAGCCTACAAATAGTATTTTCAGTACTCAACTACCAGTAATAATACTACTTGCTCCACAAATATTACGCACCCTAAAGTTTCAACAGAGCAACTAAGTAAGGCAAGCTTATTGTATTATTTAACAGTTCAACCCTAAAACTCAAGGACTTTCAACTTACTTGGATAATTATTTAAATTTGCGTCTGCAGTAGCGTCGTAGAAATTGTTCCTATTTGCATCCAAAACTTGAACAATGGTTGTTTAATACAAGATTATGTTGTTTTGCAAACAGAGACTGTTTACAAAGATTATGAATAAAGTTTTACTTGGCAACAAAATAAAATGATAGATATAGAGCAATACATGCATACAATCACGCCTGTGTTCCCCGAAGGGTTAGGCAGAGGTGTACCAATGTACACCCACAGATCGCCGGTATATTTAAGTCCCATGTAATAAGGGGCGAGCCTATTGCCATTAACCGGGCACAAATCCAAACTAAGAGCTGCTGCTGAGAATTTTATAGTAAAACCCAATAACACTTTTTGCTCGACCTGGGATTCGAACCCAGGACCTCTACCGTAGCAGTCGTGCTTAGGGTCACTAGGTTAACGAGGCAGTTAAATGAGAGCTTTGAGATTGAGTTTAATTACTTATAATCATGATTTAAAAAATACCAGCCAATAATTGTTGTCGCACTGCAGGGCATAAAGAGAAGGCAGCATTGATCACCACATTTGCTCAAGGAGTTTCCTCACAATATTAATTACTTGTTGACTAGAATATAACCAGAATACATTTGCATGGAACGCAGCAAAGCGCTCTCGATAAATTATGCTTGTAATTTTTGTTTTATTTTTGTTTGAACGTATATTTACAGCTGTTGACTTTTATGAGTAGATAAACTACAAGCAAATACTTACTAATTTTTGTTCGCTATATTCTTTAGAAAACCAAGATCCGCTAATAAAATGTATGTTTACAACCATCATACATAAATCTGTGTTTGTTATTCGTTACTTATATTAGCTTGAGCTTACAATTTTCCTGTCTATATTTAAATACTAGCTTCTGGTCCCAACTTCTTCTGCGTGATTTTCTTTAACCTGCATTATGTACACCTTTGGTCATTGTTCTCATTCTGTGTTCTCATTGGTCGTAGCATGATCCTATATACCCTTTATTATATCTCATTAACCTGGCTGTCTTATACAAAGAGATTGTTTTCAATTGCACTGGCAGTTCAATAGTTTAGCATTTATACAACCAAAAATAACTCTTTAACTTTATTATAAATGTGAAAGGATTTATCTTCAGGCAATTCTATGACATCGCAACCATTATTATTAGCCGGAGGCACACAAAAGGCCTCTCTACACACGTGTGAAATTATCACAGGGGAAGTAATATCCCAGGTTGCGTACGTGGCCTATGTGTGAAGGGTTGCGGGAGATATCATAGAAATAATTGTTTTAAGGATAGATATCTCAATGTCCCACTAAAAAAAAGGTGAAGAAGATCGTGATGGCCCTCCCCACCTCCCCTTTCTAACAAACTGTACATTATAATAAATTCAATAAGCAAAATCCGAAAAAAAATATCTCCTCTGCAATAATATCTCACCTATGTGAAACGGCCTTTAGCCATCTTCTAGTTGCCAATGGCAATGATTCCGGTTATAATAAGGAGGGGAATAGGTCGGTTTACCAAGTAACTGAGTTACTGTGACATCACGGCCGTGTGTGGCCATATGGCCATGTGCGGCCATATGTTTTGGGCCATTCTCGACAATACATCGGCGATTTCACTGATGAGTCATTCGGGCATTTCCGATGTAAGAAAGTCCATTTACGCTTAGTGTGACAATGGGTTTATTGACCAGAGGTAATGTGATAGCCTTTTACTTTTCGAGTTCAATGTTTGGACCTAATCGAGTCGAAAAGTATCGAACATTTTATTGGATACGTGATCGAAATAATTTGCATTGAATTTTAGAGGGTATTCGTAACCCAAAACGAATAGTTATAAGCTTACGAATAACATTATTAGGTTTAATATGTTGTATAATTACTACAAATGAGTTTAGTTAGTAGAAATCTCGCCTGTTTTTCGAAGAAATTTTAGTGATTTTGGATATTTAGCACCAATTAAAGCTACTTTTGGATGAGTAGCTAATAGATGGATGAGTGTGTGTGATGTTATTAATTGAATTATTGAAAGATTGCCTCTGCCTAACCCTTTGGGGGAATACAGGCGTGATGGTATGTTTATATTGTTGATGGTGGGATAATTCATTTTGGCAGAACTAAGTTTGTTAATAAAAATATAGCACATTGAACCCTAAAAAGCTCTTATTTTGATATTACAAACAGGCACTTCAATTTGATTTATTTGTCTAATAATAACAGTAGGTAATACAATATAAGGTTGTATATGGCTATGCCAGCCAGAGTCTACAGTACCTAGGTACCTCAAAGAATCCAATATAACTTTGTAAGAGTTACAGCGAAAGGGCGGGCTGCCACAAACTGCTGTCTCATAAAACTCCTTAAATTGTCGAACATTCCCTTCTTGCACATTTATTTGGAATTGCTTCTAAAAGTTTAATAAGGAATGGTTTTATTCACTGTTTGTACAAAATTAAAGCGAAATCATATAAGTACTGATATTTTGTAAAAGTAAATAAGTATCTACAAAATTATACTCAGTGATAAGGGCATCGATGAGCAAATTTTAATATGAATTTAGTACATGATTCTGCACTGCGTAGAGTACACATTATAAGTAATTTATTACAAAAAAAAAATCTGTTTCATTCAATGGTGCAATTCCTAACAGGGTGCGCGGTCTCTTCCACCCTTTACATAATTATGAACACGTAGTGTCGGAGAAAAGGAACCCCCCAAGACTACAGTTATACGGTTTGATGTCATTACCAAAGGGGGTTCCTTTTCCCTGACGCTGACTGTACATGGAAAAATAATTTATTTACCCGATAGATGTTGTTCTGCAAACGCTGACTTGCAGTGCCAATTGTGAATCTATACCATCCAGAGACATACACACCAGAAAAAGCATTATAATCGGTCTGACATAGACGCACTGAAGAATTTAATATGAGTATAAAGATGTGTCCTATTTTCTATTAGATACTCAATACACCTACAGCTTGTTATTCTGACAGTTTCATACCTTATCTAACGCTTACCATCAAAAACAAAGATTTTCGTGCCGTATGACGCCTACTCACAGACGCAATCAGAACAGAATATCTCTATATCTCACACAAATATCTGCCCCTATTCGGGAATCGACACGCACTGCTATGAAGACGGATAGTAACATAACGGTAATAAATGCATGATACTCAATAAGTCATCTAATAATTTAAGATATAAATTATTAGATGACTTTTTGAATTATGATTATTAAAAGAGCGCGGGGGTATACATAACTTAAATTCGATTGATTTTTGAATTTGAATTAGGAACCAGTTTCGCATAACTTTTTTTCTTTTTAAAGGTTTTTGTTTATTTAATTGCATGATACTAATCGTGCTTGTCGTATAAGTAGTAGTAGAGCTCTTTGTGAAGGAACTCGTCCGGGAAAATACTATCACCATACCTAATTCTGCCGCAAAGCAGAGTGGCTTTGTTCCGGTTTGAAAGGTATGGGTGCCGGTGTAATTACAGACACGTGAGACATTTCAACTTTGTCTGTGTGATGGCAACGCATTTGTAAGGCCTCTGGTATTGCAGATGTCTATAGGCTAAGGTGACTTCTTAATAAGTGGGCTGTCGGATTATTTGCCATCCAAAGATGTTAAAACTGTATTACTATTCCAAAAGTCGTCTCAAATGAAATAGTTTTATGTAAGCACATCCGTGCTAGGCTTGTTAATGTTATGTGTGTTTATTATTATACGAGGACTTTAAGATAGTCTTTAGTTCCTCTCCAGATTCGTCACGGCAACTAGACACAAACCGTGACGGCAGACATGAAGGCTTTCAGCGCGCCACACTAAAAGCTACTTTGGTAACGTGACGATACTAGTTGCTAATACAATTGTCTAAGAGCCCAGTGTCATTAGACTTACGTCATGATAGCATGGCTGAATTTTTTCGAGAACACCCCAGGTATGCTCTGCGTCCTTTTTGTTGTTTAGTTTTTTGCATAATTCTTGGGCATCTTCAGATTTTTACATCGCATTTTTTGTTATGTTTTTATTACTAATCTCGTAAGTTTGGTCTGTGATCGATATACTAAAAATGTCTGTTTTGTCTGTCTGTTTGATTACCTGTTGTGACTAAAACTTAGTTCGTAGAAAATACCTGAAAAAAGACCTAGTATTAAAGCAAGCTAGAATGACATATCTTACGAGACATATCCCTTTTTCTGGCCTTAAAACTATACTAGCCATGCTAAAATTAACGAAGTCTAGCGAGTCTGGGATCTCAGACTACACGTCCATTGAGTGCCGCCATTATGATGTCATGTTTTGGCGGGAGTCCAACGCTGCAAGGATTGAAATATTAGTACTCGCTGTTATCGAGTCTAGAGCTGTTAGTCGAGTTATGCTTATATATTTGGTAAATTAATAAAAGAGGATTCAACCGAGAGCCACATTATGACATTTGATGAGGTCGTCGAAAAAAAAAGTATGTATCTCGTAGTATCTCAGTATCCCTGCAGTGGTATAAAAAAATTGTTTATCAAATTCACATAGCAATAGAGTAAAGCCTCTTAAGTGAAGACACGCGTTCACGACGTTCTCTCGAATTTCTCATTTTTCACGTTCTCTCACAATTGATCACCACGCTTGCTTAAGGTGGATCGGTGCCACGTTCAGACGATGCATCTGGCTGTTGGGTTCCGATACCCAGCAAATATCATTATGACTTTTTCAATTCACATGTACTTTCAAAGTGTATCTTGCACATCATCATCATCTTTGAAAGAAATCACCCTGAGGTAACCTGAACTTTCTATACATAGAAAAAAAATTAGACAAAACGAAAACCAAGTAAATTTTTTCACACTTTTGACATTACCTAAAGAAAAACCTAAATTGTCGAAACCTCTTTTGTCAGGAACGAATATTAGAAACGACACGATAAATCCCAATTATCGGATTACAAATGGGAATAGACTTCTACCATTTTAAATGCTTCATTTTGCGTGTCAATTTAGTCCTCAGTTGAAGTTTCTAGGTCACAGTTGTCGGGTCTTTCAGGAGCGATTGTGGTACCATTGAGAAAGGAAAACCTCCGGCTTCGTATTTGATAAGTAGTGGCTATTTAATTAACCAATAGATTGACGTTGTGGATTGGACACGATTAACAGAAAAGATTTCTTACTGATAAAGCTCTTTTCACACTTAAGAAACTGTCGAAAAGGTGGAAAATGTAGTCGCAATCCCATGTCAGCAATAATCAATTAAAAAAATGTATGTTATATAATATTAGTACCTATAGGTAAAATAAGTCTGTGATAAAATTGGTCTATAAAGATATTACTTACTAATATTATGCAGAGGTAAAATGTATGTTCGTTTGTTTGTAAGACGCACCAAGTACGATTACAAAATGTTACCCCTATGTTTATTTCCTACTATGTTTATTTTTATGTACTGTTTTATGCTATACTTGACTTTCACGCGAACAAAGCCGTGATCAGAAGCTAGTTTATTAAGTCCAGATTTCCTCACGTTGTTTTCCGCCGCCGACGTCATAGGAAAATTCACAATTGCAGGTACTTTACAAAACACAATAGCAACAACATTACATAGCATGGACGTAGCTTCAAGCTTATTTACCCTTCCCTGAGCTTTTCTCTTAAAAAGCCACTTTGTATTCAAAAAACTTTGATAGCTTTTAAAACACTATTTGAATACAATTTTTGTACAACGCTTTTTCAACACAGCCCCTATCTATACAAGTTATTGTTTGCAAAAACTGGAACAAAATAAAAAATGTATTCTAAAATAACCCTTCAGCTGTAGGTGACAAGAGTGCCTGTCAATATTGGCAAATTGCTTTTATTCTGTAAATATCTTTGTACCTACCTACATACGTAAACCTCATTCTTATATGTTAATAAATACCATGAAATTAGTTTTAAACATCAAATGTAATAATAAAAGATCGTCGTTATTACAACTTCCTGTTTTCCCTTATTCGTGTCCTTTCTAATAAGGAATTAAATTTTAATATTTTTAATTACTATCGGGAGCGCTACTATAACGTGCGCTCCGAGGAATAAAAAAAGGAGCGCTTCATTAGGTGCGCCTCAAAATGATGGCGCTTTCAAGGAATACCTCAGTGGTCTAGACGATGCACTTTGTTAATCTTTTGTAAGACATTTAACACACTCTTCTAAACCCAACACATCGATTACAATATTACAAAGCTGAAGAATTTGTTTGTGTTTTTTTGTTAGAACGTGTTAATCTCCGGAACTTCTAGACCAGTTCTGAAAATTGTTTCACTTATACATTATCCCCGAGTGCTATATGCAACATTGTATTATCAAAAACAGTCACACAAATGAAGGCTCAGGCACAAGGCGCTAGTCATAACCATACACATTGAAATTCATTACATTTCGGGAAGCTGCAAACTAAGATAACATTCACAGGATCACACTACATATTGTTATGCACATAATATTAGTTTCTAAGCCAAATCACTAAGCACTTAAATCCATATAGTTAAGTTTGTAGGTACAGTAAGCAACAAATGTAGATTAACATTTCATTTTTAAATCCTCATTACATACCATCACGCCTGTATTCCTCGAAGGGTTAGGCAGAGGTGCATCAATTAACAACCTCAGTTCGCCGGTATGTTTAGGTCCCATGTAATAGAGGGCGAGCCTATTGCCATTAACCGGGCACAAATCCTAACTCCGAGCTGCTACTGAGAATTTCATAGAAAAACCCAAAAACACTTTTTGCTCGACTTTTTTTTAAAATTCGAGATGGAAAGGCTCTTGACTCTAGTCTTGGTCAGAAGTCCACCTCGGTTGGTGGTTGGACCTGGGAATCGAACCCAAGATTTTTAGCGTAGAAGTCGCGCTTAGGAACGCTTGGCTAACGAGGCAGTTGTTCATATAATCTGCTTATTTACCGATACGCAGTAGTAACTAATGATTACAACTCATATACCGACGGCGATGTGCCAATAACACCTAACTGACAAAGTCAAAAATTTACACAAACTGGAAAAAACGTATAATTTCTTGACATGTTAAAAATTAGTTATTACATTTATTAATTTAAAATTATAATAATTATATACTTTAAATATTATGATGAATTCGTATATTTTATGATAGTGTAGTAGGTATTCGGTTAGATAGGAGGTAATGCCATGAAAAAGGCACGCTGGTTTAGTTGGGAGATATTTCCACATTTTAATTTAATGCTGTTGCAACAAAAAATACGCTTAGGAGATTTCACTAAAACATGCGGATAATGTCTTTGAATTCAAAACGATAAAAAAGTGAATTTCTCAAAAATGACAGTTAGGAGGTATTGGCACTTCGCCGTCGATACGACCTTTTTACCAGGAACAGATGATACATGCATTCTGATGTTGCTGACCGTACGTGTATTACGGGCTATCGGCGTGTGGATGAGCCCTCAGGGATAGCGGTGGCTATAAGATATAATCAGAGTTAATTACACTCAGGGTTCATTAGGTACGGAACTCCGACTCAATAGTAAATATAGAGGAGGGTGTGTGTTCCGGGTTCTTGTGAATGGGGAGGGATCCTGGTTTGTAATGTCTGTGAGTCGGTTAATTATTTTGTTTTATACTATTACATTTTACCAGAACGAATCTGTACTTCTTTATAAAAAAAATAAGAATAGTTAAAATAATCATACTATTACTAGCTTCTGCCAGAATTGTCTTACGAATCGCATTTTTTTAAAGTAATTTTAAGAATAATTAAAATAATTTGTGTACAGAAATATTCTACACACGTGATTTTATCGCTATCGGTATTCTCTTGTCAACTTATATTTCTTATATTTCTTTTTTCTCTCTTCTAGGAAGAAAACTTCTTTCTTTCTTCTTCTCTTTTTCAATCTAAAATTTACCTTCCGTTTCTTGAACGTAGCAAAATTGTCAAGCGCGCTTAAGCTATTGGTCGACTGCATAATGGACAACGAATCACAGCTACACGATCATCTATCAAAGTAAATGATCGTTTATCTTACTTAACAGTTAGCCTTAACATTTTACACGCTACGTTTAAAACAAGGAAGCGATACATACATCTCTTTTAAAATCACGTTACAATCTGTATTTAGAATCATAAACGTCCTGAGTTCATTCCTCGATCCTGACGGTAACAGATAACTATCTATCATCTGACGTCCAGTTATAAAACCAGTTGACGTCAGTTAACTTGTAGTTATGCGTTAAACTGAGTTCTAGCCTTCAGGGGTTATTGGCACAGGGACAGTTTACTCCGATATTGGTCTTTATTAACTGAGACAGGTATATCTCTATTAAGCTCGAAATGTTTAGCAAATAGTGACGTATTGCCATGGTATTAATGTTGTTTGTATAAAAATTCATCATAAAATAATAATGGATTTAGAATGTTGATGGGGCTGCCCCGTTTCTGCAGAGCATCTGGTATGTTTACCAATGCACATGTTTATAACTTCCATGCCATCATTCCATGATGATCAGAAATCCTCCTCATTGCTTCACAAAGGTGTGTAGTCTCCAACTACATCCTGAAGACTATAGCATGGAGATACGGCTCTCCATTGCTATATGAGATTGTTCGTAGCTTGTTACTATACTATGTTACTATAAATTATAAATATTAAGTTTTACTAACATAGATATACGACTTACTATAATAACCGTCAAAAAATGGTTGTAACGTCAAATGGTTGTAACTCGTCCGAAATAAAGATTATTTTATTTATTCTTCTTCTTCTTAGCGTTTCGATGACAAACTGTATTATAATAAATAAATAATACATACTATTATTATAAATTATATTGTTGCGGCCCAGAATTTATTTATTTATTTGTGTAGCCATCAGCTACGCATACTATCCATCAAACTAAGTAAAATTAAGCAAGCATAATTGCACGAAAACGATATTACCGTTACCAATCCATTTACCGACAAATAAATGGCACAACAGGAACTCTTTCTGTGGGCGATTCAAACATAGAACGCTTTTAATCTCTTTGACTTCGAATATGAAAGACAATATACAAACAAAAATATACAAATCTAGAAACGACATGGAAGTAAAATACATGTATATCTTGTCGTACTTTTGTGACAGTTAACAGACGCATTCAGCCGTATAATCCCGCTGAAACATTTCTTATTTCCTGCCAATTCTTTTCTTTCATTCATGAAAAAATCAACTAAATCGAGTAGCGGGAAGTCGGCCGGAATCGACTGGCTACATTTTATTGCAGATGATTGGACACGTGAGGTATAATAGAAGATTCTGTCTATACTTATTTAATCTGTGTCTTTACTAATATCATAAAGCTAAACTTTGTTTGTTTGGACGTGGTAATTTATTAAAAAAACTACACGATGTGATATTATGGTTTATGAAAAACTCTTTTTCGTTTTAAAGCCTGTTTATAGAAGAAGGTAAGCTATGTAACATCACGGTGTGGCATATGGGGGCGGAGCAGTAACTGAAAGCGTAACTTAACGGGGGTGAAAGTGTCTAGTATAGTATACTAGCTTCTGCCCGCGACTTCGTCCGCGTCACAGTTGATGTGTTATCCTACGGGTACCGTACATTTTCCCGGGATAAAAAGTAGCCTATGTGTTATTCCAGACTATAATCTATCTTTGTGCCAAATTTCATCCAGATCCATTCAGCCGTTTAAGCGTGAAAGAGTAACAAACATCCATACATCCATACATCCATACATACAAACTTTCGCCTTTATAATAGTAGTAGGATAGTTATGAAGCACTGGAAACTTTGATCAGGTATTTTCTAAAAATACTCTTAAATCCGGAAATTCTACAGCGGCTGCCAATCTTTATTACTTCAGGATACTCGGGTACTGCAGCGGAATTTTAAAATATTTAAATTCTTTTAAATTTTATCGTCGCGTCGATAGGATAAAATTAGATAAGACTTCAGCAAAAACTAATGAAATTGTCTGCCATATCTGTATGACTAACAGGAGGATTTACTTTGATTTCATCAGTATTTAATTTCCGTAGAAAATAGTACTCATAAATAATCCCGTAAATTTAAAAGATATCCATAATTTACAAACCAATGAGAGACATTTACATTTGATCAGGTCATTTTGCACTGGTTTTTTTGCGTGTTGAGTTATTTTTTCCGTCTATATAATCATCCACACAAACATAATCACTGTGAGTGTTTTCCTCGATCAATCGCGACAGATACATCTTGTACATAGTTGTCTAAACTACGTCCTACTATGGCAGTTATTCGCTAACGAACGCGCGACGACGCGACGAAGCAATCTCCGGTGCCTTGCGACTTCAAGCTAACCATACCTACTGTATTGGCAAAAGTTATAAATCCAGGCTTTATTCTCGATACATTGTACAACGTGAGGATGTGTGGTATAACCACAGATGGTTATTATAAACAATAGATTCCAAAAACGACCAAGACAAGGAACGGCACTTCTACAAAAAAATATTTAAAAGAGGCAAAACTTTGCCTTTCACAGAATAATTGCTTTTCTATTTATAAAAATTTTCAAACACTTTCCTGAATAAAACCACACCTTGAAAACATCTACCACAGGGTAAAATATACAGCGAGACTATTCAATTAAAACTCACAAGTTTCCAGACGTACAAAACTACAACTTAACAATTTTATACTTATTGAATAGCTAACTATTTCTATAAGGGCAGACACACATAGCAGCGGCGCCGTGCCGCTGTGCGTTGCGTTACGACGCCGCGTTGCATAGCGTCCTACCACTATAGAGCAAGACTATTTTCCCAACGATCGTGAATGTTCCTGGAAGTGCGTGATGTTACAATGCGCGGCGCATTTCACATCGCAACTTTTTACGTTGCGGAGAGCGATAACGCAAATGTTGGCGGTGCGGCACCTCATCGCTTTTCCATATTTCGGACCTAAGTACACGATCAAACATTTTATTGACAGACTGTCTCGTCCTATATGCAGTATACATATATGGAGTCTGCGCGCCGACCCAACGTAATCAGATTTCGGCTAGATTTAACCAAGTCTGGGATATTTGGTAGCGTCCCACGAAATAGGCACTTTAGCTAATAAATAGGATTAGTCTGTGTTATCGTACCCATCTATTTATTTGGTGGTTCGCACACATTTAGAACATTGGAATTGGATTATTGAGTTACCGAGTTACTCAGACAATCGTCTCGTCAGTGTGTTTATTGTGTCTATTGTTTTGTTTTTATAAGTAAACAACGCCCAATTGTGCCAAATACTTAACGCAGTGTTAGTTGCTAACACGAGGTTTTTATATTTAAGCTGGGCGGTAATTCTGCTGTCTTTTAGGAATGATCGCAATATAATCTGAATAAAATGATTACCAAATTTTAAATTAATTATTAACTTTACCAATATTTTTGTCATATTGAGTATGGCTGTTATGATATCGCAACATTTTTTATCAGTGGAACTTTTTAATTAGTGGGTTTGGTCCTCCGGTGTTGGCCTGACTAAATTTGATGTGATTGGGCCTAAGTTAAACTAAGTATAGGTTAAAAGATTTAGTCCCAATGTTTTAGTAAAACAAAGCTCCATCAATAACTAAAACTATTCTTAACCTGGCAAGTAAACCCTTCTTTATTATACATGAGAATTTATTTCGAAAAATATATCCGAACACATTTCTCACAGGAACACCCTTTTAATAATTGATCACGATACGTAAGTACATAGGTACGTGCGAAAGGTATAGCCCGGAACAATATCTTCGCAAATTATAGTAAATTGTTGTGAGAAGTTCGTCTGACAACTAATACATTGCCGACACAAAACTGTCGGTCATTAATCATCGTAGAACAAAACAGACGATGGATGTAATTGTAATAAAATTAGTGACCATCATAGTAACTCAGGTGGTAATTTGTTTTATTATTTATCTATTAGGCGAGATTGTGGTGAAAAATGGGACAGTGATGAATTTGTGTCGTACATTTATGTTACTTTTTTAACAGAAGATCGGTTTAAACAGGAATTTTAGTCCAGATGTTTAACATATCAATTAAACTACGTACTACCAAGCGTTTCCAATCGTCTTTTATAATGCGCACTGCAAAGGAGTGGAACTCTCTACCTGCGTCTGTATTTCCGAACGCTTTCAACCCTAATCTCTTCAAAGTTAGAGTGAACAGACTATTTTGGGTAAGCTCACTCTATCGTTGGCTTTGTCTATGTCACCTCTGACCTACATAACACTACAGTCAAGAGCTTACCCATCTCGAATATAAAAAAAAAATAATGACTTTTGATGCTTTTTTTTTTAATTTCCAATATGTTTACCTTTTGTGTGGAACATACATCCGTGTGTGTAAGCAACACTAACTCGTATTTTATTCCCAAAAGTAAAACTAATTAAATAAAGCTAGAAAAATTAAGCTTAACTAAGCTTAATTAAGCTTGACTTAAATTATCCCAAGTAAACACAACAATAAATTCCATTAGTTAAATAAATATTTACATATCTGCCTTTAAACTAATTCCGTTCAGCCGTTTAAGCTTAAATGAGCAACAAACATACATACATCCCCACAAACTTTTGAAAAAAAGTTAAAAAGTTATCATTGGAAACTCTTAAATCAAAATGTTTCTACTCGATTACTCATATCAATTTCAATTTACTTCTCTCGCTTATTGATTTATGTAAATCCTATCGAGTATTTTACATTGTATCTATCAGCAGATAGTACAGGACGAGCCGTAATGAGACCAGACAGACAGCTTCGAGTTGACTATAGATAAAAGTAGATAATTATTTATGGACCTAGGCATTTGCCCGGCAATGCTAGGACTTGCTGAAAAACACGAGACATAGGTTGTTGATATCAAATAGCTTTAGTAGGCCAAAACGATTTTCTTTAAATTGAATATTTAACACTCATTAATTTTAAATTTAATCCAAGTATAAGTTTTGAATGCATATTGAATTGTTATAACTAGATAGCAACGTAACACATTTATCGTAATTAAAATTAATTTGCCGTAATTTTAATTATTTGTAGGTACCTATATAGATTGTGTTTTGGAAGATTAAGTCTCACGGTTATGTCTGCCAATCCCTCTAACAGATAGACAAAACCACCCCTAACACCAGACCTTTAAAGTTTTTAAAGGATAGATATAGATTTTTTAATAATCAACCCCTGAACTGAATTTCGACAGTTCAATACAATTTGTATGCAACGTTATTCAGATATGTTATTTTCCACGCAAATAAACTGACATTTATCATACTATAATGAATCCTTGTTCACAGTAAAACCTGTCAGATAAATGTAATTGCTTTTTAAACATGTTTACATTCATGTTACAGCCAATGAGCGCACTGACAGCATTGCAACCGCGTGATGAATACAAAATGAATGAAAAATAATTAAAATATCTGTTATTTGAAATAATAATTTGTTGTTGCAATGTGTACGAATTTATTGGTCCTTTTATTTTAGTCCTTAGTTTATTATCAGCATCATCATGTCATCTGAATGACGTCCACTGCTGGACATAGGCTTCCCCTAGAGCTAGTCACAATGGCCGGCATTACTACACATATATGTAAATATAGTATTCTGTATTTAGAGTTCTTCAAAATGAAAAAAGAAACCTTAAAAAAAAAAAAAATACCATCACGCCTGTATTCCCCGAAGGGTTAGGCAGAGGTGTACCAATGTACAGCCACAGCTCGCCGGTATATTTAGGTCCCTTGTAATAGGGGGCGAGCCTATTGCCTAAAAGAAACCTTGTTTTATAATAAAATAAACAAAACATACCATCACGCTTGTTTCCCCGAAGGGTTAAGCAGAGTATACTAATGTACAGCAACAGTACGCCGGAAAGTTTAGGCCCCATGTAATAGGGGGCAATAAAATAAAGATGTAATAATATATGTATATGTATGTATATATTTTCTTTGCATTTATATTTTTAACCTATGTAGATAGGTACGTACCAACCTACACGTAAACTGAGACTAAACTAATCGTAGCTCAGATGCAATTACTTGAGTATATTGATTTGCGATATGGCTCTAGGCCAATAAGCGATCATAACTTGTCATCTACATGATAGTTAGGGGTTTTACTACTATTACGATCAATGCTATATGGACATTGCTAATAAGAATAATACCAGCCTTTAACCCACTGCAAGGCAAAGGACTCTTCTCATACAGAGAAGGCACTTAGTTGTGATTAGCATTCTTGCAGAGTGGATTGACAATTTCTGACTTACATTCATTATTAGGTGGACGGACGACCTGATTAAGACCGCCCAGGATGCAGGCCGTTTCCAAACGGATTTTTGGTGATCTATGGGGGAGGCCTATGTCTAGCGGTGGACCTCCTGCGGCTGATACGACGATGATGATTATTTATAAGTCCTGGATTCCTAACAATGTTTTTCCTTTACAGATATAAAAAATTAACATCCAATATCAGGAAAAAAATATAATAGCCTTTCTTTTGCACTGTTGAAAACTGCAATTCAATATTCACTGCTATCCAAAAATTCGAAAAAACAAAAATGTAACTTACTACATAACTTGACACAGAAATAATAATTCTCCCGGACAGTCTTAAGAAGGTCAGACACTAAAGACAAAAGTGGTTCAAATGACCAATGCATAAATTCAAAATAATCTTTATTCATAACTGTTCGAGAAAATGACTGACAGGTTTTCATGAATAAGAAGGCTAGTGTTACACCGTTTATTGCTCTTTTCACTATATAAGGCGGTGTTCACATTTATAGATGGCTTACTTATATTGTGAAGCTTAGGAATTCTCGGGCTTGCACCGCTATATAGTACATTACTAACGAGGAACCGAGTGCGCGGTGAATTCTAGAATTTTCTTTTTTAATGAATTGGCGACTCATTTTTCTATAGGCGTTAAATACTAAGAGACATATTATGTATAATATGAAAGTGTAGATATTTTACAGGTTTGTAGGTATATACCGGTTTTTGCAAATGTTTTTTTTTCTTTTTATTATGTTGGTCTTCATTATGAAACTAAGAAAGAGCACTATTGTTTTAAAATGATAAAAAAAACATTAGTGTTTACCCTCCTTTCCCTAGTTAGAAAAAAAAATATTATGGGTCTAATTTTACTCTATCAAAAAGATCTATGATAAGATAAGTTAAAATTTTAAAAACAAATACAGAACCGACAGCGGATGACTTTTTTAAGTTAGTTCTTAAAGAAATAATCAGCTGTCAATTTCTGAGATTATTAAAACATATTATTACTTAATAATTAATTAAGTGAAACTTATCCTAAATACATTCGGGACTTGTGCTTACAAAACATTACAATTACTTCGAAAAATGGCAGCAATTTTGACTTTTGTCGGTCGATTTAATCAGTACTAAGCCCATTCGTCTTCGTATACCCTTTCTTCCTTTCTATAGAAACAGGATAGGTACTAGTAAATAATCCCACAAGTAACACTTCGTCGCTCGGTCACTAGTATCGACGAACAAGTCATTGTGGTCCGTCACACGTCTAACCCGATTTCTCCTCCCTTTCATCTAATTCAAAGGGAGCTACCACTGAGAATCGGCCTACATTTCATTAATAATGAATACATTATGGTATTGTGATAGCACAATAGTGTCTCTATGTTAATTCTGTAGGACATGGCGTGTTGCTAGAATGTTTAAGTTATCGGTAATGGATGTAGGTGTGTGGTGGTGGTTTCTCTTAGAATGTGGAGGTATTGTAGAAACTGTGTGTATTTGCGGATGCTATATTGTGTGTTAGGACTGCTAAATGAGTCTCGTACTTGTCACTGATGAATCGATCATGATCTTTTATCTTTATGCCGTGGTAAACGTGGCCACGTTCTGGGGCGAAGTACTATAAACAAATTTAAAAAGAAAAGGATTTTCTTAAAATTGCTTTATCCTTACTAATCCTTACTAATATTATAAATGCGAAAGTAACTCTGTCTGTCTGTCTGTCTCTTCTTCACGCCTAAACCACTGAACTGATTTCAATGAAATTTGGTACAGATATAGTCTGGGACCCGAGGAAGGACATAGGATAGTTTTCATCCCGGAAATCCCCCGGGAACGGGAACTACTAATCTACGCAGACGAAGTCGCGGGCAAAAGCTAGTAAAGAATAAGAAGAAGATTTGTCATCTTGTTTTGCTTATTGACCTCAATCCAAGAAATAAGTACGTAATATTTTAAACAACCAAAATGGACGAGGATGATTTTTGCATTAAGAAGATACAACTTTTTCAACATTTCGACATATACATATTATGTATGAAGGTGTAAATATTACCACACCACGCAAGTATTAATTCACACAGTCCTTTTTTTTAGATACTGTACTTAGTTTATATTTTAGGTAAAAAAAAAGCAGATAACTGTGTCAATTCTCCGCAAAAGTAAACAACAAGTCAATAAATACTATAAAAGGTGGTATAAAGGTAATAAATACATATAAGAAATCAAGGCCATTGCGTAGGCAGTATTTACTGGTCAAACACAAAGTATTGACAACTCAAAGAAAGCGAAGAAAGAAAAATTAGAGGATGATAAATTAAGATTGAACGTGCAAACAGAATATTTCGCTAAGGTAAATCACCTGTGACCTACACAATTTCGAGAGCCTATTTGTTTATCATTTCGATATTTTAGGTTCCAGGTGGTTCCAATTGAAAGCGTTCGACACCTACTTAGCTATTTCTGTAACAAAATTTTATTAATTTGAAATTATTATTGTTAGAATAAACACTCAAGTGTTCGTTATTTAAAAGGTGTGCTTCGATTTGTTAATAAATTGGTTCTTTTTCATTTCTATGTCTTCCCATGCTGCTATAAATGCGAAAGGTCCGATGGATGGATGCTTGTTAATCAATCACGCCAGAATAGCTAAACGAATCTGGATATTTGGCACAAACATAGATTATAAACTTAAAAATAGCTCATAGGCTACTTCTTATCCCAAAAAATGTACGGTTCCTGTGGTATTATATATCATCTTGAACGCGGATGACGGTGACATCATAACTATATCATATCTTGTTTTTCTAGAACTGAACTACATTTTGAAGCCTGTAAATGCCATAAAATGCGACTGCAACATTTTCATTTGCTTGTAAACAAATCGCTTTAACACGAAGGCATTTTATCGCGTCAATATAAACTGCATATTATGACATGATACGGGTGTCACCATACGGGGTGATACTGACGCGAACGTGTTTATTATCACTGCATGATGATCCCTTTATTTACAACGGTGAAAGTCTAATATTATGATTACGTAATTTTAAGTGACTGCATCGATACCCTAGTGGTCCTAAGCGCAACTGATACGCACTGATTCTGGCCTTGGGTTCGATTCCCAGGTCGAGCAAATTGTTATTGGGTTTTTCTATGAAATTCTCGGTGGCAGCTCGGAGTAAGGATTTGTGCCCGGTTAATGGCAATAGGCTCGGCTCCTATTACATGGGACCTAAAACATACCGGCGAACTGTGGGTGTACATTGTAATAAACCTTCAGAGGCCAACAGCCTACCGGTCTACAATAGTAGATAAGTAAATATCCTTTGGTGTATGTAGGTGAAGTGAGCTTGAGGTGAGATTAACAGCTCTCCTCAAGCTCACTTTACCAAAATTCACTGAGGGAGATTTTATTTAAAACTTAATCTGAGTGCCTAGTACTATTACGACCTAAATTCATCACACAACACAGCACATACCATCACGCCTGTATTCCCCGAAGGCTTAGGCAGAGGTGTACCAATATACACCCACAGTCTGCCGGTATGTTCCTGTGTTCGGTTGACCTAAATTCGAAATTAGAAATACCCGCTTCGCACATAATGCTTATTCAGATTCAAGATTTTATTCCTATCAATGGGTGACAGATACTAATTGTGCTTATTGCATAAATTTAAACTGAAATGTTATAGGATATCTGTATCTGCAATTCGAAAATTGACTGGAATCCAATATTTTTTCGTTTATGTGCCCAAGTTATACACTTAGTCCACATAACAAATATCATATATCAATGTCAAAATAGATGCGAGAACCTACGTCAAGTTATTAAGTTTATTTTATACCCCACGTCTGTTAAATCTACATACTTATATATTTTTACTAGAAATGAAAACAGTCTCTTAACGAATACTCTGGGCATTTTTTTTATAGATGGGAAATTGTCAAATTACTTCCCCCGTCTTAGTGTCAGACTTTTACTGACGAACCCGCAGCACTCTTAGGGCCTTTGACCTAATTTGAAATGGTGATTGTTTTAGTAAAATACCATAGCAATAGCTGCAAAAGCACAATATCGATTGATTTTGCTAATACCTACATCTAACCTGAACCTAAAACACAAATGAACACACAACAACTTAAAAGAAAAATCGAACGCTACCTAAACTAGAAGAAAAACGACTATTTCCCAACCATTAACATTTCAAGTGTCTTAAAAAGTCTAGTATAGTACTCCATTACACACTAACTTAGTGCCGAATAATTCGATTTACGTTCCATTTATGTGATTGTACTGTTCAAATGAAATGTACTGAGAGCAAGTAGAATAAGTACGTACGTACACTTTCCGAATAATTGCTTCGGAGGACAGATCGCGTTTGCACTCTTGTTATTTAGGTTAAGATGCTGAAAAGTTCTAGAAAGTTTTGCTCTTGTTTTATGGTAATTGTTTGTGAATGTGAAGGATTTATTTGAACGTTTCTTAGCCCTTGTGTAGTGTTGGATTTAATGGTGTAGTGTGAAGATGTGACTGTTGTTAGCTGTGGCAGAAATTATTTGTTTATTTTGTGTATTTTGTTTTTGAGTCCACCCACAGCACCCACAATGCAACGTCACTTATGGTACAAGAAAATATCAATTACATTTAAATTAACTTACAACTGCATCGGCTTTTATGTAAATTTTAAAAGTCCTGGTTCCTATTCTATTAAAAAACCTAATAACACTTCACCCAACCTAGGACTCAAACCATTTACCACGCTCAGCAGTCACGCTTCCGACCACAACACCAACGCGGCAATCAAAAATAAACAAAAAGGAATATTTTCACATAGCCAACAATCCGAGCAAACAATATTGAGACAAGTGTGCCAACAGACACACTTCAACAAAAAAAACAGCAGCTTCAAAACTCTCAAGCAACCTGCCTAAAGATCGATTCTCTACACCCAACGCAAGAGCGTACCTATAAATACTCCAGTGCCAACATTCATGGGCCACTGTTTATTTTAACCCAGTTCCCACTAAAGGCCACGTTTACCCACATTAAGGCGAGGCAATCTAGCTACTCATACAGTCCCCTGTGATGTCTCATTTCACGCACGGTCACAGTCATAACTTGGCGTAAAGTAACGGAAAATTGCTTCTCAGGCATCTCACACTCCGTCGTCGGGTCGGTGTCAAATGATAAGTGTATGAACACACTTGCGGCCCACGCTGTCAGACTTTTTTGGGTTTTGTAACTGTTCTTTTTGGGGAAATGTTGTTTTAGGATGTAGCAATTGTTCTCGATACCTAAATGGTCGTTTAAAAGCCAAAAAGAGTATTTTTCTGGTTAAAATAATATGCAATTGTAAAACGGTTTTTAATAAATCTGTAATAGCTATTATTATTTAAGGTGGTGTAAGTTGCTGTTATTTTTTAAGGCATTCATTTCTATTTCGTTTTAAAATTAAGAAACCTTAAAAATACATTTTAACACACGACTTTATGTCCCTTAAAAGCCACCACAGAAATTTTAAATTGCAACCACATAAACCACAACATCACCATTCGAATTGACCCTAAATCGCGACAGGACAGCCCATCTCGCGTAATGACGACGCTTTGCGGTCGCACATCCGCAGCAACGAGTCGCTAGCGTGCGCCCAACCTAATGGGGTAATGGAAACTTCGGAAAATTGCCTCGACGCGATCTTATCGAAGATATATAGAATTTTTATTGGTCATATCCGTTCGCCATCGGTAGTTAACTTCGTTTTAGCACAGATTAACCGGTAATTAAATAGGAGCCCGGCTTTATTTATTTTTAGATCGACGTTCTTGCTTCAGTAGTAAAGTGGATTAAGTATGGATTAAGGGAGTAAGGTATGCTTATGATTAAACGGCGCGGGAAGTAATATTCTATGGTTAATAAAGATTAATGGGAGACCATGGCATTTATTGGACTTTTATGACGTAACTTTATTGCTACGAGTATTGTAATTTTCATTGATACTAAAATGATTTTGAAACCAAAGAAAGTATATTGGAAAAACGCAACCAACGACTTTTTCGACATTTACAAAAAAGAGAGAATTTTAAAAAAATATAAGAATATAAAGCACTGTTATCATAGACAATGTAAAATTCACCACATGAGTAAAGTCACGGTCTGAGCTAGTTATCTCATAAAATGAAGTACCTAGTGAACGTATTATTCAACACTGTCAACACTGGCTTCCGGGCGACAGTGAAATAGTGTTGTCTCTTGATGCAGCGCCATCCTTAATAAGACAGGGTAGGTAGAGTAGTAGGTACGTAAATATTTCATTTATTTTAATACGAAATTAGTATACATTTTAAGACCATGTTATCAACTTAGTCAGCGAATCCTAGATAGGACAAACACATAAATTAATTAACATTAATGTATGTATTAGATACCAACATGAATAAACCAGGTCCATATTACAATTAAAAGTATGCTTTGTCTGTCTGTCTGTCTCCTTGTAAAGCTTTCACGACTAAATCGCTGACCTTACTTGGGTAAAATTTGGTACGGGCCACGGGGTAAGTTTGAAGCCCAAGAAATGACATAGACTACTTATTATTCCGGGACTTTGTCTGCGTCCGAGAGAACTGATATTTTCTAGAAGCTTGGAGAAAAAAGGGCAAGAAGCTCCATACATACTGTTTTAAAGGAGTCCCCCCTCCATGCGGATGAATTTTTGGATGCCTTATAGTTTCCTATTTTTCTTAACATTAAGGTTTTTTTTTTCATATAATTTTAAGGTTGTAAATATTTAATAGTAAAGAATAATGATCTAAAAGCTAGTAAAATTTAACATTGGTAACATATTTACAGAAAAACAAAAAAACATTCCAGCAAACTAGATTTTTCAAAAACTGAACACCAAGATGTTGTGACCATTTAAATGTCATTTATCCCTGGCAGCACTATTTGCTAGCATGTTTCTACACGCGCCAACTAATTAGACCGGAGGGAGTAATTAGACGGCCAAAGCTGGACCCCTTACTTTACTTAAAAGATATGTAGCTTTTAAACTTACTACGAAAAAGCCTAAGTAGTCATGTGAGTATAATAGCACACATAAAAGGATACACTTTTAAGTAAACATAAACATAAACATTATTTAAAATGGCGGCTTTATAGGCGTCTTTAGAGGTTATGCTTTTATGCAATGGGGAAACATGAGACGGACTTAAGATTCCAGATCTACTATGGCAAACTTTAAATTTCAAAGATAACAAAAGAACAGGTGGCTTTCAGTAGTTTCTGCCTACCCCCATGGGAAAAATGCGTGAGTTGTACATAAACTCACGCATTTTTGTTTGAGTTTATGTACGTATGACAAAAGAGTTTGCAAATTTTCACTCGCTGAAGTTAATAATCCTAATTGTCGAAAAGCATAGTTACTAACTTATCTAAGTGTAAACGTGTAATACATTAACGTAGATAATTTATCTATTAGGTACTTAATACTAACGAAAATAGTAAAAAAAAAAACAATTCACTCATCAATCTTCATTGTACATAACATGAAAACGTAGAAAAGTCTAAACTGAATAAATAAAATGTATACCTACATATTATTACCAAAACACTTCAGCTAATGTGAATACAGAATACTCATCAATGTTCATTATTTCTGAAACTTTTTTCATGTAACGTCATTCATAAAACGAGATTTATTTGGAGCCAGATGAACAGTGATATAAATAAAAGAATTACCTAAATGCGCGACAGCAAAGACTTATATGATTTTTACGCCTATTTGCGTAATATGTATCTTTGTACCTAGGTATGTTGGTTTATTTTTGCGCGTGAATTAATTTTGATTAATGAGATCTCTGAGCGCTCAATGGTGAAAGGGTAGCCTTTGTTTTTCATCATCATCATTTCGGTCTAACGATGTCCACGACTGGACATAGGCCTCCTCTAAAGAGCGCCACAATGACCGGTCCTAAGCTGCCGAATCCAGCGGTTTCCCGTGACCAGCTCGACAATCCACCTCGAGGGGGACCGTCCCACACTACACCTTCTGGTACGTGGTCACCACTCGAGGTATACAACTCCAACGACCGTCTGTTCTACGAGCTATGTGCCCTGCCGATTGCCAGTTTACTTTCGCAATTCTGAGAGCTATATCGGTTACCTTAGTTCTTCAGCGGATCTCCTCATTTGTTTTGTTTTTATCTAATCAAAATGCCGACTGCAGAATACGAAATGGTTAAAGACAAATTACTTATTTTAATGGGACTATTAAAAGGCTCTTACTTTTAAAATTAAATACAGCATGTATAATAAAATATTAGAAACCTCTAAAACTATGAAATGTCTGCATAAATGAAGACAACGGATATTAAAACACAATGCAAACAACATTGTTACAACATTAAGCCAAAGTAAACATATGTATTATGTAGAAACAGTGTAATATCGCACGACGATTGTTTATTTGTTGTTTTAACGTAAATTAAACGTTTACACTACTCGTAGTGAAACTATGAACGCCAAATGAATTTCCATGTAATTTAGAAGTAAATTACCTACCTTGTTCATACTTATGAGAAAATTTTACAAAAGCGGTTTTGCTTTATTTATTTTTTATTGTTTTGACGTATAGATAAAACTAACAAGAATAATCGTATTACGATTTTGTGAAAATTGGATTGAAAAGAGTGCCCGTGAAGTTTCTTGCTTGTTCTTCTCCGTTGAGATCTACATACATTTTGAAACGAGCAACCGATTGGATTTTGCAAATATGATTAATTTTTGCTGTTATGTTTGCATAATTATATTAAAATAGATACTAGCTTCTCTCCGTGACTAGATCCACATGATATTTTCATCTGCGTCAAGGTACTGCTACTTACTGCTCCGGTTCTATGGGCCGCGGCGTGAATTATATAGTCTTACTGTTACTTCATAAATCTGGCTATCAAATACAAAATATTGTTTCCTATTCGACTGGTTGATCCACAGATTAGCCGGGTTTAAACAAACAAACTGGTCAGCTTCATTATAATTATTAATAGATAGTATAGCTAAATAAGCCAAAATAATAAGTAAGCATCATAATAAATAAATGTTATAATTCTTATTTATATTCATAATATTTGCCACATTTACAAAATATTCACGAGCGCACATTTATAAATGACAATTCCCAACAATGTGCTTCATATTTATGAAAACTGCACCGGTTCGTTAGTAACTGAAATTAATTTTAATTCATTGATTGCGCAGTTATGCTCGTATAGGTGGTACTATGTTTACGGTATTAAATTGTGAATCAAACACAGAAACCTACTACTATAATAAACGCGAAAGTTTGTAAGGATGGATGGATGTTTGTTAATCTGTCACTCAAAATCGGACGGATTTTGATGAAACTTTAGAATAACCAAAGCTACAAGAGAATATAGGTTAAATTTACATCAGAATAGAGTGAAATGGGGGTAGTACTACACGGATGAAGCGACAGCTAGTTAAAAAGGGAGGATGCGGATTCTATATCAGTCAAATACCAGTTTATCTTGGACATTACTAACGCCAGTGTATGAAAACATCTTGAGGAAACCTGGACTTACAAATAGCATAGTTCTGAAATGGCCAAACCGCCTTGAACAAACATGATGACGAAATGACGTTCAAAAGTGCCTTTTAAAGATCTAATAGAAAAAAAAAAATGACTTCAACTTTGGTCAAACCCCGTGCCTTTTCTGTATGAGGAGATTATTTTGCTCTGCAGTGGAACAAAAATAGGCTGATATTTTTGTTATGATATTAAGAACTGTAATCCCCGAAGGAATATGCAGAAGTTTGTAAGTAGTACACTCACAGACAAACAAAGAAAAAGATAGAGCAAAATAAAATAAAAAAGTTATAAAACAAGTGACAAAAATAATAAAACTCTCCAGCTTTTCTTTTTTTTTATCTTTTATTTCAAAACGTATTTTAATTTTCTTTTCTCCTAGTTTAGTTTGTAAGAGCCTTTAGAAAGTTACTGTTTAATTCTAGACAGAAATTTCTAGATAGTTTATTAGGATAATATTGGACTAAAAGAGTCTAAATGTAGCCTGGAGGCCTAGTAGGTACTGAATATTGACGTTTGTTTGATTAGGGTCTTACTTATTTATTTAGCTTAAACGATAACTGGAAATCAATATTAATGGATATCAATTTCTCTATTAATTGTTAAGCAGTATTGATGAATTAAAGGGTGTTTTGTCAGAACTACTAACTATAACAGCATGGACTTGATACAACAACGGCCTGGTCGGAATCGCCTCAAAAAAACTAACCGTTTCCTGACAGCGCGCTGACCTCAAGCCGCCATCTTTTTATCCTATGTCTAATAATATTTTAACGAGTATGGATGCAAGAAATTAACTACTCACCTCATGTTCACCTCGCCTAACAATAAGAGTGCAATACCTACACTGTCAAAATGTATGGAACATTTCATGTATGAAACATTTTATTCCCACCCAGGACAAACTTTGTGTGATGAGCATGATTGTTTGTTCTGTGTTTGGGTGTGATTTATCTATAATTTATGTATGTATTTATAAATTATATAAGTATGTATATCAGTTGTCTGGTTACCATAACACAAGCTCTGCTTAGCTTGGGATCAGATAGCCGTGTGTGAGCTGTCCCAAGATATTTATTTATTTATTTATCTGTTCGGCCGTTTCAGCAGCAGAAACAAACATTCATCCATCAAACTTCACAAACTTTCACATTGATCAAATTAGTAGAATTGGATAGGATAGTAGGAGGTAGGATTTATAACCGACGACCGTTTGTTAACTCTCGTCTATGTAATGTAATCCTCCAGACCGACTCCGGCCACGGCGGCTAATCTTAATGCAGACAAGCCACGTACGCAGGAGATATTATAGTGCACAAGTGTGTGCGCAAACACAGGTGCACTCCCTTTTCCCTAACTCTCATAGCCCGATGGGACGGCAATCCGACACGACCGGAGAGAGATCAGGCGCAGGACCAACGGCTTTACGTGCTATCCGAGGCACGGGGGTGTCACACCACCAACTTCCAAACTCCGGGCTGCTACTGAGAAATTCCTAATGGAAAAACCCAATAACACTTTTTGCCCGACCTGGGAATCGAACCCGGGACCCCTTGCTCAGCAGTCGCGCTTGCGACCACGAGACCAACGGGGCAGTAAAACTTTTCGTGACGAGGTCCCTTCCACCCCGTATTTAACCAGCTGTTATACAAAAAGGAAATCTTCCTAATCCTAGCTATTCCTGAGGGGGTCGTTAGAGGTAACTAAACACATACATCCATGGTATTGACAGGCTACATCCACCTCACACCTGCGCACTGGTTGAGTACATAGGTACATATATGTATACACATCGTAAGTACACAATATATGGGTTATTCTATGCGTACCCCATGTAATTTATGTATGAGTGTCTTTGCGTGGATTTTTCCGACATGAATTTTATCATTTTTTCTTTGTTGGGGGTGTAATAATATCCTGCTTATTTTGGTTCCACTACAGAGCTAAGGCCTCTTCTCATACAAAGAAGGTATCACAACACTTGCTCAAGGCGGATCGGCGATTTCAGACTTATATTCATTACAAGTTCAAGTTTCATCAAGATGTTTTCCTTCGTCGATGGTTAAGTTGAATTAGTAATAGATAGGGCTTTTGAAGGCAGAAGGTCGAGTTTACGCATTCGGAGGAAAAACTTATTTCATAAAGGTTGGTGTTGGTATCTTAATGTAAATAATTTGTTTACAAAATGTACTGATAAACTCTGCCTATATCGTTACCACATCTAGGCAAAAGTTTCTAAAATAATTTCCAGTTTTCAGTCGACCTAACAATTCTGAACTGATGGAAACTTATCTAAATATGTCATATCTATTTTATGACTGGATGATAATAGAAAGCTCTGGACATGATATTTACATATTTTGACCATTTTCTCCATTATGATTGGAAAAGTAGGTACTTAGATACATGACAGCTTTTATTTAAGTTCAAATAGAAAGTCGGTGTAATAAAAGTTGACACATACAAATAAGGGTTTTTACGCTTTATGGCGTCCAATTTTCAATGTACAAATTATGAATAATGTTTGAAAGTTATATTTAGTATTATATTTAAATTCGTCCGGTGTGGTTTTTTTCGCGCACGTTAAGTTACGTCTTTGGTTACTGCTCCGCCCCCGTATGTCGCAGCGTGATGGTTTATAGCATATACTATTCCTCATTAATCTGACTATAATACACAAAAAGACTTTTTCTAATTCGACTGACAGTTCTCGAGATAAGCGCATTTAAACAAACCACTATTTTTTTTTTTCTTCATCTTTATTGTACTTGTGTAGATTTCCATCACCATACTACCTAGTATTTCAGCTGAAACGTTCTTGGTACGCTATGAGTAAGTAACCTGACGGGGTCGAGTGGCCCACATTCATCACAAAGGCGGCTCAGATGACGATGACGACCAATTTACCTCTCACGACACTTACACAAACACCGCGACCTAGCGAGGCTGTTCGTGTTTTAATTTAGGCATTGCAGTTTGAAGATTGTAAACGTCAAATCATTTATTTCTATTACACCGTTAACAGGCACCTTTAAATATCATTTACAAGAGATAAATATAATTAAATCTAGTCGCTCCTTCCAAAAGGTAGTTTCGTATGAAGTTCAAAGGGAAGGATACACCACACGCATTCTTAAAAAAAAAAATTGTACAATAATTTTCACAGGTAGGTACATTAATTCTATCATTTTGTAGTTGTAATAAAATTGTTGTATTTAACTACATTATAATTGTAGTGTAGTTTTCTCTTTATTTCAGGTACTTCATCTTTACAATCATGTTAGGACGATGTACCGCGTGTGTGAAATAAAGCACAAATTATTCTCGATCATTTCAAAGATATTGCTAAAATTTCGCCTCACATTAGAACTAGCGAGTTACAATACAATCTGTGTAATGTTACACTGTTACAATAAAATGAAAGCACCCTCTAAGGGACGTCTGATTATAATAAAACGAATGGTACTGTCTATGTTGTCATTACAGAAACGCAATCATCCTTTCTATGTACTTTGTTCTCTAACGATTGAGATTTCAGACAAATGAAAGGTTGGGATGGACCGTTTTTATAATTAAAACTGAAATTGAAATACTCTATTTCTGCTGGTCTATTTAGAAATAAGCTGCCCAGATATACAAGGTAGTTTAAAATAATAGGTAGTAAAAATACTAGTATTCTACTGCGGAGCAAAGGCCTCTTCTCATACAGAGGAGGCAAAATCATGTCGGATTGTTGATTTCAGACATATTTAGTTCTGATTTCTTTACGATGATTTCCTTAATATATTAAGCTAAGAAGCTTAGTCTGGGTATCTTTATATAAAAAAACGAACTCCATAATATTTATGTTCGCATAACAGAACAAAATGGATGGATCAGCTGATTTTTATTACGTGGGTAAGGTTCCAAGGTTGGCTCATAGTATGTTTATAATGATGAGTACAAAGTCCCCTTTTTAGGTGTATGGTAAATAAAAACTAAGGATTTTTGCATGTTATAGATAAAAACTGTGAAAGGTAATTGATATAAAAAAAATATTGGTAAAAGAGAGATAGCTATGGATGACAACTACCTCTGTATGAGAGAATTAACTTTTTAATAATAATGAATACTCACAGGTTGTTTCTTTTCGTTTCTCGATATCGATCTGAAATAAATAAAAATACAATTAGTGTTAAGTTAAGTTTACAACAAATTAAAGTTCCACTTCTTCCCCTACTACTCCTTCAGCAAGAGATTATTCAAGATAATCAAAAATAGGCCGTACACTATTACCACCATACAATTTTTAACACTACATACGAAAAAATCGTTTCATATATGGGACCACCAAATTTTCAACTTTATTTCATACATATTTATACACGTAAAACTTTCAAGGATGTGCCTTATGTGGTTTAAAAGATACAGCCCTGTAACGGACAGACGGACGAACAACGTAGTCTTAGTAAAAAGGTTCTGTTAGGCTCTCTATCAATACAGAACCCTAAAAAAACAGCAACACAAAACTCCACTTAAAACAAAAACATCTTACATCATTTAAAAACTCGCGAACCATTTAATCCAGCGTAGCAAATTGCAATAAAAACGTAAAACAAAACGATCGACTGCACGGATGCATGCTAGCTGCTAATAAATAACGGTTATTAAATAGCTGTTTCGCACGTCACCTCTATATGAGATAAACGTAACACGAGACTTCCTAGTGTGGGCAGTAAGCTCTGAGTGCTAGGATGAGCTGAAGCGTCCCCGAATATACGTGGCGGGATTTTTATTTTGTACAGCAGTGCCATTCTATACGGTAATTCCACCGTCACTTCGACGCTCACTTCGCACTTCAAAGTGTCAAATAAAACAATGTCATTTGTATTTGATTGAATATTTGATGTCATTGAATAGCGACTTGAGATGCGAGTTCATGTCTGAATTTTACAGAATCGACATACTGAAAGATATAATTATTCTGTCTTTTGTTAAAGTGGCTTTAACTGTCTTTAGTTGTTTAAGTTGATAATGATAAACGATTTTAATGTATACAATTCATACTTTTATCCTAATTTCATAATTGCTAAACTAACTCTGTCCATCTGTCTGTTACGCTTTCCTGACTAAATCACTAAACCAATTTTGACGCAATTAGGTAAGGGGTAAGTTTGAACCCCAAGCATAGGCTTATTTTTATACTGGGACTTCATCTGCATCCAACATTTCATTTACGCACACGAAGCCACGGGCAAAAGCTAGTTTATTATAAACTATTACCTACATTGCTTCACAAAAGCTTTTACATAAAATACATAAACCTTCTTAATTAGAATAATTAATTTTAAGCTTGTACCTTGTACCGAAATATAATGATGCTATACTATTTACCTTAAATAATATTCTACCGACCGAATTTGAACCACAGTTCCCAAACTAAATAGAGTCTAGCCACGTATGCAGTAGATTTTAATAATATAAGGCAAAATTGTCTGTGTGCAAAACACAGATGCACTTGCTGTTGTCTCGCTCTTATAGTCCGACAGGATGATAATCAAACACTCACACGACAAACGGCTTTATGTGTTTTCCGAGACACGAGGGTGTCACACCACCAACTTTAAAACGCCCCAGAGTTTTGGCTCCAAGATAAATTCCTAATGAAAAAACCCAATAATACCTTGTCAAACACGAATCGAACCGAAGATTCCACGCTTAGTAGTCGCGCTTGCGGCCACAAGACCAAAGAAGCAGTAAAACCTCTATCTATACCTAATTATCGGTCTTCTATCGCCGTTGAAGTCTTGGCACGTCGGGAATTCCTTCGCGATAATGTATCGTAACATCACTTGCAACATAGCGTTCAGAATATCTACTTAGAATCGAGATTAGATGCCCACGTAATCTTTGCAGCAGCTGAAGCAATTTAACGCTTTACTTGCACTTTTTAGCTTTAGAATTATTATCTTCCTCAGTAGCAGCTTGAAGTTAGGATTTGTGCAATTAATGGCAATAGGCTCGCCCCCTATAATTTGGAACCTAAACATACCAGCGAACTGTAAGTGTGCATTGGCAGTCAAAGTCAAAGTCAAAGCATTTATTTCAATTAGACCATTTACAGGCACTTTTGAATTGTCAAGAAGTTACAGTATACCTCTGTCTAACCCTTTGGGGAATACAGGCGTAATGGTATGTTTATGTATGTGTTTATGTGTGTGTGTTTTTGTGGTGTGTTTTATGTATGTGTATCTTATATTCCATTTTTCAATAAACTCGGAGTAAAGTTATGAGTAAACGTTGGTTACATTGAAGGTAATATTAGTCTAACTTTTCTCCAGATTTATTAATGAGACGGATTACGTTTAAGTTACAGATGCGTACTACGTTTTGCGGCATGCTCGTCATCTGAATGTAATCTGAGAGATTAATATTTTTCTGGGAAAATTGGATGTGACGCCAAGTCCAGAGTATAATCAACAACAACAATAAGAAGCATCTCATATTAGCGTATCAATTAAATTATACTTATCATCATCACAGCATACAGCGTAAATTCACTCACTACAGGACAATACGAGTATAAAGCTTTATTTGATAGCGTGTGCGATTAACTCTGTTCTCCTGTATTGATTTCTATCAGGTTCGACCCTTAATAGACACAAATTTTGTCAAATGTACTAGTGACTGAGCTATTGGCTACTGCGCTGCATGTCCCTCACGGAACAAATATTTGTATGGCCACTAGTTTTTCCGGGTCTAGTTGTTTGTGTATGTGAGTTTATACATATGTTTCTAAACGCAACCAAGATACAGGACAAATTCCTAATACAAAAAAAAACAATCACATCTTCTTTTGACATGACTAGGTAGCTAATTTGTTCACCCAACATTGCACAAAGTGGATTCTCTGCTCTCAATTTAGTAATACGGACTGAAATATGCAGTAACGAAGCGTATACACGCCGAAGCTCGTTAAATGGCATACCTACTCTTGTAACCCTCATTGTTCGCGGTTATGTAATTCAAGATCATTGTGCCGATATTACATGCATGCTGTAACAATATCAAACCTCTCTGTGGTATTTAATGTGATGTAAAGCTTTGAGCAAGTTTTGTGACAGGTAATTAATTTTGACTGTTTTTTGTGTGTGTTTCCTCACTCATTATTTTTAAAAAACAAAAATTCAATACTTATTACTAATAAAAAAAAAAAAAAAAAAAAAAACTAATGAAACTAGTTTTCGCCTGCTAGTTTAGCTGTGTATATTCTAGAACTAAGGCATAAGCTTTAAATCATCCCAGCATTTCTTGTTTTGAAATCTTCGCTTAGTTAATGTAAACTTTAATTTAAGTGATCTTTGAAATCCAAAACATAACTAGTATAAGATTAATTAATTTATATTTGGTGTTTCATGTTTGGTGTAGTCAATATGTAAGAGCTCCGATACTGAGAATTGTTATTTGTATTATTATAATATAATTTATAATACGTATACATTCTAAATACAAAAGGTTAAGTTTAAAGTAGTCAAAGAAGCTACTACTTAAGTAGCTTCTTTGGCTGAAAGGTTTTATTAGTAGGTACTAAAATATTTTATAAATAGATTTGTTCTCTAAAAATAAAACTTCTTTGATAAATTAAGTAGGTACCTAGTATCTACGTGACGTATAACAGCCACGACGAACAACCCAGACGAACCAATGATCCAACGAGGAACCTAACGATCCCAGTAAATAACTACATTTTATTAACCACTTAGAAACAACTTAAAACTTATCTTAAGTAAACAACTTAAGTTGGCTCTCTTTTAATTTAGATTGCCAAAACTTTGCTTAATTTTATTCATGAGATTTTAAAAGCCTCTATTATTTTTCATTTTTATTGTTGATTTTAAAACTTGGCAAAGTTATATTTAAAATAACTTTTTTTTTTTGTAAAGTGTCTCTGTTTCATGGATATCATAATACACAATTGTTTTTTTTTAAAGCCCAAATTTCAGCAATCAAAAATTTCATACTCCATAAAAAGTTTTTATCAAAATTTTCCCAAACGCAAGGCTAATTAAATTTTCCGATCCACTACAGGTTTCGCTGTAAAATCCGGTTGTACATAAACTTATTGATACATTTAATGTTGTTTGTTGTTGATTACATTACAAAATTCCTACAAACAATGCACTTTGATATTGTCACCTTAGTTAATAATTGTCTAACTTGCATGTTCAAAACACGTCCCCTCTGTCACAAAAATATTTTTTAATTAATTCCGTTTCGACATGTTTGTCATTAAGAATAGTATGAAGACTAAGTTAAGTTTAGGATTAACGATCTCCTATCTGTTGAAATCTTTTTTACATATAATTACGGACTGTCACCAGTTCTATTTAAACGGCGCTAAGCGAAGCAATAACCTAAATTTTTACTGTCGTATCAGCTCATTACTATTTCAATGCATGGCAAAAGCCTCTTCTCATACTGAGAAGGCACGAGCATTACCATGCTTGCTTAAGACGTATTGACAATTTCAGACTTATATTAATTACATGCATTTTGCCCTCTCATAAATTTGACAAACCCTACGAGCTTTGATTAACACCCTAGCACAAGGCGTATTGCCAATTCTAGACTTATATTAATTACATGCATTTTGCACTTTTGTTACACTCTCATAAATTCGACAAACCCAGCCTCTTTCACGTCACCACAGGAACTCAATGAAGCTGACAATTTTATAGGCTCCGAACAACTTCGCCGTTTGCTATGCGGAACGGTTCGTACAGTACTCCGGAGACCAACAAATTGGATCACGGAAACCGCAAACCAATTTTGGTCAGTTCGCTCACGTAATACCCTCATTGATTCATACGATAAACATAGTGCTTTGCGGGAAGAATTGCGAGGACCTGTAATGGGCTGGTGCCAAGTGCTCATTCGTTATGTATTGTCTCTTAGGAGGGTTTTAATCAAGATTTTCTTGTCTCTGTCCCATGCGTGATTGTCGTGTGTGGAGATAGTTTTAGGGTTAGATTCCAGGTCGGTTAAAAAGTGTTATTGGGTTTTTCCACGGGGTTTGTCTAGTAAAAAAATCACAGTAACAGCCAGGAACTTGGAAGCTGGTGGCGAGAAACCTCCGTAACTGGAAAAGCGCAACCAAGTTTTCCTACGCCTGATATCTCCTTGTTCCTGCCCCGGTCCCATCCGGCTATGAAAGTGAGGGAAGCATGTTTTTCTAATCAGGAGAAATATATAATAAAGGCTGTTTTTAATCGACACATTCATAAAACAATATAAACGTTATGATGAAACTGAAAACGTTAATTCAAAATATCCTTCGCAGAAAGATTGTGTTACCTAAAGTTAAAACCAAGTATTCCAAATAATTGATTAGAAAAATTAAATATTACTTTCACAGTTATCAAACAATACAGGAATCATAATTACTTTACTCAAACTCTTAACTCAAAACAAAATCAAGTGAAAACAGAACAATTCACTGTCTTCCAAGAACTTTAAAGCGTAAATAAACCAAGTCCAAAGGAACAAAATCTTTGAAAGAGCTTTGGAAGACTTTCGAGGTTCCAAAGTCTTCCAAAATGTTGTGTCGGTGTTAGTACAATCTCTCGGGTGTTGTTTGTTCACAGTGGTCTGAATAATAAACGATATTGCAGTACTGCGTTTGCATGAACGTTCACCGCAGGGATTGTCAGAAGCAGGCTTAGACTGACCCGATGCGGTCGCTCGAAGAAATTGCAACTTTGTATTTTGATTGCACGTTAGTAGGGTTGATTTGAAAATGGAATGGGTATTAGAAAAGGAATTTGTAATGTCAGATTGGGCTTGACTGCGGCCAGTGGTAAAATTGAGTAAAATGTGTTTCCTTTTCATTATCTACCTTTTTAAAAACTGACAACCAATAATTGTACTAATCGAAAAACGTTCACAATCAAGTCTGGTAGCGACTTGATTGTGAACGTTTTTCCTCAGCGACAGCCAATGTCAATAGTTTTTAAAAAATATGTGTTTGTGTGTTTTGTTAGGTTGAGATTGGAACGTTCGATGAGATGCGAAAGTTACTAAATATTGCCTCCATCTCATAAATTTTGCGAAGTGAGTCAAATTTAATTTATTGTCATCAGTGTCCTATCTATAAATAATGATTATATAAACATTGCACATCACTTGTTCTATAGGCTCAATAAAAAACGGTTACATATTTGCTTTACCTATTTTATTTTAAGCCTAAAGTTTTTTCAACCTATAAATACTAAAGTAATAAAACGAAATATAAACACAAAAAAAGCAACACTATAGTTCTCCAAAACATCAAAATCGGATCTCCTTACTATATTACTATCACCACAGTTTACCTATTAATATCGCTAGCAGAAGCACCAAGAATCATTAAAGATTCCGATAGAACCGCAATTTGCAACCGGAGGAACAGATTACAGATTGCCATATGCATAGACCCGTAGTCTATGCATATGGCGAACATAAATGGTATATGTAGGTATATGTTCCGATAAGTACGAGTATCTGAAATCAGTAGAAACTCGTATTTACTAATTTAATAGTAAACAAAAATTGAAAAGTAGTATTTAGTAAAATTGACATGATTAATCAATCAACATCATCATAATCAATTTCAATCAAGGATTCAATAATAAAAAATCAATAAATAAAAATCATTGATCAATGATTGATCAATGCAATTATCTTTATTCAATGTGGTCTAGTCATTTCCGTAGAGAGTCACAGTTTTAACTTAACCTAGAACGATCAGAGATCTTTCTAATGCTCTTAAATACTTCGTATTTTTACTAGTAAAAACGGGTCTAACTGATTCCGAATATTTACGGTAACATATGTACAGATACACATACGGGTCAATTCATACACGGACATTTGCAGTGTGCTATCTCTCCTATCGTTCCCCCAATGTATCCCTCGTACACCATTCCCTCTCGTACATTGTTACTAAGTGTGCATCGCCGCGGTGTTTCGATTCTACAAGCGTCGATAACGCTGTTTTATGACCATTTCCTACGACGAGGAAATCTCAAGTGATCTTTATTTTACGAGAAAATGTTGGTATTTACTTCACATCTCAATCTAAAGTGGCCATACGAGACTGATGTGGAATATCAATAACATAAAGACACACACATAGGTACATGAGACATTATATTGTAGTTTCTGCTTATGCCCGTAGCTTCCTCCACGTGAATGTTGGTTATGATATAGTATTTTTTTTTTTGCGTTGAACCCTTTTTTTTTTATTTTTATAGACGGGAAATCATCAAATAACTTCCCCCGCCCTGGGCGGGGCGGGAGGGAGTGTCAGACTTTTACTGACTAAAACCCGTCTATGTTCCTTCATGTGCCCTTTGCGTTCCGGGGGCGCGGTATCTCTTTCGAACAACCCGCAGTGCGTTGAACCCTTGCCCTCAAATGTAGTAAGTGCCAGTGAAAGTTAGTCAAAATCGTTTCAGCCATTAAAGAGCTTCGCCAAAACTAACAAACAGACAGCCAGACGAAATTTAAAGAAAATGTTTTTGCATATCTGTCGTGTAGACTTCAATTTTGTTTATTTCTTTATATTGTATGAGTTTATAAGGTAATTATTTCACAATACACAATCGAGATCTAAATATGACATGCAAAGTTCACCAGGAGTGAATAGTTCACCCTATGGCCACAATCATATTGTCAGAGAAATATAACGAAACATAATATGCAATTATCCGAAGTCTTCAAATCAAATTACGACACCACATAATAGACATCTGATTTCAGTTCACTTGTGTAATGATGAAGACATTCACATATCATTTTAGATCCTAATTATTATCATTGTCTGATACGGTAGACAATACCGACCTTGTAATTTCGACATACATACAGACGGGTCATAAAAGAATCAAATCAATTTTGCACAATGATATTTGACACAGATATTATTTAATTAACTGTATATGTTTCATATGTATAATGAGGGGTCGTAAGAGAGAGGTTAGGTACTTGATTACTACATTCGAAAACAATATATCATTAATTATAATTATTCACTTTCGTATTATAATTATAACATACAACACCTTTTATGTGTAGATAATTAATTATGATAACATTAATAAGTAAAGAGTGTGTCGAATTGTCTCTCTACTAATAAATAAGCAGAAGCTTTTTAACCCCCAATGAAAACAGACGGGCGTGTCTGTAGCAACGTAGCACCCAAACGCCTGAACTTTTTCGATTTGGTTTTTGTTTTTTGTTTTTAGGATGACGATCGATTCAGTCATTTGAGTTAACATCTTTTTCAGGTTCTGAATGAGATTTTTTTTGTATCGAAAATATTTCTATAATTTTCAATTTAGTAATTTTTTATATTTTTTATTAATACTAGATAAATACCTTTATTGGTTTTCTATATATATTCTTGGGTGGTTATACATTATAATTAAGATCATTATGGACACAGGTTGTTTTAAAATTACTATCTTGATTCATCAATGAAAAAGAAAAACAAAAGAAGACGCTAGCACTTCCATTCCCGCTATTCTCCAATAACTACGGAAATAGTATTCGATGTGCTATATGTGTAGCTAATAGCTCACTTATCCACCCTGTTCCCACAGTGTCAAATGTCAGTGTCGAAAACTATTCCCACACCGAAGTAAACTCGACGGCGAAAATTCGCAGAATAGCGCTGCAGTTGTTTTAGCATAAATGTACAACATTTTCCAAAGTGCCCTCTCTGAATACGTCATATTACCAATATGGTGACCAACATAATGTTGGCTGTGTAAGTCGTGTTTGTCATATTGGCTGTGTTGGTGCCACACACCGAGTGTTTGCTATGTCGCATGCGAGAGCAAATACTAAAAAAAATGAGAACCGCACTCGAAGCTGAAATTAAAAAAACAAGGTGGTGTTTAAAAAGCTAAATACATAGTGCAGTGTTTTAATTGAATTTGTATTTAGTTTGTGTGCGTCGACCTATTAGTGTTAAGAACTTGTAGGAAGCTTTTGAATAAAACAGGTCGTTTGGAAATAGAATTTAAATAAGTAATTTGACTGGATATGGTTCGTTTTACGCCTGAAATCTTGTGTTTTTCTTTGAAAGGAGTTTTACGTCGCTTTTTTTATCAACCTGTATTTTCTGTCTGTTGGGCAAAGGTCAATCTTCTATAAATATCTCTAAGTCATCACACCAAAGTGCAATATTTACACCATCAAAATCTAGTGAACAGCTGTTTTTTTTTTTTTTATATAGGACGAATGTTTTAACGCTACGAGCATAAAATCATACACGAGTATAGATTAAATTAATCTGGTAAAGATTTGTGTTGCACAATTTTATACTGCAACATAACAAAGAGCTAACTTTTAACTTTTCTGTATCAATAAACTTGAAAGAAAAACAACTGTTGGCTTTTGAGACGGTATTTTCACTAAGAATAAAGACTAAGTAGGTATGCAAAATGAAGAAAAAGTGGCTACTCAGTCGAGCAGCCCGGAGTTTGGAAGTTGGTGGTGTGACACCCCCGTGCCTCGGAAAGCACATAAAGACGTTGTTCCTGCGCCTGACCTCTTCCTGCTCGTGTCGGGTTGCTTTCCCATCGGACTATGAGAATGAGGGAAGGACTGCACCTGTGTTTTCGCACACACTATTGTGCACTATAATATCTCCTGCGTACTTGGCCGAAATGCGGTCGAGAGATTTTCATATTGGAGGTTTTTTTTTTGATAAAACCTATTGTATACTTACTTCAAGTTTACCATAGGTTTTATCAAAAAAAAAAAAAAAAACAATCACGCCTGTATTCCCCGAAGGGTTAGGCAGAGGTGTGAGGGGTGGGAGGTTTTATCATTCATAATAATATTATTATCTTGCTAGCTACTGCCCGCGACTCTGTCGAGTTACGCTCCGCTCCCGTGAGTAGTCATATAGCCTCATGAGTCTAGCTATAATATAAAAAAAAGAATCCGCCTAAAAATCTGTTCAGCTTATTATTTTAGTATTTAAATATATAGATAATCTTAATAACCACTTTCCTTTTGCTTTAAAGATCCTTAATCAAACCTCAAGGAGACCCTAATTAATGTCTGTTTGCAGTAACTTACACATTCCCCTAAGTGTGTTTACTCAAGTACCTACACAGTTTTCTAGGTACCAAGCCAGCTTCAGAACTAAAAGCCTTCTTTACAAATAATCCGGGGAATAAGCGAAGATTGAAGTCGGCTTTCGCTGAGCGTCGCTTTGAACTTAATTATAGCTAACAGGTATAATTTGTTCTCCTTTAAAGTCGTTTAATAAGTTTATAAGACGGTTCTAAGTTGTGTCTTCATTTCCTCGAGGAGATTGAGATTTGAGCGGCTTTTTGATTAATAGTGGTTATTAGGGTTGGGGTAATTATTCTACGAGATATTTAATATTTAATGCCTTATTTAGTCTGGTTTGTGTGGATCAAGGATATATTCGTGGTTTTCTGCTTTACTTTTATGTCCTATTTGTGGTTACGAACATAGCATGTTGTAATGGTCAGCGAATACTGAACACGACACGCGACGCGACGATTTTTGAAGAGGCGATTTGCTTCGCGCGGCGTTTCTGTCTGAATTGACCCTAATACCTACAAAACGACCAGGGTCACTTACCAAATGGTACAAACTGGTAAGTGCCGCTAGTCTTTTTGTATAGGGACTACTTCCAGATAGACTCCTAAACTAAACATTAAATTAAACTAAAAATAAATATTCATGGGAAGAGTGCAATTATCAAAAAATATTTTTTTTCTTTTAGTGACTTTCAAGAATCGTCCTTATCGGTCATATTAGAATTAATCGATGACCGTTGGGGTACACAATCATGTTCTTGAGTGGAGCAACGATCTTTGCAGAGTAGCTGGTAGCAACTGGATGAGAGTTGCCGAGAATCAAGCTAAGTGGCGTGCAAGTGGAGAAGCCTATGTCCAGCAGTTGACTGTTACAGGCTGATGAAGAAAGGAAGAATCGTCTTTCGCCTGGTAAAAAAAATCTACAAAGACCTCACTTGCAACATAAATATTATTTCGCAACCATCAAGATTGGCTCTTTCATTGTTACTATTAAGTTATGTTTGATGATATAATGTATACTATTATCTTACGTACCATACAGTAAAGATAATACTAAGATATTGTCCACATGTATCGTACAGGAGTGACATAATCTTACAATTGTATGACTAGGTAGCCATACAAGGCAAGGATTTCGTAATTTTAGTTACCGTAAAATGGCCGTTCCAGTATAATAAACACAATAGCAAAAAAAACGAGAATTAAAAAACTACAATCAAGTTTATAATTTCGGAAAAGTATTTTTGTTGGCAATTTGTAATTTTAATATTTATGATATAAAATATGAGTATCTGCCTTTAATATTTTTCAGTTCGGAGAACGAATAATGGCTATTTCAATAAATATATTTTCGGAAGTGAAGAGGTACTTTCACTACTTGACCGATACTTCAATATTCTCTTTATAAAATACTACGTACTGCTCACAATGTTGCCCGCGCGGAAATCAAAGTGCCTCTTTATAATATTAGCAACAAAAAAAGCCAGTTTAAATATCAGTGATGTACACTGATATTTAAACTGGCTTTTTTTGTCTTATAAAGACTATTTAAGTGCATTGTCAACACCGAATACACTAAGTAGGTACTCAATATTAGACGGTACCCCAATGATTCCATAGCAACAAAACAATCGCATGATAGTGGCCCGTCTATACACACGCCACAAATGTAGGCTTACCGCAGTCGTAACGGTCTCCGTTCAATTAACCAAGCATGAACTGTCGCCAATTAAATCCATAGAACAAGAAATTTAACAATTCGTCGTATATTATTGCCCGTTTACGAGCAATTATCGAGACAGTTCAGAGGTATTATATTCCAATACGGGACATGGAGCTTTACCAAATACAGTCTTCGCAATCGTTTCCGTGATCGTCGAATGGCGGATGGGAATATAATACTTGTCCGTTATTACAGAGAAAATTGAAGTCCGGAAAGATGATTTGAAAAAGATATATTTATCGTATCTTTAGTAGCAAGATTAGGTATGGGTGTAACAAAACACATTCCATACCTTTAACTACGCATTCTGCCCATCAATCTAAGGCAAATATTGCTGCAAATCCACTTTTAATTTTGTACGAAAAATCACTGTATGACGTGCAATGTAAGGCACACAAAATATTGTGCTTATGAATGCAAACAACAGGAAAGGATAGGTTTGTGGGGTATTTATAATCATTTTTTCGACAAGAAACCTTAAAAAAACGTCGTAAAATGAATGAATGCTTTTTACATCCGATATTCAACGAATCATAGAAATAGGTAACTAAAGCTATCTAGACTTTCTATAATTTTTTATAAGACTTATAAGCTAGGTCACATAAACCGGCAACATCAAACCAAACAATAAGTGTTCCATCTAAACACAGCCTTAGTAGTACACGATGTGGCTTACCGCAGTAACGGTGCTTAAAGACAATTAGCTGAGCGTGAACGATGCCAATTAACTTGATAGTACCATCATATAACGCATCTAGTGTTGTCACAAGCAACGTTCAAATAATATTATGGAATTATTGAAGACGTGAGAAGAGAAATTCAAGGTGGATGTAAAGTCAAACAAACTATTTGGTATACAGGCAGTGTACTTGCAATTTCTTTTAAACAGTTTTGTGAATGTGCTTAGCAGTCAATTTTTTTACATGACAGTCTTAAGTGTGTCATAAGTTAAAAAAGTTATTACGCATACGATAAAAAATAATATTGGCAGTGTAGACGAATAATTTTGCCTGCGTAGATACCAAATACCTTGTTCGACCGTACCTATTTGAAAATATACAGGTTGGTGTCTAATTATGACTCTGTGACCTTTAAAACGGTTCAATTTTAATAATATCCTGTCAAATATTGTGTATAAATATATTTATAGAAATATAGAACGAACCGCTTTGTTTAGCTTTCACTACAACGATTGTGGTTAAAATTAATTTTAATACTTAGAAGAGAGAAGAATAAAACATAAATGTCAAATTATTTAAAGCATATCAAAGTTTAGGTACGTACCTCACTCGTACTCGTACTCATCACTTTTATAAAACCATGCCTATATAAACTACCTTTTATACCCTATTCTTTTTGTTTTTCTTTAAGAGTTGGAAAATTGGAAGTCATCAATTGACTTCTTCTGCTCTGGGCGGATCAGAAAGGAGTGTCAGACTCTTACTGACTGAAACCGATCCGTATGTCTCCCAATGCCCTTGGCGTTCCAGGGCCGCGATAACTCTTTTTCTAGATATTTCTGATGTTATACCCGATACCCCTAATAAATGGTCCAGAATAGAATGAAGCAAGTATGCATACTTTTGAAACTCCATATTCCTCTACCTAGCCAAAAAAACAGACGTAAAATGATGTGGCCCTAGCAACACTGGAATTCTCAATATCCGTCTAAAAATGATTAGTATATAGGGTGACAGGTGTATTGAGTAAATAGCATCTATTAAAAATCACTTACTGGGAAGATAAAAGAATAATGAACCATAATAATGACTTTACTACATGATAAAGCTAAAAAAAACGAAATGGGGAAAAAAATATTTCGAGTAGATCTTTAGCTGTCAATGTAAACGTAGTTATTAGTTATTTTAGAGCTGAAGAGTTTGCTTGTTTGGTAATTTTTTGGTTTGTTGTTTGAACTCGTTAAGCTCCGGAACTACTGGTTTAATTCTGAAAATTATTTTGCTAATTGGAAGCTATGTTATCTCTAAGTGCTATAGGCTATATTTTACTATCAAAATTGGGATCCGTAAAAATAACACACAAACAAGGTCGCGAGCAAAAGCTAGCAAGTAATATAAATAGCAAACGAGATTCTCAGAACAGTATTTCAACGTAATTTATTAAAATTATTTCGCGAAATGAGTAATGTATTTTTGATCCTACAAAAATATTAATTATTAAGACTTTTCTAGTGTAAAATAAGAAGGATAACATTTCTGTATAACTTGAAAGGGAGCTAAGTGCCTCACTTTTTGCTCATCTCTCCTGGGACACTTACTTACTATGTAAATTATATTGTAACAAAATTCTTATAAAGGTAAAAATTGTTATATTAAATATGTAAGTGCTAGAATTCCTAGAAACTAGACGTTGGAATATATTATTTGTGACATGGGTTCATTTTTCTTTTCGTCTTTAATATTGTTTAAACTGATATTGATGATAATATAACCTTACGTTATCCTGCTTACTAGATGGGTGACGATGAACGATTTACGTTTGTTACTCTTTCCCACTTAAATAGCTGAACGGAATTAATTTAACACACACACAGATATTGATCTAGCTTAACACACAGGATAATTTTTATCCCGCTTTTATATAACTTTGACTGAATTCTTAGTTAGTAATAAAATTAGTTCAAATTGATAGTAAAATATTATAGATGCATTTCACTCGGACCCTGACTGTAGAAAAAATTATAATTCTGTCACATTTCCTCCCAGATTAAAATGTTTATTGGTTATGCTATATTTATCTGGAAGATATAATAGTGCGTATAGTCAAAACATAGCAAACGAAATGAATAACTCTCAAAGACTGTGTGTGAAGTATGATATATTCAATAAATCACAATGTCATACTCCATCCATGTAATAGTATTCATACTACCCAAATCTTATGCGGAAAAAGTGCGTCACCAAAAAAGAAAATAATATACTAAGAAATTCTGCTCTTGACATCTAATAGGTACCTCCTCGCTCAGAGTACTTCACATACTATTTCATAGAAATAGTAAAACATTTTCATTCATACAATTTCTAGGAATGTGTGTCAACCCTGCATTTTAACTGCCGCGCCACTAATGACTACTCGTGTTACATTACAAGAACTTACTGCAACTTACTGGCCTCTAATTGACTTCCTTGCTCACCGCTTCTAGGCGAGTTATATTTTTGATAATAATTAGGAAAGGTAGGCAAAAACTTTAGTTGTAGGTACACACGAACTAGCTAGTTAGTATAGAAGTTAAATAGTAACTTTTAAACAATGTTGTGAGTATGCTGAGCAGCCAGTTCTTTTACGTAACATTTCTCTCTTTAATAAAAATATTGATGGAGTGGTAGATAGCAGAATATTTTTGCCTGTATACCAAATAGTTTGTTCGACTATACCTACGTATATACATAGGTATTATACCACAATTTAAATCTTATCCTACTACTACTATATACGCGAAAGTTTGTGAGGATGGATGATGGATGTTTATTACTCTTTTTCGCCTAAATGGCTTAAAGAAATTAACTGTAATTTGACACACATATAAATTTTGATCTAACTTAACACATAGGTTTATGTTTAGCCCTTTTTTTGTGTTTCCTTAGCATAATTTGGGTCTTTGGTTTAATTGTGAAATCTCCGTATACGACACCGCGGGCAGAAATCATAAAAATTACCTGCCATAAACAATAAGCATTGATCGATTTATACAATCGGCAACTCAACTCGAAACCTCAACTTTTATTAAACGTATTATTATAATAACACTAACGCGATAATCTCGTATAGTACGATCTAGGTTATGTTACAAAACAATAATAGTAGTACTAAACGCTATCTCATTCCGTTTAGTCACGAAGTCCTAATCTAATTTCTAGAACTCGGCTTTCTCTGTTAATCTTAAATAATATCGTAACGCAGACATTTACGAAATATGGACGAAAAGACTTTGTCTTGGACTGACGAAACTTCAAGATGGCTTGAGAGTTTATTAAAGTTCTAACTTGTACTTGGCTATCTTCCCTTTGGTGTCATTATCACGACGTTTTCTCTCTTTATTCTGAGATAAAAGTTTATTAAAACGAAACGCTGTCTTAGCACTGTAAAACTGAATTTAAAGAACTTATTAACTCAGGGATGTACAGATAACAAAGGATATAAAAAATTGTATTTATATTTATGTTTATTCTCCCGTCCGAATTTCGGTCGCAGCTGCTAATGTATGTAGACTAGCCAAGTACGTAGGAGATATTATAGTGCATAGGTGTGTGCGCAAACACAGGTGTACTCTCCCTCTTCCTCACTCTCATAGTCCGATGAGACGGCAATGCGACACAATTGAGGAGAGATGAGACTTAACATTAACGGCTTCATGTGTTTTTCTGAGCAACAACACTTTGCCCAACCTGGGAACCTAACCCAGTAGGTACCCCGAGCTCAGCAGTTGCGTAGGTCTCGCGACCAACGTGGCGGTATTTATAAAGCTGAATAGGTTTTTTTTGTTTGTTTTTGTTCGAACACGTTATGGAAGTACTTACTGGTCCAATTCTATTTTTTTTTACAGATCAATTATCCCTGAGTGCTTCAGGCTATATAAGGTGTTACCAAAATATCTGCCACGGATTTAATGGGAGGTAGTATTGTGTTTAAAGATTACAATAGTGAAGATAAATTATTGATAATGTGTCATATTTTTTTGATTTGTGAACCGCGTTATGCAGAGTAGAGTGAATGTTTATTAAATTACTTTATTTTCTCAAATTGAATTAACTATTCTGGGGTATGAAATTTCTTCACTATTGTAATCTTTAAACACAATACTACCTCCCATTAAATCCGTGGCAGATATTTTGGTAACACCTTATATTATAAAAAATATAAGAATCCAAATGAAAATTTACGCAGACAAAGTCATAGGCAAAAGCTTGTTGAAAATACATGTTCGCTTTGTTAGGTAGGTACCGTTCTGTGAAAACTACGGCCACTAATATGGAGTACACGGTCGAAAAGTGAAATGGGATTTAACGAACTACTGCGGTTTCACTAACAGGTGAATTTTATCTAATTTACAAACTCCATCCGAAAGCTATCCTGTACCGTCGATTTATATTTTTCCATGAGTTCAGACGTTATCATTATACGTATATATCTGATGGCTTAAAAAGGTGTAACTTGGTGACTAAACTCAAAATTAAAATTGGACCATGTATCTACCTCTACCATGTATCGTAGCTACGTATCACAAGATCATTGGAGGGTCTAAACGTTTTAAAAGCCATTTCATTTGGTGCATAAAGGCTTCAAGAATGTTTTCTTTTGTTTTTTTTTCAAAGTATCACTCATGCGCACCCTCGGTAGTGGCCGATCCCGCTATTACTTTGTTGCTCAAATGATTGCAAACACATATCTATATGAGATGTACGAGTACGTACAGATAAATGAACGTAGACGAGGCGAAAGACATACCTACTATGCAAGGATCGTATTAGGTGGCGATGGCATTCTGTGATTACTGCCTCCCCACTTGAACAAGGCGTGAGTTCATGTAGGTCTGTATAGCCATTTGATTCGTACTGATGCGAGAAAGAGAGAAGATTGTTTCACGAAACCCATTAACAAAATAATCTATCATAGCCAGCCCTCATTTACCACCTTCGGATACTAGCAAGAAAAATCCTCGTCGTTCATAGCGTACTCACTAAGTCCTTACCCCTGGCTGGAGGAAATGAAAAGGTAAAAAAAGGAGGACAGGTGGCGACGTCGGAGACTTGATAACTGAATCAACGGCTGTACAAATGCAGCGGACTGGGAGGCGGTAATGACGACAAACTACATTGGATACTGAATGTGAAAAAGAGATGTTTTTTTATTTAATTTGGTGTATGTTTTTATGTACTGACTATCTTCCGTTGGCTAACCTAAATAAATAAATAAATTCTGTTGTGTTTTTCAACCACGATAAATTACGTCCTTGGTTACTGCTCCGCTCCTGTGAACCGTAGCGTGATGTTAAATACTATTCCTCATGAATCTGGCTATTTATACTTAAATATTTTTTCAGTCCGACTGCTATTTTCAAAGACATTTAAACAAACATAAAAACTCTAGCTTTATTATCTTAGTAGACGTGTGAGTTCATAAATAGGTACAGGTAAGTTCAAAATAAAACCCAACGAGGGACTAAGCCGAAATAATATTTAATTATGTAAGAGCACAATTGTATTATACTATAATTAAAAGTAAAAATATCCTTTGTTCTTCCATTACAAGATATAAATAAACTGAAATGTTACTGTGGTTTTTAAAAAAATATTTTAAGCAGAAAAAGTTCATAAAAACGCTATTTATTTTTTCTTATTTGTGTCATTACAGGAGATAATAATTTTACCAGAAGGTAATTAGGGAGGTGGGTAGGGTAAGTGGCTGTAACATCGTTGACTTTTTAACTAAATGAGCAAGTCAGGCCCGGAGTGACCGTAGAAAAGCAACGGACTAAAAAACGGTAATGACAACTCTGAATTGGGGACAAAATAAGACTAAAAAAATGTAGATGTCGTTTTGATGAAGCTTTTGTAGCCAACCCTTTTAGGTTCAAAAAAGATGATGTAAAAATTAATTCTTGAGTAACAAAATACGGTATCTGTTTTTTTGACAAACGTACTTATTAAACTACAATTTAGTATGAAAATAAAAAAACTTTAACACGTTTTTTTTTGCTACGAATTTCAGAGATGTTTACTCTTATTAATGAACAAATAAATAAAACAATTAATTATTCTATAAGCAAACTTTAAATTACTGTACCTTTACAAAATATAAATCAAAAGTTCGGAACAAATAACTCACTTTATTGGCAAAATGTGCACACTCATTTAGTTTTGACTTCACATTTCTAGAGATTCCCGCTTTATTTTTTAGTATTATATATTAAATGTTGTTGTTGTTGTTTCTCTAGACTTTTATTAATAGTGCATACCTACCTAAAACGATTACTTTTCGTGAGTAAACACACATCTGTCCGAGTAAGCACTTAAGTTTATTGACAAAAAAATATTACAGTTTTCTATCAATAATAAAAACACGTACAAACAAAATACGCAAAATGTCGCTCTAACACATAAAGACCACAATCATATTATAGACAAGAAAAAAACACATCTTGTTATTGAACACGAACCCTATCAATCTTTTCACCCATCTTGTTATATTGAAGTCCTATATTATCTGCCGAAAGATATCTTCTATAATGAAAGTGTGGATACAATGACACTCGACACACAAAACTTGATCCCCTCTCGATAGCTGGATACACACGATAACCTAACATCGATACCGATATAGTAATTGGCTTCAACAATATCGATATGGAAAATGGAAGCGAGCTAACGGTAATGACAGCGATTGTTTACAAACGTAACTAGATGCTAAATACTATATGTTATGTATGATTGATTGATTGATTGATTGAAAAAGTCGTAAAGTCTATTGAATGCAGATGAGGGTGTGAGTGTGCTGGTTAATTAATAATTAACAGTTATTGTTTCTCAACGGATAACTGTGTGGCAGTAAGGTAATGACCGGGCGGAGTCATTCCCACGCCGAGTCCGCAATTTAGATAGCGTGCATCCGAAAATGCTCGATATGCTCCGATGACTACGCACAAATACCTTTTTTTTTTATTTCTCTCTCGCTCATTGTCTGGGAAAGAAGCGAGGGATTTTTTCTCGGCAGCGGCAAGTGTTTTCAGTGACGGAGTGTGCCGTTCGTTTGACAAGTGACAACAGCTAGACCGTTCCGACAAAAGTCGATGGTACTCGTAAAATAGAACGTAAACCTGTTGAACTTTTGTGCAAGAATGCAGAGAAAAGAAAGAAATTTAATATAGGCTTCGGAATAATAATTATTGCATTGGAAACTATTTAAACTCAGCTATTGGGTTGATGGTATCTATCCATAGACACTGCATGCAGGCCGGTTCAAAACGGTCCTTTTGGAAATCTATGGGGGAGGCCTATGTCCAGCTTTGGACGTCCTGCAGCTGATATGAAGAAGCTATTGAACTGGTAAGAGGTGTTTTTACCACACCAGCGCACTTTACCATATACAAATGTTGACAGACGACCGTTCGTGCAATGTAATTAACGTTGTGTGATCGACGAACAGTCCCTGTTTGGCAATTTACACCACTACACCCACTGCTTAAGTTGCTTACTGCACACATGTAGACCGAATACCTAATAGTTCAGAAACTTACACTTCAATCTGTTAAAATCACGGCAAAATACACTCATTTTAATAGGAGGTAGTGTACAAAACTTCCATTTTAAAATGAAACTTCCAATAGACGTTACGGAGTGGAAGAAAAATGGCAACAAAAACTTTGATTATGAATTTAGTTCATGATTTTGTCATCAGTTAAAAAAAATATACAGTGTAGATTACAACCGTTATTATTTGATTGTGAATCTTTTTCTTTTAGATGGTTTAGAAAATGTTCTTCGAAACATTATATCACATAACATAACAAACGTAATAAGACAACTGCGTACTTCCGTTGTTTACCACCATCATACTCTCCCCACAAGTCAACATTTTCCCTATATAATCTCTCTCTTAGAAGAAAATCTTCTGCTTCGAAGGATTATTTACTTAAAGCTTTGCTCATATACCATAGATTATGAGCGGGAATGTTTTCACGTCGCGGTTTACGATGCCACGAGCTTAGAGATTACCTTCCATAAAAATATATATAAAAATACGTGAAATATTCATAAATTGATCAAAATCTTTATGTTGGCGTACAAAACATATACCTTTTTCCTTGTTTTTATATTACCAAAATAACATAACAAAAAAGGTACTGAGTATGTCGTTATTCATAAATTAAATATGTATTATGTTACACTATTATAATTTTAATAAATCGGGGCCGAGGTCTAAAAGTAGAAACAAATATGAATGTTACCGAACTTCGTACATAACATCATATTCTTATTTAAATAAATTCCAGAGAAAATTACCTAATAAACTTTTTCTTACAAAAGTACATTTACAAAGAGCATAATAAATGCGAGTTGTTAGTTCACAACTAGAAGAGGGCCGTGATAAAAAAAAATATCATCTACATCTAGTATTAATGATGTCGTCTTCAGCGCTATTGAGAATTAAAGCTCGGACACATGGACGCGATTGGTATTTGAAAAATTCCGAGCGGAATTGGTATTTGCACAACAATTCGATTAAACATGAAATAATTTTCGAAGTGAGGTGAATTTCACTGATTTATTGCGAGCCACGTCCTGCATCATTACAGAAAACGGAACACGAAATTTCGCTAATCAATTCCGAACACCTCTCAGCATTTCCCATTGAAAATGGAACGATTTCAACAGAATTCGAAACTGGAGCGTTTTAGATTGCACGATATATCGCGGGTGTACGTCGGGGCCCTTATACCGACCGCAAAGCAGTGCCCGAGGGCTCGAGCCATAAACACGCCTCGACAGGACTTTTTGCTCACTCCAGAAAGTCATTACAGACTGGTACGTGTTTTCATTATAACTCCCGATGCGCTATAAGCCGTTTGTAACTAATAGTTGCTTTATTGACTATGAATTGTTCGTAGATATTTAGAACGAGTTATCGCGCTGTCTTTCTTCTAACTTATTTATTGTGGATATTAAAATTTAACGGACCACAAAAATTAAAGGACCGAAAATATAAATGGCTCCATATTTAGTTCACGCAGCTTTAAGTACTACCTAAGAAAATAAATGTTCCGAAAGCAATAAAAGAGAAGTCTGGACCAACATAATAAATTGTTGAACGAATAGAATGAATCACTATTATAAAAGTAGAGGGAGTGGGATTTAGTACCCGCGGTATACCTGCCACACGGGTGTGATCTGCAGTGGCCTATATCGAAAGTGTTCAATAGACTGTGCACTCAAAGTAGGCCGCTACATGCATCACCTAGCAAAATAGGGGATATAGGTCCCTCCGTAATCCAGTGCCAATGCGCTGCTCCTGACTAGACGATGGCCTACTTACTACAGTACCCCAAGTGCCCATACCTGCACTTTAGAGGACATTTCAAATGCCACTGATGAACCGAACTTTATTCATCGATTCAAATAGAAGAAGATAAAAGAAGAGTACGACAAGCAAAAATCTACAACTGCATTTGTAACACTGGAATAAAAATTCCAATTCCACTGCACTGTATATTTTTCACACTCGCCTTCGTTAGGCGGCCCCTAATCAAATCTCCATTTTTAATTAAGTGGCAGCTCTCAAAGAACTATCTGGATCCATTAACATGACACAGTGATTAAATCTGTAGGTAATTGTGAGGGTGAACCTTTAAATACACCTACGCAAAGGACTTCAATCCTCCATCAGGAGTTCTTAACATTTTCTTTGATCATTCAAATGTGAACGGAATATTTCCACCTTGTATCCCAAAAACAGTCAAAGAGGAACTCCGAAACAAGACTTTTTGTTATTTCATAACTACAATATTATGAATATTTTTGCCTCAGATGTTTTTAGACGGCCGAATTATGCTGAACATGGCGGAATAATGTTCGGGATTGCGCTTTAGGCATTACGCCGGGACAATAAGTGGATGATAGCATATAAATCACGTAGTTTTATTCCGAGAAAGTGGGACAAATGGTAACATATAACGATAGTGCTCGCGACAATGTCTTAGGTAATATAACCTTTGATATCCTATCTAATATCTTTACCATTTGCATAACAAAAGACTAGAACAATAATGCCTTTAAACAGACTATGTATAAATGTATGCTTAATCCCTATTATGCAAATTTATCAGTAAGGATACAGAATTACGTCACACGGTATTGCAATTCCAATATTGGCCCGGTCACGATATCAGGTATTCCGTCCATAAATTATTGGCATACGTCCTGACGATAACAAATTCGTCTTACATGTCCGTTGGGATACCGCGATATTGATACGATAATACCAACCCACGTAGTTATTCTATATTCCAATGCCTCTGAGGTACCGCTTCTAGAATTTGCAAGTTACTGAGGAAGCAATGGATAATATGAATTACAAAACTGTGTTTAATGTTTTCATAGTTAAGACCAAGCTTGGAAGCTTTGTAACGTAACTAAGCAGTGTTTAAGTACGCGCTTAGCATACTGATAGAGCCAGCATTATGTATTTCAGACGTGCGCAATGCTCAGTTTTTTAATCACTGATAATTTTAACTAGATTTTAACGTGACCGAAATATTGTGCAAAGAAAATTATAACACTCGTGTTAAACTAATACTATGTGTTAACATTTATTTAACTTATGGATCAGTTAACCAGTACGGAGGGCGTACCGATTTATGAAAACAGATGAACATCAGATAAAGTTTAGTAACAAACGTTTTAGTAACAAAACTTACATAAAGGGGAATAAATTAAAGTATCCGTATAAATCTGTTCAACGGTACGAAACCCGACGCTCAAAGCTCAAACTTTTGTTTCACAAACATGAGAGCCACACCGTCCATGATACAATAAAATTGAGCATGCAGGTGTTTGTGAGGCTAACATAACCTGCAACAAAATATACCACCAACGGGATCGGTGATTGACAAAAAGCCTCGTACCTACTTCGTCGACAGTCAACGTTATCCGCGCGAAAAAAAAAGCAAAACAAAACTTGTCGGTTATTTAACTTTGGTGTGAAAGAACTCACGACTATTTTTATCTCGTTCCAATGATAAGTATAAAACTTAAAAAAAAAGTACATTCGTGATTCGATTACGACGATTATTGAGTCGACTTTTATGTGCGGCTACTTTTTTTACTCACAAATGCATACTTCGACGTCTATATAATTTTACACCGACTAGGGTTGGGAGAAAATTAAATTTCGAATCGAGTTATTCCAAACGTTCCGTATTCAAATATTTACGTAGCATTAGTAACCTTTGGCATTTGAAATCATAGACGGTTATTCATTTGCGATGTACTATGGTTATCTGAAGTCTTTAATATTTAATGTGGGTTCAGTAGGATATTATAATAGATAGGTATGACAGACCGCCAGCCCTAGGCTACATAGCAAAGACTGTAATGTGTATCGGAGTGTGGAGGGACACAAAAAGGATCTATTTTTCTCTTTCCATCGCCAGGAACCAGCCGGGCCACTTTTATCGCTGTTTTACTGTTTGCAATTTAACTTGAAGCGTTAAACTCAACGCCGGCGAACAAACAACAATAATAATAATCACATTTTAGCATCAATGTGTGTCAGTTCTAGAATGTTATATTTGTTACAACTTTGTTTAGTATGGAGGTCGCACGCTATTTTATAACCTTTTGTATGTAACTATTTTTTTAGAAGAAAAACTTGAATAATTTTTACACCTTTATGAGAAATATATTTTTACCTTCTCTGCAAAAAATGTTATATTTTGGCAGCCATTGTGTTTTGGTAGACTTTTTTAAAATCGTTGGCAATCAAGCCGACGGCCCACCTGACGTTAAATGGTCACCACTGCTTATAGACATCTGCAATACAGAGGCCTTGCAGATGCGTTGTCATCCCAGAAACAAAGTTAAAATGTTAAATGGGCCTGCAATACCCTTCAAACTAGAACGCACCAACGCTGCTTTGCGGAAACAATAGGTATGGTTTTAGAACTTCCCCGGACGAGCTCTTTCACAATTACTACTAAATATCTTTCGGATCTTCAAAGCAATTAAATAATCAATCCTAAAAGCAATAACAGTAGGCAGTAAGTATAAATGTAGGCTTCCATTACTTTAATAGCAGAAATCCAATACTACACTAACAAATTAATGGGTTGATTACAAATTCAAACTAGTACCGACGTTATTCTATCGAGAAACAACATTTTGAGAGGAGAAAACCTTTAAATTACCAAATTCCCGGAACCCTAAGGCTTGAAATGAAATGTAAACATTCGTACAATAACGTAGGTACGTACCTATCTGGAACACAATCATACGACTCGGCAACCTCCCGATAAGAAAATAAAAAAGCTTAGAAATGAATTGGAAACATAAAAATGATATATAAAACCCATAAAAAATAACGTGAGGGATAAATCGTACATCCTCAGACAGAAATAAATACATTGAGAATGAACCATGGAGTCTGTATGGATAGATGCTTATGTATAGCACTTTGTGCCTCATATCCTACGGTGAAATTTATGATATTGGGAACCTGTCAAATCTCCGAAAGTCCGCAGGCTGTTAGAGTAGTGACCTATTTTTTCTATAACCTGCAATGCAGCTATAACTTACTTACATCACTATTTTAACGGAAGAAAAACGCAATCTTGAAAGGTGGACCAGAGAAGTTCGAACTTTACCTTTGTTCTTTTGTTATTTTTTGTAACCTTTATTGTTTGTATGGGAGAGTTGAATGAAAAGTTTCTGATTCAAAAGTAATTAAATATGCAGAGTATTTTTTATTTATTTGATCAGCTAATCTTCCCACATTTACTTTGAAACAAAAACAGTATGAGGACATTGACCGCGCCAATTTAAAATTATTATTAAAAGTAATCCTTTTTTTTATGAATTACGGTAACAGCTATTTATAAACACGACTGTGAAGGTTTGTCGATTAATCGAAAAAGCTATGTACTTATAAAGTAATAACAAAAAACCACGAATCCAAAAAAAACTCACTTTTTTTAATACTCACAGCTAAAGAACGTTATGTCCTAAAGCGGTAATAAATTAAAAATAGTTCTCAATCACATTTATAATACCTACCAGCTTATTATTACAATAATAAGCTGATGACATTACAAATTCCACTTCTCATACAGAGAAGGCACAAACATTGATCACCACGCTTACTCAAACCAGATTACCGCACACTTATACATTATAAACTTTATTACCTAATTAAGAAGTCTCAATTCAGTTTAAACGTTTCACGTAACATAACCTACCTCAATGCTGCGGTAATTTCAAAGCTAAGGTTATAGTTACGAAGCTTGCATACAAACTTGTTATTAAACATGTTCCAGGTTGTTCGTGACCGTTGGTGTCTATTGACCAGGCTGCCAGTAATACATGTTGGTTATTTTTACTTACATAAGCCGTGTTCAGAATAATTAAATTATAGTTCTGTTGAAGTTTGTTTAAAGAAAGTTGAGGAGGGGTATTGTATGTGGGCTTTCAATGTGTTAAATAGTTAAATTCGTGTTTATTTTATTTTTTCAATAATGTATTTAAAATATGTTACATAAAGTTTACAGTTAAAGTGTAGTTTTGGACTCTGTAAAGGCTTACAGCACGCAGATAAAATTCAAACAAAAAATTTTTGAACATTAAATTAATAAGAAAATTATTAAATGTGGATTATTTTGTATCAGCTCGAATAAATGACAATAAGTCATGTCAGGATTTAAGCTAATCAGCAATGCTAGCGGGTGTGCCCAGGGGGGCAATTCTCGTAGCTTTTAGGAACGTTCGCCTTCCAATCTCGATATCGATCTCAATTTGTCAATTTGTCATGTTTTAGCTAAATTTTTGACAAATAAATTATAGCCGATTGCGCGTTGAAATTATACTTTTTTAATTAACAGAAGTGATGTCCAGGATGCGCCCGAGACTGTTTTACTAAACGTGGATTTCAACTAAATTCAAATCACATCTGTCAATGACAATAATATAATAAAACTAAAAAAATATATCATCTTGCTACTGCAAGAGTATTAAATAAAAAATGATATGATATGAAATGATTGTCGATATAGGTATCATAAACTAACACATGTACGACACTTCATTAATTTTTAAATCACGCAGATCTATTCGCGCTATCCTTCTTAAAAAGAATTATAAAAAAATTAAACATATCTACATGATAACAATTTACTTCCACTTCAAAAGCCATTCCTTTCAACTCGCTTTACTGACCCATAAAACGTAGGTATCCTTTCATTTTTGAGCACTTTGCACTCTCGTGGTAAAAGCATGTGCATCTTTCACTTTCTGCCATCGTAAATGGTACATGTGCAGGTGAAGTACTGGCTTTTAAGACGTTTGTTTATAGCCCGGCGAAGGTACTATTACCCACATACTATTGTTCTGCGACTGAAGGCTACGCGACACATCAAATCGGAACAAATCGAGCTTTATATGTGATACAAATATAATTGTCGGACTTTTTTATGACGCGATTGTCTGATCGGTTGGTTTGTACTAAAATTGAGTGAACGGTAGCTTATTATTGGAAGGCCTTGTAGATGAATTGAAGAATAATTGACAAAGACTGTAGATGATAAATACGAGTTGTATTATGTGAAGCACAATGTAGTGAAAATCCATTTTCTCTTGAAGATTGTATTTCTCTTGTATTATTTATTTTAATTAGACCGTTTAAAGGCGTTTTAGGAATTTAATTGAATCGCTTCTTCTATACACCACTTTTGTGTGAAAAAGATTAGGCAAGAAACTTGAAAGTTATAAAATATAATAAGAAAGAGGTATATTGATATTGATACCATTTTCTATTAAACGAATACCTGAACTGACAAAAACTAATTTAAGAATTATGGCACAGATTGATATACGTAACTAATTAACAAAAACAAAACTATACAACAAGATTGAACACATTGAAAACTCACTCCAATACTCCTATCTCACAACAAACTGTGAAACAAACAAAAGACATTCCATAAGAATGAAGTCTTTAAACATGAGCTTGAAAAGACACGTTTAACAGTGAGATTTTGTTGAGAACCCAGAACAAACTTATACTGGGAATCTAAAGCTTAGGACTCACGAGTCTACGAACGAATCGTGACGTAACAATATACCTGATTCTAAAATACTTGCGATCTCATGTTCACGAGATTTTCGTATCACTGGTGATCCGATTTCTGCGGTGGTGTGTTACGCATCGATAATGGTTATAATGTATGTATATCTTTTCTTGGAGGTTTTCACGTAATTTTAATATATTTTTTCTAAAAAAGATATGAGATCGCGATCCAGTTTAAATGTGTAAATAATTCTTGTTAGTTGTCACTGTTTTACTAAGAATAAAACGATATTACAATTTGCTTCAAATAATCTAATAAATCGTAGATAATAAGACTCCTAAAATCGAGCAATCAGTCTCAGTGTCAATCGTCAAAAATTGGTTAAAATAAAAACATTTTTTGACATTGATTGTCGCTGAGATGAGATTGCGACTCGACCATTTTGAACGCTTCTAATAAGTAGAATTGGCCTCCTCGCAAAACCTAACACAATTCCAGAAAAAAATCTTATCATTTCATACAATACATCGAATCCTTTTCTTTCTCACCCGCAGAGAAATAAATACGATCCGATCCACGTCGCAATAAACCTACAAACAAAGGTCGGACGAACTTCTAATCCTGGGCTTAACAAAGATGCTCCTTAACTTGGATACGACAACGAAATAAACTTCTTGTTAGAGTTTCATACAATATCATCGAACAGATCCCGGTATTATAAAGGAAACAGAGTTATAATAACCTTATTAGCTTATCTAGGGAGTTTGCATGCAAAACAAAGAGATTGTTGATGAATAGGTTTTATAGCAAAAGTTTAGAAGTTCCAGCAAAAGCATTTTAATAAAATAATTTTAAAATTGAGCTTAGTTTTACTAGTCTAAAGATCCTACATCTAAAACTTATGCTTAAAATAGATTTGAAATTAATTAGCGTGTTTTTTTTTTTCGAAATCATTTCAATTTTTTGACTTTGATGTTATGCCAAAACATAATTCAATTCGTTGTTGACATCTGGCGTAACAATAAAAACAAAACAAAATGTGTTTTTTTTTTCAGAAATTTTATACATTTATGATGGTTAAAAAAATACATAGGTTACTGCTGCATGGGCCGTAAACATTTCTTAGAATAAGACCATTTCTCAGTACTTAATTCTAGTTCAGATTTAATCATAAGTGTACAAAAAACAGGTCGTTGACAGAAGTGTGTTAGTAATGAACTAAAAAATGGAGTTTTAAACCTCCGTCCGTCACGACTTTCCACACTTCGTGACTTTGTAATGGGTGTCTGCGAGAAATTGACAAGCACCCGACGGCCCTTGTGTTGTACTGTTATAGCTCTAGTAACGAAGAACATACGACCTGATTTGAGACGGAAATAATTAAATTGATTTGTGTGAGGTGAGGAATATTGCGGGGTATTTTCAGTTAATACTTGAAATGTGTTGAACAATCTTGTTGTTGATATTTTTTTATTTAATTGCCCCGGTCACTAGATATTTTCTGTCAAGAAAGCGTTTACAAATATGTATTTTCATTTTTTTCCGTACGGGAAGCGCACCTGCGGCAAGCAGCGCTGCAGCCTATTGCTCAGTAGTCGCCATTAAATGAATCTATCGTAAAAATAACATCTACCAGTAATCTCAAACGTAATAGGTTTCTATTGAAAAATATGTCTGTTTTATATAATCCCCATTCTTCTTATATTTTTTACCCCAAACCAATAAACAACTCTAAAATAAATATACTTTAAACTCATAAAATCACCTAGAACGAAAACAAATCGTGGAGATGTCATAACTTTCGAGACGAAGTACAAAAAACACTAGGGTATTCTATACTTAGTCCTCGTGGGAACTGAATATAGACTTACTAAGAAAACTTCAAAGTCTCTAGGTAAATAAAAGTCTTCAAAGAAGTATGAGATCAAAGTTCTGTTCAGTAAGGCTTAGGACACACGACTTGTGGTTTAGCCTTACAGTTCGTGACATTGTAACAGAGAAGTGCAAGCGACACTTCGCAAGTTCAGTCTCGCTTTGAAACGTACGAGCGACATGCATTTAGTTAAAGTTCTTTGTATATTATGTACTGTTCAGAAACCTGCGTTGTACCTGTGGGTTCTTTTTTTAAAAAGGAGTATAGCTTTTTTTTATTTTTTATACGGTTTTTTTTTTATACCAGGGTTGTAACAGTCCCTGATGAAATTAAAAAGTTTTTTACAGTTATCGCGCGTAAAACAGATTTTGCATTGAAAGTTTTTATTTGTAAGTTTTAACAAAATATTGTAGGGTTTCCGCTAGAGATTTGATTCTTGGTACCTAGGTACTTACTAAGTACTAGTTAAGTTTATATAGAAATCAAATATATGAAGGTACTCCTATTTGATTTAGCTCTGAACTCAATTAATTAAAACGTTTGGTTCCCGTGCTTTCCGTTATGATTTTCAACAAAAAGTTGAGTATCTTAATTAAATTTATATTTAAAACGAAGTTCTTTATTCCGTGTTATAACGCTGACTCTCCCTTTGCAGCAATACCAACCTAATGACGAAACTTTCTCAATATAAACTAAAGATTAACTTTTAATATTGCAATGTACAATTATCCTTTCGACTGTATACACCAAACTTTATTCATCCTTCGAATTGAAGACTTTATTCTTAATAAACCAATTATTGCTAGTTTGCAGTAACTTACTTTTAATAAAAACAAAAAATAAAAATTATATTAATCCCTTTAAAAACTAAAAAAAAAAAAAATCAACTTCCAGGTTACGTCTTTCATTGAACGCATCCGTAACAAACTTTTTAAAAAGCTCGGAAAATAAAGACGATGCGCAATATTATGTGGAGACTTCTTCGGATTATTTGTCGCATAATATAGTTAGAAAAGTCTATTTTAACATCTATTTTATAATAATTAATGAAGAGCGAAAAATTAAATAGTTGTCTGCCAACACATTTTTAATAACTTTAATTATAATCCCCCGTAAGTTTGTTAAAAAAAAATAAGATTACAGTAAAATACATTCATAATACATCATACTTAAATAACGAAAAAAAAAATTAAGTCATAAAACTAAAATTATTTAAATAAATAAGTTAAACTTACCGATAAAGACTCGATCACTCGCGGGAAAACTTCAATGCTACGCGTTCATTAGAGCATTTTAACTTTGGAACAAAAATCACGAATAATAATTCCCGCCTAATATTTTTTTTTACTGTCCAGTATTTTTTTATTTAATAAAACGTCGAATGTCATGCGTTCCGTTCTTCGAGTTGAGCGAGCGTGGGTCGCGCGCGCGAGCTCCGGCGAGTAAAGGCGGCAACACACTGCGAGAGCGGCGTCAGCCTGCGCCAGTGCCCCCTCCGGCTATCACTCTACTTTCGGTTATTCTCTCGCCTCCCTCGAGACAGAGACCGATTTATCACGGTGGCGTATCTGTGTTAGCTCCCAGACAATCCAGACTCAACTCGAGGTTTGCCGTGCAATCTTTCTTATACAGACCACCTTACGTACCGCAAAAGTGTACTCGTCGCTGCAAACAAACGTCACTGACCGCATAATGTCGCAGATAATGAGTTTGGAAGCTGACGAAAATTGTTCGTTAGCCAAAAAAGGCGATTTACTTGCAATCGGGACGGAGCTTAGCGAAATCATTAATTTTATCAGATTCTTAACTGTTTCTTGCGTGACAGGCCGTTGACCTCTCACACTGGTCCAGTTACAACGGTCCAAACATGTAAAACGCTCATTAGTAGTAAACAATCTATTCTACAACATAGCATTAAGTTTTTGTGCTTAAGCTTTAAATCCGTAATTTATCGTTTCAATTAGGCTTTGGAATACTTGAGATCGAAATCCGGATTACTCAAATAATTCTAACTTATGTCTGCTTACATTTTTGTAGGTCACGCTGTTAACAGCCTACTCCATAAATTACGATCAGAGTCAGACATTTCGTGTACACAATACTCACACAGTACAGACCGCAAGATAAACTCATGAGCGGTATCATCATCAATTATAATCACACACAGTAATTAATTAAGGAAAGAGCTGATCACGCTACTAATATATTTATCTCAGCATTAATAATGACCAACATGACGGTACAGATTCACCGCTGACCCAATTTCTTCGGCTGCAAGTGCTATTGTTATTATGTACAGTCGTGGACGGACGAAAGTAAATTTCTCCTAATGGGTCAACCTGAATACATATGGTAAGTGTCCACATTAGTATGGGCAGGACGTGTAACATGCACTTGTTAAGTGTACAAGCACGTAAGTGGACATATCAATTTGTAAAGTCATTATTATTAATTCATTGATTGAAGGAGTTGTGATGGCCCAGTGGTTAAGAATCCCGCCTCTTATGCATGTGGTTGCATGTTCGGATTTTCGAATAAAGGGCAATGCCGATGTGACTCGTTCATTTTATATGTACTTTCTATGTATATCTTGGACATTGGTGAAGAAATACATCGTTGAGGAAACCTGGACTTTACAATTAATAACATACCATCACGCCTGTAATGGTTAAGCAGAAGTGTACCAATGTACACCCACAGTTCGAGCCTATTTATTTATAATTAATATAAGTCTGAAATCGCCAAACCGCCTTGAGCAAGCGTGGTGATCGATGTTCTAAGTATGAGTCGAGGCTTTTGCCCTGGATTGGAACAAATAATACACTGGTATTATATTATATCCCAATTCACGAATAAACAGCGTTAAATGTACTGCTTCTTTTTTATTACCATTGTTTTGTATTTGTTTGTTTAATTTGATTGAGCGACGATATTGTTTTTTTCGTGGTATTTGGTGTTAGTTTTTGATGAATATGAAAGGCTGGCTATCTGCCAACGGTTTATTCAAATATGAATTGTTCAAATAAAAACCTTTTTCAGATAGCAATTGGGTTGTAAAATCTGTACAAAGATTTGCATAGACCTTTTTTGAAAACGTGATTATGAATTTTGATGATCATATTTAACATTTTGTAAAATAAGGTAAATAAAAGGTGTTCCAAAAAAACTTTTTTGTTTGTTGATTTTGCTCATAACTACCCCGCGTTTAATTTAGGACACAAGTATCTTTTGTTAGGGTTGTAGTTTGAATAAGGCATGATGATATTAGCATCCATATCAATAAAAACCTGTTTAACCTGTATTAATATTATTAAAAAAACTGTCCCCTTAGCCTAGTGGTCCTAAGCGCGACTGCTACTCTAGAGGTCTTGGGTTCGATTCCCAGTTCGAGCCAAGTGTTATTGGGTATTTCTATGAAATTCTCAGTAGCGGTTCGGAGTAAGGATTTGTGCCCCGTTAATCGCAATAAGCTCACCACCATATTACATTGGACCTAAACATACTGGCGGACTGTGGGTATACATTGGTACCTCTCTACCTATCCCTTAAGGGAATACAGGCGTGATGGTACACAATTAAAAAAACTCGAAACTCTTTTGTTTTTTCTCCTCAATATTTTCTTATATCACAATTTTGGTTTACTCCCTTTGTATCCATCAAAGTCACAGCCTGTATAGACAGTACATCTTCGTAACCTATAAATCAGGAAGCTCACATTTCCATCCTTATTTTTACGCAACCAAGTCCGAGGTCTCAGAGGGTCAGTCGGAGGATGATTGAATAAGCTACAAAGGGAAAGTTACCCAGTTTGCATAAAACATCGCAACCAGTTTGTTATTAGAATCGCAGACCTTTCTGTATCGCCAATGACTTTTCTATTTCAGTCCCTGAAATTGATCAGAGACACTATAGGCTAGCATTATGTTCTGTAGAAATGACAATATTATTCTATAGTTTATTATTTATTTGTCGTATACAATATACATCACCAGCTTTTGCCTGCGACTACGCCTACTCTTTGAAGAAGTGTACCATAACAACCTATGGCATTCAGCAGTGAAATAGCTTACAAACAGTACAAAAAATAAATTGTATTCAGATCAGTTTATTACCAGAGATAGTTAAACTGGTGAATTGGATTGGTGGTGTTCGTAAGAGGTTTCGTACGAACAAAAAAAACAAAAAAATAAACTACCTCTTCATAAATATGAATATTTTCGTAAATAATCTAATCTCCCACCCTAAATTATCGTCTTGGTTGGCGCAGTGGCTGAGCGATGGACTCCTGCAGCTAGTGTCGCAGGTTTGATTCCCGCATTAAACAAATATTTGTATGACCTGTATGACCTCGAATAGTTATTCTATCGTTCCGGGTCTGGCTATTCATGTTTGTGAGTTTCGATGCTCCCTATTAACAATATCAGTTCTACAAAAAGACTAGTTCAGTAGAGCAGTTTTCTGCGGGTTGTTCGAAAGAGATACCGCGCCCCCGGAACGCAAAGGGCACATGAAGGAACATAGATAGGTTTTAGTCAGTAAAAGTCAGACTCTCCCTCCCAGCCCCGCCCAGGGCGGGGGAAGTCATTGGATGATTTCCCATATCTAAAAAAAAAGTAGAGCAGTTTAAAGTTTGTTTTGATGATAAAAAAGTTATTGCAACCGACAATAAGGGACTGACTGTATAATGAGTTTCAATAAAATAAAATATTACATAAGACAGATCTATTTATTGTTATTCTAAATTGAAAATTAGTAATAATAAATTTCCGGCATTGTTAATAGGGGGGGGGGGGGGGGTTGTGTAGGGGGGGGGGTTTATATGTTTGTAAACTCACTCACGATACAAGAGAAACTCCTAGCTTATTTTTTTTAATAAAAGAAGAATGAAGTCATAGACCATTATCATTTATATTGCTCCTTTAGTCGTGATACATTTCAATACCATTATCTATCCTCATTATTTTTTAAACCATACCCATGTAGGTATCGCTCATAATATCATCACCTATGCGTCTAAAAACATCCCATCACTACAACAAACTGTAGCTATATCAAAAATGGCAATCAATTTGATTGTCCAAAGCTAGACACAAACACAAACAAAGTTATATTTACAGAAGGATTTGAGTTATGACCTGTGTAATGTTTGCTAAACCTACACAAAGCGCTCCCGACCTTAGTAATCATGTCAACGAAGACTTCCCACGAGAATTTTAAAAAGTAAGTACAAGTAAAAACCACAGAATTGTGTCCTTCATCTAAAATTTAAAACAGCTACCACTGCCGAGTTAATTGCTGGTGAACCAAGTCTTTGCAGAGCATATGAAATGTTGGAACTCGTCTCAATTGTTTGGGGACACAGCTCTTTACACAATAGTTGTAAAAATTTGAATATGTTATTATATTTTCCTTTATATGCTTTAGTTTATTTTTTGCGATGTTTTATATTAAAAACTTTGTGAACTTGTTTTGAATCCCATATGAGATACCGACAGCGAAATATGAATATAGCGACCATATGTTCGAGTTATGAATACGCATATACGCACGAGATTAACTTTTGTTGACAATATTACAGGTACGTTTAAATAACCGTATTCGACTTCACTAAACCATACAAATCACGATTTAAGTCATCCAAAATTACACTAATTTACGTTCGAAAGCCACAAAACTTCGTCGAAAGCCTCCTTCGGTGCTCCTTGAAAACCTTAGTTACGGACTTAGTCATGCACGGCACGTCTTGTTGAAATATATGGAAATTAGAGAACTCGGCCGAGTTTGTTCCCCAGTAATTTACCGATCTATTAGCAACTACCGTGACTTGATTAGGCCCCGATTTGTAAAAGAACAATGCCTACAGGGTCACAAGACTTCGTTCCCTCGGCTCTCTGTCTAACTAATTTCAAAGTGATTAAACTTTGCCCTTTTCAGTCCTAATGAGCTTGGCCAATTTTGTAATAAACATTTTACTTGAATTTGCGACATTCAAATTGAGTCTTCATTCCTTTGGTGGAGTATCAAAGGGTCCATAGACATTACTTTCAATTTGTTTTTGTTGCTTCTGGAACTAGTTTTGCTAAGCTAACGTTGCTCGCTTTGCGTTCACATTTAATTTACTTTAAGTTACTAGAAATAACCTTGTAAGAAGAATCAAGGAATGGAATAATCTAAGAAGATTTCTTTGTGATTGTGATATTTAAAAGGACGGTGTATTTCATTGCGATATTACAAACGGTTTATTAATGTAGAATGATGATTATTATAAACGGTTAGAGATATTTTGGCAGCATCTTTATCAATCGCTACGGAAACAGTCATCAGGGTTGCAATTATTAGTATGACAAAAATGATTCAATTTTCCCTACATTTTAGACAAGATTTTGACATTGATTGTAACTGAGATGAGATTGCGACTAGATTTTGAACGATTTGAATTACAAGTATTAATTATTATCTTCAAAATTGGCGAACTCGAATGAACGGCTTTGCCTGTGGAGGTAAATGATATGAGTACCGGTGTGATTACAGGCACATAAGACATTTTAACTTTTGGGATTGCAACACATTTTCCAGGCCTCTGGTATTGCAGATGTCTATGGGCAGCGGTGATCACCTAACATCAGGTGGACCAAAGGCTTGTTTGCCATCCAAATGATTAAAAAAAAATCGAATTCCCTTTTATTGAACGAATGGGTCCTAACTCTTCGAAAAAACTACAGACTATTATCGAAGTATAAGAAGTTGGAAACCAGGCCACACCGCCCAGTTGTTCACTCTAGGGAAATCTAACGCGCTTGGCACCGCAATGAGCTTCATCATAAGAAATAAAAACCCGACGTCCTTTATTTTCTGCACGTAATTACATGTCATCCTATTATCTTTGAATAATGTGAACACTAACAATCCCTGAAGAGCGATTGTGGCAATAAGTTATTTTTTGCCCACGCTCTTTTATGGAACACTCATAAATCCCATTTGTTTGGATTTGGTTGGGGGCAAATGCAAAAGAGGACCGAATGCTGACGGTAATTGGAAAAACGATAGGTTTACTGGAATGACCTAAAAAAGACGTTGGTTTTATAGAAAAATACTTCTGTATATTAATAGCAACAGTAAAGTAGATATATAAATAGAGTGATAGCCCAGTGGTTAAGGCGCCCGCCTTTGAGAGCCATGAGGCTGTGGATTTGATACCAGGCAAGAACCAATGTGATTTTTTAAAGTCATATGTACTTTCTAATTAATATTGTATAATGTCTGAAATCGCCAAACCGACTTCAGCAAGCATGGTGCTCATTATTCGTGCCTTCTCTATATAAGAAGAGGTCTTTGGCTGGCAGTGGGATGATATCTATTCAAAGCATCAAATCCACTTGCCAAACGTGATACTTGCAATAGTTTTCTATCAACCAACTATTACTGTTCGTTAAACATTAAAATACTTCTAACATTTACGAGTAGACCAACAAATTCAAGGTTTAAAGCCAACTCAAGTATTCATTGTTTGACTATGTTTCCGTACCGTCTCATTTGTATTAGCTATCCGATTATACAGTTTATCACTTGAAAGCTAAATAAAGCAAAACTATAAAGCCTGTAGTAACTTTAAGTTGTAGAAAATACATTATTCGTTATTTCCATCTCTTTCACTCGTTAAGCAAGTAAATAAATATCTTTCTATGCTAACTACTTATTAAAGTAAGAGCGGGTAAGTTGGAAATGATTTTTTTGTTGGAGTTCCGTTGATTTCTTTCTTAAATTTTTGTTTAAAACCTACATTAATTACTTTTTTAAATATTATCACGGCCGTAAAATAAAAACAAAGTATAACATAGAGCCTATTTATATAAATAAATAAATAAATAAATAAATAAATATCTTGGGACAACTCACACACGGCTATCTGATCCCAAGCTAAGCAGAGCTTGTGTTATGGTAACCAGACAACTGATATACATACTTATATAATTTATAAATACATACATATTATAGATTAAATATAAATGTCGATACAGCGTTTGTTCCTAGATATATTATTAGTAATTTGAGTAATTTCGCCATCTCTCATTTATCCCTATCTCATCTCAAACTTTTCTAAAGCCAACCAGCAAATACTGTATCTGAAAACTAAAATTGAACAATACTAATTTCAGTTATGTAATTGGGTAACCACTCTACCTACTTATTTCAAACTGTTGAAAACTACAAACTACGACACAGATATAAAGTTAGGTAGTATGACAGAAGACGGACGGACAGGCATCCATGAACACGATTTCAAAGGGGTTCTCTTCCAAAAGTTTGACGGATCTCTAAAAGCAAACAATGAAGCAGGAATACGGTAAAGTTGCAGAAGAAAATGTTCTTTTATTTTTGAGTTACTTCGACTTTTATCTGTGTATACAGCTTGTATTATTATCTATGTAGCCGTTCTATTATATTGTGCCTCTTGCTTTTTATGTATTGCAAAAGTTGACTTTGTAATTTGTACTTTTACAGTAACAAGTAAAAGTACAAATTACAAAGTCAAGTTTAGTAAATCGAAAGAGAATAGGTATTTTTTTTTAGTCGGCATAATAGGCTTTATCTTAAACTAAGGCGTGACATTATTATTCTTTTAACAAGCTTTTACTTAAATTGCAATGTATGTTAGTTTATTTGTGTCTTAACTTGCAAGCTAAATTAGAATAATTTCCTCTTATCCTATTGTTTTTTTGTCTTCCTCTCTATTTCTTGTACCCGCTGATCTGCGATCGAGTTATAATTGACAACGCGGTTGATGTAGTTAGTTGGTTAACGCGCCACGTGTCGCGGGTTCAATTCCGACACAGAACAAATATTTGTTTAGCGTCATCATCTGCTTAGCTTTTTCCCTTTTGGGTCGGCTTCCAGTCTAGCCGGATGCAGCTGAATACCAATGTTCTAAATGGAGCGACTGCCTGTCTGATCTCCACAACCCAGTTACTGCGCAACACGATACCTCTTGGTAAGGACTGGTTGTCAGACTTCAAAGATCTACGAATGACAACCTGTCAATAACCATTTGTTTGGCCTACAAGCAGTTAAAATGAATTTATGTGTTTGTAAACGTACCCATAATACGAGAAAAATTCCTAGTGTGGGGCAACGATTTTTAAATAAAACGAAACAAAGATTTCCAGCTCAGTTTGACCACTAGCCTGTTCATTATGAATTTTTAATAGCACACTAATAAGAGATAATATTTATGGTCTTCAGGATTCTGTAAACTGTGTAGATGCTGCGGTAACGACTATTTATCAGTGGTGTTGATTAAGTACCTAGAAAGATTATTTGCTCTCGCCTGCTCACAGTGAGACAGCGTTTATATTTACCTCTAGGTATATTAATATTGTCGTGATGAACGGTTTAGGCGCCAGTTTCATGCAGATTGTAAGTTTGATACGGGCAAGTACCAATGTGACTTCTTTAATTATTTTGTACTTTCTAAGTTTATCTTAAACTAGCGAACTGCCCGCGAATTCATGTGCGTGGCTTATTTTACCCGCCATAAGTTACGTCATGGTTAATGATCCGCTTCCGTGTGTTGTAGCGTGCTGTTGAGCCTATGTCACTCAGTAAAAATGTAACTACTTAAAGATGGTTAAAGTAGGTCCAGTAATTTCGGAGCCTATTCGTTACAAACAAACAAATAAAAAAAGCAACAAAATATTTACAATATTAGTTTACTTAGATATCATATCGTGCCTCGGAAAGCACGTAAAGCCGTTGGTCCCAGCTGTCATTTGTAGATCTTTGACAGTCGTTACGGATAGTCAGAAGCCAAAGAGTCTGACAACCAGTCTAACCAAGGGGTATCGTGTTGCCCAGTTACTGGGTTGTGGAGGTCAGATAGGCAGTCGCTCCATGTAAAACACTGGTATTCAGCTGCATCCCGTTAGACTGGAAAGCCGACCCTAACGTAGTTGGGAAAAGGTTAAGCAGATGATGATGAAATATCATACCGACATAACATTGGTGAAGAAAAACATCGTCAGGAGCATCGTCGGAAATCGCGAAGAAGAATGGTGGTCAATGCTCATGTCTTCTTTGCAAGATATAATTTGACCTGCACTGAGACAGTCATAGAAAGGAATTATTATTACACTAACTTCTCCCACAACTTCGCTCGCGCCGAATTCGATAATCACGCGGGAACCGAATAATTTTTTAGGGATAAAAAGTATTTATGTGTTATTCCACATCATAATCTATCTCAGTGAAAGAGTAACAAACATCCATCCATCTATCCTCACAAACTTTCGCATTTATAATAATAGTAGGATTCTCATCAAAGCCTATTATTTTACTTTCTCATAAACCCATACTGTTCTTTAGTATTAACAACCCTTTGATGGTTTTCAGTTGTTCCTCCCTACATTCCGGCCTGAAGGTATGTTTAGACTATCTGGGGTTGGATTATACAGCGTAATTCTTGTTCACACATGTTCGTTGTCTTTAAGTCGGCTCAAGAGGGTTAAGATCGGCTTTGAGTTTCGGGTTAGCTTAGCCACGTGTCATTTCTTACATCATCCTTTATCATATTATGAGATGAAGCTTGATAAAGTGGGTGAGCGCTTTTATTGTTCAGGTATATGTTTTTTTGTTTGATGTTGTTTACATGAAATAAGGTTTGAAGTTAATTTTCTTGTTTCTAGACAGTTTGTTCAATTATTGTAATTGGTTGTCTCGCAGCAAGGCTGCAGGTTTTACAATTACTTCAAGCTGTGTCCTACACCTGCCACAAATGAAAAGAGAGGGGCTCCTAATCTTAAAACAATTAAGTTTAAACTATAAAGTCCTTTTCAACACCTCTCAATAGACACAATTAAGCAGTATTCAAAAATATATCAGATTTATAGGAAACGATGTGCCAAGTATTTAAGGTAATCGAAACTTGTTTTTAATATAAACCCGCCACACTATTCCCAACCGCCACAAAATTCTGAAAAATGCTGTTGATTCTAAAAGCCAAAATCAACAGCGACAACAAGAAAATCTCCGAAGCAATGAAGTTCGACAAGTTCAACTGTCTTGGACCCCGCAACAAAATTAATAGAAGAACAGTGAGGGAGTAAGAAAAACATCCCAACTAGCAAAAAAGTTATATAAGTTTACAATTATACGACTAACAGTCATGTAAGGGGTTTGAAATAGTTCTGAAGCAACTAAAATGTTGTAAAATAGTTTTCAGTTCGACGTATTAGTTATATATATTTAAGTCATATTAATGCGTCTGGTAAACGTCGTCTCAATTAATTTATACGACGGTCATATAATGTTAAGTCGAGTAAACGTTTCAGTCGGACAATAGTGATGAGTCGCCATGTTTCGTAAATTTAGAACCTTTTATTCAACATTTAAATAACAAACCGTTATGTAATGATTTTATAGTTAACTATTATACAATCTTCATAATAGGTCATATACTAAACCTTTAAATAACTTTTAGTTTGAAACTTTATTCTAATACTAGCTTTTGCCCGCGACTTCGTCCGCGTGGATTAATAGTTCCCGTTCCCGGGGTCTTTTCGGGACGAAAACTATCCTATGTCCTTACTCGGGTCCCAGACTATATCTGTACCAAAGAACAATGCTCAAAACGTCCCCACCCTTGTAGCACTTTGAGACCTATGTCAATCGAAGGGCCATAGCCATCTTATCATTTTATTGTATGACAGCGAAACTGAAATGTCTGTCCGAAAAAAGTTATATTGAAATAAAGTACGTGAATATTTACAGACTTAATTATAAAAAATATTTTGTTTTTACTGTTTATTTTTATTTGAAAACTCCTTAAAACGTCCATGATCACTCCACGAAAACGATATTCAACAGATTTTTTGGCTACCCATTGCTTACCGTCCACAGGCCCGCGTCTACGGTGGCCTGTAGCAGTCTCGTGGCTCCCCATGCCCGGAGCGTCTCCCGCGGTGGCTGGGAAGGGAGGTTCTACGCCTCTGATGTCCCGCCACCTCCTTCTCTAGCATAACTCCTTCGTAGAAGGAGGTGTTTGCCACTCATTCCCTCACGCTCCGGACCATGGCTTGCACCAGGGCCGGACGCGAGAGTCCGCTGCCGCCGATAGCCGCCACGAGGACACGGCGGTGTCCCGCCCAAACGGGACACGGTGCGCTACGGTGTTCTCCACCGTGTCCTCAGGGCGATCCTCTTAGTGGTAGGCTAGCAACGATGCGGCGATATTCAAGACTCTGGAATCTAGTCCTAACTAATGAGTCGTTTTTAATGAGCCTCTTGGCACATCTATCGATAACTTCCAACGCCTCCTGTTGCTATTTAGCTGATCCATCCCAAAAGTGCGAACAGTAATCCATGTATGATCGAACTTGTGCTTGGTATAAGTTGAGCAGCTGTGCCGACGTGGAGTACTTTCGCACCTTTGCAAGAATTCCCAGTTTTTTGGCAGCTAACTGGACCTAGGATTCGGTCAGTGATCGGGGCGGATACAAGTCTAAAAGCAGAGGCCAGATGGAAAGGCATCTTCTTAGCAGAGAAAAGACACGCCTGGGTCTTAGTTGCATTAAACTTGACCAGATTGGCATTACCCCAGTCGGAGACTGCCTTTAGGGACAAGTTCAAGCGTTAGGCCATAGGCTCTCTAGGGATCCGGATTTCAGCCGTACTGGCACGTGCGCTGGATATGTAACTCTCTACAACCGTGCTATAATCTGCACACCCAAAGGTACTGGGTTTTAGCAGATCGTTAATATGCAGCAAAAAAAGGGTTGCAGAGAGTACCAAGCCCTGAGCCCCAGCATTAATAGCTATTCGGTCAGGCGAGTAGCCATCGACGACTACTAGAATTGAACGATCACTCAGGGAATCCGATATCCATGCACAGAAACCAGCCAGCAAGCCATATGATGAAAGCTTGCTAATAAGACCATCATGCCATACCCTATCAAAGGCCTTCGAGATGTCCAGGGAGACGGCAAGTGCTTTCCCATACCTCTGAATGGCCTCACTCCAGATGTGAGTGGCGTACGCGAGAAGATCCCCAGTGGACCGATTTCGGCGAAAGCCACATTGACGACCACTGAGGAGGTCATTAGCTTCAAGGTACGCCAGGAGCCTGTTATTGAGGACACGTTTCATTGTCTTTCAGATAATGGACATTAATCCAGTCTCGAAAGGGAGTCGAAAGAGGCGTGTCAGTACAGGAAACCATTCAGGTGCACAGGTCCTCAAAACTATAGCTGGAATACTATCTGGGCCGCTGGCCTTGTTCGCCTACGCTTTTTGAACCTCCTTTTGGCAAATACGAGTAGCAGACATTGATGTCGTGCTGCCAGGTAAAGTCGGGGGAGTCGCGTCTCCTGCATCAAGACAAGATTCGTAGATTCTGCAAATAAAGAAGCACATAGGTTTGCTTCCATTACACTTTTTCACTATTTTGATTCCAACAGTTGTTTAAAACTCCGACTGAAACTATTTAATTACCCTTCAGTAAAAAGAAATCTCGGTAAAAGAAGAAAAACATCTTGAGCTGTCACCTCTTTGATATTTTTTGTCATATTTTTAATAACAAAGAACAGTAAAAGGCAACATTATTGTGACTTGCGACTGCAGATTCCCGTTTCTTCAAGTCGATATAACTTTTTTCCGACAGACATTTCAGGATCGCTGTCATACAATAAAATAATAAGATGGCTATGGCCCTTCGATTGACATAGGTTTCAAAGTGCTACAAGGGTGGGGACGGTGCCCATACATTTTTGAGCATTGTTCTTTCATTGAAATCGGTTCAGTGGTTTAGGCGTGAAGAAGAGACAGACAGACAGACAGAGTTACTTTCGCATTTATAATATTAGTAAGGATAACTTATATATGCCAATTGATTATTTAAGCGATTATTAGTATCTTTTCTATAACTCAGTCGTCCTGTTTCATTAAGTTTATGTTTTTTTTATAATTAATTATTTTATATTCCTACAACGTGTGCCAATCTATGACTAAACTAAAATGTGAAAAACTTAATGAGAGATTCACAAGCTTATCAATGCCAGAATCACCATGATGTCCCTGTAAATAAAACAGAAGTATTTCCATGACTATACGCAAAGGGTTTTACTATTTTCCAACAGAACTCTAATTGCAACCGTCATGGTGGACGCCATAAATCGTATAAAAACATGTATACGACCAATAGTTATTTAAAGGTCGAAATGCAGTCGCCCAATGTCTATTGGCAATATGGCCGAAACTATTGATGTCAATTCATATATTTTATTTTTATAAACAATATGAAAACTCCAATATTATGAAGGCCCATGAAAATATTGACAAAGATAACCATACATATCATCGAAAAAATTTAATTCCCATGTATAAGTCGTCGCTCTTCATCTTCCACCGCAATATGCTTTCTCTATATTAAAGAATTCTTAATAATGATTCATACGACATTTTACTTAACTTTACAATATAAGTTTTGCCATAACACAATAAATTGTCACACAAATTGTCGCTGACACTCTCATACGATGATATAGTTATTCATTGGTATTACTAGAAACGATTACAAACCTTATTAGTTAAACTCACAACGTCTACGTGACTTTTACTCAACATAATTTGTCGCTAACGCGACTGCAACACGACCTTAACACAATTGAAATGTTATATAATCTGCGCCCAAACCCGCGTTATATTCACGTCTAAAAAACTATTATATAACGTTTTGGTATGACTGAAAGTTAAATTGAAAACGTTATTGTACCTTTTATATGACATTATTTTGTTACTTGGGATAATTTCCATTTTATCAAAACTTATTGGCACGTGTTGAAACTAGGGCAAAACAAAAAGAATAAGTAAACAATATTGTGTTTTTATTGAATACTAGCTTACTGCTCACTAATTCGTCCGCGTAGCTTATTTCATCCGCGTTAAGTTACGTCTTTGGTTACTAGTCCGCTCCCGTTGGTCGTAGCGTGACGTTATATGGCCTTGACACTGACAAATAACGTGGCTTTCTATGAGTAAAAGAATTTTCAAAATCGGTTCAGTAAATCCAGAGATTACCCCCTACAAGCTCCAAAATTTTACCTCTATATAATATTAGTACCTATAGATAATAGAGATCTTGCGCAACCAATTTTCTCTGTTTATTGAGAAAAATAAAAAAGGCAACAGAATTTGAAATTCTTCAATATACAAGCCTAACTGCCCCGTTGGTCTTGTGGTCGCGAGTGCGACTGCTGTGCACGGGGTCCCGGGTTCGATCCCCAGGTCGAGCAAAAAGTGTTATTGAGTTTTTCTATGAAATTTTTAGTAGCAGCTTGGAGTTTGGATTTGTGCCCGGTTAATGGCAATAGGTTGCCCCCTATTACATGGGACCTAAATATACCGGCGAACTGTGGGTGTACATTGGTACACCTCTGCCTAACCCTTCGGGGAATACAGGCGTGATGGTATATATAGACAAGCCCAACTTTTGCCGTGTCTTTGCCAAACTTGAGAGAAATTCGCATAAAATTACAAGCTCCATGCGGCTGTTTATTGGATCACGTTGTTTCGTTTGTTGCCACTCGGATTATACTCGGCTTACACTTAATACAAGTACACACGCCATTGTTGTTTCTGGAAAGAAATAATAATTACTTGTAGAGGCTTTAAGATGGCGGAAAGTCATGGCGGGATTTTTGAAATGTTTATGGAGTGTTCTCAGTTGGAAGATGAATGTTATTTAAAATTTATCAGTACTAAAACGATATTAGGGTAGGTATAAGTATTTAAAAAAACATGTTGTATTAATACCTAGTGTTAATAGTTTTCAACATTTCAAATATTTAACTGCCCCGTTGGTCTCGCGGTCGCAAGTGCGACTGTTGTGCAAGGGGTCCCGGGTTCGATTACCAGGTCGAGCAAAAAGTGTTATTGGGTTTTTCTATGAAATTCTCAGCAGTTCGGAGTTTGGATTTGTGCCCGGTTAATGGCAATAGGCTCGCCCCCTATTACATGGGACCTAAATATACCGGCGAACTGTGGGTGTACATTGGTACACGTCTGCCTAACCCTTCGGGGAATACAGGCGTGATGGTATACATACATACATTTAACTTTTAAATCTATTTTAGTAAAAATTCCGTTAACTCAGTTTTAAATAACTGTTTGTACAAAATAAATTAAGTAGGTAGTATAGTACCTAAGTACCTTCCCGTCAGAGAAGCAACCTCTTAACCCGCAGGTACCCACTCTACTACCAATTTTTTTGACATAAGCACCTCTTATAAAAACAACGGGCATCCTTTTAAATTGTACCTCCATAGCTTTTTAATTCGAATGAATTGGCTAAGCCATTGCTTAGCCAATTGCACGCATAATTTAATAATAATTTCTTAAGTAACCAATTCTACCAACTCTTAAGAGCAATCGCAATTTTCAATCTGTCAAAAAATAATCCAATTGACCTAAATGTTTTGCATTGATTGTCGCTGAGATGAGATTGCGACTAAATGAACGTTTTTTAAATAGTAAAAAAATACTTCACAATTATAAACAACAGCTATGGTTTCACCTTTACGTCTTAGGAAATAAAACAGTATCCCATTATTTGCTTAGATACAAGTGAATGATTTAAAGTCGAACATAATGGTAGTTCCTATGGTGTGCCAATACCAGCCCGATACCGCCCTAGTCACGTAGTGAATAATCTATGAGGTTCAAAGTTCGAAGATGCAAAAGTCGATGCGATCGGCTGTAGATATTATGTACGAGTATGTATACTAAGTTGCAAAATTCTGACATATTTTACAGAACTAATAATATGGCAATTTGTTGAAATCCATTACACATTACTGTAAAATATATTTTATAATTAAAATCAATATCAAGTTATTTATTTTAATTAGACCATTATAAGGCATTTACAAACTTAATTGACAAGAAGAAGAAGTGGATTTAATTGACTCTCTCGAAAGCCTTCTTCTTCTTTTTTACCCGACTGCGACAGAAGGAGGGTTATGTTTTTCGAGGGTATGTTTGTATGTATGTATGTATGTATGTATGTATGTATGTATGTATGTATGTATGTATGTATAATTGTTTGGCACGCTCTGCAGGCTGAACGGCTCGATGGATTTTAGCTTGAGAGGTGTCGTTAGATTCGTATTTACTGTGAGAGTGACACTGGGTATATAAAAATAAAAAAAAACAAAATGGCGGATTTTTGGCGCCAAATACAAATGTTTGGCTCGCTCTGCAGGCTGAACGGCTCGATGGATTTTAGTTTGAGAGGTGTCGGTAGATTCGTATTTACTGTAAGAGTGATACTGGGTATATTAATTTCTTTTTTAAAACACTAAAAAAATAAAAAATAAAAAACGGTAATTTAAAAAACTAAAAAACCCGACTGCTATTCTTTAAAAATCCCTAAAACAAGATAAATTGTAGCAGTCGGGACCCATTCGGGACCATCTGCAATGTAATATAGGTATGAGCTCTCAATTCACTAATCCTCCATTTCTAGAATGGGTCCCGACTGCTACAATTTATCTTGTTTTAGGGATTTTTAAAGAATAGCAGTCGGGTTTTTTTACTCTTCAACTTGTTCTCGCCTAATGAAAAATAGATGATGATTTATTGGCATAGATATATCAAATATACAGGGTGATTGGAAATTGCTCGTATTCCTCTCGGGAGAAGAAACTATGACTAATTTAGAATGATTTAACCCCTATCACTTGGGGGTAGAAAATCCGCCGCGAAAAGTGATAAGTTTTTTTTATTACATTTTAATTACCAACATTCGGATTTTTCTAAAAATAAAAACAAAGTAGATTTTCTCGAAAATGATGGATTTTCGACCCCCAAGTGATAGGGGTTAAATCATTCTAAATTAGTCATAGTTTCTTCTCCCAAGAGGAATACGAGCAATTTCTAATCACCCTGTATAATATACCCCATTCATTCTTCATGATCGGGATACCATGAAGAAAACCACAGTTTTCTTCCACCAAGGTTGATTGTAGACCCCCAAACAGTTGTCCCATATAAAAATACAAATCCTACACCTACGGGCCAAATGTGTAGAACAACTGATTTCCTTAAAGATAACTTCGACACTCGGGGGTCTAGTCAATAAACATGACCTGAATTCATGGTAAAAGTTCTCGTTACCATTTCCTTGCCACCGTAGCAATCAGCAGAATTGTTTTGTATTTCAAAACATTGTCGAACGATACGAAACTCTTATAGAATCCCAGGAATTTATAATTTACCCAATTACTCTTTGTTTCAGGAAAACTGTATCAACATCCGAACGAACCGTTACTACTTAAACAATTTGATAACTTTTCATTTTGTTCTAGGAATTAAACAATTTATATTGGTTTTATTTATGAGTAATTCTTCGTGTTGTTTGTGCAAAATAAACTGTTTATCTTTATATTAAATACACATACAGCCAGACTGTATATTGTGTATAATTTTCATTTATTTTTTTGTCTACTGAATATAAAAAAATGATTTATTACTAATAAGCTTATGTAAGCCACTTTGTCAGCGAGAAAGCCAAGTATACATACCATACCATACCATACCATACCATAAAATATAACCTATGACACTCAGCAATACTGTAGTTTTCTATCTGTAAAAGATTGTTGGTCTACATCCAGAAATTTTCTATTAGGTAGAAACAAAAAACAAATAAATGATACCTCTTTATAATATTAGTATAGATAAAACAAAACTTCATCTAGTATATCTATTTAATAATAAATGATCTCTATTACAGTTTAATAACCTCTCAAGTTCATAATGTGAAAAACAATAAATGTATTCAGTATTCAAATAATATTATCAACAATTCTCATATTACAAAAGTAATCAGTTTCACAGTTAATGGCTCTAGGGAAATATTCCGTAACTAAGCTAACTAAAACCTAATAAACTGAAGTAAACTGAAGTTCAGCGAGCTGCAAAATAACCCTAAGCGAGTTTAACGTCTGATTCAATATTTTAAAAATCCGGATCGTAGCACAGAAAGTTAGTAAAGAAACGTCATATAAAGTTCTTAAGGAACGACAATTTATGATCCACGGGTTAGGATTCTCTTAACTTAGTTACGAGTTTAGGGATCAACTTATTCGGATGTTATGTGAAAGTTAGTGTGTTGGTTTCTATGGTTAAAGAGAGAATGAAAATGTAACTTGTGTGCATCGTCGTGCTGAACTTTGTGGAAATGTTTTTTTTTTTTAATTTAAAATGTATAAGCTCTTGATTCTAGTCTAGGTTAGAAGTGACGAAGACAAAGTCAACGATGAAGTGAGCTTACCCAGAAAAGCCTAATTAATTTGTTTAATTTAGAGTAAACAATTATATTTATGCAATCATGTTTTTCTTTCTTTCTTTTTAAATCATGTAATTCAAGCAAACCATTTACAAATACTTTTGAATTGCCAAGGAGTAAGGAAGTTTAAGATAATTTCAACTGACACACGGACAGTGTGAATCAGCGCCATAGCTCATTCATTATGAATGGACCAAAATTATCCAACACACGTGCCACTGTCAGCGAAACATTTGGAGCGAACATGGCGATGCTTTCAACTGCCTTGTTTATGTAAAAGCGTCTATTTCGTTTCATAAAAAGAAAGTCCATATTTAAAAATCATCATCAAATTAAATAAATTACGAAAATTGTCAAATAAATAATTGTAGCAGATGGCGGTGCCGTAGCTGAATTCTGAGCCGAAAACAAATAAAGAAATATTTTATCTATTTATTTTATTACTATTCTCTATTGCCATCGATAGGCTAAGAAGAAGATTGTGAAAATAAAAAAAAACATTCATGAAAATTGTAACTAAACTATATACATATTACAGAACCAAAAAAAAACTATGTTGTATAAATAGCTATATCTTCCTATTTTACCATAATGATAAGGAAACCTTTACCTTTCAGCTTTCAATAGTTTTAACTTTGTCACTGATAAGATTCAAATACTACTGAAGGAAGATCATATCGGCAAAGTATTTATAAGGTTTACCTTGTGACTCACCAGCGAGGCTTGGGACCTCAAACAAAAACAGATGGCAGGATGGAATACCAAACTTGCTTGTGTTCTTAGATCCTGAAGTTACGGGACCTTCATTTAGGTAGAGGAATATTTCGGTAAGAAGGTATGTATCTTGCTAATTTAAAAGGTTATGCGGCCAGACCTTTGCCCAGAAGTAAAACATATAGGTTGAATTTAGAAAATCTTCTAAATTCAACCATCAACCAACCAACCAACCAACCACTACCAACCATTCTTCTTCTAATCTTCTATCTTTTTTCTTTCTTTTTTGACTTTGACTTTAGAAAATCTTGCTAATTTTATTAGTGGAATAGGTTTTACAGGATATTGTTATAAGACGATATACAATATTGATAGTCATTTTTTGTGAGTCAAAATTTCAGCCAGATGCTACGGTTGGTACTTCAAAACGTCTGGGTTAAGCTAGGACTCAATGAAGTTCCTTGCTTTATATCCGATAATAGACCCCTTTAAACTAGATATTCTTCATTATCTAACATAGTTTCAACCATGCTATAAAGACGACGTAGGCGTGATCTGGGATCTGAAGTTATTATAGTAATAATTTGCTCCAAAATCGCTTACTCTTATAAGATCAAAATCATGACGTTCAATTGTATCAGAAAGGGTCAACGTATCCAAGATACGAGCATCCAAATTCACCACCATATCCGCATGTGTGATTCGCGACTGTCAAGTATTGAAATTTCCCTGGGGCCGCCCGCGAAATCGGCAACTTATTCGGGGAATTTGTGATAAATTTAATAAAAAAAATAACGTCGGATGGGGCTGTGATTTCGAGAATATATTTGTCATAATATTATCTGGTTTTATTTGGGTCTGTTATTCTCATTTTTCTTGCTCGGTGCACATAGGACATCATACATTATAGGAGTTAACTGGAAATGTACCCAAAACGGGGAAAGAAAGGAAAGAAAATGTACTAGCGGCATTGCCATGTTGGATGGCAATGCTAAGCCTTCGGCCAAAGTAACCGGCACCTTTTTTTAAGGATGGGAAATCATCAAATGACTTCTACCGCCCTGGGCGGAGCTGAAGTGTCAGACTCTTACTAATAATAAGCCCATCTGTGTTCCTCCTAATGCCATTCGCGGTCCAGGGACGCGGTGGCTTGTTCGAAAAAATTCGGCAACTTACTCTGGGGACAATTACCACCTACCAAAAACATTGACTCATATTTCGTGATCGCTTCCACCATATGTATTAGCCAGCCTACAAATCGAGGAACATAGCTAGTACAGCGCTAGGCTAACTAACTCACTAGAAACTAAATCAGCTTTATCCAGCGCTAGAATAATTTACCATCCGCTAAACCGCTGGTTTGCATACCGCTGTCGTTTTACTTCTTTTCCTAGAACACGTTAACGGCGGAAACTAAAACCACAGTGTGAACGATGAGTTACGGGACTTGCCTGTTACCGTGAGGCTGTGAAAACAGCGGGCTTTTAGTAAAACCCATACTAATATTATGTGCAAGTAACTGTCTGTTTGTTACTTTGTCAGGGCATAACCACTTAATAGATTATAATGAAATTTGACAAAATAGTAGTTTGTAATGCTGCGGGTTGTTCGCAAGAGATACCGCGCCCCCGGAACGCAAAGGGCACATGAAGGAACATAGATGGGTTTTAGTCAGTAATAGTCTGACACTCCCTCCCGTCCCGCCCAGGAGTTATTTGATGATTTCCCATATATAAAAAAAAAAGTAGTTTGAGATTTGGATAAGGACACAGACTACTTCTTATTCCGTTACGGCATCTGTGCCTGTGATAACCGACATTCTCGCAGATGAAGTTATAGGCATTTGCTAGTCATTATTTTTATATGATTATTAAAGTTGTAAGTATCTCACGCAGTTCTCGCAATGCGGGATAATTTATTTATTTTCTTCTTTATCTACCTCCTTCTAAGGGTAGCCTTTAAAAAGACAGGGTATTTGTGCTCGCAATTCCGGCCATTAATACACACAATACGTTGTTGTATTTAATAACGACCCACGAAGTAGCAATTTTTTGAACAGAAATAACATAAAGTAATTACTGATGAAACTTTATCATTAATAAAATAAAATAGAATTGAAATGTGCCAATAAACATGGTTTGTTTACAAATGTATTCACAATATTGCACATTGCTACATGTCGCACCGTCTCAACGGTATACAAAATCAATATACAATTACATTAATTTTTAGTTTACAATAAATTTTATATTATTTGAATAATTATCTTAGATGTGTTATTGCATTACACACTTTCAGCATTACATTTAATCAAAATACAATTACATTAATTGTTGATTTACAATAAACTTAAAATTTAAATATTATTTACACACTTTCATCATTACTTTATTAAAAAATTAAGCAACCATATTAACCAAGTATACTACAATTTATATTATAATATACCATTATTGATATCACCTTGGTATTGTGGTTCCGCCATTCTCAAAGCTCCTCAAACTCAATTACTATTGGTCACAAGTTTTTACCAGTAGCGTTGGAATGGAACATCAAAAACTAGCGGTCTCACAAACTGATCCACCATAACGGCACGCTCGAAAACTTCACGCCTCAATCGTTTAAGGGTCTGCAGAGATAAAAAGAGGAGCCCAAAGAAACAATACGATTAGTCTTTCTCTTCAACCTGCTCGACCGTTGTGAATTAGGTCAATGAACTCACGGCTTGTATTTATAAAGATGTGAAAATAAAAGTCTTGTAGTCTGGTGTCCGATTTGTGGTGCAACTTTTTGTTGCAGAAGTGTGTCGCGGTTGACAGTTTTTTTGAAGTTGGAAAGGATTTAATTTTCGAATGTTGGGAGTTGATTAAATCAGTAAATGTTTAAATTAGCGGACTATAGTTACATTGATCTTATAAATACAATTATAAGTACCTAAGGAGTGAGACCTCAGAATCGAAGATCTACGTCTTTTTGGCATGGCAGAAATTTTTAAAATAATTACAGTATGTAGTTAATGAGGTATGCATACTTACTAGTTGCAATACTGGACCATTTATCCAAAAGATACCTTGTACAAAAGGTGCCTTACACACTTATGTTTAAGGGCGCGTGTGTATGATTTTTATTGTATTTAAGATGTAATTTAATTAACATAATTATGAACAACTTTTACATCGATGCAAACCCTGAAATTCCTATAAAAGAATTAGCTGATCCATATATTTATTTATTTAACTTTTACGTAATACCGCCATTAGGCAATAAAGTTAGATATTTAGTTTATGTTCATATACTCGGGCGACAAAATGTATGGATCTGCTGATTTTCATGACAGGATATTATACAAATTAGGGTGGTGACTCTGGAATCTCGAACCAATCCGAATCAACCGTCCTTAAGAAAAAGGCACTTTAAGTATCTTAACAAATACCACCAAGTCCAAAAGTCATTAAACGCATCAAATGTATGCAACATCTAATAAATCTCACAAACATACAATTTATTGCAATAATCTAATTGCATACTCAGACATACATCACACTTGAGCTATTGCGCTATCGTGATTACCTACGTCACATTAACATTTATAATGATGTTTGTACATTATTTACTTCTCCTGTGTATATCGAATTGATGCGATGAATAATTAATGTCCCTTCGAGGTGCCAAGTGTACCGTTATTTTGCAAGCTATCAGGAATTTCGAGAGCTTTCTGAACGTGAAAATCGTACTCGTGATTTTCAGTTTAAAATTCATAGAAAAGTTGTTGTGATCTGCGCAAAAACAAACCTTGTTTTTCCGGACGATGTTTGAATATATAGGTATGTGCTTGTTTTTTCTGAATTTTGATGCTGTAAGAGACAGTGAACTGTTCCTGAAATTGAAATGGGATTTCATAGCAAAACTTGGAATTGTTTTCATACAAATAGAGAAATCTAAGTTAGAATAAAATACCTAGCTTTTTTTTTTATAGTCGGGAAATCATCAAATAACTTCCCCCGCCCTGGGCGGGGCGGGAGGGAGTGTCAGACTTTTACTGACTAAAACCCGTCTATGTTCCTTCATGTGCCCTTTGCGTTCCGGGGGCGCGGTATCTCTTTCGAACAACCCGCAGAAAATACCTAGCTGCGGCATATTATCATAATATCCTTATCATCATATCAGCTGAACGACTTCCGCTGCTAGACATAGGCCTCCCCTAAAGATAACCACAATGACCTAACCTGCGCTGCGCTGTCGTCTCCTATAATTTTCTAACTAGAACTTTCTTTAACAACAATTTGACAAATACACTGTTATTATTTTATTTTAACGGCGTGAAAGGAAAATTGAGTATCGCTTGTAAAACTTGCATTGATATTCGCAACCAAACATAAAATGTTCTCTTTCTCAAGTCATACGTTGGAAACAAACCAAAAGCCTTTCTCTGTAACAGAGTTTGACAATTTACCTGTCAATCTGTAATTCCGTCCTATCCTTTGTTCATACCCTAATCTGGAGTCTACATAGAACATAGTCATTAGTCGCGACAGAGGTGCCAATTAGGCAGAACAACGCGTCAATTGAGGGCATCTATTGATCACGTGATTGTTGCTCTCGCGAATTTTGGGAATATAGAGAGCTTTCTATGATTCTAGTGGTGTGTTTGTGATTAATTATTCAATACTTGCTACTTGCTTCGGCTTTGTCCAGGTGAAATTTCATCAAACTTATGAAGTCATTCTGTAAATGGTCAAGCAATCATCATGAAATTCCATAAACGTTGTTGGGATTAGAAAAAAGGACATAAGGGTGCTACTAGGCTATCACTTTGTACTGTTTTTCTGGATAAAAGGTATTTTACCCAGAAAAAAGTATAAAGTGATAGAAAAATAACTTTGTAACACGAGTGAAGAGGGATAAATTCATAAAGAACACCAGCTAGTCTCTAATAGAAAAAAAATGGTATGCAACAGTGGTAGTATTTTTTTTTATAATAAGGGCCTGCGCCCACGACCGAGAATCGGCCCGATAATCGGCCCGATTATCGGGCCGATTCTCGGCTGTTTCTTCTAGCCGGCGAAGAAATCTGTCAAAAAAACGGCCCGATAATCGGGCCGATTATCGGTCGTGGGCGCAGACCCTAAGCATCCAAATAATATATATTACACAATAATATTATTACGCATGTTTCTTGAATATTAAATGCTACTTACTACCTACATCACATAACAATATAATATTATCTAAGTAACTAGCCTATAGACACAGTTTAATATTTTGTAAAATTTTTAGCAAAAATAAGTTTTCTGAATATTGCAACAATGCATACTTAGTCATTATTGCAAAAGGCAGAGAGTTTATTTTCGTTTAGTACCGAAGAACAACGGTACTTATTTTTAATCGGGGTGTAAAAAGACACATCACTTTACTATTCATTTCATTGTTGTTTGCATTATGTCCATCAAACTAAGTAACATTGAGCAAAAATGCAAATTTTGAAAAAAATATTGTGCTTAAGGGTGCATTCAAGTTTATGTATCATTAAAACTTCATTCTGTTAAAAATACATCAAGATATCGAACCTTCCATATCTCCATAATAACCTGAAAAAATATTCGCCCCCTATTACATGGGACCTAAATATACCGGCGAACTGTGGGTGTACATTGGTACACCTCTGCCTAACCCTTCGGGGAATACAGGCGTGATGGTATATATTTTTTTTTTTTTTTAGGAAAAACATAAATACTTTCAGCTTTGTTATGTCTTTTTACATCTTTTATGTACATGTTATGTTTTACATAATTTCTAAGTTTATTTTAGGTATCGACATCGGGAAGAAACCTGGACTTACGCCTTACCGACGGTCCAAACCGGGCATACATGGTGTCCAAACACCCAATTAGTTCGAGTATTAAGTCTCTGCGCACGTATTTTTGTAGGACCCATTATCGAACCGTAAAATAAATCCATAGTTTCGAGGATGCCCCTTTGGTCTCGTGGTCGCAAGTGCGACTGCTGTGCAAGGGGTCCCGGGTTCGATTCCCAGGTCGAGCAAAAAGTGTTATTGGGTTTTTCTATGAAATTCTCAGTAGCAGCTCGAAGTTTGGATTTGTGCCCGGTTAATGGCATTAGGCTCGCCCCCTATTACATGGGACCTAAATATACCGGCGAACTGTGGGTGTACATTGGTACACCTTTGCCTAACCCTTCGGGGAATACAGGCGTGATGGTATATTTAGTTTCGAGGATCGACTTTTTGTAGGACGTGTGCATTGGTATATTAGAATTCATAATTATGTTCCATTCTCAACAACAAAAAATCGGTCACTGTCTGATGTGGCTTAGCCATATTGCCCTAAACATTATTAGTATAAGGTCAGGAGGATGATGGTAAAAATTAAAACCTCGCATACACACCATTAACTTCATAATTTAAGCAAGGAGGAAAACCTCCCAAATGTAGGACTCATTAATAATTTCGGCCGCGCGAAATGTTCCGAGAATTGCGATAATTATATCCCGCGATAATATAAGTACCGCACATATAGCCTGTCTCATTTGTATGATCTTCCAACTGAATATTAAAACACAGCAGCTGTGAGACGGGAAAATGTGTGGTCAGATGTTAAACGTGATGTTAGGATTATTTGACTCGAAGAACGAAGTTTTAGAAAAGCGACATTGTTTTAGGATGGCATACATTTAATTTTGTATTAATTTAATCTTTATTAATCTTTTTTTTAAGTTTTTTTGTCACATTACTTTGTTGGCGAGAATGGAACTTAATATGAATTATAATATACCAACGCACACGGCTAATAAAAATCGGTCGTAAGTAAAGACAAGAGGGGATCTTCTTGTCTGTATGGAGATCCCTTATACCAACTGACATCTAATCATATTTTACATGAATAGATTTTAATACTATGCAACACTATGTTATTCATATTTCTATCAATGTATCTGTGCATCACAAGTGACATTTGCAATCATTAATGTCAAATAAAGACTCAGCACCATGTGAAAATAGTTCAAACTGCGTAGAATCTAATATCTAGCAATCCATGGATCAACCAAAGAAATGAGGCACAATTGCTTCAAGATCCACCTACTAAATTCAAGTATAAAAATATGGATTTAGGACAGACTGACTAAAAGTGATCATACAAGCTGTTGATTTGCATCCTCGTCAAATTTTAGGAGCTTGTCATAGAAAAAAGAAGTAATCAAATGTAATTACGATACCTGGCCAATATTTAATAAATGCTTGTTTTTTTAGTTGCAACTATCAAAAAACAGTATTACAGAATACTCCTCTTGCAAAAATCAACATCGCCCAGTTGCGTATGCGGTAGGCAGAGTTGTCGCGCGGCTATATCAATGCGTGCATAGCGTCTAAACCCTCTGACGAGATTTCTAGTTCGAATTGGAAAATCACGTCAAAAAATATAAATTTTAAAACAAATTTATTTTATTATTGATTCGTGTTAAGAATCACTAGCATAGTTAACTTCTTGAATTTGACGAGAATGCAAATCAACAGCTTGTAGCAACCCACATTCTGTCCACCTCATACAAATTAAATACCGATGTTAGATCACGTCCTCAGGCTACAACACCGAACAAATCGACATCACGTCGTCCGGCTACAACACCGAAAATGCACTCGTATGGCCGTTATTGCGCGGCGTGGCGCGTCAGTCCGTTGCCTACCCGCTTACCGCGCACACGCATGCGCAAAGCCGCTGCGCCATCTCCTCGTGCCCGTGTTGTGAAATAATTATTGTGTTACTGTTGTTACCGAAAATAAATACCTTAGGGTTTTGTAATCCCGTGATTAATTTTGTTATTTTGTTTCATCCCTGAGAACCTCTCCCATATGTGGCGCTCCAACGTTCTTTCGTGTGACAATAGTGCATAGTGATTTGTAGTGACGAACGAAAATGCCAGTGACCAGGAGTAGAGCGGCTAGTTTAAATCGGAGGGAAGATGCAAACGACGCATTACCCGCCCCCTCACGACCAAGCACGCCGACCGCGGCGTCCGCCAACCAAGATGGCGACGACGCGTCCTTCTCGCCGCGCACCGATGCTAACGCTACGTTCTCCAACGAAAACGTGGCGACTATAATTGCCTCTCTCCAGCGCTCCCAAACAGAAGCATTTAGGGAGTTGCTGAACTCGGTGTCGCGATCAACCCCCCTGGAATCATTTTCGTTACAAGGGCAAAGTACCCTGACACGCTGCAAAGCCACCTTTTCCGGCCGACCGAACGAGTCGGTCGAAGCTTTCATCGACGCCATAGAGGCCTATAGCGATTGCGCGCAGGTAACGGATTCGAATATTCTGCGCGGCCTATCATACTTATTCAAAGAGGAAGCAGCAACATGGTGGCAAGGAATAAAATACTCCGTGTCGTCGTGGCGCGAAGCTAAAGAAAACTTAATAAGCGCGTATGGTGACCGCCGGCCACCTCATCGTATCTACTTAGAGATATTTGCAACGCCGCAGGACAAGGAAAACACAGACATATTCGTAGCGCGCGTTCGCGCGCTTTTGGCGCGCTTACCTAAAGGTGACGTAACGGAGTCGGCCCAAGTGGATATAACTTACGGACTCCTCCACAGTAGAATCAAGAAAAGGCTACGAAGAGAAGAGTGTCATAATTTTCGTGAATTACTCCGCCTTGCACGTAACATAGAAGATTCTTTCGACGATAAAAACAACTTAGTGCCGACGGCGAGTGAGCGTAGAACACAAACGACCACGCCGCCATCCCCGTCGATACCGTCTCCACACTCCGCCGACCGCGATCGTGTTCCCGTCCGCGACAGCGCTCCCCGTCGGGCGCAAGCCCAGCGCGCTCTCGCTGCCCCGGCGCCGCCGTCGCAGAGCCCGCCCGCTCCGCACGCGCCTCCCGCCCCGGTTCCGGCGAAGCAACGTCCTTCCTGCACCTACTGCAAACGGTATGGCCACACAAGGGGCCAATGTCGTAAGTTGCAGACCCAAGGTGAGTCCAAACCCAATAATAACTCTGCGGAAGTGATAAGTGATAACGGTGATAACAAACAAAGTGGCCAAAGTCAATCTTTTTATTGTGTTCAATCTCGCGATGTATGTAAACAAAACTTTTCCTCGCCGATAATTGAATCAAAACAGTGCTTTCAAAATAAAAACGTTACGTCAGATAATAAAGACTCTATTGATAACGATATTATTACGTGTTGTCATAACTATGTTTCGTATAATAGTTCGAGTCATATTATTCCACCATTTGTAACAAATATGTGTAAATGTTCAAATCCTACTGACGTAAATGTTCATAACCAAACAGAAAATTTGTGTAAAAAATTATGTAAACAAAAGGGTAACATTAACCCATTATATTTAACTAACGGTTGTACCAATATTTTGTGTAATAATTTTAATAATAATAACGATATTGCGTGTAACATGTTTCATAAACAAAACGGGAATAACCGTAATTTTAGCGATATTTTGTGTATTGATTCTCATGAAAACTGCGTTAAGTCACAATTTGATAAAAATAAGAATGTGTGTTTATTTGTAAATAATGATAACTGTACTTGTAGTGGAGATGTTTTACCCCGCGGTAACGATCATACGAGTCATACGGGACCCTCCATTGGTCGCGAGTTACGACCTATTTTTAATATAAAAATTTTGGGTTTTACCGGCACCGCGTTGATAGATACGGCCGCCAAGCATTGCATTGCGGGTCATACGCTATATACTCTCCTTCTACGTCACGGTCATCCCCTCAGCTCTTCGACACGCGAAGTTAAGCTTGCCGACGGTGTAATCCGTACTATGGATGTACTCACTACCACCTTAGAGGTGTGCTTAGAAACGACAGTTATCACGATTCCATTCTTAATATTTCCCGATGCGACAAATAACGAGACTTTACTAGGTATCGATTTTATAACTGCTGCTGGAGTAGTTATTGATTTTTTTAAAGAGATCTGGTATTTCAGTAATAATAATACAGTAACATATAACTTGTTCTTCGAACCTACCTCGCGTGACGTGTCCTGCGCCTCTACAGATGTACTTAGGAATGATGAAGGTACTCACCTTAAACCAGCTGAGCGACAGGCGCTTGCTGACATCCTCACCAGGCACGCACGCGTCTTTAGAGCAGGGGGAGGTCCAACACCATATGCTGAACACTGCATTGATACAGGTGAGCATCCACCTATTGCTGTTCCTCCTTACCGCCTAAACCCTTCAAAGAAAGAGCTGATGAAAACTGAAATAGGTAAGATGTTACAAGATGACATAATAGAAGAATGTGAATCGGCTTGGTGTTCACCGGCGCTGATGGTGCCGAAGTCCAACGGTGGTATCCGCTTCTGCGTCGACTACAGGCGTTTGAATGCAGTCACCAAAGCTGACACGTATCCGATGCCACGCATCGACGAGTTACTGCAGAGTACAAAACGGGACTGCTACATGAGCACGCTAGACCTTCGATCTTCATATTGGCAGGTTAGAGTAAGGGAAGCTGATAGAGATAAAACGGCTTTTGTTTGTCCTCTAGGTACCTACCGTTTTAAGAGAATGCCGTTTGGTCTCCGGAACGCGCCCGCTACTTTTCAGCGTCTCATTGATCGTCTCCGATCCTGCTCTGCTTTACAAGATGTAACTTTATTAGCTTATTTAGATGACCTGTTAATAATATCCCAGGGATATCAACAGCATCTGCAAGACCTCGAGGCAGTTTTTAAACGTCTGGCCGAGTTCAACCTCCATGTAAATAGGGAGAAGTGCGCTTTTGCTCGGGAAAGTGTTAAATATCTCGGCCATGTCATTACACAAAAAGGTGTTTCCACCGACCCAGGGAAGGTGAGTGCTGTCCTCGAGATGAAGGTACCAGGAAACCTAAAGCACCTGAGAACCTTTTTACAAACATGTTCATGGTTCAGAAAGTTCATACCGAACTTCTCGAAAGTTGCCGAACCATTGACACGCTTGACTAGGAAAAGTCAAGTATGGTCTTGGGGTTCAGAACAGACCCAAGCATTTAATGAGCTGAAGAGTCTACTGACCACAGCTCCAATACTGGTGCAAGCCGATTTCAGTCACCCTTTCATTCTGCGTACTGACGCAAGTAACTACGCCTTAGGCGCAGTTTTATTACAGGGCGACGGCAATCAGGAAAGGCCTATTGAATATGCCAGCCGACTCCTCAACGCAGCTGAGCGCAACTACTCCACCACGGAGCGTGAAGCACTAGCTGTAGTGTGGGCGGTGGAGCGTTTTCGGCCTTACCTAGACGGTCAACCAGTCGTGATTGGCAGTGATCACCAGCCTCTACGCTGGTTGCTATCACTGAAATCACCAGCAGGCAGATTAGTCCGTTGGGCCCTAAAACTCCAATCTTTTGATATTCAGTTCCAATATACCCCAGGGAAAGCGAATGTCGTGGCAGACACGCTGAGTAGACCGATTTGTTCTAGCGACACAAGCGATAAATGCGGTATTTGTTCAGTCATCTGTGATCTTCCCACGAAGACACCAAGTCAACTACGCCTGGAACAGACTTCGGACCCTGAAGTGGAAAAGATTATCAAAGAGTTAGAAGGACCTGATGATGTTGCATCTCAAAGATGGTTAGAAAGGGGTTACCTCATGGATCAAGGAGTCCTGTACCGTTACAATCCGGACTCTGAGAGTGAATCCCCTCAGCTAGTAATACCTGCCTGCCAAGTGGCAGCTGTTTTAAAAGAGTTACACGACTCTCCAACAGCTGGCCATCCTGGGAACCAAAGAACCTACCAGAAGGTAGCACAGCTCTATTATTTTACAGGGATGCGGAGAATAATCACCGATTATGTAGCAGCCTGCATCCACTGCCAGCGGTATAAGGCCAACAACGCCAAACCTTCTGGTCTGCTCCAGACGCCGGTCATGAACCAGAGGGGTGAGGTATTGGCTATAGACCTGTTCGGCCCTCTACCGGAAGGAGACCAGGGGGAGCGGTGGATCTTTCTCGTTGAAGATACGGCTACCCGTTGGATAGAGCTGTTTGCCCTTAAAGAAGCCACAGCAGAAGCTTGTGCTCATGTCCTCATCGAGGAATATTTTATGCGGTTCGGTCTACCTCGCAGGATTATTTCAGATAACGGTGTCCAGTTCGTTTCCGCGGTGATGCAAAAATGTATGTCAGTCTTAGATATTAAACAAAATTTTGTTCCGCTGTATCATCCCCAAGCTAATCCTGCAGAGCGAAAAAACCGCGACCTTAAAGCAATGCTGGCCCATCTCGTGGCAGACGATCATACCACATGGCCGAAGAAGTTGCAGGTGATCCGTTTTGCCCTCAATAGCGCAAAATGTCGCACAACGGGTAAGTCACCAGCTTATTTGACCTTTGGCAGAGAGATGCGGTCACCCACAGAGGTAGTTCATGACCTTCGTGCCATAAGGGATAAAGAAAACTTTGTCCCACAGGTGACTCCTTACCTTGACAACTTCTTACATTCGCTGTCAGCTGTTCGGGAACGCGTCGAAATCCAACAGGATAAGACAAAGCAGTACGCTGACGCTTCGCGCCGACCATCTGACACCTTCGAGGTAGGTGATTTTGTATTGCTTAAGTCTCACTTATTGAGCAAAGGGTCAAAAGACCTCACTTCTAAGTTCTACCCTCGCCGCGATGGCCCTTACCAGATCACTAAAAAGGTAAGCCCCACTACGTACACCATCGCGAGCACGGAACAACCCAATGTAGACATAGGGAAATATCACTCCGAGGACCTGACACGTTACCGAGGTACCGATGACTCCCTACCAAAACCCGTTATTCCGAAGCGGAAACGCGGACGTCCAGCTAAGGCTGCTTGTTAGAGTACCAGTCCAGGAGCGAGGGCGTTCTCCGGGACTGGAGGGGGAGTGTGTAGCAACCCACATTCTGTCCACCTCATACAAATTAAATACCGATGTTAGATCACGTCCTCAGGCTACAACACCGAACAAATCGACATCACGTCGTCCGGCTACAACACCGAAAATGCACTCGTATGGCCGTTATTGCGCGGCGTGGCGCGTCAGTCCGTTGCCTACCCGCTTACCGCGCACACGCATGCGCAAAGCCGCTGCGCCATCTCCTCGTGCCCGTGTTGTGAAATAATTATTGTGTTACTGTTGTTACCGAAAATAAATACCTTAGGGTTTTGTAATCCCGTGATTAATTTTGTTATTTTGTTTCATCCCTGAGAACCTCTCCCATAAGCTTGTATATGTATAGGTCCTCTCAGGTAAAGAACTCTTAAACAATAATAATTAAATTGCAAACTACGAGTATGTACAGTTTATAAAACAACAGGAAGCTCATAGAGCATCAAAAAACTCATCCGCATTACTGTCAATAGGACAAATGCCCAAAAGGCTGGCAGCATTGCCACATTGTATGGCAATGCTGATTCTTTGGCCCAAAAAAGGCCAGCCCTCTGGTCACGTGAAGAGTGCCATCGCAAAACACTGTTTCGAGACATCTTCCGAAACACTATTATTATTTAAGTAACTTTTATGTTTGAAAAATAAAGAACATTTCACTTAAATTAAAATTCAATGCTCTTCGAAAGATTACCACTACAACCTTCAAAAATAAATTTCCAGCCACAATCCATAGCAGCAATTCACAAACTATTACACGACAAACGTCTACGTAACTCATCCCCAAAAGGATACGAGATAATACTAACCCAGTACATTACGGACCTAATGTACCACATTTCCCACATAGCGCAGAATTTCGCGGCAATCCTAGCAAATTGCCTCGCAAATTCATCCTTTCAAACTGAGAATTGAACATAAAGAGGTCCTATCAGTTTTATGTGGAACTATGAATGCGAGTGGCTCTTACTGGGAAGATTGAGATTAAATGGAGAACATTAAAGGTTAAAATAATATACAGGTCCTTTTGGAAATCTTTGGAAGCCTATATCAAGCAGTGGACGTCTTACGGTTAATGTGATGACGATAATGATGAAAGGTTATATAAATACTTACATACATACATACATACCATCACGCCTGTATTCCTCGAAGGTTTAGGCAGAGGTGTACCAATTACACCTACAGGTCGCCGGCGTTCAGCGGCGGTAGGTTATATAAATGTTTGGACAAATAGGGAATCGGTCACGCTTTTACAATGAAACTGAAAGTGATCAATGTTGCTAAGATTGTGGCTGAAGCCATACACACAGTAATTTGTCTACGTCAGTACTGAGGTCAGTGCGTCAATATATCTTCTATCTTAATAGCTAAACACCAGGCTAGCTATAGCTAGATCACTATCACTTCAAGCAATAAGCAAATTGGTAGATGCAGCAATAGACATGATTCAAATTGTGGAAAAACAGATTATTTTAGATAAAGAAATCTCATACGGTTAGTATGAGATTTCTTTATCTAAAATAATCTGTTTTTGTTAATAGAATTGCATTATTTATGCGTTTAAGAATGATTTTGCTCTAGCTCAAATTCTATATTCATTTGATCTGAACCTACCTCAAAAGGACAAGGCATCTAATAATTAGGCACAACCATCACGCCTGTGTTACCCGAAGGGTAATGCAGAAATGTACTAATGTACACCCACAGGTCGCCGGTATGTTTATTGTTTAGGTCCCATATAATGCTACGGAACATTGCATAGAAAAACCCAATAACACTTTGCTTGACCTGGGAATCGAACCTAGGACCTCTAACATAGCAGCCGCGCTTAGGACCCCTAGGCTAATGAGGCAGTTATACAGGAAGATATAATTATAGAGGGAAAAAAACATACACAGCATTACACAACCTTTTAACATAATAAACTTTTCACCTAAGAACGCGACGTGATCACAACTTCACCAGACCGTAGCACATAATATTATCAACCAAGCAGTAATAATAGGAGTATTACAGTCCTGGAAAATGGCCAAACATTGCGTCCCTCGTTCCCTAATGCCACCTACTTACAACTTGCTCATTACATGAACGCAACCGCCAGTCTGCAAGCGCGCGTTATTTAAACAGTAATTTCATTTTGAACTTAATGTTACATTATGCTTTACCTCGTGAAGGTAAATAAAATGTATGGACGGACATTTTTAAACTTATTATAACTAGTTGGTGAATTAAAGCTGCTTTTTGTGTGATTTTTTTTTCTGGAAATTACTTTTGAGTTTATTATAGCGAGTGTCATACCGACGCGATATTGTGTAAAAGGTTGGTTCTATGATGTGATCGCAGCCACATTGGCCTAAAGGTCCTAAACGCGACTACTACGCTAGAGGTCTTGGGTTTGATTCCCAGGTCGAGCAAAGTGTTACTGGGTACGCTATGAAATTCTCAGTAGCAGGTCGGATTAAACATTTGTGCCCAGTTAATGGCAATAGGCTCGCCCTCTATTACATGGGACCTAAATATACTGAAAACGGCGTGATGGTATGTAATTTAATATATGATGTGATCACGGTACCGGGGGCTTAATCTAATTGATTGAAACATAATTTGCCTTATAACTTTGTTTAGCGAGGTAATTATTATCAATTTTATCAGACCATCCCAAGCGTAACTTGCTAGCTCTTACCACATAAAAGAATAGGAAACAAAGTATTTAACTGTCTCAAAAAATCTGATTGCTCAAACATATTGTCACCAACGTTTAATGATACAGTAGACTAAACTTTTCACACAATCTCCTAAAATCATTACGGTCAGTGCTCTTTTTTAGTCAATGTGAGAAAAAACTTCAGAATGACACCAACAACCAGCAATAAATTACAAAATTATGTACGATTATTTAATATATTGTAACACCTCGTTTAAAGACAAATATTTATTTCGTAAATGATAGCACTAATTTTCGACGGTTATGCTCAACAATGGAGCATTAAGATTCACGGACCACATTGCAGCTCTCATTAAAATTTTCATCACTCGTGATGAAGATATGGCTCAATCAAATGATAGGTATACAACGGTGAATGTTTTAAAGCATTTTTCTGATCTTTTGTTGATGATGTCAAGGTTATTTTGTATTGAATTTAATGGCTTTGTTTGGCAGTTAATGAGTTACGATTATTAGGATACATTGTTAGGTTCTAATTTAGCTTTAAGACTATCTATTGATTACATTATTTAATTAATCCGTACTAATATTATAAATTCGAAAGTAACTCTGTCTGTCTGTCTGTCTCTTCTTCACGCCTACACCACTTAACCGATTTCAATGAAATTTGGTACAGATATAGTCTGGGACCCGAGAAAGGACATAGGATAGTTTTCATGCAGGAAATCCCCCGGGAACGGGAACTATTAATCCACGCGGACGGAGTCGCGGGCAAAAGCTAGTTAATCAATATTTTCTTTCGCGACGGCCAATCAAAATGGATAGTAATGTGCGACTAAATTCAGGTGCACTCTATCTTCCTTCATCCTCATAGTCTGATAGTGGCAGTCGGCAATCTGTCTCAATTCGGCAGAGTTCCGGCACAGGACCATCGCCTTTATATGTTTTACGAGACACGGAAGTGTCATCACACTTACTTCGAGAAATACCTAATGAAAAATCCAAATAACACTTTGGCCGACCTGGAAATCAAACCTGGACCACACGCGCAGCAGCCGCGCTTGAGGCCAAAGGGCATTTTTAAATAATAGTATTAGCAATTGGTGTATAATTCTATCTTCTCCTGAAATAGACAATGACACCTGAATTACTGAGTGATAAACCCTCGATTAACACGTATCTTTGATTCAAAATGTAACAGTAACCATCATCATCTGCCTAGCCTTTTCCCAACTATGTTGGGGTCGACTTCCAGTCGAACCGGATGCAGCTGAATATCAGTATTTTACATGGAGCGACCCTCGATTAACACGTATCTTTGATTCAAAATGTAACAGTAACCATGACATCAAAAATTTATTCAAAAATCTGCGCTTGACATCTAACTGGACCAATGGCACACATCTGTGTGCACAGTGTTACAACAGATACATGTTCCAAACAATAAAATCTGCACTAATGGCGGATTACACGCTGTTACATATAATTACAGATTCATTTTACGGAAACACATTTTTTCCAAATTCTTCACGTTTAAATGGTAATTTTTTGGTTGCACGTTTGCACAATCATGTATACCTTTTACATTACATTTTTGATACACAGCTTTCAAGCCCCGCTTATTGATATCACCACCACCAATGTACACCTTCTTGATGCTATTGCTTTATATAATGTAATGCTATTGCTTTATAGTTATTTTATTGATCACACTCCATTGAATATAATTATTCAATCGAGTATAGCAATAAAGAAGCTTGTAATAACTCATTATATCTGATGCATTGTAAAGAATCAATGTTGCTTAATTCTCTTTTCAGGTCTCCAAAATCAGAAAATGGATTTAATAAGTGGAACGATTGTAAACTAATTCAAATATTAAAAGCCATGAAGAACAAAGAAAATATATACGAGTATTCGCGCAATGCTATCTGCATTCCAATTAGGTACCTACAACATTAATTTATACATTTTATTTTCTCATCACATACCACACATACTTCTACGCTCATAAAAACTATAAAAAGCGATCAACACAAACATTATACAATTAATTAGTCTATGATTTGGCAGATCGCGTGCGCCCCGGTGCCGTCGTAATCCGTCATATCGTGAGAAATGATGCGCGGGCGCAAGCCTTATACACTTCGCAACATGGCCGCCGCCCACAAGATAACGTGACTAGATGTGATCGTAATTCGCACACGAATTTAATTGGTAACGGCTTAAGTAATATGATATAACAATGGATCTCGGGATATTGCAGTGCAGGTTATGTTTGTTTGATAAATAGGATGATAAATGCTGCAATAAGTAGGTAGGTACTTGTTAGAGATAATAGGATCTGTTGGGAAAGAGATGAGTGATGTTCTATATCGTGGTAGACTGCTTTCGGCTAGGTGTTACCGATTAATCTTGAGAGCTCTAGTCAGCTAATAATACTGGCTGGCTTTATATACACAACGCATTTTTTTGAGGGTATACTCATGAATATGAACAACTTTTTACTTTGGGACTATCCCTGATATATGAAAAAAAAAACAACTGCTAGAATTAGAAAAACAAACGGGTTTTCAATTTCCTGCGCTTCTGCGCTTTCTGCGCTATCTTTCAGGGGGAGAACTCAAAAATACAAATAACTTTTTACCATGGGTCCAATCCAACATTGAAATATAAAAAAGCATTTACAAAAATGGTTCGAGTTCATGTGAACTTTCATCCCATGAAATATGAGCAGTGAATTAAATGCTAGACTGTTTATTACTTTACTTATTTATGTGTTCTATTAAATTCAGATCATTCAAAAAATAATCCAACTAATCTCAAGTTATAAGACAAAAAAAAATCTTATTCATTTATTAAATGTTAATAATATTAAAAATACTTCAACTTTCGAAATACAGGACGTGAAAATATATTCACAGAAAATAAACAGAACAAAATATTCCGAGAAAATATACGGAACAGTGCACACGAAAGGAGTAATATATTCTACTCGAACAAAAACTACTTTGAAACATATATTCATAACATACTTATTTGACAAAGAGGCAATGAAAACAGACGGCACACGAGAGACGGGGCTCATAAAACTATAACGAACCGGCTAGATGCATCATTCCCATTCATTCAAATAAAACTTAGACACATTGTTTCACTGAATTCATTTCCACATTGGAACAAAAAAAAACAATTCGAATACGACCTCAGTTTTCAAATTTTTACATTATGCAATTTTGAACTCTATCTACCTGGAATAAACACGACTATAGATACAGTCGTTTTGATTCTCTCACTGTTATCCCGTTTTATTTGCGACTAGGTTATACCCGCGATGTCATGTTTTCAATTTCATATTTTTATTTTAGAAAAACAAAACTTATCTCAAATAAACTCTTATTTTAAAATCCTCTCCTTCTGGTTAACATCCATTCATCTTATGCTTAGTCTTTTTTAAACCACCACACGACAGGATACATCGTACTAAACTTTTTAGCAAACTTGTCTTTGAAAAGCGTTCCGCAAAATCGAAATTGAATGTTGTGAAAAATTCAACACATTAAATTCAACAGCCAATACTTTGTTGTCTGTCGACCTAATGTACTGTGTTAGGGACTTTCTCTGGAACGAATCGCGTACAGCCAACGTAACTAATTATTAATGTGTCGGCGACAACGCGAAAGGAGACAATAATATTATGTCTGTTGCCAAGTGTCGTTTTCTTTGCCACAACTAATAAAATAGTAAAAACAAAATATTTCGTAATAAATTCTAAACTGTTCAGATAAGGAAAGTTTTGAATGGTAATATTGTTAGTGCTTTAATCGATTTAGTGTCTTTTCTGCTCGTTCCGGTTTTCAAATCAAAATTAATACTTCATTTTTGGTCGAAGACAATGGCTCCTGTAATATAGGTACTAGTACATACACATACATAGTACATATACATAGAACAGGAGTATGGGAATGGCAGCAAAAAAAAATTCTATTTTTTTGCAATAATGCTGCAAATTAACTATTTTCTCTTTTTCATTTCCTTTTTTTTCTAATACGTTAAACAACGCTAGGAATTTTCTTTATATTATTGTGGGTGCATTTACCACTTGTAAGACATACATAATGTTCCGTGAGATAATCGAACCGGACACTGCAATAGCCAATCGCTCAGTCAGTGCGCCAACTGTGCCGTAGGTATAATTCAAAATAATAAATAAAGTTTTCAATCGCAGCCTGGCTGAAAATTTCTAAAATACTATTTCGAAACTGAAAGACTAATCTAGATGGCCATGTTTTTATATTTGTCATTATCATTATTAATTACCAGGTGGTGATGAGTCTATCAATCTATACACTTTATATTTTATACCTATTTCGTATAAATATTATGTGTAACAATTGTATTCAAGTGTTATTAAATGTGCTTTAAGTTTTCTACAAAAAATCGGAGAAAACCTTTGGTTAACTAATTCCTCTGAAATAGGCGTATCATAAGGTAACTACTCCATTTTTTTTTATAGATGAGAAGTCATCAAATAACTTCCTCCGCCCATAGTGTCAGACTTTTTCTGACTAAAACCCATCTATGTTCCTTCATGTGCCCTTTGCGTTCCGGGGGCGCGGTATCTCTTTCGAACAACCCGCAGAACTACTCCATATAAGATCACTTTTACGAGTTTATCTCACTAAAAAGCTTTGAAAAGATAATCGCAATATGCATCCGTCAGGATGTCTGTCGGTCTTCTACAAATATAAAAACAGATAATTACTTTTATAGTTAGATTGGGATATCCTAAATACAATCTGAAAATGGTAAATAAACAATATCAGAGTTGTGTATGCCTTGTGAGCTTCTACCCAACCCCTAATATATTGCACATCATTTCGACTATTACTTTTAATCCTGGAAAAAATTATGGCTCCCGTGGTATAATATATTAACTTAGACGCGGACAGAAACCTATTTATAAGCCAGATTATATACTATTAAATATTCTACCTAACAAAATAATTGTACACTCCCAAGATATTTGGGATTATTCGTTTGTAAATATACAAAATTATAATAACATGAGTTTACTGAAATACCTCGCTCGGTTAGCGGCTCGGAAAACATATTCGCGGGAAATCGTTTGAGCTATTCTGATACCGCGTTCCACGTTTGCGAAACGCCCGATTTGAATTTCGCATTCAATTTGAACCATCGTCTACGCCTAGTAATAAAGGTATGCATTTTATAATGTTTGCGCTGCAAATATTACGTTATAGGTATTTTGGAAGCAAAAATCCAATAGTTACAACGGCGATACGGTATCGATAGGGAGGTAGCAACAGTTGATAATTATAATATGGTGGGATTTCAGGACGATAATTTTGCTGTGTACATATTATAAAGAAACGCCTTCAAGCTCTGTCAATTAATTACTGCGCCTTTAACTTTCTTTTTTCTTACTTTATTTTTATATAAAACATCGCCCTACTCTAAGAACTTCTCCTGTATTGTGGTTGCGTTTACAAACATACAAACTCACATGCATAAACAACCAAATTCGGAACATCCACAGAACATGCAAATAATTGTATGGGGAAATCGAACCGACGACGACGTATCGTTAACTAGAGAACCACTTAGCCAAATTTTGAAATATGTGTATTGATATGACGAAGTATACCACAGAATATCGCCCACATCTCTACATATGTAACGTATTCCGTTAAGTAATTCTAAAGCATTTCTGTAACCTATCCTGATAAATCGTAGTAAAAAATACGCGTGCGAAATATACCGCATTGTAACCCTAAAAGCTGTGCAATAAAATCCACTTTACGACGAAATGCGTTATAAAAACAGATAATTATTACATTTTAATTTGAATTTCCTAAAAGCCATATAAAAGCCACGAGTACGACGTAGTACAAAGTATCGTCGAGTGTGCAAACTGAGCGCTTGCAGCGACTACAATGAGTGACCTCGTTCCCTCTCTTGAATATTTACGTCGAGATGACGAGCACCTGACACTCTGACACTCTGCCCTTCTAGCCTTCTTCCATCACTCAGACATCCGCGTCAAAACAATAGTTTAATCTATTCCTTTGTCTTTAAGTCCCTTTTGAACCGTCAGCTATTAAAGCCGTCAAACAAAACGGTAACTACGTTTGCCAACATCTTAGGTCTAGGTTGTATGGGCAATAGCTGAAATGGAATCCGTAGTACGATCCGCAAAATAATATTCGGTTTTTAAATTAGGAATCTCTCGATAGCCGCTGGGAGTTAATTTTTGTTTTCGGTTAGTGGAAATAGGTTTCTTCCATTATAAGTTAAATTATGCTCGATAAACTTATACCTCCGCATCCAAATAATACAGGTGAATTTTAATTTACTACTAATCTTACAGGAATAATCGGAATCTCTTTTTTTGATTATAAAAATAACAGCTGTTTAGTCTCATAATAAAAATTGTTCATAATTATGAGTTCTTTCACACCCAGATTGATAAAAATTTAAGGTCAACCTGTATCTTTGTGACAATTTCTTTTTATATTGCAAAATATACATAAAACTTTACGCGGATATCGAGTGAATATCCCAATATCCCTTTGATAGCAATAAACTTATTGTTCGATACACAAGTTTCACTCTTTCATTATAAATAATGCATATGACACCGCGTGTGACCATGACCGTACATTCGCCTTCTGAATACTAAAGGTTTGACACAATGGTGTCCATTTCTCCAACGGATTTCCCGTGAACTTTTGTTTCGAATCTTAACCTTGATAACGTGATGGGAAGTAGTGATTTGAGCAGGTGAGAAGAAATTAAATACAACTAGCGTAGGTACGTAAAAGTATCGCTACTTTTTTATGGTAACAGAAAATATAATAAGGCTGCGTTTCGTGGCAATTGCGTTTAACTAACCAATTGATCAACCAAAAACGACGGTTGGCATAGTGGCTGAGCGATTGGCGGCTGCGCTATGCATTGCGAGTTCAATTCCCGCTTTGAACAAATATTTGTCTGTCTTATAGGTAGTTGTTCCATCCGGGGCTGGTGGTTCCGGGTCAGGTTGTTTGTGTATGTGGGGTTATAATAGTTGTAAAACCCACCTGCAAAACCCCAACCCGCAATCCTCGATATTATAACCCTCGTGATACATACATTCCCTCTAATATTCCTCTACCTTTCTTAGGTATGTATTTGGATTTTATTTTATGCTAGCCTTCACTGTCCCACTTCTGGCCAAAGGCCTTCACCCCATTCCTTCTATTTAACTCGATGTTATGCCTCATCTGTCTAATCCTTACTAATATTACAAATGCGAAAGTAACTCTGTCTGTCTGTCTGTCTGTCTCTTCTTCACGCCTAAACCACTGAACCGATTTCAATGAAATTTGGTACAGATATAGTCTGGGACCCGAGAAAGGACATAGGATAGTTTTCATCCCGGAAATCCCCCGGGAACGGGAACTATTAATCCACGCGGATGAAGTCGCGGGCAAAAGCTAGTTCTAAATAAAATAATATAAATAATAATACAGCTTATAGCACACGGTAATAGTAAGGCTTTCTATAGGTTATTATTTTTATAATCGTACCAGTACTTCCAGAAATTTAGACCTATTACAAACAAACGATCAAACTACCTCTTCAGCATAGAAATAAAGATTTTTAGTGTACCTATCTAGGTATGAACAAGCCATTGAACTGAAGCATATTCTGCCCGCGATTGAACTACTTCAACGAACGAAGCTCGCCTATTCACTGAAATTATCATCTGAATTTCTGAGCACCTTTTGTTATTACCTACTTACAGGCAATAAAGGTCTGCTGTGCTCAATTTGGTAGCAATTTTGGTATTGAAAATTGTGAAATAGGTTTTAATTTCAGGATATTGTGTTTGGTACTTATATACCTACTTGTATTTGTTTGCAGTTATTTACATCATGTCGTCCTCGAGAAAACCTAGCATGGCTTCTGCGTAAGTTTGGCATTTTTCAATTCTACATAATTCATAAAAACAATGTTTTGGAGTCAATTTTTAATTTGACAGTCGTTACGGGTAGTCAAAACCCCGGAAGTCTGACAACTAGTATTACTAAAGAGTACCCAGTAACTCGGTTGTGGAGGTCAGGTAGGCCATCCCTCCATGTAAAATACTGAAATCCATCTCCAAAACCTTAAAAATATTCCCACAATACAAACTGCGATAATTAATAAGAGCAAACATACTACAGTAACACATACCACCCAAAAACCACAACACGGAAATCAAATACGAATTGTAAACAGTGTTCCTCAAAGTTTCTGTTCCATAAGACTAGCTTACCCAAACTTTCGGCATCTGCGCCGAAATAGGACACACTTGTACTTATTTGCTTTGCCTCAATTGCATTGCTTGCATTAACTGTAACCGTTACTACACTGTGGCATATTTTGCTGTTAATTACACACTTTCCTCATACTGTGTGGTCTTATCGACACACTTTTTTAAAGTGTGTTTTAATATCTGTCAATATTGATTGCACATTGTTCGTGCTATCAAAATGACTTTTATTACAACTTCCACAAGTCTCACAAACCCCGTTTCTCAAATTAAATGTTTATGTGACAAATCAGATTGCCTACGGGGATGTGATTGGATGACTGAATTACCAACAGCCAACCACATCAACTAACGCTTAACAATCCTTAGAAACTAGTGAGAGAAGGCACAACAGAGAGAAAAGTGGAAGGGATGAGGGGAGGCATTGGCATTGGTACACCTCTGCCTAACCCTTCGGGGAATACAGGCGTGATGGTATGATGATGATGGTTGAGGGGAGGCCTTTGCCTAGGAGTGGGATAGTAATGGCTAGCAAAAAAATAATTGCGTTGATTTTAATTTGAGAAACGGTGTTGATATTTTGAGCGTCAGTAATACTGATGATGATATACTTTCAGGTATGCAGTCGATAAGCGGATATCTCTATGGGAAGAACTCATGAGAAAGTTCTCTGAAGCACACAAAGATCAATGCAAGTATGTACAATTGTACAGTATAAATCTACCTACTTATTTTAAATGCAAAAATTTGGATAGATGGATGTTTGTTGTCCAACCACGTCAGAACGGCTGAACGGATCTGGATGAAATTTGACACAGAGATGGGTTATAATTTGGAATAGCAAATAAGCCAATGTACAGTTCTCGTGGGATAATATATATCAACTTTGACGCGAACGAAGTCGCGGGCAAGAGCTAGTTAGTACCCTTATAAGTAATAAGGTCTTTTATAAAAGACAGAGGAATGATAAAGAGACTTTTCCCACAGGGCAGCTCCACTGGAAATACCACGAGTTGAACGTTCCACCAAGTACTTCCCGACTGGCTCCAAGTATGAAGGCTCCTGGGATGTGCTGGGAATGAGCGGCTACGGAGTATACACATTCCCTAATGGTATGACGCTTTTCGTAAACGAGCACCAACAAATATAAATGTGTTATTTTCTATTTCGTTATGTACTTTCTAAGTTTATCCTGGACATCGATGAAGTAAAACATCGTAATGAAACCTGGACCTATCTATACCAATATAATAAAGAGGAACGATTTTTTTGTTTGTTTTGACCGAATAAGCTCCTAAACTACTGGACCGATTTTACATTTTTTTACAAATAGACAGCTACATAATTCCTTACTAACATCACGCTACGACCCAAGGGAGCAGAGCTGTAACCAAAGACGAAACTTAACACGGATGAAATAATAGAGACGGAGAATAGACGAAGTCGCGGGCGGTAGCTATAGTTATAAAGGAGACGGATACGCTTTCATACATTCTTGGGCCTGGATGTACAAAGATGAAATTGGTGTCAATTATTAGCTTATATATGAACAAAGCATCACTGAAAATTTGACGGTTTTTGGATGTCCGAGAGCAGAGTTATAGGAGGTTTTAAAAGTGAGGTTATGCAATAAATTTGCAACAACCTATACTAAACAGCTGATTTTTACCTCATTTAAAGCTGTTTACTAAAATATAAACAAAATTACTTTTTCGACTTATTATTTATTTATTAAAACTTTATGCAAGAATGTAAAAATACACCGTACAAAGGCTGACTTAATGCCTGGACTGAATGCGTCCCCTTAGTAGCCATGAAGAATTAGAAGCCGACAGCTCGAGAAAACGAGATTATCTGTGTCCGGTATGATAGCAAGGGTCGTACAAGTTTAGTAATATCAAAAAGTTAGATAGTTTAGTTTAGTAGAAAGAAAGCAGTGGCCGAGGAAAATATCAATAAAACGGTTTCAAAACAACGGGAAACACTCAAAACGCACACGCATTAAATGATAATACGAAACGAGTGGTTGACAGTCTACTAGAGCTGTCAAAAAGTATTCTGTGGCTGTTCACTGCCAGCACAGATTAAAAATACAGTTGACAGAATACAAGTAATAAATCGATTTGTAAACGAGAATCAACTTTAAGATTTCAATATGTATATTTTGTTTTTTTTTTTTAAACTGCGAACATTATGTTTATTGTAATGTGTATAATTATTTTTATTGAATCAATTATCTAGTGCAAGTGATATTGTGTTCAATTGTTGAAACTCATTCACATTAATCGATTATATTAATCGATATCTCTTTTTATTCGTGATATAAACTTATTTTTAGGATTTCTTGTCTTCTATACATTGAATTAGGCTGTTTTTTTTTGTAATTTGAAATAGAAAAATATGACGTTTTTTTAAGCCATATCTCAACTTAGTACAATTTGGCCCAGAAATCCCCGTCTCCTTTAAGTCTGAAATCGCAAGCATGGTGATCTTTTCTGCCTGAGAAGTGGCACTTGCCAGAGCAAAAGCTACACACGAAAAAACACAAGCTTTTTGATTAGCTTTTTGTTGTCCCACTGCAGACAGTGGAACAACAAAAAGCAGGTATTACCTGATGTGTTAATAAACTTCGTTTACAGGAGTTATATACGAGGGTCACTTTGAAAATGGAAAGTTCCATGGCAAAGGTCAGCTTAAATACGAAAACGGTGTCATCCTCCGCGGTACGTTTGTGAACGGCGTCATGACTGAGCGGACGATGATCCTCAGTGATCACCTGGAGTACACTGAGAAAGATTGGAAGTATGCCGTCATGCCTGATAGAAGGTACCATGATATTTTCTGTTTTAGAAGATTTTGAGAAACTGATCCCCAAGATTCCCAGGTCGATGGTTCGATTCCCAGGTCAGGCAAAAAGTGTTATTGAGTTTTTCTATGAAATTCTCAGTAGCAGCTTGGAGTTTGGATTTGTGCCCGATTAATGGCAATAGGCTCGCCCCCTATTACATGGGACCTAAATATACCGGCGAACTGTGGGTGTACATTGGTACACCTCTGCCTAACCCTTCCGGGAATACGGGCGTGATAGTATATTTCCTAAACCTAGACTCGGGATGTCCCGAATTTTAAATTGATGTTTTCAATGTAATAAGTTACATGCAATATGCTACTCGTATAAGCCCAATAAGGTATATTTTTTTGTAATTATAAAATTATTCATATTCTAGTTGGAAATAGTAAGGGCTTTGTATTGGAGTGTCAATTTCTTTTTTGCCGGTTACTAAAAAATGGTTCTGGCAGCTGTTTGCAAGCATTTAATCGAGTAGATACTGCATTTTTATTAAACAGCAGTTGTTCTTTCTAGGATTCTTCCATACTTTTTGTCTAGTCATGCGAACATAAATGTATGGACCGGCTGCAGAAATATGTTTTATTTTATGAATAAAAATTCTAAAGGTTATTTGCTACCTGATTTTCAGTACCTACAGGTGCCTCTATGGTTTCCGCCAATTTGACTATATTTTGTCTGTATGTAACAAGTAAAATTACTGTTAAAATGACAGTCACTTATCACAAATTAATTTCACTACACAGACCCCTAATTAATTAACCTTTGTTATGAAGTCGTTAATTTAATATGTGCAAAAGGCTTGTGTAGAAAATTTGAATTAAAATTTTCATTCGTGTCCCAACTTTTATCGGAGCAAAATTTATAAACTTTTTAGGTTAAATTAAAAACGAATTATATTTTACCTGAAAACATGAAAAATCAAAAGCGGTGGCTAAGTTTAGCATTTTCTCCGGAGGATTAAAAGTCACTAGTATAAAATATTAAAATGTACATATTTTAATTAAATTAAGTTCTGCAAAAACAAACCAACTAACGTAAAATTTGTTCCACTTTTCAATGTAATAATTTTAATAATTTCGGATAATTAATAGTACTATCACATTTTGGATCGTTTTGGAAAAACCAACGACAATTAAAGATAAGTAGGAGAGGACAGCAACTGTGAATTACTTATAAATAAATAAAAAATATGTTACTTACAGATTCGAGGTTGAATATGAGTTGGGTCTAAAACCAGGAGGCAAGTCGTTCCTAACAGCTGAACAGCCGACTAGAGAGATACCCCCCGGGCACTACGACACCGGGGACGGTTTCTACGATCCTAAGACAAAAGTTGTTTATAGGTATGAAGACATGTCCTCGATTGTAAGGTAAGATCGTAAATCAGTCATTTTTTCACTTCATTAGCCTAGTAGTTCTAAGCGCGACTGCTACGCTAGAGGTCTTGGGTTTGATACCCAGGTTGAGTAAAGTGTTATTGGGTTTTTCTATGAAATTGTCGGTAGCAGCTTGGAGTTAGTATTTGTGCCCGGCTGATGGTAATAGGCTCGCCTCCTATTACATGGGGCCTAAACATACCGGGCGAACTGTGGGTGTACATTGGTACACCTCTGCCTAACCCTTCGGGGAAATACAGGCGTGATGGTATGTAAAACTAAGGTTAGATATGGCTTTACCAGCCAGAATCACCACAGTAGGTACAATATAAAAAATAAATCTAAAAAGCAAACCAAGTTTGCACATCGCAAAAATATAAAAGTCCAGTCTCAAACCTGAGAGCAACGACCAGGTTATTGCTTGTCGTAACCACAATTCAGTTGAACCACTAATCATATTGACGTCTGAGAAAATTGCAGAACAATCAAGTTGCAATTATTCATATCCTACTCCATAAACGAAGCACGACTATCTAGCTGGACTGTGATGACGTCACAGACAGTCGTGACTTTATTTTTTTACAATCGCGGAATAGATTTAGGATCAAGTTTTCTTGACCCTATCTTGTATAGCTACAGGATGAATATTTGAAGTGGGGATTTCTAGGTTAACTTTGAAAAAACGCACACGTAAGATAACATGACCTCCCGTCTGTATACCCCGAAGTGTTAGGTAGAGGGCGATTATAGGGGACGAGCCTATTGCCATTAAGCGAGCTCAAATCCTAACTCAGAGCTGCTACTGAGAATTTTCTAGAAAACCCATTAACATTTGCTTGATTTGGGAATCGAACCCAAGACCTCTAGCGTAGCAGTTGCGCTTAGGACCACTAGGCTACCGAGGTATATTTAAGCTAAAAATCCAAAATCTGACTACAACATAAACTTCCACCAAAAATCTAAAGTAAGCCTTTAGATTTTCTAAAGTAAGGCTTCCAGTTAGTACTTTCACAAGCTTCCACCTGTATTACTGCACTAAACCACATTTTAGTTAATGCTGCTAACACGGATCTAATACTGGAAAGAAATAAATTTAATATCAAACCACCCTGTATTTCTGAGCCACCCAAAATCATACACATAACTATTTTTATGGTAAGCAGGGATCGGTGATATAATCAGATACATTTTTAAATTTCAGGGGTTGGTATTAGTATGGAACAAACTTTAGCAATTAAATAAAACCTGTGATTATTTTTTTTTTTTGCTCCATATTTCTATTATCAAGTACGGTAAAGATGTAGTTTCTTTTATGAAACTAGGTCAAAAAGCGTGTTTATTTTTATGAGTAGTTAAAAAACAGCCAAATTTTTATTTGGCTGTTTTTTAACTCAATTTTGTAAAACACAATCACGCGATATGCTTCTACAAAACAATTATTTGTCATATCCATACTTTCCTAGCGAAAAATGAACTTTAGGAAAATATGCATTTACTTTATCCGATCCGTAATGATAAGATCCGTACGCTTCTATGCACATTTGAATTGTAAAACAAATTGTATCGGGTTCCGGGTAAACACAATCCTTTTAGGAGCTAGTCAACAAGAAATACGAAAGGATAAGCCTGTCTGGAACGACTGTCTGCAAGTTTGAGAACTCATCAGAATACCGAACATCTTAGCATTTACAAATCTAGAAACAACGCAATTTAAAAGTCTTGAATGAAATTATCATATTAAGCAAAACAATTGAAGTGAGTCAGTAGACGTTTTCTACTTGGTATTCTGTGTTAGTGACATCGTCCATGAATCACCAAAAAGAAATCGGTTATTGTGGTATTGTCAGTTCATCACTTAATCCACACATTCTTGGTTCAGTAAAATTCATTTTCCTTTTCTTATAAGGATCGAATTTCAATATTTGCATCTCATAATAAAATTCTGAGAAATTTTTAATTGCGAGAATTAAAATAAATGCTTTTAATATAAATTATAGTTTCTCATAATCTTAAGGATTACCCACGAAAACATTAACAATTGGCAATAGCCAATTTATTGATTCCAAATTCGATTTCAAAATCTCCAACAAATAATAACGAAATTGAATATTATTTTCATAAATACAAATATAGCACAAGCTCAGCAGTATTCCTACGGTTGTAATTAGTGATCCGTCGAAACGCACCTTAATTGGTGTGTTAATTGACTTGCTGATTGGTGGCCCCCTGCCTTCAGCTCTTACGAATAATTCACGCTCCATGCTTCCACAAATAAAAAATAAGCACTCCATCATAATTCAACACTTGAGTTTGTTCATGGTGTGAGCTTATTTTAGTATAATAATTCATTAAATAAGTATTTTTATTATTCTAGCTTCTGACTGCGACTTTGTCTGCGTCATAATTACTTACTTCATAAACTTCTTCTTCTTCATAATTATTCCAAAGTTCTATTTTATCCCACAGAAATATATAAACGGGATAAAGGTTATCCTGTGTTAAGGTAAATCAGCACTTATGTATGTGCAAAATTTCAGCTAATTCCGCGTTAAATTGTGGAAAAGTACTAAACACCCATGTATCCATCCATCTATCCTTACAAACTTTCTCGATTATAAAAGAAGTATGATTTGCGCTATCCCAACTGAAAGCAGTATTTTTTTCAACTACCAAATATAGGTAAAGTAATAAAGATCTGAATTGGCAACCTGCCGAGGCAATCCCATTGCGAGCATCACAATAAAGCTTGATTTAGAGAGTCTACGAGAATACATCGCAGTACCTACATTCTGTTTAGTTACCTTTATGTCTGAATGTTCCACATTTATTATAGCTCTGTTATTTTTCTTATAAGCAACGAAAGTGTCGTGACAATAACATCCATTCGTCCCAAAAACGTTTTCTTTAGATTGCTCGATTTCGATCAATTACCCTAAAAGCTACCAAAGCAAAGCATTTTAAATAAATAAACGTTGCTTTTATTCCCACGTCGCTACCAACAAACGGCAGAAGAAAACAAAATTCATAAAAACGTACCGCTTTGCTTAGACGTGGAAATATTTATGCAGTTTATTCCGTCATAGCTCTCCCTTTGTTTAGCCTCTCTTCAGATGTAATTCTTCGAATAAATAACTCTGAGAAACGGAAATATTTTTGTACTGTTCTTTTAAGCTCGTATTATCATTTGTAACTATTTAGGGTAATTTAAATTTTATGTTAGATTTAACGTATTTAAGGAAAACATTCGCAAGTGCTTAAGCTATTACGTTTCGCAGGGTATTATCCTGGGACCAATTTTTTCGTAAAAGGAGGCGAGAGTAATCTAGCGGCCGTGTCGTTTGCGACGCTTACTACGTCATGGGACACATTACACGACACCTACGTTGTTCTGCGGACACTGAATAGATAATAATTACTAATTAACTCGCCGTGGTGTCTGAGATACCACGCAAATAACATGAGGGTGGTTATTATGTAACAGTAGATACACGAGGCTTGAGTCGATTTTATATAAATGTCGCAAACTACATATAAAATTGCGATTTGTTATTGCTTTATAAAGAATTTCAAATCCACGACTCTTCTTCGGTACTAACAACGATACATAAGTAGTGGCCATATGGTCTAATAGTTTATGTAAAATGTGACAAGCGTTTGCGAATTTAGCACCGCTAAAGCGCAAGATAAACTCTTTTATATCGCAATAATAATAGTGATTTAAAAGCTGAGTAAACCTAAACATTTAAACCATTCACAGAACCCCAACAGTATTAGAGCAGCGATGGATAGAAAAGAACTGTCGCGTCAACCCTCAAAAAACATTAGGGCCTTGTCCGGAGTTGTATGAGAAGTTCTCTGAGCCCATGACAGAGCCACAACCGACGCCCCCACCCGCCGCTAGCGTCAAGTGCACCATGTCATCATTCAGAGCACAGTCCATGAATGACGACTATGTCTCCGTAAGTATAATTTTTACGGCATGAATTTTCTTATCTTGATCTCTGCCTTGCTGGTTTAGTGCTTGTAAGCGCTGCTCTTCCATTTCCAATCAGACATTGTAATTGCTTTTTCCAAAATTAACTTTTCCATAAACTGGTTTTTTCATCTTTGGGCTTTTTTTTTCTCCAGTTCAAAAACAAAAATAACTGGCTAAATATGGGTGTACATATACCATCTAACCACCATCATTATCTTCGGAGACGCGAAATGTGTTTTATGTTCTATATCTAAATTTTATTCCCAAATGTCTGGATGTCCTCTACACGCAGATTATCATCAGTATCTGGAGTCTATCTTTAGTCTGCGCTAGTAGGCAATAGATCCCATACCTAAGTAGGTGCAGCAGAAACGAAAGAATCAGTTTCAAGAAATAAAACCAAAGCTCTTAGCTTCGTTCCTCTGTCTAATAAATTAATCGTATTTTGAAATTGTCAGATCATAATGATATTGATAGCTTTAACTCTTGTCTTCAGAGAAAAGGATACGATTTCTTTGATTTCGGCGATACAGAGTCGGATTCCTCGAGCAGTTTTAGCGACGGCTGTTAATTACCTCTTATTTTTAATTATATAATTATTATTACGTCAAGAGTACTTTATATCTAGATACCTTTTCTTTACGTTTATAAGGCACTTTTATTTTAGAGTCATAATTTGCATTAATGCTTAGTTCTTAACAATATATGATTAAAACGTTACGTTTAATTGTAAAACAGTGTTTTATTTGAAGCTTTGTTGTAGATAATTATGTTTTACCATAATCGGTAAAGCCGTTTCAAGGTCATCAGTTCTTTTGTTAGCGGTAGGAATTTTAGCCACATGATAATTTTTTGGAGATTTTTTATTTGTTGGGGTTTATTTAAAATTTTAATTTTATTTTATTATAGTTACATAAAGTTCTGTTACATCTTTCTTGAATGCAGTTGGTCATTTTCATCGAAATTTTAAAAAACCTTCAATATTTGTGGCTTATATAAGTATTGAACTTAATAGCTATGACTGCGCCACTAGGTTTAGTCTGTTTGGGCAAAACGTTGATGCACGACGGTGTATCGATATCGGTGTAATTTGAAGACTTATACGCCATAACCCATTTAAATAATCGAGAAAATTTAAAGATTCCCATTTGGAAAAATATGTGACCTCTTTTTCTCTTTCTGTATATTTTCAGAATTTATATTTTAGAGTGCCATCCGGGTTCTACTCAGCATTGCATGGATTGATGCCTAACAAGACCCACAAGGAATAATCGTCATTTTAATGTTAAATTAAATGACGCTGCTATTCAGACAGAATCTAGTGGATAATTAATAGCTGCTAAATATACTAGTTACCAATCAACGGTTGCAGAACGTATCACTGGCCAATTAGAAGCTGTAAAACTGTCTTGTGACTCTTCATTACCTGATGATTTTACTTACCACCTGGTTCAGAAGATACTCTCTTTTGCTTTGGAAAAAGCAAAGTAATTTAAAAAAACAATGTATCCGATATTTATTTCAAACCTTCTTCTTATTGGCATTATTTCATTTAATTATATTTTTGTTCCTAAAATAAAACAACTAGGATTTGCAATGGACACCAAATGTAAAAATCGTAATAATGTGAAATAAATAGGTTTTCTCCGCTAACTGACTTTGTTTTAACATCCGTTTATCTATTTATTTATCTTTTTATTTAAGAGTTATATGGTCTTTAAAGTAGATATCTTCAATCTTCCTATCCTATTACTAAGGAATACAGACGTATTCCCAAGTAATTCTGGAAAACAGTCGTGCGATAATTATTGTAATAAAAAAAGCTGTATCAATTTTTACTATTCCTAGCGGGAACAACCAGTCCTCAGACAAATTATGATCTTTAGCCACAAAAAGGTCTTGATAATTGGAAATATACGACATTGCCTCTTAGAAAGCAGAGGTCAGAAGAAAAATGTTTCGTTATTCATAAACATTTGGCGTTCTGTTGTATGGTTCCCTGCTAGATAGTGCTTTGTTGGTCTCGTGGTGGCAAGCACGACTGTTGAGCGTGGGGTCCGGGATTCGATTCCCAGATTGGACGAAAAGCGTTATTGAATTTTTCCATTAAAAATTTCACAGTAACAGCCCAGAGTTTGGAGGTTGGTGGTATGACACCCTTGTGCCTCGAAAAGCACGTAAAGCCGTTGATCCTGCATCTAGTCTCTTCCCGGTTGATTCGGATTGCCGTCCCATCGGACTGTGATCAGAGTTAGGGAAGCGAGAGTGCACCTGTGTTTGCGCGCACACTTATGCACTATAATATACCTGCGTACTTGGCTAGTCTGCATTAAGATTAGCCGCCATGGCCAGAATCGGACTAGAGAATATTTTTTTTTCCAGTGCAATCTCCGTGATAAGCCTGATTTCAAAATTAGAATTATAATTCTAGCTATAACCGCAATATAGTACCTACATACTATTTCCATAGGTAAGCTTTAAAGCTTATGGTGACTACGTGACTTTGAAGTGCGCTATTCGCTGCATATTATCCCGGCTCTCACCTCCGTAGTGGTCTACGGTCTAGTGGTGTATGTATGCTATACACAAGCTAGACCTGCAACGTCCTTCGCGTTCAATACAATAGCGCTTTCAGTATGCCGTTAAAGCAGCCGTAGTTTTGTAGTGCGAAAAAAAAAGATAAAGAAAATGCCTCCATACTACAATGCTTCGTGGTACTCGGAACGGTATCCTGAGAAAGGTTTCTGACTGCAACGGTACTGTCATACAAAGTTACTTTATGAGATAACTACTTAAATAGATCTAAAATAAACCAAAATGAAATAAAGATCGTTTATTATATTTTATGCAACACCTTTAGACGCATTGCGTACCTCCTAATACACAAAAAGGCAGGCACGCCATGTTCTGGAGTTCTGACCGGTATTTATACTTTATGCAGGCATCTCTATAGGCCCTCTATGGTGCCCATAGTATTTACTATAGATTTTATTACGTCTATGTTTTACAATATTCTTGTCAAATGGCTGAGATATGTCATATTTTTTCTTTTGTAACACATTTTAAATTACAAATGTTTAATGAAACAGTTGTATAAAAGTTTTATATAATCTTATTTTTTATTATTTTTTAGAGAATTTACATAACAACTGCTATTAAAACCGTGTTAGAATTTTATATAGGTATCTATACTGCACTCGACAAGGTAAGCAAAACATTGCGCGTCTTTATTTGATGTTATTGTTCCTAAAAAGGACGATCTTATAAATTTGAAAAATAGTCTCCCAAAACCATCTAGCCGGTTTGAGAAGCTCGTGGATGAATTATGAGAGTAGTAAATAAAGTTATACTTTGAGTCGCTCTAAAAAGGTGCGCGCTGCGTCGCATCGCGTTGCGGCGCGTCTCGGTGTGAACTGATCCTAACTAGGCAGTCACTCCATGTAATGTAAGAAAACCGACTCCAATATGTCTTGGAAAAATCTAGTCAGATGAAGATTATGATGGACATTATCTTCATCTGGCTAGATTTTTCCTTTGTAAAAGTCAAAATAACAGTAGACATAATTAAAAATTCCAAGACCCAATTTCACTAAAAGACGCTTTATTTTAACACTGAAAACCTAATTATTTTTAAGTAACTGCAAAATTAGATTTTTAGCTGCTTTGAAATCAATACCTCATTGCTATCTAATTTATAAAAACCCAAGTCAGCAACGGCCTATTTGCTTCCGTAAAAAGAAAAAGCTTGCATACAATGTGGATTACTAACGGAATCGATATTATGCTTATCGAATTCTTATATATTAAATTGGAAGTAACTAACATAACTTTTTTTCTCTAGGAATATTATTTACAGTTGTGTAAATCATGTCAAGTCAGTGTCCGTGTTCGAGCATCCCGCGGTAAGTTTGATATTTCTCTTATACCTACCGATCACAAATGGGTCACTAAACAACACAAAATATATTACTTAACAATACTGCTTTATTTATTATTTATTTAATAACATCGAGATGTGAGTGAGATTCTGATGCCAAGAATATAGTTTTTAAATGTTTGTCTGTTTTTCTGTAGGTATACTTACTATGTCTAAATTTAATTAAAACTAGTGATTGGTTCTTTTGATATTTTGCATTAATTATCCTTTATTAGGTAAAGTTTCGTTGTTTGTAAGAACTTTTCTTCACAAGTACTAGACAGGTTTTCAAAAATCTTTCACTAATGAAATGAATTTCTTTCCTTCTTTCTACACATATGTACCTATAACACATGGCAGAAGCTAGTTGTTAATAAATAGTAACACAAGACAAACGTCATGTTAACCTAACAGAATTAATGTCTCTACCTCATTACTTATTATTAAAATTTAAGTTTAATCGAAAACGTATGATGTTATTTTTAGCACCACAACGAAACTTGTATCCCAATGGGAAGGTCCTATGAGGGAGTTCTGCAAGAGACACGAGGAAAAATGCAAGTTAGTGTCAAAATAGAATTTTATAATCATCACGCCCTTGTTTCATTGCGGGTCTGACAAATCCTATGTTGTTGACTTTCGGTCTCACAGCAGGTTATACTGACACCCTGGTCAGAATGTCAAATTGCATTGTTCATTTGTTTGTTTAACAACCACAGTTTTTCCGCAGTAGTGTAAACCCAGTAGCTGCACCCAGTACACATACTATAATGGACTTCCCGACAGGCTCCTCGTATGAAGGTGCATACGAGGATGGGAACATGCGTGGCTACGGAGAATATACTTATCCTAATGGTAAGTAAGCCTTAGTTTTTCAGGCAACAGTTGTAAAGATGTTTCACGGTTGGCAAAGTGATCGTGTAATCATGGTCATCACTTCAAGGTTAGCATACGTGCCAATCCGCCACCAGTTTCACGCGTTGTAGCCACTGAAATCTAGTTTGTGTTTAGGAGTAGTGTATCGAGGGCAGTTTGAAGATGGCATGTGTCATGGCGATGGCGAACTTTTATACGAAAATGGTGAGGAGTTCACAATCATACGCGGTAAATGGGAGAAGGGCGTCATGAACGAATGCCGATTATTATTCAACGGCATTCTGGAATACAATAGTGACGATTGGCAATACTGCAAGATGCCTGATAGAAGGTACGGTTATTTTTTCTGGGATTGTGAGTAGACTATCTGATAGATGAATATTGCTACATGATTTTAGTGAATTCAAAATGTAGTAGTAACTTGTAGTATTGTACTGGTTGTGGTGCTGCGGCAAGTTGTACCTATCTACAACTTACTACAGCGACAGTTGAGACCTCAGCGCACTGGTGCGATTTTATTCTTGAGGGGATCTATTGAACAATTTTTATGATGATGATTACAATGAATAGTGCGTAAAAATGTCCAGCGAATTTTTGGCTTATTTTTTGTGGTTATACGGAAAAAACATTTACCAAATTCTGTGCACTGATAGGGGTGGGTGACTAAATAAGATAGAGGGATAAGCAAACGCTTTAAGCTTAAATGTGGGGCCATAAAAAAAAAACAATGCGATCACACTCAAAATATAACTTTATTTACTACACGAAAATATATACACAATTAATTGTTTGAATCCAGAATACCACCTTCTCACAATAAAATGAAATTGTCACAATGAAATGTGTATCTTTTCATGTAGTAAATAAAGTAGCTCTATTAAAACATGCACGCAGCGTCGCGGCGCGTCGCGTCTCGGTGCGGACTGACCCTTAGACATACTTTTTATACAAACATTATTTCGTTTTATAAAAGCATTATTTATTCTTCCGCAAATAATTGACTGAAAATATTAAAATCCGCCTTAAAATGTACTTTTGCTACTATACGTTTAGGTATTCAATGGAATTCAACAAAGAACTAAAACCTGCCGGCAAGTCGAACATAACAGCTGAACAGCCTCCCAGAAAGATTCCTCCCGGCTATCTAGACAACGGATACGGATTCTACAATCCCGACACGAAAACCGTTTATAAGTATCACAACTATTTGGACGGCTTAAAGTAAGTGCATGGGTAGAGATGAGCAACGAACTATACAACTTATTTATTTATTTAAACTTTATGCACAAAAAAAAAGTACAAAGGCGGACTTAATGCCTCAACTGCTACTCCCAACTGTAATAAAATTAATACTTTGGTTGCAACCTTTTTCATTATAACGGTAGGTAAGTGGTCACTGCCGCTCATGTCAGAAGCAAACCAGATTCGGAGGCAAAGTTGAAATGTCTTCTGTGCCTAAATTACCCTAGTTACCCTTGTCTCATAAAAAAAAGATAAATTATCATTTCCCAATCAATTTTGCACATAATTTCATTTGCCAAATGATTACTTAGCAAATAACCTCTTTACAAGACTTATCATTGTAACGCAAACCTAATGTTTGGCAAGCGAACGTGTAAACAATAACTTGATTCAAATAATACTTTTATCAATATCAAATGTAATCAAATATTTCAGTTGGTATGCTATATTGGTAACAGAATACTTTTTGGGATCCATTTTATATTGAAGGTTAGGAGCTTCGACGACGGAGCCCCGCTCCGCGTGGCACCTATTTCTATCAACAGGGTTTAAAGTAGCCTAACATGAATGACAGTCATACCATTTGAACCTTAACTATACGTGTACAGTTGCCTTAAGCTCCCTGCGACCTAACAAACCATTTGACTAAATGTTTATTGTCTAAAGATTGTTTGCTGTAATAAATCATTTGACGGACCAAAATGCCTTAACAACATTATCCTTGGTATTATTCTGCCGGTTAAAAATTTGGCCAAATGAAAATGTGCATATTAAATCATTCCAAATATCACATTAGTATAAGAAAGATTGCTAAAAGTTGTTCGGATAATGAAATATTGTTAAAATAATTTTGGTAGAACGGCAGGATCCCACATGTATTTATTTATAATCTTCAAACTGGAACACAGCAACGGTTCTTGGTTGTACTTACCTAATGCTACAACTACTTAACTTAAGCAGAACCGGTCACAACAGATAGTAATCGCCTTTAACTGAACCAAGTGCTTTTTTTACTGATTGGAAATCATCAAATGACTTACCCCGCCCTTAGGGAGTGTCAGACTTTTACTGACTAAAACCCATCCATGGTCCTTCTTGTGCCCTTTGCGTTCCGGGGGCGAGGTATCTCTTTCGAACAACCCGCAACCCCGGGAACCAAGTGCTTGCTCCGTCAATTTTGCAATTGTGTCATTTAGGAATCGTTCGCAGGGCCGTATCTGAACGAGAGCGGATATGGATAGAACAAAAATGTCGCATAGAAGCAACTCAGAATATAGGGCCGTGTCCGGACTTGTACGAGAACTGGGTAGAGCCGGATGCGAATCCACCACCGCTTCCCAAGCTTTTAGTTGGCTTCACGGACGATCAGCAATCGATGTTTACTATGGACGCAGATGTAAGCATAACAATTTATCAAATGTTTCATTGATTTGTAAAACGAAGTATTTCTGTCTCGATTTACCATGACTGGCACTCAGTCCCGACACCTGGTTCTCGTCACTATCTCTCACACTACTTATTTTACCTATCAGTTGGGATCGGCCTCACATAATATATTTTTATTTTAAATGGTTTTATTATTATTATATTTTAGTTTAGACCTCTTCTAACGTGCACGACTTGTTAGATTGTACCCGTAGATCCAACATGAATGATGCAATCTAAATTTGTAATATTTTATTGATTTTGGAGTGTTCATTCATAATATATAAGGTGTTACCAAAATATCTGCCACGGATTTAATGGGAGGTAGTATTGTGTTTAAAGATTACAATAGTGAAGATAAATTATTGATAATGTGTCATATTTTTTTTAATTTGTGAGCCGCGTTATGCAGATTAGAGTCAATGTTTATTAAATTACTTTATTTTCTCAAATTGAATTAACTATTCTGGGGTATGAAATTTCTTAACTATTGTAATCTTTAAACACAATACTACCTCCCATTAAATCCGTGGCAGATATTTTGGTAACACCTTATATAGTTCATGCTAGTACTGCACCGTAGAAACCTACTGTTTGGAATAAGCACCTATCTTCAACTTGCTGACTGACTGACTCCTTGACAATATAGGAGATCTCAGTTAAGATTCAGACAGAAAATTAAGTTTCAGGATATCTTTCACAACTCAACCATTAAACTTGTTTTATTTTTACATTAAATGGATTAGAAAAAAGCCATAGTTTTGAGGTTAAATCCGTTGTTTTTTATCTACATCTTATCAGTAATTTTGTTAAATTTCGCAGACGGATTCACTTTTCTACGACGCTACGAATTGGAATAATTGAAGAAAAGAAAAACAAGGTTGAATAAAACTAATGAGATTTTAATATTTTGTAACTTTGTCACCGTAGTTGCAGCCATTATATATTGATTGTTATTTGCTTGCAAATTTTCAACGGTTTTTTTAAAACTATATGAATTTAGAATTTTTTTATTTGATTTTTGATGTTTTGTTTTAGATACTTTTACATATTTTTTTAATGATAATTCTCATTTTTAAATATTTGTATAAAACATTTGAAAATATAAAAAATTTTAGCCCATCGGCATCAACAACAGGGTCCATGCTACCGGTGGTCAGGGCTTCTGAGAAATGAATCTCCCAACAACTCGCGCCGTGTCTATGAGGACCGAATCAAGCCCCTAAATACAACCTCGCAACGAGAACCTTCTTAGATTAGGTGTTGGTCGAAGCTCTTGCTATTATGCCATTGACCGTCATGACTATCGATGAAATGATTGCTGTACTGACATCACCCATATCGACCCCTTTCGCGAGCCACTCAAGATATTTAATTTGTGTATGTTTCTCAGCTTTCACGAGGTTGTTGTCATGTGGGACTGCAATATCCACAATCATTGCGCGACGCACTAATCTATCACCACTATGTCAGGCTTTTTTAATCCAATATTCCTGTCAGTTATGATAGGTCGATCACAAGACAACGTGCTATTGCCATTTGTTAAGAACTGGGTAGTTTTTTCTTTGTCGTGCAGGCAGTAAGGCCTCACGACCCCATACACCCTAGTGTCAGAGTTTCTAAACCGCCACAAGGGCCTCTGAACTGGGTAGTACGGTACTTACTTTCGAATATACAACACTGTATTTCAGAGCGAGTTGCTGGGGGATAACCCTGGCTACATGGTTGTGTCTATGCTTTCCTCATAATTATTGCTAATATTATTTTTTTCTTAAGTTTTTATTTGCTAATGATATTTTTACCTACTTTTATGTTTTTTTTTTTTACTCAATTACTTTTATTACCACTTTTATGTTTTTTTAACGATTTAAAAATGTTTTATATTTAATACAAATTTGGCTTGTATGTACTTTGTTTTTTTTTTTTTAAAGACTAACCGCGTTTTTACGCTTACTAAAAGTAGTGACTAAACGATAAAGAAATATAAAAAAGTAATGGTCAGTGCACGCGGAGCAACATTATACCGAGCTTATTGCTCCACTTGCAAACTTGTTGCACTATAGCAGCCAACAGCTTAGTGATAATACTGGGACTGTTCCTAAAATATCCTACTATAGGCTACTAAAATATTAGTTTTTCTTGAATGTAACATATTTGCGAGCATGTCCGCTTCCCCGAATGAGAAGCGGGTATAGAGCTGGACCCGGACTGGCGTTCCCCAAGCTCTATCTACGAGTCTTGCAGAATTCTAAGTCTTTTTAAGAATTCTAAGGGAGGTCTTCGAAGTCTCACTGCCATTGAGGAAAGCAAAATTTCAGTAGTTTTCCCATTCGCGTACTAATGTGATTGGCCCGCTTAAGGCAGCAGTCTGTAGCAGAATTCAGTGCGGTTGTGCTTGGTATACGCCAAAGTACCTAGTATTTCATCGGCAGTTCACATTACAGAGTAGGCCAAAATATAACAGAGCCGGGTGTGATTTCAATGAGGCACGGACTCTGGCGTGGATGGACGTGAACTTGGCGAAATCGGATGGTTGCAGATGGCGTTCTGTTGTTTCTGCCTACCCCCATGGGAAAAAGGCGTGAGTTTATGTATCTATAATATAAAAATGAATCGCAAAATGTGTTGGTAAGCGCATAACTCAAGAACAACTGGACCGATTTGGCTGATTCTTTTTTTTAAATATTCCTTGAAGTACGAGGATGGTTCTTACGGAGAGAAATATTTAAAAAAAATAAAAAAAAATCCTGAAAAAGTCTAAAAACAACAATTTTCTATACTCCCATACAAAAGATTTGTGATAATACTTATAATGTCGGTAGGGGTAGGGGTAGGGTAGGGGTAGGGTAGGGGTAGGGTAGGGTAGGGTAGGGTAGGGTAGGGGTAGGGGTAGGGTAGGAGTAGGGTAGGGGTAGGGTAGGGGTAGGGTAGGGGTAGGGTAGGGGTAGGGTAGGGGTAGGGTAGGGGTAGGGTAGGGGTAGGGTAGGGGTAGGGTAGGGGTAGGGTAGGGGTAGGGTAGGGTAGGGGTAGGGGTAGGGGTAGGGTAGGGGTAGGGTAGGGGTAGGGTAGGGGTAGGGGTAGGGTAGGGGTAGGGTAGGGTAGGGTAGGGGTACGGTAGGGGTAGGGTAGGGTAGGGGTAGGGTACGGGTAGGATACCACGCGAACGAAGTCGTAGCGGGTCAGCTAGTGTGTAATAAAAATCGGTCACCGATTGTCTGACGTGGGCTGACAGCGTGATGGTAATTTATCTGAATTTTATGTCAACGGTGATACCTCAGATGACACATTAATTTGCTCCTGGCTCCTGCGCAGCGACCTCAATGCTAACGAGTTTTTGTAGGACCGATTATCGAACCGTTCAATCCTACTACTATTATAAAGGCGAAAGTTTGTATGTATGGATGTCTGGATGTTTGTTACTCTTTCACGCTTAAACGGCTGAATGGATCTGGATGAAATTTGGCACAAAGATAGATTATAGTCTGGAATAACACATAGGCTACTTTTTATCCCGGGAAAATGTACGGTACCCGTAGGATAACACATCAACTGTGACGCGGACGAAGTCGCGGGCAGAAGCTAGTAGATCCATAATTTCGTGGGACCGACTATTTGTAGGATGTATGCGTTGGTATATAAGGCAAGGCGCAAACGTGGACACTTTTGGTGTCTTGTGTCAGATACAAGCTACCGATGAATATTTTATTACTATAGAACCAGTATGAAACCCACTCCCAGCGCATACGTAAACATTTTTTGTGTCCAGTTGCTTCCACTTAACACATACTCATGACGATCAAAAAGTGTTTGGTGTAGGTAACTGGAAACTAAAAGTGTCTACGTTTGTGCAGCGCCTTGTTACTTTCTCTCCGAAAAAAATAATTGGTCACCGATTGTCTGACTTGGGAGAGTCACCATAGAGTTTGCATCGGACTTGTCTTTGCGGTCGTTTGTAAATTCACATTGTCATTTTTAAGTACATTACAATCTCTGTGGTACATTACAATTGTCAAATTGTAAAGACGAGTCACTTAGCTTTTTATAACTATTAATTTATAATTATTTTATGAAAAAGTTGTTTTAGAGTTAAGCTTACATACGTCGCGTAATAGCGGCATTTTTAACTTTAGTTTACTTAACAAGGTAAGCACAGCAAACCTTTACGCTACTTCAAGGTTCATATTTGATAAGATTGTATATGAAAAGCACAAAGTTCAGGTAAGGTAAGTAATAGGGCTCTTTCATTTAATGCGTTTGGGCCTGCTGTGGCCCTGGAGCATTCCATTTTTCGGACTGCATACGGACGGTTATCGTTTTTCATACAGTTGAAGCGAGACGTTTGTCGCTACCAATACCGGCGCCGCCACAGAAGCCGCAATGTTGCCGCACCGCGCGCTTTGTATGAAAACAAACCGTTCGTGCGCCATACGACCAACGCACCGCTTCGGCACCGAAAAGTCTAAATTGAAAGCACCCTAACAGCCGCATGGGTCGATCGGAATCGCCCATCGATGGTTTCGCAGTCATTAGTTAGATACTCCATATAAAATACTGGTATGACCGGAAGCCGACTCCAAACTTATTGGGGAAGACCTAGAGAGATGTATGCATATAAATCACAACATTGTGGTGTGATAGATTTTCAGAATTATCTAACTCTACTATATACTACTATATGAATTAGAGACTGCCTCGTTAGCCCAGTGGTCCTAAACACGACTGCTACGCTAGAGGTCCTGGGTTCAGGGCGAGCAAAAAATGTTATTGGGTTTTTCTATAAAATTCTCAGTAGCAGCCTAGAGATTGGATTTGTGCCCGGTTAATGGCAATAGGGTCGCCCCCTATTACCTAACCCACCTACCTACCTACCTACCTATTTTAATGTAATTTATTTTATTTTATTATTTTATTTTATTTCGTAATTTTATTTTATTTTGAAATGTTTGTAATTTGTAGTTCTAGTATGGAATTTAATGTTCTGAAATAAATCTTTATTATTATTATTACATGGGGCCTTAATATACCGGCGAAATGTTTGAGTACATTGGTAGACATCTGCCTAACCCTTCGGGGAATACAGGCGTGATGGTATATTTATGGTAAGAGAAGCGGAACACGTGAGGGAGAGGTAAACCCCCAGCCGTCGCAACAGAAGAAGACGCCTCGGGCCTAAAGAGTCTCAGGGCGAATGCCCGGGTCCACAGCGCGTTGTTCCACGCGTGCCACAAAGAGATGTCAGCATAGTAGACGGAGACCGCTAGGGCCAGTGCCTGCCAGAGTTGCGAAATTTATTCGAAAGAGTTACCGTGGCCCTGAAACGCAAAAGGCATTAGGAGGAACACGGATGGGTTTTAGTCTATAAGAGTCTGACACTCCCTTCCGCTCCACCCAAAGCGAAAGAAATCATTTGATGATTTCCCATCCTTCAAAAAAAAAAACATGTAAGTCGTTTTGCGGAAGTAAATACTCTACGCTGACTTAGGTGTTTTCCTCAAATATTTTTCCTTTATCGCATTGTTATTGTAAATTCATATTACTTTACTTTTTATATATTTACAGTTGTTAATAATATACGTCCAAAATCATGCCACACAACTGTCCGTGTTCGGGAGTACACACGTAAGTTTGATATCTCTCTTATACCGATCACAAATGGGTCACTTAACAACACAAATATTATCACTTAACAATGCCATAAAGAGCCAAAGAAACAAGTCAAGCAAAGTCTGACAAAAGTAATAACAACAACGAGATGTGGGTAATACTTATTCTAATTCAAAAGCTATAATGTATACTTTTATTTATTTATTTAGGATCTCCAACAAAAGATATACCTACACATATCATGACATAATAAAAAAAAAACAACAAAAGTATTATATAGGTGTACTCCTTCACTTATAGGAGACCACAGCATGCACAAGAAAGTTAACAACTAGCTAACAAAGTACTGCGGGTTGTTCGAAAGAGATACCGCGCCCACGGAACGCAAAAGGCACATGAAGGAACATAGACGGGTTTTAGTCAGTAAAAGTCTGACAATCCCTCCCGCCCCGCCCAGGGCGGGGGAAGTTAATTGATGATTTCCCGTCTATAAAAAAAAAGCTAACAAAGTACTAAATGAAAACAAAGTAGTAGTAAACACTTACTATGTCTTAATATTAATTTCAAACTAGTGATTGATTCTTTTCATATTTGGCACTAATAGGTAATATTTATTTGTTTGTATGGGCTACACTTCGGAAGCTCTTTTCTTCTCTTCTCTTCTTGGAAGAACTTCGGAAGGAAGTTACTTTGTCCGAAGATAAATATGTAATTGAGATCTTCCTCGATATTTCTGGGGCTTTTGATAAAGCACGGTGGCCTATCATATGCTACTGCTTAAAATGAAAACCTGTGGTTGCTATAGAAACATCCTATACTCATGTTTACTTTTACTTTCTAAATGGTTCCGCAGAGCTCTAACCTGGACAATATTCCGGTTCGATTCTCGGTCCTTATTTATGGAATTTAGGTTTTGACGATTTTCTCGCAATTCCTTCAGTTCATGAAAGGCTAGCCAGAACATGGCTGGAGGTGGACCTCTGTGCTGCACAATTTCTCACAGGTCATGGCAACTTTACGAGTAAATTATATTATTTCAAGCTTGTTTCCTCTCCTTTGTGTCAATGTTCTACATCTGACTGTGAATATGGACAATCTGCTCATCACATCTTATAGGAGTGTATTCTTTGGCAGAATTAACGAAATATTATGATGATAGTGTACAAGTTACTTCCGGAGTTGTTTATTACGCGAACCTTGTAGAAACTAAAACTAATTTCCGTGCGTTTAAGCGTTTTTGCCAAACCTATTACTGGAATCAAATGTAACAGCTCACATTAAGACCCATTAATTGCAATCTGTGGTGCTGGATAATGTAGGCTTGCAATACTCCGCTAATCTTTTCTGATTAATTTTATTGTGGGATCCAAGATAGTTGAATCGTTTCTCCGGGACTCGTCGAGCTTCATTGCCTAGACGCTTTTCTGGCGATCTCCACTGTTGATTCTAGCTTACAGGAGGTCCAGTGGTGTGGGCATAGTGTGACGGGCTTGTTCAAAAAACAATTCAATATAATACATGACTTCCATGCGAGCGAATTCGCGGGCAGAAGCTAGTGGTTAATAAATAGGTTCATAACACGAACGTCACGTTAACATAACATAATGTATGTTTCTGCCTCATTGCCTGTTATAAAAATTTAATCAAGAAAAATAAATTTAATAATGATGTTAGTTCTAGCCATAGTCACAAAAAGAAGAAACAAGCATCCCAATGGGAAGGCCTTATGAAGAAGTTCAGCGAGAAACACAAGGAAAAATGCAAGTTAGTGTCAAAATAGATTTTTATAATCATCATGCAGTCGTTTCATTGCGGGTCTGACAAATTCTATGTTGCTGAAATTCGATCTCACTGCAGATTTTACCTGGTCAAAATTCAAGTTTCATATTTGTGTGCCTATCCTAGTTACATCGGTTGGTAAACATTTTCCCGCAGACGCGCAAACCCAGAAGCTGCACCCAATACATATACAGTGAAGGACTTCCCGACAGGCTCCTCGTATGAAGGTGGGTACGAGGATATGCAAATGCGTGGCTACGGAGAATACACATATCCTAATGGTAAGACAATTGCCCTAGTATCATTATAAGGCAACAGCAGACGGTAACCATGTTTGCGCGACTGCATCTAGATCTCATGGTCATCACTTCAAGGTTAGCATGCGTGCCAATCCGTCAGCAGTCCTCACGCGTTGTAGTCACTCTAAACTAGTTTGTGTTTAGGAGTACTGTATCGAGGAGAATTTGAAAATGGCATGTGTCATGGCGATGGCGAACTTATATACGAAGCGGATCACGAAGACTTCACAGTCATACGCGGAAATTGGGAGGATGGCATCTTGAAAGATGGTCGAATATTCTTAGGCGGCAATCTGGAGTACGATATTGACGATTGGAAATACTGCAAGATGCCTGATAGAAGGTACTGTTATTTTATCAGGGATTGTGTGTATACTCAAGGTAGAGATTCACACATGATTTTAGTGAATACAAAACGTAATAGTAGTCGTTTTGGATTGGTTGTGGTGCTGGGCCTAGTTGTACCTATCTACAACTTAATACATCGACTGTTGAGGCCTCAGCTCCCTGCGATATGTTTAATCATCCCTGGGCTGGGGGATTATTGAGATATCTATCTACTGAACAATTTCTATAATATCTCGTGCGCCTTTATATTTTTATGTTTATAGAATATAGATTTTTTTAATGTTAATTAAACAATGTAACAATGCGATTTCAATCCTGATAATGCAACAACTGTATTAACAAGGTACCGAACTGGATTCATGACGGAAATCTTCAACAAAAATAAATATTAATAGCAGTATTAATTCTTCCGCAAAAAAATATCTGAATATTGTAAAATCGGCCTTTAAATGTATTTTTGCTACTATACGTTCAGATATGCAACGGAATTCGACAAGGAACTACAACCTGCCGGCATGTCGAACATAACATCTGAACAGCCTCCCAGAGAGATTCCTCCCGGCCATCTAGACAACGGATACGGATTCTACAATCCCGAGACGAAATTCATTTATAAGTATAACAACGTATTGGAAGTCGCAAAGTAAGTGCATGCGTACAGATTAGCAATGAACTATACAATTTATGCCTCCCAGCTTTCGTTGCAAGCTTTTTTGCTAACGGTAGGTAAGTGGTCATTGTCGCTAATATCAGAAACAAACCAGATCGGAGCAAAGCTGAAATGTCTCGTGTGCCTAAATTCTGTAGTTAATGCTACAACTAGGAAACTTGAAAAACTCTCAGTCTGAATGCTAATACTCTTTGACGTGCTTGTTCCGTCAATTTTGCAATTCTGACACTTAGGAATCTTTCGCAGGGCCACTTCCAAACGAGAGCAGATATGGTCAGAAGACAACTGTCGCATGGAACCAATGAGTAGAGTAGGACCTCGTCCGGACTTGTACGAGACCTGGTTAGAGCCGGACGTAGATCCACCAGCGCTTCCCGGCCTTTTAGTTGGCTTCACACCCATAAAACAGCAATCGATATTTAGATACGACTCAACTGTAAGCATGATAATTTGTTAAATATTTTATTGATTTATAATATAAAGTACCTATGTTAATTGATAAAAAAATTGCATGATTGCGTCTCGATTTACTGTAACTGGCACTCCGTCCCGACACCTGGTTCTCGTCACTATCTCTCACCCTACTCTTTTAGATCAGCTTCACATAATATATTTATTATAAATTGTTTTATTATTATATTTTAGTTTAGACCTCTTCTAACGTATATGACTTGTTACACTGTTCTCTCATATTTTATTGATTAAGAGTGTTCATGGAGTTTCATGCTAGCTCTTCTCCGTAGAAAACTGTAACGAGCAACTAGCCTCACCTTTCACAACTCCACCAAAAGACTTGTTTTATTTTTACATTAAATACATTACAAAAAATGCCATTGTTTTGAGGTTAAATCCGTTGTTGTTTTACCTACATCTTATCAGTAATTTTGTTAAATTTCGCAGGCGGATAATGCACTTTTCTACGACTCTGCAACATGGTGGAATTTGCACAGGTTTGAAAAAAGCTAGTTAGATTTCAATGTTTTCTGACTTAGTAACCATAGTTACACCACCATTACCCACCATCACCATTTATTAATTGTTATTTACCTACAAATTATTTGTAGATTACTTTATAATTCGTTTAGCTGCCCAAGAGATACCGCAATACATATGCTTGCTTAACGGAAGCCCAGTCATTAGATAATGAACTTTGCACAAAGCTAAAATTATTTTGCGTTCACTTCCATTGGTCATCGTTCGAGAAATCGTGTTTAGTGATATTACACTACAATGTGGTCGGAAACCCCCTAAAAGTGAACGAGGGCTCAGGTGGAACCCAAAGACCCCTTAGGGTGGAGCCAGACGAGCGTAACTTTTTGCGTTGTGAGTCGCGTCATTTCTGCTACATTCAGTTTCATACAAAACTCCTGTTACGTTCACACGGCGACGCAAAATGAGTTGTCACTTTGAGTGGAAAGTAAATTACGCGACCGAAATTCTGCGACTCACAACTTGAAAAATTACGCTCGTCTGGCTTCACCTTAAGGGTGAGACCAAACGAGTGTAATTTTGTGAGTCGTGAGTCGCAGAATTTCGGTCGCGTAATTGAAGATACACAGTGGCTATCCAGCCGTCTATCTGCTAGCCACCACTCCGATATATTCTATTCCATCTTATGTTATTATCACAGAAGAACAAAGGTATTTATCGTTGAATAAAGATTTATTCGACATTGGATCTCACAAAACAGAAGTTTAAAGACAAAGGTTTGATTATTCTTTGATGCATTGTCCCATTAATTAGTTACTGCGCAGCGTCTCACCTCATCTCAGTCACCATAGAGTTTTAATCGGGCTTGTCACAGCGAACGGTTGTAAATTTTCATATTGACATTTATAAGCACATTACAATTGACATACATCGAAGACGAATGATTTTATAAAAATATTTTAAGAAACAGTTGTTTTAGAGTTAAGATTACATTCGTGGCACAATAGCGGCAATTTTAATGTTACTGCACTCAAGAAGGTAAGTTCTCCTTTACGCTACTATATTAGTTTAGATTGAGCAATGAAAAGCACAAAGGTCAGCTCAGGTCAGGTGAGTAATAACAGGCGCACAGGTTCGCTGGAGGAGTGCCCGGCTTGGGCAGCGCAACGCCGTGATCTTGTCGCAGCGACAACTGCAGGTAGCCACTCGCTCCAGGACATTGTTCTGTCCATGGTCGGGAGCAAGAGTGCTTGAGACGCCGTCGCCCCCTTCTGTGGGGAGGTGATGGCCGCCACGGAGGCGGTGAAACGGGAGAGGGAGGCTACTACCTTCCATCTCATCCTCAGCAGACGCACCAGGCGCTGCAGGGCGCGAGATGATCTCCGGCCACCGTGAAATAAGGGCTGCGAGGGTGGACTAGGGTTACTGTGTCGCCCGAACAGAGAGGCCCGAGAGTAAGACGCGCGTGGTGCTCCGCGTGTGCTGGAAATAGGAATAAAATCGATGCTTCTTACGTACGCGTTCCACGACTTCGACTTTAAATCTCGAGACTTTGGTTAAATTCTGAAATCTGAAGATATATCATATACTATATACACCATCGGCACCCATACCCTTCAAACCGGTACAGGTAAAAATGAGAAATATTGAAATAACTCATTTCTGACGTACGATATACACCACCACTGGGCTTACACGATGGAAGCGCGTCGACAATTTGGGTTAAATTACCGATAGTCAATGTGTCACATTGTACGTATGTATATGTCGTAGGATAATTTGATACTTCGAATCTTCGCGGAAATCCTAGGGGTTTTGCGAAAACGCGGATAATTAGACATAGGCGAAAAATTATCAAATCTTACTGGACAAAGTCAGGATTTTTGCGAAAATACTCGTTACTATAGTAAGATTTGATGTGCTCAACACTGATTGGCTACAATTTTGCTGGCTGACTTCTAATTGGTTCCTAGTTTGCCGATGATTAACTTCAAGTATTGTATCATAGAGTTATGAAGCGTAAACAAATAACGTGCGGCAACAAATAATTGACATTTAAGACGTCAACCAATCAGAGACGATCTCTTATTGAACGCGCTGACCGACCAATCAGCGTTCTTATTTCATAACAGCCAGCGTTTCGTTTCGCAATATTGCTATAATAACGAGTATTTTCGCAAAAATCTTGACTTTGTCCAGTAAGATTTGATAATTTTTCGCCTATGTCTAATTATCCGCGTTTTCGCAAAACCCCTAGGATTTCCGCGAAGATTCGAAGTATCAAATTATCCTACGACATATATAAGTTATTATTTTATTTTACGGAAGCAAATGAGCTTTGCTGACTTGGGTTTTACTCATTAGATATTTTTCCTTTATCGAATTGTTATTGTAAATTGGTAGTAGTTCACCTAACTTCATTTATTTTTTATTTTTACAGTGTTGAATAATATATACCTATCCAGGATCATGTCACGTCAGTGTCCGTGTTCGGAAAGTACTACGTAAGTTTGATATTTCTCCTATACCGATCACAAATGGGTCATAAATAGGTAGATGGTTCATAATCTTATTTTCTGGGAAATTTATTTTGCAATTTTCCGAATTTTCCATATTATTTTATTTACATTATTGTATATTTTCCATGTTTAAGAACAATCAGAATAAAAACTTTTAAAGCACGAAACAGAGTATTTAGTAGAAAATCCCATAATCATTCTCCATCTTGTAAAACGTTATAGTCGAGTCAAAGAATTGTAATAATAATTTACCTATATATGGGGGAGGCCTATGTCCAGCAGTGGACGTCCTGCGGCTGATATGATGATGAAGATGATGGATAATAAAAATAATAGGTAAATCTTTGTTTGTAAGAGCTTAACCTTGGAAGCACTAGCACTGGACCAATTACAAAAGCCTTTCAGTAATGGTAAGCTACACATACTTAAAGCACATGTTTGTAGCATATGTTTAATGGTATACATGACTTCGTTCGTTGGACGAACTTGCGGGCAAAAGCTAGTTTCATAAATAGTTACATAACGCGAACGTCATGTTAACATATAAGTTTTCATGTCTCTACCTCATTTCTTGTTATTAAAATTTAATCAATTGATATTAAAAATATATGACGTTAGTTTTAGCCCTGAAAACAGAAAGAAAAAACAGGTATCCCAATGGGAAGCTCCTATGAGGGCGTTCTGGGAGAAACACGAGGAAAAATGCAGGTTAGTGTCAAAATAGATTTTTATAATCATCACGCCCTCGTCTCATTGCGGACCTGGCAAATTCTTTGTTGCTGACTTTCGATCTCTCAGCAGGTTATACTGACACCCTGGTCAGAATGTCAAATTGCATTGTTTATTTGTTTGGTTTTTCCACAGAAATGGGGGGTCCTCAGTAGCTGCACCCAGTACAAATACAATAATGGACTTCCCGACAGGCTCCTCGTATAAAGGTGGATACGAGGATTCGCAAATGTGTGGATACGGAGAATATACTTATCCTAATGGTAAGACCTTGGTCCTTAGTTTCAGTACTTGGCAACAGCTGACATTAAGCTTGTTCGCGCGACTGCATCTAAATCTGACTCATGGTCCCTTCAAGGTTTTTTTTTTCGGATGGGAAAATATTAAATGACTTCTCTTGCCCCTAGTGTCAGACTTTTACTGACTAAAACCCATCCATATTCCTTTTTGTGCCCTTTGCGTACCGAGGGCCCGGTATCTCTTTGAGTGGCCCCTCCGAAATCACTTCAATGTTAGCATACGTGCCAATCCGTCAGTAGTCACTCTAAACTAGTTTGTGTTTAGGAGTACTGTATCGAGGAGAATTTGAAAATGGCATGTGTCATGGCGATGGCAACCTTGTATACGACAATGGTCCCGACGACTACACAGTCATGCGCGGCAAATGGGAGAAGGGCTTCTTGAAGGGTGGTCAAGTATTCTTTGGTGGCACTCTGGAATACGATACTGATGATTGGCAATACTGCAGGATGCCTGATAGAAGGTATGGCTATCTTTTTATGAAATTATGAGTGTGTTATAAATCCGTACTAATATTATAAATGCGAAAGTAACTCTGTCTGTCTGTCTGTCTATCTGTCTGTCTGTCTCTTCTTCACGCCTAAACCACTGAACCGATTTCAATAGATTTGGTACAGGTATATTCTGGGACCCGAGAAAGGACACAGGATAGTTTTCATCCTGGAAATCCACCGGGAACGGGAACTATTAATCCACGCGGACGAAGTCGCGGGCAAAAGCTAGTAGATGAATATTTCCACATGGTTTAAGTGAAAACAAAATGTAGTAACAGTAGTAGTTTTGTACTGGTTGTGGTGCTGCGCCAAGTTGTGCCTATCTACAACTTACTACAGCGACACACACCTCAGCACACTGCGATATTATCCTTGGGGGATTATATTGAAATATCCATCTATTGAACAGTTTCTATGACATCTCGCGCTCACATATAGACGACGCGCAATCTGGGATATACACGCTTACTTTTACAACGTTCTGGAGCCGTAAGCCATAAGCTCTATCATAGTAACAGAAACTATTGGCACTATTGTTTTTGAAAAAATAACAAAAATGAATCTTTCAATTCATATTTGTGTGTAAACCTTTTACACATGCGAACGGTAGCCTTTGAAAAATCCATTCATCGATCAGTCAGAAGAGCTAAACATTTAAATCGAATTTTTTAAAAAAATCTGATAAGTTTTTAGGCAATTTTTAGTGTCTAAAAAAAATAACAACGCCAATAGTACCTATTACTCGACTGGAGTTCCTGTGTTTCGGCTTCAGAACGATGTAAAAGTGACCGTGTATAGTCATATAAATTGTTGTATGTTAATTATTATTGTTATTATTTCTATCTCGATAATATAATAACTGCATTAACGAGGGACCCAGCTGGATACACGATAATAATAAAAAATAAAAATATGACAGTTAAACATAATTATTGCTTTCAAACCACATTATTATTTATTTCGCAAAGAATTATTAATTGAAAAATCAGCATTTAAATGTATTTTTCGTTTAGATACTCAACGGAATTCGACGACGAACTACAACCTGCCGGCAAGTCGAACATAACAGCTGATCAGCCTCCCAGAGAGATTCCTCCCGGTTTACTAGACAACGGATACGGATTCTACAATCCTAAGACGAAATTCATTTATAAGTACCGCGACTTTTTGGAACTCTCAAAGTAAGTGCATGCGTACAGATCAGGAACGAACTGTACAACTTACACTTCCAATTGTAATTTTCGTTGCAAACTTTTGTTGCTAACGGTAGGCAAGTGGTCAGCGCCGCCCTCGTCGCCGCCTATATCACAAACAAACCGGATACGGAGGCAAAGCTGAAATCTGTTCTGTGCCTATTACTATTTCTGTCATGAGATGGACATTAATACTATGAACACAAATAAAGACTTATCTTAACTCTGCATAATCTTCAAACTAGAACACAGCAACGGCTCTTAGCAGTACTTACTGCAACAACTAGTAACTTAGAAACAATTAGACACAACAGTCAATACTCGCCATTAACCAAACCGTGCCCACCAAACCAACCAAAACGTGCTTGATCCGTCAATTTATTAATTCTGCCATTTTGGAATCGTTCGCAGGGCCGCATCTGAACGAGAGCAGGCATGGATAGAAGAAAACTGTCGCATGGAACCAGTAAAGAAAGTAGGGCCTCGTCCGGACTTGTACGAGACCTGGTTAGAGCCGGACGTAGATCCAGAACCGCTCCCCGGCCTTTTAGTTGGCTTCATTCCCCGGGAACGGCCTTCGATGTATGCGTCAGATTACGATGTAAGCATAATAATTCATCGAAAATAGTTATTGATTTATAATATGAAGTATGTTTGCTGATTTTAAAAAACCTTCTTTTGTGTTTGTGTTGTTGGGCACTCCGTCCCCGACACGTCGTTCTCATAACTCCTCCTCAATCCTCTCAGTTATGATTAAGACAGAAAATTTTAATTCAGGCTAAAAAAAAACATTTACAATAATTCTACCAAAAAAACCGTTTTATTTATTTTTACATTAAATGTATTATACATATTTTTACATTAAGTAAAAAGGTTTGAAAAAAAAAAAAACGATAGTTTTGAGGATAAATCCATTGTTTCTTTCTTATCATCTTATCAGTAATTTTATTAAATTTCGCAGACGGATTCACTTTTCTACGACGCTACGAATTGGAATAATAAAAGGTTGGAAAAAAACTAGTGAGATTTTAATATTTTGTATAATTACCGTAGATACAGCATAATAATATGTATTGACTGTTAATTACTTACAAATTATTTGAAGATTAGTTCATAATACGTATAGCTGTTCAAGAAATACCGGAATACATAATATGCTTGCAACGGAAGCCCAGTCATTTAGATAATGAAATTAGCACAAAGCTGAAGATAATTAAAAAACCGTATTTATTTTTAGCGCTACTATAATTATTACTGTAGTATGGATGGGTACCTACTTCTGCATAGTACATTTAAGTGCGAACAAAAAGCGATATTGTTGTGGAAGTCAAAGATCCTCTTAATTAGGAGGACCTAATTAAAGGAGTCTTTGACTTCCACCTGAGCCCTCGTTCGCCTCAACTCACCTACCAAATTACCTGAACCTATCTGCCAAATTTCAGCCTCATAAGTTTGACCTTTAAGGCAGAAATTACGCAGTTTTCGATAATTCGTTTTTAGTCGGTGAGTAAGCTTTCGCCTAAGTATTTATTTATTTTTGGATTTAGATACATTGATTCAGTTTAAATTGACCCAGCGCTGCAATCGGTTATCCGGCAATCAGTAACTGTTCTATTCAAATTTAGTGCTGGATACTGGATGTTGGACTGAATTCTAAGGTATTTGTCATTGGTCGAGTATCCATGCAGAATCACTGGGTCGCAGCGCTATGTATCTAAATCCAAAAATAAATTGAAAATTTAAGCGATCGCGGTTTATACTGACTAACTCGAGTTACTGATTAACTCGCTGAATTCTGGGAAAACATTACATAATTGTGTTTAATACATATTTGCCATCGATACACTGGGCCGTAAGCGCGCGCATTTTAAACGCGCAATCGACGCGCGTTTTTAATATGCGCGTTCAAAGCGCGTTAAAAATACGCCTTGTGCTTACGGCCGAAGAAGTGCTTGTGATACCCACTGGATCAATGTAAATCAGCCTAGGTACTAACACGCATTTATTTTTTTCAGGACATCACGTAAGTTCGCGGCTGAATAGAGACCTACATTTTCTTCACGATTTTTTTAAATAATATTTATTTAGAATGATTTTATTGATAGACACGTTTTGTTTTAGATAAACAATTTTTTAATTATAACCATTCTCATTTTACATATTTGTATAAAAATAAAAACATAAAAATAGTAGCTCACCGGCATCAGGAACAGGGTCAATGCTACCGGTGGTCAGGCACCTTAGAAAAAGATAACAAAACGCGCCGAGTCTAGGAATCAAGGTTTCGTAATCAAGCCCTTAATCCAACCGCCCAACGAGAGCCTCCATAGGAACACCCGATGAGGCTCCCGTTAATCGATCGATCGTTATTGGATTAAGAGCTTCGTGCAACAGGTCCTTAGCCCAGGTCCAGGTCTAAGGTCCTTGGCTACTATGCCATTGGCCGTCACAACTATCGACACAATGATTGCTGTACTCACATTCACATACTTAATTGGTTTATCTTTCTCAGCTTTCGCGAGGTTCTTGTCATGCGAGACTGCAATATCCACAATCATTGCCGGACGCTCTAAACAATGTATTACCACTATGTCAGGCTTCTTAGCAACAATAGTCCTGTCCGTGATTTCCAAGAAGTGGGTAGTACAGTACTTCCGATCCACAAGACTGTTCCTCTGAACAAGTTGCCGTTGGGTTACCCCAGGGTTATTTATAATTATTATTTATGTTATTATTATTTTATTTGTTAATGATATTACTTACTTATATGTCTTTAAGGATTTACCTATTATATACGTATTTTATTATAACTTTGAAAATGTTTCATAGGTATCATTTATTTCTTAACGATTTAAACAAGAAATAAATGTATTTTTATTTAATAAAAGTTTAGCTTGTATTTTGTTGTTTTTTTAATGTCTATCCGCCGACGTAATACGTATACGTAGTAGTATTTGTTCACTGTACTTGAGACAAAACTATAAAGAAATATACCAAAGTAATGGTTAGTGCACGCGGAGCAACATTATACCGAGCATTATATTGCTCTGCGAACTAGTTGCACTATTAGTACAGTCAAATTAGATTGAGGGTTGCATTAATTCCCATAGAGATAAAAAATTGGTATGAATGTTCAGAATACTATTATGAATGAATTGTGAAAAGTCCCCATCGATCCCACTTGCGCATTTTTTTTATTGGCTGTCAAAGTTTTTAAAAATGGGTTCTTCGCGTTTTCCAGTTAAACGGTGCATTTTACAGCAAAATTATTTCAGACCAAAATTTTAGATCTTTGTGTACAATAAAAATGTCTCTACACGTTTTTTCGTTAGTATCGCCATTTCGATGATAAAGTGGTTCAAACAACTTGCAAACAATATTTTATTCGTAACTCGTGGGGCCGCCAGACATTGTCCTGCCCTGAAAAAATCCAGCGAACCCAACCCCACCTACCTACTCTACCAAACTGTACCTACCTATCTCTCTACCTACTTACCTACCCAACCAATATACCCACGTACCCTATCAACCTACCTACCTACATACCTACTATGCGTGCCCTATTACTACCTACATTCCAACCCTACGTACCCTACTCCTACATACCTACCCTACCCCTACATACCTACCCTACCCCTACATACCTACCCTACCTACCTTCAAACTAACTCTACCTATCCCTAACCTACCCTACCTACATTACCTACCTACTACCCCTACCGACCTTTACTACCAACCTACTCACCTTGCTTATCAACCTACCTACTTATCTACATACTTTCACATAAATTTTTATTAAAAAAAAAACCCGCTATGGAAATCCTCATGAACTTCCTCCGTCATGGGGGTGACGTAGGGGCAATCCCGGACAATTGGCTTGGCACACGACGATGGGAAGTGGGATGTCCATAATGCCTTGGACGTTGGGTAGGCCTTTGGTGAGACATGCAACATGCGTCGACATGGCGCAAGGGCCATCCCATCTTCCTAGCACGACGTGTTGTGCTGAGGTGGCTGCTACTGATGCCGAAAACCTCAAACGGCGCAAATATAATAATCTTCTTGGAAGCTATATGTTTGAGCCGTTTGGGGTTGAATCACTAGGGCCCTGGGGTTCGAGCGCTCATCTAGTTTTTCAGGACAAGGCCAAGCGACTAATCGACTGTTCACATGACCAGAGGGCTGGCCTTTTCTTGGGGCAAAGAACCAGCACTTCCATACAACATGGCAATGCTGCCAGCCTTTTGGGCACTTGTCCCATTTACAGCGAAACGGATGAGTTTTTTGATGCCCTATACTATAAGCCTTTTTTTTATTAACTGTACATAGTTTGTAACTTAATTATTAAGTAATTAATAATTATTCTCTATCCATCTGTATCGCTGGACGGTTACCTTGATATTTTAAGTGAAACAAAAATTCAGATATATGTACCACTTATCTATATAATTGCGCGACACCCCACCCCTCACCCCCGCTGACCCAATAATTTGCTACTGCGCAGTGACTGCTAAGAGTCACCATAGAGTTTGCATCAGGCTTGTCACTGCGAACGTTTGCAAATTTTCAAATTGACATTTATAATTGAACATTACAATAAATTGACAAATTACAAAGACGAGTCATTGCCCTTTTAATAAAATTAATTTATAAATATTTTAAGAAACACTTGTTTTAGAGATAAGCTTACATACATCGCGTAATAGCGGCAATTTTATTTTACTGCACTTGACAAGGTAAGCACACTTGTTCGCCACTTTTATGCTTATATTTATTGCGATTGTGCATAAGAAGCACAAAGGTCAGGTCAGGTAAGTAATAACGGGCGCACGGGTCGATCAAGGGTTGGTTCATTGATGGGTGACCATCAATAGATCTTTGGCAGTCGTCAGTCAGATGCTCCATATAAATAATATAGGTATGTAAATGCCTACTATGCACGACTGTTGAGCGTAGGGTCCTGGGTTCGATTCCCAGGTCGGACAAAAATTGTTATTGGGTTTTTCCATTCGGAATTTCTCAGTAACAGCCGGAGTTTGGAATTTGAGATCGCCGTGCTTCGAAAAGCACGTAAAGCCGTTGGTCCTGCGCCTGATCTCTCCCTGTGGCGGATTGCCGTCCTATCGGAAGAGAGAGTGCACCTATTGTTGCGCACACACTTGTGCACTATAATATCTCGTGCGTACTTGGCTAGTCTACATTAAAATTAGCCGTCGTGGCCGGATTCGGTCTGGAGAATACGTTATTATGCATTGAAGTACCTACGCTCAGGGCACAATATTGCCTAGATACATTTTCAAAAAGTTTAGTTTAGCTTTATTATTCCACATATTAAATAACTATAGTTCATTGTCTGCGCAGTTAGGTAGCTTGCGCTAAACTGAATGACGAGAGAGTGTACAGTGATGCACTCGCGTCGGCTCGCATGGGGAAGCGAGAACCTTTAACACGCGCACGCTGCTTTTACAGAAATGTAAAAAAAAATTGGTATCGTTTTAAAAAGAAAAATCAATGTACCTACTTTGTTATCACCGTAAGATCGTTCGAAGTAAGTTTTCGTAAGTAACAAAACGTCGATTGAACTAGGCTTCGCAGGATGATATTTACGCAGTAAAGTACAGTTTTACGATGTAACAAAATATCGCAGTAACAAGACGTCGATTTAACAAAGAGTCGCAGTATAGCGATGTCATTGAAAGGTTTTCGAAGAAACAAAATTCGATTCTTTTTACGGAAGCAAATCACAAATTTGAATGCACTATGCTGTTTTACTTTTTATATATTTACAGTTCTGAATAATATGTCCAAAACCATGCCACATGGGTGTCCATGCACCACCGGAGCCACGTAAGTTTAAAAATTCTCTTATGCCGAACACAAATGGGGCACTTTACAAATAATTATATAATATCACTTAACAATACTGCTAGAACAACACCATGATATAACTAAATATCATGAAGAGCCAAAGGAAAAAGTCGAGCGAAGTCTGACGAAAGTAATAACAACGAGATCTGAGAAAGATTCTGATGCCAAGAATGTAGTTTTTCAATGTTTATCTGCTTGTCATATAAAATTAAATCATAATTATTTATTTATATTTATTTACTATTCAAATTATTTATGTTACACAAAACTTATAAATAATAATTAAACTACAAAGTTAAAACGAAATAATAATTAAAGATTAATCTGCTTGTCTGTATGTATACTTACTATGTCTAAAATTTTATTAAAAACTAGTGATTGATTCTTTTCATATTTTGCAATAATTATAATCTATCTAACTATGGGGAAGGCCTATGTCCAGCAGTGGACGTCCTACGGCTGATATGATGATGATGATGATGAATAATAACAGGTTAAGTTTCTTTGTATCTAAGAACTAGGCTTGGAATCACTGGACCGATTATAAAAATCTGTTACTGATGGCGATCTACACATACATAACATATAGCACATGTTTGTAGCATATGTTTAATGGTATAACACGCGGGTAAAAGCTAGTTGTTCATAAATAGTTACATAACACAAACGTCACGGTTACATAACATTACTTGCTATTTAAATTTAATCAAGAATGTATGATGTTACTTTTAGCCATGATCATACAGAGAAACTAGTATGCCACTGGCAACGCTCTATGAGGGAGTTCAGCGACAAACACAAGGAAAAATGCAAGTTAGTGTCAAAATTGATTTTTATAAGCATCACGCCGACGCGTCGTTTCATTGCGGGTCGGACAAATTCTATATTGCTGACATTCGATCTCACTGCAGATTTTACCTGATCAAAATTCAAGTTGTATTTTTGAGTCTATCTTTGTTTATATGTTTGGTTGATAACCATTGTTTTTCCGCAGAAATTCAGAACCTGGACACAGTGTATATGTCATAAAGGACTTCCCGACAGGCTCCTCGTATGATGGTGGTTATGAGGATATGCAAATGCGTGGCTACGGAGAATATACTTTTCCTAATGGTAAGACTATGGCCCTAGTATCAGTAGGCAACAGCAGACAGTAACCTTGTTTGCGCGACTGCATCTAGATCTCATGGTCATCACTTCAAGGTTACCATGCGTGCCAATCCGTCAGCAGTCCTCACGCGTTGTAGTCACTCTAAACTAGTTTGTGTTTAGGAGTACTGTATCGAGGAGAATTTGAAAATGGCGTGTGTCATGGCGATGGCGAACTTATATACAAGGATGATCCCGAGCACTACACAATCATAAGCGGCTGTTGGGAGAAGGGCACCTTGGAGAATGGTAAAATACAATTCAACGGCATTCTGGAGTACGATAGTGACGAATGGCAATACTGCAAGATGCCTGATAGAAGGTACGAATATGTTTTCTGGAATCTGAAACCTATAATGTAGGTAGTCTGTTCCGTCCCACTCCCGGGCAAAGGGCTCCTTTCATTCCTTCCATCTTTCCCGTTTTAGTACAAAATTTTAGTGAACACAATCCATTAGTAGCAGTTGTGTATTGCTTGTTTGCGATGCCGCACGATAGGGATATCTATCTACAGGTTTATAGAACCAAAACTTGTTGGTACCCCGTGAAATTAGATAACCTAAGGGTCGTTACACTACTACACAATTTACTCCTTATGCACGTGCAAACTCCGTTATACCGCATACGTATACATTAGGCTTATTAAGATCAATTCATTTTTGAAAATATCATAAGTGCAGTCGTTATCGAAAACATATTTATGTAATTTATATTACAATTTTAAGCAAGAGACGCATTTATGTCGAAAATAGCATATTTTATTAAAAAGGTAAACAATATTAACGTAGAATTATTTGGAGAATAAAAATTAATTAATTAAAAGAGACATTTTTTTTCTATACATAAGCTGTAATAACTGTAATGCTGTAATGACTGCCCCGTTGGTCTCGTGGTCGCAAGTGCGACTGCTGTGCAAAGGGTCCCGGGTTCAATTCCCAGGTCGAGCAAAAAGTGTTATTGCAAATTCTCAGCAGCAGCTCGGAGTTTGGATTTGTGCCCGGTTAATGGCTAATGGCAATAGGCTCGCCCCCTATTACATGGGACCTAAATATACCGGCGAACTGTGGGTGTAGATATGTACACCTCTGGCTAACCCTTCGGGGAATACAGGCGTGATGGTATATATTTTTTTTTTATTTTTATGCTATAAGCTGTAATAACCGTCTCATTTTATTACTAGGATAAAAGTTATTTAACCATTATTTACGACATTAGGTCTAATTGAAACACGTAAATGCTATGACTGATCAAAATCAGCCCTTAAATGTACCTTGTTACTAATTAAGTATGTACAGATATGCAGAAGAATTCGACAAGGAACTACCACCTGCCGGCAAAAATAAAAATATGACAGTTAAACATAGTTTAGTACTAACAAAAGCTGTCAAACCACATTATTAATTCTTTCGCAAATAATAACATCATAATTATATACCTATATCGGAAAATTTAAAAAATCTGCCTCTAAATGTATTTTCCGTTTAGATACTCAACGGAATTCCACGAAGAACTACAACCTGCCGGCAAGTCGAACATAACAGCTGAACAGCCTCCTAGAGAGATTCCTCCCGGCTTTCTGGACAGCGGATACGGATTCTACAATCCCGAAACGGAAGGCGTTTATAAGTATGAGAACGTATTGGAAGTCGCAAAGTAAGTGCATACAGTTTAAAGTTGTAGCGGTGGCTTTCTCAGCGGAGGCGGATGCGGAGGTTTAGAGCTTTGTCTCCACGAATGCGGGGGTTAACGGAGGTGGAAGTGGAAAGCGGATGTGGAAAAAAAGATTAATTCATCATTATTTACTAAAGAAATAGAAAGTCAAAAAGTCTTCATTTGAAACAGCCACATAATATGGTTTCTTGCTTAACTGTTAATCGAAATTGTGGCAAATTATATTGGCTAATTATTTTCCAGGCAACTAACAACGTAAATGGCGACTAAATATTTGCAACAAAAAAAAATATAACTACGCAACAATTAAATATTTAGCAATAATTATATTAGATGAGCTACAGATGCAAGGAATTATAAAAACTAAATAATGGTAGCGTACATATAATTCAAGGCCAATTGAAATCAGCGCAGCGACTAAACATTTAAATTTAATATTTAAACAAATATTTTTAATTCTCAGATAGGCATTGGGACACCGCGACTTTGGTAGATTAGGTTCGTAGGGGATGGTGAGGCCTACTGACCCCCAGCCTCTTGGTGGTTTTTTTCCAAACCATTGAGCGACTACGCCTTATAAGCAACTTTGTGTTCTTAGCGTATCTTATGAAATTAGTTTAACAAAAAACTCGATGCCAGTTTAAATTAAAACTAGTTAACAACTGATGCCGCTAAAAAATATCCTTCTCTGCAGTTTACTACCTACTATTTTTGCTGCCGGCTTTATTATTTTTTATTCCAAATTCAAATTAATTTGTCGCTTTCGTTCTCGGATAGGACTTGAGGCACCAAGACTCGGGCAGGACAGCAGTGTGATTCTCTAAGCCTCACTTCGTAATTCGAAAGCTGAATCCACAGTGAGATAACAAAATGGTATTCTGTTAAACACGATCACGCCCGGTGACGTCACCACGGCGAACGAATACTAAACCAATGAGAAGTTGGTTCGTTATCGAAGTGAGCGCGATCAATTTAGTGAGACTCGTTTTCGAGTTTGCATTTTAGAGAATCGCACTACAGCAGTGTGATTCTCTAAGCCTCACTTCGTAATTCGAAAGCTGAATCCACAGTGAGATAACAAAATGGTATTCTGTTAAACACGATCACGCCCGGTGACGTCACCACGGCGAACGAATACTAAACCAATGAGAAGTTGGTTCGTTATCGAAGTGAGCGCGATCAATTTAGTGAGACTCGTTTTCGAGTTTGCATTTTAGAGAATCGCACTACAGCAGTGTGATTCTCTAAGCCTCACTTCATAATCCGAAAGCTGAATCCGCAGTGAGATTACAAAATGGTATTCTGTTAAACACGATCACGCCGGTGACGTCACCACGGCGAACGAATACTAAACCAATGACAGGTCGGTTCGTAATCGAAGTGAGCGCGATCACTTTAGTGAAACTCGTTTTCGAGTTTGCATTTTAGAGAATCGCACTACAGGTTCGAAGGGGATGGTGGGGTTTAGTGAGAAAGCGAAGCGAGCGAATTTAGACTCCGCCAGCCCCTTCGTTGTAATTTTTTTTCCAAACCGACTACGCCTTTTAAGCAACTTTAAAATGTTCTTAGCGTAGGGGAGAGGGTGGCAAGATGGGGTACTTAAGCTTTAAAGGTCAATAATATAAAAAATGACATAGTGAAATAATCACATTTATTTTTTAAACAACAACTAACTAATATTATTCAAATACTTGGTGTCATTTGCAACTTTTGGTAACACATTTAAAAGAAAAAAATAAATAAAAATAAAAGGTGTTTTGCCCCGTCTTGCCCCATGGTGCTGGTAAGATGGGGTACCCCCCTTGGGTAAGATGGGGTGATGAGAATGGTTACAGAGAAAGATGATTATTTGAACTGGCAGAACTCGCAGACATGGGTGGCTTCGTTATCATCATTATCTATTCCTGCGCAGCTGTTATGAGCCCGTCTTCCACATAAAGAGCATGATATCCACCCTTCAAGGGAAACTGAATATAATTCCTCACAATACATGCATGGTGTGTCCTCCTCTTCTTCACTTTCATCTCCAGATGATGAGACTCTTCGTCGTTTTGCTGTTTTCGTTGATCGGTTATTCTTCTATTTTTTTTTCTTTGATTATTCTCATTGGGGGCAAGATGGGGTACCGTTACCCCATCTCGCCTGCAGAGCCATTTTATGAAAAAAATAAATGAACAGCCAACAATCTTAAAGAAGCACAATGCTTACCTTATTCCCGACTGCTACAATTTTAAGTGCAATCGGGTACAACGACTATCTTGTTTTAGGGATTTTTCATAAATACTCAGAAAAGCAGTCGGGTTTTTTAGTTTTTTAAATTACCGTTTTTTATTTTTATTTTTTTTAGTTTTTTATTTTGATATACCCAGTGTCACTCTCACAGTAAATACGAATCTAACGACACCTCTCAAGCTAAAATCCATCGAGCCGTTCAGGCTGCAGAGCGATCCAAACATTTGAATTTGGCGCCAAAAATCCGCCATTTTGTTTTTTTTATTTTGATATACCCAGTATCACTCTCACAGTAAATACGAATCTAACGACACCTCTCAAGCTAAAATCCATCGAGCCGTTCAGGCTGCAGAGCGTGCCAAACAATTATACATACATACATACAAACATACCCTCGAAAAACATAACCCTCCTTCTGTCGCAGTCGGGTAAAAACTCGATATCAGTTTCAATTAAAACAAAGCCAGCAACAGATCATTGGGCTGCTACTTTCTTCTATTTTGCAATATCACCATTTTCAAATCATTCGCAGGGGCGCTTCTAGACGAGAGCAGTCATGGATAGAAGACAACTGTCGCATGGAACCAATGAGTAGAGTAGGGGCTCGTCCGGACTTGTACGAGACCTGGTTAGAGCCGGACGTAGATCCACAACCGCTTCACAAGAAATTATCTACCTATGCGCCCATTGCTGTTTCGTCGCTGTTTGAAAAGGTAGGCAAGCATATATTTTTTTTAAATGTACTCTATATATACCCTCGCCCCTTATTAATTACATGGAACCTGAACATACCGGAACTGAAACTGCGAACTGTGGGTGTACATTGTTGCACCTCCTAGAATACGGAATATAGACGTGATGGTGTGCATGAATGTATTTGACGACACGGTTGGCGTAGTGGCCGAGTGATCGCCTGCTGAGGTGCGTGTTGCGGGTTCGATTCCCGCACGGAACAAATATTTGTATACCTACAGATAGTTGTTTCGGTTTGTGTATGTGACTTTATATGTTTGTTAACGCACCCACAATACAGGAGAATTTCTAGTGGGGGGCAACGTTTTCTTAAAATAAAATAAATAAAGTGTATACAGGGTGTAAGGGACACCTCTCCGTAAACTTCGCCAGTACTCTCAGAACACTATTCTGACTTCAGGACAAGTGGAATTTCTTGCAGGGAAATTTTGAAGTTTTTCTCATTTTTCGGCAGATCAAGTTTTAAATATTGGCCTGTTGTTTTTTCCCCTAATGGCAATAACGATATTTGTTGACCTAAAACAAGGGTAAAGAAATTTTTACCAGCGGGCCGCTGAGAATAATACAGAATTAATAAGAGCGAATTTTCACTTAGCGGAAAAGAATTAAAAACCTCCATATCTCTTTCCATAAGGTTACTTATAAAATAATCTTGTCTGATACTCAGTCCAGAATAGAGAATTCATGGTTTCAGTTTAAGGATAGATGTCCCTTACATTACACCCGATATGTTAGATATTTTTTGCCATATATCAGAGTTTCAGCAAGTAATTGTTTCTCGATTTACTGTGACTGGAACTCCAGGCACTTGGCCATATTATTTATTCCCGTCAGTTTGAATCTATCCTTCTCTGTCTCTTGGTTAAGATTAGTTCCAAAGCAACAATATGAAGCTCGTCCGGGTTTAATCCGTTGTTTTTTGCAGGTTGAGGCAATAGCTAAACCTTTCTACGACTCCAAGAATCATGACCATGCAAGGTTTGAAAAGATCTAGTAATATCTATGTTTTGTGACTTTGTCACGGTAGTTGCGGCATAGGTATGTATTGATTATTATTTGCATACAACAAAAACCCAGACACTGGATAAAGAGACAGCACAAAACTGCGTACTACCAAAAATATTTTATTTATACGCTCTTCGTCACCCTGGTATATTACTCTATAATTGATAATTATACGAATAAGCAATAGGCCCTAGTAAGACTATGTCCATAGCAAAAAAATAAATTAGTGTGTACATACTAACATTCATTATTTTTTCTACAGACCACCACGTGAATTCCAACCACCTGAGAATAAGGATAAGTAGAGGCCCATTTTTTATAAAATAATAATAATATACCTAGATAACTTTATAATAATATTAAATTTAATTGTATTTTATTTATAAAGAATAAATATTAAGTTTATATATTGTTTGCTTTTTATTAATGTAAGTACGTATACTGTGCTGTGACAATTTCATTGTAAGAAGATGCAACGTATTCTGAATTCAAACAATGAAATGTGAACGTATCTTTTGGTGTAGTGAATAAAGTTATATTTTGAGTTGCTCTATTAAAAGGTGTGCGCAGCGTCGCGTCCCCGAGGACACGGTGGAGCATACCTTGGCGGTGTGCCCCGTTTGGGCGGAGCACCGCCGAGTCCTTGTGGCGGCCATCGGCGGCGGGCGGCGAACTCTCGCGTCCGGCACTGGTTCAGGCCATGGTCCGGAGCGAGAGGGAATGGGAAGCAGTCACCTCCTTCTGCGAAGCTGTAATGCTAGAGAAGAAGGTGGCGGGACGGGAGAGGGAAAGAAGAGTCCCCCGTCCCAGCAGCCGCCGCGGGAGACGCTCCGGGCGTCGGGAGCCACGAGACGACTCCCGGCCACCGTAGACGCGGGTCTGTGGACGGTGAGCAATGGGTAGTTCACCGTCCGTACGTTAACTAACGACAGACCGTGTCGACGGCGCGTTCGTGTTTCACGCGCGCCTCAAAGATAATTATGTCAGCAAACTTGGAAGGGGCCACTAAGGGCCGATGCCTGCCGGGGCTGCGGGTTGTTCGAAAGAGATACCGCGCCCCCGGAACGCAAAGGGCACATGAAGGAACATAGATTGGTTTTAGTCAGTAAAAGTCTGACACTCCCTCCCGTCCCGCCCAGTGCGGGAGAAGTTATTTGATGACTATCCATCTATAAAAAAAAAAACTACGCATTAACGTCTCCCCACACGACCAAGAATAGGACCGATTTTTACAGTTTCTTCTTGCCGCTGTCAAAAATCAGGCTGATTACCGGTCGCAGGGGCAGACCCTTATACGTTTTTAAGGCTGGTTTTAGTGTCACGCTGACCGTCGTCGCTGACGTCCCGCTATGTATGATTATCCTAGGACCGTTTTAGAATCATGCGTAGCTGTCAGCGCTGACGATGATGAGAAGTTCATACGTTTTGGCTGTCAGCGCCGATGGTCGGCGTGCGGTCAGCGCGACTCTAAAACCAGCCTAAACTGATACGTTTGCCATTCGTGCGTAACACCAAACGCACCTATCAATTCATTTTGACATTGACATTAAAGACAGCTGTGATAGTGTAGCCAGTAAAGATTATGATTAGCATTTAATTATAAAATTAATAATACTTTATCAACGTGCCGTAATCGGGTGACAATTTCTAATTTAGGAATAGTCTACCATATAATCTAGATGTAATGCTATGTAAAATTATGACAATCAATTTTTAAGGCTTAAACAAAGCTTTTGATCTTTCAAAGTATGACAACACTAACAATTCAGAAAAAAAAACAAATCAGAAAGAAAGAAGCATGGACGTCGTGTCTTTTTCGCTGAAATCTTCAAAATAGATCGATATTATTTTTCTGCAAAAACCATATGAATATGGGTACAAAGTTCCTTCTCTAATTCGCTAGACAAGTAGAAATATTAATTATTGTTATATTCTGTTTCATTCCATCATAAGAATTTTTGTTCAGGTTAATTATTTAAAAAGCTTTGAAAAATATTGTGAAAGTGAGCGTAGAATGGTCATAAAATGAAGTGCCACTACGAAGTTTTATGTTTGCCGAAAGAAGCGTCTGCCTCGGAAATAAAGAAGGCTTATCGACGCCTTGCGCTGCAATGGCATCCTGACAAAAACTTGGAGAATTTGATCGAAGCGAAAGAACAGTTTCAGCTTGTGCAGAATGCATATGAAGTGCTCTCCGACCCACAAGAGAGAGCTTGGTAAGTCCTCATGATAAACTAAAAGCAGTCGTAAACTCATTGAATTATTTGGCATCAGAATGATTATTCAATAATTGCATTCTTATGTGATGACTTCAATCCATCCTATTTTGCAGGTATGACAATCATAGGGAGCAGCTATTACGTGGAGCCGGCAGTTCTTATAATGATGACAGTCTAGATGTTTACCCTTACTTTAGTCCGTCCTGTTACAAAGGTTTTGGTGATGACCCACAAGGATTTTATGGAATATACAATGAGGTGTCACTGACTTTTTTTTAGAATATGTTTATTTGTGTTCTCATTATATTATTTATTTAATTAAAAGTGTTACAATAAGAAACATAGTATAGATTTACTAACATTTTTACAGGTTTTCTCCAAATTGACAACAGAGGAAACTGATTTTCTAGACGATCCAGAGGAAGTTACTAAAATACCTAAGTTTGGTAACGCTGAAACTCCATATGAGGAAGTGAATGAGTTCTATGCTTATTGGATGGCATTCTCAACTAACAAAAGTAAGTAATTTCCTATTAAATTCTAAGAAGAGGTTATTGCTTTCATATTGTATTTCATATCTATTACACAACTTTCCAGGTTATGTGTGGCTAGACCAGTATGAAATCTCACAGGGTGATAATAGGAGAGTTATTAAGTTGATGGAGAAAGAAAATAATAAAATTAGGCAGAAAGCTCGCAAAGAGAGGAATGAGGAGATCAGGAGACTTGTAAGCTTTGTCCGTAGGAAGGACAAGAGAGTGATAGAGCACACTAAACTGTTGCAGGAGAAAGCTGAAGAAAATAAACGAAAGGTATGTTGTGTTCAACATGCTTACATTCCATTCATACCATCACTCCTGTATTCCCTGAAGGGTTAGGCAGAGATGTACCAATGTACACCCACAGTTAGCCTGAATATTTAGGTCCCATACAATAGGGGGTGAGCCTATTGCCATTAACCGGGTACAAATCCTAACTCCTACCTGCTACTGAGAATTACATAGAAAAACCCAATAACTCTTTGCTCAACCTGGGAATCGAACCCAAGACCTCTAGCATAGCAACTGCGCTTAGGACTACTAGTCCAACTAGGCAGTTAACATACAGTCTTCATTTATATAAATTATTATAACATTTTGTTGACATCTCCAAATATAATGCTTCATTATTAGTTTGTATATTGCATACAATTCAAAAATGAGAATAGAAAAGAGTCTGTTCTTGTATATAGTGGCAATATTAATGTAAAACATATTATGAGCCTACCAGACTTTGATGGCATTTCAAAAAGTAAAAGTATTGTGGATTTTGAAAACAGTAATTGTTTCATCAAAATTTGAGATATAACCGCTGTTGAGACATTTAGATACTTACTTTAGTTTATTCCGATTTAAAATAATTGTACTTTCTTTTATTTTTATTTTCACTATCTGATGTTATAACGAATAACTAAGGCTACTGCTATTTTAGAAAATTCATTAAGGATATACATATTTAAAAAAGATTCCCAATGATAATGAATGATCATGCACACAAAGTCGAAAGTAATAAATAAGTATTACATACACAATTGATTTATTTTTCATGAATATTTATGTTCGTAAAAACTGCACTCAAAAATAACGATCGACGATATTGTATAGTCTAATTTCCCCAGTATTACACACTACAAATTTTGGTTTCCCTTTTTGGCATCAGATCCTGGCACACCTATATCAATACATACTTTACTTTTTTAATATTGCCTTATGAATTTAATTTTGATCTTAAAAACCATTGCAAATTTTTCAGGCTGAACAATTAAGAAAAGAAAGGATAATACAGAGGCAGAAAGAAATAGAAGAAGCCAAGAAGAAAGAAGGTGAAAGCTCTTTCTTACAAAGTGAAGACTATCAGAAAAAGTTGAGTGAAATTGAGTCTCTTCTCGCTGAAGAGTTTGGTCTGTCTTCTGATGATGACACTATTAGTGAAGGGGGAATGGAAAGCAGTAATGAAGAAAGTTCAAAGACTGAAGAGGTGGGAATAATGGAGGAATCTTCTTAATTCAATTTATTTTTAATTACTTACATGAACATCTCATAAATCTCTACAATATATTATGTTATCAATTGATAACTATGAGTATTTATTATGAATGCATCAATATATTGTTGATATCTTGCTAACAATACGCTCAGAATGCAAGCAGTAATTTAATATATTATTACAATTTCAGGCAAGTGAAGCATCAAAGGCAACAGCCAAGTCTTCAACAAAATCTAAACCGGCATTGCGTAATCTTTACTGCTCGGCTTGCAACAAATTATTCAAAAATATCAAATCATTTGAAAATCATGAGAACAGTAAGAAACACAAAGAAAATGTAGCTAACATGACATTAGATGATGAAATTGCTATATCAGATAATGATCATGACGATGCTGATGTTCAAGAAGAGTTGGTGATAGAAGGAAAGGGTGAAGATGATAAAGTGAACGGTCAGACTAAGGAAGAAGAACAAATTGAAAACTCTACTTCGGATATTGAAGATAACGAAGACAATGATTTCAGGGAAACTCTGAGTGATGATTCTGATAAAGTTCAGGTAAGTTCACTAATCAATGTAGATGATAATGTACAGTTACCTGGTTGATTGCAACACTCATTGATTGATAAACTCTATTTCAGTGATAACTGTAATAGAGTTTTTCTGTCAATCCATTTGTCAGCTGACAAAATATAAGATAATTATGCATTGTTTGTCAGTTGACATGATGGTACAGCATCATCCCTTCTTTCTCAAAATTATGTAATGTCACACTGTTACCATGGAGATAATATAACAAAAATGACAGATTTATAATAAATTAAATAAATAGTAGTAAAATTGGACATGGCATTACGTAATAAATATTTAGTATTTACCTATGTAGAGCTTTTTGCTTTAACCAATCTATACTCCATATTTTTCAATTTAAGCAACATTAGAAAAATAATGTTACAAGTTAGCATAATTATATTCATAATAAGCTTTGTTATTCTACGAAAATATCAGCAAAATTGTGATTTTACCAATATAACACAATAACTACACTGTTACTTGGCCCTTATTTTTGTAATGCTATAGAATAGAATAGAGTATAGGTTAAAAAAAATTGATACAAACAACATGTCTTTTAGATATTTATTATTTATTTTACAGGCTTTACCCAAGAGTCATAAAAAGAAGAAGAACAAAAAGAAGTTTATTCCAATGCCAGAAAGTGAAGGCAATGACAGTCATGATGAAATGAGTTTCAATGAAATAGAGGGACCATCACGCAGCAGAAAGGCTAAGAAATTCAATATGTTGAAGAGTCAGATACAAGCTAAGAAAGAAGCTAACTTAAAGAAAGGATCACAATCACAGACTTCAACAGAGAACTTGTACGAGGTATCCAGTACTACACCCACTGACGATGCACTAGGTGAAGCGGCTTTGCCAAAAGATAGACCTGCATTACCTAAGACACAGAGGAATATGAAACCAAAGAAGATGGTAGAAAGGAAACCAGTGAGGAATAAAACAAGTGAAACCGAAGATTCAAGCACAGCGTTGACTCTGAGGTGTGCAGTCTGTGAAACAGATTTCCCATCCAAGAATAAATTGTTTGAACACTTAAAAAAGACAGGGCACTCGGTACCTCTTCCACAGACTAGCTTCACACAACAGGCTAGGAAAGGTAAAAGAGCTAATAGGTAAACATGTGCAATTTAGATAGGATGGAAGTATTAACTAATCATTGAGAATCAATTGATTTTCTTTAAAATCTCTACAAGTTGTAAAAGTGACTTTATCAATCTATTTATTAAAATTATGATCACTGTCATTAAAAATATGCCTAAATGGATTTTTAGTTTCATTGTATGTAACCCCAAATAAAATATCTGTTGTATGTAATGTTTTTGTATTTATAAACACATGGTAGTTATAAGAAAGTTAAACCTAATTAATATTAAAATTTGCATTAATACTAAATAATAATTATGTACATATAACATATGCTTATTCAATAAAAAAATCTATTTGTTAATAATAAATAATACAAATCTAAACCACTTCTAGTAGTGTATGTGCAATACAGGCAATGTATTATGTACCTACTCAACATTCAATAAACTAAAGTAGGTAGTCACTTGCAGACTATTATGTAATCCATACAAACAATAATACAATAAAAAACAACATCTAAACAGCAACAAACAGATCTATTGAACAACAATATTATTACAACACAATCAAAAAGACTATTCAAACTCTGGAATGTCGGTAAAACTGTAACCAGGATATTCCTTATAGGCATAATATGCTATTCTTATGTGATATGCTCCAGGCAAGAACATAATACAGCCTAAAACTATCATAGGCCACAAACGGTCAGAGTACTTAGTATCTATGTGACCAGTTACAATTAAACTGCCAACAATTAGTAGTGCTGTACCCACGACAAATAAGAACGCCGCAAGGGATATTGCTTTCCAGGGTATTTTAGGCGGTGGTCCTTCGAACTGTGCATCTGAGAAGCCGCTGTCGTCGTTCGATACTAGACGATACCCATCATGCTGTCGTCCAAAACGGAATCTGGACATCTTCAAGTTTTTCAGTTGTTCTGTACATGAAATTGGTTACTATTAAAACTTATAACAGACGAAAACGAATAAAACATAATTCCAAAACAATAATCCGAGTATTAAATACGGGTGCGCCCAGAAAATGACTCAAATTTTGTTATGAATGAGTGTCGTTACATACGCAATAATACCACTAAAAAGTCCAAATTGCTGTTATTGTAAAAGACTACAAACTACGTTTAGTCAATGTGTTTTAGAAACATTATGATTTACAAGAAATGTACCGATATCAATACCAACAACCATATCAATTTTTGACAAATTACATGACCCACGACTTGTCAAATATGAAACTGTCAATGTCAGTAGAGCATGTAATTTTTTTTAGGATAAGAAGTGTATGACCCCTAGCATTTTGGCTAATATTTAAAAAAATATTTTACATGTAATTCAGGCGTGATTGTATGTACGATGTTTGACGTGTAAAAAACGTTTGTAGCTCTACACAAAAAGGAATTCTGCGAGAACAATGATTACATGTTTTGCAGGAAATGGCCACCCGTGATAGCTGATACCCAGTATTTCCTGTCGTGTCAGCGTAATTTAGCCAAATGGATTGCAGACACAAAGTAAAAAAAAATTGCAAATCAGTTCAGTTGACATTTTAGTCCGCTCGTTTTCCACACTCCTCGAGTACGAATGCATTTGAAGACAGTCCAATAAGTCCTTAAATCTACTGGCTGGCTTCATTCTGGTAATGGGCGACGTTAAACAGTGTCAAGTCCAGAGCACATCGGAATTAAAAGCAAGTGCGTCTAAAAGTAGATAACAATTTACCTTTGATTTGTTGCAGAAAAAGCGTCATTTGTTTGAATTTCTCTTGATCTAAAAGTTCTCACACAACTTAACCAGCTATAAAGGTGATAGGTTTTATGCAATGACTAATATTCCATGAAACTTCTTATACGTTCTAATGCTGGATATCACCGGCAAAAGATCCCCCATCTGTAAATAAAAGAAACAGTGAAAAAATTATTTGTTGCTACATAATATTGAAAAGGTAAAGATAACCGAGATCAGTGGTAGGTATCTGTGCGATACCTACCCGGCCATCTTATAGATATTTTCAACGCTTTATACAAATGTGGTCTATTCACATTTTTTATCAATCAGTAATACATTTTGTAGATAGGGTATGGGCTCTAATATCTAGGCTTGTGGTTAGTCAGATTCCAGACAAACAACTGGGTTTCAAAATGATACGTGACTCGGAATTTATTGGAAAAACGGAAAACTGATATTACTTTTTATTTTAGATCAAATTACCTTAGTAAATAAAACATGCAATTCAGATACAATAGGTAGATAGGTACTATTTATAACTAAACCTTTAGCTACAATAGTTGACTTTAAAAGTTGTGTGAAACGCAAACGCAGGCGACAACAAACTTGCCACAGATATCTACTGTTCAAATCAAACAATAGGCACTGTTATTGCTGTTGATTGAGACTTGATAACGTAGCTACGCACTTCCCACAATCTACATTATATTGCACACAGACAAAAGGGTGCAATAAAATACACTGATGCTCTTTAAGATTTTTCAAACCTGGGGTGGAACTCCAGTAGGTCTAGAGTTACACGATAGTAAACACTGGTGTAAGTGCAGCAGGTGGATCATTAATGACAGAAAAGCAAGTCATTAACTAATACCATAAGTAACAGAGTTGACTCACACAAACTCCGGAAAAATAAAAATAAATAAAGCTTAGTCATTGGAAAACCCCATCCAAAGACAGGTAGGTATAGGAAGGTCCTGGATACAGAATAAAAGACGATCGGAGAAGTGGACGTTGAAGGCCCCATAAAGTTTGTTTTAATCAGAAATTCGACCCTACATTGCGAACATTTGTTGAGCAGTGGATATGTATCACAAAAGCCACACGATAGCTCGAAGATTCTTTCGCTAGTTTATTCTAAAGGGCACCAGGCACAGTATTTTTTTAATTTCTATCTACAGACTAACTTTAACTTCATTGCATGTCTCCTTAAAAAATGCACTGCAACTCGATGTAAATGTATGAAACAGCTGATATTTGGTTCATATTTCAAGGTGGTCAAATAAAAGTTGTTGTTATTCATGAATATTTCACCCCCTATAAAGTGCGCAGTGAATTAAAATCTAGCTTTTTCAAACGAAACTTCAGTGTGGACGCAACTTTAACATGAAACTTTAGCCAATGAAAATAAAAAATAAACATTGTAAACGAGTAAGAAACTCAAGTAACTTGCAAAATTTGGCAGCGTACGAGAAAGTTTTCAGACGATTTTTTCTTAGCGTTGAAAAGTTTAGCCTCTTTCTTTAAATGGACAATATAAGAGAATGAATGCGAAAAGTCTAATTATAATATCTACCAGTGGCGAGGACTCCATACAACTCGATTCCTACCGGCTTCCCTTCTGAACAACAGCTAGGTATTATGCCAGCATGATCAAAATGACACAGTATATAGTGTCATTAAGGTCTACTGCCCACTATTGTTAAAACAAATTGACACCATTGTTCGCCATCAAATAAAGGGAGTATAAAACCTATTCAAGCGTATAGTGGTACATCTAATTGTACCTAACAGTATTAAACAATTTTTGCTTCGGGAAGTCGAAGCAAAAATTAGGAAATAGGAAAATTGACTTTTCTTGAAGAGCTTTTACAAAATAAATATCTATCCATTTTTACACGGTAGTTACACGAAAAAAAAAGAATTTAAATTGTTGTGTGTCTGTTTGTTCTGACTAAACTACGAAACGACTACACCGATTTTGATGGGACTTTCACTGGCCGACAGCTGATGTTATAAGGAGTAATTAATGTTCCTTTTTCATATAAGTAATTAAGATTTCACACAAATATAAACCGACATTTTTGCGAACGAATTCGCAGAAATTCGCATATCTATCTAATAATAACTTAGTAATTAGGTACCAAGAAACGCCTACATTATGCGGACAAGCAAAGAACTGAGCGGAGCCAGCCCCTAATGAATTTCTTTGTTTGTTTTTTCACGCTTTCTAAATGCTCGAATTCCGAAAATGTTTTTTCCTCATCAAGAAAACTAATTGTAGGTGAGCAAGATGAAACTGTACTGGAACAGTTAGGTAGGTATTGTTTTAATTTATGGTACAGTATCGTTTGTTTGTTTGTGTATGTGGGTGCGACTGCAGTCTACAAACATTACTTTAGCAAACACTTGGACAGGGAATAGCTAGTTAGTAAGAAGTGGATTATTTATTGTGTCTACATAAGGTGCAGTTTTGCATGCTCGTCAAATTCAAGGAGGTAACTATGCTAGGATTCTCAGCACGACTGAATCATAAAATGTATAGGGTTTTCTTTAGTAGGTGATTTTAAAATTCAACCTAGCCGCTGGATTTCAGCAGGCTGGGCGGTGAATCCTCACGTAAACAGTTATATAATGACAACCTCCTAAAATTTGTCAAGGATGCAAAACTGCTAACTGGTGTCTGGTATAAGTAGTTTCCAGAACAGCGACTACAGAGCCTGACCTATTTATTCATACCGCGCAATTTTGGCACAATACATCTACCTACACACAATGTTCTAAGAAAAAATCTTCAAAATTGCTTTGCGAAAAGCCAAGGTACGATTTCCACCATCGATTTCGTATTCAGCACGCCCAAGTGATTTCATTTCGGTTCCAATTTCACTAGTAGCCAGTAATGGAGAGCTAATTTCCAGCCCACGTACAATACTACCCACATTGATACGTTACCTAAGCACCAATTTTCTCTAAATACCAATTAATTAACGTATCGTGATATAATACGTAATCTAGGTAAGATATCGCCGTAGCCGTCAGCTACGCCGTAGCGGCCGTAGTCAGCGGTAGTGGTGTTACGAAGTGATGTTTTTACCATGTGCTACGAAAATCGCATTGTATTAAGACAATAGCTGAGGCGCGAATACTGTCAGACTGCATAGAAAAGAAAGAGAAGCTAGATTCTAAGCTTCTATTTTTTTTACCAAACATGTTGCATTTGTTGGTTTAAACGAAAATAAGGTAAGTGATCAAAAATAATAAAAACTTACAAGATTTTTCATTCAAATATAATTTAAATCATTCATTATTTGTTTTTCATTCATTTTTTATAATATTATACGTTATAATTAATTTTTAACAGTCAGGTAATTTTGATTAATTTCCATACTATATAATGAATGGAATATTAAAAAAAAGGATTTTTTAAAGAATAGCTAGAGCTCTCAGAAACATGTTCAAAAGTAACATTTTATGTTTTTTAATACAATTTGGCAAAAAACGTGGTTGAAATAAGCTTAGTTTTAGTATTTAGTTCATGTCAACTCCTTAATACTAGGTACACTCTGTAGTTTTAATATTATACAAAACTATATTATATAAAACACCTACGAACAAATACGTAGCGGTGTTTATTACGTAGCGCGTAGACACTCGTAGCAGATATTGCATAACCGTTATAATGAACACTGCAGCGTCAATTAAATTGTTCGTTACGTACAAACTCATACGAGATTTTATACAATTATTGGCATAACTACTTTGAATCCCTCCTGTTACGTAATTGTTACGTGAACTATGAAAAACTTAAAACTTATATTACGCGCAGAATGGTGATACCTGGTAGGTATTACTTTTTAAACCAATAGGAAAATATAAAATAGAAGAGACCAAACTCATTAATTCACTAGTGTAACAAACAAACTCTAAAACGCAATAGGGGGCAATTCTCGTATTTCTAAAAAAACGCATTTAATATCTATAAATATGAGATGTTATATCTCTGAAATGTAAATAATACTTCAAATAAATACAAGTTTTGATGACATTGATTGTCGCTGACGTAAGATTGCGACTAAATTTTGATTGATTTTAATTACGAAAATTGGTATTTTTATATCCAACGTATAATAATATATTCCCATAAATCGGTTACCCAATTTAAACAATGATTAAAATCAACATACCTAATTAGAACCACAGTACCTACAAAATTATTGATACGAGGGGCAACCTTTGCACGAAACTACGTAAACATGCATTGTGCAATCGTGCTCAATTGGCATGCTCCCATACTTAGCATTCTATAAATCAAAAACTTAACGGACACTCGACATCACAAATCGACCCTCGATTCGAACGTTACGACTGGGGGAGCAGTAGGTACCTACTGGGGTGATGCATATTTTTTATGTAGCGTGTAACCTATCTCGCTTTTTGATACGGGCAAGCCCAATGGTCGCCGACAGCTAATTTTGTTTATTTTTTTGCTTGTAAAACTGATTATTGGCTCGGATTTTGTTCATAATTTAATGAGTTTTTTCTTTCGGAGCCTTAATGTTTTTTCCACAACAAATGTAGCATAAGTTACTCCTTCTCTTACTATTGTACTACTCTTTTAACATGAGCTTTCTGCCCGTAAAAGTCCCGTCAAAATCGGTCCAGCCGGAACAGACTGACAACTGACAATATATTTATCGGTAACAAAACAGTACAAGTACTCTGTACAAATTCATAGACATCTCGTAAAAAAGCTATTATTTTAACGTTACAAAAAGACACTTCAATTAAAATTTTCAGTCAGTGACAAATTGCAGGCCTACCTTACCTACTCGTTCATATGATATTTCTGAATCGGTCTTATACTAAAACTAGTTCACTTTCAAAAATAGGTACTACAGTACCTTAATGTATGTCCTTCGTTTAAAACTAACATGCTGTATACTGGTATGCGTCACGAAGGAGACTGCGGATTTGTGCACTGCCCTTGACCTGATGCCACTAGCCGCAGCGAACACATACGACTCCATTGCTGCTGAAATGCTTGGTGCTAATGTATTGGGGGTTTCCGTTCCTAATGCAGTGAAGATCTTTAACTAACGCTTGGCACTATGCTATGACGTTGGGAAATTGGGTTAACACAAAAACTAACCCACTTCAAAATTTCTCCCATTATCTGAAGAAAATAAATGGAATAATTTTGGACTTTAACGCAGATTACTTTAGATCTATTTTAGTTTAGGATGTACATTAAACTGTATTAGATCTCACACATTCAAACATAAAATTAATGTCATATAAAATTTAATTAATTTGCCGTCATTATTTTAATCACATATTTTGAGATATTGTAAGTCGGCTCGTATTGGTAAAAGTAAGGTCAATCTCTTGAAGAATAAGTTTTAGAATTGTTACGTAACTACAATAGTATTGTTTGGAAAATAATTGTATTATGAATTTATATTATAAAATTAGTTAGATAGAACAAAAATGAAATAGTAACCTACTAGATTATTTTATGCGCACACAAAAAACTGCGAAGTAAACTTTTAAAAAAAGTTTTTTATCTGTATGCAATTCAATCGTTTGAAATAAACGGAGCCCATTTTATTGATGAATATAGGTATTCATCAATAAAATGGGCTCCGTTTATTTAAATGGGGTAGGCCCCATTTGACCTCGTTACATCTTTTTAATGTTGACTCCCCTATTTCAAAACCCTTTGTTCGCTATGCCTTTAAAGTACCTACACGTATTCGAGATGGCTGGTTAGCTCTGACAAGCAGACAAGCATGATAATAATACGGATAGGAATTGCCCACCATTATTATTACCGAATTCTTTATAAGTATGTCTTTGAACGCTTTAGAAGAGACAGGTTACAAGCCACCAAAACTTTTGAAATATGTTAAAATATGTCATGTCAAATTTGTCACGTTTTTTATTTTTCGCTAGATATTTTTTTCTTTTGGAATTGTCAGAAAAATATTACAGGTATTCATAGCCTTAATTACCTATCTCTATTTTATTATTACAGACATAGTAGATTTTACAAAATTCTCCACGAAACGTCGAACTACACTCTTACTTTTGCCTAAACATACTAACTGTAGGCGTACATTGGTTGCACCTCTGCCTAACCGTTCGGTGAATACAGGCGTGATGGTGTAGTATAAGAAATAATACGATGAATGCATCGTATTATTTATTATACTACACCTTATTTTACAGTATTTTATGAAACAGCTAAGACTTTATTTGTCTTGATTTATACGTCACCATCATCAACAACATATTAGCAGTAGGACGTCCACTGCTGGACGTGGCCCTCCTCCATAGATTTCCAAAAGGACCGGTTGGAAGCGGATACATATTTCTTTATTATTGTGCTCAATAATTAACATTTAAAAATCAGAAGTGTTCAACGACTCTTGTCGCTGACGGTTCATTATTATTAAACTAGCTTTTGCCCGCGACTTCGTTCGCGTGCAGTATTTTTAAGTTAATAGTGTTCATACTGTTTCTGTCTAACCCCTATGTGACATAGCGTGATGAATTGTACCTAAGATTACAGCTCAGGTTACTGCCAACACAATGCCAAAAGTTTTGTTCAATCGGTGCAGGAGTTAAACAGTTATGCGCGTACATACAAACAAACAGACAACAATTCTAAAAACCATTTTTTTGGGTTCAGTATAATGTATTTAACATGTGAGAATTACTCTTTATAAAAAATATTGAATGTACAGAATTGGCCTCGTTACGATTTTATTATATGTATAGATTCATACATGTATAGATTCGATGTGACATCCAGCCAAAATCTATATGGCCGTGGCGGTCACATGATTAAGTAACATCTACCTAAAGCTTCCCATTTTAAAAGTATTTATGTACGAGCTGCCTCGGCAGCCTAGTGGTCCTAAACGTGATTACTAGAGATCTTGGGTTCGGTTCCCAGGTCGAGTAAAAAGTGTTATTGAGTTTTTCTATGAAATTCTCAGTAGCAGCTCGGAGCTAGGAATTGTGCCCGGTTAATGGCAATAGGCGCGAGCCTATTGCCATTCGTAATAGGGAGCTCCTGTAATGATAATTATCAGATTCATTAAACTTCATTATAAACTAGTTTTATATTTTTTTGAACAGTTAATCTTTCGGCTAATCTGATTACATCAATAAAAGGTACAGCCCCAAAGTGCACACGTAATATAAATTTGTCCATTTTATTAATACATTTTCGAATACAGGGGAGATATTGTACTGCAGTAAAAAAACTTGCCTATTGTGAGTCCAGTAGGTAATAATTCCGTACCCTACACATTCAAGCAAGGTCATCTACAATAGTACACCGGACTTGACCCTTTGAAAAGCGGTAAGTATATCAAACGAGGTATCTAAAGAATTTAAATTCTTAAGGCCCAGTAAATACGCAAGCATTCATGAGCTAGGTAAGTTAAAAAATAGAGCAGTTTGTATAAAACTTTCGAATAGGTACATAAATCAACTAAGAGAGAGATTTAAGTAAATTTATTGTAAAAAAAAATACTTTGTATAGTAGCCTCAAAAGCAAAAAAAAAACTTCTTAACATGCAACTGGCCACTCGTAAATATTTATAACTTTGCTAACGTAATATTTAAAACGTATTCACTTTCTGTTTATTTCATTAAAGCTCTTGAAACTTCAGTTTTAACTAATATGCTGTACGGTCTATTTTCGAGAACTACTTACAAAATGAAAAGTTAAAATTCTCTATTCAAACTTTTCTCGATTTTCAGTTAGCCCTGGTTTGTAGCAATGCGGATACTCCGCGTACCGTACGCGTAAATACGTTACAAAACCGATACATAGTGCCTCTTAGCCTAACTTATATTATCCTAGTGCCTATTTAGGTACATTTTACGCGCATACAGAATTAACCAGAATGATATGCGCAAAACTGTTAACCTAATTCTAAAACGTTGAAAAATTCTGAGTAGTCTTTTCTGGTGATAAAGGACACTGGTCAAAATTATTTTGTAAGTTTGTGTGATTGAATGAACTTGTCAATACAAAACAATATACTTTATATTTAAAATATACAGGTTCTAAGATGAAGGATGATGGAAATTGTTTTGGCTAAATTATTTTTAAAGAAATAATTTTCAGGTTTGGCAATGTTACATATACTTTTAATACATATAATCACATGATAAAAACACAGACATTGTTATGCCACTCCTGTAAACATGACAAAAGGAACATCACGAGCTATATGAACCATGAAGGATACACAAACGTCGGTTTTGATCTCTTTATACGCGATTTATTATTATTCCCGATTAAAAACGTTTTTTTTTTAATTTTTGTATTTTTTTCAGTTTCTGTTAGCTAAGTTTGAAGTCTTAATTGTAACGCGAAAATGGCGTGTCCTTAGTAACAGGGTGGGTGTCCGCCATTGCTGGAGCCCCGCCAAAACATAGACTAGTGACTGTTCGCGCCCAGCGGTGAAAGTGCCGCTAATCGATACCACCCACCGATAACCTGATACAAACAGCTGATCTACACAACTACACCACCTATACCGAAACTTCACCCTCCGTTTGCATATTTAAATAAATTAAACCATAATAGATATGTCATGATAAAACATCAAAATAAAAGAAAATGTCACGATGCTGAAAATTCTTTCATTCACAGAAGAAATATTCATGAATGTCAAAGCTTTTGTTGATGTAGCTCGTCGCTACGAACATAACTTCTAACGAGACCTTGCTTCAATACATTCTATTAAACGTTTACAATAAGATTGTTATACAATAAGTAAGAATATAATGTAGGTCAGAAGATTATAAAAAAATACGTATAATGCTCACCTCGATATGTAGGTAAGGCGGCAGCGCGCCAGTATAGCACATGTAGTGGCGCTGCGTGTTGGTGTATTTAGTTTAATCGCTTGCGGCGCAGTAGGGCGCATGCGCGGTGTTGCAGGCGCGCGCACCCTCGCCGGCTGTGACAGCGCGGCCACTCCGCCGGCACACCGACCTCGAGGCACACGCGCGCCCATCGCTCGCTACGCGCAGCAACGCCGGCCCCTCGCGGCCAGGAGCCCTCCTTGGCGCTTCCATCACCCTTACACTCGACGACACTACACCACCGGGGGCTTACCGCCACGGAAGCCGGCGTTTGCACACAGGGCTCGCCGGATAAAAGGTATACCTTTCATTATGTGCTTGCATTGACATGTCCGCCCTGGATCCCCTATTCATTTGTGGTACAATGCCACATTTAATTGTTTGACGGCTGGCAAAAAAAATATCCACTCCCGGCTGAACACCTGGAGTTGCTGCATTATGACAAAAGAGTGCGAACGCGATATAAATCGTCGTTCCTCTTTTGTCAGCTGCCGTATGTTGGTTCTGCCGTTAATCCTCTAATGACGAGTAAGGCATTGTGTTTGACCTTTCCTCATTACGGCTTCCACTAGAATCTGCATTATATACTATGTCTACCTAGTAAATCACCTATTTTTAATAGTACTTATGACGTTTTACTCATACGTAACTCCGTTGTCTACGAACACGATGCCTGTCACTCACGCACTTCGTGATCAAAGTTGCATACTTTATGAATGTTTCTTCTTCGCACTTGCTAGGAAGAGACAGTCGTAGTTATCACTCATCTTGTCCATTATGTCCTAAAATATTGAACTAGTTTTTCAGTTAGCCTAGAACACGTTGAGGCTACGAAAGTGTGCTTTTCAATTAATTTTCGTGATTTACAAGCAAAGTCCTAACTAACTACTTAAAGTAAAGCGTTTTAACTTGGATCTCGTGCGGGTTTCTCACAGTAATAAAAATTTAAACAAACCATACGGCTGTCGTGCTAAGCGTGTTGACGTCGCGATTTCACGAAACGGCAAATGAAACATTATGTTTTTGATAGTCTTTGTGTCAAACACTTTTATTATCACTTATTTGACATGATTATTTTTGAGAATTGATACGGCACTTATTTACCGTTTTTTACTTCACTTCACTTTACATAAGACCTTTTATCTGGCTGCATAATTGGCCAGATACCAAACGTCTGTTTTGTGCGTACTGTCCTTTTGAAATTTTTAATATGGGATTCATGAATGAAGTCTTTCTTTATAATACCGCATACAATACGGGTGCATTTTATACGTTGAGGTATACCGTGGATATTGCACATACCTGCACGCATTCATATAAAGAACGTGCTGACACTCGAACCTACCTCAATGGAGCTTTCATTGAGCGAAGTGCATCCAAGTTACGTGTTCCGTGCTGCTTCGTGAAGCTTTTGTACAACCGTGCTCGTATAATAGAACACAAACTAAGTATTTTAAAGGTTTTGTTGAAGCGTATCTAAAGTCCTCTTAAATCGTCCTAATTTTTTTTAAATAAAAAATTTGGATACAGTGAAACTTTTCGGGGACAAAGACAAAGTATTTTAAATGCAATAAGAATTTGTTAATCCGATTTCAATTCAATACAGTGCGTGGTCCGACATGCACTTAGCTGGCTTTTTATAAAACTGCAATAATAAAGGCCAACACAAACGACGGGTTTCCCAACAATGATTCGTTTGTAAAGAGTGTGTATTCATCGAGAACACGATGTAATCGTTATTTACGGATTTGTGTAGTTTGCAAATAATGACGTTATTCTTTGGTAGCAATAAAGACGTGATTCTAAAATCTTTTAAAGTTCCAAATTGTCACGTTGCTGTATCAATTAAAATAGAAACTTCCATAGATTAGTACCTAATCGTATAAAAAATAGTAGTAGTAAATAGTAAATCAAAGAAAATATTACTATCGGTATAAAATTAGATAAAGTTGTAATAATTGTCCGCTAAAATAAATAATCTGTAATACATAATTATATTTTTTTATATATTTTATTTTATTTTACGAAGTTTTTTATTAGGTACTTATGTACTTACTTAACTATATATGCAGGTATGTGCTTGTTACCTTATTGCATTTATTCCTTAAACATTATGGCATGATTCATATGTTATGGAACGGGCGCTATCGGTTTAGATTGGCCATCTCTTAACTGCCATTACTTATAATCTTTATTTTATTGCTCGTCACCTACATTATTTTCACATAAACATAGAAAATACAGGAATAAAGTAGGTAGCCAGGATTTTGTAAAAACTTACTTGAAAACAGTGTTCGTGGAGTTTCTTGTACATTCTTCTTTATAGAGACCTACATTTTGGAACGAGCAACTAGCTTCAACTTTTCGACTAACTGACTTACTCCTTGACAATGCAAAAGTACCTGTAAATGGTTCAATTGAAATAATTGTATTGACTTTTTACTTTGACTTTAACAGTCTTTTGTACATTGAACATAACACAGAAGAGGAAGTGCACCTGTATTTGCGCATTTTCATGAATAATTTTTTGCGCATATACTTGGGTATTATTTCCTGCGTACTTGGCTAGTTTCCATTGCGATGAGCCGCCGTGACGGTAATTCTGTCGGGAGACTTATATCATCATAATATATTCCACGTGGCATACCTAATTGACCTCGCGACGCTGCAGGCGCGTGTCCTTCAAATGCGCAACAGTACAAAGGCATTGTTACGGCTAATTAAATTGCAACTTTTCCTCCATATTGAATACTAGCGCTGGAAATATATGCGGAAAAAGTCGTGGGTGAAAACCCATGACTTTGCCCACGTATATTCTTTTACAAATTCCTATTTTATTTTTAATAATTAAATAAATTTACATTCATACATACAATCACGCCTGTATTCCCCGAAGGATTGGACAGTAGTGTACCAATGTACACCCACAGTTAGCCGGTATGTTTTAGGTCTCATGTAATATGGGGCGAGCCTTAAATAAATTCATAGCGCTCAAAAAAATGTAGCTTCCTCTTAGTTAAAGAATTTTCAGAATAGGACCAGTAGGCACTTTCTGAAAATATCGTTCAAAAAAAAAATCTATGTGAAATAGTTTTATTAGTTTTTTTTTAGTCTTGCGTAGTATATTTGTAACGCTCTTCTCAGTGCTTAGAGTTCAAATTACAACAGTAGAAATTGCAAAGTACTTTATATTAAAATAATACAGTTTTACGACATTGTGGTTGCTCCCTAGTCCCTTTTCTCTCGGGAATCATACCTCTACATACAACCAAGATCCAAGCTATTGAATCAACACTCCGCAGTTAGAATATATTAGCCAGTTCGCTAGGAAGTTGCCTGCATTTTGGTATTATGGGCGTTTTTTTGAATGTATCGTTCAACGCGCGGGTACACTGCTAATAGACAATATTAAGGATAATAACCATTACCTATTTATTAATTGTAACTTGTGTGTTCTTGTCCTACGGTGACCCGGCTAAACCAAGCAAGCTGAAGCAAGCTGTTCAAGCAATTTCAAACTATTTGCATCAATTTCACAATTATAAAAATTGCCTATAACTGCGCAATTTTAGATTCCCGTAAAAGAGCAATGATTTCCAATATGGCGTTAGATATTGCCCGGCGATGCTGACTGTCCTATTGACACAGTCCCTTAGTCTCCCTTTATGATATCCGCGAGGGGCGAAACCCTTCCGCTATGGCAACACGGACAAAGAGAACAAATAAAATTATATTCCTAATAATACCTATAGTTAGTTATTTTAGCCATTCAATCATTCAAATTTGGGTATCGCAGTCAAGGCCTATTCAAACCTGAGCGATATTTGCTGCCGCTGTGGGTAGAGGTACTTACATACCACGCGGGTTTCGCTCAGGTATTTAGTATCAAGTACCGCGGCTAGAGCGACGAGACGCTGTGGGTAGAGGTACATACCACGCGGGTTACGAACGGTAGCGAATACCGCTTAGGTCTGAACAGTAATATTACCGCATACCCACTGGGTTTTCTCTGCCGCAGACGGTAGCGAATACCGCTTAGGTCTGAATAGGCCTTTAAATGGTATTTTTACAATAGACTTTAGCTTTGCAAATACAGACGTCGATGGTGATAAAAGAACTAGCCAAGTGCAGAATCGCATATGAAGGGTTCTGTACCACGCGACGGTAAAATATTAAGGTCGCGCAAAAAACTTTGAATAAAACACGTGTTATACTAGAAGCCCTTTAATTTTTAACTTTATTTCATTTTTATTATTTATTGCTATAGAAGCCCTAATATACACTTTCGCAAAATAGGTACACACTCCCGTGCTTGAAATTTTCGGTTCAAAACATACATGTCTATAACAGAGGAACAGACAGATGGACGGATGAGCTAGAGACATAGGTTTCCGTTTGCATAATCTGGTTCCGGAACCCCAAAAAAGCTAACATTTGCGACTGAAAGAGCTTCTTAGCGGAAACAGTGAGCTACACAATTTTCTACTGCTTTCATTAAAAATAGAATGTTAAATTTTTACTAAAGAATTAGAACTAGTAGGTAACGTTACAAACTCATACGAGTTTGTGACAAAAATGGCATAACGCGAGAAGAAAATATAGACAAACTTTTAGCACAAATGCCGATTTTTTTAAATATCAACCTGCTACATTTTTTTTAAATGATCATGCCACTAAATTCAAAACGTAATGTATTTTATTACTAAGATTGGAAATCACCAGATTTGGGGGATCAGAAAGTATACATATTTGAGTATTTTTTATTACATGAATAATTCTGTAATATTGTTAACATTTCCTTCATTTTAATATACCACCTTTGGCCGTGAAGCTAGCATACTTTAATAGCGGTAAAGGTGCTACATTTCCATATCATTTGTCTTACGACTACGGCTGGTATTTAACTAATGTCTTGCCTACAGTGGAAATATGATAGGTAGGCTCTTTAAGACTATATGTATTGACCTAGAAAATAGGGCACGAAAGATGAAATGCCAGGACTGTTGGAAATACCTACCTACTGACTAAATAATTCATACTTTCTTTGAAAGCCTAGGCGACCATCTTAATAAAAATGTTTTCTGCAATTTTGAAATACTTACATGTTATTATAGGTACTATAACTTATTTGACAGCAGTGTAACTGACCGACTTCTTAAAAATTCAAACCTGCCTGTAAATTGTTTAATTGAAATAAACGCTTTGACTTTGATTACAAATTGAAAAAAAAATTCGTTGTAACACGAACTTAAATGAATTAAATACTTACTTAGAGGACTTGCCCCTATATGGGTTCAGAAAATTGATTGTTGAAATTGAATCACACACAACAGTTTTCTATAAGTGTTTGATCAATTATCGTGTCTCCGCATTAAAACACTCTAGGTAAATCACACCTACACCAAGTTGTTAGACAGCAGACAACTTAGTCAACCTACTAAATCTATACCTATCGACATACCAACCTCAAATGACCTCAGACGAGGCGAGAGAAGTAGACATTAAGCCCAAAATGTAACGCCGAGTCCTTGTCCCGTTAAATTGTGCTAAGCCGCTACAAAAACTAGGCTATCGAGACGGTCCCATTCAGTGCGGCTATCGATCTTCACTCTAGCATCACTTCTCCTAACAAAAGCCACCTTCTTAAAAACTCGAACGAACATTTTACTTTTCAGCTGTAAAATCTATACTAACATTATTAAGTTGGATAGCTTTTTTGGTCGAATGAGCTTATCTGCAGAAATACTAATAAATAAAATTTAATTAAATGAATATAGGTATTTTTACAATAATAAAAAAGCGTAAAAACCAATTTATATTAAATTAATAAAACTAATTAAATTAGATAAATAAAACTAAATTAAATATAAAATTCGATTTTAAAAATTATTTCGCTGATAGGAAGCTACGTTATCCCTGAGTGAAACAGACTGTATTTTATTATCAAAAAATTAGGGACGAGTAATAATAAAATTGACGTGGTCGAAGTCGCGGGCAATACCTAGTTAGTCTTCAATAAAACCCAAGAAGCACTTAATTATAGGCCTGTCCCTATCAAACGTCTCTTTATTGCCAATGTCGAAAATGGAGTGAGGACCTAAGAAATTAGTTAGAACCGCACTGTTGTGGCCTAAGATCCCGGAGAAGCTATGCCTACGTCATTTTAGCATGGCTGAAATTTTAAGTATAGACAGAAGAATATCTTGTTAAATACTAGGCCTTAGGTATCAGGTATAAAAGGTTACCCACTTACATTCAAGCTTTTATATTGTTAAGAACCATTATCCGTTATTGCCAGAGTCATTCCGTGCGCCATAACTTCAGCCAGACGGTTTAACGTTTCGACATTTAAAAGTTACCTACGCTACCTGAAAAGAGGTCCAGGATTAAAACTAGCACGAATGCGTAGAACCCTTCTTTATGACACATTCCTTTTTCTATGCCTATAATTCAGTCTCAAATGACGTATGTCTGGCGGCTCTCGGATCTCAGACTATAACTGCTGAGACAAGAAGTATGGAACGGAGAAGTTTCCAAAACTTTGTAGCCAGAGCATCGCGTGAAACGTTTCGTTAAAATTATGTCAGATCAGACACCGTCTTTAACGTTTTCATCGATGTTCTGAAATTAATTTTAGTTTTTTTTTAATCCATGCTTGCTAACATTGTAAATGCGAAAGTAACTCTGTCAGTCAGTTACGCTTACACGACTAAACCACTGAACCAAATTTTGTCGAAACTTGGAACGGGGTAAGTTCGAGAAAGAAAGAAAGAAAGAAAGGACATAGGCAAAGACAAACTTTTTAATCCGCGACTTCGTCTGCGTCCGCGATAACCGACGTTTATGCGGACGAAGTCGCGGGCAAAAGCTTTCTTTCTATATTCTTTTATTTGTGGATATTATGGTTATAATCCTATAAAGTCCGTCATACCGCATGAATCACAGAACTTGGCACTGGTCGTACAAGTAATAAATCGAGTCAAAGGAATTTATAGTCAATTGAAATATTATGCGGTTATGTATAAGTACGTCCGGGCTTCCCCGATATTCTTCGATATAGAGAGGTCGACCGGAGGTCGTCCTGAAGGGGTTTTCAAAAATGTCAACGTCAAGTGGCACTTTTGCGGTTGGGGGAAGTAATTGAAAGATAAGCAAAAAATTTAAATAATAAAATGTACACGATATTTTTATTTTTATTGTAAAAATATTTTTCTCAGACTCGTCCGGAAAAGCATCTCAATTTCACCTAAAAGTCCGGGGTTTTTTAATGTTTTTTTCCGGCTTCAACAATTAAGGTGATGGCTGTCCTAATCGTATACCATCATTTGTCCAACACAGGAAAAGAATAGTTAGATAGAAAAGGGATTAAACATTAGAACTTTAGCGGTTAGAAATAACGCTACGCTATGTACGTATGAATGAAGGGCATATTTTCTTCGTAAATAAGAATGACTGGTTCCTTGGTAAGTAATTTAAAATGACTAGAAATTAGGTTTTTTCGTGCGGTGACGGAAAGTGTTCTCAAATTGCTAAGAAGGAAAATCCACTTTGCGTAAGCACAAATTGAAAAACCAATTTTCATGATTTTCCTATTTTCTTTTCTCGGTGGCAAAAAAAGGTTTTCTTCTCCACAGAGATAAACAATTTGTAAGTATAGGAGTGTTCTAAGAGATATTATATTTTATTTAGGGCAGGTACTAAATTACCGAATACGAAACAACAGTTCAAGCATAATAATGTATTGTTGAAAAATTTGACTTCGTGCAAATAAAGATGTAATACATCGACCAATATTAATGTTTAATGCCAATAAATGTTTGAGTATTCATACCAAATAATACTGAATTAAATCACTCTTGAATTAAAAACAAAAACATTGATCAAACAAGCAAAAATATTTTTTTTTCTGTTCAAACCGTAAAATTGACGTATAATCTTCATTAAAAAAAATAAGACATTTTTATAAAAACGAAGCCATTTCGAAGTAGTAAAATACTCTCAAAACGGTTTCTAAGGATTTACTACTCCAATTTCTCAGCTGGGATTTGTTCGACATAATTCTCACGTTGTAGGTATCTCTAGATAAGTCATCCCGCACCCGTATACAGGTTGTAGGTATAATTTATAAGTCTTTGAGTAAGACAATCCTTTGAAGTAATGATAATGAGCAATCTCCGACTTACCTATCCCGCCCTGAAAGCGCTGAAAGGTACCATTCGAAGAAATATGTTTTCTTTTGTAACTATTTCGGTCTCTGGGAGTCTGAACCTGTCTTTAGTTATAATAAGCGAAAGATCGAATGGAGCTATTTTTATATTATCATACAAAATAAACCTAGACATAATAGGTACCTACTTAGGATAATTAGAAACTCTGTAACAGACACTTCTTAAAATTATTCAAACGAATATCCATATTGATATTTACTCCGAACTAAAAGTTTTTCAACTCAATGAACCAAACATTTCAGTTCAATGATTAGCATTATTTTCATGAAAATATATACATTGAGCAGAGCTTTTACGCAACTCTGCTTCTTTGTTTGGCAAAACATATTTAGAGCATAGTGAACCTACATGCATATTTATTCAACCTCGATTTGGCGACTCAATCATAACTTTATACGAAAACGAATCAATACAAGGGTGCTTCTGTATTATAGGCGACATACTCATTCAAGCTTTGCTTACATATTTTTGTATTACGGCCAAGGACACACTAAATATTAATTTCCATCACCTATTATTCTTTCCTTACAATTTCAGTATCGTTATAAAAGCTTGAGGCTTAAGAAACACCGTAAATCGTGCCGAACTTAGTTTACACGCTAAACGAACGATCACGCAAACATTGTTGAATAAATCTTTACAAATGGAACGTTACATTAGCTAATTAAAATTGTAAGTGGGTGTGAGATAAATGTATCTCGAAGACAAGAGATGGAAATCTGCATTTATTTGTCAACACAGATGTCGCCACGTGTATCAAACGTGTCAGAAGAGCTAATTAATCAAACATGTTACCTGTCCTTTTATTGTGAAGCTGAATGATCGCTGCGTGTAATATTTTTGCATTAATTTACAACTTGTCTGTCTCCTTATCGTAGTTGGCAGATTCATTCACGCAATCATTTTGTATGCGTAATAAAATGTTCCTATCTAATGACCTTAAGAGTACTACGTACGTGTATGGAACGAAAATAAATCTAGACTTGACTCTATTTTAATCTTAGGTGAATGTTTTTCATTGATATTTTTTTTTGTGAATTCTATAATGTACCTATAGGTAAATAGACTATTTACTACTATTTACTATTTACTACTACTAATAATAAAAAAACTCGTTGATTTATTTATAATACATAATAAATAATTTTTTATATAAAAATAAAACATATAAAACTATAAATTTAAAAAATAGTAGCCCACCGATATAAAGAACAGGGTGGAAGCTACGCCGGGTGGAAGCTTGGACTAAGTTTTCCTATGAGAAAGGAATCTCCTAACAGTATTTTCTTTTTATTATACATTTTGGAACACCGACATCTCCCTTCTCGGAGGTGGGCCCTAATAGCTGCAACACAATTTTGTAAACCTGTTTTTAATTCCAATAAAATATTTGAATTTAGATCTACTAATTTAAAGGGCACAGAAAAGCGTCGGCGTAACGATAGAAAAAAAAAACATCTTCTACTTGAATACATAAGCGGTGTTAACCTAAATACGTTTTGAGGCGATAATGCCAAGATGTTCTAGTAATGAGGCACAGGCAAGCCCTTGTAAAGCCAAAGCCGGAAAGCCGGAATTAAAATGTACGAGAGCGTCATAAACGTTGCCGTTTCATATTGAAGTGCGAGTTTATTTTGTGTTACCAAGTTACTTTTTACATAGATTTCATTAAGGCACCAGTTTATTACAGGAAATAGAGGTAACAAAATTAAAAAGCGGAAAGTATGGAAGGGACATCGTAACGAAAACTTTTACCATGTATTCAGTTCCCGATTATTCTTAATGTTTCGAAGATTAAAAAAAAGACCTGCTGCCTATTGTTCTGTTCTGTTGTGTTTATGGAATCCCGCGTTGTGTAATGGTCAATCGCTACTACCACAGCTACTACTAAGCAAGAGGTCGTGAAATTCGGTGAAATTGATTCCCAGGACGGGCAAAGTCTTATTGGATTTTTCCAAAACAAATTTCTGAATACCAGTCAGTATGCTGCATTTGTAAGTTAGTAAATGGGACTAAAGATGTGGTTTTGCCCCCTTTAAATAACAAAACCAAGACCGTCAATATGAGGGTGTAGTGTTGTACTATACCCAGGTACCTCTCTACCTGACCCTTTGAGGTAAGCAAGCGTGATGTTATCTGTTCCATACTAAAATGTACTACGTACTGTTCTTCGTACTCCTAAACTATACGTAAGTCCAAACTGACCTACTTTACCCATTGTTTTGACATTGAAGAGGCAAGTCTTGCATTAGATTCGCAACTACGAGTACACTTGTCAGATAGGTATTTGAATGACTCGTGCTCTTTAGAACTATGAAAACTTCTGCAATTTTATTTCATTGCTGAAAGAAAGTAAACCTTTTTGACATAAAAAATACAGAACCATTCAGAATTGAAAAGTTGTCATTGCTCTGCTCTGTAGTACCGTACGCAATTAGTTAAGTAATGCTCTGTTCTAAAATCCAAATGAAAAAAAAAACTGAAAATAGGGTCTTCTTTCTTTTTTATTATCTCGTTTGTATAGATTCGAGTTGAGAATCACGGTTACCTCCTTGATTTTTACGATGATGTTAAACTGCACTTTGTGTATGGTTTTATTAAAATTCTATCAGAAAACGTCGTTCCGTTTAAATATCATGAGTTATATATTTGGGCATTAAAGGTACACAAATTGGTCAGCTATTATATTAAACCATGCGTGCCGGTGTAATAAATTCTTTTCAGTGGAGAATTAATTAAAATTCAACGTTGATTGCTAGCTAATAAATCAGGCCAATATGCATTACAAACCGACAAAAAATCTGTGAAGCTTTAATTTGTGAATAGCAATAGTACCTCTACAATAAAGCTAGGTGTACAGGAAAATAGAATAAGCTAAAAACCTGCAATTCTATCGATCTTTAAAGCCTAAAAGAAATACTGAAAATGTAATAATTATACAAACTAACTATAAAATGTAATAACTATAAAAACTTCTTGGTGACACTACCAGTTTTTATTTTTTTATTAAAAATTTTAGAATCAACAACATAATATCGAATAGTCTGTATAACCAATATTGTTTTTTAGAAAACGCTAAATCGAACTCAATAAAAAATAACTAATTTCGTAGCAGTTTTTAGACAAGTTTAATTTCTAGAAAATAATAAATATACCTACTGTGACATCATCTATATTTTAATTAGTTGTGACAAGAAAAACAAATAGGATTGCTAAGAGATTTAAATAAGTAATTATAATCCATCGATCGCCGTCGCGTCGGTCACTGCAGTACTCACACAGATTCAAGGGCGGCGCGATGCCTACTGCCGCTTTTCACACGCAATGTCGTTGCTAACTTGATATGGCTGCTATTTAGTCGCGTGTAAAGAACTTAACATATTTGTTTTTACTTTCGAATGAAATGAACAAGGATTTTATGTGCAAGAAAACATCTAGATTGCGAATTGTCATGTAAACTTTTTGGTTGCAACGAGACGCGAACTAAAAAGTTATTATTCTGAGTACTAAACTTTTTTGTGGTTAATTTTACTCTTTTTAATTTATTTATTTATTGACACACCAACGGCTTATTCACTAAATCATTACATTGTTATCTATTTATCAGCTTTGCGGTGAATTCGTCACTTGGGTATAGGTGTGCACAGCACTTGTACAATCATTTTTAATCATAATAAAGAATTATAAAAAATACATTGAAAACATCATTACATCATTTAAATAGGGATACAAAACCGATTATAAATTAAAAATATAAAAATTACAAATAAAACAATAAATTAGAAGACATTACAGTAGTTATTATTAAAATTAATAGAATAGATTAGAATTGTGGGTTAAATAATTAAATTAAATTAAAATGTACATTATTAAGTACGTGTGGTGTACGTAAATTTGATGAGTTTTTTTTATAGAAATGTTACAAGAAGGCCTAACGATACTCAATTCAAACAAATTTCGTACTAACTTGCCACATACGCTAAAAACATAGCCAATAAATAAATATTTACTTTACTTTTTAATGGTTTTCATTTTGTTTTTAATCATAACTTTCTTGTATTTTTATATTTAAACAAAACCTTTTTCTGGAAATCCTGTATTAACTAGTAGTCATAAGCCCGTAAGTCTGGCAACCAGTCCTACGAAGGGTTTTTCCTGTTCATTGCTTAAATACTGGCAATTTATGTTGAAAAAAATTGAAGATGCCATTAAAGTTTTTTTTCTTAATTTATTCTTCAATGAACCAAATGGCTTTTTTTAAACGTTTTTCGTCAAAAACAGCCTGTATTTTTAATAACAAGGTAACTAAAAACTATTTTGCTTAACCTTCAACATTTATTTAGGAAATATTAGATACTTTATAGGGTCAAACATGCAACGTGCTCAAATAAAATTTATCTTATTATTCAGAACAATTTATGTAGGTTGTTAAGATAAACACGTAATAAATGTACACAGTAGGAAACGTAGGAACAATTCCCAACGAAGCGGTTCCTCCGTCTAAGATAAATAAGATATGCTTCAAATTAAGCTCGCAATTTTCTTTGCTTGATAGACGTATCTCTGATTCTCAAGTATTCAACTGAATTGGACCACCCTTTTTACTCCTGCCCCCATCCCTTTAGAGGCCTAACATAAACGCGCTAACTTAAAAATATTTGATTCGATTTTCGAATTGAAAATACGGTACTTTACGATAGATGGTTTAGAAGTTATGAGGGAACAGATGAACATCCATACATACATACATACATACATACATACATACAAACATACATACCGGTCAAACTCATAACCCTCCTTTTTGTATCGCCGTAGTCGGGTAAAAAAAAACATAACTTTTTGTATTAGTCTATACACACCTAATAAAGTCGAATAAATATTCCTTTCCACCGTTGATATGTCTAAGTATTCTCAATTCAGTCGCAAGTTCATAGGTGTACGTCGGCGTTCGAGATAAAGGCGACATCCCAATACATTTTCCCAAACCACTGAGCGCAGTAATAATTCAGCCGAGCCAACGAGGTACTGAAGTCTTCCAGACCAATTGAGGTAGGAACATTAATCCGGCAGATATAAATTCTCACCTTACTACCTGCCTTTCTACCTAGTTTAATTCTTTAATTGAAATTGGAACTAGGTTGAAACTTGAGAGAAGCAAGCTACCTGAATGAAAAAGATTTAAATTTTCCTACTTCTTAAAACTGGCTTTGTGCTTTATGAAAAGCGACTTAAAGTTTAATTTTGATTGTAGTTGCAGTTGACTTCAAGATAAAAAGTGATTACTTACGAGCGATTATTTTTATTCTTTATCTTTTCGTTCTATTAGTTGTACGGAACTCTTAATCACGTTTTCTTTAATAGTAACAAAACCCCGACTATTGCTTTAGTCGGGTAATAACTGACGCATAAATCTACCATGTTCTCTAACAAACAATGTATCCGTTGTAATCCTATTTATCTAGATCTAGGTCAATCTAGACTTAACTGGTAAGGTTTTTACTACTAAAATATTGAGTAATGTGTCTGGTAGATGTTTCTTGACGGCCAACCATCATACATGGAGTCAAAGGTTTTAATAGGTAAGCCTCTCAAACCCTGCTACGGCGACAATATACTCTATGTTTATGTGTGATTACTATAACGGGTGTAAAAGACACGGCTTTTTCTGAGCCATACCAGAACACCTTCTGTTAACTATGAAATTGCCGATCCAAGTTCAAACTTTAAAAAGAAATACGAAAACCAATACAATTTAAAATGTTATAACCACAGATATTTTTATATTTCTATGGTTATAACTCAACTTTTACGTAATACCCTCAGGACCTACTGCTGCATGCAGCAGTAAACACAATTTGCAGGCTACTATACTATGCCGCAAAAGGCATTAGAATGAACACGGATGGGTTTTAGACAGTAAGAGCCTAACACTCCCTTCCGCTCTGCCCTGGGCGGAAGAAATAATTTGATGATATCCCACCCAAAAAAAAAAGGCAGCATGTTTAGTTAACGGCAATGTGAAGTGTATTTACACAACCAGTTTTCATAGTTACTTACCCACTAATAGGTAAACACATATTTACCCACATTTGCTAACCATATCCAAGCACTGTAGCGTAATTTTCTGACGGCTTACGACCATTTGTTCATTACGAATACCTGCCCAAATGACGGAATATACAGCTTAAATGTACACGGACGGAATATGGGCTGCTCTCAGGCGAGACTTTTACACCCCCAGGCAATATCCAGCCCAAAAAATAAAACCTATTTTTATTTTTCGTATGCGGTAAGTGCTAAAAATTTCAGCATTCACGACTGACGTAACTGACTTTTATCAAGTGAGTCTGACATGACATGTGAGTAGCAGAGAGAATACTCCTTGTACAGTAAAAATATATTAATGCTTACTCGTACAGGTCATAAATATTCGATTACCTGTCTCGACACCGCTATCTTCTCTTAGAATAAAGACGTTCATATATCTTATTCCACGCGTTTTAGCTCATGCGTCATTCAGAACATCGTTATCCGCAGATTCGAAATTCAAAAGCGACTGTAACTTTTGACGTGTCTTTAAGGCGCGGTTCTACTGAGAGCTATTAACTATTAGCTCGGGGTTATTTTGTAGTTCAAGAAGACCTGACAACAATTTGATTTACAAGGTTAAGCAGAAATGGCAATGTAATAGTATACTAGTTAATCGCTGTCAAAGGGACCACGCCCTTAGGCGTAAAAAAATAGTTTTGATCAATTTCGTAATATAAAATTCCACTTCCTTCTGACCTTTACAGCCTTGTCACTTTATCACAGTGACAAGATTTACTTTCCCAAATCGTATATAACTGTCTTTCCACCAAAACCCGACCGTCTTATCAAAGTAGAGCCAATCCCTACGATAAGGAAGTCTTTGCACTAAAACTTCGTTCAATGATTACCTAATCCTCTTTTAGTTTTCAGCAGTTAGATATCGAACGAACCCTTATCTCTATGACAGAAATGTCCAAATTGTAAAAAAAATACCAGCCTAATATTATCCTACTACAGGGTAAAGACCTCTTCTTAAACATAAATTGCACGAGGATTGATCACTACGCTTGCAAGCACAAATTGCAGACTCATATTAATTACTATTTGCTAATATCATCCGTGACTTCGTCCGCGTGACTTATTTCACCCGCGTGGCTTATCCACTCCTCCGCTTCGCTCCCATGAGTCGTAGCGTGATGTTAAATAGCCTATGTTACTCAGGGATAATGTAGCTTTCTAATGACAAAAGAATTTTTGAAATCGGTGCAGTAGTTTTGAATTTTATACGTTACATACAAATCTTTCCTCTTTAAAATATTAGTGTAGATGTAGATAAGTCCATGTTTCCACACAATGGTTTCATTAACCGACGTCAGTGATATCCAAGATTAACTTAGAAGATACACATTAATTGTAAAAAGCATTATAAGAAAGAAAATTGCAGACTTAAGATCTTTAATAATCTGTATTCTAGGATCACCGCGTCATCGTTTATTGGAGAATAAGTTACAATTACTGAGCATTAGGTACTGCGCAATATGCATAAAGTCAGGTAATTGCAATTTATTGCGTACACATAGAACAGTTTAAAATAAACTGCAATTTTCTAATGCACTGTACATTACACGTGTACGTAGCTAATAATATGATGCGAGACAAATTGTTTAATGACGCGTACTTACGCTATGGCATTAGTGGCACTATATTTAATTTAAACTGATTATTAATAGCAGACTTAAGTGACAGAAAACCACTGTCATATTAATTGAACTCCAACACTCAACTATTCTTTATTTATATTAATGATAGATTTTTGACGGGCCTGTTGGTCTAGTGGTTAGTGGCCCTGACTGCTAAGCCGGAGGTCGTGGGTTCGATTCCCACCCAGGACAAACTTTGTGTGATGAGCATGATTGTTTGTTCTGTGTCTGGGTGTGATTTATCTATAATATGTATGTATTTATAAAATTATATAAGTATGTATATCAGTTGTCTGGTTACCATAACACAAGCTCTGCTTAGCTTGGGATCAGATAGCCGTGTGTGAGTTGTCCCAAGATATTTTTTTTTTTATTTATTTAGATATTTATTTTGCCCGCGACGTCGCCTGTGTGTCATAAAACATAGCCTATGGTTAGCACTCAATAATAAAGTTTTTTTTTGCAATCGGATCAGTACTACCTCTTAATACTATAAAATAAATACGTACAGATTGAACAAAACGCACTGAGCAACCAACCGTTCTTTTTGGAAGTGTCTAATTAATTGGTTACAAATATGTTATTTAAAAAATTTATTAGATTAAACAAGGATACTTTTATTTTAGAAAACAACTTAAGGTTCCAGGAAAAATAAGAAATACCTCAGAACCGTGAGAAAAAACATATTATTATTTGGTTCTTGCTTCTCTCTATCTATCATTGAAATATAGGACGCACTGTTTCTTTCAAAATTAATATTAAATCAATGGTAATAACGTTTAAAATCAAACACCCCAGACACAACAAAAAAATAACAAAAGCATTTATAATTGCGGCAAAATTAATTAGTGAAATGAAACGCAGGACTAACAAACACAGTTATATCCAGCATATTTGCTTTCATACTAATTATGAATGTTCATTATAACGAACTCTCGCTCAGCTATACTGGTATTCACTTATTCAGCTTATTTAGATAGTGTCCCAACGGGAAACCTCGGAACTGATTTAAACTTAAACTCAGTGTTAGCACTAAATTAGGACTAAATTCGTCTGTTACAAAATAGCGTAACTGTAAAATTTTGGACCAGTTGTTTTTTATCAAGGAAGCTTACAATAAGTGTGTTTGTTGAATACGAATCTCTGCTCTTTTTTAATGTTAGGAACGTCGCGTCGATTTGAAAGCCTGGTTACACCCGAGCTTAGAATTGTATCTTGTGACGTTACCAACGTATTCTACTTCATACATGCAATGGTACAAATCATTTATCTAAAGTAATATTAAACCGAAAAAAAAATTGATTGAAATGGATATACTCAAAATCTCCTTAACCGATTTCAAAAATTATTATTGAGAGCTACACACTTTCAGCGAATAACATAGAATTATTTTTTTTAAATAGGCACCCCTAAAGCCCGTGCGAAGCCGCCGGGAAAACTGGTAAATTTATAATATTGTTAATTATACCTATTTTGCTTGGTAGCACTGGTATCACTATAGTATAACCAGGTACCGACACTTTGAATACTAATACAGGAAAAATTTTTAACCAGTGCGTAAATTTTGCCATAATAAACTTCAACACGTTTTATTAAACACGTATATTTTATTTTGATATGTCTTAGTACTAAAAAGAAAAGTTATCGCTTACGAAACATGTTTACTTAAAAACATATTTTATTGTCACTCGCGGCGCGCGTATCAGCTGAGCCGGCGCGTGCGTAGCGCGTAGGTAACAGCTGAGTCGAAGGTCGCTCGCCGCTGCGACGACGTACCTACGCGGTGTGGTTACTGACCTTTTTTAGTTTGGACTGCGATATGAAGTTACTTGTTAACGTAATTCCAACTTTTCCTTCATACTTCCATGGGCTTAGGACCATCAAAATGCATAATAATAAACTTGAATGAAGCACTAAGATAGGTATGCAACATAAACATGAAGATAGATAGATTCTCGTTGCTTAATAAATACACTCGCACCATTTCATAGTATTCGCGGTGAGTAAAGTTTGACATCGTGATTGATACGACGCGAGTACACGCGGCAACTGCAGGGCGCAGGGGTTGCGCGGGGTAAGAACGCTCGGACGTCAGGACACCAATTGCGCGTGGAACGTACTGACGGCGGGCGGGCGGCGGCGGCCCGGCGCTAGCGCATTCCCCACCCCCTCACCCCAGCCATGCGCCCGGGCGGCGGCGGCGAGTTTTCATTGATAGTATGGCGAATAGATTATGTCCATGTTTTGCTTATTTCAAACTCGGATAAGGATGAAATTTTTTTAATTTTTTTTTTTTAACTAAACACGGAAATGTGTTCTATTACTGACACTGAACTACCAAAAAAAATTTACGCACTGGTTAAAAACTTTTCCTGTATAAATTATAAATTAATAATTAAGTACTACCGACACGCTTTGCATGTCGCTGAGCAAGATAGGGCAGGGAAATACATGGGTAAAAAATATAAAATACCTGATATATTTTTTGTAAATCATATCTGAGAAGCAATTCCATTAACTGTTAGGAACGATCGTAATCCAATATCAGTCTCAATCTGTCAAAAAAACCACTTTACCAATTTTTTTTACATTGATTGTCGCTGAGATGAGATTGTCCTAGATTTTGAACATTTTTATTCTGTAGAAATGGCTTTTTGAAGGGCATGTCGTACTGTATAGATACAGAATTATTGCTCTTGTTATTAAAATTACATGTAATAATATTTGATTGATTTAAATATTACTAAAAATTATATTTCTTTTCTTTTCTAGAAGCAAAAAAACAAAAAATTTCATAAATCATTTCGAATACAATCTAAATACCGATTCCACAGACGTGAAAGTTTTGAATTACTGTACCTACACACGCATGCATTCTGCATAGCGAAACTTTTTTATATGACCTCGTGCATAGAAAAGCACGTTTGGCAACCCTAATCAGGACGGAACGTGCGGATATGACGTCACGCGTGTCCTTGAAACGCCCGCTGCATTCGACCACCCCTGCCTGCCAACTGCAGGGGTGGAGCACCTGCTTTAAATTGCAAAATTAATTGCGACCAGCTTTTCTATACAACGCGCGACATTCTAATTACAGGTAAATGTTTAGCTGACTTTTACCTGTAACACGGTATTACCACAGATTAAATAAGTACAGATACTTCACTCAGTAGAAAATTTCCAATACCTACTGCTATAATAGCCTATTCCGTCGCGTCAGCAACCACTGCAAACTAAAATATGCCTAAATGCTCAAGCATACAGTTGTGATCGCTTCGCACCGCGCGATCTTACAACAATCGCAGGGCTGCCTCTTCGATAAAATTAAATTAACATAACTTTTTGTGTCTATGTTATTGAGAACTGTGAATATGTTCTGACTTATATGTGGCAGTTTAAAATTGTATCGTAAATGTTTATAAAATATATTCTTTTTATAAATTGGTGCTGACTGTGCAATACATCTAGATAAAACATAATTATTCCTTCTTTTACTTGATTTGCACCCATCTACAGCACATAAGGCACCAGACGGCATCGTAGGTAACGAATGAAACTATTAAAATTGAACAACGTGCGTGCGTGCGCTTGCGAGAACCGCACTGAATTTGGTTCGCAAACGGCCCGAGACCGCTCGGCCGGGCGGTAGGCAATTATAGCGCGCAAGTACATAGAGTGACGGAGGCCTGGTATTACTACAATTAATATTGGATGTGTTTTTAAACATTTCAATGGTGTAAAGGTAAAATGTATTTACCACACATCTTAAATATTAATAATAATGTTCCAGATTCTGTCAAGTACCTACTTTGGTTTTACTTTCTGCCAAAAATTTCAGAATTCATGAAATAATTATTTATGAATTGCGTAACTTGGTGAATAGCAAAATTCTTGAATTTATATTACAAAAATATTTCAAAACTGGTTTTAATAATTATTTATTAAAACCAGTTTCCAGTTTAGCATATCTATAAGTGTATGCCATTATTGGCATACACTTATAGATATGCTATGACGGCGCAGTGGTTAAGAGCCCCATATGCATGAGGTTGCGGGTTCGATACCAGGTACATACCAACGGGACTTTTTTTAATTCATATGTAGTTTCTTTTACCTTGATCATCGCAGAAATCGGTAGAGGATACTTAAGTCTAAAATTTAGCAACCGATGTGATCAATCCTCGTGCCTTCTTTGTATGAGGTCTTTGCCAGTAGGACTTGTTTTATATAAGACTGATATTATAATACATTTTTATTACAGTTATATAAAGTAAGAACGTTCTATAGGACAAAAATAACTCAAAGACGTCATCTTAAAGGTACCTAGCAACCTATAAAATAATATTTGTATTATTCTCTACCTGGTAATACGACCTCCGCAAACTATTTTCGGCAAAGGCATTGATTATTTTGTATTACACAATACATAAGGAAAAACACAGATAAATAATTTGGAGACCCTCAGTTTTATTGAATCTAGTTACTACAGATTAGGTAGACTCTTTCCATCCTTAAGTCGTCTAGTGAGGTACTATTTTCCACTGAAATTAAACTCGCATAACGTTAGTAAGATGATTATTAAAACCATTCAAGCAGAACCGCCTGTCAGTTATACGGACTGACTGTCAAACCCCTATCGTTCCATATTCGAATATCATCTCACAGATAATAATTTAACTGTAAAATAAGGTTGAATATGGCTAAACCAGCCAGTCTTTACCGAACCTACATGTCAATTATATTATAAGCAACATAATTTGAACACAACCTGCGTGTAGTAACAATGTCTGTCTATTTTGTTTTTATCTTATCAAAACACCTTTTATGTGCCGTGTTTTATCGTGTACCTACCTACATGATTGAAAGTTGATAATAATAAATTACTACCACTTATCTACCTGTGAACATTATGAAGGCTGATTATGTTACGTGAAAAAGCTTCGAAAGATAGTAGGGTATAAAGTGACAAGTAGAACAACAAAAAGAGTTAATTGAAAACATTTAGATATAACATAAAGAAGGGGCATCATAAAGAAAACTATGAATTCAGAACATAATTCTACCCCTCCCAGCACACACCACAGAATTTTTATTTCATAAAAATAAAAATGTATAATACAACTTTTTATTCTTTTATATCTGACGAAAAATGTTAACTCCTCGTAGTATAGAATCTCGATTCACGGTAAAAATTTTTGGTACGTATGTACCACACTAAGAATTTCTCCAGCATCGTGAGTGGATGCGTTTATAAACATAACATACATATATAATATAAATTCACATACACAAACAGCTAAACCCGAAACAACTATCTGTACGCTATATAAATATTTGTTCCGCGCAGTGCAGTAACCAATCTCGCAGCCGCTGCGCTACTCATTGTACACTCAATAAAAACAACTCTAGGTGAATTTAGTCTCTTGTAGACAAGGCATTTTACCAATAATCCTGTCACTGCAAATTTAAGCCTCCCTTCGGCTCCACCTTGCCCCCGAAAGTGTCTAAAATACTAAAATATCTCACTAATTAGCGACATTCATTAAAAATAATCCCTGTGGCGGAGAGATAAGCAGCGCCCGGACATAGCAATTAATATTAAAGCAGACTGCTAACCTGCAGCTAATTATCTATTTAAGTCCAATACGGAGACTTCACTGAGAACTTAAACAAGACCGACGGAAGTAATAATTAATTAGGTAATTTTCGAATTGTGACCTGGATAAATCATGTTTGTTAATTGATTTAAAATACCCAGTAAAAAACATTGGTAATTTGAAAAGACGAAAATCATTAACGGATGAAAGAAGATGCCAAATAAAAAGATATGATAAAAGCCTTTTCGACAAACCTCCAATAAATAAGTACCAATTAAATTATTTGGCGAAATTAGATCATTACAGGTGAATTCTGTATTTTTTTTATTGTCAATAAATGGTGTCTTTTGAGAGGTGGTGAAACAAATCCTATTTACGCTTACTCGATATATGTAGTGACACACAAATGAGTCTGTTGGTGTAGCTACTGCTAAAAATGAATTCAACATTGCTTTTATAATTTGTTAAAAAAATATTTTGACTACCTTCTCTGTAGAAGTCTAACATACGCAACAATCAGTTTTAAATCACTTGGAGAATTATATAATGTTGTTGACGACCAGTCCTATTCTAAATAATTGCTACGCAATTACTACGCTCTGTTTACGTTATGCAGGATTTCTATGCGCTACGCCGCCGCCGCTTTGCGCTCGTGTAGCGTTATTTGTACTATTTCAACTTCTTACATAGAAATTCAATAGCACCGTCGTAACCGCGTAGTAGATTGCTACAGCAAACTGGCATAAAAGCCTACGACATAGTTTCGTAGCCCACGACCGACATTCAAAATTGAATGAGAATAGATGAAATACCGAAATTTCGTAGGCTCGTAGCTGGCCCTTGAAATGTTTTTGAAATATTGTGCGTACGCCTACGTAGCCTTAAGCTACGCAGCTACGCTTTTTTCAGTTATTAAAATGTTATATTGGCCCAATTAAATTAAAATCTAGCTGTTTTAAATGTTTTAACAAAAAAACTTGTCTTTGTAAAATAACACCAGCCTATTATTGTCCCACTGCACTGTATATTATAAGCATTGATCTCTATGGTTGCCAAAGGCGGATTAGCAATTTCAGGCTTATATTATTTATAAGTCCGGTTTCTTCAGGACGTTTTGCCTTCAGCTGTCAGCGACGTCTAAGATGAACTTAGAAAGTCTTTGTAATAATAGAAACCCAAAACAAACAATTAATTGCCCGGAGCAATTATTTCATTGGTATGTCTGAAGTACTGGGTGGGATGAGTACCTAAACTTCATTATGTTTTAAATGTATATTTGTATTTTGTTTTTCTTTTTTCTATTTTAAGTTTTGTGCCAATGACAGTAAAGATCTATTTTCGTTGGTAGACATTTACAAAACGGTAGACCCATTTACTGGATTTAAGGCCGTAAAATTTCAGTCGTGTGACCTAGATTTCAAACAACCAGTGACTTTCACATAAACGTAGGCACTCCATATCGTCTGCATATTCCCATTAAACGCAAAATGCCGGTTATTACCCATAAACCGTCACAATAACACGATACGGCCTCAGTATCCTTAAAATCGATATGCTAAAAGTCACTACTTTAATGATTTTAAATTATGGTGTATAATGTCCAATTGGCACGTGGCCTGTACTCACGTTTGCCCTTTCTGTGAAAACTTTTGAACGGGAAACAATTTAAATTTAGGGATATTATTAAATATTACAATTTTCACGTATTTTTTTCCTTATGACTTTGTAGGGCTACCGAATGTTTTGGTTCACGTTGGTCTCGGTCATAATCAAAAAGGATGTTATTTTCTTTATTTGAAAGTCTATTTTGAGATGTGTTATTTAAGAATTAAATTCACTAAATAAATAAAAAATTGGGCACGGTGTAACAGTATTTGTCGTAAAGACAAACTAAATTATCTTTAATTTTACTAGCTTTCGAAGTCCTGACAATAAAATTGGGCTTTTAAGACAACGTGCACAATATTATGAACTTTGAATATCCTGTTTTGTACCTACCTACCTATCTACTGTCTGTTATGGGAAAAAGCTTTTAAACAATAATCTGGTTGATCAGTTGCTGTCAACTGCTCAAACATGGACAAAGATAAACTTGGACAATGGTGTTGATTCTGGTGTGCACGAACTAAACCATGTCTATCTTTTTCTCTCAAATGAAACAAAAGGAGGACAGACATAAATAGAAGCAGTCAATTTTAGTTAATTTGAATCTTCGATACAAGCGACTTATAACGTGTTGACTTCACTCCGCGAAATTCAAGGCGACACTATAATTTGACATAACTATCTGAGTTATTATCTGCCACCGTCCTTTTGTTTAACTGACTTTTAGCAAGAGACGTCAATACTTACATTTTAGTTTAGTCTATGAACATACTTCTATACTATAAATGCGAAAGTAACTCTGTCTGTCTGTTAGTTACACTTTCATGGCTAAGCCACTGAACCAATTTTTGAGAAATTTGGAACAGGGTACGTTTGAACCGAAAGAGCATAGGCTACCTTTTATTCTGCGACTTTTTTTGCATCCGCGACTTTTACGGGAGCAAAAGCTAGAGCTGCATATTTTAAAAACAAAATGCAAATTAGAAAGAAAATAATACACAGTTACAGCTTATGTTCGTACCTATACAAGAGTGAGGTGTATACCGCCACTCTTCATGTAAAGGCTGTTTGAGGCATTCTCGGGTCTTATACAAATAGGAATTCATATTTATTTGGGGAACAAAGGATGGTAAGAAAGCTATTTTAAGTACACGAATTTTAGATGAGTAGCTTAGTGTTATAATACTTGTTGCTATTTTGGTAAGTCAGTTACAAAATCTACTAGGTATACACACATTACAAAGAGGTTCCGTTCACTTATTTTATTGTTAGTGGTGAACTACCTATTAGGCAATGTTCAGAAACAGTACTTGTCATCAATTTTATTAATTTTTATTTTTTTGGCAATAGGCTCGCCCCCTATTACATGGGACCTAAATATACCAGCGAACTGTGGGTGTACATTAGTACACCTCTGCCTAACCCTTCGGGGAATACACACGTGACGGTGAATTTTGGAACTTTTGGAACAACGATTCCAAAAATTCGTTCACTATTATAATAGAAAGTTACTCTATTTACGATTGTCATAGGCTATGTTTATTGATATACTTGACATCCACGTGATGTCACATGTGACAAAAGCTAGTGGAGGATAATTTCGATTGAAACTTTTACAAGTGTATTTGATATACAGCCAAACTTATTTGTCTTTCTACTACACTGCCAATATTCTTTTTTATTGTATGTGTTATAACTTCTTAAGCTTATGACACACTAAAGACAGTCATATAAAAAAATTGACTGCTCAACTCACTCACAACATTGTTTAAAAGTAAGCAAAGAATCAGCATTGCCACTCAAAGTGGCAATGCTGCCAGCCTTTTGGGCACGTGTCTCATTGACAGCGATGCAGATGAGTGTTTTGATGCCCTATGAGCTTCCCTTTTTTATTAACTGTAACTACATAGTTTGTAATTTAATTATTATTTAAATAAGTTTTATGTTTGAAAAATAAATAAGTACATCATACATTGCAAGTAAGGTGTATAACAAATAGTTTGTTTGAGCGTACCTACAATCTTACTTTCATAAACTCACTACAAAATTTAAATAACCTATTACCTAAACTGAACACAAACTGCATAACAAGGTCGCAGCGAGTTTCCCTTATGAAGTTAACGTTAGCAAATTGCACTTCATTTAACCGCTCGCATATAAAACGTTCAGAATAAGCCACGGAGCGACACGAGAACATTTGTTGAACGTTGAACACCAACCGTGATTGTCGTGCAACATGCAACATTCTATGTCAGTTGGTGTGACCTCGTAACGGTCAGTGCAAACAAAACAGCAATGTTCTACACCACTTTTGTTTATTAGCTGGCTTATGCCTGCGATGTCGTTCGCTTAAATGTCGATTTTCACGGGGTTTTTTTTCCAGAAGCCTAATTCAAAAATAAAAGTCTACAAATAAACAAACAAACAGATAGATAACATTAAAATTAAATTATGCATTTAAACAGCTATTCATTTTGAAATAACAACGTACAAGCAATTTTATTTCTTTGTTTAAATTGATAACAATGACAAGTTGATGAGCCAAGAATGTCACAAATACACGGAAATCCTGGAAAGATACCTCCTCTATGTTCTATGTTAAAGGGTTTGGTTTCCGTACTTAGTCCTTCAGTGGATCATTGTGTGGCATACGATACCTCGTCTTGAACAAATAGAAAATTTGAATTAAGATAGCAAATAAGAATATACTATTTTTTAAAACAGCGGCTGAATCTTATAGCATAATATTTTAAATCTCGGCAAATCTCACAAGAATACCAGAAAATTCTTGACAATAAATAAAATAAATAACTGAACACGATTCCATCTGGCTGACATTCAATAATCCACTTTCAACAACACTCAGAGGTGCCTTGGCATGAATTTCACTCACAATGCATTTTTCTCTCCAAGATTTTATCTTTTAAATCTCCGCCGTTGCAGTGTTTCTGTTTTCTATATTTTATATAAGATCTTTATGAGGTCGTGTCACGACTTTTCTGTTGCCTCTTGGCTAAAGGCCGTCGTATATCTTCTTCTACTTAATATAGGAGCACTTTTTTCTTATGAAGACCCGCTTTCCGGAGCTCGTAGCCCGTAGCCGCTACGCCGCGTAGAACTCTCGTAGCAACCTCGCGGTAATTTCCTTTATCGCTACGAATTTCTTTTCTTACACAGAGTGATAGCCACTAGAAGGGAAATATGTGGGTGGTTCTTTTTATCACATGTCATTTGCAGTAAGTAGCACAAAATATAGTAAAACAAATGAATGTCGTAGCCCTAGCTGTCTGTAGTTATTTCTTTCAGAAACGTTACAACTTTCGCTACCATATTATTTTGTTAGATATGGTTGCTTATACTAGATTTTCATTGTGATAACGCGAGCTCGAAGTTAACAACCTCTTTCAGGTAAGAATCTAACACACAATAACTGTTTGTAACTAAAAAATAAAGTAATAAAGGTGTTTGAACTCTCGCGTTTCTACTACGTCCTATATTGTGTGATTATTAAAAAGCTAGTATGAATATATCCTTAGGTTAATAAATACGTCACATCGCATGCTGCAGTACTCGTACAACATTATTGACTTTTAACTTGCCACCGATGCCGTTGAAGGCTCTTTAATAATTTACAGTTCATAGAAACAATACCAATGACGGCTGATTAATTTACAATAGAACTCGTTATAAGGGCTAGTGTTTAACCTTAGGAATAGAACAAAGACATGAAGGTAGAAAGTGACGTAAAACCTAGATTGTTGTGAACACATAACTGTGAGAGTGACATAATGAAAGTGCTGTTTACTCATGTTCAAATTACATATGGTTACAGCAACATTTTTGAGTTTCAAATTTTCCGCATTATTTATTTATACAGGGTAGATTTTAGAGACGGGTTACTAAGGGCAGGTACCTTACATGACTAAATGAATTGGATCCTACTTATTTAGCTTTAAAAAAATTGTTCGCGAAATTGCAAAGCCTATGTATAAGTATTGCAACACCTAATATCACTTAATTCTACTTTCGCTTTCAGTTTATTCACGTAATTCTACTTAGTTTACAAATAAAACTTTAAGGCCAAATTACTCCAAAAACCTAAGTAAGAATTTGTTGGTAAGACGAGGTTAAATTCCAAAACGTCATTCATAACGGGAATGTGTTAACAATTAATTCGGAAAAATAATCTTGACTGGTGCAAGCGAGCCGTATAGGTACACCCACAATAACCAAAGACTTGCTTGGCAGTTTGCATAGCTGCCTTTGCCTGCCGTCCTACTTTTGACACACAAGCGCTTTTCCGTTTTCCCGCCATTTACTTACCTGAGCGAAATGAAAACCGTTACAACGTTTGTTTCAGAGATGGAAATCGTGCCCGAAGGGAAAAACTTTCGATTGGTTTCAGAAGACGAGCTCCCAGCTGTGGCCGATATCTTAGTGCAGTATATGCCTGAATCTTTAAAGGTAACTTTTAATGAGATTTTACTTCAATCGGCTTAGAAATTGGGACGGAAATGTTTTTTATTAATTTTTGTATTGGATTGAGGTACTTATTTGTTAGGTTCTGTGGTGAATGCGAACTCGTAAAAGTGACAAGATTTTAAGACGAGATCGTTTGAAAATATAACTTAATTAAAATTTGTAATTTGTTTTGACATGGCGTTTAAAAACAAGACATCAAGTTAACTAAAAAATTATATAATTTAATTGGATTGACATTAGTTTATTATTGTGTACAAAAAATAAATAAAAAGCACTGTCCGATCCAAGAAGGTATAATTGTACTCATTGTAAATATTTCAATAAAACAATCAATTCAAACAAAGTGACAACAAAAAATCCTTCGCATTAACTGGTAATGTACCTACCCAGGAGACTAGCAGCCTCTGGCTAAGGCCACCTACTTGGTCACGGGAAGTGTCTACTTACCCTTAGACGCCACGAGCCAAGGGTATCAACTCCAAGCCACTTGAAAATATAGTAATAAAAATTGTATACATTCTGGAATTCAAAAACAACTTCTTCTTTTTATTTCTAGTTTCATCAAACGATTCAAACATATCTAAACAACAAGGTGTGGGACTTCCATTTTTATGTAGCGAAGAATTGGCCCGAGGATCCGATCTGTCTGCATTTCCCTGGCTGTACTAGTACGGTAAGAAAACTTTGTTAATTTTTGTCATTTTAAGAAACCTTTAAGGGACTCTTTCCCTCAGCAGACATATAAGGCGGTTTGTGTAATGGATATTAAGATTCCCTATCTTAATATCAATTCACCAAGTCTACATAGACAATAGTCACTTGAATAAAATAAAATATGACGGCTTTCGTACTACTTATATATTTCTTGGACTTCCTTTAATATTTTACTTTATTTTAATTTTAATAATTTATTGTGTCTATGGAACATGTTTGAAATTATTTGTAATTTAGCGCCGTTTAGAAACAGGGTTTATTTTTAGCCTCAAGCGTCTGAACACTTACGATGGGCATTAAATTTATTATTTTTTCTTTCCTTTTCATTATAAAAGACGAGACGAGACTGAATATACAATCATTTTTTGTTGGCTTGAATATTCAGTCCCAGTTCCTTATTGGGATAAGATTTAAAGCAAATATAATATAAATATTCTCGAAGACATTTTTTTTATTACTTCATAATGATCTTAAGTATATACATCACACAGGCGCGTTTATTATAACATGCATGCAATTACGCTCTCTCATAACTCTCGCATAACTCTATTTTTATCGAATTTAAATTCATTATCAATTAAAACTGCTCAAGAGAAAAAGACCCGAAATTTAGCAAGGTACAGACGAAATAAGTGCCTATTAAGCAGTCACCTGAAAGAGTTTCGTTTTTCTTAACAAAGAGAAACTAAAATTGAAAACGATACTACTGTCTGAAATTTTACGTCAAAGGTCCAACATTAAATTATTCAATGGTGACCTTTTGTGCCTTAACAACTTGCTTCGAGATTAAAATTGAAGTGGGCACTGAAGTTGTAAAGCGTCTTATTTTGCCTGTTCTAATACTTGAGCAATAACAATGTACGTAATCGGGAGCTTTTCTCATTATTGTTGATGATAATAACAATACAGGTACGCGTTATGGGTGAAGTACCTATCTACTTGTATATTGCTTCGCTTACTCCCAAAGTCGAAGTCAAATTATTTATTTCAATTAGACCAGTAATAAGGCACGTTTGAAGGTTTGAACGTCATTTACAAGAAAAATTAATTGAATCTATTTTAGTCGTCCCTTTCAAAAGGTAGATTCTCATTATTTTACCACCATCACGCCTGTATTCACCGAAGGGTTAGGCAGAGGCGTACCAATGTACACCCACAATTCACACAATTCTCATTATTATTTTCTATAATTAAACTTCTTGTTGTTCTACTTCTAAATACGCAGATTACAATCAAACCTTTAGCACAATTTCTTATCAATCAATGAATTCGGTACCTATGTCCAACTTAGGAATTTAATTTTGTAACAAATCACTATGTCTTGGCATTATCAACTCGCTCCAAGAAATAGTAGAAGTTACAGACTCTGAATGAATATTTAAAACATTAATTCCGCAAAACAAGAAACTTATAAAGCCTAGAACTGATAAAACCAGAGTACTACATTTTTCTACCCAAACATTAGGCCTATGTAAACGAAAATGTCATTACTTAAAGTAAAGGTTAAGGGTTGTTGCTATTTTAATCCATAAAACGAGCTCAGGAAATGAGTTTGGAACGTGACGTTTGCAAGTTTGCTTACTCACACAACATAAGAAACTATAAAAGGCTCACTTTTAAGAACACGCTACACACGCTACATGGATATCTAGCTTCTGCCCTTAACTTCTACAGTCACTAAAAGTAGGCACTGTCAATTATTGTCTAACGTAGTCGGCAATAGAGTAGCTTTCTATCTGTGAAAAAAACAATTGAATTTGATCTTGTATTTTCGGAGATGACCTGTAACAAATAAAAATAATTATCCCTTTTATAATGTGAGTATGAGTAAGATGAACTTCTGTACATTAAAATAAGTTAGGGGTAAAATCAATTTATGGAATATTATTGCAGACATGGGTTTATCTATGCTAATTTTTACTAATATTATATAGCTGAACTGAAGATTCTGTTTGTTTCTTTGTTTTTTTTTTTTTGTTTGAACACGCTAATCTCCAGACCTTCTAGTCCGATTCTGAAAGTCCTAAAGACCAATCCATCCATTTTCAGTCAATCATTATTTTTGAAAAATGTAAGTATGGAGTTTCTTGTCTATTCTTCTCCATACGAAACTAACTTTTGGAATTGGCAACTAGATTCAATTGTTTTTTCTTGTAAATGGCGTTCAAAAGTGCCTTTTAATGGTGAAATTGAAATAAAACGATCTGACCAAGCCAACCTGTATAAAAGATAAATCATCTTTGAAGATATTAACATTTCATTGCTTAGCATCTATGTCTGGGCTAGATATTTCCAGATCAGCGGTTTGGAACCAATTTTATTACTTGTCGTAGAATCAGTCAGCGAAACTCGTGTCACACGACTTTTATAATCTAGAGTAGACTTCTTTTATTATGATAATATGTTCCTATCTTTAATCATAGTTTAACCTCATTTTTCTCCGTTCACCGTCTGAGAAAACTTGTCGATTTGTATGCAGTGGGCATTCTAAACCTGTCTTCTGCCTCTGTGCCTCAGGGATTCTCATCACAGCGAAGCTAACGAGGCATGTCACCTGTGTTTGCAACTCCGCAGTGCTACATGCATTATTAAATAATAGCCGAGTCTAGAACTAGACGTGTCGTGAGGGATTGAGAAGAGGAACTAAAGCACAAGGAAAAATAGTTTTCTTTTGTTTTCCAAACTAGTTGAAGTTTCGAACTTAAAGACTTTACATTTTTCTGTAAGCACGAGTTGGAGATTTGTTTTGGAAGGCGGAAAAACCACTGATCGAATAGTCACAAGCAGCCAGAAAGTGGCGTGATTATGTAAAGGCTTTCAGAGCTCGCTGACATTAATAAAAATCAATTAACTTCGCAACAAATTGACTAATCGAAACAACAATACCACAGAAATTGCTGCCGTAACAACTTATTACTTATGTGTTCTCAATTAAAATTTCATCAGCCCACCCGCAAATTGGGGCCAAAAATCCAATATCCTTAGTGCTATTATACAAGGCCCAGACAACGACATTTAGGTTGGCATCGTTTCCGACTTTCCTACACAACTATCACTTATCTCATGACGTAAGCGGCCACAAGAGCTCATCGCTTCAAGTGTTTCTTTGCCTAGCAAATCTCAGTTTCCCTAACACATGCACGCGAGCATCAGCTAAATAAAATGGAAATGTAGCCACTTAACCAGCCGGTCTATTCTGTAAAAATCTTCTTCAGTGAGTTTAGGTGAAGTGAGCTAGATCTAAATTGTCATCCCATTTGATGCTAAGAATTGACAGCTCACCTCAAGCTTCTGAAGCCTCATTTCACCCAAATTCACCGAAAGAGATTTTTACACCAGAACTTAAAACTCGTTTTATCTTCAGTTATGTATATTTTCAGAATCTAGAAAAAGGGAGTGTGCAAAATTTTCTTTTAGAGTACCTTTAGAAAGTTTTAGGAAACTAATGTTAACTTCATTACAGGGAGTTGGTTTTACGCATATATTTTAATCTGTTAAAAAAGCTAGATTACGACAAAATAAAATTAATTTCTTGTCCGAATCCCTTAAACTAAACTGATAAGAAATGAAAAGTTGCCCATCTTTCTCGTGATAACAAAGTTTTGGAATGATAAGGAAAACTTTCTGTAATTTGGCATCTTATTTAAGTCGTGAATATCTTTGACTATTTTCGGTTAATCGCAATGGTCATTAGTGAATCACATCTAAATGTAAATTCAGTAACTTTTGTAGGATAATTGAAGACCTGACAAGTATTCACAAAACCGGGGAGATACTATAGCAGTATTTTCGGGTAACCACTGTCCACGTTAATACGGACCCATTCAAACAAACGCTACTGCAGTATCTAACCGCACCTGCAAACTGTCCACTCTGGTAAAACCGGGTTTTTGAAGAAAGCGGTTAACCAAAGGCACAAACAGAATCTGAAAAGTCTGATACAGCCTATTTATTTTATTATGTCTTGGTCACATGTCGTGATAGCCCATTAGTTAAGACTCCTCAATTGCGTGTTTTTAATTCATATGTTCTTTCTATGTTTATCTTGGACATCGCTGACATTGGTGCAGGAAAACATCGTGAGCAAAACCTGTACTTTTAATTAATATAAGTTCGAAATCGCCAATTCGACTTGAGCTAGCGTGGTGATCAATGCTCATAGTCTTCTCTGTATGAGAAAAGGCCTTTGCTTTGCAGTGGGACATTAATATGTAGTATTTTTTGTACCTACCCTTGGGTAATAATAAGATTACACAGAGCTTTCGACTACACGCTTACACTCAGATGAATAAGAACAAAAAAATACAGATAAATACAGATGATAAATAAAAAAATGATAATGATAAATAATAGAATGATGATGATAAATACAGTCACAGAATAGAATAGACTTTATTACAAATCAGTGCTTCACGCCTCACAATTCTTACTACAAAATTGTATTTTCATAACATTTTATGTAAATAGACTTAATTTCTACTTCGTAAAGACATCGGACTGACAGCAAGCCCGGATTACGTGCCTCTTAATACCTTCCTAATTATAAAGTAGCCGAGCGTAGACAATAATCCTTGAACAATCTAGACTGAAAATAAATCTGATCTAAACTCTAAATCCAATAGTCTTCGTGGAACATCAGAAATCTGTCAGCTATTTAATTTTATTATTGTTTTACTTTTTCCTATTAAAACGATCCTTCACCGGGAGCATTCACCTGTTAATGTAACAATCGAAGATTCAATTTTGCCATGGGGTCCGAGCGCTCATCTAGTTTTTCGGGACATCGCCAAACGACTGATCGCCTCTTCACGTGACAACAGGGCAGGCCTTTTCTTGGGCCAAAGAATCAGCACTGCCATACAACGTAGCAATGCTGCCAGCCTTTTGGGCACTTGTCTCATTGACGATGCGTTTTTTGATGCCCTATGAGCTTATTTTTTTTATAAATTGGAATTATTGTAATTTAAAAAAAAATGTTTAAATTGTAAGATTTGATTTTGAGCTCGAAATTGAACTGTTGCATTACAGGCGATTATTCTCGGTAAGGGAGCGCCTTAACATAGCTCCTACCTGCATTAACGAGAACTTGTTATGTGCTCAGGTATTTCCATATCACTCTAGCTCTTCATAGAAAATGTAATTTGAAACTTAACCGTAGTCGCGCCTTGTCTGCTAATGACGGCCCACGAGACTTGAAACTATTATGGTATATTAAATATCTGTTCTATTATGTAGATTACGTGATAAGTTATCAAGATAAGACTCATTATGTTGACGGCACGTGTGTCTTTAGTTAGATTCCTGAACAAAACAAATATTTGTATGGGTATAGGTAGCTTTTTCCGGTCAGGTCGTCAAAGTTAAATCATTTATTTCAATTAGTCCATTAAAAGTAAAAGGCACTTTTAAATGTCATATACAATCACAATGGTTAGCAGAACCTACGAAGGGCTCGGCGGTACTTTTACTGCGATCTAGTATTCTAATTAAGAGACCGAAAATAAGCGAAGGACATAAAAGTGAAAAATGTCTTCTTATCTTTCTTTCCCATTCATTGTGACGTAGGTATTTATGAGCGTTTTAGATGAAAGCTGGGCTTGCTAAAAATGTAAAGTTCGTTTTTTACTTTATGTCAGACAGTACTTTGGAATACACCTCTTTCAAGGAACAGAATAGCGGAAGAAATACGGCAGGCAGTGTCGCACAACTAGATATATCATTGTCGTCACTGCGTGTGTTCGGGTTCATCGCCCCGCTTGCCTAAACCCAGCGGCCCGGTGGCTAGACTTATTCAAACTACCTAATAAAACACATTTTTATATTTTTTATTATTTATTCGTGTCGAGAATCACTAGCATAGTTACCACTTTGAATTTGACGAGGATGCAAAACTGCACTTTGTAAAAGTACGGAATCATACCAAGAAGACTAAATTAGGTGAGTAGGTAAAATGAAGATATTGGAGGTCTAAGCTAGATCTTGACCTTTCCCAGACGGTTCCTAATTTTAGACACAATACGCGTTTGATTGCCTCTGGCCAGACAAGAACGTCGTAAAACGAAGGTTCTTCGTGCGGTAAACTTTCCCAAATCCACCTGGTAACTGCGTAAGCTCTACTTATATAGTCGTACTAAAAAATACTTGAGTGTATAGTTCGACCAATAAATGTGTTTAATCTTTTAGATTCAATTCAATTCAATTCGTTTATTGTATTCGTTGATTTGTGCTTTCAAATCTGTAATTTATTGTTTATTTATTGATTGGGCGTCGTACTAAGCGGTAGAAGGGATATCGTAACAAGGACTCCACCACACTACGACGCGATAAAAGTTTTTGTTACTTATTTGTAAAAAAATCTTCTGTTTTAAGCAAAAGCGCAACATCGCAATATTGTACAAATTGAATGAATGAAAGAGCTGACTTTTTTTTAATCGACTAAAATCGTCTAATACTGAAACCATGGCAAAATATTTCGTTACAAAAACCCTTCTATCTTGTACATTAATTATATCAGACCGCATAAACAGATTCAGTATTTTAATGGGTTTTTTTTTTAACACTTTTATCATTTGAAATTATCTGCGTATTGTTTGTGAATAGGGTAGACGCGTTACAGAAGCGAACGTCAGAAGCAGACACTGAAACGATGTCCATTGAATACAGGGCTACATGCGCTTTCAGTAATCCAATCCAACCTGATTACCGTGGTGACCTAAATAATATGGAGAGATTTTATACGAATGAGTTTTTTATTCTTGCATTAGGATCAAACATGGGTAAGATGCTCAAAGAGATGCTTATATCTTTAAGAAGAAACGCTAGTTTTGAGTTAGAAAGGGGAAGAAAGAATAGATGATGTTATGTTAGTGCGAAGGTAATGTTTGACTCCATAAACATTCGGAGGTATTCATGGATTTGAGTCTGAAAGGACGGCAACTTTGTGATCTTGAGGGGTCATCCTTTAGATCCCTGAATCCTCGTTGTTACCTGATATGTACGGCGAATATGTCAGAAAATTTCTTAGTGCTAATCTTTTTGTAACACATTGACCTAATTACGTTTTCATTACTGCTTCCAGCCAAACAAAACAACATACGAAAGCGTGACAGTGTTTTGTCCTTCGGAGCGCGCAGAATTGGTGGACCTCCTAACGTCAGAGGACATTCTCCTAGACCTCACCGAGCCATTGTACCTGAACTTCACCCACGAGGCCATCGTCAACCGCTTTGAGAGGCACTATGAGGCGCACGACAAGATTACTGGCGACGTCTACGTCTGTGAGAACCCACCGCAAGACGACAGTACTGAGGGGTAAGGCGGTCCAAACTTACTTTTATACAATACCCCCCCCATTTTGTGACACATTGATTAGAACATAAAATAGCTCCATTTGATAGACATTTCGATGGACGTTTTTGTCCTCACAATACAGTCCACCTTGTTTTTTTAAAGTTTCTAAATGCTAGTAAAAATTGTTTGCAGATTGCCATCGGACGTGGAGTTAGTTCGCTTGCAGCCACAGCACATGAAGGCAGTTCACGACCTGTACCCGGCGAGCGACATAGAATGCCGCGAAGTGTTCGAGAAACTGGTCGCAGAACTGCCTGCCTACGGTATCTTCGTGGAAGGGAAGCTAGCCGCTTGGATGGTCCAGTCCTACTACGGAGCCATGTTCTCCATGCAAACTAGGCCCGAGTTCCGCAGGAAAGGCTACGGTATCTACTTAGCCCGCCGTCTCACCAAAGAAGTCGCCGCCCGCGGCTACAAACCCTTCGTCGTCATTCGTCCGGAAAACGACGCGTCCCGATCTCTGTACACGAAGCTCGGCTTCGAGAAACGTTTCCGAACGGTGCGCGCCGTTTTGCGTCCCCGCTAACGCGTTAAAGTTGATCACTAGCAGATTTTATTTTTTTAAGACTTTTGAATAAAATCAATTTAGCTTGCGATCTTTGATCGCCTAGAGAATTTTAGTAGTAGCTTTAAGATGGGGCGGCTAGTGCTCTCGGTCCGACCCGAGTCGATACGACAGGTGTTAGCTCCGTTGTGGCGCTTGTACAAGCAGAGGTCAGCCGCGCGTGCCCAGATCAGACAACCAAAGTGGAGGGCTCCTGGTCACCGGTGCAGACCCGGCTCTGTGTACAAGCGCGCTTAGACTTCTATACATAGGCCTCTGCGATATTTTTCTGCCGTTAGCGTTTTAAATCTCCTAGTATCTACTTCTTGATATTGACAACGAATGGCTTTCTTGTTGGGCGTTACAAGTCAGCCTACATTTTGATACGTATATGGCTGATGCCTCATCACGCTTCCAGTCAGATTCGAGAGCTGTAGCCGTTTGCTGCGTACTCTGGCGCTAGCCTAGTTACTGATCTCAACAATACTAGCGTTCACCATTACTTGGAACCCTGACGTTTAATAGTCTGAAAGTGTCGTCATGCGGAACGGCAGTTGTTTTGCTGATACTATTGGATTAGGTTTGTACTGACAATAAATTCAATAAATTGGATCTGAATGGTACTAATCTAATTACCTTACATAACTATAGCGTCCACAAAGTCGATTACATCAACGTTTCAATCAGTTACTGTCAATATACCTTGTATTATTAGGGTATTTAGTATATGTAGGTATGCTATCAGCAAAATAAAAACAATGTGACGTGGGTCTCGGTATCCTAAAAATATATCGGGGATACAATACTTGTGAACCTGGTAACTCTACTCATTTAGGCGAACGCTTCATTACCACTCGTTGATCGAGCGGAAACTGTTCTGTCTCATGATTTATAAAATTTTTGGGACCCGTTATGATCTGTGTGATAAAAAAATGTTAGCTTTTAACATTAACGTACTTGAAAATGTATAAAAGTACATGAGAAAGAAAGGTTGCCGACGTTGCACCCAGTTTGCACAATTCGAAAATTTTTATCAAGCACCTTTTAACTGAAAAACGCGACGAATATTAAAAATATGATAAAAATAAAAAAAAACGTTGAAGAATTTGAACATTTTATTTCATAACGTAAATGAACAAGCGGATCTGTTAATGGGAGGAGAAGACAATTATTTTAATTTAAAATTTAAGTTTCAAAAAATGTGATTGCAAAATAATCATGAATAATAAATAAACTTGTTGTCTAGATATTTTCATAAAAGTAGTGTTAAATAAATAAAAAAACTGTGACTAGTTTTCAGTTAGTTATTATTAGTTTTTATAGCAAACAAGTTTTTTATAAATCAAGTACATGGAAAAATCATTTAAAAATTTGATACGAAAACGTAGATAGGTAGGTATTTTAATACGGGAATGCATTTTACGATTGTATCGACGTATCTAATGAAAAACCGTTTGCTATTCTTATGTATACCAGAATATAAATTAGAACTATTAAGTTAATCATCGATTTATTAAGTACCTAATTACGGATATTATTGTGTGATATGATAATATTTATTGCTTTTTGAATATTTTTATTAATTTGGCCAATTTGTAGTATTTATTCAGTCTTCCTGAGACATTGTATTAAGTATGACGAACCACTCTTATGACAAAAGCGGGTAGTGTAAAAAAGACTCGTTGTTATGAATAAATAATAATTATTACATAATCCCTATTTATTTTTATGTGTGCACTGTCAGGAAATGCACGTTTATCTGTTTATTTTTAATGTACCTAGGTACTAAGCACGGACTCCACACACGTGGATTCTATTGTTTTCAGGAAAATGATTGGCAAAGGCCTGAAATTTTAAAATTAAGTATTGCTCAATAATTGGAGCTTCCGATTATTAAATTCACTAAAGAAATTGATTGCCAAATTATTGATTGTGTATTGTTCTTGCATTTTATTGTAAAACTTATTTATTAAAAAATAAATTGTGCTTGTCTTTGTTTGTGTAAAAGTTATTCAAACTGGATGATAGGATAAAGAATTTGATATTACCAACTATGCATTGTTTTGTCATCTACGTTATTTTTCTTATAAACAGATGGTATAACAGTCAATTGTAAGAAGTTCAACTGTTTATCTGAAAAAGTACACTCATACCATGCAATCATGCTAAAAGCTTTCCTACTTACATGTAGGTACATGTCGAATAAGTAGAATGAGATTTCTTGAAATTATTAATTATAAGACATTTTCTCTGAACACTCCCTTACCTCCCTAAAAGTACCTAAATAAAATATACCTAAACTAAAAGGACAAGTTTTCCGTCCTACGCTGCAGTTGACATGAAAATCGCAGTGTATTTCAATCGTACAGAAAATTATAATGAATATAGTATCCATTCTGTATTGTTTATCAGTTTGTCACTTACCTACCAACCTTGCAAAGGTATTGAGAAAACAATAAAAACTAAACCTAAAACCATAATGTTTTATTTTCCAACTTTCCTTTATGTACAGAGGCCAGCACATTAAGCTACCCCAATCTGTCAAATTTCTTTGATAGTTTTTCAACTTTATTACAAATATAATTATAAGGTTCATGTTGAATTGGGAAAATTTGACAGTTTGTGATAGCTTGATGTGCTGGCGTCTGTACATCCAACTGCAGAAAATACACCTAAGTACCTAAATATAATAAGTACTACCCAACCAAGGCTAAGTTCACTAAGCAGTGTAGGCAAACGCCTGGGGGCCCCAAGTACGGGAAAAATAATGTTTCTTCGTGAGAAAATTATTTCAGTGAAAAATACACATACGTGTATAATTATTCTTTTCATAAATTTATTTTTTATTGCCAAGAAAGCCAAGCCAAGAATTCTGACAACCAGTCTAACCAAGAGGTATCGTGTTCCCCAGTTACTGAATTGTAGAGGTCAGATAGGCAGTCGCTCCATGTAAAATTGGTATTTAGCTGCATCCGGTTAGACTGGAAGTCGACCCCAACATGGGAACAGGTTATATACTTACTTACATTTACTTTTATTTATTGAATAGGTTTAAAGAGAGTCGTCATTATGAATAAACTTGTGATAGATAAAACATATTTTTGAAAGTTACAAAAGGGTAAAGGACTCCTGAAACGCACATTACTTAGGGGCCACGACATGATTACTTCAGCCCAGCTTACTTTAATCTGTTATGCACCCATCGAAATTTTAAATGGAATGTTCTTCATCGAGTAGCCTATTAGCCTCGTTTCTTCTAATTACAATTACCGCGACTATTTATGCATCTGCCAATTACCTACCTACTTCTACCTAATTATGATCTTCATGGTAATTTCCATGGTAGTCATGGAAGACGTCTTTGTAACACATGCATGATAAAAATATGTGACGTACACCTATTCCACCTACCACCGCGTAAAGCATAGGCTATGTTTAACATAAGTATCTATTTATCTACATAATGAAAAGCCAGTATGTGATATTCTACATGTATAATATTATCATGATGGTATAAATGTACTACGTAGTGAAAGTTCCAACCTTAAAACTCTTGAAATAATATTTACTGGAAGTCATCATATTTTTGCTAAATAGTCTTATTTCCATAGTTCGAGAGCAATATTTTAAATGTTTTATGAAAAAAGCTTGTGAATTTTGCTCAACAACGTAATTATGCCCTCATGCCCTCTAAAAATGTTTGAATTTAGCGGGCTACATTGAAGGACTTTTTGTCGGATTGCCAGTATCAAAATAATATTGAGCGATATTCTTAATTTTTTTTTTTGTGGAAACCAAAAACAATAAAATCTATTATGATCTAAGAAGCCTAATAAATACTAATAAAATATAATGTAAATGTATAATCTTAAAAAGAAAGAGGGAACTAATCAATAAGGAGAATTATCCAAAAGGCTGGCAACATTGCCACTTTTTGTATTACAACGCTAAAATAAATGTAGAAACATTTAGATCTTTTGAGATACGGTAACCCTGCCAACCAAATGTCAAATCAAAGGAAATGTCAAACTTATTAAAATTTCGCATCATGGCATGGCGACAAATGTTTGTGTGTTGTTAAACGTTGTCCTGTGAATTTTATTAAGACTGTTAAAGATTAAATCTAATTTGTTATTGCAATGACGAGCTTAATAGATAAAATTGAACAATTAATCAAAAGGGAGAAGACGACCCCCGAACGTAAAAAAGATGATTCCAAAAAGTCATCAAATGAGATTCTATCAGAACTGTTTAGTGCTTTTAACGCTGATCCTCCAAAAATAGAAGAGGTTTCTTCAAAAAAGTCGAAAAAAAGTAAGAAAAAAAAGAAAGAGAAGAAGAAACGCAGTCGAAGCCCCAGCAGTGCCAGCTCGGAGGGTAGCGAATACTCCCACAAACGGAAGAAAAGAAAAAAAAGTAAGTCTAAAAAACGTTCCAGAGAGAGCCGATCGCCTTCATACCCGTACCCGTTAACGCCTGTTAGAATAAAGCCTGAAAATGACCACGTTAAAATAAAAAATGAGAAAGAAATTAAGTTAGAAGATGTCAAACCCAAAGAGGTTAAGGTTGAAAGAGACATTAAAAAGCCAATAGCTATAAAAACAGAGGATCACTCTTTATCACCTCCACATCCCATTCCTTTGCCACCAGACTGTAACAATAAGACCATTGACTTAAGGCAAAAACTAGATAGTAAGAAAGCGGAAGCTTACAATGGAGACAATGATAAATCAAAGGGTAAAATTCAAATAAAGAATCTTAAATTCAGTGCGGTATTTGAGGAAACTGTTAAGAAGGCTGAGGAAGAGGCTAGAAGGAAAGCAGAGAAGTATGAAGATGGTGAATATACTGACTCTTCATGCAGTACTGAGAAGGAAATTGTATGTAACTCACATTTCCCTAAAACTTCGGATCCCGGAGGACTCAAGAAACAAGCTGAAGAAGACTTGAAAAGGTAAGGTTATTTTTTTTCATACAATATATTTGTATGTTTATGATAAGCAACAGCTCAGTAAACCATAGTAATAATAATTTGAGTTGTATCATTATTCTCAGTTCACCTTCATGCCATTATCAGAATTTATTTGAAGCAGTGAATCTTTTGCCTCCTTAACTTAGTGGTTGACTGCTATGCTAGAGGTCTTGGGTTTCGATTCCCAAATTGAGCAATAAGTGTTATTCAAAGTCAAAGTCAAATCATTTATTTCAATTAGACCATTAAAAGGCACTTTTGAATGTCAAAAAAAAATTAAAACTAATGAATCTAGTTGCCCATTCCAAAAGGTAGTTTCGTATGGAGAAGAACGGGCAAGAAACTCCATACATACTCTTTTAAAAAAACGTATTACATTATATTGTACAATTACATGCATTCCATAATAAAATATGCTAATGTCAAAACGATCTGTTAACAATAAAAGTCACTCAAAGTACTATAGTACGTACTAAGTGCCACGAATTAAGAAATGAAAGCTAAACCAATTGTAATACTTAACACCAATATTGAGATCGAAGATGATCACTTCTAACATTTGAAAGGCAACGAATCAGTGTGTGAGCCATAGTAATCACCAAAAGTAACATTATCGTCTAAGAGAAAAAAAAGAAATAGTAATAATAGTCAAAAATAAATTACTTATATAATTTAATTAGCAACCAGTTGATTTTGTCAAGACTAAATTGTCCAGTGGAGCAGGACCAGCATGTTTCCAAGCATTTTTATCTTGGATATAATCCTCTAATTTGTAATATGCTTGTTTACAAAGTGTACTCATAATCATTTTTTTAAATTTTGTTTCATTTAGTTTTAGTATATCGCAAGGTATTTTATTGTAACATTTAACACAGTACCCCATGAAAGATGTGTGCACTTTTGATAATCTAAAAAATGGTTGTGCTATTTTGTCCTTATTTCTGGTATTAAAATTGTGTCTATCACTTATTTTATCAAAAATTGGGTTTTTCTATAAAATTCTCTGTAGCAGCTTGGAGTTAAGATTTGTACCTGGTTAATGATGATAGGCTCGCCCCCTATTCCATGGGACCTAAACATACAAACTCGCAAACTATGGGTGTACATTAGTACACCTCTGCTAACCTTTTGGGGATTACAGGCATGTTGGTATGGTATGTTATGTTAGATCTTTTTTAATGTGACAATAATAACATCATTTTATTATATTTTATTAGTGACTTATTGGAAGAAGCTAAAAATGCTGCTGCTGCTGCTGCAAAGAAGAGTAAAAAGTCTGAAAGTTCAACAAAAACATCAAAGAAGGAGAGAAGTAAATCTCCCAAAAGGTAATTTAATGTTATCTGTTTTGTTGTTAGAGGCGGAGAGATCTCTGTTTATAAAAACTATAGGGTTAAAACTAGACGATATCAACCTATAGTTTTTTTTCTATGCCATTAAATGGCAAACAAGCCACCACACCACACCAGTTGTTAAGTGGTCACCGCTACCCATAAACATCTGCAATAACAGAGGCCTTGAACATGAAATAGGTAAATAGTAGTATAGGCTATAGTACTGTAACCTGGATGAGGTTACTGTACCAGGATAATCAATTTGAAAATTTAATTTATTTTGTATAGCTAAATCAGTCTTGTCCTGATGATCCTGCCCCAAGAGACATATAACATAAATCATCCACCTTATACCAAGCACTTACTTATATATAAACACTTACTTATATTAGACTTTTAATAGACAATAATACTTTTTTCACATAGGTCAGGAAGTAAATCCAGGCGCTCATCATCGGCATCACGGAAGCACCACCATCGCTCAAGTTCCAAGACTAGACACAGTAGCCGTACTCGTCACCGGTCATCGTCGAGGTCGCGACGAAGGTCGTCGTCACGGACGAGACGGAGGTCATCGAGGTCAAGGTCGAGGCATAGGGTGCGGCGTCTGTCGCCTGCTAGGCATGGGGGAAGAGGAAGAAGATCTAGGTAGGTGTTTGAATGTTTTACTGACACAAGAATGTAGTAAAATTATTATTTTTCTCATAATCTCTGGCAGATGAATAAAGCTCACTTAAGGACCATAGCTAGGAAACTTCAAATTGGTTCAGAGCTATGGTGCCACAGATAGATTCGCAGACACATCAAACTTATAGCACCCCTCTTTTTTAGTTGGGGGTTAAAAATAAAGATTTAAAGTTAGTGTTAAATATCCAAAATCATTACAATTACTTTGAAAGATTTTATCTGATAGAGATTATCTTTCAGGGCTCAGCCTATAGCATGCATTTAAGTATGTGATAATAATATGTAAATAAACCGGTTCCTCATAATATAGCTGCAAAATATTGAATGTTCAAGAAAAGTCTTGAGTAAATCTTTACCATAGCTTATAGCTTTTGCATCCTATGGCTTTTATACTTAAGTATTATTGAGTAAAATAATCACAATATAATAATCAGTAGAACTGATAAATGATTAGTCACACAAAAATAATGATATACATATACATATTTAATACAAGTGTGCGGCTGCTAAAAATTCAATTCTTTGCATGACATATTGATTATTATTTTCTTTAACTACTTCAACAATATTTTAATACTTTCATCTGCGTCAATCTTTTCCGCAATTTAAGCATGTACAGTTATATTATTAATATTCGCCGTGTCGAGCGTATTATTCTGACTTCGGTGATTATTTATTTAAAATATATTGTAGTTTAGTAAAATAAAAATTGTGTAGAATTTTATCCACATATCAGGCACCAGTTTATCCACATTTTAGAGCTGGTATTCTGGGCTCAGTTGCGCCCTTCTGGAAGTGGCCTGAAAAACAAGTAAAAAATACTTGGTTTTTGGACCAGTACAGTTTTGTATTAATTTGATCATATATCAGCCAGAGGACGTCCACTGCTGGACATAGGTCACCCCCATAGATTTCCAATAGGACCAGTTCGAAGCGGCCTGCATGTAGCTTCAAATTTGATCATACATGTCCAAAATAAGTGCCATCAACACCTATCTTAACCCAGAAGTATATTTTAACCATCTTATTTTTCCAAGGTCACCGACCGGTGTAAAACTAGCAGACAGTGAGAAAAAACGACTGCTGGAAGTGGCTCGAAGGAATGCTATCAACATGCTCAAGAACGGCGCGGTGCCGGCTGGAGCAGCCGCGCTGCCGCCTCATACACGAAACCAAGTGATGGCCGCCATACAGTCTGGAGGTCTGTTGTGTCGTATCTAGTAGACGTACATTTTAGAACTTATTCTTCTTTTTAGCGTTTCGATGACAAACCACAATAATGGTATTATATTATTGTTGCGGCCCAGAATTTAGCCACTTTCACTGCATTGTCTGTGGCAGCCATTAAATCTTCCTGCGTGTTAGTTCCAGCTGTTAGGGTACGCAGAGCACGATGTGAGATGAGCGATCGTTTGTGTTGTACCGCACCGACAGCTCAAGTCGCTACCTATTATTTTAGAAGTAAAGCCCTAAATAACGTGGCTTAAGATATTTATTTACAGAATCTAGTACAAAAACAGAAATGTATGTTATATTTGTCATTCAAACATTTTAATCATTTTTACAGGCAAATCTGTAGACGAATTGACAGACTTCTGCAAACATTTATCAAAGAAGGAGGCCCTCGGTGAGCTGTCATCTGTTTCGTCAAATGACGACGATATGAGCGAGAACGAAGATACACTCGCTTTCCACCATCCCTTCCTCGTCAAAGAAAAAGCACCTATTGTTATGAATATAAGGGTAATGTTAACTTAGTTTCAACAATAAATAAATATTAATTAACTTATTGAAAAACATTGTGCGAGCGAGATGATTACAGAGTATTTCTGAATCCCTAATTGAATATAGATCCGCTCACACGTTTTATTTTCAAGTCCCATTGCCTGTATTTTTTTAAATAATGACTGATTGTTAAACAGAACAATCAGTCATTATTTAAAAAATTTACAACTCTGTACAAAGGCATACAATTTAATACACTGTAGGTACATACTAACCTTATAATGAATGTAACTAATGCAGTCGAGCTCTTATCGACGTGCGAGTCATCATGCCAATTATCATAAAAAAAATAATGAGACTTATAATGCATTAGCTTGGCGAACCGACAACTCATTTTTATTAAAACTTTGATACTTGACCGTAATACTTAACTATGAAACTTTTAGGGAGGAGCTCCACTGCCTATAAAAGCGACTACCCTGCCTGTAGCTAATAAGGAAGAGTTAAGACTTCAGTTCCCCGTGTCTTCAGGCTCACAACACAGGGAGAAGGCCTCGGAATGGGTGCCTGTCTCACCACCTAAGAAAGATATGGTAACATGCTTGTTTTGTATTATTTTACTAGCTTCTACCCCCGAGTTGGTCCGCGTGGGAAGCAAGTAAAAAGTGTATATGTGTAGCATATGATACTCAGAAAAAAGTAGATTTCTATCAGTGAAAAAAATATTGTAATCGGACGAGTACTTCATACAAATAACTTTATTTTTTTATAATAGTAGTCAAAATAACGGCTTCCCTGATCAAAAATCATTGATTTGCCAGCATGTGGTGCTTCACCATATAAAAAAAGTGTTTGTTATAAAGGAGATACCATACTCATTTAATAAAAATAATCCTTATTACAGCAAGTCGCAAAACTGAACTCGAGTAGCACTAAAACAAAACCAACCACCACAGCTTCAAGCACCTCTGTTGTCCCTGCTGCTCCTACAGTCACCACATGTACAGAAATTGCCAAGTAAGTTTACACTCTAGTGCTATGTAAATAACGTATTTATTTACTATTTAAAACGGAATTATTGTACTAATTAATATGCGTTTTATTGTTATAGAATTTCTGAAAGATCTTCGAGTCCACCTGCTTATATGAAAAGTTTTACTTCGGGGAGCCGTAAGTGTCACAGTTACCTAATTACGGGGTGGTCGACATTGTAACAATAACATTTACCATGGTTCAGATTAAAATTATAAATTCAGATCACCCAGATGTAAAAAAAACAACATGCTGTTCTATACATTTGCGCATGTAGGTGGTGCAAATTTGAACCCAACATCTGAATTTTTTTAAATTACTTACGATAAATTTCATTTTTTATTTAGAACCATGTACTGAGTCCATGCTTAAAGTTGTAATTAAAATGTCCCCTCCACATCCGCACCGTATTTTTTTATTTTTTGGAAAAACGTCCAATTCTCGTGCAATACAAAATAAGAATAGCATTGCTCTCAGAGCCGTAATAAGCAAAAACCTAGAAGAGATTGACGTCACTAAGACATAACATTCGTGCATACTGGTGCTATACTGGTGCAAACGTGGATTACCCGCTTTGATACTGCCCCAGTCACAACTCACCTTACCCTTTGAGAGATATAGTCGTGATGTTATGATTTCAGAGCTAAACTCCGTGCCAGTGTTACCTCCGCTGCCGGTGCCGGGACCACAGGCTTACCCCCCGGGGGTCGACGCACAGAAGATGGTGCTAATTGTAAGTACTACTTTTTACTTTTCCATTTTTAAAATTGGATAGTAGACACTAATAATCAATTGATATAACAACTGTGTATGAGCTGTAAAAAAGCGATTACCCTTTTTGTATGGCAAAAGCAAATTGTGAAGTCACTTATTTATCACCGTGGATCAATAGTAATCCAATAACTATTTCTTGATTTCAAAGCAACTCAAATCTGATTTTCAGAATTAAGTTAAATTTACTTTTTCAATTGTGTCTTGGAGTCATGGGTTGGTGGTGTCTTCTATTGAATTACCTGTCATATTTTTTTATATGTCCTAAAGCCGTCCTATCGGACTGTAAGTGAAGATATAAGTAGTGCATCTGTGTTTGCACACACACTTGTACACTGTACAATCTTTTGCATACTTGGCTAGTCTGCTGTAGGAATTGACAAAAAGGCCGAAATTCGGCCAGAACAAAACATTTTTTTTTTAACTATTCCCTTACAAATTACTCGAAAACATGAGTTTAATGAATTTATTTTCACACTCAGATTGATATAAGACTCTATCGTAATTCTCTTACAGCAAGATGTAGCGACGCTCGTGTCACAAAAGCTGTCTTTAATTCGCAAGGAGCAAGAAGAAACCGAACTGTATACTACACACGGAGTAAGTTACTTTAGAATACACGTTTTTGTTTTTTGCATATTAACGACTTGTTAGCTATTGTTCGGTATGATCCTGCAGTTTATCACAGCTGCTGGGTTCGGTATGATCCTGCAGTTTATCACAGCTGCTGGGTTCGGTATGATCCTGCAGTTTATCACAGCTGCTGGGTTTGGTGGCGATCTCTAACCATAAAAGCGGTAATCACAATAGATCAGCTATGGTCGCAGTGTTACCATAGCCTCACAAACTTTTTCGGTATTAAAAAATTCAGCCGTTTCATGACCATATTTTGGTCGAGTTCATCTCTTAATAAAATGATCACGAAGTACGAAGCAGTACATATTCCTTGCCGTTATTAATACTATTAGAAATTTCTTGTTATACATGCATGCAACAACATAGACAAAATATTTAAAATTATTCCCTTTAATAAAATAAAAATTCTAATAAGCTATTATTTTCACAGTTTGGTTGGTCAGGAACGACAATGAGTGAGTCATCTCTCGGTCAGTTCACCGGCACAACGGGTGCACAAATATTGACTCCGAGGGAACTAGCTAGCGGTACACAAGCATGGGCCAAAAAGGTACACATTTCTACCTTGAAACTATTTAGACGACAAATTGCTGCCTTTTATATGACTTCAGTGAAATTGTTCTTTCATTTTCGCTAATTATTTGATATTTGGATGGAATTTTGAAACCATGAATGGCGTTTTCATGAGACTCGGTTAAAAAGTGTGTTAAAATGTACAAGCGTTATTTAGCGTTTGGCGATTCCGTAACCGCATTGCGTAGACATGATCTTCACATGACATGTGTCACAGCAGGACGCCATTTAATCGGTGGAATTTTGACAAAACTGAAGTTCTGACTAATGGAGCTACAGAAAAACGTGGGGATACGAACATAAAAAAATATTGTTAATTCTTTTCAAATGTTAAAAGTACAATAAAATGAACAGTATCTTAAAAACGTTTGCCTGTAGCTTCTACGTTTTACGACTTGAAGGGTACGTAGTTAAAAATATAAGAAAATTTGCGACACAGCAGTAAAGTTAATACAGTTTAGTTTGATTACACTACTACTGAGTCGCAGATTTACACCCTGTATATAAAAAAGCGGTGTCCGTTCAAAATCGTGTATTTTGGAAGCATTCTTTATTTACTTGTTAATAAAATAGATTTCTGACTCTGACTTTGACTATGTGATTATGAAAGAACAATACGCTTGTAGGGGCAAAACATAAAATATAAGTTAAAGTATCAAACGAAACCCGGTTATAGCGCTCAGCTGTCCTATTGCGTACTACGTATAGTGTTTAATCTTGTGTACTAAAAATGTACTAGCTTGACTACCTAGTCACGGCCACGCGGAGGTCCGCGTGGAAGTTGAAAGTTAAGTATATACTCTAGTTTAGCTGTTTATGTGATATAATTTTTGTAATCGAAGAAATACTTGTAAAGTTTACTCTTATGAAATCTCTTTATAGATAATATATTATGGATCTAGGTTTTGATGGCACGCCCCTTTATTAAGTAGACTTTACAATCAACATCAATTTGAAGTACAAACGTTATAAAAACTATGTAATCTGGTTTATTTAAATCAATAAGTATACACTTTTTGCTCAAACAGGATTGAGTAGGCAGGCAGTATTTAATCACATGATTACTATTCCTTTTAGGAGCCGACATTATTTATGTTTGAACATTTCTAGTAGTCAACAATTCAACATCCCTACTTGATGGAGTCCATCATATTATTATGGTGCGTTGTCTTTTATCATTTTCGCCGCCCCAGAGTAAGACACAGAATTATAAAAATTTTCACTACTAGCGAACTGCTCACGACTTCGTCCGCGCGCCTTATTTCACTCGTCATAAATAAATAAATAATAAATATCTTGGGACAACTCACACACGGCTATCTGATCCCAAGCTAAGCAGAGCTTGTGTTATGGTAACCAGACAACTGATATACATACTTATATAATTTATAAATACATACATATTATAGATAAATCACACCCAGACACAGAACTAACAATCATGCTCATCACACAAAGTTTACGCTGTCGCTGTGTGTGTTGTTTGTTTATAAGTTCGGCTTTGGTTAATGCTCCGCTCCCGTGTTTCGTAGAGTGATGTTATATATCTTATGCTATTTAGGAATGATATAGCTATCTATTGGTAAAAACAATAGTTATAATTGGTCCAGTAGTTCCGGAGCCTTTTCGTTACAAACAAACAAAAAAAAACTTACTTCTTTATAATATTAGTATAGATTAACAAAATTGAACTCCATACAGCCTACCAATATTGACAGTCAATGAGCCGGTGGTTTCGTTTCAATACTTTAATAGTGTGGCAATAACTTTTCTTTCAGCTGATTGCCTCGCCGGTCGGGATCGACGGTCACTGCGCATTCGACCGTGCGGTCAGAATTTATAATACATGTTGTATTATACTTTCTGACCTTTTTGAATATTCACGTGATGGTTGCAACAACTTATTTTTAAATGTTATTTCCTTATATCACTCTTGTAAACGAAGCAATATTTTAGCACAGACTTTAAATGTATGTAGTTTATTTTTATGAACTAAAGCTTTGAAAACGCTTAACTTTCCAGTCACACATGAAAGTACACACCCGAGTGTGTATGTGTGAGTGCGCACATGAAAGTTCTAATGTTATGGTACAATAACTGATTTTGCATGTTTCACATCATGCTGGGATATGCTGAAGAGTTTTCGAATCTGCAACAGAGTATGTGTCTTTTATATTATATTTTTCACAATATTAGTACCCTGCAAGTAACTATATCTATTTTACTTATTACTATCTTCCTAAAAAAGCATTTAGTATTTTTATTAATGTATGCCCACAATGACACAACTTTGAACTTAAATTGAATTTCTACTTTATCTGGAATATTGCATCACATTTATTTATCAAGTTTAAAATACTCTCTATGTAATTTTATTGTTATTAACGCTTGGAATTATACTATTTAATGTGTAATCTCACTATGTATTGTTCGAATTATTTGTTGCTGCAACCATCATGTTCGTTACATTCCTTGTTCGTGTAACGAGGGAACTTTACAGTTCGCTGGTTACACCGCACTATTCTTCTAATGTGATGGTAATTGTTATGCCAGTCTCCTTTGGCATGTCAATCATCATTGCCAAAGATTGCGTACAGATATTCAGTTTTCCCCTTGGTTATGACTGACTTAATTTTTTTTTTAATTATCTTTTTATTTTTATTAATTTTATGTACTTACTTATAGTTTCTTTTTTTATAAAAAAAAAAAGTTATTATTTTACCAATTGAAATGGTCAGTGTAATTCCGAAAATATAGACATACCACCCTTCAAAACATAATTTTAGTGTATTTTTTTCTAATTAATTTAAAAATGATGAAAATCCACACCACACGTTATCAGTTTTTGTCCTTGTCTGTAAACAAAATAATAATATTTGGGTCGCGGACGATTTAATGGAGGGAACAACGATCCATAGGATAAAAATTAAATATAATTTAGTCAGTCTCCAAATAATTACTCCCATAGATTCTTTGAGCTATCTTCAAATATTTGAACAGCTAAATATCCCAGATATTTGTGCAAAGCTATGTGCGAAGTTTTGCACAACATACTAACATTACATAGTAGCCAAATTGAATGTCCATGCATATGCAAATGTTCCAACACATTTATGTTATTTGACATTTGCATATGCATAGGGTTGCTACCGTTAAAATTTTCTGTGTGATGGCTCAAAGAAAGAATGGTCGAAATGGGGGAATTCATGAATATTTGTTGCAGCTTTTAAGTGATAAGGAGATGCGTGCACTTCGATGTCTACGATGATAGGTGCTAACCTTACAATATATTCAAAGAGGTAAGTATAATACGGGAGGGGGTGCAAATGCAATGTAACCAAACAAAAACCAGCCAAGTGCGAGTCGGACTCACACACGAAGGGTTCCGTACCACCGTACAAAATTTAACAGTACATACACGTTTATTGTATGGGGACTCCTTTGAGTTTTGAATTTTATTTTATTTGTTGTTTTAGCAGCCATAGTAAAACACACTCTTGTAAAAATTGCAACTGCCTATTACGGTTCAAAAGATACAGCCCCGTGGAAGACGCACAGACTGACAAGACTCCCCGTCTTAGTACGACGGTCCCGTTTGGCATCCTTTGAGTACGGAACCCTGAAAATGAACTTTGTTTTGTTGTATATCGCAGTGGAAGTTCGAAAATGGTTCACTAAAAAATACTTGCCATTTCAGATAATGTATTCGATCGAGCATGTTTAATATTGTGTTTACACATAGTACACTTGTTATTTACAGTCTATTGAATTATTTTAAGACAAAAAAGATAACCAAGAAGTAAATAAGTATATCCCCTTTGAAACAATTTTCTTCTCTTATACCCAAATGAAAAATTCATATATTCACTCTAGACAATTCATTATCTAATTGCTTGTAATATGTGTAGGACCAACTAGTGCGAGCCGCGCCCGTTGAAGGGGGCATGGGCATGCACTTACTCCAGAAAATGGGCTGGACACCCGGCCAAGGGTTGGGTAAGGAAGGCACTGGAACACTCCAGCCATTACTCCTGGAAGTCAAGTTGGATACCAGAGGTCTACAGGCCAAGGAAGAGGTCAGTAGCTGTAGACGCAGTAGAGGTGTAAGTAATGTCTTTTTTTTTTTTTTTGTTTATGGTTTTATGTGTCCCATTAGAAAATTTTTACTCAGCATCCTCTTTTTTACATTCGTGTGTATGATTTTACAGTTACTTAGGACCTAACCAATTCTATTTTGTTTGTTTTCTTTTTCAGTTTTGTTGTAGAGCATCCTATAAGCATCCATTCCTTACAGATGAAACCTCAGCGGCCAGGCCGCATTCGAGGCCCCGCACCGCTCGTCGCAGGCGGAAAGCACCCTGTATCGTTACTAGGCGAATACTGTTCCAAACAAAAACTAGGACCGCCTGAATATAACTTGTGTTTTGAATGCGGCCCTGATCACAAAAAGAACTTCCTGTTCAAGGTCTGCGTACGTTGATATTTTTTTTTATTAATTTTCTTAGTTTTAAGTTGCATTTTTAGCTTTTGTTTCCTTTAAGGACAGTTATTTTTTTGGTAATAAAATATAGCCTGTAGCAGTCTTGGATAACGTAGCCTCTTATTAGCGAAACAGTTTTTAGAATTGGACCAGTAGTAAGTAGAAACAAATCCTGAAGCTTTATAATATTAGCAAGCACCTATAGATAAGCGATTGTGACCTGCCTATGCATGAAGCAAGTGCGAAAAAAAAAAGAGGTATTTATGTTTTTTTTTTTGTTGAAATCCGGGACCAGTTCACTTAATTATGAGAACTACATAAAAACCGGTTGTGTAGTTTTGAAAAACTAAAAATGGTCATACCTATAGACGGACTCGATAAGTCTTAGGGTCGGTTCATATCTGACGGAAAATGCGTCGAGCGTATCGTCGCTCTTAGGTAGACGCGCTAACGCATCATCGGTTAGGTGTGAAAGGTTGAATGTTTTATTATGTATTTGACTGTTTTGGCGTTACGCGACCGATAAAACGCGACGCAATTTCCGTCAGATATGAACCGACCCTTAGTGTAGTTTTATACTATTTATAGATTGATGAATGCATGCGAGAAATGCTTGGCGGGAAAGTATTGCTAATTATTGAACAACAGCCAACAGATTGACATATTTACCTATGTCATGCTTCCCACAAGTTTTACGTTATCACTCACATTAGAAGTAATTTTTTGGACTTTGCTATTAGTAATTGTATATCTGCATTGTCATTATCAGTCATTCAAGGTTTCTGTCGTCCAAAGTTCAAATCTCGACTCAGTAAAACCAAAATAGTAGCAATCAATTGGATGACTTAGCACTTTTATTATATTATACTAGCAAAACTACTAGATTTTTCTTACAGATTACAAATTTTTGTGATACTTACTAAAGTATAGCCCTTAGCAATAACGTTGCTTCCTATTGGCGAAATAATTTTTTTACGCGTAATTCCGAAGATTAGCGCGTTCTAAGCAAATAACTCTTCATCTTTGTAAATATTAGTAGGTATAGATGCGCGAACAACACATCTCTGCCTATCACTTCGGCGAATTTACGCGACATATTATGGTATGATTTGTATATTTTATTCTGCAGGTAAAAGTAGCAGGAACAGAATACCAGCCAGCAGTGGCCAGTGCCAACAAGAAACAAGCGAAGGCTGACGCAGCGCAACTGGCATTGCAGAAATTAGGCATAGTGACGTAACAGTAACACCTAGATTGTAATTGTATACGACTGTTTATACTACTTCATTGTTATACTTGATTAGTACATCTCTAATTGTATTGTTTGCTAAAATACATCTCTTTAGGTTAGAATGTTGTTTTATTTTACTCCTTGTAATAACTCCGAATGATCAGAATAAAATTTTTGTCAAGCACAAAGTTTGTGCCCTATTGAAATAAATTATGGTCGGTACATGGACATAAGAACCTGTAGCAGTGACAGATAAATTCTATAATGAAGCGGTGACGTCATATCTGCCAGTTAAATTAAATAAAACATTCATAAACCTAGATTCATTGAATGCTGCTGCTATAAGTATCATAGTATACTGCTATGTATTATATCTTATTTTTGCCATAATCGAAGCATGATTCACACTGTCATTGAATAGCTACACTTAGCGTTGCCCTGTGAAATAGATAACAAACGTCAATATTTATGAGATACCTGTATCAAGTGCTGGTACCTGACTGATATAGCTAATAGAATAAAACATTGCCCTTTCAATATGGCAACTGAAATAATGAATGGAAAATACACACACACACACTACGCAGTTGCGAATCTATGACTGAATACATACAAAGTAATCCTTTTTTTTTATTTGAGATGGGTCCCAGAGACAAACTCGACGATGGTGTGAGCTTACCTAGTAGAAGCCTGTTCACTATAACTTTGAAGAGGTTAGGGCTGAATGTGTTTGGAAATACAGACCCAGGTAGAGTTCCTTTGCTGTGTGCATGTATTTGTATTTGTTATTATCCTTTTATTTCAGGTTATTCATCTCCGTATGGACTACTACTCTATGCAAAAAGTATTGGGTTTAAAATAAAAACAGAAATAATACGTAATCAGATTTATTTAACAACTATTTTTGACAACATTACTACAACTATCAGGACATTGACTAAAACATTTAATTTTCATATCAAGGTATTATATTTTTGTGCATACAAGATCGAAAACTAGACCTTCTAAAAAGCAACACTTCTCTAATAAAAAAATCTGTGCAGATTGAATATATGGAATAAATCGAAAATAGGTCCTTTTCTTCTCAGTAGGTACCTACAATTACTTCTGATAATGTAATAGATACTAGTCCTGCCTCCTTACGTTTCGTAATAAATCACAGATCTGTTCCAAACTCCTTCCAATGCATTCCTTTACTGCTTTTCTTCAGATTGTTGTTTGATTCTGTAGTCTGACAAAGCTGCTTTTATGGCATCTTCAGCAAGCACTAGAAATAAAAATATATACATAAATTCGCCTGTATTGCGCGAAAGGTTAGGCAACAGTTCGCCGGTACTAAATTAATAAAAATAACCAGCAAAAAATATTTTAGGTGAGGCTTCAAAAAGACAAAGAACTTGTCACATTTTATCAAAGATTGCTGCCATAGGTAGTAATAAAAAGTAAATAACCTTTATTTCATTTTAAAAGAGTAGGTATATTAAACAAATTGTAAATATGTTTACAAAACCTTATCTGCAACTGCTTGAAACGTCACAGTCACGATAATAACCGAATGTAGTGTTAAAATTTATCTAATACACACCTAACCATAAATATTGAAAAATTATTGATAACAATAGCTCTTAGTATAAGAGCATAAGTGCTAAAATAGAATAACCAAAGTACTTACTGGAGCAGTGCAGCTTGACTGGCGGCAATGATAACTCCTTAGCAATGTCTGTGTTCTTTAGCTTCAAAGCCTCATCTACTGTCTTTCCCTTCACCCACTCCGTAGCCAATGAGCTGGAGGCAATTGCCGATCCACATCCGAAAGTCTTAAACTTTGCGTCAATGATTTTGCCATTGTCGTCAACTCGGATTTGCAGCTTCATTACATCACCGCAAGCCGGGGCACCAACGAGTCCTGTGCCAACATTTTTGTCCTTTTTGTCAAGAGAACCGACATTGCGAGGGTTCTCATAGTGATCAATCACCTGAAATATGAAGGATTCATACTTAATTGTCATGCAGATGTTCTACATTGCCTGAATGAAAAGATCTTGTAGGGAATCATTGCAAGATTTGAAAGGAGGCAAAACTACATTCAAGCACACTTCACTGAGGCCTCTAAAACATATATAAAAAAATAATTTGATTCTATATTGTGTTAAAAAAACAATTTTTGAGCTATGTTAATTTTTCACATATAAAGATGTTTTAGTTTATAACTTAATTGTCTTTACATGTGAAAAATTAACATAGTATAGTCGGGGTATTATTGGAAAGGAAACACACACTCCGAACTACATAACACATTTAATATACCATAGCACACAGTACAAGATTACGCCGAGAAGAGCGAGGCGGACGCGTGCGCGAGTAGCGGGCGATCGTGACTAACTAACTAGCATGTGGCATGCGCTGTCGCACAGGCGGAGCCGACCGGACTTAGTCGCGTAGCCGTGCCGGCAAGCGACGTAGTCTGCAGGGAGTTGCATGTGGGATTGGCACTATGTGTGGCACTATAATAGCTCAATTTTGTTTGCCTTATATTATTTTTTTGATACTGAGCAAATACACAGTAAAGTTGATTTTTTAAGTTGATATTTGGCTATAGCCATTTAGATGTTTGAAGACCCAGGGCCACTTGTATGACTTTTGTTACATTTAGTAGGTACCAAATAAAACTGATTAGACCTATCCACATTATGCAACTTTACAAAAATTGTGATGTTTCCTGGATTTCTTTGAAAAGCAGCTCAAGTTTGTACATTAAAGTTACTATTTGCACAATTGGTTTAAATTTGTGTATACTTTCAATGTCTCAAATGAATAAATTTTTGTTCTAGAACATATTAGCACTAATAAAGATATATATATAGATTAAATGAGCAATTTGGGGGTAAAAGTAATATTGATAGTGCGCTTATCAAGACTAATTTGCATGTAAACAAATTAACCTTTTGAACGCCACGGACGTTTATAGACGTCTAACGAAATCGTGCCAAACACGCCACCGACGTCTATAGACGTCAAGAAAACGACATTTTTAAGTACTTATTTTCTACTTAAAAATGTCCTAAATTAAGTTTTTAGTGTTTCTCTTTCCTATTATTTAAAACTACATTAATGAAATATTGTAAAGTAGCACAAAGATATGTTCATTTCTTACATTTCACTAGAAAAAAAACAATAATCAAAAATTGCTAATCGAAATGGTGAATTTGTAGCTTGGCGTAGCAGTGGCGCCGATGTGTTTACGCTCTGGCGTTCAAAAGGTTAACAACAAATTGCTACTTGTCGAGTCTTTATAAAGATACCTACGTAGTAGTCCTTTATGTAATGAAAATCAGTATTTCATATTATACTGAATACTCAAAACTTTTCCTAAATAATAGTATCGTCGGTCAAGGTTAAAATGAAACTACGTAGTTCACTGGCGAAATCGATAATCCTTGACATTGCTTCCCTAAAAGTACTTACATTAGCATGGTATGATGCGGTTTGGATTATGTTGGGGCTACTGAAACTTTTCAGGCACACGCATCTACGTATATTCGTCACCAAATACGCCATCGCCATTTGGTTAAATTTGCAGAAAATTTAAATTTTTTTGCTCGTATTGATCCAGACACACTCTTTTGCGATTTAAGAAAGAATTATTATGAGGAAAAGAAATTTCTTTACATTTGACGTAGGATCTGAGTGACAGACGATAGTTGGTTTGACTTTGACGTTTTTATTCTCTGTGGAAGGGAGGCATTCCGAACAACAAAATATTTGCTTTTTTTATCAGACTTCTCCAATTTAGAATAGAAATAGCTCCAGAAAGGAACCAGTAATGTTCCGGTATCGATGAGCAGCTATCTCTTACCTATAAATTACATACATGCCAATCAAAACTGTAATGCCAAATTCATGTAACATAATAGGAAAAATAAAAATAAAATCTAACTATATTCATATTATATTTTCGAACGCATGTCAATCAAGAAGCTTCCTACTGCTGGCTTAGCTGCGTTCGAAAACTTTAACATTCTATAACCAATCTTACGTATTTAATTAACGTGATTCCTATAAATGTAGTAGGTAGCGGTAGTAAGATAAATAAAATAAAGACCACTCTATGTATTTTGAAACTTGACCTTTTGACAAAAAATTGTGCAATATCAAGTGCGATTGCATCATAAATTTGAAATATATTCAGTTTACGAACGTGAAGCATATTTATATAGGAACTTTTTGTAGCGAACATGACAATCGGTTTTAGAGCGATTTCTAAGCTTGTGACCCCTATAGTTGGGAACGTGTTTTGTTTATCCCGAGCTCAATTAAGTGCAGTGTGAGTTCAAAATTAATTAAAATTATCTAATTAACAGATTCACTAAAATAGTGTTATGCAATCGATGATGCATACTAGAGAGACATCCTAAGACCGGCTTTATTCAAATTGTGTGTGTTGTGTACATCACTAATTATCATCTGCCAAGACCAAGAGTCAAAAAAAATTTTGATCGATAGCTTATTTTGAATGATAAAATTTAGAAAAATTATAAATGTAGTGGCGAGCCCGTTCAGATTTCTCATAATTTTATTTATTACTATTTCGATTTCCAGGAAGATGAGTGCTAATCCTGATTACAAAACAGCAACATCCATCCACGAATTCACAGTGAAGAACATAAAGGGTGAAGATGTGAAACTGGATGTGTATAAAGGTCATGTTTGCATTATTGTGAATGTGGCGTCACAGTGCGGTCTTACCGCCAATAATTACAAGCAAATGAATGAATTGTTCGAAAAATATGCAGAGGAGAAAGGTAGGATAAACTGATAAGAAAATAATAACAAATTCTCGCCAACCTTTTGGTTGCTTTGAAATTAGAGCTACCTGGGTCCGCGCACCCCCGTGCACTCCCGCGTATACCCTATATTCGCTACTGATTAGTTGAACGTGATACTGATACCTACACCTCAAGGACAGAGCAATCGTAAAGTTTGGCGAGACTTGCGAGACAGATAGAATATGTTCATATAAATAATTATCGAGCTATAACAACAGCATCTATTTTTAGGTCTGCGTATTCTCGCGTTCCCGTGCAATCAGTTCGCCGGTCAGGAGCCAGGTAACCCAGAGGACATTGTCTGCTTTGCCTCAGAGAGGAAAGTGAAGTTTGATCTTTTTGAGAAGATTGATGTGAACGGAGATAATGCCAGCCCATTGTGGAAGTTCCTGAAGGTAAAGGTTCTGTATATTCATTTTTTTTCAGAGTGGATTTGACCTGTGTTTATGTGCAACACTAAAAATAAAACAAGCATTGTACACAGTTACTGTTGTACAATGGCCTACTTACAAACTCTTGCATGCATTGTTAGTTTGTGATTTACTTACTTTTCTAGATGACGTATATTCACAAAAGTACTTGTATATAGATATACATATTTTAATAAATTAAAATAATGAGATTTTGAAGTCCTTCAAATATAGTGCTAATATGCAATAATAATAATAATTTGTCAATGTTTTAGCATGTTATTTGAATACATTGGGTGGGTTTGTTTACATGTTATACTGTAAATAACATGCCTTTTTCTTTTTAGTAGTCTCCTAGTTTTAGTATTCAGGTTAGTCTCTTCATGTATGAAACAAAATCGCTTCCTGCTGTCTGTCCTGCTGTTCTTTTAATTTAGATCATTCAAATTATGCAAAAGAACTTGATATTTAATAATAGACAAAGTGATTGAAGAGAAAAGATTATATGGGGATGGGAGAGGAGCAGGAACCAAAGACATAGTTGAATGTGGGTGACATTGCGGGGTATATAGCTAGTTTTGTTAAAAAACACTAATTCCAATCTAAATCTGATCTTATTTCTACTAGTACATGATAAGAAATGACTTAACATATTGAATAGATAACCAATGCCGTATTTGTTGATAACAGCCAAAGTACAAATCTGAACAAATACAGTATTATGTATCATAAGCGCAAAAATGAATCATATTCTTTAAGGAACCTTGCATGCCAGTATTAATAAAAAGCTGAGTCATGCTAGTAATGAGTTTTTATCACAATTAGCATGTGTATAATGTATGTGGAAAACCACAGATGTTTTGAAGGACAACCTTGGATAATCTATTTGTGATAAGGTGAAAATCAATAAGCCTATTCTATTATTCATAATTCTGTGGAAATGGCCTTAGTGGAATGGTTATTGTTAGTAATTATATGGTATGGTTTATGTAGGCAGTATTTCTCACAGTTTTTCTATGCATTCGATTTTTATATAATAGGAAGAATAGGTTTATGCCTATTCTATCATAAATCATAGCCAATAGGATAAGATTCATTATCAAAAAGATTAAGATATTATCACTTGGTACTTAGTAGACCGCTAATGATGTGGAATAATAATTGATATTTTTAATTAATTAATTATTTAGCGGATAAAAAACAACTACTAAGTGTGACTCTGTGACCTATAAAACAAAAGCGCTTGCATACTAACTGTGCTATATATACATTTAGGCTTGTTTTCAAACCTTGCTGTAATGCCTGAATAAAATCGCAATGTAACAGTGGAAGGGTCAATTCCCATAACAGGAGTAGTAATGGTAGCACTTTTTATGAAGGAGGTCATTCATGAAAGTTCTACTACCATACCTATGTCTGCCGCAAAGCAGCGTTACGGTTTTCCAGCATGAAGGCTATGGGTGCCAGTGCAATTACAGGCACATGAGACATTTCATTGTTGTCTCTGGGATGGCATGACCACTTAACATCAGGTGGGCCGTGGGCTTGTGTGCCTTCTAATGACTACTTGTAATATAACTTTAATTTAGAAAAAGGTGGCATAAGTAATTGTGCCAATTACTAATGCTAAAAAAAGGATCAAATTCGCGCCAGCGTTCGGATAATCAAGGTTCTACTGTACCTGTTATTCAGAGTTTCTGAAGGAAAACCATAGGAATAGAGTCATATGGAGGCCTCGCCACTGCCCCATTATATTTCCGTTCAGGGGCAAAATGTCCAACGGTGTCAAATTGACACACAAAATACTGAAAGAATTGATAACAAAAATAGTGATTTCGGGTAGGTATGTTGTGGTCTTCTTTGGGCTTAATTTGTTATTTAATTATTAATAAAACATATTTTGGTTCTTTCAGTATTTTGTGTTTATTATTTGTCATAAGTATTAATTATGAGATAATTATTAAGAATTTCATTTTCAATTATCAACATTCTCAAAGATTTGACATTTTGGGAATTGGACATTTTGAGAATTGGACATTTTGGGTAATTGGACATTTTGACACCGTTGGACATTTTGAGAATTGGACATTTTGCCCCTGAACGTATATTTCCAGTGCTTGGTTCACCCCTAAGTTTTAAAATACAACACTGCAATAATATTTAGGTATCATAAAGTAGTGGAAACAGGCATCAATAACCCATTTAACTTTTACAGAACAAGCAAGGAGGCACCCTGGGCAGTTTCGTCAAATGGAACTTTACCAAGTTCATCGTCGACAAAAATGGTGTGCCCGTTGAGCGTCATGGACCCAATGTTGACCCGTTGGACTTGGTCAAGTCCCTCGAAAAGTACTGGTGATCAATGTAGTGGAAAGACGGCTTCGCATTTCATTTCTATTATTTTTTTAGACAGGTTGTAGATCTATGGTTTAGCAGTAAAGTATACTGAGCATTTAACTACCTATATTGTTTATAAGATTATAAATTTTCTATTTTATAATTATTCACATCACTACTATGCTTCTTCAAGCGAAAATATTTAAGTACATACAGACACAGTTGCTAATATTCACTTTATTTTTATTGTTCTTGGCATGACGAAAGATTAATCTAAGTACCTTAAAAGTACCTAGCTTAGTTGCACATAAAATTTAAAAAAAATCTGCAGTCGCACTGTGTGATATATTACGTAGTTTTTAAGAATTGTTGTTAATTTTTGTGATATATTATATCAACATAATAATTTTGATGAATTCGTTTTTATTTTGATGTGTACCTAAACAACCCCTTCCCCCCTGAGTTGGCGTGGAAATAGGAAATGTGGGCAAAGTGTGAACGCTAAGAATTTATATTATAAACTCATATACACATGCGTGCGGGAATCAAACCCGCGACACGCAGCGCAGCCAATCGCTCAGCCACCGCGCCAACCGTGTCTCCAAAAGTCAAAATTATTGATTACAGATAATAAATACTCTTTCTGTTCTGCCTCATCTCTTACAATCTTGTTGTGGTTGTGCTTGTTTATTACTGTGTGATTATGCCCTTGCTTGCTCTATAATCTTCATCAAGAGTCTGGATCACGATAAACGAAGCTCACGGGCTGACTGACATGTCGAAATGTTTGAACACATCAATCTCCGTAAACCATAATTAAATTAAAAAAGAAAGCTCTACTTGCCAACAAAATGATTGACGTAAGATAATTTCAAAGAAACCACGAAACATAGTTGAACATTTGGTTAAAATAATTATATAATTTTCCGTCTCAGAACAAGACCATCATTTAAGTAATATCAAAACATAAACGTGACTTGTAAATCGTCATGTAGACCTAGGTAAGTAGGTAGGTACTTGTTGCATGGACAAAAATAAACAATCCTGTTATCCTGACTGCAGTCGAGCCAAAACAATGAATTCATTGACTGCTGTGGCGAACAGAATGGATCAAACTAATGAAAATACATCGCTGCTTTGCATGAATAACCGCACAATCCAAAAACACACATTTTGCAGGGGAGCTATTTGAAAATTAAACAAAATATTTACTGCAAAATATTTAAATATTTTCTTGTATTTAATCATTAGAATAGTAGAATGCCTAAATCGAAAGGACATTAATAAAGGTTTAATTCAAATCTAAAAATTCTGGTTTTTAGCTGCGAATACCTTAATTAATAATTAAAAACTGCAAGTTATTCGACTTGTTACAAAATGAGTTTTGGTATATTATCATGAATAGGAACATAAATCAAAATAATACAAATGAGTAGTTCTCAATTTTAGTTTTACAATGGTATAACTGGTAATATGATCTACAAGATATAAAAAAAAATCTGTAATAATAACACAATTACGATTAAACTAATATTAATGAAAAATATGTTCAAACCCAAATCAATTTATTTGTTTTATGTTGAAGCCGTTGGAACGATGTTTTCTGTACAATAACACATTTCTGATTAAATAAACCTGTAGAAAAGTGTTATTAGATAGTATAGTATAGTAGTTTTGTGCTGTAATACAAAATATACATAAAAAATTAATAGAAAGATTAAAATAGTAGGTACACATTTCATAACATTCATTCCGGATTATTTGTAGGGTACGGGGATTCGGCACTGTAAATAAAACGAACAATTCATAAAATAACGAACCACGCCAAACTATCAGGCCTCTGTCACTCGTTGAAGGTTACTCTCTTAAGTGCCTACGGCTCGCCTGCGCCCGGGCGCAACGAATCCAGTCGGTTGTCACGCGCTCGCTTGAGTGTACTATACCTACCGCAACAAAATCAACGATACTCGCGCATGTCTAAACCTCGCAATGCAATTTGTAGTGTACAGAAAATACATATTTCAGTACATACAATAATACTACTACACAATAATACTTTATAGTCACCTATTCTTTTGTGTAATCATTTCTCAGCATAGATAGCCCTAGCGCTGTGTTGTATGACGCGCGTTATTGCTATCTCTCTCTCTCACGCACGAACGTGTTGTACGTAATTATAGCGTTAAGTGTTGGGTTTTCTCTATGGAGTGAAGTATCTGTACTTATTTAATTTGTGATACTATGTCGTGCCTTGGCATGCCACACCAACATCACAATACAACACAACATAGCATCATCGTGCGGTATTCCGCAGGGATCGGTGCTGGGGCCGCTCCTGTGGAACATCGGCTACGACTGGGTGCTACGTGCTGACCTCCTCGAGGGCCCCAGCGTAGTGTGCTACGCGGACGACACATTGGTCCTGGCGCAGGGGAGGTCGCATGAGGCGGCGGCCGACCTTATGACACGCGGGGTTGCGACAGTCGTTGAGAGGATCCGGCAATTGGGTCTCGAGGTGGCCTTGCACAAGTCCGAGGTCCTGTGTTTTCATGGGCCTAGGAACGCGCCACCGTCGGGATCCTAAATCACGGTAGGAGGGGTTCCCATCGGTGTCGGGTCGACGATGAAGTACCTGGGACTTGTCCTCGATAGCCGGTGGAACTTCGTGGAGCATTTCCGACGTTTGGCTCCCAAGTTGGCACGGGCTGGGGCCGCTTTCAAGCGGCTCTTGCCCAACTTGAGGGGGCCAAACGCCTCCTGCCGCAGGCTCTACGCGGGGGTCGTGCGTTCGATGGCCCTTTACGGGGCCCCGGTGTGGGCGCGGGGCTTGAGGCGGCTTGCCGCGCATTACCTGAACGCGTCCCAGCGGGTGATCGCCATAAGGGTCATCCGCGGATACCGCACGATCTCCGGCGAGGCAGCGAGCCTCCTTGCCGGATTGCCGCCGTGGGATCTGGAGGCGCTGGTCCTCGCGCGCCTACACGAGTGGCGCGCGGAGGCACTAGGCCGGGGGGAAACTCCGCTGCCGCGGCAAATTGCCGCCCAGCGGACGGACCTCCGGCTCGATCTCATGGCGACATGGAGAGAGCGACTGTCGCAACCTCGTGTATTGGCACGCCTTGATTGAGGCGGTAAGTCCCCTCTTTGAGGAGTGGCTAGAGCGGCGCCACGGCGCCCTCACCTACCGCCTGACGCAGGTCCTCACCGGACATGGAAAGTTCGGGAGGTTCCTGCACATCATCGGGCGGGAGGAAACGCCCGGGTGTTACCACTGCGAGGATCGCCTCGAGGACACGGTTGAACATACTTTGTCGGTTTGCCCCGCTTGGGCGGAGCATAGCCGAGTCCTCGTGGCGGCCATCGGCGGCGGCGACCTCTCGCGTCCGGCACTGGTTCAGGCCATGGTCCGGAGCGAGAGGGAATGGGAAGCAGTCGCCTCCTTCTGCGAAGCTGTAATGCTAGAGAAGGAGGCGGCGGGGCGGGAGAGGACAATCCCCCGTCCCAGCAGCCGCCGCGGTAGACGCTCCGGGCGTCGGGAGCCGCGAGACGACTCCCGGCCACCGTAGACGTGGGTCTGTGGACGGTGAGCAATGGGTAGCTCACCGTCCGTACTTTCACTGATTAACGACAGACCGTGTCGACGGCGCGTTCGTGTTCCACGCGCGCCTCAAAGAGATGTCAGCAAACTTGGATGAGCCACTGAGGGCCGATGCCTGCCGGGGCTGCGGGTTGTTCGAAAGAGATACCGCGCCCCCGGAACGCAAAGAGCACATGAAAGGAACATAGACGGGTTTTAGTCAGTAAAAGTTTGACACTCCCTCCCGCCCCGCCCTGGGCGGGGGAAGTTATTAGATGATTTCCCGTCTTTAAAAAAAAAAAAAAAAACAGCATCATGCTATGTTTTTTCTGCTATTCGTCGGGCACAATTTCTAACGCGCAGTTGCTATTAAGTATGGTCTAAATCAGAAATGACGATTAACCCGTTTGCTGCATGAACCAGGATTTGAACCCGGGACATCACGGTTATATAAGGACCTATGCAATACGCCACGAGGCAACTAAAGATAAAACAAAACACGTTATAATTACAGTATATCGTTAAAAATAACTTAACTTGCTTTCGGTTCTAAATTGTTGAGCTTTATTTCTAAGCAATAATAACCTATTTCATAAACATGTTAAAAGATTTTGTTGTTTCTATCTTGAATAAACAAATAAAACTAAATAAGTATTATTGTCTTACTTAATTTTTCGTGAAGAATGTTGTAGCAATAAATGCAGCACTTTTCTCAAAAAAAAAGATCGAAAATTGTCACAATTTTATCTTAAATAATCAATCAACTCAAAATGAATGAATATTGCAGAAAATACAACTAAACTTTTCACTTTAAACACACGATTATTTGGTAATGTGCTATTATTCCCGAAAGTTTTGATGTGGATACGCGAAAATAATAATATCAACTGGCGATCGTCGACTATTGCACAAATATGGCGTGATAAATCAACCAATGACATAACGACATTTTTACGCGCCACTACGTCAGTTTTGCCGGTATGAATGTGAGTCTTACATACCATAAAATACGGACTATTTTGCAAGTGACTGTGTTATAAACCAGTATTTTCAAAATTTTGGTTTGTGCGTGTATTCATGCAAAGCAGCGACATGTACTCTTTGTGTGTAAAATTCGACAAAGTAACAAAGTTATGGACCCCCCTAAGAGGAATTGCTCACTTACTAAGTAGTGATTCTGACGAGGGTTAGTAGAAATTAAATTCAAAATAAACAAAAAATAATAATTAATTACACACAAAATTACTCTTACTTGTACCTATCCCCGGCTCGGGGTCTCTCTCTCATTTTACTTATAAGAAACAATTTCCAGAAAAATGAGTGTTAATCCAAACTACAAAACTGCGACATCCATCCATGAATTCACAGTGAAAAACATAAAAGGTGAAGACGTGAAACTGGATTTGTATAAAGGTCATGTTTGCATTATTTTGAATGTGGCTTCAAGATGCGGTCTAGCCGCTAACAATTACAAGCAATTGAATGAACTGTACGAAGCATATGCGGAGGAGAAAGGTACCTACCTAAATAATTATTTTAACAGAATAGGTAGTTACAACAAATATATTTTTGCTAACCTTTGGTTGCTTTAAACTAAGAACCCGCGGATTCCAGCACTCGCCTGCGCATACTTTTTTATATTCGCCACTATTCGGCCATACGCCACTATTCGGCCATACGCCACTATTCGGCCATACGCCACTATTCGGCCATACGCCACTATTCGGCCATACGCCACTATTCGGCCATACGCCACTATTCGGCCATACGCCACTATTCGGCCATTCGCCACTATCCGGTCATTCGTCACTATTCGGCCATTTGCCACTGCTAGATATGTAGCTATACCTACACTACACACGTCTCAAGTGCAAAGCCATATAATTTGACGAGCGTAGGTCTTAAGTGGGCACTAGCTGTAACAACAGCATTTATCTATTTGATTTAGGTCTACGGATTCTCGCGTTCCCCTGCAATCAGTTCGCCGGCCAGGAGCCAGGCAACCCTGAGGAGATTGTCTGCTCCATCTCGGAGAGGAAAGTAAAGTTTGATCTGTTTGAGAAGATTAAAGTGAACGGGAGCAATGCTAGTCCATTATGGAAGTTCCTGAAGGTTCTGTATACCTCTATCATATTTTGTAATAATAGGTATTATACATAGAGCGCATTTTTGTGCATAATAATGAGGTATACATAAAGTCAGATTATGTAACAAATTATTTCAGTCTGCTTACAAATACCTAAGTACCCATACCTACATATCTGTCTTGTAGGTAGATTGGCCTACCTACCTAATACAACTGCTGGATTAATTATTAACTCGTTCTAGATAGCTACGCGACCTATTTTACTTTCTCCAAGCGTGTGGAACTGGAGACATAAAGTACCTACGTTATACATTTTTTTACAGTATAAGAAAGGCGGCACCTTGTGTGGTTTTATCAAATGGAACTTCACCAAATTTATCGTCGACAAAGATGGCGTGCCTGTTGAGCGTCATGGACCTAAGGTTGAACCATTGGACTTGGTAAAGTCCCTTGAAAAGTACTGGTGATTAATGTAATCACAGAATCACACTCACGACGTAATGGAAGGACGGAGGATGCTCTAAGTTAGTTTGCATAATACATGTCTTTTCTATCAATACAGCTCAACAACAAGTTATAAAGGTGTCTAAAATGCATTAATCAAATTTACATGTAAGTAAATACCGGATTATATATTTTTTAGACTGCCCCGATGGTCTCGTATTCACAAACGTGACTGCTGAGCGAGTGGTTCTGGGTTCGATTCCCGGGTCGGGCAAAAAGTGTTATGGGGTTTTTCTATTAGGAATTTCTCAGTAGGTAGTAGTCCGAAGTTTGTAAGTTGATAGTGTGACACCCCCGTGCCTCGGAAAGCACGTAAAGCCATTGTTCCTGCCCCCGATTTCTCTCCGGTAGTGACGGCGATTGCCGTCCCACAGGACTATGAGAGTGAGGGAAGAAAGAGTGCACCTGTGTTTCCGCACACACTTGTCTTGTGCACTATAATATCTCCTGCGTACTTGGCTAGTCTGCATTAAGATTAGCCGTCGCCGTCGTGGCCGGAATCGGTCTTGAGAATTACATATTTTTTATTACCTATAGGTAGGTATTTTTTGACAAATCGTTAGTGACGGCTTAAACATTTTAGCCGGGTCGTGACCGTGCCTGACTGTGCTAGTGCCGGGGCCAGTGACCAACCGCATTGTCATTGTTGTAAAAGCGTAAAGAAGCATGCTTCAAATAGTTTATGTACCTACCTATTTATATTGTAGTCTATGATCGTTTGTCATAACTTTATCCTCTTTCTGTGTAACCGTGGCCTAACTGTCACCGGTCGCGGCCATCGCAACCGCAACATTTGACATGCCATAAATCCATTTCCATTTTACAGTGATTCTGATTTTGTATCAATGTAGGTACCTACCTACTTCATTAAAACATCTAAATGTCGATAAAATACGATAGGATGTTTGTAAATACTACAGAGAACAGTTTTTATAGACTGAAAGCCAACACCTAGCAGTCAATATGATTTTTACAAAGTTAAAATAAAATTACTCTAGAAATACTGTAACCATGTGCTTCATAACAAGACATTTACCAAAATAAGACTTGCAAATCATCATGGTACCTACACCTGTATAACACCTATAACTTCTACATCATGCTCCCATTAAACAATCCTGATTACAGTCGAGCCAACAACCTTCATGAATTCACTGTAGTAAACTTAAATGGTGAATATGTAAAATTAGACAAATACAAGGATTTTATTCTCGTAGTAGTTAACGTTGCGTCCAAATCCCCTATGACTGCAATGAATTACAAAGTATTTAATGAGTTAATGGATAAGCATGGAGACAGTAAGTAAATTATGTATTTTGTAGGTGCCTTCATTTGTACACACAAAGTACAAGCTCTTTAAAGCCGAGCCGACTTGTTTTGCAGACGTAATCTCATCCTCATCGACTTTATTTTTTTATTACTTGCTACACGTACCTGTGTAGCAAGTAATAAAAGAATAAAGCCTTCCAGTCCAGTCCCCAAGTCTTAGAAGAATACAGATTTTTTTAAATCGCACTTATAGTTCCTTCCTGAAAATAGAGCATTCAAACAAAAAACTTCGGCTTTATAATATTAGTATAATATAGATACATAGATGGAAGTAGGTACCTACTTCTCTACATATAGACATTTTGATTGGTTTTGTGGATGTGTACTAGCTTTTGCCTTCGATTTCATCTTATGGTTACTGATCCCCTGTTTTTAAAATAGACGTAGATACTTATAATATAATAACGTATAGGTAGTACAGCAGACGTATCTTGGTGTGGCCGAAGTTACCCTAGCAGCTGCGCAGTAGATAATTTTGTTCCTAAAAGATGGATCTTACGCAAAAGGCTAATTACGGTGCTGACTGTGCAATCCATTGCACAGCCAGCACCGTAATTAGCCTTTTATGCGCCCTGAGCGAGATTTTATAACTGCGCCCTCCTGGTATGATCATATCTGCCCCCCTTTAGGGCACTCCGGGGTCTGCTGCGCCCTGTGCCTGGGCACCGCTGGCACCGCCCTAGTTACGGACGGCACTGTGCACAGCCAAACAGCTAGGTAATTTCAGGATCACAAAGATACGTCTGTCGTACTACACGTTATTTTAGCGAAAGAATTTTCAACTTTAACAATACAAAAATTCGTTCCAACAAGCAAACTTTAGTTTTGTTATTAGTTATAAAAGTTAGTAGTTATAGGGATAGCAATCAATGACCTGTGTACCGTTTTTTTTTAAGTATTACGAATATTGGCTTTCCCATGCAACCAGTTTGGACAAGAAGAACCTGGAACCTCGGAAGAAATAGCTGCGCATGCCGAGAAAAACAATGTTAAATTCGATGTCTTTGCTAAAGTAGAAGTTAATGGAGAACAAGCTTGTGTCGTGTGGAAGTACTTGAAGGCATGAAATTATTTCTTATCATTATTATTCTTTTGCTCTTCACGAAACTGTTGTTAATCCAATCCCTTTTCCTTTCTAAAAAAACAACAGTTACTTTTGAAATTACTGCATTTTCGTGATATATATGTGTTTTTATGAATGTTTAATGGCTAATAATATGGGCCTACATTGCGATATAATATAATAGCTATACATCGCAGTGTCATCCGCGTTCAGTTACGTCTTTGGTTATTGCTCCGCTCCCGTCGGTCATAGCGTGATGTTTTATACGTTACATATTTAGAATATCACACTATGACCGACGGATTGAGTGAATCTCTCGCTCTTTTTTTTGAGGATGGGATGTCATCAAATGGCTTCTTCTGCTGTGAGTGGAGCGGAAGGGAATGTCAGACTCTTACTGACTAAAACCCACCCGTGTTCCTGCTAATGCCCTTTGAACAAATTCCGCAAACTCTCACTCTACATACATTCATGAAATTCGAATTAAAATCCATTGCGTAGATAAGCGTACAGAGGCAGAGACAGCACCGGAAGCTACTTTACTTTATACTATGTAAAAAAATAACTGAGCTTATTAATAGTAACGATAGCGTTATAACGTTTTTTTCTAATTTTATATTAAATAGACAAACCAGTTTGAGAAAAAAAAAGCAACAATAACATTATTACATTTGTTTTAGCACTGTCTGCCCGGCCCTCCTAGGTCAGGCGCTGTGGTGAAATGGAGCTACACAAAATTTATTGTTAGTAAAAACGGTATCCCTGCTGAGCGCATTGGACCAGAAGTAGAGCTCGACAAATTTCAAGAATGTGTGAACAGATATATTACGTAATAATGCCTTGTGAACTGGGAGCTCTGTGCACATACGAGGATTTTCGGAAAGACTGGGCGCATGGTTCTTTTTAGCGATAGCTACCTATTAATTGTTTGTACTTTTGCTGTAAACCCCTGCTATGGATCCTGATGAGGTGACACGACGACTAGCTTTAGTATTAAAGAGAAAATATCAAAGAAGCCGAGGGCAGAATAATAAACATTTAGGTATAAGATCGCCCTCGTTGCTGTATGGCGCATGTCTGAATCAGGCTTTATCAGCGATGGGTAATGTGCGACAACGCTCGATTTTAAACCCGCGAACGCAAGCTGACAGTCAGCAAACCACGATCCAACAACGCAAGCGTAAACAATCCCGTTTTTAATGATTCGCAAATAATAGTATTAATAAACAATAAAAAGCTTTTTAAGGGGACTCTGTGAGTTGGCTTTGGCTTCTCGTAAGCCTTTCAAAGGTTTGGAGCTAAAGGGGCCCGAGTTCAAGTGAATATAAATATTAATATGAAAGGAATGCAGAAACTTCTATCAAGTAATTTACAGTTTGTATCGATCAAGATAAAGTGCAAGTAGTCAAATAATATTTACCTACTTGCGTTTTTAGAAATAAAATTGTAAAAAACATTTTTGAAGCACATAATTATATTAAAAAGGGCAATGTTTTTTTGGATTATCACATCACTTGGTTCATTTGGTATTCATTGGCATGTAATTGGCCATACTATAGCATAAATTATACATGGAATGTAATCTGAAATGGAATCATGCATTTATTAAACTAACTCGTATCGATTTATCTCTTTGTTTTAATATACTCCACCAACTTTTGCATAAAAATATATAAATATAAAGTTTTATTGTAGTAAAAAGGTATAAAAAGGTATTAATATTCTCTTAAATATTTATAAGACAATCAAGTTTACTATTGCCATACAAAAATCACATTATTTTTACTTTTTAAAATGCGACAATAATATTTATTCATAAGTTACGCTGCCAACACAGACACAGAAAACTATAAGAAATAGTCAATTAGTCATAAATATGCACTCTGTAGTCCGAGTCTCATAGAGCTGCTACCCCTAGTCTGGCAAACCGCAAAGTCAAAAAAGAGCGGCGAATATACGACGCTAATTATTGACGGATTGAATTGAAATGGAAAAACCCGAATTTTACATGAAAGGATTTTAGTTCTTAATTATATAATTTATAGAACTAAATCCGCCTGCTGCCGCATCTAGAGGCGCGGCGTGGGAGACAGGAAGGTGACGAAATTAATTACTTACGCACTTAAAAGATTTCCTAACACACTCTCAACAAGCTTAACTTGGGCCAAACAAAATTCTTGAGACATAAAATAGCTGAAGTTGAGTGATTTCGAAAAATCTATCTTGCTCATATTCGTTTCGGAAAATGACGGTTTTATATCGATTTAGGAAGATTGGTTACCGTTACCCAATCTAATAAATAAAAAAATAAGAAGTTTTTGTCTCTGTCACTCCATTTGAAAAAAGCAGTCTATCGCCTACCAACTATTTTTAGCCAATCACAGACAGCGTTTTTAAATTCATTCTAGCGTCGCCGTTCGTTGGCGCTTGGCTTCCTCTCTCTCTTCTCTGTAGTTTTGCATTCATTCATCGTGTTTATGTTGCATTTCACTTTTATGATATTTGTTTAAAAATAATAATATTGTTGGCTTAATTTAGTGTGGTGTAATCTTTACGGAATAAACAAGTTGTGAATCGATGAATATTATATTGTGACAAGTAAATATCATCGCGTGTGGTTTTTTTGTGATAATTTTAGACTCAACAAAAAAAGAAACAGCAAATAAATAAGTGTGGTATTTCATTACAGAATGTCTACTAGAAGCGGTCGGATAAGAACTAGCGTTATAGAAGGGAGTCCTTCAAGAACACGCAAAGGTGTTTCGCCGACGCGCTCTCCCGCCAGAACGCGGAAAAGTTCGCCGCCGCCGTCCGGGAAAACTCCGCCTCCTGCTCGCTCGTCTGGCCGTAAATCTCCCGCACGGAAATCGCCCAGCCGAAAACCAGCGTCTAAGTTTCCCGCACGCAAGTCACCTTCAAGAACTACTAAGGAAACAATTACACAACCAGAGGTTCCCAATGTGCCGAAGTCTCCGGCAAAGCGACCTCCCATCGATTCTGAATTGGCGGTAGCGGTCAAACTTGAAGATTTATCTTCTAAGCTTGAAGTTTATCGTCGTACTCGGTCTAAACGCTTAGAATACTCCCTCAAAGATCTGACATCCAGTATTACAGAGAGTGAATTTTCTCTTAATCAAGTGAATGGCTTGGAGTCCAGCGACTTATACGGTCTGAGAAACAGGAGATCTGCTGAGGAGGTCGCGCCTCGCAGGTCTAGTAGGTTGCGAGAATTTGTTGATAATGTCCCAGATATCAGACGGAGTCTCAGCAAATCTGTGAGTCAAAGTAAATCGATAAGCAAATCTATCAGTAATTCGATAGGAGCATACTCCGATGAGGACAATTCTGAAGAGGAATACCACCAGGGGAAGTCTAAGTCTGTGACTAGGAAGCTGGCAACCCCACTTCGGAACAGTATCAATAGCTTGACTCAAGTAGCAAGCAAATGGGAGTTTGGTGGGAGAATTGGATCCCTATGTTTAATGCTCTTGATACCCATTACAATATTCTCTATATTAATTTCATGTGCAAAATCTTGCTCTCTCAAGTCCCTTTTAGATCTGTCTGCATATAAATATTCACAGGCTTTCTTTAGTTTACAAGCATTTAGCTTTATTCTTGTGCAATACATTATACAAGCAATCTTTGCTATAGTACCTATATTTGGTACCAGATCTGACCGGATGGATGACTCTGGCACTCGACACTGTTTCAATGCATTTTTCTCCAGCATAGTGACTGTTAACACCCTCTTCCTGTTGGATTTCTTTCAAATCATTCATAAAGAGAATTTATTGAATGAGTACTTGAGACTTGCAACCATATCCTTCTTGTTTGCTGTTGTACTAAGCATAGTTCTGTATGTAAAAAGCCATGACTTGATGAAGGATAAATTGAATCAGTATGGAAACACTGGATTTACATTGTATGACTTCTTCATGGGAAGGGAAATTCATCCATTTATTAAGAAGCTAGATGTCAAACTGTGGTTATCAAGAGTTTCTAATATTAGCAGTGTAAGTATACTTTAGTTTTTGTGTTCAAAATATTGCAATGTCTGGATTTTAATGACATAAAAAAAATTGTACTCACATACCATTATTAATAGATTTTTATTCTTTACCTAAATCAAAGTACTAATTGTGACTCATTAATCCCCTACATTAGCAAAAAGATAATAATAATTGTACTCACACATTGTGGTGAGCTAATCAACTTTTTTAACCAGTAAATAATACAGGAAAGTAGAATCAATGCCACTCATGAATGCTTATAAATGTGGTAATGAATAATAAACAGTTGTTTCCGTAACTCCAATAATAATATATTCTATTTTGTTACAGCTCATATTTCTCTCGCTAATCTTCACACAAGGACTACAAATCAAACTGTCAGAGGCTAATAATTTCTCATTGGAAAACTTAAAACAGTTGGTGAACAATGTACAGTTGAAGCCAACAATTCTTATATTCTCTATAATGCAAATACTTTACATTTTAAACTTTGTAATGAAGGAGTACAAGATCGCGGCGACATTTTACTGGCAGTCCGAAGGGGTAGGGTACCTCCAGACTGTCTCAAGTGCACTGTACCCATTCTACTTCACAACAATATCTAAACATGTAGCAGACACAGACCTAGTTCTGTCTACTAACACCTTAATCTCTGCTTGTGTACTATTTGTGCTGGGATTCTTCATAATGCTTGTTAGTAACAATATTAAATATGAGTTCAGGAAAAATCCTCTACATCTGAGCTTGGCAAGTAAGTAACTGTATCATGTATGCTATTTATTTTATTGTATTCTGCTTAATTTGTAAATGCTTATAGCAGGTGGAATATAATATTATTCTATAACTGTTAGATTAATGTTTAAATGTATGTTTGTGTAACATAGCAAATTTTGGGTATTCACTAATAATTATTGTTAGTCAATTATTGTTGCAAGCATAATAATTTTCATTAACAAACTTAGCATTGAGGTACCTTCTTCGTCCGAAAGATTTTTTTGAATCCTTGACATATTTGAAGAATTCTTCATATTTCTATTTCTAGTTGTTTATAGTTTTAAAATGTAATGTTTACTTTCAGACTTAGACTCCATGCCGACATTTCACGGAAAGAAGCTCCTGGTCTCCAATCTATGGGGAATACTGCGTCATCCGAACTATGCAGGTGACATACTGATTCACATTGCCCTGGCTTTGCCTGGTATTGTCTCTGGTCAATATGTTGCTGCCGCGCCTGCAATCTTGACTATTGTCGTGCTAATTCACCGCGCATGGCGGGACCATGATAGATGCAAGTGGCGCTATGGGGCCGCCTGGCAAAGGTACTGCAAGCGTGTACCTTCAGTTCTATTACCTAAACTCCTTTAATTTCTATTCTATGTAGGCAAGCAAGGCTTGTTGATGATGACGACCAATCTATTACATGCTTCATGATTAATTACATTTAAAATGATTTGAATGTAAATAATTTTAAAAAATGAAGAAGGAATTACTGCAGAGTTATGTAGATTTTATTTTACTTTATACAAAAATGTACCTATTTTAGAATATTATGAGGTATAGAATTTAATTTGTGTAAATAATTACTAATATGTATTTTTCAAGCATTAATGCGTCACATTTTAATGAAATTGAAATAATATTTTAGAGATCTCTGTGTTTGAGATATTTGATTGTAGTTTTTACGACATGACTATTGTTAGTAGATTAGTTTTTGATATTAACAACTGCTTTACGAAACCACCGTACAAAATTCTAATACCTACTTAATTTTGCTCTCTTTATTTTTTATTTTATAAATTAATTATTCGTATTTTTTTTAATATTTTTATACAAATCGTATTTTGGTAATATAGTGTTGAAATTATTCAGACTTGTGTGAATTCAAGATGTATTTTTAGAAATGTAAGACTTTGGAAAGCACTTCTAAATCCTAGAAAATATTTGTATGGATTTAAGTTAAATTTATCATGTTAGTCGTGTTTCTCCTTGCGTGCGTGAATTTTATTATACAAATATAATTATTGACATTGCTGTTGCAAGTTAAATGTAATGGTTAAGATTTATTGTAACCAATTTGCATGACAGATAATATATTGAAACTCAGATTAAGACATTAAACACATACTTAGTACAGATCTGTCTACATTCTTAAAATATTAGATGAGATAGGTATTATTAGAATTTAGGAATATGCATAGTTTATTCTGGCTGTAAAATTATATTTACATTATTGCCAAACAACATCATATCACGCCTACAGGGTTGGCCCAACCCTGCAATTGTGTAGAGGTGTAAAACCCATATTTATGTTTAAATTCTAGCAAACAAGTACAAACCTATATTACAAACAATGAAGTTTAATTATAGGATTGGCAATAAACATTTTCGAATTTGGCAATAGTTAGTATTTTTTCTTATAGGCTTACTTTTTCATCTTGCTTGTGTGTATACAATAGAATAAACCTTTTAGCGTACTTAAATACAAGTGCCTCAATATTAGAATAATGTTTCAGAATATTTAAGTCGTAGAAAATTGTCATAGGGTTAAACATTTTGATATTTACCGCTTGTGTTTAAGCTCCTACCAGAAATGCATCTATTTTACTACCAATAAATTTGAAATACCCGCCGGAATGGATAAATGCTCACCAAATTGTGTTTCATGAAGTATTGTAGAAATGAAGATAATTGTCCTTTTTATATTATGCCATAAAATATATAGGTAACTTTAAAGTTCTTTAAAAATTCTGATGTAAAGTGAGTGTAATTTGTGTTCGAACTTAAAACGTACTTTTATAGGCACCTCGTTAAAGACTATTATATTCATATGAAGTTAATATATTTTACTTGGTACTTAGGGATTAAAAATTATTTTGGTGAGCAATTAACTTGTACCCGCTAATTATTAACTGTTAACAGGCAAGGGTAATTTGTAATTGTAAATTTATTGAAAGAGCTGTACCGTCGTGGGACGGCGCGATCCATACAGAAAGTAGTCTTGTGATATTTTGGTCACCTAGACTCCCTAGTCTCTTGACCCTTCAAAAGCAAACCCAACTCGAACAAAAAAAAACTTTATAGATAGACAGGGCACTAATACTGGTTTGTATTTAGTTAAACGCCAAAAAAACTTAATTTCGAATTGGAGCATTGTATTTTATATTACGAGTTATATTATTTTTGAATTAAGAATTATTTATAACCAAAATATGACTAGATGACGTTTGAATGAAGAGCGCTATCGAGAATATCATTTAGACAATTTGCTCAAAAATTAAGCACAATAATTTAATTTATGTAACTAAGATTCACAATTAGTGTAATGAATTATTCCGCCTTTTCGGATCAAATACTAGCTCTAGATGTAAACTTGCTATGCAGCAAAGCTTTTGCCATATTAGAAAGAGATTATTGTTTTGTTCGAAAATATTCTTTGGAATAATTTTTATTCGGGTGTGTTTTCATGTGAATTCACTTTTTAACTATGCTATTGTCACAATTATTTTAATAAAGATTTTGTACAAAGTGTAAAATCGTTTTGTTTCATTTTGGTGTTGACGCCTTGGTATCGAACCCCTTGGTAGTTTTTGTACTTATACTTTAGTTAGTACAATATTTTTAGTGTGATAAACCAGTGTATATGCCTAGATATAGGTTTTTTGCATACTTATAGGATTTATTGTAGTTATAATGACTACTGATATAATATTGCGGCCTGGGTTCCCAAGACAGTTTTTTTTTTTAAATGTCATTCGTTGACGACTTTTGTTGATCATGAATATGAATAAAACACCGTTTAACCGCATTTATTTATTTTTCTATAAAATACACATACAATTTGTAAATAAACAATTCAATATTCAAATATCTAATTTACAGATTTCGTTCCTAAACATATTTATTACATCCACGCTATAATGTACTATTACACGGATGCTGGGTCATAATGCAACAATTACAACATCAAATAAATAATTATACTGATTAATTACTAAAATAATGTGTAGGTTATTCGATGGACATAGCAGAAAACTACAAAAGACTGATATGTACTTCATTTTTTCGTAGGTTTTTGGAATAACTATACGCAAGAGGAAGTTGAAAGTTAATTTTCGTAAATCAAACACTGCAAAAGCCTCTTGGATATGACATCGCATGCATTGTAAGATAAGTCCTAAGGGACAAAACAGCATCTATACTAAAGTAACTAACATCGAGTACCTGTAGATTTTAGACTAGTACATGGACCTTAAGACAAAATCGATATTAATTTACCATTCTAATAGGCCTATTAAAAACGCTTTGATTAATTAACTGGTGCAACCTTTTACATAGGAATAAAAAACAAACGATAGGACACGACTTGCTAACAAAAGGCTGCACGCTCATAAGGGTCATTTTTGGCACTAAGATAATTATATTATGTCTGTTATATAAATATACGTTACATGTTAAATCATTTAAAACTAAACATTAAAATAGGGCGTTTCAGCAAATAAAGAAAAAAACATCCTTAAAAACAACTTCAAAATGTACATAGATTTATTTTTATCTAAGTAATAACGTCTAATTTTCATCATAAGATTGTGTTTTAATCCTATATAATATATATTTATTTATATATCTTCGTATTATTTTAAACAAAAAGAATAGTAGTAGCAACCTCTGCCTAACCCTTTGGGTATTACAGGCGTGTTGATTAAAAATGTATGTATGTGTGTAATAAATATCTCTTTAACAGGACTATTATAATTTTATTAGGTAGGTGCTTATCAACATGGTCGTTAGAAAGTTTAAACGTAACGGTATTATTTGGGAAGACACACATAAACCTTATCTATGTAAGCTCGACCAATAAAATAATGTTTAAAATGTACATGAAAATATGTTCCACGTGATGCCATTAGCTAAACGTTCTAAGCACAATGTGGTCGTCTAATCGTGTATCTATTTCATATTAATTATTCATTATCAAACGTAAAACATCTTAACATCATTTAGATTATTATTTCATCACGTTTTAATAATCACATTACATAATATTTATTATAATACATAATAGTGCTGTTATTATTTGCGTGTCATTTTATTTTTTTATTTATTAAAATACGATGTTAATTAATGCCATCTAGTTATTTGGTTCCATTTAACATTTACTATGAAAATATACACGTTTTAAATCTATATTATCGGTATGTACAAGGTATATTTACATTAGTGGTAACTTTTAGAAAATATCTTTATTTCCTTCAGCGATAGGAGACAATGAGAAATGTCAGACATGTAAATAAGTTTTTTTTTTAATATAAAATATGTAGTTAGATTGGTACTGCGTATGTAGAGGGTTAAAATAATAATTAAGTCAAACCAAATTAAATGCCAAACAAAAAAAATAAGTACATGTTCTTAGACAGTTGAATAAAAGTGCAGAAATGTTATCATTTCACTTGAATCGATGTGGGTAGTAAGGTACCTAATGAGGAAATTATTTTATGGCAGTGTTTTCTTTAGTTTCTTTTTGTTAAGAATATTTTTTATTAAATTTGGTTACAGCTAGCTACAGCTTGGCTTAGGCCATCTCTCTTTGGAGAAATGAGATAGTATTATACCTGTATTTGAGATTATAAGGTAGTATTCAACTGTATGAAAAACTAAACTTGGTAAAATTTTATTAGTAGGTTTCTATACCTAATCAATGTTAGACTTTGATTAGGTAGGTACTTAAATGGTATGCATACTATATCTTAAAGGAAATATTTACTCTAAATACTATGAAAAATGGCCGGAACGATTCAAAATGAAGGAAAATAAGTGTTTGATCATTTTGAGAAGTGAAGTGAAGGAAGTCAATTTAGGGTGTGTCCATTCGACACTAGCATTGTTTCAGAAGAAAAGAAACTACCTATTCGATGTTTCACATGTTTGTGATATTTTTCAAGTACATATTGTAGTACAGAGATGCAATGCTGCCAGAATCATTAACCTGTCTTGTCATTATAAAAGCATTTTATAATACATATTTTCAAAAAGTATTTCATTTGCGGCCGATTTAAGAAGACCGACCGAAAATAGAATTATTTTGGATGGCACGTCGTATATTTCACGCATTATAAATATTATTACGATTGCTCCAGAAGAAATTTTCTATTATCTAGTGAACAGCTTTAAAATATGTAGTTTTAGAATTAATTATTATCAGTGATATTCAGATTAAACTACCATCTTGAATACAGAAATCTTTAGATAAAAGACTATATTTTTATAGATATCTAAGAATTTTTACTAAAAGGTAGAATCCATCAAACTAGAACTCTTAAATGTTACCATGTATAGATAATACATCTATTAAAACATAAAATAGATTTTTTAAGGACAATTCGGTTCATTTTATACCGTTTAACTATACAAGAAGAAAGATTTCTTTAGTGTGAATACTAAGAAGGTTAATAAATAAAAAAGGTTGCGTTCAGACGGGTTGGTGAGCCCGGTCGTAGGAATGTTACGATAAAAAGCCGGTTACAGCTAACTAAAACTAGCGAGGGTCTAACAAAGTGCCCATTGGCAAGGATACCGCTAGAATATACGATAAAACTATAATTATATGGAATTATAACAAGTTCTTAACTGGACACTTAATTATACTAAATTAGTAAAGGTCCTAATATAATAATTAGTACAAAATAAGCCTCACATCATTCCTTGTTGATGTCACACCTACATACAAAACACAGGAGTCATTCCTTTCATTACATAGCAACCGGTGCCTTTTATAAAAACATCATTTTTATGAATTCACTTTTCTTCGCTAAAGCTTCTTATAAATAAGGCATTTCTTTATACAATATTATCATCATTCACCACACAAGGATACATTTTGTACCTTTCCACGTCATTTTTAAATTGGTCTTGCAATAACATTTAAGAGAGAGAGAGAGAGAGAGAGAAAGATGTAACCATTGAAATGGTAACACAAAATCTATGACACCAAGTGGCATAATATAATACCGCCCTACCAACATTCGTTTTCCTAACTACTTTTCATTTCAATTCTCTCAATGTTACGCAGAATTGCAGACACATGTTATGTACAAAATGACGTGGGTGGTGAATGAGGGTACTGTCAGGGAACACGGCACGTGGATGATTGCGCGCCGGCCGCAGGACGTCAGAAGTTGCTGTCGAACACGCCCATCGACCTGGTGATGTCCTCGTCGCGCAGGCAGCAGTCCAGGAACTCGTCCAGAGTCAGTACGCCGTCGCGATTTAAGTCCATTTTCTGAAAGTTACGGCATTACTATGGTTAGTTTTTTTTTGCAGAATTTAGGTGCATAATGAATTAATAATGCACCAAATCAATTATACGTATATGCCTATAGAACCTCAACCAAAACGAAATCATAATTAATCTGCGGATTAGTCATAACACACCTTTATCGTAACTATAATAATATCATGATGCTACTTTTCTTAGCACTTTTAGAGACCTTTACGTGATTGGTGCTGTGTCATTATCATTATATTCATATCAACTAGCGAATTCTAATAGTTTGCCGTATAAAATGAAATCAAAATATTGTTATGATTATCTGCGATTTTTGTGCTGTATTTTTTTAAAATAAACTGGATATCGAACTCACGACCCTTTGCGTGCCAGTGACAGTTCTTGTGAAAATGTTATTATCGCTTAATTAAAATAATCAATAGAAATGCTTATAAATACGAACCTGAAACAGTCTTTCAACTTTCTCCCGTATCACATCTTCTTCCAAATTGGGCTCTACTATTTTCCCCATAAGGTCGTATACTGCGGTGACAATCTCGGTCATTTCTTCCTTAGTGACGCATCCGTCGCCGTTAATATCATACAGTGAGAAGGTCCATCGTAGCTTCTCTTCTAAGGTACCTCTAGATAATATTGATAGCCCGGTTACAAACTCCTGGAAATAAAATTATGCTGTAAATATTTCTACTTAAAGGATGAACCCTATACCTATTAATGACGAAGGGTTTATGTTCAGGGTTAGAAGGAATCAGATAAGTACAACAAACTTTCATTTTCTGAATTTAACACAAAACAACAAAATCGAACACTGTGGTTTTATGATTTTACTTGATAGAGTACCTATTTAAAATACTAGCAGTGTGACCATATTTTTAGCAATAGTAGACAGTACTGATCATGTCATTTTTGAATGGGAGGGTAGCTGGTGTAGCTAATTCCAAATGGAATTCGGATGGAGACTAGTTGTACGGGGTCCTAGCTACTGGTGTTGGGACAAAGGGCGACTCTATTCAGTTGTTAACTACGGTAACTATGTATAGCTCATAATGCATTCCATTGGTGCTATTACAATTCTTCCACAACATCTTCTGGACATAGAGTTGGCTATCAAGTCAGGGTCATCATTATGTATGTCAAGCTTTCCATTTGCTGGTAACTGAGGAATCCAAACTATTTTACTATTCTGCAAGTGCTAAATCTTACACCTTTTATGATGTACCTAAGTAACCTAACTGCTACTTATGAGGATTTCAAAAATGTCAGTTACCTCAAAACTTAACAGGCCACTTCTGTCTTGGTCCAGTGTGTTGAAAACGAAGTGTGCGTACTGAGCGGTGTTTGCTGGAAAACAAAGCAGATGGTTAGTCTGTAATTTATTCCACAATTAAAAGGTACCCTAAACTTTATGGAATCACTTAGATTTATTTATTAAAAGGTCACAGTAAATACCAAGGTTTCCAAAATAACAGGTTTTATATTCGACTTTATAGATAGGTAAGAATTTAAACGATTAGAAAAAGTATGGTTGTCTTTTACTTCGCTATTTTAAGAACAGGTCGTGGCGAAGACTTACCTTTAGCCAGACAATAAAGATGAGCAGATGAGGTTACGAAGGATGATAATAAGTAAAGCTCCTGAAAGGAGTCTCCTATAAATACAAGCTTGCAGTCTGCCATGTCTGTAAATCTTTGTGACTGGAGCAGGACAGAAGTATCAACAGTGCTACCTCTTGTTCATTATGTTCACTGGCGTCTGGCGAGGTTCTGGCAGTTCTAGTCAGATCGATGAAGTCCACAGACTCCACGACACATAGGTATACCTACATACATATATAGCGAATATCAAAGCATGATTCATGCTTGATCATTATGAGGAGTAAGTACCTCAACTTTGTTATGAATGTATATTTGTTACATAATCTCAGGAAATGACACTAGTTATGAGGTGCAGTTATATTTCTAGTTATGTAGTCAGTCTGATATAGCCTTCAGTGCTGATGAGTCATCCATAAATAATTGATTAGGCAGGTTTCATAGTTGAAGTAGGTAGTTAAGAATTCTAGGAAGGTAGGTTATGCAAATTAATTTCAATGACTCAGCAGTTTCATAAAAAAATACATTTCTGAAAATGTCACATGTGATGCGACTTTGAAAATGAGATGTTATGTAGTTGTAGTGACTTTACAAGGTTTAATCGATGGTAGTTATCGCTTTTTATGATTTATTTAGCGAGCAGAAAGCAAACAAAACAATATTCCTGGTATTATGTAATAAACAAAATAAAAATACGACAGCATAGTGCACATTGATACAGAAAAAAGTAAACAGCTTGATTGTTTTAAATTTAATTTATTTCAGATATTATTACATAGTGGTTACAGACATGACAATCGGGTTGGACCTATGTCCAATAAATTATTACCACTTACAGCTTGCAAAGTGTCATTTTTTTTTGGCCACACTATAAAAATTAGGAGCTGATCTGAAAAAGTGTCAACTAAAAAAAATTATCACAATGGAATAATTATTGAAGGTACCTAGAACATTTGGTTTACCTCAAATTTCTCCTTAATTAAATAATGCATACAGTACTACTGTTTTAAGATACACAATGCTAAGGCGTACAAAGCTTGACTATGCAGTTGTGTATCTCAAAATTTTACATTTTATACTTGCAACGTTCATTTAAAATTAACTTAATGTTAAAGTTGAGATGATGGGTTCACCACCGTGTTCTTCCCATTGGAAATGGACAATTCCTTAAGATAAGTTTACACTAGAGGCGCGCCACCCGTCTGTTGCTGATAAACCTCTATTGTGTCTCCCTCCTCCATCTCCAGTGATGTTGGTGTATCATTCTCATTAATAGGCTGCCCGTCGAATCTGAACCGCACCACTTGCATTGATAGACCCTGTAAAAATATTTCACTACTTGAGAGATAATCAGAAACCTCACCGAGATAATATAAGGGAATTGCACAATATTATGAAATGTTAGTTTTACTGCACATTCAATCGTTCCAAAGGTCATCTTTATAGTGTCAAATCCAAGTGCCCTCATACTATGCAATCTTTCAATCAGTGTAGTGATCAGTGCACAATGCAATAAATGGGTGTTGGCAATTCCGAGAAAGCTGTGTTAGATGTGTCTTGTGCAGAATAAACCTTCTGAACTTTATTGTTTTGTGTCACAAGTGGAAAATGTAATTGCTCAATCCTAAATAGATATATGCATACTCAATATGTGTATATATCTAGGTTTATTTATTCAGAACTTGCAAATTTTACAATTATCTCACACCCCTAAGACAACCTACCGGCCCAAATAGTTTGCAAGAAACAATATTTCAAGTTAGGCATAAAACAATGTTTTGCAGTAGCAGATTTGCTAATTGTAAGTATTAAAAGATTCGAAAATATAATATAGCTCTATACAGCAGATAAAATGAGCCTTTAGCAATAAATCCATTATTTTAAATCACATCTATAGAACACAGATGGGTTAGTTTGTACTCAAATGTAAATTCTAAGTCTATTCTAATTAATTATCAAATTTAAAATTTTGTATGAGCGGATCGCTCATACAAAATTTTAAATTTGATAATGATATGAAATAAATTTGAATAGATTAGTAAAAAAATTAGTTTGTCTCATTGTACAGTATCTTGCAATGTCAAAGTCATCATCTGCCTAGCCTTTTCCCAACCATGTTGGGGTCGGCTTCCAGTCGAACCGGATGCAGCTGAATATCAGTATTTTACATGGAGCGACTGCCTATCAGACCTCCACAACCCAGTAATGGGTAATACGATACTCTTGGTAAGACTGGTTGACAGACTTTCTTTCTTTCTTTCAATGTCAAACTATTTTTTTTTCTAATCGAATATGCCCCGGGTACAACTACAACTGCATCAGTATTAATTATACATTTACTGCATACTAAAGGGTCAATGATCTTTATAGAATGAATTGTTTACAAAATAATTACTTTATTATCATTGAATATTGGTCCTTTGAGTATTGTAGTGCTGAGATATAAATAATCAATGCTTTCACATAAATTCAAAAGTGAACCTCATCTAAGGTACAATGAAATCCTTTTGTTTGGCTAAGGTGGATCCTGGCAGCACAGAAATAAGGTAATTTAAAATAATACTGTCAATATGTAGGGCTTTCTTTTTAAAATAGCCTGCCAGACAGTGCCCGAGCGACTAGCTTACTTACACACCTTTATTGTTCATACAATACGGACGCCACATTAATCTTCATTGTTTTATGTCTGTGCTGACTATATTTACGATAGAATGATCTGTTGCCGCTTAGTGAATAAGATGAACTTACCGCTCGATCACAATAAGCGTTCATTAGCTTCCTCAGGGGTGTGTGTTTTTTAATCTTAAACTGCACAATAGCATTATCTTGACCTAATACTTTCAAGTTGATGTGTTCGCTTTCTCCCTGAAAAACAAATATTATAACGATATTATTATCATCTCAACAAACACAATGGTAAATCACTTCTCACTTTCAATCAGGTAACCACATTTTGCTAATAACGCCATGTCGGTGAACCACTGTTTTCGACTTTTTATAACTACACTGATAATATAGTAAGATACACACCTTTTTCTCGTCAGACATTTTGGTATTTATGTATTTAAAGATACTATCAACACAAGAACAACGATTTCGCAGAAAATCCTAAGATTATCAGACGAAAAACGCACTAGTGACAGATTCTCAGTCCGGTGGCGTGGTAATGGCGTCCGGTCGTGGCTTGGAGGAAGCAACACAGGTTGGCCAACACATGCGCAGTCGTAACGGCGAAATGGCGCGCTTCTGCGCATTGACGCCCAATTTTTATTTTCAATGAAAAAGAAAAAAAAATGTATAACTGTGTACTAAAATAATAGAAAACGATATAAGTAAATGTTGAGTAGTTAATTAAAAAATCTTTAAATCGTTGCCTTCAAAAAATGATCGTGTAAACTATCCGTCCATTCGAGAAACTGATTCAGAATTTAGTAGTCAGGATTGCAATGAAAATGCTTATAATTTCTTCCTGTAATATGGTTAAGAACATTCTAGAAGGTATAAATAGAAAATCGATTGACTTTGATAGCATTGCCAACTGAACAAAGCTATTTCCGCTACTAGTGTTGTACAAAGTCGATAGATGACGTCAAACGGAAGACACTAGTGTTGTACGAGTTCGACTTTGCGTTCCGTTTCACGTCTGTTACAGTAATGTTACCATATTCATTTCCATTTTTAATTGATTGCAAAATATCTTATCCTTAATAAACAATAATTCTGTATTAATTCTATTTTATTTTTTATCATTACGAAATAGATTATTAAAAATTAACTTAGAAGTAACGGATTTTACTTGAAGATGAAACATAAATTGTATTACATAATATATTTTTTCGAATTAATACCAAGTCTTATGCTTGGGCCCCACTAATGTTTGATTGCGTTAATTCTCGCGTTACTAGACATAAAAAAACTAAGTAGCTCACACTTTATTGTGGGGTATAGGGTTCCATTGAAACTAAGTAAGTATTATAGCTTAGAATTGCGTACTATGCCATCAACGATAGGGGCCAACTGTAACATTGTCGTTTCTTAAAACTCTTATAACCCATCACGGTAAGTAACAACAGCTCTTTCTTCTAAACGAAACTTCGTAGACTGACAGACGGATAGACTGTTAAGCGGTTAATGGGCTCGATTGTACTTCAGTATACTTGGGTTCTTAGTCTATTAACACTCCCTAGGTCAGCTGAAGGTAAACATGTCGCTTCGGACGAGCAACGTGTGATTGATTTGATTGTACCTTTTAAGTGTCTTAGGTAATTTTCATAATTTATGGGGACACAAACCGTCAATTTCTTTGTTGATCTCATAAAATAAGCTTTAAACTAGACATGATGGGGCAAACTAAGAAGTTTTATCTTTAACTTGTTCTAAAACCATTTTTTTTGTGCTTTCGGTCAGATAAATTTTCATGAGTACAAAACGTTACCAAACTGCCATGCCGTCCCGTTTTTGTTTCAGCATGTGTATTTTATGGACGGTGATTGTTATTTCCGAATCGCAGGTACCTATGTGTCATGAAAACGCAGATTTGTGGGTGTTGTCGCGCTGTGAAAAGCCTAGTCGCCAGTTGGGAATAATTGCCGACAAAACTCACTTTTTTACCCGTATAAGTACAATTTGTTACGTGGCGTGGCTTCATAAAAATGTTTGGATAAACGCTTGGTGACATTTCGTTAAGGACGAATTATCTACAAATAAAATTATATTATTTTGAAGGCTATTATTATATTTAATGGGTGTGGTGCTCAGACACAGGCGTAGAGAATTTATGCCTGCCTATTTAATTGGTACTTTATGGCCAGTAGTAATACTAGGCACTTTTAGGACCATTAATTAATGTTAATTTTAATCCGTCCTACTAGTTAACTGGGCTTGTCCCAGTTGTAAATGTCCCTTTGTGCCCATTGGCTTAGTTTTTTTTCTGTCTCCTGCATGTTATGGAGGGAAGGAAATTATGTTTTTTCTTATTCCTCTGTTTTCTGATTAATTTCATTGCGGGATTCAAGACTCGCAGAGTTATATTGCTTCGGCGTTTTTCTGGTGACCACTGTTGGTTCTGGCCTTTAGGACATGCAGTAGTTTTCAATAGTCTAGCGGGTTTGTCTAATCATTCTAGGCACATGTTTTTTGTTTTTATTGCATGTCGGTTCCTATCCAACACTATTTACACTTTATATAAATAATTAATTTCTAACAGCGAATTTACATTCAGACAAAATTAACTAACTACGAGCTTTTGGCGTAGACAGACGGACAAATATTAGCTTTGTGTAAGTTATAGTAGCTGCTGTGAATAGTTTGACGTGATTGAATTTGGCAGTAGTAAGAATAATAATATAATAAACCAACCTAACCTACGTCAAAACTTAGAACACTATTATATCAAGAGTTTGCCCACTGGGTAAGGTAAATACATAGGTACCACCTACAAGATCGTAGTGTAGGGAACGAACCTGAAATAGATCATTGGAATCGTATACCTAATGGTCGATTGAGTCGATTCGTATCTATGAGTGTGGGTGGTAGGTACTCTGTTTTTGACGAATGACGAATGACGGGACACCTAACAAAAGATAGTGTTTTTTATCGATTTTTTATAAAACATTTTCGTACTCGATTTAACGCCGTACGTAGGCAGGGCGGGGGCTGCCATCCGCCCGGGATTTCCCGGATTTGTCCTAGTTTAGAAGGCATCCGGCGTCATCCGGAAGGGGTATTAAAAAAGTGGAACACAGCCAGGATTCCGATTAATTGAAAGATAAGTAATCAATATTAATGACAAAAAACGAGAATGTAAGCGTTGGTTTTATTTTATTTGTAAAAATATGTTTTTCGGGGGCGTCCGGGAGGCGTCGGTAATGTAGGTGATAGTAGTCCTATTCCTATCCCTAGGCATAAAAGGTTGTATCATTTCAATCATCATTCATCATGGTAGATAGGGACCTAACCGTATTCTAGTACCCACGTATACATATTTATAAGGTATACAGATATCTGAAGCTGATAAATCTGCCCTCTTCATATAAAACTAAAGTTTCCCGTTTTAAGTTTGCCTGTTTTTCATTTTCGATTACGTTTTTGACATGTCATTATATGTAGCCTGTAGGTCTGATTAAAATCTGGATTATTTCGACTTTTAAATAGTTATTGAGTTCATTGAATTAGTTATGCGGGAATCAGAGAGAATAGAAGGACAAAATGGTATTTTCTTTCTCATAATTTATATCATGATTACATTGATCACCACACTTACTCAAGGGGATTGGTGATTTCGCATTTATATCATTTTATAAGTCTATTTTCCCTCACGAGTTTTTCTTTACCAATATCAGTGATGTCAAAGGTAAACTATATGATTAAAAAAAGCAATATTTGGCCATCACGACATTACTACATAACAAGACTCCATAAAAACGTGAATTAAAAAAGGAAAAAGACGCAAATTGTTTCCCTATTCCACATGCACGTATACAAAAGGTGATTGTTGTTCTGCACGTCCCGCCATCGGGGTGCACTTGTTAACTGTACTGAAAGCACTCGGTTGCTCGCTCCGAGTGCTTGGGCCTGCGTGTACAGCACTTGTGCTTTTAACATTACATTCATAATGATATCCATTTGCTGTTGACGTGTTGTCGGCTGCTAATATGTGCAATTTAAGATGGTATTGAATCGTTCTCTGGTTTTTTACCCGACTGCGACAGAAGGAGGGTTATGTTTTTCGAGAGTATGTATGTATTTAAGTATGTATGTATGTAAGTATGTATGTATGTATAATTGTTTGGCACGCTCTGCAGTATGAACGGCTCAATGGATTTTAGCTAGAGAGGTGTCGTTAGATTCGTATTTATTGTGAAGTGACAATGGGTAAATAAAACCAGGACCCATTCTAGAAATGGAGGCTTAGTGAATTGAGAGCACAAACCTATATTACATTGCAGATGGTCACGACTGCTACAATTTTAAGTGCAATCGGGTACAACGACTTTCTTGTTTTAGGGTTTTTTCATAAATACTTAGAAAAGCAGTTGGGTTTTTTAGTTTTTTAAATAACCGTTTTTTTATTTTCTATTGTTTTTTTTAGGAAGAGATGATGCTAAATTGTTTGCGAGATGACTGGCTGGGTGAATATTTCATTTCGTGCATATTACATTACGGACGATAAAGAACATATGTAATGTTGAAAAAAATTTAAACTATATTTTTTTTTGTATAGCTAACATCGGGTTCTATTAGCGGCTAAATTTAAAATTAACATTTTATAATAAAAATTGCGTAAAATTAATAAACAAAACCCGAAAATCTAATTACCAGCGATGTCCCTTTTCCCAGATTTGAGTTAATTGACACGTCTTGATTAAAACTGTACTGGGAGAACGGCATTTTTATTACTGTTTAGGACAGTAGGATAGTTAATGTATATGGTGACTATTTATTGTTTACGGAAGAACAAATTTAAGCGGTTTAATGGAACTTTAAAAAATGTCCGTACGCTTCCCCATAATTACCATTAGACGACATGTTCGAACCGATATTTTCAAATATTTACGCCGCAGAGCCCGTGCTTCACAAAGAATATTCGCTGGCAGTCAAAAGCTTAGCTCTCGAGCCGAACACACGCGTGTAAGACTAATTCTGGCTACATAAATTTAGGTTCTCCTGAGCAAAAAGTGAAGTGGTTCAAAAAATTTCTACGCACCGTTCGTGATACAAAAGGTATTTATATTTATTTATTTCAATCAAATGTTTGCTAGATGTATACGCTATTAATCTCTCCTTCCGCTGATATAGCTATAACACTGTACCTGTTCCCACTTCGATAAATTATTGAAAATAGCAGTGAATCTAATTACCACTCTCCTAATTACCATCGATTACCATTCATTTTATCCGAATGGTAATTAGACGAAATGAACGGTAATTATATTTAATAGTTTAATATGAATATGAATCAATTTATATCTACAAAAACACATTATTATAGGGGACCCTAAAAGGTACCCAGACAATATGACATTTTGCTAGCTACTTTAACCTTTTTTTTATATTTATACAAACTAATTTATTTTAAAATTTTAGCTATTTCTTTTTCGGTTGGTAGATGTTACTAAATCGTGGTATTGAAATGATGAACGCTAATACTCCAAGCTGCAGTGATAGTGAAGATCTTCTTGAAGTAGACACGGTTAAAGTAAATTCCGAAGAGGAATGTGATCTATCACAGAATCAACGCGTAACAGAAGATCCACAACCTTCGACATCCCAACCTGAAGAAATATTCACTGTAGCAAGATTAAAGAAGAAGATAAGAAGATTAAGATACATTATGATACAAATGTGATGTTGGTCGAGGCTCTTGGCAATTAAGCCATTGGCTGAAACGACATTCGGCTAAATGATCGCTGAGTCCACATCCCACATGTCGGCAATCACGCGAGCCAAGTCAAGATACTTGATCTTCTTATCATTCTCGGCCTTCACGAGGTTCACGTCATGTGGGACTGTTATGTCAACAATCATTGCGCGCTTCTCTAAGCGATCCACCACCACTATATCAGGCTTATTGGCTACACTAGTCCTGTCAGTGATGATGGATCGGTCCCAGTACAATGTGACTTTGCTATTTTCGAGAACTGGGTTAGCACATACCTATAGTACGGTACTTCCGATTCTACAATGCGATATTTCAGAGCAAGTTGCTGATGGATGATCCTGGCCACAAGGTTGTGCCTATGCAAGTACTCTTCGTTAGCTAGACGAGAACACCCAGAGATAATGTGATGACCACCGTGCCATCCTTCAAAATAAATCTCCGGCAGTTATTTGTCATGATAACTTCGTCCATAATTGCACAGGCAAAACCCTCGGTTTCCCCAAATAGGTCACCGAAGCGAAGCCAGGATACGGACGCTAAGAAATCTACATCGGGCCCATGCAAGGCCCGGAAAAAGCGTCCGTGAAGCTCCTTACTCTGCCATACCTCCTCGCGATCTTTAGGTTCTTCGGTTAGGATCTTCTCGAGGCCCTTATCCACTGCCACTAAATCTCGGTGCATTCCCACGTCGGCTTCAAGGAAAAAATCACTGAGACTGCATATCTCGCGGTTGTGGAGAGTCTTAACATTTAAGAAGCTACGACCTCCACACTTCCGCGGGAAGTCTCATCACCGATGACCGTGGGTGATGCATCCGATATGCCGTTACCAATGTACGGACCCTCCTATCCAAGACGTCGAGTTCCGTTTGAGTCCATTTAAGTATGCCGAAAGAGTACATCAATACCGGCATGACCCACCCGTTGAAGGCGCGTGCCTTATTTCCGCCTGATAAAAGACTATTAAATACTTTTTTCAGGCGGCCTAAGAAGCGCTCCCTAAACAAATGCTTCACGTCAACAGTATTGATGCCCAACGCTTCCGACATATCCAAATACTTGTAGGTCTCCGTTGAAGAAAGGGATCTAAGGTTTATGGATTCCGAGAGTTGAACTCCCTCGGACTCCACAATCTCCCCTCGCTTGACATGCATGACCGCAAATTTGTCCACACCAAATTCCATCCTGATGGCGCTACTGAAAGTTTCTGTTCCCTTCAGTAACTCCATCAGTTGTAAATTGTTGGGGGCAAAGAGTTTCAGGTCATCCATGTAAAGAAGGTGAGATATTACCTGACCTCCTCTCTTTAACCGATAGCCTAGACCTGAATCCTCCAGCAGTGTGCTTAGGGGATTCAAGGCTAAACAGAACCAAAGCGGACTCAAACTACCGCCCTGGAATATACCACGCTCAATCCTTATCGGTTCGCTATTCCTCTGGATATTTCGACATCCTGGATAGCGAAGGACCGTCCTCCACTGCCCCATACACGATATCAGGAAGGCGCATAGAGTTGCATCAATTTTATACAACTCCAGCACCCTCATGAGCCATGTATGTGGCACCGAGTCATAGGCCTTCTTGTAATCTATCCAACATGTCGACAGATCCTTCCGGGATCGGCGAACCTGTTGGCTAATAGCCATGTCAATGAGGAACAGCTCTTTAGTACCACCGGACCCAATCCTACATCCATTCTGAGAGGGAGACATAATAGAATTAATGTCTATATGTTTGTTAATTTTAGCTCTCAAAATAGATGTAAGAACCTTATAGACCGTCGGCAGGCATGTGATCGATTATAGCTATTATTGTTATGTTCTAGGTTTATTTCTAATTAAAAATTACAAATTACTGCAGTTCCTATAAAAGCCTGAGCGAATTATTGTAAATTAAAAGGCTGATTTATTACATTTTTGTTTTATTTCTATTTACCATTTAAGCCTACCTCATTACCATATATTGATATCTCATTTCCATATAAATGAAATCTCATTACCGTTCCCTCAAAAAAAACAAAAGTCAATAACTTCCAAATTAAATGTCTGATTACTGTCCCTCTATTAAATTACTCTTACAATTGTAAAACAGTTTCCGAAAATCATATAAAGAACCTGATTAAGCACATTTTTTTTATTTTTTTCAAAACATCCTAATATGCACGAAATGAAATATTCACCCGGCTGGTTCGAGATAGCCTGAAACGAATACTCGATAATACAAAGAAACCAATACTAGCGGGTGGTGTATTAAAATGAACCAGAAGGGGTTTTAGTCTACTGCCCAAAATGTTGTAATAAGAAGCTTTGTAATAATGAGATAATTAAGAAGCACAGTATTATGGGCCAATCTTACAAAAACGAGGTAATTCTAAAATAGTACTTATATAAACTAATATTATATCATCTATACTTACTAAAGGGGTAAAGTTTGTGATTTTGTAGGGTTGTAGTTAGGGGGTAATCTCTGGATTACGATTTTGACAATTCTTGTACCCATAGAAAGCCACGTTATTAGTGAGTGTCATATAGGCTATATAACACCACGCTACGTCACACAGGGGCGGAGCAGTAACCAAAGACTTAACACGGCTGCAAATATTCACGCGAACGAAGTCGCGGGCAGAAGCTAATTATAAATATTGGTCTGAACAGTTGTCTGAATGTTTAAAAAACATAACCGTAATACCCGTACTATGCTTCAGGTCTAGTATTATGTACCTACTGAATCCCTCCTGCATATAGATACGAATAAAACTATTACTTTTATAAACCTCTGTCGTTACAAATTGAAATTCTTCCTCTAATTGCCGACAGTGTTAGTTAGAAATGCAAAAGGCTGCAATGCAATTAGTTATTCAACTTGTAAGCCAATAAACGCTTACGTAGCAATATCGATTGACTTCTTCCACGGCTTTAGTAACCATTCCCTTTCATGTTTGAACCCATTCATTGCCTTCATTACTATTCGATTTTATTCAGAGGCAATTTGCACATGATTGTTCGACAGTTGGACAAGTCTTGATCAGTTAACTTTGGATGGAATTGCCCCTTAACGGTCTGTTAGATTTGTCTCATTGTTATAGACGGTTGTGAGAATGGATTAGTAGGGCGTCTGTCTACTTTATCTCCAGCCCTATTTGGGCCAAGTGTCAAGACTGAGTGATCCTTCTTATATTCGTTAGGGATAATTGAAAATTTCAGTCTTTATTCTGTTTTTATGCTGATTGAAATATTTTTTATTCAGTATTGGATGAACGGTATTGAAAATACTTTACAGATGTATAAGTTTCGTTTTCAACGATATTGCTGTAGCGTTATTATTTAAAACTGGGCCTGTATCGGTATTTATTCCGAGGCTGTTATCCGTAGCGAAGCATTCGTGCAGTTGAGAGTGCAATTATAGAATATTGCTGGAAATATTGTATTGAAAGGATTATGGATGCCACCGCGATGCCGCATAAGTATTGATGATTTTTATGAACAACTTTGTTGTTAAGTAAGTAAGTAGGTGGGTTTACATACATATTGAAAACACCTACTTCTATAAGTTCGTTGTGCCAATCATTATTATCAATAATTTCTCAAAAGTATTTAAATACAACTTCTACCAATTTATTCACGTTGAAAATCATGTTCTGCTTATACATTTTCTTTGTGTACGTTCTAAACGACATTGCAAATTGTACTTTACGTCTGGAAACTTAGAATATATTTTCATTTGCGAAAGGTCCTTAGTTCGGGAACTTCGGCCTCGCGGACAATTTGCGCGGATGTAAAGCAGTACCCAGACCACTCAACATGATGGGATTATATGATTATGTGATGCGTTTTTCATGTCCCTATTTTATTATTTTACTACGGTCGGTATATTTTATTAACATTCTTTACGTAAACTTTGACGGTTATTCTGGAAGGGTAGTTTTGGTGTGATAAACCTGATGTAATGTGAAATGCTGGGATGTTGTGTAATGTTTGTGAGATCTGTTGAATGTCGGGTTTAAGGAGTTGGTGTTATAAGTACCTAGAACTATTGAGTATTTTTTTTTACTTAGAGCATTTACAGAATCCGAATACCGACATTGCTAGATAGATACCTATCTGTTTAAAGGGTTAAGGCATTATTATAAAAACGGTAATTTAAAAAACTAAAAAACCCGACTGCTATTCTTTAAAAAGCCCTAAAACAAGATAAATTGTAGCAGTCGGGACCCATTCTAGAAATGGAGGGTGAGTGAATTGAGAGCACATACCTATATTACATTGCAGATGGTCCCGAATGGGTCCCGACTGCTACAATTTATCTTGTTTTAGGGCTTTTTAAAGAATAGCAGTCGGGTTTTTTAGTTTTTTAAATTACCGTTTTTTATTTTTTATTTTTTCAGTGTTTTTTTAAAAAAATAATTATGAAATCCTGTGTCACTCTCACGGTAAATACGAATCTAACGACACCTCTCAAGCTAAAATCCATCGAGCCGTTCAGCCTGCAGAGCGAGCCAAACATTTGAATTTGGCGCCAAAAATCCGCCATTTTGTTTTTTTATTTTTTATATACCCAGTGACACTCTCACAGTAAATACGAATCTAACGACACCTCTCAAGCTAAAATCCATCGAGCCGTTCAGCCTGCAGAGCGTGCCAAACAATTATACATACATACATACATACATACATACATACATACAAACATACCCTCGAAAAACATAACCCTCCTTCTGTCGCAGTCGGGTAAAAATACATTTGTTACTCTGTAGGAGCTCGACAATTCAAAGAGTTCTTTCAATCCTAAATATTTGATATTGATTTCCTTTATGGTTTCACCTCAGACGCACGGTAAAAGTCCGAAAATCGTCAAATTTCAACTCAGAACTTATATTAAGCAACTCGTTTTTGTACATCTTACGAACACAATTGGTAAATCTTAGAAGATTTCCCAATTTTCGGGTTTTTACGGTACGTTTTCCAATTATTACATCCAGAAAATCGGTTTTCCATGAAGGCTACACTCAGCATACACCTTTTTTTCATAAAGGCACAAACACATTACCATCTCAACAAATATGACGTATAACCTTCATAGATAAAAGCTTTAGTGCGCAAACACACTTACCTGCTCCAGGCGGATCCCAATGATTACCTATAGCCTATACGATAGGTAGGTACGTCTTCCGCGTTCGTTCACTCTCGTCAAGCTTCGGCGAAAGGATCGGGGTAAATAAAACGATACACTTTTTCTATTGTTTATTGAACGTGGTTACCTTTTTTCCTACCTGCCTATATGTAAGTAGGTATATTGATGTTTGATTTGCCTCCTTTGCTGATTTATTGTAGATTATTGGGTTAGGTAGGACTGGCTGGTTAAGCCATATCCGACCTTATTGTGTTTGTGATAAATTCTAAATTCTGTTGGAAATTACAAAAAGGTGACAGTCCGCTATGAAGGCTGACAAGATGGGTTTGAGCATATTAAAATATAACTATGTAGCTGTTGCCCGCGACTTTGTTCACGTAAATATCAGTAATCGTGGACGCAAAAAAAGTCGCGGAATAAAAAGTAGCCAATGTCTTTTCTTGGGTTCAAAGTTGCCCCGTACCTTTCATCAAAATGGATTCACTGGTTTAGTCGTGAAAGCGTAGCAGAGAGTTACTTTCGTAATATGTATAAAAATATTAAGTATGGAAAATTATATCAGAAGACATAGTGTCTGCCCTCTGACCTGCAGATTGATCTAAATTGGCAATACACTTGTACAGTCAATTGAGTTGTTCATTGTGTCCAACACAAATTACAATGTTGCAGATAAAAAGGAAAAATAAAGAAAAATATACATATACGTAATTGTAATTAAAAGTGTGTTTCAATCACGTAGATTGATTATCCCCGTACAGTAAACCCACGTTAAGTTACAATACGATCAGCAACAAAAGTCGATCATCATCATCTGCCTAGCCTTTTCCCAGGCAGATGATGATGATGAGCAACAAAAGTCGATAAACACTGATTTCATTTTATATAATTATTATCATTTAAATGGATATGAAATAACACAAGGCACTACTTAGTACTTTCAAGTAATAGCTAGCGAGTTTATTTATCTTTATTTCACATCCATTTCCATTGATATTTCCTTAGATATTATGCTCAATAATTAGGATTTAAAAATCTGAAATGTTAATTGACTTTTATTGTTGACTGTGCCAATTGTAGTTTATTTCGGAAGGTGGTCGGGAGTTGAGTAGGAAACCTCGGTATTTATTGACGCTTTTCACACTAACTGGGGTTAGAACCGTCGCCGTGTCGGTGACCGGTCAATGGAACATTGATTTCTGAACAGTAGGCAAGCCCGCCTGGTGTGAAATCTCATGTCAGTTTGTGTACTTTGTTAAATATGTTTGTTAAGAGCAATATACATCAAATGACTTGAGATTTGGCACCAGATGAAGTAAAATAACTTTCCTTTTCGTCTTTATAAAAGAGCTTAGTTCTGCCAAATCAAGCCAACCCACAACTGTTAATACATAATTCAATTATTTAATAGATGTTAGCAACAACAGTTCAATGTATGTAAGTACATCTCAAAGGTGTCCTTAGAATAGATTTAAAATAAATCGATGTTAAATATCCAAAATCACTTGACAATAACTTCGAAAAATGGAAGAAAAGTTACCGTTAAAGTTAAGATAAAGATAATATTATTTTAAGGGTTGGTGTGTTTTAACAACTAAACTGAAGCACATAAATATAAAGTACCTACCTACTTACGTAAGTAACAGGTACCTGTGTCACATGCCTCGTGTTGTGCCATTATTGTGTTTATCGATTTGCCAAGTATTAATACTTTACCTTGTGAACAACTTCAAATACGACAAACTTGAAAGTGGCCTCCAAAGTTTGGGGGGCTTTTCCTTTTGAAGCCCTTTTGTAGATTTCTTGATACCGAACTTTACTGGTCACGTTGTGTCTCGAACACTCGTGTACTTTGCTTTCTTGTGAAATGTGTTGGTACCGGAATTACCCGATGGATTTCGTAATGCTTTTACTCAGTACAAGATTTCTTTTCTCTTCGTGAGGTTACTCGTGATTCTTCTGGCAGTTTGGCTCTTGAAACACGTGAGACGTCTTTGTGGCCAGATATTTGATTTTGGATCTAGAAACTGATCAAATTTTTTTGGCATAGGTACGTACCAGACGATTTCACTCGCAGTCGAAGTTATATAGCTCTTCTCTTTTCGTGACCGCTTATTTGTTTTCCTTCTTAAAGTTTGGCTCTTAAGACACGTAAAATGTCTTGGTGGCCAGATTGTTAATTTTGGATTTAGAATCTGATCAGATTTTTTGGTATGCATACTAGATTACCTTATTCCCAGTCGTACTTATTTAGAGAAAGGTCTATACCTACTTACCGTGTCTTTAGATGCCTTAAAAGTTATTCTTTTTTTTTATAAAGAACAACTTTTAAAACTACTTCGCCCAACTTACCTCCTTGCGGAAAGAACTGTGAGTAAATAAGCTTGAAGGTTTCTTCCTTTACGACTCCCGTGGGGCATTCAGCCTTGAAGCCCCGGTACAGGCGCTTGAGCTCGGGCTCCGTGAAGCGAGTCATCCGACGCAGCGCCGCTATCGAGTCCGGCCGGTACCGCGGCAACTGTTCACCCAGCTCCTCGAGTTCCGAATCTGGAAATGTAATGGAAAAAGTGCCGGTTAGATTGTGATGGTCCGGGTGGATTGTTTCTATAATGGTTTTTAAGAGGTTCCGTGAGGGTAGTAGCTTTTTTGTTTGTTTGTTAAATGGGCTAATTTCTGGAAGTAGGTACCCGTTGAACATTTTTTTGTGCCTGAGAGCCACATTCATAAGGAATAGTATAGGCAATACAATATCACACTGCTACCCATGGGAGCGGAGCACTAACAAAAGATGTAACATAACGCAGGTGTAAAAATCACGTGAGCGACGACACAGGCAGAAAACAACGATAAATGGCCATCAACCTACACAGACAGGTGTTTACAAAATCATACAAGATAATGTTATTTTTTTTTTGAGACTCGTTCTTTCTGTTAATATTTGCCCTAAGGGAAATCTAAACAAAATCATGTTAGTATTCTCACTAAAGTGACTTTTTAAGTTCTACATCTGAATTTGGAAGTACAGATATCTATTAGTTAATTAGAGTAGTATTTTTCTCATCGTATTACTATTTGGACTGTCTTAGCTTCGATTCTCAGGTTGGTCGGGATTTCGTTTTACATTACATTAGAAATATGTAGGGATAGGCTTGGTCTCCTATTATCATTAAATGGAATACCATTCGATCAAGCGAAATTACGTCTTTACCGTGCCCTCATTCTTCATTCGATGAATACAGGCGTAAAGCCATGTTTTATCCGAAACGACAACAAAAATAACGAAACCGAAGCACTATCTTTAACACAAAACGCTAAACAATTGAATCTTCGATCTCGGCAACTGCACTTAAAATCTAACAACCGTTAGATTTTAAGTCTCTCGTCCATTCTCCTCTAAGAGATGAAACTGATGAAAGCGTTTTTGCCATCAACTCCGTGCCCTATCGACAGACCCCGGCTTTACAATGAAGGTCGAACAATGACGCCTCGTTTGTTTGTCGGTTATCATCTATCGTTTATCGGGTATAGGGAAGTCATTGCAAGGAAGCTGAGAAATTGAATTCGTGTTTTGTAGGCAAGCTTAGGTTAGCTTGTGGTTGATTATGGGACAAGTGGCATTAATAAGCGAAATGAGGTGAATTTATAATTATTGTAGTAAGTCTCATATCGTCAAATCCTCTTTGAGCAAGTGTGGAGATCAATGCTCGTGCCCTCTCTGTATGAGAAGAGGCCTTTGCCCTGCTGTGGGACAATAATAAGCTGGTGTTGTTATTATTAGTTGATGCTTTACAAATCGTCCGTGTAATTATATTTCCTACTATTATTCCTGTTTGTCATTATTTCAAATAACCCAGCACTATTAGGTACACCCTGTAAAAATTCCAAGAGCAAGCACACGTGTTAATGTTATAGGTGCCTACACAAAAAACAGAGACCAAGGCTTTTAGCTTCTTCATCTCATATCAAACATTAAGTGTTGTCTTTGGCTTCCAAAAGATCAGCGTTATACGTTATAGTTAATGTCGTTTTATTATATAGCAATAAGCTTCATAACATTTCGCAAAATTATATGCTCTTTGATATAATAACCTCTATCCGGAAATCAAGTTGCCGTGAATACCCACTTACTAGTAGTAGGTACTACACCTACGTAGCTGTAAGTAGCTAAGTAAATTAATAATAAGCGACCTTTCAAAGTAAACAGTGAGAATTCAACTATTTCCAACTAATATGCAAGTGTAATGAATTAATCACGGGCAAAAGTTGGCAATGGCAGAGCTACAGAGCGCCCAGAATATTTAACCAGTTGGCAAAATAGGGAACTAAATTGAAATGTATTGGATTTGACAGTTATTGCGGCTTTTTGCCTTTATCGAGAGTTGCCAAGATATTCCAGCTGCAATATAGTTGATAACTTGGAACAACACCCGAGCTGCCCCGTTGGTCTCGTGGTCGCAAGCGCGACTGATGAGCGTGGCTTTCCTCTCTCCGATTCACAGGTCGGGCAAAAAGTGTTATTGGGTTTTTCTTGGGATTGGGATTCATTGGGATTACTCAGTACGAGCCCGGACTTTGGAAGTTGGTTACCACCAACTTCTAAAGTCACCCCCATGCCTCGGAAAGCACATAAAGCCGTTGGTTCTCGGCTGTCATTCGTAGATCTTTGACAGGAAGTCTGACAACCAGTCTAACCAAGAGGCACCGTGTTGCCCAATAATTGGGTTGTGGAGGACAGATAGGCAGTCGCTCCATGTAAAATCCTGGTATTTAGCAGCATCCGTATAGACTAGAAGCCTACTCTAACATAATTGGGAATAGGCTAAGCAGATGATGAATGTAGTTGATAACTTAAATGCTTTTGATTGTAGGACTGTGTCTGTATGTCAAAGAGGTTGGAACGTTCCGTGTTTAAGTGGCGTTTAGTTCCCTATTGATGACTGAGTTAGCATTTCTTTGATGAGAACTTAACATGTGAACTATTTGCTTAGTTTTTTTCATTCTGAAGTTAGTACAGTTTTTTTTATTCGAGTTGGGTAAGCTCTTGACTCTAGCCTAAGTCAGAGGTGACAAAGGCAAAGCCGACGATAGAGTGATCTTAGAAAACAGAATGATAGAATAGCTTTTTCAAGGCCTCAACGGCTTATTAATTAAACTTTTAAGCTCCATCTATTCTGTTGTTGATTACCAATTAATGAACAGGTCAAGTACGCCGTAAAATATTAAGCAAACTCATAAAATTATATTTTAGGGGCATAAATTTACAGGCAGTCGTAAAATTTCGATGCAATTTGGACATGGTTTGTGAAAAAGGCTTCATAAATTAGGCAAAATAAAATTGAAGCGAATCGATCTAAACAAATAAACAATTCTATCTCTTCTTATTAGGAAGAAATGCTCTGGATCATTGCTTCCATCAAAATTATAAAGGTACATGCTATTTTCAATGTTCAGGTATTTTTCAGGTATGGGTCGTATAAAAGGTGCCTATTGTACACTTTCGTTCAAGTGTAATGACTGGTTTCTGGTATTTACCCTCATGTTTACACTATTGCAACAGGGAACTCACATATCAAATAAATAAATACACAGTATACATACATACATACATACATAAACTCACGCCTTTTTCCCATGGGGGTAAATTAATATACACAATTATTCAATTATTATACACAGTATAATAATTGAATAATATAATTTCACCCAGATGCTTTAAGGACTGGAACTTTAAAGCATCTGGGTGAAGTTATAAACCTCGAAGTGTTCAGCCATGCTGAAACTACGTAGATGACTCACTGGGATCTTTTACTATTAGTTAGATACGTAGTTCTCGTTGCGTACTAATTAGTTCTTACGTAAAGCTTGTGCGACTTCTCGTGTCTCGTTTAGAGCGTTACATAAGTCTTGTCTAGACTAGTCGAGACGTTATGAAGTCCGACTAATTAGGTACCCTTTGAATACCGTTCCAGTAGATTGCTAAGATATTCATGATCAAAATATTCCTAAATTGAGGCGGATTTTCAAATAATTTTAGCTTATTGCAATGAAAGGGATTTTACTAATTAAAAGTCCGATTTTACTAATTAAAATCGTTCAAAATCTAGTCGCAATGTCATCTCCAGTAAAGTCAATGATGGTAGTAGTTGATAGTTTGAGATTCAAATTAGAATGCGATCGTTCGTAAAAGTTAACAGAAATTGCCTCCTTTATAAACTTTGGTTATGTTAGTTGTCTCTGAAAATATGTAAGTCAAAATCAAAGTAAAATTAAACAAGTAAATTGTTTTATCCATTTATTTCCATTTAAACTTCAAACAAAGAAAAACTAACTAAAATTAATTCAAGATTCAAACTGATTCGCTTGTCTAACATCTGTGTCTAACTTTCAACAACCTACCTATCTATAATGAAATTCGTCAGCGGGAAATTGTCAGTAATCGGTGTGTCTTAAGACTAATTGCCGGGCCCCTAATTCATCTGAAATTCGCATTCCATTTCCTTTGCAATTAGGGATCATAACGAGCAATTTATTGCGATCCTTGCGGTTCCGCTTCGTGACGTCATGACGTGTGAACGCACTGTGGATGATTTAAGCCTTTTTAATGATGTGGGGGCATCATTAATGCGTATGAAAAGTGCATATCATGCAGATATAAAAGTGAGCTTTAGTAGGCACCCAACTGTAAAAGGCATTTTTGTTTATTTTTTTCCGGGTATGATGAAGCATATTTTTGTGGAAGTTACACACTTTGCATGAGTGTTTTTATTAAATGAGATTCTTATTGTAGCAGTAGGTATTAATAACAAAAAACTTGTCCCTTCTAGTTAAAATCCCGTTATATAGTTATCGCCATTTAAATCAGAAACTTGTTTCATGAATGTTGTTAACTTTTGAAACTCGTTTTAGAATTGACAGATTTTCAATTAAAATCGTCTCAAATCTAGTTTCTACTTGAGATTCACAAGTACCTACCTAAAAGTTTTAAGAAAACATTTTAGAGTACTTATCTTATGTAGATTCATAAAATTGGATTTATTTTAATAGACTTACAAATAATTGCAATGTATGCATTGTTCTCATTTCGTTCTGTCTCTTGCGATATTGGAACGTAGTACGTGACGTCACGTACCACCATATTGTGTAGGAAATATTTATACTGAGATATCGGTTATGAAATAGACGTTGGTTTTGACAGATATTTAAATCTTTGTCAGTTCGAACTATCTATGGGTTCGAACTGTCTACTTTAAAGGTTCCACCACACTACCGAAGCGGATCGGTTGTGGTGAGAGACCGGCTGCCTGCGTTAGTGTGGACACGTCCATACAAATTTTATTGCCGTATTTGACAGCGCCCGCCACCGCAACCTCGCCCACAAATTGGTGACTCTGTGGGTCACTCCGATATAGCTTTAAAGCTCGGAAGTAGGAAGTTGCCTCTTGCAGATATTAAATACCTAAGCGTAGATTTTATAAACTATATGGAGAAGAGATTGTAGATACTGTAAGTATTTATTGACTTAGGTTTACTTTTCATCGCTTTAACACTTGTTTTCCTTGTGCTCATTAGTCGAGACTCTGGCCTGGTCTGGGTAATGTGATGAGTGATGATGGTCTGTCTGGTCTGGTCTGGTCTGGTCTGGTCTGGTCTGGTCTGGTCTGGTCTGGTCTCTCTGGTCTGGTCTGGTCTCTGGTCTGGTCTGGTATTAAACCATTTGTCGTTTATGTATGTAACACAAATGTAAATAGACAAAAAGAACGATCAGAAAACTAGGTACAAAAGTAATGTTGAAATAGTGGGTAGATGGCAAAAACTTTAAAGGCACATTATTTTTTCCTTGGCGTCTCCTAAAAAAATCGTTAAATAAATAAACATAGTATGTACATAAATAATTACCTGTACTCAAATAAATTCTTAGAATAAGTTATTACTATCTCTTGTACAACGAGAAATTACTACAAGCTTTTCATTTTGCTACTCATCACAACATATGAATAATCATGTACCAAATATCTACTTAGGTTCATACATATGTTAATTTAAACAGGCTCAGAACTCCAATGGAAGATATAATAATCTTGTAGGTACTTAGTGACTTTGTAACATCGACAGATTTTGAACTTTGATATCGAAAATAGCGCCATAAGCGTATTTAACGTATCTATGTATTTTTGAGTTCTCTTTGTTCCTATAATAGCCTTTTGATCTGTTAAAACTAATTAAATAAAACAAAAGACATTTAACTTCAAAACATTTTCATTAATCACTAAGTATCTTCAAGTGGTTGTTCTTTAGTGGCTGAATGTTTAAAAGTAGGCGTTTTTTTATTATCTTAGAGCTACAAAGTAACAGAACACTCGCCTAAAATAAAGACAAAATTTATTCTATTAACCTAAAATAACGAAAGACTTCAACTAATATCTGTGGGTGACAGTCAGAATTGAGATTGTTAGACCTTTTTTTTATCAAAAACTTATTACATAAGAGGAAAATGGTCTCAGGCTGGCAACACCACGACATTGGGCATTCGTAATGTGAGGGTTTCGTCAAATAATTTTAAAATTATTTGCTTTTATTTTTTTTTTACTCGGCCTCTAACATTTTCTCCTGCATCATTACCATTTTTCTCTTCTTTTGCAGATGTGAAGACGGGTTTGATAACTTAATCAAGGTCCATATTAAAAGACACCAGACCACGAGACACGATTAGCAACAATTGTAAAAACAAAAACAATAGCTTCATCTCCTGTCCAAAACCAACAACGGCTAACATTACTGTTGTGATTAGAATATTAAATTAAGTAAACAGGACGGACAGAATCTAAAATTAGGCCATTTTCCTGAGGACCAACGAATTCAGACCCGCTAACCAAATATAATTTTACACCAATTTCTATTAACGTGAACCTTCGGATATCGGATTAGGAAATGAAATTTAATTCAAACTTTGTTTAAAACATATTATTTAGGTACTGTATTACTAGTTATTTGTTTGAGAAAATACCTAGCATAACGCACAGACATGTCTTAGGTATTGCGTTTTATTTGGTCTTTTATTAGAGAAATTTTCAAAATGCGAGATAACTGGACATATTGTAAATAGTTTCGTACTTCCCACAATATCATGATGATCCAATTCTGAAAGCGCTCTCATGCATGAAGTTATGGCCACCGATGTGACTTTTTTAATTTTATAGGTATGTACTTTTTAAGTTTTTCTTGGACGTCACTGATATCGGTGAAGAAAAATATCACGAGGAAGCTTAGATCAAAAATTTAAGTAAGAGTGCCAGACGAGGGAAAATCCTCGTCTGACACGCAAAAGCTCGCAGTGCGACAATAATAGGCTGCTGGTTTAATATCTTCATCAAACAATACAAAACGTAACGTGTTTTTAAGAATTAGTCCTCGCATCATACCGGTTAATGATAAGCTTTTCTTTAATAATTAGTTTTAATTAAATATGCTTATAATATGTACAAACATATTTAAATCTTATAAGTCTGAACTTGTTGGGGCCTTGTAACAGTTTCTCTTTCATATAGTGTAGTGCAGGTAAAGTTGTGAACATTAACATAACGTGCGTGGGTGCAGCTCAACTTACGAGCTCTTAGTATAATGAAACACGGTTCACCTTTCTAATTGCGCATACATGAGCACCAGGCAACGCCTAAAAGCACCATTGAAAATCTGACGAACATTTTAATAAAACTTAGGCATACACAAATAGGCAGATAGATACGTTCCTTATTTTTTCTTCAAACGTATGAGATATTTGCATAGAAACCATACCCTCCATCCGACTGTATCAAGTTACCGCATAAATCTCACAAACTGAGACATATATCTCGATGATACAACGAAATAGTTCCGAGGAATCGTAAAAAATATGCGTAAGGAACACGACGAAATTGAACGACTGCAATCTGTGGCTTCATATGCTTCGATATTATCGGGCGTAGCGTCGGGAACTTCGGATTATGTCGAGGGTGCGTGCGTGGCGTACCAACCGCCCTCATGAATATCAACTACGTACGCTTGACACTTCAGATGCCGTGAAAATGCTCGTAAATGACTTGCGTACAACGGCAGCCGCGGGCGACCGCACTTCCTAAATTATGAAGTTACTATAAATTTTACGTAGCGACTAGGATGCGTCAGTACGTCAGTACGTAAGAAAAATGAAAATATGGAGGGTGCTAAGTCGGCGTGAAAAGGGTTTTCTTGTTCACGACTTCTCGTCAGACGAAATTCGGAACTATGAGTCCCGGAATTTTTAGGACGCAAACCTTATGAAGCCTAGCCTTAGGGGAGGCCTATGTTCAGCAGTGGACGTCCTATGGGTGAGATGATGATGATGATGATGAAACCTTATGATGCAGATTGCGAAATACTGAGGGCCTTGCATGAACCCGCCGAATAAACATAAAGTAAATTCGATCGACTCGTTTCGCACATAATATTTATTTAGTTTAGGGCTTTATCAATAAACGATACGAATTGTGCTAATCGTCGTGTAGAAAGAAATCAAAATGCTTAAAGATTGTTGTATTTTCAATTCGTAAATCGACTATAATAGAAGTAGCACGCTCATGGTGCGCCTAGTAAGGTCGAACATATATAATCGTCAACCATGCTTTGCCACAATATTCAAAACTTCGCTATGCTACCATAACGTGACACCAAATACACAAATTAGCCTCGTAGATTCCAGGATAACAAAATGTATGTCACTCACGGAATCAACTACCCTCATCAAAAGTTAGCAAACACCGAACTTCGTGGTTAGTTAGACTAAAAATGCGTTTTTTTCCCACAAAACATTTTGCAGTAGAGGGAAGAATTTTCATCGATTGCGAGGCTGGTGTACCGGTGTTTTAATTTTAACAGAGAGGATTTTTTATTTTTTGAACACTGAGCGCTGAAGTCCATTCCGTGTCCAACATCTACCGCATTGCGTCTCATTATTGAGGGAGGGTATTTGAATTCTCGAAAAGAACAGCTTGTGGTAACAAACGATGGAGTTTTCAAAAGTCAGGTGTTTGCTATCGGTTCTAAGTTTGGGCCTATCAGTGTTTCGAAGCGCTGTGAAATATTACGAGAAGGGCCGATTGTGAAAGTTTCTGAGCACTCGTGCCTGCTTTCAATTGATCCTCGAATCTTTCCTGGTAGCGATTTAAATACAATTATGAATGCTGCTTCGAGTGAGCGATTTCAAATAGAGTAATCTATTTGTTATTTTAGGCAGTCGGGCTCTCGTTGTTTTTGTTTGAATTACAATATCGTTTTTTAAGGCTATTATGGCAATTAAATTTGCGATATAGAAAGTAATTGCTTTTAAAATTTTAAATAAAATCTACATCGAAAACATTTTTTAAACCACAGAATAATTTGCGGGTCAAGTAAAAATTAACAAGTGAACCAAACCGAATAAAATATTACTTAGAATTTGTCTTACCAATTCTAGGCGTAGAAGGGCGAGTTTCTGAGATTAAATGATAACAACCCAGAAATAGATTAATTGAAGATCCCATAAATATCTGTCGGGCCCAACCCTACGAATTTAGTCTATCGTAAGGGAATAGTGAAATGAAATGGGTCAGTTTAGACAGCGAATGTTCCTTCGGGTATTCAATGCATTATATTACTATTAGAGAACTGTTGTGTTTGATTGTACTAGCAAAACCGATTGTTTTGTTTGAGAAGAGCTATTTGCATATGTTTGTTTTCGTAATTTTACATCTGCTGTTTATCCAGTAGATATCTATGTATTTGTGTAATCAGGTACCCTTCTGCGTAGCTGAATTAGCTTTAGTAAGTAATTATTCTGACAATCTGACCGAATCAGATCTACCCGAACTATTTTAAATTAAAATAATCCTTACCTACATGACAAAAATAAGGATTAATTTCATATCTGTATAATCTATGCCACTACCAAAGAGAATAATTAACTATTAGTTGTCTGTGGTAATACGTCGTGACGTTTTATTATCTCTGTGAATAATGTCTCTGGCTTGATCTCGCCGTGTCGCCGTCGCGTGCATTGTGCAAACTTTTCGCGCCATATTTCAAGGATTTTTCTAAGATTTCCCGCGCTTTTGTCGAATGAATGAGTTTATACGTCGTGTTTCGGGCTAGATTTATGGGTGATTTATTCCATCGAACTCAATGAAAAAGAAAAACTTCTGAATGAACGGATTTCCTATGTAAAGATTGACTTACATTTCATTCGGAGTAGGTATTCATATTGCGTATATTTTGAGCCATATTTTGTCTCTCTTGTTCATTGTTTGCTATAAGTAATTAAACTTGGCAAAGTATAAGTAATGCTATCAATATTGTACTCAGAAATATAAATTGAGTTATAATATCGCAAAGTTCATGACTTTAACTTTTTCGACAGAAGTTTGAAAGCTTAATAACATTACTTATGTCTGAATTCTATTTTTGTACCGTATTTATGTGCATAGGTAATTAGGTAGAATTAAAATTAAACATTGAACAGAAAACAAGTATTTGCCTTAAAAAATCATTTTTTGTTTACTGACAGTCTTGTATGTTTTTGTATAGGTACAATGTAAAAATGTTTGCACAAATAAAATATTTTGAATCTAGAATCTTACATATTTAAGTTCATTTTCCTTTACCAGACTTTAAACGCGTACATAATAAAACATGTCTCGATAATTTACTGGCATACGACACTAGCTATTGAGAACAAAGCCGGCTTTGTCACCACACGGCAAGAAACGTGATAGATAGAGAACAAACAGTCCAAGGAAATTGCTTTTGCTTGGCGTAGAGCGGAAATTTTGCACAGTGGGCGCATGTGGACACGAGCCAGCCACAATTGTTACAAACTGAAGAAATACGTCGAAAGGTTTTCATACATCGTTAGGAGGATTTCCATTTATCATTCAAGTTGGCAGTGAGCCTATTATGCTGTGGATACTTAATAAGCCTCACGACAATATGATAAGTTGGTTCTAAGCGAGTTGTTTGTACCACATATTCTGAGGATTTGGGGTTTTATTTGAAGTAGTTGTAGGTAAAGAAGGGTGAAAAACGTATAAATGAAAAGTGTTTTTAGAATTAACACAGAATACTAACTGTAGGCATCGTCGTTCATCAATATTGCAAACAAAGTACCTTATTTACAGATGCACCGAGTTCATACTTCCCTTTTCCAATGCAGAGATATTATACAGTAGACGTGTGAAGTAGCAAATCTAAGCGGAGTGGCGTCGAGATTGCATTCACGCCGACACGTTTGCCTGAGCCGATTATCCGATATCGAGATTTGGACGAAATTCAATTTCGCTGCAGTCTTTTGCGATCAATCCAGTCTAGGAAGTTCGGTTGCAACGCTTCCCCACTTGCAGCGCTGCAGCGGTGGATTTGCAAACTCCAAACTGATGGCCTAGATGTCTTTGGTTAAAACTTATAATTGTATATTGTAGCTGAATCCGCTTTAACGGCATTAGGTAACTTGTTAGTTACTTCGGGGTAATGCTGTGGTTTAGGGTTTGGTATTTGGTAAAGACTTTGACAGTCCGAAACTAGTCTCTGATGTACATCGAAACAGAATATCTGAGAGCAATTTGTATTATTTCTAGGAATTGTGGTTGGACACACTGTGGAGCCGGGAACTCTAGGCCTCATAGACTCATAGTCAAAGCAAGCAACTAATTGCTTCTTTGTATTTATGTATTTTTTATACGGATATTTAAATATGTAGTACTGTGATGTACCTACTATTCATGCAGCATCTCTTTTTTTATTTAGGTTAAACAATATCCATGGGCAAGCAAAACACAATTAACCCAGCCTTCATTAAGAAAAACTAGCGTCAAAATGCTAAATAATGCCTATTAATTTACTACCACAACCTCACAAGAAATGAGGGTAGGAAAAAGCCGAGGAAGTACGTGTTAATTACTAATTACACACAGGGCTGTCACAAGCAGTGTGTGTGTTTTGCGGCCAAGTAAATAAGCTTTAGCCTAGGATACTGTCTCACAGCGGCCCTGTTTTATGAAACGGGAATATCTTGAACCTTTTGTCTGGCTTTTTTCAAAGGCTGAAGTAATGTTCGCGTATATTATAAAATGGAATTTTGGAGGAAGTTTTATGAAGCGTAATATTTTTTGTTGTTGTTCTTTTTTATGTGAATGTCAATTTTAAGGAAAGCTCAATGTAAGCTTGCTTGCTTGTGATTGTTCATTGTTTTGCAAAGTGTATTAAGCGCGTGCATATAAAGTTTAAAGTCCAAAGTCTTGGAAATTTATGTAGCGATTTTAATTTAACTTTGTCTAAAGAATGAGTGGAGTACATTTTTGAAAAAGGGTTTCAAAGAGAGCTTCTTTGTTAAACTTAATTTAAATTGGTTCATTAATCTCCAAGATTTTGGGCTTGAAAGTTTATATGACGCACCGTGAGCCATAAAGTCTTAAACTACTTTAACAAAGAATACCTATTTATTAGAAATTACATACATACTACCACGCCTTTATTCCCGGTAGGGTTAGGCAGAGGTGTAACCAATGTACACCCACAGTTCGCCGGTATGTTTTAAATCCCATGGCATTAGCCTATTACCATTAACCGGGCACAAATTCTAATTCCGAGCTGCTACTGAGAATTTCAAAGAAAAACTCAATAACATTTTGCTGGAATTGAGATAATTCTTTATCAAGGTATATAATGACACCTTATTTTATGTAGATAAGAAAATACACATATATTGTACAGTAGCTATAAAACCAATTAAGGAAGAAAATGGGTTCACTTTTAAACCGAATTGTCAACGATCACAAAAGGGTTAGGGGCACGTTTTCTGTACCTCATTTCCCTGGCAGACCAAGATACAAAAACTCATTTAAAATAACTCATTCTCAAAGAAACGTTACAAACAAAACGCGTACGAAACGGAGCTGTAATATCCGTCTGCAGAGGAAAAATAAAAAAGGTGCATGTGCACTAATTATGACCGATCTTTTATTCAGCGCCGTCCAGTGAAGACTGGCGAACAATATCCGACCGCATGTTCCAAGGAAATCGGCTTGAGCACACGTTTCGCTGCAATATGCAAGAGGCATTACCCACATCGTTGAATAAAATTTTAATAATGCAACGTTACTTTATTTCTCGAATATTCAAGGATTTTCAACGGGTTTTGTAGTTGAATTTTTAAGTGAAGAAGTGATTTATGTATTCTGCAATATTAATTTATGTAATACATAAAAACTGAAGGCTAATTCTGCTAAGTAAATGACGTTCAAAATCCAGTTGCAATCTCATTTCAGCAATTTCCGTCAAAACCTTGTAGGAAATGTAGGCAAATACGAAATGTTTTTGACAAATTGAGACTGAGATTAGTATGCAATCGTTGTTAAACTTACGGAAATTGGAAATTCTCTCAAAGATGAATTTAAAATTTTAGAGTTTATTTAGAGAAGAAACAGCATTCAGGGCAGCGCACTTGTTTACGGAAGATTTCGAAGAAGGAGAAGTTCATAAATAATAAATATTTCACTAGTCCGAACTCCTTGTATAGTTCTGCAGACTGACTTAATTCAAAGACCGAAGTCATCAAGCAAGCAGTTTAATAACCACAGAGTCACAGAGCCAGTCTGTCCAGTTCGTTATAATACCATCTGTTGAACGTCAGAGCTTTGCCGACCACTGGCAAGAAGCACCGCATGTGGATGACATTACGGCAAGCTAGATTAAGTGGCCTCCTATCTACCTTACATAACATGTGTTATTCCGAGCGTCTATATTTAAATTATATATGAGAAATATTACCAGTTTATATATTATCCTACTGCATGGACAAATCTCATACAAAGGAGACCCGAGCATTGATCACCACGCTTACCCAAGGCCAATTGGTGATTTCAAACTTATATTAGGTAAGTCCAGGTTTCCTCACGATGTTTTCCTTAACCGATGTCAGTGATGTCCAAGATAAACTTAGAAAGTGCATATGAAATAGGACGTAAAGTCACTTTGTACTTCTCCGAGACCGGTTACGAACTCACAGTCTCGTGCATGAGGGTGCCTTAACCACTGGGTTATCACGACATCAGTTTTTATGAACAAAAACTGTAATATTCAAAAGGCATAGGTACCAAAAAAAGAACCATTTACCCAGAAAAATGTCAAGAAAATGAGATTTTCTTTTTCTACCAACAAAAAAATACGTACAGTTCAGCTCCGCAATGCAAAATACGCAAGTATATTCCAAAGATATTCGTGCAGGCATTCGGTGAAAATAGCAGAAATTCAGTTCAGAATTTCCGAGAGCATTTACTTTTGTAGAATGCTGGCCATCTACACCGCACTGGTGTAGTAGTTTCCTTATTCCCACAGAGGGGTTCAAACGTCAAATATTGATTCACTCTCACAGAACGGGAATCATTGTGTTTTTAATTACTTTTATTCCTTTGTTTCGAATTTTCGAACTCTTTCGTTCCGTATCATTCGTATCCGTAGTGCAGAAATGTAATCGTAGTTAATTACTCGCTTCCATGGCTCTTACCAATCAGTTATCATTGATGGATGATTTATTTGATTGGTTACATTGGTTTCAGTTAATATGTGGATTATGATGCTTGTAATAATGAAAAGTTAGACAAATTATTGTATCCTACGGCGAAATACGAGTAACGAATCATTAAATAATGTTTTTTCAGCTCTCAAGGCAATTCTTGTGATTATAAACGATCAAAATTTTGTCACAATCTCATCTGAGCAAAACAATATCAATAATTTGCCAAACATTTTGGTAAATTAAACGTATTTTTGACAGATTGAGACTGAGATTCGAATGAGAAAGTTCTTATAAATACCAAAATGGCCCCTCTGATTACTGCAATGAAGGACTGTAGGTACCTATAAAAACTGTACCTATAACAACATATTCCTAGAACTGAATAATGCATGCAAACTACATTTTCGGTTTTCGGAAAATCGTCACACACCGAAACTAGACAAGACGAATCTTCGTCAAAATAGGCTTAGTGTCACCCTTACCAGCATAAGTTAGGATCGTGGTGGCTTTGTGCTTAGACGATGGGTGAATTATCCTATCTCGTCACACTAAATATTTAGCAGGCGGTTTCGTCTGCGGCTCCTATGCTCTGCATGCCTCATAAGGTTGAACTAGGTTAGTAAAGCAAGTTGTAAGAGCAACTTAGCATCAGTTTGTTGAACATAATTATCCGGATTTATCCGGATCCTACATTAACAAATAGATTGGTAGATTAACCAATCACAGCGTTTGGTTTTGATTATAATTGGTCCTTTGAGACAAATCTGAAAGTGTTTTGGTTTTAAACAATTATAAAGGATAAAATGGATTTGTTACGTAATGATATTAAACTTTGATATCTGCAAAGATACGATAATGTCAAGTTAAACCATTACCAACCAGTTAAGCAATGAAGTCAACCATTAAACGCCATGATATTGAACCAATAACGGCCAGCAATGGAATTTGGCATAAGATTTCTTAATACCACCCAAAACACCGCAGAGAATATCTTCCAAATACGTTTTGTCTTCCCTCTTGGGCATTAGTTCAATCGACAATACTTTTTGGACTACAGCCAGGGCTCAACGAAAGCAGCTGTGAATTAAATCGTTTAGTTTTAGAATTATGACCTCTATTTGCACGTTTTCTTTTAGGTGGTGACAGATGTTATTGTGGTTACCAACTTTTAGTGTACATACGTATTTAGGCAACTTTTAGTTATAAATAAAGGTTGCTGGTTTTTTGTGTTATTCGCTTTTTGGAATTTGGTAGCGTCGTTTTGACTTGAACGTTATAAAAATAGAACATCACCATTTTTTTCTCTATAATTACAGAATTTTATTTCCTTTGTGGCCAGGGTTTGTTGCGAAACCTTTTAGCTCTTTTGTCAAATTTTCAATATCTTTTTACAGTTCATTGGCTCAACTCATTCAGGTATAAATAACGATAATAAATGGGAAATGAGAAACTTGGGTAAAGTCGTAAACAACTGTAATTAATTTTATCTTACGCAGGTTGAGAGTTTTAATTAATGTCTTGAACATATGTGTATAAGACGATAAAAAGTGTCATAACCGTTATTTTGAGGTTACATAAGTGAGGAAGGTAATTTCTGACATGGTTTCAAACATAGAACTCAACTGAGAACTGTGACGTCATAATTTCAAACTTTAGAACGAAAGCCATAAATAATGCAACTACATATTATCAAGTATCGTGCTGAAAGCTTTCAGGAAAATCTCCCCACTTCACGTTCATTTACATAAGGAATTACGACCGACACAGCCTCCCTTCAATGTACTTAGTTAGCAAAAGGTAAAATATGTATCGAAAGGCACATTGTGCGCAGAAATCAATTTATCTTTATTTGCAGCAAAGAGGTAATTCCCCAAACAGCGATTCTCTCATTATTTATTTTCCTCTATTTGCGCAAAGGTTTTGTTTTTCTTGCTTATTATTTATACAATGTTACCTTTTCACGTTACTATAAGGGATCGACGTTTGTGTGAATGATTTGTTGATTTGTCACGCGAAATATGTAGGAAAAACAAGCTTGTTTTATTGAAGGACTGACAGTCTTACAAAAAAATATAGTAGGTAATTGGTTTTATTTGACTTTGACTTTTTGAATTACTAGCAAAAAATCAACGTCTGTTAGTTTATGTAATTAATGCATACACAGAGACACCAAATAAGATGAAGTATCATACGATTAATGGAACAAACACATATCAATCATCATCATCTTATCACCCCAATGAAACTCAACGAAAGGTATGAATTGTGTACTATAGTGTACTAAACTGTACTATAGTGGCATAGACGTTCTTCGTTGGTGCATTATCTTAACTTATAAAAATCCAATCATAAGCCACATCCATAATAACATTAACATTAAGTGAACAACCACGAATTATGTGTACGACGCTTTTGTTCTTTTGCACCTCTCCTCAAGTTATCCATTCCCCCACTTCCCCCAGCTCGTAAGGAAAATATATGTCGGTGAAGATAATGGAAAAATCATCACAATAACTTTTGGATGTCTCGAACCATTAGCGTTAGATTAACTTCTGACTGATTAGGCTCTTGTTTTCGTTGCTATTGCCAATATTTTTTGTTACTGCGTGGTATTTTGGCTTGGCGTAGTTTATTGCTGATATTTATTATTAGAAAAGAAGAAGTGAGTGTATATGTTATTACGAGTAAGGGAAGTTTTACCGATAGAACTTCCCGAACAAAATAGTCTTTGATCTCTGCTCAAAATTCTAGATATTAGAAGATATCCCATGGACAAAATTTCATCGAGTTTAATTACTCATTGATCAAAATATGACTAGACTCTTTCGTATTGGCAATTTCCCTAACATAAAAAGATTTGGTATATATGCCTTCTTGTTTTAAGAAGCAACATCTCGTAGATATCATTCCACCTACGCTGTTCTGCGTGATGAGGGAAAAGCAAATTGGAGCTGTATATAGCCTGTTGGATTCTAACTGATTTATATACAGAAAACACAGGTTGTAGATACAAGAACCTCCTAAGGCTTTGTGTGTTCAGGTAAACGTTCGGCCTGCTGTGCTGTGCTTGTAGCCGCAATGCATTTCACATACAGGAGCAACAATATTGCAAAAATTATGAAACCAAGGTTTTGTAAAAACCAAACTGAAAAGAGTGACCGTGGATTTCCTGGCACGTTCTTCTCCTTGGAGACCCACCTACGTTTTGGAACGAGCAACTAGCTTCAACTTTCTGACAAATTGACTGGTTTCTTGACAATTCAAAAGTGCCTTTGAATGGTCTAATTAAAATAAATGATTTGACTTTGCTTGCAGAAATCTATCATGTTGACAATCTCTCTGAATTAAACAATTTTATATCCTGTAAAACCCGAAGATGTTGATAAAATTGAAGCGTATTTGCTATCGGCATGTTAAAATAACAGATTAAAGTCGTTTCAAACGGCTTTGCTTAACACCGGGACCTAATCCGGCTTTAAGTTTAATGTCGTTTTATAAGCTGACACTCAATAAGCGAACACTTTTATTTGACAACTTGCTTCGTTTCACCTTTTCTTGTTAATAAAAATAGTCAAAACGATGTTTTTCTTGTTAATGTGTTCTTGTGGTGGAATGTTTTCTTTTGAGTATTTCTTTTTTAAAGACTCTTAATGATTAAATTCGATAATGAAATTACTAGCAACAGCGGAATTCTAGCTTCTGCCCGCAACTTATTCGGCTTATTAAGTGTACCATATTTATGTTAGTGTTTCCGCACACATGCGTACTTGGCTGGTCTTCTTTGAAATACGCCGTCATGATCAAAATTCGGTCGAGAAAAAATTCCTCTGATTACTAAGCAACTAACTTCGATAACCACTTTACTACCCCTCTCGTTTCATAACTACCCCTGTTCTATTTTCAAATTATCTTTATTATTCCTGCTAGCTAGTGTTGGCTTGGAGTCAAGTAGGTAAAGAGCCGGGAACTGTTTACCCACTAAAGTAACTAGGTAGCGTGTCGCAGATATAAGCGGCGCTACACGCTCCCTTACTTATTACTAAAGTTACTGAGTACGTGCTTTTGATTTTAAGCTTTTGCAAGCTTAGATAGAGTGTTATTCGTTTATGACTTGTACGAGTTACTAATAAAAGTGCAGTGTTTTGAAATTGGAATATCTCAGCAGGTTCTTAAAATTTTTTGATCAGTTATTTTTTGTAGCACCTCGGAGTTTGTAAGTTAGTGGTGTGACACCTCCGTGCTCCACAAAACACCAAAAGCCGGTCCCGTCTGTTAGAAGCCCGAAAGTTTGACAACCAGTCTTAGCACTCTAACTGCCTCGTTGGCCTAGTGGTCCTTAGCGCGACTGCTACGCTAGAGGTCTTGGGTTCGATTCCCAGGTTAAGCAAAAAGTGTTATTGGGTTATTCCATGAAATTCTCAGTAACAACTCGGAGGTTGGATTTGTGCCCGGTAAATAGCCATAGGCTCGTCCCCTATTACATGGGACCTAAATATACCGGCGAACTGTGGGTGTACATTTGTACACCTCTGCCTAACCCTTCGGGGAATACAGGCGTGATGGTATATATATCTTAGCAAGATCTTACCAGTCAGTCTTCCAGGTCTTCCCTTATTGTTGGTTGTGGATTTCAAATAGGTAGTCGCTTTATGTGAAACACTGGTCTTCTACTGCATCCTGCATCCGAGCAAAAAGTCTAGGCAGATGATGAAGTCTCCGAATGTTGCTGTTTTAATTAACTTATTGTACTATTAGTACTCTTACTCTCTCATATTTTTCTGATATGTATAGATTGACAGGACCCCACATCAAAGAGACAATCATGCTTGTAAACCTCTAACAAAATTGTTGCTAGCAACCGCCGCCTTGAATGAGTGAGTATCTTATATCAAAATAAAAGCCTAACCAAACTAAAAGTTCAACGTTTCACTTTCCTCCAACGAACCCTATTCAAAATAGCACTGTGGTTACAAAAACAACTTTATTCAAAGTCTGAACAGCCGTCTGTACAAGCGTCGATTTAGGCGCCGGTCACGTTGACGCGTCGCGATAAAGTTGGCGCGGCTCACGCGATCGCGTGTCGACGAGTCTGGCGGGGCCCTTGACATTGTACTCGAGTACGATAGTACCCTGATTAGCGTTGCCAAGTATGCCGATTTTGTGGACGTTTTTCTTTGAGTTTATGTCTAGGTCAATGAATTGGATAGGTATTTGTGTGTCAGGTTGGCTTGACCTTTGGCGTTGAACTTGAGACTGATTAAACTGATAATTGCTTGTTGCTAACAACAAGCATACGTAAACAGGGTGTTTTTTTAAGTGTGGCGATAGCGGAAACTATAAGAAAGGGCAAAAATCTATTTCTATTTTTTGGAAAGTTTACTTGTTTAAAAAACCATTTTCTTTGCCTTGAAACGAATTCAGCACTTAATAGTGTCCCTTCTAAGGATCAAATTCTGTAAATTAAGTAATGCTGTACAATCAATCAATAATCACAAAGATGGATGGATCTAAGATCGAGTATCAAACAATCTGTCTCCAGTCTCTCCTTGACATTGTACGCTTTGGTCACGCGACACATGATAAGTGTTGGCAAATAAAGGATTTAGTACACCTCTCCTATTTCAAAGGTCTATTAATAAATCAGACACGTTTACCATGTCTGACAGTCTGACTAAGATACCTCTGACAGTCTGACTAAGAAAGAACATAATCTTTAATATTATAAACAGGTAAAGTATATTTATTTTTTATTCTGGAAGTACCGGTCTGATTACAAAAAATATTTTGCTGATAGAAACCTACATTAGTGGTGGCTATGGTATTTTATGGTAGGTACATTTGACACCCACGCAGACAAAGTCGTGGGCAGAAGCTAGTCAATGTTTACATTTCATTTCATTTTCATAATAAGTTTAAAAAAAAGATGGAGGAAGATTAATAAATAGCTTGACGTCAGACTTCAATTGTTTCCTATTTTAAACACACTCGCATAGATTTTTACTCCAAAACGTACAAAATATAAAACCTAACGTTTGAGTCGTATGTGAAGAGCAAAAGGCAAAGGCATCTAAAGCGTACAGCCAGCTAGCATAGACGATAGAGAAAGTTTACTGTGTTGCCAAAATTACACAGAGCTTGCAATGTTTCGAGTGTTTTACTAGTTTTATTGGAATAAACATGCTATTTGATGCTAGAAGCGTTGCAAAGTACTGGTACAGCGTGTTTATTACTTAACTTTAGGGAGGGAGGAGGATTTCGTTGCCATAAACATTGCTATTGCTGTCAAGTGCAATAAAATTGTTATTGTTAAGGAATTATGTTGCTTTAAACCTTTGAGTTGAAGGTTGTTATATATGAGGTAGGATATAATCCTCGAATAACATTAACAATAACAATAGCAGGTTTATGTTACTAACAGACACGGAATAATGAGATCACGATCTGTATATTTTCCACGTTAACCTTTTTGGATAAACGTTCATACTTAATTGTGACATCGGACGGTGTATTCTGTAAAAATCTGCCACCGTTATTTAAGTGAAGTGAGCGTGATATGGGGTGTTATCCCACATACTATTAGACTGAGACGCAAAGACCTACGTCATTTTAGCATGGATGGAATTTTGAAAAAGATAGAAGAATATGTCAAAATTTCAGCCATGCTGAAATGACGTAGGTGTAGCGACTTTAGGATCATGGATCATAAAGATTTACGGTTCATCTTAAAACTCACTTATTTACCGAGTATTACCAAACTACCTCAAATACGAACTAGCATTTTGAAATTCGAACTATATTTCGAAACATTTTGAAAACAAGCAATTATAAGTTTTATATTATGACATCATTTTAGTTGTCATGTTCTAAAATTCAAACAGATTCTGGGTATCTCCTGGATTTTCCAGCCAGGTTTAGTTGAAGTATTGTTCACAGAACTAATTCGCGTTTCGGTTCGATCGTAAACGGCTGTATAGGCCATTTTATGAGAACTATAAAACTTGTGATGTGCCCGCAGATAGTTTTCACTTTATTTTGACAACACTCTTATTGTTTTATCTAAGTGTGTTACTTTTTAGAGAACGCCTGTTATATCGTTATTAAATACTAATATAGCTTATTGCTTTTCTTGTTATCATCATAATATTGAAGGGGTGTCGTTTATTTTTTCTTACAATAAATCTGTGTTAGGTTGTATTCCTTTGATACTTTTCTATTGAAATTGACTTCTGATCTAAAAGAATGTTCACCGTATTTGATAGACAGTGCTCCGGCAATTTTCCTCAGCTTTGTCGCTATGTAGTCAAACTGGCCTAATAGAATTATGCTGTCAATTACGCAAGAGGGTGTTTTAAAAAAATCATTCATTAATTCGAAAAGAGAACGATTTATTATTCAAAAATGATTTAAAAGTCAAGGTGGGTGTTCTTTTTGCGAATTCAATTGGCATAAATTTTTAATCTAGTTTTTACGTTATTATAAATAAAGTGTTGTTTTAGAGAAGTTGTATCTTGGAACTATGGGTTAGGTAGGTGTCAGAACCTTTATTCTACAAAAAAAGCGTTCTTCATTGTACAACGATGGCTATATCAATAAAAATTCTAAAAAGGTCAATAGGTTAGCCATCACGGTGACAATAAAAACCATATTACACTGGACAGACCCAATGTCGGCAGGACATTCAAGTTCACATGAACGGAAAAAGCCCACGTCAAGTGTGAAAATAACATATTTTGCGTACCTGTGATAAAAATAAAAGGCATTACCTAAAAGCTGTATAAAAGTACGTGGTTATATTTGGGGCGCGAAAATGTATCCGATAAAGTTAGGACATTTTTGAGCGTCGCCTGATGCTCGCATATCAACCGACTGTTCGCCTATTGCGTTTATTCGATTTTCAAATCTTATTCGATTTTTCAAATATAATGAGTAATCCTTGTCGACGACCAGCAACATTTTCTTTTACATGTATTTAACCAAATATACGAGTAGCTGCTTAAGACAGTGGCATTCCTAGTACCATGCTAGAATACTTACAGTAGTCTATTCCTCTGAGCAAGATGTGTAAATAAAGGATGCTTTGAGAAGGAAATATAAGAATATACATACTGAGACAGGAATGTTTACGTTACAGTTTGAACATTTAACAAATTCCATTAAAATTGAGGAGGTTATTTTTTAGTACAACGACTAAACACGCTTTGCTTCGAAAGGTAGAAGGTACCTAATGGTCTTTCAAGAATTCTATTAAGCATGGCAAATATATTCTTTGATGCCTAGCTCAGCATAGTTATGGTACAATATAAAACCGCGGTAGAGCAAATGATTGCCTAGTAAAAGGTGGCGGTTAGTTCACTATTAAAGGCAATGAAGTTACGTATTTCATTTGGTTTTATTGCAAAAGTTAAACGAAGAAAATTATTGGCTTGCGGGAGACTCATCAAAACCAGTCGTGTATGCTTTAATCTTATATCATATTCATAAGGACTAGTAATGGCACATAATGTTTACTTAAGCCGTAACCACCTATAAATGCGTATAAATTCTTAGTATCTACGTAAATAAAAATGAAGGCCTAAATGTGTCGCTATGAGCAAATCTCGAAAACGGCTGGACCGATTTGACTCAATGTTTTTTTTTGAGTTCATCGTTCGTTCGTTGTTTAGAAAATTCACAGGAAAAGTCGAAAGTTCATCATAGAAAGGGCGTAAAATTTAATGGAAATCTAATCGATAACCGAGGTGTGTATACTGATATGTTCACATATAATATACATCTACTAGATGACTACTTCAACTCTGTCCTAGAGCTTAACAAAAAAAACCCGAATCCAAATAAAACACACTTCGAAAACAAAAGCCTTCAACATAACATACGATATAGGCGTGAAAGCAAAATTCCGTCGAACAGAAAAAGCGTAGGTAAATTCACCTGTACAGGTACTCAGCGAGTACCCAATTAGCACCGAAAACCTACCTGGCTTGGTACCTGTGAAAGCTGAGTATAAGTACCTATTGTGGAGGCTCATAGTATGAATAAAACAAGCTATAGAAATAAACTCGCGAAGTATCAATAATTGGTGAAATTATGATGAGGATGTCGTATCATCTTATCATCCAATTAAATTAGATCAAGATTTGGACGCAGGCCGCTTCAACGCGGTCCTTTTGGGAATCTATGGGGGAGGCCTGTGTCCAGCAGTAGACGTCCTTCGGCTGATATGATTATGATGATGATGAAATGCTCTATAGACGTCGGCATCTATACTAGGTAAGCACCCCCTTACTTACCTACCCACTGTGCATAAGATCTTACTTTTATTATTGGTACAATCCCTTCACACTATTACCAACCGCTGCAACTCCTGAAACCATTTTTCTGAAAAAAAGAAAAGTACCAAAATGATGAACGACAAAGCAACGAAGTTAATTAGAAAAATAAACAGCGAAGGAGTAAGAAAAATCCATGATTATATTTTTTTACTACGGTTGCTTGTAAATTACCGATACGACGGTCTCACCATTGAGAGTCTACTTAATCATACTTCAAGGTAAAAGTATACGTAATACTACCTAACCCATAAAGCTATTTTCGAATTCCACAATATTCATTCCCAACGTCCCGTTTGTCCTATTTCGCAACCTGCCAGAGAGAGATGTCAAGCTGTCGCCACCTGTCCCTGCCGTTGCCATGACGACAACCGACTGGGAAATTAAAACCTTTGATTAAACCATCCCAATGTGGAGGCCTGATTTCAGGTGACGACAGACGTGTGTAAAATAGCTATTAGAAAATGTGGAGAGATTTGGTGAAGGAAATTGGTTATTTTGTAAGTGTTGGGAATTGTAAAATAAGTTCTTCAGAAAAAAAATGCTTATTTAGGTATATTTCCCAGTTGATGTTAAGTCGACTATATATTAAACCATTAAAGGGCACAGAACCATTTTGTTTTTCTCGAAATACGTTGCTCCAGTCAATACTGTGACATACCTGTATAAACAATTTCAGTAAAACTAAAAATACTTACAACAAAAATGTACCATATCTCCAGTACACGGGAAAGCTGTTTCTGTTTTGTTGTAACTTGTAACGAAGAAGTGAACATTTGATGTCACATTACCATGTCGATGACGTAATCCCATAAGTTTTGCCTTTACCAAAAATCGCTCAACACGGCTAAAAAAGTTTTCGCTTCAAAAATTTTCCGTAACTGATATATTTAACCAAACTGTGCGAATAAATAAAAATGTTGCCATATTCCATATAACGTGTTGAAAGTTAAATTCAAACCTGGCTTTCGGGGGCTATTGACATTTACTTTATGGGCTCGCACCGCTCGATCCAGCCCTGGAGGGAAGTGAGAAAAAATCGTAAACAGTTTTACGATTTCACCCTGTTTGACCGACGGAAACGTGACCGACATGGTGTATTATCCATTTTCTCCGCCATGACGTGTCGAATATCCTAGCATGGTAGGTTTAGTGAAGGGAATGTGGAAAATAATTGAAAATGGGGATGAGATATCACTTTCGTTGCCCTTTTCAACGCGGACGCGTAATCCTTGATCCTTGATCTTTCATTCATAAAACGTATTGCAAAGAAGCATCACTACATTTTACGTTTACAGAATCTGTGATTTTAATACCTACAATCCTTTACAATTGAACAAGGATCCGAATGAAATATTTGCGGATCGTACGTCTGAGCTCTAAGTCCTTAGATCGGCTTACTGTGACGTCACAATTTTTAACAAAGGAAAGTAGCAAGGATATATAGTGAAAGTATGATCTCCATAATGGATATCGTGGTACCAAGGTAACCTGAAAGTGTTCTTGGTAGTACAGCTTTCATCAAAAATATGTAGGGATAAAGGCACTCAACTGAAATCGCCTTCCAGGAAATCTTATCAGGGTTTTATAGCCCCGAGGCGTTTTATAACATTTCAAGTTGGTAAAAAAATAAATAATAAACTTATCAAAGTATCATCACTGTTTTTCCTTACGAAATGAGGAGAAACAAATTGAGTTTGTTTTCCTGTTATAATCATGAGAGCTTCCAGCATTAAGTGATGCCACAAACAATGCAGATGACTTTGTCTGTTTTGTGCTCGCCCACTATTACATGGGACCTAAAACATACCGGCGAACTGTGGGTGTGCATTAGTACAACCTCTGCCTAACCCCTCGGGGAATACAGGCGTGATGCTGATGGTATATTATGTGTTGTTATGTAGTCTATGAACGGATTTGACTTCAGTTTCTACGAGAATGAAGTCGCTAGCAAAGTACTAACTTTTGAACTATTCAAATATGCCTTTTGTGAACCATTAAAATGTTAATAAAAATAGTATTTCTGTCTAAATGTTCAAGCTATTTTACACTTTGAAAATCTAGTAGGTACCCAATGTCCCAGGTATTACACTCCCTAAATCCGAACCCACGGAAAAAATGTATCATGGAATCGTCCGTACAATAGTGGCATCTAATAAAATTATGCCTCCCTCTCGGTGTTTCGGTGAAAATAATGAAAATATTCATGGCCACGCGCACCAGATTTACATTCTCGTGATACGCGTTCTCTGCCAAGTTATTGTGTTTACTTTTTTATTTATTTTTTTAATTCTCACGCGGTTATGTTTGTCATACTGCGTGGAGGTTTTATTTAGGTTGGTATTGCTGACACATGGATGTTTCGAAGTTTGAATGTGGGTTGTTTAGGCAGTTTGTAGTCTAATTTGTGCACGTGTCAACGATTTTGAACGAATTATAAAAATATTCAAATATATACGTTACTTTATGCACAAACCTACTTTCTGTGTAGTATTAGTGTACTAATACTAAACAGAAAGTACTGTGTGACTAAAACTTCTAGAAATATGAACAACTGCCACGGTAAAACTTTTAACATGAATTCAGTTCAAGATAAATTAATGAATTAATTCATTTCATCGTAAATAAAGCTGAAGAGTTTATTTGTCTTTTGTTTGAACGCGCTGATGCCCGGAACTACTCCGATTCTGAAAACTATTTGGCTTATAGGAAATGCTTATAGGAATGTTATTTCTGAGTACTGAGTATATTTTATTAACTAAAATCCGTAAGAATACTCCTGCGGATAAAGTCGAAAATAGCATTTAGCACCATATTTTAAAGAACTCCAAGGAACAAAATCCACAGGGCACAATATAAATGGATTGCTACAGGTTTCCTTAATACGGCGGATGTACACAAACTGCAGAGTGAATGGCTCTCGAGTTGGCGGCCAGTGCTAAAGTTAGCGACGTTTCTTGAACTTAGACCTCAGGGAACAATGAGGAGGCTCATGGCTTCTGAATGTACGAGCGTTTGTTTTGACAGTGAAGTTGAAGTTCTGTTGATGATTGAGTTTTTGTCAACTACAGACACTCGCTACGTAGTCGGCGTGCGTCGGCGAACCATAAAATATGATAATTTAATTTAAAAAAATAAACTCAAAAAGTAGGTATTACGCAATTTTTTCCCCCAGAATATAATAAAAAAGGGAATCATAGGGACTGCCCAGAAAAGTGTAAACTTAGCATGTTGGTGATGAAGCCATATTAAAATGTTAAAGTTTTGCCCTTTACAGAAATTGTTTACGAATCGAACTTTTCAAAATTGTTTTTCTCGTTACATTATATTTTAAAAGGTTAATGATTGTGTAACTCCGCAAAGTAAACTGTAAACAAGGGAAGGAAAAACGAGGAATAAACAATTTTGATTACATAATAAAGGGGGTTTGTAAGCCAAATTGATGTCTGTAACAAATCGCGCATATAAAACCCATAACAAATGATTAAAGATCGCATTCAGAACAATAATAATCTAGCAGTGAATACGTCAATTATATTCAATAATCCGCAATCACCCGTTAATATGCGTAAAGCGACCATTATGCAAATCCCTCGGCTTAATAGCGCACAGTAAAATGTAAATCAGCAATAATATAGAGCGATAACAATGCTTGCAACAAGTGTGTCGTTACCCTAAGTTTTGTTTTCTTTTTTATTTGTCGCGAGTTTTTTGGTTTCCTCTAATCGCTTTTGTTTTAAGGAATTTTATGGATATGCGTGAAGTAGCCAGTTATTTATATCAGGTGATATATGTAAATCTGTTTGGTAGATACCTAGTACTTATGTGTTTTGATATTTTTTTTTCGTACATTAATTTTCGTAAATTATTAGTGACCGTCCAATAATTCAGCCAGTACCAATCAACATCTCTTGAGGTAACCTACATAATTCAACTCGTAGTCAACAACTTTATAATAAAACATTATTTACTGCGGATCGATATCGAAGAAGAACACATAGTAAACGGTGGTTGCTTTTCCAGGAAAAGTTAAAAAGTTTTTAGACTCATAATAAAAAGTTATGAAGAAGTGAATCGCTTTGTTTGTTTGGTTAGATGAGGTAATTACTGGAAGTTACAATATAATGTAGTTACATTACATTATACATTTCAGACGGCGATTCGGATGAAGCCACGGACTGGAGATAAAAGAAAAATTATAGCCTAGTCGAATACCTCCTATCTACTTCTATACCTCACCGTACAAGAGCAGTCCACAATCCTAGACATCTCTCATGACATCAGTAGGAATAGGTGTAGTGCTCCCAATTTGTAGTCTGTACTCTGAATAATTAATTCAAGACGAACGACGCGTCTCAGCACGCTGGCCGGGGGCGCAATCCTGCATGACACCGGTAACGTTGCCCGTTGCTGTATTAATTGGGGAGCAATCTCCACGGCTATTGGTACCAATCAGTTCAGAGCAGATCTGTAGGCAATTTGTACCGATAATAGAGGTTGAAGGTAATTTAATTCAAAAGTAGAAGAAATATAAAAGGTTAATTACTATCAAAATAAGGACACCAAATAGGCAGTGTCAAGTAAAACCCTATAAATATTTAACTAGCAACACGAATTATAAGAAAAGAATCCCTACTATGTATGATATCATCATTCTACTTTACAATACAGTGTGATACAGGTGTAGCAAAAACCGTATCGGAGGGCCTGGAATCGATTATAGTATATTTTAGTATTTCTATCGATTTTTAAGTTAAGAACACCTGATTACACATACAATTTATTTGAATTAAGGTTTTATTCTTATTTATGGTAATATTTATTAAGCTTGTCACATAAAATTAAAAAATGCTTTAACATAATCGCTTATTCAATTTAATACAAAAATGGACTCAAATTCAAAACCCTAACATCAGCGCGCTCGTGCTAGACCTACTGGTTAATAAACGCAGTGACCGTTGGTCTACTAAGTTATTTACCCTTCACTACTTTAACAGTTTAGCCGTCTACGAGGCGCCGGCTAAATCAAAATCACTAATGGATGTAATTCGTTTCCATTTGTCGGCAGCCACTGATACATTTTGCACAAGATTAGAAACGAGAAACAACCGGTTTATTCTGTAAAAATCTTTCACTGTGAACTTAGGTGAAGTGAGTTTGACTGTCATCCTACTTAATGCTAAGGATCGACAGCAATTTTGACATAAATAGTAGACTAGATTTTTCTAGATTTTTTCTTTTTTTTTGGAACATAGATTAGTACATCCGGCTTTCACATGCTCGTAAACTCCTAAAATATTCGCACTCAAATGTAATCAAAGTTAGTTATTGTACTATAATTTTACGTAGGCTGGGGTAGTTAATCAATTAATTCAGACCCCAAAATTAATATGTACTCTGGCCCTAAATATTTTTTGAAAATATTTATTATACCCTAGAGAGGTAATCTTATTGTCAATTTATTCAAAGCTTAAATTAGGGTACGCCATTTTCGCGTAATCAGGATTCCATTAGTTAATACAGGGTGAACTGGAAAACATTTACATAATTTACAGGGTGAATCTTTTTCGCAATTTACATCAAAATTACATGGAAAAGTTTAGTACCTACTCAACATAAATGTAAAAATTCCCGGCACATTAAAAAAAAAAACTGGTTTCTTATGATTAAACAAGGTGTAATTTTTTCGAATGAAAAACAAAGTCTTAGTTTGAGAAACTCATTTCGAAAATTCAGTATGTATACTATACAAAAGATATGAAAGTTAAAATGATATCATCCATTTTTTAAAGTAAACGTGTGAATATTTCAGCAAAGGGGATTTGAGTTGCAAAGTCCTATTAAGAAGCTTACTGCTTTCATTTTGTCAAGAGTTAATTAGTTGCATCCGACCCTTTTTCATACAGGCGTGTATATTTAAGTTATATTATAGCATTATTTTCTGTCCCTTTCTGCTCATGTTTATGGTTAAAGACGGGAAATCATTAAATAACTTCCACCGCCCTAGTGTCAGACTTTTACTGACTAAAACCCGTCTATGTTCCTTCATGTGCCCTTTGCGTTCCGGGGGCGCGGTATCTCTTTCGAACAACCCGCAGCCCCGGCTCATGTTTATGGTGATATTAGCTATCTACAGTTTTAAGAATTCATGGAACCTTGTTGCGCGTGTCTTATTTCTCTTTTCTTTTATTCGGATTTATCTTTTGTTTTAGTCCTTTTGTACTTTTTTAGTTTATCTTGGAAAACACTGACATTGGTGAAGGAAAACATCGTGAGGTAACCTAGCCTAACTTATAAGAGTCAGAAATTGCCAATCCGCCTTGAGCAATCGTGGTGTTCTCTGTATAAGAAAAGGTCTTCGCCCTGCAGTGGGACAATATTAGGCTGGTATCATTATAATTTTAGTTTGCTTAATAAGGCCAGTGCTGGAAGAAAGCTTAGTTTTTCTGTTTAGTTATATTTATCTCACCCTCTCCAACTAACATGCATGTACTACTAAGTAAAGTGTGCTTGTATTTTCCCTTTTAGCTAGTAGCTAAGAGTTCGATCGAGTTAACCTGCCCCATTTCTAAGCATTCCACGAACACGTGATAGGCGTTGCAGGTAGCACGCCCCATTGTCTTACGTCACAGAAAGAGCTCGAATGTTGAATGCAAATGAATATTGAAGCAAAGTCAGCTTGCTCTGCGGAGATGTACCACAGGCTCAACTTGGCATTCTCGATTCAAACTGGATGTTTTACATTTCGAGATTACCTTGGCCATCAAGGAGGCACAATTTCAAAGTGAACGCTTTAGTAAGTCAGTTCCATTAAGGATGGATAAAAATTAAATACCATTTTTGGTATTCCTATAACTTGCAAAATCAGGAGGGTTGAACACAAGGCTTTAAAATCAGATAGTGATATTAAAAGTTCTATTTGAAGGTAGCCATGGAATCTATATTATTAAAGGGAAAGGTCACTCATTCACTCTCTGACGAAACACGGAATCTCGAAAACTATTTGTCCTATGAAGCTGAAATTTGGCAGGTACGTGACGTCACCTTTTGTGACAGGGCCGAATTAAGGGGGGTTTTGATTTTCACGCGGATGATGTTGCGGGTAAAGTCTAGTTCAGGAAGGGAAGGGTTAGGTTAGGGGTTTAGAGGTTAGGATTATTGAAGGGTTTAGTCTTAGAATTTTTTGATGCCTTATAGATTTTGTTTGTTTTTTTTTATTATTATTGTTTTTTTTTAATCTACTTTTAAGGCTGTAAATATTTAATAATACTTTATAATAAGGCTGTTACTACAAAATTCTGGTTTAAGATGAGATCTCGTAGTAGGGCTACAATGAAGGCAGTGACATGAAATGATGAGTGCAGATTCGTGTTGAATGAACAAATAGACAAACTAGCGAACGTGACACTGGTAGCTTTTAGTTACAATGTCTACAAATGTTGAAGCTTCCGAGGAAAGTCGTAAAACTACGTATTACGGGATTAAAAAGCTTACAATGTTGGACATAGAGATGCAAATAACACAGATTTTGTGTCCAATATGCATACCATCACGCCTGTATTTCCTGAAGAGTTAGGCAGAGGTGTACCCATGTACAGCCATAGTTCACTGGTATGTTTTTAGGTGCCATGTAATAGGGGCGAGCATATTGCCATTAACCGGGCACAATCCTAACTCTCAGCTGCTACTGAGTATTTCACAGAAAAACCCAATAACACTTGGAATAGAACCCGAGACCTTTATCGTAGCAGTCGCGCTTAGGACGCCTAGGCTAACGAGGCAGCTATTATACACAAGTACCCAAACACATAACTTCAATATAATAATCCGAGTATTACACAAAATCCTTAGACCATGGTTCAACGGAAGCGAGCAGATTGGACGCACGCTCGCATAACACCCGGGACGTATGCATACATGCATGAACGGAAGACCTCGTAGATTGCAGGATTCAACTCAAGTACTGTACATTAGAACATTCTGCATTTTGATTGAATTCACTTGCGTCAGGAAGCTGGCGTTCTATTTACTGATGTGTGGCGCGTGGTTTAGAAATTATATTGCGTTGAAAGCGCCCGGCCCTGGAAAGCTATGGAACTACGGATATATACGCTACCCATGTGAGAATATTGCGTTTCCAGTGTTTTGTTTATTTATAGGAAGGCTTTCAACTATTTTGATGGAGTGATGGCGGTAGTACGGTTTTGCGTGTTGCATAATGGATTAAAGATACGTGAATATAACATTGATTGATTGTTTTTTTAAAGGGGTTGGTATCTAAATCCAACCTCTCGAAAAAATAATAATTAATAACGTAGTACAAGTACTTCGTAATTAAAATAAAACCTTGCTAGCTCTAATCTTCTAAAATATTGTTTCAGAAATACTTACTTGTACCTATATCTGCTTAAAATACAAAGGAGTAAATTCTTTAGATTTAAAGCAAAAAGAACGATTTTACTAGTATACTCGTACTAATAAGAATGAAAAGTAATTCAGAAATTTAATGAGACCCAGACTGCTATGTTTAAATATTGCAAAATAATATTGTAAGTAGAGGGAAACTATTTAACTGAACAAAGATTTGTTCGTGTTCAAGAAAACATGAGGAATCTCTTTGAGTATAATTTATATTGTATTTCGGATTATGAGCTTTCTATTTTTAACATTGCAATTGCAAAAAGACAGATAACAGAGTATATTTTTTTTACAAACCACATACATGCCTATAAAATTTTGTAAAGAGCGCAATGAGCTGATGTTAATGAGGGTTAATTAAAGCGTAGGTATAAATTATAGCTATGTTACTAAAGGTTAGTTAGTACCTACTCACGTTTTCTTTTGATGTTTCAAGTCTTCAAATTTTGGGGTAAAGGGCTTGGCACTTCTAAATACGTGTCTGCAAACGCTCCACAATTCGAGCTGTGATTACAAATTTTAAATACCTTTCTACTATAGCCTAACTCTTATATTCCAAAAATCTTGATACTTTCTTACAACATAATGTAACTTAAGTACATGTCTTTGCCGTACCCACTCTAAAAGTCGATTCATTACGCAGCTTCCTCAAAAGTCAGAGGGATTAGAGGTCGGCTGAGAATTACCCACGCCTCATCAAGACACGTACGCATTTCAGTAAGTCAGAGAAAAATGAGCGATGTTTGTTTACCGCTGAGCTCGGGTTTATAGCGCGACGGAAGCTCTTGATCGTTGCGTTTTGTGACGCGGGTGAAATGTAATGTTATTATTATTGGGTAAAGTTTTGTTTGTTTGTTCGGGTTTCTCTTGGTTGTTATGGCAATTGAAATAAATGTAAGTTTTGCGCTTGTTCAGGTTCTTATAAGTACCTGAAGGTAATAACATAAAAGCAAGGATGTTACACAAGTATAGATAGGACGTTATTTGTTACCATGAAGTACGACATAGCTAAATGTGTATATTGTTGTATTAGAGTATTAGACGGTTAAGATTTCAATCAATTGACACATTGATTAATCATTGAATTATCATAACCCGTAATACGTTTCGTTGATGTTCATTCAAATACATAACAGCCCAGTAACGTTCTCAGATTCGTAACAGTTACCTATTTACCTACCAGTTCCTCTATTTGCAGTGTTCAATGCATCGAGCAGTTGTTCTTTTTTAAATTGTCACTTTGCCGTTACAACAATCCTTTACACGCACGTAGGTCGCGCCGGAATTTTCACCCTGACCTTACAAACATCAAAACAGTATCAATTCGTGACAGCTGTATTCAAAATTGGCCATTAAAACCACCAGTATTACAATACAATACTAGATTTTATGTTCCACTCATACGCACGTAAGCCCAATTACGCGGATACAGCTTATTTGTTCGGTAACTCTGATCGAAACGCCAATATCAATTACAACCCTACCAGCGTTGCATATAGGTCTCGTTTGGGGCTCACGTATAACCAAAATGTGTGGGACGTGAGGTGAATATCTCCTTTTAGCTAATAGGATTAACATCATGTGACACGGGGGAGAGTGTGTGGTCGCACGCGCCGCTTGTGAATAATTTGACACCGTCGGATTTTTATGCAACAGTTTTTTTTTTTTGGATTTAGAATTAATTTTCTATTTAGCTCAACGATCTTATTATACGATCAAAATTACTTGATCCCGCTATTTATTTCTGTCAGGCACCTGGACCTTCCGAATAATCAATTCTGTGGAGCGTTATTTTTGATATTCATTTATATTTCTCCTGAATGCATAACAAAAGAAACGACTACTTCCTACTACGAGTAGGTACTACATTCATAGAAAACAAAAGAAATTGGCCTTCTATGTAAATGAAAGCTCATAGATATGTGTTACTGAAAACAGAGCACGCAGATTTTCAGTAAACAAACCTTGCGTAACCTGTCATCACTATTCACTTGGCCTGTTATTAAGCCCAATCTGTTACTAGGAAATAGTTCCCACATGCGGCTGGAAATACAAAATTCTCTGTAGCGACCAGTACTTACCTATCAGTCAAAAACGCAACCAATATGGCCAAGCTTTGAACTGACTCAAAGCAATATACAATGTTTTCTAGTTTTATTTTACCGATAGCATTACCACATCCCAGAGTCAATTTGTCAAAAAAGTTCCTGATTTGCTTTTATTTTTAACAAGTTGACATTGCTTGTCGCTGAGATGAGATTGCGACTAGATTTTGAACGTATTTAGTCATGACAGACATGACAACACATCGTCAACATGTCGTTCTCAGTCATGACATCAGTAGATGTCATGATTTCTAAATTAGAATATTAAAAACACGCTGACATAGCTCAATGTGTTCATAGTACAGACGAAGTTTAACTATGATGTCTAGTGCAGTCGAATATCTAAGGCGAGAATCGCAACAACTAATTAAAGCTAATGAATCGCTTCTTCAAGTAAACGAGCGAATAAGCAGACTTTAAACAATAGCATTAGGATTTATTCAAGCAATAATAGGACTTACTGGGACGAGAATATAATTGAAATTGCATTTGATTTTACCTCAGTTTGTAATACGTCTTTGAAATTATTTTAGCTTTGGAATATTAATGAACTTATGTCCAACATGATTACTTAATAATGTTGGACAGTATATTATTACTGTAATAATAACTACACTGCAATACTAAGTACTACTATACTATAATATTCTGATTAATTATTATGTACACCTTCTATATTTTGATCTGTATGTAGCTGAAGATTTAGTTCTGCCAAAATGAACCAATGGACTCATAACATTTTTCGTTTATGTAATGATTTTAGTTATTTAACTCTAATTAATTTTGAAACACATTTGACATGTTGCATTAGACGTAATCAACTTTATTATTGCACAATTTCGGTTGGCCCGTTTTTTCAGAATAAGCGCAATTGGTCCTATGACGAATTCTTGTCTAAAATAAAAACAATGTATTCACGTTCCTGTAGTCGTTTACTACACAATTTTTTTATGGCTTCCTCTAAAACATTCCAAGCATGACGCTCAACTTCGCCACACGCCAAAATAGACCCAAAAAACTTAACTAATCCTAAGTAAAAACTCCAATTTACTATAACACGCACTTGGCAGTAACAAATTGATCTGTGCCCAAATTAAATTAAATAGTCCAGAACCGCGGGAGACTCAAGTCTGTGACGTCATCAGTGACGAGGGTTACTTCCTCCATCCGTCTTCGTGCGATCACTCACGATTATTGCACGGTGCTGCTTTTTATAAGCCTCCTTGATAGTTATTAGACGGGAAAATGAAGGATTTACATCGAAGATGGATCATTTAATATCTATTTGATGGTGGATTAACAGGCTTTGGTAGACTCTTTTAGTGGTCTCCTTATTTTAGAGTTCTTTTTTTAAATTCCGAAGTTTTTAATACTACTTTTTTATGTCATAGGATGGTAAACAAGTAACAGCCCACCTGATGTTATGTGGTTACCGCTGCTGGTAAACATTTGTTATACGAGACATCTTGCGTATGCATTGCCACACAACAACGCTGCTTTGCGGCAGACATAGGAATGGTGCCACTTAATAAGAGTATTCTTATTTCTTTTTATTTTATGAAAATCGTCATAATATACAAATAATCATCAAATATTGTTTAAATTTATGTTGATCAATAATCTATTAAATTAAACTAATTTTCTATTAATGTTTCATTTTTTAAATACTTATACAAAATAACAATGCCTGAAACAAAAAGTAAATGAAGTCTAGATACGCTAATTGTTTACAGAAAATAATTAAATCGATTGAACGGAAGGCCCGCTGGATAATCGAATTAATAAAGATAATGAGGAACTCTGATTGGGCTATTCATTTTACCTTGTAGTAAAATTACATTTTCAGAACGATATAATTTTATGTTCTTCGAAGTTGAAGTTCTACTTCGGTATCGATACGATCGGCGCCATATAATATTTATTATTGGAGGCATTTCAATGACTGCCACATTCAAAAACGTCTCTCAAAAATTAACTTTCAGCCAAAGTTACGATATTAAAATTCTGTAAATTAAAAATACGACAGATTGAATTTGGTTGACATGTGTCAAATGTAAAGATAAAAATTGTTTTAAGTGACGTCTAGGTATGAGTGCCACAGATAAAACTTCAAATGTTATTTTAAAATGATTTTTATTTCTAAATCTGATTCTTTTTCTAACAAATCCGAATTGTTAAATGCTAAAACGATTTGGTAAACAGGACACCATTGTTCAGCATCCATTAAGGATTGTTTTCTAAAGTAATTAAGTCTCGATAACTCGAATGGAAAAAGGTTCGGATGTTGTAACTGTTTTATTTTCTTTTCTACTGGATTTTGTTTTTTTTTTGTCATTTACGAGCTGTTAACTGGATTTTTATCTTTTTAACTACTCCAATTGAAAACTTTTTGCTTTTTGTCAATTTTAAATTCTTGTCTCTGGTTCTTATGTTCAAGAATGAATAGCACCTATTTTATTCGTAGAAATTTCAAGTATTGGGTAAGTCTTAAACTCGAGGTATATTTAGTTTAAATTACTCAGACACAGTATTCAAAATAACAATTATTTTGAAAAGACATGATCCCTTTCTTTTCACGTTTTTCACTAAAATAATATAGACAGCTTTTCCACTTGCAGCGTTTAACCAGTTAAGGATTGCTAAGTGAACCTGCCTTTTATACCCGCTACAGGTACTTCGTAGTGTGTACGGTATATTTATAACAAAGTATTGGTGATTTCAAGTCAATAACTTGCGTTACTTTAAAGTTAGTGTGAAGTTGGCTTTCCAACTTGAGACCGCATAAAGAGACGACTACAATAAGCTACTACGTTTTAGAGTAAGTGGTGCATAATCCGTACAAAGGTTTAGATGTATAACAGTCTAGTTATTTTATGATGTGGCTTAACTTGCTACTTTAAAGTGTAATGACCATGTTTAGATCCCAGGAGAGCTTTGAAATATCAGAAGGCTAATCTCATCTAGGCGACAATCAATGTCCAAAAATGAAGGGAAATTAGTCATATTTCTCATACATTGAGACGGAGATTAGATTGCGATCGTTTATAAAAGTTAGTAAAATTAGGTATTTTTACTAACTTTTATGAACGATCGCAATCTAATCTAATAGGGTGTCCTGTAGGTAACTGTAAATGAAATACATACGCTCTAAAAAATAAACAAAATTATTTGATAAACGTATTGTTTATTAACAAAGATTACCTACGCTTTCTTAATTTGAAAATACTTAAAAACTTATTAACGGTGTTCGCCTTCCAAATACAAATTTTGGTAAAGCCAGTTCAATTTAAAGCGAACAAATCTAAAACACTCTTTGTATTCCAAATTTAAAAATCTCATAACTCTATGCTCATGGCACATCGAGCACATGCAATACCGACCTGTCAAATAAAATCCACTGAGATTCAAAACAAATCTCTTCATGTTACATTTTGTTCACGTCTTACAACGGCCGAACGCTCCGTGAAGCAAGGAAATACACAGATATTGTGTGCACTGCAAGCAATTTGAGGGGCTTGTTACAACTTATTTCTATACGCTACATGAGACCCCGTTGGTGAAGTTGGTTTGGTAGCTATAAATTGCAAATAGATTTTGCATAGAGGAGAGTGAGCCTTTAAATAGTTTTAAATGTAAAGTAACATAGTCTTAAATAATTGTACATAGACCCGAGCTGTTACACTGCTGAACTCTTTGTGCTCATCCAGTAGATATGTAGGTCAATTCAACTAATTAAAAAAGTATAAACTCTAGTCGCAATTTCACGTAAGTGAAATGTCAGTAAATGGAGGTAAACTACAAGCATTGTTAATAGATTGTTATTGATTGAAAGTAATGTAAGATCCTCATTCATTAATATCTACAAGATTTTTGAAAATCGGCTCTCAAAGCGACGATAGATCGTCTCGAATCGAAATTCAGTCGATTTCCGAATACAGAGAACTTCAAAAATCTTGCCAGTATTTGAAAAAAGACCATCATTTATCTAGCACTCATAGTAAGTGTCTATCATAAGTTCGCACTTATGATCAGTGCTAGATGAATAAGGGGCGATTTTCTTTTGAAATGGCCCGTTTTTTGTTCGAAAAAGTTGACTCTTTCGAACTAAAAAGCCTCCCCCCTCCCTCCCACCCTACTATTATCTGAACAATAAATTGGAACAAGTTACGGATTCGGTTTTTATTAAAACCCCTTTGGTGTACATTTGGATTTTTATGCGCTAGTCGGACCTTCGTTACCGATATGAAAATTTTTGGGAAGCGATATTTTTTGGTTACGTATTGTACGTATGTATGCATTGTAGGTATATGTGGGATTTTCATTTAATATTGGAGTAGCCGTTGCAAAAGAAATAGAGTAAAAAATTGCGTTAGTCAAAAAATGTCGCGGCGGAATTATAGCTTGCCTACAATTTTCAACTCTATTTGTAACGTATTTTGGTCCATTTTTAAATCAATAAATAATGAAGCATGAATGTCCAAGATGGATGACTTTAAGCAAAGTTTGTAAGTATTTAGAAGATTATTGGATAATGTAATTGATACATGTAGTACATTTTTTTTTTTAATTAAACCCTGTCCCGCTCTAGGAGTTTCTCCTGTATAGCAGGAGCGTTAACAAACTTAGATTCACATACAAAAACAACCACACATAGAAAAACTACCTGTACACCATACAAATATTTGTTTCGTACACTAATCGAACCCGCGACTCCTAGCACAATAGCCAAATTAAAAGAATTAATTATTTGTTACATCTTTTTTCTTTGTACGTTGCAAAAGAAAAGAAAAATATCTTCAGTCTCCTTAATTGTATTGTTCAATTCTGTTTACTGTACAATTATTTCGAGACAAGAGATTTGGAGTGAAGACAGCTAGGATCATTGCTCAGATAACAATGCTGTTAAATTGTGTAAATGTCTAGAAATTCCCTTTAACGTTCGTAGTTATATACTTAAGCGAAGAAGTTTCAGCCATTGTCGGTGTCTTTAGCGATAAAATAGAAACAGTTATCATTGTAGTAATGGCATTGTTGCTTTTCGCAGAACGTATATCTTTGTTTGATCGGATTTTATTTTCTGTTTTGTGTTGTTTACTTATTTTCTTCTTTTCATCGTGCTTAATCATTTTTTATTGGTTTACTCTCCACTATACTTTTGTTTTTAAAGAAACAATTATTTGACTTTATATTTTTCTTAACAAAAAAACTGACGCAGACATTTCTGCTATACTATTATAGGTGAAGATGGGTGGATGTTTGTTTGTTACTCTTTTAAGCCTAAGCGGCTGATAGACATCAGCAGAAATCTGGCACACATAAAGATATTGATCTAGCTTAACACATAGGATATTTTGTATGTCGTTTTTGTAAGCGTGACACAGCATATATCTAGTATTAGTGCTGAAATGCTAAACCTGAGATAAAGCTTACCTTTTTTATTTACGCCAATACTTTTGTATAACTGTTCCTTTTACAAAAGAAATGATAAAATAAATGGTAAAAACGATTACTACATATAATAAACTGTAATACGAGTTCGTTTGTTTGTCGAAGGTGTGCCTTTCCTAATAAATTTCATTTTCCTTCCAATTATTATTAACTATGTCAGAACCTAAATAAACATATAAGTAACAAAGTACATATCAAGTAACAGTATATATACAGTTATAAATACATAGGAACGTCAAAGTAAATAACGGGCTTAGAAAGAAAAGGAACGAGGCGTGAAGCTTGAACGATAAACCCATTGTTTAATTAAACGCTGATGAAGCAAGCCGTAGTGTTAATACAATATAATACAATATAAAGCTGACATTTACAATTAATGTTTTATAACGGTTTATTAAATACAAAGTTGAGTTAGTGACAGACATTGAGTTTTGTACACGGGTAAAGTAATTTCGTGATGAATCTATATAGGAGATGGATCGGTACTAGAATGTGTTTGCAGGTATTTTTTACCCGAGTATGGGAAGGGAAGGGTTATGAGTTTCTTTCGTTTAATATATTTTTTTTTAATTTTCATTTTCGTTTCTAGAGAGTGATTCGTAATTCGATTCACTCTTTTAAAATAGAGCCAATTTGACCCCGTAAACTTGGAGTCGAAACTGGGTTGATTTTGCACTTTTTCAGGTTTACCGAACATTTAAATGTAATAAAATGTATTTAACTGTGGACACTTTACTTTTCTTATAGCTCATAAACAAAAAGGAATAAGGACTTTGGAAAACCAATTCATTAAGTTTAAAGTATTTGATTCAAAAAACTTTAAAAGTGTTCTCAGTAGTAGCTCGGAGTTCGGATTTGTGCTCAGTTAATGGCAATAGGCTCACCTCCTATTACGTGGAACCTAAACATACCGACGAACTGTGGGTGTACACTGGTACACCTCTGCCTAACCCTTCATGGAATACAGGCGTGATGGTATGTAATACGTATCTACGTTATGGTAGTAATTAGGGCTCGTGTTCCTATTTCAAATCCTTTTTCTACCAAGCCTAAAATTCGACATTGAGCCAGCCTGTTCTCTTACACAGCCAATTATATAGGGCAGCTATTACAAGCTTCACGTCTCGTGACGTCATAAGCTCGCTTACTTTATTTCAGCTCGGATTTTAATTAAACATTGTGCTGTACAAAGTTAAGCCAACACACACATGTGTATTATTTAGATGTGTGACGTCAAATGACGTTATTATGTAGCTTCAATTAGTATCGGTGTACTGATTAGGCTTTTGTAGTATGTTTCCTAATTAAAGTTTTGAAACAAAATAGTTTTGGTAAATAGTATATTTTGTTAGTTGATATAAAGTTTTAATTGCAACAATTTGATGACACGGTTCGTGCGGTTGCAGTTGGGCTGAGCAATTGTCTGTTGCGCTGCGTGGTCCTTTAGATCAAACAAATATTTGTGTGACAAGTAGATCTTTCGGTCTGGTTGTATTATTAGTATATGTAAGTTTATATCTTTATAAAAAGTACCATGATACGGGAGAAATTCCTAGAGACATTAAAGAGAAAAGGTTTAAAAAATAAAATTGTTTCTATTTTCATATTTTATGTATATCTGCTTATTTTACATAACCGTTTAAGCATGGCATTAGAGGTCAATGCCTTTATGTATTTTCTATTATTCTTAATTTTAGCAATGCAAATAAATATCGTTAATGTCCTAAATCGATATATATCGTTTCCGTAAACATGTTACACTAAATGAAAAAAAGACAAATTGTTTTTGTTCAGGTTTCTACGAAAAGATCTTAAGGAAAAGGCAATGAAATGTAACTTACCTACTCATTATCATCATTTTCCTGCCCTTGTCCCATGTTACTTTGGGGCGGCGCAACCGTCATTCTATCACTGACTACCTTTTATTTCATATAATTCTTCATACAATCCATCCATCAGTCTTTGGCCTACCTTGACCTCTCCATCCATTAATCCACATTAATATTCATAACACTTTTAATCACATGTGATTCATACCATCCATTTTATATGCAATAATACCGTTGCTTATAACTTTACGTGAGATTTGGCGCCCAGCGTGGGATTCTAACTTAGCCTTACTTTCAAAGAACAAGATCATAAAGCGTTAATCCATTAAACAAAACACGATCTTCGCATTAATAATCTGCGCAAGTAACATGAAGTATGCTGTTTCACATACTAAAGTGTGCAAGAGTCTGGTTCACTTGCACAAGTAGGTAGTTATCGCGACACAGGGGACGGACTTGCACAAAGCGCTAAGTTGTACAATGCGGGTACTTCAACTTGCTTATAGTTTTATTATATCCAACTTATTAGATGAAGTTGTACTTCAATAAGAAATTATGTTCAATATAAGTTTATTTCTTTGTTCCACTTTATTGATTTTAAAGGTCGCGTGTAAATTGTAAATAATTAATTTAAGTTGTTTGAGTTAGTTATTATTCAGTTTTAATTCAATTTTTAAGACGTTCAAAATATCATACAATAGCCTAAATTGTCATGTTTGTATTTGTAACAAAACAAGATGGCGTTAGTGAACAAAGTTTGAATAAAGAATAGAAAAAAAATGAAATTAAAAAAAAATTGTGAAATGGCAACCCTAAAATTATAAAAAACTGAATGAAAAATTGCGTAATTTTATTAAGTCCCAGTAGGCGTGTTTATGGTCATAAATATTTGTGATCTACACAGGTGTCCCGTAGGAAATCTATATGAGTGCTTCAAACATTAGTTGACTAATAAAATATAAGTGTGTTACCTTAATTAAAACTAAATGTTCATGACGTTGTACTACACGCAAAAAGACAATTGGTGATGGGTAATTTAATACAAAGTCAGTGTAAAAGGGAACTGATTGAAATGTGGTGGATTTTAATGTGGATATAATTTATATATACCATCACGCCTGTATTCCCCGAAGGGTTAGGCAGAGGTGTACCAATGTACACCCACAGTTCGCCGGTATATTTAGGTCCCATGTAATAGGGGGCGAGCCTATTGCCATTAACCGGGCACAAAACCAAACTCCGAGCTGCTACTGAGAATACAATATACACTTTAAACACACAATAAACAAAGTTGAAAGTTACATGTTTTTCCTATGTTTTTTTTTGTTTTAGTTCAAACCTTACACTGTATGGTTAATTTTAATTTTCTTCAACTTGTCTTTACGAAAACAAGTTTTGAAAGTTGTAATTAAAACATGTGTTACATTGCGCCCTACAAGGCGATTTCTCTCAAAAAAAAGAAACATTTCCTCGACAAACTTACTTATTTTGATGGGTAGTATGCATAGTTAACGAATATGTGATGTGTACTTTTTTTTATCGACGGGAAATCATCAAATAACTTCCCCCGCCCTGGGCGGGGCGGGAGGGAGTGTCAGACTTTTACTGACTAAAACCCGTCTATGTTCCTTCATGTGCCCTTTGCGTTCCGGGGGCGCGGTATCTCTTTCGAACAACCCGCAGCCCCGGCAGATGTGATGTGCATTACGAGTATTACACCGCGTAACTAAGAAACCCCGTCAAGAATTGCAAAGTTAAAACAGTAACCTGAAAAAACCAGTTCCATTACCTATAATTTTAATTGGCATCCAACTGCAGGCATTCCTTCGCTACTTGTTACTTTCTTTGACGCAAAAAACAAATATATTTCCAAGAAAATCCTTCTCCTTATTTACTGCAAATACATAAACCAAGTCAAAGGCTTTACATTTAACGCATTCAATTTAATTAGTTCCAAGTCCTTACCTTGGCTGAATAATGTACTAGATAAACAGATTTTAATGGATACGGCTTTAAGGCGATGCTCTTGGGTCTTGTCCCTACTAATTAAATTATAACTTAAGAGCTACACTTCGGAACTTGATGAAGCATTATAAATACATTTATTTTTATTTTTTTATTCTTTCGCCATACACCTAGCTTGCTACTCTTTCACCAACCACTCTTGTTTGATTGGTGGAGAATAACTAAGGAATTAAGTCCACCTTTGTAGCATTGTGCATGAAGAATAAATAAACACTGGTTTTAAAATGCACACGATCGATCTCAGTGACGAAAGTATCTCTTACAGTCGGGTTATTATATGAGGGTGAAGGCTTAAGGTGAGCTGTCATACCAACTAATGCCACTTTGTAATCACTTAAATTGTCTTAAGAAATTATTTACAGAATATCACTGCAGATTAAAATACAATGTGCAGTTTTGTGTCCTCATCAAATTTGAAAAGATTGTCATAAAAGACATAAATAATCTAAATATATATAACTCAAAGGTGACTGACTGACTGACTGACTGACTTAGTGATCTATCAACGCAGAGCGCAAACCACTGGACAAATTGGGCTGAAATTTGGCATGCAGGTAGATGTTATGACGTAGGCTAAGAAAGGATTTTGATAAATTCCACCCCTAAGGGGATAAAATAGGGGATGAAATTCTGAATACCTCTTAACGCGAACGAAGCCGCGGGCAAAAGCTAGTAATCAAATAAGATTACGACACTTATTCTTTTATGTTTATGTTTGGCAGTATTTCAGAATACACCTATTTCAAAGAACAGAATTAAATAGATGGCGCTCGTCTAGTAAACACGGCAAAAAGTTGTCTCCGCAATCTATAATTTAAAAAAATATTTAACTTCTGTAAAGTATTGTTTTCTGTGCGTAAAAGTGTTAACAAACTTGGATTCTATAAGTGATATTGTGGGATAGTTTATTAGTGCAGCATAAACATGAACAAAGTGCTATGAATACGATCACCTATGTCAAGCCTATTTACACAGAAACAGTGAGTAAAGCTTTGACTCCTAATTAAAAACAGTTATTATAAAGTGTTAGTAAGTTAAATCTCACATGTTTCGAAAACAAAATTGAGCTGAGACTTATTTCACATAATATTGAACCAATACAGTCCGTTTTTTATTCAAATCTTATGCTCACTTACGCCATCTAGAAGGGAATAGAGATACTACTAGCAACCAAAGCACTAAAAACCAATTGTGTTGATTTGCTGGCCGATAGATGTCACTGTAACACAAAATCGCCATATGTGGTACACAACTGCTATTATTGTTATTGTTGGAAAATCTGGATAATATTCTAAGACTATACAGCCTACTCTGCTACTGCATACTAGAGGTCGCTACCAGTTTGTTTTTGGCCGTAATACAAAATAATAACATAAAAGATGGCTCCTACACCCCTTTGCCCAGGATGTCATCAAAAAGTACCTATTAGGGAGAATCTTACCTGTTCATTGTGTAAAGGCAGATATGACCTAGAGTGCGCTGGTGTCTCAAAAGACTGTTATACCAAAGAAATGACCCTAGAACATCGAAAGTCATGGAAATGCCAGACTTGTATTTGTAAAATGCCAAAGACGGGAAACATTGACACCCCTATACGCTCTCCAAAAATTCCTGAGTATACCAAAAACTTAATCACACCAACGGAGGGAATTAACGTCACCATGAGAAAGGCTACAATAACTTCAAATGTAGACATTACTTGCTCTGAAGACCTGAGCTTCATCGGAGATACTTTGCATACTCAAGGAGATTTAGGAACCTATAACGATACACAAGCTCAGCTGACCATGCAAAATTTGAGTGAATTAATAATATTACGTTTAAAAGAAAACAATAAGTCTATCATAGAAGAACTGCAGTGTACCATACAAACTGAAATAAAAAGAGCCATTGCTGAATTAAGACAGGATTTTGATCTTAAAACAACTAGCTTAACAGAACAAAACAATGAAAGAAAACATGAAATTGAAATTATTAACAATAAACTAGAAGAACTTCGTATTGAAAATGAAAACTTAAATAAACAAATAAAGGATCTGTCGCTACATACATTACCAACACCAAGCGTTCCTGAAAATACACTTAACAATAAGAAACTGGTGCTCTATGGACTGGCGGACTACTACAAAGAACCTGAAGGCGAACTATACAACCGTCTTATACAATTATTTCGAGATTTTGTTAACGTAGACTTGTCAGGATACATCGAAGACATGCATAGGGTAGGAAGAAAAGGAGTAAAAAATCGGCCACTAGTCATCGAGTTGCTCAGTAAACGGATGACCAATTATATAATAAACAACAGCCTGTGCTTTCAAGGAACAGGATTGGCAATATCTGAATTTTTGGACGCAAATGCAAGACAGGAGAGAGCAAAAATGCGGGAAAAACTAATACAGGCCAGAAAAAATGGCTTACATGCAGTTATTAGAAATAATATATTATATATAAACGGAAAACCAATAAACAACAAAGAAAACAACTGTAACTCTCAACAAATTAATTCTACCCACCAGGAAATAGAAATTAAAACAGCTGTAAAAAGCGATGACCAATCTTTCCACAGAAACATACCTAATGAGACTAATAACCATACATTTCGGAAACAAAGACCTACCGTTTAAAGTATTATTCCAAAATTTTCAAAGACTTTACAATAAACAGCATATACTTGAAGCTTTCATTACCCAAAACTCATTATATAAAGTAATAGGTATCTCAGAAACCTGGCTTTCAAAAGAAAAGCTGGATATTATTCAATTTAGCGGATATAAATTCGCAGCATCTTACTGCCGCAGCACTCGAACGGGTGGCGGCGTCTGTCTCCTACTACAAGACCATATAGACTGCATACAAAGAAATGATATCTCAGACATGTCTATAGAATATGTATTAGAAGTATGTGCTACTGAATTGCCTAAAGAAAATCTATTAATAATAACTATGTACTGGAATAGAAGAGAAGAAGAAACTTTCTATCAAAAATTAAAACAAATTCTATCATATGTTTATGTTAAATATTCTAAACTAAATGTAATTATAGGAGGCGATTTTAATGTTAATGTACTTTCTGATAACCTAAAATCTAACCAACTTCTCAATCTTATGCAAGAATATAAATTAACACAACACATTAAAACCCCAACACGCATCACACCATCTTGCACAACATGTTTAGATCTTATATTTACAAACTTTGAACATAAAGATATGTATACAACAGTAGAAGAACTCGGTTTTTCTGATCACAACAGTACTATTTTACACCTTAACCTACCCCAACAAACAAAACCAATTACGTGGCACACAAAGAAAAGACGATACAACAACAATAACATGTTACAATTTAAATCTAAATTACAGGAAATTAACTGGAACGATATAATAAAATCTGAAAATAATATGAACGTAAACTATGAAGCGTTCAACACTACACTCATTAATATTCTAAACCAATGTATGCCATTACAAATAGTTAAACTAAAATCGAAATATAATAAATACTGGCTCTCTAAAGGAATAAAAAACTCCTGCCAAAACAAAAGACTATTGAAGATTCTCATAAACAAAACACATAATCCCATCCTGACCAAATATTACAAAAAGTATGAAAAAACATTAAAAAAGACTGTGGTGACAGCAAAAAAACAACATTTTAAAAATAAAATGATAAAATCAAATAACAAAGTAAAGACAATGTGGGGAATTATAAACGAGCATACGAACAAAAAAACAAAAAACGATAAAAATAACATAAGTCTACAAAAAAATAAAGATTTAACTTCTGAGCCCAAAGAGGTAGCTACCATTTTTAACCATTTCTTTGCTTCTATCGGAGAAACTAGTAAAAGCATAACTAGCAGCAAGCCGCGAGGTACCCCAGCTACTACTACCACAGAAAATAGTATTTTTCTAAATCCAGTGGATCCATATGAGGTAAACTCACTAATTAAAAACCTAAAAAATAAATCGAGTTATGGTGTTGATGAGCTGCCACCAACATTATTTAGAATATGCGCAGATGAATTAACTCTACCATTCTACAAGTTAATAAATCAATCATTTGAAGAAGGTGTTTTTCCTAATCTTTTAAAAAAGAGCCTAATTAAACCAATACATAAGAAAAATACAAAAACTGACCCAAATAACTACCGTCCCATAGCCCTCTTACCTTCAGCATCTAAAATATTTGAAAAAGCTATGTGCAATCGAGTCTACGCGTTTTGTGAAAAATATAATATATTTAACGATTGTCAAAACGGTTTTCGGAAAAATCGATCGACAATATTGGCAATCTATAAATATATACAAGAAGCACACAATATTATTAATAGTAAAAAATATGCTGTAGGATTATTACTTGACATGACGAAAGCCTATGATAAAGTTCAATTTGACATACTATTAAACAAGTTATATAACATAGGGATCCGTGGAAAATGCCACGAATGGTTTACGTCTTATTTACAGAACAGACAACAATTAGTAGAAATAGAGTTTTTTAATCATAAAACGAATGAAATAAAATTATTCCGATCCGACAATATACCAATTAACGCTTCAATCCCACAAGGAAGCGTTGTAGGCTGTTTTCTATTCCTCGCATACATAAATGACCTTCCTAATCACATCAACGAACCTTGTGTCCTATTTGCCGATGATATATCCATCATTACCTCATGCGAAAATAATATTAACCTAAATAATAAATTAAACTCAATACTCAATGACACAACAAACTGGATGATAGAACATAATCTTGAAATTAATTATAATAAGACCAAAATAATGACATTTCACCCACGCCAAAAAATACCTATTAATGTAAACTTTAGCTTTAAAAACTACAAGTTAGAAGTAGTAAACAAATTCACCCTACTAGGCTTAGATATAGACACACATATCGATTGGAAGTCACATATTCAAAAATTAAGATCGAAACTATCTAGATTTTCCTACGCACTCCGTGAGATCAAAAAGACAACAGACCTCAAAACTGCGCTAGTCATGTACTATGCATATGCCTACGCATGGCTCAAATATGGTATTATCCTATGGGGCAATAGTACAGACGCTCCAACATTACTCACCCTACAGAAAAAATTAATTAGAATTGTAGTTAATATTAAAGACACTGACAGTTGTAAACCACACTTTCAAGAACTCAAAATCCTCACAATACCCTGCATCTACATTTTTGAAATTTGTAAATTTGTACGAACATATCCGGAATTTTACACTAAGAGAGAAGAAATACAAACTAAAATTACACTACGACACAAACACAGACTAAACATACCTACATCACGACTAAAAATGCACTCCTCTAGTACCTACGTCATGTCAATAAAATTATATAATAAGTTACCTGAGGGAATTAGGAACATAACTAGATATAATACTTTTATAAATAAATTAAAACTGTTCCTAATAGAAAAAAGATATTATAATATAAATGAATACTTGACTGATAAGATATAAACGCAATATAATACATATAATTGTTATTAGCTTCTTTTTATTTTTATTTTAAGAATTGTTATTTAATTTTATTTATTTTTTTGATTTAACTTTATTCTTTCTAATTTTAATTACTACCATGTTGCTGTGCCCTAACAGGGTCCATAATTGTACTGTAGCTATAAGCCTTATGTAACACCTTTTTAACACATTATGGTATGCAAATAAATATGAATATGAATATGAATATGAATATGAATAAGAATCGTTCCACTCGAGTAAATAGCTGTGTACGGGTTTCATTCAAACCTATTATCGTCAAGATGGCTATAGTACCAGGATAGTAGAAAAAGTAAAAACACGACATTATTTTCTACAGCTAGCATGTCACGTCACCTTAAGGTAAACCGTTTGCCACCGAGAATCCTTTAGAAGTTGGCGACCAAGTTCGTCGGCTGCGGCTGAAGCAAATTGCTCCGGCGATTTGCTAGCCAGTGTCCTGTGTCGTTAGCACTTTGCAAAAGGAGAATTTGACGTGTGCGAACCATGTTTCAGACATTATTATGTTGATATTAGGATAAAAGTGTTAGTAGAAATGTAGATAATAAACTCAATGTGTTGGTAGAGGTGTCTGGTTTATTTATACGATTTAAATAATCGTTTTACCATTTAATATTTAATACATTTTGGTTTGATAGAGAAGTTTACAAAATCCTTTGTCTACGCCTTCGCCTTAATGTGTGATCGATTACGAATTAAGATAAATGTAGTAAATATTTACTCAACAAATAATCAATAAATTAAAAATAAGTTAACTTAAACTTGATTAACTTTAAGTACAAGTTACAAATGAATGGGCCTAAAATTGTTCATTTGCCAATCCGGCTTGCTATTTAAAAGGTAAGGCGTCTACGCTGTAGCACAGTTACACACAGCGGACTACGCCGTAGTACCTAGCTACGGCGTAGGCCAAGTGATGGCAGATGTAGCAACTGTCTGCGTAGGCGCAGCTCAGCACTGCGTGTGTCCTCACCGTTAATCACTTAAGCTCTACTAGGCAATTAATTTTAAATAAAAGATAAACAATGATTTTTTATATTTTTTTGTGCTCTTCTAAAGGCAAAATATTTTAAAATTATTCTAGCTAAATAGTTTCAAATATTTTTTATTAAGGTTAGAAGTTATTTTTAATCAAAATTTTGTTACTGATATGCATTCGATAGCGGCACTTTAATTTGCCTGTTATGCAGATACCTCTTCCTGACCAGTAACAGTGTCCTAAATTAGCGTACTCTATAAACAGCAGTCTACAAATTGAAACACGGCCTTGTTTAAAGCCTGTATTGGTAGTACAGGTACGTGTCCCTTAATACAACACGCTCTGTTTGGGGACTTCGGCACCACATTCGAAGATACGCCGTGTATTTGATAATTTGGATGCATCTGCACGTATCTCGTTTGTTTGGAAGACTTTGCACTACGTTTTCGAGTTGTTTTCGATACATCGCTTGTTTGCGTTACCGATTTTGTTTCAGTTTTTATTTTGGACCAGTGTTGGATGGATTTGTGTGAATTTGAATGCTGGGTGTTGTAAATGTGCGATTTAAACGTGAAATGAAAGAGAAATGTTATTTGGGTCAAGCAATCGGTGAGCTCTCAAAAATTTCCGCTGGAATTCGGTGAGAGCCCTTGTATTTTCTTACGTTTTCGAGCGGAGTTTACCTATTTATAGGCACCACGATGATCATATAAAGTTTAAAAAGGAAAGAAAACAAATCTGCCGTTAGTTTTAAAAACTAAGTTTGACGGCCAACTACACCCCATAGACGAAACATAGCAAAAACAAAAAAAGGGCGGAATATTTTTATCACTCTTAACATTATACGAGTATTGTCTGACATTATGTTACAGAGAACACTACAGTATTGAATATAGTTTTATATGTATAGAAGCAAAATATTAATATGTAGTAGTAATAGAGCTCTTTGCAAAGGAGCTCGTTGGGTCGTCGTCGGTTTGTTTACCATCTAATGATATTAAAAAAAAACCAGAAAACTTTGTACCCCTTTTTAAGAATACATTACGTGAACCGAGGATTCTGAGAACTAAATCTCAGAATCCTTCCTCGGTTTACTAAAGTTTATATGAAGAAGTGCAGAAAGGCAATTTAAAGGTTCTCTTTGTTGTTATTACCCACAGCAGTAGGTGTAGTATTAGTAATTAAGCACCTAACCTTTATAGCGAGCTGTAAACTACGTGAGCAGATTGTAACTGGTGTATTTTACTATCTAATTTAATGTTTACTTTGTGTTTACGGCGGTATTCCGCTTTAATGTGAAACTACTCTGTAACGGTAACAATACAGGAATTTTTTTTAACCAGTGCGTAAATTTTGCCATAATAAACTTCAACACGTTTTATTAAACACGTATATTTTATTTTGATATGTCTTAGTACTAAAAAAAAAAGTTATCGCTTACGAAACATGTATACTTAAAAACCATATTTTATTGTTACTCAGCGCTAGCGCATTCCCCACCCCCTCACCCCAGCCATGCGCCCGGGCGGCGGACAAGAGTTGTCATTGATAGTATGGCGAATAGATTATGTCCATGTTTTGCTTATTTCAAACTCGGATAAGGATGATTTTTTTTTTTTATTTTTTTTTTAACTAAACACGGAAATGTGTTCTATTACTGACACTGAACTACCAAAAAAAATTTACGCACTGGTTAAAAACTTATCCTGTAAGTATATGAAGGTACAGAATAAATGGGTGAACTGGGTCAGTCAGTCGTGGGATAAGTACCCAACATCAGGCAGGCTGTTAGCTTGTGCGCATTTTTTCTTTAAAACACTTTACCCCACTATAGAAGTTCTTTTTGTATCGAGGGTGAGTTTACAAACATTTAAACTCACATAAACAACCAGATAAGAAGAAGAAAGACGCTGGATGTAGGCCGTGAGGCGCACTGGTCCTCTTGGAAACCTATGGGGAAGGCCTATGTCCAGCAGTGGACGTCCTGCGGCTGATATGATGATGATGTATTTGTAGTCCATGCAAATATTAGTTCAACGGTGGTTGTCAACCGTTCAGCTACTGCACCAACCATGTCGTGTAATTTTTTTTTAATGTTTGGTAATTGTTACCCATTCGATCCCTTTATCCAGTAATTATGTATTCCGTTTATGCTATAAACGCCAACATTTATATAATTCTTTCTCGGTTTCAGCTTGGAGTTTGGAAGTTGGTTCCGTGTCACACCCGTGCCTCGTTAAAAATATAAAGCAGTTGCCCGGTTCTCTCCCTAGTCGTGTCTGCTTGCCATGCCATCGGACTACAAGAGTGAGAGAAGAGAAACTGTACCTGCGTTTGCGCACATTTATTTATGCATAGGTACTATATCTCCTTTGTATGTACTAGGCTATAGTCTCCATTTAAATTGGCCGCCGTGACCATATTTGTTTGGATGCTTGTAGTTCTGTATAACGTCAGTATTTCCTAAACTAATGCTATTTCAGTCTCTACAGAGGATAAAAATAAAATAACTAACTACAAAAACTTACCCTAACGACTGGCATAGTGAATGAACATTCACTGAACAGTCACGAGTTCATTTCGCGGACGAACAAATATTTTTGTGACCCAGTTTCACCGAATTTGTACCTATATGAGAATTGCTCTTTAAAAATCAGCTGTCCCATACAATAGAGAATCAACTACACACTCAAAATGAATGGAACAGATGTTTCTTTTAATAACCGTCAAAAAATGTTAACCCTGAAGGGTCTAGAATTATGTATTGAATTTATAGAAATAGTTTGCGTCACAATGTCCCTCCCACCATGTATACAATAACTATTGTTTCACAGAAATACGACGTCAAACTTGATATACAATAATCGCTCTTATTCCCCACCTCTTCCCTAGTACAAAGGCTCAAACCATTATGATAATGGCATACTGCGTACGAGCGTGCATAACGATCATGAAGGAGGCACGTTAGAGATTATTACCTATTGTTTGCCACTTTAAGGACATTTTCTTAAGATATTAAATGCTTGTGTACATGCTTTTCACTCGTTTGAACGGTGATAGTAAAGGGTAAAAGAAAAAGGTGATCTGCTTAACATGTTTTCAGTTAAGTGTAGGAAACGAACACGATTTCAAATGACTTATCGATCTGGATCTTTATACCGTAATCGTACGTAGCTCTGGATTGGTTCTGGCTTGTGCAGCAAACACGTCTTGACATAGTATTCAGTACTTAATTAGTTAAGTAACACTTAGGTCGACTTGAGCGAAGCGATGCGGGCACAGCTAGAATCTATTAATTAGGTAGTACATTGTCAGCATTATTTCAGAAGAAAGGCCTATGTCCACTGCTGGACATAGACCACTTCTAAAGATCGCCACAAGCACCGATCCTATACTGCCCGTATCCAGCCGTATACCGCGACCTGAACTGATGGTTACGTTTACAATTCAAATGTCTGTCTGAAACATCTCTACGAGTGTGGCACCTCGAAAAGGTCATTGGCCGTTGGTAAACAAATCAATATACTCTGACTACTGTGTTAATGCGCGGTTTTGCAAACAAATACCCAGTTCTCATTTGAATCAACCACAAATAGTACATTTCCACGAAAACGAACAAACAAAACCATACTGAATAAAAATAATTACCTGCTATACGTTCGTTATTGGACGGTTCCGATTTGTTCCACGGCTCGGCGCGGCGCCGGGGACGGTTCGGACGCGGCGCCGTGCAACGAGTTGCATCAGTAGCATTCATGTGAAAGAGCACAGCTTTTTTTTTATTGGACGTTTTTTATTCGATGCCCTTTCATGAGCTTTCGATGCACCTCACTAATTTGATGTGGTGATAAAATGGTTCTATGTGTGTATGGTTTTAATTTTTTAGCCAGGAACGCTAAATTATTTTTTCTAAAATAAAAATAGCTTTAGTTGCTTCTTGAAACACCAGCTATCTGCTAAACCTATGTCTAGCAGATTTGCAGATTACACAAACATAAAAAAAATACTTTTTGTTATTGGTAATCTTGTAAACATCATAATTATGCGTTTAGTAAAAAGCTGTTATTTTGATATTACAAACAGAATTTTCAATTGTATTGATTTGACTTTGACTTTTATTTATTTGTATAGATATATGGGAAGCCGAGAAATGAAAAATGTAAGGTTAACTTAAAAACAGGTTTTTTATTAAGCGTATCTCGTATCTCGTATTAAATTCGGTTAATAATAAGTTTAGTTAGCGTTTGAGTAAAAAGTAGATAAAAACAGGCCATGTGTACCTAAGAGGATTGGGAAGTACCTTAAAAGTTTGTTAGCGGCAGAAACATGAAGATTTTGAAAGGGTGTATTGTCAAGGGAACGAATTCAAAGGTTTGGTAAAACAGTAGACTGGTTTCACTTAAAATTCCGTTTTTTCTCCTTTTTTCTTTAGTTTAGCGGTTTCTGTTAGTAACGTGGTGCTGACTTCTTGAAGGAAAACATCGTGAGGAAACCTGGACTTACAATAAAGAAAATAAGTCTGAAATCGCCTTGAAAAAGCATGCTCGTGTCTTCACTGTATGAGAAGAAGCCTTTGCCCTGCAGAGGGACAATAATAGGCCAGTATTATTATGAACTGCCTTCTTCGCCTAGTGGTCCTAAGCGCGACTGCTACGCTAAAGGTCTTGGGTTCGATTCCCAGGTCGAGCAAAAAGTGTTATTGGGTTATTCTATGAATTTCTCAGTAGGAGCTCGGAATTGATTTGTGTCCGGTTAATAGCAATAGGCTCGCCCCTATTACATGGGCCCCAAACACAACGGAGATCTGTGGGTGTACATTGGTACACCTCTACCTAACCCTTCGGGGAATACAGGCGTGTTGGTATGTCTTATTATTATTTAAGAAAAACATCAAACAAGTTTCAGTGATATAATTTATGTAGGTATAATTTGGTACGAAATATAATTATTGTGCGAACTGAAACGCAGCGAGTTTGCGCGTGTGAAATTACGAAAACTATAATTTATGAAACGCAATCATGAAATGAAATGCACCGTATTGTGTGTACCTACCAGTTGGTAATTAGTGGAATAATAATTTTAGTAGCCACTCATTTTAATATTATTCTCTTGCAGTTTCATAAAATGTTAAATATTTTAATATTTTTGTGGTTTAAATAAATGTTTTATGGCTTAAAGAGCTCTACCCACATTACTTGTATTCTTATAATAAATATTACTAGCTTTTGTCCGGCCACGTAGATTGTCTGATAGATCCGTTAGTTTTTGATAGTAAAATATAACCTTTAATACTCAAGGAAAACGTAGCTTCCTATTAGCGAATGAATTTTCAGTTTTGAACCAGATCAATGCGTTTAAACAAAAAATAAATAATAAACAACCAACTAAACTGTAGAATAATATAATATTTGTATGAATAATATCTAAACAAAATGTGTTAGTGTGTATTTGTGTGTGTGTTGTTTTTCTAACGAATTTATCCATCGACTGATGTTTATATTAATTTAGAAACCTTTGAAGTAAGCACTTGTTTTGCTCAAACAACAAAAAGAAAATAATGCCTGACATTTCCTGAATATTATTACTTTTTCTTAGAAAATACAAGCAAACCGTAGTTTTACAATTCAATTTCACAGAATCTGATGAGGCGCCCAACATTTTATCTCTCCACATTGGCCTATCACAGAAATAAAAAATGTAAATACAATAAAATATCGGATGGACGGCGATGGTGGAATTCAATAATATCAGAAAGGGTGAGGCTTCATACACTCTGTTCTGTATTTGTGATGTTACGATCCGAATGAATACAATATTTGCCTATTTGTGAAATAGCGGCCATATTGGATTTTGAAGCATAAGTTGCTGGTCGTTTGAAGTTTTAGGTTTGGCTAGATGACGGATTATGTTCTGTTGTGTAGTAAAACGAAGTAATGAGCATTTTATGCATGTGTACATACACATGCATAAATGCTCATTATTTAGTTGCTCATTACCTTATTACTACCTTACTGATACTTATTAATACCTTGCTGCGGGTTGTTCGAAAGAGATACCGCGCCCCCGGAACGCAAAGGGCACATGAAGGAACATAGACGGGTTTTAGTCAGTAAAAGTCTGACACTCCCTCCCGCCCCGCCCAGGGCGGGGGAAGTTATTTGATGATTTCCCGTCTATAAAAAAAAAAAAAACTCATTACCTTGTAATTCTTTGCCCATGCAAAGGAGTCTTGCCAGGTTAGGATAGCATGACTTTTAGGAGTGCGTGTAAAGTAAAAGAAAGTATGGTCGCACAAGAAAAAACTCGAGTTTGCCTCACATGTTCCTTGTGTACTCGACTATTTACCATAGGTACACATACGTACACAGTGTATTTACCGTTTCTCATACCAACAACATGCACGCAAAAACTAGAGATATGTTTACATTTCACCGGCTCCATTAGCTGTACCCGATACGTCACACCATCTCAAATATTTGCTGTTTCACAGCTATCTCTATTTTCAAATCGATATTCCCCTTCAATAAACCATTCCACCTTCAAGATTCTCTGCAATTTATCAAGACAAATGAACGAACAGATTTTTCACTTAGGTACAATTTGAGTAATAGGGCGTTTCGGAATAATAAATTGTTCGGTTTTCTTTTGTTTTGTGAATATAATTTGAGTGGTTTGTAGTCTTTTGTTTTATTGACTGATTTTGTTTCGTATTGATTGGTACACAAAGTCTCTGTTAGGGCGCGGTATTTTATGTCTCGTATTTACTTAGAAAATAAACAAATACGATTTTGGTTTTATTGAAAAGGATGTAAGAAATATTGTTGTGTTGGTTGCATACCTACGTAAACCCTACGCAAAAATAAGGTGGGGTGATCCATCGAATGATTTTTTTGTATTAGATTCAGTACAAAATTCTACATAGACACTTCATAGTTAACCTTTTTTATCAATAGGACTCTTGTTCTCTACAAAAGTGCAATACCTACACTGTTAAAATGTATGGAACAGCAGATATATGTAAAAAATCGGCAAAGGATCGGCATAGAATCCATGGTAAAAGTTTTCGTTACGAGGTCCCTACAACCCGATATTCGAGTCACAAAGTTCAAATAAATAGTGCCTTTGCAAAAGTTACAATACAAAACTTGTAACCATGTATGTATGTAAGAAGAATGAGTAGAACTTTAGTGTCTGTGGACTGTCTACGGTGCCTTGTGCTGATAGCTCTTTAGCGGCCTCAGTGTTTGCTGAATAAAACATTTAACCTCTCTGATGAGGGCGATACGATGTTCGTAATTTTGACTCACTTTATTTCCTGAGGGACCTTTAGTACAGACTTTTTGTATGCCTTCATTACTGGGATACAGAGATTCGACCTGGCTAAAGCGTTCATAGTTAAAAATAAAATATTGTGGGAGATTTTCATTAATCATTTTGATGAAGTGCTATATTTTCCGACCAAATAATAAATTAAGTCTTATTTCATCCCAAGGACCTGTTATTACATTTAGTTGTTGAATGCTCAGAAAAAAAGTTTTTGAAGATCCCAGTTATTTCATAAATAAAACCTAAATGGACTCATTTATTTACAAAATAACCCTGCCAACGCTGCGTATTCAAAACGTTCCGAAAATAAAACAACTTTTTCGTTGCCATTGTAAAAAGCGGCTATAGAAAAGACCGTCTATTTCTTTTTATAGGACTTTGAAAGTTAGGGAGCCTAGTCGAAGAACTTATTCCTAACGGGACTTAATGTTGATAATATTCTTATATTATCACTGCCCTTAGTTCTTACTAAGGGCAGTTCTTTGCGAAAAAGTAATATAGTTAGTAAAGATGAGTGTGCACTAAATTTTGTCTGGATCATATTTTCTGCAGGTAAAAAGTTTTGTCGGACGTGAAGAAAATTTTGGGCATTTGCCAAAAGTAGGTTTCTAGAAAGACTGTAACTCATCTGTAATGGACATACACTTTCTCGTGTCTGTAATACCTTTATTCAAACTTGTTTGAATCAAAACATTCATCACCTAAAACCGTTTACCGACAAATTCACTGCCAATCACTGACCGGTATTCCATTCGCTTTATTTCGCCGTCCACCGAAAATTTCAAATCGGGACACGTAGGTTACGTCAATTCGGCGTGTGTTTCCGACATGTTCCGATGACCACGATAAGGCTACGTCGGGGTTACGTGTCCCTCACTTTTGGGAATAAACCTTCGACTTGTCGGCTTTGGCACTCAGTCCTCGACTTTTGAATAAAACATACTAAGGCTGAGTGTTTCAACGTAGTGTGACGGGTGTTTGGACCCGAGCTGTCATGTTTGTAGCTAGTTGGCCTATAATCTGTCTTTAGTGTTTCTGTTTAGTAGAGTTTTCGTTTGTGCAGTGAACGATTTTTAAGTGTCAATTTTTGTTTTATGCTTTGGCAATTGGTGTGACGTCTTTTGAGTACTTAACAGGGCCGATACTTAAATGTTTTTCCCATCATTGTAATAATGTTTTTGTTTTGGACCATACTTGAGCACCTTTTGGTTGCGAAGAACAAGGTTTCGGATAGATATTCCACGCTACCATAGACAGTGCTTTTTCACATTGGAAATAAAAGAAGCTTTTCAGCAATCATTTCTGCTAAATGTAACTTAGTTATGTGATGTCTTTTTGCATCACGTTTTCTCACATTTATAATTACAATATAAATCATCAACACATTGACACATAAATACCTGAGTATTTAAAGCAATATCAGTATATCTACACATATGCAAATACAAGGTAAAAGTCAGAACATAACAGCCTCTTGATGACTGAGAGCACGCTTAGTAAGTGGTGGGTCTTGAGATTACACATTAATATACATGATATAAAATCTCAGTGTGAAGCTCTGATGTACTCGAGCCAGATTTCAAACTTTAGTCTCTTCCATTCTCTTCACAAATGAGAAACTACTTGTGCAGGATGATAAGTAGTTCATTCTCTTGGACAAGCTAGAAAATTCCAGGTGTTAATAACATTTTGTGCAAGCACTACCTCGTGGAACGGTGTGGTTTTTGAATTGCAAAAAAATTGTACCCCGAGTATTTTATACCGGAGCGAAAATAATGAAAAAGTTTTCACCTTTTCATCCATTGTAGTCGAAAACTTAACTATTTCTAATAGTGCAATATTTAGCCAGTCAACCACAGAACTTATGAAGCCATAACGATCAAAACCACTCGCGCGTGACAGAGAGGGGTATATATTCTTTATGTGTTAGAGAGAGACGGTGGTGTCGAATTGCGGACGCGTCGATCGGAAGCGGAGCGGAGCGAGCGCGGAATTCACGGAAGTGGAACAATGCGCGAAGGCTTTTGTGAGGCGATAACTACCGCGTTATAATTTAGACGGAGCGTACGAACAGGTACGAAATCGTACGAGTGAGTGCGGGCGCGATTTCGTTTTGTTGATACGATATTTGAATTAATTTTGCTGACTTTTAGGTGTTTAGAGGTTAGGTTTTTGTGGTCCAGTTGTGTTAGTTAGTGCATTGAGTAAATTTAAACTAATTTGTTTTAATATTAGTTGGTTTATTGAAGTTGTTGGTTGGTAGATACCATGTAATAATTATTTTTAAATAAAAAGTGACATCTCTCAAACTTTTGATTTAAATAAAATGCCAGAAAACAAGACGACAAACGTCCATTCAAAAAACAAACTTACAACCTGGTTATAAAATACATATTATTAAAAAATAAAATACACAGCGAGCAGCATAAATTTTCTCCCGTGCCATTTCGTAGCAAGATTCAAATGGTAAATTGCGAAACCGCAATCTTCACGGCGGAAGTGCTGTGTGAACGGACCAAGAACATTTGTCCAAGCCATTTGTTTTTTGGAGTCCTATTTTAAATGAAAATTATTCTTACCAAACGAGCTTATGGTAAGCGCTTAAGATTTTCATACCACTTAATGAGATAAAGCAATGGAATACTTATTGCGAGGCGTTATTTAAATGGGTATTATTGTGAATTAATGGTACCACCGCGAGAAATGTTTCCAATTTTGTTTGTTGTTTTTCATTTTCTTGTTTATTTTTTAAATATTTTGGGTGTTCTTAACTTTAGCTTGACATTAAGCCTCTTGAATGGAACATATCAATTCTAATATACTCACACATGGCGGACAAAAAGTCGGTTCCACGAAACTATGGATTTATTGAATCGGTTCGTTAATAAGGGTCCTGATAGTCATTTAATCATTAGATTGGTTGAAAATGTGATTAACAAACTTATTTGTAACTAAATTTTAAGTGAATGATGTGGTTTCCTATAATCGGAGGAGTACACAAGTAAATGATCCTTGATTAATTATTATTAGGTACTCATTTGTGTAGGCGATCCAAATAAAAAAATATGATATAGGTAATAAAACTGAAAATTGTTTTAAGTAAAGCATGAGGTCTGCTTGTCGTGCAAAATAAACTTATTTCCTCTAATTAGGGGTGTTAAATATGAACTACGATAAAAAAGTACTATTATATTTTTATCAGACTTTAAGTGCGTGTTTTGTTCACATTATTGTGGGCGTGAAATAACTCATTACTGGGACTAAGTGGAATAATTTATGACACGATTTTTGTAACAATTTATTGCCTGAAAGCTGTAATTGAACATTTATGTGAATTTTTCCTGTTACTTTTTGTTTCATTTGTAATCCTATACAATTAGTATATGGAAAATTTAACACCAAAATTAAAGTGGTTAATGCGAACTAAGTGTACAATATTAAGTTGGTACCTATGACTTAGCAGCCTTTTACCAACTCCTTCGTATGGCTAAACAGCTATATTCGATATTTTAACATTCACTTTGACGACACGTTTGGCACAGTAGCTAAGCGATTGGCTGCTCCGCGTCGTGTCGCGGATTCGTTTCCCGCACGGCTCAAATATTTGTAAAACCTAAAACGATAGTTTTTTCGGGTCCGGCTGCTTGTGTGTGACTTTTATGTTCATAAACGCACGAACGATACAAGACAAATTTCTAGTGTATGGCAAAAAAAAAAAATACCCAATTACTTTTCATATACTGATAGATAATCCAAAGTAAACTATTCCCAATGTTCCAATACGTTACTTTAACAATCTAAAATAAGTAGAACGTGTCTTATCTGCTGGCCCTATTTTTTTGTCCGCCATCATGTTTTTTCCGCTTTCGTAAATATTGCGGGTATAATAAAAATAGATGAGTTCGGCTCACAACAGCCCTGATCCTCGTCAAAGGACCACCGGTATGTCTTGGACGGTATTTTAGGAATTTCACAATATATATATTTATCTTAGAGAATCGTAATGGACATAATTCAGTACGACAGTTTGACTTTTTCCTTGTATTTAGAAATTATTGGAGAAGCTGTAGAGCCTATCTATAATCTTCTTAATTGTCATCTTATATTAAAAAAAGAACTTATTTTTAGAACAAGTTTGAGTACAGGTACAAAAAGACACTTGAAATAGTCGTAAACCACGCATACTACTCAGCAAACTAAGCAACATTGAGAAAAACAATTGCTAAGAAATAGTTTTTGTAAAGCTTAATTAAAGTGAGCATATTTAAAGTTTAATAAGAAAACTTTAAAACTATTTTTGTAAAATTTAAAATGTCAATCTTCCAGACTTTCAATATTTCCGTAATCAGAAGGGTTTAGTTATGCGCCAGAACTGCAAAATTATCGTAATTATGGAAAAACATCTAACTTTACATGGAATCTAAAACACTCCAGCGAACTGTGGGTATATTGGTACACCTCTGCCTAACCCTTTGGGAATACAGGCGTGATGGTATGTATGTGTATGTAATAATGTAACTTTCGTCGTTCGTTTTACACCGTTTATATAAGATCTATATGTAGCTCATAGCACAAGGACAGCAAATCCCTAAAGCTGTGGCTCTGTTTCTATAATGTTTATCTCAAAGGATATCCACAGATACGACCACCCGGAGCCATTTTATTTTTAAAGCTTCTCTTTAAAGTTATTTTCCAACAATATTTTATTAAATTTACTTTATCTCGAAATATGTTTTAGGTTTTATTGTGGACTTTATTTTATTCCCATTAAATATAGGGTTGCCATCACATCAAGTGCTGATGCCGAAAAAAGGCTTCAAAAAAACCCGGGCAATTGGGCGAAATTTACTTTTTTTCCCGGACAACGGCCAGAGCGCATTCGGTCGTCTGTCGTCATCGGCTATTAAGCAGCGCCCGGAAAAACATCAACCCCAACTTCTCGTAACTGTTGGTAAACATGTTCAAATGTTTTGGAAACTAATAAAGATGACTAACGTGGGGCCATAATACTGACAAATATCTATGCCTTTCTAAACACTTATCTTGATGCAAGTTTGCCTATCAATAAATCTTCATCGCTTCCTGTTTGATAAGAAACTCTAGAGAACAGGAGAATAGGCCATAAATAACGATGCTACGACACTCAGCTGTAGTTTGCCAACTTGAAAATATACAGCCATTTGATCCCAACAAACTTCAAAAGTAAAAACTAGACGGAATAAGTCCTGATCATTAGTCGACAATTACCGTGGGAACTTCATCGAGAAAGACGAATGGTATAAAGTTCTCGAAGTAGGACTATTTATCAACTCAGTGCAGCTCACAGTGGCGAGGCCCTATTCTGTTTCACGACTTTCACGCCTGTCCAGTTTACGCTTTGACCCGCCAATTTATCCTTTATGGTTGAAAAGTATTGAGCAATGAATTTTACGGCCATTTGAGCAGTATTAATGAGGCGAAAAGGAGTTGGGTTGTGTAGCAAGGTTAAATTAGAATTTTTATCTGATTTATCGGAACATTTTTTTGTGAAAATTGCTGTGATTTCATTTATTTGTTTGTTTTTTATTTACGTAAATTATTGACAACTGCGAGTCGGCGAACTGTCGGTGTACATTGGTACACTTCTGCCTAACCCTTTGGGGAAAAGAGACGTGGTGGTATGTGGGTTTAAAAATGTTAACAAGTTTTTGACGTTGACGAGAATTGGCTTACAGAAGTTAGAGTTCAAAATTCAACGAAAAAGAAACTGTTTTCCAGAAAGTTGTCAACATCAAAAAGTTAGTATAATATCATGACAGCAATAAACTGCTTACCCAAATGCTGACATAGCTATTCTTACGAAACTACTCCAGAATAAGTCGCCTAAAAGTCGGACTCGACATGGATTTATAAAGAGCAAGTTTGAAAAGTCGCAGGAAAATATCCGGAACGGGTGCAACAGAAGGCGACGATCGAGATTGTTGGCGCCATCCGAGAAAATTAACCCCCGCTGTGCTCTTCGGTTTTGTTCGGTTTAAAGCGGACTCAACCTCATAACAATATACGTTTATTTTCTTCTTCTACAATGTCTTGTATTACGAGTTCTTTGAAGATTTCCTTTGATTTATGATATCTTCTGATACGTAGTTGAGAGGTTTCCAGAATATTAAGGATTCCATAAATCATTTTTCCATGTCAGGTGCGCTGAATTTATTGAACGTGCTCGATGTGTGCTGATATTGTGAATATGACTTTGTCTCTAACTATTGTTTGTTACTTTGGGATTTTCTTTCGGAGATAATGGAAAAGTTTCTGCTGTTTTCTTTGCCTTTTTGGGGTCGCTAGACACATAAGCGGATCGGTGTGTTTGGTTCGGCATTTTAGATACAATGTTATCAAAGGGTGTATTAAGAATGCCGAACCGAATGTGCTACCCTTACGAGCTCGACGTCTTTTTACTTTATACTATAGAATAATACAATATTTTTTCTTTATTACGTAATGGCTTTTCGATAGATAAACTCAGATAGGTAGATGCCTAACTTACCTACCTATCTGAGTTTATCCATAATTTAAAATAACATTTTCCGACAATATTATGCTAATCGAGCAATTTAGAAAATAAAGGAAAATTGTCTCCATTCTATCTCTAGGAAATATAAAAATAACTGTTCACGTCATTTTGTTGACTTTTAGATTGAACAGTCCCCTATATTCTTGTTTTTTACTTTCGTTGTATCACAATAGCTGCTACTTAGAAGATTAACGAGTTGAAATAAACGTTAAATGAAATGGGCAAGTCTTTTTATGTTCGTCATTTACTTAAGGACTTAAGTTGATGACGAAACTCAAAATTGTAATTGTTTATGATGAGTTGAACTGTACAAACAGGGTTTCTAATTAATACAAATTAAATGTCTATTTACTTATTTAAACCGTTTATATGAATAAAGCAATTATCGGAATATGAAAAGTTATATAATCATTTCAAAAGCTATGCAGCTATTAAAGTCATCCAGTTTCAATTTAATTTCAGTGGTGAATTAAAAATGTATTTGAATGTATATTTTCATATAGAGCTTTAGTCCACGAAACTAAATCCTTTCATGAATATTTTAGTTTCAATCAATGGCAGTACGTATATTTTGTACTGAAATGATATTTTGTATCAAAATATTTACGTGATATTCGTTTTGCAAATGCGTAGTGATTAATATAAAACAGAATTATATATATAATCAAATAAAAATGAAAATAATATTACTAGCTTGCTTTGGTAACCCGTGTGAAACATTTTTTCTTTATGTAGGATTTTTACGCTGGAAATTTTATGCTATCCTTTTTTTGTTTTCTATATTGTATTGGATGTAGGGCCTAACTTTACCTGTATCTAAGACATTATTTTGAGACGTGACTCCGGATTCCAATCCTTTTGAACTCTGTGAACCTACTTACCTCCATTTTTAAAGGTCACAGATAAAATCGTGCCAACCTTAGAAATAAAATATAATAACCAAAAAATATGTCCAAGAATATATAATTTTTACCCAAATAGAAAATGTTAATGTTACAGCTGTTCATATTTCATTAAAATTAAGAAGGGCATATAAAAAAAACATTAGGTACGCTTTAGAGAGGAAGCCAGACAGATAAATAAATAAATGAAATAATAACACTTAACTAATTTTAAATTATTTTAACAAACCTTTTTAAATTAAACTCTCCATTTTTGTGCCAACTTGCAGCAGGTTAAATCTCATTTAAAAATGATTATGTTACAAGGTAAATTAAATATAAATGGTCAGAGAAGAGCTTACAGAACATAAAATAATACTGTTTTGATTAATTAATTAATATTCCATGAATCTACAGGTCTTGTGAATAGCATCCAAGATCTCTTTGAACATAAACGTAATATTTACTTAAATTCTGCAAAGGCTTTTGCATGAACTAGCGAAGTAGTACAGGTGTCGAGTTCTCGGAACTTAAAGGTCAGATTTATTACTGGAGCAAGATATTAATAGTATTCACTATGACGCTAGTCTTTGATGGAAGTAAATTCTGTCTGCCTTTTATGTAGTCTTGTAGCGTCGTAAATATTAGTTAAATAACTCGTTAAACAGCATGAATTGGGCCTAAGAGGGTCCCTCTTGCTTGGAAGACTTTTCATTCATTAAAGTCAATAAAGTTTTTTATTCTTCCAGGTTGGGCAAATAGATTTTGGGGATTTAATTTTAAAAATTTTTCAATAACGATGCAGAATATTTGCCCCGTTAATGGGAATAGACCTGAAATAAGTATGTACAAAACTGTCTCCCTTCTTTCAGGGAATACACGTAATGTTATGTTTCATAATCTTACATTTCCAAAACGTTAGGAGTAGAAATATCGTGAAAGCTTGTTCCTACGTCATAAAGTGGACACTCAATGAGAAGTACCCTTTGTGTTGGAAGGACTGCTTACATTGCCAGTGACCGGACGATGGTGCTTCAGCGGTAATTTACCGCGCTTAGGCGCCATGTTTTGGAACTTTTCATTGAAGAAAAGAAGATTTTGGTGACAGGTTTGTGTCGAAACTGACATGGCGTATATCTTTCCTCACAAATATTATAAATGCAGCAGTAAGTTTGTTTGTTACCTATACACGCCTAAACCTCTAAAGCGATCATCCTAAAATGTGCATATACGACTACGTAGTCAGGTGTACAGAAACGGACATAGTGTACTTTTCATCCCAAAATAATGGATTGTTCCCGAGGAAAACAACCACAACGTTCTTATGAAAATAGATGGCGTCATGTGTCTTTCGAAACATGAATTTTAAATAAAACCCACATTTACGAGAATGAAGTCACGGGCAAAAGCTAGTCTTTGTTGTAATTTTTGATTGTTTTATATTTACCTTCATAGTTTTCCCATAATGAAGCAAAAAGAATATTGTTATCAGTTTCTTGTAAAAATCTTATTGAAAAGAATGTCTATCGCGTTTCTTGCTCGTTCTTCTCTATTGAGGCCTACCTATGTTTTGGAACGGACAACTAGCTTCAACTTTCTGCCTAACTGACCGACACCTTGAAATTAAAAAGTGCCTGTAATGGTCTGATTGAAATCAATGCTTTGACTTTGCCTTTGAAAGAAATAGCTATAATGTTGTGTTTTAAAGAGACGCCTAATTAAAATATTGTCTAAAAATAAGAAATGGCGTTTCGAAGAATTAGATTTTGCTTATTAAGCAATAAACCAAGGACTTCAACATCAGCCTTGAGTTTAATTAAGCGAAAGGAGATCAGGTTCTGTGAAACCTACTACTAAGTATCTACTAGCTGTGTATTACATACCGTGTGTATTATGTAAAGTTCGGCTCCAGATTTTAACATAACATTATTAGGATAGATTCTTGGTTGTCTGATCATAAATGTGTGTTATTATTACTTTAATTTCACTTGACAAACAAAAATATTGTATTTTTGAATATATAAAAAAAAAATGGTGGCCCACCGGTTTTGGGAGGAAGGGCCAAGCTTATTGTAATTATTTTTCAATCCCCACTACCTTAAGTACCTTACTCACTTCTATATCTGCCAAAAGTCGGTAAGAATCATTCGCATTAGAACATTTTTCTCTTCACAAAATATCACAAAAAACTAATCTAACCTAATTTAAGCTGCAATAATAAAATAGTAAACAAATTCCATTCAAACTAAATAAATAAGAATAGTCGTAAGTCTTCGCTTCGACCCAGCATTACGTAAGTGCCACAGCCTGATATTCACGTAACAATGTAACAGAAAATCAATGGCGATGTAATTGGAATCGCACGATTGTGTTATTATCATCTCATGAATGTGAATTTATTCGGGGGCTGTTTTACGGCTTTTATTGCTTGGTTTCGGGTCACCCTTCGGAACGAGTAGAAGTGGGGTGTCAATGACGGATTCAAAAAAATAGGTAGGTGACAAAATCGATTACAGGAGCAGATGAAGGACGCGACATAAAAATTGCTGGGTTTTGCTGTAGGATAATGTAATGACGTCATCGTGTAAAATACAGTTGTTTACAAGTGAGTTTCACACTACATAATAGAACAAACATTTGAACTTATTTCTGCCGAAACAAAATACATATACGAGTATGTATTCCCCGAAGAGTGAATTTTAGCCAAGACCTCTAGCGTAGCAGTCGCGCTTAGGACTACTAGGCTAACAAGGCACACAACACACAATCTAACAATAATTCTATAAATGATGTGAAAGTAATTAAATATGCCAAATGTGTTACATAACTAACCAACAATAACAGTTCAATGTACACAGCTTGAAATAGATTTAAAATTAATCAGTATTAAATATCCAAACCCATTCAAATTACCTCGAATAATGGGGTTTTATTTACACGGTTTGTTTTCGTAGAACTAAACCTATTGAAACAGGGAGATCAATTATAATTATTTTATCTTTGCCACTAGACAACGTAGACATTTGAACGTAGACATTTCCCTTCAAAAATAAACCTAATGCGCACTTCTCAAAGACCTATCTGCAGTACATCCCAGGTTTAGCCGCTCACATGCTATGGTAAGCCCCTGAATACGCTGCTAATCACAGCCTGCCTGTACCCACACTACATCGTAAACACTAGCCAGTCCAGAGGCTTAATCCTGCATCATACCGTTGACATTTTCTCTGTGTTCCCTAGAGATGCCATCATTTTGCTCTCAAGCGACTCAGTTGGCTAATATAATACGTAGCACGGCCATTACTGTGACGTCATGGGAAACAGGTACTTATGTCATAATTTCTGTAGTTTTGGTAGAATAGGGTGTAAATTAACATGACATACTATCACGCCTGTATTCCTCAAAGGGTTAGGCAGAGGTGTACCAATGCACACCCACATTTCTTCGGTATGTGATGTTCCATGTAATAGGGGGTGAGGATATTGCCATTAACCGGGCACAAAACCAAACTCCTAGCTGCTATTGAGAATTTTATAGAAAAACTCAATAACACTTTGCTCGACCTGGGAATCGAACTCAGGACCTCTAGTGTAGCAGCCGTGGTTACGCTAACGATGCAACTATTTATAGCCATGTAAATTGAGTTTGGGTTAAAGCCCTTTGTAAGGTATGAGATTGGGGATTGGTTTCCGATTTCGCAATTTGAATTGGCAATCTTAAATGTCTTTCTAATTGTTATTGCCAGACAGTTACCATAGGCCATTTAAGGTTTTATAGTTTCATGCCAATGACATTGGTCTGGCGTCACCGGAATCTTTGACTATTTTGATACATTTTAGGTAAAATAATAGTAATTTCTTAAATATACATTTTCTTTTCGCAGTTAAGAATTTCGCCCTATTCGTAATTATTATGTGTCTAGATGTTCTAGATTTTCCAGACAGTTTTATATTCAAGGTCTTAGTGGGATTATATTCTAGCTTTCGAATAATTCTTGTTACTTAAAACCTTTTCTACATTAACTTCGAATTATCTCACTAAACTTATTCTTGAGAGAAACCATCTATCTTGTAGATACACTGTAGGCATAGACTAGATTTAAAAAAAGCTGTTCCTTTTTTTAAAATTAACTGTCAAAATGTAATTAGTGTTCATGTGCCTACCATTTGTATTTTCTTACAAAAAAGAATTACACCCTTGAGTAAAATAAAACATTATTATAAACTTTTATAAAATCTACAACGAACAATTAATTTTCTTATTATAAAACAAAATCTTCTTAAATACGTTTTTTAAAGCTTGAATTGTTGCGCAAGTATGGAAAAGTTTGGAAAAAATATCGTAAAGAAAATTCACGCCAGAAAAGAGGCGACCGCTTTAACAAACTCCGAAGAAAAATGTGAATATTTCATAAAGTTTTCGGGATTATGATACTTTTGTTACGCATCGAACAAAGTGAAGAGAATTTACTTAATAAACTGTTGTCGGGTGCGTACATTCTCGTCAACGCTTGGGTGCCTAGGGGTTCTAATGAAGACGTGGAAAGCACTCTATTTGATATTTTTTCCTTGGACAACAAAGGACGGCGTGCAATTTCCTTTTTTTATAAATAGCAAAGTTTAGAAAGAGCTCGAAATTGCCTCTGTAGGACACAATATTGCTGAGTTTTAAATTCCTTTATTCCTTTTCATACGTTTCAATTTCTTTTATTACGTTACGAGAATAAACGTTCCGAGGCAATACTTTTCTTTAAAAAATTAAAAGCATTGACGTTATATCTAATTGAATTTCAACTGGTCTATTCCGTGTTATTTGTTTTATCCCATTGAGGGATCAGGCGAGTACTCAGCTATTTGCACATAGGGGAAAGTCAATATAATTTGACTATACCCAAGTTTCAGACAACATATCCATTATCTAAGGAAACCGATTCTATACAATGTAATTCAATGGGACTTAGTGAAGTTTAATTGGTCCACGAATTGAACTTCGAATGGGTTAAGTATTTTGATTTCACAGCGATAATTTCTTGAGTTGATTCTGCTCAAATAGCAGATATTTTCATTAGCACGAATATTTTATTCCAACACTAGAAAAGCGTTGCCAAAGATTTCTATTCAAGCTTACATGTACATAAAAATAAACTGACCCACCTAATTTAATTTGCAATACAGGGTTGGCAGTTGACTCAACCTACTCAAATTACTTCCCTAACTACTACATTACATTAATTTTATCAAACACTTACCATTAGCGTTCTTTTTCTCGTTCATTGAGCTGTAAAGCTGTAAAGAACTAACGCTAATATAAATAACAATATTTACGTCAAAAATACGACTAATGTCAGTACTAAGTATATAAAATATTGAATGAAATGTAAACGGTATGTAGTCGCATACTACGTCATGCTTGAATAGTAGGTGGATCTGAAGGGCGAAGAGTTTAATAAGGGGTTATAAAAACTATAACAGGTGGAATGAACACGGTAATGAAAATGTTTGCCATGAATTCAGTACCATGATTCTAGACTCACAAGCGTTAGCGTCAGTTATTAAAAACTAAATCTTCTGTTCTATGCATTTCAACCGTGTAGTAAGATGTTGCACTTAGTATGGAACAGATGTTTTTTTCAATAACTATTGTAAAATGACATCACTTGGTGCCTGGAATAATGTACTGAATCTATGGTAAAAGTTTTCGTTACGATGTCCCTTTCATCCCGTAATAATGCTTTCTAAAGGCATCGATTAATACAATGATGCCTAAAGTATCAGGCAGTATGGCTCAAACCGTTCTATGTACCTTTGTCATAATTTAAAAAAACCGCACGACAACATATTATACGTTTTAAAATATCTAAGTAACTATATTTTTTTGATTTGCTAACATTACACTTAGTTGCACATCGAAAGATATAAAACTTTAAATAGGTACACTTATAGCCATAAGAAGAACATAAATAGAGAAATTTTCGTGCTACGTGCTAATAAAAGGACAGTACACATGGTGCCAAAATAATGGGACACATATGTTGTGGGCGTGTAAAACACGACGACACTATCGATTTGCAAGTAAGTGTATTAGAAATAGTAATTTGGGGTAATGTGTTCTACTGTCTGTTGGTACTATTAAAACTACAATCAAGGTATGTGTGACAGTGAAATATTACTAAATAATGGAGTCTCAGATGTTTGGTGTGAAGTAAAGTTCGTGTAGATGGTTGAAAATCTACAAGTACATGCTTAGTTCTGATTCTGGAGCTTACTTTCTGACTGCGCTGTGAGACCTGGGAAATATATCAATGCGTTAGTATTGGAGGGATATGCTAAATGTTAGTTAAATTGAACATTAGTTATACAATTAGGTATGTTAACATATTCGGAGTAAAATACAGTAAGATTTTGAATGAAAGGGTTGACATGACTTAAATGATAAATTATGTTACAAAGAGTTCAATAAATCAATTAACAGCCTGTAGGTTAATTGATAGAACCGTGTGAGAAAATTATATGCTGTAATGTTATTATCACCAAAGTTCACTTGTAGGCATGCCTTGATAGGGCTCGCCTCGATTGAGGCGGTAAGACCCCTCTTTGAGGAGTGGCTAGAGCGGCGCCACGGCGCCCTCACCTTCCGCCTGACGCAGGTCCTCACCGGACACGGAAGTTTCGGGAGGTTCCTGCACCTCATCGGGCGGGAGGAATCGCCCGGATGTCACCATTGTGAGGATCGCCCCGAGGACACGGTGGAGCATACTCTGGCGGTGTGCCCTGCTTGGGCTGAGCACCGCCGAGTCCTCGAGGCGGCCATCGGCGGCGGCGCCCTCTCGCGTCCGGCACTGGTTCAGGCCATGGTCCGGAGCGAGGGGGAATGGGAAGCAGTCGCCTCCTTCTGCGAAGCTGTAATGCTAGAGAAGGAGGCGGCGGGACGGGAGAGAGAAAGGAGGGTCCCCCGTCCCAGCGGCCGCCGCGGTAGACGATCCGGGCGTCGGGAGCCACGAGACGACTCCCGGCCACCGTAGACGCGGGTCTGTGGACGGTGAGCAATGGGTAGCTCGCCGTCCGTACGTTCACTAGCGACAGACCGTGTCGACGGCGCGTTCGTGTTCCACGCGCGCCTCAAAGAGATGTCAGCAAAATTGGATGGGGCCACTGAGGGCCGATGCCTGCCGGGGCTGCGGGTTGTTCGAAAGAGATACCGCGCCCCCGGAACGCAAAGGGCACATGAAGGAACATAGACGGGTTTTAGTCAGTAAAAATCTGACACTCCCTCCCGCCCCGCCCAGGGCGGGGGAAGTTATTTGATGATTTCCCGTCTATAAAAAAAAAAAAAAAAAAAGGCATGCCTTGATGTATCCTGGCACAAAATACACTTAAAGTCATATTTAAGTATTTTTAAGGACCATTATATCTTTTTATTTTCTTGCAATATTGTCGCAGTGCCCTCCGAAAAATAAATATGTTATTACCAACCTATTGTTATGTCACTGCAGAGAAAAGGTCTTTTCTCATACGAAAAAGAATTCTATAAACAAAGTCCTAAAGCTTGGATTCCACCAAACATTGCAATAACACAAAATCCTTTTTTATAAAAATACACACACGTTCACATAAACGGCATCGAGCGTGAATTATTAGCTACATCAGTCAACGGAACATCACTTACACGCTCCGGGATAATCGTCCACCAACGGTGAAATATTATCCGGATAACAATGAAAATAAGAAACATTGATATATGTAGGTTAATCTATCATGCACGCCAGTGTCCTGCGCTGAATCAATAGATCAATGTTTGTGATCCCTGTTCATTAATCACTGATCAAATGATCACGTTCAATTGAAGTGTTGAAGTGGGTGAGTTATTTTGGCCTAAAGTGTAATATTGTTTAGCATTTTGTTTTTATTTGTCCTAGAGTACTAAATCCACTTTATTATGCTGACACGTGTACACATTGGAATGATAGCGAATAAGTGGCCACATCTCTTGGGCGCCATACATTATAAAGTACTTTACTACATATTAAGTTACATACTAGGTACCTAAGTACATACAGTCGCAATGACGTCCCTACAGTTCAATAAATAAATAGGTTAAAAAAATATACCCGCTAGTTACTTAGAAAGAATTTCTTATTTATAGAGGTAGAAAGCATCTTAAAAGTATGAAAATATTAGCGTTGTAAAATATAGCGAGAAAGTAGAAGTTACGGTCCGCATTAGTTCAGTTTTTTCCCCTTTCATCTAGCGTCGCTCCGTTCCTGCGATATAGAGCAGAAAATCTTCTACTTTACTCACTTTTTTAGAAGCAGTCTTGTCTACTACTGAGATAATATCTAAAACTCCTTGAGGAAGAAAGTAACTGCAATATTATATCAACTTAAAAAGTACATTGTTTTTGTTACAAAATATTAGGTACTCGAGTCAGCAACTGTGTGAATTTCATGTGCCATAAAAATCTGTAAAATTATTATGTACTCGGAAAGCATGTTTATAATTTGGGTTGGTTTCCAAGAGACATGAATTACTTTAATAATTTTCTGGACTAGTAATGTTATATAATCCTCATTTTGTTATGCATTCATGTAGGAGAACAGTAGATAGATAACTAATTCGGTACATTATATCTGTAAAAACAATAAATGGGGAAAAATAAATAAATTCGAATCCAACCCTGCTTTGTTGGCATTTTGAAATCGGAATTTGATAAATATTTATTATAAAATTTTATACAAAGTCTAGAATAAACGCGGAATGACGTTCAAAGTTTGCAGTAGCAAACTGCAGTGTTATGCTTATTGAATCCGGAAAATGATTGGCACGTTCAGGAGTATTGAATTTTAAATTACGAATAAATTGTATTGCTTGGAATAAGTAAGGAGTTTTGACTATTCCGATTTTATTCGAATCTTCAAATTCGAATTTTAAATGTTATTAAGAACGTCATAAATGTTTTTACTTAATATAGGTATTAACCTTTGTACGACTTGCTTGTCCATAAGTTCTTTACACATAGCATATATCACTGTATATACTTATTAAAACAGCTAATATTAAGCAATTAACGAATTAATGATTTCCGTTATCTTTACATATACAATAATCACAATCCACAGATTATTTTTTCTGAAAAGGTCTCCTCACATATCTCCCTATAAATAAACTTGACCGACAACGTAAAAAACATTACGGCAATATGTCAAAAGTTACCATATGTGGTGGACTCCCCCTTTGCGCCACAACGTGACTTATCACATTTTGCTTTCCACCAAACGTGTTTCCCTTTCTTTGTGTACGATTTACGAGAGAACCTTTAATAGAATATTTATAGTTTTTCTATAAACCAATGTACAAAATACACAACGAGGAAATAGTGGAAGTGTGTGTGCCAATTTTTCTTTATTGAATGGACGTGTGAAAATTGAGTTCAGCGAAGACTCGGTAACTGAATATACGAGGTGGAAGGGACATCGTAGCGAAAAGTTTTACCAAGAATTCAGTTCATGATTCTACACCCAACAGCGATGAAATTCCGTCGGTTGTTAAAAATAATGGGGCAGACATGGTTAAAGTTTTCGTTATGATGTCCCTTGAGATAAATACATACGGGCTGGTATGATCGGTACAAATAAAATAAAATTGATGTCTGTTTGTCATGTCCAAGTAAAAGTCAAATTAACAGATTTTTATTACGAAAAAAAAACATTAATGTATTTAAAAAAAAGCCATTAGTGTTTAATAAATATCACCCTGTGATAACCGACATTCACGGGAACGAAGTCGCAGGCACAAGCTAGTATTATAATTTAAATTCTTATTGCTGAGACATTTTATCGTTATACAAACAAAAAGTAGAAATCAGAGTAGATTCCGTGTCTAACTTACAAGTTGCAAAGAAATAAAATATATTCCCTTTGTCAATCCGATAACGGCGATTCCGATAAGGGTCGTTTCACATTTTGCCATGACCGAAAGTTGTCTGAGAGTGACAGGTATAAATGCTACAGCATACGTAAACGTACCGCGCTGGACTCGGTCAGTTGACGCATTTGGTTTGTACAAACGTGCAGATAATTCACCTGGACCTGTCATGGACAGGCGGCTGCGGTGAAGTGTGAATGAGCCATAAAAAGAATACTCACAAAAAATGTTTTTGAAAACTCATGCCTACCATGCCTCTTGTGTAAATTTGTGACGTATAGTCGACGGCATAACCAACTGGATTTCCGCAATTAATAATCACAAAGGCTTGATTTACATTTTACAAAAGCTCTGTTTTAATTGTGTTATAATATGTGGGAAATAATAACGTTGTTGTGGACTGGTTTCACACATATAAAAATCTTTCTGAAAATCGAAATTTTGAACAGCTACAGTGAAGTACCTATTATTGTAATATGTTATGTGTCATGTATGTTATTATTATTTTAATCAACTAACGCGTAGAGTTCGACCAAATTTGAAATTCGATATATTATTTACTTTTATTGACCAGTATAATTCTAAACAAAGGTACATATGTACATATTCAGTTCGACAATGTAAATCTGATCCGTTCGGAACAAAACATCCCTCTTTACCTACATTTTGTGGGCTTTCACAACACAATAAACCGTGGGGTCCAAACATTTTCCGGTAGGTTACCATTTCGAACCCTATAATTATCTCATTGTGACCCGCTTAAGTATCTCCATATATCTGGGACAGCGTTCCTTGTAAAACATTCCAGAAAAAAGAATACAAGAGATTTCTTTTTGTGCTCATGACAAAGTATACTTTAGTAATGATTTAAATGGCAACTGTGTTGTTAAAGTTAGAAGAAAATACGAGCACTTAAGAAAGTGTTTGAAGAACTAAATTTTAATTTAAAAAATTGTACGTACATGAAGAAAAGAAGTTTCTTTTCTACATAACCTAAAGTCTTTTTTCTACGCTTTTACTATTTGCATTATTATTTTGTAGATTATGCAAAATAAAATATACATTTTGTGTTTATTACACATAATCATTTTAATCTTTTAATCATTAATGAAAATTTTAAAGGTAAAATCATAGATTTATAACAAGGTAAAAAGGTGAAAAACAAAAATTTACAGTGGTCCCCACTGAACGACAATGGGGACCAATGCATTTTTTTTTTAACTTTTCATGGCCTCCAGCAAACTTTATTCTGTTCCAAAATAAGTGTCTTCCAAAGTGCTCAAATTTTGCCACTTCAACTAACACTTTTTATGAGTCCAAAGGATCATCCTCAAACTCATAAAAATAAAAGATGAATTTAAACTTGAACTGAAGAGTTTGCACCAAAGTTTATTTTTTTATTTTTGTTCTCGAGGGGGACAGAAAGTAAAGAAAAATAAAAAGGGGATGGCGACCCAATCACAATTTGCTCTTTGATTGGTTGTCAGAAGTTTCCAAAGATCCAAATATGGTTTGTTTCAATACAGTTCTGGGTTGGCAATAAAGCCTTCGTATCGAAGTTACTGCGGGTTTTGCGATAAAGTTATAGAGATGAGGAGGTAACTGCCTCCTGCGGGAATGATGCCATAAGTCTACCTGGGTTCGTGGAAGGGATTTTTTGGAAGATTGATTAACTGGTGTATTACTTTAGACTTGTTGGTACTGCGTTTTTTGGATTTTCAGACGACTGTCAAGAAGGGTTATGTGGTTAAGGGTTGTTGAAATCCCAACCTTTTGAGAAGGGTATTATAATGAAGATATTTAATAGGTAATTTTGTAATTATACCTACATTTAAATGTAATTTGGAATGATAAATTGCAAAATCATATTCATAATAAATCTAAAAAGTTTTAAATAAACCAGGTTATTCTTAACTATTTTATTTCTTTGTAAGTGTTGAAAAGCGGGAATTCACGGACGTCTAAATGTGAAAAAGTAAAAAGGTTAAAGTTTATTCCTATTCTCTGCCGTTCTTTGAGGTAAGGTCAGCTGTGCAAATACAAGAAAGTGTATGAATTCTAATTTCAATATTTTCAGACCAATCTTCATTAATTTGTTGGAAATGGAAATAGCACATTCTGAAATGTAAATGAAAACACATCGCTGCAAGTATCACATAACATACGAGTATGTGGACGTTAATTTAGTCCTTTTAGCAGAGTGGTTTGTACTCTTGTTTGTGCCGAAATGGGCAAACTGTCACGACTTGTACACACTCCTTATAAACACAACACGTTATGACTGCAGCTTTGAGGGGTAATGTCACCCCTTGTTTCACTCTAAACCGCACAATATTACAGTACACTTTTACAGCAAAACTTCGGTACTTCATCATGTAAATTCTAAATTTTACAAAAGATAAACAAAAAAAGGATAAAAGATACATCACTTCAAATTACTCGTTAACTTACGTCCGATGTAGCAAAAAATCCCCTCTTCAAGAAATATTAATTACGGCAGAAATTATCAAAAGGGGAGAGCCTTTGGCCACGGAAAATTGGGATGTCCGGGGAGTCGGCGTTATAATAATTTTCCAATTTCTTTAATTAAATTCAAATAATTGTTTCAGTATGATCCGGGTATGAAGACGGAAAGTAACGAGAAAGTAATATGTTGCTTAGGTAACTTGTTATCAGTAATGTCTAAATAATATGATATCGTTTAGCTTTTTCTTGTAGCTTTGGTATCAGAAGGGTAATTACCGTAATAAGAAACGTTCAAAATGTAGTCACAATGTCATCTCGGCGCCAATAACTGTCAAAAATGTATGTAAATTAAGGCCTTTTTTAACAGATTGCGACAGATTACAAAGTAAACGTTTATCATAATTATATCACATACGTCACGTCTGTTTCCCGAAGGGTTAGGCAGAGGTGTACCAATGTACACCCGCAGTTCGCCGCAGAAACGTTAACGTTAACATAAACGTTTATAAAATTACAAAAGATATTTCTGCTTAATTTAATTCATAGTTTATATTGGTGTATAACCGTTTGCCAAAGTTCATATAAGCGAAGTTATTATATATTACTTGGTACGGTTAAATATTTGTACAACATAAATTATGATAATTTAAATAGAGTTTCGGAGTTTTATTGCTCGTTTATTTTACATAAAATACGATAATTGGCAAATTAGTTTGTCTATTATGTTACACTTGATTTATTGTAAACATTCTAGACGTCGTTTTAATTCGTAGATTTAGTTTATTTTTTCTTTGTTCTATTTTTTAAATGCATGTTTTACAGCACCAAAACCTCAATAATAGAGCTTATATCTATAAAACAACCCGATTACCATTTTACGTGCACTTAGCCACCTCTAAAGTCAAAGTTAACCCTTTCAATACTACGACGAAGATGTCTGTATTGCATGCGACGTTGTAAATCCACAACAACTATGACATCAAGTTGATGTCGACACGCAACGACAAAATGGCGCTGATATAGTTTGCAGGTCGTTAACAAACACGGTGCAGTGATATTGATGTTTCGATTATGCAAATGAGTTGACAAAAACGTTTGGTAGAGATTTGACATGCAACAAAGTATCGTTCATTCTCTTTGTTCGTTCCTTTTTAATACGAACATAACATGTATATTTGTTTTATTTCTATCGATGTGTAAATGAATGTTAAAAGATTAGCCATATTTAACATTACTATAAATATGTACGTTAAATGAAATTAAATAATAAACACAAAAGCATTCTTTAAAATGTTACAGTCTTTTGCCAATAAAATATTTTGCACGTCTTAATTTGCTATTTGAAAAATGTTTAAGTATACAATTCTTCTTCCTATCAAAATAAATCCAACAATTCAATTACAACAACTACTCTAGAACACTGTTCTAGCATCGATAGGTTAACATTTATAGGAATAGATTCGCAGAGTTTATTTAGCTGGGCCATTAGTAAATGTATCAACACTCAATAGATTTGTCGAACGGATAAACCCGGCCATACGTTACAGGTCCATATAAATCGAAGAGTTGCGATAAAAATAACCCTTCCTGCACTCGACGAAGGAAAAACATTGGAAACGTGGAACAAATGTTCTCCTCTGACCGTATCTCTCCTTTGTTCAATTAGAAGGAGAACATTGGAGTTCCTTGCGCAATTACTGGTATTGGATGTAAGCAAGCGACGCGGAACAATAGGGTTAAGTGTTGAACGATGCTTTTGGGATTTTCAATAAGTTATTTAATGAGATTTTACTAGCTTTTAAACTAATAAAACATTTGTTTGACAAAAGATCCTGTTATTGATCAAATTGACATGCTTGGCGCAGTGGCTGAGCAATCGGCTACTGCGCTGCGCGTCGCGGGGTAGATTCTCGCACATAACACATATTTGTTTGGCCTACAGGTAGTTGATGCGGGTTTGGCCATTTGTTTAAGTGAGTTTATATGTTTGTCAACGCTTCCACGACACAGGAGAAATTCTAAGTGTGGAGGCATACTTTAAAGAAATAAAAATGTATCTACACCGTATCGTTGTCTATAGGTACTAATATTTTAAATAGGTAAGATTTTTTTACTGTTTTTTTGTTTGTAACGAATAGGCTCCGAAACTACTGGACCTATTTTAACCACTATTTTACCAATATATAGCTACATTATTCTTGAAAAACATAGGCTATATAACATCACGCTACGACCCACGGGAGCGGAGCAGTAACCAAAGAGGTAACTTACGGCGGGTGAAATAAGCCACGCGGACAAAGTCGCGGGCATTTCGCTAGTTTGCTATACAGGATGACTAGTCTAGACTAGACTACTACAAAATGTAATGTAAAAGCTTTCAGACTCTAATAATATTTCTACAAGAATTTAATTCCAGTTTGCTGAAACTTCTCTTTAATTCAATATTAATTCTCCTGTAAGAGTACCTAGGCCTAATGAGTAAATGCCGGAGTTGGCTAATTGTTTACTGGTTTTATTTCCATCACGTAAGTTTAATTAAACTACTAGTGCTATTTAAGCGTGTGTATATTCGAAGCGGTGGTTATAATTAATTTTACCTACGCCATTATTCAGAGTAATTATCGTAATTTAATTTACAATAATTAAACATTTTATAAATTCGACATTTTGCGACCATCATTCAATTAGGTTTTTTAATTAATAGCGTGTATATAATACTACAAAACACGATACGATATAATGATAACTCAGTGGTTACGGCGCCCACCTCTCTTGCAGGAGGTTGCGAGTTTGTTACCGGGTAAGTAACAATGTGACTTTTTCAATTCCTATGTAATACCTTTATTTATATTGTACAAGGAAAAACATCGTTAGGAAACTCGGCCTTATGAAATCGTCAATCCGCCTTGAGCAAGCGTGGTGATTAAGTATCTTCTCTGTATGAGAAGAAGAATTTCCCTCGCACTGGGACAATAACAGACTGGTATTATATATTTATTTAATAACGAAAAATAATTGAATTAAATCCAATGACAGTTTTAATCACGCGCGATCGTTACGGCAAATCCCATTGTAATTGGAAGTTATCAATAAAATTATTTCGAATTAATTCTATAGAATGCTTTTATTAATTATAAGTAGGTACGTAAACATTGTTTGTTTACATCTCTGTGCTTTTTATTTTACAGTAACATTACTTTACTTTTTAATGTCCAAAACGAATAAGCAAAGCATTTTTCTGCAGTCATTTATGTAACAGAATGAATAGTTCGAGACTACAAATTAAAGTCTCCACTGCCTTTAATTACCAATTTATCACCCTTTTATATATTTTAAAGCTGAAACAGTTCGTAAATAAACGCCAACTCATTTAAAATGGCGAGCGATTTTTAGTGAAACGAACCGCTTTGTCGACAGATATAGGCGAAGGGCGGAGCCAATGTGCGCTTTGGAAAAATCTCCATTCAAGGGAAAATGAAGGGTGCTCCACTCCAAAACTGATGACGTGTAAAAAGCTGATAGAGCCATCGGGGGTTCATTTAAATGTCGCGAATGGGATGAGAATCTCTCCAGCTTTTGTATAATGTTGAGGGATAACCGCAGTTCGGGTGACGCGATTGTATCTTGAGCAAAGATTTTTAGGAGTTTAAGAGATTTTTCTTTCTTGTGAAAATGTGACACGATTTTGTCAAATGGATTTATGTGGTATGACTTATTTCTTATTCTAATGTGTCAAATTGTTGTAGAAGACCGAATATTTGTTTGTGAAGTGTGCTTTGGATGTTGCCGTAGAATAATTTTGACGTTTTGTTTGCTTTCCGCACAAGTGAAGCTGCGGGCAAAAGCTAGTCGTTGGTAAAATTATTATAAAAAGATTAAGTCTCTTTTCTAAATTTGTTGTGACACCAACTACCTTAATGTAAATAGAATTTTGTATCGTAAGTAATTAAAACGCGTTTCCTAGCAAAAGCGACGAAGTTAGCAAGCAATAACAGACGATATATTTAGATGGAACCGGTGAGCGAATTCACTTACAAATATTGACTGACTGGGGAGCTAGAGCGGCAGCAATCTTTCACGTCCCTACAGTGCCGGTTGTGTTGCCAACGCCAATAAGTCACGGCCGGAATAAAAAATAAAATACGAACGCGACATGAGTGATTGAATTCGAATTTGGAGGTAGACGTTTTATCGTTCGATTTTCGAAACTGTTTTGTCTCGTCTTATTTAAAAAGAGAATCGTCACTAATAGTTCTTTTCTTTTCGATTTTGTTTTATTATCCATTGTTAGTTCGAGATGAATAAACGTAACATAACGTATACTAAACGCATCAGATATTATGACGTTCTTGTCTTTCATTTGTGTTTTGACAGTTGTGTGACAGTGACAGAAATAATGTTTAACCAAAGCACGTGCTAAGTAACGTTAATAAATCTTGCTTGTGGTTCCCGTCTTTATTCTATCTTGGAGTTCAGTTGACGTCAAAGAAAATTGTTGAATATTATTCTATTGGGAGCTTTTCTTTCTTGAATATAATCCCCGTATTTTAAGTTTGATCTGCCAATGTCAGCCTTGCGGCAGGATTTCGACGCGCTCCGGTTATTTGGCAAACTTTGAACTGTGCTATTGTTCTCCTGGTGTCAAGTGGGAACCGTTTAACATTTCTGCTGTACAGATGTTTGTAGAAACAGTGTTACGGCATCTATAGGAGACTATATATTGTAAACCTGTTGAAACCATTTATTTTTAAGTCTGTTCTTTTTAGAATTGTAGGGACTGACTTTATTTAAAACGTTAAATTGTTTCTGTACATAATTAAAGTTTAAAGGTAGGTATAAAATTAAGTATATTTAAAATAGATGCGTATGTTAAAACCATAATTTACTAGTAGATTTTGCCCGCGACTTCGTTCACGTTTTACTTACGAATCCCAAATCTTTTAAATAGTAAAATTTACCCTATATCATAGCGCTTCTTAAAAATAATTTTCAGAAACTGTAGTGTAGTTCCGTAGATTAGCGCGTTCAAACTATCAAACACTTAATCGTTGTATTAGTACGTGTGCGTGTAGATATTCTATATAATGTCGTAGCAAAACTTTCCAGACAAGTAATGTGTTTGAAAGTTGAAAGACTAGGAGCTGACCGCAATAAACTTGAGCAAACACAATGCCTACTCGTATTATGTGTCATATTATTATACTACATAAGCTACTTTTTTGTTTACCAGAAAGCTGAAAAGGGATCAGTGTACTTAACATTATGAGCTAGTTTTACTATCAGACCAACCCTGAAATTCAACTGTTCCATAGATTTGCTAAGTTATGCGAACATAATTGTGTGGGTCAGCTGTTGATTTTTTCTACAATCAGTATGCTTCATTAGCATTTAAATGTAAAGCCATAATTATAAACTAATGAGTAATATAATACTTCATAACATAAAATTATGACATTGTTATTGATGCATCATTAATGTAGCACTTAATTCAATGAATGAAGGTTTAAATTACCTTCCACCATGATGTGATTGCGAAAACCGCGCTATTCAGTGCGTTTAATTTTTGAAAGATCCTTCATTAAGTGTAATTTAATAAAATTTACAATTAATTATAAGTATTGAAATGAAATTAAACTGTAGTGTTAATGGCCAGCCAGATTAAGTTGACAAAATTATAAAGGTGAGTATACACTTATTTGTAACAGAGCGTCGGGCTTCTCTAATGTGTCATTGAAAACAAACAGAACATTGAAAACATCGTTCAACGCTTTGTTACAACTTCATTTTACAAATCATTATTTGCTGGTAAAATAATATACTCATTGGTAAAATTTGAAATAAAAATGCTCAATCAACGTTAGTTTAGGTTAATTGCAGTTAAAATTTAGATTTTTATTTAACTGTTATTGCTGCATAGTAATGAAGCACATTTGGCAGAAGGCATTAATTTGATATTAAAATTAAATAAATGACAGATTTCGCTATTTTTGACAGCACTAAGCTCAATTAACAAAAACTAAAAAAATCTGCCCAAACAAACGATACCATAACTTCAAAATTTAGCACAGTATCTATAACATTCCTTCCCCATTAAACTCCTCAAAGACGATCTCTCCACTAAATTATTCCGTTAATTAACTACTAACTATTAACTTCGGCTCGAAAGTACCAAGGCTCCGTAACGTCTGAACACTTTAAACATTATTCTGTGTAATTGAAAACATTGCGGTTGAAGCAATATATATTTAAGACAGGGGTTCTATTTAATTGTTAGTCGATAAGCTTTCCTTAGTTCGTTTGTTTTCATCGCAATTTATCTTTGTTGACTTCGTGTGCGTAGAAGTCAAGTAGATATACCATAAAGCATAATATGAGATAATAGTGTAGCTTTCTACCAGTGAATGTTTTTTGATAACAGGATCAGTACTTCCAGAGTTAACCTCTTACAAATTAATCAAACAATTTTCATCATAATCATCATATCAGCCGTAGGAAGTTCACTGCTAGACATAGGCCTCCCCCATAGATTTCCAAAAGGACCGGTTGAAAGCGGCCTATCTTAATCAGGTCGTCCGTCCACCGTGTTGGTGGACGTCCTACGCTGCGCCTGCCGGTACGTGGTCTCCATTTGAGAACTTTGCGGCCCTATCAGCTAATCTAACAATAGTACCATTTTATTTATAACTAGCTTCTGCCAGCAACTTCGTACAAAGTCGGAAGTCAAATATTATACTATAAAATATATTCTGTAACAACAATAGTGTAACTTTCTATTAGGTTAAAGAATTTTATTGAACCAGTGAATTCAACCAGTACTTTAAGCGATTTCCTCCTACAAACAAACTTTGCCACGTTACAATATTTGGATTTATGATTCATTCGATAAATTACACTGAAATAAAGCACTAAAAAGAGACATTGGACTTCTGATAGAAAACTAACCAAACATCATAATATTGAACACAAAAGTACCACACAGAAACTATAAACAGAATTCATAATTGAAAACACGGCTGCATTCAGCAATATATTTGAGACAGTAAGCTGTATTGTTGGTCGCTAAGCCCCATAAGCCGGCTCTAGCGCAGCGCTGCATTTGCTTGAAAATATACGGACGGACCATCTTCTGTAATCGATTGCAATGGGTTCTCGTGTTTGTATTTTGTACTTCTAGTGCTAGAGCTTTTTTTTACATACATACCATAGGAACCACAGAACGCCACCTGCTACGATACTTACAAACGCCTTTCGTCTCTTTCACGTTCGGTCATACAAACAAGCCGGCTACGAGTACTGCGCACTCGCCCTTTCTGAAGAATCTCGCCAACAATTTCATATTACATAAATATTTCCCAGTTATTGGGTAACTCGATAACCCTTGGTAAGATGGGTATTCAGACTTCGATTTTTAACGATTGTCATAAATCTGCGAATGCCAGCCAGGACCAACGACTTTACATGCTCTCTGAGAAATGTCTCTCTCACCACCTTCTAAAACTTAAAATTTCTACAGACACTGCCTGACCTGGGAATCTCCACGCTCAGCAGTCTTACTACCACAAGACTAACAAGGCATTTTGAAATAAAGTAACTTGACGGAAATATTTTTCGTTGAAAGTAAGTATCTCATATTCGCAAGCCAGCAAATGTAAAACACCGCAACATTTAATTATGAATGACTTACAGGAAAACGTCAAGTAAGTTGTTATTAAGAAGCTAATTAATTTACGTGACTTGCTTTTTCACTTACGTTTTAATTAAGAAGCAAAATATTATAATTACCGCATATTGTAATTTACTGTAATGAATTTCGAGTTTTATACGTTTATTATGAATAAAACTTCACAGCCTGTATTGCCTGAAGGGATTGGCAGACACACGGCTTTACTATATTCATTTGAGATACGTAATCATTTTTTTTTTCAAATGTTGCCCACGCTAGGAATTTCTCCTGTATCGTGTAACTCACATACCTACAAACCATCGTCATTACAAATTCGTACCATAATTGTTCAATTATTTATAATAAACGTGTTTAAAATCACTTAAGTCATCAATTTCTTTGTTCTTTGTACAATACACGTGCTCCTCAATAGAGACCTACGAGTACCTACTTTCATCTAATTTCACTCAATTTTTCCCTAAACAAATCACTCTTTATTACGATATCAACGATTTTTAACTACATTTTTCTCTATTTATTTTTGACATGACGTAGGTCTGGTGACTTTGGCATCTCAGTCCATATGGTCCTGCCGGGGCTGCGAGTTGTACGAAAGAAATACCGCGCCCCCGGAACGCAAAGGGCACATGAAGGAAACATAGATGAGTTTTAGTCAGTAAAAGTCTGACAGTTCCTCCTGTCCCGCCCAGGGCGGGGGAAGTTATTTGATGATATCCCATCTATTAAAAAAAAAGACCATATGGTATGCATAACTTTAACATTTTCCTTCTCGGTAAAAAAATCCTTTAACAAAGTAATTGAATTTTTCTTTTCAGGTTAACAGTACAATAAAACGAATGATTAATAGATCTAATAAAAAGCCTTAAATAAACCCAATAAAGAACATAAAAAGAATCAATTACGTAAAGGTTAAAGCTTTCGCCTTTACACCGCAATCTTGATCCGACGCAAAAAGGCTCATATGTGTAAGAAATGTATTTTATTAGATTACATAAAATATTAATCAGGGGATGTTATCAATCACGTATGACGTCATCTCGCTCACGGGGGTAATTACCCATGAAAAGCGGGAGGCAGGGAAAATGAAAGAAAATTCGCAGCACGAAAAGGTTGTTTTCTTTTGGAGACCAATTTTAGAGAGTGACTTATAAAAAACATGATTTTATCATAAAAACAGGATAATTCTTACTTAAATTGATTTAATTTTGCGAAGCTATATTTTTGTTCATTCGAAATCACAAAGAACTATTTAAAACAGCAGAGGAAAGAAGCTCTCGAAGTCGGCGTCACCAACATAGACTTGTGCTGAATGAGCTGCCTAGATCAGCGAAGTATAATAAAAACCCTCTGGCTATGTGTGTACGTCTATATAATAAACTACCGAATATGTTTAAAACATTAAATTGTAATTTATTTAAAATCCAATTATATAAATGGCTCAATAATAATAATTTCTATAGTATGATTATCATGATTTTCTATGTCATAATGTTTGCATGCTTTAGTTATAAGCAAAACATGTTCGATCTAATATTTTTATGAACACCTTGTATACCATGTTTTAAGCAAATAAAAATATCTTATCTTATCTTTGTATGTTAAATTTTTTAAATAGATATAAAGTCTAATCTTTTGAAGGAATTGCTAAGCAAAGTCCTTCCCTTTCAACTTGAAAAATAAAGCTATGAAAAACGCGCAGTGCGTTCTTTTTTAAACTTTTTCTTTTCTATTCACAAAATACGGTCGAAGAACAAAAGAATATTCGGCACACGCTTGCTTTAAGCAAAAATGAGGAAAGGAATCTTTGTTATTTTTTGTCACCATGGCAATGTCCGACACACAGTGCAGAATCCTAACTAATATTATAAATGCGAAATTAAGTTTGTTTGTTTGTGACTTCTAAGCCAGTGAACTAAGCATCCTTATATTTTTCATTTATAATAATAATATAGTCTCATGATAGGAGAGCTATAGCTCTCACCTACTGTTCTCAGGCTGCTGTTGAAACTCTCTCACTCTCCTCAGAAGCGATGCTGTTTTTTTGCGCAAGATAGCGTGGAAGCCATCAGTGCGAGCTCGCGCAAATATCTCTGAGGCACTACAGTACCGAGGCAGTCTCAAGAGCATCCTGAAAGCATTATTATACTGGATGCGCAGCACATCCAGCGATCTTTTAGTGTAACTGACCCATAGATTGCCCGTGTACATACTTTTTTTTTTTTTTTTTAAAGACGGGAAATCATTAAATAACTTCACCCGCCCTGGGCGGGGCGAGAGGGAGTGTCAGACTTTTACTGACTAAAACCCGTCTATGTTCCTTCATGTGTCCTTTGCGTTCCGGGGGCGCGGTATCTCTTTCGAACAACCCGCAGCCCCGGCAGGCATCGGCCCTCAGTGGCCCCATCCAAAAGTGTACATACTCTGGCAATAAGCATTGAAAAGTGTGATTTTCACTAAGTCAGTACACCTACCAAATCTACGGGCCAGCATATTACTTCGGACTGCTAGATCCCTCCGCTCCCTCTCAATGTCTGCATTGTCTTTAAAGTCGTCAGCAAGAAAATGACCAAGGTATTTAAAGGTTGATACCCTTTTTATTTTTGATCCGTTAATATATAGATCATGTCCATCCTCACGGCTCTTGCTACAGACCTTAAAGACCACGCATTCACATTTTTTAACATTATATAATATTAAACCATGTGCAGCCGCGTAGGTTTCACACACATTTAGTAACGGCCCGATTGCCCCTGCTGACGGACCCAGCAGCGCCATATCGTCTGCATAGCTAATGTTGTTAATTCTAACTCCACCAACGCTGCATCCGACACGCATGCTGCATTTATGTTGGTTTACAGAAACGGAAAACCACAATAACGTTCTTATCTCTTCTTCGAATCATGATTAAATTTTAAATATAATCGACATTTATGCGGACGAAGTCGTAGGCTGCTGGATATAAACTGACTTCCCCTCAAAACATGCTGAACATCCCCAGGCTCGGATCTTTACAATTATTGGCCTAGTTTCGGGAATCGAATCCGCTGACAGTCATTGTCCCATGTTCCATTCGTGCACCGTATTCATGAAAAACGGAAGTTTCAGTGCACTATTTAGGTCGTCTAGTAAATGGACTAGAAGGCCCGAATTAGGTCATCCTGGTAGTTACAGGAAATAAGCATTAATAATACTAAGTACGAGATGCGGCACTGCGATTTTATTCCGAACGATAATTTCATCTTTTGCGATGAAATTATCGTTCGGAATATACGACTCGTGACTATGTGAAATGTGTGCAAGGGTGATAAAAAATGGTTGTTATACCAGCAATAGATACTAGTACACACTCTGAAAATTTTAACGATCTAACAATTATGATTCGAGATATCGCCCGCTGATAAACGACCGACTGACGGACAGAGCCTTGACATCATTCCGGTTCGAAACCATAAAATGAAAAAGTGCTCAAAAGCGACATTAAAATCGGGCGGTAAAAAATATTGCGATGGCTTCATTGACATGACCATCAAGACCTCAACTAACCTTAATTACCTACTACCACTTAACCAATATGGCACTGGAATCAAGTTAAGTACCAATAAAACAAACACAAAACTCCGTGTCATTCCGAAGCGTTTCCAAAAAAAAATTATATTACCTTTCATGAGACTCTTTACGACTTGTTTCAAGTGCCTTTTCTGCCGACGTCGCCTTCGTGGGAAATTCAACAGGCTCATATATTATACAAGGTCGTTACGTCATTGGTGCCCTAGTACAGTCTGTTGTCAACATTATCTGACCCACCCTAAACACAACCAAAATTGGACCCTCTGCCTATGATAATAAGGTTTAATTTCAATTTATCGATGAATACAGACACGCATAAACCCACCCAACGTTGTCGGAGCCACCGGCATTATAATTATCATTTTGTTAAGCTATTTTAATCATTATCTCGTTGACATTAAAGTTAAAAACCTTTTAAGTCACCTTACATAATTAGAACCCAATCTTAAATTTCGTGGAGTCTTAACAAGTTCTTGTGGCTTGGCGGTTTGATGTTGGATTGGCGAGGAACAACATGTGGGTTCGAAAACAGAGTCCACCTGTTAACAGTTTCTTTTTTAATTTGATTTCATTTCTACAAAATTGTTTGCATTATTAAAGAACGGCCAATATGATTTACGCCTAATAACTTATCTTGTAAACAGGTGGGTAAATTAAAAAAGTTTAAGTTCACATATATTTGCTTCGTGAGGTAGATAATAAATTCGTCTACTTAAGTGACAAAAGTTACACTACGCCTATTAGCATTGACTGTGCACACACATTTGTAAATCGTTTCGCATAACTCGTTAAGTATTTTTAAGCAATTTGGTGTAAAAAAGCATCATGTCGCAGCTTAATGACTATACCAAACATAAAATCATATTTTTACATGAGCAGAATGTTGGAATTAGAGAGATTGGTCGTCGTCTTAATATAGCAGTAAGTGTTTTTTTTTATACCTATTTTATTTAATTGATTGTGATTAATGAACGCGTAGTTGGCTATTTTACTATTACATTCACTCCTTACAAGTTACATAAACGGTTCCAAAAAAGTTTTTTTTTTGTTTTAGAGAAATACGACTGTAGCTAAGACGTTATGGAGACAAAGTAAATATTCAGCGGATTCGTCCAGGGGCAAAAAACATCAAGTATAGTCCCGAATGCGATTGCCCATTAGTGTAACCGCAATAAAACACCATATTTCAGTGGAAACAGTGAGAAGGCATTTACACGCTGCTGGAATAAGGAATTATAAACCGGCACAGAAAATAGCATTGACACCTGCTGAAGAGGGGTCCGTTTTGCCCAGGAATATTTAAATTTTAATTGAGAAGAAAATGTTGTGATCTTCACTGATGAAAAAAAAAACATTTAAATCGAACAAAGATGAACGTAACAAGGAACGGTGCGCCATCACTCCGCTACTAATTAATCTAGGATATTTTTAAACACACCATGTAAGTAAATGCTCAATGGATAGATTGTTAAACCATTAAAATGTTGCCAATTACGTGGTGATGTTATTGTCATAAATAGTTTTTTTTCTATTTAAATGACATGTTTATTCACTACGTATAATAGGCAGCTGTAAATCTTTAAAGCATTTCACAGATAAAATAAATTTTCCCGATAACAAACTTTCAAGAAAACATGCCTTTTTTAATGTTTATAAATGGTTAGATTTGATTATGGCATCCTCATAATATATTGTATATTAATTTGGAAATATGTGAGCATTTACTTACTTTATTTACCTAAGTGTTTTAATGAAATAATAAACATTTTAAATTTGCAATTGTTTAGTTTTATTTCTATGCGTTGTCCATTAAAGAACTGTAAAAAAAGTATAATAAAATAATTAAAAAAGAAACACCTGAGCAGAAGCTATATTTAGGTTAAACTTGATTTCGAATGTAAACAACGATTAGTGACCACAAGACTAAAGAATTTAAACCATATAATATACTTTAATAAAGTTTATTCTTGCACAGCACAAGCAGCCAACCTTATCCTAGTGCAAATAGATTATTTTGTATTTTATCCCTTCATTATTATTTAATCACTCCATTAAGACATGATAATAAAAAAACTACCTATAAAATAGACAAAAATAAATTGTAAAGAGAAGTTGTTTTTGCAATTTAGTAAGGCAAGGAAAAATATGTTTGCGCTTTGTCACTGCATACCCTTAGTTAGTAGCATTTGAATACCAGTTTTACAATGAATACAAATATTTATTTTTCAACTACCCACTTAATACAAGTTATGCCAAAATATTACCATTTTAGAAACTTTATATTTGAAGATTATCCGTCTATAGTTCTTTACAATAATACAAGAAATACTTTTAGAATAAATTCTAAATTGAAAGCAAAACAATATCTTAGTCGCGGGATTTGATCTCGCAACTTGTCAATCTCAGTCTTACACACAGACCACGAGACCAGAGTTACTTGACCGAACTCATTAAAATAAGCTATTACACTTATTATATTATAACAAGTTGTTATAAGATTTAACCCAATGCTAACGTGATAAAGATCAAATTTGCGTGTGTGTATTTTTATTGTATTTATTCCTTGTCAGTTCTCGAGCACTTGACTGATAACCTCATATAAATTGAAATTAAACCTTATTATCATAGGTAGAAGGTCCAATTTCGATTGTGTTTAGGGTGGGTCAGATAATGCTGACAACCGACTGTACTTGTAAAATGCAGTGTCATCCGGCCTGATATATTCCGCCATCCATTCCTGTCTCCTTCGATTATGCAGAATGGAAATCAGTTGAGATCTGTTTATTTGATCGGTTTGCGGCTGCCTGCATGTCCGTTTTGATTGCCGTGTGCGTTGTTATTGTTGTTCGGTTATGTTTGCTTTATTGTATTGCGGAGTAGGTGTGTGTGTAGAATGGAGTGTATCAGAATCATGCTTTTAATAGTATCTTTTACGGGAGAGGGAAAGGAGGGTCCCCCGTCCCAGCGGCCGCCGCGGTAGACGCTCCGGGCGTCGGGAGCCGCGAGACGACTCCCGGCCACCGTAGGCGCGGGTCTGTGGACGGTGAGCAATGGGTAGCTCACCGTCCGTACGTTCACTGAATAACGACAGACCGTGTCGACGGCGCGTTCGTGTTCCACGCGCGCCTCAAAGAGATGTCAGCAAACTTGGATGGGGCCACTGAGGGCCGATGCCTGCCGGGGCTGCGGGTTGTTCGAAAGAGATACCGCGCCCCCGGAACGCAAAGGGCACATGAAGGAACATAGACGGGTTTTATTCAGTAAAAGTCTGACACTCCCTCCCGCCCCGCCCAGGGCGGGGGAAGTTATTTGATGATTTCCCGTCTATAAAAAAAAATAAAAATAGTATTTCTTAACTAACTTCTGCCCGCCACCTCGGTCGGTCAAAGTTAGTTGGCATTATCACACGTCGTACATTTTTCCGGTATAATAAGTTTATCATTCCACACTACAGTATATCTTAGAGCTAAATGCCATCTAGATCCGTTTAGCCGTTTAAGGGTAAAAGAGTAACTAACATTCATGCATCCATCCTCACAAACTTTCGCATTTATAATATTAGTAGCATAGTAGGATAGGATTAGTAGGATGTGTATATAGCATGTCATGTATTAAAATCATGCTTTTAATATCGTCTCTCAGTATATTTTGAGACAAAACGTTAGCCCACACTAGGAATTTCTTCTGTATCCTGGACGTATTTAGATACATATAAACTCACATACATAAACTACCTATAACTACCTCTAGGCCATAAAGCTATCATGTCGTCACTCATAATAAGTGTATTCGGAGCGGTTAATTTTATGAATAGGTTTTATGTCTCAGTTATGACAATAATAAAGGCAGGCAATTTAAACAAAAAATACCATCCAGTAAAAACAAAGTATTATATAAAATTATGCGTATTTTCCTTAAAAAGGGACAACCGTCTCAAAAGCAACATTATTGTAATCTATATTCAGAGGAAAATTTAAGTTCACTGCTTTCCTTTTGTTATAAATTGCAGAGACTCGAGATCAAAGGCTTTTATTTTGCCGTGCAGCGTAAAATAAATAACCTTTTTACAGACTAGGCATAATAGGTAATAACGTTTGACCAATCAGGTCGAAAGCCAATTTGGCCTACGTTATTGTGAGCCAAATTAAATCTATCCAAAGTTGGGATAGTACGGACATGGCTCGAATCGATTCCCGCGAGAGAAGACCAGTTGTAAGCAATAAACGCCCAAATAATCCCTAATTCGAGGTGATTTAAGTAAAACGGATGAAAATTAATGGAGGCCCTTCTTCCCTCCTGTTATCCGTGAGGTAGCTTGTGTAAAGGTGCGTCTGATTTGTTATTTCTAAACACGCAACGAAGGCTAATCCTTCAGCGTGAAGGAAGGCCAAGCAATTAATTCTGCGTGAACTCTGTAATTATGTACACGAGATCTTGAGAGGCAAGATCCGTAAATGGATGTTCAAGGACTTGAACAAAATAAAAAAGAAACAAAACAGAAATAGAACAATTTTGAACACAGAACATAAAAAAAATACAAAAGAATCGAAACTAGAACGCAACGAAAGAGTTTGAATACAAAAAAGTATTAAATCAAACTGGTGGTTGATTTCGAGCGTAGGCTACCACTGAAAGCCATTACACCGCATCAGTGGCTCGTTAAAGGTTTTTAAAGCGGTCAAGCCGAAAATAGCTTAAAATTCCTAACGTCAAGTTTCACTCGTCCGTAGTTGAAATGGTTGTCCATGGAGCCGGGTAAAGCGAAAAAATAAGTGCTAGGCGCCCGAAAATTGGCCCCGAGTGTCCTCGAACGAGCTCGTCTGGTTTTTAATTGGTTGGCTACAAGTTCGTGGGTAAAACTGTAACCGGTTTTCAGCTCCTATTGGATAGGATAGCATGTTAGATTAAAAACTAGCTAAAAAGAAAGATGCGAACGGGAATGTGAGCGTGCTTTTGTGAATTTTAATTTTACTCATACAAGGCCAAAGTGGTGAGTCAACAAATTATATTTTGAGGAAAATGAGTTTGTATTCTGTGAAGATTAAGAAAGCGCTCGTTATAACTCATAGATAACTGGCAGTATGTGATCTCGTCTTTGCCACTAAGGAATCCAGAGAAAATAAAATTCGTTTAACTTTTTTTTTGAAATAACGAGGTTGTTGTTGTAAGCCTGGTTAGCCTAGTGATCCTAAGTGCAACTGCAACGCTAGAGGTCTTGGGTTCCATTCCCAGATCGAGCAGTGTTATTGGGCTTCGAGCATCTCGGAATTTGGATTTGTGCCCGGTTAATGGAAATAGGCTCGCCACCTATGACATGGGACCTGAACATACCGGCGGTACATTGGAACAACTCTGCCTAACCCTTGGGGGAATACAGGCGTGATGGTATATATGTTGTTGCTATCACCCTTTTAGCAGTATTATTCCATGACAAACTATTTTTGTGTAGCAATTGTAGCAGATGGCCGTCAGTCATTAGTGGACCATGCAAAAACAGAATACGTTTCCAGACTGATAGTAAGAAAAGTCGGTTTTATTCTTGCCAAAGAGCTAGAATCACACAATTTATACACTTATATTCTTGGAATACGAAATAAGGACGGTTTCTCGTACAAAAACTAAAGCATACGCGAACAAGTCCCATTATTTACGAACAAGACGCTCAATTATAATAATACCGAGAGTAAGAAAATATGTATTTTTATTCGTTTGAGCTTTTTGTCTTTCACATAACGTACGTTCCCTATAATTTATCTTTAACGACTTATCCATAAAAGACTACGGCAGTATTTGTCTAGATTATTCTAGAATCTAGATAAATGTGATCGACTAGGTTTTGAATGACAATTCGACAGTAAATGCTTTGAAATTCGAACTATTTCGAGGTGAAAATAAACTTTAAAAACAAATGAATTCGAACTATGAGTAATTTGAATGACGTTTAAAAGTTATTTACCATCCAGTAATTTATTTCATAGAAATTGTAGAAACAAACAAAACATACCTACTTACATAGCAACCTACACTGTGAACGTAAAATGAACGGTAGAGCAAAACAACTAAATGTTCCGTACACTGTAAGTTGTAGGAGAAGAGAATTGGTTAATGGACACGAGTAATGTGTTTGCCTTGCAATTATACGAAACTTTACTTGGCGCCAAGAAATTCTTAGCTAGGGATCTACAACATAGTAGTGTAAAAGCGAAATGTGAGCTATATCAATGTCTTGATCAATTAAAAGATAATTATGAAGCTGAGAATGTTATATGTAGGTATGTCATTGATGCATGAAATATTTCATATACGAAGATTATTAACTGACAGATAGATAATTCCCTACATATGACCACTTATGCAACTGGGTGGTATTATGATTGACAATACAGTCGACACAGTGGTTGAGTGATTAGAAGCTGCACTTAGTATCTCTATTTTGATTTCCGATATAAAATATAAATGATATTTGTAATAATAAGTCTGGGTATTTGTGTACTTCAGTTAAAAAAAAAGTAAACGCGCAACGATAAATAAAAAAACTTTTTGCAAGGTCAATGTCATTCGTGAAACATCCTCAGAATAATCGTTCATATTGTGCTACTTCATTATAGTGTATTTCAGTGTTGAAGCTTTGAGTAAGACACTCGTCTTGTAGTCATACAATTATGACGTTAAATTAAGGCAAAGTAAACTGCAGATATCGATGATTTTCAGTATGTATAGCAGACTAGGAACATGAAATACTATAAATTGTACCACAAACCAGCCATACTTTTTATGAGCTGTCAAAACGCGGTTACCCTATAAATTCTGTATGGTAATAACAAACTGTGACGTCACTTTCATACCAACTTAATTGACTAACAATGTACATATTAATGTCAAAGCCACTGAAAACCTAATTTTATAGTTAATTGAAAATTAATAGGGTTCTAAACTCTAAAATAAAGTGTTGTTATATAGAAGTTGTCCCTTGAAATTATTGCATAATGGGCTCTATTACTTAATTCGCAGACTACAATTAAGTTTGAAAAGTTAGCCTGCGATAAGTAAATGACAGACAGACAGAAACACAATTAAAACGAAGCACGGGAATATTAAAACCAGTTGGTTGAAATTAAATTTTTATTCAGTGTAAATGAAAATATTTTAGGATCGTATTAAGGGCTGAAAGTCAAATACTTTTCGAGGAACACCCCGTTTGTAGCGAAAGTTGTTCCTTTTATAGAGCGCTGTAATCCTCTCAAACCGGCTTTCTGTCATTTAAATTCCGTTGGTACTCCCGTCGGATTTTTGCTTTGCTTACAAATTGTATGTATTGGGAGCAAAGACACTTATTATTTTAAAACGAATCCTTTATAGGATACAATTTAGGAAAGTAGGTCAGGTGTTTTTGGAAATGTGTTTTACTAATTCTTTTGTACCTACTGTCACAATTACATGGCTCTTTTTTTACCGATGGGAAATCATCAAATGACTGCCCCCGACCTGGGCGGGAGGGAGTGTCAGACTTTTACTGACTAAAACCCATCCATGTTCCTTCTTGTGCCCTTTGCGTTCCGGGGGCGCGGTATCTCTTTTGAACAACCCGCAGCAATTATATGGCTCTTTTAAAAAATGATAACTAAAATCAGTCATCATCTGCCTAGCCTTTTCCCAAGCATGTTGGGGTCGGCTTCCAGTCGAACCGGATGCAGCTGAATATCAGTATTTTACATGGAGCGACTGCCTATCAGACCTCCGCAACCCAGCAATGGGTAATACGATACTCTTGGTAAGACTGGTTGTCAGACTTTCTGGCTTCTAACAGTAACGCCATAACTAAAATCAATATTTTCATAATTAAATTCAAAGCAATGAACTAGCTTGTTTACCAACTAGTAATCCTATTAATACTATGCGGTAAGGGGTTAAGAACAGTTCACCTAGTGTGAGAAAATAATCTAAAAACGTGAGAAAAAATGAAACTGTCATATTTACCTACATCACTTAAAATCGGAAATTAGTAAATAAACTGTGCTTGTAAATGATTCTGAATTTTCTAGGATCTGTTCTATAAATTTTTTCGTTTCATTTGTCACCGTGTTATAGTTACTGTATTTGTACATTATCGTACACCTGTATATCCTACTACTATTATAAAGGCGAAAGTTTGTATGTATGGATGTATGGATGTATGGATGTATGGATGTATGGATGTTTGTTACTCTTTCACGCTTAAACGGCTGAATGGATCTGGATGAAATTTGGCACAAAGATAGATTATAGTCTGGAATAACACATAGGCTACTTTTTATCCCGGGAAAATGTACGATACCCGTAGGATAACACATCAACTGTGACGCGGACGAAGTCGCGGGCAGAAGCTAGTAGTCCTATATACAGGTGTACAATGCCCGTGAGTCAACAACGCATAATGGTTTTCGTAACACCCAATTTTACGGTTACCTAATTACGATCGACTGTTATGCATCAAAACGAGTTAATCCACTATTTCACTGCGGAATAAAGCGATAATGATTCACGGTGTTAGTGCCGAAAATACGTTGACCCGGCGAACAGCGAACACTGAACAGTGCCCCAATACTAGCTAGAACTTTATAGTTTGCTACAAGATTCTTACGAGCAAGATTCATACATACGTATACATACCATCACGCCTGTATTCCCCGAAGGGTTAGGCAGAGGTGTACCAATGTACACCCACAGTTCGCCAGTATGTTTAGATCCCATGTAATACGAGGCGAGCCTATTGCCATTAACCGGGCACAAATCCTAACTCCAAGCTGCTACTGAGAATTTCATAGAACAAATAAGATTCAGTTCGAAAAAAAAAGTTAGATACAGGCAGTGGATTATTGGGATAGGATTGGTCATTATGTTATTTAAAAACAGATGAAATTCAGGCAGGTATACAAAACTTTAAATATGAGATCAGAATAAAAAACACTTTGACCTTTAGAGTGTCTAGGCCATAAATATCTCCAACACAATATCGAAGGGCTTATTATGCAAAACTTTGGTTTTGTTTGGAATTTGACTGGATGAAGTAGATATTCAACAAAAACAAATGAAATTTTAGTAGGTGTACAAAATTCAAAATATTAGTTCCAAATAAAGAACACCTTTGACCGTTAGTGTTTAACCCGTAAATATCACCGACACAATATCAAATTGTTTATTTTGAAAAACTTTGCTTTTGTCTACACTTTGTTTATTTGAAAGCGCTGAGTTGCTAGTGTCCGCCTTTTCTTTCTTTCTTTTAGATAGTATTGGACACTTACCAATTTACCTGCACTTATTGAAAACGACCCAATAATAGAAAAGAAAAAGTCACGTAACTGGCGCAGAGAGATCGAGTGCGATTTTTTTGTTAAAATAAAACGCTGTCTAAAAACCTTTCGTGTCTTTTTTAATTTTTGTAAAGTCTAACAAAGAAATTCTGTGCCCCTACAATAATACCTTACAATAGATAACAGACTTCGGTGAATAATCGACCTAAGGTAATAAGTTTGGCCTCCGCATTAAAAAGATGGCGGTCAGGAAACGCGCCAAATAAGGGCAGGCCTCGACCCGTCGTATTGGCGGGAAATGGGGGAACTTCAAGGCATTTACGAGGTTCAACGATTAAATCATCGAGTTAAAAAAAGTATTTATAGCTTAAATGACTTGTGAAGTGTTAAAGTAGAGCGACCTTTTAAAAGTAAGAAACATTTTGGAAAAGGTTGGTTAATTCATTATTTAAACTCTTTTTTTCTAATACCGAACGATTACCGTTACACGTTTACAGTTGTAATATCAAATTGTCATTTCTTGACTAAACATGAAATTAACCATGCAGTTATCTGTGGAGATGGTGCCGTACATTTACAAGCATGTCGACATTCGAAACGTTTGAAACTTCTTGTTGACAAACAAATATGTCGCGAAAGTAACACATGAATATTTATGTAATTTAAGCTTGTAAGCGTGTTTATAATTCAATCTCTGCAGTCCCACGGTGGGCGCCAGTATTTACCAAACAAAGTTGGCGGGTAGCTAAATCACAAGTCAGTTTACACACTTGTGATTACTTAAAACTCCAATCGCAGCAGCTATAACTAGGTTACAAGTATTCCTTTAGTCAAATTATAAATTCTCTATATTGTTACTTGTCATGCCCATCTGCCTATACCCAAGGATAAGGTCTACATTAAATTATGCATCAGCATTCGAAGGAAGCTTTTAGCAAACAAGGTTTATTTATGCAAATTCATTCCATAATTCATCAGTAACGGTCTGTGTAGCATCAAATCAATGTGAAGAGACAATGGTAAGCCGCGATTCATTTATAACCGTCAAGACTTGCCCCAGTTACCAAAACACAGGTGTAACAAAAGATGGTAAGATAAAACGTAACGAATTGTGAAGTGTTTTTTGTCTGCAACAAACGATCGCTGGTTCTGACAAACAGGGCGCTTGAGAGTTTCTTGGAGAGTGACGAGACTGTTTGGGCGCGAGATGACAAACACAATGGGTTTTCTGAGCCCCTGAATGACACCTTCATTATAGAAGCTGACGTTTCGCAAATACTCGACGAATTGTTACCGCGCACTTTGCCAAGTGTTATGAAAAGTAAGCCGCCGACTCTAATGGTCTCCCGAGTTTATTTTCAGCCGCCAAAGTTATCACGATATGTAAATATTGAATCTGCGTTATTAGAATTTGAATAAATGTTAAGGAAAAATAATAGGTCCCGCCCTCCAGGTGCTGAATAAATACTTATGAATGTAAATGGTGAATATTTGATGTTAATTGAAACAAGTTTCATCATAAAACAGCTTGAAACAATAACATATGTAATTAAAACTTTCACAACGGTTCACACTATGATAATGAAGTCCATTAATATTGATGAGGCGACATCGATATTCACTGATAACAATATTATACAGCCAGTACGTTACATGAATATCTATTGACTACAGTAGGAGTTATAAATATAAGAAGTCGAGACTTAAGCAATCAATCGAATCCGCCTCCCTCGCTTTTATACTAATATTCCAGGAAAAAGGCGACATTACGAGAAAAATATCTTTGGATTTACCAAAGTGTTGTACACCAAATAATAGAATTTGGGAGCACTCACTAGCGATTTGTTTGAGCGCCGTCACAGCCGATTTGATAGTGTTCAATGTTCGACGCCTCAGATTCTTCTTCGCAGAAAAGTTCTCCATATCAATATTCACCGACATTTTGATTTGCTCTCTATTCTGTTAGTTTTAGGAGCTATTTTGCATTATTTTCGCACAACACTGCGCACTGAACACCTTTTGTTTCGGGAGCCCGGAATACACTGCGCGTAAATGCATATCAGTAACAGTCAGTCCACGCGCGAATTCTAAAGACTTTATAACGAACAGCGGAATGTGTGGAGACGAAATACTAACGGTTCTGGTAATAATTCGGTACTATAACTACTATTACAGAATCAATGCCAAAGTCGTGTCGTGTTGTGTTTATTGGCGTTGAAGTTCGGAAGTTATTATGTTTGAATGACGTCATTTTACACAGAAGTTTCTGAAATAAGCCCTTGTTTCTTTATCGTCATAAAATAGTTGGTGAACGTCGAATGTTTAGCCTGTCTGAAACTTTGCAATCTATTAAACATTTCTTTTTCTATACAATTCAATGACCTATCAAATGAGCATAATGATCACGTACAATGGTCCCACTGAAGGACTAAGTGCGGGAGCCAAGCCCCTTAACATAACATATCTATCAAATGAGCAATAGATCACCTTTTGAGTCCATGAAAGATATTAGATGAGCCTCGAAAAGAATGAATATAAATATCGGAATTTCCCCAAAAGTCTAACAACCACGCCACTACCTTGACTCACCTGTAATTCATTGTTCTTATAGTAAATCATCCTTACACCTTGTTCAGACCTTTGCAATTCATAAGCATATTAGCACCTGATAAATTTAAGACCAATCTCCGACAGATGAGAGTAACGCTGAACGTATACAATGGACGATGTGGTAAACAACTTCTATTCTTATACCAGACAGCCGGCACAGATCAGGTTCATTAACAAAAGACGGCTTTACGAGACCTCGTATTGACGTGAACAATCAAATGAGCTTTTATGATGAAACACATTACGATTCTGTTTTGTTTTGATAAGATTGACATGAGATCTTCGATTGTGGCGTATGTGATATTCTTAAATGACTGGGTATTCGTTGTACCACATTTTTCATTTACTTTTTCCTGCTGTTGACGTCACTTTGATTATTGAAAACTAGGTCAAATTCCTAACCTGAAATCAATCTGAAAAATTAGACTAAGTACGCTGATTTGGACTGTTATAAGGAACAGAGTCAGATAAAAGAAAGAAAAGTCTAAAGTCGGTTAAACCATTAAATACACACAAAACAGAAACAAAGAAAAACAAAAACAGTTAAAAAACAACCTTGATGTTTGACAAGAATAAAATAAACCAGAACTATTCGACAGATAATTGTATGAATTACTTATTAGGTACGTAAAACAGACACATCACGCCTTGACTGTTATGGAGATAACGGACCTATTATAAAATTCCTGTGTTCATTTCATTTATCAAATCTAATTTGCTTGATGTTCCGTTATTTTTTTCGAAGTTCTTTTTTCAAAGTAATTATTGTCCATTTCTTTTTATCCAATTTGCGAAGAACGTGACTTATGTTAGAATTTGTTTATTACAAACGAATTTAAGAATTTTAAGGAACGCTTGTTTATTTTTATTGAGTCGTCTTTCAAATGAAATGAGATTTATAATAGCTGACGAATTAAAGCTCTAATTGAATTTTAAAATAAAATTATTTTGTTATGCTCACTTGAATCTACAATTTAAAGTAGTTTGTGTACATTTTTCTACATGATTATGAAATCTACAATACAATTTCTCTGGTAGAAAACCAGAGAAATTGTATTGTAGATTTAATAGTCTTAAGGTTCTTTTTTAACCTTTTAAAATGGCCTCTGCACAGAATCTCGTCATACTATTAATTTTAAGTAGTAGGTACTTACCAAGAAGTAATGAAGCTAAACATATATTTTATTTCGGCTATAAAACATAAGCAGAATCGCTTAAACATATACCTTGGGCACAAATCTGCATGAATAATGACTATTTTGTGTCACAATGAGCTAATATGAAATTTGTGTGAAATGCATAATATTTAGAGGTAAACTGTTCTATAATTTGAGAAATGAACCTTATTTGCATACCGTTTAGGTCCACATTTGCATTTAGTGTGCGGAATATGATTGATGAGGCGTATTGTACGGTGTAGCTGTAGTCTGAAGTATAAATTAAACTGTATGTTAATGGGCTGTAAATCTATTTGCGTATTAACTTTTGGACTTGTTCGCTCTCAGAAGTGACACTTTGATATATTGGTATGGACTGATGAGTTGGTTTTTGAAGGCTTAATTTGGGTTTTAACGTTACAGGGATAGTATTCGTATTGCCTGTAGGAGATAGCATTTTTATATCATAATTTGTGTACCAAAAATAACTTTAGTTTTGGAAGGCAAACAAGGAATTTTGTAAATCGGTCTATGATTGGCGGAGAAACCCATGAATAAGCATAAAAAAGATACATAGAACCTTCTCCTTTTTTTTGAAGTCTTAATTTTAACAGTTTAAAGATAAGATAGGCTGTGATCTTTTCTAAGTATTCAAAGATCTACTAAAATATTGAGATGATATATACTGGTTCAAGATGAAAAAAAAAGCACATTAGGGTGATGTCTCGCGGTAGACGCTCCGGGCGTCGGGAGCCGCGAGACGACTTCCGGCCACCGTAGGCGCGGGTCTGTGGACGGTGAGCAATGGGTAGCTCACCGTCCGTACGTTCACTAAACAACGACAGACCGTGTCGACGGCGCGTTCGTGTTCCACGCGCGCCTCAAAGAGATGTCAGCAAAATTGGATGGGGCCACTGAGGGCCGATGCCTGCCGGGGCTGCGGGTTGTTCGAAAGAGATACCGCGCCCCCGGAACGCAAAGGGCACATGAAGGAACATAGACGGGTTTTAGTCAGTAAAAGTCTGACACTCCCTCCCGCCCCGCCCAGGGCGGGGGAAGTTATTTGATGATTTCCCGTCTATAAAAAAAAAGGGTGATGTCTAATTAAAACAAATTGCAGTACTTTTAAACATAAATCCATTCAACTCCTCGTTTTACACCTTGTTCAACATTAAATGTATTTCGTGCACAATGAAGGTAAAATCCATTTTCCGCTGTGGGTATGTATTAATGAATCGAACAATACCGCACCAGTCAAAAGTAGATTACGTGGAAATGATGAATAGCTTTAACAGCTTTGCAGTTTCATTTCCTGATTTTTTGTTTGTCAATAAATTCGTTTCGGTCTATCGACCATGGAATGCTTTTAAATTCGTGAAAAACGAAATTTAAAATAGCTTGCAAAATTTCAGGGTAACATGTAGGAAAAGCTTCGTTAGCCTAGTGGTCCGAAGCGCGACTGCTACACTGGGAGTCTTGGGTTTGATTCCCAGGTCGAGCAAAGTGTTATTGGGTTTTTGTTGATGAAATTCTTATTAACCGGTCACAAATCCTCCAAGCAGCTAGCTTGGAGAATTTGTGACCGATTAATGGAAATACGGTCGCCCGCTATTACATGGGACTTAAAAACATATCGGCGAATACATTGGTGCACCTCCGCCTTACCCTTCGGGAATACAAGAGTGATGGTATGTATGAAAAATCAATCAAAGAGTACTGTCCTCTTGACCTGGCTAACGTGACAAGAGATAAGAGACACGTCACGTCATTCACGGCACTTATCGTGTCAGACATTGACAGTGACAAATTACACAAACACTGACGTCATCCCATCCTTAATTGAACATTTGGGCAATGATTACATAAACTACTAAAGTGTTGACTGAAACACATTACTATTACAACGTGAGATGTCATTGTCAAAGGGGATTTCTGTCTGTGACGTCATTCGATCACCGAGTACGTAATGGGCGAGCTTACCGTTGTCAAATATTGCGCGCCGTGTTTTGCCGGCCAACGACTAATTCTAACCGCATTTTCGATGGGAATTCAATATAGTCAGTAATGGTCGGATTTGGGGCTTACTGCTTTGTCTATTTTAGGAGGGAATTTTGCGAATTGGGTATTGTTCTAAATGGGTTGGTTGGGATCATAATTTGTTCTGGTATATACCGTGTCTGTATTGGCTGTACCATTTATTATGTGATTAGGTAAATGCTGTTGTATTTGTAGGGTATAAAGTCTGGTTTTAGTAAATTATATTTTAGTTAGGTGGTGTTTATTTAGTCACGATCTTTTTTTTTCTTTCATAATTATGAACGGAGTGGTTTCGTTATTATTCTTTGGAATTTTTTAATTAAGTTTTTGGAGGTTCCTCTTTCAAAGGTTGTATCAACCTAAGAACCTAGTACAAACGCGCAAAGCAAAAGCTCGAACGATTTTTTAATTAGGAATACCAGTTTCATACCTAATATTTATTTAGTTGGGCTTGTCGTATAAAGTAAATCTCTGAAAGTACGGATCCGATTACAAATATCCACTTATTTATAGAAAGCTACACTCTTGCTGCGTGCTATAATACATGATTAGTGATACATGTACCTACTTGACTCCCACATTTTACTAATTAAACACTAATAGTATATATATACCATCACGCCTGTATTCCCAGAAGGGTTAGGCAGAGGTGTACCAATGTACACCCACAGTTCGCCGGTATGTTTTGGTCCCATGTAATAAGGGTAGAGCCTATGGCCACTAACCGGGCACAAATCCAAACTCCGAACTTCATAGAAAAACCCAATAACACTTTTTGTTCGACCTGGGAATCGAACCCGGGACCTCTAGCTTAGCCACTAATAGTATATCTAATCCATTCTCAGTCCATTTAAGTAGCTAGGTTGATTCCTTCCCTTCCTGTCTCAGTCGTAGTACATTTCAGTTCTTAAAACCTACCGGTTACAGCTGAACATGGAACGAGAGATGCACTTACCGATGATACTGCTTTTAACTCGGCTCGCTTCGTAAAAGAAAGTCTGCTTGAGCTCGGACTATCAATTGAAGTGTCTTGTTATACGGGTTTGAGTATATTGATCGTTTAGATGCGGGTATGGAAGTTGGCGTGTAGATTTTGGTTGAAAGTTTCGACGAAGATTTTTCCGACTACGGTGAAGTCAAAATAAGGCTTTTTGATGTTTTAACATAATAATATGTATATTTATCTGTTTCTGCAAAACTACATGTCATAATTTTTTGACAAATTACATATCGTCAGAAGCTTTTTTACGTTGGTTACAGACTATGTGATGTCACATTAAGTTTAATATAGCGACGTCCAGAGGAACTAAAATCATGTATTTAAGAAAATGAAAGGGCTTAATTTTTTTTTTAAAGATTAAAAAAAAAGTATAATTTCATTTTTTAAAATCTTTACATGAAAATCAAACTATAAAGTCTGAAACATTAAACTATTCCAGTCGTGATCGCATGACCATTAAGTAATAAGCTGGTACAAAAGATACAACCACGTTCTAATTTTAAATACTTTTCTTTTTTGTTGAAACTTGTTGCATGACACAGATTATGTAGGATTGAACAAAACTGCAAAAGCCATTATTAAAAATAAATGATTTCTGAAATTACCACGTGCAATTTGTTTGTATTTATTCAAATAAATATCATTGGTATTTATTACCTAAACTTCGTAGATGGTATTCCAAAAGATAATGATTAAGATGACGTCGGTATTTCGATTTCCTACGATATCAAAGACGGGAAATTGGAAGGGTTCGATTTGTGTCAAGAGGAAGCGTTGTGATAATAGGCATTAACAGTTCGGCTGTTGCGACCAAATTACTTCTTTGTGGTATTAAGAGTTATTATGTAGAGGGAAGTAGTTAGCGGACCCGATTTCCTTTGAAGATTGAGCAGGTCTCGTATTATATCTTTTTACTCATATAATCTTTATGTCAAACTGAAAGCTGTAAATGAGACCATTAGAAGGCAATGTTGATAGTCATTTACAAGAAAAAGCAAAGAAATCTAGTTGTCCCTTCCAAAAGATAGTTGCGTATGGAAAAGAATGAACAAGAAACTTAATACTAATATATAATATAATTATTATCTTTTCAAAAATGTAATTTTATAAATTAATTAATTTCGCATGGTGATAACAGTAAAGGTAAAGAAGTAACTAAAGAAAGCAGTATGTTGTACCCGTAACACTGTTAAGTTTACCGCCGGCATAGGACTTTGGCTTAACTTTCCCCTTCTCTTGTAGAAAACTTTAACGTCACGTGAACTCATTACAAACCCTAGTGCACTTGTGTTAAAAAATCAAGTCTTGTAAAATACAATTTGTTGTTTAGGTTACGAACATTTTTTAGATATCTAATAAATGTTTTCTGCCAAAAATATTATTTTCATTTTCTCACAGTAGCTATCAATTCCTTATAATTAATACATGCATGCAATACATATAATAATTAATACATGACTTTAAGCACATATGCGTATGTGATGGATATGATATTGCTGTACTTTATTAAATAAGTAACTAAATATATTATTGCCTAGTGGTCCTAAGCACGACTGCTATGCTAGAGGTCCAGGGTTCGATTCCCAGGTCGAGCAAAAAAAAGTGTTATTGGGTTTTTCTATGAAATTCTCAGTAGCAGCTCAGAGTATGGATTTGTGCCCGGTTAATGGCAACAGGTTTGCCCCCTATTACATGGATCCTAAATATACCGGTGAACTGTGGGTGTACATTGGTACACCTCTGCCGAACCCTTCGGGGAATACAGGCGTGATATTACATTATATCCCAAATTCCCAAACTTAAATTGCTCTTCAATTATACCTACGTTCATTGGATTTTACCTTTGAGCTATCGCTATTACAGTTACAATACAATCCAGTTCAGAGGTAAAGTATAGTGCACATGGATCGCCTCATTTGTGCCAATATACACACACTGATTAAGCTCTGTCGTGTAATTGACTGGTGATGGCGAACATTAATCCTGCTAAACTGACGATATAGGTAGCTAATTTATGTATGGAACGTATGTGTATATGTATTGAGCTTTTTGATGTATTCATGAATTTAAAGATGAGTGTAGTTTGAGAAAGTTTTTGGAAATTATTTATGTATAAACGAGTGACAATGTTTGTAGATTTGGTTTTGTTTTAGAGGAACAACTTTAAAATAAAATCATCAATCGATCGATCGATCGATCGATCGAGAATTAAAATCGAATCATGCTGCACATTTTGTATTTAGGTATTTATATTTTTTTTAATGATTGTGAATTCTTTAGAACCATGATGACCAGTGTTCCGGCTTCAAAATTGTAATTATTTTTCTTTGGCTCATCATTATGTTTGTGTTAAAATTCTTTATTTACCTACTCATTTAAATGTATGGTGGCTCGTTTTTAGTTCCAGAGTTAATTATATATTTTAAAGTTACTAAAAATCTAACTAATTCAGGAGTTCTTAGAATATTGGTATTGGGTTGTGTAAGTAAGATGAAACTTTCTCTATGTAAAATATTAATATTTGGTCCCATCTCGTTCAACTACAAGGCGACCTGAATATAGAAAGTTTGGAAAGGTTAGGCAATCTAAGTCAAACCTAATAAAATAAACATTTGCGACGCTAACCTTCAATCTTTATAGGTAAAGATGCCTAAAGTGTATTTTTTAATCTTAGAGACAAAATTGTCAGTTTCATATCTCAAACATAAAAATAATGCGACGGCTTCATCCGTCAAATTTGAAAATAGTGTGCTTTGTGTGTATGTGCCGAAAGCTCATTATTTTTAAAAGTATGTCTTTTTAATCTCAGAGTGACCTCTACAATAAAATCACACACTTTACTTACATGTTTGAGAGAAATCTGACAGGACCAACGCGGTATTCAAAAACTGTTGACACAAAAGAACAAAAAACAACGATTTTCTAATACATTAAACAACAATTAGGCAAATAATTTCCTTAATTCACGGGAACGGCGGCAAACAGACAGTCGTTGTAATAAATTCTGCGTAATACTTGCCAGACGAAGTAAAAATGATTTAATATAGTCATTACGCTCTGCTAATTTAGAAGTATTGTACTATAAATTAGCACCTTTCTCACTCCGTCATTTACTTATGAAAGTGTTAAGATAATTATAGTGTTGTTGAATAAATTATACGTAATTTCATTGTCTGGTAAAACATTACTGTGGAATTCTAAGAAGGTTCTAAAAATAATATTTCCCTAAATTGACTTTTCAAATATTTTCACGCTACCTTTTAAGTAGGGAGGCACTTACATTTGCATTAAAAAGGACTACGAGTATAACCTTTGTTTCTTACGATTTAAATGGAAAATGTAACTATTTATGTTTTGCTTTTACTTACATGTTTAAGTGGCTTAGTAATTACTGGACCTCTTCTACCTTGGATTTTTACTATAGCCCAGTAAAAGCTGTTGCCTACATTGAAATAATATTAAAAAAAACTGGCCAAAAGCAAGCCATGCTTGCACAATGAGGGTTCCGAATCAAATTACACTGAGCAGTCTATAGAACGGGTGCTGCTCTGCCGTAATGATTGTATTACTAGTTACTAAATAAACCCGCGCTATCTCATAGAGTATTATCACCAATTTATGACATCTAAATGACACTGTGCCAAGCTCTTTGCAATGATACCTAGCACGGTAAACCTTATAAAGAGAAATTTTAATTAAAAAAAAAATGGTTTTTAACTATAGTTTCCCATATGTGAGTGATTTTATCATGTCAAAATTTGGTAGACTTAAGTGCACTAAAAATTTCTAGTTATAAGTGTGTTTAATCTATTAAAATAAAATTCTCGTGTTTGTAACCAAACTCCTCCGAAACGGCTTAACCGGTTTTTATGAAATATGTGTATATTCTGTAGGTCTGAAAATAGGTCGTAAACTATTTTTAGCTCTAAAAAAATACCCATATAAATAATTAAATGGCAAAACAACGTTTGCCGGGTCAGCTAGCAAGAAATAAAATTAGGTCAACGCGTCACACCGATATTGCTAACTAAGGTGTACGGTGAAAACACCGAACAACCTACATTGCAAGGATCTAAAAAAAAATCCCTTTGCGACAGTCGGATAAAAAAATACCCTATAAGGGTTCCGTGTTTTCTTTCTGAGGTAAAAAACTCTAAAAGAACATGTAACAACGCAATACCGTATCACCAATTACATAAACCAATTTGCTCTGAAAATAAACGAATTCTTGTTAAGAAATACCTTGTGCATTTGAGCTTGTAAAGGTTACTTACACTACTGTTGAACAATTGGAAGTCGGAGCAATTTCCTTCGTAGCATTATGTGCACGTCCCTAGGGAGTGGGCAATAGCTACGGGTAAGGGAGCTGTTACACGAGCTATACAAGATAATTGTTTATTTTAATATATTTCAGTTTTAGTGTCAAGTTTTGAATGGGTTTTCAATTGAAAGCTTTTGCAAACATAGTTGAGTGTGAGCAGATATGTCTCTTACTTTTTCTCCTGTTCGATCGCCTCGGTAGCCTAGTGTAGTAGGGTTTTTCTATAACATTCTCAGCACCTGGGAGTTAGGATTTGTGCCCGGTTAAAACTGACTAAACACAAGCTAGATATAGATTACAAGTCGTCTAGTTTAGTTACTTTTGAAGTAAATATAAATTGACTAAGTTTTCAAGGCGCGCGAGCGCTGTCAGGAAAATTCTTTAAAGCTTATTCTCCTTTGTATTTTGTAAAGCCGCCTTTACGATCAGTGTCTGATCGAGCCCTCATCACTATTGCTGACCGATCTCCCGCCTAATTCATGACGTCACGTGCGTAATAAGCTTAAGGCATAGACGCATTCGTTGAGTTGAACTTGAACGCAGTAATTTACGTCGGGCAAAACTCTAGGGAGTTGGAACGACTCAATTTGCGTGACGTGAAAAATGAGACGCGGGTACGGATAATTCGTATATTCGGAAATTCGGATACGTTCCCTAATAAATTATGTACTTTCGGAAAAATAGGTATAACTCCCGTTTGTAGAACGAGGGTTAGGTCAGTATTTTTGGGCTCTTTCAGCGATGTTTAGGGATATTAATGGGGTATATAAAAGGTATTTCTGATGTTCAGGCACGTTAAGTTACTGGCAGAACGTTTTACTCATATAAATAAATCAAGCATTTAGGTACTAGGTACTGTGGCGCGTGCGACTAGAGATCGTGCTATTGGATCATTGATCTACTTCGAGACATTCTATTGGGATACATTAAACGAGAATATATGAGCGCGAATCTTGGTACTTACTCTGGGAAATTCACCCACTATTGGTACCCCAGGGTGAATTTTCCAGAGTACGAGTAAGTACCAAGATTCACGCTCATATTTATTGTCGTTTAATGTATCCGTATAGAATATCTATTTGCCAACTGGTATATTTATCATGGTATAGGTAGATAATTTATGTGAAGAAGAAGGGATAAGATTTCAAATGCATAAGGGTCGTTATACACTTAGCAGGTCGGCCTATTTGATTCAGTACTTTCAAGTCAGCTTTTGATAAGAGTGTATTAAAAATGGCGCACATGCGACCTCACGAACGGCAACTACAAGCGTCTTGGTAAAAATCGGTCGGATCACATCGTCATCATTGAAAATGCCAAACCGAATTCGCCGACCCGCTTATGTGTATATAGCGATCCTAAGACAATAGGAATTTATAAAAGGCATTCATTAAAACAAAAACTGTATTAATTATAATAAGACAAAACGTGAATTAAGAAAGATAACAGACAGAATTAGAGAAGTTTTAATTTATTAATTTCCTATGGCGTTTGTCCAAGTCATAGTATTACGTAGTAGTTAGTTACTTTTGAAATATTTTTACTATGAATAGGAACTATAATAAGAAATATTATAATACATGGTATCATAATATTTATTATTATTAGGTACAGGGACTCAGGAAGTGCCAAATAGTACCTATGTAGTTCTAATATGTGGGTCAATATGTATAGTGGGTGTAAAAAGGTTTAATGAAGCCTAGAGTATCCAATCATTATAATACCAGCCTATTTTATCTACCGCAGGGCAGAAGCCTCTTCTCATACAGGGAAGGGCCAAGTACCTATTGGTCACTACGCTTGCTCAAGGCGGATTCGCGACTCCAGACTTATATTAACTGTGGGGCCAAGTTTCCTCACGATGTTTTCCTTTACCGAAGTCAGTGATGTCGTATGAATTGGACAGGTCACACCGTAACGTTTTTTTTTTAATTTGGGCTTTAACTAGTAACCTTCTGGTTACAGATATATTAAAGTTCCCAGTTTGTACGCTGTTTTACGACTCCTGACGTTATTTACTGGAAATCGTAGTAATCATAATCTCACTAATACATGTATTAGTCTTCGGACTAATATATGAATGTAAAAGAAGTTCACTGACTGTATTCTAAGCATTATATTTATAGTGGACATTAAAGAGATAGAAAATCCAAGCAGTCTGCTCGTGTCGTGAACCTTGTACTAGATTTCTGTCATAAGGATTCCTACTACAATACAAATAGACCACGGTCAATAACCTTTACGTTCATTTCTAAAGGGGAGTGCTCGTAGAACTCATCTATTTTTGCATTTATTTAATTTATTCTTTGAAAGCTAAAGTAATCAATTTCTGTTATAGGAAATGAAGTCATAATATTTATTGACGATATATTGATACCGGCAAAAGATGAGGTCCAAGCTGTGCAACGGCTTAAGAAAGTACTTATGATTTCAGAGCAATATGGTTTAGAGATGAATTGGAAGAAAGCAAAATTGATTTCCCGAGAAATAGAGTACTTGGGGCACATAGTGAAGAACGGAGAAGTGAGACCCTCTACTGAGAAGATAGATGCTGTCATGAGGTATCCAAGACCATCAACAACAAGGCAAGTTCATAGTTTTCTTGGCCTCACTTCATATTTTAGAAAGTACATTAAAGATTATGCATTTATAGCCAAACCCTTATCAGACTTACTCAAGAAGGATGCTCTGTTTGAGTTCGGTGAGAAAGAAACAATGGCATTTGAGAACTTAAAACGTAAGTTAGGAAATTCGCCAGTATTGAAGATTTATGATTCTTATTTACCCACCGAATTGCACACAGACGCTTCTGCTGTTGCCTGTTCTGCCATACTGCTGCAGCTACACGAAGACGGCTGGCACCCTGTTTACTACATGAGCAAGAGGACTACTGACGCCGAATCGAGGTATTCAAGCTATGAACTAGAAGCATTAGCCATCATTGAGGGAGTGAAGAAGTTTCGAATTTATTTATATGGTATCCATTTTAAGATAGTGACTGACTGTCAAGCCTTTCAGTTGACACTGAAGAAGAAAGAACTGTCACCGAAAGTAGCTCGCTGGGTCTTGTACTTAGATCAGTTTGACTATGACATTGAGCACAGAGCTGGCACGAAGATGCAGCATGCCGACGCGTTAAGCCGACATCCGTGTATGATTATAACAGTAAACAGTCTATAAAAGTCCAAATAAGTTAATCTGCTATTATTTCACCGCCTCAGACCTACAAAACGCCTCTTTCTGGATATGTTATTTCATTAATGCCGCAAAGAGAACTTGCTCCGTCAAAGTCCGTTCCACGAAGTTCCGACACAAATTGTTGATCAACTCAACGGTACATGCGATTTTGTAGTTGAATAGCTCGAATGTTTCATGGAAATTTAATTGGTATATAGCGTTCATATATCGTGATATAGTGACTGCAGTTTGTATATGAGTTGGAATAGGAATAACTAGGTAGAAATAGATAAACCATTTGTCTAGTTCCACCTAGTTATTGCTTTTTATAACTCGACGCAAAAAGCGGGGTTTTATAAGTTTGATGTGTCTGTCTATTGCATCGAAGCTTCTTAACAAATGGGCTGATTTGATCTGTTTTGTTTTATTTATGAGTGTCATTCTTATTTAAGATCAAATGAAATCATGTTGTAAACCTCTATAAAAACTGTTACAAAATAGTGTTGATTAAAAGTCCAACTCAGCACTAACATGAAATCCTCTTAACATCTTCAATAAACAACAAACAAACAACATCAAATAAAGCAGTTGTTTACAAAAAGAAAAACATCGGAGAAAGAGCCGCTGAACAGGGTATTATAAAAGGTGGGCGTTAAACAATAAAGGAAAACTTACTTAGAACATTTTTCACGGATCCCTTCGTGTACTTCCAAAGGAAATGAAAAAAGCGGACGAAACGTTCACGCAGGGTGATCCCGGCCGTCGGGGCCGGCTCACTGTCTGAGAACCTAACCCTTTTCTTGCCACGTTTGCCCTTACTCGTTTTACCCGACCGTTTATTCTTCAAGCTAGACTTCATAATTTTCACTTCATTGGGTACCACAACACTGACTTCAACGCTCGTTTGTTTTTTGCTATCGCGCTCTTTGTCGCCTACATTTTTACGTGTTTGGGTCTCAGCGTTCGACGGTCTCACGCTGACTTCGCTACTCCGCTTCCACTCTTTGAAATCCGTACTTGTATTTTATGAAGCGCGGCGAATATGTACAGTGTGTTTTGTTTACGCGACACACAATGATACTGAGAATGCTGATAGTTATGACGCGTATGATTTGCACGGCTAGAGGCTAGTCTGCGCGACACTTGGCTTAGTTTCAATTCGCCACTATGAAACCATTACAACATCCACCAACACGAAACGTATTCTCTGCACCTCATTATAGGACATAACGAATTGATTACTTAAACAGCTATTCAGTAAATTCTATGTTAGTTACGTGTCTTTAGAACGTACTTCCGACAACTGCTAAAGTTTAGAGACAAAACTGACGCGTGTTTGGTCACCTGCCAGCTTTTATGAGGAGACAATTTCAATGCGTTCCAATTTCAAAGTCAGTCTAATTGTCATGCAACATATTTAATTATGTATGTACGGAAATAACTGTGCATTTGCAGTATCAAGTCTGTCACGAACTATTCAGAGCGCTTCGGTTTCTATAATGTTCAGTAATGCTGTTTATGTGTACGCGTACTAGATCTGTCTAGACAAATCCAAATGAATCTGAATTATTGAAACGGTTCGACTTCGGGGTAATTGATCTGTTAAAGATTTGGCAAATGTTTGTGGTAGCAGATTGGTGACGTGATAGATGCAACTACCTACATCTCTACGATGTCTGCATAGTTTACGTAATTAGGACGCGCCGAACGTTCCGGGAACACGATGCAATACAATAGTCGACAAATATTTGGCAAATAGACACACACACTCAATAGAACCGCGTTTGTTGTAAAATAGAATGCCTTTGTGTTTGCAAATGTTTTGTGTATAACACAATTCGATTGCTTACCGGTACATTGCTACCTAATAGATATTCATCTTATGATTAATGAAAAAAAAAATTACACTAAAAACATTAATGAGTTTTCGCGATAAAAATTCAATTAAACACGAAAGCTTAAAAGGAAATTTCTATAAATTGACAGAGTTGATGAAAAAATTCACCAGAGTTTAATAACTTTCATTTCTCTGAAGAGATTCGACGGTTGCGATAAAGGCACTTTTTTCATCGAAATCGTCCGCCAATTGAAAAGGACCGACACGGAATTCGTAAATGAACAATTTGCGTACCTACTGTCGAATACTTTAGAGAGCTTTCTTCGTGAAAATTAACTGATGCCTAACGACCTGCCGAGGTTTCTCAGATGTACCAGCCTTAAGGCGAAATGTTCAACCGTTTTCAACCATTACGTTGAAATGATTGCTTAAAGCAAAGTCACTTTCATTTTAGAATAGTGCTTCCAGAAGATTCAGAACAGATATTATTATTAAATTTAATAGAGGGCAGTATATAAAGCAAGAATTGCTTCTGATTTTTAAACGACTCTTTTGTGGTTTTTTGACCAAAATATGACTCAAATGCTATTTGAGTCATATTTTTGATAGTTTGCTGAGTCGGGAACAACGATAAACGTAGTTTACTGTGGCAGGTAAACTGCTTATCTCTTTGCACAACTTATGAAACTGACATCCATTAGTGCTCACACGCCGTTGATTTTGGTCTGAAAACTGTTGAAATAAACACTCTATTTAGGCGGTTGCTATTTTTGTTGGTTGTTTATTTTGCCGAGCGTAATTACACTGAGTTTCAGATATAGATGGTTATCTACATTATCACTTATAGAAGGACTTTCTAGGATCCATACCCCGACAGGTGAATCAAATCTATACAAACAGAAAGCAAAACCGCGTTTACCGTTTTGTGTTAATTATTATTCAGGACCTATTTTCTCGGCTCTCGTTCCCCTTTTTCCCTATCAATTACAATTTAAGTACCAGCTTTACAAGACACTCGCAAGTTTGGCACTTACAAATTTCTTAATTTCGTACTACGAAAGACTTTCGATGTAAATTACCCGACAATGACAATATTGTTGGTGTATGAAAGTAATTTATCACTGACCGAAACTTGGGCGAACTTCTCAAAGGCACGAAGTATAATAAAGTTTGTAAATTAAGTATCTACCCGCTGTTGCGAGGACAACGTGGAAGATGTTTACCTGTTCTTATTATTTTAGTAAATTGTTATGGAAGCTGTATTTAAACAATCCTTTTCCCTGTACTCTGGCTGTGCTTCTGGCTATCAATTTAAAGTTTTTGCTTTGAAATTGGTTTCGTAATGGCCCAGTAGGTGACGCGCATGAGGCTGTGGTTTTAATACCGGAAAAGTACCAATGTGACTTTATGTACTTTCTAAGTTTATCTTGAACCACATTGACGTTGATGAAGGAAAATATCTTAAGGACATTAGGACTTATAATTATGTATGTTGTATGAGTTTGTAATCGTAAATCTGCCTTGAGCAAGTGTGATTAATGTTCCTGCCTTCTCGGGCCTTTGTTCTGCAGTGGGACAATAATAGGCAGGGTATTATTATAATTTGAAGTTCTCATTATGCTATCTTGAAATGCCGTGTCTAGCAAGACCCTAATTAGAATAAATATATAAGTAAAAGACCTAATATTTGACTACATTCAGAACCACCCAGCTTTATAGTAGGTAGAAAGCTCCTACTAGTATAGTTCACCATGTTTTTCTTTTAATGTTTCCCTTTTTATGTTTATGTTTAGCAGTGTGTGTACAGGCAGCAAAAGAGATAAGTAACCAGGGTCGCCTATTAAATACAAAGTTTTTCAAAAACCGATAGAAGTTTTTTAATGAATTTTATTTTTATTAATAGAAAATAAACAGTTTATTAATTAAATTAAATTTCATTTAAAAACGACCACCGGTTAGAAAGAATTTTCAACTATATTAGACGGTCCGGTTACTTATCTCTTTTGTTGACCGTACATTCAGTGCAACTTAGTTCGACCCAGACCAATTCTCGGTTAAAAATGTTCATAATTCTGCATTCGCAGTAAATGTTCGCTTTTTAAAATGTTATTGATGTCAGAATGAAAAATAACGTGCCACAGTATTCCCCAGTCGCTTCTCCTACACAGAAACTGTAAAACTAACATTGTTGTGCTATTTTAGAAAAACAAACCACTTTCTGAGAACGGAAAGAAAATATTGATTTTTGTTCGTTCGCGTAACATTGATAAAATACAACAATAAATTAAAGAAACCGTCTTGTTCTTAGCAAAACGCTCGCACAAATACATTGTGGATTTATTATTTTTATTTTACGATATTACAAAGTGTGTTTCGCGTGTATATTTACCGTTCAATATATGAATGTATTTATTAAAACGGCTATTGGCCAATTACATTAGCTAAGGATATAAAATATATAATACATATTTAACGACATCCACACGCTCATCTCACAATACTCTAAACATACCGACAAGACCGTCATCTTCATATTTTTTTTGTATGCCCGCTCTTTCCTACGTCTGAGCTTCCTTCTTTCACGATTCAGTGCTTTATCTATCCAGTTTTAAAGAAATCTATGTAGTTCGTAAAATTTAGTCAATAATATTTTGTTAGTTCGGGATTAATACAAAGCTCTTTCATAGATATTTTAGTTTTAAGTCCCGAGGGTCACATCATCAGCATATTCAAAGTATTTTAAAACGGTCGGTGGAAAGTTTTGATTTGATTCTGTAATTTGAAACTTGTCATACTAATACTTTTTTTATTTTATTTATTTATTTATTAAAAACCAAATTAATACTGTAACGGGTATTAAGAGACACTAAGCGAAACCAAAACAGTTGCATGTTTTACCTATCATTGCATTTTTTTTTTTCTAGACCATTACTTGGAACTTGGAACCTTCTGGTTAGGGCGATTTTGAATGACAAAGTTCAGACATTTTTTTATTTGAAAATTTACGAATATTTTTAAAAGTTTTAACTAATCTTTTAATTTTTGTATTTAAACAACAGTACATACAGGAGTCATGGGGGTAACCTGTGTATGTACTGTTGTTTGCACCCGTAAGCACAATGTTTTGTGCGCTTTCATAAACAGTGACTTTTCATACCAAAAATATAAGTTGTTTTCCAGCAAAAAAATTTGCTCAATGTTACATAGGTTGTTTGTTAGGCATGCGTTGCGTCTCGGTATACCTACCTATTATCCAAAATATGTGGTCACAGACTACATACCTATAATATACAGTCTTACAAAACCACATATCACAGCTGTCAACGTTTCAAGCGTTATACCGCTGCATGAAATTGATAGTTGCACTGTGGTCACATATTCATAAATATTGACATTATTATTGGGTTACCGCAGAAATATGAAACATGTAGTAAAATAGTCCGCATATTGCAACTCGTTCTCATAACTGCATTGAAATTTGTCATCGAGATAGCTTTCGACTTTATTGAACGTTTAAACTCGATACTGTTGTACGTATTTTTTTACTATCGTATGACTAATAACGTTCAAGGTTTTTGATCGATCGCGGTGTTTTTAGTAGTAGTCTGGAATAGAGTTGCTCGTTTATATGACGAGTAACTCCACTAGCTTTTTCTACAACCGCGTTAAGTTACGCCCTTGGTTACTGCTCCGCTCCCGTGAATCGTAATACGATGTTATAGTTTACTAGCTTCTGCCCGCGACTTCGTCCGCGTCACAGTTGATGTGTTATCCTACGGGTACCGTACATTTTCCCGGGATAAAAAGTAGCCTATGTGTTATTCCAGACTATAATCTATCTTTGTGCCAAATTTCATCCAGATCCATTCAGCCGTTTAAGCGTGAAAGAGTAACAAACATCCATCCATACATACAAACTTTCGCCTTTATAATAGTAGTAGGATACTGTTCCTAATGAATCTGGCTATCATACACAAAAATATTATTTCCAATCCGATTGGGAGTACTTTCAGCTTCATTACGTTAGTATTACGCTAGCCTTGTAATAAAAATCAGCTGATTCACATATTTACTCAATTTGACAAAATGTATGAATCATTATTTTTCGTCTTTTCAGGTTTTTGGAAAAAAAAAAAGTTATATCTATAGCTATATCTTACTTTACATATTTTTTTTCATTCCATCTCGTTATTTAAACATCAATTTCAATCTTTTATCGAATATTCAATATTCTCGAACTGGTTCAAGTTTGCTCAGTGAATCTAGTAATTACTTTGATGGCTCGTAGGTAGATACTTTAAACTACTACTACTAACTTAAACCTAAACTACTAACCTAGATACTTTATTAGGTACTCTGTGAAAGAGCCAGATTTCTGATATTTTTTTGTGCTCTATTTGACGTTGATATAAATATTTAAAACTTTGAAAAATGGTGATAAAAATCATGTGACCGTTTTTCATGAATGTAGATTTTTATTACAAGATAGACCCCTTTTTATTTATTTTGTGACTTTCGTCTTTAATCGTAAAAATACCTTAATTACCTAAATTGAATAACTAATATAAGTAAATACATGTTATTTTAAATCAAGTTTATTGTTTGTATAACTAATTCCTATAAATTCATTATTTTAAATATTAAAAAACTTAAAATTAGATAACACAAAGAATAATAAAAATAATAGTATAATATGTAAACATAATCTTCTAAAGCAAATTTTTCAAAATACATATTTACTATTTCTTAAGTTATTTCAAAAATAGGTGTTAGCTATATCCTTAAAATATGTATGGATGTGGAAAAAACCACAAGAATATGCAATCACTGTAATAATACTATTTTGTGGTTTCAATCTTCCTCATGGAAGAAAGGTTCTACGCTACCATCTGGGCACAATTGCCCATAATACCCGAAAATCCCTTTGATTAACTCCCCAAAGCTTCACAGTATATTATTAATATAACAGCCAATAACATTGAAAATTACGAGCTAGTAACGCCTGCCGAGTTTACTATTTCACCTCCATTTTTTATGGTTATGAGGGCCTAATGTAACAATGATGAAAGCGCTACGTTTGCCGAATATAGAGTTATTTTAATACTTCATGTAACGTCGATATGCGGTAAGCCCGTTCTATAGTACAAGTAGTGGGTACACGCATAAAATTAATCGTTTTGAAAGTACATTTTGTATGGATTAAATTCCATATTTGGATCATTGGTCTTGGTAAGTGAGATGGATAGGAAAAGAACTTTATGTTCTTTGACGAAAATTGTTCTAATAAAGAACTTTTGGGACATATAATAAAAGATAATAGAGCGGAGAAACAGAAAATAACATGTTGGGTTTAGATTCTTAGTCTCGCAAACAAAATTATATATGAGGGCATTTATTACTGTGCCTACGCACGAATCATTTACTTAAATTACTTTTGGTTACGAAGTGAACGAGTTTCGCCGACCTAAGACGAAGTACTCAGTGTACTTTAGACCACGTACTGTAATAACGCTTTACGATCACGTAGACCAATAACTGTTATCGGTCTAATCGCTGGCTTTCGATGTGTGTGACCTACGCTACCATTTCACCCTCCAAGTAACAGGTGGCTACAACATTCTTTTCAGGTTGAACCTTAAGAACGTTTATTGTTACATACTACCCTACATGGATTTTACAATGGGGTGCAAACATGTTGATAAACTTTCAACATTTTTCATTATGTATATTTTATAAAACACTCCACATTTTTGTTGAAAAACACTTTACATTTTAAATATCACCGGCCTTTAATAATAATTGTATCAATCTCACAGAATAAACGTTCACCGGCTACCGAACGACAACAAAAAAGTCGATATAAATAACCAAGAAAAATGATTATATTTTCTATAGGAACATATTTTAGTGAGTTTATTTCTTATAAAAATAGGTACTCGTATATACCCCGGTTATTGTACTTTGTATAATAAAGGACGGGTTCTCCGATAACAAGGGCCCCAATCGTAAGTAACCGTAGAAATATCTTATTTTTATCAGAAAAATAAATTTATATTTGTAACTTTGAAGTTTTATTTTTAGGTAGTTTGATGCTTCGTTGTGACCGGTCTTTTGTAAAAGGATGCCAGAAAAATCCAATGTATTTACTCTCTGACTGATTCTTTGAAGGAGTATCTATTGATTTTTTACAGGTTATGCGGGTCAAGTAAGGATTCATTTAGTAGCTGAATATGTATAGCATTCATTTTGGTTTAATTTTATACAAAAAAACATAATTAGTGTCACCTATTAATATGAATAAAACCTTTAAACTAATACCTGCGTATTCAAATTAAAAATGGATTGAATTTATGTTACATTTACTCTAGGCACTCGTGATAGGCCACCCGGTTTCTTAAATGAAATATTAATGTGACCAATAACAATGTGACACATGCGTTACTTCTGTCACACTGTACAGCCGTTTGTTGGTAGGTGTAGCTCCCATATACAAATGTATAGGTACTCTACATAATTATGTAACTACTAGTTAATACTTTTCCATTAATAACAAAAATTCAAAGCAATTTAGTTTAGGCATCTTTATCTATGAGATTTTGAAAGAAAGTGTTAAAAAGAAACTCCCTCATTTTATTGTTAAAGGCAAATTTAATAAATAAGGAACCAAACAACAAAAATAATAATTATGAATAAGTAATTAAATAGTTACAAAATATGGCTCCACAACTTTACTAGTTGTCTTACTACACAAAACATTAAACGTTTCTATGTTGTTAGTTTATGTCTCACTTGAGAAGTGCTATCTACCTTCCCGGGACATTTAACACGTTGGATTATGTACGCATAATAAATTCTCCTCCCGGCTTCCAACCTGATAATAAATATCATTTTGAGGTGAACCGTCTCGTAATTCTAAGTACGAATTTTCAAATTACAAAACCGTACTCGGATTAAGATGTCGTCTTTGTAAAAAGGAGATTACTGTTTGAGTTATTATTTTATTATAATCTCTGTTCGTTTCTGTATATTGATTACTGGTAAGGACGGTAATTTTTAGTTACGCCACCGGCGCGGCGTCTAGAGCTACATTAGGGGCATTGCTCGTTTAACAACGATCGTATTCTAATCTTAATCTGTCAAAAATGCCTCTCATTTGCCTACATTTTGGCTTAGATGAGGTTGCGACTATATACGTATTTTGAACGTTTTTAGTTAGAAAAATTGGCTTTCTGTTTATTCTTAACAAAGTTTAAATAGGCGTAACGCTTAGTAACTCTACAGACCACAATTTATCTACAGTACTAGTTTGTAGTAGGAGCTGGAATTTTCAGAGTGACGAAGTATTGGTTCAAAAGGAATAACAAAACGGTTATTAAGGTTTCACAAAGCAAAGTCAATAGCATCTGTCAACCGTACTCCGGGATCACCGTGAACTATTGCTGTTTATTTTGCAGAAAATCCAATATTTTTCAATAAGGAAGTTTTCAAAAACTATTTTCACAAAAAGAATATGAATCTCACTAAATAATGTGTCAAATACACCTATTCAATTTGTCCGTTCCTCAGAAACTTTTTCCACTTTATTCTCAAGCGTATATAGAAGCAGAAAAGGGAGATTTTCCAAACATCAAAGGCGCCGACGATTCTTACGCTAATGTTCGCCACGACCTTACAAATATTCGTCCAAGTGTAAAGTTGAAAATTCATTTCGAGAAATTTCGACTAAATGCTTAGGCTTTGTCCCTATATTACGGCGGCCCAAATAACTTTTGTTCGGAGGCAGTTTTGTTCCTGCGAGAGCGCCTGAGTTTTATAAACAGCGTAGCTAACTTACTTACGAGGTTACCCGAATGTGCTTCGTCGAAACTCGGGTTTTAGTAAAGATAGAAGGGAAGTTTGAAAGCTCCGCAGAAGATTGAAGTGTTATATTATGCATAAATTGCATAATACAAGAGTATGCACTCAGTTCTGTGTGTTAGGTTAATTATATTGAAAAGTTTATTGTATGAGTTGGTTGATAATGTGATGTCTTCTTAAGCGAAGCCAATTACCATGCTACTGGCTTAACGTAAGATAAGTTTATTATATAATATAGTGATATAGAGTAAAGGTACTGACACACACGCTCATTCCTAGAACGAAAACATTCTAGTAATGTAATCGCTTCTTAATAATATGTGTATGAAAACAGTGCTAGTAATAAGCCTGCTTGTTTGTAGGTACCAAAAGAGCATGCCGATTTAAAACACGCTCATTCAAGGTATGCCTTTTATGAGCATGGGCGTCAGTAGCTTAATGAGTTGATCATGTTACAGGTTACGATGAAAACCATACCTAATGCAAACTTGACGCCAGTCCACGCAGTGCGCACATAGTGGAAGAGGCGGCGATAAAGCGGGCGGTGGCGGCGCCGGCGCACTGGGGCCTCCGCGTCGGGCGCGGGCGAGGGCGCGGGATCGTCCGCCCCGCCCGCACCGCGACCCTCCACCGACGACGCCGTGGCGTTCCACACCCAGCTTTACTCAAAACGCTCCCGCGCCGCTAATGAAACCGCACCCTTACGCACACGATCCGAACACCCACATGCATTTCACTTTTCACTGTACACTGTCGTATTAGTACGTCACTATGTTAGTAGTACTTTAGGGTCGATGAAATTCTATTAAGTACAACATAAGGATATTAGAATTTGGTAGCACAAATGTTTAAGCCGCAGCTTTGATGGAGGGATCTGTAGTAGATATTTAGACCGCCTTAATAATTCAGAGGGCATCCACAACGAGCGGTCGAATGCTAAGTGTCTACTAAACTGCTCTGCAATATTTACGTTTGTCAATCTCTAAACTTTGGGAAATTAGTTTAGAATTTCATCGACTATTAAACACAAGTCACTGCGAAGGCGAATTAAAAGTAATTAGTGTAGCAGTTTTAACTTTGTAGTTACTTTTTGTTAAGTTTTCCAATAAAGCAAGCGTTAGAGAAGAAGCCGGGCATCTGTGAACAAAGAAAGGACGATTGTTAGTCTTGTTAGTGGCCGGTGACAGGCTAAATTAGTCCTTGTTAGTCAGGCTTTCCGTCCGTCTGTCAGTGTTTTATTATTTATAGCTACGTTGGGCGCCAATAAGGAAATTGAAGGAAAATCGCAAATCTCGACCTTTTCTATTTACATTTATCGAGTCGGATTTTCTTTGTATTGTAGGCTTATGTATCGATTGTTTGGATCTTTTTGTGTTCTTCGTAATCCATTCGTTCGTTTGAAAGGTTTTTATAGCAGTCTTGGAGAAGAAAGTTAAATGGGGTTAGGTTTTGCTGATTGTCTACGATATCAGTATATAACACGGTAAAGACAAAGGAACAATGAACCTGGTACGAACACGCGAAGATAATAAATCGCGCGTGTAAATTCGGTGGATTTTTTAATCGTACATTTCCGTTTCGTACATAATGATCTATACTAATATTATAAAGCCAAAGAGTTTTTTTTTGTTTGAACTCGCTAATCGCGGTTACTACTGCTCCAATTTTGAAAATTCTTTTACTAATTGGATGTTTACATTATGAACAACAGCTGCAGAATATAATGCACTTAAAAAAATAGGGGTCCCTAAAGAAATCAAGAGGACGAGGGCACAGGCAAAACCTAGTAATAAACATTCAGTCTGCAAGACTTTATTCAAATCAATAAGTGATACTTAATTTTCATATTATTATAATATTCAACCAAAATGCTATAGGTAAAGTCGTATTTACAAATCGAATCGTATACTTTTATGCTAGCGCGCCCGTACTAAGCCTACTAGTGGTTGATAGCACATTTATTGTTTTTTCAATGTCGAAGGAGTTTTATTTCTTTCCTTTAGTGGCAATTGAGTTTATCGACACTATGACTCAAGGCTCGATAAAGCATCCTTGAAGGAATCTACGAGGAAGCAAACTTACGAGTATGAAGGATAAGAGAATTAATACGACATTTGCGTCTACTTAATAATGATTAATACGAGTATGTAAATTAATCTTAATATATTTGATACTATCTGCAGAATATTCTAGTAATATATTAAGTAGAATTAAGATAGATAAGAAAATGAAACTATTAAGCCATTTTGCATCTACATTGAAGAAAACTTTTTCAGTACAGGGCGCCTGACTTATAAATACTAAAATAATTTTCCATATAAGTTTTTAAATACTATTTATATGAACAATATTTACAGACTTAAAATCAGATAAGATAAAAAATCCAACAATAAAAAACTTAATAAGTAAGAAAACAAGTCTTTATAACTTGGAACCTGCCAAACATTAAATCGGAAAGTGATACTATTAAAAATTGAATCATAAAAAAATCGACTTCAAAGAACAATTTGTTCTAAACAAGAAGATCACGTTTCAAGCAGTCGGCAATAGTATTTTTAGTTCAATTTTGCAGCTGCTAATTGCTTGTAAACTGATCTTTTACACCATATCTTTAAGGCAGCTAAAAGCTTGGAATGCATGTAATTCATCTATACTAATCAATACTCTAATATTATTAATTTGAAAGTACTTTGTCCGTCTGTTACGTTTTCACGACTAAACCACGGAACCGATTTTGATGAAATTTGTTACATACAGGGTACGTTTAAACCCCAAGAAGCGACTTTAATTCCGCGATGACTGACATTTATGAGGACGAAGTCGCGGGTAGCTATAGTTTATACTAGGTGTAAGAAAATCAACATTCCAATTGTCGGGTACTTGCTCTGTAGCGAAAAACTGATACAAGGCAAAAAAAAACTTTTTCTAAACTGAGCAAGTACACGAGTAAAGTATAAGCTTCGTAAGCTTCTATAAAAGTAAAAATCTGCTAACAAATGATCTTACAATGCCCAATCTAAACTTAATCTATAACAACGCCCAGCCTTATTAGTGGTTTGACTTACCAGCTAACGTCAAAGTTTAATCCTATACAAAGGGTATAGAAACTTCAACATGAACTTGGGGGAATTTCATTTGGCTATAGTTCCTAATAAGTCATGAAAGACGGTGGTAGGTACATGCGCTCTTTACTTTAGATTTACATTAGCGGTTAGTTGTGTGATACTTGTCATACTTGTATTAATTTTGCTAATATAGTAAAGACTGAAGTTATATTAAATTAAGTTTATTAACTTTGTTGTTAGTATGAGCATTTAGTGTTATTTATTTGAACGTATTTTTGACAAAGAGACTACAACAAATTATTGTAACAAAATACGGCTCTGGGATCCAGGGCCGTATTTAGGAAACTGACAAAGTGACATTTTTATCATAAAGTTTCACTATTGTCACTTTTTCATAACAAGTATATTATGAAAGCAAGAAAAGCTATAAAAGAAACTAGTCAAAGTGTCGGATTGTCGCCTATTACTTTTATTAAATTTGGCTTTGAAGGTAAAGTAGGTCCGAAAAAGAAACATCAATTGCAGATATCATCATATTCGTTTATTCCTTCTATTTTCACATAAGCTTCGAAATCGCTCTAGTTGGAAGTTATGCAAATGCAAAAGTACTGTTTTGATGCGTATGTGTGTGTTTATTTGACCCGTGGGGGTGCAAATAAATCGAGGTTTATCGAAACGTGATGATCGACTGTTTGGCATTGTGTGACGTCACGGTGTGTGTTTATTCTGTTTATTGTCATGGAAAATAGTGACACCTCAGTGGAGGTACAATTTTCAAACTGCTGGAAAATATACCACTGCTAATGCCGACCTGATAAATATAGTGAAAGTCTAAGTCAAGTAATTTATTTCAATTAGACAAAAAATGATTAGACGTCACACACACAAGAAAAAACTTGAAAAAATTGAATCTCGTTACATATTGATGATGAAAAAAAAAACACAAGATGATTATTAATTCAAAACTCTTATATAAAAAAATAAACAAGTATAGTTGTTTTTAAAAACTTCCCATTTAAAAAGCGGATTTTAAACTGAACATGTAAGCTAAGCATTTATCATCAAATATATAAACGACATTAAAATATAATTCACAAAGTTAAAATGATGAAAATATTTCGATTACATAAATTGTGCAGGCGTCCGTATAATTGTCCGGTGGAGAGTAGGTAGTTAACCTTTGACCCCAATTTAACTTTAAAACCGCCGCTAAATATGCTTTCAACCTAATTTCTCGATTTAGAAGATCGATTACAATGCAGCTGTGTTTATTTTTCATGAGCAACACCATTCTACGGAAGAACATGGATTCCATACAATTATGATCCTATAGCGTCGAAATTTTTCGTTGGTTTTATTTTTAATCAGCGATCTCATACGAGAGTGCAATACCTACACGATGAAAATGTAATGAACAGCTGTATGTTTTTTTTAAACCAAGGAAAAAATTGAGTTCTGCGAAGTCGAGAATTTTGTACAGAATTTATCGTAGGTACAGTTTGTGCTACAATATTTTTTCCACTTCTACCATGTAAAGGTTACAACTGTAGGTAATATTATTATCAAATTACACAGTGTTTATTATGTGTTTGAATAAAATATGAGAAAATGTAGTAATGAAACAATTCATCCAACAAAGAGATGCTAGAGGTTCTACGCTATGTGCTACGTCGTAGGCGTAGCTCACGTCTACGGCGTAGGCGTTTGAGGTTGATTGCCTACGACGTAGACATTCGTAAGTAAGCGCAGAATTTGATTGTCATTCAAAATAGTTATGGAAATCATAAATGGATATAAGTAGTTGTTGTTTAGCCAAAAATTGAATTACCCACATGTGTGGCTTAATATAAATCACGGCGTGAAGAACTCACTCTCCTAGCCGCCTGTCGCAGTTTTATATCTGCGGGGACAATGGGCTGGCTGTGAGCGCCGTAGAAACTTCTATCTCCACTAACACCGCCAAAACAGTCAAAATTAGGCTCTATCCAGCCGGGTTAAGAGTGTTTTGTTCCGCAAGATAAACATGGTGAGTATATAAATTAGAGCATGCGTCACTGTCGCGGCAGAGCGGCAAACGAAAGGATGGCTCGTAATAACCTGTGAAATGAACGTTTGATGACCACTTCGAGCCAGACCATGGAAGCTCCCAAGTCGCTCGTATAATTGCGTGCTTCGGCAAATCACTTGCAATTAAAGTTTCTTGATTAATGGCGAAAGGTTAATTGTGGGACTCGTGGAAGAAGTTGAAGTGATATGTTTGCTCTGTGCTAAAGCTATGTGTATTTCATTTGTGTATCATTCAAAGTGTATTTGATACTAATTAAAATCATGCCATGTTTACACAGTGTAAAACTACTTACGCTTAGATATTTCCATCAATAGATATAATGATTTAAGACGAAGTTATATACCATCACGCCTGTATTTCCCGAAGGGTTAGGCAGAGGTGTACCAATGTACACCCACAGTTCACCGGTATATTTAAGTCCCATGTAATAGGGGGCTAGCCTATTGCCATTAACCGGGCACAAATCCAAACTCCGGCTGCTACTGAGAATTTCATAGAAAAACCCAATAACACTTTTTGCTCGACCTGGGAATCGAACCCGGGACCCCTTGCACAGCAGTCGCACTTGCGACCACGAGACCAACGGGGCAGTTTAAGACGAAGTTATAAACACAAAACATCACGCTACGACCAAAGACGTAACACCGTTGGGTATACAGCTAGTGTTATAATAAACACAAAAAAAAAATAGAAACTTTCAAAGTTATGTTATATATTACATTGACATTATATTGACATCTAGCGTTTTGAAATAAAGAATTTTCTAAGATAAAATCACACGAAAAGCACTATCTATGATTGTAGTTAGTTTGTGTCCCGCCAAATAACTTGATTCCATAATATAATATTTTTTGAATCTCCGTACGAGATATCTTATTGTGTATCATTTTTAATATTGTGTTTTTTGAGTCAGGAGTCCTCCTCCAATCACTAGAATTTCAAAATGAACCAAATAATAAATGTCCTGAGTCAGGACAGTCTCTTTAACAAACTAATGAAACACATCATTACGAAGAAATAATGACATAACTTTACGTCCTCAACTTATAAATCCGTAAATAACATTAAAATCGAAAGAACAATAAACATTAAAGTCCTGTCGATGAACAAACAGCGCCTTGATTTAACTTCGCAAAACTTTGCTCCTCAATAAAATTAAATTTAACTCCTCCTCGTAACTGTTTGTCTAGATAACTGTTTCTCTCAGCATGTTATAATTTATACTGTGTTTAATTTAAACATGTTCTTGATTTAATGGGGGGGTTTGGGTGCTTTTAACATGTCTTCTCCCTATATGTATAAGGTTTTTAGGGAAATTATTAGAGACCTACTTACTAGTTTCTGCCCGCGATTTTGTCCGCGTGGAAGTCAAGTACATTCACCGTAATTGCTTATAACACTCAGTAATAGTGTATCTTCTTGCTTTCTATCAATAGTCTTTTTTTTTGCAATCAAGCCAGTACTTTCGGAGAATACCTCTTATAAACAAATGAAAAAAAAATATCTTTATAATATTGGTTAGAATGTGCTTTTAAAGGTTCAAGTAAAGTAAAATTAATGCCATTTGGAGCGAACTATTATTTTTGATGTCATCTATAAATGTGACTTTTATATGTGTTTTTTATATGGAAATGTTTCAGAAACCGCACTCCGCACAATTCCTCATTCTTCTCAAATATTAAACCTTACACTGACTTTAAATGAGAACTAGTAACACTTCCAGTGTTGTACTTTCCTACTTTCTATGTTAATGCTCACAATTCGACGCTGCGAAACAATTGACGGCGCCTGAGAATTACGACCAACATAAACTGTGAGTGTATACAGGATGTATATTTCGGTTTCAGTATATTATGTGTATATATGTGTGCGACTGTGGTCGTATATTTGGTCGTTTCTCCAGCTAGTAGGGGGTTTTGGAAGAGATTTAATGTTTATTAAACCGTCATTTCATTTGTATTTAGGTTTTGTTTTTCTTACCATGCCATTTATTAAATAGCTGATTGTATAATGGAAACCAAATTTCATAGTAAACAAAAAACAAAAAATTCTACATTAAAAAAAAATACTTTGGCGAGATGTCTATGGAGCAAATATCGTTTCTATAAATTACACTATGGATAAGTGGGATATAGAAGGTACGGATTTTAAATACCACAAAGAAAAAAAATCATCAAATTTAACACATAAAGAAATACCTTCCTACCCCTTCCTTCCTTTCTTTTACCTTTACCTTCGGGGAATACAGGCGTGATGGTATATATATAAAGAAATACATCACTCCCTTTGTGGTTTCTGCCTGGTTGTATGTATCAGTCCCCGAATGAAATTTTCATCAATAAACTGTGCAACAATTATAAATGATTAAATGCTCGGAACTTGTATCTCTCAATAATATCGGGTTCAAAGGAAAATAAATTTAAAAAGGATTCAGGACATTTAAATACCGACTACAAATTGAATTCACTTCACGATGACGTGAGTTAATTCTTTGAAATGGGAACCATTTAAATTGCTTCAGTTTTCTGTATTCATTTTAAACTATATCCAAATTGAAAATGACTTTTTAACGAGTTCCATTATCGTTTCACGACACAAAATGTTAAATGAGGTGTTAAATGCAATTTTAAAGGTAAGTATTTAAGTACGGTTTTGCATTAAACGAGCCTCCATGTATGACAATACTGTTGACCGAACAAGACTTACCTAGCATTCTGGCTGACAGTCTCTTACTAAAACCACGTCTGAGTCTCTGTATACCTTCTGTATATCTTCTGTGTAAGATATAATACCAGTTTATTATTTTTCCGCTGCAGGGCCATGAGGCATCTTCTTACACAGAGGAAGAGCTACGCTAGCTGCGCTAGTATGCTTGCTCAAGGCTTTTATTCATTGACTACAAGATTCCTCACGATGCTTTCCTTCACCGATGCCAATGATATATCTAAGATAAACTACGAAAACAATGTATGAATTGAATAAGCCACATTAGTGCTTGGCCGACTCTCAACTGTCGGTAAGACTTTTAGAGTTCGAATTCAATTGTCTAATCAAAATTTGACAGTGAACGAACCCACAATATCATGCATGAAAGCTTAACCACTAGGCCAACACGACATTAAAATAAAACACGAATAAAAGAAGAAAACATGCAACGAATCTACAACAAGTGCAAGTGTTTATGATTTACTAGACAATACTAAACTAGGTTCACTTGAGAAGATTGTCATGACATAGAATTCAAGTCTTATTTCAGTTACGCTTGGTTCACGGAAGCAAAGCTGCGGGCACAGCCAGCACTAAATAAGTATGTTGTTTTGAATGCATCTGAACGGTAAAACTGCAAGCAGCAAAATACAGGATTTTACAGTATTTGTGCAGAAGTTTTGTGGTCGAGGTCTCGACTGCTATAAAGATATCAAAAGTTTTCAGTGAAGAGAAGCTTTTGTTTCTTTATATTTAGTGAAATTCTCTATTGTATTTTATTTCTGGTGTAACACCCCGCCCCGTGACTCGGAAAGCTCGTAAAACTGTTGGCTGTTATTCGTAGATCTTTGGCAGTCTTATCAAGGGGTATCATGTTACCCAGTAACTGGTTTGTGGAGGTCAGATAGGCAGTCGCTTTATGTGAAATATTGGCATTCAACTGCATTCGGTTAGACTGGAAGCCGACCCCAACATAACTGGTAAAAGGCTAGACAGATGAAGATTTTATTACACTACTATTATTTCATTGTTTCGTTTAATGATTATACTAATATTATAGAGAGGTAAATACTTGTTTTTGTGTACTGAAAATACTGGCCCAATTATAAAAAACTTTTTCTGATCGAAATCTACACTACTGCCGAGTGTCATAGTATATACTTCATGGTACGATTGACTTACACGTGGAGAAGTTGCCGATAGAAACTAATAAATAAAATAAAAGCGAACCACTTCTTTTAATGATAATTTATTCTAATCTTTGCATTCTTCGCAACCGCAGAGAAGATAACTTTCTCAAGACAACGTTTCTCCCAAAGTATAACTCGCACAATATGAAATAAAGCTGTCACAACATATTTTTCTTCTATTCCCAGACCAACGTGTCCTAAATAAACTCCTGTATTCTGCATAATGCAAGAGATACTCTTTATTATACGTACCTACGTACAGACGCGCACAGGAGTATCTACATTCGCCGTAAAAGGTAGAAAAAAAAATAGAGGATCGTAAATCTTCGCAAAAGATAGTGAACTGTAGAAAATTATGGAAAGCAGTCCTCTATGTAAAGATAAAGGTTTCCCCCGGGACGAGGATCCAACTAAAGTTATTTGATTTCATTACCTATCTACCGACCTTCTGGTGGAACGAGAATTCTGATTGAATTACTCAGGTATTAGAGGCGATTTTCACTACGTTGAAGCGATGAACTGAGGTAAATCTGAGCTATTTTAAGGGCGGAAGCAGGCTTATTACACGCAACGCCATGCCACCTCAGTGAAAAACGCACTTATTGGCCACATTTCATTTTATAAAGCTACTTTTCGCCATTTGGCCAGTAACCACACGTGGGGCAGCTTCGGGTAATACAAGTGTGCAGCAGGCTTAACATTGGAAGTGTAACATATAGATATGGAATACTTTGTTTTAGTTAATGTTCTTGATATTGATTCTTTTTATTATTAATTTGATGGTTTAGAATACTAGATTTGTATAAATGAGCAGTTTTACTATCTGCCACTTAGTTATTTTATTGAAGACACTCTTGAACTTTAAATAGCCGGCCAGCCTGGGCCATTGTGTACAAGCCTCACATTTTTAACAGCATCGTATAACCGAAGTTTCCCAAATTAATGACGGACTTTTCCTCCATGATTCTTTTCAACAGTCACTAAACGCGCATACTAATTGACTTTGAAAAAAGTATAATTCTGCCTAGTTCTCGAGTTACCCTCGCTACGTCCCATTCTTCACCCGAAGACAAAACGTTTTAGGACTTTTAATTAAAATTAATATAAGGAACGAGCACCAAATGTTACTGGCTTAATTACGATCTGCTACACAATGGATTCCGTGCACAGGGTAAACCCTTGTTACCCTCCAATTTATGGCTTACCCTTATAAAAGTGGAGATTAAAAAGTCTCGATTAAGTTCATGTTGGGTTCTGAGTGATATTAGTATGCGGAGCGATTTTAATAACGTGTCTATAAAGTTCGGGTGTATTTTGTACGTAGATATGTTTGACAATGTTTTATTAATAACTAGTGTAAAAAGGCACTTGACGACGGCTGTTTGATGTGTCTTTTTTACCGTATAGTCCTTGACGATACGGTATTATTTACATTGATATTATTTCATTCAACTGTCTCGTTAGCCTAGTGGTACTAAGCGATACTCCTACGCTACAGGTCCTGAAGTTTTCAGTAGCAGCTCGGAGTTAGGATTTGCGCCCGGTTAATGGCAATAGGCTCGCCCCCTATTACATGGGACCTGAAACATACCGGCGAATAGTGGGTGTACATTGGACACATCTGTCTAATCATTCGGGGAGTACAGGCGTGATTGCATGTTATGTGTTCTGTTATTATTTCAAGGTTTTGTTTCCTTAGACTTGGTAACAATTTTGTTAACATTAACTTACAAGCCAAGTTAAATCTTTTATTTCAATTAGGCCATTAAAAGGCACTTTTGATTACACTTTTGACTTAAAATTTGGGATCTAGGAATTTAGCTATATGTTAAAACGCTGTTAATGATAAAAGAACTTAACATTAACAAGTAAATACAGCTGTAATGACGATAATATTCCTTTCATCTTTAGAAAAACATTTGCTTACATTACAGCTAAAGGAATCCTAGCCTTAACGTCTTTCCAATTCCAAAATCCATTAACGTTCCGTTTGAAAACGCCATTAAAAAGTAAATAAAAGAAAATGCAGGGAACTATAAAATTGTATTTTCTTTTTTCCATAGTTAAAGTTCTGGCGGTATGACTGAACTATTTAAATATTCTCTTAGATACCTAGGTACATAGCACATGCATTATATATGAGATAGCATGAAATATGCGTCTCTTCTCCTTTTGTTTGACGATAAAAATAAAGTTTCTATCTAGCTTTAATTGTATTTTTTCTTTTGCCGTTACGGTATTCTAGATTTAAATATTAAAGTTGCATTTAATGTTATTTAAATGAATGCTTGCATGGAATTTGAATAGAAAAATCATTTGAGAAAATGTTCCGTAGCTACGGTTGTATTTTCTATAAATGTTAGAACTTTTGTTTCATAATAATTTAGAAAGATACAATCTTCTCTTTTTGTTTTCAAATATACGATAACATGTCAATATGTCGTTAGCGTACAATCTCACCTGTCAACGACAAATGCGATTCAAACGACTAGCATAAAACCTCTTTTGTTTTTCAACCATTCCAGAATCCAATTTCAAAAACGTGCATTTTAATCAAGAGAAATGACAAACTTGTCACAACTTTTCAGGCTGGTAATGTCAAATTCTTTTATTTAAAGTTTTAAAGAGTTTCTCCTTGAGGCGTTGAAAATTGCTGTTATTTTTAGTATTTCAAAATAAATAAAAAGTTCTTTACTTACACTCAAGATAACAGGAGCTCATTGGTAGACTTTATGACACCTGAAATGAAAGAAAAATCAAATTAATATTGTACCGAGATATGGTTATTTCCACGGAGTAAAGAAAGTTATTTCTTACTAGCATGAGTGTTTATTTATTTAGGTTCTCCAAAAAAATATATACACAAAATATGACATAAATAATAATAAAAAAGGTATTACGTAAGTGTACTCCTTCACTTAGATGTTAGAGTTATGAGAATAAATCTAATACCTATGGTGCTGAAACATGTAGACATGTTTAAAAAAGTACCGAAAAATTTAGGTTATATTTCTGTTTCTAGATAAAGGTAACAAAATAAAAAAAAATAATAGTAATATCTCACCTCCAATTAACCCTCACGGAACTGCATAAATCAATACAAATAATATATTTTTACTTCCGAAGTAGGTACTCCAAACCAGATGAACGGTATCGGCGTCAATCGCGTTCGGGACACTTCGGCAACTCTCGGTGGCGATCGGACGCTCGTTACTGCATATAACCTTTGCGGTTATTGCCTTATTGCTCTGTTCAGCTCTGATCCAACGATGTGGAACTTATGCTGAGCTATTTCGGGATCAGTGAGTCTTTTGATAAGGTACCGACTACAGAAAATTTCAATAGCTTGGGTATTTTATTAAAGTATTTTTGTTGTTGTAAATATTTACGTCAATATATTTTAATAACCGGGCATAAATCCGGACTCCGGGCAGCTACTAAAAATTCTTGTTGGAAAAACCTAATAATACAAGCCGGACCTAGGAATCGCCAAAAACCTGTAACCTCATTTATTATGATACAAATACAAAGTTACTGTTAAATAAAATAAAGGTTGAAAAAAATCGACCTAATTAACTTTTCCACTAGTTTGTAAACAAAAATAGAATAAAATTTCAGAACAAAAACTAAATATAAAGCCACTAGAGCTTATACTAGGAATTGTTACAAAACTAATGTACGGTTTGCATGTACACGTGTTTTTTCATCTAACAACTTGCGTTTTTTTTTGCTGTTGGCTATCCGAAATCCGTATTGGTAATAAATTGGCTTTTAGTTAATTAAACTTTGTTGTTGATTGTACCTTTATCGATGTTATTGCAGATTTTAATTCAAAGATTGCAAAATAAAAGGGGTGTTATTTTTGTATTGCAATATTTTGTACGATACAGTACTATTATGTAAATTTCTCCTTTAGTGAATTGAGCTTGAGGAAGTCCCAATCCCTTGAAATGACAGTAAACTCTAAGTTCACTGCTTTTTGCTTTGTGAGATTTTTACAGAACAGGATAGCTGATTCAATGGATGGAAATCTACCGTAACATAACATTGGGTAAATATCGCAATAATGCTATTGTTATTTCGTTAAACACAAAGCAATGTAAAATGTTTTCCATTTACATAAAAAAATATCACTACAATGCAGTTATTTCAACAATATAGATAGCCTAATAAGTATCGTTATTGCACCTCATTTTGTTAAATAAATCTTTTCTAACTAATAAAGAGGTAAGATTTGTTTGTTTGTTTTTTACGAATAGGCTCTGAAACTACTGGACCAGTTTTATCCATTTTTCACCAATAGCTATATAACATCGCGCTATGTCCCACGGGAGTGGAGCATTAACCGCAGACGTAACTTATGGCGGGTGAAATAAGCCATGTGGGCAGAGTTGCGGGCATTTCGCTAGTTAAGTATAAACCGGCAAGAATGTAATCTAATCCAACCACCAATTTATAGTAAATTTTTCAAAGATCTTTGAAAACGGTGTTCATAGTCCTGAATTTAACTCACAAGCATTCAATGTATTTTCACAGCTCAAAAGAACAATCAAAGTTGTGTTTACCTTACTGCCATTCATTTTACCCTTCGTTCGGATGTATATTTCACATACAACAGACGTATTTCACATCAAATCAGCTTGAAGACATATCCTATACACCAGCTTTCTCATAATGATTGACATGACAGATTACACTTACGTGCAAAAAAATTAGGCCCCCGGCAAAATTCAAGAGCAATTTCCACGTAGACTATTGATTACATTTATTTCAAACTAGCTGTTACCCGCGATTTCGTTTGCGTTGTGGTTATAAAACAACAATGTTTTGTTTTCGCAACACTGTTTTTTTTATTAAAATAAATATTTTATTAAAATAAATATTGAAGTAGCTTAAGTTACTCCTTATAACATTAGCTATCTGCGAGTGAAGTCCCGTCGAAATCAGATAGCAGAGAACAGCAGGAACAAAGAGACATAAGACAAAAATGTTAAAAATTGATGGTTTGGTAGTACCATATTAATTATGCTTTCAGAATAAATTTAGTTACAAACTGTTAATTTGAAATTACAAACAGACTCTTCAATTGTATTTATTAATATGTATAGATAGATATACTCACAAAGATATAATGCGTATGTGCATATTATTATACGCATAATTGTAATATGTTACCAGAAAATCACAATAGAATTTTGCCGAGCGGCCTATTGTTTTTGCACGTGAGTATATTTTGGACCAGTGAATACCAAAATGTAGGCTGAAATTCCAGGTATTCCTAATTAACAGATACGTGTTATTATCTAGGGGACTGGTAGGTACATGCCACGTTATCCGAAAATTAACGTTCAGATGAATCAATGTTCAACAATACAATAATGTATGTGTGTGTGTGAATGAATATGCCAATAGGAATATACGCCGTTATGAATACGACAAAATTTTGTTATTGACAATGGTTTCAAAACATTGAATAAATATAAATGTCACGATGGCCCAGTATTTAAGGCGCGCTTGAGCCCACTACGGGTTCGATATCGGGGAAGTACCAGTGTGACATTGTGCATCTTTTTTAATGTACTTTAAAAAAATGCAAAAAATACAAAGTTTATCTTGGGCATTACTGACGTCGATAGTCTTAATGGAGATAACAAAAACCCAAACAAATCAACTCTTTAGCTGTCAGAATATAATAAACTGGTTGACTTTTCTCATTTTCTCTTATGTGTAATTGTACTCCATGTTTGTACCACTATGAGACAATCCCGTGTTATTTTCCTACAATTCATACTCGCTACCTCTGCCACTTACTTGAGCAAGTATCAACATTAGTATGTATCCGGTATCTCGGGATCTGTGTCAAGCAACTTTGGAACTCTCGAGCCCCACTCGTCCAATTACAAGAAGAAGTTGTGGAGAATCGACTCACAGTCGGAACCGGCTACTTTTTTGTTAACATGTTGTTTGGCATACTAAGGACGTTGCAAGTTTACCTCGGAAATCGGAAAGTTTGGATGACCAGCATCTATTTAATAGGTAGGTAGACTGATTGGTTAAAAGTTCAGGTTGCAGTAGAATATTCTATTGGTAGGTCTTAAAAGCTTTTGTTATATGAACATTGACGTAGGAACAATCTATGTATCACAACAATCAATTACCGCATAATCATTATTAAGAACGGCTCGAATATTTTGTTTAGTTCATTCTTATTAGGACAAAGTTTGTACAATTTTTTTTTGTATCTATCCAGAAGGGTTCTCATTTTGATGGTATTTTTTTTTGTGAAAATGTCAATCAACAAAAGTTGTCGTTAATTATTGCACCCACCGGGGCGGGTCTTTACATAAATTAATTTGGCAAAGAAGGAATATGTTAACACACGACTCTGCAACTGACTTCTTAAGTCCTACAATATACAGAAATTTTGCTCGCATGGTTGAAACACCATTTACCGAAGTTTTCTAGGAAAACTCTGCCCAATTTTCAACTAAAATAAATAAATGTGTTTAGTTACTTTATTTCAGTAACGAAATATGTAGTTACAAAAATATTTGGCTTCTCTTAAATTCATTTAACGAAAATTCCAAATATAGTCTGAGTAATAGGCTAAAAGTCACCCCCTAAGCTTGTAGAGCCATTATCTCGTACAGTTCAGGTACGAGGTTGTATCGCGGATGTGTGTCAAGCGACCCAGCCTCTTGACTCGGCGCCCAATTACAGAGCCGCCCGGATCGACGCGAAACTGACTAGTTTTATTCAAATTATTCCACGTGGGAGCTAAATGTACGTGTTTTTGTCGAAACGGCGAAACTGCTACGAGAGGGTAATACGAATATTTAAAAAAATCTGGCAGTCTAGCGTCTAAGCGATTTATGGTCCCATTTTTAGGTACCATGTTGAAGGTATGCTGCCGAGAATGTCGCAATGCGAAATCTTTAACGTCATAATGGAGGTAAATGTAGTCAATCGTGACATAATAACACAGACAACGGCTAGACGACGTGACCATGGCCTTTTAGGCTGTAGGTACCAGAAAATACTCTTGCTAAACACGGTGCGAAAAAGTGACAATCCAAAAAACAAAAGTATCAAGAAAGTGAGAAAATAAGAACTCACAATAGCTAGACGTGGTAACGAAAGCTACATTTTTGCCTACTGTAGGTACAAGACTAGACCCTAGTCTTGCACGCTACAGAAAAGTGTTGATTCTAGTAAAAAGTATCAATAAGTTGAGAAAATGAAACCGGATAATGGCTACACGTAGTAACCAATGCTATTTAAAACTTTTGATTAAAGTATAGAAAATACTCTTTTCATAATAAGCTACAAAGAAGTGTCAATTCTGGAACAAATCATCAAAGTATGTACGTTTATCCACACGCAAATAGTATGTATAATTATCAAGAGCATTGTGCTCTAAGATCAGTGTCGAGAACTTCTCTCTAGAGCATCTCCAGTCAGCCAATTACAAACAAGCTTATCGAATCGACGCGGGAGTCGGAACCATCTTCTTTTTGTAAAGGAACGCTGCAAGAAAGCACAACTTCAAATAACATGATTAAGGCTGTTTTGGTTTGAAAGCATCCTTGTTATTCGCGACTTTTAAAAACAGAAAAGTAAGCTCCTCGGCAAGTTTTCAGTGTTGTATCGATTAAGATTGTGAAATAAATCTGTTTAAGATTGTTTATTGGGAAAAAAATCCCATTGATTTTAAACAGAATCTACAAATTAAGAGTTTTGGGTATAATCGGAGACAATTGCGTTGAACTGTTTATCTCCTTTCGTCTATAGTAATAAAGTTAAAAAATGGTTAACCGCACACACCTACAAATTTGACTGCCAACAATATCGATTGTCAATTATCCTTGTCTCAAAGTATGCACACGTATAAGTATGTTACCTAAGCAAATAAAAACATAATTTTTAAAATGCTACAGTTACGTAGAAACCTACTTATTTTTAGATAAATAATCTATATATATAAAAGAAAGTCGTGTTTGTTACAACACTTATAACTCGAGAACGGCTGGACCGATTGCCATGGTTTTTGATTTGTTGGATTTGTTTCCGTCCCGAATAGCAGAATACATCTTAAAAACAATGAAACGAAAAAAAAAAGTCGGAAATGTCGGTTGGGGTAGGGTAGGGTAGGGGTAGTGGTAGGGTAGGGTAGGGGTAGTGGTAGGGTAGGGTAGGGGTAGGATACTACGCGAACGAAGTCGTGGCGGGTCAGCTAGTATAATATATATTTTAGTCTCTTAGTCGCCTATTAACCCAATCATAACTCTTTCAGCGACTTCACATAAAAACATGAATAGTATCCTTTTTGGACCAAAGGTACAATCATCAACAATACAAAATGGCTGAATACGCAAAACGTGAGTCCATCTGGACGTTATCTGAGCCTTATCTCCGATTTACTGAGGAATCCATTGTGTCCGTATTATAGGTATTTATATATCGGGTCGCCAGTGTAATCCGCTTTATCGTGTCATGTGTGAGATATTTACTAGAAATGTTTTATTATTACAGTTTTACGTAATCTATACTATATTATACAAGCGAACTAAGTTACGCCTTTGGTTGCTACTCCGCCCCCGAGGGTCGTAGCGAGATATTATATAACCTATAACACTCATAATTAAAGTGGCTTTCTCGGGTAAAATAATTTTCAAAACCGGGTCTATAGATCTAGAGATTACCCCCTACAACCTCACAAACTCACAAACTTTACCTCTTTATAATGTTAGAATAGATGTAATATCTTAAAGCTAAAGAGTTTCTTTGTTTGAACGCTCTTTTGTAGCAGAGCTTAAATATTGAGAATTGGTAGAGGAGTACATAGTTAAGAAGGTATGCGTAAATGCTAGATTCAGTGCTACGGCGTCTTTTGGGTATCAGGTCCATTACTCACTTGCGTTCAGGTGTAATGGCTGGTTTTCATATATCTTTTACAAGATATTATAAAAAATCATTATTCTTTATAGCCAGGCATTAACTTCGACCCGACACTTATTACACAAAACAACACACAACGAATTTAGTTAGCCTGTCACTAAATTCTACTAATTTGTAGGTACAAGACGTGAGATTACCCATTCATCAGGCATTTTTGACAGAGTGATATTATCATTATTTTATTTTATAAAATTTTGTTGTAAATAAAATGATTTATTTACAAATTAAATTTTATAAACAATATTTATCAAAAATGTCTGTAATAAAATGCAGGAATATTCTCCTTTATTTTCAGGTGAGTAGTGAATTCTCAGCTAAGTTTAGATATCTCCAATTAACCCCCAAGGTATTGTAACAAGACCAACTGAGGTCAGATTGCAAAGGTTCCATGTACCTAATATCGTTTCTAACAAGCTGTGCCACAATATTCAGTGTTGTTTTTAAAACAAAATGTCAAGTTTTTACAAAACCTGTCAGTGGAAATCTTGAAAACAGTTCACTTTGTAATTAAAATTTGTGTATTAATATTTCTAGAGAAAACTTTGTACATATTGCTTGCACGGAGTAGCGTAAGAGTTGAATTGGCGAAGTTAAAGTTTATATGGAGAAGTGCAGAAAGTTAGATTGAAATAAAATATGAAAAATGGTCGAATTCCGGCAACTGCATGGCTACTGGTATATAAAGCTCAACATCAAAATGCAATGCCAAGAAAGAAGATGATTGTTACATAGTTATGAGGCATTTTGTGACAGGTTGAGAATGGTGCACATTTCCATACTTAGAGCGCATTTTTGAAAAATAATGTACAGTCAAGGGTGACAAATTAAATCATTTCAATAAGATCATAAAATGTTAGTTATAATGTATTTTTGTTTCTCCTTTTACCTAACACGGTGTCTACATTTTCTTCTAAACAATCTCCAATCGCAGGTATGCTCAAAGAGACTTCTTTAGAAGTAATCATTACCTTTGTAGGCACGTATTTTTCTGTTCCTTCATCTTATTTGTTTACATGTATGTGTTTATGTAAATGATTAAATAAATAAATAAAGTAATAACGTCCGTAGTTTACAAAACAAATAATCAGTTCCATTTTGAAATAAGCGTTTCACCAAGTGATATCAACACGAGCTACGCTGCGTACCTTTCGTAGCTCAAGTGGCATTTTGCGTTCAAAGAGCACAATTGCGCTCAGTAATAACAGCTCGCCGACCCACTATGCCCCGTGACAACAAAGGATGACGCAACAGTATAACAAATGAGGATATATCTACTCGTAAACTTTACATCTATGTGTTGAGGAAGTCGGTTTTTATAATCACTGTGTTGAACCGCGTACGCACTGGACTTGATCGTGTTGATAAGAATAATTTTAAAATTAGAATTTGAAAGTTTCTTTTTATAAAAACAAAATGCAAATTTGAATTATTGCAGGCTTTTGTTATATATTATATTATTTCTACTATTATGAGAATTATAAACGCTAATGTTTATGAAGATCAATGGAAGTAGATGTCTTTGTTATAGATAGAATTGAATAATGATGAGGAATTGAATTAAATGTAATCCAGTTTTTGAGTCCCCGTGGGAGAATTTTGGTTGGTTGATTCTGAAATATACACAGATGAAGTCGCAGCCAGAAGCTTTAAGTTATAAGGCTTTTAATATTTAAAACAAAGCTTGCGAATAGCTTTGTTTTAAATATTAAAAGCCTTATATTTTCGGTTTGTGTTAGTTTACGAAGGGCATTCCTACAATTGAATCTGTGTGTACAGATAAAGATTACACAAAGTGACGGTGTGGAGTTCTTACTCCACACCGTCACTCTGTGTAATCTTTCAATCAGCATGTTGCCTTCAACATGCTGTCATCTTATAGTAGCCTAGTACCTCAATCTCGAGACTCAGTTAATTTCTGAGACCAATGTAAATGGAATATCCACACTATTCATATTATAAATGCTAAATTAACTCTGTTTGTCTGTCTGTTACGCAGACCAAACCACTGAACTGATTTTGATGAAATTTCGTACGGAGTAAGTTTGAACCCCCAAAAAGAGCATAGACTACTTTTTTTCCGTGACTTCGTCCCCGTCTGTGATAACTGACACTAGTCACGGGCAAAAGCTAGTATATCATGACCATTATCCGTCACAAACGCCACTCAATCACTACCTGGCATGCAAGCTCCGAACCATCAAAGGGTCTTGACGTGTTCCTTTGGAGGCATGTGCTCGTGTTACTGCGATGCAACCGTACACTGACTGTCAGGAACTAGAATATGGATTGTAGTTGATAGGTCTGGATTTAAAAGCAAATGTAATTAGTAATAATACCAGCCTATTATTATCCCACTACAGGACACTTCTCGTACAGAGAAGGCACGAGTATTGATCACCACGCTTGCTCAAGGCGGACTGGCGATTTCAGACTTATAATATAAGTCCAGGTTTCCTGGCACTGTTTTCCTTCACCTTCAGTGATGTCCAAGATGGACTTAGAAAGTACATAAGATATAGACAAAATCACATTGGTAGGTACTTGCCCAAGCTCGGTTGCGAACCGGCAGCGTCGTGCATGAGAGGCGGGTGCCTTAATCACGGGGCATCAACGGCTACCTATTAAAAGCAATGCTGAGAATAAAGGACGATGACAAAATTTGTATGGGACCCGTCCCCCCCCTCCAACAGATGTTTTGTATGTGTCAGGGGGTGCTTAAGGATCTATTAAAATACCAGCAATCAGTTTTAACTCCAAAATCCATGGGGTTTAGAAAAAAAACTAAAAAAAAAAAAAAATTTTTTTACTTCTAATTCCTTACACTTATGTTATAAGAACTAAAATAACAATATTTAAGGCTATTATGAAGTGTATACAGTTACACCGAACGCCGTGCGGAGTCAAAGATTGTAAATCAAATTATTGTGTTACCTACATATTTTACAAATATGGAAAATAGGTATATTAATTGTCATTAATTATTATTCTATTCAGCAATTCTGCCGCTGGATAAAAATCGAATGTACTGCCCAAGCCCCATGTACCACGTAAAACGAAATAATACGTATACAAGGTGGCCCCCATGTATGTTATACGATTTTTTTGTTGTTTAGGAATTTGACGATTTTTTATTTTGTTTTTAGATATTCTTACCTGACCATCAGAACTTGATGGTTTCTAGTCTTCTTGAGTAACATTTTTTTTAAATATGAATCCTGAGGTCTACCTTCGGTCGATAAAATCTGACTGTCTTTTCATCTCCTAAAGCGACTAAAACTAAGTTCAAAGGGTTATTTTTTAAATTCGTTCCAGATTTTCTATCACTCAAACAAAAAAACAAAAGACGGGTGGCAAGTACCTCAAAGTAGATTTACAACTTTAACGGACCCTCAGCTTTCCAAAACAATACAAATAACCGGTAAATAACCAATTTTACTGGTCAGTATTCGGTGTAATTGCAACTTGAACATGGTAAGGCGAAAATATCAATATTTAAAAAGTGTTATTGGGTTTTTCTATGAAATTCTCAGTAGCAGCTCGAAGTTTGGATTTGTGCCCGGTTAATGGCAATAGGCTCGCCCCCTATTATATGGGACCTAAAAACATACCAGCGAAGTGTGGGTGTACATTGGTACACCTCTGCCTAACCCTTTGGGGAATAACGGCGTGATAGTATATATGTATGTATGTGTGTATCAATATTTTAGTGTTCAAGTGCAGAGGTGTACATTGGTACACCTCTGCCTAACCCTTTGGGGAATACTGGCGTGATAGTATGTATCTATGTATGTATGTGTGTATCAATATTTTAGTGTTCAAGTGAACACATGCCATGACGCCTGTAATCCCCGAAAGGTTAGGCTGAGCACGTGTACCAATGTACACTCACAGTCCGCCGGTATGTTTTAGGTCCCATGTAATAGGGGGCGAGCCTATTGCCATTAACCGGGCACATGTCCTAGCTCCGATTTGCTAATAAAAACCCAATAACACTTTGCCACTCGACCTGGAAATCGAACCCAAGACACCTAGCGTAGCAGTTGCGCTTAGGACCACTAGGTTAACGAGGCAGTTGCTCAAGTGAATGCTGATAACAATGAATTTCAACGGATTTTCATCAAGTTTTCAATGCAATATGAGCTCTATATACCTAACTGTTTTTATAATAACGTTAGTATTTAGTAGTAGTATCTACTTTAAAAAGTTAACCTAACTTTTTAAACTATTCAGAATCACAATAATGCAAAAATTAAACATGACAAAGCGCTCGAAACTTGATGTGAGATCGTTATTATTAATTTTCATTAGCTTTTACTTGAACACAAAAATATAGATATTTTCGCCTTATCATGTTGAATTTTCAATTGCACCGAATTTGACCGGTTTGAAAAAAAGACCGCTCAACTCTTATCGGGGTTGACCTCGATTCCCCATTTCCAGGACCGAGTGCCTAAGGAGTTTTGGGGAGTGCAGGGGAAAGAATCAGGGTTACGGCTTTGAGGGACCCCCGCGTTTATGGGGTGCACCCTCGATACGATAGCGGAAGGTGCATGTGATGAATGGTGTATGTGATCTTGCGATCGTTAAACCACTTGGCCACTTCGCCTTGTCTTTTGCCTTGTCTTGTATGGAAGCTGAAGCGGGGGGAGTACTCAGGGGCTCGAGGGAAGGCTGGTCGCTGGGAGAGCGAGTGCGGGGGGCCGCGGAGGTGGTAGTGGTCGCGGCTTTTTTGGCCTTGGAGGCCTGGTAGGAGGGTCTTCGCTTCTTCCTTCTACTTACGACGACTTAGAGCGGGCGGGGTTGCTGATATAAGTTGCAAATGCGCTGCTTTAGGCATCACCTGCAGCCGATCGTTAATATATTTTGCTGATTCTTAACAGATGTTGGGGAGGACTGTATGTGTTCAATGACGATACTGGTACTTAGTTGACTGCTTTATTGCAAAAAAAAAAAACTCCAGACCGATTCCGGCCACGGCGGCTAATCTTAATGCAGACTAGCCTCGTACGCAGGAGATATTATAGTGCACAAGTGTGTGCGCAAACACAGGTGCACTCCCTCTTTCCTAACTCTCATAGCCCGATGGGACGGCAATCCGACACGACCGGAGAGAGATCAGGCGCAGGACCAACGGCTTTACGTGCTTTCCGAGGCACGGGGGTGTCACACCGCCAACTTCCAAACTCTGGGCTGCTAATGAGAAATTCCCAATGGAAAAACCCAATAACACTTTTTGCCCGACCCGGGAATCGAACCCGGAACCCCTTGCTCAGCAGTCGCGCTTGCGACCACTGCTTTATTGCTAAACAGTATACAAAAGGTATACATAACAAAGACATTATTTTAATTATGTACGTCTTCTCCAGACCGATTACGATCACGGCAGTTAATCATAATGCAGATACAGAGTAGGAATAATATCCTACTCTCCTGCGTACTTGGCTAATCTTGGCACTATAATTAGTGCACAAGTGACTGCGTAAATACAGGTGCACTCCCTCTTCCCAAATTCTTATAGTCCAATGGGACGGACATCCGATATAACAGGGAAGAGATCAGGCGCAGGACCAACGGCTTTACGTGCTTTACGAGGCACGGGGGTGACACACCACCATCTTCTAAACTCCGGACTTTTACTGAAAAAATCCTAATGGAAAAACCCAATAAAACTTTTTGCCTGACCTGGGAATCGAACCCAAGACCCCAGGCGCAACAGACGTGCTTGCCACCACAGGACTAAAGGGGCAAATATGGTTACTATAATAAAACTTTGAAACAAACTGTTATTTTGTACCACAAAATAATCCTTTTAAAACTTGATTTTCTGCTTATCTCCCATACTTTAGAAAAATGTCGTCATAGTAAAAAATGATCAACTTTTTATCAGCTTTTGATTGAGATACATTTCAATTCTGTTGGTCGAAGTAAGGTTGGGGGGACGTTTTCAAGCATCGTCCTTTGTGAAGTTTAATGCAGTGAATCCTTACCTTTACTAGCCGACACCTGGCGGTACTATTATTTTTAATAGCGGCGTGTGACTAGGATGTTTGAAACCGCATTTTATTAATTCTAAATTTAACGAACAATGGATTTTGACGTTTATGACAAACAATTTTTTACGAGGTCAATGACTACGTCATAACTGCCTAAGTCATAATAGTGAAAAATATAATAATAGACTGATATGCGCTGGTCAGGGTTCGATCCCCACACAGGACAAATATTTGTATGACCTACAGATAGTTGTTCCAGGTCTTTCTGTTTGTATATGATTGTTAAAGCACGCATGATACAGGAGAATTAGGAAGAAGAAGAAGAAAGAAACTAGCAAAATACGTCAGAACACGTCACAAGCAAGCGATTTTCTATTCAAAATCCAGCTCAGTAAAGCCTACATTAAATTGTGCTGACTTCACACCTTGATGTGGTAAGGGTTAATCGAGTATACTATAGTTACGCAAACGATTGGCTTGCAATCTCTCAAGGCGTAGGTATGTATTATTCATAGTTTCAATGCACTTAGTGGCTCTCCCTTGATTCTGGTTGCCTGGTATATCACGAGAGGAAATATGGTGACGTAATTTGCCTACGGAACCATTACATTACTAATAGGGGATTATTATTGTCGCAATGTTCTATATTGATTGGTTATACAATAATTGAGTTACGTTAATTTAGTTTTCGTGTGTTACGTTTGGCGCAACCAAACACAGAGATTTTTCACATTAAGAATAAAACCTCAGCCTAGCCTGTTACAGCCCCACTGAAGGACGAAGGCCTCTTCTCATACAGATAAGCCACGAGCATTGATAACTACGTTGCTCGAGGGGGATTAGCGGTTTCAGACTTATATTAATAACACACGAGTCCAGGTCTCCTCACGATGTTTTCCTTCAACGACGTCAATGATGTCCAAGATAAACTTAGAAAGTCTTTTTCTTCTTTATCGTGTCGGCAGTAAAGACTAACACCCTAGTGTCGGAGTTTCTAAGCCGCCTCAAGGGCCTCTGACATGGTCAGCCAAAGTCATAGCCGCATACTATAAACACTTAATATTGTATTCTGTTACACTCACAGATCAGGGCCTGTGAAATACTTGAAATAGCACTCCCATTCTATATTTCATGTTGGCAAAAGAAAACGGAAATTCACCGACAATCTCTCGGATGTAAAGCTTTTACAATTTAAAGTGCCGAAGCGATTCCAGCCGTTGACACACTATAAAATGGATAGAAAGGCGGGGACTTGATCAAATCGCTTTTAAACTGCATCCCCGAGAAGATATGCATACAAAATGTAAGTTATTTACACACAAAAGATCTGGAGGTATAAATTATGTCGGCGACTTGCTAGACTGTGTGTCACGTAATAAGAAGTCTGAAACTGCTGGGAAATTAGATAGGGGACTTGTACTCGTACATAAAAAGGTCAGTAAAATGAAGTACCTACTGGCGTGGATATTGTAAACATATCTTCATTATATAGTTTTTTTGGAATCACAGCTTTTCTTACAATCGCTTAAATAAACGTAGTTTGTGCGTAACATAAACTATTTAACCAACAACCTTGTAATCGCAAAAAAAGACAGCTATTCTGCAAAATTAAAATCCACTGCTTTTTTCGGGATTTCAGCGTTGGTCCCAAAGTACAAGTAATTCATAAAAAAACCTCTATTCAGGTTTACTAAAGTGTTATAGTCATAGTTTAGTTGTTCCCATATTTTTATAAACTGATCATTACAAGAATATGTATGAAATTACGGCTTTGAGGACTTTTAAGTTTTGATTCTGTTTTTCTTCAGAGTGGTCGGCTGGGAAACATGAAACTTATTGCTGCTATATAGTGCTTTTTAACCCATTTATAGAACGAATATCATTTATTACTTATAAGACCGTATATATTTGTCAATGATCACACATACCGTTGAATAGTAGTACAAGAGTAGTACATTATATAGTGTACCCAAGCACAGAAATTAGTAAACATACTCGTACCTATGCAACCGTAAACCCTTTCGTTACGTATGTTACGGCACATCGCTTAAGGCGACGAAGAAATGACGTGTCATGTGCAACGTTCACAAGAACTGTTCCCGAATAGGTTACGTTCTAAACTTCGTACGCAGCCTGCCGAGGATGCCGATGTAGGAAGTAATTGGAATTTAAAATTAGAATCTTGGTATGCGAAAATCATAGGTATGTTGCTGGTTTTTGGAGCAGGAAATTGCGCTGAGTTGGGTATGTTATTGCGATGGGTTTTGTTTTTGTAAAAACTTGTATATCTGAGCAGTTTAATTTAAATTAAAATTTTAATGGAAACGTCCTAAAGTGATAAACATACATTTTTTTCGCATTACTGGTAGTTTTCCAAGACAATATCTTAAAAGTAATATTATATATTTTATAAGACTTTGCCACTTTTACTTGTTGAAATATATATGTGCACAACACACATGCTTTGTATTAAATTATAAATATTTGTTTTTCAAATCAAACCATTAATTTTAAATAAACCATTTACAGGCACTTTTGAATTATCAAGGAGTCAGTCAGAACTTAGTTTAGTACTAAATCAACAAAGTAGGTACCGAAATAACAGTAAGATGTTATTATATTGTATTAGTTTGGAACTTTATCTCAATTAGACCATTAATATTCACCTAAATAAAGCACAAAGATCTTGCGTAGCATAAACTTTATACTAGGCTAAATATATACATTATGTCTAGTCAAATCTATTCTTATCTATTATATCTAATTCTACACTATTCTAAAAGCTCTTTATAATTATCTCCACTAAACATTTCCCGAGAGCGAAGAATATATTTCATTATTTTTCTTTTTTCGACTTAAAAATCCGTCCAGTGCATTGCATCGAAGTATAAATAAATAAAAATAAATATACCATCACGCCTGTATTCCCCGAAGGGTTAGGCAGAGGTGTACCAATGTACACCCACAGTTCGCCGGTATATTTAGGTCCCATGTGTGTGTGTGTGTTTGTTTTAAGTACCATCCGAGGACGTGCGTATGAATACACAAGGCACGACCGAGGACCTTTTCAAACCGAGGACTTTTTCGAGGGTCCTCGGTTTGACTTGACCAAAGATTCGTATTCTGCGAGCGATTTTGAGTCTTTCTGTATACTTAATAAGAAAAAGTTGTCTGAACCTCGGTTTGATCAAAAATATTCATAATCTTACACTCGATTTGTGTATCCACTTAGTGGCGCCACTGTCGCCTCACACACAGCCTCTTTACACTCATTTCACGTTTGTTGTATTATACGAGGACCTATGTGTTAACTTTAACACAAAAGTCCTCGGTTAGGCAGCTTTTCCGCGCAATGTGTATTTAAGACCTCGGTTAGGCAGCTTTTCCACGCAATGTGTATTTAAGACCTCGGTTTGCTAGATTTTCCAAACAGTGTGTATTTTAGTCCTCGCTTTAACAGTTTCCCTCGTGTGTAGTGTGCTATCACTGGGAACTCCTAAACAGTTTATAGCATCGTCTTCAAATTTAGCATACGCGTTAGGTTTACATAGTATAACAAATATAATAACCAAATTGTGCTGAAGCTGCAGCCAGGGTGCTTTCTTCATGAGGGAACTCCTCAACAGATAGTAGCACCGTCTTCAAATTTGGCATACGCGTTAGGTTTACATAGTATAACAAATATAATAACCAAATTGTGCTGAAGCTGCAACCAGGGTGGTTTCTTCATGAGGGAACTCCTCAACAGTTGGTAGCACCGTCTTCAAATTATGCATTCGCCTTAAGTTAACATAGTATAATAAATATAATAACCAAATTGTGCTGAAGCTGCAGCCAGGGTGGTTTCTTCATGAGGGAACTCCTCAACAGTTGATAGCGTCGTTCTCAAGTTTGTCATTTAATATTATTTGTTATGTATTTTTCATTGTACTTTTTGATTGTTTCAAATTTTGCTGCCGTCATTTCACCTAGGAAGACATTTCTACTTTTGATTCTTCATGAAGAGCACACGGATTAAGCACCCATGACAATACAACAATTTATGGTGAAAAGAAAATCATAATGTTGTGTAATCTAAGCAGGCGTGTACATAGGAGTAGCTTCTAACGATTTGTTTAAGGATTCAGTCAACCTTTCATTTTCTCTCTTTCTGAAGAAACCACCCTGGTTGCAGCTTCAGCACAATTTGGTTATTATATTTATTAAACTATGTTAATTTAACGCGTATGCCAAATTTGAAGACGGTGCTACCAACTGTTGAGGAGTTCCCTCATGAAGAAACCACCCTGGCTGCAGCTTCAGCACAATTTGGTTATTATATTTATTGTACTATGCAAACCTAACGCGTATGCTAAATTTGAAGACGATGCTATAAACTGTTGAGGAGTTCCCTCATGAAGAAACCACCCTGGCTGCAGCTTCAGCACAATTTGGTTATTATATTTGTTATACTATGTAAACCTAACGCGTATGCTTAATTTGAAGACGATGCTATGAACTATTGAGGAGTTCCCTCATGAAGAAACCATCCTGGCTGCAGTTTCAGCACAATTTCGTTACTATATTTATTAAGCTATGTTAACTTAACGCATATGCCAAATTTGAAGACGGTACTATAAACTGTTGAGGAGTTCCCTCATGAAGAAACCACCCTGGCTGCAGCTTCAGCACAATTTGGTTATTATATTTGTTATACTATGTAAACCTAACGCGTATGCTTAATTTGAAGTCGATGCTATGAACTGTTGAGGAGTTCCCTCATGAAGAAACCACCCTGGCTGCAGCTTCAGCACAATTTCGCTTTTATATTTATTAAACTATGTTAACTTAACGCATATGCCAAATTTAAAGACGGTGCTACCAACTGTTGAGGAGTTCTCACATGAAGAAACCACCCTGGCTTGCAGGTTCAGCACAATTTGGTTATTATATTTGTTATACTATGTAAACCTAACGCGTATGCTTAATTTGAAGTCGATGCTATGAACTGTTGAGGAGTTCCCTCATGAAGAAACCACCCTGGCTGCAGCTTCAGCACAATTTCGCTTTTATATTTATTAAACTATGTTAACTTAACGCATATGCCAAATTTAAAGACGGTGCTACCAACTGTTGAGGAGTTCTCACATGAAGAAACCACCCTGGCTTGCAGGTTCAGCACAATTTGGTTATTATATTGGTTGTATTATGTAAACCTAATGCGTATGCTAAATTTGAAGACGATGCTATAAACTGTTGAGGAGTTCCTTCATGAAGAAACCACCCTGGCTGCAGCTGCAGCACAATTTGGTTATTATATTTGTTGTACTATGCAAACCTAACGCGTATGCTAAATTTGAAGACGATGCTATAAACAGTTGAGGAGTTCCCTCATGAAGAAACCACCCTGGCTGCAGCTTCAGCACAATTTGGTTATTATATTTGTTATACTATGTAAACCTAACGCGTATGCTTAATTTGAAGACGATGCTATGAACTATTGAGGAGTTCTCTCATGAAGAAACCACCCTGGCTGCAGTTTCAGCACAATTTCGTTACTATATTTATTAAACTATGGTAACTTAACGCATATGCCAAATTTGAAGACGGTGCTATAAACTGTTGAGGAGTTCCCTCGTGAAGAAACCACCCTGGCTGCAGCTTCAGCACAATTTGGTTATTATATTTGTTATACTATGTAAACCTAACGCGTATGCTTAATTTGAAGTCGATGCTATGAACTGTTGAGGAGTTCCCTCATGAAGAAACCACCCTGGCTGCAGCTTCAGCACAATTTCGCTTTTATATTTATTAAACTATGTTAACTTAACGCATATGCCAAATTTAAAGACGGTGCTACCAACTGTTGAGGAGTAACCACATGAAGAAACCACCCTGGCTTGCAGGTTCAGCACAATTTGGTTATTATATTGGTTGTATTATGTAAACCTAATGCGTATGCTAAATTTGAAGACGATGCTATAAACTGTTGAGGAGTTCCTTCATGAAGAAACCACCCTGGCTGCAGCTTCAGCACAATTTGGTTATTATATTTGTTATACTATGTAAACCTAACGCGTATGCTTAATTTGAAGACGATGCTATGAACTGTTGAGGAGTTCCCTCATGAAGAAACCACCCTGGCTGCAGCTTCAGCACAATTTCGTTATTATATTTATTAAACTATGTTAACTTAACGCATATGCCAAATTTGAACACGGTGCTACCAACTGTTGAGGAGTTCTCTCATGAAGAAACCACCCTGGCTGCAGGTTCAGCACAATTTGGTTATTATATTTGCTGTACTATGTAAACCTAACGCATATACTAAATATCAAGACGACCCTATCAACTTTTGAAGAGTTCCTTCATGAAGAAACCAACCTGGCCGCAGCTTCAGCACAATTTGGTTATTATATTTGTTATACTATGTAAACCTAATGCGTATGCTAAATTTGAAGACGGTGCTATAAACTGTTGAGGAGTTCCCTCATGAAGAAACCACCCTGGCTGCAGCATCAGCACAATTTGGTTATTATATTTGTTAGGCTATGTAACCCTAACGCGTATGCCAAATTTGAAGACGGTGCTACCAACTGTTGAGGAGTTCCCTCATGAAGAAACCACCTTGGCTGCAGCTTCAGCACAATTTGGATATTATATTTGTTATACTATGTAATCCTAACGCATATGCCAAATACCAAGACGACCCTATCAACTTTTGAAGAGTTCCCTCATGAAGAAACGACCTGGCTGCAGCATCAGCTCAAACTGGAGACTGACTGGTGACTGGATCACTAGATAATCCTTATGCGTATGGCATATTTGTTAGCGCGAAAAGAGCTTGTACGAAGACTCTCTTTCTATAAGTAATTATTTTAAGCCTCTCTTTGGGAAGCACCGAAAAACGTAAAGACATAAACTCGTCCTCGCTTGGTACTTCATTTTAGAAAATGTGTGTTAGAAATAAATCAGAACATTCTACATAAGTTAATAAATTATCTTAAACGTAAAAATTGGTTTAGGTATGTAGATTTTCCAAGTCCTCGGTTTATACAAGTTCTACAGGAAAACTGTCCTCGGTAAGGTGAAATAAAGTCTAACACAGCGTCCGCGCTTCGTACAAGAAATAAGAAATATTGTGTGAAAGTACGTCCTCGGAAGGGCGTCCCAGGGCTTACGTAAGAGGTCCTCGGTTAACTTACACAAAGTCCTCGTATGTGCATCGCTGGTCACATTTAGCTGTGTATTTCAGGTCCTCGGTACGATAGCCGTAATTCATATAGTTTTTTTTTGAGATAGCACTATCTCGATGCGCTCATTACAATAGATTTACTCACCTCTCCCTTTCTATCTTATTGAAAAAGGCCTGCGACGTATTTAAACCAGTTTTTTGGAGGGTCCTCGGTTCGTACAAGTACATACAAGGTCCTCGTAAGGGTGTCTGTACAAACAAGGGTGTGTGTGTTGTGTATGTGGTGTGTGTGTGTGTGATGCATCGAAGTGCATCGGAAATTCGAACTACTTTTGACTTAGATTCTACGAACAACTTGAGAACTAACAAATGTATCCATGTTTTTGTAGCACACAATATACCATTTCTAGTAAAAAGTATTTATTCACGTTGTCTCAAACCGAGGTGAAAAACAAGATACTTTATCTTGTTTTTATTATGTTGAAGTCTATTTTATATCTTACACGGATTGTTGGAGAAAAGATTTAATTTTTCTTTTTTAGAATCAAATTATTTTTACTTTACATCTGAGCAGTTTATGGTTTTTGGTGATGGAAAGTGATCCTTACTGGACGCTATATGATTGGAATAAGTCGAAAAGTGTTACACCTATTCTCATAATATAAAGAGGTACTTAAAAATAGTTTAACATTTTTGGTTTGTAAAAGAATCAATGGTCCTATTGCAAAACATTTTTCACTAATAAAAAGATACACCATTGCCGAGTGTCATAGGCTATGTTTTATAGTATACTTAACTACCATTTGTACAAAGTCAAATGCGGAAGCTAGTAATGAACATAATCCAAAAATGACAAGAAGTAACAGAATCATAGGTTTAACTTTACACTTTCTAGCAAACGTCAAGAAAACAAGTAGAAGTACCTATGTTATCTTAACCATTTAAGTACTTACCTTAATTAGAAAAATCCTCGAAATATTTTCTACTGTAGTAGCAGAAATTAACTACTGCTGATTATAACATAATAACTTGCGATTCCCATTTTGTTTTCCAACGTAGTCGCGGCTTCAGCTACTTGCTGTAATCTTAGTGATCACAATGCAACTTACAAGGCAACTTACTTTCTTTTCACAAAGAAGCATAAAGTATGCCAAACTTGAGGACAATGAGAGCGGAGACAGTCTTTTGTTTCGTCATCTTATCCTGCTATCGCATTACTTTAAAAGTTCTTGGTGCAGAATTTTTAACAGATTCTAGGTACTGTTGTTAACGGTTTTTATATAAATCGGCTTTTTATCGGGCTGTTTTTGTTTTGTTACATTTAAACTATAGTACCATAATAAGACTGAAGAATTTTGTTTGTTTGTTTGTTGAAACTTCCAGTCGGATTTGATATTCTTTTTGTAAGATAGCCAGATTAATGAGGAATAGTGCATACTATAGCATCACGCTACGACACACGGGGGCGGAGTAGTAATCATAAAAACTTAACACGGGTGAACAAAACCATACGAACGAAGTTGCGGGCAGAAACTGACGGGCCTTGACTTGACGGGCCTGTTGGTCTAGTGGTTGGTGGCCCTGACTGCTAAGCCGGAGGTCGTGGGTTCGATTCCCACCCAGGACAAACTTTGTGTGATGAGCATGATTGTTTGTTCTGTGTCTGGGTGTGATTTATCTATAATTTATGTATGTATTTATAAATTATATAAGTATGTATATCAGTTGTAGTAATGTACTTTAAGCCGTACAGATACCCCACAGTCGACTTATATAAAAATAGCGGATTACTAACGGTACGAAAGTTATACTTGTTAAACACGACCTTATACCTACACAAATCTATCCCATATAACCCAGCTAAACAGAATAAGAGACGGAACGATATTGTGGCTCACTCCTCGGGTGCTCGCACTGCTTTTGCGGAGCGCCAGTTTGGAACTCAATCTGCCTATATTTATAACAAAATTAATGCCAGATTGGGATTCCATCCTGAGGTTCTGCATAACTGCAAAAAGGTCATAACCGAGTGGCTGCAAACTTTAACATATGAGGATACAGAGGACATACTGGTTAGAATAGGCTGAGTGTGCGGAATGTGCGTTTACCGGTATTCTAATATAAATATTGGTAGTAGTAGTATTTAACAATGCAATATGAACTATTATAAATTATAGTGAGGGATAATAAACACAAATGTTGGTTTATCTCATGCGGACGCTGCCACAGACAAATAACAACTGAAATTAATACTTACTTGGTGCTATTAACTTCTGATTCTCCTTGTATCGTACTGTTTTTATAAATTGTTGTATTAATATGTTAAATAGTAATGCTAATTTTGTGTTTCAGTATCTCGTTTGTAATGGATAGCAATATAAACATGTCTTGAAGTTTAAAAATATAATTATTCGATTAGAGAGTAGACAAAATAATTGCATACTTATGCGGTAACATGTGCGTAACACAATATTTGTTGGCTAAGTTGTAATATTACTAAAACTTATTTAGTGCCTCTTTATGTATTATGTTTGCTTTTAGATTTCTTTCAGTTTAATTTCTTTTGCTCATTTTTAAATATCCAGTTTTTAGCTCAATATTGTTTATAGTTAGTAAAACAAGGGAAGTGCGAGACAACCCCAACACAAGTGTTGTTAACTACTTACTGGGGCTGCCTCGATATTATATGTAATGCAATATTCGAGACAATAAAAACATTTTTATTTATTAAAAAAATCATTTTTTATTTATTATTTAGTTGTCTGGTTACCATAACACAAGCTCTGCTTAGCTTGGGATCAGATAGCCGTGTGTGAGCTGTCCCAAGATATTTATTATTATTATTATATTCTCATTTATTCATTAAATTACATATAAATTACATTTTTAAATATTAGTAGAAAAAAATAAAAACATTTAAAAATATAAAATATAGTAGCCCACCGGCGTCGGGAACAGGGTCCAAGCCACCGGTGGTCAGGGCTCCTGAGAAAGGAATCTCCTAACGATCCATTGGCTGAAACGACTATCGGCACAATGATCGCTGAGTCCACATCCCACATGTCGACAACCTCGCGAGCCAAGTCAAGATACTTGATCTTCTTATCATTCTCGGCCTTCACGAGGTTCACGTCATGTGGGACTGTAATGTCAACAATCATTGCGCGCTTCTCTAAGCGATCCACCACCACTATATCAGGCTTATTGGCTACAATAGTCCTGTCAGTGATGATGAATCGGTCCCAGTACAGTGTGACATTGCTATTGTCGAGAACTGGGTCGGGCACATACCTATAGTACGGTACTTCCGATTCTACAAGGCGGTATTTCAGAGCAAGTTGCTGATGGATGATCCTGGCCACAAGGTTGTGCCTATGCAAGTACTCTTCGTTAGCTAGACGAGAACACCCAGAGATAATGTGGCGGATTGATTCCCCCGGCTGGTGGCATCCCCGACAAATGTCAACCGTGCCATCCTTCACAATAAATCTCCGGTAGTTATTCGTCATGATAACTTCGTCCATAATTGCACAGACAAAACCCTCGGTTTCCCCAAATAGGTCACCGAAGCGAAGCCAGGATACGGACGCTAAGAAATCTACATCGGGCCCATGCAAGGCCCGGAAAAAGCGTCCGTGAAGCTCCTTACTCTGCCATACCTCCTCGCGATCTTTAGTCTCCAGCACTACTGGTTTGCGCCAGTTCTCTTTAGCCAAGGACAGCGGGGTGAGGCCCTTATCCACTGCCACCACATCTCGGTGCATCCCCACGTCGGCTTCAAGGAAAAATTCCCTGAGACTGCATATCTCGCGGTTGTGGAGAGTCTTAGCATTTAAGAAGCCACGACCTCCACACTTCCGCGGAATATACAGTCTCATCACCGATGACCGTGGGTGATGCATCCGATATGCCGTTAACAATGTACGGACCCTCCTATCCAGGGCGTCGAGTTCCGTTTGAGTCCATTTAAGTATGCCGAAAGAGTACATCAATACCGGCATGACCCACCCGTTGAAGGCCTTATTTCCGCCTGATAAAAGACTATTAAAGACTATTATTATATTTATTATTATTAAACTAGCTATAAATAAAAATATGAATCATACCAACCATCATCATATTAAATACAAAATATGATAGTAGTAGTAGAGCTCTTTATAAAGGAGCTTTTCCTGGAAAGTACTACCTGCCATACCTATTTCTGCCGAGCAGCTTTGCTGTATTTCGGTATGAAGGGTATGGGTGCCGGTGTGATTACAGGCACAAGAGACATTTCAACTTTGTTTCTGGGATGGCACCGCATCGGCAAGGATTCTGGTATTGCACATGTCTATGGGCAGCGGTGACTACTTAACATCAGGTGGGCCATCGACTCGTTTGCCATACAATGACATAAAAATATAGATATATTTACTTTGTTTATATTTACAACTAAAATAGGAATATCAAAATACATTATTTTATCCATCGGCCGTTATAATCTCGTTCCAAGGTAAAGAGATAGTATTGATAACGTCATCTAACCGCTATCAATTAATCTTTGTAACTCAAACTCTTTAGTTGGGAAAAATATTTAAAAAAGAAACTTTATTCTTAACACTTTTCTTTCGCTTTTGCAAAATAAATGTGGGATTAAGAGGTGTCACCAAGAAGAAACGATCAAAATCAAGATTAACGAACCAAAAAGTTTATTTTTAATTCCGACCTAAAATAAATATTTTAAGCCAGAATTAAGAAGAATTAAAAAGGAGAATATTTTTGTTGAAACTACTATATACACATAAACTTCTTCAGTCTTACTTCTTCATTCCAGTCACTTTTAAATCTTCCTTCTAAATATTTTTTAAAGTCATCCCAAGCATACGTTATCTCTCTCACTCACCTTAATACTTATCTCTTTCACAAACTCACGCTCATTTTAGCATGAGTGTGTGAAAGAGACGTTCCATTTTTAATTAAATAATCGCACAAAGAAACTTTGCAACCTATAAAAAAAATATATACCATAACGCCTGTATGCCCCGAAGGGTTAGGCAGAGGTGCACCAATGTATACTCACAGTTCACCGGTATATTTAGGTCCCATGTAATAGGGGGCGAGCCTATTGCCATTAACCGGGCACAAATCCAAACTACAAGCTGCTACTGAGAATTTCATAGAAAAACCCAATAACACTTTTTGCTCGACCTGGGAATCGGACCCGGGACCCCTTGCACAGCAGTCGCACTTGCGACCACGAGACCAACGGGGCAATTCAATCAACCTATAAGTCATCAACAAACAGACATCTCAATTACCGTCTCAAACAGGTACCTATTACAAGTAGGCACTCGGTCCACGAAACCAGGTCTTGTCTACCCATGCATTACAATTAGGACAGCCAATGGCAGCTACTAATTTGAGCTTCGCATTCCTGAACCCATTTATTAAGGGCTAATTGGTACCACAGACTGAAATTAGAGCTGTTCGCTATTCAGCCTGATTCCGTATATGTTTATGAGTTGGGAGTACAGCTGTATGGAACATTGCGTCCGATGTCGTTTTGTAATGAAGTTGTTTGCTTAGTTGTATGGTATATGTTGTGTGTGTGTGTTTTATAGAAGAATAATCTCTTTATGTGATGGTGAATATTACAAATGTACCTCTCAAATGTTTACCACTGGCTCGTTAGCCTAGTGGTCCCATGCTGAACTACTAGCTACGCTAAAGGTCTTGGGTTCGATTCTCAGGTCGAGCATAGTGTTATTGGGTTTTTCTATGAAATTCGCAGTAGTAGTCCAGAGTTAGGATTTGTGCCCGGTCAATGGCAATAGGTTCGCCCGCTATTACGTGGGACCTAAACATACCCGCGAACTGTAGTGTCTGTGTCTGTTGTGTACACCTCTGCATTATCCTTTGGGAAATACAGGCGTGATGTTATGTTATGTCAACAAAAAAACAAACTGTTCAGCTTTATAATATCAGATAATAATTATCAATAGATAACAGTATACGTTTCTGTCAAAACCACAGAGGCAAATTAATTATACCTCTTTTGTTATAACAAGGAACGTACGTTACGTAACGTAACAGATATCTCTGTTGCTGTAGCAGATACACGTGTAACATATAACGTTATTATTGACACGTCATCTATTCACGTTCCTATTCTCGCAATTAGTCGTAACGAAGCGATACGTATTTCATCTTGTTGATATATTGTGTTATTGGTATTGTGTAAAGTATCATTGTATTGTTACGTAAGATTATGTATCTTAGGAGGATTTTTTATGACAAATATTTGGTATTGATAAAATTATAGTAGGTACCCTTTCTTTGTTTTACTGGGAAGGGACTTCTACATAGCACGCTCTAAATAAAAGTACTTTAGTCAAATCTTGGTCTATATATAAGGTATTAAACTCCGTCTGAATGTTTTTTTTAGATAGGATAAGGACATTAATATACAAGGTGTTTGGCAGAACGTTGAACATACGAAAATGGTGGATAGGTGGGGTCATCTGCTACTTACTCAGCCCCAATTTATTTGGTTCTGGCCACTGGATATTTTGTTAATTTTTTTTTGCTTTCTTCTAGTTTCACCACTTTCTTAACTTCGAAGTGTATTTTTTTTTGTTCTGCCAAACACCCTTTTTTTTTTTTTTAAAGACGGGAAATCATCAAATAACTTACCCCGCCCTGGGCGGGGCGGGAGGGAGTGTCAGACTTTTACTGACTAAAATCCGTCTATGTTCCTTCATGTGCCCTTTGCGTTCCGGGGGCGCGGTATCTCTTTCGAACAACCCGCAGTGCCAAACACCCTGTGTTCTGCTCTCTGTGTCAAATAAATTATCTTCAATTTCAAAATGATTTTTACATCTCGTGTAAGATTTTTAATTACGTTATTTTGGAACTAGCTTTGTCTGTTGCTGTTCAATTACTTATTGACCAATATATAACTACACTACTTTGGTAAAGAGGCAGCTATTGGAACAATCTTCTTAATACTTCATAAATACGGCCTCTGTTCGTCTTGAAAACCGTTCCTTAGTCAGAACCACGATGTAAATCATACTACGCTTTAAAATTCCGTTGCAGAAGTAGTTCAACATTAAGCATGATTCACGACTGTGGCTTCGTAAGAATAATTACAAAACATACCGGCCATATTTCATCTCTTAGAAAAAAGAACTTTATTTGCTCGCGAGCGTACTCTATGCGGTAATTTTAAGTGTCTAACTGGAGCCTTGGAATATAATGCAAGTACCTATTTGATCTATTGCGGTTCAGCTCTTAGACTGTAGCCTTTTGAATTTTAAACTAATGACCTCCAAGTAACCCTCGGGTTTATTGAACAAAAAATGAATGTGACATTTTTTTAAGTACGTGTAGGCGTTGTGATTGCTACTATATTATCAAGAACCAATCACTGCAGTGTGTATGCATGTAATTTTTTTATTTTTTTCATCTCAAAACAATTTATAAATAAAACGTATAATTTAAATTAAAGAACACGAGCAACTGAAAATTAAATTCAATTTCAAATATTGAATTGGAACAATAAACGGGCTTACAAATATAGTGTTCGTTAACAGGTATATTCGTGTAGAAAAATGTGTTGCAGCCATTAGCGTCAACTTCCGTGAGGGGGGAGATGTCAGAGTATCAAAATTTTTGAAAAAAAAAAAACTATACAAGCAATAACTTTCTTTCTTCACTAGAAAGAAAAAAAAAACAAGAACCACCGAATACGTTACAGACAGAATAGTTGACTCAATTACACTTTAGATAAATCGTAGTTAAAAAAACATGCCACGATCGCAATATCTAAGGTACTCAGTACAGCAAAATTAATAACAAAAAATAACCAGCAATATTCTCCAGAGGGCGAGAATACCATGTTTATTTGCCGCAAGCATTTCGTGCGTTATATTTTGAGTTACAAATAAGTGCAAATAAAGTGCGAGTGTCGATGATATATGGGACACTCTTAAGTGGAAGATAGACGTACTGCGTGTACTTTCAGAGAAGTGTACCAACACCACGCTCCGTATAATACGTAGTCTTGTCATACTTTGGTAAGGGCACTAATATATTTTGTGGTTAGTCAGTTTTCCGTCAATTGACATTATTTTAAAATTATAGGTAATGTAAAAAACCAAAAATACTAGTTTTTAGGTTACCGTGAAAAAATATTTTCGATTTTGTATTTCACGTGTTCCTTAAACACTAATTAGGTGTATTTTCTCGAATCTGAATGTTGATCTTTGCAACACAAGAAACTTACAATAGATATTTTGTTATGTTCTGCCATATTTCTACTTCCAAATATAGTTACTATTTTAAAGCAAACTTAAATCCCAACTTTAAATAAGTTTCACAATATTAAAAGTACTAAAATGTTTTCCTGAAAAATTTACAGAAGCTGGAAGCAAAATTGTAAACTCAAAATAGAGTTAAAAGATTAGTAAGACTTGCTTCGTGAAAAACAAGAATATAAGTGTTAAGTTCAAATAAATTGTAACGGGGAAGAGCCCTGTTGAACTAACTGTTATTTCTCGAGTTTTAGTTGCATAAAATTTTATATTCAGCAACGGTACCGTAATTTATATGCAAAACGAGGCTTTCTTGCGCATATATTTTCATGAAATATTTAAATAACAGATGAATATGTACCATTTAGTTTTGGCTAACGTTTCTCAAGTTTTAATGACAATTAAAATTAATTATTTCCTGCGGAATGAAATTTTGTTTGCAACTGTACCTAATTATATTTGTTGCAATTGTCGCGTACGTACGAGTTATATTTATATTTTTGGCACAACTGTAGTATAAAAATAAAACCCGCGAGAGTTAAAAATAACCCAAAACAGCAGAAAATCGATGCGCAGATTATAAAGTGTATTAAGTGGTTTAGTTTCCAACAATAAACGAAGAACAAAAAACAAAAAAGAACGAACGAAGAACGAGAAAACGAGAGAGAACGAGTAAATAAAAACTTTTCCTTATTTACTTATAACAAAGAAGTTATAAGTAAATAAGGAAAAGTAAAATACAAACTCATACATTATAAGTTGAACCTAAATTCTTACTGTAACTGTCTTACCAGTATTTCCACACACCTTTCTCAAATCTTCTGAAAAAGTAGATGTATTACATAACCACCACAAATAGACCGAAACAATCTCATAAACATTAACCCAAGAAGGCATTGACCGACGTGTGAGTGCGGGAAGTGCAAACTGGAATGGCCCAGCTCATCAATCCTCCAGCCTCCATCACTTTCAATGTAAGAGTAATTCGGGGCGAAACATCCTGGATTTCGAAATCGAATTCACGGAAAAGTAGATGTTTTAGAGGAAATTCACCATCCAATCCAAGCCTAGCGTTTTACTGATAATGTTGGGATCGGCATCCAGTCTAATTGGATGCAGCTGTGTATTAGTATTTAACATGGAGCTGCCTATCTGATCTCCACAATCCAGTTACTGGGTAAAACCAAAGTTCTAGGTAAGAGCTTTCAAGTAGCTCACCGTCCGTACGTTCACTGAATAACGACAGACCGTGTCGACGGCGCGTTCGTGTTCCATGCGCGCCTCAAAGAGATGTCAGCAAACTTGGATGGGGCCACTGAGGGCCGATGCCTGCCGGGGCTGCGGCTTGTTCGAAAGAGATACCGCGCCCCCGGAACGCAAAGGGCACATGAAGGAACATAGACGGGTTTTAGTCAGCAAAAGTCTGACACTCCCTCCAGGGCGGGGGAAGTTATTTGATGATTTCCCGTGTTTAAAAAAAAAAGGGCTTTCAAGTTTCTGACTACCGGTAACTGCTGTTAAAGATCTATGAATGATAGCTAAAACTTATGGCATTACGTACGTGTGCTTTCCGAGATACGGACGAGTCTCAGTATGAGATGAAAGGTTACCACCGGACCGTCCATGAGAACCGTAGCATAACCATGATCGATCGATCTGTACGGATTTTATGTACCTAGCTACGAGCTGACATTAGATAAAATCCACATACAGACCCCAATAACATTAGACCTTAGGCATCGACGTGTAAAAGTGAATAGTGAAGTGCAAACTCGAATGGGCTACTCATCAATCGTCCGGCCCGAACGCTCACTTTCAATTTAACTTCGCAAATTCACTTGGAGTTTGCTTCGGGCGCAGTGAGTAGGATTCAATATTATCTACGTGTTGGAGTAGTGCGATTTTGTTGACATTAGAGCTAATGTGGAAGTTCGAGATTGTAGTGTGGGATGGATCTTTGATGGTTACATGCGGAAATGAATTTTTCATTGATGTACCTGTTTTACATTTGATGATATATTGGTTTTTTTTATGTTTACTGTTTAATCATTACTAATACCATCACGCCTGTTTTCCCCTAAGGGTTAGGCAGAGGCCTTACTAATATAATAAGCTTAAGGAGTTTTTGTTTCTTTGTTTAAACGCGTCTAATCTAATCTCTGGAAGTACCGGTCGGAAGTTAAGGCTAAACAACATCATGCTATGAGCCATGGATGGGAGCAGAGCAGCTGCAGTAGTCACCAAAGATGTAAATTAACGCAGGTCAAACAAGCAAGGGTATAGCTATAAAAGAAATAAAATAATTACAGGTAATTATCCAGCGAAGGAAACTTCATTTTAAGTTTTATTTATTTTTGTTATAAAATCTATTTGCTTCCCCGATTGTAGACCTTATTTACCTTCGATGTTTCATTCGCTGAATCACTGACTGAGTTTCCAATAAATACAGTAAAAGTTTGTTGTGTTTATTTACAATGTTCGAAAGTAAATAGTTTTTGTTTTACTTTCTCTCTGTGGACATACAACCTCACATCTATATACATATATGTGTATACACAATACTATATAGAGATAAAATTGTTTGTTTATTTGTAAGAGGTATTGTATTGGAGTACTGGTCCGAATGCAAAAAACTTTTTCGCTGATAGACAATAATGCGGAGTGTCATAAAATATTTTTTATGTAATATTCAATTTTTACGCGAACAAAAAAGCTAAAGCTTTATTTTAATTATATAAAATCCCTTAGAGATTATTTTTGTATATTCACACATTTATGTTAACAGCGTTATTCAGACACGCATGGTAAATTGAACTTGGGTTCCTTACGACCCTTTTAGCATTTTAATAAAATAAAAAATGTGACGTCATTCTTTGCGTGGGATTATCATAATGTCTTCTCGGCGTATGTAGATAAAATGCCGCTAGCTCCATCCTATGTTGAGTGCATTGCCCTATTAGGATAACGTTGATAATATTTACTAAATGTAATACCATTACGCTTCCAGCAAATGCTTTGCTATCCCCATCAAATTAATGCAACTGTTGTTACAACTAAAGCATTCTATATTGTATCTTCCTGTTAAATCTATAAAGCTCAATTTTCTTTGACCATCTTATCGCCACCCTTCACAAGATATTTTTTAAGAGTATTTGACGAGCGTTTAAAGATAACTACCTTGGAAACTTTTCTTTGTACTATTATTCATTGTGTCGCCGAGAAAACTGTATAGACACTGACACTTTTGTTTTTGTTTTGGGAAAATAGTGATATTCTTTTGTCTCAGGTGCTGGTATTTCAATGAAACTAAAATGGATGTGAGCGGCCCTAACTAACTGTCGGGAAACACACGTCTACGGGTGTATAAAGAATGAGCCTTTAGATAAATAGAAATAGCGAGAAAACTTGTACGATATTTTATGAAGAGAACAATTTATAAAAGCAAATTCTTACCGAGACGATCCTCTTTGTGGGGTGAGCAGGGCGCACTAACATACAGAAGATATCGCTTCAAGTCAGAAACAGTAATTCGTTGTGTATAAAAACTTAATTTGTTAAACTTTTGTTGGAGGAGTTATGCAAAGTACGTATATATTCTTATCAGACACGCACAGATAACGATTGTCTGTAAAATTACCTTATTGTAATAAAGTTTTTACAGTTAAATAAAAATATACCTAAACGATATTAGACTCTCCTCAGATGCCTATTTGTTAATTAAACTTTTAAAACCTAGACGTAATCTCATCTCAGTGACAATCTATGTCAAAAAAAGTATGTGAATTAGTTTTTAAAAGTTAGTAGAATACAGGCCCTAGTTTAATTAAAGATACGTAAACATGCGACATTTTCGCTATATATCTGGGATGGCAACGCATACGTAATGTCTCTGGTATTTCCCATCAAATAACATAAAAATCGACAGGGCTGTGTCGGGGCACACCACCGTTGGTTTAACGTGAAACGTTTACCTCAGCGAGTCGCTTTTAGTGTTAAAGATTGGAACTTATTTCTTTACACTTCGCGTATCTGACTTGGTACCCGGGTATGTCATTATAAAGACAATTCATGTCACAAAACCCTACTAACCTAAAAATACTCCAATTAAAAACAGCGCAAACCAAGACCTCCCCAGAATCAAAAATTATATGGCTCATATTGCGTCCAATTCCCCACATCGTTCGAATTGCTGACGGTACAAATGAAAGATTCCGCTTTGCCCCCACTCGTGTCAATTTGGCAAAAAGTGTGCTCTGTACACGGAGAGAATATGTACGACAAAGGATTCATTGGGCTGTTCCGCCCCGCTGATTGTCAAAGCTGGTGTGAACTGAACACTGCGTCACGCGATGGAAATAATCATGTAATATTTATTATCTTTATTGTATACGAGGATTTTGGCGCGAATGATAATACTTGGTATTGTGTTATATTTCCTGAAAATTACGTCTTCAGTTGGGAGTATTTGAATATCGAATTGAAATTTGCATAAATTATTTTTATTTTCTGTTATGTTATTAATTGCTTGTTCAATTTTGTTTTTATTTCTCTGAAGTATAATGAGCACCAATGAGCATGTATGCCACATGAACATAATGTAGTTTTATAATAATCTTGCTTCTGCACACGACTTGCGTAGATTTTAAAACTAAGAAATAGTTTTAAATTATTCCACGGAAACACAAAAACGGGATGAAAATTGTTGTGTTAAGCTTTATCTATCCTTACAAACATTTGTTTTTTTTTTGTAGTAAAAAGTAGGAAACTAGGCGTTTTTACATTTCCTTAAATGGCAACAAAACTTTGTTTCGTTTAATAGAAATAGTCTGAAGCAGATTCTCTTTGGCCTTCCAAGCATAATGCCCAAAAAATAATTGAAACTAAATTTGTATTGAGCGATACGATCCAAAAACAGTCCAAATCCTATTAAAACAGGCAAGATTACACAGAAAGGCTTAAAGTAACATCCTGTAAATTTAAATTAACTCAAACGTTAATTACCGAGAACTGAAGCTAATATTGTAAATAGGTAATAGCGGAGATGCATACAGATTAGCGCGAGATGAAAATTCATGAGCTTTAGCTATGATCGCGTCGTTAACCTTATTGCTTTGTGAATAATATTATCTTGTTTACTGATGCGAGATGTAACTAATAGTTTGGTGAAGTCATTGAGAGCTAAACGGAATATGAATTATTAAATCGAATTTTCTATGTGGTTGTTCTGGTTTGATGTCGGCAATGGAACACTAAATAATTTTGTAAATTATGTCTCAGTAATTAAATATGCCAGATGTGTTACATTACTATCCTGTAGTTAATGTTTAATCTACATCCTAAATAGAATATAAATAACAGATTTTATGTTAATCAGCAATATATTTTGGTATTTCAGTATCAGTAATGGAACATATTTCCATATTTTTTTTATCTTTTACTGTTTCCATTTTGGAACTGAAGTTATTACAATTCCTTTGAAGAATATAAGACATTTTGACGAGGAAAGCAAATTGACGTAGGTAATGCTCTAGACATCTAAAGATAAAGTGCTTCCCTTTGAAGTATATACCTACATTTCAGTAGACATATTGCTGTAAACCACAATAAAACCCTTCCAGCACTAAAGCCCAACCTAAATAAACCACGAAATATCCTGAAACAAGAGCAAGCAATACCTACAATAAAAATCCAAACATCTAAAGATAAAGCGAAAACAAAACACGCTAAGATAAGCACTAGTCTCTGCAGACGGCTTTATGCAACCATAAAACAAAAGAAAAGCTTTACAAGTCCTATTGAACAAAAATTTACAGCAAACCTGCCATTATCGCATACATTTCCACACATATGAACAAGAATAACGAGTGTGCCCGTGTCTCGCGTGTGTTCGTAATTAGATATCGATTCGAACCCATTCGATTTTACAAACAAATTACCGAGTACGCAGTATCGAGTTGTTTTGTTTTATCATTAATGTTTAATCTTTTGTTTGCGATTGATTTATTATTTATGAATTGATGACGTGTTCGCTCGTGTAATAGTGATGTCATTTGGGTTGTCCGTTTTTATTAGATTAATATTTGGGTCAGGTTGTTAGAAAAAAATGAATATTGATTTTATTGAATTTATCATGTGACTATTCCAATTCAACTTGGTGAAGGAAAACATCGGTACGAAACCTTCTAATTTATATAAGTCTAGAATCGCCAATCCGCCTTAAGCAAGTGTGATGATCAATATTCTTGCTTTTTCTGTATGAGAACTTTCTGCCTACAGTGGGTCTATAATAGACTGGTATTATTATTATTAGATTACGATTGTAGTAATACCACCTCACATTTACCTTTTCGCTAATATCACTTCAATTTATAGAATAAACGTTACATTTCAATAATTGAAATCTTCATTCAAGTGATAAGTTCACTCACCCATCAAACCGTTAATGCCGTGTTGTGTAATGACTGTATCTACTTAGTGCTTAAGCCCCTTACCTACACTTAAGCTTTCACGCCCTGGTACAAATTGGGCACATTTATCATTGTGACTTGCATGAGACGTATAATATTCAAATAAAATATGTTGTTTACATTCTACCGCGAAGATTGTAAGTGGGAAAGACGGTAAGGACCATTTCAATTAAATTTAATGAAGATAAATTATATTAAAATTGGATTCTATAATGATACTGAAAAACTTATGATGATCAATCTTTGTTCTATTTTTGAATCACGGCACAGGGGTGTCACGCCGATAACTTCCATACTCCGGTTGCTACTGAGAAATTACGTAATGGAAAAATCCAGTTACACTTTACCGGACGTGGAAATCGAATGCCAGGCTCTGTGCCTAGCAGACGTGCTTGTGACCACGAGATCAACAGGGCAGATCTCATTTTAGATTCATAAGAAGTCTTTAATCTGTTAAAATATCATTACAGTCTGGTTTATAATCCTGTAATTTTAATAAACTAGTTCTGTTCTGTTATGATAATGGTAGTTATTTAGTATTATGGGAGCCCCGAACGTGAAAATTTACAATATTGATACTCGGGAATAGCCACAATAACCGATATTGAAAACAATTCAAATAGGTTTGGGCTGTGTACTGTACATACAATAATATCCCTAAATTATTAAAGTAATAAAGATATTTTAGATTTGACCCGTTAAAAGCTAGACTCCATTAAAATTTCAAATGAAGCCACTTATCAAAAATCTCTTTACAATTCAGACGAATTTATAAATGAGGGAAGCAATACCAATTTCGGGAGTAATTTGCGATAGAACCTTGATAAATGATGTTCTTTTATTTATGATGAATGGATTGCCCAGCCAGGAAAGATATACATCAATCAATATTCGTTTATTAATTGAATGTTAAGAATAATGGGACCTGGGAGTTGACTAATGGGTGGTGACATGAGAAGGACACTTTGGTAGTGAAATATTGATAACTTTTTGGAGAAAAGCTAGAAGTTAACTGGCAGAAATCGTCACGAAAGGGAAAAGCGTGAAGCCCCCTCTAGATGACCTTCCCTCTCTTTCTCATTCTCTCTGTCTGTTTCCTTTCCTTCAAACGGCTGATTTTTTTTTATGTCTAGTCCATCACTCACAAATGAAATCGAAAACCAAACTTTATTTGTCTTTAAAATTAGGTACTACTTGCAATATTTAGTCCTGGTTTCTCGAACGCAAAATGTTTGTGAAATTTTTTTAAGCGCGCATTAGGTACTGTGTTTCGTTGGCTGAATTATCAACAATTAATCACAACAGCTGACGAGTGCTTGACTGTTAGTCTATCTATACAGTTATATCAATTCGTGAGATTGTGATCTCTAAGCCTAAACGGATTTTTGCCTGCAGAATGGTCGCCCATCCATCAGACTTTTTCGATCGATTCACGCGGCTAGGTATTTAATCACTGTGACGATAACAAAAGTAGGTTTGAGATTAACAGAAGCTTTACACAAAATAAATTGAAAACTACAGTTGCACGGTAACACACACACTAAACCGCGTGTCATGTGAGTCAATAGCATTCGTTTTTGTTACCGAGTCGCGTCACCAACAGTTTTTAGTTACAACCAATAAAACAAGTGAAACAAACACACAGTTTTAAATACATGTTGGCGGAAATCGAACACATTTTGTTTTCAATAGTATTTAAATAAACCTTGAAGAGAAACTCGCTGAAGTCGTAGACACAAGTCTTGTGTCTTGTGTATGATCTATGGCTTACGAAACAATAGTAAATGATTTCGTGTGAGTTTTAAAAAGCAATATTCTTTCTATAGTGTTATATAATTTTTGTAGTGGGTGGAAACGTGATGTTATATAGCTTATTTTACTCAAATGTAAAGTAGCTAAATGTGCAAATTTTTTAAAATCGGTCCAGTAGTTTCGGAGCCAATTCGTTACAAACATACAAAAATATCGTACCACTTTATAATATTATTATAGATAACACATACAATAACAAGTTTATTCTCTAGTTTATAGCTTTTTGGTTAACGTCGAAGTCGGGTTTTAGTTTTCCAATTTCACACGTTCATGAGATTATAAGCTTCTTTCCATTTTTCGGTAAAGTTTTTTCACCAGCAAAACCTCACACGGGGATCAGTTAAGCCTTCAGTGTTTGTTTGAAGAATTTAAGGTGTTCATGAATAAAATATTCACCGTTTCACACTCAGAGGACCTGTGGGAGGGTCATTCTAACGCTTAACGCGAGACGGAGGTCATATATTGAGGGTCGGAGTGCCGAGGTCGGACCTGTGTGAAAGAGGAAGTGTCTAATAATTTGGGCGATAGATATTTTAGAGGCAGATAAATGATACTTGTGTTTTTCTTTAATATTTTAGTGTTGACATGGGAATATAGATTATGTTATGGTGAATATATTGGCCAAATTGCAAAGTTGATAGTGCACCGGTCACATTTAGGTATTTTCACTTATCGTCTAAGAAAGGTTGGTAAGGAAGATTGTAATTACATGAGCCTAAAAAAGCCTGTGTATTTTTTTATGCCAAGCATCCTTTTATTAGCTATAAATTAATTTACGAGAAAACAATATAAAGACCGTAAGTAAAATTCATAATTGTTTATGAAGCTTCTAAAATAAGGTAAGAAAAACTTCTAAGAAAACTGTTGTTAGGTTACGATTATGATTTCTGAACGAATAAAAAAGGAAGTCAGGTGTTCCCGATGTAAAAATTCCTGGCAGTAAAAAAGAAAAATAAATTTTATTATAGTACCAAACTTATTTTCCATCATAATTCTACTTCTTTGGCGCGTTGTTCGGATATTGTTTGCGCATATTTTAAGCTGTTCTAAGTACCTAAATTACAGTATTATGGCTGTTAGAACACTGTATTTTTTTTATCGCTACGGCATAAAGAATTTATTAGTTTCCAATTTTTTGCGTCGTAAAGGGTCTCCCTTTGGAGTTACTGAAATGTTCTAAATAAAACATGTTATGCTATTAGTCAAATCGTTAATTTTAGTTTGCTTGCATCACTACTTACTAAATACAATTACCGATGTACCAAACAATTAAAGCATTACATTTTTTAAATCATCGAAAGAAGAAATATCCAAAAAGATGGATGGATTGTGGGAATAATAATATGAAAGTGAAGGGAGTCAGTGACAGCATGACGGTTCACAGGACTGCGTGGAAGATGAAAACGTTTTGCGCCAACCCCAAGTAACATGTGATAGGGCAGGAAGATGATGATTATAATGATAAAATTATTGAAAGAAGCTATTTGGCGTACTATGTAAACGATGGATTTTAAGTGCCGTCTTGCATTGATGGTTGCTAAACTTAGAAAATCGTAATAATCGAATGCGTTTTCAGAAAAGTGCTCATGAAAAATTCGGGTGCGTTCCCCTTCCGTACTATTTCCACACCACACCCTAATTCAAGTGGACCTTACACTATGTTAATTTACCTTTTATCTACTCCATTGGTGTGGGCATTTGCCAGGCGGCTGCGCTAGGTAACAATGGCGATTTGTGACCCCAACACAATAGACGCAGTTATCACTCGGTACAGATAACGACACAATGCAATATAGTGGTGAACAGCATAACTAACTACATACACGAAGGAATATAAGTTAGATTTACGTTGGTACGTCGGGGTTTAGATGGAAATCTTTTCAGCCTTCTTTTGTTTTTTATCTGCAGGCCAATTCGACTAATAAAAACGAAAACGTTCGTTTTTAAAAACGTTCTAAATATAGTCGCAATCTCATCTCAGAGACATTGAATGACAATAAAGGTATGTAACTTGAAGGTATTTTTGACAGATTGAGACTGAGATTAGATTGCGATATATTCTAAAAAATTAAAATAGATAAATTTTATAACAGCGATGAAATAATTGCAGAATTGCGAACAAATGAATTAATGTGGAAATGCTAGAAATTGCAACGAAAAAGTACTAAAATGTGAAGTAGTACCAAAAAGTAATACTAAAATGTGAAGTAGTACCAAAAAGTATTATATTAAAAGTATTGTGCTATAAAAAATCACGTGTGTGCTCGTTCTAAGGAAGCTATATGAAATGAAAGTAGAGAGGAGTGTTTGGTAGTACATAAGTAAGTTCGTAGGTATATGAAGCAATTTAGCGCCAAACTTGTTTTTGTTGATAGCTATGTCAACAAAAAAACAAGTCGACATGTCGACTATGAGGTATGTATACCTCATTCACAGTTGTACATAAAAACAAAAGAAGAGCTATCTTTCTTTTGTTTTTATCTACAACGGTTCTGTGAGTTAGGTATTTCAATAGTCTAGTAGAAAGTTCTTTCGAGTGTGGTATTTTCGACCTTATTTGTAATTAAAATACAGGGTTAGATATCTGACATTTTATGCAATTGGTCGATTAAGAATGCGAATATATTTAAAAAAGTATGGATAGATTTTCTTGCCCATTCTTCTCCATACAAAACTACCTTTTGGGATGCTCAACTAGATGCATTTTTTTTTCATGTTATTAACTTTGAAAAGTGCCTTTTAAATTGAAATAAACTATTTGACTTTGACTTTTAATACAACAATGAAACAATAGAAATAGTCATGACTACCAAATAAACTTGGCTACCGATCGTTCAGGAACGCCGACAGCTGTTGTTACCAATATAGTACATTTCACAATTTCACATAACCCCGATGTCATCAAGTACGGCACCCGGGTGACCCCTTCTGTTTCTGACTCAGTTACCTACCTGTAATTTTAATTAATGCAGCTACTAACATTATTTTACCCTCTCATGATAGTATATTGTGTTTGCGTCTAACCTCCGGACGGCAACACAAAGGCTTGTGAAAGGCGACTCTTGAACGCGCCCCTATCTTAATCAGGACAAGTAAATGGTAGTATGTAGGACCTGTGCTTACAAAAGTTACAATGTATATAGATATTTATAGTATATTTTTATATAGTAGGTACGTATATGTGAGAATACTTCAGGTTGACTTTTATTTGTCAGATAATTTTTATTGGAAGGTTACGCAATATGATAGTTTGACAGCTTTTGTGTGAAAAGGATGTCAAATTATTCTTCTTCTTGATAAAAGTTATCTAACGATAAAAAATTGGTTCATCAATATGTTAAAGGATTATTAGTAATTATTTTACTTGTATTTATTTTACTTTAATTGTTAGTATGAGATGCGAGTCATACGAATAGTCAACAAACACGTAAATGAAATATTACCTTATGTCTTGTGAATGTTAAAAAATATAGTCATAATATCAGCCGGCTGATTCTGTAAAAATCTCGCTTATTGAATTTAGGTGAGATCGAGTGTCTATAGGGGTTCACAGCTCACTTCAAGCTCAACCTAATTTACCGAAGAGAGATTTTTGTAAAATAATACTCCTGCAGGTATTTTTATACCCAACAGTTCAAAACCAAGTATTGATTTTAACCGTATTTTTCGTATAAGCACTGAAAGCAATGTTTTTACTTAAACGTGTAGCACAAACGACGGGGATTTATCGAGTGGCCAGCGCTCACCGCATTGACTCACGCGTGATTTACTGACTCTGCTTTAAAATGTTAGAAAAATAACCACTTTGTTTTCACACATACATCAAGTTGTTATTTTAACGTCGTATCTTTCGTCGTGGATAAAATCTATACAATTCAAGGTACAGTTCATCAGTCAGTTGGGTAGATGACACAATTGATGTACTTTTTAAGAGCTGTCAAAACGCGATTCCCTCATAGATTTTGAATGACAATACTAAACTAGATTATCGGACCTCTCCATAGATCCATTTAATATATTCCATTCTCTCCGACAAAAAAATCGGTCACCGATTACCCGACGAGGGCGGACAGCCTAAATTGCCTATATGTGTATAGTTTTTGACATTCAATTTATTTTTGATCCATTGAGATCGCGACTACATTTTGGACTTGGAATTAGACTTCTGTCAAACACTGAAGTATAAAAAGCACTTTCTTTTTTAAAAAACGGAAAACTTTGACTGAAAATAATAATGCTGTTACGCATGCTAAAATCCTTTCTGTTTTTCCGTCAAACAAACGACACACTTTCCAATTAATCATTTAAAACAACAAAAAACCAAAATGGCAACTGGTTCCACTAAACCGCGCTGAGGTAAAAGCCACTTAACTAATTAAACCGCATTTTTGTATTCATTTGTCAAGAGAATAAATTGCGTTGCCCATACGTTTCCATAACTAAGGAGTATAAAAGATGGCGGTAATATATCGAGACCTTACCCTACCATCTTTATGGGGGTCAAATCTCAACAATTTATTGCAAGCCCTAATGATAACCTGACCGTAATTACTTATCGCTTATATTAACCCTTGCATGTCCAAGTAGACTATTAATTCACTGTCAGAACAGACTGTGTAACGTCTGAAGGTTATTCTTTGTTAGAACTAGAATAAAGATTAAAAGCTTTTATCACTTAGGTCTAGGTTCTTTGAATTGTAATATTGACGGAGACCCATTGAAGGTTAAAATTGTTAGATGAAAATTGTTGGTACGTTTTCCAATTTATTCGTCTATATTGACGACCAAATTTTAAAAGGAATAATTTAAAAAATAGCAGTACAGAGCACCTAACAACAATTCCCCTTTATCAATATTTTGTATGTGTCAATACTACAATATTTCAAAGTATTATACCCAGTTGGTCAGTGTCCCAAACTGTGTTTTATTTTAAATGAATAGAACTGGATTTAATTTAAATTGATATACCTAATTTGCATTGTAAACTAAATATAAATTATGAAAGTATTATTAATGTTATTGTTGATAATATGTGTACTGCATGCTATAAGTACTCATAATAATTACGTTGTTTTGACATTTAACATTATTTTGCACGACCGAAAGGTTGAATAATAGAGTAACAAACGAATTATATAACTCCTGATGTAAATCCTATATTCTAGCGAATAAAGACTTATTCATTTATTCCAAATTATAATAGAGAAACAAAAGATCTCGATTCGCAACTGTTTCAGCAAAACATCGAATTATAGAAAGCAAGGCAATTTCATCTTAACCCTACCACCATAGATTTATTAACGTCCAGATAGAGTGTACCGTACAAATCGCAACGTTCTAATAGAATGCATTTTGTGATGCGCGTGTGCGACCGGACCGCCCACCGCATGTGTATTATTATCGTTACTGCATTAGTGTGCGTGACGTTTTCTAATACCAGACCAAAATGATTACCCCAAAATATGGGAAAATTCAGGCAGTTTTTTTATTCATGTTGACATATCTATACTAATATTATAAAGCTGAAGAGTTTGTTTGTTTGTTTGTTCGCGCTAATCTCAGGAACTACCGGTCCGATTTGAAAAAATATTTTTTTGTTGGATAGCCCATTTATCGAGGAAGGTTATAGGCATAACATCACGCTACGACTTACGGGAGCGAAGCAGTATTCAAAAACGTAACTTAAGGCGGATGAATAAAGCCACGCGAACGAACAAAACATACATTTACCTAAATTTATTAATTTGAAGAAAGCGCATTATTTAGTTTCAATTATAATTCATAACGTGTATGTATAAATATCTTGATATCTGCTGAAGCAATTTTGATGCAATAATATCGCAGTATTATAAGAGATGGTTAAAGTATTTCATACCCCTGGCAACCATTGACACCATTTTTTTTTGTTAATAATAATGTTGATTTCGTAACATTTTACAATATTAAAATATCGCAGCACAAAAAAAGGGTAAAAATATTTCATACTTTGGCAATACTCAAATATTATGGAGTCGTTTTGTTTTTATTATGGCTTGCGTAATATTTTCAATGAAATACGTAGAAATTCATCATAAAATTGCAAACACATCTGTGAAAAGTAATGTTCGTATCCTTGTCTTTTTTTGGAGTGTAGTTTTTACACGATTTCACCGCACAAACAGTCATTTTTTCAATTATTTTAACTGCGATTTATAATGTAGACGCGCTTTGAACGTCAGTCGCGTAATGGTGGCCTGTGGTCGGGGCTAACGAACGAAGACGTCATTTTGGTGTCTTTGAATTTGAAGCATTTGGACAGCGCGTTCTAGGCATCTGGACGTTAATAAATCTATGCCTACCACCATCTAACCTCAATATAGTTAATACGAAATTTGATCACTTTTTCCGATTACCCCGTCATTATTAGCTGTAAATTATCATCACTTGATGTGGGGTGGTACAATGGACCGGAATGTCACCCTAAGATGTGACCGCTAGCCATTGTCGATACAACACCCGTTTGGTATCGATCGCTTAATAACGTTAAGTGCTTTGTGGTCAAGTACTGTCAACTATACTCGTAACATTGGTATTGTGTGAACTATGTTTGCTTATATAAGATGCAAGTAGCGTAAGTTCTATCTACCTAAAAGCAATTGAAATGGCAAACAGAATTTGCCTAAAATTAGGCCATCACAGTTTTTACTGAATTTTTAGCGTTTCATTTTATGAACACCGAAAAAAAAAAGATAGCACATGAATAAATATGATTGAAAAAATCCTGTGTATTTTCCTTGCTATTTGTAACCGATACCAGTAACGAAGAGCTCGCGCACGGTATTTAAAATGAAAATTTATATCGAAAAATGTAGCCTCAATCTGAGCATTAAACAGGAGTACGAGCAAAATAGCGTAGTGAAGTAATTCGAGTGAGGTTATAAAGCGTAATCTGGACCGCATCGCAACGTCCACGTGATTGATGTCGCTGCAAGGCCTTGGGTTCAAATTAACTGTCACTTGTCAGACCAAATATGAAAAGCTTTCAAAACTTGTATGACAAAATTTTACACATAAAACACGGGGTCCATTTTAAACGTGGTCGCTTTGACAGGGTTAGATTGATGTTGCATTTATAAAATATGATTATGTTAAAAAATTAAAAATTCCTTTCACGAGTCGTTGAGTCGTGAAAGACACAGTTACTTTAACATGTTTATATTTTTTATTTCTAGTAAAAGCTAGACTAAAAATATTTATATATAAAATCGAAGGTATAACTTGAAATCCTTCAAGAAGCATCGTCAAAGAGAAATGGAACTCATTTGCTTCTGAGAAGCGCCTTTACGACTTCGCTGAAATCAACATCGTAATAAATTGATGTACGGAAGTATTGACAAGAGCAAAGGGGATTAACTACTGAGTAAAAGAACACTCAACAAACGAAATAAACATTTTAATGAAAATATTGATGTCATGTGTATAGGCAAAAACACTTCGTGCATAATATTGATTTTAGTTCTACTGTAACGACCCGTACACCATCTCTTTATAATTCAATTAATAACTACAGATTAATTCAATAATTAAGATAAATGTGTTACATTTCTATTAGGAAAAAACATTTCAGTGTATCTGAAACGTACGCCTAGAATATATTTAAAATTGATAAGCATTAAATATCCAGTAATTACAATTAATTCGAATAATTAATGAGAAACAAATTTTTTGTGTGTTGAAAATGGTTTTTGTTTTTTATTAGTACCATACTCTGAAATAACCTTGAAAAAATCGAGAAGCATGTGGCAAGATCAGAAAGCAAATGGTACGTCGTGTGCCAGACCCAAGAATTGATTCGAAGACCTTTGCGACTATCACAAAAATGAGACGGTAGAAATATTTCAGTTTCACTGTAAGCAATTCATAGATTCTTCTACGTAACAACTGGAAGCGTCCTTTCAAAGTCCGTAAAACTGAAATATTCCGAAGATATTCCATATTTTACGAGTTCAAAGTTCTGATCTCTCCCGACTTACCGATGGATAGACACACAAACTATCTATTTTGAATACCTAAATCGAAAACATACCGTGACAAGTAAGGCAAAGCTTTTTTCTTAAATTACATAAAAATATTTACAATGTATTTGAAGGGGAGCTTCTATATTGGTTGTTTTTGTAATAAACTCCATTTTCATTTTTATTCATATTCAGATATACATCTACTCATAATGTAATAACAAAGTTAAAACTAAATAATAATTAAATTACAAACTATGTACAGTTAATATAAAAAGTAATAAACTAAAATATCAAGAGAAAAAAAAAATGCGAAATTAAAATGGAGACCTTTATAATTCCATTTTTTATAAACAAACCAACAGATAACAGACAAACACTGATAGATTTCAACGTTAAAAAATGTTATAACACTGAAAAATCCGTAAAAATAAACCACAATAACTTATCAAAAACCTATTGTTTGTTTTACAATCCACGTTGAAAGACAGCAGATAATAATCACAGTTCTGTTATTCCACACATCAAGGCAAACTAATTTTACCACAACGAAAATTATTTATAGAAACAAAATAATATCTTTAGATACATACCGACTATTATAAAACACACGCACAAATCGATTAGGCACTAAACAAAATCCCGAGCGAACCAACGAACCGATTGTAAGATCGATGCAGTAAGAACTGTTTGACTCGACCGAAGAAATCGGTATAAAAATCGAGATTTGTATCGTTTCCGTTTGTTTATTGCATTTGGAACTGTGGATAGTTGTTAAAATGTGTTTGTGTGTGTTGCTTCTTTGTGTGTGCTATGACAGTTGTTATGGCTGTTCTATAAATGTGTCTTAGGTACCTACACACCTATAGTTTCAATATGATGGAATGTTTGTATGTGTGTGGTCTGACATTGTATTTAGCATTGCTATTTTGAGATAATCCACATTCACCACATATTTTGCATGTCGTTGTCACGCGTGAGGTAAAAAATTAAAATATATGATTTGTTCAGTAAAATGTCGCTAACGCAGCTAGATTGAATTCAAGAGCAAAGTCGTATGGAAAAGATAATAAACAATAATGACGTATTAGGAAAGTAAGAAGCCAATAACTTAATAGCAGATATCAAATTCATTGTGGGCAGGGACAAAGAATTCTAATCTGGATTTATCGACGCAGCGGTTGGCCGCGGATCGAACGGATCGGAAGTCTTAAAGGATTTGCCGAGTCCCGAAGATTAATGTACAAATACCTATTGTCTAAGCTGCGGCTATGCTTCGGCTTTTAACCGGGGAATGTTCCATCCTTTCTGCAAGATATGGATTGGTTATAAAGTGGGTAGTACACCACCAATCAATTGACATACTTTTATAAGCTGTCGGAACGAGATTTTTCAATAGATTTTGTGCAGCAAATAGCAAACTGACATTATTTATTTGCCAACTCAATTGTTTAACTATTTATTGATTTTAAAATTATCTAAAAAACTTACTTATTATTATACAATTAAATTAACTAAAAATTAATCTGATGTTTAGAGCAAAAATAAAAATTATTGAACAGTTTTGTCTTGAATTTATTGATGGTTTACTGCCCTATTGTTTGTTGGTCAAGTCTGTTAGTTTATTTCTGTGGCGGCGAAAGATTGTTTACGAGTATGTGCGATTTTACTTACGTGTGTGTTATCGGGGCTGTTATGACCTCAGCTCGCGTAAATAGCTTACGATTTAAAGCACTGGTTGACTGTAAAACTAGTTGAGATACTAGGTAGAAATGTCAAGAGAATGTACGATACAATGTATGAAATACAAGTGTACAGAAAATAGGGTTTAGTTCTAACAATACAAACGAACCACTTCAATTTGTCTGCCCTTGTTCGATGTTATTGTAATGATTTTGGATAGTCAATGCTAATTAATTTAAATTTATTCTGAGTATAATTTTCGGTATATTGAACTGTTATTGCTGGATGGTAATGTAACACATTAATTGGCATATTGAATTAGTTTGACGTTTTTAATTTAAATATTATGTTAATTCAGATATAATTGGTACTATCGAATGAGGAAATCTTGTACAATACAATGCTTTTCTCTCTTCTGCTCTTCTGGCTTAACTTGACTGAAAATGGGTTGAAGGAATATTAGTCGATAACCCCATATACTATGTCGAGAGATTTGATATGTTTTTCATTCCTAGCTTGCACAAGATTCTTATCACGCAGGATAGTATAATTATTTATCACTAGCTGTGCCCCGCGGTTTCACCCGCGTTACGTTAGGTTTTTGGTTACTGATCCGTTTCCGTGGCTAATAGCGCGATGTTATGAAGCCTTTAATCTCTTATTCTTTTTTTTTTATAATTGGGAAATCGTCAAATAACTTCCCCCGCCCCGGGCGGGACGGGAAGAAGTGTCAGACTTTTACTGACTAAAACCCATCTATGTTCCTTCATGTGCCCTTTGCGTTCCGGGGGCGCGGTATCTCTTTCGAACAACCCGCAGAATCTGTTATTCTGAGGTATAAGCTAAGGAATGTCTCGCAGAGTCATTATTTTGCTGCGAAGTTATTTTAAAACTGTGATATCTCCTAAGATATTCATTGAAATTAAATGATGTAAAGGGCAATTTTGTTCAAAATTAAACACTTGTGCTGAATAACGCATTTATGTTGATAAGGATTAATACTATATTCATAAAAACACCTTCGCAAATAATGCATTATTTTAAAACAAATTTTCTGGCCATAAAAATGACTATAGTGAGTCAATCTTAAAAGTTAGGCATGTACTGCCGCGGACTTTTTTTTAGTATATTTTAAGAGAAACAATTCTCTCATACATTATTTTTGCGTAACTTTAACCGTTCACGCAGCGCACGCAACGAAAGCCCTCAAAAAGATTTTTTTTTCCCGTTTTTGCCACATTTTTCATTGCTGCTCCGCTCCAATTGGTCGTAGCGTGATGTTATATAGCCTATAGCACTCACGAATAATGTAGCTTACTACCAGTGAAACAATTTTTAAAATTGGTTCATTACTTCCGGAGATTACCCCCTACATACAAACTTACAAACATACAAACTTACAAACTTACAAACAAATGTTACCTCTTTATAATATTAGTATAGATTTTTATTCGTAAAATATTCTCATAAAAGATTCTCAAAAAGTATGTAAAACCAACCAAAGAGCGACTGTTTTTAAAGTGTTTCAAAGAAAAACATTCGTACAAATTAGTACAAAGTTAATTAGGGCCCGATTGTGGAAGTCAGTGAATGTCGAATCTACGAAACCACCGGATTTTCACAAGGTTAGTTACATTGACACGCTTTGAGCAAAAGGCTTTTGCAGATTCGGCTTACTCAAAGTCAGTGTTAAAATTTTCTCCTTGCGGATTATCTGGTTGGATTCAATTACTGGGACTTTAAAGTTTATTTTTCGCTGTGATTGAAATATTTTTAATTCAATTATGAATTTTTGAACATTCCCTTCGTATAACTTTTTTATAATAGACAGTCGCTACCATCACTGATCGCATCGCTGTGCTTTATAGTATATTTATTTATTTATTATAATGTGGTTTGTCATCGAAACGCTAAGAAGAAGAAGATAATAGACAGTGAAAAGCTGTCATATTATGTCTTAGTCTTAGTTTTCACATTTTAGATAATTTAAAACATACGATTTCATGTAATTATTATTTCTAAACAGAAACCGGGATAACCTAATTTTGTATTCAGTCTTCAGTTTTTCTTCAGTCTTTGAAAACTTCGCTATTGAATTGGTACGAAAAAACTTACCTAATTAGACCACAAACTGTAACTGTCATCAAAAACTCATCCAAATTAAAGAACTTAACTTCTTGAATAAAAAGGAACGTTAAACTTGAGGACACTTTCAGTTTCAGGGGCCAATTAGCGCGCTTCCGAAAGTTAATTTATACTAACAGTATTTAAATTAATCATCCGATTCATTTTGGTAAGCTAAGTGAATCTTAGCTTAGTTTTTAAGCTCCTATAATATTTTATGAGCTGTTTAAGTACCGTTTTCTTTTTAGTGTGGCTTTCAGCTGAATCACTTCGTGGTCAGCTAAAACCTTAATGATTTGAATGTCCTATTTATTTTTAGGGCGTTTTATATGTAACTAGATTCTACCCGCGACTTCGTTCGTGTAGTTTATTCCACCTGCGTTAAGTTACGACTTTGGTTACTGCTTCGCTTTCGTGTGCCGTAGCGTGATGTTATATAGCATATGATACTCAAAAATAACGTGACTTTCTATGAGTAGAATTTTCTAAATTGCGAACACATACATAAGAAGTTGGCAGATTCGTTTAATAATTAATTTGTTATATTTCGCCACCTATGGATTCTTATCTCTCCCTACTTTGTTCCGTCTCTGCATCACCCTAAGGTAGACTGGTAGAAAATGCCTAAGGCATTAAGTCCGCCTTTGTACGGTGTATTTTATACATTTTGTGCATAAAGTTTAATAAATAAATAAATAAATAATCGGTTTAGTAGATCCAGGAATTACAATTACCTTACAACTTCACAAATATACAAACTTTCCCTCTTTATAATATTAGTGTAGATATAAGTATAGACTTGCAATCTATGTAGTTACCGAGTTTGTTGTTATACGTTTATTATGTTTGATGTTAATTAGTGTAGTGTGTGTATTGTGTACGTATGTAGGTATAACTTTATACTTCAAGATGTGTTTGTTGTGGTTATATGCCTGAAGTTATTAAGTACTAAGAACTGCCTTGTTAGTCTCGTGGCCCTAGACACGACTGCTACGCTAGAGGTTTTGGAATCAATTCCCAGGTCGCGCAAAGTGTTATTGGGTTTTTCTATGAAATTCTCAGTAGCAGCTCTGAGTTAGGATTTATGCCCGGTTAATGGCAATAGGCTCGCCCCCTATTGCATGAGACCTAAACATACCGGCGAACTGTATGTGTTTATTGGTACACATCTGCCTAACCCTTCGGGGAATTTAGGCGTGATGTTATGTATGTTATTAAGTACTACATATGCATATAGATATAAGTGACCGGCTTTGGCCTGGAACAATGGACAACAGCGACAAAGTTGTAGTAATTATTTTATTCTTCTTCATGTCGATTGAGCGTTTTGTTTGTACAGAGTAAACTATATTTTCTTTTTTATTTGTATGCGTACGTAGGTTATATTTACGTGTATGTTGCCTATCTTCTATATAAATAAAAATGTATGGCTAAATGTGTTGCTTAGCGCCAAAACTCAAGAACGGTTGGGTCAATTTGGTTGATTATTTTTTTGCTGTGTTCGAAATTTCTCGGACAAAGTAAAAATTAAAGAATTGTTGAATTGAATTTTTCAAATGTTTTGGAAATTTGCAGCCGTGTCCTGTAAAGCCGGGGCACTTCACTAGATAGTAATAAAAGTATTTAAAATAATATTATTAACTGTAAAAGGCCGTGCCTTTTTCAGATGTCTCTTTTCATGTTAAGGCTCCCATTTTTCGTGCCACCCCTAGCCACAGGGCCATCACTCTTTATTTCGTCCAGTATTTTAATGTCTTGTGTTTACATACGAAACCATGCCTCTACTTAATTAAGGATAATTTACATCTGGGTCGCTTTTAGAACAACAAGCCGTGCGGATTTAACATCCTTTTGTTATGGTGCCATTTTGAATACGAATATTTTGCACGGAATTTTAATATTTTTAAATTTAGCGTAGAAATTTTTATAATAATGTCTTTTAAATATCAAATTAGGCTAACGCATAAACGTATTTGTATGCAAATTGGGGTAGAGATAATTTTTGGTTTGTACCACGAATATTTTATGTAGATTGGTTTTGAATGATAGGATAAGAATCGTGATGGGTAGTTAAAAATATTGTGCTATTATAAAAAGTTGGAAATTGCCACGAATAACTACGATTATAATTATTAGTGTATTTCATCTGCAGTCATCAGATGATTTTGCTAAAGAGGGAAAAACCATTTTTGATAAAATTTTACTCGTTTTTAAAAGTTACGAATACTTATACAACATACTGGAATTAATAATGATTAGACATACTTAAAAACAGGTTGGGAAAATCAACAGACAATTACCTTGATGAAAGGCATGTCAAAACAAGTCCGCTGCTTAGACGTACGGTGTTGAAAGCGCCGTAGAAAGTCCACTGGCTTTAACACCAATGAATATATTTTAACCAAGGGAAGTACCTTGGTCAAAATATATCGTCCAATCAAAAAAACCGTGTCACTCTAATCCCAAAACGAACCCCCGGAAATAACAAACAAAAACCAAATTAGTTGCAACTACCGAGATTGAGTTTTCAATTGGCACTGTACTCTAGTAATTTCACACCATCGATTGAAGATTACATCTAGCCTTCATTTGCTATCTAACTGAATCCAGAAGGCGCGCGTGACGAGAATCGCGATAGACAGTACTGGAACCTACGAACTAACTTTTTCAATATATTCGTTAGTACCCTTTTATCTGTTTTTATTACTTTTACCCCAAATTTGTTTTTATACAAGTGTAGTGGGGGTGAATAAGTACTTATAAAGTCGCTTTTTACGACTGTCTTAAATTTTATGGGTTTCTTTGTGGTCGGGTAATTTGAAGTGAGATTCTGTGTCCGACAGTACTGGGTGTGTCGTGGCGTTGATTTTATTTTATTTTCGGTATTGTTGTTGCTTTGCCATTGTTGCACAAAAGACGGACGCGCACTTGAATTATTTTCATATTTTATTTAACTACTCAGCTTCTACCCGCGACTTTGTCCGCGTCAAAGTTAATATAGTATCCCACAGGAACCATACATTTGTCTAGAATAAAAAGTATTCTATGTATTATTCCATATTACAATGTATCTAAGGGCCAAATGTCATCCAGATAAGTTTAGCCGTTCCATCTATCCATCCTCAAAAACTTTCTTATTTAGAAGATTACTAGGATTCTAGTTGGATTAACGTTGATGTTTTATTTCCCTATTTTAGATTAGTTTACTGTTGACATAATTTATTATTTTATGCCGTTTCTCTTTATTGTTATTACTCAGTTACCATTCATATCATTTTCACATTTTTGATAAAAATACTATAAACATTTAATAACTAATTGACGACATGGTTGGCGCAGTGGTCGAGCGATAGACTGCCGTGCTGCGTGTCGCGGGTTCGAATCCCGCACGGAACAAATATTTGTATGATCTACAGATAGTTGTTCCGGGACTGGTCGTTTGTGTATGTGAGTTTATGTGTTTGTAAACGCACCCACGATACAGGAGAAATTCCTAGTGCGGGGCAAAGTTTTTTTTTAAACTATACACCTCAGTTTCACCTGCGTTAAGTTATGCTTTTGGTTACTGCTCCGCCCACTGGTCGTAGCATGACGTAACATAGCTTATAACCTTTCTCAATAAACTAGCTAACTAACGCAAAAGGATTTTTTCAAATATGACCAGGAGTTTCTGGAATACAAACAACCTCTTCAGCTTTATAATATTAAATATTCACCAACCTTACCATCTTCTACTATTTAAACAGGGTTAAGAATTTGATCCCCATTCTCGTTTCTTCAATTTCTTTGTCAGTCTTCATCATATTTAGTCATTAATGAATTTAAGCTGAGCTAAAATAGTACCGCCAGTTAAATTATTTTGTGAAATCCGAGGTTTCATTATCGTTTCAATTAAATTAACGAAGCGTTGTTGCAGAAATTACGTCAAAATGGAAAGACGTACTAATACCGTCAAAAGCTTGAAATAGGGAAGATGTATACTTATATCTATGTATATATAAGGGGAGCAGTAACGAGCGCTAATGAAATATTCGACGACACCGCGCCGCGTCAATATTTCATGCCGTCGTAGAAAATACAGAGTTAGAAACTTGTAGACGTCAATAAAAAACAAGTATAATGAGTTAAAGTAACTTTCATATAGGTGTTTTTCACCATACATGTATTTTTGGAGACCGTTGTTGATTCCACATTTGTTTATATTTGTAATATTTCTATATTTTCTAAATAAATAAATTTACAGAAGAATATCACACTTATTTATTTACTAAACTACCATTATTTGTACAATATTTACAGACGTAATAAATAGGATAACTAAAACACCAATGAAAATAAAAAATATAAAACTAAATGGCATCAAAAAATTCCTTCACTGGGCCATCAACTGGGTACTTAAAAATGCAGTAAAAATAAAATACAATTTAAACTATTTTTTTGGTTCGATTTGGTAACCATTTACGCTTAATATAGCGCCATTAAAAATTGACCATACTTTATATTTTACGCTATACTTTATAGTTAGAGGGATAACCATGAAACTGAGCATTAAGCTCATGGCATGTGATGAGAGAAGACGAGTTAAAAACTAAATGACATCGTAAAATTGATCATATAATATTATATTACCGACTCAAAGGTTTAAAGGAGAAGATTACTTACCTATTACGATCTACAAAGTTTATATTTCGTTAAGATTCCTATCTGTTAAAACAATAAAACTTTATGTTACTCTAAAAATTTATTGTTTTACGTAAAATGCGGGATGGAAATCAAAATTCCATTTACATAATATCCATATAATATTTTTGAATGGAAAAAAGGAATCGTCTGGAGGAAGCATCATAATTAAGTTTATGGTTACATTTTCATTTTTTTTTTGTAACTTTTATTTACATGAAACAAAAAGTAGCAGTCAACGTAAAAAGAAAATCAATAATAAGGTATCTGTAAAAGTGAATTTTACAATCATTGGATAAATTTTATCAGAAGAATAAATATGGCGGTTTGATATTTATATTTTTTATATTGAAAACCTTTCAAAATTGACATGTTTATTGTTTTATTAAAGTTATTTGACGTTTGATAAACTTACTTTACATTTAATATATTTTTACACGTTTATTATGATAGAGTATTTTGTTGGATGGGAAATCATTAAACTTAAAAACAGTAAATCAATCCTATATTTATTTCATATATAAAAACAGAAAAAATAATTATCACAATTCAACGCTGCGTTTTCCACTCAACCCGTCTTCTCTGCGAGATTCTTCGCTCTACAGCTCAGACGCGACATTTTTTCCTTACAGCTGACACTAAAGGCCTTTAATTCCTTTCGCACGAGGTGTTTTCTAAAGCGCAACATTTATCATTTAACCCTTGCTTAGGGTAATTAACTTAATACACAAGGTTAAAACATTAATTTTACAAAAAAAGGGAAAAATGTCGTAAAGAAATAAGAGTTATATGAAGGCAATTGCGTCATTAAGGTTCTTTTTATAGGTTTAAAATGCCTAGCTGCGTCAACTAAGTACATTAGACCTGTAAAAAGGTCTGTGTTGAAAGGGTTTATTATATTCGTCCGTTTTTAACAAGCTTGTGTGTCAAGGCATAAGTTTTAATTTATACGTTTCCCTGAAATTAATTTCGTCGGCTGCAATATGTCGTAACCTACATACGTGTTGTAGTATTAGGTAAGTAATCTGTTTTGGCTTATATTAAAAGGTACTTAAGTACTTAATTTTCATTTTAGTCCTTTCGCACAAATTGTGTAATAGGTTAGAGTGATCCATTTTATATTTCGTAGTTTAATTTCATCGGATTGCAGTGAAAACGTTATTTTTGCCTCGTAGTACTGAAAAATCAAATTAACCAAACATTTATTTTAGTCTTCATTCGTATTTTAAAATAATAATTGCAAAACGGGTTTAATACAAAGAAGACTTGCTCGAGGTAGATTGGCGGTTTCAGACTTATATAAATTTTATTTTCTCTTATTTTCTTCTTTCTTATCCTACTAATATTATTATAAATGCGAATGTTTGTGAGGATGGTTGGATGTTTGTTACTCTTTCACGCTTAAATAGCTGAACGGATTTGGAAGTAATTGCATTGCACTGAGATAGATTGTTGTGTGTTTAACATATTGGATACTTTTCATCCCAGAAAAAAGTACGGTTTCCGTGGGATAATAAATATGTCGGAGAAACAGCATCCATCAAATTTGATGCGTACAAAGTCGCAGGCAAAAGCTAGTTGTACCATGTACGTGGATTAATGATTAAATAAATAAACAAAGAAAAAGAAGTACACACTTCTCGACAATAAATTATGCCAATAGATTTCTATTTCTACTTAAGACTTGACCTCGACTTAGTATAACAGGTTCACACTACTAGGGCTTCAGTGTTGCATGCTGCACGTGAGATCTGTAGGACTCAATCTGACATTGTCACGGTTATGCTAATAATAGAAACGTAATCCATATGAATGTTACAAACAGTAAATAAATGGTTTTATTACGGTAGGTGGTTGTGGAAATTACCATAGTAATTAATAATAATGTCATCACGTGGTAATTTATAGGCGGCAGTGGGTAGGTAGGAGTGTAAAATATTAATGTTGTTTTAAAATTGCAGGTACCCAAGACATACTAATAAAAACTACTTAGTTGTAAAGTTACTGTGGGGGTTCCATAACGTCCTGTATTTGGGAATCACTGGTATTGAAGATATTGAAGGTCACAGTTTCAATATTGTATATTTGTTTTTTTATGTTTTCTTTGTGATTATTTTTGGTCATAGTTATTATGCTTGATGGTCAGTATGTGTAGTTAAAGCTATGTGACGTGTCTTTCAACCCAAATAGCTAATTTACTAGATTAAGTTTTGGTTTTCGTGTAACATACATTTTAGCTCATAGTTTCCATGTACCAGCTACCTACAAAGATATTCTTCCACATTAACGGCTTTCGACCGCTCTGCACCGATTGTTATGCAAACTTGGTGCCATAAGTTCTCTCTTAACTTTCAATCTGTGAATGCTTTCAGAATCTGTTCATCTGCACGAATAAATTGATTGAATATTCCATTATTTTCATAGAATATTGAAATGAAGTTGACAAGCAGAACGGTTATACTAAAATGCAAATGAAATCTACAGCATATTTTAGTTCATTTAGGGTTGATTTTTCAATGGATAACTTTGATCTGAAATCTGGATTTGACTAGTGGATATATACAAACGATGCGAAACGGCTAAATTTATTTCTCCGTTACGAGTTATCTAATCATTTAAAAAATTAACTCTTATTTCTCTACAAATTTCACTCAAAATTATTGACTAGCCAAAATAACTGTTGGCTATTAAATAATTAAGTTTAGAGTTCATAAAAACAGCTCCCAAAGTAATTACCAAATTAAAAGCGATATCGTAACATTATAGGCCACTCATTTAAACTTTATAAATTATTATTTAAAAAGCCAGCTTATAAAATAAATATAAAAACTTTCATGTTAAGAGCGAGCTCACACAAATTTTATTCCGAACGATAATTAAATCTCAGTAATGCGACACGTGAATTTATGTGGTAATGCGCGCAAAAGCGATAAAAAATCGCAACGAAAGAGTAGTAAAAAGTGATATTAAAATCGTGCTGCGAAAAATCGCATCTAAAAATAACTTTTCTATTGAGAATGACAGCTACATCAAGGCGTGATCTTTACCTTGTTAGCCGCCCCCTGAACTAGTAACAGCGGTCACACTAATTCTCCTTTTATGTCCCTTTGAAATTCAATAGGTGACAGGTAAATGATGGACCTTCCATTTAAGCCTGTATTAAATAACGACACGCCTTGGCATTAGAGGTGCGGCTGTAACAAAAGGTTGAAAATAATATCAGTCTTATGTCAGTGTGTCAGTTGGCAGGTTTGAATGGCGCTATTTTGTTTATGATCTTTGTCTGGGACACTGAAGAAAAAATTGGGAACAGTACGAGGAATAAAAACCTTTTTCTATGTGAGTTTACTAAAGGAGTTATAACATGAAACAATTACTATCTCACTGTATCTACTATAATTTTTATCAGTATAGTTATATCAAAATAACGAGTGACCATCACCATTGCTTTTGTTTTGCAGATACCCGTGTTCTGTGCCTCAAAAGATAAAATTGCACATTGCTTCCTTTGGCATGTTGAAATCACAGATTAGCTTTAATAAAGTCTTTTCTTTATGGTACATTACAGATTGAAACAGATTTTATAGAAACACCGATAAATTAAACAATCGTAATCTTTCGTTGTAGGTACCTACCTGATGTTATTTTACCTTGACACTTATTATGTAGACATCAAAGAAAATAGCTGACGACGACTGTTTTAAATATTCGAATATTTTCTATACTTTCACGATATATAGGATAGTCTACACAGTAGTGTCGCATTGAATGACATGCAACAGTACCAAGCGTATTGCCCATTTCCATACTTTTGCCGTGTCATGTGTTCCGTGCTTTATTTTCCTATTGTCCTCTATGACAAACGGTTTTCAAATGAATGTGAGTTTTGTATGTAGGTTTCAGTTCCGGTATTTTGTGAGTTTTACTTTATTTTGTATTCGGGTATTTGGAATTAAAGGAAAGGAGTTGTGTACATTCAAAATAGTACTATTATGATGCTGCAATTTCGCTTGGTAAATTATTAAGGCGCGTGGCCGTGCAAAACGCAGCGGCAGCCGTTTTTAGGGCAGTTTTTAGGAGCCCACTTCTCTATATTAAATAGAAATACCAACTAATAAAAAATACGTTAAATTTCTACACATTCTTGACTCGAAAATGGTAGATTTATTTTTAACTTTTTAGTAACATAATGCTTAATTATAGGGTCATAACGAAACTACAGAAATGAGAAATAATAATTTTTGACATGCATCTCCTCGTAAAGTAAACATTATTTTGATTTGCGACTTAAACTAATAATTAGGCAATTTAATAAAGAACATTATGCTAGTTTTTTTTTTTTCAAAACACCTAAATTTGATTTTATACTGATTTTACTCTAAAATCTGAGCGTATTTCCTACGTATCTCGTGCGCCGCGTTAGTGTGCCGCCAAAGGAACGAATGCTCAAGGTTATTTGGTCAGGGTAGCGCCTTAATACACGTTAAGTTACGTTTTTGGTTTCTGCTGCGATGCTTTGCCTCGTGGCGTGATGTGATATAATCTACAGCCTTCCTCGATAAATGGATTATCCAACACAAAAATACTTTTTCAATTCGAACCAGTAGTTCCTAAGATTCAACCAAATAAACAAACAAACTCTTCAGCTTTATAATCTAAATAATAATAGATTGATTTTTGAATAATGACAGTTTGACAACAATAGTAACAACAGCTTTTACACAGAAAATATGCCAAGACGCCATATTTATTCCTTAAGCCTTAGATAAAGATTATCGGATTTGTAGAATGACATCTCTGTCAATCATATGTCAGACTCAGTACGAGTACGTGTATGACATTATATTTCCAAAGCTAGATTGTCTGGTTACTTAGTTATATTAGATACGATTCGTAAACCAACAATTTTTTTTCTAACATGGTAGGTAGATATTCCAATCATCTAAATTGGCAAAAACTCCATCCATCAGCGTTCAACTGACTGATGAGGTACTGATGACTTTCCCTAAATGGAGTAGCCACCTGACGTTCTATTCCAAGTGTCTCACGCCCTTAGCATTGGAACAGCAGTATTATTCTGTAAAATTTGCCTCGGTGAATTTAGGTGAAGTGCGATAGATGTGAGCTTCCAATCCCTAGTATTAGGTGGGATGACAGCTCACTTCAAGCTTTGCTGGTTCCGATAAGTAGGTATGTACTTGTGTACACTTAGCAAAACAAAAAAAAAATCTCTTCTGAAGAGTATATTGTGTACCGGTATACAATATATACTCATCAGGAGACATTTTTTTTTCAGTGTAAGTGTTTATGAAAAAAAAAAAAAATGCTAATAATAAGTACATAGTTATTCAACTCGCACTATACAAGTGGGTATATTGCGGTTTTAAATGTGTTTATTTTTAACCGTAAATGTGAATATAGCATATTTTATGCTTTTGCTCATTTTATACGTTGCCAGAAGCTATTAAAATTAATAAGCAATTTAATCTGCTCAAAGTTCTATAACAAAGAAGTATTAAAATAACACCATAAGCGTAAAAACAAACCCATCCAAAGTCTTTGCAACTTACACATAATAATGGCCATCTGACACCGTCTTTTTCTTTCAAAGCCACATAAAAGGAAGTTTCAGCTAAGCGAATAAAAAGGAACGATCTTTTATCAGCCATTCACGTAACTGCTCAGTTATTAAGAAGTCAGTTCTTCGTTCATTCGCAAGCCTTTTAGGGGACGTTCAGACTGCGAGCAAAGTCGACTTTAAAGATTGTGTGTACACTTGCGGTAAAAAATCACTTGCGTTAATAGCGTGGCGCAGTTAATGTGAACAAGGCTTTAGTATTTGGTAGGGATTTAGTTTATTTTAGGTTTCTGTACTATAACAGTATAATGAGGAAAGATGTGTTTGTTTGTATCAAATATTCTTTGAAACTACTTGACCGATTTTCACCATTTTTTCAACAGTAGATAGCTACATTATTCCTGAGTAACATAGGCATATAGATCACACATGGGTATTTAGACATTTAGATCTTCTGAACCGATTTTGAAAATACTTTGACCCATATAAAGCCACGTTATTTATGCGTGTCATAGACTATATATCATCATGCTACGATATATGGGCGCGGAGCAGTAACTTAACGCGGGTAAAAATAAGGCGGACGCGGACGAAGTCACAAGCAGTTCACTAGTATTTACTTAATAAAGTCAAATTTGTAACCGTCTACCAATTTAGAAAGAGCTGTGCGGAGTAAATTATACCGTAATTATGTATCGAGTGTGTTACTCGAGCTGTTTCTTGGATGGAGAGTTATAGTACCTAAATATGTCGAGATTTGGGAACTGCGGTGTTATTCTGCAAAACTCTCCTTCCGTAAAGTGAGCGTGTGGCGACCTGTCAATCCCTAGCATCGTATAGTGACAGCCCAGTTTTAGCTCACTTCACCCTAATTCACTGAGCGAGATTTCTTCCAGAATAAGCAGGTTGGAGTGAGTGGGGTGGGAGTCAAATTTAATTTGTTGGTGTCAAGGTTGTTGGGTAATAAATTTTGTTTCAAGTGATATGCTCGTGTATTTTGTTTTAAGAAATGTTTGTACTTAATGAAGGGATTGAAACTTTATGTAAGTGACATGACAAGTCAAGATTGAATCTTAGGGAGTTACGAATAAGGTTGATAAAACAGAAAATTTATTTTAAAACAAATATTACTCATAATAAAATTACTAACTTGTTCCTGCGACTTCGTCTATGTAGACTTTAGAATTTAGTCAAAGTCTTAAATTATCCCATAGGAACGCCAAATTGGGATGAAAATTCTACGCTTTAATTAATTTAATTGAGTTTTTCTATGTGCGTTAAATTTCAGCTATTTCTATTCATCCTTTATGCGTGAAAGAGTAGCAAACATCCATCCAACCATCCTCACAAACGCTCATAATAGTAGGGTTATTAGGAAATTGGTTCAACTTTGACTTATCATCCATCACCTTTCCACTTACTTACCGGCTGATCGTTCGATAAAACGGATAAATAATTTCGTAACATCGATAGTCTTCAATTAAAATAAATTATTCAAAAATAGCTAAAATAAACTTTGAGACGCTTGAATAAAGTTTGAAGTGATTATGAAAGGAATTCGGATTAGTTCATTATTGACCTTTAGGATAGGTCACGATGGGGAACGTTATTAAAAGTCAACACCGTAGCCCGTAGCCCGTAGCCGCGTAGCTGCTACGAATAATTAGTTTCGTAGACGTCTCGTAGCTGCTTGAGTTATTACTGTTTTTTCGCTAGCTTGCTTAAAATTGAAAATTCTTTGACGTTTTGCTGAAATTTAGTTTTCTTTTTAATGAATATTTTGATAGGTAGTCTGAGTTTTATAAAATTTGACGGGCATTACTGCTTAATTCAAGATCTTAAACGTGCTTAGTAAGGCAGTTACAAATAATAATTCATGTTGAAATAAATTCAATATGTATTCATTAATTGGTTTGCCTACAATTGTTATCCGGATACATAACAAAATACAAGTCACAGAGATTTGAACTAAGTGTATATTTGAGGTAAACACAGAATAAAAAAAAACATTACAATAGTAGAGAAAAAATACGCAGCTTTTTTGACAGTTGACTGTTGTGCATTACATATTTTAATTCATATGTCTACAACAAGCATCAAAACTGCTTGACAGTTATTCTTTACTGTGCCTTTAATTGTGGCCTTAGCAAAAAAATAAAATCTACAAATTAAGAACATTTTAAAAACCACTCTAATACCTAAGATAGTCATTACCTCCAACATCCCCATTACAGCTCTATTAAGAACACTGTCTAACTCTACTAACAGTTCAGAAACTAATTCTAGAACTTTCCTAGCTCCTGGACAAGAAGCTTGAAGAAAAAACTTCATTTTATAACTGGTCGAGTGAATTACATAGGCAAAGTTCGAAGTAAACTTGCACTCGATGTGGGTTAACTTTTAACGATTGGTATCTACGGGTGGTTAGTTTAGATGGTAGTGGACTGGGTGATCTCATTTCATGTACTACAAGACTATGGTTATACGGTCTGATGTCATTACCAAAGGGGGTTCCTATTCTCTGACGCTGACCCTACGTATCTACGCAACGTACCTAATGACTGCGTCGGCGGATGGTGTTGCCGTGGCCGAATTTTGGGTCAAACATAGTATTTAAAAAGTATTTTTTTAATTATTTATATTTTATTATTTGCCATCGATACGCTAAGAAGAAGATATGACTATGACTAAACTATGAGTATAATATACTTTGACTTTTATGTAATTTAAGGTTATCAGTGTAAAATGATGTTATCTTTCAAGTTAGTCTAATCGCGATTTTTGAAAGTTGTGATAGTGGGTTTTTCCATAAGGAAATTACATTAGGTATAATAATAATAATAATACCCTGTTCCCGACGCCGGTGGGCTACTATATTTTATATTTTTAAATGTTTTTAAATATTTAAAAATGTAATTTTTATGTATTTTAATTGAATAAATGAGAATAATAATAAAAATGTTAAATGGAGTCTGAACTAGGTTCAGACTCCAGGTATATGGGGTATATGTCATAATTATGGCAAAGTCTCGATGGGTTTGTGATGTTTGCTTTAAAAATGTACTTTCATAGCAGTAATTTCACATTAGGGGTTGTTAATCTCGGTATAGTTCATATTGAAAAAAATCACATACAACTGCCAATTTTCATAACGCTACGCTATTTTCATTATCTTTAGAAGATGGTTAAATTAGTTTTCTTAGATTTGATTACATAGTTACATACATACACCACCACCTGCACCTGCACCTGCACCTGCTGTGTTATCTCTTCACCACCTTTGGTTGACTGGTAGAGAATGCCTAAGGCATTAAGTCCGCCTTTGTACTGTTTTTTTGTGCATAAAGTTTAAATAAATAAATAATACAGGTCGACCTAATAAAAGCGTGTTAAAAAGACAGAATTCTTTTGTGTACCTGTATTATTAAACATCTGACAAACCCCTTCGTACGTCGGAACTATCAAAAACATTCGTTTGTCACGCTAAGCTGGATCATCATTCGTGGGCTTATCTAAAAGCCTGCATAAAACTTGTTCTATACCTATTTATAACGTCATACAGAACGGGATTTTTCCTTTGTTTTTTATTGCAGCAGTTCAATATGAAGTTTTGATTTTTTATTTGTTTAAAAATTGAATGTGGCTGTATATATCTGTGAAGTTATGATTTGAGGGTTATTTATTTCCTCGTAAAAGCCAATCAAGTTATTAAATACTTGATTTATTTTGATCGGCTTTATTTCGATTGGTTCGGCAAAGGCCAGTACTATTTTACATGAAGCGACTACCCACTTGACCTCCACAACCTAGTTACTGGATAACACGATACCTCTTTATTAAGACTGGTTGTCAGACTTTCGGGCTTCTGAGTACCCGTAATGACAAGCAAAGATCTACTAATGACAGCCGGGACCAACGGCTTTTATGTGCTTTCTAAGGCACGAGGAATTCACTTTATCAACTTTCAAACTCCCAATGGAAATCCAACATCACTTTGCTCTACCTGGTAATCGAACCCAGTGCCCCTATGCTCAGCAGTAGTGCTTGTGATCACTAGATCAACGGGGCAGTTTATTTATTTCAAGACATGAATCGTAACCTAAATATCCACTCATCAAACAAACTATGGTCAAACATTTACATCTATGAATAATTTTGTATGATAACCGTGCAATCAAAGTTGGTCATGAAATTATCGAACATTTTCATCTCATCCCTTCTATGTAGATAACTTTGTGTGTGGAGAGCACTCTAACTACTCTCAATTTCTGCATAAAAGGGTATTTAATATTCATTAAAACTTTTTAATTGTGTTTGTAATCTAATGGAGAGGTGCATATAGTACCTACTAGCTTTTGCCGGTGGTTTGGTTCGCCTAAATGTCGGTTATGGTGGACGTAGACGAAGTCGCAGAATAAAAAGTAGCCTATGTCCTTTCTTGGGGTTCAAACTTTCATCAAAATCGTAACAGACAAACAGAGTTACTTTCAGTGACTATATTGCCCGAAGTCCACTTGCCCAAAGATAGTTTGCCTGAATGATCGTTTGACCGATTGCATTTGCTGAATCAACCTGCCTGCCTGATCACCTACATTCGGGCTAGTGAACTTCGGGCAAACGTGACGCACTACAGGTACCCGGTACATGCAGTGTGTTACGTCATAGTGATTGCATACCATCACGACTGCTTTCTCTGAAGAGTGAAGCAGAGGTGCACCTCTGCAAAACATACCGGCGAACTGTTCGCCGGTATGTTTTTAAATCACATGTAAAAGGGGAGGAGCCTATTGCCCGGCACAAATCCTAACTCTGAGCTGCTACTGAGAATGAATAATGATTTACAACAGATAAAACCTATGGTAATTATTACAGGTAAACTCTAAGTCCTAAAAGTCTATGGGAATATTAGTAACAACACACATATGGATTTTTACTAAGTGTTATTTTGTCGTTAATGAGAGAGTTAGATGACAGTCGCTGTTAGTACGAATTTCTACATACATTTAGGTATATTAGAAAAAGACGGATGATAAGATCAATACAAAAAGTGAGAGACAAGTATTATTTTCTTTTTCGTTTTCTGCCTTTAAGAAATATTATTCTATTATTTTGATTGAATCTAATTTCACATCAAAATGGCGTATTTAAATTAACATTCAGCGGTTTTTTATATGTTTTTGTTCATTTGTTCCTTTCGGTCCTCCCCCTTGTTATTGGGTAACTTAATGGAGTGTTTTTTCCGGTTAATGGGAATTGGGCGAATAACCTTTCGGAAGTTTATTGGGGTTAAAGGTATGTTCGGGGGCCGGAACAGATGTTATGGTAGGTTTGGTTCAATTGCTTGGGAGATTATCACTTCTGATTGGATATTCAATTGATTGTTATCTGAGAAGCGGTTTTGGATTTTCAATTTAATTTGCGGTTTAGGGTATTGAGGCGCCATTAACAAAGGTTAAGGGTCTGCAACTTAGAGGTTGATTGATAAAAATGAGACTCTTAGGCCGACATATATAAAAGAACTTTAGCATAAATTTCCGTCTTTATCTCACTCTCGTACTTTGACAGTTGTATGACAGTGACAAGAACAATGCTTAGATAAACGTGTTAAGTACCCTAAACATTAATTATGTAAAGACAAAACAGTATCATACTCTGTTTCTGTGTTTACATAACCTATCTTCATCGTCGTTGACAATGAGAACATGAATAGTCTTTCAGAACAAAGTAATCCCCTACCATAGCCGGATGAAGAAAAAGATACAATTACTGTCACTGGATTTATTAATACCATAATACTGCCACTCTAAGGGGAGGACAAAGCCCTACACAATATTATTACATGTATAGAAGATACAAGCATTTATCATTATGACATAAAAAGGAATACAAAAGGTTTACTTGATAAAATTCGCGAAATAGTCGTGGGTTGAATTTTGGGTACGGCGAACGAATTATTTTGTTAAGCACCTACTAGTGTAGCTCTTTGTGAAGGAGTTAGTCAGGGATAGTCTTATCACCTAACATCATGCCGATTTCGGCCGTAAAACAGCATTACTGTGTTCCATTTTAAAGGGTATGGCTGTGTAATTACAGGCTCATGAGACGTTTTAGCTTTGTCTTGAAATGGCAATGTATCTGCATGGCCTCTGGATTGCTGATGTCAATAGGAGTCAGCGACCAGTTAAAATCAGATGAACCGTCGACTTGTTTGCAATCCAATGCCAAGCGTTTAAGATAAAACAGGAAACAAAAGCTTCCATTCAAAATGGGTCCATTTATCAACAAGAAACTAACTTAGTGTTAAAAGATAACCCTGGTTAAACCCACCACACTATTCCCAACCACTGCAACTCCTGAAAGCCAGAATCAACAGTGGAGATCGCCAGTAAAGCGCCGAGACAATGAAGCTTGACAAGTCCCGGAGAAACAATTCAACTGTCGTGTGATAACCCTGGCTATTGCAAACGGGCTTTACCACATCTGATTTTCTGTTTCCATCCAGTCCATGTCATACTGCGTCATTCACATGATATCGAGGTCACACCGTGGTAATATGAATGTACCAGTTAATTCCCAGTGCCATTGTGTCCCTCATACAATAACACACGACTTTTATATCAGTTTCGGGTCAGTTGTAATGAAGGGGCCTTATGACTTTCATTAAGCATTTTATAGGGATCGTTGACATTTGCTGTAGTGGCTTTGGTGATAGTGTTTTGAGGTTGATACATGAGGTTCTGTAGGTCTAAAAGGTTGCTTTATTAATAAAAAAAACAACTACACAACTGGCCTAAAATAAAGAAAATATGTGGTTGTACTATTACAACTCTGCCTAATCCTTTGTGGATTGCAGACGTTATGTAATATTACTTAGTTGCTGAAGAGATAATAAAAAAGAAAAGTAATTAAAATAAGTCGGTAATGAGAAAAGTATTAATTATTAATACTTAAGAACTGAGCATCCACACATATGATTGAATGAAAACGTAATAATACAAGCTAAAATCTAGCAACAAGCTTGAATACTGACTATGGGGCAAAAATATTTTTTAATATTGTCTTCTGTTTCAAGTTATAGGTACTTTGCTGCACTCTTGGACATCACTGACACAAAAGAATCATGAGGAAACCTGGACTTATTAAAAGTCTCAAATCGCCAATACGATTTGAGCAAGTGTGTTGATTAATGCAGTAGAACATACAAGCTTCCAATTATTAATTACTAGCGAACAGCTGCAGCTAGCATAAGCTGCGTCTTTGGTCAATGCCTCGCTCCTGTGGGTTCAGCGTGATGTTATATAGCCTATGTTACTCAGGAATAATGGAGCTATCTATTGGTGAAAAAATTGTTAAAATCGGTCCAGTCGTTTCGGAGCTTATTCGTTACAAACAAACAAACAAACAAATATTACCTCTTTATAATATAAGTGTGTTTTATAAAAAATGTAAATTTGTGACAGTTCCTGTCCAGTTTTCGGAATATAACAACTTATTGACGTACAAAAACACAGTGCGTCCTACAACCTACTTCAGGTTTTAACCTGTAAAATCTACAGCAAACAGAGTTTTTGCTTAGCGAACGTAAAAAAGGCTTTTATTTTTTCTAACACTCGTCTTTTATCCGGAGTGAAATGTAAATTTATTGTATATGTAATCCGTAACGGTACTTGCTTGTTATATCCATCGTATTGGGAGTATGGCTACGGTTTTGCCTTTTTTCGCTTTGTGTGATTTAGGTACAGAGTACAGAAAAATAAAGAAGAAATTTGATTGATTATTAAAATATAAATACCAGTTAGAGAATGCTTTATAACTATTAATGGGTCTATTTATACTTGATTTATACCTATTTACTATTCAAAAATCGAATCGAATGGAAAATTTCCACAAGAAAATGTTTACGTAAAAATAAAAAAAAAACATATACCCAGTCGGGTCATAAGTTCTGTTAAAACCTTATTATTTTAATTTTCGAATACTGGCTAGATAAACGTCGACTATTTTTAAAAGTAGATCATTTGCGCTTGCCGAAAATAAAAAAAGAAATTAAATTTTATTCATTTTTAAATATGGAGTGGTCGAAGAAAGAAGATAGAGTCGCTGTTATCGCGTTGCACCGCTGTGGTTACGCGCCAAAAGAGATTTTCAACATTCTACAAAAATTGAAAATAACACTACAGTTTGTGTATCACACTATCAAACGATACACTGAAGATTCAAGCTTCGAAGATCGTGAGAGGAGTGGCCGACCTCGTACAGTTAGGACACCAGCGGTCATCAAAGCAGTAAAGGCGCGAATTCAACGAAATCCCGTGCGTAAGCAAAAAATCTTAGCCCTTCAGATGGGGTTAAGCAGAACCACGGTCAAAAGAGTGTTAAATGAAGACCTGGGACTGCGAGCTTATCGTAAAAAGACCGGACATTTTTTAAACGAGCGTTTGAAAAAAATTAGACTGGAAAGATCCCGCGCTTTGTTACGGCGGTACGCGGGAAAAATATACCGCGAAATTTTATTTTCAGATGAAAAAATTTTTACCATCGAAGAAAGTTACAACAAACAAAATGATAAGGTGTATGCCCACAGCAGTGAAGAAGCAAGCGCGCGTATTCCAAGGGTCCAGCGAGGGCATTATCCTTCCTCACTCATGGTTTGGCTTGGAGTCTCATTTTCAGGCTTAACTGAGGTGTTTTTCTGTGAAAAAGGTGTGAAAACCAGTGCTGTGGTGTACCAAAATACCGTCCTAACGAACATAGTAGAACCTCTTTCTCAAACAATGTTCAAAAACAGACATTGGATATTCCAGCAGGATTCTGCACCAGCTCACAAGGCACGAAGCACGCAAAACTGGTTGACCGCCCATGAAATTGACTTCATCGAGCATGAAGACTGGCCCTCTTCTAGTCCAGATTTAAACCCGCTGGACTACAAGATATGGCAACATTTGGAGGAGAAAGTCTGCGCTAAACCTCATCAGAATTTGGAGTCTCTCCGAGCATCTCTGGTTAAAGCAGCGGCTGAAATAGATATGAATGTGGTGCGTACTGCGATCGATGATTGGCCGCGCCGATTAAGGGCATGTATTCAAAATGGAGGGGGGCATTTCGAATAATGTAAATAAAATTTTATTGTACATTTAATTATCTTTCATTTCATATATAATTTTTAAATCATTCTCAAAAAGTATATCATTAATTACATTGAAAGTTTTTGACAGAATTTATGACCTGACCATGTATATATAAAATACATAAATTATCATGTTTCAAACTAATAAACTATTCTAAAGAAAAAAATAACTTATTTTTAAATAACAAAAACTATGTTTCCGCCCGGGATCGAACCGGGGGCCTTCTGCGTGTTAGGCAGATGTGATAACCGCTACACCACGGAAACTTGAAATGATTTGTCCAAATTATCAGTCATACCTCGCTCTCACTCGTGAAAGTAATCCAGTTTATATTGGCCCCGAGATAATTATCAACGTTTGTTCAAAACCGGTATCAGAGACCATAAATGCCACACAATTATGATCTTAATTCCAATATAGATAAGTCTGTAATATACTTAAACAGATACGACATGATACAATTTGTGATAATTTTAACTTGACCTTGTATCGCTTTCATTATGTATAAGACATTGCAATAATAAAGCATAATTAATCACATTTACAATATATAGTACCTTGAGATTTTAAAACTTGGCAAGCGCGAGCCGAACTAGCACATGTAAGGTTCCGTACCACTGTACGAGTACGAGTACAAGCACAAAAACGTATTCTTGTACGGGAACGCTAACTACCTCTATTTTTATATTAAATTTTTGTATGAAATGTCAAGTGTCTCTATCTTTTATATGTTCTTCTATACATATATACAGCCTTGTGACTAAGGGACGGACAGTTGAGCGAGAACAATAGACATCCGCTTGGACCTTTTGTATACGGGACCCAAAAACAATTAAATATAAATATTAAATAAGGTTACACAGCTAAATATACATAATATATCAACATGAAGTTATTCGAAATATAATCATTTGAATTCTGTCCACATACGTCGCAAGGTACCCAATTAAACATATTACACTAATAGATATCGTATTATTCTCGGTTCAGGGACACACTGCAAAATTAATAACGTTTCTGTAGGCACCGAAAGTAAGTCCTCCATTTGATATAGGTGACACAATTTGGGACATTGTATAGGGTAGTGTAAATATCCAATTCAATTTAAGATAATCATCTTTACATAATACTAGTTTACGCCCGCGTCTTCGTCCGCGTGGCGGTTTTCACCCGTGTTAAGTTGCGTGTTTGATTATTTTCCCGTGTGTCGCAGCGTGATGTTATATAGCAATAATGCTACATAAGAATAATATTCTGAGAAAGATAAACAAAAAAAAAAAAAAAAAAAAGAGCCTCGACCAACACCTAAGGAGGCTCTCGTTGGGCGGTTGGATCAAGCGCTTGATTCAGATAGCGGTACTCCTAGACACGGCGCGTATTGTTAGGAGATTCCTTGCTCAGGAGCCCTGACCACCGGTGGCTTGGACCCTGTTCCCGACGCCCGCGCCGGTGGGCTACTATTTTTTATATTTTTTAATGTTTTTATTTTTTTATAGTAATATTTAAAAATGTAATTAATATGTATAATAAATAAATAAATGGATAATAATGTAGCTATTTATTCGTGAAAAAATGGCTAATCTCGGTTAAGTAGTTTTAAAGCTTATTCGATACAAACAAACTAACAAACAAAAAACCTTCCACTTTTAGATGTTAGAATAGACGTCGCAATCCCTGGGAAGTTCTTACATTCCAGAAAGTACCTTCTCGTTAAATTAAATCTGTTATTTATTACACCGTTATCATATTTTTAGACTGTAATGGAGGCCAAACGAATTTAAGGGGCAATTTTTAATAATTTCGTTTATTTATATCAATTATATATTATTATTTATGTTGAGCGCCTTAGTCCTAAGCGCGACTGCTACGCTAGAGGTCTTGGGTGCGGGAGGAAACGCCCGGGTGTCACCATTGTGAGGATCGCCCCGAGGACACGGTGGAGCATACTTTGGCGGTGTGCCCTGCTTGGGCTGAGCACCGCCGAGTCCTCGAGGCGGCCATCGGCGGCGGCGCCCTCTCGCGTCCGGCACTGGTTCAGGCCATGGTCCGGAGCGAGGGGGAATGGGAAGCTGTCGCCTCCTTCTGTGAAGCTGTAATGCTAGAGAAGGAGGCGGCGGGACGGGAGAGGGAAAGGAGGGTCCCCCGTCCCAGCGGCCGCCGCGGTAGACGATCCGGGCGTCGGGAGCCACGAGACGACTCCCGGCCACCGTAGACGCGGGTCTGTGGACGGTGAGCAATGGGTAGCTCACCGTCCGTACGTTCACTAGCGACAGACCGTGTCGACGGCGCGTTCGTGTTCCACGCGCGCCTCAAAGAGATGTCAGCAAAATTGGATGGGGCCACTGAGGGCCGATGCCTGCCGGGGCTGCGGGTTGTTCGAAAGAGATACCGCGCCACCGGAACGCAAAGGGCACATGAAGGAACATAGACGGGTTTTAGTCAGTAAAAGTCTGACACTCCCTCCCGCCCCGCCCAGGGCGGGGGAAGTTATTTGATGATTTCCCGTCTATAAAAAAAAAAAAAAAAAGAGGTCTTGGGTTCGATTCCTAGGTCGGCCAAAGTGTTATTGGGTTTTTCTATGACATTCTCAGTAGCAGTTTGGAGTTAGGATTTGTGCCCGGTTAATGGCAACAGGTTCGTCCTCTATTACATGGGACATGGTATGTGTTATGTCAATCATAATATTGTTAGCATCCATTCTTACGAAACTACTTTTTGGAACGGGTAACTAGATTTAATTTTGTTTTCTTGTATATGTATAGCGTTCAAAAGTAGTCAGACTGATATATAGTTGTTTGAATTGACTTTGAATTTGGCGCTGCCCTTAATAATATATTCTGTAGGCAATAACTTAATATCAGCCAATCGTCGGACGACACTCGATTTCAAGGGACCGAGGAAGATTTATTCGAAAGTTCGAATAGAAGTCAAGTCTTATCGGGGACCCACGTCGGCGTATGAAGGACGTTTCGTACCTAACACCGATTGCTATAGCGTTTCGCATTTCACCAATGGCGTATTGTATAGGTCGGTGCCTTTAAAGGAAATTTTCCTCTGCTTTCAATGCTTGTATTTTGTTTTCTATTGTAGTTATTGATTGCATTCTATGTACTCGATTTTCACCTTTAGTGTTTCGTTGCTACCATGAGAATTCTCTTTTTTGTCAGTTCCGTGCTTGGTTTTGTATTAAGTTATTTCGTGCAAGTGTAAATATTAGCATTTGGGGGTCTTTGAGGGGGACTTCACTAGTTATATTTTAGTCGATAAAAAAACAAAACTTGATTAAATTTTGTAGATAGAATAAGTTCACAAATAATAATATCTTAACCTAAGTCAGATTTCTGTCCTTCAGATTTTCGACTTATAATTTTAAAATTTGTTGTTTGATAGGAAACTGACTAAACACAAACCATGATATTAATGCCATTATCCGATCTAAAAATTTCATTGAGTATTCCTGATGTACCTAATATGCGTCCAGAAAATTCCCGTTGAAATGCACTAGAAGATAGCGTTGCCAACATCTGATCCAATGGCATAGACGTAGAACACATGTTATCTTTGAAAGTACACAAAGATTTATATCCATGGAATCAATGAATAATTGATATCAGGTTAAAAACAATTTTCCATGTAATATTTTTTCCAATAAACACATATTTACCCCGCGTCATATTTCTGGCATCAAAATGAGTTGTTTAAGCCGTTCTCTTAACCATTCGCGGATCTACGCATCCCTTGTTACGCCTTTTTGCCAATAAATTTCCGATAAGACAAATCGTTTTAGGTCTCAGAAGCTTACGTATGAATTCAGGGTTCCTTTATCAATTTGCGTCTACCAAAAGCTTGTGTAAAACCGTATTTTGAATTGCAAGGAAAATACAGTCTGGCATTTAAATGAAATACTTTTTTTTTCTTTTAAAACAAAACTGGGATCTCTAGATTAAATGATATTAAACTTCGTCGGGTCTGTATTGTGCTTCTATTACTCTGCAACTGTTGGGGCGTAGTTTGAAAGACAGATGAACTTGTACCGTTGATGAAGTGAATGAACCCTGCAAAGAAAATGGCGGCAAGTACGAAAGAAATGCTGAATAAACATGAAATTACCAACAGTATTTTTGTAAATACTTAGGTATTTAAAGCAGCGTTCTCGTAAGAGTTTTATATTGGAATTTGCATGGGCGCCCGATGAAAGGCAGCCTCTTTAATAAGTACCTACGTTGGACCTAATAATGTCATTGACGGAATTCTGTTGACCCTTCCCTGACCTTTAAAAGCGGATATTAAAATCAGGTATTTATTTCGACCCAGCTTTTTTACTACGCCTGTTGTTTTTATTACTTTAAAAAGGTCACTTAATTATAACGGTCTCCTTTGTTTCAACAATAACGACGTAGCTTTAGCTAGCGGAGGTTGGTCCCAAAAACCCACTTATTCGAGGTGTCGAAATGCTTCGCTGCAGACGCAGATAAGCTTATTAAGAGCTATTCTGGCGTCGACTGGAATTAGCGCCATCTTCTTATTTATCAACTCTCTTCAGACTCTCTCAAAACATTTAGCTTCTTTGCAAAAATATTTTTCCAAAATAACGTATTTTATCGCCAACGTTTTACTATAAATGGAATATAAAATTTCTTGTTACTATGGCGGTTAGGTTGGGCGGTGGAGCTTAAAATATCAGGCAAAAGTTTCTTGGCTAAAGTTGCGTTAAATTGACTGAAGTTGATGTTTGCTGGTTCTTTGATAATATTAATATTTGAACTTTATACCCGTCTCTATATTAGTATACCTATTTATTTTCTTAAAATTCGATTATTAAATACTAGTCTTGGGTGCTGGACTTAGGAACTCTCTGAGTCCATTAAATCAGTTTACCTCGATCACTGTTATTTTTGGGCAGTGTTTTGGCTAATCTTACGTCTTGTTTATCGTAGTAACTGTTAAGTAACTTACGATAAACATTTCGTGGAATAAGGAAACTTCACCAGTTAAACTACATTGACATACCGCTTATTGTACATTTGTTCTATAAATGTTTCTTTGGTGTTTTTTATGTGGTATACTGTACACTGTATTGTAACAATAAAGTGTAAGTAAATAATGATCAGTAACACGCAGTAAGCAAACGCTACGATCAATGCTCTTTTCTTCTACCCTTTTTGTACGAAAACTTGCGAAGCATCCCATTGTCCTTAAGAGGTAAAGTTGTAGATAGTCACTAGTGCTTAATGAAACAATATGTTTACCAAATAAGTAAGTTGCAAATGGCTATTCTTCCTCTTATTAAAAGTTTTTAATAAGGGGAAGAGTGGTAAGTTTGGATCACCCTCATTTGTTACAACTAATTCAATTGCCAACATAATCGTAGCACTTAATAAATGTTTTCACGGCCTCACAAAAGCTATGGAACTAAGTAAACGAACTTCGGGTTACAGACAATGGTTATAAATTGTGATAGCGACGGTTTTATTGGTACCCTAATAAATTACATTAGCGAATTCTGCGCAGACGTCGTAGTAGTAGTCCAAAGCGGTCAGCAATTCACTCTTTAAACGAATGCTCCCGATAAACTTGGTTCCGTATCTATTTGACTGTAGTTCCTATGGTATTGTGCGGTACAATGTTGATGTTATCGGCCGGACGGTCGTGAATATTTTCGCACTCTTCATTTCTTACTTATCGGCGGATCTGCTTTGAGAGTTATAACGTTATCTTTATAGAAATCGGGGCTTGTGGTCGGTAAATTATTTTTTAAGGAAAATTTATCCTACTACTATTATAAAGGCGAAAGTTTGTATGTATGGATGGATGTTTGTTACTCTTTCACGCTTAAACGGCTGAATGGATCTAGATGAAATTTGGCACAAAGATAGATTATAGTCTGGAATAACACATAGGCTACTTTTTATCCCGGGAAAATGTACGGTACCCGTAGGATAACACATCAACTGTGACGCGGACGAAGTCGCGGGCAGAAGCTAGTATTTATTATATAAAGGAGCGATTGGGTAGAGGTTTTCAAGCAGAAAACTGTGACTGGCTGAAAAAACTTATAATTTTGTGAAATCAATACATTCTCAATTGATTGAAAATTGCCTTTTCTATTAACCTTCAAATATTATCAAATATTCAGCGGCGAAGTTAGACTTTCTTTTATCAATTTTCTATACGTTCTTCATATTTTCATAAAACTAGATGACATGGCAAAATATGGATACGAATACTCCATAATAAATACTCTTTGTGAACATTGTGAAAGTTAATAACCACCGTGCTTAGCTAGGTGGGCGTCGATTTTGTTGCGTTAATGTATTATAAAATTACTTTGTGATAATTAAAAATGTACGTTCTTTATACAGATATTATGATGTTCATTATGGTATTCATGGAACATATTTTGTACTTGCTTGTAAAAAAAGGGGGAGGTGTAACTGGTTTCAGTAAATATACTTTTGAAATTTTAAGAAAATAAGAAATTAAAAAAATAAGAATTTTCAAAAAATAAGAAATTCACTACAGTAACAAGATCTTTCAGTTATTAGCAAAATAACATACCTATTAACATAATTTTATTACATACAAGTAGTCATAAATGTTGATTATATTGTAGGTATGTCTCCTTAAACAAAATTATATTTACCAAAATAAATGAGGGGTACCTCATTTATTTTGGTAAATATAATTTTGTTTAAGGTAGGTAAATAGGTATATTTACCTTATGCTAATATTATAAACGTAGTAGTCAGAAAAAAACCTTCAGAATAAAGCAATCCGAATTCGTAAAGAAAATGTATTTTTTTACTTAAATTAACCTAAAAATTTTACCTCAATTAACTGAAATAAATGAATAACACTAGCCTATTATTATCCCTCTGCAGGGCAACGGCCGCTTCTCATACAGAGAAGGTTTATTAAATCAATATTTTTCTATACAACAAAAACGTTCTTCATAAATTCACTCACCATAATCGAGCCTACATGACGGGGCATCCCTTGCGGATTGTAATTACCTGTAAACATGAAATTAGTAACGTAAGTTAATAGTGTGCGGTAGGTTAATAATACTGGATGTTGGTAATTATTTATCTTTTAGTTGATTATTTTTTCTCTCTCTCTCTCTCTCTCTCTCTCTCTGTCTGTGATGCCCCACTGCTGGGCAAGTTTATTTCAAGTTGTTTCAGGTAATTTTTCATGCCGTCTTGTGCTGTATTTTGTCTAATAAAATACTGTCGTAGAGTTCGGATTGAAGGAGAAAAGGAGGCCTTTTCAATGCAGTACAAAGAGGAGTCTCAGTGAAGGGTGAATATTATAATGTTTCTTATTGCATTATTGCCAAATGGCCCATACTCGTACCTATAACCTATATAGGTAGCTTTTCTCTTAAGTAATATGGTAAGCTGAAACAGTTAATTGCATAAATGTGTAGCGCAGTAATACATTAACGATTACATACATTAATGATTCTTAGGAGGGATTTCTACGTTTATTTCATTATTAGGGCCTCCGCCCACGACCGATTTTTTTTGGACCGATAATCGGGCAGAAAAACGGGCCCGTTTTTTCAAAAATTTCAACGCCCACGACCGTGTTTTTGTCGGTGACTTTCGAGGGAGGAGCTTAAATAGCGGTCAAATTTTATATCGCAACTTTTATTTGACAGAGTTACCGATAGTATAAAAATAACGTTAATAGATTTAAGGTTATTTAAGTTACAATTTATCGTTAAATTGTTTATTGACGATATTTTTATCGTTTTTTTTAAACAATTGATCCTTCTAAGATGAAAGTAGCGCAGGACGGAGGTGTGGCGGGTCGCCCACCTTAGCGTCGCGCTAATGTAGTGCCTAACAATACTTTGCCCGATTCTTACGAATGAGAATTATACACGCTTACTTTTACATCGTTCTGAAATCAAAAGCCATGAGATCCATCATAGTACCTAATAGAAGCTATTGGCACTATTATTTTCGATAAATAACAAAAATAAATAAAATAACTCAAACATTTGTGAATTTATTATTATTATTTTTTTTTCCTTATCGACTATACATGCGTAAGGTAGCCTTTAAAGAATACATTAATCGATCAGACAGGAGCGCTACTAACATTTAACTCGTATTAACAAAAAAAAAGTGACGAATTTCCAACATCTTTGAGACGTCTTAAAAAAAAACACGCAATAATAACTATTACTCGACTGGAGTTCCAGTGTTTCAGCTGCAGAACGTAAAAGTAACCGTATATGTTATTATTAGACCTGGTAATCGAACCCACGACTTCACGCTGATCAGACGCGCTTTGCGACCACAAGCCCAATATAGTTAGTCAGTGACAATTAATATAAACGTACAAAACGGCAACTTACCTAATTTAACGGTAAAAATAACGATTAATTCATATTCTATATTAATGTTAATTAACATTATATTACTGGTAATGTTATCAAATAACGTTTTTATAAAGTTACTTTTTTCAAAATTTTCGAGTTCATGGAAATTAACGTTACGTAACGATTATTATTTTTTGATTTCATAACGTTAACAAGCCCTGGATTTAAGTCATTACATATTTAGCAAGCTTAGTTGTTGAAAACCAATGTTATTTTCATTCTTAAGAATTTATTAAATTCGTTTGATTATAGGTATATTATTTTTTTAATCCATTAACGTTATTTTTATATTAACGGTAACTCTGTCAAAGGTAATTTTATAAATATTTACCGGTATTTAAAACCCTGCGTAAATCAACACAATATTATTTACTTATTGAAATCACAGACGATTAATTTAGAAAAAAATGATTTACCATATTATTAATAAATAAATAAGCTTTTTAATAATAAATTATTGTTATTATTCAAATGCTTCAAACTCATAAGTACTAACTTAACATAACACCACAATTGTACACTTAATTCGCAATAACTGCTTTTGACTTTAGACTTTTGACTTTAGCAATGACACAACGTTCTTCCCTAGTAAATCCATGACGCATAGGGTAAGTGCCCCAGTGAATGAACACACCCGAGTGAATTAACAAATCCGAGTATTTTCCAAAAAATAATAAACTAAGATATTACCTTCTACCCAACGCAGTATTTTTTTTTTGTAATTGATGCTCTTTATTCTAGCATAGTAACAACATTCATGTATTGCGATACTGTTCGTTTTAAAATGACGAGCGTTTAAAGTTGGCAGTGCTGGTGTACATTTTCTTTGTTCGGGCAAGAATTTAGGACTTGGGTCAGATGCAAATTTTTTGATATCACTTTGCAGCCGTAATTAAAGTATGTACTATAAGTTATTTATAAATTCGAGTGTCGAGCTAATGGGTAGTTATAATATATGTATCAAATCAATTTCATTGCAATTTTAGCTAGTTTTAAGTAAATTATTGAGTGTTCCAGCATTGGCATTAAAAAACGTTTGAAATCCAGTGAATAAACGACCGTTAATTCACTGACCAATCGTTAATTTCATGAAATCTAGTGAATGAACTATAACATTTTCATCATGTTAAAATATAAGCTTTCGTCATAAAAATGTAACCAATAAATAAATGAATACCGCATTTTGAGTTAGTAATCATCATTTTAGAGAACGGAGAACTAACAAATAGATCAAAGCTCTGAGACTCTAACTCCCAAGCTCATAAAGGAAAGACGGGAACGGAACGGGCAGTCTTCAGTGGGTGCAGGTTCAGTCGGAATAAGCTCGGCTTATAAGGCAGATCCTGAAATCCATCAAACGCGACACACCTCAAATGCTGACGAAGCTGGAGACTAACGATGGCAGGATCATCTTGTCTAAACTAGAGCTTTTAAGGGAGGTAGAGAAGTTCTAAAAACCCGTCTCTAGTCCAACAAAAGACCCAAGAGCTAGACTGACCTGACACTACACCGATGAGTTCCCGGACGTCAGCCTATATGAGATAAATATGGCTTCTTAACAACTTAAGGACAACAAGGTGCCGGGGAAGACGGAATCACTTCTGTACTACTGAAGAGGCCTATGTCCAGCAGTGGACATCGTTCGGCTCATATCATGATGAATTGATTGTTGACGTTGGCTAGGCTTATGAAGGTATATAATGATTAAGTAAGAGATTGAAGGGTTACACTTTGTTAAAAAAAAAAATGATTGTAGCAGATTTAGAGGCTAAGGATTTATGTTCATTTATTTATTCCATTTTGAACTGCATTTAATATAATAATAAGGATTTTTCGTAACTATTAATTAAACAAAAACTTGTGTTCATTCACTGGTTCTAATGCTGTACATTTACTGGAAAATTTCATTCATTCACTGGGGTTTTAGGGTATTTTTCAATATATTGCCAAATATTATAAAAAAGTATACAGGTTATGTCGTAAAACCAAATTAAAAAATATTCTTTAGTAGACATAGATTACCAAAATATAAAACCGCATACTTTAGAGGCAACATAATGTAATGATTTTTTGAAGTCTGAAGATTGCTTAAGTGTTCATTCACTGGAGCATTTACCCTATTTTCTATTTTTCACCGATAATCGGCGGCCAGGATGCGTAGATTTTGTTTTTGGACCGTTTTTTTCTCGGCCGTGGGCGTTGATGTACTAGAATCCATACGTTCCATTCTCGCCGAGAAAAAATCGGCCGTAAAAAATCGGTCGTGGGCGGAGGCCCTTAGTGTCATAAACGTAAAAGGAGGATGGACAGATGTATATTTCTGACTCCTTCACTTTTAAGCCGCTGAACAGAATTAGCAAAAATTTAGCACAAATAAATAAATTGACCTAGGTTTACACAAACGATAACGTTTATACTTTTTGTCTCCCCGTGGGATAAGACTGGCTTTATTCTTAAATCTAAGCTGGTAAATAATAAAACAAAGAAGCAAATTCGGGAGGCAAATAAGTACCTACACCTGCACGGTCTACTGACTCAATTATTAAAATTACCTGTCCATTCTCACCAAGTATATTAAACAGGGAAAAGTATCAGAAATGTACGTAACACCAAATGTGTTGAAATCAGATCTGATTCTACTGGCACGGTGCCAAAGGATCATGTCGGGCTTGCTTGTTGGCTAACCGCGGCTGCGACCTAATATCCGATTTAAGTCTGGTTACCCACAAGGACGCGAGAATACTTCGAACCAATAATGTACCACGCTTAGGTTTGTGACAGAAATGAGTAAAGTGTAATGTTCAGGGGATTGTAATAGAGTAAGTTTTAATGTGAATTCTATATCCATCACCATCACGCCTATATTCCCTGAACGGTTAGGCAGAGGTGTACCAATGTACACCCATAGTTCGCCGGTATATTTAGGTCCCATGTAATAAGAGGCGCGCCTATTGCCATTAACCGGGCACAAATCCAAACTTCAAGCTGCTACTCCTGATTACTGACAATTCTATATCATAGGTATTAAAGTCGAGAATATTGATACTGTAATCGATCTGTTGATAAAGTAGGCATATTGCGCGCACGGACTTTCCGGAGATTGGGCATTTATAAGGGGAAGTGCAGGAAGCTAAAAATAAAACAAAAAAGTTACATATTAATACGTTCCAGACTACATATTCGCAACTAGATAAAGGCGAATTCAATCTGAATAAACTCACATGTAGCTATTATTAATTTACTTGTGTTAGCTTCAATTTTGTACGCTACCTATCTAGTATCGGTAAAACATAGTGATAATATCTTTTTCAACTTCCTATGTTTTGTAAAATAAATTATTGGTTGATAAATATAAACCCAATAACACACACCCGATATTCAGCATTGAGACAAAGACTAGTAGGGGTAACTTCTAGAAAGAACCTACCAAAACTACCAACGTTACTCTCCGTGTAAAAACCTTGCCAAACTTTATTCATTTCTGCATGGCGCCAGTTTGCAGCGACGAAAACACAACTTCCCTTATCTATATGCTTTAAACCAGGCTAATTAGGCTCCAAAACTTGCCCAGGCTACGTGATGCTACATACATTTTTAAAATTCGCCCACTTGGCTAGCCGGCGGGCGGATAAAAAATACCAATCTTGCAAATTTCAAGGAATTTTTATTCAGCTCACAAAGTTGTTTTAGATAATAAATTATGGTTAACAGTTTAAAATGTTAGTGAAAAGCGAAATAAAATACGTTTTTTATAATTAACTTTGTTTTACTTTTACGATATCTACGTGTCATGATTAAAATTGTTGTTTAGTAGATGATTTTATTATACGTCTGTCATGTCGACGAATAAAAACCGTCGTAAACCTTTATAAAGAGCTATTGTCTCTCTTTGTAGTTACTTTGCCTCAGTACAGAGGCTCGGGATCATAAACGACGCGCCTCCAAGTTTCTTTACGTGTACCTAAAAATCCGACGAATGTCTAAATGTACATGAATATAAAAGAAGATATAAAAACAGGTCAAGTTCGAGTCGGACACAAAGGGTTCTGTTCCACCGTACAATATTTTACATGACTATTGTGTCTAAAAAGAACCTACCGCATACTTATTTTTATTATTATTCGTTGTAATAGTTGGTCATTATAACAACAAATAATAATAAGATAAAGAAAAAAATAATATACTATGGTCAGTAACACATACATGCCATGACGCCTATATTCCCCGTAGGGTCAGGCAGAGGTGTACTTATATACATCCTTAGTTCCAGACCCATGTAATAGGGGGCGAGCCTATTGCCATTAACCAGCCACGAATCCTAACTCCAAGCTGCTGCAGAGAATTTCATAGAAAAACCCAATAACACTTTGAACGACCTCTAAGTAGCAGTCGCGCTTAGGACCACTAGGCTAACGAAGCGGTTAACAATAGTAGCACATACTCTATAAAAAATCAAGTGTTTCAAGTAACCTATTATGGTTCAAATAACATAGCATTGTAACAGATGGACAGACAAGCAGCAGAGCCTTAGTAATAGGATACGAACGCCCTTTAGACACGGAACCTTAAAAATAGCACTAGAAGTATTATTCTAAGAAACGAAATAAAAAAAATATTCCAGAAGGTTTTCCTAGAACGTGGGTTGTTCTATACTTATTCTTTCACGTAGGAAACAAAGAAACCCTGCAAGTAATTGGCCGTGAAATACATTGCGCAAGGAGGCGCGTCGGTACGTCTGTTGGAAACCAAGTGTTGGTAACGCACAACGCACCAACTTAAATAGCTTCTGAGATTGCCCTTACTCGTGATAGCTGAATTTATTTTATTCGTAGACGCTTCTTAAACACGCGCTTGTAGAGAAAGCCTTGAGAGAGTAAAGAGGAGATAAATTCGTCACTTGCCACAGAATCCTTCTTAACAATATAATGAAAATGTCAGTGAACAAAGTTTGAATAATTTATCTATATAGTAATCTTCACTGCAGAGCTTATATTACTATTACATCGTACGGTATGCGTACGTGATTCTTGATGTCTATTTCAAAATAGGCTCTCTGCTTGTAAGTAAGAATCAATGATCTGTTCCTTGACGACATATTTTTAAAAGGAAAGTTGATGAATTAAGAACTTACAGCCGGAACCCATAGATATCTAGTTAGTAACTTTGTATGTTTTATGAGTGACCATAATAATTATATTATTCTGTGACAGATTTTTTGCTTATAATTCAAGAATTTAATTTCAGCAGTTTCAAGAATTTTCTAGCATGATTAAAGTTAACAAGCAGAATATGCAAGAATTAAAGCTTATTAGCTTAGCTTGCTTATTTTCAAGAAGAATTTGTAACATCTCATTATAATATCTACAGTCTATGCAAATAAAGTGTTCCATTCTATTTTATAGTTATTCTTCTTCTGACCAACTTTCTGACGATTCAAAAGGGTCTTTAAATTGTTTATTAGAATGAAACGATTTTGGTTTGAGTATTATAAAGGCGATGCTACAGTATAACCCACAATACACACACACACATTACATATCATGTATCATTATTGGATACATTTTATCGTGTTTCTTAAAGAATACAAGCATGTAGGTACAGACAGTAACACAATTATAAAGGTTAGGTCGTCTAGTGCTTAAAACATCTAATTGAATGTAATTTAATATTTTGTTGACTGAAAAGACAGCAATTTGGGGCTTGAAACGTTTCAATGGCAGCATTTTATTTCAGTCAGCCTTAATTGAGGATTTGAAAGGGCTCTTGCCTGTTTTTTATTGTGTTGCAAAATACATACTTTATTATTAAAATTAAATCATTCAGTATCAGCACGGAGTCTGGATTTGTGACCGGCTAATGGCAATGGGCTCGCCTCCTATTACATGGACCCCCATGGACCTAAAAACATACAGGCGAACTGTGGGTGTACATTAGTACACCTCTGCCTAATCCTTCGGGGAGCATAGGCGTCATGGTATGTATGTGTAAATCATTACTATTTTGTATTCCTATTTTTATAGTTGAATTTTTTATGATAAAGAAAGAGTAAATCTAGTAAGGTCTTCACTATGTCTATTTCTTTTGCCTTCTAAGAATTCAGAATACTAATTATATCTAGAACCCGTTCTGAGAACGGCCTTATTGTTGTTTCAAAGAGTTCTCATTTCTTTACAATAGAAAATTGTAGTCTGTGAAGGTCTGACTAGTTCTCGGCCTTCTCAAGATCTTCCAATTTTATTAGTTGGTTATTTTTAAATTTCCAAGCTGAATGTTAATTTCTACTACAATAGAATTCGTTTTTGTCCTTTTTAAAGATGTTGACTCACACTAGGATTTTTTCTTGTATCGTTGGTTTGGTAGCAATTGCATAAACTTACATACACAAATAGTTTGACCCGGAACAGCTCTATGTCATCAACAAGTATTTATTAGGTGCGGGGAAAAAATCCCGCAAGGCGCAACGCAGCCAATCGCTTAGCTACTGCGGGCGGGGACACCCTATAAAGACCACTGACTTTATTGGTGAGGTCCTTCAGAAAGGTCATGCGCTGTACTCATAACCGCCGTACATGTATGACCAGATGTATGAACGTAGACGAGGCGTAAGGAGTATTTAAAGATAGCAAGTAGCGTTCTGTGGTTTCTGCCTACCCCCATGAGAAAAAAGACGTAAGTTTACGTATATATAACACTCTACTAAAGAATAACCATATTACTATCTCGCAACCCCAGCCCTAAACAAAATTATAACTATAACACAGTCAATTACAATTCCCAGCCTAGTCTCCAAGGTATCTTCCACGAAGCCGCTGGCAATTTAATTTCGATGCTGACCGTACAGCGCTCGGCAATAATGAGCGAGTTAACTAATGCTACCACCGACCCATTAAGAGGTCGGCAGTATGAGAAGTGTGCCCAATTATTTTCCCTCACTGTACTTTCCTACGTGGAAATGTTACGAATGTACTGTATGGGTATTTTTATCTTGAAGTGGGTGTTATATGGGTTTATTATGTAGGTTGAGAAGCTAATGTTCTATAAATATACATATTCAAATACTTGCATACTATATTGTGTATAAAGACCTACTGAAGTACAATTATATTTATATGTACAATGTTTTAAGTAAATAAAATTTAACTGTCTGTTAGTAATGTCAAAATAACAGCTTTGTACTAAACTAGCTTCCGCCTGCGACTTCGTCAAAGTTTTTTAAATTATGCTCCGGGGACCGTATGTGCCAAATTTCATGTAGATCCGTTCAGTCGTTTAAGCGTGAAAGAGTAAGAAACATCCATCCATCCGTACTCACAATCTTTCGGATTTATAATATTAGTAGGATGTGTACGCGGTAGGTTCATAAATACAAAAAAAGTCTTGCCTCTCTATCTGTTTGTTTGTTTCAGCTAATCTCCACAACAGCTGGACCTGGATTTTGACTTAATGATCTGATGTTATAAGAAGTATCTCTATTGAACCACCGTGTAATGTCGTCATACGTGATGTCAAGTGATGACCAATTCAATACATGCACGAAGTAGGTCAAATCTTCCTATTTGACTACGATTATTATTTTTAGATCAATAAACAACCTTCACCCTTCTATTTCAGACACCTACTCACCTAAGGATTATTTGCCTTCACGTCAACAACCGAACATAACCGGATAGCACATTATCGGAACAAACAATCTTTATTTAGCCAACCCTATAACAAATGACGTTCGAATTGCGACACTATCTATTAGCAGCGTATACACTGCCGGTCATGTTTATGTAGCACAAGTGAGACAGTAATTAAAGCTGCAATGTAAACGTAGCGTGTTGTAGTCCCCGGGGCGAGACGCTCGGCGCTAATTTTCCATATAGTTAGGGACTCATCCACGGTGCTGGCTATTTGTGTAATAGCTATTGCGCCAGAAATGAGGTTATCTACTTACATACGTATATTTTTCGTTTCATTATAATAATTGTGTTCGGAGGTCGATGTTTTTATTATTGAGCAATTTTGTTCATATGATTTTTGCCGACATATTTTTGTGGTTCAGTGATTAAAAATACATTGCTATTTATACAAATAAATTGAAGTATGTAATGTGAAAATATAAGGTTTTTACTAAATTATCACATACTTAATATTAAAAAAAAAATTGTCGGTCTTTTTATACCGGCTAATCTTTTACAAGCCTGGACTTATTTCCACAGGACTTTCACTGACCGTTAGTTGATGAAATAAGAAGTAAATTCGGCTAATATTTTAGAAACGAAAAAAAAAACATCACGCTTTAACTGACATTCACGTGTATGAAGTCACTGTCATAAGCTACTAGATACATATAACCACCAATAGAACGTAGTATATAGAAAAAGTTATCCCTTACATAAGTTTCATATGAATGTATCAACAGCTCAATAATTCCAACCAACTTTTCCCTGTTCATAACTTTATAATATTTCATCTCATTTCCGTCTCACGTGGCGTGCAAATCATAGTAATTGTTTTTCTTGTGAACAGCTACAGCGAAGTGGAATATCGTGTTGTTTTTGTTACGAACATACCTTCACGCACACATGCACCCACTTCCCTGTTGAACACACACACATACGCACCCTCTCCTGTAAAATGTTTCATCAGGACGTGAAACAAAATGTTGACCTAGTTTTTGTTAAAGTTGACATGTGTTAACCTTTACTGGTATTACATGAATATTAATTTTTATCATGGTATTAAATTAACATTTTAATAATCTTCTGAGAATTGTATGAATAAGTTGGGAGTTTTAAATTTTTATGTTTCACGCAAAACATTTGCACTAGACTCACAGGTCCTGACACATAGAGAGGTTGTAAAAAGACAGTTAACATACCCGAAAGATACGTTTTGTTGAGGACCATACCTGTTCACATCCCTTATTTTGTATGAAGGTATGCAAGCTATTATTTTTTACTTGTTCAGCATGCTATCATGCTAGTGTTTCAGTAACAGAAAATCCTTTTCAGATGTTGTACAAAAGGAATATTTAAAGACCAATCAGAACTATTCTAAAATATATATACCATCATGCCTGTATTCCCCGAAGGGTTAGGCAGAGGTGTACTAATTTACACCCACAGTTCTCCGGTATATTTAGGTTCCATATAACTATTCTAAGTTATATTTAATTCAAATTCACAATAGAAAACCATGTTCAAACCTAGGTAATAAATGGTTCCCAATACCTGACTTCCTACTCTACCCAGAAAGCATGTCAGTACGACGTTAATGGACTTCAACGAAGACCACAAGAACGAACAATTGGTAGTTGGTTAGTGGAAGCCTTGCCGGCAAATGCCGCACTAGTGAAGTGAAGCATAGGCTGGGCAGGCACGTGCTTTGAATGCCGACACGACGAATTGTATAGACTTATTGCTATGTCGAAATGTTGTAGGCTAGGTATTGGGGCTGGTTCACACTTTGAGATAAGCGGAGATTAATTCTGTATTACCTATACCTATATCATTCTAATGTACGTTTAAACGTCACTTAACTCTTCCTAAACGGCTAGACCAATTTTAATGAAATTTTGTGTGTGTATTTGGGTGGGTCCTCGGATGGTTTAAATTGACAATTGGATCCGGTAAGTAGCGCTACAAGACAATATTCGGGCAGGACAACGCATGTAAAAACAAAGTATTTGGTTGATCATAAAATCCTAAACCACCGGTCTAGAAATGATATACCCGTATTTGAATTTATTTATTTGATTGACAGATAATCTATTGTGTACTTTTCTAGTTTGTACTTTACTGTAAAAGAACAAAACGTTTAAAAATAAAACGCTATCTTTTCGTGTCAACTATGTACATTAAACATAACCTACTGCTTTATATAGGTACATATAACAATAAACGGTTTATATTTATAATCCTGATAACCGGTTTACAGATATGTAGGTAGAATTTTATTTTATTCGTGCCGATAAGAACGTAGAAAGAGAGATAAAAGATGTGCGTCTTCGTATAGTACTGCTATAATAACTTTATGGTTAGAAAAACTAGCACACCATTTATTTTTAACGTGACACAGTGTGCCTTTATCCATACTATTTTAAGCACAGAAACTGTTAAATAATGGTTTAAAATTGCCAGCTGGAAAACAACCCATTAATTTTACCTTTTACAATTTCGGTAAAACAAACGCAGAACATAATTACAAAAAGAAAAACAAACTACGGAACTTGAATAACAAGCACTTTGTTGTTTTAAATTCTTTGACGGAAACCTTTCTAATATTCTCGGTGCTAAATGAATGTAATGACCGGTTTCCATCTAGTATCGGCGTATTCGTTTTATACAGTCATTTTGGTTAAAGAAAATTACTATGTAGTAAGCTAAATTACTTAAAAAGGTTTTCCCGATAATGCGCTTTAAGTAAAATTTGTCTAGTCATATTTCGGTCAATAAGTGATTAAACTCGATGAGATAGGATAAAGGCACTCCTTTATAAAATTAAAACGAGCTTAATTTTTTATTGCGTTACTGGACTATATTTGTGTGACCGCAGTCACCACGTTATTCTCTACCACTGCAACTTTTAAAAGCCAAAGTTAACAGTGACGACCACCAGAAAAGAGACGGGGTAACGAAGCTCGACGTATCTCGGAGGAACGATTCAACTATCTTCATCATCATCATATTAGCCGCAGGACGTCCACTACTGGACATAGACCTCCCCATAGATTTCCAAAATTATCGATTGAAAGCGGTCTGCATCCAGCGATCTTCAACTGTTTTGAATCTTGTCACACACACAGTTGGCGCAGTGGCTGAGCAATTAGCTGCTGCGTCGCGTGGCCTACAGATAATGTTTCGGTTTTGGCTGTTTATGAGTGTAAATGTTTGTAAACGCACTTACGATACAGGAGAAATTTTTAGTGTGAGGCAACGATTTTTTTTTTGAAGAAGATAAAAAGCAAATTAATCGCAAAAGAACAGAGGCAGACCAAACAAAAACCAAAATAGCCCACCCACTCTTCAAATAATATCATAGTCAATTTACCTTCATCTGAAATACGAAGATATATCTGATCCGAGCATAGATTTAGGTACATTTTCTATCTGACCCCTGAGACTTCTTGCAACCTGATTTTATCGATATCTAGTTAAACTATGACGTGAATTTTGATCCTTTAACTTGATTTATAGTGTTTGTACCTATATTAATTGGTGTTCTATATGTTAATTGGCTTAGACGTAACAGTATTTTTAACCCCCGACGCAAAAAGAGGGGTGTTATAAGTTTAACGTGTCTGTCTGTCTGTCGGTCTGTCTGTCGGTCTGTCTGTCTGTCTGTCTGTCTGTCTGTCTGTGGCATCATAGCTGCTGAACGGATGAAGCGATTTCAATTTAGTTTTTTTTTGTATTAAAGGTGACCTATGTGCGAGTGTTCTTAGACATGTTTGATGAAAATCGGTTGAGCCGTTTAAAAGTTGTGGGGGTGAAAGTAGGGAAGAAAAACCGAATGTCTGTAAATATACTCGAGTGGGGTCTCAAACTTAACAAAATCGACTTTATAATAAGTAGGTACCTATAAAAAGTATAAAATAAAAAATTAAATTAAAAATTTAAAAAACCCCCAACACAAAAACCTAAGTTCTCTTTAAAAAGTAAAAAAATAACAAAAAAAATACGTCACGTTGGGGGACCGCTCGGGACGATCGTATCCTAAATGCAACATCGGTCCCCCAACGTGACGTATTTTTTTTGTTATTTTTTTACTTTTTAAAGAGAACTTAGGTTTTTGTGTTGGGGGTTTTTTAAATTTTTAATTAAATTTTTGTTAAAACTTGATTGAAAAGAGGGTAAACACGGGACCTAAATATACCGGCGAACTGTGGGTGTACATTGGTACACATCTGCCTAACCGTTCGGGGAATACAGGCGTGATGGTGAAAAGAGGGTAAATGGAGTTTCTGATTCATGCTTCTTTATGGAGACCTTTCTAAAACACAATTTTGTTCTTAAATTAGGTACCAGTGTTCATTTAAATTGATTTATTTATAATCAGTGAAATGGTTTGTTCATATTTTGAGAATGTTACCTATATGGAAGTAAAAAAAAAACAAAATTCTAAAATATCTACGTTTTGTAACGAGCGACTAGCTTCAATTTTCTGACTCACTGACCGATTCCTTAATCCAAATGTTGTGAAGAATGGTTGTAAATGATTTAATCGAAATAAATGTTTTGACTTTGGCTAGACTTTGTTTGCTATTCTTCTCAATAACAGAATTTTTCATTTTGCCAGATGATTGACGGATATTGATATCAGCATTGTTAGGAGCATGTGATATTGATTTTGAAATTGGTTTCTGTTCCACAAACAGTAGGTATGTTTGCAGAACATAATTAATCATGTTTAATTACGATACGGTATAACAATTAACGCTCCCGAGCTGAAAACTCAAAAATCTACTAATTGAGAATCACTCAATTAGTTCACGTGATATGGAAAATTTGGTGGTTTATTGATATCCTATAATTGTATACATTTTTTAATTATAAAATAAATACCATCACGTCTGTATTCCCCGAAGAGTTAGGCAGAGGTGTACCAATGTACACCCACAGTTCGCCGGTATATTTAGGTCCCATGTAATAATGTTTTTCATTATAATGTCCCTATAACCTGGACTGCCTCGTTAGCCTACTGGTCTAAAACGCGACTGCTACGCTAGAGGTCTTGGGTTCGATTCTTAGGTCGAAAAAAGTGTTATTGGGTTTTTAAAAAAAAAACACAGTAGCAGCTCGGAGTTAGGATTTGTGCCCGATTAATGGCAATAGCCTCAACCCCATTACATGGGACCTAAACATACCGTCAAACTGTGGGTGTACATTGGTACACCTCTGCCTAACCAATCGGGGACTACAGGCGTTATGGTGTGTTACATGTTTTTATATCCCTATGCAAGTATTTTCATAGCCATCGGAAATTGCATCAATTTTTACTTGTAAAACGAAGAAAACTTTAAGTGCTACTAACTTGGTGTGGTCGTAACAGTTCAAAAGTGACCATAATGCGATACGTGCACTTTAAAAGTGGATTATAAAGTAGGCTATAAAATAGTATGGCTTCATATTCATAGTTTTAACCTAAATTCTTTCAAAAATTATTATGAAATAATAAATAATAAGTAATATTTTTGAATTCGATGGAATTGACGTTCAAAAGTGCCTTTTATTGGTCAAATTGGAATACATGAATTGCCTTTGACTTTTTTGGATATAACAAACTGTGTAAATTCATTATCATTGCAAATTACCTTTTGAGTGTGACTCGGTTCAGAGTGTGACTCGGTTCAGAGTGTGACTCGGTTCAGAGTGTGACTCGGTTCAGAGTGTGACTCGGTTCAGAGTGTGACTCGGTTCAGAGTGTGTAATTTTATAACAGAGTATTCACATCTTTTTTATAACCCTTTGTCTACACCACCAACTTCCAAAGTCGAAGCTGCTACTTAGAAATTCCTAATGAAAAAACCAAATAACACTTTGCCTGACCTAGTTCTCGATCCCTGGACACCACGTTCATCAGTCGTGCTTGATATCACGAAACAACAGGGTTGCCAACCTTAATCTCAACCTTATTACTTCCGCATTAAACGCCTTATCTAAACACGCCCTTAGTTCAAATCTAAAAAAGTTAAAACATTGATGAGATTCAAGACAATAGTTTAGGTCGTCTTTATCGCCTGCGTAATGAAAGCAAAGGGCCTGTTTTATGCCCTTTTTATAGAACTATCTAGATAACAAGAGCCATTTCGTTAAAAGAACGATACTATTTTTTATGACGTCAGTTTTTAGAGCTTTAATGACACTTGCAGGCTTTAGATAACAAGACTTAAAGTTGAAATGTTGACGTAGATTTAATCTGGTATAGCGTTCGCTTGTATAATTTTCAAACCACGTGAAAATTATACTTTAAGATGATGTTAGGTATCTTCAAAGTACCAAGATGGTTTATCATCATCATCATCTCAGCCATAGGACATCCACTGCTGAACATAGGCCTCCCCTTTAGATCTCCACATATACCGGTTGGTTTCGACCCGCATCCAGCGTCTTCCGGCGACCTTTATTAGGTCGTCTGTCCATCTTGTTGGTGGACATTATTAATGAAATGTGTAGTAGCTCGTGTAGTTTAGATGGCCCATTGGTTAAATCGCCCGCCTCACAGGCATGAGATTGCGGGTTCGTTACCGGGAAAGTCCCAATGTGATTTTTTCGATTCATATGTACTTTCTAAGTTCATCTTAGATATCTCTGACATCGGTGAAGATAAACTGTGAAGAAACCTGGATTTTATAATGAATATAAGGTTGAAATCGCCAATCCGCTTTTAGCAAGCGTGGTGATCAATGCTCGTATCTTCTCTGTATGAGGAGAGGCCTTTGCACAACAATAGGCTGGTATTATTATTTACCAATTTTGTCTGACAAATATTTTTAAGCGGGTAACAAAGAGTGGATTATGTACAATATCTAATTAACCATCCTAAACACCGAAATGTAATTAAATTCAAACAGTACGGCCACAAAAGTATCTCACTTACATGTTAATGAATTAACAAAATGGTATTAAAATAATTAAAAATATGCAACTTCCGACCGCACGCCCCGATATTAATTAACAGAGTGGTGGGTTTCCAGTCACAGGTACAGTCTCGAGCAAAAATATGTATACGTCCTTAACAAAATTCAAGAGCGGTTATCTAATAAAGTATTGATTGTTATTAAAGAAAGGGACTTGTATTTTTTTCGTTGCATGTTACTTGTTTCTATGTTAATTAATATTAATGATTGTAATTGGTTTTTCACCGTGTTAATTAAATATAATAAAAAAGATTAGGTACTACGAAGTGGAAGCAGGGACATTGCAACGAAAACTAATATCACGGATTGATGGCATGACTTTAAAAATCTGCTGGTCCATACATTTTAACCGGCGAATAAATTCATTGTTTCTAGAATCACAATACTGAATCTATGGTCAAAGCATTCGTAGAGATGTCCTTGTCACCCGCTATAGTACGGTATTTTCAGACCCGTATGTATAGTTCTAATTTCAAAGTGGCAACAGTATTTCACGAGAAAATCCCATTTCAATTTTGCAAAGTGTTCATACACTATGCTATATTGCTTTGTTGATGCTCTTGACTGTACAACGGAGCTTCGACCTCTGGGAGTCAAAGTCCCGGGCTACTTAATGACGTCACTTAAATATAGTCCTTTTGTAATAAGCCGGATTATCCCTAGCTAGTTAACTAGGCGTTTATTAGTGAGACTGGTAGGTTAGGAATTTAGGTTTAGGTAAATGACAGCCCCGTTGGTTTTGTGGTAGCAAGCGCGACTGTTAAACGTGGTGCCCAGGGTTCGATTACCAGGTCGGACAAAAGGCTTTATTAGGTTTTTCCATTAGGATTTTCTCAGTAACAGCTCAGAGTTGGCCGATGGGGTCGAAAAGTGCTAGAGTGGACACCACGGACTAGCAAGCGCAGCGTAGGACGTCCACCAACAAGATGGACAGACGACCTAATAAAGGTCGCCGGAAGACGCTGGATGCAGGTCGCTTCCGACCGGTATATGTGGACATCTAAAGGGGAGGCCTATGTTCAGCAGTGGACGTCCTATGGCTGAGATGATGATGATGATGATGAGCTCAGAGTTTGTAAGTTGGTTGTGTGACACCCCCATGACTCAGAAGGCACGAAAAGCCGTTAGTCCTGCACCTAATCTCTCCCCGGCCTTGTCGGATTGCTATTTCATCCGTCTATAAGAGAGAGGAAAAAGAGAGTGCATCGGTATTTGAACATACACTCGTGCACTATAATATTTCCTGCGTACATGCCTAGTTTCCATTAAGATTGATCGCGGTAAAAAATTGGTCTAGAGAATATTATTTAGGCATAGTAATATTATTACAAGTACATTATAACAAAAACAGTAAAACTCGTACCTTCATAATTTATTTTTCTATTATTTTGTAGTAACTAAGTACTTAATTACTATCACTCAAAACCAGGCGAAACATTTTTTTGTAAAAATAGGTACCTTTGTACTAAGCTTAATTATTATTTTTTATATTAGGCACATCGTTTGTGAGACGCGCCTAAAGTGATTAGTGCCTTTTTGTATTACGCTGAGGCTAAAGTTTAATGCTGCGGGTTACTTAGTTATTAGAGTTCCGTACGAAAATGAAAAAGTAAGAACCCGTATATGTAGGAAGTATCGTGTATCTGTCTATCCGTTCGTATAAAATATTGAATAAGGGAAAAATTATTCGGGAGCAAATTAAAAAAAAAAATGTCTTAATAATGTGTGTACAAACTTACATTTGCAGTTACAATCATCATCTGCTTAACCTTTTCCCTACTATGTTGGGGTCGGCTTTCCAGTCTAACCGGATGCAGCTGAATACCAGTGTTTTACATGGAGCGACTGCCTATCTGACCTCCACACCCCAGTAAATGGGCAACACGATACCCCTTGGTAAGACTGGTTGTCTTCTGACTATCCGTAACGACTGTCAAAGATCTACAAATGACAGCCGGGACCAACGGCTTTACGTGCTTTCCGAGGCACGGAGGAAACTCGCTATGGTAAATGGTCACCCATCCACAAACCAACCTCGGCAAGCGTGGCTTAACCCGGAAGATTGGACTATGCGGCTGTAATTATTTAGCCACGAGCTCCTCTGCTTGCAGTTACAATGTATGGAAGAATATGGTTTTCAACTACACTGTTATTTTTTTTTAGTTTTTCATTTCATTTCTAGTTTTTTAGTTCATTTTTAGTTTTTCATTTTTTAGTTTTTCATTCGCAGTATTCTTGAAACCAATAGTATAATCTGGAACCCACATGAAAAAGCTTATACGTTAATAATCGAAAAGGTCCAAAAGTCTTTTATACGCTTCCTCTACTTACAATTGTATGGTTATTATCCGTACATGTATCCAACTCCATTTGTACTCGGTATGGTAACCTACCAAAGTTTAGAACTCAGGAGGAATCTTACTACAGTAAAGTACTTCATTCGCCTTATTCGTGGTTCCCACTTCAACTCTTCGCTTTTACAGTACATTCCCTTTAGCATCCCTCCTCCTATCCGTCATACACTTCGCCCTCGGCAACGTCCTCTATTTTCAATACCTCAAGCCGGTTCCAAATCTCTTAAGACCACTCCACTATATCTAGCCCTCACCCTCATAAACAACATCTTACTATTTGACGATTCATTAGATATCTTTGCGACTGCTGAGCTGAGCTTCCTGAACACTGCTACTCGTTACCTGGAGTCCATTACCGCCTCCAGTACAATCCGTCCTGTATAATGTTAATTCTTTTTTCTGTATTATTTAAAAAAAATTCAGTTAATGTTATCTAAATTTATCATGTTTTTGTTTTATAATTTTACTTTTAATATTATTTCAATTTTCTTTTTTATGTAAACTTCTTTAATTTTAATTTTAATTATAATTTTAATTTTATTTTTGTACTGACCTATAACTTGTTTGTCTGGTATTTACTGTAAATCCAAGTTGGTATTTTAATAAATAAATAAATAAATAAATAAAACCGGACAGGTGCGAGTTGAACGATAAATCCATTAAATAGATTAGAATAGCTTCTAGCCTAACCTTTTAAAATCTTTTTTAGAACCTTTATATAAAGTTAGAATTACATTTAAACTAAAATAGAATTAATCTCTATTTTTTATTTAATAAGAGTAAAATTCGCATCTACCTTCTGCTTTGTTTTTCCTCTCCTTGCTAAACAAAGCATCTCTGATCTCCCTAGCCTAAAGCTACTTAATACGAGTACATTCACTTATACAGGCTTTTGTTATAAGCCGGATAATTTCTAGGTCAATGTTATCGGTAGTTCCATAAACGTTTATTAGTAAGAATATAAAAGTAATGTTCATAGGTTTTTATGTAAATAGGTTTGGTGCTTTCAGGAGTATTTTCTATGAGGATATTGGAAGGGTAAGGTCGGAGTTTATTAAGCGTTCCTGTTTTATAGGTAGCAATTAGTTAGGTCTCGACAGTAATTGGTTCTAGTATTTTCCTTTGCGCTTTTTCTCTTTTCGTTGTGTTTATACGTTGTTTTATTTTTTAATGAGTAATATACGGACTAAACCTATAGGCGTCAGTCTGGGAAGTGTTTATACAATATGATAATAAGCAAATAATTTGTATTGTATTTTGTTATTTAATCTAAATTCACATAAAACAAAACATCAATAGTCGAATAAACATTCCTTTACTCGACATACGTTTTTCCATCGACAACAATATTGCAACAAGAACAAAAAAACAAAAGAAGAGCACCCCGCCAATTTAAAAGCTGTCAAAATAAAAAAAAAACTTTTTTCTGGCATCCCAAAATGTTTCCAGCCTTTCCTAACGCCACCGATAACAAGATTATTTCTTTTCATAAAGTTAAACCTTCTTGAATAAAAGAAGGAGGAAGCATTTTTGAATTGTCACCCCCTAGGGTTGGGACCGCTGAATTGTCGTTTTCCGTCACGTCCTTCTTGGGTCGTTTACGAACCAAAGTTAGAGTACGTGGCTGCAAAATCCCTAGGTTAGGGCTCCTGTAGGTACATCTGTTGTCAGCCTCATAAATTATTTATCTTTTGATTTCTTTGATTCCAATTTTGATTTAGTGCTTAAATGGTAGAATGAGTTTAAGGTTCGAAATAAAAGAAGGTTTATTTCCTGCGATACGAAAAGGGGCGAAGGGTACTATGCCACTTAACCTATTGCAAATCATTAGAAAATATTTAGGCATACTTGAAAAATATCTCATAATTTGATGTAGAAGAGTTTTAATACATAAGACAAATTATAATTATAATTTGAACATAAACAATTTTAAACATGATTTCTGACATATAAATAAAATTGGACATCTTACGTAATATTTTTAAACAATTTCTAATAAGTTATAATGTCAAATATTTATGTGAACTTTGTATTCCATTATTGGCAAAACATAGCGCATTATGTTTATCAAATAACTAAATGGTTTCTGAAGATATGAATCTTATCTTATTCATCACAATTGCTTCACATTTTATCTACGTGTTATTTAGTTACTTATACCGAACCCCGTCTAACCAAGTGTAGGTACTAATATATCACATCTGTATAAACCTAAATTCAGAGACAGGGCTTAATAATGATCTTGATTTATTTATTATAGCCCGCCGCCACCGCCTAGAATAATCACAAGTTTAAACGGAGTGTTTGTTAACTGAATTACTGTTGAATTAACAGAAATGATAAGGTCAAGGGTGTATTGAAATAATACTTGAGATTTAACAAAGAGATAGGAACAACTTTGATGTTAGTGGTCTGTATTCTGTACCTACTATGTGGTAAAGCGAAAATAGGAATGTAATGAGAGAATCTTTTATTACCTTAATATTTTCGATATAAATAATAAAACATAGTCTAATAACGCTTTCAAACAAAATCGAGTTGACATTTTGGTCACACCAAACTTGCACTTTAATTTTTAGTTGTGCTGTTTAGCTATGAACATAAATACGAGTATGTACATCGCATAGAGCCTAGTCAATGACTATCTTTAAAAGTCTGAAAATATTTAGAAAAAAATATTAGGTATTGGTCTTATCGAGAAGCCTGGAACTCATTGTTATAAGTAAGCAGACATAGGGTCGATTTTCCAATGGTTAGGTAACCTTTATATGAAGAGTAAGTAGATACACCAGCCTGGACACATTTTATAGGAAATCTGTCTAACTGTATTTTTATTAAAGTTATTTGACGATTGTAAAATCAACCCTAAAGACAGTTTTTTAACCCGTAAAATAACCCAAAAACGTGTAGTGCAAGCCCAACATAGTCCCAATTCAATAATAACAAGTTACGTGATCAATGAGCTACATTAAACGGTTCATTAATATGTTGGCAGTACTCCATTGCGGTTAGTGCTCAAATTGTTTATGTGATACATTGCAGTTTCACAACGAATTGTGTTCGAATGCTGGTTTGTTATAACCACTTTAACAACTTTACAAAATTAGGGTTTATTCTAATGCTTCTTTGGTTATGTGCGTCAGTTTGGGACGTAAAAAAAACAATTTTCTGTTTTTTTGCCCTTTCTATTATAAACACAATTTGGGTGTCCTTAATGAATTATAATTCTGAATTATACCTGCCCCATATATTTTTGAGTTGATCGTAATAATTGAATGAATGCGCTAGTATGAGGGTGTAAGGTCACGTATCAGAAATATACCTCCCAACTGTCGGGCAGAGTTCTAAAGGGCAACAGTAATTGTCTAATCAAAATTTGACAGTTAACCGCATGCGATGATGATGATGAAATTTTCTTGCAGTAAATGTACTTATCCCATTATAAGACATGATTTTATCAAAAGGAACTAAAGTAATTTGGATCCACGTTATCAACAGGCGCCGTCGAATTTGATACTTTCTGAGCTTCCTACTTAAAATAATGCTTTGGCTTGTAGCCAGTGTAAGTAGCCTATTTCAAGCGGGTAAGCCAAAGCATGTGACTTTAGATTAAGCGTACTTTACGCGTTGGCAGCGTGGTCGGTGGCTTGAGGATCAAGACTTACAAACAAGAGACAGACGAAAGTTAACTAAACTTGTATGTGAGATGGTATGTGAGATCCCGCATCAAGACCACTTCTGTCTTTGCAGGATCTTGTTAAATCTTATTGTGTCCAATTGATGTGAACTATGACGTCACAGTGACGTCTTTGTTCTGGCTGGTTGATATTATACGTTTAAATAGTTGTCATAGTGTTGTTTACAATATATTATTGTATTGAATCTATGTACGAGAATTATCCTACTTTTTGTTAAATTAACTCACGCGTTTAACTTTCTTTTTACATTATTTTGAAGACATTGTTCTGAGTATCAAGTATCAAAATGAATCCTGTCATTTATACTAATAAGGCTAAAGAGATTTTTGTTTATTTATCTAAACGCGCTGATCCCTGGCACTCTTAGTCGGATTATAAAAATCTTTCTGTACATGATAGCCAGATTCATGAGGAATAGTCTTCTTCTTCTTCTTCTTAGCGTTTCGATGACAAACTATATTATAATAAATAAATAAATATACTATTATTATAAATTATATTGATGGGGCCCAGAATTTGGCCACTTTGACTGCGTTGTAGGTGGCAGCCATTTAATCTTCCTGCGTGCAGCTGTTAGGGCATGCAGGGCACGATGTAAGATGGGCCATCGTATGTGCTGTACCGCACAGACAGCTCAAGTCGCTACCATTACTGAATCCCCACCTGAACATATTGTCTTTGCTCCGACCGACCTGAGTTCAGAGATGAGGAATAGTATATGCTATATAACATCCCGCCACTAGTCACGAGTACGGAGCAGTAACTAAAGACGTAACTTAACGTGGGTGAAAACACCAAGCATACGAAGTCGCGGGAACTTTATAATATGTAACGCGTAACTGTTTTAAACTTATAAGTCGCAATAAAGCGAAATAAAATAAATTAAACGTTAAATTAACAAAATCTTGAAATAAGTCATGACAATTTCAAGTTTAACGCAATAGTTTTAATCTCCCCGAGCCATAAAGACAAGACAAGACTTTAAGTCGCAAGCTTCTTCACAGAACTTCAATAATTACTTACATTCTGCTAAGATCTCGGTCCGAGATGTTAGATGTTACAATGTAGAGAGCTCCTTTGTGCGGACGACATCACTGATACGATTGTACGGTTCAGACATTCGACTGATTTCGTTTTGGTTCGAGGTATAAGCTAAATGCTTGATTGGTTTAGTACATTTATATTTGAAATAGCTTTCGCTTGCGACTTCATTCGTGTCAAATTTGATAGAGACGACAATAAAAAAGAGAAACAAAATGAAACCAGCCTATTACTCCCACTGCTGGACAAACGCAGAGGGCACGAGCGGTCACTACGCTTGCACAAGGCAGATTGGTGATTTCAGGCTTATTTAAAAGTAAGTCTAGGTTTACATACGATGTTTTCTTTCACCGATGTCAGTGATGTTGAAGATAAACTTAAAAAAAGTACAAATGAATTGAACATGGTCATATTGGTACTTGCACGGTTTGGATCCCACAATCTCATGCATATGAGGTGGGCGCCTTAACCACAGGGTTATCACGACATACGTTAACATGCGTGCAAAATTTCAGCAAATTCCATCCCAAAAGAGTAACTAACATCGATCCATCTATCCATCCTCTTAAACTTTTGTGTTAAAAATAGTAGTAGAGTAGGATCCACTATTAGTCTAAACAAAACTTCACGTCCTCTATTGTGATTTAACAAACTGGAATAACACCTCCATTATTCCAGACTCGAGAGTCTAGATACAAAATAATTAAGCTGAAGAGACGCTAAGATTGTTTTTAATGAAAACAACAAGACTTTTCTTAATATTCCCTCTCATATTTGGTTCTAAATTAAGAAGTTAATATTACAAATAAACAAACGTATAAATATATACATAAGGTTCCATCTTCTTTGCCAATTACTTACCTCTCAACAACTCAACTCGCTTTTCCTTTACAGTTCAAACCATGTAACGTGTGCAGAGTTGCCGTAAGCGACTCGTCTGGTTTAATTAAAGTTTCAACTCAGTCTGAAGGTAATACAACTGTAATTAGATTGCTGCTACTTAGCATTTCAATTACGCCGCTCCACTATGATTTTATATTAGTACTGAAGTTAGTAGCTGAGTGAGAGCGTAAGAGGTTTTTGATGATACTTGAAGATGGTGTCTTGTAATATAATAACATGTGGAACATAACAATAGGAGGTTTAAGTGTAAACACAGAGGTTTTAAGAGGAGAGAAAAAGGTGCCAAATGACAAACGATATTCGTAAGGCTATTTTTGTTGAGTAAGTATGAAGTTTCTTTGCCCTTTTTCACCATGCAAAACTACACTTTGGAATAGGCAATGGGATGCAATTCTTTACTTTTTGTAAATGACGTTCAAAGGTCCTGTTAATGGTCTAATTACAATAAATGATTTTACTTTGATTTTGACTGAAGAGATTACTGAGATGGCAGCTAATAAAGAAGGATTTAAGAAATACATTGGTATGTTGGACCGAGCCAGTCATGTTACAACAGATTCAGTACCAACATGATTTCATATTATATGTCCGAGTATAGAAGTTTTTACTCGCGTCTTAAAAAAGAAATCTGTTTTCCCAAATCTTTTAACGCCGAGGTCTGAAACTATGTAGTAAATCCGTGGTTACTGGTTGTACGTTGATAATCCTTTTACTGTGTATATTAGGCTATCCTAATCAATAATGATTAGGATAGCCTAATATACTATATAATAATAATGATGAAGAGAGTTGTTGATGAGTTGGTAATGTTACAAAGAAGATATAGATGCGAGAAGAAAGAATTTCAAACAATAAAATAGAAGAATTGGGTTGGTAGGTATATACTTCTGAGAAAAACATGTTATTGAGCATTGTGCCAATAACAAAGGAACCCGTCTATATATTGGCGAAAGCAACCAAAATATTATTGAACTGAATGAAGTCATCACTAAGTTGTGTGTCTCTGCTAGGGAATCGTAGATAGATAAGCGAAGTTCTGCATGCTTTACTCTCATAGGAAGCTGTAATTAGTTTAATTACAACTTGCTATAATCAGACTAAAAGCCTTCGTATCTTCATCTACATAACATACTATCACGCCTGTGTTCTCCGTAGGGTTGGGTAGAGGTGTACCAATGTACACCAATAGTTTGCCGGTGTGTTTTTTAGAGCCCATGTTATAGGAAGGTTAGGTTAGGTTAGGTTGTTTTAGGAGTCTATTGCCATTAACCGGGCACAAATCCTAACTCTGAGCTGCTAATGACAATGTCATAGAAATACCCCAAAACGCTTTTTGCTCGACCTGGGAATCGAACCCAAGACCTCTAGCGTAGCAGTCCAGGACCACTAGGTTAACGAGGAAGTTTATATCCTTCTATTCTCTAATGAATTCTATTCGCTAAATAATGGCAGTTACTGTATTATAATACAGTGTTGGAATTACTGCATTTTAGTTTTTTTTTGGAAATAACGGAGATTATGTATTATATACAAACATTGAAATACAAATACATATACAGCGATAGCGTTGTAACCCTATTTTTCTAATATTATATTGAATAGTTTCAAAACAAATAACGGTGTTTGGGAAGCTTTTACGATGATTCCTGTCTTAGTAAATGGTTTAGTATAAGCATGTTTCCATCATAACTGATGAACCGTAGCTAAGTATATCGACTAATGTAACTATACAAAGCTTTCCTTCCTTCTTCGTTTTCAAAAGATGAAGATAGCACAGCTCAATCATTACATTCAGATGTTTATCGAGATAAGATTGAGGAAAACGTCAAATAAGATAGATTCTATTGATACTATGTTTAGGGTTTAATGTCCCTTAATTTTTTCGTGGTAATAAATAAATAATCTATTTTAATGTCTTTCTCGGAAACTAGTACTTACTTTGGGTTTGATTAAAATTGCATGCACTTATTTAATTATACAGACACTTTTGAATTATCAAGGAGTATATTAGTAGATAATTCAGAAAGATGGAAGCTAGTTGCTCATTCCAAATTATAATAATTCAATTATTAATCTACTTCTTTAAAGGGATTTTTTGTCAGTACGTATTATATCTTTCTAATAATTAGAGAAGACATGTATCGATATCAATGCAACCCTAAATGAATATTAAGTAAGACCAATTTAGTATAACCTAAGTAATGTAGTTTAGGCCGTCTTAATAACCTTTGTAGGTAAGATTTTAACCGTGTACTGTATTCATTTTTATACATTTCTCAAATGCGGATACTGACCGACAAACATTTTTACCTTTTTTATTTTTCATAAAATCTTGTACTACAAAAAATCCTAGATTAGAAGAATATCTTTATCGAAATGTTACGTATACAAAGGTCAGACTGCTTTGTTTAGATTATACCCCAAGGGACCAAGAATATGGATAAGTAAAAATATGTAGATAAAAGACAAGCAGATGTGAAGTAAAAGATAAACTTTGCTTTTTACTTTTACTCGCATCTTTCCAACATTAACATATGATAACTTGGATAAAGTTTTTTACTTGGGCATATAGACGTAACAGTATTGACGTAGAGTCTATTTTTGAATCGTATGAATCGATCGGAGGCTTGCTATTATTATAAAAATGCGAAAGTTTAGAGGATGGATGAATGGAAGTTTGTCACTCTTTTATTATTAAACGTCTAAATGGAATTAGCTAAAAATTTGGCACAGATTCAAATATTGATCCAGCTTAACACAGAATATCTTTTATTCCGATTTTGTATTCCCTTAGGATACATTAGGACTTTGGTTTTCTTCTGAAGGCTACGAAGACCACGTCGCGAGCAGAAGCTAGTTAAAAGATAACATAACCATCCGCTGTCCCCGAGGAGAAGAATGGCGGATTATCCCACAAAAAAAAAAGAAAAGCAATGGAATAAAACAGGTCGAGCTGATAGTAAGTAATATAACTACAGTCGTAATACGTTATACACATAAGCTTCTGCCCTGGCTTTAACTACCTGTTGGTCTCGTGATCGCAGTCTTGACTGCTAAGCATGGTACTGATTTCGATTCCTTTAGGCTAAATATTATTACGTTTCTCCATTAGTCATTTCTCAGTGGCAACCCGGAGCTTAAAAGTTTGTGGTGTGACATCCCCGTGCCTTTAAAGCGTGTAAAGCTATTGGTGCTGCGCCTGAAATCTTCCTGAACGTGTCAAATTCCCAATACATTGGACTATGAAAGTGGAGAAGAGGAAATTCACCTGTGTTTGCGCACACACTTGTTCACTATAATATTTCTAGCGTAATTGGCAAGCTTCTACGCCTGAAACTCGGTCGGGAGAATATAAAGCCCTACAGAGAAGCCATGCACAAACATGAGCTCAAATTGAACCACGAATTCGATCTGTTTACTTGTGCGTTATCTAACCGCTTCCAATTTCCCTATATGTTCATAAACCAATTCAATTAGCTCTGAAACGTGTCCTACGCACGTCAAGTCTAGCATAACAGTGTGTCTATTTATAGCGTGACTAAATATAGGGCAATTTCTGTCTCATCTTGTACCCATAACGCGGTATTGCTCGATGTTCGATCGAACCGACGTTGATTAATTTTGTTATTGCTCTGTGATTGATTACTTTTATTTGGAGTTTGACGAAAATGTTTAATACCTAAGTAAACATCTATAAAAGTGAAATCTCGTGAGGCTAATGGAAAGAGTTATTGACCGAACTGTTCATAATGGAAGATATTTTCTATTGTGGGAGACAGAAAGTGGGATTAATGTTTCGTGTTCAATAAACAAGAATGTGGTCCGAGATCCCAGTCGCCGGACCTACGTCATTGGCTGAAATTTTGATAGTATATAGAGGAATATCAAGTTGTTGTTACTTCATAAAATACGCCCCGTTCTTACATAGCAACACATCACTTGTATAACTATCTCATTCACACGGGAACAAACTAACATCATATCATCATGTTTTGCATCACGCCTGTATTCCACGCGGTTTTAGACAGAGATGGACCAATACACCTACAGTTCGCCGGTATGTTTGAGTCCCATGTAATGGAGGGTTAATAGTCATTGACCGGGCACAAATCCTAACTCCACGCTGCTACTGAGAATTTCATAGACCCAATGCCACTACCACCCAATATTACTTTGATCAGCCCGATAAACGAAACCAAAACCTCTAGTCTAGCAGTCACGCTTACGACCACTACGCTAACGATGCAGTTAAGTGGGAGGAGACTGATTTGCTTAATCTAAATTTTCACACGAATTAGTCACTCAAAAAAACGATTATTATATTTACTATATGTTTTTGCCTCCCTCTCTTTTCTGCCTTTATTTAATTTTCTATCGACGGCAACCCTAGAAAGCCTAGCAACTTTCTATTTATAACCGAGAGCAGACATCTGTTTAGAATATGACTAACGAATGTACTTGATTGGGTTTGTAGGTCAGTCAATATCAAAGGTCAACAACCTATCACAACTCGGGAACTGTTTCAATCTATAAACTGTTTGCAGAATATTCTCTTGTTGCAACAGTTTTAATGGCTTCTGAAACAAGGTTTGTCTTGATAGCTACGAGTAATTTTGTGTCAATCTAAGTTGAAAACATTTTCTTCTTTCTTCGTATTTCGTAAATCAGGAGTAATTACAATCATTATTACGGTTACATTACACATATACCTATACTTATAATAATTAAGCTACACTAGCTTCTTCTCACGACTTTATAAGCGTTGTCAAAAATATACCATAAAACACCTATGGGCGAACTGTGGGTGTACATTGGTACACCTCTGCCTAACCCTTCGGAGAATACAGGCCTGGTTGTATTTTTTTTTTAACATCTGTCTATTATATTTGAATCAAAATATATTATTACACTCGACATAAGGTAGCTATCTATCAGTGTAACATTTTTTGTAATCGGACCAGTACTTACAGAGATTACCTCTTACAAATAAAAAAGAATTAAAATAAACTTTACCTTTTTATCATTATTAGTAAAGATGATCTAGATTTGGCCCACGACATCATATTATTATTAAGCGTGAATGTTCGTTATTGCAGCTGCAGAAGATATCGCAGATTTAAAATTAGACTATGTCTTAATCCAGATCCCAATCTACCTCTTTGTCAGATTACATTACGATTTTACCTTTATATGGAAGTAACCACAAAGGCAGACAGAGTAACAAGTTTTGTGTAAATTAGGTACCCATCGAGTGCTAAGCCAATACGCTTATATACCTATGCGATGTTATACGACACTCTAAAGAAGAATCATTCTTAAACATTTCTCCACATCATGAATTAATTTCGAATTACAAAGTTTCGCATACCAGGCAGGCTTAGTGTAACTTTCAGGGCTTAAGTGTAAAATCTAAAAGGCCTGAGGCCTATGAGATATGTGGCTAGAATCGTATGTAAATGTCAAGTAGCCCATTAAATATACACAACGTTGTTTCTGTTCTCCCATTACAGTAATACGTTGTTTTAAATGCTAAATTGTGAACGTGTTTCTAATTAAAAGATCGCATACATCTAAATATAAATTAGTTTGGGATTGGAATAGTTTTGCTCTCGCATGGAGATTTTAATTAAAAATTTATAAGTTTTTATAAAATATTCAGCACATGGGTATAAGTAGGTATTTGTGTAAGTAATTTATTTAAATATAATAAAGTTAGTTCAGTTGTAGCTATTATTATGTAAGCCATAATTAAGTCGCTATCCACAGTAAAATAAGCTCGATTGATTTTTTAATTACAAATACCCATTTCGCACATAATATTTTTTTAGTTTGAAGTATTTATTCATAATTATCATGAAAATGAAATGTAAATGAAAAAGGTTTATTAGGTGATACTTGTTGCGGTTGTCGTAGAAAGGTGAAACGACATTTCGAATTTGCTAATCATCTCAATTTTTATTACATTGCTCATGCTCAACGCTCATTTTGTGTGACTGGATGAATACTTAATATGCTCACCAATGAATAAGTATAGCATACATACATATACCATCACGCCTGTATTCCACGAAGGGTTAGGCAGAGGTGTACCAATGTACCCCACAGTTCGCCGGTATATTTAGGCCGGTATTTTAAGTATAGCAATTTCTTATAATATTCTGTTTATAAACACAATCTTACATAACTCTGATGAAAAGCAATAAGTGCCCAAGTGCGTTCCGATAATAATAAAAAAAGACAATACAAACTATTGTGTCTTTACTGGCAAATCGACTGGGTACTAAATAATGACTACCATATACATAATATTCAAGTTCGACATTATGAATTTATTTTGACTATGACATGGTTCCACATATTATTACGATAACAAATTACATAGGTAATTGCTTTTAGTTCTATTGATAATGATTCTACTTGAATATTTAATGCCTAATTACATATTTTATAGACAGGTATTACATAATAATTATGTATCCATTGATATATTTGGCCTTGTATTTCTGTCAAACAAGGACAACCTTGCTTTTTTTGTTTGGATTTTATCGGGTAGCTTTACGTGATTTAGGATAAATTTCTCTAGTGGTTCAACGTTGTTCTTTTATTAAATATCTTTTTTTTTATATGGTTAAAATAAATACAACGAGAACACATAGAACACAAAATCAGTCACCTCTCACGTTCAGACTGTTCTGATTAGTTGCTAAATACTAATAACTTGTCACGACCATTTTTTTTTTCAGTTTACACCGGTTTACTTTTCATTCACCAGCCATTTTTCAGGGACTGAAAGTACTCCCGAATATAAATAACTTTCATAATGGAACCAACTATGAAATATGAAAAAAAAAATTGCTGTTCCTTACAAAACTGCACTACAAAACTATCAAAATGTACGGAACAGCGTTCTTTTCTTTTTCATATTTCTGGGTTGGTCCTTTAGCAAAAGTTGTTCATATTCATGAATACTTTCACCCCCTGAAATATGGCCGGTGAATGAAAAGTAACCTTGTATGGAGAAATAATTTAAAATAATGTGATGTAGTTTGATTTCTAACGGACTCTGCCTGCTCAGAGTTACACACAGCATAGACAAGACACGTAAAAGATCAAAGACTTAAAAAAGAACAAAAGTTTGTTTTCAACTTGATTTACCACACAACCAATAATAAAGGACAAAATCTATTCATCATCTTCCTGCCCTTATCCCTTATATTACGCTATGTTATTCTAAGAAAACGGGAAAAAGACTTCCCTTTTATTCGAATAAAAATGTGCATGTACTCTGCCTATCCCTTTGGGAAATATAAGCGTGATATGTAAATTAGAACAAAGGCATCGTTTTTCGTGTATAGTAACTATCTCTTTTCAATCTGGGCCTGGTAGAAACCCGCCAACCGTTAAAATACTCCTTCGAGTCGATCGCTGAATTGGAAATTTATTTATTTACTTGCTTCTGCCCGAGACTCCGTCCGTCTCATGTTATGTCTTTGGTTACTGCTCCGGTCCCATAAGTTGTAGCGTGATGTTATAAAGCCTTAGCCATGCCCCGTGAATCTGACTATCATTTAAATATTTTTTCCAACCTGAGAGTCTCAGAGAATTAATATTATATTAGTTTTGATTTTTTTTAGTTCACCTCAAAATGACTAATATCTAGAACATAAAAATAACCTACATTTACTACTTTAAACAGTATAAAAATTACTTAAATTTAACACCACACGAACTAAATTAAATAACATTAATTGTAAGCTTAGAAACATGTAAAGTTTAATTAAATACGACTATGCTTCAGAATTTTGGTTTCACAATTAGTGTCACCCATTACAGTAAATAAGGCCTTCAAACTATATATACATTATACATGATAATTATGGGTGTTTTCATTTGAAAAACGATTAAGTTTAAGTTAAGTTTGCGTTACCTCTGACAAAATAATTATTAGGTACCTATACCTATTATTTTCACACTGCAGAGCAAAGGCCTCTTTTCACACAGAGAAGACACGAGCATGCATCAATGCTCTTTTTCAAGGCGAATTAGTGATACAGACTTATAATTATACTAGCTTCTGTCTGCGACTTCATCCACGTCCAGTTTTATAAATTATCCCACGGAAACCGTAAACTTTTCCGGAATAAAAAATAAACTTCGTGTTATTCTACACTACAATCTATCTCAGTACCAAATTCATCTAGACCCGTTCAGCCGTTTAAGCGTTAAAGAGTAACAAACATCCATCTATCCTCACAAACTTTCGCTTTTATAGTATTAGTAGGAAGTCCAGATTTGCCCAGGCTTAGTTAGTCCCTCTGATAGTCATAAAAAAATCTACATTTTATAGGAGTTAGGTACGTGGCTGTTTCAACGCGATTAACCAAAATAAAATAGCTTAAAAATTCCGTTCAGCGGTTTTACGCCTAATAAATCAGAATATAGCCGACTGAATGCATTCCCCACAATGGGCTGGTATTAAACAATTATTCAAATGACTATACAAAATGAGGACGATATGCAAATTGCGAAAATGTACCATTCACCGATGCGTATTAGGGCTAATTTCGAATTGTTTCAGTAGGTAATAACAAATTCATAAATATGTATTTGCTTTGGATGTTTATTGAAATAGTTGGTGTCATACATTATAGAATACGATTTGAGTACATAGACAGAATGGCTTATTGTGAAGTAACTACTAAACAATGAGTAAATAAATAGCAAATATAAATCCCACCCAATTATATTTCAGTCTCCTTTATTTTTAATTAGGACAGAACTGAGTAGGTATGTTTTGCGTTTAAGGTAAGAGGTTGTTTGTGAGTTTGTTTTGTTTTTTAACTTAACGAAAGACTCGAGTGAATTTGAAGAAATAGTAGGTCATTTCCCACCATGCATGTATTACGTAGCTGCTCTGCTACGGGAGCTACGATTTTGTTACAGCTACGCGCTACAGATACAGGCTACAGCCACATGTTACGCAACGTAGCGCATACGAAAGACGAAAAGAACGAAACGTACGTAAGGATTTTAAAAGTTGTAGTTCCAACCATGGGGCGGTCAAACAATACCATTTCTAAGTAAAAATCTTATTTAATTTCAACATTCGCCTGAAAGTATAATTACATTTAACACAAAAGATTGTTTCACGGAAAGCACGGTTTTTTCACAATACAATTTAAGCTGCAAATTCTAGGAAGAGGAAACAACGACTTGAATTGGAACGATACACGTGCTCTGTGGTGTTTAGAGCTCTTACCCAAAAAAGGGGCTAAGACATGTTGATGTAGTGATGTGTGTGTCTTCAATTGAAATATTTTAATTACTGCTGTTAAGCTGGCAGGTGGTACAGTACTAACTACTTTAACCAATGTAAGTACGAAAAACCGAACATGAATGCCTGTATTCATGTTAGGTTGTATTGCCCGAAGGGTTACTCAAAGGTGTAACCAATGTAATAGGGGGCGAGCCTATTGCCATTAACCGGGCACTAATCCTAAGTCCAAGCTGATACTAAGAATTTATAGAAAATCCCAATAACACTTTGCTCGACCTAGGAATCGAACCCAAGTCCTCTAGCGTAGCAGTCGCGTTTGACCTACTTGGCTGAAGAGGCAGTTACTTTATTGAGGTCAAAATATGGTTAAAAAATGCTCTGAAAAAAATGAGATACTACCAACGTCTTTTCTGTACCACCGAAACTATCAGGGGTTTGTTAGAACAGAACTCTTATCACGCAAATCTAACGCACACTGCGCTGGTTTTTAGATTTTAATAAAGGATTTAATTAAAGTGCGCGCTCGGATCTAGGAATGTTTGTATCTCTGAGGTTCTCATTATCATATTAACGAGAGACTTCTATTGTCTCGTATGTAGAATTGTGAGAATGCGAAGATTTCTAGTGTAATGAAAACCAACCGCGTTCCTTACTGTAGGTTTGAATATTGTAAAACATTTATGTATAATTTAACACAAGAAATAATACATTACTATTAGTACTTCTGTACTGTACTGGCAATGCTTGATGGATATGCTTCTAGTAATAAATTTCAAAAGACTAAGCATGGAGTTTCTTGGCTATTCTTCTCTATAAGCCCTTCTGAACCCCTTTCAGAACGACGTTTAGAGAAGAATAGGCACTTATAACTTGATTAAAATATTTTTCATGACGTTCAAAAGTGCCATGGTCTAGTTGAAAAAAAAAAGAGTCTGAAAGTTTTTCTGTAAGCGTAGGTTTTGCAACTACACTTATCTCAGGCAACAGGTTAATGACCTCAATAACGATTACCATTACTATAATTGAGACATTACCAAAGCCTTTATTGGTCATTACGTTAGCTGAACTAAATCCCGTATTTCTTCTTTAAATTAGAACGGCCAAACTTCTACATTACTTTTAAAATTAAACATTTTATTTAGCACTCCGAATAATTTGAAGTTTAATAAAAAATATTCTGTCAAAGACAACTTTGAAAATAGAGTTTCGTGAGTAAATTCCATGTAAATTTGAATAATTTTGTTTGAAATCACTCAAAGGTTCTGTATAAACGAGAACCGCAGTATAAATAAATGTAAACCTTAAAAGGATTGTGCGTCATACGTTACTGACACCACATTTTGAAATGTTTTATTTGTAATCATTGAAATCGTAATTATTTGGACAAAAATTGAAGATAGATCGTTTAAAATGGTGTCCAATAATAAATGGTTCCCAGATGTAATAGATAACGTTAAAATAATGATATAAAATAAAAATATAATGGAAATTAATTAATTTACCCTTAAACCCTTAAAACAAACCAAACTTCTGTTGAAAACTCTTCATGACAGAAAGATGGTAGCGTGTACCATTAAAGTAATTTGTAGTAGCGTAAGGAAAGCTCTGTCTCCAGCCTGTCTTTTTATCGATAAGAGGCTTTTCTGTGCCAAATATACCTTCTGCGATTTACTGTGTATGCTGATTCTTCCTCAAGGATATTCCATGTTAAAACTTTGATCAGTATGCAAATTTGTGAGCTATTTCGTAACGAGATTAGAAGAACATATTGAATTAATAATTCAAGTTGTCAGTGGAATTAGATTCTGGAAATCTAATGGTGGGTCCACACGATGCAAACTTTTGTCTGTACAGATATCTGCACAGACTATAAAGTCTGAGTAAAAATTTTTACTCAGAGGTCTTTACCAAATGTCTGTGCAGACTTTTTATCAGTTCAGACTTCGATTTTAATGAATCATCATCTGCCTAGCCTTTTCCCAACTATGTTGGGGTCGGCTTCCAGTCGAACCGGATGCAGCTGAATATCAGTATTTTACATGGAGCGACTGCCTATCAGACCTCCACAACCCAGTAATGGGTAATACGATACTCTTGGTAAGACTGGTTGTCAGACTTTCTGGCTTCTGACTAACAGAAGCGATTTATTCGATTTTAATGAATAAATTAAGTAATTCAATAATCATGAGTTTTGCTCCGACAATCGTACAGACATGTACGCAGACTTCCGACTTTTCTGATACACCGACATTTGTCTGTACTGATTTGTTTTACAGACAAAATTCTATAGAAGTCTGTGTTAAGTATGTGTCGTGTGGACCCACCATAAAGGATTTCATTAGTAAATGATAAATTGTAAACACAAATAAAGATGTGAAGAAAGCTACTTTCTTCCTAAGTTACCTCACTCCTAACTCTTTCTCTAAGTTGCACAAAATTACCAATATATCTTTCCTTTTTATGATCTATATACTTTTCTGCTGATATTGCCAAGATTTCTGCAACATAGTTATATTATTATTCGTGGGTAGTTAAAAAGAAAATAAGCAGACTGAGGAGATATTTTGTAGTACTAAGAAAAACGAAAAACTTTTAACAAAGTATGAATTTGAAAGGAAAATATACGCTACTAACACTGAATACAAAAAGTAAAAAGCCCCAAGCTTTGAAACTCTTTCTTGGACCGTGAAAGGCTAAGTAAACTTTGCGTAAAATAGCAAAACACTTCAAGAATGAAAATTATACTATTATTGGTACAGCTCATTAATATAAAATTATGAGGAGGAAAGTTTTGTTTATAAACAGATACTAATTATATGCTGTTTATCTTCGTATCAATGATTCCATTTTTTTACTTGCCTGCCCGGGAAATTCGGTAGCTGATAGATTAATTTTCTGTTAGCCGTGAAATTTTATTTCTAGTTGCGTTACTCCAATTATTAAGCTTTGCCGTTTCGTAATATTAGTACATATTCAATATGCTTCAGGTATTGTGTTGTCTTCAGACGCCAATTTGTCTTAAAACATAAAATTTACGACTCAAAATAAAATACATCACTGAAATCTTCAACGAAGAAAGCGCAGGAAACGATTTTAACCGATACCAATTGCTGACAATTTGTCGAACACCCTCTTAACGGATGTCGAAATCGACTGAAAAGGGGTGCGCTTGCACAATCGGGCTTCTCGTGTTAGTGATATGTTTAGCATTTTATTTTTAATATTCTTATATACATTATTTATTAACAAAAACTACAGATTTTATTTGTATGTATGCGAACACCATGTTCGTAAATATGAACGTAATGTTATTTATTCATGTGTAATATTTTTTACCTATTTCAGTATGGTGGTTTTATTCAAGGTAAGTCTTTATGTGTAATTATATAATTGAGAAATTATTGTTAAACATCTTTTTTTAAGGTGTTTCTGGCCTATTTTCCTTCATACGAAAGAACCTACCTTTTGAAAGAAGCAAATAGATTTAATAAATTTTTCTTGTAAATTACTTTCAGAAGTGTCTTCTTATTATAGCTAGACAGATTTCATTAAAACAGCTTTCTGCGGTGTTCACAAACTCACCGTCAAATCTTTTAAAGTTGGATTTGCGATTTACCCTACTTGGATATAAAGCAAGATATTCTTTGACACCTCACATTGTACTTTTATAACAGCATGATACTCACAGTCACCTGAAATGCACAAAGTTCTACACTTCGTTCTTGCATGCTCCACTTTTTCGTACCAATATAAGGTATTTAATATCCGAGACAGTACGTGTGAACTGCTTTCAACCAGTTTACACGTACAGTCAGCAAAAGAGATAAGTAACCAGGGCCGCCTAATAAATTCAAAGTTTTTCAAAAACCGATAGAAGTTTTTTAATGAATTTTATTTTTATTAATAGAGAATAAGCAGTTTATTATTTAAATTAAATTTTATTTAAAAACGACCACCGGGTTGAAAGAAAACTTCAACTATATTCGACGGTCTGGTTACTTATCTCTTTTGTTGACCGTACATACATGAGGTGTAAACTGGTGTAAACAGAGTTCAGTGCTTGTAAGCGTAAAAAGGTGTAAGTCGAATGATATTGCAAAAAATATCATTTGATATAGCGCTAGCGAACATAATTCTTTATTAGTAGCGCACTGGGAATGGGAAAGTAATGTATTTTGATGTTATATGTTGTGTTTATTACAATGTAACGTAAAACAGTTTTTGTGTGTTACAAAAAGTCTCATTCTAAATATGAGACGTGTTTCAGATGCTTTCATTATCCAGGTTTGAAAAAATAATTATTGATTGAAACTGATTGCAAAAATTGTTTCCATGACAAACATCATACGAATTGAAATTACAAATCAATTATTCGAATTTAATAATTTTCCGTGTATTTTTGAAGGGAACAAACAGCAGTTTTTTTTTGTCATAACATTTTTATTTCTCTCATCCTGTATCCATGACAACAATTTTATTACGCTGTCTTTTTCACACCGCATTTCAGAGTTTTTGCCTTTGTAAAAGTTATTCACATTCTTCAGTACCTACCTTCACCCCCAAAAGATGGTGAGTTAAAAGTGAGCCTGTGTATTTAGCAGTATCTACTATAGATCTCGCTGAAGCTCAACAGCCCTCCCAAAAAGTTTTGAAGCATCATAAATATACGTGTATTTTCATTGTCATGTTCTACAAAACTATTCTAAGCCTTTCCAAAAGCCTGTTCTACCCAATCCCCATCGAACGTTACTTAGTATCAATAACCCAAGTTTAATGAACGTCCCCAAACTTTTGCTATCACAGTTTACGACTCGTTTTACCGACACGTGTCCGGTATCCCGGTCGCCATCTGTCCGGTATTGGCGCTTTGTTAATGTAATATATTGTCCTCCATTTTATAGCGTTACTTGTTGTTATTTGGGTGACTAGAATGAAGCTGTACTATAAAGGCTGATTAGTTGTAAAAATACGATTAACATTGAGATACTCGTAGGTATCGATCGTAAAATTTAGCAGTATATGTTTTTCATGTTTTCCGATGCCATAAACACAAAGCTAAAATGCCTATAGGTATAAATAAATCTTGCACGGGTACATACTTACAAAACACAGCAGTTAGCTTTTCAGTTCAGCTTAGAAAACAGTCTTGTTTTCTTTTAGATCAAAATATATCAAAGTCCAAGGCACTTTCGAATAGTCTAGGAATCACTCATAAAGTTCTCCATACCAAAACATAGGTAGGTCTCCGGAAGAACGGGCAAGAAACTCCTATAACACATATATTGGCAGAGGTACATCACATCCAGGGGAGGTGAGCTTATTGCCTTTTTATGAACATAACTCAGGGCTATTAATGAGAAATTCCTAATGGATAAATTTTCCATCCAATGTTCGGCTTGGAAAGCGATACCAGGACCCTTTGCTTAGTAGATGCGGCTATAAAATATCGCTGCACTTAACCTAAACTAGTATAAAGAAGAGAAAAAAAATATATTTTGGTTTGTAATAGATTAACTCAAAAACTATCTAACCCATTTTCGAAATTCTTTCACGTATGAATAGCTTTCTTATCTGCAACTAACATTCGCTTCATTTTATTTCCTAATTCATGCGTACGAAGTAGCGCGCAAAAGCTAGTGCCTAGATAAAACATAAAAAAACAGTTCTTATATCGGGTTGACTACAAGTGTGATGTAGTAGTTAGGTCTTCAGCTCTTTTACAAGACCTTAGCAGTTTCCGACAAGCCTTGTGAATCGCTTTGTAAGCGAATGTCCCCGTTCTTTGTAGTTACCAGTCTTGTTTTGTCTTTTAGCATTCTGATTGTCTAGAGGAAATTGGAAAAAGCTTTGCTTCTTGCATTTCTTTTGAATAGGCTGTTTACGAATTCATTGGCTTGCTTGTTTTGTGTTGGTACTTAGATTAGTCTTGGTTTGGCGAGTTGAAAAGTAATGCTTGTATGGTCGAGTGATTAAGATACTGCTTTTCATAAACGAGGTTGTGGGCCCACGACCAGACACGGGTAAGTAATGATTTAGCTTTTTGTAACCTAAACTTATTGCAATATAAGCCCGAAATTGTAAATTTGTTTTAAGCCTTCTCTGTATGAGAAGAGGCCTTTGATTTGCAGTGAGACAATAATAAGCTAGTATTATTTTAACATGTTTTTTTAAATGTTATTCCTATCTATGCCCCGAAATACTGGGGATAATTTAAAATACTATTTCAAAGCTTTCAACATTACCTCACCGACATCAATTAAATTTTTCCTAAAAGCAATGTATTATCTTACCCATAACTTTGGCTTTAAACCTCAACCCCGTGGTAATTCTCTTTGCACGTGTACATCTCAGTCGTAGCTAATAATTTATAACTATGCGGAGTCAGCACGTATATAGAACTACATCTATAAGGTCCCTCGCACAATGGAATTCTTCACAGGTCACCGCCTGTCGGGACGTCTTGCACGTGTCTTTGTCTAGCTTCCAACGATGTTATATATTAAGTAGATATGATCGGTGTCTCGTGTTCTATCGAACCCATTTGCTGAACAGAACTTTGATTTATAAAGTCAATTGCTTGCAATATATGAGGCAATAACGAGTAATGGTTTTTAATCATGTTCTGTAGAACATATAAAAACGAGCCGTTTTACTTGAACTTAAGGTTTATTTTAATCCTGATAGTTCCTAAGCCCAGCGTTAAAGCTAGTACATAAGCATACCTTCAGAACAACATACCTATTTGTCTATCTTCAAATTTCAGGCACGCTAAAATACCGTATGTTTGATGACTCTGGGATCTCTGGGTAATATGTATGTATTTATAAATTATATAAGTATGTATATCAGTTGTCTGGTTACCATAACACAAGCTCTGCTTAGCTTGGGATCAGATAGCCGTGTGTGAGTTGTCCCAAGATATTTATTTATTTATTTATCTTTAACTAATTTTGATATGAAAATAAAATTAATATACTAATTATACCCCTTTTTATTAAATTTAAGTTAATTAATTCTTTAAGAAGGACTTCAAATTCTATGTTATATTTTTGTATTAGACTAATTACTTGTTTTCATACTAAAGATACGTATGGGATTGTAAGTACCTTACCTTTAAAAGTTTTACCTGAGTAAGGACCAAAATTCAACGCTTGACAGGTTATTCGGTACAATAGAGAACTTCACAGGTCGACGCCTTTCGAGTGATCTTGAATGTCTAACATGAAGCCCATTGTGTTATATGACGTGAATTATTCTCTTAGCAACTACATTTGTCATAAAAAGCACGATGTAGGCAGGTATGTACGTGCACCATTCGTAGTCTGGTCGGCAATTGTGGTAACTTTTAGGAACATTTACATTCTGTTGTCAGTCTCAATCTGTCAAAAATGGCTCTTTACCTCCATTTTTGGCACAGAATTTAATATTGATTGTCGCTGAGATAAGATTTCAATTAGATTTTTTACGTTTTTAATTAGTATAATTGGTTTTCTGATCTATAAAGGATTGCGATACTAATAGTTTTATTTTTATTTTAAACCCCCTTTTTTAATGTGTATTGCCCCTTACATGTCGCTTATACCTACTACCATTTTATGCATTAAATAACGAATATATTTCTCATAATCTGTGTTTTTTGATGGACCAGAATTAGAATTTACGAGAAAATTCACACAGTTCAACAACTTACATAAATAACGTACGTAGTAGGCACCTATTTCTAATTAAACCGATAGAATGATCGGGGGGTCAGGTTTTAGCACAGATGGGAAACAAAATACGATCGCGCGTAGGCTGACATTGCAAATACGGCAGGAGTATAAAATGTCAACGTGACCTTTAGGTAGTGTTGGGCGGATACCGATTATTTTTTGTCGATATGGTTTTGCCTGTATCAAGAAGACGAATAATATGTCAAATCAAAGTAGAGCGTGCAGAGAAGCGAAACATATAGTCACTTACAATTTCATCATGTGAGTGATACATTTGCGTCATAGTATTCTTGTAAGGCCTGCAGGGTAAAGTCAGTATGGCCCGCTTGCACGAGGTAGGGTTATCTTTTAACTACGAAATAGTTGTTAACACAGATCCAATATTACGGAATTCTCAGTAGCAGCTCGGAGTTTGGATATGTGCCCGGTTAATGGCAATAGGCTCGCCCCCTTTTACATGGGACCTAAACATGTCGGCCAACTGTGGGCGTACATTGGTACACCTCTGCCTAACCCTTCAGGGAATACAGGCGTGATGATATGTATGACAGATCCAATATGTATGATATTTTGAAATTCGACCTCATGTAAGCCAACTATATATCGATGCGGGCAGCGCAGAATCGGTAATTGAAGCTATCTTTAGGGGACACCCTTACAACTTTGTCTCTGGGATGGCAACGCATTTGCAAGGCCCCTGGTATTGCAGATGTCTATAGGCAGAAGTGACCAATTAACTTCAGATGAACCGTGGGCTTGTTTGCCATCTAACGAGGTTTAAAAAAAGAACCTAAGACATCAATAGTGTCTATAGTTGCATAGCTTAGCTGTCACAACAAACATGCACATCACTAGGTACTGCGTTCCCAATCTCTTCCAAACGCTAGTTTGTAACACGGCTGGTAATTTCATTCTGTGGGTGGCCGCTAACTGAATTTGTTGCCGGTTCGATCCCTACCAACCTGTTGGTGACTTTTGTAGCTAAAGCATTTATGAACGGGAAATTGGCTAAGACTAAATGGACGTAATGTTTGGATGCTGCCAATAAAAGGAGGTTAATCTGGTTTTATTGTGAAAAGTACAAACGAAAAGTAACATTCTATTAGTGTTTTCTTTTTTTTGTAACAGGCCTTTTTTTTTTTTATAGACGGGAAATCATCAAATAACTTCCCCCGCCCTGGGCGGGGCGGGAGGGAGTGTCAGACTTTTACTGACTAAAACCCGTCTATGTTCCTTCATGTGCCCTTTGCGTTCCGGGGGCGCGGTATCTCTTTCGAACAACCCGCAGTTGTCACAGGCCTGGTACTTTAAGAGTATCACGAAAAAAGAATTTAGGTACCCACTGCTACAAATAAAAATCCATACTAATAATTGCGAAAGTAACTCAGTCTGTCAATCTGTCTGTGTGTTACGCTTTTACCCACTGAACCGATTTTGAACAAATTTGGAACGGGGTATGTTTGATAGAACAAAGAAGAAGCTTTGAAAGTTGCATAGGTTCTACCAATGAGCAGCTTATCGTAAAAAGCGATAATTTGCCAACAAAAAGGCGACAAATTAAGAAGTATTCCTTATCCGATACCCTGGTCTGTGTCCCTTCCTATGTTCTCATTAAACACAGGCCCGTATCGGAGATACTAATATAAAATTGAATTAATTAGAACATTTTAGGCCAAGTATTAAACTTGGTAAAAGGTCACCGATATTTAAGTTATTTTTTATTAAAAAGTTACATTTGGTTCCGCAAAGCAACACTTTGGTGCTGAAATCATTTAATATTTCACTAATAATTATGACTTATTCACTAATTATTCATTTAATTCACTTTTTCATTTTGATTAATAGTAAGGACTATGTTTACCTACATACAATTCGTCATTTATTTTTAAGTCTAGTGTGATAGTCTATTTCCGAGGCACAAATCCAGATTTGTCCTAGAATTTTCTTATATGTAAAACAACTCAACCCCCTTTGATAATGATAATCTATATCATCATCTTCCTGCCCTTATCCCATGTTACTTGGGGTCTGCGCAACACATTTTCTTCTTCCATACCATCCTGTCAGCTGTCATGCTATCACTCACTCCTCTCTCTTTCATATCATTCTTCACTATAATCTATATAATACACATAAATCTTTGTTTGTTTGTCTGTCTGGCAGTATGTTTGTTCCGGCTAATCTCCGGAACGACTGAACCGATCTTGATGGGGTAGGCAGATAGCTGATATGATAAGGATCTTACTACTACGACTAGTTTTATAGCAGAAACATAACAAGATTTTCAAGCAAAAAAATAACTGAAATCACGCGGGGAAAGTCGGGGGCATAAACTAGTGTACAATCATTTAATATTCCGCTCGAACACTTCTCCATCCAAGGGCAACAAAAACAAACTTTTGCGGTAACTTATCTCCTGGTCAACTTCATAATCCATCATTGAATGATACTTAGTAAATATCTGTAACCTTCACAAAGTTTGTATTCACGTGGGTTGAAGAGTCTCGTTGATACTATTTTTGTATCGGCACTTGATACAGATTGATGTTTAATGAGGACACAGAGGAAATTTCGTCTGTAATTGATATTTCATTCACTTAAAAAATAATAGCCTGGGTTTGGAAGTTGGGGGTGTCACACCCCCGTATGTCAAAAAGCACGTAAAGCTATTGGTCCCGGCTGTCATTCGTCGATCTTTGACAGTCGTTACGGATAGGCAGAAGCCAGGAAGTCTGATAACCAGTCTAACCAAGAGGTATCGTGTTGCCCAGTTACTGGGTTATGGAGGTCTGATAGGCAGTCGCTCCATGTAAAACACTGGCATTCACCACCATCACGCCTGTATTCCCCGAAGAGTTAGGCAGAGGTGTACCGATGTACACCCACAGTAAGCCGGTATATTTAGGATCAGGGGTCATTGAGATATTTCAACATTAGTTACTATATTAATTTTGTACTTTCACCATTATAATCCATACCGTCCGTTCCGTGATCAGAACAAAAGAAAATTGATGGCAATGGTAGGAAACACATGTGAGAGTTATTAAGTTTCTATAAACCCCCATTATTACATCTGTTTACAAAGTCAACAATTTCGCCAATTATAGTTAATGCAAATTATAATTATATTTACTTATTCAAATTTGCTCCACAATACTCCGTCAATCTTCCATTATTTCATTACCATGATTTTAATTGAGATTGTAGTGATCTAAATAATTAATGGAATCAGCCGGTTGATCTATTATTGTCTGTAAGCAGCGCAGTATGCCTCAGATCATTAATATTCTGTTTGTGAATCTAAGCATTGTCGCTGTTACGGTACAACTGAGATACGCACAGAAGACAATCAATACTTGATGATTTGTGGCTATTTATATTACTGAACATTTCAAGGGCAAAAATATTGAAGCTAAAAATTGATTATAAATTATACTAGAAGTCGCTTGTACGGTCGATGACAAAAGTCGTGTCACTCATTCGATTTTTAAATCCCATTGACAAACCCAATGTTAAAAATGTCCGTGTTGTTATCAATGTTGATATTGTTCTTATTGGATTGATGTAGTTGTTGTTGTTGAATACGGCATTAAATTAGCGCCCATTAACTTACTCATGCAAAATCTATACTAATATTAAACATCTGAAGATTTTGTTTATTTCAATGCGGTAACTCCGGATCTGATTCTGAAAATTATTTAGTAATTCTGAAGCTGTGTTATCCCAAGGCATTATATATTACAATAAAAAAAGCTAGTGTGTAAAAGTATACAGGATATTTTAAACATATAAGTTATTACTTAACACCTACGCATTGGCATGGTCAGTCGCCTGTAGATCCTTGAACCCTTTTAACTCAAAAGTTTAAATAAAATTAATTTAGTCAAACTATGCAAATCTACCCTCAAAAGTGCCTAAATAGAGTATTAAAAGTTTTGTGGTTCTAAACAAAAGTTTTTAATACACTTAGATGAAAGTATACTTATAATAATAGTATTTAAGTGGACGAAAATAAACTATGTTCTAACATCGAGGTTGAGTGAACTAATTTATTACTTTAACTAATGACACGAGGTGCGTTGTCAGGGATTACATTAATAATATTTATAAGGTGCAGGCACTTAAGTTTATGAAATTATCGTAATAGTTTGATAACCTCGTTTAATAATATACAGGATAAGTTTTTAACCAGTGCGTAATTTTTTTTTGGTAGTTCAGTGTCAGTAATAGAACACATTTCCGTGTTTAGTTAAAAAAAAAAAAATAAAAAAAGTTTCATCCTTATCCGAGTTTGAAATAAGCAAAACATCCAGGACATAATCTATTCGCCATACTATCAATGAAAACTCGCGGCCGCCGCCGCCGCCCGGGCGCATGGCTGGGGTGAGGGGGTGGGGAATGCGCTAGCGCAGAGTGACAATGAAATATGGTTTTTAAGTAAACATGTTTCGTAAGCGATAACTTTTTTTTTTAGTACTAAGACATATCAAAATAAAATATACGTGTTTAATAAAACGTGTTGAAGTTTATTATGGCAAAATTTACGCACTGGTTAAAAAATTTTCCTGTATAAGGACCTATATTATTATTAGTCATTAACTACACATACTGGCCATCAAAATAAGTAACATGAAGGAAAAATATTGCTGGGTAAGGATTTTTATTTTTGATATGAAAAGGTTTTTTTTGGTAGCACTCAATTTAACACACACCATACCTTGTGCTTGCATCAGAAATATGTATTATGGAGGTATTTAAAGTTTAGTAACAACTTTCCCAGTTAAAAACTCTTCTAAGTTAAATATCTTCAATATTGTCGTAATCAAAATATTCCTGAAAGCTATTCGAGCTGCCTTTTCATTCTTCAGAGATTTAAAGCACGATACTATTTATGATTATGTTGTTGTGTTCTTTTGTAGAGAACAGCCTTTTTTTTTCATGTAAACTCAGAGTTAGTTTTATAATAAAAGTTTTTCATATTCATAAGTACTTCTACCGCTTGAAAAATGGCCAGTACTTTAAAAGTCTTCTTATAGAGAAGAAATGTTATTATGATTATATCCAGTTCCTCCCCCATATTCTCATGAGTTTTGAACTGATATGTTTAATCGAGTGTAAATGCATCACGGACGAACATAACGCTAGAGATATTCACGTCAATTTTAAAATAAACATTTAGCTTATTTCCCTTGGGGAGAGAAAGTAATGAGTTTGGCGTCTTCTGGGTCAATATTTTCACTAACGTTAACGTACTGTAGCGTAAGAGTTTTTAGAAAACCTTTGTTTCAAATCTTATACTAAATCATAAGATATTTTTCATTTCTGTTTTCATTAAGCATACAACAGGAAATTTCCATTACTGAAACTGCACTTAAGCGAAATTTTTACCATGGCTTCAGTACATAATTCTACACTGTCTAGCGATGAAAATTTTAGTCCGTTGAAAATGTTCATAATTATTCATTTATTTGCATACCAGAATATGTAACGTTTGGGTTCATTAAGTCTTTTTTTACACCCTTTATTACATCTGTTTACAAGGTCAACAATTCCCCTAATTATTAACATCCCAATATTATATGTTAATACTGGGAAGTCTAAAATCATGTAATGAATCCACGGTTTTCGTTAAGATTTCCCTTCCACTCATCCTCAGCTCCTAAACTAACACTCCTAAAGTTTGGAACTCAATGATACTAAATAAAATGAGTTCATGTAATCATATGCATAGTTGACAGCAGGGGATGGGCACGATAGGTTCGGGTCCGAAAACTGTCGCGTTAGACTCCTTTCTGGCTTGCTTGCAAACCGCATCTTTACTTAACTGAAGAATGAGGTTAGAAATTATATCCTACTATCCTGCTTTCTACTTATAAATGCGAAAGTTTGTGGGGATGGATGGATGTTTGTTACTCCTACTTGCAGAGGTCCCTTAGATAGTATTAACGTGAAATGAAACACCAAGGGAAATGTGTATGTTAAGTGAATCCCCGGTTGGTGCAGGACTATTATTATTTCGTTGCAATTAATTCATCAACATCAAATTCACGGCTAGGAAATATTTTATATATATTTCTCAAGAATAACATGTCAGTTCCGTGGTTTCTGCCTACCCCCATGGGAAAAAGGCGTAAGTTTATGTATGTATGTAACATTTCATTACCTACATATTCAAGATATAAGAATGTTATGTAATTATATTCGAGAATTCAAATCTCAACAATGTTCGATACCGTTATTATCACAATATCTATTCACGATATTCAAGCTACAATGAGAAGTTGTCGGAACGTTACGTATCGATGAAGGAAAGACAACTCTTTGTCCTTTAGTTTTGATACTTAAATGGTTTAGTTTCATTTAGTAGGTATTGCTTGTATGGACAGATATATGAACGAGTCGAAAGGAGTATGTAAAGATCGTAGCAGGTGGTTTCTGCCTACCCTCATGGGAAAAAGTCGTGAGTTTATGTATGCAAGTATGGTAGGTATATTTTTATTAATCATTGGATTTGTTATGCCCATGTATCTCTAATGGCCTTACTGTCATTGTTCGTACTAGCGAAACGGGGATTTGATGATATAAAATCTTTTTTTTATTATTAGGTTTTGGGCTCTTGACATTGTCCGTACCCGTTAGATGATTTTCAGTTTTGAAATTCACAAGAGCCGTAGGTACCGATTTTTAACTCATCGCTTTTAAATCTTTGTAGACATTATGGAGGATCAAATAAAACATTCACAAGTCATTACAAGTCATTTGAAGGGTAGATATAAAAAGTCATAGATGACAAACTATGACTATTTCTAAATCGATCATGGTTACCACGGTTATCGATGACGATACAAAGTACCATGTTTTCGTTCAAAACATGTATCGCATGGATACTAACCAATTACCAATTTATTACTAGTAACATGTAATATGTGCTTACGACAATGGAAAACTTATAGGTACAAATTCTAGCTTCCTAACTAATATTGTAAATGAGAAAGTAAGTTTGTTTGTTTGTTACCTTTTCATGCCTAAACCAATGAACCGATCATCCTGAAATTTTGCATATACATTGTCAGGTGTATAGAAACGGACATAACTAAATTTAATCCCGGAAAAAACTGTTCCCTACGAAAACAACAGTAACGTTCTTATGGCAATAGATGGCGCCACGTGTCTTTCGAATTACGCCCGGATTTAAATTGTAAAGGACATTTACGCGGACGAAGTCGCGGATAAAAGCTAGTGTTACAATAGTTGTGTTCGAACAAACATTTCAGTTCCAAAATGACTCAACGTATGCCCTTGTAAACTTCAAGTGACAAAACTATATCGATCTTTTGTCTACAAGTACCGTCATGTTTGTGGTTTTTTTTTTACTGTTACCCGCTAATTCAAACATGGGTATTTAAAATCTTGATATCTGCTACTGACGGTTCAAATTAAACAGTGAGGATTTATTTAGGCAATATATGTACGTGTTGCCTTGTGTCAGTGAAAAAGGGCATTGTATTATAGGAGTAGGAGGTTCTTGACAGTTTGAATTGAAATGATATTAGTAGACAATGTACTAGGGGCACATAATGAGTTGAAAACCCTTTCCAACATACATAGGTGGAATATTATGCTTCTGCATACATAATATTCTACCGATGTTAGCAGCTGGTGTTGTAAGGAACACTATGACGAATCCACTAATACATCATATTTTGTCTGAATTGTGTCCACAGTATGCGCAAAAAACGAGCACATATCTACGCACGTAGGCAGCTACCTACTTACACACACCTTTAGACAGATAATGGATAAAATGTTACCCTCATTTCCCCAAGGAATTTTCAGAAAAGGTATATTTAATTATATCACCAAGACGGCAAAAATATCGAAATACAACCCCCGAAAGTAATTACAAAATGAGAACCTTAGATGAAATTGAATTAAAACGAGCTGTGTAGTGGATATTTTTTAAATTAAACAGACAGATATTGGAGCATAAGCAAATTACATCCAACAATTCATTTGAATTCCGCTGGGCGTAACAAATGACGACATTAAACACACGTACTTAGGTAATTGCGGATGATAACAAATTATACGGTTCCATACTTTGTAAGTAGACAACGTACGAACGAGCTTAGGACAAAAGAGAATAACAACTAAGAAGCGAGAACGATGTAAGAGATAAAAATCCAATCACAAAACTCACCAACTGTCGAAGCAGTTGAAAAGACCTACAACGGTCCGTCAACTCGCTGTCAGGCTTATCTCACGCCGATAATCTCAAATCCATTGCAATTAACACATTAACCATGACATAGAGTTATGAGGTACACAGTCAGTAATATGAATAGCATGAACATTTTGGTTGACACTGCACTGAATTTGAATGAAACGTTCGTGGAAGGTTCGTTCAAGTTGAACGGAGTGGTATGTTAGGGTGGGGCGCGCGGGCGTTCGGCACGGTCGTCGGGAGCACACTGAGAGGGATGCTGCCCGTTGCTACGATACGACACCCATCGCTACCCCCCTGCGGCCGCCGCCCTACAAGAGTGGCGCGCAACCTAGTTTTACGTATAACTGCTACTGTCTGCGTAATAGCTCTTCAGCAATTTCCTGATAAAATGCTTTTGATATGCTATTTGTGTGTGATTGAAATGTTATTGGAATCGATCAAAATGGCCGTTTGGCTGAATATCACGGAGACATTACGTGTGGGGAATGTATGGAAATGATAATGGGAGCGCAAGGGAGTCGACCAATTTGGTAATGTGGCCGGAATTGATTTAGACGCGTTTGTTTTCAGTGATAAGATCCAAAATGTATTTTACAGTGTTTTATCTTGTACGCATCTGTGTTTTGCATACAAATTACAATTTAAAAAAATATTCCCAGTAGGTATTTTTATAACGTAAATAAATATTGGCTTAGCCGTAATGTGTGTGTTTTTGAATGATAAAAGAAAATTCTGTTGACACTTAATATTAATAGTAAACAAGTGAGCATCGTTCATTGCGTCTGCGATGCGATCTGAGTAACACTTTGCCGCCGAGATTGCGTCAGGCAAATCGGATTGTGCTCGGACGTAAATAAATTGAGAAAAAAGGACGTACCTTCAATATTACGTTGAAAGACATACCTACATGGGTGGGTTAAGTAGAATAAAATTATACCAATGTTGCCGTTGATAAGAAAAAGGATAGTTTGAGGAGGAATATTATATTGTGATTTGAACTCTTCCTATTCAATACTGTGTGTAAAAATGAATTAAAAAAATAACCATCCATCACGCCTGTATTCCCCGAAGGGTTAGGCAGAGGTGTACCAATGTACACCCACAAAAAAAAACGATCTTATATATATTCTTCGGATAGACATTTCGCACGTAGCAAATGTACGTCGCTAGCAAATGTATATGCCTATAGGAGTACATTTGCTTGCTTAATTTAAAATAAGATAATAGACTATATCATGAAATCAGAGGACCGACCATATAAGTTTATCTCGTCGAAAGCCTTCAGTATCCCTATGAGAATACCTATATATCTACATCTACAGTAAGTATATAAATCAAATGTGTATATAAGAAGGGTTTATCAGTTCCCTTCAGTCGAGTTAGAATGTCTAAACTCTATATACCGAGTACAATACAGCCTTATGTAATGTCTATATTTAATGAGTGTAGAATTCGACTTTGCGTAGAGATAATGAACATTTGTAATTATGAGAGACGGTCTAGAGAGGGGAAAACTTTGAACTACAACATCCAGATAATACCACATTCATTTGAGTATTAACTTAGAAAATAGTACTATGCTTAGGCATAGCTTAAACAGTCAAGATTGTTTGTTCTTGTCGGGGTTTTCACCATTGTTTGTTGAAATCTTGAAGCTTTACTATCAAAGAAATTATAATAAACGGCTTTTATCCTTTTCAACTAAATATTAATTTTCCTTGTGCCTATTTTGATTGGTTAATACAACTAGGTACATAATTATATTGATATCCATTTATGCCTAGCTGGTATACCCTGCTATGGAGAGCTATGGAAAGGGCTATGCTCGGTGTTTCTCTACGTGATCGAATCCGAAATGAGAAGATCCGTAGACGAACTAAAGTCACCGATATAGCCCACCGGATTAGCAAGCTAAAGTGGCAATGGGCAGTGGGCAGGCCATATTGCTCGCAGAGCAGATGGCCGATGGGGGCGAAAAGTGCTAGAGTGGAAACCACGGACTAGCAAGCGCAGCGTAGGACCTAATCTAATAAAGGTCGCCGGAAGACGCTGGATGCAGGCCGCTTCCAACCGGTAAATGTGGACATTTAAAGGGGAGGCCTATGTTCAGCAGTGGACGTCCTATGGCTGAGATGATGATGATGATGGTATACCCTGTATTTTTAAACTAAATTTAGCTTCTGTAGTGTTGGTAGGCATTGGGCGTTTCCATTAGGGAATTTTTAGTAACAGCCCGGACTTAGAAAGAGAAATGAAAGAAAGAGAAACGAAAGAAATAGAGAGAAAGAAATAAAGAAATAGACTAGAAATGGGTGAAAATTCGTTGAACCCTGTAATTCATGGAACTTTGACAATCATTACAAGTAGTTAGAAGCCCGAAAGTCTGACAAGCAGTCTTACTAAGAGGAGGAGGAGGTGTTGCAGAGCAACTCTGTTCAGAGTTGTGGAGGTCAAATAGGCAGTCACTCCATGAAAAATACTAGAATTTAGCTGCGTCCGATTGGACTGAAAACCGACCCCAAAATGGTGGTTTTCGTTGGAAGTCTTCTCAAAAAGTGATGGTGATATGCCTAACTAGAGGTCGATAAATCTACTTAAGATATTACCGACAAACAATACATAGCCCGCGACAAGTTGCCAGCCATTGTAACATACCGTCCACAAGTGCTATAATAGCCAGCGTTTCTCAACCGGCACTTATAACTTGTGTGAAATGGCAGCCGGCCAACTTGTACGTAATTGAAATACTAATCTGCTTACCGAACGCTATCGGAATAGCTATTTCTTGTGATTCCACTTTGGTGTTTCTAAGGGAATGTTGGTAGTCCAAAAATAAGGGCTTTCAGTTAATAGGTTTCTTTATTATGGCTCTAATGTTCTACATAGTTTGTAGGTGCAGAAAACGAAGTTACAACATAAACACTTTTAGCTATATATACTAGTAAATTTTCCTTGCTTTGCACAGCTGCAAACCATAATTTCCAGAAGATTATATAAAAAAATTCTTTTATAAAAACAATACAAATAGAATCAGCTAAATCAAGCAAAAAAGGTGCAGTCGTTTTGGATTTTTCCTTTTGGCAACACATTTAACCACATATTTTCATTTATGCTACTACAGATCTGTGATAGAGACTCTGGCTTATAATAGGTCTTAAACTGTTACATAAGAGGATTGTTTTTCCGATGTTTATCCTAATATTGATAAATCCTAAATGAGAGCTTTAAGCTTTCACAGTATTTACTACTATAATGCTATCATAATACTGCAGAAAACGCCTCATTATAGTTTCATAAGGGATTATATTCTATACCGACAGACCGTAGCGCGATATTGTCATAAACACTGACATAATCATACGCTTGTCTGAACAGACAGCTAATTTGGTCATGTCAATGTAAGTGATTACTCTAGATTTTAATTTATATAGATAATGCGTAATTAATATAGATAACACACATAACAACCCGTCACGCCTGTATTCCCGGAAGGGTTAGGCAGAGGTGAACCAATGTACATACACCCACAGCTCGCCGGTATGTTTAAGTACTATGTAATAGGGGGCGAGCCTATTGCCATTAACTGGGCACAAATCGTAACTCCGAGCTGCTACTAAGAATTTCATAGAAATACCTAATAACACTTTTTGCTCGAACTGGGAATCGAACCCAAGACCTCTAGCGTAGCAGTTGTGCTCAGGTCCACTGGGCTAACAAGGTGGTTCAAGGTAATAATACATATAAAAATTCGTCATAAAAATCAAACGAACTCAAGAAAGCATATGCATAAGTGACCTTTTAGCTTTAAAAGCTGATAAGTAGATACTAACAGATACATGAATTCATTTATTTGTAAATCGGCAACTTTTAAATGTACAAATAAATATTGTAATTTAAAGGAATGAAATGATGTTTTGACATAATCGGCCAATTCCAGTCACTCGGTTTCAATAACAACTCTTGACAAAAGAATCAATTCATTGAGTGATTATTGAATCGGAACTGAATAAAAAGCCTTTAGAAGTACTGTTCCCTTTTAATAGCCATTCCATTCACTTCAGTACAAAATAGAACAGAAGGTTGGCAGTATAAAGGATGTATAAAGAGATACTTATGAAGTTGAAACTAAAATGTTCGTCTCATTAATGCGATTTTATTTTGTTTTGGATCACACCTGAGGACCTTTCGGCTACAAGGATGTTACATTTCAAAGATCCAGCTTTTAGTTAAACTTTAAACGCTTTTGCGACTCTTGTATTATTGCAAGCACCAGTATGCACAATATTTTGCCTGCATTACTTTGTGCACTATCAAACAAAGACAGGCGACGTTGTCTTTGTCATACCTCTATTTTACCTCTGTTTGCCTCTGATCTAGACTAGAGTCAAGAGCTTCCCGATTCGAATAAAAAAATAACAATAATTTCTACACCAAACATAAAAGTGTTTTTCCAACAAAAAAATCTACTCACTATTATTATTATTCTATTTAGTTGGATGGACAGTTTGCATAGTTAATTGCTATTTGATGTGTGTCTTCTTACACCTCATACTGAAAACACACACGCACACAAATACACTCTACACGGACAACAAGTGCAACAGGCATTCTGTTAATATATATGTATATAGTACTAGCTTCCGTTCGCGAATTCTTACGTGTGTTGTCTATTTCACCCGCGTTAATTTACGTCTTTGGTTACTGCCCCGCTTCCGTGGGTCGTAACGTGATGTTATATAGCCCATATTAATCAGAGAAGTAGCACTGTAATGGTTGAAGAATTTTTGAAATCGGCTCAGTATTTTTTGAGTTTATTCGTTACACACATACACATCTTTCCTCTTTATAATAATATTGTATAGATGAGATCTCCATACGTACTACCGCAATTACATATGTGTGCGTATTCCTGTTTTCACTCGTCGTATGGAGCCGACCTTCTCTTCTATTCTGTGGTTCACGTGAGCTTAGCAATTTACATCACACACGATCTCCGTCAAAGCTTGTCGAAGTTTTAAAGTACCTACTATTGGCAAACTCTGATGCTGAATAAAGGATGTTGACTTACGGGAAATAGGTCAAAGTGGAGAGAAGAGAATGGAATGAAAGAAATTGGAATTTACTTATGGTTAAGAAATGGATAGCTGATATTGGCCTAGTGTAAATGGTATTCGGAGAGACCTATGATGGTAAATTAAACTGTTATTAAAACTAAGTATACGGTTGAAATGCATGTTATGAGTAACATTTAAAAAGTTTATCGTTTTATCTGAGCCAGCAAGAAATTAGCGCACTCTTTGCCAAAAACAGTTGGTAACTTTGCAAGTTTACGAAACGTAGGCAATAATGATATGGCTTCTGTTGTGACAATTGATTAAAGATGATATCTCAAAAACTTCTTGAATCTATGAAGTTAAAATTTGGCAGGTGGGTAGTTTATCGGTAGAAAATATTAGTTGATAACGAATTTGACTTTGACTTACACGTGAACTAAATCGCTGAAAGCTAGTAAGTGTACTTACATATTTATAAAAATTGCAAAGTAAATCAATAACCAACTAATAATCACAAAAAAACTTTTAATAATAATATATATTTTCTCTAATAATGTTACAACAACTTTCTTACAACAAATTTTCCTTGACCTACAAAAGCAAAAGAAACTAATCATCTAAAAATTATTCACGTTGAATAGAATTTAATTACAAAAATCAGCTGACACCGTTAGCATCTTGTAAAACAGTACCAACGCAGTGTAAGGCCAGAATTACGCAAGACGGATAGAAAGGTTCCGCCGAAGTGACGCGTTTAAATGAGATTTTGATTGATCACCAAACGATTGGCCTCCCTTTTAGGTGAACTCTCCGTGTTTGGGCATGCAAAAATATGTATCGTTTGGCCTAGATACTGGTTGGGAACTTCATGGTTTGTTTTATGGGAATATTGGTATATTTTTATTGTTTTATGTGGCAATTCAGGATGAACTTATCGATATTTTATTTTCAATTAAACGAGAATACAATATAGCAGTTTTTTTTTTTTTGGCAACAGTAATGTGCTCTGCAATTCTATCAATGTCTTAAGGTCATCGCTCCTTCTATTAGCACAGCTCGGAGACAGCAAATACTTTCCCATTCAAATTAGGGCCATAAATCATGTGCGTTAAAATACTTTTTAAAATGACAAAATAAAAATTTGACAAATCGCGCCCGTTGCGTTGGCAGCAAACGGTTGAATTTTTAGAGGCAATGCACGTCACCGAGGCCCTTTTGGAAGTCTTGTTGTTGTAATGAGCGATAAACATTAAAGTTCTATTTTATAAAAATTTGGATTGGTTGTCAAAAAAGCAACATAATTATCTGTTTGTTTCTAGATTTAAGCAATATTATTGTATATTATTATTTTTGTAATATAAATCAATTAAGTATTAGGCGAAATTGTTCACTCTAAACCTAAAAAGATATTATATTGCACACATTTCAGCATAAATATTTATATCGTAAAGCATATTTTCATAAAGATATTCCATTTTGCAAAATTTTAACAATTTCACATGAAAATGCAATACATTTTAATTGGTGTTCCAAATAAAACAGCGCAACTGAAAAAGTCTCGTCAATACTATACGCGTTGTAAACTTCAATTTCGATTGTAACAATAGAATGAAACGATTTCGGTACTAACTTTTTATTTTCAACGTTGTCCATTCCAATGGACGTCAGTGCTGCGACAGATGTGCTCCATTGTTACTTTAGTCTGCCAATTCTAATAGAAATTCTCGAGTTTTTCGTCCGATGACGAAAGAATGTCGCAAAAAGATATCTAAATATTATTCGAGAAAAGTTGCCTTTACCCACTTCTTTACTGAAAAGTATTTTTAAAATAAAAGACAATTTTTATACCATTTTCCAGAAACAGCCCACGATTCCTAAAACTACATTGTTATGGCTCGTCAGGTTTCGCTGGAACGACAGTCGATTGGATTTTTTTTATAATAATTATTCAAAGTCAAAGTATTAATTTCCATTAGATTACTAAAAAGGCACTTTAGAATGTCAAAATTTATATGAAAAAAAGATAATTGAATCTAGTTGTTCCAAGGTTGACTAACAAAAGTAATATAGAATAGAAACTCCAAACTTAGAAAACATAAAAAAATGTTAAATATTAATTACGCGTACTAAATATAATCTCAAAATATCAAGACCAGCTCTTAAACATACTCTACACATACACACATTTTCTAACCTTCAATCATGCTTCTAAGAGCTAAAATGAAGAGAGCGATGCCAACCCAACTTAGGAAGCAAATTGATGATCGCTATTATGACGTTTATTAGAAGTGAGGCGTAGGCTGCTACGCCGTAGCAAGACGCTACGCAGGCAAAAAGTGACGGGTGATTTTAGGAACCAACATTTTAGGATAATTAATTCCGACGTATTAATGTTTTTTTTTTTACATTATTGCGTAGGTAAAGGAATGGTCGTAGAAGAGTTGAATCTCTTAGTTTGATACTGTAGAGACTTTGGCTGGTTTTGCCATGTGCAATCTGATTTTATTAGTTCAAATTACTATGAGATAAACTCTGTTGGAAATTAGAATTATAAACGTGACTTAAAGGCTGAAAAGACGATCTAGCATAAAATAATCATCAGACCAATATAGAAAGATAATAGCATTTCAATCCAGCTGATTGAAATTTTTGTACCGTAATCATATCATAGTAATTACAAATACCTTTCAATATTGGAGCGTCATGGGCTTTGTTTTTTATTATTCACATTACCTTCATAGGCACCTTATTATCACAATAGCATTACGTTTTTTTCTTCTTTTCTATAAATATTTTATTTCATTGCTCTAATTCTTTTTTTTTTATTCCTCCCGTGGGTTTAGCTTGTACCAAATAAGATAATTTTCTTTCATGTCTTCTTTACTGCTGTTTTTCTTATTACGTGTCTCTTATTTTAAGAATTGAAGCTGTTACGTTCCAAAATATCTGGAAGTTATCTCAAATGTGTTTAAACTTGAGCTAGGTACGCTTGACCGCTCGTTTGCTCATGGCTTATACCGTGCAAGGCGTTCCACTAGCTTGTACAACGTTATGTACATAAATGTATTAGAAACGTTCAGGAACTAGGAATATTGAAATGATGGAAGAATGAATGAAAATGGCACTTTCTGGTTGATAAAAGCGTTCGAAATGTCATAAAAAATTAAGTAAAATTCTTTTCGCCAGATTGAGACTGGAATTAGTTTGCGATGATTCCTAAAAGTAAGTAGAATTGCCTTCCTTGATGTATTCAGCCAGACTCCAAAACCTGACTTTTTAGATGAACTGTTCTTAGATATGACCGCCATAAATTGGATTAGATCTGTAAAAGGAACCATACTCATCTGCATACCAGCGGTAGGACATTCACTGTTGGACATAAGCCTCCCCACACACGTCATAATTTCTTCCTTTTTTCAAAGATTGATCGATTGTATAATTTTTGCTGTTAAATTTGATTTAATCAATCGTTTTTATGTTCCTGTGGGATTATTTGGGGCTTTGGCTTAATTAAGAACCATACGCAGACGAAATGCTCAAAAGTTAATATGCATAGATCAGGTCGTTGTACTCTAGCCAACTACTTCGTAAAGAAAAAGGAAAACAAACACAGAGGTCAAACTCATATATTTATTCTAAGACCGATGTTCTTCATATAAACTCAACACTATTCTACGTACCATACATATTAATATGTACCCACATATATGGCACGAAGCAAGGACATGCAAGAGAGTTACCAGGTTTAATTGAATTTCTTGGCGAGGGGATGAGTCTGGCCACCGAGTGTTTACTTTGGGAGACAAATTGGAGGCCTCCTGCAATCTAATTTAGGCCTTCTAGACACACAGCCTGGGTAGAGATGACGATAGACAAATATTGGAGTAATATGACTTAGATTGGCTTGGCAAGCTTGAATAAAGTCAGATGAATCACGAAAAATAAATAAAAACAATTAAAGATGAAAGATCTTAAGATCTAAAAACCTAAAGAATTTCATTGTTTTTTTTGGCTTTTAAAATTGCTCATTGTCTAATCTATTTATTTTAGTAACCCTTGTTTAACCTAAAAACGAAAGCTAAACTGAGATTGTTTGTTTATTTTTTTATTTGGTACGCTTTCACGGCCAAACCCACTGAACCGATTTTCATAAAATTTGATACTGACTAAGCTTACTACTAAGGTAAGGTTGCTACTAAATATTTAGTTCGTAAATATACATATCCAAACCTATAGTCATAACAAAATTATTCTGAGTCTAATAGTAAGTGCTACAAGGTAAAGAAAACGTGCAACAGTACTCATATCCGAAATTGCTCCGGGCAATAAAAACCTCATTAAATTATAATCGATCGTAAATACACGTTGACCTTTACGTTTTATATCACACAGTTGATATTTTACGACACGCGTATAATGAGACAAACAAGTTACTCCAAATTATAGGAGAACTAGCGAATTGCCCGCGACTTCGTCTGCGTAGCTTGTTTCATTCGCGTTATGTTACGTCTTTGGTTACTGCTCCGCTACCGTGTGTTGTAGTGTGATGTTATATAACCAATGTAGTTCAGGAAAAATGTAGCTATCTATTGGTAAAACAATTGTTGAAATCGGTCCAGTAGTTTCGGAGCCTATTCGTTACAAACAAACAAATCTTGCCTGTTTATAATATTAGTGTATATTTTTCCGAGATAAAAAGTATCCTATGTGTTATTCCACATTACAGTCTATCTCGGTGCCAAATTTCATCCATATCCGTACCTACAGCCTTTAAGCGTAAAAAAATAACAAACATACATCCATCCATCCTCACAAACTTTCGCATTTATAATATTAGTATAGTAGATTACCAAATTGCACGTGGAAAGTCGTAAAAATGATTCCGCAAATCGAAAAGGTCTGAAATAATAGCCGCCATAAAGTTGAGAAGGTAACTGTTTGTTCAAAACAATTCGGGATTTATTTGTTTACGTCTCAGGCGTCCTTTATAGGACGTCTGTGAACCCAGGTACCTGGTACCTATATTTATCTTACTTTTAGCGCGTCTGATACGAATGGGTGAACTTAGATTCGTACAGTATTTCATGTGTAAGTTTTTGTGATCTCTAAGCATATATCTTCCAATACTGCTGTCCATTTTTTTTGGAAAAAGATTTACCGTATCTATGTTTTATTGTTAAGAGGTACATTTCAGCTAGCAACTAGTAGTAGCTGATTGGGTAATTCACTCAAATACATAAGTAGGTAAGTTGATATGAAGATGAAATCAACCCTGTCTTCTGCTAATTAATTGCTTTGCATAATCATTAATTAATAATAACAATATCTCTGCTCAGACGGAGAAGGCATGAGCTTTGATCACAACGCTTGCTCAAGGCGTATGATATCTCTTCCCCGATGTCAGTGACGTCCAACATAAACTTCGATAATAATATGAAATAAATTAAGTCACATCGGTGCCTGCCTGCCCGTGCTTGGTTGCGTACCCACAGCCTCATGTATGAAAAGCCGACGACGTGTTAACTAACCATTTCGCCATCACGACGTTTTCGAAAAATTACCTAATTATTATCTGTCATATTTTTTAAATATGTACATGAGTAGGCCTTTTTCACTCTCGCTTTTGTTATCGCTCTCTTTATTATACAGTTCAAATATGCCAATATGAAATAGATACCACTGCCTACATTATCATTTCATTGCTTTGTAAAACATACAGCGCTACGTCTTTTACATACACTCGCAAGTGGAGCAAAAAGCTATATAAAGAGGGACTTTTTACATAGCTTAGTGAAACAGTGACTTTAAACGAAACATTTGCAAGTGTGATCCGGGGGGATAAAGTCGAATTCACGTAGAATTCTTATCAGGAAAAAAGTGCGTGGTAACAAGTTTGAACGTTAGATTGGCACATTTAGTCGCTGATGTAATCGAATGTATGCGCTATACTTAAACAAAACTTGTTAAAACTTTATCTCGAAAGTACACCACAAATGTGAACTCATTACGAAAGTTCTGTATCAAAGTCAGGTCAGATTTTTTTAACCGAATGGCTGCCGTGTAAACAGAAAACTCCGCCTTTGGGAAATCAATTATTTTTCTTTTCCTTCAGACTTTTAGTACATCTTCTATTATTAACTTATGGGTTTGGAAGATGAAAAAAACATGTTTTTTTTAGAAAGTAGCAATATGTTAGAATTTGTTTTTACTTCAAAGTTTATTCTATATTCAAGTTTAAAAAAATACATAGGTATAGTTGAAGTACTGAGAACGTGTCTTGAGATCCTTATTATCAAAGAATACTGATGGACAAACGCCTCCTCCTATGATTTTTAGCTGTTTCAGTTTGATTTTGTGTAATTTACCGCGATGCTATCAAGTTCCGAACATTAATAATAGGTACTTGTTAATCCTACTATCCTTCCTACTACCATTATAAACGCGAAAGTTTTCGAGAGTATTTGTGGATGAATGGATTATTGTTTATTTCTCTTTTTAACGTAGAAATGGTTAAACGGAATTGGCTGAAAGACACACATGTAGATAATAATGTAGCTTAATTTTTATCTCGTTTTTGTGTGCCCATGTGACCATTTATTCTCAAGTTGAAGTCTACACAGACAAAATCGAGGGTAGTAGCAGTAGTAGTTAGTACTAACTAACCTATATCTCAACTAACACAATTTGTCCACACACAGTAATCCGGCATTAAAATTAATAGAACACCACACAGTTCACTTATCAAGCTAAGTCCATTCCCTGTACAAATTGCACGGCTGGCTACCGGGATAATTACAATGCAGATTAGGAAACTGTTGGGGCCCTGCCAGCGACGCGAGTTTAACAGATTACTGACAACCCTGGTCTGGTGTGTGGCTTTGAAGGTAGCGGCTTTGAAACGATAAGGCAAGGCAGGCGATGAGGCATTTCTGTACATAATAGTTAGGTGCAATTTAGATTTGGTTCGTGAATAGTATCAATAGTGGGTCAATTTCGATAAGTTATCTATACAAGATATGTGTCGCTGTAAGTGGGTGCAGTTGTTAAGATTACTATCGCATTGTGCTAGTTGTTACTGTGTCTCGCAGAGGGTACTATTATCAAATATATGATGTCGTATGTATGATGGGAATTATAAATATTAGTTTGGAATAAGAATCTGTATTAATCTTGACAGCCTGCTAGACGTTTTCACTGCGACAAAACATCCGAGGAGTACCCGAAAAGTAATTCGATTGATTCTAAAATAGGATATATCCATTTTGAACACAAATGTATTAAGTTTCAACGCTTATATCAATAAGTGATACTACTTGAGCTTCTCGTATAAAATTAAACCAATACGCTAAAGGACATTCGTCTTTCTATGGCGCATAATTATAATGTACAGTCAACAAAGCTATTCGGTATACAGGCAGCTTACTTGCGATTACTTTTAAACAATATTGCGAGCGTGCTGAGCAGTCCATTTTTTTAAATAACTCTCTTAAGTGTGTCATAAGCTTAAAAAGTAATTACGATTACAATAAAAATAAATAATTTTGCCGGCATACCAAATAGTTTTGTTGACTGTACATACTACAATTGTATGTCTAACATTTCCGACATAATTAAAAAACACAGTGAAATAAAAATGTTTTCTAATTCTTATTTTAATTAGTGCATTCATTGTCATCAGTCTGTCCTCTATCGCCTCTACCTGCTTCTGAACAACACTTTAGCTAACTAATATACATTTCCAATGTAACTGCTGTTCTCTATTTCAGTGTGGCGAGAGAGCAACTATCGTCTAATGTCTCTAATTAGAGTACCACTGCGTAATTACACACGTAATCTATCGCCGTCTTAATGGACCACTCTCGGAACCTACTTGTTACGTCATTTTTTTTAATAGATAGTTTGTTAATCGTCATGTTTTATTCATCGATGTGGTTGCAGGTACTGGAAGATAAAATTAAGTAATGAAAAAATGAAAATGGTTTCGGTCTGACGTTTTTTTGCCAATAATCTGGATTTGGTTAAAAAATATTTTGAAAAAAATAAAATATATACCATCACGCCCATATTCCCCGAAGGCTTAGGCAAAGGTGTACAATGTACACCCACAGTTCGCCGGTATATTTAGGTCCCATGTAATAGGGGGCGAGCCTATTGCCATTAACCGGGCACAAATCCAAACTCCGAGCTGCTACTGAGAATTTCATAGAAAAACCCAATAACACTTTTTGCTCGACCTGGGAATCGAACCCGGGACCCCTTGCACAGCAATCGCACAAAATATTTTGAAATATCTTTTTTTTTATATAGTGTTTGTGTTTAATTTTGTAAGTTGTGGTTATTGTATAATAAAAGTTTGTAATCGTCAATGTGCCTTGAGCAAGCGTGGTCACCAATGCGTGTTCTGCATGAGAAGAGGCCTTTGCCTAGCAGCGGGACAAAAATATTTCCGGTAGAAGGTGCAGCGGGGCAATCTCGACTGCGGAAAAAAGCGGGAAATTTCAACTTGCAGGGTGCAACAAGCAGGGAATTTTAGTTGAAATTTCCCGCTTTTTTCCGCAGTCGAGATTGCCCAGCTGCACCATAGTTAATATTTTTCTTGTGTAATCATCAATAGTTATCGAAACCACAGATGATCAATAAACAAAATCAACATTTAATTTAATATGCACCGTATATCAGTCCCTATGTAATGAATACTATTGAAATATTAATTATTAACTTTATGCTATATTCGATACGATTCTAAATAATAATCTAAAAGGAAAAGCTCAAGCTATTACAAAAACCGAAGCTGCATCCAACAGAAACAAACTATCTCCACACGCGAACAGCCAGTAGGTAGACCAAGAGAAAAAGTGATATTTTACCAACACAATACAAGTGTTTCTGAAAGTTTTCCAATCTTGATACGCCGTAACAGGTGACGCTTATGTTTGTTTAGAAAAAGAACGAACTTTTTCACGGAAAATGTACAGACGTGTAAATCAGCCCTGAAGTGTAATTTTGAAGGTTGGATATTTAAAAAAAGAATTTACGATTTTAATATAGACGTACTGTGAACGAGGAAAAGCTTTCATATCGGGATAAATAGGGTACATTTTATGTTGTATGCGTTACGTATTGTAATATTTATGTTTGTTGGTAGGCTATAGAATACCTACTCCACCACCTCATCATTGTCTGTACTGATATTTCTTACCATCCTACTATTTATCCGAAAGTTTCTGAGGATGGATGAATGTTTGTTACTCAATCATGCCAGAACGACTGTACGGATCTAAATTAAATTTGACACAAAGATAGACTATATTTTGGAATAGCACAAGGTTACTTTTTATTCCGGAAAAATGTACCGTTCCCGTCGGTTAATATATCAACTTTGATGTATACGAAGTCGCGGGCAGAAGTTGGTATATTATAAATCTGGAGAGTCTGTTTGTTTTTTGTTTAAACGCCCTAATCTACGGAACGACTGGTCTGATTCTGAAGAAAAACGAGCAAGATCAACAATAAAGTCACATAACCAAAGACTCCGCGACTTTAATCCAACCCCGTCACCGCTGGGGACCGTAATTAAGCGTGCTCCGGTTGAACTTTCAACCTATAGTCTTAAACCAGACACACGACTTTGTTAGGACGGACAAAAAGTCGCAGAATATATACCTACAACGTTACTTTTATGAGGACCGACAAAAAAGTCGGAGAATGTTGCTAAATGAAAGTCTGTCACACAAATGGTTTTTGTCTTTTAATACATTTCATTATCACACAAGGTACCTTGTATCTTCTTTTGTGTCAAAATTATTACTAATATACCGACAAGGTATTTAATAATGTTATGTACAATTATAAAAACTAGGGGGGGAGGAATCTCGATGATTGACAATAAAATAAAATAAATAAATAAAATCTTTATTCAAAAATTCAAAAGATAAAATACACAATAAAACTAAAAATAACAGTGTAGGTAAAATAATGTTAGATGCCTGTACTAGGATAATCCTGTATCACAGGCTGCAGGAGCTCCAACAACATATGCTAAATATAGGACAGTAAGATTTTTTTTTTTAATATCTAGCATTACATAATGTCTAATTTATTTATTTAACTTAAACTCTACTAACTTACAACTAAAACACATAATTATTGCAGAAAAGTCTTCAATGTCTACAATGTTGATTGTATGCCCTAAAAATTGGCTTAACCCACAACCCCGTAAATCCCGGTCTGACATATAGTGTTAAAATCTAGTACCTAAGTGTTAAAGGGTTAAGTTTAGTACACCTACTTCCAAAGCAAATAAAGATAATATATTTTAAAGTTTTCTTAATTTAAGTTCCGCTAACCCCATTTGTCTGTCTCTTACTAAAAGAATTATGATTTTAAAAGCCTTAAGCCGCAGGTCAGTTACTGCGTAAAAACGGACGTCTGCAGAACGTTTAGGTGGTTAGATACGCCCCAGTGTCACGTTTAAGTAAACTTGTTGTCTTATCTCAGTTTACACGCGCGTAAACTTTACTACTTCCATGTTCCAGAACGAACTATAATATAATACCTATAGGGTATAAATTCGCTAACTATTACGGGGTTGTTAAAAGTTATGCGCTCATCTCGCGCTTAGCGAAACACTAGACTTTGGTTGAAAGTTTAAATTGTTTCGTAGTTTTAAAATTTTTAATTGTTGTAGAGATAGTATGAAAAACTACATCGAAAATAGGGCAAAATGAAGGTACGATCAACAAAAGAGATAAGTAACCAGACCGTCTAATATAGTTGAAGTTTTCTTTCAAACCGGTGGTACTTTTTATATGAAATTCAAATTAATTTATAAACTGTTTATTTTCTATGAATAAAAATAAAATTCGTTAAAAAACTTCTATCGGTTTTTGAAAAACTTTGAATTTATTAGGCGACCCTGGTTACTTATCTCTTTTGCTGACTGTACATAAACATTTTTTTACCTTCTTTTATCCCTATTTTTGATATCATGGTGCAAGTATGTAGTATAATATATGTATGGTGTAAGTTTGATTGACATCTTGTAGGATAAGTTTAAATTAAGGTTTTTATGTTCAGTATCTACTCACATATAAATCCTAATTGAAACTAGGTCAAATAAATTTTCTATTTTCGTAGTGTTTCAACTCTGACCCTCGTTTTAATATAAGTTGTAGATGAAACTACAGAATTCTTTTGAAATTCGCTATTTATAGATACTTGGAAAAACTAGATTCGAAATATACTCAAAACATCAGGAACTTTTCGTCGAAAAGTAAAATACACCGAAATAAAAAAGATTTAATATTCATTAAAAAATTATTATTATTTATTTGGAAAAAGGCGTGAGTTTATGTATGTATGTATGTTAATATTCATTTACATACGAATATCGAGGAAATTGGTATCGCACACGTCGCCTATCATAACGAATTTCAGAAGAAAATATTTAAGAAAAATATACCTAATTCTATGACATTCCCAGCTGTGCACGCATGACAATATTCAACATCATTTCAGATCATACGAGTCGCGCAAATACAGTCGCGATTTCATCTTGATAAAGGAATCTAAACTTTTTCAAGATCACTTAAGGTTTGAAATAAGTTTTTTGGTTATTGTTACTGCCGTTACCATAGCAACAAGTGGTTCCCTCACCGCTGACTACCCACCCACCCGATATTCTCAAGCCAAGCTAAGCTTGAGTTATTGCCTAGATCGTTTAATACGAGAGATTACTTGATAGTCTTACGTTTTTTTTATATTTTACGGTGCCAATATTAATTACAATGTCGTTAAAGTGTGTCTTAAACTGGGAGTTCGTTTAAGACTTAATAAACTATTTTACGATAGGTACCTATCTTAATTGAAAACTTTGTGATCATTACCTACTTTGTTGCTGAACCCCAGAACAGCTTCTGAGTATCAAAACTACACGAACATCAATGAATTACTGTTTCATTATTAAATTCATTATACAAAAAAGTGTTGCAACCAACTTTACAGACGTAAAAAAATTAGGATCTTAATAATTATTCGACAGATCTGTATGTCAGTATAGTAACATTAGGCATCAACGAAAGTTCCATTTGAAATTCCCGCATGCTCTTGCGAACCATTAAATCAAATTGAACATTAAAACCTTCAATCAAAGCACCAATTAGAATATTCCTGGTACAAAAAATAGCCAGAAAAATAAAAATAAACTGCAGTAAACTAAATGGCCAGTTCGTCAGCAGAATATTGAATGGCATATTCACTAAATCCGAGGGACTTGAGCGATGCGGATAAACCGCAGTGCGGATATAGCTGTAAGGTAAGTGGGCACACCCCTTTACAAAGTAGAGGGGAACTTTAAAATTAGAATGAAGGTTTAGGAGAAAAACTACTGATATCGGTTTGCGGTTAACTTGTTAACGTAATTGGGTCTCGTATTTAAGTTTTAAATACGCGGTGAGTTTAGGAACTACCCTAAGCTCTTGACTACTAGACCATGAACACATTTTTGACCAAAAGAAGGCTTCATCTTAGTGAACCGTATAGTCTGTTATCAGAGAGACAAATCCGTTATATTTAAGAATGATCACATTTTGTCATAAGTGTCAAAAATACCAACAATTTGCATACATTTTGATAAGTTTTTGACAGTGATTTGATTGGGACTATATTTTGATTATTTCCCACCCACATTGGGCATATTGTCTTAAATATACCCATCATGTATTATTTTGTATTGTATGTTGTTTGTGCCTGGTTATTAATTCGATTCAGTTACCTAAGTGATTGTGGCACAGTCACACACAAGCTTGTAGTATTTATGTTGTGATCCCGATAAGTGGTTCAAACGAACATCAAGTAAATAAATGTGTTAACAAAATAAATGTTTAGCCATAACGCAATTTAAGATCTTTTCAAATCAAAAACAAAATTAACAGATTTATTTGATACTGGATCAAAGAAAACAGTAATCAGACAAAACTCAAAGTGGAAAAAGATGAATGGAAGTGAGTATAGCTTCCAAATGGCACCCTCATTCAATGGTCCCCGTTTTTAAATGAAAGTCAATTAATCTAGTTGAATTTTTTCATCGAATGAAACTTTGAAATATTGAGTGGGAATTCTAATTTTGGCTAACGAATTGATGCCGTGGGGACAAATTTAACGCTTTAATTTTTTGAATTAAAGTAACTTTTCAATTAGCTTTGAATTTATAGTCTTCTGCATAAGTTAATAGTCAAACTCCGGAATTACACTTTATAGACTGCAGATTTCATAGTACATAAGTATTATTTAAATGCTGTTATAATATAGTAATATAATACATAAATATTATGTATCTATATTAATCTATATAATATACTCAGATTCATTTAAACGAGATGAGAAAAATAGCTTGCTCTGAGCAAAATTCGCAATAGTAGGTAGTTAGGTAGATACATAAGTAACTTTATCGAGACGAGAAATATCGCTTCGTTATTCGCCCGAGTACTAAATGATTATGAATTACTCCTGGTTCTAAACTTTGGCTGTGATAGGGAGGTATATGTAAATATTTATGAAATATTCTATATACTTGCAAGCAATACTGAACTCGGTGTTTCTCTACGTGATCGAATCCGAAATGAGGAGATCCGTAGACGAACTAAAGTCACCGACATAGCCCACCGGATTAGCAAGCTGAAGTGGCAATGGGCAGGCCATATTGCTCGCAGAGCAGATGGCCGATGGGGTCGAAAAGTGCTAGAGTGGAGACCACGGACTAGCAAGCGCAGCGTAGGACGTCCACCAACAAGATGGACAGACGACCTAATAAAGGTCGCCGGAAGACGCTGGATGCAGGTCGCTTCCGACCGGTATATGTGGACATCTAAAGGGGAGGCCTATGTTCAGCAGTGGACGTCCTATGGCTGAGATGATGATGATGAATACTGAACTTACTCAAATTGAAGCGACAGGCTGGCATTCATCATCTTATCAGCCGTAGGACGCCCAATGCTGGACATAGGTCTCCCCCATAGATTTCCAAAAAGACCGGTTGAAAATGACCTGCGGTCTTTATCAGGTCGAGTGTCCCCCTTGTGGGTCCACTCACGCGACGGCCTACGCTGCGCTAGCAGCCGGTGAGTGGTCTTCATTAGAAAACTTTGCGACCCCATCGGACATCAGAAGATCTGCGTGGCATTTTCCTTGCCCACTGCCACTTTAACTTGCCAATTCGCTAGGCTGTGTAGGCTTTTATTAGGATTAATAGTTAAAAAAATGGCCATGAACTTTTCAATGACATATTTCTTTCTAATCTGTTGACTAAATTTTGATTTTGTTGACACACCCAACGACCTTTGCAATCAAAGTCGTCTCCACACTCAATTACATTTATTTGAAAAGTTAGTCAACACGTTTGTGTCGTATATCATCGAAAATGTCTTGGTCCTTTTCTATGATATATGACTTAAACGTGTTGACTATTTTGATATGAAGTTTTATTGTACATCTCTGCCGACGCCTTAGGGAATATAAAAACCACCATCACGCCTGTATTCCCCGAAGGGTTAGGCAGAGGTGTACCAATGTACACCCACAAAAAAAATAATAACATAAAATAATAAAATATATAATAATAAAAACATTAAAACATATAAAAACATTTCAAATATAATATAATATGCATGAGATATAAAACAGAACTTGATTTACATTTATTTTGAACAATTAAACAAACATTCTACTGGAATGTTACCATTATTTTTCTGATAACTCCATATATTTAACAGGCGCCAACACGAGAATGATCCGTGGGCCAAAACCTTTTCAGTGATATATATTTTAAGCTGTTGACTAAATTTAGTATTCGGGGACGCTAGTGGCCATTATCCTTTATAATTAATATTGTGTCAATAGTCAATTAAAAATTCCTTAAAAAAATCGATTTTAGAATTTGCTACTAATCATCCAGACGTATTCGTCTATGTATCTACAGCATGATTCAATAACGGAAAAAAAACAAGTAATTTTTTACCTACCCTCGTTTGTAACGTTGATAGAACAGGACATTTGATTAATCGTCAAACTCTGCGTGTTTCGCTCCCTTCAGTTAAAACCTGAACAAATTACCTTTGTTAAGATATTTTTTGGATGACACAATCGGGTTTTGGCGTAGCTGAAAAATAATAAGAAAAAAGTTTTCAGCGATCATATTTCACCTGTATAATGTTTATGATTAATTACGTACTTCAATTTTAGAATAAAAAAAAAGAAAATAAAAACTAATAAGTACTGTAACGCGTATGACGGTGGAGGGACCAAGCGCTTACTTACTCGTATATAAACCACTATATTCACATTCACGTTCGTTTATTAAGGTATTTATATCTAGTTTACTGACTATATGACATTCCGTCTCCCACAGACTGACTGCCGTTTCTTTCAAAACTATAATAAAGCGGCATCCATAATATCATAAGGCATCCATAATGAGGTTGTATAGGCTAATTCAAGCAAAGCCTCTTCAGTACACAGTCCCACTGCTGGGCAAAGGCCTCCCTCCATTTCTTCTATCTATCACGATTTTGCGCTACTTCTTGCCCATTCAACAGTGAGACAGTACAGGCTTGTTATGATAATAAAAAAAATAAAAAAAAGGACACAGTTACCTCATGCATGACACATATACCGTGACTATTACCAGACTAAAGTTTTTATAACTTTCATATTTCATTAATAGGATCATGAATTCTTCACAGTACATACCTACTCATTAAATTATGAATAATGGATGCTATGTGAGTCTATCAAAATGATACATGGTTTCATTAATTATTTTCAATGTCAAATGGATAGCCTTGTCCTTTCAAGTTCAATAAACCAAGTTGGCGTAGCCGTGACGTCAGCACTTAGTCTTGCTACATCGTAGACTTTCGGAGCATATTTTTATATCTGTGGCAGAACAGTGCAAACTGTGATTCCAACTTGGAAGAAAAAAGATATTTTTTTTTCTTCTTGTCTGAATCATATTTTGTCGTAAAGTTGTGTAAAAAGGATGTCTTATGTTTTTGGTTAATTTTTCCTTAAATCACGTGAAAAATAAACAAACGCCAACTTCTCATCCATCATAATTTCAATAAAAGATAATGATAGAAAAGTAAACCCGTAAAAGATATAAACGAAATTAAATTTTAAATCAACGACTAATGGAATAAAATATAATATTTTGTTCTGTTTTAAAACTATTTTCCTCTAACAAAAATCCATAAAACTATCAAAAAAGTCTTTTATAATATTAGATAATAAATCCTACTACTATTATAAAGGCGAAAGTTTGTATGTATGGATGGATGTTTGTTACTCTTTCACGCTTAAACGGCTGAATGGATCTGGATGAAATTTGGCACAAAGATAGATTATAGTCTGGAATAACACATAGGCTACTTTTTATCCCGGGAAAATGTACGGTACCCGTAGGATAACACATCAACTGTGACGCGGACGAAGTCGCGGGCAGAAGCTAGTTTTATGATATTGCAATAATAAATATCCCCAATTTTAAATGAAAAATGATTAAAATCTCTGATCTAAAGTAGTTTTTGACTCGAAATGAAAACCTAATAAAAATAAAGTGAATAAAGTTTCGAAATAACGGATAACAAAATAAAAGTTTTCTTTAGTGCTCAAAGGAGAGGTGAAAGTCAAAACCATTTATTTAGTCGAAGCTTAATACAAATGGCCGCCTTCACTTTAACTCAGAAAAAAGATTCATAGTTTCAAATTACATTGTTTGCGAGGAAACAGCCTTAGGGCGTGGTCAGACTAGACGACGGTTCTCTCTGAGTAGATTGACTTTAAAAAATTAGTTTTTTTTAATTTACAAAACCGTAACGTTTTATTTGGTTTTGTTCTCTGCTGATTGACAAAGCAATTTTACAGGAAAATTAGAAATAACATTCAACGACTTATGTAGGTATGTATTAAGTGTTTGTTTAATAATTTTGGTTTCAAATGCAAAGAAGTGTGACTTATCATTAGCCACTAACTGCAGCATAGAGTAACATGATCAAACCTTCGCTGGCTAAGGCGGCTGAACGCCGTATATGACCGAGGCCTAACCTGAATTATAAAGAAAGTTTTTTCTTGGAAATATATTTGGGTTACTACAATGAAGATGGATACTACATGTTGGTTGACGGACGCAGCTATTTGTATGAGAGCTGTGTAGTTGTTTACTTTGTGTGAAATAAAACATCTAGATCACATGCCTCTCAATATTACCTATCCTACATACTTTACACTACGAGTACTTCTCCGCCCAGTTTGTAAAGTGAAAAAAATAATGATTTTATTAATAATTTCCAGCAAATGTGGTTTATAGTATTTAATGAATGATCAACAGGCAATTGAATCACATAATTTCGTCATACGACTATTTTAAAATGTAAATAAACCCTTCAGTAAATTTAAGGTGTGACAAGCAACGCTTTGGTACTCGTAACGGGTAGTCAGAAGCCAAAAAGTCTGACAACTAGTCTTACCCAAGAGTTTCGTGTTACCCAGTAACTGGGTTGTGGAGATCAGATACGCAGCTGCTCGATAGTGCGACATTCTGGGCCTATTTTTCAACATTGTCATTTACCGTTTTCGCGCTTTTTTTTTTTTTTTTTTTTGAGGGAGTGTCAGTCTTTTACTGACTAAAACCCGTCTATGTTCCTTCATGTGCCCTTTGCGTTCCGTGGGCGCGGTATCTCTTTCGAACAACCCGCAGCCCCGGCAGGCATCGGCCCTCAGTGGCCCCATCCAAGTTTGCTGACATCTCTTTGAGGCGCGCGTGGAACACGAACACGCCGTCGACACGGTCTGTCGTTATTCAGTGAACGTACGGACGGTGAGCTACCCATTGCTCACCGTCCACAGACCCGCGCCTACGGTGGCCGGGAGTCGTCTCGCGGCTCCCGACGCCCGGAGCGTCTACCGCGGCGGCCGCTGGGACGGGGGACCCTCCTTTCCCTCTCCCGTCCCGCCGCCTCCTTCTCTAGCATTACAGCTTCGCAGAAGGAGGCGATTGCTTCCCATTCCCTCTCGCTCCGGACCATGGCCTGAACCAGAGCCGGACGCGAGAGGGCGCCGCCGCCGATGGCCGCCTCGAGGACTCGGCGGTGCTCCGCCCAAGCAGGGCACACCGCCAAAGTATGCTCCACCGTGTCCTCGGGGCGATCCTCACAATGGTGACACCCGGGCGTTTCCTCCCGCCCGATGAGGTGCTGGAACCTCCCGAAACACCTTTTTCGCGCTGGACTATAAATTGAAATGAAGTACATGCTAGAACTTTCATATCAGATAGGTCTCGTCACTGTTGGGCAAAGTTGAAAAGTGGTCCTAGGGTTCGCAAAAAAAAATCCCACGGTCCTTTAAACCTCTTTTAATTAAGTCTTTAAATCAGTGTAGTCGAAACACGTTGATTACCTCCACTTAGTATAAATCAACAGAACAATGTTTTGTTTTAATTATCCTCACACGTTTTGTTCAATTCCTTCCTACAATGTTGTTTTAGGTGCTGCGTTTACCTCGTGAAATCATTTTGTTTTTTATGTTTTATTTATTAGCTTTTCCTTACTCTGCTTTGAGATGTTTCATTGTGTTATTTTATTAGGAATATGCTGTAAGATTCTTGAGTGAAACCTATGATGTTAATAAATGATTAATATCACTCTTAATTGGTCAGAATATACAGGGTGCTGCGGGTTGTTCGAAAGAGATACCGCGCCCCCGGAACGCAAAGGGCACATGAAGGAACATAGACGGGTTTTAGTCAGTAAAAGTCTGACACTCCCTCCCGCCCCGCCCAGGGCGGGGGAAGTTATTTGATGATTTCCCGTCTATAAAAAAAAAAAAAAAAAAAAAAAAAAAAAGAATATACAGGGTGGAAATTTATTATGCTACCTGGAGGGAAAGTACTCTAAATACTTGAGTTAGCAAATTTTACTGAAAGGAAACATTCCTTTATTTTTAAAAAGAAACAAAACTGCATTTAAATAATTTTGAAAATATTCTTGCCACGCCCAGGAATCGAACCGACTAAAATTCGAAAAAATTGCATCCTGTACTTTTATGGCACTAATAGATAGGGTCAATCATAAGGATGAAATCCCTGCAAACATGGTAAATTAAAATAAAATAAAAACATGCAATTTTATTGTAAATTTATTTTATTCGGACGAAACAAACGAGTAAATTCACTAAGTAGTTGCTGGAAATGAGCTTCATTTATTGGATGCATGAATTTATTCCTTTAAAAAAATCATTTTAAGGTTATTACACCGCCCGATGTCCTTGAGGATTTGACTGTCTGTCTTATTTTTTGTTTTATTAGCGCCATCTACCGATATCCAGTATGCTACGATAAACGGAACTTAACATTAAGCAAGAACACAGATGTGTCGCAAAGTTGTCATTGTTTTTGCCTATTTTATTCGCTCTCTGAGCGAATAAAATAGTAATTCTTCTATTATTTATTATTTGGTACATCGTAATGTATATTTATTTTATTAGACTAATTTATTATATTTACATAAAATTTTTTTTTTTTTTTTTCATTTGGATGAGTGAAAGGCGACTAACAAAAGGTATTTATGTGGCAGATGTGAGTGGCAACGCCGGGAGGGGCTAGAAAGCCCTAGAAAGACCTACCCTGACCTTATTGGTGAGGTTCTTCAGAAAGGTCGGGTGTGCAGTACTCGTAACCGGCGTGCTTGTATGACCAGATGTATGAACGTGAACGAGGGGAAAGTAGTATGTAAGGATCGTAGCAGGTGGCGTTCTGTGGTTTCTGCCTACCCCCATGGGAAAAAGGCGTGAGTTTATGTATGTATGTATTATATTTACATCGTTCTGGAACTAAAAGCCATAAACTCTGTCATAGTAACAGAAACTTATTGGCTATATTATTTTCAATAAATAACATGAAAATTTAATTTGAACTGCCTCGTTAGCCTAGTGGTCCTAAGCACGACTGCTACGCTAGAGGTCCTATGTTCGATTCCTAGGTTGAGCAAAAGATGTTATTGGGATTTTCTAAGAAATTCTCAGTAGCAGCCCGGAGTTTGGATTTGTGCCCGATAAATGGCAATAGGCTCGCCCCCTTTTACATGGGACCTAAATATACCGGCGAACTGTGGGTGTACATTGGTATACCTCTGCGTAACCCTTCGGGGAATACAGGCGTGATGATGATGGTTTAATTTGTGAAATAGTGAGAACTCGAAGTACTTAACGCTTCCTTGCAGTCCATGCATATTTAATTTTGTATCTAAACCTTATCGACTACACATGCGAACGGTAGCCTTTGAAAAATCCATTCATCGATCAGGCAGAAACTCACATCTCGAATGTCAAACATAAAAAGTCACAAATTTTCAAATTCTTTGAGACGTGTAAAAAATATAAGAACGTCATTAGTTATTATTACTTTACTGGAGTTCCTGTGTTTCGGCTCCCGAACGATGTAAAAGTAACCGTGTAATAAAATATTCACTTTGCCTGCTGAACTACCTTTCAACATTTATCTAATTGAGTACGAAGTGTTCATGAGATATATCTAAAGGTCTGATGATGAACAGGTAAGTGCTTATCGGTTGTCGGAAACGAAAATAGTCAGGATGACCTGCTTTCAATATTTATCTAACCAAGCTGGGTGCTACTATGTGGTACATTCTAAAGGTCTGATGATGACCAAGTAAGTGCTCATCGGATCTCAGTAACGGAAATAGTTGTGCTCATACATGATACATTCTGAAAGTTTGGTAAGCAAATAATAAAAAAAAAAACACCTACTTAAATGTATGTTCTCCGTCAAACGAAATTCTTAAGGATAAAAACAATAAAAAAAATTAACACCAAAGAAATAATGTAAGTATCTACTAAAAGAGTAGGTTTTTACCATAGATATCCGTGGTATTTTCCAATAATTTTGGAGAGCTCGGTCAAGCATTTGTTTTTATACATAGGCATAGTAGTCAGGCTTACTCTATGATAGATTCAAAAACTAAACGAAATTACAAATTTGTTTTTATTTATTTACGAACTTAATTTTAATTCTTATTTTACGAAATATTTACATTTGTACTATTTACAATATTGCTTCATTCATAAATTATTCAAAAAGTGAACTTTTGGTTTTTATTTTGGAAAAAATAACATGCGTATAGTCCACCCTTGACAACAGCCATCAAGGCACTGAAGTTTGGCGTCTCAGGCATAGCGGGGGTGCCTCGTGGGGGGAATTGATGAAATTTCGAGTTTTTAGTTATTATTACAAAATCTTAACAGAAACAAGAAAAAGTAAACAATGCGAATTGTTTGATATGTCATTACATATTTTTAGGTATAAAATTCATGCCGAACTATTCAGCCGTTTTACCAACAATTTGCAATTTAGATTGAAAAATGACCTGTTTAAAATATTTTTTTCCCGAAATTTGGGCAAGTTTATTACAATTCTAATCAATGCGAACTGTTGAGGATGACTTTAAGTATAACATATATTTTTTATATGGAAAACGTACGGAAGGATTCCTCAACAAATTTCGTTAAACATAAGGTGTTTTTAGGACTTGAGCGATGTAATACCCTTAAGTAACTTTTGGTAGCGTAGTAAAATTTTCAATATTCACCACAACACCCTTCTAAAAGTTATTCAAAATGAATTCCTTCAAATAATGAATGTGTGCATCGAAGAAAGTGAAGCTCATTTCCAGCATGCATTAGTTACTGTACTCGTTTTTTTCGTCGGAATAAAATAAGTTTAGATTGAAATTTCGTGGTTTTTGTTAAATTTAGTTTACCGGGTTTGTAGAGATTTGATCCTTGTGATTGACCCTATCGATAAGTGCCATAAAAGTACAGGATGCTATTTTATACGATTTTAGTCTGTTCGATTCTCGGGTGTGGCAAGCGTATTTTCAAAATTAATTAAATGCAGTTTTGTTTCTTTTTAAAAATAAAGGAATGTTTCCTTTCAGTAAAATTTGCTAACTCAAGTATTTAGAGTACTTTCCCTCCAGGTAGCATAATAAATTTCCACCCTGTATATATGGTAAATTAAATGCTCTCTAAGGTAAACAAATGGTCTCATCACATTCTGCTATGTATGGAGAATATTGATTAATGATTAGACTAATTGAAGTATTAAATTTTCTTTTAATAGAAGCATCGTGGGTACTGAAGTAGGTATTATTAAGATATGACATCGCTAGCAAACAATAACTGTTGACATGCTGTGTTCAATATTTAGTTTATTCATAGCAGTATATCACGTGTGTCATTGAATATGTCTATATCATTAAACGTAATTATAATACCTGTGTAGTTTAATTAACAAATTGACCGTGACGTCACGGACAGCACATGGCCATGTTACGAAAACTGAGTATATGATTTCCATATAACTAGCTTTGCGAATAGCCTACTAAGAGTTGTCGGGACAAGGGAAGTAGATCAGTGTAATAGAAAAATTAAAACAATGTTTAGATAAATATAATATATATTTTTATTATAGCAAAAGCTTTACTTTATTTCTATACTTAATACATACTTTATAAATACCTATCATAATGAGCTATTTTGGCCCCAAATTCTACGAATCTATGCTTTTTATGACTAACCTATTAAGCCACTAAAACACTATTAACTACTTTGGCCAAAAACTTACCACTATTACTATGTACCTACGATAAATAGGTACCTACTTGTTGCCTAAAGTAAGCTGAAATAATAGACAATCAGAAAGCCAATTCTCGTAATTAAAAACGCTGCAATCTCATCTCACCGACAATCAATGACGAAAACTTGTCAAAAATTAGGCATTTACAGCATTAGGCATTTTTTTTTATACGGGGTGTAATAAGACAAATCATATTACCATTAACTACAACTACTGCCCATCAAATTAAGCAACATTTAGAAGAAATTATTATTGGAAAATGACTTTTGTTTTTGTATGACTAATCACTGTTCTTCCAACATTGACAGTACAGGGGACAGCAAAAATATGAAACCTTCAATGTCTCTGTAACTAGAAGGTTTCCAGGCATGGTCCGGAACAAAAGACAAGTATAATTTTGGGAACAATATGTAACATAACATTCAGTGTCTTTTTACACTCCTTTATTCAACAAATTGAGATTAAATACAAGAATTGTCCTTCTGATCATCTTTAGTGCGAAATTAACTAACGTACGGTCATTTCACTCCTCTTCATCTTCATCATCTTCCAACATATCATCATCAAATATGGTTGTAGTAGTGTTCAACACAGATTTGATGACGGAACTGATGGTCTTCCTTGCACTCTGTCGGAGGAGCGTGAGCTTGAACTGCATCAGCACTATCAAGTAGGTCGACATGAAGGATATGTTCTGGAAATAGGGAAAATAGTTTTTTTAGTATTATAGTTAGACATGCACATACCATCACGCCTAGATACCCCGAAGGTTTAGGCAGAGGTAAACCAATGTACACCCACAGTTCGACGGTATGTTTTTAGTATTTTACAATTAGATATGATAATAATATAGACATCAGAGTTATGAGTATAAATGTGGAAGGCTGTAAGAAAACTAAATGAAAATGAATGCAAAATAAATGAAAACTGCTACGCTAGAGGTCTTGGGTTCGATTCCCAGATCAAGCAAAAAGTGTTATTGGGTCTTTCTATGAAATTCTTAGTACCTAGCATCTCAGTAAAGATTTGTGCCCGGTTAGCTCGCCCCCTATTACATAGGACCTAAAAGTACTGTGGGTTTGCATTGGTACACTTCTGCCTAACCCTTGGGGGAATACAGGCGTGATAGTATGATGGTTAAAATTTGTCTAACATTTCAACAGACAAGGAAATTATTCATAAGGAAACTTGGTACTGACTCCTGCATTAATAGCCCTCATGTTGAATAGACGGAGCATTAGTTACGCATCGCCGACTTTATCGATAATATTATTATCTACTTTTATTCGTACTATCACCGAAAAAATTTAACGATTCTATATATAGAGCTATCTTATTTTATTGACTGTTTTTAAGCAGCTTGATCGGGTCATTGATTGTCGGAGATTATTTTGCGATGTCATGTTTTATAGAAGACTAGCTAAATCCTGCGGTTACAGTCGTATTATGCCAGATAGATCAGACGGAAGCGCTCTAACAGTGAACAATAAAAGTGATATATTTCTCACATCTTAAAAAAAAACGCAATGCTAACAGTAACTATTACTCGACTGGAGTTCCTGTGTTTTGACTCCAGAACGATGTAAAAGTAACCGTGTATAACGCAAACGATTTTGTTGTTTCAGCGCCCATAGTAATACACACTCTTTCTAAATTCAAGTGTCTACCTATTACAGTTCAGCGTCTGTTGAACTGTAATAGGTAGATAGCCCTGAAACAGACGAACAGATGGACGTACAGACACCGGAGTCTTAGTTATTGGGGTTTCGTTTGGTCGAAGAACTCTAAAAAGACACAATGTATACTATTACAACTACAAATAAATACAACATGTTGACATTAAAGCAGTCAAATAAAACAGTAGACCCGAAGTAGCCAGCATTGTGGTCCTCCACATATAAATGTTTACTTCATGAGAAAAGTTTTAAACTACCTACCTGTTGTTTTAGCTCCACAACAAATGTTTGAGTTGCAGCACAATGTTTATCAAATTGATGACATTTGTACAAAAGCCTAACGAACTAGTTTGGTTTTTGGCTTATATTGATTGGCATATAGGGTTCTCAAACAGATTATGATTGTGTAATGGTTCCTTAGGACTTAGTAGCTTTTGAAATACGTAATCAATATCATACTATTTTTTTGTTTGCTGAAATGTTAAGAGTGGTCGTCTACAGTTCTGATATTCTGATATAATTTACTCATCATTTCTTTATTTGTAATTCTTTGAACGTATTATAGTATAGTCGTTTTTATGCAAAAGGTATTGTATTCTTCACATGTAATCCTGTATGGTTCCTTTATAGAGTCCCCTAAAAGAGCAAACCGGGAGTTCCTTTCCCATTGTTGTCTTTGGAAAGGAACCAGAAATAATAAAAAATGGATCCCTTAACTATACTTTCGTATACTTACAGCGGTAAACAGTTCCCGGTTGATATTGGTGAAGCCGTCGAGGTTCATGATGGGCGGGTTCTTGGAGATAGCCACGAGGAACATCTCCACTTCACGCTGTGTGCTTCTGTCCACTGCTCCCAGGTTTATGTTGAGAAGACGAACTTGAAACTCGAGGCCGACCTAGGAAAAGTGTTGAAAGTAAAGGAATTAATATTATTACAAATGGTAGTAGTAATACACACACACGGCACGATTGCGTCTGTAGCTAAGAGATTGAATGCTGCGTTGCATGTCGCAGTTTTTATTGCTGCACTGGGAAAACTTCCGCGCCTAGTTGTTTATACCTATATATGAGTTTATATGTTGGTCACGATAAAGGAGAAATGTCAATGCCATCATTAGAAAAGAAAAAAAGGAAAATATTTATTCTAATTAAAACAAATAAATTACACGTCGTCTAAAAAGAGGCGATGTTCAGTTGTTGTGAGACATAGTCATGACAAATGACCGCCACCGCCTCTGTCTGTACGGCAATATATACACCAGTTACACAAAATTAATGATAAAAAAACATGAAACAAACCTTCCTAGACGCATGATAAGCCTCATTGCAAATGATGTACAGGAGCGTCATGCAGTACCCCACGATGACGAAGAGACCCATCTCTTTGTAGCTCAGTCCATGCTCCAATATCTCTGACAGAGCGCCGTACAGAGAAATGGTGGTCGTGAAGAAAATCACCATGCAGTAGATGCCGTACATATTGGAGTAAGCGCGACCTGAGAATTAAAAATATTTATTGTTATACTCTTTCAGTTTCAGACTTTCCAAGAGGTATCGTGTTACCTAGTAACTGGATTTTGGAGATCAGATAGGCCGTCACTCCATGTTCAATACTGTTTTTCAGCTACAGACGTTACAATAAACATACCTGATAGCACTATCTCTTACTGGTATAGTCTTTGACACCGTTGCTATCGAAAACATCATTTTTTACCAATTACACCTAGAGCTTTTATGCAACAAAGCTATGGACTTGTTGACAAAAGTAATAACAAAATAAATTCATAATATTTTGCCAAAATAAAAAGGTTGTGTGCATTTACCAATATTTTCATGCATACTAATGTTTGTTGGACGTATGTTTGAGGCAATTTTTCATACAAATGTTTATTTGTTTGTTTTAACTGGAAAAAATTAAATGAGTTTCGTTTCAGTCCAATATATTTTTATGGGAATGCAAATGTTAAAAAACATATTTTATAATATTACAAGCTTTGAAGTTGTTATGATGGTATTATACGATTTAAGATATTCAACTTACGCTGATTCGTTTGAAATCTATTCTAAGCTTATGATTGTGATACCCATTGATCTGTAATAATTGTTGTGTTATAACGTTACACATTTAGCATATTGCAGTACTTTGGCGTAATTAATTAAATTACTAGGAAATCGTGGGTTTGATTATTTTGACAAAAGCCCAATTATTTATTTTACCTGCAGAATACCAAGTACCTATACCACTTATTTATATAGCCAGCAGAGAAGGACGTCTAATAAATAAACAAATGGACCAAATAATGGAGAGTACTTTCCAAGCGATTATTTATGACCCGTCAATGTCTAACCCTAAAAGATCCACGTTATTAAGTAGGTACCTACTTCAAGTAACAAGTTTCTTTTACTTAATTATTTTGGAGTGAAAGGACAAAGTCTCCTTCAAGACTCTTCTGTAATCCGCGAAAGCGTCGCGTTAACCATTAATTACAAAATTATCGACAGTTCCTATCACTTCCAATATTTCATTAGAACTTTCTCTAAATAAATACGAAACAACTTTTGAAAATGTCGTGATGGTTAAGGTGCCTCTGGTGCACGAGGCGTTGGGTTCGTTATCGAGAACGGGCAAGTACCAAAGTAAGTCTTTTCTATTTGATATGTACTTTCTAAGTTTACGAGTACCTTGGAAGATCTCTTACATGCATGAAGAAAAACATTGTGAGGGAACCTAGTTTTATAATTAAGTGTGAAAGTGCCAAAACCCGGGGCTGCGGGTTGTTCGAAAGAGATACCGCGCTCCCGGAACGCAAAGGGTACAAGAAGGAACATGGATGGGTTTTAGTCAGTAAAAGTCTGACACTAAGGGCGGGGGAAGTCATTTGATAATTTCCCATCGGTAAAAAAAGGCTGGTATTAATAATTTTATATATTTTTTTAAAAGATCAAAAATAAAAACAATGTACTATATTAGAGTAATAAAACAATTCTATTGTAGCATGAATTGTACATTGAATGTAATGTGTGGAATCTGCCGTCAGGACAAACTACGCTGTTAGCATGGTCGTTGGAACGAAAGAGCAATTCGTGCCAACAGGCATAAAACAATAGAACAATTTACTAAACTTTTAAATGGATCAGTTGATGCTCTTTTATTGCAGCTACTGATGCAGTTACCACGGTAACGTGACACCAGACACTGTCATCGTTAGATCGTTAGATGTTATGTGTCGATTTTCTAAATGACTATTCGAAATTTTCTCAAATCCCCACTTTCATGTAAAAGTAGGGATTTTAGAGAATTTGGTTTGTATATACAAGGGAGACAAATATTCTGATAGATATATTTGGTTCAGACACTTTAAAAATGTTTAAAGTTGGCCTTTTTAATAAGTAGTACAATAGCTTTTTTATACAACTTTATTTATAAACACTTACGTGCGCAGTGAACCCAGTAAAAAACCTTAATTCTTCCTATACTTCTCATTTTTGCATATTTCTGCCAAAATGAGCCAACCCACAGTCCCTCAACAATTGCAATTATCACGTCAAACTAATTCTATATGCCGAATATGTATGTCACATTAGTATCCAAAATCAATACCTTAATTGTAACCTGTGTTCGTTTGTTTTAGAACTGACCCCATTCACCACAACATGACAACCCATTGCCAATAAATTTCAAGAAAACCCATAAAAATATAAATGTCGTACCCAACTGTTGCATCATGTGCGAGAGATCGACCCACAGATGTCGGTACTGCGCCACTTTCAGCGCCGGGTGTTCAGCTTCCAGCGCCTTGCGGAGATTCATCGCCAGGCCTCGGGATGCGGTGCCAAATGCGTTGCAGTTTATGTACCTGTTGGAAAAAAATCTTAAATTCTAATGTATCCCTAATGTGTTATAATGTATCCCTATGATATATAAGGAATTCCTCACGAATCCCATCATCAGAACTGGATTCTTATAAAAATGGGTCTATTTGGAAGTATATCCCTTTAAATATGGGCTGGGCTGTGGAAGTCAGATAGACAGTCGCTACATGTAAAAGACTGGTATTCAGCTGTATCCGTTTAGACTGGAAGCCGACCCCAACATAGTTGGGAAAAGTCAAAGCAGATGATGATCAGTATATAAATGAAGAAGTTCTGATGAGAATATGTAGATCATTGCACGATTGTAACGTACACGGCCTCGCATTAAACAAAAACTTTGCAAGTTTTTTAAATAAGTCCTTACTTTAGCCAATAATTACCAAATACCACTATTACATACCACAGCGAACAGAATCCATCCAACATGGCAATGATGTGATAGTAGGCAAACGAATGCCACAGTTCGAAGTCATCCTGCAGGTAATGTTGAGAAAGGATCACGGCGAAGCTGAGGCCCCAGGAGAACACGCACAGACCCCAAGTCAGAGAATACAGGTTCGGGAATACTATCGGCGTGCCAGTAATCTTGAGGTACTTGAGCTATAAGTTTACAAAAGATATGAGTTATAGCATTTTAGACTTTGCTATTAAGGCACTTTAGGGTCTAAAACAGTAAAGGAAAAAAATAGGTCAGTAGTGTGTGTGCATAATAACGATAAGTGTGACCCCTGATCTGCAGCATGAGGTATTGTGGTTCTTTATTAAAATAAATGACAGTCGCCTAAGTCAACCGCAAATTAAAGTCCATTCCATCTATTACACTTCTTTGTTACCACGCAGCACTACGTACCTGCATGAATAGAACAGAAAATGAAAGTTCATAATAAAAAACAATAAAACTTATAAAAGTTCTAAAAAACTCCACCTCGGTACACTCTGACGTCATTTAATATATACCTACATAGAAAACATAATAGGCACATAATAAATAAAAAAATATTCACCACCATTCGACCTCACATTCATCGTTCAGAATCTATTATTCATTTGTTTCCGCACTAGTTAGGTTCTAGGTCAAATTTAATGATTTGGTTAGGCACACGCGTGCTTTTAAATTATATAATACTTCAATTCGATTTCAATATTCATTTGTTATCGGAACAGCGAAATGAAAATTTTCCGAGAATATCAGAAAAAGCCCTGCATTTCCCCGGGATCAGTAACATACCATCACGCCTGTATTCCCGGAAGGGTTAGGCAGAGGTGTACCAATGTAACAAACAAACCACAGTTCGCGTATGTTTAGGACCCATGTAATAGGGGGCGAGCCTATTGTCATTAACCGGGCACAAATCCTAACTCCGTCACTGAGAATTTCATAGATAAACCCAATAACCTTTTGCTCGACCTGCGAATGGAACTCAAGACCTTTAGCGTAGCAGTCACGCTTAGGACCACTAGATTAACGACGAAGTAATTAAATAAGAAAACATCTGAAACTAAACGTACCTACGTATTAGTTCATCTAACTTCTAAGAATTACAGACTTTATCAGAAAAAACATTCCTAAGACCCACTAATGGAAGAAGTATTGTGAAAGAACTCAAACCTAATAAATACCTGCATTAGCGTAGCTATCAATACAAGAAACCCTTTATTTACTAGATGGATGGCAATACAAAATGGCCGACCTTTTAGTCTTGAACAATACGATGACTAATCCAAATGGTAAAGTGACAGGAATTATGTGAGAACTTCTTGAAGTTGTTGGCTGAATAAACAAAAATATTGTGTTTGAAAAATAAATATTTTAGTATCTAAAAGTGGAGACACTCAAATATGTATTTGTTTTCCCTTTTTTATTTGTAAACAAATAAAAAACCACTGCGACTGCTACGCTAGAGGTCTTGGGATAAATTCCAAGGTCAAGCAAAAAGTGGTATTGGATTTTTCTATGGATTTCTCCGTGGCAGCTCGGAATTAGGATTTGTGCCTGGTGAATTATAAAAATATATCGGCGGACTGTGGGTGTATGTAGATTGATACACCTCTGCCAAAACCTTCGGGGAATACAGGCGTGTTGCTATGTTATGTTACAAAAAATCTTTGTTTACACCGTCAACAATTTTAAAAAGTACTTTCTGCAATTCCTGTTTGAATATATACGACCCTCGCTTATTATACAAATCATATTCCGACACACCAAAAATTTATTTCAACATCAACACAATATAATCCCTCTGTAGTTCCACAGATTTTTTTACAGATAGATAGATATTATACCCATATTATTATTCATGAAAGCTGTTCAAAACTGCCTTTTAATTGTTTTAATGAAATAAATGATTAGACTTTGACTGATTTAAGCACTTACCTGATAATGAGTCCACATATTTTTGAATATAGCCACTTGCTGCCCATGTCGCCATGACGCGATAGGCAACAGAAAATGCGGGATAAGAATGCTCAAGAATATAATGTTATAGATGATTTCATCGAATCGCTTATTAACACTGCTTTGAAAATTCGCTAAGCGCTCTCTGCCCACTGAAAAGAGGTACAGTTATAGAAAATTGTTTCCTGACTTTTGAAAAGCTTTACAAAGTTTCAGTCGAAATTAGGAGCAATTAAAAGTGATTGCTATATTCAAGCCTTGGAGACCTATACATACTTAAGTACTCATAAAGACTTTTCGCTCTCTTTGATAAAACAATTGGAAGCAAGTTTGTTCTCGACTTATCATTGTTGATATTTCTATAAGAAAATATTGTACTAGATTTCGAATGAGAAAATACAATTTTCTCTCTAGATATAAGAAAATGGCTGTCGTTAACTAGTGTTATAATTTAAACTTCTATTCGACATTTATTTCTTACCTTGTACTACAATGATGCATTCCAGACTCCAAACAAGGTATGCCCAAAGAGTTGCCTTTGATATCCAATTGAAAGTGGTCCGTTTAGTTGTTTGTGCATCTGCGACAAACAAACCGACATAAAACTACTCATAACATTTTTATTTTTTGAGAGTTAAAACCGGCACCGTTGCTTATACTATTCATTGATTTAAACTTTATATGCAACAAAAAGTACAAAGACGGATTTAATGCCTTTGGCATTCTCTACCAGTCTACTTAATTCACTATCGTTTACATGAACTTCTGTCAGCCAATTCATTCGGAAAAATCTCTTTTGTGAGCTGTCATATCAATCGGATACTAAACACACTGTCAAACACGAGCATTTTTTTTAACCAACCTGTAATGTGCCACTTCTGGGCAAAGGCCTCTCCTGAATTCTTACCTTGAGCCAAATGAGCTTATACTTCATTTTAAAAAGAAAGTGTTACGCCTAATATCATATCTATAAACAAGGCTGTATATGCCTCGTCGTGAAACATCAAAAATCCAACTTTGAAAAAATTCCAAATACATCCGACGTTGCATAAAAAACTATACAACAAAATAATATCAAAGCACCGGGCTTTCATTGGACAAAGTTTATTATATTTGAAGGCTTTATGGCTCACCGAGTACAAGTGTGCACTCTAACGATCCAAACATTGTTTCAAGTTATTGGATTCTGAAAAATTTCAACACATTTTCTTATGAAAAGTTTGCAACTTTATATGTGTTAAAGCTAAAACAAAGTTTTACGACCGCATTCTATCTGATGAAGATGAATGCCGACATTTTGAAATATTCTTCCGAGAATATTTTTAAGAACTTTTTCAATCCTATTGTTTTATATTCAGGTCTAGCTAACTTGTTGTTGTGAAAAACTTGCCCTATATTTTATCGTCATTAAAATAAATGAATATATTATTTACAAATTATGATAAGTAAGACGTTTTATGAAAATATCCAAAAATATTCCTATTTAAATACTGTTTCAGCTTTCTAAATTATTAGCAAAGTTAAAAAATATTGCTACTTGAAAATAGCTTTGGTTGTCTAAATTAGAGTAGATATAAAAAAACACAGAAAAAAGCCTTAAACCAGATACAAAATACAAATAAAACCAGCCTGTTAATGTGACCCAAGGCCTCATCTCATATTAAGAACGCATTGGCTTTGATCACCACGTTACACAAAGTGGATTGGCAATTTCAGACTTATATTCATTAGTTAGTTATAAGTTCAAGTTGCCTTGCGACATTTTCCTTTAGCGATCTGACACTTAAAATAAAATCAATAAAATTCCAGCCGCATTCAGGTTTCGATTTTGCATCATAATTTGAGAAAACAAAATAAATATTAATACAAGTAATAAAATAAAAAGTATTAAGTAACTCCCGACAGAAAAATAAAGGTACTTACCGCAGCTAACAAAAGAAGTTAAAACAGTTAAAACAGCTGAATCGATTTTGGTAAAATCTATTAAGTTTAAGATCTTCGGTGCCACAGACACGTCAGTCTTATAAAGCACCTCTTTTTGAGTCGGGGATTAATAAATAAAGAAAATGAACTATAAAACAAGTGACACGCGCGTATTACGTTTAGGCACTCTCATGATAGGCATGATCCCCATAATCTGGAACAGTACAAGCAAACTCTTCGTCGTCATGTAGAAACTGTCATGGGCATCAAGTAAAGCCCCATCCTTATCAGTTATCTCCGGACCATAAAGATCTTTAGCATCGTACTCTGAAAAAAAAGGAATTAATAAAAATAAAAGATTCATTATGATGATTAAGAGGCGACCCATCATTTATCTTGGTAGTGAAAAATAATGAGGAAAGGATTTTCGGAAAGATAAGGTTTTGTATCTAAATTATTCTTTTATGGTTTGAATTTAAATTGTGAGTCGTAAAAATATGAGCGGGGTAGTCAACAGTAAAGTTTATGAAATTATTCCACTGTAATGATACTGAAGTTTCAACAATACGGCCTATTCTGTAAAAACCTCCCTCTGTAAATTTAGACAAAGTGAGTTATCATTATACTTTACTGTTAGGGTTTGACCTAAAGGGGATTCACTGAAGAATATTGGTACAAAATAGCTCTGCAATAGGTCATGAAACAAAAAGTTTTAAAACTGCCACATTTCATGAAAAACAGGACTTTGTTGACATTAGAGACAAATAAAACAGGAAAGAGTTTTGCAACATGTAGGAAATCAAATCAAAATCAAATCAAAGCATTTATTTCAATTAGACCATTTACAGGCACTTTTGAATTGTCAAGAAGTTACAGTTTAATATTGAAGCTAGTTGCTAGTTGCTTGGGAACTTGAAAAACTACAATGTACTAGGAATCGTATACCACAAAAGAGTTACCTAAAAACCCACCTTACTAGGTCAGTCTTTACTCCTTACTAGAAGTTAAAAATTTAAAGTTATACGTATATTTGTAACAAAAAGAAATGCTAGTCAGTATCATAACTTTTCAAAATGATTTCGGTTAACGTAATACAGATAAACTCTCACCTTTAATACCATCTTTCTCATCAATCCTCTGAAACATTTCCCTCTTACGGGTCTCATTGTTGCTCTCCGAATTGGGATTGTAAACCCGAAACCCATACTCTTCTTTGTTCATCGCAACGCTTTTGTTCCCAAATATAGAAACGGGTAGCCCTTTCCGTCGACCGCACAGAACGAGGCTTGTGAAAGCTCTGGCTACAGAATAGGCAATAATCAATCATAAACCCAACCGTCTCAGCTTACTTGGTTATGCCCCTTTGTCAATAAAGTGGGGTGGAGTCGGCTTGTGCATTTAATTTTTTCAGTTATTTTTTTGTTTTTATTTCCTTGGCTCGGAGTGCCACAGAGTCTTTGGGCAATTAATTGATAGGTAAAATGGAATCAAAAAACTTTTAAATGCTTATTGCTTTGCAAGACCAGTGACGTTAATGTGCAAAAGCTGCCTAAGATATTCTGCTTTTCTGGATTGCTAGAAAAAATGTTAAATGTTATTATACCAGCCCATTGTTCGATTGCAGGGCAAAGGCCAATTCTCATGTAAAAAAGGCACGAGCATTGATTACCACACTTCTTAAGGAGGATTGACGATTTCAAACTCAACTTCGAGCTTACTGATTATTAAAAGTTAATCATTATCGCTTTTATAAAATCCAAATAAAACTACTAGTAACACTCTCCACGCCACCTCTGTTCCACGAGCACCTCTTGACGTGGTATACCGATGACGCCGCAGCGTCGCCCCACCGCCATTAATTCATATTTCACTATAATGGCGACTTTCGAAAACACTTAACGACCCCTTAAGTGAGATGTAAGCTAGACCTTGCGCCCAAGCGTTAAATATTTAATATCAAATTAAGGACTTAAGTCAACCACAGCGATGTGGAATTTAATTTGAATTTTTAGAGGGATCGGTTTTTGGTATGACGGGTTGGTTGTTTTGTTTGTTTGTTTGTCTGTTTGAAAAGTGATTATCTTTTTTCATTTTACGTAATTATTGATTTACATAGCTAAAGAAATCGTGCCTAATTTTGTGTAAGTGTAAATAAGTAGGTCGATAACTTTTTTTGTACTTTTTTAAGGGTGAGATTGCAAGTGTTTTTCAACAAAACTTTCTATGACAAACTCTGCTTTAATATTTTTATCTAAATTGACCAGCTTGCCTGCATTGTCAAATTAAAATGTATAAATTAAGCATTTATTATCAATGACAATATATAAATATCTAAAAGCCGTTCAGAGGAAGGCATTAGCAGTAGCGGCACAGTAGCGGTCAGTTTGACATGATTGTACTGCTTCGACACTACAACTGTCAAACTTTAATTAACCGCAAACGCTTCTATGTGAATGGAGCTTAAAACATTGACTGAAAAACAATTGCATGTCACAAACACATAAGCGTTGACCTCCAATACACCATTCGTCCACGTGGCACTGCATCATTAGGTTAGTACAAATACATATGTCAAACTTCAAGAGAACGTGAACGCCTCTGTTTGAACGACACCTAAACATTATAGCTTAGAAAAATAAGCATTGACCTTGAAAACGCTATTCGTCACGTCAAACTGCATCATTTATAATGAAACAACTTAAGCGACGTGGAGCAATACGAAGAATATAACGAATCAATAAATAAACAATCTTATTACTTGTTTCCCCTTGTTTTCCGCGATAAATATCGCTGTATCTCCATTTAAATCGCGTAATGAGTGTACAAAAGGTTTTAAAACGTTATTAAGGTGCACTGTGACATCGGAGTTAATATTAATTAAGCGATTCAGGTAAAAGGTGCGCTTCGCTTGGCGCTTAAATAGTATCCTGTAGTTAGTATATTTTTAGTATGAAGCAAAACCAGAGATATTTATAGAGTGATATTTATGGAAAAGAAACATGTACAGTCAGCGTCAGAGAAAAAGAACCCCCCAAGATTACGGTTTTACGGTTTGATGTCATTACCAAAGGGGTTCTTTTTTCCTGACGCTTACCCTACAACATAACAAACATAGCATTAAAGTAATTGTGTACTACATAAGCAAATACATATTTACAATATTAAAACAAAAAATAAATAAAATGAGTACCTATATAATATAAAATTATAACAAAAACTCGCTTTTCATCTTCACATTTCTGACTTTTCACCTAACACACTTAGTTTTGTTATAATTTTCTGTCGGCGTACGACACTATCGTCAACTTTGGGTGACGGGTCGAGTGCAAAGTGGAGCACAACAAATTATCCCCATCCCAGCAGATGATCAAACATGCTTACGTCAATTTATATTCAATTAATCCTCCGTAACGATGGTAATGAAAGCATCACGCTATTTATGTTTATCAGACCTTCGTAATCGGCTTTGTTTGTACTTAATTAAATAATGTTTATAATAATAATAATAATTTTGATAATAATAATAATTTATTCAAATAAAAATGTTTACAATAAGTGTACATAAAACCAAACAGATAAAAAGATTTTCCATAAAATTACAGTGCCTAAAAATTAACTAAAACTAAATAATTATAGGAGCAAGTATCGATAGTTCGGAATTGCAATGTTAGGTAGCGACCCGCCCGAGCTAGGTTAATTTAAACCTGTGTTTCAGGCCATCACATTGCAATCCAATTACATTGGGATAGTAAGATTTAAATTAAGAGTATAACTACGAGAATAAGCTTACAAACATTAATACCTAAAACTATGAAATTATACAAAAGTAAACACTTACGAGGGTATCAAATAACATCATGACAAAAATTTCTAATAGTTGTTCTGTGTCTGTGTAATTATTGGCGTACCGTAAGCACATTACAAGATGTGTAAAGCGGGTGCGTGGGAAATCGAAAAGGGCGAAATGTGGCCACCTTTAGAATTACTCTTTGAGCACGCTCTAATGGAAGTAAGTTTGTTTTGGCCGCACCGCCCCAAGAAGTTATGCAATATGTAAGAATGGATTGACACAAAGCTAAATAGACCTGATTAATTAATTTAAAGTCGGCTATGTTCCGTAAGTTTTTAAAAACATACATTAATTTGCGCACTCTCGTACACAATAAATCGATATGTTTACGGAAGTTTAGATTTGTGTCAATGGTGATACCTAGATACTTTACATGGTCAGCTCTAACTAGAGTAGGGCAAGAACATGCAGTGTCAGCATACGTGCAACAATTATGTACGTGAATGTTTAGATTCGTAAGCGGTATGTTAGTATTTCTCAATGTAAATAAAATATAATTCGTTTTATCTGTATTTAATGTTAGGAGATTATTACGATTTAAGCTGTGAATATTTTGTGTGAGCAGGGTTAATGTTTTGTTATAACACATTTTAGATTCCGACACAGAAAAACCGTCAAGATCGCATATTAACTGATTTGTCATGATACTAACAAAAGAGGAAAATAAATATAATCTAAGTACCTGTTTAACTGCTTACCAACTAAAGTGTTAGGTGGCGCTCTTAGGCGCCTTCATAATCTATGGAGTTGATATAGTTCATTTCTGCATATTTGCGGGCCGGGCAGTCTACATCACCAGTTGGATGGTCACATCTCCTCTTGAAGCGTTTGCAGGTCGCGCATTGAGGGGGAGAAGATTTACTGCTGCATTCCTTGAAGGAGTGTCCACTCTCTCCACAGTGGTTGCAAGTAGGACTAGTTTCCCGGCAAAATTTGGCTGCATGACCGAACTGTTGGCAGTTGAAGCACCTGGTGACTATCGTGAAATCTCTCACAGGGCATGATGTCCAATTGATAAAGATTCGGCTCTGATTAATAATAACTTTCCTTATACTAGCGGGTAGCTCCAAGATGTAGTTACACGTAGGAAGGTCTTTCTTACCCGATTTATGGCTTAATTTGATGCACTCAAGGAAGGACTCACGGGTCATACTCGGCAACTTGTCTGATAGGTTCTGCTCGTAGATACAGTCAAATACCTCTTTTTCAGTAAGGGCAACAGGGACACCTATGACAGCGACCCTAGGGCGGCGTTTAGAGGGTTCTTCGATTGTAAGGCCCGATGAGACCAGTTTTTCCGACTTCTTAAGTTTGTCAATATCGCCTTTGTTTTCGGTGCTAATCAGAACGCCCCCATTTTTCACTTTTTTCAGGCCACGGACATGAAGCTTGAGTTGTTCCGGCGAGATGATCTTTTGGACAAGTGACTTAGTGTCGTCACTTGTTTGGGTCTTATCGCTGGGATAGATGGCGATTGAACTTAAATTTGCAGGCCGGACGAAGTTATCGGTGCCTTTCTTCACCATGCTAGCATACGAAGTATTTTCCGTGGGAGTTAATTTAGTCTCTACGACCTCCCTGAACTGCTGGAGAGAGTTCACAACGTTCTGCTGAGCCTGAAGATGCTGGATTGTGGTGTGGGCCTGGATCGTTTTTGCCTTCAGTGACTGGTACAAGACGGCCATCTGAGAAGTCCCACTTGAGACCCTCCGGCAAAGATTGGTGACACGAAGTTTCTGGTCCGAATTCATTTTACCATCGCCGACGAGAGTGCAAACTTCGTTCAGAATGCCATCTATAGATCCTATCCACTTCTGGATCTCCGGCGTACTGATGACTTCAATCGGCAATTCATTCTCCGCAGGTGCTGGTGGGTTTGGGTCGCTCGGGGGCAATGGTTCGACAGGCGTCGGTGGAGGACTTCGCCGTAGTAATTGGCTACGACCAAACGGGCTCGATCCTGGGTTGGACATTCTACCAGAAACACTAATTTATTTATTGTTTAAAAACTACTTAGTTCATCTTGCAAAACGATAATAACCTACAAGACACACTCGACACACTTTAATTTTTACTGACGGAGCAATATTGATATTGATTTGTCGTAATTGTTTATTACATTATAATCCAATACAAAGCACACGTCCGCTTAATCTCGCGATCAAACCGTGAAGTCAAAACATATTTCGTATTAAAAAAAATGGCCGCTTCCACATTTCGTATTATTAAAAACGTTCACATTCTAACCTCTTGTCAAAAATATCTTTGATTTATGTATATTTGAATTTCTTTATTTACGTACATAAGTAAGTAGATATGTTGCAAAAGAATTACATTGCGGAGTACTGAAAGGTGCAAAAAAGCTTATAGCAAATAAAGCTTAAAAGTAAAAAAAGCCCGTGCATGTAGCATATACTTGTTTTTACGCATAAGTTGCACTATGTGTAAGTGCTTGGAATTCTATACATATAGCTCTAGCTCTACCCACATACCTAATTTCAAATCAAATCATCAATCATATTTGTGATTTGTATTCAAATGTAACCGCTCACATAAGGACCCATTAATTAATGTTAATTGTAATCCGTGGTGCTTGGCAATCCGAGATTCTCCCAGTTGTAAACGTCCTTTTGTATCAATTGTCAGTTCTGTTCTTCCTTCTACTTGTGTGTAGGTATGTGGAAATTATATATTTTCTTACTCCTTAGCTGTTACTGATTAATTACGCTGTGATATTCAAGACATTCGAATCGTTCCTCCAGGACTCGTCGAGCTTCTTTGCTTCGGTGTTTTTATAGTTGTCACCATTGTTCATTCTGGCATTCAGGAGTTGCATCGCGAGGAAGACTGGTTCTAAAAAAACCAACCACTAACAACCAAAAACTGGGCAAGTTAGTGAAATATTATAATACCTATTTTACCATCTAACTCGCAGAGTTTTAGCAAATGCTCTGTGTAGTAGGGGCCTGCCTTAGGGCATCCAGACGTTGCTCTAACTACTTGCATTTGTATACGTCGTGGCCCCTTCCGTTCTTATCTCAACGCTTTGTCATAGGACAAGGCTCCTCAACGCTGAGCATTTGTTCTGGAGCATACCTATATTATTATGTTGGTATAAAAATGTGAAAAGTTGAGCGGTATTCATTAGGTTGGTAATGGGTGAACAAAGGAGTTGAGAAAGGTACTAATTGACGACACGTTTGGCGCTGTGTCTGTGTGATTGCTTGTTACGTTGCGTATCACACTTTCGGTTCCCGCAAGGAACAAATATTCATATAGACTGGTAGGTATATACCTATGTTTGTAATCGTTGAGGCAAAGTAAGCAGAAGTGAGCTGTCAATGAAAATAGTTGTTAATGACAATAGGCTCGCCTCCTATTACATAGGACACCTCCGCCTACAGTAACTCTCCAATACAGACATGATGGTATGTGTTATGTGAGCTGTCAATCATTATCTTACTGGTAGAATGACGCTCACACTCACTTCACCCAAATTCGAGATTTTTACAGAAAAGACCGGCTGATAATAATTTCATCCACCTAAATCTTGCACGAAGTAGTAACGAGAAAAGTACCTACCAATGCCGATAAAATTGTTCAAGTTACGCATTTAACTTAGAACGTCTCCAACTTCGAATGAATAAACATTTGTCCTTGCCACCCTCGCGAAAGGCAAATAATACCTATTTGTGTTTACAATTGAGGGCCGAATTTATTTTATTGACCTGTTTCATTAATTGTTTTTTAACGGCAGTTCTGAAAAGGAGAATAATTCTGTTAAGACGTTTTATGCATTATACATTTTATTATAACTGCCCCGTTGGTCTCGTGGTCGCAAGTGCGACTGCCGTGCGAGGGGTCCTGGGTTCGATTCCCAGGTCGAGCAAAAAGTGTTATTGGGTTTTTCTATGAAATTCTCAGTAGCAGCTCGGAGTTTGGATTTGCGCCCGGTTAATGGCAATAGGCTCGCCCCCTATTACATGGGACCTAAATATACCGGCGAACTGTGGGTGTACATTGGTACACCTCTGCCTAACCCTTCGGGGAATACAGGCGTGATGGTATATTTTTTTTATATATATATATAGTTTATTATAATATAAAATATATATATATACCATCACGCCTGTATTCCCCGAAGGTTTAGGCAGAGGTGGGGGCAGTGGTGGGGGCAGTGGTGGGGGTTTTATTATAAATGTTTCGAAAAAGAAATTCAGTTATATTCTTTACTACTTTCTGCCCGTATCTTCATCCGCATTGAAGTCAAGAATTCAAGAGTTCAAAAATCCTATGGCTCTGGGCAATAGTGTAACTTGCTATCAGTGAAAAATTATAGAAGACAGACAAACAATTTTATCTTGAATTCTCAGAAAGTTGGTCAGATAGAAACTTAAAGCTCGTTGCAAAGACTAGGTTTATATAGAGTAGAAGCCACAAGAAACTCTACGAAAACACTGACGTATTGATAAGGACCATTCTTTTCAATACCTACCTATTTTTCAGTAGGGCCAACTAGATTCTTTTTTTTATAATATGACGTTCAAAAGTGCCTTTTAATAGTTTAATTGAAATTATAATTTTAATTGAAATCATCCAAAACCTCTCTAATCTGAATTTTCTTAAGACCTGTAGAAATTTCAAAACTGAACTAATGCCTTAGGAAGTCACGTACACCGATAAAGTACCATAAGATTTTATCCAATAGAAGATAATAACAGCGGCAGGCTGCTAACCTATAGCCTACGTGGTCCATTTCCTGTCCATTCTCACAATTTATGGCGAGGACAACTGCACCGGACGATCGTCCGATGGGGTTTATTTATTGGTAATCTATTATGACTAGATGTGAAGTGGTGCTAAAAAAGTGTAGAGCTATAATTTACTTACGCTTCTAGTCGCTGATGATGTGGTTTTTAAAATATAGGCTGATTTTTATCACACTGGCCTTTTTTGGGGAGTGAAAGTAGCTACTAATGTATATGAACAACTTTTATAGGGACCCTATTCTAAAACATGAAAAAAAATATGTTGTTAGAAAAATGTGAAACAAGACAAAGAAATATTATATTTGACCAGAGATAGCCCGTAACATTTTCGTACTTATTTGTACTTCTATAAGATATGTATGTATATCCTTTAAGAAATACACTCTGTCAAAATACAGGATAGGTACTAAATTTCTGATATCAAACATTTCCAGTTAAAATTTTAATGTTAATTGTTTCCATCAAAATACACAAGTTCACTCCTTCAAATCTAAACTAAACAAGTACCTATATACTCCCAGAACCTAGTTAACAGTCAAATGTTTATCAAGCATTGTTCAAGTCAGAATTCCGGGAATACTTCCAGAGGGTATCCAAAGGTACTAATACGAGTACCTACAGACAAAGTTCTGGAACAATCCCCAACTAACTGAACTTATCCATTACCGGATCGGGTTAATCGATCCGCTCGGAACCGGTTCTAACTGGTTATCAAACCTGTTTGTGTAGTACTGTTGCGGACTGTATTTACAGCTGAATGGGCTGGCAGGCGAATTATATTTGGACAGATATTGTTATATCTGAATAGTTAGGATACTATTGTTTTGGAATTGGCGACCTCGTTCCTATTAAAGTAGTTAGGAGGTTTATGTAATTAGTTTTTAGGGTAGATTACGAATGTTGAGTATTTTTTTCTATATAAACTAGTCATTTACAAAATAAGCTAACAAAAAAAGACATCATTTCAAATCAGTGCCTTACTATGAAAGTCGAACACTAATATATACCTGGATTCACCAAAAGGTAAGGCAAAGGTGTACCAATGTAAACCCAAAATTCTCCGATATATTGTTCCATGTAATAGAAGTCCAGTCTATCGCCATTGATCGGGCACAAATACTAACTCTAAGCTGCCTTTAAAAATAAGCCAGTAAAAAATGAACATTTATTTATTTATTAAAACTTAATGCACAAATGTAAAATACACCGTACAAAGGCGGACTTAATGCCTTAGGCATTTTCTACCAGTCTACTTTAAAACATTATATAATTTGAACACACAAAATATAACACTATAGACCAGACCTTAGCTACATATTTCACGGCGCCGTACATTTTCCGAGTCGCTACCGTTTGCCATATGACGCGACAACTGTTACAATGATCCTCAAAATCTTTTATATACCTACATTTATCTCTTTGTACGAAAATATGGTATTTTTGTTCGACGGAACAATTCTATTTTTGTTATATTCCGTTTGGAGATAGCTACCTACTTTGTTTGTTGAGACAAGGATGAGATATTTCAAAAGTTTTGGTTTTACGACAGTAGTCTGTGATCTAGAGATGTGGTAGTTTCAATGGCGTATACTTACTACTAGCTAATGCCTACGGTTTTGCCCGATTGGAGCTAATGTACTAAAACTAAACGGTTTTTCTCTTGAACTACCAATACTCCGGAATACCGGATAGAAAAAATCTTTTTGTAAATGATACCCAGAGTCATGGGAAATAATAAAGGCTAACGCGTCACGTAACGCATCAGGCTACAACCCATGTGTGCGGAGCAGTAACCAAAAACATAACAGAACGTGGGCGAAACCGTGGTGTAGGTATAGTGAATCAAAAAATAAAATCGTTTCGAAAAATTGACCCACAAAACAACAGACTGACAGGTGTCCTATGTCTTATTGGCCTGGATTAGGACTTAGGATACTTTTATCCTCTATCTATATCCCATACCTAAAAAACCTAAAAGAAAACACACTGACAATCATTTTTATACACAGAAAAACAATTGCAATAATTCAACTTGAAATCCTTAAAAACGTCACCAAAATATAAACACACAAATTATTCAATTAATCCGTATCCTGTTGTGCTAATTGCATAAAACGTCATCCACCGAGCTATTACAGGAGTCTTGGCACAAATAATTCCGCCGTGAAACCCCTCGGGTGCTGTTGGCTGAATCTGACAAGTCTTAGTTAAGTGCAATTATGAATTATGTTGTGTTATTTTAGACGTGGTGATTTTAGGGTTGAAATTAAACACATTAAATTAATGTATTGTGTTTACCTACGGGGTTAGAGTATTAATGTTTATGAATGTTTGTTTAGCGTCTGTTGGTTTTGCAATAACTACGCTATTAACTGTAGTAGTATCTTGATGAATAGGTACTTTGATTTATTAGTAAACTTTTCACTTTTTCACTTTCTTTTCACTTTTTTGTTATCACTACATCTACATATAATCACCACGTCTAAAAACGTGGTGATTTTAGGGTTGAAATGAAACACTAATGTATTGTGTTTACTACACTGTTAGAGTATTAATGTTTATGAATGTTTGTTTAGCGTATGTTGGTTTTGCAATAACTACGCTATTAACTGTAGTAGTATCTTGATGAATAGGTACATTAATTTATCAGTAAATTTTTCCTTTTTACAGATATTATGCCTTACTTGTCCTTTACGTACTTAAATATTGAATACTCCGGGAGTAGGCAGCCGTTCAATGGGAAACAGATAAGTTATATACATAGAGGGTTCGTAAGAATTTTACGGGGTGGCCTACGTACAGAGGCCAGCGCATCAAGTTACCCCAAGCTGTCAAATTACTTTGATAGATATTCAACTTCATTACAAAAAGATGAGGTTTATACAGGATAAGTTTTTAACCAGTGCGTAAATTTTTTTTGGTAGTTCAGTGTCAGTAATAGAACACATTTCCGTGTTTAGTTAAAAAAAAAAATTAAAAAAAATTTCATCTTTATCCGAGTTTGAAATAAGCAAAACATCCAGGACATAATCTATTCGCCATACTATCAATGAAAACTCGCGGCCGCCGCCGCCGCCCGGGCGCATGGCTAGGGTGAGGGGGTGGGGAATGCGCTAGCGCCGAGTGACAATGAAATATGGTTTTTAAGTAAACATGTTTCGTAAGCGATAACTTTTTTTTTTAGTACTAAGACATATCAAAATGAAATAACGTGTTTAATAAAACGTGTTGAAGTTTATTATGGCAAAATTTACGCACTGGTTAAAAATTTTTCCTGTATTTAATTGGGAAAATTTGGCAATTTGGGATAGCTTAATGTGCTGGCGTCTGTACGAGTACATACAGCAGTGGAAGTCTATTGGCTTATATGATGATAAAGCAAACATTTTTTAATTACATTTGTAATCCTTAATATTGCATATTCTTTTACCAGATTATTGTGGATGATACATTTCCCAATAATATCACAAAATATCGGAGAATCGTACCTCTCTTGAATTATATACATACACAAAGATAAAACAAATAATACCTAGAAAAAAAAAAAAAAAAAAAAAAAAAAAAAAAACAAAAAAGAAAAAAATGACCTAGCTTAATAATTAATATTCTTCTCTCAATATCATAAAGATAAATTAACGTAATGTATTCGCGTCAGTACACAACAGGAGACAGAGACAACAAAGCACTACATTCAACACAGTTTCCCAACAATGAACAAGCATCGTTTAGAAAACATTCAGTACCATCTGCAATGCACTTAGTAAACACTAGTACTAGTAGTAGTCTCACAAACACTTGCTCTGTGATGTAAGGTATCACAACACTACAGTGTGACGTCATGTGAACATTTTGTGCACTTGTTGGAACTTGCGGAAAGCTGAATGGACTTGAATTGTTCTGGTAATATGTTGTGTTTGGGCAAAGGCGGTGGAGCTTGAAATGCTGTCCAGTTAGATTTCAAAGTCAAAGTCAAAGTCAAATCATTTATTTCAATTAGGCCATTAAAAGGCACTTTTGAACGTCATTACATAAAAAAAAAACATTAATATTGAATCTAGTTGCCCATTCCAAAAGGTAGTTCGTATGGAGAAGAACGGGCAAGAAACTCCATACATACTCTTTTAAAAAATAATGTATTACAATAAGTTGTATAGTTACATTCATTCCATAAAAAAAAAAAATGTCAAAACGATCTATCAAAAATAAAAAGTCACTCAAAGTACTACAATACGTACTCAGTGCTACACATTAGAAATGAAAGCTAAATTAATTATATTATTTAACGCCAATATTGTGATCGTAGATGATTACTTCTAACATTTCAAAGACAACGAATCAGTGTGTGAGTCATTTAATTACTAGCTTTATGGTTTCAGATGTTTTAGTATTTAATTTTCGATTACAGATTATTTAATTTTTGATTTTGATACATAGGTATTATTTCTATTCGTTTCATCATCATCACCATATCAGCCGCAGGACGTCCACTGCTGGGCATAGGCCCCGTTTATTATCTAGTTGATAATAAACGAGTATTTAACAATCATTAAAAAAACTTTTTTTAATAATTTGACTATAGTTATTAAATTCTATAAATTTCCTCCTTTTTGCACCTTCTACCTCAAGCACTGTGTAGACTGTGTGCTGGTTGATGTGGTGAATTAAAACTCCGAATTGCACTCGACAGTATATTTCTCAAAATCGCGAGGGTACATAGACAAGACAGGAGCGCGAGAGACGTGCGGCGGCTGCTAACGTTAGATCGGCACCACTGGGCGCGCGCGTTGATGACACGGCCCCCCCGCTCGCCCCGCACCTCTCTCATCTCTTACAGTACTTAAGTAAATTTTGGATTACGTCGCGAACATGCCCCACCCCAGTGTTGCACTAGCAGCACTCATCCCCAATCGGTAAGCGAGCGACGCGCGTGGCAGATCGAGTAAGTAGCCCAGTTTTGGTTTTGATCTTAACCATTCTGACCCGGCCATCTTTTCCGGGCATGACTTCTTGAATTAAGCCCCGCGGCCACACATTCCGGGGCCCGTCAGGCTCCACTACCAGTACGAGATCTCCCACCTGTAAGGGTCTCTGCTCAGCATGCCACTTCTTCCTTGGTACTAGGTCGGGTAGAACCTCTTTCACCCATCGTTTCCAGTACTGGTCGGCAAGCAGTTGGGCAATACGCCACTGTTTCCTCAAATAGAATTCTGACCCGTCGAAAATGCCTATTTGAGGCAAGTTGGATGACGACCCTACAAGAAAATGGTTTGGTGTCAACGTTTCTGGACTGTTTGGCTCGACTGAAACGTGGGTCAATGGCCGGCTGTTAACCATATTTTCAACCTCAGCTAGCAAAGTATTTAAAGTTTCTTCCCTCGGTGCTCGTTCTTTCAGAACCACTTTCAATGAAGTTTTGACGCTACGGATTAACCTTTCCCATGCCCCACCCCAGTGTGGGCTAGCAGGGGGAATGAAAGTCCACCTGGTGCCCTGATTCATGGCAGCATTCTTTAGTGTTTCTTCATCAAGTTCTCTCAATGACCTCTTGAGTTCTGCATCGGCACCTCGCAGATTCGTACCATTGTCAGAAAATATCTGCTGAGGCCAACCTCGTCTCGCAGCCATGCGACGGAGAGCCATGATGAAGGAGTCTGACGTAAGCGATGCGACTGTTTCCAAATGTATAGCTCTCACGGTCAAGCAGGTAAACAGTACGCCATACCTCTTCTCTCTACGTCTGCCAACAGTGACTTCCATAGGGCCGAATAAATCAACTCCACAAAATGTGAATGCACGCTGATGATGAGCCACCCTTGCATAAGGTAAGTCTCCCATTCTAGGTATTTCAGGTCTGCACTTTTTAATCCGACATATCATACATTTAGATGAAACATTTTTCACAGTAGGTCTCATTCTAGTAATCCAGTATTTTTGTTTTAAGTTATTTACAATTGTTTCTTGATAACCGTGTGCGGCGTTTATGTGATATTGTTTAACAATTAGCCGTGTAATATGATTACGGCCATCCATAATTGCAGGTCTTTTAGTTTCAGGTGAAACATCAGTGGCTTTTTCTATGCGCCCACCAGCGCGCATGACTCCGTGTTCGTCAAGGAACGGGGACAAGGTAAGTATTTTACTATTTTTCTGTATACTTTTCCCGTTTTTTAGGTCATTCACTTCTTGTAGAAACGACTGCGCCTGCGAGTACTTCAGCAATACATTTTCAGCGCACTCCATGCTAGTGACATTACCATCGGTAAGTTTTCTACATCGGTTAATAAAGGTAAGTACCATATAAGTAGATCTAAGTAGGCGCAACCAGGAGGAAAACCTAGTTGGTTCCGGCACAGGTAAGTCTATTGTTTTATTATGTATCATAGTGACGCATTCTAAATCGTTTTTATTTACAGGTGTCTGTACTTCGGTCGGCCAGTCGCGTTCTTCGCTACGGAGAAAGGTAGGTCCTTTAAGCCATTCATTTTCCAGAATACTACAATCATACATTATCCGCGTACCAATATCAGCAACGTTTAATTTTGTTGGTACATATCTCCATTCATTTGTAAGCGACAACTCATCAATCTCGCCCAAGCGATGTGCTACGTACGGTTTATAAGTACGCGCCGCGTTTCTTATCCAGTGTAACGCAGTACTAGAATCACTCCAAAACACTCTGCGCTCAGGTTTTATTTTGTGTTCCTTAGTAATTGTATCCGCCAGTCGAGCTGCTAAAACAGCAGCTTGTAATTCACATCGTGGTATTGATATATTTTTATTAGGTGTCACTCTGCATTTGCTCGCTATAAATGTTACGTTAAAAATTCCATTGCATTCCCAACGCCAGTAAGCTACCGTACACATCGCTTTAGACGATGAATCACAAAACATATGTAGTTGTAGGTTCGTATAGCGAGTATTCATTAGCGACGGAGGAGCGGACAACGATAACGGCGCGGGCGCATCGTCTCGTGATAACAGCTGAGGAACCGGTTTGGCACTAGTCGCGCCGCCGCCGGTGCGGTACGTATTCGCTGCGTCGCAGTAGTATCTAGGTAGCTTCACGTTATGTAATATTTTCAGCAGGTCTATCCATTTACACCACTCACTATATACGTCATCGGGTATAGGTTCATCCCAGGTAAGATTTAATCGCCAAGTATTCTGAATAATAATTTTTCCAATTATAGTGAATGGCGAAAGAAATCCATAAACGTCAAAGATTGACATTACCACTCGAAGCATGTCCCGTTTCGTAGGCCTTTGTTTACCGCTAATTATGTTTTTAGGTACATCGAAGCCTAAAGTATCTTCATCGGGTCGCCATAATAGTCCGAGTGTTCGCTCGCCTTGATACTGCTCGCCGATTTTAAACCTTACGGCTGTCTCTCCGAGGGCCTCTTTTGGCAAAGTATCGAGTACCGATTTACTATTACTTGTAAAATTACGTATTTCAAAGTTTCCCTGTTGATGTATCATTTTTACTTGTTGGATTAGCTGGATAGCGGTCTGTTCATCTGGCAGGCTATCGATCCAGTCGTCCATATAGTGTTGATGATATATAGCGTGCGTAGCTGATGAATGTACTGACTCGAAGCGTTGTGCGTTTTTATTTTTCACGAATTGCGCAATGAACGGCGAACAATTCGCGCCAAATATCAATGACGACATGGCGAAGGTCTTTACTGGCCCTTCTGGTTCACTTCTGTATAAAAATCGAAGTGCATTCTGATCTTCAGATCTAATTTTAACTCGCAGGAACATATCCTTAATATCGCCTGTCACGGCCACACGATTCTCACGAAAACGTAACATTATTCCAAAAAGCGACGTAAGTAGATCGGGGCCTTTCAATAAATAGTGATTCAAAGATAAATCGTTCGTCTTAGCTGCCGCGTCGAATACTAGGCGAAGTTTTGTTTTGTTCGGGTTATCCACTCCAAAATGAGGTAAGTACCAGGTACGTGGGGTAACATCTGTGTCAGCCAATTCATGAGCATAGTCATTAACCAGTAGGTGCTGAACCCGTTCCACGTATCTTTGTTTAAACCCGTTGTCGTTCTTCATCTTACGTTCGACGTTTTTTAGACGAGACATTGCATGAGGGAATGAGTCGGGCATTATGCAATTTTCGTCCTTCCAGGGTAGCCCGACGTACCACTTGCCGTCAACGAGAGTTGAAGTTTGCTCCAGCAGTTCACGGGCGCGTTCATCATCGCAGTTCAGCCGCGGTTTAGCAGAAATCCCCAAGGTTTCCACGGCGAAGTTACGGCGAACCTCTTCGTGTAATTCATTAAGCAACCGTTTGTTCTCGTTGACGTCATCGTTGTTTTCGTACTTAGTGATAAATAAAGCTGCATGCGGCGCGCGCGTCGGTGACGTCACGCTCGTAGGCGCCCTGCCGTGCACACACCAGCCCAGCGGCGTGCGGGTGGCGCAGGGCTCATGCAGACCACCGACTATCACTTCCAGTGGCAAGATTAAATGAAGATTATCTTGCCCTATTAATATTTCAGGCTTAAAATGTCCAAAACATAAATCACCTTTCAGTCTTTGTAGATGCGTAAACTTATTACAGTTAACTAAGTTCGTACTTTGTTTCGGTAAGTCTAGTTCCTTTACACTGCGCGCGCTAAACGTAAACATTGTTCCATCTTGGTTTGATAACGTTGTATCTATCACCTGCGTGTCGCACACTAGCTCAGTATTGTCCCATGCGCCGCGCACATGCATAGACTCTCGACGTCCGCGCACCCCGGCCCGCGCGGCCAGCCCCGCACTTATCAATGATACAGTCGATCCATCGTCAAGCAAAGCAGTCGCGTTAATTATGCCATTAGGTCCGTGAATATTTACTTGCACGACTTTTAACAATATTGTACTTGTATAGTTCATGTTGATATGCGTAACGACTTCCGAACGCGGTTCACTTACTTCATTGTCTGATATTTCGGTTATGTTTACACTCGCTTGATTATTAGAGTTCGAGTTCGTACAGTCAAAATGTAACAAAGGATGGTGCGGCTGGCCACAGTTGTCCTTATCACAGGGAGCCGCCGGACACGTTTCCTTGTTGTGACGCGACACTAAACACTTGTAACATAAACCGGAACGTTTCACATATTGCCATCGGTGCTTTCGTAATGTCTTTTTGAACTTTTTACAGTCAGTTAATTTATGTTTAGATACGCGGCAAAACTTACACTTGTCTTCACTGAGTTCATTTTGCACTAATAATGTTTGTGAACGGTAATGAGAGTCACTTTGTTTACGTTTTGTAGAATTATCACAGTAGGCGTTAGTCAAGCACACGGCAGTTTTTGATATTTTGATAGCTTCTTCATTTAGAAAATTAGATAGCACAACAAGCCTTGATTCTGTGCATTTATTGATGAGCGGGTAACTGTAATCGACCCATTTCGATATCAATACAGTAGGTAGCTTGGATAGTATTATGGAAACCACATTCATGCCCCGCAGGTACTCATCATGGCCGATTGCTGACACTGCTGCCACATAGTTTTTTACTTTAATCGCAAATGGCACTAAATCTTTGTGATAATCTGAGGATATTGGCGCGAGCTTATTGACACTTAGTATTATCTTGGAAATGATAATGTCCGGGTTGCCAAACTGTAATTCCAACGTGGACATCACGATGTCGGGTGAGGTAGCTCCGATCAGCAGAGCGGTTACTGCTTCTTTAGCTGATCCGTGAAGACATTTTCGTAGCCTCCACAGATTCTCTTTATCGTTGAAATTACACACTTGTGTTGATTCCTCGTACGCCTGTTTGAATTGGAGCCACTCCATCGGGTCACCGGAGAACGAAGGTAAGTCACGCGGTGTGCATAATCGGCTCAGCATTCTGGCGTCAGAACCACCAGCGGCGGAGACAGCGGTTAGCTCCTTCAGTGCAGTCGCCAGAAGGTGAACTGTGTCCTCGGTGCCGTCGCGGGCTGGCGGCGGCGGGCGCGGTCTGTCCATTTTGCTACCATTATGCGGCACAGACTGCGGTTCCAGTTCATGCTGACTACGTTCTAACCACTTCTCAACCTCATTGTGTGTGTGTATTTCACTTCCTTCTGATTGTGAACTGTATTCTTCTTCCAATTGTGCTAGATCAGCTGCCAACTTTTTATCTATTAATTCCATCTGTATGCGGGCTTTAGCTTCTGCCGCTTCTAGTTCAAGTTTCTTTTGCCTTGCCATGACAGACGAGGATGCAGATTTCGTCACCTTAGACTTTAGCGACTTAGGTTTTTCACTTTTTCTCACACTACCCACTTCCATAATAATTGTTTTATCGCAGATATTCTTTGTTTGTTCGTGTGAATTTCCAGGTAACGGCGATTCTTTGGCTTGAACTACATTAGGCAATGGTTCCTGCTTGGGCTGACGCTGTTCAGCCTCGATTTCTAGATCTTTTTGCCTCTTCGCGGTATTTCTTGTGTTCACCATGGTGCACGGCGGAGTACGGTGCATTCACCTAGATCCGGCTCGACGGACCAGCTTGTAGACTGTGTGCTGGTTGATGTGGTGAATTAAAACTCCGAATTGCACTCGACAGTATATTTCTCAAAATCGCGAGGGTACATAGACAAGACAGGAGCGCGAGAGACGTGCGGCGGCTGCTAACGTTAGATCGGCACCACTGGGCGCGCGCGTTGATGACACGGCCCCCCCGCTCGCCCCGCACCTCTCTCATCTCTTACAGTACTTAAGTAAATTTTGGATTACGTCGCGAACACACTGTTTAGCCATTTTCTAAATTGTAGAAATAAAGCAATTGGACAAAATTTTATATAAAATATTGCCATCATATAGTTAAAAAAAAAACTTGTAAAAGTGTAATATTGAATAAATATCATTTATCATTTTGATACCTATTGAATTTCGTTCTTATAGCTGCCAAAAAATAAGTTAGACATGAGCAAAATAATTTATATTCTACATTAATATTTGATGAGAATACTTAAACAATGCTGAGCGAAAAATAAATACATAAACACTCCTAAGACATTGTAAAACATACAACTGACGTCTGATATTCAATTATTTATATCACATAAATGTAATTGAAAAGAAAAGAAAACTTTTTGCAACCCATTTTCTTTTATATTTTCAAATATTTTATGGGATAAAATGAAAGAGTTATTCCATGAGCAATACATTAAAATAAATAATATGTCACATTTTTGAGATAAGATTTACGTTCGAATTTCAAAGATAATACCATTCATCGTAACTTGATGTATCGAATAATAAGCCCACTACGCATCGTTGATCCTCTTGGGATAAAGATGCACATATATTTTATTATTTGTTCGTAGAACTGTAAAATCATAGACTTGATATATGAACCTACATTGAAAATAACAAGCAAGTTCATAATGCTATGTTTTTCTCTCCTCAGACATTTTAGAATTTATACATTATGCTTTTAAACATAACGTACATATTATCAATGTACAAGCGTGCTGCATACTCGTACGCTAAGCGCCACACGCTTCGCAATCGTGCTACAAACGATATGCGATGGCGCCGTATTCACACCGATGACTAGAAGCTTACTCGAAAGTATGAATCTTTGATTTCTTACCGTCCAATAGATAAGTACTGCCCAGTCGAGGGCGCAGTTCATGCGACAAGTGTATACCGCGCGAGCCCCCGATTTATCATCATCATCTGCCTAGCCTTTTCCCATAGCCCCCGATTCATGGTGGTAAATAAAAGCAACTGTGGGATTTTCGTGTGACATAACCCTCCGTTTTCCGCACATGAAAGGTATCTACGAGGATTTCATCAAGAATAAAGAAAAAAGGTAAATAATAATACATAGTGCCACCTGAACACATCAAACATATTCAATTTGAACAGTGAAAGTCAACCACACCTTTGTAACGTGATACGTGCAAACAAACCAACTCCTTCTTGATTCGAATATTCGCTCGCGTGGCATCTTCATATAAAGATATGCATTCACGTGTGAGTTTGAGACCACTATTTTATTATATTCCATGACATAGAAAAGGTTGAATGTAACTTATGAATAATTCATAAGTCTTTACACAGCATAAATCTAATACGACGTAAACGAACCGGGAACTTTCGTGAATGGAAATATGTGCGATGGTAATAAAATAGACTGAATTCTTGAAATAGAGACAATTTAATTGAATGTAAATATTTTTTCGCAATGTTGGCAGAATAATGTGCTAGGTGCTTGTTTCAAGATTCGGTTCTACCTTACAAAGTTGGCGTCGCTCACGGAGGCACCAATCGGGGAGCGCGGCAGGCGCGTATGCTCCCGGGATCCCCGGCGTAAGTGCGTGAAGGGATCACCGGTATGGTTTTTAGTCAGTAAGAATCTGACAGACCCCTCCGCTCCTCTGGACGGTGGACTTTCACAAGTATTACAAAAAAAAGGTGCCTATTCATAGCTCGAAAGTTATCTCCAATAGAAACAATTTAATACTATTTATTTACACCATTAATAGTTTTATTTAATTCGATTTTTCTATTACCCTCATCCTGTAATGATAGCCCATGATAAACCATTTCCAACGCGCTCATAATTTTAGTCCGACAGGTAGATAACTGAAAATTAAGTAAATACTCACTCCCTTTACTTTGTAGTTTGAAATTTTGGAATTTCCTGAAGAGATTAATTAAAGTTAGTTAATTAAAGCGCCTATAACATAAATAACGGCGTATTTTAACATAATTAACGTTTTTTGAGAACCCTTTTTTGTTGTTTTAGTACTTTAAAACATCGTTTAGCTTTGTAATAAATAAGCAGTACTTATTACTTGTTTTTTTTAATAGGTATTAATTTATTTTCACTCCAAAAGAAAGTTTCTTTAGTCTTACAATCGGCGGAGTATTTTTTTTTAGACAATCATTTATTGTGTTCTGCGAATAAAAAATCTTATCCACAGATATAAGATCCCAACAAGAATGAAAATGGTTGCCCAGATTGAATAGGCTCGAGTATCATCTCTCATAAAGTCATTTGGCGTAAGACTAGGCTGGGCAAAGGCTTTGACATTCAAAATCTATTTTTGCTACTATAACAGACCTATGAGTCCAATAAGTAAAAACTGAATATTAAAAAGTTATCCTCACAAACATTTTCAAGTTAATCCCTATCGCCAAATGCACTGCAGGCTTTCACACAGCGAGCCCCACAAAAGGATTTAAGTGTGGCCCACGGGGATTACTGACAAAACTGTTGAGCTGCCGTTTGTCCCCGTACTCATGCATTCAAAGGCATGATAACCACCTTTGCTGAGCTCTTTATTACAAAGAACGGTGGTATCGTGGTTGACTTCGTTTGGCATGCAAACTAGCATCGTTTTTGTTTTTTTTTTTTATTATTATGAAGGTACTTTTCTTTCTTTATTTTAAGCAAGGTTTTGCCCGCGATTTCTTTCGCGTGTATTTTCTTACATATCCCTATTTGTGTTTTAATAACGTTTAGCGTATGTTAATTTCTGATAATGAACTTTCCATAGGTGAAAGAATTTTTTAAATCGGTAAAGTGTTTTTAAATCTATCCATTACAAACAAAAATAGTAATCTTTTCTTTAAAAAAAAAAAAAAACCATCATCACGCCTGGATTCCCCGAAGGGTTAGGGAGAGGTGTACCAATGTACACCCACAGTTCGTTCGCAGTTCTTTTTACCCGACTGCGACAGAAGGAGGGTTATGTTTTTCGAGGGTATGTTTGTATGTATGTATGTATGTATGTATGTATGTATGTATGTATGTATGTATGTATGTATGTATGTATAATTGTTTGGCACGCTCTGCAGCCTGAACGGCTCGATGGATTTTAGCTTGAGAGGTGTCGTTAGATTCGTATTTACTGTGAGAGTGACACTGGGTATATCAAAATAAAAAAAACAAAATGGCGGATTTTTGGCGCCAAATTCAAAGGTTTGGATCGCTCTGCAGCCTGAACGGCTCGATGGATTTTAGCTTGAGAGGTGTCGTTAGATTCGTATTTACTGTGAGAGTGACACTGGGTATATCAAAATAAAAAACTAAAAAAAAATAAAAAATAAAAAACGGTAATTTAAAAAACTAAAAAACCCGACTGCTTTTCTGAGTATTAATGAAAAATCCCTAAAACAAGATAGTCGTTGTACCCGATTGCACTTAAAATTGTAGCAGTCGGGACCCATTCTAGAAGTGGAGGCTTAGTGAATTGAGAGCACATGCCTATATTACATTGCAGATGGTCCCGAATGGGTCCCGACTGCTACAACTTTAAGTGCAATCGGGTACAACGACTATCTTGTTCGAGGGTATGTTTGTATGTATGTATGTATGTATGTATGTATGTATGTATGTATGTATGTATGTATGTATGTATGTATAATTGTTTGGCACGCTCTGCAGCCTGAACGGCTCGATGGATTTTAGCTTGAGAGGTGTCGTTAGATTCGTATTTACTGTGAGAGTGACACTGGGTATATCAAAATAAAAAAAACAAAATGGCGGATTTTTGGCGCCAAATTCAAAGGTTTGGATCGCTCTGCAGCCTGAACGGCTCGATGGATTTTAGCTTGAGAGGTGTCGTTAGATTCGTATTTACTGTGAGAGTGACACTGGGTATATCAAAATAAAAAACTAAAAAAAAATAAAAAATAAAAAACGGTAATTTAAAAAACTAAAAAACCCGACTGCTTTTCTGAGTATTAATGAAAAATCCCTAAAACAAGATAGTCGTTGTACCCGATTGCACTTAAAATTGTAGCAGTCGGGACCCATTCTAGAAGTGGAGGCTTAGTGAATTGAGAGCACATGCCTATATTACATTGCAGATGGTCCCGAATGGGTCCCGACTGCTACAACTTTAAGTGCAATCGGGTACAACGACTATCTTGTTTTAGGGATTTTTCATTAATACTCAGAAAAGCAGTCGGGTTTTTTAGTTTTTTAAATTACCGTTTTTTTTATAACATAGTTTAAAAAAACGTTGCCTTACACTAGGCGCTTCTGCGGGTTGTTCGAAAGAGATACCGCGCCCCCGGAACGCAAAGGGCACATGAAGGAACATAGACGGGTTTTAGTCAGTAAAAGTCTGACACTCCCTCCCGCCCCGCCCAGGGCGGGGGAAGTTATTTGATGATTTCCCGTCTATAAAAAAAAAAAAAAAAAAAAAAAAAAAAAAAAAAAACACTAGGCGCTTCTCCTGTATCATAGGTGTGTAAACAAACTAAGAAACTTAGGTACATACACAAAAATAAACTTTATGTAGTTCTCCTTCTATTGTCCTCAACACAAAAGCAAATCAAGAGGTTATGATTCCTTAATGTTATTGGATAAGATCATCGCCGCCTATTGACATATTTTGTAAGTCTCACAGATTTGTTGCCAATCCAGAGACAAAGCCGAAATGTCTCATATGCCTCTTACTAGGCACCTTCAAACACACAGCATCAGATACGAATGTTGTACTAGTACTTTAATAATGGGCATTTGTAAGGTTCAAAATTCAAAATGACAGACGTGTCTCGTACCGCAGCTAAACTTAAAACTGGATAATCTCTGTGAGACAAAGTAACCACACTGCGTGATACAGCATCTAGGCAGATTATGAAAGCGATGTGGTTCTAAACCATCAGCCTGACTATAATAGTAAAAATCTCCCTTAGTGAATTTAGGAAATTTTAACTGTAAATCTGTCTAAATTCACCAAGGGAGATCTTTACTAAATATAGGGCAATATGTTTAAGCATTCTTGTTAGTAGTGGTCGAACTCTCTGTGAAAGAGCTCGTCCGGGGAAGTACTACCACCATACCTCTTTCTGCAGCAAAGCAGCATTGCTGTGTTCTGGTTTGAAGGTTATCGGTGCCGTTGTAATTATAGGCACACGAGACATTTCAACTTTGTCTCTGGGATGACAACACATTTGCAAGGCCTCTGGTATTGCAAATGTCTTTAGGAAACCACATAACATCAGGTGGGCCGTGGCTTGTTTGCCATCAAATGGCATAAAAAAGTATTTTTTTTACATGAAACCACAACAGAAGCACGATTACATACGTACAAAATACAAATAAAATCTAGTAGGTAGCTAAAAACTTCATACATCAACATTATAAGTAGGTAGGTAATGAGTTCGTGGAACTTGAACTCCCCGATGTTCTTTTGTTTCTCGTTTGCCTGTTAAACTTCAAACAAGCTATTCCGTTTCCACGAATCAAAATATGTTACTTTACATTTCTGTAAAAATAGATTGAAATCTAGAAAAACCTGACTTATGAAGTAGAAATAAGATATAATCAATTTCGCCCCGAAGTCTATAGGGAGGGAAGTTTCATTGTTTTATCTTTCAATACAATACTTGTGGGTCTTTTGGGAGTAGAACAGTCCTTGTTATCAAGTGTGTGTGTGTTCTGCGGAGTGGGAAACTAGAACGCCTTAGGACATTGTTGTTGGTGTGTAATGTTATTACTTTTCTTCTATTTTCAGGGCTTCAGATTTATTTTTTCAGATTTTCAAGACAGTTACCTGAGGCGGAGCATGTTTCTGTTTACAGATTGATTTCTAATAATTATTGTAAAGTAACAATTATTTTGCTTACAGTTTTAAGCTAACAGCTTATAGCAACGTTAGCCGTGTACGGCTGATCGTTAAGTTAGCCACAATGGCTGCAGTACAACAGTAACGAAACTGAAAAATGAGAATAAAACATTAAAATGTGTTTATACGAATATTTTCTGTAACAACTAAAAAATAAAGCATCTATTTTCGAAGTAGAGTAGTTAAAGCGATAATTAAATGCTTTATGTAAATAAGCACCATCTCTTATCATCTTACGTATTTATTTGAATGCTCTCTCAGTTACACCATCTAGCGGTTAGTAGGAAAACCAGTAATGTTTGCAAAGGTGTTAACTTTATTTTAGTATTTTAAAAGCCTGATAGGTGGCATACCTAGTAACTTAATACTGTACAATGTTCTTTAATTTTTGTACTCGATTATTTTACATTGCGTCTGCGGTATAACAGTACATAAGACATACAAACTATAAAATGTTGCTACTCCCTGCTAGATGGCGCTTGACTTGAAAGTTGTCCTACGATTTGACGCTTTCGGAACTACACAATAGTGAACGATTATTAATTTATGTAGGTCTTAATTTAGTCATGTATTTGCATGTTTACTCTATAATGTGTAAGCTGTTACCTGTTACCTGTAATTAAGTGTGCATTAAAGAATAATTTAAATGGTACAAGCACATATTTTGTACATGATTATTTTAATGTAGCACTTATTGGTAATCTTCAAATAAAATAAATACATGTTTTTGGTGTCCGAAAGAGAAACTAAGCGATTCTTTATAAAATATTGTATTAAGAGTTAAAGGATATTAATTATACCCTAGAGGGGTATAATCTTGGGTATAATTAATATCCCTAATCATGCTATGGACTAAGAGAAAGACTTTCATAAAGGAGTCTGCCCGCTAGGACATAGGCACCTACCTTACCATGACCGTATCAGCACAGGTATCAGGCGCAAAGAAACATGATAGGAATACTAAGCCTACAGGAACGTATCAACAGCGTACCAGCCGACGAAGCCGAATTCATTTGACAGGAACAGGGTAACCGGTGCGGGGATTACAAACTACACATGATTGAAACACCGACTGACTTTTGGAATGATGCGCTCACTACCGGAGCCTAACATCGAGTGTTGATATAAAACCTACAGAAAATCCTTTAGGTGCGTTAGGTTGCAGCCTACCTTTACACATTATCCACATCATCGCTGTAATCACGTTCACCCATTAACAAATAGCAGATCAGAAACATAATATCCAGTGTAGTAACACCCATAAACACAATTTTTCTTGTGTAATAGAGACCATACTACCTCTCACCACTCACCATCAAAGTGCCACCAAAACCCAGTAATTTAAATAAATACGCCACATCAAAGAGTCAATTAACTCCGCCGCCATAGTTGCGCCCGCGCCGCCTCCCAGCATCAACCAATGCGCAAGCGACGCATTCTGTACATAATGACATGCAAAATTACCCCTTTGAGCAAAAAGACCGCGAGGTAAATTATACCTCTCTTATGTATAACTGTCGTCAGTGGTGAAACGGTGTGTATGTAGGTTATGTACTAGTTGGTCGTCGTGGTTTTGTCTGTAAAGCGGAGAAAATAATTATCAAATGGAGTCATCATTTAACAGTCATCAGTTATGTCAGTCTTGGCATTGGTAAAATTATTTAAAATAATAATTAAGATGATACAATATCCTGTATTGTGTAAAAATATAGCACTACATACGATTTGGTGTTTAGTAACTACATATATTTTCGAGCCGTCCGTGTGCCCATAGCCTTTTTAAGGATCTATCTAAATGGTTGGCTGACACTTCTCGTGACCCAAAGACATATTTCCGGCTGAGCGCGATGCGGAGGAAACTTTCGATACTTTATAGTTTTAGTTTCAATTTTTTTTGTTATTAAGGTTTTTTTTTTAATTTAATTTAACGTTGTAAATATTTAATAATAAACATTGTAAGTATGTGTATTGTAATTTTCTGTCATTATAAATAAAGATGCTTTAGTTTTGGCTTATCAAAGACATCAAAATACACATCCATCTCACGCTCGAGACAGTAGCCTTAAGCTCAAAAGGCTTCCTCCCTCATTAGTCCACATAAACTAGTCTTCATCTTAGCCTGAGGCAAATTACTTCGTAATTCTGTCCACAAATGACACGTATCGGTCGGAATGTCATTTTGTAAATTACTGTGCGTTATTATTTGAAGTAATTGGATAGGGTCACGCAGTGTTTGGAATGTCGGTCGGTAATTTTTATGTGTGTCTCATTAGATGTAGCTTTGTGTGTTGTTTTGTGGATTTGTTGATTGGGAACTGCTTTGCGATGTGCGGAGACTGCAGCTAAAATGGCACTTTTTTTGGTAGTAGTAGAGGTCTTAGTAAAGGTGGTTGTCCGGGGAAGTACTACCGAGATGCGGGTGTAATTACAGGCATATGAGACATTTAAACTTTATCTCGGGGATGACATCCATTTGCAAGGCTTTTGGTATTGCAGATGGCTTTAGGCAGCGGTGACCACTTAACATCAGATGGGCCGCCCGTCGCGTCGGTTTCCTATTTAGATAGTTATGAATTCCGTGTGTCCTCTTGTGCTGGCTAATAACGGGGCGGAATTAGTTTTGGTTTGTCAAGTGCTTTCCTTGTTTCTTTAACAGATTTGAGGATGATGATGATGAGGGAAATGATTTGCATTTATGAAACCATAATTTATTTACAGTAATTGCGTTGTAAGGAGAATTTAAAAATCTTAGTATAAAACATGGTATTGAATGTGTACCTTTAGTATACCTATGTGTTGGCAATTTTGCTTATATTATTTTTTATACGCAATATGACTACATACATATTACTTTACACATGCTGCAGCAAAAACAAGACATACTCGTAACACGACACAATAAAAACAAAACAAAAAACCAAATTAATTGAACGTCTCAATTAATAAAAATAAAAATACCAAAGTGATGCCAATAAAAAAGATCATTAGGTACCCGATGAAATCACTTCACTCAACTATGACATGGCCGAAATCTTGAGCAATCATTAACTAAACGTTATTGACACGTCCAATATAACTTGATACTTCTTAGTGGCGCTGCTAGTTTGTAGAAGTGTCAAATTCAGTACATTTTTTATAGTTCTCGATTTAACCGCAGGTCAAGTATACGAGGTAACTTGTAATTAACCATTTTGTATCAAATTGTCGATCAAATGGACGTGACCTCTAACTTTTAAATCACTTTCGCTAATTTATAGTACAAACAGACATTTACATTATCTACGAATGTTTGCTAAGAAACAATGGTGTTGATAGTGTATTGCCAGGAAAACCATCTAAATATGGGTTTGACTTCAACGCTGCTCAAGTCAATCTGAAATGCTGCTCCGAAAAAATCTCCTTCGATAAATTTAGGTCAAGTAAAATTAATTTACCGCTTCCTTTATTTTGGAAATCTATGGGGGAGCTTATGTCCAGCAGTGGACGTCCTACGGCTGATATGATAATGATGTTGATGAAGCTTACTATCCCACATAATGCAAGAAGAATTTTACAAAATATCACTGCTGTTCAGCGTGGCATAAAATTAAGCAAGCCTGCTGGCAGGTCGGCAGTAGCTGGAAGACAACTATCAATGATGATAATTATAGTGGTAAAATGGTATTAAAATGTACTCGTTATCTGGAACTAATAATTCATATAAAATATGTAGATAGATTCAGTGGTCAGCGATTCAAATCTGACCTTGGCAGTTAGCCAAGAAATGCTAGACTGAAGATGATTTAAATTTGAAGTCTAGATTTTTTTCATGGTGCTGTTAAAAGTTGCATTAAAAAAAAGCATTTTTAAGAAATTGTAATTTATCTTTATTTTAAATTTGACTGTCGGCGACGGACAGTCGGACATTTCTCGAGTGGTGATATTTTTGTGGGTACATCCGAGCCAAGGCTGTCTTTAAACAGACTATCTGGATCTGCTGTTCTGTCTATGACAGAGAAAACCGTTTTCTCTAAGATACCTATATTAACCTCCAAATACACTGAAGATATAGGAATGTCAGCCTTGCGGCGTGTACCTTAAGGTATACATAAGGGTATATAGTACAGGGCAGTACAATACACAGCAAAGTAAAGAAATCTGGCAAAATTTCAACCATGTCATGTTCTTTCTTAGTATATTATAGGGAATGCTGATAACAGGAAAAAACAACTGTAGCTAGCCCAAGATTAAATAAAAATGTGTCAATTTATTTTGTATCGTTCGTCTAGTGGGCGCAAGCGCTAAATCTAGAAGAACAATAATACTAATGTTCTACTTTCGATTTCCAGGCCGAGCATAGTTATTTGGTGTTGCCATTAGGAATTTTGCAGTAGCAGCTCGGAGTCTGGTTTTGTGCCCGGTTGGTAACATTAAGATCAGTCGCTGCCATAATTGAAATATGATTGGTATAATACTGCCTGACCCTTAGATGAATACAAGCGTGATGTTATATCATGCTTTACCAATTGATTTCCAATATTCCCGCTGACTCACTAAACAAACTGTCCTTATTATTTCTAAATGACCTATTAACTGAATAGTCCACAAAATATCGACTTTCACTATAATTACAAGCTACAATGCTATTGTTACGAAGCTCCTCAGACAGGTTGACGCCGACTAACTATTGAAAGTGAGGCCTGTCTTCCAAGAAACCACGACCTACCATCGTGAACCTACTATGAACCCGTTTTTTACCGCAAGTGTAATCATTTCTATTGTTACCGTTAATTACGATCGATAGAGGTTTTTTAAATATCGAATGAATTGATTTGTTTTTGTTTTTTTTTCTGTAGTCGCCTCTTTGTCTGTCGTGGAAGGAGGATGGCAGTGATGGTCGCTTATCAGTTTGAGAGAATGGTATTGAACTGACATTTATGTCAAATATTATAAATATGTCAAACTGAGAGCAAATAACGAAATTCTGAAAATATTATCTAATTAGCAGTATTGTAGTAACCAAGTTGTAAATACATATAAGACAGACACATTTTTTCAGTAATTTAAAAATTACTTGAAAGTATTTATTCTGAATTTTAATAGCTTCTTTTCATATTTCTTATAAAAATAGATTTATTACTCGATTAATAAAAGCATCAATATGAAAGTCTGTCAATTAAAAATGAGTAAAAAGGTGATTTACCGAATGAGTGCATCAATCAACTGCTTATTACGCATAGTTAACGCTTCAGTTACCAATTGTTACAAATTAATAAAAACAAATTGAAAACTCATAAATCGGCGAGAGTTTAAATTATTCGCTTTTTTGATTTGTCATTTTTTATTTGCCTCGTTAGCCTAGAGGTCCTAAGCGCGACTGCTACGCTAGAGGTCTTAGGTTCGATTCCCAGGTTGAGCAAAAAGTGTTATTGGATTTTTCTATCAAATTCTCAGTAGCAGCTCCGAAGTCTTAACTCCGAAGTTTAGAGTGGTTTTTGTTAATGGCAATTTGTTTGTTTAAAGGATTTATGCTCGGTTAAAGGCAATAGGCTCGCCCCCTATTACATGGGACCTAAATATACCGGCGAAATGTGGGATTGCACCTCTACCTAACCCTTCGGGGAATACAAGCGTGATGGTATGTATTTTTTATTTTGTTGATAGTAAAGGGTCAGGCCCCCGCCGGCGTTTTAAAACGCACCGCCATTGTTGTTCAATTGTTTTAATTTTTCCGGGACTAGACTGGTTAAGAACATATTTTCTTTTCTTTTTAATATTTTTCTTTTTTTACATTTTTAAACTGTGTACCTTTAATTATTGTAATTGATGACATTGTTATCGTTTTAATTAAAGTAAATAAATAAATAAATAAGTATTTTCGCTTTTTAAGTAAATTACGAAGTCTTGTTCACACCTAATTCCTATTGCGTGTTCCTTAAAGCAGAAATGATTGCAAGCCAATGATATAAATATTCAAGATACAATCAACACAATTATTGCATTAGGTAGGTACATAAATGATTTATAATAGGTAACGTATATGTATTTAGCTAGATAATGGTTTGGAAGAATGCATGATTATTAAAATAATTATATCAGTCTAAAACTAGTGTTTAATGGCAATAGGCTCACCCCCTGTTCCATGGGATGATAGGACCTAAACCCACTGGCGAACTGTGGGTGTACATTAGTACATCTCTGCCTAACCCTTCCCCTAACCATAACCTATTATTTATTAATTCCGTTAATAAAAATCGGTTATAAAATTAAATTTTTCATTTCCTTACAATTTGATCGTGACCCAAATTACTAAAGTGTATTGAACAGCAGTTTTTTTCGCACTTTTGTACAAAACAACTATTTTTAAAACGACAAACAATTTTGTAGCTGGTAGCTTTATACCATATACCTACAAAATCCATAGTAATGGTAAAATTTTGTGTCAAGATGTCCTTTCCATGTGTTTTAATAAAAGTGACATTAAATATTTTTTGAATGACGTTTTCTTGCAGCACCGCGAACCAGCCCTCCCGGTGCGGATCTAGGTTACCTCGCCACCTCTTTCTGAACCGGCCTCGGCGACGCCAACCATCTTCAGGCACCCATTGCGTGGGGAATGTTGAACAGTGGTCGCTGAATCACCATTAAATGCCATCACCTACCTACCTTAGTCATAGTTCAATCTCAAAAGGTTCCTTGAACCTGCGACGAGAAACAATTAACATGTCGATACTAATTGCTATAAAATTCCATGATCGCATTAAATCAACATTTCCACAAAAACTGATAAATCGTTTACTTGATTGACATGAACTTGTCAGAAACGGCAGCTAATTGGTGTATTATACCTTCCTATTATCAGTTAAAATCGGTATTTATACAGAACTAGCTTTTGCCGCGACTTTGTTGGGTGTTTTTTTCTCCCGCCTTAAGATACGTCTTTGGTTACTGCTCCGCTCCCGTGGGTCGTAGCGTGATGTTATATAGCGTTTACTGTTCCTTGTGAATCTGCCTATCATACACAATAAGATTTTTCCGATCCAACTAGTAGTTCCAGAGATTAGCGCGTTTAAACAAACAAACAAATTAATTTCAGCTCTATAATACAATAGTGTAGATGACAGACAACGGATACACCCAATTCTGCCATATCGCGTGAGTCTAAGTACCTGTTTATATTTATGATGACGTCACAAAGTCCCTGCTCACACTTGACCGGTTAGTGGAAAGTAGCGCTGAAGGTCGTTCGTGGAACGATTAGAATCTAACCTAACCTATATGCTGTAGCCTCATTACATGACCTGGGGTCAATTCGCGTGTGGAGCCGTTTATTGGTAGGTTTATGATAGGGTAGAATGTTTAGCTAAATAGGAACCTAAACTTTATTTATGTCTAACGCTTTTTGTTTCTATAATGGTGTGTTTTTTTTAGTGTACGTTTAGATGGGGTGAAGAGGGGTGAATTTTCAAAGAGATTTTATCGTTGAAATTGCAATGAGGTAAAAGTATCGATAAATCTAGAAAATACGGAATAACACTATCTGCATCGTCAATTAATAATATAAGGGATAACGAAAACCGGATTCAGTACATGAATCTAGAACACAAGGTTTAATATATATATATATATATGTATATATATATATAGGTATATAGGTGTAGGTATATATATATGTATATATAGGTTTGTTTTGTATCAATGTACTGAATTTGGTCACAGTTAAAAAAAATATTATTCTATAAATTATGATTTGGAGCAGCTGTTTTTTTTTTAAATTAATAACTGGCAAGAAGTTTCTTCTTCATCTTTATTTACGATATTCCTTATGTATATGTTTAATTTACTACATAGAAATAGTAGTGTACTCTGTACTTCCCATATTTTATCCACACTTTTACCTCATTGCAGCTGCAGCGAAAATAATTCATAGAATGAATGGATAGAATTCCTTGAAATAATTATATTATCTGAAATATATGTATGGTCAACAAATAAGATAAATAACCAGGGTCCCCAGATACAATTGAATTTTACTTAGAAATCGGTGAAACAAACAAATTGTACAACAACTATATTCTTGCAAATAAAGTCGTCATTAATTGTTTTGTTAACTAATACATAAGTGCAGTAGAGTTAATAACATAAGATAAAAAAATATGTTTACCCTATGTCACTTGGGGATATTTTGCTTATCTGTAAGTAACTAGGTAGGAATTAGGTACTTGGAACGTTCATGTGACTGCATACTTTATCTCAGTAGGTACCTATAATACTCGTAGTAGGTAGTTTTCAACAGTTTTATCGCATCATAGATTACATCGAGTACCTTACAGTTCGATTTTATTCAATCAATCATTATATAAAGCAATGTGCACAAAAACCCGGTAAAAATTAAAAAATCTGTTTCTAAGTAACGAGTAGGTACCATCTTAGGCGATTGGTACACTGCCCCGCATCACGGAGCGTGGCGCGGGCGTGCGTGTCCTTACGTTGTTGCATGTTTTAATAGAAAACACGCGTAGTCCAACAAACTAAAAACGCGTTCACGCGCAATGTTGTAGATCACCAAAGCTCCGTCACCGCGCACCACGCTCCGTGATGCGGAGCAGTGTGCCAATCGCCTTAATGTATCAGAAATTATAACTAGGTATTCGCCATTGTATCAAATTAAAGATAATAATATTTGTTTATATTTTATATTTGTTTGCCACAGGCGAACTGTGGGTGTAAATTGGTACACCTCTGCCTAACCCTTCGGGGAATACAGGCGTGAATGTATGTTTGTTGTAATATTTGTTTTCCTTTTCTGAGGTGCCGCATAAATATTATACAGCCCTTTATGAATTCACTCTTATAAGTTTTTACCATAGCAGTAATAAAGCTATAAGTTTGGGAAACTGGCGAAATAAAAAAGCTAAGGTACCTTAATTTAAAAACAAATAAAGAATCATATCTGGAAAGACTAGTTCCAGTTCAGGTTAATGTAGGTATTTACATAGTCCAAGGAAAATTTAAACGAGAATTTCTTAATAAGGTGCATCATTAAGAGTTAATTGCTTTATTCTGTCATAGGAAATCACCATTATTCTGCGGTTTTCGTCCATCCCACGGCTAAAGTTCAATAAACAAGGAAATGATTTTTAAAAATTTTGGGTGATCTCATTCTTAAATCACTGTAGTTATTATGAGGCAATGTAGGTAGATAAAAAATAATTTTAGAAGCCAGAAGAAGCTGTAATTAGCATTATTTTGTTTGAATACCAACATAAGAATGATTATGTACAATTTAAATTGATGATTTTTGTTTAATTGCGTCGTTAGCCTAGTGGTCCTTAGCGCGACTGCTACTGTAGAGATTGTGGGTTCGATTTCCAGGTCAAGCAAGTGTTATTGGGTTTTTCTATGAAATGCTCAGTACCTAGGTAGCAGCTCGGAGTTAGGATTGTGCCCGGTTAATGGTAATAGGCTGGCATATTTTAACTAATCTTTATAAAAAGTATTTTAACGCACAAGATATAAGGACCTAACTTGAATGGTAAATTATTTCCTTTATCGTAGGCAATGAATAAGTACTTATCTTCTATGTACTACATGTAAAAGATATAGGTGCATATAATTGTAACATTCTTTAGAATATAAATAATCAGCATACATAAATAACGCCTTATCATGTTAATATCAATAATATTGTTGAGAGGTAATAAATAAACAATCACTACCACAGATATATCACTACCCTATATTATAGCTGTACTTTATTACCTACAGTAATGCATGTGTAATAAAATAATAGTAAATGTATAACTCCATATTTATTCTCGTATTAGCTTATCGACTTCAGTATAAGTCCAAGTCTTACATAATCCCAAGGGATCACAAAAACGGGATCAAAAATATTTTAAGTGTTAAGCTATATCAATGTGTACACATAGGCATATGCCCCGAATTTCAGCTTATTCCGTCATATAGTTAAAGTACCAAACTGTAAAAAACATTCATTCAACAATCCTCACAAACTTTTGCGTTTAGGTTTATTAGGAGTAGGTACGTAGGATAAAAGGATGGAATGGTACATACAAAAATCATAAAAACAAAATCCCTATATTTTAACAGTCAACCAGCCAGTCAAATGATAATCGATATTCAAATGAGAATAACATTCAAATCGATTACATTCCATTCTTAAATGCAAATTCCTCTCATTATGTGTTTTTTTTACACTACATTCGTATTGTATTTGCGACAACCTTGCATTCAGCCTTGTAAGGCCTCTGCTTTGTCTTATTATCACCTCTGTATCGACCTATACTACTTGATACTTGATAGGCCTCGTATTAGAAAAATAGCAGTATAATATTACCTACCTAATTTTATTCTAAACTTTGGGGTAATGTTTCTTCGTTATTGTGGAGTAGAACATACATAATTATCAAAGTCGTTAATTAATTTGTTAACCATGTATTGCTATTTAAAATAGGTACCTACCTTAACCAATTTGATTAGGAATAATGAACTTTCCTGGTTAATCGGTTTTTTAATTACCTACCTAATTAATGTTACATTGATTGGAGCCACAAATAATCTCTATGATATTTTGTGATATTTGATTACCACAAAGTGTCAAAAATCTATATTGGAATATATTGACTTTTGACACGTCATTTTGACGTAGGTATACGATTATACGATCGTGTAGTCATGGTAACCTTGATCTTTTGTTGGACTGAACGCTCTTGACATTGTTTACATTCCCTGAAATTAACTGCAAGCAATAACGTTGCGTAATTTTTATAAATATACCCATACGAGTTCAACGCACACAGTCAAATTTTTGCACTAGAAACGAAGCATTAAAAATAGGTGTCTAGAAACACAACTCAAATAGAATTTAGTACTAGACTACCTACGTAAAATAGATTTTATATTCGTATTAAAATAGCTGTATGGACGAATCAGTTTAATCAAATGTCAAGATATCGATTAGATAGAGTAAAATAGTTAGTATATTCGTTGCTCAATGTTGATATTTTTATTTCACTTATAATTTTGTTAAATTAATAAGTTTGGCTAAGCAATTTATCTATTAATAAATAGTACAAAACTTTTTATAACTGACTTTCTACGTGACGCAAATGTTCCGGCCTGCTCTACATACTTTCGTGAAAAGAAGTAGTTCCTCGAATAAGTACTATAAATAAAACGTTGCCTATTTACACTTAAGAACAACCAAACTTGTTTGATAGTTGATTACCGTGCGCTATGGATTAAAACAGGCAAAACTTGCCGTCCTAATTTAAATATAGCCGATAACTTATAGATGCCTAATGATTGGTTTTTATAAATAAACAAAACCGGACCGTAGTGTCGTCTTATAAATTACGTTGATACTTTGTAAGTAATAATGTGCCGGACGGGCGTGATCGCTGGATACTATGGGTTACGAATACTTCCAGACGGCGCTGACGTCCTACACCTATAGGTTCCGGAGTGATCTGCTTGAAGTGTTGAAGTTTGTGAGTGTTCGAAGTGCGCCAGGCGCTGTGTAAGGGAAGAGGTTTCTATGTTGAAATTAAAGTCATTCGGCTAATAAGTCTTCATAACGTTTCAGGAAGCGGTCTGCGTAATCCTTCAGGAGTACATTAGTGCGATAGAGGGCGCTTTAAAAGTTCCGTGCCAATGACTACGAATTCGCGATTTCGGCGCGTGCGCCTAAGTACCGCGAAACTTTACCGTAACGAGAACCGCAGACCGCTTGCTAATTAGTTGCTTTATTTATAAATATTTTTACATTGTTTGTGTGTAAATTGTGTGTTTTCTCTATTAAAATACTATAAAACTATGGTGTGTGACCTATCATTAGAATCCTCCTGAAAGCGTCCGTCTCCTGAAACTGTAACCCCGATTGCATCTATAAAACTGAAAAACTATAGCAGGTGTAAAGCAAAATATTCTAAGAAAACGGGACTATTATTTTACTTTACGGGTTACTGTTTCATGAAACACTATAGTAGGACCCTAGTTACAAGTGGCTTTAGGTAGCCTGACTATACTATTACATGACCTAGGGCTTACATTCGACCTATCCTTCTATTTGAGTGTGTCACACCTCTATAAATGAAACCACGAAAAAATAATCATTTATTTAAAACAACAAACTATGTACGCGCGCCTTGCAACGTCTACCAAGTGGGCTACTGAAACACTATGACTATGAAAGTTAGGTCCAGGGCTAGGTCTCAATCTAGGGTACCTGGACGCACTATGAGCAAAACTATATATTACGAAGTACCCACTTAATAGATGATACAAAGAGCGCTGTACTTACGGTTTTACACACAAACTTGAATCTAGACACTATTTAAGCACTATAGGTTGCCTATTTAAACGCATTACACTGTGGAGCGTGGGAACGACTCCTACTACGAAGTTACATTGTACTATTTACTCTGAAACGTTACACTGATTTTAACTATAAGTCTATATGAGTCTATATTGTTCTATTCACTATAAAACTATCACTATATGGTGACGTGCCGTCGCGAACAAATAAATTAAATATATTTTCTAACAATCTTCAGTCGTTTCAGCTTTGTCAGCCAATCAATCAATTTTCGGTCAAATAAATATTTTATTTCTATTTTTTTTTTCTCTGTACGCATGGGAAAAATGTTACAGGAAGACTAACAAATTTATTTTTACCACAGGTATAGAATTCACAGTTAAATGACACATATCACAATTAAACAATTACGTGATGCAGTCGTTTATTAACCATAATGTTCAAATGATGGCAACGTCTGGACGCGTTCACGTATCAAAATTATAACGTCGCGCTATACGGTGTTTATTAACGACCGCGGAACGCTTCGAACCTGTGTTTTATTCACTATAGGTTGACTATAGTCGGTCAGACGAAAATAAATGAAGTATAGTGTGGGCGCCGCGTGCCGGTAGTATTGGAGCGAAAGCCCAGACCGCTTCTCGTTTGCATTACGCAACAATCTGTTTAACAAACGTACTAACAGACACTGACAATAAGACCGGTTTTGGCGCCCATTTTCGCTACTATTGTGGTCGGTCATTAAGATTACGGACGTGTGAGTGTAAAATTAACACGCCTATGTTAGTTCAGCTGCGATAACAAAACGCGGACGACGTGTTTTGAAATTTCAATTCGGAAAAACCGCTTCTCCCGCGCGAAGTTGTGAAAATTCCGAATTTGACATTTACCCATTCCTTTTTCGAATTTGACAGTTTTAGTGTTGTGAAGTGCGTTGATGGTGATCGGATCATTGTTAACCTCGGTAGTGTTCAACTGGAACCTGATACGGTGAATGGAACTCTTATCAGTGTCACGCAACTGTGATAAGGATTTGTGAAAGTATTTTAAACTACACGCGTAAGATTTTATGCTTTATAAACTAAGTGTTTTGAAATCGATATCGCTTAATTCGACTTATGAATAATACATAAAGGAAGGAACACGCTACGCCCTGTTATGTTAGTACATTAAACTGGCTAAATAGTTTAAATTGTGCGTGTAAACTGAAAGTGAACCGTCTATATTGAAATCATCGGTGATTGATTTTCTACGGTAAGAAACTTGTTTGTTTAATGTACTGCTGATAGTTATGCGCGGATTATGTGCATACATTAATAAATTATAGCTTTATCTTCAACACTATGTTCTCACGTTTTGTACGTAAATGTTGCATAAAATGAATGAAGTGTCTAGCTTCCTTATCTGTGACAGTTGTTAGCGTGATGACCGACTTGGATCTGTATTGAATTAAATATATGGGTCAAACTAAAAAGACGTCATAATTTAAATTACGACGGTTTAATTTGGTATAACTTAAACTAATGGCTTATTTTACCACTCTTCTATAAACTGTATTTACCAGATACCTATCTGTTTCAAAAATGGAACAAAATTTTGTATAAAATAATCTAAGTAATTTAATCGGAACTTTTTGAAGGTTGTGAAACAGACCCTTCGTTAAACAATACAAAACGAAAATAGTATTTTTTTTCATTCCCTCATCATCTTGGGTTTTGTCTTTTTCCAACTACGTAGGGTTCGACTTCCAGTCTAACCGGTTGCAACTGAATATCAGTGTGTTACATGGAGCGACTGCCTATCTGACCACAACCCATTTACTGTGCAAAACGAAACCTCTTAGTTAGACGGGTTGTCAGACTTCCTCGCTTCTAACTAACCGCAACATTTCCTTTTTTTTTGCATTCCCTTTTTTACATATTTAATTACCTACTCTCCATTATCAATTTCACCAGAATACATTTATCTGAACTATGTCAGTGAATAATTTATTATAATTACTGCAATGTTGATAAGGTCAAACTCGAGTTCAGTTGTTAACAGTAGGTAAACGTGAATGGTCTATAGCCTATACATCGTTTGCATATCCTATTCTAATAATAATTAGCGACTGTGGAAGAATACTGCAATTCTTCCTATTAAAATATAGGTATTTAACCGTGGGTTTTTTATCCGATGATTAAATATTCCATTAAAATAAAAGATTACGAGTTTTATAACAACAACACTGATACCTATCTACATGCATTTATGATTGCTTTTTATCTAAATACAATATTACTTGCAACGCTTATTGGCAAATGCGAAGATAATTAATTTACATAGGTCGTTTTTTTATGATACCCGAAGGGTGTCAAACTGTATCCTGTTACTGAGATTCTGCTGTCTGTCCGTCTATTATAGGAATGTATATTTCGACCCGTAATAAGTAGGCAGACATTTAAATTGTCACAGAGTGCGTACTATTATGGCCACTATAAAAAGAAATAATAAAAATAAAATAAAGGCGGGTCCCTATAGGACATTTAACAAATGTGTTCTTGTATGTTTGTATTTTTTAACCCTTAGTTTTCTGTATCTGAAGTAGATTTGATAGAACAATGTAGGACATTATCAATACGCAGGAATTATAGATAGGTAAAGTGTAGCGTAAAATGCAAATTTCTACTCCGTAGGGTCATTGGTCTAGAGTGCAGTTATTACATGCAATACTCGCGAATTGAAGAAACTGCAAGCATTTACCTTCACACGTACAATGTTAATAGCTGAAATAATGAGGTACCTTTCCGGCCTCGCCCTATTCCGGCACAAATACGAAATGCAGTAATGTTGTACAATTAACACTTAAGGAAAATACGTATTTTTTATTAGTGTTAGGTACTAATTAAAGTTGCCTGCACACGTTTTAATTTTTTGGTTGTTATTAATTATTGCATTAAATCAGGCAAATTAAATTAAAAATTATAAAACATATTTTAATTATTTATTTATATACTTTTATTTGCCATCGATTCGCTTAGAAGAAGAATAGATAATCTTATCAAGAAGTATAATTTATTCATACAAACATAATGCTAACAATATATGTGCTTAAAGAGCTAAGGGTTTGACGGCATAGTGGCTATAAGCGATTGGTTGCTACGTTGCGTGTCGCTAATTTGATTACCGCACGGAATAAATGTTTGTATGACTTACAGATAGTTGTTCCGAGTCTGACTATTTGTGCATGTGAGTTTATATGATTGTAAATGCCCCACGATATAAGAGAAATTACTAACGCATTGTTTATTTATTAAGTAAAAATTAACAAATAATTTACTTATCGAAGGGTTGGTTCCTTCGCGTCGCCATGTCAAACGTCAATCAAATAACAAAAAAGATCTACACGCAACTATATTACCGTTGCGTCGACGCATCCAAGATCGACAATCGATCGTTCATCGACTCATCGTATAGTTTCCCAGAATAGACGATGGAAAAATTCTTCGAACCGCCTAAAACGATGCTAGTACTCAATATAAAAGACGGTGCCCCTGAAGAAGGATGTATTTGAAGAGTTGACTCTCATCATTGTTATTGTTCTTTAGTGATTACGTAGAGTGACTCGGAAAATTAATTTTCCGCCGTAGCTGCCTATTGCAAAGGTATGTCAGATAATTCGTTAATTTTTTTGACATAAGGAAATTCTTGAAAGATTTAGAAATTATAAATTAAAAATTAAAATTAAAAATACTATAAATTAGAAAAAAATTATGGTTTTGAAAATTATTTCGAAAAAAGTTTTTTTTTTTAATTTCAAAATGGTTTTGAAAATTATTTCGAAAAAAGTTTTTTTTTTTAATTTCAAAATGGTTTTGCAAAAAAAATGTACCGACCGATTAATTTTTTAAATTGTTTGCGCTAATCTACATCATTATCATCTTTTGTGTTGAATACCTACGCGAAAAATATTCTTTATAGGTCATTTTAACTATCGATTGCGCCCTTTTCACAGTAATTTTCAGGTTTTCCATGCTCTATAGTATAATTATTTCCATGAAATGCGCCACTCCCTCCGGCTGCATGACCGATAATTATTCATGTGGGTTAGTGAGCTGACATACAAATTACAACTAACATAAGTTTCAGTAAAAATAGGGCTTCATGAAAATGTTTTTTTTTTTAAAGATGAATGATCCACGGCTTTTTTTTTTTTTTTTTTTTTTTTATAGACGGGAAATCATCAAATAACTTCCCCCGCCCTGGGCGGGGCGGGAGGGAGTGTCAGACTTTTACTGACTAAAACCCGTCTATGTTCCTTCATGTGCCCTTTGCGTTCCGGGGGCGCGGTATCTCTTTCGAACAACCCGCAGATGATCCACGGCTTACAAAGCACCTTTATGCAGACACCTTTTTATTATATCAGTGTTCCGTCTTGAAGCATTGACATAAGTAAAGACATAAAAGAAGTAAAGTGGTCCGTGATTGTACATGCTTTCTTAACTGCCATGGCTTACATCTTCATAAAAATTTTGTAATTTTTTATATTCACCTTCATTGTTTTCACGTATAGAAGCAACAAGAATATTGTAACCAAGTTTTTGTAAAAACCAAATTGAAAGAATAGTGTCCATGGATTTTCTTGCTCGTTCTTCTCTATAGAGACCTACGTTTTGAAACGAGCAACTAGCTTTAATTTTTAAACTGTAACTTTTTGACAATTCAAAAGTGCCTGTAAATGGTCTTATTGAAATAAATGCTTTGACTTTGACTTTTCCAGTCAATAACGGGAACTACTTTGTACTTCATTACACTTTGAACTCATTACATTATCTTTAGCAATTAAGTGTAGGTTAATTAAAGATCAACAGTTTATTGCAGTTTGAAATGCTACAATAACTGGCATAGCAACTACAATTTAAAACTTTATTTACCTTCTATTATGATGTTTCGGCGAAATCGTTGATGTGTAAGAATTGAGTCGGATTTTACAGATTTTTTAGTTCGCGTTTACGTACTAAATTTTAGTGTGTTTTACGTCATCTCATAAATTACAGTTACCGACTCACTTCAATGGAAATAGTAAATAACGGTTTTTGTGAGATGCAAATTGAGTAGATGAAGGTACAGTTTGAGTTGTCATAGCTGAATCGATTCTGTATTTTACTTACTAAGTATATGTGGAATTCCTATATGTCAGTAATCAGCCGCATCATTTTTTTTTTAATACTAGTTACAGTCTCTCTATGATTAGAAGTTTGAAGTTTAACACAGTTGGAATTTTTTAAGTAATTGTTAAAATGATGAAAACATATCCTTATTTTTTTATTAACTGTAGATGGTTTGTAATTTAGTTTATATTATTTAAGTTAGTATATTTGAAAAATAGAAACATTTTATTATTAAAATTAAACAACAAGTCTGACAATTCAAAGTAGGTATATTTTCATGCCCTCTCTGTATGAAAAAGAGGCCTTTGCCCTGCAGTAAAACAAACAATCGTTTTCAGTTCAAATGTACATTTGAATAATAAACTATTTAATGATTACGTGAATTAGTAGCAACTACAACTACTACTATTATTTTACGGTTTAGTTTTCCTCAATCGTGTACAGTCAAACAATCAATTTGGTACATAGGCATCAATATGTGTCTACCACAAATAATTGAGTACTCAGCACACTCACAACTTGTTTAAAAATAGTTGCAAGAGTTTTTTTTACCAATGGGAAATCATCAAATGACTTCCCCCGCCCCGGGCGGTGGGGTGGGAGTGTCAGACTTTTACTGACTAAAACCCATCAAGTTGCCTCTTGTGCCCTTTGCGTTCTGGAGGTGCGGTATCTCTTTCGAACAACCCACCACCCCAGCAGGAGTTGCAAGAGTTGTATTCAAAACAGCTTGTTTGTTTGTACTAAAGTAACTAGTAGCAACAGTAAACTTGTCTACCTGGTAGATATACCTATAGTCTTTAGTCACATTTGAATGAGTCAGAAAACCTGAGTTCATATATAATTTTAAAGGTAATCAATCAAGACATGGCCGCTTCCAACCGGTCCTTTTGGAAATCTATGAGAGAGGTCTATGCCCAGCAGTGGACGTCCTGCGGCTGATATGATGATGATGATGATGAATCAAAACATGAAATTACGAAGCTAGACAGGAAAAATACGAGATAAATAAATTATACTTAAACAGATGACCATTGGTTCGAAATTAGTCAAGCAGGTAAATAATTCTTTTAATTTTTTCGGCGATGACTAATTGTAAGTTGCATATACTCGTAGATGGGTGTTTAGTTCTTTTTAAAACAAAAGTGGCGCAGTTTTGAGTTTAATATTATCTTTACATAACAATAATGCCATTGCATTTAGATAAAAACGATAGCGAATTATATCAACATTTTATCAAACTTGCGCATGTGACTGTTGCCATGTGAGTTAAAGATTTAAAAGATTCACTTCACTTATTCTTTATTGATCAAGAGAGGGGTTTACGTAAATAAAACGTTTATATTTAGTCTATCTCATTACAGTATTAAACTTGGCGAAAATATGGGTAACTTCAATTACATTTTGACAGAGAAGAATGCGAACGTTTTTAAATAATGTAAGAATAACACACCTAGTAGTACTGTCAGAAAGAAATCCTTATGGGTAACTTCAAATTTTATTTGGTTAAGATAGGCTTTCTTCTTTCTTTTTTTCACCTACTACAAGGTACGACTTTGGTTACTGCTCCGCTCCCGTGTGACGTAGCGTGATGTCAGAGAGCATAAATTATGAGTTTTGATCTTAACTCTGGTCTAGGTTAGAGGTAACAAACACAAAGTTGACTTTGAAGTGAACTTATCCAGAAGTAGCCTGTTCACTCTAACTTTATAGAGATGAGAGTTGCATGGTTATCTTATACATTTAGATTTTTTGGTGGTTCCAGAGATAACAGCGTTTATACAACCAACATATCTCTTCGGCTTTATATTATTAGTATAGTTCCTCATATATTATAGTTACTATGTAAAGGTCGGAACTTTACAGCTCTTTACAATATTCTTATCTATATCTTCACGATTACTTTAATGATTAACTGTTCAAATAAGGTTTGTGTAGCGAATAGTGTCATGTCCTCCACGACGCGCGACGTATAGGTTTTCATTACCATGCAAGATAAACAAAGACATGAGTATGTTTTGTAGCAATTTTTAAAAATAATAATATAAAATAATATACCATCACGCCTGTATTCCCCGAAGGGTTAGGCAGAGGTGTACCAATGTACACCCACAGTTCGCCGGTATACTTAGGTCCCATGTAATAGGGGGCGAGCCTATTGCCAATAACCGGGCACAAATCCAAACTCCGAGCTGCTACTGAGAAAAGTAATTTTTCTTATTGAATATTATGAAATATTAAAGCTTTCGGTCACGATACTGCGCTGAACTAATTTCAGTTAATATTTTTGCAATGCTTCAAATGCAGTTACTGTAAAACATTAAAAGATTTCGTTCAATATTTTTCACTGTTATTGTCACTTTGAATATGTTATGGTGATATAATTGAACTCAGGTAGTTTCTAAGATTAGCGCAAAAAAAACAAACATTTCATCTTTATAATATTAGTTATGTAGTATTGATTGGGCACAGTAATATAATGGTGCATTTTCAATAGTCGGGTGACAGCCAATCCTTTTTATAATTTATTAATGTCTGTAAGTAGGTACTCGCTGAAATTCAGTCAAATCTAGTTCGACTAAAAACGTATTTTTTTTCCTATTTTTGGAAGTAGTACCTAGATTTGAATTTGGATATTTTCAACGTTGATTCATTTTAAAACCTACGTATATTTTGAAATGACCTGTTCACATTGGATAGTAATTTAAGTTCAGTTTAGACAGTCGACAGTTTCGTCATTCGACAAATTAAATTAGTTATCAAATTATTTAGATATTTTGGGTTGACTCATTTTGGCAGGTCTAAAATCACATGTAGTTGGGAAAAGGCCAGACAGGGTTTAATTTCCAAGAACATCTACGGTAACGGTAGACTTGAAAGCTAAACTAAAATTGAGCCAATGACCTTGAGGTGAATCAAACGAAACACTTCACTATCCAAATATAAACCGTCAAAACTTGATATAAGGCACATGGGTGAAAGATCTGTCTGGTCTGGATTCTTGCGCCAGATTGCCAGAACCGTTTGTTTATCTTGACGCTGAAGAAACTCTTTTTTCATATAACATTAGTCTATTTGTGCGTAAGAGGTTAGCACTTATTCAAGATTGGTGATGGAATAATATCAATTTTCAACGCAGGAATTTAAACATAACACAACATTTTTTTATCTTATTTAACAATATTTACACAAAAAAAAAATTACTACTTTTTTTATAATTAAAATAAATGATTTGACTTCGATAATTCAATTACTTCGGAAAATGAGATTGACGTAAGTTGGTTCTTTTTAGCAAGAGTAAACCATTCCATAGATGGTATGGAATGATTATTCCAATTTTTCCAAAATTAATACACACCTATTTATGTAAGTTTTATTAAAAGCAAGGTTGATTGTAATTTTAACATTATTAAATATTTACAAACTTTTTTTTTTATTTCACTAATATTAACAAAAAAAAAGGAAACTACAACTATATAGGGCATTAAAAAATTCCTCCGCATCGCCGTCAACTGGAAAAGATGTAACAATTTATGTAAGTAGGAAGAATACTCGAAGGTCCCCCTTTTAAGGTGCCGAACGCCAAATATTGAAGTAACGCTACATAAATTAGACATAATGTGTGGAATGAATAACCGACCATATTGAAATCTATAAGTGTTCGAGTTTGCATACAAATTATCAGACGTAATTCATTATGATTGAAGAGTTGGCTTGTTTTGGCCGGTGATTCGCTCACCTGTTTCGTAAATATAATAATATAGGTAAGTAATATAATAATACCACACTATTATTGTTCTACTACACGGTGAAGGCCTCTTCTTTTACAGAAAAGGTACAAGCATTGATCACCACGTTTGCTCAATGCGGATTGATTTTCTGACGATGTTTTCATGACATCGATGTCAGTGATGTCCAAGATGTAGGTACTTAAACTGAACGTAATGAATAGAAAAGTCAGCGTATTAGCGTCATAGTTAGGGGCGTGCCCGGTATCGACTCCGTAACCTTGTACATGAAAGACGGGCGCCTTAACCACAGGGCCATTCGTAAATATGACGTCGCGTCCATTAATTTCAATTGTAACTCAGTTTATTTAGGTTAGGCATGTGCCCAATATACTGTAACATTGTACACTTAGTTCGCAATAATCGCCTTAACTTCGACTTTGACCCTAAAGGGGTCGCGGCACCGGTTGAAGTCCAAACTACCAATTTATTAAACACAGATAATGTTTTACACACAAAACACAATAAAAAAAACAGGACTAGGTAACTGTCTAGTCCCGTTATTCTATTTTCAAATCGTGTTTATGTTAAATGAACTATAAACAAAAAAAGAAAAAAGTGACACAATTCATTTTATTATGGAATAAGAATATTAATTATTCATCATCTGCCTAGCCTTTTCCGAACTATGTTGGGGTCGGCTTCCAGTCGAACCGGATGCAGCTGAATATCAGTATTTTACATGGAGCGACTGCCTATCAGACCTCCACAACCCAGTAATGGGTAATACGATACTCTTGGTAAGACTGGTTGTCAGACTTTCGGGCTTCTGACTAACAGTAACGACTGTCAAAGATCTACAAATCACAGCTGGGACCAACGGCTTTACGTGCTTTCCGAGGCACGGAGGAAACTCGCTATAGTAAATGGCCACCCATCCACAGACCAACCTCGGCAAGCGTGGCTTAACCCGGAAGATCGGTCTATGCGGCTGTAATTATTTAGCCACGAGCTCCTATCATAAGAATATTAATAAGAATTAAGAAGAATTATTATTAAGAATATTAATTATTACTTCATAAAATTAGTATCTAATACGTAATAATTAGTAATTACCTATGTAGTGAAATAAATGCCTTATTCAAAAGTGAACTCCCACTTATTTATGTAAATAAATTCAGTTCATTAACTTGTTAAATGTTAAGCCGTGACTTGTCTAAACTTTACATTTTTATTATTAGAATATTATTACCGATGATGTCAATCCTTTTTTTTTACTATTTTTTTGGAACACTGTCTCGATGGCTTTATTAAACAGTTTTGAATGCCTTATTAGATTTTTTAGAAACATTAACTTTTTCTTAAATAGGTAAAACATGAATAGGGTATGCCTACACAAATACCTTCTTAATTAAACTTGTTCTGAGATGTTTTTTAAATAATATTAAAACAAAATTATAGAAGATACTCTTACTTGTCACAAAAAAAAAATGTTATCAAGCTTGCAATTTTTTTTTAAGGAGGGGAAGTCATTAAATAACTTCTTCCACTCTAGGCGGAAAGGACGGGAGTGTCAGACTCTTACTGACTAAAACCCACCCGTGTTCCTCCTAATGATCCTTGCGTTCCAGGACCGCGGCACCCTTTCGAACAAATTCCGGTGATACGTATTACACTTATAATAAGAGCTTAGTGAAGTCTAAACTGAGCAAGAATATTAAGAATATTGTTGAAAAAATAAAATCGGAGGTATGCTAATTTTAACCATATAACCAGTTAAAGGAAATAAATCAACAACAATTTAATGGCATTCGAAAATTAAAAAATGACAAAAAAAAATCCTTTTGCTATATATTATAGTTTTTGACAGCCAATGACTTCCTTGTATGGCAACAACAAAATTACTATTCAAAATTAACAAAAAACCTATTTTATAGTGTGTTACAATAGCGCCATAAGGTCGATCGCGGTTTGGTTAGTAACTCATAATTACACAACCAATCATTATACATTCCAAGGTTACGAATGATCTGAAGTGTGGGTGAAGGTTGCCTTAAAAAATTCAAACAGACCGAGACAAACCCGTGTGACGGGACACGTATCAAACGATCTTCTGTTGGTATCTGCTCAGGAGGTATATTTATACTTCTACACCTACTAATCCGTACTTCCTTACTAATATTATAAATGCGAAAGTAACTCTGTCTGTCTGTCTGTCTGTCTCTTCTTCACGCCTAAACCACTGAACCGATTTCAATGAAATTGAGTACAGATATAGTCTGGGACCCGAGAAAGGACATAGGATAGTTTTCATCCCGGAAATCCCCCGGGAACGGGAATTATTAATCCACGCGGACGAAGTCGCGGGCAAAAGCTAGTAATATTATAAAGAGGTAAAGTTTGATTGTCTCTTTGGTTTGTAAGAGGTAATCTCCTAAAATACTAGTCCGACTAGTCTCGGTTGGTCGGCTTGCTATTGCCGATCGTCAAATGTTTTATGCCATATTTGGAGCCAATATTGACGGAATGTCACACTCATGAATAAACTCTGAAATATAAAAAAAAAACAATGCATTTAGGTATGAAACAGCTATTTTATTTTTATGCTTTAATGTTGACTGAAAAGTAAATTTTGTTTGTATTCATAAATTTTGTCCCCACTTATGTAAATATAACTTATTCGCAATTTCTCAGAGGTGTGACGTTTAATAACCTAGTAACAAAACGGGTACGTTAAAGTTATGTGTGTCTCCTTTTGAAGGGTAAATGACATGTGGTAGGTATCCTTTACCCGGTTTCCGTTGCAGAAGCTTTAAAAAACAACTTAAATGTCAATGTAATGTAATGTGTAATGTAATGTATACAAGTTTTCCAACAAATTTCAGCAAACAGAAATCAGCTAGAAGAGAAAATCATGCTCATGAATCAATTTATCATTTTACTTCATACTAAAGAAATCATTCACCGTCAAAAAAATCGGTAGAGCCTATCACTAATGATACTGCTAGTGTACTCTGTAGGTCAATTCTAAAATTAAATAAAGTTTTGCTACCAAAAGGAAACAGCGTTGCCGAAAGTTCGCTACTTTTAGTTTTGCTATTCGCCGGTAGATGTCGCAAGTAACCTGCTAGTGTAGATTGTGTTCAAAGATTTATTTTGATTTTCTGTAATTAATGGTTGAAATAAAAAATTGTTTTAATATAGGTACCATAATTATAGAATATTTTTACGCTTAGATAATTGTTTGAAGAGTTTAAAAAAAAAATTGTTTGGTTTGGTTTAAAAAACTTTAGTTACTACTATTCACTTGTAGATGTCGCTAAGCATACCATGTGATTGTTTTGAGATAAATGTAAATAGATGTCGCTAGTTATTCACTAGACGAAAAGCACTTTTTCATACTACCTGTTTAGTGTTTGTTTACTTTATTAAACATGTTGTATTTATTGAAAAAACAACTATGCATTATTAAGTTAATACTTGGAATAACCCCATGAACTTGAATGATACCAGAGATACGTAGTGATAGGTGAAACAGAGCTTTCGAGACCACCATATATTTTATTAATTCAAAAATATAATGCAAAAAATCAGTCGACCTAATTTTAAATTTTCTCTTCTTCATAGTCACAACAATTGTTACATACCTATGGGACAATCGTTAATTATAATATATCGTTCACTTAAATGCAGATTGCAAAGAAAAAGCTCACCTGTAGATAATAAATTATAAATCATCATAACTCACTGGGACCATGGGAACACCATAAGTTGAAACGTATGAGTCAATGAGTCAAAAAGATTCCATCAATGGGATTCTATAGTTTCTTAGTATATGGCCTACGAGCGTGACGGATTCGTAATCAAGATGATGGTGAATTAGTTAATACCGAAAAACCCCGCCTGGCGGCGCTTGTGTAGTAGTGACGTTTCGTTTCTACGGAAAATGACGCGGGGCTACGAAACATACGTGCATGACGCGTCGCGGTGACGTAGCAACGCTTGGCCAAGGTCAGCGGTATTATACTACGATTATGCGGTCGCGTTACATAATTTTTAGTTTTATTTATAAACTTGAATGTTTTGGTTCCATTTTTAAATTGATTTGGGTTTTATTGAGTTTTTAAATAGATTGATTTTTTGACTACTTTTTTTTATTTTGGCGTCTGAAAATGGTTTTGAAAAACAATTTGTGTACCTTTTCCGAGTGATATTGCGGAGGATAGATACCTACATTAAAAAGCGTTTAATTAATAAATTATGTTTTTTTTTATGAATTAATGACGTCTTCAATTTATGTTATACATTAGTATAAAAAAACAAACTTTGCAACCTAATAATTTTTATTTCACCGAATGAACTCGACTATTAGGTAATATTCTATCAATGATTTATTCATAGCTTAAAGGTCATTGTCCTTTAAGATATAAATAAGGATAATCGTGTGAATTGTATAAAAATAAACTAACTATATTTATCCTTCTTTCCTTCCTGTATATGACATAATTACTACGTTCAATACTATAACAGGAATAAAATGTTAAGGTTATAGAAAGTAGACGCCAACCTTGACACGTTGGAAATTCCGAATTAAGCGAAAAACCTATCGATTTTATTGGCCCGATTTTATGTTGTTAATCTCTGTATCAAAGGAAAAATATCGGATCTGAGGATAAGGGTAAACGGTTAATTCCCCAAGCCAACTGAATAGGTAGTTACTGGTAGTTACAAACAATTTTTTATAAAAACTATTTTTATAACGTTATACTTGCATTGTTTCATTAATGTATAATTCAGGACTTTTTTGTATAAATTATTGGTATTGTAAAAATAAATACCTACGTGAGCACATGTAAATGTACCATATATATTAAAGGAATCGCAATGACTTCGCATTTTAAGAAACTGAATCGGTTAAACTCATTGGGAATTTGAAAGTGTAAAAAAATCACCGTCCCCTATGACTATTTCATGTGAAGCGCGAATGTAACCGGTTAAAAGTTCAATAGAAAAAAAATATAATGCCTGCCTAGTCGAACAGTTGTGAGTCACGCGTCATTATTGTTAATATTATATGCATTTAGATTTGCATCGTGAGTAAAATTGAACGGAATTTTTCGTTCGCCGGGTTTTCCATACCTTATGGAATGGTTCATCGCTTGTAATATTCCTAACAGGGCGTTTAGGTGAAAAAAGACTGACATTGTGTGAAACGGAACTCCTTATAATCAGTATTATTTAAATGCTATTAAAAGCTGAGTTTCCATGAGACATGGGAATTGAATGAAACCTAGTGTGTCATCTTTTTTTACTATACGGTTTGTCACACATGCCTAGTGTATGATGTTAACAATCATAGAGTAGATTAAAATTTTTACATTGGTGAAAAATATATTCCACTGTCCAAGATTTTGTAAAACCAAATTGAAGAAAAGGAGTGTCCATGGAGTTTCATGCTCGTTCTTCTCCATAGAGATCTACGCTTTGGAACGAGCGACTAGCTTCAACTTTAAACTGTAACTTCTTGACATTCAAAAGTGCCTGTAGATGGTCTAATTGAAATAAATGCTTTGAATTTGAATTTGAATTTGTCATAAAAAAATGCATACTGCGTTACTCTTATCATAACTTATATTCAAAGATTTTATGTCGGGACGAGCTTTTGAGCTTGACCCCCTTCAGTAACAAAACCAACTGAAACAAAACTAGAAATAAGTTTATAATTTCCTGATAATTTAGAATTGAATGCAAAATTGTACCTATGCTTTTATCTACTTAAGCTTTCAACAACTGAAAATATTTATTTTATGTAATTTACTTTTATCTTCGTCCGTAACAAATTTTGACAATTTAGCTAGGTAAATGATTTGGATTACAGCTATATATAAGTGGTGAAATGACTATAGTTATTAAGTTATATTTTTGAAATAACTGCATTTCAATGATTTTTTTTTTCATTTAAATGGCAAATAGTTTAAATTACATTGTCGTGAAATAACGAAGCTATGACGGTTCTCCAATGTAATAAATGGAGTATAAATTGAATGTTTTCAGTTTATTGCTTATTTTATTGCTAATGTTCATAGTTCAATGTGAATCATATAGGGAAATATTTTTCAATTAGATAAATATAAATATGGTTGCAATTTTCATAATATACATACATAATTTTGCTTTTACGACCTTAGTACCTTTATTTGCAAGTCATTCTTCTGATAAATAAATGGTTTAATCAACGGTAATACTCTATTAAACTACGTAGTACCTATGGTTGTAAAGTTAATTAGTGTCCTGATATTATTTTATAAGGCTTCCATACGACGAATTCCATGACGAATTTTAGCAATTACTTGAATCTCTTACGTGGGGAATAATTGGACTTTAAACTGGACCTTATTTTTCGACACAGTGATAATACCAGCCTGTTATTGTCTCACTAAGAATGTCTTTTCTTATATTGAAAAGGCACAAGCATTGATCACCACGCTTGCTCAAGGTAGTATAATTTTCAATATTCACCTCAACATCCTGACAACAATCAAGAAATCTGACAACTAGTCTAACCAAGAGGTATCCTGTTGCCCAGTTACTGGGTTGTGGAGGTCAGATAGGCAATCGCTCCATGTAAAACACTGGTATTCAGCTGCATCCGGTTAGACTGGAAGCCGACCCCAACACAGTTGGGAAAAGGATAAGCAGATGATGATCCTACTTAAAGTTATTCAAAATGAATTCCTTAACCGGGTTGAAATATATTGAAAATTAGCTCTAGGTTTTCCCTTTTTAAGTAAACAAGGATTGTATCGAATCACCAATCACCCTGTATTAATATAGGTAAGTTTCATAATATACTACGTCATTCGGACGTTTGTTAGTATTTTGCAAGATATTTTTCTAAAAAAATGAAGTTGCGTATGTATGTTATGCATATGAAATTTTTCAAGAGATCAAAGATGCTTTATTAATTAGCTTTGTGGTTTTTATGACGTATTCCATGTTTTTTTCTTATACCAAACAAAATTGTGTAAGATTTTATATTGACTTAGTAATCTGGTTTCTTTGGGGGATTTGAAGTCAATGTTAAGTTAAAGTTATTTATTTTAATTAGACTATCGAAAGGTATTTTATACGTCTAGATTCTATCAGCCAAACAAATGAAATTCTAAAACATATCTGCCCCCCTAGCCAAGTCACAAACAATGATCGTAAACGCTCGGTAGGTACCAATAGATTTTCAACTTTATACCCCAGATCCTTAAGTTGAAAATCTATTAAAGATTTCTAAGCGTTAGCGACTGGAAAGAACGAAAACGCTATGCAATCTTCACTAGATCTTCAACTTAAAACCAAGCACATAAAATTGAAGATCTATTAAAGCCTACCACCGAGCGTTTACGATTATCGTTTGCGACTTGGCTAGGGGGGCAGATATGTTTTAGAATTTCATTTGCTTTGTATGTTACGCTTTCACAGCGAAACTCTGAACCGATTTTCATGAAATTTACAGACAGAGAGTACAGACTAAGTTTGAACCCCAAGAAAGGACATAGGTTACTTTTTACCCGACTACGGCGAAGCAAAAAGGAGGGTTATGAGGTTGACCGGTATGTATGTATGTATGTATGTATGTATGGATGTTCATCTGTTCCCTCATAACTTCTAAACCATCTAACGTATATTGACAAATGAGGTGTTATTGGAAGCGTCTAAATTGCCCGCTGGTTGTAGGCAACGTTATGTTGCAATAAATTGTATGTGGCGCCCTCTAGGGCTCGTAAAGATGTGAAATAATATTTTTTTTCTTCCAAATATGGTCGTGTCGCATATCAAATTAAAGGGCCTAATTAGCACATTTCAAATATATATATTGTATTACTAAATTGTACATGGCACCCTTTAGAACGCATCATAAACCTAGCTAACCAACCAATATTTTGTTTGGGAGACCTAACAGATTATTCCATATATTGTGTATATTTTGCAGTTCCAGTAATATTACGTATATAAAGGTCTAAATTTGAACCCCAAAATAATTTAAATAAAAAAGAAGTTTAAAAAACTAAAACCCGACTACAAAAATTCACGTTCTAAAAAGTATGAAACAAGAAAACATTCTCATCTGAAAGCCGTGGTCGTATGCCACTTAATCCGGTAAAACAGTAGGTATGTGTATAGTAATAGAACATTAATCTTTAGCACTAAAGTTTAGGGCAAAGTGGCATAAGACCACGGCTTTCAGATGAGAATGTTTCCTTGTTTCATACTTTTTAGAACGTGAATTTTTGTAGTCGGGTTTTAGTTTTTTAAACTTCTTTTTTATTACTTGCTAAGGACATAGGTTACTTCGTTTGCATTCGCGATTACCGACATTTACACGTGTTGATGCTAAAGTATTAATGGGCATGATAAATTAAAACAATTATCTATCACCCTACTTCGAATACAATCATACAATAATGAACTGTATTGTCAACTGTCTTCATATACAGCTATACTTGACAGGAAACTTGCTCACTACTACAGTTTATCTATTAGATATTATTATGAGTTAATAGCCTGAGTAAATATGGTTATTATCCTTATTTTATTATTCAATTACACACATACTTACCTACACGACTTAATATGTGCGGAGTATGTATTTCCTTCTCGAAAAACCATAATTTCTGTTGTCAGGCTGCATGTCAAAAAAAATATAAAGCAAAAAGAATCTGTTGAAGGATCGTCCACTAACAAACAAAGTCTCATGATAATAATTTTAGTGGCTCCCAAAGCAAAACTTAACGCCAATTAATCCTTAGGCTATACCTGTAATCATGTCTAGACTAACTTTAACCTCTAGTAACATAATTATAGAAACGTTAGTATTTCTATCTCAGTTTGAATCAGACAAAAATGCCTCTAATTTACCTTTACTTTTGGTGAGATTTTGGCATCGATTTATCGCTTACATGAGATTGCAACTAGATTTTGAACGTTTATTTTAAGTAGAGTATTAGTAGTGCCCTTTACCTTTCTGTTAAAAAAAAGGAAAATCGAATCAAATTGCAGGAAATCCCAATCGCTCAACCAAACCAAAATATTTCCATAAACGGAAAATTATTGGACACGTTTAATTAGTCATAAGCACCAACTCTTTCATGCAGTATCTATCTTTTACATGGCGGTGGAAATGTGGAATGTTTAGCTGCAACTGAATGGGCTAACGGCTTCCATTAATTTATTCTATGACGTACTTCCATTATATGACATAGTTATATGGGTGTTCAAAGTTCAGGATTATTCTGAATAGTGATATCTCTTAGTCATTATGCATGATTTCTAGTATTTGGTTTAAGGATTTAGGGCAATGGGTCAATGGTCAGTCATCAAATTTCATCATTATTATATCAATTGTGGCTAATTTTCTTGTAACTCAATAATATCTTGTTCTAAAGCACACCTCAGAATTTGAAACTCAAGGAAACATAGAAAAAATAATAGTGAACATTATCTTAATGTTATTAGTAAAATATTACAACGCCACACAACAGCTGGGAATATAAACAATACACTCTCAGTCAGTTAAACGGGATGAGGATAAATTATTAATATCCAATGTTTGCATGGATGTAATATTAAGTCATTCATTCAATAATGCTCTATAAATAATCGTACGTTTAGTTTTGTGGTTACACACAATGTGGGCTAATTATAGTGGCAAATCATACGATTGAAAACATACCCGACAGGCGCTGTCCTGCCGAAATGCAGCGCCACCTATCGGGTCCAATCGTGAACCATTCTGGACGCTCTCAAACACACATTAAAATCTGTCCAGCCCTTTTGGAGAAGTTCAGTGACGTATACACGTACAGAAGAAGGGTTATTCCCAGTTGTCCCCACTGTGAACGCCACCACTGGTGACAAATGGGATTTCTTTCCATAAAATGTCCCATTTGCCACCAGTGGTGGCAATTGGGAATGGCCACTCTTTTTGTTCCCAATTGCCACCAGTGGTGACAATTAGGACAAATAAAATGATACGCCTCCATACTAGTACGGTACACAAAACGAGAGAAATAAAACATTGCACAGACTAATCAAGGTTTTATTCACAATAAGTCCATTTTTTTTAAATACGTAATCCTTTATTTCCTAGGGTTTTATCACAGAGTTACAAGCTTCAATGATCAAATTATTGTAAATACTGCATTGATTAATCTTTGATACACCATCTTGGAAAACAACTGAGTAAAATAATAGGTGGTAAGTTAGAATATTATAAAACGTCAATTATTGTGAATAATATACTGATGTCCAAAAAGGCTCGATTGGCTGTACATAATGGCGTGCTGGTGCCTACACTTATGTATGGAAGTGAATGTTGGGTATGGCAAACGAGGCATGAAAGTAGGATTAATGCTGTGGAGATGCGTTCCTTGCGAAGTATGTGTGGTGTAACTTTGAACGATAGAGTGAGGAATGAGATTAAACGAGAACGTTGCGACTTAAAAGAGGATGTAGTGACAAAGGTTCAAAAGGGTATGCTTAGATGGTTCAGTCATATTGAAAGGATGAGTGAAAGGCGACTAACAAAAGGTTTTTATGTGGCAGATGTGAGTGGCAACGCCGGGAGGGGACGCCCTAGAAAGACCTACCCTGATCTTATTGGTGAGGTTCTTCAGAAAGGTCGGGTGTGCAGCAGTACTCGTAACCGGCGTGCTTGTATGACCAGATGTATGAACGTGAACGAGGCGAAAGTAGTATGTAAGGATCGTAGCAGGTGGCGTTCTGTGGTTTCTGCCTATCCCCATGGGAAAAAGGCGTGAGTTTATGTATGTATGTATGTATGTGTATGTATGTAATATACTGATCTGTGATAAATAATAATAAGAAAGTTTATCATTGAAGCTTGTAACTCTGTGATAAAACTCTAGGAATTAAAGGATTACCTATTAAAAAAAAAATGGACTTATTGTGAATAAAACCTTGATTAGTCTGTGCAATGTTTTATTGCTCTCGTTTTGTGTACCGTACTATTATGGAGGCGTATAATTTTATTTTTCCTATTTGTCACCACTGGTGGCAATTGGGAACCAAAAGAGTGGCCATTCCCAATTGCCACCACTGGTGGCAAATGGGACATTTTATGGAAAGAAATCCCATTTGCCACCAGTGGTGGCGTTCACAGTGGGGACAACTGGGAATAACCCCAGAAGAATTATTGTATACAAGCTTATTAAAAAAAAAGGGTAAATACATGGATCAGCTGATTTTTTATTGCGATTTCAGGGCTGGTCCCATACAGACCTGTTTTCAGGTTTATGATAAACCAAGACTAAAGTTGTATGTATAAATAAATTACCTAAATTTTTTGTCACCCAATTTGATCTAAACTTTAAAATCAAATCAAAAATCAACCCTGAAATGTACCATAATCCACGTAATCTATGATTTCATCAGGAAAACCCGGTGAAATCACTAAAATCAGTAAAGTATCTGCTTAGTCATACGTCATACATGTTTAATTGTTCAAACAGCCGTGACGAGTACAATGTGTGCTACTTATGGTGATGTACTTGGCAGCCGTATCATATCGCGAGGTTTTCCCATACGCTAGTACTTACTAGTTCATGCAGGATGCTACTGAAGTCATGAATGGACGAATTTCAGAGGCATGCGTCAAGATTGTAGGTTCATTGAGTTGGGTGACGATGAATGCAGGCCGCTTCCAACCAGTCCTTTTGAAAACCTATGGGGGGGGCCTTGTGTCCAGCAGTGGATGTTCTGCGGCTGATATGATGATAAGATGGGTGACTGCATTACCATTTTGATTTAAGCATGTACATAATGTTTTAGTCTAAGGCCTTTTTCCATTTCACTGTAGACTTTTTAATTTTGACAAAATTAACCAACCAACAATTTCTCAATAATTTAGTTTAATGATTTTACCGGCGAACTGTGGGTGTACATTAGTACACCTCTGTCTAACCCTTCGGGGAATACAGGCGTGATGGCTTATAAGTTATACTGGGTCTGGCTGTTTGTGTACCTATAGTAAAATATCAATCAGAAATATACCTAATTATATTTAGGTACTTATGGCGGCCAGTTAGAGGGATCCAAAGTCCATTTCCACTGACTCAGTTCACAGCCCTGACTCATTCATTCATCTCTTGATTCGAATGAGAACGTAACCCGGTTTGTAACGCGATATTTTTTGACGGCACTACTGAAATAGAATATTTGACGATATTACCTAATAAATAACTTTTTCGGATATTTAAATTATACTGAAGATAGAGTTTCAAGGTGCGGTTGAAAAGGATTGAAACAAAAAGCTTGATATATTTATACATTTAATTATTTATGAAAATATAACAAGAAATTAAAGACATATATTTCATTTGCATAAAATTATTTAAAAGACAATAAGATTGTGTTTAGGGAAAATCAAACTTATTTTATTATAATGTTACGTGTCATGAACCGTTAACTGCAAACCAGTTATTTAATCACACAAAAAAATAGGATCCGATAAAATGATGAACGATTTTATAACTTTTTTTTGTCGAAGCTGCATGTACCTACTTAGGATATATGATAGCTCCCAGGGTTACGGAATTTGTTCGTAAGCATCACCGCGGTCCTGGAACGCAAAGAGCATAAGGAGTAACATGGATGGGTCAGTAAGAGTCTGACACTCCTTTCCGCTCAAAGTATGACAGCTCACCTCAAACTCACTTCATCTACATTTATCGATAAAAAAACAATGCAGAGTTTAACATTCCAATATTACGTTTTCAAGACCTTGCAATACCAATTTCAAGGTAGAAAATGCGTACGTGAAAATGGCACGCGAATCATCTGAGATGAAGTCACGACTCGCAGGTGACAAATATTAATTTGTGTAGTTTGTGACTAACTGTACCAACAAGGGGCTCGTGTGGAAACTGAATACCTACGTCTGATTGCATATGAGTTATCTAGTATTACGTTTTCACATAAAATATGTGTATTTAATTTTGTAAAAAAAAAAAAAAAAATACCATCACGCCTGTATTCCCCGAAGGGTTAGGCAGAGGTGTACCAATGTACACCCACAGTTCGCCGGTATATTTAGGTCCCATGTAATAGGGGGCGAGCCTATTGCCATTAACCGGGCACAAATCCAAACTCCGAGCTGCTACTGAGAATTTCATAGAAAAACCCAATAACACTTTGCTCGACCTGGGAATCGAACCCAGGACCTCTAGCGTAGCAGTCGCGCTCAGGACCACTAGGCCAACGAGGCAGCTAAATAAACCCCGTGGTTAATTTTGTAATCTCTTTGTAATTTTTTTTACTTGGAAGCCATTTTAAAGCCGTTATTGTGATTACAGAATAAAACACCACTTCTTTACCAATGGGTATAGTAAAAAAGTAGTGTTGAAAAGTAGTGTAGTGTAGTAGTGGGGATTATGTCAAGGTCCGAACCACCTCAACAAACCTGGTTACTCGAACCAAATATTTATATGTCAAAATAATATAGTGATAAATCATCCCATGGGAACCGTACATTTTTCCGGGATAAAAAGTATCCTATGTGTTATTCCACACTACAATCTACGTCAGTGCCAAATTTCATTCAGATCCGCTCAGCCGTTTAAGCGTGAAAAAATAACAAACATTCATCCATCCATCCATCCATTAATTCTAATAAACTTTTGCATTGATAATATTAGTAGGATTCAGTCAACCAAACAATTTACGCGTGCTTGAGAATTTATCACATTAATTTGTCGTTCGAGAAAAAGCAATTCATTTTCCAACATTTTTCATTCATTTGTTATTGAAGGCCAATGGACATCACACACTTTAATAGTGTCCTACAAAAGTCTCTGTTTACAAACATATCGGTGTTCTTAGTCATTCTCAAATAGAGATATTTTTCTTTTACTTAGCTTGTATTTCCTTTCAAGAAAATATTTATTTTCATCTATGTCTATGCCTTAGCTTCATAAGAAACATAATTATGTTAGTGAAATATGATTCATGACTTCCAAAAATAACCTTCCATATTTCTTATTAACTTTGAAAAGTATTTTGGTAGAAATGTCTATGTGTACTTTTTCGGAACATTGCCAAGCGATTAATCGTTATTTCATGTGATCAAAAGGCCGGACTCCTTTGCAGCCAATTAATCAGCATTACATAATGCCATACATAATGGCAATGCTATTAAACTTTTAAACACGATTTTCATTAACGTGGATGGATTTTAGACAGAATAGTAGGTTATAGGGCAACTACTGTTCTATATAATATGCAGATCAATAGCTTAAACGGCACACGATTCATGTCATGCTGTCACACAAAAAGATTCATAATCTCCGACACGGATCTAAAAAGAAACGATCAAATAGCAAGAACCCAATGACTGGCCAATAATAACGAAAAATCCTATTTTTGTCGTGCTATTTCAACCACAGAACAATGTGTATCCTATTACGGTTACAATAGAAACTATGACGGAGATCAACGTCATGAGTGACTGCAGCTTCCAAGATTTACAATGAAAAAAGGTACAGGGCCTGTACCTATAACCTCCGATCATCAGCTACGTCATGGGTTTGCGTTGCACTTTAAACTGATTAGCTCACGTTGTTCCTATGCTAATGCTAATGAGAAATATGATTCACAGCATCCTAAAATTGTAGCCATTTGTAGATAATTGCATTCCTGCTATGAGGAAAATAGTAGCGTTTTTAGTGTTGCTATGGTATTAACTGTAATTGATATATTTTAAATAAAAAAAGAGTAGGTACTTGCAAGTTAAGGAAATCTGAGGTTATAAAAACAATATGTATTTTTGTAAGCCAAGGATTTTGGAGATATTTAAAGGACGTGGATTATTCGTTAAATAAAAACATGGATAAATTAATGATTACCACCTAACTACCTAAAACGGATTAAAAGCACAAGCTTGAAACATCACTGACTTTGGATCCAATACTAAAAAAAAACAATTGAAGAAGAATAAAAGCTAATGAAATTCATTCAAAAGGTTAAATCACTGAAGAAGTACTTCCAAAATTTTTGAACATCATTTGTTTCAAAACATAAGACTTTTGAAAAATGATTATTAATTTATCTACTTCCATAACTGTATTACACGATCCGCTTACATCATTTAGCCCATCTGATAAGGCAGCAGGAAGACTCATTACAGTCACAGGCAGAGCTTTCTAACAAGTGTCATTAGTAAAACATGCAATAAGTAAAAGGCGACATTTCACCTTTCCTGATTCATCGAAGGCTGCGTCAATGTAGACTTTCGACCGCAGACCGTTCAGATGAGCCCCATCTTAGGGTTAAAGAATGTCCAAACTTAGTCAGCGCAGGGAATTCCGAAACTCATAAAAAATATTTTGAGAGCAACTCATAATGCAGTCTTATTAGACCCTGAAGAGCTTTGACTAACGTTGTTTGCAGATACACAACATCTTTCAAACTTAGTTTGTGAACGGATATGAAAGTTCATTTCAACATTCTTTCATAATTCCGGTACTTTTTCTTTTGGGTTTTCCTCGTCTCTTAAGGTTATGTCCTTCGCAAAGCCCCTTATGGTTGCACTTGGAAAGTTTATAGAAATGTAAAACGACATCGTCAAGGAAACAATTATTTACAATTACAATTTAATTGACAATATAACCCATACTGTTATTCAGAAATAGATTGTCTGCTCTGGGATTTTCTTTAGCGTCGACTGCACTGTTAACCTTGGCGTATTGTCAATTTGCACTAATGGTACAGGACTTATCACTTAGCTTACATCCAATTTCAGGGTCTGGCATGCAGTTGAAGCAAAAAGCGTCGTCTTCCTCATTTCGTTCACCTTCCTTATTTTGCTTTTTTTCATGCCTGGCTGCTCGTTTCATACCGGCAATAAAAATAAAGATTTTCTTAAAAAGTCAAATCTTTTTTACATTTTTATATGACTGAAGTGTCAGTATTACCTATGGTATTATAAAAGTTGATTGGTATGGTATTATTATTATTCGGTCAAAAGTAGTAACAGTAGTAAGTAGTAACAATAGCGCTATTCTGTAAAAACCTCTCTCGGTAAAAGCTAAAGTGAGCGTAAAATGAGCTTTCGGGCCTTAGTATCGTGTGATAAAGCTTACCTCAAGCTTACTTAACCATAACTCACTGAAGGAGATTTTTACACAATGAATCTACGGTTGACATCCGCAAATAACAACAAACAACAGGAAGAAGACGGTAGCGCAAAAGTGAGGAAGTTAGAGACATTACATTCTTCGCGGATGTGTCAGAAGTTCGGTGCTCATCCAAAACTCATGTCCGAACACATGCGTGCGCATAGCCACGTGAACCTCTCGTGATAATCAAGCGTCTATAGATACACCATTTCGTAATATTTCACATATCATAACATACGGTGAATCATTAGGTGAAAGCGACCTTCACATTCACCAGGCCACCGAACAAACATACAAAAACAAATAATTATAACATTACCGCGTGACTCAGATCTGATCTGATCTGAATACGGTTCCATAGGCACAGGTTTTAATTGGCTTAACAATGATATCATTAGAGAAGCATTTACGATGATATGAACTAAATAAATATGTCGTCTTTGTAGATACTGCGTTGCATTCCTAGATATTCTCTCTCCTTGTTCTACTAGCCTTAAAACGCCGATGTAATGATAGATTTTTCTGTACATGTCCGCATGTCAAGTACAGTTTTAGATCGAACGTAGGAGTAAATAATATGAGGGCGACGACGGTCTTATTCTGGTTGAATAAATAATTTGAAAGGTACACCTCCGTCTAAAAGTGTGTTTTTATATATTTTTTTTTTACGGGGAAAGTAGAACAGTAATAAGCTTGCTGGCTTAGAATAGGGCCGCCTACGACATCCTTTGGAAGTTAAACCTGCAGGATATAAGGATTACTTAATTAGTAATGCATGTAATAATAAAGTATATAATGAAGTGTATAATAAAGAGTACTTCTTCTATATCGGTAATAAGTAATGTGGGATTCTGCCGTATGTCTGAGCTGTCCAGCATATAACCAGTTTCTTCAAAAACGTCAGGTCTTAGGTACACTTGCACACATAGATTACATTTATCCTTGCCTTAAGTTATCAATGACCTTAAATGATAACTTAGTACTATTTCATTGAAACATCTATCTATATAGAAATTAGTAGGTATTTATCTAGAGCAGCATACGTGCTAAAAATATTCAGAACTCTAAATTCTGATGCAGTTTATAATAATTGTGTATTAACCATGCGCCTCGGTCGAGCAACAAACTCTAGCACTCGTATGATTAATTTGCGTAGACTTCAATTGACTGTAATTGTGCTCTTGACCTATTAATAAATCTCATAGTAGCAGAAGGTTACCAGGTATGATTTAGAATACAAAAAGGTCACATTAATGGGATCAACATGTCACAATTATCGGTTTCTTTAAGTGTCTTTTGTTTTGACACCTGTTATCTAACGAATTTCGTCAGAAATAATGTCCTGTGCCCTTAAATATTACCAAGTTCTCTGCTTCAAACAGTTGCTGTAAATAGTTAACTGTGTATCAGCTACTCCACTTTAGTGGCTAACCCATACGGTTTTTTATGGCAATTGGGTACCTACAGAAAAAAATATTTGTCATGGTCCTTTAAATATCATTTTCGGAGATGAAGCATCAGTTTTCAAGGAACTTCATCATTATTAATTAGTCCACCTACATCCTAGTTCAAAGAAGTTTCCACGGGAACACCATGTGTTGGTTTCTCTCAAGTCACGACCTATGCGTCATCTGGACTAATTTTGATGACGTGCTGCCAAAAAATTTTAGCAATTTTTTTGACCTTTTATTGTCTGTCGGGGATTTCAGTCCAGATAGACATCGCTATAGTTTTCATGGAACGGAACTGAATGGAATAGCTTCGTGAATGAAAGTTTTTGCTTAATAATCTGCGTCATTGGTTTTTTAAGATCAGGGTGTCCCGGATCGTGAGTCTTGCTGTATTATACTCGTGATGTCGTGAGTGACGTCATCGTTACTACGATTTGCTAAGTAACGTCTGGTCATAGCTTGCGAGATATTATTGTTAACCTAAACGGATGTGTGATCGTTTTTTGTAAACTTTGATACAGAATTCCCATTGTTTATTTTATTTGTTCTGCGTCTTTGGAAAATTTGATTTTATGACGTCGTAAAGTTTTGAAAAATTGTTTGAAACAATCTGGCATTATAATTAGTTATTGTACATAATCGTATGTAAAGTAATTAAGGGTTAATAAAATTGTCAGCCGTAGTGCTTGAAAATCTCGGCATGTAAACCCAGTTGTCCCAGTCCCAGTTGTAAACGCCCAATTACGCCTATTGATCTAGTTCTGTCGCGTCTCTTGCTTGGTTAAAGGGAAGTAGAAATTATCTTTTTTTATACTTCTCTGCTATACGTACTTTCCGTAAATAAATACGATAGTAACTCTGTCTGTCTGTCTCTTCTTCACGCCTAAACCACTGAACCGATTTCGATGAAATTTGGTACAGATATAGTTTGGGACCCGAGAAAGGACATAGGATAGTTTTCATCCCGGAAATCCCCCGGGAACGGGAACTATTAATCCACGCGGACGAAGTCGTGGGCAAAAGCTATTTCTCTAATAATTAACGGGATCAAGTAAAGTTGCGTCGAGAATCGTTTCAAGAACCGTTTCACCGGGGCTCGTCGAGCTTTATTGCCTCAGCGCTTTTCTGCAAGTCGCCTCTGTTGATTATGGCTTTCAGAGTTGCAGTGGGTGGGAATTGCGGGGGCGGGCTTGCAAGTCAATAATACGTTTCAGTCTCACATTCATGAGGAATAGTATCGGCTTTACAAGATCACACTACACCCCACGAGAGCGGAGCACTGACCAAAAACGTAACTTAAAAAACCGCGTGAACGAATTCGTTGGCTTATAATAAAACAATGGTACTACTTATATGATTTTCCTTAGCATAAAAATCAATACATGAAGTGAACAGGATATTGAATAAGTATAAGTAGCAGAGAAATTGTGTTACTCGCCCTTCAGAAATCTCAGTGCTAGTGCCGTTTGTCAATAATATTGTTTTTGTGCTAAAAATAATTACAATTTCTATTATTACGTTCTCTATTTACGGCGACGTATCCTACTAACACGTGCCTGCACTTGACCTTTATTATAGCCCGATATTTATATCGGTGTCAATATAAAATGTTTCTTCATATTTTCTATTGTTGAGATTTACGCTTTTACGTTTTCCTCGTCATCCGGTATTTTTATCCAATTCCTTTAGCGAGTCTAAAACGGGAGTTAATTATTACTTTTATAGGAGATCCGTCTTTGAAAATGATTTGTGATTATCATGGTCTAGTTTTTCTTTTTTTTTTTTTTGACGGGAAATCATCAAATAACTTCCCCCGCCCTGGGCGGGGCGGGAGGGAGTGTCAGACTTTTACTGACTCAAACCCGTCTATGTTCCTTCATGTGCCCTTTGCGTTCCGGGGGCGCGGTATCTCTTTCGAACAACCCGCAGCCCCGGCAGGAATCATGGTCTAGTTGGTGTTAACTAATAATACAAATATCATATGTTTTTATTTATTTAAGAAGCCAAATGCGGGCTAAATTAAATAACCATTTTTTATTTTTTATTTTGATATCCAAAATTATATTCACTGTTTACTGATTCTAGGTCCGTCTAGACAAAATACGACGGCTGTTCGAATCCGTACGCATTTCTCCATTCGGTGAACCCTAGCCTGAAAAGATTATTTTTTTATGGAGAATAATAATGAAATAATTAACTAAATTAGACCATTAAACATCACTTTTGTATATAATTTACAAGAAAACTAATTTAATCTTGTTGCCAATTTCAAAAGTTAGATTTATATGCAGAGGAATGGGCAAGAGACTCCGTACTACGATAGAGAGGGAGAGAGAGAGAGAGAGAGAAAGAGAGAGAGGGAGAAAGAGAGGGAGAGAGAATTTGTAGTAGGCTGTGTAGGCACATAATTGGGTCACCTGAACGGAAGTGCACCCTTCCGGTTTATTTCCACCTCAACTTAGTACATCCTACTCACTTCCGATCAGTAACTACTGACACTATATTTCCTTTTTAACTTTCTTTTTGAGATTTCCTACGCATCATACTTTTTAATAGGCGTTTTTATAAATACTTCGAACGAGAACAATGAAATCTGCTCATGTATTACGTTTTTCTTAAGAATCTTTTTATCTAGTACAAACGTTGATATCAACTGATTCAAATTAAGATAATGGGTACAATTATTGTAATAAAGAATTCCTGAATTCCGAACAAGTCATGAAACTATTGGTTTTATCTTGTATGTAACAAAGTAGTTCCTGAAAGTAGTTTGCTCAGAATATTGTTTTTTTTTTATTTTCGTTAAATTTTAACAAATTATTAGTTAATTTTTAATTTGTACTTAGTACATAAAGTGGTGATTTGTACTCACCCAGGTAACTTAAATTTTAAATATTATATTGTGATAATAATCTAAAGGGGTGTGTGTTACATGTCGTACATAAAATCAGTTTCATAACCAATTAACTAACATTATACACAACGCTTTAAAGAAAAACACGAAAATTGCTAGATACGAAGTAGATGTACACCTTCTAAAGTGCACACAGAGTTGAAACTCAGTCTGCAAACAAAGTTGCAAATAAAAAAATATAGCCAAAAATGTACAACTGTGACGTCAGAAATCCCATAGGTGTGTTAGTAAACAGAGACGTGTGTCAGACGTTTTTCTGTTTACAATACTAAATATGGCGTTAACTTAGCTAGATAACTGTCCGTATTATACGTACCTACGTACTTATTACTGTATGTGTGTGCAAACAGCGAAAGTACAGCGGATTCGACTCACGGAACTGTTGCTACGTATTTACGTCATATCCGATACTCTTGCGTACGCGACCTTATTTAGTGATGTATTATTCCATAGATACGAGTATTGGTATGTATTATACATTCATAAAAGATAGTGTGGTTCATACTTTTGAAATTATGAATTGGCCTCAGGAATTGACATTGGCGCCGTTGGATTCATGAGTTTGGAATGTAGTTATGAATGAAAAGTAACTTGCGAAAAAAATTATTTTTTATTATTTGTTTGCTTACAAAATTCTGAAGCGTTTGCCAAGTATGCAAAAAATTTAAGAAATTGCGTAGGGAACTACAAAATAAATTGTTATTCAGATTACTCATCAAAAACAAGCATCAAACAATATAATAAGTTAACATGGTATGTCTACAAAAAAATAGAGCGTTGCCCAACATTTGCCAAAATGCCTAGAAAAACATACATTACTAAAAGTATTTGCAAAAATATTGTATTTGCAAGTTCACGCGATGACAAACGTTTGGCTCGTGCCGTGATCTCTATAAAATAATATCAAGCGTGTTTGCGCAAAAATGACTCATGCGCATACTTTTTGCCATATTTACAGACCAACGATTCCGAACTTGTGAATCAATTGGATTCCGTTCTTTTAGCTGTAATTTTTATGGAATGAATTTTCTCAAATTGTAACCTTTACATCCTTAATTCGGTTAAAGCTATTTATGTACGGTACTATAATTTTCCTTAACACTAAAAGGGGTCAGTCTTAGAAGGATATCGGTAGTAACTTATACATCGTAAAATAAAACATGTATGCGCTTCCGTAATCACGCAACAAAAAACGTATAGGTATTAAGTTAAATATTTTCCCCCATTAACAAATCAAATAGCTATTCTCATTCAGAAGTTCATTGGCTCGATATCGAACGTTAGCGCCTCGATAACAACCGCCCTCAAGGTCCTCATTCATTGAGCGATACGTCAAGTTCATTGATGATTTACGTTTGTGTGAGTACCGTATAATGCACGCATACGGGTCAATGTGCGTGTTGCGTGCTGTACACGCGATTAAACACATGTGTGCGATAGATGCGTATGCGTGCGTCAATTTCTATATTCATTTCTAGCGTTGCTATCGATGTGTGCGTGTACGCATGCCTGTTGGTGACAGGACGCTCAACAATAGCCGGAATAGGAAGCGACAACGGCAAAATGGGCGTGCAGACTGGCTCCCCAGACAAGATCCGTAAGCAGGTTCTTGCCACTGGACTCACTTTTTGTTGATTAATTCGTTAATTGAATAAGAACAATGCCAAGTCAAAAAAACGGCTTTACGCATAAAGCACACTGTGCTCTGATTGCTTAAAGAGTTTTAAGTCATCGGAAATCCTGGTTCATACTAGTTCATCACGCGCTAGGGAACGTATCGGCTCGAAGACGACAATGATTTGCCTAATGATCGATTGTTGTCGTGTTTTGTATTAGTGTTGAGTTGAAATGTATTACAGGATAGAATGGATTAGTTTCCGTATTGCGTGTCAACAAGACATGTGTGGGTGAAAAGTTTTATTTTAGTCCCTATGTACTACAAAAAAGCACAATTTTACAGTCTGATTTTTAAAGTACTTAATATGAATATGAATGACATTAATTAATTAGTTACAAATGGGCTCTGAAATGTGTTGCTCTTACATAATCAGCTGTTTGCATTTTGGTTGTGTGGCATGTGTTTAACGAACAGAAAGGTAATTCATATTTAATAATTTTCGCAATGAGATCTAGTAAAAAAAAAAACATAATTATGAGTGTCTTCTTATACTCCCTGATAGATCGGTAAGAAATTAATAGTCTTATGGTAATAAATTGTTCTCCGAAACGTTTCACAATAAAATTTTCGGTAACTTTCAACTAATCCTACCGTGCTTTTTTTGTCCCAGGGTGGAAAATCCCTGAGGGGGCGGAAGGGTCAGTTAAGACGTTACAAACTAAAAACCACCCCACATGTTTCCTACCCTCACTTACGCCGGAATAGCGTACGCGCCTTACGCGACCTCTGACTGAAATATACCGTGCCTACCCCAAGGAATTTCACAGAAACAAAACGAGCCATGATAAGTATTGGCGCCGTAATACTATCTGACAGATAATTAATCAATACAATAATAATTGCAAAACATTGACACATACAAAGGTACCTACTCATAATAATGTACCTACCTGAAACTCCGTATGCGTAAACTTGGAAGTTCGCCAGGGCTTTTTGTCGAATTTTACTTTGCTAAAAGCTCTCTTTGTGGTTGACAGTAGATAATATAAACTTTTTTTTTGTTCTGTAGAGAGATCATTTTCTTAACTATTTATTGGTTTGACAGAATTTTAGAAACGGAAAAGGAAATTTGAGAAACGATCGTACATAATCTCTGTGTCAATATTCAAAATTCTATTAAAAATTCGTTTAATTTAGCTTCAATAATTTATCTTATTTTATTTTTTTATTGATTGTTGCTTATACATATGAGATAAGCGTTTTTAGTCACAAGAATTTACTTTATTGTCTCTGAAGCAAGCGTACATTTATAAATAAATAAAAAAACAATTTTCGTATTTTTTTCTAAAATAACAACAAAACAAACTGTGACCTAAATAAAATATCAGTAGAGCTTAGTTACCTAGATATTTTGGTAAACAATGCCTGGCACCAAATAGTGTTTTGAAACTGAGTAATGAACTGGTGACGTACATATTATTGGCCATAGAGATAGCGCCGTGCCATCCGGTACATCCGAGTCATTGCTTTGCCGCCCATCTGGCAATTATGAAAAACAGATCACTGATATACTTTATTTACATAACAAACGTACTGTAATCACACGGTTTAAGCGTGAACTTGTTATTCTTCCCTTATCGTGAGGACTTTGAGCTGAAATTTTTGCAATAGTGGGAGAGCTAGATATGTTATTGCGGATATGACATATTGACGACACACGGGAATGACTGAGTAAGGTTCGCCCACCTACCGTTGTTTTCTTTTTTCGATATTTTGATCTCGTAGGTTAGCGCTCATAGTTTTAAAACTAATAAGGACCCTTAGGACCTTCTGCCCGCGACTTAGTCTGTGGAGACTTATTCAATTCAATTCAATTCAAAGCATTTATTTCAATTAGACCATTTACAGGCACTTTTGAATGTCAAGAAGTTACAGTTTAAAGTTGAAGCTAGTTGCTCGTTCCAAAGCGTAGATCTCTATGGAGAAGAACGAGCAAGAAACTCCATGGACACTCCTTTTCTTCAATTTGGTTTTACAAAATCTTGGTTACAATATTCATGTTGCTTCTATATGTGAAAACAATGAAGGTGAATATTAAACAATTAAATAATACTAATAAAGATGTAGGCCATGGCAGATAAGAGTTGACCAGTCCCAACTGACAGCGCCCGTTCACGAACATGACGCGTGCCTCAGCACCGTTCAGCTCAACCATCTTGGAGGGAACTGAACGATCCAATGCACGCGCCACCGTCAGCGAGACATTTAAGTGAGCATGACAAAGCTCTCAACCGCCTTGCCCTTAATGTCCAACACATAGTAACTTAAGAGAAAAAATATAGTAAGTGCTCCATGGTACTCACATTTACAAAATCGAAATAAATGATGTTAAGTTATATAAAACAAAGTTTTTCAGTGAACCTATTTGACAGATGACCTGTGGTATGTTAAAAAAGAAACAATAATAATAACGTAAACGTTATTTACGTCAATAAAAAAGGTGCTAAGAAACAACATTCCCTTTAAAAAGAAATATATATATTTCATTATGTTTATTAATTAATTTGGAAGCCCGAGTGGCTGTGGAGCAGGACCAGCATTAAGCCAAGCATTTTTATCATTTATGTAATCTTCTAGTTTATAATATGCTTGACTACATAGTGTGCGTTTTATGCATGTTTTAAACTTTCTCTCGTTTAGTTCGAGAATAACGCGCGGTATTTTATTATAAAATTTTACACAGTACCCCATAAAAGAAGTGTGTACTTTTGATAATCTGAAACTTGGTTGATCTAGTTTGTACCTATTTCTAGTATTAAAATTATGCCTATCACCAACTTTTTTAAAAAGATGAAGGTTTTTCCGAACATGCATAATATTTTCATATATATATTGACAAGGTACCGTCATGATATTAATTTGTTTAAACAATTCCCTTAGGGATTCGCGTCTGCCAAGATTATAGATGGCTCTGACAGCCCTCTTTTGCAGAATAAAAATGGAGTCTATATCTGCAGCCCGCCCCCAAAGCAAAATACCGTAAGACATGATGCTATGAAAGTAGCTAAAATAGACCAGCCTTGCGGTATCCACGTCCGTTAATTGTCGGATTTTTCTGACAGCGTAAGCGGCTGAACTTAACCGCCCTGCAAGAGATATTAAATGAGGACCCCACTGCAGTTTTGAGTCAAGCGTAACCCCCAGGAAAACTGTCTTGTCGACGAATTCTAGTATTTCCTTATTCAATATAACATTACATGCACTACTTCTAACGTTCGGTAAAGCAAATCGTATGCATTTAGTTTTCTTCTCATTTAAAACCAAATTATTTTTCGTAAACCAATTATGAACCTCAAGCATAGCGTTATTTACGTCGTCAAGGTGCTGTGCCCGTCTATTCACTTTAAAAATCAGTGAAGTATCATCGGCAAATAACACCATTTGAGGTTGGTTTTCCAGTAAATGAGGTAAATCATTTATATATACTAAAAATAGAAACGGACCTAATATTGAACCCTGCGGAACCCCCATCTTTACTTTTAAACCTGAAGAATTTACCCCGTTTATTTGTACTTGCTGCAGTCTGTCATTCAAATACGAATTTACTAAGCTAAGCGCTAGTTGACCGAGTCCGTAATGCTCAAGTTTCAGGAGGAGTGTCTCGTGATTTACGCAATCAAATGCTTTTGAGAGGTCGCAAAAAATGCCAATGGCATCTTGTGAGTCCTCCCAAGCATTGAAGATGTGTTTAATTAAAGTGACACCGGCGTCAGTAGTGCAGCGCCCTCTGGTGAAACCATACTGTTGATCGTGTAGGATGTTGTTACAGTTAAAATGATTGAGCATTTGATTTAGCATCACTTTTTCAAACACCTTGCTGAAAACCGGCAAAACAGAAACAGGTCTGTAATTGTTAGAGTCTTTGCTATCCCCAGATTTAAATAATGGTATAACCTTGCTGTATTTCATTAACGTCGGAAAAGCTCCTTGGTCTATACACAAGTTAAATATTATAGCTAAATAGGGTGCTACTGTTTCAATAATCGATTTACAAACATTAGTAGACATGCCCCACAGATCTTCGGTAGCTTTGATCTTGAGTTGTTTAAAAGCCTTTATAACAACCACAGGGTTAATATGTTTAAATTTAAATTCTTTAGGACAGGCTAAAACATTCGCTCTTAGTAAATCTATAGCAAGTGAGGGCGAGGAATCTAAAGTTTCCGTAGTTTTAATTGGAATATTCGTAAAGAATGTTGCAAATTCTTGAGCCACGTCTATATTAGCGCTAATGAGACCACGGGAAGTCTCCAGAGTGTAATCAGTATTATGGCTTTTGTTTCTATTTGTTTCACTATTGATAATTTTCCAGACCGTTTTTATTTTGTTGTCTGCTGATTTAACCTTGTTGCTAATGTACAAGGCCTTTGCTGATTTACAAGTATTTTTAAATATTTTAGAATAAGTGGTAACATACTTATTAAAAGTTTCCGTGTTTATATAAGGCTTAAGGCCATAGAGCTCAAAAAGTCTTTCCCTACTTTTCCTGATACCTTTAGTCGCCCAGTCACTGAATAAAACTAAGAACTAACTTAACTTAAGAATTAAGACTAAGTCCAAATCCAACGAAAACAAATAAACGGGATAACAAATTGTCGTATGTGTTAAACTAGATCAATACTCGTATCTATGTTACGTATGTGTGCTAAATAGCTTATTACGCTCAGCCGTTTAAGCATGAAATAGTACCAAACAAACATGTATCCAGATGTTTAAATATCCATCCTCACAAATTTTCGCGTTTATAATAGTATGTAGTAAGCAAGGGCATCTCATTGGTCAACGTTCATAGTTTTATTGCAATTCAATTAAGCTATGCGTTTCCAAATTCGCATTACAAATCTTAGCTTACTTATAGTCTTGTACGTACCTACTTAGTCAATTCGATATTGTGTTTTATGTGCTCATTGTATGATCTATTTATATCTCAGACAATGATGCACAAAAAATTGATTGCTACCTATTTATTAATAATAACTTACCATAGGTTTTTGTTGTTTAAGCCACGCTTATTAGATATGTATTACAATCAGTGTGTTGTATGTAATTTTTTGCGACTATGTAAAAACTATATTATTGTTTTTACTTTTTTCTTTCATGGCTCGTGGTAACAATTATTTGTTATGACCTTCTCTTGTTCCTCATGATCGTGTCTGCAATATGACAGGTTGTAATTTCGATATTTCTGACCAATACAGCAAGAGCCCCAGCGTGTATAATTGACGAAATATATGCAACCTTACTCCTTAAAGCTAAAGCTTAATATCCCGAAAATACAATGACGAAGGCAATTTAGTCGGAGGTCTGAATTTAGTGGTTGTATGTTCAAAAAGATCTAGGTCACGAAAACCATTGCTTGCAGCCCTCAGGCCTAAACATCGGACCTAAATACTAAATTATCGTCAAATGCAGACTAATCATTAGTTGAGGATGCAAAAAATTATTTAAAATATAAAATTGACTGTAGATTTTTAAATGCGGCACTGTCTTTTGTAGTCATGAGTATTTTGTTTAATATTTTTGTTCTTATTTCAGGTTGGACGGTGCAGCTTCTAAGGCGCCGTAATCTAAAGGTAAGAAGTTTTTTCGACATAATTATTTTTTATTTTTGTCTGCAAGCTCTAAGCTTGAGTTGTAAGTCAGGTTATTCATTTTTATCTGAGTATACTTATCCAAAAACTGGTCTTAAATATTGCTTACTTGAACACCGTCTATTCATGAAATTATGAAAAGTAAAAGTTAAAATCTTACAGTGAGTATTCGGTATTACACTATAGATTATGTAAATAAAAACCAAACATATCTAGCTAATTACCTATAATTATCGTAAACTTGATATCGCTCATTTGAACTAAAAAGTTTCGCGTGACCCAAATAGAATTCGCGCCAAAACTACACAGACAATGCAACCTCTTTACGAAGTCTAAATTATTTATTCTTAATTTAATCGTTCAGCGGCCATCCAGATTGTCTATGGGCACTAATCTATTTGACAGAACACGCTGACTTTAATTGCGTTCACATCACTTTATGTAAATGTGAAATTTCGAATTTGATTTTTTAATATTTTTCGTGAATCTATTTTTGAAGAAATTATTTATTTATGTGAGGTCATGGTAAAATATCATGTGTTATAAATTGTCATCGGAAACAGTGGACTTTGGATCTTTGGTTAGGTGCACCAGGGAGATCGTTCTGTTGTCATCATGTTGAACGAATGGTTTCAGCGAAGAATAAAAGAAGTTTACATAGAGAATTTTCAGGTATTTTCATGATTTTATTAATTTAAGTTATAATTCCGGTATTAAAAGCTCGTTTAAAAAAAAATTGGGGCAGGCGACGAAAGATAACATTCTCAAATAGATTGTGCTTAACTTAAGTAGTCAATTCACTAAAACATTGCTTGTTTTTTTTTTAAGTAATTTTCGTAACTTACAAATAAAATCTTCTAGATAACATCAAATAATCCTAAAGGATTAATAAACTATGACCGGTAATATTTATAAATGTCCGTTTCAAACAATTTATTTAATTAAAAATGCGCGTTACTTGAAGAGTTAAGCAAATATTAAGTAAGAAAATATTTTAATTTCAATTTCAATGATTTCAAAGCGACCCATTCTAGAAAATAAAAAAAAAATACAGCGCTGGGTTTCAATAGCCAATCAAATCGCTCGACGCGAATTGAATAGACATTCTAAAATCACACTAAAAATCTTATTTTGACATTTGATAACTTTTGTATCAGCAATTATAAATGTCCATTAAAAGTACATAATGATTTATTATATAATTGTTATCCAAATAAAATGCATTTTAAAACACAAACCAACAGGTAAATCTTCTTATAAAACTTATTTCAACATAATTTCTCCGAGGCATTTAATTGAGTACTAATTAATATTAACATGACAATTTAGTGGTTCAGTGCCGGACAGACGGGTATTTTCCCGGACTGGTACCGTTACAGTAATGACACCACACATGTCGACAAGCCACGGCAACCGATGGGTATTTTCACACAGCTCCGCCATCCCATGACATAGATTATGATTGTGACAGAGGCTACATAAACATTTAATTAAATTAGTTAACTGAAAATAAGTTTTTGGTTGCATTTAAAGTATTGAATTTCCATCATTTAGTTTCGTTTCCAAATGCTAAGCAATAAATAATGCAACTGTATCATATAATAAACCCGTGCGAAACGTTATCTCTTTCCTCAATAATTAGGTTGTTCAGGGGGCAATTCCGACTTTCGCTGAGATGAGATTGAAACTACATTTTAAAGGTTTTTCACTACGGGTAATTAGCCTTCTGGGCTCAAATATAATCAGTACAAGACGTATCTATTATTATAGCTGTACCTACCTAATACCCAAACATATTTTTTTCTATTTCGAGTACATTTTTCTAGCTTAGGTACATACCTATATTTTCCTAATTGTATTTAGCTTAAATCGCTAACTTATCATTTTAGTAAAACGGTTTAATCTTCATTTTTGAATTGTAAAACTGAGCAAATTAAAACATAAGTTTTAAAAGCTCGCTACCTAATCATACTAAGCGTATAAACGTATTCGATATTACTCGAATCGTTTACTACCCAACTCCATTATTATCTCACTAAATAATTTATTAATAAACTAATTTATTTATATCCCGAATCTCCATCTAACAATGGTCAATAAAGCAACGTGCGTACTTATTGACTATTCTGCTCCTATGAATATTAATATTAAGTGCACATTTCCTCGAATAATGGCTAGAAACGGAACTCGATTTGTTTGCTTAGGCTTCAAAATTAGGTGATTTGCATCAAGTTTCCCGCTTGGAGTATATACCGACATTTGTAACCAGCTTCCTGTAGGTATCGATGATGTAGGTAAGATGTTATGTGATGAGTCTTACAATTACATGTTTTATTGTTTGATAATGTTTCTGTCTAACTTAGTAAGTCTTCATTATCATCATTATCATCATATCAGTCTATAGCCGTCCACTACTGTACGTAGGCCTCCCCCATAGAGCTTAACTTATTAAGTCTTATCAAAAGGAAATAAAAAGTTTCGGTACGTTTATTTAGTGGACCTGTATCTATCTATACCATTTATAGTATTAGCTATTAGGCAAAAAACGGCCAAATAGCGATAGTTATTAGGCTATAAAATATGGTTGAAATAACTGCATTTCAGATATATTTTAAAATAGTTTACATAGCTTTGTATTTATAGTGAAACAACTAAGCTTAATCTACAGACATGCTAACATTTAATAACGATAGCGCTATGACGATATTTATAAATTGCTGAAAAAAATTGGAATACAAAGGTAAATAGGACTTTTTAAAATGTAGGTAAAATAATACACCCCATTCTCTCTGTATCGTAACTAATCTACAGTAACAGCAAAAAGAGGATCACTTCCCACTCCAGTTTTTACCACCATAATGACCTTCGATTTTAATTGTACAGCTAATTACGACATAATTTGACGATGGCAAAGTAATGTTTTAATTGTACACCCTTCTCTTTATATTTCTTGCCAATTAGGATTTAATTATTATATCATCTGTGCGTATACAGTTACGAAACTTGTTTCGGTATACTTATTGATCGATAATAGTTTTAAACAGTTGAAGAAATGGCGTGATGATGGTAGTATGGCGCTTGCATCTCGTTGGATCGCGTGTATCGAAGGAACAAAGGTTCCCGAACGGGCATTGTTTTCGCACAGTTCGAAATTTAAAATTCGAAAATGGATGGCAAAAAGAGCGGAGAAGGGCCAACCGCCGCGGCGTGCCCACCCAGTCGGTCGGCGGTACCGGCTCGCTACATCGCTCCACCGCGGTCGTTGGCGAATACCGCCAATTCCTCCGCCATTCCTCTCCCTAGCCCACAAGGCTTATAATCACCGCTGACCCCCTTTCAATCTACACTTTATACCCCCAGTTTTTAAACACAAATTCCTTTACGCACATCTGAGCTAATTTTCCGACAGAGATAATGATTAAATTGTTTCGGCATGTCAAATCAAACGAAATTATGCTGTTATATCTTGTTTAATAGCGGTACGCTTATATTTGTGTCGTACATGCCTTTGTGGATACCCCCAAGTGAGATTTCTCCTTTAATGAATTCTTTTAAAATATTTTCTTCTACTGTAAAAGATTTACGGGAATTTTCATTTTTGACCCTACTTAAAACGGTACTGTAAAATTCTGTTAACAGACTTCCAAAAGCTTCAAACTCGTTTCAATGCAAACTTGATTTGATTCTCATTAATACAGATAAATTTATTTTTCTATAGAATTTAGTTATGATTTTTTAAAGTAATAAATCAATAATATTTTTTTTAATATAAGCAGTTTTTTGATGCATATGTTTTTCAAATTTGCTTCAAATTATTGCATCTAACGAGCAATAATTAAATTACTGCTTATAAGTATTCTCCTCTTCTCTCCTCTCCTTTAAAATCATAATAAAATCACATAGACGAGTCTTAGAACTACGAACGTCCTGTTAAAATGATTTATAGCAGGGCTATTAAACCGTTCTATTAACCGTCATGTTGTTATAGTCACATCTCACACCTATGTCAGTTTCTATGCGGCAAAGCTTTCTATATCATTGGATGGATACTTCAAGGTCACTCAAAAGCATACGTGCCGTTCAGAAGGTTCTCCAAACATGATCTTGATTCATTCGCGGTCCATATTATAGCTCTCTGTCTGAAGAGTTCATTGTACTAATTAGTTTTACAAGTGTGACTAATGTAGGGAGTTGTCAGTGTGTGTGCTTATCTTGTTTCGTATTTGAATAATTTTAAACCGAGAAATAAAAATACTTTCCTGAATTTAGCCTTTTTTTAATGATGGGACATCATCAAATGACTTATTCCACTCTGGGTGTAGCGGAAGAGAGTGTCAGACTCTTACTGACTAAAACCCATACTAGTTCCTCCTAATGTCTTTTGCGTTAACAAATTAGGCAATACTGAAGATTTAGTCAACAATCTGGGAATGTTTACGGATGATATAAAAATTGGTAGAAAAGTTACAACTAATCTTGTAATTCTAAAGTTGGTTGACGACTTTTTTAAACCACTGTCAACATTACATAAGTCTGTCAATATTTATTCCAAATGTGGTTAATGAAATGAGTCATTCAATTGAAGATGTAAATGAATGATTAATGAGCTATTAATCAGTAAGGGAAATACACCTTCATCGCTGTAATATAATCACAAAAACAGCTGTATGTAAAGTCAGTAATGACGATTGAATATTTAATAATTCCATGTATTATGAGACGTAAGAGTAATTACCTCATATACCCACGACCGTGACGATTCCTAAGATTCGTGAAGTAGGGAAACACCGCGCCATATCCTGCATTATCATTAAAAGATGACTAACTAACTCTTTGCATTAAAACTTTAAAAACACGACCTCTAAATTGAGCAATACCCAGCCTCCATTTTGACGTCACTATTAGCAATTGTGTCAATATAGACAAACGTAGTCAGCTTCGCCTAGTTCAATATACATTGCTTCTTGAGAATTTGATTTAAGAATAAGAAATCAAGTCTTACGAGCAATGTGTTCGAAGGAAGTCGATAGTATCATTGTATTGGTTCGGCGTGGCACACCAAGCGTAGTAACAGGTTATGTTATAATAGTTCATTGAGATGCGGATTCCGGCCGCTGAGTCATTTGCTTGACCTCATATCGATATTTATTTATTTTCACCTCGGAATTGTTGCGATTGATTGTGTAGTTGTCTGTCTTTTTCTAATAAATAGTTTAATGTTTCGTGATTGTATTTTTTTAAACTTTTGTTTATGAAAAATACTAGCTCATGCCCACGACTTCGTTCGCTTGGGAACCGTACATTTTACCGACGTAAAAATTAGGCTATGTGCTATTCTAAACTATAACCTATCTCAGTGCCAAATTGCATCTAGTTCCATTCAGCCATTCTGGCGTGATTGGGTAACAAAAAATTCATCCATCCAAACGTTCCGTTTTAAAATAGTAGTAACATTAATCCAGTAATTGTACTTAGTCTTAATGTGAACAAACTTAAAACGATCTTCATACCAGCTCTTCACAAAAGCAAGATATTACTTACTCTTGAAAAGGCGTAGATATACACCAATCTTATCAAACCAATTCCTAGTAAATTAGTGCGTAAAATTTAATGACACAACACAAGTAAAAACCACGCTAATCCGGTTTGAGTAATCGTTGTATAAGTAATCAAATAACGTGCGTACTACAAGCGAGCAAGTAGTAACGCAAGGTGAATGAGGCTTGCATAATTAAAGCATCCGTCCCAATTTTAACAGTTCCTTAATCCGTGTTGTTTTTGTTTCACAAGTTCATTACCACCTCTCACTTACACCACAACGCGCAATACTGTGAAAGCATCTTTTTGCTACCGAAATATATTTCAAAAGTGTAAATTGGAAATATTGAAGAGTCATCATCACGTCTCCGCTTGTCGCAACCCCTATGTTCTGATGTAAAGCGTGGTTTTCTTGCGTCTAGGCTCTCAGGCGTGTCTGAACAACCTTGAAATTATCACTCAACCTTAACCATGACATCTATCGCCGCATGTCGATACAAGTTTAACATCTTAATTTGCGTTACATTTTTTTCTTTCGTCTCTAACACCGGAAAAGGGGGCGTATTGTTGACGCACTATTTATCAAATACAAACATCCCATGATACGTCTATTCACGCCGTCACAAAACGAAATTTCACGGCTCTCCTCTGTTGCAAGTTTAATTGTGTTGCGTACGAACTGCGCTCATTGTGCGTGCGTCTTTATAGAGCCGCCGTGCACGCTAAACAATGTCACAATTGTGAAATTTTAAGGCAGTCGCACGCTAGTTTTTGTCACTTTAGGACCTCCTCAGAGCGGTCCGAAATCTACTACCGTTAAGATGAAAACAAAACTTAAAGATGGCACCTTTTAAATGGGTCTCAGTTGACAATACAATTTATTGCGTCATATATAACGTAGTGAAAGTTGCACGAGTTATTGTTTCTATTGGTTCGTTAACGGTAAAACAAAACGATTCGGCAACGGGACAAAGGTTTCGTCCTTGTACAGAAGTCGGCTATTTTACAAGCCAATAAACAGTTTGCGAAATTTTAATGGGCATTTTATGGACTTTATATTTGTGGAACGCAATGGAACGCGTTTTAAATTTCACGGGTTGTCCTCGTTGTTAGTTATTTTTCCAGACGTTTGTTTCAAATATGGATACGCTTATCATTTGCATCTTAATCTGTATTAAATTCAAATTAGGTTTTGTTTAAAATAATATCGATATTAATCTCTCTCAATCGAACATTCCTTTTTTTGAGTAACACAAAAAGAAAAAGAAAATCTCACATAATTAGACTTAATAATGACCACCAAGACTGCACATCAGCTTCTTTAAACACCTCAATGACAATCAATTATCAACCTTTAAACAAGAAGTCTTTCATGCCACTTTTGCATGAAATCCTGTCACAGCAGGAAATCCCATACTTCACCTTTACAAATACATTTATTCATATTGTTCTGCGACACTTGAAGCTTTTTTCTAACTTTGTGCTTTTCAATGCACAAATTGAGTCATCAACTAGCATTCAGTACGTTGGAATTGAAAAAAGGATTGTGTCTTATAGAAGCAAAATTACTACCGTGGGGCTAAGACCTCCTACTCTCGTAAAATGTATCTATAATGTATATGTATCTTTATTTAATTTACTAATATTAATTTAATAGAAGCAACATTACTTTAAAATTAAAATTCATCAGTCATTCAGTAACCACTTTTAAGACACAATTAGGTGGGCATTAGATAATTGTTATAAATTAAGGTACATAATTTTGTAGTAGCAAATAATACAATCTAGAAACAAGTAGAGACTTCAGTAAAGACTTTCATTTGAATACATTTGCATAAAAATGGATAATTATGCATATTTTGAAGCAGTGTTCTTTTGAGACTATTTTAATACCGGGTAAGGGGTGTATGCTATTTTGATAAGAGACAGATTCGATGGTATACTTAACTAAATATGAATTATTAAGAGTCGTGGTATAGTTCTAAAAATGTAAATAATTACTGAGTTATATTTTTTCACGTGAACTTTAAAGCTCACTTTTTCAACTAACATTCATTTGTTGATAATACTCGTAAGTATATAGAAGGAAGAAAAGTATGTAGATAGAAAGGGTTTCGCAAATAGATATTTTTTCAATCGTAAGAGAAGACCTAGACTTTTATTGCCCCAATGCAGAATAAAGGCCTCTTCTCATGCAGAAAAAGTATGAGCATTTATCGCCACGTTAGTCTAAGGTAGATTGGCGATTTCAAACTTATATTTAATTAAAAGTACAAGTTTTATCGCGATCTTTACATTTACCGAAGTCAGCAATAAGGTAGACGTAGCTTTTCTATTAATAAAAGACAGATAGATTAGAAAAGTATAGAACTACGTATCTACTACGCTAGCCTTTAAGTTTGCAGCAATTAAACTACGAATTTTATGAAATATTACGTAGTAAGTAGTAGGCTTCTTGTAATATTGACATTGGTGACTCATGGTGGGTAATATACAATTTAAATAAAATACTTAGCATTGGCTAGATTCATGTGCCATTATTATATTGGTAGTAGAATCAACTATAAATAGAACAAGTACCTATGAAGCGAGTAAGTTTCACGAAAGTTCAAGACTTACACTTTCCCTAAGAGAATATCTTTTATAAAATCTTCTATAAAAGTATGTGTTTTTTTACTAGATATAAAACCACCACCCACACCCACTTGGGTTTGATAGGTTTGGCTAGGTTGTATGATGCCGAAACGAACCCAGTTAATGATATAAAAAAAAAAACAGATTTGATTAACATTATTAAATATTTACAGCCTTAAAATTTGAATTAATAAAATCTTAGTAACAACAAAAAAAGAAACTACAACATCAATATTTTTTCTTAAAAAAATTAAAATGATAAGAAAATAATACATTTTCTAAAAAAAAATAACAGTGGTATCTTTATCAAATTATGACGTTATCAAATGGACACAGGTGATGATACCCTTATCTTTCCCTGCCGTAGTTTGTCATCAGATCCCCAAGACAGAGACTTTTATTGATCAATGGGGGATACCCATTACAGGAGCGGATGTATAGTAACACGTATGACAACACAAAACATCCTTATCACTATAGTGCAAACGTAACTGATAGCTGAAATTCTCATAACCTAAGTAAGTCCATGTCTACGTAACTAGTGCGTCAATACATTGTGATGTAGTTTAGTTTTCCGTAATCGTGTGTTATTCTTGTTAGTGAGCTTAAAATAACTTTGACCGTAACTCAGAAAACTGTACCGTGCGGATGACAAAATCGCATCATACGAGTTTGGTTCATAGTAATACTATTATATTGCGTCTTTGGTGACCAGCAAATTCTATTGGGATGAGGTGTGTCCCGAATCACGTATGCATAGATTTCTCTAAAGATGGACTTTGCATTTACACCTTGAACTAGTTTTTTTATGTATGTACATTTGGTATTTGTTTACCTAAATCGGTGACATTTATTAAACTGCTCAATTCGGGTCATTTATTTCTCTGAAGATTTGAGACTGGTATGAATGAATAATATTCATAATTTTAAGTAGGTATAGTAAGAGACAATCAAAATAGGAAAATTTTAAATTTAGCATAATTAATGCAACAGGGATTCCGTTTGTCCAAGGAACTGATTACAATTTTTCCTTGATATAAAAGGATATTACATTTTTTTATTATGTAAATAAAACTATAATAGATATTATATGTTAATAGCAGCAATCATAATCTAATAGGTGTTAATGACTTAACCCGCTAATATGCAACTGAGTGCATTCCACTTACGCCTAAGAGTGGATTCCAGAATATTTTCAACTCAAATATTAGGTAGATAAAGTTAAAAGTATATTGACAGAGATTTTCTAAGAACGGACTTACTGGTTATGCAGAAAATGTTATCTCATTTATTGCATCCTTATTTACCGTATCATTGTTTCATCTTATCTACATACGTAAATGGCTTAGATTTTTATTAATTCCGAAAATTGCCATTTCCAAATCTCGTCTGCTGAAACAATATTCCCAGTTTCTGAAACTACTAGCGAAATGTATCTGAAACTACCACTTTCTTCTGCATTATAACCTTGATCCAACGGCTTTACCAGATACTTTTTCTAAAGCCTAGAATTTAGTTCTTAAACCATTTTTCACTGAATCATCTATGAGGATTTTCATTTACTTTGCACTATTTAGAAAAAAATAATTGGGTCAATAATTAAGATGTCTTGAAAAGTAAGACTTTTGCAGCTAATTTGATAGAGCAGTAACAGAAAATTGGTGATCGAATTCATAAAAAATCTGATCTACCTTCTATCCATTAAATTAGCCAAATTATATGCTCTATTAAAAGTTGAGAAAGTCTTTGGTCCAACCACCAGCAATTTTATCTAATTAACATCCGAATTCCCAACATCAATTCGCAAAATCCGAAGATAATAAATTACTAGAAGCGCACATGCCAGACAGCACGACTCCATCTACTTATCAGCATACATTGCTAGCTCCTACATTTTGCTTGCTGTGATATCAACAGGAAACTACGCGCTGATTTAGCACAGGTGTTTCACTTTACACGGAACACCTCGCGTCATATCCTGTACATAACCGAAAAGTAGATCCGTTGATCATTGTATGTTTTACGTGGTTGGACCTTATTGAAATGTGGACGGTGTCATGAGTCATGCGTCAGCGCTATGGGGATGGGTTTTACGGAGTGTCTTAATTGGAAAGACGTTGCATAGCGTCATCCCGGATTCTATATTCTTGTACTTTTCCTACGCCCTTATATTTATGATGAATGTTACATTACACATAACATTGGCCATGGAATATTAGTCCATTTTGGAATAATACCAAACATCACCATGGGAATTTAACTACAGCCAATTTTACACAGAAGTCTTTTCGATGTGCTTTTTAGTAATGATTGTTTTAAAAGACATTAGTTGGGACTTATGGGGACAGGTCGCTACTGGACTTTTACAAAGAAAGTTGTGAACATATTTAACAATTATTTGCCAAAGCAACCGCTAATCATTTGCAGGAAACTCATTTGTACAAATTAGTAGTGTTCAAAAAACTCCTTATAACTGTAAAATATTAATTAGCTAATTATTTTACGGCGTTTGATCTATTGCAAAGGTTTTTTTATAAGTAGCGGTAGAAATTCTATTGATAGTTTTCGTGTGATTATTTTAAATAAATTAAATTTGGGGAATTGCAAAAATTCCATGTGACCAAATTTTAAAGGAATATGTTAGTATGGTCATGGTTTCTCCCAAAAACCAGCTCATTTATTCTTAAAACAATAAAACTATAGAGTGGAAAGAATCTGACAGCTGAATCCTAAGCGGTTTCTACACAGTATAAATCACAATGACTCATTTAACAAGTAATTAATAATACAGTAATATTTGCAATACTACGAGTTTTCCTTTGTAGGAAAAGTTTGAAAACTGCCATCGATATTTGCCTTACATCCGATGATATCTGAGTCAACTGAAAATTCAATGACTAACTATGAAATGTGCGCTGCGCGTGAGTCAACCTGAAACACTCTGGAGAAATTTTTCATTGATGCCAAGTCAAACTTGACCTTGATCAATACAAAATAAACTACTAATCATCTTAGTAATATTGTTTACTGCTGGATTTTCTCGTTTTTTATCAATGAGTAATCATATTCATTTCTATCCAAGAACAATTTTAAAATGTAATTCTAAGTTCCAAATTTAATTTATAAACCTTTTGATGGTTTCGGTAGCAAAATACTTCCAGATTTAAAAATAGAATCTGTTTCATTCTATTTTTAAATCTTTAAACAACAAGAATGTGGAGGAAGGAACTCAGTGTTTATCTCGAGTTGAATGACTTTAATGATATAATAATGCGTAATCTTATTAATTTAAAATCATTATTTAATCGTTCTAAGATCTTGCGGCGTGCCTGCATTATAAAGTGCCATAGTGATTAGACTTCAAGATTAATAATATCTAGCAATAAACTTCAAATAATAAGCGTAACGTTTATAAAAACAAGATACTCTTTTAGGCAGGTATAATAAAATCAAATATTTGAATAGAATTTTGACCTCAAGTGAATATTTCGTTAATTAATCCGGATATGAAAACCAATCAATCGGCTAACGCGTTTTAATTATTAGGTTATCTAGTATTTTGATGTATTAGGCAAAATGTTCTACGTAGGTAAACAAGTTCAAAATGTCTGTGTTATCTGCTATTGTTTATTTTTTATTAATTAGTTTGTGTATTATTTGAACACGTAAGCGTTATGACGTCAATTGTTTCTCACGATCATTGCGTTTTCCCAAATCATTAAGAAATATTTAGGGTTTGCGCAAGTTTTAAGATGACTCATAAATGGAAAAATATTAAACTATATCAGAAAGTGGCTTTATTAAAACCCACTGTTAAAATGCGAATAAAAATCAAACATGAAACAGAATGAATTAATATTATTACATACTTTCCCAGAATAGAATGGCGCTAATAATAAATTTATCAACGCTGTTATTCTGGAATCGATTAAAATAAATGACGTATTTATTTTCCGCTATTAAAATATTTTTAATAGCTCCTAACTGACCCCAGACTAAAGGATCATCATCAGGTATATAAAAATGGAAACAGAATAAAAGTCAACCCTTATCTACCGGGACGCGATCGTAACAGATCCCTCGGCGTACATAATAGTAGTGCAACTGGGTGGGATCGAGACCCGCCTCCCTTCGCTAACGCCCACCATTGGCTGCGCCATGCGGACTCGGGAGAAACCCACCTGCGATACGTTCTGGCGTGCCCCACTGCCTTGAACACGTGGCTTGGTGTACACTAGCCTTTATCTTACGCGCGTTCACACAAATTCATTTAGTCTCTCTCACGACACGACGCGTGCGACATCGTACTTTTTGGGGGATGTCAATTGCGATCTTCTGTTATGGATCACAGTAGTATACCAACGTGTGCGTTATATAGGAATACGGGAACTGTTATTGTAAGACTGAAGATGGAAGTGTGCACCAGTTGTTGCAAGCGTGAGGAGTGTCCGGCGTCCGGTTGTCCGGAGCTGGTGCATAGGCCGTCCGGATGTGAACAATGTACTAGGACTAGATTAATTAGCCAATATAGTGACTGTGATAGTGATGTTGTGGAAAAATGTCGTCCCTATAGATCGAGTGCTGCCAGAAGTAGTAAGCGTGATTTTATATTTACTAACAATTATTGTTGGTGTGCTTAGTATTTTTGTGTGACTTTAATCGAAAACTTTTATTTTTGTCATGCAAAAATATTTGGCACCATTTTTGTAATTATTTTAACAGAATAACTTTTTGTTATTGCATTTAAAGTTTAATTTGGTAAAAAATATTTAAAGGCCCCTTATATAAATTCCAAACAGGATCAATGTTTCAGTCGTTGATTCTAAATAATAATTACGAATCATGAAAGTTTCATTTTATTATCCTTTAAGTTTTATTTACCAAAATTAAACTTCTAAAACTTTTGATCCTTGTAGTGGAAGTAATAAAATATAATCTGAACCAGTGTTAAATAACATCTTTGAATTAAACTTGAATAAGACAATGAAAGCTCACAGCGTATCGTAACAATAGGACAGGTAGAGTCCCGCGATGATAAATACTCCTTATCATAATAAAAGCTAGCCATAGAGTAAGCATTATTTATTTATAAACTAAGTATCCGGTCCGTACGAACGCACGCCTTCTCACATCCTCGTCGCATTGTCGGTACTGCCTCGCTCCACCGCGGTAATCGAGATTACATTTTCATTACGCGCAAAAACTTGGCTCAGTCTCCCTTTACAATGTTAAACACGAAGATCAGAGCTAACTAACTAGGCTTAAACTGTAATTAAAGTAACGTACTGTTACCGGAATGACATATCTGACTAAATGTTTCTATCCTTTAACAGCCGGACAGTTACGTCCAAGCGGCGCGCAGAGGGCTATTTCGTAATTAGTACTATCGCTTGGTCGCTCTCTATATAGGGCCAAGAAATGATTTAAGTGTCGTGCAATAAAAAACCTATGCCTATTAGATTACTTGCAGGGAACATTTATCTCCTCTTTTTGTGACAGGATTGTGTTCTTTCGTTGCTTTTGTATGCATATTGCGACCATGTAACGAGATGAAAAAGTCTTAATAACTGTTCTTGAATCACCTTCGTTACTCAAATTAAAAGTAAATACAATGAGTATTCATTAAGAGTGAGCTAATTGACAGGGTAGGAAAGGTTCTTCACATTGAAGGTACTTACGTGTTGTGGTTCTATTTATATAATGTTGATGACTTCTAATAAATCTTGCTGCGTTTACGAGAAGTGGGTAAATCCGTCCGGAACAAGATCTTTATACACGAGAGCATAATGAAGGTTGTTTATTTAGGTATTCTATTTTCTTATTATATAAATATAGAGTTATTCAAGAAGTTTAATAGAATGAAATCAAAATATATTTAACTCACTTTTGCCCGCCAATTGGTTCTCAATTGGTTCGCGTGAATAGAATGTTATCGCAGATGCAGGCGAAGTCACGGATTAAAAAGTGATGTGTGTCCTTTTTTGGGGTTGAAGCTTAATTTGAACGAAATTTCATAAAAACCGGACAACATATACAAATAAACAAACAACACTTTCTAATTTATACATGAATTAATACGGGTTAATTTTTTACGAAGTTCCCAAAAAAAAAATCTTCTTAATCCATTTTAATGAAATTAATCAGACAATTAAATAGAATACATACGAGTAAAATACTAATCAATCTGTAACAACTGGCGTATTTGCATCACGACATAGCTACTCCCATAAGGAAAACCGATTTGAAGAAGAAAACGCACTCAATTCCGATTCTATTGAACATTGCATCATGAATATGATATAATCATTATGATGTATTCAACTTCGTCATCGTTAAGACTGCGACTATCAAAATTAAATTTAATGAGTAGGTAATACTATTGATAAAAAGTATATCCTGCCTCTTAACGGTGACGTTATTCTGCCTTCAGGTGATTCTAAATTAATTGATTTTGTCTATGCTGTCATCTCATATTTGCTAATATCCCTAATCGTTCCAAGTTGCCTAAGGATTCAGATAAAAGATACCGTAAAAAGTGTTTGTAAAAAAAAAGTTTTATTAATTTATTTTATCGTGCCGTAAGTATTGTGCAGATAGATAAAAACTATTTAGCTCCAGAATGTAAAATATACCAAAATATTAAAAACAAAATGTAATCAAGGAGGTTTTTTTAATGACAAGGGATTTTATTTACCTAATTTAAAAAACCCGATATAAAAGTAGATTATTTAATAAAAAAACGAAACAAAACAACTGATTATGTTTTGCCCCTAGTCCTAAAGAAAAATAATCATCAACTAAAATGAATAATCCCATAATGATACAATATAGAGTAAATTGTCTTATTGCCGGTAACCACAGAGTGATTTAAATGATTAAGTAACAATTATATTGTTGATACGATAGCGGGAAATATTATCAATCATTACTGCATATATTTGCTTTAATTATCCTGGAAGTCGCGATTATTTGTTTTTCGTCATGATTCTTTTGTGTGTTCGAAATAAATTCGAAATACAAATCCTTTTTTTTTATTACATCTAAATTACTTTGATGAATGTTTTCTTTATAATGTAGGTTACTTAGTCAGTTCATTGAGTTATAATAACAAAGATTGTAATCAATAACAGTCGCTTCTAACAATGTGGTAGAATGCGTAACAACTTCACCTCAATGTTTCTCATATTGTGGTAGGGCTTATCCATAAAAAAGCTATGTCATAATAATTAAAGTAAACTATGTACACTAAGCTCGATTTCATGAACTATGTCCGCGTCATTAGGGCTGCGATCCACTCACTCATTAGCAACATTTTCACATAAAACGTTGTTCATTTACGCAGAGTAAGGCAGCCGCGTCAATTATAAACAGTTATTTCAGTGAGACGGGAACCTCATAATTGCAGTGTTTAGATGTCACTCATTTAGTGAGAGATGTCGATCCTAGCTTAGACGTGCCTAATTAACTCTTTTTACAGCACAATGTATACAATAAACACATAGGGCCTTACCAGTCCGTCGTTAAGGACTGAAATTATACCGCTGTAAGCATCTCAAGAGATATCCCATTTAGGTGCGACCGATAAAAAACAGTTACTAAAAATGCATAATGTCAGTTGTTACCTTATTAAAATTAATTCAAGAAAAATTTGCGCTTGTTTCGTTAATTTCGAACGGACGGGGTCGATCAACGATCTTCTTCGCGACGCTATTACCATTTAGAGCGATTTTCAGGTAATGAAGAGTGGTATCACCGCGTATCTTGTGATACGCGCCGCCACGCGCGTCTCTGAGCGATAATCGCCCTTATTATGCGCAGTCAAATTTTACGAGCGCATCGGTTGTTAGCCGGCTACTAACAAAATGATGAACAGACTCAAATTAAACCTCTATTATAGCTAAAACATGACGCCTTTTTCTATTTAATGTCACGAGGACGGGTATCGGTAATCCCGTTAATGATCTAGCGCTGCAACCCTATCACGCCTGCGCTCCACTCTCCAAGTAAACAACACAGATATTCGAAAAAGATAACCCGTCAAATTATACTGACGGGTATTTTGTAACGAGCCGCTAAGATGATGCCCGCGACTCTCATCCCAATTTTTTTACCGCATTTATAACAATAATAATCAGAATTTACATAATGATTGCGCAGGCGCCTGCGACGTCCGGTGTGCAGAACGCCGCGGCGAACTTTTCTCGGTTTTCGAGTCGAAATTCTAGTTAGCGGGCGCGCGATTTCTTTTTAAAAAGGTTAACAAGATGGTCTCGTTTGGGTCGTTTTTCGTGCCGCGAAGCCTTCTTTTGTGAACGGGCGAGCTGTTAAAAAATAAACGAAGTCTTTGTTTCTCGGGTAGTCGGTCCGACCTCCGACGCGGTCCCTACTTTTTTATGCCCCCTTATAACCTGTGTATTACCTACGTGTAGGTATCTACGGTTTTTATGGTCGCCCGGTCAGTTCTTCAATGGGCTAAGGAATTCGATCGAGTCTCATTGTTCATCTCAAATATCTCCACGTATAGGTGGTTGGGGATATAAAGAGGATATCAATTACTTGCCGTCCTTTTAGAAAAAAAATACATTCATTTATTTTAATTATGGTTAAAGTACGATATTTCAAAATCAACGCGGCTACTCATGTTTGATTAAAACATTGTTACGTCTTTTTTTCACCTTCTTCCTGTAATTGTTTTATTTTTTATTTAATTTAATGTCAACCAAAAAGCTTTCATTTCTCTTACTGTCAAAATTCAAATATTTAATTAGCTTTATATTTTTATCTTCATCTCATGGTTACTCAGTGAAAATATTTGTCTCACAGTGACTCTACGTCTTTTACGAGCTGACCTGTTGTTTTTTTGTACATGAACTTTTGACGGCGGTCTCGCGGTTGCTTTTGACCGGAGCACTAATAAAATGTTATGATCGTGTGTTTAACGCGTGTTGTGTGTGTCGGACCTTCCTTTTGACATGATCGTTATTGCCCGACTCCACCTTTGCGGTCGCCTTTTGTAACCTTATTATCGTGTCAATTAGAGGGCAATATATCCTACAACTAAATCACGGCTAGTTATACAGATTGCATACTTAATGAGTGGGGTTTGTTTATGCAAATTGTTCGTTTATGTTTCGTGAGGGGATAATAGTTAGGTACATTATTCTCCTTTTACATGGAGGGGGTAATCGGTAGATATAAGTTCACAGGCTCTAGTTAAATAATAAGCGGCGCAGCGCCCTATAACTATAATTTTCTTTTATTTGTCCGCGGTGCCTGCGGGCCTCGCAGCGAAACCGCCAGCGCTAACGAGATGATGAAAAAAATCACACGCACACACATTTGTGCTAATTGTGTGAGTGTATTGATGAATCCGCATTTAAATCCTTTTGAACGTGTGACGGTTTGTCGTTCAGAATATTGATATCTCTCTCGTTAGGACTTTTGAGATGCTCCCTACTTATAAAGCTTTTGGGCGCCTGTTGGAATTTAAATGCGAGAAAATAAAATAAAGAGATAAAAGATAACATAGCACAAGACCACTGTGTTTACCTAATCATGAGTAAGACACAAAATATTTGTTCACAATACCTATTTGTTCAAAAAGAAAATGCCTAAAACATGGGCCAATTGCCAAATAGCAAAAAGAAAGTAGTTTTTAAACTAGAACATTAAAAAAAATTTTCGTTCATTTCAGATATAGGTACCATTGCAAATAATTGTGAGATCTTTACTTACGTTAGTCACTAACCGCCAGACATAACACTTGTGATTCACACCTTGAGTCAAAACACTGAAAAAATAAATAACATTCTATGTGAGTGAGTCGGTGCAACTTTGATATTAATGTCGATTTATTCCTTCTGACATAATAATGACCACTTTTCCTTCGATTTTATACTCTTGATAGATCAAAGGGATTTGATGAAACTGATTAAATGTCAATACTGATTTTCTATTCTCTGTCCGCGCCATTTTTTTGTAACTTTGGATAACTAACTTCCTTATCGGCATTGTCGGTATCAGCAAAGGATGCCCAAGAGCTAAATATACATTAGAATCCTTTTTCTATAAAAAATGTGTAAGGGCTTGAATATTAAAACGTCCCTCGTAATTGATTTTAATTAAAAATAATCACGAATGTAGGTAATCATTAGTGCAACTGCAAAGGCATCCAAGTACCGCTTTCATTTTCCTCAAGAAATCAATTAAGACATAATTTCCAATTACAATGTCGAAGATCACCGAGTGATTTGTATATACAGATAAACAATAGGAGACCTGATTACTTTTATTTATTTTAATAGTTGAGCAAAGTCAACTCATTATGTTTACAATAATGAGCAAATTGTTTTATCTCTGTCAAACGTCAGGGGTATGAGTTGTTGTTGATTTGACATCGTAATGGTTTTTTAACTCGTAATATTTTATCAGTATACGTAACTGAATGCTATCAGCTGTCAGAATAGGGTTGAACTTATAATTTATATTGTCATTATTATAGTCGAAGGGTATGTCTGTGTAAACTTGCCTGTAGGTAGGTACCACGATATATCCAATGACATTTCCGATGACAGCGTATAATAATTTATATTGACGCGACTTGACTCTAACATGAGCGTTATTAAAATTAACGCATTTGAAAAATTCATCCTACCTAACAATATCCAATTATTCAAATAACTTGCAAATTAATATATTTTTTTGGAAATAAAGGACAGATGACAAACGTCGTTCAAATAAAAAAATATGTCAATCACACATCAAATTATTTCCTTTAACGTGTTTAATATTATTCCGTTTTAACGAGTAAAACGAATGTCAAGTCAATAAATATTTCTGCGTCAACGATGGACGCCTTCTGCTGGTGACAGTTGTTAGCTTCAATTAATATTTCTTTACCTGTTAAATTTAAAATAACTCCCATTTACATACCCCCTGTGTCATAATATTCAATTAAGTAAATACAAGCGACATCACCAACCTTAGCTGTCGTAAGGGTAATTATTATTGCCATAGAAAACTATTATGATGTGACAGACGCGGATAACAATTCGATTAAAGCTATCGATATTATTAAATCGATAAATTACTTCGATGAAGTAACCGATCTGAAGAATGTGAGTCCGATTACCGCGCCACCGTTAAATAGAGCCGCATTAGTGATTCACACAGGTTCACTGGACAATTAGCAAAGGCTGTCCACCTCTGGGCCGCGATGTATTTATTCATCGGATGTTCATCGATTACCATAATCGATACCATCGCGCGTGCCGCATACGGAACAAGTGGCTCTTGAGCGTTTTCATTAAATGAGATGCATTGGAAAAAATACGAGAGCTTTCATTCAGAAATGAATATGAATCACTGCGATGCATTGTAAAGTTTTCAATGTGCACGAACGAAAACACGTTTCACTTGCGTGTTGTTTCAGTAGCTGGTGTAGTGTAGTGAATGGATAAATTAATTACCATGAATGATAATATGGATATAGCTTCTTATATTCGATAGTTTACCAGTAATTTTCTTAATATGTACCTCCATACTAATCCATGTTACTCACCCAGGATACGTCAACGTCTGCGCGGCGGTGTGCCTGCTACTGTTGGTGTGCGGTCTGTCACCGAGGTCGTCGGCGGCGCCACATCGAAGCCGGGCCAGCATGGAGCGGGAACGACGTGACACGGAGGAAGAGAACAGACTGTGGGCTAACCCCTGCGATTATAATGATTCTCAGGTAAGAACATACGAAAATATTTAACTAGTCAGTCTGTAGATAAGGAAAAACAAAGTTCAGCAGAAGGTTATCATGGAAACGAAGAATTCAATTGTATAGTTAAACATGCACTTTCTGATAAATAAGATAAATGAAATAACAAAGAAGTAGTGGAAAGAGATATGAAAGGTCAAATCACAATTGGAAAAGAAGACTGGATTATGTTGTATGAAAGAAGACTACCTATAGGTATTCAAAAACAGAAAAGTAAAGCTTTAGATAATAATACAGATAGATTTGCAAGCTGTTTTGTATTCATGTCAAACTTCTGCGGTTGGTTTAAGTAACCGCATAAATGATAAATGGCCGCAGAAGTAAACAGAAAAAGCTGTTTTGGCAAAAGTGACAGTATCTAGTCAAAATCAGTTCAACTTTTCAGAGGACTTGAAATATTTTGAAATTATCTGGCTAACTTAAATTTGAAAATATTAAGATTAATTTAGAAGGTTAGGTAATGGGAAGTTTTTAAATAAGCTTAGTAATTAAACATAATGTAACATAATCATTTCTTTTTACAGTCAAAACCAAATCATGTCTACCCGCCAAATCATGCAAGGGATGTCGCGTTGAAACTCGTCGCGCAAGCAAAAAACGCTTACTCATCAACTGCGAAGTACAAGGATACATATGTAAGAACACAACACTGCTTTTACTTCAAACGCACATTTCGTAAACTTGTTGCCCAATTTCAAACCATTTTTGAAGGCTTTAGAAGTGGAATTATCTAAAGTGGTCTTTGGAGTTTTTCATCTCAGTGAGGCAGTTGATTACGTTGAAAGTTAGGACCCTAGTTAGTTATATCATGTCCCAAGTATTTTAGGTCTTCTTCCTTAAGCCCAGTGTCATCATGGAGGTTAAGCTTACATAAAAGAGTCAGTCAATCTTTAGCTTTTGAAGTGCTTTCATCACTCGGCATCTATAGTAGAATAAAATGACGCTTGAAAAATTTCCGTAGCATAAAGCAAAGTACAAAAGCGCGAGTACTGGCTCCGAAGGCCTTTCTTCGCTTTCATTCATCAATTTTGCACGAGGCGATCGCGTAGTATTCGCGTCCACATCTATATGCCCGCCGCGTCGCTCTAAATGAACGGACGGAGCTTGCGGTCGACCAATACCAATAAAACTTAAGCCTAACGTCGTCGACGCATGCCTTTAGCGTTTGTATCTACGCAGATATTATTGATTTATGTATGAGAGTCTGTAAGAGGTGCTATAGTATTCTGTTGACGTGCGCGTAAAGCCTGCAAATGGTTGGCACCGATTTTTCATACTTCCTCTTTTGAATTATTGGGGTTTAATGCAAAGTCAATGATCCTAATTTATTGTAGTAAATATTTGATGTCCTTATTCTGTTTATTGTTTGGCTTGGTTTCGTGTTATTCGAAAAAGCTTGGACAAATCAAAAATTTATATAGAATTTCTTTAGATCTTTTGCCAAAAAGTTTCTCGTGAAATTTGACCCATTAAAGATTCACGGCGTGCACGTTTTTAGTGCAGTTTTCTCACCATGGAACGGCGCGGGCGCAGGCGTGGTAGAGAGATTGCATCGGCCGGGCGCCGTTTCGCGTCTCTACGTCCGGCCGACCGCTTCCTCCCTTTTAATTATAATTTCGCACTGCATTTCTGTGACGCCATGTCGGTATCGACAACCTTGTCGATAAAATGCTTTATAAACAGTACACGTCACATCGAATAACAATATGTAACTGATCAAATCGCATTCATGATCTTGTCTGTACGCTAAAATTACTCACTCGGAAGCTCGACTTTTTGCTCATAAAAGTACTGCAGTTTTATTACAAACCAGTTTGTATTAAAAACAAAACACCTAGTTATTTTATCAGATGACAATATTGTCGCACAAGAATGGCAGACAATTCAACCTACATTCAAGAATTCATAAAACATTCACGAATTATTAGAAACAAACGTTTAGCATGTTAATACAACGATTCATATGTCGGCTCTATCATTTCAATCCTAGGAATATAATAATTTCCGAATCGGAAGTAAGGTGGGCCGATCAACGAGAAATAATGCGATGTCGAAGTCGCGCCTCGAATCATTTATGGATGACTCTTTACCAACATACTCGGTAGCAACTCGATAGCCAAGGGGAACTCGTATACATTTCGGTGATTGTTGTCAATATAATCGATTTATTGAGAGTTGAACAGTCAATGGTAGCGGAACAATGGAAGCGTTTATGTCGAATGTGTCCAGTTATCGAGTGTGATGTTCGCGTATGAGGTATGGTGGCATTGTAATAGGCTCGACGGTCGTAACGACGGCGACGTCCTGTCCGCTGCCTCCTCGTAAAACGACATTATCGACTCACAGTAGCCGGAACGAGGTACAGGACGGTGCGCGTACGCGTCGAATACTGATTGCGCATTAGTATTGCGCGACACACCTGCCCGACGATTTTTTCTGTCTCTCCCCTTAATGTCGGTCATTCGTTACTAATGTATCATATTTATTGCGATTTACAAGCAAATCGTGGCGATGAACCGCCATTGTTGCTAGATGACAAGGACGTCTAGGTTTTCTTTGTTAACGCTGTATTTTCAACAAAAACTTTACCCCTATCGTAATTTTCGATCTCATCTTGTTATATTAGTCATCACATTAAACCGAGATAAACGTCTAAGTTGCGTCTGACAGACAATATATCCTAAATAAATCAGGCTGCTACATCTGTCGTCAAGCCCATTCCGTATAAATAATAACTGGCCGCGTTGTACTAAGAACGCAATAACAAATTCAACGAACTCTACCGGTACTGTGTGACTCGCCACTGGCCACCGTGTGAATGTGTCATAACACTCGTGCTTTTGACTACACCGGTGTCATATTATTATCGCATCACATTTTCGACACTGGAATTCAACTCGCTTCCTTAAAAAAGTGCTCGTAAACTTTGAAAGTAATTACGATAAACAAATGAGTGGTATATTCGCGATGTAACCCGATCGGCGATTGCGATCGGCTCGAGGCATGCCGCACGTCTCTCGCAACTCGTGTGCATCTGCTCGCTTATCTTTGCAATAGCGACGCTATATAAACATTGAATTACATAGCACATACATACAATATGTATGTACGTACATAGTACGATAGCGTTGTTCACACGGGCGACAGGCTGTCTGCGGCGTTGGGTGCGTACGTGTGCCGTAAATATATCAATGTCTGCGCTTGTGTGGGTGCATGTTTATTTGATAAGCTTCCGATGTTTCGAGCTAGGCATTCGGATGCTAAGTCGTCGAATTTCTTAGTTGATGCCCACCCACGGTAATTACAACGCGCTGAACCCATCAAATTCTTCCCTGTTTATTTTTATTCAACTTCAAATCATGGGAAAATACCTACTTAAACTTTCCATACCTGTTTAAATTCAATTAACAATCACGAATTCCAATTATCAGATCATTTTGTATAACTTTAAATTAACTTAAAGCTTTCGTTGCATATATTCATTTAAAGTAGTCAGAATTAAAACTCTTTAAACTTCACTAGCTAAAGATGAGGCTGCCAAGTGATTTCGCAAAAACAGAATTTGCACCATTACCTGGGCAGTCGTAACTAACACATTAAAGTGATGGGAATGTAACATTCATAATAGTGGACTATTAAGTAGATACGCCTCAGTTTGGACGTAAGCTCACTAGTAGGTAATGATTCGGATATGGTCCGATGGACCGGACGCACACCTGTGCATTTAGTGTGCCAGCAACTACATAGCACATTCCATCTCTGTACGATATCATTACTTAGACATTCTACCCTTCTTGTTTTGTTTAAACGTATGCACCACATTCGTGCGCCGACCATACAAAGTTTACATTCAAAACTTTATTTTTAAAAAATTTAAAGGTCTGTAAACTCTAATTTTCCTGCCAATTACTTGCCACTTCGGCACCGGATAATATCTCCGCTTTGACTCCATTCATACACCGCGGCTCGGTTTATGTCCAAAGAAATAATCGTAAATTTATTTCATTGCGCGTATTATCAGCAAATTTTATATCAGCGGTATCTCAATTTCAATGAAGCAAATTAATATTTGGACAAAATTTTCTGATCCTCATCGATAAACAGTTGCACAACGATATTTGTGTGTTATTTTTTTGGATTTTGTGGTTTTAATTAGTCGTATTGTTGTCCAACAATATTTTCTACGTAAGGGCTATTTAACTACAACGCGTTACATCTGCCAGTCCAGCCCCGATTGTTTGGCTTGTCAAAGGTTTTTGGACTCTACGTGTAATAGAACAGGAGCAGTTTTTGTTAAATTCGCATTCGTCATGTGTGATATAGACATAGTGTCAAATTTTAATGTCGAAACGGTTTTGTTACGTGAAATGTCGTCGGCGGCGGCCGCAAACCTCCGGTTTCGATCTCATCTTTCATACGACCTTCGTTGGCCGATTGAATCGATTATCAAATACGTTAGTGTCGAGTATTAATATGCACTTAATATCGAATTGAATCCAACTCAAACTAATCAAATCTAGGCTTTATGACTCGCTGAATAAAAGTTACACAATCATGCAATTTATCACAACAACAAATGCTGACTAATATTGATAGGGATCGCGTAGTTTTATTTGTGATTATCTAATTGAAAGATGGAGTCTTGAAATAAATAGATGACAGTTAGAGGCACATGTAGCATCTAGTATAACTAGATCTGGCAACTGGAACAAGTGTCACTTCTTTATAGACCTTGTTTTGATGGTCAGGACTCCTGATCGCAGTAAACGTTTGTCATTTCTTAGAACAATTTGCGACTAGGGAACGCGTGTACCAACGTGGGTGTTTTAACTTCGTTTACTGATGCTTTAGTTTTCCAGTCTATTTTTGTATTTGTGATTTCATATTCTTTGCAGTTTTTAAATTCATTTATTTTCTAATATTTTTAAAGTTCTACGACCTGTGCTACTAAGATACCTATTGTAAATAGAAATGACTCTCACTCTTCTTCTTTTTCTTCGGAAATATAATTATATTGTTGTTTGGAATAATATTAAAACAAAATTGGAACGTACCTCAGTCCAGACAATCCACCAAAATCTACTCAAAAATATCCTTATATAGCTACCAAATACTCAGTACTCAACTGGCCACTGCAGATCTCTCCCCACTTGAACAACATTTATACCATCAACCCAGGAAACCGCTCGGACTCATCGTCCGCTTAATCTTCCTTTTCCATGAAAGTCAATCAACTTATTGTATTAACTCAATCTATTTCCATCTTTCATAGAATACAACTGTTCTCAATAAGCGTTGATTCATGATGATCCTTGCTTGTGTTGTTTAGCCGTGAAAAGGACGCGTCACTGTGTAGTTTAATGACATTATAGTGAGATATGTCGTTTACCTTGTACGTTCATTTGTTGGGACTTAAAATTCTGCCTTTAATCACGGCAAAGTTAACGTTGTTATATGGGACACAAAGATTTGTTCTCAGATATACCAAATCACTGATTATTTCTTTAACATCATCAGTGTAAATTGATCTAAATTTACTCTTAAGATATGTTGCAATTTTCATTACTTATAATGCATTTTCATTTGTTACAGGCGTTGAAACTTCATAATTTTGAGAGTTTCGACAAACTTCTGGGCGCGTGGAAATCAGATGACTTCCTTCCTAAGGAATGGTTGCCGAAGGAGAAAGTCCTCTACCAGACGATGCCAGATGAATATATTACCCAGTTGATGGTGAGCATCTAATTTTGATAATATTGTCGTCTTCTTATTAAAACAAATTAACTTTTTTAAAAAGCTCAGCAATAACTTTAACTGCTGCTGCTTAATCTATTTGTGAACATGATAATGTTGGGAAAACCATTCCATTTTTAATAATATTATGCCCGTTGCCAGATTGACGTTTCCTAAACGAAAACAATCACAGAAGGGCGGCGAATTCGCTGATGCCAAAAACGTGCATCCGTATGAGTTTTTCAATCGATTTCAAAGAATCGACATCGTCGGTGGCACTCATTGTTGTCGGCCGGCTATCGCTTACGTGAGAACACAATGGTTTCGCAATATTAACAATCGAAAATGTAATCGAATTTAGGATGATTATCGCACTTACGATTGTCTTTATCTAAGTTTTGGTAATTTCTGCAAGAACTCATTGCAACTGTTGGTTACAACAATAAACTTGCAAGTGCAACCGCAAGGGCTGATTTGAGTAACATTACACATTGCTAAATGTATTTTATTGATTGTCGACCTTAAAAGCTTGAGTACTAAGTTTCAATTTTCTTTGTTCACAGCCAAAAATCGACGAGGTATTACCGGGGATGTACAAAGGGCTAAAGATGATAGTTGCAGGACTGTATTTGTTCTCCAATGAGGCATTGAACCCCAACATAGCATCAGACGAGAGCCTGAAGGACAACATCACCCAAACGATGCATGATGTGCGAGCTGTGCTTTGCTATTTTAATGTAAGTATACAAATTCCATTTGATCCAATATTTAATTTCAAATAAAATAATCCAAAACTTACATCTTTAAATCCAAAAATACTTTTTCAATATTACCTACTATGTTGTTTGAAATTTTGCTAACCAAATCTTTTCCTTCTTACAGGACATCATGAACGTTCGCAACCTGAAAATCGAGAAGCTTTCTGAATCTGAAATCCCTGACTTGGCGAACAACATGGGCGTTCTCCTTTACAGGGACACCCTAAACTACTTGGAGTACCTAGCTCAGGTGTTCCAGAAACTGTACGAGACGGAATTTGCTTGAATACAGCGGTTGTGATCAAGAATCTAACGGTGCAATTCGTCGAGAAACTGCACACTCCATGTTACTTTTGGCTGTCTACTTAATCTTGGTGCGAGCACCACGCGGCGATACAGTACTCTTCAGTATTAGTTAGCCCCAAGAAAAAAACACTTTCTAGTAGAATTATTTGCATCCTTTGGCTGTTAAATAGCGAATTAATGTATAGAAAAAAAACTGTCTTTGCCATTACATTGCCATTTTGGTCTAGAACGAATTAGTTCCTTTTTTGTAAATAGTGACGAATTTAAAATGTATTATTTATTATCTGCTAATTAACATTCTAAATTTCCCGATTATCCTAGTCAAGGTTTTATTTATTTCTCGCTTAACTCCACTTAGTTTCAATTTCTTTATTATTCGTATTATTTAATTTAGATTTTAGTATTAGACTTCATTCCAGCACTTGGACTGTTAATGAAATTGTTGAGTCGGAATATGAATGCGTAAAACGGTGTATCAGAACAGTTTCTTTTCTGCTGCTGTCGATATTTTAATGATCTATAATTATGACATGGTAGCTTGAGGCTGAGACGAATAATTTTAATTGTACATTATATTCCTACTTTCCTTAGTATTACTTGACTCTTTGTTAACTATTTATATGTTACTGAAATCCAATGAAATATGACTAGCTTTAATAGAGCTGTTTATTATATTATTGTAAAAATACAGAGCCAGTGTATTTATAACTTAATCATTATTTGTATAGTTCAAATAGTACCTATTTATAACTGCGGCACAAACATAGCTTCTATGTTTGTGGAATTAAATTATTATTACATTTATTTCAACGTTTTTTATTTTTATTTTTTCGTCGTTATACCTTGCCAATATTATTTATATTTTTTTTAAATAATTTACCTACTTAAAACAATACAATTTTAGGCTCGCCATACACAAACGGGTCGGCCAATTTGATACGGGATTCTCATTATAACTTTCGATAACATTTCATTGAAAATGCCGAAACGAAAGCGCCGATCAGCTTTTGTATAGCGACCCACACGAGAAAATTCTCTAGATGGTTTCCTTTTGCTTGACGTGAAAAAAAAAAAACAATTATACTAGAAGTTTGTAATTTTCACATAATATTTAACTTTCCCACTAGACAGTCATTTTGATAGGTGGGGTCTTCTACCCACACTCGAATAATAACACAATCTCATAATATCCCTAAAAAGGTCTAAAACAAATATTTCATTAAAATATTCCTATGTCACAAACACGGATCACGCATGTTCCCATGAGTCGGGACTGGAAACAATTTCATATCTTTACACAAGGTATTCACAACACCCGCCATATTTGCGTTGGTGACTTGGTCTCCGACAAATTAGTACGACCAAGACGATGGGACCTGAAAAATAATAAAAAAGTCACCACACAACATTACCTCTACTCCCAACCTTTCGCTGACCAACTTTATTACCATCCCATAAAGTTCAAAACTGCATGATTTATTGTACTAGATGTGCGTTTGTTTGTGTTGTGTAACACGTCCCGCTACTGATCACAAAGCGAACTGTCAAACGGCTCCCGCCATATTTGTTTAATCTGTTGTGACGACGACGTTATAAGCCGTCAAAAAACCGCGGGTGTTAGATTTGGAGTTGTAGAATGATATGAAAGCATTGGATTTTCATTATTATGTGATGAAAGTAAATAAAGTTACGAAATTATACGTTTAGTAAAAACATCTACTACCTAATAGGTATATGGTAGGTTGATTGGTGCTAATTGCCAACCGTAAACAGATTAGCATTTTTATAGGACCAAATATGGGCGTAATTTTGTGCTAATTGCACTATGTAGTGTATAATTTAGTAACAACTCAATTGGCAATAGGTACATTTTCTTTCATGGGAATGGAGAAAATCTCACTTTTGATGTCAGAAATAAGGCTTTGGCTGCAAACATGTTCAAAGCTTGCCTTTAATGTTAGCCGCCATGTCGCAAACTAGATGGCGTGCAGCACTCCAAAATTAAATTATTTTGGTTGTCAATGTCGCGGTGGTCCCATAAGTACGAACTGTTATTAAATAACTAATTGACTGCCTCGTTAGCCTAGTGGTCCTAAGCGCGACTGCTATGCTGGAGGTCTTGGAATCGACGTCCAGGTTGAGAAGTGTTGTTGGATTTTTATATGAAATTTTCAGTAGCAGCTCGGAGTCAGGATTTGCGCCCGGTGGCAATAGGCTCGCCACCTATTACATGGGACTCTGAACATACCGGCGAACTGTGGGCGTACATTGGTACACCTCTGTCTAACCCTCAGGGGAATACAGGCGTGATGGTCTGCTTTGTTTTGTAAATTACTAATTTAAGAGTTGTCGAGGATCAAGTAGAATGGCTTACAATTGGAGAGGCGTATGTCCAGCAGTGGGCTGTTATATGCTGATGATTATATTTCTAGGTAATTTCAGAGTCTTATTACGCTATGTTAGAAATAAAACCCGACAATGTAGGCGTTAAGCAATATTATGCCGAGTTAATCCTATTTTATTACGGTATTAACGCTATGATGGATTAACAAAGTGGTGTTAATGCTATTAGGAGTAATTGGTTGAGGAACCTATAACCTATGTTACCTGTAACCTAGATGAGGTTACTGAACCGGATTAAGTAATCTAAGTGATTGAAACACATCATTAATTGCTAAGTTGTATATTAAATGAATTTAATTATCATCTTAAATTGCTAAACCCATTTGTCAACTCACATGGCGGACTGTCAAATCCTTCCAGTTTTAAACAGAATTAATCGCATTGGAATCCTACTACTATTATAAAGGCGAAAGTTTGTATGTATGGATGTATGGATGTATGTATGGATGTTTGTTACTCTTTCACGCTTAAACGGCTGAATGGATCTGGATGAAATTTGGCACAAAGATAGATTATAGTCTGGAATAACACATAGGCTACTTTTTATCCCGGGAAAATGTACGGTACCCGTAGGATAACACATCAACTGTGACGCGGACGAAGTCGCGGGCAGAAGCTAGTATTACTATGATTTTATTGCTATGGGGTTTATTTTTTAAATATATCTGATTTAAATAATTATTAAATTGTAAACTATATACAATTTATAAAAAAGGAATCTCATAGGGCATCAAAAAACTCATCCGCAACGTTGTCACTGCCCAAAAGGCTGGCAGCATTGCCACGTTGTATGGCAATGCTGATTCTAGGCCCATGAAAAGGCCAGCCCTCTGGTCACGTGAAGACTCAACCACTCATGATCTTATTTAATTTAATTTTACCTAAGTTGCTGATTTGCAAATACTCACACTTAATGACGGGGTCAAGAACCAAATCATTGCAATCATCATCAAGTTTAAAACTGTAAAAAGGTCAATTGGACATTTAGCATAAAATATTATGTATCCTGACCCTACATTTTTTTTTCAAGTTCAAGTTGCGGCAATATCAATAGTTTGCCTCCGCGCAACAATCTGACCGCGGGGCAACATTCCGACCACAATGGTCGTGGATGTCGCGGTCGTGTAAATGTGAAACACATATTTACACATTAACAACCGAAGCTCATTGAGAATGACCTACCACATTGTGTATAGAGTTGGGTCATATTTTTTTCGGTAAAAAATTGTTTGAGGAAACTTGATTGGTTGGGATTATGAGTGGGTTCCGTAATCTGTTATATTATTGGAGTATTTTTAGTAGGGATTTATTCATATTCATTTATTTGCGTAACATAATGTGTATAATAGATGTTATATAAGACTTAAAGTACACAGCAACATAGTAGGTATTATATTAAAATTTTAAAAGTAAACATTTTTTAAGTAATACTTTAGAAAGGTTACAAAATCTACATCTGTCACATATCCACTAAACATCTTGTAAATTAAAATGTGGATCTAAAGTCCTTTGGAGTACATGGTCAAAATTGGCTTACGCCTATAGTTGAATTTTCAATATTTTCTCGTAATTAAAACAAAAGACGGTATATTTTCTTTATTAAAAAAAAAAACTTAAAGGCGCCGTACAGATTTTAGTCAAGTACTTAGTTACCCTGTACAAACCAAACAAGTACCCACATGCAAAAGTGTAAGTTATACAGTCATAGCGATTTAACGATAGGTGTGAAGTCAACAACAAGGTATGCAAAAAGCACTCCATCACATTTCAACCAATAGCAACCCTAAACTAAATAAGGATAAAGGATAGTAAAAACTTTCATCGAGTCATAACAAAATAATCAATCAAACTCTTTATATGTTCCAAGTTATATAAAGCTCTTTAAAAAAAATGCAAAATAAGCCCAAGATAGATGAAACAACCACAACAATAAAACAATGGCTTTAATTTGACCACAACTCAAAATACCTAAAGAAAACAAAAATGGGCGGTAACTTTACAAAAAGCTCTATAATTAAAAAAAAAGATAGCAAAGCTAGCGCATACGTATAAATACTTAACAAGACATTAAACAATAACATAAGGCGGTATTCTTAAGAGTCATATCATAAATAAAGCTTAGACATAACAGAAGGATCTATCAACTACCCATTCAAAAATACAACCTCAAAGCTCTGCTTCAAAGAAAAGGGCGACAAAACATGCGCAAGAGCATAAGACATCAAGCAATTACTCCAACCGCAAGTTAAACATGAAAACATCACCACATCCAGTTGATCTCTAAAAAAGGCACAAAATATTTTCACCTTCGTTTAACGATCTGCCGTCGGCGTCCACAATGGCGTTTAGGGCGCACCGAACGCGCATGCGCGCTTTATCTCGCTCACGTTCCCTTGTTTTATTTATTAGAAAGATTTATTATTTACCACAGGGCTCACACACGATGTGTCACGAATCTGGGACGAAAAAACGAGGCTATGGTAATGTGTCCCTCGTTCGCACGTGACTATCAGTTTGTTGATCGCCCAACTTACTTCATAATTAACTTCGTAAGCGAATGTTCATTTCCTGTATTTGTTTAATTGATACGTTTTCTTTGTTCTTGTGTGTTCTGCGGGATGTTTAAATTAAGTTGCTGTTAAAGGTGAAAGAAAGGTATTGAGTTAATATACCACACGGGTTGGGAAAAGCTAGCGATTTGAGATCGATCAATTTTTGTCTGAGAAAAACTGTTACCTTTTACCAAGATTTGAAGGACACCATTTCCAAAACGAGATAAATTGAGTGTTGAAAAGGATACAATAAAATTATATTTTCTTTAATCAGCTGCAAACTTAAACCAAATTCCCAAATATCGGGAACATAATTACAGGATCACGGGATGCGCGCCATTTCAGCTATTTCCGTTTGGCTGTTTAAAAGCGAATAATCCATCCATCTAATCATCCTCACAAACTTTCGCGTTTATAATAGCAGTTGGATTTTCAATTTCTCATTTTCTAAAAATTTCGATTTCCCTAAAATTACCTACCGATATTGGATATTCAAGATGACCTGTCAATCAATTTTGTACTTTAGTTACCAACTCATAAACCCAATAAAAAGTTTACCTAATTAGCTACAACAAAAACCAAAATCCTGAATCCATAAATCAACACGGATGTTCATCACACAAAATCACAACCATAATCACTGCATTACAAAACATAATAAAACAAAGTGGTTCGTACCTCCTAGCATGACTTCATCGACTCTGAAATACCCAACCATTATAATCGAATAAACTAAAATATATAGCAAATAGAATCAAGATTGGAATCGTTCTTGACCTACGTAAAACCACAGGTCTGCCGTGACCGAGTAGGAGTAAACAGAAAACAAAAGACGACCAACCAGTCCATGTTTGACATGATCTGTGTACTTTGCAAGCCCTTAAGTAAACGTCAGCTTGACAGTGTTACGTCAAAAGAAAATAAAGGATTATGCACTTTCATGGCTGGTTGGTTATGTGTGCTGGAAGGGTTGGCAGTAATTAGGTAATGTATTTTAATTAACCGTCGCTTTGTTTCATTTTTTATTAAGTTACTGTTCTACTTTTTATTTGTATGCCTTAAGTATTTGTGAAATACTACATTTATAATTCCCACACCAATACCTTCGTAGTCCTTACTGGATGTAGCTTACTCTTTATTTTCATGTTCAGGTTTACCAAATCACACAGGTTGCTTGTAAGTTGTAGCTTTTTCCCTTTTCACCAAAAAAGTGGGTGACATTGCGGCGAACCTGAAACGTTACCCAAAAAGTGGGTGATATTGCGGCGAAACTGAAACGTTACCCAAAAAGTGGGTGACATAGCGGTGCGCCTGAAACGTTACCCAATAAAAGATACCTCTTGAGATACTGAAATAAAATCACAAAGACGATGATTGATACATTAAACTCTGATTCACCACAAACTGGGGCGGAACTATCAATTTTATTTACTCGTCAAGTGGTCTCCCATCATAAACTGAAACTTAAGACTAACAGTTCCTCGTAAAACCTAATTCGTCTCAAGACTCAAACGTATCAAGCCCAGACGGGATTGGAAGTAAGTGATTGCAAGCAATTATCTTTTCGTCTCCTAAGGTCATACACGTTCCGCTTAAGAAAGATATGACCTCGTACTACCTAAGATGCAAAAGGACATAAGTTTATGGATTTCCATATTGACTTAAGTCGTACTATTTCAAGTGCGACGCCGCTCTCGAAACTATAGACCGGAAGTGGACGCATGCCTTTGTTCAGGCGTTGACAATCTTTGGTTGCATTTTCTTTGCAACTTTGTATAGTTGCGAAAAATGTAATAAATATCGTGATTGACGAAATACATAAAATATAATGTAAATAATGAAATAGGAAAATAACTACCACCAAATTTTGAAATTTTCTGTATTTTCAGTATTCTCAATATTTTCACATACTTAGTAGTTCACCGTGTTTTTGATTTTTAAACTAGCTGTAAGAAATATTTCAGAACACATTCAGAATAATTCACGTAACACATTTTGTTTCTAATGGTGAATAAAGTTGCATACAGTATGAATTGAATAATTTTATTTTTCATTGCTCATAGATTTGCTACTTAGAAAATTGGCATTTACTAGGTACTTCCCAAACAAGAAAATTACTGCGTTTAACACTCGTAATTGTAAAACTAACTCCGATTGAGAACCTCTGACTATGATGCAGAGCTATAACAACATTTATTGAGTTTAATTACCGCAACACCTTACTTCATTCACGATGTATTTGCACGCTTTTTGTATGTTTTATTATGAATTACTCATGTATTGTATTAATATTCTGTATTTTTTTTTTGTTCTACAGAATTTTATAAAGCAAAAAACTATGTTGTAATTTTTTATTTTTATTTATTTAAAACGTCAGCATTCTAATTATCATGCTTATGAAGTATAATTAGGTCTTTCGTCAAGGAATTAATTATAACAAAAATAAATGTACTGCAAAATTATTTCCATTTTCTAAGTTGCAAGAAATATCGCGATACATGCTAGCATAATCTTTTAACATAAATAAAAGTATTGCGTGCTCAGGTAGCTCAATGATAAACAACTTGCGTTTATATCCACGCATCCTTATTGACATAATTATTTATTATGACCGGAACTCTTAGTGATAGCTGGTAGCGTAATATTTCCCATCGTTTTAACCCGAAGAAGTTACGAGTATTGAGAAATATAATATTATAAAAAAAGGAATACCACTTGATCTAATAAGCTGAAATAGCACAAACTTAGGTAGAAGACATTTGTTAAGAATTTGCAACACGGTAGAATTAAAGGGGTCCTCCATTTAAAAAAAAAACAGAGATTTATAAAAGTCTAAAATCAAATCATTTATTTCAATTAGACCATTGAAAGGCGCTTTTAAGCATTACTAGATTAAAAAACATTTTTCCTAAAGGTAGGTTCATATGGAGAAGAATGTGAAAGCGAGTCTACACTAAGTCTCTTAATATCAAATAAAATGTTTTACAATAATTATATATTTTTTTTTATTTAAATCAGGCATTAAAGACCCATTACATGATCTGAAGACGATGTACCTGAAATAAAAATCAGTTTAAGTACTATAATAAGTACCAATAGTACTACAAATTGTTTACACATCTTACGTGTCGTAGTATATAAGGAAGATTGCATGACGATCTACGCGTTAATCTAACAAGATGCTGATTACTAACCGGGGAGGGATGTGTCTATTAACCTAGACGGACTACTTTCTATTTTAAACTCGTCTTAACATACGAATGCAACACATTTAGTTAATGACTCTAAAGGTATGCATGCAGTTTTTTCTGCTGTTTGTCAACATCCAGTCAACTTAGATTAGTTGAGTTAGTTTCGTGTTATTAAACATTTTAGTACGAAGATCTGCTTATGTAAGTTGGAAAATGGAAAATAGAATATCCAGTTTAAAAGTTTTCTTATTGCATAAATATTAGGGTTTAATATTGGACTAATCAGCAGGTAATTAGTAGGCTTTTCAATTAGGAATTCCCCAGCAGCAGCCCGCAGTTTGGAAGAGGTGGTGTGACACCTCCGTCACTTGGAAAGCACGCAAAAGCAGTTTGTCCAGCGCCTAATCTCTCCCCGATTGCATTACCGTCCCATCGGACTATTATGAGTGAAGGAAGAGCGAGTGCATCTGTGTTTGCGTACACATTTTTGCTCTATAATAATCTGCGTACTTTGCTAGTCTCCATTAAGATTGGCCGCTGTGACTGAAATTCGGTCTAGAGGTTATCTTTATTATAACCCGTATTGTTGTATTTCGTTACTGTGTGTATTATTACTATAATATAAATTAATACAGCAGTACTATCGAGCTATACAACAATCCGAATCGCCTTCAACCGGTCTCAAACCACTTAACCACAATGACGGCCAAACATTATCATTACAGCATGACTAATATAAGTACAATCAATTCAGTAACTGCTCTAATTTCGGCACACGTCCGGAAATGCGGAGATTCCTCACTACCGGACATGTTTGTATCGGAGGCTGTAAGTTGTTCTCACGCGACGAGATATGGCAATGATGACTTCTGAGTCACACCTTGCCACATTCCCTTGCCACTCTCTTTGTAGTATTGCACATTTACACATCAGCAGACTGTGGCCTAGAAAATTACTGGGGAAATTCTCAATGGAAGGTTTTTGTGCTGCAGTTTGATTTATCTTTTTTTAGATTATTTTTATAAATGTGTGAGATGGAATTTCCAGTGTAGGAAAGGTTTCATTCAATTAGATTGCGCATAGTTCCTGATTCCCTATACATAAACTATGTAGAAATTGTGTGACTCTGGTCGAAAAGTAAAGGAGGTTACACACTTGTTAGATTTTGTCGATCGAGAAAGTTGACAGTATTAATTTCATTAGAGCATATTTTAAGTTAACCTGTTTCAAAAAATAGAACACATCTTGTCATCTTTGCGGTAAATCAGACTCTCGTCAAGATTCATTAGTGTAGCGTGACGTTAAGGACAATAAGTGATGAGTAAGAAAAGAAGAACCCACATACTTCAGAAACATCTTCTAAGTCTAAGAACTAAATGACGATTTAATAAGACGAAAAATAATCATCTTGTGCCTTATTTGGTACTACGGAACTACTCATTGGGTTTTTTGGTCATATCACAAAGTGAACACGACTGTTTGACAAAAAATATCATTTAAAATGAGCGTGTCATTTGATTGCGTAAGTTCGATATTACTTTCCAGGAACTAATTTGTGGAGTAGAAAAAAAAATGATTCGCAACAGTCGTGCCATATTCAAGGAAATATACTAACTTTCTTGTAAAAACAAATTGTAAGCTCGAACAAGTGACGCATAGGTACATCTTTAAGCGAACTACCCATCGAAGTCTGTCCCGTTTGTTTCCTTATATTTTTTTTGTTTAATGTTTCTCCAATATGCCTCACTCTTTTTACACTGCAGCGTGACTTAAGTTTAATTAAAACCGCAATCTGTGGTCAAATCACTTTAACATTTGAATTAGAAATCCCGAAACCTACAGCAAATGATTAGTAACATTACCTAAACCATTACAATTGGCCAGTATTTTTATCTCGATTGCGTAAAAACATAAAAAAAATATAATAAAACAATTGCAACTCATCTCGGTGTTTCCCAAATTTCTATTATGATTGTTTTCTAGTTCCGATACGCCAAGGTTACAACCAAATGAATGGAGTCCACTTAAACGTGATTCATGCTAACAATTGGAACGCGTGCTGCGAAAATGATGAGTAACGTCATAGACTGAGACGGTCTTAATAACTGCTTGAGATACAAAAAGGTCTGTGACCATACAGACATAAAACTTAGAGGAACAGGTGGGCAATTCTAGTAACTTTTAGAGATGATCGCAATCTAATCTCTCAGTCTGAATCTGTCAAAAAAGTATTTAATTTGGCTACAATGATTGTCGCTGAAACGATGTTTCGAGTAGATGCTTAACGTTTTTAATTAGTATAATTAACCTTCAGAAGGGTTGTTTCATACTGTATGTATAAACAGTAGAGATAGATCACTGGTGCATAAATAATCTCTGGCTATAATAGACCATATTTATCCTAATTTAGGTGAAAAACGACGAAACAAAACAGTTTTACATATTTTAATTAAAATTCAAACTAAAAGTAAAAAATACATAATTTAAATAAGTATCAAGCGACAATGTGCAATTATAAATTACTTATGACAAAAAAAAACTAAGTGAGAAAATCGATCTAAAAAATTTCAAATGTTGGCAAGTCTACACACACCTTAAAAATTTTCCATTTTACAACATTTACGCATTATTTACGTGGGATGTGGGATGAGAAGATCTGCGTCTGCTCACGGTGCCATTTATCTTGAATTACTGATTCATCCATTTCCAGAATTTATTTCTGGATTCGGAAGCAGATGTCAAAAATGACGAGGCGCCTGTCAAATGACGTTTTCCCTAAGGATAACTAATGTTATGCGGTTTAGGTTAAATTGATTAAACAAGTTTAAACCACAATCATAGTGTCCTTAATTTCTGTTATTATTCGTTTGCAGAGTTAGTCATTATGCATACCTATTACCTATTGGTAGTCATGATTGTTCAGTTGTCAGCTGTATAGAAATGACAGTTCACCTGAAGGCCAATTGTACCAATTAAAAACGTCCAAATTATAGTCGCAATTTCATCTCAGCGTCTATTAATGTCAAACATTATAGGCAAATTACAAGTTTTTTGACAGATTGCGACTAAGAGTAGATTAGAATCATGCCTAAAAGTGACATCGGCTGCTTGATGATAGTACTTTTTTTAATTTGCCACAGCACTTCTTTTCTCACACATTAAAAATACTCTCAAAATACAACCCAACCAAATCTACAAAGGTACATAAAACAAAAAAATCGCTATCATATTTACCCAATAACTAAACATAAAATGTACAATACTTTATGACCTAAATAAAGCTGAAATTGACCTGTTACCTTGTTTATAGGTAGGAGACATCAGCTATGAATGAATTTTTCATGTCAGGGCTGAATGAAGGGAGTAAGGTTTTTGAATTCACTTGAAAGTCGCGGGTTTATAAACCCGCGACTTTCAAGTTAAAATTATAGTTTATTATTTACATACCTTGCTGATAAGCTAAACTTTTCAAAGTATGAGTTATCATTCTAATAATAGCTCGTACCAAGTACCAAGTCTTCAGAAGAAAAATTAAGGAACTTGACCTCTTGTTCCTGGAACCATACATGTAGTACTAGTGGACTATGAGTGTATGTTATAGCCATAGGATATCTCTGACTAATCCAGCGGATGGTAGCTATGAGTTAGCTACATGGCCTTAAAACCCCATGGCCAAAATAGTGCAAAAAAATACAAGGAAACCTGTGATTCAACATCCCATAGTGCTGATCGCTCGCATTCCTTCTCCATACACCATAAACTTCCCGTGTTCCACACACTGAACATAATGATTCATACAATACTGTCATTATGAGTCATACAAGATGTTCACCTGTACCTTTAGAGATCGCATTGTCAATTGGATTTAATATAGTGGTAAGGGCTTTATCATACTAGCGAATTGGAATCGAGGTTACGCGCGAATGCATGTTACTGGTCCTTCGTCCTTGTGACGTAAACTCCGAAATCTCGAGTTTTAAATATTTCGACAGTACAACGTCAACATTGGGGGTAAACACAGGATTCACAGGGTACTTAATTTTCGAGGCGACATCGGCTAGGCTGTTGCCGTATCGAAGTGGTGCCGTTCTAATATGCGGTGACCATTAGTTACTAATGCGACCGCATTACTTACGTGTTTGTCATAGCAATTGTAAGACCCGCAAACAATTGAACATTGCCAAAGTGCCTTTTCGCCAATCAAATGCGCCACGAAGTAATTCGCACGTCACAGCTAGTGTAATCAGGCCCTTAAGTCTAGGATACGCAGACAAATAACAGTAGTGTGATTCAGTGTATGCAAATACGTTGCTCAGTCGTAGCCCATTGACTCGCTTGTTTGCTGAATGAGTGAGTAGCGTAATGTTGGCTTGTTGTGCAATGCCATGCTAATTTTGTTTGAACGTAATGTATTTTGGGATTATGAGCGTTTTAACAAAGTTGATGAGTAAATTGTAGCGTTATTGATGGAGATTTGCTGCAATATTTTTGATAGGGTACAATTATTTAGTAATAATTATCTCACAGACCTTAACTTTAATATTAATGTAAACTTGATATTGAACGCCAAAAAATTTCAAACATTTAAAAAATAATATTTTTATTAATTACAGAGTTTTTTTTAAGCATTTTCTGTCCCACTTCTGGCCAAATGCTTGCCTCCACTTCTTCCATCATTCACGTTTCCATGGCTCATCCCACCAGTGATAATGACAGTCAAGTAATAATTAAAATTTGTGGGAGTTTCATACGTATTGCGCTATCATCATCTTCCTGCCCTTATCCCAAGTTACGCACAATAACCATTGCGATATAATTGTGCCTAATTATAAACCGAAAAAATAATTGGAATCCTACTACTATTATAAAGGCGAAAGTTTGTATGTATGGATGTATGGATGGATGTTTGTTACTCTTTCACGCTTAAACGGCTGAATGGATCTGGATGAAATTTGGCACAAAGATAGATTATAGTCTGGAATAACACATAGGCTACTTTTTATCCCGGGAAAATGTACGGTACCCGTAGGATAACACATCAACTGTGACGCGGACGAAGTCGCGGGCAGAAGCTAGTTTTAAATAAAACAACTATAAAAACGCAAATCCACAAATTACAAACCCCTTACAAAAACAAACTCATCGGTGACAAAAAGGACACCAAAGACCTCGGGAGTGAGAATAGAAAATAAATAAATAGTGCGCGACAAGGTTCCCATAGCGGATAGCTACAGTTTGTCCAGCGCTAATTGACCCGTAATAATGTTTCGTGTGAATAATGTGTGCGTTGTTTTTTCTCCCTGAGCTTTGTGTGGAAGAAGATAGACTTACATGTATTATATTATCAGAATAAATAAATAAGTGATTAAGATATAAAAGTTTTAATTAATATTACCCTGTATTCTCGTGCTTTTCCTCTCTTCCTAGTTAAAATTTTGCTGTACCCGACAGGGTCTATATTGTTTCCATTTATTAACGGATTGCAATAAATATTTAAGATGTGATTCGAGAAAATTGTATACATAATTATTGTAATTGTATATATTGTTTGTATTGTATATTATTTGTGTTAGTTAAATATTCTCTTCAAGCGTGTTTTTTTTCTCTGGTTTGAGTCTGAGTTTTTATCTAGACGATTTTCTAGAAATGAAATATGTTCTATAAAAAAAGAAAAGTACTGAGATGTTTAAAATATATCATTGAAATCCGAATATTTTCGAGCAAAAACCCTAGAAAATAGATTTAAAATTAATCAGCGTTAAATAACTCAACACAATATAATGAGGTACTTCAATAATTGGAACAAAATTCAATTGTGAGTTGTTTCGTCTTGGCAGAACCCAATTAATAAAGCTCCCATACAAGCAAAACCAAGGGCTTAAATACTATCTCCAACATTTATGAATGTTTGTTCGGCGTGGATGACTGTTGTGTTAGGCTGCCGTGTGCTATTTCTGTGTTACCGATTTTTTCGGTGTTTACTTTCGTTTGGCACATTTGAGGAGACCACCGACTAACGCCGGTTTGGTGTTGTCATAACTTGATCCGATGATTTGTAACTATTTTAATGATGGGTTTTTATTCCCTTTTTAGTGCTAGCTTTTTTCGAAAGTATGGTGGTGGTGGGGTTGACTGATGTCGTTTTTCCTCGGTAACACCCTAAATTCAATTTAACTACTATACACAAACAAAAAAAAAATATTTTTAACTACTATACACAAATACACTAAACTACTAGACGAGACTAGATAGATAGCTATGTAGGTAGATAGACTGGTAGAAAATGCCTAAGGCATTAAGTTCGCCTTTGTACAGTGTATTTTATAAATTATTTAAGTTAAATAAATAAATAAGTGTGAAAGTTTGGATGAATAAAAGTTTGTTACCTACTCAATCACGCCAGAACGGTTGAACGGATCTGAATGAAATTTGGCACAGATATAGATTATAGTCTGGAATAGCAAATACGTCACTTTTAATTCTAGAAATATGTACAGTTCCCATGAGATAATATTTTATATAAACTTATACGCGAACGAAGTCGCGGGCAGCAGTTAGTCTAGTACAATTTTGATACCCAGGAGTATCCTCATCGTTTTCTACATCTTAACCTGTGGATTTAGCATTGCTATCTCCATTGCATTGTTCATTGTTTTATAATTTTTGTATAATTACATAATACGTTTGAAGCTGTTAAATATTAATTTTATTTAGGGCTACATTTTTTTATTTACTGCTATTACAATTTAATTTTTAATTCCTAACCAATTATCCAATATTTTTTACTAATCATGTGAAAGTATTTCAAATAACATTAAAAACCGCAAGTGAACGAATCCGGAAGGTAATCTTATACTTTAACTATGATGTCCTCATTGTTAGTACAAATACAGACCGACGGCTAAATGATCTGTTTGTCTGTATCGAGTTACGTGTGCGCACCGCCTTATGAATGAAATGTACCGGAAAGGTGGGCTTCCATATTTTGTGGTATATTTATTTCTGATGAAGTATTTTATTATTATAAATTAGACATTATGTAAAATGTTTTATTTTTTCATTGGGGGCTGAAATTTTTCTCCTTTTCTCATTAGAGCAAATTTAGAGCATAAAGTTTGAATGAATAAATAAATAAACTAAATACTGGCACTACATTAATGAATGATTTTGTATCATTCGTTCATTTAAGTAAGCTTACCTCAATTAATATAACTCCAAAAGGAATTTTATCAAACATACAGCTATTAACTTCAAAAATTTCGTTTACCTTTTCAAACATTCTAATGACCACAGAACTAGAGGACCCTATCCTTAATCACTTAAAACCAAAAAAAAATAACTCCTCGATCTAAGCTTATCGTATCACATCTAACATCAATGTATAACAAATACATCCAAACATCCGTGGGCACCGCAAAACACTACCCTCGGAGGAATGTCGCGTAGGTCAAATAAAAGAATTCGGTCCTTTAACAATAACATAATCGGATGCGCCGGCGCCGCTGCGGCGATCGCTTAGCACAATGCCACGAAAAATATTATAAAAGACATACCTATAGACGTGTGAAATCATGGCGACACCGATGCACCAAACAAAAAAAAAGTTATCGAAAAAAAATATTTCGTTCGTCGATCTTTTTTTTTGATCGGCTATTAATTTTATATTGATTGGACGTTTTACGCTTGTTAGAAAGATTTTTGTAAGTGGCCCGATAGTGGCGTTATGAATGCCGAGCAATATCACGGACTAATAAAGCAATTTCAGGCATCCTTTGGGGCTATAAAAGATTTTATTATAAGAGTTAAATAATGTTTCATAATAACATTATGCAAATTTGTATAAATTAAAAGTTCAACGACTTTTTTATAGAAAATGGGACCGACGTTTATGGACTTCTTTCAAAGCTGTAATTACTTGTCAACTACTTTGTTTCAAAGTATTTAATTAATAGTTCATTAAAATGTTCTCAAAAAGATTTAATAAGCTGTCCAATTAGTATAGATTCTCCTTTTGAGAAGGCAAGCCCGCCGCCTTTCACACTTTCTCATAAAAAAGTTATGTTCTTTCGAACACCCTTAACAAATTAACAGAGTCATAATTTAAAAAGTTTATCAACAAACAGACCGCTAAAACTGACCACCGTAACGAAAATGGCGATTCAAAAGACGAACCGTTCCAAAATTAATTGGACATAATTAATAAAGCGTCTAAAACAAACTCCTCCCAGCCTTCCGAGCGATCTTGCATGTTAGATTATTTTATTTCTTTTTACCAATATAAAAATACCACCCACTTAATTTGACCACACCCTTGTTGTAGCCACATAAGGTCGAATTTCCAATGGCTGTTGTGGAGAATGACGGTAAATGTAAATTTATCACGGTGTGTATCTAAGGCTTTTTTGTTACAACATTCCATACAAAACGTGTGTTGTAAAGAGCCCCCGACGATACCACCCATTCATGAGGACAGTGGTGACCTATTGAGATTCGAGACCGATAGCATGTTGTGGACATGCACAGGACTAATTAACAAGTAGCCTTTACTTTTATAAGTTTATAACTGAAAAGTCTATATTGAGAAAAGCGCTTATAGAAACCTGTTTTTCTAAGACTTTTAGAAGCATTAAAGGGAACACATTCATGATCTTAGAAAATATCTGCCGTTGTGTTTATCTCAGTACCTATTGAAAAATATAGGAAAAAAAATCTTGCGAAGCTGAGAAAATTCACGAGAAAAGGTATACAAAATATGTTGACCCCGTAGCCCATTTAAACTAAAAAAACAGAACAACAACATTAATACACGCCTCATCCACTCTACGCCTTTCACACAGAAGGCCCACACGCGCGTTTCATGCAGCCTCTTGTAAACTCGACTTTGGGCTTGAACGACACTTGGTCCTTTTGTTGTGTGTCCTTGAAGAAACAAATTTACGATAGCACCTCGCACTCACATAATGAGCGTCAGCACAGCTATTAACACCTTTTGCTTCTCAATGAAGATGTAAGGAAATCGCGTTGTGACGAAAAAACGGTGCGAGAAAATTTGGGTAGGTAGAACAATGAAGTTATACGTGTCCAGTTGACGGCTAACGACGTTGATGAATAAAGCTTGGTACAGACAAGTAATAGTATTTCTGTGTAATGAGTGTAGAATTGATTAATTTTTGTAACCTTAACTTAAATATAATCACTGAAACTAATATAATTTGGGTAATTTACAGAAAAGAAACAAGACTTTAATTTATAATTCCTAAAGAAAATTCTCGTACAGACACGCTCTAAATTAAAAAAAAAACAATAATTTATTCACTGGTTTTTTATTAATATTATCATCATGTTAAAAAAGACGCTAACAAGATTTCGCATAAAAACTATTCAATATTAGATGAATAATAATTAGACAGTAGGTGCCCACTTCAATTTCACGTCAAATTAAATAGGCGTGCAGCATGACAATGATTATGTGACAAGCTCTTAACTTTATAAAGTGACAAAGATTCAAACAAACCACAGTCCCTAACCGATCAGAGTAGGTTCCGCATATCACACCGTATAATTAGCAAATAGTCCTGCAACAAACAACCAACATGAGCCAACTCCCCAGACAATAAATCCACTAACATTTATGATTTTTAAAAGATTTCCAACATTCGAACAAACGAGAAAAAAATAACAATTTATGGTCTCTTCACCCCCGCTGTAACCATTCAAAGCCCAATAATTGTATATTCTTTTACAGTAGTGTGCCGTTTATTTTGTATGGCCGATGAAGGCCGCAAAAAAAGCATTCAACTAAAATCACAGGCGCCTTTAATCACCGCTATTGAGATCTATCGCGGGATCAAAGCACGCGCGGCGCCATCACAAAATAACCTCTCAAAATATGGACTTAAGGTCCAGTTTACATGCGCGATTGGTCACGCTTTTTTTGCCCAGCAGCGGATGCTCGTGTCAAACGCTTTAGTATTTTGAGTTTGTTTTGAAAATTCTTTTATCTGATGTATTTGCTGTATCTATTGTTGGTGGTGCTTCATCTGCTTCGGGGGCGATTTGTTGAGGGGGCGGTATGCTTGCTGAAAATGCTTACTGGCAATAATTTAGACGTCAAATACGGTTTTTGTGCGGTTCGGGTGACGTGGCGATCATTTCAGTTTTATTTATGACTTTGGCAGGATATCGCACAATATGCGGAGGAATTCGCGGCGGCTTTGATGCCGCTGTGCCGAGACGCGTTGGTGGCATTTCCGTTATTGTATAAAGGTCCTTTTAAAGGTAAATGGTAATGCGAGAAAACTTTTGGCAGACAATACTTGCTTATGTAAGTTTACGTGTAATGGTGTGAATATAAATTATATTTAGTTTTTAACAGAATATTAATGCTGAGGGTGTCAATATTGAATGTTCTTACTACTTTTTGCAGTTAAGCCGATTGAGCGTAGCGCGTAAACGCATGTTTTCTTATCGCGCGTAGGAAAGACTTCAACGAGCGCGTGTGCGTCGCCATTACTGAAAATTGACGTAACAAAATATTTTATTCATTTTTTTCAAACGCATTGAAAATAATAGTTATCCTTTTTTTGTGGCGAGTTTAAATTTTGATAAAGAATTTTGTAACCTCTATATAATTTGCACAAACACTTCTAAGTACAATAAAAGCGTATCATTGATTTTATTCATTTTCTTTTAATAGAATCGAAGTCTTTGGTTTTTGGTTTTATAAATAAAATGTTTTTCACCTTTTGACGTTTGTTTTTTGGTTCTTGCGCTCATGATCACTTTTTTTTCATTAAATAATTCTGTGTGTTTTTTTTTTCTTTTTATTCATTAAATTATGTTTATGTTGTTTTCAAAGCTTTGCTGTATTTCAACTACAATACAGTTATCACATACATTAGTAATACATGTCATATTCTATTCTAATAGTTTCTCAATTACATAATATCAATTTAATACCTCCATAAGCACCTGGTAATCATCTTAACACCCATATGTCACTGAGAAATCTAATCTCATTACTGTTCGCGTATAGGCAGGGTGCACACGGACAATTGGCGACACACGACTGGGCAGCTGTCATGCGCATGCGTCCGACAGGTGTGCACACCGCTTTATAGTGTCATAGAAGATGTTTGAGGCAAAATCTGGTAATGTCTGGGTGTGATTTAATCGTTGGACATGCGGCTTACATAAATAAGAGTTTTACTATGTTCTTTTTTGCATGTAATACCTACCAAGGAGTTCGATGCACATTTCAACTTTTTCTAACGGTATTCAGTTTGTGACCTCTAGGGAAATAGATTGACACCTAATCTGGATGAACTCAAACTCAAACATTTCAAGTAGACCATTCAAGGTCATTTTTGAACATTAAATCTAATGCAAAAGGCATTACATTAAATGTTAAAAGGTTATTTACCTGTGACAGTAGTTACCTATGTATCTGCTATTAGTACTAGGTATTACTTAGTTAAAAGCTTTATTTTGTAAAATTGATAACATTATTTGATCGTTCAGCAAAATTAAGTAACTTTTCCCGCGGCTTTATCCGCGTGAAATTATTTACAGATCCCTATTTAATATAAAATATCTCAGTAATAACATAGTTTCCTATTGACCAATAGTTCTAAAAATTAGCACATTCAAACAAAAAAACAAACAATCATAAGACAGTACAGTTAAAACCTTTGGATTATTTAGGTAGGCTTTGTTTAAAAGAAGTCGTAAAAGTTGATTAATATTTCCACGACTTCCTGCCTTCAACCTATGACGAATACAGTTACTGTTATGTAGGTGGACACCTGGGGAAAGCCAACCCAGATGACAATACAAGCTTAGCAATATTTAGGTACCTGACGACAGCTTATTCACTTCATAAGTAGTCCCTAAATCATTACTTAAAAGGAAAACTAAGCTGCTTTATATTAGTCAGATATTTACTCAGATTACTCATGATGAACGGCCCCGTTAGTCTAGAGGTCCTAAGCGCTACTGCTACGCTAGAGGTCTTGGGTTCGATTCCCAGGTCGAGCAAAAAGTGTTATTGGGTTTTTCTATGAAATTCTCAGTAGCAGCTCGGAGTTTGGATTTGTGCCCGGTTGATGGCAATAGGCTCGCTTCCTATTACATGGGACCTAAAAACATACCAGCGAACTGTGGGTGTACATTGGTACACCTCTGACTAACCCTTCGGGGAATACAGGCGTGATTGTATGTATGTACCTGAGGAAAGCCAACCCAGCTTACAATACAAACTTAGCAATATTTAGATACCTGACGAAAGCTTATTAACTTTATAAGTAGTCCCTAAATCATCACTTACTGATACTTAAAAGGAAAACTAAGCTGCTTTATATTAGTCAGATACTTACTCAGATTAGGTACTTATGATTAATTGGTTATGACATAATAATTTTAATATACTATACAGGTACATCTTTATTAATCGACTAGCGAACTTTCCGCGACTTTGGCCGCGTGGCTTGTTTTACCCACCATAAGTTACGCCTTTGGGTAATGCTCCGCTCTCGTGGATCAAAGCGTGATGTTATATAGCCTATGTTACTCAGGAATAATGTAGCTATCCATTGGTAAAAAAATTGTTAAAATCGGTACAGCCTATTCGTTACAAACAATCAAACAAATTTTACTTCTTCATAATATTATTAATATAGACTACTGAAAATGTAATTAATACGAAGGTATCGTAAATGACGGTTTCTTTACCCCTTTAGCTCAAAGACAAGAAGTTCCCGCCTCTTGAATGATAATAAACATTCAAGAGTTCTTTATTTATTTATTTAGGTATGCAACAGAAAGTGCAAAGGCACACTTAGTGCCTTTGTACTTTTCTATCAGCCAACCAAAGGGTCTTAATTTTACTGTAACTTTTCAAGAAAATAGTAGTTTAGTACTTTTCCGTTTTGAGCCAGTTTCCTTACAGGGCTTAAGAAACCCCGGTATCTCGATTTCATTAAAAAAAGTTACGTCAAGAGTATTTTATGGTTACACTTTCTCACTTCCCACAAAACCAATTTTAGCAGTCTTTCCGCATAGACTAATAATCATAAAACCACAAAACAAAAGAGCATCTCTCAAAAATATCATGTTACTGCACCGATAAAACCCCTGTCCAAATATTTGGTATCATAAAACCAATTCAGTTATAATATATAGTATAATCGGCACACCGCATTTGTATTCATATAGAATATAAGTTATAAAAAGATTATGGTCGTCATTTTAACTTCTTTTGTTAAAAATTAAAAGGCGAGCGCTCGTTTAAGGCACACGTCACGTATGAACACGTTATAAACTGTGCCTCCAATAAATTATAAGAGTATGTTTAATGTTAGATATCTTTTATACGACGCGACAGTATAAAGCCAACAACCTTGTTCTAAGATTCCTAAAGCACAGGTTTATAACCTAGGTTCTAAACTTCAATCGAAATAGAAAATTCCTTCAACCCCAGCCAAATACTCAATCAGACACATAATTTAATATATTTACATATGAAAAAGCATTGCCAATAAAATACAAAAATCGATTCCGATACACCATAAAAAAGACATCAAAATCAATTTACGATCCGACACGAAATAACTCACGACGGTCATAACAGAGGGTGCTATTTGAGAAAAATGCATCATAATCCTAAACGCCACTTGTCATACGAAGTCTATAATAATATTATGACAATAAAAAAGTATTCATTGAGACAATAGTGAGGGTTTGAGCCCACAATAAATTCTGACGTGGTCCATTTATCACGCGAGATAATCATCGAGGAGCTTAAACCGTGCACACGGGACGAAATACTTTAGAGGTTTATTCACCCACTTCTGTCAAATTTATACGGTTAATTAAGTTGTTTGCGCTGGAATTTCTAATCTTTGTAATCGCTTGTAAGTGATGTTATTACTTAATTATTTTTGTTGGATGTCACGGAAAAGTTATGTCATTTGCAGAAAATGCTAATGACTTTAAAATCCCTTACAATATACTACATACATACTTAATTTGAATACCTAAATAAACACAAAGTTATTATAAATAAATAATCTCACCCCTCACTTTAAAAACCCTACGTGTGAGCCCAACAATTGGCTCAACAAATCGAGTACAATGTTCACCGCAGAAGCGTCAACCAATCAGCGGCTCGCGCTTCAACGCGCGGCCCCTTTCACACGGGGCGAACACTCCATTTATTTTACACCAAATTATTCGATCTATTATCGTTATGCGAACATGTTTATTTATGAAGCATATATCTCTACTGCATCCGTTTTTATTGGCAGTAAAGTATAAAATTGTGCATTAGGAAGCCTTTCACATCGCAGTTTCATATCAGCAGAGGGCATAACTTGAGATTTAGTTTTAACTGGTGTTTTGTGTCGGCCCGACATGTTTCAACGTGATGTTTTTATGGAAACATATGTTATTGCGCGAGTTCGGTTCGTTCGGTTTATAGCTTTTGGCCACTTTGTGTTAAAAAGTATGTTGTGTGAACAATATTTATTTGAATGGTTTTTAGAGCTACGTATTTATGATCATGACCTTTTTTGTGTTCTTACGCGCTTTGCGGAACTGAAAGTTTATCTACTTTGAGAATAAAGTGTTAGATAAATTTAATTACGAATGTGGTATTTTTTAAATAATTACTTAAAAATGAATAATGTAGTACCTGCATGTCGAGTTTAATACCTTAAGTTATCAACTGACTCGGCAGCCTAGTGGACCTAAGCGCGAATGCTACGCTAGAGGTCTAGGGTTCGATGCGCAGGTCGAGCCAAAAGTGTAATTAGGTTTTTTATGAAATTCTCAGTAGCAGCTTGGAGTTAAGGCGATAGGCTCGCCCCCTATTACATGGGACCTAAACATACCGGCGAACTATGGGTGTACATAAGTACACCTCTGCCTATCCCTTCGGGGAGTACAGGCGTGATGGTATGTTATCTTAAGGTAAGTAAGTAAGTAAGTAAAGGTGATGGCTAAATGACTGCCCCCGGGCCAGATACATTCTGGAATGTATATGAATCTTACATAGCCTCATAATATTTAAAAAATCATTCATGAATTATGTAGTGTTTAATATTTTCCTAGCACTTTCGTGAACTATTAAACATAATAAAGTAACTAAAAAAAAAACGTTTTCATCACAAACATTCGCTTTTTCGCATTTACAACCTCATTTTCGTTTTTGGTTTTATTCGTTTTATTTTTTGTCAGTTGAAGAAAATTATATACTGTCACACACCTTTTTTTCCTTTTTAGGGAATATTATTTTACCATTATATTATTCCCAAAAAGTATCTAAAACTTTTTTACATGAAATACTAATATTTAGCCATTCAGCATTACATTGTGCTAGGTACCATATTTATACATGGTACCTGGCACATGGGGCAGTGGTCTATACTTCCATTTAGCCATCTTCTCTGTTAGATAGGTTCCTTATAGCTAGGTTAACATAGTACAAAAGAAAGATCGGTAACTGTTAACGGTATGAATACCTAAATATTTACTTACCTACTTTCCGTCCCATTTTCGACTATACACCAGTCCACTAAATCAGTCACTCAATAAATTATTTCAAATAAATAATACCACCCGCATAGCCTAATAATTATTCAAATTCATTCAACACTTCCTACTTTAATTAAACTCGTATCACGTAATCCAATGGTCTATAAATTCATAAAGTTTATAACAAGACAACATTAAATGTAATTTAATATCACTGTGACCACTGTTCTTAACAAAAAAAGTGACCATTTTATATAATTATCTTGTCATTCCATCGTTGAGCTATTAAATAATACTAGTATGTATTTTTGTAGCCTTGTAAGCCTAGTGATCCTAAGCGCGACTACGCTTAGAACCAGGTCTTGGGACTTAGGTCTTGGGTTCGATTTCCAGGTCGAGCAAAAAGTGTTATTGGGTTTTTGTATTAAATGCTCAGTAGCAGCTTGGAGTTAGGATCTGTGCTCGGTTTATGGAAATAGGCTTGCTCCCTATTACATGTGACCTAAACATACCATCGAAATGTGGGTGTGCGTTGGTACACCTCTGCCTAACCATTCGGGGAATACAGGCGTGATGATACGTTGTATTTGTTTTACTGGCCTGTTCTTACAGAGATAGCATATATTTTTATTACCATCAGACAGTGATGTCGAGCATTAAAAAAGATAGTGAACGAGAGCTCCAAGGGCGGGGAGGGAATTGGTACTTATCATGCTTGAACTAATAACATTGTGCCTTTGTTTGACAGGTATTGAAGAATACCAAATTGATTTAGTCCGCCTTTGTAGATACTTTCCTGTTGTATAAAGTTTAAACAAATTTTAATTGAAAAGTAGATCTTCTAACCTTGATTTTACTACTATTTAGCGCTACGTAAAAGTGAAAAATACATAACGTCCAATTTAGAACGTTTGACTACAGACTTACATAATTATATCGCTCTACCGGTCAAGATACGCTGGTCAACTTAATAGTTTGATGTTGTCTTTCAGGCAGATTGTCCCCAAAACCAGTCGCCTGATAATCTACTCTCCCACAGCCATCTTGACCTTAGATTTAATAACTTAGATAATATATTTATAGCCTAGTTTGTGTCTGCAGACATTTTTTTTACGGGCTACCTTTGTTCGACTTATGAGGTCAATGATGGGAGCTCTACTTTTAGTTTTTATTTGGATGAAAACGAGTTCTTGTGACAGTAATTCTAAGGGAATGTATTCTTAAAGTACACGTTCAAAAGTAAAGTTAATAGAAAGTGATAAGCTAAGTAATAAGATTAACTTTTTTCCTTGAAAAGGCGAATAATAATAAATCGAAAATTGTACAATTCTGGTATGATACAAAGAGAGATTACGATAAGAGCAATATAGCAAAATTTTTAAATTGCTTATCAGCTCTAAGTTTTGGTGAAATGTACGAAGAAAGAGATTGCAATAAAGCATTTAATATTTTCCATGACTTATTCACGCTCTTCTATAAATTGTGTTTTCCCGAAATACAAAAGGACCAATAAACCCATAAAAAACCAATGGCTTAGTAGGGGTTTAAAAATTTCATGCATTAAAAAGAGAGCTTTATATTACGCATATCAACAAGATGCTATAAGTAAAGGTTACCACAAGAAAAAATACCGCAATTACACGAAGATTTTAAAAAGATGCATGTCAAAATCACAGCAGATCAACAACCACAATTTTTTCAATAATTCTAAGAAAAAATGTAAAGCGACATGGTCAATAATAAAAAATAATTTAAATAAATCTAATAATAATAACTACATAAATGAATTAATAATAAGTGACGAAAAAATTAATAATCCTGTTGACATATGTAACCATTTTAACAATTATTTCATTGAGCTGACACAAAAAATTAACAATAGTAATCATGACGTTAATAACATTGACATTCAGAATAATTCAAATACTTTATTTTTGACTCCTGTTAATGAAATTGACATTATAAAAATAATTTATTCATTAAATAATACGAATTCTACGGGATTTGATGAAATAACAACTAAAATAATAAAATTAAGCGCAAAAATTATAGCATCCCCACTTAGCTACCTAATAAACCTCTCGTTTGAAGAAGGTGTTTTTCCGTCGACATTAAAAGAGTCTATAATTAAACCACTATTTAAAAAGGGTAATTGTTCCGATATGGGTAATTATAGGCCCATTACACTGATCCCAATCTTTGCAAAAATTTTTGAGAAAGCAATGCATGGCAAAATAAATAGCTTCGTCACTAAATATAATCTAATTGTAGACAGTCAGTTTGGTTTCAGGAAAAATTGTTCAACAACTCTAGCCTGTTTTTCATTAGTAAAACTAATTACTGAAGCTCTGGATAAAAAGATGTCTGCTTTATCGGTATTTTTAGATATGAGCAAGGCATTTGATTTTGTCTCACATGAGCGACTGCTCTACAAGTTAGAGAGATATGGAATTAGAGGCAAGGCGCATGATTGGCTAAAAAGCTATTTGTCTGATCGCCAACAGAGAACTGTGATCTCTAAAATAGAAAAAAACACAAGAACGACATATTGCTCAGAATTAAAAATTAATAAATCTGGCGTTCCACAGGGAAGCGTTCTGGGTCCGCAACTATTTATATTATACATAAATGACCTAATAAAATGTTTAAAATATGAATGTATCCAATTTGCTGACGACACAACTTTGACCATAAAATGTTCCAACAAAACTGACATAGAAAGTAATACTAACGTTGAATTAATTAATGTAATAAAATGGCTCGAGGACAATAATCTTAATGTTAATATTTTTTTTTTTTTTTTTTTTATTTAGCCCGTACTGTCCCACTGCTGGCATTTAATATTAACAAAACTAAAATTGTTCAATTTCAAACGTGCAACATGTCAGTAATACCAGCAACAATTCGACATGATAATACAATTTTAGAACCAGAACCATCGGCTTTATTTTTAGGTATAGTAATTGACAATAAACTGAACTGGAAGGAACACGTAGAAAGGGTATGCAATAAGCTTGATAAGTTTGTGTATGCTCTTCGTAAGCTAAGACTGGTGTCCAGTAAACAAACTGTCCTAAGTGCTTACCATGGGTATGTTTCATCAGTATTGCGTTATGGCCTAGTGTTATGGGGTAATTCAGTGGATGTGGAAAGAGCATTTAAAGTACAAAAAAAATGTATCAGAGCCATGAGCGGTGCAGAATATTTAGACCATTGTAGGCCACTATTTAAAGAATTAAAAATTCTCCCACTCCCGTGCCTGTATATTTTTGAGGTTTCTTTATTTGTGAAAAAATACCCCCATTTATTCCCATTGAATGAACAAGTCTCCCAAAGACTAAATACAATAAATGCCGGGAAATTGCGAGTACCTCCTCAGAGATTGCAACTGTATAGTAGAAATGCCAGTTGTATGACAGTAAAAATTTATAATAAATTACCATCTGGCTTGAGAATGTTACCAATTAATAAATTCAAATGTAAAATGTTTACTTGGCTCTTAGACATGTGTTTTTATTCCGTTAATGAATTTTTAAATCATAACTTTGACAAAAATATTCGTAATTAACATTCTAAGCTTGTATTCGTATTTCAACATTATAATTTATATTTTGACACTAAAACCTATATTTTTGACATAATAATAGTATTCTTTTTATTGACATGATTATTATTTACATTTTGACATTACAAATAATACTATTTATAAATTTAAATCAATACTATGTATCAAACTAAAAAAATAAATTCATGAGCAACTTCATTAATTAATTAAAACTTTTATTGTAATGTCTATGATTTGCATCCACTTGCTTATTTTATTTTTTCTACACCAGCAATGGTAGTATATGTGATTCTATGTTTAATTTAAGACCTCAATGTACCGTATACTTAGAAATAAATAAATTATTATTATTATTATTATATGGTTACGTATCTCGGGACCCTAGGGTCCCGGACCTTTGGAAGGCGTACGAGGAGCCGAAGCCAACTCGCAGAGGCCCCTTACATGGCTTTACAAGGAAATGGAACACCAGCCGACAATTATCCCTGTTTGCACTATGCAAATGCACCCAAGGACAATCCCCGGCTGGCGCAGGACTATTACAGAATATGGAAACTAAGAATAGGGCTATGGGTTTGGGTAGCTTAGATGGACTAGTTTCCTGACACTATGGAAAGACTATGGCCCCTGCCAATCAATGTTTTTATGACACAGATAAAATGGCAGGGGGTGACTAGCACACTCGATAAATGGGCCCCCTAAAACGGCCGCTAGCACGTAGTGACGTAGCGACAAGAGGGCAACACAGACTGAGGTGCTTGAGGAGTGGAGAGGTGTTTCAAGGCTATCAGGACAATCCCGGAAGTACGGTCAAGATCCCTACCAGCACCTTAGTGAAACACTTCCTTCCCCCGAACACGAATGCTCTTGCGAATCTCCACTCAAACCGGCCAATGAAGGCAAGAGAGAGGTGGGAGCTCTGTTCCTCGTCAGTGTTCACTCCGGCCGGCCAATAAAGGCAAGCCAGAGATGAAGAACAAGACTTCTCCCGGGAGGTCAGGTCCGTGGGGTCGCTACTGCCCAACAGCTCGCCACAAGCTGCCCTGCGGACTTATTATTATTATTATTATAAGTAATTTGATAACATTTTAAATTATATATATATATATATACTATGTGTATGTATACTATGTATATACTCACGCCTTTTTTCTAGGCAGAAGTAGTTAGGTAGGCAGAAGTCACAGAACGCCACCTGCTACGTTACTTACATACTTAATTTAAATAATTAACTAATTAATCATGCCATTTTCGGAAATCCTTATGATTGCTAAGTTGCAAACTATTGCCGACCACCTATGTTCTATATATCTATATCTACATAAGAATAGAAACATAAATATTATCATCATAAAATACATAACATACGCCTCCAATAAATCCCCGTGACACACAAAGCTCGCCGCTCTAATTTTGCCAAAAGCAGACACCGCTAATATCTCAATTTCAAGAACGGACCTACGTCTGAGGGCAAACACACCGCCCATTAGAACCCCACAGTCCAGCTGCTCACGAATCGTCACTTAATTGCACTACCTAAGTGCAATAAATTAATTACGTGACAACAAAACTGTGAGAAGGCCCACGGGGAGACGCAGCAAGGTAGACCCCCGCTGTTAGGAGACCCCACGAGAACACTGTCGCATCACACCGCTTTGTCCACCTAAATTCGCCTTCCCTTTTCGCCTGTCGAGTTTCTGGGGAACAAAAAAGAGATGAGCAATCGTCGGCGAAGCCTTTGCTCCTCGCTCATCATTTTTCACGTCTCATTCAATAACTCGATGCATAGTCGCCGAGATAGTGATCGAGTTTTGAAATATCTCGATGGGAGAGCGTTACATTCCCAAGGATATGGTGTTACTTTGCGTGCGGAATGTTTGTACCTACTTGTATTGTGCTGGACACGGGCGTCGGTTATAAAGATTGTCGATATGAAATTGGCTGTATGTGTAGTTATGTATTGACATATACTTGAAAATTCCGTGTTCTATATATTTTTATACGTTTAGAATCATATTCCACAAACAGGTCCTTTCTTAATTAATAATACTTAAGTAACACAAGTTACGCAATGAAACGTACCGCAATTCGATGAGCTTTTATGACATGCGCGAGCTCAGGATTCAGTATAATCTTCTAATATGTTCTATCGTCTGCAGAAAAAAGTTGCATTAAGTATTTACTAAAAGAGATGTAAGAATATTATGATTGTTTCAATAAACCTTATCGATAGAGTAAACAACCGAAGGATTGAGCTTTGATGTAAGTATTATCTTTAGGTAAAGCGGAGTTTGAAGAAATTGAAATATCACAAAAACGTGAAACAGTGTTCAAAATGTCAGCATCACAAAACGGATCTCACGTTTACATAAAGACAACCACAATCTAGTGTAACCACAATACAACAAGTGAAATAAATCGGAAAATCCATTTACCACATTTAAATAGTTCAATGAAAGTTCCAAAACAGTTCTATTTGCATCACCGAACACGTTCATAACGCGTTCAGAAGCGTCAAGGCGTTGCAAGTCCCGTATAATGTAATTTAATTCTATGCAGCTTACAAACCCTTTGCAACAAAGAGCCCCAGAATATTCTGTTTGCTATTGTCGGCTACTTTACAGATTACATTCATTGTAATACATAATAGTTAGGAAGCAGGTACAGTTATATTCATTGAGTGGTCTTGCACAGATGTTTATCAGTAAAACAATGTTGTAAGTTTTGCAAACTGACAGTTTTTCGAGGTTTCCCTTATCTGTTTATCTTGGGAGTTGTGTCGCTTTGAGCCGACGCGGTTTGCACCTATTTGTTGAAACGAGTGTTATCTTGCACATTAAGGATGTTGGATTTTGGTGTTAAATGCTCTGATGTTGTGGGCTAATGATGTTGGAGATCAATATCTTTTCGATTGTTTTGAGGGTGTTTTTGTGTATCAACTCTGGACGCATGTTGCATGGGGGTTGATCGATTATAAAACAGGTGAATAGGTATTTGTAGAAGTATTGACTGTCATAGTAAAGTAACAAGTAGTAATATTATTTTCAATTTCTGTAAATCAAATGATTGTGAAGCCAATTTTTGAAAATTATCATTTGAAGATTTTTTTTTAATGGTTCTAAAATCGGTACAACTTAAACACCGCTGAGAACATTGACAACAGTCTGTAAGTGGGTAATCTAAGACTCGAACCAACCAAAGCACAAAACATCTTTAAAGAATAGCGGCCTTACTAATTTATTTAAACAAATTAAAACTTAATAGCCTGATCTAGTTAACGTCAAAGAAACCGCAAACCCCGTCAATCAAAAACTAAATGTTAAATATAATTTGACTATTGTGCGTCATTTATAGTATGGTGTGCTATTTAAAAAAACAATCGTCATGCAAATTAATTGCTCAATGAATCACCAGCACCACCAACCACCACCAATTTGATCTACCACTTTGAACTCATTACACCTTCAACTTACCTACTTAGGTACATTAATAACTTTAATGTATGTAATGATGAAATTCTCATACAAAAATCCGACTATCCGTTTTAACTTGCCTGACAAATCATATAATCAATCGATCAATTTCTAGCTATCTTCATGGGAGGCCAATATTCCCATAGCAGAACCAATTTTTGATGACTAAACTTCACACATAAAAATGTTTGCTGAAATATGAAAATTAGGGCGGCATCGGAAGGCTTTAATCCGTAAAGAAATCCACCCACATCCGGTGGCGCTCGGGAATATTTAATAATGTGAAGTTAACGAATGGTTTATAATCCCGCGGTTAGACATGAAAAGGCGCCGGCGATTTAGAGCTTTGGACAGGGACGGATTAAGGGATGCAAGAAAGAGATGAGCTAACTTTTTGAGATGAAAATATTTCCCATAATGAACAAACAAATAGAACTATTGTTAAAACCGAGCCTACATTTGAAGTAAATAAACATCGTCATAAGGGCCTCTCATAAATTTGCGTGATCGAAACCGAAAATTCCTATTCCACGTAAGAAACGAATACTTATTAAAATAGGTGACTGACGACTAAAGAATAAAATAAATAGGTACTAGATACTTTTTGGTTTACTGTGGGTGCATTTATTTTTTGTTTAACAATCAATCATCTCATAACATAATCTGTCTCCTAATCCGTCTCTGCCTTTTACGGTGAGATAAGTCGTAAATTCTCTGCTGTTTAGTGACTTGTTATGGAAACAGATAATTTGCTGTTGTGTTCGGCAAACTTTATGAATATGTGGTAAACTTATTGCGTTAGTAAAATAAAGATTACATTAGACCAGTAAGTTTCAATAAATTAAAAATAAGTTGAATATTTTACATTTATAAAAGCTCGCTGTAAAATTCTAGTAAGTTACCCTATTCATTATTTTACAATCATCGTTGGCCCAGCCTTCTTCCATTTATGCAGCTGGATAACAGTATTCTCATAATAAGAGTATCTGACCTCTACAACTCATTAACTGAGTAACACGATATTAGACGATTCATTATTTTACAGATTTTGTTCTCCTTTTTTTGCCTCTTTACTTTGATTCCTACAACACTCAACTCACACACAATCATCTAATAAATAAACGTTCAGCAAAACCAAATCCATCCCTGTAGGTATCCTGTGAGATTTTAGTGTCTTGCTGAAAACACAGAAAATAATTTGCTGTTGCCCAATCTTTGTGAATGGACTCGCCCACGCCTTCCCTTATCGATTACTTGTTTTATCATGTTGCTAATTTGTTAGTATTCAATGTAAAGATTATTGGAACAATTTTGTAATTATCACTCTTGGATTAGATAAGGATTAATGGGATGGGTTTTTGGGACAGAAAGAGATGTCCGTTTGTAAGGATAATTCGGAAAGATTTATAGTGTTAAAAGCTCTTGTAATTAGATATTTACAATCATAAATTATGTATTTAAGCTTTTAAGTGCCTTGCCCTTTTTTAAGTGCAGTGTTTACTTACGTATACATACATACCTACCTACATACATATTTACAAAGTGTACATTTGGAGTGAAGAGATAGAAAGATACAAATCTAATTAAAAATTTAACATAAAAAAATGGTAATGGGATTTGATTTTGTTCATTTGTCATTCTCAAATTTTTATAAATTAATAAATAGTTTAAACAACTAAAACAAAATAAACAGATTTTTTTTCCTAAATTTTAATTTAATTAATATAATATTGCTACCACCGACTACTTCCCAGTAGAAGCCCCTCGAAGTTAACAATAAATCAATAACTTTATAGCAACGCTTACAGCGCCATCTATTAGCGAGTAGCAACACTGCAGAAACTTTATCGATAACCCAATAATAGTTCAACTTTATGACTATAACACTCATAATCTGTATAAACAAATCAATAAGGTTGTAAGCAAAACCTAATTTCTACAATAAAACTCTTCAAATTCATAGTTCCATAGAAACCCAACAACTAAAGTTTTTATAATATCATAATAGATGGCGCTGCTGTACAACAATTGTCACGTCCATAACAATCGATTGATTTTTATTATTAGCAATAAAATAAAATAAATTAATGTGAAATATTAAGTACTTAAATCATAATTTACATAGACAATTTATTTTTAACGATCGATTTAACACATTGCTTATTGACATTTGAACAACAATTAATTTATGATATGGACAGGTGTAACCTAACTATAATAACTATAACTATACTGTTATTTTAGTCTTAAAATGTATGCATATTATTCAAATCAAAATGATGTATCAATTAAATGACTTCAGAAACACGATATCCATTAAAATTAACGAAGCTTTACATTAGCTTAGATTTAACCACGATAGCATCAATCTCTAAAAATCGCCATCCTAATCCTATATTCAGAACTAAAGCCTAATTTAAAACGGTTCCTACAGAATCCGCAGATGCCTATCACCAACAAAAGGGAACGCCGAATATACTGTCATTTCTACCATTTAACTTTGGTTTTTTTATAAAACAACAAGTTCGAAAATGATCGTTTATCTCCAATCGGCACCCTATTCTCGTTCGACGCGAAGGTTAACACCGATTCATTAAAAAAAGGAAGTCTGGACCCCCAAAAGACTGAAAAAAGACTATGAAGAGGGGAAAAAAGACTACAGTTGGTTACCGAACGGCGCCTAGTGGGTGCCGCGGCGGCGTCTGTGAATGTAAGACGTTTTATAGCTAACGACCAGGACTGGATGTAAGGTTGTAAATTAAATATTGGGCTATAAAGAGCGGACATTCCTCTTTGATTTAGTTTGGCGCAAAATTTTGATAGACTTGATAAATGTCGAGGGTTCACTAGAATGCCAACTTTGCAAATTCATGAAAGAGAATGGCCGACTTTAAGACGATATTGGGTACGTCTTTCGGTGTCCAACTAATTAAAAGGTAATAATATCAAATTGCTGATGCAATTAAACAAACGCGGAACTAGAAATGCCCGTTTGATATTTAGATGATTTATTTTGTAGTAGGTACCTACTGCGAGTGAATACGTGTGTGTATATTTTTGTCTAGGTACCATGATTCGTCTAAACACATGTTTTACATGACTGAAGTGTTTTACTGGATTTATAAAGGTAACCACGTTGTCAAATTGATTTACTGTAATTGGTTTAACCGATGTAAATTAACAATAAATAATAATGAAATGGCTAGGTTATGTACCTATTACGCTTCTAGTAACTTGAATTTATAGCTAGGACTATTCGCATCTATAGATACATATAAACGGTACCTGGCAATCTCTAAGCTAATAAACCCAAATTAAATGACTGTCAAAACATTATCTTTTTTTAAAAGAACCCTCTAAATAGCCTCACGATCACATCCTACCGTAACCCTAAAACAATCGTAAAGCATAAAAGCACATTTAGATGTTTGAACTGATATTCGCCGGCGTGTAGTTTTGTTGCGCCCGCGCCGCGCGCCGTCGCTTGCGCACCTAATTTATACGCGTCGACTCCGACGCGATGCGCTATTGCGTCCACGACACTTTTGTATAATGTTAACATACAATCACGCCTGTATTCCTGAAGGGTTAGGCAGAGGTGTACCAATCTGCCATCCAGACCCTAAAACGCAGTAAAATATTTTTTTGTCATTTTTTAATTAAATATTCAACCTTATTTAAAATGTTACAAGGAGCACGGTGATCTACAATACACAATGTTAACACACAATTTTACTGCGTTTTAGGGTGTGCACGGCAGCAATGTACACCCACAGTTCACCGGTATGTTTAGGTCCCATGTAATAGGGGGCGAGCCTATTGCCATTAACCGGGCACAAATTCTACCTCAGAGCTGCTACTGAGAATTTCATAGAAAAACCTAATAACTTTTTTTGCTCGACCTGGGAATCGAACCCAAGATAGCGTAGCAGTGGCGCTTAGGACCGCTTGGCCAACGAGGCAGTCCAATGGCAGGCAATATAATGTTTACATAATGAAATTTACATGTTTAAAGCTATAAGTAAAGCTTCTGATAATTCCTTAATTGATCATAGACACCTAGTTGTGTCACACTTTGTACTTGGATCATGTAATTTAATGTGTTGTTGCGTGACTTGAGGTCAACAATTTTATATTTTTCTGCGCGATACTTTATACTTTACGCGAATGAAGTCGTCGTTCGCGTAAAGTATCTCAAATTATTCTAAGTCAAAGTCAAAATCAAAACATTTTTTTTTTAATTAGACCTTTTCTACCTGTTTTGAATTTTCACAAAGACACAGTTTAAAGTTGAAGCTAGTTAAACAAAACATAGGTCTCCGGCAAGAAATGAGACCTATAGCATACATTGATAACGTGGCTTCCTATTCGCGAAAAATTTCCCAGAATTGTTACAGAAATTCCGACGGTAAGCGCGTTCAAACAAAATAACAAACAAACTCTTTAGCTTTTTAAGAGGGTTTACGCCGGCGGCGCGCCGTCCAGGCGCTATTTGCCTCAAAATCAATGATTTTCAAACCTGTTAATACCCATTAATAACTTATCGTACAAACATGCAATTTACGAATAATATTAGGAAATTTTGTCTTCTAGAGGACGTGAGAGGTTTTTTTAAAATTAAATAGCATGCTTGTAAATTATATTAAGATAACTAAAGTGAGATTTGCGTATTTTACGTTCAGAGTCAATTTCGAAGCCGTTAATCTCCAAAAATTGCTGATAGAATCAATAAACAAAAATATTTGCTAATTGGTAATATCCTTAATAATTTTTTTGTCAAGACAGATTTTCCGATTTAGGTTACTTACTACGGAAAATAAAATCAAAACAATGTCTAACTTTTAACAAAATACACGTAGATAAAATGATCTTTTTCAACGTTTTAACTTGCATTTATCATTATAATAATAACATATTCTAATAGAAGAACATCTCTTTTAAAACTTGCAATTCAAAATTTTCGTGTAATTAGCTTTATAATTTTTTAATAAATATTTTAAAACTACTATAAATTAAGGCGCGCGAGCGGTAGCCAATTCAGTCGGCCGCGAGCCTTTACTCGGAGAGGTCACGTCCAAACTTTCTGCGCCCGCGCTCTCGTAAATACAAAGCCCGTTTCGCTATAGCGCGACTAAAACATTTTAGTACTTTGGTAGTAAGATTTTTTTTTATAAATTTTAATGACTGATATAATATTAAGAGTAACAATAAATTATGTTTTAGACACAATGGGAAAGAAAACCAAGATATTTTTATCAAAAAAAAAAGGAAAAGGAAAATTTGGAAATTGAAAATTTTGCTACGGCCAGAAGTTATTTATTTTATACTAATAGCCATTTTACATATATAAAAGTATATTTTTTAGCCGACTTAAAAAAATTGTAGATTATATGTTTGTATGTACTATACAAACATACGATCGAATTTCATAGGAATGAATTTCTCAAAAACTGCTTATTCTTTTTGAATGGGGATTTCGTTATTTGAGTGTATAATTTCAGGGAAGGTTTTAGTATATAATACATTAGGATCTCTTCTGGAACTCTTCAATAACTAATAACAAATGAACCGAAATTGCTGTGATCGTATGTCTGTTTTGTTTTCACGATTTCATAATATAACATCACGTCTGTACGGTTTGAAGGGGTAAGCAGAGCAAAATATCAAGTACACCATTACCAATTAAAATGCTATTAAAAATATATATGTAGGTCTGAGGCGGTGAAATAATAGCAGATTAACTTATTTGGACTTTTATTAGTTTCAAATTACACAGAGTACACGCATTCGGTTCTACGGTTATCGCCATCTTAACTTTTCCCCTTCCGTCCTTTCTCTCTCTCTCTCACACATACGTCGTCTCGCTTACACTCAGTCATGCTTATAATATAACCTCTAAGTACACATTTTAAAATCCTACAACTCGGCTGTTCTGATAATTTGTCTGCCCTCAGACAACCTTAATTACAATTTCAATCTTCAGCTTAAATAACAAAATGAACCAACCTCTAATCTTAAATAACAAAATGAACCAACCTCTTATCTTAAAGTTAAGGAACAATGAACAATCATACATCAAGAATTGTTCTATACTAAGTTACAATAATACCAGTTTAAAATGGAAGTTACCCTGCTTTACAACATTACACATTTATTTGGAACTCATTACAAACAAAATATGGTTAATTGGTGTACAAATACACAATTAATAAAGTGTGAACAACGACAGATCACATAATATTATATCAATACAGAATACACACCGTTTATGCTAATAAACATTACAGTTGATATAAAAAGGGTTCTGTTTTGTTTACTTAACCTTTCATCCATCTACTAACAACAAAAATAATTAAAGAAAATACCTACTGCGGCCATGGCTTCATTTGGTCCGCGGAGCTAGACGTTTTAATAGGCCCTTCGGTAGCACGCTCAACCTTCTCCACATCGTAGCGGTCATTTCGTTTAACCTTTGATTCTCGACTGATATGTCTATACCACAATGATGGATTTTCCAGACATAGCTTGGTCAATACAGCTAGTATAGTCCTGTGCAGCCTTTCCACTTGGCCATTTCCCCTCGGGACTCCTGTGGTGATGGTAACATGTTGTATGTTCTCCTCTTGGCAGTACTCTTGAAATTCACCTCCAGTAAATGCAGTCCCCCGGTCGCTTATTATCCTCACAGGGTTTCCATAGTGCTGTTGATGTATCTTTAGTTTTTCAACCGTTTCTTTACTTGTTGTACTCCTCGTAGGGAAGATCCACGTGAATTTAGTGAAACCATCCACTATTGTCAATATGTGATTGTACATTTTCTTCGTATCCGTCAGTGGTCCCAAATGATCTATATGTAGAGTGTGTAATGGGGTACCTTCTTTATCAATTGGATTCAGATATCCCTCTTGCTTGCCTGCCTTCTTCGTGGCCAGTAGACATGGTATGCAAGACACCACAAACTCTTGTAGCTTCTTATCCAAATCTTGGATAACATAATCTTGTTTTATAATTTCTTTCATTTTTTTCATAGAGAAATGCCCCTTACTGTGAACTTGCTTTATGATTTCTTTCTCCAGTGACTTCGGTATAACAAGCTGCTTATGCTCTCCTTTGTATAGAAGTCCATTGTCTAGCCAGTAATCTTTAAAAGAACCATGTTTTAGTACTTCACACACTGCCTTTAATCCGTCATCATTTTGTTGAGCCAGCCTTATTTGGTTTTGTAGACTGTTTACTGTTATAATCATACACGGATGTCGGCTTAACGCGTCGGCATGCTGCATCTTCGTGCCAGCTCTGTGCTCAATGTCATAGTCAAACTGATCTAAGTACAAGACCCAGCGAGCTACTTTCGGTGACAGTTCTTTCTTCTTCAGTGTCAACTGAAAGGCTTGACAGTCAGTCACTATCTTAAAATGGATACCATATAAATAAATTCGAACCTTCTTCACTCCCTCAATGATGGCTAATGCTTCTAGTTCATAGCTTGAATACCTCGATTCGGCGTCAGTAGTCCTCTTGCTCATGTAGTAAACAGGGTGCCAGCCGTCTTCGTGTAGCTGCAGCAGTATGGCAGAACAGGCAACAGCAGAAGCGTCTGTGTGCAATTCGGTGGGTAAATAAGAATCATAAATCTTCAATACTGGCGAATTTCCTAACTTACGTTTTAAGTTCTCAAATGCCATTGTTTCTTTCTCACCGAACTCAAACAGAGCATCCTTCTTGAGTAAGTCTGATAAGGGTTTGGCTATAAATGCATAATCTTTAATGTACTTTCTAAAATATGAAGTGAGGCCAAGAAAACTATGAACTTGCCTTGTTGTTGATGGTCTTGGATACCTCATGACAGCATCTATCTTCTCAGTAGAGGGTCTCACTTCTCCGTTCTTCACTATGTGCCCCAAGTACTCTATTTCTCGGGAGATCAATTTTGCTTTCTTCCAATTCATCTCTAAACCATATTGCTCTGAAATCATAAGTACTTTCTTAAGCCGTTGCACAGCTTGGACCTCATCTTTTGCCGGTATCAATATATCGTCAATAAATATTATGACTTCATCCTTTGCTAGTAGTTCTCTGAAAATAATCGTTATAAATCTCATAAAATATTTTGGACAGATACTTAAACCAAAAGGAGCCCTCAAGAATTCATATTGTCCATTGTGTGTGACAAAAGCAGTATACTTGACGGACTCTTCGCACACTCTCAGGTGAAAAAACCCATTTTTTAAATCGAGTACACTGTAGACCCTAGCATCTTTTAATTTATCAATCAGATCTTCTATTACTGGTAACGGAAATTCATCTTTAACCATTTTTCTATTTAACAATCTATAGTCAACACAGACTCTAACAGAATTATCTTTTTTCTTAACCAATACCAGCGGGCTACTATATTCTGAATAACTCACGCGTATGATATCCTTTTCTAACCATTCTGCAACCTGTTTAACTACTATTTCCTGCTCCTTCAGCGCCAAACGTCGTGGTCGTTGCGCCACCGGAACGTCATCCTTGAGCACGATTTGCAGTTGCAGCGGTGCTTCTTTCGTTTGATGAGGCTTGTAGTTTCATACACAATTTAGTACTTCTTCCCTTAACGCCGGATCCTTCATGTGACCTACAACAGAATCAGATGGGCATACCTCACTCACATGACATCCCAGTCGCTCCCACTCTTTGCTATAAAATTTCACGCAACCCCTTTTTAAGACAACTGTGACGTCGTTAAGAAATTCCTGACCTATTATTACATCGTACGGTATATAGTCTTTACATAGAACGTGAAATATAACATCTGGGTAGCACTGTTTGTCCACGCACAAATTCAAACGACACTTTCCCATCGAACGCACTTTTGATTGTCCAATGCCGGAGAGTAATAATTCGTCCTTTTCGTATTCTGGTTTTCCAATCGCATCATAAACATCCGCCGAAATAATGTTCACGTCGCTGCCCGTGTCTACTAACGCTTTTAACTGCACGTTATTTATCTCCAACAAAACAACCGGCTTTTTCTCTTTTGTCAACATTGACATTGAAACTTCTTCGTCGTTGTAAACAAACGCCGCCATTTTCGATTCGTCGTTCGAAAAGTATCCGCTTGGGGCGCTGTCTTCTTCGTCATTCACCGTCGTCGTGAACATTGCTCGCTTTGTGTGTTGGTAGTCCTGTAGTTCGTTACACCGGAGGTCGCTAGAGGCGCCACTGTCGTCTTGTGTGACGTCCGCCGCGAACATCGCGCTCTTCGTATGTTGCTGTTGGTAGCTCCGTCGTGTTTTACCGATCTCGTCCGATGATGCACGATGGCTGGGTTTCGACGTCGCCGCCGCCAATGAAGTGCACGCCGATCCAACATGTCCGAATTGGTTACATTTAAAACACTTCAATCCTTTGCTTTTATGCGGGCAATCGACTGATGCATGTCCAACTTCACCACATCCATAGCACCGAATCCATGGTTTGCCGCTTGAATGGGGTTTATCTTTATTGCTACTTGTACTCACTGCTGAACGCCTCTGCACCTGCGCCGCACTTTGCATCTTTTTGCTTATAGCTTCATAAATCTTAAGTTTTTCTTTAAGGTCGTTATACGAGGTGACACCATACAACATGATTTTATTTGTTTCGACATCCACAATTCCATCCACTATGTACTTAATTGCGACGTAGTCAGGCATCTTACCGCGCTTTCCAAGTTCCTTCATAACAAGCATGTAGTCTAAACAGGATTCATTCGGCAGCTTCTTTCTGTTGCTCATTAATTCATGGATGGATTTGATGTCGACAGTGTCTGGAAATTCTTTTACAAGCGCTGCCTTGAGCTCTTCCCAAGTCTTGTGTGGACGCTCCGCCCGTAACCATAGCTGTGCTGTACCTGTCAGCGCTCGTTTTGCAATTAGGAGCTGCTGAAGCGATGTCCACTCGAATATCTCGGCGTTGGATTCTACTTCGTCTATCCACCGCGTCACTGGATAGGTGTCGTCGCGGCCGCTAAAGCTGGGTATCAGCTCGGCCGTCATCTGAAGCATGTTGCCGTTACGCTTTTTCGCATCGAAGTCGTCCTGGCAGTCGCTGTAGTCTTCTTGCCGACTTCTCCTGCGATCTTTCACTGGTTTGGACATTTCGTCGTAGTCGTTGAGACAGCTTGAGTCTTCTACCGCAGAAACCGCCGTCGTCGTTCACGTGTTTTTTCTGTGCACGTCGTAGCCGATCTGCACACGTCGTTTTTATTTCACCGGCCGTACTATTCCGCCTTTGTTTTTGATATCCCGGACGAGCCCCCAATTTTGTAGGTCTGAGGCGGTGAAATAATAGCAGATTAACTTATTTGGACTTTTATTAGTTTCAAATTACACAGAGTACACGCATTCGGTTCTACGGTTATCGCCATCTTAACTTTTCCCCTTCCGTCCTTTCTCTCTCTCTCTCACACATACGTCGTCTCGCTTACACTCAGTCATGCTTATAATATAACCTCTAAGTACACATTTTAAAATCCTACATATATATATGAAGAAGGAACGGATTTCAAAAACCCTCATGAGCCATGTATGTTTCACCGCATCATAGGCCTTCTTAATAGTCTATCCAACATGCCGACAGATCCCTTCGAGAACGACGAACGTGCTGGTTAATGGCCATATTAAAGAGGAGTAGCTTCTTAGTACCACGGCATTCATTCTTACAACCATTTTGAGAGACAGTCATGATAGCGTTAATATCAATATGTTCATTGATTTTAGCTCTCAAAATAGATGTAAGAACTGTATAGACCGTCGGTTGACATGTGATCGGTCTATAATTCTAATGTTATTATTTTTACAAAATTGAAAAATCGGATGTTTCGACCGTCCTTTTCCTAAAATCGGATTCTAAATCGAATGGTGTATAGAACATTCGTGCGATTAAACGTCACAGTCATACACGATCAGCACTCCAGTCTCCAGTTGTGTTGTGTTGAGTGCTACAAAGAAATCATCTGAAAGCCGTGGTCGTATGCCACCTATTCCGGTAAAACAGTATGTGTATAGTAATAGAACATTAATCTTTAGCACTAAAGTTTAGGGCAAAGTGGCATACGACCACGGCTTTCAGATGAGAATGTTTTCTTGTTTCATACTTTTTAGAACGTGAATTTTTGTAGTCGGGTTTTAGTTTTTTAAACTACTTTTTTTTCTCTGTCTGTTATTTATTTCTTCAGCCTATAAGCTTCACTTTTCCTCCTTTTTCGTGTATCTACAACCGTATTTGATATTGCTACTCCTATTGCAATCTTTTGTAATTTAGACAACATAGGAGCCATGAGAAACACGTCTGCATAGAATCAACGCTAGAATCCGATCTGATTTTAAGGAAGCACATCGGAAAGTGTGTAGAAAATGACTCCAATTTTAGTAAATGCTTTATCTTTACTATTATCTGTACTATTATTATAAGACTGAAGAGTTTGTTTGTTTGTTTGTACGCGCTAATCCTAGGAACTACCGGTCCGATTTGAAAAATTCTTGTGGATACCCCATTTATCGAGGAAGGTTATAGGCTATATAACATCACGCTTCGACCAATTGGAGCGGAGCATCAATGAAAAATGTGGCAAAAACGAGCTTTTGAGGGCTTTCGTTGCGTGCGGTGCGTAAACGGTTAAAGTTACGCAAAAATAACGTACGGCAGAATGGTTCCTCTAAAAAAAAAAAATATACAAAAAAAAAGTCCGCGGTAGTAAATGCCTAACTTTTTGCCAGAAAATTTATTTTAAAATAATGCATTATTTACGAAGGTGTTTTTATGAATATAGTATTAATCCTTATCAACATAAATACGTTATTCATCACACGTGTTTAATTTTGAACAAAATTGCCCTTTACATCACTTAATTTCAATGAAAATCTTAGTAGATATCACAGTTTTAAAATAACTTCGCAGCAAAATAATGACATTCCGTAGCCTGTACCTCAGAATAACAGATTATAACTATAACACATTTAATATACCATAGTACACGGCACAAGATTACGCCGACAAGAGCGAGGCGGACGCGTGCGCGAGTAGCGGGCGATCGTGCAGGGAGTTGTATGTGGGATTGGCACTATATCCGGCTACATAACATCTCGTTATGAGCCACGAAAACGGTTCAGTAACCAAAAACCTAACGTAACGCGGGTGAAACCGCGGGGCACAGCTAGTTTTTCATAAACATGATATTATCTTTATCTAAATAAATACATTATTCATCATTAGTATTTCATTTTGAACAAAATTGCCCTGAACATCATTAGATTTCAACGAATATCTGAGGAGATATATCGTTTTAATCAAACATCGCGCTATAACACACTTACCATAAACGCGGATGAAACCGCGGGCACACCTAGTCTAATATAAGCATAAAAAATATTTTGTAAAAAAATAAAACTATATATCACAAACAAAAATAATCAAATGGATCAAAATGCTTTTTATTCCGACTATAGTCCGTGAGCGAGCGCGCTTCTCTACGCACACAAACGCGCTTGCGTCTGTGTGAGTGAATTTTGCTCCGATTTACCTAATCTTCACTTGCTTCGCGCAACGTAAACGCTCTAAGATTTATTTAAAAAAGTCGCCATCAAAGTTTTTTTTTTACTTACCCCTTTAATTTTTTAATTTTATTTTCTTTGTTTCTATAGTATTGTTTTTATCCATTAACAATTATAGGCTATATGTTTTATGGTATACCGAATCTACACGAAGCAAGCCTTAAAAAAAAACTGAAATGTTTATTCAAATTCTAACTCGACATAGATACGACACTTCACATCCATAATAAAAGCTTTCCTTGACAATATGCAAGTTATGTACATTAAATTCACTATAATTTTGCACTTCATTAGAAACCACTTGAGTTCTATCTACAAGCCGCCGACTAACCACAAACAAAGAATAATTTGTTTATACGGTAAATATAGTATTTGATCTTTAAAAAAATATGTATTCGAGGAACAACCAGTTTTCCTTAAACGGTTTTATAAAAACTAAGGTTTATACATCGTTCTATGATTGTGTAACCGCACTCTGTACACGATTTTATATTACCCACCCACCGCGGTCTTGCGACTATCAGGGTAGTTTGCACGTGGAAGTTGTGGAAGTAGAGCAACTAGATAAACTATGAACTATTTCTACTTCTTATTTTTTTTTTTTTCAATTTATTTATTGAACAATCACACATATTCACACATTTAACATTCACATCATTCGTGATTAGTACATAAAGTTCATAATACAAAGTGCACAAAATTCAATTCCGACTAATTCCGCGGGCGGCGGCGTTTCTTCCTCAACATCATCTATCAAAAGATTAATTCATAAAACTAACCGCAAACTAATTTTAAACATAGATAAATAACGAAAACATCTAAAATTGTAAGAAACTCAAAAAAAAATAAATATTCTTCAAACCACCATTTTACCTCATTCAGTTTCCCAAAATAAAGGCAAAAGTTATCAGTAATCGAAAGGGTCCATTCATAAGTTCACCACAGATTACTATCAGCTACTACGCGGGATGTTGCGGTCACAATATTATGTCAATGTTAAGGCCCATCCACATTGATGCGACATATCGCGTTGCAACTCTTAAGACATCCCAAATTCTTCTTGAGACGTGTAGTGATTTCTGTCAATCTGTTATCTGTGACGTATATAACATAATATGAAAATGATAGTATTTTTTAACAAATTTGGCATAAAAAACGTGTCACATTCATATAATCGACGCACTACTACAAAGCTCGTAAATCAGCGGAATCAGGGCCGCTAACTACTATCGTATAGTCGTAACATGAAATCGCATCGCGCCAGTGTGGAGAAGCCTTACAATAATATTTTATCCGGTTATCGTTTAAAGAATGTACGGCTGACATGAAGACATGTTCGGAGGAGGTCCTTTAAAGTTAATTTGAATTAGGCTGTATTTTAAATAGTTGGAGGCAGTGATGTCATTTGTCTGGACTGATGATGTCATTGAACAAAGAATGAAAGAAGCAAATGTATGGAAAAAAGTGAAGGGGTAACGAAAATACTAGTTGAGTTTTATAACCATCTGAGCACCTCCACATTCTTAATTTGAATAAGGAAAAAGTTCTGTTACTTTGACTATTGCTAATATTACCATTTGACATTAATTTTTGCTTTAAACTCAAAGGATGCAATTGTTACTACAATTGTTGCATTTGGAACTATGAAGTCTCTAGGCTAGGTCCTCCATTCCAAATAGAGCTATATCTGACTGCATCAGTATTTCCGAATGCATTCAACCCAAATCTCTTCGAAATTAGGTTCTTAGGCTTCTTCTAGATTAGATCACTCCAACGCTGAGTTTGTCTTTATCACCTCTGACCTAGACTAGAGTTAGCTATTCATTAAAAAAAGTATCACCAAGTCACTTGTAAGTAAGTAAGTAAGTACCCACATAATAGACGACACTCTATATTCACAATTTAAAATATTGTAGTCATGCCCCATAGAGAAAATAAGTGTGTGTATCTCCATTAACTTAATAAAAAGCTCACTCACCGATTACAAAGTCACTACTGGATCTATATTTAGTATCGTTAATATCGATCACTCTTATAAATAATATTACGATCGTATAAGCTTATATTAAAATGGTGGCAAGTGTTCACGATTCTCATTTTCCATTGACAGCAAAACGATAAATGTTGAGACCACCGCGATCTCCGACAACGTAACGACAGCGTCGATTATACTAATATACATACGTCTAGAAGTTTGTCTTGTTTGTCTGTTTATTGTACGGAGAAATCGGGTTAAGGGTTTTGTGGAGCTTTTGATAATTCTGCATTTTTTCTTATAAAGCGTTTTTGTATGGTTCGTTCTAGATAAAATATTGCGCACCGTGCACTGAGTTTCTGGAAAAAAATACTGAAGTCAGAATGTTTCTAATGTCTGGACTTAGTAGTTTATTAATTTTATTGTTTTATGCATCTTGTGTGGATCATTTATGGATCATGTCATCCGAAATAAATATTCATTATTTTATCATCACATGAGATTACTTTGTCAAGCCGAATACAAGCGAAGTAAAAAGTCAAAATATTTTTTTTATTTGTGTTTTTTTTTTGAGAATCTATTTTCTGCAATAAACACAGTCACATGCAAAGCCAAGTTCAACATAAAAGTACAATTTAACAAAAATGCAACATGCATTCACAAACAAAGATGAGTTAAAGCGTGTTCTCATTTTTTTGTCACGTCATTATTCAGGCCGTAATGTCATGCGAATGCAAGTGCAGTGAAATCACTTCACATCGCGTTTATCATTAGAATCAATTATTTCTCCATTTACGCGTTCGTATGTCGGCGAGCCCTCAATGTTGGTAATTTTGTGTGGACATGATCGCTTTTTATACGTTATTAAGAATTCTCGAGTCGAACGCAAAATATAAACATTAAACACCTTTAAATTATGGGTGCCAGTGGTAATGGTCATAAAATGCGTACAGTCATAAAAGGTACCGCGTTAAAGAATTCGCTTACTGTCTGCCTTCAATGTTATCGAATTTTAACTAAATAGAATTATGATTTTATGTTAATCTTGTTTTGTGAACGTTGTCCAATTAGTAGACATTAAAATACCTGAGTTAATTTTTTAGATAATTTAAATTGTGGTGATGTAAGTTTTAGGATTTATTGACATCATCGTTGAATAGTGGCTCGAATTGTGAAAGAATTTTTTTAATTGGTGTTATTTATCTAATTTAAAAAACAAATAATTTTTACACAACACTACTATGTTATAGGTACGTCATACATACAATCAATATTGACCATAGTATTGCAAATTACGCTTTAAATTGACCTACTGAGAACACTTCTTGTATAGAAAACTATAATAATACCAATAACCTCAATGCCTGCAAAGAAAAAGTCGAAACAAAAGAATCAACCTGCATTGAGATGGAAATATAAGGGCGTTGACACACCTACGTGCTATACATTAAGGTGTGAGTCAAATTAGACCGGTGCCGCAATTAGGGCGATTACAGGCGACAACTGAACATCCTGTCAACAGGATGCATGTGGGCGAATATTGCCAGATTGAAAGTAGGCTTTCTTAATTATTATACAATATACATGTATATATATATATACCATCACGCCTATAGTCCCCGAAGGGTTAGGCAGAGGTGTACCGATGTACACCCACAGTTCGCCGGTATATTTAGGTCCCATGTAATAGGGGGCGAGCCTATTGCCATTAACCGGGCACAAATCCAAACTCCGAGCTGCTACTGAGAATTTCAAAGAAAAACCCAATAACACTTTTTGCTCGACCTGGGAATCGAACCCAGGACCTCTAGCGTAGCAGTCGCACTCAGGACCACTAGGCCAACGAGGCAGTTATTTATACAATATCTTCCTAAATTGGGAAAGAGATTAAAAGCTATTTTCTTTTAAAGGGAAAGGAACACGGAACATGAGTTACAGTTCCTTATAATGTTATAGGAGTAAGTATTCTGTAACATTTTCGTTTACATTATTTTCATTGTCGGCTACAAATACCTGTAAAATTAATTAAAAAAAAATAACATCTTAATCTTAAACAAAAGTAAAGACAAACACGCTGCAATTTTTACCGAACTTCGCTAATACATTGCCATGCGTCTAAATTATATAACCGATACACATTGCAGACAATGATATTGTATACATTTTAACTTAAATGTAGAGACTTCACAAAAGTTCGAAGGATTTAAGCTCTAAAAATACGACTACTCCAATTTATTGTTATTGTAACGTCTGACAACACAGTCCAGCCACTTTAACTTGCGGTATTGTAAAAACCTTTAAAATATATAGGTACTTAATGAATTTTAGTGCAGTTGTAAAGGCAATCCGTACCGTGCCACATAATTGTACATGTTAAAATGTCAGCAAAATATTGAATTTGGGTGTCATAGGGCCCTGACATATAATGCCATGTGTGAGTCATTGGAACATTGGCTTTACAAAGTATGTAATAATTTTGGGGTTGGAACATATTTACATACATACATACATAAACTCACGCCTTTTTCCCATGGGGGTAGGCAGAAACCACGGACCGCCACCTGCTACGATCCTTACACACTCCTTTCGCCTCGTCCACATTCATACATCTGGTCATACAAGCACGCCGGTTACGAGTACTGCGCACCTGACCTATTTACATTGTTATTTTATTTTTCAATAACAGAAACAAATCGCAATCGTGTCTGGATTGAAGAGAAACCCTCGCAAATAAAATGAGTTTGAGAAAATTTTACAATATACAGACACAATTCTTTTGTAGATATTAGAAAATGTTGTTCTATAACCTAGAGTTAGCTTTGAATATGTTACAATTATTAAAAAAATAGAGTCAATTTTATTTTATTTTTATTTGTACGTTAAAAACTTAATGAGATTTGGATTTGTAAAAAATCACGAGTACCGGGTACAGAACCAATGTGACTTTTTCAATTCATATTTACTTCCTAAGTTTATCTTGGACATCTCTGACATCGGTGAAGGGAAACATCGTGAGGAAACCTCCGTATAAATATAATTAAATAAAAATACGTCTGAAATCCCCAATCCACCTTAAACAAGCGTAGTGATCAACACTTATGCCTTCCCTGTATGAGAAGAGGCCTTCACCCTGCATAGGGACAATAATAAAATGTTATTAAAAAGATGAACTTAATCTCAAAACAGCAGAGGATTTAATACCATACAATTACGTCATTCAAAAACAAATTATCATAAATCGTAGCACACACATTAACGAACGAGTCTTCAAAACTTAAGCATAATTATACTTTTTACATTGCATTACCCCGTAGGCGAAAGAGATCGTCTAAGATCGAACCATAACTTTCGTCCTTCAACAAAAGTAGGTAGAGAGGTCATTGGCCGAATTAGCGGCAGTTAATCGCACTCAGTAGAGAAAGTGTGTAGGAATTAATTACTATTTGCACAGTCCGCAACGAGCAACAACAAAAATAATAAACAATGTCATCGGGTCGCGTGTGGGCGCTGCTTTCGTTATCCGTCGGCGACCTATTCACGGGGAGACGGACTTGTGAAATTCTGAGGAGCTTCTAGACTTTGTACAGGGTGTGTTCTATCATCCTTCATACTATTGTAACTCATTTTATAAATAGTGAGTTTGTTTGTTGCGCGTTCACGTTTTAAATATCCAACCGATCACGATGATATTTTGCGTACACGTTGTCAGGGGTCAAAAAAATACCGATCGCGAGTAAAGCTGCGGGTAAAAGCTTGTGAGGATAGATTGGATGTGTGTAACTCTTTCAGGCTTAAACGGCTGAATGGAATAGCACATAAGATTTTTTTATCCCGTTGTTGTGTTCCTGTAGGATAATTTTGAAGCTTAGCTGAATTCTGAAGTATACACTGACGAAGCTGCGAACAAGAGTTAGTTGTTGTCATAATCCAGAACACACAGGTTTTTCTACCCAGTGCATAAGTCCTCTAGGTTCATAAAATGCTCATGCCACAATATACTTTAACGTTTAACCAAACTGCCTCCGCAGATAAAAGAGCTAATCAATTTCCGAACAACAAGAGGCAGCCTCTAAGCACATACAAACGTTATGTAAATGGATTACGTTGACAGGCGGCATATCGTACATAAGCCGAGGAGCAGGCGCTGACGCTGGCTATAAAAAACACGGTATTCGTACGACATGATGGAATCCGTCGGCTAATCTTTGAAGCGCGTTCGCTCGCAAATCACAAATCCACTCGAAGATTAACATCCATTATTTTGCATATTATTGACATTTACTACCACACTTTATTTATACGCGTCCAGAGTTATTTGGGAAGTATTTTTTTTATCAACATAAAAATGTTTGTAGGAAACAAAAAGAGATTCATATTTATGGTTGGGCCGATGTATGTCAATGCGAAAATTTATTTTGTTGAGAACTGATTTAGCTGTGGATACTTTCTGCTTGATATAGTGTGCTTTGTGTCCTTCTCATGTGCGGATAATGAGCAATACTTTTAAAAGATCATAAGATAAGTGTTAAGTTTTGCGTGTCCAAAAATAACGAGTTCGTACAATCTTGTTTTTTTTAAATTGTCGGTGGTTGATCGTTCGACGGCCATTTATTGTTGTAACGATGATACGGCCGCTGCCACTTGCGGTTTTATAGCTCTTAAAGAGTTTAGAAGTGATGAAATTCGAGAATAATATCACTTTGAAGAGTGTGGGTATGGCAGTTTAAAGCGCGTGTGACTAATAAGGATACTTTTAGGTGAATCAAGAAATAATTAAAGTGACAGTGTCCTTTAATTTAGCGCTAATTGAAGTTAAATACTTATTTTTCAAGCCTCTTTATGTTTTTGGACATAGCATCTTTTTAATATCATTTAAATTTGAACTCGAGTAGCTAACATATGACGTCAGCACAATCAATTTAAGTTCTTTTTAAAACTCTTTTATCTTAGAGAAAGAAGAGAAAATGAGATTGAATTCAAAGACAAATCTAAATATCTAAATTCAATACAATCATACAACTTTTAGAACCATCCAAATTACTTCCTGGCGAAGCCAGCAACCTAACCGCTTTATCTAAATCTACTACCTAACTAAGTTCACTTTGACATGGTTCCTATTAACGCTTTCAGTACAGCTCTTGTCGAAATGGATAAGAAAAGTGAACCTTATTTTATTAAATACTTTACTAATCTCTTCGTCTGCAATATTCGGAAATACGATATACAATTACGTAAAAACAGCAGTGAGCACACCAGAAACTTAATTAATGCAATTGTAGGTATACCCACATACCAAAGCCTGAGAAAAAGTATGGCTAAAGAACTATGTACCTACCTACCTAAGTAATAAAATTCACAAATGGACATCAAATCTAACAGGTTGTTGTAACGCCCACATTTGATCATGAATCCTTAATTGACTTTTACTACCCGTCAGTGTAATGAGAAACTGAACAAATTGGTAATTTAAATAGAAATAGTCTGTCTAATAGAATTAAAATAAATTATAGTGAACTAATAGGAAGATAGTGTAGTGGTATTTAGCGTATCATAGTAGTTATACAATAACTGTTGGTTATTCTACTCTCTCTTAGTTACAATCACCTTACTCTTGTTCATATAGCAAGTTTTGGTGTTTTCAGTAAGTATCTAATGATTTTTTTTGACATAGTCAGTGGTCTAAACTCCATCAATTATAACTACATCATAATGTACTGCTACATACTGCATACATACTGCTCGGTAATTTGCCCATTCACAGTCTTAAAAAATACAAATCATATTTAACTTCATATTTTCCGAACTATAGCGTAGAAATGGCTATTATTGTGGTACCTAAGGGTATTTACGTACACTTTTCAAGGATGTAAATCGTACTGAAAGTTTTGAGTTTGTAACCGCAAAACTATAGATAGGCTGTTGAGAGGCATAGGCAATGAACTTTTCTATTAGAGTTTATGACAGAAGCTAAGTAACTATAAGATGTTTGGCAATGTCATTGTATCTGTAGAAAAGACTTCACATGTCAAATAGTTATTGTTATTTGCAGGTGTGTGGATAAACAAATGAATAATGAATTTGTCTAAGCTTTCTAAAGCTCAAATTGACTAATTAAAATTGACCAAAATCAAGTCGCAATCTCATCCCAACGCAATCAATGTCAAATCATAAATTAGAGGCATTTTTGACAGATTGAGACTGATATGAGATTGCGATCGGTCCTAAAAGTTAGTAGCATTGCCCCTGTGTGTGACGACATCTAACTGTGCATGGTCAGAAGCCAGTTTTGCAACCAACATCCACATCAACAAATGAAGTCATAATTAAGAAAAATCCTAATTAATACACTCCTAAATTTATTTATCTGCATACACTTATGGTCGACCATAAAATTAATTAATCCTTCGTTGTAAACGTAAATCAATATTTAATATTAGCATTACTATCGTATGTCTAATTTAGTTGGAGTGACATCATCTGGAAACTGGTGGCAAGTGAAAGTTAATTAAACATATATTTAACGATGTGTCACGACTGTATCTTAATCCTCCTAACTGGTAGGCGACGGAATAGGAACATTATCTTTTATAATTATTAATCTGTTTCTTAATTGCGTGATCTTTTAGGCCGTGCCCAAATGTAGACTCTTTTTGTTGCTGACACAGAACATAACGCGGTTGCTACTACTCAACACTTTTAGTGTCCTGAGTGATACAGGCAACTATATGGTGTGCAAGAACTTTTGTACTCGCACAGTTTGAATGACAACTTATTACCGATTGTTGCTTGTGTGTTCTACTAGAATCTTTTTAGTTTCAATTGCTAACACTGAACATTTTTGTAATCGGCAAACAGTATGTGTCAAGTGGAAGCGACAGATAACACCCATGATTATCTGTTGCGTTATAAAGCACCGTGTTTTCTATAAATTAATGAGTTGATTATTTTTATATGAAAATATTATATTCACTGGTGGTTTCCAGTTGCTTGTGTTAGCCGCAGGACACTAAAATGTCTACGTTTGTGCACCGCGTTAAAGATACCTGTATCCATATTAAGGTGTAACCTATAAGTACCTTTATAAATACTGCCCGTGACTTCATCCACGTGAAAGTCAAAGTCAAATCCGGTCCGACCTATCGTCTCCTACCTATAAATTACCTACTTGCCTTTCAGCTTCAAAGGTGAAGTCGTTTTCAAGACTTCGTGTTCAGCTAGTAATAAAGCAACGCTGCTTTGTTTCAGAAATAGGTAAGGTGGTAGTGCTGCACAATTTTTTTTACTACCATTAAACAAACAACAGAAACTTAAGTTATTAATCAATAAAGTCAGCACCTCATTCAATACCAATAGGTATTTAGAAGTCCAGCGAACATAGATGCACACAGAAGTAAATAATGCTATAAAACTTTGGAAGTCAATATTCACTTATACGAAATCATTCAACGTATTGAAAACGGTTTTATTTTATATAATCGGTGTTAAGCTGGTGTTAAGTATTTTATGTCTTTAATCTTAACCAGAACTATGATTAAAAATATATTTTCCACGCAGATTTCGGATTAAGATTTAAATATGGTTTGGTAACATGCTTTCTTGCTCGTATACCGAGTTATTAAAGAACGAATTCGTTTCTTAGATACTTAAAAAATACTTATGAATGCCAACTTTAGGAAAGTGTTCATGGAAACTCAATCAATCAATTTAGTTCATTATTTTTTCTAGTATTGACGTCCTTAAGTGCATTTTGATGGTTTAAACCAGCGTTTCCCAAAGTGGGCGATAACGCCCCCTTGTGGGCGCTGCAGGCCTAAAGGGGGGCGGTAAGAGACCCAGAGAAAAAATGGGGGCGTTGTGTAGAGGCTTGGGGGGCGATTTGTAATTTCATCTAGGTAGGAGGACTCTTAGACACCGACTGAGCTCTCGACTCTCGACTACAACTTGTGAACATCTACTAATATTAATTAAGAGATTGCTCAAGCTCGGTTCGATATTTCTCTCTGCGTAGTTAATATATCTGTCCTGTTTTATTTATTTAAACTTAAACAATAGTTTAATACAGAGAGTGGAAAGTACATAGAGGCGCCAAGTCTTTAAAAATTTCAACGAACAACAATAAACATTATATTAAAATGCATGCCATTATAGAAGGGGAAGGGAAGTACGCGGAAGGCGTTGTTTCATTGATTTTAGTAGAGACCCCCCCCCCCCCCTCCCGTCATGACAAATTTCTAAGCGGGTACGGAAACAAGGGGGGCGCTAAAAAATTTTTTTTCTCAAAGTGGGCAGTACACAAAATAAGTTTGGGAACCTCTGGTTTAAACGAAATAAATGAGTCGGCTTAGATTTTGAAATATATAAGGCCGTCTCGTACTGACCGTCAGTACGTACGGTCCGTCCTGACGATACGCTTGAACCGACCGTCAGTTTGTATCATTGAGTGCTCTCCTGACCAACAAACTGACCGGACTGGTACAGTCGCACGCAATGGAACCGTTTACGAATTGTTTAATAGCTGGTTATTATCTTCGTAGACGTTTTAGGAATAGTAGAAGACGTAGACGATATCATGTACACCCTATCGTCGCCCAAAGAACATTACAAGGGGAATTCACTATTATATATTCATTATTGCGCGAAGATGAAGAAAAGTTTTTTAATTACTTCAGAATGTCGATCAAAAGTTTTGATGAACTATCAGCGAAGTTACAAGACTACTTAAAACACGTAAACTTATTTCGAGCTCCTGTATCACCGGTGGAAAGACTTAATTTTTCGTCAACGATGATACGCACATCCGTGCGGTCGGTCCACCGGTCGGTGCAGCACTGAACGCGTTCATAAAAGGTCTACAAACGTGGCAGAGTCCTTCTCTGCCACGTTTGTAGACCTTTTATCAGTGAAGTGAAGTCAGGTAGAGAGACGGTTTTGCGCGGGATAACTGAAAACAGTTGGATGGAGCTGACAGAGGATCGATCTCATTGGCATGAAGGTAAATAGGTCCAGACTTAAATAAATTGATGATGACAACCATTCCGTAACATGTATTGTTAAACCGTTTACTTTTCAGCTAATTTCAAAGCATCAGCAAATTTTTCTTCTGTTTTTTTTTTCTCCCAAGTAAGTTTATCCTCCCGAAAGAATTACTCCAGAAAAGTTGACCTTCCGCATAAATAAAACCTCAAAAAAGAATCTCCTCGAAAAATTCAACAAGTATTACAAACACATTTCACTGAACTTCAATTATTCAGAATTAATACTTCATGTCGCGCTACTATCAATTCAAAATCCACTGTTCTTAGCCCACCAAACGTCAACATTCAAAGATCCATTACACACAATCCGACGTAAGCCAAGCTAAGTGTGTTGGATAACATTCGCGACAAACGCAGCTCCGCCCACGTGCCGCGGTTACCGTTTATTGGTTCCCCGACCGAGGGTTCCGTACTAAATGATACTGTTCCATTTTTACAACTGTACCGCGGCGTTGCTATAGGCTAGAGTGTCGTGTTGTGGTGTGGTGCTAGTGTTTTAAAGACTTGGGGCTTGATGGATTGATGTGGTATGTAATCTTCTTGTGTATGGGTTACTCCATTTCTGTTACATAAGACTTGAAAAGGAATAGACATAATATGGGGCACAATTCTCGTATCTTTAAATATCGTTCGTATTCTAATCGTAGTCGCAATCTGTCAAAAAATGTCTCTTAAGTTTTGAAAAGATTTTGACAATGACAGTCGCAAAAATGAGATTGCGATAAAGTTTTGTACGTTTATAATTGCGGGAATTTACCTTCCGATCCAGAGACTAGTGTGTATTTGTGTAACTTACAGGAACCCATTAAGACATTACTAAACACACGTGGCTTAAACAACTCAAATATCATCAAGTATTTCGTTTGTGAATACGGTACCACCAATATCCTTTTATTTACAACCTTCTCAATCCTAAATCACCATCTTAACTTTCCGATAACTTCAACCAAAACGCGATTTCAATTAATTCCACCAATATTTATAACTCGCATTAAAATTAAGGAGCTCCAAATTTTTATTGATATGCTCTCATTTGGTCCCATTTGCCCTCCGACCCGTTACCTGTACCGTTAATTATCCGATCTTTATTTGAATATTTTGAATGCAGTAACGGTCGCACCTTATGCGGGACAATTAAAATGTGACGCATCTCGTTTCGCCGATTTGCTGACTCGATGCATCGAGAACAGTAACTCGATTTACGATGTGTATTTTTGATGTGCAATGAATCGATTTGTTAAAAAGGCGTAGGTGGTAAGAGTCATTGTTGCGGAATAAAATTTTCTAATGTCACACGTCTTATTGAATTGCGTAAATTGCATTGACTGGTGTCCTAGTCGCTTGTTTAAATAAATCGATCTTTGCAATTGGCACAAATCTATGCTACTCAAAATATTATAACTAATATACACCGCTACAGATTAGTAAGAATTAAGTACAATAAATTAAGTTCTTTAAATATATATTAAATATATTGTAATAATTAATTAGATAGTATCGCTTTTTCATATATCAATATGATTCTATTACTGTTTTCTTAAATATGCAGCATATCATAATGACCACAGATTATAATTATTAAACAAATCACAGTAAGCAGTTTACAATGCACCCATAAGTATTAAAAGTAAAAGGGTCGTTCACATTATGTGTTCGCCATCCCGTTACATTCGCACCGGTTGCATCATTCGCGCTAATCGAAAATTCTTAACGTGTTATCTTAAATTTCAAGCCTCTCACCAAAATGAATCATGTCCCAAAATAAGGCACCGATAATCGAACTTCAATTTTGCATGCCCCTGTACAAAGAAAGCACTTTTACTTTTTTATAAAAATCGGTTTTCTCACGGCACGGCGTGACTCACGTCTCTTGCTTTTCGCCGTGTGTTGGGCCCCTTAATTATGACGTCATAACCGCGGCCCGCGGCTGCGGCTGCGCTTTTGTTCTCTTTTCAAATTTCAATTTTTAATTTATTCGCTGACACAGAGGCTGTAAATCTTGGTTTTGTCTTTCATGCCAGTTAACTTGGCGATGTTTATAAAACTGTTTGTTTATTTGTTTACTGTAGACCGCCCAGGGTTATTTTCGGTTCTACTAAAGTCATGAATTAAAACTTGCATTGAGGAAAAAATATTTGTATATGTACTGTAAATGGAGTATGTGAGTTTGTAAGTACCTACTATAATTTAAATAACTGAACGATTTATAATAAAGTGTGCATTATATTCCAAATATAAAAGCCATAATCTTAAAGTGGTATAAAATTGTTAAATAAAGGATGGTCCCCGTAACTAGTTCATTGTCAGTGGGAGCAGTACCATCCGATAAGATTAAAATATTAAGTTCTCAACGGTCTGAATGGTCAGTACAACAGTGAAATATTTTGCGCTCCTTTACACTGTAACCACAATAGAAGTCCGCTTTACGTTCTACCTACTGCGAGGATGTAGGGTGACTACAAATCTGTGAGGTTTTTCATAAACCTTAGGGTTTATTATAAATCTCCAGAAATCCAGTTTTGGTTCGCCGCTGGATGGAACTTAGAAGTGGTTTTATAAGCAATTCAACATTGGTGTTTTTTTGAAAATAGGACGTAAACAAGGATGATTTCTTTGCTAGAGATAGAAAAGCAATTTTACAGTAATTTTTACAGCTGGTTATAAAAAATCAAGCAATCAGTTCTGTCACTTTTATGGCTAAAGAAACAAGCTGCTGTTGCTGTAAGGCAACGCTAATGCCCACGCAACGCTAATAATGATGTAACACTATGCCTTACAGCATAGAATGCCTTCCGATTTTTGGGCACGTCTCTCATTGAGAACGATGTGGACAAGTTTTTGATGCCCTATAACCCTAAACGCTTTATTAAATGTAAATACATAATACCTAGAACTATTTTCATTTATGAATTTTGTTAAGTACATTAGATGATCATTCTGCACACTATCTACCTAAAGCTGACGTTCTTGCAACAACTTATCCATTTTCCCGATTTTTTTTTTCTATCCACTCCAAAAAAGAAAAAACATTTCCATTGAAAATTAAACCTATAATCAGGACAATCTCAAAGGACTCACAACACATATACCCCCCACAGTTCCCAGTTGATGTCATGAATGGAATATTCAAGGCGTTATAAATAAATATAACTGTCGTACGCGGTCTAAAGAAAGTGCTTCTGCGCTGTAGGCTCGTAAACTTCACTTACATCTCAATAAACATATCTTCAGTGGTGGTTATCGTTTTGCAAATTGAACTCGAAATGATAACTTTTATTGTTATGTTAGTGGGGTAAATGGTAATAGTGAAATGGTGGAAACAGGCTTTTGACAATGGTTGTCGTTAACGTTTGAAATTTGGTCGAATGTTGGTAGAAAGCTGTGCCATGTTACCATGTCTCATAATTTCGTAATAGTCTCATAATTTATCCAATTAAATAAAATTTAAGTGCCTGTTTGTAATGACAAAATATCAGCTTTTAGCTAAATGCTTAAGAATGTTTACACGAAACTTTTTAACGAAATTGACACAAAAAAAAAACAATTTTTAATATTTTTGTCCGTTTATTGGATTCAGCTAATCTCCGAGACGGCTTTTGACTGGACTTTGGCCAGCAGATAGCTGATAGATGTAAAAAATAGCTTGTCCATTATTAAAACAAAATCTTGCGCAAAGAAAATTTGAATCTAATGTTTCAGTGTTGTTTTTCATCACAAATTAATACTATAAAATAAATACATCTTCATCTTTATACTTACTCAATTAATAACTTACCAAACTTCAATACCGGGCTATTAACCAAAACCTACTTGGATTGATCAATCACGAACTTACCAATTGAAATTCAAATAATAAAATAATAAATAGATAATAAACATTAAGTAATAACTAAACACCTACTAACACAAGTATAATATTTGATTACAGTTTAACTATCATGGTGAACTATGATATTAGTATAATTGATTTTCTATACAATATTAATTTTATCCAGCAAACAGTCATAAACACCGAAGCCGAATAGGTCTAAATATTTTAGTGGAAATTTAACGTTTTAATATCGTACACCCACCAAAATCTATTAAACTTATGTGCAAAGATATATTAGTATTTAGAGGTTATTGCAAAACTTATTTTGAAAGGTGTACGTCCATGTAGTTTATGTTGACGGGTTTTGTTTGTAGATCAATGTAACATTTACTTAAGTAATTTTTGCAAACTTTTTATTCTAAAACATAATTTTCATAGATTTCATACCGAATCGTCAGAACACATTCCGTGGAATACGAGTTACCTATTTTGGAGCATAAAAATACTTACTCCGTATGAAAAATTCAAATATCATGCAAACATTTTATTTAAGTAAAACTTATTAAGCTCATTTTGTCTTTGATTCTGTAAAAGTTATTTATATGGGTTTAACTAAAATTTTAAACTGTTGTTCGACTGTTCCCTAATTGTCCCTATGTGATGAGGGCAAGGATGTCTTCAATAAGCTGATTTTATTGTTTTCCTTTCAATATAAACGTATATTTCGTGAAATTACAATAATTCAAGAGTATGAGATGACGCAAAACACAACGCTTCGTAGTGGAGAGTGAGTGAGTGAAGTTGTTGCGACGACACTCGGGAAGCTTCAAAATTGAACGGTGTTCACGCCGGTGGCTGCCTGCTCCATTCCACCGCTAGATGGCGTTGCATGTGTTGAATGATATTGAACATGCCGGCCCCCTTGGAAACACCAGGATGTAGTCTTCCAACAAGAAATATCATCGCTGTAGCTTCTTGATCATTGTGAATACAACGGGCAGATCTTTGAGAACGATCGCCGTATGATGCCGTGCGCTGTACGGATTTCAGCTACACGGGATATTCCATCAGTTCCGGGGAATACTTGCGTTATTCGACCCAGCTTCCATTTGAGTGGTGGAACATTCTCCTCTTTGATGAGAACTAGGCTGTCGGGTGTGATGTCCTCATTGTTGACCTTCCATCTTGTTCGTTGTTGGAGTTCTGAAACATACTCTTTCGACCATCGTTGCCAAAAATGTTGCCTGAGTTGTTCCACACGGTCGTAACGCCCCAGTCTCGTAGGCTCGATCGTCGTCAGGCTCTCACAGATGGGCGCAGTCAGCGGTCGACCGATCAGGAAATGTGCTGGTGTAAGGGGGAGGAGATCGTTCGAGTCTGAGGACAAAGGGGACAAAGGGCGGGAGTTGAGAACGGCTTCAATTTGCGTTAATACCGTTTCAAACTCCTCACGTGTTAGTTTAGCATTGCCCAGTACACGCCGTAAATGGTACTTGCAGGACTTGACTCCTGCCTCCCACAACCCGCCAAAATGAGGACTATAAGGTGGTATAAAAGTTAAACGAATTTGATTATTATTAAGGAAATCAAAAATATCATTAGTATTGTCAAAAATTACTGACAACTCCTTTTCAGCTCCAACGAAATTTTTTCCGTTATCCGAAAAAATTTGGTATGGTTTTCCACGACGTGCTATAAAACGTTTTAATGCTAGAATATAATCCTGTGTGCTTAAACTGCCTACCAGTTCCAAGTGTATGGCTCTAGTCGTAAAACACACAAATAAACAAATATATGCTTTAATAAGCTTAGCTCCTCTGCCTTTGCGGTCCAATATGAACAGTGGTCCCGCATAGTCTACACCGCATTGCATAAACGGAAAACTAGGCTTCAGTCTTTCAGAAGGTAAGTTACCCATCAGAGGGGTCAGTAGTTTCCCTCTCATGCGTTTGCATATGACACAATTATGTACTACCTGTCTGGCTAAGTTGCGAGCTCCTAAGATCCACCACCGTTCACGCATGGAATACACTAAAAGTTGAGGTCCAGCATGAAGTAATCGCTTGTGTTCATATTCACATAACAACCTTGAGAAACGATGTTTGTCACTTAACAATACAGGATATTTTTTATTGTAATCAAATTCACTAGCGTTAGATAGCCTACCACCTATACGAATTATATTAGATTTGTCTAAGAATATATTTAAACCTGATATTTTATTATATAATAACTTATTTTTGTTATTGTTATTCATATTTAACGGTATCTTATTTTTTAATTTGTGATATTGCTCACTAAACGATTCTTGTTGAACAAAACGCGTCAACGTATCGAGCGATTGCTCGAGCTCATCTACTGATAACGGACCGGTTTTACGCATACACATGCCGCCGCGCGTCGTCGCCCGCGCATTATCTATAAATCGCAATAGATATGCACAAACTCTTTTTAAATGAATAAATGACGAAAAGCGTTCAAAATCAAACAATGAAGTTAGTTGAATGGAATGTAAATTAATAGTGTCCGGTTTAGTCTCGGGTAAATCAACGGATGACGATTCTTCATTATTATTCTTAGGCCACATGAGACTAGGTTTTTGTAAAAATGTAGGGCCACACCACCAATTATTATTATCATCGTACTTCAGAGTGTCTAGCGTGGCACCTCGCGTTATAATGTCCGCAGGGTTCTCGGTGCCCTTGACATGTCGCCAAATTGTATCACACGTTAATTCATTTATTTGTACGACGCGGTTTTGCACAAACGTTTTAAGTACATGCGGTGACATACGCAACCACCCTTGCACGATAGTTGAGTCAGTCCAAAAATATGTTTTATCGAAATTTAAACGTAAGGACTTCTTTATTTTATTATATAATTTTGCACCTACTAGTGCTCCACATAGCTCAAGCCTAGGAATGCTAACTGCCTTTATAGGCGCTAATTTACTTTTAGCACATAATAAGCGCACTGAAACAGCTGTAGTATCTTTAAAATCATTATGGCACGATCTAACGTACGCGCACGCTCCGTAGGCATTTTGAGACGCGTCCGTAAATATATGAAGTTCTTTATAATTTCCACTAATTACATATCTAGGTATTTTAATATCGCGTAAATGTTGTAAATCAACAAGAAAATTATGCCATGTACTCGCAATGTTTTTGGGAACTTCGTCATCCCAATCTAGTTTATTTAACCATAATTTTTGTAATAATAATTTAGCTGTAATCACTGCAGGTGCCAACAAACCTAAAGGATCATACACTTGTGCGATGGTTGATAACATTATACGTTTCGTAACTATTGTGTCACTATGTGTAAATTTTGTTGTGAAATAAAACTCATCACTTTCAGTATACCAACCTAACCCTAACGTTTTAGACAAGTGATTTTCACCGATGTTTAGGTCTTTACAATTCTCAGAAGACACGTCATGATTAAACGTCCATTTATGTAACGGGAAACAACCTCCTTTTAATAACACAGATATTTTATTACATAATTGCATTAACGAGTCAAGGTCATCGCTCCCTGTGATTAAGTCATCAACATAGAAGTCGTCGTTAATCGTCCTAGCAACTAAATCATCATTAGATTCTAATGCTAATTGTTTTAGGCATCGCATGCTAAGAAAAGGAGCCGACGCAGTACCGTACGTCACTGTGTTTAAAATATACAATTGTAAAGGTAAGTCTCGATTTTCCCGCCATAATATCAACTGTAAGTTACGTTGATCCGACTGAATTAAAATCTGTCGGTACATTTTTTGAATGTCCGCGCACGCGACGTATTTATACTGTCTAAATCTGAGTAAAATAGAAAAAATATCATTTTGTAATGGAGGCCCTATATGTTGTATATTATTTAACGATTTATTGTTTGACGTACTCGCGCTCGCATCAAACACTACCCGCAACTTTGTAGTGACACTATCCTCTCGGTAAACACCGTGATGAGGTAGGATGTAATGCGGTTTATTTAATATGTCAGGAATATCTTTTACTGGAACTAAGGTCATGTGACCAAGTGCCTCATATTCACGAATAAATTCACTATACAATTGTTTATAGTTAGGTAAACGATTTAACTTTCTTTCGAGAGATAAAAAACGATTCTTAGCCATAGTGTATGAGTTCCCTAACGACTCGGGTGACTCCTTTAAAGGAATGCGAACAGAGAACCTACCGTGTTCATCACGTTTTGTAGTCTCTGTAAATATTTTCTCACAATAACGATCATCTTTTGACATGGTATTCGGTAAGTCAGACAATTCTTCTAACTCCCAGAATTTTTGCAATTGAGTATCAATTTGAACGAAATTACATTGAACTCTTTGAGGTTTAAACGAATGATTATTACGAAGAACGCCAGAGATGATCCATCCTATTTTGGAATCATACAGATATGGACCACTACTAAGTTTGATTTTATTATTATTTAATAAATCCCAGAATATATCCGCCCCTAGTAGTATATCAATGTCCGACGGAACGCTAAACGTAGGGTCCGCGAGCAAAATATGTTTAGGTATCGATACGCATTGACATTGAACGTCTAACGAAGGTAGCTTCGACGTAATGCGAGGAAGAACCCAACATTGAATATTTGTATTATAATCATTAACTTTAGAACGAATGGTTACTTTACAGGTGTGAGAACTTTTTGTAACGCTTTGTCCCACACCCGATATATGAATTGTGGACTGTATAATAGGTAATTGTAAACGATTACACAACGATTCTGTGATAAAACAATTCTGACTCCCGTTGTCAAGAAGTGCTTTAACTGTATGATAATTATTACGCGAATCAGGAACGTCTATGAGTGCCGTTGATAACAACACCGGTTGTACCGCGGCACTGCACGTGAGTACATTACGCTCGGAATGTACTTGCGTATCAGCTGATTTGCTTACGCTCGACAACGGATGCGAAATAGACGTGGATGCGGCCATACCTATTCTTTCGCTAGGAGTATTATTATTATGAAGTAACGTATTATGGTTCTTTTTGCATAATTTACATGGGCCATATGAACATTCGCTTGGCAAGTGACTATCAGTACGAATACAATTTTGACAAAGTCTTTTATTTTGCACAATTGCATATCTATCTTGCACTGACAAATTTAAAAATTTCGGACATGAATACAAATAATGATCACCGCCGCAGTCAACACAAACACGTCTTTGTTTATTATTATCAGAGTTATCTTTATTATTATTTGAATTAGTTACGTATGAATGTGTGACAGGTTGCGAGTTTTTGTTGTTTGATTTATTAACGTATCTTTTATTTTGATTAGAATTTGACTTATTGGAGTCATTATTATTGTGCTTAAATGAAGAAACACTTTTATTATTATTTGACTTTATCATTTCCAACGTGTCCGCACGGTTTCTTAGAAAGTCTAGTAGATCATTTAGTTTAACGTTATTTGAATCATTTTTGGACACAAGGGAACTTTTATGAGTTTCCCACTCGCGTTCCGTAGACTGATCGAGTTTAGAAACAATGAGATAAACGATTAACGTGTCCCAAGCTTCCGTTGGTTCGTTTAACGATTTAAGTGCTCGCAAATTACGTAATGTTGAATCTATTAATTTCCTAATATGTGCATACGATTCATTTTGAAGTGACTGAACAGTAAATAACGCTTTTACATGATTTTGTATCAATAAACGATTGTTGTGAAACCTATTTTCTAGTAAATCCCATGCGTGTAAGTAGTTTGGAGCAGTGAACTCTAATGCACTAATTACGTGTGAGGCAGAATCACTAAGAGACGACTTTAAATAATGGAACTTCTGTATGTCGTTAAGATCTTCACGATTGTGTATCATAGTGAGATAGGAGTTCCTATACTCCAACCACTGATCATATGAACCATCAAAGGCAGGTAGTTTTATTACTGGCAACTTAATAGACACAGGATTAAAAACTTGATGTGTAATAGATTGGGTTTGTTGACTATTGTTAGGATTCACTAAACACTTCGCGTCAGCCATGATGGAAAAGTACTGCTGTTCAAATGATTCGCGGTATTCTAATTGAGTAGATAAATCGGAATCATCAACTAATTGTTCAATTTCACATTGAATATTATTAAAACTTTGGAAAATAGTGCAAGTTGACTGTATTCGTAAATCTAATTCCATTTTGCTATTGGAATTTAATGTTAATTTATCTAATTTAGAAATATACTTTTCAAATAACGTGAGTCTGCCTTTCAGTGTGCCTCGCTGCTTTTTCAAATCAGCGAGACATTGATTGGAGATTGTGCTAACACCTAAACGGGGAGATTTAGACCTTTCACTTATTTTAACGCGATCTTGAACCGAGGCTAACTGAAAATTCTCATCGTCACTCATTTTGGAAGGGTGTAGAAAGCAAGAGTACTTACAGTTTCCCGCTCAGCACCACCCCGCCGCAGCACCACACAACACAACGAACAACTAAAACGTAAAAATAACGATATTAACGCAAAGTTGTTGGACACGGAGTTGAAGGATGGGTTTTGTGACCTGACCGGATGCGACTTGACGACAATCCTGGACAATCCTCTTCTCCAATGCCTTTTTATGTGACGCTCCACGTGGCCGCGTGCTTCTTCGTATCCGACTCGATGGACCAAAATGTTCGACTGTTCCCTAATTGTCCCTATGTGATGAGGGCAAGGATGTCTTCAATAAGCTGATTTTATTGTTTTCCTTTCAATATAAACGTATATTTCGTGAAATTACAATAATTCAAGAGTATGAGATGACGCAAAACACAACGCTTCGTAGTGGAGAGTGAGTGAGTGAAGTTGTTGCGACGACACTCGGGAAGCTTCAAAATTGAACGGTGTTCACGCCGGTGGCTGCCTGCTCCATTCCACCGCTAGATGGCGTTGCATGTGTTGAATGATATTGAACAACTGTTGTAAGTCAGTTTAAAATTTTAGTTAAAAACGTAAACTTTTAAATGTTTTTAAAAGTTTACGTTTTTCATGATCTTAAACCATCATCGGAATTGGTTCAGTAATTTAGACGTTATTGCACGCAACCATACCATCTCAACTCTCTTGCAACCAATAAAGCAAGTTACACATACGTATGGACAAAACAAACCTATAAAATCCGATTAAAACATTCTCACATCTCTACCAGCATAAACCAAGATGCTACTGTTTAGTAATTGGAGTCCAGACTTGTTCTCAAAGCGGTGCTATAAGGCGTTGATTTCGCAACCAGTGAGTTATAGCCCTAAGACCGGTGATACGTCGCCCGTGAGTTATGGTCAGACTGGTTTCATTCAGGCGTCCCATTCATGTACACTAGGCTTTAGTTTGTGTAACAATGGGTTGGTTACTATGTTTACTTTGGTGTTGGTGGGTCAAATTGTAGTTCGTGTCTGCGGTATTTTGAAGCTGTTAAACTGCTCTATTAAAATGCAAGAGTGCTTGTGTATGGAGGTCTGAGGGCTATGGCTTTTGATCAAATGTGGGACCGGTATTAATAAAAATATGATGAAATGAAGATCACTTGAGGGTACTCAAGTGCATAAATCTCGCTTAAAATAAATGCTTTGCTTTAAATAAAAGCATTTTTTTTGTTATTTAGTCAATAATGTGGCTGTGTGTGTAATTTAGTGCAATGTCCCACTGCTGGGCAAAGGTCTCCCCCAAGTCCTTCCTGCCCTGTGTGGATGGATGGATATTTGTAACTCTTTCACGCTTAAACGGCTGAACGGATCTGGATGAATTTTGGCACTGTATTTGTAGTGTAGAATAACACAAAATATACATTTACGTGGAAAAGTATAATAAATTGGACGCGGACGAAGTTGCAGGCACAAACTAGTAAGTTAATAAACGTCTAAAGAGACGAATGACGAAAGACGAACGTTGTTAATACATCTTTGATATCATCATCATCTGCCTAGCCTTTTCCCAACTATGTTGGGGTCGGCTTCCAGTCGAACCGGATGCAGCTGAATATCAGTATTTTAAATGGAGCGACTGCCTATCAGACCTCCACAACCCAGTAATGGGTAATACGTTAATACATCTTTGATAGAAAGTTCATAAAAAAGTGAGGCCAATCCAATTACGACATCCTTTAATTAGGAAAGTGATCACCCACGCATATAAAGTCGTCGAAGTAGATTGCAAAGATGTGGTTTTCTATGTCTACCGAGAAGTTAGAGAATACTGCTAGTGTTGTATGTATTGGTTAACTTTCACTGAAATAATATCTCGTTGTTGATTTACTTCAATATTGAAATAATAATACATTACACAGAAATACACACACACATAGTCATACGTGCGTACCATGACGCCTGTTTTCCCCGAAGAGTTAGGCAGAGGTGTATGTACACCCACAGTTCGCCGCTATCTTTAAATCCCATGTAATAGGAGGTGAGAATATTGCCATTAACCGGGCACAAATCCTACTAACTCCGAGCTGCTACAGAAATTTTTATATAAAAACCCAAAAACACTTTGCTCGACCTGGGACTCGAACCCATGACCGTGGTAGTCGAGCTTAGGACCTAAGGCTTACAAGGCATTTCTTGTATATAACTTTGTATGCGACAAAAATATTGGTAACCTATATAGGTTACCAATATTTTATTTTTTTTGATTTACTGCGAGCTAAGAATATTCTTAGCTCGCAGTAAATCCTGAGTACTTACAAGTCAACCTTCCATTTTTAGAGCGACCCCCACCAAAGCGTAGGTGATCATAAATCGATTCTCATATAATATTACATTTCGCGTCACCATTGTCTATGCTTACTCGAAACATTATGACCCGATGTAAAAACTTTATTTCTTTACCGATCTTTATTACTTTACACTTTAAATCGTTGCTTTGTGATTCGATAGTCTGCGGTGGTCGATGCGTTTGCGCACTAAAAACCGATTGTAGCAAAATGGTGAGTAATCGAATCATATTTATGGGCGACTACGACAATAATAATGTCACTGGCCATTTTTATAATAAATTACTTTTATTGTACCTCTTCCTGTTTACGGTTTCAGATACTTTATTTCACTCAAAAAGAATATAAATATTCACTTGTATAAAGACATAAAATATAATTATAAAGTTGTGTGACGGTGTCGTCTGAGGAAAATAATAGTTATTGGAAGTTACAAAAACGATGGAAATGGTGCTATAATAGTCTTATAAAAGTCAGAAGAGATTTCGATCCTTTAATTACTTTAGTTTATTGATTGTAAAGCTGCGCCTTATCTAAGAGAGTTTGTTTGTTCTAAGTGCTCGTAAAATTATATGTTTAGCTTGAGTAGCTATGCGCTTTTGACCTTTTTTTTATATTGTTTATGAATAAATAGTAATGTCAGTCTATAATTATCTTACTGCAGGGCAAAGGCATCTTCTCATAAAGAGAAGCTACGAGCATTGATCACCATGCTTGCTCAAGATAATTTGGCGATTTCAGACACAATTCAATATAAGTTCAGGTTTCTTAACGATGTTTTCCTTCAGCAATGTCAGAGATGTCCAAAATAAACTTAGAAAATACATATGAATAGAAAAAGTCACATTTGCTCGGTATCAAACCCGCAACCTCATGCATGAGAGGCGGGCGACTAAACCACTGGGCCATCACTGCATTATTTGTGAATGTAACATATTATCACACCTGTATTCCCCGAAGTGTAGTGGTGGAGGTGTAATAATGTACACCCACCGTTCGCCGGTATGTTTTTTTTAGGTCCCATGTAATAGGGGGCGAGCCTATTGGCATTATCCGGGCATGAATCCTAACTCCGAGCAGCTATTGAGAATTTTATAGAAACACTCAATAACACTTTTGAACACCTGGGAATGGAACCCAAGACCTCTAGCATAGCAGTCACGCTTAAGACCACAAGGCTAACAAGGCAGTTGAGAAATATTTTAATTTGTAACTACATTTACAAATTAAAATATTTCTTCATATTATTTATTATTTTTAATACAAGTATGCAAGTATTGTATGCCAAAAGAGAGTATTCGAGGATTTCATGTCCAAGTATTTAAATGAAACAGTATGGGAATAAAGGTGAACACGAATGTTCAGATATGTCGTAAAGTCAGGGGGCGATCCACGTGAGGAGATAGTGCGGCGACGGGTCCCGAGATTGTTGATTTAAGCCCTTTGTTTTAGGGCTATGGGAAAAGTACAACATGTACAAATATGAAATAAAACAATTTGTATTTGTATACGAGTATATTTTTGTTAGATTTTACATTGTTGTGCTGATAGGGAAGAGTATGTAGAGACTACAGAATCAATTTGGTAACGGTTAGTAACATGAAATGCCCTCTCTCAATAAAATACCTTTGACGAAAAGAAATAAACATTTGACGACGCTTTTAATATATTTATTTGAGAATGAAACTTAAATCTATCGTTAAGAAATATTTTATGGCAAAACAAATGATGAATGTGATTTCTGTGGACATGGATTTAAGAAGCACTACAGACTTAGCATTACATAATTACGTATATAAATGACATAATCTAAGTACTATATTTATTGAATCTATACAGATCTAGCTATAATCTACTAGTAAAATATATTAATTAACACACAACAATTGTATTACATTTTAAAACAATATAGGTCGTATATAGGTTAATATGAAAAGCGATACCTTAGAAAAGTTAAAAGTTCAAGAATATTTTATCCCCCGCCCCAATGAATTAGAAATCAGCCTGTACTAATCTAATAGGCAAGGCTGTCTGAGAGTTTTTATGTTTGTAACACGCACGATACAGAAGAAATTCCTAGCGTGAAGCAACAATTTTAATTATAATAAAAAATTATAGTTACTAAATATGGAATTGTTCTACCATATCCAAGTCTCTTTTATGGGGATTATCTTCTCTTCAATATTAACAATTCACTAACGTCAATTTAATAAACTTATTTAAAAGCAATAGTTATTCTGTGACACGAACACATTATGATTTTAGACATATAGGCAAAGATTCTTATTTACAATAATAAATCTTTGTGGCATGAAGCAATTTAATTATCTCTCCAAAGGTCAGATACGTTAATTATTAGGTATTGTGTTGTTATTCAATGTAATAAGTTAGAGTGCATTATTGGAATATCTGAGCATTTATCTTATAGATTTGATGGTAAACCAGCCTACAGCCCATCTGATGTTCAGTTGTCACCACCGCCTATAGACATCTGCAATAACAGAGGCCTTGCATATATTATATGCGTTGCCATCCCAGAAATATATCTGTATTTATACCTAATATATAATTACGACTCCAATCGTAACATGAAAATCTTGTATGTAGTCATATAATATGATTTCTTATATTCAAAGAACACAATTGTAAAGACGGAGTTTTAGTCAGTTCATCACTTTCTCTAAAATATTTATTTTGATCCTTTTTCCTATAACTTTAGTCACTGTATATGTGTTGTTGCTGTTGCTTGTTCTTGCTGTTCAGTTACCTCCGAATAACTAACTGAACTTTTGCAAACATCTCTCCAAGAATCCTTCGTGCAAGCTTGGTGATCAATGCATGTGAAGAGACTTTTGCTCTGCAGAGCCACAAATATATTGCATGGTATTGTTATTACTTTACACAAACAATCAAATTCGCGCTCTCTCAATTTCTCAACTCCACCAAAACCTTTGCCTGACCTAGTCTGCTCCATAATTCATAAACTAACGTATCTAACATAATTCATCTAGCCCATTCAGTGTGCTGTAAAACCGTACGCTCGCCGTCCTGACGTCAGCCGTGGGTGCCGGATGCCTCCCACGTGCCGTACCCGGCTACATCTTCCGGTTGCAATATGAAATCTGCAAGAAAATTATCCTAACATCAAATCGGAATATGGAGAGCGTTTTTTAGAATTGGTTAAAAGAGTGCATGGTGGATGGTGAAAGTGGTAGATTTTTGTTAGAGTTTATATTGCAAAGTAATGAGTAAAACTGTATTGATATGCAAATGATGGGGGTGTCTTGTCTGTGAAAAATTTAAGTGCGTTATATTGAAAAAAGTGCTTAGTATATTGGATGCGTGAGCTCAATAAGAAGATTTATTGAGCCTAAAATTTAATGCAATGTGTATCTTTTTTAATTTTTGAATAGTTTAAAACTACAAACTACAACTGATCATACTGTAAACAAAACTAATTCTACACTGCCATTCAACACAAAAGCCTCTTGAAATCGCACTTCATTCATAACTTCTTTAAGACTTTCTTTCTTGAAAAATGACGTTTCTTCAGCAATCTAACATTGGATTTAAAACTCTATTTTGTTCGTGCTGGAGTCCAAAACAAAATGTATATTACCCCAGAGAAACCGTGTCTACTATAAAAAATACAGGAAGCAAAAGGCTTCATATTTCATTTAAAATACGTTTATTATCACGACAGTGTCGCAGTAGTGAGCAATTACAAGAGCAAAACCTACTAAATCGTTGCCACCTGTTCTCACCGTGATATTGTTAATAATTTTCTTTGGTCAACACTAAAATGCCAAACTCACCTCAAAATCTACGAAGGGAAGGTTTGGTTTCCACTGACGACAACAAAAATATTGATGAAATAGGAAAATGTATTTTAAATGCTCAATAATTGAGTTCCGTTTAGTTAAAAGTTTGTTTCTCAAACGCGATGTAGGTAAGATAGCTGCCCACACGCTTTCATTCGTAGGAAATCCATATCTTTGTTTTGTAATGAAATTGTTAGTTTATTTCTTTAAATAAACGATGTTTGAGAAGGTAGCTGTAGTTGTATGGTAACCGGGTGGTCTATACAACGATTATTGGACCAAGAAGTTTATTATCGTTTGATCGCGTGTTACTCCTTGTTATTTCTTTATTTAAGCGGCGTATATGTGTTTGGATTAATACCTCTTTAAGTGTGTACGTGACAGGTATTTTTAATTTAATCGGAAGTATTGGGTTTCATAATCATAATCAAATAATTGCGTCATCGTTGCGTCTTTTATACTCAGATAAGTACTTCAGCTTTGGACAATAGAAACTTTCACATCATCGTTAGGACATATGAGAATATAAGTAGGTAAGCACTCTTCCTAGGTTGTGTTGTGATAGAGATTGTGTTTGCAGAAATTGTTTTGTACTGTTACACCACGCCAACTATAACTGATGTTTCCTATATCGCGATATCAAAATTCTTCATAATAACCCACCAGACACAACATTCACCTGGTCAGAGTACCTTTCCTTTTGAATAGAGGATGAGAAATCTTATACCCTGGCCCTTATACCTCTGCTGTCCATTGCTACACATAGACCACCCCCAAAGAGCGCCAATCATCCCGGTCCTGAGCAGACCGCATCTATTCGCTGCCCGCCACCTTCTTTAAATCGGCAGTCCACCTTGCAGCAGGGCGCACAAACAATACATGAAGACATAATTTCCGTAATTAATAACACAATATGGTTATTTGATGTGAGTGATTAAGTAATTGATGTGAGGCTTAAGTTATGATGACACCTATGATAATAATATTCATTGCAAACTTAACGTGTAAACATAAATCATTAAAATAATGCGCACACAATACAATTTAGCATAGACATTCGACCCTACCCAAAGACAAGTAGGCGGCAAGTACAACTACGTAACATTAGTAAAACCTCAATTCACTAATTCAATTAACATTTTTAACAAAGCACAAGTATTAAAGAAAGCTTGGGAGTTTCTTGTACAAACATTGCTTGCACTTAATCCGTCCCGTTACAAAAGGTACTAGGCTGACAGAAATTAGAAGCAGTGTCTGTCCACTGCGTTGGGCGGACACTGCCTGCATTCTAAGTTGTTTGCATAAACTTAGAACAAAGCCTGGAGTGACTTGGATTTTAGAAATCTGGATCGGGAATTGGCTATAAAAATGGTACGGCAAATCTTGATATTAACTGTTTCTTTTACATCATATAATTAAAATAACTGCCAAATACATCATTAAACTTTACATTATAAGAATAGTTGCAGTTGTTCATTTTAATTCTATTCATATTTCATTCTATGATAAAATAAGGTTCACGATTGTGCTTAGCGTTTAACCATTTTATGCGGTTAATGATAATTATGAGTATGAGTTCAAGTTCTTTATTTAAGTTTTCTGGAAATTATAAGCTTTTCCGTAGCTTTTGGTAAATATTTGATGCCTACCCTGACAGTGTTGTCAAATGCAAATCTACGGATCCCTTTTTTCGGTTGTTTACAATATTTTCTTTGTCCGAATAATATTTATTCTACTTATTAACATTAATTAACACTACATGTTAAAATTCAATGCCTAAAAAATAACCTTTATCAAACTGACTCATGTACGAGATATTGACTCACCCATTAAAATAATTATAACGTTAAATAAATCACGCAGCAATAAACATCTAATTAGGATAAAAGCTGATTTATTTAGAACTTTAAATAAAAGGTCTGGGCACCCGCATCCAAGCTTACACGCAAAAATATACGATAACAGAAAATAAATTAAATTAATCTTATTTGCATTCCACATTATCATTTGTAACAAGTATTGACTCAAATTCAAAAAAAGAACGTTTTACCAAAACGATTCTTGAGAGTTTGAATATCGAATTAGCATTTACAGATGTATATCAAACTAAAATAATAATAAAAAAGAACTGTGTACTAAAGTGGACCCGTGTAAATGCCTTGAACAAGATAAGACAAGCAAAGGAAACTAATGGTTTTATTTTAGCGATTTATTGAATGCCAATACTGTTACTCATTTAAATTCGAATTGAGATGAATGTTAATGATCTTAAAGTGTATTAGAATATGTAGCGATAATTTGATTTATTAACAATATTATTATTTTTTTTTTTGTTTTTTTTTTTTGGGCATTTGTTTCCTAAGACATGAGAGCCCCAACGTTACCTAAACTTAAATAACAGGCTTAAACAAAAAGGAAACCACTCTAATCATTAAAATAGTTTAACAATACAAGGTGGAAGGGATGTCGTAGCACACACCTTTACCATCGATTCAGTTTATGGTTCTAGACCTCCCGCGATGAAATTTCGCCGTGTTTATTACAGAGCCAGTAAAACGGTAAGCAATAACTTCATCTAGAAAATGCGACAAAATTCTAGCAGTAAATACGATCCCGTCGGTATTTTGTTTCGCTCTTAACAAATAAATTATTATATTGTGTATCTTGGAATTGGCGTAATTTTCACAAAGTTTATATTGTTATTTTAATTGGAAGTTGTGAAGTAACCTGAACAAATATAAATAAATTAGCGTCATTTCTACCCCACAAGATGACTTCATATCCACATTTCAGAAATCTAAGGATCTTCCTACACGCAGGCCTGGAGATGTTCCCGAGTTCTCTACAGTTTCAAGTGTGCTTATAATTTTGGATCACGATGTTATCTCCTTGAGAAATATTGTTGCTGTACAAACATATGTAAAACATTACATTTTTGTATACTTTTTTACTTTTAAGTTAATTTTGGATCTTTGTGTCTCTTTTCAGTTTTAGTTAAACTTTTTCGTTAGTTAATGTTTCTTCTATTTATTAAGTTATGTATGAGAGTGATAGCCGCTGAAGGAACATGATTTTACCCATTAACGGTACTTTTCAGTGCCGTAAATATTCAAAATCATGTTACTTCAAATTCCAACAAGAAGATTTTTGAAGAAATATATTTTTTATTTCTCACCGACATTCTTTTTACCACCCTCTATGTGGCGGGTCCTTAGCTTGAACCAGAGAAATTTTGATAGATACCTACTGTATAGTAAAATAACGTCCTTTTGCTACGATCGTCATAATTTTATCCATGTAAGCTCTGGAGTTTTCAATGAAAGGTCTACCAGCAGTCCAATTCTGTAAAAACTCACTCGTGAATTTAGGTAAATCCCTAGCATTAGAGGATGGGCATCTTATGTGGGGCAAGGTAGCCTTATTAACCCAGGAAAGTTTTTACAGAATATACCAGCAGATTACTCTTCTAGCGGGACAATTTAATTGCCACACAAGAACTACCACCCCGTTAATTACCTACCTGGTACCTACAGTGCGTGTCAATATTTCAGTATGACTAGAAATCAAACAGCTTTGCCGCTGAGGTAATAAACCACGTTTCGACGTCAACGTTTACCCATATTTAAAGTTAGTAAAATTAAACTCAACATTGTCACGTACTAGACAGAACTGTAAACTATACATAAATAGGTTGCAAGTACCGTTTTAAATAATGTACTGTACAACAAAATTGTTGAATGCAGTTGTTCAATTGGCAAGGATAAACGTCTAGACGAAGTCTGTTGGTATGAGAGCTTTTCCTTTTACAGAAACAAAAGCTTTACTTGTACGACTTTTTTTTTATTTATTGTCGTAGATCATGGTGAATATGGACAGAAATTCTTATGAATAAAAAATGGACCCATCCATTTTTTTTTCATATGATTTTCTGTTCAGGCAAGGTGAAAAGCTAACTCATTTTTTCTGAAACCTCAGGTATAAAATTGAGCTACTGTTAAGAAAAAACCTATCAAATATGATAATTATGAATGTAAATGAATGGAATAAAAGATGTTAATATTAATGGAGATTTGAAATTATTTAATATCAATAGTTAACGTTTTGATAATCATGATTTATTACCCGACTGCACCAGAAGGAGGGTTATTTTGTATAGAATAACTGATGATTCTAAAACACTATCAAACTCCATTTGCAAATAACATTTGTAAGTTGGATAGAAACAACCGTTCACTACTTCAGTATGCAATTCAAAGCATTGTCAAAGTTTATCTGACAAGGAAAAGCAACATTTAGGCTACGGTTAAAGGTGCTTTTATACCGCTGCTTGGCGTAGAATCACAGCCAAGTTTTATCAAACAAAGTAATAAATAATAATTTAGGCTAAAGGCTAGAACGTTGCCAATTAGAAAAAAAAACACAACATAAATTCAATTCTAGTCATTAAAAGCGGTGGAAATCTCATCACAGTTTCATCCCAGATAAATTATCAATTTAAATAAATGTATGTGAATTATTTGATGAACTATTATTGTAATTAGAGGCATTTTTAACAAATTGAAGCTGATATTAAATTGCGATATTTCAATAAGTTACTAAAATTGCCCCCAGTTATCAAACTACACATTTATTTATCAAAAATAGAAGTAGTAGTACATTTAACAACATACCCAGTTGTAAACGTCCCTTTACAGAATAATTTACACGAACTGAATAAATTGTCTCGTGTGATATCTCATAAAGGGCGAGGCTAGGTGTTTCTAAATGTCAATCAGCGTCTATATCTTTTGTTTACACAGAACTATGCAAGTGTCGACCACTCCATACCTACCTATTAACTACGAATAAATCATTTCGACACAATTAATGGTTTATTGTCACCGACTCGTTGCTTTAATTGCCTAGAACAATTTTGTTTTGATAATGAATTACAAGAGTCAACTTGTAATTGTGTGGTTGTGGATTTATGTACAAATATGTGTGCCAAGTGGAACGAGGGTGTGTTGGGTCGTCAAACTACGGTTGAGTGCAGGAATGTTGAAGGGAATCAATTTGGTTTAAAATAGACAAAAAAATCTTCCCTCGTCAAAATTTTCCAATTTTTACCCGACTGCTCTAGAATAATGTTATTCAAGGTAATTGTAATGATTCTAAATATTTAACAGTGATTAATTTTAAATCTAAGTATTCAAAGCATTAGTTTGGGATGTACCCACTGTACATATAGTTATGTAACACATTTGGCATATTCAATAACTTTCACGTAGTTATTTAATTAAATTATTAAGATATTTTTGATCGGCTCCGGTTACTTAGACTGGTTAAACCGAATCGAAAATTGTATCCGTGGAGTTTCTTACTCACTCTTCTCCATAGAGACCTGCGTTTTAGAACGATCGACTAGCTCCAACTGCATGTCTAACTTCCGTTCAAAAGTGCCCGTAAGTGATCGAATTGTAACAAATGCCTTTGACTTTGACTGGACCCGACCCTAACATACCTATTTGGAAATAGGGCTAAGCAGACATCAAGAATTTGTACGAGAATAGTCCCGGAGATGTTAGCACTATCTTACTGCAGTTCACATAAACATTCAAAAACAATCAACTCAGATTTTAAATGGAACTAAACAGACAACATGACGTTAACCAGAAGAAAATCTAGTTGCATAACACAGGCACGGAAACCGTTGAATAGCATATGTGTGTGCGCATACCAAACTGCGTACAAAAACGCTTAGCTATGCGCTGCGCAGTGAAGATCGGAACTTAGTGGGATAGTTTTTGAATTGGATAGATTTAGTGGGAAGTTAATGGTTGTTTATATTTGAAGTTGCACATAAGTTGAGCTTTAGAATTTAAATAATGTCTTTCTTTTCCGAAGTACGTATATTGCACATCACTTGTTTTTCAATTTATTGTATACTAGTTATATACCCCGCGATTTTACCTAGGCCGCGTTCAGTTACGTATTTGGTTATTGCTTCAGTCCTGTTGGTCGTAGCGCGATGTTCTATAACACTCTATCTATTGATATAAACCGCATTAAAATTCGTTGCGTAGTTTATTTAGCGAATAAAAACAAAAACCTTTTTTTTATCATTAAAATTGAATTTTCTATCATTTTGAGAAGAAAAGAACGTATTTTTTCAAGCTTTACCTTAGATACTAGACTACGAATGGGAATTAATTCACCTGATTTAAATGTACATAAGAAAATTTGTGTTAACGATACAAATGTAAACCAAATAAGACAATGACTACTTTCAATGCCTTATCAACTTATTCCACCAATGTGTACAAGACTTAAGCACAAAGTTTCAATAATTAACGACGATTTAGAACCTTGTTCCCTATTAATATGTAAGTTGAAAGTTGATTGAGTCATTAATACGACTTATTAGTCAAGACTAAAGTGCATTATGTCACCTTTATTAATCAGTCATTGTTATCAGCTACTGAATAGTCGAATAGTTATAAAGCTCATACGCAGTTTGTTCACGTTTTGCGTTGGCGTAGAACAATATGCTGTAACCTTGCCAAATAGTTGCTTTTAATTTTTGCTTATAAGTTAATGTTTGTGCTAGCAAATGCCGTTAGATTTGTCCAGGTAATGTTGGAATATAAAGCTATTATTATTGTTCTTAGCGAGTCACTGGCAGTTTATAATGAGTCGAATGGATGTAGTGAAAGTCAAATTTGGTATGTAAGTAATGCAAAGGCTATGGCTAGTTGAACCATTATATAACCTCATTTTAATAGTTTATTACTTGACGTAAATTATGAGATAAACACTGTTCTGAAATAAAATAATAGTGACTTGATAGTTAATCCGCAACACTGACACCGTCTGGTCAGAAGATTGTCCCGTTTACACAGAAAATTAGACACTTTCTACCTTAATCTAAATTCCATTAAGTCACTTTTTGAAAGGTTGCAGAAAAATATCAAATTAACATACCCGGGATATCTCATCATATTTGCCTAAAGGCCTCCGTACGATTCTGACTTTGACTTAGTTCATAAAGAATATCTTGAATGTTCATGCTGTAGTATATTTAACTTTATGGCTATCCTTTATAGAAATAGGAACAGATTGATTTGCATTTTCCTACTCCAAAAAAATTTTGTTAATTCCATTCTCACTGTTGTTTTATATTCAGTTCATGTAAACAATGTCTATAAGATTCAAACAATTGCTTTTATTGTCTCACAAATGTTCGGTTTGTGGTTTACCAGACCATTGACTTCCAAGTATCATTTGTTTTACCTGTTATCAATTTGAATATGATTGAGACAGAATAAGAATTTGATACGAATTCTGATAAATGAGGTCAACAAACCTCTAAACTTGGTGACTTTGAGAATCATCGAGTTTTTGGCAAGGTCTAGATGTTAGTTCCCAGTTGTAACGCATACTTACATATATACTTGCCGGGGCTGCGGGTTGTCGAAAGAGATACCGCGCCCCCGGAACGCAAAGGGCGCAAGAAGAAACATGGATGGGTTTTAGTCAGTAAAAGTCTGACACTCCCTCCCGCCCCGCACGGGGCGGGAGAAGAAATTTGATGAATTCCCATTAAAAAAAAAATAGGCACTTACTATTGTTCCACATTAATTAATTAATATTGTTTTAAAGATTATAGGTACGCTTTGAAAAACATTCAAATATCCGATATTATTATATGAAATACTCTGCATTCCACGTTTAAACACAAAAATATTACCATTAAAATCAGCGCGTATTTAAATTTTAACAGTAACTATCATTTTATGGATTATAGCCAGCTATTTGCTGGAGTGTCTCAAATATCAATTCATCTACACCTGCACCCTTGAAGATCTGAACCACGCCTCAGACGCAGAAGGTAATAAACGGGGCCACCTGCCCAAATGGAGCCCAAATAGTATAGAACTAGTATAAATATGTCGTTGATACTAAAATAAGATTTCGATCCTACATCAACACAATCATATTGATTTTATTTTCTGAAAAGCTCTGCGCCCGGAGCTTTTAGCTGGCAATTCATTGCAACAGATATAAAGGTACGCTAGAGGTCCTGGGTTCGATTCCCAGGTCGAGCAAAAAGCGTTATTGGGTTTTTCTATGAATTTCTCAGTAGCAACTCGTAGTTATGATTTGTGCCCAGTTAATGGCAATAGGCTCGCCCCTATAGCATATGACCTAAACATACCAGCAAACTGTGCATTGGTACATCTCTGACTAACCCTTCGAGGTTGGTTGTATTTCATGGATTGGAAACTCAATAATAATAATATGGCCGCACTTGCCTGTATAAGCTTTATTCTTAGCTTTACCTTTAAAAGTTTACATTATTCCAGTTTAGTCATTCATATATTTAACATACTCAACCTATTTAAATACTGATGTCATGAGTAGTCTAAAGCCTTCGATCAATATCACTGACTACATTCTTTATCTACCTATATCAAGACCTTACTGAATTCGAATTTCAAATCTATATACATAGCGGTTTAAAAAAATATGCAAAATCTGCCATAATTCTTTTTTTAAATAAAGAGAAAACCAACGTCTGTTTGTGAAGAGGATCATCGTCATAAGTATCTGCCGAATGACGTCCACTGCTAGACATACGCCTACTCCTGAGATAGCCATAATGACCGGTCCTGCGCTGCCCTTATCTAGAGATTTCCCGTGACTTTTACCAGAAGAGATTTTTAGGTGATTTTAATTATTTCTTCCTTTCAAGATATCGTTTAATAGTTAAATTTTTATGTCGGAAATTTTGTATTCATCGAAAGTTTCAAAAAGTTTTCGGCCTATTTGGCCAGGATCTAACCATAAATCTAAATGCCATAGACAGGCAAAATTACACAGACCTCATTTTCATTCCAATCCGCAGCCAAGAACAGTCATGGGATGAATTAATAAGCCAATAAGCTAATCTAAACAGGTATAATTCACATTTACATAATACGTGCACGTTCAATTTTGATCTCATTAACGATTTATTAGCTATAAATGATATTATGACAACGGTAACAGATAAAATAATAAATATCACAATGTCCTACTCGAAGAAATAATTAATGATAAGTTGGGGCGAGGTTATTTCGACTGTAATATAATTGTAACAAATGAAAATAACTATACTATCGACTACGATTAATCTACTGATCCCATAGTCACCCTACAGGCTAATTAACTATGTTGGGGTAATTACCCCACAGTCGAAATGACCCGGTCGACTCTACGGTATTTTTTTAATGATGCAATTGTGAAAAAGAAAGATAAGTGTATGGTCACCGTCGCAAAGTTGCTGCACTAAACGCAGTAACAAAGGAAAACTTAGAACTTTGACCTTGGTTACCTCCGTAATCGTAAGATTACCAGGTATGGTACCAAAAAAAAAATACATATTCGCAATAATGGGAAGAATCGTCTACTTTCAGCTACAGCTTTGTACGCTAAACTACCCATATTATAAAACGGGTGTAAACATACAGTTTACACCTATTTTAGGTATTATATGGCTAGTTTTAGTACCATTAGATAATCATGAAGCCACTAATTCAATATTTTAGCAGTCCTTCTTTGACATATTTACTTGTTTCTAACCACAGAGCGAGCTTGAACTGATGGCCTCTGCCCGTCAATAAAACGAAGTTATTGAGACATAGGCGATGTTAACGTGTATTTGCAATTCTTATTAATCACCAAGTCTTATTTAGAAGCTGTATTTTATGCATTTTCATGATACCCTGAGAACTTAAAGTTACCTCGACTCCATTATTCAATGAACTTTAAATGCTTAGGTTCGGTCCAATTAATTGATTTTCAATTACAAATTATAACTCAACCCGTATTATATGGGAGCTAAACATACCGGCGAACTGTGGGTGTGCATTTGGTACACCTCTGCCTGACTCTTCGGGGAATACAGGCATGATGGTATGATGAATTACAAATTAACGGTGTATTAATATTTTTGCGGTTTTTGATATAACGAAATTGTGAAATCAATAAATTAAATAAGTTCGTGACCTCTTATCAAACTAATCATGTTTTACTAGTAAATAACGTACAATAGATGAATGGCTACTAAAATTTAAATAAAGTCCTAATTAAGTACCTATTGTAGTACAAAACAAATGGCCTCATAATTCTGATAATACCATTAAATCTGTCCTTATAACACCAATATTATTTACTATCAAATAAACTACGATTAAGAATTTATAGCCTAAGTCGCTACGCAAAAAGCAAGTCACGTAAACGTTACCGTTTTAGCGTTCACGGTGGCAAAATAAGGAATTAATTTTAAATGTATGGAATTTGACACATTATTGACAAATGTCCTTTACAAGTAGCGCCACCCTGAAACGAAGGGATATATTTGTAACACGACCGCATTACATGAACACTGCTTCACCGCAAGTTCACAGCCTGCTTCGAAGGGCACATTTAAATTTCGAATTTGCATTCTCAGACTAGGCTGTCGATTTAAATGGTTAGTCGATGACGTCATCAGTGATGTAATATGATTCACGTCGATTGTATCTAAACTGACAGATCGTGTTTATCTAAAGGCTATTATAATATAGCACATGCTTGTTAGGCATGTGTCTTTTGTTTATATGGAGCTTTAAGATTTAATATTATTTTTATATAACAGTTTTAGTGCTACCGTTCATTCGTTACATGTGCCACTTGAGAGTGAAACAATATCAGCTAAAAGATAAATTGAAAGTCTCCAAGCCAAGCCTCCCCTACGTCGTCGCATATTTAAGTGCATCAACCATAAGAACAGAAAATTCCCATCATGACATCATGCATGATCCTGAGATTATACAAGAATTATCCATTTAGTACTTGTTTTTTGCTTCCCTCACAATCTCAGTCACGCTTCTATAACACTAACCACCAAAAACATAAATGCGATCATCCTTATTAAAAAACAATAAATAACAAGCTGTTAAAACAATTTCAAACCCCATCAAACCGATAACCGCAGAGCTTCTAAAATCGATGACAAATCAATGTCATTGACCTCAGATAATGACACGTCTGATCTTTATACAAATGTTCCAAATTCGGAATTAGGTACGTACTACAGCCACCATAGACTTATATAGATTTTGTTTGTAGTAAAGCTCACGTTCTCAGGACATTTTGCAAGCATAGACAAGTATTTAGGTAGGGCGTCGGATGTATTTGGCAGGACTAATAGTTTTGATAAATGGTTTTGATTTTATCTGTCATCGAATGTAAGATTGAATATGTGAGAGGTGTTGCAGAAGGCATTGTTTCGCTAATAAGTACAGATTGGAGATGCGATGTTAAGATTACATTGATGAGACTTCAGAGCGGAATACCGAAGCTTAGGTTGGTTTTGAACTGTATGGTAGATGGGCCAATATCAAAATTTTGACGGAATGGTAATCGGGACTATGACTAAGAGATAAGGATCCTGCAACAGGATCTGTAAATTATTAACGTAACCTAGATACGAGTGGGATATGATAAAAAAAAACACATCAAAATCGATCATGTCAAACTTATAACACCCTCTTTTTGCACCGGGGGCTTAAAATAAAAAGACATTTAAGTATTACAACCAAACTTGAAATAGCCCCCAGAAGCCTGTATTATTGCATAGTTACCCTCTAAGCACAATCACACTAAAAAGAAAAGCAATATTTTATAATTGTACCTATACAGGAAAATTTTTTAACCAGTGCGTAAATTTTGCCATAATAAACTTCAACACGTTTTATTAAACACGTATATTTTATTTTGATATGTCTTAGTACAAAAAAAAAAGTTATCGCTTACGAAACATGTTTCCTTAAAAACCATATTTTATTGTCACTCGGCGCTAGCGCATTCCCCACCCCCTCACCCCAGCCATGCGCCCGGGCGGCGGCCGCGAGTTTTCATTGATAGTATGGCGAATAGATTATGTCCATGTTTTGCTTATTTCAAACTCGGATAAGGATGATTTTTTTTTTAACTAAACACTGAAATGTGTTTTATTACTGACACTCAACTACCAAAAAAAATTTACGCACTGGTTAAAAACTTTTCCTGTATTGAAATAAATTATTTGACTTTGACTTTAAATAAATTTTACGCAATGTTAATTAGTTTGATGAACAAGATGCGTACTTTACGGCTATGTGATGTGCCTTCTTATTGAGTAGGTACTTATTTGACGAAAGATATCTTTGGGTTTTTCTATGAAATTCTCAGTAGCAGCTCGGAGTATGGATTTGTGTCCGGTTAATGGCAATAGGCTCGCCCCCTATTACATGGGACCTAAATATATCACCAAACTGTGGGTGTACATTAGTACACCTCTGCCTAACACTTTGGGGAATACAGGCGCGATTGTATGTATAATTGTATGTCTCAAATAATGTGTGGATCCATTTGTTGGTGCTACGGGTCCTGTAGTAGGACAAACGGATCCTATAAGTTTAACTCGACACTTACAAATCGCCCAACTATAGCTAATAGCAATTGGCATTAACAATTATTGAAGTTTTATTGCCATCAATATACTTAATGGATTGCAATCACGATACACTGTTATTATATGAATTGTTACCAGCTTATTGCGTTATAAATTGAAGATAAATATAAACAAACAATTAATTATTTAGATTTAGATTAATATGGATTTGAATGACCTATAGTAAAATCGTCCCACAAGGTGGACGGATGACCTGATTAAGACGGCAGGAAGACGCTGAATGCTTCCAACCGACCCTATTGGAAATCTATACGATTTCTTCAAATTATTAAATATTTAAAGTTAAATAAAGAAGCACTGACTAAAATTGTCTATAAAACGTAAAAATATAATTCATATTTAATTAATTATTAATATTTAAAGTCCAATAACTTTAAATATTTATTATTGTCTTCTGACAGCTTTGGGTCACAGATAGAGTTGACATAATATATTTCTTAATTAAATAAACCTGCGAGAGCAGTTTTTTTAAGCTTTTAAAGCAATCCGTAATTTATTGAAAAGTGAAACATTGTTTATGACTGTAATGTTATTAATAGGCACCAAACGTGCGTATGTTAAATAAATATTATAATTAGGTTCCAAAACTACTGGACCGATTTAAACTATTTTTTCACCAATATGTAGCTACATGATTCCTGAGGAATATAGGCTATATAACATCACGCTACGACCCACATGAGCGGAGCATTAACCAAAGACGTAACTTGTAGCGGGTGAAATAAGCCACGCGGACAAAGACGCCAGCAGTTCGCTAATATTAAATAAAATTATACCGCCTTTATAAATATTTTAAAATAAAATTGTTCTTAATGATACCGTGGACATTTACTTACGTTGAAGATAATAAAATCCGCTACCATTTAGTATGTGTAGCGCAAATCCCTTTGAAATAATTATGGCATAAAGTAATTATTATGTCTCTGCCGGTTCGGTTTTGTTTTCTTTTTATTTATTTTTTATTTTTTTATCAATTTTTTATTTTCCTTTAATTATTACGTGCTGGTAATCTGCACGGAAGGACATAATATTAATTCACAGTAGGTACAGCACTTAAATATTTCATAGCGTTTTTAACCCTAACGCGATTAACAGTAAAATTTTGATAAAATATAAAAACCATCACGCCTGTATTCCCCGAAGGGTTAGGCAGAGGTGTACCAATGTACACCCACAGTTCGCCGGTATATTTAGGTCCCATGTAATAGGGGGCGAGCCTATTGCCATTAACCGGGCACAAATCCAAACTCCGAGCTGCTACTGCGAATTTTATAGAAAAACACAATAACACTTTTTGCTCGACCTGGGAATCGAACCCAGGACAAAATATGTAAGAAATTAAAAAAAAAATACGAAAAACAAAAATTAAATTAAAGAATTTCTAACTAGTTAACATACACTGCATCGTCTGCAAATACATTACAATAAGGGCAGGAGTACCTACAATGTTATTAATTAGTAAATTAGTTTAGAAAACAAACTTTACCTTATTGCTTCCGAACTCCCTCCACAGTATTTGATACATTATGATTGCACGTAGGAACTGCAAACGATACTGTCAAACGGTAAATTCAATCTAAACAGGTGATACCTATAACCAATACAGGATGCAGTATTTCATATTCATAAATCCTAAGTCCATAGGTATAAACGCTCAAGCTTCATATTTGTGGGGTAAGCCAGGCTTACAGCTGGTAGCAACGTAGGTGGGGTTTGCAAACTCATAGAATCATTTGAAGTCATATATTATGATAATAACAGATAAAGGTTTAATGGTAAACCAGATTTAAGTCCGTGAAGATGGCTAAATATTCGAAAGACGGAATACAGAGAGTAAAGTAGGTAGGCCTTGATGGACATGATACGAAACGAAAGAAGAAATAACAGCTTTTAGCAAAACAGAGTTCAAACAAACTGGATATATTAAAATAATCTGCTTTAGAACCTGAAAATTCAAAATGTATGGAACAGCATATTTTACTAATAGCTGCCATGGCTTTTTTTTTTTTTTTTTTTTTTTTATAGACGGGAAATCATCAAATAACTTCCCCCGCCCTGGGCGGGGCGGGAGGGAGTGTCAGACTTTTACTGACTAAAACCCGTCTATGTTCCTTCATGTGCCCTTTGCGTTCCGGGGGCGCGGTATCTCTTTCGAACAACCCGCAGCCCCGGCAGGCATCGGCCCTCAGTGGCCCCATCCAATTTTGCTGACATCTCTTTGAGGCGCGCGTGGAACACGAACGCGCCGTCGACACGGTCTGTCGCTAGTGAACGTACGGACGGTGAGCTACCCATTGCTCACCGTCCACAGACCCGCGTCTACGGTGGCCGGGAGTCGTCACGTGGCTCCCGACGCCCGGATCGTCTACCGCGGCGGCCGCTGGGACGGGGGACCCTCCTTTCCCTCTCCCGTCCCGCCGCCTCCTTCTCCAGCATTACAGCTTCGCAGAAGGAGGCGACTGCTTCCCATTCCCCCTCGCTCCGGACCATGGCCTGGACCAGTGCCGGACGCGAGAGGGCGCCGCCGCCGATGGCCGCCTCGAGGACTCGGCGGTGCTCAGCCCAAGCAGGGCACACCGCCAAAGTATGCTCCACCGTGTCCTCGGGGCGATCCTCACAATGGTGACACCCGGGCGATTCCTCCCGCCCGATGAGGTGCAGGAACCTCCCGAAACATCCGTGTCCGGTGAGGACCTGCGTCAGGCGGTAGGTGAGGGCGCCGTGGCGCCGCTCCAGCCACTCCTCAAAGAGGGGTCTTACCGCCTCAATGGAGGCGAGCCCTGCACGAGGTTGCGACAGTCGTTCTCTCCATGTCGCCATGAGATCGAGCCGGAGTTCCGTCCGCAGGGCGGCAATTTGCCGCGGCAGCGGAGTTTCGCCCCGGCCCAGTGCCTCCGCGCGCCACTCGTGTAGGCGCGCGAGGACCAGCGCCTCCAGATCCCATGGCGGCAATCCGGCAAGGAGGCTCGCTGCCTCGCCGGAGATCGTGCGGTATCCGCGGATGACCCTTATGGCGATCACCCGCTGGGACGCGTTTAGGTAATGGGCGGCAAGCCGCCTCAAGCCCCGCGCCCACACCGGGGCCCCGTAAAGGGCCATCGAACGCACGACCCCGGCGTAGAGCCTCCGGCAGGAGGCGTTTGGCCCCCTCAAATTGGGCAAGAGCCGCTTAAGAGCGGCTGACGCCCGTGCCAACTTGGGAGCCAAACGTCGGAAATGTTCCACGAAGTTCCATCGGCTGTCGAGGACAAGTCCCAGGTACTTCATCGTCGACCCGACGCCGACGGAAACCCCTCCTACCGTGATTTGGGATCCCGACGGTGGCGCGTTCCGAGGCCCATGAAAACACAGGACCTCGGACTTGTGCAAGGCCACCTCGAGACCCAATTGCCGGATCCTCTCGACGACTAAGCTGCCATGGCTAACATCTTTATTATTACTTTTTATATTCACCTTCATTGCTTTCACATATAGAAGCAACAAGAATATTGTGACCAAGATTTTGTAAAACCAAATTGAAAGAAAAGAGTGTCCATGGAGTTTCTTTCTCGTTCTTCTCCATAGACACCTACGTTTTGGAACGAGCAACTAGCTTCAATTTTAAACTGTATCTTCTTGACAATTGAAAAGTACCTAAATGATTTTATTTAAAGAAATGCTTTGACTTTACTGCTGCATCAAAAAATTGTAACCCAGGTGTTCTAAAATTGTTTCGGAATTTGTTTGAAAGAGTTACCGCGGCCCTGTAACGCAAAGGGCATTAGGAGGAACACGGATGGGTTTGAGCGCAGAGGGAGTGCACCTGTGTTTGCGCACACACTTGTGCACTATAATATCTCCTTCGTACTTAGCTAGTCTGCATTAGCCGCCGTGGCCGGAATCGGTCTGGGGAATACATATATCAAAACTCCAAAAGCAAAGCAGACACGTTAAAGACAATGTTATAATTAGTTTTCTCTCCGGGAAATCGCACCTATAAATAGCATGCTTACTCGTACCTGTCTTATTGGAGATAGGTATATTACATAATCATTCATAGGATAAAAGATATAAATGAAGGTCTTTATACAAATGTTTAGGTTCCTTTGGGTTCGTTGAAGCTAAATTAGGGATTATAACACAACACAACACATCACATAACTGTTACCTACGCACACTGCCCATCTTCATCTTCTCCTAAAACTATCTTTTGGAAGGAGCAAATAGATTCAATTCTATATTGATAGCCTCTTATCAGATTAAGTATATTTATGTGTGTATATGTTTTTTTTTTTATAGACGGGAAATCATCAAATAACTTCCCCCGCCCTGGGCGGGGCGGGAGGGAGTGTCAGACTTTTACTGACTAAAACCCGTCTATGTTCCTTCATGTGCCCTTTGCGTTCCGGGGGCACGGTATCTCTTTCGAACAACCCGCAGCCCCGGCAGGCATCGGCCCTCAGTGGCCCCATCCAATTTTGCTGACATCTCTTTGAGGCGCGCGTGGAACACGAACGCGCCGCCCGTCGACACGGTCTGTCTCTAGTGAACGTACGGACGGTGAGCTACCCATTGCTCACCGTCCACAGACCCGCGTCTACGGTGGCCGGGAGTCGTCTCGTGGCTCCCGACGCCCGGATCGTCTACCGCGGCGGCCGCTGGGACGGGGGACCCTCCTTTCCCTCTCCCGTCCCGCCGCCTCCTTCTCTAGCATTACAGCTTCGCAGAAGGAGGCGACTGCTTCCCATTCCCCTCGCTCCGGACCATGGCCTGAACCAGTGCCGGACGCGAGAGGGCGCCGCCGCCGATGTGTGTATATGATACGGTTTTTTTATTGTTTATGACGTTCAAAAGTGCCTTTTAATGGCCTAATTGAAATAATTGATAAGACTGTGAATTTGACGTATTAAGTAACTTTCGCCAACATTTTTTTGTGTATATTTTTTTAATAACCACTGTTTTTGTTAGCGTGTAAGGTTCTTTGTGCTTAACCACTCAGCATATAACGATACAGGGGTCGTAACGGTTTTTCAAGTTGGAACTTCGACCTTCAATTTATACCCAGAAGTTTTCTAAGTATGGTCCAGAACAAACAAATGAGTGCAATGCTGGGACTAACATACTCGTAAAACGTTTAGCTTCGTGAAGTAGCTAGCTCTTTTTATACCTTATAGCAAAAGTTTTTAATTTTAATGTCCTTTCTAGTTCTTCTGAATATACGCACACTGCAAGGTGCCTAGTTCAAACATTCATTATGTAAATTATATAATACCCACTTTATCAAAGTAGTATTTAATCTAAATTTGTAATCACAATCAGAGCCGCGGGCAGTAACAAATACAGCTTATATTGCAAGTGTCAATGTTTCGTTCTCTCTATAAATCAGGATAGTAAATCAATAGTTGCAATTAAGGGAAAATAAATATGCATAAGTACCAGCATTCAAATAAAATCGTCTTCTTTTGCACCCTTTGAATTCAGTGTCATTGAAAAAGGAACTTAAAATTAACCTCATTAAAGCACCAAATTCGATCCATGCATGGCCATACTTATTAGGTAATCACAGCAGTCACATGTCAAATATGTTTTGCCATTTACAAACAAAATAATATACTCAGTAATTTGTTTAAAACATAATATTTATGTCTATTTACGTAAAGTCTGCGTCGTTTCCGCGACAATGTTTAAGATAAGCCGAAAATGTGTTCGTTAACGGGTGTGGAGTGGGTTCGGCCGCCACTTAATATAGTGAGTCTATTTTACACCTTGGACGGAAACAGAAACGCATTTCAAATGCATGAACATTTGAGGCTTACCGGTACTGCATAGCCGATTGAGTTACCGCGCAATTGCGGGTTGACATAATTCTCCTGGCACTCAATTTGAAACTGTATCGTATATTAAATAAGGTTCTATTTAGATAAGGTAGTAACGTCGTTCTATTGTTTTTATGTCAAGTCACGAGTATACTAATCTAATGAGCAAATAGGAAGAATGATCATTTACTGTCATTCTTTAAGCTGCCGTCTGTTTTATAACCTGTAACAATATACTTCATTTCTTGATGTAATAAAACTTCTGCCCGCGACCTCGTCTGCCTCAAATTTGATAAATTACTACGGGAACCGTATATTTTTCCGGGATAAATAATATCCTATGTGTTTTTCCACACTACTATCTATCTCAGCACCGGATTTCGGATCTGTTCTATCGAAAGGGTAACAATCATCCATCCATCCATCCATCCTCACAAACTTTCGCATTTATTAGTAGGATAAAAACCATCAACCATCACGCCTGTATTCCCCGAAGGGTTAGGCAGAGGTATACCAATGTACACACAGTTCGCTGGTATATTTAGGTCCCATGGAATAGGGGGCGAGCCTGTTGCCATTAACATTATTAGTAGAATATTACACTTTATACTAAGCCTAGTCAAAGCTTCCCTGGGCAAAGTTCAAAGACGACAGAAATTCATGAACAAACTTTTAAAATACTTCTAAAATAATTATATTTACAGGTGCAGGTCTTTGTAAATATTTTACTCCAACTAATCAAACTCATTAGGAACGTTTGCTTAGTTTTACTCCAACAGCTAATTCATTTTTAAGCTGTTAAAGCCATATTGCTGAACAGGTTTTACATTACATAAGAACCATGTCATACTAAGTAAGTACTGACACTAATATGGTACTTTAAAATAAAGTTAGTATTCCCCAAAGGGTTAGGCAGAGGTGTACCAATGTAAACCCACAGTTTGCCAGTATGTTTAGGTCCCATGTAATAGGGCGTGAGCTTATTGCCATGGACAAGAAGTAACATTATTGCTATTGCAATTACTCTGCAGTGCTATTCAATAAAAATGTCCCTCGTTTAGATAAAGTGAGCTCGCGGTGAGTTAAATTCACCGAGGGAGATTTTCACAGAATATCACTTCTGGTGGAACGACAGCTTACCTCAAACTCACTTTACTTAAGTTCACCGATCAAGACTGTTAAGAATTGGAAATCATCTAATTACTTCTTCCGCTCTAAGTGGAGCGGAAGAGAGTATCAGACTCTTACTGACTAAAACCCATCCGTGTTCCTCCTAATGCTCTCTGCGTTCCAGGGCTGACTCTTTCGAGCAAATTCCGTTACCCTGGATAAATAGGCCGGCTGCGGCTGATAATGTTTATTTTTTAATTTATTTTGTCTAATTTAATTCCATCAATAAAGCAGTGTCCCTCTATACACGTAATTGGATCCTTTAGAGTTTCGATAACGTCGTCACCAATTACCGATCAATGCTTGGCAAGCGAATCGGTGAATGGAGAATGATATCATCACTACATAGGTACTAATAGTTGAATGTTTCGTGATGTAACACCTCAGTGGCTTCTAGAGACAGTGTCACAGCCAGGAATTTGAAATTTTGTCTGGTGAATAGCAAATAGCTTATTTTGCATCGGAATTATTGGATAAGTGTGGGTGCTGTTATCTTTACGTATTGTTAGTACTAAAAGCTCTTACTTGGATTACTTTGGTATTATTTTTGATATATTAAACTGTAATAACGAATTAATGATAATTATTGGAACTTATATTTGAATCACCGCTTCTTAGACATACATACTGACTGCCAAGTCTCTATACTTCTATTTATATGAACAGCATTATTTGATTATTTCATTTCTTTCAACAACAAAAATTTAAAACTAGACCAGGACAAAAACGTCCACCATGAAGCTGTACAAAAAAAATATAATAATAATATAAACAGTATAAATCATAAAACATTAAAGAATACTACCAGATCACACGTTTTTTTTTCATAGTCCTGCAGTACATTTCTGTCAGATATACAGGTTTATTTTTACTATTCATAACTCTTAAAACAAAAGAATAATAAAGTAGTACCTACTTAAAAACTACTCCACACTTCGTCTCATTTACACTCGGTGAATCTCTGCAATCATTTGTATAAGAAGCATTAGGAACTATTTAGTTTCACTTTTAAATTCAACTACATACTCGTACATAAAAGTGATATCAAATGGAAACTCGACCTCACAACTAGTAGCCGCAAGTTAATCATAATCAAAACAAATTGAATGCGGCACTCGCAAAAACGTATTATAGTCTCCTTGATTGGAGGCTTAATCGTCAAGCTACATTACTCCGCTCTGACGTCACCGGCCGACCAGACTCACAGGTGCCGATACCATACTCTCATTTACATTCTTGTCACTTTCTACCCAACAACTAAAACCAAACTTTAGCTTAAGTAAAACAAAGTTTAAATTCAAATGACCGCTGAGCGATTTGGGACGCTTTAGATTTGTAAGATCATCGTATTGGCGAAATACTTGAACAGTTTCGTTTAGATTAATGGTTATATGATATGGGTATTGACGAATGCCAAATACTATACAATGGTATAATGATTCACTGCACAAAACACGTGTGGACGCCCACTATTCAGCAAAACTATGTTGTAGAACGGTAAAAAAGTCAATGAGAAATCAATTATGTGATCGATTATATTCATGAGTTTCTAGCATTAGTACTGACGTATGAGGTTACTACTGTATCTGTTTGCAACGGTACTGATCGAATACCGCTGATCTCCATTTGCGACCGCAGGGCATATGCATATGACGACTTTTTGCTGCGACACAGTCGTGAATACGGACGCGTGAATCGCAGCATATGGTCAAATGATAAAGTGGCCAGACAGATCGATGATAATCCACTACCTTAGCAAAACACTTACGATAATATCGCTAGTCTGCCTTTGAATAAATTTCAATGCGCTAAAGCTTTAGCGACCAATCAAGCCTTTTGCGATTTAAGGGGAGCTACATTTCAATCGGTCAGAAATTTTGAAGTAGTTAGTATATACAGATTAAATCTCATGTCTACAAGAATTTTGTAGGAATAGAACAAAATAATGTTCCGAAATCTAATCTGCAATTCAGGAAGAGAATAATAATGTGAAACGTACGACTGTACTGTATTAAAACCGGTTAAAAACATCAAAAGCTCATAAATAAATGAATTTTCAATTACCGGTCAGCATTGTCGCATATTGCCTCAAGACCAGCAGTGAAAGGGTGTTTCTTGCGCCTACGACGATACGTTTACACATTTCCCATTAATTCTGCCTCCTTAAGAATCTAACTAACAACACTTGCCAACGTATATCGTATTGCTAGTTCAATTAACGTTGGCACATTAGCATTATTTATTGGCTATAACGATTACGCCTAAAGGGCAAGTGGCATGTTACCAACTAAATGGATGTTAACAAATTCTAGTCGCACAATTATTCTTCAGAGTAAGAAAGTAGCTTCGGTGAGCGATGAAGGTGTCAATTTTGTAAGATTAGCTGTAATGTGTATGAGAAACCATTTAATTTAAGTATATTTTATGAGTTGAGTACGGCCAATAGCCTCCTCTCGAATAGCAATATCGAATATCAGCGGGGGACATTTAACACTGGATAAATGTATATAAATAGAAATCATTTGCAACATATTTGTACAAATAAATATGAAACAAATGGTCACTGGAAACTTCTGAAAAATGTGTACTAAAAAAAGATGTATAAAAAATTGAAAATCTAAAAAAGCAGAATGATTCTGAAATACTACATTGACCACAGCTTAATACATAAGAAGACACAACGGCCATGAATGAGACTATATTTTTTTACGAAGCTCTCCGAAAAGTACTGAACTTCACCTATTTAAAAGATCTGATTTGATTTGGTTAAATAGAGGGATTACATACTAAAACAATAATATCACCTGTGTTCGTACCGTCTAAGGTCACTGCAGCAGACTAAATAATAAACTCATAAATAACTCCACGGCTCATAATCACAGCGCCAAGTGGTAGAAACAATAAACGTGAAAAACCTATTTCAAATGTTTAAGATAACGATCCAAACAAAAGCGTACGCGGTGAGGCCGAATGTTTGTATGTTCAAGATTTTTTTAGAGCTTTTTATACTACGGTTTCATTTAAAAACACTGGAAAACAAATAAATAAGGTGAGTGCCTAACAAATAAAAGAAATTGCATAATTCTAGAACAAGACAGGTGCTCTAATGGTCTAATTTATTTGTGTCTTATACCTAAGTTCTAGTAGCTTCTGATTTTTCCGTTAGTCTCATGATCGGAATAAGAATGCTAAGCGTGGGATCCTGAGTTCGATTGCTCTAAGTTGGGCAAGATATTAATCAGTAGCAGCCCGGAGTTTAGAAGTTAGTGGTATGACATTGATTTCTGACTCAACGACTTATGAGAGCCAGGAAAGAGGGAGTGTATATCTGTGATTATACGCACACTTCTACACTACCAATAATATATTTGCTGATAATCTAATCTTCCAGTACTTAGCTCAGTACTGGAAGCTCAGATAATCAACATAATGTTAGACGACCTACATACCAAAATAGGTTACCGTCAGGTGAATGAGTATCGTAGACGTCCTTCATGTACCAATAGTTGATGGCATTGGTAAACTGGCTCAATGGCGAACATATTTCCTATGTCAAAAGCTTCAGCGAAAACAAACGAAGAGAATGTGCGTTGACGATTGATTTGTGGAAGACTTGTTGTTTCTCAGTTAACAGGTGATGTTGCGTGTGATTCGCTCAGTGTTACAACGCAGGCGGGAACTGACTGCTAATAGTTTTCTCTTTAATTTGTCTTCTAGGTTTATTGCTGCGGAGTAGGTCGGCGATTACGGATAACATCACGTTTTCCTGCGCGAATTTAACTTTCAGTATCGTTGCTATAGAAACAAGTGCCACTACTTGGACGTTTAATGAATCAAATATCTTACATACCTAGTGGATGTGGGAGAGTGAAAATGAATCTATTGGTAAATTGGCCATTTTAGATCAGATCTTTTCATATAAATCGTTCGTTTTTCTATTTGGTGCTACCACATCAAAAGTAAATGTTATTTATTCCTAATATATTATACTCGCTTTTGCTCACGACTTCGTACTTGTAGGAGTCAAATATGCCATAATACGGATATATTATTGGACACTCGGCCATATTGTAGCTTTCAGAGATTACCTCTTACAAACAAAAAAAAAAACAAATAAACTTTTCCTCTTTATAATATGTATTAGTATCGATCAACAATTACATAAACATTCTCGAGTCCATTACATGTGCATTTGTTTTAGCTAAACAGAACCTTGGCGCTATTGATATTATAATGATACATCAAAATACTTTCGACTATATTCCAGGTGTATTCCACGAAAGTATATGAATAGATCTTCCCACGACCTGTTTTGTTTTTACCTGTTACGTCACAATCCGTTCTAAACCTGAAAAAATACATTTCATTATTTTATCATTTTTATAGAATCCTCTCCCTCCTAGATTCGAACCAAGTTGTACCCTCACTGTCCTTCCCCAGCGACGCTCTAAACCGAAGTTCTTACCTCACAGGGTTACCCTTAGCGTGTAGTTGTTTACTTTGTACGTTTTTAAGCTCTGGCTGGAGGCCTTAATATTTAAAGCTCGATTGGAAGGTCCGGTTAAGCAGCCAACAACCTCCTAGGTTGATCCTGCAGAAGCAAAGCCAAAAAAGAAAAAAAAACTGAGGTAGACACCTCATAACTTCAGTTTACTTAAACATGTCTTAAATTCTCACTTCAGTCTAGCGATTTGACGGAGACGTGTTGCCTATTGGTTTCTTCACTTTTAGCAATTATTCAATTTAAAGCATTTTTTATTTATTCGGATACCTTTTGTGCCCTATTTGCAAAAGGAACGTTTTCGCCAAAACTTTTACCTGAAGAAATCGATCATTACGACTAAAATCACGCACTCCTCTATCTTCATAGCTCGTCGCGCACTGTGTTAAAGTTGTGAGCATTATAACTCGTTTCGTCAGGAGCTCGAGAGATCGGGACGCTCAAATACTCACGCGTACATATGTGTACGTACTTACCCATAGTCTCGTAATTTTACCCGGCGGCCACATTTTCCTTTAGTACCCACTACTAATTGGCGACTCGTGTCTGAGAGCTAAGGACTTTATGGCGGATTCATTTGGAGTTGATAATCAGAATTCATATTTGGAAAATATGGGTAGCTGCAGATGATCTTGATTTTTATAATAAAGAAAACTGAAACGTTGAATATTTGATAACCGGTATAATTTTAGACTATGATGATTTTGTTTGTGGTGTGGATAGTCTTTTCTATCCACACAGAAAAAACTTTCAGTTTAACTCAAAAATCTGAGATGGCAGACACTCGAGGCACATTATAATTGACAAAGTTGGTCAGATCCACCAGCGTAAGCTTCGATTTACTGTGTTTTATATTTACATTTCACAAAATAACACGTTACAAAGTTTTAGTATACCTTTTTAAATACATTACTCTTCCTGTTACCATGGCTTCCAACTGTATACAAAATCCATTATCTTTTAAAATTAAGTTATTTGTCGGGAAGCGAAACTAATCACAAGCGTAGATAGTACTGATATTAGTGTTAAGTAATCTATCTACAAAGTTTCTTTTAGTTTAAATATATAATGACCAAAATATGACTACACTACGTTTGTAAGTAGCAGTCTCCTAAACATCCAGACACAACAACTCGCTATTTTAGAATACCTATTTTCAAACATATTCTTCCTGTTATGATAGATCACAACTGTGGCCGTGATCCGCTCCTCAGCTCAGTATAGTCCACTTTGTTCAGTCTTTCTCCATCCTCCTGTAAGCTCTTTCGTTACATTACTCTTATCGATCGAAATGATAGAAAGCAATTTGATAATCGAATGGTTGATTTATATCTGTTTTGACATTTAGAAAGACTATTTAGGAATTTTCAGATAAGTTTAAAACAAACTTCTGTCAAAAATAATGTTTTATTATTTGTTCTAGTCGTAAGATATTATATGGGGTAAATCATTTTTCGTCATTTTAATCATTTAACTTAGTTTAACGTAATTAAATTAATGAATTTGATAGCTGCTCAAAAAATAGCGGGAAAACAAAACAAGATAACCCCAGAAGTTGCGATTGACTTGTCAGAAATGGTTTTGGAAAACTTACCATGTATTCAATTTTTTAATAAATGTTTGTGTCTTTAAATTAGTTTTCCGAGTTGGTAATCTACTCTTTAAAAAAATGTTTATATGCTAGTAGTAATAGTACTTTAAGTACTTTAAAATTATACTCTTATTAATAGGCATTCACATAGCTATAAAACCATTGCAAAAAAAAGTCTTTAAGTTGTAACAACTCTCAGTAATTCGCCAAACCATCTCGAAGCTTGCAAGAAATGCAAGTCGAAACTTAACCGACAACTGGGCAGGTACAACTGGGTACCGACATGTAATTTGTCAAGCAATTTAAATAATATGCATGATTATATATCTATTAAAGGCATAAGACGTGTTGATATTGAGCTAATGAGACAAACTCCATAATGGGCCGGCTTGTTCAATATCGGTCGGCTTAATTAAATACTTCAGGGTAAGCGAAAGTTTCCGAACGGAAAGGTCAGAATTTTCTTTTGAGAAAGTCATTGAAGGTTGTTGCGGTTGTTTAATTATATCATTAAACGATGTAATTGTTTGTAATTAATATGCCACGGCATGTAGCTAATAATTATTGACGAATTAAATTAAAATTAAATACGATGTTGGTTTATAATTTGCAGACGATTTAAGAGTTACAAATAACTTTTACGATCTCTCTAAAAATTGTGTACTAAGAACTTCACTTTTGTGTCCCAGAAGGTACCTTCTTTGGTAACTTCTGGAACACGAAAGTAAAGTTCAAAACATAAAAAGCTCCTCTTATTATTATCCCACTGAAGGGCAAACGCCTCTTCTCATACAGAAAAGGCAAGAACATTGATCACTACGCTTGCTCATGGTGGATTGGCGATTTCGGGCTCCTATTAAATAATTTTCTATTATTAAGTTTTTATGTTTTCCGTCACCTAAAACAGTGATTTCCAAAATAAACTTAGAAAGTACATGTAAATGTCACATAAGTACTTGCTCGGTATCGTACCCGCAATTATATGCGTGAGAGACGGGAGCGCTGTAAATATCTACCTATAAAAAATAAAATAAATAAAAACAGAAAAAAAAATGTTTCCCACGTCTGGCATTACAAGCAAAACTCCGTCGAAGCCGATACGTGTTTATGTTGGTTCGTAATTGACTTGTCGTGTCAAATTACCGTTTATTAGTTGTGTTACGATATCGCCACCGTGCCTTATTATTTTGTCCGACACTGTATTTATTTGCATCTGGTTGTCACTACACTGTTACAAAGTGCACCTCCGTTCACACGTCGCACGACAGCTGATAGATTTTCAATAGCGGCACAGGTTTATACTTTATTTGCATTTGAGTGTAAATGTCACTGTGTGTTTAGTGCGGCAACTTTGTCTTTATTGTGTACCTACTTACTAAAATGAATGACATTTACATAAATTAAACTCTATTATGCTAAGTCGTAAAGAAGCTTTTTCATAAGCACGTGCGTGTACTGGTCTGCCGTCCCTAAAGGGTGAGGCTACATGGAACGTAATTTTGTTAGTTAGGAGTTGAGTTATTTGGTTTTTACTGAAGCTGGTAACTCGTCTGAACTGATACCTATGTCACTGTCAGGACTTTTTGTATGAAAAGGAATGCATTGTAAATTACGCGGTTCAAAAAATCTGATTCGAAGGGGGATGACGAAAAGGCATTATTTTTATATATCCGAACAGCTCTTACGTGTACATATTAATTCCATATCAAATAGATAAAGTTACAGCAAAGACTAGACTCACTTTGCTTGCAAATTCTAAACAGCAAAATGTGTGCTTAATTACATTTAGAACGTCGTAATGAGCAATGTTTTGAACTGTCAACACGTTTCAACGTCATACTTATCACCCACGAGAACCACCTAACCAGTGCATATTCATGGGACACTCCATCATGGCTCATGTCAAGACTTGTCCTTAAATACAGAATAAGTTACCATGGCAACTGTGTTATATAAGCGTAAACATCTCGGATTCTGTATAATAAATCGACCCTAATAAAATGGACAACGTATTTGGTTTACGCAAACAATTTATGCAACCCCCCAAAACAAATGACGGATGACAAAAAAGAGTGCAGTGTTTTTTTTTTGAGAATTTAATAATTCCTTTGTTTTCCATTTTGATGTATTATCTAATTTATAGACATGCGAGTTGGCTTGTTATTGGCGACTGTATAAAGCTGTGACTGACTGATTTGTTATATATAAGATCTTATGCATACAGAAGCTGATGGCAATCCTTAATAAATAAATAAAGAAAAGAAGCGTAACAAACACACGCACAAACATGGGGATTTCGTCAACTAACGCGTTTAGTAGATAATTTACTGGAACTAATTCTCAATCGGACTAATAAAGATGTCGGCTCTAGCGGATTGACAGCGAAACTAATTTGAGACTTTAGTCGTCTACGTGGCAACTAAATCCGGGAGTAACAATCTGTGCGATTGGATGGTGTTATGCGGACATGAAGCACTTTTGTATTGCAGTTTAAAATTAGTAAAAGTAAAATGAGATTTAAAATACACACCGTTAATAATCCTAACCTGGGCATAAGTAAAATTTTGTTTCGGCATACTTTAACAAAAAACCCCCAACACAAAAACCTAAGTTACCTTTAAAAAGTAAAAAAAATACAAAAAAAAATACGTCACGTTGGGGGACCGCTCGGGACGATCGTATCCTAAATGCAACATCGGTCCCCAATTTATTTTTTTATTTTATACTTTTTATAGGTACCTACTTATTATAATGTCGATTTTGGTAAGTTTAAGACCCCACTCGAGTATATTTACAGACATTCGGTTTTTCTTCCCTACTTTCACCCCCACAACTTTTAAACGGCTAAACCGATCTTCATCATACATGTCTAAGAACACTCGCACATAGGTCACCTTTAATACAAAAAAAAACTAAATTGAAATCGCTTCATCCGTTCGGCAGCTATGATGCCACAGACAGACAGACAGACAGACAGACAGACAGACATGTCAAACTTATAACACCCCTCTTTTTGCGTCGGGGGTTAAAAATTAAAAAAGCCGGAATCATTCACAGCTACGAAAAGAGAAGGCCCGATCAATCAATTACTAAATCCAGACTTATACGTTGTGTTACATTCGCGTGCAACCGAAACGACTCATCCCGTAACCGCGCAATCATGCCTGTTTCTTTTACTTTGCTAGAAAGCCAATACCCAATACCAAGTAGGTACCTATTAATTCAATTTTTTTAACCAACATTTTTTGTTGTTTTACTTTTGTATAATACCTAACCATAATTGCACCAATTTAAAGCTGAGATAACCCAGCATTTAAAAGCTTTTTAATTTTTATAAATAAATCATTTATTTTCGAAAATAAACCAAAAATGCAGTTTATAGCTTGAGTCGATTTAGTACCTCGCGAGTGTAGTTCTAACTTCTATGTACTGGTATCCCTTCAACATAATCATGTCCATCAAGTTGTCGCACCTGTCACTATTGGCGGGTTTCCCCTCAATTGGTACATTTGCGACGGATTAACATAATTCATTATGTACTAAATGTTCTGCTGTATTTGGGTTTTTGATAAAGGATGTCCGGCCTACGATTCAATGTGCTGATTTTCACACTATTATTTGCATTTCTTATCGAACACCTATTTACAGAAATAGATTTGATTAAGGCATTCCGTTTCCATTTCCGGCTTTTTGTAATGGCCCAGCGGTTAAGGCATCCCATCTCGTACTTAAGGATTTTTACTAATGTGACTTTTTCAATTAATATGTATTTACTTTGTTAGATATCTTGGATACCCCTGTTGCGTTGAAAGAATACATCGTGAGAAAACCTGGACTTATCCGTACTAATATTATAAATGCGAAAGTAACTCTGTCTGTCTGTCTGTCTATCTGTCTGTCTGTCTGTCTCTTCTTCACGCCTAAACCACTGAACCGATTTCAATGAAATTTGGTACAGATATAGTCTGGGACCGAGAAAGGACATAGGATAGTTTCCATCCTGGAAATCCCCCGGGAACGGGAACTATTAATCCACGCGGACGAAGTCGCAGGCAAAAGCTAGTAATTAATATAAGTCTGAAATCGCCAATCTACTTTGAGAAAGCACGATGTCCAATACTTGTGCCTTTTCTGTATGAGAAGAGGCCTTTACAATACAGTGGGACATTATTATTTTCCCGTTTCCTAAATTGTTGCCGCTCTATTGTAATGATGAAATTGTTACGGAGATCCGTATTTTTTTTTTTCATACTATTTAAACTTTTTCAGTTACATCACGCGTATATTCAAGGAGCTTTATTTCAAAGATGGTTTATTATTTAAACATAAAAGTCAACTTGTTTAAAAAATAGATCTTGTCTAACGTCTTAAACATCATAATCGCCTAAAAATAGTCACCGTTTCACACGACTTAAACAAACATTTAATTTGAAAACTTGTAACTATGACGATTACGGTTTTGTAACCGCAAGACTATGTTCATTCAGAAATAGCCCTTTCTGCTGATTCATTTGGAACAGATATTACCATACAAGGCCATTAAGGATGGGATGCGATGAGACATAGCCGCGGAATGGGTGCTTAAGGAAATGGGCTTTTAATATCACGAACATTATACCCGTTTTAAAACACGTAAAGAAACATTAGCTGTAAATGAGAATGTGGGCCGATGTGCCGATGATGACTTCTGAATTTGTGAATACGGTAAAAAAGGAAAAGACACCTTTTATTAAGAAGTGCTTACATTTTTATGGCCGATGATTTCTGGGTTCAAGATTTAACGATGTAAAATTAATTGAAGAAAGGATCTCCGTCTTTTGTAGGAACAGATACCTTCTACGGGTATCTGTTTCTACAAAGACGGCTAATATAGCTGGTTACATACACGACAATCGTCCTGAATCGTCGTGTGTCTTATTGATTTCAAAGTAACCTAAAATTTAATTTTGCTGTCATTTGAAAATTAATCGTATTTTCAGAGTTAGAATGAAGTGATTTTAAGAAAAGTTGTTTTGGAATTAAGAAGTCAACTATTCAATTCAAATACAAAGTTAAAAGTGGAACAAACAGTTATTATTAATATAAATAGAGGTTTAATTTGACCACGAATAGACAACTTAATATTCAATCAGGATGAGTCACTGAATTTAAAAGACCACAAAAAAGTCTAATAAAGCGTTGAACACATGTTTGATAGCACTTAAACCATTTTATAGCAGTTAAAACGTTAATGAATATGTATTTTACCATTTTAAAATGGCTAAATACCTATTAGATGTAAAAGCGAAACGATGACTTCCGTAAGTTATTGGGCACAGGTGCCAGAAAATTATAATTATGTATTGTGATATTGCGAAAACTTGTTATTGAAGCATATATTAGAAGCTATGTGTAATTTGATACACTTAATGAATTATAATCATAGCTTTGAGTGAGTCTAAACTAAAAAGCAAGGCTTAGTCAAGCTAAGACAAGTTATTATTGAATTAATGACACGTTTTAATGAAAAATGAAGCTGAGAAAATAAGCATTATTGCTGCCAAAAGGTGACCTCCCAGAGTATCTCAAAAATTATAATAATGAAGACAATCTTATGCAATATTTTAAATGTGATATATAAAAATGCAGCAACAATAGTTTAGTTTTCATGAAGTTACTTCGCTCGTTCTTCTCCATTCTGTTTGGAACGAACAACTAGCTCATTGACTCCTTGAATATTCAGTGCTTGTAAATGGTATATTCGTCAAAGTCAAAGAGGGTCTTTTAAACATCATGTACACAAGAATAAAAATTTAATCTAGTTGCCCATCCAAAAGGTATTTTCGGATGGAGAAAAGACTGGCCAAGAAAATCCGCACCTCCATACCTCCATTGAAATAAAATGATTTTAATTTTACCCACAAACCAAACAGGAATCAAATAACATTACACAATACACATAGAATGAAACAGCTTGCGAAAATAATAAATGGAGGCTCTTAAGTCCATTGCGACACCGGCGAGTTAACACGTTTTACAAATCACTATATTTTCTGTCTCGTCTTTCCCTGGGCCTTTAACAGGCACTAAAACAAAGTAAGCCTAGAAGCTGTTTGAACTGACGAAGCTGCGGTGTCGTGTGTCTTTGTTTGAGGGATCAAATGTTAGACAGCTTTAGAAAGGAAGATTATTGGTATGAGGACTAATGAGGAGTATTTAGCCTTGATGGGTGATGAACTCGAGTTGACGGTTTTTTTCTGAGATGGCGAGATGGAGTAACGTTTGGGGGACCCTAAAGCCTGGGAGCTGAAACCAATACTTTATACACTATGAGGGTATTAAAGTAATCAATATATTAATTTTTATACAGCAGAATACCTAACTAACACTTCTCTCACTAACACAGTACGTTGGTCAAAGTAATCTAGGCTGTCCTCCTAGAATTTTCCCGCAATGACATTTTCACATTATCCCAGAGGAAAAATTTTGATATATATCCGAAGAACTATTTTTATGATACCTCGACCTTTCACATATAGGCAACGTACACAACCTGAGATATTATACCCCCTGTGATGTGATGTGATACACATTTGTGGAAGAAAAGATCTTTAGTCTTCTTTGAGAGTGTTTCGTGCATCCACTTGCCATTCGATTTATTAAACTGAAGCAACCATTTAAAGCCGCTTACAACCGGTCCTTTTTTACATCAATAGAGAAAGCCTATGTCCAACAGTGGACGTCCTGCGGCTGATACGATGATGATGAATCATTCAATGTAAAAAAATAAGACGAAGGAGTCCACCTACTAGCAGACGTAAAGGGTTGGGTGGTGGAGTCTAGTGCTATTTTTATATTGTGTAATGCTGTTTAGTAAATCAAGATTTTATTAGTTACTTGAATACTTTTAAGTGAAATCAGGAGTGACTTATGGTACTGTGTAGGGTTTATTCTCACAGTTAAATTGATTTATGCCTGACCGTTTGCATTAGGTCGTGGCACCCAGTGCTATTAATAGCAGCCTTTCAAAATATATGCTAATGCGTATGATAAAGGAGACAATGGGGACAAACGACTAACGTTTATGCCTTGTAGTACATCGAAATGTGGACACGATTTGTCTCATGCACTATTGTTAGTTTGATATTTGTATCATATTCTACGTTAAATTTAATTGGTATTTGAACTGATTTAAGGCAAAAGCCAGAAACAGTTATCCCGTGCCTGCTTTAAGTGACATTCATAGAGGCATTAATCTACTGTGCTAATTGTTTTACATTTGCTTTTAATGTGTGTTAGTCCACTTCCATTGCTTCATCTATGTTCTATCTGTCTTATATATTTCCATGTAAGTCTATAAATTATGTGCATAATGCTAATCATAAAACATTGCACATTGCTTTTTAAAAAAAATTGTGACGTCGCTTTCGTAGTAGTAGTAATTTTATTTAATGGTAATTGTGTTGTATAATTTTTTTTTAATTCTTTTCACGGCAAGATTTTGAATGCCGGATTCTCTGGATATTTTGCTTGGGCAGCTGGTTTACTTTCGTTTATACACACAAAATAGGTACCTACTTACAGTTTTTCTAAAGATTTTCACCCACATTATGCCAACGTAAAACCTATAAGCTGACGTATCAATAGCATCCAATTGCGTCGTTTAGTTTGACCACAGTTAATAGGTATACGTGAAGCGCATTGTTTGTGCAGTAAGGCCGGCCTATCGTGTCACATGATCACTGACCATATGACCTTTGAGACAGGTTCACCAATGTACGTGTCTGTACAAGTGTATGCCGCTTTTTATTGCGACATTACAAAGTACAGATTGACAGGTGACTTAATAAAAAAATTACATGCCAAAAAGATTTTTTTTTTTCAGACGCTGATTCACTGCAATTACTCGTACCATACTCATGAAAACACTATAAAGTGTAAGTCCGAGAAGCTAAACTAATTGGAATAATTTGAATATAAATGATTTGACTTTGACTTGACTTACTTAAAAATGATTGATCAAATTCCAATATTTATCGACAAAAGACAAATGGAAATCGGAAATTCAATCATCTTCGTCCTACCGCTTATTAGCAGTATACAGGCAAGTATCAGCATCCCACTAAAGTAAGTATCCCACTTTTCACACGTCAATAATTTTCTTATGTTTAATGGAAAGCACATCACTTCTACTTAAAAGGTTAGTCAAAAAGGGTTCTTGATGCTGACGATGTGCAACATAAAATCGTATGACAGTATTCCCATAGTCATTTAAAATAAAATGTTAAACACCATAATATTTTGTGAATGGACCGTTTATTTATTTTACTTATTCTTTACGGAAGATCACAAGTTTACCTAAGCGTCTAGTTATTTGTTCCGAGTAAATGATTTGTTATAAAACAACCTTAGTTTAAACAAATAGTTTTTGTAACTAACGTAATATACCTAGATTGATATTGTACTTTTAAGTTTTTGGCCATGCTATCTCACTTGAAACAATAGTTAAAATGCTATTGTTACCATTACCAACCAGCAAAATATTTTTTTCGTTATTTATGTGCGATACTAATTTTTTCTCGCTACTTCATCCGCGTGGAACTCAAAGACTTTCTTAATGTGGCCCTGTAACAAAATCCGTTCTTAACTGACTTCTCTTACCTAAATACTATCTATGTGCCAAACATCTTCTTATGTCAAGTTAGTAGTTTTCCAGGTTTCGAATTCAGACAATGATTCAATGAATTAGAAATTGTTTTTATTTTTTATTAGTTTAAAAATAGGTACGATCTGTTTTTGAGCTGAGGTGGTCGTGCTGTTTCTTCATTTAGAAAATGTATCAAACCATTTTTCTTTGCTGTTTATCCTATTTCGGCCAGAGTGTCTTGTAATTATATTATATCATAGTACATATCGCTTGCGTCTATTAATAAATCAAAAGACACCAAAATAACCAAGTTTCCCCTATTATAGCTACTAATAATATGGAATAAACAGAAAATAACTCCGTATGCCTTGCAAATAACCTTTTCCTCTGGAAATGCCACTTATTTTAATATTACATACCTACATAACTTCCCGTTCCTTACTTCCTTTACCATTTCCCATTTTCTTAGAAATAGATTCATCAGTGATCCGCATTAATTTACGTATTTGATTACTGTTCCGCTCCCGGAAAAGCAGTGGGTCGCAGCGGGGTGTCATATAACCTTTAATTTTCATCCATAAACGGGCTATATAATATAAAAGGATTTTTTTTTAATTGGACTAGTCGTTTCTCAGATTCATAATATTAGTAAAGATTAATTTATCAATAATTAAGCTCTCGCTCTCTAAAATCACCAACTCAATTTTATTGACCCTTGATTGGCTCAAAGCGAGTGCCCTAGATAATGGTAATCCTCATAAATTCTTTGTATGAGAAGAGGCCCGTATCTAGCAGTGCGACAATAAGAGGCTGGTATTATTTATTTCATTAAAGATGGCCACGGTTCTTTTATTGAAACAGTTAAGTTACCGATTAAGTCTAATTTCGTTAACCAACCTTTTTGCCAACGCATAGGGAGGGATGGGAGGAAATGGGGAAGACCTTTGCCCAGCAGTGTGGGACAGTCCTCCGTAGTCCTCAGTAGGGTCGTGAAGTTCTCTATGGATTAGCTTCTTGTGATGGTGTCTCACCATCTGTGTCGGTCTTATCGCCATCGCTCATTATCGAGATGACAATACAGGTTGACAATAAAAATAAAAACTTAGTCGCCATTCACTAGCCAATGATCGATAAAAACTATAACATCAATAAATCGAGAACAATCCGTTACTAAGTATATTATTCATCAATAATTAGAACAAAAAATATTGACAAGTGGTTTTACGCGTGCCAAAAGTTTTTTTTTCCCTTGTGGGATGTCTCGTCCCACTATGTTTTCATTGACAGTGACATTTCCTAATTGGATTGTTAAACATTATAATTAGCAGTCGATAGTTTAAAAGTACTGTTAGAGTACCAATTATGAACTACTGTTAAAATGAGTACCCATAGTTAAATTATTTATAGATCTACTGTTATGAACGTATTGCGCGTCAAATAAATGCCGTTATGACGTCATCGTTTTTAAAAGTAATGTCTATCTGTCAAAGCTGTCATTAGACTTGTATCAGGTTGAATAATTTAACATTATGATTGCGCGCCGATTTTGTTTGTTCTTGATTGATGATGGTATCACAAATTCACGCGTCTGATCACATCGAGTGAAAAAAATCTAGATTGATTTCTGTTTGAAGATAAAAGATATTTACATCATAGAGTTCAAAAGCTTCAAAAAACAAACACACAATACATCGGATTATTTTAGAGCACATTATCATCTATATTGTTTGCAAACCGCAAAAGAATGCCGCCACTATTAAGATTACATCGCATTCCTCTAAACCAACTTGCATTTATTAAATTACTTTGTCTCAATAATTCACCACGAAATCTGGGCTAAACGTAAATAATTTATACAAAAAACATTTCAATATGTTTGTGCAAACATAACTTATCACAAACCATGACTAGTCGCTGGCGCCAGCGATGTAAGAATGATTCCATCAATTCCTATCATATCTATGAAATATGTATTTACTTTAGTTATTTATAGGAAACGTATCGAAAATCTCACAAAAAAAATACATACGTATTTACTTTATTGCACTGATGTTTATTTTATATTTCCGGCTACAAAAAACAAAGTTAAGGAGACATTAATGAAGTTCCAACTTCTTCAATTGCATCTGACGCAAGCGTTTCACTTTGTGCCATTTAAAAAATACCTTATTATGACAGTTACGACAATAACTACATCAGAGGAAAAAAAATAAGTAAAAATTTGGATACAGCAAATACCAATGACGTGTGTCCATTGTGCATTTCAGTGTAAATTGTTGACTATCAAATAAATCAATTTGCAGATAATTCTGAGTAAAAACACGAACGGGCGTCAATGATAGACAAACTATGATTGTTAACACCTATTGCTTGGTGTGATAAGATAATCTTATTATGAGAATTACAGCGAAACGTCTGCAGATAAGTGTGTTTGATGACACTCACGTCAGAAGCGGTGCGCCATTATTTGTACTAAGCTATTACGTGCGTCCGAACAACGCGCCTTTCATTCATTGATATATTGTAATCAGTAAGTATAAAAATAGATACAGATATATTTAGCGCTAATAGTGTAAATCGCGATATCGTAAAAAACGTACTGACAGATTTGAATCATATTACGGAAACGGCTGAAGTGGTGGACGATGAAATGAGTAATGTTGATGGATTTAATCAAATATCTTTCTTGATTGATTGTTGAATTGTGCCTAACATTCTGTGATTTAACAGTGGTATATTTTGTTCTAAGGGTTTTTTCTTTGATTCTGCAGCCTTACCTACTTGATAGCTTGTAATTGCCACGTAATAAGACATGATCTTACTTTGCTCGACGTCGCTACTTACGTGCTCGATGATAGAGCAATGCTTGTGCAGACTTTAATCCTTCCTATAATTGACTATGGTGACGTGTGCTACTTTGACTTGAATGCAGTGTTGTTGGATAAGTTGGACAGGGTTCTCAATAATTGCATTCGGTACATTTTCAATTTGCGGAAATATGACCACGTATCAAGCTTCAGGGCCGAACTTAAATGGTTGCCCATTCGCCAGAGAAGAAATTTACGTGCGTTAACCACGCTTTTCTCCATTCTTAATTCTCCTTCTCCTCCTTCTTATCTCATTTCTCATTTTCAATATCTCTGTTCTACTCATGCTAAGAGTCTGCGTACCTCTAATAATCTTCTGCTTAACTGTCCCTCTCATACTTCTGATTTCATTCATTCTTCCTTTCATATTCAGGCTATTCTTCTTTGGAATGCACTCCCTCTCGATATCAGGACAGCCACGAGTCGGTATGCTTTCAAGCAGAAACTGCGGAGTTATTTTCAGAACCTTTAGTAAGAGTTGTCTCATAATCCTCCTCTCTACTGTTATATGTGTTTTATATAATTAGGTATATATATATATATATATATATATATATATATATATATACAGGATAAGTTTTTAACCAGTGCGTAAATTTTTTTTGGTAGTTCAGTGTCAGTAATAGAACACATTTCCGTGTTTAGTTAAAAAAAAAAATTTAAAAAAATTTCATCTTTATCCGAGTTTGAAATAAGCAAAACATCCAGGACATAATCTATTCGCCATACTATCAATGAAAACTCGCGGCCGCTGCCGCCGCCCGGGCGCATGGCTGGGGTAAGGGGGTGGGGAATGCGCTAGCGCCGAGTGACAATGAAATATGGTTTTTAAGTAAACATGTTTCGTAAGCGATAACTTTTTTTTTTAGTACTAAGACATATCAAAATAAAATATACGTGTTTAATAAAACGTGTTGAAGTTTATTATGGCAAAATTTACGCACTGGTTAAAATTTTTTCCTGTATATATATATATAGGTATGTATGTATGTATGTATGTAAGGGTGTATGCAGGTATATAGATATATTTTATATATGTATTTGTATCTATGTTTTGTACTTGTGTACAATTAGTTTTTCTATTTAATTGCATTGAGTCCTTTTTTTTGTATTTACAGTAATTATCAAATGTTGTTTTAATCTTTTACAGTAATTTGCACCTGCCATGATATCTCTTCACCACCTTTGGTTGACTGGTAGAGAATGCCTAAGGCATTAAGTCCGCCTTTGTACTTTTGTTGCATAAAGTTTAAATAAATAAATAAATAAATAGACCCCCCCAAAATCGCCGCAATGAGCGGTCCTGCGCTGCCCGCATTTAGCGTTTTCCCGCTACCTTCACCAGATCGTAGGTACACCTTGTTTATCTGTTATGTTTTTTTCTTTTTTCAGACGAGAAGAGTTAGAGCAATAAGGGTAAGCTATAAGGTTGCTATTATAATCAAATGAAACTATATAAGTTGACAGGTAAATGTTCGTGGCTTGTTTGTTTGAAAAGAGGCCTTGCCAGCAGAGGGACAATATTATACTGGCATTATTATATTATTATTTAATACAAAATGTTCAATATAGCCTAGCCCAAAGTAATAGTACTGAGATCACCAAGTTCCGTCAGAGCAACATCACCAGTTCGAATTCGATTGAACCGTGATCTAAATCTAGATAAGATCTTTGCCATGTCATGGGCTGGTACAACTGACGATATGGGTTTCCCCATTGTGCTTACCGTTCGCACATCACAGGTCATTTGCACATATCCGTCTATAAAGTGATTTGATTCGGTAAGTGTTGTTTTTAGGCTACCGAGTTTCCTGATTGCTTATGTCAGGTACTTTGTTTCTGTTAAACAAATTTCAGTAGGGTCGATTTATACGATTGATACAGCTGTTATCGATATAGATTGATTAATTTTTTATCTAAACAATAAACCCAGTCAAAAAAGCGCGTTTATTCTTCAGATAAGAATTATCTGGCGATTGAAAAATAAATCCTTAAAATTGTATTTATTGTCGTATTATTATATAGCCGGTCATTCTAGTACAATAATATTTATTAAAGGTGTAATGCTTGGCTGAGTGTGTTAATCATTTCTATTTTGTGTGGTGTTGTTTGCACTTTGTTTACAAAAACATCATCAGAGAAGACAATATTCTCACTTTTCTGCGGACTAAAAATATTGACAAGGTTTTGCAACAATCAATTAGCTATCCTCCTCCAATAAAACGGTAATCTCTGTTCTTAACTGGTAAGTCAACACTCTAAAATGCACGTTATTTGCGCAAACGTTTATCGAACCTTATGAATCAATCACATCAAACAATTCGTCTTTAACCTCATTTCTATGCGAAAGATGATCGTTACACAAATATTGGCTCCAAAGTTGGCAAAAAAGGGTTTATTTGTTGTGTTTCTCAGTATCAAGCCCCCGTGTCTATTTGTCAAATATTTGGCATACGCCCGGCATAGTCGCACACTTGGGCAAGCGACTTGCGTCAGAGCAAGTACTTTGACGTATGCGCGCCTCGCCTTCCGAAGTGCGAACAAAATATTAATCTGGGACCAGCACGTTAGCAGTCTGGTCCTTTTGTTATTTCTAGGAATTTAGTTGATCATGACGAATCTATATTTAGAAACAAAATATGGGTTAGTGATTTTTTTGATAATTCGGTAGTCAATTCTTACAGAAGACTTTAATGGTCAGTGAACTAATTGCATTTCAACAAACAATATGGACTCTGCAAAAGTGTGATCGTGATGTTTTGGACAAACTTGAATCACATTTAACAAAAATATTTAGATGAAACACTCAGACGGCTTAATTTAATTTGCAATTAGCTCTAATCAAATACAGCTACTTAAATCATACCACTGAACATTACCATCTAAACAAAGCCATTTAACCAATAATAAGGTAACAAACAGAAAGCACCAAAAGCTAACACAATGGGTGCAACTGTTACGCAACGGTAGCCAAGATTAACATCTAATGTGGGCAGCAGCGTCGGCGACACATCACATGAACACCACACAGGTAGGCTGGATAGGTACTGTCATAATAAAGGTAACTACAGAAGATGAAATAAGCGTAGGGGAAGACAAATGACGCAATCATGGATTGTGTGAACGATTTCGATCGTTCGAAAACATTTGATGGTATTTTCTCTTAAAATGTTTTGTTTGTAAGCTTTTGTAACTTGATCGATATTCAAAGGGGCAGTATTTCCAAGATTACTTGGATTTTAATTTCAGTCTCAATCTGTCAAAATTTCCTCTACATTGCCTTAGTTTTTACCAAGACTACAAAGACAAGACAAGAAAACATAGATTGTCGTTGTGATGAGATTGCTATAAGATTAAGACCATTCAATATCTAAAATTATCCTTCAAGAGGGGAAATTCTACTATCTTTTAGGAACGATCACAATCAAACCCCAGTCTAAACTGTCAAAAATGCCGCCTCTAATTTAGCACACACAAATTGTCGATGAGATTGTGACTAGATTTTAAACGTTTACAATATCAGAACTGGCCTTAAGATATGAATCTGCAGTGATATCCGAAAAAGGGTGCAGCATTGGATTGCATTGATACCTTCCTTACGACACATTCCTAATTATCTTGATATACCTTCAAAATTTCAGCCATGCTAAAATGACGTAGCTCCGGCGGCACTGGGATCTCATTCTACATTACTTTAATGATACAGTAATATCGACGTTTCCTTATCATCATCATCATATCAGCCGTAGCTCTACTGCTGGACATAGGCCTCTCCCATTGACTTCCAAAAAGACCGGTTGGAAGCGGGCTGCATCGAACGTTCCTTTCTCTGTTTAAATTCAAATGCAGCTCCTCAATTCATGAATGAGTTATACATGAGTAATATACTGAACACTTGATATTAACGAAGTGTCACTATACAAATAATTACAGGCATGCTAAAGTATTTCTTCAATTACAATAATACTATTGTTTTGTACTTATGTTCTGAGTGTTAATATCCTTTACAATCTACGTAATTAGATTAGGAGCTTCCTTTCCGGAACTAACACATTAAATAATATGGTGTTCGTCATATGTTTTCAAGTGGTTCTATACTTTTACTTTGAATTCTTCATTTTTGTCATCAGTCTCAGGCTTTTTCCAAATAATGTTGGGAGCGGCTTCCAGTCTACATACAGCGGAATATCAATGTTTTACATGAAGCTATTACCTATCTGACCTTCCACAACCCAGTTACTGGGTAACACGATACCCCTTCACCTGCCGGTCAATTGTATAAAAAAATCCCTTGGTGAGCTGTAGGTGAGTTTTCATCCCACTTGATGCTAAGGATTGACAACTAATCTAAAGCTCATTTTACCTAACTTCATCAAGGGCTTTTTACAGGATAGTTTTGACTAATTTCGTTGCGGGATTCAAGATAGTTCAATAGTTTCTCAAGGATTCGTTGTGTTTCATTGCCTCGGCGCTTTTCTGGTGGTCACCAACAGTGTGACGGGCTTGTCCAAATTAAAAATTGCTGGAAGTAGTTCTTTTTTTTAAGAGTAATTTCTAAAATTAAATGATACTTGGTTTGCCCGCGAATCTGTACGCGCAGTCCGCTCCATCGCGCTATTTGAGACACACTAATAAACCCTCTATCATTTTTAATAGATTTTTCCTTTTATAATGAATGAAGAGCGTTACCCGTCAAAGTTTTGTTTGCTAGTGCTGACGTCACAATTAGCGTTACTCAAGATTATAAAGGCAAACAGATTTTATCAGTGCATTACTACATAAACGGATCATCAGGGGAACCCCTATGCAACTGCATGCCATTCTAACTACTCCTATGTGATAAACTTTTATGCAAATACGTATTAATATAAAATACATAAGTATGACGTCAAAAGAGGTTTACCCCTGTTAGCTTTGTGTTTCGATTCTCAGTAGCTTAGAGTTTATGACGATTACTCGCGGGTGTCTATGGTAACAGTCGATCGATTCAAATAATTCTATTTAAATAAAGTAGCCTGTAAAAAATTGCAACAAAAAATAGTTTTCTCCATTAAACACAGGAATATGTACATAGTTCAAGCAAGTAAGATTTAGGAAATACATGCTTGTAACAAATAAAAATATAATAAATGAATATCAGCCAACTTAATTTTAATAGCATCCTTTTAGAACAGTAGGTATACAGGAATCGAGGCTGCTTGTAAGAATACCTGGATATTTCAAAATCAATTGCACTTATCATCGCTAACATTGATCATTTACCGAAGCAATAATGATTGAAGCGCTTCAATCACTAATTTGCTATATTTGATATCTTTATCCTGCAGTATCTGAGTTCAGTGACACTACTTAACATTTTAACTAAATTGAATTTCTTACATTTATTTACAAGATCTCTTGCTTTAGCATCTAGTGTAAACATTTAAAAAAGAGTTAAGTATGTAATAACATTTCTGTTTACCTACTTACTCAAAAAGTTCATCTCTGCACAGTTGCAATAGGTTTTTAAGTGGCACTGCGCACGGTTCTACTGCAGTGGGCGTGGACTGCGGTAGCGCCGTCCATCTGCCGGTAAGTAACTGTCTGCAAACTATTGGACGAGGAACTGCTTGGAGCTGTTAAAACGGTTAAGAAAAAAGGAGATGAAGAATTTAATTGAAATTCAGTCACGAACACGATTTGATCCTGGCAGGACGAACTATTTAAAATTTGTGGTAGATAAAAAATTTCTGCTCGTTGTGTAAATAACAATAAAAAGATACAAACCCTTTATAATTTTTAACGAATAAATTAATAACAAATTGGTTGTCAATTGAACATCCTGTTTATTTTTACTGTCTTCTAAGACTTCCATAGTATTAATAAAATAAAGGTTTATAGAAACATATTCGTTGACATAACAGTTATAAAGGAATTCAAACTTCGAAAACCACTTTGTATTTGATTTTTGAATTGATGTCTATATTTTGTAACGCCAACAGAAACCTTAGTTTCTTTTTGGCACACTCATTCTGACAAAAACACACTACCAACCACTCCAACACATACGTTAAGCTCCGAGTTATAGTCCATTCATTCGTTTGAACAAATCGAATCGCTCCCAACGGCCGCTTCCCTTCATTCAATAAACGTCCACTGAATGACGTTCAGCATTCGCTGAGTTACATAAAGTGAATACAATCGTGCATACCAGGAGAGGCAATGAAAATAAATGGGACTCTCCATAGCTGTAAGCTCCTACCTACATTGTGTTAGTATTGGTTTTGTACACTCAAAATAGTTAAGTAAGTATCTTCAACTTACTGTTAAGTTCCTGACAGTTCAAAAGTGCCTGTAAATGGTCTAATTGAAATAAATGCTTTGAGTTTGACTATCTACGAGATGGGTAAGTTCAATTGTTGAATCACAGCCGGGACCAACAACCTTACGTGCTTTCGGGGGTGTCACACCACTAACTTTCAAAGTCTGGTGCTACTGAGAAATCCCTAATGGAAAAATCCCAATAAAATGTTTAGGAATTGAACCCAGGATCCCACCCATCAGTTGCGTTTACGACCATAAGAACGGTAAGAACCTTGCCTATCTACTGACCTCAAATAATTAATTGCGAGCTCAATGATTAACAACATTGTCTGTTTGAATTTATAAATCAGAATAATATTATTGTCAGCTTAAATAAAATTAGCAACTAATGGGAGATGTTGCCAGAATCACCCGTTTTGACAAACGGTTATATTTTTTTTCCATTAGAACTAGCACACTAGATAATGCTATAACAATAAACTTATTTTATTTTTATTAAATAAAATAAATTATTAGAAATGCAGCGATGACTAACAAACTAGACATTTGATACACCTCCAACATAATTTACATTAACATGACAAATTTACATTAACACTGTTGACCCCAGGTTAACACTTTCAAACCAAATCGAAAGTAAAAACAAAGCAGAATTGCTTAAAATAAATTTCACATCATAATTTAACGTCAATTTCTATCAATAATTACATTATTTCTGTCACCCACTCCTATCGTATTTGTCAAAAGCAATGCGCCGCAATAATAAACATTATCTAGTTGACATAAAAGTAGATAGTAATTTCACCGACTGGAAATGTAGATTTTATCATCATAATTCAATATTCACAAAAAGCTAGTACCCTCTAGAAAGCGTTAATTTGGGGCCATTAGATTTGCCTAAGCTAAGCATCCATCCATTGATTCATGGACCCATCAATCCATCCATTCATCTATCCATCCTCACAAACTTTCGCTTTTATGATAGTAGTAGGATTGCATTCAGTCAAGTTAACGAAACCGAAAATTCTTTCCAACATGTCAATTTGTTTTATTGGGGACCGTACCTGGGATACTTCTAGTTACGAAGACATGGAAGGTTTTTTTATAAATAAAGCATGCTTTAAATATCATAACTAAACGAAATAGTATATAAGCAAATCATTTCTGAATTTAAACTTCCAAATCAGACTACGACCCATGGAATTAGATGGATGGGGTCTATATTAAAATAAGCGCACCAAAAGATGCTTCCGTTATGCAACTTCTGGATGCGCGCGCTACACATACTATTTCTATGCTGCAGGACATCCATACGATGTCAGCCAACTACCCAACAACGCTGCTTTCCAAGCCCGATCCTGTTTGGAGGGGACTAGTTGTAAACGTCAACTAAGTTTACGCGGGCAAACCGGCCGTAAATCTACGGAGCGAGTAATAGAGCCGATATCACGCTACGGTATTGCATTTCATGTTGTTTGCAAAATATCCTGTCCACGTATTATCTTCAGGTATCAAAATAATGTATTTTACGAGGTTTTTATTGTTTCATGTAAACTGTGATGAGTGTCGAAGACAATACGATGGTGTCGATTTTTATTAAAAATAGCAATCTGCCTTGAAGGAAGGTTGAGATTTTCATTGAAAAACATAATCCATATTTCCCACTGTCACGGTATTTTAACCGGTATTTAAACTTGTTTTATAAAGCTGTGGTGTTTGTTAACTTAAATAAATCATACATTATTAGGTATATATTAAACCTTGTCCTGATAATAACAAACACAAATTGTTTTAACCGTTTTCAAGTGAACTTTCAATATGTGCTTTTTTCTTTACGATATTTGCATAATTCAAAGGGGCTTATTCATTTCACAGAATCTGTCACAAAATAATGCAGACTTCCTTATTATTAGTTCCAAAACCCACTTTTGAGTTGCTATCTCACTGACAACACAGTTTATCAAATAGAAAAATACTCCATACACATAATAAATCATTGCAAGACATATCATGCATTTAATTTTCATACATTGATGTTGTAAGAAAGTTAAGACAGACAGTGTGGGCTGCAAGCTAATATAAATAAAGTTTTACAGCTGCAAGCCGTGTTTAGAGGCCATTATCCTGCACTATTACCTCTCATTTAAAGCTGTTTAGAGGCGTGTCATTAATACATAACAGTTTGGACGGATGGTGACAGTTTTGATGAGACATGCGTTTGATTGCGAACTGAGAGTATCAAATTACATCTGAATTTAAATTAAATCAATCTGTTTATATAAATGTTCTTTTAGTATTAAGATAGCATATAGAAAGAGATAATGCCTTGTTTTTCCATTACCCTTTAGATGTTGATCTGCAGATAGGCAGTCCTTGCCATATTAAAAAATAACTATTTAACGTTTTTTATAGAATTACCTATTCTATAATAGGTAATACTATAAAAAACGTTAAATAGTTTACGTACGATGTATTACACAAGTAAGAGCTACTTTCAATATTTTGTTGCGACTGATAATATAATTACCTAAAATTATACTTAAACTTATTTAAGTTTGAATTTTTAAACTAAATATTTTGATGGCACTGAATAAATACAATAACAAATAACTTTACCTAATAAAAGATATCGACATTAATACTCATATAAGTGTCTATAAACCAAGTGTAGCTATTTTATAGTAAAATGACTAATATAACTGCAATCTTCGTACATTTAAACCGTCGTAAACGATCAAAAGGCTATATAGGAGTGTACAAGAGAATATGAAAAACGAGTATCCGGGTAAAGGGAACATCCCGTGTGTACATGGGCATTCAAATGGTAATATAAATTGAGCCTACTTTGTAGACTAACCTTTATAATTCGTCTAACTGGGTCGCTTTGGATATTAAGTTGAAGTATTCAAAGATATTTCAAAGAACTACGTTTTCCTTTACTAGATAAATTCTTCGGGAGGTGTAAAAGATATTAGAGTTTCCAGGTTAATATATAGAGAGCTAGTAGTGCATATTTGATCATTTAATATGGCTCCAAGATTTGACACATCAAACATTCAACCAAAATGTAACTTATACCAATTCAAAATGGTTCATTTTAAAAGTATCAATTTATGCGAATTAATAAAAGCTTTTTTAGGGTACGTAGCTTTACTCTATTCAAATATAAAGCAATTTGACTTTCAGATTTACAAAAAAAAATGTAGTCATTTAAATGATTTAAATGACATTAATGCCATTGGCATTAAGTCAGCCGCTGTACATTTTTTTTGTGTGCATAAAGTGTTAAATAAATAAATAAATTTAACACGTTATTTGGCCGTTATTTTTCTTAAGGGCTAAATTTTACCTTGGTCAGAGGCTATGCATTGCCAACGCCCTCGAAAGCATTGCCCTTCAACGTTTTACGTTGCAGTGCCGCCAATGTTTTGGGGACATTATCAGTCGTTATTAAATATTATTTCAATAAAAAAGATATGATTCTTCAGTATATTTTATCACCATACCAATCTAAACAGGACTAATTTTACCTAAAGGAACCTCGCTCACTTTCACTACCGTTCTGCCAACAATGATGGTGATCACTCACTCTGATTTTATCATTACACCATAACTTATGAAAGTGGGCAATACAATAAGTCTGAGAAATTATTTGCCAAAATGTTGTAACACCGCCTATTTTTGGCTATGTACCCCTGATTCATAGGCCATCGCAGGTGGGCGCTTATTTCATGACGATGACGGTAGTAAATACCAAGGTCACTGATGATTACTAAGCCTTATTTCCTTCCTGCAATATGGGAAACACGAACCACTCTTATGGTTAGGTAAAATGGAACATTCCTTATTAACACCGTTTTTAGGTATGCCTATGTTCTCTCGCAATGTCTGACGTATTTTAAACAATATCCTGTACAATATTACACGCTTAACTTTAATGTTTGTTTTCCTGCGAGAACGATTTTCAGTAGCTTTTGTATTTCACATTTTTGTCAGACCGCGCGCTTTCTGGGCGGAACACCTTTCAATGCTTGCTGTTTTAGATCAAAATCATAAAGTTAAACTGAAATAGTAAAAGCACTGTAATGGAAATTTCTTATGTATTTTGAAAATGACATGGCATGGCAATAGAGTCATCCGTAAATAGACATACCTACTTATCATTTTTTTTACAGTAAAATGACGTTATAAAACAAATCTTACAAATCTGACACATTTAATAATGTTTGTTGTGAGTTATTACAACAAACATTATTAAATGTGTCAGATTTACAGCTATCCGGATTATACAATATGTTCACTTACTAATCGTCCGCTAATCCGTACAGTCATTTACAAAAGTATAATGCCTAAAAAATGCTAGGAATGGCAAAGTATGTTGTATCATGACTCTCCCCCACATGTAGGTGAGTAAACCCTGTAAGATTTATCAGTCGAGACGAAATGATGACGTAAGACACGAACGTCATCTGAAATTTCATTATACAGAGTGATTCATTTGAGTTTAGTGAGCGAGTGTATGATTGTATGACGTCGGACCTTGTCAGGGCTGTCGCACTGGTTTAAAAATAATTGTAAATCGGTCAAAATACAAAATGACTTTTTTCTATAGTTTTAATTTTACTAGTTGGTATTATGTCAATACATAATGGTATGTACATACTAACGCCACAATAAAATAGCCACGTGTGTGAACCGCGATGAGTAATAATTGTCTTTAATAGTCGAATTGTAAAATGTAAAAAAAAAAATATGTTTCCTTAAAAATAAAATAAGCAACTAGCTATTAGCTTCTGTTAAACGACAGCCCTAAAATAGTAGTGTCAAATGACGGTCTTACATAATACAGTCATCGCCACGTCATAGTTAACTTTACCGGTTGAATCGCACATTTATGGAAATTAGTAAAAGTTTATATTTCGCACGCGAATCATCAGTGTTGGCGTTTAATAACAGATTTTTACAAACATAAAATATCACTGACCGAATTGATTTTGATTATATGAAATTATAGCAGTTAAGGACACCTGCATATAATTTGGTATAATAATAATTAGTAACCGGATTTATGTACGCTAACAACATGTAAGGAAATGTAATTTAGTTTCCCAAAATAATTTACATAATTATTTACGGATTTTAAACAGGATAAGAAATAGGATTTGACATTGATTAATAGGAAAATTTGTCAGTATGAACTAATTATTGTTGTAATACACTTAAAAATGTTTTGACATTATTTTATTATGTCTTATACAATTAAGAGGAAATACCGATAAGATTAACGTATTGGATTGAAGCCCGCCTGAAGCAATGTGCGCTCAATGAGCGAAATAATTGATCATTCGTTTGAACAAAATATGTTTTATGAAGAAAATATTATAGGTAGCCTTTACTTTTTTTTACTCTGCTATGAAATAATTATAAAAGTTATATTTTCTTTACGGTTTTATTCTTACTGTACGCTTTTGGATTGTTCAACTAATTGTAGACTAACATTATCCAAAATTGTTTGTTTATTTGTTTCTATTTTTTATTTGTTATGTTTTATTAATTTAATGAAATTGGAAATTGACCCCAATGTTGTTAAAAAAGTAAGACTTATTATGTTACCTCCGCCATATTACCTATTATATCATATTATATATTTTAAATAAAATATATTATTATAAATGATGACAGTTGGTAATTCACATCTTAGTCTAAGAAATAACGCCCTACCTATAAATTACCTGTCAATAAGTCTACAGAGCTACGCTATTGGTCCGCGGTAAAACAATTAAAGTCCTCGCAATAAATTACAACATACTGGTATATAACTAGTAACACACACATGCTTCTATGACAGAGAGAGATATAGTGTGTGGTCCGAATCTGGTCAAAACATCAGGTAGGTAAAAAAAAAGAAATATCACTTCTACGCCGAATGAGGAAGGAAAATATTAATAAAATAACTAAAAAGGTAAAAGGCTATTCCAAAATTAATAACACAAACATTTATTTGATTTTCGAATTCAGTTTGAATATGGGCAAGTGTAACTTTACTTTTACGTGAACTCCATATTCGGACATTTTTATCTCATCAATCTACAGCGGATCTATTTCTTAAATAAATAAAGTTTATTGAATAATTCTCTATGGATTTGACGAATGAAAAATGAAGAGCAAATAAACGACTGTCATTGGTTGCTGATAATTTGGTTAACCAATCACACAAATTATCACATTGATTTTTCGTTCGTAAAACCGGGGTCATAGTTTTATTCTTAAACTTTAACCGCAGTTTATTTAAGTGTTCTACTAGAATTAGGTGCAAAGTCTTACATAGAAAGAAAGAGGAGTTTTGATTTCCTCCATAAAATTTCTTAAACAAATAACCCTTCATAATTTTATGGCATTAAAGGCCAGTCATAGTGTCATTAGCAATAATTCAGTAGGTGTTAACGAGGATCCACCTGTTTAGCATTAGAATGACTCACTAAACGCCACCTTAATTGGTGAAGTAACAAATTTCACAATAAAACTCAACCATGCTACTGTTGACTTGATTTGTCAGCTTTTATTGGGATACAACACGTTTTTCTAATTAATATTGAAGGTTTAAATCGGTTGGGTATAAATTAAATTTATAATGACTTATTGGAATGTTTGAAATCATTCTAAAAACCCTATATAGTAGGTACCTACACGATTGAAGCAGAGCAATGTAGGTCGAAAGTTAAAAAAACAAATGAAAAGCACAAAAAGATGAAAAGGAATAAAAAAAATGAAGTCGTAACTAATACTTACTTAAGAAAACAACTGATTCAGCACAATTTGACGTAGACATATATGGCAAAAGACATAGCAAGTCGCAAGCTTGATAAACACATTGAAGATCACATTAAGTGTTATGAAGCGGTTTTTGTGATTCTCTGCGAGAACCGAAAAAATGCTGTGTGCAAAATATGGAAAACAATCATTGGATAAGACATTCCATTATGATATTGCATCCCATTGGAGAATAGTCGTAAAGGAGTATTATGTGTGACGTGAGTACTCTAATAGGTACTATATGAAAATCAAAAACTGAAAAAAAATTGTAGAGCTCTCTGGAATTGCAGATGATATGTCTATGGGTAGCGGTGACCACTTAACATCAGTATGGTGGCATAAACTGTGTGGATTTGAATATGAAAAACAATCGCAAGACATTAAATGTAATAAGAGTAGTAGCAGTAAAATACCCGTAAAAGACTGTCAAGTATTTGAACTAAGCAAAACTCAACGGTATTACCCACTTGAACTGTCAAAAGTTTACGCAGAAATACATGCCGTACCAGGGATACCCACTTGACTACAATGTTTACATTGTACAAATATATTAAGTAATTTACCGTTTTTTATTGTACAGGTCTTATGTCAGTGAAGTCCCCAGTACCGACTTACATAATTGAACTTACACGCTTCTTTCTGCTTGAGTGCTTACGAAGTTTTTATGAATCATGTTTATTAACGAATGATTCAGTATACTTAAATAAATCTAAAACTATTACGGAAAAGCATGGTCTATTTTTAGCTTCATAAATTCTACTGCAGTGAAACACATGACGAGAAAAAAGTGCATTGGTGATTTTATGGTAAGTACTAGCTTCTGGTTGCTACTTCGTCCGTGTCAAATTTGATATACTATCCCACGGGAACCGTACATTTTTCTGGGATTAAAAGTATCCTATGTGGTATTCCACAGTTCAATCTATCTCAGCGCCAAATTTCATCCAGATCCGTTCAGCCGTTGCCGCATGAAAGAGTAACAAATATCCATCCATCCATCCATACATCCTCACAAACTTTCGCATTTATAATGTTAGTAGGATTACATACGAAATGGCTATTACAGTAATAGCCATTTTGTTATTACATTTCAAAGTTGACAATTAGAACATTATTCATTTCTGACTTTACGAAACAGAAAGCGTTTAAAACTTGTAATTGTAGATATCAATCGATAAACAAGCACAATGAAACTATGGTGTACCAAAATCAGAATGGAACAAACCAGTTTTTGGATGAAGCTACCTGAATACCTCCAATGACCTCCATGCTCAAAAGCTAGAAAGAATCTGCATGGGTGGACATTCATCAAGTTCTATGTTTGTTCCTAACAAGTAGGATACAGACCACGTTCAACGTTAAAGAATACCTGATTAACTTCCCCGGAACAATGACATCAGCCTCACTCAGTAATCCTAAACACTGCACAAAACTAAACGGCTACATAACAATAGGCTTCATATATCTTAGCATTCAGTTCATATGTTGGGCACGTGTACTTGCAACATTTGAGCAGTCAATCAAACGCTACTTTCACGAACAACCGCCCACACTGTCTAGTCGAAAATCCTACACAACATCGCTCTAATGATGGTACGGAATTGGGGTAGCTTAAGCAAGGATGCTGGTAATTTAAATTTAGAATGGATAAAAAGAAAAGTAGATAAATATAATTCCTAACTTAAAGTCTTTGACTGATGTTAAACACTTTAACATTGAAGTCAAAGACTTTTCATATGTTAGTAAATTGTTTGTAGACCTCTTAATTTGTATAAGAGTCACGATTAATTAAATAATCTTTATTAAAATTATTTAAGCATAATATTTCATGAACTACTTTTACGGAGCTTTTCTGTAAAAGTCGCGACAATCTCTTATTCGAATTGTTATTTTACTCAATTCCTTTATTGCTACAGGAATTTCAATATACCTAACTTTCCCTTTTTTCAGAACAAGTGACCATAATTTGACCAAAAAAAAAACCAAATAGTGCGCAGTTATTAAAAAACATCCCCACAAAGCAAGCACACAATCTAACAATGTGTGCTCATGTCATTAGTTGAGTTTGTATTGGGAAAAAGGTCGAAATTGTTTTAAATTATTTATGTTGTTTAATTTGATCCATCCACAACTTTTAGTCGTAATATTCGTGGGGACTGTATGTCTAGATGTTCTGTAAAGAGCATTTTAGATCTCTACTTGAATATGCATCAAGACGCTCAAAACATAACCTAGAAATGCGTCTGCAAAGTGAGATGCAAATTTCAAATCGTTCCCATTCAACTGATTTATCTCTTCACTAATATTCTTTAGCAAACTTTCTTACTATAATAGAAGTCACATTATAGTTGTTTTTGAGATATTAAAAGATATTAGCGTAGGCATCTAGTGGGTGTACTTTCGACCTTGTGTTGAAAGTAAGATTAATTTATAGGCGCGTAATTCTTTTGTCATCGTTGTGTTAGGCCCTTTACTGTACTATGACGTCATTATAATAATTGTGGAAGACCTTTTGGATCATTGCACACCTATAATTATATGCAGATGATGGTAATACTTTATGACTGCTGTTTGAAACACAGTGATTTGAGTGATGAATTATATGATTGAGCTTAGGTAAACATAAGGAATCCAAAAGTTCAAGCTATTCAAGTATGTCAAGCTGATATCAATATATACCAAAATAACTACAGCCTTCAAAAAGCAAAAGTACAAAAAACACTAATTACGTGCCAAGTAAGGTACTTACCCAAAAAAAAATACAAATAATAATTTTATAGGAATTGCATGCGAAACGTAAATTGCTATCGGCACATGTACTATTAAGGCGTGCCACGAAAACCCAAGCAATAATGATAATAATGATTATAATTATTGCACATCGGTATGCAGAAATTATTTCCTTCGAGTAATAATCCTCAAGTTGAGCTTACTTGTCCCCTTCGAACGAATTAGCGTCTGTAATAAGCCTAATTGTGTAAATGGAATTCTGCTTCGCCTTATTAGGCTGGTAAAGCGTTTCTACCAGTTTTCGATATTGTCAACATCCAATCATTAACTGGTAAATAAGTGGGTATGAGGGTATGTTCGCGTCGTTAATAAGTGCCTTCTGATGTAAGATGAAACTTAACGAGGCTAGTTCGTGAAATCTTAAATTTTTAAATGTGTCGACATAAGATTGAGTGTGTTTATTTAGCTGGAAAAGGTTTTCTAAAGGATTGATTCATCTTTTCCTTTGCCTTTCTATCCCAGGTTTTTTTCGAAAGACCAGATGTATAAACGTGGATGAGGCGAAAGGAATATATAAGGATCGTAGCAGGTGGCGTTGTGTGGTTCCTGCCTACCTCCTTAGGAAAAAGGCGTGGGTTGTAGACTTGTATGTAAGCATTCGTAAAAAAAAAAAAACTAGTTGCTGTTATCAACCAATCCAAGCATATTCATGGCATATTATTTAATAATAATATGTCTTATTAATTTATGGCCCAAGAACTGTGGGTATGTCATCACAACATAACATATATCTCAACTCCAAGCACATTCAAGACACCTTTATAATTCCATACGATCACGTCATTACTCTAAAAGGTACATTCATAACAATCTCCAAGGACCGTTAACACCGAATATCATCAATCCACGGCATCCTTGCACCAGCCAGCTTTCACTCCGACACAGGAAACCACTCAAACACGACACTTATCTCACCACAATGAGCAATTTATCATAAGTTGATTTTAGGCGTTACACTTACCCACTAAAGAGAGAGTATGTAACCTTGATACCAATTTGCACCACTACAAATCTGACTATCGGTGTCATTTTTTCTCTCTCGTCTGACCCGCGGATATGCAAATAATGGTACCGCAAATTTCGAGTACATCGACCTTGCGTAGATCGCCCACTGCGGGTATGAATCAAAGTCGAATCTAGTGTAACCACATCTCGCGGTAAGTAGCTCCTAGTGACCTACTGATTTCCATAGAGCACGTGGGCGGAGTACGTATCGGTGCCCGCCGTAGTACCAACTAAACAAGAATTCGCCGAAGATCCACAGCACCTTACCGGACACTTACAAAAAAACAACTACTATGTACCATCTTCCTAGTTTCTGCCCTTATACCAATCTTATTTGGCATTGGCGTTTCCTCATTCCATATTGATCAATTAGCCGTCATCGCAGTGATCACTCCAATTCTAACCGTATCATCGTTCCCGTGGTCATCCCTACTGTTAAAGACTTAATCACTTTCAAAACTTTCAGGACATGTCATATTTCTCATTCTTCCGCAAAAACAACTAGTGGGTGTGTACTGTCTTGTCAGGTTCTACCAACCATATCACTGGCAACTGATATACTTTGCTCTGTTAATGTGTGTGTGAATCTTCTGAAGTCGTGTGGATCTTCTGAATATGTCTGTATATAGTGGTCTATGGTTGAGGAGCGAACATCGGAGGCTCAACAGTCATGTTTGCCTAGATTTATAGCAGCTTGTAAAGATTAGTAGAGTAGTTTATAAACAAAGATTTACCTATTTGCTTTAGCACTGACAGTGATAGTGAACTAGATTGTTAATTTTCTTTCTTAACCTAAAAACAATATCCTTTACTTAGATAAGTACTATTTCTATGAGAAACAGTATCGCGGCAATAGTCAAGATAATCATGGAATTGTTGAATATATATTTATATATTTATTGGATAAGACTTAGAGAGCACCAAAGATTTTAGAAGATCTAGAGGTCCACTAATAAAGGATTTCACAAAGTTTGACTGAGTGCGTGAATGAGACCAGTACAATTCCAAAAGCTTTAAAGAAAATGACTCCCTTTACCATTCGATTGTTTTAATTTGATACTAAAATAATTAACCCCTCAAAAACCATTGCAACCACCTACTGAATCATTTAACACTGTCATTATATCGTCAAATGATAACGTTGACAAGGGTCCGATCATATTAATATGACAGTTCAATCACATCTTTACAAAGAATCTCATGTTTTATTCGTTAAGTCTTTTGTATTATATTTTTGATACTGTTTTGTAGATCGGAGAGATAACTTTGGTTTGCAACCTGAGTCCTAATGATGAGCGATTAGCGTACCCACTGAATACATAAGTATATTGTATCTTTGTGTCGTTTTAACGCTATTTTTAAGGAAGAAGTGTTAATGTATTTCCGTAAGGACTAATGTCGCTGCGGGTTGTTCGAAAGAGATACAGCGCCCCCGGAACGCAAAGGGCACATGAAGGAACATAGACGAGTTTTAGTCAGTAAAAGTCTGACACTCCCCCCGCCCCGCCCAGCGCGGGGGAAGTTACTTAATGATTTCCCGTCTTCAAAAAAAAAAACAAAAAAGGACTAATGTCGAGCATAAATGTGAGAGTGTAACTTACTGTTGTCACCACAGAAATATAAAATACATATCTGTGGTTGTCAACTTGTCACCTATATCAAGATTTTAATAAAATTCAGAATCCAAGTGCTCGTACTGGATCATTCGATTTAAAAAGTGGTCCCAAAATCCGACAAGTGTTTTAGATAGTATAGGTAAGTTGCGGTTCTAGACTTGTGTTCAGTATTAGGTACCTAAGTCATCAGCTATTGTTTTAAAAAATGTTTTTTGAATTTTCCTGTTCGGAATCAAAATTGTGGTTTGGACAGGGACTTTACCGATAGTGCGCTACGTATAACATAGGTCATTGTCTAGACATATTTTTAAGTTAGGTACCTACGTATTATTTTGAAATTAAGTTACCTGTCTGGAATCAGAGTAACTACCTAGATATTAAAAAATAAATAATATATATTATAAAGGTCGGGTGCGAAGTACTCGTAACCGGCGTACTTGTATGAATGTGGAGGAGACGAAAGAAGTACCTTTGTAAGGATCGTAGCAGGTGGCGTTTTGTGGTGTCTGCCTACCCCCATGGGAAAAAGGCGTAAGATTATGTATGTATGTATCTATCTATCTAGGATATTAGTGTCCTTATCGTATTTACAAAATATAATCGAGTTTCATTACTCATTGATCTAAATGTGACCATGAGGTCAAATCTACTAACTTTCAGGAACAATCGCATTTTAAACTCAGCCTGTCAAAATTGCCTCTAATTTGATTGTCGCGAGAGAGACTAGATTTTAAACGACTAAGTAGATATTTTTAATGTGACTAGATTTTGAACCTTTTGTTTTAATAGAACTCGTCTTAATACGGCCTTTTTATAAAGCGCACTGTCATAAAGGTACCCTAAGAATAGTCCCACCAACTGGTCTTCCTCGGCCCTCATCAAAACAATGAGTTCTGAACTAAATGTCAGTTTTATTTTGTCTTTTGCTTGATATTTGCATGTTGGGGTGGACATGTGTACTATGACTGTCAGCATTAGCGATGGGGCATTTTTTAGTGTGGGTTTTATTATTTGTTGACTTTTCCTCTTTACTTTATAAGATTTCAGAAGGCTATTGCACTCTAACGTGGATTAAAACAATTTTTCTTTAAGTATTTTCCTTTGATTTTATTAAGTAGATCATTGTTTAAGGCTCTGGGAGATATATTATCTACTTTATTACGGTAAAGGTTTTAAAATTTTCATGTTACTCTGGCCCAAATTAATTTTATTAGTTACCTACCCTTCGTTTTCGCTAGAGAATTTATATATACGGGGTGTTATACATCTATCCGTAAACTTCACCAGTGCACTCAGAACATTATTCTGACTTCAGAACAAATGCAATTTCCTGCAGGAAAACTTTGAAATTTTTCTCTTTTTTCGGCAGATCAAGTTTGAAAAATTGGCTTGTTCCTTTTAATAGCAAAAACGATATTTGTTGACCTAAAACAAGGGCAAAAAAAAATTTACCAACCGCTACGGAAGGAATAAGAGCGAATTTTCACTTAGAGGAAAAATATTTAAAACCTTCATATCTCTGTGCATTATATATCATTTATGGTTTTCCAATAAAAACATCTTATTTTCTGATACTTAGTCCAGAATTAATAGAGAATGCATGGTTTTAGTTTAAGGATAGACGTCCCTTACACCTGATATATATTTATAAGAGCGTGTTCTAAAACACAGTGAAATAAATGATGTAACGACCGGAATCAGGAGACTTGCATAGCTGAGCAAAGCCCTTAACCTCACCACCGCTCCTTAAAATTCGTTTACAATAATATTATTGGTATTTAACGAACCATGAAACTTCCTTTGTGGCACGTAGGCTGTTGAATGTTACGACTTGTGCCTAATATAATTTTATTGCAAGTCGGTTCCCACTTGACATAAAGGTTGAAGTGAAGAGGAACTAACTGTACTCATAATAATTACTGTCTTGACAAAAGATAAGCATTAATTTATTATTTATGCTTTTGTTTTAATATTCGTGCTGTCATTGATGGACGCTGGATTTCTATTATGTAGTTGCTAACAGATAATATTGCCAGACATAGAATGTTGTCGATGAGAAGTCACGATCTTGGACAGTGTGAAAATAATGACAATAAAGGGACAACCAGATGGACTATTGTGTAAAAAGTCTTCTGGAATAATCTCTGTGATATGAATAATTTAAGTGAAGTGAAAATGAGGAGAGCTGTCATCTACTTGATGTTAAAGATTGACAATACACCTCAGGCTCTCTTTACCAAAAACCGGAGCAGATTTTTCCAGAATATACCGGCAGGCAATCGATTTTTTTCTTACGTTATGAAACAAGTGAATAGGTACTTTCGTGGAGGGAAAATAAGATTTCCATTGAGATGACCTATACACAATTTAAAATTATAGTGGCGCTTGATAAACGAAAGAAAGTTGTACTATAATGAAAAACATAGTTTATTTAGCTGAGGTCCCTTTTAATTGAATGATAACCCGTTTTTTCACTATCCCTATCTTACCGGATATGTTACGCGATGATGCGGTTGATGATGGCGCACGTTTCTTTAGAATCAACCGATTTCGGTTTCTTAGAAGACCAGTCGCTGGAAATTTAACCAAACAGCTGCAATTGTTACCTAATTTTAAAGTACGTAAAGTTTTTTTTCTATTTTTAGGTATGTTACGAACTGTTACGCTTAGCGTATGCCAGCCCAATGGTACCCTTACTGTAATATTATTAAAAACTTAGCCTAAAATAGCAATAAATTGGATCTAAACAGACGCTTCGACACTATTTGACTGGATACTTCATACTTCAGAGCGAGATTAAGGGCCTGTGCAAACCACGTTTTATAAACGCGCCGATGACGCGCGTTTGTAGCGATACAGACGCGATACGCACGCGTCAAAAACGTGGTTTGCCAGGTGTGTGTCAGGCCCTAAATACGCTCAATAGCCTTAATATTGTCGTCCTCAATTACAACCCATTCGCATTTTTGTTTGTGACAAAAAACCGAAAACGCTAACTTTCTGATGAAAAGATTCAACAAAACCTTGCCTGTCCTGAATGTTACTTACGATTACTAAAACAAGGAGACAAATTAATAAATAACATGGACTGTTGAAACAGATTTCAACACATTACAATACTCTCCGGGCTTCAGGCATTAAAGACCATTTCAATTCATTAATACATTACAGGGTCGTCATCAATATTTATTGGACACTAAAATTAATATCTTGCACATCAATGCGCTTCGCCAACGCATTGTTATAATAATCAGAAGTACTAGAAAACGTCAGTTTTATATACTATTGAACTACCTACGTTATTTGAGACAATGTTGTTATGTATGGAGCAACAATTAATTGCGATATGTATCCTTGTATTCATCACTTGACTTTGACTTTGCTGTATCTCTTTCGAACAACCCGCAGCCAGAAGTTGTCAGAGTTATTATTTTTTCTAATATATCCTGTCATGAACGATCACTAAGTTTCAAGTGAAAATGTAATATTTTAAGATGCAGAACTACGAAACAAACATAAAAGACAACTTCACACTCAAGTTCGAGTGTCAAAACGAAACGTAAAGACCAAACCGGTAAATAAAGATAAAGTTGCAATGTTTACAAATTACCTACTCTTTACGATTCGTTAATTAGTATTGTATGTCAAACTACTAAGTAAACAGTACGCGGGCACTGGCCGTTGAAACATAAAAATACGCCATTTCGTATGTCTGTAAGTAATCATTGAATTAACATACAAGTTTATAAATAACTCCCATACAAATTGTATGTGTTCGAATTGGTAATGTCAATAGGAACGGAAACAAAAGCTGCGCAAACGCAGTGTGAAGAGTTTTAGCGGACGGAATATTGAAGGTTGGAAAATCATTAAAGACATACAAGCTTCTTTTTTTGTTTATCAGAGCAACCTGAATTGGGGTCATTGTACTCATCATTATGAACAACTTTTACTATGGGACCAACCCTGAATTACTGCTACCTTTTGGTCATACATTTTATTCATACACAAATAAATGTATGTGCTGATGTTTTAGCGGTTTTCGGGTTAGTCAAGTGCCATAATAAAAGTTCAAAGTGTAAAGAAGGTACCTAACTACAAACAAGTTTTGCGAATCCCAAGAATTTTAATTTGTTCAGGAAAACCCGTCACATTATTATAAGCCACTGTTTACTTTACTTCATCGGCTGGCTTAAACTAAAAAAGCGTCAAGATAATGAAGCTCAATAACCCACGGAAATCACTACGTATGTTGTCTCTCTTTTGGAGAATGCTCTGCTCCAAATTCAGCAATACCTTCCTTTGGAAAATAATGAACAGCAGTTAAACACACAACACCAATCTTTAAATGAGACTTTTAAAGATTTCAACATGAATCGGTTGAATGGAACAACAGTACTATTCTGTAAACATATCCCTCGGCGAATTTGATTGAAGTGAGCTTAAGATGAGTCGCAATCTACCTGATACTAGGGATCGCCAGCTCACTTCAACCTCTAATAAGAGATCTTTACAGAATAGACCTACAGAGAATGGCCTCACAGAGCCTTACTTTTCAGCTGACGTTAGACTGTTGTAGTCATACTTTATGTATATGTATTTTTAACTCAAAAAAATAATCATCTTTTAATATATCAGTTAATAAAAGCGTTGTTCTACATAATAGAGCTATTAAATTTATGTAGACGCTTCGACGCAAGCTCCCATGTTCAATTTCCGTATGAGGTTCAATATTATAAAATGTTCTTATTATAACAGGGCCAGTGATTACCAATAATAATGTACTCAGTTTAATAATTACGCTACTTATCCCATGTAATATCGATAAATCTTAGTAAAGAGAATATTTTCTTTACAAAATAAAGTGCATTTTCACCGTTCATACGTGCCCATAAGTTCATTGCATGCATTTTGCATAACAAGTGAAGTATCTGAAATGATACCTGTATAGATAGCGGTACTATATAATGTAGTTTTATGGGCATTATGTTGTTAAAATCTATACTTATAATATTATAAAGCTGAAAAGATAGTTTTTATTTTAACGCACGGATCTCGGAAACTACTGCTCCGATTCTGAAAATTCTTTCGCTAGTGGGAAGCTACGTTATCCTTGAGGGTTAAATTAAGGATTCGTACGAAGACTTACGCGGAAGACCGACTTCTTCCGCGTAAGTCTTCGTACGAATGCAAAATCTAGTCACAAAGACTTGTGATATAAAATTAATCATGACTTATATCAATCACTAATTCACTACTCATAATCATTGTTATGACTGGCCAAATTACTCGTATCGTAAAATAAATCTTTACGACATATAATTTTGCATTTTGGACGATAATCATTATCATGCATTCAAATATTTATTAAAATACTTTAAAACCGATAATAGCACATTGACCGACTCCTTGAAAATCCCACAATTAGTAAATAACGATAAAGCGTTCTATTTTTAAAATACCCGTCAATCAGCACCAAGTAGGTCTCTATGGAGAAGAACGAGCAAATAACTACACAGAAACTCTTTTAATTAAGTTTTTACGAAAACCTGGTTACTATAATGTTGTTGCTTCTATATCTGAATACAATGCATTATTACAGCATTAATACCAGTAAAATTTGATACTGATTACAATAAAGAAGCAATATCTACAAACAAGCAAATTAAAACTTGTTCATAGCACGGAAATATTGATCAATGTCTCCAATGAAAAGATTATAAATTATTTTTACAACCAGCATTATCCATCTGTAAGTAGGAACTATTCCAAATTAATTATCTAATTATACATTGTCTTTAATCCAATAAAAATCTATTATAATTATATCATATGATATATCTGAGTTTTCTCTCCGGAAATATCTTAATTACTTAATAGGAGAAATTCATATAAAAATGTCTATTAATTATGTAATTTATTTGCGTGTAGGCTTTACCAATAAGATATTTTACAATTAATTGAATATATTGAGAACTGTTATCAAACGTAATATAATCAGTAAAACAAAAGGATCTCTAATTATAAATAGCTGTCAGGCATAAAAAAAATAATGTTATGAAGCCCTTCAACTACTTTATGGTGAATGATCAATATTCGTCAACAATCTGTATTATTGACATAATCATTGTCAAACTTAATTGACCGTTTCGGAAAGCCTTAGGGACTAAATACATTTATTTAGCTCAATTCAGCGTTTATCTTCAGAAAACGCCAGTTTTGTATCGCATCTGTTCAGACGCTCTCGATACTAGACTAGTGTTTTCTATAGACAAAAGCTGAATTCTGAAATCTGATTAAAGGCCGGTTTACACTGGAGCGAAAAACTAGCGGCGCGGGCGCGGTCGTGATCACATCATGCACAGTAGTATTAGCCCTCTTTGGTGTGGTTGTATGAAGATGGATACTACTGCAGTACCTAACCGCGCCCACGAGCTGACCGCTCCGGTGTGGCCGGGCCTTAAATACCACACAGTCCCTCAACAACAAAAAAACAACAAAGCATCAATAAATTCAGTCTCACATACATATTAATTATCTTCTAATTGAGAACAATATGACGAGTAACGGAGCTATTCTAATTATTGACAGGTAACCGCCCCACGCCCACGTCTCGCAGTGGACTCGCCTGGAGACAAACGGTGACTACCACATCATTGGCCACTTACCGTAGTGGTAACGGGATCCTAGTAAATGGACAATGATTGACAACAACTTTAATACGTTGCGGATTTGTTGGGTGTTTCTATTTTTATATTAAGGTGTCTTCATCTGTCTGTCTTTTTTAGACTTATAGAGAAAACAAAAGAATGCATAAGAACTCCATTATCATATCTTTACCAAGATTGCAGGATTTGTTAGGAAAAGTCACCGCGGCCCTGAAACGCAATAGGCGTTGGGAGGACCACGGATGGGTTTTAGTCAGATAGTCGGGTTGCTTTTTCTAAGTCTTTGGATGATTTCCCATCCTTATAAAAACACATCCTACTTTAATAACAGACTATTATTTTCACGCGGCTTCGTCCGACTGAAAATCGAGTAAACCATAAATCATAGTCACTCAGCAAAAGTGCAGCTATCTATTAGTAAAATATTTTTTATAATCGGAGTACATACAAACAAAAACTTTATCACTTCATGAAATTAGTGTTGATTATTAATCAGTCGGCAGCACACACGACACTTGTGTGTTGAGCAATGGGTACGTGTCTTTAACGTGAGTCAGTAAGGCAAGTGTCAATTAATAGTCAATGAAAGCAGAGAACAAATCAAAACGAGCTCATGTGCCAGAATATTTATCAAACTGGACCAACAATTATATTCCCTTTCCGACTACGCAGGGATCAGCTTCCAGGCTAAACAACCATCCACCCAATCCACCATCATCTCTTAAATGAAATAGTTCCATTTTAATATTACTTTGTAATTTCAGTACATATATTTTCAATTGTCGGGGTAGAGCAGAGTATTTAAAATCTAATAGTGCGCAAGGCAAAGTTATATTAAAATAATACTTAACAGATTGAGAAAGGTACATATAACAACCAAAAAATAAACCAAAGGTACTCCATTTTCAAAGAGAATTGACCTAGTTCAAGGTATGTACACCGATGAAACCTCGACCTCCCTGAAACAAAGCATTATCATATTAAGTTCATCTTATCTCAAGAGACCGGTACTTTTTACACATCCATATCAGACTAATGCCTTCATTTGTTTACTTACAACGTCATTTGTGTAAACTAAACGAGTACTATAGTAACGGATGTTTAAATGATCTTAATGCTATGTGCATTATTGCACATCTTTATATTTCAAACAACCGTTGGGATCATCTTGGGGGAATAACTCTTGATCCTTAGGAACGTCATTCTTTCTTAATTTTATACAACACACACACATAATATAACATTGTTTAGATTAACTCGACTAATAATTTAGATGGATTAATTATTTATCAGTGAGCATGTGCGTACTGTTTACCTTGTGATGAAGGAAAACCCCCTAAGTCAATGACTTTTTCTGATATAGAACTGCAGCAGATGAAACTCTGAATCTTTAGTGGTAAGCCGCTATATCCCTGCTTTGAGGAACCAACACTGGAAAACTTGGACTGACTCCCTCGTCATCTTCTGTTTACGTTCATCATTCTCAACGCAATCAGTGTCTCCGAGTTGATTCGAAACCGAGCAGCACCCTAAACATATTACATAAGTTAGCGCAGTGACACACCTGGCGAAAATGATAATAATGCCTACCTATTATTGTCCCACTGCAGGACAATAATCTTCTCATACAGAAAAGGCACGAACATTGATTACCTACCACCTGTCATATATTCTATGAAATATATGCGGCTTAATATTGGTAGATGTGTGGCTACAAATGAATGCTGCAGTATTTTCAAAGACATAGTCCGGTTTATAAGACATTAACAGTTAATTTTTAATAAGACAAAGGAGAGCCAGCATGTGAAGATTTTTTTAAGGATCAATAAAGAAAAACTTCATTCTTCCAAAAAAAAGCAATCTCATCATATTTTTTTATATATTATGTAATGTAATTACAATCCAAATGTCATAGACATTTAAATGCTTCTATGCTTTTTTCCGTTTTGAATAAAAGAAACAAATTGATCGTAATTAAAACTTTTAAGTTCAAGGTCCACTTAAAAAAAAATATCTGGCACAATATCTACAATCTTTCATTCACAAAACGGGAATGAACCTAACAACAACAATTAATTTGTTTTGATAATCCTTGTATGGGGATATCTGAGATAGACTGTGTAGTGACACTTAAGTGCAGTAAAGACGGTTATGCCCCATTGTGATAGGCGCGTCCTTTATCATATTATCATTGAGAAATTATTATAATATTTACAACAATCATAAAATTCAAAACCACTTTCACTTCTTATATGCGATTTTTCAGAATCCTTTGCAGCTTTGTCTAATCGTCTCCGTACGCGACCGATAATCGGACCGATTATTCGGCTGTTTTTTGACGGTTTCTTATCGCTAACGAAAAAATGGGTCGTGTGCGGCAAAGCCAAACAACAACATTCAACCAAACAATATTTATAAAGGCAAATATAACGGCTATTTGACATAACTCGCAAACCTTTGTTCCAACATTTGCGCACGAGCACAACAAAAACCTGTGAAAACTCATCACCATTATCTGATTACACAATTATTAAAAGTAAACAAAGCAAATGAATATCTAAGAACTAATTTGCAGATCACAATGGCCGTGGGGCAGCAAAACAGATGGAATTTTATATTAAGTAGTACAAGAATTTTGCGTAACAACATACGAACAGGAAATACAGGACCGGTGAGTGTGGAGTAAATCGACTGACATCGAGAATCATTAGCCACGTTGCCGCGCTGCCGACATTTTTTATTCCCAAGACGATATATAGCGCTGTTTTATATAACGCTAAGTCTTTGTGGCCATCGTTTTAACTACGAAGGTTTTAATTGAATTCTAAATTCGAAATTAAATTGACGTTTAATTTGAAATGAGGCTTTCGAATCGTCGAAAATCAAAAACGATGATCGCTTGATTTAAATGAGAATACAGATGGTAATGAAGTGGTACTGGTGAGAGCTGAGCCTGATGTATTGGCAGCTGTCGTCGTCAATTATGACGTATCACTGAGTGGATTAACTGGACATGGTGAGAACCCTGACCTATCACAACCAGAAAGGTATACCTATAAAGAAATCACTAATACATATATTTACAGACTTAAATTTAAATTTCATGAGTTCCGACATTGATTTCTACAATACACTATAATTTACTTTGAAAACTGATGTTAAAATTGCATCAATTCATGTTTCCTTAAAAACAAAACAGTTAGCATAACCATCACAACAAAATAATGTTAAAATAACAACAGAAAAAGTCATAGAAAATGTAGTCCTTATCAAGTAAGTATCGTTGTCCAGGTAAGGCTAAATGTAGGCTTTATCGAGAATCATAGCGGGTGCTTCATTAGGCAAAGCTTAGTTCTAAAAAAACAAAAGATCTAGTTCTAAATAAAGAAGTATAGGCATAGTTATGAACTCAAACATTCGCAGAAAAACGTGACAACAAAAACAATTATTTCCAATCGTTCTCATGATTCTTACACTGGTCCAATAAATGTCGTACAAGAAACAGATGTAATAACAAAACAACCACAATTACTATTTACGTATGGACAAAGACTCATTTGAATATAAAAGTGTATCATCTTGGTAGACAATTATTCTAATCTTGTTCCTTTAAATAATGACAAGTGAATTGCGATCTCACACTACCGGAAAAACTGGAAAGCATTTCCAATAATGATATTTTTTTGTTTGATATCGATTTGAATACGGCGCACGAGTCCCACGGTCGATAGTATCGTCTTAGACTCTGTCACACTGTGGCTCGAAGCAATTATTACTATTATAGTCGAGTAATAGAGGTTTTTTCCTCCGTTTATTATTAGAGAGGAAGTTAACTATACTTGCTTTTGTGTTAGAAGAAAAACGATAAAAATAACTGTTCTAGAGGTGTTGTGGTGTTTCGTAAGAAAATGGTTTTTCATTTTGATTAAGTTTTTTTACTGAATTCTTAATTTCTTGAAAAAAGTAAAATATCGTTTTGAAATTTGGTGTAGTCACAACACCCATTATCACCAAAAGATTATATCTCATTTTCTTTTGATATTTTTTGACGAAGGTTCGTTGATATTCGTTCGTCCCACATACCTTTTTGCAGCGATCTTCATATGTTCGCCGCCTTAGTGTGGCAATGTCTTTTTTTACTTACATAATCGATATTGACTTAATTATACGGCAAAAAGATCTTGTACACGCGCCAACCTCCTACTGATACACAGAAATGGTTGAGTTGCAAAAACTAACTGGGTATTCCGTAGCGTGACTCTGCTACATGATCGTCGCAGTACTAATTAACACTGACGAAATTATGCATGCAATTATGATCTTTGTTTTTAAAGTTCCAGCGCTTAGAACAGCTTGAAAGATTTTAGGTAATGGTGCAAAACATTGCAGTTTCACTGTTTTAGAAATTTTTGTACTCACTAAATGGAGGGTAAATAAGGATGCACAGGCGTTAAATCTTTGGTAACTGTTACTTTGAAGTATGATTCGGTAATAACTTTTAAATGCAATTACTCACGCGAAACAAAAGAACTAAAACGCATTTATTAAAGAACAAGGCTATAAGCTGGTACATTTTTATCTTTTGAAGCACCATTGTGATCAAGACAAGCGATTTCTTTTTGTCAGCTCGTTCTGTCTCACTGCTTGGCAAAAGCCTCCCTCCACTCCTTCCACCTCCCGTTTCCATGCTTCATCCTTCCAGTTTTGGAGGTCCATCCGTCCATCAGGTTTTGGAATCCATCCAGTTCGTTCCTTGACCTTGACTTACTGTCCCAGCTTTGTACTACTTGGGACCACAATCGGTCCGAAAAGCGGCAGACATGTCCTGCCCAGTGTTGAGCCACACCAGCTATCCAAAATAAGACAAAAATTTGAAAATAGATAAATAGACGTTATATTTTGGCTAGCAACAGCCTATGTACGCACAAGTGCTGTCTACGATCGCAATATGTTACTATTTAGACGTCCTACGTCAGTACTGCACGTGGTTCCAAAACAACGCTGACATACATAATGCCGCGGTTACAAGAGGTTAAGGTTTGACTATGTCGTCGTTGTCAAACTAAAATCTGCTATGTGCACTTTTTCGAGATTTAAGCTGCTACATTTTCACAGATTCACTCGGTGTGAAACTCGGAATCGCCCATGAAGGATTCTGTACCATCGTACAATATTAACGTCGAGCAAAAAACGCCAGAAAACACTTTTTCTGTATGAGGGACCTTTTACAATTTGTTGCTATAGCGATCATAGTAACACAGACTCTGTAATAATTTCAAGTGTCTACCTATTACGGTTTAAAAGATGGCAAAGGAACGGATTTAATAAGCGAAGTAATAGGGTTCTGTAGGCCTTTTTGATACGGTACCCTAAGGAAAAATCAACTTGCATATCATCTATCTCTCATCTTCAAGGTCACCTATTTTTATTTATATCGACGGTACTTTATTATTATGGGTCAATAAATAAAAGGGATCACGTTTAACACGGTGTCAATGACCTTTTTGTGAGTTTTTAAAGGTGCAAACGAACACGAGAAAGTGTCACGGCCTGTTCAGGAAAACCGCATTCGAAACCTCAAGTTCGCTGAAACCAAAATATTCGAAGAGGCTAATGACCTTACTGATTCACTTTGAACCCGTTTCGAAATGACCCTAAATTTGCTTAAATCACCTGTCTGTCAGGTTTAAAGTATCATCATCATCATATATCAGCTGAACGATGACCACTGCTGGACATAGGCCTCCTCTAGAGATAGCTACAATGACGGGTTCTGCGTTTGCCGCATCCAGCAGTTCTCCGCGACCTTTACCAGGTCATCGGTCCACCTTGAAAGTAAAGTAAGCCTTAATAAGTATTATTTTCTATTATGTAACAAGAAAGAAAACATCAGCATTGCCATACAATGAGACAATGCTGCCAGATTTTTGGCCACTTATCTCAAAAACGGCGAAGAGTACAAGTTTTTTTATGCCCAATGAGCTTCCCTTTTTCTCTTTTTTGACCTGCACATACCGTATAATTTTATTATTATTTCTAAGTTTATTTTTTATTTGTAAATTTAATCAATATAATAATATATTATTACTAGGAAAAAGAATAAAATTCCGAGGGAAGAAGAGGGGGTAATTCCCATATTAGGCTACGTGACCTTTTAAACGTAAGCCCTGCACCACACTGAATCATTCCTGAATAGTTAACCAGAAAACTTTGACGTCAATCACTAGTCAAAATCCGTCACACGTGCCGTTCGCTGTAATCAGTAACCCCGCCCATTTACGTTACTAATAAAAAACTATAAAACAGTATTACTATTTATGGTAAATGTATACAAACGTGGGCCTATCTATATTTTGAGAAAACCTTCATGACTCACGATTTTTATGATGATGCGGGTTTTTGATCAGCTGTACCACACACTCATACGTCATTGATGACGTCTTAAACGGTTCTAGGATTGGGAACTCTTGTGTCGGCACGAGCAAGACGAAAATAGATCCTGATGTCGATGTGCTTATACACGTAAACACGACTTCTGTTTACCTAAAAATGCACCTTAACTTTAAGAGCTTTTATTTCAATTTAACTTTTTACTTGCACTTCTACATTTTCGAAGATTCGGTCAGAGGTTGTTTGATTCTCAATGTTTATATGTTTTATTTTACATAGTAGTAGTTCCCGTTTCGCACAAATTAAAGCTCAAAACGTCACACCCCCTAAAACCAATGGCTTTTTTAGAAGATTGACAGTTAAAATTGCAATGAAATTACGAGAACGCACCCGCACAATTCCTAAAAAAAAATTACGCCACTGTTCGGCAAGTTCTTGTTATCAAACGATTATTTCGCGAACATGACCTCACGTCCTTACAATAGACATACACCTCTCATTGACCTCCTAATATGCATACGCAATACTCTGGCATTTCCTTTAGGCTTGGTACCTGAGAGCATTTCTAAGAACATAACCTCCTAATCTTAGGGGTTAGTCATCAAAATTTTTAAAATCATAAGCCGAATCTTATTTGATCGGTATGCTGAACATCCGTAAAATTTTACAGAATGGCCCCTATGATATGGTCATAAGTCACTTTTGAATGATTGTTGGATGCCGACACTGATATTTTGATTAGATCTTTTTTCTTTTGAGCGCGTGTTCTGAGAACAATATTGGTATATTTTCCTCATTTGAAACTGATTTCAGCATTTAGAACTTCACATTTCGTTGATAATTTAATTAACCTGGCACATAACAAATTAATTGGTTAGTAGTAGTAGTAGAGCTCTTTGTGAAGGAGCTCATCCGGGGAAGTACTATCACCATACCTATTGCCGTAAAGCTATTCCGGGTTGAAGGGTATGGTTGCCGGTGTAATTACAGGCACACGAAACATTTCAACTTTGTCTCTGGGATGGCAACGTATTTGCAAGGCCTCTGATATTGCAGATGTCCATAGGTAGCGGTGACAACTTAACATCAGGTGGGCCGAGGACTTGTTTGCCATCCAATGGCATAATAAATTGCTATTTTTAGGCAACATAAAAACAACTTTGTTTTGAAAACCTTTTACGAAAAGACGCTAATAAATAATTACTAATAAATTATGTATAAAACATTATTTACTAAGTTTGTATTTAATAATGTTATTTAAAACCTTTTCAAGGCTCGTGTTCCATACAAACTGTGAACTTTAAACGGAGGTTGTAACAATCGGATATGAGCCACCATAGAATAGCGGATTTGCATAAACAATGACTTATCATTGCATGGGGTTTTCTCTAACCAAACGTAATAACATTTTCTCGGTAATCGTATGTATCAGGATGTTCGAAATAACCCCTCATTTTGAATGCATTATTGTATATTACGCGCACCAGTTAGGATTCCCTGAGAGAGGCTCGCTTTTTGTGCGTTAATACGTTCACATGGGCCGTTGTTACACCGTAATGAATGAATAGGCATCTAAATTATATTGCCATTGATAAAATTTATCGAAGCGAGCGTTTTTAGCCTAGTTTTATAAGAAGTTTTAGGTAAAAATATAAAAAATCATCAACATCATTTTTACACTAGATACTAATATTACAAAGAGGAAAGATATTTTTTGTTTGTTTGTACCAAATAAGCTCCTAAACTACAGGGCCGACTTTATCCATTTTTTCTTCAATAGATAGTTTCATTATTCCTAAGTAACAAAGGCATATAACATCACGTTACGACACACGGGAGTGGAGCAGTAACCAAAGACATAACGCGATGAAATAAGTCACGGGACGAAGTCGCGGGTGGAAGGTAGTGTTATATGTATTTATCACTAAGCTAAGCTTAAGGCCTATTCAAACCTGAGCGATATTCGCTGCCGCTGTGGGTAGAGGTACATACCGCGCGGGTTTCGCTCAGGTATTTAGTATCAAGTACCGCGGCTAGAGTGACCTGAGCGATATTCGCTGCCGCTGTGGGTAGAGGTACATACCACGCGGGTTACGAACGGTAGCGAATACCGCTTAGGTCTGAACAGTAATATTACCGCATACCCACTGGGTTTTCTCTGCCGCAGACGGTAGCAAATACCGCTTAGGTCTGAATAGGCCTTTAATCATTCTTCTTTTATTTAAGAAACATGTAAAAATGGTTTTCTTTTCAAGATTTTTTCAATGTGAAAATAAATGAAAATCCGACGTCTTTTAACTGTTACATTTACCACATCAATTCCCCATCTAACTAACGACGGTGTAATACAAACTCTAATACGTAATAATGAGTCTTTTGTCCGCATTAACCACCTGATCGGCGCCATAATTAGCGCAAACAATGCGCCGGAGTCACGAGATAGATCGATGTGTAGATGTCGTTGTCAAGTTGTGCTACGAAATGTATCGGTTAACAGGTGGCTTGGAATTCGTCTTAGATATACAGGGTGGAAATTTATTATGCTACCTGGAGGGAAAGTACTCTAAATACTGAAGATAGCAAATTTTACTCAAAGGAAACATTCCTTTATTTTTAAAAAGAAACAGAACTGCATTTAAATAATTTTGAAAATACAGTTGCCACACCCGGGAATCGAACCGACTAAAATCCGAAAAAATAGCATCTTGTACTTTTATGGCACTAATCGATAGGGTCAATCATAAGGATCAAATCTCTGCAAACATGATAAATTAAATTTAAAAAAGCCATGAAATTTTAACCAAAACTTATTTTATTCGGAAGAAAAAATCGAGAATTGACTAATTTCATGCTCGAAATGAGCTCCATTTTCTTGGATGCACAAATTTATTCTTTTAAGGAATTCATTGTGAATAACTTTTAGTAGGGTGTTCTGCAGGTGAATATTGAAAATTGTTTGCTACCAAAACTCACTCAAAATGAGTTTTTTTAAAGGAATAAATTTGTGTATCTATGAAAGTGAAGCTCATTTCCAGCAACTACTTAGTTAATTTGTTCGTTTTTTTCGTCCGAATAAAATAAGTTTAGGTTAAAATTTCATGGTTTTTGTTTAATTTAATTTACCATGTTTGCAGAGATTTGATCCCTATGATTGACTCTATCGATTAGTGCCATAAAAGTACAGGATACTATTTTTTCGGATTTTAGTCGGTTCGATTCCCAGGTGAGGCAACGGAATTTTCAAAATTATTTAAATGCAGTTTAGTTTCTTTTTAAAAATAAAGGAATGTTTCCTTTAAGTAAAATTTGCTATCTTCAGTATTTAAAGTACTTTCCCTCCAGGTAGCATAATAAATTTCCACCCTGTATATTTAAGACAAAGCCCAAGCCATTTCTAAAAAAAACTCCTGAAGGATTACGCAGATCGCTTCCTGACAAGTTATGAAGACTTATTAGCCGTTTACTTTAATTTTTACCAAGAAACCTCTCCCTTCACGCATCACCAGGGGCCGTCGCATGCTTCAAAGACACCCGGAACCTATAGGTGTAGGACGTCAGCGCCGTCTGGACATTCCCGAACACATAGTATCCAGCGATCACGCCCGTCCGGCACATCCGTTGGTTATAACCTAGGTTATAATAAGTATTAGTTCAATTTCTTTGTTTTTTTTTAATACCTATGTAGAACAATAGTTCTTGGCCGACAGTAAGATGGTAAAAATAACGAAGTCGCAGGCAGTAGCTAGTCTGTACCTACTAGTATTATGAAGAGGAAAGATTATTTTTGTTTGTAGGTATCGAAAAAGCTCCGAAACTGCTGGACCAATTTAACATTTTTTTCACCAATAGATAGATATATTATTCCCGAATAACAGGCTATATAACATCACGCTACGACCAACGGGAGCGGAGCAGTAACCAAAGACGTAACTTATCGCGAGTGAAATAAGGCACGTGGAGGAAGTTGCGGACAGCAGCTAGTCATTAATAAATATACTTTATTTCCTTTTAGAGAGGTTTTATATTCGTAAACCACATTTCCTTAACAGGTTGATGACTCGAAAATTAATGGTTTTTTAAATAGGATAAAATCATTACTCATATAGGTAATATAATATAAGTCCGCCCTTGTACGGTGTATTTTTACATTATGTGCATAAAGATTAATAAATAAATAAATATAATTAAAAGTAGAAATAACACAATGACGCCATTTTGATATAAAGGTTTTCACTGAAGGAAGAAATATTAATAAATTAGGCGCTCTAAATTCTAAACGGATTTTTGGAGTTGGTATATTTATTTCCTAAAATAAGTAATATTTTAGTTTGAATTTAATATAAATAAGTATATTACATATTTACGGGATTATAAATTGGCGAGTTTAGGTATTTCCTTATGAGTTATAATTACTAATTTAATTAATTCGGTAAAATTATACGGTGAATATAATATTGCACTTTAGTGTGTTACGCATATATATTATAATACTATATAGGTAGGCACATGGAATTTATTGTCTGAAATATCCGAGTGGTTGTAGGAAACATTACGTTGTGTTACTACACACTGGTTTAAGGGATTTTTGTAACCTATTTTTCCTTTTACATCATCCGATCTAATTCAGGTAATGACAATAGTATGAATGATTTATTACATAACTAGGATTTTTCAAGGTAAACGATATTTTAAATTCTGTTTCCCTTCACATTTCACGTCGATTTATAAAATACTACGTATAAATTACGCAGTTTTGTTGTGAAGTTTCAGTCAAAATACCATTTACTTTCGATAGTTTTTTGTTGCGAAAAAAAGTTCCGTGTCTGAAAAACGTAAACACGTTTTTAAAAAATTACTACAAGCCGTACACTAAGGTTTACAAACAGAAGCGTTGTTGAGTGAACGCCAAATGTAATTACAGTATTATTCTGGAACAAAAAGCAGAACTCACCCCACCATGTGACATGCAAGTACTCACATTATCGAGTGTAGTAAAGTTAAAGCGAGTGCATGTAATAGGCGAAGAGATTATTCTGAGCGGCCAATCGAATGGGACTATTTTGGGAATGAGACCGAGAGGCGGACTCTCTCGGAGGCGGGATGGTGGAGCTACACCCCCGCTGAAATTTAAACGCATCTCTAAAATGGCCGAAATGGAATTTAAAAATAAACCCCGTAGAAGGACTAATAGCTACTAAGTCACTGCGGCGCTCCGTGTGTGATTGTGTGTGCTATCCCCACTAGAATAAGTTACATTTCAGTTGTATTGTATCAGAGATCTTTCTACATCCAATGTTACTTGTAAAACTTGCTGCAAACTTTTTACTTTACCGCTTAGTTTTATCAGTGTTTAAATAAATGCAATCAAAAAGTAAATATGACATACTTATTGCTATAACGTTATGATTTTTTTATATTTTTTAATAATAATATCTGGTGAAAAGCACATAAAAAGAAACAATTCCCGACAGAAATTACATATAATTGTTTTAATACAAAGGTTGGAAGTTATAGTTTTAAATTAATTTTAAGTAACTATAAGCTTTAATATTGTATAATAGAGTAGTACATAGTACATTTAATATTAGATGATTATCTTATAAATAAATCTTTATTGGCCATTAATTATTTTTATCATGAATACAAACAAAACTAAACACTAAATCAATTCATGAAAAAAAAATAACAATATAAACTCTTATCAAAACAAAATGAATTCTTATCAAAGCTGACACAGATAACTTTTAATAACCGTAATAAAACGTAAACAAAAAAAAACACCCAGAAAAACATGTTTACAGCGGCCAGGAATCGCATTTTCACATACCCCTAGGATCCGGTTGTTGCCACATGTATTTATTTGAACAAGCTATTGCGTAAGAGCATGTGCGCTTACGTCCTAATCTCGATCGACGTCGTACCCGTGACGTAATCGCGGGCCCTCTAAATTAAACAATCGGTTTTTTGCACCCTTTATCACGGGAGCGCCGACCGGCCACATAAAAGCCGTGGAAATCCGTTCAGGACACACATTACACGTAACGCGGCGAACTGAACATATCCGCTCTAGAGATCGAACTCGAACACGACGCCTGTTAATCACGTAAATTAAATTCATTATACAGAATACGCACGTGCTTACACCTGTTCTAAATTTGAAATTGTGAAGTGACAGTGATTTTTTTTTTATATGTGACAGTTGTTGTGACTGTTTATGCCAAAGACTTTTTTTATAATGATCTGTGATAAATCGATTAATATTAAAATGATCGATATGTGCACTTGTTGCTGCAACGGATGTTCCTCAAGGAGACAAGGATTTACTTTTAGATATAGTAAGTTTCTGTTTTAGATTTATTTATGGCTTGTTAAAACAGTGATTGTTAAATTAATGGGATTTTAGATTGATAAAGGTAATTAGGATTTCTCATAAATATTCCTCGATTAATCTATGAATTAATTAATAGTGTTGTAGTATGAACTCGTGATGCATTCGAAAGTAATAAATGTCATGACTTATTTCTGCGCATAATGATGACTTAAAACCAATGACCTAATCTTAAACAGTCATACATATACATAACAGATGATAAGATATTCAGACATTACCTGCGTACTATTTCAGTTCATAGGAACTCTGGTCAATCGGTGACCTAATATTACTGGCAAAGGAAGTGATGTAATTATACCAATATCACTTTCTATTCTTTGGAATATCGGCACTGATAATACGAGGAAATTACGCGTTGTGACTTGTTGAGTGGTTACTCATTCATTATGTCTGTTCGTGATCCCATCACTAGTCACAGAAATGTCATAAAATAAAATAATGTAATTTTTAAAATGCGATTTTTAAAATGTTGACGTCATGTGATAACAAAAAATAACAATGTTCGATATTTGAATAAAAATGAGACCGGAAATAGCAGTGTTTAGATTCCACAGATGATTGCTCGCTTAAATCACTTTTTACATAGCTCGATTTTTTATAAATACCATAGAATCAAATCATCTCAGTAAAAATAAATAATAAGGAACATTCCAACTTCATAGATAAGAAAACGGCTTACCTCAATTAAATAGTATTATTGATAATAAAAATAAAGTCTCGCTACTATAATTAGTCACCCAATAATTGGTGAAAACTGGCGCCCATCGAAAGCTCGCTTTGAAGATTTAAAACAGTTTATTTATATTAGTTCTCAAGGTAAAAGAACTTCTTGTAAAAAGTTTCGCTTATACACATCGATAAACTAAACCTGACACCTGGCTGTCGTTCGATTATGTAAATATCGATAAAACATCTATTGATACTAAGTAAATACCGTTTATTCGATCTTCAGCTTAACGACAACCGTCAATAGCCATGAATTATACACTAACTTAACCCCGTGTAAGACCACATACATTATAACCATGCACTTTTCTCTCACACGAAATTACCTTATCCAGTTTTGACACAGCATAAAACATTTCCTTCCGCATAACTGACATACTGAATATTTCCGAGCCGCGTGTTAAGTATTAATTTTAGCCTGTGCCATGAAAGGGGTTAAGGGTACGAGCACAATGAGTAAAAGCTTTCGAATTGTACGCACAACGTGTGATTTATATTGTGGCTCGCAAACAATGCCATTTCACGTATTGGCAATGCCTAGGCGGCCGCAGGCGGACTCTGTCGCGGAAGCTAGTCTTTATGTTTACGGTAAACTTAAATTAGCTGCTGAAACCATGTTGGTAAAGGAATTTTACGGTGGATTATCTGCTGCAAGTGTGTATTCGGTATTAGCAGACACGCTGAGCACGGTCTACGAGACATCACGAACTCTGCAATAAATAATGTTAATCCTTCCTTTATCTTGCCTCCGAACTTGATCTTGAGGAACAATTATAATACAATCTGCATCCGCCTCTATTCAGGTCAGTATCATAGCCGAGCACTTTAAATTTCAACAAAAAAGCTATTTACATGGCAATGGCAAACCTTTTATCGGTAATTTTAGCGCTACACTTTTTTAAAAGAGAAACAAATCATCATAAGATACGTAACGGACGCCGCGGCTGAAGGATAGATGGATAATATTTGCTTAAAACAACGTGTAACATATCAACGTAGTAGTATTAGAGTTTAAATATATTCACTACTAGCGAATACACGCTACTCCGCCCGCTATATTACAAACGCTACACAACACACAAATATTTCACTTAAATAACTTCCGACACAAAACAAAACGTCATTGTAGCTCAAAACTAGTACTCACAACTCGCGAGAATGTACTCGTTAACTCAACAGGAATTTCGAAGCTTTCCTCTGACAAACACACAGACAAATCCACGCGATGTTTTGCATCAATTATTTAATGGTCAGGTAGCACGTAAATAACGAAAGCCGTTTTAAATATTAAAATGAATTACGAAACAACGAGTCTTGTTTATGAATATCTTAGATCACTTCGTAGCACTTAAAATTCAATATTTGTGACATGACGAATCGTTTTATATTTCACGGATCTAACGACTTTCTACGGGGTGTGAGTAATAGTGAGCTCATGCTTCACGGTCTTGACATTGTGGGCTTTCAGTAGTTCACGAAGTTACTGTAGCGAAAAATTCGGAAAATCCGTGAGTCATCCATGAGACAACCGCCGGAAAGGCCTGCTACAATTATACCATTTTTTTCGCATAAAAAGTTAATCGTGTATTAAATGAAAGGCGTGTTATTATGTCAGTAATCGGAAACGATCGCGATGGGAAACTCCTTTGTGTAGACGAGAGAAAAATATTGTAAACCCACTAGGTCACTTGGCCTCGGTAGTGGTGTAGCCTTTACATAAATCACGTTTCTGAATGCTGAAAGTGATGTAATTATGAAGTATTGGTAATATTTATTTATTTTATTTTTCTTGTTTTTATTTTACAAATTAAAACTAAAAAAAAAAACTAAAAGTTATACGAAACAAAATCAAAGTAAATTAAAAAAAAAAATATTACAAATACAACGTTCTAAAAATAAACCACAATCATAATTATTCGATATTGACACTATCACTAAGCAGACGTACAATGGCATCGCCTTGTTAACCACGAAACAAAAAACGTGTCAATGTAAACACTGAGATGCTCGCTCATATCTGTAAACCGCAGGCCACATGCTACAAACATTACCCACAGACACATCTTCAAACAATCAGTATACCAATTTTTACTAAAGAGGTTTGTTTTCTGTGTTGAAGGATTTGTTTGAACCGTACGTAGGTGAACCATGCTATCTGTGTCAACCGAGTCTTTCCCAGACTTGGCACACTTTTTACTCTCAGTTTACTTTCTTTCGTAGTCCTTGGACTCTTTCGCTTGTTTCTCGTGTGATGACCAATCATTGACAAGTGAAGAAGAAAACGAAAGTTGTTTATAAATCAAACAGCCGCTAAATCTAGGTGCTCATTTGCATAAACTAGTTAATGTATCATTTTAATAGTATAAGTACTTATCGTACAATGTGTCATTATCGTACCATGAAAGTACTACAGAATGAGCAGCACAGATTAAATTACTAACAAATTATTCACATTCTACGCCTACACAATAATAATAACAAAAGCTGATTATTTATTGGAGTAATAGTATCGTAATATTTAATCATTATTAAGATTAGCAAGGGTTACTGTTGTGAAGTGCGAGGCGCGACTAATGCCCGATAAAAACTTACTTTAGGATAGACTCATCGATGAATCACCGCGAGGTCTAACCGAATAAATGTTCACTTGCACAAGATGTGGAAACAGACGGCCGTGGAGACGCGCCTTTATATAGACCAAGATTTTTTTTGCAGTTTATTTTATTTTAATTAACATATTAAAAATTACCTATTTAATAAACAATTATGACTAATAAAGGTATGATAACGAAAATAAATCTCGAGTCCTTTGCCTGATAGCAGAATAGATAATAGAAATTCAGTACATAATTTCACAATTCGTAGTAATTACTGAAGAAATGATGAAAGTATTACCGTAACGTAAAATAATTTTCATCATTTTTATTTGTTATTGATCATTAAATAGATCAAAAGACTTGTGGGCGGACGTAAAATGTTGTTTGATTTAAAAAAAAGTATAAATAAATAATTATAGGGCGAAGGAAGTCTCCGGGAGGGTCGAAGTTCACTTTCCGGCGGGCGGGTAAGGGATTTCGCATAGTGTTTGACCGGCTATTTGACGTACGGTGCCGCATTTCGGTGCCCATTCAACGAGCGGAGGCTGCTCGCGCGCCGGTCTCGCACACTCGCTCCGGTGACACACGCTCGACAACACACAACACTTTTTAATCCAGTGCTAATATTACTACAACACTAGTGACTTCCAAACTCAAAAATAGTGTTCTAATTTTTAAGTGTTGACAGTTCGCGAGTGTTTTGTTTTTTTTTTGCGGCCAGTGACAATAAGTTCGATCGAAAAGTTCTTATATTATTTTCCGACATTTCGTTTATCGGGATTATTTTGTTCGCATGAACATGGACTTGCCCAAAGGAGCTACATCAATGCGTTGTTCATGGATGTCTTTTTAACTGGTGTGTGTTTATATTATAATTTTTATTCAAAGCCTATTTCGTCTTAATTATTTTGTTTGACGAACTCAAGTGTGCGGCTCATTCGCGCGTCGAATGTAAACAATTGACATTCATTTTGTGGGTAAGCTTTAATGAACGCAAACTAATAAAGCTATCATATTACCGTCTACACAGATTTGTTGAATTAAGATTTTTCTTGACATTTAATTATTGACTTTATTTACGAGGCATAACAAAAGTAAATATTAAATAAAGGAGTTTATACAAATAAAGGTGACCATAATTATTATAATAATAACGATTTCATTTCCTTGTTATCGTAACGTAACATAAATTTATAACTTCTACTATCTCAATTAAATGTATACGGAATCATATTTACTTACCATAAGAAATGTAAATTAACAAATAAACTATACTTATATCACTAGTGCATTACCATACGTAACTTCCTTAGAAAGACGGACATACTAAAGTACTGAAACTCTCAATTCCCACAAGGTGAAAAGAGACATGACTAATTGCAATACAAAAATCGATGTCTAAGCGAATTCAATGATCATTTTTGGAAGTGAACAATGTATCGAGAATCGAGTACGGTGCTCGAATCGTGTGAGAATGTTCAACATTGGGCCCGTCGGCAATCGATCAAAGGGATTTTTCGCTGAAACACGCCCGCGATGTCATTCGATACTGACGAGCTTTGCTTTCTGTATTCTTAACATTTGATCGCTCAGTTGATTTTGTTTTTGACAACGATAATTGTTTAATTTATCTCAAGTTGTGTCGCGTTAGAATTAACTTAATGGTTCAAGATTTTATGTACAATAATGACAGACATGTGGGATTCCAATTTTGAAATCGTGAGAGAATCCAATCTTAGCACACTAAGTTCGGACATGAGCAAAATTTAGAACTTTGTTTTGTTAAGATGTTAATAAATCATTATTTGACTGTATCATTAAAAATGTGTAACAGCTTACTTTGTTTCACAAAAAAAAACTATAGAAAAAATAACAAAAAAGAAGACATAAAAATAACACGTTGAACATTTATTCCGAAACAAATGATTACCTAGATCACAAACGGCTGGGGAAACCCCACGTTGGAAAAGTCACAGTCTGTACCCGGTTTTCGCGGTAACAATTATATACGTTAGCATTGTTTGATGATCTCGTCAATATAGACGACGCTACTGACCACTCACAATGGCCACAGACTAAAATAATTGTAACACAGTAACGCCGTCACAACACAGTGTGTCAACTTTTTTACTCGCGTTTTTTTTATCGTATGGCGTTACGCCGTATTTACTTAACATAAATTATATTGTCAACGACACGAATTGACCTAATGATTCACTGACCATAAACCTCGGTTTATCCTCGTGTGACGTAATACAAAAATGTAAACTCACTGTAACATTCAGCCGATGTGATAATAAACGTAACATGTTTGATTTGCTGTTCCGAATAACCGCATGGGACAAACCATATAGAAATATTATCGATAACCGCATCATAAAAATAAAAATAGAATGAGTGTAAAAATAGAAACAAATGAATCACAATTTACCTAGTATCTTTAAAATTCAATAAATTAATGCTTGTAGCAAAACCAAATATAATTATCGAACTTATTATTGCCTACTGAAAGTCGGTATATTTTCTTTGTGGACGCTCAAGTGACTAATAAAAACTGCAACAAGTACTTTCTATGTTTTAGCACTCTGACTGAACAAAGCTGAGCTTTCAAAGCCGGTGGTGCTTCCTTTTAAAAGTTTGAAAACATCGCCTCGACGGAATTGCTTGGGACATAAAACATATTTTATGGCGGCGGCGCAAAACATCAAAACCTTCAATAACTGTCAAACGTTAAATCGAACAAGGCGAAACATATGAATATTTGTGCAATAACAAAAACAATAGACGTGACGCTTGCCGCTGACGAGTGTGACGTCAAAAAATATGTGAAATATCATCTCCAGCAGCCATTAATTCCATCGCATACTGTAATTATTTAATAATAGCTATAAAAAAATGAATATTCCATCTCTAACAAAAATTGAAATTAAATCACTTGAAAATAAACTAAAACGGCTGCAGCAATTTTCGTAAACTAAATATGGCTTCCAAAAATAAAGGCAATTTCCCACAAGCCAAAATTGATGAACAAAAATCACGTCCGCCTCACGCATCCCACCCCGGGCTAATGGTCGGTGTGAAAGTGCTCGCAGATGAAGATCGTACAGACGTGTATGTAGCAACGTTACCACAATCACGCACCTTATTATTTTTTATGTGACCCCACGGATACACCGCCTCTGAACTCAAAAGTCCCACAAAGTTCGTTCCTAAACGTGTAAATATTTTTTCCTTCTAAGTTATGCAACGCGTTCAAGGAATCTTCTTACCGAATCCAAACAAGACTCAAAACGTGAGCAAAACGCGTCTGATTGAAAAGATTTTATATCCCTTTATCAATTCTTGTTAATCACAATCGTAAAGATAGTAACAGTATCACCACAATAATGATTACATATTACTTACGGTATAAAAAAATCCGCTGCAGTGATTTAAAAATGAAGGTTAATAGTCAAATTTTTTGTTGCAGGTTTTCCCAAAAAGCTTTTGGTAGCTACTTCAGTACTAGTGATAATAGCAATGGTTGTGATGCCATCCGAGGCGCGGACGCTAGAACACAAGATCAGGCATGAGAGGCGGCAGCACGACGCGCTAGCACTAACCAAAGACATGAGGATGAAGTCCGACGCCCGCATGATGGAGCACAGGCGGCGGCCGCACAGAAAGCAAACCGTCCTGCCACAAACCAAAGACTCACAAGGATTGGTGAGACTACAGAAAAACGTCCACTCAGACCGTTTTAAGAACGCGACGAGAAAAATCATCAAAAAACTGAAGAACACGAGGAGGTTCTTCAATGAGGAGCGAAGAGTTCTCAACGAGACGCGGGAGTACAGGGACGGCATGCCCGACTGGCTGCCCACCATCAACTTCGTCGATATTCACTTCTTCAACTACAAAAAACGCGGTGCGACCATCTCCGAACGCAAAGTGAGTACTTTTTGCACTGATTAACTATACACCAAGTTTTTGCCTTGACAGTAACACAAGTTTGAAAGTAGTCTATCATTATATTATTAGATAGGTTTAAAGTCTCCTAATAATAACATAATTCGATGTAGGTATAGACAAACTGTGATGTAAGAAATGTCGAGTGCCGAATGCCTTAGATAAGATTATTTCCGCTTCCATTCAATGACCTCATTGTAATCGACAAGTTTTAGCAAGTTGGGGTGATTAAATGTAGATCATAATATTATTAACAAATAATGTGACACAAGACACAATGAATCGCAATATGTTACTATGTTTGAAGTAATTTTAATGCAACTGACACTGTAATTATTACGGGCGATCACTCGCGTCGAGGGTGTGGTGGTCCGGCCCATCACTCTTTTTGCCCGTTCAATGTTTTTACGTTATTTTTAATTTATTTTTGCTTTATTTGAGACAAAGGATCCACGGGTACATTAGCCGTGCTCGAGGCTTCACCGTTGCAACTTAAATGAGGTTCCGACGATCCAAATTACATGTGGTCGGCCTTTGTACCGCGTTTATTTACTTCACATTGTACTTAAGGGCAATAACAACAAGTGCAAGCCCTTAATTTCAAAAGCCGCTCTCGTTTGAAAATCGCTGCAGCTTAAGTGTTTTATATGTAGAACTTCATTATAGAGCTGTTAGATTGAAATCACTTAATTCTGCGTTGATTTAACAGATTTCTTTTTAGTTAATTTGATTTAGATTACGCCATAAATTCAATTTTGCTTGCCGATATTTAATTATTTGAATCAACTGACTATAGAGTAAATGGAAACATTACCAAACCCACTCCAAATTAAATTATCACCCTCTTATCTAGATGATGCGTTCGAAAAAAAATTAAACCGCCCACAATTCATTACCATTAAATGTTGACCCCCAATCACTGGCTCACACACGTTATAAATAATACATTGGGCTAAAGCTAAGGGCTCATTTAATACTTGCTATATATAAATCAGAGGCTTATGGTTAGCGCTTGTGGGAGCAGAGCAAACTAAGGAGCCAGTTAAATGTTTCAAGGAAATTTGCATAGATTGACACCGCATGATTTCACTCCGCACACGCGATCCTAAAACCATGGCTCAACACGCATCCTACACGTAGGTATCTTAGCACAACACCTTATAATTATGATAAAAATTGTATTCAGTTCATCGGTTGCTCGTACCGGTTTCGGTTCGTAAAAATATAAAACACACAAGCAATATTTAACGAGCCTTCAATAAGCCTCTCTTTATTATTTACCGAACACACATCTGGAGTTCGAGACTTTCTGTTATGTATTCATATTGGTCACCCACTAATTAGTACACAAAAGTTAATGCGACGCGAGACAATAAGTGTGTGTGCATTCGGAGCGTCACATGTCCTTACACACTCGACGACGTCTGTGCCCGCGACGCACAGACCAAATAATTTCCTAACATAGCGGCCCGCAGACGAGCAGTGCACCAACCGATGAATATTAAATATTTCTTACCTATGTCTCCAGCCAGTCAATGTACGGCCACTTAAGAAATTTAAATATTTGACATTGGGCAAAGGAAAGCGTTAGAATTCAAGTGATCTCTACGCTCCGGCTTTAGTTGACATACGAACAATTTAAAAATTAAATACTGCTCAAATGAGACGTTAAAATAGAGGGCCCGAAGAAAGAATAATGTGGACACACGATTCATGTTGGTTTAATTTATCGGACCCTCCAAGTTCCCAAGTTAAAGCTTTTGAGTGAAGAGCACTGTGCATAATTCCGAAGGATACTTTTAATTTGTAGTGGATTTGTTTTCACACAATTCTGCGAGTCACGGCGCGACAGCGGCCGGCCGGTATTTTCAGTGTTTGAATAAAGGGCAGAAATTCCACAAGTTGGAACACGGTGCGCTTTCACAGTGACAAGGGGCCGGGGCTTTAGCGGTCGCTCGGAGCTAGTGTTTGTACAGTATTTACGATTTAACAAAACAACACGAAATGTTAAAAACACATTATTTGTCCAAGTGAGACGAATGTGAACTTACGATTCCGGAGTGCTGCGTTTGTCTGCGACACGTCTCGGAGGTTAAGCTCGCCTCTTTAAGGCAAATGTACGGCTTATTGTCGGGTTTTCAGGCTTTTAATACACGACCATATTTGCTCACACAGCCCGACGCTTTTATTATCGTTCGCCCCGACAATTTCTTCGGCGTCGCGCCTTCACAATAGTTGGGAAAACGCAACGGCGAGTACTCAATGCTTTTATGAACCGTAAAATATTAACGATTAATTTTAGAATCGATTGTTTATTGCCTTCTAAATACTCGGAGGATTAAATAAAGTCTGTACATGAGGGCTGGTGTCTTATGGTTTCATAAGACGCCATATAAAGGCAGGTCGAGCGCAATAATAATAAAATTTCAATTCAATATTTCCTGTTGTTGTAATTTAAAAGCCAGACACTAAAGTCAGACTACCCAAATTAAAACAATATGAGACCTGAAAATATTCACGACTAGACAGCTGGTGAAGTGAATCACTCATTCATTCAGCCGAGTACGTTAGTAGAGGAAGCTGGTGACATACGAATCGACACAAACAAAAGCCGAACGGCTCAGGTTCACGTTCCGGGAACAATGAGTGATGAGATGAGTTCATTCATTAGCCGCTAAGTGGAAGCAGGAAGAATTGCACGTTAATATTATATTAGTCACGATATACGTTTTACGTAATTTTCAACACATATTTTACTTAAACATAATATATTCTAGGAATGTTACAGCAGCAGATAATTTCAATATGTCACGAATGAAATAAGTACCTAATACTAAGAAATGATTATTAGGTAACATTCATGCTACAGTTTAAAATGACGATACACATTTGGACAAACCGCATATTAAATAATAGATAAAAAGCTATTAACATTTTTTTAAACAATTAGTGCGTAAATCCCGGAAAAATCTATACTTACAGTCATTTACCATAACGACTAAGAACTAACCGCAGAGTTTATAATTAAAGAACATTGTCACCAAGTTCTAATATTAATCATAAACGTGAATGTGTCTCATAAAAATAACAATCAAAATATTAACTAGCTTATGGCCGCGGCTTCCTTCGCATGGAAGACAAGAGTACGATAAAACATAACCTATGGCACTTAGTATAAAAGTAGCATTATATCAGTGAAAAAAAAATGTTTCTAATCGGACCAATACTTTCAGATGATACCTCAAAAAAGCAGAAGAACATAAAAACAATCAAACTTCACCTCTTTATAATATTAACATAGACAAATACGAATGTAGAAATAAGTCACATTTTTAAAGGACAATAATAAACGATCCATTACAAGTACCGAGGTGAACCGGCTAGTCTGGTGCAGTAGGTATATAAGTTATACGTATATACAGAACTAAGTAAACGCATCATTGTCTATAAAGAACGTGATATGTCTCAGGGAGACCATTTTCATATTTAAATATGATATATTTAGATTAGGTACCTATATTGTGATGGACCTTTCTGAAAAACGGTAGAAAACATAAATGGAATTTCGTTTACGAAAATTGCTCCAGAATCCATGAGTAGTCTCATTTAATCCATCTAGGTTATAGCAAAGTTCGGCGTACTCATGTATACGTATAATATTAAAATAATTATTTAAAAGTCAATCATAAAAACCAACAACATTATCCCAAATTGAGAAGCCATTAGACGCGCTTATGCAATTCGTTAGAAGACAAGTAGACTAGAAAATATTGATGCATTCGGTTGATAAAACCTGGTCATTGATAATCAACATCGTGTCACAACTACGCCCACAAGTAATGGTATGTGGCACTGAACTACTGACGAAAGCTTCTTCAAGCTTACTACAAAGTTACTAACAAGCTTACTTAACAAGGCAGATCTATTAAATGCATCCATACCTGCCTATGAATGGAATACAGCTACAATGTCACTTTTTAATACTTGTTAAAATCCTAAATACATTCTTCAATAATATGATCATAATTACAATAATCTAGAATTCTAACCTTTACCAATAAACTATGAATGTCAAGTAGTAACAACACTCGATTATGTCATTCAACTACAACTACCAAGTTTATTACAATTCTTTACGTAATTATTAAAGTAACATGCAATTACAAATGATTTATTGCATCTCAAAATAAACGTTTGATGTAATGCAGAAACGCCATTGTTATAACCGCAATCTTATAAGAATTGTGCACAATATTGACAATATGAGATCGTAAAGATCTTATTTGGCACTACCTGTCGTTAAGATTGGGATTAAATAAAATAAAATTACACCAAACTTATGTTCGTGCCATCCTTTTAAACTAATCCTTCCATTTAAAAGCGAAAACACCATTAAAGGTGATAGGTACATGGTTATTAATTGAAAATAATCCTTAAAAGATAATAACGTAGGTACTTTGAATTTCAAATTGCTAACAGCCCAACCGTACTTTACGCTTTAGTATTGTCTTCTCCTAAAGAAAATGGCGATCCGACGAAGTCTTAGAGTTATAAACACGGAACACAGTCGTGCCTCGTATAATAATCATCTAGAAAGTGCCATTAAAGTGAATTGTTAAGTAAAATTTCGTTTAAATACAGTTGTAGTATAAATATATTTTGAATACGATTGTAGTGTTAATAGCGTCATTCGAATAGTCATACCGATCACAAATGCCCACGGCGCTGCAGCCTCGACACAAATTTGCCGCGACGTAAACTATCCTCGATATGACGCGCTTAATTCACACATAAGCTTCTTCGCACTATGACCCTTTTAATAGACAGCTGAACAGTTGTAAAAGTTTATTACTGTATAATATATTATCTCTATTAACTTTATCTATTTGTTAATCGACATCTTTATTTGCATAATTCGAGTATAAAGTAGTTAGGACCAAAAACTGTGCAGCACTTCCGAAGGCACTATTCTGGGGCCACTTACAAGTCTTTAAGTAGTGATATTTTTTATCATATTTCTGCATCATAACTGATAAACCCACGACACTTTTATAAAAAAAAACAACCTTCATTACGTCGATATTTTCTGATGTCAGCACAATGACGTTTGGGTATAATAATTGAAAGACAATGAACGTAGTTATCAATGACCGTAATATCAGGGATTTCATTCATTGATATCATTTGTAAATTCCAATTAGCTAGACCATTAACTGTATCATTAACTGCTAACAAAACGGATGTTAATTAATCATTTTATTAAATACTTGTTTCTTTTTGTTACAGTTTGCGTATCTGATGCCGAAGCTGTACAAATCCCTCGTGGAGTACCAGGAGATCTTCAAACTACTCATTAAAGTTGAAGTTGAATTCGCCGACGACCCCTTCTGCAGCTATAACAAAACCCGCCATGAATTAATAGGGAAGACTCTTCAGAGATTATACAGCACCATAGCTGAAATAAGAGAAAATATGGTAACTGTAGGCATACCAGTGCCTCAGGTTAGCAAAAACAAAGACTTGCATGTCTTAGAAATGAAGGTTGACGCGCCGCAGTGTCTCAAGAACGACTACATCGCGTTCAGGGCGTACGGCAACCTTCTGAACAACTGGTACTCAGAGTTCAGGTGTCCTCGAGGCAAGAAGGTCATCACCAACAACAGCAGATGCGCCGCCTACGAGGCCAAGCTAAAAGAAAAGAAAGATAAAAGATATAAGAACACAGAAAGATAGAATATATGTTTGTTCAGTATTGTGACGTAACTTAATCTTCGCTTCGACTAATTATTTATTTAATTTACAATCGGTATAGTCCCTGTTGTACTTATTTATTGGTAGGTCTGTTTGCGTTCGCGCACGCTCTCTAACACGACAGATGTTGGTTGTATTCGAAGTGCTTGACGAAACAATGTTTTGTTGATTAAGTATTGGGTACTTTCTCTGTGATATTTAGTATTCTGTAGATATTAATCATTAATTTATTGAAGTTTTAGTTTTTAAGCCTTTCTGTTCAGTTCCTTTGTACTTAACTGTTATATTTTCTGTTTCTCGTTACGACGAAGCTTTATTTATAAGTTTATCTTAATTTATTGGATTTTAACTGTCTGTACTTATTTATTTAATTTATACTAATCTCTTTAATGCTATACAATGGATTCTGACTTCTATGCAGTGCATTAACAAAATTTAACTTAATATCTCTCTTATGAATGTATCTCGAGTATTATTAGCAGGCAAAACATGCCGTTTTAGCCAAGAAAGACTTTTAGCCTTATAGTAAGTTGCTTATTTATGTAATAAGTAAATTATACATAAGTTTGTATAGAAATGTGCCGTTAGATGTTAGTGAATTAATGAACTGAATACCATGTGAATATTACCTACCTATGTTTTATACAAGAGTTGCATTATTTTCCAAATGCAAATGTTGTTACTACATGTGAAATTTAAAGTACATGATTTTAAATTATAAAATGAAATAAATGGATTCAATCACGTCAGCTTGTGTTTACTTCAACTCACACCTTACCACCACCTGTTGGAATGATAACCATACAAAGGAATATATCAAAAATAGAATGAAGTTAATCACAGGAAGATGTAGTAGCCGCAGGGTGTAGTACACTGTAGCTGTACTGTACTGTAGATGCTACCTAAATTTGTTGAAGAACCACCATCACGCCTGTATTCCCCGAAGGGTTAGGCAGAGGTGTACCGATGTACAGCCACAGTCTGCCGGTATATTTATTTTTTATGCCGGTTTATTTTTTTATTTGTTGAAGAATAAATAAATAAATACCATAATCTATGAAGATAGTTTGTAATTACAAATGCTTGATTCATATTCAAAATAATGATAGTATAGAAGCTTTCGACACCCAATAATAGTTACAGTTTATTAAATAACGTACAGGTGTCTATGTCTATGTATACTGTGTATAACTAAACAACCTTTAAACTGATCTGCGATCGCATTATGCAGTAGCTAAATATTCGTCTTTAACTTAACGTTACGGCCTAACGCATGCTATTACGCACCTTTGGGGTGTATTAAAAAAGTCGTGAGGTCCTAGTGTCGATTCTTAAGTAAGGTTAAGTCTTGCTGGGACTACTCTAATAGGAATTTCTCACGCCCGGACACTGATTTGTGATGTACTGTTCAAATCAGATATTATGGTTCATGCATGACCTCTTAGGACGCTCTTTAGACATAATATAAATATAACAAGTAATAAGACCATCCGACAAACCCAGGGCTATCAACTCCGCCGCCAAACCGCTGACTGGCTAATCTTTCTCACAACAAGACTTTGTAAAAGTCTTTTAAAATCAGATTTTTTTCCATTTTATACCGGCAACATAATAAACGGAATAATGCCGCGAAATAAAAATTGTGCTAAGAAAACTAAATAGATCCAACTTTTCCATTTTATACCGGTAACATACTCGTAATAAACGGAATAATGCCACAAAATAAAAATTGTGCTAAGAAAACTACTAGACCCCAGCGGAAATTTAATCTTAACCGATATCCTACAGGAAATAGTTGTAATAAAACTGAAGGTTAAATATAATTTAACTAAACGTAAATCTATACTAATATTATACAGAGATTTTTTGTTAGTTTGTGCCGATTAAGCTCCGAAAATGCTAGACCGATTTTAAGCAAATTTTCACCAATAAATAGCTACATTATTCCTGAGTAACATAGGCTATATTACATCAAGCTACGACACACGGGAGCGAAGCAGTAACCAAAGACGTAACTTAAAACGGGTGCAATATGGCACGCGGGTGAAGTCGCGAGCGGCACCTAGTAGCAAATATAGTAGACATAACCTTTACAAATAAGCTAACTTGTAGACGTTAAATTATGTAGTTACAAGCTCATAATTCGTATCTAATCACTCAGGTATTTACCTAAATGTTCTCGAGAATCTATGGGACACACATTTTTGATGCCTTTATATGGCGTGAAGTTCAGGTTCTGTGCCTACTTGGTAAATAGCTGGTGCTTGGTATTGACATTTGGAAAAATATTTTTCGTATTGTACGATATTAATTAATTTTTTTATAGATTACTATTTAATATAATTATTTTAAGCTTTCTCTCCAAAACCACATGCCCGAGATTTTTTAATTTCCTACAACAATACTCCTTTATGAATCAAAGACATTAACTGCATGCCATTTCTAAATCTCATCAAAATCGGTTCAGTGATTTGGGCGTGAAAACGACACAGACAGACACACGTAATAACATATTTACTTTCTTAAATGTCAAAATCTAGGCATCTTGTTTCAAAACACGGAGGCAGGTAACAATGGTAATGGGTATGATGCCAATATTAATTCTTATGTTTACAATTTAATTACCGTCATAGTTTTACTAATTAGCGAATATAAGAATGAAGAACATCACATGTGCAAGCATTTGAATATGGAATTATTGCAATTATACAATTATTAATAAATCTTAAAAAAAACTGTACTTACAAAAATATCAGTACTTATAATATTACTAACTATTATAAAGATAATATTGAATAATTTATCTAGTTACCTACCAAAAATTCTCCAACATTCAATAACGGGATATTGAATGTTATGTCAAAAAATCAAAATCAGAAATCCGAAATAATCTATAACAATTTTGTAAATTGTTAAAAAAAAATGGAAATAGTTGTGACTATAGCGCCCTCTTTGTGAAATAAATAAACTAATCTGAAAAGTTTCGCTACTCGTTACTAGATGGCAGTATAACAATTTACTACGACGCCATCTATCCTCATATTTATGTACTATATGAAAAACTGTATATATTGCTAATACTGCTTTTCGCCAAGAGATGTCGCTATACACAACTATTAATTAAATTTTGTGACCTATTTCTCTTTACAAAGTAATTATAAATAAGAAAATTATATTTTATAATGAGTGCGTAGTTATTATTTTCTTAAATAATCATTACATTTCAGGGATAAACAAAATAGAAATAATGCAAACAAGCCACCTACCACATAACTTTTATAGTTCAGTTTCATTGTGGTAGATGGCGCTAACCAATAACGACTGCGGTACAAACTTGCGTGCCCCATGTCCATTCTAATAATGTATTAGGTACCTTAGAAAAGGGAGTACCGGTTGATGATATTGTCTGTACCTACCTATTAAACAGAAGAATTAGTGACTAATTTTTTTATAGTTTCAGGTACCTACCAAAATAAGCAAAGCGATTTTTTAGCTTCGGCTATTAATTAACAAGTATGATATCCCCACAGACCCCAATTAATTAATTAATTAATTGGGGTTAATTGAAGTTAACCTCAGAAGTTCACTCTTACAACAAACAGTCTCTTTAAAAGCGCATATATGATAAGATTTCATCCCTCACTCGTTTATCTTCAAATAAACATAAATTTTGAAGGTTCTTCATTCAAAAACCTATTCTGTATCAAAATTATGAGTAGCACAGCAAGCCACCGACCTTCGTCATAGACCACACGTGGTCTCGGTTCGTTGGGCGGCTTCCTACGCGTGTTGCAAGCCGGTGGCCAAACATTCAATGTACAAGCATTATAGTCATTACTTACTGAAATACAATTACTTGCTACTGTTTAGATTCTGGCATGGTTACTGTCAACCTTTTTTTTTGTGCGAGGTGGAAATCCTCATGGACTTCCTCAGTCGTGGGGGTGATAAAGGGGCATGCCCCATTACGGTGTTCTAGCTCTGCCTATATCCGGGAGTGCGGTATTCGCAGACTCTGCGGAATCTTCATGACTAGCTGCTGCCCGCGACTTCGTGCGCTTTGATTTTTTCTTTACGACTTTAGTTATGTACTACTCCGCTCCTGTGGGTTGTAGCTTGATGTTATATAGCCTGAGCATATAGCCTGCATGAGTCTGCCTATCACAAACAATTTTTCCAATAGGTATTATAGCGCGTTTAAACAAACAATAAACAAAATCTTCCGATTCATTTTATTAGTATACTTCTACATCTAGTGTTCAATTCATGAACAAAAAATTAACTTCATATTTTTACTTTCACACAACATATTTCATAATAAATCCTTGTTTTGTAGGACGTCTATTCGGCTTAGGTGATGATCTTTATCTGAAATGAATACTATATCGTTTAGGTTACAAAAGGCCATATATAAAAACAATACAGATATAAAGCGACGCATATAAAAACTAACGAGTATCTAGTCTAGGCTTTAAGCTTCTGAATACTAACAATAAAACTGAATATCTATGCTGTATATTAAAGGTAAAGAGATTTTTGTTTGTGTGTTTGTTGAAATGCCCTAAGATCTGGAACTACCAGCCAGATTGAAAAAAAACCTTTTGTATATAATGGCAAGATGAAGAATACACTATAATAGGCCACACTAATATAACATCACGCTACGACCCAAGAGAGCGGAAGAGTAACCAAAAAGGTAACGAGCGCACGTAAAAAAAAAATACGCGAGCAAAGTCGTAGGCGAAGCTATAGTGTATTATAGCAGTACAATGTTGATGTAGTGTGACTTATCAAATTGGTACCAATATTAATTTTATTACAATCGTTAAGATTTTATTTGTGTATTTCGCAAAACCCGATATCTGCCAATAAAACACAGTAAATAAATAAAAAATATAAATAAATAAGTGATTTTGATAGTGAAGACTCCTTGTAAAACATTATTGTTACCTCTATAAAAATTTCAAGTATGATGGAAATAACAAAATTAATCTTAAGGTTTGTTTCACTACCTACAATGTTCCTATGTTCTGATTTTATTTGGCAAATTATTACATACGAATTATGTTCCATTTTTGAAAGTTAATCGTAAAAGTAAATTTAAAAAATAGTACCTAGTAATTTAATGAAATAGTGTCTATTGGAAACTGAGAGCGTAAACTATAGATAACGAATTAATAAAACTAATAAAAAATATTTTAACATTTTATGTTAGTGGTTGTCTTACCTCTTGTGTAAATTTAATATGTCAGTAAAACAAATGGTTATACTTAGGCTATTTCACTTAGAAGAATCAACAAATCAAAGCATTTATTTCAATTAGACCATTTACAGGCACTTTTGAATTGTCAAGAAGTTACAGTTTAATATTGAAGCTAGTTGCTCGTTCCAAAACGTAGGTCTCTATGGAGAAGAACGAGCAAGAAACTCCATGGACACTCTTTTCATTCAATTTGGTTTTTACAAAAACTTGGTTACAATATTCTTGTTGCTTCTATATGTGAAAACAATGAAGGTGAATATTAAAAATAACAAAATTATAATAAAGATGTAAGCCATGGCAGTCAAGAGATGACCAATCCCAACTGACAGCACCCGTTCACGAATATGACGTTTTACTAAATTGTCAACTATATCCTAATCAGGAGTCAACATACACGTTTTCACTAAAGGTTACGAAACCCAGGTAGGTCTATCTTTTACTTTTCTATCTATACTTACTGCTAATAAAGCTGAAGAGTTTTATTATTTATTTGCGCTAATCTCTGGTGCTACCAGACCGATGGTAAAAATTGTTTTGTATGTGATAGCCTGATTAAAGGCCTATTCAAACCTGAGCGATATTCGCTGCCGCTGTGGGTAGAGGTACATACCGCGCGGGTTTCGCTCAGGTATTTAGTATCAAGTACCGCGGCTACAGCGACCTGAGCGATATTCGCTGCCGCTGTGGGTAGAGGTACATACCGCGCGGGTTACGAACGGTAGCGAATACCGCTTAGGTCTGAACAGTAATATTACCGCATACCCACTGGGTTTTCTCTGCCGCAGGCGGTAGCGAATACCGCTTAGGTCTGAATAGGCCTTTACTATGAATAGTCCATTTGATATGACATCACGCAACGACACACGGAACTAAACCAACAACCAAGTACTAACTTGACGAGGATGGAAAATAAAAACGCGGAGAAAGTCGCGGGCAGAAGCTAGTAATTTTATAAAACCTTTTCTTTTCTTTCTGTGAGGTTCCACTTATTACCTGATAAAGGTTCTGTTTTGTGACAAATAGTCAAATCTCATTTTTTTTTAAACATTTTTTTCTATTGCCACAAAATAAGCTACCTACATCGAGATAAACGCAGCTGACACTTAGGTCTGTATTACAACAATTTTCGACACCACAAAATAAATAAAGGTACAACCACACCACAACCTACGCTACGACTATTTCTTAATAACACTATTATTATTCATCGACCACTTATCCATGAAAACCAGGTTAATTGTATTATTTTTTCTCAAATACTTGAAACGCTCTGTTTGCTTCGCGACAGCTGTTTATTAAAGTACCTAGTACCTAGGAAAGGTAGGTAGGGCTAAGTACCTAAGCATTATTATCTAAGTACTAAGTTAGTACTATTATGTATTCTGTGTTACTAATAAGGTAACAACAATGAAGCTATGGTTTATGACACAATCATAATTCTAGGCAAGTTGACTATTGAATTGGTGCAAAGCTTTTGCAATTAAACCTACTAATTGTTCCTGCAGTTTTACAATAATTCAATTAATTAAATAAAGTAATCAACATGCCAATTGTGTTACATTACTATCAAGCAATAACAGTTCAACTTACATTCAAAAGTTATGCTCGGAATAAATTTAAAATTAATCAGTGATAACTATCCTAAACTATCACAATTCCTTCGAATGTATATTTATTTTTGGCAGTACTAAATTTAATTAAGCTTCATATTACTGTTATAATAACTTCCACGTCCTGAATAGCCTGCCATGAACTACTCTTGCATGCCAAAATAATGGGCAATCTTACAAATGCCAATTTTTTTAAGGATGAATGGATGAATAGACATACATATAGATGGATGGATGGAGTTTCTTGCCCGTTCTTCTCCATACGAAACTACTTTTTGGAATGGGCAACTAGATTCATTAGCTTTAATTCTTTTTGACGTTCAAAAGTGCCTTTTAATGGTCTAATTGAAATAAATGATTTGACTTTGACTTTAACTTTGGATATTTATTTATTTATTAGATGGAAAACCAACAGCTATACATAAAGTGAATACATAAGTTGAGTATGTTGTTGAGGATAAGAAGGGAATCAGTGATATCGTGGCGGTTGACAGGACGATATGGAAGAAGAAAACGTGTCGTGCCGACCCCAAGTAATGGGATAAGGGCAGGAAAATAATGAATTTTATATAACACATAGGAAAATTTTAATCCTGTTGTGTGGTCTGGTAGGTTAATTTACATTTGGTTTTATGCCCCATTTTTACGTGTACTTTTGGGTTTTGGTGTACATGAAATCGCGGGTAGGAGCTTATAGTTATTACCTATATCGTAACATTCATCGTATATTTATAAGTTATCCCAAATAAATGACTCGACCTGTCCCAAAATTTCCAAGGCACTAATTACTAAACCGCATGATTACACGGTTCGAGCCACTAAAGATGCACCGCACCGTAACCACACACTGACGCACATTTACGACGAGCCGGTGTCAATAGTCCTTATAAGGTCGAGAACTCACTTGGTATTTGCACCTTTTCAAATACAAAAGCTCACGATGCTGGCACGTCAGCCTTGACCCCAGTGACCTTGAAAAAAAAGGGCCAAGTTCTTAAATTCTTAACAGATCGTAAAACGACGTCCTTCTGTGATTATCTTTACGACAACCCAAATTTTGGCTCAAATTGATATTGCTGTGTTATAAATTTGCGTCGTTTGGTAAATATTGTTGTTGTTGTTGTAGAAAATAATGCAAAAATATTGATGCGTGTGCATTATGGGAGCGTTGCACTTTAGGGCGCAATAAAAAATATTTTAAAGTTGGACACTTCAAAATATTTTTTATTTTCAGATTAGGGAAATAAAATATTTAAATATTAAACCAATTAAATCATTAAATCCCCAACATCAATATAATTTTATGACTATTTATATCCACCTACCATAATTAATTTGATGACTGCCACTTTAGTGTCGTGAACACGAGCGGGACTGCTAAGAGTGAATTCGATTCCCAGGTCGAGCAAAGTGTTATTGGGTTTACCCCCATGACAAAAATGAAATTACTATTATTCATTAAATTGCGCATCACGCAAAAAAAATCTCCATGAGCTTGGCTAAAAACTACCGTGCACCCAATTAAAAGGAAACCGCCCGCACGTATATATTTACTAAAAACATCAATAATTACTACGTATATTAATTACGTTAATACTACTATCACTAAAAATAGAAAAATGCAATCCGATAATATAATAAATGACAATATCCGTGCGGGCACAAAGTATAAACACACAGAATAACCACTCTGCACAATAAAAAAAAGAAAACCAAAATATCGACAAACCGATCGACCAGTCGATCTGATTACACACGTGTACATACACGAAACTCAACAGTAACGAGTTACAGCGGGTAACGTTAAGACACTTAAGGAGTCAAAAACTAAAAGTAAACTAAACTGTAAGCACCTGTGTGTGTGGTAAAATGAAAGTTAAATTTTCTTTTCACCATTGCGATCATATTTCATACCAGAGAATCTTCCACGGAAATATTGAACTCATTTCTGTCAAATCGGAAGAAACTATGTATTAAGAGTGAGATAATGAAAAATTACCGTCGTTGCAATTTTTAATCCAGTAAAGCTCAGGCCGACACGACATAGAGAGATGACCTGAGAAAGATCAAACATAGAGAAGGTATGGAATCAGCTATAATGCGTGAACTTCATGTCACGCATGATTAAACAAACCTTCTGCGTCTATCTACACAGTAGTGCGTCAGCGATGCGGGTGCACCAGACATTGCTCTTGCGCATAAAGCAGATAGAAAGTACCGCACCGAGGTTTAGTCGTCCACAGTGCACGGAGAGGGAAACACGTCAACCTCGACGCAAATGTTACCGAACACACGCGGGAAATAGTTGCGTCCAAATCGTGAATTAATTGAAATATATTTTGTAATTTTCTTGAGAGAATTTCGTGCAGAACTGTTAAATATGGGTGTCAGTGCGTGGATGTTCGTCACGTTTCTTCTGATTTCTGCTGTAACTGCTGTCCCTGCGGGAGACCACAGGAAGGCTACTCTAAATATTGGTCAGTCCTAGATTATTATTTTTATTTTTTGTGTACTTAACTACTTCCAATTTTTTAAGTGGTTTAGTGTAGTAGTTTATCTTTAATGCAAAACTAGAAAATACTATACTAAAGTTACATACACTCTCTTTCTAATTGCAATAACAATCAAACAATAAAGAATAATAATCATACATTGTTCCAAACAAATTTCTCTAGAAAATTAACCTAAACAATTCAAAGAAAACGTGCACAAACTTCCATTGAAGAAACGAAATAATAACAAAGTTAATACAAATAATAACGAAAACAAGCGAAATATTACAAACGATGTCGTTGTAAATGGAAAAAAAAATTACGCAAGGTTACGAGAGCTGGTCGAAAACTAAGTTACAAAATAGATAAAGAACTTTTACGGGTAATTTCACAGCAGATAAAGTTGTCTGCACGCTTTAAGTGACAATGACCCACTCAAACTGTTGAGATTTCGCGCTACTAATCGGCGAGTTAGAAGGAAAACAAAAACTATAAGATAAGCTAAATTGAATATTAACAAAACACTGCAAAAAACACAATTATTTAAATGTGAATTAGAAAGAAATGAAAATTGAATACCTACTGATCAAATGAATTATGATTACGGAAACAAAATTGAAACTATGATACTTAACAATAAGAAATATATAGTACAATACAAAAGAATATAAGTAGAAAGCTTGACATAATTCGACAAACTCTATTTGAAAGTTATTAATAAAAATCGAATAAACCAATTTCAACTATAAGTACATTTTACATGACCAATAAAATTGATCAATTTGAAAAGGTTTAGATTTAATAGGCAGAAGTTACAGCAATTTATAGCACATTATTCATTTATACGCCAAGTAATGTGTGCGTGTACGATTTAATTGCTCGAATTTAGGTGCATAACTTTATAATTTGTTAATTCGTTCTAACAAATTAACAATCCATCATCATTGCTTAGAACATCAACGACATGACCTAGATGTCAACGGCCAACGATTTTATATTTGATAACACCGTGCAAATTGACGACGTGAATCTGCAATCTAAAATAATCACAATCATCAAAACTGAAGTGTCATTTTTCCTTGTTCCTGCATTCTTATGTCCCAATTCTCCAGAAATAATGATTAAGATTGCATTGTTTGTGATAATAGACTTTTTGCTAGCTTTTTGTTCAGTGTTATTGTTTCCTACTTTAATGGTTTTATCATGGACCTTAACACCAAAATTGATTCACGATGTTTGATACTAAAATGGGTTGGAAACGATTACGCTATTATTCCTCAGTAGCATCACCATTTAATTGTCCAAGGTGTCTGAAATCACTAGACACAAATGCCAGTAAACTGTTTGGATGCATATCTACAAGGTTTCCCTTCTTCATTCCTAATATTGCTTAATTGCTTCAACCTCCAGTGTAGGACGAGCAACAATAGAAACTTCGCAAGGCTCTTCAACACTTAATGTTTAAGCTGGCTAATTTTTCGGCACCATTGTTAGTTCAGCTGTCGGCGTCGGTCGCACGGAACCGTTCACTTCCGAGGAACACTGCTTTCTTGTGCAACCCACGTGAGATACTTCACGGGTCAACTTCGCTTGTTTTTGTTAGTTTAGCTAATGTCTTCACTCATTACAGTCATTACCATTTCTATAGTGTCGTAACGGTTGTAAGTAGGCTACGAACGTTCGCATGACTTACATTGTCCACGTTGTTATTTTTGTTTTTGTTGGCAACCAGTGCAGAAATTGCCGCTGAATTGTCATTTAGGTTTGTATCTACAGGTGGTTTTATATCCGATGTTATTAGCCTAATCTCGTCGGTTAGCTTAAGGAGAATCTCTTGAAAGGTGTTGCTCGAATCATTGATTGGTAATTTAGATTTCGAAGTTATTCCTTACCTGAGCGTTGGCGTGCATCCTTCTTCAGTTCAATACCCCCAGCTTGTACGTCCTGGCACTCCAATATTGACTACGTGCTCGAACTTTTACGGTCTTATGCCAACTTTTAAAAGCGTTCGTTTGACCATGTGCTATGTTTCAGAGGAAAAATGTGGTCAGCCGTGCGGCGGCGGCGCCACAATTTTATACGTATTTATTGGATGACCCGAAAAAATTCCAAATTCATACATTTGATCAGAATTCTGAGTACACATTGTTTTATTTTAGGATGTTGGTAACTGGTTTTATTTGGTAGCAAATGTTTCTTTGCATTCCACAGTGGTAAAATATATGACCGAAGGCACCGGTAATCCGATGTATCTTGTCTTAATTAGGGCAGGCAGGATGTCGTAACTTATATTCACCCCTGTCATATTGAACAAAATAAATACCACATATTTTAAGATTACATTCAATTTAAATCCTTTCAATTGTTGTGAACATTGCCTTGAGCAGAGATTTTTGTATGTTGACATTTAAATATTCTGACTTGAAGAAACTCCGCCTTTTATTTTCGCCCTTCGTAAAATAGTAACAAAAGAACATTTTAAAGTAATACATAATTATTTTCCCACACTTTAACAGGTGCTTTGTTATGATGCAAAGGAAGCATAGATAACAGAAGCCGTGAGGTACGGCACGTTTGTCACGATCCATGCTTTATCGATAAACATCAAATAGTTATTCATTAATTAACGCAACAACGCTGCAATATTTATTACTAATTGTATTTGTCGTAAATTCTGACTATCTTCAAAACAATGCAATGATTATGACTCAAAATATTTCGATTGAACGACATCCAATATCGTACGTTGCACGTTGCATTATTGTTATGTCACTTGGTAATGTTATAATTATTGGGTAATGATCATAATCGATAAAACTAATCGACTGCATATCGATAAACTTTTATTAAACTGACAGTTTACTTTGCGCAAACATCGGTATAATAATCATTATAAATGGTTTGGTGTTAACAGCATTTATGTAGTGTTAGATATAAATTTTTGTTACCATTTTATTGGAATAAAAAACCTATAACCCCGATACTGAAACGTCGGCCATTTTAATGATTACAGTTTACAAGCGTTACTAACAAGTACATTGCGTTTGTCTATCAGTTTCATTATTTATCTAGTTAATTATTAAATTCAGCTTCGGTTTTCTGAGATTGAATTAAGAATTTCACGATTACATTAATAATTTCATCACGGGGAGGACAAAAGCCGGCTCAAATGGAAAGTGGCGTAAGCGAGATAGGCGCAATACTTTAATCTCGAGAAGTACATAAAACTTGTAAGATTTAGAAATAGAAGTTTGCAAATGACATAAAGATTCGCATTTTTTATTTGATTTTTTACCCGCTTGTTAGTTTAAAACTATATATTTTAGTTTTCAGTTCTGGTTTTCGTACCTAAAGAGTCCAGACGGAGCTCTATATTACGTAAACCGTTCCAAGTAAACACTTAAAATTTTCATAAAGCATGTTTTACTATGGCTGCTATAACATTTTTTTTCACGCAATTCCTTGCCAAGATAGGTAAGGTATGTTTTGTATTTTTATTAGTAGGTATAACAATACAATATCATATTTCCAACGCCCTAATCAATATTTTTGCAATCATATTGTGTACCCAATGCAGGGGTCCCCTTGCAATCAATCAATACTTCACTCGGCGCGGGCGCAGGTCAATGCTTCCACACAACACGCTCAAGGTAAAGTGAAAGTAAGTCGAAAGTGCCACTGTTCAAATGCTTTTATTGACCATTGTCTATTTTCAAGGAAAAGTGAAATTTTCTTTTTTATAAATAATATTACGTCATCGATAAACGGCAAACTATGGTGCAGTTGATGAGTGTACGTGATCTTATTGTTTTAAACAAAAACCATTTGGGCAGTTTTTCAAGTCGGACTTGTACACAAAGGTTCCGTACAATACGTTTAATTCTAATTTATTTAGTAGTTTCGACAAAAAGAAAACACGTTATTTGTAGGGAACCTCCTTTAAGTTTATACATTCTGAAAAACATTCAAGTGTCTACCAGTTATGGTTCAAAAGCTACAGCCCCGTGACAGACGAACAGACAGCAGAGTCTTAGTAATAGGCTCCCGTTTGGCATCTTCTGGGTACGAAAGCCTTAAAAGATCGATTTATGTATTACTTACATAATACTTCTTAATAATATTATCAAAGGAGCATGACCATGTGTGAAGGATTTAATCTTTTATATAAATATATTAAGATCGAAATCAAAATCCGAGACAAATTTTTAATCAACTCTCAAACAGTTACGGTACTTATTAATGTTTTGTTGAATAACATTTCTACAATTTCACTCGCAATGCAAACCTTTTGTTGCATGGATTTTGAAACGAATAATTACTGTAGCATAACAACAATTATCATTCTATTTAATTATAGACAACGTTTGAGTGAACTGAGAATTACTTACAAAGTTATGGGCTTGTACCTTTGACGTAACAGAAGATGGACAAACCATCAATCTTCGCGCTTATCCGTCTGGAAGTGGAGCGATTGGCTAATCCGCGCTTATATCCAAGCGTTTTCCGAGAATTTCTTCATCAAGAATATTTATCAACGTTCGAGAGGAATGCTAGATGTCTTCCGAGTGTTCGTCGCGTGTTTTGAAATGTGTACGCAAATGTCACATTTATATGAAGTTTTGCTTCTGATACTGAATTTATGACTGAAATAGATAGGTAGTTAAAAATATAATATTCAAGGTGTAATTACATTAACTGAAATCCTGATAACAAGTCATTACTCATTTAACTTTTACTACGAAACCAACGCCGAAAAAGAAAACAATCAGCTACTCCATACATTATATAGAGCTACGTGAACAGAAATGTATGGATCAGCCGTTTTTTTTTTTATAATATAAGGATTTTAGATAATTCTACTATGCGTTTTAAGCAAAGTTAAGGACAAAGAAAATGTGCAATAAATACTAGTGCAATATTATATTGAATACAAATAGCAAAATAATAGCGACGTATTTCCAGTGAAATCTAAACGGGGCACCTCTCCATCTTTCCGCCACGTTCAAAGGTCACGAAGGTGGAATCATGTCAGAACAAACAGGAACGCTGTCGAAGCAACAATTGCATCACGCGGCAATGCAATTGTATGTCGCCGACATTGTGAATTTAGAGCCGTTAGCGAAATGTCTAGCGAGAATGTACACTGTAGCTAACTGAAATTGTCAACATAGGTGATTTCTTTAGTCGTGACATAGTAGTATTTTTAGTGTTCAGTATTTTTTTTTATGATGAAGTAATAGTTTTCCTTTAATTCCGAAAATGGAACCTTAAGAATTCGATTAGTGATTATTTCATATCTTATTTATCCAAGTCTTGCAATAGAATATGTCTGTTACGCTTTGGCGTTTAAACAACTGAACCAATTTTGATGAAAGGTAAGGTACGGGGTAGCAATGAACGCCAAGAAAGGTCCATAGGTTATTTTTTATTCCGCAGCTTCGTCTGCGTCCATGTTAACTAATAATAACGTAAATAAACACTAAAATATACTGAAGGTACTGGCGAAATACGAGCACACCTCTGCTTAGTCCATCGGGGATCTGAAGCGTTATGCTGTAATTTAAAACGAAATTAGATAGGTACCCGCATCTGCAATAAATAACATAGAAAAAAAACTCGGATGTGTTAAAAAAAACTAGCTCATACAAAAACAGTTGACTGTCACCCTACCTATTACCCAATCCATTATTCTCAGATCTAGAACACAGTAACTGACACTTATCCGACACAATAGATGTGATGCATCCGATTAAATGCATATACACGATTATGATAGCTGCAGTAACGAGCGTCATTGCAAAATTGCTTTAGACTCTGAACGTTGGTAACAATGTTTCGAATAGGAACTAGCCTTCAGCTAAATATATGATCGGAAGTTTTAATTGTACATAAGCAATTGTATTTAATGAAGGAAGCCATTTTGAAAAGTGTTACAATATGATGACGACGGAGTGGATGTTTCAATAGAGTTGTCTGGCAAATGTTTTAACTTGTGGCCTGCTTCCTATCTATACTAATATAATAAAGATGAAGAGTTTTTTTTGGTTTATTTGAATAAACGCGCCAATCTATGGATTACCCATTCGAATTTGAATGTTTTTTTTTGTATAAGATAGCCAAATTCATGAGGAATAGTATAGCCTATATGACATCACGCTATAAATCACGGGAGCGGAGCAGTAACCGAAGACTGAAAGAAAAAGAAAATCGCGGGTCGAGGCTAGACTTTATATAAACTTTGAAGATCTATTTCTAGCTCTATATAATTTACTTTATTAAAGACAATGACAACCACTTGACTTGGAACACTACTTACAACATCACTTTACACCTCGTCTAGAGTGATTTCGAAATATTTTAAGAGCATAAAACTAGTTGGTAATTCCATATGACATTTTTTTAATCTACATACAATTTGTGGTCACGTTTTTGCGAAATGCTTTCAAAGTTGCCGTCGAAAATTTCAAAGGAACAAAGCTCTTGAAATGTCTTTGAATATTAAGGTCCCGTTCACTATCGGTTATTGTATTGTATATTGTACCTAATATTTGTAATAATATCTCTTCATTTCAACACGCCTCGGTGTAGCACCAACAATTTTGCAGCGGCGCGTCTAAAAATCGTGACTGTTGGGACAGACCGCAACGCCATCCTTACAATCACTATGATTTGGCAAATCCTCATTATTGTGATGTTTGAAACGTAATCGAAAATGGACAATTATGTCGATGCCATTCAATTGTCCTAAATCGTCATTGGCAAGAACAATTCTCGTGCGGCCTTCGGGTTACAACAATTTGGTACAGTCAGCAGCAAACTAAAAAGAAAATATGAAGAAATAAATGTATGTATAATGTCATCAAAAAGGAGTATCTTCAATCAAATTATTGCCAAACATGGGCCGCTATAAATTATTTCTGACGTGATATGCATTTGAAATGGCTTATTACTTTTGCAAGTGACTTACGAGTTGCCTACGTACTTACGTCTTTGCAATTGAGTGACATTACCAATTCGTTCTATAGACCGAGTACCATAGTACGTTTACTTAAGGCATTCTTCTATGGTCCACGTTAGGCGTTGATGTTTTCTAGCTATTTATGGGGATTCAATGCCGTCAAAAGATTAACATTTGTACATGGAGGTTTAGTGTTTAACTTGTTATTTATAGGCATGCTTTATAGCCTCTATTATTTGATGTTTAAGCTCAGAATTTACAACGGTTGAATAGCTATCAGCTGAGCAAAACACTATGTTTAAAACTTGGTTCAAATGAATCATGATTAATTTTACTGGAATTGAAATTCAAGGCACGCGTTCGGAATTTGTGTCAATAATATCAAAAATATAAATGAATATTCATAACCGCAAATGTGGGTAAAAACTCTCAATATTGACACTGCATTCGCGTCTACAAGCGACCTTGATAACGTTTCGCTTGCCCAGTTGAGTTGCAAAGAACTTCTTTGTTAGTAGTGGCAAATTAGCAATACACACCCGAACTGAACTAGTTTAGAACAAGTCGTTTCGAAACGTGTCTGTTTAGTTTAGTAGTACACACTTATTTATAAAACTGTATAGTTACTGCTTCTGTTGCTTTTGTTTCGGCTTGTATGTGATTAACGTTTACTTCATGACCTTTTGTAATACAATTTTTAATAATATTAAGTCTTTTAACGGTGACTTGTTCCGAATACATATTTTCTGTACGTATATATAAATCAATAGCCGTGCATTCGTCTCGCTAAAACTGGAAAATACGCCGAGAGATTTAAATCTTTTTTTTTGTTTTTTTTTCGCATTGATACTCCCGTGGGTCAAGAAAAAAGAAAATTTGGAAATAAAAATCTAGGTGGGATGTAGTTTACCGGATCATCTAGAAAAATGTGTATGGTTATGTACTTGTTTATGTATAAAATCGATAGGTCACTCATACACTCACTGACTAAATACGAAATAACGAAAACTTAGAAATTTAAATTAGTCAGCTAAGAATGGATTTTGCGATAGGACCAAATCTCTGAGAATCTAAATCTCTCTTAAAAGCTAGTTTCTTATATTATTATCTTCATTCATGTTTTATTACTCATATTGAAATGCAAAAACAGCACTAACAACAACAATGAATGAAATAAACCTTCGCAACACTTTGCAACACTTGACTATTGCATTTTGTAGTTTATTACAATATCGTTATTCGAATTATTAAAAGACAATGTTAAATGCAAGTTATACATGTGTAAGTTATACAATGAACTCGAATTCGGCTTTAGTAACCACACTAACATTATAAAGGCGAAAGTTTGTGTGTGTGTGTATGTTTGTCTCTTCTTCACGCTCAAACGGCTGAACAGATCTGGATGAAATTTAGCACAGGATAGATTTTAGTGTGGAATGACTCATAGGATACTTTATTTCCCGCAAAAATGTGCGGTTCCCGACCTATCAAATTTGACGCGGATGACGTTTCGGGCAGTAGCTAGTTTATTTTAATAATCATTTATAGTTATTGTAATAAGTGTAGTGAGGGGCAAAGATTTCTATAAAGAAAAAAAAAGAAAAAAAAATAATTGTCTATTATTTATGCATAAAAACTCTGACCCAGGTTATAGACACTGAAATGATAATATTATCACAGAGGGAATACTGAGATATTTATCCGTAAAACAATTCCGCGACCCTCGATACATAGGCGACGTACGCAACCTGGGATATTATGTCCTCTGTGATAATATTACACGTGTGTGGGGGACCTTTGTGTGCAAAATGCTAGTCACAGACATTGGGTAATGTTTAACTTATCAATGCACAACGACTGCTTTAACTTTCACGTTGTCATTTCCGTTTAAGAATAATTTAAGCTAAATAGAACTATGTAGATGCATCTGTTTATTATAATTGGGAGAAATGCCTTATTGGATGTTTTTCTGCTAACAAGAACCAACCCACATCAATTTCGTACTTTTCGAAGCACCTAATTTGAAACCTTCTTTAAACGTAAGTTTTGAATGTACATAAAACTGATATGCTAAATACGACTGTAACACATTTAGCAAATTGAATTAGTTCCACGTAATAAAATTATAGAGAGATGGTGGCCGCTCGTTTTGCCAAAACTAAGCTCATCATCAGGTCTAATCAAATATAACCATTACATTCGGAACGCCATCAATTTGAAAATCGTTTGTATGAGACTAAAATCTAAAGTAAGCTATAAGTGTATGAATCATTGGTATGAATGAACAGTTTTTATTTCAAGTGTCCTTATTGTAAGTGATTAGTGAAATTAAGGACATATTATATCATCCTGTGTGTCTATATCTTGTCCTTTAAGTATTAAACAGACTTTTTTTCACAATATTGGTAAGTAGGCACTGAGTACGTAGAAATAACGTTGATTGCAAAATTAATTACGAAATCTTAATCAAGACGATCTTTGAGTCTGAATTATCTTCAATGAGTATGAGGCGACCAATAAGGAATTTCCTTATTCGTAATTTCATATTTTTTTTGAGGGAAAGTATTATTTTTGGTTGTAAGTCAATTGGTTGATCATTACCATGTCCCTTTAGAGAAAAACGTATTACAATGCAGTATTTTTGGTGAGGCGGAATTCTGCAATCTCCATAACTTTAAGCGCGGTCATCATATTTGCATTCGAATGATGAAGCCTGTAATTCGATCCGGTAGAGCTTCTGCATTACAAAATACCGACAGAACGCTTCATACAAAAATAGCTTAATTTCAATAATGGTACCTAATTTTAATCTCGTCCGAGATTTACAAATAGTAGTCATTTTAAAATTAAGGATATAAGTGCCCTAAACCTATTTACAAAATTGGGATCTAATTTAATTACTCAATGACCAAAATATGGTAAGATTTCTGTTTATGTAGTCGGCTGTTGAGACAAACGTATTAAAGTTTAATAAGAAAATCTAGGTAGTAGTTTTATCCTCCAGTTAAGTTACATCTTTGGTTACTGCTTTGCACCCGTGGGTCGTATGTACGCCTATAACCTTCCCCAATAAAAGAGCTATAAATATATAACGCAAAAGGATTATTCCAAATCGGACCAGTATTTCCAAAGTTAAGCGCATTGAAACAAACAACTCCGTAGCTTTGTAATATTACTACATAAAACATTTTAATCAGCCACAGCTTATTTTGTTCGAGTTTCATTATTACGTACTAATTCCCGCTTCTTTTCAATCAAAAACTCAACTTCATTATCTGCATAACCATACAAAGAATAATTACGAATTATACAGGGTGGAAATTTATTATGCTACCTGGAGGGAAAGTACTCTAAATACTTGAGTTAGCAAATTTTACTGAAAGGAAACATTCCTTTATTTTTAAAAAGAAACAAAACTGCATTTAAATAATTTTGAAAATATTCTTGCCACACCCAGGAATCGAACCGACTAAAATTCGAAAAAATTGCATCCTGTACTTTTATGGCATCAATCATTAGGGTCAATCATAAGGATCAAATCTCTGCAAACATGGTAAATTAAAATAAAAAAAAAACATGCAATTTTAATGTAAACTTATTTTATTCGGACGAAAAAAACGAGTAAACTAACTAAGTCCTTGCTGGAAATGAACTTCATTTTCTTGGATGCACCAATTTATTCCTTAAAAAAATCATTTTGAGTAACTTTTGGTAGCGTAATACAAATTTCAATATTCACCAAAACACCCTACTAATAGTTATTTAAAATGAATTCCTTAAAATAATGAATTTGTGCATCGAAGAAAGTGAAGCTCATTTCCAGCATGCAATTAGTTACTGTACTCCTTTTTTTAGTCCGAATAAAATAAGTTTAGACTGAAATTTCATGGTTTTTGTTTAATTTAGCTTACCATGTTTGTAGAGATTTGATCCTTATGATTGAACCTATCGATTAGTGCTATAAAAATACAGGATGCAATTTTTTCCGATTTTAGTCGGTTCGATTCCCGGGTGTGGCAAGCGTATTTTCAAAATTATTTAAGTTCAGTTTTGTTTCTTTTTAAAAATAAAGGAATGTTTCCTTTCAGTAAAATTAGCTAACTCAAGTATTTAGAGTACTTTCCCTCCAGGTAGCATAATAAATTTCCACCCTGTATTTAGTTACACGTCAAAATTACTAACAACTTTAGCATGACATTTCGAAGAGCCATTCTAAATTTAATTTCGTATGATTGACTGTACTCAAGTATTGATGGAACACCTATTAATTTGTTCATACTTTAATGCAAGAACTGTTTACTATCTCTTAAAAGACCAAGGGCAAAGTTCAGGCAGCAATAACCTCTTGAAAACGGGTGTAAATAGACACTTAATCAAGTCAAAAGTTACATGTTCTTCCTATTATTGTGATTAACTTCTGGTCACGGAGAAATTGAAGGTCAAAGGTCCATTTTTAAATCGTTTTTGAGTGTTGTAACTGACCTTAAAATACCCCCACGATATAATGTACTAGTTAGTGAATGCACCCTTCTTCTTAGCGTTTCGATGACAAACTATAATACAGCTATTATATTGTTGCGGCCAAGAATTTGGCCACTTTGACTGCGTTGTCGGTGGCAGCCATTAAATCTTCCTGCGTGCAGCTGTTAGGGCACGCAGGGCATGTGAGATGGGCCATCGTTTGTGCTGTACCGCACAGACAGCTCAAGTCGCTACCGTCACCGAATCCCCACCTAAAGTTGTCCTTGCACCCTTAAGCACTATGCTTTTCGTGCATTACATTGCGCGCTGTATCAACCTGTATTTCCACAAGAAGAATGCAAATCGCTGTCCAGCAATTCGTTTTCCTCATTGTTGCTTACTTTGATGGGCAGTACCTATGCGAAGTTATCGACTATATAATATATTTTTACAGCCCGTATATTGTTACAAAAAAAGTAGAATTTAGAAGACCCTTTGTAACATCAGAGAATGCAAAAATACAACGAAACCACAGGGGTCACAAACCGTTGGAAGTGACATTTGAAAGATGATCGTGGTTCTTTTTGCATGATCATGCGTCAGTAGTTAAATTAATTATTAAAACAACACTTGTGCTGCTTTTGTAATTACTAAGCAAATGTTGTCTTATTTTCTGAAGTGGGTTAGGACCGTGAAATTCCGTTCGTTAATGGAGTGATTGACCTTAAATTGACCAAAGTGGACAGTGAGGTTGCCAGTTTAAATAACACTTTATTAAATGTTTCATTATCAATGTATTATAAGACCATTCAGCTAAATATATCTTTATGACTGTTATTGAACTTCTAAAGACCATTTAGATTTATCAATATTAAGTATTAAGTGATAATATAATAAAGACGTTAGCTATTATTGTTAACTTTGAGGTCAAAACGGTTGCAGTTAGAGTCAAATCCATCAAAAAATATTAAAAGTCATAACATTGAGCAATAATCGTACTTATAGTTATTGATCATAATATTTATTACACTTTGATCCTAATTTGTTTTTAATTCTATTTTCAAAATAGTAATGAGTTACAGTACCCTTTTTTTCTTATTAATACCAAACTTTTTATTATTAAAACCTTTGTTGATGCGAACCCATTAAACATAATTAATCAAAAATAGAATAGTTTAAAACTCGTAAAAACTTGTTTGTGGTTTCAATTAAATTAATGTAACGAGTCGATCATTGACCCACAGAGTGTTATAGATATTGTAGAAGTTTTTAATATTAATGTGTTCGCGTATTAATTTGACCTACTTGTTCAGTTTTATATAAACCGGTTTTAGCACGTGTGTTCGCTTATTATACGTAGTATCTAGCTATCGCTACAGAGTAATCTTTTTACATGGTTTATTAGAAAAGCAATAAACTACGAGACCCATTATTCTTCTTAGCGTGTAGATGAAAATTTAAATAGAGTCATCTAAGAATTTAGCTACGACGCGCCATTAGATGCGTCCATCAGTGCCTGTAAGGGTTGCTATACACAAAAGGGGGTTGGCACATTCGGTTCGGCATTTACAAAGCAACGCTATCAAAGGTTCAAATATTTCTTTATCTTTGCAGAAGATTTACCTACCAATGTTTTGCAAATAAAACACTGACTTTGACTTTGTCACGATGTCAAGAGTCATATTGTTGATATTTTTTATAATTTTTGTTAACTTGGTAAACTAGATGAAATAATAAATATTCATGTGGATTTGCAATTCTCGCTGATTATGTATATGATTATGAAAGAAAAAATATATACTCATATATTCGTATCAACGAATAGTTACCTACGAGCAGCATACTTCTATGGAATAATATAAACCAGTTTAAATTATATTAATTGATCTTTTACTTTTCAATGTAACTATCATTAAGAGGTTCATTGTCGATGGTCGATCCATTTATGCTGAATGTGACTCAAAACTTAGTAGAAAAGGTCTTACTTTGTTTTCGGGAAAACCGCATTCAAACATCGTTCTTAAAAAATATGAATCAATACAATACGCATAATCCTAACACCTTCGTTAAGCTTAAAATCCTAAGAATAAGTTTTAAATTAATCAGTATTTTAAAAATAACCGTCAGCAGGCATCTACAAAGACCTGCTTTTTTACTTTTTTTCTGTGAATGGATGATATTTTTTCCTGTTTGAAAAGAATGTTATTTTGCGTTCATTCTCGGAAAGTTAATTTTCGTGATTCATTTGTTTATTTTTCGATAAACCTTAAAGTTACCATATTTCTGATGTATTCAAGATGAATCAACCTAAGTATTTATTAATGTTACTCTATTTTTACACGACTGCCCCAAAAAAAGCGTCATCTGCATAGCCTTTTCCAACTACTCAACTGCGTTGGGGTCGACTTCCAGTCTAACTGGATGCAACTGTATACCAGTGTTTTACATGGAGCGACTGCCTATCTGAACTCCACAACGCAGATAGTGGGCAACACGATACCTCTTGGTTAGACTGGTTGTCAGACATCTTGGCTACTGACTATCCGTAACGACTGTCAAAGATCGAATGACAGCCGGGACTAACGGCTTTTACATGCTTTCCGAGGCACGGGGGTGTCACACCACCAACTTCCAAACTCCCGAGCTGCTACTGAGAAATTCTTAATGGAAAAATCCAATAACACTTTTTGCCCGACCTGGGAATCAAAAACGGGACCCACGCTCATCAGTCGCGCTTGTGACCACGAAACCAACGGGGCAGTCGAGCCCCAAATAAAAAGTATATTTATTATTATTACTACTAGTAGTTTTCAAATTTTTAACCTTTTATTAACAAAGAACATTTAAGTTAAGCTACTTTCAAAGCTCTTTAAGAGACAATTTTACTAACTTTAAGGATCAAGCAAATCTTTGTGTCAATCAGTCAAAAATAAAGCTCTGAAGTACTTACCAATTATTTTTTTACCATTTTTATTACATAATTAGAATTGAACTTTTATTTTCAACCATATATTAGTATAACCCGACTAACATATTTCAAACTATCTAACTACGACTCACATATTCTTCTCATCAATATCAATAACATTCACTCTTACTAACCCACCTTAAGCTCACCGACATTTAATCTCAATTAAATATAATCGCTAAACATTAATCTCCACAACCGGGTCCCGTACATGATCTCCAACTCAAATTGACAAGCTTAAGCATGATATAAGAACGAATTACTTCATACGTAATGATAAAATGTCATTCGAACATGAAATCGGTGATAGGAAGCTTCCAGTTTTGATGCATGAATGATTTAATAATTGGTGGTGCTTATCAATTTATATAATTGTTAAAAGCGTTTATTTCGGTTAGGAATACTGACGGTCTATTCTGTAAAAAAGTTCCTCGGTGAAATATGTATAGGCCGTAATGCTCTGGATTGACAGATCTAAAGAGAGCTGTCAATCTCGAGCCTCCTCCTTTCCTAATTCTAATGGTGAATTAAGGTAAAGACCTTACTTCACCGGGGGGTATGTTAAAAGGATGGATCGATGTAGCTGGTGCCATATTGTTCGATTTTTTTAGAAACATACCTTAAGGTCAATTTCTGTAATTAAAATCATCAAAAACAAGTCACAAACTTAGCTCGTAGACAAGCAAGGACAAAAACTTGTCAAACCTTGTCAAAAAGGCACTTTTGACTGGTCGAGATTTAGATTATAAAATGGGGACGTTCTTAAAAATATGCGAATCACTCTCTAAAAATAAATTAATTTCAAATGTTTCGTTCACTTGAACTGACTACAGAGACAGCTTTTATTAAAGTATTAATTAAATCAATTCAATATTATTTTATTACTTAATTTCTTAGAACATAAAGCCCACAGTTGCAATAAAATAATTAAAGGTATAAGAAAATAACTCGAGTTGTCAAGGTGGACTGTATAACTATCTTGAATTGGTTCAATTAAAACTTCAGTGTGGGCTTCTTGATGATTTATTCGGGACTTCCTTCCTCTAGAGTTGCTGACAAAATACTACAAAATTTCGGCAAAACTGCCCGATTTATATGGCATCGCACTATAGTGCAAGTAGTGGGTGGGGTAGAACACGGTTCCCTCGCTTTATCAAATCAGAGCGCGTATTTATAATTCCGGAGTGTCCGTGCTCCCGACAGGTTTCGACTTGTCCGTACAGGTCGGAACCGCGCTCTGCACCACCTTACATCGTGCCTATTCCATTCGGTACTGGGTTAGAGTAAAACAAACCTAATCTAATACATGATAGAGTCCCTAATTTCAAATCAGCTTTATTATTTTAATAAAATAGCGACGACGTCCGTAATATCCTCCCCCCGGCGCAGGGCTCCCGAAGGCTAATCTTCTACGCAGAGGACGGCGAGCTTCGTGACTGGGCGCCGTAGGACGCCCGCTGCAGTTTTGACGTCGGCTGCTCGTACTTTGTTGTCTGGACCGTGGTAGACCTTCTCCACGACGCCTCGGGGCCACGTTCCTCTCGGGAGCGTGGAGTCAACGACGACCACCAGGTCGCCAACTTGGAGGGGCCGTCGTTGGTCATCTGATGCCCCTCGAGGCACCAACGTAGGCAGATACTCGTCTACCCAACGCCGCCAGAAGTGATCGGCGAGCGCTTGGGTAACTCTCCATTGTTTGCGGCTGGCCTCCTCACAAGGCCCGGTGCGGGGAAGGCCTGAGGAGGTTCCGATGAGGAAATGATTGGGTGTGAGAGCCTCCGGATCCTTAGGATCAACAGAGACATGGGTCAGAGGCCGGGAGTTTATAGAGTGTTCGGCCTCTGTCAACAGCGTCAGCAGCACCTCTTCCTTCAGTGCCCTTTGATGTAGGGTCGCTCCCAGCGCCGTTTTGACGGAGCGCACAAGTCGTTCCCACGCTCCCCCCATATGCGGCGCCCCTGGTGGGATGAACTTCCACTTCATTCGGTGTTCAAGCCCAAAGTGAACAAAATGTTTTGCCCACTCGCTGTATGCCACACGTAGTTCGGCGTCTGCACCTCTAAAGTTGGTGCCATTGTCAGAATACATAATTCTGGGCCAGCCTCTTCGCGCCGCCATTCTTCGTATCGCCATCAGTGCTGAGTCGGTAGATAGACTCGATACTAACTCAAGGTGCACTGCTCTCGTGGTTAAGCAGGTGAAGAGAGCGCCCCATCGCTTCTCGTGTCTTCTCCCAATGACTACTATCATCGGCCCGAAATAATCGGTTCCGCAGTGGGTGAAGGGTCGCTGGGTCTCCACTAATCGTTCCGCAGGTAAGTCCCCTGTAGTCGGCTTCACTGGTGTAGCTTTTCTGACGCGGCAAAGCTGGCATCGTTGTGCAATTGCTCGCACTGTGGGTCGTAGGTTGACCACCCAGTATCGTTGTCGTAACTCGTTGATCACGCGTTCATTATTAGCGTGACCAGCTCTGCGGTGCTCTTCTTCTACCAGTAACCGCGTGAATGGGTGTTTGCCATGTAAAATCACTGGCGTCTTCTTCGTCTCCGTGACAGCCGCGTGTCCGATCCTTCCTCTGACTTTAAGGATTTGATCCTCGTCTAGATAAGGATCCAGTTTGTATAGACTGCTGGATTTGGGCACCGGCTTCCCCTTCTGGAGTAGCTGTATTTCTTCGGCGTAGTCTTCGAGCTGTGCCTGTTTCAGCCATAATTTCTCGGCCTTCTCTATTAGGTCGACGGTCATCTGGCTGGCTCTGTCCTTGCACTTTTCTTTGAAGAGGAAGGGCATGGCTGTTGCTCGTAACAGCTTCTCGTACGAAGAGAATCTACTTATGTCGGGCAGGTAAGAAGGGTATTCTCTTTCTTTTTCCACTGTCACGTATGTCACTTCGTCTTCGGTTGTGTTGTCTTTGGCTTTTTCCTTCGGCCAAGACTCTTCGTCGTGGTACAGAAACGCGGGACCGATGAACCATCTGTCATCTGGTCTCATGTGCACGGTGTAGTTAGGGCGTGTAGCGTCGTCTGCCACGTTATACTCGGTAGGCACCCATCTCCACTGGCTGGCGTGAGTCAGCTCAGCGATCTCACCCAGGCGATGTGCCACGAATGGCGTGTACTTCACAGCGTCTTTCTCAATCCATCTTAGGACTGTTTGTGAGTCCGACCAATATGTCACGCATCTGGGCTTATCTCGGTGCTCCTTTATTATGGTCTCAGCCAGTCGTGCGCCCATCACTGCTGCCTGCAGCTCCAGTCGCGGGACGGTGACCGGCTTCAGGGGGGCTACTCGGGCCTTTGCAGCGACCAGCCTCACGTTCACTCTTCCGTCTGATTTCTGGATCCTCCAGTAGGCTGTCGCTGCGTATGCTTGCTCGCTGGCATCACAGAACACGTGTAAGTCTATGACATCATCTGGGCCCTTGCCGTAGCACCTGGGTATGCGAAGTTCCGTCACTTCATTCAAGCTCCGCATCCATTCCTCGAAGTGCTGCGCGTCTTGTTCTGGGATTGCCTCGTCCCACCCTAAGCCTTGCCTCCACAGGTTCTGAAGCAAGATTTTACCGGTGACTGTGAAGTGGCTGATGAGGCCTAGAGGATCATAGATCGCCATTACTGCTCCAAGAGCCTCTCGTTTTGTCGGTGCTCTATCGCTGGTTTTCACTTCGGATGCCAACCGACTAAGTCCGGTGTTAAAGCCTAGCTCGTCTGAGCCAGTTTGCCACAGTAAGCCTAGTGTCTTGTCTGTGTTTTCTTCCCTTTGTCCGAGTTTCACTTCTGTGTTGTGCGCCTGTTTTCCCATCGTTATGCTCTTTACCACGTTGAGCTTATTTGAGCACCAACCTCTCAAATTAAAGTGCGCATTCTGGTGAATCTTCATGACTTCACTCGCTATCTTGATCGCCTCGTCTTCGGTAGCAAGACTATCTACATAGTCATCCATGTAGTGGCTTGACGTTATAGCTTGCACGGCGTTGGGGTATTCCCGTGCGTGTAGTCTCGCGTTGGCGTCTCGTACTGAGTGCGCAATGAAGGGTGAACATGAAGCCCCGAAGATCATCGAAGTCATTTTGTACTTCTTCGGTGGCTTAGTACGTTCCTCACCTCGCCAGAGAAACATCTGCGCAGCTTGGTCTTCTTCTCTTATTTTCACTTGAAGGAACATCTCTTGTATGTCCGCAGTAATGGCTACTGGACGCTCTCTAAATCTGAAGAGAATCCCTGGCAGTGACTTCAAGAGATCAGGCCCCTCTAGCAGGTAATCGTTCAGGCACACTCCACAATATCGGTGCGCGGCGTCAAACACTAGGCGCATCTTCCCCGGCTTATTTGGGTTCACGACCGGGAAGTGCGGCAGGTACCATACTTTCTTGTTTTCGTCTTCTGTTCCATTGCACTCCTGAGCGTACCCTTTGTCAAGTAGGTTTTTGACAAGAGCGCTGTATTGTGTTGCAAAGTGTGGTGATGAATCCATCTTCTTCTCAATTATCTTTAATCGTCTAAGAGCGCCGTTATAGTTTTTCGGCATCGAAGCATCTTCATCGCGCCATGGTAACCCGACTTCCAAGTGATCCCCAACCTTTCTCATGGTGCTCTGGACCACGTCGATCGCTTTCTGATCTTCTGGTTTGATCTTCTTCGCTAAAGAGATTCCAAGGGCGTCGATCCTGAAGTGCGACTTTACTAACTCTTCTACACGACGTACATCATCTGTCTGTCTCACTGCAGACACATCGTATAGATGTAGCACAACTTGTCCCTCTTGTTTCTTCAGCGATGCGCGTGGTGCAGTTCCGTGGATCACCCAACCTAACTGAGTGTACGAAGCCGCGGGTTCATTCTTCTTGCCCATGCGTAGATCACGTGTGACAATCAGGTGCCAATTATCGGCCCCTATAATTACCTTCGGTGTGGCTTCCTCGAAGAACACATCTCTTTGCATGTCCTGGAGGTGTGGATAGTTATTTAGTGTCAACCTATCCACTGTCTGACCATGAAGTCGTAGGTCTCTTATTGTTCGTGCGCGCAGTTCCTGGAAGTTGCCGTTCTGGCCGCGTATCTGTAGCTTGACATCTTGGCTAGATTCTTCGCGTTGTTGTGAGGTTACGCCTTGTATGCGTAAAGCGGAGACCGGCCCAGTCACTTGTATACGGCGTGTCAATTCTTCGTCGATGAGCGATATGGTAGAGCCTTCGTCTAATAAGGCGAACGTCGACACTTGCCCGCCGGGTCCTTTTAAAGTCACAGGACATATCTTTAGTAGCACTCGCTGCGACGCATTGCTTGGCGCGGAGACGGTCATCACTGATTCCTTTGGGTGTAGCTTCTCAGCGTCTGTCGCCTTATCAGGGTTCTCACTCTGTGACGTTTCTCTGATCTCTCGTTCTTTGTGCAGCAGCGCGTGGTGTGGGCGGCTGCACGTTCCTTCGCCACATCGTTTCGCTTGACAATGCTCACGTCGATGGCGCTTTGATACACATTTGAAGCATACTTTTCCAGTACGCGCCCAGTCCCATCTTTCATCGACACTCATCTTTCGGAACTTTGCACATTTAGGTACTTCGTGGTCACTACCACAACACAAACACTTTTGTTTCGTTTCTTCATCCTTTTCTGATGTGGTGTATACCACTTCTCGGCCCGACCTCTTCTTTACATTAGTCTGTGGCACACTTCTTGTTTCCTTTTTCGCGGCGGCGGCGGGTGCGGGCGTCGTGTTTGTGAACGCGAATCTCATAGCCCGATCGGCCTCCCGCATCAGGAACTTAGATAGTAGCATCACTTCTGGTTCACGTGACGACTCTGCAGCTTCAGAAGCATAATCACACCACCTTGACTTAACGTGCGGGCTCAACTTGTCCACTACCTCGCGGACTAACATTGGATTCCATATATATCCTCGGTTATCCATGTTAGATAACACACACACAATGTTTTGTAACTTCACCGCGAACGCATTTAATTCACTGGCCGCACTTGTGAGTCGTGGTAATCTCTTTAAATCTTCCATCACTCGATCCATAAGTATTTCTGGCCTGCCGTAATACTGCTCCAATGTTTTCATTATCAGTTGCGGGTCTGACGCGGTATAAAGGAGCGCAGACACTGCCTCTCTTGCTTCGCCTTTAATGCAGTTACGCAGTCTTGCCAGGTTCTCGGTCGCGGTGAACTTGTAAACACTCGATGAGTCGTTGTACGCCGCTTTAAACGGTAGCCATTCAGTGGCCGCTCCCGTAAATGCAGGTAACTCAGTCACTTGTCGTGGCGGCGGGCGTACATGCATCATCTTCTCTAATGTTTCGGCCAACTGTTCAATGCCTTTTCCACGGCGTTCCCCTCTGTGAGGTGATCGCGAGGTCGATCGTTGTCTTCTTTGGTCTATTCTAGCAGGAGTGATGGCGTTGACACATGTGGCGGGTTCGGCGTAGGCGGCCTCTAGAGCGGCGTGCGTAGTGGTGGGCTGCGGGGGTCGTTCTCTCTGCGACTGTTCCGCGACTGGAGGGTGACTTCGGTCAATACTTTGAAGCCACTCGTCCACCCTGTCTTCACTTCTGTGCACGGAGCCCTCTTCACGGGCTTCTGCCTCTGCTTCAATCACCGACACTTCATATTCGAATCGCTTGTTGACGAGCGCCTTTTCAAGTTCCAATTGCTCGTTACGTATCGCGGCGATTCTCTTCTGTGCCTCGTATTCTGCCTTCTTCACTCTGGCCACATCACTATTATACGATCTTCTAGAGCGTATTGTGCTTGCCGTATCCCTTACGAAAGCATCGTGGGTAGCTGTCATAGTTCTCGTAGATTCTTGAGTATGATGTGCGGAGAGCGTCGTCGGGTAACACGAAGCGGATGGCGTGGCGAGCGATTCCCCGTGGTCACACGCGGTCGCGGTCGCGGCGGCTCTACTCGCCAGGAGGCGTGGAGCAGGTGCGGCGGGCGCGGCGGACGCGCTGTCGAACACTGTCGGCGCAACTCTCCCCGTCGCGGCGGTGACGGAGGGTGCGATCGCGAACGCGGGGTCGGTGGGATCGGTCCCAGTCGCGGGCGCACTGATCGGAGTGCGCAGGGGTGCGGACGCGTTGGTCGCCGGCGACCTAGGCGGGTCTTCGAATCTGCGGGGGCGTCGGCTGTCGTAGCCCGATTCCGATTCGCTTTCCCTGGCCGTGACGCTTCTAGTCTTCATACTTGATCTCGAAGAAAGTCTTAGTTCAAATCTTCAATCGGCGATCCGGCTCGAAGGACCAGCTGTCAAGGTGGACTGTATAACTATCTTGAATTGGTTCAATTAAAACTTCAGTGCGGGCTTCTTGATGATTTATTCGGGACTTCCTTCCTCTAGAGTTGCTGACAAAATACTACAAAATTTCGGCAAAACTGCCCGATTTATATGGCATCGCACTATAGTGCAAGTAGTGGGTGGGGTAGAACACGGTTCCCTCGCTTTATCAAATCAGAGCGCGTATTTATAATTCCGGAGTGTCCGTGCTCCCGACAGGTTTCGACTTGTCCGTACAGGTCGGAACCGCGCTCTGCACCACCTTACATCGTGCCTATTCCATTCGGTACTGGGTTAGAGTAAAACAAACCTAATCTAATACATGATAGAGTCCCTAATTTCAAATCAGCTTTATTATTTTAATAAAATAGCGACGACGTCCGTAATACGAGTCATGTGTCATAAAATATTATAAATGTGCTTCTTACTCATGATAGACATCTGACAGTATTTTAGTACGTAGCACATTCACCGGGTAGATATTCATACAATCTCTGTAATTGTGTAACTTCTAAATGACAGGCAACTGTAATTAAATACAAAGTAACTTCATAATGCCACATCGGCGGCTTTTATGACGGTATTATTTAAATCTGCAAGATCTTTATCTACTGCAAATATGATTTGTAACTTAGTGTTGTTCTGTAAATCAACGAAAAAACTTCGTTTAAAACTATGTCTCAATTGCATACAAAAGACACAAACGCGTGATTCTTGGCGCCGCGCCGCGCCGGTATGTTGAACGACAAACATCGTGTAGATCTTTGATTGAGAAACGCTGTTTTTTTTTTAATTTCATCTCTGTGAAGCCTAGAATAATGTACTTAAATAATGGACCTTTTCGTTACGAAAGGTATAGCATACATATGATTAAGTCAGCCCTTTAGACGTTATTCAAAAGAGATTTATAACTGCCCCGTGCCTTAAAACCGATACCTTATAATCAAAGCTCACTAGCCCCTTAAAGCCGCCGCTGGTGGCTGTTACTTACCCACAAGTTCCATACCCATACATAATTTATAGGTATAGCTAACAGGGCAAGCGCGCCGAAGCGGGCGTAACCAACACGCTGCACAATGGGCGCCAACCTTGGACAAATGGCATTTAACTCAGCTCGTGTCAATCACCCGTAATGTGATAAATGCTTTCACCAATTCTTTACTGGCCCAAATAATGGATCAAACATTTGACATTTGCGATGATCGATGTGGGTCAAGAACAGTATTGGAATGATATCGAGCAACATGTGTTTCGCGTGGTCAATGTTTGTTGGTACGTGTTTACTGTGGCTTAAAGCTAGGTCCATTCATGAACCTTGTAAGACACAGCAATATTTAAATGAAATTAAAAAATAAACTACGATATGATTGGACAATAAAATTTAACAATTGAAATAATTCTTAGTAACGTAAAATTTAAATGAAGTATTTGACATTTACTATAACAAACATTAACATTTTACATTATGAATTACTTTTATGTTTTAACACGTACGGTGTCTATTATTATTGACATGTGAAATAGTGTTGCAGAATCTAAACGGTTTTAATATTTATCACATTCCCACAGTCATTATTTAATAATAATAATATAATTTATGTTAAGTATAATAAAATGTTTACAAATTCTATACATATTATGCACGTGCAAATGCAGTTAATGAGTTACAGCTAATTAAACGGTCGTTGTTCTCTAAACGTCACAAATTACACGCTTCGCATATCATTAGCATTAATAATCACGTATGTTTCGTAAACTATTTCACTATGAACAAGTATTGTTAGCAAAAACCTGCGGCCTTCGGAAAATGTGCAATCCACTACCGGTTCCCAAATAAAATCGATTCCGATGCGCGTGTGTTTCGGAGCGTGCATGGACGACATACGGCGAAACTGTAACTCACGCGAAAGTGAAACTTGGAGGCACGTTGGATGACGCCTACTTACGTAACCGTACATCGGCTGAATCGAGATACACCGCTCGATTACACGATTCAAAACACCATTCCGGGAAATCGAGTTCGGAATCGTAGCAACTACTTAGTGAGTTTGCACATCACTCGCAGATATGCCGATAGAATACTTAGCGTTTATGTGTTAAGAAATATTTCTCTTTTGCAATACGTATTGCAGATGCCAGTTTAAATAAAACCGTTCGAAAATTGTTTTCAGCTAAACAATCGATGACATTGACCTTATTCTGGTCAGACCTTAGATCTCATAAATCACTCTGGCTCGCTTGGTTAGAGCTGTCAAAGCGAGTATTTCGTGTCAAATTATTTATAGATTAAAATCAGTATCTAGCACGTAATTTAATTTAAAAAAATGACAAAAATCTAGGAAGTGAGGTGGACATAAATTGGAGTGTAACTGGGACATTTAACCCGTGTAGCTACGAATACAATGGATGACTAAATCTAGTTATACTTACATGAAATTGTATTATTCTAGGTGAGCTTTTGTATGCAGTCCGTTGTCTAAGTATAAATCGATCGTATCTCAAGGCGCGCAACTATCGCCATCATTGACTTACATAATTTTTGTAATTGCCTTTTCACACAATCGCGTAACTTTATTCTTCCTACTTCTCGCACGCTGTGACTTTTTGTTCATTCACTTCTGACTTAACTACTTTTTCTACCGTGATATGTATTTTTTGTTTGAACAATTAGTTACCTACACGCCCTAAATTGATATTGACAATCGAAACCAATCATGTTTGAATTTGTTTTGCGTTTCATTAAGTAACGGATTTTATTCTTATGAGCTCGTGATATCATATTTTTTACAGAGTTACATACCATAACGTAATGAATTATAATTTACCTTCCTGACTAATTAAATGATTATTTTATTATGAGTCGTAAGTTAGTTGATTCTAGAAAAGACTCCCGCACATCATATACAATCGTGTTGATGACTTTTAGGCAATCTAAAACTGTCAAATTAATTGTGTGCAATTCCGCCATACTAATAAAGACAAAAATAGCTCTGTCTGTCTGTTAAGCTTTCACGACTAAACCACAGAACCGATTTAGATGAAATTTATCACGGGGTAAGTTTAAACTCCAAGAAAAAAGATAGGCTACTTTTTATTCCGCAACTTCATCTACGTTCGAGAAAACCGACATGTACACGGACAAAAGCTAGTTCAGAATAAAATTAAAATGACTACTTTGTTCAAGTCTAAGATACAATAACAAACAATAAATATAACAAAATAAATAAATCGATTGGATTCAAATCAGATCACCACGGCCATCTTTATAGCGAGTCACATTGCATTGGCATTCAAAATGCCCTTGTTAGGAATTATTCTTTAATTAAAACATCCGTTAGTGCTTAAAATAAAGAGGTTTCTACAGAAGGTTTATAGAACATTAACTAGTTAAATTGTAAATGGCAAAATATAACATTTTTGAACCATTTACTTCAAAAGCGAAACGTAGCGCTAAAAAAAATGAGTTAAGATTCTTCGAATATCAATAGTATAATTCTTTAAAAAATATCAATGTAGTATAAAGAGACTTTTAATATATATAAAGACGAAAAAGCTTTTTTAGTTTCTTTGTTTCATTTTACATACCCAATAAGCTCCGAAACTGGACCCGTTTTATTTATTTTTTTACCAATAGATGCTACATTATTGTTGAGCAGCATAGCCTATATAACATCACGCTACGACACACGTAAGCGAAGCAGTAACCAAAGACGTAACTTAACGCAGGTGAAATAAGCTACGCGAAATAAGTCGCGGGCGAAAGCTAGTGAACAATACTCGTAAACTTAATTTAATCACTTTGTTTCAGTTTTCATAATGAAGTCGCGTTTTAGATTTTGTTTCAAAATAAACAATAAAATATTTTTTCCTTTACTTATTTCTTTTTTTCGAGAGATAGTTTGGTCACTCTTGCTTTTGCTGGAGTGAACCCTTTTATGAATTAACCTTTTGCACTTATCTGGTTTGTATTGCCATTTTATTTGCCCGCATTGTAATTAAAACAGTCGTTAGATATAAGTAAGGCTGTGTTTGTTATCTGTAAAGTTTTCATTGCTCCCATGGCACGATTCAACCATTTGTATGGTTATTTATTAATGTGTGCCCTTTTGTTGGCCTATTTGTTTTATTCTGAATTTAGTTCGTTTTTATTGGTCTGGCTGTTTGTGTCAGTAATTGAAGGGGGCAATATAATTAGGTATCTGAATTGTAATATTGTTTGATGGTGATAATAAAAAATCAAGAAGGACATCAGAAGCAATCAAAATAATATAGATCTTTGAAATTGCATTATAATAATAATACCAGCCTATTAATGCCCCACTGCAGGGCTAAGGCCTCTTCTCATACGGATAAGGCACGAGCATTGATCATCACACTTGCTCAATGCGGATTCATAATTTCAGATTTATACTCATAATAAGTCCAGGTTTTATTTACCGATATCAAAGGTCTCCACGGTAAACCTAGAAAATACATATACATTCCAAAAGTCTCATTGGTATTTGCTCGGTTTCGGAACTGCAACCTCATGCATGGTAGACAAGTGCCTTAATCACTGAACCATCACAATATTTTGATTGCATAAATTAAACTAAACTCAAATGCAACATTCTTGAACATATTCTAAAACAAATAAACATCGCACATAGCTCGCATTCTCTTTTGTTTCCAATTCCGCAGTAGGTAGTACATACCAATGCTTTTTATCTATACACTCATCAAATAACTTGCATTACCCACTTATTTGCAACAGATTGCATATTATACAATATTTGAACATAAAATTGTATAACAAAGTGAGTAATCTGCAGTTATTAAATCATCATAAAGTTATTTTATTACTTATTCTATACATATATTAACAGACTGTTACATGATTTTGTATTTTATTACTTAGAGAAGAGCAAGACTCGCTTGTACCAAAAATTTAACTTAGAGTTAGTTACTTATACGAGGTTAAATGTCAAAACCTATCATACATAATAGGGCCGTGTTAGCAACTAATTTGAAGTTTAAAGGTAACCTTGAGTGAGCCTTAGCAGTTAAAAACTGCATGATCTAAGTAATTAAGGTTAATAACTTATTAAAATGAGTTAACTTTTGAACACGATCTTATCGCGCTCCATACAAATTATCTCATACAATTCCCACTATTACACACACGCCGCAGATTATTTGTGTATGGGGGTTAATATTCGCCGATTGTGCCAACCCAATCACAGTTCGGCAGTACCTACTGCCAGATCTACTGTTGCGTTCCACGGAGTAAGTATTTGTGCAGTAATAGTTATTCCTTGACCTTACGCTCAACTGTTGGCTTGCAACCAACACACCAGCGAAGCAGAAATTACAAAGATTGTTTTTATTTACTTACTTTTAGTAAGTAAGTAAGTAAGTAAGTACATATTATTGTTTCTGTCAAGTGACACATATAAACCGCGAAGTTAACACCGATTAACAAGCCAACGCCTTGAAGGTGCAACCAGGCGTTCAAGGTGATTTGATGACAAGGTGATAAGTGACTGACGACCCTTGTCTTTCGTTCCGTTTTGTAGCACTGCACATTGTTGGCTAATTTTGTTAAAAGGTACACAGGTGAGAGGTTAGAAGCTTGCTACGGTTGAATAATAATAATTTCCTCCCGACCGAATATCGGCCAGGGCAACCAATCTCAATGGACACTTGCCAAGTATACAGGAGATATTATAGTGAAGAAATGTGTGTACAAACATAGGTGCACATCTTCTTCCTTCACTTTCATAGCGCGATGGACGGTCAATTGGACTAAGATAATGCGCAGGACCATCGCTTTTACGAGCTTTCCGAGCCACGGGGATGTCACACCACCAATTTTCAAACTGCTGTTAGCCCGGGCTGATACTGAGGAATTCGTAATGGAAAAACCCAATAACACCTTTTGTTCCACCTGGGAATCGAACCCAGGACCCCATGCTCAGCAGTCGCGCTTGCGAGCACAAGACTAGCGGAGCAGCCTTAAAGTATGGTAAGTAAGCAGCAAGCTACTGAAACTTAGTACCTACTTAAACAATTAGATGTTGATTCTTATGTAATTTTATAAGTGGTGTCGATTGAACTGTTTCCTATAAAGAATGCATCTTCTCGTACCTACTTGAAATGTAAACAAGATAAGTTTCATTTACATACTTAGCTTTTGTTTCCGTTCAAATATGAATACGTTCACGAAGCCTACTTTGTTCACGTAATTATTTACACTCGCATAGTGTAAGTAAACTGCTAGAAACGAAAATCGATTACGAGTGTATTTACCTAAAACTTGAAAGTCTCAAAGTGTCTTGAACTTTGAAGGCTCGATATTTCTGTAAACCGACAATATCTTGCACAAAATGAGGGAAAAAAAACAATCACGGTTGACACCCAAAACAGATTGAATTACATTTCGATCCCCCAGTCTCAAATGTTCATAATTGGAACATTTAGCATAAAAATCGTGCATTACGCTCGAAAACAGCACCCAACTGCAATAACATGGAGTAATTCCTGTTTTTTATTTACAATCTAAACTAAACCATGCCATCAAGAAGTAAAGTTTATATTTGAAAAGCCAGCAGCAGCTGTTTTATTAAATTACATTTCAACATTATAAATAAACACTTCGCGGTGGATTCACTCTGCGGTGTTAAAGATATCCGTGATGCTGAAATTATGAAATTTGAAACAAGTTATAATCTTTTTATCAGTTTAAGGCGCAACTGCAAAGACTTAAAGACTATTTTTGTAAGTAGGCAGGTACTAAGCAGAAAATTATAGCGTGTAATAAAGAATCATGCAATAGACAAAAGATTATTTGTAAATATTACGTGAGACAATTATTCCCAAAAATGATGTAAGGAAAGTACTTGTTTTTATATTATTTTCTATTATCCGTATTATCCGTTTCCAATTATATTAACGTGACCGCAAAGGCTTATTATAATAACAGATAAAAATATAATCATTCTTAAAGGTACCTACTATTGCGTCAGTTTTCTCTGAAGGGTGTAAAAAGTAAACTATGAAACCACAGCATGCAAGATAATAAAAAAAATCTATGCCATTTGCAGTTCACCAAAGACAATCTCCATAACTCAAAACTGTTATTCTCTGCTCTAGATTTTTTGTCCCTATTATAATACAAGTCGTACCTACAATAAGTTTTAATAAGGTTAGTGTTGCTGTACTTTTTAGGGTCCCGTACCCGAGCGGTGTCAATGGGATCCTCTTTGAAGCCTCTGCTATCCATACAATATGTGCCTATTAGCGGACATGAACCGGAATAGGTAAAGAGTTGGAATTTTCACAGATGCAAGCCGCTTCCAACCGCCAAAGACTGCCCCGTTGGTCTCGTGGTCGCAAGCGCGACTGCTGAGCAAGGGGTCCCGGGTTCGATTCCCAGGTCGGACAAAAAGTGTTATTGGGTTTTTCCATTAGGAATTTCTCAGTAGCAGCCCGGAGTTTGGAAGTTGGTGGTGTGATGGGTATCACACCACCAACTTCCGTGCCTCGGAAAGCATGTAAAGCTGTTGGTCCCGACTGTCGGTTGTCGTAGATCTTTGACAGTCGTGACGAATAGTCAGAAGCCAAGAAGTCTGACAACCAGTCTAACCAAGATGTATCGTGTTGACCAGTTACTGGGTTGTAGAGGTCAGATAGGCAGTCGCTCCATGTAAAACACTGGTATTCAGCTGCATCCGTTTAGACTGGAAGCCAACCCCAACGCAGTTGGGAAAAAGGCTAAGCAGATGATGCAAGCCGCTTTCAACCGGTCCTATTGGAAATCTATGGGGAGGCTTATGTCCAGCAGCATTATTTATAGTCGCTAAAACAACGCATAAAAAAATAATAAAGTAAAAATTAAAGAGTCCCCATATTTTTAAGGAAGGTGTTTTGGTTTATAGAACCGGTATTGTATGATGGTTCTTGAGCGAATCCGATTCGTACTTGACCAATTTAATCCTTAATCTGCTTTATAATTTATTTATACATTTTATTTCCAAGTATGTCACGACTCGCGACTGATCTTGTTTTGCCATTGTATTTGATTCATATCATTCATATTTAATTCATAAATATCCGATTTATGTAAGTAATGTAATGTGAACCCTATTTACATAATAAATACAGTAATGTTACTAAGTGAGAACGTGATATTTATGTTAATCACACGAAGTATGCTAGGTGTATGTTTTTTAACTAAGCCTAGAATGTAGGTAAGCAATTAAAAAGCAAAAACAATGTTCATTTTAAATTGTTTACATTCACAATTCGCAAGTTTTTTAAATTAATAAATCATATTAGCAGGTCATTATTTGATTAGGTGTAATAATTAGAATACATACGCATACCGTCACACCTGTAGGTATACCCCGAAGGGTTAGCCAGAAAAGTACCAACCGAAGCTCGGTTGGTACTTTTCTGGCTATATTAACCGGACACAAATCCGAGCTACTGAGAATTTCATAGAAAAACCCAATAACTCTTTTTCTCGACCTGGGAATCGAACCCAAGACCTCTAGCGTAGTCGCACTTAGGGCTACTAGGCTAATGAGGCAGTTAGAGTAATGAAACATTTATCTCCCTGTTAGACATAATTCTGCGTGTTTTATAAAAGTCCAGCAAAAAAAAAACGCATATTCTTTCGCAAAACAATCACAACAAGCTACTGTATATATTTACATAAACCTTACATAATATTATATTAATGTTAATAGACGAAGCAGCTAACTTTTTAATAAGCTGCGCGGGCGCATGCCGCCTTGCGGTTTAGTGGTCGGTGCATCGTGACAATATCGTTACGAAACAAACCTTGCCTAATTAAAATTACTGGCGCAACTTTGTCACGCTTTATTCGAAGGAGTTAAAATGATTCGCACTTTTGCTCGTGCAATTTTCGTTTACGACAATCCGACAATTAAATTAAAAAAGGTTAAAAAGGTCGTAAGGTATTACGTTTTTGGATGATTGGCCCACATCTATAATATTTGAGGGACCTACATAATAGCGTTGTACGAACTACCTATTAGTTAATCTGTGGTTGTACGATATTTTTCATTTTTTTTTATTCCAAAATTGATTTTGTAAACCAAATGAAATACCGTTATTTCTCCAGCAATCTACTACGTAAAAAAACGGTAACGGGTGTAATAACATAACGTAGCTCCGTGCCGTCCGTCAGTGCGTCCGTGCAGTGTCGGTTTCGTTTCGCACATGCGTACGTTCCCGAAATTGTGATTGTTTTATCAGTTTTACACCGTACATGGAAACCTTCTAGCCTTGAAAAGAAGAAAATCTAAATCTGTTTTAACTACTTTCTCCACTACATCATTGCATAAAGCAATTGGAATAAATAATAGGCATACGTGAGCTTAGCCAGTGTAAAATCATCCTTATCATCTCTTGATCTAGTTTTAAATTCTAATAAATGGTTTTAAAATTGAAATTATCTTTATACAGTTACTTAAGTTTAGTGTACAAGTACACTAAGCTTCCTAGACTTGCCCTAAAGTAAGTAATTTAGGTGCATCATGGGCAATTCCAGGAAGCAAATCTCATCTTACTATTGCTTAGCCACTGTAAACGTGAAAGCTTGTTTACCTGTTATCCAACGTGTGTTCACAAAACTATTTATGATACCAGTAGGTACTAATTATCCGGAAAACCGAAGAAAATCCTACTGACTCTCGGTTTCTCAGACAAATATCTACGCAAAATAAATGTGATAAATTGTCTAGATCGCGTAAGCTGCTGTGATTGGTTAATTGAATTATTAACAACCAATTACAGCAGTTTACACGCCATTAGCAATTTGTCATATTCATTTTTCGTATGGGAAACCGGGAGTAAGTATTATGCATTTGTATCAAATGAGGAGTGAAACAAATACATTTTGTGGCAATTACAAATGACGTTTCCTATATCGCAGTATATTATCAAAGTTCACACAGCATTAGCGTTCTATCGATAGAAGGCTTCTTCAGTTTTTTTAACAAGCATCAATTTTAATGATTAATGTATACTTACCGGTTCCCGTTTCTTTTACCTATATATTAATCACAACTGATATTAATTTGTAATTGTGTGCCTTGTGTGATACCTTGTCTTGTACTAGCATTTAATTGTTTTGGTTATTTACTGTAAGCTCATAATGTACCGCTAAATAAATAAATAAAATGAATGTCGACAACCATTGCCTCAGGCCTTAAGCAAAATCGGAACCATTTTTATAAATATTCAACCAATCGAAAGCTATCATAAATCGATGTAACAACCTTTAATTACTTCAGGCAATTTCGTCGCCATTATATTCCCAAGAACATAAATAATCGCTTAACAACATACAGTAATAAATCTATAGGATTTTACATAACTTTTATAACCGAAATCATGACATGCATTACGCATATTTTTATATCTCCGTCTTCTCTGGGTCAGCGCACAGAGAGCAGCAATGTGTTTTAACAGATTTCATTGATTATGATAATGAACTAAATCGAACTAGAAACAGAGCTAAAAATTACGTGCAAGATTAAAAAATAAATTCTGCTCAGAATTATATCTTGCACACAATTTTCAAATTTATTTCCGATGTTTCGCATAATATTGCATTTTTTGACTTTGTTTGCATTGAAAGATAGTAACAAATGTAATAAAATGTGATAATTGTAGTAAGAACGTCTTCCGTCAAAAGACATAAAAAATTACTGTGTCAACTAGTCATCGCTCATTCATATTCACTTCTGGTTACAAAACCTTTTCTTAACCCTTTGAGGCTTACCTAATATTAGCTTTGTTTGTTACTTTACGTGTAGACTGCAAATAAGAATCTGAATCTTTGGAGATGAAAATTTAAACAAAAAAATAAACATAAAAAATGTTCTACGGAATAATAGCCCGTTAAAACTTTACAGTCTACCTTACACTACCGTCTCTTAGAATACTTCCTTAATGTTATTACCTACCCCTAAAGATAGCCAGAAGTCTTTAGAGAAGGTCTATGTCCAGCAGTGGACGTCGTTCAGCTGTTATGATGATGGTGATAACAAATGTCATTTCAGGGCAACAAGCCGAACGAATCACCTTATATTTAGTGGTTACTTTCTCAGAGACAAGCTGAAATGTCTCATGTCATTATAATTACACCGGCACCTATACCCTTCAAACACGAACACAACCACGCTGCTTTACGGCAAAAATAGACATAATTATCCTTCAGTTTCAATAAAAATACGACCATATACATCCAGGTAATTTAACAAACATTAAGTACTACATTTGTTAAATTACATTACATTCACTAGTTTACCTCAAAGTTTGTTTCTATTTGCGAGTCTCTACTTCATTATAAGTAGATTGATATGATTAGACCAATTTGCTAGCTTGGATTAAATTACTATGAAGTTTGCATTTGCAGATTGGATAATAACGTATGTATACGAAGTGATTTTTCATTCAGATATGATCTCGTTTCAAACTAATTTAATATTAAACGCGGTAATACCATAGCGTAGCTAGCAAGGCCTTCAGATAAAATTATTTCATTGCATACTATTATTTATTCTACAGAATTATAAGTATTGAAATCGTGTCCTGAATTGTGTTTACAAATGTGAAACTTAATAAGTGTCAGTACCTAATTATTAAAATTTTTATCACGATCGGTATATTCCGGTGACAACTTTGATTGATTAAATTTTTAAAGGTTTTTAAAATCGCAATAATACAGAGCGCATACAGAAATCATGCATGCTTAGAGATCTTATTCTAATTGTGTACAACCACAAAAAATTAGCTGGTTCTGATGCTAAAATACCTTTTTAAACATTTCAACTTATACAAAAGCATTTTAAATACATACATACATACATACATAAACTCACGCCTTTTTCCCATGGGGGTAGGCAGAAACCACAGAACGCCACCTGCTACGATCCTTACATACTACTTTCGCCTCGTTCACGTTCCTTTCAGCATTTTAAATATCAATCTGAAACTATTTCCCTACTGAACGAATCCAAATGTGTCTGTATTAATCTTTTCGTATTAGGTACAATACATGTCGATTTCGAAAAGCATGCTTGTTAATTAAAAAATAATCCGTACTGACATTATAAAGATGTGAAGTTTATTTGTTTGGAAGTACTGACCCGATTACAAAAATTCTTTCACTCATAAAAAGCTGCTCTATTGCTGAGTGTCTTAGAATATGTTTTATGGTATATTTGACTTCCACGTGGATGAAGTCAGGGACAGAAGCTAGTAGATATATAATTTTCAGAACAAGTGTTACACACACATCCTAGTTTACACAGAAACACTTAAGAAGCAATAGTGCGTAAGCGCAAAGTGAGTTATCTAACAGCCTCAGACGTGAGAAAAACGGAATTAGCGATTCACTGATCGTCGTAACGATTTCTTTACTTTTCTCGTGAACACAATGTACTCACCAGTACTTCCGAGGACTTGATAGATATCTCCAGATGTATTGATATGAGACAGTTGTTGTAACTTCGTAATTCGTGACCGATTTCATCATCTTGTTTAGTTTCAACATTTTTGGAATTAAGATGGTAGCTCGTCGAAAATTTTATTTTAATACGTTTTCAAGAGACGGATAAGCTTAAATTAATAATCACGCCCATTTTCTATTCTGAAGTGCAAACTGCTTTTATAAGCAAGTGGCTTTTGCAGGGGACTTCGTGTACGTGAAAATCGAGACTTTAAAACATAGCCTTATGATACACGGCAATAATGTTACGTAGTTTTCCTTCAGTGAAAGGTTTTTTGTAATCAGGCCATCAGTAACTTCCAGAGGTTACCCCTTAAAAATATTCATGATATATGAGTAAACAATAATAAATTGTCATCATAATATCTGCAAAAAAAAAACATCGCAATATTTGACTGTCAGTCGACTCCTTATACTTTTTTTATACCAGGCAGGTACCAAGTGATCATAAACGTAAAACAATTAATTCATCAACTTGTCACTTACTCACTTGTGATTATTTATTCAAGCCTAAGGCTAACAGCTTCTAGGAAAAGTCAGTAATCACTTAACTAACGACTTCATGTATTGCAACCAGCTTTTATGAGGAAGCGGAATTTCATTCCACCATATCATATATATTTGTACGTATACATATATATTTCGTTCATATATGTGCATAGGAGAATCTTGTTCTAGGGTTGGTAAAACTGGTTTTTCTAGACCTGTATCGGTTTTCACACCTTTTTAGTCTTCCTGTTTATCTTGATTTTGAGCGTTTGTGTTTTATTTGTAGATATTTATTATGTGCTTGTAAAATGTTAATCTTGATTATATGATTGAGACTTTGATAGACTAACGGTATTAGCATCATGATTTCAGAGGTTAAGTTAGTTTTATTTATTTTATAATAATAATTTTATTATTCTTCTTCTTCTTTGACTTGTTACTTTTCACATCTGAATGTAGGTCAAAATGAACTGTCCCTATTACGTGTCAATAACCTACGTTTTTATATAATTTACTAAAACTACCAAAACATTTTACATGGTAGATTTTTTTCTATTTTTTCATCTAGCAACCCTACAGAAGTACAAGTTTTTCTTCATAGTAAACACGTTGATTGATAGCTCACGTAATCCTAATGGTAGCAGCTTCTGTGCTACCGCCAGTATTCAACTAATGGACCGCTGTCATAACCCAATGAATATTACTAATGGGAAATGGTTAGGATTGTACTTGTCCTATCACGAATTCAACTATTTGCTGTCACGAAATATCCGTTACTAGATAGATTGCAATGCAATTCCAATAATTATTTTCAAAATACTTTTCTGTGATGTGAAAAAATCTATTGGGCTCCACAATAAGAGATGATTATGATAAAAAAAAAATTTGAAGTTTTTTTTACGATGCTGTCAAACGAAGGGAAGAACTGCTACCTTCTAAATTGAATTGAAAGAACCTGTGTTTTAAAAGTCAATGTTCCTTCTAATGTGATGGCAGTTGACTGGTTTAAAAGCACTTAATACTGTCAAGCCTGAATCTATTTTTGAAATTTGATCCTTAAAACTCACTCCTGCCCAATTGTACCATGCCCAATGCAACAAAGTAAAATGAGGTTGCAATAAAAATCTAATTCCTTTGTTCTCAAACGTGAGAATCGCCTACCTGCCTGTATATATTTTTTCCATCTTTTCCTCCTCAAAGGGATCAAAGGTGTTCAATAAAGCATGTTGAAGTTGTTAGCATCAATCAAATCTGAATGATAACCGCATGTAACATATAATTACGAGGTGCAATAAACCTAGTGGTGTCAATGTTCTCGACAGAAACTATTCTACAATGGTTCTGACTCACTGTTTGACTAAGAAATATTGCATAAAATATTGTTGGTATCGAATATCTAACTGTCCGCCAAACCGCTAGAACGTGCCATAGATAAGTAACATACAGAAGTCTCATTCCATGATGTTTGGTCAGAAGAGAGAATATCAAATAAATGGATGGAATTGGATTTCATTAATAAGCCAAAAAGGTGTAAAATTGAATTAACTATTAATGAAATTTTAACTTAACAAATATTTAATTCTTCGTCCGAGAAAACGAGGATTATTCAACTAAATAACCACTTACGATAATAACGGAGTTTTTTATTTCCTATTTTACCGCAACCAATATTACTAAGAATCTTTTCAATGCGGGTTTTACCAACACTTATCTATATTTCCACAGCCATTCATAGTAATCTACTTACAAGTTACCGGTACTTGCGGTAAATATATAACGATGGATTATTCAAAGAAATGTCGGTGTACTGTTATCGAGTATTGTTGAAGAGTGATGACGATATTATACTTCATTAGATCTTCTTAATGGCCACGGAATCAGAAGCAATTGGAAAGCCAACTACTATAGTTGCTTTAGCGAAAGAGATGCACATATTTCACAAAAACCTGCCAAGAAGATTTAGTCATTATAAGTAGGAGAAAATAAAAAAAATATTCAGATTTTCCAAATTCAAAGAAAAGCTCTTACAAAGTTTTTAAGAGGGAGTGTAGACTAGTATAGTCAAATTGAAGTTTAGCAATGGTGAAGTTATGCTATGCATAATGACAAATGTTAAATTCATCGCAAATAATAGTTTACTATAGAACAAAACGGTACATTGTGCAAGCGATTCTATAATGAAACAGAATTATGAATGAGCACTCCATTGAATTCACCACTCCGTGTAGTCAGTAAACTAAACTAACATGACATCAAGTACTTCTATCTGACACACATTAATAAATAATGGCGTCGGTAAATGGAATCATTCCTATTCTTTGCCTCATAAATTATTGTAAAGTAACGGGAATTTAATTCAATAACATTTTTAATATCTTATCTATTATAATTTATTAACATCAAGTCGTGATACGACATTGTTACTGTAACTACTGTTAGTTGGTGCTTAATCATTATGGAAATAATGAAATGCTTCATAAATAACATACAATGCAGTAAATACTTAACAATATATTAAACATAGTTTTAATTAAATAATAAGATTAACTACATATTGATACTTAGTTTACTCATTAAAATCTAGTTGCAATCTCACCTATGTGACAATCAATGTCAGAAAATTAAAAATAAAATAAATTTTTGAAAGATCGAGAGTGAGATTTGATTGTGAACGTACCTACCTAAAAGTATGTAGAGTTCTACCCAGATATTTTATCACCAGATATGTTCTCTTTTAATAAGTCTAGAAATGGATTTGTCAAACCACCAAGTCACGCTAAAACATTTTTCACTAAGTACTTATAGTAAAAGCAATGATACAACTGAATAGCCGTCTATGATACAACTTAATTCCCAGCTGTTTGTCACCCCTGAAGATACAAGTCAAGAGTCAGCTGAAGGATGATTACTAGAGTTTGCGTGTTAAACACTAGGAACTTGTCAATTGTGATACACTACACGATTGGCGATCTCTGAACTCAGGGCATTATCGCTTTACATAATTTCACGCGATAGGTCCTATCTATCTTACTTCTTCATGCTCGATTCGCCTAGTAGATTATTTTAAGGAAAGATAAAAAGTTATGTAACAATTTCAATATATTATTTTATAATTTCAGGCATTTATTTATTTATTTATTCTTTATAAATTCTGGTTTTTCTTCTTCTCTTTTTGATGATTAAAATTAACTTGTGCCTGCTTGAACACTTTTACCTGTTGACCTTTCTGAAGAACCATTTCAATAATACCGTTACCCACAATCTATTCCTGAAATCCAGACAGCAACTAGCGAAATTCTTTTGCGTTGCGACTGTGATCCCAGAATCACCAGACCTACGTCAATATAGTATGACTTTAAAATAAATCGAGGAATGTTCGGTTAAGAAGGTAGAAAACGTACCTAATAATTCGTCTATTAAAAAAAAAACAAATATAACTATAGTGAAATGACGTAGGTCGGCCAAATCAGGGGAACCAGCAGTGCTATTCTGCAAAAATCTGAGTAAGCCTGATATGAACAATCATTCCTCAGGGCTGCTCACTTCACCTAAGTCAAGTCAAGTCAAAATCATTTATTTCAATTAGACCATTAAAAGGCACTTTTGAACGTCATTACATGAAAAAATCATTAATATTGAATCTAGTTGCCCATTCCAAAAGGTAGTTTGGTATGGAGAAGAATAGGCAAGAAAATCCATACATACTCTTTTTTAAAAAAATGTATTAACTACAATAAGTTATACAGTTACATTCATTCCATAAAAAATATATAAATGTCAAAACGATCTACCAAAAATAAAAAGTGACAAAATAAATTAAATAATTAAATTAAATTAACTAAATTCACCAAAGGAGATTTTTACAAAATACCTCCTTGGCTCCTGACGAATTTTAACCATTAAAGGATCTCACATAACTTGTTAGCTTACATGAAGTGTGAACCCATACATACCCATACATGTTTCTGTCCCAAATAGTCAAGTAACCACGACCAAGTTCCCACAGCGAGTTATGACTGCGGCAGAATATCTTACACGCAGCCATTGTTCGCCGCGGTCAAGGGCACGACGTACTCACTCTCACTGCTGTATCACTTACAATCATGTTCTTTACTTTCTAATAATTACTTATGTACTTATAGGAGTATACGAAATGCTTCGTAAACACACTGATGGCTTTAAAATGACAAGTTTTCCGACAGCGCGCTTCATACAAACTCAAACGTAAAACCATTTATTACAAACTAGGGCGTGAAAGTCGGTTTTATATGGGTGTTTTTTTTATGCCGATGCCTTATTATTTTTCTAGAATGAAAGACGCAAAAGTAAATTTTATCAAATTGAAAAAAAAATATAGTATAATAGGGCCCTTATTCCTAAGCCTTTCCTTTCGTTTACTTATATATTTTGGAGTTTACACGCCCGATTCTTAAGAAAGGGCGAGTAATGTTGATGATATAAGTAATTATAATTGTGTAAATACATAATATGAATGTTATACGTATACTTTTTTACTACCGTAAGTCTGGATGCTGAGCTGCAAATTGCATAAATCCTAAGAAAATTCGAAAAAATACGCGGCGTTCCTAGCGCTTTCAGTTGGGAATCGCAAGAGGCGCGTACGCACACAGGATTTCCAACGTAAGTGTGATAAAGTAAAACCAGGGTGATTTCAGTCAGTAAAAATCTGAGAGACCCCTCGCCCCACCTCATTTTATACCCTGGAACAAAAAAAAGATTACACAAGGGAAAATCTGGCCAGAAACTGCTAATACATTTTCTTCACACTGTGGAAGTTCGCGTGCAAAACCGTTATACTAGTTAGTTACAATTAATTCTAGTTTCACACTGATTGACTAATTGTCCTTGGGTCTAAGTGAAACAGTTTCTTATGTATGAAGGCTGTTTTGTTTTCACAAACAATAGAAAATGTTATTAGTTCACTTAAACATTATATTGCTTGTAAACTTTATTACTTCACAGTTGTTTCGTATTCGTTTCTAAGCTTATCTTGGACATCACATCACTGACATCGGTGAAGGAAAACATGGTGAGGTAACCTGGATTTGTAATTAATATAAGTCTGAAACCATGCGTGGTGATTAATGCTCGTACCTTCTCTGTAAGAGAAGCGGCCTTTGTCCCGCAATGGGACAATAATAGGCTATTAATATCATTTTAGTTCTTTCGTACTTATTTTTAACATAACATACCATGACGCCTGTATTCCCAGAAGGATTAGGCAGAGGTGTACCAATGAACACCCATAGTTTACCGGTATGTTTAGGTCCCATGTAATAGAGGGCGAGCCTATTGCCATTAACCGGGCACAAATCCTAACTCCAAGCTGCTGCTGGAAACTTCATAGAAAAACCCAACAACACTTGCTCGACCTGGAAATCGAACCCAAGACCTCTAGCATTGCAGTCACGCTTAAGACCACTAGGGTAACGAGGCAGTTAGTACTTATCTCTAATTTGATTAAAAGATAACAATGCCGGTAATCATATTTTAACAATGCAACATTGTATTATTTAGTGACAACAATAACTAACTGTACGTGTTGAGGAATCAAAGAAGCGTGAATGTTGACCAACAATTGAAGATCGTCTGAAGGACATCCGATTGTTGTTAAGTTGGGTTTCGAAATGTAATTGAAACATGTGAAAAATAAACTTTACAATTTGATTATAAACAATGGCCGAACTACTTTTGTAAGACTTAATCTATTTTTACTGCAATTTATAATTTATTTCGTCTGAAAGACTTACGGCTAAATATAACAGACTAATCAATTGAATATGTGAGTGACAGCCAATTCTTCACATACAAATAACAGAATAAACATAAAGAGATCAGTGGACAACACAGTACAGACGACAATAACTATAAATCGCCAAAGCTTAACATACACATAATATTAATGACATACCAACATAATTATGTATATGGTAAAGCTTAGCTACTCAAGCTAATACCTGAAACTTGAGGAACATCAAAAATAAGGTGAAAAACTTAAGGCTAAAGCAATTTTTGGCCGCAGACACAACAACTGTGAATCACCAGCCGCATATAAAAAAATAATCGTTTAGCTTGTCGTTGATCGTAAAAATAATGATATATAGTAAGGAACACCTTGACTCACACTTATGACTAAGATAAGGAACAGTTTAACAAGAAAGCGAAGTATAATAACATAAAATTACACACTATCAATGCACTCTACGAATAGCATCGTGTGAAAGTATCAAAACTAATTAATATGCACGATAATTACAACAAGCAGGCTACGAATGAAACCAGCGCCGTATATATTGATACTGATCGACATACCAACGATGTATTAAAAACGGCAATATTGCACAAGTTGTAGGTTGCTGACCCATCGCTTGCAGGCAATGGAGCAACCCGCTTTCCTCACTTGAATCTTACAGCTAGATCAAAGCAGACTTGTTTTAAATGCCTAGGTCAACCTAGGTATTGACAAAGGCTGGTTGCGCTTTGAAATGCATTTGTAAATCGAACAAAAAGCGTTTCGGTTCATTCAGTAACGTTTACGCAGAAGTAGTTAGCTCTTTACCACCTTTGGTGCGCCTTTATACTTTTTTGTTGCATAAAGTTCAAATAAATAACTAATTCGTGAGTTTTTCAAAAGAATGATTGATGAAATGATGATGAACACGTAATTGAATACCTATCACGATCCGGCAAAAGATAAAAATATGAACAATTAGAAAGCCACTGAACAATTAGTCCAAGGTTAATGGATAGCGTAAAAAGTCGTAGATAAAAAGTGGCGTGACTAATTCTGCGCACGCGCCATTCCGCAACGGCCTACGATTATTTTGACAGAAAAAATGCCGGAACAATTTGACACCACGGCTTTGTCACGAAACAACGTATTTGTACACATTTTTATAATAACTGAATTTGCTAATCGAATATGTGACACCATTGCTTAGTAGTGCTCGAAAACCCAATACACGTTTGGGTCAAATAAATGCATAGACAGTGTAATTACACTGTGGGACAAAATAATCTACTTTATGACTAATTATTATATACAAGAACATGCGACATTTTTTTTTTAATTATCATTGGATGGTAATAAGCCTAACGGCCCACCTGACATTAACTGGTCACCGCTGCATATAGATATCTGCAATACAAGGAGCCCTTGCAAATGTGATGGCATCCCAGAGAAAAAAAAATTAAAAAAAGGTTCCCAGAAAGGTCTCATGTGCCTGTAATTGCACCCATACCCTTCAAACCGGAACACAGCAACGCTGCTTTGCTGCAGAAATAGATACGGTGGTAGTACTTTCCTGGACGAGCTCCTTCACAACGAACTCTACTTCTACTAAAACATACACACGACATTATTCTATTTTAATTGAGTCCTGTTAACATAGCTGTTTTGTAAAATAAACAAATGCGGTCCACTTCCAACTACTAAGTGCCATCTTGACATTCAGTAAGTACCTAAGTAGTACAGACATTTGTGGTCTGTCCAATAGTTCAAGGACCTCGTTTTCGTGAGGTTTACAATGAGGAGATAAATAATGTTGAATGAACGATAAGTTCACGCATCATCGTTTTACGTTCACTTGTTTAGTGGCAATTACCTTACCGTTTGCTATAAATAACATCGGTAAAGAGGAGCAAGTTGTAAAAACGCCATATGCCATTTGGTTTCTGAATTATGCTGATTTGGTAGCAATAGGCAATTTGAAAATTCTGTGGGTGTGGCGCCAAATGGACATAATTTTGTGAGTAATTTATATTAACCTGAAAATGACAACTCATTTTGCGTCGCCGTATGGCATAAACAGAAGGTCAATTCTAATAATCACCCAAATTTACCGAGAGAGATTTATCCAGAATTCAAAACAATTGACCACCTACATAGACATATAACATAACTACATAGACGTATGTAATAAAAATCCTCCAATTGACATATTGGAGGATTTTTGACAAATTCAGGCTGGGATTGCGATCCTTCCTAAAAGTTGGTAGAATTACTCCACAGGATATTTAGACAAAAATAACTAAAATCTCTATGTTTGAACTAAGCGACCCAAAACACGCGACTCACGCCTCACAGAATTATGTTCTCACATTCACCACCTTTTTTTTAAGGATGGGAAATGATCAAATGATTCCTACCGCTCTGCGGGCCTAGACAAGTGGCATAAACGCTTGTAGAATAGAATGAATTATCGTCACGAAATTTGATTTAACGTTTAGAACGTCAAATTGGTAGCCAAGTGTATTAAATTCTATTCCATGAAACGAAACGCCATTGATACGTCAATATTCTGCATACAAATCGGTAGCCAAGTGGCACGTATGACAAGCGAAATCGACTGTGAGCGTTTCTAATCTTACGCTTACGAAGCGTACGCTAGGACCCTGTAGACAGACGCTACGCTACTCTAACCAAGATGGCGATGTTTTGGTCAGCTGTTAAAGTGCTCATTTTTTTTTGAAAAAAATCACAAAAACATTTTACACTTTGCATTTTGCATTTTTACAATTTGTGTTAATTATAATGAATTTTGCACATAACGAAGAAGGCTGGCTCAGGCGTCATATAAGAAATATATCTCTTATAGAAAATTAATGAAATTCCGCATTTATTGTTTAGAGAGAGAATTAGGCTCGATAAACAAACATTTTAAAAGTTGTGCCAGGATTCACGTGTTACGTAGATTCTGGATATCCGCAAAGACCCAGGCCAATGCCACCAATATTAAATACTGCACTTCGTTCTCGTGAAGAGGTATACACCACACGACATGTTTAGGCATAACATGACATAAACATACATACCATCACGCCTGTAATCCCCGAAGGGTTAAGCAGAGGTGTACCAATGTACACCCACAGTTTGCCGGTATGTTTTTAGGTCCCATGTACCTAATAGGGGGCGAGCCTATTGCTATTAACAAATCCAAACTCCGAGCTGCTACTGAGAATTTCGCTCGAGCTGGGAATTGAACCCAAAACCTCTAGCGTAGCAGTCGCCCTTATGAGCACTAGGCCAACAAGGCAGTTAAATAAAATGGTGAAATAAAATAATTTGTATAAGAATAAAACTTTTTTTATTTAGTAGGTATATAACCTTTTATAAAGAATACAATTTCGTTACATAAATCTCGAACTTAAAATTAGCCTTATACTTTGGTATGGTAGTCATATTAAGTTACATCGTCACAACATTTTGAAAATTGTGCCAAATCCTGGCACAATTTACAAAATGTTGTGAACATGTTATAAACAGCATCAGAAAGAATATCTGTAGAAGGTAGACTAGTGGATCGCTGCTGCGTCAATACATCAACTAGTCTTCAGAGACTAGTCTAGCTCTTGTTGGTCAGCCAACAAGAGCTAGTTGATGTAGCAACTGGCTACTGGCTGGCATCACTCGCTCAGGTAGGCGCCTGTCGCGCCTCTCCTCGTATTCAAGTCGGCGTTGCTCGACGGCTACAAAAGCATTCGTCGCTCTCTCAAACGGTGTCAATTCTCTGTTCCTACGCGCCCTAAATAAGGCACGATGATTTGGTGTTGTAGCCGTTGACCGCGGAGAGGCTGACGGCTGTCACCTAGAGCTTCGTGCTGGAGGAGTTCGCGGCAGAGGAGGAGGGAGAGGGGCAAGCTGGGGTGGTGGCGTAGTTGTCTCCCGAAGCGGTGCCAAAGTTGTGCGTAGTGGGCTTCATGCAAGTGCTGTGGCTTCAGCTGAAAATAATATTTTTTGTGAATCATTCGGTGTATTGTGATATTCAATAAAATTAATTTTACAGTTACTTAAAGCAACAGTTATTTACATAATATTTAAATTGGTCCGTATAATTATTACATTAAACTAAACTGCCCCGTTGGTCTCGTGGTCGCAAGCGCCACTACTGAGCGAGGGGTCCTGGGTTCGATTCCCAGTTGGGCAAAAAATGTTATTGGGTATTTCCATTAAGAATTTTTCTCAGTAGCAGCCTGGAGTTTGGAAGTTGGTGGTGTGACAACTTGGTGCCTTGGAAAGCACGTAAAGCCTTTGGTCCTGCGCCTGATCTCTCTCCTGTCGTGTCGGATTGCTGTCCCATCGGACTATAAGAGTTAGGGAAGAGGGAGTGCACCTGTGTTTGCGCACACACTTCTGCACTATAAAATCTCCTGCGTACGTGGCTAGGCTGCATTAAGATTAGCCGCCGTGGCCGGAATCGGTCTGGAGAGTTACATTTACACATGAAACTAACTTTTTTGACTATAGTCTTATTCCAAAACACAGAAATCTAGTCCACATCCCTCTTCTACTGCTGGCGGCATGCTCACGAGAGCTGCCACTGCCGCTGCTGTTGTGTTCCAGTCTGCCCACACCTAAAAAGCGCAATTTATTAAACATTGTGTCAAAACTTTGTTATTATGAAAATATATTTTATATTGGTGAAAATATATACAAATACTTAAATACAATTTAATTTTCTGAAGTTGCCGCGATCAAAATCAATGAGGAAGACAATAATATTATTTTTGAGTCATACTTTTTTCCATTTGTCTGGTGGTTTTTGAACACCACCAACAGAATTTATTAAACTGGTTAATACCAGCCACAGCCGCTGTCCCCTTACTAATCCTTTGTGGATAGTAAAGCTTGAGCAAGTCATTGTTTATATTATGTTTAAGTGAAAATACTGAAATAATAATAAGATTTCCACAATGAATTACCTTTCCAAAATATATATTGGAATTACGAATTGCTCTGGGCTAGCTCGCAACTTTGGTTCCAATCATAGAATAGTATTAAAATGTTAATAAAATAATCTACAGTATTATATAGACAATGATGGTTAATTATTGCATGATGATTTATATTACGTTTGTGGGTGTCACTATAATGATTTATTTCAGATTATTATACTATATTTACAATACTTACCGTTTATAAAAAGCTATCCAATATCACTTGAAAATATTATAAAATATTTTTGTTTACCGATGACCCAATGTCAAAGAGACGTTTGCGTACGACAAACCATAGAGAACACTTAATGTTTTTCTGAAAAACGAATAGACTGAGCGGTCGACAAGTGGTTGTACATTTGGCTACCAATTGAAAATCGCTAACGCTTAAGCTTTCATATTCATTAGAATAGAAACGACACCGAGCGTTTGACACTTGTCTAGGGGTGCTGATCGGATCGGAAGAGAGAATCAGTCTCTTACTGACTAAAACCCAGACGTGTTCCTCCTAATGCCCTTTTCACTTCAGGGTCGCGGTAACTCTTTTGAACCAACTCCGCAACCCACACCAACCGCCTACATTCTCAATTTTACCAATTGGGGAAGTATGGAAGTATTGCTAAGCCCCTACACAATATCTTCGTGATATTAGTGTTTATTATGGGCTATGTTCCTCTCCACGCTCCTACAACAGGTACAACAGGTTATTTTATGACCCATCCTTAAAATATCTTAAAGTACCTACTCACTTATTGTGCCTTACGTGTAGTTAAAATCCCTCAAATAATTTAAAATTCCACGTATTTAAATTATTTGTTTAGCTACTTATTCTGAAAATACAAGGTTTTCAAACAATGTTTAATTAGTCGAATAAGATAATAAAAATCCACATTAACATAATTTAAGTAATAGAAAAAATTAAATTTATTAGATGTTCCCACGAAAGATATTTTTATTTACAATTATTTATTTTACAAGAACCGAAAAAATATGTTTTTAGAGGTCGTACTGAATCACAATTTACAATCACGTATTTTAATTGTACTTAAAATGACGCTAAGAATATAATTAACACTTTCCTAATACATTAACGCAATCAATAAGGTATTGATTCACCTATTGCATGTCATCATAGCCTAAGAAGCAATAGATTTCACCTTATGAAAATCATCATCATAATTTTCACAAATAATTTATTTATTTATTTATTTTTTATTACCAATACCAAATACACTTACAGGATATAAGGTAGCAATAAGGTAACTTTTTAAATTGTAAGATAAGTAAAATAAAAAAGTAAAGTTAAACTGAAAAAAGAGAAAGAGAAGTAAGGCCGAAAAAGATTTATTCCAGAAATCCCCACCGACAAATCCCCACCAGTGAAATTAGGTAAAAGTGCCTTGCTATCGCTAAATAGACTCTTTGTCTATCTATGTAGGATTGTAATTAGCAATTTAGTTGTAAGTTAACTTAATATGCAAAAAAAAACTAAGTAAAATTGCTTCAGAATAGTCCCCTTGCAGCTTGCGCGTGAACAAAGCGACATTCAACCTCGTGCACGAGCGACCTATCGCATGAGTTCAAAACACTACACCATAGAGCTGCGGGCTTTGTTTGATATGCGCGTAGGCATGTTTTAATAGTCAAAAATAATTACTATGAGGCTATTGAAGAAATATTTTGCATTTATTTTATTTTCAGTTTTGAGGCTGCTGGAATGGAATGGAAGTAAAAGGCAGGGAATTATGACATTTGTTACAGGAATTCGAAAAGGCTTAAAAATCTTTTACAATAATTATTGCATGTAATTTATTCTAATAGTTTTTTCAATATTTTATTGCTGGGATCACAAAACATGAATTACAGGACAACAGAAATTAACGTAAACAAAATTATGTGTGACAGCGATGCAGAATATTTTTTTTGATTCTGCATTTCTCTTTTAAATATATTAAACATAGCTTGTGATTTTATTATTATTTTTTATGTTTTGCGATATTATATTAATAATTATAATATACCTAATTCAATTATAATGTCATTGTCATAAATTATAACGATACGGTAAATCTGATGCAAAGGACGATGATGTCGTAACATTTTTTTATTTTACATGGAAAATCCTAGACGTTCATGCAATTATGAACCAAAACATTATAATCTTAACAGCTCTTCTTGATTGTTTCAAGCACCATACCATATACTTACAAGGTGTATTTCGGTGCTTCTTAAATAAAGGTATTTCCTAATATTTTGATTCATATCTTCATCTTAAGACGCGCCCAAGACTATGTTCGAATTATCTCGCAAACTACGGACCTTGAGGGATGTGAACTTTACCAGACCCGGGTCCATTGTTATTGTTTTATAATCAAAATTAAGTTTAAACTTTAACAATCGTTCACAAGGTAATAATGGAACAAATTTTGCAAGACATTTATTGCTTTTCACATGGTCTTAGGACATAGGTTTAGGTGACATCTTAACAAAAACTTTAGGTGTTTATGCTAAATAGAATTGGATATTATATACTACCAATATCACTATTATTAATTGACATATTTTTTATGACCTGTATAAACACGATTCCCAACTAGATTTTGTATATGGTAAACATGCTAAAAAGAATTGGGTACACTACACACTAGACTTTTGATACTACACTACACTATTAATAATTGACATACTTTTTGTGACCTGTCAAATCACGATTCCTAAAAGATTTTGTTTTTGGCAAATGTAAATTGCGACATCACTTTTCTGCTAACACAATCGACTAACTATGTATTGATTTCAAATCAACTTAAAATCTAATTTTACAGTTAATTGATCTACACTGTAGATTACTACGAAGACTTGCCGAATGGACACCAGTGTCTATGTTATGATTACTTAGGACGGCTAAACGTCACTAAATTGTGCCCTTTTTTTCTCTTGTTGATCCCAGAGGAAAAGTTGAAAAGTTTCATGTGCCTGCAATTGCAGCGACACGATACCCCAATCTTACATTCATGTTTTAAATCGTTATAAGACCTGACTGACTGAAAAATTAAGCGCGTAAGGATATGGCGTATATAACGGTGAATCGAAAAACGTTACCATCGTGTTATTTATTTCTCAAATAAACAGGTTCACAATTATCACTATAACCTACTAACCACATTTGCTACAGAAATGTTTAACAAGGTCCGCTAATCTAATTTGAACATCGAACTTATCAGGACGAACATCGGTCGCGTGTCAATCCATCAAACCATGAAGCTCTGTTGTAAACTGTGACCTGCTGTTTCGTAAAAAAAATAACAACCGTTGCTAGGCAACAGCCTTGATTGTTACGACTGTTACACAAAGCATCACAAAGTTAACAATAGTATTTAAATGGTGTAGAGCAAATACGGTTACAAAGTATGACTTACAAAAAATTGGTTGGGAAAATTAATTTTCTGTTTTACTTACTTTGGTTTCTGTTAGGCAAATTCGTTATGTTTGTAAATTTATTTGCAATTTAGGATTGAGTTGACCAATAAAACGTAAAACTGCGTAAAACTTCTTAAAGAAAAGTTATGTCTTATTCTTTACGAAATAGTTTAAATTATGAAAGAAAGGAAAGACATTGGCTAACAAAAATGAAAAAATCGTGGTTTTTCATTACTATCTTAGGTACCTACCGATGAGAAAAAATAAATAAATAAACGTCTACAAATACTCTATCTTTCTCTCCTTATATATCTCTTAATATACCTCCCTATCCCTAGTTATATCTTTCTCACTTTTACACATAACCAAAAGCACAGCTTGAGAATCGGCTTTCAGCAAAGTCTCAAGATATTTAGTATTGTTACAACATATGAATACTTCATACCATACATATGATAATCCGCGTATGATCTCTCATTGTTCTTAGCTTGATTGACATTCCCATACAAAGATGATGACGCCGTAAGATAACTATTTACGTAGGTACCCGCTGTGGGAGGTAACGAATCCTTGCGATATGCCTACACCAGAGATGTAGTTCTAAATGATTAATTATTATTTACATTAATTATAATTTATAAGTGAGATAATGTGCGTAAGGTAAATGAGTAAGGAGAGTTGTATTCTGTAGGTTTCCGGTTATGCACTTGTATATATGGTGCGGTAAAATACTCACAAAATATATTATTATATGCTTAATATTATAAAGCTGAACAGTTTGTTGTTTGATCGCGCTAATTTCTGGAACCACTAGTCGGATTCTGAAAATTATTTATATAAAGGAAGCTACGATATCCCTGAGTGCTATAGGCTATTTTACAGTCAAAACATTTAGGCATCCGTAAGGAAATAGACGCGGAGGAAGTCGCGGGCAAAAAATAGATACTGGCGCTGTAAATCACGGCTGTAAATTACGAAAACAAGACACGTTTGCTCTTATATTCATTTACATTCAAGGAACACTAAAGTTTGACTAACGTTCTATTTAAAATTACAACTTCTTCTCAAATGTTCCAACAAGATTTCCATCGAGATGGGACTAACCGTTCTTACCAACACGAACAAACTAGATCAACCAAGTTTCAGATTATCAAAAGTACACACTTCTTTTATGGGGTACTGTGTAAAATTTTATAATAAAATACCGCGCGTTATTCTCGAACTAAACGAGAGAAAGTTTAAAACATGCATAAAACGCACACTATGTAGTCAAGCATATTATAAACTAGAAGATTACATAAATGATAAAAATGCTTGGCTTAATGCTGGTCCTGCTCCACAGCCACTCGGGCTTCCAAATTAATCAATAAACATAATGAAATATATATATTTCTTTTTAAAGGAAATGTTGTTTCTTGGCACCTTTTTTATTGACGTAAATAACGTTTACGTTATTATTATTGTTTCTTTTTTAACATACCACAGGTCATCTGTCAAATAGGTTCACTGAAAAACTTTGTTTTATATAACTTAACATCATTTATTTCGATTTTGTAAATGTGAGTACCATGGAGCACTTACTATATTTTTTCTCTTAAGTTACTATGTGTTGGACATTAAGGGCAAGGCGGTTGAGAGCTTTGTCATGCTCACTTAAATGTCTCGCTGACGGTGGCGCGTGCATTGGATCGTTCAGTTCCCTCCAAGATGGTTGAGCTGAACGGTGCTGAGGCACGCGTCATGTTCGTGAACGGGCGCTGTCAGTTGGGATTGGTCATCTCTTATCTGCCATGGCCTACATCTTTATTAGTATTATTTAATTGTTTAATATTCACCTTCATTGTTTTCACATATAGAAGCAACATGAATATTGTAACCAAGATTTTGTAAAACCAAATTGAAGAAAAGGAGTGTCCATGGAGTTTCTTGCTCGTTCTTCTCCATAGAGATCTACGCTTTGGAACGAGCAACTAGCTTCAACTTTAAACTGTAACTTCTTGACATTCAAAAGTGCCTGTAAATGGTCTAATTGAAATAAATGCTTTGAATTTGAATTTGAATTTACCGTCTGTGTGTCAGAAAAGAACAACAAGAATTAGTGCAAGCAAGACGCCGCCTTGACATAACAATTTTAAACTCTAAGGTCGATGGGTTATCCGATTCACTTCTTGCTCACTACTGGTACCCTGGTACCAATCGAGCGTGGATTGTGTAAGGTCATGGCAAAGCAAAGTATCTACGTTAGGTAAATATTGATCACAATGAAGGCTTTATGAATGCCATAATAAAAGCTAAAAGGAAACATTTTTTATGCCCTTGTCTTATAAATTTCGAAAATGGTAGGTTCATTTTGAATTCATTTCAATTTTGTACCTCATGTGGCTAAGAGAACCATGTCATAGATTCCATGAGGTACATTGCGTCTCATGCTGTAGGTTGCGGGTTCGATACCGGACAAGCACCAATTGAACTTTTTCAATGCAACTACACTTTCTAAGATTACCTAAAACATCACTGATATCGGAGAAGAAAAACATCGTGTGGAAACTAGACTCGTAAAATGTTTACGTAATGTCTCTACATTTTTCTAATTAAAGTTTTGTTTTGTACTTGCACCATACTCAGATATCTCCTAGATACGTCAGTAGGTACGTTTTATACAAATGCGGGTTTTGCGGGCTTTTTGTAAATTACTACCAAAGAGTGCGGACATTAATATAAATACCACACTAATAAAGCTGAAGTGTTCGTATGTTTGTTTGTAAGCTCTTATCCCAGAAACAAAAATCCGATTCGACAAAATCCGCATTTTGCATTAAATAGCCCGTTTATCAAGGAAGGCTAAAGGCTATATTCCATCACGCTACAACGTGTAAGAGCGAAGCTATAACCAAAAATGTAGAACGTAACAACACGGACGAAGTCGCAAGCAGAAGCTAGTAAAACCATACAGGTGCGGAGAAATCAGAACGTTTCACCCAACCCATTTATTGGCGTGTAAGTTAATTACCATAAATAATTTACCCTATAGTTCCTGCTTAACAAGTCTATCAAACTAATTATGATACGTTAACTATACTTAATTAGGCAAGGCCACCAATCAAATGCCTAATCATTCTTATATAATTGGTACATAGATGTTTATCTGACAGGTGGACAAAAAAACTAGATGAACAAGATAACACACCTGAATATTTTGTACCACAAATGGTAAAGACCCTTTTGAATGTCGTTTTGAAGTGTTTTTAGTGTACTGTACCAAGAATGGGAGAATGAAACATGAATGGAATACCTTGTTTAAATGTCACAGACACGTGTTTGCTTATTATGCAAATATAAATAAGGATAGTAACTTTAATTAAAGTCCTAACTTTATCTGCACTTGTGATTAGACCACAAGAATGTTTATAGTGACAAACAAATACCACCATAATATTGATTTACTGCAGAACAAAGGTGTCTTTAAACAGAGAAGGCACGAGCTTTGATAACCATTCTTGCTCAAGACAGACTTATACTAAATAGAAGTTTCCTCAAGATTCTTTTTTTTTGCGATGTCAATAATGTCTAACAAAAGGTTTAACAAAGATAATATTAAATAAAGGTCTTGCAAATTTACCTCAACAAGAAGGCTTTACTATAAAAATCATTTTAGTATTTTACGTACACAACAACTCAAAAACTTAAGTGGTATGTGTCAATAAAATTCCAGTGCTGGTAATTATTAAATACTCTAGGACCACCCTGAAAATCGTTAAATTCATTAAATGGCGCAACTGATAAGTTGACGTGATCGTTTGAATTAAGCATTTGATTATAATAAATGATCCGTCATTATTTTGTCTAAGGAATCACGGTTGGTGTATACTGTGCTGTGTCTCAGCAATTTTATATGTAGGAAATGGTTTCTGCCTTTTAAAGTGCCAAGTGCGAGTTTTCTACACATTTGAATGCATTCGGTATGGAAATCTATCTATTGTAACATTATTCTGACAAATAAATACTTATTATTATTACTTATTACTTAAATAGCGCTGTCTAGGGACAGTAATAGGAAACACAATTATACCATGCAAATTGTTGTTAACGAATCAGTCGCCTCCTGTTTTACTGATTCGAACGCGTTGATGATTTTATTGAGTAGGACGTCCACGGCTAGACATAGGCCTCTTCCAGAGATTTCCAAAAGGACCAGGTAAAAGCGGCTTGCATCCAGCGTCTTCCTGCGGTCTTAATCAGGTCGTCCGTCCACCTTGTGGATGGACTCGGAGGACTCCGCTCCACAGTACTGATTTAAAAAAAAAAGTAGTTATAACTAAAATCTTATGGTATAATATTTTACCTAACTTTTACACTATTCATATTAGAAATGTATAGCTACGTTAAAGCTTTACTACAAAGTCTCGTGGGAACATGTTTCATTAACTACGCTCCATGCCTTGAAGCAACTTGACATTATCATAATAATATATGAACCTACGAGTAGCCTACTCTATAGTTATCAATACCGTACTTAAGAAGCTCTTAACTGAGTAGAGACTCTTTAATTTACTAAGGCGTAGTACTCGTAACTCTTCGTTTCAAAATCTTCTGCCTAACTGTCAGATAAAGCCAAAGAATTATAAAAGCTAGATTCTGCCAGCAACTTCTTCCATGTAAAAGTTCATATACTTATTCTTAGCTTATCGATGACAAATAACTATAGATATCCCATTTCCTACTAATATTATAAATACGAAAATTTGTGAGGGTGTATTATAGATGGATAGGTAGATGCTTGTTACTCTTTCACGCTTAAACGGCTGAACGGATCGGGATGAAATTGGTACTGAGGTAGATTGTGTGGAATAACCCATAAGGTTCTTTTTATCTCGCAAAAATGTACAATTCTCGAGGGATAATATATTAACTTTGACGCGGACAAATCTAGTACAATAATATTTGTCAGTGGATTGCTTGACTTTGAGAAAAGCCGATTACGCCATCGTGGTAAAAAGATTAAGACAGAAGACGAACGGGATAAAAATGCCTAAATGTTAAGGCCATGATCCATATGTGAATAGTTTCAGCTAATTCCGTTCAACCTTCAGAACGAAAAGACTAACAAAAGTCCTTCCTCACATCCGTCCTCACAGCTTTCTAGTTTTTAATAGAACCGAGTAAGATTCATTTTCCCCCTCGCAAATAAACCAGGCCGGAAGAAAGGGAGTAAAGATAAAGATAAACCTCTCTCAACACACAAGGTCAATTCTATTAGTAAATCAGCTATTCCTTAGTTTATCTATAAGTACAAATAAATCAAATTGAAGTGTCTGTTTAATAACAACTTTTTGCTGACGTATGAATGTTTACACGGTACTTATACTAAGAATTCAATTTTTTGTGTTTTGGTCTGTCTTTCTGTTTGTTCCGGCTAATCTCCAAAACGGCTCTACCGATTTTGACGGGACTTACTTAGCTGAAGCTAAGCTTAAACTAGGTAAAGAAGTTATTCAGACTACTTGTATCTTAGAAATATAATTAAAACTGTATAGGGAACCGATATTCTCGCGGACAAAGTCGCAAGCATAAACTAGTTTTCAATATAATATATCACGTCAACAAAGTACTTACAAGTAATATGACAACAGTTGAAGCAACCGTGCGACTAAATGGAGCAATTATAATGATTAAATGCAATCATCGCAATAGTTACGCACTTATTATATTTAATTATGTTCAGTAGAGGGGAACAGGGTTAGTTAACCGACTATTTAAATTGTTAACCAATGATTTATGTTGTTTGTTGTTGTTATGCGATTATAAACTATATAAGTTGACTAAACCATCTGGACCATGATAAATTGTATGTATTAAATCAATTTGTATAGTTTATGACCTGATAAAGACCGCAGGAAAACGCTGGATGCAGGCCGCTTCCAACCAGTCCTATTGGAAATCTATGAGGGAGACCTATGTCCAGCAGTGGACGTGTTACGGCTGATATGATGAAGTCAATTTGATAATCAAGGAATATCTTTTTATCTACTTAATCTATGTAGTTATTTAATAAAGCTAAAGAGTTTTTTCGTTTGTTTGTATGAACACGCAAATCTTTAAGATTATCAGTCGAATTGAAAAAAATATTTTGTATATGATTCGGAATAATATAGTATAGTATAGGCTATACCTATTACTTCACGCTACGACTCAAGGACGCAACTGGACGCAACATAAAGTGGGTGAAAATAAACTACGCGGACAAATTCGCGGGTATTTTATAACATTAGTCATTCAAAAGCATTTCGATAAATCAATATTACTAACCATCTTCTCAAATCGCCGTGAATCTCTCAATAAACAAAACCTTATTAATTATTACCGTTAATGCAAGCACAAAGATCTACCAGACTCAATACATAGACATGACAGTTATTTCAATACTTCAGATGAAGGCGTTAATATTAACTGTGAACAATGTTTAATTAACACAGAAAAAAACGATATTTATGGGTTAGAGAAATACATTACATACTTTATCGACATTTACATAGGTACATAGGTTGAAAGAGGATTTATTTTGATTATTAGTAGGTTTTTGATTTTGTTTCGCCTTTCGACCAAAAACTATCTACTTACTTATACAATTGTTTTTTTATTGGCAGGTATGTAGTGGAATTCCAAAGGATCATGAGCTATAAGAAAAGTATAATATTTTAATACAGTGTGAAATACATTTATTACCAATAGCTCTTTTTAGTATAAGATTAAAATTCAGAACAAGCAGAAATATCGTGCAGTACCATTTTGCATTTTACTGTTTATCTCCTAGTCTCATTTTCCGTGTCATTATTAGATCGCGTACACTATCTCTACACGTATCTGTTTTTTTTTTATGTAGCAATTAGTAACGATTTTCTTTGTGTTTTTTTCCAGGTACGTATCCGACATGCAACAACGACAATATGCGGTAGCTAATCAACAATGCTGCAGCTGTGCAGTACGGCTGCAGCAAACTACTTACTGCAGGAAGGTAATCGAGAGTAGACATACTACACGAGAATAAAATATCTGTAGGCCTGAAAGTATTCGATTTTCTGTTCTTAGTTCTATTCCATAGCATTTTAGTTTACTTTTATACGACAAACACACATATTAGGCATATAACCTACGAATATAAGGCATTAAAATTTAAATAAATATTATGTGGAAAGAGCATGCCGAATTAAAAAAAAATATAGAATTTTTGATTGAACTATTCCTGTGGCCATTTTAGGCCTTCTAAAGGGCATTCCAAGATTGATGGATTGAAAATAGTCTTGTCAGTTTTTAGCTCACCTATAAAAAAAAAGTATATATGCTATTATGTAAACGTACGGCAAAAAAATAGTATCACGAAAACAAAACAACTTCACATCACGACTGTCACCTGACCTCCTTGCAGAAATGCCAACACGCACAATAACACAAATAATGATGAATACACACTTGATTGTACTTCAATAGAAAGCTGACCTACCATTACGTCACGACCTCTGACCGGAAGTTACTAAAGATGGTTAAAATGATTGGGATGAACTTACGCCCTTACATTCTAACCTTTAAGAGTGACTATTAATAAATTGATTTAAATGTCAAGCAAATATTGGATTTTCTATACAAGAGAAACAAACGACATGATTATGAATAGATCGGAGAATGTACGAGGGAAATAATACAAGATGGCTCTGTATCTTTACTTTAATACACAAGATTCAGTTTTGTATCCTCGTCAAGACTCAGGAGGCTGTCTTCATCATCATCATTATATCGGCCGCAGGACGTCTTCTGCTGGGCATAGGCCTCCTCTATAGATTTCCAAAAGGTCCGGCTGAAAGCGGCCTGGGGGCTGTCTTTAAATACATAAATAATCTAATAAAATTACGACACCGGACAATGATTAATAAATATTTATTTTTTATTCGTTTATGTTTGACAGTATTTTAGAATATGCCTCTTCCATAGAACAGAATCGCCCCGTTGCGTATGTAGTAGCCAGTGTCGAATTTATCACCTAGTGCGGGTTTATTGCATCGCTTGTCTAAACCCAACGGAAAAATAGCTAGTCCGAATTCGAAAATCACCTACTAAAAAAAGTGGCTAGCACTCCTTGAATTTGACAAGGATGCAAAACTGAATCTTGTATATTAAAGTAAAGATACCGAGGAGAAAGCTTCATTGTATAACGAGTAACGGGTGATATAACTGAGGAATGGTATTCAAGGCACACTATGTAAATGTCGCGACCTATAAGGACGCGGACAGATGGACACTTTTGTTGGCTCTGTGGTCGTTACAACAATGTTTTTTTTATAGACTGTATCGACATACTCTGTACAACTATTACAAATAGCTATATAAAACTGGCTGGCTGATATTTTCGAATTTTATCCGTCAAAGCGCACCAACTTCAAAAGCATTCCTCGTTCGAAAATCAAAGCAAATTAAAATGACAAATGGACACCCGCGTGTAATCTGCTATAATTGGTTGTTGATAATTTAGTCAACTAGGTACATAAAATCTAAAGTCTCACTGCACAGAGTCTTTAATTAAAGATCATAAATCAATCATGTCACAATATAACTGAATCGCAATTAAATCGGTGAGGTCATGACCGAACGAGGTTGACGCAAAGCCGATGTGACGGAGACAGAAATAATACGATTTTACACGCCCTACTGCTTCTGCCTCTGGCCTAATTTTTCAACAACTAGCTACTGCTTGCGATTTCGTCCATGTATAATTATAATATACCTAATATAATATACTATAAAACATGTGTCATAATTAAGCAATAGTTTGTAATCGAATACGACGGTAAAAAATTAATATTAACCATTTATATGGTTGAAAACTAAAAAATATTAGGTATTTACGTAACAGGTAAATCGATCGTATATTCGTTCCGTATACTATGAACAGAATGCGATCACCGCCTTATAATAATGATACCGATCTGACAATTACGCTTAAGCTTAAGCTTAAGTAGTAAGCTGGATAAGCCCTGACAAAAATATAATTATAAATCTGCGCAGTTTCTCCATTTAACATAAATATTATTTGAATAATATGTACAGTATATGTGTGGGTTCTGGCTACATGTTTTTGGTATAATTACACTGAAAAATAGAGCTTTTATATTATCATCTTCATATAAAATATTTAATCGTTAATCGATTTCTAAATTGTAATTATTTAAATTCTACATTGGGGTTATTCCACCCTTATCAAAAATTCTCCCAATTTATGAAGTTATTTCAAATATTTAACGCCAATTATTTTTAAATCCATTCTAACATTTTGACATAAACTGTTATTGTTGAATAGTATTGCAAAACATTTGTGATATTGAATTAGTTTGACGAAATTAATTTAATGGCATATTTAATTAGTTTTACATCATTAATTTAATCATTGAGAGATTATGGGTCTTTTTAGCAAACCTAAGTTCAATTACTCTAACCAATTCCTTAATAACCAAAACCGAATATTTCCGAAGTTTCCCGACCGCACAAAATGACGGTCTCGGTTACGACGTCAAAAACCTCGTTGGCCCACATCGAGACAATGTTCGTTATATCATCGAATCAATTAACATAATCTGTCGAAATGTCATCGGTATCAATACTCGGTTCTCACCCACTGATCCAGTAAACTTGCTACGTTTATTGGTTATATTTAAATTTATGTTTGTTTTTAAAATGTGGATGTTGTTTTAAAGTGTTTGAAAGCTTTTAAGCTAATGAGTTTTGGACAAGTTTGAATATCTAGGTGTCGTTTGGTATTAGACGAATATGATAGATGAAGTTTTAATTTGTAGGGTCAATTTTAACATTTTGAAGACGATTAAACTAAATATTTTTAAAAGTTTTTAAAGTTTTTTTAAATACATCTTAAACAATCTATATTAGGAAAAAGGGGTAAACAGCATTTTTAATAAATTATTGTGGTGTTGCTTGCTGTTTTACCATTATTTTAACGGCAAAGTCAGTTTTACCGATTTTATGGACTGTAAAAGTCTTCACATTATTATTTCACGTTTTTATCATACATCGCAAATTAATTATGAATTGCACATATGCGGCGAATGTTTTATGCATTAATTGTACGCATTCATTAAATATTACATTGGTGTACATAAAGAAAATTACCACGCCTAAGGTTCGTGATACGCAATATCTTATAATGTAAGTACGTACCTAAGAAACATATTAATGCCTTGTAGTATCATAGTATTCATTTATTTTGCAACTTACAGAAATGATGAGTCGACAAATCACGATCTGCAAGCTGCAGATCTGCGGTGTTATTCTGTAAAATATCACGGTTATTTGGGTTAGGTTAGCATGAAGTGAGGTTAGTCCCAATGCCAAGCATGAATTGGGATGACAGCTCACCTCAAACTTCAAAGAGAGACTTTTACAGAATGGAGCTCCAGACAGTCAATAATATTGACTACCTCTAATCGTTAAGGTAGTAAGTTGAAGACTCTGGCAATCATTAAATGGTTAATCATTTTAACGCTTAAACTTCATAAACTTACTAGGTATTTTCAACTTACATGACATGCATATAAAGGTTGAAAACATTCTGATTTCTACAAACAAAATTATTGCATCCATAAAAGCGAAACTTTTTCGCTTTTGTGATTCATATTAGGTAGACTGTGAAATTCAGTGTTACGTGTCCGGATATAAAGATTTTACGAGTAAAGGCACCAAAGACATATTCACTCAATTTGGTTAAAGTAACTTTGTTATAGCCGTTTTGTGTAATCGGAACGATTACATACTTATTTTTATGACATTTTGAGTGTCACAGAATTTGCAAGTGACCTTTTTACTACTTTAGGAACTTTTAAATTTGGAACGCTTGATACAGGCAACTGGCCATAGACCTACATACACTGAAAACTTAATGAAAAATTAATTATAAATGCAATGTTAAATTACACATACTATAAAAGCAACCAAAATATTGTAACTAGGATTTTGTAAAAACCCAATAAAAAAAGTGTCGTGGAGTTTCTTGCTCGTTCTTCTCCATAGAAACTTATATACGTTTTGGAACGAGCAACTGTCAACTGTCTGACTAACTGACTGACTCCCTGACGATTCAGAAGTGCCTGTAAAAGGTCTAACTGAAATAAAAGCTTTGACTTTGATTGTTGTTGGTCCGTGTTAGCAATTGTGTATCTTTGCCTACAATACTCAGTTTATCACACTACAAAACACAAAACTACCCAACACATAGGTGATGTTATTGTCGGAATCTCAATAATGATTAGAAAAACGTGTGACGATCGCTTCCTATCTGTACTTCCGTGGGAGGTTCCGTAGATAGACGTACTTTGTACACACCGGTACAACTGGTATGGTAGGTACAAACTACCTACTATTACGTCATCTTAATTTGTGACTGCTTGGCTTCTTAGGGATCAAACAGGTTAAACGTTTGTCATGGAATTAAAAACCAGTAATGGAAAGTCTTGTGCATTTTGTTTTTTTGTAGACCGTGTTCTCTATTACCCATTACAATCTTATGTTGGTTGAGCTTTTTATGTAGGATTGACTTTCATCATTGAAAATAGCAAATTTTTCCCCTATCAGTGTAAATTGGGGAAAATAATAAGTTTTTTAAACATCTCAATCATCATCAACATAATAATATGGCAAACGAGCCGACACGGCCCACCTAATGTTACGCGGTCACCTCTGCCTATAGACATCTGCAATACCAGAGGCCTTGCTAATGGATCCGTGGAATTCGTTGCTATCCCAAAGATAAAGTTAAAATGTCTTATGTGCTTGTAATTTCATGTTATTTCATTACAGTTAAATTACCCATTTTGTACAGGAAATGCTAAAAGCTCGTAACTCACAATATGTATGACTATAATTATTATTACCTCGTGCGTTTAACGTAGTTAACACATCTATGTGTCTGCCTTTACGATAAGGGTCTACCAACTGTACCTTCCTATGTAGATACCGCTGTCGCATAATTAACCTACAATCATATTTACTTGTATGATGTAAGTTATAGTGACATGAAAATTTTCCCGAGAAATGAGAGAGTACCTTAGAGTACTTACTTAGATGTTTGTATGTAGTTATGTAAGCATTAAGAAATGACAGAATTATATCAGAAATAAATGCCAAATGTTTTCAACCCCTCTTTATGTACTTCAAACCAGGTGTTACCAACATGAGGCAATAACAACACGAAACTCAGTAGCAATAGTTTTTTTTAAGGATCGAATATCCTCAAGCTCTGGGCGGAGCGGAAGGGCATGTCCAGACTCTTATTGACTAAAACCCATCCATGTGCCTAATAATGCTCTTTCTCTTCTAGGGCCAGTATCAATAGAAATTGAAGTATGCCAAACATTGGCCAATTCGAACACCAGCGCCAACTACTTGGCCATAACTTACCATCTTTACACTTACATGATCAAGTACAAGGTATCCTCTTAAATTACACTGTCATTATTACCGTTAATTAATTCAACAAAACTTATGGAATGTTTAGTATTGTACGTGATGCGAAGGTTATTCTTTATTAGCTCAGCACTAAGGTTGTATGTTAATATCCAACGAAATACTCATTAACGTATAGTTTTAATTACTTTAACATCATCATGCGTTTGTAGTTGTACTTCTTGTAATGTGTTCGTGTTACGCTTATTAATCTTTGAAATATGATTTATCTGAATTTTTGAATAATAAGATGTAGGTCTGGAAGCACTGATCCGAATAAAAAAATCTGTTAGTGATAGTAAGCTTTTTTTTTATAGATGGGAAGTCATCAAATAACTTACCCGCCCTGGGCGGGACGGGAGGGAGTGTCAGACTTTTACTGACTAAAACCCATCTATGTTCCTTCATGTGCCCTTTGCGTTCCGGGGGCGCGGTATATCTTTCGAACAACCCGCAGCCCCGGCAGGCATCGGCCCTTAGTGGCCCCTTCCAAGTTTGCTGACATCTCTTTGAGGCGCGCGTGAAACAAATCAAAGTTCTCTTTCATAGCCTTCCACTTTTCGTCCACTCTTTTCTGTGAGTTGCCTTTTCCAGCCAATCTCCCATTACTCGTCTCAGTCTTCACTTTTTCGGCGATGATTTGTTTTTAGTACGCTTACTAAAGAACTTGTGAACTGTGAAGTGGACGAAATTGAGGACAGAAACTAGTGTATTATTTATTTATTTTAAGATAGATGCCTGCAGCTTAATTTCCTGAATTCTTTTATTAACTATACCTAACCATTATGAAAACAATTCTTGACCCTTTGACACCATCTGTCGTAATTCCATATTCAAATGTTTACAAACAGTAAAAGCCTTGAGTAGTAATGACATCAAACATCCGGCCCGCTAATACTCAATCAACGCATAAAATCGATGTCATAATCGATTCACGTCACATCGACTTTACGTAAGACGTAGGTAATGTAGATTACAGAGACTTTACTATGACTCAAGTTTCCGTGTCAATGAAAATTTTTCATTAATCATAAGTAGGATAGAACTTTATTAGCAAAAGATCTTTGATAGATCCTGTAATGGTTTTTTAAGAAAGAATAGTTTAAAATTCAGAAAATACAGGTTCAAGATTATATTTTCACAAGTAAAACACCAATTGAATGACATCATGAAATAGAGCCTAATTTAATCATGACAATTAATTAAGGACCTAAGAACCTAAACAAATTATTAAGACAGGACACGGCATGATCTTATTCTGTCATGTCTTGGTGACGCACTTTCATTCATTTGCTTCTGTAACAATTTGACAGTTGTCAAATGTGTCATATAGATATTATCGGTAAAGACAGCTGTTTCTTTTTGTAGCTTTGACCTCACTTTCTCACTGAACAGGACGTACTCAACTATGATTGTGGTCAGTGAACGTAGAATAAACGGGGCTATTAATAAAAGTGACTCAGATAATTCCGCATATTATTTAGTTATTACGGACTGATGTCCTGTTATTGTAACTTTAACAATACTTGGTTTTAGATGTGATATGATTAAGAGTTGAAATACAATCAATACTCAAGAAAAATATTGTGGAGTCACAATTGTACCTTGAGGAAAATGGTTTAGCAATTCTACTACGTTAACAAATATGTAAAAGACTACAACAGACCAAGTAGTAAAGTAGTGAATATAAGAATTCATCATAACAAGGACATCTACTTAGATCCTACTTATCTAATGAAAAGTCTACTATGACAAAAAATAGTCCAATTTAATTGAAATTCATTCAATACTCAAGAAGTTTTTTGCCGCGTAACTAGAACTGTGTTGTTAAAATATAATATTAAATTCATAAAAAGACGAAATAAACTCATCATCTACTTCTCAACTGAGCAAGAGTCGGCTTCCAGTCTAACCAGACGCAGCTGAATTCCAGTGATTTACAAGGAGCGACTACTGAAAAAGACGAAATAAACTCCGTGATAATTTTAGATGCATAAGAAAAAACAGATCGGCTATTTTTTTGTCTAGAATCTAGTAACGATGCATTGACCTTACATCCAAGATCATCAAAGTAGTAAAAAATTTTGAAACACACCTAATTTCCTTACTAATGTTTTAATTAGATATTTTTATTGTGATTTAATTTTTAGTGTTATTGTCTGCTTAATTTATTAATGATATGCATGTTTTCACACCATTATGCTATTTAAACGAAGTTTATTAATAAATACTTTTTCAAGGTTCTATTATATTTTATGAAATACAAAAAAAACCCGGCTTATTATCTCACTGCAGTCCAAACGAAATAGGTATGTGCATTGATCACGCTAGCTCAAGAATTTCAGATTTAAGTTTATACGTCCACGTTTCCTAAAATTGTTTTCCTCTTTACCGATGTCAATGATGTCCAAAACAAACTTAGAAAGTAAATATGAAATTGAAAAAGCCATATTGGTATTTGCTGGACCCCGACAAATAGTATCTGCTTTAAGAAATATACAAAATTACTCGTATTCATATCTCTTATTATTAGCCATAAAATCTATCTATTGTTTTGCATATGTCTCTATTTGTTCTTAAAACTAAAAGGAATATTTTATGGCAATGGCATGACCACAATTTCGTTTACACAAATCTCTTGACCCCATGACATAATCTATTGCTTACGAAATCTACGGAGAGAAATTACGTACTTTTAGGAATGGGGAAACTAGCCAACAGACTTAATCAGCGTATAGCTTTTGGCTAAAATAGGCCACGTTTTTAACCGACTTCAAAAAAAGGAGGAGGTTATCAATTCGACTGTATTTTTTTTTTTTTTTTTTTTATGTTTGTTACCTAATATTTACCGACTGGGTGAACCGATCGTCATGATTCTTTTTTTATTTAAAAGCTGGTGCTTCCCTTGTGGTCCCATTGTCACCATTTCAATATCTGATGATGGGATCTTGTAGAAATCGGGGGAACTCTTCAATAAATAACAGCAGATTAACCGCGATTGTTGCTATAGCATATCTAAGCATTGTTTACACCATCACACAACATAACATTACGCGTGTACACTCGAAAGGGTAACACAGATATATTCAGTAGTACTTATTCGAAAATTTGTCCTCCAAGTAAACGAAATCGCATAAGTATTCTGCTTTCTTATGACTTTTTAGTGGTGTCAAGTTAATTTACGTAGTATGTTCCTTCATGGATTTGGATGACAGGAAGTTGATACTAAAAAGCAAAAAATAAAAAACTTTTAAACAAAAAAAACAACCGCCTTCAAAAACTAAAAAGTGAATAATAACTTTAGCTTTGGAAGTCGGTGGCAATACAAAACAACAAATAGAGCCAACGCCACCGACTTTCAAAGCTAAAGTTATTATTCACTTTTTAGTTTTTGAAGGCGGTTGTTTTATTGCAATACAAACACCTGCAGTCCTCCACATAATACACATTATTTCAAAACATGGAATCAACAATTGTTTATGTAACAACAATTAGACATCAATTTTGTTTAGACACGCCTCTACCATAAATATTCGTCTTCCATCTTGTAGTTGTGTGAAAATTAAACTCACCAAAGGGCAAAGTGGATCCTATAAAGAGTACCTTTCTATTGAAAATTATGCAATTTTATGATGCCGTAAAGTAGGAAGTCAGCGCCGGTAATAGTTGAAAGTTACCCAGTAACTGTAATATGATAATTTGATACTTACTAATTAGTTTTCATAGTTCAAATTACTTTAATAACCTCGCGAAGTATGATTATGTGCATTAATTCAATGTATTGAATATAATAGATGCAGTTAGAGCCGACTCATCTGATACTAAGCAGCTTCCTGTAATGCTACCCTGTAAAATCTTGATCGATGAAGTGAGCTGTGAAAGCTTAATCTAAGGAGCTGCCTTTTGGCGTTTTCACTTGACTAACAAGAAAAAATCAACCTAATCAAGAGTAATGTTATTATATGAGAACTTTGAGGTCATCCCAATAGGTATTTCACTTAATATAATGTGTCACTTAGAGGCCTCTAAATAACACTAGGGGCAGAAGTTCTAAGAAAAACGTTTAGAACGTTGTAATCTTATTTCGAACGCCTACATAACAACGCCGCAATCCAAATCACAACTTGCTCTATTTCACCAGAGTCTTTGTCAACTAAGTGACAAACGTATTTAACAGCCCACGCAACTCAAACAAAACAATAATATGCTTCGCATATGAGTTGCAACTTGTTGCTTGCACAAAAATTCATTAGGCCACGTTTAGGCTTTCTGCAGACGAAGTAATGTTTCTTTTCAAGTTGCGAGTACAGGCAACTCGCAACTAGCTGTTTAGCGATTTATACACTTATATGACGCGCAGACGCTGCAATGTCAAATTCAAAGCATTTATTTCAATTAGACTACTTACAGGCACTTTTGAATTGTCAAAAAGTCGTTAGTTGTAAGTAAGCTGCTTGGTCCAAAACGTAGGAGGGCCTCTATGGAAAGGAACGAGCATGAAAATCCACAGACACTCTTCAATTTGCTGTTACAACTAACAACGGTAACGAAAACCTTAAAAAAAAACAGTTGAAAACTGTATCAACAAAAGTTGTTCAGTGTGTATAAAACCTTAACAACCACGACTCAATGATTTGACAAATGAGATCAATTACTTATCTTACATCATCGGGAAGTGGGCTGTGAGCTTTAAAGTACCCACTTTCTACCTTTGTACACTGTGGGATATTGTACCATCTTCATAAGCTTTCGAAATATTTGAAAGAAGTCGTGACTGCATTACTAGTGATGATTTAATCCTCTTTAGTCACTTGTGATAATGCAACTAGTTGGTCTACTTTTTTTAAGTTCCTGTTTAGAAACAATGGGAATCAGAGCAACCGAATGTGCATGGGTGGAGGCGAATTCATCACTGAACAAGCCAGTTTATATATGTATATCTTCTGCATGGAGATTAGTACTACAACAAAATTCACGAGTCTTATACCCAATAAAAAGAATATTGCTTCGAATAAATCATACGCGTATCCAAAAGCAATTGACGAAGGAAAACACCGTGGGAAAATCAAGACAAAATAAATACAAGCCTCAAATTGTTAATCCGCCTTCAGCAAGTATGGTGATGAATGCTCGGGCCTTCTCCGCATAAAAGGAGAGTTTTGTCCTGTAGGATAATATTAAGCTGGTATTGTTACTTATTATTATTACTTACTAGCTTCTACCAGCGCGTTTTAAATTTTCCCACGGGAGCACAAAAGCGAAAGAGCAAATTAACATCCATCCATTTAACAAATATACAATAGGTTATCGAAAAGCGAGACCAAGATCTAGTGTTCTTAAGAACATTTATGTTTTTAAATCTCAAAGGTAAAAATGCAGGAAGGCGTAGGATCATTGAAGGCGTTGATTTATTCGTCTTATAATATTTTAAGTTTGTTTTTCCTGATGACACTACCTTTTAAAGTTTCATCCTAAGGTACGAAGCATATTTGCAACCGTGTATTTGAATAACAAAACGTGCTACCAAACAGTACATAAAGACTATTATTCAACAGTCACGTTCAATAGTACGACACTATAAATTTAGTTGTAAGCAATGCATCCTTGAGCGTGGACCTCTCTAATGCCAATGATGGTATAATGCACACAGAGACATCAATATTATAGGCATCGTTAGCCACATTGTAGTAATACAGAGGCAAATCTGTTACAGCCTACAATAGTAGCAATAAAATGTAAGTTATGACTTGCGAACAATATACGCTTGACGATCAAACTTGACGTACGCACAATGTCGACATTCATCAATAAAACTTGACCTGACTCTGTATTTGTAGATCCGAGATTGATGAAGCCGATAATGTTGGTACAAAATATTGAACAATGTAAATTAGGTTCACAGAAAGCTAAAAAGAAGAAGAGGAATTAAGAAAAAGCCTCATTTTAATCATATTGGTGATGTTTGAAGAGTCCTCAAAGTAGTTGCTAAACAATTGTAGTTACTTTCCTTAATCGATATTTGATAGTTGCGTTAATTAAAGGTTGATCTGCTAGCATCCAGGGATACCAGACACAAGAATGTTTTGTCAGGTTATAAGCTTAAAGGAAAAAAATAATCATTTTTAAAGTATAATAATAATTCTAAAAGCCAATTCTACTAAAATGAAGATATAAAAACGATCAATGTAGTCACAATCTCATCTAAGCGACAATCAATGTCGAAAAATGTAAGTACAGAAACTTTTGATAGATTGCGACTAAGATTGGAATGCGATCATTACTAAAATGTAGAATTGCCTCCCTGATATAAAAGCACGAAAACTGTATACCATTACTAAAGATTTCTGAGCGTTGCGATACTAAACGCGCAAATTTAGTAACACCTTACATTTACGGATCAATTTTAGAAGATAGATAATAATTAAGGTGAATTAGAGATGTACGAAGAAACATGTGATGTCGATCATTTATTTAATAGTCTATAATCCGATTAAGTAATCATAATAAATATTCAGCTTTAAGGCATGTTTAGTATAATTTAAAAAATCATTAGTAACAATTTATATCATACATTATGTACGATAATGACTACTTAATACTTGTATACCTTTACCCTCTTATTAATAAAACTGGCGTAAAATTTCAGCTGAATGAAAAAGGAAGTGATGATGAAACTTGGATTAAACAATACATTTTTACCTGTCTGCGCCAGAAGGGAGGTTATATTTTTAAATATATAATTTTGGCGTTACTTTCCTGCAAGTTTACTATTATGAGGGTTTAGATTAAGGTAGTAAAGAAAAACTTCGTGAGGAAAATGAAATATAACTTTTAAATTGCTAATTCCCTTTCAACAAGCACGGGTGATGAGTACTTGTGACTTCTCTGTATGAGAAGAGGTCTTTACTCTGCAATAAAACAATAATAAACCGGCACTAAAAAAACATCGCGTTACTATAACTATTTCTCAACAAAACCCCAAACGCATTCTATTCCAAAAATAACACTAATTGCAATAAAACGCTTTTTTAAACTACCATCGCACAATATCCGCAAGCCCACACGCAACGTGGAACGTCCCTAATCGAGTAACAAACAGCTGAGATAGTAACGTAATGACATAGTGAAGTTGTAAACGTTACCTCAGCGCGTTACGTTACGCAATTGAAGCGTAGTCGCGCGGAAAAAATCGCCTGCGCCAGCGACGACTCACTGACTCATCAACGCATACGACCTAGAATGGAAAATTGGTGTATTGTGGTGTTTGTTTTGAAGGTAGTATGTTGACATTTTGGTAACAACACATAACATACCATCACGCCTGTATTCCCCGAAAGTTTAGGCAGAGGTGTAACCAATGTCCATCCACAATTCGCCGGTATGTTTAGGTCCCATGTAATAGGGGGCGAGCCTATTGCCCTATTGAGCCTATAACCGGGCACAAATCCAAACTTCGAGCTGCTATTGAGAATTTCATAGACAAACCCAATAACACTTGCTCGAGCTGGGAATCAAACCCGAGACCTCTAGCGTAGCAGTCGAGCTTAGGACCACTAAGCTACCGAGGCAGTTGACATTTTAGTAATAGGAATATAATACGGGGTGGAAGGGACATCATTACGAAAACTTTTACCGTGGATTCAGAACATTATTCTAGAAATCTAGAGTAAAAATAACCGTGGTTTTTCAGCTGTTCCATATATTTTGATTAAATGGCATATTTGCATTTTTATATGCAACAGCTGTTATTTCTTTTATGACAGATGAAAAAAAATTTTTGTTGAGTTGCGTATATCGCCGGTTTATGATAAAATCAGGTTTTTGAACATAAACCTACGAGAACGACTTATACGAAAGCTTGTTTATTTTGTTTACAAGACTAATTGCCGGCTTTTTAAATAAAAAAAAAATGTGTAACAAATTGCGGAGCACGTAAGCTATTAAAGGACTGAACTATCAACAACCAATTGTCAGCGTATGTGTGCTCTAAGTACATTAATTTTGCGTCCGAGAAACCGGGGCTAAGTTGGGGAATAAAAACTTGCTGTCAATACGATTTTTAAGTACTTACTGTAATTCAGTGCCATTTAAAATAAGTGTCTTTTATACGTAAGATTAATTGATAGATGAAGGAAATATGATTGTTCGATCTGATTTTCTTATTCCATATTATTTGCAGTTTTTACATTTATAAAATAGAACTGGAGAATCCTACTTGTATACCAGATTTTCTTACATACTCAAAAACCTTTATTCTACTTAAAATTTTCAACAAATTAAGTAATTAAAAACCTTTGAACAACACTCAACATACCATACATCGAACTCGAAATTTCATTACTCACAAACCATTTATCACCAAAATGAATACCCCATCCCAACGATAAGATAACACATTCCTTTAAAACCGCTTCCATCAACAGGTACAAAGATCGCCACCCACAAAATTAATCGGTATGCGAATTGAACCCGAATAATCGATACAGGTTCGATTCGCATACCGACCGACCGAGTTACGTACCCGGTTTTGTGAGCCATATGACCTTCACGCTCGATTTTATTGGTTCTGGAATGTTGTGAAAAGGCTTCTTGTGGAGTTGTGGTAGGTCTTACGCTAATGCCTTTTAAGTCTGGGTGAATAAATACGATGACATTTCCGATAAGCAGTGCAAATGTAGACTATTTTTTTATACTTGGGCATAGAAGAATATTAATATTTCTTAATGTTCTTGTATTTTTTTTTATGTGTGTAAATAAATATATTGCTTATTTTCAAAAGTGACATTTAGGATATGCGGTTCTCATGGCACAGGCGGTGTACTCCTGTCAATCCTGGTGGTGTGGCAGCTCACCTCCAGCTCACTTCACCTCAATTCAGCTAGAGAGATTTTTACAGAATAGTACTGCAGCTACTCTATTCTCGTTTTTAGACTAAAACTCTATGTTAGCTTAATCAATCAGTTCCAAGCTCTATTCCTACCAAGTCATGGTCTACTTTAACTTCTTAAAATAAAAACTGTTGCTTAAAACTGAATATTGTAATTTTTTTATAAATGACAGACTACACAACATGCGGTCACAATGCGTGTATGTATGTGCGTCGATCACTTTCGCTTACGTTTTTTTTTTAATTTGTAGGAAAAATTTGTAGTTAATACAGTGATTTGTTGAACGTTTCCTTGGGTATAATAAATGTTGAATTTTTACTTTATGACAAGGCGGATACAACACAGTGATTGTTCAGTTTTACCAATAGAGTAACTTTGTTATTGACTTATAAATACGCAACTAATTAACTGGGCCACTTTTTTCGACAAACATGATTAATTATAACAAGCTTTTTACTTCCGAATAATTGTTTTTGCCTTGCTTTTGTTAGATATTTTAGGCTATAATTATGTTGTCGACCGTCTAGTATGAATAATTGCCTAAAAGTCAGCAAAATGGAAAACAGGAAAAGGATTGTTAATAGTCGTATATTAGCTTTTAATAAATGATTGTAATAATGTGCGTCATTGTAATACTTATGAGTTCCGTATTTCTTTATGATACTAAGCGACATTGAAATGTCGTGATGATTTTATGCCCACACTGTAGACTTGTATTTAGTCGAATAGAACAAAAGAACAGGAAAGCTTATTACGTATGTAAGTTAGCTATCGTTTAGCATTTGCATTGAATAGAGTGTTAGCGTAACATATTTTTTTGCTAAATCTGTGAGCTATGTTGTATGTTGTTAAAGCTTCAGATAAATAATACAATTGATTCAAACATTATCTGCAATAAATCCAAGCATGTATTTTTACCTTTATTTATGTACTTTCTTTTTGTTGAGCATTAGCCTGTCCCTTCACAATGCCTTACTAAGACTTAGACCTATACTCTCAACTCTGGCAGTCGTACCTAACCGTATCTGGTTATTTTTCTGGTGCCTCGGTTTTTTTTTGTTTTTAAAGCAAATTATTACTATTATAATATTGTAAACTGCCCCGTTGGTCTCGTGTTCGCAAGTGCGACTGCTGTGCAAGGGGTCCCGGGTTCGATTCCCAGGTCGAGCAAAAAGTGTTATTGGGTTTTTCTATGAAATTCTCAGTAGCAGCTCGGAGTTTGGATTTGTGCCCGGTTAATGGCAATAGGCTCGCCCCCTATTACATGGGACCTAAATATACCGGCGAACTGTGGGTGTACATTGGTACACCTCTGCCTAGCCCTTCGGGAAATACAGGCGTGATGGTATATTATAATATTGTTATTTTTTTCTACGAAATTAAGATTGCAAAAGAAGAATCTGAAGACCCCTCCTTCTTATCACAGTTTTACCAAAACTCGAAATAACGTAACATTTAATACAGAAGTTTCGCCTTCCCTAAGACATTGCGTTATACAGTTCAAACTGAAATCTCTGCGAAAAGTGTCACTAATGTCTTAAAGACGTGCGCGTAACAAAACGACACATAACATGTCTTAAGTCTCACGCCTGCATTAGTGCACTATTTCAACATTAGAATAGGTATTACGTTTTAGTATCTATGTAAATGCTTATATAATTTATGTATTGGGAAGGCAAGAACAAGAGTAACGCAGGCTGTTATTTTTCGGAAATTCTGTCGTGAAAAGTTTAAGAATTGTAAACATGCCTCTTAGATAGTACATAGAGAGCACAAAATATAAAATAAGAAAAAAAAATCAAAAATACTAGTGAGTACAAATAGTAGGAACATAATATTCAAAAGTTAATAAGAAATAAAATAGCCAAATTGACTAATATTCTTGAATTCCTAAAATCATCGGTAGATGATTTTAGGAATTCAAGAATATTAGTCAACTTGGCTTGGTTGAATTTTTGATACCCTTTTGAAGTGGAACCCCAAAAGAGTATCAAAAATTCAGTGTGTTATACAAATATAATTAAAACTACTTATGAGCACAAATTCCTTCTACATAAACGTCAGTATCGTCACTCTTTGTCACATTCACATGTTGTCATATTCGTCACATAACCGGAGTACGCGTGCGCACAAAATCGATGTCACGCTCCATATAGCAATGCATGTACAGATGAGTACAGATGCGTTGGGAAACGCACAATCACTTGCACAAGTGCTTTGAATGCTTTGATAACTTGAGAGTACTCGTTTTGACGTGTGTATGAATACTAAAGTAAATTGTATCGTTTCAAATGTAAACATTTGCATTTCGAAAAGATTTCCTTATGCGTATGTCTGAGTCCTTTTTGAAGTAGGAGTAATGTATGGATTTTTTTTATTTACTTTCGACAAAAATATTAAAAAATCAAAATAAGTTGACTTCAAAAAAAAATTGTATCTTAACATCAGAAAACGTAGAAAAAATAAAACATAATAAACCTTACAAAGATCACATTAAAAAAAAACAGTCTAATATCAGACTGCAGGGCAAAGACTTCTTCTTATAGAGAAAAGGCACGAGCATGCAAAAATTACCACGAAGACACAGGTCAGTTTATATGTTTATAGGTATTTGTTTAATGTGCATTAAAGTAACATATAACATTATTTTACAATATGAAACGCATATTGATAATGATGACCGCTAGATAAGTGAAGAAAACAAAGTATTTACAAGTAATTTGTTTACCTAAGGCTATCAGGAAAACATGATAGTTTTATGACATTTACAAAGGGAAGTCGTTACATACTAGTATTATAGAAATTCCATGACATTACAACCCTGTAATCTGCTCATTTTAGGTATTTATTACAATAATATGATAATTATTAATGCGGAAATGTAAAAATATAATTCTATGAAATGTAAAGGATAATTCCTCTTGCATTACTGTGTGCATACCGTGTCTTATAATTTTATAATTTATTGTGTGTACAATGTCGTGTATTTATAATTACCATCTTCTATTTATTAATTATTGTTGTTGTGGAATTTCTAAAATTCGTCTTTCAGTTTTCCGACTTTATTGTGTAATAGTAAATTATTCTATAAAGAAAAGACTTATTTCAAAAAAAGAACACCGATATTTTTAATCATAATTTACAAGGTAGATTAACCTTTTTACAGCGTCTATACTCTATAATTACCACTCTATATAAATCATTAACGCCTAAATTAAATAAAAAGAGAAAATATCCACAGAAAGGTTTCACATGTCTGTAGGTACCAAGAAGTCATTAAAGTACGCAATTCTTTTTTAATTATTAACACGCACAATATTGCGTGAATCACAATAATTTGCAATCTGCCTACCTATTGCAAATAATTAAACATTTTAATAGCACAGTTGTACAGCAATATGTTTTTATATTACTGCAGTGCCGCAAGAGTATACAAGACGTTACAAACTTCTTTTATCCATAACCCACGAAGTTATTATCGGGGCAATTTAATCATTCTGCACCAAAAAATTGCGTGTGCCCTGCATTTACAAAATATGGTGAGGTATAGTTACACATTGCTCAATAGTAATTGAATTCTTTATTCGTTATGGTTGAACATCAATATTTTAATCTTGATTTATGGGATTGGTTCACGAAACGAGATGGAGTCTGTGTAGTTAAGGGCTTTGAACCTTGTTGTAATCACTTTTATTCTGATCTATAGAAAAAGTTGTATGTATGTTGTAACATGAGATTAAATTGTACATTCTTACATTATTTTAAAATTTTAAGAATTATCAATACACTACATACTACAGTATTTTTCGGTAGAAAATAGTATTTTTACAATAAAAGAGAGTGGCAACACTCTTAAATCATTTGAATTAAAATTATCACATTCGAAAATTTCACACAAAATAAAGAATAATGTTCTTTACGACTATCGACCTTTGCCCCAAAAAAAAACAAAACAAAAAAGAAACCGTTAGCACTGCAAACTAATATTGATGTTCTTGATTATACGTTCAATAATAGTTTATTTTGCGGTCTCTATATTATTCGGACGTGTAAGGTCAAATCATGATCATTGAATGACCCGAGTTCGACTGACCCTGCCTTGGTTCACTGCACTCGACGAATGATTTCATCAATGGATGACTATTTAAATATAGAATTAGTAGTATGTAAATAGCGAATCATAATGTTTTGATTACATTTTTATGCAAATAATCAGTTTGTTCGCAGTTTCTAATGTATATTTTTAATTACATATAAAGTTACGTGTGGATTCCATAGATGTTATTCTGCCCAAACACAGGTTTGCAACGTCGCCTACCGGGTCCAAATCCGAAACGAAGTCATAAAAAAAAATACATTAAAATCGGTCCAGCCGTTGAAGAGCACATCAGTGATACACAGACTTACTCGGGAATTTTACATTTTATTATATAGGTACACATTTACTTGAACAAAATATTATTTTAAAATCTCGTAAGACAAAAATACGCGCTAAATAAACGCTGAAAGCAGGCCGCTTCCTACTGGTCCTTTTGTATAGGATAGGATGATGATTAAGACAAAAAATAGGTAGCAGTATCGAAGTCACAATATTATTCTTGCGAGAACCCAAGACTATCTTGTCGAACACCGACCACAAGTAGCTGTCGTACTCTTCTGCTAGTTAGCAGCCAATCCCAGCTTCAGGTGGCTTCATACACAAGTTCGAAAACAGTTATGCAAGCAAAAGCTCTTATAGCACACTTATAGCTACCGCATTCATTACGCGATGACTCAAATATCAATTTATAAATGATCCATCAATCTGTTCTTAAGAATACTCCAAGTCATTGTTACCTACTGACACTAATAATAATTGTTGTTGTTGATTTGAAACGTCAATCTCATTGACGTTTTGGTGTTAAGCGAAGGTTGAAGAATGAGGGTCAATGAGTTAAATAGTTTATCAGAATAATCTTATTTATTTATTTATTTATTGTACTTAGATGAGTTGAAAATAGAATGGGCATGATTTGATTAACCATTTTAATACCTTATTGATAAAATTAAGATACTGCTCATTTAAAACTGAAAATTCTGTCGCTATTTTACTTCTTCTGGATAGGACTGATTAATTTATTTGGCAGATAATTTCATGTAAGAGGTTTAAAAAGTTTAAAACTCTTATTCTTGAAGCCTTTTGATGACTGCTTAAATAGACTTACTCACTTGGAACAGATTAAAATAACACATAAAACTTGACCAATAAATCCACACATACATATTTTGAATCATAAATCACTGTTCTTAATTTAAATAAATTATGGCATTACAAAAATATACAATGATACATGCCAGGTCATGTTTTGAACTCTGCTGCAATGTAACCTACATACTGCCTAGGATTTAAAAAGCCATATAAGAACATAATATTTTGAAATACACAAAAATATTTGCATGAAAACTGTCATCATTATCTTTAAAATAATGGTCCATCATTAAGAAGAAAAAGTATTTCAAGTCCAACAGCGTAAACACACGTTATTATGTGACTTATGTCATAATAGCAATAAAGATGCATATCATTATAACGTAGTAAGGTTACTAGATAAAGAGGTCAATTCCAACCTTTTTGGTCAAGTTCTCTAGCTTTCTCTAAACATCGTTGTTTTTGGTCATGTTATCTAATTATTTATCTACTTACCTACATGGGTAAGATCTAGTTTCGAAATTGTATGATGACCAGTCTGTCTAGAAGAGTAATAGCTATAGCGGTTAACAAGTCACAAGCGAGCGGATGTGTGACTATGTCGCTTTTAGGTAATCGACGTAAAGTCTAATTTGCAATGCTCGTGAAGTTATCATTATTCATTATCACCGGCAACACATTCTAACCATAAAAATACAGAAAATTCACTTTAAAAACCATATTGATATTATATTGATCTGTCATAGATAAACCGAAATCCAATCACTGATTTAATTCTAAAATTCCGAGGGTGTGCCTTGATGAGCACAATTTAACCCTAACTCTCCATGACAAATTGACAACTCGCCTCCAACCACTTGTACGTTACCGGTGACAACTTGACCCTACGCCAAGAAGAATTTCAATGACTGTGTAAATCATCTATTACCATTACAATTGAATGTGGAACCATCAAACATGTAAATCTACGAAATATTGTAACACCATTTTACTACAAATCTCCACTACAATAATCTCAACACATCCTCACATAACGTTCCATTTCGCCACGGCCATTATTCACCTCAATTAATCCTATCACGCTGTCACAACCTACCCCCGTGTCAACCCACACTTTCACTACGACCCGTGTCACGCTTACAAAATACAATGCTATGTTCCTTTGAAAAATTTGAATTTGACGTTTTAGAACAGCCATGTTAGTAGGCCGGGTTAGAGGTTACTGGCATGAGTGACGATTATCTTAAAACACGTAATATGTAAAACCTTGTGTTGCACACATATGATGTAAAGAGGTTTCAATCAAAAGTTTTTATTTTTATCGATGATTAGTTGCTTTGCGTGTATTGCATGCCAGTATCAATATTTGAACGCAATCAAATCACGAACAGATAGAATTAACTACGAATTGCTGTTTTAATTATAACGTGGATGTTAATAAGTGGGTAAATGGGTAAAACCTTTGAACTCTTACGGTAGTAACACAATAAATAACTAGGTTGCTAAAATTGATACTTAAAACACTCACTTTAAGGTTTGAATTGTTGTACACTTGAATTTATTATTTTAATATTTTTTTATATATATAGGTAGTTAAAAAGATGAAGTAGCTAACTTCATCTTTTTAACTTGCAATGCAAAAATATCCATTCTTACCATACCGTGAGACCATAATATCACAAATCCATCCTGATTACGTGCCCTCAATTAATCTGGGGTCGCAACACAATCTTCAGTTCCATTCGATTTCATTCCAATTGGAACTAGAAATAGTTTTTAGTAGGAAACACGAAGCCGAGACCGCAAACCACAAACTGGTGGACCGAGGTACCTGCATATGACGTAACAGCATCGTTTTCACTTACACCTGGTTTCTCTATTTGATCTATAGATGAGAATATTGATTCCTGGATCATGTTCGATGTAAAAACTACTAAATTTTATTGACAACATAAAGAAGCAAAGGTCAGCGATCTGTCTCTGGAAATGCAGGATCTAAATAAGGTAGTTGATAATGCAAATATAAGTAAAACAAACGAAGAAATGAACGCTAATGCAACCCTTTTTAAATTGATTTTAACTTATTTACTTAGGTTTTTTTGGCATCATATAACAAGATTAGAAAATAACAGCGGAGTCATGAATCATTCATATGCAGCTCAAAGTTCAAAGACTATTGAGTCATACACAAAATCCAAAAAAAATATGTAGACGAATTTTATCTGAGAAATGTGTGCGGGATAAACAAAATGACACCGCAGGAATGTAACGTCTTTTCGGTAAATAAAACTAATAATAAGCTTGAATCCTAACTGATATTATAAACGATTGAAATTTTGCATATTTATCCGAGTAAAACAACAATACCATTCTTTTGATAATACATAACACAACGTGTCTTTCGAATCATGGTTTATTTTTAAATATAACCGACATTTACGCGAAAAAAAACGCGGGCAATAGCTAGTTGCAGATAAGACCAAATCATGTATAGATAGTACATACAAACACGTAGTTGCATACAAGGTGGTCGTGTCTCGGCACTTGATCTACACTCTACAGGAAACCACAACATGGACGGCCAGACATGTAATCATACGTAACTAGACGCTAATGGCTAATAATTGCGACATGCTTATTAATACGTGCGTAGATTAAAATGGAGAAAAACATATGTAGACAAACAGCTAGGCAGCAAGGCTTGTTATTGTGGAATATTTTGATCTGTCATCCCGCTTTGTGGGGACAGATCAACGAGGAAACAGTCAACGAGGGGACAGATTGAGCTTTATTTCCCCAAGTTGCTAACAGATCATTTTTTTTTTCGATCTATACCCATATGGGGAAAAAACAGAGTGACAGATTGAAAAATTCCGTTATTGTAAGGCTGATAAAAATGACATAAAAAGACACAGGCTCGAGTGGATTAGCTGGTGACTCACAGGAGGTACTGCAGCTGTAGGGTGGCAGACCCTACGGCTAATCAGCATCCTGCCTGTCCGATTTTGAGTTATGTATCATTTTGCAATTAAGTTATTTGACGGGAAACTGAAGGGAAAGATATGCCTAGATATTAGTATCCTTATCTCATCTACAACATATCATCTAGTACTTTTGTATAGGATGCCCAATAGCAAAAGTATTCCATTTGGCGCCACCAGGTGACCCAGCAAATTCCACTAATTAAAATCGTCCAAAATCTAGTCGCAATTTCATCTCAGCGACAATCAATGTACGTAAATCGACTCTTGACATACTGAGATTAGATTGCGATAGTTTCTAAACATTAGTAGAATTGCCCTCGATGATCATGCTTTGCTTGACCAACTCGTAATGTCTTATTCACCTGTAACACCTTTACAAACGAATTACACTTGCAGTAGAAATAGTGCTGGAGGTAAATAGTAATAGTGAATATTATAAAATGATAGCAAAAAAGGACTTGACGAAGATCAGGAAAACGCTATATACGACTAGACATGTAATCATACGTAATAAGACGATAATGATAAATTTATGCATCACATACTTATTGATATTAGTTCAGAGAATGTACTAGTAATGATTGTACCACGTGTAGCATTTGAAGACTTAAATAATAACACAAAACAATGTAATAAAACATTTATGTAATGATCTGTTGTAGTTGTAGATCATACAAGTATTATAAAAGCGAAAGTATGTAAGGATGAGTGTCTATCTGATGTTTGTTACTCTTTCACGCTTTATCGGCTAAACGGTAGTCGCTGAAATTTGGCACACACATTATAGATATTAATCTAGCTTCACACATAAGATCATTTTTAACCCCTCTTGGTGTTTCCGTGAAATAATTTAGAACTTTGGCACAATTCTGAAATCAAGAAAGACGAAGTCATGGAGAGAAGCTAGTAAATAATGAGTTTGAAGTAATTAATAAAGCACACAACGATAGAAAGACTCCTCATGGTATAACTTGCAATTTAGAAAAGAAAGATAAGGTAAATGAACTTCTACTAACCCATGAATGTGATAGGAACCTTTGAGAAGTAACTACAGGAAATGAGAACGGTGTAGACAATGGATTGCTACCTGTCAGGCAACATATTATGCCGTATATGGCTCCGACTAGTCTCAACATGCCTTTAAAGGAAACAATCGTGTAGATGAAGCAATTATTGTGCTGTTTAATAAAAGTCAATACTTGTAATCATCTTCCAATCTATCTGATGCTTATTTAAACAACCTTACAAGTCGTGACTAAAATGACTATCTGTAATCTGAAAGATTTAAATAAGCTAGAGACCATCTTTAAGTAGCAGGAGATTAACTTAAATAATATCGTATATTTCCGACACATGGTATTAATGATAGAGCAACAGAAAAAAATATATAAAGCTAATCAACACCGTAGATGAGAATATTTGTAGAGCGACACATAACTACACATGATGTGTCTTATGACACCCCGTCATAAAACATATTATATAGCCGTTAACACGCATACTGCCTACCAAACGAAGTAACTCTGAGCAAAAATGATTGCAGCAAAACAACTTTTTTTGGTGTGAAAAATCACAGTTTTTGACAGTGTACAAGGTAACGAACGCAGAACATCGTGGTTCGTAAAAATACGTAAACAATGTTGGAATTTTGACTTTCAGTATCCTCTTAAAACACAGTATGGTCCAGAACAAAAATAAATGATAAATGTCTTTACACCCGTTATTGAAATCCTTTGAGAAAACATAACCAAAATAGCAGTCGACGATGAAGAAAAAAGCAGACCCCATTATCATAAGCCAGGAAGAGAACATAGATGGTTTAGACTTTAACATCTAAACAAGAGCAAAACCTATCTAACATTACACATACGACGTCGACCACCTGACCACTGACCACATCAATACGACACGTAATGGCACGTAACTAGAGGCGCCATTATAGCAAATTATTGCAATAGTCGCCACTCCACTCGAATATATTACCATACATTGCCGGCTTGCTTTTACCCACGATCATTCTGTTCCGCCATTACGCGTTGCAATGTCCATGTTTGTTTACGTTTTATGTCAGTGATCCTACTAATTTTAGCATCGGCTGTTTGATATAGTCATTTAATAAAGTGTGATATAGTAAACTATATAGAAAGATTCACTAATACCAGGTGCCTAAGTCAGCATTTCCCAAACTGGTCGCAACCCGCTAGTAGATCGCAAGCAAATTGGATGGTCCCTGAATAATGACATGACGATGACCAAAAACAGATAGTAAATATATTCTGGTCTATCAGGTATTTTAAATAAAGAATGAAATAAAAAGATTAAACCACGATTTAGGTCCTTTTGTTTTGACAATAGATAGTTAAAAAAATCAGAAAAGCATTAATTATACCAAACAGAATTAAGCAATTTTTGTTTCGGCTTCTCTATTACGAAAATTTACCCTTCACTACTGATATCTATATATCAATTCTAATACCTATTTTCGTAATCATATGAGTCAATTTAGTACGACTAACATGTCACATTACAGTATTAGTCGCCTGTCGCAACAATAAAACGCTTTTACTAGCATATTGTCTAGCAATGTGTCACAATGTTAAAAGCCGATTGTGAATTTCTCTCATGAATAGTCAATAAGATTGAATGGAATTGAGTGCGAACTATAAATCCCTTTTGATATGTTATCAATTGAATAAGCAAAGCTGTGAGTGACATAAACAAATTAGCTGTTCATATTTCTATTATCATCGGGTCGTTATTCACAAAATAGTGCACTATGTAATATCATAATAATGTAACAAGCATTGTACGTCTTCTATTTTGCTAAAATAAATTTAATATTACTATAATATGTTAGTGGTTGATTGGTGAATGTACCGACCCGCATAAGCGTATAGCAACTCTCAGTGAGCACGTTAAACTGTCAGTCGTGATTGTCATACTGATGACAGAGATTATGAGATTATTCAGAAGCTCGAAAATCTGACAACTGATGATTTTTACGTGTTTTGCAAGATACGGGAATGTCACAGTACCAACTTCCAAACTCCGGGTTGTTACTGAGACATTCGAGCTGGAAATCGAACCACTTGGGGTCCTGACCCCATGCTTAGTAGTCGCGCTTGAAACCACGAGACCAACGGGGCTGTGCAATACCTACTCTATGTAAATCCGGCTTGTCACAAAAACCTTCATAGAATCAATTGCATTCTATTATACATTAATTAAATTTATTCAAACAGGAACCATGTCAGTCTGCTGTATACGACACCAGATTTCTTTATTAAAACGTCACAGACTATTAGTACATTGTCATTAGAACATTGTAACCGTCGATCGTATTTTCTACGCCCACAAAATTTACATATTTCAAAAGCTACCTGAATCCGTCATAGAATGGATATGTATCGAATATCGGATAGAAAGAGATAATGTTTGGGTATCGTTATTATATTGAAATCGATATATCAAGGTCTGAAGTAATTGTGCGTTGGAATACGAGCTCCCACTTGCTTGCAAAATCGAGAAATCTGTCCCGTAATTACTGTCAAAGTCAAATGATTTATTTCAATTACACATTAGCAAGGCACTTTTGAAAGTCATTTAGAAGAAAAAAAACAATTTAGTTGCCTCCTTCTAAAAGGTTGAATGTATTCTAATAGTCATTATAGAAATATGTAACATTAAAATCGTCGAAACACATACCCATACAAATACTTTTGTTTGTTTCAGATGACACAAAGGACCTCAATGCGGAATCATCAGAAATCATGTCAGAAGCTGTGGCGCCACCACCCGGTCTCGCACAACAGTACCAGGAACCCGAAGCAGCAGCCACAGATGACCACACTGACCACTCTATAGAGCTCGTTGGAGGCTCGCAGACATTCTTCCCGACGTTCGCAAACCTCTTCGAACCACGCCAGCAAAGCAACTTTAGACTAGGCTTCAACAACCAAGAAGCAGCCTACAGTCAAAGACCAAATTCTTATAGATCGCTCCTGAACTATCCTCTGTTCGGAGGCTACAACAGAAACGTAGATAACTTTGGTAAGCAGAGCACTCCCACCGCAGCACCGCTCGTCGATGCGAGCTCCGCTCTACTCGGCTCAGGAAACTTTGGAATCATCAGAGGTGGAACCTTCTTCGCCCAAAACGATGAAGATGAATTCGGCGATGGATACAACTCCTACTACAACAACGGTCACGGGAGACCTTCGTACGAACTTGGTTACGTTGCTAACCCGAGACCGAATTACAACCAGGACCAATTCGCCAACTTCAGAGATTTTGCTGACATCAATACTCCTTCTAATTCCGCCTATTCCCACTATGTTGTCGTTTACGCGAATAAGAACTCGACGATGGACGAAATAAGCGAGGAGACAAGAAGAGTATTATCTAAACCTAAGAACATAATTGAGACGTTAGAACGCATCGACAAAACGACAAGCGCACCAAAGTTATCAAAAGCCAAATCAAAATTGGAAGTCACGAAACAGAAAATGTTAAACAAAAAGGAGCAATGGAAAAAAACGAACTCAAAATTCGTCAGCCAAAAACATGATGCGGAAGAACCTTTATTAGCGTTAAGTTAATTTAGTGCAAATACAAAGACTTGCGTTATGTAAGTGATCGAAGTACCAGTAGTGAAGTGTTGTGTGACACGTGTGCTCGCACCCCACGTGCGACGAAAGGAGTTAGCTGTCTAAATTTAATTATAAATAAAATGTAAGTTTGTGGACAAATTGTGTAAGTGGTTCGATGCACATGTGACGGAATGGATGGTTGCAAATGTTTGTAAATCTATAAATAATAATGACGAATAATAAATTAATTTTTAAACATTATGTTTGTACAATTTATTTATTAAACCTTCCCTTTATAGGTGCTTATTACTATTAACCGTGGCTAGTTAACGATGTACACAACAACTAGGTAGATACGTGCCGTTATCAAATATGTTGTAAGTAGACTGCGATTACAAAACTGATCTAGATTTAACCCTATACTTGGCAAGATTTCTTTTTTTTGAAATGTTGATAAATTTTACTTGAAATGTGATCGTAGGTGTTTATAGAAGGGGGAAAAAATAATTTTAAAATTCTGTATCTTTTCATTTGTGATTTATCGAATGTATCATATATGGTACATTGCCAGACCCACAACAATCAACCTTATAAATTGTATGTATCATATTTGCCACACTGCCAAGTTTGCTAAGAATTACAAACATAATTAAAAAATATCACATTGCGACGTGAAATAACAAATCATAAGACAATCATTTGCATTTTCATAGATACATAACATAGAAAAAAGACAACAATAATATAACAGCTTTTGAAACTGTTAAATGCTAATTATGGTTTATTTTGTGTATATTTTTGTGGAACCAATATTTCATCGATGCTGAAGCGTGTCTATTCTTCTACCTGTAAACAGTTCTCAGGGATTCATTATAGAAGTGGCCTCACTTAACTCTTTTAACTTGTTATTAAAACGCAAATACTTAGTAACTGGAACTTCTTCAGAGTCATTATTTAGCATTAATGACTCTGATCTAATAACATTTTCATTAGCTACTTAGTTGTATCGTAGAATTTTGAATCAATAATCTGTATAGGTGTGCATTTAACGACCCCCAGATATATAAGGATTGCCAGAAAATCTTGAAAATCATCTTCTATGATAGTTACTGAGCTGCCCTTACTTTGTGCGCTAAAGATATTTGTCTGTTGCACTATGAGAGAAATAATGTCATCCGAGAAGAATAGCCTGAAGCACTCAATTGCGCTCCTCTCTTCACGTTGCTCACATGAGTTATGTTCTACTTCGACAGACCCAGTAACATAGAACACCGCCAAGTAGGTTCTAGTCCTTTAGTTGGTATCACTCTCCGCTTTATCGCTACAACCTTGGACATTTTTGAGCGAATAGCGACTGAGGAAGATGGTTCATGTAATGGAGATCGCACCTGGTTATGGCGTGTTAAATTGCTGGTTCGTGGTAAAGGAGAAGAAGATGCCAAAGGAGATAGTGGACCTATTTCATGTGATAAAGATGGTACCGGAGAGAATAGGCTGGCCTTAGCACCATGTAGTTGTCTCATTGTAGATAAACTAGACGATAAATTGATGGCGAACAGGCATTACTCTACAGGCATGACTCTTGGTATAGAACCAAAAAAGTTGAAGCAACCACTTGATTCATCTCATTATCGTCACCAGCTAAAAGATTAAGGTTCTCTATCCAAGATGGCAGTAATGGAGGCGGTGAACTACTGTCGGAGTACGTTGGGCGGAGTTAGTACTGCATCTCATCCCCTAACGATTCACTTTCGTCGTGATCCGATTTGGCCCCCGGTTTCTGTACAAGAGCCATAAGATGCCGAGCTCTTCTTTGTTGTTGCATATTAAGCTAATAAAGCAGCTATAATAGTAAAATATAAAATAAAATATAATTATTACACCTGTACAAATCAAGCAATGTCTCGTATTTGATACATAACAAAAAATATGTGGAATATTGGTTATTTGGCAGTGTATCGTATCTGGTACACTGGAAAAAAACAAAGTTTTGCATACAAATAAAATCTATTTTGTTTCACGAAAGTAACTTTTTCGATTAGCAAATATTATAAACTGTTCGAATTTGACCACTTTTGAACAAAAATTAACCAAAATATAACAAAAATTTATTAGTTTTACGTTGCGCTGCGCAGACGTCTTCCCTCGCCCCCCCATCTTGCGTTCTACTACTTTTTGGGTGTCACAAGCAGTAATAAAATATTTTTTGGTAGAATTAGCATTATATTATTTAGCATATTAAATCATAAAAGTTTTGAAAATACATCTCTGCACGTCTCTCAATTTTCAAAAAACTCGACGTATCACATATAACACCGTGCCAAGAAAAGGGTTAACGAACCAAGGTGTTGCTAACAATAATCGTACATTAGGTACACTTATTACTTCTTTTGCAACGCCTAAATAAAGAAAGAACGCAGTTCTTAACACTTATAAAAAATATCATGAAGACCGTGCTTATACTCTACGGTTTTATGAATGGGTCAGGTCATATAATTGTGTTTTTATTGTTCTGTGCATATAATTATAGTACCATAGTTAGTACAATTAGTTACAATACAAATAATTTAAGAATTAAACAGGAACTCCCCAACTACCATTTTCAGTAACAGGGTGAAACCATGCCCACCCCAGAATGGTCTGTCTGTGTTTAGTGCCTGCCGAAGGCTGTAGGGCTCACTTTCCGCCTGACTGCATTGCATCGCATTGGCCATGGCATCTTAGGGGCCAGGCCCCGCCTGAAAACTTACTCTAGAATATACGCCAACGCTTTGAAAATAATTCGAAGCAACAATGACGTTAAAAAAAAATGACCTCGGGGCCCACTTTGTTGCGTTACCTAAAATCGGTATAATTTTTTTAAACATTATTTAATAATCATAAATACTCTTTCAACTGAAGCCTAATAATTCCCTAGTAGTAGTTCCTTAGTACCAGATAGTTAATGACGGTTTGAAAAAAAAAAAAAAAAAATGTTAGATTTTACAACGAAAGAAGCGATTTCTAAATATCGTTATTTTTAGCACAGCGCCATCTCTTGTAGAATAGCAAAACTAAACCTGAATGTTGTATGTTGTAGCGCCATCTATCCACTAAATAATTTTAAAGAAATCGCTTAGTTTCTATCGTATGCACTAGATGGAGTAACATGTACGAATACACAAAGGCATCCAAAAGTTAAAAAAATATGTGTATTAAGTTATTAAATATAATATGAATTTATATTTACGTTATACTACACATCAAATTATAAATATTAAAATAAAATGTAATTAACAAAAATGTTGCCAAAATTTGACCATAACCAACCAATGATGACAACAATTTAAAAAAAAAAAACAAAATTTTTATAGTCTATTAAAAATGTGCTGCAGACGGATGAATCTGAAATGAATTTTTATAGTGATTATAGCATAATTAGTCTAATTTTTAAACCAAACAATTTCGTACAACGTGCTTAGTGTTCCTAGTGCTATGAGAACCTAAAAAGATTGCTTGTTATAGTGTAATTAGTGATAGTAGAAGGACCATGTACTCCGGTAGGGATGCCGCAAATACTGCGTATCCCACGCAGTGGGCTTTAAATCCTACTGCTTATCAAAATGTTGACACTAGTCACGTAGACTGGGCAGCTTTAGCCCAACAATGGATCGCTATGAAGGAAGCGGCGGCGATCGTGGCCGCGCCGCCGCCGCCTGCTCACAGGCCCGCCGAAGAAGAGGGCGAAGCGCCCATGGAGGTTGAGAACACGGATAACAATTCTGATGGGCCTGGCGGCGCCGAGTGGAACTCTTCGACGAACTCATGGGGCGGATCTTGGAACCAATGGGGTATAGTTGCACTTTCAAAAACTGCACTTTATTTGTTTTCTAATCGTTCTGGTATTTTTAATTACACAATTAGTATCACTGAAAACATCATAATAAAACATAATTGCTTTTGCAGTAATCTATGCTGCACACTTCAAAAAGTTCTGTTAGCTGATAATAAAAACATCTAAATGCTGTTTGATAACTTAGTTAGACCTGCTGTGATTAATTTCCACTGCAAACTTGAGTTTGTTACCATTTTGGCAAGAGACGGTACTTCCTGACCATGCAATGATACTAGTTTATAATCACCACTATCGGAAAGTGGGACAGCATAGGATATAGGAAAGGAAAACACACACTATTTAAGATTGAAGCACCTAACCTAGACTAATATTGAAGAATATAGAATAGAGTGATAGTTAAATAAAATTGCATACTTTAGAGTCAAATACATCAAATTTTTATAACTCGAGTAAGTCTGTATCCATGGAACAAAGTTGACTTCTTACAATTTTGTATTAATTAGTAGTCTGTTTAATAGTTTGGTGAAATTCACCCTTAATTAGCTAATAACACTATAAGTGCTGTAATTTCCTTAACTATTAATATAAACTTCCCATATTCATTCAAGCACAAAATGAACACTACAATCATGCTTTTACCATTTATTATAATAACTACAGCGGAAATACTTTTCAAGGTTGGGGGTGGTCAGGCTCGGGGCCTGGGGAGCCCAAAATACCTCCAGATCCAGGCATGCCACCTATTGACGGTTACAACGTGCCACCAGATGCAGCTGCTCCAATGCCTGGGTAAGACAACCTCGAGACATAATTTCGATTCATATAATTAATCTACAACTCTGCTTAGCCTTTTCCCAACTATGTTGGGGTCGGCTTCCAGTCGAACCGGATGCAGCTAAATATCAGTATTTTACATGGAGCGACTGCCTATCAGACCTCCACAACCCAGTAATGGGTAATACGATACTCTTGGTAAGACTGGTTGTCAGACTTTCGGGCTTCTGACTAACAGTAACGACTGTCAAAGATCTACAAATGACAGCCGGGACCAACGGCTTTACGTGCTTTCCGAGGCACGGAGGAAACTCGCTATAGTAAATGGTCACCCATCCACAGACCAACCTCGGCAAGCGTGGCTTAACCCGGAAGATCGGTCTATGCGGCTGTAATTATTTAGCCACGAGCTCCTCAATTAATCTACAACTGTTTGCCATTTATACTATGTACTTATTTTTCTAAACAGAATGTAATTTGGGGTTAGACTAGTGTTCCTCAACTCGACTGCTATGCTATAGGTCTTGGTTTCGACTCTCAGGTAGAGCAAAGTGTTATTGGGTTTTTTTATAAAATTCTCAGTAGCGGCTCGGAGTTTGGGTTTGTGTGCGGTTAATAGGTATAGGCTCGCCCCCTATTCCATGGGATCCAAACATACCGGCGAACAGTAGTTGTGGGTTCATTGGTACACCTCTGCTTAACCCCTTTGGGTATACAGGCATAATGGATAGTATGGACCGAAAGTAACTCAAATTATATTTAAAATCTTTGACTGTTATATTCTGCAAGAAATTTAAACACAGGTAGGTAGGTCCACCTTGGTAACAGCTAGCATTGTTCCATGTCCATCCTCCCTGATGACTCATCCATATTCTCTACTCCTTCACTGAATGTGTTAACAATGTGTATTGTATACAAGTACCTGTAACACAGTGGATAGCATTTACAATACTATAACAATCATTTATTTCAACCAATGCAAGTATGGATATTTTCTTTCAATGCTACACAGAATATAAAACTATACTCGTTATACATGACAGGTATCACACTAACTAGATTCGAATTTTCTCTATATACGCATCATACAGCAAATCTTTCAAGCACTGCAATCGAACCTCTGTCTAAATGCCCTCAAGATCCAGTGGTAGATAGCACAATCCCTGTGCACCAAGGATGTGCAGTTGTTAGAAACAGTCTACTTGTAACTTGGAAAATATGCCTAATGGGCTACAGAATCAGGGCCAGCATTCTGAATACATTTTTATGTTGCGTTTGCAGGTTGTATTGTCTGTGCTTGTATAAGACGCACAGACTGCTTGTGTTAAACAATGTATGATGTGTTTTACTTCATTATGGCTAATCGGCAACTTACAAGGTCTGATAACTCTTTCACAAAGAGGTTTACAACAACAAATAGCTTTACTTCTTGGTCCTAAAAAATTTTTTAAACCAAATCTATGTCAAATGCACAAGTTTTGTCTATTGACTAAAAAGCGAAATCTTTTACTAAACCATTCCCATGGTCTATCTAGTTGTTATACAGTACAGCAATTATCTTTTGTGTGTGTAGGATGTCATGCAAGTTGAATGTATGAGTTTATTCATTCTTTTCAAAAGTTTTATGTTGTTCAATGTTGTTGTGTTTGTTTTAATTTCCACTGCCTTAGTTCCTAGTTAAACACACAATAGACTTATCAAGACTGATAACTGATAATTACCCAATCATTGATTACAAGTGGAACACTTTAGAATTGTGTTATTGCTTTCAATCACATACAATTTTATACTTTGACTTACTGGACCAAAACAGTTTAAAAATAAACTCTTGAGAAATTCACCTGTTCAAAGAAAACAGTCTGGTAAATAATAAATTAACTAAATGTGTCAGAGATTCAAGGCCCAATCAGGCTATAATTACTATGTTGATTAAAAGCTTAATAAAGATAGATTCAGTCTGTGTGTGCATCTATTTATAACAGAGTAAAATTTTGTTTTTAATCTTGGTATTATGGCATTTGTGTCTGAAATTCTCTTCTCTTCAATGCAGCATAGGTTTCTACTCTTTAAACCCTGACTCAAAAAGAGGGGTGTTATAAGTTTGATGTGCCTGTGTGTCTGTCTGTGGCACCATAGCCCTTAAACGGATGAAGCGATTTGTTTTTTTTTTTTTTTGCAATCATTACAGTATAATTTACACCCTAGATGTAAAATCGTGTTCTGTAACATACTATGGAATCTGTTATGTTTTTATCCAGCTTGACACGAAGGGTTTTTTTTAAGATCTATGTAGTATCTACACAGGAATTTGAATATTGGCACAGTCTTCGATCTTGATAGCTCGGGCACATCGCAATTTTATCTATTTTGGGGATTTGTTTTATTCTGGTTACCTGTAGGAAAACAAAAAAGCTTCATAATGAAAATGTTTTATCACCGCATACTCGAAATATTCCGTTGCTTTACCTAGTAGAATAAATAGTTAATTAACACACATTTTATTATACTAGGATATGATGATTAGCATAACTATGTTTACCTATTGTCCTTGAAATTTAATATCACATTAGTTATTTTGTTTTATTCTTTGTGGGTTAAACAACTGTTATAAAAATTAACATCCATGTTGGATTTCACATGAATGTGAAAGTCAAAATAATAATAATATACCTGCTGACTGCCTACTTTCTACGATTGCTAAGTGTAACTCTCAATGCAAGTGTAACCTTCTATAAATATAAATCGTGCAAATCATTTAATAATACTTATAATTCATCAAAATTCTCTAGCTTTTTTAAAATTAGACATGCAGCATTCCAATTTTGCCTAACAACGTAAGAACCAATTATTACAAGATCCAGTCAGCCATGTTATGCTAATTTGAATGAAAACAAGCCTTCCCCACCAGAGAATAACTTCTACGTCAATTTGTAACGGATAAAATCGATTGTTATACTGCAGTGGAATATTAGAATTAAATATTCAAAAGGGGTGGCTTGTGAAGGGAGGTATTTAAAATGTAATTTTACAAACGCTAAGGCCTTGCATAGGAAATCAATAACTTCAGAAACTGTACGACTTTATCCACTCATGTGAAGATTGTCAAGGACACGGCTTTCCGGATTCCGGCCAGACATGGCTGTGTTATTTATTTATTTCAACTTTATGCGACAAATAGTACGAAGGCGGACTTAATGCCTTACGCCAACGACCCACTGGCACGGTGCCAATGGCGACACGCGATAAAATAATTCAGGCACGCTAATTGACAAATCTATGTGCTTATTTGAACGAATCTAATTTGCAAAAGTAGGAATCACACTAATCTTTTCGTTTATTTAAATAAACATAAAATAGCAAACATTACGGTTCTTGTACAAACGAATTCCAAAACATGAGTTTATATCACTTGGGCCAAGATTCTCTTGACGTGTGCCGTCAAGGCACACGTCATAGACGTACGTTTCCATAAAAAAAATTGCACGTTCTCCAATAAAATAAAGGTTTGCCATCCCTGCCCAGTCTCTTCCAGTTAACCAACAGTGGTGGTGAATATTCATGAACCATTGAACACTGATCTCTTATGGTCCCAAACCGTGTAGATAGAGCTAAATTTTATTGAACTACGTAAGTTCGGCCTTACATTTTATAAGCACGACTACTTAACATAAAGCTGCCTATTAGTCTAGCTCTGTTTTGTGTGAGAAATTGATGTTTTTCTTACTCCTTCACTGTTGTTTACTCGTCAACATCATTGCGGGATCCAAATCAGTTGAATCGTTTTTGCGGGACTCGTTGAGCTCCATTGCCTTGGCGGTTCTCTGGTGATCGACACCGTTGATTCTGGCTTTTAGGAGTCGCAGGGGTTTGGAAACTTTGCCTAACATTTTCTTGGGCTTGGCTTGGGCTTATAAATATACCATCACGCCTGTATTCCCCGAAAGGTTAGGCAGAGGTCTACCATTGTACACCCACAGTTTGCCGGTATGTTTAGGTCCCATGTAATAATCGGATAACCTATTGCCATTAACCGGGCACAAATCCAAACTCCGAGCTGCTACTGAGAAAAAACAGCTTGTCACAAAGAAAAGGCAAAGTAATATAAAGTTGTGTCCTTCAGTCAGACCGTTTTAATAATTCGTAGCGCTTTCGAAATAGCTTCACCTTCGCACTAATTTTCTATGCAAATTGAGTGAAACTTCAGACTCGACTAGGTATTATTGTAGGTATCTATCTGTAGTTTTGAAATGTTGAACATTTATTATCTACAATCCAAGATTAAATAATCCATACTAATCTTATAAATGAGGAAGTAACTCTGTCTGTTTCTTTGTTACGTTTTCACGCCTTAACAGCTGAAACAAGCTTGATGAATTTTTTGGTTAGATAAAGAAGAACATAAAATTTTGAAGAGGGTGATTCTAGTCACTAACCTTCTCCTTTATAACCAAACATGACAGATACACAACGGGCACGCCAGCGCCAACATTCCAACATGGCTACTGGACGGCGCCCCAGGTGGAACAAGCCAACAGCCGGAGCAGCAGCTCCAGTCGGGACAGGCGTTCCAAGAGCAAAAACAGAGAACATAAACCTTCTAGAAGTTCCAGGTCACAAAGGTAAACTTTACTATTCTACAATTATCCGTTTCAGGTCGCCCCCTTATGCCTTCTTCGTGATTGCCTTATGGCTGAAGATCGCGGTCATGTAAGATGCGTTACGAAGCTATGCCGGTCTTTTGAAGTATGGTACTGCCTTTCCTCCGACAGCCCAAGAGTCCACGAGTCGGTCAGTTACATAGTCAAAAAGTTGAAGCTAGTTGCTCATTCCAAAACGTAGGTAGGTCTCTGTGGAGAAGAACAATCAAGAAACTATTTTCAAAAATGTAAAAAAAAAAATTGTACACATAAGCCAAGGTAGTCAAAAAATTACCAGTCTCAACCCACAGCGCTCATTCAGGAACACGATGCGAGAATCAGTACCGTTTAGGTCAATCATATAGGGCTAAGTGTGGTTGTCATATGGGTACAAAATAACGGGATGAGTAGGAATGCAGGGGTGAATAGGATGAAAACTTAAAAGGAATTCAAACATCGAAATGATATAATTTGTTGCCATCAAGAACGATAAATCGGAAATAATAATTTAGTAAAAACATTAGACTCCTTTTTTACAAACATGTGGCCAAAAGAGTTTTGAACATGATTGTGGATGGATGGAAAGGAAGAGGGAGGCCAAAGAAAAGAGGGATGGATTGTGTGAAGAATAATATGAAAGAGAAGGGAGTCAGTGATAGTATGACGGCTGACAGGACGCCATGGAAGAAGAAAACGGGTTGCGCCGATCCCCAAGTCACTTGGGATAAGGGCAGGAAGATGATGATTAGACTCCTTTTTCAGATACAAACTATATTATATTGACGTTAAAATTGCTTTTAAAGTTTCGTCCCAATTCACCCTTTTATGCAAACAACAATGGAACACCTTATCGGAAGTGGGAGTCACCTTCTCGGTCTGGACTCGTAAACAAACATAGATAATGGTTGTATAGGTAATACGATTTTGAACGGATGCGCAGCGTAGTTAGGCCCCTTGCAAGGAGGACGGATGACCTAATAATGGTCGTGGGAATTCGTTGGATGCACATCCACTACCCGTCAATTATTATCCTATGTCATACAGATACAGCTGATAAAATTATGATATTTTATCCCGTCGGTGTTTTGATTCTTAGGAAAGTCAGCATTGGGCGTCTTATGAATGAAATAATAATATTTTTGACATTAATTTCTATGTTTTTGTACATCATCTTAAAAGTCTAAGCTCGCAAGATTATGCGTGAGTGATGGATGATATTCCAAAAATGTATTTTCATTATCAACTACTAGAGACGCGTTTTAAAGAATTCAAGGTTATCTATTCAATGCCATACTGAGTACTATGCCACTCCTCGTTGAATGACGTCATAGGTTTCAATAATAAGTAGATCGTTTAAACATAGAATGCAATTATTATGGTAAAGTCATGACGTTAGAGCGTATTGAATAAGACCTTTTGTGTCTTCTTGACCTTCAAACTAAAGTGAAAACTAAGTTGAACAAAAGGTTCTAACCTTGAAAAATGACCGTAGTTGCTTGCTGTAGAAAGGATGGGAAACAAAAGAACTTCTGGGCATTTAATATATACTAATATTATGAGATATGAAGTTTGTAAGATTGTAGGGGGTAATCTCTGGATCTACTAAATCGATTTTGAAAATTCTTTTACCCATAGAAAGCCACGTTATTTTTGAGTGTCATAGGTTATATAACATCACGCTAAGACACACGGGAGCGGAGCATTAACCAAAGACGTTACTTAACACTGTTAAAAATATCCATGTGCACGAAGTCACGGGCAGAAGCTAGCATGGTATAATCTGTCCCATCATGAGACCTTTTGACTACCTTATAACAACGGTCTAAAATCCTAATTAGGACTCCGATCTCTCGGTAAATATGTTGTCAGTTGTGTTAAGCTAACATAATTAACCCGTTCCCTGTCCCATGAGCCACATATGGATCATAGCGATTGTTTAACTATTGTGTCTGCTCAGCGGACAGTTAACCTGTATTTATATCGATGTTTTATGAGTTTTATTTACGTGTAAAAGTCTGTCATCGGATCGTGACCGTGTCGTGCTGGGCACATTTTGGTTTGTTATCTATACATGACTGTTAAAAGGCCTCTTGACAAGGGAAAATTTCCTGTTTATAAAATCCAAGGACCTATTATTGACAATATTCCAGTGTCTTTTTTCAGTGCTCATACTTAATTCTTAATTTTACAGAGAAAAAGCTCCTTCGATACCAACCGTGATCGAGCCAATAGTGATGCCCACGTCCATGCCATCATCAGCCACCATTGACGCAGCTAAACGTAGGCAGCTCCCGGCGTGGATAAGAGAAGGTATACACTATTATAAGACATGTTTCTCAGTAAACGGATCGGCACAATCTACCAGATAAATACAAAAATGACAGCCTCGGTAGCCTAGTGGTCCCAAGCGCGACTGCTACGCTAGAGGTCTTGGGTTCGATTCCCAGGTCGAGCAAAAGTGTCATTGGGTTTTTCTATGAAATTCTCAGTAGCGGCTCGGAGTTTGGATTTGTGCCCAGTTAATGGCAATAGGCTCGCCCCCTATTACATAGGGCCTAAAACATACCGGCGAACTGTGGGTGTACATTGGGACACCTCTGCCTAACCCTTCGAAGATTTAAATAGAAAAATGAAAACCTCTTCCATTAATACAAAGAACTTTAAAATTATTTCAATATACTATTGCATTTCATTAAGCATAATAACGTTTGAATAACAATTGCTACCAGATTATCCAAAAGGATAGAGATGAAATGATAAGGAAAACGATTATAAAGGGCGCCGCAAATTAAGCAAATACAAGCCGTATTTGCTTAAGATGCCCAAGACAATAATTACACAAACCTACCTTCTAAAAGTTAGTTTAATTTTTACTTAAGTATATTTCTTTGTTTTATGATACAAACTACTTTAACATTGCATTCCAGGATTAGAGAAAATGGAACGTGAGAAGCAGAAGGCGATAGAACGTGAACAAGAATTGAAGGCGAGAGAAGAAGCAGAGAGGGAAAAGAAACGATTAGAGGAAGAAGAGTTAGAAAGAATGAAAGCTGAGGCTGGAGGACAGCCTGTGTTGCCGCCTAAGAGCAAATTCGTTAGTACACTTATTTAAAAGATCCTGCAGATATTTATTTGACAGTTATTTCTAAGACTTCTAGCCAAAGTGATGATGTGATACATTAGTAGTAGAAAAAGCAATATGAGAATATTTTTTTAAAAAGAATTTTGCAGCTTGTGTTGCAGCTACTATGCTACGCGTTGCCGCGCGAAACAAATATTCGTATGGCTTACAGATACTTTTCCGAGTCTGGCGGTTGGTGTACGTGACTTTTTATGTCTGTACACGCACCCTCGGTATCGTAGAAATAATTAGCGTTGAGCAGCGTTATTTTTTTTAAAGAGAAAGAGCTAATGTAGTTTGTTTTAAGGTATGTGTTATAAAAAAAGTTAAACTCACATTTTGCACATGCATATCAAGTTTCATTAATTTCCAAAAAAAAACGACTTGAATGTAGGTATGACTTGACGTGTGGCGGAAACACTCAGTTTCACCCCTTCCCACTTGAATTAATACATAAACTACATAATAGTACACATTGCCTATCCCACAAGTAACACAGGCGTACTGTCATGAAGGAATGTATGTCAAACAACAAACAATCAGAATAACTAGATGGCCCATTAAAATTACAGGAAGTGTTGGCAGATGTTCTTGGCTGACAACAACAACGCTCCTGGTTGACATGTATCATGTAATCTATGATCTAGTTTAACTGGAGTAGTAATAAGACTAGGGACAGTTGACATCGAGACAAGTAAATGTAACTTTATTTACTATGTGAAAAGGTACACATTTCATTGTGAGAAGGTGCAACGTATTCTGAATACTAACAATAAAATGTGTATCTTTTCGTGTAGTAAATAAAGTTGTATTTTGAGTAGCTCTATTAAATTTGGCGCGCAGCGTCGCGTCGCGTCTCGGTGTGAACTGACCTTAAACCAAAAACTAAACAATAGACTGTGAATAAATAGAAATAACTTTGGTTTAGTTTCCGATGTTGTTTTTATGTGACACTCGCAAACATGGGTGGAGGAGAAGTGCTATTTTTTTTTTTTTAATTTAAACTTCCTTTGTAAACTGTTATTGGGTTTTCTATGAAATTCTCGGTAGCAGCTTGGAGTTAGGATTTGTTATGTTCCTTGTTTTTTATCATTACAATTTAGTTTATAACTCAAAATCAAAACAAAGATATTGCAGGTCAAATACACAGACTGTAGTCAAACCCAACTCATTACCCTTATAAATGCTGCAGTCAGGTAACATTTTGTAGAAATCCTAATTCAAAAACCAATATACCAGTCCTAACAGGCTCTTATACACTTTTTCCATAGGAATCTGATTCGGAAGGTGAAGACCCGGAGAAGGAGGAGCCGCCATCTTCGAGTCCTGTGAAGGTGGAGCCCGTAGATGACATCCCACCTGCAAAGGAGGAGAGAGAGGAACTGGCTCCACTCCTCAGGAGGAGCAGGGAGGAGATTATGCAAGAAGTGGTGAGTAAGGGTGAAGCCAAACGAGCGTAATTTTGTGAGTCGTGAGTCGCAGAATTTCGGTCGCGTAATTTACTTTCTGCTGAAAGTGACAACGCATTTTGCGTCGCCGTTACGCTTGTCTGGCTCCACCCTCATCTGGCTCATGAAGAAATAGTTAATTTACGTGGGTAGTACCACCCTATCCACCATACGTATTCCTGCCGCAAAACAAATTTCAATTTGTGACGTTTTTTGCTTTATCTATGGCAAAGATCCTAAATTGTTTGTGATATTGTAGAATATTAGTGTTTGTAAATATTCAAATGGTGGCTGAGACAATGCCATTAAAAAATATAGGATGCAGCGATCAGACAAATCGCGTCTTATACCTGGATTTTAGTATTTTAATAAGAGACATAATTATGTTTAACAATGTGTTATGGACCTAATAAATAAGCTTATCAAGACATACTGCACCAGCACTTGCAGCAAATATAGTGATTTGAGCTACCATGCTACAGATAAAGCCATCTATATAACAAAGACCATATAAGCTACTAGGCTATGAAAAATCAAATAATTGTATACTAATCGGTAATGTATTCGCAGATGCTTGCAGTCCGTCGCTCCCTCACAGAAATACTCCTTGAGGTGACCGACCAGGAGATCCAAACGGTGAGCCAGGAAGAATTGGCCCGATATACCGCGCTACAAGGTATTTCCACTCATCTAAGCTTAACCCAAAGGGGCCGACGGTCTCCGTCAAGAAATAACTTTGTACTGCGAGAAACTATTGCGTACTGACTCTGTGATACCCGAATTGTGACTATACCGTCTACCGTCTCGTATCGAGACTGTCCTTATGTGAAGAAGAATCGTGTTGTGCAAAAATGTGTTATATTATATCGCTAACAAAGTCTTATTTCAGATGTTGCCTGTTGTGATTGAATACATTTGGTGCTGATTTAATGTTGGTTTTATTTATATGGTAAAAGCGTCGCGCCTCAACGCCATGAAGGCGAGCAAGTCGAAGGCACTGGCCGCTATCGCCAGTGGGCTCGGTGAGTTCCGTTCCTAATGCCGAGCGAGCGCAAATATCTCGCAAACTTACACAACACAACGCTATAAGTAACTAATCGACGTAATACACGTGTACATAATTATGAAACAATTGTGTCAACAAATTCTATGAAGACAGTTTGCCAGATATTTACGTACAAAACATAAATGGTGGTTTTTCTCGTAATTTTGCAGAAAAACTATCAAAAATGTTGAACTATTTGTTCTGAACCGCCATGTATGTTACTCAAGTTTCTCATTTCAGCCGCCCAGCATCATAATTAGTATTTTAGTATTGACCTAATTGGCAATACATTGTATCGAACAGTGTTTAATTGCATTGTTTTTAGTGGATAATTGGTAAGAAATGTACAGAATTTATTATAGATGTTATACCTACCATATTATTAAACATTTATGTAAAATTATTTTATGTAAATGATTTATTTAAGGAATTTTGTTTACTGTTTGTGTGATTTGTTTTCTTAATTTCTATGGTCGTAATAATTATTGGTTATCGATGTGTCTATATAAAAAAAAATATTCTTTGCTATTAGTTTATCTATAGATGCAATGTTATTCTACTGTGTGACTCTTGACTTTTTTGATGAAATAATTGAACTGATCAAGATGGATGCGTACACACACACACATAAATATGTTGAAGTAATAGGTGGAATCAGTTAACGTCATTATTCTGTGAGTGTGTGCTGTTGGTCGTTACTATTGTGGTGTGTGTATGTGTGCAGGGCTGGGCGCTTACGAGAGCAGCAGCGAAGACAGCGACGACGAAGAACCTAATGACGTCACTGATCAACAGCTGCAGGTGAGAAACACTTTATTCTGTTTTGAGCTTTGCCGCAAACGGGTTAAGGACGCGTTTACAAATTGTCATAACTAATAAGCTGTTTTTCAATGCACTTAGCGATAAAATGAAACGAAAGCCAACGTAACTAACATTTGTCACGCATAAATTGCTTCTTTATCTCCAAATTGTCGCTACTATTGTATTCAAATTTTTTATTTTTAATATTCCGAAAACTATTTTCCATATCCAAGGTATACAAGTATACATAGTCAAATCAATACGCGCTTGTGCACCGTCGTGTTTTCTATTTTGCAAACGCGTCCTTAAATAAATAAATATTTGTACATAACTAAGTATGGTACATAAGCATATACATTCAGAAGCATGTAGCTCTTCGATTCACTTCTTTCACTGCCTAAGAACTTAGTAAAAAAATCAAGAATTCAGACAAGTTTTAATAGTAGTAGCATTGGACCCAAACTGCAGTGTCCAACCGATTGCAGCCTTAGGTGGACTGTTTTAGAAACAAATGAGGTATTATCGACCCTTCCCAAGCAAAGAGACAGTAGAGATTTTTCACAGGATATGCCTCACGTCCAAAGATGTCTAGATTATGCAGAATCTGCACGTTTCAGGATTTCAACGACGCAAAGGAAGGCTAGTTCCAAATAGAAACATCTGGTTGGCCAAAATTTTACACGAAAAGATAATTATTATTAGTAGTAATGATAATTATCTATCCTTGGAATTAGTGTGTAGACACTGCACACTAATTCCAAGGCCGTGATGTTGGCACAATTGCCTCGTCAATCTTTCTTGCACACACAAGGCAATAGTGCCAACATCACGGGAAAAGACATCTTACGGTGAACGGTGTGTATAATTGTCACCTTAATTAAGACAGGCGCACACGTATTGCAATTTTTATAAAGCCTAAAATATTTATTTTTAGTAACGATACGGATTCTCGATAACTGGGTGACCTTGCATTACGTGTATGTAGATACTGTACCTACTTACTACATTATAATTATGTAATTATATTCATTGAAAATACGTCACAGTAATACAAATCGCGGAATTAACATTAAACTGATAATGAACAATTCAGAAATGTACCCGCATTCAACGGTAAATTGAATGTGAATAACATTTTAACAAGTGTTCTACTTTCAAATAGTTTTATTTATATAGAACAGACATAATAATCAAAGTTACGCGGTTAAAAATTATTTATAGAAAGTTAAAGGTTGTAATGAGGTCATACTTTCAATGATAGGAAGCTACTTCATTGCCGAGTGCTATATAGGCTATGTTTTATGGTATAGGTACCTGATTTCCATGTTCGTTTACGTAGGAAACGGTATAAAAAAATATATTTTAAAATGCCTCATTGTCATTTTATTAGAATGTTCTTAAAATACATTAAAAGGAAATAATAAAAAACATAATAAAAAAGCCGATTTTGTATGAATCTATCTCACTTATAAACTTTCCTACCAGGATATCATCAAACGCAAGAGGTTGGACTTCGAGCGCACTTCCCGGGAGATCGAGGCGGAGGTGCGTCGCGCGGAGGCGAGGGAGGCCAACGACGAGCCCACCACACCCAACAACGTCACGCCGGAGCGACCAAGGCGTTCACGTTAGTCATTTATACCTATTCTAGCGGGCCCGGCAGGCGTCCTGCCCTGAAAATCGGTACAAAAATCCTAGTCCAAGCTATCCTACCAATATCTATCTACCTACATACGTACCCTGCCTATCTACCTACCTACCTAAAATAAAAAAGTCCTACGTCCGTCTCCTGGTTCTAAGCTACCTCCCCACCAATTTTCAACTAAATCGGTTCAGCCGTTCTTGAGTTATAAATAGTGTAACTAACACGACTTTCTTTTATATATATAGAAGATAGATAATTATAGCCACTCGACTGTTAACGTTATATCCCAATGCAACCTGGCCAAAAACTTTTCTAAACTTTATTTAAATACTCTAGCGAATTCCAGAAGGAGGAATTAAAAATTGATAAATATGCCAGTCCTTTTTTTTTTGGACATGTCGCACATTCTCTCTCCCATAGAGAAAGTCAGTCGGTGTTACAATTAAGTGTAGTTTGGAGCCTCCACTCACCTGTCCCGTGATCACTAGGAAAGCGGTCACAGTACTTTATCTTTGACGGCGAAATAGTTATTCTAACAAACGTGCAAGATTATCTGTAGTCACTGATTAAAGAGTTGAAGGCAATCTCAAAATACTAATAGAAAAGTAAGATAACAATAATTCAGGAATAACAACATTATTCTTTCCTCACAGGATCCTCTGCGACGCCACCGCCAGACTGTGAGACCCCAGACAAGTTACCTGAACGCCGCCTCTCCAAAGACAAGAGGACTAGTCATAAATCTGACAAGGTCGATGGAGTCAGGAAGTTAGATACTATTCTAGAGGAGAAAGCTAAGAAGTCGAGTAAAAGGGATCGCACTCCTAGCCCTTATTCCAAAACGTCCAGCAAGCCTAACCATAAAGACAGCTCCACCTCTACCAGCGACTCCGAAGACGATTCCTCAACCAGCTCGAGCGATTCCTCGTCAGATCTCGAACAAGATTCCGTCTCCAAAAGTAAATCCAAAAAACGCAAACGCAGAGGCTCTAGTTCAAGTGGCTCTCGCAGAAAGTCAAAGAAAGAAAAACATAGAAAGGACAAGTCTCACAAATCAAGCGACAGAAGCTACTCCAAATCAAAATACTACGACGACTACGAGAGGTCTGACAAGCTTCGATCTAAGAAGAAAGACGACTACTACGACAGACACAAATCTTCTAGGAGCAGGGACTACGATAAGCACAAAAACAGAGACGACTCCGATGAGGATCGTCCAAGAAAGCGTTCAAAGCGGTCGCGTTCGATCAGCTACGAATCGCGTTCGGGACGCAAGAAGTCGTCGCGGGACCGATCCGAAGAACGTTCGCGCAAGAGGGAGAAGAGGTCATACGACAGGGACAGCTCCAAGCGCGACCGGTCTTACGACAGGTCGGGCCGAGACTACGACAAGTACGATAGGTATGAGCGGTCTAGGGACTACGACCGGCGTCGATCGCGCAGCGGCAGTCACTCCCGCCATCGCCGGTGAACATCAGGTTACACATCCAGCAGGTTGTACTTTTATCTATCTTGTAAACTTGTGTGTTCGACTTAGAGAAATACATAATTTTCTATTGATTATGAAAAAGAATAACAAAAGTTAAGTGCTAAAAAATAAGCAATAATTAGTATTAAGGGTATAATATATTAATTATTATGTATATAAATGCTAATTATTACAAAAAAGAACAACTCTACCTCGACCTCTATAGGTACTAACAATGTTTATGAAAATAGGATGATGTCAGAAATGTTATTCACTTTGTTATGAACTGCAACCACTGATCATGTTCAAAATTATTCAACCGGCTGAAACAAACAAAATTAAGGACTGTAATTATAAAACCGGAAGTTAACACGGCTCGACAGCAGTCAGCCGCAGTTGTAAGATTATGCGCGTATATCGTATTTTAAGGCATATTATTTCAATAAATGAATATATAATTCAAAGTACAAACAATACAATCCAAAATAATCAAGCAATAACACATACGATTTCATTGTATTGTCGTAAGGAATTCTAATCATTTGAATTGCTTCAAATTATGTATGACACAATTTCACTTCGTCATTTCTATTATCTCATAGTTCAATCGTTGTGAAGATAACACGGTTTTTATACATTCGAGGCGATACGCGTAACAGAACATCCGTCTGTTTATCACCCGTTACGCGATAACATCTGAATTCTTTTGAACCAACTGATTTAGTAGGTACCAAATGCATTTCTGACATCAATAAAACTAAGGCTGTGATATATTATTTTTATTTTTCTCTTGCAGGTGGGAGCAATCATTAGTGCGTGCAAGATGTAAATATTAGTCCCTTGTGTATAGTATTTTAGTGTGCACTATTATTCCCGTATTACTTTTAATAAATACTTCACTCATAAAATTGGTTTTATTTCTTGTTGCACTGTGGTGACTGGTAGTATTCAATTAATTGGTTTTAATACATGTTCCTTATAGTAGCGATTAGGATGTCTTGCTAATTGATATATAGGGTATATTCAACCGAACGACGTCGACCACTGGACTTCTAAAGGTCGCACAATAGCCGACCTGGGCAGCCCGTATCCAGCGGCTTACCTCAACCTTCACCAGCAGTGCGATTCCCTAAGCCTCACTTCGTAATTCGAAAGCTGAATCCGCAGTGAGATTACAAAATGGTAAATCTGTTAAACACGATCACGACGGTGGCGTCACCACGGTGAGCTAATACTAAACTAAGATCAAGTGGGTTCGTTATCGAAGTGAGAGCGGTCACTTGAGTGAGACTAGTCATCGAGTTTGCATTTTAGAGAATCGCACTACAGGTCGTCGAGCCAACTCGTGAGCGCCTAAAGATGCACCCACACTGCAGTTACTTTTTGTAGGACAACGTTTCCAAGTGCTACTGAGCAACATCCAATAACAAAGTTATTTATAGTGAGATCAAGATGTTGTTCAAGTTACAGACAGTTATCTAAATGTTACAGTGTTGCTCCATAATAGTTAACTGCTGTGTGGATACACCGTAAGGCTAATAGGTCATACAAATCTAAGTACACATAGATTTTTATACACATTTGACGAATATTACATTAAAGGAATAAACAATAACATCCTTCTGAAATGAAATAAAACATCACTGTTGATTAAGTTTATATATTTCTTTTAATTTAAAAATTATAAATATATTATGTTCATATTTTATGAATTTCTATATGTTTATTGCTCTCTGTTTGTAATGCACCTATTACAAGTTTATATAAAAATTATACAATTCAGGTAACATAGGGGTGGTTCTTCAAAAGGTCCCAAAAATATGTAATTGTGTAATTCCTTAAATACTCTTATATTAATTAGAATATTTTTGTACGATAAAACGGGTCAACTGATATTTTGAAAAATACCACATTTATTACCTAATTAAATAAAGAAAAACAGTATGTTCCATTGAGTGACTGAGTTTTCACAGTAGGTACATTTTAAAGAAATGCGTGTACCTAAGATAAAAAAAATCTCAATTTAACCTAATACATATTAATAAAACGGCGAACTGTGGGTGTACATCGGTACACCTCTGCCTAACCATTCGGGGAATACAGGTGTGACGGTATACATATTAATAAATAAGTCAAAAAATTGTTTATTTGTAAGAGGTAATCTCTAGAAGTACTGATCCGATAACAAAATTCTTTCACTGATGAAAAGTAGATATTGTAAAACAGATTGAAGGAAAATGGGCCGATTGGCTATTTTATCGGTGTGCGTTGATCAAACGATTTGCAATTAAAACCTTATTCTTTATTCCTATGCAAATTCCGCAATGGTAGGTATTATCAAATTCTCTATATAAGACTTCAGTCGTATATAGAGAATAGTAGTTGTGTAGTGATTTTCATAACACTTCTATGTAAAAAGATTTCAAATAATTTAAATTTTTGGATCATACAAAAATAATAATAAAGCTTTGCCATCACGAGTATTCAATTGTAATAAAATTTGCCCGTTACAGTATGTAATGTGGACGACTAAACTACGAAAATAATGTCAAAAAAATAAATACGCAAGAGTAATTAATTACTTAATTCAGGGCCAGCAGTGCGCTAAGTTGACGTACGTAGGTAATGAGGGTAGGCAGTTAGGCACCGTGAACCTTGAAAAGGTACCTACATGATACCCTCATTAAACATACCTTTTTTTTACTTCCAACGCGGTTCCATTCTCGGTCAAAAACAACAAAAACAAAATGTGTTTGTTACAACATTTGCAACATCGAGTTATTTATTATATCAAATAAGTTCTAAAACTCTAACAAAAATGTAATTACTGTGACTAAAAAGTGCCCGTGTCATAGGTGATTGAAGTTTTTTCATGAATCTAGGGTATATTATGGTATTATAGTATATTATTCACATTATAGGTATGACTGCTTGGAAAAAAGTTTTCCATCTTGTTCTACGCTCATTTAGAACTATTGTAGAACTCATGTCATGCTTCTATAAAACTCGTTTACAATACCGTAATTAGCCTTCTATGCGGCCGGTGCTAGTTTCTATAATTGCGCCCTTGAAAACAATTTCTGGCCCTGGTCTGGTCATTTCGCTGCTCGAGTTTATATGGATAGGCTCGGGAGCTGACGCCCTGTTTACATCATCAAGGCAGTGATGGTTATAAAGGCCTGGCGGAATTGAGTGGGCACAACCTCTTTCCCTATCCTAGTAGATGCACCGGGTGCCGAAGGGCCCTAGACCTCTGACCGCTATAGTTTGCGTACTGCGGGAGACAGAATTGAGACCGCGCGGCGGCGCGCAATTTCAATGACTGATTTGTATTTGGAATATTCTCAAATATCGATTTTATAAGCAGAATCTAGCAGGCAGGTTACAAATAAATCAAGAGATTTAACTGACAGTGACAAATCTGCCCTAACAGACTTGTAGATGATAGTAAACATAAAGATTATGGCTGTAAAGTAGAAATTTAAATTAAGTTGAATTATAATTTTAAAGTGACAAGTTAATTTGATTTATACATAGACAAATCTTTGGTTTCAATAAAAAAAACTGTTGTTCATTGAAATGTAACTTGATAATAATTAGTAAACATGTGTGTTTGTCTTGAATGCATGTTTTTTTTTAAAGTTTTTAAAGCACTAATGTAACATCAAATTAATAACCGTGACCCTTGACAAAAAAATAAGGTCGATTATTTGAAAAACCCATAATTGCAAAAACAAAACAGGCAGTTTATTTTTTCTGTCTGTAAAAATTCCAACATGGAAAAGTTTAATTTCCTGTTGAATATGTTACTGGCATGTTAGTGTTGTGTCATAATTTATAAAAACTTTTTAGATATATTTTATTTTGGATTATTATAGACTTAGGTGGGCTTTTGGACAGGTGTAAGACCCTAGGAGTTGTTACCAAACTTTTACTTAAAGTTTAAAAAAAACAACTATAAAACAATTGTCTCTTTTTTACCAAGAAGTGACTCTTTTGACTGGGACATTATTTTCATTGAACAAATCAGAATTTAAAAGAAAATACTTTCTGCTTAGTAATTTACAAGATTCTCCGAATACAGCCTATTAGAATAATCAAATTAACTGAAGGCACTAATTAAAACTTTTTAGCTGCCTGTTTTTTATGCAAGAGTTTATTAATGAAATAAATAGAGGTAAGTACACCTTGAGAAAGTTTGCTATGAATTTAATTTTAAATTTAATTTTAAAAATTTAATTCTTTGTGAAAATAGATTTTTGAAGAACCACCCATATAAATTGTAAAATACCAATTTTACATTAATGACAATAATATGAATCACATCATAGGCCTCAACTAATGAACAATGCATTGATCATGACTGTTATTTATCAGTAAAATGATGAATTATGATATTTATATGAAGCACTTATTTACACAATACACTCATGATGTTAACTAATGTCAGCATATCAACATTTAAATAAACTTAGGCCTTTCACTGAGGCTAGCCCCCATTTCACTTACCAAATCTTTGATCACACTTATTGTATCTATACAATGCACCGATGTAACTGTCGATATTTACACTATGGTCTATGGAAAGTTGTACAAACTCTGTGAGTCTTATTTGCCACGGCAATAACCCATGAGTGCAACATAATGACCCAGTATATAAAACCAGTTCTGGTTCAGGAATGGAAGGGTAGATTGACTTAAGAGCAATATCTAATTCTTGTGCTGTGTACTCTTCAGATTCTCGACTACATATTACTCTATCTTCAGCTATCTGACGTATACATTGTGCTACAGTGAGTTTGCCATCTTTATTGGTGAAAATATTTAAGTGCACCGTATGAGCTTGCATCCCATTTGTGTAGCCATTCAAGTCAGGCTTCCGGCACCACTTTATGCAACCTGGCACACCCTTTTTATTTCTCTCTACTTCAAGGAACAGTTTTTCTTCATTTTCTTTTAACTCTCCTGAAAAAAGAAATTTTAATTGTGAAAGTCATATCATAATGTAACACACTTCAATACTAATTAATTAAAGATAGTAAATCAATGTTACTTTTTTGGGTCATCACTAAGTATCTGGTTGAGTCTTCATGTGACTTTTATGGACTAAGAATCCATACTAGCCTTTTGGGCACTTGTCCCATTAACAATGATGTGGCCAAGTTGTATGAGCCCCGTTTATTGTATAAATTGTACATAACAATTTGTAATCTGAATTTTTTTTTTTTTCAAAATATTGTACTTAGTTTATTATTTAAGTATTGTGATTAATTAATTACAGATATTAAATTATTGGGTTGGGACATTATAGGATTCTATTATCTAGGTGAGTAAGTAATACAATAATATCATCTGTCTCAAACTGTATGTGATACAATAGTGTCCAGATATTTCATCATTGTTATCTAATCCCAATGTATCATTTCTATCTGACATCTACGTGTACGAGGCATGCAAATGAAAGTATTTGAAGCACTTGTAACATTTTTTTTCTAAAATAAATGGTGATCATTTCTTTGGTTATTTGGGAAATTGGAATCAGTACTATAAAAATTTAATGGCATTTTTTACACGAGGGTTAATCGTAATGTAATTACCTGTTATATCGTAGAAGCTCACGTATGATATTCCGGCTACAAGGCTCCAGATAACCAAGCGAGCTAGATCACTGAAAGAGTGTTGATCAGTGTCTGTCAGGATCACCAAATGATTGAGTTTCTTGGTAACTCTTGGCAAGTGTTCTAATATAACTCTAATATCACTTTTCATCACCTGGTCTTGAGGTAAAATGCACTTTTTGATCCGAAATCGCGAATAAACATTTTGAACAGCAACAAGTATATTCACAACCAAATGTACTAATGCAAATAGAAACTGACGTAGCAGCCGCGACAGCATGTTAAACAATTAACAAAGTAGCTTGAAATTTGGCGCTAGTAATTATTTTATTTAACCATTTTTCGGCAAATGAAATCACATCAAAATCGGACACTCAGACAGATCACACGGGTGACGGCACAGTCAGCCGCTTTTTTCAGGCAGCCAATCACGAGCTTTAGGGTGGACAGAATGCTTGCCAACGTTTAGAAACCAAAGTTTTATTCTGAATCATACCTATAGACAATAAATTGTAGATTACAGCAGCAGGGGCAGTTAGGTCATCCCTTGGAAATAGTATGTAGTATAGCTACTGAACTTGAACAACAACCACTAAAACGTCGATCTTGTAGTAAAACAAGCTGGATGGGCTACTCAACACACCCCTTATACGTTTACGTTCGTACGTATTTTCTTGTTTTTTTAAAGTTACGCGTTTATCATTATTTTTTAATATTCTTGAATTAACTAGTCAACAACTGACTTTGATTAGAAGACCAACAAACGATCAAAAAACGGGAATAGCGATTTTTTAAATTGAGTCAGTCCATAGATTATAGTATTCTCAAATAATCTGTGCTTTAGTCGATTGTCAATGTCATTGCTGTTTACCCCTCGTGTCCATAAAGTTCCTTTTCCGTCCACCATTTTTGTTTCTTTCGCTTGTCAGACTTGGCTGATAAGGTTAGTATTTCATCTCGACTCCACATTTTTGATCAAGTTTCGTGATTTTCTGGACAAAAACATAGTTTTAGTGTTAGTAAATGTGCTAATATTTAATCTGAATCTAAAAAATGTGTCAAATTTATCGTGCCCGCCAAGAATTACGAGAAGTTTGTTATCGTGCTAGCCGACCACGCCGTTGAATATTGCGTTTCCATTTCAGAGGCCTCAAAATGCAGCTGCACATCAGAGGACAGTCGACGCACGTCTTAGACGTCAATGGACAGGAGACCATTGGCCAGATCAAGGTAAATATTAAAATAATTTATTGAAACATAAACGTTGATGATCATGTTGGATCGAATGCTACGGATGCTAGTTTTTTTATTGTTCTGTTCAATATTATCGCCCAATACTAATATTACCGTAAATTGAAGTTACACTCACCTTTCAAACACGAATAGTAAAAAAATGAGCACTAAAAATACACTTTATAGGTTATGTCAGTCGTCTATTGGGCATCTTAATATTGCTAAGCAATGCATCTTGTTATTTGTAGGACCGCATCCGCGCCCTTGCCGAGGTCGGTGCTGAGGAGGTGACTCTGTCCCTCTGCGGCGCGCCTGTCGAAGATGCCTGCTTGGTGTCGGAGCTCTCATCCAACGAGCTTGACCTCACAGTTCCACTGCTCGGTGGTAAAGTGCACGGATCCTTGGCTCGTGCTGGTAAGCAAATTTTGATAACATATTGAATATTAAACAATTCTTACTAGATAGGACTGCTGTTTCTATTCTCATATTTTCTTGACACATTGTGAAATTGTCATCATTTGATGGATGTTTCAAGAGTTGCAAAATTCGGGGCAATTAATTAAATCAGTCTAAACTTATTACACTGTTGGTGTAGGTGGGAGCGAGCTTGCGGAATAGGTGGGATTCCCAGGTTTGGCAAAAAGTTTGGGTTTTAGGGAAAAGGCTAAGCAGATGATGAGTTTTGTATTAGAGTTTTACAAATACATGAGTTATTGTTATTGCTAATCAACCTGTCCTGTAAAGCTTTGTTCTTCATAAGTTTTGGACTAATATACCTGTAAATGAATATCACTTATGACTGGTACCATACTAGCTAGTTTAAATTCATCAGTCTTCCTTTAACCGACTCATGAATTTACCCTCACAGATTGCACCGTGATTTTACAACTTATTCAATCCTTATAATTTTATCCTTTCAGGTAAGGTCAAAGGTCAGACCCCCAAAGTAGAGAAGCAGCAAAAGAAAAAGAAGAAGACCGGCCGTGCTAAGCGTAGGATTCAGTACAACAGAAGGTAAATATTAATTAAAAGTGATATAATGTTTTGTCTAATAGTTGGAAGGACACTAAACAAGAAATAATATAAGTTTTATTGTTAAGCAAACTGAATCAGCTCCTAACTAATGAGGGGTTAAGGAACATGATATAGTAACTTCTGTCACAATTGCAGTGGTGGCATGTATTTTTGATATTCACAATGAATTTTGTACAATTGAATGATAACATTGGATCAAGTGCAAACTCTACACAGACTAAATAACTTTGATTTTGAAAAGTAGCGGCTACTTACAGATAGCTGTTCATTTAATTTTAAACATCCTGTTTAAACAAAGCAGTGTTGCAACTGATTTGTCTAAACAGATGTTTGAATTTAAACATTGAAACCCCTTCAGAATATTATTAAAAAACATTGCTTTTGTTCTAGGGAAACTAGTAGAAATATGATTGGTATTAACTAAGCACTGTTTTATTTCAGATTCGTGAATGTTGTACAGACGTTCGGCCGCAGACGTGGACCCAATTCCAACTCTTAGATTTATTTTGTAATTAAAATGCAATTATAACATCTTTTTGCGCGCCAAAATCTGTTTTATTTATTAGTGAATCGCAGCAATCAGGGCAACCGCACACGTCCGATTTATTGTAGGACCAACTATCAGATCATTCAATAGATCCATAGTTTTGTGAGACATCTGTTTTGATATTTCAAATCTCTCCGACAAAAAATCGGTCTAAATTGTCTGACGTGGACGGGTAGCCTGAGATTTAATTTTTATCAAGATAGTAGTGACATTTTAATGTTAAAAGAAGAAGGATCACCGTCTAAACAAAAAAATGGGAACCGATCACTTTTCCGAAAGCTTTATGGTCGAATTTCATTTTACCGAAAACTATTGACTGACGTCTTATTTGCTATACCTATGCATTATTTGACATATTTTTAGATCAAAATATCATTTATCTTAAGTATTATTTTACCGAACTATGTTTCACCGATTTACAAAATAACTTTTTGCTTTTGGTTGAAGCCTCTTGGACTTTTTCCATTTGCCGAATGATTTATTTGCCTTGCCATACACACACACAGTGAAACAAAATTTTATGGAATATTTTTTGGTCAAAAAATAATACTCGTATAATAGCCGGTCACTTGGTAGCATTTTCAATAGTGTCATAAAAAGTCAATATGGTGTGCTACAAAATGTAGTGGCAGAAACGAGTCGCTCCAAATGCTCCAGGTGGTCCTGGTGGACCTGTCTGCCCTACCCCTATATTGTAATTTAAGCCCGCGGAGGAATGGGGCGGTCCGCAATCTGAGGAGCAGGTGGTTTGAAGGCCCGCTGCCGCTGCTGTGGATGGCCAGCAAGCTGAAGCTGCTGTGATGAATGTTAAAACCATCTGCGACGATAAGCTCGTGTGATGCCGCCCAAACCCCGCAGCGCCGGAGCCGTGACAGAAACAATGCTGCTTGTGGCATGCTTGTTTGAATAGTGGTAAAATGAATGATCAGAAACAGGGACTTGAAACGTTACTCAAAATAACGTTACGCGTAGTTCCAGTACCGATCATTTGTACCGTTCCACCAGGATCGTAACAAAATTAATACCTTGGCTATAACGATACTGACAAACGGAACGAAATCTTAAAGTGTTCACTAACAATATTATCAATATATCGTTATTAGTATAACGATATAATAACGTTATTCATTACAGTGCTGGCTTGTGCCGAGGCTACCGGGCCGCGGGCGACAACGGAGCGGTAGTCAGCGAGAAAAGTTCTTAAGAATAACGTTACAAATGAATCTGTAACATTTCACCTGTAACGTTATTACAAGCGGATAAGCTTAATGTTACTGATACCTGTAACGTTACTTAAAATTTTGTTCTACGAAAATAATATTCTTTAACGTTTCTTTCTTGTAACGTTATTGGTATTTTTAAGTTTTAGTATCGTTACAAATTTTGGAACGTTATATGATAACATTAATGATAGCGGAACGAAATTCATTTCGTTTTCAAGTCCCTGATCAGAAACATAATAAGTACATCGGTCTTCTTCTTTATCGTGTGGGCAGTAAGGACTAACGACCCCACACACCCTAGTGTCAGAGTTACTAGGTATACTACGACTACTACCATTGTACACCACAATACTTACATTGTATTGCATGTTTATTACATGTATTGTATACCATTGTGTTGTTTGTTGTTCTACTACTATTGTACTGTGAATACTTCGGTGTAACGAAAAAAATCGGAATGATGAAGGTCAGCTAAGACAGTGGTAACAAAAATATTTGCTATGAAAATTCGTTCAGGGCCTATAGAATTAACATACTTTTGTAAAATAATTATTGACTGTCCTGGCTTAGTGCATATGTAATTTCTTAGAGGAACTTCTTTTAATTCACCTACCATCACGCCTGTATTCCTCGAATGGTTAGGCATATGTGTACCAATGTACACCCACAGTTCGCCGGTATGTTTAGGTGACATAATGTAATAGGGGGCGAACCTATTGCTATTAACCGGGCACAAATCGTAACTAACTGCTACTGAGAATTTCATAGAAAACTTAATAACACTGCTCTACCTGGGAATCGAGCCCAAGACCCCTAGCGTAGCAGTCGCGCTTAGGGCCACTAGGCTATCGGCGCAGTTTAACTAACGAACTTACATATTTTAAATGAACCCTCTTTATTACCTTCGGTGGTCAAACGTATAGGTAAAGCAAAAATCTGTTGTTCATTGATCGAAATTCTTGGGGGTATTTGACTAGGTATTTTATTAATTGGTCACATCTTTTTAAGCTTATTTTTTTTAACACGTTACTTTTGATTGCTATAAAGAGCCTCATTTTCGAGACATTGTCATCATTACAACTTTACTTATCACTTGACTGTCCTGAAGAGATAGCGTTTGCTCCTGAATCTTCGGTGGCGATTTTGCTAAGGCACGAATTTTGATGAATCGTGGGTAAATAAAACAAATCACTATGTAGCAAATATCATGTATTTCAAAAGGGCCAAGAAAGGCTATTTGATTGTTCGCATACTTTCGTCACAAAACGGTCATGATTACCAACGGCAAGACAATAGTCCAGCCACGTATTAATGATAATTCCTTACATAATGTAACACTATAATATGGCACTGTGGCATCGATACCTACACATACTATAAAACTTTAAAAAAATTATAGTCAACATTAAAAAAGTATTTTCATGATAGGTCCGAATGCAGACCCGTAGAAATACCAAAAACATTGTAGATACCTAGGTACTTTTCGACGAAAATAGGTACCTAAAACAAATAGATTAAACCAGACACCGATACCAATAGGTATTGATTGGGCTCAAAATATAAATTATAATTTATGAATTCGAAAGTAGGTACTTAAATACATACGACAAACAGAATTTGGCAAAAAAACTAGAAAAAGTAATTGATGTATAAAATAGAAAAAGTAATTGATGTAAATTAATTATTTTAGATGACTATAATTTCTTAATTACGGTACACAATTTAAGCATAGATACCTACGCTAGAACACCACAGCCACAGTAATAGTCCAGTCCATACTCTAAAATAAGGTTAGTAGGTATAACATAGTTTTACTACGTCTAAGTACATATTGTATGTGATGTGCAATACATTTGAAAATATTATAAAAGCACCAATTTATTTACAATTCATCTTCTTCAATGACTCGAGTTCAATTTATTTATATAAATTCCATAATAAAATAGCGAGTCAGTTTATATATTAAGGCACGATTAGGTACTATAAAATTCAACCCATTTTCTATATTTTCTAATCATCACCATCATCACTTTTTCACCTTGCGCTGATATACACAGATAACAGCAATTATAATTACCTTTACACATGTAGCGTTTAATTGTAATCTAATGCACATTATGCACTACTTTTAATATGGGGGCAAAATGGGGAACTTTTTTTAAAATCTTTGTTATAGAGCCAAATCAGTTTGTGGCAGTGAAAAAGCTAAAGTTCTGAGATTTTGGATAGTTCCAAAAAACGTTTCTGAGAAATTTAGATTCAATTTCTACTCAAAACTAAAAACCTGCTTATAATGTTACCATGTTATGTATGATGCAGCTAAAACATTTTTTATTGTTCGCCATACCTAAAATAACAAAACAGGCAGCCATTTTTTATTAGAGCCTTCTTTCATCTTAAATGGCGCCCCTTTCAAGTTATTTACTCTGTAGTTCGTTATTTTACCACAATTAAAGTATGGCGCTAAGTCATCGGAGAAAAACCTAGTGTGTGTGGCTAAACACGTCCAAAAGCTCGGAACTTATTAGTTATGTACTAGATATCATTGTCTTAGTATGAACTAGACACTAGGTATCTAATGTTAAAACAACTATCTACATCTACTTACTTATAATTTTTAAAGTACATTTTGGCTTCAGATCTCCTTCGTAAGGGTCCTAATTTAACAAAACTGCGAAACGACCTCCATATTTCGAGTCTTTGTACTTTTAAAACTTCTAAACCTATTTTAAATGCATTTGTCTGACTTAATCAAATCATTGCAAAAGCAACAATCTCTTGCAGTTTTGTCAAAGGTTTAAAGATTGGTCAAACTGAAGAGAATCCTGAGTGGGAATAAAGGCAGATCGTGCAAATATAAAACTCAAGATAATAACGAGTGAAACAGCCTACTCATAATAATTAAACTCAAGATAAGTAGTAAAATAGAGGGTCAGCATTCATTTGAGAGGCTAACAATTATAATGCGGGTTTCACTCAGTTCGAACAATCCTTAACTATTGGGAATGTTTCTAATTTATAATTTCGTATTCGAGGTACATGTTTAGGACCGTGTAAGTAATAATTATTAATTTACAATAAAATTAAAATTACATGTAACTTGATCTCCAAATTTGACTGCTAAAACTTACATAACACTAGGTACCTACAATTTATAAAAATAAAATTGTAGATTAAAAAAAAGTCTTACAAAAAATTGTAATTTCCATATTCAAGAACAAATGAGCCAAGGCAATGTTAGAACCATTACCAATGGCAGTGAGTGTTCACTTCACGGTCATTCAAGAATACGGGAATAAAGCTGGGTATTCAAACTATGCAGAGGCATAATTATTATTCATTACACGCAATCTCGTATTATTGCAGTGTGCACATTCAACCTTTGGCAGACGGTACATTTGAATACCAGCAACGTTTCGTTTTACACACAGTTCTGACAGAATTATACAACTGCGTTCAAAATTATCTTAATTTATAATATTTGCCTCCTAAATAAAAGAGGCCATAAAATAGTACTTTTTGCGGACGACAATAAAAATTACATCAATAATTCTCTAGCTACTTGAAAATATAAATTGGCTTATTAATAGTAATCTTATAATTAGTTTAAATAAAACCAAAAAATTATGCACTTTTATCAGCGGCTTATAAATTCTGCAGTTAACGCTGGCTTAAATGATTGTAAAATAAAAGACGTTAATTAGGTACTATTAGGTATGATGCAATGATAACTTTGGAAGTTTGAAGACTAATTTATGGGAACTTTGAAAGTAATTGAGTAGGTAAATCCGCAAATAATATTATTATGTTATATACAAACTATCAAAACGGGTAAATACTGGGGCACTAATTAACAGCATACAATGTTGTCGCCTTTGTTTTTCGATATGGCGTTCTTTTTTGGGGGCACTAAATAAAATGCCCCATTTTTAAAACAACAGATACCTAGCTGTCCTTTTAATTAAAAAAAAGTTAATAACTTAATGCACTTTTTTTTTCAAAAACTATCTTTTGTTAGTTAGAAAACCTCCAACCAGCTACATTACATAGGTCATGTGAAATATACCTAAATCTGCGCGTATAGCAAAAAAACATTTTTGGTATTGCCCCACGGATTTACATAAATATAATGAAATTCCTTAAGCTATCTATTAAAAATATGACTAAATTAAAATTTAAAAGTGCACTAAACCGATTATAAATTGTAAAAGCTATTATCCAATTGATTGGTTTCTAAATGATAAATCACTGATCGATTGACATACTTTTTTATCTATTTGATGTTACTACCAAAGCTCGTCATTAAACCGACATTTTCTCTTAAAATGTAATCTCAACCGATTTGACATTCGTTAGTACTTGCATTATTATAATTTCACATTATTATTTTAAAATATTAATGATAGCTATTTTTAATGTGTTAGAATGTGCAGAACATGGCGTATTAAGTAGGGAATATGAAAATATATGTACCAAACTATTATCCATGTTTGCAAAAACGATTTGATATTTTTCAATAGAGTTCTTTTGGCACCAATGCGTTTTTCGCAACGATGGATCCTTTGGCCTACGCCTTACTGATTTTACTTGGTGTGGTGCCGTTCTGTGTTTTTTTACTCGCTTCCCGTGCTTTCTCCCATCTGCTAATCCTCTTTATCGGATAGCACATTACTGCTGAACAGAGTAAAAACAATCCTGACACGTAGAACGATACTTCGTAGCTACTGGTGGCATCGTACAGCAATCCTGTAAAAGATGAAATTACGAATCAGTAACATTAACACGTAAGTACACCCAACAGGTAATGCCTACCACCCGTATGATCCATATTATCTATTGGTTTAGATCAACATTGTTAATGAGGGTGCACTTGAAAGTAGTAAATTCAGACATTTCAGCTTAGAGGAAAGGTGGATCCTTACACTACATTACAGTGGGTGGGGCTTCAGTTTATTTGCCCCAAAATAATAAAATAAACCTCACCTGCAATAGGTGCACCAACAAAGGCACCAATGCCTTGGAAGAGAAGGAAGAGGCCAAAACAGTTGGTTAGTTTCTCCAAGCCAAGGAACTCGACGGCTATGATAGGTCGCAACGCAGCGAAGCAAGCTGAAATAAAACAAATTCAATTAATAATAAGCCATAATACCTTCTTAGACCAGGTTTAACATGATAGATTGCCAGAATTGAAGATAAGACTACTTGGAATTAGAATGCGATGCTTCGATGCACAAGAAACTCTATAGTAAATAAAGTACCCGATAAAATGATCAACTTACCGACGGAAAGGCCGAATATAACGCAGTACACACACTGAAAGTAAGGATCGTAGGAGAAGTTGCTGAACATGGTGCCGAGACCACCGAATGTAAGCGCAACATTGGCCACAAACAGAGCAGATACTTTAGGCATCGCGGACACCAGCCCACACGCCACGCGACCAGTGATATTTGCTATTCCGATCACTGACACCAACCAATGAGCAATTCCTTCGGGCGTGTCGTTCTCAAGCGCTCTGCTCTGCACATACATGAACGGCACGAAGAAACCCATCATAGTTAACATTCCACTAATAGCCAAAAGCAAGAACGTAACAGATTTTAGTAAGGTTAAATCCAACATGGTAGCCAGAATCCTCTTTACAGCTAAGGGGCATAGACTGCATTTTTCTTCTTTTTCTTCGGGTGGAGGGGGTACATGCGTCACAGCCATATGGTACCCAATGGATGTCCGTGACGTGTACTGTGGCAACCTTGCCAAGCTGCCTCCGTAGAAAGCATCCTCACGATATAAAGGTTTCGTAGCCAAGTCTGCGGTTGAGGAGCGACGTCGTTCATTGTGGAAGTTAACACGTGACGTGATTCTGAGAGTCGGTTCGATCAAAGGCTCAGTTGCCTCGGTGTTGTTGCCAGAATCTTCCTGTTCATCTTTCTCAGTGACGGTTGCGTATTGCGGTTTCGTAAGATTACTCTTAATTGCTCCTCCTGTAGCGGAAGCGCGTCTCTTTTGAGTATTAATAGCAGTGCTGCTTCCACGGAAGACCTCTTCAGCTGTCGGGTAACGAGTGTTGCTTGGTACACCCATCCAAGTATGAGGGCTGGCTTTGGTATCAGCCCTCATAACACTCGGCATTCTTATAGCTGTGTCGAATTTGCTCTGCAGTTTCTCAGCTGCGATTCTGTTACGTTCCTTTTCGTCTACTGTAGATCGATCCTCCTCTACTATTGTTGGCTCTAGTGGTCTAAATGTTAAAGAAAACAGTCCACATAGCAGTACCGCGCCTGAAACAATTTAATATAGAATCAGAACAAGAAAAATATATACAGGATAAGTTTTTAACCAGTGCGTAAATTTGTTTTGGTAGTTCAGTGTCAGTAATAGAACACATTTCCGTGTTTAACTAAAAAAAAAAAAAAAAATTTCATCCTTATCCGAGTTTGAAATAAGCAAAACATGGACATAATCTATTCGCCATACTATCAATGACAACTCTTGTCCGCCGCCCGGGCGCATGGCTGGGGTGAGGGGGTGGGGAATGCGCTAGCGCCGAGTGACAATACAATATGGTTTTTAAGTAAGCATGTTTCGTAAGCGATAACTTTGTTTTTTAGTACTAAGACATATCAAAATAAAATATACGTGTTTAATAAAACGTGTTGAAGTTTATTATGGCAAAATTTACGCACTGGTTAAAATTTTTTCCTGTATAGATTAGTTGTTTGATACTAACTATTCATTTATTTGCTATATCATTGAAGGCTTGTGTTTGATATCTAGACAACTTGTTTTAACAAGCACCCAAGCAACCGGCATTTACACGGACGAATTTGCGGACATGGGGTAGTACTAGTATGTCATATAAAAGAAAATATCTCTAGGTGTATTCTTTTGTCACTCACCTGCTTGACAGCGAAGGCATACCTCCCAGCCATATTGTTCTATAATCGCGCTATAGACTGGCGACATTACAAAGCAGCCGACTCCGGATCCACACAGAGCTATGCCCGTCGCTAGAACGCGCCATTTCTCGAACCAAAATCCCACTGTTATTGCAGCAGGCATGTAAACCAAGCAGACACCGAAACCTGCACAAAGTATATATTTTTAGGTAAAAGGTAGGTAAAAAAGGGACAGGGCTAACAGAAGTTAGATGGGGTTGTCACAGACTGAGGAGATGATGATGGAAAGTGGAAGGAATGGCGGGGAGGCCTTTACCCGGGTGTGGGAAAGTAATATGTAGCTAGATACAAAAAAATGGAGGTACAGATAATATTATTTTCAAGAGATAAGAACACAAGGATGATGACGAAAATATTGTCACGATTCTTATTTGTCTTCTCGAATTCAGACAAAGTAACTTTGACGAAAAACCTGACGGAATGTGAGTCAGACGCGCACACAAAGGGTACGTATATAAAAAACATACGTTTATTGTATGGGGACTCCCATTATATTTTTAACTTAACCTTAATATTACTTTTATTATTTTTTCTTAAAGCGACAATAGAAATACACATAATTGTAGATGGAGTGTTGAAATTTTCTCACAGATAGAGCCCGCTGATAGACTGACGGACGGACTGCGGGGCCTTGCTAATAGGGTCCCGATTATGGAACTCTAAAAAACTGTAGTTAGGTATAAAGTATGACCGTACCTCCAACAAATCCATATGTTATGTAAAGCCATTTGAGGCTGGTAACATATGAAGAGAGGATGAAACCTATGCACCCAATGACGCTTCCAAGTATTGACACCACTCGAAATCCATACCTGAAAAAAAAACAAAAACATTAAAGTAAGCAGCACACAACGATGTTTAGGAAAGCGGCAGAACCCAAAGGGACATATAAGACGCAAAATTCTTCGACATACTTGCTTTAGCTCGCGATTTCGTCTGCATAAATAACTGTTATCGCAGACGCAGAGGAAGACTATATCCTTTATGTATGAAAAGTAGCTTATTTTATGTCCATTCTTGGGGTTTAGACTTACCTCATTCATACCAAATTTCATCAAAATAGGTTCAGTATAGTTTAGTCGTCAAAGCGTAATAGACAGACAGGGTTACTTTTACATTTGTAAATTTGGATGGAAGCAGTCATATCCGTTTTTGACAGGAATTAGACTAAATTAGTAACAAAAAAAACTCACTTGTTTGCCAATGCCGATGCTATGGGACCATTTAGGAGTAGGAATCCACAGAGCAGAGAGTTTACGAGCGCCACTTCACCTTCGGTCGCCTGAAAATAAACATAAACACAAATTCAAAACTTTTATTAAAAAAAAACCATTATAACAGACTCGGTCAATTAAAGAATTAAAGTTAATTGAACTACCAAACAGTACGTTTCTATGGAGAAGAACAGATCTTATTGTCTCAGAGAAGGCACAAGCTTACTCAAGTTACACTGGTACTTTCCAGGTTTTCAACCAACAACCTCATGCACAAGATGTGGGCGTCTTAACCACTAGGACATCAAGACAATCTCTCTTCACTTCTCCTCAAAAATATACTACGCGTATTTCTGTCTCAATGAACTCTATCCTTGACACATATGGCACAGAATACTTGGCACGCTAGACGAAAACCGAGTTGCGTGAAACGGTTCTAGTAAACAAAAACCTACAACAATAATAGTTCTGATACCTAGGTCATAGCTGCAGAACAGATATTTTCGTCCAACATTCTGCATCTTGTCTGAGAAATGTTACTTTGACGAATTTACAATGACTCATCATCAGCCTGCAACAGTCCACCGCTGGACATAGGCCTCCTCCAATTGTACGACACTTAGTTCGATTTTCGGTAACTCTCATCCAGTTGCTACCAGCTACCCTGCGAAGATCGTCGCTCCACTGAGCCTGAGGGCGTCCCAACTTACGCTTGCCGATACGCGGTCTCCACTCAAGATCACGTCAACCCCAACGGTCCTGTTCTACGGCTAACATGGCTTGCCCTTTGCCACTGCAGTTGACTTATTCTGTAAGCTATGTTCTGTTTTTGTCTGCTATTACAATAAACCGGTAACCGTTATTATGCAAACGTAAACCGCATAAAGACGCCTTATTACAGGAAGTGACAGCAATTAGAGGATATCGCCGGTAAATAAATGCGGCCAACTTTTCGCAAAAAATGACGTTAACAAAGTCACTAGTTACCTACATGGAGAATGCTAACACAATTATGTACCGTAGCTAGTTACAATGTCTAGGCACGTTCATTTAGTTGCCTGAAGTCTGTGTGGTCCTATTTACTTAAGCTAGATGCATGGGTTGTTTCTCAGGCGTGCGTCGTTGGATGTTAGCATAACGGCACCGCGTCGGCTTATGTAATAGATATTGAATTCCGAGGCCCTTAGAACAGAGAGCATTGTGCGAGACTATTTTTGAGTACTTGTTTATGCACCTATGACGTCACAATTGTGTACCAAATTGTGTACAAAATGATTTTATGCAAACAAATACAGTTCTACTATCAAAAACATATCTAGTTACATCTAGAACTTAGTTTTCATCCTTGATTTGTCGCTTTCGTTGTATGACTTAATGACCTTAATTCATTATTATAAGTACTAATATTATAAAGCTGAAGAGCTTGGTTGTTTGTTTGTCTATTTGAACGCGACAATATCAGGAATATTGCGTCCGATTAAAAAAAAAAACCTTTTACGCATTCATATGGCCCTTTTATCAAGGAAGGTTATAGGCCATAGAATACCACGCTACGACCCAAGGGTGCGGGAGCAGTAACCAAAGCCGCGGTAGTAAGTTACTACCTGTACACCGCGGTTACTACTAGTAACCGCGGTGTACAGGTAGTACTTACTACATCAAGGTGTCCGGCTTTAATACCCAATTTTAACCAAACCTCCGGATAAAGTGGTGGTTCGTCTTTACGAAGGAAGCGTAGACATAACAAACACGAGGTAGAGAGGGGGGTCTGTCACACGTCATATTTGTTATTGCATTAATCTAATGCCTGTTTACGTGTATTCTAAAGAAAACATTGCCACTTTACCGATTACGATTTGCATGATCGTTAATCAGTAATCTTTCTTGGACATTCATAAATAGTGGTAAGAATGTAGCAAACAGGTCAGGACAACTTTATTAAATACTAGCTTCTACCCGCGACTTTGTTCATATGTACGTCAAGTGTATTATAAATCATAGCCTATGGCACATCGCGGTGTCACCCGCTTCTCTTCTTCTCTTCTCTTCTTAAGATCTGAGCGTACAGAAGACGGCGGGAATCGACTTTGTTTTATAGGTACTATAAAGAGAGTAGAGACAATACAATCGTCGGACTACAATTAGGTTACCGGTAATATAGACCTCGAATCAAATTGATAACGGATAACTCCATTTAAGAATTCACATTGGATATCTTCAGGGCTAGTTAATAGAAGTCAGGCATTGGAACTCGTTTGTAATAATTATTGGCCAAGGTAAGAACTATCGAGAGACCATATTTAGCAAAATTGTATGTTTTCTAGCAATCATTGCAGATGATTAGTTACCGATGTCATAGCGGTTTAATTTCTCTTTTGCTATTTTAATCTTAGTTAATTGCTGTTTATATGCACAGTCGCGGATCGCGGAACGCGCGTGTGTTCACGGGATACGCGGCGTAAGTGTGGGTAGAGAAAACCGGGGTAGTTCTTAGTCAGTAAGGGTTTAACAAGTTTTCCAGGTCGGAACAAAAACATAATAGGGACGCACCGTTGCTATTGCATTTGAAATTAAAATTAAATACATCTACAACTGTACCACCCTACGTACAGTTATTAGTCCTGAGGGTAACCTAAGGTGTTCTAGGATGGAACCCAATTCGTATACCTTTTCCAACTATGTTGGGGTCAGCCTCCAGTTCAAACCTGTGTTTTACTTGGAGTGACTGCCTTTCTGACCTCCACAACCCAGTTACTGGGTAACACGATACCCCTTGGTCAGACTACTTGTAAGACTTTCTGGCTTCTGATTTCATTATGTAACGTCTATCAAAATTCTACGAATGTAAGCCAGGACTAACGGCTTTCCGTGCTTTCTGAGGCACGAGTAAGAGAATCCTATACGCAATATCACGGATCATAATGATTAAAAATAAGCACAAAAAAATAATGTTAGAGCCTTATAGAAAACTGTGCCTTAACATGACATTATGGAACTTTACTATCGAAAGTTTTACCTATTCAAGTGCACATGCACTTAACGCAATAAATGAGCACTTCTAAGTGCGTGTGTTTACGCACTACAGCATAATTACGTAGTCCGTATAATCGTGGACATTATATCTAATACGTGCACATTTTTTAACTTTATCTCTATAGGAATAGAGATGTTGATGATTGGTAAACAACAAACGTGAAATGTTTTTGTTTGTGTAACTGTGAATCGGTTGACGCTGACGCCAGCTTGCATACTTGACCCTGCTATTACCAATGCAAATTGTCATATATTACACTAGCTCTTGCCAGCGACTTGGGCCGTGTGAATTTTCTTACGGATCTCTATTTTATTGTAGGAAAATAGGGATAACGTAATTCCGTGTTGTCGAAAGAATTTTCATAATTGTACTGGTCCAATTATGAAAATTCTTTCGCCATCAGGCTTTTTTAATCTCTGAAGGTACTGGTGCCTTCAGAGCGTGTTAAAAAAAACAAAAACTACTATAAAGTAGGTGTCCCGAAAACGTACAACAAGCTTGGTTTGAACCAAGCTTTATCATAAGTAGAGACATACGCGTTATACTTATTAAGAAATTATGTCTAAACTAAATAGAAGCCTATACTTCCGTAATCATGATTTGACCAAGAAGAAAATTTTAAAAACTAACATCCCTCCCTTTTTCTGGATTCTTTGACTTGTGTCTGAATAGATACAGTAGTTGTTTGTCATTTTTAATTTGTAATCATACATGTTTTACATGACAGAATAATCTAATTTTGTATCTAGTCACAATAATAGTAACATTTACCTACTTTCACAACGATTTTGTACTAGGTACTGGAAGATTACAAAATCAAACAAAAACAAAAAATGTTTTGCTGAAAAACTTTGGCAGGCGCCCAGCTATTGCGTTCACACGTGGACATACAAATCTATTTATTTTCAAACTGTTTCTATTTCGTAAAAAAATATTTGTTGAATGTTTTGCTACTCGTGTTCTTAATTGTTTTGTTTTTTTTACCGACTTCAAAAAAGGAGGAGGTTGTCAAATCAGTAGTGTTACTTTTTCTTCGTAGATTTGGATTATGCGAATTAGATATAGGTACTAAAAAGTAAAAAAATAAAAAACCGGCTTTGATTCTGTTTGTTGTTTTGTATTGCTGCCGACTCCCAAAACTCAAATAATTTTTCACTTAGTAGTTTTTGAAGGCGGTTGTGATTTTTGACAAAATATTTTTTTGTTTTTATAATATAAAGAAAATTATACCTACATTCATAATCGATACCAAACATTCGCTAATCAATGCATTCGATTTGATCCGAAACGAAACAGATTAAAAATGCAACCTGTTTGGTTAAATGGCGTCTCGAGGCCGAGATCGTTCATTGCCCCCGCTCTGTTATGTGGGAACTTTATGTACTTTAGTATTGCAAGGGTTAGTGCACTTGCGATAGTGGAAAACTTTTAATAGAGCTGTTTTACTGGACTTCCCGCACATTCATCACATGTCGCAAAAGATCACGACAAGCTTTTGCAACTAATCTTCATGAATTTATTGTCAATTCCGGTTAGGTGGTAAAAGTGAAAAATCTTATTCTTACTACTATCCTACTTCTTACAAATATTATCAATGCAAAAGTTTGGATGCAGGCCGCTTCCGGCCGGCCGGCCTTTTGGAAATCAATCACGCCAAAACGGCTGAATGAATCTCGATGAAATTTGGCACAGAGATAAATTATAGTTTGGATAGCACATAGGTTTCATCCCGGAATAAATATATGGCCCCGTTCCCACTATGCCGGACCGGCAGATTTGCCGAAAACCGGATGCCGGACAGAGTGTTCACATTACACCGGATACCGGAAGAAATTCACAGTTGAATTTGGATGCTAACTGCTGCTAACTTTAAGTTTTTGTCTTTATAGACGTCTTCGGTCTTATCCCACAGAACAGGTCTCTCTTGGACAAGCGTAATTAAAATTTCTGCTTGAATATCCATGCTAAACGTCTACTTTTACCAGAAAATGCTAGCCGAATGACGTGTGTGGAACACGGGCGGGGCGAGGGGAGCACGAGCGGGGAGAGCGGGGGACAGATACCGGACAAACTCGTTCACATTACTCCGGGTCCGGTCGTTTTACCGGAAATTCCTAGTGACAAAACGCTCGGTAAAAATGCCGGGCTCGGCAAAAATGCCGGATCCGGGATAATGTGAACAGCTTCATATAAATTGTACAGCCACTAGCCCTTCCGGCAGATTTACCGGCGCGGCAAATCTACCGGTCCGGCATAGTGAGAACGGGGCCAAAGTCTATGACTTGACTTTTGATGCGGATGAAGTCGCGGGCGGAAGCTACTTAGTACATAAGAGATCAATATTTTAACCTTCGAAGTCTTAATACTGTAGTTACAGTAACAGACATGAAGATATCTTACGCGGAAATCCGGTACATATGTAATTACAAACTATTTAAACATTCCTTCAGAGTTTTAAGGGACAACCATAAGTAGCACTGTTCACGGCGAGTTCCATTGACTGGTATCGATTTGACATCGAACTGGTAGAAAATTGTGTAATTAAATGCCTTTAGTACGAGTGCGGGCTTCTCTGACGTACTTAGACCTACCTACAGCTTGATTAAGTGATTTATTAGGTTTTCGATGTTGGCTTTAATAGGTAGATTGAAAGTGTTACTGGGTTATTTGTCTAGCGGTCGAGAATGAGCATTTTTGTTGTATTTAATTGCTGATTTACACAATGAATGCTCTACTGGACTCCCTTTGTATCGTCGATATGAAGATAAGTCTAAAAAAATCTAACATTATTCTGAAAATTGCAGTTACATTCAAGAAGACAGAGATACGAAACCTAACATTACAATTTCAGGATTGTAAATGTTTTACCTATATTTTATTAGTTTTCGATTTCAATGTTAAAAGTTAGATATCATTTCCAGACGTATTTTATGGCACTGTAAATATAGAATTGCAAAAAAAAACATTGTATGGAAAATACATAATGTCAAACTGCCATATTTATTCATCACGTTCATTTTATTTTTGCTTTACGATCACTTCACCTAAATTCCCCGACGAAATATTTACAGAATAGGCTAGTTTACGTTCCTTCAAATTTGATTCATTCACTGATTGACTGAGTAACCGAATGAATGGATCGTTGTGGCGCTATTTTATGGAACCTTGGCCTTAACATTATGATAATTTTATTCTTCAACAAAACATTGAACATCGCGTCGCGGTTCATTGTAAAACAAAATTTAAGTAAAACAATCATTTCAAACAAGGAACAATAAAAATGAAAGCTAATAAAGTGCTTTGAACTTTGTTTACCGAAAATACTTACCTATCCTTTAACAAATAACTAATTTATCCAGGGAAAACCCCAAAGAAGGCTACTACCGCATCTATACTAAGAAGGATGAAATTTTAATAATCCAGTTCAAAACACATGTTAGGAACCTAGTCACATTTTAGTATTTAGATTCAGATGGTTAAGCTCAACATTTAACAATTTATCAATAAATTTTCAAACTTTTTTTATGAGTAACGTATTCTGTGTCAGTTGAAGTTCAACGCCTTATTAGTGTTATCGCTTATCGGTGCGTCAACCTGGCGCCTTTGCCGAATTGCTACCGCGAAGGTACAACGGAATGGAACTCGGGTGCTCCACACAAAATAACTGCTCTGTGCATCAAATATAATGTTTTTTGTTTTTGTTTTGGTTAACGTCGTTTTATATACCTACGTGCGAAAGTCTTCGTTTTCTAAAGATTAGGTATGTTTTACAATTCAAAAAAAGAATTAGAGTTCCCAATAGGCATACACTTAAAAAAATTTAGTTCGATTTCACTCCTATCACTACGTTAACTTGCTCTGCCTACTTCAAGAACTTTGATGATCTCTAAATACATAGGAAACTCCGGTCTCCAAATTTTAAACATACGAATGTTTTCTGAATAGTTTCTAAGATTGGTTGATTGATGATGTTGGTAAGATTTGCATATAATATTGACAATAAACTAAATCATTGGCAAATTCATCATCATTTAAGAACTAGGTGGGTAGCTAATTAATGCTAGTAGGTAAGTAATAATATTCAAAAAATCGATATTTTAGCAAGTAACATTGTTTAAGAATAGAGAAATTGAGTATTAACAGGATACGCCTTAAACATCTGGCAAAACTAACACATAAAAATGGAGCGACCAATTTGAATAGATCTGCCATTCTTCCCAAGTTTGCGGGAGTGTTTTGTGTTTGTAAGGATCTATTGTTTCTGGTCGCATTGTAAAGTTATAAAACAGAGGCACGGCTGTGACGGAATTATTTTCCTAGCACACACGTTACTGAAATGCAAGGGTGTGGTGGACACCGAAATAACCGCGCACGAGGACTATTATATTCTGTACGAGACAAGCGTCTGAAATATCTGTGTAAGGCAATTAAAGTTTACTTCAATACACTTACTCATAAATCGATTCTTATTTTATAAACGCACACCGCTTTTAGGTGTACAATGCAGCGTATTACCATACTATTACGTACGCGCGCTTTTTATGTTTTATTACAGCAGTAATGCAGTAATTGAACTATTTTATAACTTATGCAAAATAATGTTGTTTTGTAAATCAATAAAGTAATAATTGTGTGACTTAACATTCCCAAAACGAATCCAACCTCAATTTTAATAATGAACTAAGTTTACCTACTTATATCGGAATGTATTATTTATAATTTTAAAATGTTTAATCAAGTGACACCGGATCACTTGCGTTTATTCTGTTACACATTGTATGATATAAAAAAATATGGAAATAAGTAAATACTTCGGTTCTGTTCTCGTCATACAAATTAAACGTAATGTTGTACTTACCATAAACGCTACTTTAATGGCAGGCAATACGGCTCCACTCGTCAATACCACACCGTCCACACAGAAGTTGCAGAGGAAGCAGGCTACCATCACCACCCAACCCCAGCCGCCATCAGGTGGTACGACCTGAAAGAAAATTGATTTTCATCATCATCATCATCATCATCATCATCTCAGCCATAGGACGTCCACTGCTGAACATAGGCCTCCCCTTTAGATTTTTTAAATTGATTTTCAGTGTTTATTTTTTAATTTATATATATACCATTACGCCTGTATTCCCCGAAGGGTTAGGCAGAGGTGTACCAAATTCACCGGTATGTTTTAGGTCCCATGTAATAGGAGGCGAGCCTATTGCCATTAACCAGGCAAAAATCCAAATTCCGAACTGCTACTGAGAAATTCATAGAAAAACCCAATAACACTTTTAGCTCGACCTGGGAATCGAACCCAAGACCTCTAGCTTAGCAGCCGCGCTTAGGAGCACTAGGCCAATGAGGCAGTTTACCAGTTCCTAATACCTCTATAAAATATTTAAAATGAGCAAATTGACAATACCTATGTATATTCCGAAGAACTGGAAAATTTATTTAATCCAGCTCGATATGCCAAACGATACTTTTGATCGTTGAAGCCAGGGCGATACCATACCATCGCTCGTAAGATCTCGAAAGACTTCCATAGAAAAGACTGGATTATAATAAACAAAAACCAATTTATTTGTTTACTTTTATAAAACAAAAAGTACTTTTTAATTGCAAATCAAATACATGCATCGGTATGGAACTAGTAAATGGACATGATTTATTTAGTGATGCGGAATAAACAAGGAGAGTCCGGAAATTTGAAGTACTTTACTTGTTGTTCCATATAACTAGATCCATTTCGAACTAATCTTTTACAAGTTACTATTTTTAACATTATGATTTATTAATTATGACTATTCAAAATATTAATTGTTCAAGGTCTTTTTAAATTTTAAATAAAGTTATATAGGTGCTCGAAAACGTTAGGCAATCAAGAAAGTATCTTTCGGTTTCAGGATCCATAGCTTCCTTAGTGGAGTCCGTTTAAGTAGCAACGAAGAGATTTAACATGTCAACAAAATGTACGTTCCTAGTACAAGTGTAGCCCAAGTTAGTACATCCAGCATCGCTTCAGCTACTTTCTGCGCAATCTCTTTTCTTTTGTGCCATATTCTGCGAAGAGCCATTGCGAACTGTTCTGGGTTCCGTTAACGTAGATTTAGTAATACAATAATATCGCAGACTTCCCACTAAAGAAACAGTATCAATACAGTCATAGTAATTTCAGCAAACGCCAAAGAAATTGTAGCTAGAAGAATAGCGTTTATGACTCGTTCGGCGACCTTGCGTATTATTCTGTTCCTTCTTAATTTTTTTTCTAGGGCTGACATCTTATTCCATTAACTGTGTCTAAATATCCAAATCTTCTATCCTCGTCTCATATCTCACTGTTGTTGTTTGTTTATGTTCATTGCCGCCGCATTTAGTCCGCTTTACAACTGCAGGCGCTAATACATGCAGATTTTAATACTATTGCATCAGTCTGACAATCTACAGCCTTAGAGAAACGTCCGTCGAGAAACGTCCATCTAGGGCCACTATTAAATCGTTCGAAGCCAAACAAAACGTAGCAGACGTGTATACCGACGATCAGTGTTATTAATGTATTAATCTGTTGAAGTTCTACCATATCCAGTGAGTAGGAAGAACGGGGACATCCCGCGTCGACCCATTTGTTCTTAGTTTCCACCAACTCCGTATAAGCCCTTTGTAATTGAAATTGTAATGTGTCACTGGTGACGTTAAAGTTTTTCTTGTCATTATTATTTTCTTTTATTTTTTTTGTTTATGGATGATTTAAGAATCAAATGAGGTTTTAATCCCTTATCAATACTAGGTCTACGAGAATTTGAAGGCATTTTTTAAAGTAAAAATATTATTATTTTCAGGCAATAGTAAATGTCTAATCAAAATTTAAGATATAGGTAACCGCTGTTAAAACAGATAGATACTTTTAGTTTATTCCTTAAAAAAAGTAACTTCTTTATTTTTGATTTTCTCTGACTGATAGCTGATGTTGTAAGGAATAACTGTTGTAAGTTACTGAATGCGATTACACTTTACTGAATTCAGTAACGACTGAACTAAGTCGACTGAATTAAGTCAAGTGTAATAGGGGTTAGCCAAGTGTAATAACCGCTATAGGCTACTTCTATTAAAAAAAAGGTGACCGCGCAAAAAAGGTAAAACTCGTGGGTTTGACGCATTTGGTGCACTTCTCAACTTGTACACCATGCTCAAATGATGAACTTAGCAACTGGTGCACTTCTCATATGGTACACTTCGCAACTGGTGCACTTCTCAACTGGTGCACTTCGCAAAAGGAGCACTTTTTAAGATGAGTGGAGATTTGGAAAAAATGAAAGAATCTTTGGTATTGCGTAGGTCATTTTCTTAAAAATACAATAATTTTAATAATAGGTATAACAAAATAATTTTAATTAAACTCTACATAACCAGAATAACATTTTTATTGTTTCAAAAATAAATAATAAAGTCACTCGGAAATGATAATATATAATTTACAGCAAAAAGTTATCATAATAAAGACATGATATAATGTCATATTACATCAATGATCATCATCTTTATAATATTATAATTTAAACTGTACTTCTTTAAGTTATAGTCGTTACGTATCTCGGGACCCTAAAGTTCCGGACCTTTGAGAGGCGTACGTAAATAAATAGACTATTTTCCTGACACTATGGAAGGACTATGGCCCCTGCCAATCAATGTTTTTATGACATAGATAAAATGGCAGGGGGTGACTAGCACACTCGATAAATGGGCCCCCTAAAACGGCCACTAGCACGTAGTGACGTAGCGACAAGAGGGCAACACAGACTGAGGTGCTTGAGGAGTGGAGAGGTATTTCAAGGCTATCAGGACAATCCCGCAAGTACGGTCAAGATCCCTACCAGCACCTTACTGAAATACTTCCTTCCCCGAACACGTATGCTCTTGCGAATCTCCACTCAAACCGGCCAATGAAGGCAAGAGAGAGGTGGGAGCTCTGTTCCTCGTTAGTGTTCAATCCGGCCGGCTAATAAAGGCAAGCCAGAGATGAAGAACAAGACTTCTCCCGGTGGATCAGGTACGTGGGGTCGCTACTGCCCAACAGATTATAAATTAAATAAAGCTTTAAATTATATCATAACCTGTTTCTCAGGTTATGAATATTATAGATAAACCTATGTTTCTTACTTAGTAATTAAGTAAATATAGCTATAAATTAAATTACTTGAATAATTGGATAAACTTTTTTTATTTTTGAAAAAATTAAAATATTATTCTGGTTATGTAGAGTTTAACTAAAATTATTTTGTTGATTGTATTTTTAAGAAATCTCCACTCATCTTAAAAAGTGCTCCTTTTGCGAAGTGCACCAGTTGAGAAGTGCACCAGTTGCGAAGTGTACCATATGAGAAGTGCACCAGTTGCTAAGTTCACCATTTGAGCATGGTGTACAAGTTGAGAAGTGCACCAAATGCGTCAAACCCAAACTCGTCGGACTGTCATGCAGTCCGACGATCATGCAAACGAAATTTTGGAGATAAGCTAGTAAATAATAAATAAGTATGAAAAGTAATACAAGATTGATTAATTTTTCATGAATATTCGTTTATTGTTCGTTAATACTATAGACTAAAAACATATTAAAACTATCAAGATCGTATAGTCTAATTTCCCCAGCATTGCAAACTACAAATTTTGATTTCTCTAATTGCCATGAGATTTTGGTACACCTGTAGCTGGGCAGTTTTGCGTAAAAAAGTAGTGTGACATAATATTTAAAGATTATATTTCAAGTGTACACTTACCACTGCCGCTGCAGGTCTTTCTTCGCTGGTGCTTGAGCTTTCGCTCGAGCCCGTTTTGGGCAGATCGCCCATCGCGGTCTGTTGCTTCATTTTGTATTAGCCCTGTAAAAGACAAAAAAGGAAATGAGTTTCTTGTAAAGCGGGGAAAATAGTGCCACAGTTTAATAGTTAAATAGTTTTTGCGATGGAAAAGATATCGTAGCGAGAACTTTCGCCATGGATTCAGAACATGATTCCAGACGCCCCAGTATTGATTATTCGTTGGCTATTAAAATAATATCAGCTGTTCCGTATATTTTGACGAATACATGATATCCATGGTAAAAGTTCCACCCGTAATAGTCGTAATAACAGTAAAAGCTGGAAATATCCACAGAATTCGGTAGGAACAGGTGCACAGGTGTATGCTATGGTTATTCAGTAGGTATTATCACATTCTGCAACCACCAAAGAATTCGATCTAGTCTAATTTGCGAGTGGAGCCAGATTAAGTTTAGTATCTGAACGAATCTACAATTCCCTCCCACGAGTTAACGCCCCCACAAAATTGGAGGAATGGTATTAAGTATATTGTAGCTTATACACTAGTGCCCACTTGAAGAGGGGCCGATTTATTTGGGAAGTCCTATATTTCCAATTTGAGGTCAAGACAATGAATGTGAAAATGCTTAGCCTTTTAGTTGTAACAACCTTTATTGTTCAGTATTATTATATATCAGTTGTCTGGTTACCATAACACAAGCTCTGCTTAGCTTGGGATCAGATAGCCGTGTGTGAGTTGTCCCAAGATATTTATTTATTTATTTACTAGCTTCTGCCCGCGACTTCGTCCGCGTCACAGTTGATGTGTTATCCTACGGGTACCGTACATTTTCCCGGGATAAAAAGTAGCCTATGTGTTATTCCAGACTATAATCTATCTTTGTGCCAAATTTCATCCAGATCCATTCAGCCGTTTAAGCGTGAAAGAGTAACAAACATCCATCCATACATACAAACTTTCGCCTTTATAATAGTAGTAGGATTTATTTTATTTATTTATTCTAAAATTTCATTTACGCTAGAAATGTTAGAAAAGCTACGTAATTTTTCGCACGTGCCTATAGCTTATTTAGTGAACTATTAAAGACGATAAGAAATAAGCTCCATTGTCTTACTCCGGAATACTACATCAGAGCAGATCTTATTATTAGAAAAATATAATTATTCAATTCGGTTGACAAATTTCGGAGATATGAAGTAACAAATACATAGGTTTAATTGAGAACCTCCTTGTTTGTTTAGTTGGCTAAAATAACTTTTAGGGGTGACAACAAAACATTTAATCCTCACAAATAAAAGACTAGGAGATGATGAATCATCAAAAGCAATTAAAAAAGAATGGGACGCCATTGTTATTCTGTGTGCGTATATACAACCGGTAAATTAATCGTTGCAAATTAATAAACACAATCTACACATTTATGAATGAATAAATAAAGAATAAAGATACAATTCAAATATATGCGAGTGCGTAGTTGTCTACGTACACAAAGTGGACCGACCAGTATTCAAATACCAAAAACAATGCGTGATAAACTGAAATGCAAAAACGACAGTGTGTGGCGAGGCAGAACCGAGGTACGCCATTCAATAGGTGTCTAGTCAACCATACAACGCAGTTTTATAATGATACATGTGTTGTGCGCTTGTTTTTGGAATACATTGATTCAAGAATGCTGCGAGCGAACGAACGGGTAGAGGTAAACGCCAGCAATGTATATGCGATGGGTTATGCAGACAATTTCGGTTAGTAATAAACCCTTTAAATTATGTATTTAGTCTAAATGAAGTCTTGACACTCCGTCAAGACTTCATTTGGACTAAATTAAATTAATGAGTTAATAAAAGAATGAATTTACGCATTATGCTATCTTAAATTTTCTCATAGCGTTTGTAAAGGAAAACTTAGATTTCCATTGCAACAGAATCGGATAGATTTCTTATATAAAACTATCTATTCTAAAATATTTCGTACTGTTAGTGGAAGATGGATTTTCGAAAGACAATATAGAAGTGGAATTCAATGATATTATTTATTTTATGTTTGCTTTCCGTTCTGGTGTGCGATGAATTGGTGACATTTGAAATTCATAATTTCATGGTTACCCTCCAAACATGTGCTTCCATAGTCAGTGCGTAATTACGTAAGTAAAGGTGTTCAAACAATAGCACAGTACAAAGTCTTCGTTAGTCTATACCTAAATATAATGAAATGTCGATAAATTTTGCTGAAACGCGGATAAAACTGGTTCTCTTCTGTCGAAATCGTAACCATTGTTTGTTTTTTTGTATTGCTCGCGTTATATTATATAATAAATGGGAACCTTGAAAAATTTTGCTGATAATGATGTATCGTGGTTTTCATGTAGGGAAGTTAGTGACTGTTATGTGTGATTCAAAAAATTATGAAAACCAAATTTTGTTACTAATTATTTTAATTTCAAAAGTGCTCATAGAGTTTCTTGGCCGTTCTTTTTCGTAGGACTCTCGAACGGGCAACAAGCTGCAACTTTCAGATTAACCGAGTCTCTGACAATTCGAAAGTGCCTGTAAATGATTTATAATAAATGAAGCTTTAAATTTGCGATCACCCGATTTGAATACCTTCTGACTAATTCTAAACTTTGGGAAACCCAAGAATAGAGTAGCAAAAACGTTTCCAATTCCTGCTTTTATCCTTCTCACCTAATATAACACCTACATCTATCTATAAAGCTAAGCTGGAGAGTCTTTTTGTTTGTTTTAATGCCTTAATTCCCTGAACTACTGGTCCCATGCTAATAATAGAAAGCTACGTTATCCCTGAGTGATATGGGTTACATTATATAATTTAAAAAAATGGGATTCGATTCATGCATTTTCACCTGCACGAAGTTGCAGGCAAAAGTTAATCCCAGAGCTAAACCACGTCAATAGTGAGCGACATTACAATGTTGTACACCTGTAATTATGTACATATTACGTTCGTAATTTCATTGCTACATTCGCCTGTAAATTCCGATCCCAGACGGAATCGTATTTACAATAAAAACATGACGCATAGTAAGTTTATGTAAATTGTAGATAATGTTAAACAGTTTTTTTTTTAAACGGTGACCTTGTGCATGCTTTTTGAAGTCTATTTAGGTGAATAATTTTCAGTTGTTGTGACTGAGTTGAGCAGAAGAGATATGAAGGAAGCCTGTTCATGTATTTAGTGATCAATGGCTGCTAGGATTGTGATAAGTGATACGTAACCCTGAGTGAACAAACCAAGCCTTATTATTTACTAGCTGTGCCCCGCGGTTTCACCCGCGTTACGTTAGGTTTTTGGTTACTGATCCGTTTCCGTGGCTAATAGCGCGATGTTATGAAGCCTTTAATCTCTTATTCTTTTTTATTTATAATTGGGAAATCGTCAAATAACTTCCCCCGCCCTGGGCGGGGCGGGAAGAAGTGTCAGACTTTTACTGACTAAAACCCATCTATGTTCCTTCATGTGCCCTTTGCGTTCCGGGGGCGCGGTATCTCCTTCGAACAACCCGCAGAATCTGTTATTCGGAGGTATAAGCTACGGAATGTCTCGCAGAGTCATTATTTTGCTGCGAAGTTATTTTAAAACTGTGATATCTCCTAAGATATTCATTGAAATTAAATGATGTAAAGGGCAATTTTGTTCACAATTAAACACTTGTGCTGAATATGCATTTATGTTGATAAGGATTAATACTATATTCATAAAAACACCTTCGCAAATAATGCATTATTTTAAAACAAATTTTCTGGCCATAAAAATGCTTATAGTGAGTCAATCTTAAAAGTTAGGCATGTACTGCCGCGGACTTTTTTTTAGTATATTTTAAGAGAAACAATTCTCTCATACATTATTTTTGCGTAACTTTAACCGTTCACGCAGCGCACGCAACGAAAGCCCTCAAAAAGAATATTTTTTCCCGTTTTTGCCACATTTTTCATTGCTGCTCCGCTCCAATTGGTCGTAGCGTGATGTTATATAGCCTATAGCACTCACGAATATTGTAGCTTTCTACCAGTGAATCAATTTTTAAAATTGGTTCATTACTTCCGGAGATTACCCCCTACATACAAACTTACAAACATACAAACTTACAAACTTACAAACTTACAAACAAATTTTACCTCTTTATAATATTAGTATAGATTAGTATTAAAATATAATGACTCTTGAAATCTCGCTAGCCCTTCACTGCTAACTTATTGGTCAACGTGTAGGTAGCGACTTATCGTCTAGGACGGCGCTTAATGGAAGATTTTAACTTTGACCATTGATTAAGTTATCTCATATTGATGCTGCTTAGCTACCATATAAAATAAAGACTGGTGTTTAAAAGGAGAAAATGAGGAGAAATTAATGAAAGAATTACCTGTGAGTCAAGATACCTAGCAACAGAGGAACACAGGTTCCAGCTTCCGTCCGTTCTGCGGGTTGTTCGAAAGAGATACCGCGCCCCCGGAACGCAAAGGGCACATGAAGGAACATAGACGGGTTTTAGTCAGTAAAAGTCTGACACTCCCTCCCGCCCCGCCCAGGGCGGGGGAAGTTATTTGATGATTTCCCGTCTATAAAAAAAAAAAGCTTCCGTCCGTTATGAAGGACAATATTAATTGAACCGCCAAACCACCATAGCTTCAAAGGGGTGCAAAGATGCGGTAAATTTTTCAAAAAAAGAATTGCGTAGGGACCTTCTCCGTGAAATTACGAACACAAAACAAGAAAGGACAGTCGAATCAATCCATTCGTTCTAGAGTTATGCGCTTAGAAACACAACAACTTTAATTATATGTATAAGATTTCGAATTTATCTAAAGGAAGTTGAAGGTCAGACACGTCTTATAGTTCGAATTATTATAACTATCACATTAAGCGACATGTGAATTAACTTCGCTCCAATAAAACAAATAATGGCTTGCTGAGCTCCAATATCGGATACGGGCACGTTCGACGGTCGACCCGGCTGACACAACTACCTACCAGTGTAAATCATGACCATTGTGCACTGATAACAGTGATAAGAACGGACGTGGTGACCTCAGATAAATATAGGAGCTTCGGGTGTGTTTACTAAGAGTTTAGACTGTTTTTTACTGAGGAAAAACAGTTTTGCTCGACAAATGACTGGACAGCAAAGACAGTGTCAGTTGCAGACACTGCCTTTGCTGTTGGCAGTACTTACAGAATTAGAATATAAATATGTCATAGAGCCGTGAAATAATTCAGTACTGTAATAATCTGGTTTTTCAGTAAAGGTAGAAATAGTGGTAGTGGAATAGTGGTTTACTTATAAGGTGGTACCCATCTAGGCCCATTACCTATATCATAAGTAAAGATATATATCATGAATAAATATATAGTACCTTAGTACAAAATACTCTGAACTCATTACCATAATTTTATGAATAATTATTATGAGCCAACCAAAAGGGCAAAGATAAAAACCTTCATTTGGATGGCATGTTATCTAAAACAAAAAAAGCTGTAATCAAAGCTTTTATGATTTAGTCGTAGATAACCAGTTATATCGTTTATCATGTAATATAATATAGGATAATATTTTGGATTTTGTGTCTCCCCGTTAACATAGGGGTTTTTTTTTTATATTATAAAAATACATTGAGATGAGTTTTTTTTTTGCTTTGGGGTGTTATTGTAGTTTCAGGTGCATACAACAGAGACCCGCTTGGTAAAGCCAGTGTCTGTCAGCGAAATTTGTTCGAAAGAGTTACTGCGGCCCGGAACGCAAACCGCATTATGAGGAACGCGGATGGGTTTTAGTCCGTAAGAGACTGACACTTCCTTGTGCTATACCAAGACCGGAAGAAACCATTTGCGTATTCTCAACCTTAAAAAAGGAGGGGTGTATAAAACAGAACAAGGATCGTGGGAGTATTTACTGTGGGTGTACATTGGTACACCTCTGCCTAACCCTTCGAGGAATACAGGCATGAATGTATGTTATGTCTATTTTCACTAACACACTGTTACAGTACAACAAACCTAGTAAAATGCGTCTAAGAGTAAGTAATTGATGTCCTCTTGAGTATAGATACTAGTACTTAGGCCTTAGGTTACTATTGTATTCAGCGAAATAATTGCATATTTGCATATCTATGTGTGTTATGCAATGGACATTGTTTCGGTATAGTCAAACAATAGCCCTGCGATGTATTACGCATAGTAATAAATTCAGTAAGTAGTCACTGTTCTTATTTTGAATAGATTTGCAACTTGGATGGTGGTCGTATTGCAAATTGCCTACATAAATGTTATTTACTAAAATATATATAACTAAAAACAAAATTATCTCGCTGGCCTTTTATTCACTGCGCTTTTTTAAGGGGTGAAAGTACTCATAAATACTATTGAATCTTTCTATTCGATCAACTCTGAAATGTGCAAAAAAGCTTTTTTTTTCTCTGAATTCTCCTGTATCGGGGGTCCCGTGCGTTTATAAACATTTAAACTCACATACATAAGCCATCAACTACCGGTTTTCCATACAAATAATTTGAATCGAACTGGCGACACGCAGCGCAGCATCCAATTACTCAACCAATGCGCCAATAATTATTTACAGTTTAATCGTGTTGTCATGCATTTTTGTAAGAAACAAGAAAATTTCTTTTTGTATTTCAGAGTTCTTTCATAGTGAAAGTTGTTCGTCTTCAAGAGTACTGTCGCCCCTGAAATGTTGCACAAATGAATCCAATATCAGCCTGTATATACGTGGACCTATGTACAACACTAATAAACTATCAATGAACACTACAAACTATTAATTTAGTTTACTAGCCGGATGATCGCCCACGAGAACATTATCTAATCATGCGACGAGACGATGTAGTGATCTATTGATTAGTGACGGCGCTACCGAATGATAACGATTGTGATAGCTGTGTGAACTTTTGGGGTTGCTTTTAATTAGGTTTTCTATGTGAATGCTATGCTGAAATGGAAGGCTAGTTGCCTCTTTTTGTATAAGCAATAGTAAAATATTTATTCATTTGTACACAAATATATGTCATTTCGACGCTTTTTAGCTAAAGAGATGCGTACGTATCTCCATAGTAAACTGGTGTTTTTCTATGGACAAAAGCTATATTGAGCTGAATAAGTGTAAGTTAGTGTGTTGTGTGTAATCTCTATTTTCACCGTAGGGATATTCGTGGACGAGGCGAAACGAGTTTGTAAGGATCGTAGCAGGCGGCGCGGCGTTCTGTGGTTTCTGTTTACCCCATGGGAAAAAGGCTTGAGTATGTATGTATGTATGTATGAGTTACTTATTCAATTTTTGTTTTGCAGCTGTTTATCGTTAGTCTTTTTTATATCACCTACCTAAATTATTTGAGAACTAAAACCAGACAATAATTATTTAAATACATATTATGTATTCAACCGACCTTACGTATTCCACAATTATCGATATAATGAAATGTAAAACAATATTGTTTATATTCGCGTGGGGCCCCCTATTCGAAGGTAATGGGTCAATGCACTGGAGATAGTAACAAAATGCAATACAAGAAAACAATACAACATTGATATCTTTTGGTTTTTTTTTATTAGCCCGTGCTGGCCAACTGCTGGGCAAAGGCCTCCCCCAAGTCCTTCCATTTGCTCTTTTCCTGAGCCTCCCCGAACCATTTTGTTTTTTATTATTGCTTTATTTTGGTACGTAATCCACAAAATAAATAAAATTGAAGTCTGTTTGTTATTTCAAATTAACAGCTTTTCACTAAGTGCACATAAAAGTATGTACAGTACCTATTTACATTAAAAAATTAATCAAGGTATTGACAAATTAAAAAAAAATTGTCTGTCTGTTTGTTCGGGCTAATCTCTGAAACGGCTGGGCCGATTTTAAAGAGACTTTCACTCGTGGAAAATAAAAGCTGGATCATAACATGGAATACTGGATAGTTGATGGTCTTTTCTATAATCTAATGGTTACCACTATCTACGTAGGTACTTTCCTGGCTAAGGGCATTTGCATTTTCAAAGAAAAAATCTAGCTTTAATAATGTTTTTTTTACATGACGTAGAGTGAACTAAAGAATCATTATGTATTTGGCGCCACCACTATCTTCATATTGATAACAAACTCAAAAACATAAATCAATTTAGTTTTATAAATCTGACGTTATGATATTGCGTACATCGATGTTATGTTTCCGACCTCTGACAGTCTGACATTTTTAATGAACTATATGATAAGTGCGGGGAGTCTTATTATTTATTCTCCGAGATTGGATAATAAATTGCAGTGGAAAAGTTATTGGCGATATTTATGTTGTGCGACCGACTTCTTCTTTACGATTCGATTGTAAAATACTGTGTTACCAAGATTACTTAGGCAGTTGGGCCAAGGGCCCGAACAAACAGATTTTTACGTTTTTGGGATTGTGTTACACTTGTTACTACCTATAGAACTAATAATAAAAAAATGGTCATTATATTAGCTGTCCTAGAGGTAATGGACTTTTTAAATCTCTTTCTTTCTATCAAGGAATGGGAATTAAAAAACTAAACAAACATAAATTGTATCAATCCTTTTTCTAAAGTCTTACATCAATAAAACACGAATTGATAGAGATTGGAATATAAAATCAAAAAACTTTATTTTATGGAGGATAAACCGGATTTACTTATGTTTGTGTGATGATAACAATGACATAATCAATCTCCCGTGTAAACTCAAGTATGGTAATTATCCTCTCGTGATTCGGAACAAACAAATACAATATGAATGGGCGTGGTCATGATGCGGGAGTGACCTCATGAAGGAGTGCAGTGTATTTGAATTCCGGAGTAAACATCAATATTCTTTTAAGAAAAAAAAACTTGACTGTCTCAATAGCATTATCGTTGAACTGGTAAATAACAGAATTCTAAATTTGAACTGTACAAAAAAAATAAAACCTGTCAAAGTCAATAGGCACGCGGCAACGAAAGTCTTGAACTTGACAGTTACATTTCTGCGAAGTGGTTGTTTATAATATAAATATATGATGTACCTATAGAAAGTAAGTACCTCCTTTGCGTGATAACTACCGTTTAAATAATACCCACTCACCTAACAATATAATCTCAATTACACAACACTTATAACACCAAAGGAAGTTTCACTTGTTTCACGTATGCCAGTTGATTGGTTTCTGTGTTAAATAATCTACGATTATGTTTATATCTCATAATGCTATGTTAATTTTCAAGTTCTATGTCATTCAGCACACCGGTGTAGCAGGTTTTGTAGATCAGGAACCTACCATACCTTAGAATGTCTGAGGCAAGCTATAATTTCTTTAAGTAAACAAAAACAATGTATCTGTTTTGTTGCAAAGTTAAATCAAGACGTATTAAATTATAGCCTGTGGCAAAATGCATCAGAATTTGAATAAAGTTCAATTTGAAAAAATTACACGATTATGACTACACAAACAGATAAATGGCAGCTATGACAGCATTATATTTTAATAAAAGCAAAATAGAGGTCAGTTCCATTTTTGAAATAGGAAACTATTTTTGTTTTCTTTTTTTAGCTCTATTATTGGTGATGGCATTGCCAGTTATTACGTCATGTCGTGACGTTTCAAAGAACTGACTGATAAATTATACTCGTAACTTTATATTGAACTAGCTGACCCGCCACGACTTCGTTCGCGTGGTATCCTACCCCTACCCTACCCCTACCTTACCCGTACCCTACCCCTACCCTACCCTACCCCTACCCTACCCTACCCTACCCCTACCCTACCCCTACCCTACCCTACACCTACCCTACCCCTACCCTACCCCTACCCCTACCCTACCCCTACCCTACCCTACCCCTACCCTACCACTACCCCTACCGACATTATAAGTATTATCACAAATCTTTTGTATGGGAGTATAGAAAATTGTTGTTTTTAGACTTTTTCAGGACTTTTTTTTTTTACAATATTTCTCCCCGTAAGAACCATCCTCGTACTTCAAGGAATATTTTAAAAAAAGAATTAGCGAAATCGGTCCGCCCGTTCTCGAGTTATGCGCTTACCAACACATTTTGCGATTCATTTTTATATTATAGATTAGGATGCGGATGCATTAACGTTATTTATTAAAACTTGATTTACAAAAAGGTTTTATTAAGGTGGAACTTGAAACATAGGTGAAAGCCATTTAGCAAAGGAAAACGTTAGAAAATAAGACCTAGATAAAATTAAAATATAGGAATCTTGCTCCTGTTCTAAGGTAATAAAGAATTTATAGATGAATATTTTATACATACCTATTTAATTTACATGTCACGTGGTACTGTATTATAAATAAAATATTGCATAATATTAAGAAATATCTAAGATATTTATAGATCAAATAGAAATTGGAGACCTCGGATTTAATGATCGGTAAATGAACTGAAAAAAAGAACATAAGTCATTTGTGTCGTGAGCTGTGGATTAGTTTTAGACGTTAAATCACCAAAATCACCATCACTATTGACAGGTTATCTATCTGACTATCGAAATTCCCACATATTTTGTAAATTTTGACAAGAATCGCGAGCACATCTTCATACAAACACACAATTTCGTTATAAAACGCAGAACACGTGATTTTGATTCATGGTCAACAACAAGATAAAAAAAAATCATAGCAGGTAGGTATATACATATACAAACTTTTTTAGATCTCAGTAAATTGTCTTCTGTGTGCAAAGACTAAAAAAAACTAAACACGTGAATCCAAAGACACAACTGAATATTTTTATTTAATTATGGAACGCTACGCTCATTTAACTTTAAAATTTAAATGATGATGAATTAAATATTTTACCGGGAGTACGTACCACGCCTTCGTCATTCGTCTTTTGGTAATGGAATGAAGTAGGTAAGGTAGGATCTATATTATTAATATTATAAAGAGGTAAAGCGTTTTTGTTTCTTTTTCTTTAATTGTGATGGGTTTACTCTTGACTCTAGTCTAGGTCAGAGATAACACAGACAAAATCCACGATTGAGCGAGAAAAAGCCTTGAATCGATGGGTAGAATGTTTGTAAGAGGTACAACCCACGAAAAGCCTGGCTCGATTACTTTTTTTTTCATTGATTGAAAGCTGCGCTATCTTAGTTTACTGAACAAGTGACAGTGAAGACGAAATCGCGGGGAAAAGATAGTAGTAAATATATTCCCCAAGGTTCGCGGTGTTCTTAAAGAACTTTAAAGATACCACAGTATTGAGACCGGTATCGCATAAATCATTGTGTGCCGGCCACGAGTCAGTTTCATAGTATATATTATCCGTCGTAGAGCCTTCTATGGAGGCAAAGAATCCTTGTAGACAGACATAACATCGATTGCCCGACTGGTTTGAAGTCAGGAGCCCTGATCGTGCCCTAGATTGCGACGAAGTACGAACATATTGTAATATTTTATTCGAACGAGGTGAGCATTTTATTGAATAGTTGTTCTAAATGTTGAGATAGATTCTCACGTCTTTATTTTGCTTGTTGTCAAGTACCTATGTTAAATTAGCTTTTGCCTCCGACTTCGTCCTTCGTCGTTTTTGCAAGATGATTTCTTAGCTGACGTCTCCTACCTATAAACTACCGACCTACCAAATTTCAGTTTCATAGGTCAAGTACCTATGAATTCGCTTTCAAGATTTCTTGTTTTGTCAGAAAGTGACCTTTCGCTTTTAGTGTTATAGATTAAGTATATTATAGGTATCTGGTTTGATAAAGATTTGAATTCAGAAGAATTAAAAAAAAGTTAAACTTTCAAAATATGAGAACATGTTTGTGTTCTGTAGAGTTGATTAAGGGACACAGCACACACGCTACTTTTAGTAGCGCGAATCGGCGATCAGCCGCTTTTCGGAAGCGCGATTCAGCGACTAATCGCTACCCCCCGCACACTTGAAATCGCCAATCGCAGCGATTTAGTCGCTTTTCGGAAGCGCGATTCAGCGACTAATCGCTACCCCCCGCACACTGTAAGATGCCGATCGCAGCGTTTTGACATAATTAGGGTCTGCCCCCACGACCGATAATCAAAACTAACAAAAAACTGTCCCACTGAAAAACTGAAAATCTGTCTGTGCTGTCTGTGTGTAAAAAAGAAAGAAAGAAAAACCATTTATTCTCGCGAAAGCGACGCACAACACAAAAATAACAAAAACAATAATCTATAATGCGCTACTACCGCGCGAAAAGGCTGACGTTCAGCATAAAGCCGTGGCCCGTGCACGAGACACGGAACCACAGCGCTGGTTTTCAGCGTCAGCCGGCGTGTCGCTGTCTCGGAACTATAAGGTACGACATTACCCACAGTTCCGCGTGTGTGTGAGGGTGTGTCAGGGTGTATGTACTCAAAAAAACTTTCAAAAATCGGCCCGATAATCGGGCCGATTTTTTACAGACTTTTTTGCCGGCGAGAAAAAACGACCGAGAATCAGCCCGATTATCGGTCGTGGGGGCAGACCTTTATGTGGAACATAATGCGACTAGTGTTGTGTTGTGATTTTGACGAAGCTACACACTTACGATAGATTCTAATGAAGCTGCACTGCTGCCTGCAATATTGATAAACCGAAAATGTCAATCGCTCCGGAGGCGGTATTGGTTACATCCTATAACCAGTTCACGTCTTACATTACGCAAACATCCATCCATTAATCCAACCGCACAAACTTTCGCATTTATAATATTAAAAAATATAAAAAATGCTAAAGCTTCTGAACTCACAATCTTTGGCATTTTGAGCATGGGTGGATGGATGGTTCCATCCATTATCCATATATCCCTTTACACAAACGTTTGCATTTATAATATAAGTAGGATTTTAAATACAAATGTTTGTGAGGAGGCATAGATGGATGATGAATGGATGGATGAAAACATCCATCCATCCATTTATTGTAATTGTAATGTAAAAAATGCGAAGTTTCTGACCTCACAAACTTATGCATTTTGAGCATGGATGGATGAATGTTTCCATCCATCATCCACCTAACACTTAACCTACCACCTAACTAACCTAAAACATGCGCATTTATAAAATTAGTGGGATAAACAATACCATTGCAAATCGGCAAACTATCGATAATCGACAATGGATCAGCAACACTACAGCCGACCCGATCTAACATCGGAACAGTTCGGGATTCCGATACTGCGTCCGAACGCAGTTAGTCGCCAAAACGCGATACAGCATCGCTAAAATGCGCGATTTGGAAGCTGCGATCGATCGCAGAGAGTCGCCAAAACGCGATGCAGTATCGATACAGTTGCAAAAATGCCGATTCGCGCTACTAAAAGTAGCGTGTGTGCTGTGTCCCTAATGCAATGAAATGTAATCATAAGCTGCGACAGAATGTGTAGCCGGTCGAAAGGCTACACATTCTGACACATTTTATACGGGATTTTCAAAAAAGAATAGTGGGTATTTTCCGTTTCTTGTTCAGACTGTGGTTAGTCACGATTGGAATTAGATTTTTGACCTACATCTGGACGATTTAGTTCGTTTTTTTTTCAAATTTAGAATGAAATTCAAATACATGAAATTTAATTCGTATAGAATCTTGTGTATACTAAGACTAGAGAGTCGTTGATGATGGTTCATTTGATGACTGATGCCCCGTTGCTCTTGTGGTTACAACCACGATTGCTGAGCGTGGGATCCTGGGTTCAATTTCCTGGTCGGCCAAAGTGGTATTGGGTTTTTCCATTAGGTATTTCTCGGTACCAGCCCGAAATTTGAAGGTTGACGATGTGCATCGGAAACTACGTTAAGCCGTCGCTCCTGCTCCTGCTCGTCGGACTTTGTAAGGGATGAGGATGTTGTTTGCGCACACATTTGGGCACTATATCTGTTTTGCACTTGACTAGTCTTTATTAACATTGATCGCCGCGATTGGATCCGAGAGTAATGGTTCGTAGGTTTTCCTCTTTTAATTTATGGGTTACATGCTATTTGCGTCATCATGTCAAAGCAATTTATTGCTGTACAATACTCCCAAAAAACGGAGACAATTGGGTAGATGACACCACTAATCAATTGACGTACTTTTTATGAGCTGTCAAAACGCTATTCCCCCATAGATTTTCTATGACAATACTCAACTATGACGTCACTTTTTTGTCATCTCAATTCACTAACTATTTATTGATTTCAAAGCAACTAAAAATCGATTTTTATAGGTTTTTAAAAAATCATCGGGTTTTAGTGCTAAAATTAAATGTTTTTTTGTGAAGTTGTTTCTTGAAATTATTTGTTAGTGGTGTCATCTACCCAATTCTCATTACTGTGCCAGCGGGTTGGTGACCGATGAACATCTAGTCACGCCAACATTCGTGCCAACTTCTGTCTCAGAACACTGCTCTAGTTACTCCAGATTTTAAACGCAGTTACAAACCTCTAAATAGGCCAGAAATATTCATAGCAGTTTCCACTAGACAAAAGACGGTCAATTGTCATTCAATTACAATGATTTAGTTAATAACCATCAATTATGTTCATGTCGTTCAACAAAAGAGAGATAATGGACGAAATTACGGTTATCGATGTCAACGATGACGTATTAAATGGTAGGTCACATTTGACGTCAGATCATTAATTTTCTAGGGATTGTCAGTCGAGGTCAATGCGTGAGAGATATTGATCTCGATGTGTGACAAGTATTTTTTTGTTCGGAGTTAATAATAGAGCTGTAGACTTAATTAGTACCACAGAAATGGGACGCAAAGTATTCATTGGCCAAATACCGTTCAGACCCGGAACAAACCCAATATGTCTGGTAAAGGGGGCGACACAAACATGCAAAAGTACAACACGCAATGTCTCATGCAAACATGTGTCGCTATGACATTAAAAAGAACACACATAGAAAGGAATTACGCATACACGTAATTAGTCATTAATGTCCATGTGGCCAGTTTTTTATAAAGGGGTAATTGCACTTCCAAAAACTTTTTATAGTTTTTGTTGTTGTCTGTTTTATAAATTTTATTAATTATTTTGGCTGACGTATTATTGATGCCGCGTAGGCGCTGCGTAGCATTGTTGAAACCAAGTAGCAGCGTTTACGCTACGTAGCAGCGAAGCAGCGGCGTCTACGTTGCGTTTCATAATGAGGGCTACGCTAGACCAGCGTCAGATATGAATGCTTTCACGTACGTGAACATAAGTTTTTCATTTTTTTTTAAATAAAGCAACTTCATGAACGCCCATTTTCGATTAACCAGATTACAATATTTAATGCGTTTAGAATCCTCACGTAGTCGTGTCGTGTGAGATAAGAAAAAAACGAATTAGGAATAAAAAAAAGTAGACATGCGCGGAGAGATCCCAACATTCTAGTTTTGTCATGATACATGTAGATTAGTATACAAACAAAATATACATACCTACTGTTTATAATATGTTTATAAATAAACTGCTTAATTTTGTAAGGAATGTGGTCGAAGCGACTTTCCATGACGAGAATTCGACTTAATACTTAAAACAAAACGAATTCTTGGTTTTTTTTTTCCTTTTTATTTACAAGGACTTTAGAAAGAGAAATTATGCTCAAAAAATGTCTATTGAAGTTTAGTAGAGTAATATATTTATTAAAATATTGCCTCGTCGTAATGTTACTGAAAACAAATATTTAAACAATTGTAAAATGTCGACCTGTTGTGAAAATTTTCTGTTTCAACTTATGATCGAATTTTAGGTTTTAAAACAGCGCTGTTAAATATAAATAAAGACATTAAGAATTTGTCCCTTCATTTTGAAAAAACTTATTCTTGAGGATTTAAATTAAAAATTAGACCTAAATAAAACTTTGAAAGCGCTGAATTATTTTTGTTGATAGTTCTATATCAACAAAAATAATTCAGCGCTGATTATGATGAAACGTATAACATATTTTTTATAAACTAGCCGCTTATTTAAACCTTCATCGAGATGATACTTAAAAAAAAATCGCCGTTATCAGTTATTTTTAACGACACGTATTTCGTATAAGTTATCTTTAGTTCACGACCTCTACCATTGCACTCTTCATTTCAGATAAATCAAGTTCAACAAAAACTAAAATATACTTATTTCTCTAAGGCCATAAATAAGTACACGGCGTATTTTAAACGCGCCGTTGATGCGCATTTGTACACAGACAGCAAATCACACCAAAACAAATTGAAATATGGAATGAAAAACGCGCTGTCGAGCGTGTTCCTAAAACGCGTGTACTGCGCGTTTATAATACACGCCTTGTGCTTTCGGCCTAAGATTTCATTTCACCTTTGTTTTCGCATCATATCGAAAAATCTGTCCTAAGTTTGCACATAAATTCGGCACATTTGAATCTGTATTTATTCATAGAAATAACGGGTTTTCTAACAGGTTACAGTTCCAGCAAATTTTCCGATCGCTATAGGTACATAGCATCGAATAATAGACCAATGCATAAAACATATTTCCAGATATTTTTAAAAACACATATTGTGTCTAAAAATAACTACAAACAGAATTATCTATGTCAGGATTAAATACTCTTTAACTTATTTATGGAATTTTGACGTACGGTTAAAAAATAATGATATTATCTATGTGCATATTTTTAGGTACATGCCAGAATATAATGATTAACATCAACGCATACGTAAATGCAATTTAGCAGTTTAAATAAGCAGATAAATAGTAAGGCCAAGTTGAAATACTAAATATTTTGATATAGGGACATTAAAGATAAGATAAAGGTTGTAAATATAATTTACAAGTCTTTTAGTAGTCTAACTTCGAATGAATTGAAACACCGAAAATTATTGATTCAAAATAAAACTAGTTTTTATTGGATATTTTATTAACGCAATGAATCTTATTCGCACCGTTTTGCTAATTAAATGTCTGTGAATACCTGAATATTTCTATTTACTAGTATTTGATCGAACGTATGTGGTAATAAGATTATCATTTTGTTCGTATACAAATTGATCATCAGCGGTGTTGATTCAACAACAAGATGGTGTGTTTAGTTTTCACACGCCGCTTCTAAACACATACCTAATTCACTATCTATAGTCTTTGTATACAGTGGCACAATCCGGTACAGAGGATTAAATAACGTGATACCATAGTCAACAGATTATGTCATGAAAAAAAAACAAAATTGTTTAAAAACCGAACATCGCTAACAGTTAAGTATTCGCCGAAAGACACAAGGAAATAATTATCTGCCTGCGTACAATTAACTGAAATAATCTTAATGAGAAATCTTTGAATAGCTTTTAAAAAAATAACAGTGTACCATAAAATATTTCCCCCCGTCTTCTGTAATTTAGAAATGAATGGCCTTTTACACCCCATAGAATTTGGCGCCAAACATCACAATGTTTATTCTCAAAGGCTCCGATTTTTTTTCTGTGTCCCACGCTAGGGTCGGTACTTCCCAGAATTAGCGCCATAGATATTGGTTTGGGATGTTTTTTTTTATAGAATAATATTTTGTGTCTATGAATGAGCGGGCGGCGGCGCTTCTATTTATCTATCAGAAGGCACGCTTCGCCACACCGCATTAACAATTTTTTTCTCTAAAGAGGAATACAAAATTACAATGCCTACTAAACATTTTATAATACGCATTTATTTTATAACTTCCGTCACAGTTTGTGCAATCATTGTCAAGGCCAGTAATTTGGCAACTAAAAACTATATTTTTCGCATAAAAAGTCACGGTACTCCACATTCATAACGTTGTAATAAAAATTCGAATTTCGAATCTCTGTGGCGTAGGTAGCTTAATTATATTTGGCGACACGACTTGATAATGTCACGGTCAAAGTGATCATAAATTCAGACATAATAATCAATTGGTGAATGATCTCTGTAAACGAATAGCAATGCGAATTAAATCAAGTGTTTTGATCGATTTATTTATTGCTGAGACTTCCTATTAAATTACTGCGCATTAGTAGTATCGCGACCCATAAAACTTATTATTGTAAAACATACAAGCGATTCTTATCCATCCAAATGTGGTGAGAAAAATCATCCAGATATTTTTATTGAAGGGTGCCAACGGGTCCCTATTCTGTCACAGGACTGCATCTTTTTAAACCCTTAAGGTAACTTAAAATATTCATAGAGTTTAAATAAACTTTATGAATATTTTAAGTGCCCAATATTAATATAGCCGCTATTACAAGAATATAATAAAATCCATAAATTGTATAGAACCCTTCTTGTGCGAGTTTGACACACATGGCGGATATTTTTTTAATTAACTAAGTATGTTACCATTGACCTAGAAGTAAAACTAGTAACACGACTTAGCGATCTTTAGAGGTGACATCGTACATAAACATTTCGATCACTATTATATTATTAATAAATGCAGACTTGGCTCAGGCTAAAAGCATTGTCTAAATACTAAAAGAACGAAGTATTTGAAAATGTAGGTCTAGGTTTAGTAGGTGTGGAGCAGACTGTAGTACCTACTACCTAGACGAGTTAACGGTATTCAAATGACTATCTATAAAATTTTACGGTACACAGGTACGCTACATAACTAAATGTAGACAGAATAAAACTGGGTTTTCCATGTAAAGCAAGTCAATAGTTTCCTTGTACTTTTAAAGATTTGTGACAGATTAATATAACTAAAATAATTAGAAACTAGTATAGTTAGGAAATGATAGAGGAAAATGGAAATAATTACAGCGAAAACTGCCCAGCATTTAGGTAAAACCCAGACTTAAGTAACAGATAAACATCAATTTCAGCTACTAAGAAGTGTTAGTAATTACTATAAAATTACGCCAACCTCTTTGGAAATCCCTGACTCTAAACGACGGTTTTTATAAAATATTTTATTTAAAAAAATCATTATCCATGATTTGCAGTTTAAAAATTACACGCTCGTCATTTCAATCGCAACAAATAATATTTTTATTTCAAGTTTATTTATTTATTGTTAGACTTCAAACGAAGTGAAATCATTCGTTCATCTCTTTATTATATTATTTTTAACGATGGATATTTCTCATCAATATATTGCAAGTAAGTACTATAAAATTAAATGAAAGTTAATTTATAACGTGTTCACCATATGGACACAGATGACAGACGGACTTTTATCGTAAGTAGGGTCCTCCATCGCGTTTTTTGTGTGGTAAGGTAATGACGGGCAAATTGCTTTATACAATGTTTTAATAACCTTAAATTGGCTTCGAAAATAACCTTTGTTTAGCTTAATAAGGTCCTAAAGGTCATAATAAAAATTTGATTAGGACTTCCTTCATTTTTAATCATTTTTAATACGAACATTATTGCACATTATTAAGTTTGACACTGTCATGAGTGCCTGTCATTAACTTATTTATAATTAAAGTCGCCTAAAATCAACTATAAATAATTATAATATATTAGACACATAAGTTTAGCTTGTGCCGTATTTTTTTATTTAGACTTAAGTACATACTTGCTATACTTTATAAATGAAACTATGGTATTCAGTTTCTTGGATGTTCTTGAACGTCGTCGTAATGTAAACTACAACGTATTTTTAATTTAGTTAAGTTTCTCTTAGTGAATTGAAAAGTAAACTGTAAATTGTTCTTTGACAGAAATAAATGTCTTAAACCGAACTATTCAAAACAATACTCTTAGGTTTCGCTGTGGCAATTGAAGTTCACATTTTTTTTTCATTTGTGATGTCATGTCTATCTTCTTCCGTATAAAAAAATTACATAACATCGGATTGTTACCGATTATTTTTATCAATAGGCACGTTTGCGGTGTTTTTAAGCATGAGTCACAAATACACATGCACTGTATGGAGGCAATAAAATCCATAAATAGTGTGATTGCAGTCCTTTCGTAGTGGCAGGTCAGTAGTTTATTACTTCGATTTGATTGTTGTGCGTGGGTTTAAATATAGAACATAGTAAAAAAAGGAAACAATTGCGAAACTAAACTTGTTGCAGTTACATATAGTTCTTTTTTTAATCTCGGAGACTAATTTAACGGCTACTTACGTCAAACTTGAAAATTATGTACTATATGTTTATTTTCCGAAAGCACATTATTTTTATGTTTGACATATGAAACTATCAATGTAGTCTCTGAGATTAAAATATACACCTCTTTAATTAATTTTGTGTGCTTAGTTGGTCAAAACGAAAGATGACTGAAAATATAAATAAAACAATGTAGACTGCTTGCAGGCTTCCTGTCTATGAGATGAGTGAAGTAGTCTTCCAAATTCTCAAGGTTAATATTTTCAACCAACAAAAAGTAGGTTCGTACAGCGTTGTTTGTCTACCGACTAGACTAATACGGGTAACTTAAATATGTAGCTACCTAACCATAAATTGTGGCCATTCGCGGGTCATCAGACTAGTTGCAAATACGCGTGTGTGGTTAAGAATTAACGGTTTAAGATAAGAGATCATTCCACTAGACCGCATTGGACAAAGTGTGCGTACGATTTGTAAACAATACTTGAATTAGCGGGATTTTAAATCTTTTACACAAAATCATAAGTAGGTATTTATTCTGTAACGCAACATTACCTGACGAAAAATAGTTAAAGCAGTGAAAATAAACTGTGAATTTCAAAATACTGCTTATCTTTTTGGGGCATTTTTTTATCATGGCTCAAGTAAACATTCAATTACTTACACATGCATTAGTGTAATATTTTGAATGACATACTTACAACAAATATTTCATTCTATATTTAAGGTTCTTAATTTGGGCATTGGTATTCAATTTGTTAAACTTACGTCATCACGTGATAAGTAACCCGAGTGAATCCTCATTAAATTATTTTAACACAAGTAAGTAAGTTATCCTGTTCGAGCGACCGGCATTGAGTATTTGGCGCCACATTTATAATCTTCTGTAAATGCGTAATAACTATGCTTACTCTTCTTAAAACTCACGCCGCGTATCTAACTGTTCTTGAACTTAAGTGATTACCATGATTCATTTCTGAGAATTATTAGCAAAATGTATATGTATAAAACAATATGTTATTCTTACGAATACATATTGTGTATCTTTCGTCAATAAAGGTCGCGTCGGGTCGCGCCCATAAGTTTATAACATTGTGGTTTAACACGTTCACAAAATAACTAGTTTATTTTTTCAAACTCAAGGTCTCGGTTGAGCTACCAGCAGAATTTTAATCTGTGGCACCCGCATGATAGTGTTTATAATGAATGACTAGTTGACCACTGAGTGACTGGTTATAGAAAAATATATTAGCGAACAACACAATTTGAAAATTTGAAAAAAGAACCTTCCAAAAATAGTATTGAATAATCTAAAATAGGTCGATCATTACCGTACCTGTCTTTTATTGGTAGTGGGAACGAACCTACCTGTCACAATTTATTGATTAAAGTTAATAATAAACAAATCAAAAACTAAAATGATTTGAACACTAAATTTTTCTCAAAAATTAGAGATGTACAGAAATTGTATTGCTTTTGCTTTTAATTGTATTTCCTAAATTCAAAAAGTGAACGAAACAAATGCAACAAGTTTTACTAAATCAACAAGATCGGACAATGGCGTTATAACTTTCTCTGTTTTCAGACTTCAGACTATTGTGTTACAAAAGTTCGTTGACTTGTTAGGTAACCGCAAAGTCTGATAGTTATTGCCACTTCTTCATTCATAAATTATTTAGTAAAAGATGCAAACACTAAAGAAACTTAAAGATTATGTTTTGCGTGTTATTTATTTGTTTTGTAACTCAAAGATTTATTATGATTAAATGTTCCTTCGTTATAGCAGTGCCTGAAGCTCTACTTAAAGTGCAAGCAACAACCTTGACGGGTGAAATATATATAATATTTATTGTGTCAATATAGGATGTAATTATTTATTAAAGTATGCGTTTCCGGACACAAGTTTCCATTTTAACATAACGTTTTAAACATCGAGCTTATTAAAATTCAAAATCATTCTGTGCAATTTGGAATGTGCATAAGTTTAACTTTCTGGGGTTTTTTTTTCTATTAGGACAAACTGGCCATATTTTTTGATGACGTTATTTTAAATTTCGAATTAAAACTGACATTTGAAATACCTAAGTAGGTGCGGATTCTCTATATGTTATTTCGTTTTGTTCTTTTTTCTTTGAGTCATTTTAGGTTAACTATTGAATTCTCTTTTATCACTAGACCTATTCTACATTTATTTTCTTTGTATGGTTAATTAAGATAATAAATTACATTGTGCTGTTATTTCTTTGTAAATATTTATAAGTAATTAAGTACGTACTCCTCCAGTTTTTAATGGGGTCGATCTTGTTTACGGAAATCAATTAACAAAGTAAATAGCTTATATCAACATAATAATTAATACGCAGTAGCAGTTTGTTGAAAATTTAATGACAAAAGCATTTTGATGAGAATCTACTATCAGCTAATGTTAAAATGTTAATAGGTACCGGATTTTGTGATTACAAAAACAATAGCTCATTACATATTAACTAATGTAAATTCAGTTAGTGGTAACTTCAAATACCTAATTTATCATACAGATTTTTTTTGTATTATTCCTCGTATTTATTTAATTGTTGAGCTTATAAAATAAGAAAATTAGTTTTGTACAATAAATTGTGACAATGATTTTATTTTTATGTTTAAAAATATTTAAATTCAATAACTTTCTCCTGTAACACGAGAATGCATTTAGAATATAGGTGTGAACGCACCGTGAACCAAAAATAGTTACGGCCGTCCTAGCGTTCTTGTTTAAAAATAAAGCTGTGACTAGACTAGCCTTACGAGATGTCACTCACCTATGGTCACGTGTGTCAGGATACGAAAGCGCACTATTTCATACCAATATTCAATCTTCAATCGGCGCTTGACCAATTCGAATTATTTGGAATGCTCCGTAAAGCCGGCTAGTTTACATTCATGAACGCGTCCAAACACTCACTCCCGCGCTTTTCAGTTTATTTTTTAAACACGTCTAGTTTTTGAAACTGGAATGGAATTCCGTTGATACATTTATATTTTAATTCTTATTTTTATTTATTGATGCCCGCAATTCATTATCGAACGCGTTGACGCGTGCCCCCGTCACCGGTTGCGAGTACACTAACTACTAAGCGGCGGCGCAGGCGCTCGCTCGCAACTCGTAGAAGCCTAAAAGCACATGCTAGTTTAATTAAAAAAAAAAAACGAATACAATTTCAGCGTGTAGTGACACATTGTTTACTTACAGAAAACAGTGATAGGTTATGTTTTTCAGGAATTGGCGTTCATCGTTTTTGATAAAATTTCACTTCATTAAAATACATAGTAGGTATTCTGAAAGAGGCGATGTTTTTTTTTTATTGACATAACTTTGGCAATGTTATTGTGCTAATCTTGATATCCTTATAAAAATTATAATGAGTTAAAAATAATTAATAGTTTCCCGTGACATTATCTACACAAACTGTACTTACATTGTAGAGTCGTTTATATAATTTATCAGTTATCGGTTAAAAATACAAAATATTTATATTTTTAGAGCGACTCCTATCAATATTATCTTTCAACTAGTGGAAAATATTTTGAGTTAGTGGTTTTGTTATCGGAACGGAACTTGATAAGTAACAAAAAAAGGATCATTGTAACTTATCAAGTTAAAAGCTACACAAGGGAGGCATGGCTATGAAACTTACTTAACTTTTTGGATTTTGAGCCTGTTTCACCGCCACTCAATAGACAACCAGAATTATTTAAAAATGGAACATAATTTAGGTTATTTTATTATTTTTAATGAACTATGTATTTGAATAAAGAACAATACATTAAAATGCCATTTAATTACATATGTAAGTACATATTTTCTTTATTTAATATTTCACAAAAGAGTTTTTAGTACGAAGCAGATTTGTATACGTAGTTCATGAATGAATACACCTGCTTAGTTTTTCTTGTAATAACAGTACCTACTATTATTTACTATGTAGCTTTCGCTCACCTCTCAGGTGTTATGACCTGCAGGGATGTTATCGCTCGCATGTTGTGCATAACGTAAACACTAAACAGTCTATAGTTAGTGCTTGCCACGTGAAATTAGATCACGCAGGTGTCACAATTACCTCCTATGAAACTATTCTTAGAGCGAGTTGATCGTTGCTTTTTATAGGCTCATATGGAGTTTTAATTGCTATCTGGGATCCTTCAATGCCCTCTGCATTATAGTTTGTACTATTTTCATACAAAAAAAAGTTAGTAATACTTGGTGCTCTCCATTTGCGAATAAATATTTATATGGCCTACAGATAGTTGTTCCGGATCTGGCTGTTTGAGTTTATATTATGACTTTAACTATGTGACTTATTAACGTCACGATACACTCGAAATTCCCAAGTACAGCAACGTATTAAAAATAAAATAAAAATTGATTATTGCAGAGATGAGATAGCGACTAAATTCTGACCCAGTTACACCTCAATATCTTTTGCGAAGTGCATTCGATCAGCCCCATTTGTCATTTGAGATTATTAATCGCTGTGATGAAATAAATCATTATGGATATTATTGTACCTAACCGAAAGTCGAAAATAAGACAGCTGGCCTTGGAAGTTGTAGATATTTTGAGCTCAGATAAGAGAAATACAACTCTTCAGCATTTGAGTAGAGTGATGCAAAGAAACAAAATGAGGCAATTCATTGTAATCGCAGATAAATCTCGAACTAGACAGAAGTTTGCTTTTAAAACGCAGATTTATTGAAACGTGTTTTTAATCGCAGAAGCGTTTACAGCTTAGAGTTTTTTTGTGAGATGCTAAATCAATGTATATCTAGAGTTTTACGAGACAAAGTAGGCGTAACAAACCGATTCTGTTTATCGAGAGATAAACATAAAACGGGTTTAACATGAATCAGGAATCAAACGATTTTTTCACGATATGAAACATGTGTTAGAATCGATTTAATTATTTGTGCTGTTGATAGGTACTCTTTTGCGATCCACGATCCCTTGTTTGAGAATACTCTAATATATTATCGATTTTGTTGTAATATTATTATATTTTTTTAGGCACGTTTAAATTAGAATCGAGAGTGATGGTTAAGTTTTTCGTGAGTTTCAGTGCCAGGTTGAGTTTTTCGTGAGAATATATAATTTTCCATTGTATGTGTATGTTTCAATTTTATCTAATTGCTTCTCGCATTTTCTGTTGAGTAAAACGATTCTGCAATTCTTATTGATTACGATCCGGGAAGACTTAATACCTAATTGATAATCACTTTTATACATAACGTGTCTCATAAGTAAATTATGTTGTGATGAATGTCGCTATTGTTTCTATTCTAAAGGGTAATTAAATAAGCACGATTATAGCTTTGTTAATTAAGTAATTTTAATTATAGCGCCTCATTTCTTACCTCGTGTTTATGTATCTAAATCAAGTCCGTTTAGTAGTAGTAGAACTCTTTGTGACCTCATCCGGGGAAGTACTACCACCATTCCTATATTTGCCGCAATCCAGCGCTGCAGTCAGCTGTGTTCCGATTTAATAGGTTATGGGTACCTGTGAAATTACAGGCACATGAGACATTCCAATTTGCAAGGCCTCTCGTATTGCAGATGTCTAAAGGCAGAACCACTTAACATCAGGCGGCTTGTTTGCCATCCAATGATTTAAAAAAAAATGTCCCTACTAAATAAGTTTTTTCCTCTTCAAATTACTTGTCAATACGATAATTGCGTGCCAATAATCTTACTACATAGGTACATGCATAACGCCTCAATAACTTTTTGCCATCGAAACCTGTTTCAAAGGAATGCTTGGAATTCTCCACGATGTTCCACCATCGGCCATCGGTCACCAGTTAAGTGGGGCGCGGACGACATTTCCCGAAACATGACGATTGGCGACGTTTGAATACCGAACTGATTAATAAGTAAACGATGTAGTTGTACGGTGTGCAAGTTAACGTAATGATTAGAAGAAAATAATTGGTTTGTATGTATTAATTTATGTTCAAGTTGATAAATTGCAAGCGAAATTAATAATTAGGTATACTATTATTAGTGTTGATGAAGAAATTTTTGTCTGTTTGTTTAAACGCTCTAATTTTTTAAACTAACAGTCGGATTGTTTTTTTTTATAATTTGTATATGGTAGTCAGATTCATGTGGAAAAGAATAGGCTTAAAAATTACACTACGACTCGCGGGAGTGCTGCAGTAACCAAAGACGCAACTGAAAGCGAAGTCGCGGGCAGATCGTGTTCTCACTTGCTAGCTATTGTGTTTACCAATTTGTTTTTTATTTGACACTTCTTATAAAAATAGTTCATCCTATTAAAGTAATTACTTTAATACACTTCTTCTTCTTATCGTGTGGGCAGTAAGGTCTAACGACCCCACACACCCTAGTGTCAGAGTTTCGAAACCGCCTCAAGGGCCTCTGACATGGTTACTGATGTCAGTGATGTCCAAGATAAACTTAGAAAGTACATATGAATTAGGAAAAGTCACATTGGTACTTGCCCGTGCCTGGTTGCGAACCCACAACCTCGTGCATGGGAGGCGGGCGCCTTAACCACTGGGCCAACACGACACACTAATTGATGGTAACGAGTATTTTATTAAGAATATTAAACATATCTTATTCAAAAATATGATAAGCAAGAGGTCTTACTCTGTCGTCTGCAGTTATATTAATCAAAATGTTTGTCGCCAATTGATTTAATTAGGACAAATACCGCTATTGGAATAAAAAATCTAATCACAGTTCTGAGCTTTCACTAGCTTCAATTTCGATTGAATGTCTTACAAGATACTGGCCAAGTGCGAATTGGACTTGCACAGGAAGGGTTTCGTACCACCGTACAATATTTAAGACAACACACAAAAAGCACGATACTAAATTGTATAGGCTGTAGCGTTGTTTGCCATCCAAAAATGTTTAACCCGTCGCGGGTCGAAGTTTGCACACGGGTGCAAAGTTTCCATTGTTTAACTATTGTGTCTATTTTTAAATCGCGCGACGGGTTAAAAACATGTTCTTTATTTTTAATTTAATTTAATTTTTATAATTGTTGTTATAGCGGCCATTTACACACTCTGTGAAAATTTCAGGTGTGTAATAATTCACGAGATACAGCCCTGTGACAAACTGATGGAGGGACGGACAGACAGCGGATTCCAAGTAATAAGATGTATGGCACTCTTTTTGTACAGAACCTTAAAAACGGCTGGCCAAAAAACGATAGATGGGTCATCTGAAAGAGGATATGGGTAGAAAGGAGGTAAAGGAGAAAGAAGGAGACATACTGCGCCGACCACCAATTGGACAAGGGCTATAGAATGATGATCAGTACGATACATTAGACACCCATTTGCGCTCATCAACCGCTTTAGACAATTGTTCTACAGGAATTTTTAACCCTGATGATAAAAAACAGCAGTGCTATTCTGTAAAAAATCTTCATCAGAGAATTGAAGTGAGCTTTAGGTGAACTTCCATCCCAATTATTGCTAGGAAGTGACAGCTCACTTCAAACTCACTTCTTTTTTTACAGAACAATACTTCATGTTGTCTTATTAGTTGCCAATGCAATGCCCAGAAGTAGATTTGTTTAATCATCAACTGTCTACAAAATAAGGTACATCTTCAGACAAGGTTAAAACCATGGACCCTGGTTTTCAATTTCACTCCTTATTCTGACTAAAGTAAAGTTCGTAATTCATAAATTCATTCACGATTGGGTTTGTCATTACAATCAAACTTAGGCGGCTTGGTGATGATAACAGTATCCCCTATAGTTCATTGATTACCTAGAGTGGAATTGTCGCGTCAATATGCGTCAGAGACTTACTTTCAACCACATAAGTGGGTGTGGCCACATTAGCATATGACGTACTTTTCCACATCACATGACATTTTGATAAAGCTAGAGACATACAGAACTAGTTCAACTAGTTTTTTTAAACAATTCGAAATGTCCTTCAAAGTTTATTTTTACGCTTTAAAATAAAATGTTAAGGCTCGTTGATGTCTTTTGTAAAGCCGCCTTATGCGCCAGATTTGTTATTTTTTACCAATGTAATTTTTGGACTCAGTACCGTCGTTTTTTTTTGTTTAATCGTATTAAATATACTGTGATGATTTTAAGTACATATTTGAGAAACAAATTCTTAATTTTTTTTTATATCAAGCTACTTCGAGTAACTAAAAACGTTCAAAACCTGATCGGAATCTCGACTTAGCGACATTCGATGTCAAAAATATTTCAGAAACGTACCCACCTTTTTTCTACAGATTGACACTAAGATTAGAATGCAAATATTCCGAGAATTGTCCCATTGATTAAAGCCGCGAGAAATTTAACGCGAATTGTAGGACTACATTATGCATTTTTGTTAAACTATTCCTCTAGACGAGATACCAAATTCATCTGAAGACTGATTCATCATATATTATGATGATGATGATGATACAAATAATGATGTGATCCGACCGATTCCACCCATTCCAATTATCGTTCGTGAGCTCAAATGTGGCTTATGTAACCAATATGTTTTGTGAAGATTCTTGCATATTGCGGGCACGTAAGCACACCAACTACCTAATTATAGATGGTATTTACCATCGTATACTAATAGATTAAACATGATAAGAAATAATAAATAGTTTTACCACGAGTCCAAAAGATTAAAATTTCCAAATTAAAAACAGTCGAAATCTAGTCACATTTTCTTATCAGCTACCTACTATTAATGTTAAAATTGTGTTTTAAATAGACACATTTTTGATAGATAGACACTGAGATTAGAATGCAAACGATCCTTAAAGTTATTATACTTTTATTGGCCGTCTGGGACCACGAGCGTTAAAATTTTCCATCGGTTTATAAAAAAAAAACAGCAGCTGCTTCATGCTGTACCGCCTTATTGCCGACGCTAAACAAAAACTTAAAACCCCCGAACATTTTGGTGAAATTAAGTTTTTTTTTTTTTCTCGGAAGTCGAGGCATTTGGTTGTCTCTCGTCATCGGCTATTTTGCATCGCCGAAGTTAGTATGAATGCGGTTTACGATTATGAATAAATGTTTAACTAAGATTTGTTTTAATTTATTGCTTATCATTAAATTATGGGGATCTCCCTGACATTGATTTGTCACATCTGACCTAGACTAAAGTCAAGAGCGTACCCATCTCGAATAAGAAAAAATATATAAAAGTGTTCATAATAGAAAGTGGAGACTTCTTAGAAACCCCTTTCTGACGACTCCCGGTCGACCTATGTTCTAGGACAAATCCGCGATATTACGGACGGATACAAAAGTGGAATAACTCTATGATTTAAATGTATAAAGGCAAATAAATCCAGCAATTTAACTAAAAACATATTAATCCTTTTCTCCCAATTACTATGCCTTCCACATCCTCAGTTTCCTGTACCACTAAAATTAAGTAACAAACTACCAATAACTTATGTAGTCGATGTTGCCAACATGACAAATCAGATAATTACCATTAACGTTACCTATTGGTATGCGCGTCAACTGCGTAAGCGCAGAGACCTTAGCTCGTGACTACCCCTATCTATATTCTATGAGCACTCTACGGTTTATAGTGTTGCGACCTCTTTGTAGCAAATTCGTACTTTATTACCTTTAGTGGTACTTAGTACTGAGTATAATCATAAAATGATAGACCTTGGGATTTATCTGGAGCTTTAGTTCTTTAAATACTTTAGTGTCACTGCCATGGGCGGCGTTAATAAAGCATCAACGTTGCGTAGTTGCAGTAAGTGCAAATTAGACGCTGCGTAGACATCGCGTATATGCTACGTAGTCGCTGCGTAAATCTACTCTGTAAGATGCTGTCTAGTTGAGCTACTCGTGGCACTGACTTCTAAACCAACATTATGTATACGAGTACAAGCCATGTAGAGCGACAGTGGTGAAAATGGACTAAGAGGGCACAACCAGAACCGTACTCCAAACTTAGTTCACCTTCACACATCACTTTAAGAAGTTAAAAACACGTGTTCTTAACAATTTACGAACTGAATTTTGGTCTAACTTGCAAAGTCTAGTCCCAACGAGCAGAACAACCAGTAGAGAGCGCATGCGGAGGCTACCGCGGTCACCAAACGTACGCTACTTCTAGCCATTCTCGATAGTGCTGTTCGCAACATAGCGACGATTATATCGATCTAATTTAAAATATATCGACATAATCTTTCTTATTTTTGTATTTTTATTGCTTTATTTTAAAACATGCTTATGCCCTTGGCTTTGCTAACAAATGTGCAGAGAATGAATAATATGTTTGTTGAAATAAGTACATAATACTAGTATAAAACTTTACTTGTACATAACATAAAAAACTGTAAGCGTATGATGCCTATGCCTGCCTTTCACACAAAATTTAGTTTAAGATCATTATATAAATAAAAAAGATTTCTCACCGACGCCAAAAAAATAAAGTTTTAAACAGGACACTTATTTTTTTTTACGTTTGATTACGACTAACTTTTCACAGTGTAATCTGACTTCAATGATTCTTTTTTTAAAGTCGTGGAAAGCAGGCAAAGGGATTGGGACAAGCACATACAGCCGTTTCTACTGTCCTACCGCAGCGCAGTCCACGAAAGTACGACTGTGACGCCAGCCTTCGCGAACTTTGGAAGGGAATTACGGTTGCCTGCAGATTTAATCACTGGAACTCCTCCTGATGCTCCACGTAGTGTAACAGATTACGCAAATGATTTGAGTAACAAGTTGAATGATGTTTATGAGCATATCCGACAATCCGGCCAACAGATGTCTGAGAAGATGAAGACCCGTTATGACCGCAAGGCAAACAGTAGGGGTTTCGACGAGGGCTCACTGGTGTGGTTACATAACCCAGTGCGGAGCAAGGGGAAGTCTCCGAAATTGCAAGCAAAATGGGATGGACCATACCGAGTCGTGACTAGGATCAACGATGTCACCTACCGAATACAGAAGGGTCCACGAGGTGCGCCTAAGATTGTTCATGTAGACCGATTGGCCCGATACTACAGGGCTAATGATGCTCGGGACGAGCATGTCTAAGGAGGGGGCAGTGTTACGTCGTACGTACGAGATCTTTCGAGAAAGTGCTTTTTTTTATTATTGTTTCTACATCTCGCCGGAATGTTCGTGAATATTGGCGGTATAAAAGCAGCGTGCTGACACGCGAAAGGGTCAGTCTGATTCAGGCGATACAACGAAGCGAATCGAAGTGAACTAGAAGTGCGATATCTAAGCGAATAGTGATCAGTACTGTATTTGTGATTAAGTTTAAGTGTTTTTGTGTTTAATAAAGTTATTTAATTGTCTGAGTGTTACGAGCCGGGTATGGGATAAATTAATTACTACCACTCAGACAATTAAATAACTTTATTAAACACAAAAACACTTAAACTTAATCACAAATACAGTACTGATCACTATTCGCTTAGATATCGCACTTCTAGTTCACTTCGATTCGCTTCGTTGTATCGCCTGAATCAGACTGACCCTTTCGCGTGTCAGCACGCTGCTTTTATACCGCCAATATTCACGAACATTCCGGCGAGATGTAGAAACAACAATAAAAAAAAGCACTTCCAAGAAATACAAAAGAGTAGGCAAAAAAATAATAATAGCCTACTTGTACCGAGTAAAGAAATAGGTACCTTATGCCCTCGGCGTACGGTCAAAATTACAATGACAACTAACTTCCAACCAATAATAATAGTGGAATGCTTCTCGAAGCCTTTAGCGCAAACACACTGTAATCACGTGCTTTCTCGAAAGATCTCGTACGTACGACGTAACAGTATCAAACAAAGTCAAATAATTATCGATATTTTTAAAGTACATTTTTGGAGTCACTAGATAATCCGTTGTCATTTGTTTTCAATTCTTCACCCAATCACAGCGGCGAGTCTTACCTCTCCCCCGCCGTTTTTAGGTGACTTTGATTTAGAACAAAAAATTGTCAATGATCTCTCTACTGGTTGGTGTGCTCTGTGTCTAGACCAGACTCTGCATATCTTAGGTCAGTTAGCTAGATCAACGCGTGGGCGTAGGTATGTACTATGTAGTTAGCCTAGTTTTATTACCTATTCTTTTATGTAACATGTACATGGTCATGTGGGATAGGTAATAAACGGTATCATTCATACGGGTAATGAAAATTAACTATGTTGTATTAATTAAGTGTTAACATAAAAAGGAAGATCCATCTTCAATTGATAAATTAATTACGGTTTACAGCCTAGGTACCGTTAAAGCCTAGATTCGCATGTAGGTTTATGCGTGTATTTAAACTAGTTGTTATCTGTCATTTCATTTCCGTTAAGAAAAATTATAGATACATATAATTTAGGACATACATACATACCATCACGCCTGTATTCCCCGAAGGGTTAAGGCAGAGATGTACCAATGTACACCCACAGTTCGCCGCTATGTTTAAGTCCCATGAAATAAGGGGCGAGCCTATTGCCATTAACCGAGCACAAATACTAACTCCGAGCTGCTACTGAGAATTTAATAGCAAAATCCAAAAACACTTTTTTGCTCGACCTAAAAATCGAACTCAAGAACCCCTAGGCTTACGAGGCAGTTGACAGTTCATTATTGAGGACATTGGTCCTAAATTATCCCACGGGAACAAAAAAATGAGATCAAAAGATATCTATGAAGGAACCTAAAAACTGAATTACTTTAAATGACGCAAATAGCATCAGCAATGACTTTTAGCGTTTAGCAAGTATTATCCTTGCCATGCAATATACGTTTTACAGATAAGAGATAAAAACATTTTCCATTTAGGTCTAACGGTTTGAGTTTTCCTGTAAACATAGGCTCGTATCGGATACATATATTGCTACAGGTATACATTTGTAATTACTATGGTTAAAGGATTTTATTGCTAAGAAATTATAGGAGTACGTACTCATTTCTATTTTGATCAAATCCATTATGATGTTATAAATAATAGCGACGACACGGTTTGCGCAGCGCTGAGCGAGTGGCTGCGTTGCGTGTCGCGGATTCGAATCTAGCCCAGAACAAATATTTGTATAGCCTGCAGATAGTCGTTTTGGGTCTGGCTGTTTGTGTATAAGATTTTATATGTTTGTAAACAAACCCACGATACATGAGAAATTCTTGGGGCGATGTACCTATTATTTTTTAAGGAAGGAAGAATTAAATTCTTCATTTATAATACATACACGGTGGTAGAGATATCAAAGATTTTCCATTAATGATTAACCGACGAAAAGTGTTAGGTAACGCTGAAAGAACCATGTATGACTTGCCGTAAAAGTTTGTGTCACGAGTCACGATATCCCTTCAACTGTTTATTAGTTGAATGTATAAAGGTACGAATCAACCAATAACCGATCAATAAGGTCGTTTTCAAACGTGCAGGACGTTTGTTTTGGCAACAAAAACAATGTCAAGGTGCTCCTTATTGTCATTAATTCATCAGCATTACTACTCAACACGTCTCTAGACGTTTCCTTTACAATGTAGCCTTAAGGGACCAAGGAAATACTCGTACGCATTGTTTATAGTGTATCGGAAAAGTATATGGCTATAATAAATCTTCTGAGAGTGTGTGAAAATGTGTTGTTTGTTTGTTTATAATTTTCATGTGTAGCAGTAAGAATTTGCTCCGGAAATGAGGCTTTAATAGCCGCTTTTTGTAACGCTATCTGTTGATCGATCCTTGCTCGCAACCAATCAATGGCCCAGTTTGCTATTTGAGGTTGCTAATTCTTTATTTCATGGGTTCCGAGCAGGGATTGATCTACAGAACGCTTTATTTTAAGCGGCCGTAAACTAAACGACACACACCCTGGTGTCAGAGTTTCTTAACCGCCACAAGGGCCTCTGACATGGTTACAGATGTCAGTGAAGAAAAACTTAGAAAGTACAAAAAAAAAAAAATGTTGCTCGTGTCAGTTGGACAGACTTGCAAACTGTATAATCGCCCTCTTCTGATATTAGCCAACCCACAACCCTGCTAGTTTTACCATAAGCAAAGACGAACTGGAATTAGTGTTTTTCCAGACTTCAAACATGCGACTAAATGCGATGATGGAAAACTTTAAAAGGTTAATAAAAAGCGAATCGCTAATTTAAATTATAAAAAAGCAAGACTGATCGAGCAATTAAAAACTTGTTAAATAAATGGAAAACCAGTTGAATAAGATACTGACTGATTGACTCCTGTGTTTGGCATAAAAGTTACATCATTTTAAACTTTTTAAAGTAAAGAAAATGTATTATTTCGTCGTGAAATTGAACTGGCAATCTTTGTACTACTATACAGGATAAGTTTTTAACCAGTGCGTAAATTTTTTTTGGTAGTTCAGTGTCAGTAATAGACCACATTTCCGTGTTTAGTTAAAAAAAAAAAAAAAAATATTTCATCCTTATCCGAGTTTGAAATAAGCAAAACATGGACATAATCTATTCGCCATACTATCAATGACAACTCTTGGCCGCCGCCCGGGCGCATGGCTGGGGTGAGGGGGTGGGGAATGCGCTAGCGCTGAGTGACAATAAAATATGGTTTTTAAGTATACATGTTTCGTAAGCGATAACTTTTTTTTTTAGTACTAAGACATATCAAAATAAAATATACGTGTTTAATAAAACGTGTTGAAGTTTATTATGGCAAAATTTACGCACTGGTTAAAAATTTTTCCTGTATATATAACTCGACCATTTTTATTAGAAGTAGGTAATGCAGAAAAACTTAGAAATAAAATATCAGGACTTCACTAAAGAATGAAGTTTTCTTTAATATAATTATTGAGGTTGGTATTTATAGTAGTACATTATTGTATAAGTACTTTAATTATTAATTTTATTATTTCCTATTCGTACAAGTCTAAAGCCAGCGAAGTTTAGAGCAAATCAAATAGAAGTTAGTTAAGACACAACCTCGTTTCATTGTTTCTATTTAAAAGTAAAAGGGTATGACAAAACCCCACATTCCTACGCCTGGAGCGATGCACGCGCTTCTATTTTCGTACGCTTAATTATAGAACGCATTATCTCACATTCTTTGCTTAAACTCTGAGTTAATGCTAGATAATCGTGGAATTTTAATAAGTTCTGATTAACGTCAAGATAGTGAAGTAAGTAGCTGAAATTGATCTTCTGTAAAGAAGTCAGTTTTTTTGCATGAAAGCGTTGTCACATTACACACTCCGAAATCTCTGAATTAATGCAAATTTTGTCTAGATATCATTCACACACATTACACTTCGTTTTTATACCTTTTCTCTTCTATCCAGCAATCAATATTTTTTGGGACGTAGCACCATTTCTACTCAAGCCAGATGTGAATTCACGTATGACGTGTGTAGGTGTACAATTTTTTTAGTTAATATTCCTAATAACAACTAATAATCAACTGGGTAATAATAGTTAAAATGTTTTATTTCTGGATTTTAGGCCTTTTTGTCCTTCAGTGATGATTTTGAGTAGCCCATTCGCATTTGCGGTTTTCCGGAGTTGTTGAGTTAAGGAAAACCCATTCCCACATACAAAAATACATTGAAATACTATTAACAGCTACGATATTTATTACTTTTTCCTGTCAACAATATATTCGACTCCAAAAAACTTGCCTTCAATTCTTCCGGGCCTTACCATTGAGTTGTAATGCACTTCAGTCCTTTCACGAAAACGCGAAAACAGTTTACAATCTTATCTAGTTCGTAAACGAAGGTTGTTCTTTACAAGTACCTCCGTACCTTTAAGTACGTAGCTGTTAATTGCTTCACCATTATCGGTGACACAAATGCTCACAATTACAACGCAATCAACTAATTCGACTCGTACCCTAAAATTATTTAATTACTGAAGGCTGAAGACGATATCAGCAGTTTTACCGTATTATTTTACTACCTTTTAAGAACGTTCGCATTCTAAACTCAGTTTCGAATTTGGCAAAAATGCCTCCATTTTATTTATTTTTGTCGACCATGATTGTCTCCGCAATAAGATTGCGACAAAATTATAAGCGTTTTTAATTAGTACATTTTTTTTTATAACTTAGTATTTTAGGGAAATACATCGATTTCTTGACGTCAATGACAATCACACTATTTATTAATAATTATTTGAACGGTCATGTGATTTCGCTTTTCAAAAATATGTAGAATATAATAGAGACGACTTCTAAATGTACAACGCAACGCAAATGAGTCAGCGTAAATTCGACGAAGTTATTGATGGTACCTACGTGTTTTGTTTCTTTAGATAAAGGTAATGTTTTGGAAGTGCAATTCAAAGACAATTCTTCTTTATGAATTGGTATAATTACGGAAACAACCAAATTATATACATACAGCTGTCAACGGAAGTGCAGTCTAGGAAATAAAATAGTGGATAATTAAGTACATACATACGTTTCATATTGCATTATTCTGCGCAGTGACATTGACTCGTGCCTTACACAGGTACTTTACCTAAGTACCTACAGTTGTTAAAAATACAGAGTTATCTCGAATCCGTGCACATCGCAAATTACATCTATCAAAATTAAATGCAAAAACGAGACTTTAATATCATCATTTTCCATGTAAAGCGTGATTGTCGAGTCTAGATAAAAAAGGGATTGAGGAAAATCCAAGCAGTAAACCTTGCGGTATTATCTATCGGAGTTTCGTAAAAACTGGCTTTTAAAACAGTCTGTCAATATTTACTGATTATTACTAGTTAGTACTAGATATTACTGACGTTCAAGAAATCCATCAATCTAGCGGGGACTTACAAGAATGAAAATATGGAGAATAATAAACCATTCGAGCTACTAATAGAAAATCTTTTGTGAAAAACACATGCACCTTCTTTACAAGCTTTTATATCCAAGTACATTATATATTAGAACGTTCCTATAAACGCGAAAGTTTACGAGGATAGTTTATGTTTGACTTAGATACAATTTGGCACACTGGTAGATGTTGATCTAGTTCACATAGCATAATTTTTATTCCGTGGGATAGTCATATTCCAAACTCTACGAAGACAAAGTCACGGTCAGAAGCTAGTCTTCCATGAATTTATATTCTGGGGTCATTCCGAAGCACGTATCCTGGCTAGACACGACGATATAGTATCTCGTCTCTTCAGAATCACTACAAGTACATCACGTCGAAGTATCTCAGAGGTACTTTGACTCAAGGTAGGTAAGGTAACAGTACAGGTACAGGTAGGTAATGATTCTACTATTTCAGGGTCGAAAATGTTCTAAAGGCCACTGAACTAGGAAAGGACTGTAACCCTCCAAATGCTTAGGTTTTATAAACATGGAAGGAGTTATCCGTAACAGAGAATAAACGATTATCTCCTTCTGCGAATTATGCACATGATTGCTTATCATCGTATTGCGACGAGGTCTTGCCCTAATACTTATAACATCGCTGCTAATTAACTGTTTGTAACTTCGCTTCAATAAGATACTAACCACGTTTTCCTTATTTTGTACAAAATTAATGTTTATGTTTTTGTACGCTTTTAGTACCTAATTGATATATATTTTTTACAAAGTATTTTAAGTTACGGCCACGCTTTGTGAATAAAACGATAATTAGTTTTATTTAGGAAGACAACAAGTTCGACGCTAATTTTGGCTTATTAAAGCCCGGGTACACTGGAGCGAATCACTCGGGGCCGGTCACAGGCGCAGTCATTATACCGCAGTAGTATATGCGGACAGCGGATGCCATGTGTGGTGTGAACTAGGAATTTCTTCTGTATCTTGGGCACGTTTACAAACATTTAAACTTACATACACAAACAGCCATACCCGGAACAACTTTCTGTAGGCCGTACAAATATTTGTTCCATTCGGGAATCGAATCCGTGACACGCAGTGCAGCAGCCAATCGCTCAGCCAATGCGCCGACTGTTTTGTAACATTCTTTGTCCATACATAACATACTTTTCCATACTACTGCAGTATCTGACCGCGACCGCGACCGCAAGTTATCTGCTCCAGTGTAACCGGGCTTTTACACCTTCAATTATTAATATTATGACTCTGGTAATTTTACCTTTTATAAGCTGTAAAGGATTTACCATTCGCTAATCAGTGAAGACTTTCGACATCAATTGGCAACCCGAGATATAATATTACATTTAACGGTCGCTAAGATAAAAATCGTGGTTAGAGATAGAAGGAATCAGAACATTTCATATCAAAAGCGACCTTGAACTGGCCTTATTTTAAGGTCGCTTTTGATATACATAATAAATAACAAAGTATAAAAACTATTATGTAGGCACCCAAATCATCACAACAATATACATAGGCGCAAAAAGGGGGGGGGGGGGGGGTGGGCCGGGCGCACCCCAGGCTGTAGGGCTCACCTTCCGCCTGACCGCATTGCATCGCATCGGCCAAGGCATTTTAGGGGCCAGGCCCCCCCTGAAAACTATCTCTAGATACTCTAATGACAATATAATAAAATGTTGAATAGACTATTATAACTTGTGTTTATTTATTTCGTCGATTCAGTATTTCATTTGTTTGTGTACGGTCAGTAACATCTGTTGTTTGTCACTTAAGAATTTGGGTATCCTAATTATTGGGCACAAATCCACAATCTTAAAGGTAAAACGAAATGGGTGTAAAATTAAGATGAAATAAACTCTTCTCTTTTACCTGAACAATAACAGTGATAAATGACTTTTGACGCTGACTGTAGTATGTGTCATATGTATTTCTGGGTGAAGAATATAATTACTTAATCTAGTAATAAACTTAATGCTTAAGACCTAAGTGACAAATTTAGAATAAGTACTTTAAAAGGCAAAATAAATCGTCACGTGAGTGGTGCCTCCAAAAAGAATCCAAATATATTTTCGGCAAATGGCTATTTTAAACTATCTATGCAGACATTATAGAAGAAAAACGAACCATTATTTGTAAAAAAATGTGTTTATAAAAAGGCACAGACAGAAACATTATTGACTAACTGAAGAAAAAAACGGCGTAAATAAACTACAATACCTACTAACATTAGTTTACTTATTAACATTGGTTTTAGTTATAATTAAGAAGTTATTTAATTCCTATAAAACCTACTCTGTTATCGATAATTTATAAGCGGTTTTGTTTCAGTTATTTCCTGAAAATACTGAAAAAATATAATTAGATTAATTAGCACATGAAACAATACTTTGTAGGCGATATCTAAATAAATAGGAATTCGGTAGTATGCAACGAATAATTGAATATCCTGTAAAATGTTTAGGTTAATTGCATCCGGCATCATAATTATTGCACTTCCTTCGTTTATAAGCAACAGGGAGCAGTGCAATGAGACATGATGGCAAAAATTCAGGGTATAAGTAAGTACGAAGCAAGTTAATTAAGCACAGTTGATTCGGATGGGTTGTACTCGTATTATTTTAATTACAAAGGAGAATAGGCACTTCTGGGTGGTCGGCAGCCAGTATTGAAATTAGTAGATATATATTTTAAATGAAAGTAAACGTAAGTAGTAAACACATACTTCATGTAACACTACTGTGTACTTTTTGTATGATTTATGATTTATGTGTAGATTAAACTATACAAAGTATTTTAATAACAAAAATGTATTTTATCAGTTTTTGAAGTACGCCACTGTGATATAGCTTCTACACAGTAATTGTAGGACTAAACCACATCAATTTACAGCAATATCATTCTTGGCCGCGGACCGTCCAGGCTATATACAAATTTGCCCATTCTCTATGTATACTCTTGTAATTTGTACAAGATTTGGCCGGCTAGTCGCATTTTCAATGAAGCCTCAAAGACAGAATACGGGGTGTAAAAAGAAAATAAAATACCATCACGCCTGTATTCCCCGAAGGGTTAGGCAGAGGTGTACCAATGTACACCCACAGTTCGCCGGTATATTTAGGTCCCATGTAATAGGGGGCGAGCCTATTGCCATTAACCGGGCACAAATCCAAACTCCGAGCTGCTACTGAGAATTTCACAGAAAAACCCAATAACACTTTTTGCTCGACCTGGGAATCGAACCCGGGACCCCTTGCACGGCAGTCGCACTTGCGACCACGAGACCAACGGGGCAGTCAAAGAAAAAAGAGAGCAAGAGAGAGGGCAGAGAAAAAAATACATAGTCGCTAATTGCGCTTATTGCCCATTAAACTATGTAACATGGAACAAAAAATATTACTGGGAACTTTTATTTTCAGTGTGCAAAATCTGACTGTAACCAGAAAGCTGCCAGGTTAAGATCCAGAGCAAAAAACGGTCACAATGATGGGAATAATGCTTGACTTTCGACTTCGTTAAGTGTGACGATAACATCAGACAGACATCTTTCCCCCTTTCAATTGCATAACGTTCATAATTAGTGCTATCCTTATTAGTTACTAGGACATTTGTATAGGATGGAAAAGACATCCTGGCAAAAACTTTTATCATGGATTCAATACGTGATTGTAGCGATGAAAATTTTGCCTATTTTCCTTTCCAGAACCCAAACTACATTTCCCTAAATTCAATACAATCGGCTCAGTAGTCAACAGTCACACAGAATTACTTTAGCGTTTATAATATTAGTGTGAATAATAATCACACACGCCACAGTAATGATAACTTTTAACATGACTATCTATTGTATAACAATACACATAATAATGTAGATATAATAATAGAACCTCGAATCGGAACTACGGTTCCGGTTGTAAAGGTCCCCGTCATGACGGAAACCGCTCACATTACGTTTTACAATGTATAAAATAATTTATTCATATCATTACAATGGTTGAATGAACAGCTTGTGCGATAGGTAATCTTTTATACATCAAAATTCAGCTTCCGTATGTTTATATGATATGTCCTAGTCTAGAAGGCGTCCGGAAGGGGTTTTAAAAAATTATGAAACCTGGCCATACATGAAAATGCAAGTGATTTTATTTAAAAACATTTATTATATCTGAAGCCCGGGAAAAAAATCTCAAATTCACCCAATACAGGATAAGTTTTTAACCAGTGCGTAAATTTTTTTTGGTAGTTCAGTGTCAATAATAGAACACATTTCCGTGTTTAGTTAAAAAAAAAATAAAAAAAAAATTCATCCTTATCCGAGTTTGAAATAAGCAAAACATGGACATAATCTATTCGCCATACTATCAATGACAACTCTTGGCCGCCGTCCGGGCGCAAGGCTGGGGTGAGGGGGTGGGGAATGCGCTAGCACCGAGTGACAATAAAATATGGTTTTTAAGTAAACATGTTTCGTAAGCGATAACTTTTTTTTTAGTACTAAGACATATCAAAATAAAATATACGTGTTTAATAAAACGTGTTGAAGTTTATTATGGCAAAATTTACGCACTGGTTAAAAATTTTTCCTGTATAATTATGGTGTGCCGATCCCCGGACGAAAACTTCAAGAACCACGGACGGTTCTTGAAGTTTTCGTCCGGCGACGGCAATTTAGGTGATGGCAACCCTAGCTAGTACCTACTTATGTTAAACAGAATTTCCGTTAAGTAAATAAATCAAGTTCAGCAGCTCAACCGATAAAATTATTGTAAATTAATTGCACCGTAAACATAAACACAGTTAATTAATAAATTATTGAGAATGGCTTCGGAAAATGCCTAACTAGTAATTATTTAACAATTTAGTACTGTAGTGACCTTCTTAAGCAGCCTTGACCGCTTTACCCAGTCACTGGAAAATCTTCAGAAGATAAAACAATTTAGATCCGAGTATTCGCGAAAGATCGAATAAAAAAGTTGCGTGTTGTCAATGTTTATCGATGAAAGTATCGATTACTAGTTTACGCTTACCATCCTTATTAGGTAGAGTCACCACGATACTAATAAAAAATTGAGGATAAGTTTATGTTATTACGCAGTTCATTTTGAGTAGACAAGCTTTGCAGACTTAATTGGAATTAGCGTGTCTCGAGATTAAACACAGAGATAGCAGATTTAACGGTTATTTCTCGCTCTATTTCTCTCCATATTTTTTTAATTGCTACCTCTGATTAATGTCCCACGCCGTCAAACGTTGCAAGGTTGATGCAGACCAGTTGCATATTTTTTGCTAATAAAAGTTCAAATGTTTCTTTCACGAGAATTCGTCTGGTGCAAGTTTGAGAGATGTTACATCATCCACGTGAGTCAGCGAGGATCTGCTGACGAATTTGTTTCTTGTTTCATTGCTGTCAACAATTGAGACATTTGTATGCAAATGAGGCTGAAGTGTTCAATGGAAGGTGTGTCTTGTTGATGCTGTCGTCACTTGGTGGTCGTAGTGAGCGTGTGTACACACGTTTGGCATCATATTGCGTGTTTCGTTTGTTCATGGCTTTTTGGAATTTCATCCAAGTGTTGTTGATATACGCCCGTGCTATTTTCGATTAATGATGAAGCTGAGTGCGCAGTTTTCTTATCTACATCCGCATTCATCAGCGTATTGTTCGTAAGTTTCAAGATTATCAGACCTGTCGCAGATTCGATGTGATTATTTTCCTTTACTATTTATTTGTTTATCTACGGAACCTATTTATTTATATTTACAATAAAATATTTAAAACTTTACTTACTTTACTTTACTTTACTTTGGCAATAGGCTCGCCCCCTATTACATGGGACCTAAATATACCGGCGAACTGTGGGTGTACATTGGTACACCTCTGCCTAACCCTTCGGGGAATATAGGCGTGATGGGATATTTTTTTTAAACTTTTAAATAAAAATAGAACTATTATGTGCAATTTATAAAAGACAGGGTTTTTGTGTATTACATTTTGATTGACTACAGAATTATTAAAAAAATATCTAATCTGGTTGATGTAATTTTATGATAAAGTTGCATTATTTTAGTTTGTACTTCACGATGATTGAGCAAGATGGGCAAGATCAATTATGTAAGGAGAGAAAAAAAAAAAAAAAAAACACCGGTTTCAGTTAGAAGCTCATTTAATTAGTTATAATACTGTAACTAATTAAATGAGTTTAAGTTAAAAGTAAAGGACGCGCAAAATTACTAACCATCATCATCTGCCTAGCCTTTTCCCAACTATGTTGGGGTCGGCTTCCAGTCGAACCGGATGCAGCTGAAAATCACTAACCGATTATTTAAAAAGTGTTATAAGAACAGGAAAATATAGTAACTGCCTCGAACTGAGGCTGCGAACTGCCTCGTTAGCCTAGTGGCCCTTAGCGTGACTGCAACGCAGGTCTTGTGTTCGATTCCATAGGTCGAGCAAAAAGTGTTATTGAGTTTTTCTATGGAATTCTTAATAGGAGCTCGGAGTTAGGATTTGTGCCCGGTTAATAGCAATAGGCTCGTCTCCTAGCACATGGCATCTAAAACATGCCGGCTAACTGTAGGTGTACATTGGTTTATCCCTGCCTAACCCTTCGGGGAACAGGCGTGATGGTAGGGATGTATGTATAGTAACGTAATTGATTGAAAATCAAAGATTTCAATGAGGTAATCACGAGATTAAAGCAAAAAACCTATGACCAGACACATTTTGAATTCAACGACCCGATATTAGTATAATAAGGAACAGAGCTTTTATTTATTGAAGCATTAATTTTTAAGCTTTAATCAAACTGATTCACTTTGTGAGCGATAAGGCGAGACAAGTTGAGGTCATTTCAGATTAAATCACAGTATATTAAGTCGGGGCTTTTAGAAATCCTTTGCGAAAAACCTAAGACGTTAGTGACGCACGTAGGATATAATAGTGTCTTAAATATGTACATAATTGAAGTTTGAATGTCTTTGTTGCTTTCTGAATTATCTATGTAGCTATCTACAGATAGAATACCTGGTTAACTATTGAAGAAAAAAGCTCTATCCGACTCATCTAAGCGAAGGTGGTCAGGCAAGGAAAATAAAAAAAATAACATTCGGAAATTCGAATTTTAAACCGTTAAATAATAGCCAGAAAATAGTCGCAAACAAAAACTTGTTATTTGCGTTTAGGGCCTCCGCCCACGACCGATTTTTTTGGACCGATAATCGGGCAGAAAAACGGGCCCGTTTTTTCAAAAATTTCAACGCCCACGACCGTGTTTTCGTCGGTGACTTTCGAGGGAGGAGCTTAAAATAGCGGTCAAATTTTATATCGCAACTTTTATTTGACAGAGTTACCGATAGTATAAAAATAACGTTAATAGATTTAAGGTTATTTAAGTTACAATTTATCGTAAAATTGTTTATTGACGATATTTTTATCGTTTTTTTTTAAACAATTGATCTTTCTAAGATGGAAGTAGCGTAGGACGGAGGTGTGGCGGGTCGCCCAGCTTAGCGTCGCGCTAATGTAGTGCCTAACAATACTTTGCCCGATTCTTACGAGTGAGAATAACACGCTTACTTTTACATCGTTCTGAAATCAAAAGTCATGAGATCCATCATAGTACCTAACAGAAGCTATTGGGACTATTATTTTCGATAAATAACAAAAACAAATAAAATAACACGAACATTTGTGAAATAGTAAGAACGCGAAGTAACGCTTCCTTGCAGTCAAGGCATATTTGTGTGTAAACCTTATCGACTATACATGCGTAAGGTAGCCTTTAAAGAATACATTAATCGATCAGACAGGAGCGCTACTAACATTTAACTCGAATAACAAAAAAAAATGACGAATTTCCAACATCTTCGAGACGTCTTAAAAAAAAACACGCAATAACAACTATTACTCGACTGGAGTTCCAGTGTTTCAGCTGCAGAACGATGTAAAAGTAACCGTATATGTTATTATTAGACCTGGTAACCGAACCCACGACTTCACGCTGATCAGACGCGCTTTGCGACCACAAGCCCAATATAGTTAGTCAGTGACAATTAATATAAACGTACAAAACGGCAACTTACCTAATTTAACGGTAAAAATAACGATTAATTCATATTCTATGTTAATGTTCATTAACATTATATTACTGGTAATGTTATCAAATAACGTTAATAAAGTTACTTTTTTCAAAATTTTCGAGTTCATGGAAATTAACGTTACGTAACGATTATTATTTTTTGATTTCATAACGTTAACAAGCCCTGGATTTAAGTCAGCAAGCTTAGTCGTTGAAAACGAATGTTATTTTCATTCTTAATAATTTATTAAATTCGTTTGATTATATATATTTTTAATCCATTAACGTTATTTTTATATTAACGGTAAATCTGTCAAAGGTAATTTTATAAATATTTACCGGTATTTAAAACCCGGCGTATATCAACACAATATTATTTACTTATTTAAATCACAGACGATTAATTTAGAAAACCTTGATTTACCATATTATTAATAAATAAATAAGCTTTTTAATAATAAATTATTGTTATTATTCAAATGCTTCAAACTCATAAGTACTAACTTAACATAACACCACAATTGTACACTTAATTCGCAATAACTGCTTTTGACTTTAGACTTTTGACTTTAGCAATGACACAACGTTCTTCCCTAGTAAATCCATGACGCATAGCGTAAGTGCCCCAGTGAATGAACACACCCCAGTGAATTAACAAATCTGAGTATTTTCCAAAAAATAATAAACTAAGATATTACCTTCTACTCAACGCAGTATTTTTTTTTTGTAATTGCTGCTCTTTATTCTAACATAGTAACAACATTCATGTATTGCGATACTGTTCGTTTTAAAATGACGAGCGTTTAAAGTTGGCAGTGCTGGTGTAAATTTTCTTTGTTCCGGCAAGAATTTAGGACTTGGGTCAGACGCAAATTTTTTGATATCACTTTGCAGCCGTAATTAAAGTATGTACTATAAGTTATTTATAAATTCGAGTAATGGGTAGTTATAATATATGTATCAAATCAATTTCATTGCAATTTTTGCTAGTTTTAAGTAAATTATTGAGTGTTCCAGCATTGGCATTAAAAAACGTTTGAAATCCAGTGAATAAACGACCGTTAATTCACTGACCAATCGTTAATTTCATTAAATCTAGTGAATGAACTATAACATTTTCATCATGTTAAATAAAAGCTTTCGTCATAAAAATGTAACCAATAAATAAATGAATACCACATTTTGAGTTAGTAATCATCATTTTAGAGAACGGAGAACTAACAAATACATCAAAGCTCTGAGACTCTACTCCCAAGCTCATAAAGGAAAGACGGGAACGGAACGGGCAGTCTTCAGTGGGTGCAGGTTCAGTCGGAATAAGCTCGGCTTATAAGGCAGATCCTGAAATCCATCAAACGCGACACACCTCAAATGCTGACGAAGCTGGAGACTAATGATGGCAGGATCATCTTGTCTAAACTAGAGCTTTTAGGGAGGTAGAGAAGTTCTAAAAACCCGTCTCTAGTCCAACAAAAGACCCAAGAGCTAGACTGACCTGACACTACACCGATGAGATCCCGGACGTCAGCCTATATGAGATAAATATGGCTTCTTAACAACTTAAGGACAACAAGGTGCCGGGGAAGACGGAATCACTTCTGTACTACTGAAGTGCCTATGTCCAGCAGTGGACATCGTTCGGCTCATATCAAGATGAATTGATTGATGACGTTGGCTAGGCTTATGAAGGTATATAATGATTAAGTAAGAGTTTAAAGGCTTACACTTTGTTAAAAAAAAATGATTGTGGCATATTTAGAGGCTTTTTTTTTATAGACGGGAAATCATCAAATAACTTCCCCCGCCCTGGGCGGGGCGGGAGGGAGTGTCAGACTTTTACTGACTAAAACCCGTCTATGTTCCTTCATGTGCCCTTTGCGTTCCGGGGGCGCGGTATCTCTTTCGAACAACCCGCAGAGATTTAGAGGCTAAGGATTTATGTTCATTTATTTATTCCATTTTGAACTGCATTTGATATAATAATAAGGATTTTTTGTAACTATTAATTCAACAAAAACTTGTGTTCATTCACTGGTTCTAATGCTGTACATTTACTGGAAAATTTCATTCATTCACTGGGGTTTTAGGGTATTTTTCAATATATTGCCAAATATCTAAAAAAGTATACAGGTTATGTCGTAAAACCAAGTTAAAAAATATTCTTTAGTAGACATAGATTACCAAAATATAAAACCTTTAACTTTAGAGGCAACATAATGTAATGATTTTTTGAAGTCTGAAGAATGCTTAAGTGTTCATTCACTGGAGCATTTACCCTATTTTCTATTTTTCACCGATAATCGGCGGCCAGGATGCGTACATTTTGTTTTTGGACCGTTTTTTTCTCGGCCGTGGGCGTTGATGTACTAGAATCCATACGTTCCATTCTCGCCGAGAAAAAATCGGCCGTAAAAAATCGGTCGTGGGCGGAGGCCCTTATTATTGTTTGGGAGGCAGTACACTCGAGTGCTGACTAGTCCTATCGGTTCAGACAAGACGATCAACGAACGTGACCTTGAGTAGGGTGACCATGCTGTGGGCAGTCCTGCTACTCTTTACGTTAACTATTTTATTAGTGGTAGATATTTCTTTAAATCTTTTCAAAAGTAAACGCTTAATAGATTTGATCGATTTCTTTTCAGAATCACACGTACTTTCAAGTTAGCGCCTGAATTGTCACTGTAAATTCAAAAAATTAATTTAAATCTTTCTTCATTCGGTAGCTATCTATAAAATCGGGCTATAATTCTGGCAGAAGTAGTAAGGCTTAACCTAGGACAACTGAAAGCCAAAGTCTACCTACGTTACAGCTGGCATTGTTCCGTGTCAGACAAGGTCGGCTGATGTAATACACGCGCGCATTGCACGAGACACGGTCAATGACCTTGTCGGCACGGTCTACCGCAAATGGAAATTATGGTGACCATCGCGAATGTGTGACGTAAATATGAACATAAAAATGTAGGTAAAATATGCGTCAACTAGACCAATAATACATTGGTGCAGTGACCGCAGGCGCCGCTGTTGAAGTTATGGGTTAATCCCCAAGAATTTTGCAGTATTAGTAAAGCGATTGAGGAAAATTTATTCTCAGTTGATGCTAATTATAGTTATACATCGTACCTTAACATACCATAAATGCTCTTAGTAAGGGGAAAAAGTCCCAGACCACAATATCCCAGTTATATTTATTTACCTAATTAGATAGCTACGGCACATTAATTCTATACAAACCAAATGTGTTATGTCACTACCCAGTAAGTATTAAATAACAGGACAATGTACATCCAAAATGTACGTTTAAATTCGACTTAAAATTACATACATATACACATAAACTCACGTCTTTTTCGTATGGGGGTAGGCAGAAACCACAAAACGCCACCTGCTTCGATCCTTACCATCTTTTGTCTCGTCCACGTTCATGCATCTGGTCACACAAGCACGTTGATGTACACGCGACCTTTCTGAAGAACCACACCAATAAGGTCAGGGGAGGACTTTCTACATAAAATTATACAGCTTTAAATATCCATGTAGAAATAATCAGGCACTTTGGAAAAAGGGGAAACATTTTACACAAGTTAACATTTTGGCAGAACTAAATTCGCAACTATCCCTTTCCCACCTTGAACAAAAACTACAAGTTAGCTGTAACGGTTAATCTTTTTCGGAAGGAATATATTATCAGCGAGTTCAAAGAAATCGCAACTCGGTTCTCAAAGCGGAACTAAAAGTAGGAAGTGCAAATAATACACGGAAAAACCTATTCATATCTTTATGTACGTTTAAAAATACCAGCCGGTACCTACATCCTATCAATCACGTTGAAAACGGTAGCTATGTCTTGAAAATAACTGCTTACATATTTTATAGCAATAAATATCCTGCACATAGCTTTAAATAGACTGATTGGTAGGCACTTAGTATATCATATAGGAGTGTCGGTAGCGGATCAAGTGCTTACATGAAGTACCTGTATAATCATAATATAAGTACGTAATCCGGTATTGATAGCATGTAATCAACACTTTAATAATAATAATAGGAGCCCAGTATTGCACCATAGCAGGGCAAAAGCTTCTTCTCATACAGAAAAGGTACTAGCATTGATCACACTTGCTCAAACCACGGATTGGCGTTTTCAGGCTTCTTTATAGTTAAATAGAATTATAAGTCCAGGTTTTCTCACGATACACCCCCCTTCCAACCTCCTCCTTTACAGATAAACGTACAAAGTCATATAAGTACTTGCCCGGTATCGAACCTGAAACTTTTTGTATAGAAGGCACAGCGCGAGCGGTAAAGGCGCACCACTGTGCCATCACACACATTATGACATATAAGAAACAAATATATTTAGATAATTTGTAATAAATAAGCAATTGCAATGTCATCAATCAGTTTTAATATAAGTAGTTCAAGTTCGTATCATAACCAGGTAACTAGGTACCTGCTAAGCGATGTAGATATCTTGCCATTTATAGGACCTAAACCTTCAACAATTATTTATTTACAGAATCTAGGGTTGCCTACCATAATACCTAAGTACTTCTAATTTGGCCAGGGACATATTGAATGCGAAATACGGAGAGCAGATGTCAAATGTGGCGCACGCACAACTTGGGAGAAATGTCCAGGAATAGACTGCGGCTAGCTGAGTTAATTAATTTAGTTGTTATTTTTATTCTGTGCAAAACCCAATAATATACCAGCATGCCTGTATTCCCCGAAGGGTTAGGTAGAGGTTAACCAATGTACACCCATAATTCGGTGGTATATGGGGAGCTGCTACTGAGCATTTCACAGAAAAACCGTGCGTTAGGTCACTAGGCTAACAAGGCCTAAGCTAAACCACCAAGACCCAATAAGTTTATTTTGTCAAATATGACAAGAAAACACTAAGATCTGACATAGCAAGTATAAATAGGTTGGTTACCAACAATATTTCTAGAAAGGCTGGTACCTAATTGGCCAATAAAAAAACATTCCTAACCCTACGAGGTCGCACAATTGAAAGTTCTGAATTGAACTGCTGATGTAATGAATTAACCTGTTACAGCAGACGGTTCAACCTTGCATGGGGGTCAATTGTACCGATTGCTTCGATTGAACGGTATTAGACTGATAGTCAACTTTACGACAGACAACTACGCAGCGTGTCTTGTGAATGACTCGCGTTGATATAATTTAATTATGTCAAAGGTCCAAGTTAGTTTGGTTAAGGTTACTTTATTTATAGTATTGCTCTATGAGCTTATTTGAAAAATTGTTTTAGACCCGAATTGGCGGAATGTAGTTAGTTTCACGGGTATGAACAATCATTACTTTGCATAGTAGTGTTTTTTACCCCCTTAAACCCTCAAACATTCTTAACACACCCACGACACAGGAGAAATTTCCAGTAGGGCAACTATAAAAAAAACACCTATACCTAAAGGGCTTGGAGGGCCCGGTCAGGGCAAATGCCTGCCGGGGCTGCGGGTTGTTCGAAAGAAATACCGCGCCCCCGGAACGCAAAGGGCACAAGAAAGAACATGGATTGGGTTTATTTAGCAAAAGTCTGACACCCGCTCCCGCTCCGCCCAGGTGGAAAAAAAATACCTAAAGGGTATAAAAAGACGCGTAACGAAAGTTACAAGTTGGTCCTATCAATGCGATCATATTTTCCTTGTGGGCCATACATGGAAACCTTCTGGTTACGGAGGTAATGAAAGACAAAGTTTCAACTTTATTTTACGAAAACAAGAGTTTGGAATGTTCTATATAAACTTTAAACATCCCCATTACTTTTGTACTGTTGCAGCACATGTTTTATGTCGTTTCCGAACAATATTTTTTGCTCTATTTTAGTTTGATGGACAGCATGCTTAACCCTTTTAGTGCCCAGCACCTGGCTCGCGAGTCGAACGGACTCGGGAGCCGGGTGCTGGGCACAGAAAGGGATAGTTAGCGACCATGTGATGTGACTTTACACATCATAATAATGTACCTATAGTACCATTATAATACAAAGCCCTACTGATGTTATCTTGTGTTATGTAACATTATGATGATTATGGTCATTATTTAAGTCGTGAACATAGTAAATGGCTCTCATGGCCGTCAAATGGGTATGTACCTAAGTACCTACCTACTTACATGTTTCTATAATAAGTAGATATGATTACTAAGTAACGTAGGGATGGATTCTCGTGCTCGATTTTTCATATCTACAATCTCAGTGCATGAACTGAACCTAGCGTTTATTTCTCTACATAAGATCGGCTGAGAAGATAAAAGATCCATTTATATTTTCTGTGGAAATACCTCTTGGTAACCTTCACCAGGTCTCACCAAAACAAGAAAACTTTCTGCCTATCCGCTGGCCAGTAGTATCGAGCCCTGTTTCGTATACTATAGTAATCCGAAGCATCAAGCATGACATTTCTATCTTGAATTATTTGTTTACACAACACTACCATCCGTATCAACACAATACAGGCACAGTGGCCGTGCGACTGGCTGCTGCATAGCGAGAAGACAGCAGTACGGTTGGCGCAGTGGCCGAGCGACTGACTGTGCGTGTCGCGGATTCGATGCTGGACCAATATTTGTATGGCCGACAGGTAATTATTCGGCGTCTGGTTGGGTGTGTTTATGAGTGTGATATGTAAATGTACAGGGCAACTTTATTTTTATTAAAAAAATATGTCCCTTTTTCTATATTGTGATGTCATAATTAAAACTGCCAATCTCAGTCATCATTATCATTTAATGAATCTGTTATTTACAAAAGATTTCGGTGGACTTTGTCAACAATAAGCTTCTTTGCATCTTGTACCTTTAGCGCAAGCGAGGCGTGCGCTAGGCTCTGAATAAACTTTGAAAAATTAACATTTTAACTGCTTAAAGCAACCCTTACACTTCCTTCACACTAGGGCACAAATCCCTATAAATGTTTACAGCTTTTGTTGGACACATGGATTTAAAACATTTTTTTGCATCGATGCAATGTTTTGTTAGGCACAACATTCGAAGTTCCAATCAGTCTTAGCAATGGAACTTTACGTTTTTTCAACATCGGTATTTGTGCTCTAGTGTGAATGAGCTCAACAAATCCTTAGTAAAACAACGGTCTCTCGAAATAAAAAGAGGCCTGTATTAACTGCTAGAGTGGACTTCATCAGAATGTAAATAAACATTTTCAATTGAAGTTCCAAAATTAAAGTAACTCTCGTGTATGTACTTTCGAAAATTGACAGGGGTTAATTGTGAAAGATATTCGTCAGTATTCGAAAGTAAGACTGCTACATTTTTAAACTATGAGTTACCTGCCTTTTGGCATAAAACACACGATTTCAAGAACTAAAATGGTGCCTAAGGCATATTGTTCTACAACGCCAACGCGCTCCGCACTACAAACAGTTAAAATGCTAAATATATTATTAAAATACATCGACTGAGCTGTTTACACACATAAAATGACAAATAAAACTATAAATCAATTTTATTATTTAATAAATCATAATTTAATGCATGCGCTCAATCAAAACAAATTCAACTAAAACAGAATCACAAATACAACTAATAGGTAAACAGCTCGACACTTCAAATGAATATGTAAACAATACTTTGAGCCAATACTGAATAATACAATGTTATTAAATCATATGTTAAACATTCACAATGAATGACAATGTTATCTGTGCTTCTCTGTGCTTCCATTCAATGTTAATACATAAAAATCGCCTCTAAAAATAATCATGAGATATTACAAATTCATGATTGTATTCGTGGTCGTAGAAATAAGACCAAAATATATCGTAGTCAACATGATTTTCATTTGGATCATCACGATCAACAATAAACTCTTCGGTTACATCGATACTTCAGTTAGCGTCTGCCCTCATCTTCTAAATAATTTTTAATCTTAAAAACATAATAACACTTTTGGTTTTTACATAAAGCTATATAACAACAGTAACATTAATTCATATTTTTTTGAATATTCCTTAATACGTTCTATACACTTTGTAACTTCATATCAGATTATATTAAACCTTATAAAAGAAACTTCATTAAAATTATCATTTACTTATAGGCATACAATACAATACAGGTTGTTAAAAAAGAAATATGTTCCATATTTTTTCACGTTTATCACATAAAATACCTTCTCCTAACAGCTAATTGCCTTCCACATTCCTAATGATAAAGTACGTCTAATGCTTAAAGCTAAATTATGCAGTTTATTGACAGAAAAATATCTATGACAAAAATATATATCCTATAGTTCAGATATATACACACTAATGTGGCAAGTACATAAAGCCTATATGACGTCACCTAACCGCCAAGTGTTCAGTATCGCATGTTAGATGCACGTACAATTGACTGCGTTACGTTTCACTCACTCTATGTAAACTCACTTAATATTAGCGTATTTACACCAGTAGTAGTAGGTCACGATGGCACTATAAGAGTTCTATACAATGTCAAAGATTGGAAGTGAGAATAGTCACTGCAATTCGCATTGTACTTTAATGCTTTAAAAGTGCTTCATCAAGTTTAGAAATAAGTGTACGCGAATGACGTTTCAAATATCTCTCTCGTCATAGAGTCGTATAGAAAAAAGCCAAGCTCGAAAAGTTTAACATAGTCTAGCAAGTTTAAAGGCAAAATGCTACACTAACACGATGTACACACACTATAAAATATATGAATAGGGTTTAATCGTATAAATTGATAGTCCCTTGCCACGTTTCATGGAGATATTATAAACCGTATTAAAACTGGCATCTTACATACCTATAATGACATCCGACTACTTTCAGTTCATTCATCAACCATCGACGAATTAGTCGAACATTTTAAGCCGTGTTTTAATAAGAACGGGACATGAATTAATTGTTTTACTAAGTACCCGACGTCCTAACTGCAACTTATATTTACATCTGTGCATACTATATACATTGTTACATTTGTAAAACTTTCACTGATTTAAAATTTTAATGAAAACACCAATGAATTTAGACCTTTTGACAGAAATATCTTATTGTCCGTTTTCCAAAGAGAAATAAATCCAGCGTTATGCGTGTGTATAGAAGGAGAAAATAGTGTCTAAATCTCTATGTATTTTTCTATATTCTAAGTACTTAACAGCCTATAAGTACTAACATTATTGCTAATGACAACTATGGACATTTTAGTTTCTGTTCACAAAAACTTTGCGGTGCTTGAGTATTAGTAACACATGAATGTTTTAACATCGCTTGTTGACGCTAGCACCACGACACATATATGGCACGTTGGAATATAAAACCTCACATGTCCATTCCATTATTTTCGAAATGCAAAGCGAATATACATAAACGCTTTATTGCTTGCAGTCAATTCCAGTTATTTATTAATGTCATTAACTTATGGTAACTTCGTATAAATCTTCGCATCGAAGTGTTTTTTTTTTTGTTGTTTTTTTTTTTATTTTTCTTCAACAAAATGAGTTATTTTCTAATATGAATTATCTTATTACTTAATAGCACTGTACATTACTGTTAGAAAATAATTCATTTCGTCGGTTGTATTTCAGTATATCGTACACATTACGAGAATTAATAAATACCTAATGGATTTCAAGAATCCTTTATCACAGCGTCTCCAATGTGTTGAGATCGTATTATTTGTTTAATTATTGGAGAATAAAAAAGGGTTCGTGAAATCTAATTGTATATCAAATCACCTATAACGCCCAATGTTCGGAGGTAGAATACGTCGTCGGCTAATTCGGTAGAAAAAAGTTTAAAACAGTCTTGTATGTATCGATTTGATGGATCCAAATCGACATACGGATTAATTCGAATGATTAATTTACGTCCTCGACAGAAATATAATAAATAAGTACTAAGTACAAACGTACTGGCCAATAACTTTTTATAGGAAGACAATAATTTCGTACCATGGACAAGAAAATGAGCAGAACAGTTCCATATTTAAAATAGATCACAGTTCAAAGTCGAAAAAGTTTGTTTTCACTTACTCGATTAGCCGACTACTCTTCTTAACAGTTTACCTTATAAAAGTTTTTATTCGGGTCTACCAGGTATTGATTAACCATAATAGTGACCATCGTAAATGTTAACCTTATGTACCATTTCCAGTTGCCGCTGAATAAAATGATGTCAAAAATACACTATAAACAGTTCCGTCAAATTTCTCAACAAGTTATTCAGCGTTCACACAGATAAAAAAATATTCCACCCGTTTTACAAAATTGTCCAGAGACTGAATTCGTTCAGTCGCGTTCAGTTGTTTTGTTATTAGAACTTGTGCAATATGTTTTAGATTAGTGTATTAAGGAGATAAATGTAAATGATCAAGACGAGCATAATCTGCTTCATTCCATTTCACATGCATTTTGAGCATTAACACGTTAGGCAATAGGCTCGCCCCCCATTACATGGGACCTAAAACATACCGGCGAACTGTGGGTGTGCATTGGTACACCTCTGCCTAACCCTTCGGGGAAAACAGGCGTGATGGTATGGTATGGGACATTACGCTCATCAAGCCTGACATTCGTTTAACCTTACAATGGTACAACCTAATCGTAACCTTTTACCTTGGTTCTTAAAGTCCAGTTTAGATTACGCTCAACATTCGTTTAACTTTACAATGGTACAGCCTAATCGTAAACCTTATAGCTTGGTTCTTAAAGTTCAGTTTAGAGTACGCTCTCCCTCTGCGGCGTGTCCTTCCCGTCGGGTGAGGGCGGGTCGGAGGGCGAGGCGGCGGTGCGGACTATGGCGGGAGGGCGGTGTGCCAGGGCGCCGGCACCCATCGTGATGGGAGTGTCGTCCTCATCCTCTTCGTCTCCTTCTTCTAAATCCTCGTCTATGGGCGTCAGAATGTCCATCGGTTGTTGAACTTCTTCTGGTTTTCTGTAAGTGAGAGAAAGGTCTTGTTTAAAAAACGACGGACCTAAACGAATGACGGGACTCAAATGATTATGTGATTTAAATTACATACATAGATAAACTCTTTCCCATGAGGGTGGGAAAGAGACGTGAGTTTAGGTAGAACCCACAGATCAATTTAAATCGTAACAGCTAAAGTAGGTACTTCTTCACAATACCTACCACAACCAAAGTTTATATAGCCTCTATAGTCTATCATAGCCTTGCTACCTGTCAGCAGTCTGAAATTTGTCATAAAACCTTCGTCAGAGTGCATCATCATCTGCCTAGCCTTTTCCCAACTATATTGGGGTCGGCTTCCAGTCGAACCGGATGCAGCTGAATATCAGTATTTTACATGGAGCGACTGCCTATCAGACCTCCACAACCCAGTAACGGGTAATACGATACTCTTGGTAAGACTGGTTGTTAGACTTTCTGGCTTCTGAACAGTAACGCCTGTCAAAGATCTACAAATATCAACAAAGATCTACGTCGGAGTGCATTATGATGCAAATAACGTGCATGCAAATAAAGCATAGTCAAACACTATTCTATCTCACCTGCGGAACAGAGGCGCGGCAAACGAAGTTAAAGTACTAGCTAAGAAGAACGCAGCAGCCATGTAGAATGAGGCGTCATAGTTCTTGGTAGCGTCATACACGGCGCCGGCTAGAGGAGAGCCGATCATTGCGGCGGCTCCACGGAACAGGATCAGCAGACCGAACGCGTTGGTGAGCTTGTCAAGGCCAAGTAGGTCTACTAGGATGATTGAGGTCAGGGAGATGTAGCCGGCTGGAAAGATGTTATGAATTTGTATTAAAATATATAAAAAAGTAAATTGATAAGAGTTTAAATATAGTGATAAATGAGGCTGGCATTGGAGAGAGAAAAAAATATAAACAGAAAAATTAAGGAACTTGTCTTCAAAAGCCATGTTTAAAAAAACCTTATTTTTTCTGGCCCCTATTTGTGAACCTCCTAGTTCCATAGATATTAAAGGTCAACTACGTTTTACGTTTTTTAACGTAAGCTTGTTTCTCAACTTAAACTAAAATATCTTCTTCTACACACCGATTAGTAGGTGTGTAGGGTAATAGTTGAACCGTATCTTCACTATGATAGGACTAATCTTACCATAGTGAAGATACGGTTCAACTATTACCCTAAATGATACACAAGTTAAATAGGTACTTACAAATAGCGATCCCAAAGGCGATGGCGATCGCCACGTATGTAGCGTAGGTAGTGCAGAAGGGAGTCAATCCAACTGATATCTGTAACATTTGTATCGAATCTTAGTAAGTACTTATAATTGTAACAGTGACAGTATCATGTTTAGCAGTGAACGTCCTGCAGCTGATATGACGATGATAATTATAACAAACGAAATAAAGCTTTAACATCATTGATGAAAAAGAAGTGATGAAGTTTGTTCAAGTTCATAGAACTTGTTGCCTTCTCAGATTCGTACAATACAGGTTTTGTAACCCTTTAGTGATGAGGGACCATTTGAAAAAGAAAAACCTTCCGTGGCACCACACACAGATTACTTATTCGTAAGGTTGTCCAATAAATAAACCAATTGAAAGTATTCGACGATTCGCAGTTTTGAGTTCCTCAAAATGCATCGTTGAGTTGTTCTTGTTAATAATTTTAAGATATGTAGGTCCGCCAACCACTAGTTAAACCACAGGTACAGTAAGACTTCAAAGAGCATGGTATCAGATAACATGCTCTACAGATTCTGTAGTGTATCTTACCGTAGCTATTACAAGGCAGACATTATTGAGCAAGAGCGAGTCCATCCAGGGGAAGTCAGCGACCCAGCCGCACGCGATACGACCGAACGTGTTCGTTATACCGATGATCGACAGCAGGAACGACGCTTGCGACGGTTCTACACCCTGGAAATAGGACAAAATGCATTGGATTCATTGAAAAGACTCGACCGATCACACAGTCAAAGTAATAACACTGGTTTATGGGGATAAAGTGTTAGGTACTCTACTTTTGGTCTCTGTATAAATAAATAATAAAGGTTTATTTCCTCTTAGCATTCTGCATTTTCGTTGTAAGTTGTAATATTGTCAAAAGAGGCTAAAGGCACCTTTGAATTGGGTAAAAGACATCATTCACCAATAACTCCCAAGACACAACTTGTCTAAAAAACTGTGCTATTTTCATACAAAATCTACGGGGGCCACGCGTTTAGCTAGCTTATAAAATATATGTCAATTGATCGGCGGTGTCTACTACACACTTAACATTGCACTAATTTGTTTGTTTTAGGTTGTGCTTTCAAAAATATGTTCCCTTATTTAAAAAAGAACTACACATTTTTTTAATATTGTCTGAATGCTTGTACATGTTAGTGTCATTACAATGGATATGAAAACACTCCATACAAATACAATACTGTATTATAACATTCATTAAACCCAATAAAATTCCTAGAACTTCTCAATCAAGCTCGACAACATAATTATATGACACAAACATTTATTGCGTATCACGAAACGCCCCCTTAAGTGCTAGCGTACTTGGCACGCGCAGTATATATAATTAAAGCAATAATACTATACATTATATACTATATTATTATAATTAAATCCAATTGGGATGGCTACAGGAACTTGACATGTGCAATTAATATTATATAATTCGTAGAAAATAGTAATGGTTGTGTTTTGTATGTCGCGTGTATTGTATTTTAAAAGAAAAACATGTGACCTAACTACAAATGCCAAGTGAGTATGTAATTATAGCGGTTTTTGTTGACGGTCTACAAAAATATTTTAAGAGCCGGCTAGTGACCGGCAAATATTTTGTTTACTAGTGTTAGCTTTTCTAGAAATTATCAAGGACTTGGTCAATGTGTACTTTTATAAGCTTTATTCTTTTGTTTTTCTTAAGTTTTGTAAACTTAATAACTTTCCCATGAAACACCTGAACATCCGACATGATCATCATAAACATTAGAAGGCAAATTCTTCTGAATTAAACGTTCAAAATCTAGTCGAAAACTAGTCTCAGCGCGATCAATATAAAAAAAAATGTAGAGGCACTTTTGACAGACCAATACAGACTGTTTGATAAAAAAAAAACGTTGCCCCTCACTAGAAGATTCTCCTGTATCGTGGGTGAGTTTGCAAGTATATAAACTTATAAACACACCCGAAATAATCTACAGCCCATACAAATACTTGTTCCTTTCCGAAAGCGACCCTACAACACCCAGCGCAGCAGCCAATCGCCCAGCCACTGCGCTAACCGTGTTAAATTCACCACCCTTTTATCATGTTACCTATCAGTCAGTCAATAACTATTTTAAATTTCATCTGAATCACCAAAAATCTACTCATACTTACACTAAGCCTTGCAGCATCGACGATGTACACGAAAGGTACATATAAACCAGCCATGCCGAAGATATTGGACACGCCGATCAACATGAAGGCGGGGTCGCGGAGTAAGCTCACATCTAACATTGACGAGAGGGCCGATTTGAAGGATTCCGGTAGAGACAGGCAGGGGCAGAGGTCGTATTCTGTAATTGAATGGTAGTATTGGTTTAGTATTTTATATTTGTGATGACAAAAATCAAAGCTAACTTTTGAAGGTTGATCTGATAATTAACCGCAATTTGATAATTACCTTTAAGCGCAGTATACATTGGCATAATAATAATAATAACCGTCTATTATTGTCTTACTGCAGGGCAGATAGACAAGATCTCTACTTATATAAAAAAGGCACGAGCATTGATCTAAACACTTGCTCTGGGCGGATTGGCGATTTTCGCCTTATATTAATTAAAAGGCTAGATTTCCTTCTCTGATGTCATTTGTGTCCAAGATAAACTTTGAAAGTACATATGAATTGAAAAAGTCACATCGGTACTCGCCTGGTATTGAACGGACAACCTCATAAAGAAGAAATCTTAACCACTGAGGCAACAGAACGATAGTTTAGCATGACTAATGATAATGATTATTTTTATATCCATCCTTGATGGGGGTAGTCGAGTGATGATAACAGTGTAATATGGGTGTAGACACTACTAATCATTTGACGTACTTTTTATGACCTATAAAAACGCGATTCCCCATACATTTTATACGGCGATAGGGTGCTGTGACGTCACTTATTTGCCAACTCATTTGGCTAACTTGATTTGAAAGCAACTAAAAACTAATGTCACAGGTAATTGATAGCAGGTTTTCAGGGTTAATATAAAGTGATTTTTAGTGAAGTTGTGCCTTGATTATTGATTAATGGTCTCTGGCTATTTTCCAGAACACTAGTACGCGCTACTACTACTTAGGATTCGGGCGACAATATTTTTAGTAAAAGCACCACCCTGACTCAGACTTGGTTTTTATTTTCTTTTACTTTTGCCCAGTGTTCGCTATGCGGCTGGTGCACGGAGAGCTGGTGGGACCCACCCAATCCCACTTGAGCCTGGCATCCTTTTCCCGGTTTTGAAGCGCAAAGTGGTGTTCCGTATTCTGTCTGATTTTTTACGCCCAGAATGCCGCGTTCTATTGCTTTTCGGCACACTCCAAGGCGGGACTTTAGTGACTCGGTGAGCAACCAGGTCTGAGCAGCGTTCGTTAGGACTCAGGGTGACACATTTTAGCTGTAGAAGAGCTCTTTGTGAAGCAGCTCGTCCGGAGAAGTACTACCACCATACCTATTTCTGCCGCAAAGCAGCGTTGCTGTGTTCTGGTTTGAAGGGTTTAGTGCCGGTGTAATTACAGGCACATGAGACATTTCAACTTTGTCTCTGGGATGGCAACGCATTTGCAAGGACTCTGGTGTATTGCAGATGTCTATAGGTAACGGTGACTACTTAACATCAGGTGGGCCGTCGGATTGTTTGCCATTCAATGACTTAAAAAATAAAGCATGGAAATGCTAACTTACGTTCTTGTCTCTCCAGATCGCCAGTCTGCCTACTTTGCGGCAGACTCAGCACGGAGTTCCTGTATCCTTGCAGAGACTTCTGACTCTGGTACTGAGGTAGATTCAGCACTGAGCCTGAATAGAAGATGTCTTTGCGCGACATCGGCCGTACCATGCGCGACGGCTCCCGAGGACCCGCGGATACGGACAGTTTTGAGTTGTACATCATGCTTTCGGTGTCACCCTGAAAAATTAAAGAGATTTGGTAAGTATTTTGCTCTAATTAACGTGGAAAATTTACAAAAGAAAAATAAAATCTAGTTTTTTCTATCTCACTAATACTTATAAACAGTTTGTTTGTTCTGTTTAAAGAATTTTTGTATCTGTGTCCAGACACAAAAATTCTTTCAGTGTTACACTATTGCCGAGTACCATAGGATATGTTTTATGGTATACTAGACTTCCATGCGGATAAAGCCGCGGGAAGTGCCTAGTACTGTATAAATGATGTAAAGATCTGCCCAATAACAAAAACACAAGTCAGGATAGTTCTAACAGGTAGATACTTGATTTTCACTAAATTATTCAGGAAATGTTATGATTCAAAGTGCGTACAAAATGTATGTTAAGTATCAAATATTTTATTGTGGTTTGTGGATGCATTGACAATAATGACGATACGTTTATTTATAACCTCAGTATTCATAGTTATTTGTGATAGAAAAATAGTCCAATCTACCATTTCAAACAACGATATCATAGGTACATAAAACAACAGCGTGGTACATATAAATACAATGTATTGTTACAGCAATGTGTCATTCTAAATACAATAACATGTGGTACGTATGTAGGTAAAGAGTAACAAGGGAATTACTGTTACCACGGCGCGCAGATACGTTGCGAAGCGATATAAATAAAACTTTACTCGCAAATAACACCTAATGGTTCCATTACAAATGTTTTGTTTTCAGACATATATCAGTCACTGGCTCGAATTATTTCCAGTATGTCCAACGTTCTAGAATGATTGATGGCAAGTACATGGATGTCGTTACGCAAAAAGGATCCAGCATATAAAAAATCCAAAATTCACATACTAAACACATGTGGTGTTTTAGCTCATGTTAATTACAAATGTCATATCTCTGGGTCATTTTTACTGAACGAAAATTTTATAAATTCGACCTTTTACATACCTATAGTATGTATAACCCAATTGTAGGGGATTTTTGTGGGTTGGGTCATTTTAGCGCAACAACGTCCATTTGAGTAAACTAATGACATCTATTTTAAAAGTTATCACGTATATACAGGAACCATGTTGTATTGGATACTTGCCAGTCGTTGTACATTTGGCAGACAATTACTAAAGTTCAAGGCCACAAGTCTTAGTTTTGTGGAACGATCACATGAGGAATAATGTGGCAATAAGACCATATGAATGCCCTTGACAACAATTTATTTATTGTCATTTTAAAAGTAGGTCAATTGGTTTGAACTAAATATAATTTCAACACTGTCATGTTCAGTTCGGCTTGTTTACATGAATTAGTTATATTTAGGGTGCCTAGGAGTCGTCTATGAAGTGTTAACGCCATAATTTTTCCAGTTCGATAGAGGAGCCAGAGACAGAGAGAGGCATAAACGATAGCACCATCTCTTTCCCTATTTTATCTAAGCCTAGCAGTGTGGTAGAGCATTTCTGGAACCATGCTATTTATAAGGCCTATAATAAAACGTTTGGTTTGGCATTTTTATTGAAATTATAGACACAACATCATGTGAAGGGTTTTGTATGAGCATGTGCACAACGATCAATTAATTGTGACTCTTAATTGTTCCGACTCATCAAGACGTGTTTATTAACAAGCTATATACCCCGCACTGTCACCCGAATTCAGTTACGTTTTTGAAGACTGCTCCGTTCCCGTTCGTCGTAGCGTGATGTTTTATACATGTAAACCTTCCTCTTGAATCACTCTATCTATTGATGAAAACCGCATAAAAATCCTTTGCGTAGTTGAAAAGATCTCAGAGTACAGAGAAACAGACGGCGGAAAGCGACTTTGTTTTATACTATAGTGTGTTTTTTAATCTCGTAGACCAAATTGACAGTTTCATACGTCAAATATAAAAATAATGTGCTTTCGGCTCATAGACATAAAGCATACTATTTTCAAGTTTGACGTAAGAAGCTGTCAAATCAGTCTCTGAGATTAAAAAACACACTATATGTAGAGATATAGGTAGGTATGCGCATTAGTACTCACTTCAGCATTTCTGTATTGGCTGTTCATTGAAGTTTTGGACGTTGCTTTGATTGCAGCTAGGGACGGTTTGAATCTGGAATTAGAAATAATTTATAATTAACTGATGAAATACAAAAAAAAAGATAACTATTCGAATAAATGACATCTTATGTGTTTTTTTTTGTCAAAGGCAATAATTTGTAGCGTTTAGTCGATAAGACTAGGTTCTTTTTAAGGTTTGTGATAACAGATTATTCAATACATATTTAATTAAGGCTTTATTTCTTCGTGAGCCTAGCCACTGGTGGAGCTAGTAGTTTCTAAGATTGGAAATAAATAATGTTATGCAATAAAATCTTGTTTGGAAATGTTTGACGGCAAGTCTTATAGCTACTCTATAGATTAACATAAACTAATGACAAATCACCTACGATAACTAACTAACATATAATAATAATACTACACAATAAACATGCAAAATTAAACAAAGCCTGCCGCTCTACCACCTATAAACAAGAAATGGATCAAATGTTTACACATAAAGCGCCTCCATTGATTTCTATGTTATGCGCTACTACGCGGCGTGTTCAATCAAAACATTTGACCAATTAAATCAAAGCGTCGCGACGCCATTCATGCTTGTTTTCTTCTGTCAAGTCTACTATTGGTGTCTGTCGTTTAATTTATAGATTGATCGGAGTACTATTAGCGTGATAGGAATATTCCAGGAGTGATATTAGAATGTTTTCCACAATAAAGTGTGGGTACATTCCGGTATCAGCCTCTAAATTTAAGCGTGTTGCGAGTTTTGTGGTGAATGTTGAAATGATTTCTCACAACCAAATGAAAATGAGTGTTAAAATTGAGATAAAGAATACAACACAAACAGCTATTAAGACACTTCTAAATAAGCATTGGATTCAACACCACTTTTCACAAACATCTAATTGTGTTTGATGAAATTATTGAAAAAAGCAGTACAAATCCCATAAACAACCAAGCAGATAAATCACTTGCTCAGTGTAGATACAGTCAACATCAAAAACGAATATATCAAATTTAAAAAAAAAAACATATCGATGAAAATCACAAAACCATAGAACATGTTACATTACTTATAAGTTTTAGATCACTCATCATTTTTGCGATATTTACAGTTTCCGTTTTCTTTTGCCATTGACTGTACCCTCCATCATGCTCATTACTTCCACCACATCCCACGCCGACCACTCCCCTCCACCAGGTGACCCTAAAACAAATCAATCCTACTACCTATCGCCAGACCTATCGCCGGTGCTCTGCTTGCGCTGCCTGTCGAAGAAGGGCACGGAGCCGTTCTTGGGCAGGCCCGGCGCATGCGCACTGAACGCGGGGGACGACACGTTGCGAGACATCAGCTGTTGTTGCGGGTTGACGGTCACGTTGCCGTTCTCGCCCTGTGGAACGAAATAATGGGTATGAATTTTAGTACTACAGTTAAGAGAGTCTAGACTGCGTCGTTAGCCTAGTGGTCCTAAGCGCGACTGCTACGCTAGAGAGAGCTTGGGTTCGATTCTCAGGTCGAGCAAAGTGTTATTGGGTTTTTCTTTGAAATTCTCAGTAGCAGCTCGGAGTTAGGATTTGTGCCCGGTTAATGGCAATAAGCTCACCCCTATTACATGAGACCTAAAATTTACCGGTGGACTGGGTTTAAATTGGCACACCTCTGCCTAAGCCTTCGGGGAATATAGGCGTGATGGTATTATTTTTTTTTGCCTAACTCTTTCCTAGCATGGTCTTGGCACACAATGTGCATGCTAGAAGTGTAATTGCAATTGCTTGATTACAATTAATGATGTTTTTACAACATCATTGTGTTTACTTGCCATATATTTCTATAGCGATGTATCAAAGTCAAAGCATTTCTTTCAATGAAAACATATACAAAAATCTTTGAATTGTTAAGGTGTCAGATAGTTAGTTTCAGCTAGTTGCTCGTTCCAAAACGTTGGTCGGTCTCTACAGATAAAAACGAGCAAGACACTCCACGAACGCTATTGTTTATTTATGCATGTAAAGCATCAGCACTATCATGTACTCAGCTATATCGAGAATTTTCAGTCATGTGTTGTAGGATTGGGTTTTTACAATCAGAATTATACGTACCTACACCTACATAGTAACGGATAAAAGTGATTGTAATTTGACTCGTAATGGGTTTTCATCATTTTTATTAATACTGATGATAAATTATTTCAATGTAGTGTCAACGATAAGAGCACAAAAATCCCTTTTCTGTACAAATAAATAAAATTGAAGTCTGTTTGTAATATTAAAATAACAGCTTATTTCTGTGTGTCACGGGTAATCTCCGAAACGGGTAGACCGATTTTGACAGGACTTTCGCTGGCAGGTCACTTATTGGTAACTTAGGTCATTTATTGTGGATAAAGAAGTCTAGTTCCGCGCAAGAAAAAAAAAACATGAGAAACTACCGAAATAACGGGCATAGGCTAGTTGTTAAATAACTTAACGTTATAAACGCCTTATTAATTTAATATTTATACTAACTAAATAAATTAAAGGGGAAAACTCATTCCAATAACAAGAACTAAGAAGAATAATAAAATCAATCTTTAAAAGCAACAAAACACTGCCTACTTATTGAAACTTAAATTGCTAATTAACATTTTAATAAGAAAACTTCTAAGTTCTCAATAATATTCCCCGAAGGGTACACGTGCTCCGTATTTAATTGTTTGACTTTGATTATTAAGATGCTGGGTACTTCCATCTTGTTGTTATTAACTTAATATAAACTTCGTTTAAGAGCAGTTTGTTGCTAAGTGGTGGAAATATTTGATAGATTACTTAAGTGGCCTATTATATAGACGAACGAGCAAAGTGTACGCGTGCTTATAATGGATCGGAGATTTTTTCGAGTGAAAGATGAGCGAAGAAATTTTTTGAAAAAGGCTATGAGGGATTACACTATCGTAGGTAACTGTTCGTTGACCTTTTCAGCTACAAAATTATGCAGCTCCAATAAAATTTGTCAGAACTTGTTATTGCTCTTACACATCCGTCCGTCTAACTGTCTGACCCTCTGTATCTGTATCTTTTAAACATTAAACATTTTGTATGTGTAATAGGATAGGTGGACATTTAACATTTTCACAGTATATATGTATATTACCTTAGCTGCTATAGCAACCAATTAAAACAAACGATACAACAACTAACAATTGTATAAATTAAAACTTTTTTGCTCGATCTTAATGACGTTGGTACGAAACACTTCATGTGCTCGACCAGACGGTCGAGCACATGAAGATAAAAAATATATTATTTAAAACACTGAAGAAGGGCTAGCTAGACAGCTAGCCCTTCTTCAGTGTTTTAAATAATATATTTTTTAGAGAACTTAGGAGGACGTCTTTCATCTATTCAATATTTAGCATGTGTATCGGCCTACTTAATGTCTGGCCTAGTTAAATGCGTTTGGCCGAGCTAAAGGACTTTTAAAGATACCATCCTACTATGCCAATGTTTTACAAATAATATCTAAACGTTCAATACATACCCTATGGCAAGCCTAGCAGAATTTGTCCACATCCTCAAAATTCATACAAATTTTAGTAGGTACGCAGTGTATACCCACTACATACACACAAAACTTTTGCCAATATTGGGCTCGGCCTATTTCATGATAAATATTTGACCTTTAACCCGATTATTCGATTAAGTTGACATTATGATTGGAGGTAAACAGCACACTAGTGATTGATGAGTAGAAAAAAACACAGTAGATATTTGTATTTACCGAGATTGGTATTAAACATATACAGTGACGTAACAAGCTGCTTATTTCCACAAAGTTATATCTTAATAAAAGTATATATGACAGTCATAATAATACGTCAGTTTTACGAGAATTACCACTTCGTTAGGGAGTAGCATTATTATTATCTTATGTAGAAGGAGAATAAGTACAGTAAAAAGTAACGGCAAAAAAGTGCTGTAAAGTAGGTAAATCAGTTAATCAGGGTGAATTTTTGAGATGCGACAGAAGGGCTCAAAAAGTTATGGATAGTCTCCTAGGGACGTTTTCCTGTAACTATAACGGTAAAGGCCCTTACAGTCCTGTCTCAAAAATCCACTCTGTAGGATTTTGTTTAAAGAATGTATGGCAAAATAAGCGAATAAAATCATTACCTTCTTCTTTTTCTCATCGCCGTCATCAGCAACTTTGGCTTCAGTGATTGTGGGCAGGGTAGGCACAGGTGGTACTCCGGGCATATTAGGAACTGTGGGCACGCGTGCTAAAGCTTCAAGATTCAGCGAAGAGTGTACTCCCGGGTCGATGTTCAACGGGGCCTGGCGATGCAAGATCTTTTTGTTTAGTGGTTGGTCGATGTGGAGAAGGGATGTCATATTTCGAGTTACGTTACCCCCTTATAGTTTAGTATGCGGGGGTTCTATTTTTTGTTCGCTAGTTACGTGATTTTACTGTCAAATTTACAATAGCTAACATAAAATTTGATAAATACTTGACTAAATATTCATAAACTCTAAACTACCTCTCTGACTACTAAAATAACTAATTACTCTACTAACGCGGTTTAAATCTAACGATAACATCGAGGTATGACTGTATTTGCGCCGACTACCCACAGGTAGTCACAAACTTCATGCACAACGACATCCAATGCAGAAGAAAAAGTTTAAAGACAGCATTCAAAGAAAAATTTTGCGTGCACCTTTCCCTCCAATACGGAAGTTTTGTAGAAATACAATCAATACCAGACTATTCACTTTGCAGTAATAATAGGGACAAAAGAAAGGGTAACAAAGCTTGCCAATCATTTGAAGGCATTGCCCTCTACAAGGCGTACGAATGCTGCATAATATATGAACGTGTTCCACTGAAGGGGTGGTTTATAGAACTGTTTCTATTTCAAAATAATTACTAGCTAATGCTTCTTTTTTAATTTACGTTTCTTTTCTATATCATGCAGCATTTTAAGCACTATAGTTTAGTCACTTTCTAAACTTGGGATTTCTAAGCTAGAAAAAACTAAACTTGTGTGGCAAATAGTATAATTAGCTAAGAGTGATCTGTGCTTTCAGATTTTTACATCAATAGCCAATTTGTCTAATAATTTGCTCTTTCTGAGGAATAAAGACACTTTAGAATGCTTATGTTTTTTAGGTGGACACCTAAATTATTTTAACAACAAACGTGATTTTATCCAGACTAGAGTTAACGCGGCATAAACGTCGTGTTTGCGTATCGTATAATATGTTTGATGAACACCTACGCTGAATGCGAAGGATGCCTAATGTGCAATATGATACTGATCGCCTCTACCAAAGTTTCCATCGCTTTTACCAAGGTTTCTTTTACAAAGTTTTATCGAGTTACGCCTTTATTCCCCATACGGTGCAAATTAGCTCAAAAAATTCATGCACAGACATACATGACGTATTCAAAACATGCTTCCTAATAATTTTGTTAGCACAACAAGCTGAAAGACAAGACCACTGAACAGTGTCTAGCTCAGTTCGCTAGATAAAGGTATACCACCACCTCACCTCAAGGGGGATGCGTTTCGTCACAAACAATAAAGAAAATAAAATAACTAAATGTTTTTTTTTGTGAAATTAGTGAAATTCACTGTTATTTATGGGACAGGAAAACCATCATCAAAACAATAAAATTTTAAACTACGTAAACAGTTGATTTCATATGAGGTACAACATCGCATTCAACTGCATAATGTAACGTTTTGCAAACTTTCAATTCAAGTTTATTATTCGCCAAATTTAGTGCAAGGTAATTTGAACCTTCGTCCTGTAGAAATTACGTTGTTTGTGGAATGTAGTAACGAAACGCATCACCGTAAACTTAGAATAGTAATATTAGTGAAAAGCAACTACATACAGAATCGTCTACAACGTTCACCTTCAACCTCTTCTCCATGGTCCCGTCGGGGAGTTGGACCACGAAGTAGGATCCTCCGATGGATCCTCGCTCCATCTGCAGACGCTTTTCCTCGGCCATACGTTGTAATAAGGGCTTTTCGCCTGATGTCTGTAATGTTGGGTGGTGTTTAAAGGTTATGTGAAAGAAAAAACGGCTGTGACTGTCTGTAATTAGTTTTGGATTCGTTTTGTTATTAAATATACAATAATATTAGCTTTCCTAAAGACTTTTTTTGCCTAGGTTATTGAAGTCCAAAATAAACTTAGAAAGTACCTACCCTATGTATTGAAAAAGTTACATTAGTACATGCCCGGTATTAAAATCGCAACCTCATGCGGGAGAGGCCTAGGCGCCTCGACCACTGGACTATAACAACATTTTAATAAAATAATTGTATCTGAATTGAAATAATTAAATCGTCGCATGGTGTTACTAACTTAATTATGTAAAGGATGAGAACATAATAATTATCCCTAGAATGAAAAAATAGTACCTCTAGGTATTTAAAATACTAGTAATCGTTTCCTCATATATTTGCACAAGGGATTTATGTAGATAACCTATTGAAAACCGTTTAAGTATTTATAAGCAAAGGTACACTAGTGCAATTGATTTGATTGCTGTAGGTAACTTTAACTATTACTATTCATAACCTAAAAAGAAATAAACTGCATAATTTTAAATATTTTTTACATCATTCTAGTGACAATAGTAGGTACCTACCTATCTATTTTATAAAAAGCAACGAACTAAAGTCAGATGCCTAAATCGTGTAACGCAGTGAGAATACCTACTGGTATTTTAAGATGAAAACCAGTAACGTTCTGGATTTACACGTAATAACTGTCACTTCGGCCTAGCGCGAGATATTTATATGAGAAGGCCTCTCCCACAACACCCATTTCAACGCTATCCTTTAATAAATTTATTCAGGTAGCACGTATTTATTCCCCAAAGTACACTACAGGCTGAATTTTTCAGGCCACCAAATAATTCAGCCGTTCGTCCACAGCAAAAATCACAAACCTTAGGATAGACCAAAGGCCTCATCAACGCGCCGAAAACAGCGCAGTTGAGGATCAACCCAGCAAGCAGAAGATTAGCGTTCTGCCATGACCCGAACTCATTGAGCAGGACTGCCGCTAAGGGCGCAAAGCTGAAGGTACCGACTCCTGAGCCGCAGACAGCGATACCTGTGGCTAGGGACCGTCTGGACTCGAAGTAGTAACCCACGGCTACCACTGAAGGAAGGTAGATCATACCGAAGCCGAGACCTGCGGACAAAAGGCTGGTTCAAACGTTGAGGAAAATAACACATAATACTGTTCGATTAACGCATATTGTTGATATTAATTCTTGATTAACCTTTGTTAATAACAAAGGACAAATAAATGTATAAGCTACTTTGTATTCTATACTGCGCAATTTGTGATTTGAAAAGAATATTATGCACAATTATGATTTGCATAGAATAATAATAGACTAGTACGACTGCGACTTTTTTTAACTAAAAGAAAATATCTTAACTCTGACACTAACAAAGAAGAGGAACTTACAAAGAGTTCATTCATCCAGTACTCGAATGACTTGTCAAGTTCAAAGAAAAACGCATTGTTTGTTTGTTGTATTGCTCTCAAAGCTGTGTGCCATTCAAAAAGGTTTGTTTTCACAATAACACCACCAGCTTTTGAGCAAGCATCTGCATGTTTTGATAAACCCTCGTTGCTATGCAAAACAAAATCAAAAGAGGTAAAACACTATGATTAGTGACTGTTGCTCAATTTGGCATACTCCCAAATTGCAGAGAACTTTGACCAATTTGCCTGAGGTGTCTACGTCACGTAATATTGGCGTGCGATAAAAAACATGAGACCGTCGTGAAGTCGGTAATTCACTGCGCGTGGACATTGACATCTCACTCGCTTCGTTAGCACCCAGTCACGGGTGCTTTAACAAAGGGTTCTTAGCTTACAGTTCATGAATAAAATGTATTTCGGGAAACTTCGGTTTATCCAAATTATACACAATACTATGCACGCAACAAACATTATGTTAACGAACTTCTTATCGATTGTTTAAGCATATAATATTATTTCGTTAAATAATTAGGACATTATAGGCCCGATAAGATAATAAGAGTTATTCACTTGTGCAGTTGTTATTATACATCCTCTTCGCTGTGCATAGGATCATTATTCTTGTTAATATCTACGTAAGTTTTATTACTAAATATGTCTTCAGACATTCCCACGTTGTTCCCTACCGGTTCATAAAGGTGTTCGACCCTTCTGACTTCATCCCTGTCTACGACCTTGGATAGTTACTGAGCAACATCTTAATGTTGTCCCTAAAAGCTGTTAACGCCATTAACAAGAAAGCATTATGCCATAATGTTTAATTACGTGATAATATTTTAGTGTTTCATTTAGCTGTATGTGTAAAAACAAATTCTGAATTATGATACGCAGTGATATGACTCAGTGTTTGTTGTCGGCCCACAAATCGGTATTTGAAACCGCACAAAGGAGTTCGGACGGGTTGTTGCCTGCTGCAAAGAGGTCGTCGCCACTTTACAAACGTATGCGTCACTTCCCAGTACAATATTCCACTTTTCTCATCAAATAATTAATCATCAATTTGCACACAATGTTAATAGTACAATGAATCTACATTTCACCCAGATTCCTTTCAAAGAATACGACTAGTAACCAGGTACAAAATATAGGTTAGTTGGTTTATTTATTTAACAAGAGACTATTAAGTAGGTAGTAAATACATGATAAATCAGAGAAAAAATACATTCTAGTTCATTTAAACAAGTAATATTTTGATACCTAAGGAGAGATAAGGCAATCTTCACAATGGCCTATTTTCATTATTTGAATACATTCGTCAGTTTGATACGAGTGCGAAATAAAAACAAAGTATCAAAATCTTAAAGTTCAGTCGTTATACTAAGAAAGTAAGGAATACTTCTAAGCGCTACAGAGTAAATACCCAATAGACTTGGTCGTAAACAAAAAAATTGGCAGCAAGACTGAAAAGTTGAATGAATTTTCAGAACAGTTTCTTGGAAAATCTACACAACAAGCTTCGAGGTCAAATACAAGATCCAAGACAAGAAAACGTTTCTTTACAGTTTTGTTTTCTTTGCTCACCACTAAACGTTATTTCGAAAGAGATCCCTTTTGTTATGCAGTCTACTGGCTTCATTCTACATTTATTTTCGTTACCATTGTGATTTGCAAGGAACAAATATCCTACTACTATTATAAAGGCGAAAGTTTGTATGTATGGATGTATGGATGGATGTTTGTTACTCTTTCACGCTTAAACGGCTGAATGGATCTGGATGAAATTTGGCACAAAGATAGATTATAGTCTGGAATAACACATAGGCTACTTTTTATCCCGGGAAAATGTACGGTACCCGTAGGATAACACATCAACTGTGACGCGGACGAAGTCGCGGGCAGAAGCTAGTTTATCATAAATCATACAATTTTAAAAACGGAAACTCAGTGCAAAAGATAGTGTCATACAAATCAGCTAATGCATGAAAACAGAATTCGTTGTAGGTAGTTATATTTGTTAGCAACTAACGATAACGTGTTTTCGTATCATCCTACTACTATTATAAAGGCGAAAGTTTGTATGTATGGATGTATGGATGTTTGTTACTCTTTCACGCTTAAACGGCTGAATGGGTCTGGATGAAATTTGGCACAAAGATAGATTATAGTCTGGAATAACACATAGGCTACTTTTTATCCCGGGAAAATGTACGGTACCCGTAGGATAACACATCAACTGTGACGCGGACGAAGTCGCGGGCAGAAGCTAGTATTATATACAGGGCGCCATGTTGTTAATATTTAGTACCTACACACTTTAGTAATATAATGTGCAAATAGTAGTTCTATCACAACATCTTCCGCAGTCAGCACAAAATCTGCTTTCAATCGTTTGCTTCAAAATTTGCAAGACGGATCTATAAATTAATTCGTTTATTTACTACGTTTTGAATGGTCTAGTCTACTTCTGGCGTGAAACAGTATTTCCGAATAGCGTCGACATTGAGACTCGATGATCTCAGAGGTTGGCTGCCAACAGGGATCACTAAAAGTAGTGCTAAACGGACGTGCTAATTATTAACACCTTTAAATTTTAAGGCTGACATGATGTCTTTGAATGGTTCCTAGGATTTTCTCACGTGTTGATATCAGTATCACGATTTACCCAAAAGACGGAAAGGTGGATGATCCAGCAACGAAAACGTACTAAAATAACCAGCATAGCGTAGGTACTGAATATTTTAGGACCGTAGTGAAGTTAACGATGTATTTTTCCATCGTCTAAACCTTGAATGCCCGCCATAAGATACATGAATTAGGTCACGTTGGATATTGAGAATACTGTTGACGATCTCCGTGTAACATTGTAAAACAATCATGAGCCAGTTATTAACTCTTAAAATAGCAATAGTGTGTAAGTTGTACTGCGTGTACAATTAAAGACAATCTTATATTCTAGCCTAGTAAGGCGCCATGTCGTCTGCAGCAGCTGGCAACTAGCCAACTGTCCCGTGTTCAAATGACCTTGAAATAAGATTCTATGTCCGCCACAGACTCTTCATTTGTCTTTTAATTAAGCCAATCAGGCAAGCAAAGGTTAATTGCTGGTTGAGAACTGTTTTACTCTGAAGTACGTATAGGTTTGTCGAGTCTTTAACTGAAAAGAGGTTACGTTGGGTTTTCCGAGAACGAAGCACCTTTACCAGGAAACTTTCCCCTTTCATGAACTACGCCCCTTCTGCATAGCGACATAACATAGCCGAGGTATAGCGACCCCGATCAGTTATTTAAGTCGGCAGGCACGACACCGATGCATTATTGGAATGGAAAAGCCCACTTTTCCTCGAATTCACCTAATTGCTAGAAGGGCTTAACACTTGGAACTAAAGCGACATTTAAGCCTTTTCGTTCACATTGGTGTCTGTTGGCAATTGTCCAATTTCACACACGGGCTGTTGCCTCTGTTTTCAAGGGTTCGAGAGAACAAAGAACGTGTCGAAACGGTTTTAATATTTGAAGTATCTCGCTTTATCGAACAAAAGGCAGGACAAAAACCGAAGAAAATTTTCTGAAGATACAAGTTCGTTTGAATAAAATTACAAATATTGTTTCTTAGACTTGGCGGTCACCTTTTTCGTTTTATTATTCGACCGACGTGTCTGGATCTTGTAGAAGACGTGTCGGTGAAACTTTAAAGTGGGTAAATTCTGCGTTTTCAATGTATGATCAGTTAAGATCGGATAGGTAGGATTCTAGGATTGTAGGTTAGGATATATAAGTGAGCTAGAAAAAGTCGTGAAGTTTTCTATCTCTATTATTACGTGTCCTTCAAACCCTTTACTTTATCGACTGGCCATGACAGTGACACACAAAGTAATTACCAAAGTACTAAACACATTTACGTGATTAACAAGAAACCTCGATAGCTACTCGTATATCGATCCCTGGTAATTTCCCCTAGGATCAGCTGTAACTCGATAGTTATTAGAAAACATGTTGTTATAAGGACATCACTTCACGAGAGAGCTTTTATCTTTCAACAACTCGTAAATAAGACCGATTAAAGGAATTAAGAACGGTACTTTCCCTAAGGGCATTGTAGTCATCATCATCTGCTTAGCCTTTTCCCAACTAAGGGCGTTCTAGTACTTCTAGCTAAAGATTTCAATAAAAAGTTATTTCATTTGAATATTTAGGGACAAAATTGGGTGTTCAATGTAATTATTTACGTACAATATATAAATGGTCGGACAAATAATTCCATGAAAAGAAGCAATGCTCAGTAATAAAGAATATTTGGCAGGTAGGTATACTTAACCGACACAAATTAAGCAGAAAATAGCAGTAAACTAACACTTTATTATTATACCATACACTTATTGAAAGGTATCAGAAGCAGCAGTATAGTTTCTCCTTTTATGATATCAAAGTTAAAACCTAATCTAAGTTTCACAATAAGACTAAACTTGAATCAAATCAGTTCACGTAAACCGGATTCACGTAGTATAAAAGAAGCTTCCGAAAGCTGAAACTTTCTCGGTGATACAGTAAAAGTTTTGCGAATACACAACCTTGCACTCAAATATATAGGTGTATTACGATCAGCTGTGTGATTCTGTAAGACCTCGTTCTAAACTTCGAATCTGAATCCGCTGTGACTTTCTTGATTGGCATTCTAAAAACTCGGTTGATAATTCGAATTTACACTAGCGCCACTCTTGCGAGCGTGTCAGCGAGTTAAACTAAATTGACGGGGAAATTTTGACAGATAAAATATGAGATCAAGTAAGAAGTGGCATTCTATATGGTAATTCCACCGTCACTTCGACACTCACTTCGCACTTCAAAGTGTCAAATAAATCAATGTCATTTTCACCCTTAAGCGAAGTGTGGGTGAATAGCGACGTGAGATGCGAGTTCATGTCTGATTCTACAGGATCGACGTACTGTACTCTCAATGACGAAGCTACATTATAATAAAATATCTTTAAAAACAACAAAGAACGTAAGAAACAATTTCACAGCAACGCTTTAAATTCTGTCAAAAATAAACTGTTACTGTGTCTAATGAAAACAAAAGTCTTTGTTCTGCGCGACGGAACCATTTTATGGTATTATGGGAAATGCACATCACATTATTATTATAGCAATTTTAAATACCTTACTAAAGTATTATTAATCGTCTATTTGACTCATTTGTTGATGTTGGACATAATAGAGTCATCAGCAATGAGCTGTCAGAATAATTTGCATATTCGCATAATGTTAGTTGTTGCTAAGCACTATAATTGGAAACTTGAAACGTTAATAATCATCGAGTACTGTGTGTGGTGATATTATTATGTTGTACATGTGCTACTATACCTAATTACTTATGTCTCTACGAATATCCAGTTGTATAATAATTATCTAACAGTCACACAGAATGGTTCCATTTGACCTCATTTCGCATCTGTTATTACGACCATTTGTGGTGCAGAATATGAATCAGATAAATGTATACTTCAACGGGTATCCTTTAAGTCTTATGTTCGCTAAACCACGGTATGAAGGACGGTTGGCAGCGGCTGAGCGACGCCACCCCATAACTATGCCAACGTGCCAAGGCCAGCGGACATTTGCATAACTCTTACGTTCCACACGAGTCCTGCAAACCGTTTTATTGCCAAGCCATTCTAAATATACTTAAAGTCAATACAAATAGCTTTAAAATTCCCAGACTTAATTGCCTGAAACCAGACGACAGAAAAGGCTGAAAAGTCAATCATGTTCTCAGTAAAGAATTAATTCATTTCAATCTAGCTGAAATTCGATAACATAGGATTGGCAACGGATTACGAAACGCAAATTTGTTGTTGTCACGTTTACATGAATACTTGCTGACGTGTTTCCGCTTGGGAGAAATTGTTTCAGGAATTTTGTGCTGGTAATTCCAGTTTATTTTGAGGACATAGGTAATTCCAGTTTATTTTGAGGACATAAATTGAACTCGTTAATTTTTATACGAGGATAACAGAGTACGTAGTAAAGCATGACGATAGTAAATAGGGTACAATAGATTTCTTGGAAGACGCGATTAAGATCCAAGTGCAAGAAACAACATAGTTGCGATCATTGAATCAAAGGCATCCATCACCGCTGGCCCGTGTGACTTTGTGGTAAATATGGTAGTACGAAGACACATACGCTAGATATTTACGTCAACGTAACCTAGACATTGATTGATGGTACTGTGAGAAAAGATTAATCCACGTTTTATAGTACACATATGTATTTCTCATTTATCAAGAAATATCATGAAACGCTTCCGCTATTGTCTGCTGGCCTTAGAATCTGTCGCCAACTAACTGAGAAGGTTAAAACCTATCTATTCTCTGTTGTATATGCTCGTAAATTTATAGTTCACATTCTATGCTGTACCTAGCTAAACCTTTTACGAAAAGATAAGAAACATAATTGTCATTTTAAATACAAATTAAACAAATGAAGACTCACCTCCGATCAACCCATATGTGATCATCATCATGGTAACACTCTTGCTGAACGTAGACAGGACGAAGGCAGTAGCTGCGACAAACGAGCCGGCGACGCACACGGCCCGGCACCCGAACTTGTTGCATAACGCCGACACCACCGGACCTGCCGACAACATTGATTTTCTTTATAAACAAGCAAAAGAAACCAACATATTTCGTAAAGATTTGCGTAACAATAACAACCCTAAAGTTTAAGGAGTGGGAGGGTGCCTTAAATACTTCCACAGTTGAATTATCCTAAAAGATTCGATACAGTTCTTATAAGGAAACCGTATCGCAATTAATTATGAGGTTACAGCTAATAACTTTCCTAATATAGTAAAACTAATTAAGTACGTTTGCCTCTGAACCTAGAAATCTTGATTGGCATTTACGTAAGCAAAGCAGTTATAATTAATATTTTGTTGAGGAAATGAAACAATATTAAGAAAACTTGATCTTAGAGTAAGAGTTTTTCATTTTTAGCTTTTTATAAAGATGAAGAGTTTGTTTTTTTAAACACGCTATTTTCTGGATTTTGAAAAATATTTTTTTCATAGGAAGCTACAAGCGGACAAAGTCACGGGCCATAAAAGTTATAAATGTGCAAGATCATCCTAGAGAGTAGGTCATTGATATTGTGCCAATTCTGTAAAGGATAAAGTGGATAAGGCAAATGATACACATTTGCATTCTAATCTAACGGTGCGATTATCGCGACAAACACAACATTTATTTCTCACGCAAGTTACGGTAAACATATTATTAAGTAAGAACATTATCAATAACAGTCAAGTGACCACCTTGGTATTAAAACCTACATTGCAAACTTGATCGGAGGTACTCGTTGTATTATTTAAATACTTGCAACAGTTCAAGGAATCGACGCATCGTCATAAAAGATTCATTTTACTGCAAACACGCGTATTTATTTTATTCTTATAAGGACTTTTATGGGGCCGTTTGCAGAGTTATGGAACTTTCACACAGTTTTGTAAGACAGATACAGAGAAATCGTGGAATGCCTTATACTGTTTGCAATCCACACTTGAATAATGGACGGTGCAAGAGGGTATATCTCATTAAATTAAAAATCATACTACTATGTACAATATTAGACAAGAGGCTCAACCAACACCTGATGAGGCTTTCGTTGGGCAGTCGGTGCAAAGCTTGACTCAGAAAGCTGTATTCCTGAATATGGAGCGTATTGTCCGGAGATTCCATAGGCCGTTTGTCCACCGCCGCCGTCACCGTCACGTCAACGAGAACGAGATGACGGCGCCGAAGTACTGGTACATGGACTACTATGGCCGCGTGTCCACCGCAAGTCCGTCACCCGAGCACCGTCATCTCGGCCGCCGAGATTCGAGTAGATCGGCGTGACCTGTGCCGGCAACGCGGCAATACAAAACACTATACTAGAAAGGTTTAGGTAGTTAACTAAAGATAAACAAATTGTAGAAAGGGATTTTTATAGTTGACACTTTCTTGTTTAAAAAATCTTTTAAACAAAAAAAAAAACAACCGCCTTCAAAAACTAAAAAAGTTAAAAATAACTTTAGCTTTGGAAGTTGGTTCTGTTTGTTGTTTTGTATTGCCACCGACTTCCAAAGCTAAAATTATTTTTCACTTTTTTAATTTTTGAAGCCGGTTGTTTTTTTTTTTGTTTTTTAGTATCAACTTCCTGTCATCCAAATCCACGAAGGATTTACTAGTCAAGTTAATTTACGTAGTAAATTAACGTTAATTTACGTAGTAAATTAACTTGACAACACTAAAAAGTCATAAGAAAGCAGAATACTTATGCGATTTCGTTTACTTGGAGGACGAATTTTCGAATACTACTGAATATATCTGTGTTACCCTTTGTAAACAATGCTTAGATATGCTATAGCAACAATCGCGGTTAATCTGCTGTTATTTATTGAAGAGTTCCCTCGATTTCTACAAGATCCCATCATCAGATATTGAAATGGTGACAATGGGACCACACGGAAAGCACCAGCTTTCAAATAAAGAATCATGACGCCTTCGAACGTACAAAAGCAGAGCAAGCAATTGTCGCCGGTTGAAACTAGCCCCTTCTAGTTTTTTTTTATTTCTATTAAAAAGGATAACGCGACTACCACCCAATACAAACCTGTAGAAATGAACCAACGATAATATCGGCGCGGTGGACAAACGATCGCCGTCACGTCATCTTAAACTCGGCCCGAAATAATCTCGTTCTCGTTGACGTGACGGTGACGGCGGCGGTGGACAAACGGCCTTATCCAAAGAGCCGTGATATTTCTAAAAATATTTTTATGTATGTCAAATAAATAAATAAAGTAATAATATTAATGTCCAATCATAAAGTAGATAAATTGATATCAGTAGCTACAAATTGTTAACAATCATGCCTATGATTTGACAACAGATAAAAGATAAATTGGTTTGCCAAAATAAATTAATCACTTGTTTCAGATAAATATGTGCGTGCGACTGAAAATCAACGTAATCACACTAATATTATAAAGGCAAAAGTTTGTATGTTTGTCTCTTCTTCACGCTCAAACGGCTTATCGGATTTGGATGAAATTTGGCATTGAGATAGATTGTAGTGTGGAATAACACAAATGATACTTTTTATCCCGGGAGAATGTACAGTTCCCGTGGGATAATATATCAAATTTGCCGCGGAGGAAGTCGCGGGCAGAAGCTAGTAGAATCTATATAGCCCAAATCAAAGTTCATAGACAGATAAGGTACTTTGAAATGTTAGGGTCACTATGCCAGGTCTTCTTGATAAGATACTTTCGCTTACACACACACAAAACTGCACAACAGACCCGATTTCAGCAAAAATGTTTTCTAGGACAATTTTATTTATCGTTCCATAGCTGTATCTTCGATCGTAATCGAGTACTTTCAATCAGGTCAATGGCAGTTTAAAATAGATAAAATAAGATAGGTCCGATCGGCGGATAAAATCCTGATACGTAAACTTAGTATGAGATGACGTTATTACTTAATAAAACACATGAGAATTATGTATTTTTGTATAGGAACAACTTTATTCGATATTTTAGTAATGGAGATCGGTCTCAGATAGGCTTGAAAATATCAATCGACACGAAGAATAATTTGTATTTATATGATAAAAACATTACACAAAAACCCGGCTAAGTGCAAGTCAGATTTGCACATGAAACAGTTCTGTACCGCCGTACAATATTTAATACTACATGCAAAAAAAACACGTGTCTTGTATGGGGATCGTTTAAATTTTTGCCTTTATATTATTTTTTGGCATAAATACACACTGGGGAAATTTCAACTTTACCTATTACGGATTAAGAGATAGAGCCCACTGACAGACGGGCGGACGGACACCGGACGTTTCAGTAATGCGTTTCACTGAGTCAAGTAGTGCGGACATTTCAAACTAATCCTGATAGATTTATCTACCACTAATGCAGTGTACTCGGTTATCATAACGGTTACTAGGTACTTGCAATGAACCGAGTTAACAACGGCACGGTTATTTCATTTTACTGCATGCGTTTCAAGTGTGTGTTACTATAGGGATACGATATCAGTAACAACAGATTTATTCCTATATCTTTTTAGATAATCTAATGTGTAAAAATGTAGAAGTAAATACGACTAATCATATTGACTTGTAAATTGTTTAACAGGCTGTATAATTCTCTAACATAATTTTCCTTTAAGCTATGCCGGTTAGATTTTCCACAAGATTTTCAGAAAGCCTTGTCCGATAACGGGATATCGCTAGATGCGGGCAGCGCAGAGCCAGTCATTGTGGCTATCTCTACGGGAGGCCTATGTCCAGCAGCGGACGTAATACGGCTGATATGAAGATAATGACGACGACGTCCGATTCGATCAACACGCATAGATAGGTGTACGTAAACAAATAACCTTATATGGTATGCACATGAGGAAAATCTTGTTAAAAAACAAATTTAAATCTGCTAATATCTTGAGAAAACTCCGGAGAATCTCGTCATCATAATTATCTCTCAAGTATAAGGTCGGTAATAAGACAAGATTGTTATGCGATTAATTTGTTGTTTGTAGGATGTTAATACCGTGGAGCATTATAATCCATATTAATATTATAAATGCGAAAGTAACTCTGTTTGCTATACTTCCACGCCTAAGCTGCCGCCTAACCGATATTGGTGAAATTTGGTATAGAGATAGATTAGATCTTGGATAATGGACATAGCTACCTTTTCTCGCCAGAAATGGTTTAAGGGGTTAAAATAGGGACTGGAAGGCTGTATGGGAGTCCTGCGATATTGAAAAAAAAAATGTATTTGGGAACTTGGCAGCCCAAAGTAACTATTCCACGAGGACAAAGTCGCGGGCAAAAGCAAGTAATACGGATATATTTGCTTACTCATGAACATTAGCTGCATAAATCTAGTTAGATACAACGATAGGTACTAGGTACAATCCACACATGAATAATGGATGGTGTGCATGTGACAACGCGAACGTGACCTGAATTGATAGGAAATGAACGAGCGTTCGATTGCAATGGCGTCCAAAAAGGAGGAATGCTAAAAGGCCTTTGAAATTACTGATGTCAATTAAGATCCATCCGTCAAATAAGAGTCCGAATTCAATGTTGTATCTATTTCACATGAATTCGTAGAATCGAGGGAGATAATTATCTTTGTATGTGTGAGTACTATGAACTAGCTTCTGGAACTAATGTCGATGTAATAATTGTTGGACTAACAAATTGAACAATCTAACACAGTGTCGGTAACTAACATTACAAAAAGTAAGTACATAATAAATTGTCATACACAATATCACACCTTTATTCACCGAAGGGTTAGGCAGAGGTGTACCAATATATACCCACAGGCCGCCGGTATGTTTTAGGTCTCATGTAATAGGGGGGCGAGCCAGAAACATAATAAATGATCACACATCATTACGCCTGTTTTCCCGAAAGGGTTTGGCTGAGGTGTACCAATGTAAACCGACAATCCGCCGGTATAATTTAGGTCCCATGTAAATAGGGGCTAACTCCGAGGAGCTACTGAGAATTTCACAGAAAGGCCCAGTAACACTTTGCTCCGCCTCGGAATCGCACCCAAGACCTCTAGCGTAGCAGTCGCGCTAAACACCACTAGGCTAACGAGGCAGTTAGCCAGAAGCAGTAGGTACATAATAAATGATTGATATCATCATAAATCTTACCAGCAGCCAGATAAAATCCTGACAGCAAACTGCCGACCCACGCGACAGTGCCTTTGCCCTCGCCGAAATACGTCACTAGTTCTGGTAGGAATATGCCGAATGTGTAAGCTATGCCGTCCACGATCATGTTGCACATGAAGGATGCGAAGACCACCACCCAGCCGTAGCCCCCGTCGGGGGGAGGGGGCAGGGCATAGTCGTAGGCTTCATCGTCGTCGGCGTCCGCGGCTGCGCCTTCCGCCGTCAGTCTTGCTGCTTCTTCGCATGACGTCTCACTTTCCGTCTGTAACAAAGAAATGATAGCTTTTTATTTTTTAATCACCACTGCGGCTTTTGATAGGAGAATAAAAGAGGCGACGCGCGCACGATCAAACTCAATGCAGTTACGTTGCAGTAGTAGGTATGTAGAATTATATGAGGTGAAAGTATACAATAATCACTGTGTGAGCGTGCCCATGCCCATTGCTTTTTTCTACGGGTAAGTACGCAACACTAAATGGGTCATAAATATAGGGTAGGTGCTGTCAGTTAAAAAAAGATTCCAACCTCAGGAAATGTGTCATGCGTAGCTGTAATTACTACGCCTACGCAAGGCGCCAGTATCAACGATCAAAATTAATTTGCACAAATATTTCAGTCACTTCATGGACGAGTCATATCATACCAGCAAACAGATCATCTAAAAATAAACCGTTGCGACGTGTATTTAGGGTGCCCTATCAATCACGTACGTCATTAGATTCACTCCTTTTTTTAGGTTCATCTTTTGCTGTAATTTAAACAGCTTTTACTGGCACTGGCAGACTCATCAAAGCTTTAAGTTTAACGTACACATTAAAATTAACGTGTCGTTAATTCAAATCTATTACGTCATGTTGATTTCATTATTATTGTACGTATTTAACATGCTTTATTGTCGTCAGTCGTAAATCTTATAAACGTTTGCAATAAAACGTTTGCTTAACGAGCCACTGGAATTTTACTGTTCGTAACTTAATTTTCCGAGCCTGAAAAACTTTATTCTGAGCTACGAGACGCGGCCTACGTAGAAAACTACGACGATCAATAACGTTACCATTTTTCAATTTACGAAAAACGGCTGTCTTATGTCGGAAAGTTACTTGTTAATGTCACGGCCCTTGCCACAACAATTACCTAAGTTTTTCATTTTGAAGGCCTAATCTAATTAATAACGTTCAAAATCGCAACCATAGTCGCAATATCATCCCAGCGAAAATTAATGCCAAAATATTGACAAAAATGTTTGAAAAATAGAGGATTGTTTGCCTAATTAAGACTGAAAATAGATTGCAAACGTTCTTAAAAGTTAGCAGAATTGAATGTTGAATATCGAACACGTGGAAGTACCCACTATACAAGTGCCTACACACTATACGCCTATTGTAAATAACTGGAATACAATGAGACAATTTTATTCACAGTTGCAATCAGTTCTTTGTTATTGAAATAAAAGAAACACTCCGTAGCTAGATGAAAAACTGCATAGATTGGACTTTTGCACGAAATTGAAAATGTTGCGGTTGTTTGCAACTGCAGGAACAGTCACAAAGTGGTAATATGATTTTGTTATTGTAGCAGGCATTTGCTCATGTTATCTGTACCCAACCTAGTTCTAAGTGCAATGACTATACACCAAGGCATGCATAAATAATAAACACTGATGATAAAATATTCAACAAGTAAATGTGTGCTTTAATAAATTATGTCACAGTTCAAAATACTTGTGTGGACATCTCTTTGTTGGCAACATGAGCTGTGTTTCATTATCATTTTATCAATTCTTTGTTTGCCGCCGCGTCATACCAGTTGTCAAGCTCGGTGCTAGAACTATCGATACTCGAACAATAAGTAGTATATACCGAGTATATAAGAACTCAAAGAGAACACAAAGGGTACCTATATAAGAGTACATGCAATGTTATGTGATAATTTAAAAGGTGTTGCTACGGGCTGACCCTAAAATATACCTATAACCATAAGCAAGCATAACCTTTTAAATATTGACGCCAAGGGTAAATAAACTGATACACACGTATGTTATGTGTATGACGCAACCCATGTACCTACATCAGTTACCTGGAACCGACAGTAAAACAAGTGAAATCCGAGTAGTCGCTACTCGAAGCTCATAGTTCGACGCGGTTGTTTACATCAAAGTTCGAACACGTGCTGCCAACCTGCCGTTTCTACTCGGCGTATCTTAAATGATACCAATTTAAAATAATATAAACAATGCGGCAGCGCTGAGTCGGCTGAGTCATGGGCTCAGAGAGGAAAATTACTCTAGTATGAACTGCGAAGTGTTTACTAATCGCGGATTAGTCTAGTGTGAACTTTGGCGCGAGTGTTTGGCGACCGTATAGTTTTGGACGGGAAGATTACTAGTCTTAGTCAACGGGATTATAGAGCAAGGAGTTTTACTTAATATATAAACCCGGGGTTAAAAGCTCGTGAAAAAAAAGTTATAAAAGAGCTCGCCTAGACAGCCTTTTCCGATCGTTATCAGACGACTTTCATGCAAGCAGATAGCAAGACTTCTTTGAAGCAAAACTGTAAGACGAAGCTTTCTTAGATAGGACTAAAGATAATAATTTATCAAACAAGTGTCATTTGAAAAAATAATCTATAACTTACAACAAGAATAATAAAAAGAGCCAAACCAGCAAATTAGGCCAAAGCGTTGATAATTTTGTCATAATTAATTATTTATAACAATTATGTAGTTCACTTATCAGAATAGGTAGGTAACAAAAATATTTATTACCAAACCAGTAGACGTTCAAAGCATATAGGTACTGAAAGCTCCACGTTTCCCTTTCTTTTCAATAAAATTACCGACTATTCAAATACAAATGCGTCCACGTGTTCTCATGGTGTCCAGGACAGAACAAGGTTGTTTAACGCCTGAGTACCTCCTGCTGTCATTATAACAACCCATCGTTTTGTTTGCAGCAGACGGGTGCCCGACCTTGCTCATGTTTGCACCACAAACCGTTCTGACATAGTGATTTATTTTGTTAACATAGATTATAAATATTGTGTACACTTCCTAGTTTTCTCTTACGTTATAAACTGATTTGGTTATAAATACAAGTGTCTTTTGTAATCAATTAAAATTAGAATCTAATATTACGGTAATAGTAAAGAATTTTAGTACCTATTGCATTTGTGGTCGTAGAATCATTTCCGTAGGTAATAAAGCTAATAAGGTATGAAGCACAGTTATTTCTATCAATCATGAACAATTAAAACATGACATGAGGAATAAACACTGTCAGTTGAAAATTAAAATAACTCCTTACCTCATACCTATGAGTGAAGGCGGAAAATTCGATCAAACGAGGAAGCCCAAACGGCCTTAGAACATTGTACCTACTTACAACAACATACCGAGACAAAGAATCTTGTCAGGTCCTATTAGAATTCATGTCAAAGATTCCGCGTTGCTACAAAATTAATGCAATTTAAAAACAATTCCTGCTGCCCTTCGGTAAAATAAATACAATTTCATTGTGATAGCTTACAGATCCAATTAAACGTCAGACAAAGAAAAATCGACTTCATAGCGTTTGAGACATAAATAAATATTGATAAAATTAAAGTAAATTCAAACAAAAAAAAAGACTAACAAACTGAGTGATGGGTATCTTGATTCTTGACCATTGAGCTAATAAAATCCGACAAACAAAAGAACATGCATACGCACAGAGATTACCTACGCCAACACAGAGATTTATCTAAACATAATGTTAACAAAGCGAACGTCGGTTAGGACGTCCTATGTGGATCTTGACTATGTAAATATTAATTCATGCAACAAACTTCACTTCCAAATTTACTACCGCAAACTCTGCAGCGTGTGTCATTGACCTTAGTGTGAACTTATGAAGTCTGTGAAATTCTAAAATTACATTTCACATTGAACAACGTTAATGTTCATTTACATTTATTTGCCCTTTGACGGAAATCTTTGAACAAAATAACAAATTAAGGCGAAGGCGAAAAAACTTATAAGACGATTTTTATTATGAGCATTGGGTACAATGTGTGTCCTTTTTAACGAAGCTCTAATTGAATTCACAGAATCGCTCAGACCATAAAAGGCGACAAGTCATGCTGAAAATATTTCATGAAAAAGGCATCACAGATTCTCTAACCGAAACAAGTTAGAGAAAACGGAAAACCCATATTGGACTCAAAAAATAGAAATTACGCACTCAACGCGGACAGCACGACTGAAAAATACTTTTCATTAGTTTAGAATCTTCAGCTAGATACAGCACCTATGGCGACTGCGGACATTGCGCAACGTTGAGGAATGAATTTTCAATATTATTTTTCAGGTCAATTTATTTAGTCTGATGTAATGGTGTTTAACTTGGCCACAATGGCAGGCAACGTGGTCGCGTCGTGTGCCGCGGCGCTCGCGCACGTGATCTCGATTGCCACTAATTGATTAGTGCCGCACGCCAGTCGCAGGCCGCTTCCTTCGACCTATTATATTATGAAGACTTACACAGGACTCAAGCAAATAAATTACGACCCTTATATTTTATTAGCTCTATAATTGAAACATGTAGCAAAAGGTTTAAAATGTAATGGTTGACTGGTGTAATTAACTTAGGTATTTAATTCTCAAAGAATATCAACGGTCTTGAATAGGCAGTGTTTATTTAATAGCTAGACTTAAGAAAGCAAAAAACAAGTATGAAGATTAAATTAGCATTTGCAGAAGTATAGTGGATGACGATTAACTATCGCGTGTCGCGTGCACATGAACCAGACGATTATGACAAGTTTAGAGTAAATTGAATCTCAAGTGGGGTAATGAATGTTAATTTAAACCAATTGTGTGTCATGGTTCTGTAACCTAGTACATTAAAAATGTACCTAATGAAGGTATCTATAATTACTACTTGTTTTGTAGTTTACTCATTACGACAAAGACAATTTATTCATTATTTAAATTAGCCGATAAACTTCTTTTGTCAATATGTAGGTTTTTATTCAAACGTCTCTCAATCAAAGAAAATGCACTCACCATCCTTTTCACACTCATATTTCTTGAAGCACTATTAAATAGCACAGATAAATGACACAACACCCACTTCAGTTGCAAAATCAACCGACAATGGCAATGATAAGCCTGTGGTCCTTACTGTAGATAATTCGATATCCTAATCAACAAACGCTTTGATAATAACAACACTAATTATTTCGATATCTTGATGGAGATCCGGTAGGCTACCAACAGTGGCCATTATAGACGAGTGACCAACGTATTTGAGCAATATAATCTGAGCGTACTCATTGAATAGCATTGTCATACTAGTACATGGACAATTAACCCGTCATTAATAATAAATGCATCGTGTTACACGTGCACAACAGATTTAAATGCACCTTGAACACCTATGAATGTAAAGTAAAGTAAATAAAGACGTATGCGCATGAATTTATGGTTTAGGTAAACCGCGGCTTGGCTGGCTCTTCAGGTAAGTTACCTATTTAGTTTGTTTAAGGTGATTTCACGGAATTGTGTTTGCAATATAATTTCGAGAGCATTAAATGGTGGTCATTAAAACTTAATTAATATATATAACATCATATAGGGGTATAAATAAGGGTCTGATTGCTTGTGAGGCAACCTTCTATAAAAAAGACAAAGACAAAAATAATTGCCACAATATGTAAATTTTAATCAACATATAACGAAAATCAGTTCTGCATTTTACAAAAAAAAGTTTAGTGTCCCATTTTTCTAGAATCGCGCATTTTGATGAAACGCTGTATTTCTTAAAATGATTAATGTATTCAATGCACTTTCAGGTATGCAAAACAATTCGACGTGTGCTAATAAAGATTCCCCAGCAACACCAACATTTATACGCCCTTAAAATGTCTAGTTTTTAGCGCCACAACAAAATTTATAGGAAGTATGCAGACCGAAATAGACCGTATTACATACTGGTACCTAAACGTTTACTCACGAAATTGCACGCACGATATTTATAACGAATTGAACTGCTGCAAGACTGTGCAGCGTTGGTTCTCTGGCTCTGTGCCCGTTGGTTTTCACAACTCAATTTGAGGTAAGTCGGACAAAGTGGCCATTAGTTCTACACTTATCTCTTATCCCTTGGATACATTACATACTAATATCATTTCATTAATCAACAAATTCTATACAATCTTTGATAATTATGGTTGGCTAAGGTTAAGTAAACCTGCTACTGCTCATTTATTATACTAGCGAACTACCCGTGACTTCGTTCACGTGGCTTATTTCACCCGCCATAAGTTACGTCTTTGGTTAATGTTCCGCTCTCGTGAGTAGTAGTGTCATCCGTACTAATATTATAAATGCCAAAGTAACTCTGTCTGTCTGTCTGTCTCTCTCTTCTTCACGCCTAAACCACTGAACCGATTTCAATGAAATTTGGTACAGATATAGTCTGGGACCCGAAAAAGGACATAGGATAGTTTTCATCCCGGAAATCCCCCGGGAACGGGAACTCTTAATGCACGCGGACGAAGTCGCGGGCAAAAGCTAGTATTATATAACACTCACAAATAACGTGGATTTTTATGGGTAAAAGAATTTTCAAAATCGGTTTAGTAGATCTAGAGATTACTCCCTATAACCTCACAAAGTTAACCTCTTTACAATATTAGTATATATGAATTTGAGAAGGCCGTTCGATTCTGTCCTTTACTTTTGTCTTAAAATAAGCGTTGAGACCTAGATTCCTGACACCAGCTCAATTACATTGCTAACTGTTACATTGTTTACCTTTTAATTTGTACATTACATAAAAGTAGTGATAAAATGATGTGTCTAAAACAATACAAATAAGGAGGTGATAATAGACAACTATGTCACGAGTTCGCCCCAAACAGAATAGGTCCGAAGAACACGATCGATATAAAAACTAAAACGTGACAAATTTTATTACTACAGGTATTTCAAAACCAAATAGTATGTAATAAAACAAACATCCTTTTATTTTGTTACTTCTGATGCAGTCACACGTATAAAAACTAATAATATAAGCTATAATACGATAATTATTGCGCAAATAAATAAAATGCAAACTTTAAACAATACTAATGCATAGTACTTTTGTTTCGTTGTTCCGGGTAAACTTCTCCACTAATTAGGATGTAGTTTGGCAGATACAGCTTGAATCATACTAAACATGCATCAGGTAAAATCTACTAGTGCAAAAAGTAGCGTAGGTACTAAGCTCTGAATCGTTTCAAATATAGCAGCTGTATTCTCGATTTCCAATTGTAAAGTTAAACAATAGTTGTAGCAGACGTTGACCTACCAATCTGCTACTATTAACCCACATTCATTGCTGATAATTCTTAGTTCGTATCCAAAGGACAAAAACGTGACCGTTTCATAAACAATTCAGTTTCCCTAACAACGATTCAAGGTAACGTGTTAAGAAAGATTACAGAAACAATTACGAACTAGCTTTTATGTTGTTGATAATATAATAAAATACCTACAAGAAGATAATGTAATTAATAATTATTATAGGTACATACGTTCTGATAATACAGTACAATTGGAAAACAACGGAAACTCTAGAAATAAAATTTTAACAACAAGAAGTTAGAATTAAATCCGAAAAAATAAAAACAACATAAAGGAACAAAAGAATGGGACCATAGACCATAACATAATGAATGCCAAAAGAAAAATAAAACAGTAAAGTTATCCTAGACGAGTGTGATAGTGAGTGTCGTAGATACGTAGCCCTGCCAGCTACGGCTACGCAAGCTCTACGTAGTAAGCTCTACACTACGTAGAACCATTCCGTGTTATTTCATTCAAAAAATGAAAAATATCATTTCGATACGATCAACATTGTAAAACAAATCGAGATGGCAATCGCCGTAATCGTTTATTTTGATTAAAACTATTTTTATAATTACGCTTAGCGACACAGTTATCGATAAACATCGATAAACAGCTTAGTATAATGAAGATAGCAATATTATCTACAGTAAATATCAGGGCATTAAATCTTTAAACCGTCTGCAAAACGTTTAAAAATCGCTTTAAATTTATTAGATTAGGTGTTATCACAATAATTTATTAAGCAATCGTTTGGTTTTAGGGTTCGAGCTCAAGTATTGTCGGTATTGTTTAACTTTTAAGTAGTACATTAATCTAATTTAATTCCTTTTTCATTTTAATAACGCTAATACGGTCGTCAGTGACTCTTTATCTTGTATTGTACAACAGGCTGGTGTCCGCAATCACATCTTAGCGCATATTTTGCGAACAAGTGTGAAGTAGACCATTCGATTTATTTCTTCTCCACAAGAAGGTCTCTCTTCATTCACTTCTTCTCTGTTTACTTAAGGAGTATTAAGAAATTTTGCTTAATAAAAAAAGACAGACGGTTTAAGTAGTTAACAGCTGCAGGGTGATCGATTGCAGTAAGAAACAGGTACGATATCAAGCGCTTCGGTTAAGCTACAACTATGCAACAGGTAGGTAAAGCAATGAAATGCATCCGTCTACCATTATTTTGTAGATTAATGGATAGCTTCTTTACAGCCATTTCATATTATTTTTTCACTTAAGAAATAGATATAATAAAAGGGCATGACGGTAGTATGAAGAGTTTAGTCCTAATCACCCCTAAGCCTAAAGTCTCAGCTATCGTATAGACATCGATCATCATACCATAGGTAAGTAATTTTCCATTAATACTTTTCCGTGCTTTTTCATTCACGTACCTAATACAAAGCTAATATTGATAACACCGCAACGTCATAATCGCTCTTCTTCCGCTCACAGAAAATGAATCGCAGGGAGAATAAAAACAAGCCTCTTTTACCATTTATCTCAGTAAGCACCTAATATGAATAATATTTATCAAATTGTTTTAGTTGCGGACTTGCAGACATTGTTTTATTGAAGTAAATAATGATTTTATCTTTTATTTTAGACGCTGTTTAACAATGGAATTCATTGTTGTTGTACACAAGAATTTAGTAGAATATTTTATTACGCTGCCGCTGCTAAAATGAATTTCAAACAAAGATGAAACATGTGAAAATTGACAAAGGAAAATGTGGCACATAATTTCCCTTTTCTCATTTGATTGTATTATATTTAGCTTACTACGGGTCTACAGGCTTCCACAATGGTCCTGTCATTTTCAGGAAAAGCGAACAGTCATTCGTATAACAAAGTATTCAAATCTGTACCATGCAAAACCGTGACTTTGTCGGGTTCTAAACTAACTTTGTCGATCACTCATACATTTTCTATTCTTATGGTATACGAAACACGCACATTTTCTTTATTATGTTAAAGAAACACGCACGTTACGATGGATTATTATCATTTTAATAATTTAATACCACATCGTGACCGTGTTTATCCCTGTGTGGGACACTCGATGAATATTGTTGGAAGTGTTTTGAAGAATTAATCTTTCTGCTATTGTAATAGGGACCAGTTTGCTATACAGCTGATAAGTGGAACCTTGAATAGTAGTCCTCACGAAGGTTTTCCAACAGCCTTGTACAGGATTGTCATTGTCAAAGACACGACACGACATTAGACTCTTTTGATAGAAGTTACAATTGGAGCTCTGGCAGGAAGAGCAAAAGCAATATTATTTTTTGTATTTGTTGTATTGTGGAGTTTATGGGAGAAAACTGGCATTTAATTGCATTGAGTATTACTCGATATCATCTTTGAGTCATCTATAGACGTTGTGTAACAACAATCATATTTTTCTTTTTATTTACCAGCGTCTGACACCAATCATTTCAGAATCGTGTATCATCTTACGGGTAAAGTACCCTACCCTACTTACAAAATGATAATTTAGATTTCTTAAGTAATAAAAGTTATTAGCAGACCTGACAATTAAGTAAGTACCTACGTACTGTATATGTACTATAAAATATACCTACCTATTACGCAAGGATGATAAAGTTATTGTACTTTCTTGCAAACAAGTTTATCTATATTTGCGTATTGTATTATCCTTGATAATTAAGATAAGACACCTGAGCCGTCGTTGTGTTTGCGATAAGAAATATTTTTGCGAAATATGCTACCACCAGTCCACCCCGCGTATATCTTACTTGCATACAAGTGTTTATTTGTATGCGCTGATAGCGTAATACCTTGATAAACTGAAAATATATACAGTCCGTTGCTCTTTAGTTTGCAACTTCACAAATTACACACTTCCAAATTACATTCACAGAGCAAATTAGAATCACAGAAAGGGGCAGACCTGTCTAGACAGTAGATTAAAGCCTGCATGGCACATCTTTGACATTCCCCAAGGGTATTAAGATTTCCAGGGGTTCACAACCAGGAAACTAGTCTCGTGTACCTACTAGTAAAGTGGGAGGCCGCTAAGTTTAAAAAAACGCCAAAAGAAACACGTTTCTCGTATGGAGTCTCCTTGGTTTTTTCGTTACTATATTTTTTAGTTATGGCAGCCCAGTATCTTCCTATTACAGTTCAAAAGATACGGCCTTGTGGCACAAACCCACAGGACAGGAGGACATGTGTTTGGTGTGGTGACAGATGGACGGACAAACGGTCGGAAACTCGGAGAATGTAGTCTTAGTAATAGGGTCCCGTTTAGCATTATTTGGGTAAGGAAACCAAACAAGATATTGCCACACAGAAAAACGATGCTCCACAAAGCCTAACTTTTTTCTAAAACTCAATTTGCCCTATTAAATTAACACTAATACTTTGAATAGCTGAATTTGGAACTCGGCTAAATATTTTCGAGGCAAATTGTATGAGTTTATGAGCGGCACGAATATCGATACGAGAGAAAATTTCATTTGCGTGGGTATACGCGAGCACTTAAAGCAATTTATTAAGGCCCGTTTTATTTGTACACACGGCTTTATTTTCATAAAGAATACCTGCAAATAATATACAAAACGTCTTCCTGAAAGCTTTCGAAAGATGAAACAAACAGAAAACTGTGTAACAGTCTTTATTAAGATACTACGATATTTAAAATACCGAAAATTGGCAAGTAGCGTCAGAATGTTACTCATTGATAAAATGGTGACCGCATAACAGTTTGTGCCAATTGCCGGCACCCGCATGCCACTAGAGCTGATTATTACGACACCGGTCACTAAGTAAACAGCGTGAAACAAAATAATGGAGTGAATGTTTTGGGGACACGTCAACAGGATGAGTTGCTCAAAGACTGGATCTAACCGATTCCAAATCTCCGGATGAATGTATGGATAATCCGCCCCTAATGGATGACGTAAGAGACCAGAATATGGACGAGATCATGAAAGACATAAAAAGGTCTGCTTTATTTTGTTATGGTACCAAAGTGTAACTCATGCTTAGTGGAGAAAAAAGATGAATTATTAAAATACTGAGGTACTTCGTACATTCCATAATAACCCTTATCTACAAGTCTATAAGTTCACTATAAGAATTCAGTTTGTATATAGGGCAGCTCGGTATATTTTATTCAATTTACATTTGGAGGATAGTAGCAGGTAAATATAGGTATTCCTTTGAATCTAAATTAGATTGAAAGGAATATTTGCTGTACCTGTATCTCTTATTCATATTGTAATATTACAGGTCTGTGGGGCAAGGTATGTGTGTACCTTTTATTTAAATAATACATACTTTACTCAGGCTGAGCTCTATGACCCCTAGCAAGTATATTAAAAGAATTTTGCTTTGTGCAAAAAAAAAACCTAAAATGGTTAGTAAATAAAAAAATCCATTTAAATACCCAAAAAAAAAACATGTCTTTACATGATTTACAGAACACCAACCCTTTCCATGATTTGAACTGGTTCCATGTTTTGCAGTTCACATTAGCATGTTAACTGAACAAACGCACTGCAATGGAGTGAATGACTGACTGATTTACAAATGAAATGTGCCAATTAACATATATTCCGTACTCAAAATATGCGCTGAGACATGAAGATGCGGACACCAGCCTGTTATACCAACAGTAGATCTGTTGGCAATTTTATTTCAGACTGCTGTAATGATGATTAGCCCTGATCATAACATGAAGTATTTCATTTTCCTGAAGTACTTAAATGGGACGTAGTAATGTCATATCCGTCCCTATTTGAGAGTGAATCGGAATGTGGGTGGATTATGAACAAGGGATTTAAGAAGTGTCCCTGCAGGATATGTTATGATTTTTTTAACTTACTTATTAACTTACTTACTTATGTATTGCATAGAAAGTCTACTTCTTTCAATGCAATAAATTTTAATAAAAAGATAAAAAAATATAAATACTGTTTGTGTGTTTAAAATTTGATCAGTTTTCAAACACAAAATAAATATAGGCACTCAACATTCAATTTTGTTATGTATTGTCATAAAAAGTTACCTTTTTTCATACTTTAATTAAAAAAAATAAGGTATGAGATTTAAAATGACTTTTCAAACACTACATGAAGTGACTAGCATGCAACATTGTATATAAATTTATACATTCAATTTTTTATTTTTTTCGTTTTTCCTACTTAAAATACCTAGTATGTAGTAATTAACTTAAATTGATACTATTCAAGTTAAATAAAATACTAGTAACAAACTAATCTCATTACCAGTAATGATTAAATATTAAAGTGATTAGAATTAAGTAATGAATCTTAAATACTTTTAAATGGTGATTAGTCAGACAGTAAAGTAAACAATGTCATAATTAAACTTATGCTCAGTTATCAGAAGTATGGAAAAATAGATCATACCAATGTTTTTCCATTAGCAATAGTTTAAATAACTAATATTTTACCTAACAATATATTTATTTTAATATATGATAAGTGTAGAGTGAAATATGTCAAGAGATTATTGACTGAAATATATGAAAAACATCAGAATCATCACTTTAAATATTCGAAAATAAAATTCATGATTTTAGTAGTAAAAATAGTCTTTTTATGACACTTTGACAGGTGGTTAGTTTTGTGAAATGGATGTTTAGATAGGGAACTTTAATTCAAGAGCATAGTACAGCATGTATGTGTACATATTATACATAATGAACCTCTAATCATTCTATACGGACATTATCTATCTATCGTCTGTTTTGTGACAAAATTTAGGTAGCAAACCCAGCCCAGCACTAAATCTCCCCCAAAGCATATGATTACAAAACGTAACCTAAAATATAATCTAATATTAGCCTAATCACTAGTGAATTTTCCACCGTGGAGAATTTAAAAATATTTAATAGGTTAAACACTTACCCTAGAAAATGTTCTCAAACGATTGATACGAGGATTCGATGGGATATTGTTCAGGGACACCTTCGACATCTTTCTTCAGTTTCTTTCTTACCTCTTCACACAACAACAACAGAAAATAGTACGTTTAGTCACTTTCCAGCTGGCACTGGCTGGTTTGAAATTACCAAGTTCAAGGGAAAAACAGATGAATATAACACCTTACTTCTTTACAATAACAAAAGTTTAATTTTGACAGCACAAATACGAGTTGCACAATCCCATATTTACGGCTTTTATATTATAATAAATGTAAATTAAAATTAATTATGCTCCAAAAATTACTAATAAAGCTAACTTATTTACTGATATACCACTAACATTATAAAAATAAAATAATAAAAAATTAACAATTCAATTTGACAGATTTGCTTACGAATCTGTGACGTTTCGTTTCACAGAACGCACGCGTTCGCGATTAGAACCGTTCTTTCTGCCGTCAGGCCGACAACTGCTAAACGTCAAACAAAAACGCGCGAAGTGCGTATCTGCGGCGCGAAAATTGTTTTCGAGCGCATGTCATTATAATAATTTCCACCCATAACCCATTCATTAAACAGAATAAATCATAATGTAATGATATTATAGTGAATAAACCATGAATAAATAGAATTTGTTAAAGTACCTATAATAATATTTTGTTATGGAATAGAAACAACAGATATTAAATAAGTCATGGATTCGATATTTGATGGTAAGTTTATTTTTATTGCTCCGTCAGGAAATTAGGTTGGTAGGCCTTTTGGTAGGTAGCTAGCTCGATCGAATTTCATTTATTTTGTCTTTTCTTCTGGGGCTCGATTTGGTGAATACAAAATACTAAATACTTAATATATTTATTGCTTTTCCATATATGTATTCTACGCTAAATAAATACTACGCTTACGCAATAAAGTACTAAATGGGTGGATATACCTACCTAACTATTGACAGATATTTTTTTAAGCTAGGTTGTTGTTTTTTTTAAAAAAGACTAAGATTCGAAAAACATGGACGCCGTACTTTGATATGTTTTTCTTTTTCCACAAAATCGTAACTTTTATTACAAACTAGCTGTTCCCCGCGGTTTCACCCTCGCTGCTCAGCACCTGTTGGTCGTAGCGTGATGTTACATAGCCTTCCTCAAGAAATGGACTATCCAACACTAAAAGAATTTTCCAATTCCAACCAGTAGTCCCTGAGATTAGCGCGTTCAAACAAACAAACTCTTTAGCTTTATAATATTAGTATAGATATAGATAATATAAGTACAAAGACACTACGCCTACAGATTCTGTTAAAACTTATACTAATAAAACAGTAGAGTAACATGAATGAATTACGCATAATAATTACCGCTTTATTTTACTTTTTAAACTTATCGCGATTCCTGATCTGAATGAAGCTTAAAAAAGAAAATATGAACTGAGTGATGGATTCTATTCTTTTAACTTCAGCTTCGTACTGCATTAAGGTTAGTACCTCTACCTAGCAAGTAATAATTCAATCCCTCCATGAATCGTTACCTACGTTACGGTTCATGTTGAAGGGCAATCTTCGATTCCCTTTTGGCGTAAGTCGTAAAATTCTGCTTTTGTTTTATTTCCGGGTTAGCGATCAACAACAGATTGGTTATAAATATGGTTTGCATAAAAAGTATGGTGGGTCTTTATAGCTCTTCCACAAAAGGCTTCAATACGCGACATGTTTGGTAGACGTACTGTCAGAGAGTCAAAGTAGTTTTGTTCAGGTTTTTTCATGGATGAGGATTAATTGAATTATTCGTTTGGATGGGAACGATATTTTGGCTAAAGACCAGCTATATGGGATTTACTCCATCATGTTCCAAAATAATAGTGTGTCATTATCTAGCTAAATATCCTTTAAATTACCTATCTCTAAAAAGCGGTACCCGTTTACAAGACATTCATAATGAGAATGTAGATTGAACCTATTGTAAAAAAGCACATCAGAGTTTTTTGGTAGAGGAGCCTCTGGCTATGAACTGGAGCCACAAAAACGTACAGCGAAGTCCAAGTGGTGATGAACGACGCATTGAATGCCGCTCTTTGCGTTACCATACTGACAAAAATACAATAACGACTGTTTTAGGTCTGAAAGTCTTTATTATTCTAGCATTTGATCTGCATTATAAAATGTGTCCGACTTGCAATCAGCCCACGTGAGTCTAAGAGATATTGATTTACTGTCTATATAGTGACGTCACTAATGCAGATTGTTTTCAAATAAAACCGCGATTGTCATTTTCTTACGATTTTGTGTCGTCAAAATATCAATGCGGAGATTGCTTTTAATGGAAATTTCTTGTATAATTAGGTACGTAAGTTAACATGCAAATGAAGCCGCAAAACTCATAATAAACTTAAACTTCTGAAAACAAAATAAAGTAGATAGGTACCTAAGTTTAACTGTAGACCTACGAAAATTGCACCCTAACACGTACCATTCCTGTTACGTAAATTAAGTATATGAACTCGTTACGTGAAAATACCTAGAACTTATTCCAGCAATTAGCGTAGTTTTAAAATTAATAGCCTCATTACGACAGAGAATCTACTCTCAAAAGTTTCTTGACGCGTGAATGCGGTCTACCTACATTTGATATTTCATTCATGAATGAAAGTGGAAAAAAGTATCTTGTGAAGGAAGACTTACCAATGATTTTTCCGTGGGATTGACACGAATGCGTGGCTCTGAGTCGTCATCTTCGGGCGTGCATTCGGCGCCGGCTGTTTGGCCCATGGTGGCGGTCGGTGGGTGTATGGCCTGGGCCGTAGCGGGGCCGCGTAGAGCAGCCCGCGCGTCTGTCGCGCGTCCACTGCCGCGCCGCCTCGGCACCTCGCAGTCCTCACTTCACACGTAAGGTTGGGTTTTTTATCGATACTAGACATGGTAAAATCGCCTGTTTCTATCAAAAATTAAATTGCCATTGGAGTCGTCGGCCCTAAGTGGTTCTAAGCTGCCTAAGGAAATCAAATACACTTGATACCAAAAACTTCTTACTCGCTTCATGGAGCTTGTGAAGTTGTGATCATTAAAATAAAGTAAGTACTTAAATACTTAATAATTATTACTTTCAAACTATGCATACTCGATCAAATATTTAAGCTAAAAAAAACCCTTTCACATAATACTGCAACGTTCCCCGGTAAACTTAAGAACCCAAACACTACATACCGCAGCTTTGCGTTCACAAAGCTCAGATTTTTCTAGACATCGAAACTTTTTGGCAGTGCCAGCTTTGTGCCTAGTGCGTCTATCGACAACAGCGAGGCATGCCTAGAGGCCGGCGCGGTCGATACAGCGAGCGCAGGTCCGCATACAGCTGGGACCTCTGACAGTTAGAACTTGCAAATTAAACCACTTATGTACTCACATGGTGTTTTAATCTTATAAACTAACATGAGGTTAATAATAAAAGTAAAGAAAGAAAAATCTTAACTTTCTTTTACCTTATTAGATTGAGGAAAAATACTTTGAAAACTAAATAGTTACCTACCTAATCTGTTGGATCAAGTTACTAACTAGGTACATACTTTAACAAAGATTATAATTGAGAAGGATAGAGCATTTTTTTTAAGCAAAGAAGATGCATTTTTAAGCGTAAAAGAAATTTCTTCGTTAATTCTTTTATAATTGGTTTTAAGACTTAAAATTGCCCAGCTCAGCCTGAATAATAATACAATTACATATTATGTTTTTATTTCGATTTATTAGTTTTGCACGGGATACAAAACAAAAACTAAAACCCACCTACACTTATACATGCCAATAATTGCCTACCTTACTATTGACCCTAAAAAAGCTTTGTAAATTATATCCCTACTAATATTATAAATGCAAAATTAAGTATTTTTATTAATTCGTTTGTTTGTTACGCTTTGGACAAACTTAGCTTGGACCCCACTTTTTATTTCGCCACTTCGGGAAGTCGACGAAGCCGCCGACGGTAGTAGGACTTCTGCCGTACCCTTTTTGTAAAATAGGCTGTGATGTTATGAAATATGGTTTTTTAATATTAAGTAATACTCATAATTAAATCATTTTTAATAATTAAATATACCTACCTGTTTTATGTACAGAACTTATTTGTGCGCATAATGTGTAATAATTTAGTTAGTATTTAGTGGCGTCATCTAGTGTTCAATAGCGTAACTATACTTAATGCCAGTGCCATCTATCGTTATAAATGAAAACTATCTGATTCGATGAAATGATATTGTTATTATAGATGGCTCTGACGTTTCATATAAAAAAGCTTAATTTTTTTAAAAAAAAGACATATCTGTAGCCTGAAGATTCCTATTAGAAAATTATCGTAGTGACAGCAAAACATGTGACGCTCGATTTCGTTGGTACCAAAATACCTTTACTTCAAAAGTAATACCGGAAGAAAAATTGATGAATGAAAACAGAAAGTTTATTTGGCAGAAAAGTTGACAGATATTTTTCTATGGAAAAACATTGAGCTGATACGGTGGTGTGTTTTTATTGTTCTGGGGGTGGGATGGAACGTACACGACTAAAAAGTGATGAACAGAGCTTCATGTAGAGAGAGGTAAATGAAGGTAAAAAAAAAACTTGAAAAATATATGCAAGAAAGAGTCAATCACGCCATAATTGGGTAGATGACACCACTAACCAATAATTTCAAGAAACAACTTCACAAAAAAACCATTTAATTTTAGCACTAAAAACCCGATGATTTTTTAAATAACTATAAAAATCGATTTTTAGTTGCTTTGAAATCAATAAATAGTTGGTGAATTGAAATGACAAAAAAGTGACGTCATAGTTGAGTATTGTCATAGAAAATCTATGGGGGAATGGCGTTTTGACAGCTCATAAAAAGTACGTCAATTGATTAGTGGTGTCATCTACCCAATTGAGAGCGAAAGAGAAAATTGTCGAAAGAGACCCAAAATATAGGACAAGGGTATGACATAGAATCACACGAAAAGAATAAAAATTAATTCAAAGTAATTAACCATAGCGCAGTTCTTTACTTAACCTAGTTCACAAAATATCTAATCAATATACATGCATGAAATGGAAGTGTAGTGTGTGTGTTGGTACCCCTTTTTAATTCGTTTGTTACTAATGGTGTTAATCCTGTTAGTCGCATTAGTTCCTCGTGTTAGTACTTAGTGGCTATGAATATTTTATTGTTTTAATTATCGCAATGGACCTTTATTTCATAACAAAGACAAAAGTTACATACTATTCAATTTCATCTTTGACACACTTAAACATAGACGTTCTTATTCGAAAACAAGGAAACGATGGCTGAAAAGAAAGATCAAGAGAGCCAACCAGGCCTTGAAAACAGGCGTGACTTTAAAAAGTATTTAGTAAAAGTGATTGATTCCGTAAAACCATTAATATTTGGTGAATATTTATATGGAATATACAGATTTTATTTTACTAAAGGAAAGCTACGATCTTCTAATTTAATCATGAAAATATACAGCATTTTTAATATCGTTGTGTTTGTTACTGTGTTTTTGGTGTTTCTCGATTTCTCAGGCATCGCATCTGGCACTGCTGAAACTGTGGACATTATGGAAGAAGTGCCTCCTCTTGTGGTTCTCATACAATTTACTGCCTCTACGATAGCAGTATCTTTCGTTGTCAACTCGGCTAACATTCGCATCTTCACTAAGCTTGCCAAGATAGATACCATGCTGCACGCAGATTCATTTATTGACTTCTATAAAAAATCACGGATGGAGTCGTATGGTTACTTGATAATTCTGTGGGTTTCTCATATGATCAATAGTGGAATAGAGTTAGTGATCGTAGACGAAATCACGATAAAAGGAATATTTATCCTTCCTTTGTATTTTGTACAAAAACTCGAAATACTGGTTTTCTGTAAATACATTTCTATGGTGAGATACAGGCTTATAATGATTAACGATTATATAAAAATATTTGTCCAAGAACAAGAAAAGAAAAAGACCATGGTTTTTACAGTCGTAAACAGTAAAAAAGACGATAAACAAGAAAAGATCAATTTTATTGGACGACCAGCAGATTGCAATACCAAAATACGGGATTTAGCAACGACGTATGATGTTATAGGAAAGATTTGTTTTATGATCAACAAAGTTTTTAACTTCCAGATTTTCATGACTCTGGTATCAACCTTTACGTTTGTAGTAATAACCATATGGACGTCGTTGTACTACTACCGTACGCCTGAGGGTAATACAGGAGGATTAATCAATACGACGGTTTGGTGTTTCAGTGCAATCTATACTGTTGGCATCATGTCAATTTCTTGCGAACGACTGCTTTTGACTCGTAACGAGACTAGAATACTAGTTAACAAGATAATAATGAACTACGACCTACCAAAGACAATGAGAGTACAAGCTAAAACATTTATGGAACTCATAGAGGCCTGGCCGTTACGGATCTACATTTACGATATGTTTTCAGTAGATATAACGCTGATGTTAAAGTTTATAAGCGTGGCTACAACTTATTTAATTGTAATTATTCAAATATCACATTTTGTGTAAATATGTAATTAAGTAGTAGTTCTAAATAAATACGAACCACGACGTATCTGTATCAGTGTACATACCAAGTAATATTAAGTTTTGGGTGTTTAAATTCTAAAATGGTAAGCTTTGGACATTAAGGCCAGCCATTACTGAACTGTCTTCATATGTTATACACGAGGCCATTGAAGGTAAACTCTGGTGACTGAACTGACACACACACAAGCTTTGGGTCTGAAGCCCATTAAAGAATCATAACACAATAAAAACCAATAATAAATGAATTGCCAGTGTGAATGATGTTTTATTTTCCCTAGCAAACCAATAATTGTTGTTCGCACGTTTGGAAATAGCAAAAAGAACCCTTGTAATACCTGCCAAAGTAAAGTGCGGAGTTCCCTTTTATCATTTTGATATACGGAACCCTAAAACATCCTTTAATTATTAAGAACGTTGATAAAAATGACTGATAAGGTAATTAACAAAAAATAATACGGCTTCGACTACTAAAATAACGCGTAAGAGATCCTTCAAACACGAGAGTCGTTTGGCAAGGATCTGACAACCTCATTGGTTTATGGAAAAAACATTTAAGTGTTATTGTCTTTGAGTGCCTTTCGCCCGTGACATCGTTCGTCACGATTTCGGAATCAGCAGAGTTTACATAAAACTTCGACATCCTGTTGTTACATGTTGTCATCACAATTTACTCAAATACGTGCAAGTGACAAGTTAAGTTAATGACTTATAAGTACATACTCACCAAGTTTTAAAGTAAATAAATAGACGGAATGCTATTTGCCATATTAAAAAGTTTACAGTACACTCTAGTCCCCACCCTATTTCTATCTGAATAAGGCTTTTAAAACCTCCTCGCTCGGTAAGTAGATACACTTTCTACTACACGCCCTAAAATAAATTAGTTCCTTCACTTCCTTCATTAGTGATTTAGGCTGGTGAACAAGACACTTTAACATAAACGTATGGACTACCTAAAACAGTGAATAATAGATTATGATTATCGTAATGGAAAATGGTCACTGCGACATTTATAAGGTGGTAGAGCTATTCATTTCTTGCTATCGTATTACGGCTAGTGGACGTCCCATTCCATCCTAAAAGTTACTAATTAATAAGAAAATGAAAGATATCCAGAGAAAGATCGAGAAACGAGTAAATACATCAAACGTCGAGCAGATGGATGATCGTAACTACAGGACAAAGATCGTACAAGTTATTTACACCATAAAGCCTATCACGATACTAGAATACTGCTACGGAATATTTAAATTTCGCCTTACAAATGGAGAGTTACGGACACCCAGTTGGAAAATGAAAACGGTTGCTATTATCTACGTAATAGCCTTCAGTTTTATGTTTATCGATAACTTTAGAAGACTGATCGACTCCTCAGTGGCTTTGGGTGGCAACTGGAGAGTTATGCAAGAGCTACCTACTATAGCAGTGCTCATCCAATACGTCAGTTCTGCAATCAAAGTCTGCTTTCTTGCCACCTCAATGTCGCATGTACGCATTTTCACAAAGTTTGCGGAACTTGATAACATGTTACGCGTTGAAACATTAAACGACTTTTATGGACATTCCCGCTCTCAGACGAATTTATTCTTGTTGGTTCTTTTTATTACTCATGTGTTTAATATCATGTTAGACATTTTTATGGAGGAAGATGTCTTATGGGCTATCATCGAATTTCATCTACATTTTGTACAAAAACTGGAAATACTGGCATTTTTGAAATATATCGCCATGGTAACCGGTAGATTGGATGTGATCAATAAGTACTTGAGTGCGTTTGTTCTTGAGCAGGAGCAGAAGAGCGTCGCAGTTTTTACTGTAAGGAACAGAAAAAAAGAATCACACGATATGTTTAATTTTATCGGACGTGCGTCAGGAAGTAATATGAAGATACGAGATTTGGCGACGATGTATATCGTTGTAGGAAAGACTTGTTCTATGATCAATGAAGTTTTTAACTTAAAGATTTTGATGATTCTCGTGTCTGCCTTTGGCTACACACTCATTGGTATACGGTCGGCGCTCTCTTTTTACCAGGCAGCCACATTTGGTACTACTGATTTGGTCACCCTCGGTGTTTGGGTTTTAAGTTCATTTTGCAATCTAATCGTCCTTGCATTTATTTGTGAACGATTACTTCAGTTACGCAATAACACTAGAATTTTAGTAAACAAGATCGTTATGAACTACGATCTACCGAAGACAATGAGAGTACAAGCTAAAACTTTCATGGAACTTGTGGAGGCCTGGCCGTTACGTATCTATGTTTATGATATGTTTGCAGTTGATATAACACTGGTTTTAAAGTTTATAAGCGTAGCAACGACCTATTTAATTGTTATTATTCAAATAACTCATCTTTTGTAAACTTGCACTTGTATTTTTTTGACAATACATCTAAGGTTTGTAACTATTAATAACATATTTAACCAGAATTAATCGATTAAAAATTTTGTTTTCAAAGTCAAAGTATTTATTTCAATTAGACCATTTACAGGCACTTTTGAATGTCAAGAAGTTACAGTTTAGAATTGAAGCTAGTTGCTCGTTCCAATACGTAGGTCTCCATGGAGAAGAACGAGCAAGAAACTCCATGGACACTCTTTTCCTTCAATTTGGTTTTTACAAAATCTTGGTTACAATATTCTTGTTGCTTCTATATGTGAAAACAATGAAGGTGAATGTATAAAAAAAAGTTACGAAATTATAATAAAGACGTAAGCCATGGCAGCCAAGAGGTGACCAATCCCAACTGACAGCACCCGTTCACGAGCACGACGCGTGCATCCAATGAAAACCAATTTTATTAAACCTAAAAAATATTCACACGGCCCTTGCACCGTTGCATACACCCGTAAGCACATTTTTTACGTGCCTAATATGAATAATGTGTTTTACGTGCGTTACGGTAAAAAGCGATTTTGTACCCCAAAAAATCTAAGTGTCGATTCTCAGAAAAAAATATAAATCGCCAGTAGATAGGAATTCACATAAATGTATGTAATGTATGTAATGTTTAAGGTGTGTGTTGTTAAACCCAGTTGTGTCATTTGAATGTTAATTTAAACAAATTAAATAACTGCAATTGATAACTTTCGGCAATGGATCATAATTTGCGCTATGTACAGTAGCAATGCAACTAGTGAAAAGTATTATTATGTCTAATGATCAATTCAAGACGGCAGTCAATAAATATAAATTGTCTTATTTTTTTAAATATATTTCCCTAGTCAGGGCATCTTTCTTTTAGTTTATCTGCCGACCACCGGGTTTTTGTTCTGTAACCAGTCGTTAAAAACCAACACCGCTAATAGCGTATAAATTACCTACAAGCCATTACTCGTTGCTTCGCCTGCGTAGAGGTCGAAAAATACATCATAACAAAAAATAAAAACGGGATTTCTAGTATCCTTTCCTCATTCAGATCATTGTCTGCCCGTTTGTCAATTTTCATCCAAACACGTTATCGTAAATTCAAATTCTAAAATTGATAATTTAATAGCATTCTTACTAGGCTGACAATTTGTAACTATTTATAATCTCAATACAATAATTATAAAGTCCCTGATGACATCCGCAACCGTAAACTGAACAAAATACAAAAAATCGCACACTTATTACATACTGACACACATAAAACACCACACCAGTACAACCGAAATCATCTGTTTAGTATCTACTTTAAAATATGATTTTAAAGTGACCGAGAGCTCCAAAATGCAGTTTGACTGTCTAATTTAGGACTCACTGGCAACCGCCACTATGTAACCTAAGCTTTAGGTAATATTTTAAAACAGATAATAATATCGTTTCAACTTGTACCTTACCTATGTACCTGCGTACTTAACTTTATTACCTGGATAATAAACAATTTTCTATTTTACTTCACGTCCATGTTTCCGTAATAATTTCAAACATAATTCATTATCGTAATGGAATTATATTTTTTTGAGCGATTTAATATTAATTCAATAAGAATGTCACTCTTGCTATCATCCACTAACTAACGGACGTCTATTGAAAATATCGAAAGCCTTTATTATCTAACATGGAAGACGAAAAAGAACATGATAGTGATTCAACTGAAGAGAAGGTTAACAATGCCGAAAAAACTAAAAAAGAAAAAATCGCTGAAATTTATAACAATGTGAAACCTGAAATCATACTTGAGCACTGCTGTGGAATATATAGATTTCATCTTGTTCATGGAGAGTTACGTTCCACAAATTGGAAAATGAAAACTTTGGGAATTTCTATTATTTTAATTTATACTGCTGTATTTTTCTGGATCTTATTCTTACCTGACCTTGATGACGACGGTACCAAGACATTTACTATTATGAGGTGTTTGGACATTTTATCTTCTCTTGTTGTACTTTTTCAATACGGTGTATCAATGATAGCCGCCAATTTTTTCATGAGTTCGATGAATATTCGTATGGTCACTTTGCTTGCGGAAGTAGACACCACTCTAAAAGTGGAAACATGTACAGATTTTTACAAAAAATTAGGATTCCGGCTTAATAAGTATCTTATTGTTCTGATAATAACACATATAATCAATGGACTAGTGGATATATGCAGTGTGTCAGATATCCAATGGGGAATTACCGTTTTACCCTTATATTTTATTCAGAAATTAGAAGTATTCGTTTTCTGTTCATATGCCATCATGGTTAATGATAGACTGACCATCATCAATAATTATTTGAAACAGTTTATTCAAGAACAGGACAAGAATCAACCAATTTTTACAGTCAGGAACACAAAAGATAAAAAAACGGAGAAAACGTTAAATTTCATTGGGCGTCCATCGCTAACAAATATAAAAATAAGAGATCTGGCAACAACTTACGATAACATCGGAGAAATTTGTTTCATGATAAATGACGTTTTCAATTTACAGATTTTCTTAACATTAGTGTCTACCTTTACGTACATAGTTACAACAATATGGATATCACTCTCCTTCTACCGTTCACCTGACTATCATTTAAGTGAGTTAATAAACAATATGATTTGGTGTTTCAATACGATTTGCAATGTTGCCACTATGTCATTTACTTGTGAAAAACTCCTAATAACACGCAACGAGACAAGAATACTCGTGAATAAGTTAATAATGAACTACGATCTGCCGAAGACAATGAGAGTGCAAGCTAAAGCGTTTATGGAACTTGTGGAGGCCTGGCCATTACGCATTTATGTTTACGATATGTTTTCTATAGATATTAAGTTGATGTTAAAGTTTATAAGCGTAGCAACGACTTATTTAATTGTTATCATTCAAATATCGCATTTGCTAAGTATCTAACTTGAAAAAATGTTTCTCAATCATAATTAAAAATAACACATTCATCTTAATATTGTTCTTACGTGTGCCTACGGGTTTTTGTTTTTAAAAATCCTGTGTATACGAGTATCACAGGATGACTAAAATCTAGTTAGTATAACTGGCCTTGATAACACATTGACGGGGGATGTATAAGCGTATATGAAATATGTACCTGTGGGTATAATTAGTATAAAATATATTTTTTTATTGCACTAACTAAAAGGCATTTTCTTTCAAGCTGTCATCATTTCGAGTTCCTGTTAACTTAAGGCGGTTTAATTTCCGTTATTTTGACTTAGATAAATATAACCAACTCTTCAACAGTCATCAAGCCAAGAGGTGATTTGTTTCCTCTTTTTAGGTTTAAGTTTTTTTTTGCACGCTGCTCATTTTGCTTAAACTTCTATTAAGTAATATCTTTGACATAATTAAAGTATTCGTACTTTAATTCATTTATTAATGAATATTTTCTTGCTCTTTATATTCTTAGGTATCTAATGTCATAATTATTTGGAAGTAATCATGTATGCTTGTTTTCTGTACTCCTTAGTATTTAATTCACTCTGTCATTTTCCTTGTGCCACAAGATACATTTCTTTCTTTGTTTCTAATTGTTCATCATCAACATCAATAATAAAAGATACAAAGAATAAATTATTTTATCGATTTATGTGAACACCGCAAATAGGTTTCTAGTAGAAAATATAGCGATTAGACAGATCGAAGATAACTGTCCAATTAGTAGGTAATGTAGAAAATAGATCATATTTATTGTTACAAAAATTGGGACTTAAGTGTGAGACTAACGGCACCAACTGCCATAAATAAGCAATTAAATGAATGAATTTTAATATATTATTCAAGACTTAGTTGTTATGGAAATGGAACTAACAATAACTTACATGATGATAAATAGGTAATAGTTTATATTCAAGTTAGGCACAACATCGGGCTAACGTTTTGGATCCTGAAAAACATTCGATATTTCTTCACCATGGAAGTACATCAGGAAGAAAAAATGAAATATTATTTCAGGCAGAAACACAAAAAGATACGTGACAGCAAAAAGAAAATTATCGACACTATAAATGGGATAATTATAATTGAGTACCTCCTCGGAATATTCAGATTTTCTCATGTGAATGGAGAATTACGATCACCCAGCTGGAAAATGAAAGCATTCACAGTTTGTGTCGTCTCAACATTCATGATTTTATTTGTATTTTACATTATATTATCGACTTCTCCAATCAATAGTGACATGGACAGTTTCACCGATACTGCTAGTAAAATTTGTGTTATAATGCTGTTCATTCAATATGCTGTCGGTACAATAACAACTACTTTCTTCCTTAATTCAAATAATAGTTGCATTATCACTGCGCTTGGTAGTCTAGATACCATGTTACAACTCAGGAATTCCAGTAATTTTTATCGTGAATCTCGTTTGGAAACGTATAAGTACGTATGTTTTGCTTTTACTACTGAATTAATTAACAACATTTCAGACATATTTACTGTAGTAAATACTGCATGGGTATATGTTGCTGCCCCCTTATATTTTGTACAAAAGCTGGAAGTTGTTACTTTTTGTAAATATGTCGATTTTCTTAGGCACAGACTAATCATGATAAATAACTATTTAAAAACATTTGTTGATGACCAAGACCAGGACAGTAACACAGTTTTTACAATAAGTTACAGACCTGTTAAAGCTACGAAGAGGTTCAATTTCATTGGACATCCTTCGGAGGTTAATACTAAAATAAGAGACACGGCGAAGATGTATAACGTTATCGGACAAATTGGATCTATGATCAATGATGTTTTCAACTTTCAGATCCTCACGATTCTCACGAACGCTTTTGTGTTTATCCTTGTTATCATGTGGACATGTCTCTACTATTACCGGTCATCAATTGATGACATAGCTATATTAGTAAATGTTATACTGTCATCTTTTTTTTGGATTTGCTATTTGGCTATGATGTCAATTACTTGCGAACGATTGCTGTTAGTACGCAATGAAACTAAAATTCTTGTTAATAAGATAATTATTAACTACGACCTACCGAAGTCAATGAGAGTACAAGCTAAAGCATTTATGGATCTCATAGAGGCCTGGCCATTACGGATCTATGTATACGATATGTTCTCAGTAGACATAACCCTGATTTTAAAATATATAAGCGCGGCAACAACTTACTTAATTGTAATCATTCAAATAATTAACTTTTTTTAGGTTTCGTAAGACATTCCGAAATTGTATTAATTTAGCACAGAAGGTTATGTATTGGAAATAAAAAGTTTGTGCTTCAAATGGCATTTTTAATTTTTTACTTTTTTGTTATCATTAGCATATATTATCGACGAATTTTTCGAACATATCAAAATTGAAATTATGAGAGTTACGTAATTTGTTGTAGATATAGGTTTATTATTTTAATATGATAATTTTGTAAACAACCTAAACTACATTTTTTGCCGTGAGCAAACAATGTAGCATGTATTTTTTAGTTCAATCGCTATGTTCCTACATTCCAAAATATAATTTGAGCTAAATGGTGCAGATTCACGAGTCATATTCGTAAAGGGGTGCTGTGGGATTGTTCATCTCTTATTTTTTTATCTTCTTTATTATAATTTTGTTATTTTTTATATATTTATTGTTTTCACATATAGAAGCAACAAGAATTTTGTAACCAAGATTTTGTAAAAACCAAATTGAAAGAAAAGAGTCTCCATGGGGTTTCTTGCTCGTTCTTCTTCATAGAGACTTACGTTTTGAAACGAGCAACTAGCTTTAATTTTAAACTGTAACTTCTTAACAATTCAAAAGTGCCTGTAAATGGTCTAATGGAAATAAATGCTTTGACTTTGAATAGTAACAAGTACCTAGATATAACAAAATGGCATATGATCTATTGTTCATTTCTTGTAATCGATATTCGATGTTTAAAAAGCATATTTCTATCGAGAATGGACGTTTTAAAAGTGCCCTGACGTACACTTGAAATATCGAATCCAGAACGTCACTTGGACTGTAAGACTATAAGAAATCCCTAGACCATAAAAAATCTATATTAGAATTGTACAACTACGAAACAAAAAGCACGCAGTGCGTTACGCCCGATTACATTATAATTTAAAAAATAATAATCAATTAAATTCGTTTAATTCTCCCGGCATCGTCAGTTAGTAGCACCTGAAGGATGAAGGCAACAAAACGACATTTATCTTAGGTTTGATAGTTGGCCAGGATAATCTAATGAAAACAGTTGCTTATGTTCTTAATATGACGATCAATATACCTACTCAATTGAGTAGGCAAAATAAGGTAAGGAAAATGTAATTACATTTAAGTACGCCTACTTACTTAATCATCAATGCTAGTGGACACTTTATTAGAGTAATGGCACGTTATTTTATCTAGGGTAATTTGACATTCATTGTATGAGATATTTCAATTCTTATTGTCATATACAAACTAACGGACGTCCACCATTTAAAATATTCGTCTAAAAAAATCTGTTTACTATCAAACATGGAAGACGATAAGGAACAAGACAATGAATCAAATGTTGAGAAGAAAGAAAACAATGACGAAAAAAGAATAATAACAGATATTATTAACAATGTGAAAGCTGAAATAATACTCGAGTACTGCTATGGAATATTCAGATTTCAACTTATCGATGGAGAATTACGCCCCCCAAATTGGAAAATAAAAGCTTTTGGAATTTTGATTATTTCAATGTACACTGCTTTATTTTTTTGGTCCATACTGAGACCTGGAGCTGGCGGCAGTGTTAATAAATCATATAAATTCTTAGACTCTGTGGATGAAGTTCCTTCTTTTGTGGTAATTTTCCAATATGCAGCTTCGATGATAGCTGCCAATTTTTTTATCAATTCGATGAATATTCGTATGGTCACCTTGCTTGCGGAAGTAGACACCATGCTGCAAGTGGAAACGTGTACAGATTTCTATAAAAAAATGGGTTCAAAGCTCAATAAGTATCTCATTTTTATTATCGTAACTCATATTATCAATGGTGGAGTGGATTTGTACAGTTTGTCAGATGTCCAGTGGGCAATTACAGTTTTTCTCCTATATTTTATTCAGAAATTAGAAGTTTTCATTTTCTGTACATATGTGCTCATGTTAAATGGTAGACTGGTCCTAATCAACAGCTATTTGAAAGGATTTATTCAAGAACAAGACAAGAAGCACATAACAGTTTTTACAGTCAGGGACACTAAAATGAAAACCGAGAAAATGTTTAATTTCATCGGGCGTCCATCAGTAAGAAATATGAAAATAAGAGATCTGGCCACGACATACGATAACATCGGGGAGATCTGTTCCATGATAAATGACGTCTTCAACTTCCAGATATTTTTGACTCTAGTTTCTGCTTTTACTTACATAGTTATCACTATGTGGACGTCGCTTTCCTTTTACCGCACATCTGACTATCAAATAAGTCAACTAATTAACAATATGATTTGGTGTTTTAACACAATTTGTAACGTTGCAAACATGTCATTTACTTGTGAACGACTGCTTATAACACGCAATGAGACAAGAATACTTGTGAACAAGATCATAATGAACTACGACCTACCGAAGACAATGAGAGTACAAGCTAAAGCTTTTATGGAACTTGTGGAGGCTTGGCCTTTACGCATTTATGTTTATGATATGTTTTCTATAGATATTAAGCTGATGTTGAAATTTATAAGCGTAGCCACAACATATTTAATTGTTATAATTCAAATATCCCATTTCATCTAAGCTTGTATTACTAAGTAACGTTTGAACTATTCAAAACTCACTTTTGCGCACCTCTGGAGAGTGTAGAAATATGATATCGATTCCTAGTTTCTCGACTAGTAGCATCTAGAATCAAGCGATCTAGAGTGTCGTGTATTTAAGTAGGGGTAACGATTTATTTTAAGATTGTTCTCACGTGTAAGTTTTCGATTTTCATTAGGTTGGATTTTGTGTTTGCAATTAGTTATAAAAATAAAGATATTTAAAACGAATGCTTTCATTTTATTTTAGTTGATTATAATCATTTAAAGTTCATGTGAACTTACAAGGTATCCCAGTCTCCATATACACCTATAAATCCTTTGCTTTCTTTGAGCATAAGAAAGATGATTTCTCATCTTTCTTATGCTCAAAGAAAGCAAAAGATTTAATGCAAAAATTAATTTAGTTTTACCAAGCTACATAAGCCTCGCGAGAGTAACGTGACAACATTACTCAAGACTTGACAGGTTGAAAGGGATGGTCTGTCAAACAGTAGACATGTGATGTTGTGACGCCCATGGTTGTATATCACAGGGTAGCCTGAGTCTTACTTCGCGGCAGTGATTTTATTTCACAAAACTATAGCATTGTCTCTTCTTGTTAATCAAAACCTTAATGCTACGACTTTAAAGGCGATGTTTTAAATCGACTTGCAATTGAGTGTACCGTTTATATCTATTCAATATCTTTAAATGGAGATCGAAATTATTTCTAAAGGTATGGTCTACTAAGGGCGATATCCTGTAGTTGTAACGCTCCTGTTTTATTTAACTGCCCTATTTCAATTTACTATCTCGAAATTTTCGTATTTAATATGATGGTTTAATTATGATAACAAAAGCAAGTTACAGTTATGTAAAACCTAAAGTCTCATGAAAACTGCATTAGCCAGGTATTATAAGACATCTTTGAGTAGGTTAACAAATCTGTATGGATTTATTATTACCTAAGTGTAAAGTTGCGAATTCAGTGAAATACATATTTGATCATATCTGTTATAACGACTCATGGCTTTTCATTATCATAACACCATCAACCAATATCATCGAACAGAAAACAACTCATTATTGTGATTAGACCGTAGTCAACTGAGCCACAGAGTATTGAGAAACATGAATATTAATATCTTTTCGAGCAAACAAGACTTAATCATATTAATGGAACTTAATATAAATAAGACGATGACGAAAAGCTTACATTAGTTATATCCGAGTATTCAACATCGAACAAACGTTTTGGGTTCATAAAATCAAATAATAAAACTGACACCATGGAAGCTGAAAAGGAGGAAAAAAGTAAATCTTATTCCGGAGAGAAACGCAAAATAATATGCGACAGTAAGAAGAGAATTGTCGACACTATAAATATAATTATTGTCATTGAGTACCTTCACGGAATATTTCGATTTTCTCATGTGAATGAAGAATTACGACAACCTAGTTGGAAAATGAAAGCATTTACAGTTTTTATCATCTCAACGTACATTATTTTATTTGGTTCCTATTTTACTTTCCCGACAACTTTTACTAATTACGACAGTAGCAATTACGTCCAAACTGCTGACAAAGTTCGTATTACAATAATGTTCATCCAATATGCTCTCTGTACTGTAACAGCGTCTTTCTTTGTTAATACAAATAATATTCGCATTATAACAACGCTTGCAAATCTAGATACCATGTTGCAAGTCGGAAAGTTTAGCAAGTTTTACAGCCAATCACGCTTTGAAACATATAAGTACATGTTTCTTGTTGTTACCAGTCAATTAACTTGCAGCCTCTTAGATTTTTTTACTATTGGCGACATAGCATGGGCAATTGCTGCTGCACCCCTAAGTTTTGTGCAAAAACTGGAAATCATAACTTTTTGCAAATATGTCGACCTTCTAAGGCGAAGATTGATAATGATTAACAATTATTTGAAAACATTTGTTGATGACCAAGACCAGGACAGTACCACAGTTTTCACAATAAGATGCAGACCAGCTGAAACTACGGAGAGGTTCAATTTCATTGGACATGCTACGGAGAGTAATACTAAAATACGAGACACGGCGAAGATGTACGATGTTATCGGGCAAATTGGATGCATGGTCAATGATGTTTTCAACTTTCAAATTCTTACCATACTTATGAGTACTTTTATATTCATCATTATTATCATGTGGACCTGTCTCTACTATTATCGAACAGCTATAAATGATTTAGGTGTATTGATGAATGTAATACTCTCTTCTTTTTTTTGGATATGCTATGTGGCCATGATGTCAATTGCTTGTGAACGATTGCTTCTCGTACGCAATGAAACAAAAATACTTGTGAACAAGATAATAATGAACTACGATCTACCGAACACAATGAGAGTACAAGCCAAAGCGTTTATGGAACTCGTGGAGGCCTGGCCGTTACGCATCTATATTTATGATATGTTTTCAGTAGATATAACACTGATGTTAAAATTTATAAGTGTGGCAACCACTTACCTGATTGTTGTCATTCAAATATTTAACTTCTTTTAGGATTTATTCGCAAAATACTTAAGGATTGTTTTAATTCAGCACTGTATTTTTGTTATTGTCTGCAGATAATCGGTGGTGTGGTATTAAAAATAAAAGCTTTGTGTTTTAAATAGCATTTTTTATTACTGTCTCCTTTTGTCTCCTAACCATAACAGGGTAGAGAAGGTTTGACGTCTTTAAGATGGACCTGTCTCTTCGGGCCGTTTTTTGTACACATACATTTTAAGTATATTTACAGCACTATAAATTACAATTTCTTTAATTCGTTTATAGACAATACTTCAAACAGCCTCCTTACATTTTTCAATACGGAATTTACACCATATTCAACCATCGGGGTGCCGAATTCTTCAGCTACCATTTTCCAATGGCTATTCATGAAATTTAGAACAGCTTCACCTGAAAAATTAAAAATAACATTTCAATTACAAGTACTTATTTTTTATCATCGATACTATTAACAAACTACACTATTACTATTACAACCTTAACATTAGATAAAAAAAAAACTTATTTAAAACAAAAATCGATAATTAGGTAAATTTTCATTTACAATACTTTGCGTCACCTATTACCTAATACAATAATTCATAGACACGTTACATGTTTACCTAAATATGTAATTTTTAAATACATTAAATTTTACATAGGTATATTATTCAAACGAATACCTCCTGAAAGCGTTTTAATTTCACCAAATATTATTGCAAAAAAAAATGTCTTTATATGAATTACTTACATAATAACAACGAGGAGGTAAGTATTATGGACTAATTACTTTATTTTGGATCAATATTGAACGACGTTGAAATGTCCGTCAATACAAAACAAATAGAAAATGGCGTGATGGATGGTATCTAACGTATTTACTATGGACACTTTAACCTATTTATAGTTCCATAATAACTAAAAGAATATTAACTATACACGACGAAGGCCGTGACATCTAGTTAACGAAAAATATATAAAACTGCTGTTTTAAATAACTAATTTTAAATCATCGTGTCCCTGATGTAATTAATTATCACCACAAAAACAGTGATCTAGGTTTTATTTATCAAGACAAAATTAAAAGAACAAGATCAAATAAAAAGAAACAAAAGACTGACACGCTGCGGAAATTATATTTTTTTTAATTATATAGCTTTTGTTAAAACAAAAGACACAAGATTTAGATACTTTTGTATTCACAAAGGCTATAATTCAAAAAATATATACATATGTTGAGCAACGATAAGAGTACTTACTTATTTCGGGGCTTCCCTTGAAGAGATTCGTCATACTATAACTGACTCTGCCATCATAGCTATGGTCAATACTCGAATTCTTTATATCCAAATACTTTTGTCCATCTAACTTGACTTTCGACCCCAACTTAAGGATACTGTGTAGATTGATGTTATCTGAAAAAAAATATAGGTATCTACATTAACACGGTGGAACAAACAGCCATTAAGGAAAACTTCGTGTTCAGATTATATTTGGTAAAACGTTAAACATCTGTTACGTCAAATAAAGGTTACTTCTAATTGACTTCTGTAATATAGGTAGTTCTATCGTAACTTATTTATTAATTATTAGAATACCAAAAACAATATACAGTATCGATCTATCAATTAACATAAAGTATGTAATGGAAACGATTATTAAAAATATGAATTCATTGAAATTAAAATTGATAGAGATACTTATGGTTGAATTTAACAAAGTTATTTTAAAGGAGTCTGTTTTAACAAATAAAAATCAGAAGAATAAAGGCAAAAAACTTACTGCACTTAATGGTAGACTCTCCATCTCCGTCTATGGGAAACACAAGAAGTCGCCCAGAAGACTTGTATTTTCCTTTGATAGTCAAATTACAATGCAGTTGAGTTTCAAATGTATCCTCTTTGTACCTGCGAACATCAAAAAAATTCAAGCGTTTAAAAACTCGTTTGTGTGAAGCTAACTTTTTATAATACTGGCTAATTACGTGGAATTTAAATACAACATTATTACATCGTCATCGCTTGTATAAACCATTGAATTTGAATTTATAGTTGTTAATATGCGTACCTTGCGAAATCAACTTTGCAGTGTTTCAGTCCTTTTGCGTAGCCATTACTAAAATGTATTTCAATACCTCCGGGCAAATTTAAATTCAGATGCTTCAATATATAGGGATCTAAGGCATCGATGCCTAGTTCCGGAATGCCGTTTGCAATTGCCGGCAAAGCCGCCTGGATGGATTCCTTTAAACATTCTGGTGACATATCTTTGCATGGTCTTCTGAAAGCAACTGTTAGGACGTGATGAAAATTAGTTTATTTTAAAAACACATGTAAATCATATGTTCGCCTAAAATCGTATAAGGCATTTAATATAATATATGAATTAATGAAAGTTCAAGTTGCGTAAACCACGTATATAAATAATATAAACTTACTTGAATATGCCGACGAAAATCCAACTATTGATGCTAGCGAAAGAATATAAAATAACATGGTACTCTCCATTTTCTTCAACACACACACAATTTACACTCGAAGTTAATCCAGGTAGACAAATTGTCACCAACTGATGGTGAATAGGATTGCTGTGCGAAATATATACAAAAAATATGTAATTAAGGTTCATTTACAATATTGCAGCAAATGATGCTATAAGGCTAATTTACATACATATTTAATAGGTTTCCAATAAAAATGCGTGAGTAATCTAATTAGTCTTTATTCAGGGAAAATAATTTTACTATAATGACCTCTACCTGTTTCATTCGCTGTGTCTGTTTCGTTACCAAATCTAGCATCCAGATTGATATCCTCGTCTTCGTCTGGATTTGTAGGTTTAGTTATGGGTGCTTGAGTCGTCGGCGATCCAAAAATATCAACTAATACATCGCTAGGAATTGTAAAACCTAAAGTAGATGACGAATCTGAGTCAGTAAATGATGTTGGTGTTATGGTTGATGCAGGTGTCATAGTAGGCGTGGCGGTAGGTGTCTCGGTGGTTGTTGTCGTCCGTGAAGTGAATAACGTAGGTGTCGCAGTGTTTCGCGATGTCCCGGTCACATCATCCTTTTTTCCATTGATATCTTGCGTAGTTCGTGATGTGCTGCTCTCAGTCCCATCAGGTCCAAGATCAAACTCGTCTAAACACCGTGATTTGTGTTTAAATTCTACAACTAGAATAAACGAGAGACGAAATAAGTGATATGTAAAAGATGATAATTATAAGATATTTTTAAATAGTATCTATAAAGATAACTTACAAACGCCGCAATATTTAGAGCAATGTAAATTCCCAAGGTTGCTGTAGGTGAGATCATCTGTCCCACAAACGGGATCATATTCCGTCGTTACCGGACAGCGTCGTATGCAACTAAGTACAGCAGGTGATAAAGTTGCAGGAAGAGCTTCCGTAGTAGTTGAAGTAGTTGTCGTAGGTCCACATGGTCCTAAATGAACTACGGCTACACCTAAAATAATATGTATAATTAATATCTGTGACGGCTAGACGATTAATTCAGAAGCAGATGAGAATACAAAGTTTGTAAAAGGTTTTATGCTTAAGTAGTTGCGTGTAAAACTCAACATTGGGTTCTTAACATAAAAACTAATATTTACCGTCTCCACACAGTTGAGAACAAATCAAATGGCTAGGATTTCTGTACGTGATGTGGTTTGTGCCACAAACGGGGTTTTGTTCCGATGTCACAGGACACGCATTGATACATTCTTGTACATCAGGTTCCTGGGTACTTCTGCCAATATAAGGAGTTGTTGGCGGTCGTAAAGTTGTTGTTGTACTTGCTGTAACTGGATTGAACCCACATGCAGCGCATGGTTTTTCACATAACACCTCAACAACTGTGGAAAATAAATTAAAAATAATTTCATACGTGTCAAGATGAGTTCAATAATATCTACACAGCACAACCATTTGCATCCTCAGAATCAAATTGAAACTACCTACGTAAACCTTACAAAGCTAAAATAATGTGTACGTAGATTCTTTGTCCCGTCATAGTTAGGTACTGTGACTATCATACTAAGTAGGTACCTACATTTACAACTAAAAAAAACTGTAGGGGAAATGTCTTCACGGTAAAAAAATATGGCTGAAAGTTGTCTTAATAATATCATAAACTTTTAAAATTAAGGGAAGTAACGACTGTGTTTTAAGGCACCATTTACCAAACCTATTTGATAGAAACGAACGTCGTTCATGTTACCTTAACTTTAAACGTTTCTTTTGAAACCTCACCTTCGCCACAACTTTGAGCGCATTTCAAACGATCCATATTCATGTATGTGACGAGATCTGAACCACAAACAGGAGCAAATGTCGCAGTAATACGACATTGTCTCATACACAAGGTGAATTTAGAAAATTGTGTGGTTCGTGCCAAGTTAGATTCAGTTGTAGTGGTTATTGGAGGAGGTGTACCCGGCGTTTGGTCGCCTTCATCATAATCATCGTAATTAGGTGGTGGGCACACAGATCGTCGTCGCAAAGTCACATCTGTAACAATATTCGTTTGATAATTAGCAAAAACTTTTAAACAAAAAAAAACAACCGCCTTCAAAAACTAAAAAGTGAAAAATAACTTTAGATTTGGAAGTCGGTGGCTTTGGTTCTGTTTGTTGTTTTGTATTGCCACCGACTTCCAAAGCTAAAGTTATTTTTCACTTTTTAGTTTTTGAAGGCCATTGTTTTTTTTTTGTTTAAAAGCTTTTTATTTTTTGCTTTTTAGTATTAACTTCCTGTCATCCAAATCCATGAAGGAACTATCATACTACGTAAATTAACTTGACACCATTAAAAAGTCATAAGAAAACAGAATACTTATGCGATTTCGTTTACTTGGAGGACAAATTTTCGAATACTACTGAATATATCTGTGTTACCCTTTCGAGTGTACACGCCTGATGTTATGTTGTGTGATGGTGTAAACAATGCTTAGATATGCTATAGCAATAACCGCGGTTAATCTGCTGTTATTTATTGAAGCGTTCCCCCGATTTCTACAAGATCCCATCATCAGATATTGAAATGGTGACAATGAGACCACACGGGAAGCACCAGCTTTCAAATAAAAAAAGAATCATGACAATCGGTTCACCCAGTCGGTAAATTCGAGGTAACAAAAAAAAAATACAGTCGAATTGATAACCTCCTCCTTTTTTTTAAGTCGGTTAAAAAGGAAACGATGCGTGGCACGATACGTGCGTATTTAAGAGCTTTATCTATTATAAAGTTGGTTATTCCGGTTGAGGAAAAAAGTTTTAATCTTTTTTTATGTTTTATAAAAAGAACAGAGTTAGTTTGGCTAGTGGTGTAGCGGGAAACATATCCTGACGTCATTATAATATCTAATACGAGAAGTATTTTCGTTAGCTAGCAGCATTCATGTAATTTTTGTTATTTTCAGTAGTTACGACGATAACGTTGTGCAATATGTCCTGAAGTAAACTGTTGCACACTGATGAAGATGACGACGAAAACTAAAATTTGTCGTCATGCATACACCTTAATGTTCAGTAATGAATATGGAAATACTCTCTCCACATCAGATGAAAAAATTTAACAAAACGACTGTAAATAAAATTTTCATGATTATACAGCACTTTATCAATAGGATAAATTGAGCAAAATGTGCCTGTTGATCACACGCACAACTTTGATGGCGTGGAACAAAATTGATGAACATGCTCGTACTTTTTATTCATAAAAAAATCTTTGTATTCGCAAAAATTACAAAATAACGATCAATGATAAAAATATAGTACGCAGAAAAAGTAACTACATTTTTTCCTTCATTACTTAAATTATGTCAACTTACTGATTCCACAGCTGCTGGCACAAAACAACTTCCCTTCATTGTCAAAAGTTTGGCCGTTCGAACCACAAACTGGGTTATACTCAGGCGTGGAAAGGCATGATTCTATGCATGCCCGTATTTTTGGTGATATTGTGGTGAAACCTTCTCCTGTTGTCGTTTCAACTTCAGAATTAGAAGTTGTCGTTTCAGGAACAGAATTAGTAATAGTCTCCCAGTGAGTAGTATCATCTGTAGGCGTGATCCACGGGTGCCACGTCGATCTAGTAGGTCTTGATACCGGAGTAAACGTGGGGATAGGACTAACCGTTCTCGTAGGACGTTGGATAGTGTGAGTTGTGGGATTGGGCCTGACGGCTTCAGTACTTGGCGTCGGATGTGGTGTAAATCGTGTGTGTGCTGGGTGGGGTGGTAGAGTAGGGCTAGTCAAAGGAGGGATCCTATGTGTTGTTGGGATAGGTCTTGGTGATGTTGGTATAGGTCTTGGTGGTGTCGGTATAGGTTTTCGTGTTGTCTTTGGGGGTCTTCTGCTACAACAAAAATTATACAAAAACACTGGTTATTACGATTAACTAGAACACTCAATTCACTATCGAGTTCTTCCATGAAATAATAAAAAAAAACATCAAGTACACATAATTTGGACGTTTACATTAACTTAGGTAGGCACTTGCAAGGTTGAACCTGTTTTAAAAAATGTCACGGTTTAACGTTTAAAAACTTTTTAGAATGCATCCTTTTGAGCGTTGTTAATTGCTTCTCAGTAACGGGAATAATAAGGATTCAATTTTACTTACTTATTATCATGATATGGACGTTTTGTGTGGGAGTGACCGTACCAATCATTGTAGTCTTCATAAGACGATGATGGTCCATAAGGATCTGAGCTGTCTCTTTCGTCACTATAACTGTCATCGGGACCGTAACTATCATCATGATCATAACTGCCATAGCTTCCACTGTCATCGCCACTATCCCGTGAATCTGATCTATCATCCCATACGGGTGAGTTATCCCAGGGTCCGCGTGGATTAGGCGGTCTAAAACTATGGTCGTGTGATGGCCGGTGGATTGGCCTTGGGGGCGGACCGTGGTGATGTGGTTTATGGGGCGGTCCATGGTGAGATCCATGTGGAAGCTTGTTGTTGGACCGGTGAGATGATTTGTGTAAACCTTCATGTTTTTGGCGTTGTATTTTTGGGCCATAGCCTTGAACAGCTATTATGCCCAAAACGACCACCAATGCTGAAAATCAATGATGAAATTTGTTTTAGTCAGTCGAGTTATATTTTTATTACGCGTCTCTACACTCTCTACTACCCTTCTATTTATGTAGGTTTATTTTGCACATAGATACAAAAGACCTATACGAATACATATATATACGTGTCATTTAAAAAAAAATGTTGGGTTATTTTTAAAGCAGAGTAAAGTAAGATTATATACAAACTTTAGGTTCCTTTAAAAATAACTAAACAACTAACTGTATATTAACGAGTAATTAAGTACCTATAGCGATAATTACTAAGTTAACTGCCTATATTTTCACTTTAAAAGCAATTAAGCTATCCAAAGCCTGTTTTAAGCGCAACCAATAAAGGACAATTTTAAATGTCTAGATAACAGTTACTGTATTGCCAAGAAGTAGTAAACTCCTCTTCATTTTATATGACATTAGAAAAATAACGTTACAAAAACATAAATAGGCTAATAGCCATTTAGAAAAAAAACATCATAATTGACTACATTATGATGTTTTTTTTCTAAATGGCTATTTCAACATTATAAAACAATAACTGTCGTTATTTGACCGTTATTTTTCTAACGCTACGAATATTGTAAACAAACCGAAACCTAAACCGGTGAACTGTGGGTGTACATCCGTACACCTCTGCCTAACCCTTCGGGGAATACAGGCGTGATGGTGATGGTGATGGAATATTGTAAATGGAGTATCGGCAAAAGTTGCACAAAATCAATAATTTAAGTATGGAATTCGTTTCTGTATTTATTGAATACAAAATATTTGTAGTAAAACTTTATTTAATACTACATTCATAAATCTGTATTGAAAGCAGAGAGTCTGAATCCAATCTATGTCAATCAAATAATTTTGTTCGAACTTTTTTTTAATTCGAGTTGGGTAAGCTCTCTGTAGTCTAGCCCAGAGGTGACATAGTTTTCTTTCTGTTTAAAATAAACCTAAGGTATATTTTCTTAGAACAAGACTTTAATAAAACGCCCAGAGAACAGTAGGCCAACGCCTTTATGTTTCACAGTCGGTATTAATATATTTGACTGATAGCCATCTTGTCATTGACCAGTAAAGTCTAGCATCAAAGTAAAAGTGACAGTTCATTGCACAGTAAATAAACATATATGACAAGTCTTAACAAAATATCTAAGTCAATAGTATGGTATTTATTTTAATATATAACGGTCTTGATTAGCATTATAAATATGAAAACAAGAAATTGTGTTAAGGTGTTCATAGACAGGTAGGTCAGTTACCCCTGTTGACACGATCGCGTGTAATAAGTAATGATATTTTTATATAGAAGTAGGTCGTGTACTTCATATGCATGTATGTAAGTAGGATACGTACCCATAGATTAAATGCATATATTTCAGCATTTAGTTAGATTAGGCGAAACTGAAGTATTAGTTAAAGAATTCTTGTTAAAGCGGTTGTAAAGGACATCGTAACCAAACTTATACTATGGGTTTCTTACATGATTCTACGTAGATCCAACAGCGGCAACATTATTCGCCGAATATTAAAAGTAAAATCAGCTGTTTCATTTTTAAAGACAGACGATTTTTATCGCTGTTGAATCTATGATAAAAGTTTTGCTACGATATTCCTTTGCTATTTTATTATTTTATTTTCCATTATTTGCGTTGACTTGTTTGATTTATTACAAAATTTTAACAGGTAAAATATAAATCTAAAAAATAATCATAAAAACCAATCCGACTAGAAAAACAAGAGAACCTATAAAACTCATAATTTATATTCCGGTTGTGACAACATGCCTTTCAACATTTAACAAAAGAATGATAATTTAATCATCACTTACCAATATACACAAAACTCTTCATTTTTTCACATTGACACTATACTCATCGTAAATAATTTTATGACTAGTCGTTGCACACAATCACCCAATTCGAGTCCAATTTACAAAATGAGCTGTATCTTCAAAGCACGTGCGATCTTATTTTGTTCTTTAAGCATATCCCCTCTACATTTTCCTCTTACAACCCGTTTTCATCTTGTATCATTTTCGTTTGGTCAATTACCGAAATTACTATAGACCACTCATCAAAGATATGAAATTATCTCATAGTCTTGTTTCAGGTTTGACAAGCAATTTGAGGTTTGAACGTCGTTAGCAATCGGTAATTATAATTATTCAAATGGGAATTAAATGCGCTAGACGTACGAAAGGAAAATTTATACAGACACTCATTTTTTAAACTAAGTTAAAAATAAATGCTTATGAAAATCAAGTTATGCATCCACCAACAAGTACGAGACTTGTACGAGAGTTTAAAAATAACAAGTACGAGACTTGAATCACTAGTTTTCAACACGCAAGTGACGTTTACCAGTTCTATCATCTAATTTTAGACTGGACTGATGCATCCCAGGTACCTACGAACAAATAACTACAACAAAATACTGTTATTATAGAATAGGTCAAATTAAATGAAAAATTCTGTTAAGTTTATCGAACTTGCGGCTTAACTGGTTTAAAAAACATTTAGAGACCTTTTATTGGTTTATAGTTAAAGCAAATAATTCAATTTTTTACGCTCCCATTTATTTAAGTGTCTTTTGTTTTTTCGATAAGGCAATTCATAGGTTGCACGGTAATTAAATTAATACGGTTGGTTTTAGTTGCACACAGTCAACGTACGAATAAAAAGCCGGTAATGTATTTTTAACAGTTAAAACCTTTTGATTGGTTGAACTGAGTATTTTACGAATAACCTAAGGATAATATAAACAAAATTAAGATTTTATAATATTTCCTTGTTTGCAATTTACTACTTGATTGTTCGTGACTAAATTACCTACCTTTTCTCAAAATTAATACCACCGTTTAGTCTCGACTGGATACTAATTTCGCTTCAATGATTCATCTCTGCGTCCACTCATAATACCTACAATATCTTAGTTTATAAGTCTCTACTCTAACCACATAACCTTCAGGTTTATTAAGCGTGAGTCGGGATTCCCAGTACCCGTTTTTATAGACTAAGATCCCAGACTAGCCAGACTTACGTCATTTTAACATGGCTGAAGTTTTGAAGATAGATAAAGGTATAATGTCGATAAAAAGGTGCTTAAAGGTCGTCACACTTTAAAGGGTCTGGCTAAAGTTATATAGTCCACGGAAAACATCTGGCAATATCGAATAATAGTTAATATTATACGAGTATCTTATAATGGTTGGTACCCCTTACAAAGGGCACAGTATTGAAGCTAGTAATTACCTACTATAGGTATTTCACGAAATGTTCTAAATTTCAGCCATGCCAAAAAGACGTAGGTCGGGAAACTATGGCATCTTGGATCAATTTTTGAACTTAGAAACTAAATAAATGTTTTATTAGTCAGTCAAAACCACAAGCTAGCAATTTTTAATTTTTTAATTATATTATTTATTTAAATAAAACCGAAAAACATATTATATCTGATTCCTAATGTCCTTAACGAATCGTTGCTTTACTGACGCCAGGGCTAAACTCTTTTCTTTTTAAGGCATATTAGGTACGAGACTTTTTAAAGCTTGTTGATTATTGATTTTTATAGAGTATTGCGTAGCGTCATCGCGTTACTTACTGAACCTTTATAATATGATTCATCAGGCCTTATTTTTCACAAATAAATACGGGAATTGAACCCGCGACCCGTAAAAAAGGGGTCAATGTACTTATCATTATAAACGAGTTTTACTATGGAACCACGGAAAATGGAAAAGAAAAATCAACATTAATGTTCGCATAATCAACAAAATGTATAGGTAATAATTTTCGCGATTTCAGGTTTGTGCTGTAGTAAAATTATATTATCCTTTTTTTTCTATTAGGTAGGAACATTCCATGTCGTAGCGTCATAAAAGCGTGGAAAGATGGTAAATAAAATATAAGTCAATGACTCGTTGCGCTACCTCTATTGATATGCAGATATGATGATATCCTTTAAAATAAATCTCTCACTACGAATAAAATAAACGGTTTTGAAAACTACGCAACGGATTTTGATGCGGCTTTTTTTAATAGATAGAGTGGTTGAAGAGGAAGGTTTATATGTATAATAACATCCATTAAATAGTGGAGAAATACTGTTATTTTTGAGGTTTCTAATGTGATGTCGTAAATAATTTCTTTTTTCTGCTTACATTGCAAACGCAGGCTGCACCCTACGAGACTTATCAAAATAATGTACTAAGTATTGTACACATTAGCCGACCCCAACATAGTTGGGAAAAGGCTAAGGAGATGATGATGAAGTATTGTACACATTGAAAAGGTCTACAGAAAAGTCCGCGATGGTATATGTCTATATCTTAAGGATATCCCACAATAACATTCAAAGTCAAAGTCAAAGCATTTATTTCAATTAGACCATTTACAGGCACTTTTGAATGTCAAGAAGTTACAGTTTAGAATTGAAGCTAGTTGCTCGTTCCAATACGTAGGTCTCTATAGAGAAGAACGAGCAAGAAACTCCATGGACACTCTTTTCTTTCAATTTGGTTTTTACAAAATCTTGGTTACAATATTCTTGTTGCTTCTATATGTGAAAACAATGAAGGTGAATGTATAAAAAAAAGTTACAAAATTATAATAAAGATGTAAGTCATGGCAGCCAAGAGGTGACCAATCCCAACTGACAGCACCCGTTCACGAGCATGACACATGCATCAGCACCATTTAGCTCAACCATCTTGAAGGAACCGAACGATCCAATGCACGCGCCACCATCAGCGAGACATTAAAGTGAGCATGACAAAGCTCTCCACCGCCATGCTCAGTGTCCAACACGTACTTAGTAACTTGACCATTTTTTTGTCTTTTACTTTTTACGATAAATAATGGCAAATTTTCGAAGCGATTTTAACCAATACAGCATTAATCCTTATCCAATTAAATACCTTAAATACATTGTTGATTTAATATAGATCTAAATGGCCTTTTACAGCATATGATTTAAATGAATATTTTCGAAGATATTACAGATTTAAAAATTGCGGGACATAGCGTTTGCGGCGGAGCGGGCCGCTATGTTTTTGTAAACAACGTTCACAGTTGTTCTGTAGTGTATTTAGTATCAGCACTATCAGCATTGCACCCGCGCGAAGCCGGGGCGGGTCGCTAGTAATACTATAAATGCGAAAGTAAGTTTGCTTTTTGTTACCTTTTCACGCCCAAACCACTTAACCGATAATCCTGAAATTTTGCATATACGTTGTCAGGTGTACAGAAACGGATATAGGATACCTTTCATTCCGAAAAAAGTACTGTTCCCGAGGAAAACGACAATAAAGTTTTTATGATAATAATTGGCGCCACGTGTTTTTAGAATTATGATTGAATTTTAAATTGAAGTATTTCCTCTGCATCCGCTCCGAACGCGGACGAAGTCGCGGGCAGAAGCTTTATCAAGTACTTGGCAATAGGCTCGCCCCCTATTACATGGGACCTAAATATACCGGCGAACTGTGGGCGTACATTGGTACACCTCTGCCTAACCCTTCGGGGAATACAGGCGTGATGGTATATGTTAATAGCTTACTCATTATAAGAAAAATGTATTGTTTTAAGCTAGTACGTAATGAATAACTATTAACGTTCGTGAGAATTTTCACGCTTGCTTGCAGGTCAGTTTACAGTAAGTGTAGGTTGTAAGATCTTTTCTTTGCAAACAATGTCTTTTTTTCGCAAATAATCAGAAATAAATGAAAGAACATGGTGTTCATGAACTGACAGAACAAACATGCATGCAATAATTTAATAAATGTTTCATGTCAATTGACTCGATAGTACTAATTATAAGAAAATTGGATTGTTTTATTTGATAGGCTGTTGTCAGGACGAATAATTCACACGAGGTGTGACTGTACAGAGCTTTTTCTTGATTTAATCCGACTTTCAGAAGCTGGGTGTAAAGACATCATGTTGTTTAATTTTAACAATTCTATGCAATCAATATTTAATATCCAGGTATAGAAAAATAAATAACAAAAAATATTTCCAATAATAGTTAAGCGTGTAATTTATAATTTATTCAGTTCTATTAGTTAAAGTAATAAATTAATGGATTATACGGGTTCCACCGGCGGTGGGGTCGGGCAGGGCGCTGTTCGTGACAAGGACACACCTGAAATTGAAAAGAAACAATACTTGTTAATAAATTATTCATACCATCACACCTGTGTTCTCCGAAAGGTTTGGCAGAAGTGTACCAATGCACCGCCAAAGATCGCCGGTATGTTTAGGTTCCATGTAACAGGGGGTGCGCTTATTACCATTTACCGGGCACAAATTCTAAGTCCGAGCTGCTACAAAAAATATCATAGAAAAACCGAATAAAACTTTTTGCTCGACCTGGGCATAGAACCCAAGACCTCTCGTAGCAGTCGCGCTTAGGACCACTAGGCTACCGACGCAGGCATGTATGAATTATTCACTAAATATAATAAATGGCTGATGACACCGTTAATGCTATATTTGAATACAATTTTCCGTAAAGCATAAGAATAGAACCAAATACTTTTGCCGTTAGAACATAACAAAGCATTTTTTAACAATAAAATCCTATGACAAGCCGTCCGTTCCCTACGACACACCAGGTAAAATCACCAGAGATTAATAATAAGAACACAATAATTTAAAACCAAATAAGAGCTACTCGTATTATCAATTCTTCGTTTTAATTAATTCTCATAGTATTTATTAAAGGTGACTTTAGTTTTTGCATAGAAAAACGGTACTAATTGGTACCTATCAGTACATAATAAGGATAATACATACCTATAACCAAACAACTTAATATTACATCCATATAATAACATCCTTCTGTAAATATGTACCTATGTGTAATTAGTTAAGTGTTTCGTCTATCACATAGGTACTTTATTATTAGTACATATTGTTTGTCTATTTACAGAAGTATTTTCCTTATTGTACGTTCATGTAATTGTGGTCATCGTTTAATTTATTATTACGGTAATGAGCACAACATTCATAATATGCATAGGTATTTCCACAGTTCATCTTTAAATTATTTGTTAGATTTCCCTAGCTAGGTACTAACTTGTTCTTGTTCATTAAATTCTATTAATAACTATTTAGATATTGTATGCGAAAGGCAAAAATATTTTCATGAATGCATTATCGAATCAATGATAGTTAGTTAATTTTAATAAAATTGTCTAACGGGTAAAGTCATTAAGTTAGACAAATCTGCCTCAGTAAGTTTTCAAGAAGAAGCTCAGTGCTGCCTTACCAAAAGGTGTTTTCTTACGGAGAAGAATGGGCAAGAAACTCCATAGTCCTATTACTTCTGTGATTTTCATATTATTGGAAACAATAACAATGAGCGACACTATTCTGTGTTCTATAAACAGTTATAAGTATTCTAGGTCCACAGAATGACATCATTTAGTAAATCCCAGTATGTGCATAAGTCTAAGTCGTTAGGTTTTCACTAAGGTCAAAATATGACGGTCCAGCCATTCAAGTCATTGTAATTAATGCTTATTCTTTGTCACTGGTGATTCACTATGTCTTTAAAATACCGATATAAAATAGGCATCCAATATTTTTCAATCCAAGGAAAAGTTCTCAATGTCGAATGTCAAGAATACCGGATTTTAGAATGTATAAAATGAGACTATTCGTCAAGTTGGATCTCAATGAAATACGAACTGTAAAGCTGGTTCGTCGAAACAACAAAGCTTTTGCGAGAAATACAGTAAGTATTTCAATAATTTTAATTTGGTTACTTCAATTTCTAATATTAATTCTGCCAAGCTTTTAAAACTATTTAGACTACCTATTTCTTTAGGTTCTGTTTTAAATTGCTTACTACGATTTTATATCCTATACCTGTATCGTTATTTCATGCTTCCATGTGAATTTAATTGATTATATTCAAAACCTATATTTCACAGGACGACCAGAAGCATCCTGATTTTTCTATGGTACCTTATAAAGACCCTAACTCCACCAGAAATGTATTTTCCAACTTCTTATAATAAAAGTATGTTAAAAAACCCAGATACTCACTGACGCCACACTGCTGGGCACAGGTGAGTCTTCCAGGGTTGTTGTAGGTCACGTTGTCAGTGCCGCACACAGGGTTGTACTCCGAAGTCACTATGCAAGTGTTCATGCATTGACGGACTGCAGGAGATAACGTGGTAGTGCTGAAAAGGATAAAATTTCGTCTTATTAATTGGGTTTAGGTTTCTTATTTATCTATTTTTTGTCTAAGTATTATTTAAAAATTATAATCATTAGTTCATTATTTTAAGCAAAAACGTGTGCTACCTTTACGTTGACGCGCATCAATAAAAAATAATACCAATTTTGTAAGTCAAATACAATGTTCATCGAATGGAATATTTTCGAGAAGTCAGCGTTTCTAGTAGTTTTTAGTCTTCCGAGGGCATTCATGGGTAACCTAGAAATCTGCTCGACATTTGCCAAAGTGATATAATCTCTATGGGAAGAAACCTATGACTACTCACCCAGTGGTAGGTGCCGTTGTCGGTGCGGTATTTGGTCTAGCGGTAGGGAATGTGTTCTGATTCTGATCGGGGATCTGATTCCAATTAGGATATTGATTCCAATTAGGGACTTGGTTCTGATCTGGGAACCTGTTCGGTCTTTGGCCTTGGTTCCAGTTAGGGCGGTTCCAGCCATATCTATCTTCTAATTCATCTTCAGTTTCTTGTGCTTGTCCAAAAACTCCATTTGCGAAAAGAGCTGTAAAATATACAAATAATAAACATTAGCATTATAATTATCTGAATGGGAACAAAAGTTCAATATGTAGCATTAAAGTAGCTATGAATCGTGTTACATTTTACTTTTCTGATCAAAATTATAATTAAGGAAATAATAATAAATGGTATTAGTTTCCTTTACTATCGCCAAGATTTACTAAGAAGGAGAAAATACAGAAATAATGGTTAAGGGAAATTTCAAATAATCAAAATGAATGGTAAAAACCCGACAAAACCGTTATAATATGACAGATTGGGTTTCCCCATATAAAGTAGATCGCACTTTTCCTTTTTACACCGATAATCTTTCAGAAGCTTTTTTTAAGGATAGTTCATTTAGTATAGATAAGTATGTTATAAGTAACTCTGCTTAATTACCTGCACTAGTATAACTTCTTATTCACATGTTTTAAGTAGGGATACTCATTATTCTAAAGTCGATGCTACCAAATAAAAACAAAATGTTTTTATGGAGGTTCCATCATGTGTAATCACAGCAAAAAGTCTTGTTATTACCTACTGCGTAAAAAACCTGGTCACTTCGTTAATATGACATTTTCTTATTTATTTTATCATGCAGGGTACCTCACAAGCAGAGTACAGACAAAATATTGAATAAGTACAGAAAAATACATAGGTAAATGTCACCTCGGATTTTCGAACCGGTTTCAAAAAATCTAGTTTGTATAGTACCTACCTACTTCATTCAAAATGTTAATAAGGATGAGTTGTTTAAAACCGGTTGTACTCATTTGTGGTGTTTACAGTTTTAAATAGTGTTTTGATGTGATTATTGAAAATAATGCAGATATACGACGAGAAGAAAGGAAAGGGTTCTATCGGACGATGACAACATTTTAAAGGGGACATTATTCTTGTCACGAGAAAGTTATTCGTATATTTTGAGATATTTATGTAAGTAAGACCCGAATAGAATTTTTTAAGACTAATATAAGCATCAGCGAAAATGATTTAAAATTTCTTTAAAACTTTCATTCATAATCTAAAACACAAAAACCCTAAATATGAAATCACTGTTCAGAGTGTTCTGCACTGTGTTGTGTGTACAGTTCATAACAGAAACTATTTTTATTAAAAAATAAACTCACCAATTACGAAAAATACAAACAGCTTGTCCATTTTGTTGGGTAAACTTAATAATTACGGTACGTGTGCGTCAATGGAGTACACTTTATTGAATACAAGTACAACGTTCGAGACGCTTGCCGGAGAGCCACTGTCCACTCGGAGACACCGATTTTGTTTATAAACTCACGCGCGTCATAACTGGCTCGAATGCGACGATGAATTATTGGTACTGGGGATGTGAATTCCCGCCGTGAATTTCCTTAAGTAATAACTATTTCAATATATAAATAAGGAAAATAAGAGGATATACTGGTATATAATAATAACTAATATAATTTATTTGACACAAAGTCAGATTACATTTAAGACAGATAAGGGAGGCATTCTACATTTCTTAAAATTTGACAAAGATGTCTGTGTCAGGTAAACATATACCTTCCCTTTTGGAAATCGAGGAGGCCTATGTCCAACAGTGGACTCCTGCGGCCGATATGATGAAGATGATGATGATCTGTGTCAGATCTAGATAAAAAATGTCTGTATTTCAGACATAAAATAATAACATTACATAAGTAATATACCGGTGCCATTTTTACTACATTTAGGCAAAACAAAGATGGCCTAAATGTAGCAAAAATGGCACCGCCATTGATGGTAAAATGCAACGCTTTTCGTTCGCCTTTTTAAAACCAAAAGTACCTGCATAATCAGATTAATTGATCAACACAAACTCATTTGACACCTAAAATCAATTCGATTTCGATGCAGCACCTACCGTTTGCATGCGTCAAAGATGTAGAAACGAATCGATTTTGTTGGACCCACGTGTGTTTATAATGAAATTTATTTTATGGGCATAATCTAAAACGTTAAAAATATGGTCACGGGAAAGATTTCATACCTAGGTACCTACTGGATCTGCAGCAAATATTACCGATCAACTACTTAGTAACATTTCTCTAGAACTTTAGTTGTAATCGGGTGCGTCAGCAGCGTTTATAAAATCCCGCGCCGTCGTTTCCAAGGGGAATAAATATTCAAACTAGTTCCTATAACATTACCTGCAGTCACAGGAGGGATAACTAGAAGGAAATACATTTTTTAATGTGCATGCAAGCATACCTGGAACAAACCTGATATCGCTTATGTTTTCCTTAAAATAATTGGCCAAAATGTTCAGCCAATCATTATAATTAATGACACATAATTGACTTGAGAATTCATACTTGTACAATGACTTGTTGATGGTGTGACTTGTACATTATATTTAATGTAGATCTTTGTTGTCAAGAGTCAGCGAACGTGAGGGGTCAAGGATATTTTTATGGCAATTAAGATTTTCTAAATTATAAGCAAATGATCGTATTTTATTGTCAATTTATGAACTCCTTCCAAATGAATAGATAAAATAAGCCAGACGAGATAACGAATGTACTAAGTAGATAGGTGGCTTCTTAATTGGGTAGTCTTTCAATTATTTTCACCTAAGATATACCTTTTTTTTAAGGATGGGAAGTCATCATATGACTTCATCCGCCCTGGGCGGAACGGAAGGGAGTGTCAGACTCTTACTGACTAAAACCCATCCGTGTTCCTTCTAATGCCCTTTGCGTTCCAGGGTCGCGGTAACTTTTTCGAACAAATTCCGCAACCCTGGCAGATCTAAGGTATACCTGTGCAGTACTTTGTTGTGCTATACATTTTAAGTACCTATATAGATTACTTATTCAAGATGCTTATTTTTAAACGGGTTTTCCATCCTATCAACTTCAGAGCTGTGTTATTTTCTGCATGCGTAATTATTGGGTAGTTGACACCACCATCAATTGACGTACTTTTTATGAACTGCCAATACGCGATTCTCCCAAAGATTTAGTATGGCAATAGCACGCTGTGATGTCACTTATCGGCCTACTCATTGGCGTATCTAGAATTAGTTTTCAGGGGGGGGCCTGGCCCCTAAGATGCCATGGCCGATGCGATGCAATGTGGTCAAGCGGAAGGTGAGCCCTACAGCCTGGGGTGGGCCCGGAACTATATATACGCCTATGGGCCTACTCATTGACTAATTATTTATTGATTTTAAAGTAAGTTAAAATCTATTTTTACAATAAATTGAAAATAAATCGGTTTTCATGAGTAAAATTGCAATTAAATTGGCTTTTTTAGAGAAGTTGTGACTTGAAATTATTGTTTAGTGGTGTCAACTACCCAATTGTTTACTTAATTACTGATATATGAGTATGACAGACACTTAAATAATCGATGGTACTTAAAAAATAATTACAAAAATAAAATCACTTTATACAAACCCTATTATATTAAATACTTAATGGTTTTCTTAATCATCACTAAGTAGATAATAGCTCGTATAGTTAGGCTGCAGTGGCGTCAGTAAAATGATCCAAAACCAGATACATACATATGTATGTATAATTTATTGTTATTAGATAGTTTACAAATCATTTGAAGTTTAATTGCAGTAATAATTCTGTTAACTGTTCGTTGGCGGACGTTACACGTAAGGTAAATAGTAGAATAATTAGCGGAGACATGGCAATTAACACGTGTGCAATGCAGCTTTTAACACCTAGCTTCTATATAGACTTCTGCATTAGAACTAAAAAGTGCAGTGTGTGTGTTCTTAAAATAACTTCATGGGAGTATAATGGTACAAGAAACTGTTCTATACCAACAATCGTTTTACTTTGAGAAATCCAGAAATCTTAAAAAGTAGACTGATAGTAGTTTATGTTTCATAATACATATTATGTAGGAAACCTTAAACTTACATTATCATAATGTAATTTCCACATACATTTAGCATGACGTCAATAAATGTGATTTGCTTCTAATATATCGATGTCTCACAGTTACGGTTGACCTCTCGGTTATGTATTATCTCATCTATTAGCACATATTCTTTGTTTTGAACAAAGCGTAAGCCTCAGTAAAAAATAGATTTGTGTTTAAAATGAGTAGAATGGTTTATTATTAGTACCTACCTTTTGAATTTTTGATAAACAAACCACAGATGGACACAAATCAGGTAGACGATTAAATATAAATTAAACGTTTCGTTAGTCATTAGCATTTCTGTTTACGAACATAATTTACTCTCTACATTAAAGGCGAAACGTGCCTAAAAGAAAATTGAATATCTAAAAAAGTACTAAAATTAGATTGCCCTGATAATCTTTTTAAATATACCGGGCCCGGCGAACTTTGGGTGTACATTGGTACACCACTGCCTAACCCTTTCAGGGGATACAGGCATGATGGTACTCGTATGTTATGTGATTATCTTTTTTCTTATATTTAGAACATATTTTGAAACAGTACTAGTACATAAAGAAAACAGTTTCAAAGCTCAACTCTTAAATATCTTTTTTTTTTCTTTACCTGGCGGCATTGAAAACTAAAGTTTTAAATATGTATGTACTGCGGTAGACTCACAACCTTCTTCTTATTAACAAACTCCTTTCCAATACCTATTCCTTTTTCAAAAACATTATTCATACAGGCAAGTAGAACTATTCGCACAATGACACTAAAACTAGCCTAGAACTTGTCGTGCAAACCGCCTCGTCGGACTAGAACCAGTTACCATAACATTCATGAAACCCGTTTAGGCATTATTTTATACTAAGTAGGTAAGCACCTATAAGGTTATCGTTCGATAACCAGTTTGATGATTATGCACTATGCTACAGAAGAAACAGGTAAATATTTTGTAAAAAATAACAACAAGATAAGGAAAAATAATAGGATAACATGGTATATTTAGCCAACATTTTTTTAGTAACAAAAAATCTAAGCTGCTAATTCTCATTGACGTCCTAACACTTGATCTACGTCTGTGTAGTCACACAACTAAAAATTCATAAATACATAAAAGAAACGGAACGTAAAGACGGAACTTCATCTGGCCAAGATGTAGGTATAATAACAGTACATCTTGGCCAGATGGAGTTTCGTGTGACCAACATGTGTTTGTGCGTGCCACGCGCAAACAATAACTAATAAAATCTAATACATTTTAAGAAAGTATTTATTTCGTTAGCCTAGTGGTCCTAAGCACGGCTGCTACGCTAGAGGTCCTGGATTCGATTCCCAGGTCGAGCAATAAGTGTTATTGGGTTTTCTATGAAATTCTCAGTAGCAGCTCGGAGTTAGGATCTGCGCCCCGCTAATGGCAATAGGCTCGCCCCCTATTACATGGGACCAAAATATACCGGCGAACTGTGGGCTTACATTGGTACACCTCTGCCTAACCCTTCGGAGAATACAGACGTGAAGGTATATTTTATTTTTTTCCGAATCTATTTAAACATAAATAACGCAGGTAACTACAGCTTTTACTTGCGATTTCGTGTCCGCGTGAATTTTCTTCCGGATCCCATTGATTTTTTATAATAATTTAGTATAGTATAAATTATTATATTAGGATGGATATCATGACGTGTAACTACTATAAAACCTGTCGCCATTAAAAAAAGGCTTTCGTTTTTCCAATAGCACCACGGAACCCTAATAATAATCCTAGTTTCGATATTCTTATCGGACATTAAGATTTTTTATACAGTTATAATTAGAGATGATGTATCTCGTGTTGACACGAAATCATTCGACAGATAACCTTACGAGTGAGACATTTCTGGACGATAGCATTCAATGAAACTGTGTGGCAAAATAAAATCACTGTACTTGATATAGAGGCACTTGGACAAAGATCATTGCCTCATTATAGAAAATACTGGAAGAAAACCACTGGTGTGTGTGTGTGACACATTTTAAAAAATAGGCACTTGTATTTTTTCACGCTCGTGATTCTCAACCAGTGTCATCATTGTCATACATTATTATTGTTTTAATGATACTTTGTTTTGTAGTACTTCCGAAGGCTGCCATTTGAATCAAGTTTTATTACCAAAAACAAGGCGTGTTGTTTACGAGTAATGGAGTAAATAATTCAAACATAATAATGTTAAAAAAACAACGTAATTGTTATCGGATAATATCAAATTTATTACTGTTTAAATCATGAAAATTCTGTACAAACATAACTCGAGAATCCCAAAAGACCAAATAAAAAATAGACCTATATAATATACCTAATTATGTACTACATTACTTAGTACCTAATTAATAGTTACACTTGAACGAAATTAACCAAAACTACGGTCACTGACCATAAAAAAAAGAACAAAAAAATTTGAAGATTAAAAACAATCCTCCAAGCCGTACCTTTATCTGTAGCGAAAGAATACTCGCTCTCATTTGAAAGTCGCAGCCGTTATCAGCGCTTCGTCCTCCGGCCGAGGCAGAGGTTATCGGTGCCACTACTACTGTGATCCCATCCCCCCTTCCGTCCATCCTGGAGCAGTCACTGATGCACCAGTGAACAGATAAGTTCTATACAATAAACATCGTTCATTATAACAAAATTTTAAATTCAAATCTCGAACTGTTTGACAGGCGTTCGAATTGACAAACCACAGATAAAAATACGAGTAGCTATTTATCTAAAAAGGAATTAATCGAATTTGTAGTGTTGCGTTGTGGTGCCGTTCATTATTTGGACTCAATTAGTTGGAAATGTTAAACGGGAAGTTTTTGTTGTGCGTAGTTTTAGTTGCTGGTAAGTTTATCTCAAGTTTTTAAGTACATATTACTTGTTTTAATATTTATCTTTCCGTAATGAAGGGGTTTTTAGGTAATTTTTATATTCGTCCAACAAATTCATGAATGATACCCATTAACTAGCTAAAATTATATTGCAATTAGCTATAACGAAAAATGACCGGACAGTTCAAAATTGTTTCCCCTGTTTTTTTTAAAGTTATTTTGATATTTACATTTTTAATTCCCCACAACGCTTTCATTTTTTTTAAAGTTTGCCTAGCCTTCATTTATTTTATTTATAACAGTGATACGAGTAGATAGCTATGATTTTAATGTGATCATAGTAGCAGGTAAGTGACATTGCTAAAATTGTGGTCACTCTTCCACAAAGCCACTAATCAAATGTTGAATGGAAGTTAATGTCAAGTTTTCATCAGGGGTCAATTGAGCAAGAGTAGCCTACGTCTTTGTTTACTATGAAGCAACACAAAGACGCTTCAAGCCGAAATACGAGTAAAACATTAGACCGTTTGGCGGCTTGATCAAAGGTTATCGCTACACGCCCACCGAGGGCAGCGCACATTTATTATTAGCTGTGAGTAATCGATCATAGGGCAGACATACGGACGACGCCGTGCAATCTACTGCACCCGCTACTGCGAAAATGATCTCATTTATGCTTCATAGTTTGTGGGTATTTACTTGCCTTAAATGCTTTACATTCTTGGTAATGGCTTAATTAGCAATGCAATGTTTGTTTTCCTTTCTGAGTAAGATCTATATTAATGATGATTGATCTTTTACTTAAGGGGGATCTGTGTTTTCCAATTCATACTTATTTAATTTTATAGTCACGGTCGTAAAATATTTACTCAATACGTGTTTTGCTAGATGACATAATTCTATCTCGAATTCTAAGGCACCCATACTCCTTCCTCGATGTATGTACTTAGGTTTCCTTTAAAAGATTAAAAAAAACCATTGACTCATGAATAATCAAGGCATAAATCTTCGTCCAGACTGTAGCGGTGCGGCTTACTATCAGTTTGACATTCATATTTGTACTGGATCAGACAATCTAATACTACAGTTATGTATGTCAATCTGACTACTGTCAGACTGTTATTTATACTCTGTGGTCTACTGAATTTCAGGTTAAGCAAAAAAAACTAGGTAAATACGGATTTAAACTTAGAACAAGAAACAAATGACGAAATACGTTTACGACTGCATTCCTCTTGTTTTATGCAGTTTTTTTTTGTAGTGGTTGCGGTTTTGTTAAATGGCAATTATGTTCGACAACCCACAGCCTCACAATATACAAGGTGTTGATTTGCAACCTCGTCAAATTCAAGGAGTTAACTATGGTCGTGATTCTTAACACGAATCAATAAAAAAATAAATAGGGTTTGAAATTTATATTTTGTGACGTGATTTTTTGAATTCGAACTAGCTATCTTGCCAGAGGGTTTAGGCGCTATGCACACATTGATATAGCCGCGCGACAACTCTGCCTACCGCATACGCAACTGGGCGATTCTGATTTTTGCAAGAGGTGTATTCTGGAATACTGTTATTTGATAGTTACAACAACAAAAAAACAAGTATTTATTCAATATTGACCAGGTATCGTAATTATATTTGACTACTTCTTTTTATTCAAGACAAGCTCCTAAAATTTGACAAGGATGCAAATCAACACCTTGTAGATAAAACTGTGATGACGTTGTTAACTTTACTGAACTATGTGTGACACTATCGGATTCGTCTGTGTGTGTTTATCTGAGCCCATGTGTACGTAACGCCACTAAATAGTGTTGTACACAATACTAGTCACTATCATTATCTGTAAATGTTAATATGATTGTGTTAATTAATAGTATTTACGTAATTTATTATTTATTTTCAATTTTGGTGATTCGGCCAAAGTTTGGGTGCAAGTGCAAGTGCATTAGGTATGTACCGTTTAAGGAGTTTATCATATTTGACAACAAATACTATACCTATATCCATTCATTAGTAAAAATATTTTTCTAATCGGTGTCATTGTTCAAACGGTTCATCGATATCAGAGCGTATTTAATTTATTTCGAGGTAATGCATTTTTAAAATACTTATTTGTTATTATTTCTATTTAGTTATCGTTATTTTTTAAAGTTCCGTATCCGAAGGGTACCAAACTATACCCAATTACTAAGAATCCTCTAAAAAAAACTATATACAATTTTATTAACTGTATCGGGCTCAGTGGCGCACCGTGGGAGAGGCCTATGACCAGCAGTCAACAGCGATAGGCTGATGATGATGATGAAGTATGTATATTTGTCATCGATATATTAAGAAGAATGGAAGAATATTTTGAACCATAATAGGTGTCATTGAAAATGTCAAGTGTCTTCTCGTCAATTTCTTAGAGTATGTATAAATAAAAAAAAAAAAGAATAAAGTAAAAAATCATGGGGACCCCATATAAGAAAAATATTTTTTATTAAAAACTATTTAAAAATATGTAATGTTAAATATTGTACATTAGTAGGAAAAATCTTCGTCCAACACGCACTTAGTTTTTTTTATTTTAATTAATAATAGATACTTCTGATGTTTCTCATTGGTTGAGCAAAAAGATGAATTAATCTTACAAAAAGAAAGCCAAAATCGAGCTCCAAATTTTAATTAAAAAAATAAAGTAAGTGTGTACACATATTAAACTTTATTTCCTTTCACAGTCAATGAATAAAGAATTATAACACAAATTATTATCATACCACCAATAAGTTATTAAGTTCATATTTTCCGATATTGCTTGATAACTACATTGTCTGATAACCATGGTGTAATATTTATTATATTATCTGTGCCACATTGAAGCCACGTGATACCACAATCTTATGTGGAACTTCAAAGATAAAAAGTAGAACTACATAGAAGGTTATGTCAAACATTAAAGTTTTATCACCAAAACAACAACAAAGTTATATGATAAATCAAATGTCCCAATGCCTACGTCGTAGACTCGTAGGCTTATGCTACGAGATCTCGTAGACATGACATGGGCTACGAAAAGACCATGACAACTGGAGCAATTCTACTTACTTTTAGGAAACATCATTATCTAGTCTCAATTTCAATCTGTCAAAAATGCCTCTTATTTTCCTACATAGTTGACAGTATTTATCGCTTTTTTTATTGACGGGAAATCATCGAATAACTTCCCCCACCCTGGTCGGGGCTGGAGGGAGTGTCAGACTTTTACTGACTAAAACCCGTCTATGTTCCTTTCATGTACCCTTTGCGTTCCGGGAGATGACATTGCGACTAGTTTTTTAACGTTAATAATTAGAAGAATGGGCATGAGACGAGATAGGGGGGGATGCATTGTGCTCAACTTCGAAAAAACCCGAAACAACCTAAAAGCTGTTCAAATTAGAAAATCACATTAAAATCACCAAACTTGACGGCCAGTTATAATTATCGATATGACCCTTTTCATTAAAAGTACATAGAAATAATACTTCATAAATCACTTCAAAGTCTTCCTAACCTAAACGTAAAAGCTTAAGGAACTTTTTAACATAAAAATGTTATCATAATATTACCTATGACCTTTAAATAAAGTAGGTAATGTACACACAATATAATGTCATCATTGGCATACTAAGTACCTACATTATAAATGATTGTTTTAATTAATACATGACATCCGCTAACCCAGTTTAATTTGCCTCGACGTTCTTAGCTATTGATACCTAGTCACTAAGTACTCAAATTAAATGATAACACTTCCAGGTATTTTGTTTCTAGGACCTTTTGTGTAGTACTTAGGTAAATTAAAGACAATTTGTCACCTACTTTTTCATAGCTTAAGTAGACCACCTACAAATGACGTTCATAAAAGTATGAAATGTTAAGTAGGTCTAACAAAACCCAACAACTCAAAGTAAAAGGACACTGGGAAATTCTGAAGGCGACACAGCCTAATCATATATTAAACGCGCAGTAGACCCATAACAGTGAGTCACCGAGGAAGTGCCACTATCTAGATCAGTTAATCAGTAACCCTTTCTGGAAAACGAACCGACACAAAACGATAAAAAAATCATAGTCATTACTCCATCCTGGGTCAACTACGCAGTTTATGTACGCAGTTAACTTTGATATGGTTATGCAAGTGTTATCTACCATGCTACGGATCGCTTCAGATTTTTGATAAGTGTGTAGCAAATAGGGCATTGGAATGGGAATGAAATAAGATCATACTTATTTATTGGTATAAGGGACACAAAACAGAAAACAGATAGTACATTGCATATCTACGTGGCGCAGAGTATTGAAGTTCAGATCGAAACTGTATTCCTAAATAGGTGTATGCAGCATGACTATTTCAAAAATATTGTTTCCCCTCGAAGCCAAATATTAGAAGAATAATAATAGAAATTATGAAAGAAGATCATGGCTATCTAAGTAATGAAGAAAGATCTTAAAATTTTGAAGTATTTGACGTTGAAGTTCAGTTCAGTACATAAAACGAGGAAAATTTCCTTTAATTAATTTAATGTAAGCCTCTGCTTGATCAAGGCCGACAAAGCCCTCATTTGTCAATTCGATGATTAATTGGAGTGTCGTATAGACATTTAGAAATGACATACATAGGTACTAGAACGTAATTTCCGATCAAATATTAAGTGCATTCTGGTTCAAGGCACTCTTTATAGCAAAGTAGAAGATAAAGATTTAAGTACTTAGTAATTAACCTAGAGATAATCGTTGACATTGCATATCAAATGCACGAGATATTAAGTTATTGATATAGCCATTAACAATGTAAGTTATGTAGTGATTTCACATCTGTAGCTGTCCAAACGAAATACACTAGCCAGAGATTGTTCAAGAAGTTTGTATGTCGGATTAAGCGATTTGTACAAATAAAAAGAGCTCTACCATGTTTACTGGACAAATGTGAGTCAATGAGAAGGGGCGTGAGCATCTCATTGTTTACATAGTGCAGCGAGCCGATAGGGCGCTTTACAAATGCGTAATATGGATGAGATCACAGGAAAAGTTTAGGAAAATAAATAACACTGATTAGATTGAAGGGTCAAACGAAATGTCAAACAATAATCAAGAACAACTGTTGAAAACAATAATGGAATAAAACAAGAAACAATTAAGCTACGTTTATATCCATATTTTATTATCTGCGAGCGAGGTGGTAAGCGCATTGTTTTGATGGAGATTTACACTTACGTTCGGTTACAGGTCAAATTATATCACACTTAAATTAAGTGGGATTGGTCCATTATGATAATGGTTGTTTATGCCATGCCTTCCACTGATATGGATAACTTTATTGCTTATGTTTTTATTACCTTGAAGCTTCGATTGATTATTTGAACTTATAGAATAGTTTAAGTTTTCGAATCCATAATACTAGATAGGTGCTATCACAATTTACGTAAAGCCAATTGTTAATTGATAAGTTGAAGAATTGTTATTTTTTTTTAAACTGTACCTAGTTACTGACCGTACAATAACAGCTCTAGATTACTGCCAATTTTCCCTAATTATAATTTTGTTACTCCTCTCTATTTCAGCATGGAACGAAGTACAACCTGCCAGTCTACCGTTCATGCCATCCCGCATCGGTGATGCCAACGAGATCGGGGAGGCTCCAGATATGAGAGTGCCGGCTGAGTTTATGAGGGCACGAGTGAGGGAAGGCGTCCCTCCGCCGCTGTGTGCCGGAAGATGTGCGTCACCTCCCGCAGGACCGGTGTGTGCTTTCGACGCTACGGGCACTGCCAGGACCTTTGCAACTCTATGCGATCTGGAAGCAGCGTCGTGTCGCGAAAGCACGTGTAAGTTTGACATTCTATGATTAGATTCCATTTGCGACTTATGCTGTAGGTAAGAGAGTATGATTTTAATTGACCTTAAAGCTCGAAATCATTCAGTGGACTTTTAAAGACGACAAAAGTTCATTTCACTTTGTACCAAACTGGAGAATATTTCCTGCTATCGATTTCAATTAGGTTTCTATTTTCTAACACTTCGGTATAACGCCTCGATTTACAAGACCCTATCTATGAATTTCATCTTTATAATCATATTTTCTTTTTTAGCTTACATAAGTAACGCTTCATAGTACGTGCATTCATTATCATTCAAAAGCTTTTATCTCTTTATCACCAACATTTTTCTCATTCCAGATTATGCGATCACGAGTCTCGGAGAATGCTGATGAAGCGACAGAACACGCAAAGTGCATTGGTTCTCACATAAGTGTAAGCATTACGTACCGCACTGCCTGAGGACGGTCGCCATATAATGTTCAACCATACGTATTAACTATAGTAAGCACAGTGTAACTATATCCATGCAGTAGACTAACGTCATTGACACAAATCTTTGACATTTTCAAAAGGTCGTGACATAATAAGAATACGTTTTTCTTGACGTCATATAATTTTCTTGTCACCATTTTTCTATATACGAAGCATTTAATTTCATAGACAGATAATATTGAAAAGTGTCACGAAAATCTACATAGAACGCCATATTTTACCATTTTGGCGATGAGTAAGTTTAATGACGTAAAAACATTGCCCCAACAATAACGTGACGTCAGAAATGGCCTCAATAATAAATTGAAGCGGCCTTTTAATGTCGAAGGTTCAACTGAATTTAAAACGGAAATGGGCATCCAAAATGTCACCTACCATGGCCGCTCTGCCCGATTGCGTTGAGAAAACAGTCGCGTTGACCAACTGTATTGATTTAGGTAGACTGTGTACCGTGTGTTTTACATAAGGTCCTCCCCCCACGTCCGAATTTTTGTACGACCGATTATTATCGGACCATTAAAAAAACCCATAGTTTCGCGGTATCGACATTTTGTGGGACATGTGCTTGTTGGTATATTAGAATTCATACGTTCCATTCTCTTCGCCAAAAAAATCGGTCACCGATTGTCTGACGTGAGCGGAGAGCCTTATGAATCTGTCCTTTATGATCTTAAATTTTAATTAATTGATGTAATAAAAAATCTCAAAACCCCTTATTACCTAGTACGTACTTACAAAATAATATATCCATGTTTATTCATAAACAATCTTATTTAAGTTCATGTTAAAACGTTCATAAAAAATACCGCCCGAAGTGTTCGTTTCTTAACAACATCATTTAACATGCAGACTGGAATATTACTGTAATTATCTTGCGTCGTTTAAAATAAAGAATTCAGGTAGTATAATGCTTACGCTGTAAAAATTAAGTTCTTGTATAATAATAACATTATGATGTAGTTTGAATATAGTTTCTATGATATTTTTTGTGGCCAAAGCAGTTCGAATAGCAGATCTTATCTTCTACGTGTTTTGAAACCACCTTAATTTACACTTTTCTTTCGTTTTCTTTATGAAAATAGGGTTCTGCAGGATAAACATATTGTATAGCACATTCAAGGCGCAAAAGACTTTTGAAAAATAATGGAGAGAATGCGACAACAATATCGTTGTGTAGAATTAAGGCGCTACCCAGACGCAAGAAACCATAAAACGCTTAGTTCTTTGTCGTACTGGTCACACATTGCATGCCAGAAAAAGAAATGTGCATTTGCGAAGGTTAAAAAAAAATTAAAAATATTTCTTAAAAATGAAACGATAAAATAAATCATAAAAGAGAACTCAAAGAAACATTTTTCGTCGCACAAAATCTTTAACTTAAGCTATCATATTTTGTGGAATTATATTATGGAGAATTCAATCAACAAAATAAGATTTATTCCATTGTGCCGTTATGTTTTTTTTTTATTGAATGAAAACTATGAATTTTCTATAATTTTGGTGGTCATTTGATTCAACTAACATCAAAGGCATCGCTATTGCTCATCGCTAATTTGGACCTTATTTGTTGCTGTAATGCGCTATTATCGAGTGGCCTAAACATTTGCTTCTTACAGCGTCTTAATGTCAGCCAATAAATTGTATTTGGAAATAATATATATTCGTTACTTATTACTAGCAATAAGACTTTGGTCGAAAGTTCCTAAAAATTCCAAATTACTCCTATTTCTTTAAGAAATGTTATTAGCTTGTAAGTAGTTGTAAAATTAACGCCAAAGTCATGTTCAAATAAATATTTTAGTAATGTTTGTAATTGTAAGATTATTGTGTAAGTCAATATTTTTTAATTTATTGTACAAAGTACGGATTGTGTTGACTTCTACTGACTGCTCAGTCAAGTTGTCATCATAATACACGAAATTTAGATTCAATAAAGATTTTACAACTTGAGGTATATTGTTTATTTTATTTATTTCCCGTTTTTGTAACGCATTTTTTTAAGAGAGCCAATTTATTACTTTTTTAAACAAAATAAAATACAGAAAATTAAATCAAGCAGTTAACGACTTACCGCATTGACCGACCAATAGCAGGCACTTCCGCTCAAGGGCAAAAGAGGTTTTAGTTTTTCGTCTTGTTCACTTATTATATTACTTATTGGTTTCAGTAAACTATTATTTGTAAATTTTAAGTGCAGTGGTCAAGTTTAAAATCATTGAAATCGACTCCATTATAGAATTGAACAACGCGGCTTATGCAACATGAATTTATACTTCCAGCGTAGATATTTACATATGTGGGTAGTTTGGTACACATGTTTTAAATTTATGCTTACCGGTGAATGTATTTTACCTATTGGAAATCTATAGTCCAGTAGTGGACATCCTGCGGCTGATATGATAATGACGATGATAATGGTGAGTGTATCTTAATCTAATATCTAATTTGTAAAGTTATTGATATCTTATTAATTTTGTTGTATTATGTTTAGTGGATTATTCAATATGTATTTTTTTAAATAGTTAAACCAAGGCAAAATTCTACTATATGGGTCTCGATAAAAGCCTCTAATTAAAACAGATATTTTTTGAAAATAAGTATTTAAAACAATTGAGTTATGTATAACCATCAGTTGTGTATACAGGATTGGGCAACATTCATTTTGTGGAGAAATAACCCTCCCAGCAGTCCCTTACCAGCGAAGAAACATAATCTCAACATTTGAAGGCCATAAACAAGCTTTCTTGAAAGGCTGCCAAGTTTCCTATTGCTGTACCAGTTGCTGAGCACGTCTGTCCTCGTGCTGCCGGTGATCCATCCAAGTTTATAATACAGGTATGTTGGATTTTTATAGTTAAATAGCGACGCGTTCCGTTCTATTTCGGTAAAAAAAAATATATGTAAAGATAACCTATATTACTCGCTGATAATGTAAATATCCACAGGTGAAAGAATTTTTAACATAGGTTAAGCTGTTTTTGTCTTTATCCAATACAAAAAAAAACTTTTCTCTTTATGTACAGCTTCTTAAAAATTAATAACTACTTGACCGAGCTATAACGTCATATGAGACAGCAACTGCTGAACGGTTTCTGTTCCGAGGTTGGGAAAAGTGTTATTGAGTTTTCTATTAAAACATTCTCAGTAGCCTGATATTTGAAAGCTGTTGAGTACCTACGTAAAGTCGTAGGTCTTACGTCTGAACTTTCCCCGGTTGTGTAGGATTGCCGTCCCGTCGGATGGGACGATATGAGATATAAGGAGATATGAGGGGGTGCACCTGTGTTTGCACGCACTTGTGCAGGCAACTTAAGTTCCCTTGAGTACTAATTCACATTGGCCGACGTTACCGATATTCAGTCGAGAGAAAAATATGCAATCCATTAACAATTCGTCGACTCCTACGTAAACGTGGCTTCTTTGTTTCGCTTTAAAGCAAAACTGTGCTCGGGTGTTTTGAAACGTTTCGATATCAATCGGTTCGGAAATACGACCCTCCCTTAGGATCTTAGTTTCGTTAGTTAAAGACGTTGCATTCTGGATGTTGGCTTGGACTACTCACAGACTGTTGTTTGTTTCATACAGTTGACATGTGGCGTTAGTCGTGTGTGTGTGGTGTACTGACACCACTGCCCCAGTGCCACAGCAATCCACACCAACCACATTAATAAAAAGAACCCAAAGTCACAACGTTACCATATAACGTGACCGACACAAAGTATACAAACATTTCTATAGGCGACAAGCAGTCTATGTCAGCAAAGTGGGTCACATCGTCCGCCCTATTGACTCCCAATCTAGGTGAAGTCAGATGTGAAGTAAATACTAGATAATCTTAATGATAAACATCGTATGTTATGCAGAACGTTAGGCGATGACAGCATTTGTTTATGTTAGTGACACGTTTGTGCGGTCACGTGACTGCATGAGGTTTGCATAGGTACGGAAGCGGTGAAATTGTTTTTGTTTAATCTAAGTAAGTTCTTAGTATGTGTAACATTGTAAATAGATACCTAGTTACTTGATAGTTTGGCCTATAACTGTTACTTACAGCATCAAGAATGCCGCATCTTTACACCTACTAAGTACTTTGCTCAGTTTAATAACATTAAACTGAGGTGTACAAAACAACGCACCAATCAAAACTTGCACGACGATTGATTCTTCAACCACTTTTAAATCTTTGACGATTGAATGAATAGAATCTAACTCGCTTCACAGTTCACATTATTCCAGCAGCAATTAAAACCAGCATTGAAATGTCTCTCGAATGATGAGAACTGGGCATACCATCACTAGCAAGGAAATAAAAACTTCACAAATGACTACCATACACAAAACCTCAACCCTCAAAAAAATACTTTACAAAATTATTTCCCTAAGGAACGTATATCCAGGACACGTCCTATTTTTTTTTTTCAAAGCAAAAAGCTGTTCTTAACGCCAGCACACGCTCGGCAAAAAGCAACGAGATCGTTTAGATGAGCCAGAGCACTCTCTGCTAACTCAAAGGCATCTCGAGGAAGGAAGCTAGGGAAAATAAACTGGGAACACCGCTTAAGTGCTCCTCATTATGTACTTCTTATCATTTTTAGTGTGTTTAGTTGGAAGATGTACAAGGTAGGTTTATAGCTTGGTATAGGTTGAGATACTTAGTACGTTGGTGTCTGTTTTCATGAACAAATCGATAATTTAATATTGGTAGTGATGTTTTTTTTTTTTTAAAGATGGTAATATCATCAAATGACCCCCCCCCCCCCGTCCTGGGCGGGGCGGGAGGGAGTGTCAGACTTTTACTGACTAAAAAAAACCATCTATGTTCCTTCATGTGCCCTTTGCGTTCCGGGGGCGCGGTATCTCTTTCGAACAACCCGCAGCCCCGGCAGGCAGGTAGTGATGGTTGGTATATCTGTTTCAGTTTTAACCATTACAAATTACATGTACTTAGAAAATAATAGGACAGTAATGTTTTGCAATAAATCATTCCTCATCCTTACTCGCTAATTCTTTCCGTAATTTATTTTGTATCGGGGATGACGCTGGTTTTTTTTAAATTGAAAGACACACTTGCTTCTGTGTTCTGTGATGTTATAAGAACAAAATTGTTATGAATCTATGTAACATAGTCAGCTTGATTGTTGCCCAGTTGGTCACGTACTGAGCGACTGCTGAGCGGTACTGGGTTCGATTTCTAGGTCGGACCAAAAGTCTTATTGGGATTTTCCATTACAATTTCTTTTTCATTTTTCCATTACTTTCTCTATAACAGTCAATCTCATATAATATTACATTTCCTTCACACAATATAACGATGAACACACCATGTTGCTAGTGAGGTTAAATACTGCTCTGCACAATAAAAACAAACAATTAAATATTTAATTAAACTTACATGATTTAATACGCATTTAAATATAAATTGATAACATTTGACAATACTCTGCCAACACTCTACTTTAATCACAGCTTCTTTGATGTTAGCCGATAAGCATAAAACAATTTCTAATCTTTTTCAAAATGCAGTCATCAAAAGCGCCTTATAATTTAGAGTCCTCCTTATTTCTGTCGTTGAGTTAAGACAGACGGATGCCGTCGGACCCGGCACACTCGCCTTTGCTGATCTTGTGGAGTGCTGAAAAAAGAAACACAATTTTTATTTTAACAAGTTATATAAGTGGTAGCTTCTGCTCGGGATTTTGTTCTCGTTGAAGTACAGTATACCATAAAGCACCGTAGCTTTTATACGTAAAAGTGGCTTTTAGAAGGTTTTAGAGGGCTTTTTATTCGGGCTGGTTCTACCAGTACCTCTTACAATCAAGTTTTAACTTGTTGAAATATACAGAGGTATAGATTTTCCGAAATCTTAAGGGAATGCAGGCCGCAGGCAATTGTCTTATAGGTATTTATACCACCCACATGTCCCTAAAGTTATTTTATTAATCTTGGAAATACGCTGAGTTGGTATTATGCCTACCTAATAAATTAATTAATGCTAGCATACATTTTTGGTTGTATATTAAGCTTTTATTAGGTACTGTAAGTATAGCGAACATATTTGGCATATTTAATTAGTTTGATGTAATGAATTTAAATATTAACAGAGTTTCCTTGTTTTAGCAGAACTAAGCTCAATAAGTCTGAGTCCATGATCATACAGAAGCACTTAGATAGGTTTTAACATTATCTTTGGTTAATATTTAGACAACACTCCAAACGAGGTAACGACTCTGAATCTATACAACTAAGTGGTGTCTAAAACGATCAGTATTCAATTATTCTCTAGAAATTATATTTGAGGAACTTGGTCGGTCAACCGTGATTTTAACTCTATCTGTGAATAATTTCCCTTTGTTACTGGGCAACTTTTGTACTCCTACTATTGAAGTACTTTTAGTTTTTACTTGTTCATTTACCCCCGAATTACCAAACTCGCTTAACTAGACGCTCTTAAATGTATATTTGTCACTACAATATACCTTAAAGTGACAGAGATGGCATAAGACTTAAAAGCGACTTAAAGTTGCGTTTGTTAAAAGTCCTAGAGTATTTGACTTCCAAATTCAAATAAAACTATCTAAAAGAAGTAAGCTTCATTCATCATTAGTCGAACTGCTAAAATCCAGTTTAAATACTGCATGCGACCTCTGAGTGTACATAGCCATAATATCAAAATCAGCATGAGTCACGATCCGGTCAGGCACAATGGCCGCCACCACTACGCCATTACCACGGTTACATGTCGCGTCACACCTTGGTGAACAGAACATTACGTAGGCTCTATGGCAACTCGTTTGCAAGCGGCTTTATTTCGTGTCCCAATAGGTTTTTATTCGCTATCGAATTCTGAAAGTCTTTGTTACCAATTTCGTTGTTATGGGTATATTTTTGACACATTTTGCAACATCATGCGCCGTTGAGCCGCAAAATAGCATTTTTGTCTGTTAATATAACTTCGATGTTGAGTGTATTTTTAGACAAATCGATATTAATTTTGATAACAACTGTCTGACCAGAAAAGTTATTGATGATTATTTTATTAAACAACACTGGAACATATTGATGATTATATCTTATCGTAATTTAAATATAAACATATTTCGCTTGTCCACCAAAAAAGGGACGACAAGGTTTCTCTTCTTGTGCAATTCTGTTGTTATAAAACGTGTAGATTGTATAGATTTTCTATGTATGTAGGTATCATTGTTATAAGTTTATAATACGGGGCGTAGATCGACATAGCACATGGCCATTTTGTCCATCAAACTAAACATATAAAAGATAATTTCTTAACAAAAAGCAAGTATCCCAGGTATGGCACGGTATGGTTCGGAAATAAATGATAGCTGTGATGGGAAAACATGTGACTGCGTCCAGCTTTCTGTTATTTTGTAAAGCTCTTTCTATTCTCCTATTATCGTTATGCATAAAAACTTTATTGCCTTACTTTCTAAAAGTAAAGTCAACTACTATAATCATTAACACGCGAAGTTCTCATCACGTCCACCATCACCGCTGTCCAACAGCAATCGATTGGACAAATAAATTATGTTTCCTTCAACGACTACCACCTACAATGTCTTCTTATAAAAATCAATACTTGGTTATTATAGTCCATTTATTATACAATTGAGTTAGGTCTCCATAATGTTTAAACTAAATCCATTTATTTTTGTTTTGATGCTGATCTTTCTTACTTTGGGACAAAAGAACAATTTTCTTTTTTGTTTTATAAAATGTTTTCCCACACTAGACATTGCTGTTGACCCGCAATAACTAGCTATAACTTATAGCGCCCCTACGAATATTAATTCCTTGCGGAAATCAAACCTGCGACACGCAGCGCAGCAGCTAATCGCTCAGGCACTACGCCAACCGCGTCGTCTGATATTAGTCTATTTTCCTCTAGTTTTATACATATTCAAACTAACCCTATAATGCCAACTGGCTATTTCCAACATTGATTTATCGCAACCTCGCTCTAAAATGCTAACAGGTAAAAACAGCAATGAAAAAAGTAAAACACAGGATCTCAGTTCGTCTGTAAGCGTTACGAACAGTTCAACAAGTACGTTAATAGTGTTAAAAGGTTTCTTATGACTCACTCGTCATTTGTGTGAGAGATCGTATCACAGTCAACAATTCTACAAGGAAAATTAAGCTTCCCGGAACGAAACATTTTTGAGTTAATAGGTACGTAGGTATGTATGTACTCCACCTTGGAATTGTTTCATTGACTTGAATGTTTTGTTTTATCTCAGTAACAAAAATTTTACAGAAACTTAGTTAAGCCTGCTTACTACTTACATTTTTTTAGTAAACGACTTCCTAATCTTCTTTTTTAGATAACAAAAATATGTCCATGAACAGGAGTATTAGAGAACATGAATCACACAAAGTTTAAGTAGCGATGTTCTTAAATAAAAATCTTAGTGAATGTCGGTAAGCTGTTAATCCCTCGTATAGCACAGACACACTTGTCCTAAATTCGTTGAGAGAGATTTTACAGCATAGACCTGCAGCTTAGTAGTTAAAGTTCCCTCTGCTTCTGTGTGAGAGGAAGTAGACTGCAACCGACCCTGATCTTGTTTTATTTTCCATTTCCATCTCTTTGTCCTTGGACCACAAGCAAATTGGTTATTAAGCTTGGTAATTGCCAAAAAGTAATAACTATTACTACGTAGCAGTGGCGCTTAGTGTCTTCTTCAGTGAGAATCCCTCTTTATGACTTCATCTAAGTTCACCATCCTAGTTACTTCATTGCTAAGATTTATGAGGATTAGAACTACACAATTTATCTTCAGTTGACCTTGTGAAATTTCTCCTGTATCATGGGTGCATCTACAGTCATTTAAATCACGTACACAAACAACCAGACTTAAATACCTCTAGGCTATATAAATATTTGTTTCGTGGTTGTATCGCCCCGCGACATGACATGTAGCGTACCTGACCGTTCAGCCACTGCGCCTTTAGTGCCTTCAAATGTTTATAATACTTACTGTCTTGGTGCTCGCAATTATAGTTGTTCATGACACATTCATTGCCGAAGGACTTGGGCTTCTCGCCCTGCTTGCCGGCGCAGACGGGGTCCAGGGCGATGGCGCTGCAGTCGTGCATGCAAGCCTTCTTACGGGCCGCCTCCGCCTTCACTTGCTTCAGGTCCGGCTTGTCTGGACGGCAGGTTACTGCCACTATCACCAGCGCTGGAAAAATAGGGAGACTAGATGTCAGTACCTATAATAATGAGTACAGTACCTATGATACCTTTTATAACGCGCACTGCAAAGGAGTGGAACTCTCTACCCGCGTCAGTATTTCCGAAGGCATTCATTCGCTTTAAAGTTAGGGTGAACAGCCTTCTTCTGGGTAAGCTCACTCCGTCGTCGACTTAGTCTTTGTCACCTCCGACCTCTGACTAGAGTCAAGAGCAAACCCATCATGAAATAAAAAAAACCTATGACTTGACTATCGTGCGGTCTTATATTTTCTTCTTCTATTTGAATCGTAAATTAAATACTTTTTTGAAACCATTTTAATTATAATAATGGAAGTATTTAATACACAGATCATAACTTGAAAATACGATGACTAATCGTTGAGGAAAATAAGCCTTACTTTGCTAAAAAAAAACTTGCTTATTCGGAGATTTAAAAACGTTAAATATTGCTTCATTGCAAAAATAAAAACCTGTTAATTAATACTTCATGAAAGGATGCGAGGCAGAATATTAATTATTTCGTTACGACATCCTTCATAAAAAAACTGTTTGCAAACACTTTACATTCTTGTGATGATAATAGGTTGTATAGACTTAGGTATACTTAATTCATATTTCTAGAAACCGCAATGACTCAACACTCGCTTTGCTTTTGTTAAAACTGCATTTATATGAGAACATTATAGATTCGTGAGAAATTGATAATGATACTTATAAAGAAAACATCTCTTTTGTTGTTATGAGGAAGTTTTTAGCTTACCTATATCCTTTCAAATTTCTCTTGATATTTTATAGAAAACCCCGTGTTCAGTTATGTCTTTAGTTGGGTTTAGTCGTAGAGTGATGTTCAACCTTCCCCTTGAAACCCCATTGAAATCCGTTGCCTAAATTAAAAGCCCTATCGTACAGAGGGAAAGACGGCGGGAAGCAACTTTATTTTATTATATGTAGAGACTATCTGTACAAAAAGCACCTTTGGTGTCGCCCTTTGAAACTGCTCCAGAAATCTTCATCAATATCAGCAAAGACATGAACTCAGTTTCCCTTTTACGTAGGTAAGTTTTCCATTCTACATTTATCCATGACTCCCTAACAAAGCGGAAGCATTTAGAGCTCATCATGTAATCAAGTCAAAGGATCGTCGTAGGCGCACGCGCCTCTGACCTTAACAAACCATTTAAGGTCGTAAAATGCTCATCTAGGTAATCGCAGGAAGAGGGACCACTTTGGCCCAATGAACACCGGTTTTTAAATGACGTAGGACCTAAATAAGACCTAATTTTGTAGCTTGTTTTCGAGATGTAGCTAATGTAGTAAATTGTTTTAAGGAACATAAAATAATGTAATGTCAACAGTGGGTTGGTACACCTCTGCATTACCCTTCGGGGAATACAGGCGTGGTATATTTTATACATGTTTTTAAAAAAATAGTCACCCTTTGACTGCTTAGGGAATGCGAACAGCGTTAAAAATAGTGAAAGATCGTTCCCCATGATATGGAATGCAGTAGCATAATGCCGATAATGATAAATAAGGACATGATATTAACTTCCTAAGGGTATTCCGTTTTCATAAATTACATGTTATCATGAGAGCAATAATTTTGAGCTTTTAAACATTTTAGAAATGCAACGATGAATAGAATATCTAAAATAGAATATAATATAAAATAACATCCGGATAGTTCAGTTATATTGTTTACCGGTTTTCCCCTTGCTCAAAGCAGGCAATTACAACCTTTTTATAAACAAAATTTTGAATACAATTCTCGTAGAGCCTCTCGTGCGTATAATAAACATTATTAACAATGGAACTAGTTCACAGAAATTTAAATTAGGTAGTTGCCCATTCAAAAAAGCCTAGCAAACAATGCTAGCAAAAAAAAGCTAGGTACGCTAATGTGAATCACCCAGGTTATATTACAACAACAACAATTTTAGATCATTGTTTGGTGCGATTACCTCATTTTCAAAGTTAATATTTTCCGGGAAATTATTTTGCGGGAAGTCTACGGACTTTCGAAAATACCTTTGAAAAATAAATAAACTTACCAAAAACAAACAAAGTAGCCGCCTTCATAATTATTTTATCACAAATCTGCGTTCTCAACCACTAAACGTGAATAACTGCCAACAAAGTGGGCAAGCCAACCCGCTTTATATCATGTAGTGGGGAGGCTTGCAATCGGACGTGATTGATGCAAAATGTTACATTACATGACCACTACCTCGTAATCTAGCTCATTTCTGTATCACTTCAGCAAAAACCGGCAATGGACAGCGCATTGACAGAGGTGTCGTTTTATCCGCAGGTCAATAGTGTTGATTTCAAGTTTCAACGCAAATAGGTATAGTTCATTGTTCAGAGACAGTTATTTTTTTATTTGTATCCGTTGATTTAATACAATGTTTCTCTTCATACATAATAATAATGTGTCATATAAAATAACGTCCATGTAGATAATATCTGCTATAAGGAAAATACGAACCTATGTAGAACTTATAAACCTACCTGTTTATTAAGATATTAGAGTGTGGTTACGCAATAAAAGTTTCGAGATTTGTAATAACACCAAACTTGTATAAGTCTTTTGTCCGTGACATAAAACTGATTTCTAAGAGAGTCTCTACTATGTTTTTGTATGAAAAAAGCAAAAAGCTGTAAAAAAATCAACATTTCATATGGGATGGGCATCAAAGTTTCTCTGTATAGTATAAAACATAGTGTTAAACAAAGTAACCAAAGACGTAACTAATTGCGGGTGACACCTCGGGCGGGATGTATAGCTAACTATCTGTAATACATACAATTCGCGTTCCTACGTATAATTCCAGATTCTTCTATCTATTTCTGCCTATCTACAATTTAAATACGTTTCATTGACGAGATGAGAATCTATTTGCGAAGGTAATGAAGTGATTAGATACCTAATATACATGTATGTAAACATCTTATTTTTCCATTAGTTAAAAGTAATACAATCATTTGAATTATTTTTTTTCTTTCACTAAGCTCCTGCTCGCGACTTTCTGTTCGTCGTTTTTTTCACCAGCGTTGAATTACGTTATTGGTTACTGCTCTGCTCCCGTATGTCGTAGCGTAGCCTGATGTTCAACATATAGCCTATATTATTCCTTATGAATCTGGCTATCATTATATCCAAAAATAATTCTAATCCGGCTGGTATATCCAGAGATACGTGCGTTTAAACAAACACATAAAACTCATAAGCTTTATAATATTAAGACCTATCTAAAGATTCATCGAAACGTTTAAAATTAAATCTTCTTTTCTTTTAATAAAATGTTGATTGATAACACGAATTTCTAGATAAATGATATTCTGAAAAACCGTTTTAATCTTATAAGTACCTCGCTATAGAAGTAAACATTGACAAACAAAGCCAGTTGTTATTAAAACCTCGGGACCTTGTTTTTATTGTGATTTATTTGATAACAGTAATAAGATGGATAGCATGTACCGTAAGACCGTAACCCAGCCTTAAGAATGATTGATGTTCTAGAAATCTAGACTGACTGGTTTAATCTGTCTATCTGTATTAACTTAGACTATTGTGATTGTCTCATTGCATGCCTGTCAAGTAAGGAGATGAATGAAAATGGTTGGTTGATCAATAAAAACTTTTGATAGACAGATGTCTACGTACCTATCTACTTTATATTTTTTGGGTTCTGTCCTAAAAAAATGCCAAATGGGAACTGATTACTAAGACTGCGATTCCTGTCTATCTGGTCTGACCAAAAAAATAATGTAATTCGTCCCAGATGTTACATTTCACACCCAGACCAGACTAATAAATCTTCATTTTGGTAAGCAGACATTTATTAAATCTTCAATTTCAATTTCCACAAATTGGGTAATGTGTGGAAATCTGATCTTCTTTTTCCTGCATACATTAACAACACAAAAGATTGAGTCATTCCTATAGTAAGTGCTAACGTTATAAATTGTATAATTTGCGTATCTCTTTGTTTTGACTATTAAGTTCAAGTAGACAGAATAAAACAGTTATATTTGAATTTGCTACTGCTATGTTCCACTACTGTTTAGTAACTCGGCGTTATATTTCTTGCTATGCTCCATGAACTGTACGATAAAGCTTCTCTGGTAATGTAGGCAGGCACTACCTACCTACTTTTGATTTATTTATAAACTAGATTCTTTCCGCGACTTCGTTCGTGTGGTTCTTTCACCTGCAACGTTCGTGGTTACTGCTCCGCTCCTGTGCCACGTAGCATGATCTTATTATAGCCTTTAGCCTTCCTCTATAAATGGACTATCCAACACAAAAATATTTTTTCAATTCGAACCAGTAGTTCCTGAGGTTAGCGGGCTCAACCAAACAAAGAAACTCTCAGCTTTATAATGTGGATATACCTACCTAATTATAGAATGTAAGTATTTTAAATAAATAAAATAAATTAAAGTTATAAAAAAGTTTCTCATCAAAATCTAATTTTAATTTCGCGTTCAATATTTAAATTTAAAAAGTACCTACATTACGAATTAAGTAAACTTTCCATTGTTTGTTGCAAAATACTCAGTAGTTAGGTACAATGATATTTTTTATCAAAAGTGCAACTCGCTTGAACTTAGTGTTTATAATAAAGAGTACCTAAAACTAATGTTACAAGATTCTCAATGAAAAATCATTTTAAAATGTTTTGCAATCAAAACGTTACATAAAATTGGACGTAGTTATGCAGAAACGATCCAACCCTCAAAGTGTAGATACGCAAAAATGATCCAACTTCTCAAAGTGTCACTTTGAGAGTTGGATCATTTTTGCGTATCTACACTTTGAGGGTTGGATCGTTTCTGCATAACTACGTCCAATTATGATACTGATTTACAAATAAATAGCCATCGAAATGATCCTTATTTATTTTTAAAAGGACCATCTGTTGGGGAGTAGCAAAGCCACGTAAAACTCCATCATAAATTCGCTTACACGTTGAAACCTATCACCGGTAGATGGCGCTGTTTAATTAAATAAAAGTTTTTTCGTTCAAGCTCTTTTCCAAAATTACCAATGCTTTATTTTTCTGTAGGTTGATAGCTCAAAAGTCGCTTACTTTTTCTTATGCCTATTGTGAAGTAGCCGAGCTCGATATACCTACTGGGTATGAACCTTCTGACACCAGGATTATAAACCTGTTCTTCAAAAAACTTACTTACGTGTTACCGTGCTATTTATAGAGTATTTGTTTGAGAAAAAGTATGCTGATTTGATTTCGCTCAATGCGTCATACCTAAGCGTGTTTTCCGCTTGTTCTTGTTGACATCGTCATCACAATCGTCCTAGATAAGGACTTGGTCATAACCAGTTACTTTGGTACTAAAAATATTAAAACAACCTTTTCATATAAACATCTTTTTTTATTCCAACTTATAACCATACATAATATACACAGTACAAAAAAAAACTTCCTAATACAGCAATAAGGACAAAAAGAAATTGTCACATACTTTGTTTAACTATCATTTTGTAACATAACCAAATTGAGAAATCTAGTAATAGGATAAACTTATCTACATGCCGTGTTGTAATGTACAATGCTTCGAGCGAATACGTTTGTTTTACTTCAATACAATAACTTAAAAGTATACAATTCTTAATATGTACTCGATGGAATTCGAATTAAAATTTACACAATACATACATATCACTATAGCTACAATTAAGCTGTAAATAACCTGAAGAGTTTTATTTGTATTTCAATTAAGGAACATAAAACATATCCACATCTCAACGATATCACCATAATCAGACTAATTTACATTGCACATACTCCGATCGCGACCGTCGGACTAAATCACATTTCGAGTACACTTACACACATAACTGGTACACAATCGACTCGGACGCTTAACAATGGCATCTTATACACGAAACGGCGCACAGCGCGTATCATACTCGCTCCCAATCTTACGTTTAAATGCGGAACTTAGCAATTAATGTTACGTTCGAGGTTGAGATCAAATGCGGGAGGCCCGCTCGTCTTCACTTGGCTTCGGCGAGCGCCTCCTCCAGGCAGCACAGAGAATCTTTGACCGCGTGGTACACGATATTCTTTATCTGTAGCTTATCTTCTTTATTAGAGTGCTGGCGAGACAACCGCCTGAACTGTTGCGCGAGCTCGAAACACCGCGAGACGTTCTCGGGCGAGACGAAGTCCTCGGCTACCTTGATACAGTCTAGTAGGTTTCTCACTTGATGCGGGGCTCCGGCCGGAATAAAGACGGCGTCTCCGGGGCACTGCAGTATCGCGTAGCCCTCCACTCCGTACTCGCGGTACAGGCGCTCGCGCAGAGCCGCGTCGAGGTACCAAGTCTGATCGTGCACAGGATCGTGTTGCGGTCGCGGTCTCGCTCCCCGCTCCAACTCAGCTCGGACTAGGAAGTCGCGGATCTTATCCGCATCTTTAGCGGCGTAGATGTGCCAGAGCGCGGCGGGCGGCTTGAGGCGGGCGCGGCGGCGTGACAGCACGTCCACGCCGGCGTCCTCGGCCGCTCGCGCTGCCTCCCGGGCGCGCTCGGGCGCGTCGGCCGGCGCGCTGGCGTGCACCATCACGTTGACGGCGTCGCTGACGTCGAGGTGCAGGTTGGTGGTGCCGCCGGCGCCTCCGTACGCGGTGTACATCTTCGGTCCGAGATCCGGACGAACGAAACATTCGGGTAACCGCGCAGCCAGATTTAATTTTCCAGTGCGAGATGTGTATTCACTTAGAGGTAACGCACGCATGAGATCGTCGAATCTCGCGGGGAGAAGCTCCGCGAAGTCTTCGCCCGGTGGCCAGTCTTTTAGTTTGAGCACCATGGGAGCGCCGCGTTCGTCTCGCAGTCTCTTGGCCGCCAGGTCGAACCCGTCCCAGAACTTCTTGCCCAGTTGGTACGGCACCACTAAACCAGACGCACAATTGACCAAATCGACTCTCGTTTCACCGAAGTCACGTGAGAAACTCTCCGGACTCCATAAGTCTTTATCGAGAATGGTCGACACGTCTGAGACTAGAACTGGTTGACCGCGTTTCCACTGGTCCTGCAAGCAAAAGAAAATACTCATGAATAAAATGATTACGGACTATTTGGCATAAATGGATCATTTTTATTTATACATGTTTTTAGGACAGAATAAATAACATCTATTTACCTGGAACGGTTTATAATTGCCAGGATTGATGGGATCGGTGAGATGCAGCAACTTGCCATCACAGAGCCATGCGTGTGGCACGTCCGGGTACAGAAGCTTGGACTCCGTAAGCGTCATGATACGTATGGGCAGCTCGTCGCGGCTGCGGCCACTTCTATCATACCGCTTGACTACGTTGGACAACGCGAACGGTTTCACCTCGCCATCTTCATCTTTCTTCTCGTCGATGACACTGGAGATGACGTCATCGAGGATATCGCTTTTGCTCTTCTTTTGTTTCTTCTTCGGCTGTGTGTCACCGCCTTCAGGCGCGGGTCGGATAAGTAACTCTCGTAATGTTGAGAAGTTGCCTCCTTCCTCCGAGTCGGAAGAGCTCGATTCAGACTTCTCGTCTTCAGCCTCAGTCTTGAGCGGGATGTCGGACAGCCAGCTGACTACGGAACTGCCAGTCTTGCCGTTTTCAGACTTAACCGGTGATGAACCGTTAGCTGTTGCTGCTGCCTCTTCTTTTACGTCCTCCTTTTTGACATTCTGTAAAGATAAATAAAATCAATATTAGTGATTTATCAAAAAGGGTGCTGTGAAATGTTCTGCAATTATTCTGGTGTATTTGAAAGCAAAATATGTTGCAAAATAGTTTCTAGTCCCTAATAATTTTACAGATTGCTGTCACTTTCAGTACATATTCATTTTATTTTATGTCGAGTTATTTATTGTATTGAATCGTACTAGTGCTTCATTCTAAGTTAGTATATTATGTCAAATATGAATATAGTACAATAGCTGATAAGGAGACAGGTGGAAATAGAAATGCTGTTACAAGAACCATCTAGTCTGTCTGTTTTTTTTTTATATATTTTCTAATAGGCGTGCGTTTAACAACGAAACAATTTCAACGTTTCCATTTCTACTTTAGTCAGAACTAGTTCCCTGATAACAATGAACCAGTAGTACATCCTACCTTCATGAGCGCCCGGTGCAGCAGCCTCCGTGCGTGTGCCTTGGTGGCGGGCGGCGCAGCCTGCCCGGCGCCGCACGCACAGGGCGGCAGGCTGAAGGCGGCGCGCAGCCCGTGCGCACGCGCCGCCGCCGCGCCCAGCGCGCCCCCCGCCGCGATCTGTGTCAGCAGCAGCCGCCGCGCCGGGTGAGCGCCGCCGGACGTGCACGTCAGCCAGCTGGGGAGGAACGGATTATTAGTATGGTTCCTGCTTGCCTTGGCCATTTCCTAATATTTGACGTATAATGATGAGTTTGCTTTTATTTCTTATTTTATTTTTTTAAAAGAGAAACAGTAAACATGTACATTATATGATATTAACTTAATTATGAAAATAATACAACCCACAGCACTATCCACAGATTAATTATCAATTTAAAAAATATACTACCAAAAAATGTATAATTTTTTGGCTGTAAAATTATAAAAAAAAAAAAAAAAAATATACCATCACGCCTGTGTTCCCCGTAGGGTTAGGCAGAGGTGTACCAATGTACACCCACAGTTCGCCGGTATATTTAGGTCCCATGTAATAGGGGGCGAGCCCCCTAAAAAATAAAAAAAAATAAAAAAATAAAAAAAATAAAAATAAAAAAAAAATAAAAAAAAAAAACCCTAAAAAAAAAAAAAATAACCCCCCCCCCCTAAAATTATAAATATCTACACACAATTAAATAGACAATAGTGCTTGGTTTTTAAAAGACGTAATCAAAATGTTTAATTGACTCACCCGAAAGAATCTCTCTCGGCATTGCTGTTGTTGGCATTCGAGGAGTTGTTCGTCTCAGCTGGTACAGTAGCAGTTTCACCGCCTGATGTCCGCGACTGTAAATAAAAGAAAAGAAAACAAATGTTAATTTTAAATAACATCGTACATTTAATTTGATTCGGAAATATAACAACCAGTCTAATCAAGAGGTATTTATCGTGTTGCCCAGTAACTGGGTTGTGGAGGTCAAATAGGCAGTCACTCCTGTAAAACAGGTATTCAGGTGCATCCTGTTAGACTGGATGCCGGCCCAATATAATTGGGAAAAGGCTAAGCAAACAATAATGATTTCAATAATCGTGGCAATAGTTACCTTATAGCAATCTAAGCACACGACGAAGCCACATTTCCCGCACGTCCAGTGGAAGTTGAACAGGGTGGTCTCACAAACATCACACATTTCTCTGACTCCTTGCACCACTCTTTTCCATGCTATCGTCTTATCTGTAAATAAAAAACAATCTCAATTAGGAACAAATTTAAAAGGGATAACGAATTCACTACAACACTTCCATTTACATATATGTCTACATTCCTTTGTTTCAGTTTGAAGACGGGGTGCCAGTGTAACCCCAGACACATCAGACATTCTTCCTTTTGTCTCTGAGAGTGGAATCGTAAAGATACGGCGAAATTCTAATCCGAAATTCTAATAAATAAAAATACTACACTAAATATTCCTTGACATCGTCAAAGTAACTTACCATCGTTTAAGTGATGTGATTCCGCCTCTTTCTCTTGTTGTAGCAGTTCACAGAACTGGTCTCCAATCTCCCTCAGTAGGAAGCAACTCATCTCAATGTCTAATTCGGCAGCGCCAGCGGAAGACGAAAGCCATAGCTTTTTATCATCCTATAGACAAATAAAAAGTATTATATTAATATTTGTAACACAATTTTGCACATAAATCAGACAAGTCAGCAGTGTCGTCATAAAGGCCGCAAAATGTCGGCCGTCGTGATAAGTAAACAACTATGGATTTTCATGACATTACAATATGATGTTACGGTTTTCTTAGGAAGTTTAGCAGTAAATAAAAATATATCTCACCTCTTCGGCATCTTTGTAAGGATCCGAGAAGCCGGCGATAGCCAGCTGCCTGTTTTTGGCGTACTTCAGTCTTCGGAAGGCGTAGAACCGGCAGAAGATGTTAGGCATATCCTTATCCCGTTGTGCGGGTGACCAGCGGCACTCGCGGCACTTGGCGAGGCGCGGAGCCACCTCGAAGCACGGCCCGTTCTGCAGGAAGGAGTCGGGCAGGGGGCGCGAGGCCGAGGGCGCGGGGGGCGCGCGGCGGGGAGGCTCGTCGCGCCGCCGCCCGCCGCGCCCGCCGCCGCGTGTTCTGCGACCGCGCGCACGACCTGCGCCACCGCGTCTGCTCGACGTGCTGCCGCTGCCACTCCCGCTACCGCCAGAGTCTGAGTCTTTATCGTCACTCTCCTTATCACTCTCACTTCCGCTCTCCGAAGCCTTCTTCCTCTTAGGTTCATCACCAGCTTTCCGTGGGACGGCGCCTTTTTTCCGTTTGGCTTTAGGCGGCTTCCTTTTTGGGGGCGCGGCTGACTCTCGGTCGGAACTCGAGCTGTCCTCCTCCGCATCTTCTACGCGACCGTTCGCTTCTTTTGGCTTCCTGGGTTTTTTTGTCGTTCTCGCGCCGCGTTGGATGGATTTCGCTGCTACTGGTACGACTATGTTTGAACTAGAGTCGTCCGGTTCCGATACTCGGTTGATTGCCATAGGAAGCGTGATACAAGTTCCACCACCACCGGAACAATCACCCTCGCCGATCGGCGCGGTCTCATGTCGCTGTAGCCACGCCTTCTTGCCGAGATGTCGGACAGGTGCACCGCCATTATCTCGGGGTGACTGTGCCGCTTTCCCAGGGGTGTCACCGTCAGCTCCAGTGGAAACAGGCGGCGTGGCCGGAGGAGCGGGCGGCGTAGGTGCTGTAGGAGGTGCTGCGGCCATAGGCGGCGATGCGGCTACCGGAGGTACAGGTGTTGCTGGAGCCGGACTCGCCGCGGGCGTAAGGTGCGGCGCGGGCGAGGCTCCGGCAGCTCGCTCAGGTGTAGCTACGCTGCCGTCTGCTGAAGGTACGCGCACGTCGCAGAGCGGGCCTGGTGCCTGCGGTGCTGGCTCGGATCCGTGAGGCGTCCGGCCTGTACCGGCGGCGGCTGCTATTAGCGGTTCCGGCGCAGAGGGTTCCTCGAGTCTTCGCCTCTTGGCATCAGCTTCGGGGGGATCCGACGCGCCTCGTCGTCTGGGCGACAGGCGGTCGGGGTCTTCACGCGTCATGCCCAGGTCGAGTGGCTGCAGTTGGCACGGCGACGTGGAGTTGGCGTCGACGAGCGCGCGCTGTGGCGGGCGCGGCTCGGGCGTGCGCGAGTGCGCGGGGGGAGGGGGCCGCGTTCGCTGCGCGTATGGCGGCGGGTACGGCACTGGCGGCTGCTCCACCTTACTGTGCGGCGGCATTGTGGCTTGCTCTACGGCCACGGCGTAGTGCGCTGGTCCTGGTCCAGGCCCCGGAGAATTGCACGGGGGCTTACCGTAGATGTGGGGAGGCGCAGGGCTCGACACCTTAGGCTTCACGGGTTGTGCAGTCTGGTAATACGCCGGAGAGCGTGGGGGTGGGGGCTGGTACATCCGCCGCGCGTTCTTATCCTGTGCTGGAAGTGCAGCGTGTGGTGATGTCTGCAGCGTAGGATGTGGATGGGGCGGCGCGTGCGGGGAGGGACCCGTCCGGTACGTCCGCGACGGCAGGTAGTGGGGGTTGGGCTCGCTCCGGGGCTTGCTCGGGTAAGGGTGCTTCTGTTCAAGGTGTATCTGTTTGGGGTCGTGCTTGACTATCACAGAGTTCTTCTCTGGGACCAGCGGTGGCGGCGCCGGTAAGTGCTGGTCCTTCATTTTATCGTATCGATAAGGGTAATTATAAGGTGCGAAGTTAGGTTCACCTTTGGGTAGGGAAGAGTGTGATTGTTTATCTGCTTTGGAGGGGAGGGAGAGTCGCGCGTGTTGCGCGTGGTACTCCGCGGGGGAGGTGGCAGGCGGGCGGGTGGAGGGGTGCGCGGGGTGGGCGGGATGCGAGGGGTGTCCGGGGGGCGAGTAGTAGGCGCGCTCGGGCGGGGGCGCGCGCAGGCGCTCGTGCTCCTGCGCCGCTGCGCCCCGGCTCGGCGCCAGGCTGTGCAGCAGCGACCACGACATGCGTTCCCGCTGCGACAAAATAATAACATTCATCAATATTTTTGTATGGGAGATGAGAGGCTATCCATAAAATAAAAGTAATAGTTTTGTAAACTGGACAATTTAAATATATTACCAATTTTTTTTTTTTTTTTATGAACCAAAATCTACTATAGATGGAGTATTATTATTAAAGACTTCAAACTTTAAATAAAATTGCTAACTACCTTTTGATTAGCCAGCCTAAGAGATTCCTCGAAATGCCTCGACACTAGTTTAGAGGCAGCGTTTTCGTGATCCCTTCGTTCTTTTTCTTCCCTCTCTTGTTTTTCTCTCTCCCGTTCTCTTTCCCTCTCCCTCTCACGTTCCTGTTCTATCCGTTCTCTCTCTTTTCTCTCTTTCTGTTGTTTCTCCAACATCTCTCGTTGCTCCTGTTCCCTTCGATCTCTGTAACCAAAGAAAAAGATAGATAAGTAAAAATAATTGGCAAATTGTGGGATTATAAACAATTGCGATGTGGTTGTAACCACTAATTAGTCATAATAACAAAAGGAAGATTTTATATCTTTGTTCTATTGTCATCGCGATGATAACCCAGAAAGAAACCGGAAAAATAAAACAATTAAGTGAAGGAAAAGGCCAGAATTAATAGCTTTAATTGAAACTAATTTATTTTTAATTGTATTTAATCGGTCGTTCACAAACTTACATAACAGTGAACATACACTCGCATTAAATACTTCTAACAATTACAAGTCGCGTTAGTTGTTAGGTAATCTGCGTGTACGCAACTTTCCAAAGTGATCTGGTACGTAATTTAAGTGGGTCAAGGTCATTCATTTCCATTGATATAATTTGCACTATCATAATTCTACATACAAAATCTTACGTAATTTCGGTAGGATAATAAAATAAGAGGAGAGATTAGATTCTATATTCAGTTAGCTAAGACGGATTTTGATACGAATTTAAAAAAATCCCTGCCTGAACTATACCTAAATGGGGTTTCTTTAGGGTTACTTTTCGCAAATAAAATCTTATCAAAGTGTTGAAACACAGATGTAACTAACCGAAAATATGTTCTTATGTTCAATGTAATATCAATATTCTTGGAATATTCCATCATTACATTCTCAATGATATGATATCTCAATTATTATTATATCGAATATAATAGTCTCAATAAGTGAAATGAATAGAGAATTGTATGTTACAAACGTAACCTAATAAGGCTTATTGATCAAATGGCTATTTGTTTACTAACATTAGCCATACCGAATTGTAATCGGATAAAGCAACAATCCGATTACGTTCGCGGAAAGGTTTTAGTGGCTTCGACCTTCGACCTTTGAGGCCACGACGTACGTTTCGAACCGGAAACGTAACCTAATAAAAATAAAAAGTAAAAAAACGATAGAATTTACTACTTCGTAATTGGAGTTTGTTGTAAAACTACCATGGATGCGTAATCATCAGTCAAGTCACATGCATGTGTACTACATTACTGCCTTCCGACCTCTAGGAGGTACATATTTCGCCGTGGACTATAAACTATCCGATAATAACAGTCAAAGTTTAATTGAAGATACTTTTTCGAATCTCAGTTTTTTATTATTTTCACACTGTATACATTTGTAATTAATCTCGATATTAGCAAGTATACGCTGCCTTATTTTCAAAATTAACCCAGTTAGCCTCTTTAGCTAGGTTACGCATCGGCCGGATTTAAACTATTTTTGTTTTTTGCAAAAGAACCTAATAATAAAATCATGAATAATATTTTCTGTTATTTTGTGTTTAATGAAATAATAAAATAATTAATATTATTTCTGTTATTTTATGTTTAATTACAAAAAAGGAGCATTTGATTTCACCAAAAATAGAATGACTAAACAACACTACTAAACGTATTACGGAAAAAAAGCAATTGAAACAACAATTATTTTTTTTATAACGTAAGTACGTCACTTTTCTGGTTAAATTATGGGTAAAACTTACAACACAAACAGGGGCCTCCGCGGGAAAATCCATGAAATCCGTGGTTCACACATTTTAAAACTCAAAACGAAATCTATAGAGCGTACCTACGCTACGTACTAAGTTCTTAGTTGCAAATCTGATCCGAATATGAAAGCTTTACTTTTGTAATTCTTAATTAAATTATTATTTTCACCATGAAGTAATTTTGTGATTCAAAAGATTTAGTAAATTATTAAAATACAACAAATTAATTTTCGTTTCACAATGCTATCTAAATTACTTTGACAATGCTGCCAATTCAACGACAAATACGTTTATTTTTCACGACTCTCAACAAGTAAATGGTATTGTATTATCAGCCAGTGATAATGATAAAACCTTTGTAGTAAAAATAAATATTAATCCTCCTTATCTGATTTCCACATTTTATTGTTATTCAAATATTTTGTATTTCGAATCGTGACAAACCATAAATTCATAACATTTTTTTTATCTTTTAAGTAGGTGCTTTTGTAATTCCACGAATAATGAATGTTTCAGTCATAAAAATCTGATGATAGTTTTATTAAAGGAAGAATTAATTACTTTATAACAATAACAGACTTATGTGAATTAGATAAATAAAAATAATACTTACTGGAAAATTAGTCACCCTAGCTAGGTCATGGAGATATGGCATGAGTTAAGACAAAAAATATTTCCACGGTGGAATCAGTAAAATGTACAATACACATTACTAAATAATCCTCTGTACATGAGAAGCTCTCAAATGATCTGATTGGCTATTGATTTCGTCAACACAACAGTTGAAATTCATTTGACAACAATTTGTTAGCTAATTAGCTAAGGTATCATTTTTTTACTAGAAACCTGGTAGGTATTAGTTTGTTTTCAAAAACAAAGAATGCAATAAAAATACTGCTCCAAATAATTTAATGCATAAATTTGCACATGAGCGAAACAGATAATAAAATCAAGATCATTATATAGATTATGCGCATACGACTGACAGGCATTACCGTTCAATGACCTTGGCCTACAACGACGTGATGCTGATGTCATTGGCAGCCTTGACGGCATAGCAACATCATTGTTGACACCACACAGGTTTCAAATGACTAGATATTTATCGACTTCGAAACGCATGTAAAATCTACGTAAAAAAATCTATTTATAAAAACTGTCATACATACTCTTGGATAATTCATAAGAAACGATTCCGAGGTTAAGAAATCGGATTATGTTTTTCAATACGTGAGACGTGAACAATGACTGATTAAAAAAACAAATGAAGGTTTTAATTTATAACAACCTTCATTTGTTTTTCTAATCAAAATATTGTGTCAGTTAACAATGGGAGAGAAATAGGTAATGTACCTGCGTAATGCGAACTTAGGTACATCTGTACTAATGGTGCCTACTAATGGAAATTGTTAAGTGCGTGCATGCATACATAATCTAATGTTTAATTAAAAGCCACTAGATTTTGCAAATGGCTTTGCCCTCGTGATGTATGAATAACCTACGAAAGCATACTGCCGGAATAATAAGTATTGTATGACCTAATCTAGATTCTGATCTATCCATATTATGTCAAGTTTCATCAACATCCGTTCAGCCGTTTAGGCGTGTCGCACGAATAAACAGACAAACATACAGACTTCCTCATTAAGAACCTACCTGGTTATGCATTGTTTTTTATCGTTCATTTAGTATGGATAAGGTTTATTTATCATAGGTATTTACTGATACCATCTATCTTATTTATTATTCTTTCAACAATTTTATCTACTTCCGAACGTTTTAGTTGAAAAACAAAATGACTCGTTGATATGATAACAATACTTATCTGAAATTTTTATTGAACTAACGTTATCCAAATATTTATCACACATGAACCGAATTTAATTCTTTGTCTTCTATCGTATCATATTTTCACGACATTATCTAATAGGTACAAAATAGAAATGATAAGTAGAAAAATAATGTATTGTTTGTGAGTAATAAATAACGACTGTTAATAATAAATACTGTTAGTTGTAAGGTGAAAAAGATAAGTTGGATTACGATAAACATCCGATAAAGCTGTTATTTCATCGTGAATCACCTCTACATGACTACCAGTCATTTTCAAACATGGACGGATAATATTATTTTATTAACTTATATCAGTAGAACTGCGCAAGTGTGCGTAGTTTCTTAATTCTCACGCATTACAGAATGGCCGTATTCATAGCTTGGAAATCACGACAAAATACTTTAAAACATATCAAGCGCTAACAACGAAATTATAGGATATCCTGCATTTAATCGCTTATTTATACAGACACCGACCTCAATAAACACTGCCACTGATATATAAATTTTAATAAACACGAACATCACGTCCTAAATATTCAACACGACGAGTCAAGGTTAAAAACAACATCTTTATAATTTGAAATTCATTATTCATTCAAGATATTATTATTTGCCTTTTATATTAAGTTACGAACAATAAGAACCGGAATTGACTACATAGAATCTACGAGTACAAGGTTACATTAATATGGACGTAAATAGATTTTCTGTTACGTATTCATTTAAAACCAGTTTGTTATTAACATTGAGAGATACTATTTATGTTTGCAATGCTGCCTTTTAATTTACTTAATTACTGGAAGACTACTTACAAGAAGTCCGTATTAGTGTTATCTTCATTACAAATAATACCACGAATACACCCTTTGTACCTACTATCTACTACGCGATCTAATACCATAAATGATTCACAATGTCTTTCAGCTCTCAAAACAACAGATAATAAAGTTTGTAATAATAATAATGGCGGCCATAACTTGTTTATATCCTTTTATCTTTTGAATGACAGGACTAAAGTTAACAAAAGGTTATTTTCAAAGAATCTGAATCAGCTGCAGGTAAATCTGTATACAAACTAGGTACAAAGGGTGCCAAGGTGGTAAAAAAACAATATCAGCTGGCTTAGCAACAGCTGCGAAAGCCACTGCAGCAAAAAGTTAAAAGTATTTACGTACTGTAATTACAATGGCCTTGTAAGAAGCGATGAATATTTAGCAGCCATTATGGTTTTATTACTAGGTATTATAAACGGGAAAATACTGCTACGTCAAGCAAAACCATACTACAAATATTTCCTCATCGAGTTATGAAGTTGTTAACAAGCTGGTCACGTGAGGTCAAATGAGAAATCAGTTCATTGCAGTCCGGTTAATCACGATAGATTTATGACGTGGGCAAAGAAGGGTCATAAATTGTGCTACTTTGTATGCCTAAACCTGTTTAGACGGTTGCAAATTATTATTTTGCTACATCCGTAAGTCCCTCACGATTATTCAAGAAACGTGTCTCAACATATTAGCATTTAAATGTTTGCAATGACTTATCGCTGTAATAAATTTATTGAAAACGGTATTCTAATCAGTAATCATTATTTTATATTCACCATGTATATTATTAGATTAGAGATTTGAAAACTTAATGTATGAAAATAAAATGTACATAATTATTGGTACGAAAATTAAAATATCATTGATTTGGTTCTGCTTGAAGCAGTGTCTCGTTTTGGTTCGATGACCTTTGTATTTAACATACCTACACCTACCTAATTAATATGGTCTCACCTTGACTATGAATACATCGCATAGGTGATGAAAGAAGTTCTTTTGGTTATTTTATGAGGAGAGTGGAACTTAACGAGCTAATATCCTACAATTCGGCCGAAATGTCGGGGTTGACGCTTTGAATAAATATTGTAAATAAGTTACTTATGTAAAATGACTTCTAAAATTTTTAAGGAAAAGCAAACAACATCATTATTTACAGTGAAGCAAACATGTCACCTACGCGCATATTCGAGTAAATTTGGATTCTGCACGCTTAATTAAAAGATCATAGAAGAAAATGAGGCCATTGGATTTTCTTTTCAGACCAAATAAAAGACGGACACTAATCTGTAGAAAGCCACGGCACAGTAAACCCGAGTTAAAAAATAACTCACTATTAAAATACCAGTATTATGGCATTCAAATGGTCCAGGTGTTTGTTAACAACGCAAGAGTTAATAAGATAACCCTAACCGTCTCAAGCGGTCATAAGAATAACATTATTTTCCGTATCATCCTCACGTAAAGCTTGTTTTTTAAATTAGAACTGTATTTTCCCTAACACGATAAAATAAGTTTCAATCTCTATTAAAATAATTGTGTTTTCAATTATTATTGTAAATTACAATTAATACTGCTTTCCGAAGCTTCCGAGCGCTTAAAATGCAGACCATTTCGATTTTCATCCACAATATAAATCATTCATTGTTTATAATTTATAATTATACACTCCACTCCACATTCGATATTCTTCATCAAATAACATGAACACTGGTAACTATTTTCAATTAAGCCTTACATTAATTACTTTAACGACAGTTGAATATATAGACCGAATACAATCATTCCACAGACTATTCATTACAAATAATTACGAGTATATTACAGGAGTTTAAATGATAATTTATTTCAGCATTCCGCAGTATTAAAAGCAGCCAAGAAGTATAAATAATAAAGTACATATTTCCTAAACATTGTTCAAGAATAACATGAAAGTTGGCAGGTCACCAATTATGTTAGTGTTTATCATTGCAAAGTTTTTCTTGCGTGTCGACAACACTATTTCTGTCTGCAAAATGTTCAGTTATTTTTACTCTGGCCTTGCGAGTTTTAAATACAAATTCTGGTGGTTTTAACCTTTAATTTTATAACAAAAGCTTTATTTAATTTTCCTTGTTTACTTAGAATTATAATAAATGTTTAACAATAAACGTTTGACTTCGAGACAGAGTATAATGAATTCATGTTTGTAACACAGAATATAATGGCATGAGATAAGAATAATTAGATGTATGAATTCTGTCCGTTTATTTACAATGCTGCGAAAATACATCAAGGTGAACAAAACCTTGTCCAATTGACGGTCGGGACGAGGCGGTAATTGCGAAAGTTTGCGAGTTTGTTAGTTAATTAATCACAACTCACTGAAACGGATTTGTATGTTTGTACTTATACAGATAGATCATGATCAGTTTTAGAACATAGAATACTTCTTATCCCGATAGTACGTTCCCGTGGAGTCGTGGAGTTATTTATAGGTTTTAGTTCTTTAGTGTTACTGTCGCTACGCTGCCGAAGAGCCTTTTGAAGAGCCCTTTGAGGGCACCAAATGGCTCTTCAAAAGGCTCTTCGGCCTTAGCTTCATTTAATAAAACTCATTATTGCTATTAGGACCGTGATTCATACGGTAAATGACTTGCTACTACCTGACCTACTTTAGATATTACAAGAAAGAAAATTCATACAGTGGAGTCATTGTCTACTGTATAGATTTTCTTTCTTATAACGCGACATAGCCTTGGTAAAGTTGTTAATTTACATGTACGACATGTAAAACTGGAGTTTCCCGTTTAATAGATACACGGCACACAACGCTACAAAAGCGTGATAGTTAAGCAACAAAATATTTATTTATGTACGTACTTACATTGTAAACACAATGTAACATAAATGAATAAACACAGGTGCATTAATGCTCCCATAAATTTATAACATGTATTTAAACAGAAATAATTTACCAGATTTTATGTTTAAAGTTATAATAAACACATATTTTGCAAAATAAATGATATCATTTACGTCAGTATTAACCAAAACGAAAACAAGACAAACCCCAAATAATGCTTTATACTCATTGAACTATATCTCAGTGTTTATACTAAAAATTTTGCCTGTTTTTGGTTTCTCAGTGGCTTCTGGTCATGTTTCAATCACTTTCATTTGTTATCTATTTCGAAACGTGATTAAATGATATTTTATGTATTACTATAATTATGCTTTAAATTCATAATTATAATGATAAGTTTATCTTACCGAGTAATTGAATTAATGCCAACGATGTTTTCCGAGAAAATAGATATGATTTAAAACTTCATAATTATGTATGTTGAAAAGAATAAGGCACGTAGGTTTAGATTATTGAAACTTCTTTACTTACACAATGTACACGACGAACTCGTCATTAAAACCTTTTATGTTGTTGGTGGTAAATTTAAAACGCAGTGTAAAGCCATTCTTTGAAAAAAAAAAAGTACAATCTAAGTCTATAATACTCTACGTTCTCTTTTTAAATTTATAGAAAAAAAGTAGAACACGTTTCAATTTTTGAATGCACGAAAAAAGAAAAAAATCGTGCTATAAATCTGAATATTTGGAGCAGTCTTGTAATAGGTGTATGTAATTAGCATTAAAAACACACTCCGTTCTACAGCTGAGCTCTATTTATTTACATAAAAACAATAAACAATCTCAAGTATTCGAGATAGCTCGCAGATATAATCAGGTTAAGTACTTTCTGAAGTGTTTCGAGTTTTTAGAATATTGTGACTTTAAAGTACGTACTGAAGTCATGACTCACAAAATAAATAGGTAGCTCTTGTAGCATACATTTTATTCAAAGTGCTGAGTCACGGTAAACAATCGAATAAATTCTTAGCAAAATACAGGAAAAAGTTAGGTTAGTCATGCGAGCGGTAGCCAATGATTTTAATTGCTGTATTAAACTATAAAAACCTTACGATTTTTACCTAAACCACATTTGTTATTAGCGGTTTTATTTTGCGGGTTTTTATTGACAAAAAGTGTGACAAACTCATAACAAAATTAACGCAGTATTTTGCATGTGATACGAAAATTCCAGCTAAATGTTGCGATCAAAACAGTGGTTTGCGTAATACTGGGAAACGATGAGTTATCGTGCACCTATATAAGGTTTCATCAGTAAATATTTGTTAAGTAGATAAGCACAATCATGATAATTTCGGCGATCAATAGCGATCAGTAAACAAGAATCTAAATATCTACCTATCTAAATGTTTTCGGACATTAAGTACCTACCTAAGTACCTACTTAAAAGGATTACCAACTCAAAGTTTAATCAATAATAAAAAATGTATGTGTTTAAAGTTCGTTAACCCTTTTATATTATTGAAAGCAAGTAAGATGTTTATAGATCTAATAGTAGGTAGGTATATCGACAGACTTTGAAGTTTTGAACTGAGATCAGACAGTATAGCCAGCAAACATCTTGAAAAATTGTAGCGTCCACTGCGCGGGTTCCCTCTACTTGTAAAAAAGTAAAATGAGAACCCACTCCATACAATCCTCACATGACACTGTAATATCGTTTCTCGCGCATGTGCAATATTTCCAGGCAATTATACCTACCTAGTTCTAAAAGGCAATGAACTATGTAATAGGGTTATGCCATAACAGGATTTGCTATCTTACGCATTGAATTATATTTTTTACTGTTTGCAAAAAATATTTCTACGAACTCTGAATGAAATTTCATTTGACTTAATCGTCATGTTTACTTACGAAATGTTTGGAATTTGGCATTACGAATCCATGACGACTTTGTCTAAGAATATCTCTTCTGCTAAAAGTCGTACACGGATGTTTTTAGCCTACTGGCAGTTGTTTCTCCTGCGTGATTCACTTACTGAGCGCATCTGATAGATAGAGGATTTGACTGAGCACAGATGAGGGGAACAAAGAGAGTGTGTACAAGAAATGAACTCACCGTAGCAGTCTTTCATGTCTCTCTCTATCGTAGGTCGCCGCCGCGAGGTAGTCATCCGCGATGGCATGATGCAGCGGCGCGTGTATCGGCGGCTGGTACCGCTGCTTCCACAGCAGCTCGCTGGGGTACAGCGTGGGCGGTGGCGGGGGAGGCAGGTGCAGCAGGGGCGGCGGGGGGCCTCCGCCGTATCCGTGCGCCATGCCGCGCCACTCGCGCTCCTCCACCGAACTGGCCGAGCCGCCCGAACGGACTCCGCTCACTCCCGAGTCGGACCTATCGTCCGCATCTCGCGCGCACACTATCACACAGTCGTCCTCCTCGGAGGCCACGGCGCTGGCAACACCATCCGCGCCCGCACTCACTTCACTCTTCACTTCACTCTCACTTGCCTTCACTTCTTCCGGTTTTACGCACTTCTCGGTTTCCTCACTGACCTCGACGACATCACTTGCACTCACACTTTCAGCGACACCTGTAACAATTGAAACAAACTGTTAGGAATGGTATGTACAGAACCTAGTACCGACTCATCACAACAAGTCAACGATAAAAACAATGTGGGTATTTCAAAGAGATTCACGGAATCTAGATTTCTGGCAAAGCATCCGGAATTATGAGTACCTACCTACAAAAATCAAATAATTTATCAAAGTCATCCGTGTCTCCCTGTCAAAACGGATTAATATTGTGTTATCAACGAGCTGCCAGCTGCATATTTTCAAACGGCTGACGTCAGTGCTCGGTCCGTCGGTAATGTCGGCACGTTTGGGACGAAGCCAAAGTAAGCCCATTCACACTACACCCACGTGTATAAGTACGTAAAAAATAATGTATTGTATGGACGATACGATTTCATTAGCTTCGGAGAAAAATGTTGCAATGCGTAAAAATAGACGTAGGTATTATTTTTAGCTGAAGTAAGTAAACATTGCTTTATTACGAAGTCATAAATTGTTATGCATGCACACGTGACTAATCAATTCACGATTGCGCAACTACCTACCTACCACTTGACTGCGTACTCAGAGATTTACATCAATATAATGTGTGATAAACAACGAGACAAGATTTTATTGTAAATACTTCGGCAATGAAATACGAAATTATTCAAATGAGTGGTTTATTAGAGAAGTAACCGGAACAGGAAGATAAGCTCATGAAGAGATATGGCGGCGTGGGTGGAAGTAGCATGTTGGCAGTCAAGCAGGCTGCCGCACACGTGAATGACGTCTGGAGGAGCGCCAACCAGCGCGCCAGCGACCGCCCGGACATTTGGCGCTCCACCAGAACGAGGGCAATGTGATAAAATCCCGGGGTGACGTGTCATACTTATACAAATTACTAACTCAATAATTTACTAGGAAGTCGCCTTTGTTTGATTTCAAGTATTTGTTCGGTCATAATTTGAATACCAATTCGTGACATCACCGACATCCACTCGAGAAACATCGCAAAGTATGACTACAGGTAGATAACCCTCTTAAAATTAGAAACAGCGTTCAATTTAGACCGCACGAGCAAACAATAAATTCCTTTATACACACTAATCCGTGTCCATATACCAGGTAATCTTACAAGCGCACAATTCTTGAGGTTTTTCTTGTTATTATTAACACGCGATTGCATTTTAATTTCCATAAACATGCATAAAAACGACCGATAAAAATAAAGGTAGCTAGCAGGCGATTGACGCGTTTATAGGTAGGTAAGTAAGTACCTCTGCACAATCGGTTGCACATCAAGCCTCGTCAAGGTTTATAAAAATATTTTCCTTTTATACAATAAGCCTAAGAATTAATGACTCAATTCGAGGTTTCGTAAAACATACCTTTACGAACATATACACAGCACCTATTACATACCAACGATACCAAAGCACATAATTCGACACGACACCTACACAAAAGAGCGAGCCTGCATGTCGAGAAAATAACAATGGAATTTTAATGAGAGAGCTGTTAACGACGATCTACATAATCGCATAAATAATTATTCATAACAAACATAAACAGAGAAAAACCTGGAGGTTGTGTGCTGCCTACAGCTGGTCATTATTCACTGGGTGCGTGTCTGCGTGAGGCGGGAGATCTCATCTCAGCCGGGGCCGGCGCATAATGATATGATAATGTATCGCGATACGGTTGCGGTCGAGCCGCCATTTTTAATGCACCCGAAGATTACTCACCGACGTGCTGCGCCGTGAACCGGTTACGGCGAAATCCGTCAGACTACGCCTCGCTAACAGCCCCCAGCCACATTCCTTTCCTGTTATGGTGACGCATAGACACCAAATGATTTATCCAACTGAATACACTTTGTAATTTAACACTAATCGCCGTACGACCCACTCTAATTTATTAGTCGTGCTACCTAATAGACCTTTGCTCCTGCCTGCTCCACTTATAAAGTATGCAAATATAACATTCCGAGTGCTGACGTTATCTAAACCTTGGAATTGCAAATAATTAACAGTCACAAGCGAAATAAATGCTAATCTAATCGGGAAACAAACGTGTTCACGTAATACAATAGGTACCCACGTACGACGTAAAATATTGTACTTGAGTAGGCGTGTAGATAAAAAGAATTACAAAATCACAATGGCTACGATAGCGTTACTTATTGCTTGCAAATGAAACGATAGTTGTTTTAGTCAACAATATTCGATAACAAGAAATTCAACAAGCCCCAGCTGTTTACAATGTTAAAAGAATACACGAGGCGGAGAAAACAAACCTGCCGCTTTACAAACAAACGACCATTGAACGAATGTAAACAAAAGTTGTGAAACAATGCGACAGTGATCAGCGGGAGGGGACAATGGGGTAACAAATAACTCGATGGGGAAGTGCGGCAACGTCGCAGAACGACAACAGTTGATTGACAAGACAAACGCCGAGGCGGAACCGGTGAGAGAGCTTTTCATTAGATGGAAAGGAAGGGCAAAAAGTTGACACGAGGGCCCTGAGAAGCGCGGCGGCTTGCCGCTCTAGCTCGACGCAGTAAATCCTGACCACGACAATTTGAATTATGCATGAAGGGCGGGCCCCGGCAGCCGTAACTCAGACCTACTATTGCACCAACCGCTCCAACTTATCTCCATAATATACATTATTGCAGCTGTACAAAAACTATGCAGCAGCTCTTTCCATAAATTCCTGAAGGTACTACAAAGACGATCCAAATAATAAGAAGCCGGACAACACCGTTTAAATAAGCCTCGTTGCAGATTCTCAGTACCTAAGGCTCGTGTAAATAAGCACATAAATTATTCGCGCGGCTTTGAATTATTCATTTAAGCGCAATACCGTTTACTGTGCCATTAGCTAACTACGTTTGCAGTTTTTCCGAGAATAGTTAACCGCAGGCCCATAGTTACCAATTACGTCAACATTTTAAGTGTTCATTCAAACAAGAACGCGTCAATTGAGTTTCTCCATTATTATGACGAGTCTTGATGAGGTCAAAAGGTCAAAATCATCAGACTATTTCGTGACTGTGGGATGTAGGCGCTGTATTATGTAGGTAGAACATTTATTAGGTACTCACGACTACTTGGAGGAAGTTGAACGCGTGACTTGAAACGATCAATCAAACGTTCCAATATTCCTTGAGCCACGGAATCGTTATTGAGGTTTATACAGGTAAGTAAGCAACTAATGACGGGAAGTTACGTAAAAGACTATTAGATGTAGACCGTGGAACATTAAACGCATCGCTGAATGCTGGCTATGTGGGACTGTGAAATCACACAATTACTTTTATTCACAATACAAACTTTTTTATTGGTATTCTTATTTACATTGTCGATATAATAAGTAGGTAATGACTTCGTGTAAAGGCCAAGTAGGTAGTAATAAAACTAAACCAATGCTAACGCGTCACGCGAACACTATTCCGTGCAAATTACACGCCCAAGTTACACGAGTGTGATAGACAAAGCGGTTGTAAGTCAATAATCTCAAATAACCAGTTGCCGTGTTGTGTTATCCGAGCGCGTTTGCTTCAAAGCGATCTCGTTAAAACCACTAGAGCGTTTCGACTCGCCGACCGTGTAATGAAACACTTCCACTCAGGGAATAACCGTTAATAGGACATTTAGTTGTGACAAAGCTTTCTTTGTAACGTAGCAATTAAATAATATACCTCAAGTTACATAAAGCATCGTGTGTTAACATAAGAATGGCTGTATAGCACGGGTGGCCAAGTGGTCGAGTGCGGTTATTGGTCCAAGTTAATCCCAGACGAAATGTTCATGTACAAGTAGTTACTGACTGAGAATAATTTCAAGTTTGTTATGTTTACTCTTTTAATATAATAAAAATATCAAAGTTCAAATTATAATGTAAAATACGATAGGATAGTAAATTAATGAAGAAGTAGGTACCTACTGATGTAATTGGCAGGTCGCAAAGAGTCAATAAACATTAGATCTTGGGTCTAATCAAGTTGGCTTCCCTTGCTGTATAGCTCCTCAAATTATACCTACCAGGTCCGCCGCAAACCGCATCCGAATCTCACTTTCTAAACGAAGCTCGCAAATTACTTTATTCGATATCACGTCAACATTCGCTTTTGAAACATCAACCTAGTTTTAGATCGTTAGACGTGTGACCGGCGGCATTTGCGGAAGCCTGTCTCGTCCATATTAGAGCTGAAATCGATTTCCTTTTATGTCAATAGTTTATTGCTCTACGAAATGTAAGATAGTTTTATTGGTATGGTGTAGCATTGCCAGACTTCTGATTTTGTCCCGCATTTTGTGAATTTACCACCGCACGCCTAAATATACCGGCGAACTGTGGGTGTACATTGGTACACTTCTGCCTAACCCTTCGGAGAATACAGGCGTGATGGTGATAGTACCACCGCACGCCAGAAATTAAGTTTCGTGTGCTGACTTCTATAACTTTATTAAAGAAACGAAATGTTTAGAAGTAGTAAAATGTGAAATAATGTGTAAATAATAAACTTCTTAATTTTGTATTTTTATAGTCCCGCTTTCATAGAATTAACCCTGATTTTTGTACTAAAAGGATTTCAAATCCCAATTCGCCCGAAAAATTGTTGCTGTGCTGGTATGGTGGCGCATCAGTTATCGTGACTACAGAATGCAATACCACCTTGAAGATACGATGTAGTGTAGCCAGATATCACGAGTGGCGGAGCTCGTGCAGTAAATTGCGCAATGTGCTATTGAAAGCGCACGGAGGCGAGCGCGCAGTAATCTCCCTCGCATCTCACGATGTGTCCCTATTGTTCGTGACCGGAATTCTTGATTTCCAGAGACAATAAACCAGTATCGCATACTTTTACACGTAATTACCTATCCGGATCTGTCACGAGACTTAAATACCTACCTATTCCGATATATACTTTAAATATTGTTACATACGAACTAGACGGCCTTGAAAGTTACGATTAAAAGATTTAAAAACTATTTATAAATGGACTTTTAATTAACTGATTACGTATTGGCCGAAGTTATTTTCGGCGTTTCCTGTAACATTTTATGAGCGCAGTATGCAAATTAATTTGATACTATTACGAGTATAACCTATTAAAATTGATTATATTATGTAGTAACTTTTTATGCCAGGCAGTTGCGGTCATGATTTGCAATTCAATTTAGACAGACTCTCAAACATATTGTTTGAAAAACCCACCGTGAAATTGAAATGCGGAAAAGCCAAGTATTACTGATAACCACTATCAAGGAATTAGAACAAACACTACGGGTCAGTCGACAATAAACAATAGGGCGATAAAACACGCGATTCGATAACGAATCGCTGTTTACGGTAACAATGCACACTTGGATAGCATTCACGATAAAGTACTACGATATGAAAGGTCATTCGGTGCACGACTAGCGGCTATAACGTAACGTTATTTATCGTGCGAGCACAACACGATGATCTGATTGCTTGCTCGTTAGGTATGCGATTATCTAACAAGTAATGTTAGTAACGTATACAAGGTAATTAACACAGTTCTAAAGCATTATCTCACAGTTAATAGGCGACTAGGCAAGTACTTAATGACGTTGGTAGACCTAGATAGTTGGTATAATGCGCATTTAACTTTAATAACGATTAATTTTAATTGCGCTACGTGTTTATGATAATCAATGGCAGCCATTCTTTGATTCTAGATATGTACCTACCTACCTAAATGAGAAATTAATGAGTTCACATTGACCTTTACAAACAATGTTGGTGATTAATTATTTAGGTACCGTAGGTGGGTTCCCTTCCGATCATAATAAAAATACACATAAGTACCTAGTAAGTATTTAATTCTTTTGTACTTACATTATGCTAGGTAAGTATCCTACTTACAGAATATTTTTCAAACAAATTATATTTAAATAAGTACCAGGTGTCCTGAGGTCACATAAATATTAAAAGGCGTTAATTATCGACGTTATTATATGTTCACAAAACACGCACAAAGAACTTTTTGTTTTATAACTACCTACATACCTTCCAGACATTTTTTTATTAGCAAAATAGCACTAACTCGCGAAAGACGCCACTATAACAGACTAAATTCAAATTATTTCAAAAGAAAAAGACGGTTACGAAAGTCGGTAGGTGGATGACCTTCTCAATTTGAATTGAACTGTCACTGAGTTATTTTTTGAAGTCAGTACGAAATTTATAATGTACTTAATTTAAAAGTACTTACAGGTCTCAGTTGAATAAACACAAATTCAATCTATCTTCTTTCAGCTTTAATTTTCAACAGCTTCGTCAATTTAAAATGAATCACTTCAATTTTATAAAATTCAGACACAATATTCTTCGGTGACCGTTAACCACACAAATGACCTAAGTCACTATCACAGATTTCTCACAAAAAAATCCTCGTGGATATTCCAATCAACTTGAAATCCTTCCAAAGGTGTACTAGGTTGCGGTCAAAATGACGCAGAATTCAGGCATTCACCAGCACACACTCACAAATTCCAGTTGGCTATGCTATCTATATAATAATATTATGTACAATTCACGACTATGTCGAAATGATTCGTTGCGAAGTGGCACAGCACAGACGTGCAAAAGCCTCTGTGGCGCACAAAGAACTGAAATGCGCGGGGAAGGGAAGTGGTGTACGGAGGAAAGGGGGCGGGGGGGACGTGTGCGGCAGTCTAGCGGCGGGCGACGACGTAGCAGCGTAGCACAACGTAGCAACAAGTGAACGGCGCGGGTGTAGCGGGGTAAGCAGATGGGGAGCCGGGCGCCCCCCTCGCACGGACTTAGCACCTGACGCTTCGCTTGTGTGTAGCCGGTACCCGGTACCCGTCCTGTCTTCCAGTTCCCTCCACAGCAGGACTCCATGTCCCCATATTATACGACAGGAAGGGCAGATGTCGCTAATCACGGTACAAGATTTACATAATCAAACAGCTGAACGTTAGCAAAACGATTAAAAGTGGTTACAAATAAACATTAGCCTTTTAGAATACATATTTTTTTAGCGTAAATGTAAATACCTCAATTAGGTAAAATGTATCGTTAGGATTAGGACTGTCTAAGGTCCAGGACCGAAGTGCAAGTTTGTAGAATCAATAAACCGAAACAGAATAGGTACACGTCTAATAAAGCAGTCATTTTCGATAACAATATGACTGCGACTTCAGTTCAGAACATGAATTTAAATAACATTTAACGAAATGAATGACAATACCTACCTAACAAGGAAATGAAATTCATTCCAAGAAAACATTATTTCTTCATAAAATTGATAAAACAATGAAGGATTACGTAAGTGTATTGAAATAAACATCACATTTACATACGTGTTATTTCCAAATATTAGACACGCCCAAATGATGACGGGGAATAAACAATATTTCGAAAACAAAGGAAACTCATTATCCCACCTCACTAAATTCCAGGAACAATTAAATTAGGTCGAGTCTAGCTTCGGGGCTTTGCCGTGAATATAAATAGGTACTTACTACAAAAATTAAATACCTACCCCAAACATAAACAAATTGGTATTTGCGACTAATCCAGGAAACATTCAACTTCCGCAGCAGTACCGATAATCCTGAACCGATTTAGAACAATAAGCGTGAGATAATTAATCATTTGAGACACGTAAGTACTACACAAGCATTGTTATAGGTAATAGGTATAAACAAATAGCGATCGTTGACCAACATACCTAAAACATTTTACAACGCGCTAACGATTTGGCACACTCCCAACTATTCCGTGACAAGCTATACGTTGTAGGTACGTTTGCTTTATAAATAACACAAAGAGTTCAGCTCACAGGTCACATAAATAAAATTGATGTTTAACCAACGGAATTTGCATTAAAAATAAATCTAAATCAAGTTTTTATTATTGTTTTTCACAGACACAAAACACATTTACACTAATTAGATACGCGAATGTTACGATAATAACAAAAACCAATAAAGTTCTTCTAAGAACTCAAGCGATTTTGTTTTGTCGACGATTGATTGCGAACACAGTTAAAAAAACTTAATTACTTTTTTGTTGAGTAGATCATGCATTAATAACAATTTGTTAGGTAGTCGTTTTTATCAGTCTGCCTCGTCATGCGGGTAGGCGGATACGTAGGTAAATTGGCAGGCAAAACCCGTTCGCGAAGCTTTTGTAAAACAAGCAAAGAGGTCGCATCTACCTTGTTTTGGCCTTGTGCTAATCGAGTTAGCGGTTACATGCGAATAACTAATGCTGTGTAATTTGCACATACAATGCGATGAAAAAACGGCGATATATCAAGTGGAACGCGTTCATGTTTCATGTTAAGTGACTCGTATCGTATCCACCTACTTGTAAGTCTAATGTCTCGCGTTCCAAATAAAAATGATAAATACTTAAATACCTACTTCATATCATTAAGATAGCTGCGTGCTTATCTATACAGAATCACGTACGTGATAGTGTTACGAACACAACATCACGACTCGAGATAATCTACTAAAAATAGGTGTTTTATCATACAACAGTTTGCGCACCTAGATAAGTGCATAGTGAGAGGCGGGAATTCGTAGATAACAAAATACAAACACGGCAGTCGATAGCCTGGTTGCAGGCGCTGATAAGAGGCCCGTTACCAGCCGCCTGTGTGTACAAAGACCTGTGTAAATAACCCTGAGAGCGTTTGTGAACTTCTCAGAATTTCAATAGGTGTACGCTTCGTTTCATTTCATTTACGCTTGAGAAACTCAAACAAGTTATAAAAATGTTTTCCACGTGTCTGTTTGAACGGTTTATGATCTATCTTAGGCTTTAAAAGTTGTTACAAACATTACAATCAGGTAAGGAATTTAAGTATGTATAGTACCTAGTATTACAGCTGTATATTAAATAGAATATTCAAAAATACATAAAAGTGAAAAATACAAACCATTCCGGTAAACAACTTTGATTAAAAACACCTTTGTGTGACATAGATAACGTTATCTAACGAACTCGCGGTTGTTTGTAGTGAGGGTACACACGTTAATAGTGTGCACACATCCCTACACCTTTAGAAATGAAATATTTTACACAAACCCATGCGAGTAAACATTTTTCCGAATACCGTGACTCAGCGGTGACCTGCTGAGAGAATAGACGGACTTTAGAATAGGTAGTAGTTACGAGCCAGTAAAATTCCTCAGTAGGTAGGTACAACATAAGAATAATATGTTTAGGTAAGTACATAATAGACATACATTGATAATAACATAGTTATTCAGCCCTTATCACTAGTTGCACAGCTGCCGACAGGCGACAAGTCGCCGCACATAATACGATTAAATTAATTCGACGATTGCCTGATGCAATAATAAAATGTGACTCACGCCTTTATTTTATTAACTTCTACAAAACACGAGTCACGAAGCGTACTTGGCATTCATAGACGACGTATTTTTATTATTGTATTGTTTGTGAATTGTGTGGATGTGAATTGATTGTATTATTATTAGCCACGCCACGAGGGTGTCAAATTAAGTCAAAGGACAGATTATAGAGAATAATGGACTTTATAGCCGGGGAACGGGTGTAGTAAGACACTGGTTACGTATGATATTATATTGTCAAACAGATCACAGTTTAAAACACAATTTACAATCGCAAGCACTCTGGCGCGCACACAGTGGGTAGCTCAACTTCTTACGCACTAGCATAGACTACACTAACATAAATCATAGAGACACAACTCTCTAGAGCCTGCGCGGGCGCCCTCTTACAGGCGTCCGGGCAGCTCTCTGTGTTGCCACTTTACGCACACGCTATACACTCCCCCTCGAGTTCTGGAGAACGTCCCCGCTCATGAACTCGCTCAAAGGTAGCTGAACAGACGGGACAAACATGTTTACGTGGACGTCCTCTCTGCCGTTTCGGAACTACGGGATGAGGAGGCGTACTGTCCCGGTTATGAAACCGAGTGAGATCTGAAACATGATACTTTCCTAACACACTTTCAGGGCTATCTATATTTGCTATGAAATACGCCGTGGGACTTACTCTCTTTGCAATGACGTACGGTCCGTCTTTCTTGGGAATGAACTTAGCTGTTATGTTCTTTGCTGCATTGCTAAGAACATGCGACTTCAGCAGAACATGATCTCCAACCTCAAAGACTTCGGCAGGTAAGAAGGACTTGTCAGCGCATTCCTTACGTCGGTCTTGTTGTGCTTCAACCCTTTCCCTAACGGCAATGAACGTATTAACAAAATTTTTCAAGTAAGGCGTGATTTGCGGAACAAAATTATCTTTGTTAAGTATCGACCGAATGTCGTGTTGTACGTCGTGGGGTGAGCGTAGCTCTCTAGCGAACGTTAAATATGCTGGAGACATACCCGTAGTTTGACAAACTGCGGAATTCATGGCGAACCTTATCGCAGGTAGGTGCTGCGGCCATGAAGAATGGTTTGTATCAACTAAACGTGACAACTGGAATTTTAAATCTCTATTTTTGCGCTCAGCTGGATTAGCTGAGGGGTGATACAAAGGTAACAACTCTTGACTTATACCTAAAACAAACATACACTGCTGCATGACAGCAGATACAAATTGAACGCCATTGTCTGAGACAATGCGTCGAGGAAACCCGTAACGAAGAAAGAATTCTTCAATTAACACACGAGCACACGCCTCTGAAGTTGCCTCTTTCAAGGCGTACAACTCTGTCCATCGAGAAGCAGTATCTTCCACCAACAAGATCCAGCGTTCTCCATTATCTCCGACTGGGAGCGGACCGAATAGGTCAATGGCCAACACTTCTCCTCGCTGATTTAAAACAGGTGTCTGTAACAGACCTGACGGCTTTTTGTTTGAAGACTTATACCGTTGACAGGTGGCACAAGTCTTGATATATTCTGTTATGGCCCTACGCATGCCTGGGAAATAAAAACCTTGAGAGATTCTATTGTATGTTCTATCTACTCCATGATGACCCGCTAGATTAGAGTCGTGACACTCTTTCATAATTTCAAGGCGTAAAGAAGTCGGTACTACCAGTTGTGGTTCTTCACTATCCACGTCGGGACTGTATCTATACAAGACTCCTTGCTGCAAAAAGTAACCTCTTTCAGACCAACGCTTAACACCTATAGACTCTGGATCAGATGTATCCTCTAGATCAGTAACGATTTTCTTAAGTTCCGGGTCATCTAGCTGCGCGCGTCGAAGGTCGGTAGCACTCCTAGCAGGTAAGTCAACAACAACAGAGCAAATTCCACACTGATCCTTGGTTTCTTCTTTGCAAGTTGGTCGACTAAGAGTGTCGGCAATGACGTTAGCCTTTCCAGGCGTATATTGAAACTTAATGTTAAAGCATTGAAGCTTTAATGCCCATCGAACAAGTCTACCCGAGGGCGACTTTAACGTGAGGAGCCACTTTAATGGCTGGTGATCACTACCTATGATGACCTCGTGTCCTTCAATGTAGCCTCTGAAGCGATCGACAGCCCAAACCACGGCAAGAGCCTCACGCTCTGTGGTGCTGTAATTCCTCTCCGCTGGAATAAGGAGACGGCTAGCGTACTCTATGGGGCGCTCGTCCTTACCCTCGCCTTGTAGCAGTACAGCTCCAATGGCGTAGTTGCTAGCGTCCGTCCTTAATACAAAAGGTTTGCTATAATCCGCTTGGATGAGAATCGGTGCCGACGAAAGGCGCTTTTTAAGCTCCTCGAACGCACTAGCCTGGCTTGCATCCCAAGACCAGGGCTGATTCTTTTTAAGCAGACGTGTTAAAGGTTCAGCTACAGCGGAAAAGTTTGGGATAAACTTTCTAAACCACGAACACGTCTGTAGGAAAGTTCTTAAATGGCGTGACGACGACGGTGCCTTCATATCCAAAACTGCACGGACCTTGTCATCATCCGGTGACACACCATCTTGGGTGATAACATGGCCTAAGTATTTAACCTTGTCTCGAGCGAACACACATTTGTCTCTGTTCGCGCGTAACTTAAACAGGCGTAATCTTTCGAAGACCTTACGCAAATCGGAAATATGCTTTTCAAAACTGCCTTCCGATATAATTAGCAAATCGTCTTGATAAGCGAGAAGGGTTACATCGTTCAGCGAAGCGCCCGTACGAAGCCTATCTATCAAACGCTGGAAGGTTGAAGGAGCGTTTTTCAAGCCAAACGGCATACGCTTGAAACGAAAAGAACCAAAAGGCGTCAGGAACGCTGTTTTATCTCTATCCTGCTCGCGTAAACTAACTTGCCAAAATCCACTGCGCATGTCGATAGTACTCATAAAAGATTGTTTTTTTGTTGACTGTACAAGCTCGTCTATCAATGGCATTGGATAGACGTCGGTCTTAGTTACCGCATTGAGCTTCCTATAGTCGACACAAAAACGCACCTTGCCATTTTTCTTAGGGATGAGAAGTGCCGGAGAACCCCAAGCTGATTCGCACTCCTCAACAATGTCATCTGCCAACATCTTATCTAACTCTGCCCTCATGACCTCTTTCTTAGCAGGCGTCAACCTATACGGTGGAACAGCGATAGGGAGGTGATCACCAGTATCGATGATATGTTCGGCGAAAGGAGTCGGGTCTCCCCCTGGCTGAAAGATATCTTGATGCTCTACAATGAGCTGCGCAAGTACCTCACGTTGACTACTATTAAGCGAAGTGGCCTCGTCATCCCGCAGCACATCTACAGCTGAACACGAAGATACAGGTGACCCTAACACCCCTTCAAATCGGGTATCAAACTTTTGATCACAATTTTCAGCAAAGTGCCAGCTGTTCTCGCCGAAGTTGAAAACGAGATTAAATACCGTAAGAAAATCAATGCCTAACAGGCTTTCGTTACTGTTCGCTTCGGGAAATATTAAAAACTTGATAATTTTAGTCTTGTGTTTAAGTGTCACCTTTACCTCCGTGGTAAGTACATTCATTTCCCTACTAACACCATCCGCCAACCTAACAACTTGCGTTGACGGCACTAATTGATGTCCTACTCGGAGTAAGAGAGCGTAGAGCGTGTGACCAGCGATACAGCTTTTTGCTGCAGAATCTACTAAAGCGGTACCACAAAACCCTAAAATGCTTATATCTAACACAGGGCGACGAAAAGATGCAATATCGTTTGCTTTTACAATATACTCACAAGAATTTAAATCATAACAACTAGACGCAGACGTATTATTTATATTAACTACATTATTATAACCAAAACATTCATCATTAGAAGAAGGCGCGACAATGTTATCATTACGAACATGATTCTCTAAGAACTCGCCTAAACAATGACTGATATTTGAGTCCTCCGAACAATTATTTACGTTATCAAAATAATTATCATAAACAAAAATTTTACTAAGACCCGCTACGACATGCGTAGGGTTACCTTGAGCCGATACTTGCTTTGTCGGGCTTACCGACCGTTGCGTAGCGGCAGCGACGAAGGCGGGAGCGGGGGCGGGGGCGGCGGCGGGAGCGGCAGCGGGGGCCGAGTCGGCCGGGCTGCGCTGAAGCTTGCGCGAGCGCGCGAAACCCACCGCGCTCGAATTTCGCAGCGGTGCGGACTTGTTATTGTTTATGCGTCCATCATGTTTCGTGAAGTTGATGGAATAAAACACTGACGGCTGACCACCCGTCGAACAGTTTTTACATTTAGATTTTATAACGTTCGCGGCACCACAACCGTAACACTTTATTTCACTTTCCGACTTTACTTTACTACTGTCATTATTATCGCACTTATCGGACTTATCACCATTACGCTTTAGCTTCTCGCACATTTCCTTACGGTGGCCGAGTCGCTTGCAGTACGCACAGAACGGCTTCTTTTCCTTAGCTGCGCCGCCGGCGGCTGACTCCGCGGGCTCGACGTTTGCAGCGCGGCGGGTACTTGACGCGTCGGTTATTGTAGGTACATCCCGTTGAGACGATGCCGCTGAGCGCTTGTTCGATTGCGCGTGAGACTTCGATAAGAATGGCGGCCCTTTTGTTTCTATTAGGGAATCTTCAACAACACGACACTTACATAGTAGTTCGTCGAAACTACTTACGCATTCCCTGGTCACGCGTTTTCTTATGCGCGGACTAAGCAAACCGTATGCCATGTCTAATTGGACTTTTTCCGACAGGTCGTTTTCTGGGAATTTAGCTAATAAAGCACGTACCTTGGCGATAAACAAGTCCGTGTGTTCGTCTTCCTGATTTAGACTGAATAGTTTCCTGTAGAGTCGGTGTGGTGGGTCATGCTCGCCAAAAGCCCCTTTTATTTTAGTAAGGGCCTCCGACCACGTGCTCGTCGACCTTTTTACACCTTGCCACCACACTGCAGCAGGGCCCTCCAACAACATCGAGAAACCGCGTAGCGCATTTTCGTCGGAAACATTTACGCAATCTTTGTAAGTCACAATCGCGTCTATAAAATTTTCCAATGATTCGTCGGCACGGCCGCCATAACGCGTCGAGCATTTTGCGAAGTTTCCGTTCGCGCCAAATGCAAAGCCCGATCCCTGGGCCTCAGACACGTTAACGTGGGGTGTTGACGATCGCACTTCTCGTATTAGTTGTTGGCAGAATTCATTTTGAGATTGCTGGATTGACGTGATAAAACTCGTCAGAGTTTCTTGGGACAAAGTAATATTGGCGGCACCGGCGTCTTCTCCGACATCTTCCGATCGCAGCCTCGGCATTTTATTTTTTTGATTAACACGTTGGGCAGCCACTTATAGCCGGGGAACGGGTGTAGTAAGACACTGGTTACGTATGATATTATATTGTCAAACAGATCACAGTTTAAAACACAATTTACAATCGCAAGCACTCTGGCGCGCACACAGTGGGTAGCTCAACTTCTTACGCACTAGCATAGACTACACTAACATAAATCATAGAGACACAACTCTCTAGAGCCTGCGCGGGCGCCCTCTTACAGGCGTCCGGGCAGCTCTCTGTGTTGCCACTTTACGCACACGCTATAACTTGTGTTAAAATAAATTAAAATCATTAGAGTTTATGGCCGTCAGAAGTATTGCATAAATTGAGATAGTTTTTGGAAACTTGCCATGCCATAAGTACAAGATCTGTCTCGTATCAACAATTCACGAACATTTCAATCAGAGCAAATTTAATGATACATTTGCGCAATCAATCAGTGCGGACGTAAATCGTAAGTATTTCGTCATCGTTGCCGAGATCGCCGGACCGGTCTCCGATCGGATGTCAAAAACCGCACGACGCAATAAATTGTTGTCTCATGGAGAGTAAACATCGGCGTTCGGCCGCATTCATGCATAATTGATGAGGGTTCGGAACGAGCGCGTGGATTCCTGGCGGTCACGACTCGGTCGGCCCGCGCGCCTCCGGCTCCGGCAGCCATTTTGTGAAGCCTGCCCGCCCCGGGTGCGCCGCATCGTGAATATTAATACGACCTTATGATGAACACTCCGCACCACTCGGATAATACCCCCAATTTAAAAAGAATTCATTTTTTTCTAGTCCGTTTGACACGATAAGTATTGCAAACAGTCTTTACTGAGGCACGCAACGTGCAATTAATACAGAATGATCATTATTAGTTTCTATTGTTACCGGCTGGCTAAATAGAGCATGCGCCGGTGTAATACATAATTTTAATGGCACAATACAACGCGTCCAACTCTCACGCACGGCCATTGTACCGTGTAATCGTAATCAAAAGTATTTTCTCTCGGAACGAAAGACTCGTCATTAATAGAGACGTTTCACAACAATTAGCGGTGTAACCAGTGGAACTAAAGAATGGAACTCGGGAAATTCTGATTGATGAGCGATACCCTTTGTGCCGGGGCTCTTACACAACCGAATGGTTGCGAGATGATGAGTTATTCCGTTGGAAGTTTAAACAGTAATAACATTCAATTGTTCTATGTTCGCAAACAAAACACTATCAAAGGTGTGTTTCCTTTCGCTGGGCTCTTGAATTATCGTTGAATACATTTGCGGTGGAGGCCTACCCTGCGGCGCGGCGCGGAGCTCAGCACTCATTACTGATGAAAGTCTACCGCCGACGCGCGACGACTCGTAATAATATGAAAATAAAATCCCCGTCTGTCTGTTTGGCGACCGCAAGTGTAGGCTAACAAACACAAGCTAACGTCAAATAATAACGTGAACATAGCGAATGCGTAACCGTGAACTACGAATTATTAAGTAAGTACATACATCGCGTTTGTACTGGAACATACAAAGCTCGGTTCAGAATAGCGTCTGCTCATATTTTACATTTTGACGGGCGTCAGCATGCAAAATGAACTCCATGCATTTTTATTACCCACGCATTTGAAGCGAATCAAAGCAAACTGTTGATGTAAGGAAATATGATCATAACGTAAACGTATATTACCTACCTTTATGCAAAACGTTAGTCATTGTTTTATTACGTCAAGGTTTTGAAACAAATATTGAGAAAAACATTCAATCAATAACACGCTTTTCCTGTCGACTAGAAATAGAAAAACATGGTGGGATTGTGCAAGCAATTCGAATAACGTCCTCTTATTCCCGTAAATAAGGAAAAATAATGTGTTTTCAATATTTATGGGAATGAGGTAGGTATGTAGGTAGACAGACACATTAAATGTCATCAATTCTTTCAACTAATTATAGCTACCTATTTTTGTTTGCAAGTAGATAAATGTCACACGAAAATTTGTCACTTATGTTTACGTAGTCGTTTTTAACGACCATTTAGCGTTAAACAAGGTGTGCGAAAAGCGATAAACGAATCTACAACGTTTCTTGTTTGAATGTGGTGTGTGTGTATCGAAGGTGAGCAATAGTGTGGGGTACACAGACAGCTGCGGGCTACAGCCGCACTTCCTGTAAACCCAACGACCCATTGTTACCACACACTGCCACACTACATACTTTTTATGACGCATTATCTAAGAATAGCAACGTTAACACTCCACTCTTACGATCATATGACATTGTAAGATTGTTCACTTTATCTGCGTGACAAATAATGTTTTCAACAATCTCCTTTCTTCACTGTTTCTTATCTCGCCAGCAAAATTTTATCTACTCGGATAACATTTCACTTCAAGAATCTTGTTATCTTTATAACTTCATACCCAGACAGAACAAAAGAATAAACAAACCGACGCTACACCAATTTAATGCACATTATCTCAAGAATGTTAATGTGTAATTTCAATTTCTTTCACGTAACTATATGAATCAAAATCATTATTGGTAGTTTCATCTCTGTATGCGTGTATCGTGCAAACCGGTAATAGGGTGGATGCGTTTTTCTTTTTTTGCACATACGAGTAGTGATGTCCAAACAATTTGTAGCGAAGCGCTGGGAACCTGGGTGCGCGTGAGATCAGAAAGTCGTGCTCGTCCGCCACGACGCGACGCCCCTGTGCCTCAATTCACTAATCAAACCCCACAATGACTCCATTGTTACCGAGATGCTTTATACTTTTCGCTACACATAACAATCGCTTCCTTGAGCTCAATACGGTAATGCAAGATATCAAAACATCAAGCATATAGTTTGCTATTATAATAATGGCTGTGGAAAATACCATTGATAAATAATCGCAGACGCTTTGTTTGTTTTAACGTATGAATGAAAAGTCAATAATGATGGAGCAACCTATTACTATGACAAAGAGGTAACAAGTGTGTCTACATTACATAATGGTGTCTATTCTTGTCGTGTCATTAGACAGTAATTATGGTAAAGTAAAGACATGACGATAAATTGTAGTTTAATATACGTGTGAGAGGACACAATGATGTATCAATATCAAATACGACATAATGGCGTTAGGTGTGGCATTCGGTCGTATATCATGGTCCTCGAGGGCAGACTGCCCAAACTCCCTCCCTAGGGAGGGTAAGGGCCGTGAGGGGTGCCCCTATTTTATTCAGAGCATTAAGCCTTCCATTAACTGATGCAGGTTATCAAAGGTTTTCTCGGAGAAGCACATTTGGTGCTGGAACAGTGCCAAGAAATGTTTCAACGAGTTACATTGACCGTTATGGACGTTCCTGAGGAAATCTTTAGAGCACCAGTGTCGGGTAGTATGCTCGATCGTTAATAGCGTATTTCGTATCCTACATTTCCACATACATGTTACGCTACTATATAATGTTCTCAGTTAAAATGTTCCATGTAATTAAGATAGGAAAATGATGTAGATACATAATATCTACATGTATAATTAAATCCCCACCACAGCGGCGCCCCCCTGCCCCTTCCTCGGCTCATAATTTACTGTTTACGGGGAAACAAGTTCGTATTAGAATTTGTTTGTCATTAATTTATTTACGTAGGCGAATATAACGAGTTTAGAAGAAACTTTGCCAAAATTTATTCAAATTACCCAATTATTTCAACAGATGCTTATGTGAACCCGTGGTTACGTAAACATTTATTTTGGTCAACAAACCCGTTTCCCGAGTACCTACCGCCATTACGTCACTGATTCTATTTCCATAAAAAAGTTAGGAAACATGTCAACTGCTATTAAAAACGACTCAATGGACTCTTCAAAATTCTCAAGACGCAATAAGCACCTATTGAAAAAAAAATGAAAATATAAAACGAAGTACCTACCTACATTAAGAAGGGAGGGAGGGCGTTTAATTTTCAAATTTCGTGTTGTTGAAAGATTATTGAACTGTGAGGGGGCGACAAGAGGAAAATGTCACAATTGAGGCGCCGAAGGGGACGAAAGAGGGTTCACGGGGGTGGCATGCCTCCCACAAACCGCTCGCAGCTTGTTTACGTTGTCACCCATGAATCGAAGTAAATCCAGGGGCAAAACTTTGATTAGTTATTCTTTTATTTATGATGACAACAGGCCATTTGTTGTTCAAGTATTGCCCCGAGTTTGTGATCTCTGTACTTTGAAACTTGTTGATAAGTGGCATTTTGTTCTACTTATCTAATGGCTTTGATGATAAAGTCGGATTGTTCATTGTGCCATGAAATCATCGTAGTGATATACTTAAATAGGTTTTAGTTAACATCGCCTTAATTGATTACCTTCCTTGCTTTATATCAGATCCATTGATTAGTACCTATTAGCAGATTAGATTTGTACTAAATGTCACACCTTTTGGTATCTGTTATACTAAAAAGAAAATGGACATACCTACTTATGTCAGAATTAGGGCGCGTATTATAATATTAAGACAACAGTGACCCGAATCATCCCACATCCCGAACTGGCACGCTACGTTCTAAATATAAACACCAACCCATAAAGAAACAAAAACCGGTCTACATTTTCTCAGAATTTATGCGTATATTAATTAACAGGCCTCGTATTATTTTCCTAAAACAATAACCGAGGCCCAGAACAGTTTATCGTCTAACAAAGCATTGTATATTTGCTCTTGTTATTGCCCCTTTATGATGGGCATCCGGCCCCAGTTGCTAGGCAACCAACGCCTAGGTAGATATGCCTTCTCACAGAAATCCCTATCCCCATTTTATTTATTCCCACATTGCACCCCGAGCAGCTGATTCCATTCAAAAAACTGTTTTTTCGTATTCCTTTGAACCCATAAAATTATGACACATTGCTTTCGGCGTAAAAATTTATATGAGTTTTATAACAAATCGTTTAGAGTTTTTATACAAGAATATAATTATGTTGTTGTGTACCTACCTAATGCAGTACCTACACATTAAAATAATTGCTTTAAGTTTAATTACTACACAACATAATTTCTGCGTTTTACATTTTATGACAGTAATTAACGCGAAAGTAGCGCTTTGTGTATACTTTTAGAACTTAGCGATTTAAGTACGAGTTTGCCGGGTAATCTTCAAGATTAGACAGTGTTCTACTTACTAGTCCCTTCTTTTTTGAATAGTAAGTATTACAAGCTTACGTATTCCGTGAAACAATGAACAATTCTTAGAATTCGAATGAGTTTTTCAACTCAACGATCCATAAAAAAATAAACAAAGAACTATTTGTTGTTATGACTCCTGCTCGTTTTAACCGTATAGTTCGGGAGCGCATCCGATTGGACCCGAAAACAGAAACCTCCGCCGGCTCGGTAACGCGTCCACTTGGACCCGAGAATTGATGTATCGCCATCCTAGTCAATTAGTGTAAATATTGATCATGCTAGTCGTCGAATCTCACGAGTTAGCATTAATTAAGACGGTTTGATAAAAAGCCTACATGATAGCGGCATTCAATCTTTTCGTTTCAGCATGCGATTATATAAATTTACCTCTTAAAAATACACATGTGAAAACACAGTTACCGCCATTTTGATGACTGTGGAAGTCGAGGCTAAAAAACATAAAAAATACTGATTTCTGACATCCATTCTCCTCTACAGGAGAAGTAAATAACTCATAATTTAATTGTACGTCGATTTCATCCGTATTTCAACATAAATCAGTAATGGTAACAAAGTTTTTGATACACATAGTCGAAACTTCGCGCCATTCGCGCGTGTTTACTTTTTATTTTACACAAATATCACATAAAAACATTTAGTTTAAAATATTAAAAACATGACAAATGACATTCAAAATATAGTAAACAACAAGAAAATGCCCAGGTTTTAACGTTATTTACAAACACGGGTCTAATTACACGGAATATTCATTACCACAACTCATTTATGTTAGAAATTGTCGAAATGTTGACCATTGTTGTTTTTTTTTAATTGCAGTGATGTGCAACTGTAATTATGCCAATCGATTTTTTTGTTTTTGGTTCGACTCGAGTAGGTACTGATAATTACGAATATTAGAAATCTATTCTTAAAAAAATTAATAAATTATATTTTAAGCTTAAATCACATTATTAATTAATATTAGTATAAGTATTATATATGTTAGCCATTGCAATTATTTATTATTTATACACGGCGCAGCGGACAGGACCAATGACGTAAGACTGTGGTAAGACCACATAGTATTTTTTTTATTTTTCAAATTTTTCATTAGCGTGGATTGTTCAATATTGTAACATTTTATTGCAAATTTTAATTTTGATGCATTACCTACTTTGAGAAAGTTTGATACACGTGTACATAGACAAAACTTTTTTTTGTCTGTCTATTTATTTATCCGTTTGTTCCGGCTAATCTCCAAAACGTTTGAAACGATTTTGATGGGAAATACATATCTTGGATTTGCAAAAATCTGTTGTTAGTAGCAATAACTTGGGTTACCTTTATTTTAGAATACAAATAGGGTTCCGCGCTATTAAATAAACCCTCGCAGATAACGAACCTTCGCGCGAACGAAGTCGCGGTTAGGCCAGCGACTTCGTTCAAGTGAATACTCGTTATTTAGCTAGTTTGAAAAAACCGGCCAAGTACGAGTCGGACTCGCGCACGAAGGGTTCCGTACCAATATCTATGAAAACGAAAAAAACAGAAGACATTTATTTTAATTTAATTAAATATTTAATTTTAAACTGAATATATTACTAAATATTCTGTAAATATATCAAGTGTCTAGCTGTTGCCGATATCAATATCGAGCAAAAACAAGCTAAAAGTCACGTTTGTTGTATGGGAGCTCCCTTAATTATTTATTTTATTCTACTTTTTAGTATTCATTGTTATAGCAGCAACATAAATATATCATCTGTGTAAATGTCAGCTGTCTAACTATCACGGTTCATGAGATACAGCCTGGTGACAGACAGACAACGAAGTCTTAGTAATAGGGTCCCGTTTTACCCTTTGGGTACGGAACCCAAAAAAGTGACAGTCCTTGCAATTAAATATCCCAAGCTGCAGTACAGCAGCTTGTCACGTAAACTCCGTGCTGCTATCCGTCTCAGCTTCTGTACGAATTCCCTACCTACAAATTTCGTGTTGACTCACTAACGTAGCTGGTCCAAATTTGCTTAAACTAGAATTGACTAGTTGAGACAGACAGACAAACAGATTTTCATGAGGAAATTATAAAAGTTACTCGTAGGACTAAGTAAAACGAAAAAAAAGGTTCTGGTGAAATTTTGGCAGATATATGTATAATTATGTATTTTTTTAATTATATACATCCTCCTTTTTCAAGTCGGTTAAAATTATCTAAGTAAATTAAATCTCCGGACTATATTTACGTTTATTAAAATTTTGAATTATAAATCCTGATTAACCAAAGAGTTTTTATTCAGTTCCTACTCTTTTTTGCCAACCTCGATTTTATTTCGAGTATCGATTAGGCTGAACGCAACATTCAAATCGAAATAAGAAACTTAGGTAGACGGTCAACACTAAGAAGTGTCAAGTTGCAACACAATTTTGTGTAAATTTTCTCAAGATTTGCTTTTAGTTTTTAAGTACCTAAGTATGGATAATGCCTAAAATAATAATGCAGTTGGAATGAAAATATCTTTATTTTGTCCTTTTGCATCTTTCTAGCAAGCAAGAATGTTGTTTTTGTACTTAATTTCAGCTAATCTAAGTGGCCTACCTTTTCGATAGGGTGTAGTAATACCTAATTTACACAAATTTGGCGGAGATTTGAAGCGGTTTGACTGACCTCAAGTCATAATTAAAGATATTTGCCACCAACTTATTCTATTAAATAGCTGCGAACATTTTTTTATCGTGTAAATTTGAATGCTGAAAGTTCATGTAATTTCTTGAATTTCATGACATGATCCGTTACAACCCTCCGAGCCAACGGATGTGTCAAATGTCAAAATCTTGTCGAGCAGAGTGGTTAAAAGCATTCTAAAAATAACTTCAATGGACAGACATAAAATATCTCAACGGATTTATTGTACAGTTAAGTGTGTGATAGACGTGCAAGCAAGTACGCGTACTTATGGCCCGGCGATTTTTCTCACGCATGGTGTCAACCTAAGTACGCGAACTTTAGAGTGAAATATGAACGAAAAAGGTCATCGAGCTTAAAGTACGCGTACAATTGCTTGTATGTCTATCGCCCACTTTAGATTATGTAGGACGTTACCCGTATCGCCTTACATGCCATTTACGTAAACATTAAAATGTTCGCATGTTGTTATGATGATAGATCAAGTTCAATTAAAACGGAATTAACGCCAAGCCATGTACATACTGTTCTAAATATAGTATGAAATAGAAAAGCCACGTCAACCCTTCTCTTAGAGAGCCCCAGGGCACACAAAGACCCTCTACCTCACCCTCCCAGCTCCCAACGTATAAAAGAAAACATTGATGTACACGTAAGATATGAAATAGACATTTTCGAGGGTGAACTCGAATGATTATTCTTATAAGTGAGCGATTTGCCCGTTCCCGGGCGGTTTCTTTTGTTGTGTAGGGGTTGGACGTAGCTAAATAATAACCGTTCTGTACAAACATAGCAACAACTGTTATGTTCCAAATAAAATTAACAATACAGCGCTCCTAACTCTGCTAATTAATTGTTTGTTGTAAGCTTGTAGGTATAACGAGCAAACAACAACACTTCTGTTCGCACAAAATATCCGAATTACGTTCACGTTTTCGTGTCAATGTCGTAGGATAATTTGATACTTCGAATCTTCGCAGAAATCCTAGGGGTTTTGCGAAAACGCGGATAATTAGACATAGGCGAAAAATTATCAAATCTTACTGGACAAAGTCAGGATTTTTGCGAAAATACTCGTTACTATAGTAAGATTTGATGTGCTCAACACTGATTGGCTACAATTTTGCTGGCTGACTTCTAATTGGTTCCTAGTTTGCCGATGATTAACTTCAAGTATTGTATCATAGAGTTATGAAGCGTAAACAAATAACGTGCGGCAACAAATGATTGACATTTAAGACGTCAACCAATCAGAGACGATCTCTTATTGAACGCGCTGACCGACCAATCAGCGTTCTTATTTCATAACAGCCAGCGTTTCTTTTCGCAATATTGCTATAATAACGAGTATTTTCGCAAAAATCCTGACTTTGTCCAGTAAGATTTGATAATTTTTCGCCTATGTCTAAATATCCGCGTTTTCGCAAAACCCCTAGGATTTCCGCGAAGATTCGAAGTATCAAATTATCCTACGACATCAACATCACGTTTGGACATTCCATTATCAAGTCACGACGACCTACATCCATATTGGATTTCTATTTTACGAATAGACAATTCGACCCACGTCAATATTCTTGAAGTTTTACGGACTTTTTGTCGTCAAACAGACCGTATGCGATGTCGAATCAATCCGATAAGTACTAACTTCTGTTTGACATATCATTTTACGTTTCTTGGTAAAAATGAAAACGGATCAATGTCGGTATGCCAGTGTGACATCATTCCCTGGACTCATTTGATACTCGTATTTAATTTGATACATTCACAACATGCGTTATGAACTTATGATATTTAATATCTAGAACATGTGTTGTACTAACAATGAGTCATTCTTAACTACTAACGATGGCGATAATCAACTCGTGAATTAAATTACATGAGAACCGGTTGCACCGAGTAAATTGCACGGTTTGAATTCGATTTATGCAATTTAAATGCCAGTACGGTTAAAACACAAGGCCAACGTTATCAGGTCGAAAATCGACACGTTTATGTAGGCCAGACTCGGTGGCGATAAGTGAGTAGCATAATAGGCATTCCTGTGACCGTACAGTAGCCAATTACGATCGTGATAGTTTCGTTTTCACGTTCCGATGACTTCGTTGTTTGCGCTTTTATTCGTCAAATTTATTCAAATGGCTTCGTGCGACCAGCGTCTTTAGGCCTTCAACTGTTCAATAGGTTGCTTCGATTCGCTTGGCGGCGACGACTTATGGAGGGACAGAGGGGGCCCTGCTAAGTTTGTGATTGTTTTTCTAAATGGGGGGACGCGACGCGTGACCTCCGCTCTTCATAATCATCAGTAGACGAATTATTGCGCAACCGTAGCGTCGCGACATGCCTAAAGAGTTTGTTATTCAGTCATCGACGTTCGTCGTTCGGCCTTTACTTTCTCGACGTCCATATAAATAATCTCCACTTGGGCTTTGACGAAAACTTTAGGGTCGTTGTCAAACAACAACGACACTAAAGTGTTATTACGCTCCTACTAAGTTCGTTTCTTTGCAGTCGTAATCAAATTACACTAAGTAACTTATTTGCGCAGCTATCTTATCGTTGTGTACTTTAAATCTACGTTAGTCTAAACAAAAAGCGTGTTGCTGTAAGACATTAACCGCACATTACACATTTACATTTCAACAAGCATAAAAACAGGCGTGAAATTCAAATACCTAGCAAAAAGTAATCGCGTACTTTAAACATGACAAAAATAGCGAGAGGTTTATGAAGTAATCAACCTTGACGCAATGCAAATTGATAGAAGTGAGTTCAATAGAATAGTTTACCAATAGGTGCGTCCGTGTGCCATTGGGAACCTAACAATGTGTTGAAGGATGACTCGATGCGACCTCGTGGCATTTGGTCGCAGTCGAATTTCTATTGACAATTGACGTATGTAAATACATACCTACGCATGTAGGTAGGTATGTAATGAATTGATTCGTAACACTTTCTACGTAAGATTGGTTATGTAAGCTGTTGTTGATTTATGATTTCCCTTTACTCTAAAATGAATGCGGAATGTGATTTATTGGCGGCATTAGTTTCCTTTTCAAAACACGATACAAATATTTGCGTCGTACAATTTAGATAACCTTCGGCCTTGGGTTTTTGGAACTCGATTAAAAATTGTGTTTATTCCGTAAAATAAAAGATAAACATCATTTAAAACAATATGTTTTGCCATAACAACTACGTCGGATTAAGACGTTATTTATTTAAGATAAAAAGAACTTATCAAGTAGGAACTTACCTACGTCAATATTAATGAGAAATTAAGAGTCATTTAAAACAATTTATTCGTATTTATGTGAAGTTAAAACATTTATCTATTTACAACATTTAAACCGCATTTACATACTTTTGAAGGATAATATAATATAAACGTTAGGTACATTACAGTAATTCGATGTAGGTTCTTGTTTATACATGAGTTTCCTTCCTGGTACACGCAGTAGGTAAATAAATTACAATAGGTACATGATTTAAATTATGCGAAACAACATTGTTTTAATCGTTTAACTTCGAGTGGAAAACTTCATAATATTTTGAATACCTAATCAGAATGGTTTAATTTATGTTTCAACAAACTAGCCAACTAGTGCCTAGATAACTAGTACAGCATGCATGTTTTATTTAAGAGGGTGATAGACTACGAGCAAGAACGCGAACTTAAATCTGTAAGTTCGCTAACTTTTCGAGTGACACATACGGGCGATTGAGGTCGTCGAGTAACTACGCGTACTTGCTTGAACGACACGTCTATCGCCCTCTTAACACGTCAGCTCAGCAACTCAATTTTGAATTATACCTAAGCAGCTATAATTTGAGTGGGAAATGGAATAGCTAATCTGCTTCATATAGGTCTTTATTACCTCAATTATTTTTCTCGTCAAAGGCAATATTACCTATGTCGAGATTAGTTACCTATATCTGGTGATGAAATCTGGTACTTCTGCTCTCCTAAAAAGAACCATTCAAATTGTAAAAAAAATGCCAAAGAGTGCTTTGAGCTGTAAGTAATAAAATATCTCTCCACAGACCAGTTATTTATCTGAATTCATTTCTAAGCACAATCATTGTAACAAATTGAACGCGTAGCACATTGAGGTCACCACGCGTCTTCGAATATTGATCATCATCAATCACTAATGTACTGTTCTAAATATCTGTCTCTTATTTTTATAAGAATTGATGGGTAACCTACCTACTTAATTGTATTTAATGATGTGAAAAGAAAACTGTAATAAGTACCTAAAATAATTTGCTCTTTGTTCTTTAGAACTATGGTATTTAGGTTCTAACGAAGTGGAAAGTGTTTTATGAAAGACCTATTGTAATCTAATAAGTCTGGAAACATACAAGCAGTTTAGCTGCCATTAATTTAATTAAAATTAAAAAAGAAAGCCGTATTAAAACGGCATTCTTTTTTTGGTAGGTAGTACATAAAAAATAAAATAGACAAACATAGACAATAAAAATACGCAGAAACTGTGTTGCAATAACACCTACTTACAATTTAGTTTATTACAAAACCCTTTAGTCTCAGATTCTAATTATAATTGAATGACACAACATTTTAGAGGAAGGCTCACATTATAACGCTGACGTCAACTAAATGACAAACAACACAGTAACGTAGGTATTTTGACACGATATAAATCTTACATAAGCCGGTTTTATTTATAAACATGTTGGTAATGTTATTAAAATTAATGTTTAAGTCAATAACACAAGACAGGTAAATCAACATTCGGATAAACCGCTTTGGGTAATATTTCGTTTAACATGTAAATGAAGGAGACAGATCAATAACAGGAAAAGAAATTAAGGTTAAACCAGATATCTTGATAAACTAATATTATCAGAAATCCCTGCGGTTTTACCCACATTACGTTTTTGATTACTGCTCCGCTCCCGTGGATCGTGGTGTGATATTATTTACGCTAAAACCTTCCTCGATAAACGAGCTATATCATGCAAAAGATTAATTCAAATAAGATCAGTAAATCCCGAGATTAGTGAGTTCAAACAAACCAACAAAGTCTTCAGCTTTATAATACAAAAAGTATTACAATCGTTAAGAAAACCCTGATTCCGTTCAATGTTCATGTTAAAGTTTCATCACATTATTCTTGGTAGAAATTCGTATTTTGTCCAATGTCAACATCAAACGCCACTTTTCTGACACATAACATGGCGTACAATGTCCTTTAGACGCTTCAGCCAAAGCTTTTAGCGAACAAAGAAATTTGTACAACGATATTATTATACATCTAAAATAGAAAAACACAAAGTCTGTTCCTGACATCACAATTGGTTGATCATTAATCAAATAGAACAATTAGAAATTAAAAGGTAATTTAAGAGTCTGGATTGTCTGTTGTGTGTGACTGTAATGGGAGCCCCCTCTTTTTTTGGGGGAGTCATATCATAATACATTGCTTTGTGAGTATTAGAAAAAAATATCATCATGGCTGACACGCGGCAATATTGAGAACGCAATGAATATTAAAATAATTGTTAAATTGTGATCGTGTTACGTAATAAGGCTGCGAGCTGAATAGCTTTAATAGCTAATAACGCACATCCGGTCAGAATAAAGATTGCCGACTTAATGAAATACATGTTATTCAAGAACTACAAGAGGCAGGTATTTACATTGCAAATAACACAACATTAAGGTAAGCACCTACTAAAATAATATTATTGTGTGTTTAATTTTAAAGTGCGTAATTTAATTGCATGCTAATGAATCAAAAAGCCAGAAGTCATTGCCTTAACAGCCGTGGGCGTTCATAACTCATGCCTAATTAAATGTCGGGGTTCTTGACTCGATAGCTATAATACCAAGCGCGGGTGAGCCACTTGAGCCGAGTCCCGTGTACAAAATAACTCGTATTGACAGACCTCGAATGTGTTCGACGGGCGGCCCACGCTACCATTACTCGCTATGTCGACATTTCGTGATGGCCGGCATCAGTCGCTCATCTCGGAGCTTCGCCGACGCCTATCTACATCTAGACTCGACACCTAGCCCGTCAAAAGGCCGTTGGCCCGCTTTACACGGCGTGGGTCGCGTATTATGTGCATGCCACATCACAGAGGATACAGTTACGTGTTGCTAACGTTTCCTATAGACCCACATTGTTTTCGTATCGCGTGTTTTAATTATCTAATTACGCAAGTGCAACGTCTCGTCACGAATATCTATTTGCGCCGCCCGCCGACGCTCACTTGCCAAAAGCTATTAATTACGACCGAAGAATAGAATATCTCGCCGGCTAATCCCCCGGAGACGGTTACGGTTACCGACAACGTTGATTAATGTCCGCAGCGTTCGTTTAACTCTTCTTTGTATACGTTCATCGGTTGTGTAAACGCGAATAACCTTCTTTCGGGTTGCTCGGACGTAAATAGGCTGGCATCCGCCGTACAAATAAATAAATTATACGCATTGATCCGGCACAGACGCGCTCCGTTTGAAACCTTGAAGACGGATCCGTATGATTATTAGACCAGATTTAGTCGATGAAGCAATAAAGGAAAGTGGCCGTTTGTAAAATTGCCACGCTAATCGGTATCGGTGCCAAATAGCGCGCGGTTTTCTTCAGTTGCATGGCAACAAGAAGTTAAGAGGGCGTTCTAAGCGAGAACAATAGAGAATGGAGATGAGGTCTCGTCGTGTAGTTACGTTGGTTTGCGCTGACATTGTGGCAAGCGATAGCGGGCGTGCGAAGAATGCCAATGGAAACAACTTTACTGTTGGTTTCCTCGAAGCCGACACGCGTGACGAACCGAGAACCGGTTACACGACACCGCGCAGAAACAATGCATTAGCAATGCTTTTCATTAATTTTAGACCCGCTCGCCATTTTATTTATAAAAATTGCAGAGAATACTGAGAATTGCGACATTATGATACGTGTACGCGTGAGCACGAATATTGACGAGTAGAACGAAAGTTTACTCGTGGGCACGTCAAAACGATATTATTAATAGCCGTGAAACTAGTTCAGAGCATATTGCAATCACATCACACCTTGTGTGAGTACACTTTCAGAAGGTGCATCCTGCGGCTATAGCTCATTCCCCTTACGGAACTGAGAAAGCAATCAAACTCGATCTACACGTAAACTGTGAAAACTACGTGAACATACGCGACCTACATAGGTACTCGTAAGCAACATTTGAATTTGAAATGTAACAAAATCCATACGGTACTGAGTACTCAACTAATATTTAAATCCAGTGCAACGAATCGTATAATCGTAGGATTAAAATAGGTCACCCGGGAGGCAAATAAAACAAGAGTTATTGAGCAAGTGCGGCGTCCAATGGTGGCGAACACGCTACATCCGCGTATATTCGATATATTTCATTGGCTGTTAATGCAAACAGCAAATATCACGGAAAATATGGCCGCAAATATATTAATTCCAAGCTGTTTAATCAAACAAATAATTTACATATTTTACGACCATTCCTAATATAACCTGACCAATTTGTAATTGGAAATTTTGTCTTAAAATGGCCATTTGCTGTATAAAACAGGTAGCATGACCTCTTAAGATACCTGAAGAGTATTTGAAGGTGAGCAAGCGAACATAATCGAAAATATAAAACATCTTTGTTATTGTAGGATATGTCTCGTCTAGACGAGAGCGTGACAAATAGAAAAATTACCTAAACTGTAACAAAACCAGCAAGTTTCATTTTACAATTTGCAGAAGTTAAATAAAATGTCGCAACTTGCAATATTATAAAAGTTGCAAAGTGCTAAAGAGGTTTGCGCGCGACAATAAAATTGATCAAATAGTGTTGCGCAATGTTGCATCGTCTTGTCGATAGTCGTCAGGGAATCCAAGCAAGGTTAATAGATTACAGACGATGTAAATTCAACGTGCTCCTCGTGACTATAAATAAATACCTCTCAATGCAAATAGCGAACGGATTTACCTGTTTGTATCTTGATAAATGACGTCTCTACATATTTATTATATACAATGGAAAATATGGTTTCGTTGAAAATAAACGGCTGGGGATAACACGGACGGCAATTATAATTGACATTTTATGTTTAAAGTGGTTAGTGAAACATTTAAAAATATGAACTATTAATTTTATGCGTTTATGTCTGCCACTAGATTATGGCAATGATTATGGCGATTATTAAAATATACCGGCGAACTGTGGGTGTACATTGGTACACCTCTGCCTAACCCTTCGGGGAATACAGGCGTGATGGTATATATATATACTAGATTATGGATTTGGATTGGATTCTGTAGTTAATTAATCGTAATATAGGATTTCGCTGACCACAAACCAACGTTGGCGGTCTGATATAAATTATAGGAACATAAAAGACAGATGAACGGGAATAAAATGAGATGTCGTATAGTGAAAAGTTTACGATGAGCGCGCGAGCCGCCGTCTACGCACACCAGTTGGCGTGGGTTCAATTCCTGTTTGAAGTATTTTAGGAGCCACGCACGCCGTTCACGGTGCGCCGCCGGCCTGTTTACAAATACTAGCGCAGACTCGATTCAATTCCCCGAGATTTTGTAAACATTGTGCCAAAAGAGATTGGCTGGCGCGTTTGTTTGGTAAGTGTACCTACCCCGCAGTAATATTTTCATGCTGTTCTCTCGATTTGTAGAGTCGTTTGCATAAGCAAACATTCTTAACATACTGTTAAACAATTACTGCCGTTTGGTAGAATAAATAGTGCTCAATGTTCAGCATTAAGCTAATATTTTCCTTCCTCAACATTGCATACGGTGCGGTGGAATCACGCGTTCTACTTTGCTTATCTAATTTATTTATAATGCCGAGCAAATAATATATTAAGTGTTTACTTGTTGGACTAAATAATTACCTCTCTGTGTTTCACTATCGACGAAGGTCAGTTTCGATCCCACACAACGGTCGAATTGCATTACTGTTATGATGTAAAGCCAACACCGCTGTCAGCATAAATACTCATTTTAAAAGTCAAGCGAAGTATAAATAATTGATGAATGAGTCGACCGTCCGGTTCGTTGTCGCGGAAGAAGAAATCGAGCGAAACGACTGCCCCGGTATCGATAAACCGACCGGTTAAAAACACATCACTATGTTCGTGGGAGAGAAGCACTAAATAAAGCGACATAAAGAAGCCAGATTCTCAGACTAAACTGATTTATATACGTAGAGTAAAGGAAAAAAATAAATAACGGTATTCGACAGTGAAACGGCAAAAACATGGAAGATTCCGTTCTACCTGCTCTAAGGCCCTTCAATAAGATCAAAAAGCTTTTAACAGGTTCTCGGAATGAAATTCCAAGGAAGACATTTCATTCCACGTCGACTCAATTCAGAGTATTGGTTTACGAATCTCGATTAGGTATTTTTGATTTATAAATTCGTTGTTATTCGAACGAGCAAGTTGTAATGAAATCCTTTCTTTCTCAGATTCTAAACTCGACATCACGAGTATTAATTACGTTCGATTAAAATTCTCTTCAAAAAAAAAAAAGACTATGGATTAAATGGCTCCAATGGTCATGTTTATTCATATACCTGCCGAATTCATAGCTGAGAAAAAAAAAGAATGATCCAAACAAGCAAAAAAGTGACCGAGACCACAATACAAGTTTTACTAGTTCCTTTATAGCTTCGGCAAACACGTTTCACGGGGAACGCACGATTTGGTCCGTCGGTCGCGCGACTTTCCTGGCTATAATTGAGAGTAACCGCCCACTCTGACAACTTAAAATGTAATGTACACAACTACTGTAGAGTTGGAATTCGTTTGGACAAGTTTCGCACATTATGCATCTAAATATAGCAGTGAAACAAAAAGTCTCGAATCTCGTAAATATTTCGACATTTTTGCCTCGAGCGAGAGGTTATTTTGCATTTATTGAGTCGGTTCTTGATTGCTCCGCTAAACGATTACTGGAGCATTGAACTTGGCAGTTTAGAATCTTTTATATTTCTTACATTATTTATGGCGAATGATAGTCCTCTAAAAACTTAACATCTATGATTGCTATTTATTTACAGCATAATAAAAAAAAGAATTTTGACAGAAATTGAATGATACATCAACTATGTAGGTACCTACTAAACTCAAGATTCGGCAGAAAGTATTTTATTAGAAGATGTAAAATGATAAATCTATTCTTACATATTATTTACGATTCAAAAGGTAGGTATCTAATTTATTCTGACTTCTGCCAAAAAAAAAACAAACGACGACGGCAGCGTTGTTTTAAATCGTTGTAAGATGAAATAATAATGTCACCTAATTTATTGCTTACCAACCACTACTAATAGATTATGTGTTTAGTGTGTTTCTTAACATAATAAAAGACAGCTGTTTGTCTATCAGTAACAACCTTGGAACCTGTCTACATCTACAGGGTGATCAACCCTCCGGGAACCACGGGGCGTAACATGTGGTCGATCAACGCGAAGTATATTTATAGCAAATCAGTCAAGTCACCGCACTGCACATTAATAGTCGTTATATTTTAGCGTCTGTCAGTCACAACTCATTCAATTACGCAAGTCATGAAAAATGGAAAATGTTAAATATAAAAAGTTGTTAAACTTGCTGTTGTTAAAGTGATGCTGAAATACACCGAGTTACGAGAACAAAAACAGTGAAGCAACCGGCAACCTTAAAAACTCAACTAGCTAAAGCTATTCTTAACTTAAAAACCCCAGCAACAAGTGAATTTCGAAATAATTAAGAAGCAGGTCAAAAACAAATGTAATAATACAACGACAAAAAGGGGTCAGTGACTGCACAGTGGGGTGTTGAGGGGTACAAGCTCGGGGCGGGGGCGGAGGACCCGTAATAATACATTTGAAAAAAGAACCCCAAACATCTGCCACACATGTGCGTTCCGTTTCATAGTGGAATAATGCAAGTGGTGCGAGCAACCGCGCACCGATACGGTCGAGCCTTTTTGTGCAGTAGCTTTTTGTAGTCTTCACGCTTTGTGCTCGCGAGCTTTCAAACGGACAAAGCTTTTTTATTAGAAAGGAAATCAATACGTTCGTGACGTTTGTGATGAGAATTTGAACGTATGAGCTCCGAAGTTATAGTTACTTTCATTCGCTCAGCTTTCGAATCATTACAAATTTAGCGACCACATGTTGTGCTAATGAGTTACATTTAGAATTTGTATGATCTAAATCACTCGTACGGGTGACATAACAAAAATACATCGTAGTCGATACGCGTAATTAGCAAGTTGGCGTTGAATGCCTCGCTAGTGGATCGATGCATTTCTCAGAAGATCGACACATATTGGATCCATGCCAGAGTTGCGGTGGGGTGGGAGGAGAAAAGTGGCACTTGAATCTACACAGATTGAGTTACAACGGTTATGACGAAGATGAATCATATTTAAAGACTCTGGCAGCTGTTACGCAAATCGCAAATGAATCTTCTATGAGCAGTGTTTTTGAAGTAAATATTGTGTTCAGATAGCCAGTAAAACTAACCAAATTCTTCAGACGAAACTAATCTAGACAGTCTCATGAAATGAAGCAAAACTGTCCAGACTTAGGCAAGATAAACAAAACTATCAGATACGAATTTGTAATACGAAATTCGATCTGACAGATTTGTTGAACAACATGAAGAGAATAAATCATTAGTGTTTACTGATTTGTAAACAAAACTGTGGTCTGTATTGAATAAGAAAGACGACCTTAATTCTCTTGACGTAGCTGTGCTCAGTGACTGTGACTCAATAACAAAAAGTGGTGGTAAAAAAGAAATTGTATAAACCAATTTCTTCATAGGAATGACAGTTTGTTTTGTAGAATACAATGAGACTTGAATGCCGGCAGGTATTGCTAAAGTCAGAGAAGCAAAGATCGTGACTCCCTGGCCTTTGACTGCAAGTCCCCCGGGGCAACGAGGGCGCGAAGAACTTGTCTGCTCACGATCGTCTCTTCCAGCTGCTCATGTTAGAATCAGCCGTAGTTAAATAACATTTATTTCTTAATAGATATTTCTCCAACAATTTTCTAACATTTACAAAACTTGCTCCAACGGAAACATTAACGAAATAAAAGTTTATAGCTGCAATTACAACGCTGAAGTATAAATAAATATTATGGTAATTTAATAAAAGAGAAAAACGCAAATGGACGCCAAAAACAGTTACAATTAAATGAAGGTTAACAAATATCTGTGGCGCACATATTATTTCATAACGTGTAACATTATCATCATCGTGATTCCGCAGTTAATAAAATTCAAAATGGATGTCGTAATCGTAATCGGTGTCTGCGCAGCCGGCAGCTGCTTGAGGGGAGGGCGGCGAGGTAAATCCCGTTAGGAGAAAGTAGCTGCCTACACTCCGGCGCACGGATCGTGACGAGCACTGGACCGACCGCCTCCGACTACAAGATACATTCAATTCGATTTTATCGTGACAAACCTAATACGGACCGTTTATGTCGCGCACAATACACAAATGACGGGTTATTTTTACATCACGACTTCCACATTCAAGCCCAAAAAAGCTTTTGATGCTTACATTGATATTCTTAATTGATTCGGGCATCATGTAACGAAACGACCTTTTAAAAAAAATTAACACAAACATTAGCTATGTTGATAGTGGCGGAAATTACTTTCTCTTTTGTCGTAAAGGGAACAAAGAATTCAAAAATCACTAGACTGTGACTGGGCAAAAAACACGTCAATCATCTCCCATTGTTGCAGGATTTGCCTCAAAAGTGCTCTTTGAATTTTGGCTTGAATGTCGCTGATTGAAGTCAACGCTTTGTGATGCTCATGTCAGTCAATATTTACCTGTTATTTTAAAGTTCGTGCAAATTAACGTTTCCATGAATATGTTTTTTATGGAGCAAAATTGTTACGAGCAGTGTGAACATTACCGTGCTTTTCTATTTCATCTCAACACAATTCCAAACGAGTTTTTGCTCCAATACTGCAACTAGTTTCTATCAAGAACATGGAACACCTTGATATAATGTAGGCCTGCAATAAAGTAGCACTAACGAGCTCCGGTTTAACTGCCGCTTCTGTTACAAGTTAAAAATGATATATCATTAAAGTTGAATAAAACGCCGATGAAGCTCAGGGTCTCATTATAGGAGATCGACGTGAGGAAGCCACGTTGGTCGATGCCACTCAATATTAAGGCGTGGTGGACTTCTCCACAATTATTGCGCAAGCGGTAAAATAAAATCATGGCGGTGATAAATTAATGTTTCATAACTATACGAGTCGGCACTAGACGGTACGGACGGAACTCGTTCCACCGGTTGTAGTGCAGGTGGCGCGGGTGTCGCGCTGACACTTGCCTCCCGCGACCCTGACAACTGCATTGCTCATTGCTGCACCGCATGAAGGAGCAATTACGTTGCAATCTCAAGTATGCCACGCCAAGCCACGAACCAATGGAAAATTTGGTCAAGCATTCGATTTAAAGGTCACATCAATTATTGCCAATCATTATCTGCTTATTGAAAGTTTTATAATTATGTTGTGGACAGTTATTGTAGTTTTGGTGACGCTGTGAATACTTATTTCATTTTCAAAAAAGGTAGTAGTTACATTGCTTGCTACAACCCGAATAGCAAGTATTTTCTTGCTCGTTCATTAACAGTGGTATATGAATCGAAACACCAATTACTGCACAAGTGAAAGGATAAGTACGGTTTACTCGATTCACCTTCCAGGAAGCAATAAAACAATCATTATGTCGTAAATTGTCTATGCAATGGTTGCCAGAACGCCGTATGAATACACCTATGGAGTTCATGTTTTCCCCTTGTCTCGTTTAATATTCAATTTGAATCACAACGAGGCATTATCATACAATCATTATTCAGTAACATCTCACATACTTGATATCATATACCTTGTTCTTTTGTTTCGATTGTCTATTCATGTTTTACTGGTGTGTTTACCACGACAGTTCCCGTGCATTATTTTCTCCAGCAAAATGACAATCGGATGTTCCGTGATTATGTGTAATATATTAACTTTGTCAATACAATATTTCTTGTTATCATTTACTTTGAAAGTTTCGTTTCTTTATAAAGCTGTTGTGTATTTCGAATTTACATTAAGATAATGGTTCGTTTTAAGTATTCTGAATATACAGTATCTGAGTATACAGTATTTTACATACATTGCTTGCTATTAGACCTCCACAACCCATAACACCTGAGGAAGACTAAAGTATTTCGGGCTTCTAATTACCGTAAGTGCAAAGTGAATGCGCGCAGTTCAAGCGTCAGTCGAAGTCCGGAGTGCGATAGAAAGTCGTGCAAAATTGCAACCGGTCGGCCGGTGCTCGGGCAATGTGCTGGAAACTCGACCATCACCCGCCACGCTATAAACACGCAGGCGAGCGAATTAATTTCAATGACGTCATTACACACTATATTTTGAAGTCTCATTAAATGTAGCCACGTTAAAATTATTCGCGAGTAAAATGTTGCCATGAAATCGTTAGTGTTGAATTTAATTTCAACAGCGTGCTTATCTTTAGCAAAAATGAAACTCATAATCTGCTTATATCTGCATGCGGGCTTGTTAATTGCATCCGTTTCAATAAGGGCAGCAAATATGGCGGATCATTATGCAAAAGCATATCATTTGTGGTTATTATAACGTCAAAAGAGAAATTTCCCTTATTATGCTAATGAGTTGGTTGCTACTGGTTACTACCCCTGTGTACACATTTGAATTTTAATGCAGAATGAATTTATGCACATAAAAAAACACAAACAAGTGTTGGCTGGTCGAGCAGCAAAAGAAACTAGACAAAAAACAGAAAAAAACACACTCGCATATTTTAGATTCCATTTGGTTGTATTGTCTTCACCTTTATCGTATACGATAAAATTAATTTACAACTCCCAAAGGCCAACAGTAAAACAGCTTATTGTTTTTATGTAAAGATAAGATGAATAAAAAATCTCAAGGCCATTATATTACATTCCTATCTAAAGCACCCCATCAGTCAAACAGGTAACTCAAGAATAACAGTAACGATTCAAAAGGAGATCCCGAATCTATTCAACGACATAATAGTCGACCCCAAGACCCTCATCCCGGCCGGTCCTAACAAAAGGGGCAGGTTCGCTTTACAAATCTCACATACATTACCTTTATTATTATTCCCTCCATCATTATATTACAATAATAATAAAAGATTACCTTGTGAGTCTGATCTTTAAAAACCGGTTTAGTTACGACTTGGAGCCGTGTCGTGTTATGAAACTCATTTAATAATTCTGTCGGTCGAATTAGCTGCGGCTTCGTACTTTCACCGGCGACTTTCTTACTCGTGAATACTACACGAAATACCCGTTTGACTTGTTCGTTTGACCTCCTCTAGTATTGTTCGGTACTGTTCATATCTTCGTATATCTCTTTGTTCCCTGTCAATCTTAATGCGCGATCAATTGTGTGCTTGTCAATGTCAATGGTACAGATACCTTGATGGAGATAGAATGTTTCGGAAAAATTGACGACGGTTTATTACTTTAGTTAACGTCTCGATGCCGAAATGTGACACTAGAACTTTTTTCGTCCTCACAAGGTGACAAACGTTAGAGGGATTTGGACTCTTCATAAGCCTTTGATAGAGTATAGCATTCTCAAAGTATAACCAAACTAACAAAAATATTGCCATGTTCTTATTCTTATTGATAAATCTACTTTAGGACGAATATCTTGTGTGATTTTTCAAGCAGAGTTATATTAAGTGTCAATTCTGAACTTAATATTGAGTATTCGGAACGCCTGGATTATGAACAATACACCGTTACTGTCATTACAAATTACATAGTTAACAAACAACTAACGTCTGTTGTCTGTGACATTCTACATAGCCGCATGCGTTCGCTAATTATAAAGGTAATGTATCTTCGATACAGTTCTGTGCGTCACCTAATAACCGAGCTATCACACGGTATGAACGTTCCTCCAATTAATTACCAGTTCTTGATGAAACGTATCCGTTGGACGCACTGACGCGCTTACACACACGCATACATATGAAGCAGGTGTTTATAAATAATAAATATGAGTTTTATGATACACACGCGGTTATAATAACTTGTAATCATTCTCAATGTAGCAAGTTAAATAACGGCCAACAAAAAATCGAGAGGCCAGCTCTTGGCACCACCACAAATTGATCCGGCCAGAGCGCGCTATGAATATTCATTTAATTATACATCTGTATTCTGTATACATGATTCAAGATGACGCACACCTACTTAACCTGAACTCCTACCGGTTTAGTATCGTATTTATTCTTATTTATAGCACAGGTCGATAAAGTAACAACACGACTTCGTGGAATGAATGACGCCGACTCTACACTCTAAATTGAATAGGTATTTTACGTTCCCTAACTCGAGTTAAACAATAAATTTTCTGGTTTCAATACGAGACAAGAATTCATAATTGAATACTGCGCAGTGGGATATAAACACGTTCTGTAGGCGTTTAATAATCTCAATGAAACTACGTGATATTATTGTTACCAGGTACGAATAAGCGAGAAACAAGGCTCCGACAGTTAAGGCCGGCTCTCAAACATAACAAACAAAAGTTTCAGCTCGGTTTCGAGTGACCCTGTGTGTATGTACCTACTTTATTACGTTCGAGCTCGAAAAGGTGCGGCAAACGTGGTGAAAAGAAAATAATGTTACAGCAGCCAGGGTGGCACCTCGTGTGTGGCGGCCTTTAACTGCCGGAGGGAGAACGGAACGTGTTGTTTTAACCTACTCCAAACAAGAGCCCAGTCGACAAATAAAACATCCAACCGGAGACGACTCAGTACACGAACACGAATTCAATGATACATGAATATCATAAATAACAATTAGCCACGAACCGTTGCACAGAATAGTATACAGTGTAAACCTATTTACCATAAATAAAACGGACGCACGAATAAAGAATTATGTAGAAACATCTATCGAAAACGATGTGACCCCGTTACTCGGATGCTGAATTGAAATTCAGATTGTGAAATGATAATAACAAATGTATTTGTCGTCCGCTGTGACCTCTGGCTTTTAAAGCTTGTGTTGTAAAGCATTATACTCCATACATACGCAGATGAGGGCTGGACAAACAAAGATACAGATTTGAATGTAAAATTAAGGATGGTGATCTCAATTTTTCAACGTAAACACGTTTATGATTCTCGTGAAGGTGGCGGCAGACCGAGAGACAATAAAAATAAAAACCTTAATGGGTTACAAACTTGATTACAAGATGCTCGTTTTATTTTGAGAAAATAAAATTAATACGCCAATATAAAGTTTCAAATCTGTATAATCCGGTTTTTCGTCCAAAAAACACGCTAAGGTTATTTATACGAGAAGATTATTAGTACATCGATCTCACATGCTCACCGATTGTTGTCACCTTAATATAAATGAATTGTGTTTTTCGTTACTAAGATTCAATTTAAAAGTCGTGTGAAGAATAGAAATTCACTTCATCAATGTCAGATTTAGCGAATAGACTTTAGTTATGAAAGTCATCTGTCTTGACATCAGGTGGTTTATCTCGAGAACCCACAAATTCCATTACATCAAGTAGGCGTCTATCAATTTCAAGTTATATATTTTTAACAGTAAGTATATCATCAACCTAAAACAAACTTTTAAATTATAAAACAACAGTTGCGTTATGGAGGCTGAGGTACGGTTATTTGGTATTAAAATGAGGCGAACGTGCTGTGATCGATATGAACCTCCGAATAAAAGCCACGTTTTAATGAATAGTGTTCCAAAAATATTAACATTGATTTTTTTGTACCTTTTTTGTTAATTTCGCTGGATTCACGTTCTGGTGATGAACCTGAAACAAAAAATACATCATATGAATAAGAGCTACATGACATGACACGACTATTAGTTTTGTTTTTGTTTAAAACGTCATACGGTAATCTGTGATTAGGTATAAAAATATAATGAAGTCTCCTGTGGTGGTCAGAGCTTTATAAAATACAGTTGTTATTACCACAAAAATATTTTTTTTTGGCTGTTTGAAAATACCACAAATCTCCTACAAACGGACAAACAATTTTTTATCGTCAGTAAATCTGAGATCAAAATCCCAGAATAACAAATAGTGAATCTATAAATAAAAAGTAGGAAAACACGTTCTAATACCAAAACAGGTTATTTTATGATGCCGATTTAAAATAAGTCGATACCTATTATAAATTAACATACACGAAATTGAGTCTTGGAAGTCTATGAATAAAACTAACAGATTTTCACGGAATTATTAAAATTAAATACAAAATTACGACACCATCAGCCGTTGACGACTCTATGAGCACTTCGTTTTAATTAGATAAAGTTACACTAAATTTATATCTCGAGGAGAAATATTAACTTTATATTGCCGCCAAAACGGAACCTTTTTCGATTTAAAGGTCAATTATTACCCACTGAATATTTATAAAGCAGTCAAGAATAGCAGACAAGGACCGGTTACGATAACCCGTTTCGGTGAGTAAAAGGTATGCGAAACAACCTTCTTTTTTTGTCGCGTATAAACATATTTAAAAAAATGGACTGGTCTGTTATTTAAAAGTAAGTTTATTATGGCCAATTTGGTATTTAAATATGGCCGTGTCCATGCAAAGTTTTCGAAGCTGAATAATTTTGTCGAATAAATAACATAATGAGTTATCGATTTGGAGCGATTTTAAGCATACTGAACGACGTGGAAACAGTAGAAAGGGAATGGTAATTTGTTTAAATGAATGTTTGAGTTTAAATCGATTCGATATGTTCACGTCAACGTTGTCTGCAGTAGCGATTATATCTGCAGTTTCAGATAATTAATGGCAAGGTAATGCGGGGAATGGCTGGTCAAATCAGACGAGGGTTGTAGTGTGCGGCAGGTGGGCAGTGGCAGTCTCTCTGCTCATGTTTCTGTGCGCCCGCATGGCCGTCACTTGCAGCTGCCGGTTCACTAACCCGACTCATATGCGGCCGACGTGGCTACGCCTAATGGATTTGTGATACGATTTTCTTTTACATCCTTTATTGGTCTGCTACTTTCGAATCTCTGGGTGGCCAGCGCCTCTTACGGTCAAGTTATTCATAATGAATGTTAAAATTATAAATCTTTAATTCATGCATGTTTGTAATTATGTAAAGTCGCTGTCGTCGCTGTCATAACATGAGTATTAGTTGCATGTATAAAATCATACGTAATTTTCCTATGATCCGTTACTTATAACACGAAATATTTTACATAATAGTTTCCTTTTATGAACAAAACCCCCAAATTAGGAAAGTGGACCATTCAGTCTGCAATCAATTCATAAAAAACAACCTTCCATCCATAATTGTAGCTTGTGGCGTGGGTGTATAAGAAACAGCTGAGTATAAAGGCTTGTATGACTCGTCTGACATTTTATCGGAACCTGTTTTTAAGTTATGCAATAGAAGACATTATCCAGTTAATGGCATGCCAGCGCGACTGGCTGTTTTGTATAATCACCTGTCAATTGTAGTTGAAATACGTGAGGTGCGCCATAATTACATGGATTTAGGAGGTTTTTTGTCCTGCTGTTAGACTTTAATGGTACTGTGCTCCGTGTGTTATTAATAAAACCTTCATAACATGTTCACAGCTGGTTATATTTTATCATTATTGTCCCTTGAAATGTGGACACCGATAACTATGCTAGATTTCAGTAATTAACAAGCATTAATTTTGAAAATTTATCTCGAGTAGTTAATTTAATAGTTCGTTAAGCATTTCATTAATGTGGAAGGTAAAGAATATTAAAACGCCTTAATGAACCACTCGAGTAGTTCTAGTCAAGGCTGAGTGTACAGGTGGCTTGTAAACTAGATTAAGTAAATGAATTAATCATAGTTAGTCGTAAAATATCTTTAGGCGAGACAAATTGTGATTGGTGGGTCCTATCGTGTCGGATCTGTTCAGGCAATCGCTACTGCGTACCTAAACCAGTTTAGGGTTAAATGGTAATCCGTTCACTGCGGGTAGGGTAATCTACAACTTTACATTGTTAAACTAGTTTGTACGTGACTATGTTTGACAAATGAACAGGGAATTTAGTACGGCTTGTTATCAGTAGTTTGCTCTGATAAAACGTGTTCTTACAAAGTTTAAAAATACGCTCAATCAAAGAGCTTTATACAAACAGAAGTTTATTTTATGACTCCAGCAAAAAATAATGACTTCACATAGCAACACATTAATCTTATCGTTTCTATAACAGAAGGCCAGACCACGATATTTATATCTAAGCCTTCTTAAGAATGAATTGCTATAAATTTTAATAGTGTCTACTTTTTGTACGCATACTTTCAGAGGTACTCAGAAGCGAATAACCCGCGGGCTCAAACAAAAAACAGCAACATTCTCAGTCGAAATTAATTCGCTAAGGCAGACAATGCACTAGGTCGACACTCAACACTGCGGTTGGGAACCGTAGCCATCCCGTAGGTGAACGTAGCACCGGCGGTAGTAATTGAGATTCCAAGAAAAAGTGCTGTTTTGTTCCCGTGTTGAAGCACTGTAGCAATTTGCTACGCTACGATTCTACGAATTATATTTTAACCATTTAGCTGTCTAGCCGTATGAAATGCAGTACCTATGCAACGCTTTTTTCTAATAGTAAAAGATTTAAAACGCCTGAATCAATCAATCTTTGAATTCAGGTGTGTCATCAGCTTAACCCACCACGTGAGAGGTTGCAAGGCTAAATCTAATCATTATTTGAGCCGCACGTACGGGTTAATGGTAATGGCGGCCGGCATACCCGAGGGAGCAAAAAAACATGCCGTTTTCCCCTTTAAGGCACCGCACCACAGCCTTTCTTGATCGGTATGCCGACCGACAAGTCTGCAACTGGTCTGGACGTGAGAAATGGGGACTCGACTGCGTTCATTGCCCGATATACCTCGTGCTTGATACTACGGCTGGCCATTACAGGCCAATTTGATCGACCGAAACGAGCGAATTAATCTGAAATGTTTAGAGCTCGAGCCGTTCATAAATTATTGCTGAGAAGGCGAGTTTGTGAGTTTAATGTTTGTAAATCATGTTATGTGCTGTGGTAACTATTTTAAATAGCATCTGTTTAACAACATTTCTCAGAAACGACATAATTACTATGTCTGAACCGCACTAGAAAGTCATGATTCATCGTTTCTAGCATAGAAAAATTCGTTCTAGTCACATAAATTACTACAGAATGCCTTTAATTTATCCGCAACCATTTGCAAAATAAATTCCATCGGATAAACAAACTTATCTGTGCATTAAACTACGTATCATGTCTTAACTGAAAGCGATCGTTCAGTAGAAAATAGATGGAACGTCTGATCTAATTCTAATGGCAAAAACAATTTTACCTTCATCGATCAAAACGTCACTTTTGTCAGATAATGTTTAACTTTCTAATTGAGATAAGATGCCTTAAGAACTGGTTGTGGAGTGTCGTCTAGTTAGCGGATGTCGCCGACACTCCGGACTACAGACCAGTGGGACCCGACCTGCCGAACCGGACGAAGCCCATTGAATTTATGTGAAGAATTAACACAATACATAATGTATGTTCACGAAACCAGGCTCACATGTCGAAACATCTCATGTTACGAGCACTAACATAATCGGACTCTGTTACTGGAATGTATGAGTATTGCTGTATAAATATTTTACGTGTTACGAGAATGGTGTAATGAATCGATGTCGGAAAAAAACGAGTTATCTCTCATCGGTGCCTTTCTCTCGACTTGTTTATACTAAATCAGACTGAGTAACGTCGAACATTGAAAACACGCATACACTTGGCACACGTTCCAGCTGTAACACAAACAAATAATATGTTGGACCGGTCTGCCGCTTTATATAGTCTTAAAATAGGTATGTTTTCATAAACCCGATATGAGAGTTTACGCAGAACTAGTCTCGGGAATGAGGTCAAACGAGTTGGCATGCGATCCTCTGTCGGTCTGCTGAAATATGCCAACGGTAATAAACAATACGTTGGCATCTTAATGTTAACACCCACTGGAGAAACTTGAGAACTAAATGTTACAAACTCGACAGTTGTTTCTTAGCTAAATAAAACTTTAAACAAATTGGAAATAAATTATCATTATTTGGGATAAGTTTAGGATAGTTTTAACTACAAACACAGCGTAAATCAGCAGTAGAGGCGGTAAATACGTGACGTGACGGTACATTAATTACGATAACAATAGCAATTGAAATGCAATCGAGTTACGAGTACGAGTATTATATTATCAATCGTGTCGTGTCGTTCAATGCACCGCCTTATCGTTTTTGTAATTAACTTGAATGGAAACTTGTTTATAAATCTTATTGATCACGTTGCAGTCTCGTCGATATATTAGTTACTTTAAAGACGTAACATTAAACTTCGGAACGAGAATAACAACGTGATTTATATACTACTAGCTTTTGCCCGCGACTTCGTCCGCGTGGATTAATAGTTCCCGGGGGATTTCCGGGATGAAAACTATCCTATGTCCTTTCTCGGGTTCCAGACTATATCTGTACCAAATTTCATTGAAATCGGTTCAGTGGTTTAGGCGTGAAGAAGAGACAGACAGACAGACAGACAGACAGACAGACGGACAGACAGACAGAGTTACTTTCGCATTTATAATATTAGTACGGATTTCAGAGAAAAACGATAATTTACTTTCATAATTATATTGGGAACTAAAATATTGCCTGAAGAATTAAATAAGTATTTTGTAGTCACTTTAATAAATAAGTAGACGGTTTCAATGTTAAAACAATCACTAAATGTAAAATATAATTCCTTATGAATGAAACATGACTAAAAAAACAATGAAAACCAAGTGGCTTTTTTCGTTATTTTTTATTTGTTTTGTGTTGCGCTGGCATAGCTATCATGGCTCATGTTGAAAGGAGTTTTTATTTTCCGGGTTGAAGCGAACCTTCACGGGCGGTCGGTCGAAAAAGGAAGCCATTGCAAATGCGCCGAATTCAGCTTTATTTTACAGACCGAAAAATGGAGCAAAAACTTCGATTGTACGGAGACCGTGTCGAGAGATTCTTCCTTCGTACAATGAATAAAAACACTTAAGTGACAACTGTTGCGTAGTGTGATGAATAAAAAATGTTGTAAACGAGGTCGCTTCACATCGTCTAGTGATGTGCGTGCGTCGTAAAAGTTACGATCCATTACTTTATTGTAGGCATCGATTGTAGGTCGCCCACTCTCGCTATACAATCTGCACTTATTTGTTCAGCGATAATAACTGGCTGGCTGGCTGGCCATGAATTCCAATAAAGTGCTGTAACATTTTATACCATGTGTAGCTGTCGCAATCAAGTTATAAATTTCACGTAGACTCGTTAGCTGCTATCTGGTAAATTATGCAGCCGTTTTAGATGTGGATTGGCTAGTATGTAAATGGAATAGATAATGACTCCTACAAAAAAAAAAACAATATCGATTTCGTCGGTTTTATTTTAAACTTGTATTAAATCTAAAATAGTTTTAATCCCGAATCAAGGTATTCGAATTGAGACCGGTCCATAAATGTTTAAATAAGTCCATTGGTGCCAAAACACGCAACAAATTCGGCAACTTTTACTTTGTGAACAAAAATTTCAAAGATAAGCGTTCAACGCGCTGAAAGTTTTGTAAATTGAATTAATCTAAAAGCGGAAATGGGGCATTAAATATTGATTAACGAGAGAGTGTTGGCGTTTCGTGGAAGCTAATAAGTCATCGAGCTATTTGCGAGGCGAGACGCGTCAGTATTCCAGCCACCCGACCCCCGCGGTTTTGTTTGCCAACATTATGTTACGCTAACACCTCGTACCTTGATCAATAGTGTTTACATTACATTATTGGAATGCATATCACAGATTCAATTGATTTGAATGCTTATGTAAGTGTGTAATAGAAACGAATATCAATCATTTAGGTCATCTCCCAACACATGAAACGCAATAAATGGGCATATAAAATTCAGTATTAACATGTATGTGGTGATACATATGTAAACGTCACGTTTTCGAATTGTTGATCAGAATAGTTTAATATGAGATGCAAATCAAATTTCTATCAATAGATCATATAAATTCAAATTCTATCTGTTTACCATTTTGTATGTTTGTTGCCTCATCACGTGAGACCGATTTATCGATATTTTACTGTTATCTAGATGCTTACCTAACTTACAACTGAGACATGTCATCTCTGTTAGGATATTCACAGACTTAATTGTGGTCATTACAATAAATCAGCTTGACTGTAGTTATGTAGTTCCAGGCAGGGTAAGGTTATCGATTGGTTAGCCTTTTTGATGTAGTAAAGTAAAACCGTTTGTAGCTCTGTTTATTTATAGTTTCTTAAAGAACTTTATTAAGTAAAGTACATGTATCCACGTTCACACGTGCATGGATGAAGAAAGAATCCATACACATTGGAAAACTTGAATGATCTATTATTGTTTTAAAAGTGCGAGGTCAGGTAGCGTTGAAAGTTTGCATAGTTAGGTGTAGTTGTTGCATTGTTTTCTTGAAAACTCTAGTAGTTTGATGCGCATTTCGCTAGGATACAGTGTTTAATACATATTATGTATTTTCAACTATATTTCTTTGTCATACCGTGGTAAAGGGGCATTATGTAACGTGTTTGCATTTGCGTCATTGATACATATGAATTTCATGATTATATCGTAGATAGATATAGGTATCTATGTACTAAGGTACACTACTATTTAGTCAACCTGACATTACGATAGGTAGCTAAATACTAGACACCTAGACTAAATAGGAAATTGAATTTAAAACTAGTTTGTTACTAAGTATTATTTGCATTGAAAAGAAAATGTCGTGAACTTGAACTGTAAACAAAAATTCATTTTGTTAAGAGTCGCATAAGCAATAAAGGTCATTGAGAACCCACGCGAACTCGGTTCCCATGGCCGTCGGAAACAATACCTGAATCGCGAGACTCGAGCGCATAAAGCCGAGAACAATCGGGCGAATGGAAACAAGAGAGCGATATAAATCAAGCTAAGCATTGCGTGCATCGGCCGGCCATAGATCCTCGCGTTTCAGCCCGCCAGCTCGCCGCGCCGCGCCGCGCCGCTTATAATTACCGACTACTTTCGCCAACCGACGACCCGCGCCGCCGCCGCCGCCCGCCGCCATCTTGCTATTTATATTGCAAAATGGCGGACGGCACGCAGCACGTGTTCCTCTTTCTTTTGTTATTTAAGAAACTGGCGCTCGTGCATTTCAAAAGCATAATGTGCTAATAATTTATTTGATGCCTAAGAGCGGCCGCGATACTGAAACTCACTAGTCGTACCTATTAAACTTCGTATGGATTTAGAACTCGAGTCGTGAACAAGGTCTCGCAGAATTTACATTGAATAGGGAGCCGTTTAGTAAGTTGCGATGTGACTGGACGCGAGGAAGGTCACCTTGACCGAACGAGCGCGGCAGTTTGTTTTGCTGACTGAATAACTTGGAATTAAATTACAATTAAATGCTTCGTTCCTAAATAACACATTTAAAGATGTTAATGAACCGACCTTATCAGACGTCGCATCCCTGTGTAAATAGGTTATGTTGTTCGTCTGAGTTGAGTTTATTAATATACATACATAGGTATCTACAGAAAATTAACAAGGCATTGTGAAATTATCTACCTAGCATTTTAAATAATTAGGTACTTACCTACCTAATTAATTACCTATGTAGATAAAAGTACCTTATGTAGGCACGTCATTAGTGCCAATTTAGCGAAGTAGGAACCTAAAAGAATGGAGAACTCATTGACCTGTGTCTATTTAACAACACATAGTTCTAGTATACATGACACACACACAAAAGGAGTGCGTCATTATTTATGTAAACAACTCCACTGAATGCTAAACAAACAAATATCGGAACAGTAACCAATGTTTACAGAGCTCTGTAAGAACAAAGGATATTGATGAACTTGAAAAATTAACAATGTTACCTATCAATACAGCAATAAATACTTAGTAGATAACAAAATTGCACAACTAATACATCATACTCATAACGAATTGATAACTGTTATCTGAAGCAAGTGGGTCAGCTCTAACAACACAGATGGCTTACAATGTTTAATAATAATAACGTGTAGCGTGCTACATATTGAAACGTTTGTAATAATAATTTTGTTTTCGTACAGTAAAGTACATAGCAATACTAATTCGCTACAGATAACGTCACTTGTATTTATAGAATAATCCAACGTATTCAATGGGGTAACGTGTAGATTTGATGGCTTCCTGCTAGTTAGTCGATCGTGCTACAGGAAACCGAAATCGAATATAATTTCAATGCAGATCTTGCAAAGGCGTTCGCTTAGTATTCAGCGAGTTTGCGGGCCAATGGCGAGCGACTATGATCGCAGTCCGGCGCCGCTTGAATATGTATGAGCAAGCCACTCGAACACTACACACGCACGGGTTTAGCCGTGACACACATCCCTCAGCAAATATCTAACCGATTCTTCTCACTTTACATGTTTATTGAAGCGTTATGCGCCATTAAACTACATTTAAAAGTTTAATTGATCAACTATTCAACTAGTTGTCAATCTAAATGAGTTCAGTCATGTTTAATTAATTGTTTAGCTGAAGTGTGACTTTAATGTGCTATTGTGTTACCTAGTCTATTTACCTACCTCATGTATACATACAATTGATGGTTTCATTCTGAGAACACAATAGACTTAGGTTTATTCTTCGTGACATCAGACATGAGTGTTAACCTAACCGTGTAACCCCAGTAACCCTTGAATTTGATTTATTCTCTTAGTAACCAACGTATTCTTCAATAGACGCTAATCTATTTCAGTTATTTCCGTTCACCGGTGTGCGATAATTGCGTTGCGTCGAATCGAAGGCCAACGGCCTCATTTCGTGGCATCGCATTTGTCAATATTTGATTAAGCGTAGTAGAAGTTAAATTTGTAGGTATGCCTACATGATATACAAAAGTCGATGTTCTGAGAACGATGAGCATGACATCACGTCGCGTCGTGCGAGTCGAGAACAATGTGAAGAACTCAGAGGGGTTATAATGCCTTGGAGAACAATGAAAAGATAACAAAAAATGCATACCTATTAAATGCCGCTTTGATAAGAATATTACAAGTAACCTCGAATGTAAGGTGAAATAAATAAGTAATTTGTTTTGTCAAAGTCTATTAGTACGTATAATCGTTGTGGGTAACTGCCTCGATGACCTAGTGGTCCTGAGCGCGATTGCTATGCTAGAGGTCTTGGGTTCGATTCCCAGGTCGAGCAAAGTGTTATTGGGTTTTTCTATGAAATTCTTAGCAGCAGCTCGGAGTTAGGATTTGTACCCGGTTAATGGCAATAGGCTCGCCCCCTATTACATGGGACCTAAACATACCGGCGAACTGTGGGTGTACATTGGTACACCTCTGCTGCCTAACTCTCAGAGGTATACAGGCGTGATGGTATGATGCTATTATACAAATATAAGAAGGCTGAAGTTTTTGTTTTAGGTTGAACGCGCTAATCGCCGGAACTACTAATCCTGTTCTGAAAATTCTTTCGCTAATAGGAAGCTATGTTATCCCTAAGTGCTATATAGGCTGTTAGAAAAAAGGTAGGGACCCTTAATAAAAAATCACGCAGACGAAGTCACTAATAAAAGGTTAATCGTAAAGAAAAGAAGACATCAAAGTATATTTAGTTCAACCGGCACTTGATTTCAGTAGGTAATTTAATGAGTCATTAGTATTTGTGGAAAACACATGTCGTCCAGCCATTCTCTGTCTCATAAGTCTCGTTACCCACATCTGTCATGCTCACGGTTACGTTGTTAACACACATGTTAGCTAACGGCCCCTTCCCGACATGCCACGTGTACTACGTGCTTATAAAATAAACTTATGCTCGTAAAATACTCGTTAAAAACCTCATGTACACTACCTGTAAGTTTTTTTTTTCCAAAATGTAGATTAACGGTAACAAAGCTAATAAAGATACAATCATCAAAACGGAGTTAGTGCAAAAATGCAATAGCGAATTGCAATGCACAATAGAAAAGAAACGAGAATGAAGCGTGCGAAGTGGTGGTGCGCGACGTGGGAAAGCGAATGGCGGCTTTGGTGCTAGCGGCCATCTTGGATCGGGCTCGTTCGGAAAACATCACGTGTCCACGCGTCCGCCTGGCAACAGCGTACAAGCGCTAAACGGAGCGGAACAATTCGTGTACTCCCAGTACACCACGTGGTTTTTTATTTGTGCAACATTCCGATGGCCGACGGCTATTGAATTTATTGATTGGTTTTGGGTACTACACTCTTTCGGCAGTTACAATAATAAAATAATTAGAGCCTTAGAGTCAAGTACCTAAATTAGGTTAGGTAGTGTAATGACATTGTTTATTTTGATTGTGTATTTTGTCATATTGTTATTGTTTGCAGATAAGAAAACACGTTGTTTTCTTATCTGCCGTCGTTTTGGAAAGACAATTTATAAAAAAAAAACCATCGTAAACGTTTCGTTTACAAGTTTGCCACAAGATGGCGCTAATAGTATCTTAGATACTTACTTTTTGTTATTTACAACAGCACGCATAGACTACCCACTGACCCAATAATTGATATAAATGAAAAATAAAACTCGTCGATACATCGTATAAGTTCATAATAACCAACGTTTTAAAATGAAAACATATTGAAACTCAAAATAATGTTCAATACTCACTCACCGTCAACAACTAGCTGCAGTGCTGTGAGCGCGCAGCGAGCGAGACCGAGACAGAGGATCGTTCTACACTAGTTTCGCTATAAACCAGTCGCGATTGCCGCGCCGTAGCGGCAGCTTGTCCTTGCTCGATTACGTTGCGTTGTGTAGCGAAAAGCGCTAGTGTTGGATTGTTTTAAAAATGAATCGCGCGCAGCATGGTGCGAGTGCTGCGAGTCGGTCACAAACACGAGGAAGTTCGTATTGCAGTGTCCATGGATGTTTTAATACTTCGTTGACAAAACCAAATATCTCGTATTTTAAACACCCTGCTGACGTAGACAGGTATGTTACCCGACATTGAATTTTCAATACTTCACTTTAGAATTACCTAGGTAGGTATACTTAGTGTTTTCTTAATCTCAATAGAAATTACGCGTGGCTCGACGACTCTACAAGTCTGACAAAATAAACTGCTTGATTAGAACTTTTGTACCTATAGATTTATTTTGTCTTAATAAGGTACAAGTGGGTGATAAGACGTACTAGCAAGTAGATAGATATGTATGTACGCGCACTTTTAGCATACAAACAAACGCCGAAAAGGTAGGCACATAGGTTTTTTTATATCAATGGCTTGACCGTAGGTACATTGCGACCTGTGATTGCGACGGCCTCGTTTATTGATTGGTTCTGTAGGAGTCACTACTGTTTGAAGTTACTATGCAGGGTCAGTTCACAGTGTTCACACCGAGGAGGCATGATGCGACGAGGCGGAACTACTTTATCATATTGTAAACTAGCTGTGCCCCGCGGTTTCACCCGCGTTACTTTAGGTTTTTGGTTACTGCTCCGTTCCCGTGGCTCATAGCGCGATTTTATGTAGCCTATAATCTGTTATTCTGAGGTACCTATAAGCTACGGAATGTCTCGCAGAATCATTATTTTGCTGCAAAGTTATTTTAAAACTGTGATATCTCCTAAGATATTCATTGAAATTAAATGATGTAAAGGACAATTTTGTTCAAAATTAAACACTTGTGATGAATAACGTATTTATATTGATAAGGATTAATACTATGTTCATAAAACACCTTCGCAAATAATGCATTATTTTAAAACAAATTTTCTGGCCATAAAAATGGCTATAGTGAGTCAACCTTAAATGTTAGGCATGTACTACCGCGGACTTTTTTTTAGTATATTTTAAGAGGAACAATTCTCTCATACATTATTTTTGCAACGTAACTTTAACCGTTTACGTAGCGCACGCAACGAAAGCCCTCAAAGGGTTTTTTTCCGTTTTTGCCACATTTTTCACTGATTGCTCCGCTCCAATTGGTCGTAGCGTAATGTTATATAGCCTATAACCTTCCTCGGTAAATGGGCTATCCAACACAAAAAGATTTTTTCCATCTTGATTTTATCAAATCGGACCAGTAGTTCCTGAGACTAGCGCGAACAAACAAACAAACTCTTCAGCTTAATAATATTAGTACTTATAGATAAAGTCGATATTGCGTTGCGTCGTGTCACGTCTCGGTGAATTGCGATTTGCGACCCTTTATTCATATAAAAGTAGGTAGTTCGACATGGCAGATGTGAACAAATAAGTCGGTAAAAGGTTATTAACACAAGGGAAAGTGTAGCAATAACTAGTTTGAGAAAATCATTATATTTTATTTATTTTTTTTTTTTTATTTTTTTTAGCGCTATTATGTAGGTAGGCTGTATAAAATTCGTACTAGTATTGCAATACCTATTTATTAACAACATGTGTTTTTTGCAGGCGTATAAAATGGCTTCAACTGATAGGCCGAGAAGAATTGCTAAATAAACCACCGACAAATTATTCAGTTTGTGAAGAGCATTTTCATGAGAATGATGTTTTACCCGGAAGAAAACGTAAAACTCTTAAAAAAACTGCATTGCCTTCTCTTTTCCTGCCGTCTCAGAAACCAAAATTAGCATCTGGAACAATCGGTATCCCGGCTAGTTCACTGCCATCCGTAGAACCAGCTATACAAACTTCCATTAAAATTGAAAAATGTGAAGACCCACTGGGTTTAAGTCCTTATCTTCCGCCAGAGGCAACAAGAAAAAGAAAATTAGCGTCGCCTCCTCCGGGAAGTAGTAAAAAAGTACCCGAAACTCAAAACAGTACAAACACGAACTTAGTATATTTGGGACAAGATACGTTTCAAAGATTGTGCAGTAAATTCCTGACCAAAGACCTTGCTGACTTAGTTAAAGCAAACGTCAATTTAAAACATTTAGGAGGAAGGAAATACGTGGATAGCCAAGAAATGTGCTTGAATTTGTACCATGCTAGTCCTCAAGCTTACCAACTGCTGCATAAAGCCCTGTGTCTGCCATGCCCTGCTGCTTTACATAAGAGCGCCATACCGATAACTTCGGAAGTAAACGGTAGTTTTATGTCTTTGCTCACAAGCAAAGTTAGTAATATGACAGATAAGGAAAAAAACTGCTCAGCTGTAATTGGCACAATATCTTTAAAGCCAAATTTATTCTATAACATACAGCAAGATGTTATTATAGGTTTCCAAGATATCAATGGAGTAAGATTGTCAGACCCAGCAGAAAAGGGGTATGTTATGATGGTGCGCGGCATATATAGCGATTGGAAACAACCTGTTGGATACGCGTTGCTGTCTAGGGGTCAAAACTCGGTTGAGTTTAATGAATGGATTGATGGATTATTAGAACAGCTGTTTGAGATTGGACTTAAAGTTCGAACTTTTGTTTCTGACACAGAAAACGAGTTTATTAACGCAGCGAAGAATAGATCTGTTTCTATTGAAAAACCATATTTCTTTATCAACGATAAAAAAATATACTACATTTTTGATGCTCCCCATCTTATCAAACTAGTACGCAACTTTTTCATAGAACATGATATTGTCTTTCAAGATCGTATAGCTAAATACGAACACGTACGTATGTTTTATGATAAGGAAAAGAAAAAAGAATTTAAGCTTGCGCCAAAATTAACTAAGAACCATATTCATCCCACTAACTTCGAGAAAATGGAACTGCAATATGCCACGCAATTGTTGAGTAATTCTGTAGCAACTGGAATAGCAGCCTACTATGACTTTCAAGTACTTGATAAATCTGCGATAGACACTGCAGATTTTATCCAATTAATGAACAATTTATTTGATTGTTTAAACACATCTAACTGTAAAGGCAGTAATGATTACAAAAGCGCTTATAGTGGTAAACAAACGCAAATGGACTTTTTCAACGAAATGCTGATGTTTTTCCGAAACATGAAATTGTGTGATGATAAATTTGAAGTCAAGTTTACCGAATGTTTTCAAATAACAATTACATCAATCTTAAAGCTATTTGATGACCTTAGGTTTGAAGGGTACACATTTTTGCCAACAAGGCGGCTGAATCTGGAAGTACTTGAACACTTATTTAATCAAATTAAAACAAAATGCGGTATAACCACACAACCGACGAGTTGGCAGCTTGTGTCAGCTTACCGAAAATGTTATATAACCAACTTCATAAAACCTCTAGAAAGGAAAAATTGCCCAGATGATTTGATAAAATTGCTTGCTCAGACCAATAAGTTAAAACGTGTCGCTGATGACGGAAAAGTGCAGGGAAAAGTGCCCCCCACCAAACAGGTGAGTCGATTTTTAGACCCTGATGATGAACAAGACGACGAGAACGCTGTTAAAATAATGAGTACCGATTACAAGCAATGGGAATTTCCTAAAACAAATTGTCTTTTCGAAGTTAGTCACTTCCTTTTGACGAAATGTGCTGAAAAACACGACTGTAAATTATTTAACTCATTTATTAAACCATATAGGAACATACCCAATTTCATTGAAGAGAACCGTTATCGCTCTTACAGGGAGTATTGTAAAGAGCAATGCAAAAGTTTGTTAATTGTACCTTGTGATATGTTTATTCAGTTTGTTAAGAAAATGGACGCTAAGTTTGTCCCGTGCTTTAGATTACAAAATTCTAGCGATAAAATTGCGGAATTATTATTTAAAAGTATTATCGAAGAACCCTATAATTTGCCACCGTGCACGTGTTTTCCGAAGACTTATCTTGTAAAATTATTTATAAGAATTAACTTGTACAATGTTATTAAATGTAACAATAGAGCTTTTGGTGTTAATCGTTGGAATGTTGGAAAACTAATTGTTAATCGTTTATAAATATTAACTATTACATTTTAAAGTATACTATACTACATTTGCCATGCCAATACAGACAAACATGCTTACTAATTAATCAACTTTGTTTTATTTTACTGATTTCTATACCCAACTGAAACCATTATTTCTAACATAGAAGATTAAAACCTGTGTCTACAGGTGTCTTCTAAAATTTCTCGTTTCTATAAACCTCGTGACATTGTAGTCCTAGATCCCAAAATCGCCAGACCTACGTCATTTTAGCATGGCTTTTGATATGAGGGATATACGGGGTGCAAAAACACACATCACAATACTATCCTGTTACTAACTTCAATTACGGCACTAAACCACTAATAATTCCAGCCTATTATTGTCCCACTGCAGGGCAGAGGCCTGCTCTCATATAGAGCAGGTTCTACAATATTGATCACCACTCTTGCTCAAGGCGGATGGCGATTTCAGACTTATATTCTAATGAATGAATATAAGTATCGGTCTGGACTCTGGACTTAGAATTAAAACCAGATTTCCTCACGATATCTTCCTTCACCGATGTCGATACACGTAATTGAAAAAGTCACATTGGTACTTGACCGGTATCGAACCCGCAACTTCTTGCATGAGTCATGAGAGGCGAGCGCTTTAACCACTGGGCCATCACGATCACTAAACTAAGTACTAGGTACTTTTAATCTATCCAATTTGCGAACATTACAATAAAAAGCGACTCACGTTATTAACTATTTTGGCGTCTCATGTTACTATGTTGTTGATGCTTATATTATGTGGGAGGATGTAGTCATTAAATGTTTTTCGTGACAAACGTTTCTTCGACGACCCATCACGCCACGCGTGACTCACTTTTGTAAGTAGGTAGTGGTACTGTTGTGTTATGTTGTTATTACGTCTGCGCGATGTTGCCAGCTCAGCATTGTACACAACAGTTATACACCTTACATGTCAGGGTATTGTATGTTTCGATGGACGTTTATTTATGCCTTTTAAAGTATCAAGTCTACTCTCATCTATAAAATATGAAATGATGATTTATTAGAGGCAGTCATTTTTTGATTTTACTACTTACTGTACACAAACAGATTGATTTTCTGACGATATGAAAAAATATTGTTAGGAGCTCCGCAAGTCGAGATTTTAACTGAACCAGCAGTATTTAGCGTGCGAATGTTAAGAATCCAGTCGCTGTAACGAATTCTGGACAAATTCACATCAAAATTCCAACATGATCATTAATATGTGAGTCGCGTCTCGACAGCTGATAGGCTGGGGCAGACAAGAGCATCAATCTTAAGACGATCCTAAAAAGGTGGGCTCCGTTATGTAACTCGCTTTTGTGCCAACGTAAACAGGCGCGCAGACCGAATACATTATGCAAAGAGTTTTTATCTCGACGCCTCTCATAGGACACGCAATGGCTGTTTCTGTGTAGCCTTGCATGTTAATGTACTGGTGGACTCCTTGTTCCTGCCGCTGGCATCGTTTCGTTCGAATGTACCCAATTAAGCTACAGTATGTACCTACATTACAACGCAATGTTTGCGTCCGGAATACGCTAACATTTTTCACAAATCTTATCTAATCTTGCGAGTTCACGACTGTCTAAATATACTTCAAGATAAAACACTCATTTGAATAATATCCTGGGGTTATCATTTCGTAACCTCAAAAGATAACAAAACAGTCAACAAAAGCCAGCTCAAACGCATAGCTCTCGCCAACTCGCTGCCATCACGTAATTCGTGAAATTCAATGACAAAAAAGTGGTTAAAAAAGCTAGCCAGTGTGCAAAAAAATTAACGGCAACCAAATTGATAGAAGGGGACGCAGGTAGTGAATTGCAACCGTTAGAAGGAGACGGATGTGCACGCCATCTTGCCTGCATCGGGTCTTTAGTCACGCGCAGTAAAACAGCGTTTCTATTTTTTGCGCGCTCTCGTCTGACCTCGTTGGTTTATCGTTATCATACAGCTCTAATAATAAATGGATTTCGCTCGTCATGGAATGTGCGCGCACAACAAGCGGGCACAGCAATAACGAAGATAACCTTCGCCCGAGCCCCGAGACTCATCAAATTTATTGGCCTGCAATATGCAGCCGATAGATTAATTGCAGTACCCTATCCACTAAATCAATTTACATTATACGCCTTCCTGTTGTATTGTGATGGTCATATTGTGTAGATTAGTTTAGATTACTCCTATAATGCTCTACATTGTTGTGTCTACTGTTGTTTTCGATTAAACTACGGCCCACTTAACCCCTTAATAGTAAAGTTCATCGTCAATTAGTGCAGCAACACAGTTGTGAACTTTCGACGGCTGTGCAAACGAGATACAATTGGCCGCCTTTCGAGACTGTCCTGTTTAATAGAGACGTTTTAAACTAACAATCACGATATTTCGTGACTCAGTGTTCAATAAGCTGTAGGTAGGTACTTATTAATGACGTTGCGTGACCATTTACAATTTGTTACAAAGTATTTAATTCAACATTATCTGAATTAATTCGTTGTTAGTTTTGAAAGCACCGTTTTTCACAAAACTCGGCGAATATTTCCGAGGCAAGTCAAGGACAAATTGAACACGAATCCATTGAGAGCGGGCGATCATGAGTACCTAGTGATCATTCGTTGCTGAAGCGTCTTTATATCAGATGCAATGATTTATTGACTCAATAATGTGGCCATTTAGTCATTAATCATGATGGTCAGACATGATTTGTGACGTCAAACGACGCATAATCGTGCAATATCCATAAAATACAGTTAGTACCGGGTTTGCAGACAGACTATGACTTGTGGGCGACATAAAATCCCATTACCGCAATAAAGTATATCTTAGTTAGCTATACAAAACTTCATGACCTAATAAGAATTAATGTGAAGGAAAATGAATCCTTTGTCTGGGAAAGTCTATGGTGATAAAACTGAGATATTGGTATGTATAAAACATACACACACTACTTTTAAGAAAACTTTACCTGCTAGGTACCTAGTTACTAGTTAGAATAACTCGGGTCGTTTGGAAAACAAAACTAACTTTAAGCAATGAATAAGAAGACACTATAAATTAACTCGGGTAATGTAATACAAAGTTTATTCGCAGCCAGACAGCAATTACGTCGAGAACTTTAAGCGGTATTCACGAACACCAAAGAGGAGGGGAGGGCACCCTCTCCGGCGTCCTCCCATCGCTCACCCCTTTGAAACGGTTCAAACTCGCAGCGGGGGGGAAATTGTCAAAGTTCCACCACCCACGGATTCTATCCGATTATTTTGGAATCTTTTAGGGCTTCTAACTTTGTTTGACACTTGGGACTGGGAGAAAAAGTTGATCGTTCACTGGATTAATTGAATTCACCGCGATTTCATTACGCATTGTTGTCAGTGGGGGCGAAACTTCTGTTATGGGTACTTGTTGAGCGGATACAACATTACTTCCACTTAAACAAACACCCTTCACCGTGTTACTGTTACGTATCGCTTCATGATTCGTATCGGTGGAGAATGAATTCCGAATTACACAATCCAATTAAAATGTTAACGGAAATTGAGGGGTTTCATAACAAAACAAATGAAAGACGAAGAAGTGGCAAATAAACACGTTATTTTAAAGTAGGGAGGCTGAGAGGCGACGGTAGTTGTGCGCAGTCCACCAAGTTGGCAAGTTCGGAACTTCTGCCGGCTGGAACTCGCCTGTTTCAAAACTGTAATGGCTGGAAGTAGATAATCTGCAAGTTTGTCACTGTAAGCAAACTTCGCTAATATGATCCGTAATTACTTTCCAAGCATGATCTTGATAACGTTCAAGAATACAGGAGAGAATATTAAATATCAACTTCAGTCTTTGATCAATATTAGCTTTACGATAAAATCAAAATGATTTTATTAAATGAAAGTACGTAACTTCATTAAGTAATTAGATTGAAAGTTTATAACAACAAATTAAAAGAACAAAGGAACGACACTACAATGAGGCAAATATAGATTGCTATGGCAACCGGACAACATAAAAAAAAAGTTGAAAGAGTTTGCGTCAGTTACTTACTTAACACAATTACCTACCCAGTAGACGAAGAGAAATAAAATTTCTGTAGCAATAAAATTGGAACAATAAACGTCGCTTGTAAAAATAGAACAATCCGTTCAAACTTTCGTTTTAATAAAATATAGAAACAAAGAATAACAAGAAAGTTTTATAACGAGCTACTGTTAGAGAACCTGAACTGCACGTCATTTTGAGAAATGTAAAACCTTATTATGTTTAACTTTTCTTGCCAACTTCAGTTGAAGTCTGAAAGTGTAAAATGGTGTTGCTGAAAAATATTTAAATGGTAAAGTGGATATTCCTGTTTTAGATCCTTTATATGATTAAGTAGTTATTATTCGTGTTTAAAAAATAATTCTGGGCAGAAACATTTCCTACTTGAAGAAACTTAAGTTTATTGCGAATTTTAAGAACTTAGATGATAAGTAATATATCGGCTATAAAAAGGCAGTTCATGAAGCTGACAGTCATATTTATGTTCTTCCTTGGCAGCTATTTAGTTACGGATTTTTTGAAGGTTCCAACATTTTACGAAAACAAGTTTTAAATGTCACAACTAAACTTGAAATACCCCACAACCCCGGTATTGTTACATGCACACGTAAGGACAATGTTCTGTATGTTTCATACCCAAAATAAAAGTCTAATCCCACAAATAATTTTTGCCTAATGTTTGATGAGCAGTATAAGTAATTAGCGACTATGTGACACATCACATAGTCGCTAATTACTTATACTGCTCATATAGTGTAGTAAAGACACATCTTTACTACACTTCATAGACGCAGTTTCTTACGAAATACGTTATAATAAATAGATGATAAAAGTATTGACCCATAATAACGAAATGTAGCAGATAAGCAGAGTAAACCCCCAACTTAATACAAACAAGTCTTGTACGTGAGTTCGAAGTCCGTATCTCTAGTTCGATGAATAACTTACTAACACAGAACTTCACATCGGCCTCATAGTTCATATAATTGAGTTGTACGGATTCACCAACTTCGGGAATTGATTATTAACTCTGAAATTGGTATAGTAAAGGAAAGAGAACTCCATTTAATTTTGTCTTCGGCTCAAACTTTGTGAAAACATGAAATTGTTTCTGAACTTATAATAAGCGAAGGCAAACAATATTTACGAGTTTGTGAAATACCTTTTCAATACAATAAATGTTTATCAACATCAGTTTTCTTTATTTTATTTTGATCTTATTAAATATATATATATTTTTTTCATTTTATTCTATTGTTTAGTTGAATATACAGGTTGAATAGTATCGAACTGCCCGCGCCTTCGTCCGCGTGGTTTATTTTAGCTATAGGCTATTAGGGAAAAAAAATCGGTCCAGTAGTTTCGGAGCTTATTCGGTACAAACAAACAAAAAAATCATCCCTAAAGTATTAATAAGTAGATACTCATGTTCACACAATAAAGTGTAATGCATGTGTTTGTAAAGTATAGTAGTATCTTCATTTTACAAACAGACACTCCAATTTTATAGATTTGTATAGATTGATTACTTTCCATAGTAAAGATAGATGGTAAATTAACTTGTAGATGCCTGGCCCCAGTTTCTCGTTATTAGTCTTGAAAGATTAGCTCTTGGCAGCTAAATTACTCCATACTATCATTATATTTAAACGGCAAGTAATGAACTTCGATGTTGCCAACCTACATAAATTATCTTCAATAAAATCATTATTATTTACAGGTAAATTACTTGGCGAACCTCTAATCAGAGATTAATTAATTCTGAAAGTAATTATAGCAGACAGAACTTAATTACACTTTCAATTGGATTTAGTGAAAGTCAAATATTTGGAGATTATTAAAATACCTATGTTAGTAAAGTACCTACTGATTAGATAAATAATTAAAGACTTGTTTTATCAAATTAGTATTACTTTATCTTGTCAGTTTTATTGAAGATAAAAACATCGTATGTTGGGTAAGTACATACTTATAATTTTCCACAATTACCGGACAATCTGTTATCGGTTATTAAAGAGTTTATCAATTTTAATGTTAAGTAGGTATGTCTGTGGAATTCCGCATTGATAGGCGGGGTTTTTTGTTTATCATTCTTCATATTCTATTTGCAACATTTTACTATATTATTTACTAGCAATCTACCGCGCTTTTATCCGCGTTTTGGCTTTGATTAACGCTCCGCTCCCGTTGGTCGTAGCGTAATGTTTAATAGCCTATAACGTTCCTTAATAAACGCGCTATATAACGCTATGTTTCTTAAATTGGACCAGTATTTCTTGACTTAATTTTAGAAAGTACAGATCCCAATTATTAAAATCGAAACATTTTTATTAATTTTGCCGTAACAACTTTAACAAAACCAATTTAAGTTCCAGTAGGTATTTAAGTTAATCTGATTCTGATATTACAATCGCCGTGACCACTAAAGTTTCGAGAAACCCTATTTGGTATTCAACGGATGTAACGAGTCCCAAATCCACGGCCACTGGGGTAAAACAATAACTGTAAATTAAGCTGGAAACTCATTAAAAGCGAGCCGAAAGCGGACGGTACCGGTGCTTCAACATGTTTTATACGATCGAACTTTAATTGGGAGGACCGAGGTTCACTCGATATTTGTTAACTTACTCAAATTGGTTTCAATTCACAGTAAGTCCTCTCCACTTTTTATAAACGCGTTATTTTTGGAGTTTACACCTTTGTGCCGTTACATAACGTTACATTTCTGTTTGTATTTGTATTGCTGTTTATGTAAAACCTTCTTTTACGACAACATCGTGGAAGCGATTCTCTTCTCTTTTCGTTTAAAAAATCTGAGTTTTATTGCCCTTACGACCTTTATCACCAACCATGTTTGTAGCATATGAGTAATCCCAGCGGGTATAAAAGCATAAGACACTTGATTCCGTGAAAATGATTCTACATTTATATTCAAGTTAACAACTCCAGCAAAGGTCGATCCAGTCGTTTACAGAGAAGGGAAACCATCAATCAACATTTAGTTGATACGACCACTTGGAATACGATTACTTGTACATCGACGTTGGCGCATTTCCAATTCCACTTCAGATAGCTATTTACAAGCATAGAGTTCATGTACTGGCTATAAATAAAAATGTACTAATTGAAATAACATCTAAATTGCCATGACAGAATGATGCAATGAATGCTGAGAATGGCAATGTCATAGAAGAATCGCTGTAAAGTGATTAAGATATTGATAATCCAAGTAGGAAATGTAAAACAATCCTACTACTATTATAAAGGCGAAAGTTTGTATGTATGGATGTATGGATGTATGGATGTATGGATGTTTGTTACTCTTTCACGCTTAAACGGCTGAATGGATCTGGATGAAATTTGGCACAAAGATAGATTATAGTCTGGAATAACACATAGGCTACTTTTTATCCCGGGAAAATGTACGGTACCCGTAGGATAACACATCAACTGTGACGCGGACGAAGTCGCGGGCAGAAGCTAGTGCTCTATAAAGGTGCACAATATGGTTGAGAATAGAATGGTGTAAGAAAAGCGATGAAAGTTGATATATTTTACGCATTTATGAGTCTGAGTCATAGCATTTACGGTTTGTTTTCCTTCCTACTACGTCCTGAAATGGAAGGTACAATTTATGGCTTCTCGTTTTATGGATAACAACTGGCAAGAACCGTATGAAGTTTTGCCCAAAACAAACAATCTATTAACGTGGATACATTTACACGTTTACAAATACAAAGACTACCTTATTTAATGTTTCATTTAATTTGCACTTGAGGTAAACCCCAGACTACGCATCAAACATTGTTATAAGAACAAGAATAAACATTGACTTATGTAATCAAATTAAATCAACGGAAAACAAGAAAGCAACAAAAATACCCAGAAGCTATAGTTGGTACCTACGTAGCATTACTAAAATATGAACGATAACAACAATATTTCATGACTCTTAATAATTTCAGTTGTAGATAATGAAATACAAATTGCTATAAGCGGTAACATTTGTGAAACAAACGTAATTCGTAAAGTCTAAATGCCCTTGAGATTGCGACCATAGTCTGTAGTTGGAGCGAAGCCAATTCGCAATACAGTATTAATTCTCTTACTTAACATATCGTTTTATCGTTTTCAGCATAGTATGTATTGTGACATAGCATATGGTAAAGAAATGATAATATTTGCATTAACAAATAGGTATGTCTACAACTCTGCACATAATATTGTTAAGTAAGATAACAGTACAGTACAATACAAACTGACAGTTCAATAAAATGACTAGGATAATGACTGCAGTATTAATGTTTCAGTAAGCTGCATGGAAATAACAATCCGTATAAATAATTGCCTCGTTCACGGTCGCGATCTTTGTGGGTGTAATAAAATTGTCTCCAGCTCAAGACGTTTCCTCATTCACGAGGGTCACGAGTTCACGACCTCTTATATCGCCTGTTTATTTATTTCATCTCAATTTTATACGCCAAACAAATTACTGAAATTTTCCCAACGTTCAAAGTCAAATTATATCTCATTGAAGATTATTTGAGAGAACGATGCGCGACGCGAATGTCGCCCGTCATAAATATTGTCCTCTGTTCATTGTTTCCAATAAAAAAATATGATAAATGGCAGCCATTACGATGGGCCACGTTTGGCGTGCCGCCACGGTCGTCAGCCTCGCCTTGACCAACATCGAGACGTGATCCGAGATGTCCATTTCACTGTATGCGCATATTGATTACCAGATTATAGAGTTCCTTTGCATAATTCGCCAGATGCATATTGATACGGCGTTGTTTAAAAAATAAATTGAATTTCAATGAGTACATTCGATAGGAAAAGAAGTTGTTTAGTTTGGATGTGAAATGAAATCTTAATTTAGGAAACTTGTTTATGTAAATGGATAGTTTAGTGAAAACCTTGAAGTAATTGTTATTTATGTAGCGTTTAATAAGTATTTAAGTAAGTCACGACAGTGACAACGTCGGACACTGTTGACCAAGTAATCATCAAGTAAACGCGAGCGAGCCACGTGGGCGTATTCCCAATTTTTCTTCCATTCTTGTCACATTAAATTATTGTTAGAACTCGACCATTCTTATAATTAAATATGCAAATAGAATCATTTATTTCTATACCATCAGTTTGTTTTAAGTCGTTTGTAATCTAGAATATAATTAGAATGTCCATTAACAAGGGAAATGAGGTAATATTATTAGCGTAACCGGAATACTGTGTCTAGTTTTAATGCAGTTCTTGTTTTACAAAACTAATTAGTTTTATGATCAATAAATTAATACTAATTGATAACAAGCGCAAAAGGGCGTGTCGCAAAAAAAGGACCCAATTCAATGTTACATGAAGTATTTTATTATTGTACATTCTCATGTCCTGTCGAGAGCTGCCAGACCAAACAAACAATTTTATTAAGAGACACAAATGATTGTGGCTCTGATAAAAGCGTAATGAAAATAAACTGTAGTTGTGACTTGTGACCTAGTTCACAATCGTACGCTAGTTTGTTTAAAATGATAACACGCCGTTTCCAATGATAAATTTAATAATGAGGATTTATGTTATCAGAAACACTTGAAAGATAGTGAGACTATGTACCTACCTATGTAAAAACACGACGAGTGCACGCTCAAACAGTTATATCAGTAGACGAAATTAAGTACGTATCAACAATTAATCAAATAAAATCACATGATTTCACAGTACCTGGCGTTATATCGAGATTAGAAGGAGATTGCCACGGAGGTAAAAATCGTTGGAAAACGATGTTCTCGAAGACAACTTTTACCAAAAATTGAATTCGGTACATTTACTGTACTAGTACATTGCTTGGATGGTGGTGAGATCATCTCATCAGTTCCATGAAAAACCTTTTGAACTGACAATCGAACGTCAGCCACTTAATGAGTAATTAATTAGTAATGGGTATGAATAGGGAAAATGGTATGCATAACATTTGCTCACCAGATAATCAATTTCATGTTCAAAACAAACAAAACTACGTAAGCTGTTTATTTTCCTGTTGAAGCTGAAGAATCGACTGCGAAGGGAAGTATCCATAGTATTGATTCTGTATTTAATACTTGTTGGTTCATAAGGCTGTTTATAGACGAAAGGTGACCGGCCCAGACTGGCAGCTTCAGTAGGTACCTACTTCTATTGTGTATTGTTATATTTTCAAACCGAATGCATTAGCTACACATGGCTTTTAACATTACCAACACACTTCTCCTTTTGTTTACAGCTTTATGTTTCCGTAAGAGAAATAAAACAAGCGATAAGTAAGTTCTGGGAAAATTTCTATTACGATCTATTGTCACGGTATTGTAACGAGTTCAATATCGTCAGATAACTTGATACGTGCGTGATATCGTTCGTGTTATTTACTATTTTTTTTATGACTGGCATTATTTTTTTGCGATCGATTGAAAGATAAAGCTAAGTAGCTATACAGCGAGCTGTATATCAATTTAACAGAACATGAGATTAGTATCACCCTCGCACGCCATTTATCATTCAGTGTACATTTTAAAAGTATTATTAGAATTCTCATTAGCTGCCATTCTAGATCAAGATTTACAATGTTATCAAGTCAACAAAAGCCGTTATCGTTAATACCATAAATTTTATCTTGAGTCGTTCGCAAGGTGTGTCAATGACATCATTTATGATCCATTGAAATAATATTATAATAATGACGAGATATTCGGTGTTTTTTATACGTATATCGTTGTGATTTATAATAGAAACATTCAGGAGATGTCTGGCAAATGTTTTGGCATGAAGCCCGAGATAACACATGTGCATGTATAAGTGCTTGTTCTTTTAAATATATAATGTTTGAGAATACATCTGAAAATGTAGTTACATTTAACGAAAACTGACAAGTCTGATCTGATATTATACATTCTAATGTATAGACAAAAAAAAATGTATGTATATGACAGTTTAAGTACATTATGACTTGAGCTGGATTGACTCATAAGGATACGATACAGGATGAATGAATGTAGTTACTTATAAAGCATAATTTATTTCTAGAACGTAAGTCCTGAGCTAGTATTCGTATCTGTGATTAAATTAATAGTTATGCAGACAGCATAACTCACATTGGACATAACCAGCAAATGTTGTGACAGGGCCGTGGAATAATTTTAATAAATTAGTTTTTTATTAGGTGAATTGTGTGACTGAATTATATAACGTCTAAGATTTATGACAGAAACAAGATTTGTCTAATTACGCTAAATATAATTGTGGTATAAACAGTCATGAACGTAAAATCTCATCAAACATAGCAATGTTTGCAGAACACAAAGCAAAACAAACGAGTCGACTACTACAATAAAAATACCGAGGGGATTAAAGGAAGACAAACGGCCGAAAATCCGCCGAAACGGCGAAAAATTCCGTTTGAATCGCCCCATTTCATTCAATCAATTCCTAGTACCGATTCCTATCGATTTTCCGCGGTAACAAATGCGTCAGCACCATTGACGTCACATGTTTATTTTTGATCCACACTGGTTTATTACTCGGTCGTGAATCTAACATTCTAGCCAATTTCGCATTGTGTCCACTGTGACAGTTTTCCGCCTATAATTCACCGGGTAATAGAACATTCTGCATAGAATTGGTAATTTCCTGAGAAATGTGGTAACACTTGGCACATTATTCAGTTACACAATGGGCAGGTACTTCCTGGAAGCGAGACAAACATCAGTAATGACGTCAGATACGAGTGGAACATTCAATATCATTATGCTTGCAGAGTATCATTCACTTAAGAGCACTTTATTGACCAGGGACATCCCTGAACTAAGAAACTGAAGAGTTGCCGCTTTGAAATACACTTGTTGAAATTTGACAAAATCCTCTCTGCACTCAAATGGAAAGATTCGAAACAAATTAGCGTGCTATCACTAACGATTCGTAAAGTCACGACCGTTTAGCATGGATAAGCTGGATAACAGACCGAACCGTAATCAGGTCGACTAATAGGTATTGCTTTACGTACAATGAACGAGGCTCATGGGAAATTGGGAAATTAAAATTCTCCACGCGGCTTCAGGGCGTGATGACCTCGTACTCGCAGTCTACACTTATTAGATGGAATATTTATATCAGCTTTAATATACCAATATGACATCAACATGTATTAAGAAGAAAAAAGTATCGTCAGATTATTTTTCATAAAATTTCCAGCAAATGGTTACGGTTATCGATTGACGTTGAACAATGAAGTTGAATGAAAGAAAGATAATAATATCCTCTTGCAAGCGATATACAAGCGCGAATACTCAAATTAGGTACAAATTCCAAACTCCAATGACCACTAAGTGTGTTTTCCGGAACTGGCATGAGATACGATTGAAAACAAATAATTATTGTGAAATAAGTAAGGTCAAAGAGATAAAACTGATTATAAAATGGAAACATGACTAAATAATAATATTGACTGCCTAATAAAAATAAAATAAAATTTACTTGAATAATACACACCTCCAGACTTGGTTGATAATGTAAATCTCTGTGTACCTGAAACAAAAAACGAACAAAATGTAAATACTTTCAAAGAAAAGTAAACAATAAATGAATAAAATTATTAGTGTCAAGGCTTCAGTTAAGGAAAATGCATGGCCTTGTTTCCTTACGATAAAAGAACAGTAGATTTGATTCCGACAAGATTTTCAACATCTTTGATAAATCTAAACAAGATAAAGTACTAGGAAAAATTTTAAAAATTTGTAACGTTTTATCGTACGATGCTGATAAAGAATAAGTACAGGAAGTAATGCTAATTGAAGTATTTTTTTTCATCGTATAACTATTTGCCGCCTTAGGCACAAAACATTTTTTATAGGTGTATGAAGAATTCTCGGTACGCAGGCATAGAAACATTATTCATATTATTATTGTTAGTACGGAATTAAATACATAAACTGTGTCGAACAGAATTAAAACATTTTTTATAGGTGTATGAAGAATTCTCGGTACGCAGGCATAGAAACATTATTCATATTATTATTGTTAGTACGGAATTAAATACATAAACTGTGTCGAACAGAATTCCAGTTACGATAACCTCGCTGATAACACCCAAGTTCCCGTTTTTAATTAATTTAATTACAATATCGAATTAAAAATATCAAAAGACCAACCTACACGGGCGTATCTTTGATCTATTTTCGAGTTTTATAATGGCAAGGAGCAGTAACACATATCAATGAATTAACTTTCGCTAATTTGAATTTTAATAGCACTATAAATCGTTAGTCTGTAATGAGACCGCCACTCCTTCGGGTCACTCCACCCAACGGTCCATTGCGCTAATTAATTGCCTGTTAAACTGCAGTTCCTTGTATGTTAATTCTTGATGGTGCAACTGACTCGGGTACATTCAAACCGGATTAGTTTATACTTAATTAAGTTTATAGTCGTGTTATCGTTGTAAAACTATAATGTTCTGAGGCTCGAGAAGTTTCACCGGTTTGATAGGTTTATGCTCTTATTATGAGTCATAGAACTAGATTTATAGTGGCATTTTAGTGCCTACCTAAATTGTGGAATAATAATTAGTTGGCCAATGAATTCTAGTTTTTTTTTTATTCCGATCATGATAAACGGTTATGGCTGTTACTATGAATCTAGCATAATTACAATCTTTTGTTCTTCCACAACGAAACAGTTTATTGTGTGCAGTACTGTTGCACTAGTTATAGAAAGCGAGTGCGGAACACTACAGTTTCCTCAGCGCAAACATTCTCTTAGTAACGGTACACTGGATCATCTATCATATTCAATTGCATGTCCGCTGACAGTCACTGCTATTGCCACTTAAATATAGCTCTCGTCATGTGTCCGGTTGATGAGGATGGATTTATTTGTCGCTGGGACGCATTTGACGTCTCTGAATTGGATCAGACTGGGTTTTATATTTGACCACAGAATACCTTTGAAATTATTCTTGGTCACGTAAGCCTATAGTTGTTTAGAATTCTTAGTGCCTCCTATAGTGTGCCTACGCATTTCAAACTGGTTTTTCAAAATGCGTCACAACGCGCATTCCTTTCAACATTCTCGTAATTTGCAAACATTGAATATTACTTCTATCAATGATTGATGCGAAATTTTAAAAAAACGTAGTTTAAAAATATTATTCCGTAATATTGCGAAGGAAACACAATAGCTGTGTCATCATAACGCTAACGGATATAACATGATAAACTATAATTATTATAATGTTGTCATAGGAAGTGACAATAAAAATCCTCGTTTGCTATCGCAGTGTTGCGACAAAGGGATACTTGGAGCTCTTATCGGACGTGCGATAAACTTGATAAATATCCTATATATCGTGCACTTATGATAGAGATAACGGTAACAATCTAGTGGTAGATTGCAAAACGCATGAATGTTTACTTATGTGCGAGCGATTCGACTGATAACATACCTACTAGATAAGGTTTTTCCGTTGATAAACCATTGAATAACAACCTTGCTCGGTGACTCTACTGGTATTCAAACAACTTTGTTCTAATTATACCTATCAAAAATATTTATAATCGTTATTTTGTCCGTTTAATATCGTTTGACCGGTTTGACCTTTCGTCTAATAAATTCAAGATATTAATACAACATTGTCGTTTTTCAAGGTGTTTATTTTTCGTCATCAGGTTCAAAAACAAGAAGTGACACCGTAGTTGAACATGTTGACCTTGGATTGAGGTTTTTTTCTTTTAAGGTTACGAAGTCCTTTCGAGGGTTGCGGTGGGTGTAGGGAGGGGTTTGTCGACAGGTGGGACGCATATGGAAGAAGCAATAAAACTACGCATGTCAACCACAACCACAGGCCGCAAAAGTCGATTGAAGATCATCCATATAATTAAAATACTGACATACCTACTTACTTTTCTACCATTTTTTCATTTAAAAGTACTAAACACTACCAAATTCTTTTTTCTTTTTTAACTAGAGCAAGCCTTTTCAATTCAATACAAGCGATTGTAGTAACAAAATTGGTTTTTGTTTGATAATATTTACCACAAATTTGTTCAATATTTGAGCTATAAAAGTGTCGTGCAATCTAGTGTTCACGAATCTTGCGGAATTCCTTTTGTATTCAAACAAGCTATTTCCGAATTGTTACACATTTTGTACAGTAAAAATTCCATAGAAGTGGATCTATAGAACACTGATTTCTTTTGCTCTAGATTTACATTACAATACCTAGATTCAGAGAATCAGGATTTCAATTATCATCACTAAATACATGCAGTTTACTTTATTGTAATGACTATAATTAATCTTATGTTCTTGACCGTTGAAGTCAATTCCGAAAGATAATTTGTTTCTTTTGCAGTCTCATTATGGTAAATACATAAATCCTTTGCTAAGCGTGCTGTCAGTAAATTGTTCAATACGCTAAACAATTTCATCAGAAACCGACCGTTAAGAATATCAGTCAAGGAAAAGTCACTATTACTTATACCTACCTACAGCAGTGTGATTATAATAATAGACACTAACTGATACGATAATAATAATAAACAAACGGTACGGGGTCCAGCTGTACTAGGATCAAATGTCAAAATTCGTGATAAACTAAAGGTCATGTGGTAAGTCAAAACTTAATAAGGCTTATCTTACAGCGAGCTCGTTTAGTGGAAGTCGGCCATCTGATCCGACACAAGTGAGGGCACGACCCCGACATGCCGCAGTAATGGGACCAAACACTTCGGATCGGGTTTCCAAATAAACATTGACGTCTTTAACTAGTTGCACTAAGAAAGTCCTCAACTTAATGAGTTCGTACAATATCGAGTTTCCAATGATGCAGAATCAGTTATTTTTAACCCCGAGCATTCGAATGTTAATGCATTTAATATTAAGAAGGTCAACACTGAAGTTGTTAAAGAAATACCAGCCTTACTGGTTTTACAAGTATGGCTAAATACTACACAATTATTAAAAATACAATTCAGTGTCAAACTGGAGGTCACAAGTCACAACGAGTAGGCAGGTACAGGATGTTAATATTGTTAATAACAATCATGTACAATATTAAGACATATTTGCATAATTTAAACATTTAACATGTGTTTACCATATTAACGAGAATCGTAAATGTATAAACAAACTCATATCTGACATAAGCCAAAGCATCTTAATGAAAACAAAAACCCGCACATAAGAATCTTGATGATGTTAGATTATTATAATTAATTCATTATTCAAAGGCAGATGTTACGTAACTTCTTATACAATCATTTATGTTTTCTGTAAAGTGTAATAAAGAACCGCAAAAGACGAAGTTTCTCCCCTATTATTAGAATCCGTGGAAAGAGCATTAAAAGTTTGGCATTTCTTTTGAGAAGTTTGTTAAGTTGGCAGGAGCAGTGGCGGGCAATATCGAACTAAACTGAGATTTATATCCGCTTACAACTTCTTTGACAACTGTCTGTAATGTTTCACTTGATTGAGAAAGTTTATAACTCTTAATTTGTTACCAAGCTTTGCACTGATGACCTTTTACTTTCAAGTTCTGTGTTGCACACTGCGGTATTTAAAACTTGTTTCTGAGTGCCAATTTAATTGAAATATTACGGCCGTCAGTTTAAATAACAAAATGCATAATAATTATGGACACGATTCACGAATAACAAGTTTCACAACAACACCATTCAAGACGTGTTAATATTCAAGATCTTTTGAATAACATAGCAACGGCAACAAGGAAAAATTTTATCTAATTAAGACTTTGGCAAAGTCAAAATGTCACGGAACTATTTCATTTGTGTCTGGTATTTAAAATTGTAGACGGACGATTAATTCTTGTAGGTTTTTCAACTCTTTCATTTTTTATCAGCTGTGTCAACCGACTGAAGTTTTTTAAAGTGTATTGAATAATAATGATGTATATTATTAAAACTTCCGATACATTCCAGCTGTTATTCGATATCTATATACCGGTGATTATTAGCTCAGTTGCTTGTTAAAGGTTATGTCAAAGTGACCTATGCTAAACAAAGAAGCGGCAATGTCGAAAGCGCATAATTTTGTTGGCTTTTTCTCACCTTTTTCGTTGTTTATTTTGACTGCATTGTTTACTAATGTTTTGAAAGGTCGATTTTGTTGTTTGATTGATTCATTGCTTCTTTTATATTGTGTGATTGATGCTTCGTTTACCCGTATTTTATTTATTTACGCCATTTCCTTGACTTAGTAAAGTTTTTGACATTCATTATTTGATTTTATTTCATTGTTCATAACATTTACGTATTTGAGTCTTTGCATGTTTATCCAGCTCGTTGTTATCATGTCTTATACTCAAATTATAATGCAGTTTTTTATTACATTGCGGATTGAAATTTATTTTAGGACTCCGTCGACCGCAGACTGACGAAGTCTTTGTGAGAATATCACAATTGTCATTGAAACCAAATTAATTGTCATCTGGAAATCAATTTTAATAATAACCATTACCTTTTCCTTCCGTACGCTTGACAATGGAAATAATTTATGGTCCATTATTGCTTGAGTCACGGTTTCATGAAAGGACGCTTGAATTTCAATTATAACTCTGGTTTGCGAAGTACTAAGTTTATTCTTTATCAAGAAAATTAATAAGCCTTATTAATTCCTGATTAGATGTTTTTGTTACATAAACGAACCTAATCTAAATGATAACCTTTTATTAAAACATGTCCGTGTAGACATAATAATTTTAAGATTGCTATCAACGAGAAATAACGACAGTTATCAGTAACACTATTCATTTTATGATATTTTGTTCTAGAAAGCGTTTTAATAACTGCAGTCAGTATCTTACCAAGACTTGTTATCATGAATTTACACAGTCTGTCTAACGATAACGTATTATTAAATTCACGATTTGTAAACATGTTGCAAGATGTCTAAATAAATATCAGATTAGTATTTAGTGACAGCTACACTTATACTAGTATTATGAAGACGTAAAGCTTGTTTGTTTTTTTGTTCGTAAGAGGTAACCTCTGAAAGTAGTGGTAAAAATAAATCATTGATAGAAAGCTACAATATTACAGAGTGTCATAATGGTTTTTCGTATATTTAAATTCCTCTTGGACGAAGTCATGGGCAGAAGCTAGAAAAGTACGAAGGAAAAGAGGACGGTTACGTTTAAGCCAGGAATACACATGGCCGTAACTTGGACAAACTTATGCAAGAAGCTTGCATTCCAAAGTGACATTTACCAATTAGATGTTGTCATGACAGAATGGCTTGCAAGCTAAATACTTGCATACTTTTGTGCAAGTAACTGTCATGTGAATTCCTGGCGCTATATCCCACGATATTGTGACCTGCAATAACTACGTCACTCGTTTACAATACTGTTGTAAATGTGTCATACAACCACGATTTTTCCATCCATTGTTATCGAACATTTTAGCAAAACGACGAGTAGATAACACATCGATCTCACAGTTAATCCAGATTCCACAACGCGCAACGCACCAACGAATTGTTTACATTTTTTGCGCAACAAAAAAACTTGTCCATATAGCCCCATATTTAAGCTGTAGAATGCCTCTTTCCAAAGAATTAAAGGGAGATTTTTTGTTGTCCGACAAAAAGCGGTGCTTTCTGCCCGAAATGCTTTGTGAGCCGTAATTATAAGTAAGAATAACTTTGGGAATATCTTTTGTTAGAGGAGGGGAGTTTTTCTGAGCGGGTAACGACCGCGGCAGGTGGTATATAAAATGGCGGCTGATAAATAAATTACGAGAAAAAAAGTGCAAGAAAAACTGTGGAAGCGAAGTCGGGCGATCCCGTCAATGTCAAATAGAGGTCGAAGGAACATCTACAAGAAGGTTATGCTCGAATAAAACGCGCGACGCGACCGACCGAGACGAAATATGCGAATACTTACCCAGAAAAAATAACACAAGAGTTCCTCACCTCTAAATTACTATTTTTAGAATTATGTAACTTTATGCGTCAAAAAGTTTGGTTTGCATTACCAATAGACGTAAATTGACGTAATGATAATGCAAATTCCAAGATTTGCACCCACGGAATTATTAAGTAGGTACTCTAATAAATATGTCAGTGTATTTATGGCATATGCATGGAAATAGTAAATACTAGGTGTACACTAAAAACGACAGATAATAAAAATTGACATTGGAGGGAATAGACAAGCAACCATCGACACTATCTGTCTATTTGTGCAGAAAACTAGAAAACTGGTGATATGTTTACAAGTCATATTTTGCTGGCGAACTATTAAACTATTAAAACAAAAAACCTGGACCTGAGATGGAATTTCTATGTACAATCCGTAGAGCCAGACCGCAGTCGTTTATAAACTTGAAAAATAAATGCAAGGCAGTTACAATAGTTCGTTCTAAATCAACGGTTGAATTAGCGCATAAAATCTACGGTCCCACTCCCACATCTGACAGCGAAGCAATATTTGTGCTCCATGGCGTACTTGGATCCAAAAAGAATTGGCAAACAATGTGTGCAAAGATTACAGCTCATACGAACATGCCCGTCATAGCAGTGGATGCCCGCAACCATGGAGACAGTCCTCATAGCGATGCCCACAGTTACTTCGACTTAGCTGCAGACGTTTCTGAACTTATGTCTAAATTTCCAGTTAAGAAAAGTGTTATTATTGGCCATAGCATGGGTGGCAGGACAGGAATGGTTTTAGCTTTGACAGAGGTTCGATGATTTATGTACCTAGATTTAATTTGAGTAATATTTTCGTATCATTCCCCTAGTGAGACTATTACAAACGGTCACAACCTGGTCGGCTTCGCTGTATCTACTCGCGTTTCTCCAGCTTGTAGCCAACCCCTGTTTTCTTCTCCCAAATGCTAAAACAATCCATGTAAATAATAATAAATAATGTCTATGCTATTATATTCATCCATGACATCATTATTACTTAGCTGTTTTCCTTTATTTGCAGCCGTCTAAAGTAGCGAGTTTGATCGTAGTAGATATATCGCCAATCACAACACAAACGTTTCTTAGCATACCAAAGGAAGCCATGGATATTATGATGAGTGTCGACTTTAGAGGGTTAGATTCTCTGAACAAAGCAAGGATTGCAGTTAAAAATAAAATTGGGCAATCTAAATTATTTCCAAATGAAGAGTCCTTATATTTAATTAGAACGAATCTTGCAAAATTGATTGATAACACTATTGGATGGAAGTGCAATATTAATGCCTTGTATAAGAACTTGAAAGATATCGCTTCATTTCCAAATTTGGAAGGAAAAACATATGAAGGACCCACGCTATTCATCGGCGGGAAGCTCTCCAAATTTATCCCGTAAGATTTTAAGCAAATATTGCGTATGCTAACAACATGTACCAAGTACGATATGTTCTTAATAAAATCTGTTTAATTTCAGACCTGATGACATAACTGGGATTCGTAAGCTCTTTCCGCAAGCAAATTTGCTCTATATTGAAGGTGTTTGGCACAATGTACACATTGAGGACCCAAAAACCTTCTTCAACACCGTCGTGCAATTTCTATCCACCGTCAAGAATAAAGAACGAATATAATTGTGCGTGTCTGTGGCGATTTTTCTCTGTTGGCGAAGCGGCGCCCTGTGACGCCAAACTATTCAATTGATTAAGTAGAAAAAACTATCTGCACTTGTATTAATAGATAATGCAGAATTCGTGGCTCGAGTACCTATCCGATGTGTATCATTGTTGACTTGGGCCACGGTTAGTGCGAGCGACAACGAACTTAATACACCTTGAACAATTTTATTTCAGTATTTGGCTCTCGTTTGTGAAGTTTTGCCAGTTATTTTTAAAACGCTACATCATCATCATAAAATCTAGAAAAAAAGACCAAAGGACACCATCACCGAAAAAATATCCGTGCTTATCTCTTTTTACTTTTATTGTATTTTCTTCGTACATTTGACACCCAAAGATTATTTGAGACATTCGATTCTTGATTAACCCTACCAACAACATACAAAATCAGAATGTTACTTTTACAAGCTTGAGTCTGCCAAATATCCAGCTCAGTCATGCGGCTTAAAAAAAATAGGCAGATTTATTTGCTTTAAAAAAAAATTGTTTCAGTATTTACAATACTTGACCGCTTTGTACCAGGATCGAGTAAAACTTTCCAGTCACACAAGTATATTTTATTTTTAGCATCTAACATGGGTTTACTTACCTACACAATAATAACATAATAAACAATTACATATTATTATTAACATCAGACAGTAGGTAGGTAAAGGTACAGCCGGTTGCAGTGACGTGTATTTACAAACTTATAAATATGAAAACAATACTACCACATTAATTAAAAAGGTATTATGTTTCAGTCTTTACACAGATGTAGAACGAAGTAGTTTGCATGTTTGTCAATAAATTACAATACCCATCCATCTACTAATTACTAATAACAACGCCTGTTTTGAGAAAGAATTCCAAATAGGCAACAGTATGTAGACAGACAATGAATTTGAATAACATTAAATTCTTAATTCACGTTTGATCACTATCAAGTGAATCATAAATTCAATTTCATGCCGCGTGTACCGGGGAACACGTATTCTACACGCGATAAAGTTTAAAGGCCCCGTCTTTGTATTCATCCGGTCGAGTCCATTAATATAATGAAGCCACAACGCCAGCACATCACGTTCCTGGCACTGGCCGCGTCTGCGTGTACTCTAAAAGGAATGCTTACTATTATTATTACGGTGGAAACAACTGACACTATATTTTTTCCGCAGCATCCAGGTAGCGCAACAAAAACCGAGCGGGGGAGAGGCGGGCAAACCGGTCTGGTGAAAAAAAATGCTCTTTGTAAAAGCAAAGGCATAAATCATGCGGGCTCACGACCGAGACCGGTTCGATGCGTAGTCTCGCTCGTCTTGACTCTGCGCGGCTAATGAGCCTTCAATCAAGGTCGACTCTTCGAAAACAGCGACGTTTCCACTATAGTAATTTATAACCCGTTCTGTACTATTGTATAGTTTATGACTTGTAAGTATATCTACATTATTGTATTAAATATTTAAAAGTAAAACCTGTTTACCCGGTCTTGTTATTTATACGATTATTAATGTTTGTTTTTTGTGCTCGGTTATAAAAATATTAAGTGGTTCATTTTATGTAGATTGACATTTAAATAAGGTGTTGGTATAACGAAGTTAAAACCGACGGCTAAATGGATAAGGAAGTTGAGATGAACAAATGTAGACAATTATTATTTTTTACGATGGAACACTGAAGGAGATAATAATAAAAGCAACAATGAGCAGTACCCATTGTATGAAGCTGAAAAACAAACATTTCTCATTAGGCGACTAGCGCGAACAATCTATTGTTCTCTGAGAGGACATAACGGACCGTGTCGGATTTACGTCAACTGCGTCGACCGACGACCTTTGGAATGCCAAGCAATACAATGGTCCCTTTTAACGTCAAGATTAACCAGTTTTATGTCCTAAACCCTTATTACAAATTGGTAATAGCACACAGGTATCGATGAACCCATACGTTTCTCATAAACAGCAATCAAATTAATAGACATGTGATATAAAAATAAACGTGAACAGCAAAGTCGTGACCTTTTGTTCATTTACCTGATCACTTAATAGAAGCACGAAATAGGTAGAATGCCATCTACGCGTTAAGGAGAAGTACAAAAACAATCTAGGTAATAAAAAGTTAAACACAAAAAATATGCGCAGCGCACGAGGAGAAAAATAATGACATACCTACGTTATGTAATTTAATCTATCAGCCTACGGGCACAACGTTAACAACGAGTGGAGTGGAACGGTTGGGTCAACGGCCGGCGGACCTCGGACCAATTCGCGACATGAGATTGAATAATAAGTTGATTGCGAGTACGACCCAAGGCCGGCGGCCATTATTGCGCGTGTCGTGGCGGCCATTTTGCGCAGCGTGCACCCTTCGGAGAATTTCGTGTAATGCCGTCCATGTGACCTAATTTTCCCCATTATCCCCCAATTGTCCCGGGAGCTGAGCTTGAGACTTCCATTTAAACAGTTCGGGTGAATAAAATATACTCAACTTTAAATTATATCTAATAATTTTTATAAGCTGCATACAAATGTGTTAGTTAATTTTAAATTATACATAGATTATTTTTAGTCTGGGTTGGAATTAGCATTTGAAACTGGTTTACCCATAATGAGGTAAGTAGGTAGTTAAAAACAACCACGTGCATCAACGAAAATAATTCAGACTTTTTTATTAAATTACTAACTGTGATATTGAGAAAGATGATGGAATATTATGAATAAATAAATATATTAATCAGCATCTAATTTAAATACGAAATGTGGACTTCATACATAATTATTATAGCACTATAAATACACACACGTTTGTTATGATAATTAATTCGCTTCGTGGCATAGCATTGCCAGTTTCCTTTGCAATCAACGTCATATGAATTGCATAAGAACGCTGACTATCATATACGTCGATCGGTCATAATAAAAAAATGCATTATTATTACATGCTTTTTTTTATCATGTAACATCTAGACGTATATTATAAATAATTGCTCTATGGAAAGATAGATATTATAATTGCTGTTTTTATTTAAACCGGTATTGCCAAGAAATTATAATTTTCCAATTTGAGTCAGCTGTAAATTGAAGCTTTAAATAAAAATCTTACTTAAGTAGTCAATTAAATGTGATTTAGAAAATAGATACGACTTGAGAAGGGGTCACTAATAGATACCTAATAGAGATTTTTATCGCAGAATCTTTTATTTTTTTGAAGACGATGACTGTGTGTCTATTTTAAAAAGCCGTTAAGGAAAATCAAGTCTACATTCTAGATAATGTCAGCAAACCTTCGTAAAATCCCCAAAAGTATGATATAACTTGATAAATAAAAACCAGATAGTTTTATGCTATAAAGATAAATATCGCAATAAAACTACACAACCCGTATTTTCAAAATACCAATGCCACTTAAAAAAAAGGCAAAACGAGTTGGCGAAGTTTACAATCCAAATGAACGTGGAGTTAACGTTTTTGTTCAAGGATTTGAAATAAAAAGTGTGTACCAAGTGCTAATATAATTAACTGAATATTCATTCACTAGCTGTTCCCCGCGGTTTCACCCTCGCTGCTCAGCACCTGTTGGTCGTAGCGTGATGTTACATAGCCTATAGCCTTCCTCAAGAAATGGACTATCCAACACTAAAAGAATTTTCCAATTCCAACCAGTAGTCCCTGAGATTAGCGCGTTCAAACAAACAAACTCTTTAGCTTTATAATATTAAGTATAGATTAAACAGTAGATTATGAATAAATATTCAGTTAATTAATTAAACATAAAAGATTATGCAACAATAGCCTATTTTGTGCAAATAATAGCTTAATTAAATGTTAATTATATAATTATTAGTTAATGATGCTCTTATAAACGCGTTGCTGTCTACTTTATAAGAGGTAAATTCAGTGAACAGAAGGATAATTTTGTTTGTTATTTATTATTATTTAAAGACTTGAATTCCAGTTAAAATGATTGTGACTAGGTGTTGTGTGTTATGCAGGGATCCTAATACCCGTAGAATAATAATAAATTACAAATTATACTCTGCCTGTTTCAACGTAGGCTATTGTCCTCTTGTAACATGGAAAATTTTCGTATTTTAGTATTAATCTGACTGAGGAAGAACTAAAGTACAACTTTTTATTATTCATTGTAGAATAACTTTATGTACCTGTAGTATATACTGTTTTTGTTTTGTAGTTATTACATTATTAAAATACAATACCTATGTACTTACGGAAACTATTTCTATTACAACGACAAATTAAAGTCTTGAATTAAACATTAACCAATTGGATGTAAATAGATACCATTACAGATCTATTAAAATAATTGAATTGTCATTCTTCAATTAATTATTGTCATCATTATGATTCGTCGTGGCGGCTATTAATAATAATTATCTATTGTAATAGACAATCGAATTTATTATTTTTTTCTATGTCCTCATTTTTTATCATTATTAACCTTCTGTATTAAACAAATGTAAGTATTTATTTTCTATCTTTCACATAGTTGACTGACTGCGAGTCTGCGACACAGATCTGTATTCGACTGCAAAAAAGACCGTGAGTGTCAATCAGCACAACGATCAATTTAATGCGCCCGCGCACCGGCACTTGACGTCATACGCGCAGCCATCTTGGGAAAGAACTATGTGTTCTAACTTTAAATTTAAACCTGTGTAAGTAGTGATGATGCTCGTCGTTATTTTTGGCTTTAACTTTTTATTTTCTTTCTTGGAAGTTGCGTTTGTGTGTCAATATGGAGGTGTATTCATGCGAATCAAAAACACGTCTCATTCTAACGAATGTCAAATAAAAAAAAACTGTCGCAAAATGTGGGAATTTTAAACAATGCCTACACGTGAAGGATACGTCTTTAAATCCAGCTTCCAAAATATTTCTTTTGTGTTCTGCGTTTTTCTCTCATTATGATATCTATACAAAGAGGTTATAAAACCGCATTCCAATCCAATTAACGGGCTATTCGGCTCTATAGACATTCAAAATAAAAATACAAGCTCACAACACAATCCTTTAATGTAAAGCCGGCCGCATCGGAACAGGTTCTACGAAAAGGCTGGTGATAAATTCTTCTAGGAACCGATTACGATTCGACAGCAAAATTCCCTTTAAGGGCACCATGAATCTTCCCGTTTACGGCGATTAGAGGGAGATGAATGTATGTGAGAGATTATCCAGATAGGGCCTGCATGCCTCGCCAGTCGCCCTACTCGTATTTATGGAGCTGGTTTCGGAACCTGTTTGTACTGGACAACGTTCTACGGAGGGCAAATAAAAGTCATAACGGAGCGAGAGTAGCCACCGGCAGCGGCGGCGGCGCGGCGTGATAATTGTGTGAGGAATGCATTTGCGTCGACGTGTGAAAAATACACGACCTCAGCTGTGGTCTTGACGTGTGATTTGAATAATGTAGAAACACAACACATTTTGGTGTGCGATACAATCGGGTTCTGATTTCACTTGTTAAAACTTGCGCGGAATGAGCCGGATCGCCTTGACTCTTTATTACGTTTACGACCTTATTAGGGTCTCTTTCACAATGAACCGATTGAGGCTAAATGTTCGATGGAATAGTAAAAACGTATTTTGAAGGCAATTATGATGTTACTTCATTAAATTTATTTGCTACTTGCTTATTGAGATTGGAATCATTGAACAATTGACATTTATTTGCGTCTTTTCCGTTCAATAGGTATTAAATTGAATGCTGTTTATAATTCGTTATTTACCAATCTATTGCGAAATGAATAAGAATAATTACATTCATGTAGGTAGTACCTATTATGAATAGACATTTAAGAGACCTTTGTTTCCATTCAAAGCATGTTTTTAAACGAGGCCAGAATGCCAGAGACCCGGCCTGAATAAACATATAAATCGCGCTGTTTCTGTCCGTTAATAAATTTCTAAAGAGGACAAAATAAAGGCACTATACTTTACACAGTGGCTATTACCAGTCTTGTCTCTCTCTCCATCGAGGCCATTTAGAATAGATACGAAAACACCTACTGAGTAAATAACTACAGCTGAACATCCAGTGTTTAAACATTATGGAGATGGTAACACAATACGTTTGCTGGCATGGAAACCGGATTCCCGAGCGTATTGTCAAGTAAATAACGTATTCTGAATGAAAAATATTATGGATTTTTCCGATATATTTAGATTTTCAATACCTCTTTGTCAATTCAAAAGTGACAAAAACATTTGGTTACAATTATTTATTTCTTCATCCGTTTTATTTTAACGAACAACCGAGTTGATCGAGATTGTGATCGCGTAGTGCGAAAGAGATGGCGAATATTCAGTAGTTCAGGTAACGGTGTATCGGGATTCGGGGTGAAAGTACACATAATAACGTAACGTCCGCAGAAGCAAGTGTGTAAAGGACTGTTTGGCTTCCAGTTTACATTAACATTTAAAAATATTCTTTTATATTTTGTGGAAACGTTATTTTTAATGACTGTAAAATGATATTCTTTGCATAACAATACCTACTTATTATTTTATTTCTTTCGCAAGCTACCTACAAATACCTATCTACTTAATTAAATGTTATATAGGTAGGTGTAGATTCAGATCAGTTGTGTATAAACCCAGTCAAACGAATCAAATAATAAACAACACCATTAAAAAACCAGCATGAATCTAATTATACCTTCGTATCTGCCTACACTTAGGGACATTTCGCACGCCGAACACGGGCAGTCGAAAATATGCAAATGACTGTTTGTCCCACACTGAGGACGGAAACGGTACTGCCGGCCATTAGCGATTCCACACCGATATTGTTAAAGCCGAGACGTCACTCTGAATAAATAAATGGCATAGATTCCGTGTATAGGATTCGCGTCGCGTTCACGGCCGCGTTCCCAGCCGGCCATTGTTCTTTACGTAACGCCAACGTGACGCGCCGCAAACATTTATTATGCTTACGCAGGTGCCGCCAACTCTTCACCGTGTCGATTTCCACCGTCTATTGTTCTTGTAATCGCGCTAATCTGCATATAAACACGGATATAAACGACTGTTTCTAATAATGCAGCCTTACAAGAATTATAATTAGCTCGTTCAACATAAATACATGTTAATTGGTCGCAGCGAGTGAAGATCATCGCGTGATGCAATATTGAACAGTGTTCCATATTCAATGTGATTGTTTGTCAATTGGCGTGTTTCATTAATGGCGGGCCCGCGGGCCGTTACTATCACGTTTTTAACACGACCTCGATGCAATAAAAATTAAATGAGCTCGGAAAGCCGGCTTCGGCGCGTCCTCATAAATCTTCCATAACGGTCGACCCTACATAAAAAAGGGCATTCGGCTGTCTACTGAGGGTTCGGAAAATATAGTAACCATTATTTTTTACACTATCGTATACTCGCTCGGCTATAGGTTTAGAAAAAGTTATTAAAGCGTACTCATACGAGTATGGTTACGTAATAGTGCAAGAAGTGGGTTCTATTGGGTTATAAACACCAAAACAGGTTTTTACTTTGGAAATTATCGAAATGGATTTATTGAGCGGCACACGTAGCGCCATCTATCCTGCAATGGTTGTAACAACGAAAGTATACTTCAGTAAATCGGTGAAGAATCTTTCAGTTGGTAATCAAATCACCAAAAAAAGTTTAAAACTTTTTCTCTTACTCCAATTTCTCGAAAGTTTTTCAGGATGTCAACCAAGGTCAAGTCAAGAAACTCAATAACTAAAATTACTGTTACCAAACCGTTTTAAACTGGCACTGAGCGCTACAAAAACTTTTGCAAATAAAATTGTCGTAGCGATTTTAGATACAAACAATTAGGGATTAATTTAGAATGGCACAAATAGAAGGCAGGCTGAGTGGAGCCTCCCCCCTCCCACCCTCCTTGGAGTATAACAGACGCTTTTCTTCTAATTAAGTAGTGTTGATTCACGCGCACGCTCGCATTGCGTCGCGTCGCGTGTCACTGACCTTCGCGCAATTGTGGGCCGGATACGCCTGTCATCCGTTCGCGTACTTCATCACACGGCGGCGCTGGCTTATATCAAAACAAAACATCGCAAGACACGTTGTGATGTGACTCATTATTTAGTGTTAATTAATACAATCGTCTTTTGTTTACACGCACTTTCACGCGCTTGATAAGTCGGCTGAATCAGTAATTAGGTTACGTGGGCTTCGATGAAATATCTTCTCTGATTACCATTAGATCGTTGAAATTGTTCTGTTTGGATACAGTTGGTAGCGTGGGATTAGAAGTTAACTGTTTTTTTAATATAATTAATTAAAGACAAAATGACTTATTGAAATGATAATACAACTCGCTTCATCCCAATTAACGTCCGTACAGAAATAATAATTTCGCCCCATTGTCTTAATCTCAACCTCCACGTCATTACCTACAGGTGAGGGTTTATTATGGAGCAAAGATTAGGGGTGACACTGCATTCCTGCACGAATTTCTAACGCCACCCCACAAAACGTGCGCTCGACGCGTCACAATTTCCCTATTCACCCCCATTTCACCCCGTCCACCCGTTCGCCCCAGGGGTGAGTTCGTCGCGTGCCTCAGCCAGTTTCGTCGGCATGCAAATTTAATATTGTTATTTTTATTCTAACTTTACAAGGGCAGTGGGGGAAGCAAAGTATGATAAAGGGGCATAATGTGTATTAATGTACGCCCGGTTTCCTAAACTCGTATAATATTCACATGTAAAGGGGCTGCCTTGAGGATGTTTTATTATTGACTACACCATTTTGCACTTAAGTATGATAACGTCTACGCGTTTACGGAATTGCATAATCATTTTACAGTTGAAACAAGTTTTTTGGGTCACGAACTTGCAAAGTGCAATTAATTAAAGTTCTTTGTTTAGTTTTGCATATCTTCAAGATTGTAAGTTGACAAAGTAAATGCACGCTTAATTCTTATAATTCAAGCAAATGAGAGTTTCCTGGGATAGGTTTAGGTACTTCTACGTACATACATAATGCAATATGTATACTTAGGACATTATGCACTAAACATACCGCAGTCCCAGCGTACCTCTGGTGCATTTAAAGGTAAATATGTAAAGTTATGCTAACTACATGAGCCAACGGGCGCGCACGCAAAATTTGCGATGTTCCGCAAACGGAATGCAGATTACTTCGTTACCGAATATCAAGATTGTATAAATCTGTCAATGAGATAAAATTTTCTCCGACGGAGCTATCTTCTTCATTTGCAATTTAGAATCATATGACCTCGTAAATTAGGACGAAAGTAAGTACAAGAGGGGTGATTAATACGTCATGTTGAGTCAGAACTTTAGAAGACATTATAATTTTAACAAAATTCTGTCTGACGCTTTCTGGGAACATCAGCATGAATAATTAGGTATGTAAATGTTCAAAAGAAGAGGTTAATATAGTCGGTTGAAATGTGCAAATTGGTGTGGCGCGACACGCTTGTCAAACATCGGCATCGTTACGTAATATTAAAGGACTTGTAACAGACGTGACATGGCATTAGGGTTAACTAATGTACATTATTAATCTGCACATTGAATTATCGCTGACAAATATCTGAGACAGGCGCACAATTACTTGAATTATACACCGTAGTCGATCGTAATCTTGTTTCAAGTTATAGCATGCAGTTCAATGAACAGCGCGCTTGCTTATTATAGCTGTATGTTTTGTTAATATTAAATACCAGAAGAACATTTCCGTCACAAATTGAAATTCGAATAAACAACACTGCCCAAACATCAATTAACAATACAAACACGAACTATGATTACAATGCGATAATTGAGTGTGCTTGTCTGTTTTAAACGGTGCGACACGAGGACGAGACGCAGCGCCGCTGGTGCTGCGAAACCAATTAAAATCAAATTGTTAGGTAAACAAACACGCGGGGGACCGCGGAAGCTTATCCAATATCCGAATTCCGTTAACTGACACAAAGGACTGTCGCTTCCACCGTCGCTTTGTGAATACACAACACCGCATATGTATTTGAAGAGGTATACGGTTGATAGCTTTGCCAGTAGTTGCCGCTATCGACTGTAGGTACTGCGATTGTGTGGATAGTATGTACATTATATGCTATCAGAACGGGATTAATCGGACACGCTAGTTTATATTAATTGCATGGATTGCATTACAAGCCTTTGTTGTGTTTATTAGGTATGTATAACGAACGCCTATGTTGTGTTAACGATTTACTGTTATTATGCCTATGTGTGATTCAGAAAAAAGAACCGCCAGGGAAGAACCTAACCTAACTTATCCAGCATGACTCTATTTTATCAAATGACAACTAATCATGACACGAGCAAAACCTTTTAAAAAAAACAACGAATTTAGAAATGTACAAACTTTACATAATAATAGCGCCGTATATGTTTTACTATTTAGTATCTATGGAGTCTACCAAATGTATTCGACATATTGGTATTTTCGTGGTATTTTCGGAACGCGGCTTAGAAACGTGACTACCAAACGTAAGTAGGTTTTTCCATAGTAAGCAGTACAGGACAAAACATTCTCGATTATGTAAAACAATGTTGTTTACAGAACGGTACCGACACAAGTTGTTACCAACCTTAGAAACTTAACTAGTTTCGCATTCAAAAGTTGGCCCCACTGGCCGATGAGGCAGGTCGCGAATGCTGACTGAACGAAAGTGACCAAACTTGGAACGATGAACAACAATGTGAACAAAGTTCCAACGATCCGAGCAATATTTGTACGAAGCCCACGGTTGTTCGGAACTCCGTAGTTCCGAGTTTCGAGCCAATATAAAGTTAGTTGCTGTTTGAATACATACATATAAATACACTGGCCCAGAGGCGAAACTTGCCAACTGCCGAGTATACAATAACTTTCCTAGTTACGTAAACGCATCACTAAAGAATAATACTGATTTAATATTAGAACTTTATTTGAAAAGTAAAGAAAAGAAATAATATCATAAAGAAAACGTTCAATATTAACGCAGATGGCTTCCAAAATCACGAAGAGGGTTGTGCAAAATTATGAAAACTGGCGGAGTCGCTTACTGCCTACGTTATTAGATCCCAACTCTTTATTATGTAAATATAATATACGTTGGCCCAGCGGCGACGAAATTTAATATACGTAGGTACCTACTTTGAATTATTCAAGGAATAATCAACAGCTACAGCATCTGTATGAGTCTTTTATTTATTTTCAAAACCAAGTTTAAATATGTGATTTTAAAAGGCTTGTCTAATGCTCTACTTACGTCTGTCAAGGCTATCTGATTAACTCCGAGTTAGTTGCTCACATGTGGGCTCATAGTGTATGTCATACATATGGAGTGGAACTAGACCCCCCGGTAAAAAAATATTTGTTCGGTTATAAAAAAAAAAAACATCTGTTCCATAAGCTCAAAAAAAGCAAAAGCAACCCGTCTAAATTTAATTAGTACAATTGATTTGTAAAATCAATCATGTACTGTAACTTTGATAAAAGTTTTCGTAAAGATGTCCCTTCAATACCGTATTATTGGTAATTTAACCTAGACTTAGCACAATTCTGAATTAAGTTTTTGCCACCATAGGGCTGCAACTATGTATTAAACCTCCAAAGAGAAATATAATACGGTAACTTTAAACTTCGCCTTTCAAATTCATAGAAACTTCCACCTTTTGTCCTACAGACAGGCTGCATGTGACATATCGCCGATTACGCACTAAAAGATACGAGTGTTCGGGTTGGTGAGTTGGTATCAAAGCGACATGTAAAGTAATAATTATACTACGCAGTTCTCTGATTTATATGACACATGTATGTATCACATGTATCATCCCCGCGCCGTCTCCCCGCGCGCAGGCGGCCATTCTGTGACGTCACCAAACTGTCAGTCGCACCCCGAGCACAAAATGAAAGCACGTTTTATCTCCCTTTATCGCGGACATATTATTTCACTCAAAGGATAACATCCCATACCACTCGCCGGACAGACAAAGAGAATTTCTGCTTCCTATTTAATTTTCTTTTCAACTCTTTCTGTTTCTAACTGAATTGAAGTTAAACATTAAGATGCTACAAAAGAGTAAATGGGTTTTAAAAACACTGAAAGTTTTAGAAAGTTTAAAAGGAACAAAAGATTTCTGAGCTCGGGGTTGAGCTTTTTCTCGCTTAGATTAAGTAGATAGGTAATTTAACTCACAAAAGAAACAATAATTTATCTTTGCATTCTTGTTAAGTGAAAAACACTAGGTACCTATCTAAGTCCTGGATAATTTGCTACTAACTGCTGAAATTAAATCGTATGCAAAGCAGCGAAACACGGAGCTAGGGTGGAAATCCGTATTTTCGCTAGAATTCGCTGGAACGTGCTCCATGGCATAAATTTTGTGCGTTTATATCCTGAAGTGGTCTAGTTCATTAAGCTAATACCGTCGGCTTGTGGGTCTTGGATTCTCCCAATTATTGCGCGAACAGCTTTTGTCTGGGATTACAAGGAAGTCAGAGCGGGGTGCTTCAATAGCTGAATACTTTAATACACATTATTAAGTACAGGTGCTCTAATATATTCCTATATTACGTTTAATGAGAAGACAGATATTTAATTAAGACAGTTTATTTTTAGATGAAAGTTAAGTATATACTGTTTTTATTATCATTTTTTGTTTTAATTTTGCCTGTTTTTAATTTAATGTTTCGCCAGAGTGCCTTCTGAATATTAACACTTACAATAAAAAATCTTAATTTATTCTCAGAGGTTACGTAATTATGGTAAACAGGCCATCATATTTATTTTAATTTTATTCAAGTTTCATAATAAAACTTCACATGTAATTCTAACAAACGCTGTGTTTGAAGCATAATAAAAGCCTCGTATTATGAGGCTTGAGACAAAACACTCAACGATGTCAGTTCACACAGATGTAGGAAACAAAAGATAATTGAATACAAACAATTCACACAGTCAAGAATTTCGCATTATAAAAGATTCCTTTGTTGTGAATTTTGTGATGAACTGTTTCCAAACACCAGATAGATTAAGAGATTCTATCGGGAATAATGTCGTAAGCACCTAGATATTGAAACGTAAATCATTCTATTGCAAATGGTAGCCATCCATCTTGGTTGCAGTCAAAGGCGAAGCAGTATCATCCATTAAGGGGAAGTATGGGGAATATGTACATCTGATATTTATCACCGGTTCACATAGAATAATTTATTGGATACTTATAAAACTACTACATATTATTTTTATTTTTAATACATTCAGTAACAGTTTCAACGTCACTGGTAGGCAATCAATCGAAATGAATATTAATATTGATACAAAATGTTATTTTAAATCAGAAATATCTGTCTGTACTATAACATCGTTCATACTTTTCACCTGCTCTGAAAATACACAAGCTTCGCGTCTAAAATATGTATTACAATTTTATTACAGAGACTCTCGTATACTTATTTAGAATTATTTATCTTGAAGAAAAGGTTATACGTTTTTCGTTTCACATTATTCATCGTACACGCAAGATGTGAGTTTTTATAATTATTATACTTGCAAAATATACGAAGAAACAGTCAAACATAATATAATTGGTTTTCCAAGAAAGTAATACTGTACCTATCTATGAATAGAAAAAGCAATTTAATTTCCATGCGAACAAATTCAGTAGCTCAGTACATAATATGCAGTACATTTCACGAGTTAGCTGCAAGAGCACTAAACCCAGCTGTGGCCGAATGTACTATTTAAGTTTAAGTTACCCGTTTATAGTCGCCGGCTGGCATCGTGCCAACGTATGGAGTAAAAGCCGTAAAATTTGAGACTTTCTTATCTATACATTCACAAGTATATACCGAAAGACGTCCAAGTAACGACCCACACTTTATACTGACCCAAAAAGTTATCTGAACTCATATATTTCAGGTGGTTAAAGACATGCGTATTTTACCGTAAGCTGCTTTACTTAACGCCAAACAAAAGGAGATAAAACTAACGGGTCTTCGTTTAAGATTAAAACGTAAATGCGAAGTACATTAGCTTTTTGTACCCTGCGATGGAACGGCAAAAGCCTAATGGAAATACCCCAGTCGTGATTATTACTAAATACAGTGTTTTGTAAGCATCAAATCTGATAAAAAAGTAAATAAATGAAAAAGCTACGATACGTATCTCAAAGCTCTCGCTCTTTGCACTCTTTCAAACGTGAAAGTTAAAACTTAAAACGTATGCTTAACTCGCTTCAATAGGAATGTTTTTCATACATTCCAATTTAAACGAAAGCTTTAGTGAATAGTGCATTCAATCTAATGGGAATTACAAATAGAACGGTCACGAGTACCGTGAACCGCGGCACAGACAGCAGCACACCTGAATGCTCTGAATTCTATCCTATTAAGCGTGGAGCCGGGCTAACTCTCAGGGGAGCCTTTGTAACTACCCCCTGCTGTACTATACTATCGCCGGTTGTATATACTGCACGCTGCGTCAATTGCGACATGCTGGCGATACGGCTCATGTGGGTTTGGAAAAAATCGAATCAATACATGGTTAAAAGGAATGAAATGTTATTTTTCTTTTATTAATGATCAGAGATAACTTTAGGATATTTTCGTATCTTTTTTGAACATGTAGTTTTCAGTTGAGCGCTCGGATTAATTTAGGTTTTTTATCATCAATCATCCGTCCTTATTGACTTTATTTACAATGTCTTAGTTATTTTTCTAGATTGATAGGACTAAGGTTTAATTGACTTTTAGATAACACCCCTGAGTGTTAAGTAAAGTGATCCATCAAAAAACTTTTACTACAAAAACGTTATTTTACGACGTGGCCATCGACAGCAATTCTTGCCTTTTCAAGACTAACACATTCACAGCGAAAATAGATAACTTTGTAATGGCGTCATAAATTTTGGCTTTTATTGTTTTCTTGAAGAGTTGGCAAGTTTGTGTGATGAACAAAGGAGAGTTGTAACAGAGAGGGAATAAAAAAAGTGTTATTTACCTGCAGGTTGTGGCGGCGGCTCAGTGGGTGCGATTTGCCCGTTGCTCCTCACTGACGATTTCTTCCTGCCACCGGTCGTCGCTGGACTTTTTGTGGTCTCGCGCTCAACTCTCTGGAAACAACAAAAAAAAACAATATGATCCGAAATCCAAAAATAAACTTGCCCTTAAAATACGAAAAATATAAAGACAGAAATAAAACGTGATTGTATTACAACGGTTTCGAGTTAATCTGGGCTGTATCTTGTTCGAACCTTTTGTCCTTTTTTCCTTTTGCTTATTTTGCCACGTAACATTGTACTTTTATTTTATTTACTTGCTAAACATTCGTATTATGCTTAGGTATTTGATCTAAAGAGAAAAAGTGAACATAAATAGACATGTTTCAATAACGAACTTGAGTCAAAGTAAACAAAGGACCTTGTGCTCGGAACACAATGTTAATGCGAAACCCTTCAAGTCCTTTGATGTTTGGTTAAACCCGGGGGCCGCCCTATACATATTTTAATGAACTTCTAAACTTTTAAGTAATCAAGGACGGCCTTGTTTTGTTTCATTAATGATAATTGAAACCGTTTCGTTTGACATTCAAACGGGAAAACGTTAACTAACATTAACTATTGATGTTATGTGATTAGATCGAGGAACCGATAGTGTTAATGTATGATTAATTCATTCCAAATTAACATAGTACAGGTACCTACGTTTATTAAGAGTTTCCTTTGCATTCGTGTAAAGCTGTGGCGCTTAACTTTTAGTATTCTGTTACAATCACAAACATTGACTTAGCTCTACTCAGTCTGTATTATGTAAGGTTTCTAATCTAGGTTCTTGTTGAGAATGTAAATATTTTCACTCATCTTTATAAATGTTTGGAAAACATGTTTGTAATAACTCGACCTCTATTTATTAAATCGGGGAACATTCAGCAGTCTCATCAAAACGTAATTCAGGCCACATTCTAATTTCTTACGCTCATTGTAAGAGCACAATCAAGAGGCGTTCACCTCAGAACATTAAGAAAGATATCACACAATCAAACGAGCCGTGTTTTGAGGAAACCTCTCCAAGATGAAATTAATGGAACATAAGCATAAAGTAATGACATCAGAGGGCGCCCTTTGAAATGGAATCATTCAGCCGTAAAGCAGCAATCCACTTATTTCGGCTGACGGCGGCGGGCGATCCCAGTCCGAATTACGTCGAGTCATGACTCATGGCGTTTCGTGTCGGCTCGTGCTGACTCACGCCTGAGTCGGCAAGACTCGGCAGGACTGCCGACTCAGCGGCGCACCTCGACAGCGGTTATTGCGCTGACAGGGCGGAAAGCGGCCGCCCGTTCACTGTTATGCACTAATACTGATTGATAATTTGATACGCGATAATCTTAAAGTAAATCTCTTCTGAAACCACCTCTATTTGTCTTTCTCAGACACAATCTGCGGTTGTACAGCATAGTAATGAGTATTAATGCTTTCAATCGTTGAGAATTAATAGGAATTACGTTTTGTAGACGTAGGACTAATAAAAGAGGGAAGGAAGTCAATAAATCACGGTGTCAAGACCGAAACAGGAGATTTAATAAAACGTCGGGTAGAGCAGAACGGCTGCCAAAAGGACACAAACGATCCTGTGTTTTAATTAACGGCACAACAAGATATAAAGTTACGAACTCGACTAAAAGCTAAAATAATTATACATTTACCTAGTCAAAAAAGTAGGTCAAATTCAACATTTAATTACTGTACTCATAAACTTAAAATCCAATGAACGTATACCAAAACAAAAAGTTTAGTACACACATCGAATAAACAAATATATGGCTCAGCTGACCGTGTGTTGCCATAACAAAAATGTATGGCCTAAACATGCGAAACTTTGGAGGTTGGGTATGGGGGAGCCGACCACGACATGCTAAGTACTTGTGAAAAATGGGGCAGTGGGGGCGGAGGATCCTCCCCTTCCCCCATGGGGGTGGTAGAGTCGACGGTCGCGACTGAACTGTTTATGTGCACAAGCGAGCTATGCTTTGACAACGCGCTGCGTCATCGGGAAATTGACAAACAACCTGTTTGTATGGATCGAGGAACATTGTTGGCTCAGTGTGCCTGGGTTTCAATACCTATTCTAACTTTATTTATTATAGTTATCTCGCAGACGGGAATACGGTTATTGCTTACACATGCATACGTGAAACCGTCAATTCGAATGCGTTGTTTTCTGAAAATCTTTCTAAAGGAATTAAATTGACGCAATGTACCTATCGAATACAAATATCTTTTTATTTTCGAGTCAATTAGTTTGGGTAAGTATTTTCATTTTCTTTTTTTGTTGTTGTACTTGGTCCCTGTAGGTTAGGTTTATCGAATAAAAATAAATGAATGCGAAAAAAACGTATAAAATCAAAAAAGAAAAATGACTCATAATAAAGTTTTTTTTTTTTTATTGTACTTGGGCCCAATCGGTAGCTACGTATATCGAATAAAAATAAATTAATGCTATGAAACGCAGAAAATCGAAAGGAAAAATTATTCATCATAAAGATCTATCACAATGTAAAGAAACAATAAGAGTGATCAAACTCCAGAATTACATCAATTAAGACGCAAAATTCAAACAATCTACACGCGCTGAAACTTTTGTATATGAATAGAAAGTTTTTGAAACATTAATTAAAACTTTACATTGGTAGTCGACTGAGCGCGAGTCGGGGAAAGTTGTGAGTCATCTGGTTCACTTTAGTATTGACTCTTGCTCTTTATACGTTTTGTATTACACAACCGATTACATTATTTCGTACTCCTGCGCTTGGCAGATCGAATTGATGATTGGACAATTCATGATTTGATTACTACGAAAATTATCTCGTAAATAATTCATCATAACGAACACGATTATCATCTTCTTCAAATTTGCACGATATGAGCTGTTTATCACACTCCGCTATTTTTTGCTGCTAAAAATAATTAGGAGCATGCTAATTATAGTTCTCAGAATTTTTTGCTACACATTTCCGCCGGCAACTTCCACAATTATTTTTTGTGAAACATAAAAAAGGGTGACCAAGAAATAGCATTTGTGCATTTTAAAAAAAAGTCTGAAAATGACATCTAAATGTCGATCGGCGAGAGTGAAAGTGAAATGGTACATTAAAGAGAAAGTGTGGTCACACGCGACATGACTGACCTACGCAATGCGCCTTGCAAACTAGGCCATGGGCCGGGCCTGAGCTTGCACAAACCCGCACACTTTGCATTGCACTTCTTACTCTATGCTAATAGACTTAAGTGTTTCGCGTCCGTAAGTATTTGCTCAAGATAAATTAAATTAAGTATTGCAATATGGACCCGAGATGCAGCTATAATGGCTACACGGTACACATTACTGTTATGTATTTAGTTTAACGATCTGAAGTAAATTACAATGTTTTAAAGATTATGTGTAAGAGAGCACGAGGGCTTTCTGTAGTTTTAAATATGTACAATAGGAAGATTAAATCTATAATTGTAACAATATTTGATTTTCCTATAAATATAGATGCTTTTGCGCTATCAAATGATGTATGTTTTGATTATCTAGTCCTAGGTTATTTTTAGCATTAATGTAACTTAGGATACATCTAGAATTAAGGTAAATATATGATTCTAGATTATAAGTAAATTTAATGACAAAAATGTGCATATTTGATTGGTGGAACATTTGTTGATGATGTCGCGCCCTACCCACTACTTCCACCACCGTAGAGACATATGGGAGAAATACTGTGACGTGATTGGTGCAAACACCTTTTGTTATTTTATTTGTCATGGCACTACTTGCACCCACGTAGGAAAGTCATAAATATAGCCGCCTCACGGCAAAATTTGTCAGTCGTAAGTCAGTCGTACTGTAGCAATCATCGGAAGCTTGTGAACAACAATATAAGTGGTTGAAGACTCTGCTCGTCTTTTATTTAATTCTTCGGAACCCTCGACCCGTGCGCCTGAATATTCTACAATTTTGGTCCTTCGAGCCGGATCCTGCGTCTGAAGAATTACATCTCAAGCCTGAAGAGTTTGAAGTTTCAAGCCTGAGAAGTCTGAAGCATTCAAGATGAGTGAACGAAGCTCAGTCGCCACGAGGAGCAAGCTGCGCAAATTGGAGGCAGCGTTGAACAAGCGACGAGAGATGGAAGCCGATTCAGGAGTGCCGTCTGAAATGGCACCGGGATCACCTTCGATAGCGCCTACAGTGTCGTCGGCATTACCCGCACCCGTGATTCCATTGGCGGGCCCCGGACGCGTGATTGACCATCGCGACGCGGCTGCAGTGCCTCGGGAATCGGAGATACTACGGGTGGTACGGACGCCGAGATCAAGAACCAGCCACGTCTCATCGAAGAGCGGCCAGAAGAGTGCCGATTACCTCCGCCGGAGGGCCGAGTACAAGGCTGAGAGGGAATTAGTGCGCCTGAGGGAAAATCTCGTCAAGAAGAAGTTGGAGGCGGAACTGGCCGAGATAGATGCCGTCGCCGAAGAAGACTCGTCCGATGAAGAAACTACAACACGCCGTGTGGAAGATTGGATCACACACTCAGTGCCGAGTGAAACACAAGTGATCGCAGAAGCTCACGACGCGCAAGAAACAGTGCCAGTGCCAGTGCCCGCAGTAGTAACGACTGCGTACGGAGTGCCTGCAACCGAGAGTGCCGCGACCTCCCGCGGAGTGACAGTGACCGCGCCGCAAACAGCGTACGAACCGCAAACAGTGACCGCGCCGCAAACAGTGACCGCGCAACCGCATACAGTATATACGACCTCGATATCTGCGCTCCCTCAGTGTGCGCCCGCGACCGTACAGTTCCGCGAATATACGCCGATAGTAACGGCTAGTGTTCCGCGAGTGCCACCACGTGAAGTGCCTGAATGGGATCAATCGTTCGCCGAAGAAACGGAGAGAAGCAAGCCGCGAGACAGGAAAATAGATCAGCTGGCAGAAGCTATTTCAAACCTAGCTCGTCCGCGGCCAGTACCCAGGCAAGCCTATGAGTTGCCATACTTCAACGGTGACCCGGCAGAGTGGCTATCGTACAAGAACATGTACTGGGACACAACAGCTATGTACAACTTTAAGCCGCACGAGAACTTAGCGCGCTTGAAAACGTCACTGCAGGGAGAGGCAAAAATAGCGGTAGAAGACTTATTGCGGACATCAACTAACCCATCGGAGATTATGAAGGCACTGGATGAAGAGTTCGGACATCCTAATTTAATATTGGAGTGTGCGTTGAAGAAAGTGCGTGCGTTACCGAAAGTAACAGAAAGTGGTCGTGAGTTGAGAAAGTTCTCATCTACAGTGAGGAATTGTGTGTCGCTGTTGAGGAATGTGCACGCGAATGGATACCTGAACAACCCACAACTGGTGAGTGAATTACTGAGTAAATTAACGCCTGTGCAGAGGGCTCAATATGGCGACTTCGCAATGGGTATGGCGGCGTCTCAGGGCATCGATGTGAGAGTGTCACCCAGCCTAGAGATATTATCTGAATTCCTGAGCCATTTAGCCCGAGCTACGTCATTTTATGTGCAGATGGACATGGGCGCTGCCGGTCAAACGGCTAATGTTAAAAGTTTGAGAAGCGCACATAGTAAGCCAGGCATTCACTTTAAAAATGTTCAGAGATTACATGTACAAAGCGACAGCGAACAAGATAATAAGAACAATGTGCAGTGTGCTATGTGCAAGGGAGATCATAAATTACCGAAGTGTGAAAAGTTTGCGAAACTAACTTCTGATGAGAGATGGCAATTTGTAAAAGATCAGAGGATGTGTTTTAATTGTATAATAAAACAACATGCGAAGAAGTTCTGCCGAGCAAGCAAATGCTCGAAATGCCACTATGCACATCACGACTTACTGCACGTAGATAGAGAGCATAAAACTGAAAGCGTCACTAATGTGAAAGAATATAACGGCAAAGCGTTGTTGAAGATAATTCCCGTCTCCGTGTCAGTGAACGGAAACGAACGAGATTGCTACGCTCTACTGGACGACGGAGCTACAGTATCGCTTATCGACGACTCGATAGCTGGAAAGGCAACGGGTGATAGAATACCTTTAGTGCTAAAAAGTGCGCGCGGTAATGAGGTGTCTGATAAATCCTCAAAGAAAATATATGTGACAGTGCGCGGGCCAAATAAAGTGAATCACAAAATAAGTGTGCGTACGTTCAAGAGGCTGGATTTGCCCGCCCAAACGGTGCCGGCTGCGTTGATAAAGGAGCTCGCCCACCTGCGTGACTTGGGCCTGGAGGAAATGTGCGGAGTCAAGCCGATGCTGTTGCTGGGACAGGACAACTGGGAGTTGCTGGTCGGCGAGGAGATTCGCCGAGGAAAGTCCGGTAAGCCAGTTGCATCTTTGACCAAGCTAGGCTGGGTTCTGCATGGGCCCATAGGTAAAGGGTTTAGGGTAGGCTACGAAGCCGTGAACTGTTTAGCGGAACCTCTGTCTGAACTGCATGATATGGTGAAAAACCAATTCGAATTAGAAGCAATAGGTATAACCGAAATCCCTAGGTCTCATAAAGACATCGACAGAGCTTTAAAAATATTAGATGAAACCAGTAGCTTCACTATTAACGGCGAATGGGAAGTAGGATTGTTGTGGAGGCGTGACGATCCACAGCTACCCGATAACTATGCTTATGCGCGACAGAGACTGTCGGGAATAGAACGTAGGTTGCATAAGAATCCTACGTACGCGGAAGCATATGAAAATCAAATTGAACGATTAATTAGCGAGGGTTATGCGAGTAAAGCGGACGGCCGCTTCGAAGATCCGGTGTGGTACCTACCTCACTTTGGGGTACAGAATCCTAATAAGCCGGGGAAATTGAGACTAGTCTTCGACGCCGCCGCCACTTTTCAAGGTACCGCTCTTAACGATTGCTTGCTCGCGGGGCCAGACCTATTAAATTCTCTTTTAGGAATTCTAATTAGATTCCGATTGGGACCGGTAGCATTCACCGGAGATATAGCGGACATGTTCCTACGTATAAAAATCAGAGAACGTGACCGAGGGGCACAGCTTTTCTTGTGGAATAAAAATAATAGTGGAGAACCTGACACGTTTGTCATGAATTCAATGATTTTCGGTGCTGTGTCTTCCCCTACATCCGCAATCTATATTTTGAATAAAAATGCGGCCAGATTTAATAGTCAGTATCCCGAAGCAGTGTCGGCTATACATAACAGTCACTACATGGACGACTATTTAGATAGTGCATGGTCCGTCGCGCAGGCTAGCAAACGCATAGAGGAGGTGGCTCACATCCACGCCGAAGGCGGGTTTAATATACGGGGGTGGGTCACCAATTCGCCACAACTCAGGGAGATTCTCGAAATAGAGATGCCCGACAGAGTCTCGTTAGAAAAAGACGAGGGCGCCACAGAGCGCACCTTAGGTATGATTTGGTCACCGGGGACCGATGAATTGGCTTTTGACCTATCATTTAAAAAGTTACCGAAGACAATTATAGAGGGTGACGTTGTTCCTACGAAGCGAGAGTTTCTTCGCTTCATAATGTCGGTGTTCGACCCGCTGGGTTTCCTGTATCCATGCGTCATTCAGTCGCGCATATTAATGCAGCAGATATGGCGTACAGGAATCCAGTGGGACGAGAGGCTGCATGAAGCGGAGGCAACTTTATGGTTCGCGTGGTTACGGAACCTTATAATCTTAAACAATATAACCATCCCGCGATGGTACGGTATAAAGTTATCAGAGGTAGAACTTCACGTCTTCGGGGACGCTAGTGAATCCGCCTACGCGGCAGTCGCCTACTTGGTGGGAAAAGATGCACTCGGCGTTAGGCGCGTTAGCTTCGTGATGGGGAAAGCTAGAGTGGCACCTAAAAAGGTGATTTCAATCCCACGCCTTGAGTTACAGGCGGCAGTGTTGGCCTGCAGGGTAGCCGACACCGTGGAGAAAGAGTTAGGAGTTGAAATCACCCGAAAGGTCTTATGGACAGATAGTAGGACAGTACTCAAATGGATCCACTCGGAAGCAACCGACTTCCAACGTTTTGTATCTCATAGGTTAGCAGAGATAGATAAAAGGTCAAAGATGAAAGACTGGCGCTGGGTTCCCTCGGCGATGAACCCAGCCGATAAAGGCACCCGGTTGGAGTGGCCCGTCAACAGTAATATGTGGCTTTCGGGTCCCTCATTTCTTTCCAGCCCACAGGAGCAATGGCCGGTGGACTCTGGAGTTGACGCAGTGTCAGAGGCAGACCTAGAGCGGGTACACAACGTGAACGTCACTACTAAGGCCGAACCCGCGCTGCCCTATGAAAGGTATAGTACGTGGACACGCATCTTATACGTAGTAGCACGTATAAAGGTCTTCACGGACCGCTGTCGCAAACGACGCGACTCGACAACCGTAACGGTCGACGATCTACGAGAGGCGGAGCTACGTTTACTGAAGATAGCACAAACTGAGAGCTTCGAGGAAGAATCAAAAGCTCTACAAGAAGCCCGCCCGCTACCACGGAACAGTAAGATTAAAAAACTAGACCCAATGTTATTTGAAGATGGTTTGATACGGGTACGCGGCAGGTTGGGCGCCTGCAGTGAACTTACTTTCGGAGCGCGTCACCCCATTATTTTAGACGGAAAGCACGCCTTGACTCGGCTTATCATTAAAAGATACCACACAACAGCGCTTCACGCCAACCAGGAAACCGTGGTGAACTCTTTAAGAGAAAAGTTCTGGATAACGAACTTACGGTCAACAGTGAAAGCAATCGCAAGAGAATGTCAAACGTGCAGGATTAAGAAAGCCCAGCCGTCGACGCCTAAGATGGGCGACCTACCCATCGCGAGATTGGAGATTAATCGCCGGGCATTCGTCCACTGTGGAGTGGATTATTTTGGCCCTATGGAGGTGAGCATCGGTCGGCGCCGGGAGAAGAGATGGGGCGTTCTATTTACTTGCCTCACCACACGCGCCGTACACCTGGAACTAGCGGCGTCGCTGAGTGCAGACTCAGCCATATTGGCGTTGCGACGCCTGATCGCACGTCGAGGATATCCCGCGGACATATACTCCGACCGCGGGACCAACTTCGTTGGAGCACACGCCGAGCTACGCCAGGCCCTGCGCGACCTAGACGTGGGTCGCATTAGAAGCGAGGCGACAGGTCGGGGAATCGCCTGGCACTTTAACTCGCCAGCCGCCCCGCACATGGGCGGGAGCTGGGAGCGACTGGTGCGCTCCGTGAAGAACGCGCTGCGCTCTACTTTAAAAGAGCGCGCGCCTCGGGAGGAGGTGCTACTCACTCTCCTCGCAGAAGCCGAGCTGGTAATTAACAGCCGGCCACTAGCCTACGTGAGCACCGATGCTGAGCAACCCGTCGTGTTGACACCGAACCATCTCCTGCTTGGCACTGCCGCGGGAGATGCTCCGTGTACGCGTCAGCATGCCGCCGACATCGACTCGCGGCGCATGTGGCGCCAAGTAAACGCGCTGGCCGACCTCTTTTGGAGGCGATGGCTGCGCGAGTACCTGCCTACGCTCCAGCAACGACAAAAGTGGAACAGTGTAGTGCCGAACGTAAAAGTGGGCGATGTAGTGATAGTGGTCGATGACAACAAATCACGTAGTGAATGGACCAAAGGCATTATAGCCAAAGTGCATCCAGGTGCGGATAGTATTGTTAGAATTGTAGATATCAAAACTACAAAGGGTACGCTGCGTCGGCCCGTAGTAAAAGTTGTCGTGCTCCCTACTGACGGAAGCGCAATCGGTTGAACCCTCTTGCGGGGGGTGGAATTGTAAGAGAGCACGAGGGCTTTCTGTAGTTTTAAATATGTACAATAGGAAGATTAAATCTATAATTGTAACAATATTTGATTTTCCTATAAATATAGATGCTTTTGCGCTATCAAATGATGTATGTTTTGATTATCTAGTCCTAGGTTATTTTTAGCATTAATGTAACTTAGGATACATCTAGAATTAAGGTAAATATATGATTCTAGATTATAAGTAAATTTAATGACAAAAATGTGCATATTTGATTGGTGGAACATTTGTTGATGATGTCGCGCCCTACCCACTACTTCCACCACCGTAGAGACATATGGGAGAAATACTGTGACGTGATTGGTGCAAACACCTTTTGTTATTTTATTTGTCATGGCACTACTTGCACCCACGTAGGAAAGTCATAAATATAGCCGCCTCACGGCAAAATTTGTCAGTCGTAAGTCAGTCGTACTGTAGCAATCATCGGAAGCTTGTGAACAACAATATAAGTGGTTGAAGACTCTGCTCGTCTTTTATTTAATTCTTCGGAACCCTCGACCCGTGCGCCTGAATATTCTACATTATGGATGAGACAACATGCGATCATCCATGTCGTAACAAATGAATACAGATTAATCAACATAAATATTTATAAAACACATTTTTTGTATAGTATTAAACATTAAATTCGTGTTACGTTAATTGGTTTATGACTTTGTGTCTAGATTTCTAGACGTGTCTCACTCCAAGTTACAAGTTCTGACCTCGTGATGGAACAAACGTGTGACCTCGTGATGGAACAAACGTGATTTTATGCATGTGAATAAATTATTTTACGTGGAAAACCCCTAATAAATTATTCATCAATGACAGATTGATTACTAAATCCTCAGCTTATAGGAAAACCCTAACGATGTTTACATTGTTTACTGGAATAATTTATTTGCTTTGGTATAAAAATGGGGCGAGACGTGTTTCTGGCATCGTGTGTGGTCCGTTATTGACCGGGGAGTTATCTATAATAGGCGCTATTAGCGTCCACCCGCGCACTTCTATTCATAGCCTTAGATCAGGCCGTTTACTCACTGTATGAAGAAATTAATGCTTCTCTTTTTCACAGAATTTTCTTCAAATATTTGGCAACGTTCCACGAAGCTGTTTGATTGTTCCTGCCATCATGTTTGCAAACCATTGAACGATAACATTGTCGATAAAACTTACAATTGAATATTGTTATGAGTATTGTAGACTTATTTATGATGATGTTTTAGCCGTTTTGTAGATAGGAACATTTGGTACTTACATTAGTCAGCAGAATATGTATAACCTTTTATTTGAACGGTTCATTTGCGTAGAAAATTATTACACTATAAATACCGGATATCAATCAATGTGTGACAAATACAGATGAGTAAAGTACCTACAAGTATGATTGTTGAAAACAATTACTAAAATAAAAAAAAAAATATAAATATACCATCACGCCTGTTTTCCCCGAAGGGTTAGGCAGAGGTGTACCAATGTACACCCACAGTTCGCCGGTATATTTAGGTCCCATGTAATAGGGGGCGAGCCTATTGCCATTAACCGGGCACAAAACAAAACAAAACAATTACTATCATTTCAAAACGTATGTACGGTGCATGCTCCCGTTGTGTGATATGTTTTTTGCTAAAATATATACAGTTGAATCGGAACTTTTCACGACCCGTTTCAATTACTAAAGCATTCAATCTATTTAGATTATCAGGATGAATACGAAATGGCAAGCACTTACAATAAAGTTGGCTGCATTTCACAAAAATATGCGAATAACGACCTTGGTCTCTTTACAGTTTCAAATAAACACATTTCAGTTGGCACAGCTTCTCATAAAGCTGACGGTCTATTTTATGTCGAGTCATCCTTTACTGTGTCGTTCACCCCCGGCACGGGGTGTTTTACACCCTTTAGTTAACCCTTTATCGCTACGTATGTACGGAACGTTGTGCGTGACAGATCAAAACCATCTTTCGCTTTAATGAGATTTCACATGGAGGGGTTAAAAGGGTCGTATTTTTATTTGAATCCTTCGTGCAATTATAATGTAAAGCTGGAGGAGTAATTACTTCCCTACAACCCTAGTTTATTTAATAAAATAATGTTGTTGTTAGATTTACTAATTAAAAAACGTGTGTTACTTTTTCAATGCAAAGTAGAAAAAAATATTTTTCGGAATCATTTGATGTTTTTTTTTTAAAATGAAAATGATATAAAAGAGAAAATTTTAAGTACTTATTTTACATACAAACGAATTTTACATTTTAATAACTTTTCCGAACTGGAAATAATCTGATATCAGCCGCTCAGTAGGTATTTATTATAAGCCGATTATATACGCGAGTACTTTTTAAAAAGTATTACATTCTATTTTACATGTTTGGAATGAAAATGAAAATAAATACGGTTTTTTGCATACACTCTACTCATACATATTTTTACATACATTCTGTTAAATATGTGTACCTATATTTTTTATACCTACTTCTACGCAATGTAGGTATGCTCTGTGTAATGTGTATTTAGGTAATGTAAAAACTTATTGCATTTTTGTTTTTATTAAAATAAAGAACCAAATTATATTAGGTATATGAAAAACTACTATCAACTATCCTACTAATTTTATAAAGGCGAAAATTTGTGAGGACAGATGGACGAATGGGTGTTTGTTACTCAATCACGCCAGAAAGACTGAACGGATTTAGATGAAATTTGGCACATTTATCCTACTACTATTATAAAGGCGAAAGTTTGTAAGTATGGATGTATGGATGTTTGTTACTCTTTCACGCTTAAACGGCTGAATGGATCTGGATGAAATTTGGCACAAAGATAGATTATAGTCTGGAATAACACATAGGCTACTTTTTATCCCGGGAAAATGTACGGTACCCGTAGGATAACACATCAACTGTGACGCGGACGAAGTCGCGGGCAGAAGCTAGTAGATTATAAATATATGTATATAGAGTTATAAATAGAGTCTGGAATAGCACACAGGGTACTTTATCTGCCGAAAAAAGTATGATTCCAGTGAAATAATACCAACGCGCACAAAGTCGGGAGCAATAGCTAGTAATAACATAAAGCCCGCAGGTCAAAAGGCTCTTTAGTATTTAGATAATGACAAGCAATTAAGCACTCGATTGAATCAACCTCAATGCATCCAGCTGCATCTAAATGGGGCCGGTACAAATTGCCTCCGAACGTATTCCAATAGACTCACCTATCTAGTTAAATGAAAAGCAATTAGTTCTAAATTCGCTCTCATATTGACTGTTTAACAGATTTGTTAGGAAAATTACAGCTACGGTTTTTTTTTTAGTTATAAAAACTGATCAAGAACGAATTTATGATTAAACTAGCTTCTGCCCGCGACTTCGAACGCGTCAAATTTAATTTATTATCCCACGGGAACTGTACAAATTTCCCGGGATAAATAGTATCCTATTTGTTATTCCATACTACATAGTGCCTAATTTCGTCTAGATCCGTTCAGTTATTTAAGCGTGAAAGAGTAACAAACATACATCCATACATCCATCCATTAATCCTCACAAACTTTCGCATTTATAATATTAGTAAAATTTTTACGAAAACTACAAAAACTTTTAAAACATCGTCGTTTTCCTAGAACGTGTGTGTCTCGCCAAAGAATGAAATCAAAATGCAAGTTAAAACGGAACGTCAATTCCGAGAAATACGTCTGCGAAAGACAGACGGATGTTGGTAAAGGTTTCGCATTTTCCTCTGACGAATAGAACCCTAAGAAGCTTTGAACCACCTGTAATTAAGTCGTTCGGATAATAAGGAAACTTGTCAGATATTTCTAAATAATAAAGCCATCTACGGTGTTTGAAAGCAGGCAACGATTTTATATGTATACACCTTGTACAGCTGCGCATTGCTTGAAGCGATTTAAGTTGCTAATGCCTGTTCTACTTACCCTGTAAAGGAGAAGTCCTGATACAAGATCTATTAGTATCGACAATATAGGGCCCTTCCTTCTTGAATATGACAGAAATGCAGGTAACGCATTCAAAATTTGCAGCTGGCAAAAAAGGGTTAGATTCAATTTCACACATGTCTTCATACTCATCATGATGTACGAGTACATTATATTTTATATGCCCGCGTGCCCCCAAGACTGCTTGTCTCAGAGTTAACTGCTAACACGAGGTAACATTACAAAATGTCATACATAATTTGTAATTTAATCGTCTGTAACACAAGTGCGCTTCAAACTGTGCAGTGTCATCATTGACAATCAAAAATATACCAAACATAAAACAAAGGTAACAGCACCAATTTATGATTTCCACCAATTCAATACTTACACAAAAGGTTGGACAAAGGGTTCTCATTCAATTTCCTATGTATATGAGCTATCTAGTCAATTTTCCAAAGGCCGGTCCCTTGGAAACGCTTCCTCGCTCCGAAACGGTACATTCAACCCATTCAAATCCTCGGGACCGTTATGAGATAAAATTGACTTAAAGGAAATGGTCGCCGTTATTATGTTGGGTGAATAAAGTGTAACGTGAGTGTAAATCACTGGCTCCTTGGCCTGCTCAATGTAACCTAGATTGGACTTCAATTTACTGAGAGCCGTTAATATTAAATTGTATTATGATAATGAACAGGATATGTTTCACATTCCAATAATGAAATTTAAGCTTGGGTGAGTAAGGTACAGTTTTCGGTGGGTATATCAACAAAAAGCTCATCGACGCGAAAGTTTTATCATGGATTCAATATTGAAATGTACGGTACAGCTGATTTCCATTTTCAAGCGACGCGAAATTTCATCTCTAGGGGAGCCTTCAATCATGAACTGAATCTATGGTAACACGTGTCACGTGGATGTTTCCATATTCATATTATAAATGTAAAAGTAACTGCGTGTCTGTTTGTTTGTTGCACTATCACGGCTTAACCACTGAACCGATTTTAATATTTGGTTTAGACTTAGCTTGAGCCTCAAGAAAGAACATCGGCTACTTTTTAATCCGCGACTCTGTCTGCGTTCGCAATAACCTTCACGAGGACAAAGTCGTGGGTAACAGCTAGTCTTTATTACTCGTGCCGTACTGTAAACGATTTACCCTTTACATATTCACAAGTTCGTACTCAATACACCGATTTCACAAGCGCTCTAAATAGAACTTATAAACGATTAATATTCCACCATCATGAAAGCTGTATAGTGCAAGTTAATTCAATGGGAACACAATCAGATCGTTTATATTCTCCGTGGTGGCGTTGTACCGCACGTTACACTCTGTGTATCGGGCCTTTGTGTGTTTCCCTTTGAAACACACAATAAACAAGCTGAGCATTGTGGACGGAGTGTACTGAACCATGTTCTATAGCAACGGTACTACCAAGTCGCTTATCTGTAGTAAGTCAACTTGCCCCTACCTATAGCTTGGTACAACGTCCGGAATCCGGACTGATTACTCAGACGCAAACGTACTAGACTCGTAAGTGCTTTCAGAATAGAATTTGATGTCTACAGCTGTGCCAGTAAATGCAAATGTTTGGTAGACATTGAACTAGATTCCACATACAGCAAATTGCTAATTAATACAAGACGGAAATTGAAATTGAGGACAAAAATAAAAATCTTAATAACCCTGTGGAATAAGATGAAATTGTAATGAATACCAATTTGCCTTCAGCTATAAAAAGAAACACGTTAAAATAACTTGATCGCTTAAATGTTAAAGAACTTTACGAGCCAAGCGTGGAGTAATTTCCCGGGAAAGTCATGGCGCGAGAAGCCTTTGAAGGATCTCTGCCTAGCAACGGTGCTCCAGCACCTATTACCGGGGTATTTGAGAAATATTATTCTGAAAATGGACTGACAGAATAAAGTACGTTTCATCCCACTTGCTGCGTAACAACATTTGGTACGATACGACGAACTGTCGTTTCCAGATTTATATTACTTCAGAGGATACAAAGGAGCCGATTTTATTCCGTAATACCGCTATAATGAGGATGGGAGTACTTTCCGCAATTAGTGAATGTAAACATAGCAACCATAATGATCTCTCTTTGTACGCAGTAAAGATTCAATTGAACGACGCTACAAAAAGTTTAATGGACGATAACAAAAAGGAAGATTTATCACCCCCGCCACGCTTTATACGATAACTAAACGAGCGGCAGAAAACTAAGCGGATTATCGACACGCTCCACATTGTGCAAACAGAGTCGCATTCAGACAGTATAATCCTTTATTGAACCTATACAACGCGTGAGGAAGCAGTAACAAGTAAAAAGAAACCCATCAATCTGTCACACGTGTAATAATTAGAAGGAACAGTGCAGGTGAATGTCTTTCGGAACAGCACACAGTGATTTATTTCCAAGTTCACCTTTTAGACACCCGCCCGCTCCCCGAAGGGTAATATCGACAAAATAACTAAGATAAATTGAACCATTCTGCCTTCACAAGATCGTGATAATAGATACGTGGGTACACAATAGACGGAGCTTTGATTAATTGGTTAATTTGAACATGAGAGGTTAACGGCACGGGTCTACTTCAAAGAGTTGAAGTGCCTTCTAGGCATTACCCAGCATACGCTCAATCCAATTGTTTAATAAAGTCTTTACATACTATGTACATGTTTAACAAGCTACGATTATGCGTGATAAAGAAAATCACGTTATACCTAAAGCAAAGAGACTCTATAAAGCGGTTCGCTAGAAATGAACCTCCGATTTTATATCCTGAAATAACGTTAGCAACTAGAAGCTTTCTAGATAATACGGTAGAACATGTGTCATATACAATATTTGTAATGGATTATAAATATATCCTGTTGAGACCGTCATAGGGTGACACTAGAGCCTTTTGTTCTTTTACTAAGGAATTCTAAGATAATAGGATCACTCAGTCCATTATGTAAGGAAACAACAAAGAGTATAACAGGAGAGTATCTTCCTAATATTCTCAACACATTTCATCCGTCTGACATTATTGTGTGCGTCAAAATCTTTCATCTTGTCTGCAAAGAAAGACAAGTCTGCATTAACGAGAGGCATTGCATAATGCAGATGCACGGAACTCTGTCTGAGGAGTAACACTTTACAAATGTTACGCAAGTGCACGCTCGCCTGACCTTTGTCTACCGTTGAATGCGTCTAACATAATTTATATAATACTGTTACAGTCTCCTTTGTATGTTCTCTACTGGCAGTAATTGGTTTATGAGGATCAGTATATTTAATCCGTTCAAGCGTACAGTGCATTATCTTTATATTATCTTTCGTAAGTACGTAGGATAATTACTCATCAATTACGCCAGTATTGCCAATTAGGGTATTATACTCCTATGTGCTTTCAACCTTATCTTCAACAATAACAGTTACTGTAATCAATTTAACTCTACCAACAATAATAAACAGCGTGTTATAAAAATACCAAGCGATATTAACTGCACTGTAATCATTCTATGTTGTTATTATTTCCATTACGCAACACGAAGTAGGATTGTTGTGATTACTCAAGATGATTAAGCGTTTATCATTGTTGAGCGTTATATTACGCGGTTCGTTCCGTATACACGGGTATACAATTTCACGTACTTTCTCACAGGGCTGCCAGATTGTATAATTGGATACAAAATCTGTATAATCAGACGGTGTATTGTATCCATGATCATTTCGTATAATACGATACAAAAACATACGGCATGAAATGGAACGTGAGTTCGCTTCTTGATTTTTTCAAAATTGATCTCTCATTTGTATGGGATGAACAGAGATGCAGATAAAGTATTCCCAACGTGACAACTATGATACAGGGGAGTGTCGTGTGAACTCGTGTGGCCATAGTTCCTGATTGTGACTGCTTCAGTGGGTTGGTTCAGGTTTAGTTCGGTAGTTTGTGTAGGTTTTTTATTTCATAGTTGTCAATAAGTTATCATCTGAGCTTTGCTTTGCTTGAGATTACAGGACTATTCAGTTAGAGATTATAAAAGTGATAAATAAAAAGAATCAGCATTAAAGTACATGTAAATATGTTCGTTTTAGGAAATTATGAAGAAAAAACGATTTATATTAATAGTTTTGTATAATGCAATCAAATTTTGTATAATTGCAGATACTAATAGGTATAGCCGCGATTTATTTGCTGGCAGCCCTGCTTTCTCAAGCTTGTAGAGAGAAAAAACATAGTGCCTCGGGCGGTTATAGTGTGTTCATACGAGCAGTTCCCGGTACGTTTATCTCTCAATCTTGTGCAGCCGGGGGCAGGAGTGCAACTCGACTGGTCGGACTAGCTCTCCCCCCTTCCCCCTCTGTTCTTACTAGAAACCGGTATTCCTAATCCGATCCTAAGCCTTTGCGGTCAGACTCACTAACTAGATTATAACGTCGATACGGCTACTAACTGGTTATAATTATTATGACTATATTACCTTATTTTCATAAACGTTATTCAAATTAAGAACTTCTTATTTAAATAGTTTTTCTTTATTTATTACCCGAAAATTGAATCCAAATATCCGATTGTACCATCTCTCGGAATGCAAATTGCAAACATTTAAAAATAACATATTCAATATAATGTTTTATTCATGGTATTTATTACCATGTGAAATAGGAAGGTATGTTGATTATATTCAGTAGTGCCAAACAGGAAGCTCTAATGATTAACTTGAAACGTGAACATAATAAATTAAACATTCCAGTTATGTAATAAATATAATAACATCATTCGATTAGTAAATGTAACGAATTAGTGCTGTTGTACAAATAAGGATACAATAATTTTATTAATAACTATATTCTGCTCGCGATTTCGTTTGCGTGGAAGTCAAGTACTTATACCATAAAACACTTCTATGGCATTCGGCAATAGTGTAGCTTTGTCAGTGAAAGAATTTTCGTAATCAGACCAGTACTGCCAAAGATAACATCTTATAAACATATTCGTAAAGATATGAAGGACACAGTTGGTATCCAAGAGTAAAGTAATAACAATATCTATACTAATATTATAAAGAGGTAGAATTTGTTTGTAAGTTTGTAAGTTTGTAAGTTTGTATGTAGGGGGTAATCTCCGGAAGTAGTGAACCGATTTTAAAAATTGTTTCACTGGTAGAAAGCTACATTATTCGTGAGTGCTATAGGCTATATAACATCACGCTGCGACCAATTGGAGCGGAGTATCAATGAAAAATGTGGCAAAAACGGGGGAAAAATATTCTTTTCGAGGGGTTTTGTTGCGTGCGCTGCGTAAACAGTTAAAGTTACGCAATAACAATGTATGAGAGAATTGTTCTTCTTACAATATTCTAAAAAAAAGTCCGCGGTAGTACATGCCTAACTTTAAAGGTTGACTCAGTATAGCCATTTTTATAGTCAGAAAATTTGTTTTAAAATAATGCATTATTTGCGAAGGTGTTTTTATGAACATAGTATTAATCCTTATCAACATAAATACGTTATTCATCACAAGTGTTTAATTTTGAACAAAATTGCCCTTTACATCATTTAATTTCAATGAATATCTTAGGAGATATCGCAGTTTTAAAATAACTTCGCAGCAAAATAATGACTCTGCGTGACATCCGTAGCCTGTACCTCAGAATAACAGATTATAGGCTACATTAACATCGCACTATGAGCCACGGGAACGGAAAAGTAACCAAAATCAACAACGCGGGTGAAACCGCGGGGCACAGCTAGTTATTAATAACACTGCAGTAAGTGCCGGAAATAAGGTAAAAAGACAATACAAATAAAACAACGAGGCTATCTATACTAATATTATAAAGAGGTAACATTTGTTTGTAAGTTTGTAAGTTTGTATGTTTGTAAGTTTGTAAGTTTGTATGTAGGGGGTAATCTCCGGAAGTACTGAACCAATTTTAAAAAATGTTTCACTGGTAGAAAGCTACATTATTCGTGAGTGCTATAGACTATATAACATCACGCTACGACCAATTGGAGCGGAGCATCAATGAAAAATGTGACAAAAACGGGAAAAAATATTCTTTTTGAGGGCTTTCGTTGCGTGCGCTGCGTGAACGGTTAAAGTTACGCAAAAATAATGTATGAGAGAATTGTTCCTCTTAAATAATACTAAAATAAAGTCCGCGGTAGTAAATGCCTAACTTTTAAGGTTGACTCACTATAGCCATTTTTATGGCCAGAAAATTTGTTTTAAAATAATGCATTATTTGCGAAGGTGTTTTTATGGAAATAGTATTAATCCTTATCAACATAAATACTTTATTCATCACAAGTGTTTAATTTTGAATGAAATTGCCTATTACATCATTTAATTTCAATGAATATCTTAGGAGATATCACAGTTTTAAAATAACTTGGCCGCAAAATAATGGCTCTGCGAGACATTCCGTAGCTTAAACATCAGAAAAACATTTTATAGGCTACATCGCGTATGAGCCACGGAACGGATCAGTAACCAAAAACCTAACGTAACGCGAGTGAAACCGCGGGGCACTGCTAGTAGACTATAAACGGATTACACATACGAGCAAAGTTACACACACAACAGAAACTTGGATCCGACCCAAACCTATTTTATTAATGTCTTGTGCAGTAGCAATAAGTAAAAGGGAATATGTAATTAATCTACGAAAACGTGCAGAAAGTAGGTCACCACAATAAAGAGGAGATTAATTTTATAACTACCTTTGAAAGTTACACCGCTTCATCGTATTTTAATGGTCTCAAATGGAATTTCAAAGTAAAGCTTCTGGCTTACTCGAGTTAGACTTTTAATCGATGGACCAAATAGTTACTCATTTCTATGAAGTGGATTAAAACAATGTTGTTTTGCTTACTACTAGGTTTATTGTTGATGTTTATCAGACCGAAGCCAAAACAAATTAAGATGCAACATAATGAATAATAAATCAAAGTTACGACGAGGTTAATATAGGCAACGGGTATTTTATAACTCGTATCGTTTTATGACATCACTACAATAAGTGTATGTGGTTTACAATTTACATACACGATGGCAAGTCTCCAATGCGGTTAGAGATAGCCGAACATAAATAAGAGGGGAATGTCGCCGTGACAGCCAGTCGGAACTTATGCCTTTGTTACTTCCATCTCGATTGCTCTCCGCAGTTCGTCAACTGTGAATAACAGCATTCTGTTACATTTTTTGTGGCCGAACAATTGAATTGGTTGGGAATGTTCGCATCTAGCTATTTATTGTTACATTGTCACAATCACAACGCTTTATAAAATAGGGTATCAAAATGTAATATTTTCTCAAAGGAAACATTGTTGTTTCATATTGGAAAATAGCTTGGCGATTTTGTAGAATGGCTCACGTTTCTATATAATCCGCTAACTTAAGATAAAGCCAGCTCTATGTATGGGAGGTTTGGCCCGGACTCCGAAGTCCGGACTCCGGCGTTGTCAGGTGAGATTTATTCACGTATAGCCTTAACATGCGGAGTGGGCGTACGGCCGTACGTGGGATGTAGACGGGCTGTGGTATTCGTGTACCGCCTTTATGTCGTTACGTCGAGCGAACTATTCAACTCCCTATTTGGGCTTTATTGCCCTTTACGGCCATATTTTATTTCGTAAAAGCAGAATAACAAAAGTTAAAATTATGCCAGCACCTGCGTTGTATTATGACTACAACTTTGGTTTATTTTGTTCTTTCAGACTCAAAGAAAGTATAGCACATGACCTTTGTGAATTTTCCGATAATTGTGGGTGTAACGCAATAGAAACTATTCCAATTGAAGCAAGAATGTTTATAAATAGTCTCCTCCGCAGCGGTCGCTCTATCACGCCGAACAAAGGAACAATAACGACCAACAAAGAAGTTAGAAAAGAACAAAAGCAAACATCGACCGAGACCGAGTCAAACGAGCTGTTTCCTTCTAAGGCGATGTAATAACAATAACAATATGGCGCACATTGTGCGTGCGTGCGTCGATTAGTGATGCGCAAGAGGTTTCCGGCGACTGGGACCGCAATTAACTAGGACCGCGGTCCCAATCGCCGGATCTGTATAAAATAAATATTTTTCTTCCGGCGACTGGGACCACTTATATGATAACTAAAATTTAAAAAAATGTACAGTCAAACAAAAAATTTTTAGATGTAACAATTGAAGAAAAATCCTTTTTGATTTAAAAACATCATTCATTGATATAAGAAAAACAACCACTGACTACAGTTCTGTTATTTAAAACTTTCGTAATTAAAACATACACTTAGATCGTGTTAACAACAACATCAACAAAAAAAAACACATAAATCGTGCATAACAATCAATAATTTTTAAATAATTAAAAATCAGTAAGTAATTGTTTATTACAAAATCAGTCTTTAACTGGTACCGTAAATATAATAAAAAAAAAACATAAATCACAATAAAAATAATAAACGTGGTACTATCTATATCAATCACAATTAGTTTAAAATGGCCGTTATGGCTTCACACAAAATCAGTCAAGTAAGTAATTATCTATTAAATAAAGTCACTACACCACCACTCACATCACACAATTTGCAGCAAACATTAAGCGCAGTATCTTACAATGATCTGATATGACACTGTCTGATGCAAAACTTTCTTAAACTGATAAGCTTCTTGTCAGTGTTTGGCCGAGCCAGTCATCGGGCGATGCAAAATTTCCCGTTTATAACAAAAGGGCTACCTGACCTTGAAATCGACAGGCAAAACGGACTCGAGTTAGAGAGGGATAGTATTATACAATGCTATTCCCTTTGTGTGTATTTACCTGCATGTGTAAATTATGTCAAAACGGGCTAGCTTAATCTATTACTAACCACGTAAGATAAAATCATGTCTAGAACGAGTCAATGATATTCATATAAATAATTTATAATTTTTTTCGTTTGACTGTACTAATTTTGGCTTGAATAATAGATTTTTTAAAGTTATCTATGAGTGGTCCCAGTCGCTGGAAGAAAAATATTTATTTTTTACGGATCCGGTGACTGGGACCGCGGTCCCAGTTAATTGCGGTCCCAGTAGCCGGAAACCTCATGCGCAACACTCTCAAACTGATGTTCCGGTGTCCGGGAGTCCACTCCACTCTCGCGAACGTTTTCAGAAAGTATCGTAAACATCTTTGGAATTAACGGTCTGTTAGCCGGTGTGTAAACAGTGAACAGAGCTGTGAGGGTAGGATGGGTGAGAGACGGTCCTCTTATCGAGATGTGGCTATCTCTACTTTGTATGCACTGCGCCTACATAGTTGCATGCGAGCGTAATATAGTATGCATGATTGTGCTATAGGTATACGAGTGTACGTGCTCAAACCATTATATGCTAATTAGCTTTCCGATGCATGTTCACTGTTGCAGATTAGGCTCCGGCCGGTTCATCCGTTAGTATTATATTTCAAACAAAAGGAATATTTAATTGAATTTGGTTACTGATGAGTGACAGCACAGGTGAACAGCTGGCTAGACAGTAAATAAACGTTCATGTCAGAATGTCGTCCAATTCAGGTTCATATGGATATAATTCATACACATTTAAGACAGGAAGCAGAAGATAAAGCGGTCATGCAAAATAATAAGTATCAAAAGTTCTTTGAAGTAATAATTGTGTGTATAAATTACATAACATAATGTGATACTATAATAACATGTAATACCGAGTAACCCCAACGAAATAAAGTGTTATTGCTGTTGTATATATAAATATAATAAATCATATAAGTAAGCCGACAACTAATATGCGATAGTAAACAATGAGTCATGACAAGTACCGGTGGCTGGCGGGGGACGTTCCACGCTCCACAATGGCCACAAAGCACCAAAATCACTTCACGACGTCACGCGGCACATTAGAAATTCGAAAAACATGTGACGCTAGTGCGGTGAAAGGTAAGATGCGTTCAGTAAACCGTTCCGAGTAACGAGTAACCGAGCGTATAGTGGTGCCGACGCGGGAGAATGGCGCAAACTGGCTGGCCGGGAGGGGAGGGGGCCCCCGCACCCGCCCCGCCCGCGCCCGGAGCAAGCCTGCCCAACAGACACAAGCTTGCATAATTAATTATACTTCACACACATTGCGCCTTCCGCACAAGCAAGGTCATCTTTTTAGTGATACAGATTTGTGATACGCTTATCTCTGTGGCAACATTGGTAGCCGACTGTTCATATCGACAGGTGATAAACAAGATTTATCTGTTGAGTAATATTGTATAATATAAACTGGTTGGACCTTATCTAACTCGCATGCAACTAAAGCATTTTATATTTTATCGCTGGGAAAAAGGAAGTAATAGAACGTTTAGCTTGAGTAACACCTGCACTGATTATGTTCATTAGATGATAAATTACTAGCTGTGCCCCGCGGTTTCACTCGCGTTACGTTAAGTTTTTGGTTACTAATCCGTTCCGTGGTTCATAGCGCGATTTTATGTAGCCTATAATATGTTATTCTGATGTTTCGCAGAGCCATTATTTTGCGGCTAAGTTATTTTAAAACTGTGATATCTCCTAAGATATTCATTGAAGTTAAATGGTGTAAAGGGCAATTTCATTCAAAATTAAACACTTGTGATGAATAAAGTATTTATGATGATAAGGATTAATACTATTTCCATAAAAACACCTTCGCAAATAATGCATTATTTTAAAACAAATTTTCTGGCCATAAAAATGGCTATAGTGAGTCAACCTTAAAAGTTAGGCATTTACCACTGTGGACTTTTTTTTAGTATATTTTAAGAGGAACAATTCTCTCATACATTATTTTTCCGTAACTTTAACCGTTCACGCAGCGCACGCAACGAAAGCTCTCAAAAAGAATAATTTTTCCCATTTTGCCACATTTTTCATTGCTGCTCCGCTCCAATTGGTCGTAGCGTGATGTTATATAGCCTATAGCACTCACGAATAATGTAGCTTTCTACCAGTGAAACAATTTTTAAAATTGGTTCATTACTTCCGGAGATTACCCCCTACATACAAACTTACAAACTTACAAACATACAAACTTACAAACTTACAAACAAATTTTACCTCTTTATAATATTAGTATAGATGAATGTTTAAAATTCTTTGGTGTCTATAGCAACCGGATTGTTTGGATTTGAATATAATCATTTCAAGATTACTGAGATTTGTTCCAGTAAAAAGTCTAAAAGCTTTGGTGAATCATTTTTCGAGAAAATCAGCACACATCATTCAACGCCTACAATAACATCGATCATCAAAATAATCTAACAACAAATTCTAATTTAAATTCCCGTTTGAACAAGGAACTCCGTCATTCAGGTCAAAATGAATATTAACCTTCAAACAAAACAAGAACAAAGTAGTGAGTGGCACGTTATACAGACCCTTATGACGGGCGGCGCGTAGGGTGGGGCGAGGGTGTTCGGTTACCCGGGACTGCCAGACGAATCCCGGGCGTCCCGCACTTGTCGCGATCGATATCCGTATCCGCTGCACGCCACTGGAACTCGCATTAACTAACTTCACCGATGGAGGTGGAAAGTCGGCCGATGTTGTTACAAACTTTACCGATTACAGTTTCACGATACGATAGATACTGTGTACTCTCCCTCTTGTTATTCTAAATGAATCAACAACTCGTTACTGCGTAGTAACAATATTGACGCCTCCACTTCAATGTTAAAGTTTTGCTCAGTAGCTAGCTAAAGAAAAAGTTACAAAGACGTTACATAAATTAGATAAAGTTAGGTACATAAAATCAAGCTTATGTCTCAAGTTTTAGGTTCTATTTTTGTTTCTCAGACTGATAAAAATTCTACAATACAAAGGATAAAAGAGCAAGCCGCTCAAAAAATACAGTAGAAACAAAGAACTTACGGAAAAAATATGACAAAAAATATAATATAACTGTGATATATAACTTCCAAATCATTCATGAAAGAGATGTTACCTACCTATCAAAAGATCCACCAGTGTGAGATTACGTTTTGGCAAAACATCAAATGAATCTCAATGAGATGATATCGGTACATATAAAGAGAAAAAGCTTACTGAACAACCGACAGACAGATTGGCTAGAAGTTCTGACGTCTGAGAGAGTCATCAACAAGAATAAACCAAGAATAAAAGTCTCGTAAACTCATTCATTACACAAGTCTGAAACTCTGAGAGTAAACATTTAGTTGTGTATACGAATACAAATGTCATTTGCGGCCAATCCTTTCACAGCATTCACTGCAGCCTTAATTATAACGTAATTTATTCAATGTAATATCACGATCAAAATTATACGATAGGTATATTAAATTAAGCAACAGTAATTGATTCTGAGAACCAAGTCTACATGTAATTTAATTATTTCTGTGATGAAATCTGTTACAGACAGTAACGATATGAATATCATTTAAGATATTTATGCTTCTAGAATCTAGATTAAACATTATGCTTCTCACGAAGATAAATAATTGAGTAATCAAGTAATAACAAGGACATTACATTTTATATTAAACGGACAGGTCCAAACGGATTTATACATAATTAAGCTAACTTAATTGTAATTATTGTAACAATTATCATGGGACAATTAAAAAAGACGTTTCCAAGATAAAATGAAAAGATTGAGAACATCAATAATATGAGCCATGCTCAGTTACTGCTACGACTCACAGGTTAACTACGTTTGTTTTTACTGACAACAAAACTTCTGGCGAGGAGCCAAAAACAAAAACGATGACAAATGCCGAGTATCGGAATTGTTCAATATGCCCTTGATCTGTCAGCCGAATTGATTCACTAACAAACGACTTTTAGAACACCCATTAAACACAATGGAGCGAAATGGGCCACGCTCTACGAACGTCTCCAAAACGAATATGACGATAACGGAATAAATTGCAAATGTGGACCATTAATCCTTGTTACAATGTCACCAGTGACCCGGTCGCAGAGGGGAGCGTTATTTATTCGACATCTACGGTATTTACATACAAAAACTACTATTCAAGTGTTTTCGTACTTTTTATGGGAAACTAACTCAAGGGAATCATGACAGACGTACCCCATTTTGATGTTTGTGAAATGTTTTATGTTATTTTTTACCGGTTTTCTTTGAGAAGCAAAAACTAGCCCATACTACGTAATAGTTGAGGATATTCTTTGTTACCATAAAAGTATTGGGGTTTAGTTTTGTAGGGAGAAAAGATTCCACGGCCGGCCATGGGCATAATATATGAGATCCCATTAGAATATTTTGTCAACAATACAATTTATTTACAAAAGATTAAATTAAAAGTTCTTGTTATTGTTAACAGAGACAATATACCTAAGCGAAATTGCTTGTGTAAACTTCTCTGTCTTTAGACTAACTTTAAGTAAGTAAATAAATTCAAAATTCAAGCCAACATTCGCAATTTGTTTGAAGCAGTTTCTATGAATTAACAAGTACAGCTCGACAAGACCATCCTACGGGCGTTTGAAGGTTGTCGGAACTAATTAACGTTGGAGGAAAAATGGCGAAATATTCTACGACAAAATAATGCTTAGATTCCCTTTAAATATTGAGTAACAATAAAAGGGAAAAGCTGATATGCAAAAATCACACCTGTCCACATTGAAGACGATGTATTATGTATAAAAAAACAAATGTGACGTCAAAGCCAATTCCATAGTAATAGGAAAAGTTTGAATGGATTCACGAAGTAAGTTCCTCGCAGACACGAGAACGATGCTCGAACCAAGGGCCCTACATTTTCTACAACATGCTCTGATGCGGCGGCGTCGCAGTTTGCAATTGAATTTGCATGCCGCGCTCTATTTTCAATATATTCCCATTTTGTGAACCCATTTTGTTTTTAATATCCAATAGACACTAAACTACATACAGCAGACATTTTATTTAAAACGTTTTATAAATTTATTTGCCCGTTCAGAAAATGTTCACTACGAAAATAGAATTGCTACTTATTTAGGGTCAACGATAGCCAATTTTCTGGATTACCTTGGGTTGTCTCTTGGGGAACAAAAATTTGAATCTAAATCAAATCTGGCAAATTGCTCTAGAAACGGTGGAATCCACTTTACTATTAGTAGGTTGATCTACAACCCAGTTCTCTCTCTAGATTATTTTAATAGACGGCTTATAAATAAAATTATATACATGTTTATGTTTATATTACAACATTAAATATTCATTTCACTTGTGTTCACGTATATCAACAGTCAGTCTAAAATGATAATTTATTTGAATTGACCAGAAGGTGTAGAGTTGTTCTTGGCATCTCTCCAACTTGAAATGGTTTCTCTGAAACGTTAGTGCGAATGCAAAACTTCCTTACGTCTTTAATAAGTGTGTCTGCATTTATGTAAAACAAAGAATATTTATTGTTTAGACTGACTTTCATTTTGATGACTCCCAGATTGTCCAAATACAGCAAAAGTTGTCTGACTATGTGTGTAAGAATTTATAATAAAATCCCTACAGAGCTTAAACAACTAAATAGTAGATTGTTTAAAAGTAAATTGTTTGAATGGCTGAATGCCCATAATTTCTACTCCCTCAAAACATTCCTTGAAAATAAATTATAATTTAATGAATTTATATTACAACAAAATTTTGCATGCTATAGTTTTAATAGCTAAACATGTTGAACTCCTGTTTTAATTTTAAGACCTTTAAATACCATGTTTTGAAGCAAATAAAGATATTGACTATTGACTATTACCTTCAAAGTGTTAAATCTTTACATATTCCAATGGTCTTTTGTCATACGGAAATTCAGATTATTAAATGGGCGGTGCAAACTTCAATAATTTATTCAAAGGTGAATGTATTTACGACCCCCAATCCAAATATATTACCTACCTCATTACCTGGTTCTGATTTTAGTAATTATCCACCATTAGGTACTCTCTGAATCGAACGATGTAACTGCTGCCATAAATATTAAAAATTACAACTTGGATGCTTTAATTTTTAATAGCCTAAATTAATGATACGCATTAAAACAGTCGTACTACAGCTTGTGATCACTTTTTATAGAAGAATTGCTCAAATGATATCTGACAGTTTAATTATCAGATAATCTATTTGCACTACTTTTACCAACATGTTTTGTTTATAAACCAACTAATAAATCAAGACAAAAAGTAGGTCATCGCAACGAACGAATACATTTCGATGAATAGTAAAAACACATACAACTAAAAGTGTGATGCCAATAACTTATTTTTACGACCCCGTATATCTAACGAGTTTTTACAGCTGCAAAAGTGTTGGATTTATTGCGAAGTCGCGAGCAATACAAAGGAATAGCGTTGCTAAAACTATTACATCAAACATTGTTTTCATTTACTAAATTACAGAAGACAGCAACATCGTGGATTCGTGACTAACCGGATTTCCCACACCAAAATCCCAGGTCATTAGCAAAGTTTAAAACGAGTTGTAAATAAACTTTTACGACGCAACCGGCGCCAACTTTCGATTGAAATCTTTATTACAAGTGGGAGCTAGAGCTAGCGTTAGACAAAAAGCAATTCCAGATGTTTCTTGACCGTTCAATTCAGAAAAGTCAATAGAAAAAGAAGCTTAGTAATAGCTGTTTCACGATCATGGAACACCTGCACACCAAGTTCTCGCATGCAATCTAAAAACACTCTAAAAGTGCACTTTTCAAAGTCCCTTTTACTATTCTCGTGGAACGTGCAGGAACAACTCGAGTTAGGATTACAGTTTAGCATTCCACTCACGTGCGGAAAGAGACGGTGCTATTACAGCACGGCTAGAGGGAAAAGTGGAGATGATTTGTTTGAATATACTTTTTGAATCGATAGTCTAATCTGAGAGCATTCATAATGCCCCCTGTTCGGATCTACTATCGCTGTGCGTAGATTCCACAAGATGAATTGTTTATGGGTTCCGAGCCAGGAGAATACTCATGTCTCCGAAAAGGGTCACTGAACCAGACAAATTGCTACGAAGAGAATTGCTTCGCTCCCCCTTTGTCAAATCGGAACGCAATGTTCAGTTTAATCGTATTATTTGCAGGATTTGCGTCGAGTTGAATTTTCGGGTGAATTAAAATTAAAGGTAAGAGGAACAAGAATTTGCACTAATTGAGCATAAATTGCGCCTTTATGAATGTCAAACTAGGTTTCCGTTGGATATGCAAATGTGGGATTGTTTTGAATGCTTTGTTGTCGGTTCGAGTGGATGCGATGTGAATTATTCACGTCACAAACTACAAGAGCTTTCAAATGTCTTTTTCATATTTTGTACCTGGAAAGTGGTGCGCCGCTCGTAACTAAACAATGTTAGCGTCTGAGCTGAGCGGAATACTCAAGGTTCATTCTAGGTTACGACATTGATTGACATAGTGGTGAACTGGTGTAATGGAACGTTTAAAGTCCACTATTTTGATGAACGACGCGCGTGTCGCCGGTTCGGAGCAGCAAACATGGCCAGATGAGAATTATGGCTGAGTGTATTGGTGGCATACGAGATGAGCACTATCGGGCATTGCACGGCTGTACGTGACATCCATGTACAATGCACCACTAAATCTCTCTCATTGCCTCCTGGCTTTCAAAAAGAAATATGTTTTATGGACGGTGACACGAATTCGGACGACTGTATTACCGTTTTAGAAAATACTTCCATTTCCTTTTCGCAATCTAGATTATGTTCTTCGTTTGACAGAGTAATTTAAATCAAAATCAGAAGTTGCTCTTGCTCTTTAGTAATAAAGTCTGTTAAAAGATGCTAATATAATTGTAATATGAAACTCTTTTACTCAAACTATAATTGCGGAGACCTCGTTTATGTTCTCTGGCAAAGATTATTCAAATACGTACATATATGGGTTCAAAGGAATATGAAAGTAAGCGTGGGTGTTCTAAATAGGACCAGTTTAAACAGACCTTTACCACAAGTCAGATATTGCGACCTACATAACAAAGGTAGACAGTAGTTTTGTAGAATATTCAGGCGCACGGGTCGAGGGTTCCGAAGAATTAAATAAAAGACGAGCAGAGTCTTCAACCACTTATATTGTTGTTCACAAGCTTCCGATGATTGCTACAGTACGACTGACTTACGACTGACAAATTTTGCCGTGAGGCGGCTATATTTATGACTTTCCTACGTGGGTGCAAGTAGTGCCATGACAAATAAAATAACAAAAGGTGTTTGCACCAATCACGTCACAGTATTTCTCCCATATGTCTCTACGGTGGTGGAAGTAGTGGGTAGGGCGCGACATCATCAACAAATGTTCCACCAATCAAATATGCACATTTTTGTCATTAAATTTACTTATAATCTAGAATCATATATTTACCTTAATTCTAGATGTATCCTAAGTTACATTAATGCTAAAAATAACCTAGGACTAGATAATCAAAACATACATCATTTGATAGCGCAAAAGCATCTATATTTACATGAAAATCAAATATTGTTACAATTATAGATTTAATCTTCCTATTGTACATATTTAAAACTACAGAAAGCCCTCGTGCTCTCTTACAATTCCACCCCCCGCAAGAGGGTTCAACCGATTGCGCTTCCGTCAGTAGGGAGCACGACAACTTTTACTACGGGCCGACGCAGCGTACCCTTTGTAGTTTTGATATCTACAATTCTAACAATACTATCCGCACCTGGATGCACTTTGGCTATAATGCCTTTGGTCCATTCACTACGTGATTTGTTGTCATCGACCACTATCACTACATCGCCCACTTTTACGTTCGGCACTACACTGTTCCACTTTTGTCGTTGCTGGAGCGTAGGCAGGTACTCGCGCAGCCATCGCCTCCAAAAGAGGTCGGCCAGCGCGTTTACTTGGCGCCACATGCGCCGCGAGTCGATGTCGGCGGCATGCTGACGCGTACACGGAGCATCTCCCGCGGCAGTGCCAAGCAGGAGATGGTTCGGTGTCAACACGACGGGTTGCTCAGCATCGGTGCTCACGTAGGCTAGTGGCCGGCTGTTAATTACCAGCTCGGCTTCTGCGAGGAGAGTGAGTAGCACCTCCTCCCGAGGCGCGCGCTCTTTTAAAGTAGAGCGCAGCGCGTTCTTCACGGAGCGCACCAGTCGCTCCCAGCTCCCGCCCATGTGCGGGGCGGCTGGCGAGTTAAAGTGCCAGGCGATTCCCCGACCTGTCGCCTCGCTTCTAATGCGACCCACGTCTAGGTCGCGCAGGGCCTGGCGTAGCTCGGCGTGTGCTCCAACGAAGTTGGTCCCGCGGTCGGAGTATATGTCCGCGGGACATCCTCGACGTGCGATCAGGCGTCGCAACGCCAATATGGCTGAGTCTGCACTCAGCGACGCCGCTAGTTCCAGGTGTACGGCGCGTGTGGTGAGGCAAGTAAATAGAACGCCCCATCTCTTCTCCCGGCGCCGACCGATGCTCACCTCCATAGGGCCAAAATAATCCACTCCACAGTGGACGAATGCCCGGCGATTAATCTCCAATCTCGCGATGGGTAGGTCGCCCATCTTAGGCGTCGACGGCTGGGCTTTCTTAATCCTGCACGTTTGACATTCTCTTGCGATTGCTTTCACTGTTGACCGTAAGTTCGTTATCCAGAACTTTTCTCTTAAAGAGTTCACCACGGTTTCCTGGTTGGCGTGAAGCGCTGTTGTGTGGTATCTTTTAATGATAAGCCGAGTCAAGGCGTGCTTTCCGTCTAAAATAATGGGGTGACGCGCTCCGAAAGTAAGTTCACTGCAGGCGCCCAACCTGCCGCGTACCCGTATCAAACCATCTTCAAATAACATTGGGTCTAGTTTTTTAATCTTACTGTTCCGTGGTAGCGGGCGGGCTTCTTGTAGAGCTTTTGATTCTTCCTCGAAGCTCTCAGTTTGTGCTATCTTCAGTAAACGTAGCTCCGCCTCTCGTAGATCGTCGACCGTTACGGTTGTCGAGTCGCGTCGTTTGCGACAGCGGTCCGTGAAGACCTTTATACGTGCTACTACGTATAAGATGCGTGTCCACGTACTATACCTTTCATAGGGCAGCGCGGGTTCGGCCTTAGTAGTGACGTTCACGTTGTGTACCCGCTCTAGGTCTGCCTCTGACACTGCGTCAACTCCAGAGTCCACCGGCCATTGCTCCTGTGGGCTGGAAAGAAATGAGGGACCCGAAAGCCACATATTACTGTTGACGGGCCACTCCAACCGGGTGCCTTTATCGGCTGGGTTCATCGCCGAGGGAACCCAGCGCCAGTCTTTCATCTTTGACCTTTTATCTATCTCTGCTAACCTATGAGATACAAAACGTTGGAAGTCGGTTGCTTCCGAGTGGATCCATTTGAGTACTGTCCTACTATCTGTCCATAAGACCTTTCGGGTGATTTCAACTCCTAACTCTTTCTCCACGGTGTCGGCTACCCTGCAGGCCAACACTGCCGCCTGTAACTCAAGGCGTGGGATTGAAATCACCTTTTTAGGTGCCACTCTAGCTTTCCCCATCACGAAGCTAACGCGCCTAACGCCGAGTGCATCTTTTCCCACCAAGTAGGCGACTGCCGCGTAGGCGGATTCACTAGCGTCCCCGAAGACGTGAAGTTCTACCTCTGATAACTTTATACCGTACCATCGCGGGATGGTTATATTGTTTAAGATTATAAGGTTCCGTAACCACGCGAACCATAAAGTTGCCTCCGCTTCATGCAGCCTCTCGTCCCACTGGATTCCTGTACGCCATATCTGCTGCATTAATATGCGCGACTGAATGACGCATGGATACAGGAAACCCAGCGGGTCGAACACCGACATTATGAAGCGAAGAAACTCTCGCTTCGTAGGAACAACGTCACCCTCTATAATTGTCTTCGGTAACTTTTTAAATGATAGGTCAAAAGCCAATTCATCGGTCCCCGGTGACCAAATCATACCTAAGGTGCGCTCTGTGGCGCCCTCGTCTTTTTCTAACGAGACTCTGTCGGGCATCTCTATTTCGAGAATCTCCCTGAGTTGTGGCGAATTGGTGACCCACCCCCGTATATTAAACCCGCCTTCGGCGTGGATGTGAGCCACCTCCTCTATGCGTTTGCTAGTCTGCGCGACGGACCATGCACTATCTAAATAGTCGTCCATGTAATGACTGTTATGTATAGCCGACACTGCTTCGGGATACTGACTATTAAATCTGGCCGCATTTTTATTCAAAATATAGATTGCGGATGTAGGGGAAGACACAGCACCGAAAATCATTGAATTCATGACAAACGTGTCAGGTTCTCCACTATTATTTTTATTCCACAAGAAAAGCTGTGCCCCTCGGTCACGTTCTCTGATTTTTATACGTAGGAACATGTCCGCTATATCTCCGGTGAATGCTACCGGTCCCAATCGGAATCTAATTAGAATTCCTAAAAGAGAATTTAATAGGTCTGGCCCCGCGAGCAAGCAATCGTTAAGAGCGGTACCTTGAAAAGTGGCGGCGGCGTCGAAGACTAGTCTCAATTTCCCCGGCTTATTAGGATTCTGTACCCCAAAGTGAGGTAGGTACCACACCGGATCTTCGAAGCGGCCGTCCGCTTTACTCGCATAACCCTCGCTAATTAATCGTTCAATTTGATTTTCATATGCTTCCGCGTACGTAGGATTCTTATGCAACCTACGTTCTATTCCCGACAGTCTCTGTCGCGCATAAGCATAGTTATCGGGTAGCTGTGGATCGTCACGCCTCCACAACAATCCTACTTCCCATTCGCCGTTAATAGTGAAGCTACTGGTTTCATCTAATATTTTTAAAGCTCTGTCGATGTCTTTATGAGACCTAGGGATTTCGGTTATACCTATTGCTTCTAATTCGAATTGGTTTTTCACCATATCATGCAGTTCAGACAGAGGTTCCGCTAAACAGTTCACGGCTTCGTAGCCTACCCTAAACCCTTTACCTATGGGCCCATGCAGAACCCAGCCTAGCTTGGTCAAAGATGCAACTGGCTTACCGGACTTTCCTCGGCGAATCTCCTCGCCGACCAGCAACTCCCAGTTGTCCTGTCCCAGCAACAGCATCGGCTTGACTCCGCACATTTCCTCCAGGCCCAAGTCACGCAGGTGGGCGAGCTCCTTTATCAACGCAGCCGGCACCGTTTGGGCGGGCAAATCCAGCCTCTTGAACGTACGCACACTTATTTTGTGATTCACTTTATTTGGCCCGCGCACTGTCACATATATTTTCCTTGAGGATTTATCAGACACCTCATTACCGCGCGCACTTTTTAGCACTAAAGGTATTCTATCACCCGTTGCCTTTCCAGCTATCGAGTCGTCGATAAGCGATACTGTAGCTCCGTCGTCCAGTAGAGCGTAGCAATCTCGTTCGTTTCCGTTCACTGACACGGAGACGGGAATTATCTTCAACAACGCTTTGCCGTTATATTCTTTCACATTAGTGACGCTTTCAGTTTTATGCTCTCTATCTACGTGCAGTAAGTCGTGATGTGCATAGTGGCATTTCGAGCATTTGCTTGCTCGGCAGAACTTCTTCGCATGTTGTTTTATTATACAATTAAAACACATCCTCTGATCTTTTACAAATTGCCATCTCTCATCAGAAGTTAGTTTCGCAAACTTTTCACACTTCGGTAATTTATGATCTCCCTTGCACATAGCACACTGCACATTGTTCTTATTATCTTGTTCGCTGTCGCTTTGTACATGTAATCTCTGAACATTTTTAAAGTGAATGCCTGGCTTACTATGTGCGCTTCTCAAACTTTTAACATTAGCCGTTTGACCGGCAGCGCCCATGTCCATCTGCACATAAAATGACGTAGCTCGGGCTAAATGGCTCAGGAATTCAGATAATATCTCTAGGCTGGGTGACACTCTCACATCGATGCCCTGAGACGCCGCCATACCCATTGCGAAGTCGCCATATTGAGCCCTCTGCACAGGCGTTAATTTACTCAGTAATTCACTCACCAGTTGTGGGTTGTTCAGGTATCCATTCGCGTGCACATTCCTCAACAGCGACACACAATTCCTCACTGTAGATGAGAACTTTCTCAACTCACGACCACTTTCTGTTACTTTCGGTAACGCACGCACTTTCTTCAACGCACACTCCAATATTAAATTAGGATGTCCGAACTCTTCATCCAGTGCCTTCATAATCTCCGATGGGTTAGTTGATGTCCGCAATAAGTCTTCTACCGCTATTTTTGCCTCTCCCTGCAGTGACGTTTTCAAGCGCGCTAAGTTCTCGTGCGGCTTAAAGTTGTACATAGCTGTTGTGTCCCAGTACATGTTCTTGTACGATAGCCACTCTGCCGGGTCACCGTTGAAGTATGGCAACTCATAGGCTTGCCTGGGTACTGGCCGCGGACGAGCTAGGTTTGAAATAGCTTCTGCCAGCTGATCTATTTTCCTGTCTCGCGGCTTGCTTCTCTCCGTTTCTTCGGCGAACGATTGATCCCATTCAGGCACTTCACGTGGTGGCACTCGCGGAACACTAGCCGTTACTATCGGCGTATATTCGCGGAACTGTACGGTCGCGGGCGCACACTGAGGGAGCGCAGATATCGAGGTCGTATATACTGTATGCGGTTGCGCGGTCACTGTTTGCGGCGCGGTCACTGTTTGCGGTTCGTACGCTGTTTGCGGCGCGGTCACTGTCACTCCGCGGGAGGTCGCGGCACTCTCGGTTGCAGGCACTCCGTACGCAGTCGTTACTACTGCGGGCACTGGCACTGGCACTGTTTCTTGCGCGTCGTGAGCTTCTGCGATCACTTGTGTTTCACTCGGCACTGAGTGTGTGATCCAATCTTCCACACGGCGTGTTGTAGTTTCTTCATCGGACGAGTCTTCTTCGGCGACGGCATCTATCTCGGCCAGTTCCGCCTCCAACTTCTTCTTGACGAGATTTTCCCTCAGGCGCACTAATTCCCTCTCAGCCTTGTACTCGGCCCTCCGGCGGAGGTAATCGGCACTCTTCTGGCCGCTCTTCGATGAGACGTGGCTGGTTCTTGATCTCGGCGTCCGTACCACCCGTAGTATCTCCGATTCCCGAGGCACTGCAGCCGCGTCGCGATGGTCAATCACGCGTCCGGGGCCCGCCAATGGAATCACGGGTGCGGGTAATGCCGACGACACTGTAGGCGCTATCGAAGGTGATCCCGGTGCCATTTCAGACGGCACTCCTGAATCGGCTTCCATCTCTCGTCGCTTGTTCAACGCTGCCTCCAACTTGCGCAGCTTGCTCCTCGTGGCGACTGAGCTTCGTTCACTCATCTTGAATGCTTCAGACTTCTCAGGCTTGAAACTTCAAACTCTTCAGGCTTGAGATGTAATTCTTCAGACGCAGGATCCGGCTCGAAGGACCAAAATTGTAGAATATTCAGGCGCACGGGTCGAGGGTTCCGAAGAATTAAATAAAAGACGAGCAGAGTCTTCAACCACTTATATTGTTGTTCACAAGCTTCCGATGATTGCTACAGTACGACTGACTTACGACTGACAAATTTTGCCGTGAGGCGGCTATATTTATGACTTTCCTACGTGGGTGCAAGTAGTGCCATGACAAATAAAATAACAAAAGGTGTTTGCACCAATCACGTCACAGTATTTCTCCCATATGTCTCTACGGTGGTGGAAGTAGTGGGTAGGGCGCGACATCATCAACAAATGTTCCACCAATCAAATATGCACATTTTTGTCATTAAATTTACTTATAATCTAGAATCATATATTTACCTTAATTCTAGATGTATCCTAAGTTACATTAATGCTAAAAATAACCTAGGACTAGATAATCAAAACATACATCATTTGATAGCGCAAAAGCATCTATATTTACATGAAAATCAAATATTGTTACAATTATAGATTTAATCTTCCTATTGTACATATTTAAAACTACAGAAAGCCCTCGTGCTCTCTTACAAGTTTCGAGGTCCGAGTCCTACTATGATTGGTCTCTGTGAATAATAACTACACATCCTGGGGCTTGGATGGGTCACTGCGCAGAAACCGACGACTTTCTTTGTCTTCGTTTTATGTTAATTTGTATCGTTGTTACTATACTGTTAGTATCCGAGCCTTTAGCTGTATGTTTCTTTGTTCTTCCAAATAGATATTTTCTTTTACTATTTACCTCATACGAAAAATAAAAGAAAAAGGTAGACGTTTGCGATTATTCTTGGTTTCACTAAAATAATTGAAAGGGACTAGATCAAATAAAACAATGCAGTCGAGGCTCAGTGGAAGATAATCTAATCATCCCAAGTTATTAATTCTAGAAGAAAAAAACATGAGCTTGGGAAGAGACGCGATCTCTTACACCAAAGGATAAAAAGTATGTAAATTAAGATAAAGATAAGACAAAAAGAGATAAAAGCGCAAAAACGCAAGAACTCACGAAGAATAATGAAATTATTCCACTCGATAAGATTTTGACAAGAGCGACAAGATTATCTGAAGGTGAACTATATAATTAGTCATTCTCATTCAGAACTCATTTCATCTAAGAGTAAAAGATACGTCCTTCACGAATGTCGGGACCTTGGGGCGTCTGATCCTTGAAACCTTGAAAGCTGTCTTGAGCAAGACCAACATTTTAATAAAAATGAAATTCTATGTAACTTTAGATAATTTTACCGTTTATTGCTTCAACAAGGTCTTTAATTTAAATATACGTGGGAGTAAAGTGACTTAGAAATAAACTTGGTAATAAGAAATGGACTTTAAAAACCATAAATTCTTTTTCATACTGAGCCACAATATACAGAAGATAATTTAAAAGATTCTGTAAAACAACTAAAAAGGTTAATAAACATCAGTTGTTTCTCAACTGCCAGTATAATTTACGTCTGCTACATTAGATTAGCGAATGCTCTTCGAATACAGTTTGTAAATACATCTACTCAGAACCAGAATTAACCCGGACATATTTATGGACTGGAAGCTAATTATCTTACACTTGTAACAGCACTGCAGCTAAATTTGAAACCCCGAGAAGTTTTAAAGCCAACACGTATTTCAATATTCAAAAGGAGTATTCCGCTTGTGTCCTTAACCATCCTTCGATTAACATTAAAACAATACCGAACCCAAACTTCTTAGTACGAGTTTCTATTCCAATATTCAAATGAGTTCAGTGGTGCAGAAACTCCAACGTTTAGTTTCGAGTTGGAGCGACAGAACTTGAACCGAAACATTGTTCAGAAAACATTCTGCGGTTGACTACAAGCAAGTCTACAACACGGTTATGTCATAAACGTTTAGTGGATTTCAGTGGAACAATGGCGTTAAGGCTGGAGACGAATATCGATTTGCTCGCTATTGCTCCTTTATTTCTTAGAGTAATAACTAGAGCTGTTTGTGCTAAAGTATTTCTCGATTTGATTTCTGTATTGCTTGGAAACAAATCATTCGATTCACAATTCGCATTATTCAACGTTAATACTGTTTCTATTTCTACTGCCTATATAAAAGCGAGCATATCAGTTTCATTTTACGATTACTACCCAATTAATTCCAAACTGGTAGCATCTACCAGTTAGCCATTTATACCATATTTAGCTGAACCGGTGTGAGTTCAGGATAATGGCGGCGCATGCGTCACCAGGCGCCGGGGACTTGTCGCGACAAGAACACCAAAATAACCGACGGATAGACAGACAAACGCTACTTGAATAATTTTAGATAAGTTATTTGCATGCTATACTACAAACATTTTGAAGTAGGCTCGGCTTATTATTGTACACTTTCAAGAAATTAACTGTAGATACGACCGTTTACGTGTAAAACTATTATTCCATTTCTAATAGAATATCAACCATATTATTATGAGTTAAATTCGCAGTTCTAACAAGTTTAAATATAATATTTAAATACCCTCTATTTATTTTAAGAACGCTCCGAAATCTGGGAGAATTCAATTAGAAGGAACAGCAGTAACATATAACGTGGGCACATAAGTACGTAATACAGTTAGCTACGAGAAACATCGTCTCGTTGAAACTGGATAATTTTCCTTTATACCGCCGGAGCTCGGATCTCTTACTTAATTAAATATTCAAGACAGATTAGTAGCTAGTCAAGTCAACTTACTTGGAGGTTGGAGCGAGATCGTCTCGGCATTACGCCCACCACTTCTCCCTTCATGATCGATTCGATTACTGGAAAAATAAGGGTAAAGTTAACATTGGATTTATTGAAACACGAGTAGGATTTGGTCCTTGAAATATCTGCTAAGGTATTGATGTTAGGTATATTATTACAGTGTTGTTGGGAGTACAAATATACATAGTTCCGCCAACGTGACAACCAACAATCTCTGAACGTGAAACTACTTCAATTCGCCAAATGTGTAATATTCCTAAATAGCAATAACAGTTCAAAGTATATCCCAAACTTATGCTTAGATTGGATATCTAAAATCAATAGAATTTCTTCGAAAAATAAAAGATTTTTTATGTGGGTTTATTTTAACTGAACTAATTCGATGTATCCTTTGTACCTCTAGCTAGATAATAGGATCTAGCTCTTTAGGAATAAAAAACTTGAAATATGCTTCCTTTACTCAAATCTCTTTTTCGTTTGTTTCGACCACGGAGGTTTCGACTCTCATTACTCTTTAGACAATTCTATTTATTATTTATGGGTTCTTAGAAAAGAATTTATTTCTCCCCTTCCGATGCTTGTCTGTTCCTAGTTGCGCTAAGTCACTTGTAACTAACTGTAAGCGTACCCATATATTCTTTCTTCAGCATAATGCAACGTCAATTACTAAGGCTTCAATCCAATTATGCACGTAAAAGTATTTACAACACCCATCCTATGTTCTCATTGCAATATAGCCGTTGGCACACACGGTTGCACAATCTTATATTGCACTATTATTAGTCTGTCAGCTGCTATCTAAACAAAGGATCGATTTATAAAAGATATCTTCGCATTCATAGCTCTACATTGCCCCGAGCTATTTTCATTGTTTGATGAAACTTGTACGTGTACTTAATAATTTCTCAGACAGTCTAAACAAAGAGAATCCTAACTAATGAACTTTCTATTTTTTGTACAAAAGTAAATATAAGTGTACTTAGGTGCTTATTTTTTTTTCGAATCCTTCAATTTGTTAAAAAGGTTAAGTGCCAGATATGATTGTTTACGTTGTCTCGTAATCGGGTTAGTAGTTTAGATAAAGATTTATATTGTCGACCTCACAATAAGCTGTTGAGCGATATCTATTTAAAAATACATTAAGTATAAATCATAACTGTGCGTGGTGGCCATTGTTCCCAGATGGCCGAAGATTGTTCACTGCAACGAGTGGGTTATGTAACCAGACCCCATTGTTTCCATGTACCCACATTAATGTTATCGTAATCAATCATGACGATCCTTTTAATCGTTAACCAGAATAATGGTGCGTAATGTGACAATGCGATACGGTTTTGCATTGTTTGAAGTCCATTGGCTGATTACTTTAGGTTCGAATTGTGTGTGTTGTATATAGGAGTTATTGTAAACGATCTTACCTCCATCGCCTAGGAGTCTCATCTGCACTAGCGAAGGATCTTCGCTGTGCTCCTCCAAAACTGTATCATCTGTCACAGTCAGCTCCTGAGAACAAGAAATAAAAACTTTATTACTATGTTTTTCTATGAAACAACAACATAACCGGATTCTTAGAAATCGCGTTGTTTATAGAACCACATATCGCCTATGATGATCCGATACCGTTATAACACCTCGCACAACTCCGGCTTCGCAGCGGCAGTATCGTTACTACTAGCGCCATCTAGTTTTAAGCGTACACATCGTCATACTTAGATGTAGGCGGTTATACGATAGTTTGATATTTATAAGAATCCATAGAATATAAATGAGTACGAAAGAAACCAAAAAGGCCGTCTCATAAATATTTTGTTTAGCTCTTTCATCGACGCTATTAATAAATTTCCATTCCATCATACAAACAAGAATACTCATAGTATAAGAATTACCAATTTCTTCGAAAGTAAACACGAAGTTTGGCAGGTGTTTTATATTCGTAAGCAAACAAGATTCCCTAAATTCCCATCTAAACTTTCTCACGCCCGAGCGCTGTTCGGTAGAATATGGCGTAAACAAATACGTCTCTGTTTTATGTCGCTCGTCGAGTGGATACAGGTGTTTTAAGCGAACATAACCTTGAACGTACCTACCTATTAACTCCGCCTACCGTGAGTTTAATCAAAACCGAAAATGTATTCACAAAAACACCGTCTGGATCGTTTTTTGTGATCTAATTCATACGCACGGATGATCTTGTAGTGACAGCCTTTGTAGGATGAATCATTTGAGTACCGACGAACGACACGTATTGTTAATCGAAAACGACAAAGATACTATGTAACGTTAACAAATTGTAGAGCACGCGATTCTCAAACATGTCAATAAAATAAACAAAGAGAGTTGTCGATAAACATGTCGACAGCCGACAGACAAAGTTGAACGCAAACTCGCGAGAAACAAAGAAGAAACTTGAAGAAAGTTACTTGAGAAACAGGGAAAGGGGGCGGACGAGGGGGTTACTCAAAACTTCGACGTTTCGGACTCCAGTAATACGAACCTCGCGAAGTACGAACGAAGTTTTCCACTCGCTAATTCGCAGTATAAATTTGTTTAACGTCTCAACTTTTTAACTGTAATTACTTAGCAAAGTTCGGGATAGATTGAAGTACTCCGAAACTCTGGCAGTCTGTGAAGAGTTTGATGAGTTATTGTAATAATTGTAGTTGGCAGTTCGCAATCACCAACCCGAACAAGGACTACTAGAAGTCGTGAGGTTTATGCGTCTTTTTAACTTTGTGCACGCCTTCATTTTGTTTATCTTTTTAGATATAATACCAACTGATAGACGTATTCAAGTACCCAGGCCTTGAAGAAATTTGCAAGATAATGAGACTAGTGCTATTATCAAGTAGCATCTTTGCAAAGTAGCAGAAGACTTTTTAACTCATTATTTATCTACAGAGTTTTTGAGTATCGAAAAGAAATTGAGAAATAAAGAGAAATTAAACCCCATTCAACCAGTTTACCTGCCAATTATAAAGTACCCACGTTCAAATAATTATACCTTCAAAACGTTTTATATAGAAGAAAGACTTAAAGGAGAGTGGGCAAAAATGTATGGGAGCTGGTCTACCTACTCAACAGTGATGTAACATACGTCGTTGAATAGGTAATTGTGTGTACTCCATTTTGTTATATGGCCGTTAAGTTGTAGGTAATGGGGTTCTCGAGATATTTCCCAAAAACAAGCTAAAGCAAAATAATTTCGCCGAATAGAACAATAATGCAATTTTTCATTAACTATGGCTACATAAGTGATCAGCGACCGTGTCGAACTTAGGGGAATTGGTAAACCACGCCTCTCGACGCGTGCGTTTTGTTGGAAAAAGAGCGAGCTTTAAATATTATGGCTTATTTGGCATATTTAATATTTGCTGAAACGATAATCGACACAATGATCGCTGAGTGCACATCCCACATCTCGACGACCTCGTCAGCCAAGTCAAGATACTTGATCTTCTTGTCATTCTCGGCCTTCACGAGGTTCACGGCATGTGGGACTGTTATGTCAACAATCATTGCGCGCTTGTCTACGTGATCCACCACCATTATATCAGGCTTACTGGCTACAATAGTCCTGTCAGTGATGATAGATCGGTCCCAGTACAATGTGACATTGCTATTTTGGAGAACTGGGTCGGACACATACCCATAGTTCGGTACTTCCGATTCTACAAGGCGGTATTTCAGAGCAAGTTGCTGATGAATGATCCTGGCCACAAGGTTGTGCCTATACAAGTACTCTTCGCTAGCTAGATGAGAACACCTAGAGATAATGTGGCGGATGAGCCAGTGGCATGCCCGACAAATGTCAACCGTGCCATCCTTCACAATAAATCTCCGGTAGTTATTCGTAATTGTAGACAAAACCTTCGGTTTTCCCAAATAGGTCACCGAAGGCAGGATACGGACGCTAAGAAATCTACATCGGGCCAATGTAAGGCCCGGAAAAAGCGTCCGTGAAGCTCTTTACTCTGCCATACCTCCTCGCGATCTCCAGCACTACTGATTTGCTCCAGTTTTATTTAGCCAAGGAGAGCGGGGTGAGGCCCTTATGCACTGCCATGCCATGCACCATCTTGGTGCATTCCCACGTCGTCGGCTAAAAGGGAAACGTCCCTGAGACTGCATATCTCGCGGTTGTGGAAAGTCTTAGCATTTAAGAAGCCACGACCTCCACACTTCCGCGGAATATTCAGTCTCATTACCGATGACCGTGGGTGATGCATTCGATATGCCGTTAACAATGTACGGACCCTCCCATCCAGGGCATTGAGTTCCGATAGAGTCCATTTTAGTATGCCAAACGAGTACATCAATACCGGCATGACCCACCCGTTGAAGGCAACCCTGCTTCCGCCTGATAAAAGACTATTAAATACTTTTTTCAGGCGGCCAAAGAAGCGCTCCTTCGACGATTGCTTCACGACAACAGATTGATGCCCAACGCTTCCGACATACCCAAATACTTATTGATCTCCGTTAAAGAAAGGGATCTAAGGTTTATGGATCCCGAGAGTTAAACTCCCTCGGACTCCACAATCTCCCCTCGCTTGACATACATGACCGCACATTTGTCTACACCAAATTCCATCCTGGTGGCGCTACTAAAAGTTCATGTTACCTTCAGTACAGCTACATCAGTTATTATTATTATTATTGATGTGTTGTCTAATGTGATTACCAATCGGGATAACTAGAAAAAAGAACTTTTTGAAAATAGCAAACTGTTGTTACTAAAGTGTAATCAGTTAAACAGCTGAGTGATTAAGACATGTGACGACTTCATGATCTTAAAGCAGTAAGGCAGCGGCGCTTATATAGCTATAGTTAATGAAGATTTGCACTAATATTCCATTCAGCGAAATTAATTTGCTTTAACTTGTTTTTGGGAAATATCTCGAGAACCCCATTACCTACAACTTAACGGCCATATAACAAAATGGAGAACACACAATTACCTATTCAACGACGTATGTTACATCACTGTTGAGTAGGTAGACCAGGTTGCCCACTCTCCAAAAAAATAAAAATTCCACCAACATTAAATAGTACAGCAACAAAAACATTTTACAAGCAATCCAAAATGAAACGTTTCGTTTGGATACGTACAATACAACTTCGACATCGCCATCCTCAAAGGAGAGGAGATGAAAGAAAAACAATAAAGTGTTTCAATAACGCAAAACAACAAAGTTTGTTTAGAGAAGTTAGCAAAGGGGTGGATGGGGTGGAACGGAGCGCCCCAAATCCACCTACACGCCACAGTATCATCGATACAGCCTGTTATACCTACACTAACAAATGCCCCAAATATATAACAGATTATACTTGATTAAATAACCTTTAAGCTGATTTCACGCTACCCAGGATCGAAATTAATACTGTTATAGGAAGTATGGCTGCTAGGCAACGAACAGAAGGTATTATGGAAATAATTAAAGGAAATGATAGTACAATAATAAATTAATAAGCATTAAGACCGAACACGCCGGCAGACGGTTACAACTTCCTCTCATAAATAAATTATGACCAATGGTCGTAATAAATGTATCGAGTAATGAGCATAGCGGTTCAGCTGGTAAAAAATATTGGATGGAAAATAATAACATGGTTATAGAAGAACGCGATAACATCAATGATGGTTGTTAGTTGTTCATCGACTATCGAGATATTTTTATGCAGAGTATAATTGTGCGATGTAATGTAATCATTTTAAGCATCCGACAAATGATGTGTTAATCCACAATAAACGTTTCTCAAGACGTAAGCACGAATTTTTCATACATAAAGTTTCCGTTTGATCATAATACCGATAAGTAGTTCATACGATACCTTGTTTACATTCTTTGCAAATGTATATCGAGTTAAGTACGCGATACGTGAGTATACATGGGAAACTAATATTATGTAACAAGTTAAACTGTTTGTTAGATACCAGTTAATAATATAGTGGGCCGGCCTTGATCCGTAAACAATGTACGGTTGGCGTTTCAAGTAGGTCTGTACTACAATACGGGCATGGAATTTGAAATTATGGTTATTAATATTCAACTAGACTACACCCAGCTCCCCTCGCATAGATTAAACTCAAAGCAAACATGCGTTAATTCTGTATCCCTAAGAGAATAACGCTCCAAAGTAAAAGTAGCTTAATATTTTCAAACACATACACGTATTCCTCTTTGCAAAGTTTCATCGCCTTCATTCTCATGAGACTAACCCGTAATAAACGTACACAATTTACCAGTTATGTTAGTTAGAATCGCTATCAAAGACGACACTGTTTTAGGACAAGCTGTGGCATTAAAGAGGATCTAATGGACTGCATGTAATTAAACGGCACTCAGTCCTACACATGACACTTCGATCACGGAATTCAATTAAATCTCCATCAGCGTTACCTCACACGAACGCTGTTGACATAAATTGAATCGCTGTTTTACTAACTTCTTATACACCTACATAGTAGACGTTGGCAGTTACTCGGACATGTAATATGTCCATGGTTGCCTTCGAATTAACGAGTTCCATCGAAGTACTTAGTTATCCATCAATAAGCAGTGAACAGGTTCCACATTTCCAACTGGCGCCCGGTGACCAATACAGAGGCAGCGTTATAATTGGAAGCATGTGGAAAGTTCAGGATTCCGTGTATGCTTTTATGGTGCGACACAGCGTTCTGCAGAACAGGTTTCCATATGTTGATCAAGTAACGAACACGCTGCTCAAGTTGTTTCGTTACTTATGAGCGCCTTTATAAATTGAACATCGTTGTCGGATGCCATCGCGTTCAATAAACCAAACTGGTTCCCTCCAGAACTTCCCGCTTTGGAATTATCTCGTAGAATTTCTTGTACAGTTACCTGTTCATGTTATAATGTTCACCTGCACTCAATTATTTAAGGTATTCCTTCGAGATCCTATTGTTTACAAAGGCAACGAGATGGGTGATAAGAATTCACGATCGTATTATCTTAATGGGTTTTGTTATATCCTGTTCGAAATAGATAATTTTAAACGACTTATTAATGATTAGGAAGTTGACACAAAATCCTTTTTGTTTTTTCTTCTACGACTAAATTGTTTTGCATTTAAATATTAAGTGGATAAAAGAGACGAATCTTTTTTGAATCTAGATTTTCTTTGAGGTAAGTAAGTATATTTTTATGACAGATTCTGATGTCGATCGTCAATCATAATTCTTTATTGGAAGTCGGAATTGGTTTCGTTTAATAATTGGAATATATAGAAATCGGTATAGTTTCTAGAGGCAATTTAATTCGTGCAGTCAGTCGTTATGACATGAATGAAATTAAACCGGTCAGATTAGTTAAATCCACTCAGATAAAAAAACACTAAAATATGTAGGCATATTCACATATTTTACAGAAACTACGTAAAAAAGCGTAAAAGTATTTTAACGCTCTTTACAGCATTATCTTGGAGTTATAACGCTATTTGTTACCTACATTCTTTTAGAATCTAGTGTTCTACAAATCGCTGCGATAAACCTTAGCCCAGTGGGTGCCTACATATTTCCAAGCTTTTCTTAGTAACTTAGCTTAGTCTTGTAACATTAAACTATCTAATCTTGATTCATGGAACTGCTTAGAACGTATCGTAAACTGGTGCATTCATTAATTTGCCTTTTCCTAACTATTTTGGATTTGGTTTCCAGTTTTACCAGATACGGTTAAATATCACTCTACAGCAGGCGAATGCTTGTCCTTCGGAACTTAACTACTATCGAGAGAATCAATTAAACGGATTGATTGGTACGGATTTAATGGATTCAATCAATCGGCCTATCGTATCACAAGCCTACTCGGGATAAGCGGATATTTGATTGCACATAGAACCATTAAAAGGCCACGTCGAAAAATTGAATTGCTTCAAGTTAAGCTCTTGGCATCAAATGTATTCGAGGATGCTATAGTAAAGCCGTTCGAAGAGAGAAATCATCTAAATACCAATTTTATGTCCATCCTTGGACATGAACTTCTCCTAAGTAACTGTCAGGTGCGACAATTCTTGGGTAGGTAAGCTCCACAGGATTAGGCACAGCGATTCGTTATGCACTGCCCGCATCCTAAAAATCCGACATACGTAGGGCTCTGATCGAATAGAGGTGGACCATAGTTTTCCGGAAATCTATGAAGGGTGATTAAATTAATGAATATATGATAGTACTCACTCCAGTATGCTCGTTGACTCCAACGATGACGGCAGTATACCATTGCGTGGCACCGGCAGACCGATACACCTGGGCCCGGCAGCCCCCAAGCACCGAAGGAGTGGTGGTCAGGATCCGCTGGCCGTCTTGTATGGTCTTCCACTCCGCGGCTTCGGAAGACAAGGCGGAGAGTACTGTGGCGTCTAAGCCAGCGTCTGCACCGGCTTGTCGAGGGTCCCATTCCTGGAAAAAAAACATCAGGTAAGTTTGCAATGTATATAACTGGAGTAAGAGTCTAGATCATGGTCTGGGTATTGAGAAATACATCTTTTATATATTTTCTATAGCAAGACCAAATAAAGGCCTTGATTATGTTGCTGAAAGGTTTTTCTTTATAAACAAGTCAACTGACGTCAGTTTCTAAAGAATTTTTAACCCTAGTTTGTCGTTTCGATTATAATTTAGGTTCAATATCTTACAATAGCTATTGAAAGAATCTGCTGTGAAAGACAGAAACCTCTTTAAAAGTTTCTTGTAAAACCGACAGTAAAGTGACTTCGACAGCTTTGCCGGTATTCTATCCATTATTTTCTTTTCAAATAAAATGTGTCTTGTCTTCATGTCTTAGAATTGAGAGCGTAGCTTTCTAAAGATAATAATTGGAAATGACGAATTTCTTACGAAACAATTTCAACCGAATAGCCCTTGAACTTTTTACTTTACTTGCGACATACGACGAGATGTAATTGTAAGCAATTCGCAGAATGTTGTTATTTTCTTGAAGATGAAAGATTGTACATTATTAGCGAGTACTGTTGTCCCATTATTGCTTGGGTAACCTTTGTCACAAGCGTTTCACGACAAAACCAATCGGATTCGTATTAGAAAAGGACTTTCTTTGTTGTTTTGTTAACATAGGTTGCTTAGATAATAATACGAGCAAATATAGCTTTGCCTTTCTCAGAAGTAATTTCATTACGTTTCTATTCCAAAATGTTTATGTAAGTAACAAAATAAAAAGTTACGTCGACTATGTAATATAGCGAAACAAGAAATGTTAATCAATTGAAACAGTAATAATTTCCAGTCGACCTGCTACAGTTTCAACATAATTTAACGCCTATTTAGGTATAATGTTTATGTATCTATGTGCCAACTCGTTTAATTAGCATCATACATGCAGGTAGCACACAAACCTAACGCCGACCAGAACATAAATCTATATTTATTAATTAATTAATGCAGAACATTGATAGTTGCCTCTACGGCCTCGTATCACATGTAAACATTATGCCCCACATTATGGTACACCTCCACAAATCAACATTAGTATAGTTGCCCACGTATATCGTGTTAAGTGCAGCAATAATTCACCGTACACACACAATCTACATACACACACATGAAGATACCTGTCCGTACGCCGGAGTTGAACGTGCACACGATTGCACTAGTATTTATGTCAATGTTACGACACACACATTGATACAAAACGCACACCTGTTTCAGTGTATTGCATACAAGCCAGTGCCCGGCGACAGACGTATCCGGTGCGTTGAACCCGCCCCCCTCCCCCCAGCTCGCCCCCCTACAAACGGCTGTTATATCTACATGTAGACCTACTGTATCCGCCTTGTTTGCTAACTAACGCTATTGGACCATTCAGGGTCACCGGCGCTGTGTGGACAGCTTGCTTGAAAGTATTTGTGGGGCGCCAGCAACGAATTTTAACACAAAATTCAAAGACAATGGAAATACAATTGTGTAATTATAAATGTAAAGGATACAGTTAGTAACTTAGTACCTATCTTTATAACATAAACTGTTCAAGGTGACGCTATCGAGCATTGCAAATGTAATTTAGAAAAGCAGAAATATTGCTTCGCTTGCCAGTAACCTTATACTGCGGAACGAATGAGAACGCTTTACGGATGAAACGACGGAATACAATGAAGCCCTTTTCACGGTCAAATCATTTTCCGATATTATGGTCTGGAAAGCTAACGTAGTAATCGTAAGCGGTAAGTATTTGTCAAGTCACGCACTGATGAGCGTGGCGGAGCGGCGCGGGTGACTCAGCACAGCTCAGCAATGGTTACGCAACGTTGCCTGCAGCCATTACTGTTTATTTTGCTCGCGGGTCGCTCTATTTGGTGAGATTACGTCGTGATTAATACCGGGGCCGTGGCCCTAGGATCAGGCGACGGATTAGGCTGGTTTTGTTTGAGAAAGTGATGAATATTAATATTCTTAGCTCTGAGTCTGCGTGGTCACCTCTGACAAATGAAAGTTTCAAGTTTATTATGGCTATCAATTTTATCGCCTTTGTGAGTGAACTTTTTCACGAGAGGTGTTAAAAAGTTTGAATGCTTCTGAGTTTGAAGTGTGGGAATATGCTAACACATGGGTATGTCGGTATACTGTTGTATAACGGCGTTAAGTGTTGTATCTCTGACCTCTGTTACTACCTGATATTGTGTTGATATTACTAAAACATACAGGAGGGAATAAGATAATGTTACGGTTACTTTTATATTTTTTTATACCTAGCGATTTTGTAGGTCTTAAAAAAGTCAGCAAAACTCGTCGCTACTTATTAATAATAACATCATCCTGTTATTGTCCCACTGCTGGGCAAACGCCAGCTTCTCATACAGAGAAGACATGAGCATTGATCAACCAAACTTGCTCAAGCCGCCTTGAGCAAGTTTGGTTGATCAATGCTCATGTCTGGTAACTGGTAATTTCAGACTTAAATAGATTATAAGTCTAGGTTTCAAGATGTTATCCGTCACCATCGTCAGTGATGTCTTAGACAAGCTTAGAAAATACGTACTGAATTGAAAAAGTTACATTGATACTTGCCCGGTTTCAGACCCACAAACTCATGCATAAGAAGCGCCTCAACCACTGCAAATTGAAGCTGTTCCAATCCAAACAGCAAGTCCTTATATAAAGTTTTCCGTATACTCTGCACTTCTACACAATCGGGTATCTAGCTAGGTACCATTCCACCAGGAAACCATTACGTCTGGCACACATTTGCGTCTCCCGCCACTCTCATTCAATTTCCTGCCAGCGCTCCGACTAGCTCCCAGTTCGTGATACCACTGATAACAGGTTTAGATTTTACTCCTATAGAATCTATGTACAATTTCTAATGGTATTTATTCCTAAGCTATTGCCTGTATTGGGTAACGCAGATATTCAGGTAGTTTATACAACCAACGGTAATTCCTGCAATTACCTTCGATACCCCTATTAATGTTCCTTTCGTATCTAAGATCTAGGCAGCAAATAAAGATCACATATCGGTGGTAAGATTCTAACTGCCCATAATTTAGCTTCTAACGATCTTGCCTACGATCACTAATACGTAAACGGATACCTTACATCCGTATAGAAATTAATATACAGTTCGGATTCGAAAGCACAGAGCGAATACAAATATTTATTAAATATTCGTCCATTATTCACCGAACAACACATTTGAATTCGAACGTAGAACAATAATAAAAGTAGACGCTCGAAAAAATCCGATGTAGAGTTTCACAAGTGGCTTTATTGCGAACTCTAAAAAGTTCCCGGAGCGGTCATAAACGAAAGGTTTTAGTTCCCTTGACAATGCACTCATGCCATATCCATCAACGGAGATGAAACGTCTGGCGTATCCCTCCCCCTCCCCCTTCCTGCACCGAGGAAAATGTGAACACTTACAGCGGAAAACATAAATTGTGCTTTTGTTATTCACAACTCTACTCCCGCTCCGTTACAAGAATGTATAAAATTATAATGAACCATTGTATTACCAAAGGCTGTGCCTGAAAAGCTTGACAAATTAATCTTGGGAGGTTCAAAGCGTTGCGAAAATTAAAGAAATAATTCGTTAAGTAATTCTGTAATAAAACGTACAATGGCGCCTAGATTCTTTGTTCTAAGCTATAAGTATTAATTTAAGTAAACAACGAAGTATAATTTAAGATCCGTCTTTATTTTAAATATTGTAATAGTCATGTATAGAAATCTAATTACAGCACAGTATCAAAGAACAAAGCGAATCCGTCAAAGATACGACATCATATTATTTTCTTTCAATAGAAGTGGAGACAAAGAAATATTATTTTCACTGTTTCTTGGGTATTGCTATTGATGTCCTTCATAAAATAGGAGCACGATCAAAGTAACATTGTCTCGTATCTAACACACGCCTATATCAGCCAAAACTCCCCATTGCTCCCCATTCCTTCCCTAGTTGGGAAGGGGAGGTTGGGGAGTACCGGACAGTTGAGTAAGCTAACTGAAAACAACTTTACTCGTTTAAATTTTGCGGGGTACAGTTTCTGAGTTGGGTTGCGTGCATGCTGACGACAAAGTTAAGAAACTCGAGATAAAGTTTCATTGCCGGCTTGCTAATTGAGTTTTTTAATTATAAATACTTTTTTTTAAGTTTTTGGTGATTTCATTATGTTTTTTTACGTTCTGACGCACAAATAGCTGCTTGTAGAATTGCGTAATTAAATATTTATATATTTTTTTACGTTTGTTGCTAATTTGCAATTTTTAATTGAAACTTATTTCTATATTACTTGCCTAACTCCATAATTTTAAGTAAAATTACAAGATTACTATCTTATAACATGAGGAATCAGTAGAGTTCCATTCTTCTTTGAATATATTTCCCTTTATTATACTAACCTAGTAATTAATAATACAGCACGTGTAGATTACAACAATTCAGTAAACTATCCGCTCGCCCGTCACACCAATAACACCCACCCCAGTCGCCAGGGCAATAAGGACTTACGTAATCTCCATTGTTCTCGGCTTGTTTCATTAATAACATAGAGCCAACTTCTTTATCTCGAATACCATAGATTACACCTAGTTTAGTTGAAACTCCTTCAAGAATTCCAACAAAGACAACCTCTAAGTATCGAAACTTTTTCGTTTACGATGTCAATTTGTTTTAATTGTATCCCTCCTCTTTCCCTCCAACGCGATGGAGAATTGTAAGTAATTTATGTACCATAATTGTGTAGGTGTACGAACTCCTAAGTAAACTGAAAATAAATTCTTTCACGTACATAATTAGTATAAATTACCGTCCGTAAAAGATCACATTCAGAAATTTAATTTCATATCAAGTAAAATGTCAAAAAAAGGAAAAGAAAATAACTAAAGATCGGGAGCACGGCTCGCTGGCGTTGAAAGGAAATTTAACATTAATGAACATCCCTTTTCGTAATAATATTCTGCTTAGGGTCGCTGAAGCGTTTGTATGTCTTCACAGAATAAATTACTTTCTCAAATCTTAACGAATCGCCATGTTTACTTAAATATAAATTGTTTATCTTGTTACCTTATCTACGCATTATAAAACAAAAACCTAGTTAGTAGTTAAGCGTCGAAAAGATTGCGGAAACACATAAAATGACGAAAAAAAAATCTATTTCAATATTAATTGACAAAAAACTACCGGTGTACACAAATACTTTTCCCCGGCTTCATGGAACATCAAATTGAAAGATGACCTTCAATACAAATCTTAATTGAAGACGTACAAAACTCGAGGGGTACCTTTGTGATGAAATTGCAAAACAAAAAAGAAATTGGCTTTTGCGGGGTAGCAGCCGATCAATCATAACGTTTCCACGGGTGCGACGTGGCCGGGGCTAACCGAAAATAGCACGACAGTCGGCAATACCACCATCCACCTGGCTCAGAATATGTATATAATAAAGGGGAGGTTCGGGCGGAGCGGGCGCGGAAAATCAATAAAGCGGGCGGCGAGCATCAAAACATACCGCGTCCCGCTCGCCAGATCACCTCGCCACCCTGCTCTCCCCTCCACCCTCGTCTCCCGGGGAAACCCTCCCCATGTTTGGCAGACATCGTCCTTGATCTCCCTACTTCGCCGAAGCTCGCGAGTTTGGATAAACACTCGTATCGTCTCATTGGAAATTGGGTCGCTTCCCTCTTTCATCTCTTAAACTAATAAGCTCTGCCTTTGATACGTGGTTCTTTTTACTGGCGAAGTAATACCGATTTTCTTTCGGTTATTTTTTGTATCTTCTACGCGTTATAATTTACAAATATGCGTATACATGTACATACTCGTATATTACTTTTTATCACGGATTTTCTGCAAAATGAGGACAGATGACATCGCAAGATGATTTTTCTCGGTACAAGTAGAATAGGGACCGAATTCCAAACTATCCTAATAATTGAAATATGTTTCAGAGCAGCGTACCAAAATAATTTCACGAGCTTTCCTAAAACGCTTCAAATTTTTCATTTTTCATTACAGAATTTTTGAAGTTCTACCGTTACAAAAATTTGTTTACACGATATACGTACATGGAATAGGTACCTACTTAGAAGCAGGTTTATAAAAAGTATAAAAAACATCGTGAAGAAAATTTCTTAAAAACTCGAGCTATTTTCGGTAACGTTTTTAGCGAAAGTTTGTTACTTTTCTTGGAACATAAATCATCCTCAAATGTCAAGGGCTATGGAGTAATAGGATTTTGAGATAAATATTTGAGTAGCTTTAAAAAGGAAAATACCTGGCGATATAATAATACAAATAGTATTTACACAACTGCCTCTGTAGCCTAGTGGTCCTAGCGCGACTGCTACACTAGAGGTCTTGGATTAGATTCCTAATTCAAAATTCAAATTCAAAGCATTTATTTCAATTAGACCATTTGCAGGCACTTTTGAGTTGTCAAGAAGTTACAGTTAAAGTTGAAGCTAGTTGCTCGAGGCCCTAGGTCGAGCGAAAAGTGTTTTAGGGTTTTTTCGGTAGCAGCTCGGATTTAGGATTTGTACCCGGTTAACGGCAATAGACTCGCCTCCTATTACATAGTATTTAAAAACATACTGGCGAACTGTGGGTTCAGATTGGTTACACCTCTGCCTAACCCTTCGGGAAATACAGGCGTGATGATGGTATGTTATGTTATTTACACAACATTTTACGTAATGGTTGAATAAAAAATATAGTGTTGTTCAATTGGTTACTTTTTACCCTCCTTACGTCAGCATGTAGAAATATTGTAAACAAGGAAAATATCAGAGGGGTATTCCCGTATTTTTACAACAGCAACCTGTTTAAAATACCTTCACAAATACCTACCTCCAATTAATTTACCAACAATTATGACAAGTTTTTGAAATTAATTGTCACCGAGATAAAATTTTGATTAGACTTAGAAGCTTTTTAATTACGGGTTTTTCCCTGTTCTATAAACAAACTGAGAGCTAAAAGTAAAACTGATAAATACTGATAATAAATGTTCAAACAGGTATAATAGTTCCTTATGTAGTAGAGATCGGATCACATCCAAAAAGTAATTCTCATTAATTTTATACATCGTTAACTTTATTTAGATTAAGATAAAAATAAAATCTGTAAAGTCTACTTTGTTGAAAGTAGATAGGTACCTGCTTTCACTTGGTGACTTATAAAGGCGTCGGATTTCCGCAAATTATATTTGATAATACAATATTTATATTATAACACTCTCATCGAAATTTTATTTTTATTAGCAATATCATGTAAAAGCCGGAAGCAGTTAACACACTTTAAACAATGTAGCGCCATCTATTGGCAACTTAATGTAAGCACCCAAGTTGGAAGTTGGGAAGCTTTTTAGTAGATTCCTGTGCATTATAGCTTCTGAATAATTAAAAACTCCTTACCAAAATGCATAGCTTTTAGTAAAATTCTAGCTGTGCATAAACAGTACCTATATGTAAACTACATTATACTGAATGTATAGCAATAAGACAATTTATAAACAATCTGAAATTTAATTACAAATAGGATTATTAAAAAAGTAAGGCGCTGTGAAAGATCTGAGATGGCCAGGTGAACAGAGTACTACCTGCTTCATAAATGAGAGAAGGGTTAGTCCGTCAAAAATACGTCGTTCATAGCAAATTCCACATATCTATCGACTGCTTAGTAATAGCAAATAAATAAATAACATTAACTAAAGCCAAAGCTGACCTCAAAAATAAATATTATTCATGTAAACATTCTAGAGATTATGTTATGTCACCTTCTTACATTCTGATATTGTCATTGACAGATTCTACATATTTATAGGTAGGACATGGTCATTATGGTCATTACATAATGGCTCGCAGTTGATAGGGGATGACGTCACAAAATTAAGTGATACTACTTGACCTATAACCTTTTATGTAAACAGTGACAAGTCAAGTAAGTTGTCACTTTTGTTGCATGTATTGCATTCATGAATACCTATGTTGTTCTATGTTTACCTAGTATTTTAAAGCTAAACAGTTTTTTAGTTGTTTGTTTAATAGCGCTAATCTCGTGAACAGTCGGATTCCAAAAAATCTTTTTGCATATGACAGCCAGATTAACGAGGAATACTTAGGGTAGGCTGTGTAATATCACGCTACGACCTACGGGAGCGGTGCAGAAACCAAAGATGTAACTTTTTGCGGGTGAAAAGACCACGTGGCCAGAAGCTATTTCTAATATAATTCTCAATCTTTGGAATCAGTGGAAATTATTATTTTCTAGCTTTACTTTCCTTTATGTAGGTAGGTTACTAGGTAGATAAAACAAAAGCCAACAACACTAAGTAGGTGAGTACTTATACCTAGTATTTACCTACATGACTATGTACAACATAATAATTTACTAACATAACATCACGCTTATTTTCCTCGAAGGGTTCTGTCTGCGTATTATTATTTATTAAATACAATACACATATGTTTATCTTTCTATCTGCTTAATGTCGACAAGAGTCATTACTTTCAAGTTTCAACCCACACAATTAAGTATTTATAGTAAGTTGGTAGTCGATTTAAAGCCTTAGAGAAGTAAGTACCTGGCTACGTGAGGAAATGTGCCCGCATATTCAATAATGTATTCCGAATGGCACTGGACCGTGTCGGTTGTTGTTGGAACAATGACCCGTAGCGCCACCTGTCTTGTCACACTCGAACTACCGGTAGCACGTTGTACCGCGAAACGTTTTTCGAGAATATGTGTATAGCTTTTTATTACGGGATGCGCTAAGGTTGTTCGTAAAATTCGTTTTTTTATTCAATTTTAATAATTCCATTACAATTATCAATATAACTCTCCAAGCATAATTGGTCGCAGACGTCATGTTTTCTTTAAATACGCATATATACGGGTAATTCTAACTTGAAGAGTCAATGATTTATTTGTGTCAATGATTTTAATTACTATAATTGTTTAATTACATAATTATGATGGTATCGCGTCTTTTTATTATGATATCTCTATGCAGAGCTGCACATTGGAAAAACACGGAAATAAGATTGAATTTCCGGGCTATCCTAGGGCTTTCACCTTAAAAAGTGTATTATTGTTTCGATTTACATTACACTAAATTATTCCAGTCATTGCCATTTGCAATAGCCATTATAATGGAGAGAATCAAGTTATATACTCTAGGTATTATTACAGTTGAATGTAATAGCTTGTGATATTCATAATGTTGAACTAGCCTGCTGGTCAATACAAAGGTCATTGTTTGGAGGGAATTTAGCTAATATGTACCTGCCTAATTATGAGTGTTCATCATCATCTGCTTAGCCTTTTCCCAACTATGTTGGGGTCGGCTTCCAGTCTAACCGTCTAACAGGTTTACATAGAGAGACTGCCTATCTGACCTCCAAAACCAAGTTACTAGGCAACACAATACCTCTTGGTAAGACTGGTTGTCAGACTTCCTGATTTCTAACCATCCGTAACGACTGTCAAAGATCTACGAATAACGTTGAACGACGGGGAGTAACGGTGATGATGATTGATAACGATCTCCAAATTACGAGCATTATGACTTATGCTTGATGGAGGGAAGTGGAAATTATGTTTTTCTTACTCCTCCGCTAATCTTTTCTGATCAATTTCGTTGCAGGATCCAAGACAGTTGAATCGTTTCTCCGGGACTCGTCGAGCTTCATTGTCTCGGCGCTTTTCTTGTGGTCGCCACTGTTGATTCTGGCTTACAGAAGTTGCAGTGGTTTGGGAACAGTGTGGCGGGCTTGGCCCATAAAGATTATGACTTATAAAATAACACGCCCGTAAGCAGCTAATACGCTGCTACTAAGAAATTCTTGATAGAAATACTCAACACCATCCCCGACCTGGGAATATACTTAGAACCTAAATTCTTTTACAGTTTTTGCTAAATACTCATAGGGTATAATTTCTTACCTGAAAAGGAAGTAGGTTCGCGTAATCCAAGAAGTCCAACTGTTTGTCATGAAGGAATTCGACCGGCTGTGCATCTGCTTGGAGCGTCAGGTCAGCTGCTAGCGGCATGAAGGTCTAGAAACATTTGGATCATTAGTTAAACAGTATTTAAGAAGACGAGAGACTTGTAGCCTGCCTAACGTGGTAAGCTATGCTAATGGAGTTTCAGAACTAACTGAAAAGACAATTTAAAATACTTAAATTCAAAACACGAAGATCTCTAGAAATTTAGATTATTTAGTTTAGTACTGCTGAAGTTGCCTAATTTTTAATTCTTGAAAAATTGGTTGACTGGTGATGAAGTAAATTAGTTACATTTATAAATATGTATATAGGTAGGTTAAGGAATCAAGAACAAGATGAGGCCGATCTAGTTTTATGTATTTACCAAGTTCATAAATTCGAATTGTCTTGGAAGTTTATTCGGCTGCAAACCACGTTTTAATAGCTTATTCTACTCGCTACTAGATGGCGCTGTTTACAAACCGTATAAAAATAAAGATCATTCATTTTCTTAGGAGTGTCAGTCCAGGCAGGAGACCAAATAATTATGTTTGAACGTGATGATTGATTTATTGTAGGAGAACGAGACACTTCAAGTTATTAACAGTATAGGCATTCATTTGCAAATTATTGCAGGTACTTTACGGACCATTTTGTGTAACAGCGATTTAGGTATTTGCACGGGGAACTTGTAAGTGTTTTTAGAAGCAACCAATGATCTTGCAAATCAAATAATAAAAATGTATGGGAATGGGCAGCGGTAAACACGTTACTCATGTTACTATAAGCAGCGATAAGTAAGTTCTCTTTAGGGATGCCCAAAAAAAAATGACAAGGTCCTCAAATTTTTTATTTAAAAAAGAAGCCCATCAAAAGCTCGGGTTTCAGTACGAATCAAAACGTTCCCTGTGACCTCAGCAGACTCCCACAAAACGTGACCGACATACGTAATGAGGGGTGCGTGTGAATCTGACATAAATGGAGGTCGTACGGGACACGTGTGTGGAGCAACGTTTTGACGTCACCTTATAAACATCTAAAACATTCCCTCGTATATTGCGTTATTTTTTATATCAGACGAGAGAGGTTTTTATGTGTAGGCTTTTATTAAAGTAATTTCATTTAGAACTGCTGTCAAAGAATCTTCAAGATAAAGAGATGATAGAGGCTTTATTTATCTGTGGCCTGTGGCCTGTGGCTTTTTTTAGCTGTGTTATGTTATGAGTACGTGTTTGTAGTTAGTTTGTACCTACCCCAATAGGCAGAGGTGTGAGTTAATGTATGTTTATTGATTTCAGAAAGAAAGAAATTTCAGAAAGGTCGCGTGCGTAGTACCTACCTCCTCGTAACTGGCTTGTATGACAGGGAGTATGAACGTGGACGAGGCGAAAGAAATATGTAATTATCGCAGCAGGTGGCGTTCTGTGGTTTCTGCATTTAATATATTACTTATGACGGTCATGATAAAGTATGTTTTAAATTTTTACAGAGTAAAAGTTTTCTTGTTTCATGTATTAAAACCCTAAATAAGTCCCGATTTAGCAGTGACTCTTTCTTTTAATAAAAAAACTTACGTCATTTATGAGTAAATGTTGTGACATACTAGTAAGTAAATATTATTACGACTACGATAAAAACATGATCTTAGGTTTTTTTTTTTTTTTTAGACGGGAAATCATCAAATAACTTCCCCTGCCCTGGGCGGGGCGGGATGGAGTGTCAGACTTTTACTGACTAAAACCCGTCTATGTTCCTTCATGTGCCCTTTGCGTTCCGGGGGCGCGGTATCTCTTTCGAACAACCCGCAGCATGATCTTAGGTATGCGTAAAGTTTAATTCAGAACCAGTAGCGCCATCTATCAAAATATTAAAAAATATTTACCAAAGCCGGCCATTTCACGTCTTTTCCTTCGTGTGTTTTGGGAGCCCAAACAAGAGTTCTTTCGACTAAAAAAACACGAAACGTCCGTCGTGAATAAACAGCTACCCACTCGCGACGTTGCCAGTCTACACCGTCATATTCCACTAGAACCTGGAACAAAGAAAAAAATAATTAAGAACAATGTAATTTTATTAATCACATTTTAGAAATAGTCTCAGTGTAATAGCAGAGTTATTAAATAGAAAAATAGTAACAGGAACACACAATTACCGGAACCGCAAAACATTAATAGTACCGCCATCTTGTAGAGAGTAGCGACATTACAACGGCTGGAGAACATCAAGCTGTCTAAAGTTGTAAAAGTTGAACGCGTTCTGCCGCTAGATGGCAGTACGCGTATTCAACAGTCCAATGCTGCAGTTCGACCCCGCCCAAACACGACGCGGAGCGTGGGAAAGAGACTTGCATTTTGAAAGAGACAACAATAATAACAAATCAACTTTCTATCCTACATAACTACCTCATAACGTAGTAGCTGTTACTATCAAAGTTGCACCGATACAAACACGCTTTGAATAAAGTTTCCGCGAAGTGTGGAACAGAATATTTACTTGTACGTGCGCCATAGCATTAATATCTGAATGTTTGTTTATCTTATAGCTAACAAGACGTCTGAATAACTAATCTTGGCAACTAGTAAGATTGCTGATAGAGAGATATAGGTAGCTGTACCTATCTACTTGCGCAAAATTTATACAAATCATTGGTAAGATGATGGGTAAGCGAAGATGATCTAAATCTTCCAGATTGTAAAATATTCAACCGAATCGATGTTTTTAATCAAATTGAAATTAAGTACAAACTAAAATTATTGAAAAATATAAAAGTATGTGTGCCTCCTGGCTGCACCAAATGAATTCAAATCAGTAGTAATGCCAGACAGATTTTCAAATAAACCTTTTGATAGAGAGGTGAATGTTTTATCGTTTTGTATTCACTAATTTTATTTTTATACAATAGTAGCTTAGGCTATGATTCAACTATTTCGGATATTAGCCGGAACAAACAGACAAGCAAAACACTTTTTTTAAATTGGGTTTTGCTAGCACTTTGTACATAAACATAAATATTATATTTATTTTGTAAAAAACTGTAACTTTAACATTACAAACAGACACTTCAATTCTATTTATTTGTTAAGATATTTAAAATAAAGTTACAGACAGGACAACAATAAAAAATACCAGTATCTCTGTACAATCTACACTATTATCATATTCGTCCATAATCGTCATAATTGTCCCAGGCGTTACGTAACAGAGCGTCCTAATGTGACCCTCGGGAAAATAACACAACGTAACGTTACCAATGTCACCAGTTACTCCCACTGACACAGTTTTACTGAACAAACATTTATTTTTATAGTTATGTTGTTCTCTCACGATTTTCCTAATGCCAGCCCCAGTGCAAGGATGTTGAGTGCCTTAACCTTGTGTGACCATGTTCAGCCTCATTGAAATAGTTTATGAGTGACTACCTTCTGACCGCGACTACGTTACAGTGTGAAGCAAGTAGGTACCTATACCATAAAATATAGCCTATGGTACTCGGCAATAGTGCAGCTTTCGATCAATGAAAGATTTTTTATAATCTGACCAGTACCTTCGGAGATCAGTGCGTACAAACAAAAAAATAATAAGTAAAGAAACTCTTTAGTTTTATTGAAATAAGTAGCTTCTACCAGTGTTTTCATGCGTGTGAATTACGGATGCCTAATATTTTTGAAAATTAAATGAGCTTAGGAATAAGGTAACTTGCCACATGCGAAAGGATTTTCAGATTCGGACTAATAGTTCCAAACAAAATCTTCAGCTTTATAATATTAGTAAGGATACATAGATGAGATAAACAAGAACAAGGGTTGACAGTCAGCCGAGAGCACTGAGACGGTTTTACTTTGATAAGTTCCAAACTTCTAATAATTATCATAATATCGTTATCTGAGCCTCATTTCGGTTGGCTGCCCCCCAAATCTGGTACTTTGACTCCATCAGGGTCATCTACAGCACCTACTTAAGCTACTTGAAGCTATGCAATTAAAGGTCGCAGTAATGAGCAAATAATGGCAGATGCCCATCTAAAACCAGTTTAGTTAATGCCCTTCATTTGACTCGTACTTCAGACAATAAGGAGACAAACCATTTTGTACTGGAACATTACAATAGGACTGCTTGTATTGGTAGTCAATGTAATGATACAATAATAATACCATTATTGTCCCACTGCAGGACAAAAGAATATAAATACATACAGAGAAGGCACGAATATTGATCACCACGCTTGCAAGTCCAGGCTTCCTAACGAGGTTTTCCTTCACCAATGTCAGTGATCATCAGCATCACTGACATCAGTGAAGGAAACCGTTTTAATTGAAAGACATTGGTATTGCACCCGTAAAAAGGCATCCAGGGTTACGGAATTTGTACGATATAGTTACCGCAACCCTGGAACGCAAAGGGCATTAATTGTTCCAAATTAATTTGTTCCTCACAAGGATGGGTTTTAGTCAGTAAAGGTCTGACACTCCCCAAGGTCCACCCAGAACGGAAGAAGTGATTTCCCATTTACTAGGCAAAAGTATACCCGCTACATGCTTTTTGCCAACCATCAATTGGAGGCCACAGACAACTCAATAGAAAACCCTGGACCAGGGTTGATAAAAATCATGATTTTTATAAAAAAATCAAATAAATCAGATTAATTTGATTTAAATCGGATTTATTTGATTTTAATCAGATTTTTTTGATTTTTTTAAATATCGGATCGTTTTCAGTATGAACGACAGTTATTTATTAAAAAAACGTCATATTTTTTGTTAAATCAACATATTAGTTCTTTTATTAAGTCATTCTTTTATCAAGAAAACGAAGTAACATATTTATTTGCCTATTTAACAAAAATATTGTATTAAATTTATAAAAAATGCCATTAACGAAAATAAACAAACATATATTCTTCTAAAGGTAATTAAAAAACACCACTTCCATTTTGTAACATTTAACAAAAAATAAAAATAAAAATAAAAAAGACGATTCGAATAAAAAGAGAGATTTCAGGCGCGGGTTTAAATTTCGGGGAGCCCCCGAACCATATAATGATACCCATAGGCATATTAGCGATGCACACGTAATGTGTGCGCCGTAGTTCCTTAAGGGACGACCCTTTTTGGCTGTTTTGGTTGCAATAAAAAAAGTACTGATTTAAATCAACGATTTTTTTAAAAAAATCACTTGATTTTAATCGCGATTTAAATCACTGATTAAAATCAAATGATTTAAATCATATCATCCCTGCCCTGGACCATCACGATACTGTATTCAGTTAATTCAGTTAATATACTACTATTTTACGACTGTCAGACTATACTACTAGATTCTACTATCTATCAACCAGCTCCCAAACGACCAATAAAGTCCTTGATTAGGTACAACAATGAATTACGATGGCATTTTTATTTCCCCGTTTCATTTTAATTACCATAAAAGGCATTATTATACAAACAAGGCACACGAACAACACGGCTGGCTGGCATGGCGTGCCGGTGCTCGTCCTAGTTTCCATCGAAGCCCTACTGTCAGACCGACCTTGTCACAATATCTGAGTCTTTCTATATGTATATGAAGTACGTCTTCTGCCTTATGTGTTTACGGAATGTTTGTGTACAAAAAAGCATTTATAATTGACGCAATGCAAAGTGAAACCCTGATTACTTTTGGCAGGTGACCAAGGAGAGTGCCATGAAACAGATTATTGTCAAAGGAAATGGTAAACACCTACCTAGGTTGGTTATGTATTTGTTACGACAAGATTGTTAGTTTCCCCGGACTGCGGTAAAGCTCAACAGGAAGGAGGGTTATGGGTTTATCTATATGTATGAATATCCGTTCATAACTACCCAACGGCTAAATCCTTTTTTCGATAAGTAAATGGTAAGTATATAGGTATATAATAATAGATAGTGTGAGGAAATGTTTTTCTTAATCTGGTTTAGTCAAGCTACGGTGACATCGACGAAAATAGTAAGAGTACTCTAAATCTTGGCTGGAAACCACACCGCCAGGCAACTAAGCCAATAAATCCAGAAATATCAACAGAAAACTGAGTCATGACTTCAACATAAATCCTGGAACACACTCGGAAAGACTTACAAAGAGATTTTGAGGAACAGTATAAATAAATACCAGAATATTTCACCACAGGCAACGATTTAATTTTGTAACTTACCTACAAACGAGACACTGAGTTGATAATTAATGGGGTCATAGAATTCAATTAATTTTCAAATTACTACGCGTCAAAGAGGTCTCATTACAAAACGTGATAACAAATGTCACCTTTAACAAAATAATGAATTCGATGTTTAGGTAAGTAGTTACACCCGCGAAACAGGTTTTATTTCCAAATAGCATTACCGTGCTTACGAATAGCGATCACGTCAGCGAATGTGTAAATAAACATTGTACACACTGCACTGCATTCAATGCAATGGAAACCACGCTCTATCGTACAAAAAGATTGTTATACCACGTAATATAACCTCATTTTGTTTCTGAGAAATAAGCCGTACTTCTCGAATGTTGTTTGAATCAAACAGTCATACAACACACGCGCATGGGAGAGACGAGAGACCATAATATTTGCAATCTAAATGCCAGTAGCGGTACTCCTGATCGTAATTTTATTGCCTGCTTGCTATTCGTGATTCGAAAAGTTAGGAAAAATGTTTTGATCGTTTCTGAAGTCACTTTCTCTTTAGAAAGAAATGATTATCCCCAGTTTGCTTATCTCTCTTATCAGTTTAGTATTGTCTGTTTATCTAGGGTCGTCGTAGTGTCATGGACATCCATTAAAGCATTTGAGCGTAGTTTTTTTTACCAAAATGTCTAGCTAATTCAATATGCCCAATCTGTTACGGAGGTACCTACTTCATTACTATTCAGTAAAAACAGTGATATGTTTGGTTGATACAGCCCAAAGTTATACTTAGAATAAATTTAAAATTAATGAAGTTACATATCCAAAATCATTAGAATCACATTGAGAATTTTGACGTAGGTTGATTCGTTTAGGCAGAAATGAACCCAATTATGTTATCATTTAAGTTGTGAGTTTATCTAGGGTCGCACTCTCGTGGACAGTCATCATCGCATGTTCGTCGTGAAGCTAGAAATCGACCGCACGGCACACGTTTAATAACATTAAATTAGCCGGACATCGTGAGTTATGAGACATTTCCCTTTGTTCATAAATTACTGACAGAAATTATGTGAGAATTTTAACGAGGTGGTATAAAGCAGATATAGACGCGGTTTCGTAACACTTGTAGTGAAGAGTTTCTCCGTCTATCTATAGCTAGGACGGCTATACGTTTTCAAACAGAGACGTTTGAAGTTAAAACTCGGTCACGTTATACCTAATGCAAATGTACGACAGCATACACACATAGTATACTATCACGCCTGTATTATTAGAGGTGTACTAATGAAAACCCACACAGTTCACCAGATGTTTTAGGTCCCATTTAATAAGGGGAGAGCCTATTGCCATTAGTCGGGCACAATCCACACACATCCATCCATCCATCCATTAGTCACAATCCTAATTCCAAGCTGCTACTGTCAATTTCATAGAAAAACCCAATGTACCTAACACTTGGCTTGACTTGGAAATAGAACCGAAAACCTCTAGCTTAGCAGTCGCGCTTTGGAACACTAGGCTAACGAGGCAATCACGTACCCACGACAACGACTCTAATATTCTGTTTATTTTATGTCACCATTACTCACCATGTTTCATTTCACAAAAGCCTACGCAAACTTGTTAAACCTTAAAAAAAGTTCTCTCAGTAAGTAGAGGAACCTACAACAAGAAAATTATAATTAGCTACCTATATTCATAACTTCAGATTGAGAATAAAATACCTAGTTTTTGTTTAAAAGTAATTGAGATAAATTTTAGGAATCAACACAAAAATTATAACAATGGCCCATCGCCAGGTGCGAAAGGTACTTTACTATCTTGTAAACACAACTTTACAAAGAAAAACAAAAAGTCCATTTTCATTTTAAAAAAACCTATTGAACTTAAATAAAGTAAATATTTTTCATTGAAATGTTTTCGGCAACGGAGAGGATCTGTCCTAAATCAATGTTGTTGTTAATTTATTTATTTATTCAATCGTCTCTTCTTGGCCAAGCGCTGGAAACGACTCTGCTATTATTATTAGAAACACCAAGTACCTACGTCAAGGTTGCGAAACTGGGCCAAACGCGAGATTACTTATAGGCACCAACATCGCTATGTCTATCTCTCTTGAATGCAACATTTGAAAATGAACTATTGATAACCGTCGTTTCATTGGAGTGCCAAATATAGGGCACGCAGGTAATAAGGGCGAGCTCACAATAGACACTTTCTATATTCGATATAGTAGGTACCTACATTGATACTACAAAGTGTTGTCGCTATAATATTGTAGCCGTATATTTTTATATTTAATTCTGCGGATTTTTTGAATACTAAGTGGGTATAACAAGACGTGAATATTCATGTCTTGTTAATTTTCATGAAAATAATACAACTCTTATCTTAGCGACGGATCTCTAAAGATAAATAAATTCCTTAACAAATGTACACCCACAATTTCAACTACGCAACACCAAGACCACCTCTATCTAAGTATGTAATTCTATTTTCAAAATTTACCAATCCAGATGTTTCCTTTGTCTCAGCGAGCTTCAACAAAAAAAAAAGTTTCCCGCCAAATGAATCGATCTACATAGGTGGTGGTATAGGGCTCCAACGCTTCGCGGCGGCCGGCTTGAGGCGCAGCCCCCGTAAGGCCGGGTTCAGTGGGTCAATGAACGCTGTGCAGACGCGGGCGCGCGCGGATGGCGGACCTGTCGTGCGATCCGTTGCAAAACATTGTCACCGCCCGACCTTGGTTTGTGCCACGAGCGAGCGTGTCTCAGAGAAACTAAACAAAAGATTACTTATGGCGACGATGACGCGAGTATGTTGTAAATAGAAGCCATTTTTGATTTTCTTTTTGACTGTCAGCTAGTTCATCTGCACCTGCAGACTGATTCTTCAAGATTTTTCATCTTAGATAATGCTTAAATCATTCTTAGCTAGGTATGAATTCTCATTTGTTTAAAAAGTGTGAGTAATGTATAAAATAAAACTTCGAGGTAACCAACAAAAATATTTTAACTTTGAAAAATTAAGTTGAATCGGGGTCAAGTTAAAACATTCAGACACAACACTTCGCGTCAGACAGTGTAATATTATACCTAGTTTGTAATAAACGACCATCTTGCAATAAAACAGCTCATAATTACGACCATATCGATAGTGTGATAGACAAGTAGGTAGGTATGCATTATCATTGCGGAGGTCTTCGACTTCCAATCGCACATAATGAATGACACTTGACGGACAAATTCTATATAATTTGCTACAAGCTCCGGATACATACCGAATATCTGCGTTTTTTTTTAAGGCTAATAAAAAACGTACGGCGTAAACGATGTAGCTCAAAAAACTGCAATACTGAAGATTGGGTGGGGACGAAGGAGAAGATAGCGGATCACTTCCTCAAGAATTGGTTAGATGACACCATTTAACAACAATTCCAAGACACAATTTCTCTAAAAAAACACTTTATTTTACCCTTGAAAACCCGATTAATTTTTAAATAACTACAAAATTCGATTTTTACTTGCTTTGAAATCAATAAATAGTTACTGAATTGAAATGACAAAAAATGACCTCATAGTTTAGTATTGTCATACAAAATCTATGGAGGAATCGCGTTTTGACAGCTCATAAAAATTATGTCAATTGATTAGTGGTGTCATCTACCCAATTGGCGGGATGAGGCACAACATCGAGAGAAAGAATATGGGGAGGTCTTTGCCCAGAGTGGAACAGTAAAAACCTATAAAAAGAAAAGATAAGTGTTAGATTATTGCACTTGTCTTTTCTTTCTTTATTCTGCACTGCATTATTTATTTACGGAGGTTGCTCATAAAAACAATAAAGATAATTTGCTTGTAGTTAATTAATCAATTAATTACTTACATAAATATTATTTGAGTTTAATTATTTTTTTATGCTAGATTCCCGGCGAAGATAAAGAGTTCAAAGACTGCTGCTGTGTATCAAGAATTTCAAGATATACTGGCTATAATCTTGAAATGTTTAACACTAAATTATGCAGCATACCTACACATTCTTTAGCCCGTTCAGATTCGCAGGTACACACGTGTGTCTGGTGTTCAAAAATACTAAAACTATTTCCATCTGGTTCATTTATTTAGAATAGAAAACTTGCTGTAAACAAAAACATGAACGCAGTCAAACTATAATCAATCTTTCATTCATCTGCTACATTACTCTCTGGATTTAATAAAAGTTATTTTAGAAGTATGCAAATGGCTTCTCCATTCAATTTGCATTACAATAACCGTGAGCATTATTAAGGCTTTTAAGGCCCGCTTGCGCTGGCCAGAGTTATCTTTTCACTTCAATTTAGTTCAGACCCATTATGGATCTTAACCTCATGTTAGCAACTTCCTAACTCTGAATTGAACTTTTGGCGCAAATAGGCCTAAGATCTACCTTGCTCAATGCTCATCCTCCCACGCCAATAGCAACTCCATAAATTGTGAAAGAAAGTGCAATACACCTGTTAACCTGTCTATGTTTGTGGCAAATTCCAAGTTTCGGACACATAAGGCAAACGACAACAGCTTCTCTGACAGACAGCTTGAACTCGCTGTGTGTCAACATGTCAAGCCGAAGTTTAGGACGGCTTAACACAGTTGGAAGTTTCTGAGAGTACTTGACCAACCTTTGTTCTGTCTTGCTTTACGTCCCTTAAGTCTCGTTGTAATAGCTATATTTCAGTGCTTTTATTTTGGACATAATTATCATAAGTTTACCTAGGAGTTCTTTCCCGTGCCTCAGAAAGCACGTGAACCCGTAGGTCCCGGCTGTCATTCGTAGATCTTTTGATAGTCGTTAGTCGTTACGGATGGTCAGAAGCCAAGAATTCTGACAACCAGTCTATCCAAGAGGTACCGTGTTGCCCAGTTACTGGGTTGTGAAAGTCAGATAGGCAGTCGCTCCTTGTAAAACACTGGTATTCAGCTGCATCCGGTTAGACTGGAAGCCGACCGGGCGACCCCAATATAGTTGGGAAAAGGCTAAGCAGATGGCTATTGCCTTGGGTTTTATTCCTGACATATACATATGTTAAATAGACGGAAACCGGGCCAAGTCAAGTTAAGCCAAAAGAAGTCGATTTAGGTGGTGATCCTCCTACACAGCAATAAGGGAACAGGAACGACTAATAAGTAGACAAAATTCTAGCGTCCTAATTACGTGTTGGTTTGTCTTGTGCGTAGAGAATTAATGATAGTAGGTACAGAATACATGTGCGGAAGTTATAACCACGGAACGTGTCGAGAATCATAAAGTGCGTGCAACAGATAATTATACTCGCACAATCTTGAAAAATAAACCACAAAAATGGGAAAAGAATATGTATGTATCTATGAATATGTTATCTGTTTCTGCTGTTATCTGTTGTTGGACTGCCTCGTTAGCCTAGTGGTCCTAAGAGCGGGTGCACGCCCCCTATTACATGGGGTCTTAACATACCGGCGAACTGTGGGTGTACATTGGTACACGTCTATCTAACCCTTAAGAGAATAAAGGCCCGATGGTATGTATGTGTATATTATCTGTTAACAGCTAGATCTAGAAAGAAGACAGAAGAGAAGAAGTGGGTTGGTAGGGTAGCAGCTGTATAAGAGTGTGATCAGGAAGGTACTCTATCGCCCTCTTTTATTAATCATCTGCAATCACCACTGCAGATACACCCAGCAATGGAAAGTGGAGTTGCATATGCTCGGATGATAATGATTTCAATGTCAGATCCAATATTTCGATATTATTCTGGTTGATGATACTTATAGGATTCATAAACCTCAGTGCCTAGTGTAATTTTTTAACCTATTGGATCGTGTTACCATTCAGGTCCAATTATTTTAATTAGAATAATTGGGTTTCACATTGTTGTGACTATACTACGTTATTCAACACTGGCCACTTTAATTCTCTGAAGTCTCGCTTGAAATAAACGCTTCGTTTATTTAAAACATTCTAGTGCTGTGAAACCTTCGGTACACTATAATTATGGTACGTCGTATGATACATGTGTAGAGATATTAATGCGTATCCAAGACCGGTCGTTAATAACTGGCATAGACCGTGTTGATAGCTCAAACGTCTCGGTTCGTGTGAAAACTTAGCACCATCTATCATCAGGCCTACCAACCGCATGACCCTAATTTGCAGATACCCTCAAACTAAAATTGGTTTGAAGGTTGGGCGGTTCGGTGACGTATAAAATATCATATCGGTACTTGCTTGATCAAAGCATTTTCTACTCTTCTCTCTTCTTAGTCGTATTATGTGTAGCGTCGGCCGACAGACATCCCGATTTTAAGCTTGAAATTGAAGGTCCCGCTTTTTGTGGTCTTTTGATATTGCACCAGAATTGAAGAGGTTTCGTGTACTAAGTATTATAACTTTAATAAACGCAAGAAATCTTTTAAAGCGTTTTCAAACGTTCAAGAATATTGAATAATAAACTTCTTAGTTTGGTAAGGTTTAATTGCCCTTTTTCATAGCAAGTCGATTTTATGTATGCTAAGCAAATGCAATTAATTCCCAATTAATATTTATTTACCCAATTTTTGGTTGAAGTCCAAAGGAACATTACTGACCAACCTACCTCTTCTAAAAGTGTTACTTATCCATTTCTATTCATGTGGTATGTCAGAAAGGTCTATGAATGATAGTGATATACTAGCTTAATCTCACAGTAAATTGCTATCCTTATCCGAGAGCGAACTAAAGTATTTATCTTTGCGAGAGATAAATCACTGCCCAAAAGTACGTACTTCACACGGCGTATAATACCGTACCTAATAGTTGTTATATGTTAGGTTCTGGTATCTAGGTATATGAAGGTAGGAACGATAGGTGCGTCCCTAGGGTTCCTTCACGAGCTAATAAATTGAGCCCCCTATCCTCTCGTGTTAATATTTCTTCATCAAGCTAAATCTCTTGAAGGATTGAAATCTGAGTAGCTATCTATCTTAAAATATGTTTTTAATATTATAATTTCTCTGAATAATGACGTCTAATGGAAATTATAAAAAAAAAGAATATCGTGAAAAAATCTTGACAAAGTTCAAATATTGGTTTATCCGAGTATTCATAACTATCAACGTAAAGAAACTTAGAAAGTAAGCAAAAAGTTTTGTCTAAATCCCCAGAAGGCACTAATAGGAATAAAACACAATCTTGGAATTTTCCTAAGGTCTTATCAATATTATATGTATTAAAGCTGAAGAGTATGATTGGTTAATCTCTGGAAATAAGGGTCCGACGCGGAAAATTCTTTCGCTCATAGAAAAGTACGTTATCCCTGAGTGCTGTATTATTTACCAAAAAACTGGAAATCATAAATAAATTCACGCAAACGAAGTCGCGGGCAAAAGCTAACTGGCGTTCAAAACGAAACAAAGTCACCTTGGACGAAATTGAAAATTCACAGCCGACTGCTAAGTTCTGACTATCTATCTTTTGAAGGTGAAGATACAAATGAGATGGCTTTACAAAATAGGACATCAAGAAGATCAAACACGATCAAAGATTCAAAGACGCTTGGGGCAGCAATATGGAACCAAGTACCACTCCGGGATAGCACAAAACAAAAGAAAGACATACCTACCTATAACATTCCATTTTCAAATAATCGTAACAACCAGCGAAATATGACACGAATCCACGCCAGCCGGTTCCAATCTCAAAACTAACATAGCGTGAGAATATCAGATAAAGAATTCTACTTACATCACCAAACGACATGATAACAATGACCTTGATGTTGATACGCTCAGTTTAATTAACTACACCGTGAAGTATTTATTTAATTATACGCGTTGAGAGACAAAAACTAGTGCTCTGACTCCGGGCCCCCAATAGTTCTTTATTCTGGCCTCTGTCTCAGGTATTTTCGGAATTCTGTCTAAATATTTAGTCTGTTTCCTTGGAGCAACGGCCACCCAACCTTTGAATCTCATTGAACTAGATGTTATTCATAATGAAAAGGTGCAATCCGTTGATGATAATAAAATTCATATCTCCGGGCCACCTTATCTGTCGTCCGTCGTTTTTTGAGCACATTATTAAAAAACAAGTTAGGATGATCCACATGAACAGTGTTGGCGGAATCCTTATGATCGGATTAGTTTTAAGTTTACGATTTTGGAAATTTCCCCTTACGACCTCATGGAATCGCAATTTTAACAGAAAAGATTTACAAGAAGAAATAGAGAGCGTAAGAATGGCGTAAGACTTGAACGGCTATTCTCATATCTAAAAACGTTGAAAATTTATTCGCAACTTCATCTCAGCGGGAATCAATGCAAAAAAATTACTGTTGTAATTTGGACATATTGAGTCTGAGATTTGAATGCGATCCTAGGCTAACTTATGGGAATTGCCAGCAGTTTTAGATCCACCATATATCTGAATCTGTATGTCATTGTCGCAGCTAGCCGCTTGACAACGGAGCCCGTGCCTGTTTAAATATTCACCTTCATTAATCTTTGAGTGAAGGGCAATGTCCTCTAGACAAATTAATCCATTGAAATCCAGCCCTGATGGAACAGTAGGTACTTGGTACGAAAATTAAAATTGAAGTTGACAAATGGGTTCACAAGACTAAGCTTTTTAAAATAAGCTTTTAGTTTTTAGAATAAAAATAGAATGTTTAATGGAGTAAGTAAGAACAGTAAAGACTACTTTGTAGAATGAAAAGTTTATTAATGTGTAGTGTTGGGGCTGAGTTTCTTATCAGTTATGAGTTATGGTACCTATAAGGTTTTGTATGCTGTGATGTCTTTTATATTTTCCAAGTTAGTCTATGGAACTGTCTGATAGTGAATTATGGAATTAAAGGTACTAAGTTACTTTATTTTCCTTTTTTCTGGGTAAGTTATAAAGTAAAAAAATACAGCTTTTTTCAAAATATATACCTATATAAATACTGCTAAGCTAACACGGTACTTAAAAATATTTCTCTGTCAGTTTCCGGCTAATCTTCAAAACGGCTGAACCTGTTTTGTCGAGACTTTCACTGGCAGATAGCTAATGTTAAGAAGATGTTATTTTAGAAAAAAAAAGAATAAGCGTTCCGCGAAAAAAAAAACACCGTAACATCTGAACTTCTCGAAAATGAAGAAGGGCCATACGCTAGTCATATAACCTTAAAAAGAAGGTAAAACTACAATAAAAAAAAGCTCCTTTCCCTAAAGGCGAACGTAACTAATGTTAACGGTGGTCTTAGTACAAAAGTACCTCCCACTTGACGAGTATTTCGCTCTTATCGCTAGATTATGCAATATTACTAGACGCTAATCTAAAATGCAAATGTGCATGCTCTTCGGCTTTCTTACTTTCAATAAAGAAACACGAATAATTTTCCCTGCATACATAATTATGTTAATCATTTTTTTTACAGAATAATTATCTACTTCCTACACGGAATGTTAAACGTTGTCATTCGCGAAGAATTTATGAGCAAGACAGTAAAATGAAATCAAAAGAAATCGATTAGCATGAGTTAGCTTACATGTTTTATACAAATAAAATCGTCGATTCGTTATAGTGACCTTGCTGGCACTGACCGACCTCGGTGTGATACATATTCAATGAGACTACTCCGTAGTTAAATTCTCTGTGGAAGTACACATCAAAACAAACAAACAACTTTATACATTGTTTTACTGTGTACCCCACAGACCGTTCCATATTTGGATGCACTCAAATTTAGGTTACCTAGTAGCGCTAGTGTTGTCAAACAAGACCTTTCGCTCTCGGCCTATTTCGCTGAATGGGAGGGCTGAAAGAATTTTTACGAGAAAATAATCTCAGCTTCCATGAATGTTTACGAGAGTAATTCCAAGAGTCCAGAGGAAATTGCTGTCTCGCTGAAATATTAGGTCATTGAAGATTAAGCCGGGGTTTATTTTATGAAGACAGCTGAATTAATTCATCATGAACATGATATATAAATAGGTACAACATGTTTTTTTTTCTACAAAATTATTCTTAACATCCACAGCGTACGCTCGAACTCTTTTATCGGTAATTTTCTCCCGAAAAGAGATGAGACACACGCAGTAACAGTATCATGAAATATTTACGAGTATTTCCCAACGATTTTTCCTTGAAGGGAGAAGGGGCATCGGCAGTAAAGCCAGATTCCATTTATAAGTGCGCCAGCTTCTGATGTTGCTCATAAAGCGTCCCTGATAAAGCCTCCGGCCCTGAGGGATAAGGGGGCAGGCGCGGTGAAGTGGGGGGTGAACACGTACAGCGTGAAGTTTCGAAATGTGTCTATGTTGTAAAGAACTTGTCATATTTGGAAAGGACGAGGTCTGGGATACAAAGTTATATTGAAGGATAGGTTGATTACTAGAATTCGTATTTGTTTTATGGTGGAAATCATGAGAAACACATGACTTTACGACCGAAATGCTTTACAACCAAAACCAGTTGTACGAAACAGTAAGAATAACACTACAAAAAACGTTATTCTTGCTTGTCTTCATAAATCACACTACGTAGCTACACACTGTTTTCTGTTTCCCAAGCGAGTATCCTGTTACCCCCAGGCCGTCCGTTAGCTGTTAGCTCTTCCGAGTTCCGAGGGAACTTCCTTACTGCGTACCATTCCCCCTTGGCCCCCTTAATGCTGATGCTAATCTACATGTGCTTGGAATATCGTGTTGACGTTTCTGATGCTGTTTTGTTCCCACGAACATTAAAATACTGTTACTAAGAAGAAATGTACAGTTCTGAAAGCATTTGAATGTTTTAGGAAAGACAGGAGTCACGAATTACCTAGACTCGGATGGAAATAAATAAATTAAGCGAAATACTTGCTTGGATGCTAGAAAGGTATTCTGTTCATCGTTAGGAGAAAACAGGTTTTATTGGAATTTGTAATAAATATCAAGTCTAAAGATACTATGGGTAAGAAAGATGATGAATGCGGAAGTGACATTATTCAAAATTGGAACGTGAACGTCTCTAGAATGTTGTACAGTAAGTAGTAAGTTACGTCATATGAAATTCATAATATTTAAATACATGGTGCATTGTGTTTATGACGTAGTGTGGAGTGGAACTCTCTACCTGCGCCTGCATTTCCGAATGCATTTAACCCTAATCTCTTCAAAGTTAGGGTGAACATGAACAGGCTTATTCTGCTAAGCTCACTCCATCGTCAACTTTGCCTCTGTCACCTCTGACCTAGACTAGAGCCAAGAGCAAACAAAACTCTAACCAAAAAAAAAGAGAATAAAGAGTGCCGAATTATGAAGATCTCATTACTGTTGTTTTGTCCATCATCACTTTCAACCATAAAGAAATAGCAAAATATTCGCATTTACGTAGTTTAGTTGTCATTATTTTTATAATTAATATTCACAACAACAGCCGTCCAAACGCCAGCGGAACAGGGAACAGCTGTGAGTGTGTGCTCACTGCTCGCGCATGCGCGTGCGATGCATTCCTAGCGGTCAACGCACGCGCGCTCGCAGTCACAGCGCATGACTTTACTATACAACATATCATCAGTTATAAATATTATTATTTTTTAGATCACGTCTGACATTACATGGGACCTAAACATACCGGCGGAATGTGGGTGTACGTTAGTATACCCCTGCCTTACGAAAATATGGTATAGTATGTTATCACGACTGACCACAATTTCATCTGTGTGATCGATGATAATTTTTAAGTTTGCCTGGGCTAGGAGTAACACACCTTTTCAATTTCAGAATCCAGTTTAAAGATCAGTAGTGCGATTCTCTAAAATGCAAACTCGAAAACGAGTCTCACTAAAGTGATCGCGCTCACTTCGATAACGAACCAACTTGTCATTGGTTTAGTATTCGTTCGCCGTGGTGACGTCACCGGCGGCGGCGTGATCGTGTTTAACAGAATACCATTTTGTAATCTCACTGCGGATTCAGCTTTCGAATTACGAAGTGAGGCTTAGAGAATCGCACTGCAGGACACAGATTCAGAGATTCTAACACATATTATCCATGGATTGTGTTGTGCATATTATGTATGGTAGTAATGGCAAATATCCATTCACTCGATACCTACAACTATAGGTTGCACTATAACCGGTCGTGCCCTGCCGATCTCGTAATACCATGGGCGATATCATACCAACTAATGCAAATACATCAATGGCAAACAGCCGTCTAAAACCATTATGATCTTTGCTGAAACATATAACTTTCATAAGCTCGTACCTGTTTATAAATTCAGTTGCCGGATTTGAAATTCAGAGAGAATTTCAGAGGAGTTTGCTTGTGAAATCGTGTACAATCTCCATAGTTGTTGATACTCTCCTAACTTCTTGTGATGCTTCGCAACAAAAGCAGTACTACATTAAACAACAGGGTAACTAGTTTCAACTAGTTCCAAGAAACCACGAAACAACTCAATAAATAAACATAATTCCAAACCAATCAATTCTAAAAAGAAACTTTCTACAAAAAAAAGAAGATGCCATGAAATATACGTCCCAAAAACATTTAAATTATCTATAGATCAGCCATACAATTTCACCAGACACACAAAGTACAGAGTTATTTCACGGCAAATTAAGCGGTCTACCGAGTATTAAAAAACAAGCATTCGTAGCACCGCCAGAAGATTGGCGAGACGGAACCAGCATAGCAATTAGAAAGATTGAGACACAAAAACTCCCGTTCCTTTGAAAAAGGCGTTAATTTTTCATTCGCGGTGAATTAGACGTGGAACGGGTTGAAGTCTCGACGGCTGCTGGCGACGATCGATAGAAACGACTTATGGGACTTTCAGTTGTATGGTCTTGAAAAGAATTTTGCCATTTTTTTTCGATTTCGATTTAATGCTTGGACAACAGCGCAATAGGGTGTCCATTACTCCACGCAGAATTTCTTCTGTCTTCTTGTCCTTTAAAAAAGACAAGAAATACCTACAAGAGCATTAATTAAATAAGTTAAACAAAAAACATCCTTCCATTCCTTGCTTATTAGCTAAACTTTTGGAAAAACGTAAATTCCGTTCACTCACGGCATCGGCACACATATTGACATCAATTTTCCGGTCTGTCTGGGAAATACGTATATGCATTAGTGTTATGTATTTGTGATAAGTTTGAATTTACATATTTGGTAATCTCTTTGCCATCGCTATTTGGAATGCCACGCCAAGTTATTTTCTGATGCAGTCTTGTGTTGTGGTAGTGGTAACACGTCCCTTAACAACGTGGTTTAGATCGGGGACAAAGGAATAGAATATGTAGCAGACTTAGTTGTTGAAGAGGAAGAAGTATGTTGTGAAATAGATTCTACAGACACCACAGAAAATGGATATGCAATAGAAAAAATTAGATAAAACTACCATTGTATAGATATTTTTAACACTTCTATTAAGTATTGAGAGAGGTCATTGATATTGTTTTCCCAGAAAACAAAGCGCTAGCAAACGATACAAGCATAAAATATGCTAAATGTATACCGAGTTTACGTCAGCTCATTTATCAAACAATATTTCATCAACTATCAGTTTCTTCCATCCAACAATACAATGCAGTGCTTCTATTTATAATTAAACTGTTTAACCTAAGATCTTTCCAGGTACTTAGTATTTGCAGGAGTTACGTGAAGTCACAAGTCTCGAATGAATAATTCAACAAAAACTGTAAGCATTAAAAATGATCGGAATACGCAACTGCTTTCCTTGAACGTACAAACTTATGAATTATACAGAATTAACACAACCACGTTGCATTCCGCTATTTTACTATAGTACAATAACGTACCGGATTTGCAATTCAATTTGCTAGTAAAACGACATCGAGTGGTTACAATCAGTCTTTTATACGTACCCAATTTGGAACGAATTGGAAATTTGAGATAAGAATGTATACTGTGTCTGTGTAGACTACTGTATTCAACTTCCAGTCAATGCTAAATAAGAAATCGATGAGATTCAAAAACATTATGAAAATTGGTATTACGAAGACTGCCAAGTAGAACACTAACATCTATTATAATAACGAAAACGCTTTGATCTCAATCCTAAATTGAAAACCTAACTCAACACTATTCAATCATTTGAATTGACGTCAAGTACCTCACAAACCACAGCGAGCATGCAATATTTCATTCAATTTTGCAAGCTTGCCAAACCTCCACCACATTATCTTCAATAAATATTAAAATGTACTATGTATAAATAAACTATCGAATGCATGTCACGTATTCAATGAAATAAAATTAGTTGTTACGAAATACCATTGTTGCGACACTACACTATAGCTACTTGGCCTCAAATTTTGATACGTGAGTTGACTTTTTACTGCAAACCAGTAAAGATTCTACAGTAAAATTTTATAGAGTACCATCTATTCTTCTTGGCATACAAATTAATTAAGAGAAACATGGGAAGTTGAATGTAGCATTCATATATTGGTCCTCGGGCTTTGCCAACGTGCTTGAGACTCAGTATAAATATTCACAAGAATTTCTTCAGTCCTTTTCAACCTGCTACAAGTCCTAAATCAATAAAACCCTTTTTAACTCTCGACTACCTTCCAACAATAGTTCCCCTTAGTTATTTACTATCGTTAAAAGTTTTGCAACATCGTTAAACTAAACGATTTCATACTTAAAAGTGATTGAAGCTGCTACTTTAATTGTATAGGTACCTACTCGTGTGCTATCCAATTTAAACTCTCCTTCACCAACCCTTCATTTTCTATAATCATCAGGCAAACGCGTAAAATGAAATAGAAATCCTTCACATAATGAATATTTGCTATCATCAAAAGTGTTACAATCATCGTGACTGGTGCCACACATCACTTTTAGAGATATGGACCAAGAAATTTCATAGCGAATTGATTGAACGGTGTTTGTTTTTACATATTAGCCTTTATCATTGAAGTCATCGAGACCACGACTTGGATATGGAAGTTTAACAACGTTGTATACTTTGACTCTTGACAAATTGTACGCAACCGCACTACGAGGTAAACAAACCCCAACTTCAGATTAATTAATTTCAGTAAGATGGAGGATGGATGGAAGTTCTACATTTCTACTAAAATGTCGCGAGAATTTAATACAGAAGCAGATTTACAAATATTACATTTAGGTTAATATTTGCAGCAATCTGTAAACAACATACTCAACATTCTTGACATTCTGAGTATACGACATAAATGATCAATACGAAAAAAGACACGTCGAAACCATGAATCATTTTTTTTTAATATTCCAAAAGCGCACACCCGCAATATCATTAGGCAAATCCCCTGAAAGTAGAAAGGCGTTAAAATGAAATTTAAAGTCAATACAATTTCAAATAGCGACGTAGGAAAGCAGTAACTAACCAGGCCCTCATCTCTCCCCTAGGGTTCGTCCCAATTTCGTCCCTTCACGCTGTGACCCAGTTCTGAAAGCCGCTCATTTGCCACCGTAGGTTTAAAATGGGGTTGCATGTAATCGTTCTTTGCCCTCATACTCGGAGGGTTTCAATACTCAGCTGGAAATGTCCCTTCTCTTTCACACAAATTGATCTTTCAGCAATTCAGGACAGAGTATTGTTAATCGACAAACAAGTTTTTGTCAAAGATGGATTTCGTTTTGGCTGGATTGATATCACTGGGCTAGGTAATTTTGTAATTATTATTGTAAAAAAGTGTTTTAAACCACGCCAAAAGTAAGGTACTATCAGCATAAAAACTGAATCTTCAATTTGGTAAAATACATTAAATTGTTGTATTATGTCTAAGGTGGGTCTTTGACGTGACTACTCACACAAAGCAACACGATTTTGCAATTTGAAATAACATGAAAAGAAAAACGGTTCTTGAGCTAGTTTTGTGTTTATGTTAAAATAATTTCGTCTGGCACACGATTTTAACTTACATATTACTTTTCGGTCACTTCTTGAGATAGAACACTATTGTAACTTAACTGAAAGCAGTTAAGTCTCATTTATTATTACAACAAATATTGTGATTGTAGCTCTTACATGTCTTCCTCCCTCCTCAATCCTCATACTCGTTGCAAAGTAAGTTATTGACACTTTTATAGCACCAAGATTTTAAATGCGCGTAAAATTATTAAAATCAATCATTGCATCAGACAATTGACGAATACTCCGTAGTAATATGAAAATATTTCTTAGCGTGTTGATCAAACGGGATTTCGTTCGGTACATGTTGCTCTGAACTGGACGTTGTTTACCTCGACACGACAGGCAAACGGCGTGGAATTCACTTGCGTCACTTTTACACTTATCTATCTTTAGTGTTTGACAACAAATCATATGAAAGTGTCAAATTAAAAACAAGGTCCACTTCTCGACAGGTGAACGACCGAGGAATGTTGCAAGAGTACCACAAGGTTGCTGCTTCGGACCTGTATGAGAATTTAACATCATGAAAATTACGATAATGAGTGTTTCGTAAAAATATCGCAGAGATGTGGAAGCTAATTTAGGCTGAATGCTAGCAGCAAACGAGATAAAAGTTACAACTTGATATTGTTTAGGATAGATAAAAAAATTAAGATAACATTGGCATTGACACGTGTGCACTGATTTTGATAAAGATTTTATTGTTCTTAAATATTTGCGGATTAAGTAGGTAGCATACGTAGGTATGCTACATAATACCAAATAATTGGGTCTAAATTCTAACACCCTTACGAAACGAACAATGTCCTCTTAAAAAAGAACAAAAATGAAAAGAAGACGAGTTTATTCAAAAGAAATAAAAAAATACACTGAACGTAAGTGTAGATACAAATCTCGGTAATAAAATCGTATAAGTAGAAGAAACAAAAGACGCCTCGCACTTATAAAGAAAGCTAAACACCGATAAGGTTTACGAGAATTTTTCCAAGAACTCAGTTACTGAAGTATCGAAGAATCGAAGTACAGCAAGAAGTAGCTGAGTACTTAGCGGTTGCGTAACGAGCGAATGCAGTCAACCGAAATGGCGTGGTGGCTTATTGCGTTGTACAAACAAAGATTGATCTCACGACCGTGTCAAACTAAACTTAATAGCTACCTACTAAACTAATAGTAAACATACGTTTTTTAAACAGTACAACTTCTGAACTTTGGGTAAGACTGGAATGATTGAACGATTGATGCCATTCGGCAGAAAAAGAATGTAGATGAAACCACTAAAATCTATATTGAGATGAACTCCAAGCAATCAGGAGCAGCTGCAGTAATTATCACTGGGTTAAAGTTTATTAAGTTTATTGAGGAAAGTCTTACAGAAGTGTAACTTTAGATGGAACCTTTATTTAGTACCTATATTGAGATCAACTCTAAGCAAGCAGAGGCAACTCTGCATTCAACATTATTACAGAGAAAAGTCTTACAGAACTTTGGGATCTAAAGATTCTTCGAACTTATGTAGAGTGAGATACGACATGTTTCACAAGCATAAGATTGAAATGAATAGAATAGAAAATTACTTTTTTGAAAACGAATATTTATAAAGGTAGGATAATGTGTTTGAGGGCTCGGAACGCTAGGAAAGTAAAATTACAATCAACGCAAGCCAATCCGGAAAATTGATTTTGTTAGAATCAACCACGTAACGTAGTATTAGTACACACTTTCGTTTTCATTTCAAAGACTAAGGTGTTATGTAGCACAAAATAAATTGCTTTTGTTGTTGTTCCAGGTGAAATATTAAGTTTTAATCTACAAGCTAGAACGCCTACAGTGAATTACTTACTTTTTCCCGCGACTTACTTTTTCCCGCGACTTCCTTCCGCGTAAATCTTGTGGATTTCATATTCTTTTTCAATGAAAAATTTCTTTTAATTTCACTCTGGGATAACGAAGCTTCTTAAATTCTCTTTGTAGAATATTCAGGCGCACGGGTCGAGGGTTCCGAAGAATTAAATAAAAGACGAGCAGAGTCTTCAACCACTTATATTGTTGTTCACAAGCTTCCGATGATTGCTACAGTACGACTGACTTACGACTGACAAATTTTGCCGTGAGGCGGCTATATTTATGACTTTCCTACGTGGGTGCAAGTAGTGCCATGACAAATAAAATAACAAAAGGTGTTTGCACCAATCACGTCACAGTATTTCTCCCATATGTCTCTACGGTGGTGGAAGTAGTGGGTAGGGCGCGACATCATCAACAAATGTTCCACCAATCAAATATGCACATTTTTGTCATTAAATTTACTTATAATCTAGAATCATATATTTACCTTAATTCTAGATGTATCCTAAGTTACATTAATGCTAAAAATAACCTAGGACTAGATAATCAAAACATACATCATTTGATAGCGCAAAAGCATCTATATTTACATGAAAATCAAATATTGTTACAATTATAGATTTAATCTTCCTATTGTACATATTTAAAACTACAGAAAGCCCTCGTGCTCTCTTACAATTCCACCCCCCGCAAGAGGGTTCAACCGATTGCGCTTCCGTCAGTAGGGAGCACGACAACTTTTACTACGGGCCGACGCAGCGTACCCTTTGTAGTTTTGATATCTACAATTCTAACAATACTATCCGCACCTGGATGCACTTTGGCTATAATGCCTTTGGTCCATTCACTACGTGATTTGTTGTCATCGACCACTATCACTACATCGCCCACTTTTACGTTCGGCACTACACTGTTCCACTTTTGTCGTTGCTGGAGCGTAGGCAGGTACTCGCGCAGCCATCGCCTCCAAAAGAGGTCGGCCAGCGCGTTTACTTGGCGCCACATGCGCCGCGAGTCGATGTCGGCGGCATGCTGACGCGTACACGGAGCATCTCCCGCGGCAGTGCCAAGCAGGAGATGGTTCGGTGTCAACACGACGGGTTGCTCAGCATCGGTGCTCACGTAGGCTAGTGGCCGGCTGTTAATTACCAGCTCGGCTTCTGCGAGGAGAGTGAGTAGCACCTCCTCCCGAGGCGCGCGCTCTTTTAAAGTAGAGCGCAGCGCGTTCTTCACGGAGCGCACCAGTCGCTCCCAGCTCCCGCCCATGTGCGGGGCGGCTGGCGAGTTAAAGTGCCAGGCGATTCCCCGACCTGTCGCCTCGCTTCTAATGCGACCCACGTCTAGGTCGCGCAGGGCCTGGCGTAGCTCGGCGTGTGCTCCAACGAAGTTGGTCCCGCGGTCGGAGTATATGTCCGCGGGACATCCTCGACGTGCGATCAGGCGTCGCAACGCCAATATGGCTGAGTCTGCACTCAGCGACGCCGCTAGTTCCAGGTGTACGGCGCGTGTGGTGAGGCAAGTAAATAGAACGCCCCATCTCTTCTCCCGGCGCCGACCGATGCTCACCTCCATAGGGCCAAAATAATCCACTCCACAGTGGACGAATGCCCGGCGATTAATCTCCAATCTCGCGATGGGTAGGTCGCCCATCTTAGGCGTCGACGGCTGGGCTTTCTTAATCCTGCACGTTTGACATTCTCTTGCGATTGCTTTCACTGTTGACCGTAAGTTCGTTATCCAGAACTTTTCTCTTAAAGAGTTCACCACGGTTTCCTGGTTGGCGTGAAGCGCTGTTGTGTGGTATCTTTTAATGATAAGCCGAGTCAAGGCGTGCTTTCCGTCTAAAATAATGGGGTGACGCGCTCCGAAAGTAAGTTCACTGCAGGCGCCCAACCTGCCGCGTACCCGTATCAAACCATCTTCAAATAACATTGGGTCTAGTTTTTTAATCTTACTGTTCCGTGGTAGCGGGCGGGCTTCTTGTAGAGCTTTTGATTCTTCCTCGAAGCTCTCAGTTTGTGCTATCTTCAGTAAACGTAGCTCCGCCTCTCGTAGATCGTCGACCGTTACGGTTGTCGAGTCGCGTCGTTTGCGACAGCGGTCCGTGAAGACCTTTATACGTGCTACTACGTATAAGATGCGTGTCCACGTACTATACCTTTCATAGGGCAGCGCGGGTTCGGCCTTAGTAGTGACGTTCACGTTGTGTACCCGCTCTAGGTCTGCCTCTGACACTGCGTCAACTCCAGAGTCCACCGGCCATTGCTCCTGTGGGCTGGAAAGAAATGAGGGACCCGAAAGCCACATATTACTGTTGACGGGCCACTCCAACCGGGTGCCTTTATCGGCTGGGTTCATCGCCGAGGGAACCCAGCGCCAGTCTTTCATCTTTGACCTTTTATCTATCTCTGCTAACCTATGAGATACAAAACGTTGGAAGTCGGTCGCTTCCGAGTGGATCCATTTGAGTACTGTCCTACTATCTGTCCATAAGACCTTTCGGGTGATTTCAACTCCTAACTCTTTCTCCACGGTGTCGGCTACCCTGCAGGCCAACACTGCCGCCTGTAACTCAAGGCGTGGGATTGAAATCACCTTTTTAGGTGCCACTCTAGCTTTCCCCATCACGAAGCTAACGCGCCTAACGCCGAGTGCATCTTTTCCCACCAAGTAGGCGACTGCCGCGTAGGCGGATTCACTAGCGTCCCCGAAGACGTGAAGTTCTACCTCTGATAACTTTATACCGTACCATCGCGGGATGGTTATATTGTTTAAGATTATAAGGTTCCGTAACCACGCGAACCATAAAGTTGCCTCCGCTTCATGCAGCCTCTCGTCCCACTGGATTCCTGTACGCCATATCTGCTGCATTAATATGCGCGACTGAATGACGCATGGATACAGGAAACCCAGCGGGTCGAACACCGACATTATGAAGCGAAGAAACTCTCGCTTCGTAGGAACAACGTCACCCTCTATAATTGTCTTCGGTAACTTTTTAAATGATAGGTCAAAAGCCAATTCATCGGTCCCCGGTGACCAAATCATACCTAAGGTGCGCTCTGTGGCGCCCTCGTCTTTTTCTAACGAGACTCTGTCGGGCATCTCTATTTCGAGAATCTCCCTGAGTTGTGGCGAATTGGTGACCCACCCCCGTATATTAAACCCGCCTTCGGCGTGGATGTGAGCCACCTCCTCTATGCGTTTGCTAGCCTGCGCGACGGACCATGCACTATCTAAATAGTCGTCCATGTAATGACTGTTATGTATAGCCGACACTGCTTCGGGATACTGACTATTAAATCTGGCCGCATTTTTATTCAAAATATAGATTGCGGATGTAGGGGAAGACACAGCACCGAAAATCATTGAATTCATGACAAACGTGTCAGGTTCTCCACTATTATTTTTATTCCACAAGAAAAGCTGTGCCCCTCGGTCACGTTCTCTGATTTTTATACGTAGGAACATGTCCGCTATATCTCCGGTGAATGCTACCGGTCCCAATCGGAATCTAATTAGAATTCCTAAAAGAGAATTTAATAGGTCTGGCCCCGCGAGCAAGCAATCGTTAAGAGCGGTACCTTGAAAAGTGGCGGCGGCGTCGAAGACTAGTCTCAATTTCCCCGGCTTATTAGGATTCTGTACCCCAAAGTGAGGTAGGTACCACACCGGATCTTCGAAGCGGCCGTCCGCTTTACTCGCATAACCCTCGCTAATTAATCGTTCAATTTGATTTTCATATGCTTCCGCGTACGTAGGATTCTTATGCAACCTACGTTCTATTCCCGACAGTCTCTGTCGCGCATAAGCATAGTTATCGGGTAGCTGTGGATCGTCACGCCTCCACAACAATCCTACTTCCCATTCGCCGTTAATAGTGAAGCTACTGGTTTCATCTAATATTTTTAAAGCTCTGTCGATGTCTTTATGAGACCTAGGGATTTCGGTTATACCTATTGCTTCTAATTCGAATTGGTTTTTCACCATATCATGCAGTTCAGACAGAGGTTCCGCTAAACAGTTCACGGCTTCGTAGCCTACCCTAAACCCTTTACCTATGGGCCCATGCAGAACCCAGCCTAGCTTGGTCAAAGATGCAACTGGCTTACCGGACTTTCCTCGGCGAATCTCCTCGCCGACCAGCAACTCCCAGTTGTCCTGTCCCAGCAACAGCATCGGCTTGACTCCGCACATTTCCTCCAGGCCCAAGTCACGCAGGTGGGCGAGCTCCTTTATCAACGCAGCCGGCACCGTTTGGGCGGGCAAATCCAGCCTCTTGAACGTACGCACACTTATTTTGTGATTCACTTTATTTGGCCCGCGCACTGTCACATATATTTTCCTTGAGGATTTATCAGACACCTCATTACCGCGCGCACTTTTTAGCACTAAAGGTATTCTATCACCCGTTGCCTTTCCAGCTATCGAGTCGTCGATAAGCGATACTGTAGCTCCGTCGTCCAGTAGAGCGTAGCAATCTCGTTCGTTTCCGTTCACTGACACGGAGACGGGAATTATCTTCAACAACGCTTTGCCGTTATATTCTTTCACATTAGTGACGCTTTCAGTTTTATGCTCTCTATCTACGTGCAGTAAGTCGTGATGTGCATAGTGGCATTTCGAGCATTTGCTTGCTCGGCAGAACTTCTTCGCATGTTGTTTTATTATACAATTAAAACACATCTTCTGATCTTTTACAAATTGCCATCTCTCATCAGAAGTTAGTTTCGCAAACTTTTCACACTTCGGTAATTTATGATCTCCCTTGCACATAGCACACTGCACATTGTTCTTATTATCTTGTTCGCTGTCGCTTTGTACATGTAATCTCTGAACATTTTTAAAGTGAATGCCTGGCTTACTATGTGCGCTTCTCAAACTTTTAACATTAGCCGTTTGACCGGCAGCGCCCATGTCCATCTGCACATAAAATGACGTAGCTCGGGCTAAATGGCTCAGGAATTCAGATAATATCTCTAGGCTGGGTGACACTCTCACATCGATGCCCTGAGACGCCGCCATACCCATTGCGAAGTCGCCATATTGAGCCCTCTGCACAGACGTTAATTTACTCAGTAATTCACTCACCAGTTGTGGGTTGTTCAGGTATCCATTCGCGTGCACATTCCTCAACAGCGACACACAATTCCTCACTGTAGATGAGAACTTTCTCAACTCACGACCACTTTCTGTTACTTTCGGTAACGCACGCACTTTCTTCAACGCACACTCCAATATTAAATTAGGATGTCCGAACTCTTCATCCAGTGCCTTCATAATCTCCGATGGGTTAGTTGATGTCCGCAATAAGTCTTCTACCGCTATTTTTGCCTCTCCCTGCAGTGACGTTTTCAAGCGCGCTAAGTTCTCGTGCGGCTTAAAGTTGTACATAGCTGTTGTGTCCCAGTACATGTTCTTGTACGATAGCCACTCTGCCGGGTCACCGTTGAAGTATGGCAACTCATAGGCTTGCCTGGGTACTGGCCGCGGACGAGCTAGGTTTGAAATAGCTTCTGCCAGCTGATCTATTTTCCTGTCTCGCGGCTTGCTTCTCTCCGTTTCTTCGGCGAACGATTGATCCCATTCAGGCACTTCACGTGGTGGCACTCGCGGAACACTAGCCGTTACTATCGGCGTATATTCGCGGAACTGTACGGTCGCGGGCGCACACTGAGGGAGCGCAGATATCGAGGTCGTATATACTGTATGCGGTTGCGCGGTCACTGTTTGCGGCGCGGTCACTGTTTGCGGTTCGTACGCTGTTTGCGGCGCGGTCACTGTCACTCCGCGGGAGGTCGCGGCACTCTCGGTTGCAGGCACTCCGTACGCAGTCGTTACTACTGCGGGCACTGGCACTGGCACTGTTTCTTGCGCGTCGTGAGCTTCTGCGATCACTTGTGTTTCACTCGGCACTGAGTGTGTGATCCAATCTTCCACACGGCGTGTTGTAGTTTCTTCATCGGACGAGTCTTCTTCGGCGACGGCATCTATCTCGGCCAGTTCCGCCTCCAACTTCTTCTTGACGAGATTTTCCCTCAGGCGCACTAATTCCCTCTCAGCCTTGTACTCGGCCCTCCGGCGGAGGTAATCGGCACTCTTCTGGCCGCTCTTCGATGAGACGTGGCTGGTTCTTGATCTCGGCGTCCGTACCACCCGTAGTATCTCCGATTCCCGAGGCACTGCAGCCGCGTCGCGATGGTCAATCACGCGTCCGGGGCCCGCCAATGGAATCACGGGTGCGGGTAATGCCGACGACACTGTAGGCGCTATCGAAGGTGATCCCGGTGCCATTTCAGACGGCACTCCTGAATCGGCTTCCATCTCTCGTCGCTTGTTCAACGCTGCCTCCAATTTGCGCAGCTTGCTCCTCGTGGCGACTGAGCTTCGTTCACTCATCTTGAATGCTTCAGACTTCTCAGGCTTGAAACTTCAAACTCTTCAGGCTTGAGATGTAATTCTTCAGACGCAGGATCCGGCTCGAAGGACCAAAATTGTAGAATATTCAGGCGCACGGGTCGAGGGTTCCGAAGAATTAAATAAAAGACGAGCAGAGTCTTCAACCACTTATATTGTTGTTCACAAGCTTCCGATGATTGCTACAGTACGACTGACTTACGACTGACAAATTTTGCCGTGAGGCGGCTATATTTATGACTTTCCTACGTGGGTGCAAGTAGTGCCATGACAAATAAAATAACAAAAGGTGTTTGCACCAATCACGTCACAGTATTTCTCCCATATGTCTCTACGGTGGTGGAAGTAGTGGGTAGGGCGCGACATCATCAACAAATGTTCCACCAATCAAATATGCACATTTTTGTCATTAAATTTACTTATAATCTAGAATCATATATTTACCTTAATTCTAGATGTATCCTAAGTTACATTAATGCTAAAAATAACCTAGGACTAGATAATCAAAACATACATCATTTGATAGCGCAAAAGCATCTATATTTACATGAAAATCAAATATTGTTACAATTATAGATTTAATCTTCCTATTGTACATATTTAAAACTACAGAAAGCCCTCGTGCTCTCTTACACTCTTACTTCCGAAATTTTCAGAATTGGACCAGTCTTTACAGAGTTTAGTTCAAACAAACTCTTCAGCTTTATAATATTAGTATTGATCAGATAGGTTAAAAACATTATCACTGGTGTAAATAAATGTTTGGCCTTCATCAGAAAAATCGATTCATATTAATTCTTATGTCAGGTACATGTTATGTTTTGCCTCATAATTGTATGTTGACATTGGTTGACAAGACATATCTACAACATCGCCATTATGAATTTCCTTCGTCTCCAATGAGTGAAGAAACCCTTGACCTACTTTTGTATAAGTTTTACTGACAAAAATTCGGAGTTTATCATCATCAATATTAATGTCTTCTGATTCGGTTGGATAACGATTACTTATTATGTAATTCAGCTCACTGCTCAGTCCTTCAAATGGATAAGTAAAACAATTGGTAGAGTATTTTTTTTTATTGGTATTATTTTATTTGAATAAAACTTACATGATTGATGTTTTATAGCTTATGTTACTCAGTGATAATGTAGCTTTCTTGAAATCGGTCCAGTAGTTTTTAAGTTTATTCGTTAGATCCAAAAATACAAATCTTTACACTTTATTATATTAGTGGCGATGGCCAATTACAGGTTTCCACTTATAAATATTGCAAGTTTCCACATATTAGCAAATCAGTATAGACAGCATGTGAATTTAGCAAAGGCTCAAAGTCCATAGAAGAGAAACAAAAAATGCTCACATACAAATTACCGTACAAAGTGGTTTCTCGTCAAAGAAACAGTGACAGTCTATCTAATAATACCTGACTATTATTTACCAACTATGGGGCAAAAACCTTTTCCAACACAGAGAAGGCACGAGCATTGATCACCACACATGCTCAAGGCGGATTGGTGATTTCAGACTCGGTAAGGGATGTTTTACTTCACCAATGTAAGTAATTATTAACATCTTAGAAAGTACATATGGGTAGAACAAGTCACATTGTTACATGCCAGGTATTGAACCCGCAACTTTATTCATCAGAGGCGGGCATCTCATTAGTTTTCATCATTGGCAAAAATAATTTAATCAACATCGCTACGCCTCAGTCTGATAGCTCAATAAGTCATTATACATAATTTATAGTAAATAACAGATAAGGAAAACCTGTTTAAAAAATACACCTGCTTAATGTTAGGCTACGGTTACACAAGAACTACGAGTTTGCCACAAATTGCTTTTGAAGCGTTTATTTATATACTGTTTACTGTGAACTGATCACAACTGAACAATGTCCTTTGGCTAACTAGCAACCAGATGCAAATGGGCGTCTTGCTTTTTATGTAGATGTCGGTTTACCCATTTACAAAACGTTTTGCGTTATGTTTACGTTTCATCTGTTTTCTTATATACAAAATGAATTGCAAGTGAGACAGCAAACTTAATTTGTTCACAGCAGTCAAACAGTTCTCAACAACAGAACATTGTTCACAGCAGTCCCTTTTTAAATTTATAGACCTGTTATGGAAACCTGTGTTGGCAAACCTTAATACAGGTTACTATGTTTTCTAGCTAAAACGTCATAGCCACTTTGGAATTTGTAATCTGGAAAAAGTAGCCCACCAGTACCACAATAAAAAAAATCTATTAATGGTTAGACTGCAAACAAACAATACGATTAAAATCGAATAAAAAAAAGTTGTTGTCTGGTATTCTCGTAATGGAAACATCGGTTGATATTTTATGCAAAATACTTCATTAGCTTCGGCTATTAAGCACGACGTGACATTGATATATTTTGCTTATATCATACACAAATATTAAATACCGGCTATTCGGGTCACATCTACTTATATCATTTAATTTAAGCTGTAATGGTTAAATAAAACACGTTCAATGTAACGTTACTTACTGGCAATTCTAACAACATTTATAGCGGTCGGAAATTACAAATTAGATTAAAATTTTCTAAAGGGTCTTAGCTTTTAGGATCATTGTACCCACGGCAACGCCCGGAGAACCGGGTGGCCGGGTTTTTCAAAGGATGATGACCTGAGAGAGATCAAAATAAAAAAATAGTTTTAAATTGCTAAGTGCCTTTGTAGCCCCACTTAATTTTTGAGCCTTGGTGGGTAAAATAAAGATCGCTCATCTGTGATCCAACAAGCATAATCATTCAGTAATGAAATGTAATAAAGTGGTCTGGAACGCAATTACGCATAACTGTACCTACGCTTAAAATTCCAAACGTCAAGAAAAAAAACCACGCAAAATATGCGTAAATAAGTTTGATGTCAAAGCCAACGAAACTCACTTAAAACAGGCCTCTATTGGTATTATTAATATTCCTATTGAAAACACGAAAACAAATTCCGTCTGCTTTTCGAAGCTCGTACAAATTCTTCAACGCTTCCAATAATTATACCGTCGAACTAAATTCTTTGAGATAATTTCATTGTTTCTCTGTAATCGAATTAAGTACTTATTTAAGTAATTTGTGTTGTGAAAGTGGCCAGTGTTTACCGGCAGGGTAAAGAACGGAGTACCTCACGACTCTTGGACCGGTTTATAGAGTGACCCCGGCTGTCAGGCAACATTGTGTCGTATTGCACAACGTCAAGCCCGATTATCGGCCCCAGATCAAGATTGCAGGTAAATAACGATTACTAGTTATCCATTGATTTTAACTTAGACTAGTGTAGGTGTTTGATGAACAATTACTTTAATAGTGGTATCGATTCAATTAAAAACTCTTTGTTGTTTTAGATTGTAACAAAGCGAAACAAATTATGCTATGAACGGTCATCAATAAATTGCTAAACGTAGACTAGTAAATACCACATTCTTCACGTTACAAAGTCAAGTGAATTTTCGCTCAGAAATTCTGGAAATTTACTTGGACGTCCGTCCGCCATTTAATAAAAAACAAAGGCATTAGGCGCATGAGCAAAAAGAAGTTGCCTTATGTAAACTGTATTTAGGGTAGGTACTTGTATTTAACTACAAGGGCCCTAAACACAGTTTCCAACCTATTATTGATATTTGATCCTTTTAGAAGAATAGAATTGGATTAGGACTGTTTAGAGAAGTTCTGAAAAAACGTAATTAAACCAATTATAATAAAGTCTAAATTACTTTGTGTTTGGAATGCATTATGTCCAAGCAATGTATTCAGACATTCAATATCAAAGTACAACGCTACACAAGTTGATCTGTTTACTTGATTGACATTCATACCTAGTAGGTACTTAGCACGTATCACGTTATTTATAGAAGCTGGCGTGATAAAACCTCAGTTGTTGTTATCAGAGACAAACAGTAAAGACACAAACACAACTCACAGTTGCATAGTTATGTGCACATTATCTTAATTGTATTGTCGTAACAAATATGATAACAATTTGTAGAGAGAGAACTGAAACTGTGTTCTAAAAGTTTAATAAGAAATAGCAGAGCAGCCTATTGTGCAAGATAATGTATATAGAGACCAAGTTAATTTTCTTTTATTGCTTAATGTACCAGAAAATGGTGCGCTTCAGTCTTCAACGGTTTTCTTGTGAGCCCAATAAACTCGGAACACAGCCAGTTCTTTCTTAGAAATGTTACAAGCTTTAGTTTCACAAAGATGGTCTGTGGTTAGCGTCTTTAATGTCTGATGTCATCAGTCAGTTCGTTGTGTAGGAGGCTACTCACGACTACTTGATACTCCATCATCATATCAACCCGCATACATATTCAATGCTGAATGACATTGAACTGTCACACAATCCTAGGCAAATGAACCAGTGATTAAAGTATTATCTTCTACGTCTTAATTGAAACATCTGAGTTCTGAGAAGAAACTGGGTTAGTTATTTTGTCCTCTCAAAATACAGGTTAGCTGGCAAGTCAGCATGCAACGTAAATTAATTTCAATGTCAGCCTTTGTACAATCGATAACAATTGTATTATTGTTTACTAGAGTAAGGGAAAGAGTGCATGAGACAACCTTATGATTGTCAGCACAAGAAAACCTAAATAAAGCATTGTCTCCGGCGATTTGTTTACATTTTTAAATATTTCATTGTTTACGTTCACTTTGGCCTCAATGATGCGACTGTGAATCACAATGGAACTTAACCTTCTCCTATAAAGTTACAGCCATTACAAAACCATTATATCATCAGTCCGAACGCGATTCGTGAGATCGATACATAACACGTTTATACCAGATCATCGCATTCCTACAGAGACCCGTGTACTTTCAGATGTCTACGTAGCTGATTCAGTAAATTTAATTAGGCCAGGGGTTTCATTAGAACCATGCTGGACCGTTGCGTAATTACGATCGTCAGCTACAGGCGGTGTCGGGCCTCGGACGGTCCTAACCTAACGTCCTCACCATCACAGAATACCAACTCCTTATTGCGAGTTATTTATATTTATAACGTAAACATGGGTGACCTTTATTATAGAGCGTCACAGCCTTTATATGGACAAATGCTTGATTGCAGACATTCTTCGAGAATAAATGCCACAAATTTTTGATCACGGTTGGTAACCGCTTAAGTTTTACTGCTCATTCCCTGGACTCCACTTTCTAATTGGTACGCGGAAGATACCACAAGAAATACAGGAATTGACGCAATTACAATCATAATCCAGTTTAATCCAGTTGACTGACTGAGCAATCCGTGTTGTGGTTTAGAAAAAATCGCGTAAGTATGATTGTATCTAATTGTATAGTGCATGATTGCTATCTATCATAATCATTAGTGATTCATCATGTTAATCGTGACAAATAGGTAGATACTTTGTTTATTATTGCTTGTCTATCAATATCGATTGCAATCATTTTGATGGGACCTAAAAGTCGCAAATTGCATATCAGCACGAGACAATCTAAAAATCTATCCCACTACTAGTGTACAGACGTTGACGTTGCAAAATCATCAGCAGAAACCTTTGAAATGAGCCTTCAAACTAAACCACTCACCAACCAAGGCCGACGGTCATGGCTGGTCATGGTACTACAAAACAAAGTAATACAAGATCGAACGAGAAAGATAATAAAGCAGAAAATGTCGGTTGTATAGATAATGAAGACTGTACAAATACATGAAACAGAAACGCTGAAAATAAATCGGAAATACAAGATAATTGGTGCATTACGTTATCCAAAAGTGAAGAAACCACTTTTGGCAGATTCTATTCGGTTGTAAAACTAAAATGCTGACATTAGACTTGTCGTTTAATCCAAAATCGATGCCGAAATACTTTCGTCGGTGTTGTAACAGGTTATTTCAACGGGGCCATCGTTGTTGGTATAAATAACAGTTAATTTCTCGTGTCACGCTCCGTTAGATCGCGTCGCGTGCCCACCGATGCTTCCTGGTTTGCCTCGACAGATTCCATTGCATTTAACTATAGTTTGTGACTTCTGGCATCGACTGATTTGTGATATTCTTTGACCACTCACGATGTTTTTATGGTCATTAATTTTGAGTTCATAAAAACCCGTGTCGTAGCTGTCTTGCAATAATTCTTGCATCAAGAACTTGATGTAAAAGAAGTAAAAACAGTCATCAGCATTTTATTGCACATTTTAAAAACAGCATCTCATTACCGAGGCCCATCAGCATGGATCGCCCAATTCACATTAGCAACATGATTACAATTCCATTGGAACACAGCTCATCATCAACAAATATAGAATCATTATTACACTTGGCTCATTGAACGTAATTGAAATCAGAGATCATTAGGTACCTCTCATATATGTAATACTTATTATGTAAAGCTTGTTGGCATGACTGCAGGGCAAGTAACACACGGACGGAAGAACCATGGTGCGTGACCGTCGGCTATGTGTCCTCGGCTTTGTTCTGCAGATTACAAAATAACGGTACCCGATCGATGCTATTGGAGGTCCTTTATTATTATAGGTTTCTAAGTAGAACTTTGCAAAACTGATTTTGTTTCATGTAAGTTAGGCGATCTCTGATTTGTGTTTGCTTTCAAACTCATTGAATATGATTCTGAATTCTGAATAACAACCAGCTAATTTATAAAATAGATAATTGTTTTCCTGAAGTCTGTTAATGACAATGTTCTAGTAAGTTATAATTGACTATAGGCCAAAGATCATTAGAATATGTTCAAGTAACAATAGAATCGTCATAAATGACATCTTTCGTAGGTTCCTGTAATATTCTTTTTATAACCATCATACCTAATACAATATTTTCTCTTTCGTTTGAATCGTTTATTTTGAGAATGGAGGTTGGATTTATAAAAGTGAAGATTCTCTGAGTATTCAGGTCGTGCAGTTTGGGCGGCAAGCTATTTCCAATCTTCCTCCCGTGCAGTATTCCGACCGCGTAAGACTGTATAAATTAAGATATATCTATCTCATTTACACCTTTCATGCCTTTGTATACGTACCTACATATGCATATAGGGTAAGAGAAGTGACTTCTAGAATGTAGTATCACGATGTAGTACAAACATATTTCCTTTATTTCAGGTTGTAATTTAACATAAATCTTAAGACAGCCTGACCTTTAAACTACCCTGAATTACAAATAGGTACAGACCTCAAAGTAGAACACGTTTCACAAAATATACAGTACATATTATATCTATTTACTCAGAGGTACAAAATCTACATTCACGAATTCAAAGCAAATACAGACTCCTAAACGTTACATAAATGATTAAAACAAAACAGAAACCAACCTTGGTTTCTAGATCCAATTCTACAATATCTTCTGAACGGTTCGAACAAGAAAACAATTGAACTACGTATTTAAAGACAACAACGGCTTGCTCAAAGAACAATAACATTTTATTTAGCAACAAAGAAACTGACACGAATGTAGTATTTATTATGAGTCTTTGTTCATTGCAACTTGCATCGACAATTGCTTACATATACAAACAGGAAACACTTGTTTTACAGTAACTACTCAGTACTTACTAGAAAATGTGATTAATATCGACATCTCTTACGATTGCGACCTAAATTTCGAAAGGCTTGCTTGGAAACACATCAACGAGTTGTAAGTTTTCAAAAGCCAATGAGACGAGAAACACGAATGATCTCCGAAAAATTGATCTATTATCTTTGGATCTCCTGAACCCCAAACCATTAAGCCAAACTGTGTAATAGTAGATAATATCTAGATTAGACGGATAGAATTGCATAAAGCGCTCAGTTGCTTATGTGGGAGGAAAGTCACTTCTTAGTAACCGATTCAATCGCATATCGACGTCACACAATAGAGTAAACACAAACAGACGACGAATTTTATAAGTATTATTTTTGTCGATGGCACTGAGCATCGGGGGCCTCGTAGGTGGTTCGCCGCGAAGGGCTTTCCGAGGTTACAATAGCTAAACCTTATTTGGACGGTAAACATCGAACAAAAACTAGAGACTATTAACTACTTCAAGTTTTGCAAACAGAAGTTGGGTTTGTTATTTCTGTATTAGCTGATCTTGTTAGTGAAATGCTGAGTACATTTCAGGTAATGGCCCTTTTCAATGCTAAACACGTAGGTACTTATTACTTCCTGGCCACCATCGTTGACTATCAAGCTTTCACTGCAGCAAGTTCATTCGTTTAGCACTCAAAACGTTTACCTCCTTTCTCCATAGATTCAATCTCTGGACTTCTTTCAACCACTTAATCTTTAGATGGGAAACATGAAGTGTGGTAGATAACTAGCTCTAGTTTGCCAGCTGCCTCCACTTTGTCAAGCCCACTCAAACTGGTATCAGTAGCAGGGCAGATGGAAAGCGACTCACGCGTGAATAGTGAATACGAATGATTTCACCTCCATCTATCTATCCAGTGGACAGTTATTTCAAAATATTTAGAAAGTTATTTATAAATACACAAGAGATGATTTAGTTTGCAATCAAGTCATGCAATCAACAACAATCGTAGTTTAACTAGGAGGTGCCTTCAAATAATTTACTTTGTACAGGCGCTAACAACGCTTTAGGAAGGGCACAGTCTTCCTCATTACGAATAGAGGTAAAATATAATTGTCTCATCTGCGGAGAGGCATTAAACTCGAGCCAGTGAGCACAACAGTGCCTGATATCTACCAACAAAAATTTCAAGAGACAAACTCGCTTTCCCCGCTAGCCGCGGCCCCGGTCGCTCGCTTGATAAGTGGCCTAAGGGCTCCCCCCTCTCTTCTGTGACCTACTTCCCGCCCTCGCCCTCGCGATCTTTGTGCTGCCACTTGCACAACTCGTTTGATATCAGCTGGATGATAATGTTGATTGGATCATAGGTACCACCTCTATTCTGAATTTGGATCGCATTGCGAAACTCTCCCAGCGAGTTTGTTGAACTTGTAGTCTTCGTCTCACATATTGGTAGTTATTGCGATTTAGATAACTGGTTATACTTTATTCATTGCTTTTTACAACTTTCTTTATGTCAACGTCCGGTAGCTAGGCTCCAAACGACTTACAGAGTAAGTTTTTGTTTTATGACGATGGTCGATATTCTTACTCCTTTGTTTTCGTGAGTTATTTGTAAGACATACCTGTCATGTTTTGTAAACATCACAATGTAGGTACGCAACGGCCAATTTCGTTTGCAATTGCAGGTTTTGTTTTTAGAATGTACTCGTAAACGTCAGGCTATTTCCCAGTTCCAAGTGCTACGAAGGTCGACCTCTACTAATGGATATTTTACAGCTAAACCTTTTTACCATCTTCTGCTTCCATGACCGTGTTTTCATTACAGAATTAATAAACTTTTTAATTATTATGTAACCTAACCTAACCCTTTTTTTAGTTATGGAAAGGCAGATTACAAAAATGCTGGTACAAGATCCAAAGTTGCTAATACAATATGATCAAGTTAAAATATTAAGTCTCAGTTCCTACTTGGACATACCCGAATTGGAATTAATGACAACTAAAATACTTTTGTGGACATTAAAGTCCTAACGATTCAATATTTATGAGATAAACAATGACCATTATAAATATGATGGTGCGTCAAATCGCTAATGAACCAGAAGATCAATAAAACATTTGTGAAGGTCAGCTGAATTCTGACTCAGCAATGTCAACAGTCAATTTCTATGAGCACGCAAGAGTATCTACGTTTGTAGTACATATTTCAGGGAAACGTAGCCAAGGGATTTCGTGGAAGATCGAGTTTAACGACACTCATTTTCCCCTATACATGACATGTCATCTAAAGTAATAAATGATTTTGTCACCTCGAAACGGGAAATAATTATACGTAAATATTCCTGGATTATCATTTGGATAAATTCCAAAAGATTGTAGCGAGAAACCATGAAGTCCTCTGCCCTTCTAAAAGTGGCCTTGACAAATGATTACCCTACATAAAGTAACGTGTAATGTCAAATAAAACTGTGTCGCCGTTAACCAGTGACTAATTCGTACGATAATTTAAAATGATCACAAAGAACAAAGACTGATAAATGACATATTGTTAACGCTTTTAACCAAGAAATCGAAGGCTTAGGAAACACTAAAAACCAGTTTCAAAACCACTTTAGCAGCTATAGTGAAGTGGGACAGAACTCTAGGCTTATTTTAAGACAAATATTTTTTGTGACAAACCAAATAAACCCAGATAATACACGAACAAAAACTAAAATGAGCAGATTGCGACGAATTCAGCACAGTCATTGTAAAGTACACCATAGAACATGCATTACACAATCGTCCTACAATAGTAGCAGTTGCCTAGGTGACGGTGACGTAATGGTTAACTAGGAATAAAATAGAATCTATTAACAAACCGGTCTCTCTCTAGCCACAGTTCAATTAAGAACAAATGACCTATTAATATTGACATCTGGTTCGGCTCAATTGATTTGACATCACTTTGATAATGAACAAAATATTGGGTTAGATACTGGCTCTAGGTTTGACTCAAAAATATTAAGTTAGGACTATCCCAAGAGATTACAGAGTGTTTCAGATAAACACAGACAGTTCCATTGGAAATGATGATATGTTACAGATAATAAATAAATACTACACGTCAGTCACTCAGAATAAGAGCAAAATGCCTGAGAAGATCGTGTCAGAATGAAGTATAATGCGCATGTAAAATTAACAAAAGTAAAACAATGTGTACATACAATTTTATCGAAACCGGTGTGACCTAAAAGAATGTAAGTATCGTGTGTATGTAAACTCGTTTGATCGGCTTTAAAACAAGTATGTTTAAACAGGATTATTTGTCCATGAAAGGAACCTACCTACACATTACTCATCACCAGAAAAACACGAGAAATAAATAAATTTTTAATTAAGCTTAACTTGAGGGATCCGGCTCCAGAATTTTCGGTAAAGATTGTTTTTCATGCAATAGATAATTATGAATTTGTTTGACGAACGTTACTGGTGTAAATGTGTAATTTACACCAGCACCGCCCTTATACATAAAGGCACTTAAAATATTCTTTTCATCTCGCACATCAAAGGGTTATTTATTCCCAGCGTATTTAGGACACCTGTTTTATCTGGAGGCTTATAAAAATATTGGCTTTAGAAGGAGATTTGAGTGAAAACACCTATTTTATTATTTTAAGCCTGTTTTGGGTTAAAATGTAAACATTTACTTGTTCAAAAACCTGCTTGACCTAACCTAATCAACTAGCAATATTTCAGTTTTATTAATAGCAATATTTCAAACTTTTTCGTGGAATCAACATCTTTGAGTGCGAAAATAGCAAATTATCGACGGTTGAGATATTTTATTTACCCAAGTATTGTTGGACGTAACTTACTATTAGAATAGGTACCAACCACGATCCAGTAACATCACTTTGACTCGGGTATACCAACTAGACTAGACGCTAGGCGTGCATACGTGGTGGCACGTTTACTTTGAAACCATTTGAAACTGTACTTTGTTTTCCTGTTTAATTTTGTTAGTCAAAAGCAAAAGACACCTGTGTTCGCACCCAGTGTTCAAACCGCGTAGGTAATCTAAACAAATTATCTTTCATGTGGCGTAGAGCTGTGTGAAGTTGGTCTGGCGTCTTTCACTCGGCGGGAGAGCAGGCGAATAGCGATGCAGTGGTATAAAGATATGTCGTCTATTTATAACAGACGAGTAATGCAGGCGTGCGGACGCATCACAGAGCAACTTGGCTTTTGTCGTGTCTCTTGATTTTGAATGTTTTGTGTTGTATGTAGTACCACTAGTACCTGATGTTGAACAAACTGCAGAAACTTGCCAGTCATCGCATCGCGCTATCTGTTCGAAACTCAAGTAATTGTCTGTGCCAGGCAATCCAAATGATAACAGTTATTTGTTTCGATAACTGAAGTGTTGGAAGAACAAACCGTACTAATGAGATCATGTAGTTAATTATGAGGTAGTGTGCAAAGTTGCCAATTTCAATAACTGATTACGCAACGTGTGAGCAAGGTATTTATAGGTGCGTTATAATTAGGGGTTTCATCACGCACAGGCTGCTCTTCGGGTAAATAAATATGGCAGGTAAATAAAAAAAATGGGTTTTCTGGAGAATGAAATTAGGTGTTTGGATGGTGAAAGCGAAAATACTGAAACTAGAATCTACTGAAATACGTACCTAAAAAAATATTTTAATTAAATCCATAGTTAACCACTGTCGGTTTGCCTCGATACCGTAGAAAGTACTGTTTGTATTATGGGTCAACAGCAACAGTTTTTCAGTCCCGCTTTATAGAATCTTTTAAATTATCAGGCTTATTCTTCATAAAATGTCGAATTAAGTTCTAGTGCCATAATGGTCATTACATGATTACCAACAAAACTTTTTAGTAGACGCGTAGATAGTATGTCTGCTATAGCTACAGGTTCCAATTAATTTTAATTTATTACTTTACTATAAATTGCTCAAGTACATAATTATTAGTTTAGTTGTGTCTAATAATAAGGTAATTTTTTTGCTTGAGCTTCATAATATTATGTCAACGTCGTTATTTATTACGAAAAGTTGAAAGTTTTGTAATACACACCTACAAGTTTTTAATAAGCAAATATTTGGATGATAAGTATTTTTTTATTCTTTTTTGATTTGGTGCAAGAAAATAATACTTGAAATGGCTTGAAGGAGCCCTTGCCCAGCAGAGGGATAATATAGGCTGACTAAAATAAATATTTCTTCATAGTAAAACAAAGTCTCCTATCAATCGTCTGCCCTTCTGTACGCTTTCATATTTTCATTCTTTTTTAGATTTTAATGCGGTTTTCATCAATAGATAGAATGATTCAAGAGGAAGGTTTATATGTATGAAACATCACGCTACGACCCGCAGGAGCGGAGCAGTAACCAAAGACGTAACAGACGCTGGCGACACCGTGGGCTATATTATGTGTATAGCTAGTAAAATAATAAAGCGTAATACGAGTACGTATCAAAAAAGTAATAAAGACCAGGAAGTTAAACTTTAATATTTATTAAGAATGACGTAACGTAACTAACCTGTTTAACTATCAAATAAATTACTGATTAACGGAACTCTACTCTAGCACTGCTTCTTTGGAAGCGATTTAACTATTCACTTCGTTAATTCATGTGATTCATAACTTTACACATGATTAAATACAAAAAAAATATTATTCCGAGTTATTTTTTCATTCCAGTCTTCATTTGATCTCAATATACGAAACAAAATTTTAATATATAAGTATCTATCTATCTATCTATCTAGTTACGAGTACGTTGGCTATATTACAGCGGTCGGCAACCTTTTGGCAGGCAAGGGCCACATGGTGGTAAAATAAGGTAGTGGCGGGCCGCGCTTTCACATAATTTTTAACCGACTTCGAAAGGGAGGAGGTTCTCAATTCATCTGTATGTTTTTGTTTTGTATGTTTGTTACGCGATATTACCGCCAATTATTATTAGAATTTGATGATATTTTTTTTTGTTTGGTAGGTCATGCTTCAGAAGTTGTCCCATAATTTTTTTATCGAAATTTAATTTCCTGCTTTTTTCGGCAGATCAAGTTTGAAAAATTGTCCTATTGCTTTTTTTGCCATAATGTCCCCAATAACCATATTTTTTTACCTAAAACACGAGCAAAAAAAATTTTTAGCAGCCCAGCGGCTGCTTTTTAACAGCCGCTGGGCTGCTAAAATTATTATTATTATTATTTTCTAATAGGACGATACAAAAGGAATAGGAGCGGATTTTTACTTAGCTGAAAAATATTAAAAACATCCATATCTCTTATGGTTTCTCAAACATCTTGTTGAGTGATACACAATCCATAATAGAGTATTCATGGTTTTAGTTTAAGGATAGATGTCCCTTACACCCGATATAGATATTACATGTGATGCACAAACTTTTTTTTAATGCAAATTTTATTAATTTGAACGTACGAGTAGCACTACGTCAACGATAAAGCAACAATAAATGAAAAAGAAATGAGAAAATAATTATATAAAACTTAAATGCGAACTTCACAGTTGTTATATAACCGTACTTATACACATTTCAGTGTAACGTTTGAGGATGTATTTGAGTGTCTATTTTCTTATACGTTAGCTTACGCGCCTAAAATCATTACTTTAGGTAAAATGTATAAAATATAGTTTAATTTAAAAAAAAACTATCGCGGGCCGCAAGCATGGGAGCCGCGGGCCGCATGCGGCCCGCGGGCCGCGGGTTGCCGGCCGCTGCTATATTAGGTCAAGATTCAAGAATCCAGTTATAGTAGAAGTTGAGTGAAGAAAACGCAGTATTAGGTAGGTACCGACAAAATTTACTTTATAAAAGTGGATTAAATGAGGCTCAGTTGGTACATTTTCTCTTATTGTTATGTTACTTTTCCATTCGAATGCTAACACAATCCCATTTAATATTCACGAAGAAAGGATCTGGCTAAGGATTCGAGGAGAACATGGGACAAGTCAATTGGAATAATTTATTTCCAAATTGGAATTCCTTCGTTCAAGTAAAATCCGGGACCAGTAAAACCTTTCCAATGTGTAATAACTTTTTTTCTTCATCCAAAAACTGATTGGGCCGAGTCGACACAGCCAGCGGTGCGTACGGACGGTGCATCGAACGCGGTGAGAGCGGGGTCGTTGAACCTCGCGCCATGTGCATTTAGATTTGTACAATTTTGTACCTAATTGCAATTTCGGTTCTAATGAAAGTAGAATGCCTTTTATCGGTTACATGGTAAAACAGATATAGATATTGAACTCTATATGTCTGAAAATGTGTCATTTATTTATTCACCTCTCATCAAGTGAAAAACACATAAGGTCTATTGATTACTTTAAAGGTAAGTCAATAATAATAATAATACCAGCCTATTCATCTTCTCATGCAGAAAAGGCATGAGCAGTTGAGCACTGATCAGCACACTTGCATAAGGCGGATTGCTTTAAGGTTTAAAATAAAAAATAGTAAGTGAAAGTTTATACAATTATGTACCTATTGGCAGAAGTGTATTCAGACTGTCTGTGTCACAACTTTAATGATAAACTATTAAAGGTGAATATCCAGTAACGTTGTTTTCGACAGGTAGGTTCGTGTTACGATCTTACCTCATGAAAGTAAATTACAGACGGATACACAGACGGATATACGGATATATACGGATGTACAGACAGACAGCTTGCTATGCTCAATCTTAAATTAGGTACATAGGAACCTAGATCATTTCCTTTCATTACGAGACGAGGGCGCGAGCGAATGTGAGCAAGACTTATCTTATTACATAAGTAAGTAAATAGGTACCTATCTTATCATGGAAAACAGCACTTATGTTTTATTTAATTATGTTTACGTAAAAGGCCGTTGGTTGTTCATGAATATTTTTAAAGAACTTAGGTACCTAGCAGGTATGCTATGTGATTTTTTTCTATCCGTGTTTTATGACAAATAGGTAGGTAGGGTGAGGGACCCAGTAATGCTGCATTCGCTAGGGTATTTTGGTTTTGTTTTACAATTTCATCGAATAGGTAGACACCTACATTACGTAGAAATAAATTATCTTCCAATTCTAGAAAAAATAGACCAGTGATTTATTTAAAATCAAAGTTATAGGAATTTACATATTTTTGTATATTTGGTAGGTATTCTCGTGTAGTAATGAAGTGCATGCTGTGTGTGGGTACGTGCCCATGTATTTATTTGCAACGAGTAGGTAGGTGTGAACACGCAATAACGTCGTGCCTCTCAGTTTACAGTGAAAACGAACTTTCAACTTAGATTTCTGGTAGATACCTACCTATCTGACAAATAAAATCAAATAAATTAGTAGATAGGTACAAGACCATAGGTAATAGGGTACGTCCCTTCTACATACCGTACTTCATTGTGTATATTCCAGTACCTAGTCTAGATTAGGTATAAGGTCAATATTTAAGATAATAAAGGTGTGTCTACCTGTATTTTAAGGGAAAACTAATTAAGGCTTTACCTAAACAGGTACTAAAGCAGTTAGCCTTCTTAATTATACCAAGCTTGGTACATAAATACCTATAACGTGTAAGTATAAATTTATATAGGTACCTACTCTACCTATGTAAGTTACATAGTTATGTAGGTGTTATAAGGGCCGCAATATTCCAGGGTTTACTAGTCCCAGGCCCTTCCCAACTGCCCGTAGCTGCCGGGAGCCCTTTCTTTCTCCCCTCCCCTGCATCTCCCCCGCGCTTGTAGGACGAAATGTACCTACCTACCTATATATACTATAGGTAGTTACATGGCTAGGCGTTGGTACCTCTACCTTGGTACCTACTCATCTTGTAGTATTTAAACGTAGGTACATCATTGCACTTGTCAGCTCCGAAGGTCATATAAAAATTATGGAAACAAACAGCAATCACAATAAAATAATAATTTTTCTTGGCATTGATTCGCGTTTTACGACACTGATAACATCTTCTGAAGTTGGCTATGAAAAGCAATGAGATTATGGAAAGTAGCCAATGAAGTAGGTATTATAAATATGCACCTATAGCTAGGTACTCAGTTAGATGGACTATAGTACCTAGGCAGGTACTTACAGTTTAGTTTACGAAAACCGCGCGCCGAGCCGGTTAGTTTAAATCGCGTACTTAGTTCTTAGATTGAATTGCGAAATTACGAAAAAATATGAATGAAACTCGTGGTTATTTTAATTAAATATTCCATTAAACACTAGGTTTTACCTGAAGCTCCTTATTCTTGTTATCTTTGAGCGATGCTGCTCTGATAACACCAGCTTTCCATCCCCATTCAGAAACTTTATTCACGTTAATTTTTGTCACACCACTCACAGCGAGAAATCGTTTGCCAACTAAATCTTCACGGTACTTATAAGCCATAACGAACTACACAATCACATTATTCACATTAAAACTACACAAACGTCAAGAAACTCAGCGTTATACGCACAACACGTCACACTCTTCGTTGAGCGAAGGGAAACTACGTGGAAAACACAAGAAACGTTTCTGCAGAACGTATTTGTTACGCGACTGATTCCGAAAGACGACCACGTTGAACAAAATGTTAACTGTAATATAACTTCTACAATTGGTAGAGTTATTATGAAACTTGTTATAAACCGGCTAGGACAAAATGATCACATGCTTTGACGAACACAACGTCGATATACTGGGCTTCTGAAATTATTCGCATTATAGGCTCATTTTACAAGGACGTAGATTTTACGTGTTAGTTCAATAGAATACCAATAGAGGGAACTAAATTCAATGTTTTATGATTTTGGGACGCTTTTAGTCATATTCTGAAAAACAAATTTCCTAATTTCTGGTAAGCCTTGTTTGTTATATAAATAATCGTTTAAAACTACTTGCATTCTACACATTAAAAAACTTAAAACTATAAATTTGAAGGTATTTCCAAATAAAATTGATTCGACGTTTAACTTTATTTCAAAACACATTCCATAGATGGCGCTTGGATCAGTTATTTGTAAGGATCGTTTAGAACATTCATAAAACAAGTTTTCGTCTTATTCTGTCCTGCATAATAAATACTTTATATCTAAAGCCATAAAATGAGATGAGAAAAAAAAAGTTTAACAATAAATTATTTTATTTTTATTTTATAGTTTTGTTCGTCGGACACACTTGAAGCCATATTGATTTGTGCGGTCACGTGATCAAAACAACTGTCAATTTAATATCATCATGGCGTATTAGACTTTTCAACGGGCGGTTGTGTTTTGCTATGTTTTGTATTGTGATTATTTGAGTGAATTTTTCATGTGTGATTATTAATATGATATCGTCGATAATCTCTCGACTGGTCATGTGAGTAAATTTTTAATTTTCCCCTAGGTGTAACATTTTCCGATGGGAATTATTTTTGTCTACTCCTTTGTTTGAAAAATGGAAAAATATTAATTTTAATTTCCTGTTTGTGCTCGCTGGTTAATCAACGATATTTTATATTCGATGCGATTGGACTTATCTATTGCAACATATTAAACAAATATGTTTCCAGAAAATCTGACACAATTAAGTCGTCATCCAGCAAACAAGCATATTGCTCGTATATAAGGTCTAATATTTGGACTTTTTCTACCGGTTTTTAGCAGCTGCTCAGTTCTCTATCTAGTCTAGGTTTGATATAATTGCTGAAGTAGGTACTTTTGTTACGGTATCAGGGATCAAATTCCCCTAATCGGAGTTACAACTGCTATGAAATCTTCAATTAACTTATAACTTCGAAGCGCTTCTTTTTACAGAATGTCTAATTTGTTGCTGTTTTTTCCACGCCCTAAGATGACCTTCTGAATTGACCCCACACTCTTGTCATTCTCCATTTAGATCCATTGATCATAATCAAGCGAACCATATTTCACAATTAAATAATGTAACACATTTATACCTATATGATTAGTTTAACACAATAAGTATTTATTTTTTATTGAATTACAATTGTTTTATAGGTGTAAATGTGTCTATAGGTTACAATTTTATTTCAATGTCATTACAAACCTAGACTTGAACTTGATATACTGGAAGTTTATAACAGGTATATTATAGACATAATAAATACATTGATGGTTTTAACTTTAACACAATCTGACAACAGGGTAGATACCAAGGGTTACTGAATTTTAGAAAACATTGCCTTTAAGAAGTAGTATGGTATCTGATTTCTGATAGTGTTACACCATTTATCTACATGAAGAGTCAAGAATACCCATTTTCAGACATTACGGTATAGTTTAAAGTACCTACCCTTAGCTAGAAATATTATTTTTTTAGTAAGACAGTTGCATGCGCTATAATAACTTGTTCAATAGCTCAAACAGAGGTCATAGCAACACTACAGAAAGAGTAGAGTACATTTAAAAATTGGGCCAGTTTCTATATCTAGACATATAGGTACTGTATGTATGTATGTATCTTACTTGCATAATAATTGTGAGGATGAATGGATGTTTGTTACCATTTAATACTTCAATGACTGATCAGAATTTGCTTAAATTTGGTATCCTGTATAGATATTGATTTAGTTTAATGCATGGGATAAATTGCCATCCAGTGTTTTTGTTCCCCTGTGGTATTACAGGTATTCAGGTTTATTTTAGAGGCTTATCCAGAAGAAATCGCAATCTGAAGCTAGTGTTATTGTAAATTGTATAGTCAAGTGGCAAGTCATTTCATTTCTTTTTACATCTTTATAAATGGCTGCTCAAGGTTGTTAGATATTGAAATTAATTCACATTCATTATCTAGGTAGTCAGAAAGTTTTCATTATTATACTTATTGTATGTATGTTAATGACTAACTTGTGTTGTGTTGTGTTGACAACTGATCATTTATTTTTATATTGTGTCTCCTAAAACTTCTATTTGTCCATCAATTGCTGGGTATTATAAACTTCATTCATAAAAATCAACTCTGATTCATTATATTTCTAACATCAAGAAATATTTTGGAATAGTTTTTATAACTGTAATAGTCATTATTAATTTTGAGTTAATTAACACAGTTTGAGCTAATTAACTTAGAAGTATGAAATTAAATTCTTATCACCAGTATAATACGCTATTGTACATAATTGTTCATCAGTTCAAACTAGCTAAGAGAATAGTTCAATATTGGCAGTAGTCCAAATATCTCGATTTTGGAAGCGCCAGTCGTCCTAAAATTTGGCAACACTTGTAGACTTGTGTACCCCTTTTATCATTCTTTTCACCTTCAGACGAAAACTAACTTTCTTGAGGAATAGTTGTATTTTATTGGATCAATTTCCAAAATATCCAACCCCAGTTTTCTTAAGATATTTTAAGAAATTTGTAGCTCTGATTTGAGTGGCAGTGAAGTACTTTTGTAATTGAATATGTGGTGATTCATTAAACAAAGAAAAGTTGAGCTTGGTTGCGGAATTCGTCACTAGGGTATCCCAGTGCACTGCCGGGTGCTATTTTCGGCTAAGCTCGGGCGTTCGCCTCGGCTGGTGCAGTGCAGCGAGAAGGTTTAGTCTGTGACGCTCACGGCTTGCGTCCGCGTCGCTGTTCTATGCAACAAGTGAAGTGCGTTGACACCTAACTGTAGAGTGATTCATTTATCGACATTCGGTTTTCGCGAAGAGTTACTAGTGTCTGTTCCGAGTGCGCTCAATCTGCTCGCGCAGTCAGGAGGTCGTACACCTTGACTGCGCCACGTTATGTGCTTATTAAGAGCGCTTGTCTTGCCTTTTTAGGAACAGCCTCGGCTGAATTACGTGTACCTTTACCCAGTTTTGCTGGTGACATATTTTTGTACAATTTTAAATGTCTTCGCGTACGAAAATTGACATAAGAATAACTATTTATTACGAAAATCATGTAGTTGTGATTTATATTTAGCTAACGGTATTAATTGCAAGTGCTATATTAACTTGAATGTAAGTTCCTATAAATATATAAATGAGTTGTACCCTGTGTTTATTTTCGAATGCCTTGCGACGTGTTTGAAATATAATACTGCACACTCACTGTAACACAAGAGAGCACAAAATCCTTCAGCCACAGGATAATGTTCCCTTTCCTATTTAGTAACCTGTTCCAAGTACTGACTGTGAAGTTAATGAGTCAAATTAACTAACATCCATCTTGTACGTTCTGGGTTTAGATACATGAAGCGTACTGTGTGTATAACTGGGTTACTTTCCCGAAATAACTGTGGCATAATTTTGTGACTAGTACACAGTGAGTCAATAAAATTGAACTCATTGCTTAAACCAATTCAATATGCGGCCTACACTTCGATTTATAGCGACAAAACCAGATATCTTGTTAGTCTGGTAGACAGTAGGACTACATAACACAATTTCACAAATAAATGTCAGAATTCATTCGCTGCACACGTGTTGTTATTTTATTACAGGAAGCTTACTTTTTGTTACGTTTATGAAAATAACTACGCACCTAGCTAACGAGCAAGTAACAATAACTATAGTAACTGTAGTAGTTGTTTTGACACATTTAGATCAAAATAAACCAAGGTTTGATATGACATGCCATGGCATTCATTTTTCTATGTCATTGTAAACCACGAACTACAACTCCATTTTCGGCAGTTTTTGTTTGTGCAGAATAAGTTTTAGACTAGCCAACGTTATCCATACATACAATTTGTATGACATTTGTAAATCAAAAACCGAACTTTGTTGGAGGAGTGTTTTCAACAAAGGCCGAATGTAATTTAAAATTGTAATGAACCAATGGCACGCTTGACCGATTCTTGCAATACGCAGGAAGTTTACATATTACTGGGACCGTTTACGCAAACTTGAGTTTAATATAAATTGATAAGATTAAATGCATTTACGATGCGAGAGTATTTACATTGTAAGATCACATGATGACGTAAAGCGATGCGAAATGCGCATTAGATCTAAATTTTAATGCCCTGCCTGGTTGTGTAAACAACGGGGCAATGAGTGCTCAAACGACTTGGCGTATTTGTTTATAATGGAAATGGGGAAAAATCTAAAATTAAAATTGAGTTAATTTAGGTCACATTTCCGATGGCTTTTTCAGATTCACCGAAATACCGACCTGCAATTGCAGAATTTTCAGCTGTTTCAGCTGTCAGCATAAGAACAACAAGTATGTTCAGTAATCGGAAGATAATTTGTTACTTGCAATGAGGTCTACAAATTACTACAATTATTTGTTGCAAAAACTGCATCAAAAAACTAAATGGTTTCCGAAGAAATAAAAGCATAGGTACCCGTTATTCAATACGACTAATCATAAGCTACGCTGGACACGCTCAACTGACTGTTACATCGACCCTGAAGAACGTACCGATGCGCACGATTCGATGCACACACTCCTTATTAAGTCCACCAATAGCTGTAGGTACCTTCTCGTCTATATAGAAAGGATCAAGCCGTTTCATTATCGATACAACAGGATGCATTCCAATAAAACGTGATTTGAATAATGGGGAACTAGTAACCGGTTTCGATAACCCACAGGGCCATAGACAAATTCAAAACAACCTGTTCCGTTTTTTCTTGAGAGAAAGTTGTTTCACTATTATTTAAATACTGCTTCTTAGTGTTTACATTATGATATATTCCCTAATAAACAAATCTGACTAAGTTTGCCCAACAAAGAAGTTCAACAAAGTTTATGATTCATAATTCATTTATAAGAATAGATAACCTTTCGAATAAAACCACAAGGGTATAATTTGTTCGGCGATGCACAACAGTACACAATGGAGTAACGAGTTTGAATTAGCCTTGCAATCTCGACGTAGGGTTGCTAAATGCTGATGTTACTGTAGTTATTATAATAATAAACGATCGGCTGTTCTATGATTGCCATTATTTGATGCTCGTTTGCGGCGTACTGCCAACCCTGAAGCTGAAATCCAACTGAACAAAGGTTTCTAACATCGCGTGAGATGCTCGGATGCACCACACTGTATGAGAGGTTCTTGACCTATATGCGTGGCGTATATTTTTATAACTGATCATTTTCTTCACGACTAGTTAAGCTTTAGATTTACGAGAGCTACCCGATACTCTTATTTCTGGAAAGATATTAAATTCATACCGTTTAGATTGGAGGAGTTTATTTGGTGCTGCTATAAAAGGCCTAAACACGTTTAGATAAGGTCGAATGCTTAATAAAGTTATTACACCCACGGCAACGTCAAAGTTTAAAGATTTATTTCACTGTTTCTACATTCAGGAAATCGATAGCCTAAATAATTTTCATAGATGATTGAATTTAACGCATCATTTGTTAGCGCGTCAGCTGAACTTGCGTAATCATTTCTAGTAATGTAATTTTATTGAATTCTACTGCTCTAATATCAGAAACGTATCCCTACCCTATACACTTATAAGGTATTAGGTGCAGACCCAACTTTTATAACGATAAAATGGTGTCAATCTTCCAATATATTCGTATAGTTATACAGAGAACCAGCCCAATTTATGTTTCCTTTAAAACAGGATCATTCCAAGGCGGTTTTATAGTCCTAACGTATCAGATGGATTGATGGACAGTGAATTTGGGACGATTAGGCTCTTCAATTCGCCAGTATACGATATTCATCATGCCTACGAGGTCTAAGTGAAGTGAGTGAGTAAGACCTAATTTGACCTTTAACACATTTTACGGTACGGCACTCCGCTTTGGCCTTTTGCTGTTCTGTACTCTACGTAAGGGCATGATCGAACGTGATACATAGGTATATGCTTTGGCAACGGCTACCGATTTAGCCCAAATGGGTCGAGTTTCTCGCCTATTTATTTTAGGACGTTATTAGGGAGTTGTGAAACCTCACCATGTGCGTGCACGTGCACGTTCGTTTCGCACGCACGATGATCTAGTTTTATCCACATTTTGTGTTCCACTTCGCCTGATACGAAACAGATACATTCCGTGTATATTTCCGATTTTGAAATAATACATACAGGGTTGTTACTAGCATTTATAAAAGATCTGCTAGTCTGGCATATGGCTTCATTCATAAAAGGCAACAGCAGTTAGCATTACCATAAAAAAAAAAAAAACAGAAATTGCAAGTAAAATATAATTTACGAGAACATTTTTACCAAGGCAATGATTTATGATCAATCCATTATTGGTACCATAGCATTGTCTCCCTCAGGTCATCAGGTGGGTGTATTCTGATTCTGAAGAATGACATCATACAGTTTGCGTATATGGCCAGGACACAGAAATATCTGTGGGCCAGGATGATCATTGTTGTACTGAAGTTGGGAAACTTACATTACGTTGTTGTCAGTACAAAACATTCAAGAAGTCATTTAAGAATGTGTATTTTGTAAACAAGGTGTTAGTCATCAGAAAGCCATGTTATCGTATCCATTACCTACCAAAACTGAAAATATGTTTTCTGCTAAGTGATAATTATGAGAAGTTATCTAATCTAATTCTAAATTGATACATAACGAATTGAGGGTATCACGTTTCGCGGTTTAGACGTACCTAACCGAGGCGTTGAAGATAACAAAACAAAGGTAGACACAAACGCTAACAGACGATGGTCTGTATTAAAATCAATACTGATTATTGTTCCAGACTAAACTTATACTTATACCCGAAGGTATCTATCTAACATAGTACGTAGATTCATCATGCAACAGCGGTGCAATTGTGTTTATTTTTAAAGTCGTCCAGTATAATAGGAATCTTGATATCTAATCGGGCAAAGCAATACAACGATAGGGGTGGCTCATATTAAACTGGCTAAGACTCCTAGCCCTCTTCCATTTATTATTCATCTAAATTGTCCACTTTTGCATTACTCGCTGGCTTCCGTCGTCGTGCTAATGGTCTTATACACAGTGTCTACGATTCATATGTCTTTGCATCATGAATTCATAAAGCACTGATAACTACTACTAACTTCATTGAAAATATCCCACTAATACTATCAGAGCCTACTTTCTGTAAGCACTAACTCGTTAAATTTTCACGCATTCATGCACTTAACCGGATAGTGAACAAGTAGTATAAGCACCGAATGATGCAAAATGTAAAAATATTTGAGCGACCAAATGCCCAACTGCCGACAAGCGAAGCAAACTTTTTATATCCATCATTAATGTGTACGAGCCTGGTCATATTTGTTTAACAATATTAACAGTTTGCTATCGACAACGGCACATCTAAACCTTGGAAAACACCTACGCGTTTAGTACCGTTTACCAATTACAAGATACTAGTTATTACCAAGTAAAATACCCAATTGTATTGCCAGACAAAGTTACTCAACCTAACAATTAATTTCCAGTTTAGCGTTAAGAGTCAACACTCAAATAAAATTGAGAACTTAATTACTATTTGAAGGTCGTCTTTGTATACCTTTAATGATTATTATCTTTTTAACTTTCAACCTAAACACCAGTCCACGCGGCGTTACTGTGTGTGCACCGAGCACGGTAGTATTGATTTACAAGGTAGCTAAGAGTTCGCCAATCACGCCGAGACAGATCTTTATTCAATCAGTCTCTGCGATCCATATAGCGCGTGCGTCTTAAATATTAATGTGCAGTGCACTCGAACAGACACTATAAAACGATAGATAAACAGTGAATACACATGCGTTGCTAGAAAACAAATGACGTTACGATACCGTATCCATGGCGGTGGGTCGCGCGACCGGTAACCGTGACGACAGCCCTCGCCTGCCGCCGCTGAGCCTCGGACTGTCCAGCGTCCGATTCATTGTCAACAAGCTCGAGGCGGAATACACTCGTGTCACTGCGACCGACACATTTGAATCCTGCCAAGAACTCGTCAAATACGACCCGAACGTCGACGAGGGTTACGGCGATTACGATGACTCCCCTCTCGGTCAACCGAGAGGACAAGTCTGGAATCGATTCGCGACGAACCTAGGATTGGCCTTCAGTAGATGCATCCCTAGTGTCTCGTTTGGGAACTTTGGACTGTTTGCCCTGACGACTGGATTCTTCGCACCGAAGATGATCACTTACCTTGTGGTGTATCCGTTTTGCAGATTGGTATTCGGGACCCTCTACCCGGCTTATGCTTCATATAAAGCTGTCCGGACGAAGAATTTAAAGGAATACGTAAGTGCAATTTATAATACATACTTATAGAGGTCTATAATAACGAGCCATTATCTGTGCTCCATATTCTGTGACGCTTGAGCTATTAGACTTCAATTGAACGACATTACTGTCTATACACTTCAAAAGGCAAGTAATTGTCAAACGAGAAATTACCATTTGTCGAGCGACAATTTGGTGTGTTGAAAAAAAATGTGTAATTTGCTGTAAATGGCTCAGTAAAGTACAACGGCGGCCTTGTTACGTACGGGCGCTCGTGTTTGCAACGCTTCGGCTCCCATTGTGTCCTTTACCTTGTTCCCGGCTTCCTATGACTAATTACCAGCCGCCGGTAACAGGTACATATCCCTCGTTATTGTTTTATAAACAATACCCAGAATGTAGTCTAGGGTGTCATGATCAAAGCATATTTGGTTACCGATGGCAAGCGGAAGATTCTTAGTAAGGTAGTTAATAATATTTGTTTATGCCGCAATATTATTCATATTCCTTTAAATTAAATATAGGCCCAGTTTTACTAACAATATTGTCCTCCTAAATATTAATGAACAAAGTGCTGTTTATATCATCTTCAGCAGAGAAGAATGTATTAACGTTTTCAAATAACTTTGTGTCATACATGAGAATTACAGTTTTGTATTCTCTGAATATTGTTTATTCATTTTTCTAATCATCATCAACTTGTTTTTCTTTCAATTAATTACCGAAACTACCACTCATTGTTTATTTATAGAACCAATTTACTTATTCGGTGCAAAAGCGAGTCGTACACCTACAAAACAAAATAATGTAATAACGAAGTTTTTCTGATCGGAAATGCGTCACTCAAGCCCGATATTGAAATAGCGTCCGTCAGTTTTGCCCTCCATCACCTAGGAAACGGAATTAATTGACTAGGGTTCGCCGGTGCGTCTATGTACGTCTGCCCCCATCCCCTTTCGCCCCTTCTAGACTTATTACGCTTTATGTCAGCAGTACTTATGTTATTTTGATATTCTTTTAATTTTCGAACTATTCTGAACATTGTTGACTTGTATTTTTAACCGATTTTTTATTATGTATCAGCCTTCGGAAGTCAAACTAATTTTACAGAATGATTTTAATTGGAATGACATGAAGCCTTACAAAATCATTTTCCTGTCCCATTTATTTGAGTGTGGCAGAATCTCTTGCTCTTCCACGCATTCCTATCTGCCATCATCTCACCATTCACAATCATCTTGTAGCCATATCATGACATAAACCAACCTAATTTGCCAATTCCAGGTAAAATGGATGATGTACTGGATAGTGTTTGCTTTGTTCACGTGTACGGAGACCTTCACGGACGTGTTTCTGTCATGGTTCCCGTTCTACTACGAGGTGAAGATAGTGCTGGTGCTGTGGCTGTTGTCGCCGGCAACCAAGGGCTCTTCCATACTGTACAGGAAATTTGTGCATCCTGCGCTTTGCAGGCGGGAACAGGTGAGAAATTCGCAATGTTTTAAATATTTTTTCGAGAGAGTTATAATTCTTTATTGTTATTAGTTAGTGGGTACAGTCTGTATATGATTTATCCTGGACCCCACACTAGGATACCCTGTCATGAGGTCCAGCCTCCTTCAACATATTACAAGAAAAGTATAGATCCAGTTTGGTGGCCAAAAGCATAATCTAACCAGCTTCTCCATTTTTATTGCAATGGCAGCCGTAAAAAAAGGAAAAGATGGATTAACATAATACTGTCTGGTCTTATATATTTATTGCTGTATACTTAATTAAACGCAGTCAACTCCTTAGGGATCATAACGTTCCTAAGGTCTATTTTTGAACAACGACCTTTCCATTAAACCGTCGTAAAGTCTATAACAGAAAGTCAGACGGAGGTCGAATATTGTCTAAAGTTTTGATAGTTTAGAGAAGTTTAGGTACTGTATATTAAATAGAGATGTTGCTATTATACAGAGGTAAAATAGTATGAAATAAAATAGTAAGGTAATTTAAAACTTTTATACGGGGATGGTATGAATTTTTACCCATTGCGATTCACAAGACGCTAACCTTTTTCCTTCAAGGTAATTTCACGACACATGTTTTATCGGTCGTGTAATGCAAGTTGTGGGGTATTTCCGTAATCAATACGTATAGCACTGCATACGCAGTACCAACCATGTCGTTACTTTGTTAGTACACAAATAGATTTTGCCGCCTATCCTTGTAATTCAATCCTATTGTAGCGTTTACAATTTCAACACCCACGGTGGTGATAAGATGAGTTTCTTTGAAGATGTGGTTGCAAGGCATGTTTTTGTTTAGTATGTAAGAAATGCAACGAATGCACTTCTTACCCGATTCAGCGACAACAAAGACTCGGTTATGTTTTGTTACGTATTATGTGTCATTTGTTTCTTTTTCTGACAAATTCCTGCAGAATGGCGCCATTTTGCAATCTCCATGAGATGAATCTTTCATACTGCTTCAGAATTTGCAGTTTTTTCATATATTTATTTAAGTTTCTCTTAGCTTATCATACAAACTGATTGGCACAAATGTTTTATTAATACAATCTCATTGTTCCAATTCAACGTCTTTGTGTTTTATCATTGGGCTGCAGCTTGTGGCTTGCGACATTTCAGATAATAATAATAATACGTTACGATGTTTTCCATACTTTTAATATTTAATAAAGTAAATTATACGGAAGCGCAATGCTTTGTTAGGCACAGGTAATTAATAGTGCGGTTACTTAAAAATTATGGGCATTCTCGTGACTCACAACGTCGTTATAAAACAATTAAATTAAATACCATTTTACTTAAATTGTAACGTTTTCATTTTCCAGGAAATAGATGAGTACATAGCGAAGGCTAAAGACCAGGGTTACCACACAGTGCTCAATTTGGGCACCAAAGGCGTCAACTATGCCACGACTGTTATTATGCAGACTGCCATAAAAGTAAGTTTTCACAGCCCTGTAATTACAATTGTGGCATGCTTAGTTTTATAATTACGCTCTCATATAAGATCTGTAGATAAACGAAACTTTTATATAATTTCGACAGTTCTTATATGAACCAAATAAAGGGTGTCGGTGGGCTTTAACCCATAACTAAAATACACAGTTACAAGTGTTAACTAATTAGATGTTTAACTTTGTGTTGTTTTCATACCACTTAAAGTTGTCACAGAACAAATAGGTTTACCAAAGCAACAGTGTGGCATGTTTGATTACAGTGTGTATGTATAATGTAAATAAGTTAGCAAAACGTAAATTTCACCCACAGTGCTAAATTGCACAGCTTTCAATGTTTTTTTTTTGTTTTTCCCAAATTGGCATAATCGCACTTAGCAAGCTAGACAGCCAGTAGCCACCAGTCATCGGGCATGACCACATCCAGACCATGTAATATCTCAACTCTCACATCAATTAGATCAAACCACATAGCCGCTTTGTTTAATTTCGTCTTTTTTAATTTTATTAACACGCTTTTTTAATTTCTCCCCTTCCACCCCCATCTTTTCCAAATATCCTTTCCATTGCTGCTTCACGCAGAACTTCAATCTGCCGAATCCTGAGCAAGACAGAGAGGTGCGCGCTAGGCAAGCGCTCAGGCCGCGTGACGTCACCGACGGCTACCACAATACCTACGAGGACTTGGAGTACCAACGATCAGACCTGCCCGGCATTGTGGAGATAGTGGAGTTGGACCATGATGATGAAAGACAAGACTTTATGCACGGGGATGGCGACGCTCACGACCCCGACTACGAGCCCGATGACTCAGCAGCCCGCAGCCGAGGCGACGTCGTTCGTAAACGTAAAGTTGCCAAAGAAAAGGAAAAGCGACCGCGGAGCAAGTCCCGAGGTCGCCGCACCAGATCCCAAGCGGCCTTAGACAAAGAAAACAACGAAATTATGGTCGACTGAGTAACGAGTACGAATGAAGCTCAACTGTGATGTTTAGATAATTTTAGACAACGATTAGGGTGATCCGTTGTTTTTAAAGTATCAAGAGTGTATCACACTTAGAAATTTACCTTTATAGATTGAGTATAGTATGTTGCGAAATTATCAAATTGACAGCCACTTGCATTAGGTTTTGAATGATTCTTAGCTGAATGAAAGAAGAAGCTTGAAACGTGTAGCTATTTCTGACAAGTTTAAAGATAAACGTGACTTCGGTTTGACTGTGTTGGGCCGATAAAATGTCGTCATTTTATGCGTTACACTAGTTTAGTGAACTGGACCATATAAACTGTTCAGTCACTAGGTCGTAAGGCATTTTATCGTCACCACATCCGACATAGAAGGAACAAGCTTTTGGAAATGACTCATTTTGGAATTCTCGATAACCGAGCTTTTAGTAGTGAAAATGTCACTTTAAATACAAATATCATATCTGTAGTTGTTTGATATAATGATTTTAGGTCTGAACTATAATAACCAAAAGATTTAGAGGTCTTATAATAAATGTTTAATACTATAGTTTTCTTTTTTATAATTTAAGAGGGACGCGCTAAGGTTGTTCGCGGAATTAAAATTTTCTTACGTTTTTTGCAATTTACAGCTCAACATCGGGTTGTATGATAAAACGGATATGGGATAGACGGGACAGTAACGGATATGGTTTAATTGTAATCATTACAATCGCCATTATAACTGTAACTTATAATTACTTATAATAGACATCACACACACGCACATAAACGGCTGATTTCTATGATGATAATTGTGTTCACACATATAATTATGTTAGTGCCGCGCCGATTTTTATTTATTGCTATACAACCCGATACTTATTTGTAAATAGCAAGAAACGTAAGAAACCTAGCGCTTTCGTCTTAAACAATATTTTTACTACGAGGCTATGCTGGACAAACGCCTCTTGTGTAGTTAAACTGTTTCTAAAACGGATTATTCGAGGCTTTCTTTATAATCCGATATATTTTTTGAAACAACTGTTTATTTCTTATTTTTGTTACACCTTGATACAAATCAACAGTTTTAATGCAACTCAAACCAAAGCAGTAATGAAATTCATGGCGTATTCTTTTCTTTTTCTAATTTGTTATAGGGATCTTTTATTATACTGTATGTGTTGTGTTTAATTATAAACTTGTTTTATATAAATTATTATATATTCTAGAATGTTTCTTACTCTCTTAAATATATGCATTTCTTCGTACAATGCAAGTTAGGGAACCGTCCAGGCTTTTCTTTGAAATTTTTATTGTTATATTTTGCTATGCTTAAATTTTCACTGTTCCTAAACTGTCCTGCACAATCTCTCATAAACGAGCCGATTTATTTAATATTATTTTACATCGCATGACGTCTGTAATTAATTACGATTTAGATTTTAAATACGTAGATGTAATAGACATTGAGTAGGCAAGTTACAGGATATAATGAAATAAAGTCAAAAGAAAGAGATAGAAGGTTGCATGCCCACACCCATGCGAATACGAAGTACACACATTTTGGCTTGTGATCTTTTGTCTCTTTCTATTGATGAAATACTTAGCCTTGTCAACTGTATGTATATTATCTCTATACATAACATATTTGTAAAGAACGCATGTGTTGTGAAACCACCAACGTTGTGTATTGTGTTATTTAGATTTAGTTGTGTGACTGATTTAGTTTTATATTCGATGATTTCTCAATAAATCAGTATAGTGTCCTCGCTATTGTTTATTTTTGTGTACAATACCATCGCTTTAATAGAAGTTATGACAGCATGCGCTTTGCCTCACAAAGCTTGTGTAACTGAAGCGTTACTGCAGAATTCACGTGAGTACTTTTTTTCTAATATATATTTGTGTCACATAGACCAAATTTCTAACAAATACGATGTAAGTAAGTAAATGTTGTACAATTATCATAAAAGCTTGAAGGCATCAAGTTATTGTATCATGGTCATCTGCTATCTGTAACTCTACGCTATGACATGCATTTCTTCACCTTTTAAATGAACATAGCAAATAGATTTTGTTGGAGGTAAATGTGAATTCACAACAGGCGTTTGAAGAGTTCGATCCATTGTTTTTATGACAATACGTGCCCTATTACGTTATGGCAAGGTCTATTTTTCCAATCGAGGCAATAAATTGTTATAAAATAATATATTGGTAATAAATCCACAGGGCGGCGGCGGGTTGGTACAGCAACTGCGCAAGAGTTACAGTCTGTCGGATCTGACGGAATGTGAGCCGCGTGAGGAGAGAGGCAGCGATGAAGCCGACGATGTGCTAACAGAGCCGCGGCTTATACGGCGGGGTGGTAAGAGGTGAGCACCACTTGTATGTTATATTAAACTTTAATGAGCAAGAGACTCCAGGTTATTATAGATCCTGACAATAGACTTGACGGCTCATCAATTTCAATCATTAATCGAGAAGGCTTTATGGACACGTAAGGGTTAAATATTAATAAAACTATATTTTTACGAAGCTATTTTTACTGGTTTTCACAATTGTTTTTGTCAATAAATGTTGTAAGTTATTTCCTGAAAAGCATTCGCCACCACCTTTCATCGTACAACAGTGATACAATTAGACTATTACACTAAAGAGAAATGTATGGACAGTTGACACCTTAAATGTACTGATGATTAGCTAAATAGTTGTTCAGGCATAAATCTTTCTGCTTTTTGACTTTCATTGTTTAAATACATACTTAATTAGTTCTTAATGTATTTTCATAGTGGATTCTCCACCCGCCGCAGCGCTTCAGAGTCGAACAGTCGTTCGCCGATGTATTTCCCCGAGGTCGATGTTGATGTTAGACCTCGTCCAAGATCTGATGAACCGGATTTCAGGTTAGTATTGTTTTTATATTTTGTTGGGAATTGACTCGTGGCCGCTTCCATCCGGTCCTATTGGAAATCTATGGGGGAAGCCTCTGTCCAGCAGTGGACATCCTGTGGCTGTTATGATGATGATGATGGCTCTTTGTGTGATCAAGACATGGCAGAGCTGAAACTTATCAGAAATAAAAATATGTAAAAAACGAAAGGTGATATAAAACCGCAGTCCAATGAAATAAATTATTACACCTGCGCCCATCTTACAACGTCATTCATTCTTAGTCGAATCAATTTGTAAATTTCCAGAATTGAACAATTTCACCTGGTTGAATAATAAATATACTATTCCAGTCACATAAAATCATCGGAGGACATAAGCTCGGGCTACTCGAGTGCTGACAACAGTGCTTCCCTCACTCGCACGGCGTCGCTGGGCGCGGGCGCACGTGCACGCGGCCGGACTTCCCGCACCACCGTCACTTCCATCAAGCGACCGCAAGCCGCTGAGGTCTGGTAACACTGAATATAACTATGAAATGACAAAGCGTGGGCGTAGCCATTGGAACTAGAGATTTTGGAGTTTTTTTTTGTTTCGAGTGATTGGACCACGTTCCAAAGGCTACGCTCATACGCCAAAGCAACAGATTGCATAACTTACAGGCACTTGGTATAAACTTTCGACGATTAACCCATTTAGTGCGGGCAACGCACATGCGCGTCCTGAAAAACGCGCATATGCGTTGCCCGCACTGAATGGATAAATAACGTGTAATCAAACGTAGAATGAAGTCTCTGTATAGTTATGTATTCTGTTATCCAGCCCTAGTTCACGAAATGTATTTTTTAGAACATAAGTGCCGGTTTCAATATGATTTCTTCTAGTAAATTAAGATTAAAATACTGTTCAAAATTATAGTAAGTTTATGATTAAATTACTCCCCATATACAGGAAAAGTTTTTAACCAGTGCGTAAATTTTTTTTGGTAGTTCAGTGTCAGTAATAGAATCGATTTCCGTGTTTAGTTAAAAAAAAAAAACAAAAAAAAATTTCATCCTTATCCGAGTTTGAAATAAGCAAAATATGGACATAATCTATTCGCCGTACTATCAATGAAAACTCGCGGCCGCCGCCCGGGCGCATGGCTGGGGTGAGGGGGCGGGGAGTGCGCTAGCGCCGGGCCCGCTCGCCCGCCCGCCGTCAGTACGTTCCACGCGCAATTGGTGTCCTGACGTCCGAGCGTTCTTACCCCGCGCAACCCCTGCGCCCTGCAGTTGCCGCGTATTCGCGTCGTATCAATCACGATGTCAAACTTTACTCACCGCGAATACTACGAAATGTTGCGAGTGTATTTGTGTGTAAATGTTTTCATGTTTATGTTGCATACCTATCTTAGTGCTTCATTCAAGTTTATTATTATGCATTTTGATGGTCCTAAGCCCATGAAAGTATGAAGGAAAAGTTGGAATTACGTTAACAAGTAACTTCATATCGCAATCCAAACTAAAAAAGGTCAGTAACCGCACCGCGTAGGTACGTCGTCGCAGCGGCGAGCGAGCGCCAAATCAGCTGATACCTACGCATACGCACGCGACGGCTCAGCTGATACGCGCGCCGCCCGATCGCCGGCGAGTGACAATAAAATATGGTTTTTAAGTAAACATGTTTCGTAAGCGATAACTTTTTTTTTTAGTACTAAGACATATCAAAATAAAATATACGTGTTTAATAAAACGTGTTGAAGTTTATTATGGCAAAATTTACGCACTGGTTAAAATTTTTTCCTGTATAATAGTGTTGTTCACCTACTAAGATTTTAATATTGTGACTTTAATGACCTTAAAGAGTTATAAGGTCACCCATTACTGAATTTAGACTAAGTTTTCCAATTGTTTAGTTTTTTAATTGGTTTTATGTTAAGATAGACCTTGGACATTGAAATACAAAGGCAGGATGCTTCGTTTTATTGTTATGTTTCATGGTCTAGTTATAATGTTGAAACTGGCATGCATGTAATGTATGATCGTGTTATACAAAAGTTAATTCGTGCAATGTTGTGTAATAAAGTAATTTATGGGTATAAATAATAATAAAGATGTTCGAAAAATTCGTACAAAAATGTACCTGATATTTTACAGTCAATTTCTAATAATTTAATTCTGAACTAGGGCTGCTGGCCATAATTTTGTAACTTTTAAATTGTTGTAAATATTTCTTTTCACATTAAACATACTGAATTATTATTGGTAGGAATGTTTACAACAATACAATTAAATCTATATCACGTTTCTTACACTAATTTTTATTCTAAATATTGTATTATGATAGATTCTATGGGGATCCATTTAGGTAGGGTGTTCTGCAGACGAAGTGCTTTCACATTATCATAAAAATATATATTGGAATTAAAAAAAAATGTAGATGTGAAGCTTTTAATGTCACGTTAGATAAAATTATGAACTGCAAACAACCCTACATAAATGTTTTTTTAATGTTTTGGTGTGCCAGGGTATGATTGGTGCTGGATCTTGGTTGTAGCCAGAATATTAGGCAATGTGTGAAAATCTATTAAAAATTGGCTATTTGACTGAACAAATATATCTTTAAAGAATGATGTCTATTCAACGGCTAGGTATGTGTAAAGGCTCAAATGTAGAAAATGACATACCTACCTTATAATGTTATTGCTATTCGGCTTCAAAGTGTTATATTTATAATGGTTTGTGTGAAATAAATATATAAAGAAAAGTATTATTCTAGTACTAGTTAAACAGATTGGCTTATTAAATAAGGAATTTCCTTGATATTCAAATCATTTTAGATTCTGTTTTTATTTTAGTATAAATTTTAGTGAGGTTACATATACAGTTTATTTATTGCATGAGTTGAAGTTTCTTTAGTAATGGTTACACCAGTATCCATAATGATGTTATGCCAATAAGTCTGTTCATTGCATTTATTAGCTTATATTATTATTTTTTGTGTTTGGGTTTTCTTATTTTGATATAGACTTAAGAACTTTTTATTTAAAGGAAAGTGAAGTAATCATCGAGGAGCTACAGGACGACGATAGTTTTGAATATTCGAATATGCCCGCTCTTATTAATCTCCCGTCCCCCGTCTTCTTATCCCACACACAACCCCCCTTTATATACCAATATGTTGGAGACCAAGTAAGGATTCTCCAAGTGCTAGGTAATAACCCCTTCGATGCAAGTGTTAATAATCAAACTGATAACAATACAGATCACTGGGACCAAAAAGAAGGCACTTCTGAAGAAATTACATTAAATAGTTCAAAAGATAAAGATAAACAAAATCCTACAGATGATTCTAATACGAAACAAGAAGATATTATAAAAATTAAAGAAATCGATATTGTATCAAACATTCCTGTTGCAAGTCAACAAAAAGACAATAATGATGACCAATCTAATTCAAACAATGAAGATATGTTTGAAACAGCCCTAGATAATACAGATAAAGAACCAGTAGTAGACACTGCCATAAAAGAATCTGTCACTGTAGTGTTGGACGAACGCACTGATGCTACGAGTCTTGATACCTCTCTAAACGATAACGACTCTGCCGAAAGCGATGACGAAGCATCCTTTGGAACGCCAGAAGATTCCCCTAAAAGTAAAAGAAAATCTCCTAAAGGTAAATATGGTAAAGCGAAGGCACCTCCACCACCGCCTAAAATTAATACAGACGAGGTAACAACTGATGATAAGAAAGAAGTTTCTAAATCAGAAACCGATATAAGTATGAAAAGTACTACATCCCAAGAAAGTTTAAATGATTTCGTACATAAATTACCGAATACAAGTATAAAACAATCTGGACTACCAACAGGACTTCACGTGGTTAATCCTATAGCCGAAAACAAAAAGCGGCACAAGTCTAAATCACCGGCTCGAATCCCTAAAGGCAGCAGTTCGGGATTAGGGAAACTATTGCATTTGCCGGGTAAGCTTGCTTTTTGGCACAAGAATGACGAGAAACAAAAGACAGATGACACATCAACCTCATCAACTGATCACAGTAGACGATCATCCACCAATGAAAAGGATGCTGATGGCTATCAAAGCTGTACTGAATTAAACACTCTCGCTGCAGACGAGATAAAAGTACAAGTTACCAATGCAGTATCTCAAGTAGAAAAATCAGATGATCAACTTAGTTTCATGGATGCATCTGAATTAGCCGACGAAAATATTATATCCCAAGATCTTATCGATAAGAGTGATGCTCTGCAGAAACTCATTGAAGCGAAAATAGCTGGTCATCCTGAATATAAGTTTATATCATTACATGATGAAGCACCGTCTTCGTCAAAAACCACAGATGTGTAAAGGGCTTTCCCAAAATCCTTAGCCCGCTTTTACTCGCAGCTGAAGTTAGGCAAAACCGTATGTTTATTTTAGTTTCGTTTTGCGAGTGTTATTGACATGCATGATTTTAGGTTTTCCACTGATTTTAACAGACTTCACTAATTATTATTTTTTAATCAGAAGTGTATTTTATTTACTTTTTTTTTCCTTATAAATTATTTGCTTTGCATTTTATTTAGTGTGCTGTGTCGTAATTATTTTATTTATGTTTATTTTAATCAGTGTGTTTCTTCCCTAATCCTATGTAATCACTGACAACCTAAGCCACTTTATAACTGTACATTACAATGGTTGCACTTTAGTAGCAGTTACCTACGTAAACTGTTTTATATAAAATGCCACCATACAACTATAACCGAGTAGTGTGCTTGAGCTTTTTTTGAGTTAGTTTTCAATTTACTCCTTTTATTTTCAGGCAATGCTGACGGCCTCTGCTACCAATACCATACCTCGCGCAAAAAAATCTAATAAAAGGAAAACACAGTAGATCTTACCCAAATAAGTATACTATTAATCCTTTCAGCCGAGCTTCGTGCAAGAACAATTTATGCTCTCTATATTCTGGAAAATGATCTTATAATTTAAATTTACTTAGCTACAGTTGAAAGGTTATGTGCAGCTGTTAGGGAGCATAATGTTTTTCCAATCTTCCGCGCTTTTACAAGCAATGTCATAAATTCATGTTTACTATGTATATCATTGGCCTTTAATATTAGACATGCATGCGAACTCGCTCACGCCCGAAGTCAATAATCTTTATCCCTATCTTGTTCTGGATCTTTGCTGTAGCCCTTTATGCTATCAATGGCTGAGTTTGCATTTTGCAATCTTGAAAGGGGTAAACAGAGGCACCAGTCGAGAACTGCAGACACGGATAGCGGATTGAGATACATTATTCATTTCGTGTGTTAGGCGTTCAATTTACAGTATGGAGATGTTAGTTACAAATACGCGGCTTAGCAAACTCAACAGACTGAAAAGTCATTGGGCAAATAAGTAAATAAACATAGCTTTCGATATATCGATTAACAACAAGCAGCTCGACTCGATTGACATCTCCGCATACTCCCCTGTATTGGTCTGTAGCCGCTTTAGACCAGTGACTGGAATGATAATAAGTACATTTTATGGACTTGATCTTTACATAAAGACTTGAAATAAATTTTTGACCTATTAAAGGCATCTAATTTTAATCTCTTCTCTGTAGAATAAGACAACAAACGTATCATAATAAATACGTAGGTAGTCTTTTAATTATTAGTAGGACATTTTTTTCAATTGAATCCATGCTGATCTCGGGATTATAACCAGGTCAGTGTTTGAGAGCTGATTATTTATTTGTAAAAGTAAACAATGGCTATTTATTATATTAGGCATTAAATGCGTGATTGTTTTGTTGATATTTTTATGAGAACATAATTCTCAATAATGCTCCTTTTAAACTCAATGCCAGTATTTGTATTAGTTTTTCATGGCTATGTCATTTATTATTATCTTTCAAAGAGATCATTGTAAAATTAAGTTAGTCAAAAATGCTTTAACAAGCCAACCATCATGAGGCCGTTACTCTATCTTGGACTTTATGTCCTGTTAATAAATACTAGTATTGTTAAGCATTGTTACCCAAATAATATTGTAATAGCAAGTTCGCGGACTCATTATTGGTAATTTATAATTTTAGCCAAAAATTGCCAAATTGACACTAAACGACTCAAACAATTAGCAGAAGTTATTTTGTATTAGTCATATTTATTATAGAATTAGTTTCTAGAAAGATAAAACTAGTCGTTAAATAATGAATTTAATAAGTACATAGCTTCATTGAGGCTTCATATCGGAATTGTATGAGTAGGTAAGTCAGGCGAGATTACGGGAAGGCACATAATAAATAATTACCAATTCTCAACATAAAATTTCTTTCAATAAAGCCTGTTACTGTTTGCTTACTTATGCAGATGTATTGTTTTGTGATACCGAATTTGAGCTCATTTCCATAAGGAAAACTAGAAAAGTGTGGCATAGCACAAATCGCAAAATATGTGGGATATTGAATAATGTTTGAGTAGATATTCTTACCATTTCCTTTTCCCCAGAATTTTAAGAAAGTTCCTTTTACCCTTCCTAAATAATGAAATTTATAAGTAATCTATACTATGTAGGTATTGGGGTAATAAATTATAGCAGTATTTATAATACAATAATGTAAACTATTCAAAAGCAGTTACCAATTTGTTTGTGTTACCTTTAATGGAATGTTACTACATTTTATATCAATTTGATGTTACCCTATAATTTTGTTACCTCGTTACAATAAGTGGTACATTAATTGACTAGTTGACTGTCACAATATTTTTGCATTATAATTTGTGTTTGAGTTTATATTGGAATAAATGACTATCATAATTATAAATATTTGTTTTATTCATAATTTACATTACATGATTACATGATAACTAGGCACCCCCAGTTCTTAATTGTAACATTTCATATATGTAATTCCCATAATCATGCTCATATTCATTTTTTATTAATTGATCTCTTAGCAGATTTAAAGACTCATCATCCCATTTCTTGACATAGTGCAGCAATGAAAATAACTTGTAATAAGCCCTTCTATGAATGTCTACATCAGATATTACAAGTTTTGGCAGATTTTCTATAATCTCCAACAACTTTGGCCTGACGACAACATTGAACGTTCTATTATTTCGAACAGCAAATGTGTGGATTATATCTATTGTTTGAACTGTCACTGTCTTTTCTAACAAAATATCTGGTAAGGTTTGGAGCCAAGTTTGGTAATCCTCACTTTCCTCAAAGTGGATCAGCTTGCCATTCAGAGCTATTTTACATAAAAGACTAAAGATCTTTTGTTTGAATGAACTAGACATGTCTTTTTCTAAATATGCCCAAATAATATTTCTAAATAAATCATCCATGACATGAAGAGTTCTGGTCCAATTATTAACTTCATTTGAAAATATAGTATGCAAGATTTTTATGATAACATCATTAATTTCAGCTTGAGTGTTTTTGCAAAAAGTTTTCCTGATATAATTCAGCACAGACGTTATATCTCTGTTTTGGTGCTTCACATTTATATTAGGGTTGAGTACAATGAACACTTGACATATTTCCAAATTCTGCGCAACTAACTTGGGATCAGTGATTGCGTCTTCTAACTGTGCATTATTAACATTTCTTTGTTTGGATCGTATATTAGTAACATAAGGAAATGCATTGACAAAATGTTGTAAATATGGCTGCCGGTACTTTTGGCAAAATGCATTTTGTATGTTTGAGCTGGGGTTCTTTATATTAAAATGCTTTACAAGTAACCATATCAAGGAAATAACTTCCAGGGTGTGCTTCAGTAATGAAGCTGCATCTTCACTGATAACAGTCTCAGTATTTTTCTCTGAGTTTACATTAGGACATACTTCTAGCCAGGTTTCAAATAGTAGAGGCATCAGAGTGTCTGTATATTCCTTAAATTTTTCAACTTCATCTAATGGCACAGATTCTTGCATGTTTTTCGATGAGAAGCAAGACAATGGGCAATTTTGAGTATAAATTGGGTTAAACAAGGAAATGTGATTCATTTTAGTGGGGTCAAAAATCTTTGTGGTGTCTACAACTGGTCCTTTAAAGCCTTGAATGTTATTGTATTTCACAAATTCATTCAGGTAGTCTTTCAGGCGGTGTAAAACTTTGACTCGCCATTTGACACTGGTGATTTGGCTTCCTAAGTTAACAGTGAGTGTCCTTCCAGGCTTTGAGTCAACCCGTAACTTTGAAATCATGTCAAGAAAGTTTGGTATGATTTTGTGGAAATCTTGAGCTACTTTTGTGGGTGTGCATACAAGTAGCGTATCCAGGAACAGTAGGGCATCCTCTTGTATTCTACCATCAATATGGGTCATGGCACTCCTTAAATATGTGCACATGACATCAAAGAATGGATCAATTTTTTGAATGTTTGCCTTTGATAGCATTAAATGTAGTGTTTTGAGGGCTTCATGGCGCACCTGAAAGACAAAACATGTTAATTCTATAGCGATATATCAACGCTCATTAGTATATTAATAGCAAACATAGATACTTAATTAACATTAATTCTATAATGTGCAAGAGGTTGTGGGTTCGCAACCGGGTACAGGAAAGTACCAATGTGACTTTTTCTAATTCATATGTACTTTCTATGTTTATCTTGGATATCACTGACATGGGTAATCATGTCAGAGGCCCTTGAGGCAGTTAAGAAACTCTGAACACTAGGGTGTATGGGGTCGTTAGAACATACTGCCCACACAATAAAGAAGAAGAAAGAACGTGAGATTTAAAAAGGTAGCAGGCTGTGTATAAAAATTGAATATTCTAATGAATAACTTACGACTTTTTCAATATTCAGAACTAAAGGTGTAATCCCATGAATCAGTTCTCCAAGATTGTGTTCCAAAACTTCAGGATGACCATCAATGAGTTCCTTTATTCCGTTAAGGGCTTCAGTTCTGGAGTGCGTGTTGAAATGATTGAGACGGGATAAGAGCTCCTTTATATTCAGTTTCCTTGCAGATAATGCTTCAGTGTCACCATGCTTCTTTAGCTGTTCTCTTATAACAATCTTCTTTATTTTAAAATTAGTTTTTGTCACATTTGTACCTCTGGGCAGTTCTTTATTTTTTGCTTTGAGCTTTGTTTTAGATTTCTCAGATTTTAAAAATTTCTGACGACGGGTGGCTCCTGTTTGAGGCATTTTGATTAAATATTGTAAAATGCCTTGCTTAAATCTTCAAAACATAACCTATTACTAAAAATATTACAGCAGCTGCCTGCACGCGCAAGCACTTGCTGAATTCCGATCCGACTCAACTTGACATTTTGTTTGACAATTGACATTGACAGCTTAGCTTAATTCTGAAATCGATATTAAAATTAAATCAGATCAGAAACCATCTACATATTTATGGGTTTTTATCCCTGTGTATGGTTTTTTTTTGTAGAATGCACAAAGTAATTAATATTTTGGGGATAAGATAAGATTCATGAAAATTGTGTACTGTGGCCTTAGATTAGATTCACATTAGATTAGACCATTTGAATGGTTTAACTAATAATATTATTTAATGTGCAGTTTAGCTTGGCTAGTTGCTCTTCTACCATCGAGGAGCTCGTGGCTAAATAATTACAGCTGCATAGACCGATCTTCCGGGTTAAGCCACGCTTGCCGAGGTTGGTCTGTGGATGGGTGACCATTTACCATAGCGAGTTTCCTCCGTGCCTCGGAAAGCACGTAAAGCTGTTGGTCCCGGCTGTCATTTGTAGATCTTTGACAGTCGTTACGGATAGTCAGAAGCCAAGAAGTCTGACAACCAGTCTAACCAAGGGGTATCGTGTTGCCCAGTTACTGGGTTGTGGAGGTCAGATAGGCAGTCGCTCCATGTAAAACACTGGTATTCAGCTGCATCCGGTTAGACTGGAAAGCCGACCCCAACATAGTTGGGAAAAGGTTAAGCAGATGATGAGTTGCTCTTCTACCATTATATTCCGATTTAGATGGATTCACTGTATTCGATGACACTTAAATAAAACTAGATAATAGGCAGTAAAGTGTAAATACATAGCACTATTATAGTGCAATAGAACTGAGATCTAGAAGGCCGATATTTCAGTTACTACAAAGTTTGACACCTCTCAAATCAAATGGACTGTCAAAACTCAAATGTTAAGGTTAGGCTAGGGATGTTCGACCCGGGTGCTTTGTATCGATATTCCGTATCGTAATACAATGTGATTGATTTAATGCGTTTTTTGTACTGATCAGTATCGAATCAAGTATTTTAATAAATAGAAGATGTTGTAATTTATTAAATTAAAATTTAATTTATTAAAAAAAATTGCCGGTATCAAAATGTTTAAGTACGCAAAAATAGGCGCAGACGTTCCTCCTATCACTGAAAAATAACGTAAGGCTATGCCACTCATACTCACTGCAGTGTCTAATAATATAAATCCCTATTACTAATAAAATTATTAATATTTAGGCTTAATATTCTGTATAACTTTAAAACAAGTATCTAGTATGATTTTTTAGATCCGATGCCCAGTGCAGTGCATGTGTTTCAATCCGCCAACGTATTGAATGATACTGTATCGATACAAAAATCGGTCGGATCGTTTCGATCATCCCTTAGTTAGTCACTGTCACTCTGTCAGTTTATCATACAAGCATTTCTCACGTGTGATTTCAAAGTTTGTTGCATTGTTGTAATAAAAAGTTGAACTTTAAAGATGAAGATTAAGAAGCAGCACCGTAAAAAGAAGTTCCTTCATAAACTAAACAGAAAAAGAATGCACCTCAAACTACGTAGCACCGGCGAAGTTACTTGGTTAGAATTCGTTCGACTTGTTAATAATATATGTCGATTAGCATTGTTTAAACCAACTTTTCTTATGTTAATAAAACCTTACTTTTACAGTAAACCAATAAAAGACGCCTGGGATTTTAAAAAGTCTTCTCTTCGCAACATGAAGGAAATGGGTCTTGCCAATGATCCCAATAAAGTTATAAAAATCCCTAATTTTAAACAGGAAAAAGTCAGACAAGCTAAAAAGATAGTGAACGAAGAAGAATCTGATGATGAGAGTGAAGAAGAGGTAGTCCAGCCAGTAGTGAAAAAGGAGGTTGTTGAAATATTGGAAAAAGAAGCTAGAGCTCTTCGGCCCAGACGATTCATGTAAGCTTTTGTAATTTATATTATAATTTTATAAATATTGCAAGTAGAGCAGTGAATTACAAAACCTAAATCCTCCTCTAAGACGACACACTGACCTAAATAAGCTTTAGTTACAATTTTTTTTTTATTGCATCATATTATGTACCTGTACCACTTCTAATTTTATATGAATTTCTATTTTTCAGGTTACCAAAACCGCAAGTTGAATTTATAACATATTTACTAGATAAATATGGACATGATTACAAAGCTATGGAAAAAGACAAGAAAAATTATTACCAAGAAACATGGAAACAGTTGCGAGCAAAGGTTAAAACATTTATGGGTATTCCCAAACAGTATGGCGCATATTTAGCATCCAAAGGTCTGTTAGACAAAGAGGAAGATGATGAAGAATTGAAAAAAATTGCAAAAGGCTTGATTATGGATGAATGACCAATTTGATTAAGAGAATTAACTTTGAATTGTAAATAAACTTATTTTAAGGATATGGTGTTTGATTTTATGGGGATATACCTACTGCTTTCTGAATAAAATGTTCACAACACTTTTTACCACAGATACAGGTAAAATAAAACAACATTATTGTATTCATATTTTACTGTGTTTTACAGTCATTGGGGATATCTTTGATAGGTTTCACTTTGTTCAACTCAAGATACCAATCTTTATCCATATCCAGTAGCGGCTGAGGCTTTTTGTACTGAAAAATATAATATATGAGTACATTAGTCTTTCAGATGTAAAATACATACAATAGTGCAATTGTTTATGCACATGATAGTCAAAAAACCAATTATATTTAAAAATCATGGTAGGTATTTCATCCCATTTTTATAGTTGCCTTTGTGACTAGTTGAACCACATTTGGTTTTAAACATTTTACTATTATAGACTACTGCAGTGCTATCTATGATAATAAGGCAAGGGAGGTAAGATTTAAAAGTACTATAATGTTGAATAATCTCCACTTTAGCACCCATGTCTCGATGATTTATTTCTCCAGAGTGTGCAAATAAATAACTTACCGTAATAATCAAAGTATTAAATGCATGGCTACATTGTATATTAGCTTGTTCTAAGGGTAAATTCAATCTGTCTAGCTCAGGCACTTGGAGTCTTTTAAAGTATTTCTTGTTTGTTGTGCGGATGATAATACATCTTTCTTTGTTGTCGGCGCTCACAGAGTATGTTTCAATAGGATAGGGCAGGTTTCTGATTCTCCATTCCAGGTTAATTCTTGTATTACGTCTTGTCAACATTGGCTGCAATGAGAATTTAGATTTTTATAAAAGAATTTAGCTACCTGTAAGTTGAGTTAATGTGTAATATTTCCAAAGACAGTAAGTATTATATAATTGGGTGTTATTGTTGTGAATTGCGAGAGAAACATACCTGATCCTTACTCTCCATGATATCAGCTCCAGTGCCATCAACATGAGGAGTTGCATCAGGAATCGGGTCACCAATCTCAACATCCCACTTCCCGTCGCCACCGAGCTTCCCCTTCACTTTCCAAGCTCGGCGCAGTAACACCTGCGTGTCCACATTGTACTCTTCCACCATTTCCTTCTCATCTTCAAACTTATAGTGAATCTTTTTTAGTTTGTCCTCCTTTAGACATGATTTCTCTGCATCGCAAAGCGAACGATACCAAATCGTGTTCCTGAACATTTTTTAGATGCTGAGAGAAACTTTAATTCGTTTTTCGATGCTAATAGAACTTTCGATGTCTTCGATCAAACAAATTACGTTCATAATGTTTCTATAGCAACGGAGAAAAAGGCTTGTTTACTGGAGTAAAAACTTCTTAGCGGTTAACCTCTTATTTTAACCCATGCTTAAAAAATAAAGAATGTGAATTGTAATATTAGGTATATCTATTTAATTCTAAAAAAACATTATAAAGTCAACCAGACAAAAATAACCCAGATCAAAACAAAACTAAAGAAGAAAAGTAAGATTAAAAGTAAGTAAATACCTATACAAAACAAACACAAAACATTTTTTTTTTCATCTATCTACTATACCTTTTTTTGCAAGGTTGCCAACATTTACATCTTATGTAGCTTCTAAAATGAAATGCAACACACGATCGGAGTGTAATAAATTTCATAAATAACTCCATACATAATGTTTTCCCAATTATTGACAAATAATTAAAATATCTACTAAAGACATCGAGACTTATTGGTAAATCTATTAATCTATAAATTGGTAACACAAAACGTCCCGTCACAGATAAAAATACATATACACCTACGGTTATAAAATTAATTTAGTTTTTGAAAATTATTTCATGGAAATTAAATCTTAATAAATTAATCATAATATTTTTAAATCATTTACATTATTCTTTCATTTCTTTCTTTCTTCAAGGATTGAATGAAAAATAAAAAGAGAACAGATTAAATTAAATAGTAACGAGGTGATTCCCGGACGAAATTTAAAAAAATAAAATGACATACTGAAATGTCATGTCAACAACATAACTAATTTAAATAAAAAGGTTATGTTTAGTAAATTACACAAATTAATCGTTTGAAATTCCTCTGTTGTAATATCAATAATTTCTACTACTGACCTAGTAATAACATAAACAAAGATGCCTGCTATTCCTGACAGGTTCTTATTACCTTTTTACAATCACTAATGCTTTTGTAAATGTGTCGTCAATGTTGTTGATTGCTGTATTTGTCTTTATTTATATTTCAGATGGATACCATATAAAGCATGTGGCAATGTTATCGAAGGTACCAGGTTGATCTGCTTCAAGGTTCCTCTAAAAAAAGTATGTATAATATTTTGTAAACATTAACAAAAATTACTGTTTAGGCTAATTTATCCAGGTGTGGTGGTGAGATATGGGTAAAACAATACAACATGATATTTTTAACATAGAATTATGAGTGCATAGAATAGTGTTCTATGAGTATACTATCATACTGATTGCTATTGATGTAACCATGTTAATTCTCGGAGTCTTAAGTTTTTGCCTTGTTAGTAGTATGTGGCTTCAACCTTATGTTTATCAAAATGTAGGTTTTTTTACTGCCAGTACTGTAAACTTCTAATGTCATGCTGCTAATGGCATTTTCCTTCATGTTACGCATACATACCATTACACCTGTATTCCCTGAAGAGTTTGGCAGACATGTGCCATGTAGACATACATGTATGCAGTTGCTACTAGAAAATCCAAACAATTCCCTGCACCATGAGAATCCCTGGTCATATAAATGAGGGAATTATGTGATTTCACAACTAAAATTGGGCTTTAAGGTAAGTCCCCATGCCGAGGGGGAATCCCTGCTCATAGATTACTTAAACTGACACTGATTACGTTCCGTTTCGCCGATTTTAAATTCACAAAACTGAAATTTGTGACATTTGTTTGCCTAAAATGTATTTTTTAAGTCCCGCAAGCATGCGTCATCCCGCTTGCCCAATATCGCAAAAAAAGTTGCGATTGGATTCCCTAATGCCTACAGTATGATGAAAACAACAAAACTTAAAAGAAAATGTAAGCCGAGGTATACTTTACCCAACACAAAAATGGTGCCTTAATATGAAATATGTATGAACTTTTTAAGCTCATTAATTAATAAAATATGAAAATATTCGTAGAGCAGACAACAAAAAGTGAAATTAAAATGAGCAAAGAAGTGCTGCTGATATAAGCATTTAAAACTATTAATTACTCAGAGAGATACATGCAAAGAGATAGAACCAAATCTTTGTTTTTTTTTAATTTCATAGTTATTTAAAAAAAACGGTAAATTAAGGAACTAAAAAAACCCGACTGCTTTTCTGAGTATTTATGAAAAAGCATAAAACAAGAAAGTCATTGTTCCCGATTGCACTTAAAATTGTAGCAGTTGGGACCCATTCGGGACCATCTGCAATGTAATATAAGTATGTGCTCTCAATTCACTAAGCCTCCATTTCTACGTATAGAATGGGTCCCGAATTACATACTTACATACATACATACTTACATACATACTTACATACATACTTACATACATACTTACATACATACTTACATACATACTTACATACATACTTACATACATACTTACACACATACATACTCTCGAAAAACATAACCCTCCTTCTGGCGCAGTCGGGTTAAAAGTAAACTAAACTGCTTATTACATAAATAAGGATAAATTAAAAAATATAAAATATGTATCATGCATATTCTCTATTAAGATGTAAATCTGAATCAGAATAAAAGCAGGTACTTTTTGATGGTTAGAGGCACTATGCATGTAGTAAGTAGAATTTTTAAATTTACATGTGAAAAATTACCGTAATTTAATCTCTTTCGAATGTATTTTCGACATACTGAGACCATTTATGATTAATATTTGAATAAATAGTGTAAAGTTGGTAAGAAAATTTTGTTATTGTGAACTACTGCCATCTGTTATCAACTTGTGACATTGTGCCGTAGTTTCAAGCAGTTTACAATAGATGGCGCTACGAAGCTAGTTTGTGGTATTAGAATTTCCCAGACCGTATTTGTCCGTGTTCATGGTCATACAGGCATAGAATCTATGACTCTTTAGGGTCACTAAATAGGTAATTATGGTAAGAATATTAAAAATAATAATAATGTTATTTGAGAATTTGGCTTAGCAAACAAGGCAGAGTAAAAAATAAAAAGTCATAAGGATTATTTTGTAGGAGAACCAATTTTAAAATACATTTTTTTAGAATACATTTTTGTGATGTATGAGACTAATATAAGTGCTCACAACGCAAATGTATATGACTAAAATGGTAGCATTTGCACCTGCATTAGCAAAGGTACGCCGACAATGAAATGCATTATTGGTCCATAAGCGCGACGCACAATGCGTGTTTGTATAACTGTCCGTCAGTCCGTCTGCCTGGGCGTTCACTTGACCGTACCACAGTTAGATAGCAAACAGACTCTCTACGATCTGTGTTAATTTGTTCTGCATAGCGCTTGCATCGCGGCGATATCAGCCAAGTGTTTGGCTTACCTCTCGAGATCGCACGATAATCGATCGGTGCAGGATATCGATTATTTGCGAGCTCAATGGTTCTAATGGCCCAGATTCGCCTATGAGATTATTTAGTACTTACTAATTGTTTTATCTTTAGAAATACCCCTCTCTCCCCTCCGGGCTTGTAACTCTTGAATATTAAGATTCATTAACTGCTGTTTTGGACTAAGATTTCATAGTAAAAAGCTTAAAAAATTACTTTGACTGAATAGCGAATGCTAATCGTATTTAAAATACGAGGTTGAAACAAGCACTGAAGCACCTTGCCACCATGTCTAAGGACAATGTGAAAGTCAATTGAACAACACTCCTTACCTCTCTTCAGTTTAATCGGTAGGAAGTTCTCTAGGTTTCGCCACTTGACATAAAAGATTAATACTACGTCGTATCAGCCTCTATATTTGTTGAAACTGTGGGCTTAACTCGCCACATTATTGTTACAGTCAACAAAACATTCTCAGTAAACTAAGTACATGGTGCTTTAATAGAGGCGCTTGAGCAATGTTTCAAGAAAGAAATCATGAGAATTGTGGTTGAGCATTTTTAAGTTTGTTTGCACCAGGTTTGTATGACTTGTGTCAAAAGCTTACTTTCGTGTTCTAATTCACACACTTGTATGGGAAATCAGAACAGCCTGGGGCAAAAAAATGATCTGAGTGACAGTGTTGCTCTTTATTCTACACCAAGCAGACTCTAAAATGTACTAACTCGTGCTTATGTACCTTTAAAAAATGTTGTTGTGGTGCTGAACTATTTCCGAAAGTATAGTTTTAAATAAAATATGTTTTATACCTATCCAGTTGGAACCGATTTCCGTTCACTGGAGAAAATATTGAAAGCACCGGAAGTCAATTGCAATACAACAACAACAACAACAACGATATTTAGTGACATTAAAGTATATAGCTAACATTTGTTGCCCATCAAGTGTTAGCTTAATATTTGAATGCGTTTCCTAAAAAACGTACGCGATTAAGCAAGTGCCGAAGAATAAAAAACAAGTCAAAATAGTTTTCTCTTTATCTCTTAATATACAATGCGGCATTTAAAGAGAAGTTCATTACCGCGCACCAGTGCTTCAGCAATACTCGTAACCCTGACAATTCAGGGCGGATTGCTGAGCCAGCCTCGTCAACTATGCCGGTCAAAGCTTGATGCGAGGATAGCGCGCGTGCCATTTACGCGCACACCCCAACCAAGTGTTCTTACCTCAAAGCTGTAAAGACGAATTGGTTTCGAGACTTGCTATTAGAAGCTTTTGGTGAATAATCTCAACGATATTGGTAATACATTAGTATGCTTACGGATATCTAGATCTAATTCAAGTCTTTGGTTATTGAAACAATTCTTGAGAATTGAGAAATAACGGAAGCAATAGAACTGTAAAAAACTTCTGAGGCCTAGACATTGCACGGTATAGTTAACGTTTTTGGCTTTCAAGCGATATCGTGGAGAGTTTCGCTGATACGTGCCCCTGTTCACAGATACGCGGTCATGCATTACTACGTCTTTGATGTCACCCTCAGTCTTTATATCGAGTATGTGGGACGATTAGAAGCTTTGCGACTGACATTTGAGATTTTAACTGGTTCACCAAGCCTGGTTATCTCATAATCTGTGTTAATGTAGGCTATTTCAAAAGCGAATTTTCTAAGTTTACTTTTCGCCAAAATAAGCCTTATTCCATCACGACATATTTGGCTTTATTTGCCGAGCCGCGTGTCATAATATTTGTTTGTTACAAAAGAAACGGTCCCAACATCGAAAGGACTAATCCCGTATTTGATAAAGCAGCGGGTGCCTCGCGCGCCGCTCTATGAATACTTGATTCTTTTTATCTATACATCTTTAGTTTTTTTTTCGAAATATAGCCCTTTATACGGTATCCGTGGCGCTTTGATTCCGTTTCTTTATTCAACGGTATCTGGCTATAAATTAAGATACTTTTGTTCTCTTTGAGTTATAAAGGGTATTACGTTAATGGCAATCGGTAGGTGTAATTTGATATCATTCATGGATCCACAACTGTTACTTTATTATGATTCACTGTCGACCTTTGCTTTCTCATCGTTAGGTTGAATTCCTTATCTTTATCTAAAATCCTTTAGAGAAGCTTTACCTAGAATAACTGCTGGTTTATTATGTAGGTAAGTGTTATATTCACACTATATTTTGGACACGAAACTTACGCTTGCAAAATCTTTTCTACCATACGAAACGTCTGTCAAATTGGCAAATTCTACCGCCTTTATAGACCGTTTAGTCACATTTTTTTCGGTTTCATTATAATTATGATGAATGATGACAGTTACAAGGGCGTTAGCTATTCATCCAGGTGGCAGATGGCACCTTTTTCGGCTTGTCATTTATTTTGCTGTACATCGCTGTGCTTGAGTAGACATTTGAGTGAGAGTTTATTAGAATGTTGAGAGATCTTTAGTGTTCGTCGTACTGTTTTGTTATTGCTGTAATCAGTAATACTTTTGATCTCGTGTCGTGTTTTGACTTTCATCAGTAAGAGCGATGCATTGAACAGATGCCAGACGTAACTCATTGTGCCAATTAGTCAAATATTTCAACGTCTTATCCATAACAATATTTTCTTTTCGCAATATATTTTTACGATATCACCTCTAGGGCTGGGGAACACAATTGGACTGTGACTTTGATGTACGCTTATGTTTTCATTATGCGCACACGAAGATATAAAGTTTTAAGCGACAGCCATTTCTTACTGCACTCGCAGTAATTTTGTTTTGACCCGATGTATGAGCTCGGCCGGAGAAAAATAAACCTGTCATTCTCTATCTATTTATTTTTACCAAGGGTCTTTATGCTATATGGCGACACTTGGTAATGTTCTGTAATATCGATCAGGCGCGGACCTCCCACACCTGAAATAATATCTCTTCTCAAACAATTAGAAACAAACGACTATCTTTGACTTTACTGTGAAAGTGTCAATCGGTAATGCATTATCCGATTTAATGTTATTGACCGATATCTCACATCTTTAATCGATTTAATGGGTAATTGCTATGCCGTTGTAACAGCTACGAAACTAAATCGGTGTCAATAACGATTCGTCTCTGGTTTAATGTGTAATGTGTGGTCCTATGAACCTGTAAAATAATAATATAGAAGAGGGCCCTATAAAGGTATTGGAGTCAGAAAAACCTCTAAGAACTGGGTTTGTTCCCTTCGAAATATATTGTACGTCTGGTTTTGTTTTACATTCTCGCTATTATGACAGGACGCCATAATAAGACATGATTATTACGAAGTATCCGTTGTGGTATCGAATTTCAATTTTTGTCCTTTTGTGATCTACGTGGATGTCAGAATTTATTTTTATTGCTTTTAGTTGTCTAGTTCTGTTGTATAAGGATTCTTTAGTAAATCTTCTAATTTGTTAACATTATTTTGGTCTAGTCAGAAATGACCGACTTTAGTGCACCGTGATTGGTTCAAAACAATCCATTTCTACATTTTATAGTACACTACACTTCAGTATCGGTGTGGAAATCTGAATCGGGAATGGTGTTGCATTTCTCTGGCCATCAGGCCAAATAAAAAAGTCATAAAACGATGACAGGCTTGGGAACACGGGGTAGTAATGTAGGTCGATATCGGCCGTTTATTTTATTGGGCCGACAACAGCGAAAGCCCCAATACGTTGCACTTATCGTTTATCGGCATGTAATGATATAGCGTTACACGCTCGTAAAACAAACTAAAAACTAGTCCGACCTCCGCCGTATTAAGGTCGGGTTGGATTAGTTCTCGCACCGTGTTGAATATTCATTAGGGTGTAAAGGATTTAGTAATTAATAAAGAAACCGACCGAGCGTCAGTAACGAAGGTGTTACGAGCGGACTTCAATCATTCTTCAGCGCCAGTTTGATCGACGTCCCATAACGGTATCCTTTGAAATACACCAAGGTTCCGCACCACTCCCCGCCAAAACGACGCTTTTGTTAAATGATTTAGAAATGTTGAGCCGTTCGCCTTTACACTGGATTCTGTTACGTCTTTATGTGTTCTTGAACATCATGCCTTGCCTGGATTGACGTAAATCATGCTCATCAGAAGACACTTTGGACAAAGGATACTTTCTAATTCAGCTTTATTCGTTTTGTCCCCTACGTCGCGCTGCACCACCGGTACGTTTCGATCGCCCGATTGTTTGCCATTGTCCGCGAAATTACACCTCAATTATACGTAGAAATTCAGAAAAAACCGAGACTTCTTTGTATTTGGGCAAAGGGAGGGCAATAATTTATTCTCCGTCTGGTTTCCGGCTGGCGTCAAACGGTGGGCTTGGCTGGGGGCTGTTCGGGAACCCATCTGTTTACTGTGCTGTGTGTACTTATTTGTTCTTTTTTTGCTAGATAAAGTCTTAAAAATGTAATAAATTGTTCATGGAAATAGAATAGGTCAGTTTTTAGAGCTCAATATCCGCTTAGGTCGTCATTACATGAGTACTTAGGTAAATGTCTTGATCATGGCGCGTGGTAATTGGTAATTAGTATCGATGTGCTAAAATCAAGTCCGCCGCGGAGTCGATTAGCATCGTATTGATTGCGTCGCCGATAGCGGTGGGCAGTGTTAATGGCCTCCTATTTAGCGAGCTGTTTGATCTTAAAATAGCCGTTTGGGAACACTTTGTTTTTGTGAACTATGCATTTTTGGTGTGATAATGTGTAAACTAAACATTGGTCGTCGTACATAGTCTGTAACGTGCGTGATTGCGTCAAGTTTAACGTACTTACTGTTGCTGTCATCGTTTCATTTTTGCTGGTTGTGTTATGATATTTTTTCTCATAAATAATCATTACGGTGATGTCACCGTCGGTTTCTGGACACGATAATCGTGATGGTAACGCCCTGTCTGCTATTACCATGTTAAGTTATGAGCTCATTTATTTAGCCAGTTTAAATTTTTTGATCGTATTGTTAGTCATTGTTAAGGAGGGGTTGACATTAAGCGGTCTGTGGGAAATTGATATACGATTATTAGAGTCGACAATTAATTAATGTGTGTATTATCTGGCGCCTCGCTGCAGCTGTGTAGGGATATATGCGTGGTAGAAGTGGAGGGACCCCTACGGCGACGGCACTGCGCCTCGACTCCTGCTAATCAATGCACGTTGATTGCCAATTTGCGCCGTGATATATCGCCGATTGCTGCGTTTAATTGTCTGGCATATAAACCAACGGCTGCACTGTAGACAAACATTGCGTGTGATTTCAATTAGTTCCTGATAAATCATTAAACCGCAAGCCAACCAAAAGAAAACTTTTCCTGAGTAACTTCTAGGTGCGCATTAAATCAATGCATTCTAATTGTTTGAACACTCTGACGTCCTCCAATTAGAGTTAATTAAAATTTATGGTATGTAACAAGTGAATTACGAATTGAACTCATATCTACGTACGTTCCCCATTATAATTGACACAGTTTTGTTTATTGATTTATTTTAGTCTCTGGAATTTATGGTAGTTCCTGCGCTATTAGAGAAAGTGTAAGTTTTCATTACGTTGGCCTTATTTTTGGTCGTATAAAGAGACCACCGTGCGATCCCGTCTGAGGATATATCCTCTCTTTATTATGAACAACTGTGTACAATGCAAATGACAGCCGGTGGGTGGCGCAGTTTATGCGATCCTCAATCAGTGACGGTTGTTCGGCGCACGCGCCAGCTACGAATTATACCACGAATTATTATTGGCACTATTTGTCGCAATACGCGTCCCGGTGGCATTTCTATTACGGCATTGCAATTGTTATGGATGCACCACCAAGTTAAATGTGGTTTAAAAATTGTACTTTGAATCTGGGCTTTAATATGGTCATTATTTTTCATTTTAAATGTTCTATTGTTTCACATTTAGCATGTTACTTACAATTATGATTGCTTTTTTAGACTACATAATAAAATTATGAATATGTGCTATGTCTGTTTTTAATGATATTGCCTTAGTTATATCTTGCTTCTAGTTTATTCACAAGCATTGTGTTACTTTTATCTATTAAGCCTACGTATAAATTCCTTTTTTTCGAACTTTTTATAAAATTGTCATTGATTAAGAATTATCTACGATTACCATTTAGTGTTCAAAGTAAACTGAATATTTATTTATGACCACAGTCTTAGGCCCGTCAGAGCCGCGCCATGATTGTACCCGTATCAATTACGCAGATCGACTGATAAACCAGCGATAAATTATCTGTGGGCATACGATAACATCTCTCAGTGATCGGGTGCCGCCATCTTGAAATTTTTGTTCCTTGTGGATGATTTACTGAAGGGGTTATGAAGGCTTCTGTCATTGATCAAAATGGGGTGTTGTGAGGAATTTTGAAAATTCGGTATAATTTAGCATTAGTGGAACAAAGTTTCCAAGCTGTATAGCAACAAATTATTGAGCAGGTATTCGTAATAAATAACAATTTCAGAAGTAGCTAATGTACTAAATAGGAAAGAAGATGTAATAAACGCGAAACAAAATTAACTTGGTGGCTTGTAAAATGTCGGCAAACATGCATACCAATGTGTAGTTCTGAAAGTTCATGGATGAAAAGAACTTTCTCCAAATCACAACTGGATACGAACAAACAAAATAATGATCCATCTGGTACCACCAGCCTAAATAAAGGAGACTTAACGCAGCGACCTATTAAAGTCAATCGTCCGCCACGTGGTACTAATTCTCGTGTCCAGACCGCGTGTTTGTAAAGGTGCACCAGACCACACAGTAAGCAGGCAATCACCTGAACATCGCTCACCCCGCTCCCACTCTCTGTAATCACGCCATCATTACTTCTAATGACGTGTTAACGTTGCTTTATGGGAATGCCAAACATGACGTTCACATTTCGGTCATTTACATTTGTTTGTCGACTATCTTCGTATTGTTTGCCTTCGTCTCTAGAACAGAGGGCGGCGTTTCGGCCAGCCACCGGTGTGTTTAAGGCATTTTTTAAGTGCAACGCGGTTTCGGGTTATGTTTAGATTTTGTACTGTCGCTTCTGTCTTTGTGGCCTCAAATTACCTTGGTTTATTGGTTTTATTTGTTACTAGCTCTTGGTTGAGGCTTCATTGCTGTACTTGATTTACAATCTTGTTTTCTTGGATAAAAGCTTCATATTCTTTCGTCTGTAATTGTTAAAATCCTATTAGCGATTGCGGCGTGATTTAGAAATAAAATATAGTAATGCATTACTTTATCACCTTTATTACGTTCAGACTACACATTTCTTGGTCTAAAGACCTTCTGAGTAAATCCATTTTAATTTTATCCTCCATTCTTTTATCTGTTCAAAGTACTTTTTACTTAGGTAAATAGTCTCAGTATAATTTTTATTAGTGTAACACTTAAACTTTCAGAGAGATGGCGCTAGTTGTCACGTAAACATTTGCTCCGTGTTAAAATAATCAAAAAAATACTAAACTATAGTCTTAAACTTTAATTGTGTAATGTATCAGTGTCTCTACATGTAATGATCACCATCTATTGTTGGCAAAGCAGTATCTTATGTGATGTGCAAATAAAATAGTGTTTAAAGAACAGCGCCCCATACAGTGTTTACAAACAAAATAGTGCAATAAATTAAATAAATAACGTTGAACTGAGTGGTAAATAGTGAAACTTTATAATTTAAAGCAATACACAGTGATATAATTTGCAAAGAAACTAAAACAATTCAATTCTCATCAAACTGTACCGTTAACTTATTTTAAAATTGGTGACGCGGGACGCTAAATTCTCCACCAATAAAATTAAAAATAAACGAACGTTCTTTCGTAGAGCTAAACGTGTATTACACTCACGTATTTCGGACCGATCAACAATTGTCATCACAGCAGATAGCAGACAGTGTCAGGTTGCAATTAGCTCCTTGGTTTCGTAGTTCAAACCCGGCGACGGACATTATTTTTTGTATTTTTATTTTTTTTATTTACATTTTTTTTTGTGCTTATTAACTATTTACCAATTACTTTTTTACCATCAAAGTACTTATACTAGTGCATTGTGCTTTCCATATTTAAAAACTAAACCACAAAAACTTTAGAACCCCAGTGATTTCTATCAAGATTTGAAATTTCATAATTGACTACAAAAAGCGCCATCTAGTGTCGAGTAGTTGAACAATACAATTCTATCGATATTGGAGAGGTGACAATGGAAGAAGAAAATATAACGTTTCGTTGTCATAAAACTAAGAATAATGACTCACTAGACCTCTCGTTCGAGTCAACAAATTCAGAAATTAGAAGATGTAGTCTACCGGACTTGTCGACTGCTTACGACAATGATATAGAAGACTTAAAAGAAGCGTTAATAAAACTTAAAAGTGAGTTAGAAAGTGCACACTCTGAAATATACAAACTTAATGAAGAGAACATGACCTTAAGAATCGATTTAAATAAAGAAAAAAGCAAATCGAAGACCTTACAAAAGATATGCTCAGACACAAAAGGTAAACAAATAAATACTATAAACAGCAAAAGCAAAAGAAAGAAAAGAATTTCAAGATACTTGAATCTTCTTAAAGATGAGCAACAAAACAACAGCTACGCAGATCTTGGAATCAATGAGAGTATTGAAGAAACAACAGATGGCGCCACTGGCGACGAGGTTACTGCTGCGGGTTATGATAACCAGCAACTAGAGGGCGTTACCAGCACCATATTAGAACCACATCGAGAAAATCAACAACAGAAAATTTGTATATTAAGTAGTAACAATACAAATAAAATATTATCTATAGCTCAAAGTACATTCCCTGGTCATAATTTATGTCATTACATCTCCACAAATTGTGGGATTATTCAACTGCTCAATAATATAGACCAAAAATTGTTAAACTACACAAAAAAAGACTGTTGTATTATTTTGATAGGCGAACAAGACTTTAAAAAAACTGTTAATTATTTTAATTTAGTAATTAGTTTAAGGAACATATTAATGTCAATAAAACACACCAACATTGTGCTTTGTCTTCCAACATACAAATTTAATGGATATAGTTCTATGTTTAACTCTAGAATAGAAACATTTAGTAATATACTGTACCATGATATTTATACTCATGACTATGCCATGTTATTAGACTCCAACTTAAAGCTCATATACGATGACACAATGTTTTATAGGCGCCGTGGAGTACTAAATAACTATGGTATGAAAAATATTTTTGATAACCTGAAGTGCAATTTTGACATGTATATAAAACAAAATTGCCTCAAAAATCATGAAGAAATAAATTCCGAGAACTGTACAAGTCTAATTAACGAAAAATTTTTTCGTCCCTAAAATAGGTAATAAGAGTGAACAGCATAGTAAAGTTGAATGTAGTAACATACGACTATTGCACCAAAATATTGCAGGGTTATTGAATAAACTTCCTTTGTTAGAAATATGTTTATCTGAGTTTAATGACAGGCGTAAAGATATACAAATACTATGTTTTTCAGAAACTTTTGTTAGAGCTAATAACGAAATTAATATATGTATTAATGACTTCACACTTGCAACTTCTTACTCTCGACTTAAGGAAAATAGAGGTGGGGTATGTATTTTATTGAAGCAGTTTTTAGAATATAAAATACTACAAGTATGTAAAGAAATTGCAGTAGAGAAAGTGTTCGAATGCTGTGGCATAGAAGTACCACTTTACAACTGTTATATTGTTTGTTTATATAGGACACCCAATTCGAACATTGCAATATTTTTTAATAAACTAGATATCCTTTTGCATAAACTAAGTGATAGGAAAAACAAAAAAATAATACTGGTTGGAGACCTAAACATAAATACCCTCACCTCGGATAAAAATGCCACCATATTGAATGACACTCTTAAAAATTATAACTTAACTTTGAAAATAAATACACCAACCAGGCAGAACTCTTGTATAGACCATATTATTTCAAATATACCTGACTCTTCAGGTGAAACTTGTGAACTACATCTTTCGGATCATAATACTGCCCAGTTATTAACATTTCCATCAAACATATCTATAAATAGACCTGTTCATACGCATTGTTTTATATATAGGAGAAATTACAGCCAAGACTATATTGATAAGTTTAAAGAGTGTCTTTTGAGCCTAACGTTTCAGGATATCTATGACGAAATGGATCCAAATACAGCCTTTTGCAATTTTCATGAAACTTTTAGTTTGTTTTATATGTTAAATTTTCCTTTGCAAAAAATTAAGGTAAATCTTCAAACACCAAATTTGAAATGGCTAACTAAAGGTATTAAGACATCGTGCCTCTCTAAAAGGTATCTGAAATGTAATTATCATAAAAATAAATCAATGGAAAATAAATTAAAATATAATACATATGCTAAATTGTTAAAGAAATGTATCAACGTGTCCAGACAACAAACGTCTAACAGCTTTATCATGAAAGCAAAAAACAAATGCAGCGCAACCTGGAAATTGATTAAAAATAAACCTACATATAGAGATACACAATATATAGAAGCAATTGAACAAAATGGTATTATGATAGAAGATCCTGAAGAAATAGCAGAAGCTTTTAATAATCAATTTATTGATTCCACAAACATTGATATAACCAATACAAGAAAAATTAAATCTATAAATAATTCAAATAATGAATGTAATAGTATATATCTTGAGCCTTGCACGCCAAATGAAATAAGCAAAATTATTGCATCTTTAAATAATTCTAATGCTGTGGGATATGATGGAATCTCAACACAAATTATAAAATCATGTGCTGATATACTGTCACCAATTCTAGCACATCTTATTAATATAAGTTTTTTTGAAGAAAAATATCCTGACAAATTAAAGTTCTCAATAGTAAAACCTTTATACAAAAAAAATAATAAACAGGATGTAAATAATTACCGCCCTGTGACCTTAATTCCTATAATTTCAAAAATATATGAAAAAGCAATGCATAGTAGGGTTGTCTCATTTCTATCTAAACACAAGATAATAACTCCAGAACAAAATGGTTTTCAAAGAGGAAAATCAACTACACTAGCTTGCTACCAACTTGTAAAATTAATTACCGAGAATATTGACAAGAAAATACCGGTCACCGCTATATTTTTTGATATGAGCAAGGCGTTTGATTCTGTAAAACATGACATACTGCTAAAAAAATGTGAATGTTATGGAATAAGAGGGAAAGCATTAAACTGGCTTAAAGACTACTTAAGTAACAGACAACAACGAGTTGAAATCTTAGGAGTTAATAAAGATAGAGTAGTGACAAACTATAAATCCCAGTACAGGTCCAATTCTTACGGCGTGCCTCAAGGTAGCATTTTGGGACCATTGCTCTTTCTTCTGTATGTAAACGACATGCCTGAAGTAATTAAGAATAAGTGCGTGCTATTTGCAGATGACATCTCACTAATAGTACATAAAGAACATAAAAATGAGCAGTATGAAGACAAAATAAACGCGGCGGTAACAAACATGTTAGAATGGTTTGAGAAAAATAATTTATGTGCTAATGTTTCAAAAACCAAATACATAAATTTCTGTAACTATAAAATGACAAATGAAACAATGAAAATTATTGGACATAACAATGAAATTGAAGAAGTAGATTATACAAAATTTTTAGGCATAGTAATTGATAAAAATTGTAACTGGAAAAAACATATTGAAAACATATGCAACAGGCTAAATAGCTTTGCATTTGCTTTAAAAAACCTAAAGAAAACCGTTGGTATAAATGCTGCTCTTTTAGCTTATCATGGTTATGTCTCATCTGTATTAAGATACGGCATAATAATATGGGGTAACTCTACGGACAGTGGCAGGGCTTTTATTGTGCAAAAAAAATGCGTACGAGCAGTGTTTGGTGCAGGCCCACTAGAATCTTGCAGACCCTTATTTAAAGAGCATAAATTATTAACTCTAGCATGCTTATACATTCTAGATATGGGGTTGTTTGTAAAAAAACATCCTAATTTATTTAGTAAAGCTGATCATGAAAATATTTACAAAATGGGCAAAAATTCTAGGGATCCAACCAAATTGGCAATGCCTAGGTGTAGAACAACATTTTGTCAAAGAAACACAAGTCGGATGGCAATAACTATATACAATAAGATTCCTAAGGAAATAAGAGAGATGTCAATTAATTTATTCCATAAGAACTTAAAAACTTGGCTTATTGAAAATTGTTTTTATACTGTCAGTGAATTTATAAATTATAATAATAATAAGAAGTATGCACAGAATTGAATAAGTACCTACTTAATTTGTAATTTAATTAATCTCAACATTTATTTTACTTCAACTTTGTATTCGTATTCATAGATTTTTGTGTTTTCTTTAATTGCTTTATTTTTACTTTGTATTTCTATTTAATAGGTAATAATTGTAAAACATTTGTTAGGTATGTGTAATTAAAAATGCCAATTTAAAATGATGGCTATATTCAAAAATTTGCATGCTGAACATAGTAGGCGGAATATGAAGAACTATTTATTGTTTTAAGATCTGTAAAATACCATATTTCAAGCGAATAAAGATTTATTATTATTATTATTTATTAACAAGTAAACATAAAAAGAGGACCGAACAGGAACCGTTACTCGGGCGACACAGGTATAGTTATCATTCCGGGATAGTGTGGCTCTTAAACCACAAGTCATTGAATTTGTTGTAAAATGCATTATGTTTTAGATATATTTTCTACCAGTTCATTAATAACTTCCAATTCATTAATGCCCTTTAATACTCTGTCGACAGCTTCATCAGAGTTAGGAACATTAACTCGTTCTTCTTTCTTATTCACATCTATTACCAAATATGCTTGCGGTAGTTAGTGTATACAAAAATACGACTGGTTAGGAACACCCACGGATTTCCACCTTCCGGCTGGTGTTAATACGTCCCTGTTGATTTTGTGGCTACACCACATTCTTTTCTCTGTTGCCAAGAGCAATAATGCCCCTTATATTTAACGCAGTAAAAGTTTTACCAAGTATCAAGAAAGTTTGTGTGTTCGCAAGCCTTGCCTAATTCACACTATGTATTTAGCTGAACTTTGTGAAACACAACAAAGATGTAATCATGACTGTGGTAATGCATTTTTTTCGTGTACTTAAAGACATCCGTCGCAATGCAGATGTTAATCAAATTATCAATGCAGACTTCCGTGTTATTATTTAAAACAGGTTTATCTTCTCATTATAGGCTACGACATGTCCCCAAAACATCAGTGTTAATTTTTAGAACAAGGTAAAATCTATATGCATAAAATTTTGATAGTCTCGTACGGCTTAATAAATGGAAATATTAAAGCTTTAAGTACACGCACTTAAATGAATCGATTATGTATTCAAAAATCCATATTGAGCTGTCGGCGGTGTCCGTTAAACAGTACAGTCACGTTTCTTATAAAGAATATTGGAAAAAATCTATAAAAGCCGCAACTCATAATAGGTAGTGGTCACGAAGGTGCTTGGTATTGTCCGAGGCGCCAGCAGTTGATGCTACCCGCTGCGATACCTTTCCCCTACCAGATTAACTTGGACCTTTCCTCCTCCCCAGTAATTCTTCGCAAATGGCTAAGTAGGGATTGTCGGTTTTTGTGCCAGAGATCTTATAAACTGGTCTCGTTTGCCCCGGGACATTGAAGCTCGCCGATTGAATTCACACCCGCAGTTCCCGTGTCCCCTCCTCGTTATAAATCAAACGCAGGTATGATTCCGTCTGGGGCAGTCGTGTGGAATGCTGCAAACCCTTGCGGGGGCGATTTCTGCAACGATGCCAGCTATTATGCTCATGTTTTGGGGATGTTTTAATTAAGCACGCAACTCAAGTTTTATGCAGATGCATGGAGGAAAATGTTGTATCTTGGAAAAAAAAAATGTTAATACTATTTGATTATTTATGATGACTTTAAGACATTCTTCCTCAATCATTTTGAAAAACGACCTTTGTAATGCTATTTGATCAATAAATTAAAAGATTAAACTAATAAAGATTTCATTTTTTTAACAGAATGTGCCATGACCGATTTTTTTGAGTTTGTTTTCATAAACTTAGTCTTAGGGCAATAAAAAATTGGGTTATTTTTAACAACAACCATAATAAATTATTGGATTTACGTAACGAACAATATGACTGTGTGATTATTCTATCCGAGCGTGTAGAATGGTGTATTTCAATAAACTTGATACAATGTATAATATCAATGTTTCTCAAAGCTTTTTTTTAGGGTCCAATATTAGTTTAACCTCGTTTCTTTTCTTTAATAAATGTGTTACGTTCGTAATACATCGTGGAAGTGTCTCGGCTCGACAATGAACTTGCCAGTCAGCCGCTAGCCGGCGATGGCTTCTCACACAGACGCGACTATGCCGTGAACCCTCCTCACGTGTGACGGGACTATGCATTTGTTTGTCCGCAGCTGCGGTGCCGACAACATATTTATTGTGCTCATTAACCTTCAAGAACGCTATTTAATTGTTGGCCGTTTTTTATTCACTTCACCTCTGACCCGTCCGCGACTTATTGCTCCCCGGCCTCACTTTGAAAGCGAGAACTGGATGTTATTTATTATCCTGAGACGAGGATGCGTGTCGCTTCTATCTTTGTGGCGCTTGTGAGCTCGTCTTTATGATTTATTGAGCTTATAAGGACGTAATTACGGCCACACGAATCGGAGTGCCGCTTCGCTCTTCAAACATGTGAAATACGGTTAATGGAGAAAATTATTTCTCGTTAATCATATTACTACTGACAATGGTTGGTTTCATTCATAAAGTTATGCCTATATTTTAAGATGGAGGCAATAGGGTAACTATCGATGACGATTTACTTATCACAAGATTAGATATTGGTAATTTATAAAAATTGCAATATGTAGAGATAGGTCGAAATAATCTAGAAGAATTGGAAAAAAGTCTAGCAGAACAATTACCGAAGCAATTGTAAGCTTAACAGAATTACATAGGTAATGTGAGAAATGTATTGAGAGCCATGAGGAAATTTACCCTACCTACCTGTAATCCTAGACGTTTTTATTTACTATCTCTGGGAGTAGTAAACAGGATCTGTCCATTCACAAGTAGTTTGTAAGTGAGATCCGCTGCCACGAGATAATGAAGTCCTAGTTAATATAATGCGATGGAATATTGGCCGGGTAATGTGGAATATATTCGTAGCGACGATATTGTCAAATGACCGTCTATTTCTCACGCAGTATGAGTCTTTACTCGTGGGGGTCTAATATCTATAGCTAATGATCAAAACACACGGTTCACAGGAATTCGTGTATACAAATGTGTTTATTGAATAATAAGCCTGTTGCGCAATTTAAAATGTTACTACTTGAGGATTATGACGGCACTCATGTATATTTTATAGCGATGTAACGTCGCATTTTGCTTTGCCTCCCTGTGCGACTGTCTTTTGATGTTTTATTCTCACTCGTAAACTGATCGTTTGATAACTTTTGTTATGGGTTTATGTTTAACTTTATTTTCTTTGGTGTTTTTGTGGCTTCAGCTAAGTGTTCGCATGAGAAGAGCTGTTTCTTGAAATTAAATTCTCTTTTGTCAGACGCTAATGTGAGCTCAGTGATAGATCACCCCGCGTTTGCTTTACATTATATTGTTACAAGGGATACGTATCACAATGAAAATGCAGCTACCATTGTTCTGGAGCTCTATCTAAGCGTGTTATTCACTCCAGCTTTGACGTCTTCATACGTGCTATCGGCAACAGTAAATTGTGGTATCGTGTCGGTACCGTCGTCGGTATGGAACCGTTTATTGATTGGTATCGTAGTTTGTCCGCTGTTCACTTTGAATAAAATTCGAATTATAATTAATCACGGTTGTGCCGCGTGGGAGAGCGTCGTCGCACGCCCGACGATCTATCATATTTTGTGATAACGCCACTAGGACGCATCTCGTAAACGTATTGAGTCGATCTGGTTTGAAGCTAAGCTATGCGACAATAGTTGTATGCAACGGTACAATGCCATTTCACACTGAGTAACCGTAAAATCCTGCTTATTACTGCATTGTTTATGTAGACATGTGTCCGTAATGTTATCATTGATTTCTGCTGCTAGGCGTGCTGTACCCGGGAGGTCAGCGTGTGTCGAAGCAGTTACCTAAGCGTTCAATTTTCCGGTCCATTTAAAGGATTCTACCGCAATGTTGCGGCGTTTATAAAGACGACAGTGTCGATGACAACAATAAAATCGGATCATAAAGTTCCGATCGCATCCTTTGAGAGTTCCTATGCAATCTCGCCGCTCAATTTTATTTCCAATACCAGCGTAAATAGATAGGCGGGTAGATGTAAACGAGGGACACCCTGGGGCTGCGTCGGAGGCTCTTGTCAATTGAATTTGTCTGCAAGCGCTCGGTGCATTAATAGCGCACTAAACTACGTTGAATACTATTATTGATATTTTCATAAAAGCGCGCATCCATTGTGTGGTGACGACGCTCAATGCACGTCTAGTTTTAGTGTATTTTCGTTATGGTATTTTGATATTTTATTGCCGGTGTGGTGCGTTGTGGCAGTCGGTTTTGAAGTTTTATTGCCTTTGTGGATTTCGATTTTATTATTTAATCGAAGACTTCCGATATTTTTGGTCTTCATGTGTAAAGCATACGTTCCTACCTGTATTGCGTTGCATTTTCAGCAGATTTTCCTTGTTACTTGGCATGTTTATACTAATTCTACGCATGCGGTGTCGTGAAAAGGCCACGAGCATAATATCTCTCGAATGATGTCTTAAACATAGCTTGTAAAACGTTAACAGGAAAGTCTATTTGTTTGTCGCAATATCTATCCCCTCTCATCGTTCTCTTTCTCTGTCTGTTCCCACGTTCTTGACGCTTAATCACGTCGACTCTGCGCTCGCGCCTAATATTGCACTGTAATGTGTTTATTAAGCGCCGTTCCCTTTAATGGCGCACCATTTAACAAACAATGTGCAGTGGTCCGATTTGCGTGTTGTCCCTTCGTGGATGCGACAGAGTATCGGTTATCTGAATATCAGTAACGAGTGCTTCGCACGGAATTGCCGTCGGCTTTCAAGTATCTTAAGAGCTCAAGTTGCTCCTGTTTTGACTCTTCTGTGGATTAAGTTATTTCTTAGAATACCTTGTTTGCTTAAACAGTGTCTATTGGACTCAGATAATGTTGTTAGATTGGATGCTTGCCCAAAGCTACTTGGGAGAAGCTTTGGATTATTTTAATGATTTGTTATGATCTAATGTGGGTTTATCGCGGAGGAAATAAAAAGGCATCTCCACATCTTGATGTCGGTGTGTGAACTACAGTTTGCAGCTTGCTTTCTTTGCGTTTCGTCATCGCTACCACGCCATGAATAACACTGTATTAATTATGCTGCGGTTGTGTGATGACTGACTTTATTCATGAGTTTGGCACTGATTCTCATGCGTGTTGGTTCAGTTCTTTTTCATGTTGACACTTACATATTAGGTATACGGATGGTCTAGTGCTAATTTATGACTTTAACTTTTTGTTACTTTTTAGAGTATTGCTATAATAAGAATTCTGATTTCATATTTCGAGTATTAATAGTTCAATGATTTCAGATTCTGTAAAAGGTTATTTAAATAGTAACCAAATGAATAATAGTCTCGTTTAACTCCGTTTGCCCGAACATTATGTCAACACGAATACCCTAATCACTGCGTATAAGTTGTGGATTGAAAGTGTTTGATAAATCTGCCCGTGTCATCATTACCCGAATGTGATCTACGCCTCTCATTAGCTCCCTCCTAAATAAGATATCAACCATTGATTAAGTGCCAACGCACCGGTGATTATTTTATTGCATTCCGTCGTTAATAAACAATCCATTCGATTTATGTTTCACCCGTTTTACGGTATTGTCAACGGTTATTTCCTAATTACGTCGAACGTGAACATTTAACGGTGAAAATCTTAATTAGCATACAATCGCGAAATCATAAATTGTTTAGGGAAAGTTGCATTATTACTCATCTGCGTATAATAAAATACATAAAATTCACTAAGCGTCGGCTCCGTCTTAATTAACTCTAAAGACTCTATGATTGAAAATTAATGAACATGGCATTAACCACACGTATAAAATGTCTTTGCCGGTGTTTTTCGGATTTTTAAATGAAGCTTTTGGGGACACTAAAATTGATAGTTCCATTCCGTTGTTTTCGTTAGTGGATCGTTAGTGTCACCGGTTGGCTCGCAGCGATGCAAATTAAGATGTTCGGTCGGAATTTGGTTTTGATTTATGACCTTATAAAGCGATGGTACGACGCAGGTACTTCCTCCTCGAATTATTCATGTAGGGCGCATTGTTTTTACCGTGTTACAGGTAATTGATCGCACTATTTAAAGAGCTTTTTTAGATATATCTTCGGTATTATTTCTTGCTTCAGTTTTTGGCGTTCTGGTGTAATTTACCTGGATGTTCTGAAATTATTCTAAGTTTTATGTTTGGGTGTGCATGTAATCATCACCCATGCTTGTTTTAACTTGTAATAGCAATTACTTTTTTAAAACTTTTAAGGAGAATTGTTTCTTTTTGCAAAATTCATTAATCCTTTTCCAGTTCTGGTGGAAGCGGGTAGGTCCAGCTTAACGTCTTTACAAGCTTATTTTTAAAACTGATGTCATATCTGTGGCATCCATGTATTGTTGATCTTAGGTCTAGTGTACATTTGATGCGGATATTACGTGTTAATTCTAGTTTACGATCCAAACAAGGTTGAACATTGTTCTGCTGATTCCTTAAATTCTATAATTCTATACCATTTTTTATTATCTTTATAATTTATTGACTGTACAATTTTTTTATTGCCGCCACATCGTTAAAAATTGTGTCTTGCTTATTATTTTTGGTTTAGAAACTCCCATACATATTCATTATTAAGTTTGTCAGCTAATTTTTAACCATCGTGTTGATTGAACATCGTCGTCACATAATTAATTAATTAAGGTATACATAATTGCGTCATTAATTTATATTTTAATGCTTTCTCATTTTATTACTTTATTCAAACATGCATATTCAGCCAGTTAGGAAATAATCTTAGACACGTAAATCATATATATTGGAATAACTTATGTAGCGAGTGACTTGTTATTGCTTAATAATTTAAATAAAGCTAATGAAGCATTGCCTGTTCTCGAGTAATAGTTTGATGATAAATATATTATGTTTTCATTAAGAAGATAAATGGAGTGCTCAAAATATTATGCACTTATGAGTTTATCAAGATATTTTTTACATGTGTTTGTACTTTTACGTTTTACGAAATATTTTTGGATCTGATGTAATACTGGTTTTGTAGCTTACTAGTTGTGTTGAGGTCATTGTTCAGGTCAAACAGTATAAAGCCACTTACATATATTCAAATTTGTGATTCTTTTATTTATTTTTCAGATTACATGGTCGTTAAATAGCTTCTGCTCGCGACTTCGCCCACATCAAATTTGATATATAATCCCACGGGAACCGTACATTTTTCTGGGATAAAAAATATCCTATGTGTTATTCCACAATACAATCTATCTCAGTACTAAATTTAATCTAGATTCGTTCAGCCGTTTAAACGTGAAATAGTAACAATCATCCATCCATTCTCCCAAACTTTCGCATTTATAATATTAGTAGGAAGGATTGTACGCAAATGTCGATCGACAGTTTTGTTATTTTTATGTCCTTATTGATATTTTCTTTATCTTTTTTTCGGTGGGCGCCGTGTTGAGTTTCAGAACATATTCCAGATGTATGCGGTCGTCTTTGATCGCAAATGTTATATATACGGTACTTACTTATCTTTTAATTCAATTTACACGCGTGCCCACCTTGTTGTTCAGTAATTTATCGTTTGTAATTCGGTCCGTTATCTTGTAAGGATCTCGATTTTTTTTCTGTCTGCAGTCTGTTATGTTGTTTTAGTTGTTTACTGTCTTTTTATTTATTATATACTTATTTTTTTATTGGATGTCTATTTCAATCTGGTACTTAGAAGGGTTTATTGATCGACAAGGAAAAGCTACAGTACTCGAAATCATAACGATGGTGAAAAGGAAAAACTTTCCAAGCGACAATTGGGTCGTTTTGTACCTATATCCAACCTTTGTGCACGTTAATACTAAGAGTTATGGTTTTTACTAAACCTTACACTAAAAATACAACACAATTTATTTGTCGTTTGGTATATTTTTCCTTTCCACGGACAATAGAATTTTGATTCTTTCCATTAACTTAGTTTAATCCAACCAACTTTTATAACCACTCCAAAGTTCCGCCAATAATTATAAGGCTCTCCAAAAGTAGGCTGCCTACACTGTTTATATAACGTAAAACAATTTTAATGAAGTGTACATAGTACATAGCCAGTCTGTAGCGCCTGCGACGGGTACTGTAATAGAGAGGTGTGTCGCCACGCCCTGCCGCTGATGTGCCGACGACAAGCTCGCAACTTGCCAGTGTTGATTTTGTTTTAATATGTACTTGTAATAAGGAGTCATTTTATATTGGAAATTGTTAATCATTTACTTGAAAAATACTAAACTTTATCTAGACAAACAATTCGACTCACTTTAAATCTTTTCGCAATCTCATTTAAGACACAAGCAATGTAGGGAAAGTAGAGGCATCTATAATAGCCCATCATCATCATCATATCAGCCGCAGGACGTCCACTGCTGGATATGGGCCTCCCCAAAAGATTTGCATAAGGACCGGTTGGAAGCGGCCTGCATCCAGCGACTTCCTACGGTCTTAATCAGGTCATCCATCCGCCTAGTGGAAGTACGACCTGATTAATACCCCATTATCATATGAAAAATTAAGGCTACTATTTCTTGCACTTTTACCTCCTTCATAGAAGTGTCTTATCTAATAAGTTTAGTATAAACGCTTCATCAGTCCATCCTCTAAAGTTAATAACAATTTGTCACAAATATAATGCGTTGTTGACTTTGAAGTGGACTCGAGTTAATTAGTTAATTCAATTTTTGTTGACGTCTCAGCTAAGTTCGACGAGACCAACTTGAGTGTTTCTTTTGCGGTTATGAGTAACTTACTATAATTTGACTTGATGACTATTAATGTTTACACTTTTATATTTACGATTTTAACTGTTACCACATTTTAATGTAGCGATGTCACCGTACATGGTGTTCGAGTGAACTCCAGTGGTGCAACGCTTTATGAAGTGATTTAAGCATGCGATTGCAAATTCCGAGTATTGTACCTACATTTCCGATGTGAATTCTTGAACGTGAATCAGGATGGCCTGCTTTTCGAGGATTTACAAGTAATTTCGTGATGTAATGTACGATTAAGGGGATTCAGTAATTTTTTGAATGCAATGTGCCTACAAATGGTGTATTTACAACACATGTGTGTTGTGGTTTTCGAGTTGATCTTGCCGTTCTAAGAATTCATATGTTTTATTTGTTGTGTCCGATGCTGTAACACAGATTGGTTTAACTAATAGCGGTGCCTAGTTATGATGAATTGATTAGTCGATTGCTAAGTAAATCGTTTTCTTTTAACGTATTCGAAATAATAGTCATTATTTAGAACTCGTCAGTTTCCTTTGAGGGAGTTATTATAATAAATATTTTCATATGTGCTACTATGTGGTAACACAAATATTTCCAAAACTGTAACTATGTTCGTGATTGATTTCTATGAGGACAAAAAGGAAGTTAGACCTAAACAGTTTATTAATAGATACACAAGACTCTACAATAATATTTCAACTAGTTTTATTGTGAGAATACAATATAAAATGCTGAGATATTTTACCTCCTTTATACCGTAGCCGTATTATGAGAGTCGCCGGCGCCGGCGCAGCTCTCACGAATTTCGCGGCGCGGCGCCTACTGCGCGTGGGCGGCCTATCGTGTACCGCCATCACACGTACACTTGCCACCACACCTGTAACATCTTCCCTACAGGAACCCCTACAAATAAGGTTCAATTTCGTTCAGCATAACCGAACAGTGAAGTTCGTATGACGGGCCTTTGTTGCCTAGTACGTCTAATTAGTCAGTCTGTTTAGTGCTGTACTTGCCGCAGGCATTTCACTATGCAATATGCAGTGTGAAATTGTATGATTTATTGATATCTTATGCGTGCCATGAATTTTAGATAAATTAATATTAAACACCCATTTAGGTTTGTATCTTCAACATTACAATTCTTCATAGGGAGTTAAGGCTCCATCAATACGCCTACAACAATACAATAATATCTGCTTTATATTGTATGTCTGGCCAGTGGAGACGTCGTATTTCAACAGTCGTGTACAGATTCATCTGCCAGTGCTTATTCATAAGAATATTCACAAGTGACATTAAAACTCCTTGTATGACGTTTTTGTTCAGTCTCGTTGTCGACGGATATCAAAGAGTATATTTCGTTGAATTTATTGCGTTCGCCTGCGGTATCGTCGCCGTTGAATAGCTTGTATCGTGTGATATATTTTTCCTCAAATCGTCTTTTAACTGTTCGCCTTGTACACCGAGTGGCGTCTCGTGTTTACTCTTTGTGTTGATATTGGCTCGATATTGAAACGTTCTACGAGCTTCTTTCCAATGTAGGTAGGCTACTTTCAATCTCGTGTAAGTTATAAGTTGAAAGTTATCATTGGAGTTATTACGCCACTCGTTTGAGTCACGCGTGAGGTCCTGAATCAGAAATATGGGCTGAAAAACGGCGGCACGATGGCGCCAGCGATGAAATTAATCTGAATCGTGTATCAGCAACTTCCAATTTAAAAATGTTTATTGGAATTAAATGGGAGCAACATTGTAAATATTGTGCTCATTGTAAGTAACGAAGTGCTCATTACGTACTCTTGTTATCTTAGTCAAAATTATAACATTAATTTGAGAAATTGGTTTGTGTCATGAAATAATTTGTTTGTTTATTAGAATAATTGATGGTATTGAACACCCACGTATCGAATTACAGCCTGTGTAGGTATCGTTTCGCCGCCTAAAATTAACAAAGGTCCGTTGTTGCTACCGATTTGTCGCGACCGGGTGATTTATCTTCAATAAATTTATCGCTCAATCAACGTCGTCGTACGCGCAAGTTCGCGCCGCCGCTGATTGGATTTCTTCATAATTACATCTTTTGACACGTACGCGCCAAGTTTCGTACTTCACAAGCCGGGGCATGAGATCGTGGGAGCACCGTGTAATCAGCTTTCTTGACTGTCTTGTTTTGATCTGATACCAAGGAAATATTGTTTAACAGAACTGATAGATTAAGTACTTCCGAAATCCCGAATTTTTTCGCTTTATGTATAATTTTTCGAGCAAACCCCTCAATACCATCATATACTTCAAAGGTGGAAAACCATAACTAAGTTTTATCTGTCGATTTCGAAATAGATAATGTAAACTGAAGGGCTTTATCTTGGCGCCAGTCAAAGCGTCGCTTTTGTCCAACGTGTACCTACGTCATACAAACTGCAAGTACCATCTAGCTTATCAAATTATTGCTGCTCCGCTCCCGTGAATTATAGCGTGATTTTATAGCCTATCACCGTCTTCGATAAACAGGCTATATAACGCAAAAGGAATTTTTCGAATCGGTACAGCAGTTCCTGAGATTTACTCGTTGAAACAAACAAACTCATCAGCTTTAAAATATTAATTACTTATACATTAAAATACATAAAAGCATTTCCAGAATTCCTTATTTCTTTGCCAGTTGCGTGCTCCGTGCATATTTAAAGCAACGTGTTGAAGGGCGGAGAGCTTTAGCATGGTTACGTTTACACGTCGTCCGGTTGTCAAATCGGATAATATTTCGGTTGTTATTAACAGAGATCGCCGCCCCTGATAGTGGCCATATTACATTATTATTTACGCTTTTAAAATTTAATGCTAAATGACAATTATTCGTACTTTCATGCCCATTAAGGATTTTGAATGAATCCTTCTTCATAACTCGGTAATTTTGAGTTACATAAGCCGCTACGGATTAATATGTACACGTCTGTGTTTATGGGGATTACCTACCATATCGATTTTTTAAAACGGTTAACCCTTATTAGGAATTTCTCCTATATCATGGGTGCGTTTACAAATATAAACTCACATACATTACTAGACCCGGAACAATTATTTTTAGGCCAAATAAATATTTGGTCCGTGCGGGAATAGAACGCAGCGCAGCAGCTAATCGGTCAGCCATTGCGCCTAGTGTGGTCAAAATCAAACTTAATAATGTCCGTAAAGGGGAGGGCTGGTTCGAGGTGGCTCAGGAAAAGAGCAAATGGAAGGAATTGGGGGAGGCCTTTGCCCAGCAGTGGGACAGTACAGGCTAAATAAAAAAATAAAAAAAAAAATGTCCGTAATTTTTTGAAAAATTTCTGAATCCTTTAAAGCAAGTTTGCAACTTTACTAGGAACAGTGATGTATTTGAGACGTGTTTCTCAGTTCACCAAACTTCCTTACTGCATTACCATCCATAATAGCAGTTTTCTATAATTTGTTTATAAATAAAAGCTTGTAATGAATGTCGTGCCTCCACAGACGTCGCACTTTAATCAACTTACGAGGTATCATCACCTGTTATTACCTCAGTAACATGCGGTAAATGATTTAGTTGAAATTGAACGTTCAAACACCGGTCTCGGTGCAGGCTGTGTGGATTTTTATGATTGCACCGTCATTGGCGCACAACGGGTGTAATTTCTCAACTAAGCCGACACTCCTTCCAATAAAACGTATGGAATATGCAGCAAATCATCTCAAACGAGGCGTTTATGCAGTACAAATATTTTTTGCAAAACAATCATATTATAAGCAAGGTTTTTGAAATAAAAAACATTTAGGTATCAACTCTAAACCTTTTTGTGAGAATTTTCAGCACATTTTTAACACTTTTTATTTAAGGTAGGTTTTCAGTACATAATTGGTCCGGAAGAACTTAAAAATACTGGCAAAATGTGAGTCAAACTTGCACATGGAGGGCTATCCACCGTTCTATATTTATCGTGCATTTTGTTTAGGACCTTTTCAGTTTTTACTTTCTTTTATTTTTATTATTTGTTGCTATAAAAGCTTTAGTAATACGTGAAAAGTTCAAGTGTTTACCTATTATGGTTCAAAAGATCCCTGGTCCCTGTGACAGACGGACGGACAGCGGAGTCTTAGTATGTCCGTTGGCACCGTTTGGGTACCGATTTACGGAACCCCAAAAATACCATTCGCATTCCTATCTTCATTTTTTATTTTATCCTGATTTGGTCAAGCTGAAAGCTTTAAAACAATTACTGATAATAGGTTGCTCCGTAATCCCGGACAACAATTCTCTTTAATTGTCATAAAATACAATCTTGCGTTCGAGATTTAAGCTCGTGCGCTGACGCACAAAAAGAATACAATTAACTCTTAATTTCGCAACACCCGAAAAGCGAAGTGTTGTAGGGTGACCATTAAGTATTATCTTGAGGTATGGTTACTGCGTCCTTCGACGGCACACATATTGGCATTCCAAGGCCGAAATCACTCTAATTTAAAGAGTAAATTATGAGAGCATTATCACACCATTAAAAAAATGGTTGGAAAGTACGGTTACCGAATCGATAATGAAGCGATACTCGCTTTGGACTGACAGTAAAATCAGGATTATTGGAAATTACTTCACATAGGTAGGTATGTTTACTTACAAAAATGGCTTGTTGAAACGCAACGAATGCTTTTTCGGATTGTTGATTTATGGTTTTATTATGATATATTGTAGTGTCTTAATTTGTGCATTGTATTGTTCGCAACGCCTGCCTTCGTTAGTAACTTTCTTTAAGAATGTTATAAATTGCCTCTTGCCAATTTATTTCATCGTTTGTGTTCAAAATTAATTTGTGTTAAAAAGGATGTCCAATCAAGCTTGCTTAACTTGATACTTTAGGTTCGTGGTCGCGATACGTGGGCTAGATTTTCTCTTGACACAATTTTGAGTTCAATTGCGACATAAAAGATACATTACACATAGACATATTCAAAATCAACTGTCCTGTATCGCAACCATATATTGGAACAGCAGTCTTGACGTTACCGTAAGAACATAATATTATCCTTAAGATACGATAAAGGCCCCCATGACTTTTATTCACCATCATAATCGATTCGTAGGTGTCTGGAAGGGGTTTTCATTATCCCATAATTTCCAAAACGTTTGGTTACACGAGGAGTATCATCGGTGCCCATCACGCCACCCAGTACGTTCTTAAACTGAATTTCGGCGCGGTGGTCGCAATTAGGCGCGATAAATGCCCCCGACATACGATACTTACGATACACCGGCTTTTCATTCGATTAATCGGTCGAAACGTATACGGAATCCGATTTTAACAGGTCGTACCTTTTAGTTTTTTATGTAGCACCTCGTGCGATATTTCGATGCTTATCTCAGCTTGTTCCCATATGATTTTCAAATTATAATCTCAGTTGTTTAAAGCCAGTTGATTTGACTTATGATTGCAATTATTTTTTGTTTAACGACCGCTACTTAATGTTATGACGAAATATTAAGATTGAGAAGGTGTAAGATTTCGTTTATTTCCAGATGGGCTTGGACATCTTAAGTTAATTGATGTTATTGAAACCCCTATGTTTCTTAACACATTTGGCTTTTAAATTAGTTAACAGCTAGAAGCATAAGTTTTTTTTTGTATTGATAGAGCCCGCATATGTAAGAAGTCAGCCACATATCAATTACTTTGACACCAAATGTTTTTTTGATCATTACTCAATTACGTGGTTAAATTTTATGTCTTACTCTCAATATTCCACCATAACGAGGGTCATATCTGTGACATCACATTAGTCAACGATGCTTTATGATATATAAAAACCAATATAGTTTATTTTATAGTGTTCAGATTGTTTTTTTGTATGCATTGGAAAATGTATTTTATAAATGCGTAAGAATTTAAAAAAAGACACATCACGACCATGTTCCTGAACATATGTCCCCATAATAACAGAATCTAATTAGTAAAGGCACGAACAATTCTTAGACAGGTCACGAATTTGAATGAGTCAACTCCACCCTTTTTAAATCTACCGCAGCAGTCGACTCGGTGTCAAAAGAGAACAAGTCAGTAACGATCCATAAAACAATACAAAAAGCTTAACCATTACAAGGCGACAAAACTGTAATATCAATAGAACACAATGGGAACAATAGTTGCCCTCTGTCAATTATGCCATCATTACCATTGGAATAAACGACGTAACGGATCAGATGATTGTCGAAAAACAACATGATGACAACGCAATGCGGCCACGACTGCATATCGCCACATATACAAACAAAAATCATTCTTACACACCAATAAATAAAATATCTAATTCGTCTCGAAAGTCTTACGATGATCTTGCATATTCTAAAATGTCGAAACAGTTACCCTATAAATGATTTATAGTCCGCGGCGCCGTCTTAATTTTTGTCACTTAACAATGTACAATGATATCTGAATAATTAAGTGTCGCACGGTTAATAAGTTTCTTTGTGCATTGTAATTAGGCGATTATGAAATTAGAAAGATGATGTGGTTGAGCCTGTTCCGCCGGCTTATTACTAGTTAAAGTTATGCCATCAGCATCAAACCAGGTATGATTATCCGTATGTGATTATGTTGTACCATCTGCATGCTGCGCCAGTGACACGTGAATTTCAAGTAGTCAGTATTACTTACTACCGTGGATCGTCGAGAGAAAGTCACAATAGTGATTTGGTGTTTGCATCGTGATAAGCTGCTACAAGCTCTTTCTTGTAACCTCGTAAATTCTATTTGGTATCGGCTCAGATTTGTTCGCTGAACATTTCATTGAAATTTAATACTCGAACATAACGTTGACTCACCCAAAACGTTTCAATTTTGCGAAATGTCTACATGCTTTTGTGTATCTACTTCGTATTGTGTTGATGTTTTTCAATTTGTACCTACTATCATTTTATTCAAATCTTGATACTTAATTTTCTTCTTTGACTTGATCAATTTACTGTCTACTATTTACTGGTGAGTCTACATCATTATTTAACATATTCTGATCAGTATCGCATGATTTGCGAAGGCTGCTGCCACGCTGTTTGGGTTCTTATTATTTATTAATATAGGTTGGCTTTTTGTTGTACCGACACTGAAACGTATTTGCGATTATTTGATCCTCGCATTTGTCAAATATGATCGAAGCGTGCGAAGGTGTTATTCGTTTTGTCGACACGCGATCGTGAGATAAGTCCGGAGCTTGCCACTTGTAATTTGATGGGAGGTCCTCGAGCTTTAACGTTTTATTTTTTGTATACCACTCGTACTGTTTATGCAGTCTGTTTTTTATGATAAATTGATTTGAACGATTTAAATCTGCTTTGCAAATACTCTTTCAATGTTTCGTTATAATGTAACTTACTTGTAAGCCGGTGCCTCTCAGCTACCGCTGTTATTTATAAAGGTATTTGGCTGGATTCATTAATAAATCAAGGCAGACCCTGGCAACTGGTTACTGCTATTACATGACCGGGCATAATTTATATCAATTTGATAATTTAATGTGATAAAAATCTTGTACGTTTCACTTTAAGATATGCTTATCTTCAAATGAATACATCTCAATCCCGTCACCTCTCCGCAGGTGGTGATCCTCCCCTCTCCGTGTTTGCAAATGTACCATGTTGTATGTCGTAAAAATGACAATCTTACATTTATTGCCTTGTAGGACACATGTAAGTAATGTCTTGTCGTGTCGTATGGTTTTTGTCAGCGGGCAATCGGCGATTTATTGAATCGCATTGTTGATTATTTTATTAACGACTTTTTTTGATTGCGTGGACGTTAGTCACAATCACAACTTGAATCGCCACATGTTGAGAGGCTTGACGAACTAATGTTTATCTCAAGATATAAATAGCTATTACTTCTACTAATGACGATGCTAGAAGACCTGATAATTTAAAGCCCATAGTTCAGTGGTTGCTATAATAATCTCTAACAATTAGACCTAGTCACAGTTGTATGAGAGATCAATACGGAGCGTCGACATAACTCCTCCTTGTCATTATTTATATCACCAGCTGTAAATAGGTACAGTCTGCAAATAATATCTAATAACAAATATCATAATTCTTAATTAAAATCATAAGATATTCTTTAAAAAGATTTTGTGCCATTTGAACTATCCGACGGTTAACTGTATGGTGTATGCCAAATTAGCTTAGTAATTCTCTGCGACAACCATGAAATTGAATTCGGGTGGCCAATTCTGATTTTTAGGACCACACCGCAGGATCAATGTAATAATAATTATCGTAAAACCACCAACAAAATAAAATGTCATATTTAAATACTGGCAAATAAATATAATATTTTATTTTGTTGACGTTAATCGAAGGTAGAGCCGATGATGTAGGTGCGTATCGGTGCGTGCAGATCCAACTTGTGATTGAGAGTTACGATTGTCATTAATATCGTAATGGAATCGATTTATGATCGAGAATCATCTCATCGATTTTATTGCTCGGTCTGTACTGTATTTAATTCTAAATACATTCGAATGCAGCCTTATTACAGAACGCTAAATTGTAATCATGTTTGCGATGCGTAATGAATGTTCGTTAGAGAAATATCGATAGCTAAGTTTTTATGAGTCCTGGGAGTTTAAATAGCTAGATCACGGTTCGTTCCTACAGCCGATAATGAGAGTGTAAACAAAGAGGTATTTAACCGTCACCCATTCAAAGCTCTCATTATGAGTGCTTTGCCACAGGGCAGTAAAATCAAAATTGCGTCGTTTTTCGAACGCATGTATGGAGTCAAGGTTTAATTTTGTGTGCCACCGCATTTTTTACATTGATATTCGCGGTTTCAATAAACTCCTTTGTCCAGGCTGCGTTTTATTTGTTCCGGTGCTTTAATGTTAATTGAAAGTCGTGGTAAGTGCACCCGATGAGGTCGCGATTGTTTAAAGTATATTGTCGAACGTCATTTGTTTATGTTGAATCGACAAATACTTCTGTGACTTTTCCTGCATTTAATATAACTATTGGTTCATACTTTTATTTTAACATTATCTAAGCATTTGAAGTTCTTAAAACGTTAACTATGCCAAATTGCAAACGGCTGCGCGTAATTTTCTTAAAATGGGGTACAAAATTCGCGTATTTATATATATAGAAAATTAATAACATGGTTTTCTTAATTGAAACATCTTATTTGTTGACAGTTACAAATTAAATAACTAAATAAATAGTCATATTCATATCCACAACTACAAAATCTCCAACGGTAGTAGTGTTCATTTAAATTATTAACTTAACGATGAAAGATTAACTTGGTAAACCATCCCATGTTTTCTTAATTTATTGCGCATATTTTACATTCATTTGATTGTCAGATTGTTAAGCAATTAATTAATTGCGCGATTGCTTCGTGGTACTTCGCCGTAAAGAAGATGTCGGCGAATCATTTCGGTGACTTTCACATGTCACCGATTAATTTTAATCGATCACATAAAACGTTATTAATCAAGGAGAAATATTTAATATTTATGCATATTTCTCCGTATCATAACTACATGGATTTATTTAAATTGCCGGCTGTTTAATTTATAAAGGCCACCGGCGAATCCAAATTGAAAATTAACCCCATTTAGACACACCTCCTGGCGCTCACTTTTTTGACATTCTTTTTATATCATGTCAACACCGTCGATAAATTATTACCACTCTAACAAGCTATTATTATGGACCCTGACATTTTATTTAAGGTAATTTTGAGCAAAATTGAAAATTTTCACCCAAATTTTTTGGCCTGAGGTGCATCAGGAATGGGTTTTCGAGATTTATGTCCAACATTTTAAGAGTTATTTAAAATTCTAATTCATTGTTTATACTGTAGATATAAAATCTTATCGATTTCTTGGAATGGTGATGTTTGGTTATCTGGTTCGATATAAGTAAGTTAAATGTTTTCATATTATTAGCATACTAATTTTTTATTTTAACCTGTGTCGTGTGTTGAAAAGTCTCCAAAGTGGATCGAGTCAGGTGGCCCTCATTGGGCATAGTTCATTGACACCGGTCAGGTAGGGCCAGTAGATGATTGATCTGCTCCCTTATCACACGCCGTCGCCTACGTGCGGCGTTCTCAAAGACACATTGTCTACAACCAGAGAAGCGTACACTAATAGCACTACAACTTTACCCAAAACAATGTTACATAGAAATCGTTAACTTATTTAACCATATGTCAATATTTTCCGTTGTTACAGAGCGTACAGACATGGAACAAGGAGATTAAAGAAATGTAAGAGGGTTTTCTCATATTCTTTTTTTTTAAAGATCTGCATAATGATAATTTATTTATTAGTGAAAGTGTGGACAGTACGGATGAAATAAATTTATTGAAAATTAGCGTCAGTACCGGATTTGAGATCAATTTCATGGATATCATTTTACGTTCCCAATTTACATTTGAAGGCAGTCCTTAAGTCCATTTAATTAAAGTCCAATTTTAAAACTTTTATAATCACGTTGCTATAAACGCGTGGCGCCAGCTGAATGCGGGTGGACATTTTGTAAATTGAAAAACTGTCAGTTTGCAGTAAGTGGCTCCAATCGTGACCCTTTCACCGTAATGATGATGAGATAATTGACTTTTCATTATTTTCAATACGGTTCAGTGTGACGTCTAGAGCTTTTAAGCATATTAAATTATCGTTTATTGACATAAATTGTCTAGAATTAAAGTCCAGTAATTAACTAATTATAAATCAAATCTTTGCTAAATTCGAAGCAATAGCAGATTCTTCAATTAAAAACGTCACTTGTAAGCGTCGCGTTCTTAAGATTGATTTTCAATTGAGGATTGATATACTTACATTATGTTTTATTGTTTAAATAAAAACTTGTTAAAACACCATAATTATGCAAATGTTTGCCGACGTGCAGTAGGTAGGCCGGCGCCGCAACTAATTTAGAAAGTTATTTTTATATTTAAACTGTTGCGTTGAACGATTTTTTTCAAGTTATTTATTTAGCGCCGACGGGTACACAGTTTTCTGTAATTGGACATTATTTGGGTTTACTCCTACGTAACAATCCGTCATCATTTCACGCACCGGTTAGGTAGGGAGGAATAACACATTCTAAAATAATTACAATGGCGTTTTATTTGCAGATGGGATGTGCCTGCTCTACTGGAGAAAATTCCAAAATTGGCAGCAGTCATAGATTTGACGAACACTGCCCGATATTACAATCCTCAGGTATGTATACCACATGACTATCTAGGTCTTCTAGACGAGCCTGTTAGAGATGACATAGTAGTAGAACAAAACGAGTACTCAGACACTTTCGCACATCTCGCATACCGAAACGAACATCTTAGTTCCATAAACATTCCGCGGTGGGCTGTTAATAATAATGAAAGGTAACAACCACTCTGCTAACAAATGTAAGACAACGTGTAGGGCTAGTTACGACTCTTACTTGTTCGGATAGCGCCCGTAGGAATCTCGGCCCGCCCGCCATGTGTTAGAATACCGGGAAGCTATAAAATTATGTTCAGTTTTACGATTGAAAGTCACATTTTCCAGTACGATGCTTTGTTCGTTCTTGCGTCTGATTGCCTTGCATTCATCTTCTAGCATAATCCGATCGTAAAACATGGTTTCCATGGAGCAGTTGACTCTTAGTGTAAGAGAGCACGAGGGCTTTCTGTAGTTTTAAATATGTACAATAGGAAGATTAAATCTATAATTGTAACAATATTTGATTTTCATGTAAATATAGATGCTTTTGCGCTATCAAATGATGTATGTTTTGATTATCTAGTCCTAGGTTATTTTTAGCATTAATGTAACTTAGGATACATCTAGAATTAAGGTAAATATATGATTCTAGATTATAAGTAAATTTAATGACAAAAATGTGCATATTTGATTGGTGGAACATTTGTTGATGATGTCGCGCCCTACCCACTACTTCCACCACCGTAGAGACATATGGGAGAAATACTGTGACGTGATTGGTGCAAACACCTTTTGTTATTTTATTTGTCATGGCACTACTTGCACCCACGTAGGAAAGTCATAAATATAGCCGCCTCACGGCAAAATTTGTCAGTCGTAAGTCAGTCGTACTGTAGCAATCATCGGAAGCTTGTGAACAACAATATAAGTGGTTGAAGACTCTGCTCGTCTTTTATTTAATTCTTCGGAACCCTCGACCCGTGCGCCTGAATATTCTACAATTTTGGTCCTTCGAGCCGGATCCTGCGTCTGAAGAATTACATCTCAAGCCTGAAGAGTTTGAAGTTTCAAGCCTGAGAAGTCTGAAGCATTCAAGATGAGTGAACGAAGCTCAGTCGCCACGAGGAGCAAGCTGCGCAAATTGGAGGCAGCGTTGAACAAGCGACGAGAGATGGAAGCCGATTCAGGAGTGCCGTCTGAAATGGCACCGGGATCACCTTCGATAGCGCCTACAGTGTCGTCGGCATTACCCGCACCCGTGATTCCATTGGCGGGCCCCGGACGCGTGATTGACCATCGCGACGCGGCTGCAGTGCCTCGGGAATCGGAGATACTACGGGTGGTACGGACGCCGAGATCAAGAACCAGCCACGTCTCATCGAAGAGCGGCCAGAAGAGTGCCGATTACCTCCGCCGGAGGGCCGAGTACAAGGCTGAGAGGGAATTAGTGCGCCTGAGGGAAAATCTCGTCAAGAAGAAGTTGGAGGCGGAACTGGCCGAGATAGATGCCGTCGCCGAAGAAGACTCGTCCGATGAAGAAACTACAACACGCCGTGTGGAAGATTGGATCACACACTCAGTGCCGAGTGAAACACAAGTGATCGCAGAAGCTCACGACGCGCAAGAAACAGTGCCAGTGCCAGTGCCCGCAGTAGTAACGACTGCGTACGGAGTGCCTGCAACCGAGAGTGCCGCGACCTCCCGCGGAGTGACAGTGACCGCGCCGCAAACAGCGTACGAACCGCAAACAGTGACCGCGCCGCAAACAGTGACCGCGCAACCGCATACAGTATATACGACCTCGATATCTGCGCTCCCTCAGTGTGCGCCCGCGACCGTACAGTTCCGCGAATATACGCCGATAGTAACGGCTAGTGTTCCGCGAGTGCGACCACGTGAAGTGCCTGAATGGGATCAATCGTTCGCCGAAGAAACGGAGAGAAGCAAGCCGCGAGACAGGAAAATAGATCAGCTGGCAGAAGCTATTTCAAACCTAGCTCGTCCGCGGCCAGTACCCAGGCAAGCCTATGAGTTGCCATACTTCAACGGTGACCCGGCAGAGTGGCTATCGTACAAGAACATGTACTGGGACACAACAGCTATGTACAACTTTAAGCCGCACGAGAACTTAGCGCGCTTGAAAACGTCACTGCAGGGAGAGGCAAAAATAGCGGTAGAAGACTTATTGCGGACATCAACTAACCCATCGGAGATTATGAAGGCACTGGATGAAGAGTTCGGACATCCTAATTTAATATTGGAGTGTGCGTTGAAGAAAGTGCGTGCGTTACCGAAAGTAACAGAAAGTGGTCGTGAGTTGAGAAAGTTCTCATCTACAGTGAGGAATTGTGTGTCGCTGTTGAGGAATGTGCACGCGAATGGATACCTGAACAACCCACAACTGGTGAGTGAATTACTGAGTAAATTAACGCCTGTGCAGAGGGCTCAATATGGCGACTTCGCAATGGGTATGGCGGCGTCTCAGGGCATCGATGTGAGAGTGTCACCCAGCCTAGAGATATTATCTGAATTCCTGAGCCATTTAGCCCGAGCTACGTCATTTTATGTGCAGATGGACATGGGCGCTGCCGGTCAAACGGCTAATGTTAAAAGTTTGAGAAGCGCACATAGTAAACCAGGCATTCACTTTAAAAATGTTCAGAGATTACATGTACAAAGCGACAGCGAACAAGATAGTAAGAACAATGTGCAGTGTGCTATGTGCAAGGGAGATCATAAATTACCGAAGTGTGAAAAGTTTGCGAAACTAACTTCTGATGAGAGATGGCAATTTGTAAAAGATCAGAAGATGTGTTTTAATTGTATAATAAAACAACATGCGAAGAAGTTCTGCCGAGCAAGCAAATGCTCGAAATGCCACTATGCACATCACGACTTACTGCACGTAGATAGAGAGCATAAAACTGAAAGCGTCACTAATGTGAAAGAATATAACGGCAAAGCGTTGTTGAAGATAATTCCCGTCTCCGTGTCAGTGAACGGAAACGAACGAGATTGCTACGCTCTACTGGACGACGGAGCTACAGTATCGCTTATCGACGACTCGATAGCTGGAAAGGCAACGGGTGATAGAATACCTTTAGTGCTAAAAAGTGCGCGCGGTAATGAGGTGTCTGATAAATCCTCAAGGAAAATATATGTGACAGTGCGCGGGCCAAATAAAGTGAATCACAAAATAAGTGTGCGTACGTTCAAGAGGCTGGATTTGCCCGCCCAAACGGTGCCGGCTGCGTTGATAAAGGAGCTCGCCCACCTGCGTGACTTGGGCCTGGAGGAAATGTGCGGAGTCAAGCCGATGCTGTTGCTGGGACAGGACAACTGGGAGTTGCTGGTCGGCGAGGAGATTCGCCGAGGAAAGTCCGGTAAGCCAGTTGCATCTTTGACCAAGCTAGGCTGGGTTCTGCATGGGCCCATAGGTAAAGGGTTTAGGGTAGGCTACGAAGCCGTGAACTGTTTAGCGGAACCTCTGTCTGAACTGCATGATATGGTGAAAAACCAATTCGAATTAGAAGCAATAGGTATAACCGAAATCCCTAGGTCTCATAAAGACATCGACAGAGCTTTAAAAATATTAGATGAAACCAGTAGCTTCACTATTAACGGCGAATGGGAAGTAGGATTGTTGTGGAGGCGTGACGATCCACAGCTACCCGATAACTATGCTTATGCGCGACAGAGACTGTCGGGAATAGAACGTAGGTTGCATAAGAATCCTACGTACGCGGAAGCATATGAAAATCAAATTGAACGATTAATTAGCGAGGGTTATGCGAGTAAAGCGGACGGCCGCTTCGAAGATCCGGTGTGGTACCTACCTCACTTTGGGGTACAGAATCCTAATAAGCCGGGGAAATTGAGACTAGTCTTCGACGCCGCCGCCACTTTTCAAGGTACCGCTCTTAACGATTGCTTGCTCGCGGGGCCAGACCTATTAAATTCTCTTTTAGGAATTCTAATTAGATTCCGATTGGGACCGGTAGCATTCACCGGAGATATAGCGGACATGTTCCTACGTATAAAAATCAGAGAACGTGACCGAGGGGCACAGCTTTTCTTGTGGAATAAAAATAATAGTGGAGAACCTGACACGTTTGTCATGAATTCAATGATTTTCGGTGCTGTGTCTTCCCCTACATCCGCAATCTATATTTTGAATAAAAATGCGGCCAGATTTAATAGTCAGTATCCCGAAGCAGTGTCGGCTATACATAACAGTCACTACATGGACGACTATTTAGATAGTGCATGGTCCGTCGCGCAGGCTAGCAAACGCATAGAGGAGGTGGCTCACATCCACGCCGAAGGCGGGTTTAATATACGGGGGTGGGTCACCAATTCGCCACAACTCAGGGAGATTCTCGAAATAGAGATGCCCGACAGAGTCTCGTTAGAAAAAGACGAGGGCGCCACAGAGCGCACCTTAGGTATGATTTGGTCACCGGGGACCGATGAATTGGCTTTTGACCTATCATTTAAAAAGTTACCGAAGACAATTATAGAGGGTGACGTTGTTCCTACGAAGCGAGAGTTCCTTCGCTTCATAATGTCGGTGTTCGACCCGCTGGGTTTCCTGTATCCATGCGTCATTCAGTCGCGCATATTAATGCAGCAGATATGGCGTACAGGAATCCAGTGGGACGAGAGACTGCATGAAGCGGAGGCAACTTTATGGTTCGCGTGGTTACGGAACCTTATAATCTTAAACAATATAACCATCCCGCGATGGTACGGTATAAAGTTATCAGAGGTAGAACTCCACGTCTTCGGGTACGCTAGTGAATCCGCCTACGCCGCAGTCGCCTACTTGGTGGGAAAAGATGCACTCGGCGTTAGGCGCGTTAGCTTCGTGATGGGGAAAGCTAGAGTGGCACCTAAAAAGGTAATTTCAATCCCACGCCTTGAGTTACAGGCGGCAGTGTTGGCCTGCAGGGTAGCCGACACCGTGGAGAAAGAGTTAGGAGTTGAAATCACCCGAAAGGTCTTATGGACAGATAGTAGGACAGTACTCAAATGGATCCACTCGGAAGCAACCGACTTCCAACGTTTTGTATCTCATAGGTTAGCAGAGATAGATAAAAGGTCAAAGATGAAAGACTGGCGCTGGGTTCCCTCGGCGATGAACCCAGCCGATAAAGGCACCCGGTTGGAGTGGCCCGTCAACAGTAATATGTGGCTTTCGGGTCCCTCATTTCTTTCCAGCCCACAGGAGCAATGGCCGGTGGACTCTGGAGTTGACGCAGTGTCAGAGGCAGACCTAGAGCGGGTACACAACGTGAACGTCACTACTAAGGCCGAACCCGCGCTGCCCTATGAAAGGTATAGTACGTGGACACGCATCCTATACGTAGTAGCACGCATAAAAGGCTCCGACCGCGGGACCAACTTCGTTGGAGCACACGCCGAGCTACGCCAGGCCCTGCGCGACCTAGACGTGGGTCGCATTAGAAGCGAGGCGACAGGTCGGGGAATCGCCTGGCACTTTAACTCGCCAGCCGCCCCGCACATGGGCGGGAGCTGGGAGCGACTGGTGCGCTCCGTGAAGAACGCGCTGCGCTCTACTTTAAAAGAGCGCGCGCCTCGGGAGGAGGTGCTACTCACTCTCCTCGCAGAAGCCGAGCTGGTAATTAACAGCCGGCCACTAGCCTACGTGAGCACCGATGCTGAGCAACCCGTCGTGTTGACACCGAACCATCTCCTGCTTGGCACTGCCGCGGGAGATGCTCCGTGTACGCGTCAGCATGCCGCCGACATCGACTCGCGGCGCATGTGGCGCCAAGTAAACGCGCTGGCCGACCTCTTTTGGAGGCGATGGCTGCGCGAGTACCTGCCTACGCTCCAGCAACGACAAAAGTGGAACAGTGTAGTGCCGAACGTAAAAGTGGGCGATGTAGTGATAGTGGTCGATGACAACAAATCACGTAGTGAATGGACCAAAGGCATTATAGCCAAAGTGCATCCAGGTGCGGATAGTATTGTTAGAATTGTAGATATCAAAACTACAAAGGGTACGCTGCGTCGGCCCGTAGTAAAAGTTGTCGTGCTCCCTACTGACGGAAGCGCAATCGGTTGAACCCTCTTGCGGGGGGTGGAATTGTAAGAGAGCACGAGGGCTTTCTGTAGTTTTAAATATGTACAATAGGAAGATTAAATCTATAATTGTAACAATATTTGATTTTCATGTAAATATAGATGCTTTTGCGCTATCAAATGATGTATGTTTTGATTATCTAGTCCTAGGTTATTTTTAGCATTAATGTAACTTAGGATACATCTAGAATTAAGGTAAATATATGATTCTAGATTATAAGTAAATTTAATGACAAAAATGTGCATATTTGATTGGTGGAACATTTGTTGATGATGTCGCGCCCTACCCACTACTTCCACCACCGTAGAGACATATGGGAGAAATACTGTGACGTGATTGGTGCAAACACCTTTTGTTATTTTATTTGTCATGGCACTACTTGCACCCACGTAGGAAAGTCATAAATATAGCCGCCTCACGGCAAAATTTGTCAGTCGTAAGTCAGTCGTACTGTAGCAATCATCGGAAGCTTGTGAACAACAATATAAGTGGTTGAAGACTCTGCTCGTCTTTTATTTAATTCTTCGGAACCCTCGACCCGTGCGCCTGAATATTCTACACTTAGCCTGTTGTAGTCCAAGTCGCCAGTCGACATACCCACAGCTTAAGGCGTTACCAAGTCTTTGTGCACCTTAATTCATAGTTATATTGCAAATTTCATGTAGGTGTTAATTGAGTGATGATAGTTTAAGCTTGCTTGGTGTATCATATTCGTAGTTAACTAGTTCCTGCAAACTTAATCAAAAGACTTTCATTTTCGGGTGTCGTTATTGTTGAACATTGATTTCTGCCTCTGTTGCGGTTCTATGGAAAATGTGGAAGGCATTTAAATGTTAAATTGTAAGACATTGATCATACTGGCTGAATATTTTGTAAATACTTACTATAAATATACCATTTTATTAAAAAAAAAAAAACTTGGCTGCATAAAACATGAACTTTAAATAAAAACTAAAAAGAAAAAAAACCAAGTCCATTAGTTTGGAATTATATTATTATAGTAACAGTCAGGCCCCAATATTAGGGCGATTTGAGATTTTTAATGGGTCGCGACTGTAGTTGTTAGAATAAACCAAAACCAAAATAATCCTAAGCTTACAACAAACAAAACGGTACTAAATGAGTAACACGCTCCGAACATCACAGAGACAAGCCTGCAACTCTACAGGCGGCAAATTCTATGAAGAATGTGCGTCGGATAGCTGTGAACGCAGTAAAGCTAGTTGTGACACACAATTGTGACTTGTCCCATTATCCACACTTCAACACTCGTAATAAACGTTCAGGGCTCTCCTGATACAACGCCATTGTGATGGGCCATAGTGCTTTGCTAATGTGTATGACGAGTGAGCACCGTTATTCGACTGTCGGGTGTAAAATTTTGCTGGGCCTTCATATAAGAGGTGTATTGTATGAACTTTGTGCTTTGGGTTGTAAGTCAAAGATGAGACAGATTTTTAATTTAATTTCCTTCCTTTCCTGGACATTGGTGTGACGCGGCATCTGGTTGAAATCTGTCTATTAACCTGTATAAAATACAGCATTCGGTTCAAGTATTGAAGTGTACGTAGACATGGATACAAGTCACATGGTTGATTGGGAGAGGCAGGTTAGGATCATGCGACTCGTCGCTTCGGGGCACGAGACTACGTCACCCTTCAATGTCGGCGCTTGACAGACATGTCGTTTTGACGTCTACAAGAGTAGCACGCTTTATAGGCATTGACACGACATTTTGTCACACGGATTTTTGAGCAAGGAGAAATTACTCGACTTTTGCCTTACTACGGTAGAGTGTGCGAAGCTGGTAATATATGTATAAGGAATTGTATCGCATTACGTCTGTAATCTGTACTAATCATAAAATTAAGCTAAATATTAGACAGTATTACACTATCATTAGAATGAACAATAAGAAGATTTGGTGGAATGAACAATATATTTGGCTTATTGTAATCTTTATTAAACGAAGTGCAACTAATCGTTCACCAACGTGTCAATGACCTTGTAAATTCCTCATACTTAGATGTACTTAATCAAACCTCTTATTCGCTTTAAGTGTCTAATACATAAGAATTATAGAGTAATATTAAATAAGCTATTAATTAAGCCGCAGTGAATTTGACTGGTTTAGCTTTCGACACCTCTCTAATCTGATTGGTAATTGTCATCAGTTGACGTCTAGTGACTTGTCGCTCACTTCATTATTATGTGCCACAGACTAGTAAGAGAATGGAGTGCTCACACGTATACTTATCAATCAGATTGGAAAATCTATTACATTCAAATGATATTAATAGGACTTCTGATGCAGACTACTGATTGCACCAAGACAATGCTGACGATTGCTGGCATGCGTATTTGCTTTATATAAAGAAAAGCTTCTAATTACTTAGTCCATTTTACATTGAGCACAGTTAAGCGTATTTTGATTGAATAAATAATAAATTTCTTTATTGCCATAAAAACACCGTTACAGAAAATGTGAGACCATAGCTGTAGCTAGGCTAGAGTATTTCAGGAACCAGAAATATTTTGCCCTTAGATTGCTCTTCTGTCATCTAGCCGGACCGTTCTCCGCACATTTTTCCTCCAGTCTTTGTCACCTCTGTGTTATTTAAACCTTCGACTGTTTCATGCTCTACTTACATTCTTTAATCTTATTATTAAATACGTATCTTTAATAACACGAACATTTAAAACCGGCTTAAAGTAATGTGTACTTAACTTTTGATTTGAATACTTGACCTGTGTTTTGGCGGTCCGTTTGTTCTGTATAAGAATTTACAAGTAAATTAAGGTTTATTAGTTTTTGGAATTTAAGGATATCTTTATTTACGCTGTGCCTCTGTTCAAATCGACTTAAATTGTACATCACTTATAAGTTTATGAATAATATTTTCTTAAATATGTTACTTGAAACTTATTGTTATGAGTATAATCTAACAAAAAAAGAATAGACAATAATAACTTTACATATTTTCAGAATACGCGTCGCGGTAAATAATGATTGGTTTCTTTGTTATAGGAATTACAATCGAAGGGCGTACTACACAAGAAAATTTTAATGCCAGGCCGCATAATACCTCCCGAGAACAAAGTGACAGAGTAAGTCCATCTTCCCCGGCGCTGTTTACGTGCGATTAATCGCGCTCTCTTGTAAGACGTCTTCACGACGCGACGCCGAGCCTTTTTAGCTCGCCCAAGTAGAAGATGTATCTCACACACATGCATACATGTTCCAGACGTAATCTTTATCACATAAACCTTTGAAAGTCAGGCATTGAGAAGTGACGTAGTATTTGTTGTGTTAATATCGAACCGCGACAATATTTCATACTGAAATATAGTAGAGATTGTCCGTATCGACGTTCTTTTAAAGCCTCTCGAAGACCATGGAGCATTTAAAAATATTGCCGCTCTAAATCATTCAACACAGCTGTATACAGAACAGTAAATGCTGGTGATTGATATGGACTGTATTCGACGACATTTCGCCTAAGGATGATACGAGTTAACAAGTTTACACTCCCCATAAACGGTGGTGCGTAAATCAGAAACAAAACAGCTATCTATCAAAGCGCGGAGTTATCGTTTTGCATTCGCGGCGGATTTTAATTTGAAGCGTCGAATTGGCGCCATTCGTAGGCCGAATATGGGTAATGTTATAAATCTACGCGGAGTGCGTGGGCGGTGCGGCGCGCGCGCCTTAGGGCCGCCGTCGACCCGACCGGTGCCGGTAGAGGTACCTATTCTCGTATTCAATTGAACTTGGTCACATCTAGCGCTTGTGTCGATGGCGTCTGCCGCCCACGCGGGATCCGATGCCTTTCGGAATTTGAAAGGCATTTGTCGCAGCAACGATGCGTGTGCTCACGTGTAGCAGTTGTCCCCTGCAACTAAAACATACGGCGTTTTATTATGTCGTAAACTTTGACACTATCGAAGTAGTCATATTACAGATTTTTTGTTAATTGATATGTTTATTAAAATACTAAATATCTTAATGTACTTAGCCTTTTTGGATTTTCGGTAGTGACAGATTTATTTAGTCACGGCAATAAAGCTTATGTAAAGCTATCTTTTTTATTATGAAGAGCACGTTATAACATAAATATCTTATTAGTTTAGGTTTTCATAGTACATAGTCTGATCCAGAGCATTTTATCCAATTCCAAATCAGAGGCAGCTAAAAAATTATATACCAATGGGGCATTTACGTTGTAGGAAGGTACGATGAGGTGGATATACCCTTATTTGGAATAAAAGTCCTAAATAAATACAAAGAAAACAAAAAATAGGAAGGGCACCTGACACACCCTCTACAAAATAGAATAGTTCGCTAGAACTAAATTAGTTCAGCATATTACAAAAGGTTGGTTCAGCAAATGAGTCAAAATGAAACACGAGCAAATCACACTGCATATCAGTAAATAAAATGATTTGCTTCGCTTTAACTCTTAGATTATCTCGATCATTTGTCTAGTCTTTTGTTCGTCGCAGCGCCCCATCGAGGGCCGTCATACACATAAATAACCATCGGCATTTCTAAGATAGTTCGCTGTTGTTATCAAGGTGCGGGGCTCGCATCTGTTTGTCAGTTATGGTTAGACAAATGTGCCACCCGTATAGCTACTTCCAATCTTAACTAAAAGACATGTCGACTTAATGACAGGTCTATATGTTTTGAGAATAGGATACTCTAGCTAGGTGGAGGTACCAACGAGAACAGAGGCTTCTTTGAAGAATATTTACCATTTTGAACAATATTATGAAGCTGGGAATGAGGAAGTTGCTATTTTGGACACCAAGTTTAAATTTTCTTTTATCTTGTAAGTTAAGAATAAACTTGATCAAGTCTAGAACAATGAAATAAAACCCTAAAAGCAAGTACGGTTAGATAGAAAATATACTTTACGAGTAAACTCTAACGGAAAAGTCGCTTCGAACGCGCGAAAAATTTTCAACGTAAATTGCATCACACTGCAATTTAGTCTAGACAGGTAACGTCGCGCGAACAAGTGAACTAATAATACGAGGCTATTATTTTATTATTATTATAAATTGAGGATAACGTATATTGTCAGGAGACCTTCATTTATACGACCTTATACTGAACGGAGATGATCAGACGCGCGCTCGTAGGTAATGATGCTCGCGTGCTCACTCGGTTCATTTATCACGGCTGTATTTTTACTTGTTTTCCATGTCGACTGTCGACAATCATGTCGTCATTACAAACCCGTTCGTGTACATATCACCCCGTCTATAAATTGTGAACACCGCCGGTGGTACCGATTGTCCGTTTAATAGATTTTTACTGCTCCGCTTTTAAGGGTTTTTATTGTTTTGACGATTTATTCGCTGTTACCGATTCGTCTAGACTAGAGCTACGCCCATTATCGGCCTATTTTCCGGGAACTTGAAGATAAAGTTAATGTTTCACTTGACAATAGGCGTATAATCATTTATAGAATTTTACTATCTCCAAAAATGCACACGATGAAATACGACACTTGATACACCCACGGCTTAAAGTCATCGCTTGATCCAATATTGATACATCAGATTCTATGTCATCGATACTTGTTAAATCCGCTTCTGAGCTTTTTTCGCCTTTGTTTTTTGTTTGTGATAATATTAGCGCATGATTGAGACTTATAACGAGACAATTTAACATAGTATCTATTAAGTCATTTTTTTATTTTTAGTCTGTTCAATCATGGTCGGGAAAACCGAAAGAAAAAAAAGATTAGACTTTGATCTGGCGTCTAATAGAGCCAAGTGCTGTGACATCAACCATGGTTATAGTTTGCTTAAACAGTAATCGAACATAATACGAGGACACGTGTGCAAAAAGTTGGTTTGACATCATCGGCACTATAGCTTCCAAGAAAATTATATGATAGGTACCAAGCCGATTCTGAAAGACAATAGTAGCTTTTACTTTAATGATACCTCAATAAAGTATGTCCACTTACGTATCTCACGAGCTGTGAACTCGTTTATCGCACTAAAGGTGTTAAAAGTAAATTCTCACGTTGTTGACTGTTTGCCTAGTAAGAGGCCAGTGTAAATCAGAGTAAGATAGGAGACTTCCGAGCGTGATAACAAACACATAAATATACAGACCGCCAGCCATTGTCCAAATTTACTGTCACTAACCCATTCTACTAACACTGTGAACGGTTATTTTTCTCTAACCGTCCGACGATAATGTGGTGTTGAACGTTGAATTATTGGTGTTTTGATCAACTAGGACAGATATAATTACTCTAAGCAGTTTTACGGCACTTTTTTCCCATTACTTGTAAAACTTATCCTTTCGGAGTTTACTGTAGATATTTCTAAAACACCGGCCAAGTGCGAATTGGACTTGCAGACGAAAGGTTCCGTACCACTGTAAAATATTTGGAATAACTTACAAAGAACACGTTTAAGCTACCCCCGTTAGACCCCCTTTTAATTTAATTTATTTTTTATTTTTTGTTGTTAGCCACACTAGAAATAAGTACATACTGAACATTTCAACTCTTTAGCTTTTACGGTTCATGAGATACAGCCCGCTGACAGACGGACAGACAGCTAAGGCTTAGTAATAGGGGTCTGTTGGCACCTTCGAGAACGGAACCCTAATAAAGCAATGAGTTAACCAAACAAGTATTATTAGTAAAGCGTGTATTTAAAATGTTAACGTCAGTCTGGTTATGTTAATTTCGTACTATACTAATGAACACGATAAGATCTATCAAAGCTAGCCAATTACACCTAGCATGGCATACCAACAGACAATGTTTTCTCCATAAATCAATATTAACTTTCATATGTATTACATTATTCATAACTTGCCTAACTATCTATGTAACTAGTAATATTAAAGCTGAAGAATTTGTTTGTTTGTTTTAACGCGCTAATATCGAAAACTGCTGATTCGACTTGGAACAAAAAATGCATTATATAGGACGATTATCGGCGGCGGCGCCTTCTCGCGTCCGGCACTGGTTCAGGCCATGGTCCGGAGCGAGAGGGAATGGGAAGCAGTCGCCTCCTTCTGCGAAGCTGTAATGCTAGAGAAGGAGGCGGCGGGACGGGAGAGGGAAAGGAGGCCCCCGTCCCAGCGGCCGCCGCGGTAGACGCTCCGGGCGTCGGGAGCCGCGAGACGACTCCCGGCCACCGTAGGCGCGGGTCTGTGGACGGTGAGCAATGGGTAGCTCACCGTCCGTACGTTCACTGAATAACGACAGACCGTGTCGACGGCGCGTTCGTGTTCCACGCGCGCCTCAAAGAGATGTCAGCAAACTTGGATGGGGCCACTGAGGGCCGATGCCTGCCGGGGCTGCGGGTTGTTCGAAAGAGATACCGCGCCCCCGGAACGCAAAGGGCACAGTCATGAAGGAACATAGACGGGTTTTAGTCAGTAAAAGTCTGACACTCCCTCCCGCCCCGCCCAGGGCGGGGGAAGTTATTTGATGATTTCCCGTATATAAAAAAAAAAAAAAAAAATAGGACGATTATCGTGGGGCGTTATAGGCGACATAACATTACTCTGCGACCCTCAGGGCGACGCAGTAATCACACACGGAACTTAAGCGGGTGAAACCGCGTCGTATTGCTAGTAATAACATAATTTCTACATGATAGAATGATGAAACGAATTGCCGATTTTCTATAATGTCCATAATAATGCTAATAACTTGCCTATTACAAGTTGCTTGAGCGTAATAGCTGATCTAAATATCGACAATGTTATAGTATTCTTTATTACGGTGTGTGTATAATCATTTGGACCACACAGGCTGGGCGTAATTGAGACATTGTATGTATTATTATTTAGTCCTGTTATATTATTAAACCTACTTTTATCTACTTGTATTTGTTACGAAAGTTCTCGGTTGCATCGTACTCGGAGTTAATTAAACGCTTACGAAACCCAGTACATGATTTGATTAGAACGTGCCCTTGTTTTAATACAAGTAATTATTTTCTGGTCTCGGCGAGTAATGATGACAAGTTTGATGTATTTGAGCGACATTTTGTAGATTAAAATGTTCATTATACGTTCAGAACAAATGTATAGATGGTAAAATGTTGTGTTTGAGATAATTATTTATGTAATAAGTTTTGATAACAGTCCCCTGGGTGTGTTTAATGGTGTCTATAAATGCTACGTTATTATTTGAAAAAACTTTTGCTTATTGTATAACAGTTTATTCAAAAGCTCTTTGCTACAATCTATTGTTAACGAAATGAAGGGTTTTCATTAGAAAATTGCTGTTTTTCCATAATTTTATTTTCAAAACGAACTTAGGGCCGCTGTTTCGCGAATGTCAGCTACCGGTGTTGTTTCTGCGCGGCACCCGAATTTCTGGTCTTAAATAAAAATCAACTGAATGAACTGAGTTACTCCTTATAACATCAGCTATTTGCCAGTGAAAGTCCTATCAAAATTAGTAGCTATTTAGGAGATTTTTCGGAAACAAAAAGTAGACTTATCTAGGATTTTTGATTAAAGTACCGCGTAAAATTCATAAAAAAATATTTTGACGTTACAAACAGGCACTTTAATTTGTATTTGTACATGTAAATGGTTTACATTACTTGAAACTTTGATAACATGGCGATTATAATATTAAGATATTTTTAGCCGATTACGATACTCGTAAATATTAACTTAGCAAGAAACAAATGACAGTGCAGGCTGATTCACTTCATTTAATACAGTTCTTAGGTACCTACCGTAATTCCAACAAAAATTATGATCGCAATCTAAAAGATATCAAATGATCTCATCACGTATTATCTTCATTATGAATTATTCGCAATAAAGACATGACTGTACTGTATCATAGTAATTACGCTAATTATACAGTCACAGAAATTCAAATGAATACAAACCTTTCTAGGATATGAGTGCTAAAATTAATTAATCCATGTGGTCAAAGTTTTGTTGAAAACGAACATAATACGGTAGTTTTATGTGTCATTGGCGCCGTTTCTAATGATCTCGCTAATTAATATGCACATCCTACATCTTTAATTGGTGACGAATCGCATTGTTGTGGTTTTATTACTATTATACTGATTACCATTTAAGGAAGAACTAACAAACCTACCAGTTTCGGTGTTTTGATAGTTCTTCTAATATTTGATTGAATGCGGTAGGATTTTATTTGGTTGGACAAATGAAATCGTGTTTTTCTAACACTTTAGAAATGCTTACATGTTTGTTTTGTAGTTTATCAAGATTTTAATTTGCATGTTTAATTTATGGTTCAAGGAAAAGGTACCTACTGATCAAAATTTGAATGTAGGTATTGAATTAATATTTGAAGTAATTAACAAATACTTAGGCTTGCTTGTGCCAAATAGGGTTAGGTATACTATATTATTGTTAAGTTCTTGACGCAAGTGGGTTTTAGTATTCTGAATAAGATTTTAGTGTAAGTAGATAATTACGCTAGAGTTAAACAGAAACCGTAGGCTTGGGTTTAAAGGATTTAGATTTCAATATTCAAATAATTAGGGAGATATTTCCCGTATTTGTAATACCAATCGCATTCGAAACTCAGTTTCAAACTTTTCAAAAATACCTATTATTTAGGTATGTCTATTTTTATCAAGTTTCTGACTTTGATTATCGCTGACATTAGATTTCTACTAGCTTGTAAACGTTTTTAATTACGGGACTTGAGCATCTAAAAGCAATACTTACCATGTTTGTCAAACGAAATTCCCTTCAAAGATTGAGCCATAATAATAACCGTGGTGAACACAAACGTTGCTTCGAACAGAAACGGCTCAATATAATCGACATTAAAGTAATAATAACCAGTTTGTTTGGATTTAATCATTGTATTGTTGCGCCGGCGGCACTTCGGCTAGACCACAAAAGAGGCTGTATTCTCAGAATCGGTACACATTATCGCAACAATTGTCGAGTTCGGGACGTTAAACCAACTGATTCACGTATTCGTAATTGGGATAGTTTTTACGAGTACTAGAGTATTGTGGGACACGTAATGTGTGAGTCAGTGTTGTTATGGCAGATGTAGATGACTGTATGGGGCTTGCACAGGATGGCTAATATGTTAGTTATTTTAATTTAGAGGTTTTGCGTTCCTGGTTTTGTCTAGTGGGTGCTGCATTTTTGAGTGCGCGGTGACTCATTTATTTGAAATTCAGTCGTGTCTGGTTTTTCATTAAACATGTACCTAAAGCTGCAAGATGTTTAATTATATACATTATTAGTTTTTAAAGCATACCTAATATAAATTTGGTTATTAGATTAGACCCTTAAAAAGATTGAAGTTGTTGAATAACTACGTAAACGAAAAAATATGATTAACGTGAAAAACTTCTATAAACTTTACCTTAATCTTGTTATTTGCTACAAAAGTAATCATTTTGGAAGTTAACAACACTATAAATATGAAAAACACATTCATAGATTTTGAGCAAATGTGAAAGAAAGTTAATTCAGAAAAGTTGGGATCAGATAATAGCTCTTAGAATAAATCACATGCTCAAAGATGTTTTCAGACGAAGTTTATTTTCACAACCTGAACGAACTTGTGAAACTAATCATCTAAATCAAAACATACGAATTAAAGAAATAATTCTCGTTCTATGAAACGGAGTTTATCTGCGAAGCTTAGGGTAACCACCCTGTGTTTGTAACTGTGGACTGTTTCCGGACCGTTGGGTGTCCCGCGAGACGTGAGACTGTCTACTGTCTAGAGTATTTTAGGAGACAATCCTTCGCACAAATAATAGCGATGACGCCACAGCTTAAAAATAGCCCCCGAGCCTTGTCTACGTCAGCTTGCTTTATGTACCCGTATTTGCATAACGTCAAAACTTTTCGGGATTGTTCTTTGGGAGAAAATATTGAATATTGATTTACTTCCCGCCCCAGTTAAAAAGTTACCTAGTTTTGATAATGGTATTTGTGAAGTTCCATACAAAAATGTTATCCAAAATAGCTGTGGAGATTTTTATGTGTCTAGCAATGGAAATATATTTATATTTTCTATGGAATTCGCTTTTATTGGACAATATAGTTTATTTCTTATTTTCATAATTCAGTACTATCATAACAAGTCCTATAGAAAGACTTTGACTGTATTTCTAGTCTAAACTTTAATAGAAGAGATTCGATTTTATTGTTATTTGTACTGTCGTTACTATGATGGATTTTCTTTGTGTAAATCTTAGTGGTTTTTCTTTTGAAAAGCACTGTGTACACAATGGGTGATTTTTGTCAAATATAGTTTTAGTTATTTCAATATTAATGTCACAAAAATATTTGTGGTATAGGTAATAAAATGTTTGCTGTCTCAGCAATGTATATTATGTTACTAATAATATAAGAACAAATAAAGATAATAAATTATTGTTAGTTTTTCCATACAGTCTGAGAACACACCTTTACTCACACAACCCGCAGACACTGGAAAGCACGAAGGTTACTCTGGGGGCTATTCTGAAACTTTCCCGACGTAAACATTTAAGGAATGGGGTGTCATGGCTTTTGTGCTGATTGAATGGCGCTACTTTTGACAATCACTCTCTTGTGATCACTGTATTTGTCTAGGGATGCCACGACTAGCATCGCGATATATTTTTGAAGGAAACGTCCGTGGGAAAACGCTATCTCCGAGCTGATTCACGAACTAAATCTTTCTAACTCGGGACGTTTGTCATTTTTAATGTTTCCGCAAACCTTTCCTCTCTCAACTTTTGTTTATAACGGAAATAGAAGCGCAAAAGTTAGTACTTATCGATCTACTTACGTAAACATAGCCTACATGTAATACTCAAAATTAAACTTTCAATTGCACAAGACAGATTTGGATAAATCCCAAAATTATTTTTTAATGATACTTCTCTAAAAGTCCTGGTAACTTGGATTGTATCCAGATCCAAAGAGACACATGACAACCCTACATTTAGGATTCTGGACAATAGTGTGACTAATGTCTGTGGTGATATAGCTCCACTATTGTGGTCGTAAAATTTTCAGACAGTTTTGCTATAAATATATACCGAAAGTGCGGTACTAATAATAAAATATTATAGCTTACTTCTAACTGAATACAACAATAACTTCTATACAGCGGTACGCACTTAAGATAAAATTATTATTTATTGCTTTTATAAGCTTTGTTATACTCAACACTGTGGTTTTGATAACACCTAAACCTATACTTTTATTTAATTAAACCTTTGTTTCAAAAAACCATACCCAACATTTTTGCAAGCCTTTATTGTCTCACTTCCTGGGCAAAGGCATAACCCCATTCCTCCCATTTCCCAGATATTTGGCCTTATCTTTATTTTATTTTATTTTCCTGAGAAAGCCATCCAAGGCGTTCCGTCTTCTTCTCGGTCATGGTGTGGCCAAAATTATGAAATGAAAATAAATATCTTCTCGAATATTTTAATGTTTGGTAATTCAATAAATGCTGCCATTATTGTTCCTTCGATCCACCCTAAATAAGAATCAATATTTACTGACACTATCAATTGGCAATCAAGAAACAGCGAGGGAACATCAGCTCCTGCGATTTCCTAATAAAATGATTTCTTTAGAGCTCTCTCACCACTTAAATGGTGTCATTATTGCTGTTATTTCGAGACCATCATAAAATTTCCATTAATATTATGTGTATCAAAGAATCAATTGGTTTTTGGTGCGAAATATGCTATTAAATTAAATCTTGGCATAACACTTATAGGCAATTTACGTTTTTATGAGTAACCTTTAACATTATTTGTATTAGTTTTATGTTTTAATGCTAATACTTTTGCTAACTTATGGATTTGTATAAAAAACATCTGGGTGTGGTTAACCATGACTTTGGTATATTAATTTGTCTATAATTCTTTCTGCCGTGTTTATTACAGGTTGTAACTCCTCTTTACTCTTTATAGTTTTTTCTTATTCTACCTGGTGACATTGATTAGTACTTATTACTATCACGCACATCACATAAAACTGTCAATATAAACCAACTCTAAATTATGAACCCAATCTCTTTATAAACTTTCCTTTTAACTTTCCAGATTTTTTATAGTCTTTTAAAGTACATTGATATTCATAGCCGTTAAATAATTTCATAGTAACTTTTACTAATATACCATACGGAGTTTTAATGTGAGAATATGTGAGCAAAACTATTTAAATGAGTAGGTAGAACTATTTGAATTATATCTCGAAGAAACTTTACTCATTTGGCTTTATGTTGGAATCTGCTATTGAATTTATGGTCCCAAGGGGGACATATAAATATTTATCTATCTGAGTGTTCAAGTAAATTCCATTTTCTTATATAACACTATCTATTATTTTTTTTAATGTAAAATCAACTTTTACATAAGTTATCCATCTTTTGATTCTGATCTGATACATCAAACCCATCATCATCTCACTGATTTATTACTAATATATAATCCTTTAATTTAAATTATTGTCTACAGTTTTCTGCCTAGAGGTGCTACTATCCACCACCTTGTCTATAACTCAAATGCTTCAACTGAAACCTGCAATTTATTAAAACCGATAGTTGCAAAATACTAGAACTATTAATTATATTCTAAACTTCAGTGTTTAAACATTAGATAACCATATATTACCTAAAGGACAGACAAGTTGTTGGGAAACGTAGCATTAGTAGAACAGGATCGCGTGCGCATCTCGAATCAAGGCGATGTATCACTAGGTAATTACTTCGCGACGGCAGTCTGCCACTGACGGTCGTGCCGTTTGCACGCCGTAAACACGAACTTGATGACGTGCCTACGATACAACTCCAGCATAAATTATATTCCAACTACACACAACACTAAAGCTTCATTAAGTTTATGTTCAAATCATTAAAATAGTTTTGATAGTCTCGTAGTCCTTCGTGTCTTCATCTTACATGTTTAATAACTTTGTAATATTAATGATCGGTACGACCTCACTGTCTTCACCGTGCATAATGAACCCATAAATCTCTCAATTACTCTCCTATTTGTAGCATCCAGGTTTTATCTTCGGAAGGTCCTGCACTCCTGCTTTATTTGTCACCGGATGCGTATTTCTGCTTGTATTTAATCCACGTCTGACCTTTGGCCCGATGTTTTTCAACGTTGTTCTTAGTTGTGAGGACGCCCTGGATCGCATGGGAACCTCCTTGCACCTTATCTCGCGTTGTATCAAAATGTCGCCTATTATCTCTGTTTGGGGCACTTTCGGCGCTTGTTGGGTACCGACACGTAACGACATGTACGCTCCTACCATGATGGATGCGTTCGCGTCGCGTATGTGAGGTCCGGTGTCTTGTGAAAGCATGCTTGTCATTTTCTTTTCTACGCAGTAACTGGATTAGTTGATGGAATTTACTAAATTAACTCGTTGTATTTATAGGTGGCTATAAAATAATTCCGGAAGGCTTCTCTTCTTTTTTGGGCTGTGTACCTAACCAAAATGACAATATACCAGGAACAAGTTTGGAAATGTTGAAATTATAATAAATGTCGTTGTTAATTCGCAATAAAATTATTACTCAGTTTATACGCATATTTTATGGTCGTATGTCGTCAAACTCGTGTAATGGTCTTGTAAATTTGACATTTTATGGTCTACAAAATTTTAAAGCTTATGATCTTTTTCATTAAAACCGCGGCTTATCGATTATGTTCGAGTTCATATTTACTTCGAGCAGTCACCATTCAGACATCACCAGGAGATTAATCAATGTAATCCGAGGGATTAGCATATTTATGTCAATTTATCTATTAAAATTTAATGCATTTTAATTTAAATTGATTATATGTTGGTGATTGGCTAACATAATGGAGCTGCGGAATATCTAAGTAATCCTTTGTGTGTAGTTCTCGGTCATCTTCACGAATATTCCCGGCTCCTGTCGGAGGGGCAATAATAATTGCAGCCATGCCTCCTGGTAGTTACATAAATTTTCCAATAACGCAGGGGCACGGCAGTGGCACCGCAGTCAGTGTGCCATGAAAAATACCCGGATTATAACTCGGGAGCGATCTTACCGTACAGATAACGCCGCTAGATATAAATTATCTCACAAACGCAAGACGCTACTAATATTAAATAAGAAAGCATGTAATTCACGTTGCTTCGATCTGCCGCCCGAGTAATAAAATACACAATTTTGACAGATTTTAAATAATGACGTCCGTATTGGTCAGGAAATGCTTAGAAAGTTTGTATGTTACAATGTACTGCTTTGAAGTCGTTCAGTGATCACGTCGACCTTGCATTTGATTAATTGTAGCCATTTGTAGAACATATCGTGTTTTGTCGTTAACATAAGTTTGTTCTGTTAGTTGTAAGCATAAATAAAAAATGACGTGCCATTATAGGATTAATAAGGATTATAGCCGAGCCGAAAATTATCTCATATCTATATTTGTATCTAATAAATTTGTCATCCTTGCTATTTCAATGTCTATTAATTGAATTAATGGTGTTAACATTATTTAAAATATTGACATACCTGTACTACCTTATATCAATTGTTCTGTAAATAATTAAAATAATAAATAATTTCTTGACAATGCTAAGTAGGTACTATTGCATTAGAACTAGAATTTACGAAACTTCACACGATACGAGTTTTCGATTCAAATTATTAGATTTTTATCAAACTCTTTCATTACCATCTTCGTGACAAATCGTAATGTGTTGTAAAACGAATTATCTAAAGACAGTTACAGTATTATTGATCCTTGTTCAAGTTATGCTTAGGTAAATTATTTTAATTGATCTGTCACAGATATAGTGTTTATGTTTGAAAGGGCATGGGGTCAACTCTTAGAGCTAATTCTAAAACACGAAAAGACACTATGATATAATGAAAATATAACCGTGTCAATTATTCCGAATCAAAAATTGGATGTCTTTTAAGCCTATTTGATGGTAAAATTTGTACATGAAGCAGTATTGACTGTACAAGATACTAGAGATGACAAATAACGTCAAAACTTCAAAAGCAAAATCCACGTAACTAAGGACCTTGATGGGGATATATTCTTCGAATTTGTTGAATCGTGACTTTATACACAATTAAACTGTTTACTCTTTGGCGCCACACGTCGCGGCTAGTTTCATTTGTAAATGTTATTGGAGTACAGATTAAATTCCATTGAATCACCTTGTTAACATAGTTCTATTTGAGTTTTAGCTGCCATCGTTTTTAATTACTGTTTCATGGGTCATTATTTCGCCATGTTTTATGTTTCAACAACTAGAATTGGTGGTTGTTTTTCCTCTCGCATTGGCTTTTACGATTATGACATAGATATTATTATTAACACTGGTTTATAACTCCTATTTCTAGTCATAAAATATTTGTGAAACAGCCATCGCCGCCATTCCAATAACTCATCTACGTGCTAAATGAAGAGCTCGTTTGCACCGTTTTAGATGTTAATATTGACGATGATGATAAACTGAATTGTAAATTTCGTTTGAATGCAACTAGTCGCGGCGCCGCTGTCGGCTCCCGTGTCGCTCGAGGGGAGTCTCTAGAATAATTAGAAAATGATGGCGCTTAGTAAACGCCTGCAATTTTGCATGACAAGACTTAATCACCAACCCTCGGCAGTGCGCTGAATTTCTTTTTATATCAAAACTTATACTTTATGCGACACATTTATTTTTCTGTGAAAAGAAAATTCCGAGCCGAAATATCAACATCGGACCACCCTTGCAAGTTATTTAAGAAAACATTCCAATAATGCCAAGTTGGGGTTTGCCGGCGCCCCCTCGTAGCAAATATTAAAAGACATTTGTTATGATGAAAACAAACATATTTCACCAAATAGGTCGAACTGGCAGTCCGGTCGGCAAAACGCCTTGTAATTCTGAACGCCCACCGATCGTGCGGTTTTAGGTGTAAAAAAATCGATTAAAGTATGGCGACACGCTGCGATCGATACATGATAATATTTCATCTGGATCTTGACGGGTGCCGTAGATTTAATATTTTTGTGAAATTCAATTAAATGTTTTATGGCGGAATAACTGTTGCTACGTATCACTTTACATCGTATTTAACTTTTATGGTTTATTGTATAAGGAACTAGTGCTGGAATGTAGAGAATTTACGTTGAAGTCCAACTCGTGATTTGTTACAACATTACAATGCCCAGGTTTGCGGCTGAGAGGAGCCGCTCATAAGTTAGCTGAGGAAAAGGTTTCTCACAATGAAAATTCACTCCATACTATTTGTTCTACATTCCTTGACTCGGTTGAGCATTCTTTGCTAAATTATCTAGCCTTTTCTGTAGGTTCTTCGTGGTCTTATACCTGATGATTTGACTGAGGTATGTGTTGACTAAAATATGTACACGTTCATGAATGGCAGCCAATTCAAAACTCGTATTACTCAGAACACTGCTTATGGGATCGTTTGTTTTTGGCATTAAAAAACTGTTTTTTTTTCTTCAGATTTATGGATACCGTTGACGAGTTCCTGGGAAAAGATTGTGGTGAGTCAAAATTTTGTTTGCGCTAAAAGTTAGCGTATTTCGATTATTTTGGAGCCGTGGTCAATGACGGCTTTTGTGTGCGGACTGATATTGCTGATGCGGTTTTCTCTTTAGTGGCCGTTCAAGTAAAGAGAGCCCGTCTCGGTTTGTCGACCACAGGTAAGATCCGTTCATACATTCAATCTAAACAAACGCTCACAATTGGGTGTGTTGTTAGCTCGGTGCACTGCAAACGCTCATGTAGGTTAAAATCATGTGTCGGTATAAGTACACTCATTTCGCGTGGGTGAAAACACTGTAGTGAGGTGTTAATGCACGCCCATTGCTTAATTGTATTACTTTACGATAAGACCATGTAGGGACGATGGTTGTACTCACTGTTTATAGTCGCTAATTGTTATTCTATTTTGAGAATACACACATATTTTATAAATAGAGTACCTAGACAAATATATTCAGTGTAAAGTTGATTCGTGTCTACCTATTCTAAGTCAGGTTGCCCGAACGTAACTACTATGAAATTTTTCCTTGTTCCAACATTTACGTCTAACGCGGAAACATTTCTCATTCTGTCAAGTCGTATCTTTTACTGCGATTAGTGAAAATAAAGTTGTTTAAATAAAATGTGGTCATATATGTCGAGGCTATCAAGGTACCCACAGTTTTGAATGTAGCTATAAAATGGTTAACGAATTAAGTAGCACCATGGCAATTTGTTGTTTAGTTGACAGAGTTAGTTTTTCTACTTATTATATTTCTATGCGGAACGAAACTAGTGTACCTACTGAACTTATTTGATTGATCTCCAAAACCTTTAAAGCTTTCACTCTCAATGAAATAAATGCAAATGCAGCATATGAATCATCAAAACAAAAATATGTATTTATTGAAATTGAAATGAATAAATCGTAATTAAAATATCATTGCTTCTCGATTTGCATCACCGGTCAGTTACGTCATTGCGTCAACAGAACCGATACATACGACTTTATCAGTGACGTTCGACACAACATACGATTTCAATTAAAGACCGCTTCGATTTTAACGAGAATTTTGATTCGTGTTCATTCTTCGAAGAACTTATATTCTTTTTCCGTTTCACCTGTCTTGTATGGGACGCAAGTTTCGGAGAGCTCCTCAAACTTTGGTTGATCGACGCAGTCAAAACTAGTAGGTTCAGTCTACACGTCCAGTTTATCGGCAGCTACGCTTTTAATTACGGTGACACAAATCGTAGTTATCGTCGGACTTCTCACGGTGCCGAACTCAATATTCCGAATGTTCATTAAGTTCTAATTACGAATGGGCGCCCTTGTTTGTCTTGATCACAAAAACTAGCTTTTATTAGATTACGTGGGCAGTTTCAATTAATTGTGAGCATGCGACTATCTGTCGGCGTTTTCATTGGTAATGGCCGGTTATCGGTGTCGCTAAGTAGATTGAGTGAGATGTATATTATACTGGTTTGCTAAGACTGGCGCCAGATTCTTGAAGAATGTCAGTTGATGCGTGTGGTTTGTTCTGTTTTCTCAATTGTGATGAATTGTTTTTATAATAAATCCATATTTAGTATTATAAATGCAAAAGTAACACTGTACGTCTGCTACGCTTCCATGACTAAACCACTGAACCGATTTAGATGAAATTAAGTACATGGTGAGTTTGAACCCCAAAAAGGACATAGGCTACTTTTTCTTCCGCCATTTTCTCTGCGTAAATTATAATTTAATAATCAAGGTGTGATTGTTATTATTAAAATAATATTGTACGTTCAAGTAAATGACACCATTGGTGGCGTTCGGCGTTCCGGCGCGTGGTAATGCGACGATATTCGTATTTCACTCGCTATCTGAGGTGGAATCGCGCTCGCGTCCTGATTTACACGATATCGCATGCGCGGGGAATGTTGTTACACTTGCTACTGTTTGTGCACCCTGCGGTGCTCGTAATCATGCTTCAAGTTTCAATAAACCATCGGATTTTTCAATTTTGTTTTTGTAAATATCTTAGTAAGTATAGATATATTACAAAGCTAAAGAGTTTGTTAGATTGTTTGAACGCGTTAATGTCTGGAACTACCGGTCCGGTGTTGGAAAGATCCTTAGCCCGTTTATCGAGAAAGGTTTTAAGCCTGATCAACAACCCGCTATGACAAACTAGAGCGAAGCAGTAACCAAAAACGTACCTATCTCAAGGCGAGTGAAACCGCATGGTTTAGCTAATTTACATTATATTTTACATCCAGGCAAATATTGTAACCAGGTGTATTAATTTCAACGAAATCCCAAAATTTTCGATTCAACTGTCAGGTATTTAATCTAAGTACATAAGAAAAACTTTATTATCATTTCAAACGTCACATTTACATCGTTATGCATAATTTATCGTGTTCGCTTCGAATTAAAAATCAATTTTATCATCGACCACTTTTATCGATGTTTCTAACAGATGGATAGTACTGAAATCAATTATACAAGTTATCGCTTTTATAAATGTTTTACAAGAAGTTATTTGACGTTTGCGGCATATGTCCCACTGTCACATGTCGCATGCTTGATGGATGGATTTATTTTACAGCTACATAGATGACTTGCTACTTTCAACGTTACGTTGATAAACGATGGAGATTTGCTTATTTTTTATGTTAGTAGTTGGAAAATTACTAGACATTACAATGTCTGTATAAATATGGCTTCTATTGTTTCCGTCAGAGCCGGATTATCCAATAGGAATTGCTTAGGGGCCCTGTATCGAGTAAGGGTCCCGTATGTTCTTTCCAGTGATAATTGAATTTGAAGATTATTAACATCACCGAAAAAAATGATAAGAAAAATTCAAGCACATAAGTATTACATTCCTTTCATTAGCTTCATTTTTTTTATTGAATAGGGCCGGATACGTGTATTGTTTAGGGGCCCCGACATCGGTATTCCGGCCCTGGTTTCCATCTATGACGTAAAACATTAGATTACACTAGTAATGATTTCATTTGGTAGATGAGAACAAAGTCTTTAGCAGTAAAATCTTTTCTATCAACATTTTATGTTTCTTGTATGTCTTGCATCGTAAAGAGCGGTACTGATAAAATACGCCTTATTTATATATTATTGGGATAGCGTCACGTAAAAATGAGTTTGTCCGAAAGTTAGTTTCCAAGTTTGTTGATATGGGAGCTGGATATATATCGCTGCGTTTCAAGCAGTTTACTCACTCCAAGATAGTTGCAGACAAAGTTGCACTTTTGGAATAGAACCAGTCAGTGACAAATGTTGCTGAGGAATCTGTTTGTCCGTCTATTTGTGGAGTGATAACGTACCATAACAGTTGCTAATAATATATTGCAATTGTTATTTGGTAAATTATTGTGTTACTTTGAAATTATTCTTTTGAAACACTATCTTTATTTATAGTTTTGTTGAACTCTGTGGTATTGTCTTATTTGCGGTTTATTTAAAGACAAATAATTTAGTTCCGATAAGTTTGCATTGTCTAAGAAGTATTCCGTGTGTGTTAGTAGCTATTGTTCATCTTTTGTGTTAGAGTCGCTCCTTTCTACGGTCGTAATTAGTGTTTTCTTTGAAAGTCTTTGACGCCTGAGGATTCGTTTATTATTGTGTATAAGTATTTTCTGCGGCATACGTTCTGGCCGGTCCAGGACACAGTGTGAAGACTTCATATACACTTAAACATATTTATAAGCAGTGTTTTTTTACTAACTTTTTAAGTAATCTTTTTTTTGTTTGTTTATGTTATTTTAGTATACGTTATACTAATATACTACTTAGTGCGCAATGTAACGCATGCTAAACATTGTAATTTCGGGTAAATGGGACAGTACAGGAGTAGTCGTAGATACATTTGAAGTTTATTTATAACAAAGAATATTGGTTGAATATTGACAATATGTAAAAAAAAAGTTGGAACTTTGATCTTCAATATCTCCGTAATCAGAAGGTCCCTAAATGAGGTACAGAACATAAAAAATGATCGCAATGATAGGAAGAATATGTAATTTTCGGTTTCGTTAAGTGTTTTTTTACAACATTTATACTGTGCTACTTTTGGGCCATTGCGTATTTCTGTGTCCCCTTTGCGAACCATCAATCATACAGTTAAAATATGAGCTACTTAGGGTATGGCGTATAGCTACTATACGTTTTAGGTTTTCTTTGATAGTAAATTTTTAAACATATTTTTTTACAATATTTTACGCGAGACCCCTACCAGCGACTCGATGCCCAGCTACTTATATCTGGTATTTCTGTCGTCCGTGTTCAATAAAAATTCCGAGCGAAGAATGTAGAGCTATTGCGACAATTAATATTCTTAAATACCTAATCAGTCATCTGATCATCACATCACGGCCCACGCGTGGCGCCGCGGACGGTGTGGCAACACGCAACAAGTTCTTACATACAGTTTTTGGGATAAGGTTTCAATACAAGCGATTTGACGAGCTTAACCTGTATCTCATCGAGGAGGGGCAAGGCGGCATCCCAGCCGCCTCCACCCCCTCCGCCCCCTAGCGCCAACCCTCCGGCCGCGGAAGCCGAATGGCAGGTGGCCGGGGCTAAGGAGAAGGGGCGCAGGGCGGCCAGATCGGCCAGAGCGGCCACCAGACGGGCGGAGGAGCGGCGGCGACGCGGTGAGCGCAAAGCCGCGGCCAGGCTTCGCGCCCCGAAATCCGCGGCTGTAGTGGTCACGCTACAGCCGGAGGCGGAAAAGCGGGGCGTGACATATGCGCAGGTGCTCACCAGGGCCAAGGCGGCCATCAACCTTGGCGAGCTAGGGATAACCGGCCTCCAGCTTAGGGTCACCGCAACTGGGGCCCGAATGCTGGAGATCCCCGGCGCCACCAGCGGCCCGTCCGCGGACGCTCTAGCTGAGAAGCTTAGAGCGTCCCTAAACGCGGACGAGGTGCGGGTGTCCAGGCCCGCCAGATGCGCAGATCTGCGCATCATGGGTCTGGACGACTCCGTTTCCGCGGAGGAGGTGGTGGCCGCCGTCACCAGGGCGGGTGGATGCCGTGCCGAAGAGGTCAGGGCAGGCACCATCCGCCCAGAGCGCACGGGCATGCAGACCATTATGGTCAGCTGCCCAGTGACGGCGGCTAAAGCCATTGTTGGGGGGGGCCGCTTACTGGTGGGCTGGGTGTCGGCGCGGGTTCGCCTGCTCGAGCCCAGGCCCCTGAGGTGCTACCGTTGCCACGTGGGGAAGCACGTGGCATGTCGGTGCGCCTCGGAGGTGGACCGCAGCGCCCTGTGTTTCCGCTGCGGTCAGCCCGGTCACAAGGCCGCGGCTTGTGATGCCCCGCCGCACTGCGATGCATGTGCGGGGGCTAACAGGCCGGCCGATCACCGGGCTGGGGGCAAGGCCTGCGCCGTACCCGCCAGGTCCGGGGGAGGGCCCCGCGCCGCCGCCGCCGCCGCCGCCGCAGCCGCCGCCACCGTTGCCGTGGCCGCACCCGCCGCCGCCGCTGACGCCGCGTCCGCCGGCGCAATGGATTGCCAATAACGGCACCATTGCGCCTCCCGCAGGCGGACACCGTAGGCACGGTCTGTGGACGGTGAGCAATGGGTAGCTCACCGTCCGTACGTTATTTAACGACAGACCGTGTCGACGGCGCGTTCATGTTCCGCGCAAAGAGGTGTCAGCACAAGGAAGGGGCCACTAAGGGCCAAGGCCTGCCGGGGCTGCGGGTTGTTCGAAAGAGATTCCGCGCCCCCGGAACGCAAAGGGCACATGAAGGAACATAGATGGTTTTTAGTCAGTAAAAGTCTGACACTCCCTCCCGCCCCGCCCAGGACGGGGGGGGTCATTTGATGATTTTACCATCTTTAAAAAAAAAAAAAAAAAAAAAACCTGTATCTCATGTTCTGTTAGACGATATCTAAGCGTCAGCAGCGAAGAAATAATTGCAGTAAGAGGCAAAAGTGGCACAATTCTATCGTCTTTATAATATTTGGCAATAATACCCCAAACCAACCACCAAAACATACCGGCGAACTGTGGGTGTACATTGGTATACCTCTGCCTAATCCTTCGGGGAATACAGGCGTGATGGTATTTTATATTTTGTGTAATAGACAGTAATTACTACTGACAGTGCCATTTTACAATGGTGGTAGAGTAGCAGTGGTTCCGAACGGACAGCCGGTAGATATCGAGTAGGTAGTATGGAGTCCACATCACTGCTAAGCATATAACTTATTATCTTTTGCCAAAACCAGGGGAAATCGCTTCCCGCTTGCTCCAAACTTGAGCAAGCGCTTGTAAGCAACCTAATCTTCGTAACTTCATAAACTGTTATCATAAAAATATCAATGTTTAATACGTAATAAGGCCTTTATCGTCCGAAAAATGTTGTTTGCGTCAAGTGGCGTCTTAAATGAAGCCAACATTTATAGCGTCCCGCGGCGTTTTAGGTTTGTTTTACTACTCATATCTGTAATAACATAGTTTTAATGTAAGTTTATTTGCTTATCGTGATTTCTAAGTATCTATTAGTTAGTTTATAGCTGACTTTGTTACTGCTTCGGATCCGCTCGCACAAGCGATTGGTGATAATGCATTTTTGAAATGATTTCAGCGCCTTACGTGAAATCTATGAGGAAGCCTATGTCCAGCAGTGGACGTCCTTCGGCTTATATGATGATGAAGATGAGTGACTTTTACGTACCTACTGAAACATGATTTTTTTTATTTGTGTAAAGCGGTTCAGTAGACTTCATTTTAGAAATAAGTAAAGTCTTTATGTAATTTTTCCCTTTTTCGGAATTATATAGGTTTTCAGAACAGGCATTGGTAGTAACGCAATTTTTAAATGCAGTGTAATAGGATAGCGCAATAAAGAGATACCTAGGTCGACATCGTAACATTGTTAACACACCGCAGTCACATGGATGCGTGTGGTAAAATCCTAATAAGCCGATTACGATGTAAGGGGGTCGCGCGTAGGCGAACTATCGCGTATCGATATCGACTCGTTTCGTTCACAATGCATCGATTGTCGACAATCGATATGAAACGCGATGCGCACACCTATTCGTCTCAGTTAAGACATATATCATATTTGATGTAATTTTTATGTTGGAGCTGCTATCTAGAATGTGCAATATACGACGATTGCAGATATTATTATAATGATTTATTAGACAATTTAGCTTAGTTATATTTTCCTAATTGTACTTCTTTATTAATGCAATAGGGTCAGCCCCTATTACATGGGACCTTAACACCGCCGGCGAACTGTGGGTGTATTGGTATACCTCTGCCTAACCCTTCGGGGAACACAGGCGTGATAGTATGTATATTATTAATGACCATAGTTGATTTTGCCGTCAAATAAATGTAATTCAAGCTAAAGTATTACAATTCAAACATATTTTGCATAAAGAAACACTTTAGCATTGTGTGCGATGTTCATTTTGTTGAGTTTTCTCATTAAGGTGCGCTAGAAGAGTTTACTTTGGACTAAACTGTGAGATTTTCAACTGCGGTGGGTCCCACTATTACGCAATAATAAGTATTCATCAATGCATCGTTATTATAATTACGTAACGCCCTCTTTTGATACCTTTTGTCTGTTTGTTTGAGCCGTACGTCGGAATACCACTGTTGTTTATTTTCTATCAAGTTTATTACATTACAAATACAGTACGTACACGCTTTCTATGCTAAGTGACTTGCAAGTGGTAACGTGTTTTGGGCTAGCGGCTTGTTGTATTGTCAGCTGCGATTTGCATGTGAATCGGTGCAGCGTAACGTAATCGTTCACGTTTGAAATGTCACCAAACGCTACTTTGAAAACCTGAAACGGCAGCTCTTTTATATGTAAGCAACATAATAATGATGCAAGATGAAGCTGTCTGTCAGGGTTTGTAAGAGATTCCTGGATGTCAGAAAGTGAGTGTAACATTCTTTACGAATAGTTATGTGTGAAGTCTGTGCGCTAAAGGTGCCCTCGACCAATTATCACAGAAAAGGAGTTAATTTTATTACTCTAAGTCTTGTTTAAACCTACGTCGAACCTTAAACGAAATGTTATTAACTCAATAGAGTTAAGTAAGCTTCCCTCGTACATCTTGCTCATAAATATTATCTCACAAAGATACCTCTGAGTGAGTTCTCATAATTATCATTGCATTGTTTGTTTCTGTAATTGAAAACATGTTGGTACATACGTTAATTAAGTTGCTGGCAAAGCCTGCCTTGCCTTGATGGATTGTTTTAAATGAAATCGTTTTTTTGTCTGTCCCGACTTGGCATGAATTTGCATGTGTAATGCCTCAAATGCATTACCCCTTGGCCGCTCTGCGTGGGAATTTTGCATCGACAATAAGGGTATTTGCTCGTTTTTTGTCTCGTGCTAAGGAACTTACGAGGTGCATATGTAGCGGACAAAGTCAGGTCGTAATGTCTGTATTATGCTCGCGTACGCTTCATGGGTTTATGTTTTTTTCTACCGATGGTTGAAACATATTCTGATTGTACCGGTGAGGAAAAATGTTAAGCTATAAAATACGTCTTTATATACTGTCATTTTAAAGAAGAAGCGCCACACACTGTCATTTGGTACTCGCGCAACGTAAAGTATTGTTTCAACTACATTTTTAAACGTAAAATTAAAAGGCTGCTTTGTGCAATTGTGTAGGATGTGAAGGTACATCTTGGTTGCTACTTCAAAGGTCTTCCTGAGGAAGTGTCAAACCGCGGCCACGACTTCCTTTCTCCCCGGCGCCACCCCGTTGCACCGCCCTCGCTTAGCGATGGGGTGCCATGGGGGCGGGAGTCAACGACCTCCGGCCGATGTTTGCCGTGCGATTTTGAAGACACAAACATGAGGTTTTCGTTTATTTTCCGCGGTGCGCTTTAGTGGCTATCGATCGTGATTGCATTACTGTTTGTCTTTTCATATGGTTTTTGTTTAGGTTACGGAAATTGCTGATTTTGATTTTGTAAATCTTGTTTTTTTAGGCTTAAAGACTATTAAGGGTGCATATTATATCTTCAGATGCATCTTCATAGACGTTTTTCAATGCATTTCATGTAGGCACCTATTATGAAATGCGTTCATCGATTCCAAAGAAATTTTTATTCCAAATGGACATTCGAAATTAAAATTTATTTTTATATTGGTCAGTCCTTTTATCGAGGAAGGCTATATGTTATATAACATTTCGCTACGACACACGGGAGAGGAGCAGTAACTAAAGGCGTAACTTAACACGGGTGACTAAAACCACGCGAGAAGCTACTCTTTCATAAAAATACGCACTTTATATCAAAACGTATGACCGTGTCACCTTTGTTACAGAAGCGCTGATCGGCGTCCACTGCACGCACGGTCTGAACCGCACCGGTTACATGGTGTGCAGATACATGCGCGACCGCCTCGGGGTGCCCGCCAAGGACGCTATCAAGAGTTAGTTATTGTCTATAAATATTACTACATGAACTGTTTATTGCTTTACTAGTGTGCGCTGGTTCGCACGCCCCGTCACTGAGTGTACTATAGTGTGATGAAAGTGTTGTTAGGATATCTAGAATCTTAACATATCTCTCAGTTCTGTTTGAGATTCTCTAAGACCCACTTTCATAAAAATCACTAAACACATTTAGTGCCTAAACGTATGTAGAACATCATTGCATCCCTGTCACATAGTTAGAAGGTGACAGTACAACACAATTAGTGCTAAATATGTATATGTTCAGTGATTTGGGGTGAAACTGGGTCTAAGATTCGATCTTGAATGATTTGTGATTTGGTCTACAAGGTTATGTCTTTCAGTTGCTATAATGATACAAATTGATAACAAAAATGAAACGAAAAACGTTGTTACAGGATTCGAAAAAGCTCGCGGTTATCAGATAGAACGTGATAACTATATAGCTGATTTATTGGGAACCACACCACCACCGCCTGATGTAGGAAAAAATACGAATATAAAACCTGTAAGTAACAAAAATACTCCTTACAAACGATCTCCTTTAGTCGAAGATGAAGACCAAGATGCAGATCGAACCAGGGATCGATACAACAGATACAATAGCAGATTAAACAATAGAAATGTTGATAGATACAACGGTAGGAGAAATAACGGTAATGATGATAATACGTTCCGCAGTAGAGGAGATAACCAATATAATTGGAGAAGGAGACCAGAAACAGAAAGCGGTACCTCTTTCGAACATAAATACAAAAATTAAGATATAGATGTACAAAACAATTTTGATACTTTTGAAATATATAAAAAAAAACATTTAAATTTTTAACCGAAATTGGTTATCTTATAGATTGGTGTGTATATCTTATTAGGATGTTTCCAAGGCGGAATTCAAGTCTTCAATGCAATATAAAAATACACTGATATTACAATAATTATAAAATATAGTCATAATAGTTTTGTCTTCTTTACCATCATTAGCTGGTTAAAACATTAAATCAACTCTTCTTACTATTACTTTTATTTGTAGTTATGGTTAGTGTTACATATTCATATTTCGTAGATTATTTAGGCTGTTGTAACAATTACATAATTCATGTATAATATGTTGTGTTTTTTTTTGTATCCATGCTAGACCTCGCTCACGTTTGATCACCATCCCATCTGATGGTAAGTAAAGTTGCCATCGATGACGTGCATGACTAGAAGTAAAGTACTCGTATTATTATAGAATAATTTATCTTTATTTTATTAATCATATTTTATATAGCATAATAATGAGTATCAAAACGAATGAATACATTTATGCTGTTGTAAAAAAATATGTAGCTAGTATAGGTCTACCAGAATCTGATGGTATTTTAAAAAGTATTAATATTGTGAATTTTATATGGCAATAGTGATTGTCTAATCAGATATAACCGCTGTTGAGGCATTAGATACTTTCAGCTTATTCCTTTTTTTAATAATTTTAACTGCTTTATTTTTTATTTTCACCTGGAGATAGCTATTATTATAAGGAGTAACTTGGTTACTTCTAATTTAGAAAAATAAATTAGGGTCCCGTGCAAAAAAGGCAAATCCCGTGATAACCGACGATTACGCAAACGAAATCGCGGGCAAAAAACTAGTAAATAAATATAATAAATAAGTATGGAAAGTAATATACGACTAATTTATTTTGAATGGATACTAATGTTCGTTAATAGGTACTACAAACAAAAAATAAAAAAAAATATCAAGATCGTATAGTCTAATTTCCCCGGTAAACTACAAATTTTTCTTTATGTCTATAGATTCTGGTACACCTATATTACATTTTTCCATATTCTCTTAGAAATATATATTTGAATGTATTTCATCAGTTGGTGAAATGTTTTTCTTCAGCACTACAGTTCACATTCACATAGGATTTTGTGTCTATAATATCATTGTATGTAGCATGTATTTCAATATAATAATCCTGTATAGTAAGGCATTTATGTTTTGAAGGTTGATGACCGTCAGATAACTTTTGTCTAAAGAATAATTAATAAATTAATATATTCGACGGTTCCATACGATTGTCTATACAAAAGCTGCTAAGTGTTTATTTCAAATTATTCAGATCGAAGTTATCTGACGATTGAAATTTCAGTCTTAGTCGTGTTTTACTTTGGTTTTGAAAATATATTTTCAAATGTATCATAATAATTATAGATTTTAAATAATCGGAATGGTCTGAGATCCCGAAATCGTGAAACCTATGTCATTTTAGCATGGCTGACATTTTGCGAGTAGATAGAGGACTATGTAGTAAGAACTTAAGAAGGTATAATTAAAAGGGAAAGGGAAGAATCAAAACACACATTTACTTATTTTCAACCACATACAACTATGTATTATTACAGGGTGTACGTAATAACTTAGTGTAGTTATTTATACCAGATTAGACAATCAAATTAAATGGATAATGATTAAATTTTATAAAATGCGGCCCGTGTGAATATCAGAGTGCAGTTAAATCAGTCAATCTGCTGTGACACCATATTGAGTATTGGATTGAAAGCTTGATTTAATCTACCCATCATATATGATCGTAAGTACACTACGTACCTTACGTTTTGTACCTGAAAAAGGGCCCAGTATCGAAACTCAAGTACCCATGACCCTTAACTACACATTCCTTTAACTATTCTCAACATTTCAGCCACGTTAAAATGACCTACTACGTCAAGCTATTCCGGAATCTTCAATTTAATAAGGTACGATCAACTAGCAAGTTAAATTACACAGGATGACGACTACAGTATACTCGCACCGTGGAAACGCTCACAGCAAGTTAGCCTAATGTGAGTGTAACTTTCTAAAACTGTAAAAAATGATTTTGGTGGAGCCAACTTCAGTTTAACGGGGTTACTTTTCATTCACCTGCCATCTTTCAAGGGGTGAAAGCACTTACTAATATATGCGTAAACAACTTTTATAACGAAACCAACTCTGAAATATGAAAATAAAAATCCTTCTGTTCCCTACAAAAAATAACGACAACACGATCAAAATGTAAGGAACAGCGGTTTCTTTTTTCATATTTGTAGGCTGGTCCTTTAGCAAACGTAGTTCGTATTCATGAGTACTTTCACCCCTGAAATATTGCAGGTGAATGAAAAGTAAACTTGTATGTACAACTTGCTACCTACTAGGCACCAAGCATTAAAGTTGTCACCTGTATTCGCCTGTATATAGTCGCAAAGTTAGGTTTTAATTTATATTACTTTACAATTTTGTCTTGAGAACAGTTGTCAAACGTAACCATATATCAATTCTTTCTAGTACAATATTTAGATTCTGTATTTTGAATACCGCTGGTAGGTAAATACACTCGGTATGTAAAACTTTTTAATAAATTCTATTTATTTTCAATTTTTATTGCTCTTTTTTATTTCGCTCCTATAAATCCCTTTTTTTTTAATTCTTCTGAAATAAAGAGATATCTTAAAATGATGAGAATATTTATATGAAGAAACTGGCTGAATTTAACACAAATTACGAAAAACTGTCGATTTTTCTCAGTAAATCTTTACAGCAATCAAACAATAGCAGTAGACCGTCAAGGATCGTCAAAAAATATTTTTAAGGTTGAGAATCTATAGAAAAAAAAATACAAAAAAGATGAATTACGCCGTATATTAGAATATTGTTCTTATTCCCCGTCTTGCAATACTAATCAAAGTTAAAACGTAAATACCGACAACAGACGACTCAATGTATCGAAGTTGTTTAGTATATTATAGTTCAAAGTGAGACAGATCAAGATACTCATGAGAACAAGTCTTGTTACTGTGAAATTGGTAAGATCACGTAAACTAGACGCGACTCTGATCCTATCGGAGTAGCTACTATGAAGATTGGGTGCTTATGACGAGTGCTTGCGACGCATCGTACATCGTTCATTCATGCTCATGCAGTTAAAAGGTATTGATGGTAGATGGAATACCAGAAAATGTGTCATTTTTACCAATACTGTATTCTAGAAATAAGATTGGCTTTTTGAAGTTTCTCGTATGCCTTTTATTTGTTACCAAATTTTTTGTCAGTTTGAGCAAATGTTGCGAATATTTTTATCTTTAAGTCTGTTACGTTACGTACGTATTGTATTACGAGAATCTTTGCAGATAGTCGCTTCATGTAACACTGGTATTCAGCTGCATCCGGTTAGACTAGAAGCTCACCCCAAGATAGTTGGGAAAAGGCTAGACAGATTGTATATTACGAGTAACTTTAAGATAGATATAATTGTCGTTTTTATCTAAAACTTTAATGAGATGATTTCGTCAGCGTCCATTCGTCAACAAAGAAAAAGCGAGCCGATTACATCAACGAGGTTTGTTTTTTATGAAAACTGCTATTATTGTTAATGCCGTGAAGCAATGCAACAATGTTGATTTCCTCTTCACCTGCTCCGATGCCCTTAAGATTACCCTTGTTTACGAAATGTACCGTGGAGGAATTCCGACTACTCATATGCGTATTTGGATAATTGTACCGAAATTTTATTACTCTTTATGTGACATCACCGACAGTAAATGTTAATGCGACGCTCGAATTTGCGCTTTATTCTGTTTTACTTGCGTCCGTGGAAAATTTTAAGTTATTTTTAACTTTTATTTACCGGAAGTCGTTAAAGTGCTTTATTTTTAGTTTTCGCTCAACGGCTTTGATCTGCATTGTTGTTATGTCGTACCGTTTTTTCTGGGGCCTGTTTAGTTTCAATAGTTTTTTCGAGAGCTGCCTGACTAGCTTCAACTTTATGACTTGTCGACTCCTTATCATCATTCATTATTATGTTATAATATAATGATAATATGATGATGATGATGACGATATACAGGGTGATTGGAAATTGCTCGTATTCCTCTTGGGAGAAGAAACTATGACTAATTTAGAATAATTTAACCCCTATCACTTGGGGGTCGAAAATCCTCCATTTTCGAAAAAATCTACTTTGTTTTTATTTTTAGAAAAATCTAAATTTTGGTTATTAATAATTAATAAAAAAAACTTATCACTTTTCAGCCTAATAAGTTTGAGGTAATTCCCTTCTTCTACATTGTGAACATTTGTCTAAAAATTAGATGTAAACTGGTTGCTATAGGTATCATTGCTTTATTCGAAGTATTATAACTGCTAGGAGTGGCAAACACGAATTTTACTTAGGTCCATTTTTCTCCGTATTCGATAACAACCAACATGAATATAAATTGGGCATCCCTTAAAAAGTAACCCAAAGCAGAAAATTAAGTTGCAAATACTTTGTCAACTTCGGCAAATAAATCAACGTAGAGATGAGACAGATAGTGCAAAGTGCGGATAGTTCGCTGTGACAGGGATCTATTTCTATGAAACAGAGTATTTTATGTTACGGAAAACTGAATTATGTCCCAGTATTTGGTCGATCCACTGATATATTTCTGGGTTGCTTCAAGTAGTAACGCTCGAGGTTGTCTCTGATTTATATGTTGCCGATACGTTTGTAGCTTTCTCGAGTTGTCGGGTGCAGTTGCTTTTATTGCTCTATTGTTTGCCTCCTGGGCGTAGATTACGAGTACTTCGAGTAATTTACTTGTAACCACTGTGTATTGTAACTATCGGTTTCTAACGTTAGTGTTGTAATGAATTGCAATACATTCGCGTGTGGTATGACCCACAGCAATAATTTAAGATGAGCGATTGCTGTGAAGAAATTTTATGTTGTGTTTGTGTCTAGACTTTTATTGTCGTCTTGGAAATCGTGAGTGGGTGAACTTAGCACTCGGCTTCGTAAAAGAGAATTCACACGATACAATATGAGGATCTGAATCGTTAAAAGAGAATACTGTTATCCTTATCTTACGACCCAAAAGGACGTAAATTAGCGTCGCTTTGTTGGCTCCTAATAAAACGTAACGTCTTAACTGTTGTTATCTTATATTTTTGTTTCGAATCTTAACTACCTGGCTTCCGTCAGGGCGTATTTCATCAGGTCCTGCGGCTTGAGTGACGTGGACGACTATTTAATTTATGTCCATTACTCTGAGGCGTTTCATTTTAATGTGCTCGTTCATTTGGGTGACAGCCGGTGACGCTCCGGGCGCCATATTGATTTTTATCTGTTAACCAACGCTTTCAAACGGTGTCTGTAGGTCAAGTTATTTTGTTTAGATTATTTGATTACGTGGAAATGATACGATTTTATTCAATTAGCTTTTATCAATTTAACTACGATTTGTTTCTTTTTACTTTGCTTTCAGTAATAGGTGGAAATCTCATTGTTACCTTTTGTGTATATCAAACGTTTCATTGTTGTAATCTGATTACCTACGCCCTAACATTTATACGATGATTATTTTTCTTTAACTTTAAATCTTAACCTATCCATCCCTACCAGTTGGAAAATCACAAACCTGTTTATTACACCAACTTTATCAAGACTTTTCAGAAACTCCACGTTCTTGTAACTTAACGAAACAATAAACTCTCATTCAGCAATTATCAGATCCAACTCACAAGAAGTGCTTAATAAACAAGCTGGTCGAATAGCTCCCATAATTAAAGTAGCAAGAACAATATATAGGGGCATTACTCTCGCGATCCTATTATCGGATCGATAATTCAATCGGGAGCGATATTGTCTGCGTGCCTCGGGGCTGCTGATGCCGACTTCGCTTCTGTGGTCCTGAATGAAGAACGGTAATACAGTTCCTGGTTTGTGGATACGTGTAGATTTACTCTGTGAGGACTTTTAAGTAAAATGTTCGTTTTTAGAAATTATTGATGTATCGTGAATAGAGATTGCTATCCACCAAAGTAGGATCCGCAATCCGACGTGATTTTAGACATTGCGGGATGCCGCAACAGTTTGGAATCAGCGTGCATTACAACAGTAATACAAATACATGATATCAAATTCCAAAAAAACTATAACCTATGCGGCATTCGGCTGGATTGAAGTCAATTCTGTAAAAGTGCCGCGGGATTTAAAACAATGCTAGTTTGCAATCAAATAAGTTTAGTTTAGTTTTAAATAAGTTTGCGTTGTGATTTTTGATTATGATTTAATTATTTAACAATATATCAATTTAGATCTGATGCAATCTTTTTTCTCAATATTATATTTAACTTCCTTACCAATACAACATACATAATTTTCATACCGTATACACCTATGCATCGAGTGGCCTGGTTCGAGGTGGCTTAAGAATCGAATGCTTGAAATGACTTGGGGAAGGCCTTTGCGCAGCAGTGGGACAATACAAGATAAGTAAAAAAAATGCCTACGGAAACTATCAGTTTTGCTTTGACCAAGTCAAGAGGTTCTTTCCCTTTTTAAAACAAAACAGTATTTTCATCTGTAAAAAGTTTATTATCTGTCAGCCGACTTGTTTTAAGCCGAAACCTTATGTAAAGATACTTAAGATAAAAATGAAAACTTTAGCAAAAATACGCTTCTTTTTTCAAAACTTTTAATCTATGACAAATAAAGCAATTAATAAAGACGATCGATAAAATGAAGGAAGGCACAATAACATTAGGTTCGAACACAATTAAAGGGTTCCGCCGCCACGGATATCAATACCTGTATTTTGTGACACTGGGTCATGTTTTAATTATAACCTTGTGTTTAAGAAAGCACAGATTGATAATAATATATTATCATAAATTACAGGTTCCGTTCCAGGGGGATAAGGAATTATTTTAAAGGATATGATTATGGTGGAAGATACACATGTTTGACTAATGCTTTCTTATTGTGTTTATATTTAGGTATGAAGCAGGAATAATCCGTACTTTTTCCGTATTAATATTATAAATGCGAAAGTATCTCTGTCAGTCTGTCTGTCTCTTCTTCACGCCTAAACCACTCAACCGATTTCAATGAAATTTGGTACAGATATAGTCTGGGACCCGAGAAAGGACATAGGATAGTTTTCATCCCGGAAATCCCCCGGGAACGGGAACTATTAATCCACGCGGACGAAGTCGCGGGCAAAAGCTAGTATAGTTATAACCCTTTATCATTGAATTGTTGCATAAATTCGGTAGTGTCTAGTTATGTCATTAAGGATACGTATGGTTATGAACAAAACTCAATTAAAACTGACAACATGATGCACTACTTTTCAGCACGTCAGTTAAATAGCTAAGAGTTTATTTTATCTTGATTTTATATCCGTGCTGTATTTGCGTGTTTTATATTGTACTCAACAATAATTGGGATTTTAAAATATAAAGTGTGAAACTACGAGTACGTTTTTCGTGTGTATTGCAAATGCTTTTCAGAAAATACCGTTAGAACTTCTTCAATGAATAGCCGTCTTTCGAGAATTAATTGCGCGCTATTTATTGTGTACTATACGTCATAGCATTATGTACCTTAATGTGACCTAGAATGCGTCCTAATTACACAGACTTCTCGACAGGGAAGCTCGATGAATTCCTCGCATATGTGTGAATAAATATACCTACTAATTATTATAAATGTGTAAAGTCTATGCTTAAATAGTATAGGACAATAAGTTTGTACGTTGGAAATATTTTAGCAAAAAGTTTTCCGGAGTTATTTACGTGATTGTCGAGATACGGGAGTGTCTCACACCACCGCCTTTCAAACTTCGGGATCCTATGCTGCTATTATCGTAATGAAATTTAAAACGGATTTTAATATTAAAATTTATTGTTTCTTTCAAATTAAATCGCAAATTATAATTCAGTAAAAACATTTGAGTACTATATGCCAATAAGTTACCTATAATATTTTAACACTAAAATATTTTTTAAAGGTTCGTTCTAACTTACCCCTACATCCCAATTTACCCAGAGTTTCGGTGAATGATGTTGTTTTTGAAAATCCACCTGAGCAAAGCCGCAGGCAGTTTTTAGTAATTAATAATGGTTTGTTCAAGCGTCGTTTTTATTGATTGCTCATCCGCGACCTCACTTCATTCAAGGGCTGAGGACGCATTCTTGGAAACTATAAAAGGTTGGAAACTTAAAGCCGCCATTTGTATTGTATGTTCTTGTCGATTTTCCTTATACACTATCTGTTATATGTTGATGCTAAGCTTCTGCCCGCGACTTCGTCCGCGTTGTTGATATATTATTTCATGGGAACCGTACACGTCCGCTTCTGACTACATCTATTCTTCATTACATCAGTTTTTAAATGTCTATTGCAATTTTAGATACTTTTTTTTGAGATCGGTTCTGGTATAATTATGTAGTAGAAAACATGTATTCATAACAATTTGTTGAGCATCTCATTTGTTAAGGATATAATGTTCTCTTAACTTCTCGGTTGCTATTTAGGGTTCCGTACCGAAATGGGGAAAAACGAGAGCCTATTACTAAGATTCCACTATCTGTCTACAGGTAGACACTTTAAATTTTCACAGAGTGAATATGTCCGCAACAACACAATAACTTTACAAAAATAATATTTTACTTTTGTAATATCTATGTAATATACAAAAATAATAGTTAATAAGATCCTAGGATACTTTTTTGACACGTTGAAACTAAAATTGCGACCATTTCTAAATCTTAGTAGAATTGCCCCCTTTGAATACCAGCCTAAGCAATGAGACTAAGTTATCTAAATGTTATATAAAAGTAGGCAGGAATACAAATGTATGTACGGTCAACAAAAAGGTTGTCAGATATAGTTGAGATTTTCTTGCAAACTGATGGATGTCTGCGGATTTAATTAATGAACTCAGCGATTAAAAATTATTCTATTATATGTGTCTCTCATGGTAACTTATCTCTTTTGGTGAGTGTACCATCAAAGTGCATCAAGCAATAATAGGGTGATGTCATAAGGGTTCTACTTTACCGTTTAAGGCGTAGAATCCTTACTAGCGATCCATTTCCGGTGACTAATTCTAAGTATGTTTGACTCATGTTATTTATTGAACGGTTTAATGCAACCTTGTATTTAACTTACAAGGCTGCATTAGTATATGCAGAGGTCATTTTCTAAACTAGTAAAAAAATGTAATGGGTTTTTCTGGAATTTCTCAGTAGCATACCGGAGTACCTATGGAAGTTGGTGGTTTGGCACCCAAGTGTCTGCATTGTCTTGTCTTGGAAAACACTTAATGCCGTTAGTCTTGATGTCTCCTCAGTCGTGGCCTAATTATAGTCCCATCAGAATACCGACAAGGGTGAGGGAGAAGGGAGTGCACCTGTAACAGCTTTTTATAAAAGACATACAAACATGGATGTTTACACTATTGGTGATGTTCTTCAGAAAGGTCGGGTGCGCTGTACTCGTAATGGGCGTGCTTGTATTACCAGATGTGTGAACGTGTACGAGACGAAAGGAGTATGTAAGGATCGTAGCAGGTTTCGTTCTGTGGTTTCTGCCTAACCCCAAGGGAAAAAGACGTGAGTATACATATTATGTAGGTATTATGTTTACAAGGTACTCATACCAATACCATCATAAAAACGTTTGCCTCACTGTCTGTTTCTTTCAGCTTATCTCCGAAACGGCTGATCTTATTTAGACGCGACATTCACTGGCAGCTGATTTTATATGGAGTAACTTACTTTCATTATACGACTGCCCCAAAAAAAAAGACTGTTATGTTTTTTTATGAAAAAAATTAAGGCCCCGCAGATAACTGACATTCACTGGGCAAAGTCGCGGCCATAAGCTAGTCGTCTATAAATCTCCACCAGGTTATCCTTGATTCAACCAACCATCGTCCGAAGTCTGGGGTAAAACCAACCACCTGTAAGTAGGTGACTAAAGTTGTTATCTTAATCAACAGATAAATTCGAAATAACATCGATAGTGCGACAGGAAGCGATTTATTAAACTTCGTCCGATCACAATGTATCGAATAAAAAGTAACATGAGCTTTGTTAACGTGGCATCCCTTGTTATTATCACTTTTTCTTTTTATTGATGAAATCGAGAGTGACCGGGGTTATAGCAGGTGGCTTTGAACTAGCCTTGTATCAATATTTTGAATAAATTGTACAATAGTTTGTGTATTCTATCATGTTTGGCTTATTTTGCGAAAACTTATTCGAATAAAGTTATCAAATAGTGTTAAGAGTGGAGAACACGTTCAGACCGATGCCGATGGTTTAAAGAAGGTAGCGGGCAGCGGATGGATGCTGGATGCCGGTTCCCCAGGAACGGGATGGTTGGCGCTCTTTGGGGGAGGCCTATGTTCTGCAGTGGTTGGTATGTTGTATTCAAATATGGCTGGCTGTGTTGTGTATGTACATTTATACGTTTGTAAACGCACCCACGATACAGTTGAAAACGGTGACACTTTTTAACTAATTCCGCAACCAAACGTAGAGCTGGGCTTTAAATATCTTTAAAAATATATTAATTGAGGAAGAACCTAAACCTGCTTTCCCGAAAGTCATAACTGTTATTAATAAGACTCACTGAGTTTATAAAACTAAGTGAGTCTGATAAGAAAACCGGGCTCGTCTGGGATTTGAACGCGGGACCTGTCGCACCCAAAGCTAGAATCACACCACTAGACCACAAGCCGCTTAATTTTATCCTAAAATAGCCTTCACCTTCAGACGATGAAATATCAGATGTTTTTACAAGTTAGTCAAGTCAAGTCAAGGCATTTTTTTTCAATTAGACCATTTACGTTACAGCTAAAGAAGTTACAGTTTAAAATTGAAGCTAGTGGCTCGTTCCAAAACGTAGGTCTCAATGTAGAAGAACGAGCACAAATGGACACTCTTTTCCTTAGTCAGTCCTTTAAACCTCATCATGTCGTCATGTACTAGCTTTGTACCTACTAACTGTCACAAGCAGCAATAGGAACTAACATTTTATCATGTTTATGTAAATTAAAGCTTTTATTGTGATTGCTTTAGTGGCGATCATGTTAATTGTTTATCAATGTTTATTGCTTAATGACAATTTGTTTATAATTGAACATGTTCATCTGCAAGTATAATAAACTACTGATTTAATGCAGCTGTTATACTACCTAGACAATTACTTATTGTTTTTTAACCTGTAACTTCAATAGAATTCTAGACTGGGTGTACATTGGTACACCTCTGTCTAACCCTTCGGGGAAAACAGGCGTGCTGGTATGAATGATGTATAGTTTAACATACATGTTTTGAAATAGCCGTAATACTATCGTGGTTAAATAATAACTTACAAAGATTTTTAAACTATAAAAACTGACCCTGTTTCAGTACAAAGCCTACCAGCAATGTTTTATTTTTCTCATATTAAAGGCAAAAAATTATCTTTTAAAGTATTAAAAGAAGACATACACACATGCTATCACGCCTGTATTCCCCGAAGCTATAGGCAGTGTACCAATGTCCACCCACAGTTCGCCGGTATGTTTAGGTCCCATGTAATAGGGGCGAGCCTATTGCCATTAACTTAAAGTAAAAAACAATACTATAGCTTACCTTTACCTTACCTTTCGTCTTTGCAAGTAACTCTAAATGTACAACAATATTTCTTCAAAGCACCAAGCAATAAACCAACTAACCGACGTTAAACCTCATTCACACTATCATAAATACAAAGGAGAAGGCTATTCTTGGGCCCAGCAGTTAACTAGTTGAAATGTGTCTTAAAAAATCCGTTATTTTTTTCTAAAGGAAATCACAAAATACTGTACCGTGTTTCTATTTAGGAAGCGAGAAAACTTAAAAAAGTTATGAAACTATAAATCGATAAAATACATGCCTGAATTCTTAGTAATCGATAGTGAATAATTCGGTAAAATCTCAAAATATGTTTGAAGTTCGAGTGACAAGTGCTTGTCAATCGTTTCGTGGAGTCGATTCATAGCGAATGGAGTTTCTTTAATTTTTCTTCGGTTAGCAACACTGGTCCCGCACTGACAGAGGACAGGAAGAAAAAAACCGGCTGTCGTTTGGTTTCGTTCGTTCTGAGTGCGCACGTATTTTCCATGTTTTATTGTAGGCTGCTGTGCCCATGTATTGTGCATATAGTGCAGTATCTCTACTGGGCAAGATATCAAGAACCTACCTCTCACCTCCTGCACAATTCTTGAATGATATTCTCATAATTATTGAAGATAAATAATCAATATTGTATGCATATAATTATTGGTGTTTTATTTTAGTTCCTCTTCTTTCTTTTTTTAAACGTTGGTACCTACTGCTTGCTAGGCAGTACTCTGAAACGGTGATTTAGTATCTATTCAGTAATATTATACGGGTTTTTTTTTTTTTTTTATAGACGGGAAATCATCAAATAACTTCCCCCGCCCTGGGCGGGGCGGGAGGGAGTGTCAGACTTTTACTGGCTAAAACCCGTCTATGTTCCTTCATGTGCCCTTTGCGTTCCGGGGGCGCGGTATCTCTTTCGAACAACCCGCAGCCCCGGCAGGCATCGGCCCTCAGTGGCCCCATCCAATTTTGCTGACATCTCTTTGAGGCGCGCGTGGAACACGAACGCGCCGTCGACACGGTCTGTCGCTAGTGAACGTACGGACGGTGAGCTACCCATTGCTCACCGTCCACAGACCCGCGTCTACGGTGGCCGGGAGTCGTCACGTGGCTCCCGACGCCCGGATCGTCTACCGCGGCGGCCGCTGGGACGGGGGACCCTCCTTTCCCTCTCCCGTCCCGCCGCCTCCTTCTCTAGCATTACAGCTTCGCAGAAGGAGGCGACTGCTTCCCATTCCCCCTCGCTCCGGACCATGGCCTGAACCAGTGCCGGACGCGAGAGGGCGCCGCCGCCGATGGCCGCCTCGAGGACTCGGCGGTGCTCAGCCCAAGCAGGGCACACCGCCAAAGTATGCTCCACCGTGTCCTCGGGGCGATCCTCACAATGGTGACACCCGGGCGTTTCCTCCCGCCCGATGAGGTGCAGGAACCTTCCGAAACATCCGTGTCCGGTGAGGACCTGCGTCAGGCGGTAGGTGAGGGCGCCGTGGCGCCGCTCCAGCCACTCCTCAAAGAGGGGACTTACCGCCTCAATCGAGGCGTGCCCTAATATTATACGGGTGGAGCTATATGTACGGGCGCAATCCGAAACGCGGGTCGCGTACGAACCCTTCCTTCTGCTAGAAGAAGTATTTTGATGATTCCCCATAACCACTGCTTCTATGTGCAAGATATTGGATGTAAAGACTTATCTTGAACAGTAGCGACTGTCCAGGTCGTGCCAAACGTGTTAGATCTTCGACACGTCACACATGGAGGCTCTCTCCTTGCACTCCATGTATAAAATCATTACATAACCGAAGCATTTCAAAAATATTTTGCAATAAACTACAATATTGTAATCTAACCTCACTTTTACTTTACTTCATATAACTTGATTCCTAGATAGCCAAATTGCACCAAATTTTCAGTGAGGCATTGTTATTATATCTTCTTAAAAATAAAGCTAGTTTGATTTACTTAACACCTGGGCCCAGGTTACTATGAAGTCCTACCCTTCTCCTTTCCGCTTCACAAAAATCCTTTCTTTGTACAGTCATGGACATTATTCCATGCTCCACAAACCGGTAACAAACAGGTGTAACGAAATCCTCCTTTAATCTTATTAATAGACATGTAAATATCGGATATATTTCAACAGGTCAAATAAAACATTTTTCTTTTCTTGTCGTACGAACCGATAAGTATAATGTATTGGTAATTAGGCTGTAATATATTGAGCATCGATGTTTCCCTCCCTTCATCAACGGCACATAACTCTTACTTTACGGATTTAATATTATTTATATACTATTTATTACGGATTGTAATGTTATAAAGATAGAATTCGGATCTGTGTATAATTAATTTCTTATTTTGTTGTGAAATGTGTGCTGATTATCAGCCATTTGCATTTGATTTAAAATAGTGTCGAATACCAGAGATACAAAAAGTTTATTTATTAGCGTATTAGCATTTACATATGAAAATGTTTATGTTTTGGTCAAAATAAAGATGCCGTAGATATAATACTGTCAAGTACCTAAGTAATAGATTGAATATATAATATAAGCTCTTACTGATAAGTCTGTTGACAGGTGACTTGCATGAGAAAGAGAAAAAAAAAATTGTCTTATTTACATTTCGTTTGTTGATGAAAACCTACGAATTCTTCTTGATCCTAACTAATGCAATGAGGCTGATTTATAGAAATGAATCCAATAATTAAAATAATAAAAGTCGTGATGGCACAGTGGTTAAGACGCTATTGATGCACGAGGTCTTTGGTTACAAGTACGAAACTGGACACGGGTAAGTAACAATGTGACTTTTTCTATTTCTTTAATTAATTAACTAATTTTAGATATCTTGAACATCAGTGACATCGGTGAAGGAAAATCTCGTGAGGCAACCTGGACTTGTAAATGAAATTGCCAATCCGCCTGCAGTGAGACAACAATAGGCTAATATTACTTATTAGTTCACATAAAAAAAGAAGAAGATGAAGAGGATTAAAATTAAATCATAGCTCAACTATAAATATTCATTACAGTGTCTACAATTGCAAAATCCAGTATTGCCAATATAAAACAGGGCTCGTCCGGGATTTGAACCCGGGGCCTCTCGCACCCAAAGCGAGAATCATACCACTAGACCAACGAGCCGCTTGTTTTCACTCTGAAAAGAAACCTTCGCACAAGGATTTAAACATTAAAGACTTTAAGAGTTTGTCACGTTTTCTTTAGATCATAAATATTTTGTTAATTATCTTGAACAATGCTGAATTATTCTGAATCCTGGAACTGTAACTAGTAAACGTGTCTTCTTTATATAGGTAGTAAATTACTTTCGCCTTGTGTGCGAGTCATTCATATTGTTAAAATAAATTTAATAGTAGTTTCCTAGCAAACATTTTACTTATTTTTTTTTTAAAGATGTGAAATCATCAAACTATTTTTTCCGCTCTGGGCGGAGTGGATGGGAGTGTCACTCTTACTGACTAAAATCCATCTGTATTCCTTCTAGTGCCCTTTGCGTTTCAGGGCTGCGGGTACTCTTTCGAACAAATTCCGCTACCCTGGCAGGCAATGGCCCTAGCGGGGCCCGTTTACTATGCTGACAACTCTTTGAGGCGCGCGTGCAACACAACGCGCCGTAAAAATGTTTGTTTCAAAGGCTGTACCTATGAGTAGCTAGGTTATGTGATGTGTCACCTCATATATCAATCAATACAAGGAAGTATGTACGTGAAAGTGACGTACTGTAGTAGTGTTGTCGTCAGATCTCACAACACTGTCTATCATCTTAACATACCCCAACTTTGACATCTACGCCCTATTTTGAATGCAATAAAGTCTAATTTCACGTGATTTTAATTTTAACAAACGCAGTATGGATTACGGCGTATTAAACTTGCGGTGTTTTCAAATCAAAGCGGTTGATCTTTCAGGTGATGGTCTTAACATCAGCGATAGCGGGAGATTCTACCAGAGGGCATCGAGGTCAATTTCTGATATTTTGAAATTATGCTCCTATTTACCTATGCTGTTATAATGAATTATGTTTGACACACAACAAAGCAGTTTAGATGACATATATTTTTAAAGTGGTTATGCTTTGAGTGTATTATTAAAAATGTACTTTGATAATACAATATATTTTTTTTTTTTTTTGATAGCTTGGAAATTAGGCCTTATTAGTTTTTTGTTTAAACGCACTAATCGCCTTAATTACTATTCCGATTCGGAAAATTCTTTTGCTTGTTGGTATTTAAGCTATGCCTAAGTGCTAAACGCTATATTATTATCAAAAAGTATAGGGTTTCGTCAGAAAATTCACGCGGACAAAGTGTTATTGCTTTTCAATATAATTTGTTATTTTTTAATGGTCTGACAATCTTGAAATGTTACGCGCCGTCTTCAGTGGCTCCGACAGTTTATGCCGAGCGCTAATTGTCATTTTTTTTTTATAAATGTAGATTTGACAGATTAGAATACGAATGTTAAGTAATCAATCTAATCGATATACATATGTATTTTATTTCACAACCAATTTCCCAAAACATTCAAGCTACCATCAGCATCGCCTTAAACATTCACTCACAAACACTACCTCACACCTCATGGCCTCATACACGTGCCATGCGCTTGAGTCGACCGCAGCTTTACGACCCGCATGCGAATTGGACGGCGGAACATCACACGCGGATCGTTCAGCATAAACACCCACCGTGGGACTTGGCCGGAGCGAAGGCGCCGTAACTCACGGTCTACGAACCTATGTAGTGCCAAGATACATCGTTAAATACAGGTTTGATGAACGTTTACTACTAAACTGTTGAAATGTTCACACTGCGACAGTCAGTCAGTTTAACTGAAGATACTGTTTTGGTGGATGTTTTCCCGCTTTGAATCTCGTTTTGCCAGGTATTCGGTGTTTCAAAATCATCATGAATAAGTCACCGTGTCTTCATTTGGCTTGTGTTTTCGACTATTATGTTGGGGTTGGCTTCCAGTCTCAATGATGCATCCGAACAAGTGTTCAACATGCAGCGACTGCCTACCTGACCTCCACAACCCAGTAAGTAGGCAACACGATACCTTTTCGGTAAGACTGGTTGTCAGACTCTACGTCGGAATACCCGTAATGACAGCCGGGACCAACGGCTTTACGTGTTTTCTAAGTCACGGGAGTATACAACCCCAACTTTTAAACTCGGGGCTGCTTCTGCTAAACCTACTAACATTTTGCCCGACTTGGAAATCGAACCTGGAGCCCGTGTCCGTTTACCGTATCTTAGGACGAAAATGTATTGCATTTTCTACTATTTTACTTAAAGCTTACTCGAATATCTGACTGGCTGTTCCAGAGGTGCAGGCTTTTTCTATTCAAAATCCCACCAGATACGATACTGCGCGTCAATTTTCGTTAAAAAACACAACCCTATTTTTTTGTTTTTTATTTAAGATGGCTTTGCTCTTGACTCTAATCTAGGTCAGAGGAGACAGAGGTAAAGTCGTCGATGAAACGAGCTTACCCAGAAGGAGCCTGGTCACTTTAATGAGGTTATGGTTGAAGGCATTCGAATACAGATACAGCGTAGGTAGAGAGTTCCACTCCTTTAAGTTGCACTTTATAAACGTATGTAAGGTTTGTCAAAATCTTTCCAAAGCAAAGATTTCCTAAGAACGGAACTCATTATCTGTGTACCTAAATTTTTAGTAACAATACCATAAATATGTTAATTACTTATTTATGTACAGTAATGGACCCTCAACAATATATTTTAGTACTTTTGCCAGCACATAATATATTTTTATTAATGTATTATGTCCTACAGTTGTTAAAATATTTTATGTGTAGGATTGTGAAATGCTAACTTTGTGCTAACAACACCCAAATGAGCGGTTTTGAAACTGGAAAGTGTACTTAGAAGGTACTTACTTAGATAATGAAGAGATTTGGTTATTTAGTTAATATGTTTTGTAATATAAGAGTTACAACATAATATATAGTAAAAGTTTTATTGCAAACAAGCTGGCTATGTGTCGTTTAGAATTTCTTTACTGCTGGTGAAACTGCTGGAAGTAACAATAGTTACCTTTTCACTTATAAGTCCTCCTTGTTGATTTCGACGACCCCTTTGAAAGTGTTTCCTAATTTTCCTTGTTCCTTTCCAGACCGAATTTTTAAATACCGTGTCACAGCTAATGCAAGTTTTTTTTTAAGTTCTTGTGTAATTAATCTCTGCACCAATAATTTCCGGATATCTCTAAGTTTGATAATTAGGTAAAACTTGTGCTTCGTAAAACTTCTTGATGTAGAATTTTACTAAAAAAAAAAAACCTGAAAAAAACTCGTAGCTAGTACCTATAGATATATATATTTGGCTGTAATTTCACCAGCACCCAAATCCTTTACAGCGGCACACAGCAATGCTTTTTTTTTTTTTTTTTTTTTTATAGACGGGAAATCATCAAATAACTTCCCCCGCCCTGGGCGGGGCGGGAGGGAGTGTCAGACTTTTACTGACTAAAACCCGTCTATGTTCCTTCATGTGCCCTTTGCGTTCCGGGGGCGCGGTATCTCTTTCGAACAACCCGCAGCCCCGGCAGGCATCGGCCCTCAGTGGCCCCATCCAATTTTGCTGACATCTCTTTGAGGCGCGCGTGGAACACGAACGCGCCGTCGACACGGTCTGTCGCTAGTGAACGTACGGACGGTGAGCTACCCATTGCTCACCGTCCACAGACCCGCGTCTACGGTGGCCGGGAGTCGTCTCGTGGCTCCCGACGCCCGGATCGTCTACCGCGGCGGCCGCTGGGACGGGGGACCCTCCTTTCCCTCTCCCGTCCCGCCGCCTCCTTCTCTAGCATTACAGCTTCGCAGAAGGAGGCGACTGCTTCCCATTCCCCCTCGCTCCGGACCATGGCCTGAACCAGTGCCGGACGCGAGAGGGCGCCGCCGCCGATGGCCGCCTCGAGGACTCGGCGGTGCTCAGCCCAAGCAGGGCACACCGCCAAAGTATGCTCCACCGTGTCCTCGGGGCGATCCTCACAATGGTGACACCCGGGCGTTTCCTCCCGCCCGATGAGGTGCAGGAACCTCCCGAAACATCCGTGTCCGGTGAGGACCTGCGTCAGGCGGTAGGTGAGGGCGCCGTGGCGCCGCTCTAGCCACTCCTCAAAGAGGGGACTTACCGCCTCAATCGAGGCGTGCCCTACACAGCAATGCTGCCTTGCAGCAGAAATTGGTACGGTGGTAGTACTTCTCCGGATGCGCTATCAATAAAATATCCCAATACTCAGCAATAGCTCAAACTTGCATTGCCTTCTTGGATGCTTTCCATTTTCCCTCAAATACTAGTTACTATTGGAAACATATAAATATTAGAAACATTTACCAATTCATCTAAAGCTATTTGTATTAAATCGAGCGTCACAATAATGTGACAAAATTTGGTACTAGTTGGTACTATCAAAGGTTATTGCATCACATTTGGATGGCAGCCATAGTAGCTCAGTTTGTGACGTGGCACTTAAACTTCTTTTGAACCGAAATTAAGTTTTATTACACAGAATTTATGGTTGGAAATTGTCTAGCTGAGGTGCCGGGATATGTGACTTAGTTATTTAAAATGAGCTCCATCAAGCCTATGAGGTCTGTGATATTGTCGAAGACTATTTTATAATGTGGCCAGTGACACAATGTTTTGTTTAGTTAAAGAATTTGGCTTTTTTTATTTAGCCTATAATGTCCTACTGCTGGGTAAAGGCCTGCCCCAAGTCCTTCCACCTTTCAAAGATAATAAAATAAATTATTTTACCCATTTTCTAAATCAAATGTGGGTATTTTGCAAAAACATTTGTTACCGAAACGATGCCACTTGAAATACTTCAGTCTTCGCGACCACGGTCAATGCATCGTCGAAAAGTCAGTGTTAATTAAAGAAAAACTATGCGCGGGTACATCCCACGACAGAAGTGACTGAAATGACAAAATCTGCTACGCGAGTGTGAGTTATTACTTGCGAGCCCATGTTACCTAGTCTTGCAGGTTATAATTATGTAGTTCATTGTAACCTATTTGTGCTTGTATGTTCTAATTATGTTCAAGTGTTTGTACATATCTGTACTTAATTAGCGCAATCACAACACTCAAGCGCAAAAAAGAAATTAGAATAGATATTCTATTTTTAAATAATCGCAAGCAATATCGGTGTCAACAATATTGTCAATGTCAAAAGTGAATTAAATTAGCAAATATGTAAAAAAAAACTTGATTGATACAGTTGTTGGACTCAATGTAGATCTTGTTGGGTTAGTCTAGTACGAGGTTAAAAAAAATAAGATAAAAATATATTAAATAATATGAATGTTATAACAAAGTTCTGGTGCCGCAGAATGGTATTTAAAGACGAGTTCATCTATATACGAATTGCAGGTAAGTGAAGCAAAATCAGATTCTGTTTTAATTAAGGTTAGCAATGAACTAACGTTTTCTAAATGAAAAATGTAAAACACATGACTGTATTTTTGATCTCATTAAGATTACACTACATCTATTTTTTTTTATTTAGACAAAGCTTAAAACACGTTTATATTGACGAGAATAATTCGACAACGCACAATGACGTCCCTATTGGGAATAATACGAATTACACAATATTTCAGTAGTAGTTAAGACTTATCAAACAAAAATTCAAGTTAAAATACGAATAAAACTATAAACTGCCAAACTAATCCCAGATTACAGCTAACCAAATACGGTGCCGGCACCTCATTTCGTCAGCTCGCGGCCATCCAGCGGAAAGATGGCAATTTTGGCACGGGTTCGAACTGCAAACACATTGCACATGCATACAGGCCGCCGAGGGAACCCCAAATTGCTCACCGAGACACCCTCTCCGCAGTAACTCATATGCTGTTCACGACATTTCGTGAAACCTCGTTTAAGTTACAGCGAGTTATTCAAATTAGGAAAATTTTGATAGTTCTAGTTCGTCGGGAAGATAATTTAAAATTGCTACTTATTTTTTTGTTACTAAGGTGTATTTTTGCTTGGAATCTGTATATACAATAGGAACAAAAAATACAAGGTGCGAATGAAGGAAATAAAAGACAAAGTTTTATTACCTGAGTACATAAACAGATATCTATAAAATGCATAAAGAGGATGCAGATAATTACGTCTTAGTTAACCAACACGTTAATAGTTAGTATTTTGCAAGTCATCATGAGTGTAAAAGGACAATCCTTAAATACCTTAAGTTTATAATGTCAGTACTAAGACGTCGGTACCTATTAAAAAAACCTACGCGGTATTTGATTAAAAGAAAACGTGTCGCAGCAACTTAACTAACATTTTCAAAGTATTTTAAACACATCACAAAAATTAAAATATTTTTCTATATCGTGTCGGCGTGAACTATTCAGAATAAATCATGTCGTGGTAAAAATATATGCCAGTTCTGAGCATTCAGTTAGCCTCAATACAACTACCACACTGACACTACACTCATATAATATCAAAACTATCCAAAACCTTTGACAGGAAAACATAAGTTCCGGATTTTTCTAAAACGTCTAAATTCCAACAGTGACTGCAACATCTCTGTTTATTCCTCATGTAATTGTCGTAGTGCAGCGTATTGTCAAATTTTATTGCCCATATCAACTTTGTGTGTACTGTCAAAATTACTACGCAGTTATCGTCAGTCCGTGTTTGTTTGTTTCGAAGTAGAAATCTAGCAGTTATTACGAGTTTTTAATGAAATCGTTAAAACATTTTTTTTATATGGTTTAAGGCTGTATAAATGTAATCATTAAACTCTCTCTAATGTTTGAAAACAGCAAAAAAGCTTTTTATTTTTACTATCGTTTTATTTTATTCTCATTTATTCATTATATATACATACAAATTACATTTTTAAATATTAGTACAAAATATAAAAACATTTAAAAATATAAAATATAGTATATTATTTTATTTACCATTAAGATGTTTAAACCCAACCTAAGTAATAACTAAGAAAATCTCTAAAAGAAAATCTTATTCTCGGAAACAGAATACGTAATCCTTTCTAATTTATGATAACTTCCATAAAGCAAAACAAAACCCTTATAAGCAGTAGCCGGCCAATAGGCCAACGAGGAGATAATATAAGCGATTTCACCAACAGTTAATCACGTTCTTCGACTAAACACGTATTGAAGGCAATACGCATGAAAAACATCGTTTTTGCCACACGACATGCATTATGACGATTATTTACGGCCGTGCAATAAAACTCAACGTATGCAAATGACACAGGGAGTGATTCTCCACAGATTCATCTCGCATAGCCCTCTCCGGGAATGGCTACAAAAGTTATTGACGACTAAAATGACGCTTATGCTGATTGGAATAATTATTTCATTGAACGCAGTAACAAGGGATAAACTTCGTGTGCGTAAGCTCTAGATAAAACCTAACACTGTTTTAATTTTAGAAATGTGAAATTACTGTAATGTTCCTGACCTAAATGATACTTATAAAAATAATTTTAAAACCTATATTAATTTCTGCTAATAAGAAATAAGGTTACTAAAAAAGAAAACTTAACAAACATTTGAAAAGCTATGTCGCAGTAAACTGTAAAACATTGGCATACCTACAAATTCCTAGTCAATATTGACTTAACTGCCACTATTAATAAACAATTCTTTGGAACTCCGAACTCTAACAATGACGTGGAGTGTTCTTAGCGTCATTATGCGTGCATTCGTCTCGAAGCGTGGTTTTACGGCTGCAAGTGGTACCTCCGTGATGCCGCATACAGAACACGATTAGCAACATGTTCACAACATTCATACAGCTTCAGGAATGTGAGGTCACATTGTTTTCTATATTTAAAAGGCATTTTCTCGGCTATAAAACTGTGCGAGCGCAACCTTGTTGGTATTGGAGGTGTGCGAGGACGCATTTGTTGGTTGCCTGAATAATTTGGTTATGGTTATTGGTTACAAAAAAATATTCAGAGTAGGATTTTCAAGAGCTTACGTAGGTATTGACTGTAAACATTATATTGATAGCATTATTTGTTCAGTAAACTAAAAACATTTACCCAGTTGCTGCTGTTCTAATTTGTTGTAACTGTAGTGACACAGTACCTGTCACAGTTACCTTCATACCTTACCACCATAACATTTACCTTCATACCTCGAACCACTTTACCACCGTACCAGTTACCAGTTACCTCAAAACCAATACCACGTTTAGACATCCGTCAAGGAACAGAAGACGTTTAGACAACCGTTTAAGAAACATGTGTAGACAATCTCGTAAGAACCAGAATATAGCTTTGGAAGCTATTTGTAAGCGCAAGCAGCAAGCAGAAGCTCCAGCACCCGTCGTGATCTTCACTTCAGTCTTCAGGACCACGCAGATGGAACACGTGGGCTCACGCAGTGCAGAGATGTTCACTCGACGACGGCGCTCCGGGAAAAGGACCGCGAATTACGCGCGACCTCTATTTATAGATTCGGCGGTAATCGCGACGGATAGTGTCGTGTGCAAAACGGCGCCCCGCGCCCCGCGCGCGCCGCCTGTCCTATGCTCTTTCCCTATTGGTGGATTTGTATTAGTAGTAAGATTGTATCATATCTAATTGTAATATAGTAGGGTCTTATAAAATAAGCTGTTTTTGGAAAATAAATTATTGATATCACAACCTTCGACATTATACTACCGAGTTTTATTTACGACGGACGAGATAGTACCCTGCTCTTATTAGCTACCAAACGCTAAAGTGGTGACCCCGAAAACTCAAGAACCCTGTGAAGAAACCTCTGAACCCTCGAACATCATGCAGAACATGAAGGAAGACTTCAGCGATGCTCTGGGCAGTACAGCAGCGACGAACGACGTGGCAGCAGTCTCACTTCCTGCACGTCTACCACCATTTTGGCGCCAAAACCCGCGACTATGGTTTGCGCAGTTTGAATCCGCCGTCGTTGCCAGCAAGATAAGTGAGGAGCAGAAATTCCACCTCGTCGTCCCGCTACTCGGCAACAGTGACCTAGAACAAATTGGAGACATCATTCTGCACCCACCGAGCACCGGCAAGTACACTGTGCTCAAAGAACGACTCATATCAACGTACCAGGAGTCAGACCACCGACAGTTACAGAAGCTACTCAGCGGCCTCGAGCTCGGCGATAACAAGCCAAGCCAGCTGCTACGTAAAATGCGAGACCTCAGCGGCAAGCTACTGTCGGACGAGGCGCTGCAGGTCATGTGGCTCAACCAGCTGCCCGCGCAGGTGCGCGCCGTGCTCTCCGTCAACACCGAGTCATCGCTCGACGTGCTCGCCGCTATGGCGGACAAGATGATGGAGCATTTCGAACCCGCTACAGTCGCCGCAGTCTCCACAACAAACCCTACAACAACAGCAACAACAACAAGTCCAGCAGTCAACGAGGTACAGATTAACGCAATAACAACTCTTCAAATCAACATGCTCACGAAACAATTAGAAAAATTATCACTCGAAGTCGCCGAACTCCGCAACCATCAACTTACGTCGTATCGCCGTTCCCGCCAAAACTCCGCATATCGTGGCCGCTCACGCTCACACTCACGACAGCGTACAGATAACGCGCCCAAGCCCGGCGATCCCGACTGGATGTGCCGTTACCACTACAGATTCGGCAACGGGGCACGAAAATGTGAATCGCCGTGTTCCTTCACGAAGCGGGAAAACTAGAACGTGCATCGATATTGGCGGGCGTCGATGTAAACCAAACAAGCCGCCGCCTATGTGTGATCGACACTAAAACCAGAGAAAAGTTTCTTGTCGACACGGGAGCCGACATATCAGTACTAGCCGCACGAAACCAGAAACATTCAAGACCGGCAGTGAATCCCGGTTACAAACTTTACGCGGCAAACGGAACAGAGATTCGTACCTACGGTGAGCGCACACTCGAGCTCAACTTAGGCCTACGAAGAAGTTTCAAGTGGACATTCGTCGTCGCCGATGTGAAGACTTCATTACTGGGTGCCGACTTTCTAGTACATCACAAACTGTTAGTCGACCTGCACCAAAGAAAACTTATCGACCGTGTCACCGAGCTCAGCGTGAACGCCATTAAAGTAAATAGCCAAGAAGAATCGATCCACATAATTAACCGCGACCATACCCATCACGACCTGCTGAAGAAATATCCAGATGTGCTACGACCTATGACAACCAAAACTCCCGTCAAGCATGACGTCACACATCACATCGAGACAACTGGGCCGCCTATCTACTCACGACCGCGCCCTCTACCGCCCGACAAATACAAAGCGGCAAAACTTGAGTTCGAGCGCATGATCGAGATGGGAATATGCAAGCCGTCAAACAGTCCGTGGGCAAGTCCATTACACATAGTTACCAAGAAAGACGGATCGCTACGAGTTTGTGGCGATTACAGAAGACTCAACGCCGTCACAATTCCAGACCGATATCCTATTCCACGCATCCAAGATTTTACATACCAACTTCACGGCAAGAAGATATATTCGAAACTCGATTTGAAAATGGCCTATTATTGGATACCTATATCAAAAGAAGACGCTCCGAAAACAGCGATAATAACGCCATTCGGACTCTTCGAATTCAACAGTATGACGTTCGGTTTACGAAACTCCGGACAAACCTTTCAACGCTTCATGCACGAGGTACTTCGAGGACTAGATGACAACGTATTCTGCTTCGTGGACGATCTGCTTGTCCACTCGAGAAACAAGGAAGAACATCGCCGCCACTTAGAACAAGTACTCGAACGCCTAAATACCTACGGCGTCAGTCTTAACATTGACAAGTGCGAGTTTGAGAGGGAAAACATCGAGTTCCTCGGATACCAAGTAACATCAGAAGGTATCAACCCCACTCAAGAACGAATACAAGCCATAGTCAGCTATCCGAAACCACAGACAGTGCAAGAACTAAGAAGATTTCTCGGAATGATAAACTTCTACCGTAGTTGTTTACCTCATCAAGCCGAGTACCAACATGAATTAAATAAATATCTACATAACAGCAAGAAGAAAGACAAAACTCCGATACAATGGTCACAAGCAGCAGAAGAAGCCTTTGAGAAATGCCGACAAAGCATTCTCGAGGCAACAACATTGACGCATCCAATACCTAACGCGCCGCTATGTTTATATACCGACGCTTCGAACACTAGCATCGGCGCCGTCTTACAACAAAAGGTTGACAACACCTGGAAACCACTGGCATTCTTCTCAAAAACCATGAGTGATACGCAGCGACGTTACAGCGTGTACGATCGCGAACTATTAGCAATGTACACAGCTGTTCAACACCTACGACGACTGATAGAGGGCAGTGACCTTACGATATTCACCGATCACAAACCACTAACTTACTCGCTGACAAGAACGCCAAGTAGCAGCGATACACCACGAAGAGAACGCCAGCTACACTACATTAGCCAGTTCTGCTCAAAGATCGAGTACGTGCACGGTGATAACAACGAAGCAGCTGACGCCTTATCACGTATAGAAGAAATCGACTTATCACACTCCGCAATCGACTACAACCTACTCGCCCAAGATCAAGAGAATGATGAAGAACTGAAGACCTGCATGTCCAACCCAAATCTTCGATTTGCGCCTATCACATTGCCCGGAGGTCAACGACCTATCATATGTGAAACGTCGACTGGCAACGTGCGTCCATACCTACCAGCGACTTATCGTATAGTAGCCTTCAAAGCGCAACACGAACTAAGTCACCCTGGTGTGCGAACAACAAGGAAGATTATGTCAACAAAGTTCTTTTGGCCAAGTATGAACAGAGACGTTGGTGTGTGGGCCAAGTCATGCATCGGTTGTCAGCGCGGGAAAGTGCAACGACACGTTATCAGTCCACTCGGCGAGTTTCAAAAATCAGCGCGTTTCGAACACATCCATATTGACATCGTGGGACCGCTACCGCCATCTAACGACTACAGATACTTAGTGACAATGATCGACCGCTGCACTAAATGGCCTGAGGCGATACCTATACGTGACGTCACCGCCGACACCGTTGCTAAGGCATTATACGAGGGATGGATATCGAGATTTGGCTGTCCATTACGTATAACGACGGATCAAGGAAGACAATTCGAATCGTCGTTATTCAATGCACTGATGAAGAAGTTCGGCATCACGAGAATACGAACTACTGCATACCACCCGCAAGCAAATGGGCAAGTCGAACGTTGGCATCGAACGTTGAAGGCCGCGCTCATGGCTAGAGGCGCCGGCACACACTGGAGCGACGAACTAGCGACCGTGCTGCTCGGACTGCGTACAGCTCTGCGTGAAGACACGCAAGTCAGCCCGGCCCTGATGACCTATGGGTCGACACTAAGAATACCGTCAGATTTCTTCGCGCCTACACAGCCGAAAAATGATGACGCAGAATTTGTTCGCCAGCTGACCGAAACAATGTCGTCACTCGCTCCTACAAGCAAGTCACATACCAACAACAGGAGCACGTTTGTACACCAAGACTTAGCGACGTGTACACATGTTTTCGTGCGCAACGATACCGTGCGAAGTCCATTGACCCCTCCTTACGACGGCCCGTTCAAAGTTATTCAACGAAGCAGCAAGCATTTTACCATCCAGTTGCCACTTCGAACTTCTGTTGTCTCAATAGACAGACTAAAACCAGCACACCTACTCAGCGAAGAAGAATGTACCACTTCTCCAACATCAAGCGCTCAACACCAAGCAACGCGCCCTGAGAGTACACCTACCGCGAGCGTCGAGCCGCGGCCGTCAACACCTAGCGCGCCGCGCGACGCATACGTCACTCGATCCGGCCGCGCAGTCAAACTCAACGTACGCTTCGCTTAGGGGGGAGTGATGTAGTGACACAGTACCTGTCACAGTTACCTTCATACCTTACCACCATAACATTTACCTTCATACCTCGAACCACTTTACCACCGTACCAGTTACCAGTTACCTCAAAACCAATACCACGTTTAGACATCCGTCAAGGAACAGAAGACGTTTAGACAACCGTTTAAGAAACATGTGTAGACAATCTCGTAAGAACCAGAATATAGCTTTGGAAGCTATTTGTAAGCGCAAGCAGCAAGCAGAAGCTCCAGCACCCGTCGTGATCTTCACTTCAGTCTTCAGGACCACGCAGATGGAACACGTGGGCTCACGCAGTGCAGAGATGTTCACTCGACGACGGCGCTCCGGGAAAAGGACCGCGAATTACGCGCGACCTCTATTTATAGATTCGGCGGTAATCGCGACGGATAGTGTCGTGTGCAAAACGGCGCCCCGCGCCCCGCGCGCGCCGCCTGTCCTATGCTCTTTCCCTATTGGTGGATTTGTATTAGTAGTAAGATTGTATCATATCTAATTGTAATATAGTAGGGTCTTATAAAATAAGCTGTTTTTGGAAAATAAATTATTGATATCACAACCTTCGACATTATACTACCGAGTTTTATTTACGACGGACGAGATAGTACCCTGCTCTTATTAGCTACCAAACGCAAAATAACCATACAGGGCGAATTTTCCAAATGTGCATGAATAGTTCTTAGTCAATACGAAACAATAAGAACTAGCAAAGAATGAACAGAAAAAAATACACTTATTTGTATCATACCAATATTATACAAGTTATGTTGAATTAACACAAAAAAAAAACGATTTACTAAATCTGCGTTCAATTTAAATTACATCTAAACATAATCCAAACATTACACAAGCTTACGTACTGTGACTCTACTTGTTAATAAAATATTATGTTTACGATATAGACATGTCAAAGGTAAACGCGTAAGTCCATAATCGGGTAATAACTGTCAGTTTAAATCAATCATTCGAGCTCAAACCTGGCAAGTTTTGATTTTGACGAGATTTGTTATTTGTCTGTCACATATGTCTATAGTTTGATGAAGTGGAAATTGAGATTATTATAACTGATTTATTGTTGATTGGTTAAAATAACGTGTCGATGTTTAAGCAATTAAAGGCTTATTATTACTTATATGCGGTTAATTTAGTATACAGGGTGGAATTTTATAATGCTACCTGGAGGGAAAGTACTCTAAATACTTAAGTTAGCAAATTTTACTCAAAGGATTGAATAATTTACCATGTTTGCAGACATTTGATTCTTATGATTGACCCTATCGATTGGTGCCATAAAAGTACCTACATGATGTTATTTTTTCGGATTTTAGTCTGTTTGATTCCCGGGTGTGGCAAGCGTATTTTCAAAATTATTCAAATGCAGTTTTGTTTCTTTTAAAAATAAAGGAATGTTTCCTTTTAGTAAAATTTGCTATCTTCAGTATTTAGAGTACTTTCCTCCAGGTAGCATAATAAAATTCCACTCTGTATATCAAAAGCGATGTAGTCTGGATGTAATCATTTCACCAGTACATATTTATGATTATGAATTATTTTATGGTATTTAAACTGCATTCGTTCTTTTTTCAATTCAAGACGTAGATCGAAATCGTTATTATTATTACAGTGTAATTTTAAATACAATATTTTTGAAAATCGAATGTAGCTCGTACTACATGGTAACTTTATCAAATACTAGGTTCTGCCCGCGACTTTGTCCGCAGGGATATTTTCAACCGCGTTAAGTTACCTCGTTTGTTGCTGCTCCGCTCCCGTGTATCGTAGCGTAATGATATATAGTTTGTGTTACTTCCTGATAATTTAGATATCTATTGGTAAAAATAACCGTCAAGTAGATTCTCACCTTATACAGTACAAACAAACAAATAAAAATCCGCATTATAGTATCAATATAGATAACAAAACCAAAACTATGAATGAAAAAGAAATATATTAACCATAGACTACACTAAAGCACAATAATGAAACTCAACCTGCGTCGTATGTAAAGAGTTGGCGGTGTGGCCAGTGGTAAAAAAAAAACTACCTGCACTCACAGCACCTTCCAGGAACGTAAAATTGTTAAGTCAAACAAGCGGCCAGTTTGTTCTACAGACGGACCAACGCACAATATTGTATTATTTCTGTTTATCACTTTAAATTGCTCCTACTTAGTAGACGCGTGGTACTTGAATTTGTATTGTAAGACTTAAAAGGAGAAAGTGTACTCACTCATATTACGTTTAACATGATGCCTATATGGTATAATCATATTAGTTATCACAATTAGTTGGTGAACTCTCTGTTAAAATAATAATAATATCGGCTTTTTTTACTTCGGGGCAAAGGCCTCTTTTCTTTATGTATTATTGTAATATTTTTATAAAGAGTTACGTTATGTGTTTCTTGCCCATTTTTTTCCATACGAAACTTGCTTTTGTAATGGCCATTAAGACACAATTTTATTATTTGTTTTTTCTTTCTGGTAAATAAAGTTCAAAAATGCCTGTTGGTCTGATTGAAATAAATCATTTGACATTGACTTTGACATACAGAGAAGGCAAAAGCATTGGTAACCATGGATTACTAAATTCTCACTTATGTGCTGTATGTTAGTTCGTTGTTAGTGGTATTTTAGTAAGAGACTATCACTAAAATGTTTAATAATACCGCTGTTGAATTCCGTACACAACAGATGTTATTTTTCCATATGACTGAATTGAAAGAATAGTAAAAGATTATTATGAGTACTTTCACCCCATGATAGATACGCAGTGTATGTGTACTGTAGTATAACTGATATAATAAATTCCTAAAAGATTTATCTAACTTCTAACAAGAACTTCAACATTTTATTACATAAAACGCTGTTAATATTCTATACGTCGCCGTCGTTCGTGTGATCATTTGCTACTCAAACGAACACTTTGATACTTTATGTTCGTTTAGCGTAGAAGCCTTAGGTTTGTTTAACAGCAATGATCAAGATTTTAATAATTCAGCAATATAAATCGATTGTTACGTGCACTTTTGTATGCCAAGAACAAGTCGATACAATCAAAGATCGGCAATACTGATTGGTTTACGATAATACGTGTGTAGATTCTATTATTTTAAAATGTACGTAATGACTGCGTAGTTTTAAGACGCGCCTAATGTCTTTTGTAATGATTGCACAAAAGGTTGGTACATTTAAATTAATTAAGTAGGTACATTGTGCAAGATTACGCGAACGAAATTTATACTAATATGAAGAGCTGAAGAGGTTTTTGTTTATTTGTTTTATCTCTGGAACTGACAGTCAAATTAGAAAAAAACTTCCTTGTATATGATAATCAGATTTATAGGTATCACGCCACGAACCACGGGAGCGGAGCAGTAACCGAAGACGTCACTTAATGCGGGTAAAAAATCACGCGGACGTTAGCTAAAGTAAACTGTTAACTATTAACTATTTAAAGCTTTCATTAAATACCTTACAGATATTATTTTCGAAAATTATTAAAAAAGTTTTTGCTTTCTAAGCTTTAATTAATATCATTTTATTACTCTTATAAGAGGAGAACAAAGCTTAGAAAAGCTCGTTACAGACAATATGATAATATTGAACACAATAGCATGAAATATACTCTGTGTATTATCATTAATATAATAGGTGATGTAAGCCCAACTACGGAGGTGTCTTGAACATTGACCACGTGCACCAAGGTATCCCTACAAAATACAGCTAACTGACCTCTATAAGTAACATAAAGAAATAAGTCCAAGGACCTAATAAAAAACTCCTTTGTATCAACACAACACATTCGCACCATTTAATACCGCTACATCTCAGTGTGACCACCCTTTAAATTATAATTCGCAAACAAAACCTCAATAGACGTTTTTTCCCATCCGGTGCCCATTCATGGGGCCTAAGCTTTATGGGGGATACTCGTGTGATGACGTCATCGACGCTAATCCCCTGCAAGTGGACAGTTGGACACGTTTGCAACTAACAAAGCGTCCTAAAGATTTGTACGTGATGTGCGAAAGGTGTGGGTAACGGTAGATGTGGCAGGTTCAACTAAAAGTATTTTTTTATGCAAGGTAATGATTGCTGTGTCTCGTGGAAGGTGGGTCTTTCTAGGGTTAGTGCTGGTAATAATATTAGCGTAAAATTGTACCATTGCAGGGTAAATGCCTCTTCTCATACAGATAATTCACCAGGATTGATCACCAGCTTTCTCAAGGCGGATTGGCGAATTCAGACCTATATGAATTTTAAGTCCAGGTTTCCTCACGATGTCCAAGATACTCTGAGAAATACATTATGAATTGAAAAAGTGACATCCAGTGACAGTAAAACCATGCTTTTTTAAGATTTTTTACTATTTAGCGTTAGCTCTAAAACACAAATTACTTTTAGAATAGAACTCCAGGCGTTCTATTCTAAAAGTAATTTGTGTTTTACCAACACCAAACAACAACTTGCTGATCAAATTATCCCCACAATGACACCATATTAACTCTTCAATGTATTCATTAGAAATTCTGAAATACAAACTATTGATCGACTTGTCGCCATAGAGAGCTTATCACTGTTCTAATCCCGTTCCAAACATTTAATTTTAAATAGGAATATCGTAAACATTTTATTGGCTCATCAATATTTTATTCATACTCTCGCGACGCGTCCGTCCGTGACTAACAAATCAGTTTTAGCGTTTAGTTCATGTTAACTAAATAATAAGCGGCCCTTTTGATCTAAACAACCACCGCAGTGAACCAATCACAGTTATATTCATATTATTCAAAAGAGTATTAATTTAATTTAACTAATCTTATATTTAAGTCTTTGTCGGTAACAGTTAATTTGGTGCGGTTCCGAAATATTAATTAAAATGTGTGAAATTGAAAGTGGGTTTAACTGAATTCACACACGGAATTAAGTTTATAAATTATTTTAAACGGATTAAGCGCGTTTATAATTAGTGCCAATGTAATAACTGAACGCATGTTTAGCATAATTAATTAGGTGTTGGATACAAAACAAGCATAATATATTTAGTTGCGGTTCTGTTGCAGTTGCTGCATGTTCAGAAACCCGCAAACGTTGTAAATAGGTACTACAACTTTCTTGGAAGCTATGTATATGTCTGATCCTCAAAGATTACGAACCCTTTCAAAATCCCTCGGATTGTGATTGTAAGTGCATACCCAATTACGCTGTTGGTTATCCGTTATTGTTGCCTATTCCTTTGCATATAGAATTCATTATTTTAGAACATATAAAGTAACTGGCACTCACAGGGCCTAGTATGAGCGCGCGGAGTACGCTTTTGAAATTGGAATTCCCTATTCCGCACAAAATATTTATTTTACAGTATGAAGGTTTTATTTACATCTTTGGGTGATTCTAATTATGCTTTTGTAAAAAAATCAAAATGGTATGGGATAGTCGAGTTTGTACTTCGGAATTCAACTTGAATCGAAAACTCCTATGTTAGTGCTCTTGTGTAAGGCCTACTGTACATTCTGCTTATTCTGAAGAAGATATAAACATTGTTTATGACTGACATCACCATAACAGTGTCATTGCTTTTATTGTTCGGCCAAAAGGCGGTAGCTTGGATTGTCTATTTTAACGACAAGGAATTAATTTTGTCTCTACGATCAACTGGGAATAAAAGAAAACCCTTAGTTCTACATAGCGACAGAATTGCGATAATAAATCATATGAAAATGTGCCTAAATATTTGTTATTTCAAGATGTCCCAATTGATAAACCAAGTCCATCGCTTCAGTTTAATTAGGATTCAGTAGTGCTATTCTTTATTGTAGAAATGTCCCTCGGAAAATTTTGGTGAGGTGAGTTTAAAGTGAACTATCATCAGGTGGGATGCTTGCTCACCTCAAGCCACTAAACATCAAGACACTTGATAATACTGAATTCACCGATGGAGATGTTTGTACAAAAGACAGGCTCAGTCAATAAAGCCGAACAAAAATAATAAGAAAAAAACGCAAAAAATTAAAGAATTAGTTCAGAAAATTAAAGAAATAAGTTGTATTACGTTCATACCTAACCCTCTTTTGCTGATAATAGGAATATTATCAATCTGCGGAGACGGTACTAAAACTGAAATTAAAAAAGTTTTTACAAATTTAACCATTTATTAAAGTATGAATATTAAGAAAGTACCTGTATAAAAAATCCGTATATTTTTAATCAACACACCTTACAAACAAACTACCTACAAAACAAAACACAAAATCTATTTCAACCCCATAACCCACTTCTGTGTCCATGAATGAATACTAATGCTCGCCAATTCGCCCAAAAATAGTGTACAGTGTCCATTGTTACTTAATACACATGTCATTAGTATAAATTTCTACCCAAATAGCAGGGAAAATGGGTGGTATGGGGGTGGTTTCAGCCCCGTCAATGGAAAGTGTGTCGGGAGCCGAGTCGCGTCGACGCCACCGCGCCGTTCCCGTGTGCACAGCATGTTTAAAGAAAAACGTTTAGCTTTGGCTTCTTAGAATTCGAAAGAAAGAATTCAGACACTTTGAGCGTAAAAGGATTTTTGAATTTTTGTTGTTTTTGCGTTAGTTGATATAGAAGGTTAAATTGTTTTATGCAAGTCAATGGATTTTTGGAAGATCGGGGCATTTTCTTAATTCCAGTGAATGTGAGACTCCATATAACTCGATTCCTACCGGCTTCCATTCGAAGATTCGAAACAACAGCTACTCTACAGTGTTATTTTTTTTTTATATTTGGGTTTCACGATACCTAATAAAATTAAGCAATATTTTTTTCGGCTTTCCTCTTACTATAATTAATCCTTCACACACGCTAGTGACACATTACATCGGATATTTTTTTTCTATATGTGTCGCTGTTTTTCACAGACTTATACCTACTTTATTCATAAATCATTTCCTATTCATAAATAAAACCCGCGTCATTTACACTAAAAACAAAAACACATCAATTATAAACTTAGCTAGCGTGTTTGAAAAGAGAACACGATGTAGACAAGTTTCAGTGACTCCCACGCAGTTTTCAGTGCGTAGGCGACGCTGGGGCAAACACATTGGTAGTGTATTAATACAGCTTAGTCACTGTTCGCGGGTGGAGGCGCCGGCCGGCCCTCTGACGTCACACGACGGTTTACTAGACAAACGTGGCCTATGGAGGAAGGGGGGAGAAATGTTTGCATAATTTTTATTTATTTGGGTTGTTGAAACTGTTAGATGTATTCGGGGCATTCTTCTGGATGTGGTTGCAAAGTCATCACGAACGTGCAATACGTGTAAAAAAAGAAATATTGTTAACAAAAAATTTGGTAATCCCGTATCTCTTACTCCTCTCATTCTTATAACCATATATATTTTTTTAAGTTTAAAGAAAAAATAATTCATAATATTTACTGATTAGAAAATTATTATTATTAGTAAGTCAGTGCTAATAAAGTGCTCGAAGGGTATACTCATTAGACTACTAGTCTACCCACAGAGGCCATTACAAACGCTACTGATGCCGCAATAAACTTGGCCATCAACTGAAACCAAATAATCTTACAAAGAATTCACTTAAACCATCGATTTGAAAATAGAACACGAAGATACTTCTTCGTGTTCTATTTTCGAATCGATGGTTTGAGTAAATATTTGAAATATTTTATTTCTATGTTCCCTAATTACTATTAGGTAACATAGTAAATTAAAATATTTGTCTACTATGAATGCAAAAAACATTCCTATGATTGCTCCTGTTTTTCATTACAATTTTATTATTGACAATTTTGTTATTGACATAACAATTTTTATTATGATTTATAGTGATTACAAGAACGTACAAAACATCGTAAACGTAATATTTACCTACATTATTAATGAAATCATCTCCTTTATATTTTATTGTACTATTAATATTTTATTATCTGTTTTCGCGCGATTCTCACGTTTACTACCACGGGTCAGTAAACCGTAGAATGTAGTAGATTTATGTTCTAATTTCTATATGTAATTGCTATTGTCTAATGTAACACGGAGTGTATCATTTACTATGTATTGGATTTTACGTTCATTTATTTATTTATTCATTGATTTATTCAATAAAGTTCACCAACAGCATATACATCAAGGATTGGTAGTACCTACAGTACAAATACTTCTTTAATAAACAAAGCAAACTTAACATCGAGACGAAATAAAATAAAAATTAATAAAATAACAAATTGAATACTGTGTGAAGGGCACCGCCATCCTTTAAAACAGTACCATTTCAATATTACTTTGTAATTTCACTTGTTGGATTTGCAACCTTCAATGATGAGCCGAGCATTGAAAATCCAATAATACACAAGGTAAAGCAATGTTAAAATAATACTGTGTTCGGAGATGGTGGTGGGCCCCTAGAGCATACATTTAATATCACAATAGAAATTAAGTAACTAAGAGATAACTATAAAGTACTTATTCTCCAAACATCACCCAAGGCGTCATGAAATGCGTATGTCCGGGTTAGCATTTTAGTTTTACCTAAGCAATTGATAATATGATTGAGTGTTTTAATGAGCGGACCATGGACACCGATGTTAGTACAGTTAGTTGAACGAACCTGAACACTGAGACCCCCGACCCCATAGTAAATGCCTCGTAAAACACACAGTCGCCGCACTCATAAAGTCTAGCGGTAACCACTTCAATTGAAAGCGAAATTCACAAATTATTATTATTTATTTATCTACTTACATTTACCATTACGGCCATTGGCTAACCCAATGCGATAAGCATGTGCAACCATCACGCTTGTATTCCCCTTGAGGGTTGGCAGAGGTGTACGTGTAAGTATCAATGTACCACAGTTCGCCAGTATGATTAGGTCCAATATAATAGGGGGTGAGCCTATTGCCATTAACCGGGCACAAATTCTAACTCCGATGCGATAAATGTGTTTTAATCGATCATAAGTTAATTTATACTTATAACTAACATTGAACAACAATGCATTGACAAACAATGCAATCCTTGTTATCCCAATCCTATTATTTAGATATTTCGTATTTTTATTTACGTAATATAAAAGCCGCCAAAGGAAGACTTATAACAAAAATACAAAGTGTCCAGCTCATTACAATATTACACCAAATACTTCCTACCACTAATATAAAAAATAAAAGAACATCACATTACGGCAAAAACTGCCAGCAACTTCATCGGTCCATCGCACAAACGCCCACTTTCCTGAACGCGATACTTCCCATTATTATAACATCTTGTACCTACTGAAAGTAGTCCGTAACATTATTTTTGTCACCCTTAACCTTTAGAATATTGTCGGGACAGACAAACCCACGCCGCCGCTACATTTGGCTGCCAGCCAGTAAGTTACCATGAAAGGAACCGTGTTTTGCGTATGGATCTTAAGGCGGTTTTAGTCCATGCAAAGTTAAAAATATACAAACATAAATCTAAGCATTTTTGCTGTGGTGGTAAGTAGAAAAGATAACATGAAATGCTAGGATCTTGACATATTTTTCAACTGCCCCGTTGGTCTCGTGGTCGCAAGACGCGCGACTGTCCTGGGTTCGTTTCCCAGGTCGGGAAAAAACTGTTACTGAGTTTTACCATTACGAATTTCTCAGTATAAGCCCAGAAATTAAAGGCCACCTCCTTTAAGTTCTGGGTTTATATTGAGAAATTCGTGATACCCTCGTGTCTCGAAAAGGACGTAAAACCGTTTGTCCTGCGCCTGATCTCTCCCCAGTCGTGTCGGATTGCCATTGAAGATTGGAAGGAGTGCATCTGTGTTGTGCACACACTTGTGCACAATAATATCTCTGGTGTACTTGACTAGTGTCTATAGAGATTAGCCGTTGTGTTGTGACAGAAATTCGGTCGGGAGAATATTATTATTACATTTAGATACTTTTTTTTTTACTTCATACATCTGCTTTCCACGTACCTATTATAGTACCTTACTTTTAATGTATTTATTTAGAAAACCAATCAAACCAACATTCATACACACACACTGCGACAAAAACAGAATCATTCTTGGAAGTCGATTATAAAATCCGGTCGTAGCACTTTGCTACGAATTCTCGTAGCAAGCTGTTTTCTTTAATCAAATGTTCTCAAACGTGTAAAGTATCTTTTATTTACTCGTTTAGTTTTGAGAAGAGAATTTGAAGAAAATGTTTAGTTAATAATGGCTATTATTCTATTAAAAGTAGCAGGTCTTCGTTTTGCCGAATAAGTATTTGGTAGGGTCAAGCCCAACCAAATACTTATTGGCTGATTGACTTACTGATTGGCTCCTATTTTGATCTTGAACATTCTATTATTACATACTATGTATGAAACAGCAGATTTTGTTTCTAATATCTGTCGTAAAACTTTGGGAGTCTAAAATCATTTGCTGAATGCATGGTAATAGTTTTTGTTTTGATGTCTTTTTCACTACGTGTACATAAACAAGTGCATAAACTCTAGACTAGTTTCATTTATTTAATCAATTTGTATATTTAATCAATTTGTGTAGTAATTGAATTATTTGTACCAAATAATTCAATTACTTGTAGGACAATAAATTTTATTTTTCTTTTTTTCTCTAAAAGATTTATGGGTTCAAAGATTTACCATGTCAAAAGAAACAAAAACATTTTCTAGAATCCACATTACAAATTAATTTGCTGAACGAATCTGATAAGTCTAACTGCAAATAGTTTCACTAAAGCCATTGAAAAGGTCATCACATTAACTTGACCTTTGACATTTGGTTGTATTTTTCTACCCACATATTGAAGTGTTGGCTACGTGCCAAGGATTTTGACGTAGGCATTCCTTGGACATGTTCATTCATAATTTTCTTTTGCGTGGGAATTTTGTGGCTGGATGACTTGCATGACATCATTGCCTGTAGTACCTAATATGTTTTATAACATTAAATGTGCCCACGTTACACATAAAATGACATTACTCTGCCTACGTCTTTGCGTACAATCATCAACCCCCTTATAGACCTAGTTCGGGGTTAAGTATTGAATTACCGATCCCTTTTATTGCACCTCCTCAAATCACATTATCAATCTTTTTATGTAACATAGAGCCATGCTAAAGTTTATATAAAAAAAATATCTTTCACTCCATGATGGCACACACTATGGTTGTCTGTCAGTTACTCATACAGTCAATCACAGGCCTGTTTCTTGTTTATATGATAGACATGCAGTACCGCCATTTGCGAAATACCAAGTTTAAGCTAGAGCTTTCAAGCTAAGATTTAATTAAAAGATTTCCTATGAAATTTTCATTCGGGCACAAGAGGCATTTAACGAAAATACATTCAAATAGGGCTGTAGAATTGTATAAGAGACCCAGTTAGCAAATGAACCGTCTGGATGGGGCACGGAGTAGAGAGTAAATGGAGTAATCATAGGTATAATTCTGCAGCGAGTCCAATGCACCATCTATCTATAATTGGCGCGGAAAATAAAACTGCAATTATTGATATTCAACGGCGCTGTACTATAAGGATTTTGTTTACCCTAGAATCTTATAGGCATGTACTATTTTCTACTCAAATTAAACTTGGATGTTGAGATATTCTTGGAACTATGCAAGAAAATCCACCCATCAGCCATTCAGTCTGTCTGTCTGTAAAGTCCCTATTGTTCTATTTTAGAACAGTGTTTATTTTATTTCGCGTACATAAATCATAAATTATTAAAATTGGGTTTAAACATGGGTGCAACTGCCAGATCCTCTACAGATAGCCCACAGGGTTATACTCCCTTTGTTACTACTCTGTGGTTTGCGGGTTCATCGCATACGAATTCAATTTATGCCGACCGCGAATCGGGAATTGTATCGCGCACATTTTGTTCGTAGCTTTGTTCATTTACGTAAGCTGACGTTGCTGTTTTCGATTATTATTTCGTTTTCGAATTCACTTTTGTAATGGAAATTTTATTTTGTGTGTCGTAATAATTTCGTAGGGGTCACATTAGATATTATTTGTATTATACTTTATAGAAACTTGTTAAGCATGGATGTAGGGGCTTATTACAATAACCCTCACAAAAGTAAAAGAAATAGAAAAAGTATATAAAATTCGCTGAACAAAATACAAGTACATTCTTCTTACTCCGCAAATATTTACGTACAAAGAACAAAAATACTAAAACCATTCCTTTGCCGTGTACAGAGAAACAGATTCAAGTATCATTTGAAAAGTTTATATTAAGATCATACAAGAAGTCGTATAAAAGAAGGTGAAAAACAATAGCGAAGTATATCCTGAGATTCGAAGTCACTGTCTGAAAAACAGGAAATTTAAGAATCGCGACGAATAAAAACAAAAACACGACGTTGGTATTTCGAAAATCGAATCATACGCGCCATAACATGATTTGTTTGGAAGCGCGCACCTGCTAAATGCTGACTCTGAAAATGTGACGCCCTGGCGTTTTTACGACTACGTTTGATGATGATTAACGAGATATCTTCGATTTTTATGCGACGTCTCTAGAGTTTTGGAGTTTATTATACTCATAATGCAGATTGTGGTCATATTCTCCAGACCGATTTCGGTCACCGCGGCTTCTCTCAATAGAGACTAGTCAAGTATGTAAAATATATTATAGTGGACAAGTGTGTGCGCAAACACAGGTGCACTCTCTTATACCTAGTTTTTATAGTCCGATGAGACGGCTATCCGACCCAGCCGGGGAGCAAGGCTAAGTAACGGGGGTGTTTTACTACCAACTTCCAAACTCTGGGCTATTACTAAGGAATTCGTAACCCTCTAACAATACTTTTTGCCCGACCTGGGAGATGAAGCCAGAACCGTACGCTCTACAGTCTAACTTACGACCACCACACAAAATGTGGTAATAAAAAAGTGACTGGTACAATGGTACATATTACAAAAACTCTAATTCCTTAGACATCGAAAGGGTGAATAAATTTACGAAAAGCTTGAAACCCTAGAAAGTTTTCATAAATTATGATTCACCAATATCCTAAAGCCTTTTCAAACGAAATTGAGCCATCGAAACAAATAAAACTCAAAGCATTTAGTACCAAAACCCGATTTACTTTAAGAAAAACAATCCTACTATTTACAGCTCCGTCTTACAATGTAAGTGGGTAAGTTCTTATTTATCAGCACCTGACAAAACTTCCACGATGCCTTCCCGTTGCAATAAAAGATTATTTTTAGGAAACCACGAACCATTGGCTGGATGTATTTTTCTGCTGACATAAGAGAGAATATTTCTACGTAAATTATGATCGCGGTGTTTACAACTCGTCCTGTTTTATCACCATTTTGTAATATTAAGTTTAACGTGTACGTTACTAGAACGTCAACAAATTTTACAATACATTTTACGCTTTATTTACTGTTGTTTATTGTAGTGTGTGATTTGAAAAGAGTACAAATAAAAGCGAATAAATGAGTTTATTGTTAATGTTTGCATTCTGGAGTAATTGGATTTTGTTTTCATTGTTTTCATTTTAATAGCATTGGATGGCAAACAACCCGACGGCCCACCTGATGTTAAACGGTCATCGCTGCCTATAGACATCTGCAATACCAGTGGCCTTGCAAATCCCATGTCCAATCCTTGTCGTATAATTACAGCGGCACCCTTCAAACCGGAACGCAGCAATACTGCTTTGCAGTGGACATAGGTTCGGACGAGCTCCTTTACAAGAAGCTCTACTGCTATTAAAACTACTACCACTATTGTTGGGGCAGAAGACATATTTTATCTGGTATTTCATCTCGGGCTGCACTAAAATAGCGCACTGTGTAGTCAGATAGCTACAACGTAGTCGAATGCATGAATAATGCTTTCTTTGCTATAAATCTGTAAAAAGTTTACGCAGATACTATAAATGAACAGTTATGACTTTTATCAACCTGCACACAGACTATGGTCTATACGTATATGAGTGATATTGCACAACAAAATAGTCTTTACATAAAAACACCATTTTGACAAAACTAATCTAGGGGGCAATTCTACTTAGTTTTGGACACAATCGCATTTTAATCTGAGTCTTAACTGGGCTGCGGGTTGTTCGAAAGAGATACCGCGCCCCCGGAACGCAAAGGGCACATGAAAGGAACATAGACGGGTTTTAGTCAGTAAAAGTCTGACACTCCCTCCCGCCCCGCCCAGGGCGGGAGAAGTTATTCGATGATTTCCCGTCTTAAAATAAAAAAAACTGAGTCTCAACTAGATTTTGAACATTTTAGTTCAGGAGAATTGGCTTTCAAGTCAAAAACAAGGGTCTGTACACAGCTTAAATTTATAACTAAATGTTCTTACATTGAATCGTAAAGTAGTGGACATTGTATGCATTGTATTATGATTGTGTTATAGGTATGCAATCCAGCTCATAAAGTTTCAAATCCACCCATGAAATAGGTAATACTGTGAAACTTCTGCTCTAAATATCCCGTGATGCATAAAATCCTGAATAACATCTGCAAACAATATTTTAATATTCACGTAAAAATACAAACGTTAAAATGACATTAAATCATATTAGCTCTTTGAGCGTATGGTTCACAAAAATAAGTTTCACAACAATCATTTTTATTACCACTTGTTTGTTTTATGACCCATATTTTTTTGAAGACGAAATGATTTCTCGAAAACTTCTAAACAGTTGTACCTAGTTTGTTCATTGTTTGTTAATAACCATAATAAAAAATCGTGAATAGATCTAAATAGGTTAAGGGATTAATTTATAACCCATCGATTTAATATATTAAAATGTTCATTACGTATTCATTGTTATTCAAATTATTGAAACACAATTACATTAACTTTCGTTTCATTAAACTTATGCATAGCATGGGAAAATTGTAAAGATGAAGTTTATTTTATGGTTGGCTTATAATGCAGAGACACTGCTTTGTGGGTAATCGTACAGAAGCTGTTTTGTATAATTTTGTCACGAAGATGGAATGGTAATATTGGTCAAAGTTTTCATAAACCTAAGTTAAATTAAAGTACAAATTGAGGATTTTTAAGTAGTAGAGCTCTCTGTGAAGGAGCTCGTCCGAGAAAGTACTACCACTTTTTTCCGGTTAGAAGGGCATAGGTGCCGGTGTAATTACAAGCTCATGAGACATTTCAACTTTTTCTCTGGGATATCAACGCATTTGTAAGGCGTCTGTTATTGCAGATGTCTTAACATCAGGTAAGCCGTCGTCAGCTTGTTTGCCATCCAATGACATAAAAAAAGAAGTATGGGTGATAACTCATTTCCATTGAAATTTTACTCACAGATAACCACTATTTAATTTACCGCAACTCAAAGTACCAACCATAATTTTTCTACCCAATTATTGAGTGGTCTGTCGAAAAACGTCTAGAGATCAGGCCACCCGACCAGATAAGCTCCTAAATAAAACTGTCGTCGTTAAGTCAAGTAAGTAAAGGTGTTTACAACATAAAAGGCCCCGATGTATAAGTCATATCTGGTCAATGAGACAGCCGACGAAACGGCTGATTGATACCTAGTTAAGCTGAGACGTTAAATTTTTATGTCACCAATCAATCAATTTTAATTCTTCACTTGGGGGAGCTAATGAATTGTATGGCTATTATGGACGTTGTGATGCCTGTTTGAATAATGTACTTTAGTTTTTATTCATGTGGATGAAATTCCTGATTATATTGATTCTGTTTTGAAAAATTTTGTTACATTTTTTATTAAAAAATAGACAGCAAGACATATTTTCCGCGGGTGAAAATTTCAATGCACTTTCGCATACATTAAAATGTCTAGGAAATCTACATTCATATATGCTTTTTGTAGAATTGAAACCATATTCGTTTGTTTTTTTTTTATTTGCCTATTTTCTAATCATCCCGCTGCAGGGCATAGGCCTTCTTTTTCTCCGGTTTATGAAGTTGTTATCAATATATTATTACAGCCAGATAGACAAATTAACATATACCATGATATTTTAGGAAATAATATAGAAGCAGATATGTGTGAAAAGTGTTTTTTAAGCTTTTTTAAAATTCTATGACAACGAAACGGTTTAGCTTTAGGTCGATTAGTTAAGTTTATTACTCTGTCACCAAACCGTTCACTGGTATATTGATGTATCGCTATATTTCCGTAAATCAACGCAGATAACTATGAATAGGCCAATAAAAATACAGTTGCCGAACTTTTCATAAAGTAAGTTGTCAATTTTCCAGACAGATAAAGAAAGCTGTATATTGATTTATGTGAGAAAGATACAATTCATGTGCAAATGTTTGTTTATAACGCATAATAATATCGTCATTATATCTTTATTGATTTTCATATCAGCCATTGATCTTTGTTTTTTGACATACGAGAGAATTTATCTGTTAAGTTTCTCTCTGATATTGGAATCCGTAGGTGGTTCGGGTCAGTGAATATTTTTTCAATTACTTTACATTTTACAAGCCTTACCTCATGTATTTTCTTTGTGTCTCGTATGTAGGTTAAATGCATCGGTATAAAGAGCTATTGAAGCAACGCTTTGTTCCGAGTGCAATACAACATTCAAATTACATTGTTTGTGACCGAGAAGAATTGAATATGATTGAAATTAACAGCATGTAAGTGTTGAATATAAGCCATTGAATAGAAAATGAACTATGATTTTCCTCGTGTTTTCAATAAAGTACATTTTTTAAAGTGCTATAAAGAAATTTGCATAGCAGTCGTTTAGTATGATACAATATTTATTGCCACAGACGATAAGAGAACGTGATTTAAGTTAAACTATGGAAATATAGACTTTATAGTTATTTATGGTTTATGCGGTTATAATTTGTGAAAATTTGTCTTTGGAATGGGAACTTATGATAGTATATGAGATGGAACTGCGAATAGAATCGTGTCGTAAGTTTTATCATGCTGATTTACAAATTATAAGTCAATGGTTGAGTTAATTTGTTTCATATTTAACGTTTGACAGCCTTAGGTGTTATTTTTTATTGCCGACATATTTTTGTTTAACTGGTCTATGGTACTTGTCAAGTCCGTTAGAAACTGATAAGATATATCACGTGTATATGAGAGGCTATACGATTGAGGATTAATTATTTTTGGCCTATTTGCCTGAGTTTACATGAGGATTTTTTTTATTTGTGTTTATTGGCGCGCTGGTTAAACTGACAAGGTAGCTAATTAATTTTCACTTTCAAATACTATTTAGTGCACTTGTAGGTATGCATATAAACCACCGCATGCATACATACAAAGTTGTATTGTAAGATGTATTTTATTGACATAATATTAATTAGAATTTATGCAAAAATGACACAAAGAGGAAAGCAGTAATCATTGAATTGAAACGAATGTTATACAATGTTGAATAAAATCCATACGTAAGTTGTTTTATACCTACGTGTTAAAAACTAACTTTCAGTTAAGGTTTCGAGTGCAAGTGGGCCTTAGCGTCATAAAAAAAGTGTTTCACCAGTTTTAAGAGTTAAAACTATTCAGGTTACTTAACGGCATTGCAGATTGTGTGTACAAGTAACGACTGACCGTGTTTTATAATACCTACCAATGCGATAATTATATGGACGCGAGTCCTAATCATATGTACGTAGTTTTTACAACGAATAAACAAGTAATAAATCTAACAAAATAACTGTACGTTGACAAGGAAGTTGGTCTAGTTTGTTCGCTCATTACTTTTTGTCGGTATTTTTTTGTCCAACTATATTTGTATATAATTTTTTTCTTTGTGATGGAACGACCGATTTAATTATATAGAAATAATACACTAATCGTACACTAGTTTTTTATAAGGTCTTTGGTTGTGTTTCCTCAATTCCCAGACCTTGGGTCGCCCAGATGTTCTGTGACATGGAGCTACGCAGATATTAGTTGGAGTGGATTTAAATTTCAAATCGTGAACGAGGAAATGTACAGAGGTTGTTTTGATTCAAGGAACTTACATTGCTATTAATCTGATTCGGATGTGTATTACCTATATTTCCGGTGCAATATGTAGTTTATGATTCTGTGAAGGCTTGGCCACAACGGAGCGTACCACTTGGGGTAACGGTTGCAGTTGCTGGGGCGGTTAGAATGTGGTGAATTATTCTCATGATCGGCTCCACACCAAAGCGGGCATGTAACCTAAACGTACCGGCGAACTGTGGGTGTATATTGGTACACCTCTGCCTAATCCTTCAGAGTATACAGGCGTGATGGTGTATATTATGTATGCATCTAGTAATTTTCCGTGAAAACTTTTATTTTATTACACTTCAGGAAGTCTTGGTGGGTTGCATTTACATCTCATCTAATGACAACCACACTCAAACTGAACTGAGAACTGTAAAACGTGGCATGATTTATTTAAGAGTTTTTTTTTTACTAATTATTCGTTAATAGGATTTATAGAACAAACCAGAGTTCTGCCAACTCTGAGAATATAAGACAATACAATACAATATATAGAGGTAAAATATAAGAAATAAATTAAATTGAAACCTATTTTTAGAGTAATTATGTCATGTTTCCAAAATTAAATTGGCAACCTCATTGGAAGTTCATTACCACAAGTCAACACTGGACACAGCTGATGACAAGTTCAGTTATTTTAATTTTAAAAACTTATTTCATGAAAAAAAGGTAGAACCAAAATGGGATTCAGGCGATTCACCTTATATGGAAAGTTGATGCATATTCACCGCAATTCTGATGCTTATGAAAATTGGAACACTAGAATTTGGGCATAACTTACTGCAGGGTCATATTATTAAAATCGGCGTTTGAAATATGAAAATAATAGCAGAGTGAAAGTAAATACCTCGTTGGCAAATAATTTGTCCCGGGAAGTATGTCTATGTACGAGCAATAATACTATAAATTTTATGTCAGACTGACAGCTGCTCTGCTTAGAGCATATCCGAGGTGGTTATGAGCAAATGCAGATGCTTCAGACTAATCATCATCTTTATCGGTCATCATGACAGAATTGCTACGGCCAGAATCACCACAAAAATTTCAACCGTCAGCTGATAGCACGCCGTTCGCGATCCGTCAACTTTTTAACCTAATGACAGGTTAAAAACTTGACGGATCGCGATATTTAAGAAATATTTTACCACCCACGATTTAAAGCTGCAAATTGAATGGCAAATTATTTGCTGTGCCGAAGCCATGCTCTTATAATAAACGGCTTGATGAATGACCATACATCTTAAAACGCATTTAGCTCAATTGAAACACTAAACTAACAAAAATATCTGTCTACGTATTCTTCGTAACTCTGCGTCACCTAGATTACTTAGCAACGCACGCGGCACGCTGTCTGCCGAATTGATTACACTACGACTATTATGTGCCACAGTTTTTGCGCCACACAAAGCCTTGTCGTACATCATAATGCTACAATGAACATCGACGAAGCGACAAGACGTGCTCCACAAATAAAACGGTTAATTAATCTGGCGGGTTTCAGACTGTTGCTGTAAGGAAATTATGCAAAAACGTCGCACCTGGTTATCGGTTGGCGACAGAGTCGTTATTCTGTAGCGACACTTTTTGTCGGGCTCTTTATTTTGATTGTTCTCGTTAATGAGAGCGATAACTCACGTTTACTTTTGAGGAGACTAACAAAAAATGTTTTGGTTACCTGATATTTTGTGTATGATGGTGTGTCATGATTTGTAATGTTTAATAAGAGTGTTTCATTTATACTTGCGTGCAAAATAATTGGCCCACCCCTTTTTTTCTATTTGAGGGAGGACACCTCAAAAATTTAAATTGAAATCAATTTACACGTACAATTTCCAATGACGTTAATGATATCTTTCCTTTCCATCTACCAAAAAAACATTAAAAAGCACGGGGTGTGTCGATATTCTTGCACGCAATAGTATTATTTAGGATAAGTTGTAACAGAAAAAGTTATAAGAATAGTCACAACGTTGTCGCCTTGAGGACAAGAATCTTATTTATGTTAACATAAACAATAAAAGCTTTCCACCATGATCACGCTAGACTAGACTTAGCACCAAACTTAGACCTCTTACTATTGAAGGATTACAACACGAGAGTGTTTACTGGAAGTGTCAAATAGAAAACGTAGATCAATCGTCACTGGCCAGTTTGACAGGTGGCGTAAAATGGAACTAAAAGGAAATTTGTACTGAGTTTGACATTTAAATGACGTTTGCCTTCACTACATACATACCATCGCGCTTATATTTCCCGAAGGGTTAGGCAGACGTGTACTAATTACACCCACACTTTGCGGGTATGTTTTAGGTCCCATGTAATAGGGGGCCAGCCTATTCCAATTAACCGGGTACAAATCCTAACTCGGAGCTGCTACTGAGAATCTCCTAGAAAAAAAACCAATAAAATTTTGCTAGACCTGGGAATCGACCCCAAGACCTCTAGCAAGGCAGTTATACTGAATTTGACATTTAAATGACGTTTGCCTTTACAAGTACAGCCCAAATGACATGTCAAGTTATATTGGTGAATCTACTGAATTAAGCGGTCTATAGTTAATTTTATTAACTGTGTATAGTAACATGAGTGTCTCGAAATAAGTGACACAAAAAATATGAGGTTTTCAAGTGTTTACGACGCAACGTTGCCTACTTAGCGAGTATTGTACTGTGACGTTTACGATATTACGTTGTCACTCTGAATTGTGTTGTTTATTATTATATTTACACAAGCAAATTCTTTTTGTATGTATAACGTTATTGTGTTACGCTGAATATTATGGTAGGTACGCATTTTGATATTAGATAAAGCATTATACAGTAATATTTTTATGATGTGATGTTCTGAGACTGGATTTTATAAATCTGAAGAGTTTTTTTTGTTTGTTTGTTTGTTTGTGTGTATGTTCAATCGTGCTAATCTCTGGAACTACCAGCCGGATTAAAAAAAAATATTTCATTGCCAGATTTATGAGAAACAGTTTAAGCTATATAATATCACGCTACGACACACGGGAGCGGAGCAGTAACCAAACACGTACCTAATTAAACGTGGGTGAAAAAAATCAAGCGGCTGAAGTTGCGGGCAGCAGCTAGTGTAATTACATCAGGATTTATCCATAGATTTAATTTGTATTTATCCGAATAAACTGTACTTACATTCAATATTTTGACAGTAATAATACCTTTAATTCCATTATCAAACGTTCGCCACAACCGCAACCCTAAATGGACCCGAAAATAAAATGTAATGATTTGGAAAGTCCCGTATTCCCGAATAGCAACGCATCCGATTGACCACAATGCCAAGAATTATTGCCCATTTGACACCTATTGTGGCAATCATAATAAGATTTATTCAATAAATTGTTCTTGTTTGACAGGACACGTGGCAAAAATATTTCTTTACAAATACGTAGAGCAGATGTTGAAAGCTGTCATTCTATTAAAATTATTATTCTATTGTATTTCTTACAATTTGTCAGGCAGAGGTCATAAGAATTATTACTGAAACGAATCCCGTTCTTTCTTATCGATAAATAATTAACAAAATGAACTATTTATTGATGTCAAGAAAGGGATTCGCTTATTCGGTTATACAACATTTATTATCTCATTTATTCATAGGTATAACATATAAATAAAAAAAATATAGTCAATACAAAATAAAATTTGAATACAAAATGTACATGAATAGTCTAATAAATTACAACAATTACAATACACAATAGAACATTTTAAAATTTATAAAACAGTGTATTCTTTTTTTTTCATACCTATTATTATAATGTTCACTCTTTGGTGTTGAAAATTGCCTTATAATTGAACAAGTAAATAATTAAATCGCTCCACATATCAGCATCAGCATATGAGCATCCAGTTTTTTGCGACATCTGCCAACACTTTCTAATTGATATTAAACTTTATACCACAAAAAATACAGATCAAATTCCAATCACAGATAAAGATGGCCATTGTCCATTCCGTGACGAATATAGTCGTTCGATTTTGTGCGGAAATAGACCAATTTAGGCGAGAATTATACGTTTCCTATTTATGTTATTTCGGGGTGACAGAGTTGGTCATTTCACGGCGCGGCGCTAGGGGGAGTGATGAATGCATTCGATGATGTAGGTAAATCGATTAGTTCTCGATTTGGGTCCCCTTCACTAATATATTTCCACTAATTGTCGCTTCTCTTGTTAAATTAATAGCGGCAGATGAACGGTAAATGGTTTTGGATTTATTGAGATTCAGCTGTTGTGGTTGGAGTGTAGTTAATCTTATTAAGAGACAGTTTATTGATGGGGTTTTCTAATTGTATTATTTTGAAATTTTTATACAGAAGACTGGATATTTGAATGTTGGTCACATAGAGGGTGGACGTTGTTCAGCTCCATGAGTATTTTCTCTCCCTGAAAGATTGATACATTGATTTAAAATCAGCTTGTATAGTATACATAAAAGACAGATTTATTTACGTTATTAATATTAACATGTACAATATATATAAAGGCATAGAATAAGATATTATACAAAAAATAATAAATAAAAGAAACTGAAACTACACAGCAAAAAAAATCTCCGCATCGCTGGAAACCGGGAATGTCCCCAAAAGACTAGCGGCATTGCCACGTTGGATGGCAATCTAAGCCTCTGGTCAAGGCGAATTCCAGATATTAAAAACAAAACAATAACAAATGAAACTCGAGAGAGATCGAACGCTGCCTGTCTTTTCACCCAGAATCACCACCAATCAATCAATATCAAACAAAATAATTGTAAGATCATCATTTCAGCCGCAGGACGTCCACTGCTGGACATAGGCCTCCCCCATTGATTTCCAAAAAGACTGGTTGGAAGCGGCGTGCATCCAGCGTCTTCCTGCGGTCTTAACCAGGTCGTCCGTCCACCTTGAGAAGACTTTGGCGCCAACTAAAAGAAAATCAAACACATTAAGCTTGTCTGTTTTACTCTTTGCATTATACTGCCTTGTTACGCCTCTGTACGTTACTAAATCTATGCCTATCAAAGGTCTTGATTAAAACGTTAAATTCCACTCTTTAATATTCTAAGTCGTATCATCATCTGTTGAAACGTAGCTATAAAACGGACCACAGTGGTCGCAAATACGTACGTGAGTAAAATAAACATACAGCTATAACTATTATTATTTTATGTAGTGTTCTACAGCGAATATAGAGTATTGCGTGGGAGATCTAACGTTTTGTATGCTGGAATAAAATGGTTGCGGTTTTTGTACGACATTTTTTGTAGCTTTTATCTTCTATTTTTGTAACTTTATTGTTGCTTTTTTTTTGTTTTTATGTACTTTTACCTATTTGTGTAACCTATCTACTGTTGTACAGTTTTATTTTAGTTGAGTCTTCATATAATTATATACGACGCTGCTTTGCGGCAGAAATAGCCGTATAGTATATTTGTGGTTTGGTGGTAGTATTTCCCCGCCGGACAAGCTTCACAAAGAGCTCTACTACTACTAATTAATAAGAATAAATAAAAGGTGAAAACCAAGTACATATTATATAAAATAAATGTAGTTAGGGACACAGCACACACGCTACTTTTAGTAGCGCGAATCGGCGAATTTGCAACTGTATCGATACTGCAGCGCGTTTTGGCGACTCTCTGCGATCGATCGCAGCTGCCAAATCGCGCGATTTAGCGATGCTGTATCGCGTTTTGGCGACTAACTGCGTTCGGACGCAGTATCGGAATCCCGAACTGTTCCGATGTTAGATCGGGTCGGCTGTAGTGTTGCTGATCCATTGTCAATTATCGATAGTTTGCCGATTTGCAATGGTATTGTTTATCCCACTAATTTTATAAATGCGCATGTTTTAGGTTAGTTAGGTGGTAGGTTAAGTGTTAGGTGGATGATGGATGGAAACATTCATCCATCCATGCTCAAAATGCATAAGTTTGTGAGGTCAGAAACTTCGCATTTTTTACATTACAATTACAATAAATGGATGGATGGATGTTTTCATCCATCCATTCATCATCCATCTATGCCTCCTCACAAACATTTGTATTTAAAATCCTACTTATATTATAAATGCAAACGTTTGTGTAAAGGGATATATGGATGATGGATGGAACCATCCATCCACCCATGCTCAAAATGCCAAAGATTGTGAGTTCAGAAGCTTTCGCATTTTTTATATTATGAATACAATAAAATGGATGGATGGATGTTTTCATCCTGGATGGATGAAAACATTCATCCATCCATCCATCCCTCCTCACAAACTTTCGCATTTAAAGTCCTATTAATATTATAAATGCGAAAGTTTGTGCGGTTGGATTAATGGATGGATGTTTGCGTAATGTAAGACGTGAACTGGTTATAGGATGTAACCAATACCGCCTCCGGAGCGATTGACATTTTCGGTTTATCAATATTGCAGGCAGCAGTGCAGCTTCATTAGAATCTATCGTAAGTGTGTAGCTTCGTCAAAATCACAACACAACACTAGTCGCATTATGTTCCACATAAAGGTCTGCCCCCACGACCGATAGTCGGGCTGATTCTCGGTCGTTTTTTCTCGCCGGCAAAAAGTCTGTAAAAAGTCGGCCCGATTATCGGGCCGATTTTTGAAAGTTTTTTTGAGTACATACACCCTGACACACCCTCACACACACGCGGAACTGTGGGTAATGTCGTACCTTATAGTTCCGAGACAGCGACACGCCGGCTGACGCTGAAAACCAGCGCTGTGGTTCCGTGTCTCGTGCACGGGCCACGGCTTTATGCTGAAAGTCAGCCTTTTCGCGCGGTAGTAGCGCATTATAGATTATTGTTTTTGTTATTTTTATTTTTGTGTTGTGCGTCGCTTTCGCGAGAATAAATGGTTTTTCTCTCTTTCTTTTTTACACACAGACAGCACAGACAGATTTTCAGTTTTTCAGTGGGACAGTTTTTTGTTAGTTTTGATTATCGGTCGTGGGGGCAGACCCTAATTATGTCAAAACGCTGCGATCGGCATCTTACAGTGTGCGGGGGGGTAGCGATTAGTCGCTGAATCGCGCTACCGAAAAGCGACTAAATCGCTGCGATTGGCGATTTCAAGTGTGCGGGGGGTAGCGATTAGTCGCTGAATCGCGCTTCCGAAAAGCGGCTGATCGCCGATTCGCGCTACTAAAAGTAGCGTGTGTGCTGTGTCCCTAAACCAGATATTGTAAAAAGATTTTTCTGAAAGAGCAACTATAAAGTTTCTACTGCCCATCTCTTTCCATAGGAATTTCGAAATTGGCATTTTAATTCTTCGCTATATGAAACTGCTTTTTCAAAGGCGTAACTAGATTTAATTCTTTTTTCTTGTCTATGACGTTAAAACGTCCTTTTTAATGTCTGATTTTCCTATAAATGAATTTCAAAAGGACCTAAATATTCATTATACGCCTTTGACTTTAGTTCTCCATTTTTTTCCCCCAAGATCAGGGACACACGCGTCACTTACTCATGCGCTCTAAATACCTCAATCAGAACCGATTAACGATCGGCGCGTGCGCTGCCCACCGAACTAATTATTTACATCTACACTTCAACACTAATATTATAAAGAGGAAAGTAAAAAACATAAAAAATAATAATTTATACTTATGTAATTTAAGTGAATAAATGAGAATAATAATATACACTAATGCGACACATTTCCTTTCCTAGAAAATGTAAACAATAACGCGAATTTGATAAAATTTTGATAAAACTACCCACTTGTTATTTAAGCGCCACTTAAGAGCTAGATAATTGTGTAAATGTACGATTTGCGTATAATTGCTTTAATAGATAACAAACAATAATAGACTGTAAATTAATGTAAATAATAATTAATGTGCAAGGGGGATTACCTTAGAACTTTAGTTGACATTTAGGTCACTTAAGAGGCACTTGAACTAGATGCTATGTTTAATATTAGCATCCTTAAATTGTTAATCGATTGTAAGTGCTTATGTCTAGAGTCTAGACGTAAAATATTAATATACAAATAGTGTGCTTGTTGGAATGTTGTCTAATTAACTGAATTACAAAGCAGCCTTAAATTTTTGTTATTGCTATTTTCTTTTGTTTTTAAATGAACAACTTTTTGGGTAAAACAGTTATTACTTTTAAGCAAGTGCATTAAGTACGTTCTAAGTTTATCTTCTGTGACGTCGGTGAAGGAAAACAGTAGTGAGGAAACGTCGACCTATAAATAAATAAGAACTCTGAAATCACTGATCTACTTAAGCGTGGTGATCGGTGCTCGTGCCTTCCCTTTATGTGAAAAGGCATTTGCTCCGGTTGATTTAATTTTACGTTTTATCATTCCAGCTCTTCATTGGACACCACAATGTATAATCCAAAACATCGAAGTTATAAAATATACCCTCACGCCTGTATTCCCCGAAGGGTTAGACAGAGGTATACCAATGTACACCCACAGTTCGCCTGTATATTTAGGTTCCATGTAATCCCATTCATACAAATTTTATCACCGAAATATCCAACATTTACGGCTGAAAAAATATAACGATCTTTAGGTACTTTAACAAGTCCTAATTTCAGTACCGACCTATATTTCCAAAAACAATGTTGAACTTCAAGATCTTTATCAAAACTAAAACGCATTGAATCTTTCTGACTAGGTGAGCGGATATCCTTACGATGTTTTTTCCTTTTCTACTATTCACACAGGATTCGATAAAACTCATGGACCTTAAACAATAGTCCTAGTTGAACCTGTCTACGAAAAAACAAAGTAATCTTACTTCATAGAAGTTATTATTCGGTCTGTTATGGCAGACGTTGCGTAGGAAAAAAATATCGTGTTATTTTTTACAAGTAGCTTCAAGACATGGTAGTAGGTAGGTAATGTGTGTTTAGAACTTGGTTAGACAATTTGGAGGTAAAATATTTCTACCTATTTGGGCACACGTGTAAATTCTTGTGCAGTATATTAGCGTTTAATTGGTACATTGATTTAAATTTTACATTTTCCAAATACGTTCTTTCAGCTAAAGAGTGGCTAACTATTTATTTCAATTGATATATCAACAAGAAAACGGCCACTTAGGGCCGATGCCTGCCGGGGCTGCGGGTTGTTCGAAAGAGATACCGCGCCCCCGGAACGCATAGGGCATATGAAGGAACATAGATGGGTTTTAGTCAGTAAAAGTCTGACACTCCCTCCCATCCCGCCCAGGGCGGGGGAAGTTATTTGGCGATTACCACCTATAAAAAAAAAGCTCGCAACTTAAGAAGACACATTGCATATGAAGCATTAAGAACATTGTGACCAGGATTCTATAAAAACCAAATTTAAAAAAAAAGAGTGACCGTGGAGTTGCTTCCACGATCTTCTCCGACCCACCTACGTTTTGGAACGACAAACTAGCTTTAACATTCTGCCTAACTTCTTGACAGTTCAAAAATGCCTGTAAATGGTCAAATTCAAATAAATGCTTTGGACTTTGACCTTTTTATTACCAGCCAGCTATGAAAACCTACCAAATAGTATATCAATACTCAACGAGTAAACCGGGGTAGGACTTTTAATATAACCACATTAACACAGGCAACACCGCGACAACAGTTAGTCTCATCTATAAAGTCCGTTGTAAGGAGGTGAGTGCGTGACTGGCAACACACAAGCACACTTATACAACTTGTTTAAGACACATTAAGATTTGCACGCACTTGTCTAAGCACTAGAACTTACGATTAAGCTACTAAGTATTGTGGTTTTTGTGTAATGAGGTTTCCTGTTTGTCGTTTATGTTTGTCTATGTTTTCCTGTGTAGTTGTTTTTGATTTAGCTATGTGTATATATTTTTTAAATATATGTACGTAATCTTAGCATAGGTTTGTAAATGCTTTTGTTGAAAACTGCAGTGTTCTAATAATTACTTTGGGTAAATGGAATGATTACAAATATTTTTTTGTTTAAAAATATTATGTATGGAGTTTCTTGCTCATTTGTCTCCATACGAAACTTTTTTAATAGGCAAAAAGGTTCAATTTTATTTCTTTTAAATGACGTTCAAAAGTACCTTGAAATTGGACTAATCGAAGTAAATGATTTGACTTGACTTGGCAAAATTAAATAAAATTTTTCGCAGTTGCATTAAATTATAAAATAATTATCCTGCGACCAAATTTTATATATCTGTAAAATATCTTCATATTTTATGGGTTCTACAATAAATACATGTATAATCTTAATTACTTGGTCATAAAAATCTAAGAGAGAGAGGGAGAGGAAGAGGGAGGCCAAAGAAAAGATGGATGGATTGTGTGAAGGATGATATGAAAAAGAAAGGAGTGAGTGATAGCATGACGGCTGACAGGATGGTATGGAAGAAGAAAACGTGTTGCGCCGACCCCAAGTAACATGGGATAAGGGCAGGAAGATGATGACTTGGTCATAAAAATCAAAATTGTAACTAGCTAGAATCACTTCGAAAATAGGATAATACCTATGTTACCATGCTCCCAGTACAATTTTTCCAGATCTAGAAATAAATCATTCAGTCGACCTAATTTCGGGCATCCCACAAATTGAGGCACAGACTTTTTTCTCCCAATAATTAAGTAACTCGACCCCAATTAGAGGCGTCAAGGATACTATGACATACAATTTGATCGAACTTTCCCCGAATTACTCTTTATTGGCTATCGAGGTTTATGGATTGACATCGGTTTCGCAGTTACATGGTAATTGTTCATTGAAAATAATGATGCAATGACGTCAGATATAGGTGCTTTCTTTTTGAGTGACTAAGGATTTTTGAGTGGTCGACTATTAGGTGGTGAACCTGATGGTACTGGTTATAAACAGTCTCTGAAGCAGCAGAGTTGCGTTGTCAAAGATAATGTTGAATTGTCCCATGTGTGTGGTTATTGCACCAAAATTTATACCCTACAAACCTGTTGGTTTATAGCAGAAATTTATAGTATTGTACTTTGTTGATTGTACAAGTTTGGCTTTAAATCTATTTGATGAGAGAAGAATGAGTTTTAGCATGCTACAACTCCCTACTAGCTCGCAAAGCTCTACTCTCTTATTCTACAGTAAAGTTAACTTGTATAATCATAAGATCATAATTATCACCTATTATAATCATTTTACTTTAGCGTCTCACTGGGTTAAGGCCTCTTCACATACAAAGAAACTACGAGCATTGATCACCACACTTGCTCAGGTCGAATTGAAAATTTCTGACTTAACTATAATAAATTATAAATCCAGGTTTTCTCATGAAATTTTCCTTTACCGATCTTCCGTAACTTCTTTATTAATTTTGCTACGATTCTAAGGAACATGTAGAAACATATTCTTAGCGATCTATCCTGTAGCTCTATCTATATTTATCTATAAGAGTAACACAAATCATTGTGAAGATATCTGTTGGCTGACGAGGCCAGCTTCAACTACATTATGTCATGTCAAACAGGTTCAAAGTTCTAGTGATGGGTTCATAGGGTTGTCAAACATAGCATAATGTAAGCTGTACTTTTGGCTTAAAATATACCTAGATTTTTTGTGACGATTCATATCTATAACTAAGTGCCAAGAAAAACCATGTTTTAGTTGTATTTAGAAATAAGGCTTGCTTCAAATTCTTCTCTGTGACTATCTAACATAGACTTTCAGTAACTTTCGCTAAATAGTACCTAGCTGATTAGTATTTATACACAACCTATTTTGTGGGTTGTCATCCTGGTTTGTTAAAATATGTTTCCTTCTTTTTTATGATCCTCATTTGTTTTTTTTTTTTGTGAATAACCCGGCGTTTTCTTTTCACAGTTATTACATTAATGAGTTGATTTTCCCTATTTATTATTTTTTTGTGTTTAAGAAAAGTTTTCTTTGGCAGAGCGTCAAAAGAAAATGTGCTACAAAATCCATGGCTTTGCTTTCGACTTTCTGCATTATCAAGTTCCAGCCAACCCTGCGCACGTATTAATATGATGACGATGTACTCGACATACCTTCTGTTGCAAGATAAGGGTTTTCCAGCGAAACAACTTCACTCGACGCCATTTCCGATAACGATTTGTAAGGAAATGTGTTCCTCGTATGCCTCGCAAACCGCCGACGTGGAAGAGAAATGTGCACACATATAAAAAAGTGAAATTATTATTTTTCCTGTGTCTTTGATTGTTTGACATTTCATTTGTAAAGGAATTGGAACGTTTTGTTTTTGTTTGTATTTGTCATTGTCACTTTTCCTTTGGTTATTTTTATATTGTGTGTCTGTTAGAATTTGTCATTTCTCGACAGCTATGGCTTACACATTTATGTTGGTTGTAAATTGTTGAATGCATGTTTTTAAATTATCTAATGTTGTTGTTCACCTACATTGTTCTCACATATAGAAGCAATAAGAATAATGTAACCAGAGTTTTGGAAAAACTTAAATGAAGAGAGTGAGTGAGTTTCATGTGCGTTCTACTCCATAGAGACCTACGTTTGGAGCGAGCAACTATAGCTTCAACATTCTGACTGACGGGATTCCTTGACAATGCAAAAGTGCCTGTAAATGGTTTTATTGAAATAAATGCTGTGCAAGAATATTGTGTTAAGGGTCAATTAGTTGGTAGTAGTGCATACCTGTTATTTGTTTGGTTACTGAAATGCCGATAAGACGACCCATTGACCGTTAATTTATTTGAATTGTGAGTGTCAGTTCTGTTGGTGTGTTTATTATGCATTTGTGCTCGGTTAATGACAATAGGCTCGCTCCCTATTACATGGGACTTAAACATACCGGCGAACAGTGGGTTACATTGGTACACTTCTGCCTACGGTATGTTATAAATAGTACCTACACACTATGTTTATGGGTAAATCCTTTTTTTATTTCTGTCTAATTTGTACTGTAATCTAAGATAAGTTTATCGTGCATGGCGACACAGGTCATATTAAAGAGGCCGATGCACTGGCCTGCTATAGACAGTCGACAAATGACAATATTGATTAAAACTATCATTGTCTAACTGATAAACATAAGTTCAGGCTCAATTCTGTCGAACATAACACTTTATATCAGACACAATAATGACATTAGTCACTAGACATAATTTCTTTTATTACGTTATCTTGATAAGATAGTTCTAAAACATACATGATTTAATTCACTGATAAGTATTCCTAGAAGAACAATGTTTTACATAATTCAAAAGTCCGTTCACTCACGCCGTAGGTACCTATGCAACTAAGATTGTACTAAGGAAGTTGACAAGTGAAGATAACGTGTTCAGAAATGCAGTATTATTTAATATCCATGCATTTTATCGTGTGTACAAACATCGATTGACGGTGTGGCGCAATCGAGATGTTTGATATGAAACTAGGACTTCCTGAAGGAGCATTCGTTGGAGTTGGTGACACATGTAAAGTTGTGATTTTGTTAGTGATTAAAACATGTATTGACAAGTTATCAGTCATTATACTTCCTTTTTGAGGTGTCGGACGTGTGTTGAAGTATTTCCTTTGCAATGACTTATCGAACGGAAGTCTGCACTTGAGTAAGTCAGGAAGCTAAGAAGCTATGGACATTAGCCTATTGAAGAACTGCTGTTTTACCCAGAGGAGGTAATTAGAACATTTTTTGAATTATTCTTAAATAACATCATTAATAAAAAATTGTGAGGTCGGGAGACAGGCGTCAGAAAGAAGTACTTTAATTTAAAATCTCCATCTCGCATGCACACACCTCTACATATATTGGATTACAAGAAAGAAAAAAGAAGGACGATTTGCCTGGAGAGGGCATAATGCTTTTTTCTTACGTGACAATTTCTTCCATTCTACTTCTATGTACCGCAAGCCGCAACTTCATTTCAAATACCAACAGAAAATATCCCCGATACTGCGCCAAAGACGGAAAAATATGATAAAAGAATCTTTTTACAAATTAGAACGATGTCTCGAGGATACCACCAATGTGTCTTTGTTGGCACATTGTCGTAACTTTCCACACGAATAATACGCTACTTTCTTTACACAAACTTATGATTATTCCGTCCCATCTGTTTCTTTAATCCAAAAGATTATGTCTCGGCGTCGACCTTGGTACACAGGCTTTGTGTACTCAATATTTCACATACAATACTTATATGGTAAGTAAATACTGGCACAATGAAAATTTCGCCTTTATTTATTGTTGTTCGTATCAAAATATTGTTCAGAAGTGTCAAGGATGCGGTGGCGGGAAAAATATATAAAAATGCTATAAATCTACGGCGTCACTTAGGTTTATCTTAATAAAATGTGGAATATAAACGTGATACTGAGGACATATATGAAAGAAGAACGAAATCGAGACGCTTCCTGTGAAATAATAAAGGCTCAATATCCAACTATTTTTGGACTTTGACCCCACAGTCCACACTATGAAGTTCTCCTGTATGGTAGGTTCGTTTACAAACATATAAACTCACATACACATACAGCCAGACCCGAAACAACTACCTATGGGCATACAAATACTTTTTCCATGGCGGGAATCGAACTAGCAGAAGCAGCTTAACAAAGCAGCAGATGATGAAATTATAACTGCCATTGCTGGTTCTGATAGGCAATTTCCATTTCACGGAATAATAACCATTAAATTCTTCTGCAATATTTGCCAAACATTTCAACAATAGGTAGTCCTTCCTCAGTTTTATTGAAAAAAATCCAATGTTTATACATAATTATTTTATTGAATTATTAATGAGAAATATTTTATGAGACATTACACCTCCATGCTTCGGGGAAGTACCTCCAAGGGGTTCAAAGAGTTGAGGGTCATAAGACGTGGTCGTTTAAAATGTGTACAAAAATGTCGTATTTATATGTAATTAGTCTGTGCAACTGTTATGTGACTTTGACGAGGCGAATAAACAATCGAATGTCAACACTTGAAGGAGCGATGACTCGCGCGGCGGCGGCGCGGGCGCACGATGTTTGCGACTGCCTTCGACTCGACAGCCTAGCAAACTATCGTAAAGTTAAATGTACCTACGTATACTATGCTTGGTAATATGGACGCAAGTTTGGTAGAATATCATTTTTGGGTCTTATCCTGCAAATTTTTTGGGCAAGGTATTTTTTTCGCTGCATCTATATGCAACAAACAAACAGAAATATAGATTTATGCTAACAAAATTTACTTCTGTTATATTAATGTTTACTTTTACATATGAGAAAATTACTCTTTCTGTATATTCGTTACGCTTTCATCCATTTAGATGAAATTTGGTACAAAGACAGATTAGACCTTGGAGAAGGACATAGGATACTTTTTGTCTCGAGAAACAGGCTTGAAGGGGTTGGCGTCATTATTGAAGATAAAACTAGATAAAAAATAAAATAAAACATTTTATCATGCGTTTTTTCAAAAATTTATGTCTAATAAATAAAAAAGGCTGCCTTAAGTAACTAATCGACGCGAATGAAGTTGTGGGCAAAAATTAGTAAGTTATATTGTATGCCATAATAAAATTTAATTTATAAGGAAATAAATTAAATTTTAGTATGGCAAACAATATATTATGTCCGATCGGATTTTTTCTAATTCTTATCATCACCTTCTCACTCTGATAACTAATAATAAATATAACATTGTCACGGTTATCAAAAGAATTCCACTTTGTGAATTTAAAATTTTTACGAGCCGAAAATAAATTAATTTCAATAGATATGCCATGAACGGGTAGATAGATATAAGCTGAGATTATGCTCGGGACACATCGTAGAGACGCTCGATAAAATATTGAATAAACAAAATGTATGAACAGAATATGTTTGAAGCAAATTACGTATTTATGGAAAAGTTATGTGTGCTTCTTTGGTTGGCCTATGATAATACTGTTGTAATCAGTAGATTAGGGCCGCCCACTTGGCTTCCCATAGAGTTTGACTCTCAATACACCATAAGAGATACGGGAAAGACGTTAATGTACGGATTTATAGTTCTGATGTGAACGTTGCGCCGGCGTTGGTTCTGAGACTTGGAGTCGGTTTAACTGAGACGATAACAGACAGATTAAGGCGGCTTGTGATAGCTGTAGGCTAAGCTGATGGTGGCTTCAAACAGTCGCTCTCTTTTGTTTTTGCAGTTGGTACATCATTTCATTTATTCATTCATTCGAATTTCGAACTAAGTAATTAGAGAATACCCCAAACTGCCTCGTTAGCCTAGTGGCCCCAAGCGCGCCTGCTACGCTTGGGATCGATTCCCAGGCCGGGAAAAGTGTTATTGGGCTTTTCTTTAAAATTCTCAGTAACAGCTCGGAGTTAAGGACTAGTGCCCGGTTAATGGCAATAGGCTTGCGGCTGCGCCCTACAGACCTTACATGGGACCTAAACATTCATCTACCTAATCTCTCGGGGATCGTCGTGATGGCATGTAGAACTTAGAGAATATGGTTGAAAGTATTAATTCTTCAATGGCCTTCGACTATTCTACTCAAGTTATACTATCTACACTGCGTTGAATATATTATTGTCAATAACTTTTTATATTGTTTTATTGGTATGAAAGCCCGTGAGTTTTCGTTATTACCTCTATATGGTACGGTTGTCATGGTTACCTTACGAAACACGTTGTTTTATGCCTCACGAGGCTTTACTAAGTGTTGTATCTAATGATAATGGCCTATGCGCATGTCATGCCATCACTAATAATATCATAAATATGGTAAAGATAATATGATAATTATTTGTTGGATTCTTAGTTTATGTGGAAGAGTTGAATGGAGGAAAGTGGTTTTCTTAGCGGGATGCACGCGATCGTCATTTTTTTATTTCGAACTTGTTTTGGAAATGTTTTCGGTATTTTTTTAAGGTGAACAGTAGCGGTATAGTGGACTATATTATAGTTTAGTTTTATGTCTTTAGGTGTCATATAACGGTGGTTGTATTGATGCTTGGTGGCTTTCGAAATAAGATTTTTTTAATTTTTTTCATGTTATCTAAAATCTTAATGCAAAAATAACTGCCGTGCGGAATTGAGATTCGCCAACTACTTAAACTTATTTGAGAAAATTCTTTATAAAAATCACTGGCTATTAAAAATTGTAGATGTAGGTAGAAACTGTTTTAAATAATTGCCCGAAATAAATATTTGCATCCGCATTTTAGAATAATTTAGGGTAATTTGATAAAATCGTAAGGGTTTGTCTTATATGCATGCAAGTAAGATTTTTACGTACCATATTTCTATTCTAACTTTAAAATTCTTAAGTGAACCTTACCTTCAGCTCAAACCGGTGTTGTACTTACGTTACACCGGTTAACTTATTAATAATTGGTAATAATATAAAAATATGTTCTACCGTGTAACAGAGCCTTTGTATGGCATTCATTACATTAAACTTACAGACTATAAAACGCACAGTAGTACTCCCAAATATTATGTTTACGACCAGACAACGTTTATCGTTTAGTCCAAAATCGTTTCAGATCTATTGGTTACGTAAGTAGGCTCTCTATTGTTAATCATAAGGCATTTCACAATACTCTTGAATGTAACAGTTCATCCGTTTATTGAGATTTTACTGATGTTTAATATGCTATAAATATTTATTTATTGCCCTGCCACTAATACGCTATATCATTCATTTTATAGCGTTGCGTTAAAAATTTATATCCCACGATACTTCGTTTTACTAATTTGATTTTGTTGAATATGAAATTAAAGACTGATTAGATAGGTTTTTATTGTGTTTTGCATAATGAATCGGAATCAGTGAAAACACAAAAAAGTGTTGTTTTTGTAACTTATCGTGTAGTTGTCGTGATGGCCCAGCGATCAAGAGCCGCCTCTCATACATGTGGTTGTGGGTTCAAACCCGGGGATCTACCAATGTGCCCGTTCAATCCATAATAATATTTTCTTTCTAAGTCATCATGGATATTGGTGAAGAAAAAGATCGCGGTGAAACCTGAACTTATAGTTAATATAATTCTGAAATCGCCGATCTGCCTTGAGCAAGAGTGGTGATCAATGCTCGCATTTTCTGAATGAGAAGAGGTCTTTGCCTTGCCGTGGGATAGTAATGTATGTATTATTATTATTTAACTTATAGCATTATGTCTGCTGTCAGTAAGCGAATAAAAAATAATATAAAGTAAATCACAGCTCAGATAGCAGCTAAGATATAAAAAGGCAGTTAAATAGAAGTGGGGCAAATATATGCGGATTAAAACGCCCAAAACAGTCAAAATATGTATTTTCTTAATCCGATCCGATTAAGTGTGGGGGTCATCGATCAGATTTCAATCCATCTGGTTACATCACAAATTATAGTGTTGGAATATCACGTTGAAATAATCCTGTCCCTGAAATCTACTAGGTACTATTATAAATGCAATGTTTTGTTGAATGGTAGAGAATGACAAAAGGCATTAACTCCGCCTTTGTGCTTTTTCGTTGCATAAAGTATAAATAAATAAGTCGATTGATGGATAGATGCATGTTTGTTTGTTTGTTTGTTTGTTACTCTATATGTATAAATATTTATCTAGTTTAATACAGGATCACTTTTTCCTGTTTTGTGATACCGTGGGATAATTGAGGACTTTGGTTACTAAATTCTGCCAATATAAGTCAACGGCCACACCGACAAAGTCGCGGGTAGAAGCTAATATAAATACGAGTATCATATGCAATGAACTTATTCACTAAAAAAAGGTGCATTTTCAACTAACGATATAAAACTTAAATTGACCTCCAGACATCTTTATTGATACTGAGATTATATTGCGATTATTCTGAAAAATACGGGAATAGTTTCTCTTAAATCAGAACAGGCACATCAAAGACACGCGCAAACTACATCCCTTCTGAAACATGAACTAAAATGCTAGCCAGATCAGTTTTGCCATACAATTCGGCATTGTGTTAACCGTAGCACTAACAGACAGATTACTCACATCGGCCTACAAATAACAATAAACGGTCCAATACCCCGTCACTCCTACATCTTGCGAGGGCAGATAAGCCGCTACTAATACAATCCAATTCCTAATCATCAAAATGGACTATCAGTAACAGCTTTACATATTCATAGTCGATAATCAAAATGTATTTCAACATCCACTCCGTTTGTTTCCATTTACGATCACCAATCGTGCTATCTAATACGGGAGCGAATAGGAATTGGTTAGTGTGACCCTCGCCCTTATGCTAATTCAGCGATGTTAATGCCAATTAAAATGTTGACAATAGCGCCGTTGTAAAAGCTACAGCTTTATTGAAAGTAGACCGGTTTGGCACACGACACCCATCCGCTTACATCTTCATACTATAAGCCTGGGACGATAGCTTTGCATAATAATGCTACCCTAATTAAAATTTCGGGTTCTTACAATAACAATACGTATTCTCGATTGTAATGCATTATAAATTCGAGGTAAGTGCGATTTTATTTAACCAATATGCAGATTATTTGCGAATGTCTGCTTTTGAATACATAGTAGATAATTTTGAAGCAATATTCTCTTCTATTATTCAAATGTGTTTACATATTCTTTTGTAATGTAACGTGCAAATAATGTAATGTTGGAACCATTAATGTTTTAAATGGTTAGAGATGTGGTGGCGAATAATGTCTTCATCATTAAAGGAACTTGAAACGCGTACTAAATTGCAATATTCTAGAGAAATATGGACTTGAAGTGATTAAGAAATCCATAAAAATTTAATCCGTGTTTAAAAAACATTTTAATTACATGTTCATAATAAATTACTTTGTCACCAAATGTTGCTAAATTTAGTAAACGGAGACACGGTAGTTAATCAAAACACGTTATAAATTAATGAATTAGCAAATATAGGTATGCCATTAAAACGTCACACCTGCAAAAGATCATAACAATTATTTTTTAAGCCGCAAGGGATTAAAAAACGTATTAGAATAAACCCAAAAATAAATAAGAAAAAAAATCTACAACACAAATTATTTGTTTGTCAGATTCGAATCAATATTCTTTTGTTTGGCACACCAACAATACAGGGTGTACATCAATCAAAACGATTTCAAAAGTAACACCCCGTTGCGGTGACAGCGGGGAATCGATACATAGTGTGGGGACGGAAATAAAAACCGGTATCACTTCCTATTTCACCCTTCGGCTTCCGTACGCACCGCAACCACTTTTTTTTTATTCGAGATCTATTTGTGCCATTGCTTCCCTTCAGAGAATGTGTGTACGCCGAGGACCCTTAGGTTCTATTCTCTTAGAAATAATTAGGTACAGCGCGCAAGTTGTCTCATTAACATAATAAGGCATGTATCGTAAAGCCGATAGTCCTACCGTATGACCCCACTTTCACTAATTTGCACGTGTATACTAAAGTCCATCACATTCACTAAAATAGTAAATCGAATAGTGTCAAATAGAACCATATGGCTGGTAATAAGTCTGAACAAGGTGAAAAGGAACACTGTAATAAATTAATATTAAGATAATAATAATCGCTGTTAAATCTTTGAGCTTCTGGTACCGGTTTCAAAGATATCCGCACATGAAACAACATTATCTTTCTTTAATTATGATCTATGGTTATTGTGCAATATTTAACATTCCACAGTTCCAAACAGGTAGTTTGTTAAGCTCCTGTGTTTAAGATGTTGTACGGCTGCCTGATATTAAACTTTAACTGATCGCTATCTGCAATTAATTAACAACAACGATAATATCTAGCAGAAAATAATTATGTGGTTGCTCGAACTTATGCTACAAAAATTACAATAAAACAAGATCTCGATATGAAACTTATGATACGTCAACAACTTTTATTTGCAATAAAATATTCCAATAAAAAGGATATTGGTTTAACTGAGGTAGTTAATTTTGACGGTTTTGAGGAATATCTTGAATGGAAATCAGGTACAGTAGCGTCTGTTACTAAAGTGATAGAACAAATTGCCGATAATGAAATAACAAATCACGCGTGCTTAGAAATCGATTTGCTTCGCATCGCGCGTGATGGATGGGCCGGCGCACGCGGCGACGCGCATCGACCCCTTTCATTCATCACCACCGAGGGATTTAGGGCGTGAAGGGTAAATGAATAAATTAATATGAGGCCTTAGAATTTGTAGTTTAGGCCGCAGCTGTTGCCGTGTTTGAATTTGTAATGCGATTCCACTATCAACGATTATGAATTCGCTTTGCGATTAGTCTACAAAGCTCGAATATTCATCTGTAGGTAAATATGTACAGTAAGCGGTTCTCCTCTATAAATAAAAATGGAATCAATTTTGGCGTAATGAACGACAGAGTACAGGTTGTAAATAATAAAAGGAACGATGCTCTTATCAGAGATCTGGTAGTTTAAATGGTAGTCGTAGCATGGGTATCGGATTTCTGTTTATGACTGCAGACGGTAGCTCCGCAGAAGCTGCCTCTACAAGTGAGTTGTCTGCGAGATCAAGATAGATGAACGATAACGAATAATTTCCAAATCAAGTTTGTCATTAAACTTGTACCTGACTTGCAACTTCTATAATTTTAACTAATGTTGAAAGTATATTTAATATCAGATGCTTGTTTGATATGTCATCGACACCTACTCTATTTGTTGATATACTTGCATTCTCAGTTGCGTTAACGTCTGTACTTTCATTTGTTTCAACAGATTCTTTTGTGATCGAACGTTTCAAAATAAAATTTAAATTGTCACTATTAAGGTTTGTTTCAAATATTATATTCGAGAATATTCTACAGTAAAGTACCCATACTCGGTGAAGGGCTCGAAGCCTAAACAAGCAAATTAAGGAGCATGCGTTAAGTAGTTACTCATACTCAATTCTTGTGATGATTTCTTAGTAGGCTATCAATTGAGGCGAACATTTTAAACCTATTTGTTGAGAGCCCATTGATATCAGTCAAAGGGCGTCAGACTCGAGAGAAAGTTTAATGAATGACACTGTATAGATAGTCACACGTTTTCGTTGCATTCAAATATTTATGTCAGTCGAGCGCTTCTGGGCTATATGGTGTATCATTGAACAGTTAAACAAGTATAATGAGATAGAATGAGACTTTTTTATGTGACTTTATTTAACTTAAGTAGGAAAATGTGTGGCTCTTGCTATAGATACTGTTAACGTGGATAAAGAGTATTTCACGTCAAATAAGAATTAAGAGGTACCAGCCAATTTGTCCCACTGTAGGGCACAGGCGTCTTCTCATACAGAGAAGGCACCAGCATTCGTCACCACTCTTGCTTAAAGGTGGATTGACGATTGCAGAATTATGTAAATTATAATAATATCAGATTTTAACAGACAGAGAGACGAAGTTACTTTCAGATTTATAATATTAGTTATGGATAACATACCTACAAATATCGATAAACATTTTCAGAATATTCGCTAGGAAATAAGAAAACATGGTGTTGCCTCGAATGTCCCTTTGTCTTGTTGCAGCTGAATTTAAAATTATTCGTTTAATATTCGATTGTAAGTGAGGTCAGAATCGTGCAAATTCTTGAAATAATCAATAACAATACGTAATTATTAGAAGACGTGGTGTCAACAATAACCTTTTACCATTTCCATTATGTTTATTTCCTCGACTTATGAGCGCAGCACAAAGACGCGTAAAATTATAGAATGTTTTTGAATGACCATCATGGGCCATCGTCTTAGACGGCTATTGTTGTTTTAGCAGCTTCAGCAATAAAAATCTTTGCTTTAGCTGCGCTACAGCATTCTATTTCATGGCCGTTATCGCCATTGAAATGGCCAATTACTTTCATGGTCTTTTGATTATTCTTTAGCTAACATAATTTTCTCTTAAGTGGCTATAAAGGTCTAAATGTTAAGATAAACGAGGGATGTAATTAGGAAGTGTAGTATGCATGAAAATTGACATTTTTTATTATAAAACTAACTTTGAAATCGCAAAAATAGTCAGCCGTTCCCTAATTTTTTTCGGGTCTTTCAAACATAAATGTATAGACCAGTTGATTTGAAGATACCTTGTAAATACCAGATTCCTCCACCTCATCATCGTCATCATAATCATATTAGCCTATAGCCGTCCACTGCTGTACGTAGGCTTCCCCCAAAGAGCGTCAACCATCTCGGTCCTGAGCAGCCCGCATTCATCCTGCAACCAAACCAATCCTTTCTCTTTCCAGTTCCTTCTTCTTTTTGATAATTACATACATCTATCAGTCTTTCTATCCAGCATTATGACCATGAATATCCACCACGAGACAGCTCTAGGTCTATGAGAAATATAAAGTCCGGTTGATATGATTATGTTCAACTTTATATTGCTTGTACATAGAGTACATAATGACATATCCACACGAATGGAGACCAGGGGCCGCTAATGCAGCATATTTCGTCATTTTCATGAAGTCTATCGGTCTCAGGAAAGCGGATCTTGACAAAAAATCACCTAATTATGTATGTACACGCTTTATAAACCACGGTTAAATTAATTCTTTATTAATTTCCTACGAAAGAAAATTAGACTTTCAAATCACTTCTTCGTAGTAGTGCCACTCACAGATTTTTATCAATATTCAAAACTGATAAGGTATAGTTTCATCTCTTTCTGGCTGGGCGATAAAAAGCTTATAATTGAAAAAAATAATAATACAGGCATCAAAGATAAATCGTGGTTTGAACTAAATTGCAATAGACTGAGTTGATAATTGAAATTCCATTCTAACAACCAGAGTACCTATAAGAATTTTCAGTAATTACCAAAAGTCGCAGAAACTGAACACAACGGCAGGTTTATTCTGTAAAAAACTTCGGTGAATGGGCTGTCATCGAATGCTAAATTCATCAAGGAAGATTTTTGAAGAATACACTGCAGAAAATCAATTTTTGAAACAAAAGCCGATAACTTTATAAATATCTTTTCCTTATGAAAAATAAGCAGCTTACGTAATACGATAAATGCATTGAACAGAGAAATCATGGTACTAGGCTATCATAAATAGCGCGGCGAACTATGCAACTGTTGTAAACTCCGCGGCTCCGTCGCAGTTCGACGCAGTCGGAATATCCTGCTCCTGTCACTTCCTGCGGTTCCTGCAATCCTTGTTCTAACTTTGCATTGTCTACAAACTGGGTTACTGGTGACACAATACTAGATAATGTCTTTGTTTCTATTCTGTTTGTTTTTTGTATTGCCGTTTTACTTTTCAAAATGGCATTTATATGTAAATTGTATATATTTCTAGTACCTTAGCGAGTTAAATGCTTATTTACAGATGTCTTGAGATTTTGATAACTTCATAAAAGTAATCGAAAAGGTCGTAAACTTAAGATTGTAATATGTGTTAGTTGCAAACAAAATTGACTTTATTTCCAATAATAAAAAATGCTATTTTCCTACAAGACACTTAAACTTTTACGCTCTTAGATTGAAAGATAAAATTCTAGGATTATGTTTGCAATACATACTTAACCGCAACTTAGGTTACGAGTTTCTCATATAAATAAATAGTCATCTCTTGCGTTATTTTAAACTTGCCGCACCATATAAGTCGACTCAGTTTTGCGGTTTTTCTATTCGTCATTCAGTAGTTATTATTAAAATGGCCTTTAATTGTTTTTCTCGCTACCCGGTAATTTGATGTTGTTTCTAAAGAATTATTTTCGTCGTAAAATAACTGACCTAGTTTCAACTAAGCGCTTAGACATTAGCAAAATGAATAATGTGGTCGTATTATCATAATTTGTTAGTTCGGAAGTGATGAATCGACTGTTTGTAGACTAATCGATATCAAAATATTGTATACAAATATTTGAACGCATCAATTTCTTGCAATGACACTGCACTTACGATTGAAAAATCAGAATGTAAAATAAATTAATAAAACATGGCGTTGCAACAAAAGAATGCATACTTGCAAATAGTCCGCTGCCAACAATATTCATTCATAGACGTGCAACACCGCTCTACCCTTATCGTGCTCAAAGTGTTTAAGTTTTTTTTAACTTCTAATGAAAGTTTTAACTTTTTGCTGCATAATGTAGTTGTCACTAAAGGATCTATAGTGTATGAATATCCCAAGAAAAAAATTTAGTCATGACGTTAAATATAGTGAATTAACAGAGTTCCTGGATGTGTCACCGGTCGCCAGAGCTGTAGGGCGACCGGTCGGGGCGAAAGTCGGCTCTGGCCACACAGTTGGATCGGCGCGGTACCACACCACAGTCTCATCTAAGCCACAGCTATGCGAGCATCTTCCCCATCATAGCCGAAAATTCCACATTCCCGGAGACAAGCGCGGCGACGCGACGCGAAAGTTGAAATTCGAATTCGCGAAATATTTAACGAAAATTTCGAACTATATTTTTTTTTCTGTACTTGAAAAATTTGGAGCAGTTGGCGGCAAACGGTAAAGTTGTGTGTTGGTGTCCTTAAACAGTGTTTAGATAACTTTTAGAGCTTTTTATGATTTTCTTTTAATTTATTTGTGTGCTGTACCGGTGTGCCGAAACATTCTGTTGGTGTGAAGTGATTTTTATTTTGTGCACTGTTTGATTTGGATTTTTTTGTTCCGGAGTTTTTGGTTGGTTTTTATTTATTTTTCATTTTATTTTTTTAACTTTATGCATACTTTGATTAATTATTAAGTGCTTGATTTTATTGCTGTAGTTATAGATAATTATGTGTGTGCGGAAACTATGAGAAACTGCGTAGGTCGGCAGTTACTGGGCCGTTAAGTGGAATGTGCGTTAATATTAGTTTACGATTATAATAAACGCATTATTATCGAAGATAGATGACCGAAGCGTTCTTTTTTAACTTGGAAAATTTATATTTTGGGACTTCGCGCTTTTCACTCTCGTAAAAAAATACCTATAATTTAAAAACAAGAAAATATTTTTCTCAATTAGCCAAAAAAAAAGTATCCGAAATTAATGAGGTTATTATTTATCACGCGTCTTTTTTTTTACGGATTATTGTATAACATAATAAAAAAAAAGTATTACACAATCTATTTAACGCGTTAACGAAGCCTTCGCATTAACAGTTATAAACCACTTAGAAAATTGTTTAAGCCGATCAACCTTGCGCGTCAATGATTAATTTCTTACAGTAATGTTATCGGAAATGTTTATATTCAATTAATAAAATCATCATTTATTATATCTGCCTTTTAATAGTAACGAGAGCGGATAGTTTTGACGAATACCATTTTTTTGTATCGATATTTATTTACCTTTTTTTTTAAATAAAATATTTAGGAGGTAGGTACGTATTATTGGGGATATAAAATACCCCTTATGGTAATAATAGAACAGTTTGCAAAGAAGTTTATCGGTGTTACTTAGTAGTTAGGTATAAAAAGTTCGTTGCGTTTTCATTTGTAATCCTTACTTTTTCTAAGGGTTTTAATAATTGCGTAAACGTAAGTTTAAAGTTAATAATTTGACAGGTTTTATATGGTTTTTTTAATTAACCGGTAACTTATGGATACGTGGTACTTGCCTTTTCATGAAATTTTTCGTATTAAGCGAATTATATAATAACTTAACGTAAGCAATTACAGTTTGAAAAGGTGGTAAATAAATGTTTGAGTAAAATAAGGTATCGCAGCAGTATCGGCAACCGTATGTCTATGCTAGGGCTACGTTTGAAAGGGCTTGCGTCTACAGTAAAGATGCTAATAGAAAGTTTTTCTTCTTACCTAGTCTGCGAAGATTTCTTGCGAAAAAAGTTAGGGCGTTATTAAGGCTTGTGTGATATGTTCAGAGGTTTATAACCATAAGTAGGTACTGAAATCATCAACCTGCTATTCTGTATAAAAAAATTGGGTGAATTTAAATGACGTGAGCTTTCGGTGATCTGTAAATCCTTACCACTGAAGGGGAAGACACCTCAGATTTTCACAGAATCACCCGGTTGTTTGCCAAGTGTGGTGATTATGGTAACATCGTTATTACCATAAAACGGGGTGAATAGCAACACACGGGGTGCATCAAAACGAAACTTTAAACGGGATTTCAGTGTCAAAATTGTATAGTTGGTTGTCAAAAAGACAACCAATATTGTATTGTATATTGAATTACAATTTACGATTTAGTTTTCTTTTTAGCAAGAAACTATAATTATTGTAGTGTTAAAACCTTGTTCCGATTCACTCCGTGTGTTCCTGTTCACACTGTTTGACCGTAAACTAAATAACGATGATGCCACGAGTGCATGGAAAACTTAAAACAGTCTCAGATCTTTTAGTAGATGCGGGTAGGACCGGTCATTATTGTCTGTCTATCTGTCACTTTTTTTTTGGCTAAACTCCTAGACGGCTGGACCTATATTCATTGGCAGATTGATGTTATTATAAGTACATAGTAACTTAGGCTACTTATATTTTTCCGAAAAAGAATTAGGATTCCGCAAAACATCCCTCGTGATAACCGAAATTAACGCAAACCAAGTGCCGGGCATAAGTTATTAATTACATAAAAAACACGGAATTAGGTTAATTTTCTTATTTATCCCATTGTTTGCGGCGCAAAAATAGAATATTCCATTGAATATTAATGAAGAAGTTTGTTAGTCTTAAATTACTGCCTTATAAAATCGTTATAGTTTTCAGACTAGTGGAAACGGGGCTAATCGTAAAGTTTGTTACTTCTAGCCTTGTATAGTTTCTACTTTAATTTAGTAGATAATGCGATTCCTTAGGTAACTGTTCCTTGAACATTTTATTGCGAAAATATATTATCATAGCTCCGTTTGGCGAATATTTTATTTTGCTCTCATATCGGTTTGATTTGAAGAATCGTAGTCAGGTTTGATGTGGGCTGAATGCCTAAGGTGCCCTGAATGTTTTATAACAAAGTATGTGTCTCACACATACATATCATAGTTTGATTATTTTTTAACTTTATATATTTTTTTTGTTATCACAGGCATGAAAATGTCAAAGGCCAATTCCGGCAATTAAAAACTTTGAAATCTAGTCGCAATCTCATCTAAGCGAAAATCAATATAAAAACTTGTAAAGAATAAAGCTATTTTTGACAGACTGGGACAGAGTTGCAAACAGCCTCAACAGAATAATAGTCTTGCAGATTTCTCAAATCCGAGTTTGTCAATTAAGTATTTTATGACGCAAACAAGCCTTCTTCAAAGGTAACACAATGCCGTCAACTTTTACCTACATACCTACGTGCCAAACGCGGATGCAATTCAATTTAGGTAATTAGTACTTTCACACTAATTGCAACTTTGCTTAACTCTTTAGAAATCATACACGTATTGTGACATTACGAAGATATTAAGCGGTCGCCACACTAGCTCGATATTAAATATTCGATCAAATAAAATCGATATTTCGAGTTGTCGAATCGAAAGGAAAAATCAAGCAACTATGTCGTCACCTTTACGCCGACCGTAACAATTTAATCGAGTAAACAATCTTTTAACGAGTAATCGTTTACAATCTTGTATCTCTCATCGAATGCAAGCTGAATAGTTCAAAATTTTACCATGTAAACCCCATAAAATTAAAACTGGAATGTAGGTACTAAACACGTTAGTAGTGTCGTCAACCAAGCAGCGCAAACCGACTATAATCGCCTAAGCTAGATGTATATTCGTTTCAGCCTAATTAAAATCGACTAAAACATAATGGGACGTAAAATATCCATTGAGACAGCTGTTAGAGTATCTGATGTCATTATAATAATATGTGCGTAACATGAGCCGATGCTGTAATCGAAAATTAACAAGACTTCAGAGTGTCTAGTGTGAGTTTTATAACTAATTCGATCGCGTTAATGTAAATGTTCACATAAGTCAATTTGTATGAGAAGTTGTAGTTCCCACTGTTGTCACTAGACGGCGCTATTCCAGATTCAGTACGAATTGCAGTTTAGTATAAAACTCGCACTCGCTGCATGTTTTGCATTTTACGGGGATCTACTGATAAGGACAGTTTTCCATAAGCAGGGCTGTCATTCAGGATTCGTAGATTTATCCTAGGTATCCTGGAAAGTATCTACTTGTTCCAAGTGAATACTTTACATGTCAAGGACATCGCGATTAAATGAAAATAAACAATCATTTAAAATGAAATAAGAGAAATGTATACGATGTTTTTGATTTTTATAGTAAAAACATTTTTCTCATGTGCGTTCCGGAAAAAATATCAATTTTACCCAAAAATTAGGAGATCTTAAAGTTTTTGTCAGGCATCCGCAATTTAGTTGATGGTAGTCCTATCCCTAAGGTAAAGAAGGATCTGTATTTTTATAGTTTGTGTTACTAAGTTGTTCATAAGTACTGAAGATGGGTTACAAAATAGATTTAAACGCGCTTGCTTAGAATCTATAAATGTCGCACTAAAACTAAACTCGTCCTTGCTTACGCATTTTGTAAATAGAAAAATCTAAATTCCTTTTTAGCCATATTTACATTCCATAGTTAGGAATGGCACGACAATTAAAATAATTCAGAATTTAATTGGAACTAAAATATTTTGAACTTTGAACATTCGTTTTAAATTTAACCTTTAGGCAAAGCGTAATAAGCATGCTTCAAGGTTTTTTATACATAAGAATTATTATTAGAATTTATAATTAGGTAAGTACTTGATTCCATTTAGTAACGAAACTTTGACCTACATTTTCTTTCCTAGTTGAAACTAGTTTGTAAAACCTTTTTGTTAAAAAAGGCATGGTATGAAAAAAAGTTACGTAACGCAATGTTAGGGTTGAGCTACATCATGCAAATAGATTAGGGATGTCACTATGAACAATAAAAATCTCGTAAATCCGAAATATCGTCTAACGATGGCCTTATTTTATTAGAATCAATGTAAAAGTCGTGTCTTGGTTATTTTTGTGCATTGCATATAACCGTCATTTTCCTTATACGTAAGACAAATACTTTTGTGGTTTCTTTCTGTGGTCGGTATTTCACTATAAGAGATCAGTTTTGTCAAGTGTTTAGCTTAACATGCATACAAAAAACATTTCCCTCCCGCCCCGCCCAGGGCGGGGGAAGTTATTTGATGATTTCCCGTCTATAAAAAAAAAACATGCATACCATCACGCCTGTATTCTCCGAAGGGTTAGGCAGAGGTGTAAGTGGTGTAACCAATGTACACCCACAGTTCGCTGGTATGTTTTTAAGTCTCATGTAATAGGGGGCAAGCCTATTGCCATTAACCGGGCACAAACCCTAACTCCTAGCTGCTACAGGGAATATCATAGAAAAACTCCAAAAACACTTTGCTCATTCTGGGAATCGAACCCTTTTGGGTGCTCTAGCGTACCTAGCAGTCCCGAGGTGTTTTGTTTATTTGAGTAAAAATATAAAACTAATTAGGATTAGCGTCAACGCGTATTGTACCTCAGATTTTGGTACTGACGTTAACGACAGCTATTTCAAAATCGTCCTTGTTAATAAGATAAAGCTGAGAAAAACTTCAACGATTTTAAAAATAGAAATATACGACGCTGTACAATGTGTCTCAGGTAAAATGTTGTTCAACGAAATCGCATACAGTACACGAGAATAACTTGGAATGGGTATTAAAGTCGCTATGCCATATATTTCTCGAAACGGTGTTATTGACTCGTAAGAATAAGTTCGCAGATAACTGTTTGCAACGCGACTGTACTTCCGAAAGCGTATCTAAGAAAACTGCATCCACGATCCGAAAAGTTTCGGAACATATAAACATGCTTATGTAGCTGCCACAAATATATTTGGTTGGGAGATATTTCCGCGAAATAAAATTTATATTTAGGTAGTTATTTGTTGTTATTCACTGTGTTGTTGTTAGATTTGATGTGCAATAAAAAGTAATTTGATATCATTTGAAGAAATTATCTATTCCTTTTATTGTGCGCTTTTTCGATTTTCCTTCTTTTTTTCCTTAAAAAACTCATTTGTCCAAATGGGCAGTAGCTTCACCATAGTAGTATTGTAAGTAATTTTAGCGCAATTTTTTTTCTTTTCCACTTCGTCCGCGTAAATGTCTGTTATCGCAGACGAAATCATGAAATGAAAAATAACCTATGTCCTTTCTTGGGGTTCAAACTTATCCTGTACCTTTCATTTAAATCGGTTCAGTAATTTAGTCGTGAAAGCGTAACAGACAGACAGACAGCTACTTTCTCATTTACCATATTAGTATAGATTTCTACGTGACCCGTCATGATTCCTTGTCCAAATCTTAAGATACTTGCTGCGGGTTGTTCGAAAGAGATACCACGCCCCCGGAACGCAAAGGGCACAAGAAGGAACATAGATGGGTTTTAGTCAGTAAAAGTCTGACATTAAGGGCGGAGGAAGTCATTTGATTATTTCCCATATTAAAAAAAAATGTCTTAAGATACTCACAGAATAAAAAACCATGATGTATTGCCCTGCAAACTAAAAAGAATCACATAATAGTTGAATTCCCTACAGTATAACAAGCTGATACTAAAGAAAAGCATTTCTGAAATTACATAAACTCAGTTTCAGTATTTCGCAAAGTTTCAGTACAAAATCTGCAGCGTGTTCAAAAGGACTTGTAAAAGTATTATGTAACACACCCAATGTATGAATCGTTGAGTAGTATCTGTAAGGTGGTAATGTGATTGGATTAAAAACATGTTTGTTTGGGTGTTGGGTGAGTAAAAAAGTTAGGATTCGGTCAATGAACTATGTAACACTCAACACGTATGTTTCATAGTTACGTTGCTTTGTAATAGGACTAGTAAAGGTACTTAAATAGGTAAATAAATAGGCACTTTGGTACTTATGCTTTTGTAAAATTATGTCATAACATAAAAAAATAATAAATACAATCACTTTTAAATAGCGATGAGCAATTAAAACGCTGTTCATTTCAGGTGTTCTGAATTTGATGTGAAATGAAATGAAGATGCCTGAATATTTTGTAGTCATCTTTTATGTAAATAAATAATATTGATAATATTGTTTGGTAAAAGACATGATAAACCAAAACTAAAATTCAGGGGTAACTCAATGGGCTGCGGGTTGTTCGAAAGAGCTACCGCGCCCCCGGAACGCAAAGGGCACATGAAGGAACATAGACGGGTTTTAGTCAGTAAAAGTCTGACACTCCCTCCCGCCCCGCCCAGGGCGGGGGAAGTTATTTGATGATTTCCCGTCTAAAAAAAAGAAAAAGCAGTTACTTAATGGATGACTGCAATTTTTTTACAGCTCGGTCCCCCCCCCCCCCCCCTCCTTCTACTTACCTTTACCCCTTTTTGACGGAAAGTGTCTTGTCTCAATTTGAGCTTGTGACACTTACTCGAAAAAAAGGTGGTAAATATTTAAAAAAGGTATTTTGGCACTTACACGCATTTTCTTATAATTCGAAGTCATATAGGCTAGCACGTAGTAGCGTAGGTGAACGGCTCATTCTTAGAAGTAGACCTACAAGAGGCCACAGAGTAGGTAATTAAGCTAAGAGTATGCCAATGTAGTGTAACTAGTGGTCAGTGATTGATTAATTACTTGCTATTCCTACTTGTTTAGTTAACCGACTTCTTACTTGCGCAAGTTCGGAGCGTCTGTCGGACTATCACTATTGATTAAGTACTACAAGTTTTCAATAATTAGTCAATACCTAATTTTAAGATTCGAAATCAAATTAGGTACGAATTTATGATGAAAGTTTTAGATGGTCTGTGCACATATTTTGAAAATAGAACTGTCACTTTATTGATTCGGTGGTACTCAGTTGTTTGAGTATTTGAAAATGGAATTTGATATTTATCGAAATGTTTTATTTTGTGCTTTTATTAAGTCATCCATTTCACCATTCAATGTCACTGTACCTATCTACTAAAACAAAAGACGTTCTATATAAAGTAGTATTCAAGAAAATGTTCCCTAGCTATGCTTAATCAGATTCATCGTTCTATATGGATCCCTTTTATTAAATAGTATTCAAATAGGAATAAAGCAAGTTCCCGCAATTCATCAATATTTTCGAAAATAACCGATTTTCCTACTTACAATTCAGCATGATAGGAACTTATTTACTTTAGCGCCTGAACAAAAACATGTTGTGATACCTACGGAACCAATATCTCAAGTAAAAACAATCTGTAAATCTTTGTTTACTTCACGTATTCTATTAATAAGGCCATAAAGTACATATTTGTATGACTCCCATGTATTATTAAGTTTAAAATATTTATCTATTTATCATTCTGTAGTTCGGTACTTCGAGAGCGTATTGACAAATTGTGTCTGGATGTCTGCTTGTCACATTATAATAACGTATAGTGCTTGGAAGTTGCGGTTTTCATACAGGCTTTTGTCATTGCATTTTTGAAAATAGAAAGGATTGTCTTTAGAGTTCAAACTTATTTAAGTTAAAATCTTTAGTACATACTCTACATACTAAGTACTATTCTTGTCTTATTTAATGCCGCATTCGCATAAAATTCAAAATGTATGAACAATCATACTCAGCCGCCGACTGACTGCAGATTGTGATGGCTTCAGTAAGCATTACCTACGTTTGGTGTGAACGTGGCCTAAAGTCAGATTAACTACGAGATAATATTAAGAGGTGCCAATATAACAAGAAAACGGAGAGCTAACAGAATTACAAAACCATGGTATTTACTTTAAACCTATGGTGATGTAGTAAACATTTAAATGTGATTTAATTTAAGTTACATACTTCTCTAAATGTAATGTGATTTAAGTCAGATTCTTCCAAAAAAAGTCAAAGGCAAAATTTACATCAAACGTAAAAAAAATATTTTTCCATGAAACCTCTACCCTGTCATCTTCAATAATATTTGTAACCGCTCGCGATCATAATAAACTGCAAGCTTGTATTGCTGATATTCTGAGACTCGATAGCGCCACGCGTCGCCTGCGCATGAGTTAGTAGAGTATTAGAATACGCTCTGTAATAGCACCTGCCACTTGATTAACTGTGGAAGCACTATGAAAATAAATTTATATTTGTTAGGCTGTGGCTGTTGAAACATGCTTTTTGAAGACAGAATTTAGGAATCAGTCTTTAAATTCATAGAATAAGTCCCGAAATACAACTGTGGTTATTTTTGCCAAAATAAAGCAACCCATGACAAAAAAAAACTATTTTTCGGAATAAATGTAAAGATTCGGTATTTTTAGAGCTGATTATTTTTTTAAATCTAATCGTAACATTCTTTTGGCACGTACATTAAACTTTTATTGCTAGATAGTAATGTATCACATTTGGCACATCTATTAGTATGACGTAATTCATTAAATTAAATTAAAAGTTAATGATGGATCGACTCATTTTGGCAAAACATAGCTCAATTATTTTTACATACTTTTAAGTCTCTATTTACCATCATTAAAATGAAAACCATATTTTCGTAAAAGAAGAGACGCAATCTTATAAATATTACAAGTCTTCGACTAAACTAGAATAAAATTATCTCTCTCCGAAACCTTTTTAACAAAATTCCACGAAACTCTTTGTTTCTCCAGTACGAGTAAAATTGAATTTACATACAGCGAAATCTTAATCCCGAACTATCGCGAAAATATTTCACATGTTCGCAATTTGTCGCGTTAAATCGTCTGTATGTATTGTAACTAAAACGTTCGTTGCACTCTGCGTTCGCGAAGAATCGTCGATGTTCGACAATTTCCGAAAGCGTTAGTCATACAGTACCGTACGTGCGTATTTTTCGTACCGCGAGGGTTTGTACTTACTGGAATAACTTGATTTTCAATTAGCATGTCTACTGTGTGCTTTTTTGGTTTATTACGAGGTCAGAGAAGGATATTTCTTTTGAAACATTTATATTTACTTATGCATTGCATTCCTCGCCAAAATATCAGCCTATAATTGTTCCACTCCAGGCCTGAGGCCTCTTCTGAGATAACGCACGAGCATTGATCACCACTAGTCTTCAAGTCGGTTCGGGGGTTTCAGACTTTACATTAATTTTATAAGTCTATGTTTCCTCAGGATACTGTCCTTCGCCGATATACAACATAAATTAAGAAAGCACTTAATTGAAAAAGTCACATTAGTACATGCCCAGTATCGAACCAAAACGATCGAATAACCTACACCTTGATAATTATAATTATACTCTACAGCGACAATGGACTACAAGACAGTACAAGAGATGATAATCAGTTTATTCGGCAAAACTGGTTTACTCTTCCACCAAACTAAGTACAACGTTACCCCCGTTTAGATAAAATCAAACAAAAATAAAAGGTAATGCACCCCAATACACAATCCCAGTTTTGTAATTTCAAAATGGTCGTATCTACATTTTGCACCGCTGCACTCGTTCGTTGCACTATTGATGCCGTTTGAACTCGCCGTCGACACAACGTTCACAATTTCCGAATACGTTATTCACTTTGCACCGTACGTGCGTATTTTCAGGACAGTGTATGTCGGCACTTACTTTGATAACTCGATTGGCATTCGATTAACTGTTTTAAGTGACAGAGCTCGTGTTTTGGTTGTGCTATTTTGGTATTAATGTTGTTTCGTGTGTGGCGTGTTTTTACAAAGTTCTAAGGGATATACCCTTAGAACTTTTGTATTTGTGCAAAATTGTCAAGGATTAAAAAAAAAACCCCATCAATAGTTTCATGACTGTGTTTAGATCCTGGAAGTATTACTAAGGTACACGACGCAGATATAGTTGTTTCTTCATACAACAAGTTTCTTTTATGTACTTGCTGGAACATTAATATCGTTTGGCGGTTTAAGTTCCATATTAGTTTAAACGCATCGGTATTTTGTTTCACCGCCCATTAAATTTTCATTTACGGTACGGGGAAGCAATAACAGAAAGTAAATGATACTTCAAATGATGAAATAACGTATCGATTAAGTTTCAGTGACAAGATTGCGGTGGATACAAAGGCATAGACATATTTTTATGATGCTTTATATTGATTTTGATGCGTTTATGACAGTAGATATTGTTGGAGTTTTATGAATGATCGTGACTGATAAGAGATCTTTTTATAGGTATTTGGGAACTTGTGAAAGAGAAACTTATTGATCTCAGAATACTAGGGGTAATTACGTAACAGACTTGCTATTTTTATTCGAAGGAATTTGATGGCAATGAATATTTTTTTATTGTTAAAATAAAAGGCATCAATTGATATTATTGTTACGTAATAAGGCTGCTGATTACTTAGGTTGCCTTTGTAACAAAAACTATTATTCACAGTAGATTTGCTGGAAAATTGAAAATTTTACATATATCTAATATGCGTAGGATAAGCTATACACTCAAATACACAAAATTATAAATGTATTTGTGAATACATAAGGAATTCTTAATTTTATACATAAATATACAAAACTATTAAATATTAATAAAATTATAAGGTATAATTGTACACATTATAAAGGAGATGCTCATAGGACATTAAAAACTTCATCCATATCGCCGTCAATGTCTAGCCAAAAAATTATAATGTTCTTTTACCAAGGACTGGAGTATTTATCAACAATGTATCTCAATAATACTAGGTTGTTGAATGAAAATGACTTCACATGCTTTCTCTTCACTGTCAAAGATATGATCATCTTTTCCGATATCAAGAAAAACTCGTTCGAGAATAGACTGACTTAGCTTTCCATAGTTGTCGCATCCCCAGTAAACAGTCACGTCTAACTGGTAACTTCCGAACGTTTTAGTATAAAATGTCGATTGAGAAATGTCTGGTGATTTATTATTTGTTCGGATATTTTTGCCGCGAGATCGATGGTTGTTTTCGGTATACAAACGAGATGGGAGTGTGTTGTGTCCCTATCATGTGTCTCTTGCAATTTGTCGAGTGAAAAATGTCGACTATTCGTCTTGTATTGGCGTGCAGATGAATTGTTTTTAGTCTAGAATTGAGCAGTCTACGTTGTTTTAGTTGGAATATTTATTTTGTTCGACAAAATTGAGAGTCTGTTTGTGTTATCTCTATTTTTATGTTGTCTGTGTTTTGTTGAAAAATTGACATACGATTATCTGGATTCATTTAATCAGTGATTAGGTAGAGTACCTTAATCAGAAATATGTTACTTTTATATTAGTAAGCTGTGAGTAGTAGGTATACAACTTTGTGAGTTATTTCTTTTTAAAATCTTCTGCTTCTGTAGGCTACTGAAATGTCCATAGAATATGTAGTATTGTTCTGTAATTGACTGTCAATCTAATTAACTGTTACTAGTCTGATTTTTATTTGTTAGTCTTCCAAATTAATTAAATAAATAAATAATTTTCGCGACAGTACCTACCGATACCTACTTAAGATGATCGGAACAAATATTTGCTATCATAATGCTGTCAGCTAACAGGATATCTGACACATTGTGTAACACTACGCGAATTAGTCAAGTAAATTGTGTGTTTATGTAATTAACAGCCATTAAGAGACGCAATATGATGCCTTTTTGTCGTTAAACCCGGATTTTCGTCATATTAATGTACCAATAACCCTTACCATATGATTCCGTACACGTCTTCTGCTTTTCACGTAAAAATAAGTGTAAAAAGTAATATTTTAATCATTACTATGGGCGGAAAAATAATTACTTTGACTTTTTGCGACAGGTGAAGATATTCTCGTGTCTTGTCGAGTTAAGAGATGTAAAAGATCATAGGTACTAGGTCGACCGAAGCTGGTAGTAAAGCTCTTTGTGAAGGAGCTCCTCCGGGGAAGTACTACCACCATTTCCTGTGCTCCGGTTCGAAGGCACATGAAACACTTCAACTTGTCTCTGGTGTTCCGGATTTCTTTTGCATTTTTGTTTGCCAACTGAAAATATAAAAAAAGTTGGTCTTTTTAACCGACTTCAAAAAAAGGAGGAGGTTATCAATTCGACTGTATTTTTTTTTTTTTTTTTTTTATGTTTGTTACCTCGAAATTCCCGACTGGGTGAACCGATTGTCATGATTCTTTTTTTATTTGAAAGCTGGTGCTTCCCGTGTGGTCCCATTGCCACCATTTCAATATCTGATGATGGGATCTTGTAGAAATCGAGGGAACTCTTCAATAAATAACAGCAGATTAACCGCGATTGTTGCTATATCATATCTAAGCATTGTTTATACCATCACACAACATAACATAACGCGTGTACACTCGAAAGGGTAACACAGATATTTTCAGTAGTATTCGAAGATTTGTCCTCCAAGTAAACGAAATCGCATAAGTATTCTGCTTTCTTATGACTTTTTAGTGGTGTTAAGTTAATTTACGTAGTATGACAGTTCCTTCATGGATTTGGATGACAGGAAGTTGATACTAAAAAGCAAAAAATAAAAAACATTTAAACAAAAAAAAAACAACCGCCTTCAAAAACTAAAAAGTGAAAAATAACTTTAGCTTTGGAAGTCGGTGGCAATTCAAAACAACAAACAGAACCAAAGCCACCGACTTCCAAAGCTAAAGTTATTTTTCACTTTTTAGTTTTTGAAGGCGGTTGTTTTTTTTTGTTTAAAAGTTTTTAAATCTTAGAAACTTGATTCATTAGTCTTTTTAGTAGGTAGGTAGAACAAAAAAAAAACATGTTTAAAACACTTAATTAGCTAGTTCATTATAATTTCCAAAAAAGACCAAAAGCAAGCGGAAAATTGATTCAAATATGGATAACTAGCCAGACACATAAATAATAACATAAGATGCGCTTGCGCCTATTATGGAGCTAATATCATGTCCGAATCGATACTAACTAGACAAAATATATGTTAAAGTCACCTCCAAAACAAATTAATGAGTGTATAGGTACACGGATATTTAAATAAAATACACTGAATTTGGTAAAATGACAATTTTGATTCTATATTTTGGTCATGACAGGCTATTATGATTTTGTTCTGAAAAAACAACTGTATTCTTCTTTTGTTTGTTTTAAATCTATTGTCTTGTTTTTATGTTGCTGTCAATAATTGTGGCCAAAATTGGAAAATGTCTGACGACTTTCTAGTAAATGTTAATTGGGCCTCTTCTGGCATATTTATGCCTAGTATTAATTTTACTTGGATATTTTTTTACTATTTATTTAATTTTTATTTATTTAACTTTAGCATAAAATGGCTATTGGCCAATTATATTATCTAAAGACATAAAATATATACATATTAAATGACATGCCCACACTACGTTTCTACGGAAAATCACAACTTTAATAAAACCTGATGAAAAACAGACGCATTATTTAACAAAGTTTTCCTTCTATTTTATACATAAATAAATCGTATGGCGCCTTAAATGTTACAACAATAATTTATTACTACAAAAGCAAATAAAAACCGCTCCAGTAAGACTGATACAAGGGGTATCAAATTACTTAATACATAATTATGTAAATATATAGGTACCTATTTTATAATGTCGTTATAGACTCCCACGTAAAGACATTAATATAGGAAGCAGTTATAACAATGTTTTTTATCATAATCAGCTTCAATATGTCTTAAGACTAAAGATATTTCCAATAATCGATATGTATTCGATGTATTATCGATATACATTAATCGATTTTGGTAAACGTCTTTATTAAAACCAAAAACCAAATTGAAAGAAAATAGTGTCCGTGGAGTTTTTTTGCTCGTTCTTCTCCATAGAGACCTACGTTTTGGAACGAGCAACTAGCTTCAACTTGTAACTGTAACTTCTTGACAGTTCAAAAGTGCCTGTAAATGGTCTAATTGAAATAAATGCTTTGACTTTGAAAAGTTTGCGCTGGTTTAGTCTTTTGGTACTTCGGTCCTTAGGTCCTTAGGCCTCTCACATTATGAAATTCATTAATAATAATTGTTAGTTTTGTAAAACTATGAATGTCGTAGACGTACGTTTTAAGCGTCAACAGTAAGCTCACAAAATTTTCCCACATAGTTCGAAATATCATCAAGTTTTCCAATAAACTTTTCAATATTTTCCATAAAGTTGCCAAATGAATTTGGGAGCCGTCGCGAGTGATTAATAGTGTCAGTTGGGTTATTGCCTGCAACTCCTACTGCCAAAAGAGGACGCCATTTTCCCGTCAGTTGCTTTTTCAATCTGTATCAAAAGCTTTTTTGAGCTTTACTGGGTTGTTGGGCATCAATTGGAATATTACGTAAATTCTTGAAATGTAAAGAACAATAATTTGTAAATGTAAATTTTGGTAAATGTATTGTTAGCACGGTTACTTAAATAAATAATCAGGGCGGTCTGAATCTGTCAAAAAATAATGTACCATTTTTTTACATTGATTGTCACTGTAATGAGATTGCGGCCTTTATGTTATGGTACAATAACGGGTCCTTCAAAAGTAACCAAATACCTCATTCATTTATTATTTATACTTTGCAGGTACAATTATAAAAATAGATAGTCGTAAAAAAAAGAAATTGCATCAATCACCAACAGTTACTGTCTTAAACAGTGTCATAAATTAAAAGTGTTTACAAACTATTTTTTTTTTATCTGCCTTCCCATTTTTGTTTAAAAGCCCCATTGCTACCAAACAGTAAAAAGTAAAAGTCTTGTGGTCCTTCAAAATTTAAACAATTCAAAGTATTGAGTGTCGTTTCTTTTTATGGGTCTTATTTGTAACATGATGAAACGTTAAAAGGACCACCCACCGTATTACGTTTATAGCTTTGTTAATATAATTAGGTTCTCAATATCAGAATCAATTTATTTTTGAGACTGCTTACAAATATTTTTTAACTTTTTATTTTTGAAATAACTTTGACCTGCACTAGCGATCTGCTTGTATCGTGTGTGCGTCACAAACGTATTAACACACACAAGCAACCAGACCCGGAACTATCTTTAAGTCATACAAACATCTGCTCCGCGCGGGAATTAAACCCAGGACATGCAGCGCAGCAGCCAATCGCTGTCACGGCGCCAAACGTGTCATCATTTACTCACAATTATTTCCTCAAGTCTAAATATCCTAGAGTCCAAAGCGTAAAATGACGCAAGAATGCAGAAAATTCTTAGTCTATCATATAAAAACAAATATTTATTATCCTTTAAATCTATCTCCAGTGTCGACGGTAACCGCCAAGTGAAATTAATCATTATTTCCAATTACGTAGACACAAATGTCCTCGCGGTAAAGTGTATACTTGTTGCTATGTTCATTACAGCAACGTGTGTGCGTACGCTCCGGGCGCGTGTGATGCGTACGCACGTGTTAGATTTTAGGTATATATGTAGATATGTAACTAATGTATAGACATATTTTAATCTTCGTTAATTATTAGGTATTGTATTAAGGGGAAAAATATAAACAATATAGTTCAATTCATAATAGCATTATATTTGTTTTGTAGTAAAGTCACTTTTATACGTCAATTAATTAAAACTATTGAATCTAGTTGCCCATTCCAAAAGGTAGTCTCGTATGGAGAAGAACGGGCAAGAAACTCCATACATACTCTTTTTAAAAGTATTACATTATATTATAATTACATTATATTATGATTACATTATACACATCCATTTCATAAAAGTATATAACAACTTTAGCCATAGTAGTGATGTGTATAACACAACCATAACCAATATAGAAGTTATTATGACTTGTATTTTAAACACACTAATCATCATAATAACATTACACAATTCATATTTATTATTTTAACATAATCACATTTGTTTATCATTTACTACATTAAATAATCATATATATTTATCCAATATATTTATAACACAATAATACATAAGTAAAATAATCATATTTACTAAGCAACACAAAATTGATAGTTAGGTACTTAGCTTTAATGGCAACTAGTCCTTCACCGTCGGCGTCTCGGGCAAAAGTGCCGCTCTGACGGGTCGGACCGCTTTTATAAGGCGACCCCCACTTCGTTTCAAACAGACAAACAACACGTGACGCTATTTGTGAGTCAGAAACTACGTAGGTTTCTTTATTTGGTTACTTTACATATTTATAACAATATTTGCTTAATTCCTTTTACAATAATACATATTTATTAATCTAACACGGCCATTCTGATATGTACTTCGTTCCCTGAAGTACCTAGATTGGTATTTATACCAGTACATACAATAACCATACAAACATTAATTCTTAAAATAAATAAAATTATTACAGTTGGTATCACAGTCTCACTTCTAATATTAAGTAGACATTGTGATAATTCTTAAAAATAATTCTTAAAAATAATACAGTGGGCATCACAGTCTCACTTCTAACAGTTAAGTAGACATTGTGATAATTCTTAAAAATAATACAGTAGGCATCACAGTCTCACTTCTCACAGTTAAGTAGACAGTAATCCTTTGGCGTCACAGTCTCGCTTCTCACATTAAGCAGACTTTACAGTAATCCTTTTATTTGGCACCACAGTCTCGCTTCTCACATTAAGCAGACATTGTGAGCACCCATACATAGTCTTATTTCTAAACAGTTAACATTGATTCTAATATAATTCGCTTAATCAAAGTATGTCTCACTTCTCACATTAAGTAGACATTTATTTCAAATTTTACAATAACATTTATTCAATCTAATAATGGCATATACAATGGACCACTTTTCACATTAAATGTATACAATACATAGATCTAAGCTAAACTTATATAAAAAGTAAAAAAAAAACATTATTTGAAATATTATTTTAAATAAATCATTGACACGACATTGTTAGTAAGTTCATCTGACCATACACCTGGCCATAGCCTTAATTTTTGTTTGGCTACTGAAATATTTCGTAAATAAAAGGTATGTCATAAGGCCCTTCAAATTTAGGTGCCAATTTATCATTTAAAATAAATAAATTGAAAAGATTAATCAACGATTACTATTATTCACTTAATTTATAAATTAAGTTCTATTCTCTATTGTACATGGATATACCACTAAAATGTGATTATGTTTTCATCACTGAGTCATAATTTTGTTTATTTTCATTTATTTGCATAGACATGGTGGTCCCTTTCAATTCGCTGTCATTGAGATAGACCACCACCAAACAAATAGGTAACAGCGAAAAGGAGATGGCTAAATGGAAGTATCGACCACTGCCCCACCGCCCCACGGTAATATATAAATATGGTACCTAGCACAATGTAATGCTGAATGGCTAAATATTAGTATTTCGTGTAAAACAAGTTTCAGGTACTTTTAGGGAATAATAATAAATGGTAAAATAATGATGCCTAAAAAGGAAAGAAGCTGTGTGTGACAGTATATAATTTTCTCCAACAGACACTTTGACATTTTCGAAAAAGAAAAAAATTAAAACGAAAATGAGGTTGTATATTTATAAGCGAATGGTTGTGATGAAAAAGTTTTTTATCACAAAATTCAGGTATTCAAAACATATTTGCTAATTAAGATTTTCTTCCCAAATAAAATTGATATAAGTTATAATACAGCATGCTTCATGTTAATTTACTTTTAAAATCAATCGCGTGTTATGTGCGTTATTATAATGCTATTAAGTATGAAAGACCTGCGTTTCGTTTCATCAAGTCAGCATACAAAATACTTTTTATTTTTTTTACTTGCAATATTACTTAATATTATTGCATTATGCTTTTTACATAATTCTGCGTGTTATAGTTTTAAAAAAGCAAGATTTTTTCTTCTTTTTTCTAACGAAACGAGGCTATATAATTAGGTCGAGTTATACGGTTCTGACGGTTTTTCCTTCATAACATAACCTGATAAAGTAACAACCAAACAAACTCGCATTTAGGGCACGTATTAGCTATGTTAGGTTTAATAATGTATATTATGGAAATAACACATGACTGGAAAAGGTTGTTTACAACTGCCTCTAACTGCCAAAAAATCAGTTGCCTAGCAACGGTTTGTTTATTCTTTTTCCAATGTGGAGAAATGTCAAACATGGTCTGTCAAACAAAAATAGCTTAAAAAGCAATTGAGATACTTTATTATGTTTAATAGTTCACGAAAGTGCTAGGTAAGTATTAAACACTACATAATTCATGAATGATTTTTTAAATATCATGAGGTTATGTAAGATTCTTATACATTTCAAGTGTATGACTGCCCTGGGGCAGTCATTTAGCCATCACCTTTGCCAACTACATAGACATGCCAGTCACATTCACCCGCTGCCGGTGAGATAACTGACACCAAATAGGAGGCCGTGCAGCGGTACACATACTGATGATAACATAATCACCAAACAGTCACATATAATATATATATATATATATATTAATGATTTTTATCAATAAATTGCACAAGCCTGGAAATGTACAATTACCTTATACCTAAATGACATTTTTAACAGTAATGTTTTCTTTTAACCATTCTCCTGGCCAAAATCGTAATTTTTCTTTTGCTACAATAATATTTCTCATATTACCTTGACCTTTGAGAGTGTAATGATCATTGGGAGGGGCTGAGAGTATTTCGTAAGGACCTTTAAATCCAGATTTTAATTTATCGTTACGCCTATGATTTTGTGAGACATACACTACATCTCCAACGTTAAAATTTACGTTGCTATGACGAGTGGCGTCGAAACGTTTTTTGAATTGTTTTGGTATTTGTAATAGGCGTAGTGTGGTGTGTGTGTGGTGTGTGTGGCGTTGTGTTGGTATTTTGTCTATCATGCTCTTTAAGTACGTCGTCCAAACGAGCTTGGACAGGTGGATTATTTGTGTCTACTCCGATAAGTAATCGCAAGGGGGTAAAGCCTGTAGATTTTTGTAAAGTTGTATTAACCGATTGTTGTACTTTTCACAGAACGTTCGGCCAATCTGACTATTCATTGCACATAGTGTTAAGCATATCAGTTACAGTGGACACGTTACGTTCTACTTGACCATTACTTCTGGGAGTACCCGTACAAATAAGGCGATTTTCTAAATTTAGTTCATCAAAAAAAACTGGCCTAATGGGGCTACTGCTAAAATTTGTTGCTTTATCAGAAATGACTATAGAAGGAGTTCCAAATAAGGTAATGACATCTCGTAAAACTGGTACTAATTTTTGGGCATTAAGGGTTTTGAGTGGTTTAAGCAAACAGAACTAGGTAAACCCATCTACTATTAATAAAATATGTTCAAAACCTTCATTTGACTGGAGAAAAAGGCCCTGTACAGTTCAAATGTATTGTAAACACCATAATTAAATAAGCACATTTTGTATGTTACTATTATTGCATAGCACAAAAAAAAAAGAAATTAGGTAGATAAAATAAAAACGGAACAGAGAAACTGACGGGACTGGGACGGGAGTGACGTGACATTGACATTTTGACAAACATTGATATATTTTTCGTTTTGAAACAGTCTAACGAAACATGATTTTGAACGATGTTATTGTTAAATAAATAAAAAAAAACTATTGCTAAAACAACAATAATTTCATCAAAATTGTTCTTTTTGCTTTTATAAATGATTATATTGTTTATGACCAATGCTAAAACAAAATAGATATCGTTTTTTTTGTAAGTAACTTCTTTTGAATTACTACCTAGTTTTAGAACGAACTTAAAATGTCCTGACAGTTTGTTTACGGAGATAGTTTTAGAACTACATTCAATTAAAAACCATATTTCTAATTATATTTTTTAGCTCATTCCGGTAGAAAGTTATTATTGTTACTTAGGTACGTGTTATTTCCAATCAGTAAAAAAAAATCTAGTCTTTTTTTTTATATAAGTACATATCCGGAAAATAACACCCGTAAACACCGCGGAGCGGATATGTGTCTCTTTCAATGATTTTATTTAAGGAACTATAATCGACGCATCTATCACTGCCATCCTTTAATTTAAATACATAAACAATTATTAGTTGAACTTTACATATTTGTCACGGCCATACTGACTTGTAGTTCGCTCTTGGACTACATACTATAAGAACTTAATACTAATTACCACTAAATACACTTTTGTAAGGAAACTTAATTCTAATACATTTTATACATTGTTATGGTCCAACTCATCACATTAAGAGGACGAAATAACAACGGTCAGTACTTTGGTATCCATCTAAACCCCTCACCTGCTGCACATGAGTCGGGTTAGAACAAAGACACTGACTTCAGCAGTTCCAATCACATACATTATTTAATTCTATTTGTCACCACTGACATTAATACATACATTCACATGAGTTACATAATAGTTACATTATTCGACATCATCAATCCATTCTCCCGACCACAGTCTCAATTTATCTTTCGCTACAGTTAGCACCTGTGTCTATAAGGGATTCAATCGGAATATCGTGAATTTTTATTAGTGTTGGTTTTATCTAAATAACCCTATCAGGAACCTTATTTCGTGGAGAACAGTTTTAACATTGCTGTTAAAATCAGCCATTCTGATCCTATTCTATTAATTGGTCTTCCGTTAATGATATTTTCGTATTCGCAATAGGAATCTGCAGAATCCGAATTGTATAGCACGGCCTTGGATAGTTTTTCAGACAGGTTCCGTTTTTCGGATACAAGTCTTTGAGGTCTGTACAGAAATTTCCCATGTTCGACCTTCAGATGGTATCCAAGACTCGAACCATAACAAAGCGGATCCTTTCAAAGACTTACCGGCTCCAGCGCCTGTTGCGATACTGTTCCATCCAAATTCTTTTGATAGCTCCTCGATGCTGCTCGATGCGATGCCTTCCGCACCGCTATCACTAGTTGCTGGGTAGAGAACCGGGAGTGCCACGTCGTTATCCGTGCGGTGACGACCAGAAACAGCATCGCTGATTGCTTTGAGAAGGCCTTCCAAGACAGTAGGGTCCATTCGGCTTTAGCTGCTGTCTTGATACTGCTCAATTACAAATCCACACGGAGAGTCTCGATGCTACCACAACAACTCTTCAACGCTCCACAGTCGTTTTTGTCTGGATCGAACACCGGCAAGCAATGTCATCATCCTTCTGTTATGTCGTAGACACAGCATCTCGGATAGCCTTGAGAAGATTACCGATTGTCTCAGCGTCCATCCTTTAACATAAAATATTATTAGTATTTGTGAAGCCAGGACGATCCCACTTCTGATGTTAGATTTTAGGTATATATGTAGATGTGTAACTAATGTATAGACATATTTTAATCTTCGTTAATTATTAGGTATTGTATTAAGGGGAAAAATATAAACAATATAGTTCAATTCATAATAGCATTATATTTGTTTTGTAGTAAAGTCACTTTTATACGTCAATTAATTAAAACTATTGAATCTAGTTGCCCATTCCAAAAGGTAGTCTCGTATGGAGAAGAACGGGCAAGAAACTCCATACATACTCTTTTTAAAAGTATTACATTATATTATAATTACATTATATTATGATTACATTATACACATCCATTTCATAAAAGTATATAACAACTTTAGCCATAGTAGTGATGTGTATAACACAACCATAACCAATATAGAAGTTATTATGACTTGTATTTAAAACACACTAATCATCATAATAACATTACACAATTCATATTTATTATTTTAACATAATCACATTTGTTTATCATTTACTACATTAAATAATCATATATATTTATCCAATATATTTATAACACAATAATACATAAGTAAAATAATCATATTTACTAAGCAACACAAAATTGATAGTTAGGTACTTAGCTTTAATGGCAACTAGTCCTTCACCGTCGGCGTCTCGGGCAAAAGTGCCGCTCTGACGGGTCGGACCGCTTTTATAAGGCGACCCCCACTTCGTTTCAAACAGACAAACAACACGTGACGCTATTTGTGAGTCAGAAACTACGTAGGTTTCTTTATTTGGTTACTTTACATATTTATAACAATATTTGCTTAATTCCTTTTACAATAATACATATTTATTAATCTAACACACGCAACGCGTTCCGTGCGTCGTTCGTCAAACGTGTGTCGCGTGTGTAAGCGCAACATTCTATAGTGCGCCGTGCGGTCGCCACACCACAAACGTAGTATTCACGCAGATTTTATTGTAACTGAAAGTGATCGCTCGAGATTTTTAGTGGGATGGGTGCTAATGAATTTTCTGGGATCATTTTATTTTAGTTTAATTATGGAGGACGTAATTAAGAGGTTTCTCCAACAAAAAAAAAATCCTTGCTTAATTTCTTATTTAAATAAATATGTACATAATGACATGCGGTGGCTACCGTGGTATGATTGAGATGCATAAAATGTTTGAAGATTTTATACACATACTATCACGCCTGTACTCCTCGAACGGATAGGTAGAGGTTTTCTATGTACACCCACAGTTCTATGTTTAGATTCTATGTAATAGGGGCTAACTTCGACCTGCTACTGAGAATTATTAAGATTTTATAAATTAATATTTTATTCATTATATCTGCCTGACACCTGTATTAAGCGAATGTATTCGTGGTACGCGCATGCCATTTCCAGTAACACAATCTTTGTGTACTCAACTTCAAACCAAAAGTACCTGGGATCCGCACTCAGAACCTTCACCTTTATTTATGTACACTCAGACAGAAATCACCCTTTGCGTCGCCCGGCCGACGCATGGGAACCAAGAAAGCATTCAAAATGATTTATTGTAAATGGTTTTCTACTTTGTTGGCTAAAATAATAAGCCCGCGCTCGGATTGCTGTTCTAAATTCGATATTTTATTTGTTACGTTTTTTCCTTTGCTGCACGCCGCCCGAAAAATAATTTGCAAATCCTTTGTTAGCCCATTAGCGGCAGATCCAATGAGTCAGCGATATGGTAATTAACCGACGACACCAATAAGCTTACGCGGATAGTGCGAAGAAATTTTCGCAAAAGCCATAAAGGTATCTCGAGATGAAGCTGAATGAGACATCTACAATGCAAATAATAAAAATGTTAAAGGCACGGTAGGAATTGCGGGTGGCTTTGTCCACTCACACAATGGACCGTCCGCCCGGAGATTGACGCTTTAACTCCGGAGGTGTTAGGAGAATTAGTGGCCCATTATTGCTCTATAGAAAACACTATGGTCAAGCAGAAAGCAGATAACAATAATTAGCTCGGACGCAACAAAAAGTGACATAAATCCCGCATAATAAGTTCCCGGGTGCAAAAAAAACGTAGTAACAGTTTACCTGGATTCTTGTTTTTTTGCGGAATCACTCGGAGCGAACGTGGACCGACATAATAAACACCTCAATTCCTGGCAGAGGCATTGTTTAATGATTTTTCTGTTGTGATCTTGCACAATTCTCGGTCAGTTCTGTTTTTTTTAAATACAGCTTGCCAGGAATATACAGTTTTTTGTATGCTTGGTAGCATTTAAACAAAAGGGACTCGGGGCTTGTGTGAAGGTGCGATTTATTTATGACCTTACCTTCCAAAGCGATCTCTTGACCGACTTTGGGTGGTTTGTGACTTGTTATGTTAGTCTAAATTGAATTGAATGTTTATATGTGATCGGAACCAATAAAATGTTTAACGCTCCATTTCTTTTGTTGCAGGAACAATATGGAAATGACGTATTGGATCGGCACGCTGTTAGGAGACTCTGAATAAGTTTAATTTGAAATAAAAACCTCATTTTTAAATCGGTTCTAAAAACAAAGATGCTGGGGTGTGCTCTAAGGAGAGTTACCTCGTTTACCTCTTCCCCTACAGACATCAGCTTTAGCTCGGCTGACGATAGCCGGTGCATAGATAAGTAGATGATAATAAGACAATTTTTTCCCAACATTCGGCCCAAAAATCCAAAAACCTAAATTGAAAAGTAGAAATAAAATTGAAGATTGAAACTAAACTAGTCAGAGTAGTAAAGATCGTTGTATAGTGAGTTACCAGAGGTTGCGTTAGTCGGTTCGGGGTGGCCACTGCGGTGGTATGCTTTATATTGCATCTTGGATCGACTGTGCGCTGTCAGGTCGCTACGTCACGTGGCTTCCCAGCGCGCGACTGCAGTGCTGGATGCTACTATCTGTATACACGTGAGTATTACTTGTTCTTACTAATCAAACATTATTATGATGTTTACAAGCTTCTATGGTTCTTGTGTGTGAATATGTTTTATTATATTTATTCGTCTCTTTTGACCTACGTACCTACCTGTTCAATTTTAATTAACGTTTCGTACTCTTCAAGTGTTATTGGTAGACAAATGAATTGATAAAGTTAGCTGTAAAAATATTAGAAAAAATATTTGTAAAGTTTACAGATTAAAGACTGACCATATTTTGTAGCAGCTGTTTTAAAACATTTGTATCATCAGGACTTTTTATTTCCATTTTCTGTATGTGCTCATTCCCGTCTATTGCCAAGGGACTGTCTTCCGACTAATCTTTTCCACTTTTCCCGGACGTATCATCATTCACGACATCCAGGCATCGCTCCTTTGGCCAGCATTCTATTCCGGGTACAACTAGAACAAGTAGGTATGTCAACAAGAGATGTCTTAATGAATTCTTACTTTGTGTCTCTTAAACTTCCAACCGGAATAAATCTTAAATGGTAATGAGAACTTTTACGATCATTACTGTCCCACTACAACCTCCTCTGCTTTACGCTCATCAATGTAAAGGACATAAAATGTGTCAATACATTTCCGTTAAATTCTTCGACGTGTCTTACGGGAGTGGCTAGTTACTGTCCGATTTATGGCGCGGTTTCGTCTCTGTCATTTCAGCCTTTGTCAGCTCGAAAACTTCTTTGAATACATCTTTCTTATAGTCATTATCTTCAGAACGTTCGTGACTAACTTTGCTTACAATAGAAACATAAATACTAATATTTTCATGTCCATTTTGTGTCTTGCGTGTTTATAATTTTCTAGCTTGTCTATACAATGTTTGATTTAATGAACTTCTTACATTAGGTTAAATGTCAATTTTAACTACCAGATTTCGTGAAAGAAAGTTTCGTGTTTAGTGAATATATTTCACATTATTCTAACATTAATGTTCTGTTGCTAGTTGTTAGTGTAGAAATAAATTTCCATCGACAGATTACGGTAAGTGCTCTTCGATAAGACAGATAAAGTTCGTTCACACAGCTCAGTTACAGTGAAATGCTTCCGACTGTTTGGGAGTACAGGATTTAGATAATCTTGCACGTATATATGATTTATTGAATTAGTGTTACGACAGTTATGTCAAGGATTTGTAAATACAATGATCTATTGAGTTATCAGCAAACTTTACGCGACTTTTAATGTACTATAGGTAGTAGTAGTAGGTAGTATTTTCATGGTTGTGAAACATTATTGACGCTGGGGCGGACAGGCCAAGCCCTTAACAAAAGTTTATTTCTACCAATTGAAACAATTCTTTGTTCTTAAATGACTTGGCAAATAAATTACCTATATCATTCAATAACCAAAAGTGGGTCTTACGTGATCTGTCAATATAATCAACAGGAGATGCAAAAAACTTTGGCAACAACATGGTGTGTTTGCACACAGCGTTTGTCAAAAAAGTCACGGAGACGTGTCAAGAAGTAAGGAATGTCATATTGTTTGATGGTAAACAGATAATTCGTTATTACAAGATTAATTTACATTTTACGGGTCATCGGTATACCAAGATATCGATTATCGGCTTACCAGAGATATCGATTTATTCGAGTGATTTCGAATACGGTTCGTGGGCTTTACTTGATATAAAAATCTTGATGAAAGTGCTTAAACTTGTGTTCAGATTAGAGTGGCGATATATTATGGATTTTGTAAAGTCGTGGCGTAATATTCCTAATAATTCGATTCTTTTTTAGTTTTCACAATATCATCATCTGCCTAGCCTTTTCCCAACTATGTTGGGGTCGGCTTCCAGTCGAACCGGATGCAGCTGAATATCAGTATTTTACATGGAGCGACTGCCTATCAGACCTCCACAACCCAGTAATGGGTAATACATATAGTTTTACATATGGTAATATAGTTTTCACAATAACAATCTTGAAAAAGTATTTAAGGTAGGTAAGTAATTCATTACATTTTTGTTAAATAAGTAATGAGAAATAGAAAAACTTAAAAAGAAAACATCAGAAACCAGTCATTAGTGCCTAGTTTTGCTTGAACATTTCCAAAGGCCAATTAGTAAAACTAGGACGTGTAGGTATTTTATATATTTTCTCTAAACCTCTACACAACCGTAGAAAAATCAATAAAAACGTCGCACTAAACATTATATTATATTATTTTATTGAAATGACAAAATCTAGCAAGTCCATGCTAACCTTTATGGTATTAGCGAACAATACCACATTGTTAATTTCGAAATTCGAATTTCAAAATAGCAGTTATACATGTTTTGCCCACCGTATCACCAATAAACAATGAATCTGACTTTTATGGTGTCTTGTCTTAAAATTTAAAGGTCATTGGAGGATTTTGGCTGCATATAGTCCAAATTATACCCTTGACCGATCCGTCCCGCCCACTCTATGTATTCAAGACATACCATATTCGGACACAATAGGATAATTAATAACAACAGTTGTCTGAGACGATGTATAGATAATGAAAGACATTTGCAAAGCTATTGGTGGAGTGTAATACAGTAAGTTATTTTATCATGTAAATACATCTCATTGAAGCGTATATTAGCATACATATTGCTTTTTTGTCAGCCGATGTGTCTAATTAGAATTTGGCATTTAAATTGGGATACAATGCGTGACATATGTTTGAGGGGTGAGTGTATTGTAAACTGATTTTGGTAACGTTAGGACAAACAGTACTTTGTTGTTTTGCGTTCGTTCGGTCATGAACTCTAAATGTAACAAAGATTTTAGAAAGATAGCGGATAATGTTAATAAGATTGTTTGGCTAACAAAACATGGCGATTCTGGTCAACAATTTAGTAATTGGTTTTGTCTAACATTGGATTGGATTACCAATTATTATTACAAGAAAAAAATATTGAAAATAAAAAAATAAAATAAAAATATATTAATAAATTGACCGGTAAGACCATCTCTTCTTACATTCGGGGGCCAATTCTTTTAACTTTTAGAAACGTTCGCAATCTAATTTCAGTGACAATCTGTCGAAAACGCCTCTAATTTGCCTACAGTTTTCAATTTTGAAGAGACTGTCTAGATTTTGAACATTTTTATTTAGTAAATTGGTCTTCAGACCTAAGACTAATTTTTGAGTAAAAACGTTGACCGCTGCCATTTAAAGAATCCCCACAAAATTAGTTCTCACATTAGATAAAATCTCGATCTATCCGTCACTTTCCACCTCACTTTTAATTAATAACACTCAGTTCAAAGGTGCTACAGTGTCGCATATCTAATATCATGAGACTACTAATTGTAGCCACGAGTTGCGCAAGAGATTATAGATCGTGTTACAAAATATTTGTACCTGGATGTTGCACGATTGGCTCTTAATTATGTAAAGAGTAATTGGTAAAGTAGTTCGAGTAATGAACTGTCAGTAGATCTGCGTAGTTATTCACGACCATTTCCCGACCATACTTGGTCATTAAAGATTATGTTGAAATATTTTTTGATTCTCTTCTGATTAATTTCGTTGCGAGATCCGAGACCGTTGAATTGTTTGTCTCCTGGAATACGTCGAGCCACTATTGATTCTGGCTTCCAGGAGTTGCAATGGGGGGTAGAGTTTTTTATTTTTAAAGTCTTATTGATTAGTAGGAGAAGAACATAGACAACAGCCAACAACCAATTTATTGCTGTAATCGTTAGGGTGTTTCTGATTAAAAAAGATAATTATAAAAAATTGGAAATCCAACGTGGCAATGCTGCCAATCTTTTGGGCACATTTCTAAGTGACGGCGAAGCAGAGGAGTTTTGTGATGCCATTTAATTATAGTTTTTTTTGGTCTATTGTATCATAATTATGATTTTCTGGAAGTTTCTTTTAATAACTGAGGCTCTACCAATATAATGCTGAAAATGTTTTATTTTTCGTGTAAAAAAGTTCTTTATAAATATTTTGTATAGTGAGTATATACGACCAAACTACCGGGCTAACCTCCGCATGACAACTGGCCAACACAAAAGATTAGGACACGTGATAAGAAGGAATTTTACATATTTTGATGGCGCGAAACTAATATAAATATCATTTTATAGATACTAAAGTCTCGGTTATCGGGTTTATTTGTAAGTCTAATACGATCTTAAACTCTTATTGGCTTAAATGAGAGTTTATGAGTAATAAAATATGTGTCATCTGTATTTACTTATTTGAAATATTTACTATATGTTAATAGTTTTGTTAGCCTGCGAATTGCAAGCCAAATATTATTAGTATTTTTTATAAGGAAAAACTGTTACATAATTTACGTTTAACAAAAAAAAGTATATGTTAATTTGGTTGTAGTTTTGGTGGGAAAATGTAGAATTTTCTGGTGGACTTGTTTTAATGCATTGATAAAACGTTATAATTTGAGGATGTATCCTTTATTTTAACGACACTATATTCACACTTACCATAGGTTTTACAAGTGTCAATCTAATATTATTGTGACAAACAAAAATGTCATTACAATGAAGAGTATGTACGGAGTTTCTTGCCCATTCTTCTCCATACTTTGTAATTGACGTTCAAAAGTGCCTTAAATCGATTTGACTTTGACTTTGAAAATTGTCAAACGCGCTTAAACAGCTATGATTGGTTGTTGATCATTGTGTCAACAAACGCGCGCTTGACAATCTCCCACATAAATCTTTCATTCGAAAAACCGGGGGTCTCTCGTTTTCAGTTTTTTATTGCGTACGCTATGTGCAATGTATAAAAGTGTTTAAAATACTAAAAACTACATGTATCAAATTGCTTTCAGCTATAAATGCAAGCTAATATGTGGATAAGTTATTACAATATTAACAGTTCAATTGAACCGCCAACATAAAAAAAACCTTAATTTACAACGATACAAGCTTTTTTCCTATGTCTTGACTTATTTGAAGATCTTGATTCCACCTTAAACTCACTTAAATCAATAACATATTTGCGCAAAATATGTGCCCTTAGATGACATAAAACTTTTAAGTGATAACAAATAATAAACTTTTTTCAACTTACCTATTCAAATGTCAAGTTTTAACTAACACGTTCATTCCGCGTGCAATTTAAGTAAAGCATATATCTGTTTAGCCTATTCCTATGTTGCGGTCGGCATCCAGTCTAAACTCATACAGCTGAATACCAGTGCTTTACAAACAGCGGCTGCCTATCTGACCTCCAAAAACTGGGCAACACGATACCTCTTGGTAATACTGTTAGTCAGACTTCCCGGCTTCTGACTATCCGTAACAAATATCTACGAATGACAGCCGGGACCAACAGATTTACGTGCTTTCTGAGACACGGAGGTATCATACCACCAACTTTCAACCTCCGGGCTGGTTCTGGGAAATTCGTAATGGAAAAACCCAATAACACTTTTTGAACGACCTGGGAGTCAAACCCAGGACCTCACGCTCAACATCGTTTGCCACCACGAGGCCAACGGGGCAGTCAATTCAAGTAATGCATATTCTTCTATTTTTAAATCTGAGTAATGTTGTTTTAATGTATCTTTTATCAAAAGATTATGTCACCTTCACGACGATTAATTTGTATGACAATACCTCTGACAAATATTCATGAGTCACTTAAGTAAATACGATTCTAATTAGAATCGTATTTTGTATGAGAATGATAAAATCTAAACCAATTAAGTTGGGAAGGACGGGGATTAGATTGTACTTATTTCATTTGGGTTTGAATTAAATATCATTTGGTTCGGAATTTGTAGGCACTTAATAGTAAACTTCTTGCTCCTACTTCTCTTGTATTTGCCGTTTACTTATGAATATCTTGTGTGTAAGGCAGCATGTGGTCGCACTCACTTCTGTAATTTGACCCGTGGAGTTACTTTTAATCCACCCCACAGTTATTTGATTAGGGGGTAAACATTTTCCCGTTCTCAAAATTGCACATTAGCTTCACCGGGTTTCCTTGTTGGATATCCCTTTTTCTCTTTCTCTCTGTATGTGGGTGGACTTTCCATCTTCTTGGTCTATAGAACTCTAGCGGGCTAGGACCATGCATCAAGTATATGTTCAAGACTTATGGCAGTAGGAGGATCCATAGGGTTTCAGTCGTTAAAAGTCCGATATAATCTTCCGTTCTCACCATCAACACAAATCTCACCATCAACACTCATTAGTCATTTTGTCATTTAGACATTTTGTGTCGTGATGGCCCAGTGGTTAAGGCGCCCGCCTCTCATGCACGAGGTTGTGGGTTCGCAACCGGGCACGGGCAAGTACCAATGTGACTTTTTCTAATTCATATGTACTTTCTAAGTTTATCTTGGACATCACTGGCATCGGTAACCATGTCAGAGGCCCTTGCGGCGGTTTAGAAACTCTGACACTAGGGTGTGTGGGGTCGTTAGACTATACTGCCCACACGATAAAAAAAAAAAAAATTGAAAATCATCAAAATGACTAATGAGGGTTTATTAGTCATTTTGACCTAACACTTTGATCATCATCATCATCATCTTCGGTCTGCGTAACATATCATTCTTCAAACAATCCATCCATCTTTTCGTAGGCCTCCCTCTTCTTCTCCATCCATCCACATTTATAACCTAACACTCTGATAAGTACGGTATAACCTTATCCAGTTATATCGTTTTTTTTCTTTTCCCATGACACCAACATAAGAAAAGATCAATGCTAATCTAACCAACGGCAAAACACCACAAACAGGTGAAATTGAACACAATGTAACATCAATGGAAGCCGCTCTGTAGTAAACAGACAATAATGTGGCGCTTAGGAATTTATTGCAACTGGATTTTATAGCCTTACAGCCTATAGCCTATTTTGAGTAGCCTTTTAAGGCTATAATTGAATGAAGCAATAACGTTTGACATCTTGTCCTAGTGAAAGCGATGATTTTAAATCAAATGCGATGTTCTATCTCGTAAATAATATAATCTTGTGAAGGTTTGTAGTTAGTATAAGTGGAATGGTTAAGAGGAAGACAGTTTGTTAAAAAATAATGAAACCATTTTTTTGTATACTTTTTTTATATAGTTTTTTTTTGTATTTTTTAGCCCTTATTTATTTATCTAAACTTAATGCAACAAGAAGCAACAAAGACGGGCTTAATGCTTTAGGCATTCTCTGTCAGTCAACTAAAGGAGTTGAAGAGACACACCAGGTGCAAACTCCTCTCAATGCCCTTCTCTTATAATTTAGAAAAGCTTTCATGCCTTTACTTAACAACTTGATCTTCCAGCAAAAGCTGGAACACAGCTGGAAGCTAGCCAAATAAAATTAAAGATAATTTTATTTGGCTAGCTTACTTTTTACCAAATCTGATTGGATTTTTCTAACATCAGAGATATTTTGTTTCTCTCTACATTTGTCATCATCCAACCCGATGTTCAATATGGTATCTTGTATGGTAAAATCGGATGCCCAATATCCTATGTAATTATGTTCTTTGTCAAATATAATTCATTAATCTTTTAGCTACGTACGTATTTACATACATTTAAATAATGCTACTTCCATGTACTCTTTACTATTCCAAAGGCTGTCTTCAGATGCATGTAACTACAAGATTTAATGGTCTTAGACGATTTTTTATTCGCACATTAAGAAACCGCCGCCATTCGTCGCCGGGTAGACGCGGCAACAATAACTGTTATATGTGGGTAGATGAATATTGTTTGTGGTCGTCTCATATTACTTACATTTCCATATTGGAGCCAATGTTTTGGCCAATATTGTTGGGATTGGTCCTGGTAATCAGATTTATGTTTTTAGAGTCTTTTATCAAATTAAGCTACACTTAGATCCATGTGAGCGAAGCGGTCGTATCTAGTATCAACTTAAATGATAGTGAGATATGAAAAATAAAACTAATTAATTGAATAATTGGAACAATGTGTCTTTGGATTATAATAGCTTTACGTAATTAACTAAAATCCAAATAAAAACTCGAATGGAAAACATTCAAGAATTTTAGAATTTATTTTAAATGTAAGATTTAACAGTTTAAGTAAAAAATACTCTTTTATGTATTTTTATGTAACCTGAAGAATCTTACCTCAATAATTTCTCAACGAGTTCAAACAATTTGAACCAACGACATGGTTACAAACATTGGCGCCAATTAGATTACAACAGAACCGTCTAGACGCATTGAAAAGCAGACATTTTTTATTTCAGCTACTTGTAAAGTGTGGGCGGGATTTAAAAACAAATCAATCATGATTGATTCTGTGGCTTGTAGCTACGTTTTGTTCCAATGTTTGATGTATGGCGATACCGATATGTAAGGTTTTGGTGTACAATGTGTATGTGCCGTTAGTTTGATTGTTGTGTGGTTGTTTGTTGATTGTTTAAGTTGTAGTAGCAGTTTAGGGTTACACGGGGTCAAGACAAGACGCTCTATTAATGTTTTTATCTATTTCAATCGGTTGTCGGAATTATAGAGACAAGTTTTACAGCTTCCTTTTTTAGACCTACCCTGATCTTATTGCTGACTTTCTTCAGAAAGGTCGGGTACGCACTACTTGTAACCGGCGTGCTTATATGACCAGATGTATGAATGTGGATGAGGCGAAAGGATTAGTAGGTGGCTTTCTGTGGTTTCTGCCTACCCCCATGGGAAAAAGGCGTGAGTTTATGTATGAATGTTTTACAGCTTTCCACTTTTGTCAGGTATAAATAAAGATGTTGCAGTTTTTTGAAAATTCCCTATAATTTACTCTTTGTTTTCCGACAATTCCCAGATGCAGAGAATTCCTCAATACTTGATACACAATATCTTTATTGCTTTACCATAAATATGTACTTACAATCAAGATCATTAAGGACGCCGTTGGGCACATAAATTATAGTCTTTCTTCAAAAATGTTCTGGTCTTTTGATCCCTTGAGTAATCTATGCGTGCTCCTAAAAACATCATTACTATTTGACCTTTACATTTACATAAATACTACAAGTGATGCCTATCTTCTATCGGTTAAAAATAGATGTAGGTATTATTTTGCGCTAAAGACCGCTTCGTACGTGAGGTAGCGTCTATGGTAGCAGACACAAAGTAATTCATATGTCACTCAAATCAACACACGCCTTCCAAATATGGAGACTGATGAATTATTGAGACGGTGCGTGTTAAGTAGACGCTTTTAGAAGCTTTAATTTTTTTTTACAGGTAATTAAAATTCTATGTACTTATGCCCGGTTGCTTAAGGGTCAACAACCAATGGTTGCATGCCTTTATTATTGGTCCTTTAAAAAGATTCTCATTCCAATTTTAAATCCAACATGTTAAGATTTTCTTTGAATACGGTTTACCACAAAATAGGTTTTTTGTTTGTTTCCTCATTTATTTTGGTAACTTGATAACGAAATGAGCTGAGTGTTTTTCCGAGAATTTCCCAAAAATAAACCTTAGTAGCTCATTTATCTGATCTACGTGATTTTGTTATTGTCTTCCTTAAATATTAGGTGTCATTCCTAATCATTTTGTGACCAGATTTATTTTCTGTTAGGAATTCTAATTTTATTACTTCTACTGTGTACTCTCGAGCGGTAAATTTCCTATAGAAATGGAAAATTGTTGTACTGTATATTCTTTAGTAATGTATTCGAGGGCAAGTATTTAATACAATATTTGCTGGTATCATAAACGCCGTATTATGATATTGATATTTGTTGTGCATTATTGTGGTACGATATCATTGTAAGCACGGAATAGCCATAGAAATATTTGCAAATGTTCTCCTAGTACGTTAGGGGGTTATCCAGAAGGGTCTTTTAAAAGACCCTTTTTGAACCACATATTGAAATACAATTCCGGTAAATAAGCAATCAATTAAAATATTAAAAAAATATTTAAATTTATAAGTATTTATTTTTATTAACAAACAAATTCTCAGGGGCGTCATAGAAAACATCTCAATTTAACTGAAATGTTGAACGTACAAATGTTGTACGGACGTTTTGAAGATTTTGGCCGGATTCGGCAATTTAAGTGATAGCACGCCTAGTAAATGTGCATGGAAGAAGTCTTACGTGTTACAAACTTCGCCTTAACAGCTACCTACTCACGAATTGAATGGGCTAAGTGGCGCGATGGGCCTCTAATACTAATAGACGGATTAGTTTTCTTTACTGATTGTCGTCAATGGCGAAACGATACCTAAGAAGCCCCTCATATCATAAATGTTATTACATTATGAAACTGTATAGGTCAAAGACGTAACGGTGCTTGTCATATAAACATACTTACAGTAATTTTTCGAAACAGTATGCGTACTTGTGTTTTCTGAGAATTCTGACCAGTAAAGGTAGGCAATGTTTTAGTCATCGTCCGGATAAAAGGACCAAAAAAAGGACCAAGAAATACAGCATATCCTCAAGATATACTAAAAATGCCAAAGTTTAAACAACTCATTATTATGACCCACCCACGCGATAATCTGGTCGCTGCCTAATTGCTTAACCTTAGTGTGAATTCATAATTAAACAGAGGTGATGTATGTAATTACAATTTGTTTAGCTAATAGATGCCGTGGTGGGCAGACGGTCGAGGTAATATGTTCATTATTATACGGCATATTAGCTGTAACATTATCGGGAGTTATAGACACGGAGTAAAGAAAATGGAGTGTTCGGACTTGTATCAAATATTTTAGTACTGCTTTTTAGAACCTGATCAGATGAAACTTCTTTGAGTCCAGATGATTGATGTATCATATAACCTTATCGACACTGATATGTATCTATTAAGTTTACAAGCCGATTTTCCGACACAGAAGAATATCAATATTCACAGGTCAGATTGATCGTGTGGCGACCAATTTGCTTTTGCTCAAGTAGGCCTTCCTTGTCATATTAGCTCTCCATTTTGTCTTACTCTGTGGTTTTAAGTATCGAAATAATTAATTCAACACACATTTAATTTGCAATTTATTGTGCATAGTTATTTAAGTTTATTCTTCTTTCAATGAAGGTTGGGTGCGTAAAATAAAAATGAGAGGTTAGTGTTCAGTATTATTTAATTAATGCAAATACCTATTTTTTAATGGATGATTATAATTAGGACATACTTAATATAAAAATCAATTAATTTGTTTCAGTCTTTTAGCTTCGTCTGTTGACGGTGGTGATAGGCTTTATTTTAGTGCTTAATGCTATAAACATCAAGTATCATCATCATATCAGCCGCAGCACGTCTACTGCTGGACATGGGACAGGCCTCCCCCATAGATTTCCAAAAGGACCGGTTGGAAGCGGCCGGCATCCAGAGTCTTACTGGATAAAAAAAAAAACATCAAGTATGAAGTATGTAAATCAAATTATATTAGAGTATCCAAATTACTATAAGAATAACTTAGCAAGACATGATTCTTGCCGGGGCTGCGGTTTGTTCGAAAGAGATACCGCGCCCCCGGAACGCAAAGAGCACATGAAGGAACATAGATGGGTTTTAGTCAGTAAAAGCCTGACACTCCCTCCCGTCCCGCTCAGGGCGGGGGAAGCTATTTGACGATTTCCCATTTATATAAAAAAAAAGAAATAAAAAAAAGCAAGACATGATTGTACTACAGTTATTGAGAAAGATGTCCCGGCCTCCTCAGGATGGTTCGGCAACGCATTAGGATGACGCGACGCAAAGTTAGGGAACCCCCTAGTTCAGGAACCACCTTGACTTTGACCTGAATTAAAATTTAAGAATTCGACAACTGGTAATACTTCACACAAATCAAATATAAGATCTAAAAAGTCTGTATCCAATAGTAAGTAGCCTTGTTCAAATTTTCTTCAAGAACCAAATCACACATCGTCAATCACAAATCGTTGTAGTGAGTCTTTGTAAAGTCCAAATTATCGTAAACAGTCATGGCTACTATAGGAAAGCATGAGCACGTTTTTTGAACTCGTCACGCCATACAATTGCGTTTGGAAAGCAACTTTTACCCAGAACTGCGTGGGCGCATTTATTCGGTACAAGAAGGAGTCAAACTTGAAACTTTTTATATGTATAAAGTAATTTTTATGATCTATAGCTTTGTGTTTGTTTAATTTTTTGTTATAAAATATGATTTTTTATTGTGTATGGTATGTTTGGATGATGAATGTGAAATTGAATGAATGTGGTCATGTTTGAGGTGAATGTGAACCACTTGTATTTATTAAAATATAGTTTTATAGAAGTTCTTGTAGCATAAAAGAAAGTCATGTTTTGAAATAAATAATAGAAGCTCGTCTTGGGCTTGTGTAATTCTGGAACTCAACAGCCTAATAACATAATTATGACGACCCCAATTCCTTAATATTTCGGCAAATATACTTCAAATAATTAAGTAGACTTTTGGTCAAAATAAAATGAAGCTGAATAAAAAAAAATAGATTTCTAAATTTTGTAGATTTCGAATTAGAAATTAAGTCAGGTATTTGATGGGAATTTGACTAATTAGAAGACAAAATATTAGTGCCCTTATTCTGTCAACAAAACATGGAGTTTAATTACTTATTGACCGAAATAAGACCAGACTACTTTTGTTTGCAGCACGCTGTCGTGAAAGTCACCTTAACATACAAGTTTAACAAAAGCTAAACATCATACAAAATGTACGGATGTGACTTTAAATTAATTAGCATAGTACTGTGATCCGGGCCCATTCGGGAACACCTCTAATGAATTGAATAGAGAACAATCGGAAACAGCTGTGTGTGATTTTTTGATAAGACAACACGCGCCGTTGAATCTTTTGGTCGGCTTGGTAGCAAAACCATTTTCACCAAATGCTAGTTGTGCCAGCAAAAGAACAGCCAGTATTGTAAAAGGATGATTTTTGATGCAAGATTTAGCAATGATCAATTTTGATGGTAATTTTAAAGTTGCGATGCTTAGATGGACTTTCAAAAATGATCCATTGCTATTATTCGGGCTCAAATCTAACTGGGAGCTGCTACTGAGAATTTCATCGAAAACCCAATAACATTTGTTCGAGCTGGGAATCGAACAAAATATTTCTAGTGTAGCCGTCGCGCTTAGGTTCTATAGTGTTATTATTAATAACTAGCTTTTGCCCGCGACTTCGTCCGCGTGGATTAATAGTTCCCGTTCCCGGGGGATTTCCGGGATGAAAACTATCCTATGTCCTTTCTCGGGTCCCAGACTATATCTGTACCAAATTTCATTGAAATCGGTTCAGTGGTTTAGGCGTGAAGAAGAGACAGACAGACAGACAGACAGACAGAGTTACTTTCGCATTTATAATATTAGTACGGATTTTATGATTGATTGTATTATTCATGTCTATTCAATACAGGAGTCACCATTCTATTCACAAACATCATCACAAGATGCCAATTAAACTTCGAATTCGACCCGATTTAACAAAACACCATCTCTGAAATATCCTTCATAGATATTTCTATTTGTTTACTTGAACAGTTCCTTTATCAGTACCCGCCTCGAGGTTGTTGCCTCGTACGACAAAGTTTGCACCAACATTGTTTGTTACAAAGTTGGTCGGTTGGTTGTTAGATCACAATGGTATCTTCGACGTAACGTAGCTAGTTAGTACTACGGGAAACGCAAACTTACTTTTCTTCAGTAAACGCCGCGACTCTGAAAACTTATGTGGGTTCAACGATTTCTTGTTATTCTCAAATGTGTAAAGGAATTGTATTCGAAATTTGAACCGAATAATATATAATATGTATTGTTTAAGTTGGGCATATTGTTGGGTACCTAAATGGACCATGTTGATGACCTAATCATATTTTGAGGGGACGTTGACTTTCGTCCAATGGAACCTATCAAATTTTAATGTTTAGGCGCATCGGTAGGTTCTATATCTCCTAGGTAGGGAAGTGTAGTAACAGATAGAGAGATATGCCCTACTGCTAGGTCGACCGGGTGTTCCTGACCGCACTATCAATCAGTCTCTCGCCCTTTTCATAGGTCCTAGATTCCTAGGATTGAATAATGTAATAAGCACTTTAGGCAAGGCCCATTTTCCGTTAACGGCGACGCGGAGGAATTATTTGATGCAATTTTGTTTTAGTTTCCCTATTTATCTGTGTGTACATATCCATCTTTCAAAGTAATTAATGAAATGAAAAACAAAGCCCTAAAAGAAATTGACTTGTTTGTTTTAACGGTCTCCACAAATTAGCTCCTAAGTGTAATTAGTAGGTACCTAAGTAATGAAGATAATCAATTGTTGACCTGTAATGGTGTCTCTAACGGCTTGACACACTTTTTAAATGTCTTAGGTTTTATGGGAGAAGGCAAAGAAAAACACATTAAATGTAATGAAGCATTTACTTGAGTTGACAGAAATTGTGTGTGATAAATATTTGTGTATTTCACTTTCACTTGTAGTGCGAAGATGATTGCAATCAGCAGTCTATTGATTTGTTTTAAGTGGCATGACTGGGGTATTACTGGACGTAGCCCTCTTGTGTTCGTCAGCACATTAACGAATCAGTGATGAGTCTGATGCCGTCCTCTCAAAAAATCTTGAAGCTTCAACATACCTACATTGCTTTGAAGTTATGGAAACTACGTTGGTTTCTTCTCCTAATCAGCGAAGTTTGTTAATTGGGATTGATTTTTTATTATTAGCAGAGTTTTTTTATTAATATATAAGACACTAGCTTCTACCCGCGATTTCCTCCGCGTATACGTCAAGTATATCATAAAACATACTGCTGCTTTCAATGAGTGTCAATTTTTTTATAATCGTACTAAAACTACCAGGGATTACCACACCCAAAAAAAAACAAACAAACTCTACCTCCTTATAATAATACCATAGAATACATAGACAACTAGGTACCTATATAAACTTCTACTCTAACTAAAGACTCTTTTAACTGCATCTTCCCAAAAATGCAATTCGTTTATTGCGTTGTAAATGTCAATTACAATAAACCTCGATGTTACTTCGCTCCACTGTTGAAATGGCGAACGAAAAGTATTTATACGTAACTTTGACTCGCCGTTTCCTACAGCGAAGACGGGAAAACAAAACTATTTGGAGCCGGACTAAAAGTTTTATAATCTACGCAATAGAGGAATTTATTTAAAAATTGCTTTTCTTTCTTTTGTCGTGATTTTGTGATGTTATCTCTGACAATTTGTTTGAAATTAGTAAGTAAGTTTGTCAGACTCGTGTACACCGGTTGATTTTGATTAGATTGAGATTGATAAGCGTTCCTAGGTACTTCTGACAGTGATAAGTAAGCAAAGAAATATGTAAATTATGTATCAAAATAAATGAGTGCTCAATTTAAAATCCAATATATCTTACCTACTTGTATCCGCAATACTTTTAGGAAACGGTAAATTTGATATTGTTTGGCAAACCATGAAAGCAAATAATTCTGTAGTAATATAACAGACTCCTTCACGTTTATATTTATCGACTCAGTGTTGGTTAACCGAACCCTTATTCTGAAGTATTCAATTTCTTATACCTCCTGTTCCCCATACAAAGTTTACCAACGCGTACGACATACTATTAATAGCAAAATTAAATGTTTTCATTTTAATTCGTCGTTCGCATCATAATAGCCTGTCGGCCGGGGCTTTTGATGTGATCAGGCAATATGCGTAATTGTGGGTTTAGTGGTTAACACCTCAGCTCGAGTGACGAGAGGTAGCGTGGGCGGAGAAAGCGACATTGAGATTCGACAAAGGCACGTTCTTTTATATCAGGAAAAAAATGCAGAAGGCTTATTTCTCATTTGAAGTTTGGAGGTGTCACTAGAACGAGAAAGTGTGTTGGTACTCTTGCTTATGGGTAAAGTGTCACTGTAGGTAAAATCTAAAAAACAAAATAGACCAAAAAAGATGTTTGTGATATTTTTAACTAAATTTTTCAGGGTACTCCGACCAATCAATAATGGCACATGATACAAAGTATTGATAGCAAAGTAATCATTTCATCATCAACAAAAAACGAGTGTTTCAGGTTACGAAGGAAATCGAATCTTGATTCATTCGAAGGATAAATGCAAGTGTATTTTATTTTAACAGAGCATAGTATCAAGTGGACCTTCTGTATGTATCGTTTTATTCAAATCTAAATGATCACACCTGTTACCAAGACAGAGAAGCGTAGGTGGAATAATAGAGAGAAAAATATACACTATTCAAATAGGTAGGTACCTATTTAGCTAACGTGAGGTGCTTTGACAATTATACTAAGAGCTAGTGAAGTTTCTTCATAAGATTTTCTTTACAAAGTGTTTATAAGTGGAAATAGTAATATCCTCTTTAAATTATACTTAATATAACCTAATTATGAATAATTATTCTTCATGTGTTCATTGTTTTGTTTTATAGCATCGGTTTTTAGATTGAATATGACATAATAATATGTTAGTTACTTCTGTCATGGGATTTTATTTATTGTTTGTTGTACAATAAAGTGTAGAATCGCTTGTTTTATGAACGTAGGCTTTGTCTTCACTGGATTTTGTTGCCAAATAATGTTATGGTGTTTCTAAATGTACGGTTGGCTATTGGGTTGGGTCGAAAGGTTATTTTTTATGTCTGTACGATGAGTTGATGGCCAGCTTATACAAATGAAGGCTTCTGTAAATGCACGAGTAGGTAATTTGATTAAATGGCAATTGGTGTGACCAACATTGGCTTTTGAAAGAGATTTTAGCTATAAATTTTCATTGAGAGGCGCGTCGCCGCGCGCTTCTTCGATTCTCGCATGAAACAAAAATGTATTCTGGATCTGGTTGTTTGCACAAGTGAGTCTATAACTATATTTGTAACAGCCACGATACCGGAGAAAAATCTAATGAGGGGATCTTTTTCTTTTAAGAAGTATTTTTTACATGCAGGCCCAATCATTCAACCATCTAATAATTTTATTTATTTTCAGCTGATGACCATCTCACATTTTAACAAAAAAACCATAAAGGTAAATCTAATCCTTATCCCGCTCTCCACTTTTCGCTTATCACTTGCACCACACCATAACTGCAGTATTTTTACATGGCGCGAGTGTTTTTAATGAATAGGTATTATATTAACTCGGGGGCAGGATTTTTATACCATACACCGTTGATGTCTTATTAACGGCGACCATCAGCTTATCTCGATTATTCGTGAAATATATTCAGCGCTAAAGGTTTTTAATTATATCGGTTTTTTACGCCTTTTTTGGTACAACTATGTAGGATGGATTACTTATGAAAGACGTACCGTTGAAGATAGTAGGGTGGACTGTTTATTTGAAATATTAGACCATATATTTTTCATCTATTTTAATATGTTACCAGAAATGAATGAAACCTTAGAATCGTACACAATTCCTAGAAAATGTTTCAATGATTATTAATACACACATTTGCTATGAAATGTATGTATGTATTTCGCAAAAATTTTACCCGATTCCGAGATGATGCTAAAAAATATATAAAAACGAATGCTTTCTGTGAATAAAACAAATAAAGCACGTCTAAAAACTGAATCAGAACTGTTTAGTAAAGCTCTCGTTGACAAAATCTGCTGTGACAATCACATTCTCAAGAATAAAAGGATGACCGTTTCAAATAATGAGGTTCAGGTATATCTGGCGTCACTCCAAAAGTATTTGCAATATTATCTTCAAGGTCTTGCTCTAAGAATTGGGTTAATACCTCATTACCTTTATCTTACTAGGCGTAACATGTATACCTGTGTCTAGATTATGAACTGACCTACATTTAATTAAGAAGCTGGAAATGACTAAACACCAGTCAAAAATCTTATAATTAAAAAGTAGTAAACTTCTTCTGCCGAACACCGAAGCCTACATTTACAATTAGATGTCTATAGGGAATATTGCCATAGTTACGGTTCAAGGCAAACATTAATTCTGCTATTACAATCTGCATAACCAAGACACGAGATGATCTTTAAGGGAGGCCTATGTCCAGAACTGGACGTCATTCGACTGAAATGATAATGGTGATGATGAAGGCACGAGATGGGCAATTTTTTTTTAATAAACCATGCGCCTGTAACTTTTGTCCTACATTTTACTAGTGTAACTACATTTTTAAACGATACAAAACAATTGGGATTTTATTACAACAGTTTTTTATTCATTTTTAACAAACAATATTTGAAGAGTTCACATCCTTTTTTTTTATTTTGTTTTTGTGAGTTTGTGTTGTTATTGATTTACTTACCTATTGTGTAGGCGATCCAATAAACGGAGAGGTGAAGTGTGCATTTCCGTTCAACAGAATACCTACTCCTACAGCCCGACATAATGAATATTAAAAAGAGCATCGCGTTAATCGTTCAGGGCGTAAAGAATTCGGCATATAAATTACCTACCGATTACCTTAACGCGTTATTAGTTGTCAGAAAATAGTTAAGAAACGAGAAAAATGGCCGCCAAGAAACCGTATCTGTAATTAAAGATAATTATAATCTTTTAGGGTGTTTAGTAAAATGATCGATTCACGTGAAAGCGGCAACTAGTATGCAATAATTATATTACTTTATGGGTTTTTAAAGAACGTTAAAACGTTTTTTTTATAGCTTCTTAGTTTAACTAATATGATATTACTCGGTTGATCGTAAAACTCGCTCATTGAGTAGGTACCAATTTTTTTAGATAAACAACGCTTGTAATTGCCACTTAAAGTCATAAAATCAATATCAACATATTGATGTGTCACACGCATCTCGAACGCAGCGTGTTATTAATTTTATTTTAATAAATTTAAAGGTCGCTAGGTACTTATATTTTTTCCAACATTTAATAAGTTATACAAACACACAGTGCAGCATTTATGTAATTTTATTACGCTATTTGTTTTTAAATGGTAACTTTCAACGATATTCTAAACGGTATCTAAATAATAAGTATGGTAAATATGTAGTTAACCAAGTAAAGTCATTGACACTATTATTTTTATATAAGTCTTGCAATCAATAAACAAAGTGTCTTGACACGAATGCCCAGACACAGCCACGCGGCTAGAGTAGATCAAAAACATTTTACGATTATTAAACCCTTCGATTGACAACCGGGAAGGCATTCTCGGCGTTCCCATATTTTTATTGCGTGTAAACCCGTCGGCGCTTTTTTATATCATCTCTTTTAAGTGACATAAATTCTAATACAAAGTCCATTTGTGTATCTCGGACGTCTTAAAAGGTATAGGGATAATCGTTTTTCTGCTTTTTACAAGGAACTCATTTCAATTATCGGTCGATTTGATGGGTATAAAACGCTATGGTATGTGTCGTGAGGACGGCGCCCCACAGCGGTCGGTAGGACGCCCCGTGTGTTCTCTTCCATTTTTAATTTCCAACACGCTAATTTAATTATGGAATCTTGTGTTCTTTTTTCCAACGCAGCTGTATCCTGCCAGCGGTTAATAATTTTCATAAGTTAACTGTTGTTATTCAAATCGATTTTTATATTTTTGATGTAATTTTATTATTGAAAATAATTTTTATTTGTAATATTTTTAGTAGCTTCATCACTGAATTTATTGTTTAATTTATATGCGTTTTGGAGATAGTAATCCTTGATTAAAGGTATTTTTATTAAGTTTCATTTATTACGATCCTGTTCTTATCTCGAAGCGACTAATACGAATGGGTTAAATAATGTAAGTTGATAGGAATCTGTGTAGGTGTATGATGGTTGATTTAATGTGGGATAGTGAGATTAATTTTACAAAGTGGGCAAGGACTTTGATGCTTACGACAAATTGACCGTGTTTCTATGATCGGCACACGGAGCTACGAATGAATGGCGGAGGCATAATATATTTGAAATGTTATTATTTAAATTATTTATTGGCAAGATAAAACATCAAAATGATGCTTGAATAATAAATTAAAAAACATAATTATTTTGAAACGAATATTTTATCATCCATGATTCTCAATTAATTGCAGCAGTGGAAATGTAAAATCTAATTTAAATAGTGCATATAATAATGTTAGCCTATAAGTGTTTGTAAACAATTTTAGGTCAACCTAAGTAATTGTAAACAATTGTAGGCCAACCTATTGATAAATTAATTAATGAAAAAAATATATTGAAATAAGCTTAAGGTACAATTATTATATGCTGTGTGGAATGAACCCGCTAGTTTATTTACAACAATTAACAACAACAACCTCTTTCACACAAAAAAAAACATCATCAAACTTGTGAAAATATTTGTTTAAAACGCCAAACTGCCTCATCTCCTTTTTAGAGCGTCCTTGTATATCGTTGAAAGGTACTGACGGAAGAATAATGTCAACTTCTCGCCTCGAAGATACACGAAAAACTCGCTTTGTTTTTATTCCTTTTTGATACTAAAGGAATGCATTCTTTATAGTTTTGATTTTATACCGTTATGTGACGATAGGAGGAAGGATATTAATTTATTGACCGTTTTATTACATATGTTGATACGTTTCTATAAAGAGTCGTAAAAGAAAATTATAAGCTTATGTTTGATGTATCAAAACGGATTATCTTTTTGTGGAGGCCGAAATGTTAGGATTATGCCTTTAAAATGTGGTGGGAATTTGGATTAAAGAATTAGGGTTAAGTCGAATTTATGATATATTTTGGTTTATCAATCATTAAATGAAAACCTGTATCTCTCCTTTAGTGGCAAACCGTAAAATTGCTTAATCTTATGTCATTTTTAGAATTATATATTAAAGCTAATGTAGGTTGTTGTAACATATGCTATACATGCACACTCTAAGAAGGCTAAAGAAAGAATCTCCTCTCTTACAGTTGCTTAAAAAAAGAAAATTCTAAATAAAAATTGAACTGCCTCATTGGCCTAGTGGTCCTGAGCGCGACTGCTACGCTAGAGGTCCTGGGTTCAATTACCGGGGCGAGCAAAAAGTGTTATTAGGTTTTTCTATGAAATTCTCAGTCGCAGCTCGGAGTTTGGATTTGTGCCCGGTTAATGGCAATAGGCTCGCCCCCTATTACATGGGACCTAAAATATACCGGCGAACTGTGGGTGTACATTGGTACACCTCTGCCTAACCCTTCGGGGAATACAGGCGTGATGGTATATTATTTTTTTTATTTTTAAAAATTGAAGGATATTTTTAACTTTTAACCGACTACTAAATCGGCATAGGATCTTAATTCTATTGTTTTTTTTTACATATCATCACGCATGTATTCTCCGAAGGGTTAGGTAGAGATGTACCAATGTACACCAACAGTTCGCGGGTATGTTTAGGTCCCATGTAATAGTATGACCGTATTGCTATTAACCGGGCACAAATCCTAACTTCTACTGAGCATGCCCTAGAACAACCCAATAACACTTTGCTCGGCCTGGGAATGGGACCCATGACCTCTAGCCACACATACTAAAAGTCGCGCTTAGGACCACTAGGCTAACGACGCTTTTTTTTTGCGTTTTTTTTGTAGGAATTTAACCCTATTCCATTCTACAAACAACAAGCACGTAAAACAAAAGCGAAACGTCAAAAACCTATACGATATATCACTCATAGATTCAAAATCAAATTAAACCTTTCCAATGTACGGCTAAAGTGCCAAGAAAAGACAGATGGGCTTTAGTTATAACATAACAAGGAGGCTGAAGCGATTCATCAAGACCTTGTCAATTACTACTGGCAAACGACCATCTTGACACTGTTCGATTTAATTAAAATTTATTTGACATTAAACTACGGTGGCCATATTTGAAACTAAGAACTTGAATTTCGAACGTGTCAGTTTTTCGAAAGTTGAATTCTAGAAGTGTCAGTTTTATCAACGAATGATTGATTGGTCGAGATAATTACCTACGGTGTTAAGTGTACTGATATTATTGATATTAGGGAAATGTTATCGGATCGAGATAAAGGTAATTTTGATGCTGCTTAGAAAACTTTCACTAGAAAACTACTTGATAATATTGTGGTAATATCAGATGTAACTTGAAATTGTGTATAGACCATAAAGCCCGAAAACATTTTTCATCAGCAGTTTAAAAAAACACAAATATTTTCTTTACAAGCGCAATGTAAATAGCACGTTGGAGTGAATACACAGCTTAATTAAAACAAAATAGGTACTAACTTAAAATTTTATCTTTGAAGGGTCTAGAATCATGAACGAAATTCACGGTAAATGTTCCATCATACTCATCAAAGAAAATTGTTTTACGGGAATCTGTACAAACATATTCCGAGCTCTATAATCTACTAATAAAACCTCTCATAACTTATAAACAAACCGTGTGGCCAGACATAGTTACTAACAATTAATTTAATAACCACAATATTTTCTATTACGGACACGTTATTCTGACACTTTCATAACCTAAATAACGTAATATTATGGCAGTTTCAACACACTTACTTATTTCGATCATAACCATATCTTCGACTAATAAACGAATGAACCAATGTTCATAGTTACTGATATTTATAACCGTAAAATCATCTCACGGTTTGTTAATTTAAATTAAAAGCCGCGTAATTATAATGTTCGTGGTCCGATTCGATTTTCTTGTCGCTCAATGTATGATTTAAATGTCGGAGTGAAATTTTATGGACTAGAGTAATGTTACCACTTTATGGGAAACAGAACAATCAGAGCGAAGAACGACATTTTATGGAATTTTTCATGTTTCCTTTTATGACATTCTTAAACATGTTTTGAACAAACATTGTTTTATTCTTACTCAGTTCTGTTTTACTTAACCAGGCGGCTAGGCAGCGCTAATTGTTTGTTTGCTTTTCACCATTTAGACTTTGCTAATGTTACGCTAAGTTCACCATTTGTCGTTGAAATATTTCCTGCTTCAAACATTTTTCTCTTCACCATAATTAACCGAATCATGGTAGGAACACTGGTTAAAGAGGAACAATAGCTTCACTCCTGATCATTGAACCTTACATATTGACTTAGGACACCTCGCACCTGTTTCAACGCAGCCATCTCAACCAATTTTCTAATTTGTTAAACAAAGTCGTTTTGTTACACAAGCGGTCGTATAGTCGTATCTCCGCCCGCATCGGGCTCGTTTTATATTTTCCGCCACTATTTCGTTAAGTCCCTGACCCGTTTCCACGGCTCAAGTTTCCATATTATCTAGATTTAAGATCTTAGCTAGACTTTTTATCGTATTCGGCGATCTAGGCTTTACATAACAACTTCAAGTTCAGGCCGATGTCTATCGATATAATCGGTACTTTGAGGTCGTGTGAATATTTCTTTATGGACGTTTTAAAATTTTTATGCCAAGTATGAATATTAAAAATTTTGAATTACGACCTAGATTGTAGATACATAGTTATGTTTGTGGGTTTATGGGTTGTGCACTGTACCTAACAGTTCAGTTTATTTCTTACTCGTTCATGAATTCTTGGAATCACATAATAGGTGAAACTATGGGGTTCATTAGTGGTTGAATTTTTAAAGAAAAATGCGAAAGTTTCTTAATATTTTTGAAGCTATGTTGGTTATGTTACCTTTCTCGAAATAAAGATGAAGCAGCAATCACCATCAATTAACGCTTCAACATAGACGCCAAAGGCAAAGTCCATATTGAAAACTGTAAACTAAATTAAATGTCACACTATCTAATCCATGCCCAAGGGTGACTAAGCTTCTATAAAATCGCCATTTTAATTCGATTCAATACTATCTAGGATTTAAATGAAACCTTACATTAGCATTTCGTTGCATGAGACATGTACTTGCTATCCTATTCAATTTAAATAATTATCAGTATCAATTGCATTAAAGTATATGGAAAGAAAGAAATAAAAATCAATGTTGTATCTTATTCAACGTCGTAAGACTAGTGAGTACCAATTAGCAAGAATACATGCCAATGATGTTGGATGTTTTGTAAGGAGTATCGTGTTGCGGTGTCCTTATTGCTGAGAGCTTTATTACCCGTATGATGCGGTGGAAATTAAGTGAGTAACGCAACGCGGCAACAGTCGCAACAAAATTGTTGGTTAGTTAAGATTCCATGGAAAATGTCACACCAGTTACGGGCACTTTTAAATTGTCAAGGAGTCATTAAGTTGAAGGTAGTTGCTCGTTCTAAATAGTAGGTTTCAATAAAGAAGAATAAGCTAGAAACTAGATGAAGCAATTTTTGAAAGTTAATTAAATGTTAGAAATTTTCTTTACATCAATTTGGTTGAATCTACGGGAACAATGTGAGAATAATGTGCACGTTAAAAGAGTTCTAGAGCCAAAAAAAAGTAAAGTACATTCAATTCAGTTAAGAGATAACCCCAGTCTCAAGTGATGTTCACGGTTATTCAGTTTTACAAGGATGGTGACAGAATTGACCCAGAAAATAATCTCAATTTCTAACTTCAGATTCTTTTGTGTGTCATAAAATATTTTTACTTTCAAGTTACGAGTCTTTCAAAATGTCATTATATAAAATATAAAAAAAACTTATACTAGCACTTCACAAACCTAATTTATAGAAACAGCAATTCCCCAGACCACTTTAATGTCTCAATAAACCAACACTACATTCCATACGACGATTGCGGCAAAAAAGTCATTGGTAGTCAATTTGTAATCGGCATGTCTTCGGCAAGCAAATGTGTCGCTTTTAATGATAATAAAATACTTGGTTTATGCTTTTTGTGCCGGACGGGCGTGATCGCTGGATACTATGGGTTACGAATACTTCCAGACGGCGCTGACGTCCTACACCTATAGGTTCCGGAGTGATTTCCTTGAAGTGTTGAAGTTTCTGAGTGTTCGAAGTGCGCCAGGCGCTGTGTAAGGGAAGAGGTTTCTATGTTGAAATTAAAGTCATTCGGCTAATAAGTCTTCATAACGTTTCAGGAAGCGGTCTGCGTAATCCTTCAGGAGTACATTAGTGCGATAGAGGGCGCTTTAAAAGTTCCTTGCCAATGACTACGAATTCGCGATTTCGGCGCGTGCGCTTAAGTACCGCGAAACTTTACCGTAACGAGAACCGCAGACCGCTTGCTAATTAGTCTCTTTATTTATCAATATTTTTACAATGTTTGTGTGTAAATTGTGTGTTTTCTCTATTAAAATACTATAAAACTATGGTGTGTGACCTATCATTAGAATCCTCCTGAAAGCGTCCGTCTCATGAAACTGTAACCCCGATTGCATCTATAAAACTGAAAAACTATAGCAGGTGTAAAGCAAAATATTCTAAGAAAATGGGACTATTATTTAACTTTACGGGTTACTGTTTCATGAAACACTATAGTAGGACCCTAGTTACAAGTGGCTTTAGGTAGCCTGACTATACTATTACATGACCTAGGGCTTACATTCGACCTATCCTTCTATTTGAGTGTGTCACACCTCTATAAATGAAACGACGAAAAAATAATCATTTATTTAAAACAACAAACTATGTACGCGCGCCTTGCAACGTCTATCAAGTGGGCTACTGAAACACTATGACTATGAAAGTTAGGTCCAGGGCTAGGTCTCAATCTAGGGTACCTGGACGCACTATGAGCAAAACTATATACTATGAACTACCCACTTAATAGATGATACAAAGAGCGCTGTACTTACGGTTTTACACACAAACTTGAATCTAGACACTATTTAAGCACTATAGGTTGCCTATTTAAATGCATTACACTGTGGAGCGTGGGAACGACTCCTACTACGAAGTTACATAGTACTATTTACTCTGAAACGTTACACTGATTTTAACTATAAGTCTATATGAGTCTATATTGTTCTATTTACTATCAAACTATCACTATATGGTGACGTGCCGTCGCGAACATCTCTCCCGCCGTGCAGTGCAGTGACGACTCGATGTCGCCTCGATGTCGGAGCGGCGCTGCATCACCCCGGTGAGCGACGGCCGGTGTAGCGGCCTCGCCGCGGCGGTGCCCGCCGCCTCGACTCCTGGATTTCGTTCACTGAGGCAGTGGAACGAGTTTCTTCGCCGGACGCTTCAAGGTGCCGCCGGCTGTGCGCACCTCAGCGGTCCGGACTGCGCCGTCGGCGCCGGGGAACACGGCGACTATGCGGCCGCGCGGCCACGTGTTGCGTGGCAGCTGACCGTCTGCGATGAGGACGGGGTCGCCAACCTGTATGCCGGGCCCGCGTCCGTGCGGCTCCCGCCGGTTTTGGAGTTCCGGCAGGTACTCGCGCACCCAGCGACGCCAGAACATATCGGCGAGTGCTTGTGAGCGTCGCCAGAGCTTCTTGCTGTCGATATCTTCCTCGGTGAACACGCCGGGTGATGGTAGTCGCGCAGAACCACCGAGTAAGAAGTGATTCGGCGTTATGGACTCGTCGTCTTCGCTGTCAACGGATACGTGGGTCAACGGCCGGCTGTTTACCGTGTACTCCGCCTCACACAACAGTGTGGACAACACTTCTTCTTGCGGGTGTTTCTCTGTGAGTACAGTGTACAGCGCGGACTTGACGCAGCGGACTAGGCGCTCCCAGGCGCCCCCCATGAAGGGCGCGGACGGCGTTATAAAGCGCCACACGACGCCTCGACGACTGGCTTCTTCTCTGAAGGCGTCTCGGAGCTCCTTGTCGGCACCGTGCATGTTGGTGCCGTTGTCGGAGTGTATCTCAGCGGGGCAGCCTCTGCGCGCAGCGAATCGACGCAGCGCTAATATAGCTGAGTCTGCGCTGAGGCTGGCAGCTATCTCCAGGTGGACGGCTCGCGTTGTGAGGCACGTAAACAGCGCCACGTACCTCTTCTGGTGCTGACGACCGACGGTGACGGACAGTGGGCCGAAGTAGTCGAGCCCTGTGTAGGTGAACGGCCTCTGATGATGAGCTAGGCGCGTTCTCGGGTGGTCTCCGGTCGCAGGCACGGGTGCTTGTGCCTTACGGATGCGACACTGTAGGCAGCGTGCTACTACCATCTTCGCAGTGGGTCGCAGCTTGATGACCCAGTAATGTTGTCGCACCTCGTTGATGGTGAGTTCCGTACCACTGTGCTGTAGACTACGATGTGTCCAGTCTATGTATAACTGCGTTATATAATGATCGCCGTGTAGTATCGGCGGCCGTTTGACGTCATTACACACTTCGTAGGTGGCTTCTATGCGGCTTCTTAGCCTTATGACGTCATCAATGACCTCTATTTGCAGCGGACGCAGTCGGCTATTCTTATCAATCTGTTTACTATTTTTCAGGCTAGCTATTTCACTAGCAAAAGACTGTTGTTGCGCTACTCGTATGAGTATGTTCTCCGCTTTTCTTAGAAACTCAGCTTGTATTATTGATTGTGATGGTTTCTTCGATATCCGTGTAGGAGGGGGCTGCGCCGTCTTTGTACGTTTCCTCCAGTCCGGATCTTTTTCTATGTTTTTTGTAGTGCGTTTGTAGAACGTTTTCTCTGTCGACCCGCGACATAATGATATGAAGCGTAGAACGTTCGCCGTCGCTCTGAGTAGTCGTTCCCATCTCGAGAACCTTGACGGGTCGGGTATGGCTTCAGATAGCTGTGGGCCATTGTTTTCTTCGACGGTGGCGAGCGTTCTTTCTTCGCCTGTATGTTCTGTGAGCGGCGGCTTCTCGGACGGCCACGTAGATGGCTCTTCGTATAGAAATTTAGGGCCACAAAACCACTCGTGTTTCGAGTCGAACTGGTGTGGTACGTCACGCGTAGCGACGTCGGCTATGTTGAGCTTTGTGGGCACCCATCGCCAGTCTTCAACTTTACTGTTTTCTTCGATGGCAGCTATACGATGAGCGACGAACGGCTTGTATACTCTCGCCCCTCTTCTGAGCCATGTGAGCACTGTTTTACTATCGGACCAGTACGTAGTCGATGCGGGCTTCATTTTGTGCTCGCGTATCACAGCTGCAGCCACGCGGGTTCCCATCACCGCGGCCTGCAGCTCGAGGCGCGGTATCGATTGCAGCTTGAGCGGTGCCACCTTCGCTTTTGCCATGACTAGGGTGACATGTGTCTCGCCACTCGGTGTTGTGGCTCTCCAGTAAACAGCTGCTGCGTATGCCATCTCGCTCGCGTCGGTGAAGACGTGGACTTGAACTTCTGCGGCGTCACTATAGCCTGGATAACACCGTGGTATGGTGATGTTTCCGAGCCGCTCTAGGTGCTGTATCCAGCTCTTCCATTGTGTGGCCAGGTCTTGCTCTATGTGCTGGTCCCAGTCGATGCTTCGCCTCCATGCCTCTTGCAATATTTGCTTGGCTCTAATAGTAACGGGTGAGGCGAGGCCTAGTGGGTCGTACAGAGACATGACGATCTGCAGCGCCTCTCTCTTGGTAGGCGCGTCTTTTTCTAAAACGCCTCTCGGTAGTCGAGCGAGGGTAAGGTTGAAACCCAGCTCGTCTGTGCTCGGCCTCCATATTAGACCGAGTATCTTCTCTATATTTTCTATATTGCCGATGTTGACAACTTCAGTAGGGCTGTGTGTCGGCTCTAAGTTTTCTAAGACTTCTGTGCTATTTGACACCCACTTCTTGAGGTCGAAACGCGCCTGTTTATGTATATTTTTGACTGTGGTTGCTATGCGCGTCGCCTCCTCTATAGTCTTGTAACTGTCAAGATAGTCATCCATGTAGTGATTTTCTATTATTGCTTCTACTGCTTCTGGATGCTCTGTGGCGTGTCTTTTCGCATTCCAATTCTTCGCGAATATTGCTGTACACGGTGAGCTCGCTGCGCCGAATATAATGGACGTCATGCGATACTCTTCAGGGGCTCCCTCTCTTCTATCGCCTCGCCATAGGTATCTGAGTGCGTCTCTGTCTTCTGGTCGCACTTTCACCTGCATGAACATCTCCGCTATGTCACCGGAGATGGCTATGTGGTGACGACGGAACCTCATCATGACGCCGGGCAACGACTGTAGCAGGTCTGGTCCCGTAAGTAGGTAGTCGTTGAGTGACATCCCACTTGACTTGGCGGCGGCGTCATGTACTATGCGCAGCTTCTCTGGCTTCATCGGGTTGTAGACGTCGAAGTGAGGCAAGTACCAGGTTCTACCCGGTGTGCTGGACTTGGGTGCTTTCTCTGCGTACCCTTTCTTGACGAGGGAGTCCATCTGTTCACTATATTTGTTTCGAAGCGTGGGTTTGCTATCCAGCTTCTTTTCTATGGAGACGAGCCTCTTCATGGCTGTCCCGTAGCTATCAGGCATCTCTATGGTTTCTTGCTTCCATAGCAGAGCTGTTTCTATATGGCCATCTTCTAATTGTTTAATGTGACGTTTCAAAATATCTTCGGCCTTCTTCTCGGGGTCAGAGTCTGGTCGTCGTGGGTTGACGATCAGAGATTCGAGTGCGAAAAATTCACGCAGCTGCTCGTCGAGACTATTGTTCGCCGCCGTGAGTCCGTTGACGTAGTGCACCTTCTGGCCTATCGATCTTGTATGCGCGCCGTGCAGAGTCCAGCCTAGTGGTGTGAGTGAGGCCACAGGCTGATGCTTCGGACCTCTGCGGACTTCGGTGGCGAGCAATAGGTGCCAGTTGTCTTGGCCGATTAAAATCTTCGGTGCGCCGGCGTCGTAGATCAGCTGTTGTCTGAGGTCGTCTAGGTGATGACAGTGTGTGACGTCATCGTGAGTGACTGACTGCGGCGCGATGTGCAGCTTCGGTATGGTGCGCGCTCTGAACGGCACCCTGTTCTTCAGCTGGCTTGCGAGCGTGACTGTGATTCTTCGGGAACACGGTGTGTTTATGGTTGTGTTCCCGATCGCTCCGATCTTCAGCGGGTCGATATGGCCTTCTGCGCCGACTTGCTTCGCGATGTCTTCGTCTATGAGTGACACTGTTGACCCATCATCTAAGAGTGCGTAAGTGGAAGTCTCTCCCGCCGGTCCGATCACCCGTACGGGTACTATTTTCAAAAAGGCTTGACTGGATGATGACCGTGAACTGGCTACTGTCTCTTGTGCCTCTGCCTTCTGTGTAGGGGCATCAGGCTTCTTGACTTCCTCTTCAGCAGGCTTCTTATTGTGGTGTAGAAGCCGATGGTGCGTGGCTATGCACCCCTTGACGTCACACTTTCTTCGTTTGCATGTGTGACCATTACGACGAAATCTCAAACAACGAAAGCAGAGACTATGTTTCTTTGCGAGCTCCCACTTCTTGTCGCTAGACGCTTCTTTAAATTTTCTACAGTCAGACGCGTAGTGTCCCTCCTTCTCACAAACACGGCATTTGTTGGCCGGTTTCTCTGTGGTTGTGTGAGTTCTTTGTGTGACACGTCTGGACGATGATGCGTTAGCGGCGTCGATGTTCTCAGGCGGAGCGAAGGCACTGCAGAAGCGAGCTTGTTCAGTGATGAACTCGCTGAATAGTGTGAGGTCTGGCAGCGACTGGTACTTCTCGGTATATGTTCGATACCACTGTGCACGCAGAGAGTTGGGTAGCTTCTCGGTGAGCGTGCGTATTAGCTCGGCGTTGATTAGGTAGTGTTCCTTCTTCAACGCACGCAAAGTGACGACTCCGCTTCTGACTCGGCTTGCAAACATGCAGATATCTTTCGGGGCCTCGGTGCAGCGATGTAATCCTCGCAGTCGCTCAGTCTCGGCTTGAGCGATGGAGTCTGGACGGCCGAATTGTAGCTCGAGTTCCCTCATGATGTCGTCAGGTTTTGCGTGGCCGATGAGTTCGGAGCTAACTGTCTCGAGCGCTCGTCCATGCAGGCTTCTTCTGAGTCTCGCTGTATTCTCGACGTCGTTGAAGTATGTTCGAGTTGTTTCGTAAATGGCGCGAAACGATAGCCATTCTGTGTGGGCCCCACTGAAGTTCGGCAGTGTCATGATGACTTTCGATGCCGATGGATGACGAAACGTCCATTGATCTGTTTTTCTGTCGGCCAGCGACACTATTGCGGACGTGAGCTCCGTTATAAACGGTCGGAGCGTATCTTCCCCTTTGGGATCTTCTATGTTTCTTGCTGCTAAGTTGTTGTTCACTTGATTCACTGTATTCACTTTAGAAGTAGAAGGTACTTGCGGTTCGAGGTCCACTATATTTTCGATGTCCGCCGGGGGGTCGGCTATACGGGTTCTATTTACTATGTTTCTATTTACTATATCCCCCACGGTGGCGTTGTCCTCGTTCAGCGGCTCGGGTTCCGGTGCCTCTTCGAGCCAGGAGCGCACGTATTCTTCATTGGAGTTTCGGTCTTCTAAATAATCATCGTCCGATTCTTGTTCGGCCCTCTGAAGTGCAACTTGAGCAAGTTCTAATTTTATTTTGAGGACGTCTTCACGCGCCTTCAAAATATTCCTGTGTTGTGACCGTGTCGTCTTGTGCGTAGACGGCGGTCGGCTATGTTCGATACGGGCGTCACCCCGGGTAGTCATTGGCATGGGTCGGCTTCTATCGGCAGGTTTCAGCGTTCTGTCTGAATTTCCCTCTTCTATTCTGGTACCCTTCCTGGGTTTGGAAGCTACTGGTTCTGTTCGCTCTGTCCCTTCGGATTGTGTAGGCGCAGGTGAGTCTTCACCCCCCCGCGGGGTTGGGGGGGCCGGCTGTCGTTCGATGCCTTCGGTGGTGGACGGTGAACGCGGAGGTAACTGATGTCGTATGGCTGTAGCACTATGTCCCACTTCCACTGTCCATGCTTCAGGTGTCTTGCCTTGCGATCTTGTAATCGGCATCTTGATGTCAGACTTCAGTTGCGATCTTCAATGAAATATCCGGCTCGACAGGACCAACTTATGTGCCGGACGGGCGTGATCGCTGGATACTATGGGTTACGAATACTTCCAGACGGCGCTGACGTCCTACACCTATAGGTTCCGGAGTGATTTCCTTGAAGTGTTGAAGTTTCTGAGTGTTCGAAGTGCGCCAGGCGCTGTGTAAGGGAAGAGGTTTCTATGTTGAAATTAAAGTCATTCGGCTAATAAGTCTTCATAACGTTTCAGGAAGCGGTCTGCGTAATCCTTCAGGAGTACATTAGTGCGATAGAGGGCGCTTTAAAAGTTCCTTGCCAATGACTACGAATTCGCGATTTCGGCGCGTGCGCTTAAGTACCGCGAAACTTTACCGTAACGAGAACCGCAGACCGCTTGCTAATTAGTCTCTTTATTTATCAATATTTTTACAATGTTTGTGTGTAAATTGTGTGTTTTCTCTATTAAAATACTATAAAACTATGGTGTGTGACCTATCATTAGAATCCTCCTGAAAGCGTCCGTCTCATGAAACTGTAACCCCGATTGCATCTATAAAACTGAAAAACTATAGCAGGTGTAAAGCAAAATATTCTAAGAAAATGGGACTATTATTTAACTTTACGGGTTACTGTTTCATGAAACACTATAGTAGGACCCTAGTTACAAGTGGCTTTAGGTAGCCTGACTATACTATTACATGACCTAGGGCTTACATTCGACCTATCCTTCTATTTGAGTGTGTCACACCTCTATAAATGAAACGACGAAAAAATAATCATTTATTTAAAACAACAAACTATGTACGCGCGCCTTGCAACGTCTATCAAGTGGGCTACTGAAACACTATGACTATGAAAGTTAGGTCCAGGGCTAGGTCTCAATCTAGGGTACCTGGACGCACTATGAGCAAAACTATATACTATGAACTACCCACTTAATAGATGATACAAAGAGCGCTGTACTTACGGTTTTACACACAAACTTGAATCTAGACACTATTTAAGCACTATAGGTTGCCTATTTAAATGCATTACACTGTGGAGCGTGGGAACGACTCCTACTACGAAGTTACATAGTACTATTTACTCTGAAACGTTACACTGATTTTAACTATAAGTCTATATGAGTCTATATTGTTCTATTTACTATCAAACTATCACTATATGGTGACGTGCCGTCGCGAACACTTTTGTAGTTTACAATTAGTAATCGCGAGTTTGTAGAATGTTTACAACATTTTTATGAAATAAAAAAGATTTTATCAGCGGGCAATAACGTGGTATCTGATCTGTTTAAGGCTTTAACACACTATAAACTTTTTGCGATTCTTTGCATATGTATTTTTTTGTTGTAATGCTGCCTCTATGTCTGGTTGTCATGTTTACGGTTGTAGCTTTATTTAGCTGATTTTGCGTGAAATTCAATTACTGCTAAAGTCGTTTGTTTGTATTCGAATTTGCATGTTTATTAAAATTGATAAGATTGTAGTTTAGATGCGCTTTTTATGTCGTATTTGTTTTGAACAAAATACATATGTTGCAAAACAAAGCAAATATGTTGATAAGTAGCAATGTGACAAACTGAAGGGGATAAAGTTTTCGTTAGTAGTCCTGTAGGGTATTTTAGAAGGCCAATTTCTAGGAATTGGCGTCATAAATGAGTATAGTTAGTGTGCAAACTTCTTTAAAATTATGCCATTTAAAACGCTACTGATTTGTGCTCATTATTTTTTATGACTTATAAAAATTAAGTAATTAATATTTTTCCGTACATTGAGACTTTTAATTGACTATTCTTTTTTCATCTACGTCATATTCGCTCAGTCAGCTCATAATTTACCGTAAATTATGATATATTGATCACCGTTAAGATAAGGGAGAATGTCAGTTGTTTGCCGCGGAAATTCTGCGTACGAAAATAACTTTTCATGACTTTTGCTATTATAGATAAAACAAAATTGAAAGTCTTTGGATACAAATATCAACATTCAGATTTAGTAGAAAATGAAAATTCTACTAATATTATAAACGAAATTTTGTAAAAAAAAAACTTTTGTTATTCTTTCATGCTTAGACGGCTGAACGGATCCGGCTGAAATTTTGCACTGAGACAGATTGTAGTGTAGAATTATATATAAGATACTTTTTATCCCGAAAAATGTATGGTCCCCGTGTAGAAGTAAATATAAAAGCAAAAGTCATTTAATACAGAAATCAAGATCGTTAAGAGACGCGTTACCAATCAGATTTCAAAATAAAATAAATAATTTTGCAGAGAGGTAACCTGGCTAGGCGTGTCTGTTATTTAATCATTTCACTTTTTCTATACTCGTAACATACATCAAGTATATCCTCCTATCAGTTCTTAAACACCGCTCTAATATTTATTAGAAGGCGTAGCAAACGTTCAATTAAATTGATCATAACGCGAATCAAATGAATGCTAAAGACTTAGTGGCTAATTGCTAACACGCCCTGCATCTGATTTAACGACATTTTGTAATATGCACAGAGAAAGTTATTTGAGACTAGAGTAATTCGTTCCATTGATATTATTGTGTAAGCTCGTGATGTTTTTGAGGGATCGATTCTATTTGTATCGATTGAGTAGTACTTATGCTACTTTGTCTAAAATAATATCCTACGATATTGTTCTTGGAAGTTTATTGAGCAAATTTCGAAATAAAACAATTGAAAACCGTGCACATTTTCAGGTCACGGTGATGCGTAGGAATTTTTGATGCCATATAGTTTTCTATTTTATTAATATTTTTTTATGTTATGTAATTTTAAGGTTGTAAATATTCATAATCTATGGAAATAAATAACTTATGTGCATAAACATTTGAAAAATGCGATGCTTATAACAAAGAATAATAAACTCAATTCAAATTGATGTCAATGGTGGGTCTATAGTCAACCATAATCAAAATGATACCCATTAAGCATCGGAAGTGGTGAGATTTTATTGTTTAACAAATTATAAGCGTCTTACTATAAAATATTAATTGAATTTTAATCAAATTCCGAAAAAACCTTTACAAAATTACTTATGCATCATAAAATGTACGGTTAGAAAGTTTGGAAGTTCATCAATCGCGAGGTTTCTCTGCGACTGACATGCGTCAGGGCAGCTCGAAGTTGAAAAAGAACATCTTTCCATTAAAAGCGTATTAGTATATAAGATGTAGTTTTGCATCCTCGTCAAATTCAAGGAGTTAACTATGCTCGTGATAATAAAATAAATTGGTTTTGAAATTTATATTTTTTGACGTGATTTTCGAATTCGAACTAGCCTACTCGCCAGAAGGTTTAGACGCAATGCCCACATTGATATAGCCGCGCAACAACTCTGCCTACCGCATACGCAACTGGGCGATTCTGATTTTTGCAAGAGGTGTATTCGGGAATGCTGTTATTTGATAGTTACAACTAAAAAAAATAAGAATTAATTAAATATTAACCAGGTATCGTAATTATGTTTGATTACTTCATTTTTTTATGACAAGCTTCTAAAATTTGACGAGGATGCAAAACAACACCTTGTAGAAGGCAGCTGGCCGTACAAATGGTATTCTTAATGAAGAAACATGACCTGCGATTACGGTAGCGTATTATAATATATTATTTTAATCAAAACCGTACTGCGCACACGATTGTCTATAGCGCTATTAGTCTGCTACAAGTTCCTGGACAACTCCATACGTTGCAACAGGCTCGATGTGGTACATAATTGATTCCGTAATAAAATCTATAAAGACACTATTAAAGGCTGTATTGTGGTTGCGGAATTTGTTCGAAAGAGTCACCGCGGCTGTGGAATGCAAAGGGTATTAAGAGGAACGCGGATGGGTTTTAGTCAGTTAGAGTCTGACGGAAGAAGTAATTTGATAATTTACCATCCTTATAAAGAAAATACTATTGTAATCCACAAAGACTAAATATACCACAAGATGAATAATCTTAAAAACATGAAAAATAATCAAGATAAAAATCGATAAAACAATTTACAATCGTGTCAAACAACGCTAAACTAATAATCGAGGGAATTACACGATCTCTAATAGATTGTATTTCAAAACAAATATTGATGAAGATCAAACAATTTGTTTGAAAACAAAACACGATCAGATGAACAAGAACAATGCGGAAGTGAGCAATCAATATCAAAATCAATCCGTTTGTGATCACGAAACAAATAAATGATTATGAAATGAATATTTAGCTCACCGGCTAACACGAAGCTGAGATGCCGAAGCTGAACAATCACGGTTTGATAGACAACACTCATTAGCATTGTTTATTTTCTTTTCAATCAATGTTTTAGATTCGAAGGTGCCAGAACTAAAACGACTGCACTATCTCATCACAGCATAATTTTTCAAATATAAAAGGGGAGCCTGACTGACGGACATTATTAGCTTTCTTTAACGATACAGGCGGGTACTAAGAAACGATTTTCGGAAATTCTACCTTTAAGGGGGTGATTAAGGAGAAGTTTGATTGTATCAAAAATCTTATTTCTTGGGTTAAATCTACGCGGAGGAAATCATAGGCCAAGCGCTAGTCTAAAGTAATATTATAAAGAGAAAAGATTTGTATTTTTGTTTGTTGTTGCTAGATAAAGTCAAAATTAACTTAACCGATTTTAAAAGTTCTTTCATCAATGGAAAGCTACATTATCAGCGACTAACATAGGCTACCTATATTAAAATTAGGGATCAGTAAAAAATTTGACGCGGGCGATGTCGCGGTTATAGTGCTAGTTTCTTCATATACCCATCTTCTTTTTAAAAGTCCATAGTGAGAATTCTAAAGCGGCAAGTTAAGATGTTATTATAAACATTACTTTCACAATAAATCATGTTTATATTTTTCGCGAAACATTTTATGGTTACAGAAGCTATAAAGATATCGGTGGGTATGTTAAATAAGTCTGAATTTACAGTAAAATATTCTTTAAGACTTTTTTTGTAAGAAGATATTGAGACGTAGGGATCGAGAGTCGAGACAGGGCGGGTACCTTTATTCTTTACGTCACATTTTTCTATTTCTGTCATTTCTTCGGTTATGTACAACACGTAAGTCAATATAGGTGTTCAAATAAAACAATAACATGTGTCAAAAGTCGAGTTAATGACAAGATTTTCCTAAATAATAATAATCCTTATAATAAAGCTAAAGAGATTTTTGTCTTTTTGTATAGACGCGCTAATCTTTGGAACTAACTGTCGGATTGGAGAAAATATGTTTGCATAAATATGATAGACAGAGTCATGAAGTAGTCTATAAGTATACCATCACGCTATGACACACGAGAGTGTAGCAGTAACCAAAGACGTAACGTAAGTTGCGGGCAGAAGTTAGTATTAAGCATATCTAATATAAAATGTACTTAAATTATAAAATCGTATTGTAACGGCATTTGTGTAAAATTATGGAGTTTTTCATTCCCGTATAAAGTTGTTATTTTTGACTTACGTGATGTAAGAATTAAGCGAAGATTTCTAAGTATTATGACATGAGCAGTTAGTCTTAGGCTTGGTTTAAAGAAGTCATTAACTGACAGGCCTTACATTCCATGGCCAAATAGGACAATATATTTTGCAGTCATTAAACAATCACCGTATATGTCTGTTTAGTTAGATTTATAGGTGTTTAAGTAAATTTGTACAGGCAGCTTCTGTTCCGTCTAAAGATCTTAATGCAATTCTCATGGATAAACTTAATGGATTTTTTAATGTCTGGACAATTTTTTAGGTCTCCAATAAATTTTATATTAAATTTGCTTCCGTTCGCGACTTCGTCTGTGACTTCAGAATAAAGGTAAAGTTCCAAATTGTCCCACAGGAACACAAAAACAGGATAAAAATCCTACGTGTTGTGATAGGTCTATGTACTCGTATATGTGTGCCAAATTTTAGCTAATACCGTTCAATCGTTTAATCCTGAAAGAGTTACAAACATCCATCCATACTCACAAAGGAGACTGGCGGGTTTCTTAGGAGCATTCGGCCTGGTCACCTACACGGATAAGTTCAATGCTTCCTGATAGCATTATTAATTAGAAAACCATGTATGGTTGCCACTTTTTCTAAAAACTTGTCTGAAAGTAGATATAAGACTTTAACTTTTGATATTGACAGAAGGTTATGTTAAGGACGAAAATCAATATTGCAGAGTTTAATGTTAATTCACTAATAAAACATGAATAATAAGTATTATACTGTATTTTATTATTGTATAGGTTCGAAGCTTAAGTCTCAGGTTCAACATGGTTCAAGCAGGAATTGTGTTTGTAACCTGATTACGTTGTGCAATTAGCACAACGTAATCTTTCCATTATCGTCACAATCCAAAATCGCTAAGAATATCAAAGTCCGATGGTAATTCGCCAGGTCAGCGTTTATGCAAGATATACAGTCCAAAATACAAAGCCAAGGTCAAATATAATAATCAATAACACAGAGAGAAAACGACAAAACACCGGCGCAAGATTACAACAACAACAAACGTCAGATATTGACATAAAATATTGATCTACAGGTGACAAGTGACAGTTTGTTGCCAACCTAAAAACTATTTTCTATTTTTTAGTATGGCAATGTAAATAATCGATTACAGATATTAAGTGAATAATTAATTACAAAACCTGTGAATTACATTATAAATCCCTAAAAGAATACCTCATTACCCAGGCCAAGACCTACTTTGGGATATATGTGATAAAGGAACCAATCTCATTTTCAATCGCAATCATAATTTGAAAATTCGCAACAATCGATTTTTTAAATTGTACTCGCTATATTACAACTTATTTTTCTCCTCTTAGACAAGTTATCTGAAAATAGTATTGAAGAAAATAGTTAAACGTAAAAATCTACTTTTTTTTCGTATAAGTTTCATTTCTGTAGGAGTTTAGGCCTATAACCGCCAGTCTCCTTTACGCGCTTATAACAGTAGTAGGATTAAAATGATATCAAAAGAAATCTTTAACAGTAGATATTGTTCCGATACGAACTTACTTCATTCTTTATCGACAGATAAAAATACCGTCAACTGTCTTCGCTAATAATGTAGGAGAGGAACTTTTCAAACAATCCGAAGTCTTAACCGTCCCCATTCATATTTACATTGTACCTGACAATAGCTGCGTTTGCTGCGTCCAGCGTAACTATGTCCGTGACACGAATAGCACTACTAACAATAGGGGTTTGTCCGTCTGTATGTAAACCACCGATGCGCTGTTAAGATGGCCCTGTTAATGTTTGTAGGAAATTAACACTGCTTTTGCGAGCCTCCATTATCCTTTATGTCTTCATTTTAACTCCCTAAAGATTTGACGGGCGTTTTACATATACACCTTTCGGAAGATTTTTACGAGCCAGTTCGGAGTATTTTAAATCTTTTGTACTTCACTTTCATATGTAGAAAATTGGTTGTTATTCTTTGAAACATGTATGAAGACTGCATTATTTCTCTTTATGGTCCTCTCTTTAAAATTTGTTCTGCAGCTTTTGTTGGAATGTTATAAATCTGGTAGAGCACCGCTGTAACTTGATTCTCATAAATTAAATAAGACCAGAGACAGTAGTTCGGCGACACTTACCACTAAATCTTCGTCTCTCTTAGTTTTTATTGTTCGAACTTTATTGAGACCTGAACTTCTTTTGTGAACTTCACTTGTTATACCAGTATGAATGATGATGCTGCAATAAATTTTAAATTGCCTACGTTATTTTTTACTTGCCATATTTTTTTAAATATGTCTTTGCTTCTTTACTGCTGGACTATAGCCACTGCAAAACTGCCATTACCGTCCAAACGATAGATTAATACTGTAGCATCCCCTCGTAACTTAACCGCTAGTTGGACGTGATGAAGCCTAATGATACAGTTCACAAAAGTAGCGTCCTTATCAAAATGAAATCTTAATTGATCCGACTATGAATTCATAAAACAATTTTAATTGTCATGTTTTGCATAAAACGCAGTGGAAATAAATTGTTCACGTTGAGAGTGGACATCGTGAGATGACGTGGGAGGGGGCAGCCGTCCGCAGCGCCAGCGCAACAAAATGTCACTTGGCAACTTGTTGAACAATATTTATTCAATACCGACTTGAAAGATGGACACTCGAAACTCTTGTGCAGGAAATGGTTAATGACATTCAGTTCTTAGATACACAATCATGGAGTATGTTAATATTTCCTCAGTGCGCTACGCGCTCGTCTCGGCTCGGTCACGGTGATCAATTAATTGAATAAAAAAGTTTGACAAATTATGGCAGTCTGTTCGGCGGTCTCTTAAAGAGACGTGGTGATGGCGTAAGCGGCAAAAAAGCTTGATACAGTTGAAAGTGTGATTGATGGACGCGACGTCCGCGCACTCGCCAAGGACGGCGTAATTGAATTATGATACCAAAGTTATTTCGTACTTAGGCTTTGTTAACTTTTTCATGTGTCGGCGGCATAAAGTTCAAAGTGCGTCTTGTTATGTGCATTCTTCGTTTGTCCGGCGTACGTCGGAAGTTCAAGTAAACCGGGCAGTGGCGGGATTCCATTTGATCATTAATTTGCCTCGCATCAGCTGCACAGAAGTGGTTGCGCGATATGCAAAACAATCGAGATACAGCGGAGAGCGAGTCGAGAATCTTTGTCATTCGGTGCGGGACACACCGGGGACGGCCCGGCAATTGCGCAGAATCCTATTCAAAAACAAAAACGAACAAAAAAGCAATGCTTAAGTATGCTAATAGTCGATAGTCATACAAATGTCATTAGCAAGCTGCATATAGAATTAATCCTAAACAACTTTGTGAGCACAATAAGTATTCGATGTTCGGCGACCGTTAGTCGAATCTGTATGCCGAAGTGCCGAACATAAAGAACATAGGCGTATAGTTGTCGACTCGATGTTAAATTTCGCTTGTTTAACGATTACACTGCTGTGTTTTTGTCATTGTGTACATACCGTAACATGCTAATTATGAACAAAGTCTGTGACACCAATGTGTGTTTGGCTTCACGTAATTAATTACATATACTTACGATGACATTTATTTTTGTACGTTAGGAATTTTGTATTTCGAACGCAATAGTTAATTAATGATTTGTGTACGCACACGCCTCTGACTTGGCTGTTAATTGAGTTTCCTTTTACGATATAACTGTTAAAGTTTAACAAAACATTTATGGGTATCGATATTGTTTCTATTATTTGTTTTTGTAATTGAATGCATTCAATTAAAATGTTGTTTGAACTGTAAGCTTACTGCGAATAATTTTCGTTTTATTGCTCATAAATCCTTTAATCAATATTCACGTTAATATCACATTTTAGTATTGGCAAACTGAAATGAAATGAGGTTCAATTAAGACTAATCTTGTCGAAATCTCCAGAACATTTTATTATTTGAAGCTAACTGTACTGCTTTTTCGGATGCCATAATAAAATAAATATTGATGGCCAGTGCGTATAAATATTTCCCGACCAAGGACTTGTTGATGTTCGTTTTTTAAAGCAGAGGATCCATTGTAGAGTTATTTTTTATCTGCGAAAATCTTTTGAGATCCCAGTGTGTATGCAGCCTGTGATAATTCGCGGCGGTGTTCAAAGCATCGATATACCGGTGCGATATCTTCGGAGACGACGGTGCCCCCGTGCGGTGAAACTTAGTACTACACATGTTACTTTTGTACTGATTACTGAGTAATGTGACAGTTGAACATGTTACTTATGGTAATTAATGATTGGGGAGAGAAAAAAATGAATTAATGTGTATCCATCTTTGTGAAATGCTCTGCCGTTATCGCCACACATGAATTGGAGTTATAAATGTAATCTGTAAGTACTGTATGTGTGTTGTTTATATTAAAATCAAAAACTGCTGCACTAATTCTGGTAAAATTTCGCCAACAAATCAAAAGTATCTGTACTAATTTTGGTAAAACTTTGCTAAAATATTGAAAATTTATTGAATTTTTCTAAACATAAACAAGACATCAGAACACATAGACAGACGGACAATGAAATGGTCCTATAACGTTTCCTTTTTTTTCCTTTTGAGATTCGGAACCCTAAATAGGACCATCATCATGTTCATTAACCCGATAATTAAGTACAAAAAAAAAAGCTTATAGAAAAGCACATACAGATATCAAAAGTCCACAGATTGTTTCAATGCTAACTCCTGAAGATACGGAACTTGTATCATAAACATACAAACAGCAATACTTAAATTACTGATAGTGGGAACTGACTGATGCTAGCGTCGACTTTATCTAGATTATCTTGCCTTACATATTCATAGACATACTTAGAAGCTGTTTTATCGAAGCGCCGACTTTGCTGAAGCATGTTTAACTATGTAGTGTAGTGTAGAGGTTCTTAAACTTTTTCAGTTTGCGGCGCACTTATGTGTATATTTATATATACCATCACGCCTGTATTTCCCGAAGGGTTAGGCAGAGGTGTACCAATGTACACCCGCAGTTCGCCGGCACACTTATAGTTTTAGTATTTTGCCTTGTCGCTCTAGCTAGTCGAAATAGGTATACGTACGGGTGTATAGGGTATAGGGTATTTTGGAGAAAGACTAAGGCGCTGCGGCTCACATTTTGGAAATCCCTGGTATAGAGTACTCAAGGATTTTTATATCTATTGTTATGTCTCTATAGTTTTATCTTATAAAAGTTTGTCGTAGTATTACAAGTGCATTTTAAGTGGTTATCGGCATGAGGATGAACATGATAAAACTAGCCAAAGTCCAGGATCTATACCTACTTGGTACTGAAAAGGTGGAAAGATTAGGCAAGGTACTTATACATATAATACCTAAGAAACTTAATTATTGGCTAATAAGGTCACACTATTAACAGGAAATGTAGCAAGGTTTATATTGCATCATATGTGTAAAGCCATATAAATAATCTCAAGTTCCCACCGAAAAAGAAAATTGGTTGAATAAAGTTGTCAAAGAAAATAAATTACGTAACATGTTCCTTCTGAACTCTAGGAACACAATTCTTTCCACTAGAACAGAATGTCATTTGTTCCGAACTTATCACGTAGTTCCAACTTGACTCCCTACAAGCCGGCACCAACAATAAATATTAATAATCGTAATAAAAAAGAGAAACAAATCGTTAACCTATCGTGTTTATGTATGCAACATTTTTTCACTCAAATTTATTACGTGTACGTTGCGTTTAATATTCCCTTCGCGTGCTAAACTACAAATTGATATCAGTTCTAAATCGACAATGTATAGTGTTTTTGGAATACTAACGCGAACACACCAGTTGCGGTCATATTGTGAATACAAATAAGACGTTATTTTGGAAGAAGTATCCATTTATAATTGAGGTCGCTAGACGTGTGATTTACCTTTAAATTGTTCTATTGTTCGTTGCATACAAATATTTCTCCATGGCGTGAGATGATGGACATTTTTTATGTCTTTTGGAAGGATCCGACAATGAAGATATGAGTCATAAAAAAACCTTTACGTCAATTAGATTTTTCCTGTTGTAGTTTTCTGGAAAATACTGGTTCTTGGTATTGAATAAGTACCTATGTTCTTTGAATGCGAGTTGAATCCGTCTGCAGTTTCTATATATTTTATATTCTAATCCTTGTTCATAAAGCGATGTAGGTACCTACATAAGGCTATCGATCAGGGTAAAGCTGTTGGTCTTGCGCCTGATCTCTCGCCGGTTGTGCCGGATTGCCGTTCCATCGGACTATGAAAGTTAAGGAACAAGGGGTGCACCTGTATTTGCACTCAATTATACACTATAACATCTCCTGGATCCTTGGCTAGTCTGCATTAAGATTAGCCACCTTGGCCGGAATCGGTCTAGAGTTTTTTTTTTTTTTTACATACAGGCTATCTCAGAACAATGTTTTAGTACAGTGAACTATTATCAAAACAATAAAAAATTATAGCTAGATAAAATAAAATAGAAAAAAAGTTAAACACGGACATAATAAAATTTTTACTCCAAGTTCATCTGTCAAAATGAAGTCATAAACCAAAAACAACAAAAGTCAACCTCTAATTAATGATATTGGCAGCTGTTACTAAGCAAACAGTAGCACAATAGACAAAACAACGTCACAATAAAAGGAATGTCATAAAACTACGATAATTGACCGAAACGATCCAACATTATAATATATTGATTGTAAATTCGCCAATTTACATGTCATTTTGTCCATACGAATTTAATTGTCTGCTTTTTTTTCATATCCTTTTCTGAAGAGACGTGAGAATCGTGAATGTCGTAAAAGCTTGTTATTTCTTTTTTGTAACACAAATAATTGCACAGCTTGATTGGACGGTTGATTAAAATATTGAGCAATAACTTATAAATATTGTTATAAACACATTCATGACGTATTTTCTATTGATGTCGTGCAACACGCTCTCGTAAAAACCATTTAGATTTTATTGGAGAGCTTTTATACGTCTCATTTTAAATAGCTTAGATTTTTCAATGTTTTGCTATAGTACAAAAAATATTTTCATCTTTATCAAGTTATTATAAACTAGTTACCGTACTGACCGCGACTATATGCGGGTATTGGTCCGTTCCTGTGGATTGAAGCGTGATGTTATATAGCCTATGTTACTCAGGCATAATGTAGCTATCTATTGGTGATAGAATGGTTTAAATCGGTCCAGTAGTTTCGGAGTTTATTCAGTACAAAAATACAAACAAAAAAATCTTTCCTTTTTGTAATAATCATCATATTATTATAAATTGTCACAAACAGGAATCTTCGCATTCCAATATGAAACAATAAAAAAGATAATGAAAATTCCATAAAACCTGCTTATGTCTCCTACTAGTTTGCCAATTAACATAAATGTACAATAAATTATTGTTTCGACAAATAGTTATTGGTATAAAGCCGGTATCAGGCGTAGCATCTCCGGTATTTGCAGTAATATGTCAAATAAAATATAATTAATTACCCACACCTTTGTTTTTCACATAATTAACAATTTAAATTAGGCAGAATAGGCGACGCTATTAATATCGTGTGTCCTGGTTATTAAAATTGAGTGTCTTTGGGTCAGATTCTTTGTGTTACATTGTCAACACATTATTAGGTGTAGTATATCTAAAATATTTACATAAATAATGTAAGTACGTATAAAATACATCTACAGTGTATTTATTAAAGTTATAAAGATTTTTATTGCAACAAATCTTTTGCAAGATTATATCTTGTGATTAAATCTAGTATGTATAATGTTTTCCATTTATCATCATCATACCTATCAGCCGCAGGACGTCCACTACTGAACATAGGCTTCCCCCGTAGATTTCCAAAAGGACCGGTTGGAAGCTGCCTACATGGTGCCTGCATGTTTACCATTAGGAAAATAAAAAACAAAAATGTTTTATTTTTTTCTAGAAAAGTATAAATCAACTTTACTAGACCAACATTTTCACATATCAAAAGTCACTATATTTTCGGTTCTAATATGCAAGAGATTGCTGATTTGCCTCCACGCATTTGTTCCATTTCCACAAAGCCATATGGAAATACACAAACATTTGTGTTAGTTTTCCTTAAGAAAACAGTATGGGCGCTAGAATACATGTAACGTTCACTAAATAATACTTTCACTGAGTACAATGTGTTTGAAACATCGAACTGTGTTAATAGTACACTGTGAAGAAAACTTCTCCGGCAGGAAGATTACTGGTGTAACGTATCATATATTGGTAGTATACATTATTTTGAGCATAATTTGCTTTGCGGTATCAAAGAAAATTATGCTCAAAATAATCTATCCAAGCGCAGCGTAGGACGTCTGACCAGAAGGTGGACGGACGACCTGATTAAGACCGCAGGAAGACGCTGGATGCAGGCCGCTTCCAACCGGTCCTTTTGGAAATCTATGGAGGAGACCTATGTCCAGCAGTCGACGTCCTGCGGCTGATATGATGATGATGAACTTGCTTTTTTTGTAAAATAATACCAGCCTGTTATTGTCTCACTGGGCAGGACAAAGGGGTTTCCTCATACAAAGAAAGCATGAGGATTGCCACCACGCTTACTGAAGACGGATTGGCGATTTCAGTCATCAATTCTACAAGTCCCGCGTTTCCGCACAATGTTTTGTTTTACAGACGCTAGTGATGTCCAAGAAAAACTTAGAAAGTACATATCGATTAAAAATGTCACAATGGTATTGGCCTGGATTTGAACCCACGCACTTACGGCTTTCTTCTGATCCATAAACCTGAAAACTAAATCAAAGGAAGTAAAATATTAATATTTCTATCAAAATACACCATTCTTTATAATATCTTAATACTTAATTAAAGATTTATTATACTATATTTTACCAAAAATAAACCAGTTCGAGAACAAAAGAAAGTGGAACCATCTTTAAATATTATTTAGTATTCTTTGTTCTCAAATTCTTGATTTCTAAACTGACATTTGCATTAGTTACGATGTCGTTTCGGTTCGTTTCCGATAGTCGTAAACGTAACTCGATGCTCGTTATCGATTCAATTCGATGGCTCGATGTTATGCTTCTGTTTTTAATGCTACACTTGGTAATATATTGGAGGCACTTCCCACGAGGCGCATTCTTGTTGAATCAGCTGATTAACGTTATGTCTTGAATTGAAAGTTGGTGGCAATAAGCTACTGACGTTACAGTTTTATTGGCTTTATTATTTATTGCTTTGGCTTTGAATATTAATACCTATTAATGTCCCACTGTAGGCTAAAGGCCTCTTCTTATACAAAGAAGGTATAAGCATTAATCACCACTCTCATTACACACCATTGCTCAAGGCAGATTTGGCAATTTCAGATTTTTAAGAGAGCCCAGGATTCCTTGCAATCTTTTCTTTTACCGATTTCAGTACCGTCCATGAATTTAGAAAGTACATGTGAAATGAAAAATCATATTGATACTTGCCCAGAATTGAACCCACAACCTCATGCATGAGTGGCGAGCGCCTTTACCACGGGGCCATCACACCATATAGTGGCTAAAATAAGAAGATATCTAACAAACATAATTCACATATGTAGGCATTATATTTCACGACAAAAATCAAGTTCATATTATTGGTTGGTATATGTTTTTATATCATCAGAACACAGTAATGTTAAGGGGGAGTATTTTATTAGTATTTCCTTTTTATCTTACTCTTATCCCATTAACGATGGTATATCGTTCGCTGATGCAAAAACGGGAATAAATCGAGATGCCCACACGCGTTGGTATTTCCTGTGTATTTAATTTTGGAAGTTTGTTTCGTTGTAACATGTTTGTTTTATGCTAATTTTTGCCTGCGACTTCCTCCACGTGAATTTCGTAATTTTCACTACAAATCAAAGTCCCTTAAAAATATTTTCGATGGGAACTTTTAGTACCCCTCTGGGGCCTCAACTGAGGTGGTGCGCTGATACGTCCATCAGTCAGGTTCTTCTTTTATATACACGAATGAATTAATGAATGAGTATGTTAGCAAATTATATGGATCTTCCAAACTATTTCTTTTTGTTTAGCGATTCCAAAAATTATAAAAAGGGGACAATTTTGAATGACTTTTTATGTATAGGCAAACATGCAACACGTGGAACTCATTTATTACTTTTGAAGGCTCACCTAAACAAAATATTTCTATCAAAAAAATACGGTGTGCGTCATCGCAATTTTTTTCAATATTTATTTAGTACCGATTAAAGAATTCGTTAATTACATCTATTAAAACCGCTGCACGTCTAGCAAATTAACCGGTAATTAAACGGCGCTTAGCTGTTTAATAAAAGAGTAAATTAACCTATAATCTCAACAGTTGTAATTGCACGTTGCGTAGATAATGTACCGCCGAACAAATTATTTGGTATACAGGCAAAACAAATCCTCATTCTCCTTTTTTTAAATTAGACTGTAATGTCTAACTGCTTGGCAAAGGTCTCCTCTAAGTCTTTTTAAATATCCGTCTTTCTACTACACTGCCAAAATTTTTGTCTCTGGCCCACAAAATACGGGCGCTGCCTAATTTGGGGACCGCCGTACAATTTATAACACATTTATAAATAAATTGTTAACTAATTTTTAATAGCATACCATAATATTAAGTACTTTTATGTTTATTTTGTCTTTTAACAATCGACCAATACATTATTCTTATTCATTTGTATTGTAATAACTTTTTAAGCTTATGATACACTTATAAGACTTATGAGCTTATGCACATATGAGAGTAAAGTAAAACAATTGACTGTTTAGCACACTCACAATCATTACTCAAAGGAATTGCAAGTAAGCTACCTGTATATCAAATAGTTTGTTAGACTGTACATACATACGTTAAAAACGGTATTTCCTAACAAATGTCCAGTTGCCTTGGGTAGAAAATTCAAAATTAACATAGACATGGTCTTTGAAACGTCACAGTGGTGGGACCCGTCAGTTGTATGGACAAAATGTATTGGTCAAGGTTCCCTAATGAATATTCAAAAGTCGATAGCTCCCAGAGTTGTCGATACCTATGTACTGTAAAGAAGTTGGTAGTAAACCAATGGTTTATTACCGCTAAAAGTTGTAAAGCCCGGCTTTTGATTTTATTGGTATCGGTATCCAAATTGTAATCGTAAAAATACTTCTAAAATGTGTCGTGCGTTAAGTTTTACGATTAATATTCTAGAATTAAATGATAACATTAAATTACAATCGAATATTATTTTGGGTAGGTAACTATTAAGTATTAAAAAAATGAAGTTCCACACCGCAGAAAATTCTAGTACTTATTGGGATAAAAATATATCAAAACTTTTTATTAGTGACCATTAAATTATGCTTATTTTTATTATACGAAAAATCCATACTTGTATTATAAATACAAAAGTAACTCTGTCTGCCAGTCTGTAAAGGTTTCACGGCTAAAAACTAAATCGATTTTGATGAAATGTTTGATGGAGTAAGCTTAAACCAAGAAAAACAAAAAAAAAAAACTTTTTAATCAAAATTCCGTCTGCGCCCGATTCACCCAAACGAAGTCGCGAGCAAAACCAAGTAACGCATAAATATGCTTAATAAACTGTTTAAACAAACAACGTTGATTAATTAACTAAAATTATGACGTAAGTAATTTATTTCCACACACGTACTGTTGTATGTCTACCTTTAAAACGGTGATCACTGCAGAACAGGTACGATCTCTCGTCAGCTCAGTATGTTAATTAATGTTGGCGAAATCAAATATTTGTGTTTATCAATCGTAGTCAACAATGTTCGGTAGGTCTCTTATCTGTACTAATATTATAAAGAGGATTTTTTTCGTTTGTTTGTACTGAATAGGTTTCGAAACTATTGGACTGATTTTAACCACTCACCATCATCATACGCCTGGATTCCCCGAAGAGTTTGGCAGAGGTGTACCAATGTACACTCTCAGATTGCTGGTATGTTTAGGTCCCATGTAATAGGGGGCGAGCCTATTGCCATTAATCGGTCACAAATCATAACTCCGAGTTGTCGGAATTTCGTAGAAAAATCCAATAACATTTTGCTTGACCTGGAAATCGAACTTAAGACCGGCTAGCGTAGCAGTTGCGCTTAGGACCACTAGGCCAACGAGGCAGTCCATTTTAACCAACTATATTATTGTAACATAAACTATATATCATCACGCTACAACCCACGGGAGCGGAGCAGTAACCAAAGACCTGGATGAAATAAGCCACGCAGACGAAGCCGCGGGCAGTTTGCTAGTTATTTATATTCCTACTATACAAGTTTGTTAAATATAGCTGAGATCCGGATAAAACCGACTGGAGTCGAAAGCCCGTTTTAATGAAGCAATCTCGGCTTCTTAAAGCAAACTCCTACGGACAGACTGAAAAGGTCAATCTTTAGGCAAAATATTGTGAACAAAAGATTGTTCTGTCTGATTGTTGTGTTGTTTTTTATTAGCTTTAACACTATAGGTACTTTCCAACTTATAGTAAATTATTTCACCCGCGTTATATTACGTCTTTGGACACTGCTCCGCCCCCATGGGTCCTAGCGTAATGTTATATAGCCTATGACACTCATAAATAATGTGGCTTTGTATAGGTAAAAGAATTTTCAAAATCGGTTCAGTAGATCCAGAGCCTACTACCTCACAAACTCTACCTCTTTATAATATTAGTGTAGATTACTAAAGGTAACCCTTATTTCGGCTGCCCCATTTCAAAACCTAGCAAGCACCTAAAACTAAATTTTATAGGAGAGCGAATACCTAAACGTAAATTCGATCAGAGACGAGTAGTACATTTGCTGGGTACGGATGATTAAATTTCACCGCTTTAATGTGAGTTTTCAACACTGGTGTTTTTGTATTTGGTAGGGACTTATGTGGTTAGCAAAATTATGCAATAAAACGATTTTTGGAAAAAGTGTCCCTTACTAGGTTTTGAAATGGGACAGCCGATTTGTACCACTTCCACACTAAATTAAAAATGTGAAAGTAACTCAGTCTGTCTGTATGTTTGTTAACTCATCACCTCAAAACAATGGAACTGAATGAAATTTGGCAAAGAGCATACGAATGAATGAATTTGACTTCGTGTGCGTCTGCGGCAACCGACTTTCTTGCTGACGAAGACAGCGGTAAAATCTAGTTAACAATATACGAGTATTTACCACACGCTTGGTAGTTTCAGTACCTATATTCTATGTGCTATTATTGCTATATGCGTTTACGTAGTAAGAGGGTTATAACCAAAATTCATGATTCAAGAGAATCCAGCCAGAATACTTATCCTAAGAGTAGAGTCAGCACAGTAGCAACACCAAATAACACTCATAAAGATTGTCAGATAACTTATAAGGGTTACTTATGGAGACGAATCGGTCATATCTTTTCGAATGATGACATAACTTTCGTCAGCAACAAATACTTCAGAAAAATAGTTTCATTACTACCTGCACCATAAAGTAAGATGGAGTACCTGTACGTCGATTCTGTAAAATTCAGACATGAACTCGCATCTCACGTCGCTATTCACCCTCACTTCAAAATTACATTGATTTATTTGACACTTTGAAGTGCGAAGTGAGCGTCGAAGTGACGGTGGAATTACCGTATAGAATGCCACTTCGTGATCTCATACTTTATCTGTTAAAATTTACCCGTCAATTTAATTCAACTCGCTGACACGCTCGCAAGAGTGGCGCTAGTGTAAATTCGAATTATCAACCGTGTTTTTAGAATGCCAATCAAGAAAGTCACAGCGGATTCAGATTCGAAGTTTAGAACGAGGTCTTACAGAATCACACAGCAGGGATCCTTAAGAGTCAAAAACAATATAATTAATTTTCTTATCAATGTCATAACATACCATCACACTTGTATTCCCCGAATGGTTTGGAAGAGGTGTACCAATGTACACCAACAGTTTGCCGGTATGTGTAAGTCCCATATATTAGGGGGCGAGCCTATTGCCATTAACCGGGCACAAATCCTAACTCCGAGCTGCTACTGAGAATTTTATAAAATAACCCAATAACACTGCAAGACCTGGGAATCAAACCCAAGACGTCTAGCGTAGTCGTGCTTAGCACCATGACGCTAACGCGGCAGTCAATCAATGTCACATTTTCCGAATTTTCGCTAACATAGTCACAGTGTAGTTGACGTCAAGCAGTCTGACTAAACTGTTATATTCAAGAATTCTACTGAAAACGTAATTAATCAAGATACTGTGACATGTGTTTGGAGAAATTAAACATCACCTAGATTGTGTGTGCATATTTAGGCTATGATATGAAGATTAGTCACTGAGGATAGTCAGTTATAATCCTTCTTTATGACGCCAGCGCTGATTTTGTTCAAGGTAGACTGGCGCTTATTACCTACGTTGGGATTATAGGATTTTTTTACTGTCCCCGGGGAAATTAAGGCCTAATTTTCTTTAACACAGGTTTGCTAGGATCTTAGTATTCTATATGTTTGTTGCAAATAAATATTGTTATTCTTAAGAAATCATATTTACTCAAAAAAAAAAAATGGAAGTGTCTGGCTACTGATCAAAACAGCGAGACTTATACTGGCAGTTAATATCATAAGGAGTAACTTAGGTTAGAAAATAATCAAAACCCCGTGTAAATGAATTGTAAAAACACTCACGTGGACGAAGTCGCGGGCTTAAATAAATTAATAAATGTATTGTAACAAGTCAGTGTCCTTTTTATTAAATAAACTTTATTTATATTGTTTCTTATCTACCATGTCAATTTTAAAGAAAGAGCATAATTCAGCATAAATTGCTGAATATATTACTCAACACATGGCGGTACGACTTCGTTCTAATTTTGAAATCATAGACTTTTTTATCGATGACACACGTCAAAATTTGAATATACTATAAACCCAAGTAGCGCCTTCAAACCTTCCAAGTATTTATCGACAAACAATTAGGAACAAAATACCAACTAATAAAATACTAAATCTAGAAAATAGCTCAGCAACAATCAAATCGAAACTCGCGTGACTTTGAACATCGGTAAACGGGGTTGGGGTCACGGAATTAATCCAATTCACGAAGCCTCTGTAACGTTTTATTTCTACACAATTCGTGCCCTTTCAACACTGTGTTCTTAATTCGATAGAGTTCAGTGTGCTTTACTAATTTAGGTTCAAAGTTGGTCGTGGTTTTGTGAATGTTTCGTAGGTATTCCAGCTTCACTGTGTTCCAGATGTAATTAGGCTGTTTGAGTATTGGTGTTAGTTTTGATTAAACTTGTTAGGAAGTTATTGGATTTGGAAGTGAGTTTATATTATACGGGCGGAATAACATTCTTATTCTATTTTAATTAATTTTTCCGTAATTAAATGGTACTTGTAGCAAAAACGATTTTTTAGTGATATGCTCTCACCCCTTTCTACTTGAACTAAACGAACCTTGAGTTTACGGTTCTTGACTTTACCTACACACAGCTTAAAAGATCGGGAAAACCTTACTCATTCCTCTTACAAACATAAGTAGCTGCGGGTTGTAATTAAAAACAAGTTAAACTGTTGATAATTACAAATAACAATATAAAATTCATTCGTTATTCACCCAATGTAATCTGCATAAGTAATTTACAAAACTAGTCAAGTCATTCAAAAACTATGTCATTTTGGCCACTATCTGTGCCCAAAATAACAAGTCTAGATGTTATCTAGGCTTGTGGTAAATTAACTTTCGGTCAAATAACTTCAAAATGGTACGTCATTGAAAACGTCATAAGTATTTTTTACCATTTTTAAAACTTCATCGATGTTAATTTACTTATTGACCAAAATACGACCGGATTTCTTTTGCATGAAGCGTGCTGTTGAGAAAGTCTCCCTAAAAATGCCAATGATATAATTGTGATTGTGAAACGGTCAGGCACTAACAACCTTACCACAACTGTTTTGAAGTGCATACTAAAATACTTAAATGTTTCAAAACAATGTTCTTCTGCAAAATTAATCCGTCCATGACACTTCGCTACGAGACCCTCCTTATTTTTTATGCACCCTAACGATTGTGGTTGTCACTAATTGCAGCTTCCCTCTTTGGTTATCGTTCTTAGTAATTATTTTAGTCGTTAAATATGTCCTGTACCTACCTAGTATATTGTTTGTTTGTTTGGTTTAAATGATTTCATTTTGCTTAGTTTTACTAAGACGAAGAATTGCCAATCTGTCAATAATTAAATTAATTACGACAATGTAATTTGGTATGCTAAATACGTTACATTTCAATCCAGAAAATACAGTTCAACGGACGTTTCCAACTTATGCTTACTATTGTTACTTAGTTTTTATAAACATTAGCGTCATCTAAACATCAAACACCTAAACTCATTACAATGACTTCTTAAATTGGAAGACATTTTGGTATGGGTGAGGGTACCTCCACGAAACGGCAGTAGGGTGAGCTCAAGTCGAGTCTCTAGTCTCGAGTCTCACAAGCACAAATGCCTACCTATTTAAGGCTACTAGCTTTTTCTAAAATATAACTGTAGGTCATTGTTTATCTTCACGGGAACAAAGTCTACAGCCAGGAACTCCGCAAAGGTCTTCCAAAAAGTTTTGTGGTTACATCAAACGGCTCGCTCGACCTTCACCATTTACTCATATAATACTGAGAAAATACAACGATTTTTCTACGTCATTATTTTATACTTATATTCACACTTTGTTGTCATAAAATTATAATATACGGATTCAACGAAATGATTAACAATACGCTACAGTGTTGCAATCACATAAAAACGACATTTAGAGCTCAATTCTATGAACTTTATCTTAGGAAATGTGTTATATTGTATTTTTAATGAAATAATCATGGTAACCTAGTTTTGAGTTTAAAACTTTTAAATGCTATTAATGCTTAAAAGCTTAGCTGCTACAATTTCTTGTGGCTTGGCTACAGAAATTGTTACTATAGTTTAATTGCATACAAGCTGTACACTGTTCTGCTCAGCAATATATTTTAACAATAAAGAATTTCATAATTATATTGTTGGTACAACATTATACAAATGGTAAAGGTTGAATTATCTTGTATCAAAACCCTCCATCTACTCTTAAAAAGTCTGTGTTTTTTTAGTCTTGTGTTTTTAGTTCCTACGATTTTCCGCTCGCCGATGGAAAACTGAACTGTATGCTGATATTATTAATAACATGAAGTAACTATAGTTTCTGTTAGTTCGTATTCTGTTTACAATCAAATATTATAGTTAATACCTATGATAGTCACCCTGTATACATGTTTTCTCATATTTAACCATAATTTGTAACGAAACTAATAATAACAACAAACTAACCACTACTTTCAACGTTTATCATTAAAAATTCTTACCGCAATGAAGACATTGTTATCTCATACAAAAATGCTAATTGCCTGAATCCACGTGTTAATAACATAGCCAAACAAATAAATTACTTGTTATCTTCATTTTGTCATCTCATCAAAATACATGGGTTATAAAGTATTATGTCATTTAGTTGACATCTTCTGCTTTGATTTGATATCATTGTCTTGTTCATATAACTATTTTGTGTGTGGTAAAACGGCAAATGGTGAGTACCTATGCCACCAATCATCGGTATATCTTATTTGTTTGATATGTAAAAGTCTTTACGAACGTTTTCCGCCCTGTGAAGTCTCAAGCCTCATTCAAATGTTTGACGAAAAATAAATGTGACAAATTGTCAAGCGCCTAAATTGCTGTGATTGGTAATTCACTGAATTATCGACGACCAATGATTTTTTGTCATATCAATTCTTTTTATTTGAGACACCGAAGATCGCTAAGAAGAATAACAAAAGAATATAGGTACACTTGGAAAAAAAAAACAACTGCTTTTAGGACTATAGCTTCGAAAATTGGCCTATTTAGAAAAGCCACCGCTATTTTTCTAATATAACCATAATTTATATACCCCACATTTCCACACGTCTAGACGCCAAATAATTTGTATGCAGAAACTAAAATATAGCTAAGATATACTGTGCGGTCTACCACACATTGCCAAGCTATGTTGACTCAATAGCCGAAAATATTGCCTCGCTATGCCTTAAAGAAAATGTTTCTGGCTAACATTAAATCTTACTAGAAATGACACACAGCATTTATTAGATTTGCATGAAAATAGAGATTAGTTTATCATTCTTTTGTTCGTCTTAGACTGGCATATGTATAATGGTATAAACTTGTATTATCGCTTGAATGGAGGTGCCAATACATGAACAATATACCTAACAGTACCTACCTATGTCACGGGTGGTCTCGCCAATGGAGTGACAATGTGTCAATTCAAAATTTTCCATACACGTTGTTTGTTTGTTGTGTTTTGTGTGGGTGTCGTGCCCTTAAGCGAAGGTGAAGCTCGTCAAAGATTAAAGTCCGTTTTGCTTTGATACATTGTACGTACTTGATCATAAAGTCGATAATTTAGAGGTAAAGTTCAAGTTAAATAATTAAAGGTCCATTTGAATACGGAAGTTTCTTTGTCTGTCTATTTGATGCAAGTTTATGACAACATAAGACAAGGGATTAGAGTCACCAGGTTTCGTCATTATGGCTAAAATTTTAAGGATAGATAGAAGATTTGGTTGTGAAGACATTTATTCTTACTGGCTTTAAGGCTGAGCCTTTTTCCACGCATCAGGTTGAAAAGATACCTTACTCACTTACGTTCAAGTGAGACAGCTGCTTTCTATAGGAATTTGTTCTACAGTTACCTACATATTGGTACTTTACATTTGAAAAGAAGCAAAAATAATAATGTTACAAAACAGATGTTATGAAGATACATCATAACATTGTTATGTAATGAATTTGATCTCATTTTGCCAAGGTTGTGAATACATTGTATCTTTAATCTGTACCATAAAGATATGCTTGCATTATTTGTTAAAGACATTGTACTCTGGTATAACCTTGTTATTAAGAGAAACGGCGAAACAGATTTTCAGTGAAAAGTTGTTTTTCATTTAAGTACCTTTACATTGCTGCAGTTTTTTATAATTTTCTTAGTTTGAAGGACCAAACATTTTTCGCTGTTTGGTCCTTGCGAACATTTTGGTCCTTTAATCACTGGGATGTGATAACGGAACTGAGGGGGTTAAATCTACCCGAATGAAACACTCTATTGAGCTAATTATTATTATTTTGTTTTCATTATACCAATACGTATATTATATTTATAAACTGCCTACAGACATCGTCCGGGTGCTTTTTTTTCAGCCGTGGTAAGTCACGTCTTTGGTTACTGTTCTGCTTTCGTGTGACGTAGCTTGATGTTATAATACCCCATACTATTCCTCACGAATCTGGCTATAATGTAAAAAAATAATGTTCCGACTGGTAGTTCCAGAGATGAGCACGTTAAAATAATCAAAAAACATTTTCAACGTCATATTAGTATAAGAGAAAAAAAAGTATATAAATAGTCTTTAAGTGTAGTCTTTAAGTCTTGAACTTAACAAACGCATGTGTTGCGGTTTCCATTAGAGATCTATATGTAATCGACGTGGCGTGCGGTCGCACTGTGCCATCCCAATAATCATATCTTCTACATTTGATACGTCGAACCTTGAAATGTTAGCAATATGGCAGATAAATGGCTCGGTTGTTGTGACTTTACATTACTTTAGATTACTTGGTTTACTTCTTTATTGTGTACTGGTTTAGGTTATAGCTTTTCCTGGTTATTGTTGATTGAAGTTCAGGTTCATTGTCATGTAAGTTCAATGCAATATCATGGTGGCATCTACCACCTTTATCCTTGGAATTGGAATACTTGGGCCCTAAATATGATTGCTAAGTTTATCTTGAGCATCACTGTTAACGGTGAAGGAAACATCGTGAGGAAACCTGGACTTTTATTATTTTTAGTCTGAAATCGTTAATCTGCCTTGAGCAAGCCTGGTGATCAGTGGTCGTGACTTCTCTGTATAAGGAAAGGCCTTTACCCTGCAGTGGGATAGTAGTAGGCTGGTGTTGTTTGGTGGTGTTTTTAATGTCTCTTAAATTGCAGATGTAGGGACAGTTTTGGCAATGCAGTAAATAGAATTCCTCCTAAGTACCTACTATTTTAATATTTGGCAGTAAATCCGCGGTTTTTCTGTAAATATGCTTTAGGTAGGTGGACATAATTATCATTATTTGCCAGCCCATGTTAACACGGGCTGATGAAACAGAAATGGTTTTTACTGCATATATTTTTTGTTTTGGCAGCAAATTCCATTTGCATAGGAACTACGCGAGTCTCACTATCTGACCGAATATAAGACGATCAATGGAAAAGCCATATTTACATTGCATAAGCCACGGCGCCTAAATTTATTTCGATATCGACTTTATCTATTAATAAGTACCTACCACAATGTTTATGTACTTAAAATTCTTAAGTAATCATGACTCAATTAGAACGTGTTAATGAATTAAATAGTTGATGTCACAATTCCTTAATACCTGCGGAATGTTCACATGACTGTTGACTTTCCATATTTGCATTATAATTAAAAAATAAAAATTGGACTCGCTGCGTACAATCATGTTAAGACACCGAACGTGAGGGTGCATTAATTAGTTGTTAGCTAATGTTTTCAACGAAATTTTTGTGGCGATGGGAAAACAGTGGGTAACACGGAAAACTCCGTGGATTGACCTCGATAAGCTTGTGTTTGACATGTGTCCACGTGTTCTTACTTAGCGATTTGGGCGTGAGTTTAAGTGCGTTGCCATGGCACGTCTGGGGCTAAAATAGAAGATGGAGAAGTGTGTTCAATTGGTACTTGAACTTAATTATTAACTGGATTTCTTTGACCGTATTTAAACACCTATCATTTGAGTACACACACATATGTGCCTGTTCCCCAAAAGGTTAGACAGAGGTGTACCTATGTACACCCACAGTTCATCGACAATTTGAGAATAGGTACCTGTACTTCATTCATTACTCCATTAGACAAATATGTTAGGCTGTAAAAAGCTTCGGTATTTCACGATGTATACGAAGCAATGTAAACTGCACCATTAAATTTTATTCTTGTAATACCATTTGCATTAAAAAAATATGACTTAAGCGCAGTTATTTCAAGAATGTAGTCTTATTAGGTTACATTTCTGAAATAACTGTTTTTTTTAGCTTTCGTTATTTGGTCGATTTCTTCTAATAAATGGGATAAAGCCCACATAATATTATTCTACGTGATTTGGTAATATACTAATTCGATAAATTACTCAAATTGATATGTGAAGGTTAGGCGACAGGCAGTCCAAGCAAAATATTAAAATTCAACGGCATTTTGTTAAAATGGAAGCCAACCCAGGGTAATGATGATTTTATGATACATCATAAAAGCTATCAACGAGAAGCACAAGTCGCAATACCAAAGTCAAAAGTCAAAAGTCAGAAGGCGAAGTCTCAATCGACTTGCCACGTGCCCAGAAAGCTAATCTCAGACTTGGAATTAAAATGTTAGTACTCCACAGCGAAAAACATCTTGACCCGGTTGTGTTAATTGAAAATTCAACGACTTGATTCAGTATGCAAGTGGCGATCTAGCCAACTTTAAGTCGTAATCGTAAAACGTGGCCATTACCATGGAGATAATTGAATTCATAGGGATTTTAATTATTGTTTTCAATTGTGTTTTTTTTACAAATTACTTTTTAGTGATTGAGTGGCTTAATAAAGAAAAAGATTTTTTTTAACTAGCCTGTGATGTTCCATTGTTGGGCAAAGGCTTCATTTAAGACCTTCCAAATATTATATTTTTTCACCTTGAAAAAAAATGATTTTTAAAAAATAATATGCATACTAAACCTTCATAAAAACCCATAATGATAGTGTTAACGAACTTTTAAATAAACATGAGTAAACAGTGCTAATGTATCAATTGAAGGGTGCTTCACGTTTATATTGTCTTAACCTTAAAACCTTGCCTTGCTCGAGGGTCTGACCTGACCGATTGTTGACTTTTTGTCCTTTTCATAGGGTCACTTTCAACGTGAATATTATACCTAGGACCCCTATTTTATCTATATATTTTGACTGTATACTGTAATTTTGTACGGAAAAGCTGTTGTTTCTAATAATCGACAACAAATTTTAATTCTGGATGATCTACAACCAATCAGGAACTAGAAATTGAACCTGAGGGTACCAAAATGAAAGTTTGCGTCTTAATGTCCTGTCAAGGCGTATTATTTTAAAGGAACAGAAGAAGGAAATATTTAAAAAACCCATAGAAGCAGTATAATAGAAAACACTAAGCAATAAACTAAATTTTAAATTACTGCCACACCGCAACTTGCAGTCATTCCATTCCGTCCCTAAGGACCATTTTCCCCCGCTTAGCATTAGGACACCGACTGCAAGGTAAGGTTAGGCGCATCTTTTATGGCATATCTATTTGCACAGTGGTCTTGCAACAATGCTCAGGTATGCCTTCAGCAAATAAACGTCAGCTTTGAACATTAAAATACATGGGATTTGACTTAGCACGTTCTGCGAGCAATATGACGTGGTCAAACAAAAAATGTTTAAGATTTAAAATGTGACTTTCCGTGTTTGAGTTTTGAGATAAAATTAATTACTTTATCAAGTTATTGGCGGTTTTGAGTAATGGTCGGTGTGTTTACTTTGAGATTATGACTGGCCTGAATATTTTCCTCAATTAAGTTTGTTTTATTATTCAAGTTATCCGTCGCAAGAAAAGCAACTTCAATATTTTCAAGAGTTTGTTTTGGACCGAAAACATTAATTGCAATCAATCGATTGTTGTTATAACCTCCTCTAAGTAGCTTTGAAAATCTGTACAAATAGATAAAATTGAGTTGTCTGCTTGTAATGTCAAAATTACAGCTTTTTACTGCATAAGACTGTTTACACAGTACTTATAGCAATTTTTTTTTTTGTTGTGTCTATCTATTTTGTGTTTATTCTAGTTAAGTTTCAAAACGGCAGAACCAATTTTAATGTGACTGTGATTGTCACTGCAGTTAGCCGTTGTTATAAGGAGTAAAAAAACAACTACCTACTTATAGGCCTTTAAAAAAAATATTCCGCGCGGGAATCGAAGCGCAGTAGCCAATCACTCAGCCACTGCGCTAAACGTATCTTTGGTAGACTAAAATTCCAATTTCCTCGCAATAATGCCCTTGATCTAATAACACACAAACTGTTAGAGTCATCAGCTAGGCTGCTAACGCGATTAACAAACTTGAGAGCCGAACAATGTCATGACTAACTCCTGTTTGCAACTCTGTTCGATAAGAATTGTTCTTTTGTTTTTCGTGGCAGTGTTTTGTTTCTCGTTTTATTTTCGCATATTCTTAAGTAATAATAATAAGTAATAATGAGTTATTTTTGTTTGTTTATTTAAAGGCGCTTATCTCTGGAACGATTAGTAGGATTGGAAAAAATACTGTATTTCTGTATGATAGCTAAATTCAGGAGTATAGAACTGTAGACTATAATTATGTATAACAGCACGCTACGACCTATGGTAGCGGAGCAGTAACCAAAAACGTAACTTAAAGCAAGGGAAACAAATCACGCGGACAAAGTCCATGTTCAGAAGCTAGTTTGTTATATATAACAGTGCTGACTGAAGTTACAGCTCTGATTTATGTAGGAATAGTTGGAGGAATTATGGGTTTATTTTATACAGGATAAGTTTTTAACCAGTGCGTAAATTTTTTTTGGTAGTTCAGTGTCAGTAATAGAACACATTTCCGTGTTAAGTTAAAAAAAAAAATTTAAAAAAATTTCATCCTTATCCGAGTTTGAAATAAGCAAAACATCCAGGACATAATCTATTTGCCATACTATCAATGAAAACTCGCGGCCGCCGCCGCCGCCCGGGCGCATGGCTGGGGTGAGGGGGTGGGGAATGCGCTAGCGCCGAGTGACAATGAAATATGGTTTTTAAGTAAACATGTTTCGTAAGCGATAACTTTTTTTTTTAGTACTAAGACATATCAAAATAAAATATACGTGTTTAATAAAACGTGTTGAAGTTTATTATGGCAAAATTTACGCACTGGTTAAAAATTTTTCCTGTATGCCTACCTAAGCGCCTACTGAAGTCTCTCGAGAACTTTTTTGTTCGGCAATCTTCGGAAGCAGTCCGAAGCCGGTCGGGGCCGTTGGTCCCGGCTGTCATTTGTAGATCTTTGACAGTCGTTACTGTTTAGTCAGAAGCACGAAAGTCTGACAACCAGTCTTACCAAGAGTATCGTATTACCCATAACCGGGTTGTGGAGGTCTGATAGGCAGTTGCTCCATGTAAAATACTGATATTCAGCTGCATCCGGTTTGGCTGGAAGCCGACCCCAACATAGTTGGGAAAAGGCTAGGCAGATGATGAATCTTCGGAAGCAGTCCATCCCAAAAACAAACTTGAAATGTTTTATATGTTTGTAATTACAACAGTACCCATACCTTTCAAGCCGGAACGCAGCTGCTTTGCAGCAGTAATAGATATGGTGGTAGTTATTCCCTGGACGAGATTTTTCAAAAAACAGCTCGACTATAGCGAAATTTAATTTTGTATTCGAATTATGGCCATAATTCTAACTAGTCGGCTAAGTACATTTACAGGCCATAATCGCTATCAAAAGTATGACTAAATAGCTTAGGTAATGCATTGGTCACCGTTTTCATTGAATTTGGTGTACAATGCACTTTTTTCGGTAGGTACAGTTGTTACATGACTGCTTATGAACATTTGTTGAGGTTTATACGTAATATTCAATGTATTGTTTCCTTATAGAACTTACCTACAGTTGACTATATGTACCAACTTATGTAATACACAATCCATATCACAAACCTATGGTACAATTAATTTTTACGATAAAATTAGATCAAATTTATTCGTAAATAAAATAAATATACCATCACGCCTGTATTCCCCGAAGGGTTAGGCAGAGGTGTACCAATTTACACCCACAGTTCGCTGGTATATTTAGGTCCCATGTAATAGGGGGCGAGCCTATTGCCATTAATCGGGCACACATCCAAACTCCGAGCTGCTACTGAGAATTTCGTAGAAAAACCCAATAACAATTTTTGCTCGACCTGGGAATCGAACCTGGGACCCCTTGCACAGCAGTCGCACTTGCGACCATGAGACCAACGGGGCAGTTATTCGTAAATTTAGGTTGCAATACAATACGATGTTATTAGAAGATGGTCAGTTCGCTACATTTTACTCGAGAGCATCATCCTCAACATATCAGCTGCAAAACGTCCACTGCTGGACATAGGCCTCCCCCATTAATTTCCAAAAAGACCGGTAGAAAAATAAAGAAAGACGCGAGAGCATACAAATGGTAAAAAAATTAGTTGCGTCGAAACAACCGACACACATTTAAAATGAATTAAATAGGTATAGAATAATTGACTGCTCCATTGGTCTCGTGGTCGCAAGTGCGACTGCTGATCGTGTGGTGCTGGATTCGATTCCTAGGTCGGACAAAGTGTTATTGGGTTTACCCATTAGGAATTTCTCGGCAGCAGCTCGGAGTTTGGAAATTGGTGGTTCTACGCCTGATCTCTCACCGGTCGTGTCGGATTGCCATCGCATCGGACTATGAGAGTAAGGGAAGGGAGAGTGCACCTGTGTTTAGCATACACTCGTGCATTATAATAATAATATCTTCTGCGTACTTGGCTAGTGAATTTGGCCGCCGTGCTATGGCCGAAATTCGGCCGGGAGTATGTTTCTTATAGAAATATTATTTTCGATTTTCCCCATGGTGTTTGAAAAGTGTTTTAATTTCCTATTATTTAATTACTTGGATATGTGGTTTTGTTTGCGCCTAAAAAACTGATCGGATCATGGAAAACTGACCATTCTGTTAAACATAAAGCATGTAATATTCAATTATAAAACCTAAAGAAAATATACCTAATTAAAAACATTATGTCAGTTTCTTTTAATCACCAGTCAATCTCCAGTGCTTCAGATGCAATTGAATTCGGACACATAACAAGTTCATTGACACGTCACATGTGACCACATGACAACCGACGACGTTCCATTACGGTTGAGCTTCCTCAACGCATATTGCGACACCTTAACTCGACAGACACCACAGACTAAACACTCACCATCAAACACAACCAATACACTCACAGTAGATCAACTTGTCTCTACGAAATATTTTAGCCTGTGTACCGATGAGTGTGCTTCAAAGAAAGTTTATGCTTATCTCTTATTAAATAGATTCTATAATGTAAGCATTGAGTGGTTTTGATTAGTCAGATGTCATTGAAAATTCTTTTAGTTAATTCCATTAATAAGTGTCGTAGATTATTGGTAATAGGTTAAATTAGATGTAGTGGCTTATACTTTTAAATGGCGTATATAAATATGCATAAAATAATATAAATGAGTTTGATGTGTTTTCTATTTAGATTTGTTAATTTAATTATGCGCGGATTAGAACTAATGGAATGCCGATGGTCTTAGTGACACCTAAATATTCTCAGTGTGATGTATAAAACAACTGTTTACCACATTCCATCATTCTGTGAAATGCAAATACTTTAATTCTATTACTTCATTACCGAAATATTTTAAATACAGCGTCAAAAATAATACCTATCGTCAAGAACTTTAAGAAGCAACCAATTACTATTTCCCATATAATTCTTAATTAAATTTACAGGAAAACAGCACTCAATCTACCCCCTAATAAAGCTGATAATCCACCACAAATTATTCATAATTAACATGACACATTCCTTACATCACTAATTTTCGTAATCATAAAAATTGTGAATGTACCAGTTCTCATTTATTGGACACGATGCAGATATGAGCATAAATTTTAAAGCCGGTGATAGTCCGATGGCGCCAGGAATCAATGAGTGTGTGATAACAAATAATAATGATAAGGCGATAACTTTGAACGACTCAGGCGCCAGTATATGAAAGTATTGAAGTTGATATGTTTTGTTATGGTTTGTTTTATTCGAGTTATGTGGAATTTTAGGGAAATTACCTATGTATTTACATTTTTACGAAGTTTCTTAGAGCTACAATCAATGCTTTTTACTACATTTTCTATGTTGATAATGGTTTAATTTCATTACAAATCAACATAGAACATTTGAAATATAGAAAACATTGTTGTTAAAAATACTCTCTTTTGGTTGTACTTATAGTAATACCAAAAGAGAGTATTTTTAACAATAATGTTTTAATTTTCTTGTGGAAATAAAAATGTTTTTTTTTTAGAAAAATATCTTGAAGGACTTTACATACAAAAAAGAAACCTTGAAGGACTTTACATAAAAAAAAATTGTGTCCAAATTTTTTTTAGTCAATGACACAGATATTTTTGACGAACATTAGCTTTTTATTCACAATCTTCTTTATTTTTTTTACTAAACAAGACGCGATACAACTAAAAGCGCTTATGTTTTTTAAGCTGGTTAATAAGGACATGATTTTACACTTTAAGGATATAGACGAATAAGGAAAAAGAGAAAGTAAGGTTATCATGTCAACGAAAGAAAAAGTTTTTGATTCCCAAAATATTATTATTTGTCAATAGAGTTGGACCTTAAGGTGTCCGATCAAGATACATTTTGTCATCAGTTTGGTATCAATACAAATCATGATGAAATTTCATTCTTGGTGGGTCATAACTTTGGCCTTAGGCCGTTTGTCCACCGCCGCCGTCACCGTCACGTCAACGAGAACGAGATGACGGCGCCGAAGTACTGGTACATGGACTACTATGGCCGCGTGTCCACCGCAAGTCCGTCACCCGAGCACCGTCATCCCGGCCGCCGAGATTCGAGTAGATCGGCGTGACCTGTGCCGGCAACGCGGCAATACAAAACACTATACTAGAAAGGTTTAGGTAGTTAACTAAAGGTAAACAAATCGTAGAAAGTGATTTTTATAGTTGACACTTTCTTGTTTAAAAAAACTTTTAAACAAAAAAAAAAACAACCGCCTTCAAAAACTAAAAAAGTGAAAAATAACTTTAGCTTTGGAAGTCGGCGGCTTTGGTTCTGTTTGTTGTTTTGTATTGCCACCGACTTCCAAAGCTAAAGTTATTTTTCACTTTTTTAGTTTTTGAAGGCGGTTGTTTTTTTTTGTTTTTTTGTATCAATTTCCTGTCATCCAAATCCACGAAGGATTTACTAGTCAAGTTAATTTACGTAGTTAATTAACTTGACAACACTAAAAAGTCATAAGAAAGCAGAATACTTATGCGATTTCGTTTACTTGGAGGACGAATTTTCGAATACTACTGAATATATCTGTGTTACCCTTTGTAAACAATGCTTAGATATGCTATAGCAACAATCGCGGTTAATCTGCTGTTATTTATTGAAGAGTTCCCTCGATTTCTACAAGATCCCATCATCAGGTATTGAAATGGTGACAATGGGACCACACGGAAAGCACCAGCTTTCAAATAAAGAATCATGACGCCTTCGAACGTACAAAAGCAGAGCAAGCAATTGTCGCCGGTTGAAACTAGCCTGCATCCTTCTAGTTTTTTTTATTTCTATTAAAAAGGATAACGCGACTACCACCCAATACAAACATGTAGAAATGAACCAACGATAATATCGGCGCGGTGGACAAACGATCGCCGTCACGTCATCTTAAACTCGGCCCGAAATAATCTCGTTCTCGTTGACGTCCCGGTGACGGCGGCGGTGGACAAACGGCCTTACTCTGAAACAGTAGAAAGCAGTAAAAGAAGTACTATAGCTCTTTGCAAAGGAGTTCGTCCGGAGAAGTACTACCATACCTATATCCGCCGCAAAGCAGCGTTGCTGTGTTCCTGTTTGAAGGGTTTGAGGGCCGATGGAATAACAGGCACATGAGACATTTCATCTTCATCCCTGGAGTGGCAACGGGTTACCAAGGTCTCTGGTATTGTAGATGTCTATAGGGCAGAGGTGATCACTTAAAATGAGGTAGGACGTCGGCTTGATTGTCATCCAAACTTAAAAAAAACGACATATGTGCGGCGACTCCTGACTCCTGACCCCTGGAACTCAGTCTGTAACAAAAAATTCTGTCACTCACAATCAAAACTTCATTAGTTAAAAACAAAAGTCTGAACTGAACGATGCCAAAACCAGCACAAAACTTAGGTCTTACATCCAATTTGTGCTAGTCTCCTAAATTATCATTCAGAACATTTCTTATTAGGATTTTGCTTAACATGACAGCAAATGTAATGAAAGGATAGAATTGTAGATGTTATTTGTTGGGCTAATAAGGCTTAGGTAGGTACGCGCAACAAAAAAGATAAGTAAACAGGCTAGCCAGATATAATTATAGTTGAAATTTCTTTCCAAACTAATGGATGTGTGCTAATTTAATTTTAATTGATGTTTTTTTTATTATTTGAATTGTTTTTTTTCTCCTGTCATCACGCCTGTATTCCCCGAAGGTTAAGGCGGAAGGTGTCAAAATGTACACCCACAGTTCGTGAGTATGTTTATAGGTCCCATGTAATAGAGGGCGAGCCTATTGCCATTAACCGGGCACAAATCCTAACTCCGAGCTGCTACTGAGAATTTCATAGAAAAACTCAATAACTCTGTTTTTCTTCTTCTTATTATTGGAATTAATTTTATTTGAAACCATACTTCAGTGTCTAAAAAATCTTTTATTATATGTGACGGTATGGTTACTTAGTACTTTTGTCGTCTGTACATAGTGGGATCAACGAATAATCTCATTTATTTGCTGTCCATTTTGTGGTAAATGAAGAAAAAATGTATTTTCACCAACTTTCTCTGCACTGATTTAGGTGCCGAGAAAAGAAAGATGGACGTAGCCTTATGTTTTCTTTCTGTTTTATTAACATGAAGTTGGTACTACCAAATACGAACGTAGATTACTAGGTGCCTCGGCTGCCTCATTAGCCTAGTGGTCTTCGTGATTGTGTGTATGTATTACTAGGTATCTTACATTTTTTGTTCTAATAAGTTACTTATTCCTTGAGGCTTTTTAGGTTCGAGTGGTCTCTTGTACTAAGGTAGCTTATCACCAAATTAAAATATGAATACCTCAACGATACACTGACCAAAGGAACCCCCGAGAGTGTTTATTTATAAAATATTAAATATTATAACAAAAAAAAAGTTTTACAACAAATAGGAAATAGCACATTGTATGTGTCGTCAAACATTGAACAGATATTTTAGAAGATTCAATCCAAATCAAAAACTCTAGTTCTACTATTTTAACTTTAATTTCTTAGGTTTCTTAGAATTGTTTTATGTATGTGTGTATGTATGCAAAATGTGCTTTTTTGCTCTGAATCACTGTCTGATATGGTGTGACAATTTGTATTACCAACGTTATCCTTGGTGTTTGGCTCTGAATAGTTGCAATCTCGGCCACCGATTGGCTACAGATAAAGATCAATCCATATTATATACTTGTTTGAACGCGCCAATCTCTGGAACTACTTGAGGTTTGACTTCAGATTTTTTTTTGTGTTGGATAACCCTTTATCGTGAAAGGCTGTAAGGCTATATAACATCACGCCACAGGCCATAAGAGCGGAGCAGTAACCGAAAACGTTTCTTAAAGTGGGTAAAAATAACCACGCGAATGAAGTCGCTGGTAGAAGCTAGTTTTTTTTTTAGACTGGAAATCATTGAATAACTTCTCCGGGCGGGAGGGAGTGTCAGACTTTTACTGACTAAAACCCGTCTATGTTCCTTCATGTGCCCTTTGCGTTCCGAGGGAGCGGATCGATTTCAAGAAGCTAGTATAACATATTGAAATCGATCGCTGGTCAAGTAAGTCCTTCATTCCATTAGCCTTCTGTATCACACTTTATTACTTCTAATCCTTTGAGTATTTCTTCTATACGCACGTTCGGAGTTTGTCATACTCATGTTTGTCGACTGGCGCCTGCTCTCTGTAATTGTTCGTACAAATAGATACAGTGTCGAGACTCCTGATTTACTAACGTACCTAGTTTTAGCACTTAACACTATGAGGATTATACGCGAAAAGCATTAACCTTTGCGAAAATTTTGAGGTTATCATATTTTTTTGGGTTTTTTTAGTAATGTAGAAAGGATAGTATGACTTTCTTTGGATTTTATAGAAATACTAGGTTCTGCTCGCGACTGCAACCGCGTAAAATTTGATATATTATCCCACGGGAACTGTACATTTTTTCCGGGATTAAAAGTATTCTATGTGTTGTTTCGCACTACAATCTATCTAAGAGCCAAATGTCATCCAGATCCTTTTGTCCGTTTAAGCGCGAAATAGTAACAAACATCCATCCATCTATCCTCACAAACTTTCGCATTATTAATAATGTGTAAATAAAACTCTTAATTGCCTTAAAAGGAATGATAGATAGCTTTCTCTTTCTTGCTGTAAAGGTAGTAAGCGTTTTCTTACAAGAATCTGTACAACTGGAAATTATTAGTAAAATAATTGGAAAATTGTTAATGTACTTGCTTAGTACAGAATGATTCTGTCTCTTTCCCACGACATTGCACTTTACCGTACCAGTACTCTTTACGCCTATACGCAAGAAAGCCCTGACTACAGAACAACATAACATTGTACACGTCCAACAACTTGCAGGAAAAGTACTAAAAGAAAGACCTGTTAGCCTCCTTCCAATTAACCTCGTTGGTCGATTAGCGGTACTAATCTAAACTCATGTGAATTTCCCTACATACTTCGAATAACAAGATCCTACGAGCAAAATTCTTAAAATTAACAACTGGCGTCAGACTACGAATATAATTAACAGTGACATAGTTTTTCGCAGAATTTTGATTGTTTGTAAAATTAACATAAAATTAAGATAACGGCAGCGGTTTAGGTGAAATTCTTCGAACAATGCCGTTGGGATTGACATCATCAATTTCTAATTTGTCACGATCAATATCTGGTTGATATTGTGAACTCATATTGTGATTAGGTATCATGCAAGGAAACGGAGCGTTGGCACCGAAATATACATTATCTGATAATGTTTCGCCTGCATTAGCGAATTGGGACATGTTTTAGGCGATAAAAGTATTTCAAATACTATTTAAGTAGGTACTTATTTTCTTTCTTTGAAATATGTAGTGTTTATCTAAGGTGTTGCTTTTAAATATGGAGTCTATTATTCACATGTATAGACTGGCCGCGCCTGCTGTGCACCTTTTTAGCTATCTAATTTACCTATAGTTTGTCGGTATACTATAGGTACTGGATACCTACTTACTTTTAAATATATTTAAAGCGGCATCCGTCTCATAGTGCAAACCTCAAAAGTTTTAATTTGTCTCATTCAACTAAAGCGTCTACAGTACGAGTAATAGGTACTGTAAAAGAAAACACTGTGATGAATGTAAAAGGAAGTTGCGGATTAAAATAACGGGTGTAATAAGGCACTTTAAAAAGCTGTAGGTTAGTCATGTACTTTCCATCATTGCGATCATTTTCTTTTTTCTGATATTCATGCTTATTTTCATGCTTGATATTAAAAGTCAAAGTTTCCACCTTTTTAAGCGGCTTTTACGAAAACGAATTTTAAATGTAAACTAAACTTTGATTAGCCCCACGGCTCCTGTGGGTACTAGTTCACCACATAAGCACAGTATTTTGCGCGCTTTACAATGCGCGCTACTAGAAATACTGATTTGTCTGTTGAGACAAATTAGTATAATAGGTAGTCAAATAACTTTAATTTTAGTTGTGAAATTAACCCCTTTCCGCATAGTACCTATACCATATTTGCACACCAAAGTTTTCGTTCTAAAATTCAAATTTTATTCATGTTTGAATGCTGGGAACACTAAAGATCTTGGTTGCATATCGTCCCATATTTGGTATAAACAATATTATTTAATGTAATGCATAATGTACCATATATGCACATTTTTTACTTCGTTAATAATAATATTAAAAAGGGGGCAATTTTTTTTTAATTTTTTTTTATGAGTTCCCTAAACTCAAAACTACAACATATATTTTTTCCACAAAGATGCAAAAGTCCATGCAGTAAGGGGTTAAAATTATTTCCCAAAAAAATACTCAGTTTTAAACAGTTTGATGGCCAGTATGCGTAGTCAATGGTATTTAATATGTCTTTTTACACCCCGTACCTATAATTGTAAAAAAGTAGAGTACAGCATAATCAGCTCATTTCCCAATAAGAACGTAAAATGTTTAAATAAAATGCAGGTGTGAAAAATAGAGAAGAAAAGTAAAATAGAAAAAAGGATATAAGTAACTTTATAGTTATTATTAAACACGATATGACCAAAGTTCATACAAAACGAAAAAGTATTCAGTGTTTTGCTTGTGCAGTCATATTGAAAAGTTCTTATCAAGAAAAATAAAAGGTTCTTGAAAATCTAAAGGAAATAATATCACGCATGTGTAATTCAAGTTAGGTCAAACATAAAGGGCACAAGAAGGAACATAGATGGGATTTAGTCAGTAAAAGTCTGACACTCCCTCTCGCCTCGTCCAGGGCGGGAGAAATGATTTCCCATCCAAAAAAAAGTCAGTTCAAATTAAAATATTAGATGACAACTTAAAAGTATGTTGAAAATATTTGAAGTCGATTCTGAAGAACGTAGTACAATTCAGTGTCATATTTCTTCAATTTACAATTTTTTATTATTGCCGAGCCTGAAGATATTTATACTGAGTTTCCCTTGAATAAGTGCCATTTGTAAGGTTTAACTCACGTCTTTCGAGAGTGGGTCTGTCTGAAAAGTGGAAATGATTTCTGTAGATTTCCTCTGTACCTAAATGTACATGAAAAAAGTGCAGGTATGAAATTTTGTAATAATAATTATATTTTGTTTATATCTAGACTATACTATACAGAGAAAATATTGTTTTGTTTGTTTGTTTGTACCGAATAAGCTCCAGCCACTGAGTCGATATTCATATTTTTACCAATAGATAGCTACACTATTTCTTAGTACCATATGCTATATAACATGTTATTACTATGATATACGGGAGCGGAGTAGTAAATTAAAATATCCACGCGGACGAAGTCGCGGGCGTAAGCTAGTTTATTATATAGAGATGATAGATGAAAAGATAACGAAGGTTCGAACAGTGTAAGTTATTTAAGTAATAATAATAAATATATTGTTATTATAAAATGTTTGTGTAAATATTAGTTTTCATACTTAGCACATAAATATACGTTACGTTAGAATTTCACACATTACGCCATCTTAGCAGCTAGTGCGTTGCGATCAATAGATAAAATTGTTAAGTGTGCATTATAAATGTTTCAAGCCGACTTTAATAGTTATTACTAGCTAACTTTTACTACAGGATTTGTCCACACAGAGTAAATTACAATCAAGAGAAAAATATGTCGGTCAGTACCTACTACAAAGTACTTTTGTCATGATTGTGATCGTAACGGACAGAAATAAGACATTTTCAAATTGACATACATTTGTATACTAACATTATAAAGAGGTAAGAATTTTTTGTTTGTTTGTAACGATTGTACGAATAGGTTGCGAAACTGCGGGACTGATTTTAACCATTTTTTCTTCAATAGATAGTTACATTATTCCCGAGTAACATAGGATTTATAACATCACGCATTTTTTAATTACGAATTTATTAATATAAAAAAATAACTTTTTTTTTGTTAGCCTGTCAAGTTTCTCACTGCTGGGCAAAGGCAAAACAATATTATTTAAAATAAATAAATAAACTATAAAAAAAGCAAAATAAGAAATAAAAATAAACCAATACATAATAAGAACTAGGTATACCTAAGTATAAAATATTTGACACTTATCTATTTATAATATTATCTAAGCTCATTCTTTTTACCCATATTTATTTTATAACGCTACTTTAAATATTTGTAACTATTGACTGTTGATCAAGTTAAAAAAAAACATGAACACAAAAACGTGTAGGCGGCGCTTCTTTTATTATTTATTTACATTACATACCTGCATTGACAAACGTTTATCTAGCATAATACATAATTATGGAAATACAGCTTTATGTATTTTAAAACATGGTTGAAAATTCCTTAACAATGGGAATAATATCTAAGTAAAATTTTCCGATGTTCGCAGTGCGGTCTTGACCTAAGAGCTACGAAAGGAATGAACGAATCAATCGTAATTGCGTCATTAATATAATATAATATTGCCACTCAACAAAATATAAGAATTTCCGTATAGAAGAGCACTGAGGAATGTCAAAGTGTCCTCGTTTATGTTTTTTTATTAATATTTTTTTTTTGTTAGAAATATCAGCCACTAAGCAAAATTATATAGTAACAAAGCTATAAAATAAACTTGTGTAAAACCTTGGACAATATGGCTAGTTTAAATTCGAAAATCAATTACCTACAAAATGAAGAAGCCTATTAAAATTTATTTTATGATTGACTAGCTTCTGCCTGTGAATTCGCCTTAGTCTTTGATATATTATCTCACGATAACCGTACATTTTTCCGAGATAAAAAGTAACCTATATGTTATTCCACACTACAATCTAACTCCGTGCCAAATTTCATCCAGGTCAGTTCAGCCGTTTTAGCGTGAAAGAATAACATACATCCATCCAAACAACCATAATCACAAACTTTCGCAATTTTTATATGATTTTAATTATAGTAGAATAAGTATTAAGAATTAGAAGCCTTACTTCTTCGAATTTGACTAGAATGCAAAATAGCACCTAATAGGTATTACCCAATCAGAATTCATTGCAATCCCTTCTAAAAGCGTTCTGATTGTAATTGATCTAAGTCCACCAATGTCACATTAATTGATCAAAATAGTCCTCAAATACAGGATGTAGCTAAATTGAAATACTTAGTACCTACTGAATCGTATCGAAATAATAGAAACGGAAATTAAACCAATTTCAACAATAATTTACGGCGGCAAACCTTTATTCCTAATGAATACGAAAGTCTATGTAAATACTGTTTTAAAATATCTATAAATCAGTTTTAATATTTCAAGTTAGATTTTACTATAGCACCTACTTGTACCGTGTGATGGCAGTACATCTGTAATGTCTCTGATATTGCAGATGTCTATAAGTGAAGTGAGCTACTTACAGTGTGGATCGTTGTCGCGACTTCATCCGCATGAATTTTAGATCAATATTTTGTTTAATAAAACCTTAAGCACTTTTTTAATGCAGACCAGTAGTTCCAGAGGCTGGTGCGGTCAACCAAAAATTAAACTTTAGCTAATACTAGTACCAACAGATTAGTAAAAGCGTCTTAGTAAAGACATTTACTTACTCATTGTGATGATGTTATTCAGTGTATAATTTATTCATTCGTAGTTATTTGTTCCATCAGCAATACCACCTCTAACACAAAGCACTTAAGTTCCTAACTCCACGTTCCATTGTAATTTACATCACTAAGTACGACTTTTTCGTCAGATTTACCTGAAGCATAAATTTACAGAATTGTCGGTTGTCGTGCGACGGACAATGTTAGCGGCACTAAAACTGGAATAAGACGTCACACCGACGAGCCCTTTTATCGGCGTAAAACGTTAAGTAAAGGCCTCGCTTAAGCACTCGTACGTTAAGTGTCTTCACGGACCAAGTTTATTTACACAGAACATTCTGATTATAGCTTTTCGAGCGTAACTTTATTGTGCGATACGGGCATTGTAGTGCAACCAGTAAATAAACACTCGTAAACGCGACAACGAGCAACCGCGCTCGCTATTATTGTACCTTATTTAACCGTTTCGCAATAAGGACCCGCTTTATTATTAGTTTGACGTTAATAGTGTATTAAATTGGACATTATTCAAATTGTAAAGCGACAGTTTGTTGACATAGATGTCGATAGCTTTCATAAAAGTCATGGTGCAGCGTTGCCCTTTGGTTGCGACAGCGCTGTCGAGAAAATTGGGAAATACAATGCTTATTTTTTCATGGTCAGGCTAATTAGTAACGATGTAAATAAAGATTGAAAAATCAACGGCTGTGGTGAAATTGTCAGTGATTAAATTTTCCGATTTCCGACCAGTTAATGAGTACCTCTTCGTCCATCGTCAACACCTTGTTGAGACTGTAAATAAAGGAAATGAAATGAGATTTAAAAGGTCACGATTTATTGGTCGACGATCAAGCGGTCATGCGCTGGGCGGGTCAAGGCGAGGCTGTCCAAACAATCCTCTTTACTTGCATACCTTCCACGACATCCTCCACTCTAAACAAGGAAAAAAAGAAACGTTATTGTACTCACTTGGACAAACTCGGAAGTAGTGTTGCACAATGTGACAAACAGAGGTCAGAATTTAAATCGATTCTTACGAATTCACGTGTTTTTTTCTTAAAATCCAAGGCAGCGGAATTTTTACAATTCCTCGAAGAAATGATTAGCTTTCGATATTATCGACTTCGAGAAATTACGTTGGGCAATATTAGTGATGTAATCGATTAAATATTATGATTAATTTATATGACAGCAATAAAAGCTTTTAAGAACATTAAAAGATTAAAAATGTCGCAATCGTAGGTTTTTCTGATGCGTAAGAAAGTTAACCGAACGTTGTGCGTAGAGATTTTTTCAACATTTCTGTAAACTATGTTTACTTGCTACCTGCAAAAAGGTACCTACTCGTATAATAAGTTAAATCAAATGAAATCATTTATTTATAGAAAGCCATTTACAGGCACTTTAGAACTGTCAAGGAGTCTGTTAGTCAGACAGAAAACCAAAACAGTAGGATTCTATTTTATGCAGAATTACAAGCAAGGAACTCCATGCATTTTTGAAACCAATACATTTAAAATATGCCCTTGGTGAAACTACATAAATACAAATATTTTTTAGCAGAATTTTCCGTACGGATAATAAGTTAGCATTGAACATTTTAAACTTCTGCAATGTCAGTTTTGTGCAAACAAATAGAGGCTTTACTAGGCTAGTAGGTACGTAAAATGCAAATAAAAACATCCACAAGGTTCGTAAACACGTGATAAACTGCAAATTAGCACAAAATTAAACTGTTATTTAATAGACCATACTGCAAATTGCAAGTTTTTGTTAAATGTTTTCGAACAAATGTTGGTTATCCCTGATATTCTGTCAAGGGGAAATTAAGTGCAAAGAAATACATACACAATATGTATAGTAGTAGTCTTAGATTTATTTGAACTGATATTAGCATTGATTATGTTTATAAAAATCAATAATAAAAAGCGATCAGCCATTTTTTCCCGCTTTTCTCGATCCTGCATTTGCTTCATTCTGTTTTAGAGAATATGTTCATTATTTGAACCCAAACAAGCCTATCCTATATGAAAAAGGTTGATGCAAGTTTGTTTGGCACCTGCGCAAACAATAAATTCATAGCTTTTGGTTGTTTAAATCATTCAGAGTCTTATAAAAAGATCCCAGTACTATTTTTATTTATAATTGGTGAATATTCGACGCGTTGTTACTAACTGTTTTCTAATTTATAAAATATAAATATTTACTTACGACTTACTTAGGCTTTTTAAATTAAAATAGAGGCAAATGACTCGCGGTAAGATTTTTGTATCAAGAATATGTGCAACACCATAATACATCGAATTTAAACCCGCGTTAACTTAGCTATCAAATTGAATACATGGTATCTAACCCATTTAGCTCCAATACAAAAAAAAAATATACTACAATGCAGCCATTACCCATTTCTCGTTCACAAAACACATCATCCATTGCTTCCCAAATGTCATTACCGCAAATATTCTAAAATTCAAAATGGGCAATGTACTTGCAACAAAGCGTGTTTATCGCCCGATGCGAGCGTGCCGCAGAAAGGAGTAACTGAGTAAGGTACTGCCGCATTGACCTATTTTGATAAAGTCGTGAATAGATTACGTCCGTCCACTTTAATGCTCAGGTGTTGCATGCATCGCTTTCCGTGTTTATTTTTTGTTAATATTTATTTTAATACATACATACATAAATCATCACGCCTGTATTCCCTCGTATTAGGCAGAGGTGTACCAATGTACACCCACAATTCGCCGGTATGTTTTTAGGTCCCATGTAATAAGGGGCGACCTTATTGCCATTAACCGGGCACAAATCCAAACACCTAGCTGCTACTGAGAATTTTATAGAAAAACCCAATAATACTTTTTGCTCGACCTAGGAATTAAACTCAAGACCTCTAGCGTAGCAGTCGCGCTCAAAACCATTAGGCTAACGAGGCAGTTGTTTATTTTAATGTAGGTGTTTAATTGTATTTTTATCATCGCTTTAGCCTCTGTCCAACATTTCCCTGTAATATAAGTTGATGATTTTTTAAAAGCGTTATGACACTTGATTAATTTACATTACATTAATTCAATTAAATGTTCATTAAATGACAATTAATTAAAATTTAATGACAATTAAATGACAAATGACATTACAAGTAATTAAAAATCCTCAATAATGTGTAAATACATTATTTATAGGCAGGCACAACATTCTTAAAAGGTAATTAATTAAAATTTAACATTAATTAAAAAGTACACTCATTACAATTTCAGCAATAATATTAAATTTTATTTTATTTTATTATAAATAGTCTATACTGTCCCACTGCTGGGCAAAGACCTCCTTAATGAAAAAAAAAGAAAATAAGTTAAAAAAAAAATATATAATGTATCCAACATTAAAAAAATAATTTGTTTAGAAAATGTACAATAAAATCTATTGTCCATGACACATAATAGTAATGAGTATATTAAGTAGGAATGTTATTAATACCTAAAGGTAACTCGTATTTATTAATTAATTCCAAGATTCACATTCCTATACAATAATTTGATTTGCATTTCGGTATTTTGTGACTAATCGTGTTCCGAGTAAATTATGTATTTATGTACATAGATAAATAATAATTAATTTTAAATGTTCATTAACACGTGTTTATGTAGTTTTTAGTTGTAATTGACTTCGTATGTATTTGTTACATTATTTAAGACAGAGAAACTCAAATAAACGGTACTTTACTCGGCAAAAAGTTATTGGTTAAATAATAACTTAACAGATATTTTCTTCGTTGTAAAAGCTTGGAGATTTATAATGGTGTGTAAATATTTTAAACTGTGAGTTTTATTTTTTATTACTAGAAATAAATAAAAAATCACACTATAAAAAATAAATCCTGCTAATTCCGATAAATAATCGAATAAACTACAGACTTCTTTGAAAATACGATTTTATAGTTCTTATAACCCGATGACTCGACACCATAGTTCCAAGACTTAAAAAAGTGATTTTTCTACAAGAATAACTACGTAAGTGAAAACTTTGTAAGGTCACCAACAAAGCCTCGCGAGCACACTAATACAAACGCACACACACCAACAAAAAAGTTTAGCTTATAAGTTTATAATCAAGCGAGGTTTTTATCTCGTAGTCGTTGGCCGCACGCCGCGCCGCGCACATGTCGACCGTCCGCGCTGAAGCCTCATAAATACGCGCGTGAAAATACACCCACCCCGTATATGAAAAATTTAGAAAAAAAACACCCTGGATAATTCAAAGACGTCAAGCGCGTCAAAGTCGTTTGACAAAAAAATGGTGTTCCATTTTTAAATCGCGCTCGTCGGGTTTATTCGGAAAATTATGAAAGTGATGTGAAACGTAGGTGTTTCTCTTCAGAGTACGTTCAGCGCTTACTCTGTATTTTTTTCTAGTGACTACAAAAGCTATTGTTTGCGTTTTGCTTGAATTGAAGCACAAAAAGTATACTATTTTCAGTGTTTTGTTCTATTGAATGAGAAGTGTGTTGAAAAAATATTACATAAAAGTGGATTGTTCAGTTTTAGTAAAGGAAAAGCGGCCGAGTAATTCAGTTAGATGTATGTTCTACATAATATACAACGGGACACAACATGACGGCAAAGTTCGGCTATGTAAGTGGATTTAGCCTTTTTTTTTCTAGTAAGACTTTTTATTTGCGTCACTAGTTGCCATGCGATTAGTGCTGTAGCATCAATGATGCTAGATAATTTTTATGTTATTTTTCGATTCTTTTATCGTAGACATTTATTTTTAGCCCTACCATCTAATCTTTACACAAACGACGATAAACACTAGATTTGAATATTGTACCCATATAATTGATGTAAATTCGTCCATGAAAATTTTGTTATGACTGGAAATTTATTTTTTTACTAATAATCTCCGGTGATTTTTGTGCGATACGCTTGTGGATAATATTAATCTCAATTGTATTAAACGTGACAAAAGTGTTAATTATTCTGACGTGTTTGTATTGTGACAAGCCAGGTATTAATATAATAAAGATATAATTACCTTGTTCATTATTTTTGTGCTTGCATATCGTGCAGTTGCATGCTTATTCATTTGCAACGTCGGCTACAAAAACATCGGCCATTATCAACTTGACAAAAACATTAGGGAAGTATTTACTTAGACACGTTTGTATGTAATCTTCAATTGAAATAAATTTTGTGCTTAGATTTAATTCAAAGAAGTGGTTTCTAGTAAAATGGCTGATGGCTCTTGTAAATGTATAATGTAATTTGAAACACGTAGTCTAAGCTACTCAGGACCTAATACCTATCTTCATGTGTGGTTAAAATGAAAAGTAATATCGTATATCATATAATAAATAAACATCGTAGCTACTTTAACTTCTAAGTAACCTAAGTATCTTGTATCGCTAATGCTGGCACTTGGAGACAGCTAATGATCCATTAACTAAGGAATATATTTTAGGGTTGCATAAATTTTATTTATGAGAATGATTATGTTTTATGTAGGCTGGCGATTTCGTCGCCTGCAAGTCTAAAGTGAGCGATAGACGTACGGGTAAGGACGCATACTTAAAGCTGGATGATTTCTGTCGCCCATTTTTTACCCTAGAAGTTCGCGTACTTGGGTTATACATGAAAGAAAAAGAACTTCAAGCCATAAGTACGCGTTATTGCTCCTACGTTTGTCACTAACATTAAGTACTGATTTTAGTGGATTTATTTGAGAAAATTGTTTGGAATTAACAGAAACACTCCCTAAAAACCTTTGCGTGATTATTTAGTCACGCAAGGGTTTTCACCATCCTGTAGATATGTCAGTATTTTTTTAATTACGCTATCCGCCCTCGTCAGGCATTCGAAAATGGAACATATAAATTCCAATAGACCAACGCTCACGGCCGACAAAAAATCGGTCCGACGAAACTATGGATTTATTTAACGGTCTGATAATCGGTAACCTACAAAAAGTTGGTTATGTCCATACTATTATTATATTAAGGGTTAGTTTGTTAAAATTTCCTTTTATTTACTTAACTAGTCAGTTAATGGCACATAAATTAGTATAAATATGTAAGAGCATCTGCACCGACTTTGTCTCTTAGTTACCAGAGCCAGTGTGGCGTCTGAAGCAACAATGTATGTCACGTAGATTTTAAATATGCGCATACTGCTATGATGTTATCATTTACAGTGTGGCTGACCTAGGTCACCACATTACCCCTCGGGGTGATGAAGAGGCGACCATTTTATAAAACTTTTAACTTCGGTACTTATAATAATGTAAAAACATTATGATGTCGAAATCTGAACTGGATTTTTGTGTATGTGCGTGTTTGTGGGGGGTGATGGTGTGTATATATGTATATTTATCAAAATCCAGAAACAAACGTGATATTTCAAAATGCTTCTGTATTTAAAAATGTTCTCTACTGCTCTTTGGACTTTACATGTCTCTAAACGGCACCCACGATACAGGAGAAATTTCTAGTGTGGGGCAACGTTTTTTTAAAACACAAATAAAAAGTAAAGTCAAACTCCCTCATACAAACAACAACATACAATCACGCATATATCCCCGAAGGGTTAGGCAGAGGTGTACCAATGTACACCCTCAGCTCGCCTGTATGTTACCTGCCTGTTGTATGCCTGTTTAGTGCCTGTGTGTTGTTGTTGTTGCTGTTGTTGTTGTTGTTGTTGTTGTTGTAACTCCCTCATAGGTTTATATTTTCTTAAAATAAGTTTAGTGAACGCAAAAACATTTTGTTTTTAAAATTACGACGGGTTCATACTATGTTAGTGATAATAAAGATTATTTTGAGGTAATTTAGTTTAGGTATGCCTCTTTAATGACTAACGGAAATTGAATAATTATCACTTAATCATAATTATTACGAAGATAAACATTTCTATTGGTATATTTTGATAGGTTTTTGAAACGTAATAACACAAATTTTTGTTTGATATAAAATGCTGTGTTATTGTGTGACCTGCATTTTTTAAATCTACGTATAAATATAAATTGACGTTGTTTTTCCAAAATCAGTGTTATTTCATAAATTATAGCGCAAAAAAATAGAAAAAAAATACAGATATTTTTGAAGATAGGTACGTTACAGAACATTATCATTTTTCAAGATTAAAAATTATAAAAGAATGCCATTAGATGTGTATCAATTATTGACATTAATTTAGGTACATAGGTATCTATTGATAAACATCAACATACGATTATTTTGGTAAATCCGATGATTTACCACTGTTTTTGTGTGTATTTCATTTTTGAATATGACCATTTAGGTGCCTAAGAATTTAATATTTTCAATAATAGGTACACCTATTATTTATTATCTTATTTAAGTATAAAATTTTGCATGCCCATATAATAGCAGAGCATGGAGATTATTATCTTTATAAAATCGATAACCCTTACCATGTTAGTCAAAAAATAAATGATTTATGATTTACTAGCTTTTGCCCGCGACTTCATCCGCGTTGATTAATAGTTCCCGTTCCCGGGGGATTTCTGGGATGAAAACTATCCTATGTCCTTTCTCAGGTCCAAGACTATATCTGTACTAAATTTCATTGAAATCGGTTCAGTGGTTTAGGCATGAAGAAGAGACAGACAGACAGAGTTCATTTCGCATTTATAATATTAGTACGGATAAAAAATCTTGTAATTTGTGAGTTGTTAAAATGCTATTAAAATATTATTTTGTAGGTTCTGTTCTAAAAGCAAGTGACATAGTACATACGTACAATTTGCAATACGCAATAATAATAATTTATAAAAACGAAAAAAAAAGACTTACAATGGCGCCTAAATAATACTATTATTGTTTGAGTCCATTATGCTTATCTGTTGCTACAGAATAGCTATCAGTAGATATTATTAATTGTTACAAATAATTATAATATTGCGGATAATTTGGTGCCATAGAGATTATAATAATTATTAATTGTTTCGTCATTTAGTGCATGACGAAGAATGTTCGTCTGATTATTTTACTTGTTGGAATTATTAAAATAATTTTATTAAATAAATCTTATTAAGCGCTAAAATGCGATATTAACATTTGAGAAAATTGTTTCTTCATGCATTTTTAAATTAATTATTTAACATTCAATAACGAAAAAGAAAATTACTTCAAAATAATCATGATTTTATTTATTTACTTGTGCGTTTTATTTTTCTTAATTGCGTTTTTACATTTTGTCACGAGAAATGGATATTAAGCTTTAATGAACGAATGTTATTAATGTTTAATTAATACATTCGATCAACTATTATTTACACTTTTATAATATCTTAATTATTGGTAACTTGATTACACAGATCTCGTTTGTGTTGGTCGAATGAATTAAAATATAATTTTATAAACAATACTGGAACGAAAACATTAATTATGTTTTCTAGATTAGTTTTAATATAAGTACCAATTAAAAGAAAAACAAATAATAAATAAATCACATGAAATATTATTAGATTCTAACAATGTTTAGTCCCTGACTGCGATATTTTCGCAGCTGACTATAATGAGATTTAGACATTATGGTCCTATTGTGATATTTAACCTATAAATCTTCTTATTAATGTTGAATATTATGTCTTTCTTCTGTTTTATAAAAACTTCTTTTTAAATATTTTGTGTAATTTATATTTGTAAAAACCCGTGTTACCGAATAGCCAAAGAATATCAAATAAGTAAATAATATTCATTTAAATCAATTAATACCTATATTTCAAATATAAATGATAAAAAACTTCAAGTCGATCAATAACCAAAAAACAGAAAGGTAGGTAACCAATTTACATTTCTCACGTCATGTACGTCATAAGACATTACAAAGTGACTTCATTGGAAAACAAAATGAAAAGAAATAACAGTTACGCGAGTGATAAATGTTGCATTTGTTGGTACTTAGTATGTGCATATTTTCATGGCCGTTTTTGTACTGAGGTACTTGCACTTTCACGAGTTTTTTTCGTAATATTAAGATTGTTCCACACTTTGCTGGCCCAAGGGTAGGGTAGGGTATAGCAGCGTTACCATTAGTCTTTAACTGTAGGAATATTTATTAACAATTAAAATCTAAATTAAAATCAGTTAAAATGATTTTTAATTAAGTACTCACCCTGTATTCAGCGACAACACGAAATAAAAAAATTGCTCAATTATTTTTATTTATTAATTATGTGTTTAATTTTCAACTCTTATTCCTGTTGGTTTTAGTTCATTATCGATTAATAAATTAAAACTGCTTTATTATATCGCTGTTGATCATAACTGTTCACTATTAAAATCCTTGGTCACTCAATCAACATAGTTTATATATTATGCAAAATATCAATTCCCTGAAAGATTCTCAATACTCTCAACATGGAACTTGATTGTTTTTGTCGTAAATCTCATATTTTATTCACGCGTTTATAGTTTTCACTGCGAATAAATGTTATTCATGTGATTTTAAATGAGACATTGATGCGTTTAGGTGACATGTAAAACATACACGTTTATTTAAATCTAGCTTCTGACCGCGACTTCGTGCGCGTGGCTCACCCGCCATAAGTTATGTCTTCGGTTAATGCTCCGCTCCCGTACGTCGTAGCGTGATGTTTTATAGCCTATGTTACTCAAGAATAATGTAGCTATATATTGGTAAAAAAATGGTTAAAATCGGTCCAGTAGTTTCGGAGCCTACTCGTCACAAATAAACTAACAAAAAAAATTACCTTTTTATAATATTAGTGTAGACTAGCTTCTGCCCGCGACTTCGTTCGCGTGGGTACTTTTACCCGCATTACAACTTTGGTTACTGCTTCGATCCTGTGGGTCATAGCGTGAAGCTTATCATAGTTAACGCCCAGAATATACCCCACACAAGTTATAGCACGACACCCCATTTCTCAGCCGTTAACGTTGTTCTCGACTTCTCTTATTTTTATGTAAATTGTAAAGTACATTTGCTCAGAGGGGCAATTTTCCGAGCTTTAGCAACGTTCGCGGTCCAAAACTCAGTCTCAATCTTTTACTTGAATTGTCGCTAGTTGAGATTGCGACTAGATGTCTCGTTTTTGCCCCCCCCAGATCTCTTCCATCATTGAAAACATTACATAACTAAGGTAGGTACACTTACATAAGTTTATGAACATAATATTTTACAGGTATTATTATCTATTATGGTCATTCAATTTACTGACGACATGCTTAATGATTTATTTCATTAAACAATTTATTACAATTCTCTACTAAGAAACTGCAGTAAAACTTTAGTTGTCGTGATTTATTGCACATAAACAATAGAAGAACATAAATGACAAATTAAATTTACTAAAACTATGAATAGTGAATATTTTGTAACTAACATGAATATATTATGTCTAAAATATACGCTTAATAATGCTTATATTAAAATTTACATAGAGTTAGAAATCTACTGTTTAATTCTACACATGGCAAAAATGATACTAGGTGTCTGCGGGTCAATAAACTTTAGTCATAATACCTAATTTCCACCAGAAAAGTATTTAGGTAATTTCGATAACGATGACCGCTTTTTTTGTTGTTTATTAGATATTTAAGTAGATTTAAAATATCAGACTCAACGTTACATTTTTGATTTTCTTGCAGGCACCAATTGGTAACATGCTTTGATTTCCAAACACAGATATGGCTAATTAGCATAAAATATCGATAACATTGTCTCGATTCTGAATTATAGATCAATAAATTGTATTGATGTCTCAATATTTTAAAGTTTTGGTTGAATTAGCAGTCTTGTAATAGTTTCACAATTTGAAAAAAGAACAATAATATTACGAACAAACATGGCAACGCTGACGGCTTACTTAGTAATCATTTTAATGTTAAAGATGAGTTAATGCTAGAAGAGATAAGGAAAAAAAGTAGGATATGTGTAGGTATATTTCCATAAATATGAAGACATTAAGTAGTCAAAACATTGAGCGGTTATTACAGTATGGTCTATACACGTGGATCCTCTTAGTAGAACATACGGTATACGCGTGACTTATCCAAAGTTCGATGGTCTTTAATCGCTTCTTCATGTCTTTATGACGTTTTTTTTGCATCTACATACACATTATGTATCTACTTAACTATTTAAACGTAATCTACAAAGTTGTAAGTTTTTTTTTTCGAATTAGCTTTATGTTTTTGCTCATTATTTTAAGGACAGCTTGAGTTTTAGCTTAAGTTTGAGTTAGTGTTTAGCAGAATTCATTATTAGACTAGATCGTAAATATCGTCAAAATTTTCCGTCGATAACTACTACGTGTTTTGTGTTCCATAAAGACATAAGAATTTAAAGCAAAAAACAAGCGCCTCATAAAAATCCAAAAGAATGCCAATAAATCTAGTCAAAACACGTAATTTTTCGCTACCACATGCGATGTTACGAATTCCCCAATATTTATGTTAGTTTTCGAAACATTTATGTTAATAAAGACCTCCCAGACACTCATTAGAATTTACAGTCGCTAGAAACTGTGCTCATTTTGTATTCACGGCACGCGAAGTTCAAGGACGGAGCGAGAAAATTCATTACCAGCTGGCTATTTGCAGAGAATAGTGCAGAATGTCGACTCTGTACCACGAACGAAAACGCACGCACACAAGTAAACTTCACAGCCAGTGCAAGTGCACTCGCGTCTGGCGTTCGGTTGAGATCGTTATCCGCACACGCGTACTTGTGTGCGTGCGCCGTTTTTGCCCGGTGTATAGAGCCGACCTTCTGCGTTATTCTTTGGTATTTGCCTCCACAGTGTGGTAGTTTCCCTCTTAATAATGTCTATACCTATAATAATTGTATATACGTAGTAAATAGCGCAAAGTTCATTTTCATGAACGCGGGTAGAATTCTAGGTAGCTTCCATTTTAATTAGGTGCGACAGTATCTATTATGAAACGTCACTTCCAGCTGTTAGGGTTAAGTTATGCCTAATTACCTAGTCAGTAAGGGACACAGCACACACGCTACTTTTAGTAGCGCGAATCGGCGAATTTGCAACTGTATCGATACTGCATCGCGTTTTGGCGACTCTCTGCGATCGATCGCAGCTGCCAAATCGCGCGATTTAGCGATGCTGTATCGCGTTTTGGCGACTAACTGCGTTCGGACGCAGTATCGGAATCCCGAACTGTTCCGATGTTAGATCGGGTCGGCTGTAGTGTTGCTGATCCATTGTCGATTATCGATAGTTTGCCGATTTGCAATGGTATTGTTTATCCCACTAATTTTATAAATGCGCATGTTTTAGGTTAGTTAGGTGGTAGGTTAAGTGTTAGGTGGATGATGGATGGAAACATTCATCCATCCATGCTCAAAATGCATAAGTTTGTGAGGTCAGAAACTTCGCATTTTTTACATTACAATTACAATAAATGGATGGATGGATGTTTTCATCCATCCATTCATCATCCATCTATGCCTCCTCACAAACATTTGTATTTAAAATCCTACTTATATTATAAATGCAAACGTTTGTGTAAAGGGATATATGGATGATGGATGGAACCATCCATCCACCCATGCTCAAAATGCCAAAGATTGTGAGTTCAGAAGCTTTCGCATTTTTTATATTATGAATACAATAAAATGGATAGATGGATGTTTTCATCCTGGATGGATGAAAACATTCATCCATCCATCCATCCCTCCTCACAAACTTTCGCATTTAAAGTCCTATTAATATTATAAATGCGAAAGTTTGTGCGGTTGGATTAATGGATGGATGTTTGCGTAATGTAAGACGTGAACTGGTTATAGGATGTAACCAATACCGCCTCCGGAGCGATTGACATTTTCGGTTTATCAATATTGCAGGCAGCAGTGCAGCTTCATTAGAATCTATCGTAAGTGTGTAGCTTCGTCAAAATCACAACACAACACTAGTCGCATTATGTTCCACATAAAGGTCTGCCCCCACGACCGATAATCGGGCTGATTCTCGGTCGTTTTTTCTCGCCGGCAAAAAAGTCTGTAAAAAATCGGCCCGATTATCGGGCCGATTTTTGAAAGTTTTTTTGAGTACATACACCCTGACACACCCTCACACACACGCGGAACTGTGGGTAATGTCGTACCTTATAGTTCCGAGACAGCGACACGCCGGCTGACGCTGAAAACCAGCGCTGTGGTTCCGTGTCTCGTGCACGGGCCACGGCTTTATGCTGAACGTCAGCCTTTTCGCGCGGTAGTAGCGCATTATAGATTTATTGTTTTTGTTATTTTTATTTTTGTGTTGTGCGTCGCTTTCGCGAGAATAAATGGTTTTTCTCTCTTTCTTTTTTACACACAGACAGCACAGACAGATTTTCAGTTTTTCAGTGGGACAGTTTTTTGTTAGTTTTGATTATCGGTCGTGGGGGCAGACCCTAATTATGTCAAAACGCTGCGATCGGCATCTTACAGTGTGCGGGGGGTAGCGATTAGTCGCTGAATCGCGCTTCCGAAAAGCGACTAAATCGCTGCGATTGGCGATTTCAAGTGTGCGGGGGGTAGCGATTAGTCGCTGAATCGCGCTTCCGAAAAGCGGCTGATCGCCGATTCGCGCTACTAAAAGTAGCGTGTGTGCTGTGTCCCTAAGGGTACAAAGTCAACTGGCTTACTAAAAGGGTACCTATATTCTATTATAAAGCTAGTGATATTCTTTTATTTGAAATATGTATTTCAGTAACGTTACTCAATTTTGACAAGATAATGCATTCGACTTTTAAAAATCTGACAGCTCCATTTTGAAATTGGAACGTCTATATTCCATATTCTTGATACTTTATGTGAAAACAGTGCACAATGGTGCAAGCACCATAATAATCGTGTCCTTCAATCGAGTCCACTTATTTTTTTATTGTAGCCTTGAAATGCCATAATACCAGTATTTATTTTATGCCATGCCGTTTGCGTGTATAGGCCTGCCTAGTATTTGTGAATTGTATTGATCATATTGCGATATTTTTTTAATCTTATCCTCTTATCATATTGCTTGAGAATAGATTGATAGAATTAGGTTACTGGGCTTTAACCTGTCGTTATATAATAAGTTATCAGTTCTTCAAATTGTCAAGTATTTTTATTGTACTGTAACCATGTCAGTGGCCCTTGAAGCGGTTCAGAAAGTTTGACACTAGGGTGTGTGGGGTCGTTAGACCTTACTGCCTACACGATAAAGAAGAAGATTGTACTGAACAAATTCGATCTTCACTTTTTTCGACCACTTCGGTTTTCATTATTATGGCTTCTATTAACGTATCGAGACGTAACGAGTCGATAGGTAGTGAAATACCTTGTTTTATTTTATTACCAGAATAACTATGGAAATTCATTATTTAAATTCGATTTCCTTACACAGAAACTTCAGGAAGTCACCGTATCTAAATAATTATTCGCTACTATTTTAATGTGAGTTGTAAAAATGCGTATTCGAATAGTCGACTACAGTTTAATGGCATTCGAATTTTAAACGTTTTTTTTTTCTACTTTTAAGATGAAAACGTGCGCCCACGTGATCTGCTACTGTTAACTAATAAAACTCATTATCTTAAACGGTTTTTTTGTTGTTTTTTAAATACTTAGATATGTACTCTAGAACGATAACCAGTTAAAATTCTCGATTTTTAAATCTATTCGAGTAGCGATTTGTGTGAAATCGGGATCAGTTTTTTTTCATAGACCATACAATGGTATCAAGTACATAAAAATGTACGGTTATAAACAACTGTCAAAAGAATCAAAAGTTATTTTTTATTCCGTAAATTAATACAATAAAAGCCTTACAAATATACTTTTTTGCTAACACAGCTATTATGTATTGACGTATGTTTACTAATATTTCAAAAGAGAATCCTATGTCTGTTTGTTGCGTAAAAGAGAATTCCTTAACAATGCGTCAGGTGAATTAGTTGGAATTTACGTTTAGTGTACGTGTGCTATCCTATGTCAACTTACAAGTGAAATTGTATTAGTAATTACGCCGTGGAAACCCTACGCCTGATGTAGTATTTAAAGAATTTATATGTTTGTAAAAACGTGTGGAATAATGATGACTTTTATTTTATGCAAACAAATAAATATAGGTGATATTTGATTCGGTTTTGTTTATACCTACTAAACATTTATTCTTGAAAAAAAAACTGACCCAACAAAATCCTTTAGAAAAATGACTATAAAGTGAAAACATGACAGTTGCGGTCAAACGTAAGCGTATCAGAATGTAAAAAAAAACTAATTTTTGTTTCGAAACTCGGTGTACCCGATGTTATTTAGATACTTTTTAATCCGACTTTAAAATAGGAGGAGATTTATGTTAGACTATTTTTTTAATGTATGTTCACCGATTTCCGCTAAGATCGGCCTATTTTTGTCGTTGATTTTTTAACAAGTGTCCGAATTATTTAAGAAAATACCTACCACTACACATACCTATTCTAAAAAGTCTTAAAGCCACATTTTCGACTTTCAAAAAACTATAACATCTCCTTTAAATCCAACAAATCGTCATCAATATTCAATCTACACACGTCTAAGCATGTTAGTTAGCTAACAATGATTACCTGGCCTATGAACCCAAGTTTTTGTTACGCACGGTGCCCGGTAGCTGTGATACCTACATATCACGTTACCTAATGGCAGACCGTAAGATTATCAGTGATTAATGATTTTGTATGGAATCTAGATATTGTCTGTAGTAGTCGGTAACTTTGGACTTCGAGTATTTTGTTGTTTCTATCCACAGAACAATAAAAACGGTTTCTATCGTCCATTGGGCTTAGTACGCGTGTATTCAGCCACTCAGCTGACTTATTACTACTTACTATTTTTTGTCCATGTACTTGTGAGTCGCGATCTCAATCCTTTTAATTATGAATCTAGTTTGAATTCGGGATTCTTGACCAGGCAGTTACCTTTTAAAAATCGAACAGTTTGGTTTTAAAATTGGAACGTCTGCATACTGCATTCATCATAATTATTTACACGAAAACTCAGTCATAATCTAAAAGTTAGGATATCATTTTTTAGTTTTCATTTGTGCGGTTGTGGTGTTACTGCGACCATAGCTGATCTATTGTGATCGCCGCTTTTATGGTTAGAGATCGCTACCAAACCCAGCAGCTGTGATAAACTGCAGGATCAGCCAGGAATCAGGATCAAGAGACTCTGATAGTACCCTTACCTAAAGGTGCTAGATCGAGACTTTTGGTTGCATCTGTTTTAGTTCCTCAGTGTCAACGACCTGATTAGCCTTATTTTTAATGTCTGATCACCTTTAATCTGTTAATCCTAGTACTGTTTGGGTCAATATAATAAATCAATTATTTTTTGTTTTGGTCACTGTACTAGACCAGTATAGAAACCCATTCAAGATTAGGTCATGGAATTCTGTGGATTACTCATAGGAAAACAAAGGCATAATAAAAATATTATGTCATATAGTACCTACTTACTTCAAACTACAGCACTAGGTACTAATTTTTTTTCAGGTCTACAAACATTTATGTAAGTAGGTGCTTATTTAGTAGTTAAACTAGTGAAGTACTGATGTTTTATGGGCTATTGTATCGTTGTGCAAGTCAAGAGCATGTTAAATAAAAAAATATACCTAATCTATTCAATCGTTGCGTCTCTTACGTACTTAAGAGTATTCGTTGAGATAAGAAAATACATTCTTGTTTTCTTTTACAGCGTAAACGAAACTTTGCTATGGTTGGGTAATACCACAATGATGGGTATTTTCAGTGCGTAGAAAATGTTTTGTGTTCAAGTTTAATGTTGCAATTATGATGATTTTGATAATTTTGTGGTTATTTTTTGGTAAAGTTCGTGGTACCTAATACCACAAACTTTATTTTATTATGGTAGGTCGTTCACTTTAATTTTCTTGCGTTTTATACAATCACATTTTGGTTTTTCCTTTGTTATGGTAAGTTGCTCGTACTTACCTGACAATGACTTTAAAATGATTAATTTTATTTTTTTCGGTTTGAATAGAGCGAAAATTTTTCCTCAAATTCATAGTATTCTTTTGGTAATCCTATTCTTTAAATTAAAAAAATATATACACATACAGACAAATGAGTGCGTGCGTACTTCAGTTACGTAGATGCTACGTACGTCTGACAAAAAAAAAATATTATTGTTTAAACAACAAAAACTATTTACTTCATCCATTTGTATCCACTCGTAATGCGTACTTAATTGACAATGTTTTAGATAAAACAGTACCTACGTATGAATCAATCGCTGATAGAACTAAGTGTGACAATTACCATTTGTTGTTGAAGTCAGTCTATTTATATATCTACTTTAATCTCTGCTTATCATCCTAGGCTAATACGAAATAATAGAGTCATAATATCGGTAAGATAGCGATAATTTAATAATTAATTAGAAACCAAAATAGGTTTATATTGTGACCAGTCATTCATGGAAAAGATATTAATTATGTTGACATTTCGAGTATTTTCAGAGGGTGATCTTAACTTCGTAACACTTTCCTACTAATGTGACGGGTATAAAAAGTTGTTTTATAAAGCTGAAAGTTACATATCCTTCCCATTATCGCGATCATTTTTCTATTCTGAACCATACCTGGGAACCTTTAAATTAGAAGAAGTTTAAATGCTCTAATTAAACTTTAATTCCCCACAACCCCTGTACCTACTATTGCATGCACCCGTAAGCACAATGTTTTGCGTGCTTTACATTGCACACAACAGTAAACAGTGATTTTACCAAAATTAAAAATTGTTTTCCAGCTTTATTTTTTGTTCAATATAGTAACATAATTTTGTTACAGCTGCGTAATGTGTCTTGTTACACCCTGTATAGAAAAAAGCTCCCTATTTCTAATTGTGTGTTCTAATAAATGACAAGAGTGCGATTAAGCAAGATACCTAATAAAGCCTAAAATATTTAGCATTAACGCTACGTATGTACGTATGCATGCTTAGACTAAGCAGGAATGTTCCGTATCATACTTAGATAGTTTTACTATGATAAGAAACTATTTATCAAAAGTAATAAATTAAACTTCATTCGTTAATGCCTTTGAGAATAATATTCTTACGTATCTAAGAGACAGAATATTATTATATTCTATTTAACCATAAAACATTTATCTGTCTTACACATAGACAAATACAGTCTAACTGTTTGCGTTTTTCACCTGACGAGAAAGATTACCTTATGGTCTTAATTTACTTAACTATAGCTAATATTATGTACTTGTCTTTAACATTAGTCATTACTTTATTATACAATTAAATAATAAACAAAATTCTTAATTCTGAAAGTCAATTTTACTAATTAAAAACGTGCAAAATCTAGTCGCAATCTCATCTAAGCGACAATCAATCATTGTTATTTTTGACAGATTATGACTGAGTTTAGATTGCGATCGTTCCTCAAAGTTTAAAGTTTAAATTGCCCCCTAAATACAACCTTAATCTTACACTTCTGAAAGTATACATTGAAGTAACTTATCCACATCAAACATTATAACATAACATACCTGTATTCCCCGAAGGGTTAGGTAGAGGCCTACCAATGTAGACCTACAGTTCCATGTATGTTTAGGTTCCATGTTATAGGGGGCGAGGCTATTGCCATTCATCGGCCCAAACACTACAGTTGGTAGATATCACGAACGCACGACAATTGTTGCAGTTTGTAACAATGACATACGTGTCAGAAGAGGCGCGTTATTAAATTGCAAGAACTATAGTAGCTACCCAAGTTGGCAAGTAAAGAGGAGAAGATGCTTATGTATTTCTCTTTTCTGTTTCAGGTTACCACAGCTTGCCGTCTCTGCGAAGATATTGTGCCTCCTGATGGTAAGTGTTAATTCGTAGATTTTTATTATTTTGTGCAGTTCCGGGTTCGATTCCCAGGTCTAGCAGAGTTTTATTGTGTTTTTCCATAAGGAATTTCTCAGTAGCCTTCTCAGTGTGACATCTCCGTAACTCGAAAAGGACGTAAAGTCTTGGCTATCATTCGTAGATTTGTGACAGTCGTTACGGGTAGTCATAAGCCCAAAAGTTAGACGATCAGTCTTACCAAGAGGTACTGTAATAGCCAGTAACTGTATTGCAGAGGTCAGATAGGCAAACGCCTGTGTAAAAGGCATGTCTATGTAAAACACTGGTATTCAGTTGCATCCAGTTAAACTGGAAGCCGACAACATATTTGAAAAATGCTAGGCAGATGATAAGTTAAGTGATAATCATTAAAACAGCAAAACGTTTTAGTTAATATGACAGCCTAGCTTACAATATGCTCATAGCTTTGAATTTCGGAGTTGCCTGTCATAAAAGTATTTAGATATAGCCGTCAACCCAACAGCAATAATCTTGGCACCTCGCTTACGCCCAAAGCTTTGCATTTGGAAGTATTGTGTCATAGAAGTTAAAATCGGTACTAATCCGACAATAGCGTTTAAAAACACGTCAAGTTGAATAAAGAAAAAAAAAGTTACGATGATAAAATTACGACTTACAAACAAAAAATAGCAATGACATAAGTAAAATAATAACGAGCACTAATCTTTAGCGTGACCTGTTCTGTTATCTTCCTATTATATTGTATTCAACAGGTTTTAATATAATAAATTGTACTGCATTAATAGACACAGAATTAGTAACTCATTTAGCATGGCACATAAATTTCTAAACTAATTCTCAATTAATCTGCAATAAAATAAATTAACTGTGATCATAAAGTTTATTAATGTTGTGAGAGGTTTTAATTTAATAAAAATAAAGTCAGATGTAAGGTTATCAAGTGTAGTCATAAACTTATAATTTGGAAGCGTGGCAGTCTATTAAATTCGCTACTGTATAATTATAATCAATTTTATTGAATTGGTGAAAATTTATATAGTGACCGTAATTTATTTTTGTTTTTTAAAAACGTGTCCACACTTTAGGAATTTTCCCTGAATTGTGAGTGCGTTTCCAATATCTTAACTCACATACACAACTAACCAGACTCGGAACTACTCATACAAATATTTGTTCTCTAAACGGGAATTGAACCCGCTTCCTCATTAACCTAGTCGTGTCTTTAGCGATGAGTATAAAATGTATGAATGTATATACAAGTTGTACAAAGTCTATATGTTTGAAATCGAAGCCTTAAAAGGTTATTTCACTTAACAACTCAATTATCGACGTTGGTAAAATTCAAATCAAACCATTACTTGACACACATGAAACTATTAGTATGATTTCCAAATAAAATTTCTCACTCGATCATTGAAAATTAGCATGCGGTGTCGATTTGCCTGATTCGTTGTTATCTAGGTTAGGCATACTCATAACCCAAGTATGTAAAGCTCTTAATAGAACCAATTTACGTAACACGTAAAAAGGTCAGTTATCCGGTATAAAAGGATTAGTGATTTCAATCGCAGCCATCATTTTATTCACATTAGCTAGGTGTAATGAGAAAACCTCTGCCGGTTAGCCGAGAAGCGCATGCGACCCGTTCTAGTGCGATAAAAGTTCTGAGAAATACTTCGTTTAGACTATGTATCTATCCAAAACGAATGAGCCATCATTACATTATAATGCTTATTATTATTCTATTAGATGCTCTCAGTATCATATCATATTCTGTTTTACACTTTGCACAAAAAGAGCCGAGGAAATACCAGTCTATTACGGAAACACGTCATGCTTCAAAATAAATACAATTAATTCTAACATTGCATATTCATCTTGTCGACGCCACGATAACATAAAATGTAATTATGTAAATATTTCGACAAGTCAACAATTAAGATTAAGAACACCGAGGTTGAGTTAATAACTAAGCTTCGGTATTTCCAATTCGTAATCCGCATTCGATTAGTTTGCTATGTAGCGTTTGGGCCTATCTAAGGCATTTGTAACTTTAACAGAGCCTACCTGAATATATTTCCGATGATTGAACAGATCTGCGTTATCATATCAGTCGTTAATGTTAGAAACTGTTTTAATTATGTCTTAGACGTAGGTTTCCTTAAAGGAGTTCCACAGGGAACTATTTTAGGCCCTTAGAAGAATGATTCCCTGCGACCTTGCTCTTGCTTTTGCTTTGTTCTTAATCCAAATTTGTTTGTAATTTACAATATTTTGAATAATTATTTGTCATACATAATCACGATTTGAGTACTTATGTATTTTTTTTTAAATCTTTTTCTCGTGATTTCAAATACATTCTCAGTACCTGCATCCTTGGCATGCATCTTTGGCTTATCGTTTTTTAATTGGTTTTAAGCATTGTTTTCTTTTAAACATTGGAACAGCGTGACTGATTAGCGTTTACTTACAAACAAACTTGCAATTTATATTCTTTTTTTTTTTTTTTTTTTTTTTTTTTTTTTTTTTAACTCTTTTTAACTTTTAATTAGAATGAAAAAAAAACTAAATAATAATTAAATTACAAACTATGTACAGTTAAAAAAAAAAAATAAAAAAGTAAGGTCAAAGGGCGTCAAAAAACTCATCCGCATCGCTGTCAATGGGGCATGTGCCCAGAAGGCTGGCAGCATTGCCACGCTGTATGGCAATGCTGATTCTTTGGCCAAAGAATAGGCCAGCCCTCTGGTCACGTGAAGAATCGACCAGTCGCTTCGCGATGTCGCGATAAACTAGGTGAGCGCTCGGTCCCCATGGCCCTAGTGTTTCAACCCCAAACGGCTCAAACATATAACTTTCATGAAGGTTAATATATTTGCGCCGTTTGAGATTTTCCGCACCAGACGCAGCCGCCCCAGCACAACACAATTTATATTCTTGTAAATTATAAACATGTTTTGTAAACTTGTTTCCAATTTGCTAATAGGTATTGTGTAGGTTCTACGGAATACTTTCGTAGTACTAATGGCTGCAAATATTGTGCAAGAAGTCGCGGAATTTTCGTAGTTAACATAAATAGTAAATTAATCTCGCTTTGTTTCCAATTAGAGTTACAAACCAAGCGTTCGGTCACATTGATATCTAAAAGGAAGATCTCCTGTTAAATGCTTTTTTTTTTTTTTTTTTTTTTTTATAGACGGGAAATCATCAAATAACTTCCCCCGCCCTGGGCGGGGCGGGAGGGAGTGTCAGACTTTTACTGACTAAAACCCGTCTATGTTCCTTCATGTGCCCTTTGCGTTCCGGGGGCGCGGTATCTCTTTCGAACAACCCGCAGCCCCGGCAGGCATCGGCCCTCAGTGGCCCCATCCAATTTTGCTGACATCTCTTTGAGGCGCGCGTGGAACACGAACGCGCCGTCGACACGGTCTGTCGCTAGTGAACGTACGGACGGTGAGCTACCCATTGCTCACCGTCCACAGACCCGCGTCTACGGTGGCCGGGAGTCGTCACGTGGCTCCCGACGCCCGGATCGTCTACCGCGGCGGCCGCTGGGACGGGGGACCCTCCTTTCCCTCTCCCGTCCCGCCGCCTCCTTCTCTAGCATTACAGCTTCGCAGAAGGAGGCGACTGCTTCCCATTCCCCCTCGCTCCGGACCATGGCCTGGACCAGTGCCGGACGCGAGAGGGCGCCGCCGCCGATGGCCGCCTCGAGGACTCGGCGGTGCTCAGCCCAAGCAGGGCACACCGCCAAAGTATGCTCCACCGTGTCCTCGGGGCGATCCTCACAATGGTGACACCCGGGCGATTCCTCCCGCCCGATGAGGTGCAGGAACCTCCCGAAACATCCGTGTCCGGTGAGGACCTGCGTCAGGCGGTAGGTGAGGGCGCCGTGGCGCCTCTCCAGCCACTCCTCAAAGAGGGGTCTTACCGCCTCAATCGAGGCGAGCCCTGCACGAGGTTGCGACAGTCGTTCTCTCCATGTCGCCATGAGATCGAGCCGGAGTTCCGTCCGCTGGGCGGCAATTTGCCGCGGCAGCGGAGTTTCGCCCCGGCCCAGTGCCTCCGCGCGCCACTCGTGTAGGCGCGCGAGGACCAGCGCCTCCAGATCCCATGGCGGCAATCCGGCAAGGAGGCTCGCTGCCTCGCCGGAGATCGTGCGGTATCCGCGGATGACCCTTATGGCGATCACCCGCTGGGACGCGTTTAGGTAATGGGCGGCAAGCCGCCTCAAGCCCCGCGCCCACACCGGGGCCCCGTAAAGGGCCATCGAACGCACGACCCCGGCGTAGAGCCTCCGGCAGGAGGCGTTTGGCCCCCTCAAATTGGGCAAGAGCCGCTTAAGAGCGGCCGACGCCCGTGCCAACTTGGGAGCCAAACGTCGGAAATGTTCCACGAAGTTCCATCGGCTGTCGAGGACAAGTCCCAGGTACTTCATCGTCGACCCGACGCCGACGGAAACCCCTCCTACCGTGATTTGGGATCCCGACGGTGGCGCGTTCCGAGGCCCATGAAAACACAGGACCTCGGACTTGTGCAAGGCCACCTCGAGACCCAATTGCCGGATCCTCTCGACGACTATCGCAACCCCGCGTGTCATAAGGTCGGCCGCCGCCTCGTGCGACCACCCCTGCGCCAGGACCAACGTGTCATCAGCGTAGCACACTACGCTGGCGCCCTCGGGGAGGTCAGCACGTAGCACCCAGTCGTAGCCGATGTTCCACAGGAGCGGCCCCAGCACCGATCCCTGCGGAACACCGCACGACATCTCTCGCCGGTTCCATTCACCATTTCGACCAGGGTAGATCACGGCTCTATCACACAGATAGGCCCCGACCACCCGACGGAGGTAGTTCGGCACCCGGTGGTACCGGAGTGCCTCCCTAATGCAGGACCAGGGCAGGGAGTTAAACGCATTGGCGATGTCCAGCGACACCGCCAGCACAACCCTGCCCCGGGACACAGCATCCCCCGCCGAGAGAGCTCTGACGCGCATGATGGCATCCACCGTAGAGCGCCCCCTGCGGAAGCCGAACTGGCAGTCCGCAAGGTCCGGCCCCATCCCAGACAGGTGCCCGACGAGGCGGCCCGCAATCACTCTTTCAAAGAGCTTGCCCACCTCGTCGAGCAGCACGATGGGCCGGTATGCGGACGGTGAGTCCGCAGGGCGCCCAGGCTTCCGAATGAGGACCAGCTTCCCCGTCTTCCAACGAAGTGGGAACTGGCCTCTCTCCAAACATGCGCTTAGGAGCCCCTCCAATCGGGGCCCTAGAGCCTCTGAGGCCAGGACCCAGGCTTTCCCAGGCAAGCCGTCGGGTCCCGGGGCGGTATTTTTGCCTTTCAGCCTACGTACCGCCACCCTCAGGTCTACCCCAGTCACCTCTGGTGTGTCGTCGTCAGTGTGGTCCGCTTCCGGCATCGCAGGCGGCGGAGCCATGGGCGGGGGAGGATGTTCTCCCCGCGAGGGGAACAGAGCGCTCACCACGTCCTCAACGAGCTCCGGCCGGAGACTCTGCGTCAGCGGGGGGGCCCAGGTGCGGATCTTGTCCCGCACCGTCTTGTAAGGGCGCCCCCACGGATCCGCGTTCAGAGTCCCCAGCAGCTCCTCGCGGGCCTGTGCCTTGGCCCGCGAGATGGCCTCGCTGAGGGCGGTCTTCGCCTCTCTGTACCCCTCGTACAGCTCCGCCTCAATGGCCGCCGCATTCGGTGGCCGAATGCGGAGCCTGCGATGATGGGCGTACGGGTGTCGCGCAGCAACGCATGCCTCACGCAGCGCCGTAATCTCTTGCGACCACCAGTACACCTGCCGGCGGGCGCCGCCTTGCGGGACTCGGGGCATTGCCACGTCACAAATGTCGGACATGGCCCCCTGGAACCACTCCACCTCACTGTCAATGTCGGCAGGCCTGACCGGTGATGACACCCAGGCCTGCACGATCGAGGCTTCCAGGAGGAGCTCCCGGTCTAACTGCTTCAGCGCCCAACGCGGACCACTCGGGGCCTGCACGACCGGCGCGCTGGAGTCCGGGGCGGAGACGTCAAACCGGATGTACCGGTGATCGGAGTAGGTCTCCACCCCCTCCACAACGCGCCAGTCAAGAACCCGCGGCGACAGAGCGGGGCTGGCGAACGAGATGTCCACCACCGATTCGCCCCGCATCCGCACGCACGTGGGTACAGAACCCCGATTCAGGATGACTAGACCCTTCTCCAGGGTCCAGTCCTCCAGCATCCTCCCCCGCACATCCGTGCAGCGAGAACCCCAAGCCACGTTCTTGGCATTGAAGTCCCCGAGCACTAGCACAGGGAGGGAATGGCTTCCGACGACGACACTCAACTCCACGAGGGAGTTGTGGAACTCGGCGAGAGTTCGGTTCGGGGAGAAGTAGCAACCAACTACAACGATCCCCCCGAACCGGGCTGCTACGCACCCCTGTCCTTTCTTGACCCCCTCAAGGGACGGGGTGCCGGCGGCGGCCGACGCAATTATGGTCACTGAGCCGCTAAGGTCCTCCACCCAGGTTTCTCTGGGCGGGACAAAGTACGGCTCAGCGACCACGGCGATGTGTATCGACCACTGCGCCATGCTCTGGAGCAACAGATCCTGAGCGGCGGCGCAGTGGTTGATATTCGCCTGTAGGAGGCGCAATGGTGCCGTTATTGGCAGTCCATTGCACCCCCCTGAGTAGCCGTTGCAGCGACGGCGGGCGCAGACTCCATGGCGGCCGCGGGAGCGGCGGCGGCGGCGGCGGCGGCGGCGGCAGCGGCGGCGGTGACGGCGGCGCGGGGCCTTCCCCCGGCCTTGGCGGGCACGGCGCAGGCCTTGCCCCCAGCCCGGTGATCCGCGGGCTTGCTAGCCCCCGCACATGCGTCGCAGTGCGGCGGGGCATCACAAGCCGCGGCCTTATGCCCGGGCTGACCGCAGCGGAAACACAAGGCGCTGCGGTCGACCTCCGAGGCGCATCGGCATGCCACGTGATTTCCCACGTGGCAGCGGAAGCACCTCATGGGCCTGGGCTCCAGCAGTCTGACCTGCGCCGACACCCAGCCCACCAACAATCTACGGCCCCCTGCAATGGTCTTGGCCGCCGCCACGGGGCAGCTGACTGTGACAGCCCGCATGCCCGAGCGGTCCGGACGGATGGTGCCCGCCCTAACCTGCTCGGCAGGGCATCCACCCGTCCTGGCGACGGCGGCCACCACCTCCTCTGCGGCGACGGAGTCGTCCAGGCCAAGGATGCGCAGATCTGCGCATTTGATGGGCCTGGAGACTCGGGCCTCGTCCGCGTCTAGGGACGCTCTCAGCCTTTCGGCTAGAGCGTCTGCAGACGGGCCGCTGGTGGCACCGGGGACCTCCAACATTCTGGCCCCCGTAGCCGTCACTCGGAGCCGGAGCCCCCCGGTGATCCCCAGCTCGCCGAGGTTCACTGCCGCCTTGGCCCTGGAGAGCACCTCGCCGTAGGTGACGCCCCGCTTCTCCGCATCCGGCTGTAGCGTTATTACTACAGCCGCGGATTTCGGGGCGCGCAGCTTAGCAGCGGCAGCTCGCTGTCTCCGTCGCCGCCGCTCCTCCGTCCTCCTGGTGGCCGCCCTGGCCGCTCTGGCCGCCTTCCGCCCCTTCTCCTTCGCTCCGGCGACTTGCCATTCGGCTTCTGCCGGAGGGCTGGGATTAGAGGGCGGGGGCGGCTGGGACGCCGCCTTGCCCCTCCTCGGGGGCACCGTATTTGGCGCCGGTATCGCCGGAGCCGGCTTCGCAGGGGCCAGCACAGCCCTGCTGGGGGGCTGGCTGCCCGGCCTCGGCACAGAGGCGGCGGCCGCATACGATGCCCGCTTGCCGCTCGTGGCCATCCCGCTCGCCGCCAGAGGGGGGCGCAGAACGATTCCCTCCAGCACGGAAAACCTGGAGTTAAAAGCCGCCAGCTCCCTCTGAACCAGGGCCAAAACCTGGTTCTCCACAGGCACGGGCTTGGGCTGGGGTTGGGGCTGGGGCTGGGGTTGGGGCTGGCCGCGCTGGCCTCCCGTCTTGGGCGCCTGGCGGGAACCGGACCCGCGGAACTCCGCTAGGTCGGCCTGGAGCCTCCGGTTTTGCTCCATGAGGAGCTCCACCTCAGCCGACAGGCGGGCCACCTCCGCCCGTAGCTGCGGGACCTCGCCCGCAAACCGGGCCTCCGCAGCCGCCGCAATAGTGGCCGAAGCCTCGTGCATGGCCCGAGACTTCGACCCCTTCATTTTTTTGCGGGCAACGCTCGCCACCGCGTTGTTGACCGCCTCCAGAAATCTGGACTTACGCTCCTCCTCGGAGCCGCCAGGTGCACCTGCCTCGTCAGAGGACTCGTCGCGGGTAGGGTGCTGCCCCGCCACCGCAGGTGTTGCCGGTCGCCCAGCAACACTGCTCCTCCGGGCAGTCACCCTCCCTGGGCCTCTCTCCTGGACCCCACCGCGTTTGCTGGTGGGGATCTTGCGAGCCGAGGCCAGCTGCTCGCCGTCAGAGGACGCCCGTTCGTCCTCCGGTCTGGGCCGCTTCCTAAAGAATTGGCCCAGATCCTCATGGCGGGAGCCCAACGGGCTCACGGTCACCATGCTGGAAGTCGATGCCGAGTCGGAGTCCGACTCGGCATCTCCCTTCCCTCCTACTGCGTCTTTATTTGTTTTTGTTTTGTTTTCATTATCCATATTTGATCCCACGAGTATAAACAATATCCAACCATCCAACCAAAAAATAAGTGGTTCGCACTAGCGACTGATGTCCCATAGGGACGCCCGTCAGCCATACATCCCGTCACGGTGCGCCGCCGCTTGGGATTCGGGGTGACTTTTTATAGAGGGTTTCTACCTCGCGGTCCGGGCGGTTAAGCCAAGACCCTCGGTGCCAATCGAAGCCGCGAGACATGACCACGACACTCCGATATGGGGTTACGATGTACGACGGTGACAGAGAAGGACCACCCTCCTCTCTGTCTGCTCGGTGGCAGGGTGAGTGCACGCCGAGCCCGTCCTCACTCCTCCGCTGTGCCCTCTGCTGATCAGAGGGACACGCGGAGAAACGCCCTTGGTCCGTCCTCGGACCCCGCCCGTCAGAATATTGGCCACGAGCAGTGACATTCCCCAAAGAATAGGAATCTCTTCCCATTCCTCAGGGAAGATCACTACCCGCGCCCAGGGTGCACCGGCCAGCCAGCTGCCGTTCCCTCAAGACGTGTCCGGAGGGACAAGCAACCGACGGCACGCTTGGAGGTTTTCTGACCAGCACCCCAAGCTGTTAAATGCTTGTACTAAACATTCGTTTCCTTTAGAAAAAAATCCTTACTTCCTTTTACCAGCTTGGCTTCTAACAGGTATATTAATGTTCTTGATTGTACACAAATATACTACAGGGTTCCGCATTCGTTCGATACGGACGTCTAGACGTTGACGTGACGTGTCCCGCCGTCACTATCGGACGCACGACGATAATAAATCAATCATTCACTCGTTTAATTAAATCAATCAATTATCTGTTCAATAACGTAATATTGATTTGCGATGTTGATTATTATCAGGGCTGTTACTTACGCTTGTTGAGTTGAATTTGAAATGTGTTTTGTCTCCAAGGAAACCTTTTGTTTACGCCTGCAAGTTGTATAATTTCTATTAATTCTCTACAATATCGTCAATGGCTTAAATCATTCTTTGTAACAGTGAAGTCTAGTACCATCAACAATAAACATCGAATTCCTAATACTAGTAAACAGCAGAGTATACGTGACAGCAAATAGTCGTCGTAATTATCACATATACGAAATACATAATAATGGTCAAAATACGAAGTGTTACAAAAAAAAATGTCACGTGAAACGTCCACATTACTGGGAAACCAAAAAAATATACAAGCTCTTGACATTGAAGTTCGTTTATTTGCTTTGCTTGAAATACTCGCAGTTCTTCTTATTGACCATGGTCAGGACGGAACCCTAAAGGTCAGTGTTATTAATACTTCACAGATAGATACGGTTCTATTACAACTTGTTCGCTTGATAAAATCATTAAACTTACAACACACTCAGATAAAATACATACTTAAAGAGACCGCACTCTATAATCAAGAATCTCTAATAAGCTTTAATACTCTATTACAAATTGTAAAGACTCCCTATTTTTCCGCGAACACATCATATCTAAAGTACGGGACATCATAGGAGAGTTTAGCGGCCACCTATCATTTGCCATGATTACATACGCAAACACTCCACGCTGTCGGATGAAGAAATTTGCTCTTATTGAATACCGCCTATTACTAGTTTTTCAATTACAAAGCCTGCTATAAAACATGGGTTATGTTATTATGTAATATTAGATCTTTATGAAGAGGTTCAATTTCTTTTTATAATAGACATGAAATGTTCAGATAAACAGGACTCAAATATCTTAAAAACGTTTATTTGTGCTCAAATTTTATAAACTTTTTGTAATTATTATTAATATGGACATTATGCTCTGAAATAAAGATTTATTATTATTTCCATTTATTTATTTATCCTTACATATTAATTACATTTTTAAATATTACTATAAAAAAATAAAAACATTTAAAAATATAAAAAATAGTATTATTATTATTATTAAATGTTTATCAATAATGATTTGCTGTAGGCGTCTTGATTCTTGTCTTTTATTTTCATATAGGTATTTGTCTTTTAGCTCGTGCTCATTTACAACTAGCTGGTTATGTAGATATCGTCTTTCTGCTATATAACTGTTATCGATTTTTTGTAAAGCTTCCCTATCATATTCCGTCCCTGTCTTTGCATTTCCAAACTGCGTGATTTACGATATTTTATGACAAAACTAACAATGAATTGAAAATGTTCAAACGTGCTTTACGAAGTGGGCTGCGATTTTTATATAGTTCAAAGTCCAGTCAGATGTTAACTAGGATTATTATTTGACTGATTATACGATAACCACGACAGAGTGCATATCCATATATCACTATCTAACTCAACTAAGTGATTAAGTGAAAAAGTCACGTATGTATTTGATATCATTAGAAATTGATTTAAAAATCTTTCGATTTCTTATTAATGATTGGATTGTCACGCTGATTATAAAAGTTATCATACTTCTATTAGTAATGCAACGACAAAAGCGTTACCATCTCCTATTAGCGTTAATTTAAACACTACTATTACTATACCCTTGATAATTAGATGAGTCTCCTTATTATCCTCTTTATTTGTTTCATTTAATTTACCATCGTTTAATTGACCATGTTTCACATCTAAACAGATACAATCATTTATATCTCAGCAGTCTCTGTTACGTTACAGTTTGCTAATCTATTTGCTTCCATGTGAAGGCCTCCACTTGAGAACACTTGACATTTCGGCGACACAATCATGTCCTATATTTAGGTTATCAGAATCAAAAAGATTATTGATACCAAGTGCATTGATACCACTAAATGCTACGTGTGACTAATGTGTATGTATGTGTGTTGTTATGCTCGTACGGAGCTCTATCTCTAATAGATCGATGGCTGCTGGATTGTTGTATCTTCCTCAGTTTTCCTAATTTTTACATACTATTGCATTTTTATTTTCGATTCTTATAGAAAGTATCTGATATTAGTTATGGGTTTATTCTCTTTCCTTGATTACCAATCATTTATATACACTTCTATAAATCACATTCGTTCCTATTACAGAATAAATAATTCCCTCTACGCAAGAATTACAACCGATATTGGGCTGTTTAGTTCAAAATTTATCTGTTACCCGGTATCGGTTGACGTACCTATGTAATCGATATGTAAACGTTTCGATATAATAAATTGAGCAACATTTTGTTTTGCATTGAAATCTTGGAATGCATTAATAAATATATCAATTTCAATCAGGTAGGTATCCATAGGAAGTACCTACTCGAAACTCAAAATATATTGAATGCGGAAGTTTGGATTCACGCCACACGTGATGATTTTATGCTAATTTCAAACAAAAAACTGACATTAAAACTGGCTTAATTACGTATTTCTTTAAGATCGTGAACTTGAACATCGCTCAAAAATTCAAAAATAAATAACGAAAACCTAGGCAAAATAGGTACAAACAGAAATCCGCATCCAGTTAAAAATAAGGATGATGAAAACCATTATGCATTCTTATTTAAAATAAATAGCATTTAATTTATATACGAAAAATAATAATTTTACCAAAAATGTCGTGAGACGAGTTTGTGCAAGACGACTAACGTATCTTTGCGAATCATTTACACGATCTTCTTCTTTCGTGATTTACACGATTTGTCGTTTAACACTTTTCTCATACGTTTTTGCTTTTAAATCTCTCGTTACTTAAAGGTCTTAATTTAAATGGTTATTTTTTTGTTATAAAAGGGTCGCATTTTTTAAATTTTGCCTACATCTTTGCTGTATCCAATCTTTTTTTTTTCAGCATAGGTAGTTATAAAGAATCCTTAAAATAATTGGAACTTCTGTTAGTTATCAATAAAATGATACCAAAGGTTGCAATAAGAATGACGCGAACCGAATCTGCCGACCAGAATATATACCCTAACATTTATTTATTATGTAAAACATATTAAAGTAACCTGCAACATTATCATAGTAAAACAATTATTATCACTTTATCTTGTCACGTGTGTGGCCAGTTTAATCCCTAAGTAATGCGATGTTGATAAGGATTTGGAAACCAAACTGATCTTCATTGTGAGGTCTCACTTACAGCTTACGATTATCCTGGTTATCAGAGCTTTTAGAAAAGTCAGGAGAAGAAACATTGTCCATTTCTCTGCTAGAAATTACATTTGTGTATAAATCTTCTACATCACTTTTTTCATTTAGACCAATTTCGGCTAATTTCATAAAAGTATTTTAATAGGCTATTCGATTCATAAGCTCATGTTGAACTGTCAAAAAATTATTCTCATCATATTTGTTAGAACATTCGGAAAACAAAAAAAACGGCAAAAGATTTTTTAGAATCGGGTCAGTACATCCATAGAATATCCTCTACATCCTCACAAACTTTACCTCTTTCTAATATTATTATAGATTATTAGTATGCATGATGCAATTTTGTTAGTGCTTCGTGCTCTTTCAACCCTGCTTGGGGAAATGTGTGAAGATAAATCATTTATAGCTATATTATGGCATGAACTTGTGAAATCTACCTGAACAGTTTCTCTAACTTTCTTTTTCTAACTTCAATTCTTACCTGGACTTATATATATTTCATGACACCTTGGGTGGTATTTGAAAAAAAATACTTGACAGTTATCTTTCAGTAACCTAAATTCTATTGTAATATTAAGTAATATACGGTATATTTTGCTCTCATCATGTTCATAATGCCCTTCACTAATTTGTCATTTTAATTTAAATTTTCTTTTGTCTCGATGTTAACTTTGCTTTTACTTTTAGTTTCTTCTCGTATTTGTAAATATTATGTACTTATCCTTGTAATTGGTGCATACATTACTATTTGTACTACTTTACTGACAATGCTTGATGTATATACTGGGGTACTTTGATAAATGAATACATTTCTATACATGTGATATACGACCGGCCCCTTAATCGAGCATTTCGAACAAATCCACGATTAGCAATCTTTGATAGAGAAGTGAGGAAGTGATTACACTGTATCGGATTTAGGTCAGTAACGTTCAATGATTAGGCATTGTCTACAACGGTGTCTATTTCGTAAAAATATTCGATAAATGTATTTTACGATTAGGGATTTAATCAATACCGACTTTACATCCACAATAAGTGTCAAACATTTTAGCAATCATTTTTATTTTAGTTTACATTATCTACTTTTATTGGATGTTCAAAAGATCAAACAAAATAAAAAGGCAGTCAAATGTATGAGTAAAACTTAACATGTTTTTTGTTCGTCTTAAAATGGCGTAAATCTACCAATAAATTTAGATGAACCCGGATTTTATAGACAGACACAATAAAATGATAATACTAGTCATGTTCGATAAAATTTTCTTTTGAAACCCATCAACGCAGGTACTAATAATATGAGGTGTGACTGAGAAATTACGTTATCGATGACTGCAACGAAAATCACACCTCTATACATCATGATGAATAAAATACGAATATAAAGTAATGTTTAAAATATTTATGGTTAGGGTCAACTCTACCACCTTTTATGATTTGTTGACTTGTGTCCCAAATTCTGAAAGGGTTGATTGTTATTACGTTTTGGGACAAAATTCTATAAATAATCTTTTTAAAATCAACCTTATTTCACTTTGTTGTGGCTGGCTGGCGTGTGGCGTTCATAAAAGTTTCAAAGCTTATAGACCGATAAGACAAGTGTCACAAAATACTAATAAGCTTACATAACACGATATAGCTGATTAAATATTAATTAGAATTGGAGTACCCTACCGAAGTACTGAAGATTACATGCTATTGAACAGCGGTATCTGTGCTGTGTACCGTGAAATTTTCCGATACACTTGGTACCGGATAGTTTTGGTTGGTTGACATGTAATCAAGCGTCCATAATGCGTTTACTCGGGTCGGGCAAGATAAGCCCAATGACAACACGATCAGTGACCTCCAAATACACGATAATTGCATACATGGATGGTATCGACCTTCCTCTCAATGTACCGTAAACATGATTTGGTGAATAGTAATGTTAACAGAATATTTGCAATAGGCACAGTTAGTTTTAAAATGAAAGTGGAATACATTGGTAAACATGTTTTGGCAAATAATATACGAAATTGTTTAGATGACCGACTCCTTGAAATTTTAAAAGTGCCTGTAAGTGGTCTATTTGAAATAAGTTTACCTTGGACTGAGAATTTTGAATTCTTAAAGACGTAATCTTGAAAGAAACAGACAAAAAACATCCAAACAAAACTACCTACTTCATAGAAACAAATCGTTGAAATAAATTAGTTCTCTAAATATTTATACCGTGGCGTGTAACGAATAAATTACATAGTTACGACATTAAGATATGATATCTCGATTAATTATCTTAATAGAATCAACTGTACAAAGTTTAATACCACATGATGTTACAACTAATTGAGATAAACATACATTTATTTATTTACTGTAAATATGATTACTGTTTATTGCTGTTCGCGTGATTACCTTTATAAGATCATACTTTACAGCTTTATTACACACTTTACACCACAAAATATTCTTTACTTCTTAAAACTGTATGAAAATCTCCCTATTTTCCATTAACATAATTAACTTTCTCATCGTATTTGGAAACAGGATCGTTAATTTTAAGTATGACTCGTTTTGACGTGATATGATTATGTGTCAAGATTTTAAAAACTAAAAGTATTTTCTGTTAATTAAAGTTTCGTAATGTAAGCTCTCAAGTTGTACACGATTCTACAAAACTAACAACCTTATCTATCTCATTTGCATTTACATGTATTGGTTTTACTAAATTGCTATGGCTACGACAACAATCCGAATAACTTAAACATTCAACACTAAAAAGTAAATGTGGTATTGTTTACAAAAAGTTCACGTGAAATGCAATATGGCTGAATATTGACCGCGTCGCGGTAGCCTATGCTTTCCCACCTGAATATGACACCGCTCACACAGTTATAAAAGGACCTAAAACAACTGTAGATAAAAATGAAAAATCAACTTTGATAGACATCTAAATAGGATTTATTATTGCCTAAACGTCGCAATCCGAACCCTCAGTCTGATGGATTAACTGAGCACGGTTGACCCATTAAAACGATCGATTGTTTCCTTATTGTGGTGCCTGCGACGCGTGGTTCTAGTTATAATTACAAAATTCAATATGACTATAATAATATGTGGTAGTATTTTCTCCGAGCGCACGTAATACCGTTTGAAATATGCAAGCGCCGAGATTATCACTGCATGGGCGTGTATGTGTAGTTGTTGCATTATAATTTGATTAGTAATACTAGATATCACACGTAGTAATTTAATCAGCTGCGAGTTTTCAAAGTAAATCTAGATCTGGCTGTGGAAATTAGACGGAAATTTCGCCGTGTTTCGGGGTTAACGAGTAAAATATTCAACATCTCAACTCGTGAAGTTCGCAAGGTCATAGGAGATAGGGTTTGATCAATATCTGCGTAATGAGGTGTCGGTCGACACTGGCGCCATTAAAATCCCGGTGAAAGCACCAACAGAATAAGGAAACTAATTTAAACGACTTGACACTTAGCTGTTAGAGTGAGGTGGAATGGACCACACGCAGCAGAAGAGTGTTGGGAAATTTCACTATGGCATCAGTACTAACTTTTACATTACGCACTTTCCTTTAACTCCATGTATTATCTTAATTAAATGCCAATGAAATCGCAGTTCGTTTTACATCACCCTTTTCTTCGATATCGAATTATCGATACAATTACTTTTCCTCTACGTAGTTTAATACGTTTCTGTAACGTCACTTCTATGACACAATCTTCAATCATTAAAAGTTGTAAGTAACCCTTGTGTAAATCAGAGTTTTACGGCAGAGTGTTATCGCGCCGTCAATTTAGCATGACCATCAGTCTGAACACCGATAGCGGCGAAAATATCCAGTTCTGTATTTCATTACGAGAATACACACAAAATGGCTCAATAAGTTCATGAATTTAATGGCTATAGGTAGTCTTGCTAAATGTTTATTAAGAGATCTTGTCGTACTTGGTAATTTTCATAATTATCACCCTTACAAACCTGATTCACGATAAGCTGGACATATTAGAATATTCTGAATCGTTTGTGAATTTATTCCTGCGCTCCATCAAATTGAAATCTTATCTTGAGCTGTTCGTTCTTCTAATTGTGCAATCAATTTGTTGATTCGAGATTATCGCTGTTGTTTAACATTTAGTTTACATTGGTGGTTTTGTTTGTTTTCAGGTGGTGATCTGCGGTGCGGTGCCATCGATGGTCCGGTCGGTTCGCCTCTACAGCCAGTGCTCCCATATGTACGTCAACGTGTTTCCAAACGGTACCGTCATGGCTCGCTCCGATGGAAACGACCAGCGTAAGTACCTTCTGTATTTACAATTTTACATCCTAGTTAGTACCTATGTGACTTTTACTGCATACTTTGGTGAGTACATCAAATCCTCATTGTGAGAATACTAATAAAGTTGAAAGCAGTAAAATTACTACCATAACTATGATTATAAACTTAAACAACGTAGGTGCTAACAACATTTAGATACAGAATACAACTCAGGAGACGGGGACACATTTGTCCCGTAGTTTCGCCCTATAGTGGGACGGCACTAGAAATAAAAATAATAACAAAGCGAATATTTAAAAAGCAGACAACTTATTAAAAGCAAAAAACCGTACCAATAAAATTACAATCTATCAAAACAAGGAAGTATATAGCAAATTCAGGTTGTAAAACTATATCAGTCCTGACACTGCCAAGCAAACATGATTCACGATGGCCGATTACAATTATCAATTAACTCCAAATGAATTACGAATGTAAGGACAATACAGACATTAGCTGTTGAATAAGTAATGCTGTAATTGACGACAATCAACCGTTTAGTTCGGAAGTGGTTGTTATGCAGAGGTAGACAACACGTGGGCCGCTTATATTTTTTCATGGGGCCGGAAAATTAAACACGTAATTTAAACTTCCTTGGAAAAGAATATTGGCATAGAAACCGCTGCCACGGTTTCTATTGTTATTTTTACAAATGAAACTTCTGCAATAGTAATTGGAGAAATTAATTAAAAAGAAAAATTAGGTTTAGGTTAAAAAAGTAGAGAACAATAAAGTGGAGCTTTTATCACTAAATTAAAGAAAAGGTTGAGCAGCGCTGCTCTATAAATGCCAGGTGTGTCCTTTCGCTTACATTTATTCAGTGTCACCTGAAAACGAAAAGCAAAATGGTGGAACATTATACATTTTTACAGCTGCTTATTCTCGTAGTTAAAGGCACAGACGGGGAATTCCATGAATAAAGAATCGACTTTGGACTTGATGAATAAATTACGTTGTCTGTTCTTAAGCATTGTGTAAATCTGTTGATAGCTACTTCATTACTAATTTATGAGGATTTACATCTATGGGTTATTTTGAGATGTCCATTGATGAGGGTAAATATGCCAGCAATTCCTCTGTAGAAGTTTCCCGAATGGAAAATTAATGTATCAAATTAATGTGTGCAATTGTCAAGCAGCTATGATTAGTTGACTGACTTATCAATAGCCTATCATAGTTTAGGAGTGATTGACAATTTGTCATATTAATTTGTCCTTCGAGAAACCGGAGAGGAGTCTCGGAATCTTAAAGTCTTATGTAACAGCAATGTTATATGCAATATTGGACTCTATTGTCATCATCGGCTTTCAGAAAAAAGGCATTGATTTTTTTAAGAAATTAGAACAGGACCAAACGTCGTGCCTTTAGGAAACCCTTAACTCGTATGGTCTAAAATCTACGAGTAACAATACAAAACATTCTTAAACATGTAAAGAAAGTACTCAAAGATGTACTACGAAGGCTGCATTCGCTAACACAGTAAACGCACTCGGTGTAATAGTGTGTAGGGGCTAGACGTGAGAAACTATAGGAATATGTCAATACTTGACGGGTCAACGGCCAGTCACCGCAACAGGTACAGACCACTGTGCGATATAGTAACGGGTACGGCATTGCTACGGAGTTACGACTGTGAAATGTGACTGTTCTTAGCCTTTCGTATATTTATACCTGGTTTATTAGTGAAATGGACTTAATTCAAGGATTTCTGGAGCTTCTACAGGTGGTGATTGACAGCATGGTGTATGAAAATATTGTTTGGTTTATCGAATTTTCTTACTTGATAAACCATGCTGTATTTTTATTGGTTTGTTTGTAAACAAGATGCATCAGAGCTATCAAGAATTGAGTAGTAGCTGTAGGGTCATAATTGTTGTGTTCGTTATTGTTTTTAGTATTCCATAAATTTGTGTATAGTTTCTTTCTGAAATCTTTGTTGTAGGACTCATGTGAGGCTATAAATTCTAATGTATGTACGTATATGTTAACTTGATTTTATTATGTTTTCTCATATTTCAAAATTTCAAAAAAGAATTTTAAAAATCCTAGTAGTCACCGATGAATCTTTATAGTCGGGTCTGTCGGGTCATGAGTTTTTATTAGATCTTCAAGTGCATAATGGTTTCTGTTAGGTACAAACTTTTATTGCAATAATTTATAACAAAAACCCTCACGACGATGTTTTTTGCTATAAACCCGGCGATAATTTAAGTCTTAACAACTTTTTGGTTATTTTCTATCATTATTCCTCCCAGTTCCAACAAAAACATTTGCAAAAACTCCCCTAACGACATCGGCGATAAATCGACGACTTTTTCTATTTATACAAGACTTGGCTTTTAAGCTGAGCTTGGCGAAGTGAAGGGCTTTCATTTTTTCTATTATTTGACGAAAGTAGTGTTCGCGAATATGTAATACTATTCTTACTTGCGAATTACTTAATGTTTGTGTTAGAGCGACGCAACTTTGAACGTCATCGTTTGTTTTGCTTTCACATTTCGTTATTTTTAGACTTTGCTTATCACGAGTGTTTTGTGTAATAAGCTAACATTATTTTCGTTTTTTTTGGCGTTCCGTAACCAAATTATACCCACGGGACTCTATTACTAAGCCTTCGCTGGCCGTCTGTCTGTCGGCGGAGCAGTATCTTATGAACCGTAATCGGAAGAGTTAAAATTTTCACAGTGTGTGTATTACTATGGCCGTTATAATAACAAAACAAAGTTAAAAATAAAATGGGGTCATCCTACAAGAAACCTGTTATTTTTGTGTAGTGTTTAAATGTTGTACAATGGTACGGAACCCTCCGTGTGCGAATTCGCACTTGGCAGGTTTTTCTGAAATGTTTTACTTCGAAACTTCGTTTTTGAATAGAAATTATTTTCAGAATCTGCTTCTTGTTTTGAAATATTCGATTGTATTGCGCTGCAAATTGCATTTTAAATATTCATTATTTTATTTAACACAGCGTATTCTGAATAAGTGCCAAGTTCTGTTTTTCAATTAAGTCTTCTCTTTTTGCTGTTGTTCGTTCTATCTTGAAGTAGAGGCGCTAAAAGATTCAGTGAATGGATGTTTATTAAAATTTCATTATTTCGATCAATATTATTTTTCTTCGTACTTATGTGCCCGTATCGTTGGCATATTATAATTATTAGTAAGCCCAAAAGGGTCTTTGTTTGAAATCACAGAAAGGAATTTGATGATTACGAAGCATGCAGGCATATTGTTGTAGTGTCTTTTATCTACCTAATTGAAATCGTCTTCGTCCTATTGAACTTTCAACTTTCTCATTGGCAGAACAAAGTTGAAATTGCTTTGTTTGGTGGTTTTGAGTAGTTATGCTTTATGCACAGTACAACATCTTTCTATTGTGAAGTTCACATTACATCGTACGACGGTCATACAACCAGTGACCCAATAATGCCCGCGACAGTTTCATATCAGCATTTTGACACGTAATTTAATTATGAAGATGTTTGCTTTACAATAATTGCGTCACCCACATACAGTTCATTACAACATAAATCGATCATAAATTCTAATATCAAAATTAGTTGCCACTTAAAAAAATACCGACACTCAATAATGTTATACATTACGTAGGTAGGTACATTTTTTTACATAACATCAATAAATAATACAGAGCGGAAAGCTATTAATTTAATATGAACAATAATCGCGTGAGAATAAACATTTATTTGTTGCCAGAGTAAAAAATTTAATCACTTGACCCGTGTTAGCATACGTGTTAGTTGTGAGGCAATAAAAGAAACTACACAGCCAATATTAAATTTAACGATTTAATATTGCATCGCCAGTTTGGTATGATCTCTAGATTATGATTGTCTATATGAAAATACTAATGGAATGTGGTTCAACTGAATTTGGTCGGTTGTACTCTTCGGACACATTGCACCGCCTACCACCGAATACTGCGTGAAATATGTGACGCTTTTTAATTAAAATTAGATTCGAAGGCACTGATAACGAAATTTAATTATTCCCATCGCGTTAGAAACAGTGACTGGTTGGAACTAACGGCAACAGTGCGGATGCCGCGGGCTTCAAGATATATTTTTGAAAATGGAACTTGGTTAAATATTTATGACGCTTTGTGTCACCAATAAACAGGTTTTATAAAACAAATGGGATTGATTTTATTAATCGATTAGTAATTCAAATGTAGAACACTGGAACATGAATCACATTCTTGTAAGGAACAAGTTTTTGTTTTTGTTTTTTATCATTTAATTTACTTTCACTATAAATAATAAATGATTTGAGAAAGAAATGTTGGTCTGTCTTGTCAAAAATAATTTATTGTTGACTAAGATAAATTGCAAGATTAGTGCAGAGTAAAACGTAATTACAAAAATTCTGAAAAAAAACGCACGCTTAATAAAAACTATCAAAGGAAAAAAGCGTAGTGCGTAGATGTCTCGCTCAGTCCTTTCTGGTTAAAACATCTTCAACGGAAACCAAAAGCTCTTAAACTTTGATAACTCACACGGTGGTTTATTTTTTTGGCAATTCATCGAAGATTGTTTGGCGGAACGAAAATTATATAAAATCAATCGACGTAGGCGGTACGGCGCCTACCTAAATTAAGTTGTTACGTTTAAAACATAATAATGAAGGCCCATAAGTTCCTCTGTTTCGCAAAAAAATATACCACACACACGATCCTAAGCTTCAATAATGTGGTATAATTTAATAGGGAATTAATAAAGTAATTTGCGCGCGCGTCGAAAAAACATTCGAATTTAGAACGTCTGTTAAGTTCGAAATTCGAATGCTTTTTTCTTACACATGCGTTCAAAGAAGATGGCTAAAATGATGGGTGACTTTTTGATAGATTCGATTTTGTTTTCTTTAAATGAGTGTGTTTTTTGTTTGTATTATGTAGTGATTATAGACGGTTTGTTTGTAGTATGTAGTTAACTGCAAAAAACTTGGTGATAACGTTTGATGTTTTTGTTAATAAGTAGGTAAGTGGCGTGACTTGCATACTCCTTTGCAAGTTTTATATTTTTTTAAACTAAAGGTAAACAAACAAAGTCAGTAGTGCTCTTCAATGTTTCAAATATATTGTTTAATTAATCACTATTGTGTTTTTATATAATTCAATAACATAGACAGGATAGTTAAAATGTTGCTGTCAGAATCGAATTATAATGATTTCTGTAAGTACAATAATTAATATTTTACACTCATAACTATAATTCTTAATAAAACAATACTTAATTTATATTATTCATGAACTGTGTGCCAAAGTTCTTTATCATTGGTACATTTTTATTACGTATTTCAATTAATGCTAGTTGATTGGAATTTCAGGCATATTAATTTAATCAAAATAGCAGACAGATACAGTTTATCTGTTGTTTTATTGCTATTATTATAACATGTGTTCAACAATTACACGTTGGGTGGTCTTGCGTGTATTTCCAGTGTTGATGTCGCGAAAAAAAACCGCTGTTTTGTAAACATTCGTACTTTGTTGGATATGTTATTGTGAAGGGAATGCGTGGTGAGTACTTTTTTTGGCCGCCACTTTAAATTGGCACACTTTGAAAGTGCGAAAGAATTATTTTGATTTTGTATTTTCGGTGGACTCGTAGGTAGTACTTTTTATAATTAGACACCTAAGGTTACTAATTTATTGAGACATTAATTAGATATTAGATTACGATCATTCTCAAAATTTCGTAGAATTGTGAAAAAATAACCTTAACGTTTAGACGTTAAGGTTATTTTTTCTAAATAAAATTCGAAATTTATAATAGCAATGTATTTTTTAAATTTATTAATTAGGATACAGGCAGTTTATTCATGATAAGGAAATTGATACTTGAAAACTGTCACAACATCGAAACAAAACGATTTTATCGTATCTTTAAGAGTTTCGGCTGAATTCGGCATTTATCTACATATGCGTTTGACCTGATTCCGATTGCCACAACAATCCGTATCACAAGATAACATAATACAGTTCAAATCACTCCTATTGTTTAAAGTTTAAAGATCATTTTTGCTTGGCAGCGTTACGTTACAAAGGTTGTCAATGCAATATTGACATAGTTTTTCGTAGATCGTCATGGATTTTGTCCACTCCTGTGAAGTCTAGATTTGTCAGACGCATTAGTCATGTATCGATACTGGGTAAATTTTTTGTGTTTTTTAAGACATATCCACTTAGATATATACCTACAAATTGACCTATATTTTGTAGCTAGTTAAACAGAATACAGTATAAAGAATACAGAAGCTACTAGTCAAAGATCTCAGTGTCGCTATAATTATGTCATTTTAGCATAGCTTTAAAACATAGGTACTTACCTTCTTATATAAAAACTAGCCGTCATATTTAACGTGAGTAAGATATATTTTATTATTGGAAAAGAGATTTTTATTAAAATTTGCATTATACAAGTATGAAAATTGCATATTTCTTTAATTATCTTAACATATTCCTCAAAAGATATGCTAAAATGACGCAAGTCTGGAATCTCAGTCCATACGTACCTTCTTTGAACTACGAAAATAGTACTATATAGTAGTACCTAATGTTTCTAAGTTCCTATGACCCGCATCTTAACCTATTCACAACAAAATGTATTGAACAAACAACACAGTAATCACTGGAATACCTCACACTATTATATCATACACATTATGACCTTATCGCCATTTTGCGAATATTGGAGATCAGACTAGGGGGCGTCTAGTGTGTCATGTGCCAGATTCTACGTAAACACTGATAGTTTAGGGGTGTACCACAGAACAAATAAAAAAACATACATACAGTTTTTTTTTAATATTTTCATACTTAACAAAAATATCAAAATAATAAAATTCTTTAAAAATACACACTGTAGACCATAAATTATCCTCTTTTTTGTTGCCGGTTGAAAAATTGCACCTTCTGACCAATTTGTCTCTCTTTTTAAGGTGAGCACTACACTTCAAAAAACAAGAACACTACTACTATTACTTTTTTGTGTTTCTGCTGTGTTAAATATCTAAAAATTAGCTTTAGAAGTTTTGACATTAATTTTATTCCACAAATTTCAGCAAGAAATGTATACTTTGTAGATATTAAAATTTAGTGAAATTCTTCCGAAAGTGTACAAAAATCGACCTCTATCTATTTAAAAAAAATCTGAAGATTACAGAAATCTCTAGTGACAAAAAAAGCACCTAAAAATTTCATAGCTACCTGAGAGTTCCCTAACCATATTGTAAAGGTATCAGGCATATCTCGTATTAGTGTCAATGCCACATAATGTTTGTGGTCACATAATCTAGTCAGACTAGACGGTAACTTGATATTAGTATCTTAAGCTAATGTAATGTATTACTGGTCTTAGGATGCGATTAGACAGAATCCGCTGTACACACCGCATGTATTTTAGGAACATCATTATCATTTGTAATACTTAATGAATATGACAGTTCTATTATGCCATAAATTTTAATTAACGAATGTCTGAAACCGCCAATCCGCCTTGAGCACGTCCGTTGGTCAATGCTTGTGCCGTTTCTTTATGAGAGGAGACCTTTGTCCTGCAGTGGGATAACAATAGGCTAGTATTATTATTATTAATTAGCGAACTACTTGCGTCTTTGACCGCGTGACTTATTTCACCACCACCGTTAAATTACGTCTTTCGTTACTGCTCCGTTTGTGTTTGTCGTAGCGTGATGTTATACAGCATATGGCACTCAAAAATTACGTGGCTTTCTATGGGTAAAAGAATTTCCAAAATCGGTTCAGTAGATCCAGAGATTAGCCTCAAAAACCTCACAAAGTCTCAATTTTACTTCTTTATGATATTAGTAGATTTACATTGGGCGTTGAGCTGTTTGGGTTTGGTAAAAAAAATATTGCACCTTCAATACATTCGATGTTATAATGTCAAATATAATTTTATTCTTCCCTCAAAATTACAAAAGAGAAGTTTAAAATTAAAAGTCACGATTAACGATCTATTTTAAGGTTTCGACTTTAAGTTATTTTTAAAGTTTCTGTATTAGTTTTTTGCCAGTTCTATAGTGACTTCTACTTTTGTATTCTTCAAAAGTTATTCAGACGCTTCAAAAAAGATCATTAGGCAAACTAAAATTAAGTTCATTCTCGGAATCTAGATGGTTAATTTTAACATCACCAAGAAAATCTTTTCTTCACATTTTTTGTCACTTCAAGTTCACGGAAAACCAGTAGCTTCTGACATTTGAAGTATTGATACTCGACGTGCCAAGATATTTGTAATATTCAAATTATTAAACGTTTGTTACAAAACCGTCGCCGCCGATGTGAAACCGCCTTAAAATGTCAGGATTCTTGCAAAGTGGTAAACTGTTTTGATTTGTGACGTATTTAATTAAACACAAGGAAGATTGACAAGAAAAGATGTATAAGGCTTTATAGCAAGTAATCCATACAATAAAAGACATAATAGTCGACCATTGTACCTATAGAACAGTTCCACGAATAAATGATTATATACGTATATTCACGTGATTTTATAGGAATGTACAGTAAACAATTCCTTGGTGTATGTTTACTGCTGTATTCATAGTTTTCAATCCGACCCGTTGTGGCCTAGGTCGAGCAAAGTAATTTTGAATTCCCATTAGGAATTTCTCTGTAGCAGCCCGGACTTTAAAAGTTGGTGGTGTGCCTTTGAAAGCACGTAAAATCATTGGTCCTGCGCGTAATCTCTCCCCGGCCGTGTTCGATTACAGTCTCATCGGGCTATGAGAGTGAGGGAAGAGGGAGTGCACCTATGTTTGCGCATACAATCGGCACTAAATACCACCTATGTATGAACGAGTACTTGGCTAGTCTCCATTGAGATTAGCTGCTGTGACCAAAATTTTGTTAACATTTTGTTAAACAACGATGCTAAAATGAGTGTGCGAGACGAAACGTGGAATACGACACGTATTTCTGACTCCAATTCAAAATGTGCAGGTAATTTTTGTATCAATAATTAAGTTTGTTAGAATAGGTAGGTATTGATTCAACGAATCCAGTGTCATTTCTGTCAAGTTACTCATTGTTTTTCACACCTTGCTAATGTATTCTTGTAATCCTCAGATTTCGTAGTAGGTGTAGTTTTTTAAATACCCTTGAAAATTGTATGATGACTAATGGTTATGATGATTTCCCCAAAAACGCAGTGATTAATATCGAATTTCTATCAACGATTTGATACTTCCGCCACGTGTTTTTAAAACAGATGAAAATACTGTGACGGTTTCCAATTATCAGTCAATTCCATTTTCCAGGAAAATCCCCTTATCCAATACTTGATCCGCAAAATAGCAATCTTCTTCTTTAGCCCGTCTCTCATTACCGAGAGTGGTGATCACTGAGTGTTCCGATTGGACACTTCGTCTCCGTCCATTCTTTTCCATTGATAGCTACCGTCTAGATATGTTTGTGGAAATTTTACTAGGGATGGCTGTTTCATCAGTTTAAGTACTATGAACCTATGAGGTAAATTTTCTCTTTTGACGTTACATTTTAACAATTAAGATAATCTTAGAACCGAAAAGTTAACTCAGACATATTTACTTACGAAGTTTAGATGACACAACATACCATCAAGCCTGTATTCCCCGAAGGGTTAGGTGGAAGTGCACTAAAGTAAACCCACAGTGTGCCGGAAATTCAGAAGAATTTTCCAAAAAATTCTCCATAACCAAAACCAAAAGCAAAATTCGAAACTGCTACTAATCCGACTCTAGATTTTCCCAAGCATGTTGAAAAGAAAGCACACCAACAAATAATTCATAACTTTCATAAGTATGAAGTCGTCTAAGATTAAGATAGAGGCAGACTAAAGGATTTCAATAGCGCGCGTAATCCCTGTTTATAGTGCCTCTGTAAGTACATATCCTGTCGCCGAGAAGGCGCTAGGTGCACGTCTCCATTGTCACACTGGAGATAGTCAAACACGTCCTAATTATGACGATAAAAGAGAAAGACGGTGACTGAAGGCAAAATCTAGTCGCAATCTCATCTCAGTGACAATGAATGTCAAAAGCTGGTCAAAATGAAGGCAAATATTGCAATTTTATTTTTGATTAATTGAGACAGAGATTAAACTTATGAGAAATTCCCATCACACAGGTAGTGTAAGAAGACAAGAATGAAAAGGCGAATTGAAAGCAAATGGTGTAAGAGATTATCTTTTTTTGGTAAACCTGGTTTTAAGTTACAGATGAGTAGGGAAATTGTCGGTGCAAATCAAATGCACTTCTTTGACGAATTGTTTGATTTCTATGTTTTTATAAAAAAATCCTACAAGACACCAATGTTGTAAATACTAATCACGCGCAAGTCTTTCTAAAAAAAAAAACTACAATTTCATTGAAGTGTTGACATTCAGTCCTAACCCTAAATATCGGAAGTACTTAACACTGGAAACACGCCCGCTACTAAAGCGGTCCGGAATTTAACACAAGATTCCCGACAAATACTTACCTACCGCAGCGTCAGTATCCTGTCGGATTTGGTCAGATTACGCGCGTTATCCGCAGGGTTAAGACGCTTCTTACGCGCTTATACCAGTTATATCTGTTTATCTGTCTACTACGGCTCTGTTAACTGGGATTTCGCTTTATCAACAACTGTAATTAGTATGTGGGAATCCGGTTGGTTAATTTAAATGGGGCTGGCGCCGGCGTGTGTTTAATTCTAATTTTATGTATTGAATGTCTCTTTTTAATTTAATGGTGGTATTATTGGCAGCGTTTTGTAAAAGTTTATGAGATTCAGGGGCTCATTTGTAACTAAGCAGCTAGTTTATTTTTAGGGAGTTCGTACCTAAAATGAGATCCATGAGACCCACTGTCTGTCTGCCACCCTAAGCCGAGGTTCGTACCCCACAGGGGGTGCCTTTGGAATGTAGTCGCTATTTAAGCCCTGGGTAGAGGCCTTAAGTTCAAAGGCAACCACAGGAAAGTCCGATTAAGGAGTACACACCTCTTAGGTTGAACTAAAAGGTTTCATTTCGAATAAAAAAAAACGTTTGTCTGTCATACGGTTGTATCTTATAAACCGCAATATTTAGGCACATAAAATTTCACAGTACTTACATCTAGTACCGTTATAACGAAAATTCATAAAAATGAAATAAATAAAAAAAGATAAACATTAAAGGGGGGAAGGGAGGGGGGGGTCTTCATATAATAAACGTGTTTTTTTTTGTATGTAGAGTTAAATATTGGACGGAGGCACAAAACCCTTCGTGAGCGAGTCCTACTTGCACTGGGCCCATTATAAAAAAAATACACTATTTCTTTCTATAGAACACATAATATGTACCAAACTTTAACAGTCAACACCTCATTGAACATTATCATAACGTGGATACGTCAAACTGTTACGTAAACCAATGTTTACAAGCAGATTACAATGTCCAAGGCTATGAACAAAGTCGTTTACTATCAAATTATTACAGACATGCTGGCAACACTACATGTGGCATAAAGTAGTTTCTTACAATATCTAATTAACATCAAACAATTCTAAGAATATTATTGAATTGTAAAATTTCAGACTATTCGTGTTTAGAGAGAGAGCTAGAAGGTGCAAAGTAGTAGCCTATTACTAAGACTCGTCTCTAGTACGAACGCATTAACATAAAAGTATTTGATTTGAGTCGATTGGAGAGACGGATAATCTTTTTTATGTCTGTACCCTACGCTTTCCCACTGCTAGGCAAAGGACTATATGTTGATACATATACTCTTTCATCGTGTTATAGCATGTTATTAATTACACATGTGTATGAATAAAGTCTACAAAGTAATTGAAAATAATGTAGAAAACGCATTTACTTCACACGAAAAACCTAGTGTTTTATGACAAATTAATGTCTTGAATTCTGCATTCTAAATTCATTAAATTCTACAAATTTTACATAATTATCTAATAATGTACTCTTAAGGGTGATGGATCGATCTACGGGCTTCAGTTTTATCAGATCTTACGTCAGCTGTTATCAATACTTTCATTCATAAAAGCCATACCCTGAAATCATCTTACGTGTAATAGGATTAGTATAAATACTAATTTTCTGTTGTTACCCAAAACAATGATAATAAACTCTAGGTGTTTCGTAATAGGATTACAATTTCAGTATCATCGATTTAAGAGTCACAAATGACATAAGTGGTGAGCTAATGCGACTCATTAATTTAATAAATTACTATATTATAAGTACTTTTCTACTTCCTTTTATTCTGACTGAATCCCGACTACAGTGGCCATTATCAATGTAGACTAGTACAGTACACGGAAAATATTGCGCACAAGGGCGTGCACAGGGCCATTCCCTCTTCTCGAACTCTCAGATCCCGACAAGACCGGGAAAGATCAGGCGCAGGACCAACGACATTTCATGCGTACGGGCTGCTACTGAGAAATTCCTAATGGAAAAACTCAATTACTCATTTTCAAACACAGATTAAAGAACATAATTATTTCCAATATTACTTTACCAATGCCGCTGTTTGACGGGCAGGTAAATAACCTACAGTTTATAGGTAGGAGATGTGAGCTATCGAATTATCTTTGAATTCAACACGGAAAAAGTCGCAGGCAAAAGTTAGTAAATAACAAATGTACGAGTAAGTAATCGTTAACGCGATAGAAAGAGATGTTGCTCTAGCTAGAGAATTCAGGTAACAAGTACAAAGATTACGGCGATATCGCTATCGGTTCGATAACCAGTCATTGACCCGATACTAGCGGCTAACTACCAAATATTTATACTTACTTTCTAGAAAGTTCATAATATTGTGTGTTTGTAATGTTAAGGATATTATTATTTGAAAGTTGGTTCTTTCTTTTTCTTTAAAAACAATATCATTTGTTTTTTTTTTGCCATTTTCTTTTTATTTATTTTATTAATGATGGGTGCGTTTATTTAAAAAAAAATGGTTAGTCAGCAAATTATTTCTTCACAGAGTGTCAGACTCTTACTGTCTAAAACCCATCCGTGTTCCTCCTAATGCCCTTTCAGTTCTAGGGCCGCGTCGAGTCTTTCAAACAAATTCCGCAACTGATGCTGGGTGTAGGCCTCTTAGGTACGCCTTTTTATTCGTCCTCGTTTTAAAAAGTAAAATCCACGGTACCCAAGCTACACTGTGTCTAGTTTTAAAGGTTACTGAGTTCAGTTCTGGAATATAGTTATTGGAGTTAGGATAGCTATAGAAGCGGTATCGGCCATTTAGTGTTGCAGAGTAAATTATCGACACTGATATCATATAGGCGCAAGCAGCTCTGTCTGACTGTGTTTGTTATCTCATCATGACAAAACCACAAAACCGATTGTATTGAAACTTGTGAAAGAAGTAGAAGAAGCTTAGGATTTGGATAGAAACAAGCTAATTATAAATCCGTGACTTAATAAGCTAATTATAAATAATTATTATTCTGTGACTTTGTCTGCGGTCGCGTTAACCGATAGTCATACAGATGAAGTCGCAGGGAAGGTGACCAGTTTCTACCCATTTCGACAAAGACTTGTTAACTTACATAAAAAATATATCGTATTGTTTGTCTACACCAACTATCAATTACTAGGAGCTAACTATTCTACCAAGTATGAAGAAGCTTCAAGTGAAATTACAAGCGTCTGTCGGCACTTCAAAGCATGTTTACCTAACCGACTCGAGATTATGTTGTCTTTACAAAATTAGCCTATTACGGAGGTTGGGCAATGTTTACTCACTTCGTTACGTCTGAAAGAAAGTCCCATCGACCTTAAGTCGGCCATACGAGCCGTGAGGTCAACCTACAAAAGTTTTTGCGTAAACATGGAACATGGGAAACAAATATTTGGGTGTGAAAAACTATGATGAGTGATGTGAAATGAAAATTAGTTCCAACATATCTCTTTGCTTACTAAAGGTCAATGCCTACTACGGCTCATTATAACTGCACGGTTTTGACTTAGCAAATAGTTTGCCAATCAATTTAGGAATTTAAATCGTGTGCGTTAAAATATTTTTTATATTGACAAGCAAAAAAGGTGACGGCTCGCGGTTGGCGCGCGTGCAGCTAATGTTGTTGCTGTGTTGCTTATGTTGTTCCTGTGTTGTTTTTCAGAAGCAGCTCGGTTATAACAAAAGCAAAGTTCGCCCCCTATTTCATGAGGCTTTGATCTACAGTATTCAATGCAGATGAACGTTATATAAACTAAATACAAAAAAAAAACCCACAAAAATTGTACAAACAATTTTTTTATCATGAGAACATTATTTGTCTTATGATGTAGTAATACTTGTAGGCATTGTAAAACTAGGTCTACATGTAAACAATGATTTTGTAGTTTTTTTTATTTGATCTATCAGCTATGATAAGTAGATTTGTTATGTAATTTTAGTTGATAAAAATGTGAGGATCTAGTTTACTGTCTATGGTAACTTAAATGTTCAGGTGGCGGAACATTAAACCATTTTATTTGTTTTTTTTTTTTTTTGTAATATTTAGTATGGGTATAACGTAAGTTTTCCAAAGGTTTCTTAACAAAATGTTTGCAGCAATGAAATAATCGTAACTAATATTATAAATGCGAAAGTAAGTTTGTTTGTTACCTTTTCACGCATAAACTACTGAACCGATAATTTTTAAAATATTGCATATACGTTGTCAGGTGTACAGAAACGGACATAGGGTATGTTTCATCAAAAGTACTATCCTCGAGGAAAGTAACAATAATGTTCTTACAATAATAGATGGCGCCACGTGTTTTTCGAATCATGATTGAATTTGAAATATAACCGACATTTAACTGGACGAAGTCGAGGGCAAAAGTTGGTAATAACAATAAAAAAAACTAAATCGTAAAGGTCGTAGTACATAGTACCTACTCTCTGATTTCTGCGTACACATGAAAATTAGTTTGAGGGTGATCGTACCAACGTAAAACAAAATAATTACCAAAAACTAATCCCAGGACTAAACTAATCTTAACAATTAAGAAGTTAATTACATTAAAATGTCACGTGTGGATGTCTCTATGTACAAATACGGATTAGATAATAAAGAACGTTAAAACACGGCTCCTTGTTATCTTTGCCGTAATAACAAGTGTCGTAAAAGCAAAAGAAAATATTTAGGTAAGCTATTACGTCCTTAATACTACAGATTAACATTTTTCGTGTACAATGATTGTGTGAATGTTTTGAATATGATGTAGGTACGTATCTACTACGCAATGTTGTGAATTTATAACATTCTCTAGACCGATTTCATCAATGCAGCAAGCCTCAATGCAGACTAGCAAAGTAAGGAGGAGGTATTATAGTGGACGAGTGTATGCGTACGCACAGGTGCACTCCTTCTCTCATTCTCATAGTTTGGTTGGACGGCACTTCGACACGGCCGGGAAGAGATCGGCGTAGGACCAACAACTTAACGTGCTTTCCGAGGTGCGTGGTTGTCACTCCGCCAACTTAAACTCCAGCTACTGAGAAATTCCTAATGGACAAACCTAATAACAATTTCGCCCGGCCTGGGAATCGAACCCAGGACCTCACGCTCAGCAGTCACGTCAGCTCGCGACCACGAGAATAATGGGGCAGTTTAATTATTACGAAAAATCGTTTATTTAATCAGCCACCCTTGAAAACTGACAGTCAATCGATTCTCTCACAAACGTTTTGTTTCTAATAGCTACACTATCCAATATGTCCACTTTCACACACACATGCCCATTCACAAGTCACACCGAAATTATAACGAATTTATGTTCCGTTGGAGTCAAAGCATTTTTATTTCTTTTAATGTTAATTGAAATGACACGGCCGGTGTCACAGGCGGCCGTGTCCGAGTACATAGTTTTATTTTATTAATTCTTTTTATACGATACACAGCGAGTTTGGTTTTCGAATTCCAAAAGTACTTTGACTTTTCTCTTTTATATGTTATCTATCGATAATTGTGTCTGCTTACATGGCGAGACAGTTATTATTACTTTTTGAAACGCGCGAGAAGAATAATATTTTCTGTTGTTTTGCGCATTTCAGTGATAAATGTTAAGCAGAAATCCACACATATCGTAAATATTTGGCATTGAAATATGTCGATAAAGATTGGGAGCACTCAATGCCACTGTTAAATCTTTCCACTTAAATTTTATTTCAGTTATCAGGACGCCTCATAAAACTCCAGATTTATTAGTAACTTTATCAATTCAATTTAAAACAATGTGTGTGGTCAAAATAAAATATTTCACAATATCACTCAGTTCATAATGTCAATGTCGATAAGTGAGCCGTCATTAAAATAAAATGCTTTTGTAGATATTACGTTAAATATGATAAAAACTTCAGCTGGAGTATAGACGATGTGTCTCTGTTTATATTTTGTTTGACCTAGTACTAGAACTCATATTAAAATGAATTGAGATAATGAATGCCAGCTGTCATATTAAACAAATATTAATTAAACAATGATTAGAATTATTATAAGTAGATAAATACGTTATCTAACCAGAATATTTCCATAAAATTTTCCTAGATGTTAAATAAAAACACTTAGAAAAATAATGTTCAAAGGAAGATTTAAATATTCGTCCGGCATGTAACCTGCTCTTAACTTACCATGTATTGAATGTCCGGCAATAGATTAATATTTATCGACATTTTATTTTTGTACTTTATTAGTGTTCAAATATCATTAACGATTAGTTTGTTGCACCTGACTCCGTTCGTAACCCTTCTACAATATAAATTGAATTTATTACGTGAGCACGGCCATCGGCGTTGTTTGAAATTAGAAAATATGCACCTGGGGTGTCGTTATTACTCCGAGCAGGAGTAAAGATCGGGAATTCTTTGAATATTTACTTTCTATTCATTAATTCCTTCTCATATGAGTTAATTAATTCTTCTTCGGGAAGAAAGTTTGATTTATGTTCCATTAGTTGGTGTTTGTTGTAGTAATATTAGTGTTTCTTAATGTGAACAGCATTTTTTAATAAACAAATGAGAGTAATAAAAATATTAACTGTTGATACAACATTTCTTTCATTCATGACGGGGGATTTAAGAACTGTGTTTAAAAATAGTTTGTTTTAAGTGTTATTTTCTATTGTTTCAGCGAATCTCACCATCAGTACGCGCGGTTTCATCAGCCTAGAACTGCTCATCCACTCTCCAATGCAGGACATGTACCTGTGCTTCAACCGGTCCCGGCTAGTAGGCAGACGATTGGTAAGTATCAACACACACTTCAACCTATCCCAGCTCTAACATACTTCATTTTCTTAACTCTTGATATTCAAAACTCGTTTTATTGTCAACAGACACGCTTCCAAGCGGAGAGACAACCCAACTGCCTGTTCAAAGAGGAATTTGTGGACGGCTACAACAGATACCACCTGGTGAAGAACGAGGACCGCTACATAGGGTTCAACCGGCGGGGCCTGCAGCTGCGGCGCGGCAAGAGTCGCCTCACGGAGCGACTGCACAAGTGTTTCTCTTTCATGAAGGAGGCCCACGACTTCGATATAAACAGGCACAACATTATGCGCGCCGGCGACCAGCCCAAGTGGCGCCCGCAGCGTAGGCTCCGGCCGTCGCTGAACTCTATCAAGCCGCCGTGCCACGGCACGCGCCACCACCACGGCCGGGCCCAGAGGCGGCGGAACTGCGACGGCACGTAGGCCCCAAGCACCTCAACACATTAGCAGCTCATTTACGCTTCAACGCTTCGCGCGTTCCGTTGCCAGCTGTCGATGGACATTGTGAGTGGACAGAGTATTAGTCAACTATCGCAGTATTATTACAGTGACGTGGACTGGATAGCGTTAGGTTAGCTCGGCCGCGGTGGCCGCGGCGTTTCAAACGCCGCATGAATGGTAGCTGAAGCGAGAGAGCAAACATTTGAATGGGGAAAAAAACGCCGAGCCGGGACGACGTCCGGAGCTGTGAAATTCCTTAAGGTCGTGTAACATCGTGGCGCTCGTTTGCTCTTGTGCCAGCGGTCGGACTCGTGCTCTAAAAGGAAAAAAGGTTTTCTGTGGAAAGAGCAAATAGTAGTCTCGCCAGTCACGAGTGTTCCGCCGGACCACCGCTGGCGGAGGCAGGCGTCGCGGGAACCACTCGGGGAACGCGCCGCGTCGGCAGTCTGTGAAGCCCTCGATGGCACCGGCTGGCTCGCCATCAGTGTAGCAAAACGCCTTTACGTCAATTCTCAGTGTGTTATTATTTAAAACGCTTTACTATTAAGTACGGATCGTGTTATCTGCTTGTAAATATAATAAAATAATTGTGTTTACTTATTTATCAAACAAAAAGTTAATCAGAAATTTGTAAACGTAGGTGTTAGATGTAAAGTTGTATTAAAATGTTTTGTATTTAATTATGGGTATTTAATCTATCCGACCAACCGCTCTCTTGTGATTAGCCACAGTCGCTATGACCTAGTTTTCTTTACTAACTCCATGTACTGAAACTTTTTTCCTTACTAATGTTCATTTGAATATATTTTCCGGTCGATATGTGAATTTTGATTGTATGATTTCGAGCGCTTTGTATATATTATTTTAAGAGTTTGTATGAGAGTGATAGGTATTTGAATCTCTTTTGTCGAAATCTTCTCGATTTCTGGCGATTCTTATGACGTTTTTTTCAATAATAAAGTTGCCAGTTTTATTGTCCATTTGAGCTGAAGAAGGCGTCAGTATCGAGTGGTCTGCTGTTATCCATATGTTCGTCACCGTTAATACATATAAAGGACATTATAATCTTAATATTTTAATAAGATCTGTGCCATAGTGTGGTGGCAGTGTATCTATGTGTTCGCATTATAGCTAGTGTGTTAATTTTGTCTGTAAACTTGGAGTAGATAAAAATATTTAACTTAAGAAGATATTACAGAATTTTATCAAACTGTGTAGTCATTTTCAAAGGGAACATATGGATTATGACGTAATTTTCTTATAAGCAGTATTCAAATATAATTTTAGTGAAAATGGGAAATTTGTCGACACCAAATTACCTTCAAATGTGCCCACCCCAGAACAAATGCGTACAGTACTGTATACCTGTTGAAAATGATTGCAGAGGTCAACAAAAAATTTAGTGAAAATAATATTTGTATCATGTACCCAGTGTATAGTCAACCAGGGTAATAGTTCATGCAAAGGGTAATTAGTATCAGATGAAAGAAAGAAGAAAATTTACCCTTTCCAATTACCCCTTGTCTACAATTACCCTGGTTTACCCTATATTCAAATTATAAACGTATCGATTAATGTAGAACATTATACCGGAGTGAATAACCCTGTAATTACAATAACGGAATAACTAGCAAGGTTTTTCAACTTTTCATTTAAGGCTTTTTACAAGAGTCATTTACCTGCTTGGCACCATTTGAAATTCAACTTTGAAAGGAGTACAATGAACTAAAATGTTCTTCACTCATTATAATGTTCGACATTAGTCAATAAAGCGTCGCGGAGACGTTGTCACCATTCAGTCTATGTATTAAGTATATCTGTTGCTTTACATTCCACCATTATCCTATAGAATATAATACATAGAAGACGAACCGTAAAAGACATTGAAACATTCCAAACAATGTTGTGTAAAATAGTTTACAAAATATGCGCTTAAATACATAATAAAATTGTTATAATAACTTGACACTGTCTTATGTATTACTGTGTCTAATTATAAGTATTCAGATGCTGAGAACGAAATATAATTGCTAAGAAAAATTACGAAATTAAATCATATTTAACTCGCATTTCTTGTGTTATTTCATCCCTGAAAACGTAGGTAATTATAAATATTGATGATTTTATATCGACAAGGATATACTTTTAAATCCGTGCCAAAGGACCACTTATTTCAGACTTGTTTCAATTTCTTCCAATTTCAGTTAGGCTGTAGGTGTACCTGCAATCAACAAAAACCTGTCTTGTATTTCGCTAACTACTGAGAATGTACACAAGTAAACCATTCTTACATTATAATAAAATTCCTGAAATCTGATACCGCTCTCAATGAATATTTACCCAAAAGTAGCAAGACGGGTGCGGCCACAAAAAAGGCGATATTTCCAATAATCTCGCCGGAAGAGGGTGTTTGTGGGTAAAATGTAACATTTAGAACAAACAGGGTAAAGTGGGGCTAACAGGGCGTGATGCCGTCGCCGCGCGTGTGCGCTCTCCGATTAGCACCTACCTACGTCGGTGCACAGAGTAAGATAAGAACAGAGATAACAACTACTTGCCTAGGAAAAGTGTTTGTAAATATTATGGTGTTACAACAAATGTAAGTATTATAAATGTGTCTTTTGTGTAAAAGGAATAATGGTACAAAATATTCTGCTGCTATTAAAGACGAAAAAATAAATACATAAAATAATCTACCTTCAGTACCTTCCACTATTAATAAATATATTGAAAAGTGACTGATGCACAGACAGAAGAAGTATTATAAAGCCCTAAAAAGCAGAGGAAAAGTGTAGTTCAAGAAAAGGGGCGCAAACAAAAAAATAGGGAGAGTAAATAACATGATACAGTTTACCATCGATGAAGCAATTCGCAATAACAGTTTTCACTACCACTACCATCTAAAATTAGTCTAAAAACACACAGACAAGAGATCAAATATGTGGTATATTTGCTAAGTGTTTTAATAAAACATGTCCTAAGAAAACATGCAATACAAGTATGTTTAATTTTTAATGTTTGTGGATAATGTACAAGCACCTGCGCCAATTGAGGTGTGCTAGGAGCAACCTACACTAATATTATAAGGAAAGATTTGTATTTTTGTATGTAACGAAAAAACTTAAAAACTACTGGACCGATTTTAACTATTTTTTCACCAATAGATAGCTACATTATTCCTGAGTAACATAGGCTATATAACATCACGCTACAATCAACAGGAGCGGAGCAGTAACCAAAGACGTAACTTAACACCGAAATAAGCCACACGAACGAAGTCGCGGATTGTCCGCTAGTCAATGATATGCTAGCAATGCATGCTAGAGTGGTCGGTACATTCAGAAATTGGTACAACAGTGTTTGGTCAACATTTTCAAGAGGAATTCAAACAAGATGAGGTAAGAAAAATATTGTTTTAATCATTATGTTTACTGTTTTAAAAATGAGTATGGCTCGTTGACCTCCGTTAGATTCACTTTCAGCGAGTAGCTGTAATTGATACTTTTTGTTCAGTACTATAACCGAAATTGAGTAGTATACAGCATTAAAAATAATTCCTAGACACAACTTCACTAAAAATCACTTTATTTTAGCGCTTAAAAACCCGATTATTTTTTAAATAAATATAAAATTCGATTTCTATTTGTTTTCAAATCAATAAATAGCTGGTGAACTGAGATGACAAAAAGTGACGTCATAGTTTAGTATTGTCATTAAACCTATGGGGGAATCGTGTTTTGACAGCTCATAAAAAGTACGTCAATAGATTATTGGTGTCATCCACTCAATTATATATTTTTTAATAAATAGGCAGCAATTCAACGTTTCAAAATTAAATTTAATAAAAACAATGTAAGGTTTGCCATTATCAACATAAGTAGGTAAATGCCTCACTTGTTTAAAGATAAGAATAAATATAAAAGTAACTTTAATAGTAGGTAAGTAATTCTGTATCTTCGATGGTGTTGAAATAGCTGGAAAGTAAAAAAAAAGAGTCTATAATCAGAATCGAATTACAAAAACTTTGATATAAAATCTGTAACTATGAGTATTTCTAGAACCAATCCATTTTATAATTACAGGCGTAACACGAATAATGCCAATTTAGTTTTACTAAAATATATTCTTTGTTTTCTATATTGTATAACTCAACGTGAACTGTTAAAGGCATTAATCGTGATTTGACACGCCTTTGTCTGCTTATTGTAATATAATATTATTTCTTCATCTTTATTATCGGTGAGAATTTGCGTCACCATTTTTTTTACACGCAGTCCGTCGATTTATTGCATCATACAATGTTTTTATTTAAATTAAGAATATTATAGTTTTCTTTTTTTTTCAAAATTTAGTTTTTACCGTTGTGGCGTAACTAATAAGGTTTTGTTTTTTACAGTGTTTAATCTGTAGCAAATCAATAGGCATAAAGAATTCCAAATGATAAAAGTGCAAGTGCAAATTAATCAGTGATAAATGGCATTTACAACGATAGTAGAAATTCATAATTAGATAATAAATAATTGCTGGCTAGTAAATACACAGACATATTGAATAATACCTACAAAGAACGCATTACCAAGAAATATTAATCATACGCGATTTTGTTATCGGTTGAAATTGTAACACGAGACATGTAAACGCGTGCATTATAAACAGTTTTGGATTTACGCCTTAAGTTCCGTAACAAAAACATAGATAATAATCAGTATTTATTATTAAATTTATATTAAAAACTTGCTGTTTTACTAGGTTAATACTGAAGCCTTCTTGAGTGACGATAATGTAGGTATGGACTTAGCGCTTTGGTGCAATTGAAGTAATCAGGCAAATTCGACTTTTGTCTACTCAAATACAAGCATAGAATTTTGGAAAGTATTCTCAATAATTCACAAATAACAGGCAGGGAAATTTCAAAATTATACAAAAAAAGAATATACGAAAAATACTGCCGCCTCTGATCCGTTCTCTACTCTGTGTTCCAAGCAAGTTCGGCCAAGAGCACACCGCCGCATATGTAGTCGATTAATATGTTTGTCGATACTAACATATGTACTGATGTATGTGTTAACTAGCCTATAGTACGTGCCAGTGCATACCGCGGCTTATGCAGGTGTACAACTAGATGCTCTCAAATATGTGGCAAGAATATTAAGTTAAAAGCTTATTAAATAGGAGCTCATAATTTGTGGATTTTTAAATCGGAAAGAAATTACACTTTGCAATTACATATTTTAGACAAAAATTGAGATTATTATCGGATTTGTAAAAAGCATAAGGATTTATCGAGAAACTTAAAATTTATTTTTACATGGTTATTGTAATAAAGAATGACAGGTATTTTTCATTACGTGTATTTAAGTAAATAAAATAAACCAATTAATTAACACAAAATCCTTACCATAAAATTGCCGAATTACTTCACAATAAAACGCAATAGCTAACCATAATAACAAGCATATAAAATACACTCATAGAAACCTAACAACATTCACCCAAAAACCTGAATGAGGGAGCAAAAAAATATTCCAAAAACTAATCGTACGTTAATCGAGCCAAGTTTGTAACCAGCCAAGGGACCGCTAACACCTTGGCCAAACATTTGGCCAAGACTGCACCAACCAGTATCTACCTCTTGAACAAATAAAACAGTTTTTTATTCATAAAATATTTTCGTAAATGGATTCTTTAGAAAGAAGGACCAGTTTGGAGCGCACGTGGCTTCCGAGGGTTAAGTACAATTAGATACAAAAGTGTATGAGTTTATACCGTTTGCTCTGAGTGATCTGTTATGAAGGGTGCATAGAAATAAATGAATGATGAACTCATTCAAGAAATTGTATGGACATCAATACTTTGTGTTGGTTTTTTTGTAGAGCAGTTGTTTACTATAGTGTATCTGTGGAGAACCATTTATAGTAAATGTTATGATGGCCTAGTGGTTAAGGTGTCCACCGCGCCATGTCGGGTTTGATTTTAGGCAAGTACCAGTGTGACTATTTCAATTTATATGTACTTTCTAAGTTTATCTTGGACATAATTGACATCAGTTAAAGAAAAACATCTTGAGAAAATTTTGACTTATAGATATTTAATATATCCAATTCTAAAACCGATTAATTCCCAATTACAATGAGACAACATACTGGTATTCTATTTTATTTATTGTAACTTTTCTGATTTTTTTGTATATGTCACCGGAAAATAACAAGACTCGTAAGTTTATCAATTTACTAGGAAGTTTATAAACTTTCGTAAGATTCTAAACGGGAGATAAATTGTAATATTTTACGTCCACATTTTCGTAAATTGATAAACTTACTGAACTCACTCGTAAAATAATAAGTAAGCAGTAACCAAACGCTACGCGCGATCTGATTGGTTGGCTGTCACGTGTCACTTCTCCTTCCTCCTATGGACACAAGCATTGCCACTATGAACATTGACCAATCAGAGAGCAGTGTGTTATTTTACGTATTTCAAAGATCGTATATTTAAAAGAGTTTCTGTGATTGGTCGAACCATATAAAATCTTACGAATAGATATTCGTTAGTTTATAAATTTACCGTATGACGTCGGAAATTGATAAATTTACGAAAATGTGGACGTAAAATATTACAATTTATCTCCCGTTTAGAATCTTACGAAAGTTTATAAACTTCCTAGTAAATTGATAAACTTACGGATCTTGTTATTTTCCGGTGACATATACATCAATCTGAATTATTAAACTGGGCGCAATAAAATCAATATGTAGGGATCTTTCCGTAGCAATAAAAAAACTGGTCAGTTAGTTTAAAAAAATAAAAATCTCCATCCAAAATTGTAGCAAATACAAAGGAAATGATCCAATATTAAATAACATTTAAGAGTTATACGTACTCAAATAATAACCCTCTCATAGCTCCGAGCCCTTAATAATCTCTCGTTACAAGGAAATTGAAGTGGTGAGCAAACAACTGATGTGCCAAAGCGTACTTATTTCATGAGCATAGCGGGAACGAGGCAAAAATGGCGAATATTCCAAAAGGACCCATTATTCCTCGATATTGCCGACCTACTGGTATATTCCTTTTTTAAATTTGCCATTGTATTTTTTTTTGGTCCTAATATCCGCACGACGGTGTTTTAAGGGTTAAAGAAAAGTTGGTCCTTCTCTCTTATTTGAATATGGAATGCAATGTACTTGCATGGTTCAAGGACAGATAGATGAGACAATTACGAATGTAACACGTAGTGGGTACTTATTATGTAGTGAACACTAATTTAATTAGCAGTTATTAAGAAAATACTTAGAATATAAATACATGAATAGGCTAAGCTCACTGTTAGTTATGTCAGCCCTTATTATGAATTTATTGTGCATCAACATGACGGGACTCGTAAACACATTTATTAAAATTAGACCATTTACATGCACTTTTGAATTGTCAAGAAATTAGACACGATGTTGAAGCTAGTCGCTCGTTCCAAACATAGGTCTTTATGGAGAAGAAGGAGTAGGGAACTCCACGGATGCATACCTAAATGCCTCTTCATAAACCGTTTTTTCGCTGTTCCTCATAATGCTTTCAAAAAGACACACAATATTTGATTTCAAACACAAACTGCACAGCCCATCGCATAACAACAATGGCGTCCTATTATTTTCGACCATAATTTTCCATGTCCTTAGGAAGGTTGCCTTGGCTGCCTTCACTCCAAATACCCTCAGCCATTCAACCCTTCCATTCGGGCTTGACAAAAAATACTCCACTTTGTAAATATTGGACGTCCAGTGTCTGGTGTTTTGGTACAATATTATACAGAAAGCGATTCTAGAAGCGGTTTCAGTGATATCTTGCTATCCTATCTGTTCTACAACTTTTTTGAAAGCGAAAGTTTTTTATTATGCACTGATGTTTATTATTCTTTCAAGCTCGTGCAAGCAAGCTGGCACATTTAGATATTGATCAAGCTTAACACATACGATATTTTTTACCTAGTGTTTTTTTGTTCCAGTGAAATAATTAAGGTCTCTGATTCAATTCTAAAGTCTATGCATTCGAAATCAGTCGCAGTTGCAGTTAAGAAAGTGCTAGTTAAAAAAAAATTGTCCTAATTTTATGCTAGCTAAAACTGCAAATATAAAATGGATTCTGTTTACCTAACGAGAGTAATATAATGGCTGTGTATCTTATAATAAGCAGCGTTTTTGGACTATTAAATAAAAAAAAAATTAGAACAGAATAATACTTTAGTGTACAATTTAATATTATTGTGTTCGATTTTAGATTTTTTTACGTAAAATCTATTTCCAATCTTTGCCACCCACACCGCCACCTCTTACAAATTAAGCCACATACCCAAACGTATTTTGTTGGCCCTTTGTCCTTTTAACGCCACTTGTTTGTTTGAAGTCGTCGGGTATTACAAGTCCATTAGGTTCCTCGCGGATATGTTGAGCCATCACAGAGGTGCGGAGGAGACGAGGCGACGAAGAATGCTGATATTTTTTTCTTTTGGAATAACTGCTGCGCTGTTGGGAAAAGAAAATGAAAGTTGTAAGGTAAATTGTGAATGATTTGCGTGCACATTTGTGGAATTCTGCCATAAATTTTTAAACGTTGAATTAATTATTTATTTATTCCTTAATTTAAAAGAATAACTATAAACTAATACATATCATATTATGTATTTTACTTAAAAACTACTGCAAGAGACGGTTTCGTGTTCCGCTGCGAGGCGTCTGTCGCGTAGCCGGCCGCGGAAACGAGGAACGCGGAACGTAATGACTTTACACTGTAAATTCTGAGGATTAGGTGCCAAAATAAAACGAAAAACAAGTGACAGTTAATAAAATTCCAAAATCAAAACTGCGTTCATCCAACCTTAGTTTCTTAATTTAAACCATTCCACCAGTCCTGTCAAAATATAAAATTCGAAAAAAGAACTAGACAATGCATTCTCTTATTCCCAAAATATCTAGCGCCGTCCATTGAAGTGTCCTCCTATTTTTATTTGTTTATTCCCATTACGTTTTTGGACAAAAGGCGTCGAGTGTTTGGCCGTCTTCGAGAGACCAACAAACGTTTCGGGTAAATAGCCCAAGTTCCCACGGTTGGTGCAACCAGTTTCTATGACCCTTATAACCGTAATAAGTGAAATAGTTCACCAGAATTTTGATAACGGGAAGAGAGGTGAACTGTAGTGATTGACATCAAGGGGGCTTGATTTATTTGGTAGGATTATAAGTACCTAAATATACCAGCGAACTGTGGGTGTACATTGGTGCACCTCTGCCTAACCCTTCGGGGAATACAGGCGTGATGATGGAATGGATTATAAGAGAGATAGACAAAGATACCAATGGTTTTTTTCTTACTACTTCGCTGTTGCTTCCTGGTCGATTTGGAACGAAACGAAACTGTCTTGGGACAGCTGAATCTTTTCGGGTGGTCATGGCTATTGATTCTGACTTTCAGGAGAAGCAAGATCAAAAAATAAAATTTACCAAACGACTGCAATGGAAGGGATTGCCAATGACTGACGAAAATGGCAAGAATACTTGAAAAAGTAAAGGCCTTTCCCTTACTTAGATATTCGTCATATTTCTTGGAGGACGCATTAATAGCCAGTAGCAGTTGTAGAAAAAGTTCTTGTAATTTCTTGGTAAAATCGAACAATATCATAGAAAATTCTTAGGTTTTCCTTTTCTCTATGTAGCGGTGGGATGTTCGTTTAATGTCATTTGAAGGCGGCTCATTTTCAAGTTTGAGTATTATATTATAATACTTTATTTACATAAGGATATCTGTAGTCCATAGTGTTTGAATAATAAAAGATGTTGGTTTAATCCGCGATCGTCTGCGTCCGCGATAACCGACATTCACGCGGACGAAGCCGCGGGTAAAAGCTAGTTGAGTAATATTTTGTTTTTATTTTTTGCATACGTCACACAACCATATCTTGGTACCTAATACTGAAAGGTCTTCACTTGATTGCAAATGTAACCTACTTACTGTCGAAAAAACAAATAATTTTACTACAGTACCTAAAGAATACACTCAATCGTATGATTTTGATAAGATTAACGTTATAATACCTTTTTTGAATTGATTTGTAATTCATTTCTATTTTTATAAGGCTTTGTATTCGGATATCAATTAATATTTCCGGTTTAATTTCGAATATTGAACGCGGATTAAATTGACAATAACAGTTTCGGTACGCTAAGATAAGGTTCTTTTGCTATTTCGGATCTTATTTTTTTATTAGTGCTAAAGTACTTATAATTTATTTTATTGAACGTAAATCATTGACAGGAACTCAAAATGGTCAAAGTAAAAGTCAGATAAATTATTTTTCAATTAGGCCATTAAAAGGCATGTTTGAACGTCATGCATAAGAAAAACAAAGAATTTAATCTAATTGCCCAAAGGATCTTAGTATGGAGAAAAATGGGTAAGAAACTTCTCACTATTGGCGGTCTTGTAAAACTAGATAAAACTCTTTGATTCTTTTGACAAGAAATGTTAAAATAACACAAAACGTAAGCCATATTTAAAAAAAAAAGAAGAAGAAAGACCATTTTAAACGACTGTTGTCGCATAAACATTCCAAATTCGAAAACAAAATGTTCACTAGCAACATTTGTAAACAATCAAATGAAATCTTCAAACACAGATAATCGTTTAAAAGTCAATCGTTCATCCGATAGCATAGTAATGAGTGCTCGTTGAAAACAAACTAATCTTGATGAGACAGTTGAGGCGCATGCGCACCATTAATAACTCCGTATAAATAATAACATCATTACTTCAAAGGTAGACCACCCAAAATCATCACCTTTATAATACATCTGTAGGTACATCATATACAAGTGATCGTAAATTTAAAGATAAGAAAGAAAATCAAGGAAAATGAGAAGCTAAAAATTAAGAGAAATTGCCGCTCGTCTGTAATAATTGTAGGCCTGTGGTGTCGGCAATTTGCATACGATATGAGGCGCTAATGGATGTAAGATACGATTTTTTACTGAATATTCTTGCATGAACATGCACAATCGTTATTAGCATAGATAAAGAGCAAAGAGAAAAAATAGACGGGACAGAGGACGAGTTTTTAAACGGCTACCTTGTTTGTAATCGATGGGGTACTTTGTAATTGGTCCTTAATAGATGAGAAGGTAAAAAAGATTATTTTACATTAAATATAATTATGAAGCCGTAAAGGCTTTTTTTTTGTTGTAGACCAGCGACTGCTGAGTAAAGAAGTTGTCGGTAAAAGATAATTATGGTTTCCTAGGATTAAATAGACTAGCAAACACCGTCAATCAATTGAAACACAAGATCTATAGGGGTTTCCCTATAGATCTTGTATAGCAGTATTAAACTGTGACGTCTTTTTTTTTGCCAACATAAAAGACTACTTAATGATCTAAAACCTGCAGCAAGTAAAAATAGAATTAAAAAAAAACGGTAATTTAAAAAACTAAAAAACCCGACTGCTATTCTTTAAAAATCCCTAAAACAAGATAAATTGTAGCAGTCGGGACCCATTCTAGAAAAGGAGGATTAGTGAATTGAGAGCACATACCTATATTACATTGCAGATGGTCCCGAATGGGTCCCGACTGCTACAATTTATCTTGTTTTAGGGATTTTTAAAGAATAGCAGTCGGGTTTTTTAGTTTTTTAAATTACCGTTTTTTATTTTTTATTTTTTTAGTGTTTTAAAAAAGAAATTAATATACCCAGTATCACTCTTACAGTAAATACGAATCTACCGACACCTCTCAAGCTAAAATCCATCGAGCCGTTCAGCCTGCAGAGCGAGCCAAACATTTGAATTTGGCGCCAAAAATCCGCCATTTTGTTTTTTTTTTTTTTTATATACCCAGTGTCACTCTCACAGTAAATACGAATCTAACGACACCTCTCAAGCTAAAATCCATCGAGCCGTTCAGCCTGCAGAGCGTGCCAAACAATTATACATACATACATACATACATACATACATACAAACATACCCTCGAAAAACATAACCCTCCTTCTGTCGCAGTCGGGTAATTAATTGGATGCGGGCAACTTTCAACCGGTCCTTTTGGAATTCTTTGGGGGAGTCCTATGTCCAGCAGTGGACGTCCTGCGGTTGATATGATAATGATGAATCGGGTTTTCAGGGCTGAAATAAAATGTTTTTTTATAAAAGTTGTGTCATGTAATATAACTCAATGGATGTCTACTACGCAATTAATAAATCCTCGTTAATTGGCATCTATTGCTTATCATAATAGTGTTATTATAGTAATAACCCAAAATTAGGAAAACTATTATGATTTATCGCTGATAAACTATATTAATCTGAAATGCAAGTAGGTAATAACAAAACGAGTCATCAAGATCCCCTGAACAATTTGCTAAAAGCTTATCACTAATTATAAGATTAATTAGTACTTAATATTGATAAATTAAAATAGGTATTGTCAAAACATGGTATTATTAAATTAATAACTAGCTTCTACTTCTATCACACAGCCATTATTTATAATGTCCATCAAATTAAGTAACATTGGCCAACAATTATTGCTGGCAAACGGCTTATATTGTTGTTGTGAAAAATCACTGTTATGGTAGTACGCAAAACATTGTAAGGATGCATGCAACAATACACGAGTAAACTTAATTTCGGAAAAGCATTTCCTAAAAAAAATATTCGTAACTTTGATCTTCAATATCTTCGTAACCAAAAAGTTCTAGGTATGGTGCAGAACAAACAATTCGCAATGATGGAAGGAATGTGTAAGTTTCGTCTTCTTCTATACTAATTTTATAAAGCTGAAGAGTTTGTTTGTTTGTTTGAACGCGCTAATCTCAGGAACTACTGGTTCGAATTGAAAAAATCTTTTGTGTTGGATAGTCCATTTATCGAAGATGGCTTTAGGCTATATAACATCACGCCACAAGCCATAGGAGCGGAGTAGTAACCAATAACGTAACTTAACGCGGGTGAAAAAAAACACGCGATCTAAGTGGCGCGCCGAAGCTAGTATTATAATAAAGAGGTAAAGTTTGTAAGGTTGTAGGGGGTAATCTCTGGATCTACTGAACCGATTTTGAAAATTGTTTTACCCATAGAAAGCCACTTTTTTTGTGAGTGTCATAGGCTAAATAACATCATGTTACAACTCACGGGAGCAGAGTAGTAACCGAAGACGTTACTTAATAGGTAAAATAAACTCCGCGGACGAAGTCGCGAACAGTTCGCTAGTTAATTGTATTTTTAACACTTCAGGTATATTGCCTCCAGGAGGCCTCAAAGTTGTATGCAAAAAAATCGTAAAGGTTGAGTATCTGTTTCATTATTTAATCTTTGCAACTAACTGTACTTAAATCGCGCTACTAAAATATGCATCGACAGTTTTGGAAGGCGTTCCGTCATGTAATGAGCATATTTAATGGACATTATTTTAAAATAATTTATTGTTTAAGCTCTTAAGGCGAATACTATCGCTCAAAGTTATCGCTACCAGATTTGTAATCATTATATTTACGAAGAACTACGGTTAACCTAAAATATCCCTTTTGGTATCGATCATATAGATCGTATATGATGAGTTGTTGTACATTAAAATATAGTTGAATGTTCTAGGATCAAAACCAGGGGGCAATTCTACTAACTTTTAGGAAAGATCACTATCTAATCTGTGAAAAATATTTCTAATTTACGAACATTTTTGACATTGATCGTTGTTTTCATTATTAGTTTTGGCTTTAGGTCTATAATCCTATCCACTTCATCTAATGAATTAAATATTGAAAGCTTTTTACTATTATTGAGAAGTTTATAATATAAATAGTTTTATACCTTCTTAATTATTTTTCTTTAATTTTAATTGCTTGTACTACAACAAAGTTGTGTAAATGCTCACAAGACATCGATACGAGTATGCCTCCGGTAGCGAAAACGATTGGATTACCATTCGATATCCATAACCGCAAAACTATCACCTCGCATAGTGTCAGATGTAAATAATCACTTATATCTATGAATAAATATTCTATAAATAGCTTAGTTCCTTATATATTTTGTAAGTATACATAGCATTACAGAGATGATGAGATGAAGGATTGTATGAAGGAAGAAGACAGAGTTGGCACAGCATTGAAATAAGAACAGGAGGGTGATATTTCAAAAATCTTGTTGGTTAACAAGTTCTTACAAAAGGCTAAAGTCAACCTGCAGTAATTACTAGTAGCCAACTGCAGTTCTCGACGCTACTGGAAAAAAAAACGGATAAATGAGAGATAGGAGAACTTGAAGAAACATCTGAAGCACTAAATGAACCGCTGAAGACCACGGTCAGAGTAACTTGCAGAACTATTCTGTAAAAATGCCCTTGAGTGAATTTCGATAAAGAGAGCGCAGGGTGTAAGCTGTGCTGTCAAGCTCATTACGTCTAAAATCACTGAAGAAGAATTTCACAGAATAGTAGCTCTTCAAATGTAAGCAAATCAAAGTGTAATTTAATAAAAGCATCACGTTATTCAAAAGTTCTCAGTAAAAGACGAGGATAATGACAAACCAGCTCAAGAATACTACGTAGTACAAGACACGCCCGCATCCGTAACTTTAACCTTTGTTCTTCTAATAAGAGAACTAACACAGTATGTGTACACGTTAATTAGTTAGTGATCAAGTGGTCACGTCTAGTCAACAAGTAGAATCTAAGCTGTAAGTTTCTAAAAACAAATAAACACGAAAAGGATGCAAAGACAATGATGTAAGACTGAAATTACCAGAAATTACTAACCAGTGTATTCCGTAATAAGTCGGTGAATTTAGGTGAAGGCAGCTCGAGGTCACTGCTCATCCTACCAATGATGGATTGGATGGATTGACAGCTGACTTGAAGCTTACTTCACCTAATTTTACTGATGGAGATTTCTACTGAATGGCATTATAGATCTCATGTGATATCGTAACTTTCGAATAAATAGATACTTTTTCAGGTAAGAGTTAGAATGCTCATAGTCATTATAAAAAGGTAGGTCAAGAAAGCTCCTGCTACTGCTCGTCAAAGGTTAGCAGTAACAAAAGATCCGTTTTCCAATTCAGACTGAATGATACCTTTATTTGCAAGAATATACAATGTACGCGTTATATAGTTTGTTTGTTGCACTATATTCAATCTCTCCTTTCCTTTTTTTGGCCATAGCTCTATTCCGTACTTTCGCTATCATATCTTTCCAACATCTTTGACCTTCATACTAATAGTAACTTTATGACTTACTGTACTGTATTGTACTTCAACACACAATAGCTTAGCCCTGGTCAATCAAATATGTATGAGATCGACCTTACCCTTATTAAGTACCAAAATTGTAATCAATAAAGTCTTGAGCAGATTTAATCGTTCAATTACCGCTTCTGTAGGAAGCCGACACGACGGCGGGGCCTGTTTCACGAACTTGTATTTCTTCTTGGTACGGAGTAGTTAGGTACATTGATTTTATATGTATATTACAATATGTATCCCGATGTTTGACCTCGACCTTGATTTGATCATAATCAGGGTTTTCACTGAATCTGAAATTTTAAGTGTATTGAAAATGACATCACGGTTTAGAAAATTGGAACTCGCCGGTTATTCTTGTGGTCAACAATCCTGTTTAGACATTGCTTGCACGTAGAGGACGTAGGTGCCATTATACCAGAGCTAAAAATAGGAGTATATATTATTAAGAGATCTTATATAGAAAACGACTGATTAAAACGATAAGGTAATCCATACTTTCCTGTCTGTTAAGCTTTTACTGCTAAATCACTGAATCGATTTTGATGACATTTGGTGTTAATGAATTTGAACCCCAAGAAAGGATAGTTTAATCAGTGTCGATAACTGACATTCACGCGAACGAAGCTGCGGACAAAAGCGATCGAAAAAGATTTTTTCTTCGTGAACAGATTCTCATAAAATTAAGCTTACTTTATATCCTAAAGATTAACCTTGGATTAGAATGAGTACACCTGAAACAATAGATATGAATAATTCATCTGCAAGCACTGATTTCATCAAGGTTTTAATTATTGTTTCGCAACTGTCAATATTATGTCTAGATAATTGTTTTTAATATTTATTATTATCTTATTTAACACAGCTTTAGCACGTCGCGAAGTTGTGGTAATATTATTGACCAGTATTTGGCTCATTAGTGCAATATTTAATATCAATTTTAATTTAATTAACCATGACAGGTCAACAACTCGTGAGTTATCATTTGTGATACAGTTTTTCTTTTGATGTTCGTTATTTTGCGACTGTGATTTGTTTTTTACAAGTCAATCTATATTATTTTTAAACATTGTGACGATCGGTTATCTTTTTTCATTATTTTAGCGTCGACTGACTCGTCTTAAATTTGTTCGGCCAGTATTGAGCAACATGTACAGTTTTATCATTGGATTTGTTTAGGTGTTGGATGGTGCAACTGGTTGTGCACGGCGGGTAACTAAGGAAATGACGCATGTCGTGTGATGGTACTCCACACTGGCACTGCGTGATGACGTGGTGACGTTTGGTATCAAAATTTATCTGACTGTCCAACTAACGCCTGATTTTTCGAACTAAAAATGCATGTGACTTATTGTCACGCGCACGTAAGTTGTGAATGGTTCTTTAGAATTTAATCATCCAATCGCAATAGGTTACGTGCGCTTGACAATTTGTTACATTAATTTTTGTATTCAATATTCAATTTATACTTACGTTAGCAAGGTTTGAACTGTTGAAGAAAGTACACTTGAAGACATCCAACTGTTTTACTACGAACGAAAATATGCAAAACAAATTAATAATACAATAAGATTCTAATAATGACACCAATCGATACTAATGTTGAAAATTATTTGACAGATCTCCCAAATATTCTTCGATGGACTCGATAAACATATTGGACGATATTATAAACCTTTTTACTGGCGACTATGTTTTTTAAATAAGCGATCACAGTATTCTTAATATAAGTATGGAAATATTGATTGGGGTCTAAAGAAAGTTAGTTTTGTGTACCGTGGGAAGTTGGTATTGAGTTTAATAATATAATTATCTAGTGAAGGTTGTTATGAAGTGAGGTGACCTAACACGGCAATCAATAATATAGGTCAGAATTATGGCACTGCCACTTATTTGTTTAATGTACAAGCTTAATTAAATTCAGTGCTTGTTAATTTGCAAGGCGAACTTATTTGCAGCTTGCACATTCTTAAAAAAGGTTATAAAAATAATTTATAAATATCGTTGTGTTTATATATAAATTTTCTAATTAGGTGTCTGAGGATTTGAGTCATTTGAATTATATTATTGTATAACAAGTTTACAAACTATTCTGCACCAAATCTGGGAGTCCAGTTACGGAGATATTGGAAGGCCAAAGATCCAAGTCTTTACGCTTTTAGTAAAATATAGCTATGTAGCTTTTGTAAAATATTACATTAGCTTCGTCCTTAGAATGACTTTTTCCTCTTAATATTTGTGACATTAAAAAGTTTAGTTACCGTATGTTCTTAAATTTACCTTCTGGACAGACTTATTCTGATGTGGGTTAATTTGAGGTAAAAACATTTTGATTCTAGGAAGATATGAAAATACTAATTTATTATAGTACCTTTACCTAAGTACCTTTTTTTTAAAGTGAGTAACTTAGCTTGTGACAGAGGTAAAAGGAGGAAAACCGGATGGTAATCCTTGTTTCATACTTTATAGGTATAACGGTCAGCCCAGACTAAGCAGCAATACTCGAGCAGTTTTCATTCATTAATTTAAAATGAACTTAAACCGTTTAGGAATAGAATTGAAATTTGACTGTAAGATAAAAAAATGCAAATGTTTAATTTATATTAAATTTAATGTAATCTATTTTTAAGTTTCAGTATGTGTGTTGTCATTTAAACGATCTTTTCGAAATATTTTTATTTTATTTGATCTATTCTAGAACTTGCTACAATTTACGCAATTCATTTTCAATTCTATGTCTGTTATGTTTGTGTTCTGTTTGCGCTGACGCTAATAGTGTTCATAGAATCCATTACTGTACGAACTACTTCTCAAGTAAATTGTGCGATTTTCAAGTAGTATAGTCAGTACCTACCTTCGTTTTCCTTAAGTCATTCATGCATTAATGTAAATACGGATCTAAGTCAAGGAAAATAGGGTACAGCATAACAGTAAGTTTATTATCAGTAAACAGTAGTATGTGTACTTATATATTCTGATTAGGTATATTCAAATCAAATCAAATCAAATCATTTATTTTTGCAAACATGGGTAAGTGGTACATCGATGTTTTCTTGAAAATATAGTTCTCCATGTTCTACCATATTCACAGTCATATTCGCAGTTAGACACGCAGGAATGATCTTTGTCCTACGTAACTTTTTCATTCAGTTTTCAGGCTTGTAGTTATACCTACTAGCCTGCCTATATCTGCCTAGCCTTTTCCCAACTATATTGGGATCGGCTTCCGGATGCAACTAAATTAATACCAGTGTTTTGGAGTACATGAAGCGACTGCCTATCTGACCTTCACAACCTAGTTACTGGGCAACACGATACCTCTCGGTAAGACTGGTTGTCAGACTTCCCGGCGTCTGACTATAATACCGACTGTCAAAGATCTACAAATGACAGCCGGGACCAACGGCTTTACGGCTAAACGGGGGTGTCACATCCCCAATTTACGAACTCCGGGCTGCTACTGAGAAATTCCTAATCGGGAAACCCAACAACGAAAATATATGCAGATGTGATATAAAGTGCTTGTTTGTTTGTTTAACTTGCTAGTCTCCGGAACTACTGGTCTATTAGCAAAATAATTTTACTTTATTTAGTAAAAGGCTGTTGTTTTGATATTACAAATGGACATATAGATAATTTGACAAAACAACCGATACTCAAGCATGACTGTGTGATTTTTCATTAGATAAGTAACTGAATTTGGAATCAATAAACTATCTTTTAATTAATATTTTGTTACAGTATTATTCACGTAATAATGATAGCTTGGATGATTAAGGGTGCCCGCAGTCCACCGACTGTAAGCCAGCACGACAGTTTAGTCGTAAACAATAAGTTTGGTATTTATGTGAATGCACAGACGGTACCTTCTAACACAATTTCAATGTGCGAAACGTCTCGTCTAAAGTTCAGTCCATTATTTTTTTAAGGTTTTGTACCCAAGCAGAACCCTATTACTAAGACTCCGCTGTCTGTCTAACCGTTTGTCTGTCATAGAGGTGTATCTTTTGAACCGTATTTTGTAGACTCCTGAAATTTTCACAGAAAGTGAATTACTATGGTCGCTACATAATTAAAGGGGTTCCGCATATAAAAAACATTGTTAATAAACTTTATTTTAACAGTTTATTACTTATTTCTATAATGACATAAAAAAAGACTGTTATAAAGCTAAAGCAGAGTTCTAAAATCGACAGTCAGCTGCGAGGAATGTCAGTCGTTTTACTTTGACAGTTCCTATAATTATTCTTACCTAAATATTTTAGAGTTTAAGTTCAGTAGAAAACAGTACCTTTACCTAGGTTTCCTAATGGAAACATTTAATGATACTCTGCTCGACCTGGGTCCCGAATCTAGATTTCCACGCTCAGTTGTAGAACTTGTAACCACGAGCCCAACAGGCGATTTGGTTGAGAATCGGGTGTCTGCGAGCACCCTAAACCTTCTTATTCCTACATTATGTTCTTGATATCAGTCATGATTAAATATCTATCATATCTATTTATCAAATTATGTGCGCTAAGATTGAAGTTAGCTTATCTAGATAAGTAATCAAGATCGTTATCAATCCGGAAGTATGAACCGTTCGAGGGAATCCCCTAATGCCTAGTTCAAGGAATGGTCCTCGGAATTTACTCCATAATCAATGCAATATTTAAGTGATTTGATAACAGATGTGTGTGATTGATAAGGTAAAGTATTCATGGTTGATCATTTTCCTCTAACTTTTACATAAGTGACTGATTACTTCAACTATCTTTATCTCGTGGGGAAAGGTAAGTAAGAGCCTAGATAGCTGTAAGATTCTGAGGGGAGGGGGGCAAATCTATTCAATTGTCTCTATGAATATGAAATCATTGTGATTACAATTGAATTTTTATTCGACAAGATATTAATATTCGACCATTCTGGGACAATTAAGACTTAGGGCCAGAAGTTTATATATTTATTTAAACTTTATGCCACAAAAAGTGTGGTCTTAATTCCGAAGGCATTCTCTAACAGTGCACCAAAGGTGATGGAGAGGTAACATGCCAGGTTCTCAAAAAAATGTACGAGAGAAAAACAACAGAATTTGAGAGCCATAAGTTCCAGTTAACTTGCACGAAGAATTCAGTTTTATCAAATCTTAATGTAATTTTTCATTTACTTGGAATTTACTTTTTCATTTTTCATAGAGAACTTCGTGTCTCCCTTTTGCAAATGGTGCCATTAAACTTCACAATATGTTCCCTGTACTATGATATAGGTAACTAATAAAATCTTCCAATAGGTAATGGAAAAGCAAGCAGGACAGTGCTAAATATAGGTGTATTTTCACTGACAATTTGTCGTTCAAACAGTTATTATGTAAGCAAGTCTATTCTTATCGTAGAGAGCTGGATAAGTGCAACCGTTTAACACTTTTGTGAAGTATATAAACAATGACGAAGAGTCTATTGGGGGAACGAATTTAAATCATAATAATATAATGACTCCTTTTTGCATGTGACTTCGCCCGCAACGAAAACAAAGTTACACAGAAGACAGATATAAAGAATAAAAAAAACTATAACAGCATTTCTTGCAGAAGAAGCTATCGTTTAGTAAGCCAAAGGTGCTGATTCTCTTGCTCACAAACTTAACTAAATTTAAGTTATGTTCATCTTTCTCTTTCCATTTCATTTAAAAAAGGACAGAAGATATAAACTTTTAGTTAAGTTTTGTCAAATTTAGACACTCCATAGATAATTTAGACGCGATTAAAAACGTGGCGACTATAAACAAGCCAATTTTCTTCAGACGCTGCCTAATTTGACAGGACTAAACGAATATGTATCTTCTGTCCTTTTCTTTAAGAAATTGAAAGAGAAAGATGCATTTAACTTAAATTTAGTTAAGTTTGTGAACAAGAGAATCAGCACCAAAGACTTATGTACTTAAAAAGTGCACAAAATCTTACTGACGTCCAAGACATTCTTATACTCACTTATCATTATAACTAAACACAAAATTTTACGAAAAAAAACATCAGTCTGATATTTTTTTAATAGGATTACCTAATATAAACGAGTAACACCTCTAATTACATACAAGCATCTGCGTAGGTATATAACGGTTCCCTCCTGAATATTCAAGGGCCCGTTTCAATTTCGTCAAACCGGTACCTATAGAGCTAATATCTATTATCTAACACAGTTACTAAGCAAACGAGTTGCGGCACGAGTATTTTTCTAATAATTATCATTTTAAAATCTTGTGTTATTAGCATACAATATGAGTTCTTTAGAGCATCGGCGCCAGTGCACCTACGCAGACCTTTTCTGGTTAAAAAGCTTTGACACGTCATTTCTTAACAGATTTTATAGATTACTATAGCGAACTGAACATCGTTGTCCGTGTGGATTATTTCACTCGCGTTAAGTTTTGTTTTTGGTTACTGCTCCGCTCCTATAGGTCGTAGCGTAATGTTATATAGCCTATATTACTCACGAATACTGTAGCAATCTATCGGTGCAAAAATGGTTAAAATCGGTCCAGCAATTTCGGAGCCTATGCGGTACAAACAAACAAACAAGAAAAATCTTTTCTCTATAATATTACGTTGACCTTTTTATAATTATTTTTACGCGACTCATAACGTAAACGATGATTGAGCTAATTTCAATTTAATGCATTTAAGCTGTTGTGCCTATAAAAAAATACGTGCGATAACTTTTTTATCATTAAAAGTGTAAGGATTATGTGATGTACCTAACTACCTAATCTACACATAATGAAGGCGACGGTGTTATACTATTTAGGCTAACTATCAGTACCTAATTGGTATAATGATGTTAAAAAAATACTTATCAAAATGGAAAGTTACATAATATGTTTCCCATCTTTACAATAATTTTTTGTTATGAAAATATTTAAGTTCAATGTTCCAACTTTTTAACTGTAACAACTGTCAAGTACCAGTAAACTTTAAATATCCCCACTATCCATTCATGCTTCCATAATTACAATATACTACGTCGCAGTCGTTTCCCTGAATCGTAAATTATGAATTGCGTTCACAATCCTTTTTATTATAATTGTATTACGAAATTGAGATGCATCCGGTTTATCCTATAAAAATCTGCCTCTGTGAATTTACTCTTCTCAAGCTGTTTCCCCTAAATTAACCGAGACAGTTTACAGATTAGCAATGTAGCCAGAATTGATGGCATGGTTAGCGCAGTGGCTGAGCGATTGGCTGCTACGCCGTCTGTAGCGAGTTCAAGTCTCGAACAGATCTGGTTGTTTGTGTATGTAAGTTATCTTCCTAAACGCACCCACGATACAGGTGAAATTCCTAGAGTGGCAACATTTTGTTTAAAAAAAAAGAAAGAAATAATTATTTTTATCTGGATCATTAAGCTATTTTCAACTAAAACAATGTATTGGGCCATCCAGATCTAAAAAACTGTCGTGCTGGCGTTACAAAGAAGAAGACTACCATTATTATTAACTAAACTTAGGCTTAACTGCTCTCTTCAGGTAGGTACTTTTACTAACTTTACAACTGTAAGTCTTTACTTACAGCCACTAAGTATGTTGTAAGCCACTGTAAACTTGACTTGAAATCATTTGAACGGTTTCAGTTGTCGTCTGTTACTGGTTACAAAAATAAAACTAATACATACCATCACGCCTGTGGTCCCCGAAGGGTTAAGCAAAGGTGTACCGATGTACACCCACAGTTCACCAGATTTGTGCCCAGTTAATGGCAATAGGCTCGCCCCATATTACATGGCACGAGTTTTGATCAAAACTTTGCTCAAGGCGGATTGGCGTTTTTAGATATTAACTATAAGTCCAGGTTCCCTGACGATGTTTTCCTACACCTCAAGATAAACTTAGAAAGTACACAAATGCATTTAAAAAAGACACATTGATACTTGCGTGTAAATGTTGCAGTTTTGTATGGAACGGCTGATTTTTGTTTAATAAAGGACGAATCCTTTCTTCTTTAGCTTACCTACTAAATCCATGGCCAAAGCTCTCTATAGAATTTCCATTCTACCACGTTTTTTTACAGTGTTAAAAAAAATAACAATTATTGCAAGGATTGTTATTGTAGTAAAGTCCAAAGAAGCACTAATTAAGCTTGATGATAAAATAGCAATAATATATTCATGATGACGTTTTCAGTGGTTTACTAATTCTTTAAGGCCCGTTCACGCCAAAACATAACTTAGGTCAACCCAGAGTTACGTAATTAACACGAGTTTTAAATTATAAAATGTCATAAATGTTTTGTAAATTAACCTCAAATTAGCTACTAACTCTATGTTAAGTTTTTGGCACAAACAGTCCTAAGTAGAATAAATTCCAAATCAACAAACAAACAGATAGAAATCTGTTTTGTTGATGCCGTTTATTTTAACATAATCTTATCGAATCTAAAGAATTTGGTAAAACAAATAAAAAAACATTTTCCCTGATTGATATAGATTATAAATTGATTTTCTGATAAGGAACACATATTTGATAACGATCTGATTAAAGGAGTTTGTCTATTGATACAAATAAATACGACTGATAGGTACAAAAATAGACGTCATCGTAAAAGTGTAATCGAGGTCAACTAGGTGAATAATGCAACAAAAAAAAAATTATAGCGGTAACTAATTGGAGATAACTATTTTAAGATACACGTGTAAAATATTTAGGGGTTAAATACTTATTTTCACGTCACGATGACATTTATTACCTACTTACCATCAATTAGGTTGATTACTGATAAAATTAACCAAAACACGTCGAAATTTATATCTTTTTCCGAAATAATTGTAGGTAATAATGACTGCGAATGTACAACGCTGATTAATTTTTAATTTGTTCTAAGCGTCAGATTTGAATGTATTTTGACTGACTTTTAGGGCTTTTTTGTCTCGATAGCGCAGCATCATTTGGAATATTGAATTACTTTGACATGTCAAAGTGTTTGCTGTACAGGCATCAGGTGTTTTTTATTTCATAACACAAGCAACTTTAGAAAATCTGGTAGAATTCCAGATTTTCTGGTAGAATCCCAGAGTACTAGTATTAGTAATCATGTAAATAAACCTACATATAAAAATATGTATAAACCATCTACACCAAAAGTCCTGCATCATTCTTGAGTGGAGTTGCCATCGCTTCATCTTAAACTAAAAGATAGATTGCCACACCTAAGTCAAAATATTATGTACGATTGCCTAGGTGTGGTTCATACTATTTTAGGAGCTATAATCTTACTAATCCATTCATCAGTTCGGAATTTCGTCAAAGCAGTAAAATATAGATATTTTTTTTAAATAGAAATATGGCTTATATAAAAATTTGTTTGTCTTAGTAACAACATAATCTTATGTTATCGTCCATCGGTGTAGTATTTATTATTGATGGTTGGATTAAACTGCAAATGGCTTAGATTAAACCAGACATGTGCGTACGAAAATAATGCAGCAGCTTATCTTATACGTCGATTTAGTTATCGTAGAAAACATAAACATTAAGTGCTTAGTGTTAAGGTTTACTTTTGAGGGGAATTACCGGAGTACTGCCTACTTTTTGAGCGAAAAAAATAAATAATGAAAAGTCGAGGGATGAAAACGAAGCTGTCAAACTATACGATGAGAGGGATAGATTGACGCATACGTTACCATGGATTCATGCCATATTTCTTTTCTATACTATATATACTTTTTAGATTAGTACAGTCGGTTGTCAGCATTATCTGACCCACCCTAAACACAATCGAAATTGGACCTTCTGCCTATGATAATAAGGTTTAATTTCAATTTATATGAGGTTATCAGTCAAGTGCTCGAGAACTGAGAAGGAATAAATACAATAAAAATACACACACGCAAATTTGATCTTTATCACGTTAGCATTGGGTTAAATCTTATAACAACTTGTTATAATATAATAAGTGTAATAGCTTATTTTAATGAGTTCGGTCAAGTAACTCTGGTCTCGTGGTCTGTGTGTAAGACTGAGAGTGACAAGTTGCGAGATCAAATCCCGCGACGAAGATATTGTTTTGCTTTCAATTTAGAATTTATTCTAAAAGTATTTCTTGTATTATTGTAAAGAACTATAGACGGATAATCTTCAAATATAAAGTTTCTAAAATGGTAATATTTTGGCATAACTTGTATTAAGTGGGTAGTTGAAAAATAAATATTTGTATTCATTGTAAAACTGGTATTCAAATGTTACTAACTAAGGGTATGCAGTGACAACGCGCAAACATATTTTTCCTTGCCTTACTAAATTGCAAAAACAACTTCTCTTTACAATTTATTTTTGTCTATTTTATAGGTAGTTTTTTTATTATCATGTCTTAATGGAGTGATTAAATAATAATGAAGGGATAAAATACAAAATAATCTATTTGCACTAGGATAAGGTTGGCTGCTTGTGCTGTGCAAGAATAAACTTTATTAAAGTATACTATATGGTTTAAATTCTTTAGTCTTGTGGTCACTAATCGTTGTTTACGTTCGAAATCAAGTTTAACCTAAATATAGCTTCTGCTCAGGTGTTTCTTTTTTAATTATTTTATTATACTTTTTTTACAGTTCTTTAATGGACAACGCATAGAAATAAAACTAAACAATTGCAAATTTAAAATGTTTATTATTTCATTAAAACACTTTTTTTTTTTTTTTTTTTTTTTTTTTTTTTTTATAGACGGGAAATCATCAAATAACTTCCCCCGCCCTGGGCGGGCCGGGAGGGAGTGTCAGACTTTTACTGACTAAAACCCGTCTATGTTCCTTCATGTGCCCTTTGCGTTCCGGGGGCGCGGTATCTCTTTCGAACAACCCGCAGCCCCGGCAGGCATCGGCCCTCAGTGGCCCCATCCAATTTTGCTGACATCTCTTTGAGGCGCGCGTGGAACACGAACGCGCCGTCGACACGGTCTGTCGCTAGTGAGCGTACGGACGGTGAGCTACCCATTGCTCACCGTCCACAGACCCGCGTCTACGGTGGCCGGGAGTCGTCACGTGGCTCCCGACGCCCGGATCGTCTACCGCGGCGGCCGCTGGGACGGGGGACCCTCCTTTCCCTCTCCCGTCCCGCCGCCTCCTTCTCTAGCATTACAGCTTCGCAGAAGGAGGCGACTGCTTCCCATTCCCCCTCGCTCCGGACCATGGCCTGGACCAGTGCCGGACGCGATAGGGCGCCGCCGCCGATGGCCGCCTCGAGGACTCGGCGGTGCTCAGCCCAAGCAGGGCACACCGCCAAAGTATGCTCCACTGTGTCCTCGGGGCGATCCTCACAATGGTGACACCCGGGCGTTTCCTCCCGCCCGATGAGGTGCAGGAACCTCCCGAAACATCCGTGTCCGGTGAGGACCTGCGTCAGGCGGTAGGTGAGGGCGCCGTGGCGCCGCTCCAGCCACTCCTCAAAGAGGGGTCTTACCGCCTCAATCGAGGCGAGCCCTGCACGAGGTTGCGACAGTCGTTCTCTCCATGTCGCCATGAGATCGAGCCGGAGTTCCGTCCGCAGGGCGGCAATTTGCCGCGGCAGCGGAGTTTCGCCCCGGCCCAGTGCCTCCGCGCGCCACTCGTGTAGGCGCGCGAGGACCAGCGCCTCCAGATCCCATGGCGGCAATCCGGCAAGGAGGCTCGCTGCCTCGCCGGAGATCGTACGGTATCCGCGGATGACCCTTATGGCGATCACCCGCTGGGACGCGTTTAGGTAATGGGCGGCAAGCCGCCTCAAGCCCCGCGCCCACACCGGGGCCCCGTAAAGGGCCATCGAACGCACGACCCCGGCGTAGAGCCTCCGGCAGGAGGCGTTTGGCCCCCTCAAATTGGGCAAGAGCCGCTTAAGAGCGGCTGACGCCCGTGCCAACTTGGGAGCCAAACGTCGGAAATGTTCCACGAAGTTCCATCGGCTGTCGAGGACAAGTCCCAGGTACTTCATCGTCGACCCGACGCCGACGGAAACCCCTCCTACCGTGATTTGGGATCCCGACGGTGGCGCGTTCCGAGGCCCATGAAAACACAGGACCTCGGACTTGTGCAAGGCCACCTCGAGACCCAATTGCCGGATCCTCTCGACGACTATCGCAACCCCGCGTGTCATAAGGTCGGCCGCCGCCTCGTGCGACCACCCCTGCGCCAGGACCAACGTGTCATCAGCGTAGCACACTACGCTGGCGCCCTCGGGGAGGTCAGCACGTAGCACCCAGTCGTAGCCGATGTTCCACAGGAGCGGCCCCAGCACCGATCCCTGCGGAACACCGCACGACATCTCTCGCCGGTTCCATTCACCATTTCGACCAGGGTAGATCACGGCTCTATCACACTTCATTAAAACACTTAGGTAAATAAAGTAAGTAAATGCTCACATATTTCCAAATTAATATACAATATATTATGAGGATGCCATAATCAAATCTAACCATTTATAAACATTAAAAAAGGCATGTTTTCTTAAAAGTTTGTTATCGAGAAAATTTATTTTATCTGTGAAATGCTTTAAAGATTTATAGCTGCCTATTATACGTAGTGAATAAACATGTCATTTAAATAGAAAAAAAACTATTTATGACAATAACATCACCACGTAATTGGCAACATTTTAATGGTTTAACAATCTATCCATTGAGCATTTACTTACATGGTGTGTTTAAAAATATCCTAGATTAATTAGTAGCGGAGTGATGGCGCACCGTTCCTTGTTACGTTCATCTTTGTTCGATTTAAATGTTTTTTTTTTCATCAGTGAAGATCACAACATTTTCTTCTCAATTAAAATTTAAATATTCCTGGGCAAAACGGACCCCTCTTCAGCAGGTGTCAATGCTATTTTCTGTGCCGGTTTATAATTCCTTATTCCAGCAGCGTGTAAATGCCTTCTCACTGTTTCCACTGAAATATGGTGTTTTATTGCGGTTACACTAATGGGCAATCGCATTCGGGACTATACTTGATGTTTTTTGCCCCTGGACGAATCCGCTGAATATTTACTTTGTCTCCATAACGTCTTAGCTACAGTCGTATTTCTCTAAAACAAAAAAAAAAACTTTTTTGGAACCGTTTATGTAACTTGTAAGGAGTAAATGTAATAGTAAAATAGCCAACTACGCGTTCATTAATCACAATCAATTAAATAAAATAGGTATAAAAAAACACTTACTGCTATATTAAGACGACGACCAATCTCTCTAATTCCAACATTCTGCTCATGTAAAAATATGATTTTATGTTTGGTATAGTCATTAAGCTGCGACATGATGCTTTTTTACACCAAATTGCTTAAAAATACTTAACGAGTTATGCGAAACGATTTACAAATGTGTGTGCACAGTCAATGCTAATAGGCGTAGTGTAACTTTTGTCACTTAAGTAGACGAATTTATTATCTACCTCACGAAGCAAATATATGTGAACTTAAACTTTTTTAATTTACCCACCTGTTTACAAGATAAGTTATTAGGCGTAAATCATATTGGCCGTTCTTTAATAATGCAAACAATTTTGTAGAAATGAAATCAAATTAAAAAAGAAACTGATAACAGGTGGACTGTGTTTTCGAACCCACATGTTGTTCCTCGCCAATCCAACATCAAACCGCCAAGCCACAAGAACTTGTTAAGACTCCACGAAATTCAAGATTGGGTTCTAATTATGTAAGGTGACTTAAAAGGTTTTTAACTTTAATGTCAACGAGATAATGATTAAAATAGCTTAACAAAATGATAATTATAATGCCGGTGGCTCCGACAACGTTGGGTGGGTTTATGCTTGTCTGTATTCATCGATAAATTGAAATTAAACCTTATTATCATAGGCAGAGGGTCCAATTTTGGTTGTGTTTAGGGTGGGTCAGATAATGTTGACAACAGACTGTACTATGCGCTTATACATTTTGTCGGTTCTATAAAAGTCAGTTCGTACATACATTTAGGTAGGCGATGTAGGTGTTGCACTTTTGAGTGGAACGGCTGATCTTTGTTTTTTTAAAAAATCTATCTTTGGCAACTAGGCGGATCTAGAATAATAGTCAGAATTAATATTAACTTGCGCCGCCACGATGTCCATTCCATTGCATATAAGCATAAAGTAACTATGTATGTTTTAGAAATCACCCACAAAATTATTGTTATTTGTATAACTGGGTTTTCTGTATTTTGCAGTTTTGTATGCGAAAATATTATTAAATTGTTTATTTCCTCAAGTTAATCTAATCAACCGTGTTAAATAATACGCGTGCCGAAAAAAATTACAAAGGTTTACGATTACGATAGGTACTTATGTAATTGTAGTAAGTATAGAAAATATTATTTTACTTTATAAAATGAAATGGCAATGGTATCGTGGTCACGCGCTGCGTCCGACTGACGGGTCTGCGGGAGCGGTGCGTATTGCACGCTTCTTATAAATATTTCTTTTTAAAATTCTATTTGCTTTGTTACAATAAAATGAACCCATAACCCCCTAATGTCTTTAATGGTGAACGTATAGACTAAATTTTATTGAAATTGCTTAAATTACAATCGAATAAAACCGTTATTTCTCTTAAAAAATGCTAATTTTGAGTAAACTTTGCGATTTTTTTGTATCGAGCCAAATTATGTCAATCGTGTTTTGGCCCTCATAATTCACTAAAGAAAATCTTCAATTTTAATAATCATGAAAAAAAATAAGGCAAAGTCGTAGTTTTTGAAGACAAAAATTAGTTTTGCGTGCAGCCGAAATGCGGCAAACCACCTTCTTTGGGACACATTTCGCCTTAAACAATCGTCATGATTATTGCTCATTCCTTTTCTGTATGAGAAGAGGCCTTACATCATTATCATCTGCTTAGCATTTTCCCAACTCTGTTGAGGTCGGCTTCCAGTCTAACCGGATGCAGCTGAATACCAGTGTTTTACATGGAGCGACTGCCTATCTTACCTCCACAACCCAGTAACTGGGCACCACGATACCTCTTGATTAGACTGGTGGTCAGAATTCTTGGCTTCTGACTATCCGTAACGACTGTCAAAGATCTACGAATGACAGCCGGGACCAACGGCTTTACGTGCTGTCCGAGGCACGGGGGGTGTCACACCACCAACTTCTAAACTCCGGGCTGCTACTGAGAAATTCCTAATGGAAAAACCCAATAACACTTTTTTGACAATAGGCTCGTCCCCTATTACATGTTACCTAAACATATCGGCAAACTGGTACACTTCTGCCTAACTCTTCGGGGAATACAGGCGTGAAGGTATGTGTCTTCTAAAGAGCAAAAACACTATTACCCCGGAATTCCTAATTCTAACCACTTTAATTCCCTAAAAACCTATTATATCCCCTAAAAAGTACGACGGTGTTGCCCCTTAACAATAATTGGCTCGAACAAGTAGGTAAATTTATTATTATATTTAAGACGCCTCAATTACATACCGCGCTTAATAATTAGTATGGGCGTATTACGTTACCGGCGTAATTTACGGTCGGTAATGGACGATGATCGCGCGTAATTATTTTCGAGCTTGAAACATATACATATGTACATACATACATACATTATGTGTATCGACTAGATATCGGTTTATTTTTAACGTGAGAGACTTTCATATTCTTTATAGCTACTTACGACTAGTGAGTGAATTAATTTGTGCTTGTACTTTGGTTTTTAATTACAACTTATTAATTAGGCAAGCTAATATTCTTGAGAATTTTGGGTTCGAACTGTCCTACTCATTAAAAATATGATGGGAAATTGATTTAAATCGAGAAATGCAAACGTTTATACGTAATTGCGTGTTATTTTATTACATAACTGCCCCGTTGGTTTTGTGATTACAAGAGCGACTGTTGTGCTTAAGGTTCTGGGTTCGATTTTCAGGTCGGTCAAAATATGTTATTGGGTTTTTCTAATAGAAATTTTACAAGGATTTTTTTAGCCCAGTAGTAGTTTGGAAGTTGGTGTTGTGGCATTTTCGTGGCTCGGTAAACACGTAAAGCCATCGGCCCTGCGCCTGATGTCTCCCCGGTTCTGTCGGATTGCCGTCCCATCGGACTATGAGAGTGAAGGAAGCGGGAGTACACCTGTTTTTGCGCACATACTCAGCCACTATAATATCTCTTGCGTACTTGGCTAGTCCACGTTCAAATCGGTTTGGAAAATATTTTTATTACGTTGACATTTTGAATTGTCATGTCACCGTTGATAATAATATTTGTGCACCCATCATCATAATTAAAACATAAGGTCATTCAACGACCTCGTTCATGGGGATCCCCGAAATACGAGAAACATGTGTATAATGAACTGTAAAATAAACAGGAAATCCATGTTATCGATAAGAAAACAAATACTTTATCTGATGAGAGTTTATTTATCGTATAATCAAAAAGATATAATGTATTTTGTTTTCGAAATTTAGCCTGCATTATTACGTTAACTAATCGTTATCTTGGACTGTCTGTATTCAAGTGGTTTATTTTACCTGCACTGTTATTCTGTAAAATAGAATTATAATTATACATATAGTCGATCGTGAACTGCAGTGGCCTATTTTGGGGGCACTGAATCGATTGCGTACCCAAGTGGGCCGCAACATAATCCGGTGAAATGGGGTATCATAGACCTGTTTACTTCATCTAAATTCACCGAGGGAGATATTTCGGGTTACACAGAATGCGAAAGCGCAGTATGTCTGTCTGTTTGCTCCAGCTTATCTCCGTAAAGACTGAACAAATTTTGACAGGACTGTCAGTGGCAGATAGCTGATATTATAAGGAGTACCTTAGGTTACTTTTATTTTAGAAAAATAATTAGAGTTTCGTGCAAAAAAAAAACCTGCGGTAATCAAAATTCACTCGAACGAAGGGCGCAGTTAATAATTTAAGTAAACACATAACAGGTAAATCCTTAAGGTCATGAACGATTATACCAGCTTACATCACGAAAACGTCAAACAACTTAAAGTAAGGTTTCCTATTCTAACAATTGGCAGTAAATCGATTGCCACCTCTTTTTCGCTCCAACTACTTGACGATCCCACGTCACAGCCTCACAATACGCACCGAGTGCACTCGTGCGCACGTGTCTTCCGGACTCTTCTAGAGTCCTTAACCATCTACTGATGCATTGCTTAGATAACTTGCTTTCTATTTTGATGTTATTCTCGTGTAGTTCCATAATTTGGTTCGTGTTCCTGTGTTTTGGAAATGATTTAAGGGTTAGCAGCTATCAGCGCAGCTATATACCTGAGCAGTTCTGATTTTGACTCTATTTCTATTGATTGTAGGTTCTTTATCAATTAACTAGTGAAAATTGCTGTTCATGTTGCTTGCCTGCGACTCTGCGATAGCCGCTGAAATGAACCTTACTGAAGTGTATTTTTGTATTTTTTAATCCTAGAGTCAAAATTGACAGTTTCATATGTCAAACATAAAAATAATGTTCTTTAGACACATAAACATAAAGCAAACTATATTTTAGTTGGTCACAAAAAGCTGTCAAATCGATTTCTAAGATTATTAAATGCTCTATAAATTATATTCAGTATTATATAAATTGTATACCATTAGTCTTTTATATGCCAGGAAAACACAAAACGGGTTTTACAGTAACATCAGATGCTACTCATTGAAGCTGTAAGTAACAAAAAAGGAATCTGAATCTTTATAAATTTTCAAACAATTAAACTTCATAGTATGGTAATCATAAAACCAATTATTCCTTCTTTACCAGTAAGCACTAACATACGAACTGCTAATTGGGTACTTAGTACCAATGAATGTACTGAGATCGAATCGGAGCCTTCCCTGTTATTAGAGTTAATCTTCCCACTAACCACCATATCGCTTACCATTTATTCACTTTTCACACATACATATTTACTTCTTGTAGTCTTCTTATTTTTTCTAAAGGACAGGTTATATAAAAAAGATATTAGGGTATTTGATTGTATTGAAAATCTATTAAAAGTTGTATTTAAAGGCTTAAAAAAATATGTCGCCATTGATAGGATTTGCTTGAGAGAAAGTGCTTAGTGTTTCATATTATATAATCAATTTCTTTTTTTGTAAATGATGTTCTAATGCGCCTTTTAATGGTTTAATTGCAATAAAAGATTTGCCTGTGACTTCGACTACGCAGGAAATCTTTATAACTCTTTAAATAATATTTATATCTGAAAATCTTTATAAGGTAGAAGATAGGAATATAGCACCAAATAACGCAAGCAGAACTAAATACCATATTGCAGCAAGAAAATAAATGGCGTATTATTAAAAGTTTAATAGCGGACTTCTCGGTCTCAAATTGATATCCGACGAATGGCCGCCAGATGGCGTTGGTAATTACCACGTATTTAGCTGCTTGATTCATTGTTGTATGATACGTAGGTACATGCACATTGGAGTGTGGTTAAATGTGTGAATTTATTACTGCAGCGTTTTTAAGTGCAAGTTAAGAACGTTCTAGGTGAGAATGAGTTGAGAAACCTACTTGTAGAAGTTCGTTATTTTTTTGTGAGCTAAGAATACTTTTTTAATATGGTGGGTAGTTCTACAAATTTTTTGAAACGATTTGCTATCTATTCTCAATCTCAGTTTTTGTCACTGAGATGTGGTTCCGACTAGATTTTGAACGTAATTAATAAGTAGAATTATGTTTTTGATGTGACGAAAATTCAGCTAATTATTAAAAAAAAAACGTTCTTAGTTCTTGCCATCGTTTTATAAAAGATTTGCGCTCTTATATGTCAATTAGTGAATTTGAGAGATTTATTGTAGGAGAACTGACTGTCAGTGAGCTGATTTAAGAGTTTTATTGGAGGAGACTGACTGACTGACTGACTGTCAGCAAAAGTTTTTTTTTTATTGCAAATAGTAGGTACTGATTAGTATCATTACCTACCAAACTATATCTTATAGGGTACCTACATAGATAACTAAACAATAGGATCTTTAGATTTGTTACTAATTGTAGTTAACTGTTAGTACCCACATATTTATCAGCTTGTTATGTAAGTATTCCCTTTTGAACCACAGTCGTCATTATGACAATATTATTAATTAATGACTTATTGTTTCCAACAAATTAGGTACATAAACACGAAACAATAGATTACAGTTTCAGTAGTAACATTTAAAAATACCTTTTTTCGTTTTACTATGTTGGTTTAGTGTAATAAAAAAATAAAAATAAACTGATCAACTTAACAAAAAGAATAGACTGCCGAAACCCGGGATTGAACCGGGGACCTTTAGATCTTCAGTCTAACGCTCTCCCAACTGAGCTATTTCGGCTGATACTTGACTGCTGAAATTACATATCGTATGCTATTGCCTCGAAACTGATAAGACATGATGACGTTATATGTAATTTATTTAAATTTAAGTATCAACAACATTTTGTTGGATGTTTCCTTTTAAGTTAAAATCATGTTTGGAATATTTTTTTTTAATTGTTGCCATTTGACTAGGACACGTGTTTTGAGGTCAAATACATATAACTTTCTACTGAAAGTCTGAAATTAAGCAGAATAGATAGTTTAAAAAAGGGTCAAATAATGATTAAAAGAAGGTAGGTAAGTACTTAGATTTTCAAGTTTTGCTTTTTACACAAAACCATTTTTCAAAATACTAGGTAGAATAACACGAACTTGAACAAACTTCACTAACTGGGTGCTGCGCAGAACAATAAAACTATTGACGGAATTGAAGTCACAGGCTCAATAGTAAGAAATAAAAGTCCGCCGAATGCTGGAACACACAAGTTGGGTCATAAACACCCGCCACCCAGCAATGCTACCTTTTATTGGAAATGCTCTGGTTAATGTGAATGTTTTCGACGCTAGAAAGGTGTAAAGAGGTTATAAATGGAATTGGGACTGATTTAGTCTGTGAAAAGAAGAGTTAAAAAAAAGGTAATACAGACTAAGTAGGCAGTACCATCTAGTAAGGTTTAAAAAAAAAATTTAAAATTATTTATTTATTTAACGCTTTATGCACACAAAATGTACAGCGGCGGACTTAATGCCAATGGCATTCTCTACCAGTCAATCTTAGGGTGATGCAGAGACAAATTGTGGTAGGTGCAAATAAGAAAAATGACTCTAAAATTAATCAATATTAAGATAAAAAATATAAAAAATAAAACTATTATTAATGAATTATTTGTGTTTTTTACTCATGTGTTGTATATCTTTGTGTACAAAAATGTGCCGAAGCAAAAATTGAGTAATTCTTCGTGTAATTGAAATTACACGTAGTTGATAATTTATTAAAATACACTATTAAACTATAAATTATCTGTTTTTCAGAAAATCTTTGACACTGTTAATTATGACATTTTTCAATGGCGTAGAGCACCTGTCGTTCGAAACTTTTGAAGGGAATCTAGTTGTATGGAGCCTTTGCCACTAGTTGGTTTGTACGTTAGCATCGAATACGTCACCATTAACGTTAAGCACTCCTTCAATCCTTCACGTAAAAGGTTCAAAATCTAACTTATGGAATTCTCTAATTTCCATCGTTTCCTATTATTATAGACCACAGATTTTCATCTGGTCCAATACAGATCAGGATGCGATGATCGCCCCATTATCCCAGAATTGGGTCCCGCCCTATGATTAGAAGCGCCTATAAAATTATATGGGATAATTTTTGTGGATGGAAAAATGGGGGAGTCAGAAATCAATTTGTTTGTTGTTTTATGAAGAGAATAGTGGAGAACAGTTACATTTATTTAACGTTTGTCTTTATTTTGATGGTGAGGTTCTTCAGAAAGTCGGGTACTCAGTATTCGTAATCAGCGTGTTTGTTGATATATATGCACGTGGATGAGGCGAAAGGAGTATGTAAGGATCGTAGCAGATGGCGTTCTGTGGTTTCTACTTACCCCCATAGAAAAAGGGCGTGAGTTTATGTATGTATATTTTATTTTGACTGTATTTTGATGCAAATTTTAAAATAGTTATGTCTTGTGTTAAAGAGCCATAATATAGTTTTTTTTAGAACCATTTCAAACATAGCAAATTCTTAACTGTTATGTATACTTACAGGTTCAAAAACTCTACCGAAAAATATTTACAGCTACTAATTCAAAGCCATTAATTTTAAATTTTAACGACAATAATCATCTATAAAAATACAATCCCAATTCATTAGTAGTTAACCCTGCGGCCACTCGAATGTGGTCCATTCGATCGCACGGACTCAACCCCTAAGGCGAGTCTGACTGGTCATCCTGACCGATCGATTTTGGATAAAAAGAGCCGCAGGTAGCATCATTAATTGACTATTAAACACGTATCGGCACAAAAAGATATATAAAAGCTTAAAAACAATGAATTTCACCAAAGTTGATAACTCAATTTGGGTCGGCGTAATGGCATAGTGAACGGTGTGGAGTGGTAACGATTGTAATTATTTTGATTTTATTGTGACTCGTAAAAGAAATAAATGAATAAAAACATTACATCCTGGAGATTTACAAAGTAAAAAAAGATGTTTTCATTGAATTGTTAAATAATATTCTAATATAAACAAAGTCCGTTGATGACTACAATAATATTCCCAAAATACGTCAATGACAAACTATTTTGCGGAACGAAAAAAGGCAATTAATAATTATGACAACTTAATATGAATTGAACTTTAACATATCAAATCAACACTATTAAATTAAAAGATTAATGCCAAATATTAATTCTGTGACAAGTGTAATATTTCAACTGTCATATCAATATTTAATAAAAAAAATATGAGTTGATGACTCTATTGCTTTGCTGTTCTTTTAAAGTGAATCATTGTCGGCATCGTTTGTGAAAAGATGCAAGCTGAATAATAATAGTTTGTTACATTAATAATATCGATCACTTTACCTACACGATCGTTTCGTTAGAGAGATATCAGATAACTTACCTCCGCGTCAAAATATCCCTATATCTTACAGTCACCGTTTTACCATCACAGCATCGTAAAGTAAGTTATTATTAACTTGAACGGTTTGATGGGGAGCTCGATTCATAGGACTACTCCTAATGGGTTGTATATTGGCGTGTGGTCCTATATTTTCATCCCTTTCTTGGAGCTTCTAGATTTTTTGTTCTTCTAAACATTGCATTTGCCAGTATGAAGGGGTGCCGGTGTGATAACAGTCTCATGAGACATTTCAACTTTGTCTTTGGGATAGTAACTCATTTGCAAGGCCTCTGGTATCGTAGATGTGAAAAGGCAGCGGTGACCATTTATTATCAGATGGACTGTTGGCTTGTTCGCTGTTCAAAGATATAAAAAAGTATAGCATTGAGAAGTCTAAAGCCAGGGAATGTGAAACCAATGGAGTTGATAGTAACTGTGAAAACTATAAAACAGCTCACTAAACTATAGCTTACAAGAAACTATAAGTAGGTTGCAAATAACCATTTGTCATCAAAAACAATCTCGCACACCAAAAAGAATTAAACAAAAATTCGTAACTAATCAGAAAACTGTTAAAAGAGCAAGAGCCAGAGCAATTAATCACAGGCTACTATCGAATTTCTTTTTTTTCTGGCAACCGTTGCTAATCAACGATGCACCTAATGATCATAGATAAATCAGTAGTTCAACGGTTAATAGCTTTGGGCGGCGCCCCTTAAAAGGGGTATAATTGGGTGATTTTGAGGGTTGCACCGTCACCGTTTTAGGGTTAAGAGGAAGTTACGAGGGGTCTCTGTATCGCGAAGTTTTAAAATGAGAACTGCATTTAGATTCAATTTGATTTTATAGTCTCGCGTCGCGAATAGTCTTATCGTCAAGAATAGAACAGTAACTAAAGACATAAATGGAATTTAAAAAAATATACATTGATAATATTTCTGTGATTTTGTAAAAACTTAATTGAAAAAAATGTCCGTGGAGTGTCTTGTTCATTCTTCTCCAGGCGTCTTACGTTTTGGAACAGGCAACTAGCTTTTACTTTCTAACTCACTAACCGACTGCTTGACGATTTAGAAGTGCCTGTAAATGATCTAATTGAAACATATATTTCTTTGATATGTGATATTTTCATTTACCATAAGATGTGGGTATTTTTCTTAACAGCAATTTTTGTAGGTAAATCATATTTTTGACCAGGAAAAAGTCTCCCCAGTGAAAGTGTAGTTCATCTGAGCTTTCAAAAATGACAAGTTATCAGACATTCAGACTTCAATTACATTACCCTAAAAATCTGAATTTATATTCGGATGGTGAACGAAAATTAACATAAACTATCAGTAGAGCTTCTCTTTAAAACATTCCTTAAGTGCATGGTGCCAAGTTAAGGTCAAGCACCAATCACATTAATATTGTGATTTATATTTAACAACCCGCCCTTTGTCCTATTAAGGGAGGAGCTAATGAGTATGGTATGAGGTTTCGAAAAGGAGTTTATGAAAAAAAAGGTGTCTTCTTTATTTTTGGTTAAGTTAATGAATAATGACGAGGTGAATATTTGAAATGGTGTAGAAAATGAAATCGATAGGTGTGTTTATTTGAAATTAGAACATGATTGGGTAATTCAGGTACCTAAAAATGTATTTACTTCATAAAATAGAGGGAGACTAAATGTTTTTTTTTTGGTAACCTTTATGAAGATAGTCATTTTTTTTTTTCACAAAAAAGAAAACATAAAACTAAGTAAGTACGTACATATACCATCATTTACTCACAATATCTTATTCAAAACTTAGGTTACTTGTTTGATTTTTACAAGTATCAAGTTAAGGTTACATATAATATTATATTGAAAGTAACTCTGTTGGTCTATCTGTCTGTTTGACTCTTAACTCTGTTGGTCTAGCTTTCACTCCTAAACTACTGACCCGATTTTGATGAAATTTGGTACGGGGTAAGTTTGAACCAAAAAAAGGACATAGGGTACTTTTCATTCCGCGATTTCGTCTGCGTCCGCGATAATCACGAACAAAAGCTAGTAACTAGTAGTAGTAGTACCTAGTAGTAGGAACTGATTTATATTTATAGCAACTATTGTGTACTCATATTTGCAAATAAACTTCTATTCTATTCTAAAAACCATAAATTCGGTAAGAAATTTGGTATTGTTTCTCACATCCTGGTCATACTAGGCATTCAATATCTTAACAAATCGTCGTTCCGCCTCAATGTTACACTATACATAATAATATGGCAAAATACCTACATTTTTTATCATCCACTTAATGAAAAACTAAACAGAAATATTCACATATTTTATCATTTTAATTCAACAAAAAGTTTCCAATAAAAATTTTCCTTGTTGGTTTAGCAAATCTCTTTAATAAGAATTATGATATTATACCACAAAACAATACTTGATGTTATTTACTTTAATACTTCAAAAAATTGGCCAAGTGCGAGTCGAACGCGCATACGAAAGGTTTCGTTCCACCGTATACCATATTAATTAACAACAAATAAAACACAAAAATGTTTCGTGTAGGTCCTATTTTTTTTTAATTTTTATTCTCATTTATTACAGCGGCAATAGAAATACACTCGGTGGAAATTTAAATTATCTACCTATTATGGTTCATGAAATACAGCCCACTGACGCACACGAATGAGATAAACACGGACCGACAGCGGAGGCTTAGTAATACGGTTTCGTTGCTACCGTTCCGGTAAGGAACCCTAAAAAGAGGCTTTAAACGAAGTTCGATTACCTTGAACATCAGCGTCATCGGCTCTCGTGACGTTTTTTGGTGATATTAACGTGAAATGCGTTGTAAACAAATAAGGTAAACCGGTGAGCAAGCATGTCAGTGTACACATAAAATACTTGGGACAGCATTATTTGGCGCCACCACGAGCTCCAGTGATATCTTTGTCACAGGTTTCTCTTTACTGCGATCATTCACCAACACAGCTTATAAGGAAAGGAATTACCTATAATTTTCTGCCTCCTAATTTTTTTGGCATGATTGGGAAATCTTTGAGGAGTCTCAGACACTTGCTTTAGCGTGAACCCCTCGCAGTCAGATTCCGCAAGAATTTTATTAACGCTGTGCTATTCTCTTTCTTTCTTTATAATTAATTGTTAATAATTGTTTCATAGTTGTTATTAATTGTTTGGTTTCTGTAGTATTTCTGCCTGATATTGCCGTCCACTATCTATCTTCTTGTGTTTCCAAGAGAGTCTGTTGATCTTGGGATCCTGGGTCTGTTGCCCAGGTCGAGAAATCTTGTGCTATTAGAAATTATACAGCAACAACCTGAAGTTTGGAAACACAACACAACGTGCTGGTCCTGTTTCTGATCACTCCTCTATCCGTCCCTCTTGTGTTGGTTTGCCTTTCCATCGGACTAGAAAAGAATGAATGCACCTGTGTTTGCTCAAATACATTGTGCACTAGTCTCAATTGAGATTGTCTACCGGGTTCGAAATCCGATCAAGAGAATATTATAACTTGTCTATCATACGTAAGTTATGGCTAAGCACATTTAGCAAGAATTTGCGAAGTCGAATTTTCACTATCATGTTATTGTGGATTGGCATGTTTTATTTTTTAAAGGTGATAAATCTTGACTGCCTGACCATGATCAGTCTCCACCAAAGCCTTTGGCATACCGCTTCAACACTGGAGTATATAATTAAACGAACAAGCACATCCTCAAACATACAACTGTAATCAGATTACGCCTTGAAACAAACTAGCTATTATCCATACATACGAATAACTAAAATAGAAGTGTATGTTTTTTTAAGTTTTTAATATGCATTTCAAATACAGTGACAGAAAAGTTGAAAGGGAATCGTTTGTCTTGGTATGGGCATGTGAAGAGGAGGATAAGGCCCAAGAAATGGTGGCTGAATTGTGCGAAGAATGATATGAAAGAGAAGGGAGTCAGTGATAGCATGACGGTTGACAGGACAGCATGGAAGAAGAAAACGTGTTGCGCTGACCCCAGGTAACATGGGATAAGGGCAGGAAGCAAAGACGTAATTTAACGCGGATGAAATAAGCCACGCGGACGAAGTTGCGGGCAAAAGCTAGTTTAAAATAAAGTTAGTTAATCGTTGCAACGTGACAGAGGGCCACGCTCGTCAACTTCAAGATTACCATGATCAATGATTTCATTATAAAACAATTTGCAATGTATACAAGATACTATTAAGTTAATTTACGACTCTGCTTAGACAGAAGCGAGGTTTGATAACATGGTGATGCGCGAGGCGGTCTAATAGGCCCCGATGTGTAACTTTTAGCTCCTATAAATTTTATGTTTCTTTTATAAAAATAGTTGCTGCTCGCGACTTCGTTTGCGTTGTGGATTAAATTTCTAAAATAAAAGTCTAAATTACTCCTTATAACATTCGCTATCTGCGAGTTAATGTCTCGTCAAAATCGGTCCAGCCGTTTAGAGATTAGCCGGAACAAACAGTCAGACAGACAGACATTTAAAAAAAAAAAATTGTTGGTAGTTCCGTATAAACATATTATTTTCATAATGCATTGAGTGAAAAGCTGTTAGTTCAAAATTACAAACAGACACTTCAATTTTATTTATTTGCATAGTTGTATCGATTTTCTGTTTCGTCAGTTTTGGTACTATTGGCCTCGGTGGTCGTATTGCCTCTGCTCAGTGTGGTACTGGGATCGATTCCAACGTCATCAAAGTAAATTTAAATAAAAATTAAATTTGTTAAGCTTGCTAGGGTCATGATGCGGTTAAAAAATGATATAATAAATTATATGTTCGCTCAACTTTATTATTATCCTTGTGCGAACGTTTCTTTTCAGGGTGAAAACAAGCGGCTCGTTGGTCTAGTGGTATGATTCTCGCTTTGGGTGGGAGAGGCCCCGGGTTCAAATCCCGGACGAGCCCTGTTTTTCGATTTCAGACATATGATTAATTAAAAACCCACTACTTACGGGTTAACATTCCAATAACCAGAAGGTTGATGTTCAATCAGTGATATAGGTAGGTACTTAAACGTCAGGATAACACGTTAATTGCGATTAAATTAATTAAATCTAAAGTTTTACTATCAATAAATTAAATAAGCACGTTTATACGGAAACAACAACTTCGTTGTTGACAAACATGTGCATTTTAACAAATTGATTACATTGCAGTTGCATTTTCGTAGTATCTACGACAATAGGGATATTTAGCTTCTCCGTAAAAAGTAGCAATTCAAAAATCAGGGACCGACACTGTCATCATGGTTACTTGGAAATGCTTTCAGTGGTTTAATGCAGAATCAGTGGGCAATTTTTTATTTCTGCTTTTCCACTGTTGGTCAAAGCCCCGAGTTTTTCAAGTCCTATTATGAGATGTTATTACGAAAATGGGATGGTACTATCAATCATGTAAAATTCTGCCTCTTTGTTGTAGTGGAAAAGTGATGACATTACGAGTAATATGGACATCATCGTACGGGCACTATGCTTTATCAAATGGTTTCAAAGATTTAAACCGTGTTAGTCTACTAGATTTTGTCCACCGTCAGCTTACAAAACAATGTCAAGGATCATTGTTTCATCTTTCGTGGATATTATTAATCTTTATAAAACTGCTAAAGCGAATTATAGATGACCGCCACACCACCCTAAAATCTTAACTTCCAACAAAAATGGGTCAACATCTCTTATTCTACTTCAAAATACAACATTTTAAAACCATCACAATATTACAAAATTCCATAGAAATACCCATATCAGTTCACTGTTCGCTGGCCTTAACCCATGCACTGCACAGTGCGCCTGAACGCGTGACGGAATCCGAAACAATACTCCATCAAAGCGGCTCAAGAGCCTGTTTTATTTTACTGCTTTAACTGTCAAATGTGACCTTACTGGGCGCTAGTTTACTGGCCACTGGCTAGTGCCCGCGTTGAAGGAAGAATGTGAATGTTTCATGCCTTAGTGTTATGGTGCTCAACTTTTTGAACAGTCGGGTCAATCAGTTGGTTTAGAAACTTTCGGCGAGCCAATTTGTGCAAAACAATCAAAGGTATTATGAAATATAGTAGTTTATTTAAAAAAAAAGGATAATATACAAGCGATATTTTCATTGTTGGACATCAAATTGATTTTATCAATAGATGCAATCAATTTGATTCGTCACATTGTTTCTGTTCTAACCGTTTTCTTATGTTAGACGTCATATTAGATGTTGATAGTTACACGGGCCATTTAAAATCCATCCGTGGGCCACATCAAGGCCCGTGGGCCTGCGGTTTAGCAGCCTTGCTTTAGTGGGCTAAAATGTAAGCCGCGTTGGAATCTGTTAGAAATGTCTATGTAGGGTAAGTGACGTCACTTCGTTTGAAGAAGTAAGTATTGTTTTGTCTGAATAGGTTTATTATTAGCCATCTTTTTCAGTCTAGACTGCACGCCGTCTGTAATAGTGATAGGTAGGAATTTTCTAAGGAAATTCTTGTCATCGTTGTTGCTATGAATATTGATAAATGAAAATGTAAAACGAAGTAACAGTATTTCTGAGTAACCTAGAGTTTGATAAATGATGATGGATACCCCCGTGTCTCGGGAAGCACGTAGGTATAGCACGTTGGTCCCGGTTGTCAGTCGTAGATTTTTGACAGACGCCTGAAAGTCTGACAACCAGTCTTATCAAGGGGTGTCGTGTTACCCAGTTACTGGGTTGTACTGGCCAGGCTGAGCAGTCGCTTCATATAAAACAGATATAAACAGCTGGAGGCCGACCTTAACATGGCTGGGAAAAAGGCTAGGCAGATATTTTTATCATGTTACTTTGTTTTGTTAGTGTTTTACAACCTCCAAATCAAAAGGTAGGTAGGTAATCGAAGCAAATACAGCATAAGTTATTGATTTTAAGGTAAGTAGGTACTTATTCCTTTAGTGGTTAATGCAATAGGTATTTATTTACACACTTATCAACAAAGTATTTTTATTTTAATACCGTTTTAAATAACATTTTATTAAAATGCGATAAACATTTTAGATCGGCGGTAAAAGGGTTAAATACCATAAATGTCGAAGATAAAATATACAAACATCGAACTTTTATTGACTGTGGCAACCTTCATAATAATAAAAAATAACAGTCGTTAGAATAAAGAATTGGCAAAATAAGGTAAAAAAAATATTAAAAAGAGGTAAAGTCCATGTTATTTAACCATAAATCCGGTATCATCACAAAATAATTCAAAACACTGGCGCCAGTGGGCGACCTTGTAAAAAAAACAATTTCATTTTATTTTAAATCGTTTGCGTAAATATTTTATTGATTTAGAAACGTTAATAAATTGTCTTTTTTATAGTTGTCTGGTAAACCAAAGTCAAATATTTGTTCGATTTTTTGCTCCGATTATTCTCTTATTCTGTCATTCGACGCCATTTAACTAATCGCCATGACGCCATAGTTCATAGGTAATTTATCTATCTAATAATATCCTGTTATTAAGTTCATTCGATGTATTTTGATAGTATTCCTATAATGTACCTACTACTTTACACATTAAAATAAAAAAAAATGCATGATGAATATATTATAGTTTTAATTTCCAAAAAAAGGCAGTTTATTTAACGATGAAAAAGAAAAAAACATTCATTGCTAGTAAAAATAATTAACAGCACCCTCTATTAGTAACTTGCACAACTTCATCGTGACAAAGTAACAATAATGCTCTGGTGTCAATGCATCACTTTAGTTTATTATAAAATCGGTAGATGGCGCGCTACGTACACGCCATCTATCAGCGCTATCACACAACTGTTAGTGTTGAGTTATTTCCATAAAATTCTAATAGATGTCACTGCAAGTATTAAAATACGAACAAGTTTTACGAAAATAAACTTTCTAAAGTAACTTTAATGAAAAATATAGGTAGCAAGTTTTACTCCAAAGACGTTTTGTTAGTATTTTAAGATTTTGTGATTAAAATAAAACATTTGAAATCAAAACATTGGATAAATTCAATAACGGTTGATAAAATAAACAAATAATAGACTAGATTCTTTATTTTATAATTATAATGAAAAAAAAAGCAATTAGCATAAAAATAATAAGTAGGTCGAAAAGCAAAAAGATTTGCCCCGGGTGAGGATCGAACTCACGACCTTAAGATTATGAGACTTACGCGCTGCCTACTGCGCTACCGAGGCCAATGATAAGAAAAGCAAAATAAGTATTTGCCATCGGCCTAAATTTTATATTTTTGTTTATTTATTTTTTTGTTAAATCGTAAAACTCATGGAAACCGCCTCACTGGTTTAAAGTATTAGTATTACTAAAAGTAACTGCAAGCAATATGTAAATGATGTTTTATGGAATTCTGATGTCGTCCGATTATAAGCTGAACATTTCTAATAAACGGGATGGAAAAGAAAATTATAACGAAAACGTTTAGCATGGATTCAGTACATAATAAAATTCTAGGTTCTAGAGAGACAAGACTTAACTCGGTTATTTAAAAAAGAAAACATCTGTTGCAATCCTAATCATGTAGGTGTTACGCTTTCGTACTTTACAGCTGAATTTTCGTTATCGCTGAGTGTGTACCTATATACCGCTATAACGAACATAATGAGATTTTGTGTATTTTTAAAATAAGAACAATATTTAACCACTTGTACTTACTGTTACCGCCAATCTGAGACCTTGCCTATACAGGTACCCACACCAGGCACCTTATAGGCACTCAAACCTCTTTCGAGTAAAAGTAGAAGCATGTATCGATGTCCAACATAGCTACAATCAGCCAGGATGCCTGTGGGATTCGCAATGTAATGAAAATATTAAAAGTTGTCTGTTCGTCGTCTGTCCACGGCTACACTGGCCACGGCTACACGTCTGAATGTCCCTTGGCTATTTACGGATATGGAACAGGAAACCGTAGAGTATCATCATACTTTATGGTCAAGTGTCGTGATGGCCTAGTGGTTAAGGCGCCCGCCTCTCATGCATGAGGTTGTGGGCTCGCAACCGGGCACGGGCAAGTACCAATGTGACTTTTCTAATTCATTTGTACTTTGTAAGCTTATCTTGGACATCACTGAGATCGGTAACCATGTCAGAGGCCTTTGAGAAACTCTGACACTAGGGTGTGTGGGATCGTTAGACCTTACTGCTTACACGATAAAGAAAGAAGAAGATCTACGATCAATGCCAAGTAACCGTCAACAGCGGTTACTTGGTATTGGAGTGGGATGTCTGATGCATGACTGTGTGAAAGAGATGTTAAGGTGTTTGTGAGTGAGAGAGATGACGTACTTGAGCTAAAGATGTAGGTACCTATCAGATGAATGTTTGAGTTGACATGAAAGATATTTTAAAATAACGAATGTGTTAATTGAGTAATATCAATATACTTAGACTATATTATTATGTGGGCCAAAAGTCAGCGAATTCTTTCAGAAGTTGATGCGTGTTATGGATGTGTGTTTAAAAGCAACACACATAAATTTATGTAATCTTACAAACATAGTAGTAGGATAGTAGAACTGTGTACCTAGAGGTACATATATGTAGTTATCTCAAACCTACAATATACTCGTAGTTTACATAATTAAATAGCCTACATACAAAAACAGCAGCTCCATTGCTTTCCCTTTGCTGTTTTATCTGCGTCCAGTCTAGATTATATTTTGAGTTAGACCGTAGTTCTGATCGAATTATCCCAGTTGTTACAACTTGGATGGTCTCTTTAGCCAGCCATGATGTTGATATTTATTTGCTACCGGATAAATAGACAAACATTGGTATTTCTGCGAATCCATCATCTATTATAGTAATATACTAATCTACATCTACACTTCAACACTAATATTATACAGTAATTTGCACCTGCCATGTTATCTCTTCATCACCTTTGGTTGACTGGTAGAGAATGCCTAAGGCATTAAGTCTGTCTTTGTACTTTTTGTTGCATACCGTTTAAATAAATAAAGATTTGAATTTTGTATGTAACTTAACATCTAATTTCTGTACACTTAGTTCGCAATAAAGAATTTGAATTTGAATGTAACGAATAAACTTAAAAACTACAGAACCGATTTCAAAAATTTATTTGCCGTTAGAAAGCTGCATTATCACTGAGTAACATGGATTATATAACATTACGCTACAATACACGGGAGAGGAGCAGTAACCAAAGACGTAACTTAATGCGGGTGAAATAAGCCGCGCGGACGAAGACGCGGATAATTTGCTAGTTTATAAAAATTCGCTTTTACCAACGACTTTGTTTGTGTGAATGTTAATTATCGCGAACGCAGGAAAAGACGTGGAGTAAAACTGGTAGCTTTAGTAGTTTTTTGGTTAAACTTACCCCTGACGTTTCATCAGAATCGGTTCAATGGTTTAGGTGTGAAAATGTAGCAGATAAACAGACGTGGTTAATTTCGCATTTATAATGAGAAAACTGCACTTATCCATAGGTAGGTACTAATACCTACCTATGGATAAGTGCAGTTTTCTCACGTTGTACCTATAATTTATAACACTAAGCGAAAATTCTAACACATAAATTAAGAACATATTTTTACGCCGCATCTAAACGTGACAACCTAAATCCTTCTCTAAAAAGTTTCACAGCCGAACTTTTCCTAATCGACATCTAAAATATCATTATTTCACACAAATCCTCCCTGGAGTGACGAATTTTACCTCGTTTTTGAAGTTGGTAACCCTTCCTGGTTGAATATTTAAAAAGTCGTTGGCAACATTTTAATTGGGCAATCCTGGCAGGATTAAATTATCAAGACACCTAGTTAAGGCGCCTACAAACTTAATGAATTCAACATGAAATTAACCGCTGCGTGGGTCTTTGCTTCGCGGGGTTGTTGTTGTACAGAGTATGATACCAGCTAAGGGTTTTTTGGGGATGAATGTGTGACCACAGGTAGGTATATTATTTTGTAAAGATGGGACATCATCAGATGACTTCTTTCGCTCTGGGCGGAGCGGAAGGGAGTGTCAGACTCCTTTGCTGAGTGAACGACTTACTTTACTGAGTGTACCCCATCCGTGTTTCTCCTACGTTCCAGGGCCGCGATGACTTTTCCGAGCGAATTCCGCAACCTTGGTAGACAAGTAAGTACCTACTTATTGAATCTAATTACTTTTGAAATAATGAAAACTTTAATTTGTTTTCATCAAATTTTGAATTATTTAAAAACCGGATTTTCTGAACTAACACTTCTTTTTTGTCTTGCTTATTAGCAAACTCGTCACCGCAATCGCCAGCTAGTATCTTATGTAACTATTATTGCTCTAGGTTTGACGTGGCAGTGGCGTTAAAGCTTCTACATAAGCGCATTTTTTTTAAGATATTGCCTGAATAAACCAATTTTACTTTTAGGTACCATTCTACCATTTTGTTTCTAGTTCCAGTAGCGAACCAACAGTCCTAATAGATTTCAACCAAAAAAAGAACCAAAATAAAATCATCCTAGCTCCCATACACAAAGTATGTACGAACACCGTCACCGCGTACCTTACAAAGACTTTTTTTAATTCACAGCCAACCAATTCCTAAGCGAACGTAAAATGTTTACTCTGCCAAAAGAGGGGGACATTTAAACTTTATGTTTTGGACTCTTTTGTGACTTAATTTTTTACGGGGATCCTCCGGAGACCCATGTTAGATTTGAAACGCTACGGAGTTCCGAAACTTCTTACAGTTCGTTAAAAAACGACGTTTTTACAATGGGTTACGTAAATTTTCGGGTGGATGAATAATTTTACGGTTCCCTTACGGCGTCTCGCTTTGTTTATTTTGTGAAAGATCAGAGATTAATCGTGTGGAGGTTAAATATGTACAGGTTGTGTCGTGTGAGTTTCTAAGGGGAGGTTTACTTGCGAAGTTCGGAATGTGTGTGACTTTGATTTCACTTGAGGGATTTCTGGATATTGTATCGTTGGATATTGTGTGTGGTGCTGTAGGTTTCTTACGTTATATAGTATACTAGCTTATGCTGACTTCGAAGCAGATCTTTCTTCTTCTTTGTCGTGTGGGCAGTAAGGTCTAACACACCCTAGTATCAGAGTTTCTAAACCGCCTTAAGGGCCTCTGACATGGTTACCGATGTCACTGGTGTCCAAGATAATCATACCATGATACAATCGTTCCATGTAATAAGCTTCGTTATTTCACGATACCTAAATTCAAAGCAACGTAAACTATTTTCCATTTACATTTAAAAATATAACTAAAATGCAGATGTCAAGTATATAATCTAATACCTAACTATAGTTATTTGACCCTTTTTGTTTGAAAACGTTTTTGTAATTTGTGGTTTTTGTGGTAATTTACACACGTTTCCCGCGTTATTCCTATTTTCTAAGAGCAAATTGCTTATTCCTGTGATTTTATCCCAAAGAATTTTACCTCCCAAAATTAACCTAACATTCAAGCTTCACAGAAAAACAAAAAAAGCAATTATCCATTACAGACGTACATTAAATTCCTTAAGGAACAAATAAACTCCATAGCCCCTACTACGCGACAATATTTCGCGAACAACATTAAAATTTATCACTGACGCAAGAGTTTACGGGAAAGCCGGGTGATAAAATAAAATGACAGTTGTTTAGTATGGTCTCGGGAATATTGTTGGTACATACTAAGGTAGGAATTGAAAGGTATGGGGCGCTTGAGACCTGTTTTATTTATGTTTGTAAATGTGTTTTAGATTGGCGTGCAAGTGGTAGGGGTAAGTGTGACTGTATGGTCGTTTATGGTATTTTTCGTTCGGGTATTTTTATTTTTTATTCGATGTGTGCTTGGTTTTGACTCTAGTCTAGGTCAGAGGTGTCAAATTCAAAGTCGATGATGGTGTGAGCTCACCCAGGACTTTAAAGATGGTTCAAAGCGTTTGGAAATACTGATGCATTTCTTTTGTATAAGTACTACCGGTGCCAAATAATTACTCATATGCTTTCCCATTTTCAGGACATTGATAGCTTTATGGTTTACTTTGTACCTAACTACTATTTACCTACATTATATAAAATTATGTCTCTATTTATTTAACAAAATCCATTTTCAAAGTTTCTTCCACTATCATTCTATATTGCCTCAGCTACTAAAACTAAAATTCTACTCAACCTTCCATTGTCTAAATAGAAAATTAAACTAGTCACGTAATTTCCCGTAACTAAGATAATCCAGTTCCGAATTCAAAATTCAATTTACCACACCTGTACTCAATTTAACAGTCCAATTCCGAATTTACAACTAATTTCGTCTCTTCGTTCGATAAACGTTAACTTCTACGTTTACGTTCACAGAATCTGGCGGCCGTGTGAGTTTGATTGCACACAAAATCACTTCTCCGGGCGGTAAAACCGATTGTTACGAGCTATTTCTAGAATAATCCTGCGGTTTGAGTTTGAATTTGGAACGTAAAAGCTGGAGGTGAAAAGAGGGTTTATTCGAAGAGACAGATCACAATACAGGGTTAAAGCAAATATTGGTCTAAAATAATCAGATAAACTCACAGCCTTACATTTTAGATTCCTGTCATTTACTGTTTTTTTAACAAATTCAATATTGGGTAGACAGAACATCACAATAGTAGGTATGTCCCGAAATGTAATTTTCCGGACATGATATAGGATTAGAACATAATCGAATTTTGAAAATTATTTTCCTAAAATAGGTATAAAATATAAATAAATAACCTAAAGTGAAAATCTGCACCTTTACAAGATCACTTTTGTCCGTCTGTCACAAATGCTTTTTTTCTATGTATACTGCAGTAACTGGAATTCGTAGAAGAAGACCTTTTTACCAACAATGAGATATAGCAGAGTGAATTTATATTTGTTCTAACTATACGATGGCGTACTACATGCTTCATGTTAGTAAAATAGTAGTAAGGAAGTTAGGTGCCTCAGTTTGTAGACACTCGTAAAGCCAACAAACAACATTACAGAAATTGTTCCTAGCACCATGCTCATACGTTTTATGTGCACAAGTACATAAACGATACATAAGTTAAGATTTTACTGTCGAACACAACATAAAGGGGTTGGCACTGGCTTTACGCAGCCAGGATTAGGTTGGGCCAGCAGTAAACATGGTCAGGGCGGCTTTTATATCCCGTTGCAAATAATAGCACATAAAACTTGTGTGAAAAACACTAGTTACGGGGCGAGAGATGAACGCGTTCGTTGGTAGCGATGGCAGAAGAACTTTTGTAAAAACCCATAGGCCGAGATTAAAAAAAGTTATCTGGTAGATATGCAGTTTGACTTCGGTATGTTCCTGTCTCTCTCTTGCAATCGTAGCTTGAATTGGGCGACAGTGACAGAGAAAAATGTAGGCACAGTAGGTATATCCTACTACTATTATAAAGGCGAAAGTTTGTAAGTTTGTAAGTATGGATGTATGGATGTTTGTTACTCTTTCACGCTTAAACGGCTGAATGGATCTGGATGAAATTTGGCACAAAGATAGATTATAGTCTGGAATAACACATAGGCTACTTTTTATCCCGGGAAAATGTACGGTACCCGTAGGATAACACATCAACTGTGACGCGGACGAAGTCGCGGGCAGAAGCTAGTATTCTATACTATTTACTATCTTATATACAATTTTTTTTTCTGCCAGTCTATTCGGCAAACATCCCCCTGTTGTTTGCAGTGCTTTTCTGTAAATATCTCGAGTGAAATTAGATAAAATGTGTTTGAGTTGAACTGTTACTGTTATCTGAAGTGCTGCTAGAAATTATTGACAGCTCATCTCATGCTTACCTCACCCAAATTCACTGAGGAAGATTTTGTCAGAATAGGACTAGAAGTCCGAAATTTTAAGTAAGTACACTTCTGCTGTTTTCCACACTATGTATAGCGTGAAAAAGAGAGAAGAGTTTGTTGTACATAATTTGTATTCCTGCTCATATTTTAATCAGATTTTTTAATTTATCAGTTTCTATTTTTAAATAGACTTAAGAAATGTATTTTAGAAAAAAACATTGCGATTGTGCGTCTTGTTTTGCGAACCCTACGATAATTCCTAATTCGGACTAAGCAATAGGGGTGAAGCAGCTCTTATATAGAATGTCAGGGCAAGATTTACTGGCCGCTGTGTATTGGGATGCGTGGTATAAAACTAATTCACTTCGTTTTTACGGCGAAAATAATAATTTACTCTTTATGTTTATATCTCGTTATTGTTGACCACTGGATTGCATAGTACCTGATTTAAACAAAAATATAAAGTATTGATTTACAAAGTTCATACAAGTTTTCGACCGAGTTTAACTTCGACAAGTATTTAAAAATCTTTTTAATTTACTTTAGCAATATCGTGTTTTGCGTTTTGCATATTTTCGAAAACTAAAGTAAAAAATGCAATTTTTAATGACAATCTTCAGTTAATGTGCCCGGCCGAAAAGCGGTCAAAGTGGCAGTCATTAATAATTTATTGTAATGTATTGTGTCATTAGGCCTTCTCCGTATGAGAAGAGGCCTTTGCTCTGCAGTGGTACAGTTATAGACTGGTATTATTTTTATTGTATCATTGGTAATTTTTATTTGATCTGGAATTTATATCACACTGACCGCCACCACCTATATCTGAACGGTACTAAGAAAGAACAGGTTTCTTGAAAGCGCAGCACAATAACTTCTTTAACCACGTCTCTTTTGCCGTAATTAAAGTTCAAAATCCTATAAAGAAGTAAAAGTTCCTCAATCACCAGCCGTAAACTCCATAATTCTCCTGAAACAAGATACTTTATACTTCATGAAACATTTACGTATTAATCGTAGAACCATTCTACTTCGTCGTAATGTGAAAGTAAAGCTATAATGTTCATCGTAAAAACTGCCGCAGTTCTCTATGAAAATTGTATGAAGCTAGGTATTGTCTTAGAGAAGGAGGCGGCGGGACGGGAGAGAGAAAGGAGGGTCCCCCGTCCCAGCGGCCGCCGCGGTAGACGATCCGGGCGTCGGGAGCCACGAGACGACTCCCGGCCACCGTAGACGCGGGTCTGTGGACGGTGAGCAATGGGTAGCTCGCCGTCCGTACGTTCACTAGCGACAGACCGTGTCGACGGCGCGTTCGTGTTCCACGCGCGCCTCAAAGAGATGTCAGCAAAATTGGATGGGGCCACTGAGGGCCGATGCCTGCCGGGGCTGCGGGTTGTTCGAAAGAGATACCGCGCCCCCGGAACGCAAAGGGCACATGAAGGAACATAGACGGGTTTTAGTCAGTAAAAGTCTGACACTCCCTCCCGCCCCGCCCAGGGCGGGGGAAGTTATTTGATGATTTCCCGTCTATAAAAAAAAAAAAAAAAAGGTATTGTCTTGGTGTATTATTGATTTTTTGTAAGATCTGTACTCTGTACTGTTAGTGTAAGGTGAACAATACAAATTAAATAAAAAATATTGCCATAAGTATGAAAGATGAGAACAGCTCGTTCGATTTGGTTGTATTTTTGTTGCGTTCGGACAAAGTTTGTATCAATGAAAACTTTTGGGAAATTCGAATTTAAAAAGTGACATTTAGTTTAACATTTGTGCTGTCACATAATTTTGTAAATTTCATCCGTCGTTTTTTAATTTACTAACGAAATGATCTACGTAGTTCAAGATTTTAAATTAATGATAAAATTTGAGTTTTCGATGCCAGTGGGCTACTATTTTTTTAATGTTTTTTGTTAAGTTAAATTAAATGTAAGTAAACTGGGTAAACGTTTATTTACAAAGAAAACATTTAGCACGACGCGGCGACCATGAGAAAAGTCAAGAGAAGAGTTGACGTAGCAAAGCAAAAACTATATTTGACATTATTTCATGTTTTTTTTAGACAAATAAAAACTAAAATGTAATTTATATTTCATTTAAAACCCAAATACTTAATTTTAATTTTGAGACAGAAATACATAGCAGTAGAAGTTAGAACCAACATATCCAATTCGGGGAGTTCAGATACGATCCTTCAAAGTCCCCAATGCGGATGTCATCTGAAATATAATATATTGCGCCGGACCCGGCCTTCCCTAAGGATGCCCTGTTAATTACCAAGTACAAGAGCGTATACCCGGGATACCTTTGAATGTTTTGTCTTTATATTAAAAATGTTTTCTGTATATAGTTTAAATTGTATTTTCTGTAACCTCTGGAGTCAAAATATTAGTTTGAGTGTAGATTTTGATTTAGTAGTAGTTAGTGAAGTAGTGTAATAGTTAGTGAGTTTAGTTTTGCCAAACGAAACGACATACGCCAACTTTTTTCCTATATTTTGAATTAACATTTTGGAGTTTAAAATTGAATGTTGATTAATTTTAAATGTTTGTTAAGAAAAGTTTTATATGTGCATTGACTTATTGTTGGATAGTAGTGATACATATTCGGCAAAAATAAGTTGGGCGTAATTATTTTATTAATGAATGATGGTGAGTTGACATCTCTTGGAAGATCTATGTATATTTAATATTAATTTGGTCTTTATGAGAAATAAAAAAACATATAAGATTTCTTTAAGTATCGTATTTCAATGCATTACCTCGGTCCACGTTGCTTTGGCATAGCGCACATTATCAGTTTACGTGCTTTACAGCTTAATTTCATAGTAAACGCTAAATAAATGAATACAAAATAGAAAAAGTTTTAATTTTCTCTTCACAACGACTTAAGTAACTGGCCGAAAATAATTAAGTTACTCGCGAATGTGCCCCAATCTTAATTTTTTTATTTCTTTTTACAACGGCGACTTTTACAAGATGTTGTTCCACGCTTGAATTTGGAACTGCCGCTGGGGATATTTGACGTCATACCGTTTCGAAAATTAAATTAAATCCCCTAACGTTTTTTCCCGCCCTCCGAATTATTGCTAGCCGTAAGGACTTTTTCTGTGTATTGTTTAATTTTGTAGGGGTCAACATGACCTTTATTATGATAAAGTGGGCTCATCTACTGGGTACCGACCTTTTGTAAATATTTATAATTCGTTCTGCATTTCATGATTTTTTTAGGCAGGTTTATTTTGCAGTGATTTATTTGTCAGTATACATCTATTTAAAAACAACGTTATTTCCACAATATTCTAAAAATGTTGTCCATTTTTATTTACGTTCTATTTTTAAAATAGTTATAAAAAAATGAACTTTAATAAAAGTGGACAGTATTTTATATACACGGGCCAACAAAAAGTCTTAAAAATTATGTCAACTTTCTTTCAGTATCTTAACATTATTTTGTTTTTGTTACATAAAAGCCGTAGTTGCTGCTTACGGAGCCATAACTGAAAAAGGTAAGGAGCAAAGGCCACAAGGGGGCAGCTCCGAGGCACTTGTCAAAGCTCGTAATATTTTATTAGATAACCAAATAAACCTCCAGTTTGGAGTTTGCAATTTTTGCCCCCAAGATGTCTTGGATATTTGCATTATGGTAAAGAAAATTTGGATTTTTGTTCAAGAAAGCTGTTTTTTTTTTGTAGAAAAATAAAAAAATATTTTTGGTAGACAGGTTCCTAGATGTTACTGCTCATTAGGAAGCAATCGCAACTTACAAGGTTGCAACCATAAACTGAAGTCCAATTATACTATAATAATATAAAAAAAAACGTTCTATATAGACCGTCGTTGTTCGTTCTATATCTAGTTGCTTGCACCCTGATCATCTCAGCGACAATCAATGACGAAAAACGCGTCAAGAAATTAGAGGCACTTTTGATAGATCGAGATTCAATTGCGATTGTTCCTAAAAAATAGTGGATTGCCTCCCTGGTGTTTTTTCATAAATTGCCAAACTCAAATAAATGGTAACTTTTGCGATTCGATGATGAATTATTTGTTTAGCCTCTCGTTACTCTTACAAAATCTCAGCCATAAAGATGGGGTTACACTTACCCATTTAATGTAAATACATTACTTCGCATACGCACATCTATTAATATTCATAATATAATTTAACGTACCGAGGTTAATTTCACCTAAATATGTAAATTATCATGAGCCGACCACCGTTAATTTCGAGATGTCAGTTTGTAAATAATTCTGTCTCACTCTCTCTTATTTTTGTAAATTGAAGAGCGAGTGAGATGGATGATGCGTGTATTATGAATAAGGTGGCAGGGAAAATTTTAACGGCGCCTATGAGGGTTGTGAATGCTGAAATAACTTTCAAATATTGTCGCTAGGTGGACGGAAAGTTTCGCTCCTAAGGGAGGCTGTTTGCCGGGTCGCGCGTCTCTCTGTTTATAAATGAAACGCATATCATTTTAAAACAACATTCAGTGTGTGTTACCCCTAAGCAAAACCCTTACCACAGTCTACACACATACCGTTTCATCAGCCTTCCATACTGTATTTTCGGACACCATTTCCAATAGCAATTTTTTACTCTGTGACGGGTCGCGAGTGTAGGGTTGACGTACACTGTACGCGTTTCTGTACATGTAATGTCATTTTGGGACAGCAAAGTTAGGGGTATTATAATAATACTCGAATGTGTCCGAAGTTGGACAACTTTGGTCCTGTGTGTTCTCTTAATTAGAGACGTGAACACATTAGTAGGAGGTCATCGGACTGCTGAAGGGAAAGTTTTGGTAGTAAATGTAAAATAGCGCACTTGAAAGGAATTCTTAACAGTGTAGTCTATGTTTTAGAATAAAGTATGTGTCGGGGGAGCTGTTTAGCCGAAGCGAACTATTAGTTACTAAGCAGAGCTATTTACAGCTATAAAGGTGAATAAATTGGTCTAGGTTTTAAGTTCAAGACGGTAAAAAAAAAAGGTCGTTGCTAAAATTAAGATGATAGATGTTATCATTTGTGGCCAATTAAGTCTACCTTTAATAGAAGGTATTTAGCAGTAGCATAGATTTATGTTTTGAGTTGTCATAAAACGCATTTAAATAAATTAAGACAGTATTTAGTTTTTTTTTGTGTGGAGCTTTTTCTTTTTACGAAATCGCAATTAGACTCGATTCCTTTTGAGCTTTATAATTCTACTAGTTTTTGCTCGCGATTTTTCTATTATCGCAAACGGGAACCGTCAATATCCATACATCCAAATTCGCATTTAATAGAAGTATCATACAATACAGAACTCAACTTCATCTCTTTATAAATGAGACGAAATATCCCCAGACCAATCTTAACACCAACACAATCCATCAAAAAGCAACACAATAAAAAACTTCACGGAACCGATAAACAAGAGAAAAAAGCAGTTAATCTGACAAATTGCTATTCGCGAGCGAGTAAAGCGTAATTAAAAATTCAATTCCGGAAAAAAAGCGTGCGGAAAAAAATCGGGCGCGGAATCCGCATCATCAATCTGAGGAATTATTTCATTTGCGTATTAAAATTCTCGTTTTGTCTGGTCGTGAATTATTTCTCGTCGTGTTAATTACTACGGTGGGTAACTGTGCCCTGCGGGTTAGATGGTAGATCACGTAGCATTGGGGCAAACGACGTGATATTGTGGGTTTAGAAAAAAAAAATACGACAACTTTTTTTTGTGTTTTTGTTGCAATTGATGAAAAACAATCGAAAATCAATCACGTTCGTTGTTATATTGAAAGTGATTAATTTAAAGCTTAAAATTAGTTGCGAAATTCAAAACTACATAAAACTATAAATGCATGGAAAGTACGCAGCTTATTTATTTAGGTAATTGATACACCAACTGCATTACATAAACATGGTGGAATGCACCACATTATGAACATAGTCCTTCAGACTAGATACTACTGAAGAGTCTATATAACAATATACTGAATCCATGGTAAAACTTTGTGTAACAATGACCATTTAAAAAAAGAAAAAAAAATTGTCTAATATGAATAAAATAAAAGAAAATGAATGATAAAAATAATTACGCAATTAAACAGTAGTTATTGCTTTTAAATAAATTAAGCAAACTATGCAATTAATTCTACTATCTATCTATTTCATTATTAATAACCTAGACAAACCTCATAGGCAATAATATCGAGTACCGCATCTAAATAAACAATGCCTTCTAATGATTCTGCAGCGTAAATCGAACGTGGACCCGCCTGCCAGACGATGGTGCCCACTGCCCATTATTAGTGGACAAACGGACAGATTGACATCACCTATGTATAATGTAGAATAGGGTCTAGACAAGGTTTTAGCGTTATGTATTTATTAGTAGGCGATTAGGATTATATGTAGAATGGATGTATATTTGATTGAGTTTAAGTGTTTTGGGTAAGTTCGTTAATGTTTTACGTATGTCTAGACCTAAAGGCCGGTCCTACTAATCAAAATGTAGTCGCAATCTCGTCTCATTGACAATTAATGTAGGTAAATTAGAAGAATTTTTAAGTGAAATTGCCCTGTAGAGAAAAAAAAATAGGAAAAAATGTAATTGCTTATTTCAAATGTGTGATGTTTAATGATAGTTCAAGACGGAACTTATTTTGTAATGTTTTTTTTATATCTTATAGTATAAAAGTGAAAGGTCTCTGACTAAATACGAATACTTAAAAACTACTTGACCTATGAAGCAGAGAGTTGGCAAGTTGGCAGATTATTAGGAGACATCGGCGTCGTGGAAAAAAGCGAGTTATGTTAAAACCAATGCCATACTGACTTGTATTTAGCAGAAAATTCATTAAACTTTTTCACAAAGCCCATGCACATTAACAAAAAAATCCTTCATTAAAATATTTACGTCTAACCTTAATAATTACCCTCAAAACACACATTAAACACACTTAGCACAGGGTATGGAGGTGTGAATGTGCGAATTAGCAGTGCGTGACGTCACGGCGCAGTGATTAGCGGCACGTGACAGCCGTACGTAATGGCTGGCTGCGGTTACGTGGGCCTAGAAGCCTTTGTCGATGAGCTGAGAATATTTTTAGACCTGGAAAAAAAGATTTTCTTTGAATGTGACTCCAGATTTTTGATAATGAAAAATTAACGTGACGAATCGTCCAGCGCGTATATTTAAGCTGCTGCGATTGGTTGTTGATGACTCAGTCAACCAATCGCTTACGCTCGCTTACGCACACATTATTTTTCCATCCACAAACCAAGGGTTGATGTGACAAAGAACAATATATCTCGTCGCGTAGCAAACCGGCTATCTGCTACGAGAAGGTAGCCGACGTAGTATGCTGGCGTAGCACCGTCTTCAATTGCCGTGTTCAATGTTCATGTGTCAGAATTCGTAGTAAAAATACCTCAAAAAGTGTTCACGGTTAATTATTATTTTTGAGTAAAAACCAATTAATATACTTAATATAAATAAGCAAATCGTAAGTTTTTATTAATTCTTAGATACTTTATCTTATCAGTTATTCTGTGAAAATCGCCCTCGGTAAAGTGAGTTTAATGTGAGCTGTCTACTCTGTAAAAAAACGTAGTGCAGTCTAACTAAGCATCAACCGATATTATCTGTAGAAATCTCACCGAAAACTCATTTCTCCTAAATTCACAAAACATATTTTTGCAGAATAGCTGATTTATGCGAAGAGAAAAAGAAAAATTATATTCGAAGTCCTTTAAAACACAACTATCCGTTTCTATCCCTCCTACCACACCACGCTTCCTAATCGTCACGCGTCAATGACGCACGCTTGACGCAACTAATTGGACAATGTTACACTGACGTTAGCGCTAACTCGATCATTGTTGACGCGTGTTACCGTTTATTTGTAGTCATTATGGGTTTGGATTTAATTTTAGGGTATTTTTTAATAAGTTATTGGTAGGTATTTTGTATAAACTGTTCATTGTTTAGCTTGACATGCAATACTACAGTACATACAATATAAAACGCGCTACATAGATGATAAAATTGTTTAGTATTTTTTTTATGTAAGGCATTCAAATCTTTGGGAAACACAAAAATATAGGACCACTTAAAAATAATATGATTTTCTATCATTTAGAACCATGTCTTTCTGAAGTCGCTACGATTTTCTGCCAATAGATTCATAGATATTTCTAGCGAATCCAAAAGCCAAATGACCAAAAGTTTCATCCATTTAAATAGAAAAGGTACCTATCGTACAATATTAAGTGTAATACACATAATCGCGGCGTATCGCCTCATCGCACGGTCGACAATGTGCGGCGCGCCTGCTCAATTCCCTGCCGTCGTAACGTCTAATTCCCGTCGACTTACACACATCAGCGTTTTCGATATCGTGTTGTACCCCCTTTATGCACAGAGTAGAGTAAGAACAGACTAATGATATTAGGAATAAAATAAAAATATAATAATAAGAATATTTAATTTATATCAACTCTTTGTTTACTTAAAATTGCAGTCGATTTGTTAGTCGAACTTAGATTAATAAATAAAATGTATTATTCGTATAAATGTCGATAATTGTTAATGCACTCTTGGCAGACAAAATGCCCAATATGTTATGTACGAAAAAAGCACGCTCAAAGCGGTTTTCCAATTATACGCATAAAATGTTTATGTAAATATTGGAACAATTCTTTTTATTTCCCTCACGTAGAAAATACACTAATACTTAGGTAGCTGCTTTACACACGTTTCTTCATTAATAAAGAAACTTACACATTCTTGTACACCTAATAATAAAAGATTGTAACAAATAAAAGACTTCGTATAAGTAAAGTTTTCTACCTATGAAGCATCTATCCTCACACACTGCTCTATGCATTCCTTTTTCCATTTACACGAAACCGCACAAATATTGCAAACTAAACGGGAGCCAGCACTATTTACAATTTGGCCGCTTCTCCCCTGGTTATGTCTGTCAGGGCACATTCCACCCATCGTTATGTTGTCCATGTTTATATTGCCAAGCCTACCTTCTTTTATTGGATAGCCAAACGCCTTATGGTCGGTTAATGTACCGAAATTCGGTTCAGCTGACCGCGCCGGTCAGATTTTATGTGGCAATGTAAGGAATATTCAAATTCAGTTTTGGGAATGGTGTGTTTTCTATGAATTTGAAATGGTGTGGGTGATTCTGTGTTATGGCTTAGGATTTTGTTAGGTTCGTTTGTTTTTCTAAATTTTTCTTCAGGTTACTCACGCCTTTTTCCCATGGGGGTAGGCAGAAACCACAGAACGCCACCTGCTACGATCCTTACATACTACTTTCGCCTCGTTCACGTTCATACATCTGGTCATACAAGCACGCCGGTTACGAGTACTGCACACCCGACCATTCTGAAGAACCTCACCAATAAGGCAAAAAAGCAAAAGGCAAAAGCAAAAGGCGTGAGTTTATGTATGTATGTATGTATGTATGTATGTGTTCTTTAGGTTAATTTGTTAAAATGTAGTTGTTGTATAAACTAAATGTCTCAGTAATAACGTGCCTGCCTCTTATGCTTAAGATTGCGGGTTCGATACAGGGCAAGTACTGATATGACTTTTCCAAATTATGTCTTATATTGGGCATCACTGATATCGGTGAAAGAAATCATCGAGAGGAATCTTGCGCTTACAATTCATTTAAATCTAAAATCGGAAATCTGCCTTGAGCAAGGGTGGTGATCACTGCCTCCACCCTCCCAATACCTTCTCTGTTTGATTTATATCTGTATAGTTTACCACATTGTTTTATACGTAAGTCATACTTTTATCAACCAGATTACATTCGGCCACGTCATGATATATCGATTCATTTATACTATTTATTTTTAAAAACACATTGAAATAATCCCAACCATATCAACCACTCTGCATTAAAATTAAATGAACACAAGCTTACCAAACATGAACAAATACACGACAATACCCATATCCACATTATGCAGTATTGGAAGACATTTTGAGACAGACGGATATCGCCTAGAGAGTTCACGCTCTATTATCGGTTCGTAGAGATAGGGTAACTGTCCCCATTGTTGGCACTTACGACAGACACTGCAGGTTTTAGGTTCCAACTAAGAGCTGTGTGAATAGAATTGTGGATTTTCTGGTACAGAATTGAAATGTAAATGTTTTAGTCGATTGTTATTTTTATTGTGTGTTGTTTTGGTGTGGAGATTGGTAAGTGAAAATATTGGGAATTTGGATGTTTTGAAAATGTTGTTAATTTTTTCCAAATAAGTGTAATGATTTTCGATGCGCTGATAAACGCTGATAAAAAGTAAATCTATTTTCTAAGCATACATTTTGGATGTACATTGACTTGTTTTTTTTGGACATTTGGCATAATGAATTAGTTTGACGTTATGAATTAATCAAAAATATTGAAAGATTGTGGGTTGAGCCACACTGGTTGGACTAAGCTTAATCATCAAATTGTGTTAATTAAACAAATAGAGAAAACAAAATGGTCTTTAGTTAGAGTTTAGTAAAATAGTAATTGTACAACTATTTATTACACCATAAATACTTCTAGAAAATTTTACAACCAGCTGTAAACGTAACCAATAAACAGTACATAATAAAGGTAAGTGAAAATCGATAATTAATTAATTACGTTTACAGGTAGTTGGCACGCCCGGTAGCACCTACCGTAACTAGCGAGCAACAGCCGATTTCCCATGAGGTCCGCGTTCAACGTCGGACACAGATCAAGATTGCCAGTTAACGCGCAGAAGCGACGTTTAATTTTGTGTTTTATCTATAAATTTTTAGGGTTTGGTTTCCCGATTTTGTCTTGGATGGTGGATTGTCAAAAAGTTTTGTGTTTGTTAAAGAGTTTAATTTTGGGTTTTAGAAGTACTGTTATGGAACCTTGAAGCTTATCTTTAATTTTACTTGACCGAACGATTAGGTTCTGCACGGAACAAATATTTATTTGGCCTACAGATTGTTGTTCCTGGAATTACGTTAGCTGCAATCGGAGGATTAAAAAAACGCAGGAGCTGCGTGTAACACAGATCTTTTTGTTTGCGTATGTGAGTTTATACGGTTTTAAAAGCACTTAATTCTTACAAACAATATTTCACTGACAGAAAACTTACCTAGTGCCGAATGTCATGAGCAATGTTTTATGATTAACCTGATTTCCACGTGGATGAACTAGTAGTTGTTAACAATTTGCACATACTGCTTGGCTTGCTTACTGCATATAGATTCTCTTCTCAGTCTGATATGGCACCAGGGTAGAACTTTCAATTTACAAGTACTGAATTATTTATTTGATTAGAATCTAACAAATATAAAATAGTTCACTCCGGTTAAACCTCTCGATGCTTATAATAAATCCCCCTTTCACAACCATGCCGGTATCATCTTTGACGATTGATTTCAGATACTTATTTTACAATACCAAGCAAGTAGGTTACCGGAAATATTATTATTAGATCCTTTTCAATTTTCTTAATCTACGTCCCGCTACCGGCGGCGCACCCGCCATGTTATTTCGCCCATTAAGGCACCTGTCATGTGAGTTTACAATAAGTAAATAAGGACGTGCCGGCGACGGGGACGTTTACCCTAATATTGCGTCACTATCGGAGACAATATTGGCCGCTTTGTTTGCTGAAAAAATTAGTAGCTTCGTTATTGGTGGGGTGAATCTGTCGATGATTGGGAAATTAGTATGGGGTTGATTCTGTCCAGGTATTTTGGGTTGAATACACCCTATTTTAATGAAACGTTCTATCCTGGCAGTTTCGGTTAATTATGACGCTGTTTATTCCTTTTTGCACCCCGTGAATTTATTGTTTTTTTTTCATTAGTATATGCATAAAACAATTGTAGCGAAAACTACATAAAATCTTGTTTGTGATGAATTATGTCAGCAAACTTCAAGTATTTTTACAATATTTACGGTATAATCAGTATTTTCCTCAACTGAAAGTTCATTAGGTCTTAACTACAAAATAAGCACATACATCTTCTACATTACCTTGTGGGTAAAAATTAAGTTTTATGTGTTGACGATAAAACTACGTGTTATAAATTCTCATTCTGTGATTTTGGTTTTTATGTTTTTTGGTCCTTAATTGTCCACATAAGTTCTACATTTCTGAACCAGCAATTAGTTGTGTTTGCGGCGTCTATGCATTTTTATACAGCCTACCACATAGCTACCTAACAAAAAACAGCCTGATCATATCTATATTCGACCAGGAAAAATGTACCCTTACAAACAATTCACCACGAAAAACATTCACAATAAATCTTTATATCAAACATCATTTCAATAAAAAACATTCACGCTTACATTCGTATAAAGGGTGCAAAATAAAAACAATAACGGCTCGGGTATCCCGACGGACGCATATACACCCCAATAATACTTTTTATCATATTTATTGACTGATAAATGGTAACGCTGTTTCAAGTGCATTTGTATGTTTTTTACTCTGTTGTGCTGTATTTGTTTGGGAATTATTTTTATATTAATGGCTTATTTTCGGTTGGATGTTGAAATTTTTATTAAAATAAAAAACAAAAACGTAATAGGCACATAATGTTTTCTGTTTAGGATAATTATAGATGAGCTTATACTTTTTAGCAGAATTTACAAGATCTGACAAAAAGAATACAATAATTTCCCGACGGCCGACGGAGTTTCATTGTTGTTGTTTGTATAATCATTTGTATTGCCCATGGTTCTTTGAAATATAAAACTATACAGTGGTAAGAGATAGGATCTAGGATATACTAATTTTATAATTCATATTTGAATGATTCAATGAATTATAATTCATTGATTTGATTCTTTTCGTGTCGATTGACTCGTTTCAAATTTTGTCCGACCAGCGTTGAGCAACCTGTACAGCTCTATCATTGCTCTCGTTTAGATCTTGGATGCTGCAGGTGGTTGTGCACGACGAGCAACTAAGGAGGTGACGCATATCATATGATGGAGCTCCATACTAGCGCTGCGTTTGGGATGGGTGAAGAATTCCCCATTTGGGCAAATTAGTTTTACAGTGGCCAACTTGGGTTCGTAATCGATTAAGACATTTCCAGATTGACCGCTGCAAATTATTAGTTATTTATTGATAAAAGTAAACAATAGATATAACATTTTCAATGACAAATTTCTTATAAATATAAGAAATATGCATGCATGCTGCCGTGAACACTTTGTTGTGAATGAACGATGGCTTGGACTTTTATTGTCTTCCTAATTCTTTTAGAAAAGTAGTAAAAACATTTTCAAAATCCTAGGATACATATAAAAAGTAAGATTTCAAAAAAAATAACATCGTTTCTCGATGCCATACATTACATCAACGTAACGTAACCGAACCAAAAGGAAAAAATAGATTCTGTTTACACAAAAAACAGGTGCCTTTGAGTACAAAGCACTACTCGGCATGATCCCAAGTGGCATTAGCAGATAACACATATCGTATGCGTATCGGGTGAAAGCATGGGGAATACAGATTTCCATCCTGTGGTGGTTCGCGACTCGAATTTCAAAGGGTTTTTTTTTAGTTTCGACACGACCTATTTCGCGAATTATGGTGGGGAAATCGTGAGATGTAATATGATATATAGAACATACTTACCTACATGATATAAAGAGCTGACTAAAATATTATTACGTTGTTTCAGTATATTTGTGGTCCTTGGGTACGGGGACTTGCATATTCTATTTTAAATTAAATCAGTGCATTCATGCATCTTACAGTAGGTACTGTACAGACTAGCTGGTTCAGCTATGTACAACCTGTTTTGTAAATAAATATTAATTTGATATAAACTCTGTTTAAAAAAAGAAAAGCTTGTCAAGACGTGGTTTAACTATATGAAAATAGAATATGAGAATTTATCTAATTCATATAATATGAAGATGTTCCAAACACGTAGATTGATTATTTCGGAACCGTAACCCACATCCAGGCATGATACAATATAAAGCAACTCCAAATATTAAATAGAACCTTCTCATTATGAAGTCGGTGAATAACACCGTACTTTAAAATAGGTATATTTTGTAGTACCTACTTAACCAATTTTAATCGTCGAAAATTTGCATTGACATTGAGCCTTTTCCCTAAAGAACAATGTACGACAGCAAACTAAAAAAAAAAGTTAATTTCAATTTGCTTTGGGCGGCGCGCAATATTTCTTTCGGTAATTGGATGGGATGCGAGTGAGTAATAAAATTGTAATTAAAAATTAACTATTTTATACTAGTTGAGCCTCCCTAAGGGTGCATACTAAGTAGGTAGATAGTAGGCACGTTTGTTTACTAAACTACTATAAACTATTTGAATTTATACTTTCGTTACACCGCGTTTTTATTGGGCTTATAATGGAATTACGTTTAGGTGATGCGCTTATATTTTTAAAATGGGTACTAAGATGAAAATCATATTTTTAAAGATTTTAGTGATTGTTTAAATTACTCACTATTTGTAATTCGTACAAGATATTGCAAATAACAAAGATGACAAGAAATCTTTTACTGATGGTTACCTTTTTTTTTTACTAAAGTCAATCAGATAATAGCAATTATAGAAATAATGAAATTAGTTTAAAAAAACAATTTCTGTTTAATTATTGTAATTTATTGTTTAATTGCAAAAGCAGCATAATAAATAATATTTGTGTAGAATTTCAAATCCGACTTGAATTTGAAATGCTGTTATGCTGTAGGTACAGTAAGTAAGAGTAATGCTTACCGCAAAATTCACCCTATAACTCTTTTTACAAAAATTACACCATGACGTCACCCATTCCACCATTAAAGAAACACCATATAAAGTTATTAAACTAATAACCCACGCACCACCGAAAAACTTAACCCTTCATTACTTACCGAAAACACGAACATTTAATTATTAAATTCGCTAACTAAGTGTTCACCCACACCCTGTATTATAAGCCCTAGAGCACATTATAATAACTTATTACAACATAATTTATTATTCTGTCATTACCGTGACAAGATTGCGTGACTGTCTGTCATAAGTTAGGCGTCATCTAGCCCTCTATCGGCCGTCGTTGTTAATTTCATTGGACATGGTGACAAAAATTCTGTTTACTTTGCCCTTAAAATGACGCTGCAAAGTAATGAGCGGTGATGATAAGTATGGTAATGAGTTTAATTAAGTGATTCGTGTGTAATGGGCTTTAGAGTGGACCCTGCTGCGTTTTTGTGTAGTCGTTTTGATTTTGTGAGTTGGGAATATAGTAAATAAATAATGATTAACCTTAACAAAGTAGTTTGTTGTCTTCAGAAAAAAAAATTTGAAAATGTTATCTTACTTTTTTTGTTATTTTATGAGGTTATTGGAAAGTTGTTATAACTATTTTTGATACCGAGCAAGTACCAATGTATCATTTTCAATTTTTAAATGCTTCCTTACTTTATTTTGGACATCACTGCCATCCGTGAAAAAAAAAACATCGTGAGGAAACCTGGAACATTATGATTAAGATACGTGTAAAATCTAAAATGCAGCTTGGAAGACGAGGCTTTTGCCTAGCAGTGGGACAATTATTATTATTAAATGCGTGCATGCATTGGATGTAAAGGATAACTATCCTTTATTACAGAAAACGATCACAGATTAAATAACACGACTGGTATGAAATAATTACCAAAACCACAAAATATTTTCTTAAACACACTTACATTAGTAGAGTGTCCAAACATTGCACAAGTAACGTCGGGCCAGGACACGTATGTCGTAAAGCTGGTGATAAACGATTGGTCCAAACAAATCGGACAAGTCATCAATTGCAACACGTTATTGATATTGGCGTGAGCCGTGCTAGTGTGTGGTTACCCTAGTGCACGGTGTGGTGTTTTGAGAAAAAAATATGAAATGGATATCGGGTCGATATTGAATAATAGATACAAAATACTAAAATATTTATTGATTAAACTTGTCATGGAGGTATGATATGATTTTTAAAGATAAAAGACCATATGAGTACCTAAAAGACCTACCGTAATATATTTAGAATTAAATATTTAACGTATTTTCTCATCATTCTCAGTACGTTTTCAAAATTAATAACTAAACTGATTATATTATTAATCTCCTGTAACAAAACTCCCGACATTACACAACATTACAATGAAAAACAAAATAAAATAAACACAAACAGCCAGCCACAACAGACACATTCAAGAAAACCGCAAATCCTCTCCCAAACAAAGTAAAAATCCGCCTCGAGCGAGGCAACACCTGTATTACCATAACAAGACATGAAATTTGAATGTCCGCAAATCGAATGACCGTACCGCCGCCTCCCGGAATTAAGTTATCCACTTTTTGCAAGAAAAGACGGACACGTTAACATATGAATATGACAAATTGTCCGCCGGCGGTCAGCCGGACTGTCCTGCGTCCGGCAGAGTTTTACGGCACCCTAGGGACGCAAGGGGGAGCAACTTGAAAATTTTTCATTCCGGCCGACTAGCGACTAAAGAAAAACGGCCAGGTCACTCGTCAAAACTGTAACAATTTCTCAGAAACAATAATGGGATAAAAACGTGGCCCCCTTGGCCAGTGAAAAAGCCATTTTGGACACTGTCAATGTTATTTATTTGGACGCAACATGTCGTGAATTTTTATTTTATCATGGGATTTCAAGTTTTATTGGTGGTTGTGGAAGTTGGATTGAAAGCACCTGCTGCTAAGTTTGTTTTGTTTATTTTTAGAACTATTTTACTTTTTTATAGATTCGAATTCCACATGATCTTTGACTATTAAAATTATCATTGAAAGGGGCTTTGTTGGTTGTGCTATTTTTATCAATAAATCATATTTTAGAAGCCATTAGAAGTAATTTAATACACTTATAAAATTAAATAATTTAACTGTAGAATTCACTTAACTTCTATAAATTAAGAATGAAAATCAAATATTGTTGTTATAAATGATCATTTTATTCTTCAACAGGTTCTAAAGAAAAAAAACTACAACACAAAACATAGGTACAATCATACACACACTGAAACACGTACACTACGTAACATTATAATGAAAGCCCTGATTTGTGAGTTTGTGGCGACAGAGTAATTCCCAAATGGAATCAGGAAGAGTGCAGCCTCAACCGTGGACCGAATTGCAAATACGCATATGTCGCTGACTTTATTTTATCCTTTCGAGTAGTTCGTGTATTGAGAGATAAATATTGTAGATGTATGTGAATGTCGCTGATAGAACTTTTCTTTGAGAGGGATTACTGAATTCAGTGGATGGATAGTTATACTTCGTATGCTATTATATGCAGGGATGGGTGGTGAATTGGTGACTGACTTTTAGAGCTTTTAGATGTCGATAGTCTTCATATCTATGAAGTTTCAGCAGTTAATTAAAAAAAAACTTTTCTATAAACAACTGCATTATTTAATTTGCACGTTGTACTCACAACAAAACTACCCGTAACTAGAGCGAAGCTGTGCTGAGTCGCTAGTGGTTATGATAATATTAATCATTTTTTATTACAGTTATATGTTGTAGAAATTCGCGCATCACTATAAAAATAATCAATATCTATCAATTGGACTACTGCCCTGCTGGGCTACACTTTCCTTTACAAATACAGTAATAGATAAAAATATGTAATAGGTGATTTTTGTGTTTTACCCTTCATACTACTACTAGACCCAATTAAAAATTGCGTTTTTGTACCTTACTCTTCATTCAACTGAAAGCTAAACTATACAGTTCAATTCCCTACAAAACTACATCCCAACTTTCAGTCCTCACGATGCCCAAACGCACTGTCAGGGAAAGTTTCCGCGCAGCTCAAAATAACGAACTCAATCCAACATCGCCCACAGATCGCGCTCCCAATATAAATGTAAATACAGTGTGCGGGTGAAATATGACAGTTATAATTGCTTTATTGTACTGAGAACTCGACACTGTGGCCGTATGCTAATTCCACGTAAGTTTTGGAGTAACTCTGTATATATTATAACTTTGTTTTAAGTGTGTGTGCGTGACTATTGTGGTTTTTAGGACATGTCACCACTTAGTGCAGCTTAGATATTGAGTTCCATTCTATCACCATTTCACATATATGCAAATTAAGAGATTTGGACAAAATATTGCTTAGGACCGAAGGTCCGTGATCTAAAGATCCAACTTTAAGTGGTAACCAAATTAAAATCTGAAAATGTAATAAAGGTATTTTGAAAAGTTTAATATTATTCCTCTGTAATTAAAAAAATATGTAAGTACAGCCAAGATCTTTATAAATTTCCTTGATTTCTTAAGATTTTTGATCGGGCCAATATTTCTGAGATAGCATCAAACTAAAACTCATCATCCATTTATCTCCTAAACTATTTGTAGAATATAGTTTAGCTAAGAGAATCTGGTGACGACCATCGTATTTTGAAATGACTAATCTAAGTTCAAATTCTAAACACCTACACAACCGAATCATTACATTGACCATACTAGCTTATTCAGAAAAATCGACACGGAAAAGCTGCCATATTTCCAAAGAACAAAAAAGAAAAACTTAACCCTATAATATCCCAACTCCTAACACATTAAATCCTCCAACAAAAACAAGTATATCCCACTATTATTCCTCTCATAAATATTCAGAAGCAACAGTAGACGGCTCATTTAGTATCCGGCCCCTGTTTTTTTGCGATATTGGCTAATTCACAAGAGGGTTGTTAGGATCAACTTGTTACAACAAGATGTAGATCGATATACCCGTTAATGGACCAGACTTTTTTATTAATTACAAGGAAATTCGAAAGCTAAAAGCTTTTAGGGTTTTGTCTTTTTTTTTCAGGATGCTTTGTTGTGAATTTTTAAATTGTTGCTTGTATTATGGATAGGGAAATGGAGCTGTATGATACACGATAGGGAAGCATGTTAAAACAAATAAGAAGTTGTTGATTTGCTATTTTGTTATGAGTTGGTTCCTATTTTTTTTTCTCGTAGTAAATATTGTCCACAACAAAATAATTTGTATATTTAAATTTTATCATGATTTTATTAGTTTTAAGATAGACAACGTCGCCGATCCCGGTCTAAAAAGAGGTGGCGAGATGACCTGGACGCGTATCACGAAGACTGTCTCGGGATGGGACGTAAAAAGAGAATCTGGAAGGACTTCAGAGAAGGCAGAAGGGGACAGTGTAAGCTAGTGAAAAGATATAAAAAAGAAATATTACTGATATCAAATGGCAAACAAATCTAGAGTTAGTTGAGAAATAAAATAAATACCTTAGGTTAAAAGGAAGTATTAAAATTACTGATTTTTGACATGTACCCAGGAAATGTCAAGAATTTACTGAAACTCTTGATATTTCCTAGGCACATGTTAAGGATACACAAACAAGGCTCCCATACCTTCATCTTCCGCACATAACATAGGTCTAACACAATAAATCAGACTGTCCGTCCGTTACGGGACGTATTGGGAATTGATCAAGAGTTAAGTCACGATTGTTGCATGGACGGATCATTCCTCAGGGATTCATTATATGGGAACGCCGCGACTGATTGCCGGTTGTGTCTACAGATGGATGTATGAATTGAATCGCGAAACAAGAATAGGTAGCTATAGATTATTCGCGAATTTACAATAACGTTAATCACTGCGATTAAGCGATTTATTTTGTTCTCGAATGTTTTTGGAGACCGCGGCCCGTGGTGCTGGCGTTCAAAACAGCATATTTTTTTACAATGGTAAACGTTAAAATACAATAACGTGCTTTAATCAATAATACATTAAAATAATACAGACGGTACGTATAGGTACATAGGCCATTCAAAAAGCGTATAGGTCTTTAACATAGCTGTCAATGCGAGTGTCTAAAAAGCTTGCAGCATTATCATATTGTACGGTAATGCTGATTCTCTGGCCCAAACAAAGCCAGCTCTCTGGTCTCGAGAAGAATCGACACATAGCTTCACGATGCCCCAAAAAATAAGATGAGAACTAGGACTCTATGGCTCTAGTATTTCATCCTCAAACGACTCACCAAATAGCTGCTAGAACTGATATTGTATATCTATTATACATAATTTTAACTTTAGCAATAGCTTTTAACTTTGGCAACGTTATTGAAAACATTTGTGCACATTGCAGTTGTCATTCTTAGATTTTTTGGCTATAATTGGAAATTACGTTAGTAATAAACTAAATGGTCAATAAAGATACAAACTTCATTTATAAAAGAAGTATTCCCATACTTCTAAATTATATGTGTACATCTTGTTCATCAAGACTACACACACACTCCCAAAACTCAAAATAGCCCAAACATAAAACCCACTTGATTTACTAACACGAAACACAAAGCAACACTTGTGCGACCAATTATCATAAAATATCAAAATGTTGCAATCATAAACAAAAATAGTTTAGGAGTCGCTTATAATAACTTATGTAATCAAGTATCTTTTGTAAAGGATAATGATTTTGATGGTAGGGGCGTTTGTGATATAATTTATTCAGCACAGCGGGTGATTCTAGTTCTGTGCAAATTGGGGAACATGTGGCGCCAAGTAATCGATAGCTTTTTCTGATGCGGTGGTGGATTTTTAATGGTAGAATTTGGTGCATGTATTGTGCATTTTCTTTTTGTATTATTTTTTAGAATTTTTTGTAGAAAGTGAAGTGTCTCTGGCTAGAATAGCAACTGTTTTAACAAAAGCAATAATATTTGAAATTACTGACACTCGCAAAATTAAGATTGTCGTAAAAATCATCAAAATCGGCAAACCCGTTTTGTCTCTAGAGCGCCACAAAGGACCAAACATTCAAACATAGGCTGATAAACATATTACGCTATGACACGCGCAGTCAGGTAACGAGAAATATCACAGCATTTTCGTTTCGGTTGCAGTTTGAAAATCCAATTTGAGTAACAGCATCCCTATTAAGACACCAAATAGGCAGTGGAACCTGATAATGGAAAGTTGCTAGAGTTAACTCGACACCATGTTTAACTAGGTTATAGGATAATCCTGGAAGAGTGCTTTCATAAAACTGTTGAGGGTCATTCTAACTAGCTAACTGTTTTAAAGGATCATCTGACTAGAGTGCTTGAATGGATTTGGATTGTTGGATTTTTTTGGAATTAGTACCTACCTATTGCTACCTATTACTAATGATGAATGTTTGCAGATGTGCGTAAGTAAGGCCAAGCTTCTAAGGCCGACGATTAAAACAGAAGGTGCGATATTTAATTTCGGTGATTTTTAGGTGTCTTTTGTTAGGCTGTTCAAATAGAACTGTCAGGGTATTAAATTGTTCTTTGCTAACATTACTACTACAATAGTTGTCATCAAATACTTCCTCAATATTGCTTTCGATCTTCATCTGTTCTGACGGTTCCTTACTGAAATTAATGTCGAACACAACATGTGTGCTTATATTGTCATTATTTTCATAAGTAGCAAAAATAATCATGTTTACATCATGAATAACTAAAGAGGTACATACATCAACGGCCTAAGTAGATAATGCATCGAGTCATAAGCGTATAATGGAATTTATCAAAAATCGAAGGGGTGTGTCGTTGCGTCATCTTCCCCTAATTTGCTTTTTATTTTATTTCAACCCCTAAGGGCAGTGTGTGGAATTAGCGTTACCATATGCGCTCCTACTTGTGTTACACTTGGTCCTCGACTGTTCATTTGGGTGGTGTGCATTATGCTAGCAGGGTCTTGCGTAATTTTCGTTTTGTTTGTAAAAGAACCCAATGTTTAACTTTATTTTGGTCCTTCTGGATTTTTTGAAATATTGTTGTATTATTTCGCAATAACTGCGCTGGACTTGAATGATATCCCATGGAGTTTCATGAGATTACCTTCAAATTAAGAGGAGGAGTGATGTTTCTCATTGACACACGGTAAATAGGTACTATACAGTAAAAGGCATATCATGCAGAAGATGAAACACATTTTCAGGCTAGGTTATTTAGTGTTATTGTCGCAGTAAGATAGATAAAGCCGTAATATAGTTATATCCCTAGGGATATAATTATATACCGTAACATAGTTATACGAAAGCGATTCATTACTATCTCACTAGGAATATAGTTATAAAACGGTCCAAGTTCAGTGATATACTTATATTACTAGATTAAGTTTAGTGAAATAGCTTTCGGAGTGTGCGAGTGTGTGAGATTGGTTACCCAGAAATGCAATACAGCTTTCAAACATTACTTTGAATGATCCTATATCAAATGAAAACTTGTCACTGAGAGAAATATGCATAAAATTGTCGCGCTTTGGTGGCCAAGGTTAATTAAAATGTTCCTGTAAAAAATCGAATATACAGTGTTCTACTAAAAGATGTGCCTGTAAGAAGCATTCAGTGCTATGTAATTCTAGATGTCATGATTCCTCTTCTTGTTTGAACAAAAATTAAAAAATACTTTTAAAGAAACCAAGATCTCAACTTGTTGTTAAGAAATAAAGATATCTCAAAACTGTTGGGCTTTAAAAGATTTTTAATGTTTGATTAGTTTTAATTGTATTGTTAATGTTTAAATTCCAAAAAATATGATCGTTTCAATTATTATTACTTTAATACGTGTTAATGTCACAAAGTATTGCAACTAACTGCAGAATACATAAAGTTGATTTATTAATGATAGCTGTGCCCCGCGGTTTCACCCGCGTTGTTGATTTTGGTTACTTTTCCGTTCCCGTGGCTCATAGTGCGATGTTATGTAGCCTATAATCTGTTATTCTGAGGTACAGGCTACGGAATGTCACGCAGAGTCATTATTTTGCTGCGAAGTTATTTTCAAACTGCGATATCTCCTAAGATATTCATTGAAATTAAATGATGTAAGGGCAATTTTGTTCAAAATTAAACACTTGTGATGAATAACGTATTTATGTTGATAAGGATTAATACTATGTTCATAAAAACACCTTCGCAAATAATGCATTATTTTAAAACAAATTTTCTGACTATAAAAATGGCTATACTGAGTCAACCTTTAAAGTTAGGCATGTACTACCGCGGACTTATTTTTAGAATATTAAGAAGAACAATTCTCTCATACATTATTTTTGCGTAACTTTAACTGTTTACGCAGCGCACGTAACAAAAGCCCTCGAAAAGAATATTTTTTCCCCGTTTTGGCCACATTTTTCATTGATACTCCGCTCCAATTGGTCGCAGCGTGATGTTATATAGCCTATAGCACTCACGAATAATGTAGCTTTCTACCAGTGAAACAATTTTTAAAATCGGTTCACTACTTCCGGAGATTACCCCCTACATACAAACTTACAAACTTACAAACAAATTCTACCTCTTTATAATATTAGTATAGAAGACAAAACCAATAAAATTTGGTTTTACTTGATTAATATATTTATAACACTGAACTTAATCTAGTAATATAAGTATATCACTAAACTTGGACCGTTTTATAACTATATTCCTAGTGAGATAGTAATGAATCGCTTTCGTATAACTATGTTACGGTATATAGTTATATCCCTAGGGATATAACTATATTACGGCTTTATCTATCTTACTGCGACATTATCATTTCTAAATCGATTTTACGCTATCATTAGCAAAATAAAACCTTTATTCAGAAGAGTTAGTTTTTAGTTTCCTTACTAAATATAAAATAGCCATACTAAACTAAAATATGAATATAAAAAAAAACAAAGATTCATCCCTAAGCCTACCATACTATCCCACACAACATAAGGGTGCACTACAACTAGCGTAATCCGAGCCAGTAACATGTGCGCGGGGCTTTAAATTTTTGATCTAATACCGATTACGGGCACGCACCACTCGTGTGGGTATTACAATGAGAAAAATTGGTAAGTACGGATTAGCTGGTGTGGTTTGGTAAGGGTAATTAATGGTAGATATCTTTGGTATATTAGGATCAGAAGACGCGAATTTTCGGAGGACCGCATGCCAAAAAAGTGAAATTTTGAACACACTATGTTTTAATTTGAGATTATTTATAAGCTTATCACTGAAACTTATAAACTTGAGCGCCTTTTTCTTAGGCTTTTCTGGACCTGTTGCGGCAGCAATTTTTGTGTCAAGGCTTCTATAGTTTTGATAAAATTTATGCTTAAAACTAGGGTTTACGTAGGCAGCTTACAATTAGGATAATATATGGGTCATGTTTAAAAAACAAAAAAAGCACCATCTGTTAGAAAAAACGCCGTAGGTAATAGCTTCCCTTTTTACATAATCCCATACTAAACATCGAACTCAATAAAGAGCAGTTTGCATATGAATATCCTTATCTACGCCATTATTTACACACAAAACGTCATTACAACTTTGTAAGAGCACTCACACACCTATCTGCAACACTTGATCACTGCAAACACATTAAAGACGCGAGACGCGTTTAATCTATAATGCGCCTTATCGCAATATTTTCCATTTCCTGGAAAAACTGGGAGCGTCGGCGGGCCATCGTCAGGGGAAATAAGAAAGGCTGAGTTTCACTTTGTTGTCTTTTTTTCTTGTTTTCTTTCCGGGAATTTTTCGTGCTTCGCTCTTCGTTTACACTTACAACAGTTACCGGTGTTTCGCGATTGTTACCTGCATTTGGCGCTGTTGAATTAAATATACGTGGGGCAAAGGGTGTAACGTCTGGATTTGCATTTGGCTTCACAATGAAGCGAGTTCGTTCTTTGTGTTTAAGTTGGACGTTGCATGTGATTGCTTGTTGTAATTCTGTTTTGTGGGGTTTGAACGTTGATTAATGTTGTGTGTTTAACTTTTAGGATTGTTTTTTCGTAATGAGGAGTTTGCGCTTGCGAATTTGTTGCAGGGCTTTAGGATACGGTGATTGTTGCCAGCAGAAATATTTTGCCAAGTCAGAGATCAGTCGATTGTTTATAGCAGTGAAACATTGGCCTCTTCTTAAACACCAGAAATCTTTGTGTTGATGACAATTTAGGTGTCTGAACACTGGATCAAGTTTCCTACAACAACGTTAATTGTTAACTTTTTATTCACAACATCACATTAAAATAAGCATCATCATTCATAGTTTTATACAACGTAATTTATTTAAAATCATTCAAAAATTCTCAACTAAAACCTATTATGCCTTCATCGACAATATCGTCCTCGTAAAATACCTGTACTTTCTCAGACACCACTCAGGTATCGGTGTCGGTAATTAGTTAATGTTCCCTCTCATCTCCTATAATTTATTGAGACGGAGCGATATCTCCCGGTAATAACTTCCCCCCATCTAGTCGCTCCGGGAATTGACGGCGGCGAAAAACTCAACCAAAATATTAATGCACCAGTTCTATGGTAAGTATTGGCGCGATATTATATTTGGATTGATTGATCTTGATCCTTATCACTTGTGTTGATTTTATTTGTTTACTTTCCTGTATTGTGAGTGCAATACGGCAAAGTCATTGGCCCGATTAATAGCAAATTAATAGTCATAAACTGAAATTGATTTATCCATTTCTCATCCGTGATAATAATGATGCTTCTATCCAATTTTTCCTTTTCTTACGACGATTCTTTTGTTCCTTCTAATACGCATAAAGTTGTAGTTTGAAGAAAGGTACTTTTCTCATGGTTTTAAAGAATCAATAGCTCTAAAATCAGTATCTTAATGGTTCAATCATCTAGAATTATTATCTTAATCTGAATCAAAACAAAATAAAAGACATAATCGATTCTTAATACATACTAACATCACACGCTCACATTTAAAAATCCTCTACAGGAATGTGGCAAGTATCAAAACCTTTCCATCCCCGTCGCACACAATGGCTTCAATAATCTCACCGTAGGATTAATCAGGGATTGTTCTGTTCCCACTTCGCGTTGAAAAATTGTCACCATCAGCGCGTCGGAGGCTCGTTCGTAATAACTCGATGATGCATCGCCGTACCTCGGTTCATTTGTTGCCTGCTTTTGTTTTAGTATTCCAAGTCCTTTTATATAATATACAGCTATTTAGATTAAAAACGAAGATCGTGTTTATTTAAATTGCAGAGTTGTTAAATCAAGTATTTTGGATCTAAGGACCAATATAAGACTGTTTTCAGTGCATAATGTGCATGTCATTCTAAAACTCAACTCAAACTATTTATATTAGATGTATGCTGTTTTATTTCGAGATAAGTAGAATGGCATTTCAAAATGGCTAAATAAATCATGTGACGAGCATTTTCGAGCAACAAGTAAACTTTCAAGCTATATTTATAACACCTTTTATAATTTATACTACTCACTATTCTCAGCTTCCCACATATCTCCCGATATAAAACAATCTATGCCACACTTCATTACGTTACGAACTTTCTGGATCATACTTTTCCCATAACAAGTTCTCGCGCGCCGTGATTGGCTGGATCCCCTGGGGGTTTGAACTTCGTCAGCAAATGAGCAGTGAGCTAACACGATAATAATTTATAAGACAACCAGTATTATTTATCGTTCGTGTTATGGTTGATGAATTTAGGAAATATGAGTGGAAAAATTAGGTGAGTAAAGTGTGTTTAAGGAAGGTGTTTTCGACATACCTATTTTGCTGGGCAGATAAATTAAATCGTGAGTGTATTCGTTCTAAGCCTATTGATAGATGATATGACACCATAATCACATCCTTGAAATAATGTTTGTATAATATGGAAAATCTGCTGATATTTTAAAATTGATAATTGCTTTAATGAAAAGTCTAGAAGTTTAATAAATATTTGTATTTTATTTTATATTCTGTATAGTTAAGAACATTAGTGTTATAAATAACACTACTTATCTTTTTACACTATATTATATAGCTTTCGTATGTTTGGGTCTGCAAAGCTCGGAAAGTAGTCAATGGATTAACTTGAAATTTTTACACAATATTGCATTTTAATCGAAGAGAATTACTTTACTTTTTTACCAGACTAAGCTACAGCAAAACGTGGCCGGATTCAGCTAGTCTAGTAAGCTACTCACTAACACAAGAGATAACTTTGTTACTCGACATAAATAAATAAACAATTATATTAAAAAATAAATTACACTACACTTTCCCTTTCCTTAAACCATCATAATTTTTAGAGTATTTTTGTGTAAATTTCGATTACCTATTTATTTTTGCTTCACCATTTTGTTTCGCAGCCTCCATTTCCGCGGGTCGCTACTAACAAAAACATCGTGCTCCCTTGCTGTACGTTACGAAAATAAATAAGTACGTACCCACCAACGTTCCCGCGTGAAGAAGATGTATGGTCTGGCAAGGGAATACAATTCCGTACCAAAGGTCGCTCCCGTTAGTAGAAATGTAAGTAAATTTGAATAAAACATGCCCGGGCCGCGGTTTTCCAATGTTTTTCATGTGGTTTTTTGTTTTTTTTTTTTAGCTGGTTCTGGGTTTTGTTTACTTGTGATTTGGTTGGTTGAATTTTGGTCCTATGAGTCTATAAGTACGTTACCTTGGATACAGTACATAATTGTAGACCACCAAGCATTAACATTTTTCATCGATAATTAGAAAAAAAAACAAGTTTTCCATACGAAACTGCCTACCTAATAAAAAACCTACAAAAAAAATATAATACGCCTATTTTTTCATTACTATTTCACCCACATATCCACATATTTGTTTGTATTGCATAGGCTGAGAAGAATGATCGATTATTTAACAACAAATTACATAGGCGATGATGTTAAGTTAAACTGTCAGTCTGGTTACTAATTTACTCAAGGTAATTAAAAACAGATAATTATCATTTTTGTACTTTGCAAAGGGTTTACGAAATGTTCATGATTAATTTAATTTGATACATCTCAGTATAATAACTACCATTAATAGAAAAGGATCGTGACTAAAAGTCATAGAAATATCCAAACTAGATGAGATAAGAAGCCCACACACCCTTTTACTAATATTAATGACTACTTACAGTACCACAGACAGCAAAACAATTTCAAAAAGAGCACACAGATTCAGATTAAAATTAACAAGTTTGTACTGTTCAAGTACAAAATTATTTATTTCAAATCTGAATGTGTGGTTTGTCCCTTTCATACAAAGGATTACTTTTTTTTTACTTATTGTTTTATTAGTTCGCAACTAAAGTAAAGTCAATAAATAAACTAAAGAGGAAGTAACTACCCTGCTCATTTACTATTTACTTGAATAAATTTTCATGTATGTTTTCTGAACGAAGGACCAAATCAAATTCTTTTAATACGAACCAAATATTGTTCACGCTTTCTCTGCTAACGGTACCACTGAAACTAAACATCAATAAATAACGTTGACATCACATTAACAAGGGAAGGGTTAAGTTAATACTGTTGTAATCACACACAAGCATACTTGACTTTATATAAATTAATACCACACATTCATTTCGTGGGCTTTTTAATTATATTACCGTGTTGGGCTGGAGTTCTTATGGGTATGTTTTTCATGAAAAGTTGATCAGAGGGACGAGATGATTTATTTATGGATTTTGATGATATTCGGTAGGTATAGATAATGTAATGAAGTGTATAATAATTATACAGGGTGTTTGGTGCATCGTGTGCCAAATTGAAATGGTCGACTGAGGGGGTCATCTGCTATCTTTTCAGACCCCTAAACACTTCTCATGCCCTGTGTATTATTTTTCATCGACTTTTTAATTTTTTATAAAAAAAATACCAAAATTTTACATTCAAGTACATTTTTTTTTAAAAGTACTCGTCGTAGACTCTGTATTTTAATTTTATTTAGATGTGCATTGTACCACAGTACTTTTAAATTCAAAATTAGTGATATTGGCCATCTAGTTTTCTATTTATTTACTCGCAAAGTTTTAGACTTCAATTAAAGCTCTCCATGTTACAGCTATTTACATGGCTATAAAAAAAAAAACCAAATGAGACCGGGATCTAAGGACTTCGTCAAAAATTCTCTAGTCTATCCTCTTGCTAGTGATGTGCCACATGCCATAAAATTCTTTTTACAACTTCGTGAATTCAGTAGAATTGTGAATCGAGTCACAAAATACAAAATTCCAAATTATGGTTTAAAAATTTTGTTTTGCTTAAATAACACCTGAAAAACGTATTAAATATGTTATCTCACTCTTGTAAGATAAAATCTGTCTCATACCTCTCTTTTTTGGGGGAGGGGGTACTAGAAATAATAAAAAATGCATTTTTAACATTTATTTCATATTTTTTTGCATATTCTGCTTAAATTGTTGGCCTCTATTGCGAATGCAGGTCAGACATCTATTTCGTATTTCCACAGTTGTTGTACGAAGTCGAATTTTCCCCTTAATTTTATTGAACGCCGTTTGAATGCGTTGAAGTAGTACATCTCTAGTCGGAACCTCCGTGGCGTATACTAGTCAAAAACTAGTTAAAAGTCTAGCGGAGTTAGGCCTGGGGAACGTGCCGGTCATGCAATAGGGCCAATCCGCGCATTATGGAACACATTATCAAGATATTCCCTCACAGTCAAACGCCAATGCGCGGGACAGCCGTCATCCTGGAATACTTTGGGCACATTTTCATTACATACGGGCACCTTGGCCACTAATTCGGGCACGTCATTTTGAAGGAACTCCAAATAGTTGTCGCCATTGAAGTTTTCGGGCAGGTAATGCGGTTCAATTACCTGATTCCAATCACTCCTGCCCAAACGTTTACACTAAACCTTTCCTTTTTTTTCTGGTTAAAAGTCAGAAATCTTTTCAAAGGAGATTAAGGAGAAAATGCGACTTCGTACAACAACTGTGGAAATACGAAATAGATGTCTGGCCTGCATTCGCAATAGAAGCCAACAATTTAAGCAGAATATGCAAAAAAATATGAAATAAATGTTAAAAATGCATTTTTTATTATTTCTAGTACCCCTCCCCCAAAAAAGAGAGGTACGAGACAGATTTTATCTTATAAGAGTGAGATAACATAATTTAATACGTTTTTCAGGTGTTATTTAAGCAAAACAAAATGTCTAAACCATAGTTTGAAATTTTGTATTTTGTGACTCGATTCACAATTCTAGAGAATTCACGAAGTTGTAAAAAGATTTTTATGGCATGTGGCACATCTCTAGCAAGAGGATAGACTAGAGAATTTTTGACGAAGTCCTTAGATCCCGGTCTCATTTGGGTTTTTTTTTATAGCAATGTAAATACCTGTAACATGGACAGCTTTAATTGAAGTCCAAAACTTTGCGAGTAAATAAATAGAAAACTAGATGGCCAATGTCACTAATTTTGAATTTAAAAGTACTGTAGTACAATGCACATCTAAATAAAATTAAAATACAGAGACTACGACGTGTACTTTTAAAAAAAAATGTATTTGAATGTAAAATTTTGGTATTTTTTTTATAAAACATTAAAAAGTCGATGAAAAATAATACACAGGGCATGAGAAGTGTTTAGGGGTCTGAAAGGATAGCAGATGACCCCCTCAGTCGACCATTTCAATTTGGCACACGATGCACCAAACACCCTGTATAATAGTAATAATATAATAGTAATAGGTATCAATTACCTACATAGTCTATTATTATGTTTAGTACTTATAGATTTTGTGGTTAAATGATTAACACAGGAGGATTAAACATCATAACTTTTAAAACAGTAATTATAATTAAGTCCTAATCCTAAGTGATATAATAAATGCAAGTCGTTTTTCTTTTTCATAATTATGTTTGTTAAACTTTCACAGCTAAACCACTACTGACTCGATCTTGATAATTTGACACAGACAAAGCTTAAACCCGTATCCGCGACTTGTCTGCGTCTACGATAAACAAGATTCACACGAGCGAAGTCGCGGGTAAAATATAGTATAATAATATTTTGGGTTAAATTAATGTATTTGCTTTAAGATTTCAAAAAAACATTCTGTATTATAACTAAACATAGAAAACAGAACTATGGAATTACCAAACAAGCGATGTTTAAAGCGAACCCCAAGAAATATTAGGAATAGTAGGTACTAGAAACCTGTGCAAGAAAAACGGAATATTTCAAATTATATTTGTAGCGACAACATAACCAAATCAAATTTATTTGCATTTGCATGCGACTTAATATAAACTCTTGTTATTCACAAATCATATTTTTAGACAAACGCTTATTATACAGTAGATTTCGTCGTCAAAAGGGGGAACTGACAATCCGACGTCGCTTACCCAAAAGGGTGTTAAAACAAATGTCGTATGTTTATGGGATTTTCGTGTTATGTTAATGTATTCTGTACCTTTTTGTTAGTCGCATAATATTATATGTTTTTTTTTCCATTTAATTTAAACATATTGAAATATATATTATGTGCGATGAGGTAACAGCTTTCAAATTTTTGGTCCTTTTGTCCAAAAATTTCCTAAACTTTTTTCAAGGCAAAGGACCAAAAAGAAAATCAATTCGTTGTGTTGTATTTATATTAATATTAGTATAGCAACAGTACAATAATCAATAAAGAGCAGTAAATCGCACAATAGTTAAACTGAATTACGTGCGGTCCCCAGCTAAACTAAGCTAACCCGATCAGGCATAATTTGTGACCAATTAGAATAATGGCGCGTGTGCCGTGATGTATGCAGACGTCACAGGAACAGAGACGGTTGTGGAGTCGACAAAACTTCCTGGAAAAAAAAACTTACCTACTATCGGTTACTTTGAAAAGTTTGTAGAAATATTCTTAGCTAATTATTAGTTTTATTAATCTAGTACTATATCAACTCGATAACGTAAACTTCTAGAAATTCATCTACAGTAAATTATCAAATAAAAAGAGTATGAACTCTTAACAATATTAAAATGCAAAAGCACCTACCAATTTAACAAAAATAAAAATCTTTTTATTACGTTTATTCCCGTTCGACTTCACTAATCAAAACGTTTTATTTATTCTAAAAGTTTTTTGTTGTTTCGACTCCACTACACTCCTTGTTCAGCAATAAATGTTTGGGGGCAACGTTTGTCCGGTGGCAGAACGTCAATGTCGCCGATAGTACTCACTAGTTATGTATTTACACTGCGGTCGACTGTAAGGGATAAGTCCCAGCTATTTCTATTGTATCATTTATTTTGCATAGAAGATTTAATGGATGTGATTTTAGGTAAATGTAACAGGTACATTTCGTGTACCTGTTAATTAATTTTGTTATTTATTATTTTTGGATCCGGTATTTTCTCCCATGATTGAAAGTGTTTAAATAATAGGTATGGGGCTTTTTGATCAGTAGCTACAGTTTTCATTAGTTAATTGATTATGATTTAAAATATAAGACTATTAAAGTTGAACATTTACGGAATGTTCAACTTTAATTGAGTAAAAGTATATTAAAGTCTCGCGGAATTATATCTTTCATGTAATTTTCAAATTTATTGCTTTTAGTTAATTACGAATGTATCAACGAAAAGTACTCGACCATTGATAGTTCTGCTCAGTTTGCACTTAATCTTAATATAACTACTCTGAAAATATTTTTTTTTGTTTTCGTCAGATTCTCATGTAATAAAAAAATACCCAAATAATAAATTTTGCTTGTTTTTAATCGACTTTAAAAAAGGAGAAGGTTCTTAATTCGTCTTTTTTAATTGTGAAAATTTCAAATGTTAAATGCCAATTTGTTTTGGTGTTAACAAAAAAAAACATAATAATACAATATTAACACACCGTTTCCACAATAGTTAGGCACGGGCAACTCCACATTATGCCTTGTCATGACATGTCATGTGTCTGGCAGGACGCTTGTTCGCAGTAATTAGATTACACACAGCTTTGGAAATCAAACGTTTGGCCTTACACATACATATAACAATGGACGTGTATGTTGTATGTACAATTTGTACATGGAAATGTCGAATGAGGACATGATTATTATTCTGTGGTATATAATTTAAATAATAAATTAGTAGTGATTAGTAAACGAGAGATATAATATTCAAGATATGTTCTTCGTTGAGTGGTAACTAATTGTGATTATAATAATCTTTTTAAGTTGAAGGCTTTGGAGATGCTCGTAGCAGATTCGTCGCAAACGGCTACGAGACAGCTACGTAGTCGTAGCAAGGTGATTGTAGCCTTGTAGGTATATTGTTATTTCAGCTTTTCCTGTCCTTTGTACTCGAGATCAAGAAATATATTTGTTTTTATCTTTAAAAACATGATATTATCATTATTGGAAAATACCAAGATCTAGAAAATTGGCCAGCTATTAGCTACATTTCCACTATTGCTAAGAAGACGATGTCTTTTTAATATGGGACAAGCCCGCCACACTGTTCCCAAACCACTGCAACTCCTGTAAGCCAGAATCAACAGTGGCGACCACAAGAAAAGCGCCGAGACAATGAAGCTCGACGAGTCCCAGAGAAACGATTTAACTGTCTTGGATCCCGCAACGAAATCAATCAGAAAAGATTAGCGGAGGAGTAAGAAAAAATATAATTTCCACTTCCCTCCAAACGATGAACGATGACGAAGAAGACGATGTCTCCGAATCGTGGTCTGTTAATATTAATAAGTTTTTTTCTTTTTTTCCCTCTAGTCTAACACTCACCCACTGCTAGGTGAAAGCCTCCCCCAATAGTAAAAAGAAAAAAAGAAGTTTAACTACTTCAAGTCCCCAAATTGTATGATTAAAATACTCTCTAATAACAATTTGATAATTTAGTTCTCAATATTTGTATCCGCTACCTCTACTTACGCTGTTTATAAAGTAGGTACTTACAAGGTACGTATGTCCACGTGTCAGAGGTACCCTCGTCAGTCTTCAGCTAATTTATACCCGCATTTGTTTAACCGAAAAACGTTTGAGCCACCGATTCACAACCCTTGTCTCAACTTTTTTGGATACATTGCCCTTCTTTTTGAGTTTTTGTGAAACATCTACAAGTTTTAGGTGTACATGTAGTAGCAGTATCGTCCAGTTGTGTATGGAACAGTATGGAATTGTATGAGTCAAATAAATAACGGAAGAGAAAATGGAGTTAGATAAGGCGAGGCAACATTAGGCGAAGGCAAAGCAAACATTCCTAAACATTCTGGTAAGCCTGTTATTGGTGCCAGTATAAGACCGTGAACAATATTTTTTAATTATACAGAGAAGCTGTTGCCAAACCTTAATAAATAAATAACAAGTTGGAAGACAAAATATTAATACCATAGATACGTTAAGAGAATTGTTTGTCATAAAATGGTTAATTCTCATCTTGCCTCATCTCACAAGTGGAAATACACCTTTACAGTTAAAAAAAATATTATTAAACCTACTTTTTACATTCAAAAACTTCGTCATATTGAGTAATTCAGGTTTAAGTATAATTTCGTAACTGGTGTTCAAAGAATGTCATTCTTATCTATATATTTCTAAGTTTCTTTTCATTTTGTATCAAGTTTTTACTTCTATATGCATTTTTGAGGAAAACTTATGTGACTGACTATCTACAAGTGGATGTAAGTATAGTAAAAACATCAATATTGTAGGGTCGCAATTAACATGATACGTTTAATTACCCACGCATAAATTGTATGCAATATTGACTGTTTACTAGTATAAACGGATACAATGTCAACGAAAAACACAATGAATTTTGGATGAGGCACTTTGCAGAACTATGAAATTTTGGAAGACCTTTAATTGGAAATTCGCGATTATGAAATAAACTAATATCTATTACACAGAATGAGAGCAATGTTTTTACTGTAAGTATAATAATACAAAAGACATTACTTATTCTAAAAAAATACCTGAAATACGGGAAATAACGAGCTATAAATAAAATTACTTATTAACTGTCTCGTTGGCCTAGTGGTCCTGAGCGCGACTGCTACGCTAGAGGTCCTGGGTTCGATTCCCGGGTCGAGCAAAAAGTGTTATTGGGTTTATCTATGAAATTCTCAGTAGCAGCTCGGAGTCTGGATTTGTGCCCGGTTATAATGACAATAGGCTCGCCCCCTATTTCATGGGACCTAAATATACTGGCGAACTGTGGGTGTACATTGGTACACCTCTGCCTAACCCTTCGGGGAATACAGGCGTGATTGTATGTATGTATGTAAATAAAATTAGTACTACTACTACTATAACTACTACTATAATTATTTATTGTTACTAATTTTTTTACGAGTATTATCCAAAAACTTAAGTAACCTAGAAAGGTTGATTCATTAAAAAACTAATCTAAATACAGCACAAACAATCACGCTTTTCATAAATAAAAAAAAAACTCTCTATCCACAAAGCGTTCCTACCTCCACGACAATAATAGCCATAAATATCGGCGACAAATTCCCGCCAATCGCGACAATACGCGTTCCATTTGTCGCGAATCGCGCGGTAAATAATAACGAAGCTGAACTTTATCGAGCTTATTTATTGTCGCATTGTCTCATTATGGGGATAAAATTGCCTATTTACGAGTAATGTGTTTATTATTATTTATTTATCGTGTTAATGACGATGTTTTCATTCTGATTCTGTGTAGAGGTAATTAATGGATGCAGGCCGCTTGAAACTGGTCCTTTTGGAAGTCTATGGGGGAGGTCTGTGTTCAGCAGTGGACGTCCTGCGGCTGATATGATGATGATGATGATGGTTGCTATTTTAGTTTATTTTATTCTGTTTCTGATATCTTAAAGTAAACCTAATGAAAAGGGGTTAACGAAATTGAAACTGAATTCTCAATCAATAATTGTTCCTCAGAATGAATGTTTTTTTATTGGTCATTATAATAAGTTTATAATGACCAATACAAAAACATTCCTTTCCATCCTTCATGAACATTTTAAAAATTTGTATATTTCATAACATAAAATCTAGTAACGTTCACATTAAAATAGTTTTAATGTGTACGAATTTGGATCACCAATTTGATTCAATAATATTTAATGAGGCATGCAATGAGGAAGGCTTTGTATCATTACCATCGAATAACGGTAATGATCCCATGGGTTTTCAATATAACTACGTAAAGGTTGTGTCCAAAATTTGTACTATAATGCCACAAAATTGGCAAGTCACGCTTGATTTGCCAGTTAATGTGGCAAATTGAAATGTTTTACGGCTCGTTTAAAAGGTCTCTTAACTAGATAGGGTAATGCTGTCGTTTTGGTGAAATTGTGTTTGGTTGAAATTTAACTTAGGTTATCTAGTTTTAAAGGTACCTAAGGAATTAACTGTCTACTTTTACTACAAGAGGTACTTTTTCTATAGTATTATGAGTGCTGTAGTACCTTTGATATCGCCTTTAATAAGTAGCAGTAGGTGTGGTGTTTTTACACTAAAATACGTAACTGCTTTCTATTTTACGTGTGTCCTTATATGGAGATACTTCATCTTAGATTTTCAGAATCATTTACGTTTTAAAATAACACTTCTCACACTCCATTGCTTACCAAAACAAACTCCATATAAATATATCTATCCAAGCAATAGTAATGATTGGAGACATTCTAATATCAGAGCGGTGCAGTCTTTGGGGACCGGCCAGACAGTCCGGTCGAAGTTAGCCCAGGGACAATCCGAGGAGATTAGATTAATACGTTTTGCATTGCTTTAGATATATAGTGGTCACTGTAAATTAATTTATATGGAGTGTTTTTGAAGCGATAGCAAATACTGCTTCATTTTAAATAAATGTTGAAATTAGTTGTTATTTATTTATTTATTTTTACTTTACATTTGCCTTTGCTTTCAACATCAACGCTTTTGACCCTTTAAAAAAGTTTATAAATACACACAATTTATGCAATAGAAAAAAAGCAACAAATGAAGAAATCGATACAAAGATTTTTTTTTCAAAAATTTTGAAAACATAAGACGATCTACAGTACGGCCGACGTATCTTGGCGAGTCTGAAGTTAGCCGATTAGCTGCGCAGTAGACAATTGTGTTCATAAAAGATCTATTGCGCAGCCAAATGGCTAACTTATGACTCGCCAAGATACGCCGGCCGTACTGTACTTGACATCGTTTTGAATAAATTTACGTACAACGCACAAGGAGCTTAGATTAAAACGATAAATAAAACGGTTTACAGTACACAGCGTCTCCTCAAAATGCATAGGCCATTACATGAACAAGTTTATTGTGATTTTGCGTTTAAACAAAAGAGGGTGGCATTTTTACGCGGCGCTGTAATGAATTTTCAGGATGCCGAGACATCGAGCCTTTAAATATTCAAGATGTAGGGGGATTTGTACACCTCATTGAATAACATTGCTTCATGCATAATTTTTTGGTTCAAAAATTGTCGCGAGTTTTCGGTGCAGTTGAGGAGAATGGTCGCACGTTGTACGGTTTTTAACTGTGTGCAAGTTTGTATTTATATGGTGGTCTTTGTGCTTGCATTTATTTTAACGAATGTGAAGAAGGACCTCTGTGCTTGGTGAAAATAATTCTTATTCAAACTGTTATTAGTTTACAATACCTACAATGTTTTTTTTTCTAATATTCTGGAATGATTTTAATTGTTTAAAATCATTAAGCAATGATTTGGAAAAGTAAGTGTTTTCCGACTAACATTAGTCCACCACCAGCCTATTATTGTTCCATTCCTCAAAAAGGCCTTTTCTCATACAGAGGAGGTACGAGCATAGTGTCAAAGGGACTTAACGATTTCAGACTGTATTTATTACGAGTCCAGGCTTCCTAACAATGATTTTCCTTCACAAATGTCAGTGAATTCATATCGATACTTGCCTGATATTTAGCCTACAATTTCATGCATGTGGGGCGGGTACCAAAACCACCAGGCCACCATAAAATCAGTGTTACCTACCGACAACTACTATTACAACAGTTAGAAGACTTCGATCAACCATCCACAAATGCTCAACATAAGTATAAGTAGATACCAACACGCATACCGCTAGTCCGACGAACAAAATTCTCCCTTTATTAGCGAAGCCAACTATAACTAATACAATTTCTTGTCGGATCATATCCACAGGGAAGGGATCAAAGTTGTCGCTAACACAATTAGGGAGACAGATTAGTTTCGGTCAGAAGTCTCGCAAACTACCTGACCGCTTCATAAATTGACATTAATTTACAACTTAAGTATGTTAAGAGTATATTAATTTGTTTGATTGATGTTGAAAGTGGTTTACATGTCATGAATATGGAGCTAGTGCCCGCTTCGCGTACATTTTCTTACAGGTTCCTCATATTTTTGGAAATAAAATATAGCCTATGTTATTCGCTGATAATGTGGCTTACTCCATATGTGAAAGAGTTATTAAAATCTTGGCGTTATCCATTACAAACAAAAATACAAACCATTTTAACAATCCAATCAAATATAAAAATAAACTTCCACTGAGGCCCACTTTCACTATCAATTATCATTCTGTCATGTCACGTTCTAACAATGTGACAGGGATGCAATGATGTTCTAAATAAGTTTAGGCACTAAATGTATCTAGTGATTTTGGTGACAATGGGTCTTACTAAATTAAATTATTAAACAAAACACGATCTCATCTTCTCACAAACAATTGAAACTCAAATCCAAATACAGAACCAACATTATCCAAAAGGTTACAAAACAATTTCCAATCGCGATTTAAAATTAAAAGCCCCTTTAGAATAACCCTAAACTAACCCTTGTGAAATATTAAAGATGTGACATTTTCGTCCCCACGTAATTACATTGCATCTGATACCGATACCCACTGCTTATAGGTACATTAAGGGCCAGACGTTGGACGGTTGAGATAGATACCAAATTGGATGGCTGTATGAATTTAAAACGATTCAGTTATTTGATATTGGTTTTGAATATCGTTTGCTGTTCATATATTATTATGAGATCTGCTCGTGCGGTTTCATTTCAAAGCTACGAGTACTTACTTATTTTGTGGTTTTTTATCGTAGTTTAAAAAATATATAGTTATGTTATACTAACTAAACCCGACCAGGCTTCGTTGTGGCTCAGCCTATACAAAATAAAAAAGTTTTCTATGAAAGTGATTGTTGTATAAAAATATCAGGTCAATCCATCAACTACATTCCAAGTTTTGCGGATACAATAAAGTCAAAATCAAGCATATATAATTTCTATAATTTAATTTATTACATTTTAACTATTAAACCACTTACAGGCACTTTTGAATTGCCAAAGAGTTGATCAGGCCAAAAAATTGAAGCGCATACATACAGAACCAGTTTTTTTTTAAACAACGATAATATTATTGTCCTAAATGAAACTACGAGTTTCGCCCAAACAGATTCTCTTTGAAGACACACACAGCACATTAATGGCATAATTCGACAAAACTTAATTAGCGATATTATAAAACAAAGTTATTTCCATACTAGTACTTGTGCCTCCCTCGGGACGAGTACCTTCATCTGAGGTAGCCAGTAACTACATGCTTGTTAACTCGTCTCATATATTATGAAGCTATGTCAAATGGGTACCGGCGAACTTGGCTACAGGTTGTTAAAAAAATAAACTGAATATTTTTACTGAATGTGAATTGAAGTCTGGCACAACAATATTTATTGTGTTGTTGTTGTTGTATTGATTGTTTTCCATCAAACAGTATAAATTGTAAATAATGATTATGATAAGTTTGGATAAATAATCGTAAAAAGTTACTTAGAACTGGCTAAATTATATTTACATTAGCAACTTATAGCACATATTACTATTACCAAGCAATTGGTATGTATTTACTAACACCAATCGGTAATCGGTATTACTAATACCAAACTTTACGTTTTATAAGCGATGGTGTTAATTGACAAGAAATATCTTTAATAATAGTAGCCAATTATTGTCCCTCTGCAGGATAAAAGACTTTTCTCATACTGATAAGGTACGAGCATTGATCAGCACGCTTACTCACGGGGCGCCATTAGTGACAGACTTGCATATACTTAGTATAGGTAAAAGTTTCCTTGCCATGTTTTCTTCAGAAATATCTCTTAAAGCTAAAAAATAACGACGACAACGTATGAACAAAAAAAAAACACGACCAAAAGCAGTTATCTCTTTACCACCTTATTATTGCCTGGTAGAAAATACCGTCATTAACTCCGCCTATATATTTTTGCTGCATAAATATAAATAAATAAAATAACGAAATAAAAAGCAACACCATGTAACCGTCTGGTTAGATGGAAGGTAAAATAAAGGCTCGCCGAATGTCGGATGTCGCGACCTTCTGGGATTTGCTCGCGGCTTACTTATTTAACTTGGAACTGAACTATCTGCTTACTGTGCTCACCCAATATTTGCATGTGGCCCGTATCAGTTAACGTTATATATTGTCTCATTATTTATTTATATGGCAAAGTATATAGTGGCTTGTGGTTTGAGAGGTATTTTTTGTTGTAATATTGACCTTCTGTTTTTTGTTAGTAGGTATTAATATTTATTTATGTAGCTTTCTGATTAAAAGTATACTGGTATACTTGGTAAATTTGGAAACGATGAAATTATAATTATAATAATACCAGCCACCAACCACAAAAGTAAAGCCCTCTTCTCATCAGAGAAAATACGAGCATTGATCACCACGTTTGCTCTCAAGGTGGATTGACAATTTCAGACTTATGTTAATGCTTATGCGGGCTGCCCCGTTGGTCTCGTGGTCGCAAGTGCGACTGCTATGCAAGGGGTCCCGGGTTCGATTCCCAGGTCGAGCAAAAAGTGTTATTGGGTTTTTTCTATGAAATTCTCAGTATCAGCTCGGAGTTTGGATTTGTGCCCGGTTAATGGCAATAGGCTCGCCCCCTATTACATGGGACCTAAATATACCGGCGTACTGTGGGTGTACATTGGTACACCTCTGCCGAACCCTTCGGGGAATACAGGCGTGATGGTATACTTTTTTATGTTAATGCTACGTGTAGGTACTACTTTAAGCACAACTAGATAACCATATAAAACAGACTTAAAACCCAGCTTCTTCTATGTCAACCATTGTTTACCACCGTAACATACATTATGATATTTTATGATTTTGTTCATAAGTCGTGTGTCTTAATTTTACCTAAAATAACTACAGTCCATTTAGAACCACCGAATACTCACCAAACCCCCCGCTACCTCTGGTAAAATATCTAAACATTTGTAAGGCATCTCAAATCCCTAAACACCTTGAAAAAACCTTACATCCATTCCATCAAGCCGGCGGTACCTTAGTAAACACACCTTTATTCGGTAAAGATGATTTGTCAAAATAAATTAGGCATAAGACAGAGTCGCGTCGTCAAATATTTATACGGACCCACAGTTGCGAATGTTAATATAAGACCTTGTGTTGTGGGGTTCAAGATTTAGGGCGACGGGTGGCCAAGGACTTTTTTGTAGGTATTGATGAGAGGAGAATTGTATACGGAAAACCATTTTTTTAACATAATTAAAAAAAGGTCTTCTCTTTTTTTATTTTCTAAGAATTTATCAAATTACTTCTTCCGCTCTAGGCGGACCGGATAAGGGAGTGTCAGACTCTTACTGACTAAAACCCATGCGCGTTCCTCCAAATGCAATTTGCGTTTCAGGGTCGCGGTGAGTTTTTCTAACAAATTCCACAACCCTGGGCCTAGCACTGTTTGGAGAAAAGTGATACTGGACCAATAAGACTTAGAATATGTATCTTCTATACTAAATCAATTGAAAGTCATCGGAAGTAGGTAGTATGCAATTCTATGACAAAAAAAAACCTTAATTGAAAGCCGTGACACCAACTTTCACCATGATTTCAGTACGTTGTCAACTACATAAACAGTAACTGTAGTCCCTCAAAGGTGAAGATATGTGCCGGTTTGTTATACAAAACACTAAATTTTCCTTCGAGCCTTCTTTTTAAGTTCATCGCAAGATCACCTCAATTTGTGTACCGCATCGTAAGGGTGAGTTCAAATCTCATGTGACTTGGTGGTCGCGATCCATCATCGTCGTGGACGGCTTCCGTAATAATGTACTACTGAGGAACCACAATAGAAGAATATCATTGTTAAATTAGATACGCAGATAGACAGAACGACGTATGTGTATGTATGTGTTGGTATTTCAATGTATGTCTAGCAACAGAGGGTGGATAGCAAATGTGTGGGGGATGCCTACAGTTGGAGGTCAAATGAAAGCTTGATAACGTTGAAAGGCACTTGCCGTATTTATTGTTGTCTATTTAAATATAAACTGTCACTATACGACGATTAGCTACACGTTATTCGTTCTTGAGGCTTCCAGTGACCCCCCAGTTTTTCTTATGTTGCAGGTCCCCACTTTACTTCAGGGGCTCAGTTCGTGAGCGTTCAGTTCTCCGGATCTTCAAGTTGTTGTAGTCGCGCCGACTTGCAAGTGATGAGTGCGTGTTCGGCTCCTCAAGTTCTTCTAGTCGCGCCGGCTGGCAAGTGATGAGTGCGATTAGTGAGCCGATCGGGCCTACTTATATACAATTTCTCTTAACAATTTCAATAAAAGTATTTCAAAATACCCTCTAATTTTTACTTCGGAAATATTTGTGAACCCGTATGTGGGTAGATCGACATTATTTACAAGTTAGCTATTCATACAAATTCATATTCTAAACAATCAACATAGGCATTATCTACAAGCTAGGTACTCATTATCTCTAACATAAATCTTATCTACTAATTAAGTACTCAAAACAATTAATACAAACATTATCTATTAGTTAGGCCGTCATTGTCCCTAACATTCTCCCCCCGGCGTAGCACTGCGAGCCTCATCCCTTCGGTCCAGGACGATGAGCCTTCTTACAGGTCGCCTGTAAATACCCCCGCGAGTCCGTACGTCCGCAATCCGTACCACCCCGTCCGGGCCCGGTGCCGCGCGCACGATTTGGCCCCGCGGCCACACGTTACGAGGCAATAAGCCGTCGGCGATAATAACGACGTCACCCGTTCGTATTTGTTCTGTTTTCTTCCTGACGTCGCCGCGCGGAGTTAGCGTTGGTAGGTATTCGTTCACCCACCTTGCCCAGAAGCGATCTGCTAATGCTTGCGCCGTCCGCCAGGCGCGCTTATCGCCTACGTCACAAGTTCCAGTGACCGGCAATCCTACTGCTGACCCCAGTAGGAAATGGTTCGGTGTTAATGCTTCGTCGTCGTCGGGGCTCACTGATACGTGAGTTAACGGTCGCGAGTTTATTGTGTACTCGGCTTCCGTCATAACTGTGTTCAAGACTTCTTCCCGCGGCGCGCGTTCCTTTAGTACGACCGCGAGAGCGCTTTTGACGCTTCTTATTAATCTTTCCCAGGCGCCTCCCTGATTTGGCGCTCCGGGCGCAATGAAACGCCATTCCATTCCTTTTGTTAACGCGAAGTCCTTTAGCTCATGCGACCACTCTTCGTATGCTTTACGTAACTCTACGTCAGCGCCGCGGAAGTTCGTGCCGTTATCGGACATTATTGTTTTAGGCCACCCGCGGCGCGAAGCCATTCTACGGATAGCCATTATCGCCGAGTCTGTACTTAACCCGGCTAACAATTCAATATGCACCGCTCTGGTGACGAGACAGGTAAATAACAATCCCCATCGTTTCTCTCTGCGCCTTCCAATTGCTACCATCATGGGCCCAAAACAGTCTACTCCGCATCGTGTAAAGGGCCGTGAGTAGGCGTCGAGTCGCTCGAGCGGTAGGTCTCCTTTGACTGGCGTCGGTGCCGCAGCTCTGCTTAGTTTACACGTCACACATTTGTTCAATATCATGCGCACTGTAGTTCGTAGCTGTAGTATCCAATAGCGTTGACGTATGTTATTTACAACGTGCTCGCGGCCGGCATGTCCGTTCGTGACATGTTCGTGCCGTATAAGTAAACGTGCAAGCGGATGTTTACCGCACAATATAGGCGGTCTTTTTCTGTGGTCGGGCACGTTCGCGGCGTTAATGCGCCCATTTAAACGTAGGATTCGATCGGTTTCATATATCGGGTCGAGCTTGATCAGCCTGCTAGATCGTTCCAGGTCCTTTCCCGATGCGAGTCGTTCTACTTCTTGTGGAAAGCTGACGCGCTGCGCTTCACGAATAAGCGTTAGTTCGGCTTCTTCGATGTGTTTTAGTTCTAAGGTAGTAGCGCGTTTCCTACACTTGTCTATAAATAAGTGTACATAAGCTGTAGCGCGCAACATTCTTTTATATGATGAAAAACGTGTCATATCGACCACGCTCTCACTGGCCGCTATTACATGGGCCGACATCTCTGTTCCTTCGTCGTTACATGGATGCGTTTCTATCGGCCAGGCTTCCTCTGGTTCCTTGAGGAATGCGGGGCCAGTAAACCATCGGTCGTTCTGAGAGAGGCGCGTTCTGTAGCCTCTGGTTGCATCGTCTGCTACGTTGTGCGCGGTCGGCACCCAGCGCCATCGTTCAGCGGGGGTGAGTTCGGCTATCTCGCTCAGCCGGTGCGCAACGTAGGGCGTGTATCTTGCAGAGTCGTTTCGTATCCAATGCAACGCGGTCTTAGAATCGCTCCAGTAGGTTACTTCGGTCCATCTATGTTCTATAGATCGTAGCCTCCGTACCGCCATATTGTAAATAGGCGGCAAGCGAGTGTCCTTCGTCCGCCAAGGCAATTCAACTGCATAGCGACCATTTACGAGTCGCGCCGTATTACATAATACTTCCTTCGCGCGCTCGTTTTCCTGCACGGGTTTGCAATCCCTCGTTATTCCTAGAGCGTCGATTGCAAAATGTGCCTTAATTAGTTCATCCAGTTCGTGGTAGGTTCGCGCGCGTCGCTCCGGCGCGCTTACATGGAGCACAGTGGTGCCCTCTTCTGGATTTTCTTTGGCCACTATCGTTCGTGGCACCGTACCGTGTACTACCCATCCCAACTGGGTTAGCGACGCGGCCGGTTCGTTCTTTCCTCCGATCAGGAGCTTTCGCGATACTATTAAGTGCCAATTGTCTGCACCTATAAGTACGCGCGGTCTTGCATTTGCATAGCAGACCTCGTTCTGTGGTAATTGCTTCAAGTGTTTATAGTTCAAACAGCTTGCTGCGATCGTTTGACTGGTTATGTTGAGACGTTTGACGGTTCGCGCCTTTATGGAATGTGGGTCAGTTCGTGTTCCCCATATTTCCAAATCTACGCTCTCACTCTCGGGTTCTTCCTGCGTGGCCGTCAGGCCGTTCAGTCGCAGGGCGCGTTTCGATCCACGCGCGTTCACGGCTCTAGCGGTTTCCTCGTCGATCAGAGTAATCGTAGAGCCTTCATCGAGTAGAGCGTACGTGTCAACTTTCAGTCCGTCCGGTCCTTTGATCGTGACCGGGCACACCTTTAATAATACCGCGCCTGTTGACGTCACTGTGTGAGCCGACGCGTCGACCGCTTTTTCTTTTTCAGTGCTTTCCTTAGCGGTCGTAGAGGTTCGCTCTATGGTGTGCAACAGTTTGTGATGTGGGTGGCGACACTCGTCCATTCCACATCTCTTCGCCTTACAACTGGCTCGGTGATGACGGTTGTTAAGACAACGAAAGCATACACGCGCTTCCTTGGCCCATGCCCATCGTTCAGGTACGGTCATCGCTTCCAGCTTCTTGCATTCGTTCGTCGCATGTTCGAGTCCGCAGCATAAACATACTTTGTTTTCTGTAGCTGTGTATGTGGCGCCATCTCGCCTCCGCTCGTTCTGGCGGCGCGCCGGCACGTTGCTCGCTTTGGTCGCTATCGTGCCCCGTGTCGGCTCTTTATTTGCGTTGTTCGTAGTAGAGTAAGCGTAGCGCACGGCGCGGTCTGCCTCTCCCATGAGGAAGCGAGACAGGGTTGCGATTTCGGGTTCACTCGCGCTTCCGAATTGATCGGCGTAGTCACACCATCTTGTTCTAATGTGTGGACTCAGTTTTTCTACTACTTGGCGAGCCAGCATAGGGTTCCGCAGGTACCCTCTCTCGTCTATGCTTGACAATACACAGACTATGTTCTGCAGTTTGATTGCGAACGCGTTCAAGTCGCTAGCTGATCCCGCGGGGCGCTGTAACTTTCTTATGTCGTCTAGCGCTTTGTCGATAATAATTTCAGGGCGACCGTAACATTGTTCTAATGTTTGTAGAATGATCGCGGGATCTGTAGCGGTATATAGAAGGGCGGCGACTGTTTCACGCGCTTCTCCCTTCAGACATATTCTCAGTCGCGCTAGATTCTCGGCCGGTGAGAATCCGTACAAACGCGTCGAGTCCCTCATCGCTGATCTGAATAGCAGCCATTCATTCGGCGCGCCGCTGAAGTAAGGCAGTTCTTGCGCTTGTCTGGGCGGCGGGCGGCGCTGGGCCATTCGCTCTATGGCTTCAGCTAGTCTGTCTATTCCCCTATCTCTTGATCGCGGCGGGGTGGGTGACCGTGCTCGTCCTGGAGTTTCTATGGTGACTCCTTTCGGCGCCTCCTGCGGCGCAAATTGGTAGAAAGAATGCTGCGACGTTTGTCTTGCTAATCCTCCTGGAGGCCCGCGCTCGGTACGCTCCCCCCGTGGTTCGCACAGGGCCGATGCGCGGACAGCCGATGACCTGCCCTGTTCTGTGGTCGTTGGAAGTAGCTCGCCTCCTCTAATCTGGGCATTCTTTAACCAATCAGTGACTCTATGTTCCACTTCAGACGCTTCGCGTGCAGTGACGCTTCCTTGGCCAGTTTCTTCATGAATCGTGGCAATGTCCAAAGCTAGTCGCTTCTTTACGAGGTCTGCTTCGATCTGCAGTTCTCTCTTTTGAATTTCGGCTAGGCGTTCCTGGGCATCGAACTCAGCTTGCTTGATTCTGGCAATAACGCTAACAGTTGATCCGTGCGATCGTTCGGTTTCCGCTCTGGATCTTCTTCCTTCCCTGCCTTGTTCAATGTTAGACGCGGTTGCAACGGCAGCGGCGGCGGTGTTCGTGGCGGCTCGTAGCGTCGCCTTTGTTCTATCTGTATCCATCGTCGTTTGTGCGGGTAACGTGGGCGCGCGAGTGACCGGGTCGGGACGCGCACGTGCGTTCGGGTCGGGGCGCGCGCGCGGCTTTGTTCCGGCGGGTACGGACGCGGACGCGGAAACGGACGCGGACGTGGACGCTTGTGCAGACGGTGACGCGGGGGGTTCTTCGTATATCTTCCCTGCTTTCGCGTCGATCGCTGCTTGGCTCCTGGTCTGCGTCATCTTCGACATTTGACGTCCCTAACAGCCCTAACGGCCCTATCAGTCCTGTTGGAGGGCCCGCAGGTGGCCGGGATACGCTCCGCCAGGGATGGATGCGTGCAGGATCGGACGGGTTCAGGGATCTACCCAGCAGAGGGCAGTGTGTCCTACGGGGCGCTCGGGAACCGGTGGGAATATCCGGCTCCTTCAGCAGTGCCTACAGTCCGGCCCCCGCACCACACACAACCTTACCGGCGTAGAAGTGCGACTTCGGTTCGCGCCTCGAAAAAGGCACTCTTCATGAACCGGTGGTAATGCACAAAATTACCACACCGCCTTGAACGGCGTTAACTCCGACCCCCACCGTTTGACACCGTTAGGTGGCAGGGATACGGAGCCGCGGTCCACCCGCTTAGAAACAGGATAGAAATAACGTTTTATGACTCCGGACTTGCGTCTTGAGCAGCTGACTTGCGTCTTGAGCGGCTGACTTGCGTCTTGAGCGGCTGACTTGCGTCTTGAGCGGCTGACTTGCGTCTTGAGCGGCTGACTTGCGTCTTGAGCGGCTGACTTGCGTCTTGAGCGGCTGACTTGCGGCTGACTTGCTTCTTGAGCGGCTGACTTGCGGCTGACTTGCTTCTTGATCCGGCTCGAAGGACCAACCAACTGTGGGGGATGCCTACAGTTGGAGGTCAAATGAAAGCTTGATAACGTTGAAAGGCACTTGCCGTATTTATTGTTGTCTATTTAAATATAAACTGTCACTATACGACGATTAGCTACACGTTATTCGTTCTTGAGGCTTCCAGTGACCCCTAAGTTTTTCTTATGTTGCAGGTCCCCACTTTACTTCAGGGGCTCAGTTCGTGAGCGTTCAGTTCTCCGGATCTTCAAGTTGTTGTAGTCGCGCCGGCTTGCAAGTGATGAGTGCGTGTTCGGCTCCTCAAGTTCTTCTAGTCGCGCCGGCTGGCAAGTGATGAGTGCGATTAGTGAGCCGATCGGGTCTACTTATATACAATTTCTCTTAACAATTTCAATATAAGTATTTCAAAATACCCTCTAATTTTTACTTCGGAAATATTTGTGAACCCGTATGTGGGTAGATCGACATTATTTACAAGTTAGCTATTCATACAAATTCATATTCTAAACAATCAACATAGGCATTATCTACAAGCTAGGTACTCATTATCTCTAACATAAATCTTATCTACTAATTAAGTACTCAAAACAATTAATACAAACATTATCTATTAGTTAGGCCCTCATTGTCCCTAACAAAATGCCTATTGCATTTCTTGCCTTGTTATCATTTCACGTATTTTGATATGTGTTTTGGTTTTTTATTGATCACTGTCAACTAAAAACCAGACGATATATTCTATAAAAACTACCTTAAGTGAAGTAATAACAATGATATTCTAATCCTTAAGTGAAGGGAGTTTGAGATGAGCTGTCAACCCACAAAAAGGAATCGTATCCAGCACAAAATTAATATTACAGCAGTGTAAAACTTAGATGCGCTGTAGACCCACGAAGAGGTTTCTTATCCATCAAGAAATTAACGCTACAGCAGTGTGAAACTTACCCTATCCTACATCTCAAGTGCGTTATTTTCTTCCAGTTTTTACTTACAAAAAAACACACTCACTCAATCAAATAAATATATTTCTTCAAACCTAAGAATCTTTGTTTCCAACCCATCAAATTAGACACCCTACGTACTTCCATAAAATGATCCTACTAAGGTAGCAGTCACTATATGGCTCCATCCACGTATGGATGCACAACACATAGACCTAGTGTGCATCAGCTCATTCACGTGCATCCTTTCGGTTCAGTTACCTTACCGCGGTTTTGTTTTTGGGTTCCATGTTGTGGTGCGATGTTTCGATGGTGTTTTGTTTAAATTCCTCAGAGAATAGAAATAGATGGGTATTCCTATCTATCGCATTCTAAGTAATAAAATAGGGCTGAATTTCAAAATGATATTTTAAAATCATTCTCATTTAGAAATTAAGTTATTAAACGGTAGCTTACTAAGCATTAGCATAGTGACATTATTATTAGTGATCTTATTTACATCTTTTTATATACATAGTTTAATCACATATGAAATATATGACTTGACTACGTTTGTACAGAAAGCGCTGTCGGTACAGCCCCCTTAACATGGAATAAATAATATTAGAGATGCAATATACATAGTTAGATTTAAGTCTCTTCTTTTCATAAAAGACATATCCATTTTTGTAGATGAAGTTATTTTAGTTCAATTAATGATCTAACCAGCAACAGCAGATTATGTTATCTGCTGTTCACGGTTAGATCTGCTTGTACAAGCATTGTATAATTTGCTATGTACAGGGTTCATTCGATCTGCATACTTACTAATTCAACTATCAGAATCATAGATACTCGTACATGGCGAAACAGTACTAAAAAAATAGGTTTCACTGGCAATAAAGTCTATTTCAACTCCTAAACTGTTGCACGATCTAAACAAACGTTTAAAGAATACTTTCCGCGCGCTAACAGGCGAGACGTAGCTGAAGCAAGAAATTAAGAGTTGAGTCGCGACTCGGTCCACTCTCGTGGGAAATTCAGCCAATCACGGCCGGCGGATTGAGGCGTACGCGGTGACCATACGTGGCTACTTTTTGCTGCTACGGTACTTGATTTATAGCGGTTTAACATTATTTTTTTTTTGAAATAAGAAGATTTTGTAATGGATAGGGAGTTTGAAATTCGAAGACTGACTGACTCTCATATTGGTATAAGCTCTCTGAGTAGCTGGACGTCTGGTAATAGTCAAAGTTGCAATTTAACAATGTTCTGTAAAAACTAAAAATAAACTATGCTTAGTCGATTATCTTGTGGTTTTAGGACCTAAGGGCTAATACCTAAGGGCTTAATAACAAAAAACCTTGTTAAAGACGTTCAACATTTGGTGGAAATCTCATCTAAGCGAGAATCAATTTGAAAAAAAATGAAGGTATATTAGTTACTTGCCAGCCACGAGAAAAGAACTTAACCTTCAGAATTAGTGTGTGAAAGCGAATTGTTCTTGCAAGATTTTTTTTAAAAACCGTATTGTAAATGTAATTTTTTTTTTCAAATCATCTTTGATTGGCATTGGTCACCTCTGCCCATTATATACAGGACTTGCAAATGCGTTGCCATTAGTATATATATATGTCGGAGAAACAGCATCCTTCTCGACGCCATTGTTAGTTGTCAGGATTTGGTGGGCGTCATTGGGTGAAATGCGAGCACAAAACAAAGTCCGTATTCACTTTTAGTACAATTTAATAACAGTTTTACAACATTTAGTCACTGAACGAATAAGTACTTCACAACTAGTTTGTAAACACGTTAATTAACCAATTCTATTTGAGCAGCGGGTTCGGGACACCAATTCAACTTTACCGTCCAACAAAATCATAAGGCTTCCCATGTCTCTAGGATCCAACTCGATCCACACTTCAATACTAACACTTGACAATCGTCCTGATTGGTCCTGTGTATTTCAACCATTCTAATATTCCCGCTCAACTGCGCGGGAACACGCATGCGCGCGCCATTGGTCAAATATAGCACCTCGACCCCGCTCGAGGCGTATGCTCTGCTCTGATTGGTCGTGAATTAGAATACAAAACAATAACTTTTAATTAAATTCATGAGATATTAAATCGTAGCAGAATGTAACTAATCAAATTAAATAATATTACGATTTTACAAAGCATTTTTGGTAAACAATAGTCATCCCGCGTTTATTATCAACAATCAGTTCCATTTCGTGTGCTTCCTCCGACACGGCCATTCTGACATCTCACACGTCCTCGTGTGACGTTGAGGGACGAGCATCGTTCTATCTACTCCATTCCGTCTACTTCCTCCGACACGGCAGTCCTGGCATTTGACACGTCGTGTCATCTTGAGACTAGCAACATCAGTACCTAAAAAAAAAAAAACAAAGGCAATACAAAAAGAACCAAAGGCAATACAAAAGGGCATAGTTCGGCCACTCCTGACCAAATAGAAAGTGTTCGTTATAATATCTCCTTCTCCACAATGTCACCATTCAAAATATGCTCTACGTGCTCCACAACCATAGAGTTAACCTCCAACGTCAAATGTTTCGTTTACTCATAAAATCTAAATTTTAATAGCCTCCACGTCTCCGTACTATTAAAACAGCCACCTCCTCGTGTATCGTCTTAATGACCATCTCGATATTTTAACCAATCCAAAGCAACACCGTCTGAACGAAAACCTTGCCGTTCCAGACAACATGACAACACAGTCTAATAGCCACCTCGCCTTATTAGACAACCATATCCACACTGTCTAAATGGCCACCACGCCGTATTAAACAAACCACACATGGCAACAGTCTAAGAGCCACCCCGCTCCATTAGACTACCATATCACACTGTCTAAGAGCCACCTCGCTCCATTAGACACACCACACATGGTCAGTCTAAGAGCCGCCTCGCTCCATTAGACTACCATGTCACTGTCTAAGAGCCACCTCGCTCCATTAGACACACCACACATGGCCAGTCTAAGAGCCGCCTCGCTCCATTAGACTACCATGTCTCTGTCTAAGAGCCACCTCGCTCCATTAGACACACCACACATGGCCAGTCTAAGAGCCGCCTCGCTCCATTAGACTACCATGTCACACTGTCTAAGAGCCACCTCGCTCCATTAGACACACCACTTATGGGTCCGTTATAAGTCAAGTTGGGCTGACGACGAAGCACGTAGGGCGTGCCAGTCATCAAACCTAGGTGCCACGACATAATCAGCCCTACGCCGCAAGTCTACGTCAGCAATGGTTAGCTGGAGCTCTACGACTGAGACTGATTTCGGCCGTGCAACACCACAAACTACTACCACAGGCTAGTTAACAAATCACGTTAAGATGCTTCAATCAACAACAACATCAGCCTATCACTAGCACTATCACTTTACTTACTTTACTCTCGGTTATGAAACACTAATAAGACTCGGCTGCTCGGCAGCGTAGTCTCCTTGAGACCCAAACAGTAGTCTCATTCAGATCCAGTACCTAGTCTCTCAGAGACCCATTACTCTTTTTGAGACCAAAGTTATAATCATATAGACTCAGCCACTATACATCTAACCGCGCATTGCACCCTGAACGAGTCATAAAATCACAGTTACTTTCGTACTATCTACTCTGAATTCTTTCTATCACTGTCTTATTCTAAACTAATTCAAAATTTGAGGGATTAATCACACAACGCTGCCTTTGATTAAATTTTAACAATACTCAACATCACTGATACCAAGCATCATTGAACAGTCATTATTCACAAATAAAAGTGACAAAGCGCGTGAGAAATTCAATAAGACTGCATGATCAACTTTCTAACGTTGTAAAAGCTAACAATATCTCATCATTATTAAACACTAGCTTTTACCCTCAACTTCGTTTGCGTAAAAGTTGTCATATTAGGTACCCCACGGGAACTGTACGTTTTTTCGGTATAACTAGTATTCTATGTGTTATTCCACACTACAATCCATCCCAGTGCCCAATTTCATCCAGATCTGTTTAGCCTTTTGAGCGTGAAGAAGAGACAAACATACAAACTTTCGACAGGCCTCCGTCACTCGTTCAAAGTTACTCTCTTTAAGTGCCTACGGCTCGCATGCGCCCGGGCGCATCTAATCCAGTCGGCGGCTGTCACGCGCTCGCTTGAGTGTACATACCTACCGCAACAAAATAAATGATAGGTACTCGCGTCTTCAATAATGTCTAAACCTCGCAATGCATTTTGTAGTGTACAGAAAATACATATTTCAGTACATACAATAATACTACACCATAATATTTTATAGTCACCTATTCTTTTGTGTAATCATTTCTCAGCATAGATAGCCCTAGCGCTGTGTTGTGTGACGCGCGTTATTGCTATCTCTCTCTCTCTCACGCACGAGCGTTTTGTAGGTAATTATAACGTTAAGTGTTGAGCTTTCAATTCTCTATAGAGTGAAGTATCTGTACTTATTTAATCTGTGCTTTCGCCTTTGTGTGAATAAAGTCATGAAATCCAACTCTCATAGCTATGAAAATGTATTCGGATTTTTAAGCTAACTTTAGTTATTTCGATTAGCTTAGTAGGTACAATTTAGATCAAGCTTTACGAGTCGCACTAACGAATATACCATCACCATCACGCCCATACTCCCCGAAGGGTTAGGCAGAGGTGCACCAATGCAAACCCACAGTTCGCCGGAACATTTTAGGTCCCATTCAATAGGGGGGGGGGGGGAGCGAGCCCATCGCCACCAACCGGGCACAAATCCAAACTCCGCTGCTACTGAGAAGTAGGTATTTTTTTTTTTTTTATAAAACTTTGTCTCACCCTAGTAAACTCTCCTGTATCGTGGGTGCGTTCACAAACATACAAACTCACACACCAACAGCCAGACCCAACAGAACAACGGTGAACAACTATTGGCAGATCATACAACTATTCGTTCCGTGCAGGAATCGAACCCGCAACATGCAGCGCCGTAGCCCATCGCTCAGCCACCAACCGTGTCGTGAAACTCTTACAACACATTACATTTTCTACCTTAGAGGAACTTCATTAGTTACGAAGTTGATACTATCACATACGACGCGATGCGCTGTTTGTTATTACGAAGAAAACCTATATGGCTGACGTTGCCTTATCTCTACTCGCTAGATTATCATTACGTATAACATAAAATAAAACTTGTAAAAATAATCATTCGTACAACATGCTAAAATTTTCATATCAAAGAAAGAGTCGCATATTGTAACTAACTGACAAGTTTACAATTTCAAATACGAATACAAACATTTTATTTGTTAAATACAACCAACACCTGTGTTATTCTTAAAATGAGCACTATGCCTCGTCATCGGCGGACAAAATACTCGTATTATTTTCGATTATCAAAACACGATTTTAAATCGATTATCAAACAAAAGAAAACGAACAAAATGATTACGCAATAATAAATAATTTAAATTAAGATTGTCAACATAACAAAAAAAACATTTCAATAAAATTTTAATTCCAATTTTAAATTTTAAGAAACACCAAATAATAAATTTTATTATTAGAAAAGGAACCTAATTCATAATTCGATTTTATCATTCATTCACCATAAAATAGGCGTCTTTTTCAATCAATATTTTAAGGAAATTCTTTTGCGTAAATCGTGTAGATATGTCAGTTGTTTCTTTAATTCGTCTCAGCAAAAAGTTTTATTTTATTCAAACAAAAGGTCAGTAGGTACCATGTTGATTAGCACACATCTCTCTGTTACGTAGCGTCGTTTCAAACATTTCAATGTTTCAAACAGATGTATGTTTGATTTAACAAATAGTGCTGTCTCAAAAATGTGCAGTAAAGTATGTAGAAATATGGGATACCGCTTTCAGTCAGTTTCAATTTAAGCACACCACACAAACTGAGATGCTCTTTTAACCAGGGAACAACCACCACCAGAATCATAACAAAATGAAAACTCCTCACCAAATTGAGTGGTCACAGGTTTCAACAGGTTGCGACAGGTTTCAAACCACTCGCTGCACTGCGCGCTGTGGCGCGTGGCGGTAGATTCTGTGCTGCCGCCTGCAATCGGCGCCCTCATGCATCGCGATGCCACGTGACCCTCAATACGCCACGCCAGGTTTTGTTATAGCCACGTCCACGTTGTTGAGGCCATCGGAAGTCAGAATTATTTGCTGCTTTTCATGTGAATGGCTGAAACAGTTAAAAGACCTCAGACAAAGATTTCACAATAATCACATTTTATAAGAGCAAGACTCAACCTAGGACGTTTGCTGTCCTGTATAGTGTCTGGACCGGCCTTTGTAATCGCTTCAGGACTCCGCTCACGATATGCAATGCCATAACTTTACGTTGCATTTTACTGCGTGTAGATACCTACATTACATAGTTCTTTAGGAATTATATTGCATTGCAACCGAGGCTCAATCTGACCCACGTAAATAAATAGCTTGCATAATTATGCAGCAAAACATTCACCATAAATTACGGTTCATTACGGTTTAACACTAAACCTTTTTTTTGAAAAATAAAAATTCTATAGGTACACTTCATACAAGAAAAGCTATCAGCTGAACCTCTTAAGGACGTACTAAGATTATAAAAAAAAAACATTACTTCCCTGTATAATTATCATAACCAACAAGCGGACAACCACAATTGCTAGCCAAGGCGGGCATCAGTGTCATCATCATCATCGTCCGGTAGAAATCCGGGCAACATGTCGTCCTTGTCTTCAGACGCCGACGCGGCGACGGGTTTATTAGCGCTTCCACAAGAAGACGCATACTATTTTGTTGCGCCTCACATAAAACGCGCCAACCGTGATTCGCGTCAATAAATCCATAAACGTTTTGTGCCTGCACCGATCCCACTTCTGATGTCGGAGAAACAGCATCCTTCTCGACGCCATTGTTAGTTGTCAGGATTTGGTGGGCGTCATTGGGTGAAATGCGAGCACAAAACAAAGTCCGTATTCACTTTTAGTACAATTTAATAACAGTTTTACAACATTTAGTCACTGAACGAATAAGTACTTCACAACTAGTTTGTAAACACGTTAATTAACCAATTCTATTTGAGCAGCGGGTTCGGGACACCAATTCAACTTTACCGTCCAACAAAATCATAAGGCTTCCCATGTCTCTAGGATCCAACTCGATCCACACTTCAATACTAACACTTGACAATCGTCCTGATTGGTCCTGTGTATTTCAACCATTCTAATATTCCCGCTCAACTGCGCGGGAACACGCATGCGCGCGCCATTGGTCAAATATAGCACCTCGACCCCGCTCGAGGCGTATGCTCTGCTCTGATTGGTCGTGAATTAGAATACAAAACAATAACTTTTAATTAAATTCATGAGATATTAAATCGTAGCAGAATGTAACTAATCAAATTAAATAATATTACGATTTTACAAAGCATTTTTGGTAAACAATAGTCATCCCGCGTTTATTATCAACAATCAGTTCCATTTCGTGTGCTTCCTCCGACATATATATGTCGGAGAAACAGCATCCTTCTCGACGCCATTGTTAGTTGTCAGGACTTGGTGGGCGTCATTGGGTGAAATGCGAGCACAAAACAAAGTCCGTATTCACTTTTAGTACAATTTAATAACAGTTTTACAACATTTAGTCACTGAACGAATAAGTACTTCACAACTAGTTTGTAAACACGTTAATTAACCAATTCTATTTGAGCAGCGGGTTCGGGACACCAATTCAACTTTACCGTCCAACAAAATCATCAGGCTTCACAAGTTCTGAAGTTCACATGTCTCCAGGATCCAACTCGATCCACACCTCAACAATACTAGCATTAAACATAACCTCACTTGACAATCGTCCTGATTGGCCCTGTGTATTTCAACCATTCTAATATTCCCGCTCGACCGCGCGGGAACACGCATGCGCGCGCCATTGGTCAAATATAGCACCTCGACCCCGCTCGAGGCGTATGCTCTGCTCTGATTGGTCGTGAATTAGAATACAAAACAATAACTTTAATTAAATTCATGAGATATTAAATCGTAGCAGAATGTAACTAATCAAATTAAATAATATTACGATTTTACAAAGCATTTTTGGTAAACAATAGTCATCCCGCGTTTATTATCAACAATCAGTTCCATTTCGTGTGCTTCCTCCGACACGGCCATTCTGACATCTCACACGTCCTCGTGTGACGTTGAGGGACGAGCATCGTTCTATCTACTCCATTCCGTCTACTTCCTCCGACACGGCAGTCCTGGCATTTGACACGTCTTCGTGTCATCTTGAGACTAGCGACATCAGTACCTAAAAAAAAAAAAAAACAAAGGCAATACAAAAAGAACCAAAGGCAATACAAAAGGACATAGTTCGGCCACTCCTGACCAAATAGAAAGTGTTCGTTATAATATCTCCTTCTCCACAATGTCACCATTCAAAATATGCTCTACGAGTAATATATCTCCACAACCATAGAGTTAACCTCCAACGTCAAATGTTTCTTTTACTCATAAAATCTAAATTTTAATAGCCTCCACGTCTCCGTACTATTAAAACAGCCACCTCCTCGTGTATCGTCTTAATGACCATCTCGATATTTTAACCAATCCAAAGCAACACCGTCTGAACGAAAACCTTGCCGTTCCAGACAACATGACAACACAGTCTAATAGCCACCTCGCCTTATTAGACAACCATATCCACACTGTCTAAATGGCCACCACGCCGTATTAAACAAACCACACATGGCAACAGTCTAAGAGCCACCCCGCTCCATTAGACTACCATATCACACTGTCTAAGAGCCACCTCGCTCCATTAGACACACCACACATGGCCAGTCTAAGAGCCGCCTCGCTCCATTAGACTACCATGTCACTGTCTAAGAGCCGCCTCGCTCCATTAGACACACCACACATGGCCAGTCTAAGAGCCGCCTCGCTCCATTAGACTACCATGTCACACTGTCTAAGAGCCACCTCGCTCCATTAGACACACCGGCCAGTCTAAGAGCCACCTCGCTCCATTAGACTACCATATCACACAGTCTAAGAGCCACCTCGCTCCATTAGACACACCACTTATGGGTCCGTTATAAGTCAAGTTGGGCTGACGACGAAGCACGTAAGGCGTGCCAGTCATCAAACCTAGGTGCCACGACATAATCAGCCCTACGCCGCAAGTCTACGTCAGCAATGGTTAGCTGGAGCTCTACGACTGAGACTGATTTCGGCCGTGCAACACCACAAACTACTACCACAGGCTAGTTAACAAATCACGTTAAGATGCTTCAATCAACAACAACATCAGCCTATCACTAGCACTATCACTTTACTTACTTTACTCTCGGTTATGAAACACTAATAAGACTCGGCTGCTCGGCAGCGTAGTCTCCTTGAGACCCAAACAGTAAGCTCATTCAGATCCAGTACCTAGTCTCTCAGAGACCCATTACTCTTTTTGAGACCAAAGTTATAATCATAATTATAGACTCAGCCACTATACATCTAACCGCGCATTGCACCCTGAACGAGTCATAAAATCACAGTTACTTTCGTACTATCTACTCTGAATTTTTTCTATCACTGTCTTATTCTAAACTAATTCAAAATTTGAGGGATTAATCACACAACGCTGCCTTTGATTAAATTTGAACAATACTCAACATCACTGATACCAAGCATCATTGAACAGTCATTATTCACAAATAAAAGTGACAAAGCGCGTGAGAAATTCAATAAGACTTTGCATGATCAACTTTCTAACGTTGTAAAAGCTAACAATATCTCATCATTATTAAACACTAGCTTTTACCCTCAACTTCGTTTGCGTAAAAGTTGTCATATTAGGTACCCCACGGGAACTGTACGTTTTTTCGGTATAACTAGTATTCTATGTGTTATTCCACACTACAATCCATCCCAGTGCCCAATTTCATCCAGATCTGTTTAGCCTTTTGAGCGTGAAGAAGAGACAAACATACAAACTTTCGACAGGCCTCCGTCACTCGTTCAAAGTTACTCTCTTTAAGTGCCTACGGCTCGCATGCGCCCGGGCGCATCTAATCCAGTCGGCGGCTGTCACGCGCTCGCTTGAGTGTACATACCTACCGCAACAAAATAAATGATAGGTACTCGCGTCTTCAATAATGTCTAAACCTCGCAATGCATTTTGTAGTGTACAGAAAATACATATTTCAGTACATACAATAATACTACACCATAATATTTTATAGTCACCTATTCTTTTGTGTAATCATTTCTCAGCATAGATAGCCCTAGCGCTGTGTTGTGTGACGCGCGTTATTGCTATCTCTCTCTCTCTCACGCACGAGCGTTTTGTAGGTAATTATAACGTTAAGTGTTGAGCTTTCAATTCTCTATAGAGTGAAGTATCTGTACTTATTTAATCTGTGCTTTCGCCTTTGTGTGAATAAAGTCATGAAATCCAACTCTCATAGCTATGAAAATGTATTCGGATTTTTAAGCTAACTTTAGTTATTTCGATTAGCTTAGTAGGTACAATTTAGATCAAGCTTTACGAGTCGCACTAACGAATATACCATCACCATCACGCCCATACTCCCCGAAGGGTTAGGCAGAGGTGCACCAATGCAAACCCACAGTTCGCCGGAACATTTTAGGTCCCATTCAATAGGGGGGGGAGCGAGCCCATCGCCACCAACCGGGCACAAATCCAAACTCCGCTGCTACTGAGAAATAGGTATTTTTTTTTTTTTATAAAACTTTGTCCCACCCTAGTAAACTCTCCTGTATCGTGGGTGCGTTCACAAACATACAAACTCACACACACCAACAGCCAGACCCAACAGAACAACGGTGAACAACTATTGGCAAATCATACAACTATTCGTTCCGTGCAGGAATCGAACCCGCAACACGCAGCGCCGTAGCCCATCGCTCAGCCACCAACCGTGTCGTGAAACTCTTACAACACATTACATTTTCTACCTTAGAGGAACTTCATTAGTTACGAAGTTGATACTATCACATACGACGCGATGCGCTGTTTGTTATTACGAAGAAAACCTATATGGCTGACGTTGCCTTATCTATCTCTACTCGCTAGATTATCATTACGTATAACATAAAATAAAACTTGTAAAAATAATCATTCGTACAACATGCTAAAATTTTCATATCAAAGAAAGAGTCGCATATTGTAACTAACTGACAAGTTTACAATTTCAAATACGAATACAAACATTTTATTTGTTAAATACAACCAACACCTGTGTTATTCTTAAAATGAGCACTATGCTATGCCTCGTCATCGGCGGACAAAATACTCGTATTATTTTCGATTATCAAAACACGATTTTAAATCGATTATCAAACAAAAGAAAACTAACAAAATGATTACGCAATAATAAATAATTTAAATTAAGATTGTCAACATAACAAAAAAAAACATTTCAATAAATTTTTAATTCCAATTTTAAATTTTAAGAAACACCAAATAATAAATTTTATTATTAGAAAAGGTACCTAATTCATAATTCGATTTTATCATTCATTCACCATGAAATAGGCGTCTTTTTCAATCAATATTTTAAGGAAATTCTTTTTCGTAAATCGTGTAGGTATGTCAGTTGTTTCAAACATTTCAATGTTTCAAACAGATGTATGTTTGATTTAACAAATAGTGCTGTCTCAAAAATGTGCAGTAAAGTATGTAGAAATATGGGATACCGCTTTCAGTCAGTTTCAATTTAAGCACACCACACAAACTGAGATGCTCTTTTAACCAGGGAACAATCACCACCAGAATCATAACAAAATGAAAACTCCTCACCAAATTGAGTGGTCAGGTTTCAACAGGTTGCGACAGGTTTCAAACCACTCGCTGCACTGCGCGCTGTGGCGGTAGATTCTGTGCTGCCGCCTGCAGCCGGCGCCCGCCCTCATGCATCGCGATGCCACGTGACTCTCAGTACGCCACGCCAGGCTTTGTTATAGCCACGGCCACGTTGTTGGGGCCTTCGGAAGTCAGAATTATTTGCTGCTTTTCATGTGAATGGCTGAAACAGTTAAAAGACCTCAGACAAAGATTTCACAATAATCACATTTTGTAAGAGCAAGACTCAACCTAGGATGTTTGCCGTCCTGTATAGTGTCTGGACCGGCCTTTGTAATCGCTTCAGGACTCCGCTTACGATATGAAATGCCATAACTTTACGTTGCATTTTACTGCGTGTAGATACATAGTTCTTTAGGAATTATATTGCATTGCAACCGAGGCTCAATCTGGCCCACGTAAATAAATAGTTTGCATAATTATGCAGCAAAACATTCACCATAAATTACGGTTCATTACGGTTTAACACTAAACCTTTTTTTGAAAAATAAAAATTCTATAGGTAGGTACACTTCATACAAGAAAAGCTATCAGCTGAACCTCATAAGGACGTACTAAGATTATAAAAAAAAAACATTACTTCCCTGTATAATTATCATAACCAACAAGCGGACAACCACAATTGCTAGCCAAGCCGGGCATCAGTGTCATCATCATCATCGTCCGCTAGAAATCCGGGCAACATGTCGTCCTTGTCTTCAGACGCCGACGCGGCGACGGGTTTATTAGCGCTTCCACAAGAAGACGCATACTATTTTGTTGCGCCTCACATAAAACGCGCCAACCGTGATTCGCGTCAATAAATCCATAAACGTTTTGTGCCTGCACCGATCCCACTTCTGATGTCGGAGAAACAGCATCCTTCTCGACGCCATTGTTAGTTGTCAGGACTTGGTGGGCGTCATTGGGTGAAATGCGAGCACAAAACAAAGTCCGTATTCACTTTTAGTACAATTTAATAACAGTTTTACAACATTTAGTCACTGAACGAATAAGTACTTCACAACTAGTTTGTAAACACGTTAATTAACCAATTCTATTTGAGCAGCGGGTTCGGGACACCAATTCAACTTTACCGTCCAACAAAATCATCAGGCTTCACAAGTTCTGAAGTTCACATGTCTCCAGGATCCAACTCGATCCACACCTCAACAATACTAGCATTAAACATAACCTCACTTGACAATCGTCCTGATTGGCCCTGTGTATTTCAACCATTCTAATATTCCCGCTCGACCGCGCGGGAACACGCATGCGCGCGCCATTGGTCAAATATAGCACCTCGACCCCGCTCGAGGCGTATGCTCTGCTCTGATTGGTCGTGAATTAGAATACAAAACAATAACTTTAATTAAATTCATGAGATATTAAATCGTAGCAGAATGTAACTAATCAAATTAAATAATATTACGATTTTACAAAGCATTTTTGGTAAACAATAGTCATCCCGCGTTTATTATCAACAATCAGTTCCATTTCGTGTGCTTCCTCCGACATATATATATTCTGGCCAAAGAATCAGCATTGCCATACAACGTGGCAATGCTGCAAGCCTTCTGGGCACATGCCCCATTGACAGCGATGCGGATGAGTTTTTTGACGCCCTTTGACCTTACTTTTTTATTTTAACTGTACATAGTTTGTAATTTAATTATTATTTATTTATTTTTTTTCATTCTAATAAATAAGTACGTAAATGATAAGTAACTACTTGTACCTTAATAGTTTATTTCAACTCATATAACATCATTGAGTATATCTATATAAACACTAACATCTGTAACGTGATTTATCTCACACGCTTATCCCAATTTCGTTCAGAGGTTATGACGTGCGCTTAGTCTTGCAACCTTACACTTACAGTTCCCATAACCTTTATCAAGAAGGCGTAGAGAATATTTTAGCTTGTGCAAGGTGTATGTAAAGTTGGTAAGGCAATATGCTCGCTTCACTGGTATGAAATGAGCAGCTACTTTCATGTTATTATACTTCCGTGATGCTTGTAAGTTTTGTGTGAACGCATCTGACTCTACGATTGTTTTAAAGGTTGAAAAGTTGTCTAAATTTTATTGTTTTTGACTGGATACAATATTATGTTTGCTGATGAAATAGTTTTTCTTCTAGAGATGTGTTGTAGATCAGCTGTATCTATTCTATTTTTCCATCGGGCATTAGAAATAATCAAATATCAGGTTCAAAGTCAAAGAATTTATTTTAATTCAACCATAAATACAGCCAGTTTTGAATTGCTCGTTCCAAAATGTAGGTAGATTTTTATGGTGAAAAACGAGCAACAAATTCCGCGGACTCTACAATCAAGTTTTACAAAATCCTTAATGCTTATGTATGTGAAAACCAATTTAACCAATTTAGCCTAAAATATAAATATTAACGCAAATCAAGAAGGAAACCACAACAGAAGCTTACAACAGTCGCTAAAAAAAATTCCATCCTTCCACAATCCATTATCACAATTAATAGTAAATATGAGTTGTCAAAACATCAATAATCACCGTTAAATTCCCGAGGGTAAGGAAGATTCCGAAAAACGCCGCGAAAGCTTTTAAAATTAAAATCCATTCATTGGGCGCATTTCTTTGTCATTCCCCTTTTAAAAGATAACCACAGATGATCGGGAATTGTCGGAGACGCTCGGGATTCGGATGAAGCGATTTGACGGCTTTTTGAATGATTCCTTTTGAAAACCGAAGGGAAATGTGTTCTGTTTGTAAATGGAAGTCTGTTTGGATTTCGTTTTATTAATATAAGGTTTAATGCGAAAGTGTTGTTTGTTTTTGCTTAAAAATAATACGTAGGCACTTTTGCCACCAGTAATTTTCTCTAAACATTCTCTAGCTATTTTAATATAATCTGAAAGTTTTCTTCTTTGAACTACTTTCAAACGGAACAATACCTATATTTGTAATTGTTATAGCTAAAAACATGAAAAAATCGTAGCGTATCCAGCTGCAGCCGATGAAACAAACCCAGAGGTTAAATTATTTCAATTTAATTTATTTTGTGCTGATCAGTGGAAAATGCGAAAATTTATAACGACATGATTTTATAAAAATGTATCAGGCCAAAAGCAAAAGCCATAAAGATTCGAAATCGAAAAATCTTTATTCGAATTTCAAATCCCATGCGATTGTCACGTCACAGTCGCTGTGACACTCAGAATTACTGATTGATTATGCATTCGCGTCACACTTGACGGCCGACGGGAAACAATGTAATTTCGATATTTTTGTTTTTGCTATATTTTTCGATATCACTTTTGATAAATTCTTGATACTTGCGAATATCGCAAGTGGAATTAAATTGGAGAGATTTTTAAGAAAGCATTGCAGCTCTTTGTATTGGGAAAAAGGCCACAGCATAAAATATATTAAGTACGCTGTTATTACACTACATGGGAATATTCCTTTGATTGTAATATTTTCTTAAAAACTAGCTTCTGTCCGCGACTTCGATCGCGTGGTTATAATAACCCGTGTTAAGTTACGTCTTTAGTTACTGCTCCGCTTCCGAGTGTCGTAGCGAGATGTTATATAGCCTATAGCCTTCCCCAATAAAAGGACTTACCAATACAAAAAATATTTTTCGATTCGAACCAGTAGTTCCTGAGATCGGCCGCGTTCAACCAAACAAAAAAACTCTTCTGCTTTACAATATAAAGTATAGATATAAAATAAATACTCAACAAAATCACAACTATACCAAATTCAAACTTCACTACCGAAATTGCCCGTATTTAATCCAAAAACCACTAAAGTCATTAGCGAGTGACCCTTCTCATAATAAAACAAGCTTCCATCTTGACACTCGGGCGACCCTAAAGACCAGGCTGACCACTTTGCGACCCCTGAGATGAGGAGCGAAGATAAATCTAAAATGTCCTGCGACAGTACTGATAATGGTTTGAAGCTGAATGTTACCAAATGTTGCGTAGATATGTCGTGTTTGTGTTGTTTTCGTAGTTTGTGTGGGATTAATAGTTTTTAATCGGAAGGCCAAATTCGGTAGTTAATAACATGCAATATCTAGTCGCAATCACTAAATAGCGACAATCAATGTCAAAAAAAACCTTTAAGCGTCTATGCACACGACCGATTTAACCGATTATCGGACCGATTTTTGACAGATTTCTTTATCGGCGAGAAGAAATCTGACAATAATTGATTCAATAATCAGTCATATCGGTCGTGTGCAGAGACGCTTAAAGGTAGGTATTCTTGACACATTGAGAAAGAGATTACATTGCTTTCATGCTGAAACTGCCTCTTGTTGTACCTATGTTGAATTTGGTAGCACTTTTGCAGCATTAAAATCTAGAATTATATAGTTAATAGACGTAGTTGACGTGAAAATATGTAGTTATTCGAATTTTATTGTGTTTTACATCAATGTAATTATATTATATGGGTTCTGTACGAGGTGACAAAGATGATATGATTTTAAACGAAATGGTCAGCAATCACCTAATTTTTTTACCTTTAATTTGTGCAGTAGATTGTTGTGACTAAGCCTCTCAGCAGTCTGAGCCCGCAACCGATATGTTGGCCGCTTTTGACTGATTTCTTCTCGCTGACAAAGAATTCGGCCGTGAACGGAGAACCATAATATTCTTTTATTCAAACCTATAAAGGCATGGAACCTTTATTGACAAGAAAAAAGGGCTCCAAGAAAATCGTATTAAAACATTTGTTTTAATAATCGAAATAGTTGAACAACGTAAACATCGAGTATGAAACTAGAGCAATAAATCAACGTAATTATAACATAAGAGCTTTTTAAATATTTAGATGTCCTGTCAGGTCAAAAATTAGGGGTGACTCGCGTAGTGATGCGCTTAACCCTCTATCGACATAGTTTATGCTTTTTTTACATCTATTTAAAATGCAATGTAAGTATGATTATATTACTTGTGATTTTTTCGCATCGATTATTTTTATTAAATTTTAGCTATGATTCTTGCTTTCTTTTTTCGGGACATTTCCAGTTATATACGAGAATACTACTTAGTTTAAGCCGTGGTAAAAATGGCTAATAACTATCTTACCTAGTTCTTACGTGTATTTATTTTTGAGAATTTAAAATGGATGCGGCTTACAGCGTTTTTGTTTTACTGAAACGAATTCATACTTGTAAGCATAAAAACTTTAGTCGATAATACAAGTCGATACAGTTGTTGTGTCAGTTTACAGTCTTGATGCCCATCACTATCTTTCGATCCCTATTTTAAAGCATGTGGCGCATGGCCACTGAGCCCTTCACCCAAATTGAGTGCTACTTTACTGGTTAATAATACGAAGGCCGCTTTTATTATTTTACTGTGTTTGATCTGTGCTCTACTTTTTGGTAACGATTTTTAGGGTGACTATTCTTAATTCCAAATCCAAAGAAACTAGTGTAGGGTGTAGGGTGTGTATTTTCTGCGGGTTGTTCGAAAGAGATACCGCGCCCCCGGAACGCAAAGGGCACACGAAGGAACATAGACGGGTTTTAGTCAGTAAAAGTCTGACACTCCCTCCTGCCCCGCCCAGGGCGGGGGAAGTTATTTGATGATTTCCCGTCTATAAAAAAATTAAAAAAAAGGGTGTGTATTTTGGTATCATTTTTTACAGTTTTTCTAAGGTTTTTACCAAACTGATAAAACACAGCAAGTAGTATACGTATTGCGTTAGATTTTGAGACAAATGCCTTACCGTTTACTGAGTAAAATAATATTCTATAGCTAAATTAAAAATTGTTATGTAGGTACTTTAATGTCAGTTTTTCAGTTTTAAGTATTTCCGTGGCATTTCATGATAACTGCATCGTAAACCCATAAGATTCTGGTGCTTTACTTCTAGTATATACTACGTCAGAAAAAAAACCCAGAACCATTAAAATTTACGAGAGTAAAGCACTCAAAAATGACACGCGTCATGCTTTTTGTACAAACCTCGTCAATACCTAAAAAAAACTATCTAACATATGGAACACAAAACCAACAAATGCGACACCACACCATTATCTAAAAATCTCTATCCAAATAGCCAATTAAAATCCAAAAATCCAAGCGACAACTGTTTGTCTTGTTGGCAATATTTTTAATTGAGACAGACCCTACACCCGCTGTCAAACAATAGTTTTGAAAACCATTTTATGAAGACCTCTGTGTGTACTCGCAAATTTTAAATGAACATTGACGGAATGAAAAGGTTAGGCAATTTTCAGTTATATTTCTTTTATTAATTAATCGGATTTATGACAGTATTTCGAACGGTAATTTTCGTTTATAATGTTGGTAGTACATTGTAGGAGGATTATGTGTAATGTAAGTAAAAGTAAGGCGTTCAGCCTTTTAATCCGCAATTGTACTTAAGGTACGAGTTATAGAAATTGAAGGTTCAAGTCATATTGGTTTTTGTATGAGGTCATTGTTTACACTACCAGGGCAAATAATTAAGAATGTTCATTGGTTTTGTCAACACAATCTATGGAACCGGCGCAGTGATTGCGGTGGGATTCGATTGTTTGATCTCTTTAAACATTGCGCTGAAGTTTATTGGTTTTGTCGCAGATTGGTGTTTACCCCTTTATTTTGGACGTAAAGAATTGGAAGGTAAATAACAAGCTATTTCATTTGTAAGGGTATTTCTAAAAATGGTTTTGTCTTTTTAAAAACTTTAGCTCTATTACTAATTCCAATTATTATTTACTTAAACATATTTTTTTTAACAGTATTGTAACTTTCGTAAAATAAGATGCCTTCGAAACATTCGACATGATTTTTCAAACCAGGATCATAAGGACCTGATATTTATATTTTGTTCTTTTGGTACATCAAAAGCATTCATCTTAGCTGCTTCATATTAAACCTTATAATGTATGTTTTTAATAATATATTATGTTAAAATAATAATATATTAATTTTAAATAATAATATATGTTTGTAAAATAAATAATATATGTTTGACGCATATAATTCTGAGATCTATTTACAACAATATCCAGTAATAGTACTGTATATTGTGGATAGCTATACAAATACTTTTATTTTATAAAGAGGTATTCTTTTTTTTTGTTTGTAAGAAATAATCTTCGAAAGTACTGGTCCAATTACAGAATTTTTGTTACTTATAGAGAGCTAAATTATGGCCGACTACCATATACTATGCTTTTCAGTACACTTGTCTTTCACATAGACGAAGTCACAACCAGAAACTAATAATTTACAGAACAAGTAACAAACCCAAGGTCCGCAACAATTGGATCTACAACAAATATTCCCTTAACACACACATTAACCTTCCTTCAACCGACGCAATTTCTTTTCCGAAAGGATTCTTCCGGGGACATTCTGGGGACTTATTCATTCTCTTATTAGGCCGTGTTTGTTTTGTCCGGGACATCACCGGGGAGCTACGGGGGTCATTATACGCGGTGTCATGTGATGCGTGAAATTATTTCGTACTTTACACAGAGACGCGGTGCGTGCGCGCCGGTGCTAAGGGGCGGTGGAATAGGGTTGATGTGGCGCGGAGATTTTGTGTTTGGAAGAAGTTTTAGTGATGGAAATGTTTTATCAATTTTATTGATAGATGTTCTGTCTTGTGGAGTTTGGACTGAAAGTAACTGTCAACTTGTTTGGAAATTTTCTGCCACCTACCTACCACACACATTTTTAAGCAAAATAAATAAAGTAAACTTACTCATTATTATAAAGAAGTAAAGTTCTTTTTTAACTGACACGATTACAAAAGAAAATTAATGATTAAATGCTATACAATATTCCTAAGTGTTATAGGGTAATTGTTTTATTATATACTTTACTAGCATAACATGCAGAAGAATCTAATCTTAAATATTCTCACAGACTTATTATTATTTAGAAACACTCATCGGCAGTTATTCAAAATTGTATAACACTATTCAATTCAGAAATTGCAGTCTAAAGTTAAACTATCATCGTATCCACCTATTTCTACCACCCTAGTCCCGGTACCAACCCCAGTCGATAACGACTCGGTATAAAATGAAGTTGTAATGCAATACATCTGCTACAAAGTCGCGGCACATTGACGAATTGTTCTACAATACAAATGCCATTAACTATTTGTACAATAAGATGTTTATGGCCCCGTCACTCGTATGGAGTTAATGAGGCGAGCAGAAACTGAATTGGATTCAGTTTAGAGGTCGGATTGTTGATTAAACTGTTGTCTATTGATTGTTTAACTTAGCCATAATAAAATTAAAACTTTACATAATAATACTTGTATGATGCTTTTTTTGTTTTATAGATTTTTTTGATGTATTTTAAAATGATTGCAGTAGGTATAGATCTGCAATGCCTACGGTATTACCCGGTGTAACATAAAATATGTATTTTTTTGCCATTCCATGCCATAAATAAATCAGTTAGGTAGCTAAAAACTAAATACCTACGCATATACCTAATAGTACATTTATATAGCAATAATACGTCATTTCCTTAGGTAGAGTTACTCATCGACCGAAGTGAAGATTTCTTGAGTAAGAAAGTCGCCTGAACATAATTTTAATAATGACCTTCTGACTCTTAAATCTTGCATAACCATCATATTATTAAGTTGATTTAAGATAAATAAATAAATAAATATTTTGGGACAACTCACACACGGCTATCTGATCCCAAGCTAAGCAGAGTTTGTGTTATGGTAACCAGACAACTGATATACATACTTATATAATTTATAAATACATACATATTATAGATAACTCACACCCAGACACAGAACAAACAATCATGCTCATCACACAAAGTTTGTCCTGGGTGGGAATCGAACCCACTAGACCAACAGGCCCGATCGAGATCTAACAATCACGGTGGTACCTACCTACCAACACACGAAATTCCTGAAAAATTTGTTGAATCGCGGTCTAAATTCAATCCGACTTTCATCTAAGCAAAATACCATCAGTGAACATGTTTTACTTTTTTATTCACACTGCCTAAGATGGTTGTCTCATCTCATCTTGAATCTCGTTTGTGGGACGTAATAAATTAAATTCACAAGGAGGTGTGGAATAAACTCATTGTTGCTTAAATAAGTGACAATCTAACAAAGGGGGACCTTTGGTATAGAACCAAGCCAAGTGATTTGATTAGGGGCCAATTTTTATAACTCGTAGAAAAAAAATCAAACTGTAATATTTATTCCTTAGATAAAAGTTATCTGGCGATTAAACCAGTGTCATTAAAAAAACTTAGTGAAACAGCAAGGTAGGCTCTTTTGTTTGGCCGCCTTTTAAAATTATTAGCGTTTAGGTCTTAACTTAGCACTATAAAGAAAATAAATAAGTGCTTGAATAAGTGCTTGAAACGTAGTTATAACGCCACACACATAAATCGAAATGTAATCATCGACAATTATTAATCATTTTCTACCACTACTTATTTTGATTATAAACTTGAAACATCTTAGAAATGACATGCTTAGCTAGTGTACCTATTAATAATATCACAGTTTGGTTAAGAACGACTTAATATACCCTATCTAGTTAATCTCCTTTTACTCTTCAACCAGGAATTAAATCCATTAAAATCACGACAAAAATGCGTTTATCTTAAAACTCTTAAGACGATAAAGGATTTACGGAAAATCTCCTAAAAATGTTGAAGAGGGGAATAAATCTGATAAGTGAGTTTGTTTATGTGAAAGAATTTCAATTTGAACGCGTGTACTCCGCCTGTCGCGCGGCATTATACGCAAGGAGATATTAATGATTGCCGAGAATACGTGCTTTTACCTTACATCCCTTCCTTTGCGAACGAATTCTTGCTTTACCATCACTCTACTTCTTTTGGCGGTGTTCGCTTTTCAAATGCAATTTGGGACGTTTGTATACTGGGTTGCTAGAAAACATTTGATTTTCGTTGTCAATTAATGATTCTAATTTTAAAACTGCAAGGAACACCAAAATGAAGAACAATGGGATTAGTTGACTTGTTGTGGACTTAGTTGCGATCTATAAGTAGTTGGTGGCTTTACGATTTGATTCACTGCTCGGCAAAGGCATCCCTCTATGTCCTTCCAGGAACTTTTTTTACGTCCTATCTTGAACCAGCCTTAGTGGCGCATGACGCATCTAGATCATCTCGCCACCTCTTTCTGGGCCGTCTTCGGCGACGCCGATGACGTCCATCTTCAGGCACCCATTGCGTGGAGACTCTTGCCCAGCAGTCACAGTGCATGCGGTTGATATGAGCCCTAAGATATTAACTAATTATATAAGTGGCATAATTTGCCTAAGTCCCTACATGGAGAGAAACAGAGAGAGTCTTATGTTATGTCAACTATTTCTTTATAAAGTAGGTAAAGTATTTCAAAGAAAGTATGACGTTCAAACCCTTTCCGAAACTTCGAAAAATTCTAACATATTCTCCTATACCCAACCCATTACAAAATTCAACACACCCCAAATTGCTAAATATCTTAATTTCATCCCACATTGAACACGTGAAAGCCCAATAGGACAAGTAGAAATTAAATTTATCGCTTGTCAAATATCACTTGTCAGTATTGTAGCTTGTAGTATTGTTGTTGTAGTGTGTAGTTAGTGGTAATAGGCACAACACATGCTATAGTGTACCCGAAAGGGGTAGAGGACGATAAATGTGATAGAATTATGATTGCTCGTTAAAGGGTATTGAAAGAAATTATTTTGTTGGATTGTATTGTATTGTTGCGTGTATGGTTGGCTGCTGTGCTGCGTATCTCGGGTTTGATTTACACGCGGAACAAAATAATATTTGTATGCCTTATAGGCACGTATTAGTTGGTATACAGACGGATTAGTTACCACAGGTTATTTGAGTATGTAATTTTTTTTATATAAATAATTTACCTGGAAATTCTTATTTAATTCGGCAAAGGTATAAACATACACTTTTTGGAACCTAATTCCAAAAGGACCAATTCGGGCCGACTCCAATAAACGTAGGTAGTTAGGAAATACTGCAACATTTACTGCCTGAATTATGAGCCTTGCCTTATGTACAGTAAACCACATACCTACACACACCATTCCTATTTTGAACTTTTCAAAATAAGAAGAAAACATTAAGCTAACTTACATAGTAAAAAAACAGTTCATGTCCGACACCACCAAGCTAAAGCCAAAGATAACTTTTCTATAAAAAGTAGCTATTTTCACCAGAAAGCCTTATACGAAAAACCTTTTAACAAAGCACTGTCCTTTCACACCTTTCCATCACTCGACGGCCGTCACGAAACTTTCAAAACACAGCTACTATTCAAAACTGCCACTAAAAAGCAATTTGGTATACTTTAAAACTCGTATGTAAGGCGGCTGGCTTCCCCTGGAAGTGCTAAGCCGTGTTGAGACTAGAGTATTCCCAGGGACACGACGCTTATCCATCAATATATCTTTTGCATACCGTGCGTTCGTAGTTTTATGTTGTGTGTATCTAGCTTTATGTGTAGTGTATACGGGATCCGAAGAAGTTTCATGTTATGTTTTGAAATAGGTATTGATTTTAGAGGGTAGAGATTTCTTTACAGGTTTCGTGAAAGGTGAGATTAAAGCGGATAGAAAGGTAATATCCTTAAGAGATTACCTGTATCTGTGCGCGACGAAAATAACACTATTCTTTGTTCATAAAGATGACTGAAGAGTATTTCCTGTGTATTTCAAAACTGTCGCATTCTAACCTGCGTCAAGTCTCCATATGTCAAAACTACACACTCGTTCTTTACGTTTTTGACAAGTTTCTGGCATTGAGTATCGCTGAGATGAGATTGTGACTAAATTGTGAACGTGAATTGAGTGCAAAATGAATAATTACTAACGCGAAATAGTTATATACCTTAAAAAATAAGAACTGGTTGAACGTCGTTACGAGAAGCTAACCTTTGTAAATCCTCTTGTTTTAAACCCAGAATGCTCGTAGAAATGAGACATTTATGCTGCTTCATTTCCCATTTCCCACAAAATTGTCAGCCGCGTTCTCGTACATAAAGAAACAGTTATTACGCTGAAAATCCATAAACACTGAATGTTAACTCACAAAGTATAATTTAAAATTCCATTTCAATCAACTCGCAATATAAACAAGGTAATTCGTTGGACCATAAATTCGCAATTACGTCACTGGCGAACGATGTTCAAAATTACCTATTTCCAACATTTTTTTCCATCCAACTCCCTGTAGGCATCGAAAACTGGGTAGGTGTGGTCGGACCAAGAGAAATCGTTCCCATTGGCCGCCTGTGAACACACCCACTGCTGTAACAAAAAGGAACATCGGCACTGAACGGGTCTAGTCCCTAAACGGCGAGCCTTGAGAATTTCTCTCTCCCTTTCTCAAGTCGTCGTGTTCTGTTTCAGGACGGTGCCCACTGAAACTGAGTTCGCGCCGAGGTCCCCCGAGTACTGTACAGCGCCATCTCTGGAAGTATGGCTGAACTACGTGGGAAAAGTTTTGGCAAGATGGCGCCGATGGTCGCGTTGAAAGGTCTTTTGGGACGGGGAAAAGTTGTTGACTTTGTTATGAACGAATCGGAGATTTTACTTTCAGGTTTTAAAATAGTTAAAATACTTTTGTTTCAACTGTGCTTCGTTTCTTGTCATTCGTGTGTGGTTTTGCTGAGATGGGTGTGTTTTAATTATTTTTGTGAGGTGATCTATTTTAACTTATCAAATAATAACTACTTAAAATACAATTACCATTATTTTAAGTCATTCATTTTTTTTGTAAAAATATTTTACTGTTCCTTCTTTTTCTGAAAACATAGTTCTGCGTAACAATACGACTATTTATAGTATACCAAACATGATATAGTAAAAAAAAACTTTTTTTAAAGTGCTTAGTAGAATTTCAAGTGACACACGTGACACAAGTTTATTTGTTTATTAAACAAATAAACTTGTGTTAATAACTAAAAAAAAAATATTTATAATTTGTATAAATAACTACAAGATTAAGTACAAATAAAAAAAGTTACTACTTATAGACAGTAATTTAAAAGATTTACACGAACTTAATAAATAATACGAGCAGCCATAAAATGTGAAATCGATCTCTTGTAAGTAGCTTATCAATTTATAAGGGAGGCTTACCGTCCTACGCACTAGGTGCTTATCTGTATTAGGTACTTAGGTAGCTATAAAAATTATATCGTCGTTCTATTAATTAGTATTCTCTACTTAGTTGCAAAGACTGACTTTTTGTGTTGTATTTTAATTTGAATAAGCTTTATTTTATTTTATCTTTAGTGAAACCAGCTTCTCAGAATTGTTGACCTCAGATTTCGTAGCAAACGTTCGAAATAAGGGTTCAAGTTATACTGTTTGTTATACACGCTACGAAAATACGCTATGAAAGTGCGTAGCGATGGTTCTACGTACAAATGAAAAATGTTTTAGTTCTGTTAGATATTTTAAAATAGGAATCGGTGAAAATAAATAATTGATGACTTTTTTAAGGAATTTGAAACTATGGTTTTTCAGCCTATATTATGTATACAAAACATGATTAGCAGACTTTTGTTAGACGGCCAAGGAATCTTGCAGTCACCACGCTTGGTTTCTGGGCCAGTGACCTGAATGGAGTAAACACAAAGACTATTCTGCTTTTCATAATGGTATTTCGATACTATAAAACAACTAGAAGTCGCCCTGTCTACCAAAAGTCAAATGGTACGTACCTGTAAATAAATAAGTAATAGGAACATTATTCCATTTTGAAATGTGTTCTGGGGGGTGACTTATCCAAGGTAACCGCTACCGTATAGCCCTACATTTCACACTTTCCAAATAATCTTCAACACTCGCAACACAAAAAATTTCACACAAAAACTTTTTGTTAAAGACAAACAGACCTTAATATAACCGTGCGAAATTGCGTTGTAAGTCACAATATATCGGTAATAGCTAATTAGCCGTAATCCTATAATCGGTCAGGTTAGAAAATTACCCACCCGGGTCCTATTTGCGGTGGCCGCGATTAGACCCATAAAACTCGGCGCGATCTTGATAAGGGATGCGCGAATCGGCAACGTATACTGTGTGAAGTGCCAGTGTAATAAACATTCGTTTAAATTTATTGTCTAACTGTTGCAGATTAGGTGGGATACGTAGGTAGTGTGTACGCTGTGGTGTTACGTTGGAATTGTGTTTGTAATCATTTTTGGTGTAGTGTTTAGTGTTGAACGAAGTATAGTAATGCCCAAAGCACAAAGTATGACCAAAGCAATATTTATTCTCATTCGCAGTACATCTTTTTCAGAGTTCTGTACCCAAAGAGTGCCAACCGAAACCTTATTACTAAGACTCCGTTGTCTGTCCGTCAGTCACGGGGCTGTATCTTATGAATTGTAATAGATAACTAGATTCTTTATTTTTTCTTCTTGTAAGTGACGTCCAAAAGTGCTTGTAATGGTCCAATTTAAATAAATGATTTGACTTTGATAGATACTTGAAAGTTTCTTAGAGTGTATAAAAAGTGAGAAGAGAAAGAGAGAGGGAAGAGAAAGTGAGAGTGTAAATATAATAATATTATAATCAAAGGGGGTCCTTATGCAAAGAAACTTGTTTATTTTGTATGTAGTGTTAAATATTGTACAGTGGTACGTAACCATCCATGCACATTTCCAAGTCTATCACTTGGCCTAATATTGTCTAATCTAATAATCACAACAATCTGCAGTTTGTCATACTATTCATTACACTAACGTAAACTAAAAAGTTAAACTTATCGAGATACTTCCCTAGAAACCATTGTATTTTTGTCAAATGTAATTTGATGGCAAATAAATTGACAGCCCAAGTGGTCACCGCTACCTATAGACATCTGCAAAACCAATGGAGCATGTTTACAAAAGTCCTATTCTGAGCACTAATGTGGAAATTCGCCTCTCTCCATAAATAAACTGTTCGCATACATGTCCAACAAACTGTTTATAACTATTCCGCGGTTCATTTGGACTCGGTAAAATTTGGACACTCCACGTCCAACTTGTAAATTTTTCGCTAACTATCCTCATAGCGCATGATTTTTAGTCGAAACTTTCAGGCCCCATTGAGACGTCATTCTACCATTTGAGTTTAGGTTTTAGCGTCTATGCATATTCAAATAGTTCCTTTTTGTTTTGAATGCAGTTAGTAGTTTTCCTAAAAGCCTAACAGTCAGCTAACAGTATTATGTTGATATTACTTTGCCTTGCGTACTATTGGATTTTCAATCCTCAGCTAAGCGATGAGAGTTGAAAATTCAACAACTGAAATTACAATGTAATATTGTAATGATACTTACTTTTTTCATGGTAGGTCCCCGCTGACCATTACAAGAAATTGTATGACCTTTGAGGCTGTATTCGTGTTTCTTCTCAGAGTAGTCGACAATTTGCGAGGTACATAGGGCAACCACCAACCTATAATCCGGGCTAGTAGCCCAAGTAGCACTGAAAAATTCGTAATGGAAAAACCCAATAACACTTTTTGCCCAACCTGGGAATCAAACCCAGGATCCTCCGCTCAGCAGTCGTGCTTGCGATCACGAGATCAACGGGACAGTCAAAATATCAGTCAGTAATCATACGTCCCAGAACACCATATATTAGATACATATAGGTACGCTTCTAGTACAATCGAAACGTAAACAGTATGTATACACCAACGTCTGTGGGACCCACCAAACAAAGTGCCACAATTAAGTGCGACCCGCTCCGTTGGAGTTCAACAGTTTTTCCCTCGTAATTCTATTACATTATTAACTTACACCGTGTTAAGGAAGTAAGGATGGGTTCGGAAGTTCTTCTTGTTGTCGATATTGTTGGAAACTATCGATGTTGAAGAGTTAGCAGGGCTCTGGTTGCCTGTAAGGTTAGGCAGTCAATTGGCGTGGAATACAACCACGGGTCTGGCGCCCAGAAGAGTAAATATTTCGTAGTTATTAAGTGCTAACACGGTATTTCATAAATAAGTTGTTTGTAAAGGACCTATGGTTAAATTAATAAAAAAATAAATGATAATTATGAAGGTCTCTAAAAAGCTCTTAAGTAAATAAATAATGAAATTATATAATAATGTCGCAGTCTTGTCTCTCTTGATCGTAGTTTAAATTAGTTTCAAGGTACTTAGTAGAAGTCTAGACAATAGTTTTAAATGTGTTCAGGATTTCTATATTAATTGTACTGTTTGTGCACTTACTCATCTTGACGTATCGGCTCACTGCCTAACTCGCCGCACGCACGTCCGCTCAGCTCCATGGCTCTAAGCAAACTGTGCGAGGGAGGGGGAGTATGCCCCGCTCCCCACCACACTATAGCGCGCGGCGTGTACGCATGAGACGACAGAACTATATAATATAATCTACAAACACTACATTAATGTACTAGCTTTTGCCTGCTACTTTGAATGCTCCGCTCCCATGGGTCATAGCATAATGATATAAAGTATTATATACCTATTTATATAGTCTATCATATACCTACAAAAAGAATTTATCCATCACTACTGGTAGTTTCAGAGGTTCGCGTGTTTAATCAAACAAAAAAGCTCTTCAACTTTGTTATATTAAGCACCTACAGATGAAGGAGTTAACGGTCAACTCTGTCACATTCCATTCCGATCTATTATTCAATTCAACTAGTATCCCCCAACCCCTACCTCCAGAATACCTACATACATAACTGCAACAAAAATTCCAACACTCATTTTCCAATTCATCGATGTCGATACTCACCACCAAACATCGCCACATTCCTACAAAGTGAGCGGCGGTCGGTCGTCGCGTTCACAAAGATCGCTAGCTGAAAACTTTTAATACTTTAACTTGACTTTCACTCAATTTCCCTTAACGCCTCCGTTGACACGGCTCGATGCCGGTGCGATATCGCCTTATAACCGTTTTACTATTACGTTATGGTTTAAACTTGGATCTGGGGAAGATTTTGGCTTTTATGAGGTTAATGGACTTTGTTTTGAATGTTTCATTGTATAAGCCACGTCTTTTGTAAACGAGAAGTTTGAATTTAGAACTTATTCGCTTTTTTCTGTGTTTTTAATCATCCCTGTCTTTAATAATTTTGTTTATAATCACCTTTAAGACTAAATCTGCGAATTAATTTTGTATATTTTACTGAATACAAAAACAGTCAAATGACAATTTTGTTCTACACATACAATATTTATTCTACATAAAGTTACGTGAAATTAGCCCTTGAAACAGTTTTCAGTAAGCATCTACTATACAAACAATTCTACAACAAAAGATAGTTTAGCATTCAACTTCAAAATAAGCCAAACTTTTCTCCAAACCACTAAACAGTCCCAATCGAATCCGAACTAAATAAAATACACAAATAGATGGTCCCCAAAAAAAATTGCAAAAGGAGAAACAAAATAAAACCCCATCACGACACGACAAATTGTTGTCATCCATCCCTCTCTTGCTAACAGTCGCAACATATCACTCGACGCACGTCCTCGGCATTTTTCCTCTATATATTATTAATACATAAGTACAATCCGATGCACCGTTCCCCCCTCCGGGTGATGTATAGCTCTGTCCTTTTCTATATTGTTGGGTCTAGTTTTCCCAAGCGACCGAACCCCGAGGGTAAAACTCCCTAGGGTCGGTATTGACTCTACAGTAGAAGGAAAGTTATCTGTACACCTATTGTCGACCACCCCCTCTCTACCCCACCCCAGTTTTCAGCCCGTTCCACCCTCGACTTTCTTATGCGTTTTACGTTTTATTTTTGAGAATGTTTCTAGGCTCGAATTCGTGTTGTTTTCATAGTCTCAAGTTTGAACTATAAATATTTTCTTATCTGTTGGCGAATATGTCATTTTTATTTTATTTTAAAGCTGTTTTATTTTAATAAGTGTTTTCTTAAATATTTGCTTTGCAATTGCCATCAAAAGATCTTCAGATCAGAGATTCTTTTGAATTGTATTTTTAAGCTCAAAATTGTAATATTCTGGGAAAACTTTAATAAATTTAATTATCAATTACATATTTTTTAAACTTTAAAATAAAAAATAAAAACAGTTTTTAGAAACTACACACGATAAAGCCAATTTCTATTAGTAACATGACCCACGCTTCATAATTTAAGGTTAGGTGCACACCGGACGCTAATTTGGTAATGCGCGACATCGCCACGCGGCCGACACGCGCTCCGACCGCCACGCGACAGATTGACGCGACAAGACGATTTGTTCACTTAACTTGTTTATCGTGAGGGACAGACAAATATGCGTAAGAATAAAAATGTCACTCCCGCCCTCTTTGTTATTTGATACTCAATCACATTTTCATAATAAGGAATTACAATTGCTGTATCTGCATTTATTTTGAATGCAATTATTTTTATGTTAGTACCTACCTAATCATATTTCCATCCAAAATCTTGGTATATTTTATCTCAATAGATTGATTGACTGTTTGATCATATCTGATGCTATAGACTACCATTACATCACTTTCATTGCAGGCCGTAAGTTAGCAAATGAGAGTGACAGAATGCACGGAGGACATAAATATAAAAAAAAAAACAATCCGAATAAAATCTTGAAAAGTATCTCTTCACCAAGGTTTGCGGCATAAATTTTCTTCATATAAACTTACAAGAGACAAAGAGTAGTAATGCCTAAACAGTTGACCTTTCCATACGACAGTACAATCATTCTAATCAATCAAACGAAATTGAAAAATAAATCACAATTACAACACAGAATACAAACCTACACCGCCTGCTCCAAATAAGTCCGTCTTCACACCGATATGGAATGACATCCGGACGGGCGCGTGCGACAGACGCGACACACGTGCGCCGCACACGACGACAAACGAGCTCGACTAAACGCTCATTTAGATTATTGTAGCGTAATCTACTTAGACGATGGTGTGTTCGCAACCTTATGTGGTAGTATTGAACTGTGATATTTTTAAAATGTGTTTTTTTTTCAAGTCTGGTTTTTGATACGTGAAAAACCTATTTTTTGTAAAAAAAAGAATCGGGTGGAATAAACAAAGATGTAAACTTGTAATTTTTGGTGTCATGCCTCTAAACTTATTAAGTACCCATTTATTATAACACCCTTTCCAAGCCCAATATTAGATCACCATAATTAATTTAAATGTACAAAATTGTTCCTTAAAATTGGGCGAGTCTATTCTAATGCTAATTTCGAAGTAATACGATCGCCATTCTATTCTAAGTACAATTAGGGGCAGATATAAACCCATGCATTATCTAGTCAGGACCAACAAAAGAGAATATTACCCCTACAAAAATTGTTAGTATAATATTTCAAGTGGGGTGAAAAAGTACCATGTGTGAAATCACAATGGTTCAAAAGTATAAAAGTGTGTTTTTGTTGGAATCACATGTGACGATGATCGATGCGTTGTGTCCAGTAATCAGGACTAGATAGATGATTCTCATAAATCATATATTAATTATCTAGTCTTTAATTTATCTTGTATTTTATTTATGGTTTTATTTTGTAGTATTTAATTTTTAATCTTGTTTACTTTTCATATACAACTTAATTCTTGTTTAGCAGAAACTTGAAAGGGGTCATTGCACTCATCATTATGAGCAACTTTTTATATGGACATAGAAATAATTTTGACAAGATAAGCGAAAAAAAAATGTCAGAAAGTAAAACAGCTGACATTTTAAGATTCTGATAAACAAAAAATAAGCTTGTTAAAATGTAAGCAACAAGTGTTTTTATATATTTTTTTTATATTATATGTAGGGTTACTTCATCATTGTACCATGTTGAAGTTGGTTTCAAATTGACGTGAAATTAAAAAAAGAAAACACTTTAAAATTATTTTACGTAATTTAATCTCGTATTTTGTGATAATTTGTTTCATGAACGATTACAATTTACAATTTCTTATTTGATACACAGTTGCGTTAAATAATATGTAACTACGTAATATATTCACGGAGTTTATCTCACGAAATACAATTCGTTTTGCGTGAGTCTAAGCAAAGGGAACCAGAGAAGAGATATTTTATTTTTTTCGTATACATTCATTTCGGCATCAGATTTTCTTTCGTTGTACATTTTTATATCCCAAGCTTCGTACTCAATGGATATGTATTGTTTCTAGATATGATCAATATTCGGTAAAATATTTCGATGTCCGAATTCGTAACCTAAGCGCGAAAAATAATCGAAACGCTATTCATCAAATTTAAGAATCGATAAATGTACACTTTTACGTTTTACATTAAAAATTTACAACGTTACTTACAATAAATATATCACAGATTTTACAAGAACCAAATCGACACACATTTACGGGAAAACGAAATCAGAATCTTTTTACATTGATAGGTATTTTTAAATCGTCCTGAGCAGTTTAACGTTAGCCTTCAAATGTATATAAAATCTACACTAAGTCCAATCTAGCAACCCAACTATTGAATGGTATTTATTACCTATAGTATATTTACATAAAAATTACAATTATATTTACAATACCGCCACTTCCCGTACACATTCTAGTTTTCAAGAAATGTTAGTTGATACAATCGGTAACAAAAGTAGTAATCGACATAAAGACTAAAATTATGTCGAAAAAATTGTGACGTGAAACATATAAAAAAAAGGTTTTTGTCAATTTGAACTGTAGCAAAAGCGTTTTTTTTTTTTGTTTTGCCTTGATTCCTTTTGAAGCATGTCTTATTTCAAAATAAGAATTGCAATTCAACAAAAGATATCAAATAACTAATTTCTTCAATATCACCATACACAGACACTTTTCATATGGCCATACGACAGTTCCATAATTAGATAGACCTACCTATAAATCTTTAATAATAAAACTGTCCGTCGTAGACATTATGTTAGTGGAGGCTACTTGGAAGCAAGCGGGGCCGTCTGAGCGTACTGTTGAGCGCTGCATGTCGGTAACGAGAACGGGTTCACACTGAACGGCGAGGATACTAAACCGCCCATTCCTGTGGACAATAAAACTATGTGTTATGTTTGTGCCATCATACATTTGTTCTAGGAAACAAAAACTAGAGGTAAAAGTTCTACCAGAGTTGCGGAATTTGGTAGAAAGAGTCACCGCGGCTTTGGAACGCAAAGAACATTAGGAGGAACATACGTATTGGTCAGTAAGAGTCTGACACTCTCGCATCGCCCAGAGCGAAAGAAGTCATTTGATGATTTATCATTCTTAAAAAAAAGGCAAATTAATCAATCAGTCACACTCAAGTCACTGTTTAGTTACTGATACACTGTATCTTCCAAATAGGAACGATTTTGTAAACCTATTTTAGATTCAATAAACAACTTGGTCTGTCGTATATTTTATTATTCACGCCGCAATATTGTTGGTGATAGTTTGAAACATGTACAGCGAGCTTGAGAATCCTGTTATTGGTTTAGTTGTTAAGACATATATTTTAAAGCTATATCTTTTTCATGTTAGGGTAAGCTAAACTACCTACTTGAGTATTACATAATATACAAATGCATCTGACTTTCTATTATATCATAAATTGAGTTCAACACTTTAGTCCACGAACGAAACGTTAAGAATAAAGCTAACAAACCATGCATCGCATACAACATCAACAAACAGCGCTACGAATAAAATAAAAAAGCGAAACAAAACATAATCGCAATACAAATAAAAACAAAACTACTAACACTGTACTGCGAGGTGGTGCCAATTCTGATGATGCTCATTGGCTACCCGTGGCGGACTCTGCCTCACAACGGCAAAAGCGCTTCTCAGCTTAGTCTCTTTATTCTGAGCCCCTTTCATATCGCTGCCGGTGCATTTTGTATGAATGTTTACCGGACAGTCGGCCAGGCTTTTAGAATTCCCATTTCTTTCACTGTAATGTCCGCTATCTTTCGTATTATACGCGTTATAGTGACGGTCAGATGATAAGTGTCCATTCATGTTCGCTGGATGGTACGGTCCTAGAGACACTGGACGGGATAAAGAAAACAGGGGTTAACATAAAGCGACGTTAACAAACAGATGCCGTGCGAAGAAAGCGTCGGAAACGTGAACTTAAATCTTGTTTGTATTGTTTAGACAATTTAAAATGCAAGAAGCTAGATGCACATGTAGTATTTTGTATGTGGATTTTGTACATTCGTCAGTAAATACTTTTCTTTTTAAATAATAAATAATTAAAAGCGCAAGACAGGTAGTAGCATAAATAGTAAATATTTTTTTTACAGTGTGGGAATCGAACCCTTTCTGGATGCTAACTTACTTTTTTGTTTGCGCCTCTCCTTCCATAATTATGATAAAAATAAAAGGTGCACTGCAGCACCCGCCAAGTTCTCAACTTAACAACGAAAGAAGAAAAATTGAAAAATATTGTTTTCACTCACGAGACGTGGTATTGAAGAGTGAGGTCGGCGGAGCCGGGTAGTGTTGTGGATGTGGGTAAGCGGCGGGAGCCGCATGCGGCGTCGACGCAGCAGAGCAATACCGAGGTGATACCGAGCCGCCACTGCGCGCGTACTCCTCTAAAAGAAAAAGCCTGGGATCAACACATAATTCTGTTAATGTTTGACTACACCTGGAAAAGTAGTAGGAGTAAGAAAAATCTTGTAAGTTTTTCTAATTGTGCGATTAGATACTTTAGTATAATTTATTTATTTCCCATATTACATTTATCATTACAGGAGGTTTTTTTTTACCTAATACGTCATGCAAAGCAAGTAGTCTTCTGTCAGTGAGTGAACTTCGGCAATCAAATATACATGTTACCCGCTAAAATATTAGTTTATATGGAAGAAAAACCCACCTTCAGTCCACTGCGATGCCGCAGTATCCTGCACGCTGACAGCCAGTTGTCCTGTATACGAGTTGAAAGGCATGCTGGCAGGTGGTGACCGCGGTGCACCCAGTCCTAGTTGATTGTTACGAGGCATTGAGTAGAGTGCCTCCGCCAAGTCCGCCGCTCGTTTTAAGATTATTTCCTAGGAGATGAAATTATTGTTAATGACTTTTAGGAAACTAAATATTAAATGAGATAATATACGTATACAAGAAAAAATTTTAACCAGTGCGTAAATTTTGCCATAATAAACTTCAACACGTTTTATTAAACACGTATATTTTATTTTGATATGTCTTAGTACAAAAAAAAAAGTTATCGCTTACGAAACATGTTTACTTTAAAACCATATTTTATTGTCACTCGGCGCTAGCGCATGCCCCACCCCCTCACCCCAGCCATGCGCCCGGGCGGCGGCCGCGAGTTTTCATTGATAGTATGGCGAATGGATTATGTCCATGTTTTGCTTATTTCAAACTCGGATAAGGATGAAATTTTTTATTTATTTTTAACTAAACACGGAAATGTGTTCTATTACTGACACTGAACTTCCAAAAAAAATTTACGCACTGGTTAAAAACTTTTCCTGTACCTATATTGAAAGAAATTGTGATAAATTTCAACAACACTATTGCAATTGTTTCCCTGTTGCGTTTAAAACGGCTACTGCATTACAGATCAAAGTAAACACATTTTTATTTTCAATGAACCCATTCAGTACAAAACCCCTCATTACACTTATCTACTAAATTCTCTACACACAAAAAGGATTTCACAAAATAATAGCAAAAACAACATACCTTGGGTAATTTTTCCGGGTCCCCGGGATGTCTTGGTATAAGTTTCTGTAGCCTCTGAAAGCCGTAATCTATCGTTGGCTCGTTCAACGCTGCTATGCGAACAAGAGAAAAACAAAATCAATCATTAGTTGGCCCACTAACAAATGAAAGCCTAATTGATGGATTGTATAAGATTTTCCGATGTCTCCTAATTAATGATTATTTTTTGGGAGAAAAAAAATTGGAACGTAAATAATGAGAGATTGTATTTGATTTGGTAATAAACGAAGAAGTGGCTAGTTAATTAGGAACTAAATTCCCAATAAATACACAAATAAAATGATTATTAATTAACCAAAGCTAAATCACACTGCTTTTTCATTTAGTCTTCAATAGACAGAGCATCTTGCTTCCAGTTCTATTGCTACACAGTATTAACTAGTCAATGACATTAAGAGAAAAGTACATAATTACTGTCCCAAACGAGCAGCAATACCATTCAGTAAAATTACGTTGTGAACACTTAGTTGAATTGTGCATAAGTGCTACTATTATTGTGTGTTTCTGGATCCAATCTTCAGTAAATGTAAAGAGAGCAACAGCCTGGCTCACTACCTTCAAAAGGAGAAATAAATTTGCACAAATTCCGTATGATTTTTCAATAAATCTGGTAAAATATTTCCATTGAGACGTGTTGAAACAGGTATTTAGAATAGATGTGAATTTTAGTATGGACTTATAAAACGCATTGGCACTTTGACCCAAGATTTAGGTAAATTAGAAGTAAACTAGACTATACTTAATCCAAACAGAAGCAGTGAAACATCTAAGAAAATCATAGTATTCAAGACAGTATACTCACAAACATAAACAAATCTCCCTGGCGCACCCTTACAGAACTGCTTGCTCTTGTACGAAAGCGTCACCTCCACCACGCCCGGTATGTGACGCGGAGGGGTCTGCACTCTTATCGCGTGTGATGTTATTAACTGATAACAAAATATTATTTTATTAATGACTTGGTCGTAGTGTTATAAATTAGGTGTTGATTAAATGCTGGTCTGAGAAGGGAGAACTTGGCTGGGCACACATACATGCTCGATAGAAAAAGTCATATTAGTACTTGCCCGGTGTCGAACACGGGGGCTTTGTATGAGAAGCCAAAAATCTAATCCAGATTTAATGGTATTCAAGAGAAAACGAAACGTGTTAAGGCAGCTACTTTATTATAATATCATCCTCTACTAGTCTATTCGATCGGAAAAAGCCCGTCTGTACTACTAACACATTTTTTATGCACATTAGTATTTTTAGTAGGTAAGCTTGTCAAGAACATTTTCTGCAAAAACGCTAGAAACACAAGTAATATAAAACAACTGGCCTTTTCCTGGCCCACGGAATCAGGAGTACCATACAACGTGGCAATGCTGCCAGGCTTGGGCACTTGTCTCATTGACAGCGATGCGGATGAGTTTTTTGATACCATATGAGCTTCGTTTTTGTATAAATTGTACCTAGTTAGTAGTTTAATCATTATTTATAAGTTTTGTGTTTGAAAAATTGAAAAATAAATAGAATCCTAATTGAAAAAAAAGCAACTATTGGGAGCTATATATTACTAAACAGACCAGCACCACATACACCAGAATATTACAAAGCTTCATGAAGACACTCACCTCACTCCAAACCAACATGGTCCCAAACACAACTTGTAGTCCGTCGAAGAAATTGTCCCCTACTATGATAACTGTTGACCCTCCCGACGTCCACCCTTCGCTAGGTGATATCGCCTTGATGCATGGTGTGGCTACTGGTAGTGGAGGATATAGACCTGCTATCAGAAACATTATATCAATAAGTCTAAAGATGGCCGCAGAAGAGTCTTCGATAAAATTGCCAGTGTCATATTTAGAAAAGGTTAATCGTGATTGGTAGAAATACAAGTGACACGGCCTATGAATATCCGATAAGTTTGGTGGACAAAGGTAACTTTGCATTTGATGAAAATTTTCTAACTTACATGTTCTACATATCATTCGATGTTCCAACTGCAAATGGAAGTGTGCAATCGCAAAAACATATTATTTGTCTAATTTAACTAGAAATGAAAGTTTTTTTTTTTTTATATTTGCCTTTAGATATTGCGGTGAGCTTGCCTTCTTGCTTTTCATAATTTAGGTTAACAAAAAATACCCTATAGGTTTTAATTCTAATTCTGAGTATCGAAATATTATGCAATATAAATAGCCGTTATTTTTATTGCATTGACTTTTGTAACAGCTCAAAGGGACAGTGGACCTGGTTCTTGATATTTATTTCATACCGCACGCGTTTCTGAGAAAAAGGCTGTGGTGACTGACAGCCAGATAACGAAGTGATCCTTCTCGAAGGGTTCCTTATAAAACCAATTTCGTTGTCTGTCTCTTTGAGGTATGAAACCCTGATGAAAGGAACAATGCGTCAAATGTTGTCTCTAAAAATAATCGGAAACAAGCCAAGGTAATAATAACATTCTGAAATCTACAAATACTTTTGCAAGTCACGAAGCCAAGGCTTAAAATAGTTCCCCAACTTTCATATAAATAGCATTCAGGGTCGTAAATGGCATTTACCAAGAAACCGCACAAGTAAGGGCTGAATGGTACAACAACTTGAAAGTTGAACGCAAAACCACTAAAACTCGCTCCGTCCTACTTGAACGTACACTTTAGACTGTTCTAGAAAAAGGACAATTGTACACCGTAAAAGTCACCGAGTAAGTGTCACTGATACAAGGTTTAAAGAGATCGGTCACGATAATTGAAAATGAATTTTAACTGTGAGTAATAAAGTTGGTTATGGAATACAGTTTCACGGTCGTTATGACGTTGTCAGCTGCCGTGAGTGCAAGGTTTAGGGGGGACACGCGCTGAACAAGGGGGAAACTGAAATCTTGCGAACAATGTTGTAATAAAGTCGGGAGAAAGTGAATTTAAGGGGACGAAAGGCGATTACTTCGGTGGTTCTTTTTTAATTTCACTAATATTATATTCTCCCCATTTAAGATGTTTTAATATTCCGTGAAAAAGGTCGCTCGGATGATGTATTAATTATTTACAATAATTTCAGATTCAATCTCATTATTGTTCAGTCGGATCTCAACCAATTATGTACGATTCCAAATTTAAATTGTTTAAGGTCTAATTTCAAATGAAAATATGACTCATGATGAATAAAATATGAAAAATGATTTCGTTGTATTAATAGATCAGAACAACGGGAGTCCCTTACATCTCCTAAAATTGTTTGTCCGAAAATCATTATCTATAACACGTTTGATATAAACCTCAGTAACCATAATGTTAAAAATCCCGAAATTTTGTGTAACATAATTATCTTTAGTTCTAAAAGTATTCTGTCATAATATCGAGTACTATAATATTTGAAGCTCCTAATTTTACATGACCTAAAGTCATATGTCCTAAGTATTGCGTTAAATAATGTGTATTATTCCGAATGTTCAGTTATAATATTTTTTTTTAGTCCTAAAACATTTGCTAAAAATTAGGTTTTAGTGACAGAAACGAATCGCTGCAAAACCGACTCCACGTAGTCTTGTCTGCCCTACCCCTAGAGTGTAATTTAAAATCGCGTAGGCGCGGAGGGGCAAGGCGGCCCGCGAGCTGAGGAGCAGGTGGTTTTGACCCTCGCCGCCGCGGCTGAGGCTGGCCGGCGAGGCCGGCCAGCAAGCCGAAGCCGCGGTGGTGAGCGTGAAATCATCTGCGACGATAAGCTCGCATGGGACCGCCGGAGCCCCGCAGCGCCGGAGCCGTGACAGAAACCATGCCTGCTGCATGTTGCACGCTTGCTTGCATGCTGCTTGCTTGCTTGCATGCTGCGTGCTTGCTTGTATGCTGCATGCTTGCTTGTATGCTGCATGCTTGCTTGCATGCTGCATGCTTGCTTGCATGCTGCATGCTTGCTTGCATGCTGCATGCTTGCTTGCATGCTGCATGCTTGCTTGCATGCTGTATGCTGGCTTGCATGCTGCATGCTGGCTTGCTTGCAAAAACGATAAAAGTAAAATTCCAAAATCTAAAAAAAAAATGTTTTAAGAAAGTATTATGTAATTTGAATTTAGGATTTATAACTTTTATCGAAAAAGGCTTTATGTCTTTTGTATATTAATGATTGTAATATTTATGACAAACGGATTTATGACATATTTTATTTAGGGATTTCAATTTTATGGCATGTGATATTATGTGATATTAAGTTCGGGTAAGTTATCATTCGGACAAATGATGATTAGGACAAAAAAAGTTATGGCACTTTAAATTATGGATAAAAAAGTTAGGTGACACAATAGAGAACCCAGAACAACAGAAGTTATCGGGTTCAAGGTAACAAAAACACAGGAACTAAGAACGTTTTCACGACGCTAGCAAGTACTCGCGAAAATTTTCTCATTCGCACCGTGTAATCCCTTCAAGTCGGTTCACACCGTCTAGCCACCTTGAAAACTTTGACGGTTTCTTAATGTGGAATAGGTTATTTTTGTTAAATTGACGTTGCAACTTTGAAAACTTAGTTACCTTTTTGATGAAAATAGTTCAATAGGTACCTGTAGATTGTACTTATATTAATTAGTGTTCTTTTTTGTTTTTATTACGTGAACATTTTTTTGACAGCTAAAAACGCAACAGCGAACTCGGGTTTTAAATAAAGAACATAGGGATTGTTTCTTTGTTATTTTATGGAAAATACTCAACTATTTAGTTTAAAAAGAAATCAGTGTCAAAAATTTTTGACCTTGAAAAAGTTTCAGATACTGTTACCACAGCAAAGAAACATGAGAATTAAAACAGTACGAAAATGATATCAAACGCATGTTCCAAGTTTGTTCCGAGCATAATTCCTCACTAAATTATCCGTGCTCGCTTCATGCCCGCTTCAACGCCCCCACCCCCTGAAACACCCGGCTGAAGTTCTTTGCGAAATGTCTACAGTGATTCCTTGAATACAAACGACATCTTAAAACGCTGTATTATGAGTTCTGCACATTTATCGTCAATTGACTGTTGGATTTCACACGTATTTACGTAGGTGTTAAAAAAAGATTTTGCTTTTACAAGCTGAAGTGTTAAAAAAATTGTACGGTTTTTTTTTGTATGACACGGGCAATTTTATATCGACGCGTAGGTGAAAATACACAGTAAAAAAATAATTTTGATACAAAAATATGTACCTACGAAATGAATAGAACTTGGCGCAATTTTACAACATTTCAAAAAAAACATTTTAGTATAATATCAATTAAAATAACTAATAAGAAAAAGTTGTGTATACCTTAAAAAATGAGCAACATTAAAACAAGCATTTCGTCAAGTAAAAATGTACTCAAAAAATCTTTTTGTCATTGACACATTTCCTCAAAACGCACGTCTCAATATCACTCACGAAAAAAATACAAAATCATAAAGAAATAAAACAAAACGTACAAGTATTGTCTGTCGCGGCATCTGTACCTTCGCTAGGGTCTAGCCTCTTCGCCCTCCGGCCATGCTTGCTGTTGTTGTGGACAAACATATTGTCTGATATCGCTAGGAGAGGACCGTCGACCATTACTTGTGTTGATATTACCACCTAGAACAAAATGGGTATGTTAGTGAACTGACTGAAACTGTAACAAGACACTTTTAGGTAAAATCTTTTTCGGAGTCTTCTGGCGAAAGCGCTGAAGTCTATGCGTATACTAACTAATATTATAAGTTTTAAACGACAAGGCTCCGAAACTACAGGACCGATTTAAAAAAAAATCACCAGTTAATTGCTACATTATTCCTGTATAACATAAGCTATATAATATCACGCTGCGACATACGAGAGTTTAGTAGTAACCAAAGACGTAACGTAAGGCGGGTGACATAAGTCACGCGGACGAACTCGAGGGCAGTTTGCTAGTCGATAAATAATTTACTCAGGGCTGATTTTTAAATAGTCAAATAACTTTTGTCTATTTTGGCGGTTTGACATATTTTCTACACAAAGGATGTCAAAATATCTTATGTATTCTCAAACAAAACTTATTCGGCGATTAAAAATTACACCTATTATAGTATATCTTAGAAAATTTTGTGAGGATGGATGAATGTTTGTTACTTTAAAGAGTTTAGCTGAATTTTGGCACACATATTTAGGATGTTGATCTGGCTTAAAACGAAGGATATTTTATCCCGTTTTTTTTTGTTTCGGATTATATCCATTTTGACGCAGAAGAAGTCGCAGGCAGAAACTAGTAATTTATAAACAAACACTGTATACTACGTAAACTTTACATTGTGCAAAAGTCTCAACGCATCTATTAATAGAAAACCAAAAGTACAGTCACCGAAATAAAACGCATGAAGATATACAACACGTCTACGTTTCACACATCAAAACAAACGCCGCATTCCGACACACACCAGTGCAAAGGGAACCGAAAGGGAGAGTCCCTAGGGAGGTGGAGCCAATGTCTCGGGAGCGACGAAATGGACGAAAACTCTTCCAATGGGTATGCAAGGAAGTGCATTGTGTGCATGTATGCGTACTGATGGCGATGTGTGGCGTGGGTGGTCGATTGATAGACGGCCATTCAATCGATACTTTTTTTTACCGCCGAGTGTATTTTGGGGTGAAGCTTAAAAATTCTGTTGGGTAAACAAGCAGGTGTCAGTTACCTGCGTGACTTTGTATGTAGAAGTGTCATGTTGGGTTCAGTAACAAACAAAAGGTTTAATTGAAGTACAAACACGGACCGTTTTTGTAAAAGGTTTTAAAAGTTACAACTTTTTACTAAAATGAATCGTACTACTATATCAATTCACTGTCCATCAACAAGTTTCAGTATATACGGCTTAACATCAGAATCTAAAAGTACAAAACGAAAATACAAACTGAAATGTAAGTTCTAAAATAGCACAAACTTTGACACCTAAATCACCTGGAATACAATATTCACGTCGATAAAGCGACTGCATTATTTCGATTCCGACACCCACCTATAAATATGTACCTAGTTATATATTATACCCATATATTCTTACCCTTGAAACGGTGGGGAACGACCACTGAATTATTCAATGACACACAGAAAGCCCAAATATAGACATTACTATACACACGCACACATACACAGAAATTGTTAGTATTTCAGATGCATGTAGAAATGAGCAATATGTGTAGAACAGTAAGTTCTATATTTGTTTAAAGTTGGTAAGAGGACACGTAAGACAAATATGTCTTAGACCAACTGTGGAAGCAAATTTGTACTCATAAGTAGACTGTGTGAATGCACCTTTTGGGTAGTTGTGTTAGGGCTGCTTCTAATTAGTTATATTATGAGTTACGAGATTTTGTGGGGAAGTTTTAAGTGTGAATAGTGACTTTGTAGTTTGCGTTATTATATCTTAGATTAGAACGAACGGTACTTACATTATTCTTTGTTGATTTAATAAATAAAAATTGGTTGCTTTTTTTTTGTAACTGCAATGTTATTAAATTATTTATTGATTATTTGTTGCCCCATATTATGAGTTTTTGTGTTAACCTCAAAGAACTCGTTATTTTTTGTTGAAACAATAAAGATTTTTTGCATTTTCTTTGAGAAACTGCAATATTACTCACACACATTATTTTGACTATAAATATACGTAGAGTCCAAAAACCTTGGACTCAAATACCGTCTAGAGCAAACATTCACAATATGATTCAATTGACGCCATTTTTATTTGTATTTACTTCACGTCCAAATCCTAATTAATTACTCTTGCAGTTAACAAAATAAAACAACATAACCAATTAAAAAATACAATAAAAGGGCAAGCAGAGATCGGTTGAAAGTAAATAAATAAACTCGTATAAATAAATTTAATTTCATTCCTCCCCTAAATTGGAGGCGCTTCAAATATTCAAGAGTCGTGAACGCAACCCTTCCTTCAGTTAAGGGCAATACAGACAGTCGTATGGCGCAAGGGATAAGACGTAAGGGCAAAGTGCAAGCAAAACAGTCGTATGTTTTGATTTTTGGTATTTTGTCATTTCTATTTCATAAAAAATATATTTTTCAATAGTCAATTTACGTTTATCTGAAGAATAAAGTTACATATTAACATACATATTTTATTTGAAAGCTGTAAAATCGCCTTAATTATTTCTTCGCTACAACAAATTAAAGACGATTGAAAAATCGGCCCTAAAAGTTGTAAGTTAATCGTTTTATGTTCTATGTTATTTGTAGAACACCATAGTCTAAAATTACGCACCATAGTCTTAATCACATAAGTATTTGATACAAAAGTAATCAAAATATTTATCTACAATTAAAAATGGATACAATTGCAATGTAAAATAAAAATGGAATTGTGATAAATTATTATGTGACATCGTACAAAATAATTTCAACAAAAATTGTCTACCTATTTAGCAATCCTTTTACGTCTTCATGACAGTCAATTCAGTAAAAAATACCCTCGATGATTTTAGATGAAGTGAGTTTTCGATGACCTGTCAACCCACAAAGCTATGGATAGACAGCTCACCTAAAGCCCACTTGAAATAGAAAGTTTTTTTTTAGATTTACTGTGTGAGTGGCTTAGTACAATGTCCTTACATTATCACATCAGCTCATGACTTAGACCACATAGTCAGAGTAATACAGACAGACTCGTGTAGAGATCGCGGCAATTTTTCGCCACGTCTAGTAAACAAGCTACCATTCACTTGTCGACAGCACGAGTAATTACTAGCTATTTTGAAGGCCAATTCTTTTAGTTAGACATACTATAGTGGCACGCCATCTTGTAGTTTTACATGATACAAGGAAGTAGGAACCTAGTGGTTAAAACAATGATAAAAACTTTTAGAGTACAAAAATGAGAGTTATTACAATTGCCAAAGACTTAAAGAAATGGTTATTAGGCATTCGGAATTGATAAAAGCGCTTGACAATATCAGTAAGGGATATAACCAATGTTGAATTTTATGTGATAAAGTGGTCTCGCATACTTACTCCATTTATTATAATATTAAACAAAAAGCTTTAAAGCGCTATAATTATTAAAAATATATATATCACTGAAGTGAAGTTTATAAGACCATATAACCTTTACTACAGCTTTTTTCTAATGCTTGAAATGGCGTATAGTGTCTAGTATGTAGAATGTAGTCTATATGTAAGTATGGTAGTCTGTGTGTTAGTGTTTCTCTACGAAAATCACATTTCTTTTGATATTTCAATGAAAAAAAAACCCAAAGGAACATACCTGAAACCTTCTCATATCTCGAGGGTTCCCGGCGTTTTTCAAACAATTCTGGTTGCATTTCAGGAAGAACTTCAAGAAAAACCTGCAACAAAACCACAATATTAATACTGCGAACATGGAAACCGTTTTGTAAATTCTTTTTTTTTATATTAAAAACTGTCACAATTTTGTAGTGGTCCATAAAATATCGACGGGCGTGTGAACAGATAATATGCTGCAAATGAAGCGGACACATAAATCAAATGTCGACAACATATGAAGTATAGACACAACAGTAGTGTTTCCTATTAAAAATGTTTCAGATATTTTATATTACACTTGATTTTTAACGACAACATTTGCTTCTGTTTTGATATATTAGAATGTAATAATAAAGGGCCAAGAGCCTCGACCAACACCTGAGGAAACTGTCGTTGGGCGGTTGGATAAAGGGCTTATACAGAAAGCAGTACCCCTGGACACGGCGGATATTGTTCTGTTCTAACAACCGGTAGTTTGTTTCCGATACCGTTGGGTTTTTATGTTTTTTTTTTTAATATTTATAAATGTAATATTTTTTTTAATGCTGTAATAATACTTGTTTATTTTTTAAATTAGGGTTTTATATAACATGGATCTAATTACATACTATTACTATTAGTGGACTATAATGTAGATACACAATAGTTTAAAACCTTCGATCTTAAACTTCGGGACGATAAAAAAAGGTGAACGAAAGGTTAAAACGAAAGAATACTAATCTAAATTAGCATAACATGTAGCTTAACGTCGGTAGTACCTAACCAAATGACTTCCAAGAACTTTGGCTGCCTCAAGTTTGCCTACAACTTCGCCAGCTGTTGCCACTTCTCACTTAAACGATACATATTAATTTGTTTCTCGTGTTCACCAAATTTGTATCTTCCGCTCTTCCGTTATAGTTTTTGCTTCATTAATAGCCAATGTGTGAACTTTACGATTTTTTCGTGCGATAAACGAAAAGTCGTGTGACGATTTAAAAAAGAATTTCGAATGGACGAAAAAGAAACAAAACGTATGGACAACGTGCAGACAGCAACTAAAATCCGACTTCATTTTTGGAAATAAAAGAATATAGGACCCACGTTGTTTTATTGGCTGTCAAAACGAAACCTCGAAACGGAATCAAACAATTTCCGACGGAAAGTCTATCGGGCCAACTATCGGCATATCGGATTACACACAATAGTCGGACTTTGCAATTTTATTCGGAGTGTTTGTTGATGTAGTGTGGTCTTTATGTCGTCGTTGTAAGGTCCATGAGAGGTGTTTGTATAAGTTGGTTTGTGCGTAATGTTGAGCGTACGATCAGGCGAGCGATCACGATGAATGCTTTAGCAGAAATATTTTACATAGCCTGAGGCATCGGCGATGCCGCCACGCCGAATATTGCTGTGCCAACACGTGTGGATTTAGTAGAGTGGTTGGACACCCCTAATGTAGGTACGTGATAAATTATTACCGAGCATGAATGGTACAGTTGTGTTTGACTTGAGAAATCATTTTTCAATAATCGTCGAGTAATACGGTGTATGAAAGTTAGATTGGTCTAAACTTATGAAAATTAAGATACTGTTATATACGTTTGTGAACCACTGTTGCAAGGTTTTCCGGAGTCTGTGACTTTGTAGTACTGATATCATATCAGTTTAACTAAATTGTTACTAACTCTAAGAGTCTTGGTACTTTGATATAAATGATTCATTATTATATTCTGTGGTATTGATATTTTGGAAATTAAATTGGTGATGCTATTTTTCATTAACCTGATGTCCTCTTGTATCCTAGTCTAACCAAGATACTTTTGAAAGGTAATATCAACTCTAATAAACATAATCCTTAGTTTCATTTCAGCAACTTCATCAGGCGTAACAACAGCTCCATACAAATAGTAAAAACGTATCCAGATATGAGCGGTGTTGGTACCGCGCGAACGTATTTGTGGTGCCCGCGGCGCCACACATCTGTTCCCGCATTATTTATGTTAAACACCTTATGTCACAATATTGCGAGTTACGACTTTACCAGTTTACGCTACTGTCAAACGACTTGCCGTGAATGGGGATTTTATTTTAAGAAGTACAATAAGTAGTAGGCCTAGTTAGTTGTTTGAGTACAGATGACAAAAGAGATGAGTGTACGGGCATATGGGCCCTGTGTTTGATGCTAGAGATACGCTTAGTGATTATGTATGCCTTAATTCTGTTTTGTTTTTCTTATGTTAATCATTTTAATTTAGGACTACTTAAACATAAATATTATTTAAAACAAAAATTGAACTTATAATTGATGTAAATCTATAAAATACTGATGTTACAAAAAGGTAAAGTTTGTTTATAATCTCTAGAAATACATAGGATATCATTTTATAGTATACTTGACTTCCATATGGTGACAGTTACAGGCAGAAGCTACTGATTAATAAATGGTAAATGTTATGATATTTTGTTATATTGCTCTACAAACTTTTTTCTGCTACTTACGTCTGTTTATTTTTGATTTTTATACTTCTTCAGAAAATATTTCTTTAATAAATATCCAAAATACAAGTAAACACCCATATTTTTTTCCCTGCCCCCAGTAAGACGTATCGTAAAAGTCCTCCCCTGGTCATCTAAAGCTCGAAACATTAATATCATTGTAAGGGCCACCTGACAGTTGCGTTATCCTACGGTATCGCTCTCGCGGTGACCGGTAAGCCGAAAAATTATTACCTTTAGGTAAATAGAATGTATGGGTTCTGCTGATGATAGGTTTTTTGGACTTTTAGAGGGGTGTATATAAAGACGTAAATGTCTTATTTATGTGCACTTAAAATACATTAATTCTTAACCTGTAATATTGTTTGTAGTACTTACGCAATTCACAAGTACTTAGTTGAACAAAAAAAGTTTGTTTCAAGTAAATATAGGATAGTTAAAAGAAGATTTTAATGACCACCGACCTATAGGACGACGATATCATTTTTTAGCGTTGCTCCACATTTTTTTTTCTAATCGTGAGTGCGTTTACATACATTAAAACTCTCATACATACCCCACCATACCAATCATGTAGAACACACGCACTTAACTTGACTGAATACCACATTAATATGAGTGAAAGTATACCTACCTAAGTAACTATTTAGTTACTTACACACTTCAAGTATAAAAGTGAAGAAATTGAAGAAACTTTAACAACTTATAGAAAATGCGAAGAATACACTGTTAAGAAGTCTTCATAAAATTTCAATCCCTTCTATATTTTATTTTTTACAAAACAAACTAACCACTCATCATTGATACATAAAATAATATCATATTAATATTCGTTGAGACGCTTCAGTAGCTACGCACACATACACCCCTGCTTACATCTCCCACTATTCGATAGAAAAAATCTAGTACGGCATTAAGTCGTGGCAAAGAGCCGAGCCAGTAGGTTGCCCTCTTTCAAGTCGAGTCGGAACACTTGAGTACCCCCTCCCCACACCACTACCAAGCATAGACTATGTTTATTTGCATCGGATATTTCTTGAATAAATATTTGAAAAAACCTACGACTTTAATAATTTCATGATGTGTACAACTGTTGAAGTTCCTTAAAGAAATTTGTGTCTGAAATTAATTATTTAGGAAGGTAACTTTGTTCCAGAAACTTTTCAATACTTTATGTTTGGATTTGTAAGTTTTGCACGCAGCGTAGTGGACTGAATTTCACTGTTACGTGAAGCTAAATAAAGACTGTTTCTAGCATTGGTCAAATTATGATTTATATCTAAAAAAATGCACGTCTGAAGGCACCTAAAAGAACCTTTACATTCAAATAAATAATCTCCATTCTTACCCAAATATAACTTACACAAACTAACATAACCCTGAACCACACTCAACATAACGCCAAAGAAAAATTCGCTAAACCGCATACGAAAATCGAACTACGCAGATCCGACAACAAGCGGTCTCTTATAACTTTTCCCTTTTAACCTTTCGTCCCCCCTCTGGCCCCGCGGCCCGCGGCCCGTCGCCAGCTCCCTCGGGAGGCGGTCCCCTGGGCCGGCATCGACTCCCCTGGTGCGCCCCTCCCCCGCCACCACTCAATACCGACACGCCAAGCGGACGCCAAAGATTAAGCAGGTGGAAGCGGTGTTTATTGTGTCAAATGGGACGTTTGTGGGTGAAGTTCTGAAATGTATTGTTTTGTATAGGTTATTTTGTATTTATTTAAAGCAAATGGTGTTGCTTGTTCAGGACTTAGATAAGATTGTCTTCAATACATTGATCAATTTGTAAACAAAACTGTCCAACCCACATTTTCTGTAGATTTCATATGAGCAATGTATTCTCGTTTGCTGCACTTCCATTTGTTTCATCCATGTAATCCCTGATTTCTTTGGAATGCCAGTATTATTTTTCATCATCATCATGTCAATCACAAGACTTCCACTGCTGGACATAGTCTCCCCCCATAGATTTTCAAAAGGACCGGTTGGAAGCGGCCTGCATCTAGGAAATGACTACTAACGCGTCTAAGTCGCGTCGTTGTTCGTTGCGTCGTCGCGTAGTATTTTTATTGATAGTAATTTTTTGATTAAGCACAATACTACGTAATTTTCAGCCAAAACTGACCTTGACAGAAAAAACTAACACAAGACACAGAAACAGATTGTCGTATCTGCACCAATCTAAATAACATAGTCGAGTTAATCTTTGGGTAACATGCGACGGGCCCATAACGGGCCCAGTTTTCGACTTGTTTTTCCGCGTGCTTCCATAGCAGGCGTTAATATTTCAGTGTGTACCAAATTCAAGGGTTAACTGTTCCCCGTCTACGTTGACGGTGTAAATAGACCGAACAATTGAACGATTTCTATTGTGATTAAATAGAGGTTCGTACATGATTTGTGTATGTTTTGTATTTGTCATTTCTAGTGCCGTTACATCGTAGGTAGTACGTCAATTATGCTGATATAGTGTTATCAGTCCATGTTAGTCATGGCCTTGTGGAAGAATATTAATATTCAGGTTTACAGGTCATTCACAAACTGGCAATCGTCGAGAAAAATAAAACATTATCTTTTTAAAATATAAAGCTAATTGTCCTGTAGCGAGATTTGTATATCAACTCTCTTCTCTCTTTAAAACTGCACTTTAAACTATCAATTAAAAGACACAATTTTAATTTGTATAATCTATCTCTGACATTTTATTACAAAGTACAACTGTACTCATCGATTCCCACCCATGGCTCCAAGACTTTCACTTCCTACAATGCTTGGTATACATACATACGTATATACATATCGGAGGCTGTAAATATAAAGCACTGTAGTAGTTTTTCCAATGTGTCGAGTGAGGAGGGTATCGCGGGCGACGCAGCATCCCGCCGTCGTCATGGCAACGCGATAAAACCTCGCCTTTTCATAGCCCTCCGTAACAGTAAACGTTAGTTTCAGAGAATTTTGCTTCGACGGAAATTGTATGGTTTTATGTTGAACGCATATTGAGGATTGAGAATGTTCGAGGAATCAGTTGGATTTTTATTTTTAGTAAAGTGATTTTAAAGGTCTCGGGTGGTTGATGTACTTGTAAGTATGTTCATTTTCTCAGGTTTATCATTTTTAAATGGACTATGACGTGTCCCTGAATTGGCGAAGATTCACGAGGATTTAAGAAAAAAAAGAAAAGTATTGAAAGTAAAGTTAGCACTAACTTTGCAAGTAGATCTATATATTTTTTTTTATTTTCTTACCTATTATAATATGAATACAAAAAATAGCTCATAAAACACCGATGATTAACATAATGGGGACAGTATTCTTGAATTTTTTTTCTTAAAAATCAGTAATTTCTCTACAGTCAATATTTATCTGACAACCCCACATATACTGTAGTAGGTACTCTTTCAAATCTAAAAGCGCTTGCTCTCGGAGCCGAGTAGTTTCCAATTGACAATGTACCTACTGGTAGACGGGGCAATCGCTCGCGGCTTGTAAGCCCCTTTGCCCCCTCCCGTCTGCCAGAATCCTGCTAAAATACTTGTTGTAGCACTGCTCAGATGTATCTTGTTAACTTTGATTATAATAATATGTATTTATGTATTGTTAGGTCATGTGGAAGATAGAAAATAATGGGTAACATCTACTTACATGTAGTATGTGGTAACGCTGTTCAAGTGTCAATAAATTGTATTTACTGCTAATAAAAAGCTGTAGAGAATTTGAGAAGGATTGTTGATGCACACGTGTATACTTATCTGGCTATTAGATTGGTTTCAATTGACTCTATTGCCTACCTATTAGATTGGTTCCAATGAATACTATTGCTTGAAAACATTTCATGACCAAAATATTTTCTAACATAGTTTTATTTTATTGCGCAATTGATGTTTTTGAGTAGGTGTAAAATAGTTACACCAGAATATAAGTCCCACTGCAGGGCAAAGGCCCTTATCTATGAGAAGAGCACGAGCATTGATCACCACGCTTGCTCAAGGTTCTTTGGCATTTCAGACTTATACTAATTATACTTCTAGGCTTCCTCACAATGTTTTCCTTCATCGGAGATAAACTGAGAAAGTATGTACATATTATGAATTTGAAAAGTCACATTGGTACTTGCCCGCGCCTGGTTGTGATCCCACAACTTCATGTATACAGGCGGGTGCCTAAACCACTGGGCACGGGACATCACGAGACGTAAATTAGCATTTTCCAAACTAATATTTTATAGCACTCTTCTTTTCCTCACAAAAAAAAGAAGAAGAAGATAGCACTAATATGTAGTAAAGAAAAAGTGTGATGAACAGACAGTGAAAACAACTGCCTACACTAATTAAATAAGTTAGAATCAAGTATCAAGATTCACGTCTTTACATTAATCTACCAACCACCTAATAAGCGTCATAACCTTCCCTTTAATATTCATAAGCCCTAACTAGTCTGAAAGGCATAAATGTACTCGAAACACACATACGAGTACGTACATACATGGCTACATTGGTCTTTCGTGCACAATCAACATACAAAGACAAGGGCCAGCATTACGGGGCATCACTTCATTGTGGGCACCGGTCTAATTGTAACTACACTCTTGGGCACTATCAGCCGCTCAGCGCTCCGCCGGGTAGGCGTGAGCCACTAATCTTCGACCCCTACATACCAATACGCTTCATCAATCCCCCAAAAGAATATAGAACTTGTCTCCATTACATACAGTCCGTTTTTCGTTGAACAAAAAAGGTCGTATCTGCAAACGTAGCGAGGGTTAACGCACACTATCAACTCATTAAATTGCATCGCCTTTTTAATGAGTCTGAAAGTGAACAAAGGATATTGAGCGCGATTACATTAAGTACCTAGTTGTAGTGTTAGAAAGGTAAGTTAGTGTTTTGTGGACTATTTTCACGATGTTTCCCGGTTACTGTTTTGTTGTTAAATGAAAAACTTTGAACGTTGTGGTGGTGTGAGTTTTGTAATGTCGGAATTTCTGTACGGAGTTGCTTTTTGATGCCAATAATCACGTTTTATTTGCTTTATATAGTATTCATGTACACTTGAAGATACTTTAGAAGAGAGAGAGCAAGGAAGATGTAGGTAAAGGGTTTTCTACAAACTGTTGACAGTACACAACATATTCAAAGTGGAAATTAATTTAATAGAATTTGGTCAGAATTAGGCTGTGGTTCCACCAGAGCTGTATGAAGCCATGAGGTGTAGTGGAGCTGCGAAGCAATCGGACTTTACATCAAAGTTGAAACGAAGCAGCTGGTGCGAGGTCTCACACATTCAAAACAAAGTGACTTGGTAACATTGCACTCATCTCTCACCCATCTCTCTCCCGAATTCCTACCATGTCTTCTTCGCACATAGCTTTAAAGTCGCTTGGTTTGTATCGACAAGACCTCGCCTCCGCTAAGTCCTATTCCACCAAAGCTGTGCTATGACAAACTAGGAAAATAAAGGAATCCTATTGGTGTGTAACCCACCCTTAATACCTTTGATTAACTAGTAGCGAATGCCTAAGGCATTAAGACCGCCTTTGTACTTTCTTTTTGTGCATAAAGTTTAAATAAATAAACAAACAGTAGAAAGAAGTGTAAAGTGAATTTATCATATAAGAATATTAATCATCTTTCACCCAATAACTCGCCCAACCCCTGACCCTTTGCCCACAAAATTATAACCTCATCACAGATAGTTTCTACCACTTACTTTTATGTAAATACATGAAACATTATTACATGCCGCCCTCATATTTACCCGGTGAATATGCTATAAAGTGATATCACGTGATCGTTTTCGGCCGGGTAATAGTTATAAATTACCCGGGTAGTTTATAAAAGCCGGTTAACCCGAGGTAAGCGGACAAGGAGTATAATTTATTATTGGGAAATTCGCGGGCGCGTATTTTCATACGCTATGCGGATCATGCTGTAGGTAATTGAAGTGGCTGTGTTAAGTGGGGTTTTGTTCATTAAATGTACATAGTTATATGTAGAACTATGATAATCCATACTTATAACAGTCTGTACTATAATATTACAAATGAGAAAGTAACTCTGTCAGTCTGTCTGTTACGCTTTTACGCCTAAACCACTGAACTGAATTTGATGAAAACTGGCACAGAGATAGATTAGACCTTGGAAAAGGACATATCCTATCATTTGTTTCGAGAAAAGGGCTTGTATGAGTTAAAAAGATAGTATCTCAAAAATATAAAAGCCACCTCTTCAACGCGGGCAAAAGATAGTTTTTTAAGTCTTCGTGGTCTGAACTTTCTCCTTGCATCTGTCAAATAATTATGTATTAAAAATTGAAGTGTCGGTTTGTTATTTCAAATTAACAGCTTTTCACTAAATGCATGTGAAAGTAACAATTTCTTTTTCAATCTGTTTTTCTGTTTGTTTCCGCTAATCTCTGAAACTGCTGGAAGCACTTTCACTCGCATATATTTAATTTATAAGGAGTAACTTAGGCTACTTTTATTTTATAAATTTTATTTATTTTAATAAAATATTTGTTTAAATAAAAAAGGGGACAACGCGAACGAAGTCGCGGGCTACAGCCAGTTCAAAATATTTCAAAACCAAATACTCAATTTCTTAAAAAAACCATATTCGAACATTATCACAAGGTTCCCTAAACTAGTGTATAATATTGAGACACGGTTAGATTTTTGGCAGTCGAATGAAAAATATACGTAGCTGCAGTGCGCACTGTATCATATCCGCAAGAGGGACCCGTTGAGTTATTGTACCGGCCGTATACTCGAGCACTGAAGGGTTAACATAAGTTGTGGTTTTTCTTTTTTTTTATCTGTTGAGAAATGCCTCCTCACACGACCGATAATCGGAAGGAACTGTCAAAAGTCGGCCCGATAATCGGTTTGATTATCGGTCGTGTACGAAAATGCTAAATGAAGTTTATTTTTGCTTCGTGGCAATCTTTGTCCAAATTTTTGGTAGAGCGTTTTCTTTTTAAATAAAAGTCTTTTGCATTGAAATAAAACATCTACAACCCTACTTAAACAATAAGGCAAAGAAAGGTATCAAACATGTACAAAATGTTGATTGAGTTTAAGGCGAAAATAAAATGGTGTAAGCTGAAACATCTTTAAGTTTTGCACAACACCAATTAAAACGTAAACTTGCTTTACACACACATTATCATTACGTCCCAGCAGAGTTTATATCACCTATCATTAACTAATTTTAAAATTATGTTCTGCAACTAAAGTTGCTACCTACCGTCCGGCTATTAGTAACATAGCTAAAATAAAGATACAAATTCACGATACTTTTGATAAAGCCTTTAAACTGTCATCAGTCAAACCAAACGAAAGCGTTTTGTGAGTGACTGTACTGGATGTTTTACATTCACGGGCCCTACAGGGTATTTATCACTAGAAACTTTTAAGGTAAGCATATTTACGTCCCTTTAGTAGAAATACTAGATAAAATGGAATTCTCACAAATAAATTATGGTTACGGAAAATATCGAAATATTTTTTTTACTACTTTTCGTTTTAAATTCTTACATGAAATGTAAAGTCCATTACAGAAAAATCTTTATCTAGGAATCAATTTTTTTATCCTAAAACTTTTCAGAAATCCGCGTAATTTCTACGACTATTTAATTTTTATTTTTATTGTTCACCAATACAATTTTAAATTCATGGTTTCCATTATCAATTTTCCAAACACAGGCATACCCAACTATCTAAACAATAACCAGTAACAAAATGTTGTAACAAAACAACGCGAAAGGTATCTACCGAAAACCAAAACATAAACGTTATATCGCCGATCCTACCAAACTGCTCTATCAAAATATAACGACTACGATAAAAACGATGGAAAAGAAACCAAACGTTTCCGACGAATTTCCAAAGATCGTACAATAACGGTGTTCACATCTCTTTCTTACATAAGTGTAAAGTATATATCTATCTTTTTTTAGCGGGACTTTTCCGTTTTATAGGCAAGTCGATAATATTTGGACCGCTCCGCGAGATATGAGTGTTAAATATTTTATGATGTCCAGTGCGGACTTCAGAGTTTGAAGTTGGGCACGATCTTGTAAAGCCTTGTACGTCGTACAACGATACGCCGTCTGCAGTTTTACTACACCGCTTATCTTATAGCGAACATCTATCAAGTTTAACCTCAAATTTTGTTATACAGCTTATTTCCAAGCAACAAAGTATGTCCAGCGATTCCAGTTTAATTTACTGCAGAAACTGAACAGATTCCAAATTTAAATAAAAATGTAATAAAGACCAAAAAGAAACCACTATCAACAATTAAATCTATTCATTCGATCTACTTAATTACAACTCAGTTTTTTGTCACGTTTGTCTCTTACAAACTGTCTTGGCGTAATGTCATTAATCTTAGAAGGCTGGCAGCGCAGCAAACGACCTCCCGTTAAGACCCTCCATGGGCTGGGTGCCCCGTAATATGCTTATACAGCCAGAACACGGAATAACTAAACACCAAAACCGTACAAGCCAAACACAACCTTCCACTAATTGCTATTAGTATCATTAACGCTTGTACAATCCACCGCCCCTTCCAACCTTTGGCCGCGATGCCAAATAGAAAATAAGAAAATAAAGGAATCCAAGCGCGAGAAAAAAAGGTAGTACGTAAGATGTATTTTTTCGCAGAGAAGCGTGTCGGTAGCATTGTTAAATATATCGTCCAATCAGTATCTCGGAACGAGGAGGAATTAGCGTTTCGAAGTGAACGACGGAGCGACGAATCCTGGTCTACCCTTTTATGCGGCGCAGCGTAATAAAAAAAAAGAAATCTTATTTGAATTTGGAAGACGAATTAAAAAAAGAAAATGAATTCTGCACTAATTTAAACAGAGAGAGTTTCTAGACGATTTTCGGGGATCGGTCCTGCTTAATTAATGCATTAGAGTTGAAAGTCCCGACGACTCTTCATTTATGCCGGCGGACCATCCATTTTACTTTGTGTTTAACGATTCATAATATATCCGTAATAAGATGAAATTATAAAGTTTTATTAAATTTGAAGTGGGTTTTAATCGTAGTAGTTAGTATAAATATAATTGGGTAGATACGCTGCTATAGGTGTCAGTACTAACAGCATTTTATATGTCCCCAAAAACTAATCAGAGATTAGAGGACGACCTCTCCCACATTGATCCTTAGCCATCAGAAAGGTTACGAAGGCACTTCATCTTCATTCGGGAATCCCTTTAAGGAATCGTATCAGTTGTAATGAAAGCTAATTCTTTCATTAACTCTCCGTGACAACGGGAAAAAAATGTAAGACAAACGAAAACAAATGTAGAGGAACTTTGGATAAGTAAATGTTTGGATCTTTATAGCGGTTTTTTCGGTTTAGAATGTTTTTGGATATTTAGGATGTAATTTGTTAGAGTATGTAAATTATGAGATAACTGTTGAGGTCTGCCCCTAAAGATATTTTTGAAAGGATTGTATACAAGGAAGAAAGATTCTGATTTTCGACATAATTTAATTAATGATGTCATCTTCGTATGTCTTGCCAAAATTGACGTGATAATCCAGTGGTTAAGGCGGCCGCCTCACATCCATGAACATATATGTTGTGAAAATGTGAAATTTTAAAATTCTTTTGTAATTTCTAAGTTTATCTTAGATATCACTCACGTCGATGAAGGAAAACATAATTAATACAAGTCTGAAATTGTTAAACGGCCTTGAGCAAGAGTAGCGATCTATTCTCGTGCCTTCTCTGTAAGAGAAGAGGCCATTTCCCTACAGTGGGATAACAATTTCATGTCATCTTTAATTGTTTGATTATTGCACGTACAACCCTGCATTCCTACTGCAATATATCCGATTTATCAAATATATAAATCGTAACCCGATCTGACAAGGCGTTAATGGGTAGCTCAATGCAATTTAATCTACCCCAGTTGGCGTATAACCGAATTTCTTCCTCATACGCACATTTTGGCCGAGAAAAAATGTTTAGGGTCCCTTCTGTATAGGATATTGAGAAGGTTAGCATAGATTTTGGATTTTTTATAGAGCTTGCCTCTTATTTCTTTGTCATAAAACCTTTTTTCTTTGTTTAATCTATACTTAATATTAAACAATATTTTTTGTTTGTTTGTTTTAGCTCATATCTCTATAACTACCAGTCCGAGAAAAGTAGAGAAAATCTTTGGTATATGATAGCCAGATTTATGAGTAATAGTATAAGTTATTTAACACCACGCTACGACATACGGGCGTGGAGCAGTAACCAAACACGCGGAGTAGGTCGCGGGGAAATTGTCATTGCGGGAAAAAACAATTACAAAAAAAAAACCCATACGCCCACTAATTATACCTATAAATTACACGTAAAGCAAAAACAGCAAAATTGCATTTCATTAATACTCGTATCATGTCGCACATCTAGTGCGCAAAAGATGTGTATCTAATATCAGCCGTGCACCCCCCGACATGTGAAACTAGCAATATAAAGTGAAAATTGAATTTACAACTGACAATTGAAGAAGGCGCTTCCATCAAAGGCGACCCCTGCGACATGTTTGCCGAAATACATTTTAAAAGTGCTCTCTATTCCTTTATAGAAGAATTATTGCGTTATATCGAAAGTGTATGTAAGTGTACTTTTACTATACACATCGATAGGAGACGCAGTTCGTTTCATAAATTATTTTTTATTACTAAATACTACTACATAAATTTCATCAGAATACTACGTAAATTGATTAAGATAAAGGCACTAATACACGGTTCAACCAAATTGATCTATTCAATTGTTTTAATTAAATCTAAAATTAAAGAAAGTGTTATCTATGTTGACCATGAACGCCTATTATAAATATTCGTTAACAAAATAATTCGACACGAATTAAACCAATAAAATCCCAATAAACACTCCCTATACCATCATAATACAAGCAAACAAACACACAAGCAAACCAGGCTAATGCAATTTACAAAGCAGCCAATCACGAGAGTCAGCCACATTGTTGTTCAGTCGCCGTCAAAGAGCCAAAGGAAGCTCAGTGTTCCTTAATAATTAATTGGCGCTTAAACGCGCTGACGTCTTGGAGCCCCTAAGGGGGGTACTAACAGCTCCTATGCATATGCTTGCTATCCGTAAGTGGAGATGGGTTTGCTCATGTTTTGAATTTGTAAATTGTTTTACGGAATGAGATTTCTGTTGATAGGTGAGAAGAAAAGCGGTTTGTGTTCGATTGTATTTGTTTGATGTGTAAATTGTTTTTAGTTTGGAATAGAAACAACGAATTTTTCGTTTTATTTTTAACTCTGTAGAATTAAAATTAAAAAATAAGGCAAGTTCGTTGTGCATGTAGGTTTATAATTATGTTTGTAAACGCGATCGCGATACAGGAAAAAGTCCTAGTGCGGAACTATAGATTGTATTAAATAAAAATAATTAAAAAACAATTAGTCAAATATACGTATGCACAAAACTCGTAAACAAACATCCCCCCACAAAAAATCTGTAAAATACTAATGACAAAACTCACTATCATCAAACTAATGGACACAAAACTGTGGTTACGCTGTAACAGGGTCGATTCAAACCGCAATTAACTAAACGTAAAATTGAAGAAGATTGAAGATACTATCAATCAAGTAAAAGGGCATGATTACATACAAATCTAGATAAACAAATGAATGGGCCACTCGTATAAATTGAATTTAAGTGATGTTTTGGTTTTTGTGGTTTTGTCAGGAGAGAAGATTTTAAATGGTTTATAGACAAAGAGTATAATTCTACTATTCATAATTCATTGTACTTTAAAGATGAAGAAATTTTAAATACCGTATTTAAAAGTGAAATCAATGTAGAACTTTTCCTAACAGAAGTAGGTATAGATAATTTGAATATCGAAATTATTTTAAACTTTTGCATTTGTCTTAATTCAAATGCATGAAGAATATTAAATCAGATCAGGAGATAAATTTTGCCAACTTTTAGAAAGGATCGTAATCTAATCTAAAGTCTCAAGCTGTCAAGTGCCTCTGGTTTACTTAGACGTATATGTTTTGGCATTGATTGTTGCTGAGATGAGATTGCAATAGATTTAGAAAGTTTTTAATAAGTAGAGTTGCCCTTCTGAAGTAATTTTCAAGTACTTTAGTTACCAAATCTACCTATCTCACATGAGATACTTCAGCTAATATGACGACAGTATACAAAAACAATGCCACATCCGAACAACAAGTTACTTACTACATCACCGACAGAATAAAAGTAACAATTTGTTTGCTATCTGACCCCAACTCACGCGATGTCATCATAAAAGCGACAATTAACTTTAGTTTGTTTTACTACCAAGTACTGGGTGTGTTTGTCTTCAAAGGAGATGTCACGCGTGAATTTGTATTTAAATTTAATGACGCTTTTACATTACCGCTTTTACTACCGACACTAATGAACGAATACAAATAAAACCAGATATCTGGCGTAAACTCCCAGGAAAATACACTCCTCTGAAAATATAAATTACAAAAGAACGTCTATTATTAGGTACGCCCAATATTATTTAAGCCTCGCCAATATGGCAGTATTACAGTTGAAATTCTCAACGAGTGGTAGGAAAGAGGGCGGATGATAAAACCCCGTCACTAATTAAATGGGCTCGAGACGTCCTATTCTTAATAGATTTGTCGCTAATTTGAAGTAATTTTGTCGAGCTCAACGTTATATAAACCGTCGAATAAAATTTAATTAGAAATCATATTATTTTGGCAGCATTAAATATTCTCTTTTCATCGGATAATAAAATTCAACTAGAATTTATGTTGAAACTGGAAGTATAGCTAGTCTTATAAAAGTAGTGTAGGTGAGTATGGTAGTGAAATAGCTCCATAGATTAGATCCTACATTGGGATCGGACTAGTTGCAATTCATCATTATTATTCCAGACAATTTATCAAGCGGTTGGCTCGCCGCGCCCGACCGGATCGCACATTCTAACGAGATGGTGAATTTTCACCGAATAATTTGCGAACCGACGAATCACGTATTGGAATCGGGAATGAGGTCGGAATTGAGATAGAAGACCCGTACATTGCGGAATAAAAGGAGCTAACTGTGAAAGATTTGCGTTAAAAGATAATAGAAATGAATATAATTAATGAGCGATAGAAATAAATATTACGTGAAGTTTCTAGCAAGAATTTATAAATGTGAATGCCAATTTAGATTCCCATGACTTCCCGTTGTCACTGGAGCGCCTACAGTCAGAGGGTCGATGCGATTACGGGAGCTTATTACTGCGACTTTATCATATTTCAATTTACGATCACCACCCAGACTTATCGAGTAGAAAATCGGGGGGCAACCAATACGCAGATATAAATCAGAAATGAGACGTCTCATTACCGAAATAATATGATTTATTGATTTCTACGAAATACAAAAACATATTCCGCCGATACAGAATATTCGTTTACGCTGTTTCCTTATAAAGGACATAGAATAAAATTGTAAATTATTTAAAATTTAATACGCGGGATAAAATTCATAAGCTACGAAAGTTAGCCGCTAATATTACATAGGAATTTTAAGCTGAACAGTAGCATTAGATAAGTCGGCGGGCAAGAAAATGCTTGGTCGGAGGGAATAAGAAAACGGTCCTAGTTGTTAAGTCTTGCACAGTTTCTGTCGCTATCTCGTGGATAAGAAGCCTAATCACCAGTCGTCGTGTCTGTATCGGGCCGAGCGAAGCGCGCGAGTATTCCCCAGGGTACTCTTTTGGGACCAGTTTTCTTTTTTGGTTTACATTACACTGTAAGTGTGCCGAATTCTTTTGTTGCCGCCTCCGCTTTTTGTACAGATTTGTGTGATTTGTATTGTGTTTACTTGTGTTAGTATCGTTTTAACGGGATAAGTAGCGTAATTTGACGTGAAATGTACAAAATGTAGCAATCTTGTATAACTCTAAGCCTAGGTAGGGAATAAAGTCTAGCCAAAGCATATTGAATTGTATATGTATGCAGTTAAAATACACTTCTGGTATTCTGTAGAATAAAAGTCACCACCCCGAATAAATAGAACAGTTAAATAAATTCCCCTTTCTCTGCGAACAGAAGAAAGTGCAAAGCTATTAATAAAGGGACTTATGAAGTTATGGAAACTTTCTCAGTGTAACTGCAAACCGAGCCGTTCCGAAGTCGTGCACCAATAAACTTGTAGTTGGTAACTATTTGTAATATGAATTTATAGTTTAACGTTAACACTGGTTTTCCGCACCCAATAATTCCATATTTTTAACAAGAATCAACAAAAGAAATAGTTGGTTGTAGAAATGAGAATAAAGAAAGGTTCAATAAAGGGAGTCTTGAAAGATATCTAGATAAGTATCAAAACAAAAAAGGTAATAGAGATATCAGACGGTAAAGGAATTTATTTGGCGAGGAGAAGGAGGCGGGCGCGCGGCGCCGCGGCGTGTCTAATGAGATAATATAATAGCCGTGATTCCCTCACACCGGCGGTTAGAGACCGAAAATCACCGGAAAACTGCAGCCGATAGAAATCCACCTTTTGGTAACGTAATTTTAATTTTAAATTAGGATTTTGCGTTCGGAACGTTTGCCAATAGCAAATGGGGACTTTATTTATCATGTAAACAGAGAAGCTCAAACCTTCATCGGTTACACGTGTATGTGGTCTACACGAGTATCTCTAGTAGTACTTATTAGAATGGTTGTATATGATCAGATTACGTCATCAAAGAAATTAAAAACATATTGCTTTACCAAATCTATTTCGGAATCAATGAGGAAGGCTGACAACGTCATTAGTAGTTTAGTTTCGTTGTTTTGTGAAAATACTTTTTTTCGTTTTTTTTCTTTTTGTGTGATATTAAAAAGAACTTAGTCTATGTATCTTTCGATCGTGAAACCACAACATGTTTTTACTGGTACCGAATATCTTTTTTGTGTTTGTCTATAAAAGGCTTTCCATCCCTCAAATTTTGGAGGAATCCATCTAGTTCAATCCAAACAGCTTTAATTCCAAGTCATTTTTATCTTATTCAGAGTACATTTTATACCCTAAATATGTCTCCATCAAACCGGCAGCACAAGAGGGTCATATCGAATTGAGAATCGATTTTGTCGCACCCGAAATAGGGTGTAAAGATCCTATTGTAATATAGATGTCGGCCATATGTCGAGAGAGACCGGAGTTTTTGCCCCTTTACTACATTTGTCATTTAAAAAGAAGCTTGATCGGTATCCACTTACTGATTTACTATTGATTTTCAGATTTAAAGTAAAATCAAAACAACGATTTTGCATTTCAATAAAAAAAAATTGTTTGCTTCGTCATCATAATAATATAATAATGGAATGTATTTTTTTTTCAGTACGTATTGAATAATTTATTCGTTATCAAAAAAAGTCATAATTGAAGATTTTCTTTTATTATTCACAGCCCTGAAAAACGCCTTGTTTCAAATCAAAACATTTTGAGTAAACTAGTTTTTAAAAATTACATGAAAATATACTCTTATTTTAACCTGAAGTGATAAGAACTTGATACTACAACTTTCTAATCGATCGCGAACACTCCCACGCTCCTACTCAATTAATGACACCCCCAATTCAAAAACAAACTTTAAAAACGTCGCTTAATCCTTTAATAGCTATTCCAGTCACAATATGTTTAACACAACATCTAGTTTGACGATTAAGACCCTCATACACGGTTCGCCTTTAAACTGAAGTACGACAAAACATCTTAATCATTACGGTTCATAAAATTCTTAAGTGATTGCGTAGGGGACCAGTTTGCGTGGGCATGAATTGATTTGGTAAAGTCCATCTTCTAAAGTACCTGGCTAGTAAACGGTGGTGCTTATTGGAACAATATTGAGGGGTGTTTCAAATAATTTTAAGTGTACTTGATGTAGATTTAATTCGATGTATTTTCATTGGATTCATGGCTGCTTGGGTGAGTAATAGATTGAAAACTCATTTTTAAATATTACTGTGTATTACGTAATCGTTTTTTTTTTAAGCAAAAGTTTGTAACAAATATTTTAATGCTATATTTATAAAAATTCAAGTCATTGTTTTTCAAATTTAAATTTACAAATTAGTTTTAAGTAGTTTAATTCCTCCCATTCGGGTAAAAAAACTAACAGAAAAACTTAAAAAATAAAACTCAAAAAAATATATAATCGAAAAAAATGTCCATAGCTTACAACAGTATCGCATAAGTTAATAGTAGAGTCGGCCGGGCACGCGGGCAGAGATAATGAAATTGTGTACAGAAGCGCAACGAGCCGCGAGCGTGTCTCGGCCAAAAATCCACTTAACAAATTGCTGCTGATTCGTAGGGTTCTGGATTGTTGCCTGCTTTTACCGTTACGTCAATTATTCGCCGTGTTATCGATACAGGAACGGTTTAGAGTGTTGTTTCCAGTTTTGTTTCTGATTCTGTAGGGTTGGGAAACGTGTGTTGTAATCGTTAGAAAAAAATTGTATCGATTATTTTTATCCGAAATCTAATTCGTTCAACTTTAACTTATTAATAACAGAAATTTGAATAAGTAAAGATCAACTTTGCAACCATTTTATAGTAAATAACCATATTTACTAACCAAATATAAACTAGATGCAAACTAGTAAAAACTAATCCATCATTGGAAATGTAGGTACTCTAATAATAAAAATTACACTAAACGTCTACAAAAAGTATGCTACTCATAAAATAACTTTTATGATAAAACGTCCATTTGCTAAGTAAAAAGGCTATAACGATGACGCATGCATAAAATAATTAAACCATCAGAGAACGTATCATTTCGCTGGCAGCGACACTGCAAAAAAGTGAAACAGAAAAAAAAAAACAAATTGCAAAAAACACGACTGTAATGAATTCGGTGTTGGGCGTTTCGCACGCAATTGCACAATTTCAATTATCGCATTAGTTGGCGAGTGTACCGTGGGCGAGGCACTGTACATGAATGGCTGATGGGTATTGCTGCGTGTACTAGTGACTTCTGACAGTGATAGTACTTGATGCTTGACGTTAACTCGTGTAAATTGTATTTCGTTTTCAAGTGTACTAGATTGTTTTGGAAAGAAAAATATTTTGTTTGGTAGGTATTAGCTATACCCATATATTATAGCCGGTATGATTTTTTCAACGTACGAGTCCTGATCAAAGAAAATTGAGTCTACGAAAAACGAATTCACCAATCATAAACGACAATAAATATTCATAAAAAATCCTTTTATCTGAAAAATTGCCTTCTAATAATGAACATCACAAACCCGAGTTTAATTTAGATACATCAAACGCTCAAAAAATCACAAGTTTTATTGTGGTGGTGAGGGAGAATTTCCACGATCAACTTCATGCGCCGAAAACCAAAGGAAAGTTGGCACAAAGGCAACCGTTGATTTTTTTTGTTTCCAAGGTAGAAAAAAATTTGAATCGAGCGAATTACAAAACCGACGCGCGACGTTTGGTGTGTAGGGTTGGCGAGCAGGTATTAGAGGTCTGTTACCTTTATACCTACTAGTACTCACTTTACTCGATGCATCCCTAATGAGCAATTTAATTTATAGTTTAGATACGATATAAATTGATGTTAATTTTATAAGTTGTGTAAGTACTTATTCGTGATCATAATTTTATATTTCTTTCATAAATATCATCACGCCTGTATTCCCCGAAGAGTAAGGCAGAGGTGTACTAATGCACACCTACAGTCCACCGGTATGTTTTAGGTCCCTTGTAATGGGAGGCGAGCTTATTGCCATTAATATTTCTTTTCCTATCCAATGTCTTTGCAGAATCACAAATGTGCTAATAGCATTAAACAGACTTAATGACTCTACATTTTACCAGTAAATAAGTATTGGAAAAATAGTCGTACATTTGTAATTTTTAACACCATTATTATTTTCTAATTTCAGGTGAATGACACTAAACCCAACCAAAACATAATCGCCAACCCTATATTTCAAATATCGAACGACGTACCGAACGAGAGACGCCTATCTCTATTGAATTCCCGAAAAAGGCCGAAAAAAAATAGAACGCCTCGCGACCCCTCGTATCAATAGTGGTCGCAGCTCTATTGAAATTTTAGGATATTTGTCAGCCTGATTAGCTGCCTCTCCTCCCGACACTGTTCTACATCAGCGAGTTGAATGGCTCAGCGTGAGACCGATGTGAGCGCAGTTTGTGCAGGCTTTTGTTTTTATTGAGTTGTTTGTGGCCCCCGATTGATGGCTGCCGAAATGTTGTGGGTATACCTTTGGGTTTAGTAAAGCGATTGCCGAATATTCAGAGATGGTGCTAGTAAATTAAAATTTTGATTTAATTGGCTCTATTGTGGTGTGGGTAGGGAATTTAGTCTTGCACAATGGAATGTGTTTTTGAATTTAATTTATTAATTTATAATTAGATTTTGACGAATTTATTTATTTACATGTGGAGGTTAAATTCTGTAGTCACATGTACGTTTAATGAACTTTATTCTGAATATAACATAACCTAACTTTGTCAACCACATTTCAAATGCCAACGAAATTGCAAAAACAAATTCCACACATCAACAAGGCCGCCCAAAGAGCTTTCAATAAAATTTCCCCGAACAAAAACCCCGCAATAGATATCTGGCAGCAGCGATCGCAATAAAAATACAATGCAAACTGAGAGCCTCAAAAGTTTCTGTATCGCGAAAATGCATTTGCCTCGGGAAAGTTTCGAGATTGCCGTCATTGCAGCCTGATGAATCGCCGCGAATTGTGGAATACGGAATTTTAACAAACGCTACTCTATTGTTATTGTGTTCAATGAACTTTGCGATTCGCTTTTGTTTTAGTTTCGAGGTTTTGTTGATTAATGGAGTAGGTACTTATGTTTGTGAAGTTTGTTTTGTGACATTTGAGTTGTACTGGCTTTATTTTTTAATTGGTGGCTAATTTAGAAACAGTTTTTAAAATTAGAATACAGGTTCTCAATTTAAATATTAACACTCACCGGTCGATGATCACTGGATCTGAAGGTGTTTCGTTTCTGTTACCACAGCTCTTCTTGTCACAACACCGACTGTAAAAATATTATAGAATTAATACAAATTATATACGAATATTATTTATACATATATTCATATGTTCTTAAGAACAAATTGTGATTTTGTATCAGCACTTATAAAAACTAAAAGTCAAGAGGCAAAAAAAATATATTTTGGAAAATAAGACATCAGAAAATATTATACAATAAATTCTCAATATCGGGACATATTAGGGCGATCCCCTGTACCTTTAGCAGAGTACTCTAAAAGGGATACCTATCCAGTTTGGGGATAAAAATCAATATATTGTTAGAGAACGTACCGAAGGGTTTAGATGCATCATGTCACTCATAATACGAACGATTTGTACGATTTATCCAACAATATTTTTTATAAAAGATATTGTGATTTAGATACTGAAACGCTTTTGATATACAATGATACCTACATTTATTTAGGAAATATTTGTAAGTGGAGTGAATTTTCTTAAAAGCATCGTTTTTTTGCATATTTCTACAGATAATGACAGGACTAAAATGGTAAATTCTTTTTTTTTTTATTTACACCATAAGGAAGTAAGATAATTCTTTCGTCATAAAAATGATTTCCGAAGCAGATTTTTCTTTCCTAACACCGAGTTCAACAACTAGGCAACAAAAAAAAGTTATCAAACGCCGTATCCACGCTAAACAAACAATACGCTGCACGCGCCCTACCGGGGGCTCCTTGACGCAAAGGGCAAAGACATTGAAAGGACAGACTCCCTAGAGACTCCTCCCCTGAAGACGCGTAACAGGGACGCACATATCCAGAGAAAAGAGACAACGACACAAAGTCTAAGGTGGAATAAAATTTTAATTGCTCACACTGACACGATGTAGTATCGCTACACACCCATACATTGATATAATGGCGAGACACAGTACGTTTACGAGCGGAAAAACCACCCCAAACAAATGGTTAAATTAATAAGAACGCTCATTTCTTTGTTCCCGGTACGTAATTAGGAAGTTACAAGATGCCTCTCTGTAAGTGTTGCTGCTTGTTTACATTTGTAATTGTACAGATCTTTGGATTAGTTAAATAATTTCATTGTTAACTTGATCAAAACTTAGCGTTTATTTGAACTTTATATCGGTCAGAAAAAATAATATTTCAAGATAAAAAATATTCTTAAGGATTGTCCGTAACGTTGAAAGAAATAAACCCGCCTTTTTAAGGGACGTTACCCATATTATGAGCAATTGTAAAAGTATTGACACGGTCGTATCATGAATGGCCACAAAAGCCTGCCGTTAGGAGAAGCATGACCGTGCAATAATGTTTTGGAAGTCAATATTTATGACAAATGACTATCGGTAACATTTCTACGAAACAGTGTAGCTGTTTTTTTGTGATTATGTCAGTTCAAATATGGAATTCGAATACGAGTTTATGGTGGCAGCCATTTTGGATTTGTAAGAAGGTTTATACTATTTTTATAAATTGGGCTTTTGCGTAGGTCATTTCATGTGTTATATTTTATTTTTATTTTATAATTTAATTAGATATTATGTGTAAAATATATTATGCTCAAAAATAATAAATAAAATAAGGATTTTTTATTAAGCTTACCTGCACATAACTTCGTGTGTTAATAAAACCCTGCACATTTCTGGATTCTTGTCTTGACCTTCATAGACAATAGGCTGAAACAAAGAAAGAAATTAGTAATATTCCTGCTATCATTAATAATACTAGCCTATTATTATCCCACTGCAAAGGAAAGGCCTCTCATTTATTCCTACTAAAGAATTTTATGTATTTATTTGAGTTAAAACAGAGTGACTCAGAAAGTTCTCATCAACCTAAACTATAAATTAGTTACACAAGATAATAATTATGATATTATTTAATTAAAAATCCTCGAATAGATAAGATAAAACGGGCCGTCTTCATCAAGCTATTACTTTGGTTAATTCATGCACCCTCGCGTGCATAATTATTGCATTTTATTATATCTAAACCAAAAATTAATTTGCATAATTCCTGCATTAAATTCACGAAGCCGATAACGTTTTTAAAATCGATGTAACAAAAAATATTATAAAAATTACGTTATAACTTATACTGGCCAATTATTATTATTCAAAAGATGAAATACTATTACAGATAAACGGACTGACAGCAGCGGAGTCTTCAAAGTCAATTATATGTAACATAATGTAATACGTTTTTTTAAAAGAGTATGTATGGAGTTTCTTGCCGGTTCTTCTCCATACGAAACTACCTTTTGGAATGGGCAACTAGATTCATTAGTTTTAATTATTTTGACGTTCAAAAGTGCCTTTTAATGGTCTAATTGAAATAAATGATTTGACTTTGACTTTTATTTATTTAAACTTTATGCACAAAAAAAAAGTACAAAGGCGGGCTTAATGCTTAATGCTTACTTTTGACTAATTGAAAAGTATTTCTTCAATTAGACTATTTACAGGCACTTTTGAATTGTCAAGAAGTTACAGTTAAAAGTTGAAGCTAGCGTTCCAAAACGTAGGTCTCTATGAAGAACAACGAGCACGAAACTCCATGGACCTCTTTTCTTCCAATTTGGTTTTTACTAAATCTTGGTTACTATAATTCTTGTTGCTTCTTTGTGTGTCTAAGGGACTGGCCACAGTCTCTGGCGACGCTACACGCTTTGCGACAGGAGATGCGACAGCGACACGATTTGCAGTGGTATGCCACAGCTCGAGTAGTTGCGACAGCGACGGCAAGTGAGACAAATGTACTCGCTAGTACATTTGTCTCACTCGCACAGCGCGCATTCTGTAGCCGCTACATGTCGCGCTTCGTGGAGCGCCCCGTGTAGCGTCGCATGTAGTGTCGCCGGTAGCTGTGGCATACTTCTAAGTAATAGGGTCCTATTTAGCACCCTTTAGGTATGGAACTCTAAAAACCCCTAAAAATCAAAATTGTCTTTGAAAATTTTCTTTAGAAAAAGTTTCCCAATACAAACGGCAAACAATATACGTAGTAGTAATAAATCCTTTGGCTTAATCATTTAGCCCTAACACGTGTACGTCGGCTTATCTATTAATATCTAATTAGGTGGGTTTCTACTGTTATATTAACTCCAGAAAATAAAGGTTAAATATTACAGAGGCAATAAGATATTATTGTTTCCATGGTAATTTGAGTGCCTCGCTAGGTTCTATTCATATTTAAGCGCGACTGCTATGCTAGAGGTCTTGGGTTTGATTCCCAGGTCGAGCAAAAAGTGTTATTGGGTGTTTCTGAGAAATTCTCAGTAGCAGCTCTGAGTTAGGATTTGTGCCCGGTTAATGGAAATAGGCTCGCCTCCTATTACATGGGACCTAAACATACTGGCGCACTTGGTGGGTGTACATTGGTACAACCCTGGTTCGCCCGCGTGATTTTTTTCATCTGTTTTAAGTTACTTCTTTAATTACTGCTCCGCTCCCTAGTGGTGTAGCGTGTTGTTATATAGCTTATAGTATTCCTTATGTATCTGGCTATTACATACTAATATATTATTTCCAATCCGACCGGTACTTTCAGAGATAAGAGCGTTTAAACAAACAAACAAAAAACTCTTCAGCATTACTATCTATACATATAATAAAATCGTAACGAGGCCAATTCTGTACATTCATTTTTTTATAAAGAGTAATTCTCACATGTTAAATACATTATACTGAACCCAAAAAAAATAGTTTTTAGAATTTTTGTCTGTTTGTTTGTTTTTTTGTTTGTTTGTATGTACGCGCATAACTTTGAACAAAACTTTTGGCATTGTGTTGGTAGTAACCAGAGCTGTAACCTTAAGTACAATTCATCACGCTATGTCACATAGGGGTTTCACAGAAACAGTATGAACACTATTAACTTAAAAATACTGAACGCGAACGAAGTCGCGGGCAACAGCTAGTATTAGATAAATTACCTTCTAACATTTAAAGTTTATAAAAAAAAGAACCAATTTTCCCTAAAAATCATAAAAACACCACATGTGTGCATCCTAAAGTATCTACTTACAACAATTTGCCCAACTATTACTTACACATCCAACGTTTCTAAGCCCCCTAAATCCAAAATAGATTTTTTCATCCCTGACAAAATATTTAATTGAATATGAAACAGGGGGTATTATCATCTTTTGTGCCGTGGATTTATAAGGACTTTGCTTTGTAATATGTATCTAAGGGTCATACAAAAGTATTTAGGTACACCAAAATAGCTTTGGGGTCGTATTTTCTGCATTTGGCTTAAGTATAAGTAGGGGGACGGGATCAGGTGTTGCTGTAAATCAAATAAATTTTGTACCACTTTTGTTGTGCAGTTTGTGTTCAATAGTCGTATGTTACGACTATCCGTACTTCCTTACTAATATTATAAATGCGAAAGTAACTCTGTCTGTCTGTCTCTTCTTCACGCCTAAATCACTGAATCGATTTCAATGAAATTTAGTACAGATATAGTCTGGGACCCGAGAAAGGACATAGGATAGTTTCCATCCCGGAAATCCCCCGGGAACGGGAACTATTAATCCACGTGGACGAAGTCGCGGGCGAAAGCTAGTTTGATATAAGTAAAAGAGCCGGGTTCCGTACTATGGTACAATATTTAACACTACATACAAAAAACAACGTTTTTTGTACGTCTGTAATTATTATCTCTATTTTATTTTTATTGATTTTTGTTATAGCGACTGTAGCAGTACACACTCTGTAACAATTTCTAGTGTCTGTCTATTACGGTTTTAAAGATTAACAGACCACGGAGTCAAGATATAGAGCCGTACTGTAATTATCGCCATTTGTTGATTTGTGTCAATACATAGGCCCTCAATAGTACGTAGTTATTGCTGCTTTTATAAAACGCAAAACCAAGCGTTTAGTTAAGCATTGTCTATTTTACTCATTATCTATGTGCCATAATTAACATCGTATCAAGAATCTACAGAGAACATTCAAATAAAACAAAAGCAAATCAAACGCTAAACGATGTCAAACATTCGAAATTCGAAGCCACAAAAGTACAAACTGTTGTACGTATAACTCCCAACATTTAGATAAGAATAAAAACACTAGGATCAGATAGTGGTGTGAACTAACATTTTTCAAGTTCACTCGTTGAATGGAGACGATCCCCCAGGATGTCTGGGGTCGACGCCGCACTGGGCATAGTCCGTCGCATGGGATTCAATCTCTGGGGAATTAGCGAGGACTTAAAAAAATTATACTAAATTAGGCTAGTGTGGTTTGTGGTTTCATATTTTGGTAATTAGTTATGGAATTATGTTTTTGTTTAGGGTAATTACTGACTGTTTTATTTGGTCAATGATAGAGTTTTCTTTAGTTTACTGACTGTGTTTTGAGTAAAAAGTTTGGTTAATCAAAAATACAGCGGTACAACGTGGGATTTTTAAAGGGATTATTTTGTGTCGAAAAGGATTAAATTTAATCAATTTTGGAATTGCCGGATCGCTCTAAAACACTAACGTTTTAGGTCGAAATTGGCTACTTTACTCACTATCTTAACTTGATTGAATAAAACAGATTGAAACAAAGGAGGTAATCGTCTAAAATGTCACGTAACATTATCTTAATAAGTCCGCACAAATCGGGTGACACGCAAAAGAGTCGTTCACAAAAATGGCGATGAAAAGATGTTCGGGTAATAGAGAGTTGCGGTCGATTTAATTGTATTAAAACGTTAGGCTGCGGGCACACGGGCAATCAGCTAATGCCGTACGGTGCATGCGAACGGGACACGCAACTCTTGTTTAGGTAAGAAACAAAATAAGACTAACTTCCAAGTGCAAATTATGTCGAAGCACTCTATCAAATATGGCGCGAGGAATTCTAGATAATTTACGAAGTTCTGCGAATGTGTGGTCTAGGAAAAAAGGTTATTAATTTTGCGTTTCGTTTGAATTGTTAATGGGACCTACGTGGCTGTGATAAACTGTAAATCCTTACTTTCCTTACTAGTATTATAAATGTGAAAGTAACTCTGTCTGTCTGTCTGTCTCTTCTTCACGCCTAAACCACTGAACCGATTTCAATGAAATTTGGTACAGATATAGTCTGGGACCCGAGAAAGGACATAGGATAGTTTTCATCCCGGAAATACCCCGGGAACGGGAACTATTAATCCACGCGTACGAAGTCGCGGGCAAAAGCTAGTTCTACTATAATAATAAACGCAAAAGTTTGTGACGATTGATGGATGTTTGTTACTTTTTTGCGCTTAAACGATCAAATCTATAGATGTGTCAAATTTCAGCTGATTCCGTTCAGGGAATTAGCTGAAATTTGACACAGTATCTATTCTAGATATTGTTTTAGCTTATCATATAGTATAGGATATTTTTTCCTTAATGTATTTCCCATGGTGTAATACATCAAGTACCGAGCGAAAATTAGTTATAAATATTTCTGCATTCAAATTGTGCATCCATTACACAAGTTGCAACGACCGGATTATTTGTGTTCCCATACTAAATCACTATCATATCAATATCTAAAACATCAATCTGCTGACCCTCTGTTTGAATATAGTCTTAAGATACTGGCTCATAGTTCGCCGAATGAGATTCAGTCTAAATCCCATAGAACGTCCATGGTTTGAATGGAGAGGCGTGCGCAGCGCACGTGGCGCCATGATTATGTTTATTTAACGATGTTCAAACAACATATTAATTTGGTTGCCTTTTGTTGAGAAAATGACTTTCGGAAGCTGATTTACGGAGAATTTGGGATTAGTTTTGTTCGTAAAGTTCAAGCTCAACTAACAATTTGTATAAAAGTGTGAACAATCTGTGGTATTCCTACACATATATTTAGAATTTACGGGCGAATTCCATTCTATTTTTAAAAACTAATGTCGGGTAGCTTAAAAAGATATTCCTTACACACAGTACGGTCTAGTAATTTCTTGATCAATAAGTAATTAAACTCAATGACATTTTTTACAAGAAAACTTACGAGAATATCTCTTAAATTTCTTTCGTTTTAGGCTAAAGCAGTTTCAAATTCATACATCAGACAAAATCACATTCGAGATTTAAAAATCATTACCATTTTGATAAGTTATATGACGGCAAACTTTCTAAAAACAACTTTAGATGTTAGTGCCCTTATCCTTTCCACATTTCTTAAAATTTAATAAGTTATTGACCAAAATATGTCTAGACTGCGTTTGTAGCGCGCTGTCGGAAAATTCTCTGAAATAGTTAACCTTACCAAATCAATAGATTACTGAAAATTTATCTGAAGACTAGTTGACATATTATTGGAAAGAAAGTTGTATAATTTTTGGGTACTATTTTGATCCATTTATTTTTACAAATAAATATAATAGAAGTGTCTATTGTAATTTCGAAATAACAGCGTTTTAGTTAATGCTATGTAGCTGATGATTGTACGACATTGTATACCAAACAACCAATTTTTTTACATTTTGTCCGTTTGTCCCGGATAATCTCTGAAACGTCTAGATCGATTCAGATGGGACTTGCATTAGTAAATAGCTGACGTTATAAAGAGTAATTTAAGTTTATTTTATTTCTGAAAAACAATTAGGGAGCCACCCAAAAAACCAACCAGCAGACACGACGAAATTGCTTAAGCTAGTTTGAAATAAAATGTTATATATACGAAGGTATATAAATTGTACTGAAGTCCAACAGCAATAATAATAAAAATATCTAAAGTAACTGTTCTGGCAGCCTCGCTAGGTTTCTTTGCCTCGTGAGTAAATCATTGCGCTTGTTGTTTTTTAACTGTTTTTAGTACCGTTTCCAGAAGCAATTCTACAGTTTGAAGAGTAACTATTAAACAGAAAGACTTTTCTTTTATAAATTCTATATTTTATTGTATTTTATTATAATAGATTCCATTGGCTATCCAATGGAATCTATTATATTCGATATGAAAGTATAAAAAAAGTCCATTAATTTGTTTATTTTTAACGTCATCTTACGATTATGTTAAGGTGCTTATGAGAATGAATATTTTAAGACTATGATGTGTAACTGAAATACTCTTAATGGAATAGATAAATACATAGTTAATTTACCGGGTATCGTTTTAAAAGAACTTTTGCCCTAAAACTGGGTAACAACAAGTCCATATTTTATATTGGCAATAATAAGACTAAATTACGTTCGTTTGTCCAAAAAAAAACTATTACTATCAGAGTTATCTTTAATCAAATCTAAATGAATCAAGAATATTTTAGAAAAAGATTTATGAAATTTAACATCGAAACTACACCTATATCAACAACATTGTACCTCACATTACCTACATCTACCACTTACTTCATACATAACACAAAACAAAATTGGTGCCTGAAAACAGCACAATTTCCCAGTCTCTATGCGTTGTCGCTCATGTAAATCACGAGCAATGCAAGTACCTACGTCTCAAGTCCACTGCAACACACTTTTTATTTGTTACTCGCTCATAAAACAACACTATCGCGCTTGTGGCTGTGATAGAATATAATTTATTTGAAGTTGTATTATTACGTTATATTTTGTAGGAATGTTTCGAGTTGATTTTTAAGGAAAATTTTAAATATACTTTTAGGAATGGAACGTTGATGATTCATGAGTGTGTGAAAGAGCTAGCATACCTTAACATAAAGGTGTGAATAAAGGTAACGTTTGCTTAAGCTGACATAAAAGATTTTAGAATAAAGATTTGAAAGTGATGATTGGAGGATTAGAAACGACGTAGTTTTATTAACACTTTATCTAACTTCAACCCTTATTTTCACATACGTACACATACGAATTTTGGAAATTAAGTTCAAAATCAAGTGTCTCCCAATGCGGTCTCACAATGCTTAAATATTACAAGACGACAATGGCCATCCTTTAATTGCGCGGTTTGTGAAAATGCGCATTCGATCTTACGTTACATCTATCTATAAATAGAGGCAACGCGTACCACCCTACACAAGGCGAGACCCTGTAGTCACAATTTTAAACAACCCCTTCAAAGGGGTAAGGTATGAAGATGTGGTGCAGTTTTAATTAGCTTTATTTAATTTATGGTAGCTTTTGTAAATATTAATCGAACTTAGTAGGGACCATTTTTGCATCACAGTCATAATAAAATATTGCCAAAGGTAAATAGAAATAAGGTTCAATTTTTGTTTCATTAAATTACTGTTCGAAAGCCTTTTTAATAAGGATATTATAGTTCGTAATATAATTGTATAGACGTGCTATGTCTATATTTTTTGTTTTTAGATTATCGTTAACCCGGAGGCCAATTCTCGTAAAGAAAAATGTTCAAAATCTAGTCGTATCTCAGCGACAATCAATGTCAAAATCTTGTCAATAATGAAAAATTGAAACTGAGATTAGAATGCGAACGTGTCTAATAGAGTTACGACAATTGACCCCAGATTAACATACTGCGTCAAATTGTCATGTTATAATATAACCATTTTTCCAATTGTTTTCTTATAGGAGTTGACATTAAACTGCCACTGCATAAAAAAGATGCCGTTTCTCCAAAAAACACCCCTTTTAAAGACCCCTAACAAAAACTACCTTCCAAACAAAACACTGCAACCTGTATACTACATACGATTCCGTAATTCTTAGTTAACAACGTTCGGCCTAAGTTAATTATGTTCTCAACATAAATCTTTGGTAATTGGCCTCTGGTTACACAATACTAACAGAGGACGTGTTGAAATTATATATGTGAGGAGGTGAAGTTTCATCATGTTGTACTTAATATTGTTATTTGTAGTGTTTATAATTGCTGTTGATTGTTCGTAGAATTTTGTGGTTTTGGTGGAATTAATTTTTGATTCATAAAGTTTTATAAACATTTTCTGTTACCAATGTTAAGTAGGTAGATGTTTATTTTCATAAACCATATTTAATAATTCACAATAGCAGCTCGGAGTTAGGATTTATACCCGGTTAATGGCAATAGGCTCGCCCCCTTTTACATATTACGTGAGACCTAAACATACTAGCGAACTCTGGGTGATTGTATGCATTTTAAATAATCACAGTTGTTTTCGAAAGAATATACAATCTGACTATTTAAATATATTTTAATACAATTAAAGAGACTTTACGAACGGGGTGCTTCAGACAAAAGTAGTCCATACATATTTTGGACAATAAGTACATAAACTTGACATAATTTTGTAGAAAGAATAACGGCACTAATATCTAGGCATGTGGTTAACTGAAAATCTCGTACGAATTTTCGAGTTACGTATCATATTAAAATTTGGTGTTTTGACAGGAAACTGACCAACCATAAACATAGATATTAGTGTCGTACTCCTTCTACAAAATTCCATTAAGTTTCAATCATTGTGGACCAAAATACGACTACTTCTGTATGAAACACGGGATCAGACTCTCACGTTCTGACCTCTAGACTGAGTTGTTTTTTATGTCGGCTATATTCGCTACTTAACAGAAAGGTTTGTCTGACTAACAGCTGGCCTACAGTCCTAAGTCTAATGCGGCAGTTTGCCAGTCAAGGTCTGCATAACCTGCTCACTACAGCAATCTACCCGCATGCAGTAATTGCGTATGACACTGAAATACTCTTACTTTTTATTTGAGTTATTTGCTTGCAATATGAGTACTCTGCTACTATAGGCTGCTACTGAGAATTTCTCAGAAAAACCCAATAACACTTTTTACTCTATCAGGGAATCAAAACCAAGATCTGTAGCGTAGCAGTAGAGCTTAAGACCACTAGGCTACCGAGGCACTACGGCAAGCAGGCGAGGCAGTTCTGAGTAGCCTAATAGTGAGTGATAATTAGAGGGTACTCCAACCATTTGACACAACAGCATCCCATACAATTCCCACGTAACAAAATCCAAACGGATTAACACCTACCCACCAGCTGATCCAACCCTTGCGTCGATCAAAATCTTTCAACATGACACTCCCATACAATGTCAAATTGTAAAGAAAAATAAAATTGTAACCCGAGATGAAGATAATGATTATGCTCAAACGCAATGCAATTTAGTTGACCAAGGGGCGTGTGGATTAGGGGTCTAATCGGGCGGCGGCGATGACAATCAACCGCGTGGTTGCCACGTGGATGGCACGTGACCGTATGGGGCACTTTCGGTACAACCATTAGAGGAGAAATAAGACATGTGTCAGAAAGTTTGTATGGAAAATTTGGTTCAGATTGCAAGATTTGTGTCTTGTCTTGTCGCTACCATAATAGGTACAATATGCTTGAAAGTATTCGGCAATAGTTCGTAGTAGTAATATAATTCGGAAAGTAATGTCATGTTCGTGAACGGGCGCTATCAGTTTCACTAGGTCACCTCATGTCTTTCATGGCTTTATTATTATGTGTTTTTTAATTATTTTATATTGCTCTTTACCTACATTGTTTTCACTTATAAAAGCAACAAGAATAATGTAACCAGGATTTACCTACGTTTAGAAACGAGAAACAAGCTTCAACTTTCTAGCAAATTGACCGACTTTTTGACAATTCAAAAGAGTCTGTAAATGGATTAATTGAAAAAAGAAAATGTTTTGACTTTGATTGCATCTACCTTTAAATACGATAGAAGATCTTACCTGTTTCGTCACCGAGTCGATGAGTCGAACGAATATGTCTTGTTCTTGTCGGATACCTGTGAAAGAAAAAAACAACATGTATATAAAATAATACATCTCTGACTTCATAGAAAGGACGTAGATTGAACAAACTTAATAAGTTTTTAACCTACGAAAGGAAGCATCAGCAGCAGCCTAAACATACCCCTTATCAGCCCTAGTACCCCTCTATTACATGGGGCCTTAACATACCGGCAAACAGTGGGTGTACATTGGTACACCTCTGTCTAACCCTTCGGGGAATACAGGCGTATTGGTATGTTAATTAAGTTTTTTACCAACGAAAGGAAAAAGGTTACTGTTTCAAAGTTCAATGAAAACAAAAACTCCAGATAAGAAAGTTACAAATAATTGCATTACTAACATACTCACAGTATGTTCTCTCTAACATGTTGTGTTTATATTAAGATCGTTCTAATTCTCACTCCTATAAAGCAGTAACATTTACACATAGTAGCAATAAAGATCGTAGCAAGCTACGGGCTACGAGCGTAGCACGACGTAGCGGCAGACATTGCACAATTTGTTAACCTCCTACAATTGCCTCTACGCTTGGTTCTCTCCTTTTAGGGTTCCGTGCCCGAAACTGGTAGAATGGACTTTAGTTTTTTATCTAAGAATTTTGGTATTTCAGTTTCGAAAATGTAATAAAGTTAAGAAAATCACGATGCGTTCTGTCGATAGTACAAATTATTTATTTCAACTATATGCAACAAAAAATACAGAGGTGGACTTAATGCCTTAGACATTCTTAAGGACAAATAAAATTCGTATTTCTGAAATAGTTTAAAGGGTGTGATCTATCTATAACTAGCTGACCCGCCACGACTTCGTTCGCGTGGTATCCTACCCCTACCTTACCCTGCCCCTACCCTACCCTATCCTGCCCCTACCCTACCCCCACCCTACCCCTACCCTACCCCTAACCTACCCCTACCCTACCCTACCCCTACCCTACCCCTACCCTACCCCTACCCTACCCTACCCTACCCCTACCCTACCCTACCCCTACCCTACCCCTACCCTACCCCTACTCTACCCCTACCCTACCCCTACCCTACCCCTACCCTACCCCTACTCTACCCCTACTCTACCCCTACCCTACTCCTACCGACATTTCCGATTTTTTTTTTCGTTTCATTGTTTTTAAGGTGTATTCTGCTATTCGGGACGGAAACAAATCCAACAAATCAAAAACCATGGCAATCGGTCCAGCCGTTCTCGAGTTATAAGTGTTGTAACAAACACGACTTTCTTTTATATATATAGATATGTATGTATTTATAAATTGTATAACTATGTATATCAGTTGTCTGGTTACCATAACACAAGCTCTGCTTAGCTTGGGATCAGATAGCCGTGTGTGAGTTGTCCCAAGATATTTATTTATTTTATTTATTTTGGGACTTTAATTTTTTATTATTATTTTGAATAATAATGTAAAAATAAAACAATGTTTAACAGCCAACAGTCCTCCATTCTTAAACTCAACGTTGCTAGCTATTCTAAGCTCAACATCGTCTCATTTACCCAACGTTGCCAGCTCCAATAACATAGTCTAAGAGCTTCAATGCAGTCGTCATTCATAGTCCAGGAGCTCGCTATTCTGTGCCAATTTTCCATTATCCCTGGTCTAGCGGCAAGACGGCAAATATTTACAATGCGAGCCATCGTGTATAGTCTGTGCGGTGTTGTCACCGGCGACGTTTGTTGAATACGAGATTGAGGTTTACATTTGATTTATGCCTTCTTGTTATGGAATAAGGAGTATAATTGCTTGTTTAAATGTTTGTTGTACTGTGTTGAAAAAGGTGTGTATATTTTTTTAATCGTTTTATTTTATTGCCATTTTTTATTACGTTTGTTTTTTAAAGAACTAGATATTTATAACCATATCATTAAAAAATAGTCTGAAAATCAAACTTTAATTTTTTATTTTAATTAAGTATCCGAGTTTGATCTTGTTTTATAATAATGTATTCCCTAGTCTAAAAATAATAAATCTTTCAAAAATATAAAGAACCCTGATGTATTTTGCAGTACTTGTAAGTAGCATGCGCCATCTTAGAGGCTTGAATAGCTATTGACGACAATGGCATGCATGACAGTACGACAATGGCAAGTCAAGTCGGGCAATATTTGCTCAACTCCCGACTGCCGGGCGATAATGCTTTGCACATCACTGTATTGCCGATTGAGACGATCTGTCTATACAATTATGTCTGTGACTGTACATACTGTATAGGGTGCATATTTTAAAGGAGCAAGGTAGAACATTGTAATTATGTACTCTATGTGTGATTTTGAAAAACATTTGAATATAACTTTTATAATAATATTAGCCACCGACAATTTCAGTTACAACTAATGAGAGAAAAAATTTATTAGCATTCCGTGTAACAAATTCTTCGTAGCTTTTTTTTAACTCTTTTTTTTATATATCTAAACAAAATATTTATTTGTCATTGGAAACTTTGCCATTGCTCTGAGTCTGCGGATGGCATCATATTATCAGAATACTAGGCCAAAAATATTTATCAAAAATATATCATTACAATATCTAAACTTGCCTTCGATACGCTAAAAACAAGATTGGAAACTTGAATGATAAAAATACAACGTCAATGTCATTCAGAAATCTAAAAATAACATCTGACGTCAGACGCAAGTGGCAAAACTTTTCCCTGAACATAAAGAGAAAGGATTTTTCCATGTATATCTTGAAGCTTGTCATGGAGTAACCCCAAAACTGTGCAGATAGTCACTTACCATTTGCATAAAGTAATTGAAGTCTGTACTGGATGCCATTGTTCGTCTTTTGCCCTTCAACTTCCTGTAACAAAATGTTATGGTTAATGAAATAGCCTGATGTATAAAAATGTACTTTCAAGTATACTCGAGTTTCAAGTTTTTCTTACATTGTGCAATTAATGGTTTAGATAAGGGATGGCTGAATAAGTTCAGGTGATTTTTTTTTGTAAATTCATGGTGTTTCTTACCATGTAATTTGAAAGTACACAAAATAAAAATCTTTTTTTTTTTTCTGAAACACAATAGATTGTTTATTAATATATTATATTTTCATAGTTAGTCCCAAAGTAAAAGAAAAATGCACAGTAAATTAAATATCATTCTGTATGTTATGATGACTTAAAATGATAAATTATAAATTAAATAAAGATTTTTGTTTGACTTACAATTGTCTAAACAGTTATAGAAAAAGAACCAGAATAAGATAGATAAAAAGTTACAATTTCAATAAAACATGCAGCCAATATCCAATTCACAACAACCCGTCAAAAATAATACTTAACAGTTACATATAAAATACGGTTCACACATTCAGTAAAAACGCGAACATGAATGTTTACTATGTGAATAATTAACACGACGCCAACAAACAAGACGTGTGAACGCGCCAACGCCCTCTGGCGACAGACACTGTAACCTATATAGAGAGACTACATAATATTTTGGTTTTTACTTGGTTTTTAGCAGAGAATAAAAGAAATATTGATGGTTTTTTGTATGAAATGTTGAAAGTGCTTGTTTAATTGATGACTTAGTAGATAATGAATCGATTTTAGAGTGCCGAATTTTTGTGCAGCAATAACAACGGTGTAACCCTTTGTGTGTCTGATAACAACCAAACAAAAACACATCAACGAAGAAGCACATACGTTAGATAAACTACCACAAGAAATAATAACCACTAAAAAGAATTCACAATGATATTAAAAACCAAATTAAAGTCCGGCCCTGGTTTATGTTTTCAATTTATCAACATAATTATTTAATTTTGTTTCGCATGAATCTTTTATTGCTAACTTTAATGTGTTGTTAGTTGTAGACAAAAAATATTTTATTAACGCACACTAATAAAATTATCTTTCTCTTTTGCTACTTTTGGATAACAAATGTCATTATTTATTAGGTATATTTAAAGCGAAATTTGTAGTAACTTTATTTTGAGCAATAAAGATTCTTTAACCACGTTATACTATATATTTTTATGCCGAAAGCTTTAAAAATAAAGCACTTCTAATGTGTAAGTAAATTAAAGCCGAACCGAGCCAAATTGTCGAACCGATTTTTATTTTTCAATTCGTCTGTCTTATAATCAATCCAAACGCCTGATTATAAAGTAGACAGACTCCTGACACAGGATGATATAAAAAGTACAACTTTTACAAAACTCAAAAGTTACATTTTAACACATGCCACCAGCACGCATGCGTATTATGTAAATAAGTATTGTGCACACAATAGAAATCATGTCGAAGCGATCCTGATTGATGAACTCGAGTGAATCGCGATTCGTATCTCGTCTCGAACATTTCTTGATAAACTAACAATATGACGCCGTATTGAAAGGGACTAACTAAGTTGAAAGTTATTTGGATACGCGGGGTAATCGGCTCAATTTAGTTACGTACTATTTTGTTGTTATATAAATTAAGTATTTGCTCATTTGTTTTAAAGAAGGAACGAAAGATTTGCAATGAGAGACGGTAACAAAAAAGTCGCATTACAGCGGAAAAATTATATCTGTTTTCAAATATGACGCAAAGAAAATCAAGTAAAATTTACTTTTCTAGTTTCACACCTAGCTTTTGTATCATCACTAGCAAACGATGATCACGATAAACTAAAGTAACTTTTCAATTGAAGTAGCATTATTTTTGACATTGCCGTTTTTCATCACATAATATGAGAAGGTTCTAAGTATGGTTAATGTTTTCATAAAGGTCGGTTAGTTGCTATACATTTAAGCAGGTCAGCCTATTCGGTTCGCTACTCTTAATGTATCCTTTGACATAACGTTGTATTGATAGTGCCGAACCGAATGCGCCGACACGCTTGTTACGATAAACTAGCAATACTAGGTCCAATAAAAGTAGGACAAACATATTTCTCTTACCTGATCTTTTTCGATGAAACCAATGAAGGCGGTACGTTCGATCTCGACCGGTTGTCCCGCCCGGTCGTATAGCGCGACCACGAAGTGAAAGAAGTTGCTCTTGCGCAGGTTACTGGGCGGTTGCTTCTCAAAGTGCGCACGGCCCACGCCTACGCTACTGTGTGGACAAGGAATATTAGTGTTAGTAAAAAATAATGACCATTACCTACTAATTAATATTATAAATAAATAATCAAATCAAAATCATAATTGCATAATTTTGATGAAGCAGGTACCAAAGTAACATTTTCAATTCATATTTACTTTCTAAGTTTATCTTGGACATCACAGACATCGGTGAAGAAAAACATTTAGAAGAATCCTGAACTGATAATTTATATAAGACTGATCTAAGCTCGTGCCTTCTTTAAGAGAAGAGGTCCAACAGTGGGACAATGGATCAATAATAGACTAGTATTATCATTATAATTGATCCTAAAAACTACGCATTTAACAACAAATTAGAACATACTGCATAATCTATGACATTTAAAAATAAATCTATTCCGCAAACAGACATTAATTTGGCATGAAGTTTAGTCACAAAAACTCCGGAACCCACATTCTGCGGTCATAAATTATCACATTTCTTTCACAGTTACTTTATTTTTAAACCACAATTTGTCAATAGTCATACTGCCACCAAAACTGTTTAGCGCGCTTTTGTGACAAACCACAGACTACACAAAAACTACAGATAAAGAATAGAACAGATTATAATCCTTTTAAAAATTGATTTATTGCTTTTACCGTTACTGGGAAGTTGTGTATGAAGTCATTATAACTGTTGCTAATTTTTTTTGCTGTTTGTAACCCTTTTTTCGCCATGGTACTGATGACTTAATTTTCTAACAAATGGTCCTATTTATGATTTTGTGCATCTACGGGCTAGAAGATTTTTTTACCAATAATAATAATCGTATTTATTAGATAACATGGAGTCAATGATATTTTTAATTTCAAGGATTGCTTCATAATGACATTGTGAATTTAATGAGCGACAATTTTTTTTTTGTTTTGTTTATTGCAAACTTTCTTTCTACGGCCCAATGGTCACTGCCCAGTGGCGGTCTATAGAGATTTCTCACACAGAGAAGGCATGAGCATTGATCACCACCCTTGCTAAACCCTTTTAGTGCCCAGTACCCGAGAGGCCTTGGAGATGCTTTTGCTTTCCCAAAAACAAAGTTAAAATCTTTCACCCTTAAAATTGGACCACAGCAATGCTGCTTTGCGGCAGATATAGATAGCAGACTTGTACTTCTTCAGACGGGCTTCTAAGCTCGGTTTAGCGTTCTGTTCAACTGCTAATCAGAATGATATCCAAAACTAATGTAAGATTAACATCCCGAAGCAATTCTAAAATATCGATAACACTAAATGAAGTGACGATGTACGAATAGCGCCACACACATCGATATCGGCATGTGCGACTGTTCGAATTCCGGGCAAAATACAAGTTTAAACATGCCATTGCCGTCACTCTTATATTTAAGGTATTAAGGTCTATTTCGTCCTTTGATGTGGAATTATGTGTTTGGCAACATGTTCAATAAATGCATCGATAGAGCAACATTTCAAATGTGTGCAGTTCATCAAATCTTCGTACTCATTTCTCATTGTTGTTCCCAGTAAATGTGCTTGTGTTTAGTGATGTTCTACTGTTGTTACGAGTTTTTAACCAACCTTTTGTATGTGGTACGGTATAAATATTATTTAGATCTATAATAAGTAACCTGACTGTAAAATAATACCTTAACTAACGAAAGTAAATGAGTAAGAAACCTGCACACTTGCTCATAAAATATTTTAAAGAACGTTTACTTAATAATTTCTGATTAAATGTACGTGTGTTTGTGTCTCTATATGTGTGTTAATATGCTTAGGCTATAATTAGAGCTTTTACCTCATTAAGCTTATGGAAAGCTTTGCTTCGCGATTCTATTAATGAATTATTTACCTATCTAAGAATTGTATTATCGTTATATAGATACTGTTCACTTAGACTAATAACCATCCCGCCTGTATTCCCCGAAGGGTTAGGCAGAGGTGTACACCCACAGTTCGCCGGTATATTTAGGTCCCATGTAATAGGGGGCGAGCCTATTGCCATTAACCGCACTCAAACACACTACACTCACTCACTTCACATAAACTATAATTGCAATAGCGCAAGTACAGTCACGATCAACTCCGCCAAACATTTCGCTCTCAAAACTTCGATACCGCCGCAGCATCACTAGAACACATTACCCAACAGGACCGTATTACGCTATGGTTGCCCATTCATCTCTCCCCGCTGCAGAATTTGCGTAAACAAATTGGTTTCGCGATTGCCATTTTATACTCTCGCACGCGACACTCCATTGTTTTATTTACCGTTACCAGTTTCGGCGGCGCGTTCGCGATTAGGTTGTAGTGCTTTTTCCGCTTACAGATCGCGCGCGTTTTGTCAATCTTTGGCGATTTTTTTAGGCAGTGTACTACTGTATTTATGTTTTTGTTCTTTTTTTTGGATTTTTGTTGCGATGTTTTTTTTTTGTTGTTTATGCAGAGGCATAGTTGGCAGTATGTTAGGGAAAATGAGGTGAACTATCCTTAAGTGGGTACATAGTCAAAAAAAATATTCGGAAAAGTTTGCAATTTTACTCGTTAAATGTAGGTATAGTTTTTATACGACATTATTGAAGGTTGTCAAAGAAAGACTGGGGAACTTTTCAGCCTGTGAAAACGAATACTAATTTATTATGAATTAATTCATCGTGGCAATGCTGCTAGCCTTTTGGGCACTTGCCCCATTGACAGTGATGTGGAGGAGTTTTTTGATGCCCTATACGCTTCCTCCTTTCTGTTTTATAAATTTTACATACTTTGTAATTGTATTTGTTAGTTTAGGTTAATTATTATAAACACGGCACATATATGATCGGCACTTATGCAGATAGTTACCTATTAATAAAGCTATTATTAATATTTCGGTTACCAAAAAAAAACAAAATAAACCCATTAAAATCAACTAATCACTCAAGCAAACTACCTCCTTGTATATAGCACAAAACAATTACAATTCGCGTGTACGGACACTCTTAGACGGATCATTACCAAGTAATGTAATTTATTAAAAACGCTACAACGCGGGTGCGGCCTAATGATTAACAGTGGCCCTTACAAATGGTTCTGTCATCGCCGACGGCAAGCTATCTGTCAACATTTGTCATCCCGAGACCCGGCGATTGCTTGCAATTAGTTTAATTAGTTGGTTATTGAAAAAAACATTTTGTTGATTAGGTAAGTCTACCTAGAGTTGTTTTGTATTTATGGTTAAAAGAAATGAGTAAAACGAATTTGGTATTTTTTGGCTGAACTGTCTTTTTTACGCTGTGTTCAAAATAGGTAGCCTAACCGAAAGTATCAAACATGCTGATAGAAACAAAATATAAGGCACTCTTTATTTTATACTTAAATGTCTTTGGTCTGAATAAACTACAATTTATACCTGCTTAATTACTGTGCAGTAGCAGAACACATGCCTCTACTCATACAGAAAAGGCAGAAGTGATCACCACGATTGCTTACGATGGATTGGCAACTCACATTAATTATAAGTTTCCTCACGATGTTTTCCTTCATCGATAGAGTATTTTATTGTTATTACAAAAGATGTAGAATATTTTTCTTTAAACATTCATCCGTGCATTTGTGAACCACTGCTGCAAGGTTTCGGCTGGGTATGGTCTTGCAGTAGTCATGTCACAAAATGGTTATGTTTTATTAACATAGCTTGTAAATTGGTAAAATGTTACTAACACTATAAGTCTTGATACTTAAAAAAGAAATCCTATGTATACAAAGCAATATAATAATACATTATTTTAAGTACTTTGTACTATCAATGCTTGATGTATAAATGCTGTATGTATACTTCATTAAAAAAAATTAAACACATGACATATTTAGTGGCAAACAGGCTAACGACCCGCCTGAAGTTAAGCGTTACCTCTGCCTATGGACACTTGCAACACCAAAGCCATCACTCACATATTATCTATCCAACCACCAATAAATAAAATAAGCACACAACAGTAAAACAAATAAAAACATTCAACAAATGAAGTAAACATTTTAAGAACGGAACCCAGTTAGCTAAAACATGACAGATGGCGATAGGGTGCTCTATGATTCTGTGCAAACACAATACCTCCCTAATTCGGAGTTGGTGCATCAATACGTCACATTATACAGAACGCCAAATGTTTATTGTTGCACAAGTTCATTATTATCATAAAATGTATGGGTTTGTTAGAAAATTATGAGTTTGAATAAATAATTATATTGTATTAAGTTTGAAGTGTAATATGTTTAAGTTAGTAAGGTGTTGGTACTATTATTTATTCTGGTAATGTGTCGATCAGGCACTATTTTAGTCTTCTATATTGTCCCATGTTTCTACAAAGACCTCCAAATCCGCATCTTTTAGGTACAGTCAGCAAAAGAGATAAGTAACCAGAGTCGCCTAATAAATACAAAGTTATTCAAAAACCGATAGAAGTTTTTTAATGAATTTTATTTTTATTAATAGAAAATAAACAGTTTATTAATTAAATAAAATTTCATTTAAAAATGACCATCGATTTGAAAGAAAACTTCAACTATATTAGACGGTCTGGTTACTTATCTCTTTTGTTGACCGTACATAGTTAAAGATGATTTGTGTAGTTTGTTCAATGAAATCTTTAGAATAAACTTGAACAACACTTAAAAAGAACTAAGAAACATCATCTCGCTAACCTATAAGTTTTATTTTTTAAATTTAAATCGTATCTAAATTAGCTTTAAAGCTGTTTATCAAAAAAAGTTCTTACCTAACTCTATAGACATATCTTTCATATAATTATTATTATGTAAGTATCAAGTTCATTTAAAGTCGGTTCATTAATTTCCAAGATTTTGAACTTGAAAGTTTGTAAGAGATACTGTGCCGCATAAATGGTCTTACGTACCGTAGGAATTATTATGTTGTTTTTAGGCTTCCGTAGGTACCAAGAGGGTCTCAAACGGAACCCTATTTCTAAGATTTCGTTGTTTTACCGTCTGTACAAATAAATTTAAATAATTTAATATACCATACAAGATTGCTTCTATGTACCTTTTTCTTTGCGAGTAAAACTCTAACTTTTTTTCTCATTATCATTAAAATCTACATCAATTACCACACACTCATCTTTCCACTGACATAATAAACGCATCTGTACCCTATTAATTATACGGGTACAGTCGCAAGCAAAATTCTGTAGCGAGTGGCGTTCGCCCCACCGCATCGCGCCATGCTATGATTTATAGCACCCTTTGCTTTTATGAATACACACTTGTTACGGCATGCTTCATTATGGGCTGTGCGAAATTTGTACGCCCCTGATTGGATACCGCGTGATAATAGAGTCATTGTACGTATAGGCTGGTTGGTGCAGGTGCTTTTTGGGGTAATCTGTTATAGTTCTTGGTTTAAAAATCGAAGTGCTTTTGTAATCGTTGCGGTCAGTCCTGGTGGCAATGTTGCGTTGTTGTTTTTGTTGATTAATTTGTAATGAACGAATTAAGTAGACTTAAAAACTTGTAAATAAATCCCGCATGTTAGCATGCATATAATTTTCAACTCTCCAATATGTCGTAATTGCTCAATCAATTGATAATTGAAAACTGCATTTAGCTGTTCTCTGTTCTTGGATTTTACTGTACTTCGGTGAGTTCGTCAAATAATTATTAGTTCTACTTGCAGACATAATACCATACAGGGTAATAATTCACGTTTAGATTAGACCACAATAAAATAGATTCTCCTTCTAAAGCAGGCCTTAGAACATCTCTTTCCTTAATGAAATAAAGAGAAGCATTGAATTCCATGATCCACGCTAAACCGGGTAAGAATTAAAAGGACTGTTATTCATAATATTTTCTAATAGACTCTTCATACCACACAAATCACTTATCAATTTTGCACACGATAGTACAATGATCTTAATTTTTTTTTTGTTAATTCGAAATAGACTCTATTTCAACGACATTTAAAAACCTTATTAAAATATAATGCTCATTACTTAAACAATATATATTTCCTACAACAATTCAGACGAAAATCCACAAGACTAAACATCACCAGTTGTTCTTTCTCCGCTCACAAACATATTGATTGACGGGAGCCCCCAAAAAGCCGCATTAGGAACCGAACTTAATCCCTTACAGTTATTTAATGTCAAATAGGGTACGTTCGTTTTGCTTTGCGTTCGAAGAGCGCTAATACAATTTTGGTGGCTGTAATAAGTTTAGTACGATGCTCTTTTCGGCCACTAAATGGTTTAACTGTATCAAATGAGGGTAGTTTGTTTTGGTGGTAGCGACATTTTTGAATGAATCATTTTTTTTTTTTTTTGGTAGCTATTCTAATTTTTCTTTCAGTTAATTTGACTATTTGGACAACCTTTTGTTTCTACCACATCTGGTTTTGGTTTTCTTAATTTTATTTAATAGCTTTTTTATTTTTCTAACCGAATTATCTTCCAAGTTGGCAAGTTGCTACCTATTTTTGCACACGTCACCATATTCAAAAAATATAAGACGATGCATTTCCTTAATCGAGAACCAACATCTTAAAAAATAATGGTAATAAATAATGAATATATCCAATGCAATGAGCACCCTCTTACAATGCTTAGTCTTAACAGCGTCAGAACAACTTTAAAACATCACTGTAAGTAGTTTAAATACTAACCACCAGAGCACATTCATCAAACATTCCTTCTTTCTATATCGGATTGAACTTTAAAAGAACACCAACTGCTAGGAAGCAAAAGGGTATAGCGGGGTTGACTGTATATGATATGTACATATGTACCGAAATGACAAACCTTTTAATAAAAGCTTTCTTTCTTAAATTATAAGTTATCTTCTAAATATGACGAGGATATTCGATATGCCATAACACTTACTTGGTATTATCAACTAGTGAGGTGGGTGTCATCCAGGCGCGAGTGAGTGGTTCCTCCTTTAAAGATGTGACGGGTCCACGGGGCTGAGCGTGGATGCCCCCCGCCGCCTCCTGGTGGTGCAGGCCGAACATCAGCCCGCCTGGAAACATGGTGCTATTAGACAAGGTAGAGGAGCGGAAGGGTTTAGAAACAGGCATATCAACCTTTTAATACAATAGTTCTGTGATTACCCTGACTCAAACTATTGTTTTTTTTTTATGTTAGGAGTGATCCTCTTCTGTTAATTATTTAATGGTGCTATTAGACAGGGCAGAGGAATGGAAGAGTTCAGAGGCAGGGTATCTACTACTTCATATAATAGCTTTAGATTTTGTGATTACTCTGGCTTCGACTGTTGTATTCTTTATTTTTAAATATTAGGAGTGATCCTCTTCTGTTTATTATTTAAAGGTGCTATTAGACAGGGCAGAGGAACGGAAGAGTTCAGAGACAGCGATATCAATTTTTTATACAATATTTCTACATTCTGTGATTACCCAGCCTCGCACACTGTTATAATTTTGTTCAAATGTTAGAAGGGATCGTCTTCTATTTATAATTTTAATATTCTACTACTATGATAAACGCAAAAATTTTTTAGGATGGATTTTAAATAAAACGGCTTACGGCTGAATGAAATTGGCAAAAATTTAGAACACATAGTTATTGCCCTAATTTGTGTTCCCTTTGGTAATTAAGAACTTCGGCTTAACTCTGAAGTTTACGCAGATTCGAAGATAGGTAATTTGCTATATAAATTGGCTATATCCTTATTTTGTTTTTTAAAGTCTTGTGTACTTCCTACTAACCTACTACTATTATAAACGTGATAGTTTATGAGGAGAGATAGATTTTTATAATCCTTTACGATAAAACGGCTGAACGAAAGTAGCTGAGAATTGTCACACATATAGGTTTTGATCTAACTTAACCCATAGGATTGTTTTATCCCGTTTTTTTAGTCTCATAGGATAATTTAGAATTTAGGCTTAATTCTGAAGTCTACTGACACGAAGTCACGGAAGGAGTCTGGCTCCCAAATTACTAGGCGCTAGGAGGAGAAGAAGAAGAAAAAGACGCGCTGCCTAATTTGAGAACTACCGGAGAATTAATAACAAGTATTATAAATATGTACTTACATAACGAAAGTAGTAACAGAAAGCACACTATAATAATTAGATATATATATTTTTTTTTTCTAATAGGCCCAGTCAAATTATTCATAAAATATTAATTCTGTCTTTAACTGAACTTTAATACTCTTTGTTACCTATGCAATGTACTGAATGTATTCTGTTTTGTCTTCAATAAATAATCGTTTTGGCAAAATACGCTCAATTTTTTTGCATAAAAATCTTTTATGTAATTTCCAAAAAGTTTTGAGTTTTTCCATAATGTATGTGAAATGTAGTTTTTGTATTAACAAGTTTTACTAGTACGTTTTGTACTATAACATAAAGCATAATTTAAAAAATCTATCTCACAAACCATAAACTGCTTTTATCATAACATTAATACCTGTTGGAACTTCAAATGTATTATTCATCATTAGAAAATCGGAGATGTGATACTACTAATATTTTTTCTAGAAGTTTATATCACTTTTTTTTATATTTTATAAATTATGATTTATAATAGCGGTATTTGTATGTTGAATCCATTATTCACATTATTCTAACTATACCCCCGTAATATAATAACATAAATCTAAAATACATTTTTTACAGTTAAAAGTTTTAAAACTTGAATCTATTTCAGTAACCTTTAAAAACCACTGAAGCAGATAAGTACTTACAGAATAAATTCAAATAATATATAGTGGAAAGTTCAAGTCTATCAATTAAACTATAATAAAATTACATCTCTCGCTAAGACGCCACTGAATTAGTCGAGAAATTAATTACCTGCTACGACGCGGCTACGTTCATTTGTTATGCTACGCCGTAGACCCTCTCGTAGACTTGATTATTTCAACACTTGAATTTAGAATTACAATAATTTAGTTTCATTTAATGATTGACTTTAATATTAAAATAATAATATTTTTTTACAATACGTATTTTTAAGCCTCGTAGGATGTAAAGCTATTCTGATGGCATCGAAATACAGAGGTAAATTGATATGCAGGCTATTTCCATTACTTTACAAAAAAGTATACTTAATCCAAAGTTTTTGATCATTTTAACTTCAGAAACATGAATAAGATTGAATTTTTATGTGTTTGAGCGTCTAAATACCCCTTGAAACTAATCCCTACGGTAAATAAAATGTTTGATTAGACCAAAGTTTTGATCGTTTTCGTACATACCTGAAGATCTTGGGGCTCCCGAAGGGTACAGCTTTCGCCCCCATCCCACGGGGTCGAGTTCCAGCGGCGGCCACGGTGAACCCGTGTACCCGCCCGCCGCGTTCAACTCGTCCGACCGAATCTCGAATCACGACACGCACCCGATTACGCGCCCGAGAGCGCACGAACACCCCCGGAAAATCACGAACAAGTACGAAAATTGCGATCGAAATTCAAATTTTATTTTTGTTGCACTGCCTTTTATTATTTCAAATTATTATTCTAAATTTAAAGTTAAGAGAAATTCGTATTTCGTAAGTTGCAATAAAGTTACAAGTCAAAAAGTGTATTTTATACAGAAATAATTTACCACAAAAGTTATTTTAATTTAAAATCACAGGGAATCCTCAGAAAAAGAACACAAAAATCATTCGTTGATTCAAAAAACGTTTCGCAAAAAATTCCCAACTTCGTCCTAACTATCTGTTGTATAACTATCCGGTAGGCGGCTCTGTGTTATCGTATGTGCGTTCTGGGATCGAGTCCCGGTTGTGCGGGCGATCCCGCTGTGAATTTGCGGAACACTAACAAGCGTCGCGGGAGCGCGGCGCCGAGTGCCCGGGCTTGGTGGAGCCCCCGTCCGTCCCCGCGGACTGGGGGAGGCGCCCTGGGGACACGCCCTCGCCTCAAGAGCGGGACGGATACACCGACGCAGGTGGCGCCACTTGCTCACCTCCATTTCCTTTGAAAACGAAAAAAATACTTGGTAGCATTTGCTAAAAAGCTCACTAAAAATCCTGTTTGATTTTTAGTGTTAAAATTTCCACGCACACGAGTTGACTTATAGACGCGTATTATGGTAATGGAGGGACGTTGTGAGGTTTCCCTTCGAGACCGCAGCACGAGCGCGCGAGTAAGGGATAGCGGGATGGATGAGACGCACGACATCTCGCCGGACGAGTCGAGCCGAGCTCAGGGACGGCCCACGCCACCAGTATTACTTATTAAACCCAAGTTAGATTGACGATGATGAAATTTCAGTGGGAATTGACTTTAACTGCGACCGAGATGAGGTTTTGTCGCCTCATTAATTATATGCAAAGTGTTCTATATGTTTGAACATGAACAAATCGTAGCGTGCTAATGCTGTCATCAAAATAGCATTTCGGGTCGTCGACACGACGTACACTGTTGATTTATATTTGGCAACTAAAATAAAAATAAAAATTAGAGAGCATAGGTGTCTAGGGGCTTATGTTCATAACATTTACGAGACTATTCCCTTATGTCCGTTCATTGTAACGTTCATATTAGGAGGCTCACGTTCAAGCTCTGCGCTAAAATGTCGATGATTTTAGAATACAACGGCTAGGTATTGACTTTACCTATACTTTACCTACTTCTAACATTGCAGTGATCATAAATCAATGTAGATTACGATGGCAAATATTAATAGTATTTTCTTATTTTAGATTTTATGGAATTCTATTTAAATAAGTGATATTGTTCGTAAAGAAAATAACTGCAATATTAACAGATTCCACCATGAACAACTGCCCTTATCGACCGTCATAAAATTCAAATGTATGAATTACAAAACCGTGGTTTCAAATGTCGGTGTTAATTCAACAGGGAATTATGTACCGGGGTTTATAATACTCTGTTGTTATTGGAATATTGTCGATTTAAAAATAGAATACCTAGAGTATACGACCATTTTTTTGATTCAGTTAGTTATTTGAACAAATAATGATGCATGAATCAATGAAGATCCTTCAGTTGATCAAATTATTTTCAGTATTTTCATCTTCACTCTTGCTATCACGCTTGTATTCTCCAAAGGGTTTAGGCAGAGGTGTACCAATGTACACCCACAGTTCGCCGGTATCTTTTGGGTCCCATGTTATAGAGAGTGAGCCTATTGCCATTAACCGGCTACAAATCCTAACTCCGAGCTGCTACTGACAATAGTATAGTAGTGTATTTAAATTAATCTTCTTAGCATGTCGATAGCAGTCTATATGGAGTCGGTCAAGAACTTAAACACCACTATAGCGCCATCCATTAATTTCTGAGTAGGCATCAAGACATGCAAGATGCGAACAGTATCCTACTGTTGAAGGAAATGTACCAAGTTTACACTCCAGTCTTCCATCGCCTATAAATCTCTACCTGACCAAGTTTTTTCTTGCTTCTCCTGTATCCACTCCTATTAGTAAAAAGTTCAATGTAATTGAGTTATTTTTTATATGTGATGGCTTTGCTTTTGTCTTCTGTAACAAACACAAAGTCTTTGTTACCTTTGACAGAGAGTCAGAGCTTTCCCAAAAGAAGCCTGTTCACTCTAACTTTAAATAGATTAAGGTTGAATGCGTTTGGAAATACAGGCGCAAGTAGAGAGTTCCACTCCTTTGCAGTGCGTATTATAACTTTAAATTAATATATGTATTAGGTAATAATTTGTTAACTAAATAAAAAAATAACTTGTGTGACTTTGAAGAAGATATAAATACAATTTGTGAAAAATAAATTATGTTGTTTTAAAAATACAATATCTTTTTTAACGCGCCTGTATTACCCGAAGGGTTAGGCAGAGGTGTAACAATGCACACCCACAGTTCGCTGGGTTCACCCAGTTCAATTATTTCAAAGTTTTAAAAATACGTCGAAATCATTTTAATTCTTAAAAAGAAAATATTGAAATAGATCCTCACACTCCGTAAAAGGCATCTGAACATAGAAAGCACTTCAATACACAGTCATAAGGGAATATTGCCATGATAGGCACACTGTAAATAGATGGCGAGCTCAGGTCGTAGTGCCAACGATCGATTTTGTCTAGCAAGAGTCATTGGCATCTATTATACACGGTTTTACTGCATTTATACTTAGCATCGGAATCGTGAACGGAATGGATATAGCCGATTGCATAAGTCTAGACTAGTTAATGAAAGTCAAACTGTTTTAGAAAGAGTTCTAATTTTAGTCTAAGCTTAAACCTTTGAGTCAGATATTTTGGTTTGGACATTATTGCGTCTTTATATAAATACTGACTTCAAAACCGAGATTTAGCTGTCAATTTTGTGAGTTCAACATTTGTTGCGATACCTATTGCTTATATAAGAAGCAATTTCTTACGGAAAAATTGAATTGTTAGCATTAGGTAACTCCTAATACCCATCTACATGTTATCTAACGTCGGCCCTTTTTGATTAGCACTTACCGACACCTAAATGCCTAAATATTACTAACTATTGGATTTCAACTGCTGTACTCAATTACATAAAGGTTATCTTATATAATCTAAAAGTAATTTAAATTAAAATTCTAATATTAAATACATCGTACAGCATTTAGGCAGCTACTTATTTTATTTTTATTGATAGGAAATCATTAAATGACTTCTTCCGCTCTGGGTGGAGCGGAAGGGAGTGTCAGAAACTTACTGACTAAAACCTATCCGTGTTCCTCTTAATGCCCTTTGCGTACAGGGACTCTTTCGAACAAATTCTGTAACCCTGACAGACCCATTTAAGACTGGTGTAACGCATGTTTGTGGTTAAGTGCGTCCTACGGAGTAAAACAAAATTTTGTGCAAGCAAGTTCAAATGTTTGAAATGTCCTGAAAAATCTCTTTAGACCAAACGAACGCATGCTAATTCTAGTTGTATCAAATTCTTGGTGAGAGCATTTGTTTTTAAAGAACAAGGAAAATAAATGTGCTTACCATGAATGTAAACTTGTTCGTAATAAAATTCTTCTTTTTCTTCTTCTTCAAAATGATAGTTAATTAACGGACAATTGTAAAATTGGACCATATCGAACCTACAATTTAGTATGTTCTATCTGTCGTTAGAAAAATAGCGTAGATGAAAACGCAAAATCACTATAGAATTGGGTGCTAGTTGTAACTTTACTCACACATGGAAGCACAAGCCTATCTTTCATCGTTATTACCTTGTAATTAGGTTGTAAATGCTCTGTCTTTGAAATGTGATTCGAGTCAACGTCTCGAGATCGCCATATGACACCCGTACCGAGCACGACGGCAGGGTGGCAAAAGCCACATGTCAACTGTATGAAAAAAGATAACCGTTTGTGTTCAGTTCGACACCCACACTGCTCTAGCCCCGCTACAGTCTGGAAAAACGCTTATATTGGAAGAGCACTAATTACCAAGTCTTTATACGTTAAGATATTTTGGGGCACCTACCATAAAAGAAAAATCTCTTCAATTAAAATATTAACAGTTAAATGTGCGTCTGGCACTCACCTTAGGCAACTGCCTAAGATGTGGGCCAGGTGAGGTGTGTAATACCTATGCCAATATCAAATTCAAACTCTTTGTTGCGAACTAAGTGTAGGTACAATATTTTGATATGAGTAAGTTCTTAGAACTTTGTTGCCTGGTGAGGCATTGCAGTTTAATAAATATATCAAGCAAGGTGGGGCAACTGTACCACATTGATACAGGCATAGGTGGTGAAAATATTATCCTCCCGACCGAACTCCGGTCACAGTGGCTAATCTTGATAGAGACTAGCCGAGTACGCCGGAGGTATTATAGTGTACATAGTAGTCCAATGGGACGGCAATTCAACACGACCAAGGAAAGATCAGGCGCAGGACTAAAAATCAGGTAGGTATAGGTAGTTCCTTACCATGGTATGAACTTTGTCCTGTTACAGAACAAGAAAACTATAAGTAGTAGGTGAGTGTCCTATTGTAATGATAATGTGTTTTAGTACCATAAGCATATTCATAGGTACTCTTTACGTAAGTAAAAGTACAGTTAGGTACACATAAAATGACTAATATCTAAGTTCAACAACAAGGCACAAACAAGTTGGCATGCGTCTCCCGGGCCTGAGTGCTTTGGGAGGCCTCAGAGGGACCGCCCTCTTAGCCACGCCTACCACAGGCCACGCCCACCCAGTGCCTAGAGACTTGGCTGTAACGTGAAATATCGGTGCTTGTTTTAACTTAAGATGTATGATGGATTTCACTTAAGTATACGGAGATGATCTTAGGTAAGCTACTTAATGTATTTTAGTACGTAATGTTGCTGGTTTGTGAAAGGTATTTTAGCTTTTATCATCGTCTTTTTAAAGTAGATTTTGGAGCTCATTTTGTGAAGATACAACTCCATAAGATACCTACTAGAGCCTTATCGCAACGTTCATGTTTGAAAAGGTATGGGAGACGGTGGTTACTATGGACACATAGAGACACATCGACTTACCCTCTTATTAATAAACGAGTAAAAAAAGTTATACCAGGAATAACAAAGGAATATATTTTCATAGGTTTAAACTTGAAACAACTTTATTCTGTGTTTATTTATAAGATGCTATAAAACTAGCATCACATCAACACAAGGGTGTTTATTAATTGCGATTACGGTGGAGAATGACCGCAAATACTATACTGCAATAGTGTCATACCAGCCTATGACTGGCCTACTGCAGGGCAAAGGCCTTTTACATACAGAGAAGCCATAAGTCTTCATCACTACATTTACTTAAGGTGGATTAACGACATTAGAGTTACATATTATATGAATCATAAGTTTACGTTTAGTCATGATGTTTTTCTTAACCGATGTCACTGATGTTCTAGATAAACTTGAAAAGTACCATTGGTACTTTGCTCGGTATCGATTCTACAACTACATACATGAGAGGTGACCTTCACACCATGATGCTGTCCAAAATTCCAGAGACGCCGGACATAATATATTGTGTTTAAAAAAAGTTAAATCCCGTATAAGTAAACGGTATCAAGTCAAGTCAAGTCAAGTCAAATCATTTATTTCAATTAGATATATTATTATCATTTGATAAATAAAGATTCTTTGAACCTACATTGATTGATTTAGATGTTGAGTGTATGGCTATAAGGAGACTGGCATGTATGATACTTGTACATGCATGTAAACCTAAATAAGTGTTACGAGATGTCGTGATGGGCCAGTGGTTAAAGTGTTCTCATGTATGACATCGTGGGTTCGCAACCTGACACGGGCCTTTACTAATGTAATTTTTTCACTCATATTTACTTTCAAAGATTTTTTAGATCTTGGACATTAATGATATTGCTGAAGGAAAACATTGTGTGAACTCATATTAATATTTAAGTCTGAAAACACCAATCCGCCTTGAACAAGCGTGGTGATCAATGCTTATGCCTTCTCTGCGTGAGAAGAAGCATTTGCCTCACAGTGGGACACAATAATAGGCTGGTCCGCGAGGCGTAAGCTGAGCTTTGTGTGAGTGCTATAGATAGTGTTGGTGTAACGTCGGCCTAGAGTGCGTGGTTGCTTGGTTTAAACCGGTTTTAACCGGACGCAACTCTCTATTTATAGACACTCTCTTCTTCTGCTTCTTTGGCGCATATAGATTATTGTTATTGTTATTTTTTATTTTGGGTTGTGTTATTGGGTTTTTCTATGAAATTCTCAGTAGCAGCTCGGAGTTTGGATTTGTGCCCAGTTAATGGCAATAGGCTCGCCCCCTATTACATGGGACCTAAATATACCGGCGAACTGTGGGTGTGCATTGGTACACCTCTGCCTAACCCTTCGGGGAATACAGGCGTCATGATGTTTGTGCGTCGCTTTCGCAAGAATAAATGGTTTTTTTTTTCTTTCTTTACTTTTGGTAATCACTCACACAAATGCAAACCTCAGCTTACGCCTAGTGGACTGTATTTTGTTTAATTAGTAGAACTTCATAATGCAGTTTCTAACCCGTCCAAGCCGTCAGTCTCAGCCGGCATACTAAATCGATTTCCTGAACAACCTTTATTGGAACAATAGGATCTAGATCCAGGCATTATAATCAGGTTACTATTGTGCTAGTAACTGGAGCGAAATCAGTTGGGACGTTTGAATTTGCATAGTGAAGCCGGTATAGTGAATACTAATTGATGATATTGAATGAATGACGATGTCGTACCTATTTGGTTGGTAGATTGTGGAAGAATTCAATTTGTGGAGTTTTCAAAGAGCGAAGAGGTTTTAAGAATACCGGTAAAAATATTTTTTATGTTACATACATACATACATGCATAAACTCACGCCTGTTTCGCTTTTTTTCAATATAATTAACCTAAACACAAAACTTGTTTGTAATAATACAATTACACAGTATGTACAAAAACTCGTTTAAAAATTGCCAATTTGTCGCTTTGGGTATTTATGCAATGCACAGTGCCCACAATTATTTTAATTTTATGCCACCAAATCTAGCGTTTAGATATGCTTTATGCGTTCTCTGCCCGTCAACCAAAGATGAAGTAAGAATAATCCTTTTATTTTATTTATGCGTATTTCGATCGTGAGAAAATTATAATTATTTAAAAGAATCAGAAATAATTAAATATAAACATTTCAATGTTTATAGGTATACTTGTTACGAATAGAGAACATAACTCGATTAATCAAAATGTAATATGGGAAGAAAAAAAGGGTCATAAAAACCTTCAATACTTTAAATATGCAAAACTCGCGTACAAAATTCATGAAAAAAAAACCCGAAACAGTAGTCACATTACACTTAAGAAACAAGCTGACATGACTTCCTCCTTCATTTTAATTCGAAACCTTAAGTCAGCTTTAAATTACACTTTTTGCTGGCCTTATAACCCCCTTGACGCGGATCCGGGATTAGGGGCTACCAACGGGTACTTTTTCTGCCAGTGTCAAGAAACATCGTCCTGCCTTTACAAGCACCCTAGGGGGTGCTTTCAGACCCTTAACGTTTACGACTACCCGATTGCTTTTCTATGAAGGGCCTCTAGGAAATGTCCGCGACAAAAACGGACAGCTGTGCACGGCGGATGTTGATACCAATTGATTAGTTTGCAAACAGTGTGAATTTTTGATGGTTTGCGGTGACTCGAGTGGTTCTTTTTTGTAGTTCACACTTATTAAGTGGTTTGTTGGCAAAAAATCTGGCCACTTAGCTTAACAAGTTAAGGAAGTGCAGGGATTTTTTGCTAACTAATCTAAATTTGACAAATTGTTACTAACTAGACAGGGATTAGGAATGTATTTCAAAACAATTATAATGCACTACTGATACTAAAAAAAAATACAAGTTTTTTGACAACTAGTTTTATCAATGTTATTCGAAATTAAAATATGTATTTAAAACGTCACGTCTTCTAACATACCATTATAAAATGAATATCTCCTAAATACAACCATAAAATTCCTATCATCATCCCTTAAATGAGCAACCAGTCCAAAAACTCAAACAACCCAAAAAAAATTGCAACACGCTGTGAAACAAATTCCGCAAACATTTTGACACAATACGCCGTTGTAACACCCTGAATGCGTCTTCAGTGACGTCTTTGACAAAACAAATAAGCTATAAAAGGGTATTAATGTACCCCGTGTCCGCAGTAAAAGGGTTAGCCGTCTGTTACACCGATACTACTGTTTTGTTTGCACCGTGAAGTTGCAGACTTTTTTCGCGAAACTTTTAACTTGAATTTTTGATATCATGCTGTGACATTTTTGCGAAAATACGGCGGCAAACTTTTATACAAATTGACAGTGCCTGTCAAATAATAATTATATTATTATTTTAACATGACATGTTTTTTCTTCACTGCCTCATTAGCCTAGTGGTCCTAAGCACGACTGCCACGCTAGAGGTCCTGGGTCCGATTTTCAGGTCGAGCAAAAACTGTTATTGAGTTTTTCTATGAAATTCTCAGTTAGCAGCTCGGAGTTTGGATTCGTGCCCAGTTAATGGCAATAGACTCGCCCCCTATTACATGGGACCTAAATATACCGGCGAACTGTGGGTGTACATTGGTACACCTCTACCTAACCCTTCGGGGAATACAGGCGTGGTGGTATGGCGTTACTTTGACCGATGTATGGCGTATACGGCGAAAATATTACTTTTAGGTACATAGTTATTTTATTCAAACAATAAGGAAATACTTCATCTCCCGTTGAATTCAGACACCATTTAAAAACCAAAAAGAAGATCATGATTTAAGCAGTCTATGAAATGGAAAAGAACAGCTGCTCCGAAAAACCAACACTTAAAATAATAATTATAACCGTCCGTTGCACAGACCAGTCAGTACAAGAGAATTAAAAAAAAGACATAAACACAGTGAACACGTCACAAAAGGAACACTAATGCGAACTATGAAACACGTCAGAAGCTGACTGCGAAAATGGAATAAAAAAGGCAGATAGTTAAGGGTTAAACACAGATATCTTTTATACAATTACACGGTTTTAGTTAAACCGAGTATTTGACAGCAAATGGTGCGTAGCGGTTCTTCTTCTTTACGTGTCGATTGACTCGTTTCTAATTTCTGACCGAACATTATTGAGCAACCTGTACAGCTCTATCATTGCCCTCGTTTAGATCTTGGATGGTGCAGGTGGTTGTGCACGACGAGCAACCAAGGAGGTCATCTCCTTAGTTACCTAACTGTTGATAAAAAATAATAACTCATCACCTTAGCATCAGCTTAGCCTTTTCCCATCTATTTTATGGTTGGCTTCCAGTCTAACCGGATTCAGCTGAATACCAAGGTTTTACATGGACCGACTGCCTATCTGACCTCCACAACCCAATTACAGGGCAACACGATACCTCTTGGTACGACTAGTTCTCAGACTTCCTGGCTTCTGACTGTCTGAAAATCCAATCCGACTAACTGTGTATCGTAATACAAAAAATATATAAAACAGGACCATAGAAACCATTTTTCCCTAACCTAACCTAATTTTCCCTTACAAAATATGCATACACCGTGTATCCGCATTGCCTTAATAGCGCGGCTGTAATTTCCGTGGTGTATCCCACAGACCCGTGTTATCATAACTGAGGAGCGGCGTCATGATAAAACACAGTAACTCGTCATAATGTGTTTAGCGTTCGCTCTTCTGGTAAGCGTCAAAGAATAAATTGGTAGATAGGACTTTGTGAAATTGAATGTATAAAAACAAAGTAATGTAACAGTTTATTTGTTTGTTACTCAATCACAATTTAACAGCTGAATGTACGAATCTGAAATTTGTATGGAACGGATATTACATTGGATATTTTTTGGGATCCCGGGGGTTAATTTAGGACTTTGGACTTTTGAAGTCTACGCAGATGAAATCATGGGCAGAGGGCAGTGCTTCATAATAGTGATGATCGAATGAATGAGTAATACCAGTAGTAGAAATTTTACTAAACTACTCATTTTAATGAGTAGTAATATGTTTAATGAGTAGTAATATGTATGTATTGTATCAACATGTAGTTGTAGAAGTTATAGAATCATCGCTTTTGACACTTTCTCGATCCCATTTTAATTTATTATTCACCTTGTTTAAACAGTGCCTCTGTTGATTCTCCATCAATAAAATATCTTTTACCTTAATAAATTACAACCAAATCAACAAACAGTAACAAATCGATTTATTTATTTCATCAAAAGCTTTCTGCAAAAATTAGGCATAATACTAAACAGCTTTAAACTTAGCATCATCAAAGTGTCGGCTCTGTTATTAAGATTATCTCTGCATTCATATTTCGGGAAGCTTTACTTATTCAATATTTTCAAATTGGCTGCACACCGTTCTTGTAATGGAGCCGAAAAAATGTGGAAACCGAACCAAATGGATTCGCGAGCTGATTATTTATTTAACTTCACGAAATATTAGCCTTGGAATAGGTTTAGATTATTTTTGTCAAGATATATTTTTCAACTCTACTTAATTTTGCCTGTTTGTTGTGAACTAACTTTTGCTTGTGACTTCATCCACGTGCATATCGGGCGCAATTGAATTCGCAGAATTAGAAGTAGCATTAGTTCTTATCCTATAGAATTAGGTACCATTTTTGCGCGGTCAGGTAAGGAACAGACAGAATATTAGTAAAAATAGGAAAACCGAAAACGTGTTTTAGAAGTATTTGTTTAGTAAAAAGTATCTACTTATTTTTAATGCATAGTGCCTGGATAATGGTTCTCCAGCAAAAGATTTTTCTTATTTTATTTTACTACATAAATAAAAATTGATTAAGAAACCATATTCTTTTAAAAACAAAAACAAATTAAGTCTTCACCAACAATGTGAGCAAAAAAAGATTTACGAAAACTTAAAATTCCATTTTCGAAAACATCGCGCCCTCATCGGATACACTAAACAAAGTAACAAGTGGCCCAAGTGGGTTCCTCCTAAATTCGCCATATGAGCTTCGTGTCAGTGCTACCATTTATCATCTGAGATGTGACAACTGAATTTATTTATATAAAAAAACAAACAATAGGACGCGTTAGGGCCAGTGGCGCCCCTGATAACTGCTTGGACTTTTTTATGTAGCGTGTTTGTAGTTTTAGAGGGAGCAAAATGAAAAAACTAAATTTTTCATAATATTATTATGTATAATGCTTAAAAACCACTGCTATTTTCTGTATACAAATGTGAAAAATAATATTTTCGGCAGTTAAATATTTTCAATGTTTTTTTTTTCAGTAACTAAAATACGAAAAGAAAATAGATACCATTTGAGAAAAATATCTTTCTTACGACTTCATGTTTATTTATTATAGATACATATAATTTTTTGTTACTTTTCTGATCTATTTTCAAGCCTTTTTTGTCTGTTCCTACTTAGATCAGAAAAATAAAATAAATAAATAAGAAAAATAAATGTTAATATTATTATTTCTTATTAGTAGTACCTAGACCAATACATGACCATTATTTCTTTCAACAACCATAGCACAACAAACAAAACGTAACACACACAAATATGTATACCTACTAAAACCTGCCACGTCTAAACGTTCCATCGACTACAAATTACACTACCATCAAAATCCAAGGGGCACCAACCAATGATTTAGGGGTGCGACACAATACAGAGATAGCAATTTGATATTCAGGCCACATTTTTAATAAGCACCCGCTTGCTTCTCGTGTCTGTAATGGCCCGATTGGGCCCACTATTAAATAGCTTTTTGTTGAGCCATTAGCCACTTGAGTGACCTTCTAGTATGGTCAGTTTTTGTTTGGCTGCGAATTAGGGATGTTTCGACTTGAAGAGTCCTTGGTTTTTGGCACAGTAGTTTTTATGTTTTGGTCCTGTGTAGAGATATTGGTACCTACCGTTACGTAGACACAGCAATTTAGGAAACTTTAATATATTTCGCATTTCTTTTTTACCGAATGAATGAATTACAATGTTTATACATAATAACGTAAACATAAACTCACGCCATTTTCCCATAGGGGTAGGCAGAAACCACGGAACGCCACCTGCTACATCCTACTACTATTATAAAGGCGAAAGTTTGTAAGTATGGATGTATGGATGTATGGATGTTTGTTACTCTTTCACGCTTAAACGGCTGAATGGATCTGGATGAAATTTGGCACAAAGATAGATTATAGTCTGGAATAACACATAGGCTACTTTTTATCCCGGGAAAATGTACGGTACCCGTAGGATAACACATCAACTGTGACGCGGACGAAGTCGCGGGCAGAAGCTAGTATGTTTATACAGTGCTCGTAAAATCATTTTTGTCTGTCTGTCAGTCATTTTTTTTTGGCTATTCTCCAAAACAGCTGGGCCCATCATGACTGGACATTCATTTGTAGATAGCTGATGTTATAAGAAGCAACTAAGGCTATTCCTAGGCTTATTTTTATTTTAGATAAGTAACTTAAACATCTAGACATTTTTTTTGTATGTTCCAATCAAGTATTCTCGCCAGTAACAGGTAGCTTAAGATACAAACGCACCATCACGCCTGTATTCCCTGAAGGGTTACGCAGAGGTGTACTCAATACACCCACAGTTCGCCGGTATGTTTAAGTCCCATGTAATAGGGGGCTTAAGATACAGAAAGATCATAATAACTAAATCGAGAACATGTGCAACAGGCTAAACAGCTTCGCATTTGCACTAAAGAACCTAAGAAAAACCGTAGGAGTAAATGCCGCTATAATGGCTTATCATGGATATGTCTTATCTGTATTGAGATACGGCATAATAATGTGGGGTAATTCCACGGATAGCGACAGGGCTTTCATTGTGCAAAAAAAAAATGTATACGAGCTGTGTTTGGTGCAGGTCCATTAGAATCGTGTAGACCAATATTAAAAGAGCATAAAATGTTAACAATGGCTTGCATATACATACTGGAGATGGGAATGTTTGTAAAAAAACACCCTAACCTGTTTAGTAAAGCCGATAATGTTAATATGTATAAAGTAGGTAAACACTCTAGAGATCCGACCAGATTGGCTATGCCCAGGTGTAGAACAGCTTTTTGCTATAAAAACATCAGTCGAATGGCAATAAAGATATTTAATAAGATACCTAAGTTAATTAGAGAACTGCCATCGAATTTATTTCAAAATAGACTTAGAACATGGCTTATTGAAAACTGTTTCTTCACTATTAATGAATTTATGAATTATAATACAAACGTAATTTAATTAATTTTGACATTCTTGTATTCTTCTTTTTTGACATCTGTAATTTTTTATTTGATTTTTTATTTTAGTGTCGTATATTTCATTTATAATCATTTTTAGTTGGACATTTGTAATTGCATTTAATTTATTGACATTTTCATTTTCATACATATTGTAATTGCCTAACACAATAATTTTTAATCAATAAATTGGAATCAAGGCACATCCAAATTTGCATGCTGAATTAAGTAGGCGGAATATGAAGTTCTGTATATTGTAATGAGATCTGTAAGCAAGCACCATATTTCATGCAAATAAACAATTATTATTATTATTCCATTTATTCAATTAAACAAACATATAAATTACATTTTTAAATATTAGTAAAAAATATAAAAACATTTAAAAATATAAAATATAGTAGCCCACCGGCGTCGGGAACAGGGTCCAAGCCACCGGTGGTCAGGGCTCCTGAGAAAGGAATCTCCTAACTATACGCGCCGTGTCTAGGAGAACCGCTTTCTGAATCAAGCCCTTGATCCAGCCGCCCAACGAGAGCCTCCTAAGATGTTGGTCGAGGCTCTTGGCAATTAAGCCATTGGCTGAAACGACTATCGGCACAATGATCGCTGACTCCACATCCCACATGTCGACAACCTCGCGAGCCAAGTCAAGATACTTGATCTTCTTATCATTCTCGGCTTTCACGAGGTTCACGTCATATTATTATTTCCATTTATTTATTTATCCTTACATATTAATTACATTTTTAAATATTACTATAAAAAAATAAAAACATTTAAAAATATAAAAAATAGTAGCCCACCGGCATCGGGAACAGGGTCCAAGCCACCGATGGTCAGGGCTCCTGAGAAAGGAATCTCCTAACAATACGCGCCGTGTCTAGGAGTACCGCTTTCTGAATCAAGCCCTTGATCCAACCGCCCAACGAGAGCCTCCTTAGGTGTTGGTCGAGGCTCTTGGCTATTATGCCATTGGCCGTCACGACTATCGGCACAATGATTGCCGTATTCACATCCCACATGTCGACAACCTCGCGAGCCAGATCAAGATACTTAATTTGTTTATCTTTCTCAGCTTTCACGAGGTTCTCGTCATGCGGGACAGTAATATCAACGATCACTGCGCGACGCTCTAATCGATCTACCACCACTATGTCAGGCTTATTGGCAACAATAGTCCTGTCAGTGATGATAGATCGGTCCCAATATAACGTGATATGACCATTTTCAAGAACTGGGTCGGGCACATATCTATAGTATGGTACTTCCGATTCCACAAGGCTGTATTTCAGAGCAAGTTGCTGGTGAATAATCCTGGCTACAAGGTTGTGTCTATGTAAGTAGTCTCCGTTAGCCAGACGAGAACACCCAGATATAATGTGACGGATTGATTCCCCGGGACGATGGCATGCCCGACAAATGTCAACCGTACCGTCCTTCACAATATATCTCCGGTAATTGTTCGTCATCATAACTTCGTCCATAATAGCACAGACAAAACCTTCGGTTTCCCCAAAGAGGTCACCAACGCGCAGCCAGGATACGGACGCCTTGAAGTCTACATCCGGCCCATGTAGGGCCCGGTAGTAGCGCCCGTGAAGCTCCTTGCTCTTCCATACCTCCATGCGATCATTAGTATCTAATACTATAGGTTTGCGCCAGTTCTCATTCGCTAAAGAGAGCGGGGTGAGGCCCTTGTCCACTGAGACCACATCTCGGTGCATCCCCACTTCAGCTTCTAGGAAGTATTCCCTGAGACTGCATATCTCACGGTTGTGCAGGGTCTTAGCATTTAAGAAGCCTCGACCACCACACTTCCGCGGGATATACAGTCTCATTACTGACGACCTTGGGTGATGCATCCGATTTGCGGTCAACAGTGAGCGAACCCTCCTATCCAGGGCGTCAAGCTCTGTCTGAGTCCATTTGAGTATGCCGAAAGAGTACATCAAAACCGGCATGACCCAACCGTTGAAGGCGCGCACCTTATTTCCGCCTGATAAAAGACTGTTTAAAACTTTATTCAGGCGGCCAAAGAAGCGCTCCTTCAACGATTGCTTCATGTCAGTAGCATTGATGCCCAACGCTTCCGACATACCCAAATATTTGTAGTTTTCAGTTGAGGAAAGGGATCTAAGGTTTATGGAATCCGAGAGTTGGGTTCCCACAGATTCCATAATCTCTCCTCGCTTCACATGCATGACTGCACATTTGTCCACACCAAATTCCATCCTGATGGCACTACTGAAAGTTTTTGTTACCTTCAGTAGCTCCATCAGTCGCAAACTGCTGGGGGCAAAGAGTTTCAGATCATCCATGTAAAGGAGGTGAGATATGACCTGACCACCTCTTCTCAACCGATAACCCAACCCCGAACCCTCCAGCAGTGTACTTAGAGGGTTCAAGGCTAAACAAAACCACAGTGGACTCAGACTATCGCCCTGAAATATACCACGCTCGATCTTTATTGGTTCACTGTTCTCTCGGATTTGCCGACATCCTGGATAGCGTAAGACCGTCCTCCATTGCCCCATACACGACATCAAGAAGGTGCGCAGAGTTGTATCTACTTTATACAATTCCAGCACCCTCATGAGCCATGTATGTGGCACCGAGTCATACGCCTTTTTATAGTCTATCCAACATATAGACAGATCCTTTCGAGAACGGCGAACCTGCTGGTTAATGGCCATATCAATGAGGAGTAGCTCCTTAGTACCACGGGACCCATTCCTACATCCATTCTGAGAGACAGACATGATAGCATTGTTATCAATATGATCATTGATTTTAGCTCTCAAAATAGATGTAAGAACTTTATAGACCGTCGGTAAACATGTGATCGGTCTATAATTTTTGGGTTCCGTAGTACTACCCGATTTATGGAGCAGGTGGGTTATACCAGTTGTTAAGAACTGGGGCAACGATCCAGACTCTAAGGCTGACTGGAACTGGGATGCCAAGCGAACGTGTGATCTTTGGAACCACTTGATCCAAAAGTTGTGCAGTCCGTCCGGCCCTGGAGATTTCCAGTTAGGCAACGGACGAACTGCACGAGCTACGTCCTGGGGGCTAATTGTTATTTCCCCCATCTGTGGTATTGGATCACACATTCGTTCAACCTCCCGGGTCCAATCGCCCTCAGCGTGGCTGACAGGTACCGACCAGATGCTGCGCCAAAACGAACTCATGGCATCATCATCCGGCAGGCGCGCATCAGTCACACCTTGGTCTGGCCGCTCCCAAGCCCTGTAAACCCACCTCTCATCGCTCTGAAATGTGCGATTCAGGGTGTATCGCTCCACTCGCCTCTTGTACCGACGAATACGGCTTGCCCATGCACTTATCTTCTGCTTCAGGAAGTCAATACGTTCTGTGACGCGGGACAAATAATCTCGAGGATTAATATCAATCCCCGAAAATGCCCGCCTCACAAAACGCATCACTCTAGGGCGAGTATTGCCCTCCCTGAAGCAGATTAGCTTGCCAATGAGTGCTCTAGCCCTATCGATACGAAGCTCAATCCTGGACTGCCATGCTGGTACGGCCGGTTTTGGTCGTGCAGTTCCATCACTGGGAAATTTGACGTGGGCTACACGACATGCCGCTACAGCCGCGCAGTACAAGATTGAGTGGGTATCGACAAGGTCTACGCTGCCATCAAAACAATTTGACAGCTGTATTATTATTATCATTTTAATCAAAACTCGATAATCTCTACAGCTTCTATGTACATTTGGCTCTCATAATTTTCGTAACAAAAGGACATGGGCCAACCCAATCGATCTGCTGTCCTTTAAAAAGTCGCATATGTGCAACATTATCATTCATTATGATGTTTTTATTGAGTGCGCGAGGCGTCGGCATAACGAAGCATTGTGCCGCATCTGTTCGTTTTGCTATCTAGTGGCTTTTTTATGTTCTTTGACAAGTACAGAGTGTAGGCAGGGCCAGGAGTATTGCTTGTATGTTTGTAAGCGAGGTTCAGTAAAAAAAAATGGTATATATTTGGATTTGACTTGAATACAATTGTCTTTTTTTAGATTCGAGATGATTAAGCTCTTGCCTCAAGTCTTAGTCAGAACTGACATAGACAAAGGCTACGATTGAGTGAGCTTTCCCGGAATAATTTAAAAAGCATTTTACGTTTAATAGTATTTTTAACCCCCGACGCAAAAAGAGGGGTGTTATAAGTTTGACGTGTCTGTCTGTCTGTCTGTCTGTCTGTCGGTCTGTCTGTCTGTCTGTCTGTCTGTCTGTGGCATCATAGCTGCCGAACGGATGAAGCGATTTCAATTTAGTTTCTTTGCATTAAAGGTGACTTGTGCGCGAGTGTTCTTAGACATATTTGATGAAAATCGATTGAGCCGTTTAAAAGTTGTGGGGGTGAAAGTAGGGAAGAAAAACTGAATGTCTATAAATATACTCGAGTGGGGTCTCAAACTTAACAAAATCGACATTATAATAAGTAGGTAGGTACCTATAAAAAGTATAAAATAAAAAATTAAATTAAAAATTTAAAAAACCCCCAACACAAAAACCTAAACCCTTTAAAAAGTAAAAAAATAATAAAAACAATACGTCACGTTGGGGGACCGATGCCGATGTTGCATTTAGGATACGATCATCCCGAGTGGGATAAATTTAGTTTAACAAATAAGAGACAATTTATCGTCGTATTAGTATGTCGGTGACAGGAACCGTAAGTTTCACCCTTAATAAAAAATTGCTCAACGCGGCTAAAGAATCCTACGTTTATTTACATTTTCTTTTTTATTGTTTCTCTGAGATCATTATTAACTATAAATTTAAATACTCCTACCCACTGCAGGGCAAAGACCTATTCACATACAGAGAAGTCACGATCATTGATCACCACGCTTGCTCGAGTCGGATTGATGATTCCAGATTTATATGAACAATAAAGTACAGGTTTTTACCAAACTTAGAAAGTACGGTGAACAAAAGAGATAAGTAACCAGACCGTCTAATATAGTTAAAGTTTTCTCACAAACCGGGGTGGTAGTTTTTAAATGAAATAAAATTTATTAGAATACTGTTTATTTTCTATTAATAAAAACAAAATTCATTAAAAAACTTCTATCCGTTTTTGAAAAACTTTGAATTTATTAGGCGACGTTGGTTACTTATCGCTTTTGCTGACTGAAAAAAAAATAAATAAAAAAACAATAAAAAATAAAAAATAAAAAAAAACATATAAATAACTTATAAATTGAAACATTCACATTGGTACTTGCCTGGTGTCGAAGCTGTAACCTAATGCATGAGAGCCTGGTGTTTAAGTAGGTAAAGTTATTTTTTGGTTTTTCTATTGCCATTAATAAATAAGTTAAACCAATTAAAACCAATGGGGTGTAACTTTCAAGCCATTACATAGAAAATTTAAACAACTTCCCCATTTCAGAAAAACCCAAAATTTTCCTCAAAAATTGTATCCCCACTTGTAAGTATTACAAAACGCCCTCTTTAATTAACTTGCCGTACTTAATTAAAATTAGAAGTTAGAAGTAACAAACTGATTACTGGGTCCAAATGCACAGTTCAGTCGAAGTAAACTTAGACAATACAACTTAGTACCAACTTAGCCTAACTTAGTAGAACAGCGTATCACTTAATTAGTATTTCAGTAGTGACGGTGCTTCCAACTTGTTTAACTTAGCAGACCTAATTAGCATTGTCTTGTACCGTGTTGCCTGTTTGTAGGTGTCTACTTAGAGTTTGAGATGTAGTAGGTTCCGAAATTAGATTTACCGTAATTTTCAATTGGTAATATTTTTTACGTAGGTATTATGGTATAGTAGTTTTTATGCACATTGCATTCACGTGTCGTTCTGCATGCGAATATTGTTAAACATTTATTGTAAAAGATGTATGTTTGGAGTTTTTTGCCCATTCTTCTCCGTACGAAACTACCCGTTTTAAGGGGCAATTAGTTTTTTTTTTCTTGCATATGACGTTCAAAAGTGTATTTAATTGTTATAAATGATTTGACTTTGACTAACACAACCAGTGTCAAGAATGTAGCACTTACGAGCTTGTCATACTAATCCTAAATACTGCAAGTTCTAAAATTTGAAGAATTCACATAGTGAAATTTCAGATTTATAATATTACTAGCAAACTGCTCGCAACTTCCTCCGCGTGGCTTATTTCACCCGCCATAAGTTACGTCCTTGGTTAATGCACCCCTCCCATGAGTCGTAGCGTGATGTTCTAAAGCCTATGTTACTCAGAAAACATGTATCTATCTATTAGTGAAAAAATTGTTAAAATCGGTTCAGCCGTATCGTCACCATTCCTTACAAAAAAAATCTTACCTCTTTATAATATTAGTACAGATAGACTAAAGATAATTTAATCAAATCACCAAGAGCAAGTCCTATCAATTAGGTAGGCGTATTCCACGTCCAATTTGCGTCGGTTACCTACCTTGCGAAGTAACACGGTATTAGATATGCAGGCCTAATATCCGCTTTGGCTACACACATTGACTTGAGGTCTCACTAATTAAATAGAAATCTCAAGACAATTCGCGAGGAACGGATTTCTGAGGGTTGAGCCATACGAGGTGAAAATTTGAGAATTAAGGTGGTCCCTAGTTTCACATTACGATGTTATGGCGAATTAAATTTTTCGTGGATTTGAATTTGGTATGTAGGTTTTTTACGGTTATTAAAAAGTTATTCTTGGTGTCGTTTTGGTGAAACTGTAAACAGACACGTTTGAGTAATTTTTGTGGGCTTTCATCGTTGGTTAAATCTTTTTTTTTTTTTAAGACATTTGATTTAAGACAGTGTTGAGAACCAAGTGTTGTTTAACTAGATGGCGTTGACGTCGAATTAGAAGTCGGTTTTAAGATTCTTCGCCGTTTGTTTAGGCTTATGTTAATGAAGTTCATCAAACTACGGATCAGTTTATAGTATTGGGTTGTTTCATTTTATACACATAATAGAGCAAATAAAATTCTGATTATTCTGATTTTGATTCTGATTAATAATATGTAAGATCAAACTTCTAGTACTTTATGTCCATCCTCGGCTTCTGATACTTGACAGACGACAGTGGCTTTTTTTATTCTTGCTGATTGCCAACTTTCATTGATTTAAATAGTTTTTAAGATATTTTAAGTTATATTTACGGCTTGTATTGTGATCATTTCGTCACTCTTGATTCTTAACCAATCCGAAGGCCAAGCTGATGGCCTTCTCGCTACTAGCGAAGCACTATTTTTATACATATTTTTTTTTTGTTATTGTTTTGGTTTTTTTATATGTTAAAATAAAGATTATAATGCCCTTTTATTCTGAATTGCTTCTGATATATTGTTATATTATGTGCCTCCATTCAGTGTGCCTTTCGGCGAAGGTCACCTATTTCCACTGTTTTCTGTCACGTATAATTTCGATAACTGTATTGTAATAATATTTGTGTCTGCTATTTCACCCCCTGTAGCACGACGCTTGATCCGTCAAGTCTAAACTAACGGAAGTTATAATTTATGAAGCGAGTTCCGGAGCCTTCGGCCCGAGACTAGAGGTAATGAAACATCTGATGTATTATGCACAGCGTCTACGATCGCCTTAAAACTACAACTAAGAATTTAGAACGAGGAAGTTTTGCAGACAAGAGATTTCAAGGTAGGTAAAGAAATTTTCGAAAAATATGCTTTTAAAATCATGATTTGAGAAGAACGTAGTTCTGTTCTGGTTAAAATAGATAAACTAAAAAATTACTTAACCTATTTTAAAAATTCTTACACCTGTGATATGCTTCATTTTCAGCAAGTAACTTAGGCTTTATTCTATTTTTAAATAAAATGGGGTTTCTTATGAAAACGCACGCAAAAAAAATTGTAGGCCGCCGGCTAGTCCTATATAACATTCCAGTTAGTCATCTTCTCTCTTATATTTATACATACAATCACGCCTGTGTTCCCCGATGGGTTAGGCAGAGGTGTACCAATGTACACTCACAGTTCGCTGGTATGTTTATGTCCCCTGTTACGCTAGAGGTCTTAGGTTCTAATTGGGTTTTTCTAGGAAATTCTCAGTAGCTGCTTGGAGATGCCCGGATAATGGCAATAGGCTCGCCCCCTGTTACATGGGACCTAAACATATCGGCGAACTGCGGGTGTACATTGGCACACCTTTGCCTAACCCTTCGGAGAATACAGGCGTGATGGTATATATTATATTATGTTAAAAGTGATTAGCTAAAACACACGTAGCTGCCACTAGTGCTATGATGACTTTTTTAGTAGGCGTTCTGCGCAAACATTAGTCCTTCGTCCTTTTCAAGACTTTCGAATAGCCCAGACTTGTCAAGACGAAATTATAATAGGATTATATATTTAGAGCTCACCGGCACGGCGATACTGCATGGCAGTGCCGGTGGGTTCTGCCGCTGCCCGACACGTGATGAGAGTGGAGCGAGCACCGAATACCCCGGTTTGCTTGCAAAAACTGACTCTGTGAGGGACCTTTAAAGATGCTAAGCTGAAAACAATAGATACTGCACTTTGTTCCTACGCAAAACGCTGAGAAGCGATAATGGACTGCAGTAAGCTTAGAGCGTCATTAAGGCGATTCGCACACGGCACCGCATCACGGAGCGTGGCGCGGGAGTGCGTGTTCTTACGTTGCACGTTGTTTGCAAGTATCTGCACTTGTAGCCATGTAACAAACGATTAACGCAAACAATGAGTAGGCTTTAACAGATCTTCAACTCTATGTGCTTGGTTTTAAGTTGAAGATCTAATGAAGATTGCATAGCGTTTTCGTTCGTTCCAGTCGCTAACGTTTTGAAATCTTTAATAGATTTTTAACTTAAGGCTCTGGGGTATAAGGTTTAAAATCTATTGGTACCTACCAAGCGTTTACCATTATCGTTTGCGACTTGGCTAGAGGGCCTGTGTTTGTAATGAAAACACGCGTAGTGCAACACACAGAAAACGTATTCACGCGCAGTCTCAGCGCTAAGTCGCCACGCACTTCGGAGCGTAGCGCGTGGCAGTGTGTGATTCGCCTAAGTCGCGGAGAATCTTAACACCGCGAATCAGAAATCAGGGGTAAGTGTGCAGCGCCATCTATTATTCACTCTTGGAAAGTTTTTGTCTATAGATTTGTCATTTTCATATCTGGAATTATACTGTTGTTACAAGTTAGTTATAAGCAGTAGGGCCATAATTTATTTTATTTTGTATATAATTATATTTGTTAACTGTTTGCAGTCGCTAGTGCCGCTATCTATCGGTACATACGAGGGTTAGTAGCTACAGTCTCGACGCACGGTGACAATGGAAAGCGGTTGAGAGAGTGGGTTTTGTACAACACTAATCGGTACCAAAAGGAATCGGTAGGTAGCAGTATTTAATTTATCGCACGAATATTGTTTAATGTCATAATTTTTTCAAAAGTGTATCCTTGGCTAAAGGACATACCTAAGTGAAAATGAGCGAGTCATATTAAACCACACAATTAATTGAATGTAGTTGTTTTATTTAAAAAAAAACAATGTTGCTAACTTTATGGAAAAATGTTGGGCATCCATTTCTTTCATTATGACATTTGACTTATTATGACTGATTTCCTATAAGATGTTATGATTATTAAGAAAAATCGGTGAAATTATGTGAAAGCCTATAATAGTTATCTAAAACTCACAGAATGCATAGAATTGCTACATAAAATCAATGGTGAAATGACTAGTTCTTTAAGGACAATAACAAAACTATACATTTTGTTCAGTCTTTTATTTGAGTTGAATGTTTGTCGAGATTTACCTTATTTCCAGAAAAATAATATGACAAGACGTATTTATGCGGGTCAACCCGTGCAGCTTGGCGAATTACCTTATCAGGTGAACGTTATCTTTACCTTTTAATCCATTTTGAGGACAGGCGCAGTGGTTGAGCGATTCGATTTCCACATCATACTAATAAATATCTTGGGACAACTCACACACGGCTATCTGGTCCCAAGCTAAGCAGAGCTTGTGTTATGGTAACCAGACAACTGATATACATACTTATATAATTTATAAATACATACATATTATAGATAAATCACACCCAGACCAGAACAAACAATCATGCTCATCACACAAAGTTTGTCCTGGGTGGGAATCGAACCCACGACCTCCGGCTTAGCAGTCAGGGTCGCTAACCACTAGACCAACAGGCCCGTCATCATCATCATCATCTTTCTGCCCCTATCCCATGTTACGAGTACTTAGGGTAGCCACAACGCGTTTTCTTCTTCCATACCGTCCTGTCAACCGTCATGCTATCACTGACTCCTTTCTCTTTCATATTATTCTTATAGTTATTCGATTTCCACACGGAACAAATATTTGTATAAATAATAATAAATATCTTGGGACAACTCACACACGGCTATCTGATCCCAAGCTAAGCAGAGCTTGTGTTATAGTAACCAGACAACTGATATACATACTTATATAATTTATAAATACATACATATTATAGATAAATCACACCCAGACCAGAACAAACAATCATGCTCATCACACAAAGTTTGTCCTGGGTGGGAATCGAACCCACGACCTCCGGCTTAGCAGTCAGGGTCGCTAACCACTAGACCAACAGGCCCGTCAATCATCATCATCATCTTTCTGCCCCTATCCCATGTTACGAGTACTTAGGGTAGCCACAACGCGTTTTCTTCTTCCATACCGTCCTGTCAACCGTCATGCTATCACTGACTCCTTTCTCTTTCATATTATTCTTATAGCGACCTACAGATAGTTGTTTCGGGCCTAGCTGTTTGTGTATGTGAATTTATAATGTTTGTAAGCGCATCCACGATACAGTAGAAATTCCCAGTTTAGGGCAACGTTCAAGAAATGGTAACTGCTGTAAATACCGTCCTAGAAGTAACACCTACTACCTACTGTTCGAAAAAAGGCTGTTGCACACTTTATAATAAATAGCTTGTAGTAGTAATTGGCTAGTCTCCATTAAATTTAGCCACGGTGGCCGATTTTTTTTTATGTCATTGAATAGGAAACAAGCTGACAGCCCACCTGATACGAGCTCATTTACAAAGAGCTCTACTACTACTAATTTGGGAGAAAAAATTATAATAATTCTTCATAAATTCATATCTGCCTTTAAAACTGCCCCGTTAGTCGCAAGCGCGACTGCTGAGAGAGGGAACCTGGCTAAAACATCTCGATTCCTCCTATCAGTCGAGAGCCTCCTGTTAGCTAATTCACCGAGGTAGATTTTGACATAATCGCACTACCCCTCCGGCCCGTACATGGTTTTAAACACTAATTATTATTCTTTCGTTTTTTGTTAAAGATAGGTTTTAAAGGACCTGTTGCTTTGAATTCCAAGAAATTTTACACGTTTTGTGGCGGTGCCATTATTGGAGTAAGTAAACTAGTGACTGCTGCGCACTGCTTCGTCAGCGAAGTTACCAGCTACTGGTTCTTTAAGTAAATGTTTTATTTATACTTATATTTTGCTATCAGAGGTGTACATTAGTACACTTCTGCCTAACCCTTCGGGGAATACAGGCGTGATGGTAATTTGCTATCAAAACAAAAGCATGCCGGCGATCTGTGGGTGTACATTGGTACACCTCTGCCTAACCCTTCAGGGAATACAGGCGTGGCGTGGTGTGTTGTAATTTGCTATCATGGAACAATAATAATATTAACTGTTAGAACAATCACAATTTAATGTCAGTCTCAGTCTGTCAAAAATGACCCCAATATACTTACATACATTGATAGTCGGATTTGTGTCCGGTTAATGGCAATAGGCTCGCCTCCTATTGCATTGGACATAAATAGACCGGCGCACTGAGGGTGTACATTGGTACACCTCTAACTAAAGCTTACATTGTGTGTTCAATGACCTTCACGAACAATGATAAAAAGAGGGATTTCCAAACCAGACCATCAGAGCTGGTCGAAAATCAACTGATTACGCGATTTAAGCGAAGCCGATTCCGTGTAGCCGAAAATAATGCTAGCATGGTTGATAGTGTATTAATTAAATTTCAATTGTCCAGACGCACAGTTATAAGAAGTTTACAGGACAAATATGCAGTTGCAGCAACTCTACGAAGTATTATTTATGAGAGACAAGAGAATGAGCAATGGAGAACGTTACTTAACGTTACTTATCCTGAAGAATACAGCTTCCCGGAACATGACATAGCTATAGTGGTAAGCTATTCTTAGCCCGGTTATACACGTCCATTTTTTTCACCGGACAACGGACGGTTTTTTTTCGCCGGATTCGCCCTGGTGTATGGCTTATAATTAATGTGTGTACATGCACTGGATACCAGTCCGGTGACAAATTTGCGCCGATTTCATTATTATTTCATTAGAAAAGCGGCCTTAAGTTGCTTTTCCACTAGAGATGTACTATGAAGCTATGCGGCAAGAATGTTAAAGCGAAGCGTGGAGAAACTAATTATTCCAATCCGGCACCCTGCTTTTTCCCCTGATGAGAACAGATTGGAAAAAAAGTTTGATCTGTACCCCTGATAGCACCGAGGGGGCAGTTCGAACTTTATTTACTCCTAGTGTTTCTCTTATCACTTTAAGGGGGATTGATAGGAGTGTAAAAAGTTCAAAGTGTCCCCGCAAGGACACAAAGCAGGGTGACAATTTGGAATAACTCCAAAAAACGTGGCCTTATTGAATCAGATTCTACCAGTGTTATTCTATGTAGTGTGCAATGAAAATGATTGGTGGATATTAAACGCATTCATAATACCGTTGCACAGCACTTGTATAAACGTTGAGAAAGTGCACAATTTTACACAAAAACATTATTTGTTATGCTAATTTGCTTTATTTCTTTTCGACAGTTTGTAAGTGAACCTTTCAAATTAAATGATTATGTAAAACCCATTAACATTGCAAAAAAGTTTGTGGATTATGACGGTACCAGCTTGGTATCGGGATACGGTCAACTTTCGAACAGGGTAAGTGAGAGTAGTAACAGGGTACTCTTAGACGCATATGAAGTAAGTAGATTATTTCTCGCTCGTGGCTTACCGTTTAGACTGGAAGCCTACCGGCCAAGGATGCGGTTCTACTTCAGCTAAGCTCATCTAGGCTAGCAAAAATAATAATGATTCTCCTTATCTTTTGTCTTATTGCTTATTATTTTAGCATTGTAAATAAAGCAATCTTATGGAAGTAAAATTAGACACATCTTTAGCAAGTTAGCTTAGCTCATGCGGAACCACAGCCTAAGCGTCTCCGCACACACCGATTATCGGTCGTGTGCAGACACTCTTAGTAAGGCGGGCTATTATCGGGCCTGTATAACATGTATAAAAATATAGTAAATTAATATTATTATTTATTTATTTTAATATTTATTTATTTATTTAAAAACAGTAAGTATGGAGTTTCTTGCCTAGTCTTCTCCATACGAAACTACCTTAAACAGGGGCATCTAAATTAGATTCTTGCTTCTTGTTTATACCATTCAATGTAATTGAAGTCAATGATTTGACTTTGACCTCAATAAATAATTGTAATGTTTCAGGTAACATCAGACAGCTTGTTAAAAGCGGATCTGTTAATGTTGACTTATGATATGTGTTCTAAACTTCACCCAGAGCAAAATATGATGCGCACGATATGCACGATAGCAACCAGAACTGATATTGGATTGGTAATGAAACCACACAAATATTTATCGTAAATGCGGGTTGCTTTACCCCTATAGGGATTTTTTTTCTTAAAACGGAACAACACATTCTTATCACTTGAAAAATTTTTGGGTTATGATTTTGACCAATAAATAGATATACTTACTACTTGCGTAACGTGTGTACGTCTACGTCTACGCAAGCGGTGTGTCCTGTCACATACAGTTCCAGTTGACGGGCCTGGTCTAGTGGTTAGTGGCCCTGGGTCGTGGGTTCGATTCCCACCCAGGACAAACTTTGTGTGATGAGCATGATTGTTTGTTCTGTGTCTGGGTGTGATTTATCTATAATATGTATGGATTTATAAAATTATATAAGTATGTATATCAGTTGTCGGGTTACCATAACACAAGCTCTGCTTAGCTTGGGATCAGATAGCCGTGTGTGAGTTGTCCCAAGATATAGATATAGATTAGGGTGTCCCTTATATGGGTGAAAAAAATTTTTTTTTAGATATCGAAATACATACCTTCTATTTCTTTTTAGACTACCCAGACTTACTTTAATACAAAATTTCATCTTCCTACGTCAACGTTAACCCGTGCCGACAGAACTCTGAAGATTTTGAAAATTTATGTTTAAACCCTTCAGATACATCACAGATAAATCAATTGAAATATTATTTTTTTATGAAATATTTATTAAAAGAATATAAAATTACAGATCAGGCAGGATTTTTCTTTTAAGGTTCTCTTTTTTACAGTCTAGATACAGATTTATATGCTTTTGAACACAGCGTAACACACGCTGTTGCTTCGGAACGGATGAAAATTGAAGAATCTATTTTTTTTTACAAAAACAAAGAGAAGCAGGGCGTCCCAGGTGTTTAGCGGGTGTAGGCAAAACGTTAGCCGAAAAAGAAGACAGCTAAAAACAAAGTAAATGAAATGAAGAGAAAAAATTATGTGAGCAAATGAGTTTAAGAGGTTTAACGTCATCTGTTACTACGCAAGATTCTATTCAAACGCAAGGACATCACGATCAACTTACCTGCTCTGGTGGAAGTCTTAAGGAACCCTTGGCATCCACCTCTCAATTGGTAAGTTCTGAAGCTACTAAAAAAGAGGAAGGAAATACTTTATCACGCCTAAGTTAGTTGCAGCTTTGGATAGATGTTAATTAAGCATAAGGGATTCTGTCTATATACTTCAGGCAGTAGTAGAAGCACTAGATCTTTACTGTGATTATTTTCCGATAAACAAATCGTCGAATATAAAACTGTTGACAAATTGATCTCCAAAGCAGCCCTGAGCAAGTTTAGTCAACATCTTTGGTACATGTTAGAAGAAATTGCCGTTTTAAAAGTTTCATATTCGACGATTTGTTTATCGGAAAATAATCACAGTTAAGATCTAGTGCTTCTACTACAGCCTGAACTATATAGACAGAATCCCTTATGTTTTATTAACATCTATCTGAAGCTGCAACTAACTTAGGCGTGATAAAATATTTCCTTCCTCTTTTTTAGTAGCTTCAGGACTTACCAATTGAGAGGTGGTTGCCAAGGGTTCCTTAAGGTTTCCATCAGAGCAGGTAAGTTGATCGTGATGTCCTTGCGTTTGAATAGAATCTTGCGTAGTAACAGATGACGATAAACCTCCGAAACACATTTGCTCACATAATTTATCTCTTCATTTCATTTACTTTGTCTTTCCCTTTCTTCTTTTTCGGCTAACGTTTTTCCTACACCCGCTAAACACCCGGGACGCCCTGCTTCTCTTTTTTTTTGTAAAAATATTTAGATTCTTTAATTTTCATTGGTTCCAAAGAATCAGCGTGTGCTATATGAAATAAATTATCTAAATTGTTTTTAAAGCTTTTCTCACAGCGCTTGTAAATATTTTGTTTTTTTTTTTTTCATCTCCCTCCTGGCATGTTGATGATCCACAAGTATTTTTACACAGTTAGGTATAGCTCTGGTAGGGATTCTAGCTATTTCCCAAAATATAATACACTCCCGAATAACGACATTAGCGTTTTCACTAACAGTCATTTAACTTAGCGCATGTTAAAAAAAATACTGAAAGAACTTGACGATTAGACGGTAACTTTGCGCCTGTTATTTGATAATTTACGTCATAAACTAAGAAAACACATTTTTGAATGCTTCTTAATTTCTCTGCCATCTTTTAAATGTAAAACAATACGTGTTAATCGCGGGAATAATTGAGAACAAATAACAAATGCCGTGAATACGCACCGTTACTGCCGCGCAAATGTATGAAACATGATTCGATGCAACTCGGCACGGGTTATCGTACTCCAAATAAGGTAAAAATTTATTTCCGAGTGTTTTAGAGGCAAATGAACAAAACTAAGACCTATGCGTTAGAAATTTAAAACTTTGAAAAATAAGGGACACCCTAATATAGATATATACATTAGAACTCAGTGGCACGTGCACGTTTACGCTTACGTGTACGCATACGCATCCGGTCTGCACGAACCTTAAACCGCCATGTTTATACGTTAGATAAAAATTATCTGACTATTAAAAAATTGCCCTTAGGGTCATAAAGCCACACGGATGGGTTTTAGTCAGTAAGAGCCAATCACTCCCTTCCGCACTGCCAAGAGCTGAAAAAGCCTTTTAATCATTTTCCATTTCTTAAAAAAAATTAGGTCAGGAGTCATTTTTTTTTTTTTTATAGACCGGAAATCATCAAATAACTTCCCCCGCCCTGGGCGGGGCGAGAGGGAGTGTCAGACTTTTACTGACTAAAACCCGTCTATGTTCCTTCATGTGCCCTTTGCGTTCCGGGGGCGCGGTATCTCTTTCGAACAACCCGCAGCCCCGGCAGGCATCGGCCCTCAGTGGCCCCATCCAAGTTTGCTGACATCTCTTTGAGGCGCGCGTGGAACACGAACGCGCCGTCGACACGGTCTGTCGTTATTCAGTTAACGTACGGACGGTGAGCTACCCATTGCTCACCGTCCACAGACCCGACTGCCAAGAGCTAAAAAAGACTTTTGATCATTTTCCATTCTTAAAAAAAATTAGGTCAGGAGTCATTAAACCGTGATCTAAAACCTTTTTTTTCTGATGCCGTGCTTTTACTTTTAAGGGTGACTCTGGCGGACCGTTAGTCCGTACAACATATTCTCAGGATTTGGAAGGCGAGAAGTACAGAACTTTAATTGGTATTGCAAGTGGGAGTTATGCGGGCATGAATTCTTTCTTCGTAAGAGTGTCGTCATATCACGATTATATTGCAAGAAATCGCTGTGAGGGAAGCAAGAGTACTTTTTATTTTGTTGTTAACCTCTTTATTTTATTACAAAATTATATTGTTATGTAGTTTTCATTTATTTGTTCGTTTTTGTAACTGATTTACCTGCGTAAAAAAATCTTTACTTAGTAGTTTTTCTTTATAATATGAGAGAATAAATCCACAAATATAGAAATAATTTAGTTTATGCGAAAATGTTAGATTCTGGGGGCCTACCACTATCTCTTAAAACAGTACCATTTTAATATTACTTTGCAATTTTAGTTGTTGGATTGTTAACTCTCGGCGCTGAGCCTAGCGTTGAAAATCCAACAGTGCGCAAGACTAAGTAATATTAAAATAATACTGTATTAGGATAAGGGCCTCCTGTTCAAAAAAATATTGATTTATATGTGGGTTTCAAACATACATACGTGCCATTACGCCGCTATACCCCGAAGAGTTAGGCAGAGGTGTACCACTGTACACTCACAGTCCGCCGATATGTTTTAGGTCCCATGTAAAAGGGGGAGAGCCTATTGCCACTAACCGGGCACAAATCCCAACTCCGAGCTACTACTGAGAATTTCATAGAAAAACCCAATAACACTTTGCTCGACTTGGGCAATGACTGCTACGCTAGAGGTCTTGGGTTCGAACCCAAGACCTCTAACATAGCACTTGCGCTTCACTAGGAACCACTAGGCTAACGAGGCAGTTCATAGCTACACCTTTTATTTTACATATTATACTCCAATAACATTTTACACTGCCACTGCATATGTGTGCAATTGATACTTTGGGCAGACCTTTTATTTTAAAGATACTAATTTTTCAAATAGGTACGCTTGCACAATTTTTTACGCTTGATTAAAAGATGGAAAATATTCCAACAATTAAAGTATTTTGATGAAAAATAGTCATTGAGTAAATAAGTTCGTCTATTGGGTGAAGCACTTGATAATTCCATGGACGTTTTTTGTAGGTTTTCAAGGTGTTATCTGCTGTCTTCTAATGTCAAGTACAAGGAATATTATGTCTGTGGTGGCGTAATGTAAACGTAGTATATACTCTCTGGCGTAATGTTAAAACAATAGAGATAACCTCAGCTCCACTAAATTTGAAGTAAAAATAAAATGAAATTTTAAGTAGAAATAAAACAAAATTTAAAATTTATTGTATTTCATGTTTTTTAAATGTTTGTTATGTATTATTGTACAGTCACAAGTATGTGTTTCACATTTTTATAAAATCTGGTATAAACAGTACCTTTGTTACTATTATAAATTGTATTATTATTATTTTAGCTGGGCCACCCGCAGGTTTACAGAGACTTTCATGCGGTAGATAACAATAACGGGAGTCGTCCATCCTATAATGTTTCAAAGTATGGAGAATATGAATATTTGTTTGTTCCTCGTATAGTCAACGGCTGGAGAGCGGATTTAGGGGATGTTCCTTATCAGGTACAAACAGTGAGACACTTTACTAAACTTGCTTATTAATTACTAGTTTCCGCCCGCGACTTCGTGCACGTCAAAGTTAATTGTTATTATCCCACGGGAACCGATATATTATTATCATTTATTCATTGATATACATATTTAATACATTTTTAAATATTAATATAAAAAAAATAAAAACATTTAAAAATATAAAAAATAGTAGCCCACTGGTGTCGGGAACAGGGTCCACAGCCACCGGTGGTCAGGGCTCCTGAGAAAGGAATCTCCTAACGATACGCGCCGTGTCCAGGAGAACCGCTTTCTGAATCAAGCCCTTGATCCAGCCGCCCACCGAGAGCCTGCTAAGATGTTGGTCGAGGTTCTTGACAATTAAGCCTTTGGCTAAGACGATTATTATTATTATTATAAATATTTTTCAGATATCTTTGAAGACATTAATAAGCAGATCGAGAAGAGAGTACGCAACTTTTTGTGGCGCAGTTATCGTAGCTGAGAGTAAGTTGCTTAGTGCCGCCCACTGCTTTGAAGAAGCCGCAGGAATAAGTAGCTGCCATAGCCTTCTCCATCCCGGGTAGGTTTGACAGCCATTTTTTAACTTTCTGCGTTTATGCAGTCGCCAATAATCGTTAGTCGACTAACCAGCATTATTATCACCTGCTTAGTCTTTTGGGGTCGGCTTTCATGTCTAACTGGATGCAGCTGAATACCAGTGTTTTACATGGAGGATTGCCTATCTGACATCCACAACCCAGTTACTGGGCAACATGATACCTCTTGGTAAGACTGGTTGGCAGACTTTCTGGCCTCTGACTATCCGTAACGCCTGTCAAAGATCAACGAATGGCAACCGGGACCAACGGCTTTATGTGCTTTCCGACACACAGGAGATATCAAACCACCAACTTCCAAACTCCAGGCTATTACTGAGAACCTAATTAATGGACAAATCTAATAACACTTTTTGTCCGTCCTGGGAATCGAGCCCAGGACCTCACACAGGACACAGCAGTCAGTCGCGTGGTCTTTAATTATAATATTGACCTAAACCAAGCAAGACTTATATTTTTTTTTCTGATCCTTGAAGTTAAGCACTTATTATATTTTTTTGTAAGCAGATTGTCGATTTTAAATTAAGCAAGGTTAGTGATCAATGCTCGTGCATTCTCAGTATGAGAAGAGGCGTTTGCCGTGCAGTAGGACAATAATGTTTAACATATCGCTGTCGGTACTTTAAGCTAAACTGAATTTTAATTGGGTTTATCAATACTAATCGACTGCTACGCTAGAGGTCCTGGGTTCGATTCCCGGGTCGAGCAAAAAGTGTTATTGGGTTTTTCTATGAAATTCTCAGTAGCAGCTCAGAGTTTGGATTTGTGCCCGGTTAATGGCAATAGGCTCGCCCCCTATTACATGGGACCTAAATATACCGGCGAACTGGGGTGTACATGGGTACCTGCCTAAACCTTCGGGGAAAACAGGCGTGATGGATGGATGGTGGTTTATCAATACAAAAGTAAAAAAGCAGTACACCGGGACGGGGGACTCGGAGATCGGGGTACTCAGAGGATAATCCTATAAAACGTATCTAGGCTCTAGAAAATAAAAACAAAAATAATTAATAGTAGAATAGTGAACATTTGACCGGTTTTTTATTAATGAATACGGGTTCCAACACCGAAACACGATGAAAGAAATCCGCACTGGTTATAAAGTTATCTTGTTTATAGAAAAGCCTCATATGATGTCCTTCACCGCAAATATGCTGTAGCTGGTAGCCTAAGAAACGTTGCAAAATATCGAGGGGATGGTCAGTATGGGTATGATCAGTGGAGAACATTGCGAAGTGCAACTTACCCAAAAAAGTACAAATTCCCGAAACTAGATATAGCAGTCATTGTAAGTATGAATTCAATATCACATTATCATCTATCTTTTTTTATGGATGGGAAATCATCAAAATTAAATGACTTCTTCCGCTCTGGGTGGAGCGGAAGGGAGTGTCAGACTCTTTCTGACTAAAACCCGCCCATGTTCCTCCTATTGCCCATTGCGTTTCAGTGCCGCGGTGACTCTTCCGTACAAATCCCGCAACCCTGACAGGCTCTGGCCCTGGCGCTACCTGCCCTTATTCCATGTTACTTGGGTTTGGCGCAACACGTTTTCTTATGCCGTGCCGTCCTTTCAACCGGCAACTTGAAGAAGCTCGTCCGAAAAAGTACTACCAGCATACCTATTTCGCCACAAAGCAGCGTTGCTATGTTCCGGTTTGAAGGGGACGGGTGCTGGTGTAATTACAGGCACATGAGACATTTCAACTTTATCTCTAGGATGGCAATGCCTTTGTAAGGCCTGTGGTAATGCAGATGTCTATAGATAGCGGTGACCACTTAACACCAGGTGGGCCACCGCCGCCGGCTTTTTCGCCATCCAATGACACAAAAAACATTGACTCCCTTCTCTGTCATATCATTTTCCACACAATCCATCCATATTTTCTTTTGCCTTCCTTTTCCTCTCCATTCCACTCCTCCTCCATTCTACCCGTTCATAACTCTTTTCGTCACATCCATTTCATTCCACCTCTTCACATGCCTATACCAAGACAAACGGTTCTATTTCATCTTTTCAGTAACTGGCGCTACTTTCAAACTTATCATATTGACCTGAGTTTTTAAGGGTTAAAATAAAAGTATTCGCGCCAACATTATTACATCTCCTAAGTACATTTTTTTTATTTGTTTTAATATGTTATTTTTTCTTTTCAGTTCGTACACTCTCCTTTTGTTTTCGATTTTCGATTTGTTGGCCCCATTCCTATGGCAATAGCACACACAGATTACAGTGGTCAATGTTTAGCCTCGGGCTTTGGAAGAACGGGGCCTGGCAAATATGTAAGAGCGTTTATAAATCTATGATACTATACTAATATATAAAAAAACCCCTAAGAGTTTGTTTAAACATGCTAATCTCTGGAACTACTCATCGGATTGGAAAAAATCTTTTTCAATAAAAAATTAGATTGATGAGTACGAGAGAGATCAGAGCAGTGACCAAAGAGTAACATAACGCCACTGAAAACAATCACGCAAACGAAGTCACAGACGGAACCTAGTTAACTATATTTTTCACTAAATAGGCACTTTTTCACTATGGGACTTAATTATGTATTTCCTCATAGGATCAAGCCCACCATCTGTTATTGGCGCATTTAGATATAGTGCCAAATAGATTGTGCAGTAGATTACACCACAGAGAGATGTCAGGTTTTGTTTGCACCTCTTCGCACCTCACAGACGTCGGAAAGGTAAGCGTATTTTCTTGTAAAGATGGTTCAAAAAGCGCGGGCGACGCGAGGCGTGAATTGAATGCTTGAGACTTAAAATTAGTGTAAGTAAAAAATACTCTTATCATTCAGCAATACTGTGCAATGTTGCACTAACAAATATTTCAATTCTTGTCCCGCCAATATTTAGCGTGAATGGTCAAGATGCGCGAGGATGTCCGAGGCGAAAATTTAAATATTTGTTCGTACAACATTGAACTATATTTCTGCATAGATGGGGTATTTATTACTTTGCAGGCCGAGACGGCGCGGTACAACTTTTGTTGTGAAACGTCAGTGTGATTTCAATTCTTGGTTATCCAATCGATGCCTCGCCGCCGGCCGGTTTGAAACCACCTATCACAAATTGTAACTTTTGAATGTAGTTTTTCTTAAATTTATAATCTTCTTATACTTCATGGTTTGTAAGGTCAAACTTTACAAGTAAGAGATCTTGCGCAACACGTTACCAGCACCACAACCAATGGCTGCTGTATTTAAATAAAAATATTGCAACTCAATAGGCACGGATATACTTGACTTCAACGATCTTTGTTTAAAATTGGCAAAAAGAAAAAGAAGGGACCTATTCCTTTCTTTTTCTTTTCGTGACGATTGACTCTTATTAAATTTTGTCCGAATCAGTATTAAGCAACCTGTTTCAGCTCTATCATTGTCTCGTTAAGATTTTGTATGGTGCAGGTGGTTGTAAACGACGGGCAGCTCACCATGGTTTCTTGTAATTCCAAACACTACCACAATGAACTGCCTCGTTAAAGCTGGTTCACATTAGGTCGGACGGACAGTTTACCGTTGACCGACTGTCGGGTGTTGCTGTTCACACTAGACGCTGCCGACCCGACCTAATGTGAACACCACTGACGGTACGGTCGTTTTACTGCCCGGATCGTCACAAAGCAGTCAGTTTCAAAGATTTATTTTTATATTGTTCACTAGTTTTATCCCATAATAAACTCCTGTCTTCCACAAGAGAAATCAAAACTTCTGTATTTATTTCGCCCTCCATATTAACGTGTTTTCTCTGCATACACGTCGACGAAACTGCTCGCGCGAGTGCCGAGAGCGGGGAATGAGCGGGTGGAAGGGTAGCGGGCGGGTGGCTCCGCCGCTTCGCGCCGACAAATGTGAACGGCGCTATACTTGCCAGTACGCCAATATTATGCCGACCCGACAGAAATCGTGGCTGAACGTCCGGTAAAAGTGTCGCCTCCGTTAGTTTTGTCGGGTCGCCCATATGTGAACGGCGCTATTGAAATACATATGCCAATATGGATCCGACACTTTTGTCGGCCCGATAAAACTGTCGTTCCGACCTAATGTGAACCCGCTCTTAGTGGTCCTAAGCGCGACTGCTAAGCTAGAGGTGTTGGGTTTGATCCCAGGTCGAGCAAAAAGTGTTATTGGGTTTTCCTATGAAATTCTCAGCTAACTCCGAGCTGCTACTGAAAATTTGTGGCAAAACAATTGCCGAGGAGGCCATTAACCGCCCGGTTAATAGCAATAGGCTCGCCCCTATTTTCATGGGACCTAAAAACATACCGGTAAACTGTGGGTGTACATTTATACCTCTGCCTAAGCCTTTGGGGAATAGAAGCGTGATTGTATGTACTACCACAATGAAAGATATTTTAGCATGTATCTGTGTTTGCAGGGAGATTCTGGCGGGCCTTTAGTTTGTGCGGGAACAGGTGATCCTAACGAAGGGGCCAACGGAGTGTTGGTTGGTATTGTCAGCGGACACCGATCAGGTGTCGGCTCATTCTTCACTAGAGTCTCTAGATACAGAACCTTCATCAAAAACGTGAACTCTTATCCCACCTCTATGTACAAATGTAATATGCAAACTTTTATGACCATAATAATGACGTTAATATACAAAATGTTTTTACTGTTTTGTTGTTTTATTTTCTTCTTTTAGATTCCGATGGTGCTACGTTTTTTTTAATGTCATTAGATGGCGATGGTGTCATTGGATGGTGGGTATGTTATACCGGCGAATTGAGGGTGTACATTGGTACACCTCTGCCTAACCCTTTCGGGGATACAGGCGTGATGGTGTCATTAGATGGCAAACAATCCGACGGCCCACCTGATGTTAAGTGGTCATCGCTGCCTATAGACATTTACAATACCAGAGGCCTTGCAAATGCGTTGCCGTCCCAGAGACAAAGTTGATGTCTCATGAGCCTGTATTTACACCGGCACCCCATCGGACCCTTCAGTCCTTGCCACTGGTCCATAATAAGAGCGCCACCTTCACCTTTGTTATAGAATGTATATCTGTCTTATTTAACTACCGATAATGTTGATTTTTATAATTGCTGCCCAAACTCAAAATCAAATCATTTTTTTCATTAAGACCATATTAAAAGGCACTTTTGAACGCTAATAACATGAAAAAGAAAAAAACAATATTAAATCTAGTTGCCCTTTCCAAAAGATAGTTTCGTATAGAGAAGAATGGGCAAGAAACTTCATTTGCCCTTTTACGTGGTTAGCTTTCGTTTGCCAAGCTTTATTGGTAGGGATTCCTTGCAATATTGCATTCGGGGCCAGATAGCAGATCATTCCGTAAAATTATAAATTATTTTAAGACGACATCACCTGAATTCTCCTCAGTGCTAAATAAAAAACAAGTTGATGATAAGGCTAATTTCAAAGCTGTCCGGGAGAACTGTACGGGCTCCCGGAACGGAGATACGTGGGAGGCACTAGAACATCGCTTCACAGCGATGCGGATTGGTCCGTACGCGACCCGCTCCAGGTTGAGTCTGTACAGCGCCACCCGCATAATACCACAAAGATTAATCAAACATCTAAATCATCGTTTCAGAACACTGGTGGGGTCCTGTAAGGGACGTCCGGGAGCCCCGTACGCTTTTCCTGGACAGTTGTGAAACCAGCCTTAATAAAACAACAAGAATACTCAAACGCTATGAAGTAATCATTTTAATACAAACAATGATAACAATAAGCATAAGAAATCTGTCAAGAAGCACTTTGCAACCGATATCTGTTATCCATTTATTAAATAAACCGACCCGCATGTGAAGGTTCGGTAGGTCGACGTTGATGATTGTGGTCACGCCGACTAATACTCCTTGATTAATATCTACTTCTGCCGGATCACCAGTTTCATAGCACACTAAGCTACCACCTTCAGCCTCCTATAAAAATGGTGGTGTTTTAATTTATTTGTAACCCCCGACGCAAAAAGAGGGGTGTTATAAGTTTGACGTGTCTGTCTGTGTGTCTGTCTGAACCTATGTATTATGTCTAAGAACACTCGCACATAAGTCACCTTTAATACAAAAAAAAACTAAATTGAAATCGCTTCATCCGTTCGGGAGCTATGATGCCACAGACAGACAGACAGACAGACACGTCAAACGTATAACACCCCTCTTTTTGCGTCGGGGGTTAATAAATAAAATACGTCGCGTTGGGGGACCGCTCGGGACGGTCGTATCCTAAATGCAAAATCGGTCCCCCAACGCGACGTATTTTATTTATTATTTTTTTACTTTTTAAAGGGCACCTAGTATTTTGTTTCGGGGGTTTTTTTTATTTTTAATTTTAACTAGCTAACGTGGTGCAAAGTTCCGGCTTCTACGGCCCGTTCACGACCTTGCCGCGGTGAGCGGCGGCTAAGCGCGGGGTGGCGACACGACTCGCCGCTCAGTGCGATCGTGGCGTGTTTCATACATTTTAATACATTTGATTTTACCGCTCGCCGCGCCGCGCTTAGCCGCCGCTCACCGCGGCAAGGTCGTGAACAGGCCGTTACGGTGCTATTGTGATTGGTCGCTGATTATAATAATAACAACATGATTTATTTATCAGATCTAGATTTACTACACGATAAGATACACATTTCATTGTCACAATTCAGAATATTTTACTCCTTCTCACAATGAAATATGTATCTTTTCATGTAGTAAATAAAGTTAAATTTTGAAACGGTCTATTAAAATGTGCGCGCAACGTCACGTCGCGTCGCGTCTCGGAGTAATTGACCCTTAATGGAAGACTTCAGTACCAGTCAGTCAACAGTCGCTCTTTTGAACATCCAGTAAATAAAATAAATACGTACAGAAAAAGCATTTGACATCCGAGTATCGTATTGTGTGCACATAAACACTCTGCAGCTTCGATACAATATGCTTTCACATTCGCTCCTCTGTAGCATCTCAACCTCTTCGGTGTACAGGTACCTAAATGTTGACCAGCTCTGAAACACAATTTTTTTACGCCGGTATTCCCCTAAGGTTTAGGCAGACGTGTACCAATGCACACCGTTTACCGGTATGTTTAGGTCCCATGTAAAAGGGTGCGAGCCTAAAGCCTTTAACCGGACACAAATCCTAACTCCGAGCTGTTACTGAGAATTTCATAGAAAAGCATTAACACTTTTTGCTCGATCTGGGAATCGAACCCAAGACCGCAAGCGTAGCAGTCGCGCTTAGCACTATTAGGCTAACGAGGCAGTTACCACCAGATCAATTAGGCTTTTCTGTTTTTTTATTTCCTTTCCGAACCTTAATGTACTAAATATTTCACCTAATCAAAATTATGTGAAATATGTAGTATTAATTAATTTTTCAAAGAATCTACAACATATATAATAAAATCGTAACGGGGCCAATTCTGTACATTCAATATTTTTTATAAAGAGTAATTCTCACATGTTAAATACATTACACTGAACCCAAAAAAATGGTTTTTAGAATTTTTGTCTGTTTGTTTGTTTGTTTGTATGTACGCGCATAACTTTTTAACTCCTTCACCGATTTGAACAAAACTTTTGGCATTGTGTTGGCAGTAACCTGAGCTGTGATCTTAGGTCAATTTATTACGCTATGTCACATAGGGGTTAGACAGAAACAGTATGAACAGAACACTATTAACTTAAAAATACTGAACGCGAACGAAGTCGCGGGCAACAGCTAGTTTTTAATAAGACTTTACCCTTGTAGCTTTAATGGCAGTAGCGGTGCAAACTCCATCAAAGTCATGGTCCGCACTCGCGTAAGGTATTTTGTTCACGTAAATGTTGAACACCCAGGGTTCAGTCATTCTCTGAAAAACATACAAAAAATACTGATAAAAAAAAAAACTATACAAAATGACTGAAAAGTTTGAAAAATCAATTGGCCGCTAAAATAATAAACATTTAATAATATCGTGGAGATCTGAAGGGGAGGCCTATGTTCAGCAGTGGACGTCCTATGGCTAAGATGATGATGATGATGATGAAAATTGAAAGGGGTTCCCATATTAAACACGTGTTATTTTGTGTGTAGTGTTTTTGTTTAAAAACTACCCCGATGTTCCTTTACCTCACTTCAGTCTGAGATTCTGGTAAAAATCGGTTCCCTCCGAACTATACCAAATAAATTTGGTTATTTTTGCAGACCAGTGATAATCAAACGACCAACGTGTAATACGATTCGATTTTGTTTTTGAGGATGAAGTACTTACTGATATAAGTGTAGTGAGTTAACAGTTGATCTTGGGTCTAATTAAGGTGGCCACTCCTGATGTAGACCATTCAAATGACTACTAGACACATTTCTCTGGAGAGCAAGGGGTCTTAACTTCTATACCCATCTCAAAGCACTGAATTTGGTGATAACAGCAACAACAATGGGTATATGTAAAGTGACTAGCCTCTATCCCTTTTAAAAAAGGAAACAACTTCCGTAAAACCTATAATTACTAAAAAAGTCTTACTGCAATAGCAAGGTTGTAAGCAGGAAATCTATAAAACTTCTGCGAATACAAACGATCCATTTCTCGCCATTCTTCGCCCTCTCCTTTAGCGTTTTCGTTTCCAACAGTCTTCAAGATGCCAGCCACAAACCTAATCGAACTCATGCAGTGTTTTTCGCTAGAAATAAGAACATGGTTATTAAAAGTAAACAAGAATACAGAACTGACGGAGTGGCGCATCTTTTAATCATAAAATGAGCTATGGTATAGTGAAATCTAACGCGCCATATGAAAACTCCAATTTAAATGCAGCGACATCTATCGCGCCACATACAAACCACAACTGATATGTAGTGACATCTATCGCACTAAATGCAAACTACAACTTACATGCAGCTAGATCTGTCACGCCACAAACCAACTACAACTGATATGTAATGACATCTATCGCACCATTTATGCGAACTACAACTATCGTTACCTATATCGCTATCTAAAAGTTCTTTACATATTATATAGCACATTAGTACCCATAGTGCCCTACTACAGATGATGTTGACACGAAAAGGAGACCATCTCGTGTAGGCCATTCAGAATTTAACTACCGTAGGTATTGTACAAATATATGTGCTTTCATTTCTCTTCTTACCCACCGAAAGTAAACCGATTTCTAATGGCTAAGGAAAAAGAAGCAATCAGACAAACTTCTCAACGCCACTCCGTCAGACAATATCTACTATCTAAATACTTAGTGATCAAAAAAGTTTTAACTCACAATTTTTTATTAGTTAGAAAACAGTTGGCTGAAGTGAGAACTCTCGTCTCTGTGATGATACTCCCAGCACAGAAGGCCATATATAGTGAACCATTAGAACCTGTTCGCTTGAAGATAAGTACCTTAACACAAAGAAATATTTTAAAACGTCATCTTCTGATCTAAACCCAAATTTAACTTTTTGGGATGGCATCTTGTCAGCTGCTTAACCGGCCTTACCTATGGAGCCTTAAAAGTTAAAACCTTCAGCTAGAGCTTCTAATTTTAAAATGAAGCGATTGTAAGGGCATCCGCTTTGAGGTACTAACGAGAGACCGTGTGTAGCGCGATCGTGTTCCACGCGCGCTTCAAAGAGGTGTCAGCAAACATTCGGATGGGGGACTAAGGACCGATGCCTGCTGGGGCTGCGGGTCGTTCGAAAAAGAGATTCTGCGCTCCCGGTAAAAAGACACAAGATGGAACATGGGTTTCAGTAAAAGTCAGGGAAGTCATTTATGATTTCTGATCGGTAAAAAAAAGACCTCGGCTTAGGGCATCACTGGTGAGGACAGTAAGGAGACAGGCTTGATTGAATCTCGATTATAGAAAGACAACTTTAAAGTTACAGGCTCAGCAGCGTTGGCTGACAAGAAGGGGTCGGAGCGGGGCCGGATGGGGACATCCATAGCAACGGGTCTCGGCGGTGAGAACGGAATGACAGCGGTCTGTGTGTGTTCTTACGTAGTGAAAATGAAACTTCGCGGCGAGCCCTTGCTCGTATTTACCTCGAAAATCTTTTTACACTTATTATAATTCAAATCTCTTACATTATGCGGCCAGTCCCCTGGCAGCGCCTCTTGACCTAAACCTCGTGCTCTACTGCGGCGGTTCCAGAGGATCTGTTGGTTTATCATTTAAAACTTACAATTCACATTGCGTCGTTTCATAGACAAACAAATATCTGCTCACAGGAAACGTCTCATATTCACTATCACTTGAGTACATACCATCACGCCTGTATTCCCCGAAGGATTAGGCAGAGGCTTACCAATGTACACAGTTCGCCGGTATGTTTAGGTCCCATGTAATAGGGGGCGAGCCTATTGCCATTAATCAGGCACAAATCCTAACTGCGAGCTGCTACTGAAAATTTCATGGAAAGACCCAATAACACCTTTTGCTGGACCTGCGAATCGAACCCAAGACCTCTAGCGTAGCAGTCGCGCTTAGGTACACTAGGCAAACGAGGCATTTCACTTGAAGTTATTTACAAACATGATAACGGACAGGAAAATAATGATGTTCCTACACGATGCATGTTACTGGAGCGTGTCGCTTAAGCGAGCTACTTACTCAAGTAACTTGTAAGTGTAACGTGTAGAGGCATCATTATTCATTATTAGTGAGCCAAATATTTTTGAATAGGTACTAAGTACAGCCAGTTTTATTAGCGTTATTACTTTGTATAGGTAATGTCAGAAAATCAGAATGGCCCAATTGATAAAGCGCCCGCCTCTCATGCACGCCGCCGATGGTCTTTGGTAGTCGGTTACAAAATGTATCAAATGGACTGCAATAGAAATTAGCTACAAGAATAATGTCTATCTATACATTTAAAGGAATAACCATGTCAGAGGCTCTTGAGGCGGTTTAGAAACTCGTGACACTAGGGTGTGTGGGGTCGTTTAGACCTAACTGTCCACACGATAAAGAAGAAGGGAATATAATTCATATTTATAACATATTTAAACTGTACCTCTGCACGAGATCTTAAAGTTACATTATCCGCAATTGTGTAGGCACATAATATGGTTCCAATAAATAACCCCAACAGAATCACCTTTGAAGAGTTTTAGAGATAATTTGCGTCAAAAGTAATTAATGAAGGAATATGTACAACACAATATTGAAAGAATAACATGAATCAACTTTAACTCTTCATTATGAGCTATTGTGGAGAGCGTTGTTGTAAATTGTAATAAAAAAAATATCACAAATAAAACGAATACATTCGCTCACATGATGTATCTGACAGAACTAACAAGAGCTGACAACTGACAAAAGACTATAGTTACAAGAAGCACTGACAAGATATAGATGTACTAGAATCTCATAGCAAAAAGAGTCGGTTAAAAATATCAAGATCGCATAGTATAAGTTCCTTGGTTTTTTTTTTTTTTTTTTTAGAGATGGTAAAATCATCAAATGACCCCCCCCCCTGCAAATTAAGTAATAAATAATCTCTCTCTTGCCTTCATTGGCCGGTTTGAGTGGAGATTCGCAAGAGCATTCGTGTTCGGGGGAAGGAAGTGTTTCACTAAGGTGCTGGTAGGGATCTTGACCGTACTTCCGGGATTGTCCGGATAGCCTTGAAATACCTCTCCACTCCTCAAGCACCTCAGTCTGTGTTGCTCTCTTGTCACTACGTGCTAGCGGCCGTTTTAGGGGGCCCATTTATCGAGTGTGCTAGTCACCCCCTGCCATTTTATCTGTGTCATAAAAACATTGATTGGCAGGGGCCATAGTCCTTCCATAGTGTCAGAAAACCAGTCCATTCAAGCAACCCAAACCCATAGCCCTATTTTTTTTTGTTTCCATATTCTGCAATAGTCCTGCGCCAGCCGGGGATTGTCCTTGGGTGCATTTGCATAGTGCAAACAGGGATAATTGTCGGCTGGTTTCCGTTTCAGTGTAAAGCCATGTAAGGGGGCTCTGCGAGTTGGCTTCGGCTCCTCGTACGCCTTTCAAAGGTCCGGGACCTTAGGGTACCGAGATTGTTAACTAACTAAAAAATAATAATTTACCATCACGCCTGTATTCCCCGAAGTGTTAGGCAGAGGTGTACCAATGTACACCCACAGTTCGCCGGTATATTTAAGTCCCATGTAATAGGGGGCGAGTCTATTGCCATTAACCGGGCACAAATCCAAACTCCGAGCTGCTACTGAGAATTTCATAGAAAAACCCACTAACACTTTTTGCTCGACTTGGGAATCGAACCCGGGACCCAGCAGTCGCACTTGCGACCACGAGACCAACGGGGCAGTTATTATTTTATTTCTAATTTTATTATTTTACGCTTGTACAATAATTTGTACCTGTTATGTTACCTCTTCACCACCTTTGGTTGACTGGTAAAGAATGCGTAGGGCATTAAGTCCGCCTCAGTAAATTTTGTTGCATAAAATTTCACATACATGGATACATAAACTCACGCCTTTTTCCCATGGGGTTAGGCAGACATCCATAAAGTTTTAATAAATGAAAAAGACTCAAAACAAAAACATAAAACTTAATTGCTTTATTAGCTTTAAATATTGCAGTACTTTTGGAACATTAGTTAAAAATACTTCATAGTTACTGTAAGTGCGAGTACCACACTCAAATCCCACACAAATAATCTCCAGACCTGGAATAATCAATTTGTAAGGAAAAATATCTCTCTAAATACACTTATTAGTAGACAAAATACAAGTTGTTTGCAGCGAAAAGCCAATTTTGCCCCAACAACCACAAAATCTTAACAGAAAATAAATTAATAAAATATCACAATAATCATCACTGTCATTTCAAACTCCTTATAGATCCTTCGCATTTTTCAATTCATCTGGCGTTTCTTTGTCTTCCAAACCCCACAGATTTGTGCCATCACCAGTCCGTTTCGCCCTGAGTTTTATCATATCTTGTGACACCGTCTTCAGCTCATAAGCCCATCCAATCCAAGCGAAAAAGTCTATGAACTTGGTCGTCAGATTAAGGCTATTATTTCCAAGTTCGGCTGCACGATAATCCCAAGGGAATACATGATGATAGTTATGGAATCCTTCACCGCCGGTCGCGATGGACACTGCGACATTTTGAGCTGGTAAGATTTTCTTGTCGTAAGGCTTATTACCCCAGATATGTGCAGCGCTGTTTACTAAGAAGGTAATATTAAGGTTCATGACGTAACGAAGCATGGTGAGGTGCCATGCAACAGTCCAGGTTTCACCCCAGAAGTACACAGGGATTAAAGTTGGTAGCCCGAAGCATACTGCTCCGATGAAGGGTATTGCGTACCTGTAAAAAGAAAGTTAGTATACCAGGTAAATTTTTGGGATGGGTCACTGAGGGCAGGTACTTTAACCATTACAGTTATCAGAAAACGTTCTTAGGAAACCATCCACAACTTTTTGAGCTCTAAGGTATGAGTACTAGAAATTACAGAAATCACCAAAAACATTTTCCATATATTTTGTTACGAAATCAATTACGGGAAAAGTACAACTGTACGCAATAATATTTCCTGAGCACTTGGCTAGTCTCCATTGAGAGCCTCCGTGACCGAAATTGGTCTAAAGAATATTATAATTAGGCGTACCAAACTACACCCACAGTTTTCCGGTATATTTAGGTCCCATGTAATAAATCCAAACTCCGAGCTGCTACTGAGAATTTCATAGAAATACCCAATAACACTTACATATTGTTTGTTTTCCCTAATAGGTAATATAAAATTGTTACACTTACTTCTTTTGAAATCTCAGCACTGGGTTGTTGTATATATCAGACATATCAAGTTCCTTTCCACGTTTCTTGACCTCGGGGTGTTTTCTCACGAGCAACCACCCAACATGGGAGTAAAAGAACCCACGGGTTGCATTATGAGGATCAGCATCAGTGTCACTGTATTTATGATGGAGCCGGTGGTCCCTCACCCAATCAATGGCCGAGTTTTGAAAGGCAATGGAGTTTAATACCATCAGAATAATTTGTAAGGGTAGCTTCGCTTTGTATGTTCTGTGGGCCCACAGCCTATGAGCACCAGCAGTGATACCAATTTCAGCGAACACGAATAGAACAAAACCTGGAAAAAATATGAATTTAATTTTAGAATCATATCAGTAAGGTGTCTTTGGGACTAAAATGATGGGCAGCACTTTATACAATTACCCATTTTAGAAAAAAATATGTTATTGAAATAAACAATGCATTAACCTGTAACACGAAATTAATTAACATAGTCATCCGTGTGCATACATGTATGACTTAGTTAGTGAATTATTAAATAATGGAATTAATTAAGTATTAATTAGTATCAAGATGACCGTATTCGGACGTCTCGGACAGAACAGGTCGTTCTGGTAAATATTTTACAAAGCAATAATTGGGTAGATGACACCACTAATCAATTGACGTACTTTTTATGAGCTGTCAAAACGCCATTCCCCCATAGATTTTCTATGACAATACTCAACTATGACGTCACTTTTTTGTCATCTCAATTCACTAACTATTTCTTGATTTCAAAGCAACTAAAAATCGATTTTTATAGTTATTTAAAAAATCATCGGGTTTTTAGTGCTAAAATTAAATGTTTTTTTGTAAAGTTGTTTCTTGAAATTATTGGTTAGTGGTGTCATCTACCCAATTATTATTAAAATGGCATCTACTGTTTTATGGTGGTAGATGCCCAAGTTATCATTCCCCTCGGTCGTCTCTCGGTTAACTAAGTATACCAAAGGCCAAGACGTAACGCGAAACACGTGTATACAAATAATAAAATAACTTAAAAAAAAAAACAGATAGGAAAAATATGCTAATGTTACCTACATTTTGAAAACCGGCATAGTGCGAATCGAATTCATACTAAAAGGGTTCTGTATCATCGTACAATATTGAACTCTACAAACAAAAATACTTGTTTATTTTGTTTATCCCTGCAAAAAATATATCTTTAATTTTCAACTTTAATTATTCTCAATTATTAATTTATAAAACATAATTAAAATTATTTTTTTAATGTTTATATAAAAATATAACATTGAGAATAAACAAAATTAAAATTAAAGACATATTAATTGCATAGACAAATTAAATAAACCAGTCTGAAATTAAATAAATGAAATAAAAAGAATAACATCTTTGTGTTTTTTTTATTAATATTTAAAAATGTAATTTATATGTTATACCTAAGAATAAATGATAAAATCTATTTTATTTTTATTATTTCTTATCTTATTATATCGGCTAAAACAGCACACATACGGATGCAAAAATTCAAGTGTCTATCTTTTTACAGCCCTGTTGCAGACAGACGGTCAGCGGAATATTAGTAAGACGGTAGCCTTAGTATCTTTCTGTACGAAACTCTTAGAAGTATCTAGAAGACGTTAAAACTCATTTCAGAAAATTTTGTTTATTTTTTTTTTATATCTTTGGATGGCAAACAATCTAACTGCCCCCCTGATGTAAACATATAGACATCTGCAATACTAGAGACTGATCACTGACTGACAGATCTGAAATACCAGATGACTTGCAAATGCGTTGCCATCCCAGAGACAAATGAGAAATGTCTCATGTAATTACTCCGGCACCCTTCAAACCGGCTAAAATAGATATGGTGGTACTTCCCGGGACGAGCTCTACTACTATGTACTAAACGGCAACCGCTCTGCTCTGCTTTTACTGTTGAGCTTGGGATTCTGGGTTCGATTCCCACGTCGGGCAGAAAGTGTTATTGAATTTTGGAAGTTGCTAATGTGACACCCCTGTGCCTCGGAAAGCACGTAAAGCCGTTAGCCCTGAACCTGATCTCTCCCCGGCTATATCGGATTGCCGTCCTATCGGACTATGAGAGTTAGGGAAGTGGCAGTGCACTTGTGTTTGCGCCCACACTAGTGCACTATAACATCTCCTGCTAGTCTGCATTAAGATTAGCCGCCGTGGCCGAAATCGGCCTGGATATACCATCACGCCTGTATTCCCCGAGGGGTTATGCAGAGGTGTACCAATGTACACCCACAGTTCGCCGGTATATTTAGGTCCCATGTAATAGGGGGCGGTCTGGAGTATAAATACATACTGAACTGCTTTCTACTTACTGAATAATATTGATGTCCATTTCGCAGAAGTGAAGCACAAGTAAACGCCGTACAGAGCAGCTACATGCCAGTACCCAAATGTGATAAGGTTCGGGTACACTATATGAAACTTCCTCGGCGCTGCTTGAGGTACCAGCAAAGTCAGCGTTGGTTCCTCTTCCCCTTTCGAAATCGTAGTCGTTCGGACAATCTGGGCCATTTTTCAGTACTGCAATAAATTAATGTGTTAATTATTACACTTGCATTGATTTGGGAGCGTAGAGCTATTCGGGGAAATATCTTGATGAACTGTAAAACCTTAATCGCTTTTGTAATTATCCCTGACTGGGTTAATTATTTAATATTGCTAATTATTCGTGTCAATCTGTCTTTTAGCATAGTAAATTAAATATTGTTTTTTCTACTGTTTCATGCATTTTATCAGCTGAAGAGTTTGTTTGTTACAATGCAATCTTAGAAACTGCTGTTGAAATGCTGGTGAGAAAGGAATAGACATTCAGTAGGCTAAATAACGCGCGGGAAAGAAAGCAATTAATAAAAATAAATAATAAAACCGCGGGGTGTTGCCAATAATATTATATTAGGGCGTGTATTATACCATACAAAATTGACCTTGTTTACCATCCCCAAAATAACTGTAAAAATATGGGAAAATCTTTTTTTTATCACACTTGAGGAAGTACATAATTTTAAAAATACATTAAAAAAACGATAAATACTAGGTTGGTAGGTAATCTAGGTATAAAAAAGGAAATAATTATCAGGTATACATAATTATATAATCTTTTGAAAACTGCCAAAAAAAACTTGAGCTTATTCATGACGGCCTCGTTCCCAATTATTACAGGCAGTGGAGAAAATGAGTCAAATATCATTACAATTTTGCTAATATGACATTTTTATTTTTATTTACCACTGGCGGTTCACCCGCGGCTTCGTCCGCGTGGCTTATTTCACCCAAGTTAAGTTACGTCTTTGATTACTACTCCGCTCAAATGAGTCGTAGCGTGATGTTATATAGCCTATAACATTTCTCATCAATCTAGCTTTCATATACAAAAATAATTTTTTCAATCCGACTGCTGGTTCCAGAAACTAGCGCGTTTAAATAAACAAAAAATGTATTCCGCTTTATTATCCGTATTATAATATAATATTATAAATGCGAAAGTAACTCTGTCTGTCTGTCTGTCTCTTCTTCACATTTCAATGAAATTTGGTACAGATATAGTCTAGGACCCGAGAAAGGACGGGCCTGTTGGTCTAGTGGTTAGCGGCCCTGACTGCTAAGCCGGAGGTCGTGGGTTCGATTCCCACCCAGGACAAACTTTGTGTGATGAGCATGATTGTTTGTTCTGTGTCTGGGTGTGATTTATCTATTATATGTATGTATTTATAAATTATATAAGTATGTATATCAGTTGTCTGGTTACCATAACACAAGCTCTGCTTAGCTTGGGATCAGATAGCCGTGTGTGAGTTGTCCCAAGATATTAATTTATTTATTTAAAGGATATAGGATAGTTTTCATCCCGAAAATCCCCCGGGAACGGGAACTATTCATCCACGCGGACGAAGTCGCAGGCAAAAGCTAGTATTCATATAAAAAAATAAAATTAAAATAAAACAAACACGTGTAAACCTCTTACTCATAGGTCATACAAGGTCTAGGCCACGTTTTAATTTTTACATAAAAAATGCGTATTTTTGAAAATTTTATGGCATTTTTAATGACACTTTAAAGTTAAAAGGCGTCAATTGGTAATTTAAAATAGGGTCGGGGTGCCCGAATTCCTATCTGAGAATAAAAAAAATAGTTCGTGGCGCCCTCCCCTTTGAATTTTCTTCATTTTTTTTTATAAACTGAAATGCATCTATTGTTTTAGTGACAAAATCTTACTTCTTACTATTCTAAGTACCTACTAATAATCCTGCTAATTTGTAAAATATTATAAAATGCGAAAGTTTGTGAGGATGGATGTATGGGTGGACGTTTGTTACTCTTTCACGCTTAAACGGCTGAACCGATCTGGATAATATATAAAATAATTAATTAATTAATTTACTAATTCACACCGGGCGACACTTTTTATTCATCTGAGAATGATAATAATTATGTCGTAGCGATCGATCTATTAATTAGATGATACAAATTGATGACAAATATAAACTTTACTGACAAAAAGAAAACAAAATTCCTTAATTTAATTATTAAACTTAGATACATACCTATCTTCTTTCAATGTTTTCAATTTTTATTTTTTTTAAATAGTGTAGCACTATCAAAAAAGCCAATCAGTCCAATCGATAATTTCCCAGTAAGAACTTAGTAGGTACCTGTTTACTCTTATAGCACGAGTATCTGTACTAGCCACAGTGGCGACGATCGTATACAATTGTTTCAACGCAACTAAAATAGTCAGAGCCGTAATTTCCTCCGATTTATATATGATTATTTATGACAATTATGTACAGTCAACAACAAAAATTACAGTGCCTTTAAGGCGATTCGCACACGGCACCGCATCACGGAGCGTAGCGCGTGAGTGTGTGTTCTTACGTTGTTTGCAAGTATCTGCGCTTGTATAGAAAACACGCGTAGTGCAACACACAGAAAACGTATTTACGCGAAATCTCAGCGCTAAGTCGCCACGCACCTCGGAGCGTAGCGCGGGGCAGTGTGTGATTCGCCTTAATTTCGATAAGCGAAGGAACAGACAGTCTTTTTAATGGATTTGTTTGTTATTGGCACTAGTTTACTGTACTACGGTACTACTTTACGTATATGACTATTTTTACCCAAAAACGGCACAGCCAAAAGAAAGGTTATGATTTTTGGCGGTTTATGTGTGTTTATAATATGTATAGCGTATTTATCCTACACTATACGTCGAAATATAAATTAATAAACAATAAAATATAATTATTATTAGGCAATATAAAACAACAAACAAGATCAAAAAATCAAAGAAAAGGAATTCTCAGTAGCAGCTCGGACTTAGGGTTTGTGCCCGGTAAATGGCAATAGGCTCGTCCTCTGTTACATGGGACCTAGAAATACCGGCGAACTGTGGGTGTACATTGGTACACCTCTGCCTAACCCTTCAGGGAATACAGGCATGGTGGTATGTACGAACAGGATCAAAGCCGCTGACTTTCAAAACTAAAGTTATTTTTCAGTTTGTGGTTTTTGTCTTTTTTACATAAATGTTTTGTTTTTCACTTATAAGTAGGAATCTACTTCCATTCATCCAAACACATAAAGAAATGGTAACACTACGAAGATTAACAAGGTAAACACCACTGAAAAGTCACAATTTCGTTTACTCGGTAGTTTTTTTTTTTCAGTAACCTATTTTGATTTAAGAGTTAAGACCCAAACCACTATACCGATTTTGATAATTTTTATATGGAACCCAATCTAAAAACACATTCTTTCAAATGAAAAAGCAATTTTACTAATTAGTTAATAAACGGTGGAGTTCCGAGGTAACAAACATAAAAAAGAAAAACATACAAACGAAAGAGAACCTCCTCCTTTTTTGAAGACGATTAAAAATTAGCTACGCAATCTGCCTATCAAACTAAGTAATATTGAGAAAAACAACTTTTATTTTTGGTGTGAGAAACACTATGATATCTCGGAATAAAACACAAGCAAAATATTGTCCTACGGGACAACAGTACAGGGATTGTGGGGGTAATTAAACTTTAGTAATAACACTAAAGACTTATTTTCGTAAATAATAAAGTTAATATTTCCATAACTGGAAGGTTCTAGAACACAATGACAGCAAGAATATTGTAAGTACCTAATTTCTGGCTACTGTGTCTTAAAAATAATAATTTGTGTTTTTATTTAATACATACATGAAATTTTATTCAATATTCTTAAAAATAGAAATGATTAGCTTTAAAGTGAGATTCTCACGATATCACTGCGATTATGATATCAAACTTCTCCATCTTAAGTGCGATTGTAATATCTATTCATAAGTATTACTGATTAATCTCGAACACTATCTGCCTAAACTGTCTCAAAGATTTTGAGATTACAAACAAACAGACAAACAAAATCATTATAAAGACATTAGCTTCGTAAATGTACCGATATTGGATTTTTTTACCAGACATTTTGATAAACGATGGAAAAATTCTTAGGAATAATAAAAAAAACAGCAAGCAATCGTTTGAATTGCCTCAATGCCCAGTAAATTACAATAGGAGCCATTTTGAATCGACGCAGGTAATTCTAGCACCTTCCTATCAACATTGCGTCTTCCGCGTAGATTTTGGACTTTAAGCCCCTTATTTTAAATTTTTGAAAACCCTGAATTTTTTCAAATATTTTCTATTAAAATGCCAAATACCACGGTACCATCAATTTTGCTTTAAAAGTTTTATAATTTCCAAAAACATCGAATAAAAAGACAGACGTGTACTTGTAGGTACTTATTCATTTATAATCATGTAAGTAAATAACTTTTTATGATAGATAATTATGGTATAAAACAGCCTCATTAGCCTAGTGGTGCTTAGCGTGAATTCTACGATAGAGGTCTCGGGTTCGATTTCTAGGTCGAGCAAAGTCTTGGGTTTTTCTATGAAATACTCAGTAGCAGCTCGGAGTTAGGTTTTGTGGCCGGTTAACGGCAATAGGCTCGCCATCTATTACATGGGACCTAAAATATACCGGCGGACTGTGGGTGTGACATTGGTACACCTCTGAATAAACCTTAAATAGTGGAATTTAAAAATTGTTTTACCATCTTATTATGTAAGTAGGTACTTACCTATATTCTGGCAATAAATAAATTTCATTTCATTTCGAGAAATTAATACTTACAAGCGTGATGGTATGTATATAATTATAGTATATTGTTGTACACAGTTGGCACAGTGGCTGAACTATTGACTCCTGCGATGCGTGTCACGGGTTAGATTCCCGCACGGAACAAATATTTGTATTGCCTACAAGTAATTGTTCCGGGCCTGGTTGTTTGTCCATGAGAGTTTATACAAGGTTACTTTTTATTCGCCTGCCATATTTCAGGGGGTTAAAGTACTCATGAATACGAACAACTTTTGCTAAAGGACCAATCCAGAAATATCTGCGGGTTGTTCGAAAGAAATACCGAGCCCCCGGAACGCAAATGGCACAAGAAAGAACATGGATGGGTTTTAGTCAGTAAAAGTCTGACACTCCCTCTCGCCCCGCCCAAGGCGGGAGAAGTCGTTGGGTGATTTCCCATCGGAAAAAAAAACAGAAATATATTTTAAAAAATTCGCTGTTCCATACATTTTGATCGTATTGTAGATTTGTAGGTAGTACATTTTTGTAATCTGTTTTTTTCTGCAACTGATTTTTTTTTTCATATTTGGTAGTTGGTTCCATTGTAAAAGTTGTTTATATTCGTAAGTAGGTACTTTCACCCCCTGAAAGATGGCAGATGAAAGAAAAGAAACCCTGTTGTAAACGCACCAATGTTACAGGAAAAATCCTAGTGTAGGCAAAAGTATTATTAATAACTAGCTGACCCCGGCAAACGTTGTTTTGGCATTTTTTTTTTGTGGTATGAAAAATAGATGTTGGCCGATTCTCATAGATACCGGATAAGCACAAAAAATTTCATCAAAATCGGTCAAGCCGTTTCGGAGGAGTATGGCAACGAAAACTGTGACACGAGAATTTTATATATTAGATTGATCCTTTAATTTGATAGTTGAAAGTGGGTTGATTACCGACGATAGGTTAGGCATTAGTTTAGTTAGATTTTACTAGTTAAACCTAAACAGGACACGGTATTTAAAAAACGAGAATGCTAATAATTCCTGTTTTAAGTTGTTGACCGCTTTACCGAATACGATGTAATTGAACTTGTCTAGTCAACCTTATGTACTTAGTATCGCATTCACGTGGAATCCTGTATGTCCTGTATACAAGGCATATTATTACTAAATTTTATTTTAAACTAGCTATACATATACCCGCGGCGTCACCCGCGTGGTCCTTACATCTTTGGTTACTGCTCTGCTCGTAGCAAGATGTTCTATACGTATGAACCTCCGTCTTGAATTAGGTACTCTATCAATTTTTTTACAAGCCCGCCACACTGTTCCCAAACCACTGCAACTCCAGTAACCCAAAATCAACAGTGGCGACCACCAGAAAAGCGCCGAGCCAATGAAGCTCGATGAGTACCTACTCTATGTATTGATGAAAACCGCATTTACCTTTTTACTGCCTCTGTCATGTATAGATGACAAGCCAACATGTGCCCAGCACGCAACGGTCACGATCCCATGACAGACTATACGTGAAAAAAACTCCGAACTGTTCTTTAGGTTATTTAAGGATGAATTCGAAGCTTGGCGTTGAGGGCACGTTTTTTATTTTTTGGAGAGGTGTTTAAAAGTTTAAAATCTAGTACAGACAGCGGGAATAATAATCATAATCATCTTTGTTTTATATTATATAAAGAAGAGCAAGTATTGAGTTTAATTCCCATTCTTCTATAAACGAAACTAACTTTCGGAATGGGCCGCTAGATTTTATGTCTTTTTTTGTATATGACTTTTAAAAGTGCCTTTTAATGGTCTGAAATAAATAGTTAGACTTTGTATTTTATTAAAACTGGCAGTTGCCCAAGCTTTAGATTGGAAGTTGGAAATCGCTTCAGTAAAATAATTATAAGAAAATACCTTTTAGCATATTTTTTTAATGACAGATAACAAGAGAAACAATAGGATCTATTATGATCCTATTGTTCCTCTTGTTATTTGTCATAAAAGTTTTATGACTATTCGTAAACAAGCTATAAATTAGAGAGGTCTTCTTATTGATTGTTATCTCACTTAAACACTCACAGTTAGTTGTATTTCCTACTAATCCTTACTTACTAATATTATAAATGCGAAAGTAACTCTGTCTGTCTGTCTGTCTCTTCTTCACGCCTAAACCACTGAACCGATTTCTATGAAATTTGGTACAGATATCAGTTTTCATCCCGGAAATCCCCCGGGAACGGGAACTATCCACGCGGACGAAGTCGCGGGCAAAAGCTATATATATACATATAAATGCGAACGTTTGTTAGAATGGATAGATGGATGGATGGATGAATGTTTGTTACTCTTTCATTCTTAAACGGCTGAACGGATCTGGATGAAATTTGGCATTGAGATAGATTGGAATCTGGAATAACACATAGAATACTTTTTATCCCGGAAAAAAATATCGTTCCTGTGGGATAGCCAATGACGCGGAAGAAGTCGCGGGCAGAAGCTAGAACTTAATTATTTTTTTTAATTTGCTTGTTGCTGTGCTTCGTTTTGGAGCGTTTGGGTACCAGTGAAATTACAGAAACATGAAACATTTCAACTTTGTCTCTAGGATGTCAACGCATTCGCAAGACCTCTGGTATTGCAGACGCCTATAGGAAGCGGTGACCACTTAACATCAGGTGGTGATGTTTAAAAAAATCTTGCTTTTGTCGGGACTCCAGAATGGAAATTGGAAATCTATAACTTTATAATAAAACTAGCTTTTGCCTGCGACTTCGACTAACCTTCTTTATTTTTAAGATACTAATATTTCAAAAACGTTTGTCCAAATGTTTATTTTTTATAAGAATTAAATGAATTTTCTTACGTAACCCTAATTTTCTTATTAGCATAAGTCGGAGCCATATGTCTAGTAATACATATTATTATTTGGAATGTTTCAAACTTGCCCACTTTTTAATTAGGTACCTACATATTTTTTATTTTGTTTACTTTTGAAGTTAATTAATAATTTAAACAGTATACCAGTATCACTGCACTAATGAACTACATATGTACCACGCATTAAACAAACAATTAATTTTATTCTGACTAATGTATTTTGTTTGAACATACAAAGTATATTTCAACTTTGTACCTCTACACAATGACGTCATAGTCCTAACTTCTTCTTACGTCATGTTTTTGTCACGTCAGTACCTAGCATCACATTTTATTATCCCAGTATTCCGCCAAGCATGCTTTCTACAAAATTTTCTACGATGAGGATGGCATTTATTTTTTTAATTTATTTTTGTGTCTGGGTGTGATTTATCTATAATATGTATGTGTTTATAAATTAAATATAAGTATGTATATCAGTTGTCTGGTTACCATAACACAAGCTCTGCTTAGCTTGGGATCAGATAGCCGTGTGTGAGTTGTCCCAAGATATTTATTTATTTATTTATTTTATTTATTTATTAAGCTTGTACCTAAGTAGAAATGCCATCCTCAGCGAACGTTTGTAATCTAATCTTAGTGTCAATCTGGCAAAAATGCTTCTGATTCTTTTGACATTTAGTGTCCCTAAGATGAGGTTGCGTATGTTTTTAATTGGATAGAAGACACCATTAAACAATTATTCCGAGATACAACTTCACTAAAAAAGAAATTTATTTTAGCCCCGAAAACTATAAAATTAGATTTTTCGTTGCTTTGAAATCAATAAATAGTTAGTGAATTGATATGACAAAAAAGTGACGTTATTGTTTAGTGTTGTCATACAAAAATCTAAGGGGGGAATCGTGTTTTGACGGCTCGTAAAAAGTAGTCAATTGATTAGTGGTGTCGTCTTCCTAATTAGTACAATAAATCGGCCTGCAAATGTATGGATGGCATACAGAATGAGATCTGAGATGGATCATAATTTGTACCTACCTACTCAATAATACTCTTCCTTACTGAACCTCAATGAACACTAGCCAAGTATACAAAATAGTACAGAGCGCAACTGTGTGTGTATTTGTGTAACTACAGGTGCACTCCCTGTTCCCTTACTCTCTTAGTCTGATGGAACAGCAACCTCACATAACCGGAGAGAAATATGGCGAAGGACCTTTGCTTATAGGACAAGCCCGCCACACTATTGCCAAACAACTGCAACTCCTGAAAACCGGAATCCGAGGAGACCCCCAAAAAAGCGCCGAGGCAATAAAGCTCTACGAATCCCGGAGAAACGCAACGAAGTAAATCAGAAAAGATCACATACCATCAACTTCTAAATTCAAAATTACCACTGAAAAATTCCTAATGTCTAAACGACCTGGACCTGGATATCAAAACTAGGATCGCGCATGCATATACGAGATCAACGGGCTAGTTAACCCATTCAATACCAAATTCACATCAATCACAATCTTTAATCGGTCAGAACTATCTGTGAAACCCCACCTTAGCAAGTTATCTTAGCTTTCGATCGAAAGACCTTCAAGGAGACCTCGACAGACTGTACCTAAGTGGTATTTCCCAGTACTATATGATCGGAAACTGTAGGGTACATTACATGTACATTTCACTTTGATGTCGTATTTGACGTGAAGCTGCGTCATCTTGGATAGAAACTCTACATAATGTTTTCTAAACAAGGTCTTCTTCTTTTCTTATATAAAACTAGCTTCTGAACCCGCGACTTCCTCCGCGTGGCTCAGGAATTATGTAACTATCTATTGGTGTAAAAATGGTTAAAATCGGTCCAGAAGTTTCGAAGTCTATTCGTTACAAACAAACAAAAAAATCTTACCTCTTTATAATATTAAAAAAACCATCACGCCTGTATTCCCCGAAGGGTTAGGCAGAGGTGTACCAATGTACACCCACAGTTCGCCGGTATAACATTATTAGTGTAAAAAAAACATTGGCCCACAATAGGATTTTTTTTTGTATAGTGTGCGCATTTACAAACAAACAAACAAACTCACAGACACACACAACCAAATTCTAAACACCTGTAGATAGGCTATACATAATTATTTGTCCCGTCCGGGAATCAAACACAAGACACGCAGCGCAGCACCCAATCACTAGTTCACAATGTCAACTCACTACGCCAAGTAAAAAAAGGGTACAATCCTTTCAAACCTACCTCGGTAGTTGAATGTTTAACCTTACCAAGGTTACGTCCTAGTCAAAAATTAATTAATAAAATAATTATTCACTTTAAACACTAAGGAGACCTTTACACCGAAACATAAACACTAAATGAAGCCGGAGAACACAAGTCGACCCTTTTAACGTTTCATTAGTACATAGTCGACGGCCTACAGATAAATGGTTATACGTCAACTTTTGAACAAATTATATTGAATCTTATTCGACGTATCTGTTGCGGAAAAGCGTATGATCCGTTATTGTATACAATTTCTGGGAAATGTGTACTACAATTTCGGGAATAGATAGGAATTCTGTCATATATTTTGTAGTATGCACTTCTTGTAGGAAATATTTTTTTTTATTTTATTAAGGGCCGATTTTTCAATCGTCAGATAAACAGACAGATAGGGTTTATTCTATAGATAGCAAAAAAACCAGTTGTTCAATCGTCAGATAGGCTTTATTCGTCGAATAAACCGCTTACCTGAGGAATAAATCTATCTGACCATTTGACGGCCAGATAACCGTTTATTCCATAGATAAACGTCGTTTTAGTTTGAGGTTAGTTGTCGTGTTTACAAGTGTGTGTTATTAAAATGGATATTTTCGATGATATTGATGACATGGCAATTGAGGAAGAAGCCATAATAAGTGAATATATAAATCCAAGTGAAAGAAAAGAAAGAATTGTAAGACCGAGGGTCGAACACTTTAACGTGTGGGACTCAACAGAATTCCATCGTCGATTCAGACTTACCAAGGAATCAGTACAATATTTGCTGCTCTTGGTAAAAGATAAAATCGAGAGCAAGACACAAAGGTGAGTTATTATAAGCATAAACATACATTGACTTGGATATAACAAAAGAACTGCTACCTCAACAGAAGGTAGGTAAGTAGTTAAATAGGTTACAAATTTAACAAAAAATACCTACATTTTGTTTCAGAAACCAGTGTATTCCATCAATGTTACAATTGCTGATTACATTAAGATTCTTCGCCACTGGGAGTTTTTACATAACTGTTGGTGATTTCGGAGGCATTCATAATTCCACCACATGCCGTATTATAAAAAGATGTGCTGATGCTATCGCATCTTTGAGGCAAACCTTTATAAAGTTACCAAGAAGGGAGGATAAAAGAAGAAAAACTCAAGAAGAATTTTATAAAATAGCTAGGTTTCCTCGAGTGGTATCAGCTATAGATTGCACACATATAAGAATTCAGTCACCTGGTGGGAACACAGCTGAGGAATTCAGAAACAGAAAAGGATTTTTTTCATTTAATGTGCAGGCAATGTGCTCAGCTGAATTAATGTTTCAAGACATAGTTGCACGTTGGCCAGGCTCCTCCCATGATAGCATGATATTTGCTAACTCATCAGCAAAATTTCACTTTGAGAATGGTATATTTGGAAATGGGATTGTACTTGGTGATAGCGGCTATGAGAAAAACAATTACCTACTGACCCCTTTTCAAGAACCAAATTCACAAGCTCAAAGTCTGTACAATGAGTCACAAATCCGCACAAGAAACGTAATAGAAAGATGTTTTGGTGTGTGGAAGAGACGTTTCCCAGTTCTGAGCATTGGTTTGAGATGTAGATTAACACTGGCTCAAGATATAATCGTAGCATGTGCTGTTTTACACAACTTGGCTAGAATGAAAAATGAAGAAGAGCCACCGGATGATCCAGATGTACTAATTCCTCCTCAACCGGTGTTCCCTCCTACCATTGCTAATCCCACTAGGGTAGAAAGACACCTAACTAGAGATATTATATTACAATATTTTCAGTCTTTAATTGTAGAATAAGTATCTAATTATGTTAAATTAATAATCCTAATATTGTAAAGATTTGATGAATAAACTCAAAAACTACTTGATCAATTTTAAAAATTATTTCATTTCATTAGTTAATAAGTAATCTAATAATGCTATACTATCGTATATCAAAAAATAATGCTATATTATCACTGAGAGTGACATAAATCATAGTTTATAATCATAGTTATCATAAATCAAGTTTATGTTTTGCAGCATTCTAATTCTTACAGAACACAATGTTTTGCTGGGGTAATGCAATGTAGTGTTATGTTATAATAAAACAAAAAAAATATAAAATAAAAAGATTTATTGACACTTAAAAACAAAGCAATACTTTAGAATCATATCATATAATATAATTATCACTTCTAACCGGAGCATTTTTTAATTTTTCTAGGAGCACATCATGGATTTCTTGCTTCCTTTTCTCATCATTAACAAGATGTTTCATTTTTAACACATGCTCTTCTTCTTTAAATGCCTGCTCCTTTCTGGCAGTCTCCATCTGTAGCTGTACAAGTTCCAAACGAGCAGAACTTAATTTGTCGAGCTTTGAACTGACACTGGCTTTATTTATTGTATCTGGTCTTAATACATTTGACACTCTTGTTTTCAGTGCCTTTGGGTGCCATTTGTCCCATTTGTTTTCTAAAATCATAATAAAATAAGTTGAAATACACATATTCACACATTTAGCTATAACACATCTTATTGATAGTTATTCTTTACTGATCATAATTAAGTTTCTTCTATAATTATTAAACCACTACAACGCAGTTGTTTCAACAGTATTTATAAACATAATTATTGATTCAACAGTAGTTATTTAGATCATTCTTTTTAAATATAGAAAACAAAGTGGGTTACTGTTACTTCCAATATATTTTTATAGTAAAACTGCAGATTACCTTTTTGTGATTCATTTTCATTCTTAAAATCGAAATTAAATGACTCTTCCCCATCTGAAACAACCAATTTCATAACAATGTAGATTTGAAAGTAAAAATATTGGATAGGTATAAACAAGTCAAGTACCTACCAGGTATATTGACACTGATGTCTTGGTCGGTATCTTCTGCACATTTACGTCCTTCTTCAGTGTCCGCAGGTCTTATATGGTCTATGTCCATCAAAACAATATCGCTGATAGATATTGGTACTGAAAAATGTTCAAAATCATGAGTTATTTCATTCATCGATTTTTATTTGACTAGTAGGTACACCTCTGCCTCACACCCTTCGAGGAATACAGGAGTGGAGGTATGTTGTTATGTAGTAGGTACTTACCAGTTTGAACTGTATCACTATCATGACGAGATTCGAGCCCATTTATATTAGAGCATATGCTTATCACCTTTTCTTCGACATCTGTGAATTGTGGAGCGTTCGAAGAACCCCCTCCTGTTCTGTACATCTCCTGTCTTTGTACAGAGGATTTCTTCTTAGTACCTTTTTTAATTCCTTCATATTTTAACTTTAACGTCTTCCAAGAGCGCTCCGTTGTTGACACTCCACATGAATTGAAAGAATTTTCGATTTTCTTCCATGCAGATTCTTTATCTTTGTTTGTAACAGTGTCAGTCTTTTTATTTTCTATTATTTGTTTGAATCTCTCGACTAAACTCACAAGTAGTTGTACCTCAGCATTGTTAAAGTTCGCTGAACGCTCCCTTTTCTTGCTTTCCATTATTATTTCAATAAAATTTGAAATCACAAATAAAAACACCACACCAAACACAAACTCGTACGTAACGTCGTAACGTAATAAAAGTGACATGACGCTGCCGCTTGTTTGTTTGACATTGACAGCAATCAAAAAAATTGTCCGTCTCGTTCTAACATTCGGTTATTCCGTATATTTGTTTCACCTACCTGAAGTTAGCGTTTTCACAGACAAGTTATTCGGTCAGATAGCTATTCCTTAGTTATATAGCTATTGAAAAATTGACAACCACTTAACTGACGAATAAAGAGTCTAATAACTTTATTCTTCAGGTAGCTATTCGTGCTTTTATCTGAGGATTGAAAAATCGGCCCTTATTTATATTTTGTAAATAGTATTCAGTTAATTTCGTTGCGGGATCCAAGACAGTTGAATCGTTTCTCCGGGACTCGTCGAGCTTCATTGCCTCGGCGCTTTTCTTGTGGTCGCCACTGTTGATTCTGGCTTATAGAAGTTGCAGTACACTGTTCACTCTCACTGTTCCCAAACGGAACAGTGTGGCGGGCTTCTCCCAAACAAAAAAAAAATGTATTCAGAAACGTATTACATTTGGGATATTCGTATCCAGTATTTTTTATTAAAAGTCTTGATGACATAATCAGTTGTCAGTGTTGTCACATATAAATAGATGTGTGCTTGATGGGTCTTAAGAATTAATAAATAGCTGACTTTTAAAGTATAATAAAATTAGTAATAAACCCTATGAGAATTATATATTTAACGATCTCTTATAGTTTACAAACGGGTTTTATTTATTTTATTTTATTACATTTCCTAGTATTTTCTCGGAATTGCATACAATTCCTAGGAAATACATAAATTTCATCGGGAATGTGTGTGGGTTTTTGAAACATCATTTTACACATATCCTAAGTAAGCTCGGAATTGTATGCATTACCTAGGATTTATGTACAATTTCTAGTTTCTATACATTTTCGGGTAACGTATCTACAAATGCAGTTTCTGTATGAACTAGTATTGGTTCTTCAAGCAACTGACCTATTTCTGACTCAAATAGTTTTTATCTCTTTCTCTTTTGTTTTTAGATCTTGTATGTACCATATACTCAGAAATAAAGAATTATTATTATTTAAAAAATAGAGATAGGTATTCCATATTTAAGGGTATGAGAGCAAAGACTACTGTAGAATAACAAAATCCCAACCCACGCGTGAGATTCTTTTCTAAAGAAGATAATTTATTGCGATTACCAATCCTTTCGTCAACTGTACCTTGTACCTTAGAGATCATTTCGATTGACATATCACATAACTAACATAATTTGTGGCTAACAGCTGGTTGTGTATGTGACTGTGTGTTTGTAAACGCACTCACGATACAGAAGAAATCACTAGTGAAAAAAAAAGATATTCTTTTGGCCTATATCAGATACCGTTACAAAATACCTACCTATATACATTTTCCCAAGTATGTTGGGGTCGGCTTTCAGTCTAACTAACGAGATGCAGCTGAATACCAGTGTTTTAGTTGGAGCGACATTTTTTTTTTAAAGATGTGAAGTCATCAAATAACTTCCCCCTGGGCGGGGCGGGAGGTAGTGTCAGACTTTTACTGACTAAAACCCATCTATGTTCCTTCATGTGCCCTTTGCGTTCCGGGGGCGCGGTATCTCTTACGAACAAACCGCAGTCCCGGCAGATGCTTATGCTTAAAAATTACATAATACCAACTACTTAAAAAAAACATTTTATTTTTAATCACTTTTAGAGTTACACCATTTTCCAATAGAACGTTAATGATATCTTAAACGTCGCTCGTAACATTTCATATCTAGTAGGTAAGTAAACAAGCTCCCGTGTCGTGCTAAGTCGTACAAAATTGAAAAAAAGAACCACGTCATAATAGACCATGAGGCTATGGGATTAAAGTTTACTATCCCATATTTGTAAAAGTATTAAGCCTGATCAGAAATCAAAAGCGCCTTCAAGTTAACGACACCAAAACCCTATTGCACATGTCATCCCATGTCTAGAAACTAATAAATTGAGGTCAGACAACAAAGCACTAATACAACCAATATCAATAAATAAATGCATTTTAATTCAAATCAAATAAATTTGTTAGTAGGCACCTACTTAATTAAGGTTAATGATTTATACCTCTTGCGTTAATTAATGTAATCTGAACTATGAGCTGAACCAATTAGGATATATTCCAATAGATATGTACATGTGCTAAATAACATCATACGATCACCAATACGTCTGGAAAGTTCGATAAAAGTGGCAATATTTCGGTACTCTCGACAAAAGAGATAAGTAATAGGGTCGTCAGAGATGGCTGAAAGATTTTTAAAACCTTTTTGCATTAAGGGATCATGGCCGACCATCTGTGGCTGTAAACAAAATTCTATTTCCAAAGTAATTTAAAACGCAGAGGTAGTCTTTGAAAATATTTCGCGATTTTAATTAAAGACCTACACTGACCTTATTGGAAGGTTCTTCAGAAAGGTCGGGTGCTCAGTACTCGTAACCGGTATGCTTGTATGACCAGACGTATGAACTTGGAAGAGGCGAAAAGAGTTGGTGCAATTCTGCGGTTTCTGCCTACCGCTATGGGAAAAAGGCACGAGTTTATGTATGTATGTATGATTTTTGTGTCTTAAAAAACAAACATAAACTACTTTCCCTACTTTAAAACTCGTTACACGTGGAGAGTACTAATTGCTAATCAAGTTTTTTCAGGCGTTTTGATTCAAGTTTAGTTCAGTTTGCAACTTTCATTCGAAAATATCCATTTTTGCTATAAAAACTGCAAGTACCTATATTTGTCGACTCTGGTTACTTTTCCCTTTTGTTGCCTGTACCTACCTCTATCCTGGTAGTAACAAAAATACTTGATTGTTGCTGTTAGGGATTTTCAGGGTGAAAACCGACACCATTATTGGTCTTCTCAAAATTAATGTCGCATTTTTTTTTTATCGGGAAATCATCAAATAACTTCCCCCGCCCTGGGCAGGGCGGGAGGGAGTGTCAGACTTTTACTGACTAAAACCCGTCTATGTTCCTTCATGTGCCCTTTGCGTTACCGGGGCGCGGTATCTCTTTCGAACAACCCGCAGCCCCAGCAGGGTTAATGTCGCATTATGTTGTAATTTGAAAAACTAATTAGTTAATTGGAAATTTATCTCATATAGATGTGAAGGAAAATGGTTTATAATTATATTGAAGTCTGCATTTGGGAAATCCCATCGATCACACAATAAAATAAGTAAGTAGAAAAATGTTGATCTAAGTAAAAGAAATTAATAAAACGCTTGTGCCCAAAACTGATCCACGTTAATCGGTCGCAATCGCTCGCTTCATTGGAAACACCTGCCCAGGTAATCAAGTTCGCAAGGCGCGGTGGTGGGCAATGTTAGCACTGCGTGTGCGCAGCTCTGCCCTCTCGCCACACCGTCATCGTCCGACCGGAATGGCATACACGCGCGTGCAATCGCTCTTCGTTCTAACTTGTAAGTTTATTACATAATTTATATTTTACATTGTTTACATGATTTACACCTTGTTTAATGTGTTTTTTTATTAATGTGCGTTAATGTTTTCTAACTTTGTTGTTCGCGTGTGTTTTTATGTCAAAGTGTCGTTCTGTTAAATCCCAGAATTTCGTGTTGTGATTTTTTGTCTTGTGGTTATCGTGTCGTTTAATCTTTAGATCGATTTTAAATTGCATTTTTTTGTTTCTTTTAACTGATTTTAGTCCAAAGGTTTCAGGTACTTAATGATTTTCCGAGATTTACATTTCTTAAGTAAGTAGGTACATTCCTAAACAATATTTTTTGTGAACCATAATTGTTTTGTGTATTTGAACTCATGCTTTTTTGCTGATGATTCACATGATAAAAAGTGTTTAGGTAATTTAGTACCTACTTACCTCCTACTGTCGGTTGAATTCATAATAATTAATTGGTTTGTTTGTCGATAATTTAGACTGACTAAACCTTAGCTACATTCCTTGTGGTTGACGACCAGAATGACCTACTCAGGTGTACCTACTGTGGTGCAACTTCGGTTTTTTTCTTTAAGATCACTACTTTTTTAACATAACATGCCATCAAGCCTGTACTCTCCGAAGGGTTAGGCACAGGTGTACCAATCACAGAGGCTAGGCTATTGCTATTAACCGGACACAAATCCTACTCCGAGCTGCTACTAAGAATTTTATAGAAAAACCCAATAACACTCTACTTTCTTATCGCTTTAGATCTGGATTTAGTTCGGATGCCTACCTAGCCACTATATATTTTTTATTCCTTCTTCTAAATGACGATTAACAATTGACAATAGTTATGTATCTAATGTAATAAATAGTATAAGTACGTACGTAGTAGTAAGTGGCTAGCATATCAGCGTCACTTTCATTCAGAGAGTGTTTCCCAATTGTAAATATCTAGGTGTATTTCAACTAGGTCCATTCATTTTTGTCTGTCTGTCTGCTTATTCCGGCTAATCTCCAAACCGGCTGGACCGATTTTGACGAGTCTTTCACCAACAGATAGCTGATATATATATATATATATATATACCATTACGCCTGTATTCCCCGAAGGGTTAGGCAGAGGTGTACCAATGTACACCCACAGTTCGCCGGTATATTTAGGATATTTTACAGATAGCTGATGTTACAAGGAATATCTTAGTCTATTTTCATTTCAGAATAATAATCAAAGTTCCGTGAAAATTAAAGATAACTTGAAACCGACATATACGCGAACACATAAGTTAGTAGGTACATAATAAGTCTACAATACACACAAAGTGTATAAATCAATGATTATTAGGCAATTACCTACGAGGCGTTATTTTGAACGGTAGATTTAACATAGCCAACACACAGTTACGGCTCACTGTCAGTTATGCTAAGACATGTAACAACACTTGTACCTAGCTCACGAACAATAGCAGACATCGTTATGTAGGTAGTGTAAGGAACCCGCTCGTGTTGTTGAATGTTAAGTATTCTTACTATCTATACTGTATCTTTTACCTAGATCATGTCATTCTCATCTTTTACCTGTCCTTCCTGAGATCTTTGACAGTCGTTACGGATATTAAGAATCCTGCACCTGTAGCCATGTAACAAACGATAAACGCAAACGCTGAGTAGGCTTTAATAGATCTTCAACTTTATGTGCTTGGTTTTAAGTTGAAGATCTAGTGAAGATTGCCTAGCGTTTTCGTTCGTTCCAGTCGCTAACGCTTAGAAATCTTTAATAGATTTTCAACTTAAGGCTCTGGGGTATAAAGTTGAAAATCTATTGGTACTTACCGAGCGTTTACGATTATCGTTTGCGACTTGGCTAGGGGGGCCTGGAAGTCTTACCAAGTGTTGCCCAGTAGCTGGGTTGTGGAAGTCAGATAGGTTAGACTGGAAAACGACCCCACCATAGCTGGGAAAGGCTAGGCAGTAGTTTGCTGTATCTTATACATACTGTATACATAAACTCACGCCTTTTTCCCATGGATAGGCAGAATATTTGGATAGACAGATTCTGGGTAGGCAGAAACTACAGAACGCCACCTGCTACGATCCTTACACACTCCTTTCGCCTCGTCCACATTCATACATCTGGTCATACAAGCATATTTTTTACATATAACTAAAAACGTAGAGAATCTCCATCTCTGTCTCTATCACCCTCTATCTTTCTTTTTTTTCGTTTTCTTCTTCTACCTCAAAGGCCCCGTCTGCACCAAAGCGGAGAGGAAATGTCTCCTACAACCAATCGGCTTGCATTATTTCACATCTCACGGCTTAATTTTAGCACAACAAAATAGCATATTGGTTGTTTACGCGACATCTCTCCTCTCCACTTTGATTGCGTCTTAGAGTTCTTTCAATTTATGCGTTTGGTGTCGAAATTCTGCAGCACTGGATAGCACATATCCAGCTGTCTTTATCATACAGCAGTGTGATTCTGTAAGCCTCACTTCGTAATTCGAAAGCTGAATCCACAGTGAGATAACAAAATGGTATTCTGATAAACACGATCACGCCGCGCCGGTGACGTCACCACGGCGAACGAATACTAAACCAATGACAAGTTGATTCGTTATCGAAGTGAGCGCGATCACTTTAGTGAGACTCGTTTTCAAGTTTGTATTTTAGAGAATCGCACTGCGCACGCGCTGGTCCAGGACGACAAACGTCAATTGTACGAAAAATAACAATCGTCCATGTGCAGTCCGACAAACGGACAGCTCCACAGCAGTTGTAAAAGTTGAAAGAGCTCTTATGCCTATCCTATTCTACACCAGTTTTCCTACTGGAAAAATGATTTGATAGGTACTTGCAACACTTCGTGTGCCGTGCACTTGCAACCAAAAATCCTTTTGTTTGGTGCATCAAGCATTCAAACCCTAAGCTTCATATTCATACTTCTTAACCCTTCATCTTCTTACTTCTTAACTGCGCATGTGTAAAGAATGATATTTGTACTTAAAGCAAGGTTTATTTATTATCCACGGTTCCTAAATTGTCCATGACGTAAAACATGTTTTTCCTGACTTTACTTTTCGACCAAACCTGTTTCAATATTACTGAGACAATATTTTTATATTTGTGTCGAAAGCGTGGACTGTAATTACCTTATCCATCCATACATACATACCATCACGCCTGTACTCCCGAAGGGATAGGCAGAGGTGTAATAATGTAATAGGGGGCGAGCCTATTACTATTATATCCTAACTCCGAGCTGCTACTGAAAATTTAATAGAAAACCCAAAAACACATTTTGCTTTACCTAGGAATGGAACCCAAGACCTCTAGTGTAGCAGTCGCGCTTAGGATCATTAGGTTGTAATTCTCCAGACCGATTCCGGCCACGGCGACTAATCTTAATGCAGATTAGCCACGTACGCAGGAGATATTATAGTGCACGAGTGTGTGCGCAAACACAGGTGCACTCCCTCTTCCCTAACTCTCATAGCCCGATGGGACGGCAATCCGACACGACCGGAGAGAGATCGGGCGCAGGACCAACGGTTTTACGTGCTTTCCGAGGCACGGGGGCGTCACACCACCAACTTCCAAACTCCGGGCTGCTACTGAGAAATTCCTAACGGAAAAACCCAATAACACTTTTTGCCCGACCTGGGAATCGAACCCGGGACCCCTTGCTCAGCAGTCGCGCTTGCGACCACGAGACCAACGGGGCAGTCCAAAGGGTCGTGTTAACCGAAGTTTTTTTTTTTTTTTTTTGATCATTAGGTTAACGAGTAATTTAATAATATTGTTTTCATTCAAGTTTTCATGTCAGATTAACATTTGTTTAAACAAAACTCAAGAGTGATCTCGAAACAATTATTGTTTTACTTGTCTACCTTTATTTAATGATTAAGAACTAGCAAACCAGTATTAGTTAAACAAGAAAAGAATCAATCGAATGATTTTATTATTCCTTTATTATAATAGTAGAGGTATTTACATATACCTAGATCAGATAATAGTACAGTAGTAATGCTTTAGTACGAAACAATGTGATGTTTTGCTTTCCTATGATAATAATAGGTCGAGAAAGATGAGCCTACCACCATCTCTTAATACATTATTATTTTAATATTACTCTGCCTTGCGCCCTATTGGATTTTCAACTCTCAGCATCGAGATTATGATCAACAACTGAAATTACAAAGTAATATTAAAATGGTACTGTTTTAAGAGATGATGGTAGGCCTGATTAAGTATCTTGACTTGTAGATCCAGCTATTATAGTGCCGATAGCCGTTACAGCCAATGGCTTAATTGCCAAGAGCCTCGACCAACATCTAAGGAGGCTCTCGTGCTAATTCAGTATATTTTTTTTGTCATTGGATGGTAAAAAAAACCGACGGCCCACCTGATGTTAAGTAGTTACCAACATTTAAAGACATTTGCAATAGCAGAGGCCTTGCAGATGCGTTGCCATCCCAGAGACAAAGCTGAAATGTCTCAAGTGCCTGTAGTTACACCGGCAAAGCAGCGTTGCCGTGTTTCTGTTTGAAGGGTATGGGAACCGAATCTCTGCTTTGCGGCATAAATAGGTATGGTGGTAGTACTTCCCCGGACAAGCTCCTTCACTAAGAGCTCTACTACTACTACTGCACAGGGCCCACGTTATTAGAAACATTCTCTCGCTTTTATTTAAAAATGTAATTTTTATGTATGTAAATATTGTAATTAAATGAAATAGTAATAGATAATGATCTTTCAAACAACCAATAGGCGACAGTAGCATTGTATATTTAAATCTACACCTCTGTTGTACGTCTATGTTCTAAATATTGAATCACAAAAACTATAAACATTCTGTGGAAAGTTTAAAGTTATGCAAAGAAAGCGGTTTCCCTGTAACATTCAATGTTGTTTCAACATGTCATTTCTTACAATTCCCACCATTGTTTTAACTATGGGATGGCACATACTTTCTCATTGGAGGTCAAGCAAGTTTAAGTGTATACGTTTTATCTTTGAGAATGTAGGTACCTACATAGTTAAGTAAAAAAACCGGTCAAGGGCGGGTAGAACTTACACACTTATGGTTCCGTACCTGCAAGATTTTGTGTGAATAATAAAAAAAAGTATTTTTAAAAGTACATAGGTAGTGTTCACAGTTAAGTACTTTTTTTTTGTAATATTCGTTTATTGTTATGAATACGCTAACTAATACTGGCACAAATATTTTTTTATTAATTTTTTAATGGCGGCCAATTTTCATTATTTGTCGCTATTAGCGACAACAAAAAATACGCTATGAAAATTTTAACTCTCTTCCTATTATGGGTGATAAGATTACAGCCCACTGACAAACAAACGGACTGACGAAAAGCGAAGGTATAGTAATAGAGTTCCGTTGGCAACCTTTGGGAATGGAACTCTAAAATATCAGGCGTTAAATACATATACGTTTGTAACAAAGCTGAGTTATTTTAACCTCAATACATACTTAAATACTCGGCTGTTTTTTTTAAGTACAGTAGAGTAAGTATAGTTAAGTGTGATGATGATACATAAATACATAATTTCCCTTCCGCTCTGTGGAGTCCTCGCTACAGGTGCTAGGTAGATTTTGAACTTTCCGGGATTGATTATGCAATCAATAACTTCTCTTACCAAGCACCTATCTTCTATATTCGAACAGTGTTCATCTCATACCGTAGCTTCCAAACGGATGGACCGATTTCGATGCGGTTTTCATTATTAGCAGACTGGTTTAATCGATAAACTGTTCGTAATGATCTAGTCTGGGGCATGCCACCCGATTATGAGGTGTCGAGTACATCAATGTAGACTGGCACACGTCAATCCGATTGACATAAGTGTACAAAAACATGTAGGTAGGTAGAAGTAACAAGTTATAGTCCTGTTTTCTATTCTATGCAACAATGATTAGGTATCCAAAGCCAAAAAAACTAGGAACTTTAAAATCACTCATGCATCCAAAATCAACATTTAAAAGCAGGCATTAACATTTCAATTACGGTGCAAACTAGTTTAGTTTGATGCCTCATTGGGATATCGGTTTCTTGTGGTTGAATTGCAGTAGGTAACTAACTAGAAACATTTTCTCGGTAGAAATTCTCAATGTTTAGTCTTCCCTAGCAACGGGCGCTTCTTCTTTCGCATATCGCCAAAAAGCTTTCTTCCAAACGACTTCAAAAACTAAAATTATTTTTCACTTTGTAGGTTTTGAAGGCGGTTGTCTTTTTTGTAAAAAGATTATTTTTATTTTTCGCTGTTTAGTTTATACCTACTTCCTGTCATCCAAATCCACGAAAGAACGGTCATACTACGTAAATTAACAAGACACCACTTAAAAGTCACAAGAAAGCAGAATATGTAATTTCATATTTTTTCAATTATTTTAATTTATAAACCAAGCTACATCACCAATTTAACAAAAATATCGGACCACCTTTGAAGTGACCTACCAAACAAAAAAGAGTCATCAAAATCAATTCATAATAACGGATTAATCACGTACCTAAAAAACATACAGTTAAGAACCTCCTCCTTTTTTAAAGTCGGTTAAGAAACTATGAAGGTACCTAGGTAGCTTTTTATTATTCCTATAGGCTTTATTACGTAATAGAGCCTATAGGAATATTAAGTTGTTCATGCTGTGGAATACCATCCGTTCATTTTAAGTCGCCAGCGGTTCTTAATAGAGGGCATTTGCTTGAACTTACAGGTTTTAGCGTTGTATCAGTGACTTCACTTCTGCATTATTTATTTAAGAAAAGTTAAATAGAAAAATACATTTAATCTTCTGAAAAATGCTGTACAGTTTGTCGGCTGTTTTCTCGTGTTTACTGTTTTATAAATTATCCAAGTATTACTTTATATTATGGGTTGGTATATGTAAGGAATGAGTATATTAGGGGAAGTTTGAAAGTAGCGCCAGTGACAGAAAAGTTGAAAGGGAACCGTTTGTCTTGGTATGGGCATGTAAAGAGGAGGGATGACACACATGTGACTAAAAGAGTACCTAATGAATATAAATGTGGATGGATGGAGAGAAAAAGGCAGGTCAAAGAAAAGATGGATGAATTGTGTGAAGAATGATATGAAAGAGAAAGGAGTCAGTGATAGCATGACGGTTGACAAGACGGCATGGAAGAAGAAATCGTGTTGCGCCGACCCCAAGTAACATGGGATAAGGGCAGGTAGATGATGATGATATGTGGATGCAAAGTCACAACAAAAATTAAATTGAAATTAAAAATTGACCTATTGCCATTGCTAGCTATGTTTGGTTATTGGCATTCTGTGAACCGATGACAAGCATAAATAACAGTTATTGATAGCAGAGTTGGTCGGTTGGTTGGTTACATTTGTAGCACCATTTTCAACCAATTTATGTTGGTTATTTTTCACTTCTGACAGTTAGATAAGTAACATCATTCGGTATAATGGATATGAATGAAGGTCAAAGTTTCAAGTTTTTAGAAGTATTTATACGAAAACAAGTTTAGAAAATCCTACTATCTTTCCTACCTACTTCCTACTAATATTACTAAACGGCTTAACAGATCTGGATGAAATTTGGCACTTAGATAGATTGTAGTGTTGAATAACACATAGGATACTTTCATCCCGGAAAAATGTACGGTTCCCGTAGGATAATGTGGGACGAGAACGAATTCTCGGAAAGTTAGTTATAACTAAAGTTTAAATGCCCCCACGACCCCTGTAATGTTACGTGCACAATGCTTTACGTACGTTACGCTACGGGCTATAAAAAACAGTCATTTTTCACACCAAAGGGAAAGCCTTATCCGCAAATCAATCATTTTTTTTTTGTTCAAAGTTAGGTACTTAGTGTGATGGGCAGTATGCGTAGTTAACGGCTGTGATGTGGTCTGGTTACACCCTGTATACAATGCAGCTGTCATAGAGTTGACCTACTTAGTATGTACTAGGTGTAGGTGATAACCCTATTATTAATCAACTCAAACATCTCACGTGCTTTGAAAATGCTATAAAAATATTAACTATCTTTTCTTGACACTTTTACGAGCTATTTACTTAACCTGTCAACTTAAATTTACATCTAAACTCAACGCATTAAAGTTCCATGTTGATTGACGACGCTATAAGGCTTCAAGGTTGTTCCATAGACTTTAAATTCCTTTGCTTGGAATTGCAGCTGTTTGTTTAGTAAACCGAAATGGAATTTTCTACATTGGACCTTAATGCGAAGTCGATAGGTTTGAAAATGGGCAATCAAGTTTTCCAACGGTGGACGTGTTATTCAAAATAGTTTGAATTCTAGAAATAGTATGATTCACAGAAAATGCCATTGCGTTTATACAAAACCTGTTTATTTTTTATCTTAATGTTTGTCTCTTCGAGCACATTTCCTCGTAGTATCTTAAACATGCAAAAAACAAATTGCAAACTGTATTTAAATCAGTAGTGACATCATCGTTAGAGGATGAAAGCAAAAAACTGTTTTGCATGTCCTCTATAGGCATCCCAAACACGAGGGACTTTATTGCTGGGAGATATATAACTATCTGTAGAACAATTTCAATTTCGTCTGCGATATTATATTAGTCGATGATAAACCCGCTTGGGTTACTTTAGCCCTATGGGGAAACTTTGGCTCCAAACGGAAAACGTTAGAACTTCTCATATCTTGAAAATTTAAAGAAATAGATAGTAATATAATTGAAACTATAAACAAAAATGCCTCGAACAAAAAGGTTATATTGTGATTCAAGAGGCGGAAAGTTCTTAACACACGATTTTTTCAGTTTTGGTATAAAGTAACCCGCAGTAACCCGGTACTTTTTTTTAAACGTTGCCTCACACTAGGCATTTACTCTGTATCGTAGATGCGTTTACAAACTATAAAGTCATATACACAAACAACCAGACCCGGAACGGAAAAACTTTTCCTTACGGTAATTGTCTGAAACACAGGTTCAACCTAGTTCAGGCAATTAGGAACAGTGCTCTATTTTAATTTTTAAGATAAATTTCATTGTAATTGTGCCTCTTTTTATAAATAAACGATTTTTTTTTTATTTTTTTTATTGAACCGGCGACACGTAGCACTACAGTTAATGTCTCTGCCATTGTGCCAACCAGGGGCGAACCGTGATTCTTTGGAGCTATGGGCTAAGACTACTTGAGGCCCTCAAGTTGGCCCTTCAAGTTAAGGGGCCTTACCTTATTAATCAAACTAGTTGCTATTTTGACGAATAACTGTTTTCTATGATAATGCATACACTTAGTACCATTGTCATCAATGGGGGCCGGGGGCCCGTAATATCCTCAGGGTCCCGGGATGCAGTTTATAAAGCTCATATCTAGATCCGTCTTTGGTGCCAACCGTGTTTTGTTCATATTCATTTATTTGCAGTGTAAAGGATGTTACAAAGGGCTCAAAGCTAAAGCACAGTTAACCCTGTTAGGGCACAGCAACATAGTATTAACTTGAACCCTATTTTTCTGTATATTAAAAAGAAACTATGTATATAAAAGACGTTGCGTTGGAATCACATCATGTGCTTCACACAACAATGGATATCTAAGACAGTCATACATTTTTTTGCTACAATTTCAATCAACTAGCTGTCGGCTAGCTACCAATTAACTTAGACAAACTTAAAACCACGTAAGTGCAATTCAAAATACATAATCCCGACCATAATTACATAAACATAAGGTGCAGTTTTGCATTCTTGTCAAATTCAAGAGGGTAACTGTGCCAGTTATTCTCAACACGAATCAATAATAAAATAGATAAGTTTTCTATGTGATTTTCAAACTCGAACTTGCCATCTCGCTGCTAAGTTTGGAGCCAGATGAACCCGCATGCACATGGTGATATAGTCGCATGAAATTGCTTACCTCATACATATGGGACGATTCTGTTCTTTGAAAGAGGCGTATTCTGATGTACTGTCAAACATAAACAACAAATTATTTATTTTATTATTGGCCAGGTGTCCTATAAATTTTGTTTGATGATTCATCTCTTTTTGTTTATTATCTTTATGCAGCTGTGGTATCCCTGCAACCAAAGCTAATCTATTGCGATCGCCGCTTGTTCCGGTTAAATATCGTCACCAAACTCAGCAGCTGTGATAAACTGCAGGATCTGCTATGGGGCAATCACCATCATTTCATCCGGGCTTAATAGGTGTTTAGCCAGATGATTGTTTCGCTTGTGTACCTACATCTCTTTATAGCAAGCTACTGAAATTTGACTAGAATTAAAAACTACAACTTTATAATACCTTGTATAAGTACTTATCCATCAATATTTCGGCGTTTGTAAAGCCACGGTTGAGCAGACAACGTGAAAGTTCGAACCGCCTCGCCTACTAGTAACACTCATTGTGTAATGCATATAGAGCATGCAATTTACTCAATGAAACAACACAAGGGTTCCGCGATTCCGTCCCTGAGGTATTTGACCTCTCTGGAGACGAGATTCGCAAAAAGCGGACCTTTAAAACTGGTTCTGTCAAGACGGGATGTGTGTGTGATGAAGCAAATATGTCTACCTACCTAAATCAACCGAGTGTTGTGTTCGCTTTGTTTATTAACTGGTTGTTCTTGTTATTCTACTGCAATGGATTGTGTTTACCGTTCGTATTCTAGGTATAACTTCGGCATTATTTTGTTGTGTATTTATAAGCTATACAGATATTCGTTGACTCCCGTTAAAGAAACAAAATCAACAACATTCAAAACACGTGTCAAAATCGTCAATCTATCTTGAGCAAGTGTGGTGATTAATGCTCGTGACTTATCTGTACAGAAAGAGGCCTTTGCCCTGCAATAGGGCAATAATAGGCTGGTACATATAATTTTTTAAAACTAATCCTTTATTTTTTCCTTCCAGTGTTACAACTATGCCGAGCTGAAATATCGGACCATTTACCAGAATCTTGGTATTCGGCAAACGTAATCAGTGATGGCTTTCAACCTAAACCGTTATCCGAGATATTCTCTACGGAATCGCCGTTTTCATCAACAAATCCGATAGTTGTTTTGCCGAGACAATCCAATCCTGTACCGGACGAGCTCTTGTTATTATCATCGTTAGCACCTAATAGAAAGATATCGACTACAGGCTCTTCTATTGGAGATTATTCAACGTTCCAGTCTACGACGCCTCTGCCACTAACGATACAGACATTAGCACCATCTTCACTGCAAACTGTACCGTCATCGACGTACCAAACAACTCCATCTACATACCTATCGACGCCATCTACAATAGCAGACTTCTCACGAACGCCAAAGCAAATTATAACCCAGCCCCCATCGCAGACAGTGTTCGCAATCCAACCAGAACTACCACGAACCACTTTGACAGTACCGCAACCACCGTCATCTCAGTCGCAGTCGCAGCAAATACGACTTGAACTTGTCCCTCGAGGTCAAGTAATAACAGCCCAGAATCTACCCGAACAACAATTGACTACGAGGCAACAACAATCGCAATCTTCTACAGCAGGACCATTGTCAAACTACTTTTTGATATACCAACAAGCGCCACAGTCCATTCAAGGCTTTCCGGGACCTACAGGGTCGTCGCAAGAAGTGCCTCAGTTTAGTACAGTTGCTCCAAGTTCTACTACTCGAGCACCATCGACAGTGATTATTCAGCCAGCCCCTACGGTGTCTCCTCCATCAACTCGTACAGCGCCTCCTTCATCGACGGTGTTACCAACGACAGCTCGATTTCTAACGACACCGTCGGGAAGGACCACTCGCAACTGCCAAAATGCTCCAACGCCGCTCCCAGCGAAAGGTGGACCGTTCCCTCTAAGTATCCGAGTAGTGGCCCCCAGTGGTTCTATCACGAACGTCAACTTTAACCCCTCCAGTAAAACTACGACCAAAAGACCAACTACGACTAGAACTAGAAAGACACCAAGACCTAAGAAGAATAACTATGATACTTGTACTGATGGCTGCAAGGGCAAGAGAGAGCCGATATGTGCAGCGCCACTTTCAACTGATTACCTGGACCCAAATACTTTGAAGGGCTTCCCATCTGTCTGTCATATGGCTTGCCACAACTCCTACAGAAAGGATTGTAAGTTATTTTTCTTATCTTACTTATCTGCTATCTCTAAAACTGTTTACTTTCTCGCCCCAATAGCAGAAGTGAATGTAGCATGAAATAAGCATCAGCTTTGTTTGTTTTGCCAGACACGAGCAGTGGTTACACAGTTACACTGACATAAATCACAAATCCCTGTTGAACAATGACCACTCTTGTGAATAACCAGACGGCAGACGTATTAGTGATCAAAGTTTATTGTTATTGGCTGACATTGGAGCCGACCCCAAGTACTGATTGCTTCGACTACAGTTCGCGACGAACATATTTTATTCATATACATCAGTTACACATCAAAATTTTCTTAATTGCTTAATTCCTTTGGTGCATGTCAGCCCCCAATTTGATTGACTTAACCTTTTTTGGTCAACAAGAAACAACATATTAAACTGATCCAACCGGATTGATACTAGCATTGTAGGTATTATTGCACATACAGGCGTAAACGTTTTGCTTTTAAAATTAACGATTTCTTCATTCGATGAATGAATAATCAATCTTTAACAGTAACCAGTGCGTATAAACTAGTTAACAAAAACTGTTCTGCTTAAAATATATCGCATTTTCACTTTTCTAGGCATTTAGTTGCAAAACTAGTAGGTAGGTATTAGCTAACATACCTACCTAGAAAAATGTTACTCACAGTAGAAAGTTATTAGTATTTGTGTGATACCATTTTTTACCTTAGAATGAAATGGATATGTAGGTACCCTTGTATACTCTGTAGTATTTTTTTTATAATGGCAACAAAATTAATCCACAGAATATTAATAACAGGTGTGCCTTAAAATATTTAATAAATGTTTTTTTCTTTCAATTTCAGCTTATGAAAAGGTGCTGGACGGTCGCTGTGGCAGACTGCGCACACGCATCAGAACAATCGACTCCAACACTAAGCTAAAGAGAGACGAACTGAACAAGGCCCAATACTTCGTCGACAACAGCGGCACTAAAACTGTTTTTGAATTCTCAGGTTTACATAATTAATGTTACATGAAATTGTTTGTAGGTAAATATGTAAAATAGTTTTACATGCGCGATAAATAAGGTGCAATTTAGGAAACCTGTGTGGCGTGAGGCCATAATGTTAGTGGGGACCTGCGCAAATGGCGCCATGTTTTAAAAGTCCCTTGCTTTCTTCGCAAAAAAAAAATATACAAAGTATTAAGACAGATTATATGCGTACATACATATTGTTATTAAGATACGTGGTTTTTTCCTTCCGTGCGTCATTGTACTCACGTGAGACATGAACAATTAAAAATAAACCCATTAAATATTCTCGAACAACCGATTTAATTCATTTGTGAAAATTATGTGACTTTCATAGTGGTGCCAGAGGGCTGAAGCAATTTGTATGTAAATTACAATATTGCTATCTCATCTCAAAAAACGATCAATTAATATAACATTTAGAAACGATTTATCATCGATCTAATGAAATACATTAGGCGTAATTACGTTAAATTAAATTATTATTCTAAAGGACGTTGAATAGGTACTTATAGTGGCTTTAAAATCCTATGTTTTATGATATATTTAGGCACCAAATGTATTAACCCACAGACCGATACAGCATATTATGTCTAGTTAACCAATGCCTTTCAAAATCGATTGTCAAATCGATGTTTGTACTCTGCATTGAGACATTTTACCAAACGGTGTTACTCGCAAAATTTGGTATGACTGACCATTCGATGACGACATATTAACGGTAACTACTACACTATCAGACTTCTAAATCGAGCCTCATGTATTTCCATAAATATATAGGCTTCTGGGTCGTTATACACTTACGCGTATCGGTCTATTTGGGTCAGCATTCTCAATGCAACCTTTGATAACGTTATATTAAAAATGCCGCGAGCTCCGTCCCGCAAATGTGTGTAGCGACCCTAGAATGCAGGAAGGCTCAATTTAGAAATCCGGGAGGGTGTTTAATTTAAAAAATTACACATGCAGTAAATAAGCATGAAATGTTTTAAATTATGTTTTTATGTCTGATAAAATATTATGTAGTAGCGACTGTTCTTTGCCGTCTTTTATTTTGACTGATATGTTAAGTTATTCGGTATATCAAAATATTTTATACTAGCTTCTGACCGCGACTTCGCGTATAAGTCAAGTATACCAAAAGGCATATCCTATGGCAATCGGCAATAGTGTAGCTTTTAATCAGTGAAAGAATCTTTGTAATCGGACCAGTAATTACAGAGATAAGCTAACTTTAAACTTATAATATTATAAAGAGGTAAAGTTTATTTGTAAGAACAAATAAACTTTACCTCTTCTTTCCGCGCACGTTGCGATTGTCCTGCTGCGCATGTGCTTCGCTCTTCCGAAGATTACATATCTGTTGCGGACCACCCCTACTTGGCTTTGTCCAGAGGAAATTTCCTCATTTGACAACGCCTTGAAATCGGTGGTGGAGTCGGTTCTCAATGTTTCCCTAGATGGGCCCCATTGGACACAGGCGGCTCTGCCCATCCGATGTGGTGGTCTAGGGGTGCGTTGCGCACGGGATGTGGGTTTGCCGGCTTTCTTGGCGTCTGCGCATGGGGTTGTTAACCTAGTCACTGTATTACTCAATACCAATGGTGACGGGGTAAGCATGCCCTTTGTGTCGGATGCTGTGTCAGCCTGGTTGACCCTCAACTCGGGTGCAGCAATCCCCGAAGCAACACATGTTCAGCGGGCGTGGGATGACATAGGAGTAGGGTTGCTCCAAGAGCAGTTGTTAGAGGGTGCGTCAGGAGCCGATAGGGCTAGACTGCGAGCGGTATCGCAACCTGAGTCCGGGGCGTGGTTACAGGCGATTCCTTCCCCTCACCTGGGCACTCTATTGGACGATGACTCTTTGCGTGTGGCGGTGGCTCTCCGCCTGGGCTGTAAGGTGTGCGAACCCCACATATGCACCTGCGGTTCCATGGTGGAGGCCGATGGCCATCACGCATTGAGTTGTCGCCGCTGCACAGGGAGGTTCCCGCGTCACCATGCCCTGAACGACATACTCCGCAGAGCCCTTATATCGGCAAACGTCCCCTGCGTGCTTGAGCCTGCAGGTCTTAGCAGGTGTGATGGTAAGAGGCCGGATGGGTTGACTCTGGTGCCATGGAAGAATGGGAAATGCCTGATCTGGGACGCAACTTGCGTCAGCACTGTCGCTGCCAGTCACCTGAGTCGCACCTTGCACACTGCCTCTGCCGCAGCTGAGGACGCCTGCTCTGCAAAAAGGCTCAAGTACGCTTCCTTGGAGCGGCCTTACTATTTTGTGCCGGTAGCAGTGGAGACCCTGGGTAGTTGGAGTAGGGCAGCGAAGGGTTTTGTGGCGGAATTGGGCCGCAAGCTCGGGGAGGCAACCGGAGACTCCCGCTCGGGGTCGTTCTTGGTGCAAAGGTTGGCCATCGCTATTCAGCGAGGTAATGCGGCGAGTGTTATGGGCACCTTTGCGCCGGGAACGATTAGAGGCGGGTTATTTTGTGACCTTTGACTTAGTTTATTAGACTATTTATGTACGTTTGTATTAAAATTTTATCTTGTATTGACTATAAATAAATGACTATTACAATAATTTACTTTATAATATTATAAGTTTAAAGTATAGAAGTATGAATACCTGTTTTTCTACTTACATTTTATTCTTATTCCGTCCATAAAAATGTACATATTTAATGTATTGTTTAATAAATATGTTTTTTAAGATTCTGTGGTTTTAATAAATAACAAAATCAATTAGGTATTGTAAGATTTTATTTTCAAAATTACTTTTTACAAATTACACTTATGAGCTAATATTTACATGATATTGTTATTACATTTCTAATATAATAATTATCATAAGAATAATAGTCGAAGAAATATAATGTCCAATTTTAGGAAAATAAATTACGGGATAATAAGGGTTTTTCATTCCTGTGTTACTTTGTTTCAAAACGGAAAAACGTTTGAAAAGTCAGGCGACAATGTCTTTTTTAATGGATAAGCCCGCCACACTATTCCCAAACCACTGCAACTCCTGTAAGCCAGAATCAACAGTGGCGACCGCCAAAAGCGCCGAAGCAATGAAGCTCGACGAGTCCAAAAACGAATTAACTGTCTTGGATCCCGCAACGAAATTAATCAGAAAAGCGGATTAGCGAAGGAGTAAGAAAAAATCAAAATTTGCGCGTACAATGTCCAGTGAAAAGTCCAGTTTTCTATTACGTCCAATTTCACAATGTATAGCGTTTTAAATTGTCTAGTCTTATTAATGGTCTTGTTTTGTCCCCTCTATTTTCTCCTAAGGGTCGGTTCATATCTGACGGAAAATGCGTCGCGTTTTATCGGTCGCGTAACGCCAAAACAGTCAAATACATAATAAAACATTCAACCTTTCACACCTAACCGATGATGCGTTAGCGCGTCTACCTAAGAGCGACGATACGCTCGACGCATTTTCCGTCAGATATGAACCGACCCTTAATGTAAGGTTACGCTTGGTACTCTTGTCTGATCATTATCATCCCTAAATGTCACGAACCAAAAGTTTATTGTCATTCATGACGCGGGAAGTTCTTGTCAAACGTTTTTACCGTTTTGAACCAAAAATTACCTACAAGGGTAAAAAAACCCTAATTTACGGTGAGTAATGTTACTAATAACTCAGATCATAAGATAGGATTCAATAAGGCCCCGCCTTTTTATTCTTGAGTGGCTTTTCACGCGACTTCCTCCACGTAGAATTCAATTGTACTATGGCACTGAACAATACAAGCTCTCTAAAGAAAAAAAAATGTAATCAGACCTATACTTTCAGAGATCCAGAGAGTCAGAACAACAAACTTTGCCTCTTTATAATATTTGATTTTTACATTAGGAAGGAGGATTCCCACAACTTTAAAAAATTTCTGTTTCTTTTTACATATTATATTCTTCGTAGAGTAGTAGGGCTTTTCCAACTACCGATTTTCTACATATTTAAAGTTTAAAAGGCCCTTTTAATAGTCTTATTAAAATAAATAAATTGTGGCTTTACTTTTTTGAAAGAATTGTGTATATGTCACCGGAAAATAACAAAATCCGTAAGTTTATCAATTTACTAGGAAGTTTATAAACTTTCGTAAGATTCTAAACGGGAGATAAATTGTAATATTTTACGTCCACATTTTCGTAAATTTATCAATTTCCGACGTCATACGGTAAATTTATAAACTAACGAATATCTATTCGTAAGATTTTATATGGTTCGACCAATCACAGAAACTCTTTTAAATATACGATCTTTGAAATACGTAAAATAACACACTGCTCTCTGATTGGTCAATGTTCATAGTGGCAATGCTTGTGTCCATAGGAGGAGGGAGAAGTGACACGTGACAGCCAACCAATCAGATCGCGCGTAGCGTTTGGTTACTGCTTACTTATTATTTTACGAGTGAGTTCAGTAAGTTTATCAATTTACGAAAATGTGGACGTAAAATATTACAATTTATCTCCCGTTTAGAATCTTACGAAAGTTTATAAACTTCCTAGTAAATTGATAAACTTACGGATCTTGTTATTTTCCGGTGACATATACGCTACGAAAATATTAAATGTCAGTCTTTTACAAACATTTTCTTAATTATAGACATCAAATGAACTAACATATTTTTACAAATTAACGACGAAATTACAGCCGACGTTTAAAATAAAACTAGTAAAAGTATATTAAACATAAAACTAAATACGTTAAAACCTTTGCTGGAAATTGCCCTGTTGTTGAGAACTGCCACCTTGTTGTTGGCCCCCAAACATCATCTGTTGTTGTTGATGGAATTCCTGTTGACCGCCACCGCCCGTGTTGTTACCCTGATTCTGTCCTGTATTACAAATACATAACTGTCAGAATTGAACATCAAGCGAATTAAGGTGTCATTCGAAATTCAAGTTTAAAATCATCATAACTCCTAGACTTTTTATTTTGAGATTTGGTTCCAGTGTACCCAGTAGTTTTTGATTTTGAAATGTTTGATTTTGACTTTGAAATATTTGACTGGCACATATCAAATATCCTTTGCAAGCAGTAGCCACTATAAAACGCAATCGTCATATTGTGTCATACTAAATCAGGTCAAAGGTTTAAGTTTGAACCAGACAAAACCGCTATCTTTAGAACTGTTCTTATTTTAAAGGGTTTGATACTGTACGGAACGGAACAAACAAGATTTTCTTGACTACAAAACAAAAATAAAAATGAAATTAGTGTGTTGGTTAATACTATTTATGAACTGATTAAATAGCCTACGCTTTCTTTCGACAAAAATAAATAAAAACTAACAACATACGGTATAATGTACCTGACATTCTCATCCTCTTCGCGTTATTTGCTCCGTGGTCATGGTTGTTGGCTTGTACTTGATTTTGTTGGGTCTGAAATACGTTGAAATTGTATAGAAGTAAAATTCAACTGTTGCATGTATGCTGTTTTTTTTTATTGTTTTCTTAATTTTGTGTATAAAAGATTTTTTATTGAAAATTTACTGTAGAAGCCTGAAATTTGAATGGTATTTTTGTATGAAAATATCAATAAAAAAAAAACATTTAGTAAGTTTTTATGCAAATATGATGATGTATTAAAATTGTTTCGTATTTATATAAATTTTAGGGACAAAACCTCTTACTTTAGCGGCAATGCAATTTTAAAGGCTGATTTTTCAATATCCATCAAAATTATGTAAAAAGAAAAAACGCTGCACTTGCTTACACACAAACTTGAACATCCATTTAAACTTCAAAAACGCTTTAACTACGTAGCAATAAAGACAGTTTTAGAAGTGCAAAATGTTACCACTGATATGCAGATAACACTAGAATTAAAGGGAAGAATCATTCTTACATTAGTTCTACTCACATTAGTTTGTTGTTGTTGTTGCTGTTGTTGATTTTGTCGAGCTTTAGAGTCGCTCTTGTCATCCTGATCGTCATCGGTCAAGAACTCCCTCTTCGGATAAGGAATGGGACACCCAGCAAATACATCCTGTAATAAGTTAAAGAAGTATTCTATACACACTACAATTACCATCACGCCTGCATTCCCCGAAAGGTTAGGCAGAGGTGCACCAATGCACACCCACAGTTTGCCAGTATGTACACTACAATTACTACTACTATTATACTACTGTACACCTACAATTGTTTAATGTTGTAATCTTTTTACTTAAAAAGGGTCATAAATAGAATATTTCAAATCCAGGGTGGTAATTCTACTAACTTTTAGGTATGATCACAATCTAATATCAAAATAAATCTGTCAAAATTTCCAAAATGATTAAAATATGAATATTCCTGAAAATACGAGAATTGGTATGTTACTGGTGTGTTATGGACCCGTGTTATTATATCAGTTGGCAATAAAAAAATATGTATCTGGTGGTACCTGGGTCGGCAGTGGGTCTTCAGCAAAATATGGGTCTTGCATAGCCTGTTCTGATGTGATTCTCCTGTTAGGATCCATTAGTAAAAGCCTCTGCAATAAACTAAAGGCTTTGCTGTCAGGTTTTATCTTGTGCCTATCCATGTATTTACTTAGGGAACAGTTCTGATAACTGAAAGAAAAAACAAAACAAAGTTTAAAACATAAAATTTAATATGCGAATCAAAGTCGGCGCCAATAGAGTCGAAAATTGTGTGCATGATATAGCGGAACTATATCATGCATGCAACATTTATCATCTGGAAGGTAATAATGCAAATTCAAGCTCTATCTCTGTAACATTTTAGATCATTTTCAATTAATAAAATTTGCTCAAACATACAGGTAATCTGTCTGTGTGTTGTATTAAGAGAACAAAGACATCACCATCAAATCAACGTCGTCATTGTCATGGCCAGAGACCTCTCTTTTAATGTGTTAGTGGAGGTATGAGACAGGGTGTAAAGTCTCTCATGCTTCATTGAAAAGGGAGGGTCCTCTTACAAGACGGTTGTTGTGTCCTCATGGGCTACGGCCTTCCCTTTTCAATGGAGGATGAGAGACTTTTGCACTCTGTCTCTCATACCTCCACAAAGACATTAAAAAAGAAGTCTCTGGCCAGAATATAATGTAGCGGTGGACAGTAATGAGGAATATCAAGTTCGGATCCATAGACAATTTTCGTGAATGAAAGATTGTGTGGGTTTTTTATGATGTCATATAAAGTCAATTACGGTTTTTATTTTAACTTAAAGTAAATAAACTGTTTTGCTTTATTTTTATATTTTACATTTAACATGTGATTTATTAAATATTTCTAGGAATAGCATCCACTTACTTGGATCTCTTAAAATCCTTAACTAAAGTAGCATGTTCTGGCATTTTCCTGATATCTTCCCAGTCTTTTTCCTGTGGGAAGCCCATAACATTGAATATCCTATCCAGTTGGTCATGATGGTACGGGTTGCTGGTCTTGATGTCCTCTTGCCGACAATGAAATATAGGCTCTGATGTCAACAACTCTGCAAATATACAGCCTATCGCCCAAATATCTGGAAATATATGCAAATTATTGTAAAATATTACTTACTTCATATTTACATTGTGGTGTAATTAATTAAGCGATGTGGAACATAGAAAGAGTGTGTAGGTAGGTGGTAGTTCCCCATATGAGATCTTCATAAACAGCTACACTCAGTGGCGTGCGGTTCATACAGGCAAATAGACATTGTCTACCCTATAAAATACGTATACGTAGATGATTAGTATCAGCCAATCTATGAATATTTGAGGTGGCAAATCATATACATCATTATTTAATCGACAAGGCGACGAACCAAAACTAACATGTAGTAGGTGTTTTTGGTAGGTACCTTTTTTGCCTACCCTGTCTAAAAACTCTGTGCACGCCACTGGCTACACTACTACTAAAGCCAAAGTTATTTACTATCCTATAAGCCACTTATACTATTCAAAGTACAATATTACAGTAATTACATACCAATAGCCTTAGTATAATGTCTAGCACCAAGCAGCAGTTCCGGAGCCCTGTACCAGAATGTGACCACAACTGGATCTAAGTCGGCAAGTGGTTTCAGTGGAGCATTGAACAGTCTTGCAAAACCCATGTCTGCTATCTTGACCCTGCCTCTCTCTGGGCCTTCACCCATTACCAGGATGTTGGCTGGTTTCTGGAAATGGTTAAGATGGTATTGAAAGTGTGTGATTGTGAGGAATCTAATTGCAAAAGACGGAGTTGATGCCTGTTATCCTTGCCTGTACCAATATACACCCACACCTTTTTTTTATGTTAATCTATAAATTTACTATTATTATAAAGATGAACAGTTTTTGTTTGAACATGCAAATCTCCATAACCTTTTCTGTACCAGTACTGACTTTGAAAATACTTTCCCAAATAGAAACCTATGTAATCTCTAACTGCTAGACAAAGGTCATTATCAAAAATATGGGATCTGTATGAAAATTCAGGTCAAATTCAAGTCATGGGAAAAGGTTAGTTAGGTATCTTTCAGAATTCTGTATAATACTTACTAAATCTCTATGCAAAACCCAATTAGAATGCAAATAATGTATCCCATCCAAAATCTGATAGAGGAGACTCTTCACCATGCCTTTAGGCACCATTACGGACTTTTTGTTGGCTTTTGCTGCTCTATGGAACTTGATGATGTGCCATAGATCATGTTCTGCATAGTCAAATAACAGCCAGACTTTACGGTCAGTATGTGAGAGGAATACACGAATGAGGTTTATTACATTTGGATGCTTTAACTCCCGGAGTAGCTGAAATAAATAATGATATTATTCAAAATGGTTGTTTCATGCTAATTCCACACTCTCAATATTATGTAAACTAAACCTGGAATGGTGGATGCTGTAGATGAAACTTAGCTAAACTGCTGACTTTATCTCATTGGCCAATACCGAGTTTAAATACTATCAGCACTTATAAGACAGTGCTTGTAAAAAACACAAAATGGAAAGCCATTTACAAGTTTTCACTGATTAATAAAACATTTTTGCAATACAAAGGCATATTTTAACTGCAATACATCCTAACAGAGGGCCGCAAACTTACCGCTATTTCCCTGCAAGCAGACATAGACAGCCCAGTCCCTTCGATTTGCTTTAAAGCATAATCCTTAGTATCTGAGCCGTCTTTTCTTCTAGCCTTGTATACGTGACCGTATGTACCGCGGCCGACTTTACAGCCCTCAAAATCAAACAAGTCCTCGACTTTTGATCGTTCGTTTTGAGTTTTCACTTTGAAATCATAATCCATCATTACGGGAGCCATGGTTTTGTTTTGAAAATTGTCACCCATTTTTGTTTAATAAATTTTGTGATTCTTTTTATGAATGATTGGAACAAGAGAATTGTTAAACTATAGTATATTTTTACACAATTGCATTTTAAATATTACGACAATTCGGTTGATTGTACTTCTAAATTTCTAATGCTTGTATTAATGTCAGTTCATTACTTGTCATTGTCATATTTGCTCTAATGTCATGTCAAGTCAAAGCAATGTCAAAGTTTTCATGTTGCAAGGAACCATGTATGGAATTTTTAAGTACTGTTGTCGAAGATTATTGTTTACAAAACTAGTAATCATTGGATTCACAGAGCACGCACTAGTAAAATATTATTAACACTGGATTTAATTGCAAACCACCTAAAGGCAAACGCAAACGAAGCATAATACCAATGCTGTGCCCTACCAGGGTCCATAACTGTATTCTAGCTTGAAAACTTTTGTAACATCTTTTAAACACATTATGGTATGCAAACAAATAATTATTTATATTTCTCAACACGACGAGGTATGAGCACGTTTCCATTGATAAATTAATTTCTCACTCGTGATGACAAAGTAGTGTCTATGTTTGGTAATTTCCTTTTTTCCTTCAATCGCACTGCTTAATGGCTTGTTTGCACTGATGCCACGGACTTGTATCTATATATGGGCCCTACCTACGAATTTTTTATACATTTGTTAATTCAATGAAATGAAGTATTGTGCTTATTTATTAAACAAAAGAAAAATAATTTAAAATACATACATAATTATGATAAAATAATTAATTTATAACACGTACTTATTTCATGTAAATTAAACAACAGCCTTACTTATAAAAATAACGCTAAATAATGCTTAGCTACTTGTCAAGAGAAGACAGACTGTTGGCAGATTAAAATAGTGTTCAGTCAATTAAGAGGTAACTCAGTATGAATTAGCGTTATTTTTATAAGTAAGACCCATATTGTTTTATCTATAGATTTTAAATGTTGCTGTGCCCTAAAAGGATACATACTTTAGCTTTAAGCATGTTGTAATATCTTTCACACACATTATGGTTAATAATGATAATATAATAATTTATTATATGTGTGTGAATAGCTTGAATATACCTTTAAATAGCCTAATTATTGTAGTTACATTTCATGCATTTGTAGTTGTAGTTGTAATCAGAAATCAGATTAATTGATTTTGCCCTACGCTGCTTACGAGTATTTTCTTCAAACATTCAGAAGACATGGGCATCTTTAAAGGTATCACTCTAAAAATACAGTTTATAATATTTATAATAATAGTTTGCACCATGTTTTCACAAAATAAGTTTTCTAGTGTCAGTGCTGTCAATTAGCAATTAATTCCCATATTTTAGGGTACGGAGTTATATTAGAACGGGAGTGAGATTACCTACTGATAATCAGAGATCGGTGATTTTTACGTAATACCTGAGTATTACCTAAGCTTCAAGGGTTGGCTAAGTTTGAAATTTATTTTTAATCCTGCGATTTTGGTGTTGTTGGAGAATATCTAAGAATCTCGTGTTGAGTATTTTAGAATTCTTGTGTTAAAAAACATATTATTTTTGGATCCGACAAATAAAACTTGTTCAAAAATTTTGTCCAATTATCCGGTTCCTGCTTACCTACAATCAAAGGTCGGAATATTCTATACAAGAAAATCTTAAATACAATAATATCAACTATAGTGTAACTTATAAGAGTTTGAAAAAAAAATTAGAGCATTGTGCATCACTCCATGATATTGTATTCGTGACGGTTAAATAACATTAAATAAATTAAATTAAATTGGAACTCTGGATCGGACCGAAACCGCGCAGTTTAGTATGATTTGGCGGTTTACCCATTCACCATCCTAACTAGTTGAACGGTAACTAGTTAAAGTCATGTTTGTAAATAAGTAAAAATTAAAGCTGTTTTCTGTATTGACTTTTTTAGGCAAATCGCCCAATTTTGCATAGTTTACGGGCATTTTTGAATTCATAAATGGCAACACTAATCTAGAAGTATGAAATTACACTATGGTATTTTTTTGGCATGTGTGTATTTTAATACATAATATGATAATAGTGTTCGGTCAGTTCGGTCTGTGGTGTCACTGTCAGTAGTAGTTTGAGTTCGCTTCGAAGTTCTCCCCGTAGGATTATGTTATTGCGGAATGCGCGCTTTGTGTTTTCAATACAAATTATAGAGATTGTTTCGCAGAAATAGTAAAATAAAAGTGTATTTTTATCGAGAAAGACCATTTCAACTTGTTTTAGTTTTAATTACATTGATTTTACCGTGCAACCATGGAGCCCCGCGGAGACGAAGAAAATCACTACTCCGATGTTATCGACAATTTAATGAACATGTTCGGTAATGTCATGAGTAAAGATGTGATTTCTGCTGTTGTTGAGAGCTGCGGGGGTGATTGTAAGTAGAAAACCATCAATCAATAATAGTTTACGAGTTAGAGTGAAATGCAACTGTGTTTATCGAAACTTTCGATTGGCTGCGCGGCGCAGTAAGTTATTGAGGTACTGTAAACGCAGTTTCGATGTTATCGCTCAATAAATGGTACCTAGGCTGCGCGTAGGTGCAGGTAGGTCGTTAGTTACACGGTACTTATATGAGGAACAAGGATGACGAACCTAGATGCACTTTTCACGAAATCCATATTTATAGGGCGTTAAACTTTCAGTACATCTCTAGGGACCTTGGAGGCCGGACATTTGTCACGAGCGCGGTAGATATTCAAATTGATTATTTATCTTTCATTCTTAAATAACTTGATAAAATTGGTATTACATAAAGATAACAACATAACAGTGATTCTTGTGTTTTTAATAGTCTATGAATCATTTGTGTTGTTTGTTAGTATAAACAAACAAAGAACAAGCATTAAAAAAAAATTGCTAATTAAATTGATCACTTCAATAAAATTTCATTTCTCTAAAAATAAACCTAAAAATACCAGATTTTATTATGTTATTGATTTTACTTATTTTTATCCAGAATCTATTGTTTGGCCCGGTCAGAGTGAGGGGTGGGTACACTCAAGTATACCATTCCCCTCGCACCTTTCCTTCCCCTCCCTGTCTGGGGTCCGCTATTATCAATAGCTATTTATAACTGGACAGCATCAATACCTGTACATAAAAGATTGAGTCTGTAGGGGTTTCTTTGTTTGAGTTGAAGGGGGAATTTGTGAGGGATAATGATCAGTACGGTGCGTATTTGAACAATGAAACGTATTCAATGTGGAGTTACAATAAGGGTATTGAATTTGAATATTTTATTATTAACTGTTTTTTCAATTTGTTCTTTGTTGACGTTTTAATATTTTTTGTTGGTGATAACGTAGCATATAAATGTTTTTTTTTAATTCTATTTTTGGGGTATATAACAACTTTAATCATCTGCTCTGTCTATTGTTTGTTATTATTATGTAATTTAGCAATACTTTGTGGGTTTTCTTGTTTTTTTTTTTTTACGAATTAAGACTGGTGAGGGGGTTATAAAAAGGAATATTGATGAAATTGTCCAATGCACGCTCAGCTAGTATTTACAAGACCTTTATTTAATTTGATTAAAATTAAAAAATCTTGTGAATTATGCAAGAAATCTTAGTTTATTTAATTGGCCAATTGCTAAATATTGCTTGCTTGTGCAAATTAAAATATAATGTATCAAAATTAATTTGTTTGCAAGGTGTTATGAGGGAGAGAGAGGGGAGATTTTGGGGTGTTTCCCACCTGTTGTCCATTGTCATTCAAAATATTTTGGACTTCTTCTTTATTGTGTTGGCAGTAAGGTTCAACAACCCCACACACCCTAGTGTCAGAGTTTCAAATCCGCCTCAAGGACCTCTGACATGGGTATGGATTTTGGACTAAAACACAATAAGCTGTGTTCTCCAAAACATACTTCACTTTGCCTCACAAACTTTGTATTGTTCTACCTTGATTCAGTAATAGCATTAGTATGGAGTGAATTCACCCCCTATAATATAGAGAAAATTTGTGATAGCTTACTTTTATTAAGGATTAAAAAGATTGGACCAAAAAATAATTGAGTATTGAATAGTGTATCCAATTCATCACTAGTTGCATTTTGGTCCATGATTATGATAACTATTATGGGCCAAAACATTTGTTTGATGCCGCTTCAGGGGCGTCATTTATAGATTTCAGGCGTTTTTCAAATTTTTAAAAAGCCACACAAAATGTTCGCCTAACAAAATATTTTTATATGACGCCCTGGCGCGGCGGTGCCCATGAATCGGTTAAGCCATCCTTGTTTTGCATGTAGTACCACTGTAAATAATCCTTAGAATACTGAGAAAAACCTCCTGAAACTATTTATTATGTCCACATCATGATCCTTCACTAGGAATTATTTAAAAACAAGTGCACATGCAGTCAAGACAAAGCCATAGCAACTTTTTCATTATTTTTGTGAACTTATAAATCATTTGGATGCTCTGTGCTAACTTGTGTATGCAAAACTCTTGCTAAGATGCAGAGTTACGGACACTAGCCAATTACACAATACAAGCACTCTGCTTTTTACCACAAGCAGAGTGCTTTTATATGTCCCGAGTTCCTTAGCTTTGTACTTAAATTCTCGCAGGCAGCTTTGTGTGCAAGTATACATTTAGCGTGAAAACTCATGATGTGCACAATGTGCATGTGTACACTATCCTTTAAAATATTTAGAAGCTTATACTAGAAAGGTTTAGGTAGTTAACTAAATGTAAACAAAACAAACCACGTGACTCATGGATGCTAAACCTTTCACTTCAAATTTTAAAATCGTATTATTGAAAGTCGTATAATAATAGGCTCTATAACTAGAAAGGTTTAGGTAGTTAACTAAATTTAAACAAAACAAACCACGTGACTCATGGATGCTAAACCTTCAAATTTTAAAATCATATTTTATAAAGTCGTATAATAATAGGCTCTAGTCTATATCAGAATTTGAGGAACTATCTGCCACGTTAATAATGAAACGTTCAGTTCTATTATCAATCATTTTATCTAATTTAAACATTTTCTGTTCTTGTTTTATTACATGACCCTCGCAATTTTCAAACGCGCCTGGTTAATCGACTAAACGTAATACCTGCAATTTTAGTTGCCATACTACATCACGGGCGTACTCTTCAATTTAGCGACGTTATCTAATTCATCGTATCTTCTAAAAGGTTTTGGGAACCTGTCTTTTTAGGCTCTTTACAATAGACAGATTACAAAATATTATACTATTTTATAAAACTAACAAAAAAGTGGTGTCCAAACAATGACATCTATGAAGAGTAGTTTACGAATAAATGATAAAGTTTAACATACATTAATAAAAGAGAAAAGTATCGCATAAATCGAAATTAGAATTGATTTTGTTGTAACGTATTTTTAAACAAGGAAGTGTCAACTATAAAAAACCTTTTCTACGATTTGTTTACCTTTAGTTAACTACCTATACCTTTCTAGTATAGATCAGTACAAAACTAAAATACAAAATGTTTGAAGTTTTGAACAATTTATCAGTACCTAATTTAAGTAATTATCACAAAATTTTTTTGTTTTACATTTGTTGTAGGTTTATGATAAAATCAGGTTTTTAACCAAGAAGACAAAGTTGTTACTTTATTTTATCATAAACCTGAGTAAATCCAGTTTTTGATCAAATCCTAGACTGGTTTAGTTTTATGTTTTATTATTGATTTACCTAGGTTTTAAAACAAAAATCTGATTTTATCATAAAACTGCGACTCATACATCTTCATAACTTGGCTAAAACTTGCTAAACTGACATAATAATAATCATATACCTACCTAATAATGGGTATCAATCATTTTACTTTGCCACATAGAGTAATTAAAACTACATCCTCTTATAATAATAATACTTTGAGATAATTGAATTAATCGAATTTATCATTATCACCTTATACATTGCGATACAACAAATTTGATAAGAGCAAGTTGTTTTACAAGAGATATAGAAGAGAATAAAATTCAATAACTACATGAATCTGTCTTTGTGTTGGGGAAATCCCTCAACCATAGTGTTTCAGACTTATGGGGGAATACCCATGCAATAATAGTTTGCTGTAAAGACACAATTAGCTAATAACTATGCTATTAAATACCATGCGTTTAAAAAACAAATTTCAAATTGATTTATTTAAACTTCATGCATCAAGAAAAGTACAAAGGCGAATTTATGCATTCTAATAAAAATGATTTAATTGTAATAAAATCTTGATAGATTAAAATCAACCCTCATGATACAGAATATTATTGTAGTATTGATTTTATCTATTTTTAACTACAACCTGTATTGTGTAGCCAAGGTAGGGTGAGGGGCGTGGCTACCGCTCTACGATGGCGTCTCGCTCGCACCTTTTCTTCCCCCTCTATAATCAATAGCTATTTATAATTTAGACAGCATCGATACCTGTGCTATAATAGTATGTTGAAATGATACTATTTGCTCAATACATTTCAATTTGCCCTTGCCATGGCATTCATAATTTGTTTTGTGACCTTACTTTGACAAGGCTTAAATGTATTTTTTTTATGACAATATTTAATTGATGCTTAAATAGGTTGCTATTGCAAAACAATAAATAAGCAGCGATGCCATTAAAAAAACTTTATAACCTAATCCAACCTAGCTTAAGTTTTTATGTTGTTCTGCTTTTATTTTTTGTGTGGGCAGTGCGATGGTGTTCACACCATCTCTGCCAGTCTGTTTTTTATAAGTGAAGACTTGTAATTGGCTGTCAGTTTCACCTACTATTTTATATTCTGTTTTGTTTAGCTGTAAGTCTTCCATAACTTATAAATTATAAATAAATAAATAACGCACTTCACCCCAGCTAAATCAATAGTGTGAGGGCTTTTTAATGGATTGTTCACGACTGTATCTATACAAATGCCGCGTTGTAGTACGGTGTGACGTCGTATCGTGTTTATGTGTACGAGCCCTAAGTGTTATATTGTCGGTCGGTCGGTCATCGGACGTCTGTCGGTCGGTTGTAATCTCAGTATAAAAAATACAAACTACCCTAATGAATTTCAAAGAATTTTTTAAAGTACCTTTGCACTTCTTGTAAACTTGTAGCTTGTTTGTAATTTTTCTCTGCTCACAAATCTCTTAATCCACTTGCTCTTATATTCAACATTAACAACATTCAACATTCTTTATTTTGATTCAATGATTATGATTGTAACCTCATGCATGTTTCTCTAAATTAATGTTTTTATTCCTAGTGAACCAATCTGTGGATGCAATCATGAATATGACCAACGATGGCAATGTTATATCAGAGGAGGAGCAGCCGACTGCAGTCAATGAAATGGCGTCTGCCCTAACCACACAAATGACATTAACAAATGAACCTGTTCAAGCTTCTACCAACCAACCTCTTCAAACATCTGCTATCAAACAACCTCTTCAACCTTCGATTTCATATGCTACTGCTTCTGTTGCTCAACCATCACCGAATACTGGTGCTATACCAAAAAACACCCATAAAACAGTCCAACAGAGCCAACACGTAGCAGGCTTCTGGACGGAACAGGTCAAAATAATGATAACCGACCATAATCAAGGCAACAGAACATTGATCCTTATGAGGGGCGTGCCCGGCAGTGGAAAGTCGTATTTAGCGCGTCAATTAGTAGATATGATGATTGGCTCTAATCCCGACAATTATAAAACCCATATTTTGACCACCGATGACTACTTCATGTTCAGAGGTCAATACCAGTACGACAAATATAAGCTGTCAGAAGCACACTCGTGGAATCACGCCAGAGCTAGAAATGCCCTCATAATGGGATTGAGCCCCGTCATTATCGACAACACTAACATCGAGCTGTGGGAAATGGAACCTTATTTAAGAGAAGGAGTCAAGAATGGTTACATTATTCAAGTGGTGGAACCAAAAACACCATGGGCTAAAAGAGCTAATCAACTAGTCAAAAAGAACGTGCACAATGTGCCTTTAGTTAACATCAAAAGGATGCTGGACAACTATCGTGATGGTGTAACTGGTGATATATTAAGGCAGACATACGGCTTGGCATATCCTGCAGATATGGTTCCTCCCGTCAAGCGAGCAGTTCCTGCAATCGTTAAAGAAGAGCCGGCTTCGAAGCCTGATGCCGTTGTTAAAAAACATACTGCTGCTTCTTCTACTTCAAAAACGGTTGCTTCTACTAGTTCAAAAACGGTTGCTCCTTCTACTTCAAAAACTGATCCTTCTACTTCCGCAAATAATGATGCTAACGCTGAGTTTTTTCGGTCATCAACAGCATCAGTGAATGTTGAGGCACGGGAAGTATTTCAAGCAAATGCAGAACAGCTACATGATCGAAGCACCCCGAACCCACAAGTAAACATAAAGGAAGAGAAAAAGGATTTTTTTCTAGTTGATCAAACTGATGATGATATAACGGATGAAGAACGAGTTAAGCTCAAATTATTTATAGAAGCTCAGAAAAAGCTTGAGGAAATTGAAAAAGTAGAAAAGGAATGGGACAACGGTGATAATTGGGATATCGATGAGCAAGGTCACGTAAAACCATCAGCTTCAAAAGCCCGTTCAAAAACTCCTGCCAGTGCTACTATTACCACTGCTGTGACCGATGCAAAACCACAAAGGAAACCTGTGTCACCCCCTGTAACTCCATCACTCGATTTTGGGGAATCTCTGATGCAAAACGTAAATGAAGATTGGACTAAAATATCAATGTATATGCCGCCGTGGGTCGGTTCATCCGAACCATCGGCTTCTGTTGCTAACCAAAAGGTTCCCATTGAAATGACAACTAGCGGCACATGTATGGAAATGGGGGATACAAATGATAACGGTAAATACAAAGTTATCACTGCCACACCACGTAACATTAACCAGTTTCATATATCATTTAACCGTGAAAAGATCCCAGAGAAGCGTATGCTCGATAAAAGCAGCATGACCAATGAAGGAATCATCACAAACGCCTATAGGTGTCCGAATGAAGAAAAACATTTCATTGCTTTTAGAAAACTATTCCGAAACATCGCCCGTTCCGATCTACGGGACATTTTCGATAAATGTTGCGGCGATGTAAACTGGAGTGTGGAAATTGTTCTTGACGGAATGAATAACAATCAGTTCAAAACTGTTGACACTGAAGAACTATCAGATCCCGAAGAAGAAAGCATGGAACAATGTGCGTGTTTGGCTAGTTACAATATTATTCCTGATTTGGCTACGCCGCCTGTAGTAGAAGCTACCCCAATAGAAGAGAAAGTTTCGGTAGCGGCGAATGGTTCGCAATCGATTAAGAAAAAACGTGACGCCACGATGTCTGAAGAAACTATTCAAATAAAACGCCAGATTGAGCAGAATGTGGTTATCTCTGACGATCATTATTCGAAACATTGCCTCAAGATAAGGAAGATACGTCGTGGGGAGCAAGATGTTGGTGAGAATAACTTTGAAGAACTTGGAGCTTCAGGGTTGTCGCCTGACGCTCCACCGTTTGAATATCCCTTCACTAGCGAAAACTTAGATATAAGTGACGATGATGATTGTTCTGTTAGCGATTGTGACGATGACGTCATGGTTACTATTAATTTGGGGAGCGAATTCATAGCAGAGTTAGATGAGAAGTTTGGCAGACAAGATATGCAATACCCAGACTACATTGTGCCTAGGATTAGCATCCCAATGTCTAAGTTGAACGAAATCAATGCTATATGGATGGAATCGTTGACGTTTCAGCTCGACGAGCATGCGCAGAAAACTGCAGAAATGATGCAGCAAGACGAAGATTTTGCAAGGTGAGAAAAGCACACATTATTTAAAAATAAATAAGTAGGGTTTATGTTTTATAGACATACATTTCAGAATGTATGGCTGTTTATAGTGATGGCTTACACTGAACTAGTCGGTTTTGTGGCAGTTATTAAGCTGAAGTCTAATTTTCATATCCCTTGAAAAGGTATTAAATTTAATAGGCTTATTTTTGTTTGATAAATCTAGTACATCCTGTACATCTCCATTCAGTAATGAGTCTAAGATATTGTATGTTCACGACGCGACTTATATAACACTAGCTTCAGCTGCGACTTCGTCCGCGTTGCTTTTTTCCCCGTGTTAAGTTACGACCTTGGCTACTACTTCGCTTCCGTGGGTCTTAACGTGATATTATATAACCTAGCTACTACCATGCATCTGGCTATTATATATACAGAAGAATATTTACAATCTGACTGATAATTCCTGAGATTAGTGCGTTTTAAAAAATAACTCTTCAGCTGTATTATATATAGTAGGATAGTTTCCTATCATGATTTTTGCCCAATATTGTTGTCATTGCTGCAACCTATTATACTTTTCTATTTTAGGCAAATAGCGCTGAAGGACGCCGAGTTGTCCCTCGCCGGCAAAGAACCAGACGTCCCAGACTTCAAAGAAATTATGGACATGGATATGGCGCTCGCAGTTTACCAGAAAGACGTATCAGAATGGCGCAATAATATGCCAACTGACTTGGCAGCCAAGATGACTAGGGACAAGCTGTACAACTTGTTCCCAGAGGTTGATAAGGACACTCTCACTGAGTTGCTGATGGCTCATGACAACAATTTTAATGCTACAGTTGAGGTATGTCTAGTCTTCTGTGGAATTATAAAACTAGTTCGAACTTTAACCTTCGGGCCTATTATTAAATGTATAACTTTAGTTGGTGCATAAAATAGGAACGAAAAACCTTTTACAGGAATAAATCATAGTTAAAAAAGCTTGCCGTATTTATAATGAGACTGCTCAGGAAGTTGACATGACTTCAAACCGTAGAGTGCCGCATGACACCGCATAGGTACATAAGCGTATGTAGATAAACAGACATGCCGCTCGACGATCAAAAAGGGACTCTTTGGGGTAACTTTTTGGATACCTTTTCCTACTTGCTGTCGTCAATTTTCTACTCTTTTACTATATGTGAAAACTTATAAAAGGAATATGCATGACTTTTTATTTATTTCAACAAATAATTTTCATTCATATATAAACATTTTACTTAGTAAAACTATTCTTCGAATAACTATGAAATTAAAAAAAAAAAAATAAACCATCGAAGATTTCAAGTCTCTGTGTTGTGATCTCTTTCTACCAAAACAAAATATTGCACGGCGTTTATATGACCGTTGTGACATGTGACGTCACAGTCCACGTCCATGTCTCTCTGTCTAATCGGTGCGTAATTAATAGTTTTAAATATTAATACCGGCTGTATTTCTTGGCCAATTTTAATTGTATCATCTCTACTACGGTATTTTCAAATTTTGTTAATAAATGCCATAAAAAAAAAAACATGCGTATACCATATCAGCCATATTTTTTTAAATCTTTATGTCTACGCCTTTGTATCAGCTATATTTTTTTCAAATAAAATGAAATAAATAAATTAGTATTATTTCATAGGTTCTGCTGATATCTACTGGCCGTGAAGACGTGCTTGAACAGGAAAATGGAGTCAACAAATTTGTTATAACCGAAGAGTTGAAACTCAAAGACAAGATAATGGAGGAACAGAAAAAGGTACAAGCGAGTTCTTTTTTTATTTTCGAGTTGGGTAAGCTCTTGACTCTGGCCTTGGGCAGAGGTGACATAGACAAAGTCTACGATGGAATGAGCTTACCCAGAAGAAGCCTGTTCACTCTAACTTTGATGAGATTAGGGTTAAATGCGTTCGGGAATGCAGACGCAGGTAGAGAGTTCCACTCCTTTGCAGTGCGCATTATAAAAGAAGATAGAAAACACTTAGTTCGAATCGTTGAAATGGCTACAAGGTGGGGATGGTAGCCATAGGTGCGTCTCAATGTCCGATGGTGGAAAGGGCTGGTGGGATGAGGTCGTGGAGTTCTAGAGCACACTCACCGAAGTACAATCTGTAAAAAAACCGACAAGCAAAGACCGGCGATGAGCCAAGCTGTGAAGCTCAACAAAGATTTATTAATTTACAACTTAATTATTTCAATTTAAATTGATGATTATTAAGGAAAATAGTTTTATCTTAATGCAACTGAGTCACAATAATAATACTTTATACATATCTTTATATAGTGCTGAGTCATCGTGATAGTACATATGTATAATCAGCTACTGTTCTGTGTATGTATTTAGTAAACAGATCTACTCGAATTTTTACTTTAACCACATTATAATACAGTTCACATTTTATTGCAGATACAATAAATTGTTTCATGCCATTTATTATAATTACTTTTATCTTAAAATTTACTTAATTTGCTTGTCTGTAAGGTTGAAATTACTTTGACCTGTAGTAATAATGTCTTTATTACTACAAGTCAAACAAATTTCATCCTTACTGTTAAGCAAATTAAGTAAATTTTGAAACGAAAATAAAGGATGTTTGTGTAACTTTGCAGGAGCTCTCCGAGACAGAATGGCCGTTGCTGTCCAAGGGTGAAAAGGTGGACATGAACACTGTGAATAATTACCGTGTCGAGGCAGACAACCATCTTGCTCGCCGTAACTTGTAAGTTGATAACAAGCTGATAGAAAAATGCAGGTCTAATATTATTAGATAGACTACCTATGAACAGGAGTTACAACCGCTTTCAGTTACATCTTTGGTTACTGCTCTGCTCCCGTGCGTCGTAGCGTGATGTTTTATAGTTGAAACTATTACTTATGAATCTGACTCTTATATACAAAAAGATTTTTCCCAATCTGTCTGGTAGTTTCAGAGATTAAATAAATATATAGATTAGATATTTAGATAGATCCGCGTTTAAACAATTAACAGATTTATTAATCTGAAGAGTTTTTATGTTTATTTCTTTGTACTAATCCGTACTAATATTATAAATGCGAAAGTAACTCTGTCTGTCTGTCTGTCTCTTCTTCACACCTAAACCACTGAACCGATTTCAATGAAATTTGGTACAGATATAGTCTGGGACCCGAGAAAGGACAAAGGATAGTTTTCATCCCGGAAATCCCCCGGGAACGGGAACGATCCACGCGGATGAAGTCGCGGGCAAAAGCTAGTATATAAGTATAATAATATTAGTATAGATATTGCACAATAAATAAAAACAAATCGGTACAAAAAGTCCGCTTCTTGGGTCATCGTTGCGATTCTTGTACACACACACTCACACATTAAGACATATTATTAACTACTATGAGACATGGTCAAACAACGTGGGAAAGAGACGACACGAGTCTTAGTATACAGTTTTAAAAGAAATCTCGCACTAAATGTATTGCGTCCCACTCGCACTTTTTATCACTTCGATTGTTCTGGCGTTTAGTACCTATTCTTTTTTTAAACGATTCAAGATGAATGCTAGCTAATCCAGTTATGTTTTGATTACAGGAACTACCAAAAGGCTCAAGATTACATTCGTCGCGGTATGACTCAGGTCGCTAACTACTATTCTGAGCTAGCTAACTTCCATAAGCAGAAGTATGAATATGCCAACGGGCTGGCTGTAGCTTCGCTGATGCAAGTAAGTGGGGGGTAGTCATTTGCTTTCATTTAATGTGTTTCTATATTTTATTTATTAATTAATTCATTTAGGATCTCCAACAAAAGATATACTCAAACCATGACAAAACAATATTTAACAAATGTAGTATTATATAAAAAAAATGTCGTTCAAAATTGTTGTAACATTTTGTTGTGTATCTGGTAACATGTTTTATACTCAAATATTATTAAATGTTGCCAGTATTTTATTAATTTAGATAATGGTAAAAGTAACTTTAAAATAGAAAAAAAATATTGTCTGTCAACGTTTGTTACTACTGTAATCAAATGGTAGGTTTTTTACTATTTCTTAAGTGAGAATCATCCTCTATTAGACCTTCGGTTCAGAATCTCTGTTCGAGTTGCAGAATATACTTTTTTTTTCACTTTAATTTTACCGTGCCATCTCTTATGTATTATATCTTGCGTTATATGTCATCACACTAGATATGCGTTTTAAAGAACAAATACGACAAAAAATGATTAAAAAAAATTGTCCTATTTCCCAGTACCACGCTACAAGGAATCCTGACTGCACCACCATCGACCTGCATTACCTCCGCGTAAAAGAAGCGAAGGAATCACTGGACGTTTTCATCGACACTCACATCTCGAAGCTCCGCGACGCCGGCAAGCGTCGCAACCAGATGCTGTTCTTCATTACCGGGCGCGGCAGCCACAGCCAAGGACGAGCCCGCATAAAGCCGGCCACCATTGAGCGCCTGAAGCAACGCGGCCTGGGGTATGTCACCCTTTTCCTAGTACTACGTTCAAACGTAGAAGTTCAGACGTAGACGTTCACGCGTAGACGTTCAGACGTAGACGTTCAGACGTAGACGTTCAGACATAGACATTCAGACGTAGACGTTCAGGCGTAGACGTTCAGGCGTAGACGTGCAGGCGTAGACGTTCAGGCGTAAACGTTCAGGCGTAGACGTTCAGACGTACACGGCAATCTGATTTGGTCGAGAGGATATTTTATAAATGCGATAGTTTGTGAGGATGGATGGATGGATTAGTGGATGGATAGATGGGTGTCTGTCTGTTTGATTGTCTGTCAGTCTGTTTGTTGGTTCGTTCCGGTTTATCTCCGAATATGCTGTACCGTATAAAGCTGATGTAATTCAGAGTTCCGCGATAACCGACATTCACGCGAACGGAGTTCGGTAGGTAAATATATATGTCTTATATTAGGGATCTTGCCGTTTTGCCCAAAATTTCACTACCCACACAAATTTTAGCAACCTTTTTTTACATAAATGCAATGATTGGAGTGATTTTAGTACGCACATTTTCATTTGGTCAAATTTTTACTTGGCCGAATATTATTAAGGATCTTCTTTAAACAATAAAGGTTTGATCAAATGATTTGTTGTGACAAAAAATATAAAGGCAAAAAAGGCGAAGCGAGATTTAGGATAGTGAAAACTGATTAGATGTTAGGTTAGAACAGTTACCATTAACGCGCTAATTATAATATCTATTTGTTATATGTCTAATCTAAGGATGATTGACCAAGTGCAGCCAGCTCGGGACTTGGGGCACCCCGACTCGGACAGGTTAGGTTAGAAGGGGATGGCGGGGTCTAGAGAGCGAGCGACGCGAGCGAACAGACCCCGCCATCCACTTCGTGGTTATTTTTTTTTGTAAACCCTAGAGCCCCGCAAAGCGGGTCTCCCCGACTACGCCCTTATACATACCTATTATGTTAAGCTCCTTTTTTGTCATTGTGTTAGAGGTTTTAGGCTTTGGGATGTAATTTCGGGATTTTGAACTTTGGGATATGGATCTTCGGGATTTTACGCTTTCGGGCAAATTAAATTTCGGCAAAACAATCATTCAGTGTTTAATTTTTTGGGATTTTATCCGTAGGTATTTTAAAACACGGTCTTTTAAATTTGGGTATTGTAATACGTACCCGTTGACACCTAGATGAAAACTAATGTTTCTAAATATTTCACTATATAAAAATTGCCACAAGTACTGGTTTGTAAACAAGTTATTGTTTAAACGTTCACTTTCCAAACATTAGGTTTGCATTACAATTATTTGTGAAGTGATTTTTTGCTAAGTAATAATTTGGAAATTCTTTTATTATGTACTACAACCGTTTTTTTATTCACTTTCCAGATATTCGCTAAAGAATCCCGGCCTGCTTGCCGCTAAGGTGAACGGTGAGACCAAGTTGACGTACCAAGTGTCTGTTCCCTAGGGAACGTGCAACCAAGACAACGACACGTTCTTCTTTAGAAGACCGTGTCGCGTCTTGCTTGTATTCGACGGCGCTTTCACCACGTACCACGGCAAGGAATGCCCCGTCTTCTTCCCTGTATGGGCCACCCACGGCCCGCTAATCTACAATCTCCGTGCCTGCACTGATTTCAGGTTTGCCATGGAGTTAATGTTTTGGCCGAAGTCGGACGATATACAACTCCTCATGCTAATTGCCACTACTACAGCCATTTATGAACATCCATATTTACATTTTTGCTTTACCGAAATTGATGTTTATCGTTACCAATCGTTTGTATACCATCCTCCCTTGCTCACTTTCCTTCCTCCTGTCGTGACTCAGCTGCGAGTGCCCCAGCTGCCTCTACACTTGCAACCAATAGGCCAGCTGCCAATAGCCGAGTTGCCAATAGACCAGCGGCTAACACAGGAGCGGCCACCCCAGCTGTCAATAACCGAGTTGCCAATACCCCAGCAGTCAGTAACCCAGCAGCCAATAACCCAGCTGCCAATAGCTCAGCTGTCAATTGCCCAGCTGCCAATAGCTCAGCTGTCAATAACCGAGCTGCCAATAACCCAGCTGCCATTAGCCCAGCTCCCATTAGCTCAGCTACCAACAACCCAGCTGCCAAAAACACAGCTGCCAACAGCCCAGCTGCCAATAACCCAACTGCCGTTTCCCCAGCTGCCAATAACCCAGCTACCAATACCTCAGCTGCCAATGGCCTCGCTGCCAATGGCCCCGCGTTCAATGGCCCAGCTGCACATAGTCCAACACCAAATAGCCTGGGCATGCTATTAATATGTTTGTGTGATTCTGTAGGAATCTTTTGAGCGTTCAACAAAGTACGCCCATGTGTGAATTTTTTAGTTTTATTCGTAGAATGTAGTTGATCGCTGTCTATAATATTTAACAAGTATACATTGGTGTTTTTGTAATTTTATAATTACATTACTAGTATTTATATCGAAATGGTAACAGCTTGAACCCGTAGTGATCAAATTTCATTACGGTACGCAAAAATTGGTGCCTCAAGTCCATACAACAGTACATTGTATCGCGTATGTAGAATAAGTTTTAAATGTTTGCTCAAAAAATACAATACATTTTAGTTTATATTTTGTTTAAGTATTATCAAAAATAGTGATTTACAAATAAAAACAAATCAATACGTAACAAATCTTTATTAGGTTTATCGCGATTGTATACAAGTCGACCAATTTTAACAAATATTCCTGCTTGAAAAAGTAGATTTTGCACGAAGTAAAAATATCAAATTAATCTGCACCCTCTAGCAATCGGCTTAAGGCGCATTTCACGTCATTGTAATCATACATTAACACTAGATACTAAATCGCTGTTTAAAATCGCTGATTCACGTTATAAAATATTTTTTATTGCAATTTGCTGAATTGGGTAGTAGACCATTACACAATAATTACAGGACACAACTTCCCTAAAAAATCTCTTTATTTTACCCCTAAAACCAGATTAATGTTTAAATAACTATAAAATTAGATTTTTAGTTGCTTTAAAACCAATAAATAGTTCGTGAATTGAGTTGTCAAAAAAGTGACGTCATAGTTTAGTATTGTCATACAAAATCTATGGGGGAATCGCGTTTTGACAGCTCATAAAAATTATGTCAATTGAATAGTAGTGTCATCTACCCAATTAGCTGAGATTGGCTTCAAAATCTTGCATATCTCGACTCGATACATCGTCCGGTATTTTTGCTTCGAGATAATTTCTCGTAAACGGCTAAACAATAATTGCGGTGTTGTATAGCAAAAATACCATGTGATATATCAAACCTGTGTTTGCCACCTTTAAATACTCCAAAAGAATAATATTAGTTACTATAAGTTTATTGTCTGTGATTGTTATATGGAGTAAGTGACTTTAAAAAAGTTGATCCTGAAATCACGAATAGAATCGTTTGGTCTTGATTAATTTACTTTTTTCATATTTTCTTATAGTATGAACCGTCCAATTCCCTTCAAGCTACCTTCCTATATTCCCTCCCTAATGTAAAGTCAAAGTCAAATAAAACGTTAAATCAATAGCTTTCCTATTTGTTAAAGATTCTATCCTAAAAGTCATAATTTTTTAACGAAAATGAAATATTTCTCAATCTGTATATTTGCATCAACTTTAAATCTTTATATTACATCAAAGTATTTGTTGCACATATATTTTATAATATATATTTTCTTGTATATGTATTTATACTCTTGTGGACCACTTTCCAAACTCCATTCATATCATACCTCATTAAGTATTTTTACGTACAAACTTTTTTTAAGACAGAGTACATTATTCGTAAGATAGTTTTACTTCACCTAAAGCGGTCTACAGACAGACGAGTTCATGAAAACATCGAATTTTATTTTTAGTACAATGTCAATGATATTATAACCCTCTCTGGAACAACATGGGCTTGTTGTCTGTAGGACCCTTTACATTAATTAAATAGTTTTTACTTAAATATACAATGGATTCAATAAATTTTGCATGTTGAACCTTATATGGTGGGCTCAAGGGCGATATTTGTATCGGAGAAAACTTAAAAAGCAATGACGATTGTGCCAAATGAGCGCCAGATTAAATTTGTACGACCTTATTATATCATGATAGAACAGTTGCCTACATGATTAAGATATATTAGATTTGATGATGCCTTTATTAAAAAAGTGTCAAGGCTGAGTGTAAGAATATCACACGTCTTCAAATTATAGACTGAGCCTATTTTGTCGAAATTGTTGAAATTGGACTTTTTGGCCAAATCCGTTTTAAAATTCGGCCCTATCTTATTATAACGGACTAATCAGGCGTGTTTTGGAACGTATATTGACAGTTAAATATCGTCGAAGTACTAGTATTTTTGCCGTTGGCAATACCATTCTTTAAACTGATCAAACATATTAGAATTAGTTAAATGTGTTGCGTATTTGGATGTCTATGCTTATTACTATTATATTCCATATCGTAGGGCTACGGCCGCTTTTGAAGTGTTGTCTTTGAGCATTCGTATATGAATGATAGGTTAAAAGTAGGATTTTGAATGTTATATTTAAAGATTTAAAATAGTATTAGGGATCGCTCGGGCTTATTTGTGTCCACACGGCGCTGATCGTCATCGTTCAGCTTTCTGGATGTTTTTTCTGTGTGGAAAAATTCATCTCGCGGCTTAGGCACGAGGAGATTTCATACGAATAAGTCAGGATTATCCAGAAAAAACGTAGATTTTTAGATTGACTTTAAGGTAGATGATGCACTCGGCAGTCCGGCTGCTTTGTGCCGTTTTTAATATCGATGTATGCTATCTGGCAAAAGGTGTGGGATTCGTTTCACTGGCTGTCCAGTGCCTCATCTGTCACAGTAGTATTTTTGGATTCCCACCTCTTGTCGTTTGTGACAATTTAGATATTTGTACTTTGTCTATATTATAGGAACGTGTAGATACCCCTAGGGTGATTTAATTAAGATAAATTGCACTGCGTTTAGTCTGAATCCTATCAGTTGACAATAAAGAGCCCAGAAGTACAGACGTGGCCACTTTTCAAAGTTGGAAACGAATTCGAATACGATTAGAACAAATTATAAATTTGGCAAAACAAAATACGTAAGAATGGTACAGTCCGCAAAGCGTAAGCTGAGATTTGCATTTGTGTGAGTGCCCATAGATAGTGTAGGTGTGACGTCGGCCTAGAGTGCGACGCGTCCTATGCTTGGTTTAAACTGGTTTGCCCCGGACGCATCTCTCTACTTTTGGTAGACTCGCACAAATGCAAAGCTCAGCTTACGCCTTGCGGACTGTACCATCATAGAAGTCAACGCACAAACAAACGTACCTACTCAACTGGAGCTTTTCCAAGCTGTAATTTTTTGGATTCGTACCGAACGCAGTGCGCATAGAAACGCACTTAGTTATTAGGTATCTTATGTATATTTAGGGATTAGAATTTTCCTGGGTTAAATGATACATTATTAGGTTAAATTAATTTGTATTAAGATTATTTTGCACGTGTGCTAGTTTTAATTAATTGTTTCATTCGCAGCTGGTCTCGTGAGAGAAGAAGTGAAAGTGTTTTCTGTTCTAGATATGCCAAAGACAGAATGACTTTTGATAGTAGAGTAGAGTTTCGTTTGAAATTGATACAATTAAAGCGTAGTACTAGATGAGCATTTAAGATGAAGTCTTCTGCACTAATATTATATTATTTGTGATAAGTATTAAAGGGGGTGCTTCGGAATCGTGTGATAAACAAATCACGTAGAATGTTCTTGTAACAGGTAGCAGTTGCATCGCAATGCAAGTGCTGAGAGGATTTGAAAATTGTAACGACATTTTAAATGTCTGCTTTGTTGCTTATAATGTGCCATTAAATGCAATCGCTCGAGTATGTTGCTGTTGTCTTAATCCAATTCTGGTACTAAATACAAAATAATTACAAAGTGTGCCTTTTTGGTGCATAGATTTTATTATTACATAAACACTATTAGAAATGACACGCACAATGTTTTTACAAACACAACTTCGGTACTTATAAAAAAATGGCAATATACTCCTGTCGATTTATATTTTTTTGTCAAACGCTACAGTCGACTTTAACGCCTATCAATGAGATTTAAAATCGATTTGACAATTTTGAATTGATGCTTGACAATCGCCTATATGTAGGGTGCTAACTTGAACTTTTGATTTTTATTTGCTTTTTAATTTATAATCGAAATTTAAATATAAGCTAGGTACACACGTTATTGGCGTGGTATCTATTCGTTGATAGGATGTCACAGGGTCGTTGTTTCCTACAAGTGAGTTAACAATAAAGACCCTATTGGAAGGTTTTATACTCTAGAGAAAAGTAGTGGTTCCGAAAGCAAGAAAAAGATTGACTTACAAAACCCTTTCGTTCGTTACTAGATATTTAAAAGACTAGATCTCAATGTCAACGTGGATTCAGTAATTTTTATTTTTTAATACTTTTGGTTATGGTTTTCCTATTATCCTTTATCATTGTTTTTTTTTTGTACGAAATTACAATATTTTTGTTAGAAGTTTTAGTTTTTGATGCCATTTATTTGAACATATATAATGTAGTATGTGTTAGATATTAAGCCACTCTGTGTATTTTGATGTGAACTATCTGTCAATTAAAAGACAAATAAAGTTACTATGTGTCCAATTTGTGTTTTATTCTGTTCGAACTCTAGGTACCTACTTACTTACTTTGCATGGTATTTATACTTCCTGGAACATGGTTAGGTCCGCGCGTATGCAGTTACAAGCTTACCATAACTACTGACCGGTCGTCAGACACCCTACCCAGTTTATCAGCTGCTTATTGTTTATTCGAGACGTTCAAAAGCTGTTTTTCAATGATAGCAGCTTTTAAGGTTTTGAAGGCCTGTTTGTTTGTTGTTTTCTGCAACTAGAGAGACTATTAGTGGTTCACCACTAACTTTTCCCGCCAGAAAGCTGTACATAGTGTGTAATAATATCTACACAGATTCATAAAAAAAATATATAACTTTGTCACCAAGTTACTAACACGGGACCCGCACATTACTACAAATGAGGAATTTTCATACTTAACTCATCTTTAAACCTTTTAGCTCTGCCGGTCCCATTATGACAACAGGCGCGGTGTTACGTTACATAATATAAATTTGCTAAGAACTCGGATCTAAGAAAGTAACAATGTGAGCCGAAATAAAAGAATAACAGCTTAAGCTACGAGGCTGTAAGTTTAACTGCAAGCCATTAGAGTGCTACTTGACGTATGTGTACCTCAATAGATAGGTATTAACTTTTTAGAGCCAATTTAAGAGCTTTAGATGTAAAAAAAGTTTGGCCGGCACTGTTCAGTGGCTGGGCGATTGGCTGCTGCGTTGCGTGTCATGGGTTCGATCATTGCATTCCCAAGCAGAACAAATCTTTGTATGGCCTACCTACAAGTAGGTAGTTGTTCCGTTTTTGGCTGTTTGTGTATGTGAATTTATGTGTTTGTAATCGCAACCACGACACAGGAATAATCAGTAGTAGATACCAGTGGTATCTATCATGATGTTTGGACGCGCTCCCTCGCCACGAGTAACCTTTATTGAAATATTCATGATTTGATTTTTAGCATTATTTTAGAATACTGCTTCACTGACTAACAATCATTTATTTTGTTTCGTTCTCCTTACTCACTGATGTACCTAATGCTAGAATCTGAATTATTGCATTATAGACAAATGCTACATGTAAGCGCGTTTATGATGAAGATAAAATGCCTACTTACATAGCTATTAGCTAAAATTATGTAAGTAGATACACTTTTTTTTTTTAGAGATGGTAAAATCATCAAATGACCCCCCCCGTCCAGGGCGGGGCGGGAGGGAGTGTCAGACTTTTACTGACTAAAAACCATCTATGTTCCTTCATGTGCCCTTTGCGTTCCGGGGGCGCGGTATCTCTTTCGAACAACCCGCAGCCCCGGCAGGCAAGTAGATACACTAGCTTCTACCCTTGACTTCGTCCGCGTGGTTTTATTCACCCGTGTTCAATTACATCTTTGGTTCCTGCTCCGCCCCCATGTGTCGTAGTGTGATGGTAGCCTATACTATGTCCCATAACTCTGGCTATATTATACAAAAACACTTACAATCCAACCGGCAGTTCCAGAGATTTGCACGTAAACAAACAAACAAAATTAATTATATTAGTAAGTATAGATAAGTTAGTAAATCGTAGAGTTCAACGAGTTTGAAATCAGGTTTAGGTTCCATTAAGTATAATTTTATAGCATGCGCTTTTAAGTTCGATCTAAATCAGACGAAAGGCATTAATAAATCTGTCATCATGTCATGACCTAAAGCAAGTGCACTTGTTGATATTTTATATACCGGTTGCAACACAGCCGTGTACGTCGTGACATTATATACGACATGTTTTTTTTCAACAATTTATGGTCAATGACCTTAGGGAGTTGATTGGAGGCCGTCTAAATGCAGTCCTTTTTTGCACAGATTTGCTTGAATGGGGGCCTACCCACTTTTAACCAAATCTGTGCAAAAAAAGGTATTGCGGTGTTTGGGGTTTTGTGCGTCTATGTATATTTATATCCTTAATCCCTGGTTACCTACCATGTAAGAAATATCATAATTCTTATACAGCTCAGTAGCTAAGTAGTCTCGTAAGCTAGGTAGTTCTGGAGCATATACTTACCTGTTTGTCTAAATTAGACACCGGCTAATATCCACAGGCTGTAGTACAGCCCAATTACACCCACTGTTCGCTTGAATATGAGTCCATGTGTCCACGGACTCTCGGTGTTTCTGCCAGGAACAATATAGTTCGCTCATCAAGACAGGACCGACATTCCTACATCCAATTCTCGGACGATATTATACCTAAGCATTGCTCTACATCCACATATTGACATCATAGCGCTTAGATAGGTGTCCTGCATAATTAGTACATTTGGGTTCCTTTGAACCCAAATGGATTCAATTCAATTGGCGTTCCATGTAAAACACTGGTATTCAGCTGCATCCGGTTAGACTGGAAACCGACCCCAACATAGTTGGGAAAAGGCTAAGCAGATGATGATGATGATGGTAGGTTCCATTGAACCTATCTAGAAAACTTGTTTTTATTTTAGCTAAATTCTCTGTTTACGCCTAGCGTAGCCTACCTAAGTAAGCAGGTATGTGCTTATCTATACTCACCAGGTAAACATAAAGCAGTCTATATTCCAGTAAGCAAATAAACCTATTTACTTCATTGCTTACGTCACGTCGGCCCGGCAGTTTGCAGTCCGGCCTTCGTGATTAATTTTAATAACAGTACAAACCTACCGAAAGGGTATCGGTAGTAGGAACTCAAAGTGATCCGGTTTGCCTCGCTGTGCTTTCTTTCACTGCGACGAATTTAAATACCAGCTTCGTCAAATCTGTGGCGACGAACAATGTCCTTGACTTGTCGGTATTTGCGTAGCTGGACTGACGACTTATTATCTACTGTGGGCGCAAGCACGCTGTGCGTGTGATCCTAAATTTTATTCCTAGGACAGCGAGGGAGTTAGGCAGTCGGCGGTGTATTACCCCCGTGCCTCTGAAAGCACATTTTAATCTATAGGCTCTGAGCCTGATCTGAAGCTTTCACATACAGAAGCAACAAGTACATTTTATGTAACCAAGATTTTGAACCAAATTGAAAAAAGAATCCGTGGAGTTTCTTGCTCATTCTTCACTATAGAGACCTACGTTTTGGAACGAGCAACTAGCTTCAGCTTTAAACTGTAACTTCTAGACAATTTAAAAGTGCCTGTAAATGGTGTAATTGAAATAAATGCTTTGATTTTGACGTTGTTGGATTGTCATCTTATTGGGCTATGATAGTGAGGGAAGGGAGTTCACCTGAGTTTGCTCACTCTCTTACACTATATTCTCTATTATCCGACGGCTAGTCTCCACTAAGACTGGGTGCCATGACCGAAATTCAGGCAGGAGGACTGTCGCGTCGGTAGGTACTAAGTTTGATGAATGAAAAGGACAAATGGATCTCCACTACGCTCGAGAAACAGCTGACTCGGACTCCAGCCAAACAACACATGGTTGTTTTTTCCCACGTTTTTAAAATAGCTTTACACAAACTTGTTCGTTACCAAATCGAGATAGAGTTCAATATTATATGACGAGTAAATAAATGTCGCGGCGCTTTGCGTTGATTCTGCGCCAATGTGAATGGAGCCTCAGTCAAAACACATTCAAATACAAACTAGGGGCTTAAGTACTTAAATCTTAAGTACCAATATCGTAAGGCTTAATACGTCCGGAAAATTCATTTCTAAGTAGGTAAGAGGTATTATAGGGATAATATCGTATGAAGTAGCGTAATATGAATACTTTTATTGCGATATCATCAGAAAAAAGACTTATTTGTAGGTAGGTAAGTGAGTTCAAGTCTTTCCATCTGAACTTTTATGAGAAAATCCCGAGAAATGGTAATAAAAGTCTTGACGAATAAAACATTCACAAGAGAAAAATGAATTTGTTAACGTATGCGGTGGTTTTCAATGGATCAGGAACATAAGTAGGTACCTACTACTGGTGAATGAAAAAAAGAGGAAATTTTATCAATGTCTTCATAAATTTTGCTACGTCAAATATACTCGACGTGGCTTAATGGTTGGTTCAAATTCTTATTTGTTTTGGCTTGACACCGCAAATACTCTGAATACCCACGAAAGTTATGTTTAACAGCTTTTATTCGTTTTTTAAGAATTTGCGCTTGTAATAGTTGTAACCAATACGAAATAATCAGTCAAGAACATCAGACAAAGCGGTCCACTTTGAAGTACATACAAAGGTAGGTACCTACACTTATAAAAACCCCTAACAACCTCCAACTGGGGAGAACAGAGGGTTATGTTGGACTTATACCGCCGTGCCGCCGCGTTAACTGCCTCGTTGGCCTAGTGGTCCTGAGCGCGACTGCTACGCTAGAGGTCCTGGGTTCGATTCCCGGGTCGAGCAAAAAGTGTTATTGGGTTTTTCTATGAAATTCTTAGTAGCAGCTCGGAGTTTGGATTTGTGCCCGGTTAATGGCAATAGGCTCGCCCCCTATTACATGGGACCTAAAATATACCGGCGAACTGTGGGTGTACATTGGTACACCTCTGCCTAACCCTTCGGGGAATACAGGCGTGATGGTATTGGTTTTTATACCGACTAAAACCCCACGGGTCCTTCCTTTTTTTGTAATGGGACAAGCCCGCCTCTCTACTCCCGAACCACTGCAACTCCTGTAAGCCAGAATCAACAGTGCCGACTAGAAAAGCGCCGAGGATATGAAGCTCGACGAAACGACGCCAGAAACGATTCAACTGTCTTGAATCCCGCAACGAAATTAATCAGAAGATATTAGCGGAGGAGTAAGAAGGATATAATAACCACTTCCCTCCAAACAAGCAGGAGACAGAACCGAATTAGGCCACGGGTTCTCCTGTCATCATAAGTTGCAATCCCGGTATTCGCTTTAATGACACTGCCAACCTTAGAACCCCAAACTCAACAATTTGCGCTTGCTACCACAAAACCAATGGGGCAGTCAAATAGGGGAGGGGAGGGGATCGACAACAGCTCATATCAGGTTCATTACATGAATCAAGGAAATAAAATCCGAACATGTCCTTGATATGTCGACATGATTGTGTTTCGCCAATTTCAATTTACACGAATTTATTGTCGCGTACAGTTCCGGTACCTACGTACAGAACTATCGATGAATATTATTAAAGTTGGAGAATGTGTGACTAAAGTATTGTTAGATTTTTTATCGAAATCTGGCTCAGTGTTAAGCCTACAATCTAATTTATTTACATTCCATCACGCGTGTATTCCTCCAAGGGGTTTGCAGAGTTGTGAGGTTTTGTATTGGTTACACCTCAGCCTAACCTTAACACCCTACTGTGGGTGTACATTGGTGTTGTTCACAATTTATACAGTCGCCTTCTACGGTATCCCATTTTAAACTTATTTCAATGAAGTAATAAAAATACCAGCCTATTATTGCCCCACTGCATAGCAAAATCCTCTTTCCCGCACAGAGAAGGCATGAATATTAATCACCACGCTTACTTAAGGCGGATTTAAGATTTCAAACCTTAACTTTTTTTAACCTTAGGTTGCCTCGCGATGTTTTTCTGCACCGATGTCAGTGATGTCCAAGAAAAACGTACAAAGTGCATATGAAAAAAAAAAACCATATTGGTGCTTGCCCGTGCCGGGTAACGAACCCACAGTCTCATTCAACTCCACTGGCCCTTCATCAATGAAATTGAACTTAAAATAAAAGCTCAATTACTTTCCTATAGAAAAACAAAGATAAGCAAGTCAATTCCCTACCAACAACAACAACAACAACAACCCTACCAACATATGGCTTCTAATCCGTAATCCTTTGTTCTTAAGCTTTTTCTTCGAATTTACCTTCAACCATATCCGAGGTAGATTTTTTTTCTTCTTTCCGTATAAAATCCAGGCTCACAAAATCCATTAACAATGAAACAATAAAATATTCTTTGAATAATAAACACTTCTTGCCAGAACGAGTACATTATCTTCAATGAATACATTACACCAAGTAAGTACTTTATACTGACCTTTATGTATATCGAAAAATAGATCAGTCAATAACACTAGTTGCGATATAATATATCATAGACGAGGACGAATATTATCTTCGATTCAAGGCTGTAGCCGCCCTGTGCTTCTGTAAGCACGGAACAAATGAAACCGAAAGGCTATCTCTGAGTCACAGGCGTAGGCTACTTACTTACTGCTCTAAGTACGCCGGATCACCTTGACAATGAAAGTGAATTGGACAATGTAGACGCGATCTATTCGTATAAAAACCGGAGCACCTCCTGTCAAAATTATTCAGTTGCCAGCATTAACAGAATAAACATGTACGCCAAGGTACTACAAGGATCTTATTACCTTTAATATTATTTATCGATAAAATTTACGTTGACTAAAATGCAGTGATTCAGGAAAAGCAAACTTCAGGAAATAATTTGATTTAATCCTTTAAAGGGTAGCAATTAAAATAATTATAAAGACATTTGCAATGAACCAGGATGTAAATAATTAGTAACTGTCCAGTAAGTTGTGAGTAATAAATAATGTAATGTTATCGTTTCAGTTCATCATCGCCCTTTGCGCCGTGAGTGTGGTCCGGGCTAGCGGTCTTTACGAAGCCGCTTCCCTGGGTTACAGCGCGCACGCCATCGCCGCCCCCGCCGTGGTCACCAAGACCATCTCCCCCGCCGTCTCCTCCGTGTCGTCGTACTCCACCCACACAGCGCACGGTGGTCAATACGCCGCGTACGCCGCTGCCCCCGTCGTCGCTAAGGCTTACGCCGCCCCCGCCATTGCCACGTACGCTGCGCCCGTCGCCACATACGCCGCTGCCCCCGTCGCCACCTACGCCGCTGCCCCCGCCGTCGTCACCAAGACCATCTCTCCCGCTGTGAGCTCCATCTCCTCCTACTCTACCCACACCGCTCACGGTTCTCCCGTCGCCACCTACGCCGCTGCCCCTGTTGTGGCTAAGGCTGCCGTCGCCTACGCCGCGCCCGCTGCGTACGCTCATGGAGCGTATGCCGCTCCTGCTGCCTACGCCGCGTATGCCGCTCCCGCCGTGGCTGCGTACTCTGCCCCCGCTGTTGTGACCAAGACCATCTCCCCCGCTGTGTCCTCCGTGTCTTCGTACTCCACCCACACCGCTCACGGTGGTCAGTACGCCGCGTACGCCGCCCCCGCTGTTGCTGCGTACTCCGCTCCCCTGGTCGCTAAGACCTACGCCGCCGCTCCTCTGGCTGCCTACGCCCACGGTGCCCCCGTCCTCAAGTCCGTGTACTCTGCTGGCCCCGCCATCGCATACGGTGGTCACGGTGCTAACTACGGTTGGTAAACTGAATCAACTGTTTATGTAAATAGACCAAATTAAAAATAAACGACTCGCCATAACTAACTTGATTGGTTTAATTTCTCATCATTTAAAAAAAAAAACTAACCTTTACTAGTTAGAAAGATCAGATACACCACACAATATACCGTACAGACTATAACCTATTCAAAAACTAGATCATTTTTCACAATTAAGTATTCGTGTATCATTTTTCACAATGATGTAGGGTATTAGTAAAGAACATACAAAAAAAATATTTTGAGTGATGACATATAAATAAAAATATAGGACCTAAAATTCATTCAATATACCCTATTAAATACTATGATAATAAGTACTTATATAACGATCAAGTTTCTTTGTCCGTGCCTTTCCTGATCTGTATCCGCTCACATAAAGAAACTCGTACCCCGATTAGTCAAAGCAATCAGTTCCGTTATCCTTTGACCTTTAAAAACCTATTGATTATATTTATGGGAAATCACTTCAATGAGCAATAATATCGTAAGCATAAATTATAATAGCAGATCTAGATATCAGATAGGCACCTATTAGTTATACATAACGAAATCAGATTTACGAAACTTATAATCAAAATTCTTTGAAATTTTTGCATTTCACTAAATAAAAATGAACTCGAGCTCTTTATGTCATTGGATGGCAAACACTGCAATAACAGAGGCCTTGCAAATCGGTTTCCCATTCCAGAGACAAAGTTGAAATGTCTCATGTGCCCGTAATTACACCGGCACCCATACGGCGTTTTGCGGCAGACATAATTATGGTGGCAGTGCTTCCCCGGACGTGCTCTTTTACAAAGAGCTCTACTAGGTTCTACGTACCAATGTACTAATATTATTCATTTGCAATAAATAAAAAATAAACATTTATTCTCAGGTAAATTACACCCATTGCCATACATAATTCAAATACAAATAAAATAATTTTAAAACATAATAAGAACCAAAACATCAAATTCAATTACCAGATAAATTGAAATCAAAATAAATAAATAATGATTCCTTAAAACGCATAAATATACGCACATACTAAAAAAAGAAACACTCATATCCGAGTACGTAGTGCGAGTTTTTTTCCGTACACAATCGCGTTAACGTAGACTTCGATTTAAACTAAAACAGTGACAACAATTTGATCCACTAATATTTCATACAAATTGTCTTATGTATTGTATATGTGAATATTTTTTTTTATGTTAACGCTATCGGAAAGATTATGAAACTCACACTGGGTATTTTGTTCTTCACCATGGTTGCGGAATTTTTCTGCCAGAGTTGCGGAATTTGTTCAAGAGAGTCACCGCGGCCCTGGAATGAAAAGGGCATTAGCGAAATGTTTGTTAAAAAAAAACGGTCAATTATAATTAAATAATTGAAATATTTATTGAGTTTAGTTCTCACAAAATTAACTATTCCACGACCAATTTGCTTCCAATAATCGCATTTTTTTTTAAATAACAATTAGACCTACCTGTGAGAAGTATAGGCGAGCCGCAAGCCAAGATACTTATATGTCGCATTTACTTTCATAAAAAGCTTCAAGACTTACTTATTTACGTCAATATTTGCGACACATTCTTTATGTAAATATCGTAAATAATTCATTCAGATAGCACGCTAGCCTAATAGTTTATTGAATTATTCAGTTAAAGACAGTCATCTGAATTAAAATATATATAATCGGATCACAGTTGTGTAAACTTTCGACCTCTAAAGTTAATAAGACGTCTTCAGAAAGGTGCAGTTTTGCATCCTCGGCAAATTTCAGGAGGTGGTCCTAAAGACATAAATAATCAAATAAATTACGGCGCCTGGTCAACTACTAATCCTACTTAATATTGTAATTGCAAAAGTTTGTGAGGATGGATGAATGTTTATTACTCAATCACGCAAAAACGGCTGAACGGAACTGCATGAAATTTAACACAGATATAATTATGTAGATTATAGTCTGGAATTGCACACAAGCTACTTTATATTCCTGAAAAATTTACGATTCCGTGGCAGAAGCTAGTAATTAATAATTTTAATACTTGTATTTTTGTAGTTTCTGTTTTACAATATTTCAGAAATCACCCCGTTGCGTAAGCTGTAGGCAGTATCGTGCGACTACGTCACTGTGTGCGTGCGGGTTCATCGCCCCGCATGCCTAAACAGAGAGGCAAAATGGCTATTCCAAATTCGAAAATCAAGTAGAAAAAGAAACCCTATTTATTTTATTATTGATAAGTATCACTAGCATTGTTACCTCGTTGTGACGAGGATGCAAAACTGCATCTTTTATAATATTATACAAAGATACTTTTACGGGTACACTGACTTTACGGTGCTTAGGAATCCTATTAATTATTAATTTTTAAATTTAAAATTATAAATGCGAAAGTTTGTGAGGATTGATGAAATTTGGCACTGAGATAGATTGCAGTGCGGAATACCCCATAGGATACTTTTTATCCCGAAAAAATTGTCCCGTGTTTCGCCCCTTAGGGATAATATATAAAATTTGAAGCGGGCAAAGACGCGGGCGGTACCTAGTATAAAAAAAATCTTCTCATATTTTTTCGAACAATGGAGCGCAATATTTGTCTGACGAGCACATATTTATGTAAATTGCAAGAATGTAAATGTGTAAAAAATATGGTTCAGTGAACCGAGTCTGCTAAATTAGGTAACTTTGTTATGTAAATGTTGTGCAGGATTAAGTGTCCCTTGACTGAATTAAAAAAAAAAGAAATACATGAAACATTCATATGTTTCATAAAAAAAAACATTAATAAAACATTAAGCATGTAAATTCTAAGAGTAAGTGAAAGTAATAAATGCAATTCTTAGGATCTCCATTTCAAATGAATTTGCTTAATAAATGAACCGGCAATCGACCATTAAATAATTAAAATAATTAAACGATTCATAGTCGTTACATTAATACCTTTTTTTTTTGCTTTAGATTGTTCAATTAATAGTTAAAGTGACCGTTCCCAATACCTAGTTAATTTTTAGGAGAAAACCTGCCACCATGCCGATGACACGTGTTACGTATAACTCTAGTATGGGAAGTCTCAATCGAATCTTAAACACTACAAACTTAAACATGCAATTGCTAAACACCTTATTGCAACGCTCTAAAGGTCATTTTCTGAATGACTAACTTCTATCATTTGTATTGCATAAAGATTCTTCTAGGACTAGATACCAGTTTTGCGAAGATGGTATAAAAGTGAATGCACGTGTTCTCGATATTATATTTTGTCATCAGATTTATCAGAACAAACATGTTTCAAGAGGTGATTATTTACTCTAATTTCTATATTTTTATAAGCCGTTTTGGCGTTACAAAATATTTATTTATTTGTGTTTTTCTTTTCAGTTCGTGATTGTGCTGTGTGCTGCGGCCTTTGTAAGCGGTATCGCTGTACAACAGAATGGTGCAACAAAATCGTCAGCTCGTACTTCAGGAGCTGGTCAACAGCAAGACTATCTCGCGTTGCCTTCTCAGAATGCATACCAAAACGTAGCGGCTTCCAAATATTTGGCAAAGCAAGGACCGTCTTATCAAGTGAATCCTGGGGTCGTGGAAACTATATCTGAAGTAACAACAGCCAAAAGTGTTCCTGCGCAGTATAACGGATCTCCTCACGTGCAACAACAAAATGTTCGCATCTCTGCTTCTGTGGCTGCAGATCCTTCTTCTCCTGAATATAATAATGTTCTTGAGAGATACGCCCCCGTAGTTAGACCAATTCATCCGTACTATTCTGCCTCCCTTCCAGCAAAGACTGTTTCAATTGCGTCGCATGGAGCAGCTAATGATCAGATTCAACACATTCAAGATAACAATGTCCCATTTGTGGTATATAGCAATAATCCTGACCAATCAGGGTCGTACTACGCAGTCCCCGTAGAACAGAAAGTATTTGAGTCACAAAGATTGGTAAATGTTCAACCTCTCCCGTCCCAAGACATTCAGTACAGCACTCCTGGCGTTACATACGTTAGTTCTACCCCGAGACCATTTTATCAACCTAGTAATACAATACTTGAATCTCATGGACATTATGTAGTTCAATCTCCTGCTAATGCTGTACACCAAGTTGGTCAAGTTCAAGCAGTTCATCCTCCGCAACCACAATACGTTCACAACGTTAATCCTGCAGTGAAAACTGCTCCTGTGCCTCTTCCCGTGGACGAAAGGAAAGTAACATATCATCCAGTTCAGATTCACCCTCAACCTGCTCCTAAATATACTCCTGCCCCGATCCAGGTACCAGTTATTTATCAGCAAGTTGGGGCCTATCCCCTTCCTGCTCAACAAATTGCTTTTGTGACCAATGCTGTTGCTCCTACTCCCGGGGCGTATGTTCAAGAACCCGCTGCAGCTCAAGTTATTCCTGTACCAGTGTATGCAAATGGTGCAAGACTGCAATACCAGCATATACCGGTGGCAGGTGGACATCAACACGGCTATGCCAAGGCTGTACAATTCTCTCCCGCTTCAGAGGTATCTCGTGTCACTTTCAACGGTTTGGGTGTATCCTACGGATGGTGAAAAAAATTATGTAAAAAAGATAGAGTAGTAATTTATTGAATGTTTTATAAATAAATGCATGTTACCTCAGTTACATAAACAAATGGTTGTTTTATTTTTTGTTATGCACTAATGCTGCCAGTTATTTCGTAAGTTAGTTTAGATATTTGACATGACTTACTTTTGTTTGTTTCCTTGTTAGATTATGTTGCATTTCGGTCGATATTTAAATGGTCACTAAAATCTTATTTAACCAGTGCTCATTCCTTATATCGTATCTGTCTATGCGATGTTCTACATAATTGTTTCGGAAATGATTTATTTTTAAGACAGTATGTGATCTTAACAATTTATAAGACATGTACTCGTATGTTCTTATAAATATCTGGAGTAGATACTGTCTCAAAAACAAATTATTTCTAAAATAAAGTTTTATTAGCAATAATTTATTTAATTCGTAATTAATGAGCTATTTTTATTTCAACACCTCTTTCTCACACGGCCTTGACGGTTTCTGTAAAAATAAATAAAGTCAAGATCGTTCGCTAATAATTTAATTTAATTATTATTTACTCTAAATTAATAAAATATGTATTCTTTTGAAATATGTAGAGTATTTCATTATGAAATATTGGCCGACATCTTACTTAAGATAAATTGTTTTGACGTCATCTGTTAGAGCTATAATCAATAACCGGTGAACATCTTACTAAAGATAACGCATTACCCTCGTTTTTGGCATACTCAGGTTAATAGGCTTCTTCCTTATTTCATCACAATACATTATATTTTACAAGCTTATTGACGGTCAAAGCAAAGTATACTAATATTTTAAAGCGGAAGAATATGTTTTTTTTTCGTGCTAGTTTCCGGAATTCCTGGTCCAATTCTGAAGTATGTTTAAGTGCAGTAGGTTATTTTAATTTTAAACGTTACTGTTGTTACCAATTAATACTATATATTTTGTTACCAAAAAAATAGGATTTTTGAGAAAATTCACGGGGACGAATTCTTGCAAGTCAAAGTAAAAGCATTTATTTCAATTAGACCATTTATATGCATTTTTAAAGTGTCATGAAGTTACAGTTTAAAGTTGAAGCTAGTTGCTCGTTCCAAAACGTGGAGAAGAACGAGCAAGAAACTCCATGGACACTCTTTTCTTTCAAATTCGACGGGCCTGTTGGTCTAGTGGTTAGCGGCCCTGACTGCTAAGCCGGAGGTCGTGGGTTCGATTCCCACCCAGGACAAACTTTCTGTGATGAGCATGATTGTTCTTCTTTGCGAAAGATTTACGTAAGTGTATGAGCATTATAAAAAGGAAATGATTCTGCCTGCATGTTGTAATGATGAGTCCAATATCCGTTGCTAATCATATCAAAGAGAGATAGAAAATAGGAAGATAACATTAGGTGGGAGAAATCCACTAGTATGTGTGTAGTATATTATGTAGGTGTCCCTTTTTTTTATAGCTGGAAAATCATCAAATAACTGTGTCAGACTTTTACTGACTAAAACCCATCTATGTTCCTTCATGTGCCTTTTGCGTTCCGGGGGCGCGGTATCTCTTTCGAACAACCAACTTTCGCAGCCATGTAGGTGTCCCTGAAAGTAAGGATCACGCATGACCAAGGTCATTTCCAAACTTTTTAACTCTGTGAATGTCCGTGTTTTTTTTTACGCTAACGCCACTGTTTCGATTTTATTCATACTTATTTATTTATTTAAATTTTAGGCACTAAAAAAAGATACAAACGACTAAGGAATTCTCTACCAGTCAACCAAAGGTAGTGAAGAGATAACACGGCAGGAGCACGTCATTGTACGAGAGTAAATAAATTGAAATGTACACAAGTACAAAATAATTAAAATGCTCCATTCTTTTTAATTAATGATCTTCTATATAAAATACCAAATGTAAAACAAATACACATACATACGTACCTATAAACATAATTATAAAATACGTATCTTATAAAAAGATTAGAAAGGAAGATTATGAGACAACTCTTACTATCCAGGGACACAATGTATAAGTTGTTGGTGAGACCGCCTTCAAAGATCCAACTTAGCAGCCTGTCCCTTTGCTGTCTTCTAGAGTCGCCCTAAGCCGCGGCATACCCTTAGTGTTATTTTTACGCCCTAGCTAGGCCTGGAACATACCATCACGCCTGTATTCCACGAAGTGTTAGGCAGAAGTGTGACCAATGTACACCCACGGTTCGCCGGTATGCTTTTAAGTCCCATGTAATGAGGGCGAGCCTATTGCCATTAACCGGGCACAAATCCTAACTCCGAGCTGTTCCTGAGAATTTCATAGAAAACTCAAAAACATCTCTTTGCTCGACCTGGGAATTGAACATCTAGCGTAGCAGTCGCGCTTAGCACCACTAGGCTAACGAGGCAGTTAGGCCTAGGCCTGGAGGCCTTAATTTTTTAAGGGACCATAGGAAATCGATTAACATCCTCCTAGATTGCGATAGGTTATGCGAGATGCCAATCCGAAAAACATCGCCTTGACGAACTGTAGAAGCCATAGCAACAAGATCAAACATGCCAAGCTTGAGCCGAGTGCCTATTGTGAAAGTAATAGCAATTATATTTAGACACACATGACCAGTCCGTTTTGAACTTGTGGCCTTGGTAATGACCCTACTACTATGGTACTTATTGCAAGCTATTGAACCTGTCTTGTTATAAACGAAGATAAAAGTAGATAAGTATTACCAAGACGCCTGCAACACGAGTGTGGGCGATTCGTTGCCATTTTTAAACTTCAGAAGCGCCGCAGTGATCTTGATAGCCTGTTTTTTTGGCAACTTTTAGCCTTTTTAAGAACATTTTCAAAGATTCTACTAGCGACTGAGATAGGAAGATGTAGATACCTGCATTTTAATATAAAACTGCAAAGGCTTATCCAATCTTTTCATAGAACCCTTTAATTTGACTGCAAAATATGGCTTTAAATGTTTATTTCTTTTCACAAAACAAAAACGACAGTGACCTTGGCAATTCAAATTGGTTAATTAAAATGCTTTGACTTAGAGTTTGACTTTTAATACCTAGTTTATCATCATCATCTGCTTAGCCTTTTCTCAACTATGTTGGGGTGGGCTTACAGTCTAACTGGATGAAGCTGAATACCTGTATTTTACATAGAGCGTTTGCCTGATTGAACTTCACAACCCAGTTACGAGGAATTCCTAATGGAAAAACCCATAACACTTTTTTCCCGATCTAGGTCTAGGTTCTAGGTTTCCAACCCAGGACCCACGCCCATCAGTCGCGCTAGCGACAGTTTTAATACCTAGTTCATAGGAACATATTGCTCCTATGGCTCTCATAATCAAAAACAGCTAACTCAGATAGTTTGATGCAATCTTTTCAGGGTCCCGCTAATTTTTATGTGACGTGTAAATCATACTTAACACTTTGCCAATTGGCTGCCGGAATAAACATAGCTCCAGGCGGTACCGGACAGAGATTCAATGCTAATACCAGTTCGCAGACACGCGTATAAAAGCGAGAGTAAGTGCTCCAAAAATTACACACAACAATCACGTTCAATACAAACATGTACTCCAAGGTACTACTGCGCTGAAATTGAAATATTTTAAACCTTTTATTGCAGTGTGGGGAAAAGGTCACCAACCTATGCCCTGTTTTCTGTGTATCATATAATTCCAATTTGAAACATGACATGTGTGGAATGGTGTAAAATAGTGATAATTTATTTTTTTATTTCTAGGTCATAATCTTCCTGTGCGCGGCGAGCATCGCCTCCGCCGGCCACCTCTTGCAGGCCGCCGCGCCCGTAGCGTATAGCGCGCCCGTCGCGTACAGCTCGGCGCCCGCCGTCTCCTCCGTGTCGTTCTCCTCGCACACCGCGCACTCTCCCGTCGCCACCTACGCCGCCGCTCCTGCCTACTCCACCTACGCCGCCGGTCCCGTCGTAGCCAAGTCCTACGCCCCATCTGTGTCCTACCAGTCCATCTCCGCTCCCGTAGCGTACGCTAAGACTTACGCCGCACCTGCATACAACACTTACGCCGCACCTGCATACAACACCTACGCCACCGGTCCCGCAGTCGCGACCTACTCTTCCCCAGTGTACGCCAAGTCCATCGCTCCCGCTGTGTCCTACTCCTCGTACTCAACCCACTCTGCTCCCGTGGCCTACGCAGCGGCTGCCCCCGTTATTGCTAAGACCTACGCCGCTCCCGCTTACACCACCAGTTACTCTGCCCCGGTCGTGACTAAGACCGTCTCCCCTGCGGTATCTTATTCTTCGTACTCGACCCACTCTGCGCCTGTCGCCTACGCCGCGGGTCCCGTCGTCACTAAGTCCTACGCCGCTCCCGCCTACACTTCCTACGCTGCTCCCGCGGTCGCCACATACTCCGCTGGTCCCGTGCTCAAGTCCGCTGTGTCTTACTCTGCCGCGCCCGCCGTCTCTCACGTCTCTTACGCTGGTCTGGGAGCCAACTACGGCTGGTAGAGAAATGGTTGTTAATATTTATTGTATGTAAATAATCGACTGTACATTTGTAAAATAATAATGTTTGTATGTTCGTAACATAAAACGAAATAAAAAACAAAATAATATTTTGGTATTTTTTTTCTTTTCTATAATTTTACAATGAAAAATGACCTGAAAATGTTAAAAATCATTTATGTAGATAGCTTACCTTTTTACGAATGAAAATGGTAGATAAAACCTTAAAAGGGCTCGAAGCTTAGATATAATATACGACAGAAATATAACAGAAAAGGGTAGAACAAAAAGAAAACAGAACAGATTATTAATTAGATACTAATAGCTAGATAGATAGATAGTATAGCACACAAAACATCATCAATAGAATCATCTTACAATAGAATTAAGTCATCATCTTCATCAACAAAACTAACAACTAGATTCAATAGTTTTAGTTAATTGACGTCCGAAAGTGCCTTATAATGGTCTAATTGGAATAAATGATTTGACTTTGACTTTGACTTTAACACTTCATTTTAGAAACAAGTGGTCTTTCGTAAATGTAACGTTGAAATAAATGGTACCTAAGCTCACTAGTTGCGCTGTCTCAAAGAGGTGTAAAACAAAATTGTCTTTTTCAGACGATGCAGTATTTTCTATACTAGTATCTATACAAAAATAAAATTATAAATGACATTGCCTTATTTTATAATCTGACGTTTCGTTATTATGGAAAATATTAAGTGTTAATGAATGATATGAATGACTGAATGGTTTAAAACATGAAAAAAGATGTTTGAAGCTATTTTTATAAAAAGGGTGCGAATATAATAGTAGTTTAAAAAAATACCATTGATTGTTATTGAAATAAAGAATGAGTTTTATTCACCATTTTTCAATTCATGTAATTAGAATTTATTATTGCAGTTCCTTTTTATATTTATTTAAAAATATGCGCTATGCATCACATGATGCATAGCGCATATATAACATCATACATGCGGCAGATTTATTTTCCTAATTAAAAAAAGCGCCATGGAACTACTTCTTAGCTTACTAAACGTTTACACAACAACCGGTGTAACTATTCTGTAAAAATCTCCCACAGTGAATACCACTGCAGATGTAATGTTTGCTCTTAAATGAAGCTACTAATCTAATTTAATGAACAACTCACATTCAACGCTTTCTTGTGTGCCAATCCTGACTGCGACTTGTTTGCGAATGGATGGCAAGATATTATGTTATAGTGTTTGCGTTTCTGAGGGAAGAGTGATCCTATGATTGCCTTTTACAATTTATGAATGTCTTTATTATTTGATTTTATGTGTGCATGTTTTGTCTTTAATTACCTATTGTAATTGGTGGGTTAAGTTATAATTAAAGTAAAATAAAAAAATCTAATATTTACGATTTGACTGCCTCGGTAGCCTAGTGGCTAGTTGGTTGCCTGCCGGGGCTTTGAGTTGTTCGAAAGAAATACCGCGCCACCGGAACGCAAATGGCACAAGAAGGAACATGGATGGGTTTTAGTCAGTAAAAGCCTGACAGAATCCCGCGTTCCCTTGCGTTTCGGGGGCGCGATATCTCTTTCGAACAACCCGCAGCCCCGGCACCACTAGGCTTACGAGGCAGTTTTAGATAATATTTTCGTGATATTTGCAGATTTTTTCAAGAGCCATCTTTAGTATCGTAAGTAATCACGCTACAAAACCACTGGGGTAGCACCACGGTAAGACCCTGCAAAACCCTTTCACTTAATTAATTTTGTCCTTACAGATCTATAGGGAAGGTCTTCTAGGATTCAATGTTTGCGAAAAAGAGAGACCGCGCCCCCGGAACGCAAAGGGCACATGAAGGAACATAGACGGGTTTTAGTCAGTAAAAGTCTGACACTCCCTCCCGCCCCGCCCAGGGCGGGGGAAGTTATTTGATGATTTCCCGTCTATAAAAAAAAAAAAAAGTTACCTATTGCTCTGATATTTATAATTAATGACATAAACGTTTATAAATTATTGTAATTACAGTTTAATATTGTGTTTAATTACGTCATATATTATGTCGTTGTAATGTTGATATATTGTATGTGGATTTTAAAGTAGATGACTGCCCCGTTAGTCTCGTAGTCGTAAGCGCGACTGCTGAGCGTGGGGTCCTGGTTCGAAAAAAGTGTTATTGGGTTTTCCATCAGAAAATTCTCAGAATCAGCCAGGAATTTTGAACGGTTAATGGTGTGATACCCCCGTGGTTTGTAAAGCCGTAGGTCCTATGCCTGATCTCTTCTCAGTCGCGTCGGATTGCCGTCCCATTGGACTATGATAGCGATGGATGAGGGCGTGCGCCTGTGATTGCGCACACATTCCTGCACTAATATTTCATGCATACTTGTCTAGTCTCCATTGAGATTGGCCACCGTAACCGAATCGCGGTCGAGATGTGTTATTATATGAACGTGGTGTAAAAGGTGTCTATTTAATACGAATTTATTTCATTACTAGCTTGTGCCCGCGACTTCGTCTGCGTGGTGTTTTTCACCCACGTTAAGTTACGTCTTTGGTTACTGCTCCGTTCCCATGTGTTGTAGCGTGATGTTAAGCCGCTTTGTTTGCGCTGGGCCTAAAAGGAAATCACGACTTTCGTTCACCATAAAAACACCTTGTGCACTAAAATTCACTGGGAATTCATTTTCCTCCTATCACTTTATACACTCACTAGCTTTTGCCCGCGGCTTCGCTCGCGTTAAGAAGTATTATTATTAATTAGGTATTTTGTTCCATTAGGTACTGATAGGTTCAAACTAATATGTTTACATCCTCCATCATCTCCTATTTTATCACCTTAGGGGTTGAATTTATCAAAATCCTATTTAAGCGGACGTCTTCATCATAGTAGCTCCAATCTTTAATTTCAGTTCAATCACTCGATATCTGTTTTATGGTTTAATCCCCACTTAAACATATTTGACAAGTCAATAACATTTTCACAACTACATTGTAAAGCATTGACATGATATCTGTAGCAGAAGACTTCCCTTTACTAATCATTATTTTTACAAATAATTTCACAAGATTGTGCGTTAGTTCTAGTGCTTTAATCTACGTAATACTATGATGAGATTCAAAAGGCAATGAAAAACTTTTATTTTTTAACTTTTATTCAAATTCTGGTTTCGTTGAAGTACATAGGCGTTAATAAATTCTTAGTAATAAATATAAACATTCAAAAGGATATTTCTACCATCCATAGTTGGCTCCCACGCCGGTATAAGCGACGTGAGACACAGCGGGTGCGGCTGAGTATGTTACGGCAGATTGCACTGGAGCTGCAGCGTATGAGGCAACAGCGGGAGCAGCAAAGGTTTTGGTTACGACAGGAGCAGAATATGTCGTGACGGCGGGGGCGGAGTATGCTGCCACGGCAGGAGCGGAGTACGCTGCCACGGCGGGAGCGGAGTATGCCGCTACGGCAGGAGCCGAGTAGGTTGCATAAGCAGGAGCGGCTGCAGCGTAGGTTCTGGTTACTACGGGAGCGGCAGCAGTATAAGTTCTGGCTACTACGGGAGCGGCAGCAGCGTAGGTCCTAGCTACAACTGGAGCGGCAGCAGCGTAAGTCCTAACTTCTGTAGGAGCGGAGTAAGTTGAAACAGCTGGCGCAGATGCAGCATAGGTCAGGGGAGAAGATTGCCTGGTTACAGAGGAGTAGGACACTGCAGGTGCTACAGCCTTAGTAAACGCTGGCGCGGAGAAAGCGACAGAAGGGGCAGCAGCGTATGTGGAGTATGCAGGAGCCGCGGCGTATGTGGAATACGCGGGGGCGGCGGCGTATGTGGCATACGCGGGAGCGGCGGCGTACGAGGAGAATGCGGGAGCGGCGGCGTACGTTGCTGCGGGGGCCGCTGATGAAAACGACACAGTGGAGACGGCGGGCGCCGAGTTGTACGCTACCGGCGCGCTGTACGCTACGGGCGCAGCGGCCTGCAGAAGATTGCCGGCGGAAGCGAGACTCGCCGCGCACAGCAAAATTACGATCTAGGATAAACACAGAAATATAAATAAAACTTAAAAAGAGCACTTGATTTCTGCTGAAAGAATGGGAGTGTTTCTGCGGCAAAATAGCTTCAATTTCTTCTAGATAACATCATATTCGTCATCATTTTGCCACAATTCTCATAAATTTGCAGATTTTTAGGAGACTCATAACTTTTTGAGAATCTTGTGGGTTGATGTCGATGTTGATAAGTTGTCATCACTAGGTAAAGGTTTTGGTATACTTTACTAGAACATTATTCCGTTAATCCAACGTTTGAGCACTGAATATATCTATGTTTTAAAAATCACTAGTACCTTGGTGTACATGTTTGAATTCAATGTAGTTCTACGATGCAATACTTTTTGGAGCACTTGCATGCGCTTTTATATGAACGTCTGGAACTGGTTCATAAAATCCTAGCTGACATAGATTATAGTTCAATTTGTTTATGAGGATATTATTGGTCAAGTGCGAGTGTAATTCGTATATAAATGTTTTTAACTGGAACAGAAATGTTGTTCATTTTCCAACTGCTGATGTAGATATGTCTCAGATCATTAAATTAATCGAAATGATTAGCAACACGTGCGTACATTTCATCTGTATCTGAGAATTACTAATTGTCAGATTACACATAAGGTTAGATATAAATACATATTTACGTTGTAGTTTTTAAATTATGTGCGTAGGTTTATAGATCATGGATCAGTGACATAAAATAAGACCATAATTACAAGAACATAATTATAATGAGTATGACAGTAGAAATGCAAAATAATTAACCAACTTTAGAGCACGACTTGATTAGTAAGAACATTGAACATTATTTGTACTTAGTTTATGAACTAGGTGATCAACACATTATGTGTCGTAGAATCTGTTTCATATTTATTTTTGTCGGTAATTGTTACTTTTTATATCGATTTTGATCTATTAAAGTGGCCTAGAAAACATTCTTGTTCAATTCAGTTCAGTTTTATATAATGGAGTAAAGGATAACACAAACTTATTTTTCGGTTTTTATTTCTCTTTTCTATGTACAATCATTATGATAAATATGTATGTATCAACAAACAGGTTTTCACCATCCGTAGTTGGCTCCCAGACCAGCGTATGAGACGTGAGAGACTGCGGGCGCGGCAGAGTAAGACACAGCGGACTTGAGCACGGGACCAGCGGAGTATGTGGCGACCGCGGGAGCAGCGTAGGAAGTGTAGGCGGGAGCGGCGTAGGTCTTAGTGACGACGGGACCCGCGGCGTAGGCGACAGGCGCAGAGTGGGTCGAGTACGAAGAATAAGACACAGCAGGAGAGACGGTCTTAGTCACGACCGGGGCAGAGTAACTGGTGGTGTAAGCGGGAGCGGCGTAGGTCTTAGCAATAACGGGGGCAGCCGCTGCGTAAGCTACGGGAGCGGAGTGGGTTGAGTACGAAGAGTAGGACACAGCGGGAGCGATGGACTTGGCGTACACTGGGGAAGAGTAGGTCGCGACGGTGGGTCCAGCGGCGTAGGTGTTGTATGCAGGTGCGGCGTAGGTCTTGGCGTACGCTACGGGAGCGGAGACGGACTGGTAAGACACAGATGGGGCGTAGGACTTGACTACGGCGGGAGCGGCAGCGTAGGCGGTGTAGGCGGGAGCGGCGGCGTAGGTGGCGACGGGAGAGTGCGCGGTGTGCGAGGAGAACGACACGGAGGAGACGGCGGGCGCCGAGCTGTACGCGACGGGCGCGCTATACGCTACGGGCGCGGCGGCCTGCAGGAGGTGGCCGGCGGAGGCGATGCTCGCCGCGCACAGGAAGACTACAACCTACGAGGATAAAAAACATAAATTAGAATTCGAACGTTTTCATTTTTACACACTTTTCTAATTTGTTTTACGAGAAATCAAAATAAATGGCAAACATCATTGTTTGGCAAATTAAAAAGTTACACTTTAATATAATCGCAAATCACTTGAACAATTAATTTTAATCCAATAAATAAAATCACTGTAGTACCTTGGTGTACATGTTTGTTTTGTAGGAGGCTGTTGATTGTAATAATTTTCGGAGCACTTGCTTTCGCTTTTATATCGGCGTCTGCAAACTGGTATTAGCAATTGAATCTCCATGAGATATTGCCTAGAGCTCAATTTGTTCCTTTGAGACAAAACCGGTCAAGCACGAGTGTGACTCACAGCTCGAGGGTAACGGCACAATTAGTATTTACGCAATTTTAGTAGTAGTTCAGAGTATAATGTGAATGTCAAAGCTCAAGTTTGCCGCAGGTTCGCAAATGGAATATTTGAGGTACATAAAATTAAGCTCAGCATGGGGTCGGAGCTTTTCTCTTACATTAGCCACATTCTGCAAACACCACTGCACACACAGTGGTCAGGGTATTATAGCATAATTTTAGGCACAAATACATGAGATACATTTTATGATGCAATCTGCCTTCGGTGTGTGTATAATATAGGCATCAAAAATGCAAGTATATCGTTGCGAAATAAGGTAACATTAAAATGTACTTAGGCCTAGCACAAGAACGCACTGACGTAATAGTTTAAAGTTTAGTTAGTCGTTTAGTTTTTAGTCAATTTATTTTTAAACGACTTCAAAAAAGGAGGTTATCAATTCGGTTGTATCTTTTAATATTTGATACCTCATGGTAATTTCTATACTTGTTACTTGGTATCATAATACTACATTCAGCAGTGGACGGCTAAACACTGATATATAATAATGACGATGACGATGATGACTATCATTATCAATAATGAAATGAAACTGAATACATTGATTGTTAATGATTCATTAACTTGAACCAACGTCTGTAAGTTAAGGCCTACGCAGATCGAGGCGGCATAGCAAGAGACTTAATTTTTTCCAATGGACATTCAAATGTATCGATCAATATTATGTCATTGAAAGGGATTTTTCGAAGCCACAGCATCATTAAAGCATAGCAATTTATGTCGTATTTCTATATCGATACATTTGAATGTTCATTGCAAAAAGATGTAATCCCATGCCGTTCTGATCTGCGTAGGCCTTAAGACAGTAATAAAGGTCCCGTACCTGTTTAAATATGAGTTTATAATGCCAGTAAGTTTAAGAACTTCCGCTGCATTAGTATGTAGGTAGATACTTAGGTAGATATTCAGCTAAATGTTATTCAAATAATGTTCTTGGAATCCGATGTGAGGTAATCTTGCAAAATTATTTGCCTACTAGTTTTGGCTCGCTGCCACTGCCTCGATAGCCTAGAGGTCCAAAGTGCGACTGCTCGCTAGAGGTATTGGATTCGATTCTTAGCTCAAGCAAAAAGTGTTACTGGGTTTTTCAATGAAATTCTCAGTAGCAGCTCGGAGTTGGAAATGGGCCCGGTTAATGGCAAAAGACTCGCTCACTATTATATGGGACCTAAACATACCGGTGAACGGTGGTTGTACATTTGTACACCTCTGCCTAACCCTTCGGCGAATACAGGTGTGTTGGTATGTTGTGTGACTAGTTTTGGCCTACAGTTTCATTCGCGTATAAGTCAAGTACACCATAACGCATAGTCTAAGGTACTTAGCAGTAGTTTAGCTTTATATCAGTGAAATAATTCTCATAATTGGAGCAGAACTTTAGAAAATTACAAACAAAAACACAAACAAGCTTTACCTCTTTGTTATATTAGTTTAGATTTAGTTAATCATGTTGGTTCGTGGAAGTTTTACTACCTGATGTATACCCCGATAACCGCTTTAGCTGTTTGAAGGGTTTGAAAGATCATAGGTTCGCCAAAAAGGCACACAAGTTGTCACGATCTTTGTAGCTGACTTTTAGCATCTGGGTGTGATTAGATACATTTTGAGCATATAAGATCTTAGTACTGATGACAGTATGACAACATTTTATTTTCGCAGCATTAAAAAAATATGTTACTTTCTCATGAAAACTGCCCGTTAGACTACTGGTCCTCAACGCGACTGCTACGCTGGAGGTCTTGGGTTCGATATCCAGGTTGAGCAAAGTTTTATCGGGTTTTGCTATGAAATTCTCAGTAGCTGCTCGGAGTTAGGATTTGTGCCCGGTTAAGGCAATAGGGTCGCCCCCTATTACATGGGACCTAAACATACCGGCAAACTGTGGCAGCTGTGTGCACATTGGTTTACCTCTGCATAACTCTTCGTGGAATACAGGCGTGATGGTATGTTTATGTTTTCTCATGAAATTTACCGTGTGCCAATCCTGTGTCATTAAAATATGGTTAGACTTGTTTTGGTGTTAGATTAGCCAAGATAGGTTTAGTGTATCAGTTTAAACTTAACTTAATGTTAGCGGTTAAGGTTATTTGTCGCAACTGTTGACAAAAAATCATAAAAATAAATTAATAAAAAGTTAAATACATTAATTTGATTAAACAAATAAATAATTATTTTGAAAGCAGTACACCTTAAACTTTAACCTTTTTTATAAGATTTTTATTCTATAATTACAAGAAGTTTTAGAATCAATTATTATAAGGTGTATTATTGGATAATAGAAATAAAATAACTGCCTCGGTAGCCTACCACGACTGTTTCCTATAACAACATATCGCAGTCTTAATCCAAACATTAATAAGGTTCACATTTTCTATTCTATCTTTTCCCTTCTATCATATTGTTTCTTGACTGCTTCGTTAGCCTTGTGGTCCTAAGCACGACTGCTACGCTAGAGGTCCTGGGTTCGATTCCCTGGTCGAGCAAAAATTGTTATTGGGTTTTTCTATGAAATTCTCAATAGCAGCTCGGACTTTGGATTTGTGCCCGGTAAATGGCAATAGGCTCGCCCCCTATTACATGAGACCTAAATATACCGGTGAACCTTGGGTGTACATTGGTACACCTCTGCTTAACCCTTCGGGGAATACAGACGTGATGGTATATTATTATAAATAAAAGTAAGAAATATTCTTCAGTTTTTATTTTCCGTTTTCATACAAACATTTATATACAGTCAATTATTTAATAACAATAAATAGTAACAACAATGTTTTTACCAGCCGTAGTTGACTCCAAGACCGGAGTAAGAGACGTGAGAGACGGCGGGTGCGGCCGAGTAAGACACAGCGGATTTGAGCACGGGACCAGCGGAGTATGTGGCGACCGCGGGAGCAGCGTAGGAAGCGTAGGCGGGAGCGGCGTAGGTCTTGGCTACGACGGGGCCCGCAGCGTAGGATGTGTAGGCAGGAGCAGCGGCGTAGGTCTTAGTGACAACGGGAGCAGCCGCGGCGTAGGTCAGAGGAGCAGAGTGGGTCGAGTAAGAGGAGTAGGACACAGCGGGTGCTACAGCCTTAGCGTACACTGGGGCAGCAGAGTACACGGCGGGGGCTGAGATGGTCTTAGTAACAACGGGGGCGGAGGAGTAGGTGTGGACGGCGGGTGCAGCGTATGCCACGGGAGCAGAGTGGCTGGAGATGGTCTGGTAAGAGACGGCCGGGGAGTAAGACTTGGTGACGACGGGAGCGGCAGCGTAGGTGGTGACGGCGGGTGCGGCGTAGGTCTTAGCGTACGCTACGGGAGCGGAGACGGATTGGTAGGACACAGATGGGGCGTAGGACTTGACTACGGTGGGAGCGGCGGCGTAGGTGGTGTAGGCGGGGGCGGCGTAGGTCTTGGCTACGACGGGACCAGCGGCGTAGGTGGCGACAGGAGAGTGTGCGGTGTGAGAGGAGAACGAGACGGAGGAGACGGCGGGCGCCGAGCTGTACGCGACGGGCGCGCTATACGCTACGGGCGCGGCGGCCTGCAGGAGGTGGCCGGCGGAGGCGATGCTCGCCGCGCACAGGAAGACTACGACCTAGAAGAAAGAGACAAATTAAAAATATAATTATTGCTATTTTTAATTTAGTTCGATAATCGTACAGATCCTTAAATAAAGGATCTGCTTTCGGTACACATAAACACTGTATTGAAATCACACAATTATTTTGAAATTATAACATAAAATCACAATTTTGCCCAAAAAATATCAGAGCTAATCAGTCACTAAAAAAATATTTAAAAAACGAATTTTCGATATAAAAATCACTGCCGTACCTTGGAGTACATGTTTGTATTGAACGTTGTTGTTGTGTGTATTTTTTGGATCACTTGCTCTCGCTTTTATATGTCGTCTGCAAACTGGTATTGGTACTGAATCTCGTAGTGGATCAGCCGCGGGCACTTTCTGTTTCAATGTCAAGGTGAATACTTCATCCGACAAAATAAAGTTGTGTAATCTGCCTCAGGCATTCGATATTAAGTAGCATCGAATGTACACCATACCTATTAATAAGGAAGTTATTTCGGAACTCGATTGTGGTGTAAATAAAATCAATGGTTTTTCAAGCCTTTTATTAGACCATAAAATTTTTGTATTCGTAATTTATTAAAAATCTTGTTTTTAATTGGGATATTCGGTTAATCGATGATTTTTGTTATGTAAGCTTGACAACTACCTTAATTAAGGCTAGTAACTGAGTTGTCGAAGTCATATAGGTAGTCGTTTCATGAAAAATACTGGTATTCAGATGCATTTTGTTATTTTAGAAGTAGGCCCACTAACATGGTTTTAAAAAGCTGAAGTAAAGCATGAAGATTGGAACTCTTTTAAAATCTTGAGATAATAATGACACAAAAAGGTAGGTTTGAAAAATGTAAGATGAAGAAGAAAGCATCTATTATTTTCCAGTGACTTAGAAGTATTTTTTTATAGGGTTAAAGAGTTCTTTTATAAATATCAAAGATATACATTTTCAATCATTTATTTTCTCTCCCACAAGTCACATTACAAATTCAAAGAATACCTAGTTGATGAATTACCAGCCGAGCTTGTTTCCATAGCCGCCGCTGCCGTAGCCACCATAACCGTATCCGCCATATCCGGCATTTGCGCCATATCCGCCATATCCGGCATTTGCGCCATATCCGCCATATCCGGCATTTGCGCCATAACCTCCGTATGCGGCATTCGCGCCATAACCTCCATATCCGGAATTCGCGCCATATCCTCCATAACCACCATACGCGCCGCTGGCGTAGCTAGGAGAGTGCTCTTTGTAGACAGAAACTGAGGACACTGCGTTACCAAGTCCATTGGAGCCATATCCATGTCCGCCATAACCGCCGAGGGCACCGCCATAGCCTCCAAGAGCGCCACCATAGCCTCCAAGTCCGCCGCCATAACCTCCAAGACCGGCGCCATAGCCTCCAAGAGCTCCACCATAGCCTCCGAGAGCGCCACCATAGCCGCCGAGAGCGCCACCATAGCCTCCAAGACCGGCGCCATAGCCTCCAAGTCCGCCGCCATAGCCTCCAAGACCACCAGCGTAACCTCCGTGAGCACCAGAGTATCCGCCGTGAGCTCCAGTGGGAGGGACAACTTTGGTCACGGAAGTGTAGGAGGTGGCCGGGCTATAACCGCCGTAGCCGCCGCCATAGTTGCCGTAGCCGCCGTACCCGCTGGCGTAACCGCCGTAACCACCCGCGCCGTAGCCACCATAACCGCCGTACCCGCCGGCGCCGGTTAATCCGCTATTTACGCCACCTGCACAGGCCAAGCCGAAAAGGCAGACCGCAACGGCGAAAAGCTGGAAATTGAGAAATAAAGGTTAAATAAGTTTAAGGGAAACAAACACACACACCATCACGTCTGTATTCCCCGAAGGGTTAGGCAGATCTGTACCAAAGTACACCCACAGTTCGCCGGTATGTTTAGGTCCCATATAATAGGGGGCGACCCCTAGTAGCAGCTCGGAGTTAGGATTTGAGCCCCATTAACCGTTAAGACTGGGACACGTTATTATAGGAGAAATGTATGATCTTATCAACTGTTCCAAACATTTCAATGATGTTGAAGTGCATTTTTATAGGGAACATCAGATTATTACTTATTCACATTTCGGAGTAGATTCCGTTATAAAAGTTGTTCATATTTCATGATCAACTCCTGAGCGATGTATATCGAATTACAAGTCATGTATGGTAAGAACACGAGGATGAGTCTTGAATATCAAGTCTTAAAACAAAGCTGCCTTTGAATGCTTAGGTCTTAAATGCTTAGGGTGTAATGCTTAGGTGCTTATAAGTCCATAGATAATCTGATAAGTGACTACAACATTCTTAGGCCAGGACTTCACCAAAGCGGAGAGGAGCGAAGATGTCTCGTAAACAACCAATAAGATACTATATTGTGTTGAAGTTAACCGGTGAAATGTGACAATAACGTAAGCTTGTTGTAGGAAATAAGGAAACATCTCCTCTCCGTTTTGGTGGAGACCAGGCCTTAAGGGGCGGTCTGTAACTATACAAAAACAAAACACTAAATAGTTACAACAATACGATTATTTTGTAATGAAACCGCTAAACTTGAACAATGCAATTAAGATTTAAACACTGTATAATATTTAATTAATTACCTTTGTGAACATGTTGCTGGTATCTTCAACAGTGATGAGCTGAATGTGTTAGAAGCTATTGTTTCACTCTTTTATATTAAAAATGTAGGAAATAAGTATTCTTTTCAAGGTCCCATTAGATTTTGAGAAAACCGGAGCGTAACGAAGTTAATTAGGCTTACGTTTAAATGCAATATTAACGAATGTATTGACTGAATTACAACAAGCCATTGTGAACTTTATTCTCTTGCCTGTAATAAGGTTATTGTATGAGTGGCTGCAAGATATAATCTTTAATTTATGGAATTATCTTGAGAATTGTTGTACGAGGGTTACCATTAAAGTAAACTACAAAACGAGTGGTAATTGATTAATTTATGAATTCAACTTATTTGAGTATTTTATAATATGTGATAATTGCTTTGTTATTTGTACGATCTTTATGATATTTAACGTTACAATGATTCGAAATTTAAACGACGTGGTATGAAGAGGATTAGGTTTCGTCTTGTCAATAGTACCAAGAGTACCAACCTTTAATCATTTCAGCCAATCAGAGTCCAATACTGTCTTAATTCGCACCACAATTAAAGTTACGGAACGACTTACCAAACTCTCCATTGTATGGAGATGACTGTTGCACTGGTTGCGTCCTTGACATAACAAAAGACACTCGATCGATTACGAGCACTGATGCTCTTAAGTTTAATTGTAATCATGTAAAGTATTCGACCGTTATTTCAAATGAGCTTATAAGGAAAGCTGTTACATATATGAGTGTCAAAGACCACCAGTTACACAGTCGAACTGTTTCTATATTCCTAGATGCTATATTTAGAATGATCCAATCGATATTATACACTGTAACATCTCATTCAGTGGGTTTAGGTAACGTTGACTTGAGCTCAGCTGTCATCTCACCGGATACTTCTTTTGTTAGAGAAATTGTTCCCGTTCCTTTGAGTTAGTACAATTACAGTTGTCGAAGCTGTCTGAAAGTTGTCTGGCTATTGTAAAGGGTCGGTATAAGCTATAGAATAATAGTCATTACATTGGTTAGCCAGGTCAGGATACTCTGGTTTCTTATTTATATATCGTTTCATAAAAGCAATATTCGTATTTAATGGTATGGTATTTTTAAAAATCAGAAGATCTGACAATGGTAGTATTTTTCTGAAAACCAGTAGCACTTAATTGTTCTTTTCCTCCTTGGGCTAATAATTATCAGGCAATTGTATGGAGCAACTAAAGTGTTTCTCAGTGAACCAGTAGTACATGTTCTTTTTCTCCAGGGCTAACAAATATCAGATAATTATAGTATTGGAAAGTTTAATTACACATAGAGGTAAGTACTAACTTAACAATGAGCCGATGTGAATAACAAAAAACGTTTAAGTTTCAAACAAAGAAAATCTTGTTTCTGTTGCAAATCGTCCATAAAGAGCTTAATAGTCTTTAGGCCAAGAGGAGGGATGTAAGGACTGATTAAAAGTTATTGCTACGCAGTGCAAAAACTTTTTATTACACTGATACAAATTTATAGATTCGTATCAATGTATTTTTAATTGCACAACGACGTGTTTTCAACGACAGAACTGCAGTTAAAAATCAAACAATTTCTTACTTCGACAGGTACAAGTTTATTAAAAAATACATATAACTGCAATACAAATCTGCTATAAATTAAAACAGCCATACACAGAAAGAAATACAGTATTTACAATCACATTCGGAGTAAAATATTTTTGGGACGTACTCCTTTTTGCTCGCTTACCAGACGTATTTGGATCCACCGTAGCCGTAGCCAGAGCCATAGCCGTAACCCGCGCTATAGCCACCATGACCGGCATAGCCAAGGCTGCTGCTGTAGCCGAGGCCGCTGCTGTAGCCGAGGCCGCTGCTGTAGCCAAGGTTGTTGTACCCATGGCCGTAAGACACGGCTACAGGAGCAGCGTAAGAGGCGTACGACACAGCTGGGGCGACGTAAGACTTCACAATGGGAGCCGAATGCACTTGGTAACGGGACACAGTAGAAACAGCAGGCGCATAAGAAATGGCAGGGACAACAGCCTTAGTAACAATGGGAGCGGCAACTACGGTTTTGACGATGGGAGCGGAGTATGCTGGGGCTACGTAGCCGGAATATCCGCCATAGCCACCATAGCCGAGTCCAGACGCGTAGCCTAGGCCGGATCCGTACCCGGTTGAGTAGCCGGAGGAGTAGCCAAGACCGCTACCAATAAAGCCAGCGCGAGCCAGGCCGATGCAGCAGAGGAGGGCGGTGAACTGAAACAATCACATATTTATTAGAAAAAAATAAGTAGAGACAATGGCTTATAATAACGGCGTCGAATATGAATTTTGCTCTATCGATCTTAACAATAAGCACCTTACTATATGCTTTCTCAAAATGAATGACGGAACAGTTGTTGTAGAAGCTAAGTGATTGGCTGCTGCGTTGCGATTCCCGTTTCCGATTCTAGTTTTATCGGGTCTAGCTGTTTATTATGTTTGGCACTTGCGATACAGGAAAATATATAAATAAATCGGGTAATAACAAACGAAACTTGTGCATTTTGTAGATGAATAATTCTTTGTCATTAAATGTGTCATCGTATTCAATTGCTAACTGTTTTCTCACTACAATGACCTTGCACATTTATTAACCCTTTAATAGTCATAGCGTGATAACACGCAATTTTAGCTACTTCAAAAGTAGGCCCAGATCTCGGCCAGTCTGCCATCGTTGGTAGTTAGGGGTACTTTCGAGGTCGGTACCTTGACAATTGCGAAACGAGACGAAGCCGTCACAAGACAATCCACATTACTCTTCCACCTACGTACATTAATAACAGTTTTTATCGCTTAAGTAATTAATATTTTTCTGTTATCGTATGTTTTCCTACTTTTAAGGGATCATGGAACTCTGTTTTTAAGACCGTAAATACACGATAAAAGTAAAGCTTTGAATATTGGTCGAATAAGTATATTGCGATTTTTTTCGGCAGACCGATTGGTTATTATACGATATGAATCTTAATTCGTTATAAATCTCTCAGGAGTTGAAAGTACATATTAATATAAATATTTTAATTACGGGATTAACTGTAAAAAAAATGCTGTTCCTTACATTAAAATTTAGATCGTGTTGTTATGCATTTTTTTTTGTAGGTAACTGCATTTTTTTTTCTTCAAAGTAGATCTCGTAATTAAAGATTTTTATATTGATTAGTATTTTCGGCACCCAAAAAATTGTAACGAATTTAATGTATCTAGATTGAAAGGAGCAGATTTTCAAATTGATTCAATATTTATAAGATCAAATGTGATGAAGCAATAACGAGATGGATTTAAATAACAAACAGCAGTGACGGATTGAGTTGCTTTACAAGGACCTATTCTGCTCTTTCGCCTTGCGTAAGATGTCTAAAAGTTGACACTTGTGAATTTCGATCTAGATAAATATAGCGACTGGACTCATGTTAGTTTTTTAAGTCCTATTGCGATTTACAGGTTCAATCAAAACTGAGATTATTCCTAATTGAATAAATCCATTGAAGGAAATAAATTTAAACAACCCCAGCAGTTGGAATGTATGTGAGTTGGGCTTAATAGGTGACCAGGTTTCTCAAAGCTTTAAATATATGCAGGTGAATGAAAACTTTTGACACTCTAATGAATGGTGCATGGTTTGATCAAGAGCATCGCACTCGCACTGGGTATCAGAGGTGAGCAATTTGCTTGAAGTGCCGAATTGACAACAAGCAAGTAGACAGACGACCTTGAGAAGGCTGCTGGTCAAATGGATACAAGTAACCTGGGGCATTTCGCTGTGGACACCTATAGGAGAGGCCTTTGGACATCATCAGTCAAATATGATAATGATAACCAGTTGTCAGCTGCACTTTCAATTAAGATAATTAATACAAAGACAAATAAGACAGTTTACATGTAATTACGTTCAACGATTTATATGGAAATAATGGAATCTCGGCAATTTTAAACTCAGTTTAACTTCAATAAAAGGTCAGGTCGGTAACATCAAGTGATTGCAGGACATACATATTGCAGGACATATTAGGGGGAATATCTCACTCATTAATTCGCATAAGACTATTATGATTAATGATCAACTTGATTGCATGTGTGACAGACATTATGAAAGGTGACTCTGATGGCGGAGATTTAAAACCAGTACTGATTGATTTGCTTAAAGGCCAGAGTTACTAAATAAGAACTGGGTTAGGCAACCCATTGAGCGGACTTAGTAAAATGGTTGCTTTGGTTGGGCTTTGACAACCAGTGAACTGTGAATAGGATATGTATTGACAGGTCTTGTGCATGTGTAAATACTGGTTAATAGGTAACTACTATAATTATACTTTACTATATTACAGATAAGATATTTGCATTATTTTTAGAAAAAGCTCTTTTGGGCATAAGTATACTAACTGTTGAAATCTGTCATAAAATGATCCGATACTTGAAGATAAGTTATAAAGCTTGCTAAATGATGCTTGATGATGATGATGATGATGAATGTTAATACCAAAGGTGATAATCATAGAAATTATAAAAAAAGAGTCAGTGTGACAATTTTAAGCATTATATTTAAACACTTAAATTGAAAGTGAGTATCTACAAGCTGTTGATTTGCATCCTCGTCAAATTTTAGGAGCTTGTCATAAAAACATAGAAGTAATCAAATATAATTACGATACCTGGCCAATATGAATTTGACGAGGATGAAAATTAACGCCTTGTATATTATTAATAAGGCACATAATACAAAGCAGCAAAGACTGCAAAGGCAAAAAACGCCTAAAAAACTTTTGAGAGAAGAGTCTCTCAAAAGTTCAAAGTTAATATGTGTTTGACATTATTTTGTCTATTATTTTATGTATGGCAATGGGTAATACTTGTAATTACCCGAAATAAATAAATTTAATTAATTAATTAAAAGTCTCTATATAATATTTGTAAGCAACCGGACGGTAATTATTATTTCATTATTTGGTCTTTTGAGTCGCCAAATGTGATTATTTTTTAAATATATTCGTAGTTACAGGTAGTTAGTTCGTACATGGAAGTCTCTACCTTCATAAGAATATGGCAATAATCCAATGTAAGAAAAACCATAAGAGTCACTTCACCCCTAAAATAATTTTCAAATGCCTGAGCGTAAAATTAAATTCTGGCACAAACCCAAAACTGTGCTAACGTCACCGCTTCTCTAATCTAGAAGTCCATAACTTAGGACGTAGGCATAAAATATTATATGGTAGGAGGACCTAGTATGGTAATATTGCTCAGTAGCAGCCGAGAGTCCGGGATTTGTGCCCAAATAATGACAATAGCCTCGTCCCATAAATATAGGGCTTAAGAGGAGCTTTTTGGCATCTCGCTAAATACCATACGTAGTCTATGTGTATGAGCACTATCATGATGCACGATAATTTTGAAATTGAGTTATTTGAAGGGAAACTGACTAACCACAAGGCTAGACATTTGTGCTCTTATCCTGTGTACAAAATCATCGTATTTAAATATAGTACAGTCTTAATATTGTTCAATAAGGACCAAAACTATGATTAGACTATATTTTGTTTGGAGGCGTGCTCCTGTTAAAACATAATCTATTAATAAGATCTATTAAAGTCTTCTAAAACTTTTGATAGTAAAATGTATGCTATTGGAAGAGCCAATGCCATCGATGTCAATCTACTCTTGTCTATTTCAGTGTCAAGTCATACATTTCAGCAGTTAGGATTGAAAGTATCCAATGTCGGATATATGCCACTGTTGAAAGCTTGAAAGCTGGCAACTGATGGCAAAGGTTGGGCACTTTTATGGTTTTGTTTAGAACTTTTTGTAGCATTGTAGCTTGAGTATCTGAGTTTTTTAAAGGACTAGACATACTTGTTCTGTCCCGAATATCTATAGGCTATGACACTCAAAATATTTGATAATGAACCTTTTTTTGTTGATATATATGCGATTATAAACGAGGTTCTCATATTTTATTTTTAAACATTGGAAACGTAAAAGAAAGGGGCCATAATTCTGCCAGGGCTGCGGATTTTTTTCCAAAGAGTCACTTCTGCTCTGGAATGCAGTGAGAGTTAGAAGGAACACGAGGAACACGGATGGGTTTTAGTCAGTAAAAGTCTGATACTCCCCCTTTTGCTCAGCCCAGAGCGAAAGAAGTCATTTGATTGCCCATTCATAAAAAATGGAAGATTAATGAATTATCCAGGGTTTTGTAGATCCAGGATAGGGATCCATAAAAACTATCTGGGAATTCAGACACCATAAAAGTCACTCAAACTATTCACAGCACTTTAAATTAAACACAACACTTTTTTTTTTTAAATCTAATTCTGATATATCCTTAAAACAACGTATTTTAAGTAAGGAATATCTCTATTCTTACCTTAGCGATCATTTTGATGTAGTGTGTTGGAATATGATGTGTTGAATGTTAGCCAAACGAAAAATGACAGCTTATATACTTAACGAAATCTCAGGAAACAAAGCGGCCTCGCCATTGTCAAGTTTCTAGGCAATTTTAGTAAAACGGCGCTCAATACTACCACGAACGTAGTGCATAAGGTCTCTTTTAATATTTAAATTATTTTTAATATTATAGTTATAATAAAAGAACTGAAGGTGAACTAATTTGTTGTATACTTAAGTGTTTTATAATAGGTACAGGAAGTAGAAATATGGATGCGTTTTTTTTTGTTATGTTGCAAGACCGTTATATTTTTATATTTCGAATTTCATTTTACGCGTTGCTGTTATAGAGTTAGGACGGTTTGTGAATGTTTAATAGGTGTATGTATTTGTATAAGTTTTTTTTTTGGATTTTGAATTCCCTCTCAGCCTAGTGGTCCTAAGCGCGACTGCTAGAGGTCTTGGGTCCGATTCCCAGGTCGAGCAAAAAAGTGTTTGGGTTTTTTTTATAAAATTCTCAGTAGCAGCTCGTACTTAGGATTTGTGCCCCGTGAATGACAATAAGCTCGCCCCCTATTACGATGTTGGGGGTATATACGGGACCTAAACGTACTGGCGAACTGTGGGTGTATGTTGGTACACCTTTGCCTAACGCTTCGGGGAATACAGGCGTAGTTTTTTTCGATAACATGTAACTTTACAAAAACATCACACACTCCAAATTTTCTTGAAGGGTTAAGGAAATTTCTCTAGTAATTTATACATTTTAAAAAAATCAGACTCTACTTAAAATTTCATAATAGAAAAAAACCGACGTGGATCACCATATTTAGGTATTTTTAAATCATCAGATATATTATTTTTATTATTGATTTCTTATTTATTGGCTAATTTTATGTTAAAGTATATTTTACGAAATAGTTAAATTTGTGTGTCATAATTGGAGCATTCTGTAAGATGTCGTCCTTATGAATTAATAAATAAAGTTCTAGATATCTGAATTAAATTAAGAGCTGACGATTGACTAATCGGTCCTTAACTGACTAAAGGCCGATTTTTCAATAATTTAAACGAGGCCGTTTGACAGCTTCTTCTATTCAGGTAATAAATCAGATGATTATTTCAAAATCAGTCTAAAATCGAACAAGATATCGCAAAAGATTTTATGGTAGACAGTAACTGTAGGTGGGGGTTTTTCTTTTTCGTCTGCGAAATCTGTGGGTACAGTACCTACACACGATCCAGGTTTAACCTGAGTTCATAGTTCAATAATATAATTATCTATTAATTTACATGTCGAGGTCGGTCGGATGCATATCCGATGACACCATTAAACTTGTTGACATCTAATGTTTTGTGTTTCGAAATGAATCATATTTAACCTCTACATACTCTAGAAGGTTCATCGATTGGTCCTTATGCGCAAATACATCATTTGACATTTGGTCCTTCCTAGTAAGCCCTTACGCTTCCTAGTATCCTTACGCTTAGTAGTGATTCTTTGGTCTTATGTCCAAACATCAGCCGCAGGACGTCCACTGCTGGACATAGGCCTCCCTCATAGATTTCCTAAAAGACCGCTTGGAAGCGGCCTGCATCCAGCATCTTCCTGCGGTCTTAATCAGGTCGTCCGTCCACCTTGTGGGAATTTTGTTTTAATATTGCTATTTCACTAAATAAGAATAATCGGTTGCCTTAGCCTATGAAATATAAATGATCCAAAAAAACAACTTAAAGATGTGAATAGTTTAACCTACATAAATATATAATTATATGGAAATGACACTAAAAATGATGCGCTCAATGTTACGAAATACTTCCCATTTAGATTTAGATCTAGTATTATGCGTATATCTAGTTCCGGGGTAAGACCTTCTATTGGTACTGTAAAATATAGTTCCGTTTTATGTATGTCTGTCTGCTTGACGGATTACATATTTGTATTAAAGAACGATGCCCCCCTGCATTGGGACTATCCCCTGTATCGTTCACAGACATTTTTATAAACTCACATATGCAAAACTATTCAAGGGATTCTTATTTAGGTTTTCACAATCAAGAATTTAATCAAAACATTTTCAAAATTATTTTCATCTTTGTCACAGATGAAAAGTCAGATTTCACAAATTTTTTTTCATGTATCGCTGTAATATACCCGCGATGTATATAATATTAAATTATCGTTCAATCAATATTAAGAAATAATTAAAACCAATTATTATTAAGTGGTGGTCATTATACTTTTTCATAACATTATGTTAGTAGTCAATGTCATCCTAAAATGTGTATCATTTTAAGTTAATTAGACGAAGCGTTTTAATCAGTGCTGTCTACTTTTTGGTGACTCCTATGGATTAATGAAAAAAGGCACCTATTCAGTGCCTTTTTCTCATAGTCTTACATTGGTAATATCTATTAATTTATCAAGTTTACAAGTAAGTTGACATGGAACACACGGTTTCTAAGTAAATAGGCCGTCAAATAGACAGTTTAATCTCTTTTATCACTCGTTGTAATCGCTGCCTGTCAAATCTGGTTTACATGAAGAAAATGGTTGCACTCCTGCAAATAAACGAATGTATCGTAGAATTTAATGCGACGCGGACCCTAGCAATCATTTGACTAATTACTTAGATACGTTGTACTTAAATAAAGGATAGTAAAGAAGAAAATTAAGTCTTTATTACACTACATAAACACAATTTCTCTATGTCATATTCTGGGGTCAACAGCTACATAAAGGTCACTGACCCATACGCCTCTTGGTACCTCGATAACAAGTCACGGCAAAAACTATACTAGAAAGGTTTAGGTAGTTAACTAAAGGTAAACAAATCGTACAAAAGGTTTTTTATAGTTGACACTTCCTTGTTTAAAAATACGTTACAACAAAATCAATTCTAATTTCGATTTATGCGATACTTTTCTCTTTTATTAATGTATGTTAAACTTTATCATTTATTCGTAAACTACTCTTCATAGGATGTCATTGTATGGACACCACTTTTTTGTTAGTTTTATAAAATAGTATAATATTTTGTAATCTGTCTATTGTAAAGAGCCTAAAAAGACAGGTTCCCAAAACCTTTTAGAAGATACGATGAATTAGATAACGTCGCTAAATTGAAGAGTACGCCCGTGATGTAGTATGGCAACTAAAATTGCAGGTATTACGTTTAGTCGATTAACCAGGCGCCTTTGAAAATTGCGAGGGTCATGTAATAAAACAAGAACAGAAAATGTTTAAATTAGATAAAATGATTGATAATACCACTGAACGTTTTATTATTAACGTGGCAGATAGTTCCTCAAATTCTGATATAGACTAGAGCCTATTATTATACGACTTTAAATAATACGATTTTAAAATTTGAAGTGAAAGGTTTAGCATCCATGAGTCACGTGGTTTGTTTTGTTTACATTTAGTTAACTACCTAAACCTTTCTAGTATAGGTATCTACTACTATATGAACGTAAATGTGTACATGTATTTTGTAATAAGTTAAGCGAGTTGTATACTATGATGCCCTGCAGCGACGACTGTTAATAAATTAATTTTATTTTCAACGTGACAAATGATTTTAAGCGGTGGGTAATTAGACATATCTGTTTTAGATTAATTATTAGTAACAGCTTGAGTGCGTTCATTAGATTGTTGATTGGTACCTTTTATTTGAAGTTTTAATAGCGAGAATAATTTGGCTTTGATTTTGCTAAGTTGATTACTGTAATCAAGTAAGTGCTATCTAGTGTTGTTCAATGCTAAACTGAAGTGCTTAATATTGAATGCTGATCAATTTTTTAAGTACAACTTTGACGGACTAATCAACTCACAGAAAACATAAAAGTGCTGTAAGTAGATTATTTTTAAAATATTATATTATTTGAGTCTAGGTTTTCAATGAATTTGAGAGAAGTAAAAAATAAGCCTTCAAAATGACCTTTTCACCAAATAGGTAATAATTTATTTGTGATAATATCGATACAGATTTCCATATTTTAAAAATATGTTATTACAATTCATCCGTGATATTCTTCGTTCTTCATCTTTCTTTCTTCGGTTAATGGCAATAGGCTCGCCACCTATTACATGGGACAAAAATCATACCGGCGAACTATTTAGTTCGCCGGTATGATTTTTTTTGAAGGGGTAAGCGGAGCTGTACCAATGTACACCCTTGTGTACATTGGTACAGCTCCGCTTACCCCTTCGGGGAATACAGGCGTGATAGTATGTATGTAGTTTCTTCAAATTAACAAGAAGAAAAGTCTCAAGAAAGAAGACCTAATCAAGTTATATTAAACGTTGCAACAGTTCGGACGGAAGGACCAGATTTCATTATAAGGCAATAAGGATAACTTGTTTGTGCGCTGACGTGCAACATGTGTTGTCACAATAAAAGATAGGCCTTTATGTGACATAGGTAGCAATTCTATCTCGTTACTTCTTGTCAAAATTATTACTCAACACGACTCGTGTTCTGGACTAAGTAATTTGTTTTGTAAGAAGTAAGCTCGTAGATATAGTTCTTGTTGTTTTTTTGGCTTAGACTTCCGGGTCATTTGGTGGTAGTGGTTTTCAAGTTGGGGGTAATTGTGACTGTCCAATGTAGTTAGAGTATAAAATAATATATTACGAGTACCTTTTTAATAAACTGGTTGTCTATTAGCAAATTTAATTAAAAATGTTTTTTTTCTGAGACACTGATTTTTACAGTTAAATTGGAAGTTACATTATGACGAAACTCATAAACTTTTATTACAAATGCAAAAATTATAAAGTTATTTCCTTGCATGTGTTTTAATCACGCTTACATATAAAATGGCGGAAAAAGAAGCTAATTAAATAAAAAATAAATCTAAATTAGAATTCTAGTGGATAACTAAAAATACAAAGTCCATAGTCTTATCAATGAATTTTGTATTTTTGCTGGACTAAACTAAACATATGGACAGACAAACCAAAGCTTACACGATAAGGAAAATATAAACGTTCATACAGAACTTTATACACTAATCATAATGATGAATAACCGTAATATCTGGGTTGAACAACTTCCCCACCGTTTACTTACTATGAAAATAAATAAATAAAAGCCTACTTCATATACAAGGCTTCGTAATAAACCGAAAAATACTCATATGTTTTGGCAATCTACCAAATGTTCTTTTTTTTCTAGATGAATTGTATCACCATTAAATAACTCTGTATTCATTGCGGATGTGTTCAGTTGGACTGTATTTTGTGAACATAATATATCACTTGTTACTGCCTATTTTCCTACTAAGCATGTAAGTTCAATCAAAATAAGTTGGGTTTGGTAAACTAAAGATAGTAACCAATTTATTACATTATACTAGCTTGTGTTTGCAACTGCATTTATGTGATTTTTTATTGCGCTGAGACATTTTTTTACACTATAATCTACACTTCTACATATACACTATACAATATGATAAAGATGAAAGATTTGTATTTTTGTATGTAACGAATAAAAATAAAAACTACTGGGCCGATTTCAAAAAATATTTTGCCGTTAAAAAGCTACATTATCACTGAGTGACATAGCCTATGTAACATCACGCTACGACCCCCGGGAGTGGAGCAGTTAGCCGAAGACGTAACTTAACGCGGGTGAAATAAGTCACGCGCATGACAGCGCGGATAGTTCACTAGTTTAAAATAAAAGTAACCATGATACTGAGTCATAGCGAGTAATTTATTGAGACGAATCTACTCATGAGATGAGACATAACAATTAAGAATCATTTGTAACATATTCGGTTGTGCCATAAGCACTCGTGCATCATGAAATGGTAACCCAATTGACGCGGTATCCATAAAATGTAACCAGATGCTGTTATTTCTGAATTAATGTTGTGCGAGTGCAGCTTGCAGGCGTGTGCGCATAATTTTGTGCAATAAAACTTATTTATATGGTGAGAATTGATCATAACGAGATTGTTGAAATGTTTTTTTATTAGTAGGTATTTATTTTATGGGAATTGTTTCTGTTATATTGTTGATTGTTATCAATACATCAATAAAACATTAAAGTTCTTATGCCTTAATTATGCTGTGAGCTTTGTCATTATTTCTCGAATGATTTGACCTCTTGGAATTTTGTGTAAATTATGATTGAACTGTAAAACTGAACTGTGTCTGGTGTTTCTACAAATAGAACTGAGTATAAGTAGCCCAATGCCGTCAGTCAGTAAACCATTTCTCTTACTTCTAGAACTTCTTATTACACAACCCGTTTGGTTGTACTGCATTTTTATTTCACTGCCTAGATCAACATGGGAAATAACCGTTTAAATATAATCATTAAAAGTAAGTAATGCATGTCTTTGCACTGCTCTAAATACACTCAGGTACCTACCATTAAAATCGTATCTATGTCAAGTGAGAATTTCCAAATGATTCTGCGAAATAACACATTTTTGGTCCTAGTGTCCGCAATTATCTTGTATGACGTGCATGTCACATTTACGAGGCCTAGACGGTCTTTTGAGACGTGAGGCTTGTCTTGGACATTGTGAAATTTTACATAAGTGGGTACTACTGATCATGAAATCAGATCCTGGAAGCAATTGTTTCCATAATCGGTTCCATAACTCATAATATGATATAGTTAATCAGTGATGAGGCATTCTTCGTAAAATTAATTCTAAAAGTATCAGACGAGGAAACTTGCACAGGGAAAGACATTTTTGACAATTCGCGCGTCATTTTTGGCGGCCTTTTGTGTAGCCTGTCAAAAACGGCTACTACTACTAGTTTTTTTTATTACTGTGGCTATAGCAAGTTATTTTACAATTTGTGACACATATCTTGTTAAAGTAGTGCGTGTTGATCTTGCAGGTTGCATGACGTAACACAAGGCTAGTTCCCATACTTTCGACATCCATTTCCTAACCTTGTTCAAGACAATGACGATGATTATATAGATGATAATCGTATTATTAACACATCATATCGTTATAAATTGTCGGAATTTGTGCGGAATGATAATTATACTTCAATTATCGCAAAGTTTTTCTTTTAATTACTGGTTTTAGGTTTTCGGATGTTAGTAATGCTAAATACTAAACTGTGATCGCGATAAGATCGTTAGCTAAAATAATGTATAACAGATACTTCCTTTTTTTTTAATAGCTGATGTTATTAAATTATTTTAGTTGTAGGAGCGGATTTTTGTTTTCCTCTGAATATTATAAACTTTAAGGGTATCTAAATGTTTGAATAACAGAATATTGTTAAAACAGATTTGATCAAACATATCACCTAGATTCAATATAGTCAAATTCACTATTATTTAAAAGAGATTGGTTAAAACTCAGATTATTTGAAGGCAAATCAATATCGTGACAAATTGCTTCTGTTTACACTAAATCCCTTTCTTTTAAGGGACAAGAAAACAGATTAAATGTTCTGAAATGGGAAGGGAGCTCGTAAATCTACACTTCCGCCTATTTAATGAGAAACTAAGATAGGGTATAAACATGATTTGAACCAAACAAATAACACTGTCAAATGTTTGGCCGATTTTTTCCCTATCAGTCCCGATCTAGTTCATAATGTTGTCAGTTTGCAGGTGCTTGTGAGAAAATATAAAGCATTTTATTTTTTAAATTTTATTCTCATTGTATAAAAGTATATATACAAACATAAACAACTAAATTTGTACAGTCGATAAGGTGATCACCAGCCGTAGTTAGAGCCATAGCCGTTGTATGCTACATGAGAGACGGCGGGAGCCGCGGAGTAAGTCAGGGCAGACTTGTATACTGGAGCAGCGGCGTACGAGGCGTAAGAAGGCGCAGCATAGGCCGCGACGGGAGCGGAGTGCGCGTATGTCACAGCGGGAGCATAGGACTTAGCGTACGCGACGGGGGCAGCAGCGTATGTGGCGACGGGAGCAGCGTACGCGGCAGGTGCAGCGTAGGCTGCGTGTGTAGCGTAGGCAGCAGGCGCGGCGTAGGCAGCAGGAGCGGCGTATGTCGCATGCGCAGCGTAGGCCGGAGCAGCGTATGCCGCTACGGGAGCAGCGTGCGCGTATGTGGCTACGGGAGCGGCGGCGTATGTGGCGACGGGAGCGTAGGACTTAGCCACCAAAGGCGCCGCGTGTGCTGTGTGTGTGGAGTATGATGAGATGGAGGAGACCGCGGGAGCTACCGCTTTGACCACAGGGGCGGAGTATGTGAGGGGAGCGGAGTACGCTACGGCCGGAGCCGCGTAGCTCTTGTACACAGGAGCTGCGGCGTATGTGGCCACGGGAGCGGCGGCGTATAGGCCACCAGCACGGGCTGTCGCCACCGCGCACAAAAGGACTAGTAACTGAAAAAAAAATAAGGTAATAAGTAACATGAATAAAAATAGATAGAAGAAACAGATTTTCTATAAAAGGGCATATTTTATAATATTTCACAGTTTTATATCTTTTAGATGTGTCTACCAACATTTCCTTTGCAAATGTTTAAGATCATTTAAAATTTAATAAATCTAGTATTGAGAGAGCTTTTATGTATTTGTATAGAGGAATTCGAGGAAATGTCCTAAAATTGTGATAAGTCTTTTTCTTTTAAAGATTTACTGCAAATACTTATCAGTTGATACAAAAAATCCAATATTTGCAAAATGCATGCAATATTATTTAAAAACTGCAGAGAACACTATAAAATAAAGTACCTTAGCAGCCATTATGATATATAAAATCCACTACGGCAAGTGATACGGTCTGTGTACACACAAGCACTTTTATACTAGACTCGTTACCCCCGCGAGCGAAGGCGCATGTACCAAATGTGGTCTAGTATCGCAAGTTGTACCTACATAGAACCCTGTCACAAAATAACTGCCCAAAATGTATGCCACTAAGTAATATGTGCAACATATGCGAAAACTTTAGGAAAACCTTACCATTAAGAGAATATTGGGATTTTGAGATTTTTTGGAGCAAAGGGCACAAGGTGATATGATCTTTCATATCACCTTGTGCCCTTTGGAAAATTAATGTTTATTCAAGCTTTAGTACAAAAATATACCAAGTGAAGAAAGTAAGGTTCTTGGGTTTAACTTGTAAGACTTGAATTTAATTGAATTAAGCTTCACTTACATTCCATCTATCATATATTTGATATTAGACTGGCACTTCAAAGTGCCTACAGTGTTATTCTAAAAAAAAATATTTCTTGGTAAGGATGGAGCGAGCATAAGGTGATCTGTCAATCCCTGTATCGGGTGGGATGACCGGTCACTGTCAACTCAATTCACCTAAATTCTCTGATGGTTTTTCCAGAATAGGTCGGCTGGTTCTTTATGTAGATGTCTTTTAGTTTACTTTTTTTTTCTAGGTGAAAATTTCAAGGGCCCTTTATATGACCTTGGGATTGTTTCTATGGTGTCTTCCATCCTAATCTCCCAGAAACCGCTTGCACAATGTTCGCGAGCTCCGATAAACATTGGTCCTTCCATTACCTACGTATTTGTTACAACCATGACTTCGTTTATGAATCACAGTTCCAACTAATTGCTAAGTTCCTGATCATTAAATAATAAACCAGTAGTTTCGAAATCACACTTTATCAATGAATGAACTCTTCAACTTGTAGGTAACTTCCTGCTACAGTTTCACTTAAAACAGTAATCCATCTCTCGGCTTATTAATTTGTCTCCAACGTAAACTTTAGCTAACTGCTGTGATTCTTATCTGATAGATCTACCGATACCAGTACATAAGCTCCTATAATACCGCTCATTAGTATCACGATCAATTTCTATGGAGAAATTATTGTTGTCATGTTAAATTAGGACCAAGATATGAGTTGATCAACTGTGATAGCTATTTAGATTATGAAAGAGCTTTTTGGTTGCGGTTTGGTTATGTTAGGATTTTTTTTTATTTTTACAAAACTGTCCTTTGGGAAATTAGGTTTCACAGTATGATAACATCAGTATGAAGATATGTGTGGGTAACGTCTACAACAGTAATAAGAGCATTATTATTTATAATACCGGAACATTACCTTTATCGCTAAAAATAAAAACTATACCTAGCTGTTATATAAGAATCTCTCTCGATGAATTTAGGTGTTAATGTTTGGGATCGAAAGTCAAGGTCAAAGCGTTTATTTCTTTTCAACAATTTTCAGGCACTTTTGAATTGTCAAGAACTCGGTCAGTTAGCCAGAAAGTTGAAGCTAGTTAAAGCTTACCACAAGCTCGGTTCAACTAAATTCATCGAGAGAGATTTTCATATAATAATAATATTGTTGGTGTAAAAAAATACTTATTCACTCCTTGGTCGAGTCCTCTAAAATCATAGTTACTGTTCATCATAGTGCTGATTTTATTCTTTTTACAAAAACAATTATTCAAACTCTCTGTAAACGTTTATTTTACACGTTTTTTCTTTATTATAAATACAATTTACAGACATCTTGAAAGCATCCTCCAAAAACCTTGAAAACCATTTTTATTTCACGACATCCTTTTTTCTTTAATCTAGATAAAAAAGTGTTGATTCGTGATTCAGATAATATTTTACGACAGCCTGGCTTACTTTGTGGTGTGCATACAGTATCATTTGAAACTTTAGTACCTATCATAGTTATGCAAGCTTTTGTCTAAGGGCAATATACTGGTATTTCAAATGGTTGGCTTACATGTATCTAGATCACCTAGGACTTTGCTAGTATGAGAAATTACAGAAGCAGTTCGGTCATGGGTAATCATTGTGACTTTTATTTAAATAACATGTACTTTCTGTTTATTTTGGACATCATTGAGATCGGTAAAGGAAGAAACATCGAGAGGAAACCCTGGATTCACAACTAAGAAAATCCCGAAATCGCAGATCTGCCTTGAGAAAGAGTGGTGATTAATGCCTGTGCTTTAACTGCAAGCGAAGAGGCCTTTGATCTGCAGTGGAAGAATAATAGGCAAGTATATCGAACGAGTCGTTTTCTTTTAAACTTAAAACTTAAAAGCTTAGAGAATATGGCTTCTGGATTAATGATAAAAAATAAAATTTATAAAAAAAATATTAATATTTGGTTCCCACGGCAATGATTTGTTAATTTTCTGGCTCATTGACTTCATTATCGGTTTGTTAGAGCTTGAATGTGTCAACTTTGATTAGTTTTTAGACTCAGGCGGGTTGCTAAGTTTGTACAAGATAATATAGCTTTTCGTTGGAGAGTTCGTTCAGATTGTTCTAAGTATATTTTCCTGCCTACTAACTTCGCTGATTTTAATAAACATTTAAGTTGATTCGTTAAACTTATCCATGCACGTAATTAATCAAGTATATTGTCGCCATTGATCTTTTAGTTCATTAAAATTCAAATATTCAAATTAATTTGTTCATGTAGTTCCGGTTAACTTGTTTTGGGCCTACAACCATCTGATGTTTCTTGATTAACCATTAATATTATGTGACATGTTACAAATTAACATTTATGTGTTGATGTTATTATGTCATTAATAAAAGTACTAGTGCGGTTATTTTGATTCAAAGAACCATATACAAATACAAATAAATGAATAAATTTTATGTAATCTTCAAGAACAAGTTTATTACGATTAAAACTATATCAATGCTAAGATTTTAAGCTTTTACATTCAAGAGAAAATTCAATTTCTATAGATTTCGTAACTAGCTTTCAGCTGATCAACTAGCGATGGGCTAAGAATGTATGACTTGAATACAAACATACTGCAAATAATAATTTCCACACATTTTTACAAAAGCGAGCTATGAGTTCAAAGCCATTGTTATTCATAAATGTCAACAAAACCCACTTCGCAAGGTCACGAATCAAGATACATGACCGAGATAATTTAGTTGTCACATAATGACAGCTGCACAGAGAATATCTTTCCCGCCCACAAATATACAAAACTTCGAAACTTCTGGTTTTTGTTAAGAATCTTTATAGGCTGTTGAAAGCGTTGTCTGAAAGCTGACGTCATTAGATTGTAAGAAACCGATCGTACGGAACAAAGGACCAAAAGTAGGTAGGTACAAATTGGTCTGTTACTTCCGAAAAATCAGTTTTGTATGTTGTGGTTACACTTGAGATTACGAAAAAGGCGTTGAACTAAAAATAATATAAATTGGTCCTTTTATACATTATGAACAGTCATGATAATTGAATATGTATGTTTACGTTAAAATGATATTAATATCATTCTACCTGTGCAATGAAGTACATTGCCTTTTTTTTTAAATAGAGCATTTCCATTTTGCTACCTACTAATGATCCAACATTTTTTTTCTAAAGTCAAAGTATCTCTTTGAAGGTCATGTATTACCCAATAAAAACTGGATCACTTAGTAGATCTATCCATCACCCTAACATCTATGTGTACCGAGCTTAGACTGCGTTTTGCAACGCACATGGACAGGTCAATCGTGCGGGCTGCAAGTCGAGTGTGTAACGTAAATACAGGCCACAATACATCTTTATCAAGTCCGGTACTGTGACCACTCACCTATTGTGACCGGCCGCCGATTGGACCCGCCTTGCGTGTGGTAATATGATCTTAGATTGTAACGCACGTGTTTGGTAATGTAACAGGATACTGAACGCAAATAGACAACTTTAATCAGAGCTTATACTTTCCATTTTATGCTACATACATTTAATAAAATTACGTATCATTAGAGAGGTACTTGGAAAATATAGAAGTGAAATTAATGGGGTTGGTCCTTTGAGTCTTTAAAAGTTATTTTGCCTTATTTTGGAAGTTTAGGTAAACGTTCTGTTTAATTCCCGACGAAAACAGAGGCTTGTATTTATGTGTCTTTTTGTGGCATCGTAACTCCCAAACAACAGAACGTTTTAAGATTTAGTTTTTCTTTTTTAGAAGGATTGAGAGTGCTCTTTTGTGCAAGAAAGACTATTCAGTTGTTTGAAGATTACTAGCTCCTTTCCTCCGTTGATTAACAGATATGAGTATGTTCAACAGATCAGAGTTTTGTTTATGTCAGGGGTATATTTAATTTATTAAGTTTGATATGCAGAATCATTTTTTCTCAAAAAACGTAGGACGTAGAACACAGCGACGTTATGAACGAATTTTATTTCAGTTAAAAAATTAGGCCACTTTTACGTGTTTTCATTTTGTCTACTAAAACACCTAACTAACTTTTTCGGTGGGCTTTGAAAAGCATAATTTATAGAAATTTTGCTGAATGAGATCCGGCTTGTTACTGAGAATATTAATTTATACATTACCATTTTAATTATAATAGAAGTTTTCAGATCTCCCCGATTTTATACAAAAGCGATCCTTGGCATATATTTGGTTAAAAATGGCTAACTACCTCTCCTTTGGTTGTCAATATTGAATGTTATTTAGCTGTTCTTTTAACCCTTTTATTAATTGTAAGCTGACCTTTCTAAATTGGTTTTATTCCCTCCTGGCCTTCTTCGAATTGGCGTGTGTTGTCATTAAGCGCGTAACGAGTATATGGATCTACTTTTACCTTTCCATGTTCATCACTCACAAATGTTTTGCCTTAGCTTTTATTTAATTTCATAGAAATCCTTTTGAAATATCAATAATGAAAATTATGTTTGCTCCTTTTTAAATTTTTTTATTTAGAAAAAAAAATGAAAATTAAACTTGCCCAACTTTTACGAATTTGAAAAAAACATAATCTTCATTTATAATTTTACCATTTTTTTTAATGAACATACCATTGTTGGTGTTCTAATAACCCAATTGGTACTTTAAGAAACCGTTAATGTGTGCGATTTATAATTAAATCGATTCGGTAAGTAGACACAAAAAACTTATTTTAGTTTTTCAACAAAATTTTACAAATAAATGACTATTAAATCGATAAAGATTCCTCGTAATATTTTGGTCCTTTTATTCTTAAGTTCCATTAGGCATAATTCTATTTGTTTCTATTACAGTTTCAGACAGATGAAATAATACTTATTTTTCTGATTTAAAAACTTTAGTGATAAGAAAGCCAACTTGGCCGTTAATAGTTCTAATGTAGTAAAGTACTTAGTGGTGTCATTCAAACTACGAACTAACTAAAATAAAGACTACGAAACTTTTATTTGTATAGAAAAGTTGTGATTATTTTAGTACAGTACGTAATTGGCTTGAATGTTGATTCAGTCTAGAACTTAGTACTTAATGGTGTGTTTCAAAGTTAACACATTGCCTAATAATTATCATGTAGAATGTAGAAATTGGACGTGTGAAATGTTGTTCACTCCATCTACTAGAGTTAGACGTGTTTATTTTCCAAATAGGATAATTTATCTTATAAACACAGGTAATGGTAGTTAAGAATCAAGGTTCAAATAACTTGCAATAAAGACTATAATTCAATCTTGGACGAGAAAACAAATGAGTCACAGTTTAAGATGCAGAAAAATAATTTATTTTACAAGATATAATTTTTTAACTTACATAAACGTAACATTTTAAATCATAAATTAAATCTAATCAAGCAGTCAGTCGCACATACCATGTTAAGGTAAAAAATCTTAATTATTTACCAAGCATAACTAGCTCCTAAGCCAGAGAACGACATAATATGAGAAACTAAAGGAGCCTCTGAGTAAGTTATAGTTGTTTTAATTGGTTGAGATTCTATAACAGGTGTGTGTGAAGAATATGAAGATAATCCCGAAGCTACATACTTGTTTTGATGAAAAACTGGTGTCGAGTATGATGCAAAAGACGGAGACACAATAGTTTTACTCAAAGGCGCATTATGTGTAGTATAAGCAACAGGAACTGATACAGATTTTGTCAACACAGGATTATGAACCGTATGCACTAGTGGAGAAGATACAGTATACGCTGCTCCATGGTGATAGATAATTGGAGAATGAGAAGCAGTAGAGTACACACCAGGTATTGTATTAGCTAGCACATCACCATCCTTAGTCGATTTTGATTCGTATTTGTTAAAGTTTGAGTATGCTGTGTCCAAAGATTTGGTAAAAGCTGAGTGTTGAGTGCCATCAGGGCTTTCATAGCTACTTTCTTTGGTTGTTAGTACAGATTGGTATACTGGTGGTGACTGAATGATTTTAGAATATGCTGTTGGCCCATTGAAGGTTTTTTCGACGACGGGAGTTGAAATAGTCTTGAAGTTGGGCGTCGATATTGTGGAGTAGGAAACTGAGCTGGTGGGGGAGTAGTCAGTTCCAATAACTCCAGCGCTGATTAGAGCAGAAGAGCATAGCACGTAAAATATCTGAAGAAAGAAATAGATAATGGTTAAGAACAAAATATTGAATCAGGACACAGAGTGGCAAAGCTTGTTTTAAAATCATTCAATGAAAATGGAGATACTGAAATTGAGATACCATTGACATAATTATTTATCTCTTATGAGAGATGAGAGACGGTGGGAAGCGATTTTGTATTATATGCTACGGCATATTATACAAAATCGCTCCCCGCCGTCTACACACTTAGATCTTTTAAAATACGCAACGGATTTTAGTGCGGTTTTCATCAGATAGTGTTTAGTAGATACCAATCTCATCACGCTACAACCAACGCGAGTAAAAACGTAACATATGACATATTATGCACATATAGCTAGTTTATAGATAAAACTACTTCAAACTGACCGTTCGTATCATCTTTCCGTTTATTTTCCTTAAACTTTGGTTAATGAGTGGCAGTTTCGTCAAAAGCTTCAACCTTTTATACCATGACCGTTTTAACAATTTCACCCTCAATGAGCAACATAATGGCTGTTATGCATCACAACACAACAGCTGTGGAACCAGTTCGGGACCTTAAACCCAAGTTAACCTTTGACTGTAATAATTTACCATAAAGGCGATTATTCATGACTGCTCCATACTTTCATAAGGCTTACTGATTAAGTCCAACGATATTTAATTCTAGTGGGTTCCATCTGTACAAATAAATAAAATTAAATGTCCGTTTGTAATACTACTTACTACTAATATTATAAAGGCGAAAGTTTGTGAGGATGAATGATGGATGATTGTTACTCTTCCACCTTTAAACGGCTGAACGGATCTAGATAAAATTTGGCACTAAGATAGACTGTAGTGTGGAATAACACATAGGATACTTTTTATCTCAGAAAAATGTACGGTCCCGTGGAGTGATTAATCAATTTTGAGGAGGACGAAGTCGTGGGCTAAAGCTATTATAAAATAACAGCTTTTTATTAAATGCATATTAATGATAAATGTTAACACGGTACATAAAGCAAAAAATAATTTAAAAAATTTTGTTTGTCTGTCTTCTAGTTTTGACTTCTCTGGGTTGATAATGACAAACGGACTTTGACGGACTTATATTAGAAAATACATATATACTTACATACATACATATAATTATATGTAAGTAGTATGTCATACTTTTTATTTTACAAAAATGATTAGGGTTCAAAAAAAATAAACACCATCGATAACCGACATTCAAGCGAACGAAATCGAGGGCTTCAGATAGTTCATTAATAATTTTCTTGCATCTAAGGTACTCAGTTCAATCTTTATAAGGATTTTATCAATGATAGCTGCAGATTTTTTGTGCTTGCAATATAATTTGTGTAAATTAACTTCACCTTATAAGCTTCGATAGGATATAGTATTAAATGTTAATTATTATCAGTCAATAGGCTTATGTATACTTTCAAATTCATCCTTGATTCATTCTATAGTAGGTACTATTTCCAGAATAAACGCGAAAGTTTTTGAGAATGGTAGATAGATGGATGAATGTTTGTTACTCTTTCACGCTTTGGGTATGGCTTAATACATAGGATATTTTTTATTCCATTATATATTCCCATGGACTTTTTCTTAATCCAGAAAACAACGCAGACGAAGTCGTGGATACAAGCTAGTTTTAGATAATTTTTTTATTCATCATTATCAGCATCGTATCAGCCGCAGGACGTCCACTGCTGGTCATAGGCCTTCCCCATAGATAGCCAAAGGGTCCGGTTGGAAGCGGTTTATTATTTTATTGCTCCTCTTAAAATATATAGGGATAAGTACAGTGATTTTACATCTCAGTAAACCTCAATACATTACTTATAGATAAAGAAATACATTTTCCATTAAATATCCTCATGCATATTGCTTTCATACAATTCAATTTATCATTTGAACGATTGTTTTCGTTAATAAAATGATCCTGTAATTACATGAGCCTGCGAATTCGAGCCGGCGAATTATGAACAATCGAATGTTTTATTCATATCGCATCGCAAACAATTCGATGCATGCTCGTTAGTCCGGTATCGATAATTATGAATAATCGACTTCAAATGGGCAGGCACTAGTCGGTTTCGTTTGTAACTGTCGCTTGGGAGTCTAAACATCGATATATCAGTACTACACACTCGATTTGTTGCATAATCGTTCTCAGAATTTATTCGGTACGTATGTTTGTTTGTTGCAATTGCAATCCGGTCTGTGAATGGACTGTTTTAAAATATTAGCGGTGGTTAGCGAGTGCCTACATACAGGCTGAGTCTAGTGCGTGGGTGTGTGACCTCAATGGTATCTGATACTCGAAATAGATTGCGTTCATTGATTTGTTTTGGATACTGGTTCGAAGAATCGGATGGAAGTGGTCCGTTGTGTAGGTTCAGTAATTGTTTTGTAGGTTATCAAAAAACAACAGGACGTAGCTAATCTCGATCGATGAAGAACAGTGGAGTTTTTCTTAGGGTTGTTTTAATATGATTAACACATGTATTGTTAAATAATTACGAATAACATTTTTTTTTAAATTTAATGATGTGTTAGGTATACAATATTAAATTTAAAAAAATGTAACACATACTTATTGCCTATATTAATTAAAATAAAAACTTAATCGTCGAACTGCTTCGTTAGCCTGGTGGTCCAAAGCGCGACTGCTACGCAAGAGGTCTTGGGTTTAATTCCCAGGTCGAGCAAAAAGTATTATTGGGATTTTTTTATGTTATTCGAATAATGATATGGTTATAGTTAATGTTCTCGTGATATTGAACTACTTTCCCGCCTTAAATTATAAAAAACTCTTTGAATCAAGAAAAACTCTTTGAATTTCAATCCAGACACTTTTATACAGGTCTTATTTCTTGCCAACCGCGAAGCATTTTTCAATAAAGCTCTCTTTGAAATCGTTCCCCTCATGCGAAGCAGTGACGTGCACACAAAAATGACGTAAACCGTATATTAATTTCACGAAACATGGAAATCACGCCACGAGTTTTCTGTTGGCTTAAACATCATGTATGCAGCAATTACTGTTCTCATACATGACGCGGATACTGGGTGATAAAGCCATGAAAATTTAATGGCAGGCTTGGGTGACGCATCAATAAAACATTGGATGGTAAGTGGGAACCCCTGTCGAACCGCTATGTATAGAAGATACGCCCTTGTTCCGTTTTTTTGCAGGATTTTGTGTTATTTTCTAATGGTTTTGGTGTTATTATATGGAAAGCTTTTGGAGATTACTTTTGAGGACGCTGTTTAGGAGTATTTTTTGTTTTATTTAGTTTATTTAAGGTCGAATATGATACTTAGACACACTATTGTATTGTATAGGACCGGTAGGACACTCATAATTATGAACAAATTCTACGATGGGTAACCCTGAAAATAATATTAAATTAATTTATGTTAAAACAATGTTTTTTTTTAATGTCAGAAATGTAGCTGTTCACAGTTTAAAAAAAAATAAGGAATTGTTTTATTTCTATTCTGGAATATAATAAGGAGGTAAAGTATGTTTGCTTTATTTTATTTTTTATATATATTTTTGTTTGTAAGGTACCTAATCCTTCTTTTCAAAGTAATCTCTGGGAAGTACTGGCCCGATCACAAAAAAACCTTTCACTGATATAGCTGGACAATTGCAGAGTGTTATAGGCTATGTTTCATGGTCTACTTGACTTACACGCGGACGAAGTTGCGTGCAAAAACTTGTCATAATTTAGTTCAAAACTATAAATATTTTTAGTTAGAGACTTTTAGATATAATGAACGGACACAACTTTTAGTTTAGCCAGTTAATTAAGCCTAAATCTAATTTATAATACCAAGTCAGACTTAAACTAAACACGATTTCAACTTACGATAGTCTAGTGTCAAAAAGATAACGATCTTCATCGTTCTTTCATTATAAACGCTACACTAACTTTCATTCATAGGTGTACGAAATAAGGTTTAAATTAGAGTGTGTGGTTTTGACACTTGGTGTAATTGATGGTGGCGCCTTAGCTTTAACATGAACACTATCGTTGGTACTCGTATGTGTAATGTATGAGTGTGATGTAATGTGAGCGAATTTCTAGTAAAAATTAGTAACATAACCGCAAGAAACACGACCTGCTAATTTTTTTGGCTCTAATTAGAATTCTGAGAAAAATCAAGTGCTTACATAAGGTTTCTCCAAGCATTGTTAAATTGATTTATCGTCGTCTTCACCTGGATTGCACTTTTTAGCAGGTTTTTCTTCTTCATTTTAGACTATCAAAAATGAGATTGAATTTCAAGTTCGGTGAGACTTTTTCAAAACCTGGGGTTTTTTTACTCTCAAAAACAATTTAAAGCCTTCGCTATCTGCCATATATTATTATCATCTTGTTTACCTCTAAATTAGAAAGTCATTAAGAGGAACTTATTATATTGCAGTTCCTCTAGGTATATCTTTAGAAGCCAAGACTGCCGATATATACCAACCTTTACAGAGTTTCACTGTTCCACTTTATCCTCCCTTTTTTTTTAAGAATGGAAAATCATCAAATGATTTCTTCCTCTCTAGGCGAACCAGACTGACACTCCCTTGTGTTCGACTTTTAGTTACTGACTAAAATCCATCCGTGTTCCTCGTAATGCCTTTTGCGTTCCAGGGCCATGATGACTCTTTCGTAGAAATTCCGCAACCCTGGCTACTTGTTCTCCTAGGAATATTTAAATCGGTAACTAATGCAGCAATGTAAGTAATATTTTGATCAGCTAGTAAAACAGATATTGGCTTTTAACATTTTAGACTCAATATCTGTTTTACTAGAAATGAATGCTGCAACGCTTTGTAGAGGTAATTAGAGTACCTACATTATCTACAGTGCAAGCTGTTATTTAACAATTTAGTGCTTAAAGCTATGTTTAGTTCTGTTATAATGGCGGTTCTAGTGGTGTAGCTGTCTTCCTGGTTCATAATATTATTATGTAGTTTACGCAATGAAATAGAACAGAATTAAACACTTAATTTGGCCATTCACGAGGTGGACCGACGACTTGATGTAAGTCGCGGGAAATTGCTGGTTACGGGAAGCATAGGACCGGTCATTGTGGCTATCTTTAGGGAGGCCTATGTCTAGCAGTGGACGTCGTTCGAATGATATGGTGATGATAATGATGCACCAGATTATTGGTACTTTTACATACTGTTTGTTCGGCGTGCCTAACTTACTGTTATATCTATATGTTTACAGACGTACATACATAAATTTACTCACGCCTTTTTCCCATACAGAAACCACAGAACGCCACCTACATATTGACGCCAATATTAAATGTATTTAAAAGAAAATTACAAATTCGCTTTTATTAGACGCTAGTTATTTATCAGACGAGAGAACCAGGGATTCAAGAAGCCAATACTAGATCGTAATAAAAAAAACCACAAACCAGTCAGAAATAATGGTTGCAAGATTAGCAGGGAAAAAATAATACATACATACGGGTCGAATTGATAACCTCCTTTTTTTTGAAGTCGGTTAAAAAAGAGAGGCTCTTATTCATTGAAATGAAACAAAAAATAAGCAGCCTAACTAACCAATAACCTTTCACAGGCCTCACCCAGCAATAACACACATTACAATAGAATATTACAATCAGTTAAGATAGCTGATAGCCAAATCAAGAACTTCATGTATTAAAAGTAATCGGATCGAAGGTCAAACTATCGCATAATGCGTTATTATATTACATCTTGCGTTCATTGAGTTATAGTGATTAGGTACTACATTTTTTTGGCATTTATTCTTTTATTTTTTAGGTCTTGGGTTCGATTCCCAAGTCGAGCAATGTGTTATTGGGTTTTTCTATAAAACTCCCAGTAACCGCTCGGAGTAAGGATTTGTGCAATTAGGCTCGCCCCTATTACATGGGACTTAAATATACCGCCGAACAGTAGGTGTACATTGGTACACCTTTGCCTAACCCTTCGGGGAAAGCAGGCGTGATGTGATGATGACTGTTTAATTATTTTTTTACTTTTTTATTATAGTGTTATTTTTGTATGAATCGCTTTGCTTGCGAGTGCATCATCTAAGACCTCAGAATTAAGTAAAAGTTCTAAATAAATTATCCCACGGAAATACAAAAACGTGATAAAAATTACCCTAAGTGATAGGAAGGATATGTGCCAAATTTCCGGGAATTCCGTACAAACGTGTAAAAATCAAATCGACAGTGTGCTAATGTTGAAACATGGATCCCAATGGAACTAACGGTGTAATTGGTGATTGATCTATAGTATGAACTCGTATCTACGATTTTGATTCAAAGAATAGGCGTTGCACAATCTTAATTATTAATTCGCGTCACTAATAATCCTATGTCGTAAATTACTCGTTTGATAAGCTCTAAATCTAGATTATGTTATGTGCAATAAAATAAATGTATTTTTAATGCAATTGGATCTAATATCACAGACATCGAGATAATATCGTTTCGTTTCTTGATTTATTTCGATAAAAATTTTTGGAGCTTTATACCTACCTCCTCTTAATAATGTTTTCCTTACTTTTTTCTAAAAAGTTTTAAATAACTGTTTTAGAAAAATAATAATTTAATTTTTTATGTTTTTTTTTTTTTAACATTGAGTTGTTTACATCTTTTTTTAAGAAATAAAATATTAATCTATGCTTTTTTATAGGCGATATGAAGTTGATCAGCTGTCAAAAGCCTATGTTAAATTTACAACACAAAAGATACAATGAAAATGTTTTTACACTTTGTTTTTGTTTCACATTGTTTTGTTTAACATGATACAATTGTTCTCGCTCAGCTTTCCCTGTACCTAATTCTGCCTTTGTTCGTTTTATTCTGAATTCTTAAAAATAGGTATTAGGCATCACAGACATAATACCAATACTATAGGTACAATACTACCTATACCTAAGTTGGTTTTTTTAAAGAATTTTGCCACTTATTAGTAATTTCTCCTGTATCGTGGGTGCGTTATTAAAAACAATATACGCAAATGACTAGACCCGGTACGACGGTAGGTCATACAAATATTTATTCCGTGCGGGAATCGAACCTACTCGAATCGCTGAGACATTACGTCAAAATAATACATGTACAAAATTATTTAACCCTGACGTAAACAATAATACCCATACACTCAATGTTATTGAAAGTGGGAACCAAATCCTTTCGTTTTATTAGGTCTTTTTTTTTTTTTTTTTTTTTATAGACGGGAAATCATCAAATAACTTCCCCCGCCCTGGGCAGGGCGGGAGGGAGTGTCAGACTTTTACTGACTAAAACCCGTCTATGTTCCTTCATGTGCCCTTTGCGTTCCGGGGGCGCGGTATCTCTTTCGAACAACCCGCAGACTTAGATTTATTAGATCTAATTCACTAAACAATAGTAAGTAAGTAGGTATATTTTTACTTGTTTATACATGGTGTACATTGCATGCAAGATATTAGTAAAATACAAAAAAGTTCTAACATGTTCAGCTGCAATTTGGTGTATTTCTAAAAAGCAATATAACGTGTACACTGTGTAGTATTTACTTTATAATACCTACTTAATTATTATGAGTCTAACATCGGCCTTGCATGCATATGTCCGAGATTAAATTAGGTATGGTTTGCAGAAAAATGTTCTATGAGAAGGTAAAATATTTAGTTAACACCTTTTTCAAATTAATTAACATTGCCGAACTGGCAGTTTTTTTTCGAATAGTATTAATAATAATACAAACCTAGTATTGTTCCACTGCAGGTCAAAAGCCTCTTCTCATACAGAGAAGGTAGCACTTTTCACCACGCTTGCTCAAGGCTGGTGATTTCTGACTATAAATTATAAGTACAGGTTTCCAAATGTCTTTCCTTTTTGTCCAAGATAAACTTAAAAAGTACATAGATCTGATAACAATGTTAAGTACTAATTGAGAAAATGATACTATAACAAAATACGGTTTTTGTTTACTGTAAGTAGTAGTGTTGTGCACTGAAACTAATTATAATAAGAATTTTATAAGCTTTAAAATTATCTAAGCAAACCTGAATAAAAACGCCATAGAAAAAACATAGATGTTATTTTCAATGTTGCTAATTTACGTTTAAAATACAACAACAAAAAATCGCTTACGTCTTGAAAAAATTCAAAAAAAAAACAATGACAAATTCCAATTATTAATCTCTTTCACTTAGCACTAAATTATTTAAAATTGTTATTACATAATATATACAATTTTGTTGCTGTCTCTACAACCAAGTTCCGTTTTCCCAGCTGACTAGTTTATTCAACATGTGTGTAATAGTGCCAAGTGGGTTTGGTCGCAATTTTCTTAACATATTCAACACTTCGCTAGACGTAAAATTAATAAGGTTTTAACCTTGAAACGGCGGCCTACATTCGCTTTTTTAGGGTTTCGCACCTGATTTATGCCAACGGGACCTTATTACCAAGCCTCTGTCTATTTGCCAGTATCTCATCATCATCTGCTTAGCCTTTTCCCCATGAACCAAAATAGACTGAGTTCAAATCACAGAAAGTGTATAACCGCTATAACCAAACAAAAATATATAATGAGAAAGTTTGTGAGGATGTTTGTTACTCTTGCACGCTTAAACGGCTGAACGGATCTGGATGAAATGTGGCACTGAGATAGACTGTAAGAGGATACTAATGTTATACCGAAAAAAGGTACGGTTTCCGTTGGATAATCTAATAAGTAATAAGGGGCAGTAGCTATTATAAAACTAAAATAAAGTTAAAATTATTTTTTTATTTTTTTTATTTTACTTAAATTAAAACGATTACAGTTGTTACCAATTACAATAATTAAAGACATAACACTTAAAAATATAAAAAAGGTCTTTATACAAGAAACGTGATCTTTTTTGGTATGTGTTAAATATTATACCATATTACGGAACCCTTCGTGTACAAGACCAACGAGCACTTGGTCGGTTTTTGCGATATAGTATCAAGTTGGTAATAAAATTACTGTTGTACGAAATAGGAAGTGTCTTCGGAACTTAAAATAATTCCGACAGAATCAGTTTCCTTCCAATACTTGTATTTCGGAGAAGTGGTTTTACCCAAAATTAAAACAATGTAGTCTTAAATTATTTCAGGAAGTACATTCTCTTTTACTCGTTCAATGTACCTACGCATTAACGAATTTTATTGACCATTGATTTTGGTGAAGGAAATCATCATGAGGAAACCTGGACTTATAATTATACAATCTTCTTCCTGTGATTTCGTTCGCGTAGAAGTCAAGTACATATACCGTAAAACATAGCTTAGGGCGTTAGGCAATAGTTTAGTTTTTTATCAGTTGAAATAGTAAACTAGGGTGTGTTTATGATGTGTACAATATTATATTTTTTCTTTTTAAAACTTTTCCTCTCACGAAGTCTTTATCCTGTATCTCTGTCTCTATATTTATTTTATACTAGCTTCTGCCCGCGACTTCGTTCGCGTGGCTTTATTCATCCGCCTTAAGTTACGTTTTTGAATACTGCTTCGCTCCCGTAAGTCGTAGCGTGATGTAATAGTCTATAACCTTACTCGATAAATAGGCTATCCAACAAAAAAGATTTGTTCAAATCGGACCGGTAGTTCCTGAGATTAGCGCGAACAAACAAACTCTTCAGCTTTATAATATTAGTATAGATGTACATCTGTGTACCTATGTCTCTGGAGAGAAAGACAGGTATCAAGGTTTCTTACAGTAAATAATCGTCGGTTAAGTACAACTTACGGTTTTCCTTATATCATTGACTCATAAACCTGAAATGTTTAAAAAAACTGTGTATTTAATAAAAAAAACCACTCGGAACTTTATTTATCTCGTTAAGCATGCTAAACGTAACCACTGGAATGTTTTATGAACGATATAAAAATTCTGTTCCCATTATAAAATGTTATGTATGTGAGTTATAATCGTGTGATAATATTATACAAGTTTATATTAATACAAGGTTACATTAGTATGTCACTTGTAAAGGGCATGGGAGAAGCATTTAAAGCTCAAATTAACCTGTAGCATGACTTGCATCTGTACGTAATTATGTAAGATAGGATCTACACACTGGTATACTAAAATCACCTTTAGTGCGATATTTGTTGTATGCGGCTTACAGTTAATGACAGGCAGGAGAAAATACCCTTACATTGATCGAATCACACGCGAGTTCGCCTACGTAGAACTAGTACTTCCCACATTTCACCCCCATATTACAAAATATCCACATAGCTTATAGGCTATGTGTTAGATACTCTGATCTATAAGCCACACCACTGTACAGTTTCATCAGAATCTATTCAGTAGTTTTTGCGTGAACGCGTAACAAACATCTAACCATCCACTTATCCCTTAAAACGATTAGAAAAGTAGTAGTATAATCCCATTCAGGCCACTATAAGACAAACCGAAGATATCTACCTACCTTTTCTAAGAACCACGTGAACATAAGGAATTAGAAGTGACGAAATTTTTCTTCCGCATCATCGGCTAAAGTTAATCGTGTGTAAAAACGAAAGTGCCAACAAAGAATCTATTTGGCTGAAACTTCTGATAACAATGTATTCCGATTGTCCTTTGTCAATAACAATAGTTCATTTGCTTATGGTCAAAGATTCCGGAGCTACCAAACCTTCGTCATTTAATCATGGCTGAATATTTTGAGAATTGGTTGAGCACACATTACACCTGTATTTCCCGAAGGGTAAGACTGAGGTGTATCAATTTAGGTCCCATGTAATAAAAGTAACACCTTATTGCCATTAATCAGGTACAAATCCTAACTCCGAGCTGCTACTGCGAATGTCACGGAAAAACTCAATAACACTTTGCTCGACCTGGGAATCGACGCAATACTTCTAGCGTAACAGTCGCGTTTAGGACCACTAGGCTAACGAGGCAGCTGAGCGATATGTCTATGAGCAGGGATGTGTATTTACTTGCTTCTATACTGGGCCCTTTTTCAGGTATCAGGTTCTGAATAGGTACTTACGTTCTAGTGAAATGATATCGATCGGAGCTTTAAAGCGCTTGGCTGAATTTATGGTTCACAAAAATTATTAGAACAACGAATTATAGAATTAAACAATATCCTGTAAAACATAATACCAAAACCAGTCATCTCACGTAAAAGTAACAAAGTGTACTCATTTACTACCGTTTAAATGAAAAAAGGGCAACATGCTCTTATTCTTCTTAATATTTCAGCCATGCATACATGACGTATGCCTGGCGACTCCGTGATCTCAGTCTATTACTTCATTATATCCTTTATCGATAGAATAAAACCTTTAATAGAATGTCTATCAAGAATATGGCTTTATTTGTAACACAATAATATTATTTTTTGCTTATCAGAATGAACGGAATGCATTGCTGCAATACCGATAAAAGTTAAACTTCTCAAATGAATGCCATGGTTAAAGGCCAAAGGGCCAAGCAACACAGCTATTGCTGTTCACACACACTGTATAGATATTCCTCTAAATAAGCACAAAACTAAGCAAAAATCATCATTAAAATGTTTGCAAATGCAAATAAGACAACGAAGGCTACTTTCGCAAAGCCGGCAGATATATCGTTAGTTTAATTTATTATAATAATACTGTCAGTATTTATAGTAATAGTAGACTACCATTACTTTATCGCCTCGGTACAGAATTTCAAAACAACTGACTTTGATGCATGTCGCGACGTTGTCCGCCCTGTAATCCATACAGTTACTTCGAAAAATGGTAGTAATTTCAAAGTGTTTGGTTCATTTTGGCAGAACTAATCTCATTCCCAGACATAACTCAGCGAATCAGCACAAGGGCACATGCCACGCAGAGCTGATGACCGATGGGGCCGCAAAGTTCTCGAATGGAGACTACGCATCGGCAAGCGCAGCGTAGGACCTACAAGGTAGACGAACGACCTGAATCACACCACAGGAACACGCTGGATGCAAGCCCGCTTCCAAACGGTCCTTTTGGAAATCGATGGTAAAGGCCTATATCCATCAGTGGACGTCCTGCGGCTGATATGATAATGATGAATCTCATTTGTCTTCATAACCATTCCCTTCTTCAAACTCTCCTACATTCAGACAACCCGTTCCTATAATTATCATTAGACAAACTAATAATCGCAGAGGGTTGGCTCCGCGCCTAACCTGTGTAGTTCCTCTGCCAATATCGCGAAGTAGGTGACATTTAACCACCGTAATTGGCCTTTCAAGCTCAGATGGTGCTGGATACAAGCCAGGGCTGAATTTTTGTGGTTGATAACGGTGCTCAGGGTTCTAATTGACCAACGTTTTCTTGAAGAATGGTCAAATAAAGACTGGGTGAATTCATGTTCTGTTTTTAAGAAGGTTTTTCGTGTGTTTTTTTTTAGTACTTACAGCCATTGAAAAAGTTGGAAAACACTTTTACATGTCATTTATCTAAATAGACACGAAATTATACGATGCATTTTAAGTACAGCTAAGACTTTATTTTATCTTCATTGATATCCATTCTTTGCGTCCTTTGATATTGTTCTCAATAATTAGGATAACAAAATCTGCAGTGTTAAATGAATGATGAAAAAGAATCTTAAGAATAAAAATCCTTCTTGTCTAATGAACAGAAGAATTAATTACAGTATTTATCAACTTTTCTGACAGGGTTACTGGAAATAAAATTTGTTTTATTTCATTGTACTACTTTGTTACGCTTTGAAGTAAGATTTTATCCTAATTACTTCCTGTTAATTAATTAAATAAATACAGAACAGGAAAAGTAAGCTGTAAAGTTCTAGGCAGGGGTAAATTAACTTTGCTTAACACGTGCTTTGCCTACGCATTATTCCTGTCACTGTCACATAACTGTCAAACTACAAGTCAATGTCAAACCATATTTATTTAAATTAGACCATTTACTTTTGAATTGTCAAGGTGTAAGTCAGTTAGCCAGAAAGTTCGTGCCAAAACGTAGGTTGGCTTCTGGAGAAGAACAAGAGCGTGCAATATGTAGCAAAAAAAGTACCTTCGTTTATTTATTTCGGCCTAAGGCCGAGCGTGCACTAAAATATTTACACAGCATTAGAAAAAATCGCAACGTAAAAGTCGTTGCAATTTCTTATCGCCTTCGAGCACATCTTACAAATTCATGGTGTCGCATTTCTACGTTTAAATTGTCGTTCGGTTTAATCCACACAGTGCGCGGTCGCTTTTAGACTCTGCATACAATTTCCTTCTAAATTCACGGCTTCTGTCATGTCTGCACGGGCTTTGAATAATTCTGAATTAATTGAAGTCAAAGATTCAGTTAAATATTCGTGTGTAGATTGAGTTGTACTATGGATATGAAGTGTAAAGTAATAATTCGGATTTAGAATTGAATTTCTTTATTATATGTCTGTCTGGTTGTGTATTTACATTTTTATTATATTGTTAATCTTATAGGAATAGGGCAACATTCATTGAGAAAGTAATTCTGAGTAGTACACATGAAACTTTTGACAGGACTGTCACTGGCAGTTAGCTGATGTTCTAAAGAGAAACTTCTCTTTCCGAAAATATAATAGGGTTCCGCGCAAATAAAATCAAGACCATAGATAGGCGACATTCTTTTTTGGTACTATTTGCCGATTAGTTTAAGACAGTTAAATCGTTTCTACGGAACTAATCGAGCTTTATTGTCTCGGCGGTTTTCTGGCGGTCTCCACTGTTGATTCTAGCTTCAAGGAGCTGCTATTGATGGGAACAGTGTGGCGGGCTTGTCCAAGATATCTGTCATTCACACGGATGAAGTCGTGAGTATAAGCTAGTTGTAACTAGCCTTGTAAGCCAACATGATTCTACAGAACCAGGAAATAAAGTCCAGCGTATTGCAGCATTTTGTGACGCCATTATTTCTTCATCGCTTTAGAACAATACTATTACCTTATTTAATCTGTGCTATTACCTACTGCCATTCATATTACGAAACCTAAGAACTCAGTGATATCATTACTGAGGAGATAACAATTGAGATTGAGACATGATAATTTAATAAAGAATAATCATTCTTCAAAATTCTTACGCACTGCTCTATTAGTTGTATTGCTCTTTTAAGGTTAGGACTATTGCATTATTTGAGTGGACTTTATTAAATTATCATAAGGTTTACTTTAAGTTATGGCCTTGCTGTACAGGGGGTCAATTTTAGGTTAGTTTTACTCTACTTATGTACATGTATTTATGTTTAGAGTTTAATTAAGTTAATAGTCTTTTGACTAACAAAAGCTTGGTCACAAATTATTATTCGATTCTTCTTTATACAAGGAGAGACAATATTTTACAATGGCACAACGACAGGTCAATAGACTTGCTTATAAAATAATGTGGTCAAACATTAAGATAGAAGCCATATTAATGATTACAGCTATTTTGTACAGAGGAGAACAAAAAGTTTAATGATTCTATTTTCTTGTGCGTTATTGATAAACATGATTGATTAGTGCTCGTGGGTGAGCGTCCACTAGCTCCGTGCCATTAATGGATGCTCTCGAGACCTTTACTTTGAACTATTAACTAACCATTACTTAAGTACAGACAAAATCAATAGGCAAAGATGAACAGTTTGTCAAATTCTGAACCTTATTTTTTGTCTACCAAAAGTTGAAGTTTATTCTTCTGGATAAGCTCACTCCATCGTAGACTTTGTTTAAATCAATCTCTGACCAAGGGTTAGCCTACCCATCGCGAATAATAAAAAAAGTTGGTAGGGAATTAAAAAAGAAAACATTATGTAGCCAATAACTACGCATACTGATCATAAAACTAAGTAACATTGGGCAAAAGTTGTTGCTAGGAAACGACTTTTATTTCTGGTGTGAAATATACTGTTTATGGTAGCGTACAATGTAACGCATGCGAAATAGTACAGGGGTCGTGGGGGTCTTTAGAATTATGTTTCCGCGTTTAAAAAATATTTTCGTAAATGACTTAGAAGAAAACTTGGACACCGGCCTGCATGTTTCTGCTTCAAGAAGATTCGTAGGTCAACCCAAAATAGTCACAACAACATATTATAATCAATATTGCGGTCACTTTAAGTATTTTTCTAAACTCATTAGTAACTTCACGCTGAAAACCCCGGAAATGAACACACACCGAGCTTACTACCTAAAACCTATAATCATAAGACCACATAAAGTTTTTCAGAAAGAAGGGGGCGTAATGACCAGTGTCAGCCGTAACTTATAACGATGGGAAAACTTGGGGACACACTCGTGTGAACACGGACTTATATGATTGTGATCGAGATAGTTCTCTTTGTTACAATGAAATATTTGCTTTTGGTGCTAATAAGTAGATAGAAGAGATAGATAGTGTAAATTTCGATGGATGGAGAAATCAAATCAAAGTAAACATGAACGATGTGAAAGATTTTAGCCCTATGAAAGAAAATATTCTTAGATAACCCGCATCGTTGATTTCGTTGTCACAGATGAGACTGCTAAGCCTCATCTGCGGAGTCTTGGGTTAAATTCTTAGGTCAGTCAAACAAAATGTTATTGAGGTTTTCCATTTTGAATTTCTCAGTAGTAGCCCGGAGCTTAGATATTGATGGTGTCACATTTGTGTTTCGGGAAGCTGATCAGTGATCAGTTAATTACACCTTGTCACGTCGGATTACCTTTCCTTCGGACTCTGGGAGTGAGAGAAGAAGAAGTGTATCTGTATTTACGCACTATAATAACTTATGCCGATTTGGCTAGTCGCCATTAAGATTGTGCGCTGTAACCGTAACTCGGTTGGGAGATTATTATGGAAGCCGTTTGCATTACTGAGGAATGATTATGACGCTTCCTGCTTTGGAGTTTCTTCTCCATAGAGACCTACGTTTTAGAACGAGCTTCACCTTAAAATGTAACTTCATGACTGCCCCTGTAATAGGTCTAATTGAAATAAATCCTTTGACTTGACTTACTACTTAAAAAAAATGTTTCAAGATCTTTTTTTATTGACGTTTTATTTAAAAAATCTAGTACTCTAGCTCTCAAATCAGCTGGGGAGATTGTTACGAATGTGTGTGCTAATTTCCAGATATACATAAATGAATAAATTTGAATTTAGCCTCTATCCGAAATGTCAACCTCCGTTCGTCACAAATATTCGTCAGTCACTCAATGGCAAAAAATCAATTCGAGCCTATCGAACTAGATCAAATCGATTCGATTACGCAATCGTATGGATGTGCGATGTGTAGAATCGAGTTTTATAACATTTGCCACTGCAGGTGCTCTGATTCTCATCGCAAAGGTCCTGTTGACATTTGTCCGGCCTTCGAATAACTAGGTCAATGTGAATCGAGCGAGTCATTTAATTTTTGTCTTAAAACTCGAGCAAAGTCTTTGGAGAGATGGTGAATTAATGGATGTGGTAATGGTTAGTTGTTCGGTGTGTGCAATGATGTGTAGTTTACCTTACTTTATGGCTGCGTTTTTAACCCCCGACTCAAAAAGAGGGGTGTTATAAGTTTGACGTGTCTGTGTGTCTGTCGCACCTTAGCTTTTAAACAGGTGAACCGATTTGAATGCTTTTTTTTTTGAAAGCAGGTAACCTAGCCGTAGTTCTTACATAAATATCAAAATACGTTTTATCAAAATTGACTCAGCCGTTTCAAGGTTATCCGCACTTAAAACAAAAGTGATTTTTCAGTAATAAATCAAAGTTTGATTTAAGCATAGTCAACGGGTGTAAATGTGTGTTTTTATATATCCAGTATTTATCAAGTAATTATAAAAACATATTTAATTATGAGTGTTATTCTATTTCCTAAAAAACAGTAGCACAATCAACAGCATCGGTGTTTTTTTAGTTTTTTTTTTAATGAAATTCTTTTATTTACTTAATTAATTTCTTCATAGCTTAACGTTTTCGTGCTTATCATTTTTCGTATCCATAATTTGTACCTATAAAAGAATATTCTTAAACGTTGGTATTTCGGTTTAATGTCTTGTCAACTTACTTTAATAACTTTTGACGTAACTTTGTCTGTAATGTGCATTCTTTTCATTCATTACCTTTGTTTTACATGGCCTGCCATTTTTTTTAGATTTCATAATTAACTATAGTTATCGTGTTGTTGGTTAATATTAGGTAGATGAAGGTCGTATCAATCAGAAATGGCATAATGCTAATTTTAACACTGCGTTACCATTCTGGGAAATTTATACGGTTCAACCAAATTGATTAATTATGGTTGAAAGGCGTACAAATTATTTTTTTCTTATGTGTGAACGATATTGGATGATCTATAATTCTATATGTAAGTTGAAGCTAGTTGCTCGTTCCAAAACATAGGTAGGTCTATGGAATACCACAAGCAAGAAATTTCTAACTACGCACTTATTAATACAACGCGTTCCATTGAACCAGTTATCTCCAAATCCTTTTTAGTTTATTCAACCAAATTGAAAGGGAAAAAAGTGAACCGTAGAATTAAGGCATAACCAGTCCATCCGACCACGAACCTTTCAGACTGGATCTTTATTTATGTAACAGAGGTCAATATTCTCAAGGTAGGAATAAGTATCGTAGGTCGGAAATTCTGAATCCAAATTAAACATGTACTTGACCAGGTTTTATTGTTAATGGCGAGGTTAAATTTTTAACTTTTTATATTAAATAATGTTTAATTTATTAAATTTTTGCAATTAGTTACGGTTTTGAGTAAGTTTTAGTTACATTGACGGTTTTGTTTGACGGAAGGAAATAAAATGTTGGTGTAAATTCTCAATGGATGTTGAACCTACGTGAAGGATTGTAATTGGATCAATGTTGTAAATTCCAAACTAATTTACTTTTGAAATATGTAGCGATTGTTTCCTTCCCATTTCCTATCGATAAGTAAAACAGTTCCTCTTTTATATAATAATACATAATATGTATGTCTATTACAAATCCGACTAATTATTTTTTGTTTTGTTTGTCTCAGAACTGACTTGCTTTAGGAAAAAATGAAATTGTTAATGATTATGTTTTAAAAAGGTGTATTTATTGTAACTACTTAAACAATAAAAACTAATATTTATTTTAAATATCTTCCACTACATTTTAATGTTACTTCCATAGAAGGACCTTGTATCCTCACATAGTACTCTACAACTCCATAGTTCTATAAACTAGAGAAAAGAAAACACAAAGATTTTCCGAGAAAAAATAACAAAAGCAGTCGCAGGGTCACAGTAAGTTCACTAATGTACCGATGTACCGTCTGACACAGAATTTACGAGCCAACTAAACAAAGCTTGGAGAAACCAGAAGATTTCAGACTTTATTTTGTTAGTCTTTCTCAGACTAAATACCACAAAATGGTAAGTATAAAACTTTAATTAGTGTTGTAATGTTGACGTTAAAACAAGTTCAATTTTTCTTTATATTGGTACTAGTTTTTAGTTTAGTTTAACTTTGTTACTTAACGGCATTTAAATGGGGATGAAACGCATGTTTTTTATGCCATGATGCTGATGTTAAGTAGTCGCAGCTACCTATAGGCACGTGCATTATCAGAGGCCTTGCCAATGCTTTGCCATCCCAGACTCGAATTTGAAATGTCTCATGTGCTTGTAATTACACCAGCACCCATAGCCAATCGGTTTTGAAGGAACAACGCAGATTGTGTGAAAAATGATACTAAAGAGAAAGGAGTCAATGATAACGGCATTAAGTCCGCCTTTGTACGGTGTATTTTTTACATTTGTGCATAAAGTTTTAATAATAAATAAATGAATAAATAACGTGATGATTGACAGGACGGAATGGAGGAAGAAAACGTGTTATGCCGACCCCAAGTAACATGGGATAAGTTCAGAAAAACGATGATCTTAAGACGGTAGTTGTGGGTTTGTTTTTGTTCGTCTGAGATACACCTAAATTGAGTAGTAGACTCTAGTAACCTCCCAGACACATCTTCCTAAAAGCCACTTTATTTAAGCTTAGAAATCCCGATTAATTTTCAATTAACTTTAAAAATAAATTTTTAGTTGCTTTGAAATCAATTAATAGTTAATCAATTGGGATTACAAATAAGTGACGTCATAGTCTGCTGTTGCCATGCAAAATCTATGGGAGAAACGCGTTTTGACAGCTCATCAAAGTATGTCTGTGTAGTAAGTGTGTATGTATGTGTGTAGTTGAGTGGTTAGTTTAGTAAAAAAAAATAGTAATAACTCTCTATTACTATTTTTTTTTCCAACACTCTAGGAATTTCTACTGTAACGTGGGTGCGTTTACAAACATATAAACTCACATACACAAGCAGAACAAATATTAGTTCCGGGCTGGAATCGAACCCGCGACACGCAGCGCAGCAGTCGATCGCTCGGCCACTGCGCCAACCCTGTCGTATTTTACCTTGATAATTCATATTTGCATACCATAATGTGTATAAAAGATGTTACTTTAAGTTAAAAGCTAAAGTACAGTTATTCCGCTGTCCCGATAAAGTTATTTTGATAACAAATTTCCTACAGCTATTTATTTCAAAGGGCAAGGCTCGTTAGCCTTCGATCATTACACGTGTCGGGCTTCTGGCCGCGACTTCCCATCCACGTGGAAGTCAAAGTATATTTTTAAACATAATTATGCTATTCTTCTATTTCGAGTGGGCAGTAACGTCTAACGACCCCACACACCCTTTTTTTTACGGATGGGAAGTCATCAAATGACTTGTCCCACCCTTGTGTCAGACTTTTACTGACTTAATCCCATCCATGTTCCTTCTTGTGCCCTTTGCGTTCCGGTAGCGCGGTATCTCTTCCGAACAACCCGCAGCCCCGGCAGGCATCGGCCCTGTCTGGCCCTTCCAAATGATTTGCTGACATTCCCTTGAGGCGCGCGTCGAACACGCCGTCGACACGGTCTGTCGTCAATTAACGTACGGACGGTGAGCTACCCATTGCCCACCGTCACCACACACCCGCGTCTACGGTGCCCGCCACCCTCCACAGGCCCGCGTCTACGGTGGCCAAGGGCCGTGTCACGACCACACACCCTAGTGTCAGAGTGTCTAAACCGCCTCAAGGGCCTCTGACATGGTTACCGATCTCAGTGATGTCCAAGATAAACTTAGAAAGTGCATATTTTATGAATTAGAAAAAATCCCATTGGTACTTGACCGTGGCTGGTTGCGAACCCACAACCAATTATGCTATAATGCTTCCTAATAATGTAGCTTTCTATCGGTTAAATATTTTAAACTTTCTCGGTAGCCTAGAGGTCCTAAACGCGACTGATACGCTAGAGGTCTTGAGTTCGATTCCCAGGTCAAGCAAAGTGTTTTTGAGCTTTTCTACGAAATTCTCAGTAGTAGCTCGTTTTTTGGATGTGTGCCCGGTTAAAGGAAATAGGTTCGCCCCCTATTACATGTGATCTAAACATACCGGCGAACCGTGGGTGTACATTCTTACACCTCTGCTTAACCCTCCGGAAAATACAAGCGTGATGGTATGATGGGAATATTTTTAAGTAATCGGATCAGTACTTCAGGACGAACAAACACAATCTCTTTATTAAATTAAATTAAAGGCGTGTAACACCTAAACAATGTAAGTACATACTTGAAAACTTACATACCTCCATAAATCATCTATCTACTTGAATTCCATTACGAAGTTCAAGTACAGTCGGAGACAATCGAGTAATTTGTCATAATCAAGTTACAGGCGTGGTTAGGAGGACAGTCGAGCACGAAAGTTACAAAATCAACGTCTTCACGCATCATTTGTTATGTTCTTAGGCTTGTCACTTGGTACTGTCAAGGACGAAATTAGTTACAATATTTTTTATTGACGCGTTGTGAGGTGGTTTTTCTTAGTGTCACAGTTGTGAACTCTTTTTGGATCTGACGGATCGAAGTGGACTGTTATGGGCTAAAAATGCTGATGATGTAGTAAGTTTGCCATTGTCACATGATCAATATCTTTAGTGCTATTCTGTAATTACATGACTCTGTATATTTGGGTGAAGCAAGCTTGAGGTGAGCTGTAACACCCTAGCATCTGTGGAATGGTAGCTCAAACTCGCTTTACGTAAATTGATTAGGAATATTAAATTTCTCTGTTCATAAATCTCCTACCTCATTTACTGTAAAAAATTCCTAACTTAAATTACACAATAAAACTATTCTGAACTATTGTACTGTATTCTGAACTCCAAAGCTGAGGCTTTTTACCTTCCATTTACAACTCACTGGTGTTATTTCTTCACAACGGAATAGAGATAGCAACAAAAACATTAACAACGCGATAAACTGAAGGCGTAACGAAATTATCATATCATTACTACAGGTCATTTAAAAAACCCGAATCAAGACAAATTTATTCACATTTTGCAGTAAGTGTTCTTGTTAGTATTAAATTATGCACGTAAAAGAACGTTTGTACGCAACTGTACGTTTTGTACATCTTAAGTAGTACAATGTGGGTATTATGTTATGTGAGGTGATGGTGATTACGATATGACACGGGTTAACCTGAACGAATGGTAATAACGTGGTGGACATTATTAAAATAGCTTGGGCCTTAAGGCCGGCCATGAACGGACAGCTTGAATCAGTCAGGATCGACTGCAAAGTAAAGTACAGCCTTCTACGTACGTACATACATGAAACAGCTCGAGCAGTTGCAACTGCTTCGGGCGGTTGGTGGCACAGTGAAATTTCATCGTACGGTCAAGCAGACTCTGACTGCAAGAGCGGCCCGTGTATGTTTATCATTGGCTAACTACTCGAGAAGCTCGTGTATGGCGGGCCTAAAATAAAATTTGTAAGTATACAATGTTAATAAACCTCTCTTGTCCGACTGCTAAGAAGGGTTAGGTTTTAAGCGTATATCTATGTGTGTATGTATCTGCCAGGATTGCGGAATTTGTTCGAAAGAGTCGCCGCAGCCCTGGAACGCAAAGGGCATTAGAAGGATCACGGAAGGGTTTTAGTCAGTAAGAATCTGACAATCCCTTCCGCTCCGCCCAGAGCGGAAGAAGTCATTTAATGATTTCCAAAGCTAAAAAAAGTGTATGTATGTTTGTTTTCGTATCACTCAAACGTCTCGCTGAATTTCTGCGATTAGGGTATCGTTGGTTTCAACGAAAAGTGTAGAAAAAAATAACAAAACATAAAAAAAACATTTGTCTCAGTCAGATACCATTCAAGTTATTTCTATGTATAACAGAATTGTATTTGTTTTGCTTCTTATTTTCTTCTTTTTTTTTAATGATTTTGCAGAAGGGATTTTGTTTTTTAAATATTTTGACATTTATAGTAGCATGTAGGCACCAAAAAATATTTATTTTTTGTTTTGTAAGAAATCTTGTTATCAATGGTTGAAATAGTGGATCATCCGAGGCAGTACCTTTTTGACTTCTTCTGTTCTAGCCGAGCAAAAGGGAGTGTGAGACTCTTACCGACTCAAACGCATCCGTGTTTCTCCTAAAGCCCTTTGCGGTCCAGGACCACAAGGACTCTTTCAAACAAATTCCGCAACCCTAGGAGACAGTACTTACCACTAAAACACACAAGATGTCCTACAACAGCGCAACAGTTTAACTTCAAGAGCTAACAAGTCGTCACCTTGGTCCAAATTCAAGAAAAATGATCTCCATGTGGGCAATATTAATAGCGTGTCGTGTTGATGTTACGATACTACAAGATGTGGTATATTTAAGGCCTTGATAGAGATATATTAAAACTTGGCATGACATGATTACCACACCTCTACATACATGTGATCAACAATTTGTGATTCAACTTTGTTTTGTGTTAAGCCGGGTTCAGACCTGTGGAAAGTCAATTAATGTAATATAAAGCAGTCCCCATTCTGGGTTTGGACAAAACAAGGAGCATTAGGATCTCTCATTATCTGGGTTTGATGCTGACTAAACTGCTGACTGCTGTGATGCTGGCTGTCAACTATATGAGAGACAACAACCGTCCGAGTGCATTCCGACAACCGCACTGCCCCAGTTACTGTCACGGTCACCAAATACATGAATTGAAAGAGTTTTGCATGCAATACCTACTCGAATCGATGCGACACTCGCGGTTATCCTTGAGAAAGGCGAATTATTATTGCTACTAATTAAAAACAGCAAAAATCTTGTCGGAATCTCATCTCTGCGTCATTCAATGTCAAAAAATGAATGTAAATTAGAGGCGTTTTTGACAGACCGAGAATGAGATTAGATTGCGACCGTTCCTAGAAGAAAGTAGATTTTTTTTTAACAGGAGTCGGACGTTTGTTGAATACAAAAGAACTCGCAATGTTCGATTCAGATTGAACTCATGAGTCGTCTACACATAACGACGATTCGCACACTGCCCCGCATCACGGAGCGCAGCACGATTTTTCCAAGTATCTGTGTTTGTATGGAAACCACGCATAGTCCAACTCACAGAAACGCGTTCACGTGCAGTGGTGCAGATCACCAGCTCCCCTAGCCAAGTCACAAACGATAAACGCAAACGCTGAGTAGGCTTTAATAGATTTTCAACTTTATGTGCTTGGTTTTAAGTTGAAGATCTAATGAAGATTGCATAGCGTTTTCGTTTGTTCCAGTCGCTAACGCTTTGAAATCTTTAATAGATTTTCAACTTAAGGCTCTTGGGTATTAAGTTGAAAATCTATTGGTACCTACCGAGCGTTCACGATTATCGTTTGTGACTTGGCTAGGGGGGCAGAGCTCCATCGTCACACAGCACGGAGCGTAGCTCAAGACAGTAATATTACACAAGTCTGGACCCAGCTTTACAGAACTTTGATGGCATAAGGTGGGTAGAGGTTTGACAGGTACATTTTCCTACCGTCTATGTCTATCATGTTCAAATGGAACATTACCTTTGGTCTAATATGATGCCTTCTATGTTTGATACTATTCTTAGTGTTCACCCTTGTCTCTGACTTATTTATACGAATAAATAAACAATGATGATATGGTGTTTAAAAGTAGGTTGTTTTTGTCAAATATACCTACAGTGAAGCCTTACAGGCCTGTACTGACAATGCTTTAAATTAGGCAGGTCTAAAGACCAAAAAACAAAACTCTCCTGTTTACTAAATTACTAAACATCTTTTAATCTATCATACTCGTAAATAACTATGTACTAAGACCAAGATTTAGGAAGCAAAACGGAGTAACATACGCTTCAACCTGTCGAATCGTAATTTTGACAGGTATAAGTTTACACATAGCCTCGTCTCAGAATCTCAGCCTAAACGATCTATCAAGCCAATATTTCGTAGGTACCTACTAAATCTATTAAAATTACTTTGATTGAAACACGTATATTTTGGATTAAATTAATTTAATTTCAATATTATTTTATATCTAGTTCTAGTTTTCCTGACACCCGGAGTAACGGTTTGTCATTACCTTCTTAACTTTAAAGTAGCTTTTAGCTTTAACTTCCAAAATGAGTTTGAAAACGGCTTATCCAGCCAAATCCTCTACAGTAGCTACATATCTACCGCGAATTGTAGGTACACCGCAAAAGAAAATTACGCAGGTATTATGGAAAACTAAGTTCTGTTCATGAATTGTTCTAAACTCAAACCGCAATCTAAAAGCTACCTACCGTAAAACAATCTTCGATTCGTTAAAACTTTTTCAATAGAGAGTGAAAGTAAACTTCAACAATTATTACGTTTTCAGCAGAACTTATAATTTTAGGCTTTTTTTTTTTTTTTTTTTTTTTTTTTTTTTTTTTTTTTTTTTTTTTTTTTTATAGACGGGAAATCATCAAATAACTTCCCCCGCCCTGGGCGGGGCGGGAGGGAGTGTCAGACTTTTACTGACTAAAACCCGTCTATGTTCCTTCATGTGCCCTTTGCGTTCCGGGGGCGCGGTATCTCTTTCGAACAACCCGCAGCCCCGGCAGGCATCGGCCCTCAGTGGCCCCATCCAATTTGCTGACATCTCTTTGAGGCGCGCGTGGAACACGAACGCGCCGTCGACACGGTCTGTCGCTAGTGAACGTACGGACGGTGAGCTACCCATTGCTCACCGTCCACAGACCCGCGTCTACGGTGGCCGGGAGTCGTCACGTGGCTCCCGACGCCCGGATCGTCTACCGCGGCGGCCGCTGGGACGGGGGACCCTCCTTTCCCTCTCCCGTCCCGCCGCCTCCTTCTCCAGCATTACAGCTTCGCAGAAGGAGGCGACTGCTTCCCATTCCCCCTCGCTCCGGACCATGGCCTGGACCAGTGCCGGACGCGAGAGGGCGCCGCCGCCGATGGCCGCCTCGAGGACTCGGCGGTGCTCAGCCCAAGCAGGGCACACCGCCAAAGTATGCTCCACCGTGTCCTCGGGGCGATCCTCACAATGGTGACACCCGGGCGATTCCTCCCGCCCGATGAGGTGCAGGAACCTCCCGAAACATCCGTGTCCGGTGAGGACCTGCGTCAGGCGGTAGGTGAGGGCGCCGTGGCGCCGCTCCAGCCACTCCTCAAAGAGGGGTCTTACCGCCTCAATGGAGGCGAGCCCTGCACGAGGTTGCGACAGTCGTTCCCTCCATGTCGCCATGAGATCGAGCCGGAGTTCCGTCCGCAGGGCGGCAATTTGCCGCGGCAGCGGAGTTTCGCCCCGGCCCAGTGCCTCCGCGCGCCACTCGTGTAGGCGCGCGAGGACCAGCGCCTCCAGATCCCATGGCGGCAATCCGGCAAGGAGGCTCGCTGCCTCGCCGGAGATCGTGCGGTATCCGCGGATGACCCTTATGGCGATCACCCGCTGGGACGCGTTTAGGTAATGGGCGGCAAGCCGCCTCAAGCCCCGCGCCCACACCGGGGCCCCGTAAAGGGCCATCGAACGCACGACCCCGGCGTAGAGCCTCCGGCAGGAGGCGTTTGGCCCCCTCAAATTGGGCAAGAGCCGCTTAAGAGCGGCTGACGCCCGTGCCAACTTGGGAGCCAAACGTCGGAAATGTTCCACGAAGTTCCATCGGCTGTCGAGGACAAGTCCCAGGTACTTCATCGTCGACCCGACGCCGACGGAAACCCCTCCTACCGTGATTTGGGATCCCGACGGTGGCGCGTTCCGAGGCCCATGAAAACACAGGACCTCGGACTTGTGCAAGGCCACCTCGAGACCCAATTGCCGGATCCTCTCGACGACTATCGCAACCCCGCGTGTCATAAGGTCGGCCGCCGCCTCGTGCGACCACCCCTGCGCCAGGACCAACGTGTCATCAGCGTAGCACACTACGCTGGCGCCCTCGGGGAGGTCAGCACATAGCACCCAGTCGTAGCCGATGTTCCACAGGAGCGGCCCCAGCACCGATCCCTGCGGAACACCGCACGACATCTCTCGCCGGTTCCATTCACCATTTCGACCAGGGTAGATCACGGCTCTATCACACAGATAGGCCCCGACCACCCGACGGAGGTAGTTCGGCACCCGGTGGTACCGGAGTGCCTCCCTAATGCAGGACCAGGGCAGGGAGTTGAACGCATTGGCGATGTCCAGCGACACCGCCAGCACAACCCTGCCCCGGGACACAGCATCCCCCGCCGAGAGAGCTCTGACGCGCATGATGGCATCCACCGTAGAGCGCCCCCTGCGGAAGCCGAACTGGCAGTCCGCAAGGTCCGGCCCCATCCCAGACAGGTGCCCGACGAGGCGGCCCGCAATCACTCTTTCAAAGAGCTTGCCCACCTCGTCGAGCAGCACGATGGGCCGGTATGCGGACGGTGAGTCCGCAGGGCGCCCAGGCTTCCGAATGAGGACCAGCTTCCCCGTCTTCCAACGAAGTGGGAACTGGCCCCTCTCCAAACATGCGCTTAGGAGCCCCTCCAATCGGGGCCCTAGAGCCTCTGAGGCCAGGACCCAGGCTTTTCCAGGCAAGCCGTCGGGTCCCGGGGCGGTATTTTTGCCTTTCAGCTTACGTACCGCCACCCTCAGGTCTACCCCAGTCACCTCTGGTGTGTCGTCGTCGGTGTGGTCCGCTTCCGGCATCGCAGGCGGCGGAGCCATGGGCGGGGGAGGATGTTCTCCCCGCGAGGGGAACAGAGCGCTCACCACGTCCTCAACGAGCTCCGGCCGGAGACTCTGCGTCAGCGGGGGGGCCCAGGTGCGGATCTTATCCCGCACCGTCTTGTAAGGGCGCCCCCACGGATCCGCGTTCAGAGTCCCCAGCAACTCCTCGCGGGCCTGAGCTTTGGCCCGCGAAATGGCCTCGTTGAGGGCGGTCTTCGCCTCTCTGTACCCCTCGTACAGCTCCGCCTCAATGGCCGCCGCATTCGGTGGCCGAATGCGGAGCCTGCGATGATGGGCGTACGGGTGTCGCGCAGCGACGCATGCCTCCCGCAGCGCCGAAATCTCTTGCGACCACCAGTACACCTGCCGGCGGGCGCCGCCTTGCGGGACTCGGGGCATTGCCACGTCACAAATCTCGGACATGGCCCCCTGGAACCACTCCACCTCACTGTCTATGTCGGCAGGCCTGTCCGGTGATGACACCCAGGCCTGCACGATCGAGGCTTCCAGGAGGAGCTCCCGGTCCAACTGCTTCAGCGCCCAACGCGGACCACTCGGGGCCTGCACGACCGGCGCGCTGGAGTCCGGGGCGGAGACGTCAAACCGGATGTACCGGTGATCGGAGTAGGTCTCCACCCCCTCCACAACGCGCCAGTCAAGAACCCGCGGCGACAGAGCGGGGCTGGCGAACGAGATGTCCACCACCGATTCGCCCCGCATCCGCACGCACGTGGGTACAGAACCCCGATTCAGGATGACTAGACCCTTCTCCAGGGTCCAGTCCTCCAGCATCCTCCCCCGCACATCCGTGCAGCGAGAACCCCAAGCCAAGTTTTTGGCATTGAAGTCCCCGAGCACTAGCACGGGGAGGGAATGGCTTCCGACGACGACACTCAACTCCATGAGGGAGTTGTGGAACTCAGCGAGAGTTCGGTTCGGGGAGAAGTAGCAACCAACTACAACGATCCCCCCGAACCGGGCTGCTACGCACCCCTGTCCTTTCTTGATTCCCTCAAGGGACGGGGTGCCGGCGGCGGCCGACGCAATTATGGCCACTGAGCCGCTAAGGTCCTCCACCCAGGTTTCTCTGGGCGGGACAAAGTACGGCTCAGCGACCACGGCGATGTGTATCGACCACTGCGCCATGCTCTGGAGCAACAGATCCTGAGCGGCGACGCAGTGGTTGATGTTCGCCTGAAGGAGGCGCAATGGTGCCGTTATTGGCAGTCCATTGCACCCCCCTGAATAGCCGTTGCGGCGACGGCTGGCGCGGACTCAGCGGCGGCTGCGGTTGCGGCCACGGCGACAGCAGCGGTGGCGGCGGTGACAGCGGCGGCGGCGCGGGGCCTTCCCCCGGCTTTGGCGGGCACGGCGCAGGCCTTGCCCCCAGCCCGGTGATCGGCCGGCTTGCTAGCCCCCGCACATGCGTCGCAGTGCGGCGGGGCATCGCAAGTCGCGGCCTTGTGACCGGGCTTGCCGCAGCGGAAGCACAAGCCGCTGCGGTCGACCTCTGAGGCGCATCGGCATGCCACGTGATTTCCCACGTGGCAGCGGAAGCACCTCATGGGCCTGGGCTCCAGCAGTCTGACCTGCGCCGATACCCAGCCCACCAACAGCCTACGGCCCCCAACAATAGCCTTGGCCGCCGCCACAGGGCAGCTGACTGTCACAGCCCGCATGCCCGAGTGCTCCGGACGGATGGTGCCTGCCCTGACCTGTTCGGCAGGGCATCCACCCGTCCTGGCGACGGCGGCCACCACCTCCTCTGCGGCGACGGAGTCGTCCAGGCCAAGGATGCGCAGATCTGCGCATTTAATGGGCCTGGACACTCGGGCCTCGTCCGCATCTAGGGACGCCCTGAGCTTTTCCGCTAGGGCGTCAGCGGACGAGCCGCTGGAGGCGCCGGGGATTTCAAGCATTCGGGCCCCCGTAGCGGTGACCCTAAGCCGTAGACCCCCAGCAATCCCGAGCTCGGTCAGATTCACCGCGGCTTTGGCCCTGGTGAGTACCTCTCCGTATGTGACGCCCCGCTTCTCCGCCTCCGGCTGCAGTGTTATCACCACAGCCGCGGATTTCGGGGCGCGGAGCTTAGCCGCGGCAGCTCGCTGTCTCCGTCGCCGCCGCTCCTCCGTCCTCCTGGTGGCCGCCCTGGCCGCTCTGGCCGCCTTCCGCCCCTTCTCCTTCGCTCCGGCCACTTGCCATTCGGCTTCTGCCGGAGGATTGGGATTAGAGGGCGGGGGGGGCGGGGGCGGCTGGGACGCCGCCTTGCCCCTCGAGGACACCGCCTTTTGCACCGGCGCCGGTTTAGCCGGAGCCGGTTTCGCGGGGGCCAGCACAGCCCTGCTGGGGGGCTGGTTGCCGGGGGGCTGGTTGCCCGGCCTCGGCACAGAGGCAGCGGCCGCATAGGAGGCCCGCCTGCCGCCCGTGGTCGTCCCGCTCGCCGCCAGAGGGGGGCGCAGCACGATCCCCTCCAGCACGGAGAACCGAGCGTTGAAAGCCGACAGCTCCCTCTGGACCAGGGCCAGGACCTGAGTGCCTAGTGTGAGTTTCACAAAATTATTCGAATGACTTTACCATCGCGTCAGGCGAGTGAACGTCAAACGCTTCGAGCATGGTATACAAGCGAGTGCGAGATGCTACCCCAGCTTACCACTCGAAACGCGTTTAATCACCGTGAATGGCGTTTATTATTTTTCTTAAGTTGGTGTACCGTTCGCGTCATGAGATAAACCTGCCATATTTAGAATGATATTTCTATTGTGATAGTAGTGGAAGCAACTGTATATCAAAATTGTGCTGGTTATAACCTAGCAACTAGTTTGTTTATGTTTCGAAATGTTATGTTTGTTGTCAAAGTTGTCATTTGAGGATTGAATTAAAATGTATTAAACTATTATATTATACTAGCGACCCGCCCCGGCTTCGCACGGGTGCAATGCTGATACTAAATACACTACAGAAAAACTGTGAACGTTGTATACAAAAACATAGCGGCCCGCTCCGCCGCAAAAGCTACGTCCCGCAATTTTTTAATCTGTAATATCTTCGAAATTATTCATTGAAATCCTTTGATTACATTATATAATCAAAGTTTAAATCATATGCTATAAAAGGCCATATAGATCTATATTAAATCAACAATGTATTTAAGGTATTTAATTGGATAAGGATTAATGCTGTATTGGTTAAAATCGCTTCGAAAATAAGCCATTATTTAGCGTAAAAAGTAAATGACAAAAAAAAAATTGAGGGATATCCATAAGAGATAGACCGCAGACTCCGCATCGCGGAGTTTTCTGTAGACCTTTTCAATGTGTACAATACTTAGTACCTACATTATTTTGATAAATCTCGTAGGGTTCAGCCTGCGTTTGCAATGTAAGCGGAAAAAATGAAATTTTTTACGACACACATTAGAAACCTCAAAAATAACAGTTTTTCTCCGCTATTTAATGGATGTTATTATACATATAAACCTTCCTCTTTAACCACTCTATCTATTCAAACCGCATTAAAATCCGTTGCGTAGTTTTAAAGATTTATGCGTACAAACTACAAAGGGAATAGGGACAGAGAAAGCGACTTTGTTTTATACTATGTGATGATTATAACTATTATATTGACTGCCTCGTTGGCCTAGTGGTCCTGAGTGCGACTGCTACGCTAGAGGTCCTGGGTTCGATTTCCAGGTCGAGCAAAAAGTGTTATTGGGTTTTTCTATGAAATTCTCAGTAGCAGCTCGGAGTTTGGATTTGTGCCCGGTTAATGACAATAGCCTCGTCCCCTATTACATGGGACCTAAAAATACCGGCGAACTGTGGGTGTACATCGGTACACCTCTGCCTAAACCTTCGGAAAATACAAGCGTGATGGATGGTATATATAATATTAAACTTAAAAAATGAAGACAAGTTCGTCGTTCGACACCTTCTTGGAAAAGTGATATCTATCTTTAAATTGTCTTTCCGTCAGGTGTAGCAAAGGATTAAAAGATGCACGAGCTTTTGCCTCAACACTGGCGTTGTAGTTGCGGTCATCTTGTGCCTTAGCAGCCGCAAACATTCTCCAAGCGAAAAAAAACCGTCCTGCCATAATTTTGCTTTGTTTGCAAACAACACGAATAATAAAAATCTCATAAAAAGTCCTCTGACACGAAGACGTTCGCTGTAAAAATCTACGTGACAACTCTTCGATCGCGTTAGCGTTAGTTTACTCAAATTTACCACTCGATCTGTCAAAATTTGAATCTCGCACTCGCAAAACACTTGAAACGACCGTTAACGTTTTCGTTTTCGAGTGTTAATCGTTGAACGATGTTCGATCGCACGGACGTAAAAAACTCACACTCGCAAATTCTAGTTCTCATTCGTGTCGCTAGACGGCGCTATTTCAATTCCATACAAATCGTGGTTTACGTAAACGCAATCGAATACGTGTAAAAACTCCCACTAGGCACTCTGGTTCTCCACAGGCGCGGGCACGGGCTGAGGCTGAGGCTGGGGCTGGGGCTGGCCGCGCTGGCCTCCCGACTTGGGCGCCTGGCGGGAACCGGCCCCGCGGAACTCGGCTAGGTCGGCCTGGAGCCTCCGGTTTTGCTCCATGAGGAGCTCCACTTCAGCCGACAGGCGGGCCACCTCCGCCCGTAGCCGCGGGACCTCGCCCGCAAACCTTTCCTCCGCAGCCGCCGCAATTGTGGCCGAAGCCTCGTGCATGGCCCGAGACTTCGAGCCCCTCATCTTTTTGCGGGCCACGCTCGCGACCGCCGCATTAATTGCCCCCAAGAATCTGGACTTACGCTCCTCCTCGGAGCCGCCAGGTGCGCCTGCCTCGTCGCAGGACTCGACGCGGGTCGGGTGCTGCCCTACCACCGCAGGTGTTGCCGGTCGCCCAGCAACACTGCTCTTCCGGGCAGTCACCCTCCCAGGGCCTCGCTCTTGGACCCCACCGCGTTTGCTGGTGGGGATCTTGCGAGCCGAGGCCAGCTGCTCGCCGTCAGAGGACGCCCGTTCGTCCTCCGATCTGGGCCGCTTCCTGAAGAATTGGCCCAGATCAACCACCTGATGGCGGGAGCCCAACGGGCTCACGGTCACCATGCTGGAGGCCGAGTCGGACTCCGACTCGGCATCTCCCTTTCCTCCTACTGCGTCTTTATTAGTTTTTTGTAAGTTTAAATTTTCCATATTAAATCCCACGAGTAATAACAGTTTCCAACCATCCAACCAAAAAACAAGTGGTTCGCACTAGCGACTGATGTCCCATAGGGACGCCCGTCAGCCATACATCCCGTCACGGTGCGCCGCCGCTTGGGATTCGGGGTGACTTTTTATAGAGGGTTTCTACCTCGCGGTCCGGGCGGTTAAGCCAAGACCCTCGGTGCCAATCGAAGCCGCGAGACATGACCACGACACTCCGATATGGGGTTACGATGTACGACGGTGACAGAGAAGGACCACCCTCCTCTCTGTCTGCTCGGTGGCAGGGTGAGTGCACGCCGAGCCCGTCCTCACTCCTCCGCTGTGCCCTCTGCTGATCAGAGGGACACGCGGAGAAACGCCCTTGGTCCGTCCTCGGACCCCGCCCGTCAGAATATTGGCCACGAGCAGTGACATTCCCCAAAGAATAGGAATCTCTTCCCATTCCTCAGGGAAGATCACTACCCGCGCCCAGGGTGCACCGTCCAGCCAGCTGCCGTTCCCTCAAGACGTGTCCGGAGGGACAAGCAACCGACGGCACGCGTGGAGGTTTTCTGACTAGCACCCCATAATTTTAGGCTAACATTTTCTTTTCATTAGTTTAGTTTGTTTTTGGAGCCTAAAGTTGCGGATGGATTAAAAGGTAATAGTATATCCACCTATTAATTTTATTGGAATATCAGTATTTGTAACCCAGATTGTCTGACTGTGGCAGGTTTTGTAGTTAGATTTAAAGTGGCTCTTTGGCTTATTTGAGTAATTATTGGGTTTGTTATGGAAATGTATATCATCTTATTTTAGGTTTCACGTTTTTGTAATAATGAAGGTACTGTACATTAGACAAACAATTCAAAAACGTGTATAAATGTACAAATTTCAATTGTTTGTATAGAACATTTCGCGCAGAGGCACGCAATCGTAATGATGTATTTATAATTACCTTGTTTTAATTTGAAATGAAGAAAAAAGGGCCATTTAATAAATTAGAAAAACAGAGGAAACTCTGGAAACTAGTGTTTTAAAAATTTTAATAACTTTAATTACTGTTAGGGAAGAGACTAAATTATGCAATTTCTGATGATAACTCAGTTCTATAAAGTTCATGTAACGTCTACGTTATTATTATAATATAAAATATAACTTTAGAATAAAAGAGAACTTTAGAAGGACACCAACATTCATGCTTAAATAAACATAAACTCTGAAAATAACCAACAAACACAATGGCAAAACAAAGTGATCACGATAAGGCATACCTACTGAATAATAATTTGCATTAAAAGCGAGACTTCATTCATGTAGGAGGACCCGCACAATTGGAAATGGTTCATAATAGGGAGATATGGAAGCTGGGGGACAAATTAGCGCAACCATTTTTTAGATTGTCCAAAGTGCACTCATCTTTCATGGGGTACTGTGTTAAATGTTACAATAAAATACCTAGTGATATATTAAAATTAAATGAAAGAAAATTTAAAAATTGTATTAAAAGCACACTTTGTAAACAAGCATACTACAAGTTAGAGGATTATATTCAAGATAATAATGCTTGGAAACATGCTGGTCTTGCTCCTTAGGACAATTTCAAGTCTTGACAAAATCAACTGGTGGCTTATTTAATCATGAAACTAATTTGTTTTGACCAATAATTGTTTTCTCCTCGACATTAATTCTACATTTGAGTTTGACTCACACACTGATTCGTTGTCTTTGAAATGTTAGAAGTAATCATCTACGATCACAATATTGGCGTTAAATAATATAATTAATTTAGCTTTCATTTCTAATTTGTAGCACTGAGTACGTATTGTGGGACTTTGAGTGACTTTTTATTTTTTTCATAGATCGTTTTGACATTTATATTTTTTTTATGGAATGAATGTAACTATACAACTTATTGTAATACATTATTTTTTTAAAGAGTATGTATGGAGTTTCTTGCCCGTTCTTCTCCATACGAAACTACCTTTTGGAATGGGCAACTAGATTCAATATTAATGTTTTTTTTTTGTATGTAATGACGTTCAAAAGTGCCTTTTAATGGCCTAATTGAAATAAATGATTTGACTTTGACTTTGAGAATACAAAAATATAAGAAATCAAAAACATGGGTTGTGGTTATAATTTTTTTTGAATGGGTTCCTCCTTGTATTTCTCGGAATAAAAACCGTGCCACGAAAGATGAGACTTGACCACCAACTTTATTATTTTGTAATAAATATTGTTAAGAAATTTTGTATGTTGTTTTAATTCCAATTTATAATTATCAATCTCAGCTTCTGCTTAGTATCAACATTTAAAAGCATTTATAGCGTTGCGAAATACTGGCCGTATTTCAAAAGAGACTAAGAAAATTGTTTTAATAGCAACTGGACCATAATTCTGAAACAATTTAATTAATTAATTAATTTGGTTAATTGATTGATCAAAGTGTCTGCACAATTTTGACAATAGAACTAATACTGAAATATGACAATACATAGAACTACACAACACACAAAATACACGAGTATAGGATCAACCGCAAAATATTTTGTGTAATTCATAAGTAATTTCAACCCCTGAAAAAAGCACAGTAAATCAAAAGTCAGCCTATTAAAAACAAATCATTCTAGTTTAAAAAATCGTAAGAGTTGTCGTGTAAGACATTTAAATTAATATTCTGACGCGTACAAAGTAACAGCTACGCTAATTTATTTATGCACTATAACCGTGTTCTCGCAATAAATTAGTCTCGAGCCATTAAAAGAATGTTGCGTAAAAAAAGTTGTTAAATTAAAATAGAACAGTTCGTCCTTTGATTGTATGAATACTGAGTTCCGTTGCGAACTGATTACAAAATCTCTGTTCAATTAGCGAGAAAAATTACTGCAATTAAGTGACTCATAGAAGTTGAAACGTTTGTAGTTGTGAGAAACGGACGGCCATGCAAAGTAGAGTTTCTCTTTTATCCCTAAGCGTCTCCCCACACAACCGAGAATCGGCACGATTATCGGGCCGATTCTCGCTCGTTTCTACACGCCGACGAAGAAATCTGTAAAAAAAAATCGCCCCGATTATCGGTCGTGGGGGCAGACCCTTAGGTGTGCGTGTAATTTACATTCTATTAAAACTGACAACTCATTTTGCGTGGCCGAGTGGCACTAACGGGGCAATTCTAATAATTCTTTTAAGCTGTCGGTCATTGATCAGTCGGTCTCTAACTGTCAATAATGTCGTTATATTTAAAAAAAAAAAAAATGGATGGATGGATGGATGGAGGAAGAGCTACACATTAACGACGGTACATTACACATTGACATACATTACAGCACATTGACGGCACGGTAGGCGCAGTGGCTGAGGGATTGACTGCTGCACCGCGTGTCGCGGGGTCGATTCCCGCACGGAACAGATATTTGTATGGCCCCAGATAGTTGATCCGGGTTGTTATGGCTGTTTCTGTATGTGAGTTTATATGTTTATAAACGCACCCACGACACAGGAGAAATTGCCCAGTGTGGGACAATGTTTTTATATAAAAAAAAAAATTAAATTATTATTTAAATAATTTTGAATCGAATTATCTAAAGAAGCAGTGGTTTTGAGTTTCAAAATGAAGTACGAAATCTACGAGGGCGAATTTGCGGGTAATGTACTAGCGAGTTATTATAATTGATTTAACAGCTGCATAAGAATTAAAATGTGTCCATGTCACAACTCAAAACGTTAACAAACTGATTTATGAAGCCTATGACATGTTGATGTATTTAAAGCAGGCCGTGAAATCTAAATGCTTGTACGTATTTGCATAAACTACTAATTAATAATCGAGCATTGAGACGCTCTAGTCATATTAATCAACATATGGTTCATAAGTTTTAAAACAGATGTTATTAATAGAAACAATAAATTAGTTATGAAGGACGGTAACAAGGTTATTTAATTTTATAATGTGCATGTAAACAAACAATCATTGAGATGATGATATAATCACATAGCATTATAAATAGATTACTGTTAAAAGTCGATTAACGCTTTAGATTTTAAATACTAATCGTTGATTCCAATATAAAATAAAGTACGGAATTAATCAAAGAACATAATGAAAAATCATATTAAGCATCGTTTTATTATGTGTTTATTTAGATCTAGCTTCTGCCCGCGACTTCATCTGCGTGGCTTATTTCACCCGCGTTAAGTTACTCTTTTGGTTACTGCTCCACTTCCGTGGGTCATGGCGTGATGTTATATGGCCTATGATACTCACAAACAACGTGGGTTTCTATAGGCAAAAAAAAAAAATGCAAAATCGATTCAGTAGATTCAGAGATTAGCCCGACAACCTCACTAACTTTACCTCTTTGTAAATTTAGTAATGATGTAATTTTAACTCGAGAGTCGTGAACTCAACGGCACATTATGCAGTCTCTCGCTTCAACGCCTCCATATCTAAACCTCCAAATATTACAATAGAAGGACTTTTAGCCACTTGCAAAACATGCAAAAGGCTTCAATAAAAGAAACCCATTTTTGCTTGAAGCTGTTGCGTAGTGTCTTCTTATGGTTTATGCAAATTGTATATTACAGTCAACAAAAAAGATTAGTAGGTAATAGTATGTGGACTGTAAAAAATATATATTTTTTAAACAGTCATGTTGTATCAATTTTATTTAAAGTTTGCGATGCCGGTTTTTTTATAAACTGTACGTTACCTGAAGGTCAATTCTCATAGCTTAATACGTTCAAGGCACAGTCTCATCGAAGCGACAATCAATGTCAAAAACTTGCCAAAAATGTGGGCCAATCAGAGGTATTTTTGGCAGATTAAAAGACTGAGGTTAGAATGCGATCGGTGATAAACTTATGGGAATTGCCCCTCAAAGTCATAAAGTAGTTTGATACCATATTTGGTCCACATAATGATCGTAATAATATCTTTTGGCACATTTGTTTGGAATTTTTATGTTCGCGACATTATCATTTAGAGCAATTAATGTACGGTGTCCAATTAAGTCAAAATTAATTATGTGCAACATGAATTTAGCAGTACGGTGCCTTTTATTAATCTGTTCATTTTTATGTTTTTACTAGTCTATAGTACTCGGCTTCTTATTAGCGAAAGCGATTTCAGAATTAATTACCTATAACAAGAATTACATTAAATATTCTGAGTAGTAAATGAATACGTGCAAGGTAATCAAAATGCAATTCACGGTGTGAAATATCAAACGATTAAAACAGAATCAAGATAACGGACTGAGATCCCAGAGCAGTCATACCTACGTCATTTCAACATGGCTAAAATTTTGAAAATGGTTTAGTTTTTAGTTTAAAACATTTCAAAAAACGTAAGGAAATTGAACTTTGACCTCCAAGAACGTTTGACGTATTGTATTTTTACACTCTGTATATTTTTCTCAGGTTGTGGAGGTCTGATAGGCAGTCGCTCCATGTAAAATACTGATATTCAGCTGCATCCGGTTCGACTGGAAGCCGACCCCAACATGGTTGGGAAAAGGCTAGGCAGATGATGATGATATTTTTCTCAAAACTTTAAATAAAACTAAAACTGCTTAAACTAAAACTGTTTAAACTGCCTCATTGGCCTAGTGGTCCTAAGCACGACTGCTACGCTAGAGGTCTTGGGTTTGATTCCCAGGTCGAGCAAAAAGTGTTATTGGCTTTTTCTATGAATTTCTCAGCAGCAGCTCGGCGTTTGGATTTGTGCCCGGTTAATGGCAATAGGCTCGCCCCCTAGTACATGGGATCTAAAAACATACCGGCGTACTGTGGGTTTACATTGGTACACCTCTTCCTAACCCTCCGGGGAATACAGCTATGTTTAAATGGCGTATAGGTGTGGTGAAACTGGGATCTTGAACCATAAGATTTATTTGCGATTACAAATATTACAATTTGCCTACCAAATAGGCATGGTATTTTGTATTTTACCTATGATTGGAGTGTAGTCATACAAGTAAGAACGCATTTCGAAACCGTCGCCGGAGGCATTTCAAATAGCGTATTAATTATCTAAGTGGACCAAATGTTGTCGTGAGATATGATTCTTATGATGTAGTATGTTTGCATTTAGAAGGGCAGGTGTGGGTTTTTCTAAACTCACATGAGTACGTGTATGATAAAATAAACAGCGAGTGTGAAAAACCAGGCCAAGTGCGAGTCGCACTCGCGTACGAACCGTTCCGTACCATTTTCTATAAAAACGGCAAACAAATCAAGTGTTTTTTTTTTGGGAGCCGGGAGGAGTAAATATTTGTTTTATTCTAGTTTTTAGTATTCGTTTCGTATAGCGGCAACAAAAATATTCAAGTGTCTAGCTATCATCTTTTTCATTCGGTTCATGAGATACTACCTGGTGACAGCCGGACAGCGAAGTCTCAGTAATAGGGTCCCGTTTTACCCCTTGGGTACGGAACCCTGAAAACCTGTAATGAAGTCGACAGTCACTTGTTTTTTTTTCAATTTTTGTTCTGCGTTCTATTTTCTGGTTACGTAGTTATTGAAGGTCAAAGTACTAACAATTTTCACGTTATTATTTATACAAAAACAAATTTAGACATTCTAATTAAACTTCAAATAAAAACCCCTATCTCGTAATGTTGGATGTACCCGTAAGCACAATGTTTATGAAACATCGCTCGCTTCTATAAATAGTGATTTTTTACATCAAAAGTAAAATTAATTTCCCAGCTTAAATTGCGGTTCGATAGTAATTAGTTTGATGGGTAAAAAGTTCCAATGCGTAATTAAAGGGTGTGTGCATACGTTTTTGAAACTGAAATAATCGACTTAGTAATATATGCTTTTTTTTAAATAAAATAATATAATAAAGAATAAAATACTTTAGATACATAGTAAGCGTTTTAAGCTAGATAGAATTTTAAGGCAAACATTTTCTTGTCTGAAAACACAAAGGCTCACAATAGTCGGCACCTAAGTGCTGGCCAAAGGATGTCTGTGATTTTTGACAGCTTTAGATAAGAAAATTTGTGTCTGAATATTCGAATTCTCAGAAGGGATTTTGGTTGTTTGTAGTCAATAAAGTTCGCCACGTGTAAAACATCGATTTGTTTGTCTGGTTTTCTTGCAAAACGAAAAGATTCGTTATTAAAAAAAAAAAACGACGGGTTGCACTCCGGGAGTGCCAGCAGAAGTGAAAACGCTAAAGACGTAGGTACCTACACAAATATGATCATATTTGTGTACGATAAATTCGTAAGATTTTCGATCAGGTCACGTGTCCTGACGCGAGTTTAACATTTTTTACCAATTCCAAAACAAGTGCACAACCCCGCTTACGAATTTTCAACCAGGGTCACGTGTCCTGACGCGAGTTTAACATTTTTTACCCATTCCAAAAAAAAGTGCACAACGCCGCTAAAGAAGTTTTCACTTCAAAAAAGTCATGGGACTATTCTACTAACTTATTGAATCGATCGCTGAATCTGTCAAAAATGCATCTATTTTGCCTACATTTTTTAACATTCATGGTCGCTGCGATGAGATTGCGACTGAATTTTAAACTTTTTTAATTAGTAGAATTGGCCTTCAGATGTAGGACAAAATGTATTAAATCAACATCTAAGTTTCTCAAATTATATTCCCCTAATTGGGTTAAAATCATTTCAGCACCATTCCTAGAAATTGACGTATTTTATGCACTTAACATGACTAAATTCATAACCAGTCTAGGTATTGGTATTTATATCGCTCTATCATAACGAGACGATTAATTATCGAGATATCGATACTTTTTGTGACACTTCGAGAATTCTCGAGCGTCTACCGATTTATGTTTCGCAAACGTACATAATTTTATTGCATACACACCTTATGAACTAATAGAAATCACATGCAACATGTGTGAAAAGTGTGGCTGTCACAATTATTTTAATATACCTAGATTGAAATTTGATGAAAAATTACTCCTGTATCAACAAACAAATAATATCACATACACAAACAGTCACACCCGGAACAATTACCGGCCATAAAAAATATGCGATAATTGAACCCGCGACACATCCACGCAGCAGCCAATTGCTCCACCACTGCACCAAGAGGGTCGTTGTGTTCTCTTGCTATTTTTCAGTTTAAAAAGCTAAAGCCAGGTAATCAATTTGTAATACCTTCTTTGAGAAACGAACGGCAGCTGCTAATTTTTCTTAAGCAATAATAAATAAAGCCAGCCTGTAATTGTCCCACCCACTGCAGGAACATCCTTATCATACAGAGAAAGCAAGAGCATTAATAAAAAAATTGAAAATAAATAAATAATAAAAATATTCGTACAGGAAAAAAAACTGTTTATTAATTAAGCCCTAAATAAAATAGACACAGACAGACAGACATCCTTCAGCCCATGTTCGTCTCTATGCCAATTCTATTACTTACCAAAGCTTTCTATGGCTTATCTAGTTGAGAATCTAGAGCGCTGACTGGACGTTTGCGGTGAAAGGTCATGCAAACCCGTCAGACGGTGTTGCCCAACGTGTGGAGGAAATGTACGTATTAAAGTGTTAGGGCTTGGTTACTTACATACTTTGTATTTGGAGTGGGTTTTCTAGAAGGTTCGTGTTTCATTTTGTATGTTTTTTTCAACGGTAGGTATGTATTTTTTATTATTGTGTTCGAATGTACTAGGTATAGCTCCTTTCAATTAGATATACACATAGTACAACTATGTACTTATATCTATTGTTATTTTTTCAAGTTCACCAGAAGATCTGCTCAATAACGTCTAAATAATATATTTATTTTCAGTACAGTACAGTATAGTATACTAATACTATGTAGAGGTAAAGTGTGTTTCACTTTTTATTTTTTGTTTGTACGAAGTAAATTCTGAAAGAGCTAGTCTGTTTACAAAAGATCTTTCATCGATAAAAAGCTACTTTATCAGCTATGTTTTCTGATATGATTGACAGGCACGCAGAAAAGTCCTACATAAGCCAGTATGTACAAAGCGCTTTGCGGTTAACCACAAAACCCATTCATTCCATTCCATCAAATCTCATAACATAACCATTCATAAAATTCACAACCTTTACTATAAAGTTCATCAACCTGGATGATGACGTAATGATGCACTGAGATGCGCACGATTCGATCTCGTAGTTCGTAGTATTATGTAGTAAGTGACGCAACTAGACTTGACCTTGTTCGCTGCCTACTCGTCTTCATTCCGTTTATATTAAAATAATACTTGAGACACCGCTGTGGGAAAGGTGGATGCGGTAAATATATTATTACTTAGATATCTACAATTTTGTAAATTATAATTACAAGCCTAGTAGTGCTATTCTATAAAATCTTGCTCGATGAATTACGGTTAAGTAAATTTTAGAGCAGCATTCAATCCTTGGGATCGTGGAATGATATTTCATCTAAAGCTTACTTTACCTAAATTCAAGGAAGATTTTAACAGAATAACACTGTTTCTTTAGAAGTCATCAATCGCCATCAAACTTTCAACTCTTTTTCTGGCATGGCAACGTGTTTGCAAGAACTTTGGTATTGCAGATGGTAGATAGGCAGCGGTGATCACTTAACATCCAGGTGAGTTTCGGTTTGCCTGCCATCCAATCCAATGACATAAAATATAACATTTTAAAATCCGTCTAGAAGTCGTTCGTTCCGAAGATTAGCTTAATGAAAGAACAAAAACAAACTAGTCAACTTTATAATATCAGTACTTATAGATTAAGGTTTATAGACTTGTTTACCAACTATTAAATAGATACAAGCATTTGCATTTTTATAAATTAACTATCCTTGTATCATGCTTGACCAACCGGTAAGGAAAGGAGTTCAATTAAAATCTACATGAGATTATAAAATAATGTATCATATTTTCAATTAAGACCCTGTGATTTTAGATTGAGTACATACTTACTATATAAATAAATTTTTGGCATGCCAACAAATATGGACTTGAAGCTATTAACTAACTAGGTCGCTTGGTTTTTTGTCTCAAGAGTAGCATGAGGTGATAAAATATCTGCATTTGTATTCATAACATCATAACATATGTCACGAACGAAAAAAATCTTTTAGCCACTTTTGTTTCTTAGCTCAATATGATACTAAAGATTATTTCAGCTAATATTTGCTGAAGCAATGCGTTGTCGGTTTGCATATGGACGGTTCTCTTCTTTACACACGTTGAAATACTAATTTAACTAGTAAAACCATTCAAAATCCAGTCGCAATTTCGCCTCGGAAAATAAATGCCCTAAAATGTAGGAGAATTAGAGGTATGCAGAGATGAGAAACAGGGTGTAAAGTTCCTCATCCACCATAGAAAAGAGAAAGTCCTTCGACGATACGGGTGTTGTTTGTGGTGAGCTACGGTCCGACCGTTGTTGTTGTCGTCGTCATCGTCGTCGTCGTCGGGATTTTGTACTTATATGCCAACTTCGAGGCGAACTTTGATAGCGTGATGTAAGAAAAGTCAGTTGATCGTTGTAGTTCGCATGGTGAGCGATAGAGATTGAGAGCGATTGAGACTAGATTGTGAAAGTTCCTTAAAATATAATTAAATAATTGCTTCCCTGTATCACGCATGAACGAAGGTAAGAAGATACATGTCACGTTTCAAATGTATGATAAATAAAAGACACCCAGCCGTGCGCAGTCTGACACCAAACGCTTAATTTGATGGAACCCATAATTTACATATTCACGGACTACATATTATATACCGTATCCACATTTTGACTCATCATACTCTATGTACATGTATAGTACGGCAGACGAGTCTGGCTATTTTTAACCGTATTAACTTCTCAAAGAAACTAATGTATTACAATATTTTTATGGCCATTGCCACATCTACTATTGGTCATTACAAACTCTATGTAAGACTAGGCAGACGAGACTAGTCGGCACTTGCCTATGTTGGGTTCATCAGTTCATCAATAAGGCATTATAGTTCAAGGATTTCGTTTTGTATTGTTTTGCTTTTTTTCTTGTTTAGGTCATTGATCTTGTCTGATATTTAATTTGTATCGTAGCTATTACGTGGCTATTTTTATGTACATTTTTAAAAAAATATTATTGGGCTAATGAATTGATTTTCATCTTTTGCAGTCCTATTTAGGATTGCACGAAAAACGTATCGTTCTTTTTTTGTGCAATCCGCAGATCGATCGCTTTTGGTTATAAAAACGGATCGATCTACAGATCGCATTATAGAAGGCACCTGTTCGTCAGTGATTATCATCACTAAAAACAGCTTTTTTCTTTCATGTTCTTTCATTTTCTGATCATAAGTCGCAACATTCTCTTGTTCAGCAGTCCCCTTGTGTTCATTTCATTTGGGCTTAACTTTTTGCTTATCTTTTGCAGGTACTGTAGATTTGTAAACGTGATATCATATGATGTCATAAAACTAAGTAAAATTAACCTTAGCATTCTAACTCTATGAACAAAAGTTTTACACTGTGTAGGTATTACAGTTTAAAACAAAAGGTATTAAAGTGCTTTTGTTCATTGAGTTTAGTCACGGATTGTACTCGTAAGTAAAAATGAACACAATTAAGGGAAATTTACCAACAGCGCGCCATACAAAATCTCGTACGTGATTTAAAATTATTATCACTTTGAATTTAAGTTATTTGATAAAGTGATAAAGTTATTTGATGGAAAACTACACCCGGCCATGCAGCCTGGGTTTTCAGCCTCGTAATACTAGTGGTCCTAAGTGCGACTGCTACTCTAGAGGACGGTCTTGGGTACGATTCCCAGATCAAGTAAAGCGTTATTAGGATTTTCTATGAAATTCTCAGTAACAGTTTGGAGTTAGGATTTGTGCCCGGTTAATGGTAATACTAAGTAGTAATACGCTCGTGCCCTATTACATGAGACCTAAACATACCGAGGGACTGTGGGTGTACATTGATACACCCCTGCTTAACCCTTCGGGAATTGCAGGCGTGATAGTATGTCATGTGTTTGATTGGAAACTGACCAACCATTAGTCTAGACATTTTGGTGTCTTTATCCTATTTACAATTTTTTATTGACCAAAATATAACTAGACAGTTCAACATTTTTATCGGCTATAGAACTTTAATTATTTTATTGATCGTGATCGATTTATTAGGTAAGTACTACAGATAAAATACAATATTCGCCCAAAGCGGCCAACATACAAATGCTTAACATAATATAATATGATGCATATGATTGTAATAACAATGTACTAGTGTGGTTTGCACTCATAATTAACTATTGTATGCATTCTGTGCCAAGGCAAAATATTCGTACGGCCTATTGCAAAATGATGAACTTTTTGCTTCGAAGCGGCGAAATTGTAAATCTGATAAGCAACATTTTCTTGTGATCACCATGTTTGTAGTGTGATATATTGAATGTATTGAAAGTCGTGTAAGTTAATGCTTTGATAGTAAAGATATACGATTCGCTCAATCAAATAAACTTACTTATTTTATTGTCTCCTTAAAATCAAAGAAAATACCGTCATTGAAAAAAATCCTGACTAATAAATGTATGTACACCGACTATTATTTTTTACCGATTATATCGTTTCGTTTTGTATATCGTGTTATTTTATCGATTTCTGTTACTAAATAGTTTTGAAAAACGCAACATAGAATTTCGATTTCGTTCACTATTAAATCCGTACTAATAATCTAAATGCGAAAGTAACTCTGTCTGTCTGTCTGTCTGTCTCTTCTTCACGCCTAAACCACTGAACCGATTTCAATGAAATTTGGTACAGATATAGTCTGGGACCCGAGAAAGGACATAGAATAGTTTTCATCCCGGAAATCCCCCGGGAACAGGAACTATTAATCCACGCGGACGAAGTCGCGGGCAAAAGCTAGTTGCTTTAAACAATGCGCGATGAGTTTTATGATATTTATTTTTATTTGTGGTTAAAGAATCTTTATTTACTCAAAAAAGAAATTAATTATTAAAAACTATTATTAAAAATTTTATTAAAAATATATTAAGTATTAAAAATTTTAATAATATATTTTGTATGTTATTATCACAGTAGGTACATGACATTGACTTTATAAAACACTAGCGAACTGCCCGTGACTTCGTCCGCGTGGCTTGTTTCACCCGCCTTGCGGTAAGTCTTTGGCTACTGCTCCGCTCCCGTTGGTCTTAGCGTGATGATCTTTACGTATAAACCTTACTCTTGAATCACTCTATCTATCAAAAAAAAACCGCATCAAAATCCGTTGCGTAGTTTTAAAGATTTATGCATATATAGGGAATAGAAACAGAGAAAGCGACTTTGTTTTATACTATGTAGTGATTTAATGTAACATCTTGTATTTGTGTGTATACTTATGTTTTAACAAAAGAAATATTCTTGTTTGTAATGTCTTTTTGTTTGACTGAAAAGATTTCTTGAAGCTTTGCATGCAAAGATTATGCATCTAACATTATTTCAATGAGCCGAATTACTATAAAGACTTAGTTACATAGCTTTATGTTATTGACAATTAATTTTAACCTTGACTAACCTTATTTTTCGGTAAATCTGTCAGTTACCGGTTATCTTATTTACCGGTACGTGTTGTATACAGGTTGACATCATAACATTCTATTAATATAAAATCAGATTTTTAAGTGACAGTTATGGTCAAACGAGTGGTATTTGTATTCTAAATATGGCTCGGATCTCTTATTTTGATTATTAGTGGGCGTATACAAGCAATTTGCTGCAGCTGCTAAAGCTTGGTTTATATTTGTGGGTTGTTATTATGTTGCCATGGAAACGCATTAAGCCGTTTTATGATTTCATAAAACGGCTTAATGCGTTTAGGTATTTCAAATCAAATCAAATCAAAGCATTTATTTCAATTAGACCATTTACAGGCACTTTTGAATTGTCAAGAAGTTACAGTTTAATATTGAAGCTAGTTGCTCGTTCCAAAACGTAGGTCTCTATGGAGAAGAACGAGCAAGAAACTCCATGGACACTCTTTTCATTCAATTTGGTTTTTACAAAAACTTGGTTACAATATTCTTGTTGCTTCTATATGTGAAAACAATGAAGGTGAATATAAAAAATAACAAAATTATAATAAAGATGTAAGCCATGGCAGTTAAGAGATGACCAATCCCAACTGACAGCACCCGTTCACGAATATGACGCGTGCATCAGCACCATCTAGCTCAACCATCTTGAAGGGAACCAAACGATCCAACCCACGCGCCACCGTCAGCGAGACATTAAAGTGAGCATGACGAAGCTCTCAACTGCCATGCTCAGTGTCCAACACATAGTAACTTAACAAATAAATGGCTCCATGGTACTCACATTTACAAAATTGAAATAAATTATGTTAAATTATATAAAACTAAGGTTTTAGTGAACCTATTCGATTGATGATCCATAGTATGTAAAATAAATAGCAATAAAATAACGGTAGACGTTATTAATGTCAATCAAAATTAAAAAGTGGTAAGAAACATACCCAAAAAATAATATCTATTAATTTGTGAGCGCGTGTCTCTGTGGAGCAGGACCAGCATTAAGCCAAGCATTCTTGTCATTAATATAATCTTCTAATTTATAATATGCCTGACTACATAGTGTGCGTTTGATGCAAGTTTTAAATTTTCTCTCATTTAGTTCGAGAATATCGAGCGGTATTTTGTTATAACATTTTACACAGTACCCCATAAAAGAAGTGTGTACTTTAGACAATCTGAAACTTGGTTGATCTAATTTATTCCTATTTCTAGTATAAACATTATGTCTATCACCAATTTTTTTGAAAAGATGAAGGTTTTTTCGAACATGCATAATGTTTTCATATATATATTGACAAGGAACCGTCATGATATTAATTTTTTTGAACAATTCCCTTAGAGACTCGCTCCTGCAAAGATTATAGATGGCTCTGACAGCCCTCTTTTGCAGAATAAAGATAGAATCTATATCTGCAGCCCGCCCCCAAAGCAAAATACCGTAAGACATAATGCTATGAAAGTAACTAAAATAGACCAGTCTCGCGGTATCCACGTCTGTTAACTGTCGGATTTTTCTGACAGCGTAAGCGGCTGAGCTCAACCGCCCTGCTAGAGATGTTAAGTGAGCACTCCACTGCAGCTTTGAGTCAAGCGTAATCCCTAGGAAAACTGTCTTTTCGACGAATTCCAGTATATCCTTATTTAATGTAACGTTACATGAACAACTTTTAACATTTGGCAAAGCGAATCTTATGCATTTAGTTTTCTTCTCATTTAATACTAAGTTATTTATAGTAAACCAATTATGAACCTCATGCATAGCGTTATTTACGTCGTCAAGATGTTGTGCCTTTCTATTTACTTTAAAAATCAGTGAAGTGTCATCAGCAAATAACACCATTTGAGGTTGGTTTTTCAGTAAATGAGGTAAATCATTAATATATACTAAAAAGAGAAACGGACCCAATATAGAACCCTGCGGAACCCCCATCTTTACTTTTAAGCCTAATGAATTTACACCGTTTATTTGAACATGCTGCAGTCTATCATTTAAGTACGATTTTATCAAGTCACGCGCTAGATGACCTAGTCCGTAATGCTCGAGCTTAAGGAGGAGTGTTTCATGATTTACGCAATCAAATGCCTTTGAGAGGTCGCAAAAGATGCCAATGGCATCCTGTGAGTCCTCCCATGCATTAAAGATGTGTTTAATTAAAGTGACACCGGCGTCAGTAGTACAACGCCCTCTGGTGAAACCGTACTGTTGATCGTGCAAGATGTTGTTGCAGTTGAAATGATTGAGCATTTGATTGAGCATCACTTTTTCGAACACTTTGCTGAAAACCGGCAAAATCGACACAGGTCTATAATTGTTGGTGTCTTTGCTATCCCCGGACTTAAATAGGGGTATAACCTTGCTGTGCTTCATTAAAGTAGGGAAAACTCCTTGGTCTATACACAAATTAAATATCAAAGCTAAATAGGGTGCTACTGTCTCAATTATTGATTTACATACATTAGTAGACATGCCCCACAGATCTTCGGTAACCTTGCTCTTGAGTTGATTGAATGTTTTTATAACAACCAGAGGGTTGATATGTTTAAATTTAAATTCCTTGGGACAGGCTGAAACATTCGCCCTTATTAAATCCATAGCAAGTGCGGGCGAGGAATTTAAAGCTTCAGTAGTTTTAATTGGAATATTGGTAAAGAATGTTACAAATTCCTGAGCCACATCGATATTTGTGCTTATGGGACCTCGGGAAGTATCTAGACTATAATCAGCATTATGTCTTTTATTTCTATTTGTTTCGTTATTAATAATTTTCCAAACAGTTTTTATTTTATTATCTGCTGATTTAACCTTGTTACTAATGTACAAAGCTTTAGCTGACTTACAAGTATTTTTAAAAATTTTAGAGTAAGTAGCAACATACTTATTAAAACTTTCAGTATTTACATAAGGCTTAAGGCCATACAATTCAAATAGTCGTTCCCTACTTTTCCTGATACCTTTAGTTGCCCAATCACTAAATAAAAATTTTGGGCAAATTGTTTTTGTTTTTTTCTTAAAAATATTATTAAACTCTGTTTGCACGACAGAAAAGAATTTTTCATATAAAGCACTACCACCATTTATATCAAGGCTCTGAACACATAACTTACTAATTAAAGTGCTATTAAATTTATTTAGATTACCAGATGTTATTGGTCTTGATTGTATCTGCACTTTTTGTAATGATGTTTTGTACTCAAAAGAAACGGTTTGTCCGCTGTGATCAGATGGAAGATAATTTACTATAGCTTTATCTAAGTAGGTGCAGCAACAAAAAACATTATCAATACATGTAGCAGTAGTCGAAGTTATTCTAGTTGGTTCTAGAAAAACGTATGATAGGTTGAAAGATTTAAAAAGACTTATTAATCTACTGCTATTTGAATTATTTTCTAGAATATTGATATTAAAGTCACCACAGATTATTACTGATTTATTACCAGTTGTAAGTTTTGACAAAGCATCTTCCATTACAGTTTCAAAAATAGAGTAATTTTGGTAATTTGGGGGTCTGTAGACGCACACTATAACATGCTTATCTAGCTCAACACAGGACAGCTCAATAATATGTTCAACCGATAGTTGAACTATGTCTGTACGTGGCTTTGATTTAATACTATTTTTAATAAGGATTAGTGAACCACCACGCTGCATGGATTTGCGGTTGAAACAACTGGCCACAGTATAATTCTCATAATTAATTAACATTTCATACTCCTTTAACCAATGTTCTGTAAAACAAATAATGTCGAACATTGTCTTTTCTAAAAACAGTTCAATTTCTAATTGTTTTGAAGTAAAACCTTGAATATTTTGATGAAATATTTTTAAGGAATGTTGCTTACCCCCGTGTTTACTATTTGGTAAGGGATTGCTAGAAGATACCTTTTTGTTCATATGTTTAAATAAATTGTCGTTGGTATCTTCTGTTGTCTTAGTTACTAGTTTAAAACATTATTTTTTGTTGCCACCGTAACATTAGTATTATTACTAAATAGTGTGGTGCTAATTAAGGAGGACTTCGACATACTAATTATGTCTGAGTTAATATTAAAAGCTAATAGCCAAGCTATCTGACGTCTAAATCTAATGGGCAGATACGCTGTATCCCTAGTCGATTTTAATTTGTCAACAAAACTGTTGATGTCCAGAAACATAAGTTTGTCACTGTAGTGACTAACAAGAAATTGCATATGATTATTTAACATATGAATGTTATTATTATGTATCACGTTAACTATTTAGTTAACGTGATACATAATACCTTACGTAGAGCAAGTTATTTTATGTAGTAGCCACTTCTACGTATACAGGTAGCTACTATAAAATAAATAAAAATAAAATAATAAATAAAATCTTTATTCAGAAATTCAAAAGGTAAAATACATAATATATCTAAAATTAACAAGTAGGTAAAATAATGTTAGATACCTGTACTAGAATAATCCTGTGTCACAGGCTGCAGGAGCTCCAACAATTATGCTAAATGCAGGACAGTAGGTTTTTGTTTAATATCTATCTGTTACGTAATGGCAAATTCCTATAATCTATATTTTTTTTATATTACTATTTTCTATAATCTCTTATAAACCTGAAAGTTTGTGCGGATAAATAGATGATTGTTACTCTTTCACGTAATTAAATAGGCTAAACGAAATTAATTAAAATTTGGCCTACATGTAGATATTGATACAGTTTCCTTTGAATAATCTAAAACTGGCTTTATTGTGAGATTCCAGTTACCAATTTTTCTCTTTTGTAGGTAACAGCTGAGTTTTTCTATATTTTTGGGTTTGTACTATAGTAAAAGTTTTTCATAGTTATGAGTACTGTTCCCTGTAAAAAAATAACCAGGCTTTTGATTTAGGTAGGCTTGATATTTCAGTCTATAAACCTTACCCCAATACAGTAGGGAAAAGGCTAAGTAGATGATAATTTCAGTCCATAAACGCATAATGCGAACCTTTCAATCGTTGATCTGCATCCAATAGTTCTGTATCTACTCAACAATGCGTTCAGATGTGATCTCTATCCCACTAAATGTCGCAACTCTTAAGGCCAAGCGAAATGTTAAGCGGTCGACAGTGGCCAGATGGATCATTACATCGGAACAAGTTGCGCAAACGCACCTAATTGTACATATTTGCATGTTGTATTTAATCCTAAGTGTTCTGGTTCTAGTTGATTGAGTTTTGCGTGTAGAAATAGTTGGGCTGTTATCATTGGCGTTGCAGTTTTTTGTTTGTCTTTATCGATTAGTTAAGTAGTAAGTTATATGGTGCACCCTGTGTAATGGAAATAGAGCTGAAAGTTGCTAAATTGTGTGCAAGATAAAAAAATCCGCGAAGAATTATATGTTGCAAACAGTTTTCAACTTTTTTGGTGATCATAATTATTGCTACTTCATTTGCGCTTGCTTTTAGTCTCAGGTGTGTGGAAATCACTTTCTCAATGTCAAGTTTGTCTAGTCTTGAGTCTCCTGCACATAATATATACAAATAATAAATAATCCCGAATTTAATAATAAAACCCAATTAATAATCCTCCTATTACTGAATTTGCCCAGGTTTCAGGCTACAAAGGGAACAATGATTACATCCCGACCAAAACGCCAATTTTCAAACTAGATTGGAGTGTACATTTACTTAAGCACTTATTGTGTAGGTACCGATAAACTCTATATTTTAGTACCTCCAGTTATAATTAACAAACGTGGTGTTTGTCTTTCTTGTTTAGTCGTATTCCAGAAAGTGTGTTCGATCATAGACTAGAAATGTACAGAGGCTTAACTACCGATCTACAGAGCCAGTTGCGCTAGTCAGAGTGATGTTTTATCATCAAGTTAGTTACCTACTTACAAGGGCCCATAATGATCATTTTATAATTTAGCCTCGTGTTAACAACTTACTCTCAGTTAAGATTTTGAAAACTTAAGATAATGTAAGTGATTGTTTGAATGCTAGTAGGGTGAACTCATCTAACTTCGTGACAAAAGCATTTGAGTAATAAAATACCAATAAATTATTAATTACTTTAATTCAGACATAGGGCCTGCGCCCACGACCGAGAATCGGCCCGATAATCGGCCCGATTATCGGGCCGATTCTCGGCTGTTTCTTCTAGCCGGCGAAGAAATCTGTCAAAAAAACGGCCCGATAATCGGGCCGATTATCGGTCGTGGGCGGAGGCCCTTAGCATGAGTTTTAATCCGTCTTTTATGAGGAATATAGGCACAATTAATCATAATCAAATCATATGGTTGTATTTCAAGTAATTGATTTCACTAGTGTAGCCTATATAGGTATATAGCGCTCAAACCAAATATCACCGAATTAGGCGAGTCACAGAATTAGATGAGTTCACTATAGTTAGTTGGACCGACTGATGTCACATTCAATCACTGCCACATCGCGTGCTTGAGGTCTGTTGTCATTCCACCGTCCACCTGCATGAGGTGAGTTGTCAATTCCTAGCTTCAGATGGACTATTTAATGTTAGGGATGACCGACCGATATACACCGACTAATTTCACTTAAATTTCGCTTCTGTACAATTTTCTTACTCTATGGCACGAGTCAAACACGAAGTTACTCGTATATCAGGGAGGTTCTATTCAACTAAATTGTATTTGTTTTGTGAAAGCTCTGAATCTGAGTTGTTTTGTCTGATTTATGATCGTCATTTGAAATTGTGTGCTCTGATTTGGTTCATTATGAAGCGTAGGACATTGTTCTCTTTGCGTTAATTTGGTCGTTTAATTAGTTAAGTTCATGATTTTTGGACAGAACCTGCCGACATTATTTCAAGCTGTATATTAGAAAGATTATAGTAGGTATGTTAAGGTGTTATTTCATTATTGTTATCTTTTTATTTTTGTTATATTATGTAATTTCATATATGTTACTTATAGCAATGCTTTGGTTTTTGCTTTCAGGATGTTATGATAGTATGTGTAAAAATAAACTATCAAAACAATTTTTCAATGATTTGGATATGAAATAAAATTCAAACAACTTGGTGTAGTTATTTACTAAGATAATTTTAAAATGATTATGAATTGTCACACTCACAGTTGATTTTTCATTGATGCAAAAACTGCAGATGTTGTTTTCCACCTACATGACTACATGGTCTTCAGGTTACCTTAATTTCTTCTCATCGTGTGCCAAATTTACGTCAAAACAAACCTACAGTAAGTAGCACAGTTCATTAAACAATAGAAAAAAATATTCCAACTCAAATGATTTACTTACGGACAAAAGGAACCTCAACCTCTGGTCCGGATACTCCATGATGTTAGCAGATAATTTATACCTGTAATCAATCTGATACATATTGTGCGTAAACAAATGCCGGTAGCGTTCCGGTACTGGTACGGGCAGCAACAGAAATCGAGTAACAATGTTACTTTTTATATTATTTAATATAAAAAAAAATATATATATAATAAAATATACCATCACGCCTGTATTCCCCGAAGGGTTAGGCAGAGGTGTACCAATGTACACCCACAGTTCGCCGGTATATTTAGGTCCCATGTAGGTAATAGGGGGCGAGCCTATTGCCATTAACCGGGCACAAATCCAAACTCCGAGCTGCTACTGAGAATTTCATAGAAAAACCCAATAACACTTTTTGCTCGCCCTGGGCATCGAACCCAGGACCTCTAGCGTAGCAGTCGTGCTTAGGACGCCACTAGGCTATCGAGGATATTATTTAAATAGACATGAAATAACACAATTCACTCACCATCATCATCATCATATCAGTCACAGGACGTTCTCAGCTGTTGCGGAATTTGTTTGTAAGAGTTACTGCGACCTTGGAACGCAAAGGGCATTAGGAGGAACACTGAAGGGTTTTAGTCAGTAAGAGTCTGACACTCTCTTCCGCTCCGCCCAGGGCGGAAGAAGTCAAATGATGATTTGCCATCCTTAAAAAAATAAGAACGTCCACTGCTGGACATATTCCTCCCCCATAGATTTCAAAAAGGACTATTTGGAAGCGGCGTGCATCTAACGCCTTCACCATAAACAAGTCGTCAGTCCACCTTATAGACTGTACTGCTATACTGAATTTTAGGTAATACCTAAGAGTTAATTTTATCTTAATTTTAGATCCATTTTGTATTTCCTTTGTTATTGTGCTTAATAACAAGGATTTAAAAATCTGAAATATTAATGTACTTTTGTTGCTTACTGTACCGGTAGTTTGTTCAAAAAAGTTTGGCTTTCCGCCATTTGTATTTGTTTGTTTTTTATTAGGTTATGACAATATTGCGACTCGTTTGTTTTCGGAGGTAGAAACCCTACTACTATGTTATACGCGAAAGTTGGTGAGGATAGATGGATGGATGGATGGATGGATAGATGTTTGTTACTCTTACACGCTTTAACGGTTGAACGGAATGAGCTGTTTGGAACACAGATATTGATCTAGGTCAACAAATTTCGTCTTTTAGGCAGTTTGGGAGACCTTTGCCCGGCAGTAGAACAAATAGGTCAAAAAACACTCAAGTTTTGTTTTAGTATTCAAGAGACAGGCGTGTTCGGTCCTTTTGGGAATCTATGGGGGAGGTCTATGTCCAGCGGTGGACGTCCTGCGGTAAATATATGATGATGATCCAAGAGACTTGAATCGTTCCTCCGAAAATCGTCGAGCTTCATTGCCTTGGCAATTTTGTGTCGCCACTGTTGATTCTGTTATTCAGGAGTTGCAGTAGTTAGGAATAGCGTGATGGGCATGTCCCAAAAAAATAAATAGTGATTAACACATAAGATAGCAATTCTTATTATGTTTTTGTGTTATCGTGGGATTATTTAGGACTTTGTTATGAAATTATTATAATTAGGGGATGAATAATTAACGTTTAGGCTAGCAATGCTATGGTCCCGTTAAGATAAGGGTGGATGAAGTTTAAGACACACTTTTGTTAGTTTAAGGCACCATCCAGTAGTTAACATCTACCATCCATCATCCAATAAACTAAACTTTTAATGAAGGAAGCAGTTAAGTACACCACTTACCTACCAAGAACTTTTTGTTTATTTTGTTTTTCTTAAAATTTCCAAATGACTCTTGGATAAAATATCATGAAATCAAGTTGGTCCTTCGGTACAATTAACAACATTTTTTTAAAGCCTCTCTTAAGAAAAGTTATCGCGAAAATAAGACAAGTCAAGTCAAAATCCAACTTGAAAGATAAAAATCCAACTGATTTATTTCAAAACCGCTTACCTTTACGATGTGTATAATTGAAGATTTATTCGGAAGTAAGTAAAACCTTGAGCTTAAAACATTAATTAAATGACATAGTTTTTTAAATATTTTACAATGTACCGTTGAGGTTGAGGCGGCTGTGCCTTTTGGTTGTAATGCCTTCCTATTTCCGATCATTCTGTTTGTTGGTACCGAATGTAATTAGTTATGTTTTATTTATTGATCGTATAACATGTGGAAGGAACATCGTAATCATTTATTGTGGATTATCATTTATAATTTTAGTATAATGATTCCAGACCACCATGCGATGAATTTTCCTGTGGATTTATAAAAAAAAACATCTGCTGTTCCATACATTGTGACTGGTAACCGTAAGAGCAGCAGATGTTTTTTAAATGACCGACGGTAAGTGTCTTACCTGACGGGTCTAGAATTATATGAATTCAATATTCTCATTATAACACAACATTTTATGTTAATGAGTTTATTATGTAGTTTGGACCCCTAACTAGCATAGTAACCCTATTAAGGTCACGATTGGATTTTCTCCACAAAGTGGTACAAAAACCTTTTCAATAAAACTTGTAGAAAATTAAACATTAGAATTTTCTTCTTTATTTTGGGGTGTTATTAAATATCAGGTAACCAGCCCGTTACCATGGCAACAGTTTGTTATCTTTTAGTCCGGTTTCGGGATCTATGGAGCTGTAATTGTTTCAAGGATTCACGAGAGTCCTATTTCAGTAATATTATTTTACATCGACATTCGGGTGAAAGGGCATCGTAAACTTACTGTGGATTTAGTAAATGATTCTAGATCTTCAAAAGAAGTAATCTTTCGAGGGTAATTAAAATAAAATCTGCTATTTCATGTAAAACAGTCAACATGTATCAAAAGCAGATTATTTTTATAAACCAACGAAAAAAGTAAAATCCTGGTTATCGCATTTACCTACGAAAATATCATACAAAAATTGAATTGGTTAGCAAATTGCACCCATGCAGAGCAGGGTGGACCGCTAGTTAAATATGAATATCGACTCCAATTTAAATTGAACCATAAAATGTAAATCAGGCATTTAGGTCACACGTCATTAGTATATGCCAATGTATTCGACGTTCACTTATTTAATGAGAATATATTTCGCTGGGAAGCAAATGCATAAATGTACCTAGATAATATCAATCTGGGACTGCTAGCAAGATGGAGCGATTGCAAACTAATGCCTAAGTATATTGTTTATTCATGATGAAGTGAAAATGTTTTTTCTTAGCGTCATGGATTGATATAACATAATTAATAGAGTACCGATTATCGTACCGATTTTTGACAGATTTCTTTGTCAGCGAGAAGAAATCTGTCAAAAATCGGTCTGATAAACGGACAAAAATCCGATAATCGGCTTATCCTCTAAAATACAACATTTTGTCGCAATCTCATTTTAGCGACAATCAATATAAAAATTGTAGGTAAAATACATGTCATTATTATCCCTATTTCAGCGTAATCGGTTAAATAAAGGCATTTTTGATAGTTGTGGGTGACAAGATTCCTAAAAGTTACTAATATTGCCCCTATATCTGATTAATTTCGTTTCGGATCGAAAACAGTCGACTAGTTCTTCTAAGTGTTGGCGAGCTTCATTTCCTAGTCGATTTTTTGTTAAACTCTACTGTTGATTCTGCTTTTCAGGAGCTGAAATAGTTGAAAATAGTGTGGCTTGTTATAAATGACGACGAGTTTGTTGTTCAACTTTTCTCTACGCCTTTTTCCCGTGGATGTAGCTAGAACCAAATTTTTTTATCAAAATCATTGTGAGGCGCGAAAAATAAAAGTCGCTTACGCCAGCAAGAGTTATCTTTTAAATTCGAGTTAGTTTCTAACACGTGTTAGAAACAAACTCGAAGTTAGAAGAAAACTCTTAAGTTTTTTTTTACAAAATAGGCACGTGCAGTTTTGTAAAAAACTTGAGTTAAGTTTAAGCCGGTCTTAATACCCGATAAGTAAAGTAACTACACATTCTACAAATAGATTTCTAAAACAATGTGAGGCAATTACACAATTCTATAAGATTTCTCAAAAATACTGGAGCCAATTCTGGAATTTGGATTTAAATTCCAGACCGTATTTCTCCCAAACATTTAAAATATAAATAAAATAGATAGTCTAAGTAAGGAACAAAGAAACCATTACTCACACTATATATTTAAGTCTAAAAGCGTAACGTAGCGCTAAAGCAATGGAAGCTAAATAAATCGAGACGAAATAAAATATCTGTGGAAACGTTGTTACTAAACTAAATTACTAAATTATTGAATTTTAGGTAGACGTAAATTGTTGAATTCTAGAAGTGAGTAATTGTGTTGCTAGGTTTAAAAATACGTATTTTATTTATAGATATGGCATTTGTGGATAAGCTTCAAATGAAATAATTGTACATATAATCATTACGAAAAACCCTAAAATATAAATTTGAGTAAAACAGAAGAAAAAAAAAATATTATTGTAATTTGTATAATTGATAAATTTTATATTAATTACTAACATAAATTACGACTTTATTTTATGGTCCTTTTTATGGTATTTTTGGTCCTTTGTTACCTAAACATTTCGTTTTATCTACTTACCTCGCAAGTTTACTGAACTATACTTATTGTTTTAAACTTATTGGTTTCAACAGCTCCATTGTATGTAGGTAAGAGGTTATTAAAAAATAAATACTAAAAAACAAACAAACGTATTATTAAAAACTAAAGCTAACCATGGTTCCGTCAACAACGTTTATTAAAAAGATCACTTTCTCTCAATCATTTATATAGGCACTTTAATAATCAAAGTCACTCAAAATAACTCATTTTGTGCTTTTACAAGCTTTTCTTTTTCATCTTTCATAACGTCTGGTGATCAAAGCTTCACCAGCTGTCACTCCTTGGCGGTGGTGCTGGAGGCCTGAAAAAAGGAATTTAGATAAGTAATCAAATCTTGGTCCTATCGTTAATTATCTTTATTTTAATCCTATACTATTTACTGCCCGCGACTACGCACCCGATTTTGTTTTATTTGTCTGTTTTTAAGCTTTTTTGTAATTTTGTAGGATGGCTGACAAGCCGACGATCCATCTGATTTTAAGTGTTTACCTCTGCCTATAGACATTTGCAAAACCAGAGGCCTTGCAAATGCCTTGCCATCCCAGAGACAAAGATGAAACGTCTCAAGTTCCTGTCATTTCACTGGCACCTAAACTGAAACGGTGCTTCGCGGCAGAAGTAAGTATGGTGGTAGTACTTCCCCAAACGAGCTCCTTCACAAATAGCTCTACTACTACTAAACGTACACGGAACAACACACCAGAGTTTCATCACAACTTAATTAATGGCTTAGAACATAGAGCACAACATACAAACCATTTTAATAGTTACACTTACCCAGGCGTATTCCAATTACTGCCGTCACATAAAGCTGTAGTTGGAGTTTCTTGTTGTCTGAAAAAATAAGGTAAGGCAATCTGTGGCAGTATCGGTAAAAACATGGCTGATGAAAAGGTACACTATTGTCGAGTACCACTTATGGTATACTTGACTGCCTCGTTAGCCCAGTGGCCCTGGCCTTAAGAGCGTCTACTAGGCTGAGAGGTCTTAGGTTCGATTTCCAGGTCGAGCAAAGTGTAATTGGGCTTTTCTATGAAATCCTCGGTAGCAGCTTGAAGTTAGAATTTGTGCCCGGTTAATCGCAATAGGCTCGCGCCCTATTACATGGGACCTAAAACATATTGGCGGACTGTGGGTGTACTTTGGTACACCTCTGCCTAACCTTTCGGGGAATACAGACGTAATGGTGTACTTTACTTTTACGTAAACGAAGTCGCGGACAGAAGCTAGTTAATCAAAAGTCCATACCAAACCATCTACCAGGTAGAATCAAATGAAAGTCACATAACATAAACAGCTTTAAATGGGCAAAAGTCTGAGCTAAACTTACCCAGAGCCCAAGTTGGCAAGCGTCAGTGCCTCGTGTGCCCTAATTTTCCTTCCGTACGCGCGCCAAAGTTTGACACACAGCGGAGTCAGAGCGGCGCACCATGATATCCCCAGGAAGAATCCGCAGACCCACCAGCCGTGCTGAAAATGTTGTGAAGGTGCTTGTTTGTTGGTATTCATACAGTGTATAGCAAATAATAATTTATTACTCTGGTCGGCAAACTGTGGGTGTACATTTGGTACACCTCTGCCTAACCCTTCGGGGAATACAGGCGTGATGGTATATTTATTTTATTTATTTATACTCTGGTCGATTTTACCAAACAATTACAACTATTGTCATTTACTCCCTAGTTTACAACTATTTGATTTAAACCTTGTCTAATAGCCGGTATAGCTATGGATATGGTATACATTGTCGGTTTTTAAATATGTGACTAACCCGCCGTTCCGTATGGACAAAACGTTGCTATCTAAGAATTAGCAGAAAATAAATTGTAGAATAGCTATTTCTGGAAGAGTAAATGTGTTAGAATTTCATTCTAGGACATCAGCTTCGCTGAAACCACCAAAGCTGTTTGGTAAAATCGGCCCTTATAGATTAATAATTAGTAAAACCTAGGTTTTTATTAGTCAATTAAAAAAAAAAAAATATTATCCGAGTCGCAATCGTTGGAAACTCGCAGTGTCGGAGTCATTTGCGTTTCTGGCAAACTGACTGATTATCTCTTTGCTACACCACTCATATAATTGTGACGTTACAAGATCTACTATATGAGTAAGTTAATCAAGTAATCCCCTTACCAAAGACGAAACATATTGAGAGCACAGCAAGGTCCTCGCGGCCGCATACACAGTATACAACGGTTTACATCGAGCTGCGTGCTTGCCAGTCGATATGAGCACGTGTGTCCGCCATCCAGCAGCATGAGAGACGAGGCGGGATATGTACATTGACACTTTCTGTATAAGTCAACAGCTAATTATTACTTTTTGTTATTTATGCAGGCACTCCTGATCAGTTTCCTAAAGAAACATGTTTCAGAGAAATTGTAGTAAATTCTTCCATAAAAATCTACCTATTTATTTAGTCAACCTGTATAGTCCTAATGCTAGGCAAAGTTCGGCCATAGCCTCCAGCTTCTCCCTGTGTATTGCCTACTGTGGCTGATTGGCAAGAGAAGACAACAGAACAAATGTCTACAGGTCACCCGCCACCTTTTCTTAGGCTTCCCTCAGCGATGACGCCCATCTACCGGCACCAATTGCGTGACGCAAGAGCAATCTACTTAAGCTTTCATTATCATAAGGAATTTGAACTGATCTAAAAACTTGCCTTCTGAGCAATAACATCGCCTTGGTTGTCGATATAAAACTGCGCTGTATGGATGTGGCTTAACGAAATGTTTAGTTTTCTTCTAAAAGGCAACAGTTGAAGTTCTAGCTCCGTCAGTTTGAACACCACGTCTGCTCGCAGCTGTTCTAGTGGTTTGATGTTCGTGAGATATAGTCTCTGCGTTCTTGTGGCTGAAAAATGTTAAGAAGTTTTTGGTTAAGGATTCCAGAGTCCAAGATATCAGGGATCTACGTCATATCAGCATTGTAAAATTTTGACAATGGATAGAAGAATTTAAGGCTGCCGTCTATAAGCTTAAAGGCCGCTAAATGACATTTGGTCATTTTTCACTTTTTTAATGTAATGGTATTAAAAAAAAATTCTCTATCGATCTGTCTAGGAACGGTTATTCTATCTTTTACCGTTATCAAGATATATATTTTTAAAAGGCTGCTAAATACAAAAAAATAATAATTTACATCGCTTAAAGGTCGCTAAACAGCACAACTAGATTAGAAGGCAGCTATGCTACTTTAACGTTTGGATCGATTGAACATTTTTACTAGGAACGCTTAGCTATAGAACAGTTATTATTTAACAATTAACTAAAAGGTAGCAAAAGTATTTTAGCGGCTTTTTGCCTTGGTTACATTGGAGTATAATACCTCGCATAGACTAAACTAAAAGGCAGTTATACGCTCTTACCGAACTAAAACGCAGTTAAAATCATTTAGCGGCCTTTAAGCGTTGTAGTGTTACTACTTTTACAATTAATAAACTATTACAGAAAGCCTTATTACACCGTACGTAAAGTAAAATAAATATTTTCTTCTGTGTCTTGCATAACAAAAAAGCCGTTAAACAACAAAACATCGCTAAAAAGCTGCAAACTGCACAACTCCAACGCCACTCATAGGGATTTTTCCGGGGTGCGGGGGACGCGCTAGGACACGCACGAGAAGAAGGGCTAGTCTAGCCGGCCAGTTTAGTGCAAACCAAGACAAAAATAGTAATGTTGATAGTCGTGGCAGTCTAATAAAATGCTTACAGAGGCATGTAAAACCGCGAGTGACGCAGTTTTAACTGTGTATAACCGATGCATTGCGCACGGCGTTTTTCCTAAAATTTGGCGATGTGGCTTACACGAATAATTCCAAAGAGCGGCGACAAGCCCTCGGACGATTCACCGTCGACGCGGTACTTTCTGTAAGAGAAACTGTTACCTTATCCGAATATAAATAAGTACTTGGGATCTTCCTCGATATTTCTGGGGCTTTTGATAACGCATGGTGGCCTATGCTACTACTTAAAATGAAAACCCGTGGTTGCTATAGAAACATCTATTCTCTGCTTTCTTCTTACTTTCTAAATGGCTCCGCAAAGCTCAAACTTGACATTATTCCGCATCAAAGTCGCTAACCATGGGATGTCCTCAAGGTTCGGTTCTCGGTCCTTATTTATGGAATTTAGGTTTTGACGATTTTCTCGCGATTCCGCTACCATGCGGCTGTTCTTTAACCGGTTACGCGGATTACGGCCTTCTCAAGTCCAGCCCGAGTACTCGACTGTATGAGCACAGTCGAGTACTCGGGCTGGACTTGAGAATTTAGCTGATACATGCCTACGTTTAATATCTCAGTGGGGCGATCGAAACCGTTTAACCTTTGCACCGCAAAAAACGTATCAACTTATGTTAAAAGGTGATCTTAAATCATGGCCTGGTATTAAATTTAATAACGTTCCCGTTAAACGGAAACAATCCGTATGCTACCTTGGTTTGGTCTTAGAGAAGAACTTTTCATTTATTGACCACATTAAAACAGTCGGAGAAGAAGCCAAAAAGATTTTTTATGCCCTAACGAGAATTTCTAAAGCTACTTGGGGTCTGTCTTTCTTAACTTTGAAAACTATTTATGGAGCTACCTAAAATTATTTATGGAGCTACCTAACTAGGTTGTATGTGCACCTGTTTGGGCCGATAGGGCCACCATAGGGGCGGTACGACATAAATTGCTTCAAAGCCAACGGTTAGCTTTAATATTTTTATGCAAAGCGTATAGGACCGTTAGTACTGAAGCACTACCAGTACTGGCAGGTGTACTTCCAGTCGATCTCGAGGTGCAGCGACGTGCTGCAATGTACTATTCCGCGCGAGAGACCATGGACGCAGACTTTCTAACTCAATGTGACCGCGCTAAGATCTCTAAATTATTTAAACCGCAGACTGACGTCTGGGAGGAACTTTTATCTGAATGGCAATGTAGATGGGATAATTCCATCAAGGGCCGGCACCTCCATCAGTTCTTTCCTTCAGTTCGTGAACGGCTGGCCAGAACATGGCTGGAGGTGGACCACTGTGTTGCCCAATTTCTCACAAGTCATGGCAACTTTAAGAGTAAATTATTTTCTTTAAGCTTGTTGCATCTCCTTTGTGTCAATGTTCTACATCTGACTGTGAATATGAACAATCTGCTCATCACATCTTATGGGAGTGTATCCTTTGGCAGAATGAGCGAAATATTATGTTAGATAGGTGTACTGGTTACATCCGGTGTTGTTTATTACGCGGACCTTGTAGAAACTAGAACAAATTTCCGTGCGTTCAGGCGTTTTTACCATACCTATTACTGGAATCAAATGTAACAGTTCACATTAGGACCCACTAGGTTAATGATAATTGCAATCCGTGGTGCTTGGCAATCTGGGCTTCTCCCAGTTGTAAATAATCCCTTTGTGCCTATTGGCCGAATTCTGTTCTGTCTCCTGCTTCTTTGGAGGGAAGTGGAAATTATGTTTTTCTTACTCCTCCGCTAAATCTTTTTTGATTAATTTCATTGCGGGATCCAAGACAGTTGAATCGTTTCTGAGGGACTCATCGAGCTTCATTGTCTCGGCGCATTTCTTGTGGTCGCCACTGTTGATTCTGGCTTACAGAAGTTGCAGTGGTTTGGGAACAGTGTGGCGGGCTTGTGCCATTAAAACAAGTCGTGGCAAACATACTAAAACCGTAGCATTTGATCGAAAGTTATTAATACAACACGTAGAGTGTTTTAATTCTACAGAACCCCATTACCGGCGAGCACGCCCCACTACGTAGATATATACCGAGTGATGTTAACATTACCTTAATGCAGATTTTTGTACAAAACATCCTAACTTAACTGTTTCCTATGAGCTATACCGATCACACGTCAAGAAAATGAATATATCTTTCACGAGACTTGGGAACGAAGAATGTGAGGTGTGTGAAGGATATGATTTGCATAAAAAGCAAACTTCTCACGATGTACTTATAGAATTAGTTGCTGAATGTGATATTTGTGTTAACTGGGCAAGGCATAAAGAAAAGTACACTAAGGCTAGAAACCTGTATGAATTCCATAAAACCCAAGAGCAAAGTTCTTCCCAGATATTCTACAGTACCGACTTAGAAAATGTGATAATGCTACCGCGACTTGACACCTTTAAGGCAGTAATTTTCTGTAATAGACAAATAGCTTTTATTCAAACTTTTGCTCCTTTAGGCAAAATAACTCTTGAATCAAAACCACTTACAGTACTTTGACATGGTGCATTATGAGTGCATTTTATCATTTTCTGCTACGATACCGGGACATACGGACCATAAATATATTATGTGCATGCCCGATAGTTTTGTGGCAATAAAGAACTTGTGTTTGCAAAAACTTTGTTTAATTACATAAGTTAACGTTTAATTTTGCAGGATTCGAACAATACAGATGTGGATAGTGCTAGCCTAAAAAGCAGTTATATGAAAAGGTTTAATAATTAACCGCCTTTAAGTTATGCATAGCTGTATTTAAACTTGTTAAAAAATCTTGGAAGAGAAGCAAAGCGATATCTACTTGGCTAAAAGGCGGCTATAAGTAATTAGCTGCTTTTTTGTTATGGATAAGATCAATATAATAACATTCGTACTAGGTTTAAAAAACGCAAAATAACATAACTGCTTTATAGCTATGTAAATATTAATAATTTCCTGTCTCAAAAAAATACCTTTGGCAGTTATTAATAAATCCATAACTTAAAAGCAGTTATGATTCTTTAGCCGCCATTTAGTTCTGCACACTTGAAGCGAGCCTTAAAATTTTACAAGGTTAGAAAGGAAAATGTGTATTTTTTGACATTATTATTAATATTTTACAAAATCAACTTACTTCATGAGAAAGTTGAAAAAAATACCTTTTTTTTGGTATATGTTAACATGACAAAATGTTTATAGATACTGAGGAGCATCGGTTTGAAAATTTTGCCGCGTTTTTCGGCTCTAGCTCAAAATAAGAATTTGTCATTTAGCGGCCTTTAAGCTTATAGACGGCAGAAGGTATGTACTTGCTAGCCTGATTGCAGGGCATTTAAAGCTAATCCTTGTAATTAAAAAACGTTCAAAAGCTTCAATCTTGTTATACAATCTTGTTTCAACCACAATCAGTGTCAAAAATGTAGGTAAACAGGCTAAATTTTGACAGACTAAGACTGAGATTAGACTGACTGAGATTACGAACGTTGCTATAAGTTATTAGAACCTTTTTGATATTTGATAAGACCAGCCGTCACACTTGAACTTACACGGGTAAGGTACTTTTGTACTTGATCCTTAAAAATCCACTGACACTAGCTAGTACGCCTAACTTCGTAATTACAAATCCCTCTATCTATAGATAGATCTGGTGATCTTACCCCATATCTTAGTGTATTATGCAAAGTGTTAACAAAAAAGACGAGATGGTGTAGTCATGTTCATGTCACATCTACGTCACACCTCTGCCAAATCCTTTGTGTTGCCCTTGTCACGTTCTTTGACGAGAGGTTAGGCAAGCCTTCCAAACTTAGGCAATTATTATGAAGGATACGCATCGTGTTAATGACGTTTAAAGGGGTAGTGGGTTAGGGCAGTAATTAAAACAAATACCTAATTGGATAACATAATTAAATTCTCCTGATTGAATTTTGGTCATAGCGCCCTATGTGTATAAAGACTAATCAAGAAGAGATATTACAGGGCACAAGTGCAGCATAGGTGCACTTCCACTTCCCGTAATCTTAAAGTCTGATAGCACGACAATCCGACAAGACTGGGGAGAGATTACGGACACGGTTTTCAAGCCACGAGATTGTTACACCACCAACCTCCAAACTCTGGGCTGCTACTGAGAAATTTCTTTAGAAAAAATCTAATAACACCTTGCCCGTTCTGAGAATCAAATCCAGAGCCAGGATTTGACTTGAGTAATGAGAAATAGCTTTCTTACCTAAAGTTTCCAATCTTCCAGCAGTAGTCAAATCTGTTACTTGTGCTGCTATATTTTCAAGTTGGTCCACTAGAGACGGCAAGTCTTTTCCAACCACTGGAACGTTGTAATCCATTCTGAAAGCGAAAAACAGATTTCTATGTTTGTCACGTTTTAGCATGGCGATAGCGACAATTGCCCTTTCTCTTATATCTCTTTATTTATACCGGTTTATTAGTGATTTGATCTTCACAAAGAAGATTGGTTACATAAGCCACATGCGAGCTCACGAACGATAACTACAGTGAAACTGAAGCAATCGCCTTGTCCGGAATCGGTCGGATCACATCATATTTGCTATCAATAAACTAAGAAGAAGATTAGTGAAATACATTATGTAGATGTCGATTCAGAACGTTAACAAACTTTGTTTTCGTTTCTGAAATGAAGAATGCTAGAAAATTTAAATGGGTCTAGTAGTAACTAGACGAGACGACACGATTCAAAAGGAAGTGTTCAGAAGACTTCGCTTACTACAGAATTATATCGTGTAATATTGAAAACCTCTTACCTATATTTAGCGATATTAACATCAGAAACAATAAGCATTTCGTGCAATAAACGGCTGAAGTTCACTGATATTGTCTTCAAGAGTCCAACGTCTATAGAAGAGGCAAGTCTTCCAAAATCATTCTGTAGTTCCTCCCATTCAAAGTACGAGGTTTCTTTATTAACATCAAGAATTTTGTCCAGTTGAAAGACGACATAAGCTGGTCTGTCTTTTTCACAGTCCCTGAAATATTCTGTCATTGTAATTCGATACTACAGTAGCAGGGATTTGAATTTGAATTAAAGACTTATTTTAATTTTAATATAAGATTACATTTATGTTAGTAATGATCTAACGTAAGTACATATGAATGTATGGATCTTAAAATGAAAAGTCTGAAATCATCAACCCGCCTTCAGCAAAGCATGGTGATCATTGCTTGTGCGTTTCTCTGTATAAGAAGGGTACAATATTATTATTAATTACTGGTCTGATTAAAATTTATTTTCCCTGATAAGAAGCGACGCTGTTGCCCTTAAATTTTACGTGGAGAAAGTCGCGGGTATGAGCTAGTCAAAAATCAAATTAGGTAATAAATTTTAGAAGAAAAATGAAGAGATTACCTGATTACATCTTTGACAGAGACATCAATAGTAATATTTTCAAGTTCTCTGAACATGGCATCAAAGATTCCTTCATTGTTTGGCAACAGCGGTGACGGTCTATCTAGTAAATCTGACAGAGTTTCATACTGAGAGTCCCATAAGGCGTGGCATACGTATACCTATAATAACGAATTATATTTATTACACACTAGGTACTTCTCCTGTTTCGTAGGTGCGTTTTACAAATACACAAAATTCCAGACCTGGAAAAACTGCTTGCGTATAAATATTTGAACCGTTCGGGAATCGCACCCGCAACACTTAGTGCAGCGAAGTCACATGCACTGATATAGTGCTCCTAACAATAACTGGGGCTATAGGTACCTATGGATATATTGTTTTAAACTGTTTTGAAATTCCCCAATTCTAAAGGCCTGCACAAAGTCTTTGAATTCTTAAGCACTTATGATTTGAATTTTGTTTATTATGTTTAAAAAGGCCCGTCAATGTTTGAGTTGATATTAAGAGAAGTAAGGAAAAAAACAATTTTGTTTTTTGTAGTTTCTTATAGCCTATACAAAAGCTTAGCGGATTTTACAATCTATTATACAGGAAAAGTTTTTAACCAGTGCGTAAATGTTTTTTGGTAGTTCAGTGTCAGTAATAGAACAAATTTCCGTGTTCAGTTAAAAAAAAAAAATAAAAAAAAAATCATCCTTATCCGAGTTTGAAATAAGCAAAACATGGACATAATCTATTCGCCATACTATCAATGAAAACTCGCGGCCGCCGCCCGGGCGCATGGCTGGGGTGAGGGGGTGGGGAATGCGCTAGCGCCGAGTGACAAAAAAATATGGTTTTTAAGTAAACATGTTTCGTAAGCGATAACTTTTTTTTTAGTACTAAGACATATCAAAATAAAATATACGTGTTTAATAAAACGTGTTGAAGTTTATTATGGCAAAATTTACGCACTGGTTAAATTTTTTTCCTGTATAGTAAAATACACCTATCGTAATACCATACGGAAACTACACAAAGCGTTTATCTAGAAAATTATCTTGTTAGGTGAACAGCCATAATAATATGCAGTAACTTACATAACTTGAAACTTAAGTAAGAACAGTATACGTTACAAATAACACTGTAGATGAACTTAGTACTCAAAGTTAGTATCAGTAGACGCATGTTGTGAACAACTTGCTCAGTTGCACATTGTAGTGTTACAAACGCCTTCAAAGAAATTCTTAGCAATACACACGAAAGCGATTTTCACAACTCGAAGAACAAAGGCGTTTAAAAAACCGTTTTCGCCTCTTTGTTTATTGTGCGTGGAATATGGGTGTAGTTGTGTTTTGTTTTTGTTTTAACTTACTTCTGCATGACCAGCTATGAGGAACACTGCTGATACAATGCCCCAGAGTATGAGAGACGCGAGGCATAACCAGACTGCTGAGCTGGAAAATTAAATTTATTTTATAAGATATTATTTTCATTTTATAATATTTCACGAGCTATGCTTGGTAAATTGAAAAGTGTTTCCTTTCTTTTTAATCTAGAAATCTTCATTCAGTTGCCAACAATAAATTTACAAATTAATACAATCGGTTAATTAACTCAATAGTAGAAGATTTAAGCTTGAAATTATCAATCCGGCTTGAGCAAAAGTGGTGATCAATGCTCTTGCTGACTCTGTATGATAAGAGGTATCTGCTCTGCAGTGGGACAATTATAGGCCGTTGTTATTATTATCATCATTTTATTTTATTTCACTCCAAAGGAGAATGGTAGTAAAATTATTTTTTTAAATATCATACGTACATACAATTACGCCTGTATTACCCGAAGGCTTAGACAGAGGTGTACCAATGTACCTCACATGCACAGTTCGCCGGTATGTTTAGGTCCCATGTGATAGAGCGACGAGGACGAGCCTATTGCAATCCTTACTAATATCCTTATCCTTACTAATATTATAAATGCGAAAGTAACTTTGTCTGTCTGTCTCTTCTTTACGCCTAAACCACTGCACCGATTTCAATGAAATTTGGTACAGATGTAGTCTGGGACCCGAGAAAGGACATAGGATAGTTTTCATCCCGGAAATCCCCTGGGAACGGGAACTATTAATCCACGCGGACGATGTCGTGGGCAAAAGCTAGTTTTAAAATAAATGGGAAAATAAAGGTCAAACTTACACTTTCAAAGTCCTTCTTGCATGATTCTTGGCGCGACCACAACCACAAAGCATGCCTAGTGTAATAAGCACCATAACAAAGCCAAACGTTACAATGCATGCTGAAAATATGCTAGTTAATTAATTATTTTCAAAAAGAGATAAAATAAATTAGTGCATGCACCAAATAAAAGGCGTTATTTAATAAGATATTAAGCATTATTGGTATACATATATAACAATATTAAAAAGCGCTGCATTTGTTTGGCATATTATTTTTAAAATGAAGCGTTTATTATTATTACAGAAAAACCACTTTTTTTTGTTACCCGTAATGTAACAAAAAAAAAGTGTGGTTCTTTTATCTTTTTTATCATGCCATGCAAACTACTCAAAAGCTCAATTCGATTAAAAATATATTGGGTAGGTACCTTTGTCTGAATATTGATCAATAGATTCTACAGACGTTGGGTTTCAGAATTCTGGGATGATTACTTACAAAAATTAAGCAAGCCTCAAAATGCTTTTTGAACTTAAGCGTTCGGTGTCTAAATGCTGTGGAGCGGTGCGGGATTCGTACTGCCCACAGACGGCTGTTTTTTAATATAATAATTGACCGGTCGAGAGCACTGTGCGACACTGGTACACGCACAATTTCAGTACGACAAAATATGTAACTGTCGTTTGACGTTGCATGCAAAAAATACAACCGTCCGTGTACTGCCGGCTTATTCTGTAAGAAATCTCCCTCAGTGAATTAAGGTGAAGAGAGACTGGGCTGTCACTATACGATGCTAGGGATTGACAAGTCGCCACACGCTCACTTCACGGAAGGAGGGTTTTACAGAATAACACCTTTGTACGAAAAAGCCACAGAGCACAGAAACTCGTTCACGCGTCGATTTTTTGCTCAGTGAGTATGCAAGGCACTTGTGAACGATTGTATCTCTGCAACTATTACATACGTAGATTCTCAGCAACCTACTTCATTAGGTAAGTTCCAATACAAGGCAAACTTTACCTAACATAAGTGTCCACCTCGCGAACTCATATCTTTGCACTCTCTCGAGACTCGCCTCCAGTTGTCTCGCAATAGTGTGCAGTCCCGACGTCAGATGGCGCACTATGTCGCTAAGGATTTTAGCTGAACTGTGGACCGCTTCTCGACGATTCTCTACGTCTCGGAGAATATCTGTTGAAATGTACAAAATATAAGTAGTCATGATTGGCATTTAATTTGTAAGCTATATTCTAATTTAGTTTCTAAACGAATTATTTAAGGTATAATTTAGTTTGAATGTTGTTGATAAAGAAGTAGGTATCCTGCTCACTTGTATGCTAACTTTTCATTCGCTCCCCATCTTTCAGGCAGTAAAGTAGGTACTTATGGATACGAACAACTACTATTGTGAGTCAGCCCTGAAATATGAAAAAAATAACAGCTGTTCTCTACAAAAATATTCTACGAGTACATAATTACACAAAATTGCATGAACGGCAATTTACTTTCGCAGTTGTTGTTACATTTGTTTTGTTTCTCGTAAGTATAATAATATTTGCCAAAGCATACGAAAAATGGATAAATTGCAAAAAAAAAATGGATTTTCTATTCTTAGCAATTCAAATTTTTGAAGTTGGCGAGATGACTTTAACTTGTCACATTTAAAAATAAGACCAAAAATAAAGAAAATAAAAGTTGTCCTATTTCTTACCTTCTCGAACGAGTGTGGTCTGCGCCAATATGGCCGACGGCAAAGTTCGGAACTCTTGCCGTGCCGTTGCTATCGCTCGTGTCAAATTGTCCACCCCTAGAGTACGCAGTTCCAATAACTGCTTCTCGTGTAGAATCTGAAATAGTAAGTTATGATTGGAGATCTGATATTCAGATACATATTTACCTAAATTTCAGGTGTTGGAAATAATATGGAAAGGGCTTTTGTATTGAAAAACTATATAAATACTTTGCTAGTGAAAAAAGAAATTTAGGTAAACCATCTTTAGGTGCACCCAATTATGACACGCAAGTTAATTTTAACAATAGTGTTACCTACTGAAATAAGTCTATAAATGAGGTGGACAAATACGTAATTCTTTTAATCCCTTATGTGATATTCAAGTTACGACTTTAAGTCAAGTGCGTTAATGTATTTTTTACAATGACAAGATAAAAAGTGCCAGCTTGCGGGCGGCGCGCTGGCCGCAAACAATTGGTTTTCTCGAGTGTGTTCTGTTGCTATGTGCAATTATTATGCTTACCAAATCAAACTTCATTTTCAGCTCAAGGGAATGAGTGTTGATAGTATCACAGAGAGGCGAATCCTTCAAAGTACAATGCTTCTTGAGATTTTCCAGCTGTCGAGCCAAGTCTCTGATTCTGTCAGAAGCTGCAGATGCTAGAGACCCAGCTTTGATGCTCACGTCTCTTAGAGACGATATCTTCGTTGACAGGTCTTCAGTTTCTGAAAAAAAACAACTGCCAATGAATAAATGGTCGTATTACATGGATCAGAAACAATCCATGAAAAAATATATTTGTATTGGTCCTATATTTATGTTTATAAATTTTGGTTCCAGAAAATTACACAAATTTTCAACAAAAAAAAAATCAAATAATGTTTGGTTTTAACGCCCTCATTACCAAACTAAATAATATATTAGATAATCAACAGAATTATTTTGAATTTGCCTGTAAGATTGGAATAGTCATACCTATCAGTACCGACCTTAGATTTCAGACGGATATATTGCACAGTAATCACAGCACACTACTTACGATATACCCAAATTAAATAGAGAGAATATTCAAGTAAGTACACGTATAACAAAAAATCATACCTGCAATAATATCTGCCAAAGAGTCGAAGACTAGATCAATACCGCTCTCTGAAGATATAGCTTGTTGAATCGGTTCTCCTAACAGCGATTCAACGTCTGCAAATGAACAAAGAAACGATTAATCATCTGGAATTCTAGATTCTAGTTTATCTGGCCAGTAATTCCTAATACATTCACTAGCTTTTGCCCGCGACTTTCCCCGCGTGGAAATTTTAACCTGGGTTAAGTAACGTTACTGCTCCGCTGCCGTGTGTCGAAGCGTCATGTTATACATAACAAAAAGCCACAGTGACAGTCACAAATAACGTGGCTTTTTACGGGTAAAAGAATTTTCGAAATCGGTTCTGTTGATCCAGAGATTACCCCCTACAACCTTACAAACTCGTATGCATACTAAATTAGTATACATAGATGAATGGTCGGGATAGTTCTCAGCATCTAATTTCATATAATTTTAAGGGTTCATAGTTTTAAAATCCGGAACATTTTTAACACCACTTTTTGCCTATAAGTCACGAAGACGGAGTTTTTCTCAAGATTTATGCTATGTAGGAATTTTAATTTTGGCACAATTTTAGTTCTTGGTGTCGCGCACACATATTGCACATGGTCAAATACCTGTGTTAAACTATATTTGGAGGTATGTAATCTTAAGAAAAAATCAGTTTTACTCAAAACATTGTTGTTTTTCCTTATGAGTAAAGATACCTAAGATAATATAAAAGCTAAGGTAAGGCATATGGATAAACACAATCATAATATAGGTAGAATTCTAAATTCAATAAACTAAAAAAAAACAACTTGCAAAAGGCATCAATTCTCGTTTAGATTAAAAGGAAAATGAAACCTGATAAATGAAAACCAGAATTTATTAAAATTGCAGATGCAATTGAAATAAAAAACATAAGAATATTTTACACAAAAGGTCTACCACTAATTACTAACTGTGAATAGAATAGAATAGAAAATGCATTTATTTGTCAGAATATTGTACAAAGCTGTTATATAGACTATGTATTACGAGTATTATCATAATATTCTGCCGTTTCCGGCGTACAAATATGGTTTATAAAATTATTGGTGATGTGAAAATTTAATCGCCATAATATCCTACACAAAACGTATTGGTAATATTTTATGAGTCTAAAACTCTCTTTTAATCCTGTCCAGCCCAATTAAAAACCTCTGAATTGAAAAACGACCAGTGTGATTTTCACACAAAAAAAATAACCGTAGCGCTTCATAATGGCTAGGTCGTTAGTGCTACGTACGTAATCTACATAACTTGGTATTAGTATTAAAAAAACGAAAACCAAAGCCTCCCATAATATGCGTATATGAGATTTCCTGAAAACTTAATTAACACGGATTAAAAATCTTTGAACAAGGTATTTCTTACTAGATACTACTATTAAAAATGCGAATGTTTGGATGGATGGAACTTTATTACTCAATAACACCAGAATGGCTAAATAGATTTGGATGAAATTTGGCACAGAAGTAAAAGATGGCTTATAGAATAGCCAATAGGCTGCTTTATATCTAGTTAATGGCTATAGGCTCGCCCCTTATTACATGGCACTTAAACATACCGGGGCGGACTGTAGGTGTACCAATGTACACTAATACCTAACCCTGCGCTGAATACATGCATGATGGTATGTGTACTATAAAAGAGAAATACATAAACTTACTCTTCAAATCCTGTTTATAAGCATGCAGCACAAGATCCACAGGTGGTACCAGACTGTGATGCAACTCCCGTGCAGCAGCAGACAGCCAGGAGGCGATGTCGGAACACGCACAGCTTACTACGTTGCGGCCGTCAGACGCTGCCAGGCGGGCCTGCTCGTTGCTTACCGCCATGCCTGATATCAGGACGCTGGAATTATAAAGAGCATTTATATTTAAAAAAGTGGGGAACATTTTACAGATCCAGATATAATATAGGATATTCTATTTGGGGAATCAGACCTTTCATAATACTACCTATAGCTACAATTATAACGTACTTATTAGCGTAGGGTATTTTAAGAATCCAGGTTTGCGCATTTGTTCGAAAGATTCATCGCGGCCCTGGAACGCAAAGGGAATTAGGAAGAACACATATGGGTTTTAGTCAGTAAGAGTCTGACACTCCCTTCCATTCCGTCCGACGGAAAAGAAGTCATTTGATGATTTCCCACCCTTAAAAACGGGATATTTTAGGAACAGTCAGGAGTAAATATATTTACAGCGTATCTGGTGGCTGCAGGACGAAACTAACTAAAAATCGAATAAATAGCCCGCGATTTGAAAAGTATTATTTTGGGTTATTTATTTTTATTGCGTCTATAGTAATACACACCCTGAGAAAATGTCAAGGGTCCACCTCTTATAATTTAAAAGATACAGCCATGTAGGTAACAGACGAACGAACAAAACGGTCAAAGAGTGGAGTACGTTTTGGTATAGGCAACCAGATTCAATATTATTTATTTTTACTTTCTTATAAAAGTAGCTTTTAATTAAAATAAATAATTTGACTTTGACTATAAGTAATAGGGTTTCTGGGGGTTTCTGGCATCCTTTGAACACAAAACACCAGTATATAATATTCTAACTCCGTAAATCGCTTTTCTATTTAAAATTCACAACTGAATAGAAAGCAATGAAACCAAGAATCGGTAACTTTTTGTTCTATTACCTCGTTAACTGGAGTTCAGTTTTAATGAGCGTTGACGAACGAGGGAAGGTAAAAGAATTGGGAGCCCTGGTGGCATTTGTTCCTATTAAATTTAATAACCGTGGGAGTTATTCAAACTATGTATTGCTTTAGCTGTAGTACTTTAGGGTACGCAAATTGTTTTGGTCTTATTATGCCTTATGTCTTTTGTCTAGGTATTGTCTAGGTATTTATTTACTTATGTATTATGTCTAGGTATTTGATGCTCTTTTTTTTCTAGGAATACTAGGATTTTTTCCTGAATCTTGGATGGGTTTATGTGGTTTACAGACATATAAACAATAGAACCCAGATCAACTATGCATAGTATACTGCCCCGTTGGTCTCGCGGTCGCAAGTGCGACTGCTGTGCAAGGGGTCCCGGGTTCGGTTCCCAGGTCGAGCAAATAGTGTTATTGGGTTTTTCTATGAAATTCTCAGTAGTAGCTCGGAGTTTGGATTTGTGCTCGGTTAATGGCAATAGGCTCGCCCCCTATTACATCGGACCTAAATATACCGGCCAACTGTGGGTGAACATTGGTACACCTCTGCCTAACCCTTCGGGGAAAATAATCGTGATGGTAGTATACATATTTGTACTTGGTGGGAATCGACACGCAGCGCAGCAATTAAACGCTCAGCTACTACACACACAGTGTCGTTAAATGATGATTAAATTGATGATCAATTTATAAAAGCCTATAAAAGGATAACATATTAAATTTGACGCGGTAAAGTCACGCTTTACCGCGTCAAATTTAATATGTTATCCCATGGGGACCGAACATTATCCGGGATAAAAAGTATCCTATGTATTATTTTACACTAAAATCTATTACAGTGGCAAATTTCATCTAGATCTGTTCAGCCTTTTAAGCGTTAAAGAGAAACAAATATCCATCCATTCTCACAACATTTCTCATTTATAATATTATTGGTAGGATTAGTAGGATAAACATGAGTTATTTTTGTAACTCAGCAAGTCGGTAGGTAATAAATCCCACATCTTTAAAATACACTTTTTGATAAAGGCAACAAGATTCAATTTTTATAAAGATAACGTTTAAAAGTCACTTGCAGTGGTATAAATGATTTGACATTGACTTTGACACTATATTTTTTTATCGAAGGTTAATTCGCTAAAAATATATTTGTCGTGTTTTAATTCGAACAGGCTCTGTTTCGGTATAATAAATAAACCAAAAACTCAATAAATTATTGTAAATCAAGTTTTAAGGGCATGTTTCGACCGATGTATAGAAAAAAAACATTATTAAACTAAGGTACCATCACGCTTGTATTGGTAAGGCAGAGGTGTTCCGATGCACACTCACAGTTAGCTAGTATATTTATGTAATAGGGGGCGAGGCTGTTACCAATAACCGGGCACGAATCCTAACTCCGAGCTGCTACTGAGAATTTTATACATAGATAAACCCAATAACACTTTTTGTTTGACTAAAGATTCAAACCCATTACCTCTGGCGTAGCAGTCGCTCTTAGAACCACTAACCCAACGAGGCAGTTAAAAAACATTATTATTACTTTAATAATTAATAGGTATAATCCGGTTGACGATAAACAAATAATACTGGTTTGTTCCCGTGCGTCATATATTTATTATAAGTATAGTCTACTAGCTATATACAGCTATATACCCCGCGGCGTCACTCACTTTCAGATACGTCTTTAGTTACTGCTCCGCTCCCTTTGGTTCGTTGGCACCGTAATGTTATGTACGTATAGGTAAACGTTCTTCTTGAAATCCTGCGTAGTTTTAAAGATCTAAGGCTCAATTTTCAGCGGAATGGAAAAGAAGCGACTTTTTGCAACTAAATTCTATATTGGATAATGAACTTTACGTCAATAGTATAACATACAAACTAAATACTAGCCAAAAGTCGCGCAATTCCGCGGGAATGCGCGACGATTCCCGGGAAGACGCGTGCCTTTTTTAGTTCGTATGTTACACAATTGCCATAAAGTTCATTATACTATTCAATTTCATTGCAAAAAGTCACTTCCATTCCATTTCGCGGCGGTGGAAATTGAGCCTAAGCGTGCAGACGGACCGACGGCGCGAAGCGACTTTGTTTCGTACTATGTACGGATAACCTTGATCGATGAAAAGTAAAAGTTTTTTCTCAAATGGCATTAGTAGTTCCTGAGATTAGCGCGTTCATACAAACAAACTCTTTTGCTTTATATGTATGTGCGTTTACGTGTACGTTTTCTTCAGACCGATTCCGGCCACGGCGGCTAATCATAATGCAGTCTAGCCAAGTTCACAAGATATATTATAGTACAAATGCGTGTGCGCAAATACAAGTGAACTTCTTCTGCCCTAACTCTCATCGTCCGATGGGACAGCAATCCGCCACACCGTGTCGACGGCGCGTCCGTGTTCCACGCGCGCCTCAAAGAGATGTCAGCAAATTGGATGGGGCCACTGAGGGCCGATGCCTGCCGGGGCTGCGGGTTGTTCGAAAGAGATACCGCGCCCCCGGAACGCAAAGGGCACATGAAGGAACATAGACGGGTTTTAGTCAGTAAAAGTCTGACACTCCCTCCCGCCCCGCCCAGGGCGGGGGAAGTTATTTGACGATTTCCCGTCTATAAAAAAAAAAAAAAAAAGCAATCCGCCACAACCTGGGAGAGATCAGGCGTACCACCAACTTCCGAACTCCAGGCTGTTACTGAGAAATTTCTGATAGAAAAACCCAATAATACTTTTTGCCCGACCTGGGAATCGAACCCAGGAACCCACACTCGACAGTCGTACTCGCCACCACGAGACCAAAACGGGGCAATTCGGGGTTATTAATAATTATGATCGTATAGGATTCCTTTGACATCAAAACTTCTGCCTACACATACGACTCCCAGACTTCATTTAATCTAGCGGAAAAAATCTCATCTTAAAAGATTTTCCACAGTTTTTGATTGAAAAGGCAGATTTCCAACGTGATACACTGTCGACGTTTAATTTAACTTTCCAGAACTTTCCTACGCATTGCAAGAGGTTGGAAGTTTCTTACTGCGAACATTTCCACCCAAGTATGTTTTAAAATTAATTAGGTAGCACCCGCGCTGACGTGTGTAAACATGGAGATTGAATAAATTAGTTTTTAATCTATTTAAAGAAGGCTTTTGGAATAATTTGACTTGTGATAATGTGTTTACTTTTATTTCTTGTTTATATTAATATTCATCACATAGATATTATTAGATACCATTTGTGTAGCACTTAGGTACGTTTTTTTTGCATTGTTTGTGTGGAAATTTTTGTAACCACCAAATTGCAAAAAGTTGTCCGTGAAGTTTTTTGGTTGGTCTTCTCCATAGAGTTCTTTTAGACGTTTTAGAAAGAGCAACTAGCTTCAACTTTCTGACTAACTAACTAACCGACTTCTTGATAATTCAAAAGTGCCCAGTAGTAATAAGTCTCCTTAAAGGTTTTCTAAACCAACCGGTCTTCCGCCTTCTATGTTCTATGTTAAGGGGGTTTGGTTTCCGCACTTAGTCCTACAATGGACCATTGTGCGTGAGCCGTGGTGGGGGTTATTCCAGCCAGCCCACCTCCCTCCAAAAGCAGATCAGTCTTCCCGGTCTCCTCAGGGCGTCCGCAAGGGATTTTGGTGTTCCAAGGGTTCTTTGCGGATCTGGGCGACGCCGGTGCATTCAAGGAGCACGTGCGCCACCGTTTCTTCTGCCTCCATGCACGCTCTGCACAGAGGACTGTCTGTGATGCCTAAAGTGTGGAAATGTTTGTTCAGTGAGCAGTGGCCAGTGATAGTCCCCGCCACCAGTCGCAGGCTAGCTCTGTCAAGGCGCAGAAGGCGCCTGGTTAGGCCCATTTCCAAACATGGCAGGGCCTCCTTGGATTGCCTGCACCCTGGTGTCGAGGCCCACCACTCCTCTGCTTGTGTATGTGTGTAGTCTTTCAACCAGTTCCTAAGCTGATTGAAAGGAATGGGCACTATTGGTTCAGGTCCGAAGGCTTTCGTACTAGAACCCCTCCTGGCGAGTTCGTCAGCAGCATCGTTATCTAGTGGGTCTTCCGCCACTTATGGAAGGTTTTTTTTTTCGTGATGAATTTTCTCATGGGTACTACCCTTGTCTGGGGAAAACGGAGGAGTGGATCTCTTACTGACTAAAACCCTACTGTTGCTCCTGTAGCCGGGGGTCCAGTATTCGCTTGGCTGTGATCCGCGCTACCAACTGCTATTGGAATGCCATTGGAGGGCCCGTTCACCATTTGAGACCTGCCCTGGGATCCACGTTTCCTTAAAAAGGCGCGCCTAGAACACGTCGACGTTACAAACACTCATAGACTTAGTCCTTTAGCTAGTTCTTTAAGCCTTTGCTCATAACATAATAAAAAAATAAAAATACCATCACGCCTGTATTCCCCAAAGGGTTAGGCAGAGGTGTACCAATGTACACCCACGGTTCGCCGGTATATTTAGGTCCCATGTAATAGGGGGCGAGCCTATTGCCATTAACCGGGCACAATTCCAAACTCCGAGCTGCTACTGAGAATTTCATAGAAAAACCCAATAACAATTTTTGCTCGACCTGGGAATCGAACCCAGGACCTCTAGCGCCTCAGCTCTCATAACATAATACCTACAAGAATGCTTCCTCAGATTACTAATTCAAAGGGATAGTCTAGTCTTTTGACATGTTGAAGTCTGATAGTATTTTTGTATATAGGAACTAAAAATTGCACTAGAAACTATTTTCCGTATGACAGTCATAAAATACGAAACCTACCTGTTGCGATAGATTTTCATCATCATCATCATCATCATCTCAGCCATAGGACGTCCACTGCTGAACATAGGCCTCCCCTTTAGATGTCCACATATACCGGTCGGAAGCGACCTGCATCCAGCGTCTTCCGGCGACCTATATTAGGTCGTCTGTCCATCTTGTTGGTGGACGTCCTACGCTGCGCTTGCTAGTCCGTGGTCTCCACTCTAGCACTTTTCGACCCCATCGGCCATCTGCTCTGCGAGCAATATGGCCTGCCCATTGCCACTTCAGCTTGCTAATCCGGTGGGCTATGTCGGTGTGTCGGTGTTGTCGATAGATTTTACATACTCGTATTTCCGCCTATCAGACAGGTTTATAAATACAGAAAGATGTTGGCGATACTTTATTAGGTCTAGTTTTAAAACTATTCTTATTACGTCAATAATATTAGTCATCATCTGACTAGTTCTTTCTTAGCTTTATTGGAGTCGGTCTCAACACGATGCAGCAAAATTCTAGAATATTCGAACAATAAAAAATGTAATCCATCCTGTTTTTGTCCCATTGCCAAAACGGCAAAGACCTCTTCTAATACAGAGAAAGCATGTGCATTGATCACTACGCTTGCTCATGACGGATTGGCAAATTCTGACTTATATTTATTAAAGTCTAGGTTTCTAGGGTTATTTTTCTTCACTGATGTCAGTGATGTCCATGATAAACTTAGGAACATAATATGAATTGAAAATGTCACATTGGTGCGTGCCTGGTATCGATTCCATATTATCACGCATAAGAGACAGGCAAATTAACAACTGGGCCATCACGACTTAACTATAAGGTAATATTAAACAGAAACCTGTTCTACTTATAGGTACCTGTTCCGGTATCTTGTAGTATTACAGAGAAGTAACAAAGCCTTTGAGAGTTCCTTGAGAAAATATAAGATTAATATCGTACTAACCAGCAGACGAGCACGACGAATAGGGTCACAACCACCAAGGCTCTGTCGTTGCAATTTGAGTTTTCTGCTTCGGGAAATAAAGCTCCTGTTTCCAGTTCATCTTCGTATCTGGACCTTGAAAATAGGGATAGTATTCCCAAGATGAGGAGGTACGCAGGTATCACGAGAGCAATGCAGGCAAATGCGATGATAAATGCGAGGAACGTTGATTCCACTTTTATTGACTGAAACAAACATTAAATGTTAAGAATAAGGAAAGATTTTGTAAAAATAAAATTGTACAATAGGTATTCAGAGTTCTTTTTGTTTATATTTAAACAAAACTATTACTTTTGTTTTAGTCTTTATATCTATCAATGCATTTCTAATATCATTTAAGTTTTTGTTTTGAAAACTTAATGGCAATAAATATTTTTTTAAGACTAAGCGTGTTCAAACCAAACTGACTGTCAGCCGCCGAATGTGAGCAGGCTCACTGTGAGCCCCAGTGTAAACGTGAAAATAAACGGCATTGTGCATATTATAATGTCAGTGTCTACGCATAGCGTACTAACGTATCGTCGGTTAGATGTGACCGAAAAAGTGAATATGTATGGAAATACAATAAACTGTGTAACGTTCGCTCACTTTCGGCGGCTGACAGTCAGTTTGGTTTGAACACGGCCTAAGCGTTTCCGCACACGATCTGCAATCGGTCAGATTATCGGGCCGATTTTTAACAGATTTGTCAAAATGTCAAATATCGGCCCGATAATCGGTCGTGTGCGGTGTATGAGTAGCATTACAGAATATTATTACTTTGTCCTTATATTATTATCTACTGCAAAAAAATAATAATTTAAAACTAGTTATACCAAAGTGAGGACCTCGTTTAATTATTTTTTATATCCTATCAAAGTCGCTAATAATATTACCATGTGTCGCAATTGAATATTTAAATAAATTATTGTGACCACGATTATTATAAATTATCATAAACACGATTTAAATAATAATGTCTGTTTGATCCCATGTTTTTTTTTTTAAACACATGATTATCCTGCTCTAATAATTATTTTTTAGTTAGTCCGAATAAAAACAGTAATTGATCTAAACAAAAACTAGTTCTCAGTCGTTGAATGCCTTTTTTTTCTGGTATAACGGCGTACTGCCTCGTCAGCCTAGTGGTCCTAAGCGCGACTGCTACGCTAAAGGGTCTTGGATTCGATTCCCTGGTCGAGCAATAAGTGTTATTGGGTTTTTCTGTGACATTCTCAGTAGCAGCTCGGAGTTAGGATTTGTAACCGGTTACTGGCAATTGGCTCGCCCCCCTATTACAACCTAAAACATACCGGCGAACTGTGGGTGTACACTCGTACATCTCTGCCTAACTCTTCGGCGAATACAGGCGTGATGGTATGTTATGTTATTACGGCATACTTTCCTTTAGCATTTCACTGTGTTGACGCGTAGTATTCTGAGGGTAATGCCTCGCGGTCATGACACTTAAAATGAACCTAAATTGAAATGCGATTATTCAAATGATCAATCAGTTTTGATTATACTAATATGATCGTTGCATAATTTTAACATAATCGTTCGGCGTCGCCGAGGCCGTCTTAGAATGACGCGGCGAGACGACCTAGACTCGCAACGAGAGGGCTGGTTCAAGGTAGCGCAAAATAATATTTGGAAGGACTTGGGGAAAACTGACTGGAAACTTGGCTGCCTTTGCCCAGCAGTGGGAAATTATAGGCCAGATAAAAAATAAAAAACAAGAGAAATCAGGACACTTTTTTTTCACGGATTCAGTTCATCATTCTAGAGACCTGATTTTCTGGGTTGAAATTTTCGTCGGTTATAAAAACGGCGTTTCATTTTGATCGCGTATTGAACAACTGTTTTTTTTAATACCCGGTCTTGTTATGTTAGCTCTAGGGTTTTTAGAGTCATGTACTAAATCCATAATAAAAGTTTGTATCATTATATCCCTACCAACGTGTATAAAAAATAGGTACCAATTGGCAAAAAAAGACATCTCGTACATACGCCTTGTTCGAACCCTTTCCAGAAACCTTTGTAGGCAGTTTGTTGTTTCGTGCGTAGGATTCATTTGAACGTCATGTGTGTTACTTGTTTGGTGATCAAAATAAGTACCTACTCATTTGACTCCACGTTTGTGGGCGCGGAAGTAAGACCTGTACTCAACAAACAAAGGGCTCTTGATCTTTGGTTCTGACGCACACCGTTTTCGCAATATTAGCCTTATAAATGAATATTTATAAGTTGTAGTATACGTCAAATACTGTATACTAAATTTAGTTCGTTTTCAAGGTTATCAATGGACGAATGTCACCTATTTCCTTATGTGAACATTGTATGAATTTTAGATGCCTACTAATACGGACAGACGTATCAAGTCATATTTACATAATTTAACTGCTTTTTACTAATACGTGCGTATGCTTTGATAATCTCGGAAATTGCTTGACAGCTAAGACAATCCGGTTTTGGATGTCTAGTACCTAATATTTTCATTTCCTGACTATCAGACATTTCCCCTTCCGTCTGATAGTGAAGAGTTTGACTGTTATTCAAGTAACCAAAGCTTTGTTCAATCAAAAATTCAGAAATTTGTTGAAAATTTTAGGGAAAATTCATTTCTCTTTCTTAAAAAATACCTGTCAGGTATGAAGTTTATCGGTACTTTTTCTATGTAATATTATCAATAAATAAGAAAGAAACAGAGATACAATCTTCGTTAAAAGCTTGCGTAATTAGGAATGAGCGATGTGTCTTGTCCGAAAGAAAAATGTGCTCTCGTGTTAATGGGAGGAGGGAATCTCGGAGGAATCATCGCCTAATGGTCCTGACGTTATATCCTGAATTCGTTCAGATAAAATATGTTTTATTCATAATTTTTTTAGCTAGCTTGGGATTATATTTTTCTTAACGACTATAATGTAGTAGTTGAACATGCTGTCATATGTATATAGGTATATAAATCACAATTCATTGCCGTTTGCGTACCTTGTTGCCATTCCATCAGTTTACCCTAAGTGTTACCAATCGTCCTTTATAATGCGCACTGCAAAGGAGTGGAACTCTCTACAAGGACCTGTATTTCCGAACGCATTCAATCCTAATCTCTCCAAAGCTAGAGTGAACAGACTTCTTCTGGGTAAGCTCACTGCATCGTAGACTTTATCATGTCACCTCTGACCTAGACTAGAGTCAAAAGCTTACCCATCTCGGATAAAAAATAAAAAAAATGTATGAAAGATCATCACTTGAGAGCGGCTCTACCGATATGGCTGATTATATTTTTTGTTTTGTATGAAAGGTTGTTGTAAAATCTACTATAATAGTCGGGGATTTGGATGGTACTTTTGTAAGAAAATCACTATAAAGAAATTTTAATATCATTGCTGTGAAGGAAAACATCGTGAGAAAACGTGTACCTACTTATAAAATTAATGTAAGTCTGAATTCGCCAATCCGCCTCGAGCAAGCGTGGTGCTCGTGCCTTCTCTGTATGAGATGAGGCCTTTGCAGTAGGGCTGTGGGACATCAATATGGTGGTATTATTATTACATGGTATTTAATTAGATCCGCAGTTTAACCGTAAAACAAGATCTTTCAAATGAAAATGTTTAAAAACACAATTTTAAAACTATTTCATTATCTTTGTTCCACTTTCGTTCGTAAAGTATTTTATAAGACTTCCAATAGTGAACACGCGTGTTGTAAACTTGTAATGAAATCTGAACTTGGTTCTAACTTAAAAGGTTTCAGTCAACGGCCGAATAGAGTGTGTAAATATTAGAAAATCGATTGAAAGGGTCTCATCTTTCAAATATGGATAAGATGGACATTGAAAGTCTTGCTCAACTCATACGGGCTAACTTGAGATAAGAGGTAGGTATGTTAAAAAGGTTCTTATTCCTTTGAACAAATTTCTAATCAAATATTGGTATTACTACAGTTACCTTATAGGGGACGCACTAGACGGATTCAGACTAATTTCTGAAACTCTTAGTCGGATTGCAATACATTTTTTTTGTATGATAGCCAGATAGTAGACAGTTTAGGTTGTATAACATCACGCTACGACTCCCGGGAGTGAAGCAGTAACTAACTTTTCTTAAACACGGGTTCCACCGCGGGTTATATATGGCTTTATAATATGTAAAGACAATCGAAAAACTATTGATGCCATTTAAAATCCAAGTTAATTAATAATAGTATAATAAATCACATAAATCCATGTTATTAAAATAAATTGGCAGAGTAAACACAATATTAGTATAATAGCGGTCATGGCGACGCATTATCGCCTTTCTTCGTACTTGAGAGATCGATAACCACCATCGAGTAACAGGAAGCGATCCTTTTAAAATGTCAATGTCTTACTGTGGACATGGCTGTCGTGTGTTGTACTATATGGGAGATATTACTATGGGTTTGGATTTAAAATTATAGATTTTACGTTCCCCGGTTTATTCATCTATTGCCAGATGACAAGCATATAGATATACAAAAGTATATAAAACTTCACTCTTTGAATGAAGTCACATAGACAGTATAAAGTTCGTCAAAAATAAAATGCGGTAAAGGTCATATTAAGAGTGAACGAATGAAGATGATCATTGATCAAAAAAATATACTGAGTATTTTTTTTACGTTTATTTGAAACATAAATGCTAATATTTTACGCTTACACCATAGGAAATAGATTAACCGCAGCAAGTGCATTTTGATTTCTTTTTTTTCATACTTAGAAATTTTAGGAATTTTAGTATGGTGTTATTATTATAGATAGTTATATTAATATTTATAGATAGGTTTTTTACAGTGAATTTATGACCAAAAAATATATATCAATATGTACGCACTTCAACCAGGATTTTTTTGCTTGGTTGACGGACGTGAAGTCTTTCCTGATCTTTCGTCGTCGCTAAAGCTTTTGCCATTACTCGTGTAACCAAACTCAAAGACCGGTTATAAAGAACATCGCTGTTTCCGCGATTTTTAATTGTATTTTATTGAGTTATAAGAAGGCTGGATTCTGCAGGACCTTCCGAAATAAATCAGTACTCATCTGGACATCGACAGTGGTAAACGACTTTTTGGGTCACAATGTTTAAGATAACAGTTTTGTATTCTTTTCTATTATTTGTAGTGGTTTTAAATGGAAGTACGGCTAAAGTTGCGCGTAAGTATTTTATTGTTATAGATTTTTAAAAAGAAAAAAGTGAGCAAATATCGATTCGCACAAATATAAACAAAATAATATTTGTATAATTTTACGATAACGTAATATTGTAATTTAAATAAAAAAATATCATTGATTATTTTTCTCCGCGAATAAATATGAGAAAAATAACGAACAAAAAATGGTTTTGTAATAACAATTTAATATTTCTAATGCCATAATTAGGTGTCAACATTTAGTAATATAAATGTTGCATTTATTAATAAAAACTTTTTGTTTATATTTTATTTGCGTATTATACAACGCAATATTTTTATTGTAAGAGTAAAATTGTATTTTAATTCACCGTTTTTTTTTTGTTGTTTTTCTTTTTAGCTGCCTTCATAAACATCTGTCCAGGACTAAAGTCAGATTGTTTGAAGAAAGTAGTACAAGAAACGCTGCCACTGTTCGCTAAGGGTATTCCAGACTTAGGCATTGACTCTATAGACCCCTTGAAACAAGATTATGTTAACGTACTTCTGCCTGGAGGATTTAAAGTGCAATTCTATAATGGAACCATGACTGGACTGAGAAAGTGCACCATAGATTCTGTGTCGTAAGTCGAACTTTTTAAATAAATTATTGGTGTTGAAAATTTACGTGATGGAAAATTAGTTTAAATATTCTATTTCTTAGGGACACTTGCGCAAAAAAATTACGTGTTTAAAATTTAAAATGCGACTGTTTCCAGAAAAGTAAACAGGAAATTGTGTATTAATTAATAAGCGCAGAACACACATAGTTGTAATTTACATTAACGTAAAAATAATTGTGGTTATGTCGTAAAATTTTTTTTAGAAGGCTTATGCCATGACACTGAAAGTAAACGTTTACAGTAAGTACGGCAAATTATATAATATATTAATTTCAGGTACAAAAACAATGAAGCTGATTTGAAAATGCATTGTGACCTATTCATCAAAGGAAAGTATAAAGCAAATGGAAGGATATTGATCGTAGCTATTAACGGCGACGGAAATGCTAAAATTAAAATTAGTGAGTATATATTTTTTTTAAATATCGATATTATATCGATTGATTATAAGGAATGGGGGAGATGAAGCTTAGAAAATTATTTTACGTTTTTGTCGTATATAGTAGTGTAGAGAAGATACATCTCGTGATGGTCTAGTCACTAGACTCTAGTGGTTAACGCGCCCGAATCTCATGCATTATGTTGCGACTTCGATACCGGGCAACTACCAATGTAACTGTTTCGATTCATATTTACTTTCTAAGTTTATCTTGGGCATCACTGATATCGGTAAAGGAAAACATCGTGAGGAAACCTGGACTTATGATATAATACAGGAAAAATTTTTAACCAGTGCGTAAATTTTGCCATAATAAACTTCAACACGTTTTATTAAACACGTATATTTTATTTTGATATGTCTTAGTACTAAAAAAAAAAGTTATCGCTTACGAAACATGTTTACTTAAAAACATATTTTATGGTCACTCGCCGGGCGATCGGGCGGCGCGCGTATCAGCTGTGTCGGCGCGTGTGTGGCGCGTAGGTAACAGCTGACTCGGCGCTCGCTCGCCGCTGCGACGACGTACCTACGCGGTGCGGTTACTGACCTTTTTTAGTTTGGACTGCGATATGAAGTTACTTGTTAACGTAATTCCAACTTTTCCTTCATACTTTCATGGGCTTAGGACCATCAAAATGCATAATAATAAACTTGAATGAAGCACTAAGATAGGTATGCAACATAAACATGAAGATAGATTCTCGTTGCTTAATAAATACACTCGCACCATTTCATAGTATTCGCGGTGAGTAAAGTTTGACATCGTGATTGATACGACGCGAGTACACACGGCAACTGCAGGGCGCAGGGGTTGCGCGGGGTAAGAACGCTCGGACGTCAGGACACCAATTGCGCGTGGAACGTACTGACGGCGGGCGGGCGGCGGCGGCCCGGCGCTAGCGCATTCCCCACCCCCTCACCCCAGCCATGCGCCCGGGCGGCGGCCGCGAGTTTTCATTGATAGTATGGCGAATAGATTATGTCCATGTTTTGCTTATTTCAAACTCGGATAAGGATGGAAAAATTTTAATTTTTTTTTTTTAACTAAACACGGAAATGTGTTCTATTACTGACACTGAACTACCAAAAAAAAATTACGTACTGGTTAAAAACTTTTCCTGTATATTAGTCGGTTTTAAATTGCAAATCCGCCTTGAGCGCTCGTAGTGATTAACACTCGTCATTTCTTTGTACGAGAAGAGGAATTTACTCTGCAGTGGAATAATAATAGGCTGATATCGTTTATAACAGTATGTTTTACAAAAGGGAACTTGCTAAATAGATGGAATTAATTATTGTGTATTTGTTAATATTATTATTGTTATTAATATTATTGTTTATTTATATTTTTGTGTATTGTGTTCCAGAAAATGATGCCATGCATGCCAAAATTAAGTTCGTTGACGTGGTTCGCGATGGAGTAGTCTATCACGAAGTAAAATCAATTGACATCGACCAGAACTATGGCGACAGAGTCACGTTTAGCTTGACGAATTTGTTCCAAGGAAACCCTGAATTAAGTAAGTATTTATTTATCTATACTAATATTTAAGGCAGAAAGATTTTTGTTAAAAAAAAAATATATAAAAAAATATACCATCACGCCTGTATTCCCCGAAGGGTTAGGCAGAGGTGTACCAATGTACACCCACAGTTCGCCGGTATATTTAGGTCCCATGTAATAGGGGGCGAGCCTATTGCCATTAACCGGGCACAAATCCAAACTCCGAGCTGCTGCTGAGAATTTCATAGAAAAACCCTATGTAAAACACTTTTTGCTCGACTCGGGAATCGAACCCAGGACCTCTAGCGTAGCAGTCGCGCTCAAGACCACTAGGCCAAAGAGGCAGTTTGTTATTTTGTTTGTACCGAATAAGTTCCGAAACTACGGGACCAATTTTAAATATTTTTTCAATAATAGATAGTTTAATAATTAGGAAGTAACATAGGCTTTATGACATCTTGCTACGAACCACTAGACCGTAGCAATAATAAAAGACGTACTTAACTCAAAAAGGGTGAAAATATCGCGGATGAGGAAGTCGCGGGTAGAAGCTAGTTATCTATATTCTATACAAATAAATAAATAAATTGAAATGTCTTATTTGTAATGCCAAAGTAACACCTTTCAAAATAACAAATATGAATGATTACAAGGTGCTTACACGAAAAAACCGATTTAAAAAAATTTTTGTTTATCTGTCTGTTCGACCCAATCTCCGAAACGGCTGGACCAATCACGGAACATTCACGTCTTCTTTTTTTCGTATCGCTGATACATTTTTGTATCTATTTATAATATTAGGGCCTATTAAAAATTCACTCGTAGATCAAGATGCTATTCTTTCGATAATAATAATAATTCATATTTGTACCTACGACCTTGCCAATAAAAGTTTTATTGTTTTTATCTTAAAACTTGCATATATTTCACTAAGTGGAATTTGATGTTTTATGTCAGTCGTAAGGTGAAGGCGAACATGGATGTTTAATTTACTTTGATCTTTAAAATAATTGCTTAAAACTAGTTCATGCCCGTGACTTCGTCTGCGTAAATGTCGGTCATTTTGGGGTTTTATTTTTGCGCGAAAATTAATTCTTGTTTTTTTAATTCATGTAGGCTTTTTTTTATAGACGGGAAATCATCAAATAACTTCCCCCGCCCTGGGTGAGGCGGGAGGGAGTGTCAGACTTTTACTGACTAAAACCCGTCTATGTTCCTTCATGTGCCCTTTGCGTTCCGGGGGCGCGGTATCTCTTTTGAACAACCCGCAGCCCCGGCAGAATTCATGTAGGCTGAGTTATCTCTAATATCAGGGTATCTGCCAGGGGACTTTTAGTCCCATCTAATTTGGTTGAGCCGTTTCGAGATTAGTCGAAACAAATTGACAGACAGACAGACAAAATATTTAAAAAAAAATTGAATTTCGTGTACAATCGGTTTCGTGATAAAACAAATGTCATTATGATATTAAGTTAATAAATTAATTTTTAATAAATTAAATTAATTAATTATTAATAAATAAAATTGAAATGTCTGTTCATTTCAATTTAATTTATTTGCATAGATTGAAGAATAAAGGACAATGTATAATTGCTTTGAATGTTAATAAAATGAATAATACAGTGTAAAGGCTATCACTTGAAAGATTAATGTCAAACTTTGCTCTTGAAATGGATAATATTATGTTGATAGTTAGTCTAGCAGAATAAGTTATTAGATTTAAATATATTATGAGATCTAATTCTCGCCTGAGGTCAATGGCAAGTTGTCTTATAGATATAATCGTTTAATAATAACTAGAGAATTCAGATACTAGTAATACAAGTTACAGCCGACAGATGATTTAATAGTTCTAGATTTTGCAAATGAAAAAAGACAACTAGTTTGGGCAGTTTGGAGTTAGGATTTGTGCCCGGTTAATGGCAATAGGCTCGCCGTATTACATGGGACTTAAACATACCGGCGAACTGTGGGTGTATATTGGTACACCTCTGCTTAATCCTTCATGACATGATGATGATGAAGTATGATATGATGATGAATGATGATGGATGATGATACGACGATGATATGATGATGATATGATATAATTTTTATGAAGCTGATGGCAACTTAGGGATTTCTTTTCTTCTTTTCAGGTGAAGCTGTTTTGCAGTTTTTAAATCAGAATTGGAAGCAAGTGGCCGAGGAATTCGGCAAACCCCTTGTTGATACTCTTGTTGATCTAATTTATGTAATTGTTAAGCGGTTCTTTGAAGCTATTCCTAAAAGTGAATTGTTCGGCGAGGAACTTTGATGCTGTAGTTGCTAAGTACTGCTAGATTTAAGACACTGTTTTTTGCGAGTGCATCAAATGAACTGTTGGATATTTAACGTAGATCTATTTATTCATTTTTCAACCTAAACACAAAACTTATAAATAATAATAAAGTTACAAGATATCTACAATTTATTAAAAAAAGGAAGAAGCTCAAGGGGCATCAACAAAACTTGTCGATAGAGCAAATTCCTAAAAGGCTGGCAACATTAAAAAAGATTAGCTGTTTGATATTAGTTGTAAAACAAAGTCTATAAAAATGTTACAAAATAAAAATTGAAAAGAATTAAAAATGTGCAGCGACTTTTATTTTTAAAACCATTTTTTTACCATACTACTAATATTATAAATAAGTAAGATTTTTTTGTTTGTTTGTTTGTAACAAATAGGGTCCGATACTACTGGATCGATTTTAACAATTTTCTTACCAATAAATAGCTACACTATTTCTGAGTAGCATAGGCTATATAACATAACGCTACGACTCACGGGGGCGGAGCATTAACCAAAGACGTAACTTATGGCGGGTGAAATAAGCTACGCGGATGAAGCCGCTAATATTGTAATAAAACATAAGCATAAATACCTGCAGAAACGAGTACGGAAACGTGAATTCACCCCACACTATATCCTTGATAAGTCCTGAAAACAAAGAAACAAATAAGCTACAAAATTGTTTGCCACAACTGATTTGTCAAGTCCTGTAATTTCTTTTACATAATCGACTCTAGCATATCGTTAGATACTGATATAAAAATCAATATACTCCATATTGATTTTAACATTTGTAACAAGACACTTCATATTATGGCCACTAATTACGCAGACTGCCCATCAGACTAAGCAACTTAAGTCTGGGAAGCGAATTTAATTTGAAGCGTGAAATGTCATATCATTATTTATAGTAGCGCGTTATGTGACGCACGCAAAACATTGTGAGTATGGATGGCAATTAAAAACTTGTTTATGTAAAAATACTTTTAAAAATATTCGACCTTTGACATTTAAATCTACGCAACCAGACGGCCAGACTAAAAAAAAGACCTAATGCAACGATGGGAAGAACATGTAACTTTATGCTCCAATATGTGTATTTTTACACCCTTTATGTATCACAAAACTTCACTTTCAGACCTCAACATTTAATGACAGAAAGATCTACAAATAAAAAGTCTTATGCCCAAATACGAAGACCCATTTTCCATGACAAAACTACCAAAGCAGTAAGAATTCAGTGTGATACTTGTAGATAGGTACTTTATTAGCGGGTGCGGTAACGAGATCATCTCCTCGACCTCGTTGTGAGTCCGTAGTGAAGCCTTTTGATATTGTCGGGACAGCCACGAGGTCATACCAGTAGTTTACACTTTTATCTATACAGGGAATGTTTTGTTGAAAATCTTATGGTTAATGGCAATATGCTTGCCCCCTATTACATGGGATCTAAATATACCGGCGAACTGTAGGTGTACATTGGTACACCGCTGCCTAACCCTTCGGGGAATACAGGCGTGATGGTGATGATGGTACTTATGGAGCACTAGGAGTATCAATAATAGTAATAGATGATTTTTGTGTGATTAAATAGAGCAAAGGGAGCTTTGTGGGAGGACTGCGTACAGCAGTGGACGGCCATAGGCTGATATGATGATGATGATGATGAAATAGAGCAATTGTAGTACTAATAATCCTACTAATATTCTACATTTATGCGAAACGGTATGAAGGTGGATGGATGGATAGATGTATGTTTGTTCACGATGATGAAATAAAGCAATTTTCCTACTATCCTACAAATATTATAAAATACGAAAGTTTGCGAGGATGGATGGATGAATGTTTGTTACTCTTTCACGTTTTAACGGCTGAGCAGATCTGGATGGGCAATGAAATAGATTGTAGTGTGTAATAACACATAGGATACTTTTTATCCCGGAAAATGTGCGATTCCCGTGAGATAATACTTCTACCAGATATGGCGCGGACGAAGTCACAGGCAGAAGGTAGTCTATAATAATATAATAAAGCTAAAGAGTTTTTCGTTTATTTAAACGCTCTAACATCTGGAACAACGAGTCGGATTGCAAAAATTTTTTTGTATCTATAAAATAGCTACATATAGCTAGATTAATAAGAATTAGCATAGGTTATAATATTGTATGATTACGCGTGTAGTAACACACGGGAGCGGAGCAACAACCAAAGGCATAATTTAAATACGCGGATGTAGTCGCAGGGCAGAAGCTAGTTTTAAATAAAAACAGCGTGTAATTGGAAAGCTATATCCAGAAGTCACGGGCCTTGAATTAATGTTGTGTTTCCATCCAAAATTTGGTTAAAATATATACAATATTGTATCCAAATCCTATTATATTACAAGCAATTACGTTAGGCTACTACAAATTTTAATAAAGCCATTGCTTACCCACTGGAAAATCAAACGGGTAAATCAGATAAAAAAACTCCGACATAAACCCGAAAGGGTGAAATCCCTGCTCCAATTTCAGAGCCGGTATTAAATATGTTTCTTTTTGTGGCAAATTACCAAATCTTATTTTGCTTCTGTCCTTTTCCTCGAACCAATCCTCTGTGTAACTCGCTATTATATCATTTTCGGTTATTGCTGTTTCCGTAGTGTTAAAAATCTCTTTGGGTTCTTTAAAAACTTCTCTTGTTATTGGTATTACTTGCACTGTTGTTTTTGGTTCTGTAGTAGTAGTAGTAGCTACTGTAGTAGGAGTAGTTGCAGTAGTAACCTTTTTAACTGGTATTAGATCAGGCTTCTGCTGACGCCTTTCTTCAGTTTTAGCATAAAGCAGATTATTGTACTTCTCCAACCAAGCCTTTCCTGCAGTCGAATTCAAATTCAAATTACCTGCATCTCTTTTTCTCCATAAGCTTCCAATTTCTATACTCCCTTGATGTCTGTAATCGTGATTATCATTTTGCGTTTCTTGAGGTTTCACCATGTTCTGTGGGCTTTCTTTAAAATTAGTCTCCAAACAGTTGTCCCATACTAGCGGCTCAGCTTTTATAGCGTCAAGATTTTCTTCAGGGTTTTGCAAGATTTTTTCGTTATTACCTGCGCCACTTTCATCACGAAATGATTTGACATTTCCTTCGCGCGCTTTTTTAATATTATTGATTTCCTTATTTTTTATCGAGTAAATTGTGGAGATTGCTTGGAAATTCTGTTCTACTTCCAATGAGGCTGCTGCGGTGCCGCCAACGTCATTTAGATTGTTTCCGGCGGAGGCCGCGGGAGTCGTTTCCGAAGTCGTTTGAATTTGTCGGATTTGCGTCGGAAAAATGGCAGTTACTTCTAGTCCTTCTGATAAACTGTTTATATCACTTCCTGCGTTCAATTTGGATAAGCTTGTTTGTGGATTGACTTGATTTACGAGCACGATGACAATTAAAGAAATCGCCGCCATAACGATGTCATATTTTTATTGGTTTTATATTTAATTTATTTCTTCGCGACTGTGTGTCGTAAGTGTCGACGGTTGACTGAGTTGTGGGGTGCGGGACATTGGACGAGGGATTTGTAGCACTTAGTAGTCTGCCCAGCGACGTTGCACAATCGTATCACGACGGCAATGTTCCTACTGTAACTTTAGTGGATTATGCGAGCAGTAGGTTTACTGACATAACTCAGTTATTTCTGTATAATTTAAACGTGGTTTATGGAAATAATAATACATCTTTTTTAGTAGCATTGGTTTTATTGTTTAATGTTGTAAATATAAGTAAGGAACTAAAGAGAATAAAATTCCTTACATGTGCTTAAGCCACGATTTGCTTATTACCTATTTAGATAGGTAGTTAAAAATACAACTAGCTAAAAAGTAACAAGGATACTTATAAAGATTGGTATTTTGTTCAAACCTAATTAATAATTAAAAAGTTAGGCCATGTTCTAGAATATAAAACATTTTCCTATATATCTACCTAGTATTGTCCGCTGATGTGGTCACTTGGAATTAAAAAATGTTTACTAAAGGTTTCAAATTTCATAAGACTTAAAGAAGCTTAAAACGACATTAGATTAAGGTAAAACTACTGAAAGTGGATAATCTTAGGATAAAGATCAATCTAATCGTATTAGGTTTAACTTTGTATGAAACCGCACGTTTTCAATGGAAAAGTTAAAGTATTTGTTGGTGCAATTTTTGGCGTTAAATCATTTGAAAAGACCTATTTTTTTTAATAGGTATATTACAACACCTACTAACTTAAACAATTTTAGAATTTTAATGAAATATTATGTACAATACAATTTTAACAAATTGAAGGTTTTTACATAGAAATGTATGACATTATAATCATCATACAGGATCACTCACAAAAAATGTACTCGGCAAACTGGATGATGTGCACGAAAAACCCCGGAAGTATTAATTTAACAGTAACCTCTCGCGAGCAAAAATAATTAACTGCAAAATTTGAACTAAGCAATTTTATAATTATTTATGTCTAAAATTTTGTGAGGGTTCAGTGCACACATGGCACTAAGCCAAATCATTAAGTACCTCTAAAATAAAACATATTTTATTAGTACATTAAATAGAAAATCCTATCATTCGTAGATCTTTGACAGTCGTTAGTGATAATCTGAAGCCAGGAAGTCTGATAACCAGTCTTACCAAGAGGTATCGTGTTACCCAGTTATTGTGTTGTGGAGGTCAGATAGGCAGTCGCTCCATGTAAAACACTGGTGTTCAGCTGCATCTGATAAGACTGGAAGCCGACCCCAAATTTGTTGGGAAAAAGGCTAGGCAGATGATAATGTTATAAAATAATTATTATGATCAAAACTATACAAGGTGCCATTGAATCGACTCAAAAGCTGAAAACAGGTCATTGTGCTTAACCAATAATGAACCAATTCTAACACGGGACCAATGCTAAAATAATGAAAAAAAAAATCAGCTGATCTATACTTTTACGTTAAGTAGGTCAACAAAATAATCAGCTGTTTTTTTTTCGCGACTCCATAGTTGGTCCCATAGCAAAAGTAGTTTACAATGATGAGTTCACATACGCCTTTTCAGGTTTTCTGACAATTTAAATATACCTTGTAGATAGGTGTCAAGCATTACCTTTGAACATTGGAAATTGAGTCTTACCGCACAGTAAAGTGCAAAAAGAACTCTATTATTTTCGCTCAAAGAATATAATGAAACGCTCACCCTTACAATGGAGCTCAAAATGTACAATCTGCATAATACAGTAGTGTACGAAATACCTTACAAGTTTCCACATAGAAATCTCACGGAAACGTTCAGTTCAGTGGAGGAAGCCCTTGTTTAAAAACTCTCATATAAAATGCATGCAAGCACCTAACCTACATCGTTATTAATAGTCAGGTAGAGCCTGGCCTTATTAACGTGTTCTCACGTTAATTTAAAAACTGACGGCATTACCTATTAGACTAAAATTTTTGGAAGATTCTCGTAAAATTTATGCAAGTTTTTTTTTAATCAGGGGATGTAGGTATTAAAATAATGTAGTACCTAAGTGATTAATGTTGTCCCATTGGAATGGTAGTCCAATTTGAATGAATACTTCTGCGTCATGGTTGTTTCTTATATTGGCCCTGAATAAACTACTGTTCAACAGGTCATGTTTACAGATTTTTTATTTAATACTTTCTTTAGACAGACTAATTGCGTTCTATCTTTCGGGAGTTCAGGTTGATGCTTTAAAACTTTAATTATGTCACATAAAATAACTGTCTGAAATTAACTATGTATTATCTTGTGTCACATTTGGATGCAATTGTACTACTTTGTATAAACACATACCATGTAGGTATGTGTTTATTTAGTGTGTGTTTGTGTTTATTTATTTAGTGCAATGTCACTTGACGGTGAAGTTAACGAGCATTTCGATGTCCTACAGATAAGTTTCCTTCTTTTTTTTCTTAGTTGCACATATTTTGTAATTTTATTTACAAGTTTAGTTAATCATTATGGTACATAATTATGCTAAAATATTGCTTTTTGTATTTTAGTGCAACTTACATGCGGTGCTGATTGGTGCCAATTTCTATTTTTTTTTTTTTTTTGTTAGCCATTACTGTCCCACTCCTGGGCAAAGGCCTCCCTCCACTTCTTCCATTCTTCTCTTTTCAGCGCCTCGTCTCTCCAGTTTTGAAGAAATTTATCAAGTTCGTCCCGCCATCTCCTTCGTGGCCTGCCGCGACCTCGACTCACTGTCTCGGGGCACCAGCTTTGAGTTATTCTGGCCCACAGTTTGTCCGGCATGCGGCAGACATGTCCTGCCCAGTCCCATTTGAGTTGGGCAACCTTTTGACCTACGTCAGCCACCCCTGTTTTGGAGCGCAGTATACTGTTTCGAACTCGATCAGTTAATTTAACACCCAGTATACTGCGCTCCATTGCTCGCTGGCAAACCTTGATTTTGGACTTCTGAAAATTAGTCAAAGACCAAGTTTGTGCGCCATAGGTTAAGATGGGAAGAATACACATGTCCATGAGCTTGCGTTTGAGCGCCATGGGCAACTCGCCTTTAAATAGATCTTTCATGGACCAGTAGCTCTTCCAGGCGTTATCTGTTCGTCTAGCGATTTCTTTGTCTTGTCTCGCCTGGAAAGAGACTACTTGGCCCAAGCAAATGTAATCCTGAACATGTTGTATTGTCTCCCCGTCTACCTTGACGTTTTTGGGTGTTACGTTGGACATAACTTTGGTCTTTGACATATTCATCTTCAGTCCAACCTCAAGGCTTGCATGGCTAAGGTCTTGTAGCATGCGTTCGAGCTCGGTGGCTGAAGAAGAAAAGAGAACAATGTCATCAGCGAAACGGAGATTGGTCAGTCTCGTCTCGCCAAGTACAATGCCTCTTTCCCTCCAATCGGTTGCCAACTTTCTGAAGATTTCTTCAAGGGTACTGGTGAACAGTTTAGGAGATAGCGGGTCGCCCTGTTTGACTCCTTTCTCTATTTTAAATTTTGGACCTGTGGTTTCTAATTTAATGGCAGCTGTAATATTTTTATAAATTATGCGTAACAGATCAATGTACGTGGGATGGATGTTTTGATTGCGTAAAGCGTCAAAAATGGCCGTGTGTGAAATGCTGTCGTGTGCAATTTCTATTAGGTACTTTTTTTTACAGATATTTCCATCTTATATTGCTTACAGCTCAAAACGCAAATGTCATGTAAAAACAAATTTCCTAGTACTTACCGATTGGATTTCCTTTGCATCCACACATAAGGTATTTGAATACTCCCAGTGTGATCTGAATTATTCATTCGACTTGTACGTGGGCTCAACGGATAGTATTTGAAATGCAATCGCGCATTATGTGAGTCTTTGCAAGTGTTTGACACTTCCCGAAACAGATTTACCTGTGAAATGGATTTTATAGCATTTGTTCACAGACTAGCCTTATCTTCATGAAAGATCAATGTTCTTGACGAAAAACTGAACGGCTTTTAAAGGCTCGAGCAGATCGGATGCGTATGCGTAGACGTAAGCGTAGACGTGCACGTACCACTGAATTGTAATGTATGGAACTGTATGAGACAGGACACACCGCTTGCGTAACGTAGACGTGCCCGTCGACGTACAGTCCATACGTTACAACTCAGTGGTGCGTGCACGTCTACGCATACGCATCCGGTCTGCACGAGCCTTTAAACTTATTCAAATAGTCTGTGGTTGATTGAATCAACTATTGCAAGAAAGTGTTACTAACAGCAGTCATGCCTTGAAAAATAATTTCAGTAGATTATTTCATGAGGACTGTTATAAAACAAATGGGTAATGGGACAGTTCATAAAGATACTAATAATGATAATATTTGTTTATTTTTTATTTTGATGATGTGAATAATGATAATATTAAAAAAAAAATACACTCATTATCTTTTCATTATATTTTGCTTTCCATATTCATAAGTCGTTAATTCCATGACTGTACTCTTTCCCCCTTTTGTAAAATAACAGAAGCTGCCTCATAGATAAAAATGAAGGGTCAAACCAAAACGGACATAGAAGCACCTTCTATTTATTGAAACGCACCTGAAATAACACTAACAACAACAAAACGCTAACAAAAGAACCTTCACGACCGGGTAACGGATAAAATATTCTTTATTTTTTATTAAATTCTGCAAAATGGAAGCTGCCATAAAAGCCCGATCATATCGCATCTGACGCAGCAGTGTAACATAGAAACAAATGTAAAGCGATCACAATGTGTAGTTTCTATAACGTCTATTAAACTAAAAAGTCGAGTATTCTATTACGTCCAGTCCGACATTGTCTAGTGCTTTAAAACGGCCAGTGTACCATATAACCTCAATATCCTATAAGGTCTAGTTTTGAACAATCACACTATTTTTTGTACTGTAAAATGTCCAAGGGTCTTACACGCATTTCAATGCAATACTTTGTCTCAAACAAACAAGATATTTCTCGGCGTAAGTGCGATCGGACCTTTAACCGTGCGCAAGGCGTGTGACAGCAATTTGAATACCGTAAACATCGCGCTTCAGGTCTCAACCATTCCTAAGCATTCCTCTAAAATCACCTTCCCAAACGTCAGAAACACCACTCAAGAGTTCACAGCAATATACACTTTAAAAGCAAAGGTGTGAAAAGGGTAAAGTGACTTTTCGCGTGGCAGAAGAAATGGGGGCACGCGGCCGTTACTGTATGTATGTGTGTTGAGTAAACAGTCTGCTTTTCTTTCAGGCTGAGGTTTGCTTGAGTTTTTTTAAAGGTAAATTGACTGGTCGCAGGTGGTTGAAGGGAAACGGGTCAGCGGGTCTCGGTGGCGTGTCATGTTCATGTATCACCAGGGCCGGATTTTGGGGACTGACATATTTAGTAAAAAAACTAAACAGGTCTTTTTTTTGTAAATAAAATCAGGAGAATTCTTGATGACGCGCATGATTGAATACGCACACAGACCCAACTTCTGTGCAAGTATTTAAAACTATTTATATACCTTATTCATTCTATAATTATTTACATTTTTATTACAAGAGATCAACAAACAAAAATCTGCAGCCCGCAGCCTGCTGCGTAGAATTCAATAATACCTACTGATAATGTTGTTTAGGTAGGTACATACATTGCTAGCAGGTGAATATTTTTCAAACAAAAGAAGCAATGGACTATAAATCCGTTTTAAAATTGATTGTGACTGAGTTCCACAATAATTTAGGATGCCGATCTATTGACATTTACAATTGCGCCATTTAAGTTTTTTGTGTTTATTAAATACGTAATGGAGTTTTATGCTTTTTTTTAATATTCTTAAAAGAAAAAGACAAAACATTCCTGCTTTTGTAAGATTTTACTTACAAAATCAAAATGATTAAGGAAAATATTAGCTGTCTGCAAATGTTTTTATTAAATCTCTTTTTTTTATTGTCTTACTCAGTGTCCCACAGCAAGTTGCCCTTAGTTTTTATCTTATTTTTTCTAAAACAATAACAAGTGCTCACCTTAGAGGAAGATAGGGCAAAATGTTGGTTTTTGCAGTGTGCAATAACCAACATTTTAATATTGTTTATATAATCCACGCTCCACTGAGCCACTTACTGAGTACTAATAGAAAAAATATTATAGTTTATTATCAATACGAAAAAAATAAGTAACTTAGTCTATGTAAATACTTATAACTACTTAGACCACTACTGGGATGATCGGATCATATTGATATTGAAGTGTCCATAGGCTCCGCGTAAAATAGACTCTCGAGACATCTTCAAGTATCAGACGGGCTTATTACTTCCATTGAATAGACTAAGGATGATCTAACTATCGTATACCTAGGTGTACACCATTCATGGCTCCATCTTGTTAATTGAAGCCTTAATCAATGAAGTGGGTTCATGAATGGTTTGTAAGGTCGTATCTTCATGCAGTTGGAATCTTGGAATCTAGTGTAGCAGTGTCTTCAGTGTATGTCGTGCACAGATTTGAATTCATTTCTGAAAAATAATTAGCTCGATAGCTTTTCAAAAGTAAAGTTATCATCATCACATTAGCCGCGGGACGTCCACTACTGGACCATAGGCCTCCCCCATAGATTTCCAAAAGTAATAAGTAGTTATCTTGTTTGTTTTTAATATGGTTTTACAATATTAATAAACAAACAATATAAAAGTTAGCTAGTTAGTATAAGCTCTTCATTAATAAAGCCTAATAAAATCATTGAACAATATTTTATTGAGCGTTTAATTTCATTAAAATAATAACAGAAGTTGTAAACACAAATACACGTAATAAAAATATTTAACCGTCTCAATACAACATTTTCATTACAAAATAAAACCTTTAGTACAATATTGTTTAGTTCTTTAATATAAAAGCTCTAAAATTACACGAAATTCAGTTTTTACTCAGTCTTCTCTTTTAGCAGCAATTTAATACGCCTGCATAAATTCTAATACCCAAATCCGTCTCTGGTGCATCATATTTCTATTAATTATCGCGTCAACTGGGGCGCTTCCCATCTCCGTGGCCAGAGCGTCTTATAGCTTGTTTTTCTTATACCTCTCACTTGGCTTGTAGGTAAGTAATTACGGTTTAAATACGGGAATAATGAAGTTTCATGTTTTCGAAGGCAACACAAGTACTTCGACTGTTTTAATTTTTAATTTTTTTTCGTGCCGTCATAACACAATAGATTGCTATGTAAAAATGTGCAGTAAGGTACAATTTTAATTAAGTACATTTTCTTTTTTAAAACTTAATAAAACAAAATAAAATAAATTTTATATTTTTAAGCGCAACTGCTACGGTGAGGGTCTTTGTTTCGCTTCGCAGGTCGAGCAAAAAGTGTTATTGGGTTTTTCTGGCTCGGAGTTAGGATTTGTGCCCGGTTAATAGCAATATGCTCGCCCCCTATTATATGGGGCCTAAACATACCAGTGGACTGTGGATGTACACTGGTATACCTCTGCCTAACCTTTCGGGGAATACAGGCGTGATGGAACGTATGTAAAATTTAATAAGAAAACGCTCGCCAAAAAACATAAAAATACAATGTTGTTTATTAAATAAATGCAGTAACAAAAAGCTGAAATTCAATTTGAAAATGCCTCCAAGTCATATTGTGATACGATACCGTCTTGCCATTTAATTAGGAGCGTATACCCTTTTGATCTCTAAACAGGAAGGGAACCCTTTTCCGGTACTTTAACAATTATTATCGTCTGCCCTTACAATCATCGACTTTGCGGTCGCTAGTGATGCGTTCCGTGAAGAGTGACTATGAATTACAACGAAAATTAAATATATATTTTTTTTGTTTTATTGTAATGCTGGTTTTACTGGTTTACTGAAGTAAACTTTAGATTTGTAACATTTTCAATTTTAGTTAGAACACATATTGAATGTTTGGAAAACGGTAATTGGGTACAATAGCTAGATGGATGATTGTGATATTTTCATCAGGCGCATTTAGTAATGAACACGATCAATGTATATGTATGGTGACATCGCAAGTTTTTTCTCAAGAAAAAACCAAAGTAGGTAATATTCCAAGGAAAAAAATCTTTGTACTGAAACATGACTGTACTGCCCCCCTAGCCAAGTCACAAACGATAAACGCAAACGCTGAGTAGGCGTTAATAGATCTTCAACTTTATGTGCTTGGTTTTAAGTTGAAGATCTAATGAAGATTGCATAGCGTTTTCGTTCGTTCCAGTCGCTAACGCTTAGAAATCTTTAATACATTTTCAACTTAAGGCTCTTGGGTATTAAGTTGAAAAGCTATTGGTACCTACCGAGCGTTTACGATTATCGTTTGTGACTTGGCTAGGGGGGCTGGAATCAACTTTACTAATTATAAAGAAGTAAAGTTTGTTTGTTTTTGTTTTAAGAGCCATCCGATTGCAAAAATAATTGTTACTATTATAAAGTTACGCTAGAGGTCTTGGGTTTGGTTTCCAGGTCGAGCAAAAAGTGTTATTGGGTTTTTCTGTGAAATTCTTAGTAGCAGCTCGGAGTCAGGATTTGTGCCCGGTTAACGGCAAAAGAGTCGCCCCCTATTGCATGGGACTTAAACATACCGGCGAACTGTGGGTTAGATTGGTACACTTCTGCCTAACCCTTCGGGAAATACAAGCGTGATGAGAAGAATGATGATAATTATGATGGCAGGTATGTGTTATAAAGCTAACATTATCGCCAAGTGTCATAGATTTTATAACATTCTTGACTTCCACGCAGCGTAGACCGCGTTTTCCTCCTATCAACATGTTTTCCCCTAACAAAGCTAAGTAATTCGTTTTTCCTTTTTGTACATTTTACTTGTTACTGTAATTTAATAACACAACATTTTTCGTAACATATTTAATTATAAAAATAACATGACAACCAGGTAAATAGTTACCCAAAACTCAAAATCTCGCTCGTTAAGCATTATTTGGTATCCCTACACTTTGGTAGTTGACGTCACTCCAAAACGATCTTGTTTCATTGTTAATGACTGTAATAGATATTTATGCTTTTGTTTTAGATATCATTATTAGGTTGTTTTGAGCGGAAGTGTGTACTTCATTGTCTGGGCTACTTATATTTACTGCTTGAAAGTATGGCAATGAATCCTTCAAAATTAACGCTTGAATCCTTTGAATATTTTTTACAATGTCACTCTTGTAAAATGTACAATACTGTAAATGTTTAATTGTATTGTATTAATTAGTAGTACAGCAATTAATGACAACACTGTTTTTAAACAAATATATTGTGAAGTCTTCTAAGCCTTTTAGATTGTGTATGTGAGTTTATATGTTTGTAAACGCATCCACGCTATAGACGAAAGTCAACATTTAAAAAATCTCAGGGCTTACCCATTTGCAGGCAATTTCAGTTTTAGTTTCACACGAAACTAGAGATTTCTCCTGCAGATAATATTTTAACGTAAAGCAAACCCTCACTTTGCTCGCAGTTATTTGACAGGACCTTCTAAAAGCATAACGCTAAAATTACTTTATTCAAACAGTAGGTATAATCGAAGTAAAGTGCTGTAAACCAAATGACCCCCATTTCCCCAGCAGTAACAGCTGTAGGGTATATCAGTTCTAATGCAGTTCCTTATCCAATATAATCCTCTCTTATCAGGAAAGTTTCGATGGAATTGGAAAGCGGTAGTTAGTCCCATACACTTTGGAAGATGACCGAAAATTTATGTCCAATTTCCCCCAATATCCCCCGGTTGAATTGAAATCGAGTCTGTGTTTAATTTCGTAGATTGCATTCGTTGATTCCATCAATCAACTGAAATTTGGGTCAAGTGTCTGTGTGTAAAAACTGCGAAACATCTTTGGATGAAATTGAGTAAAGTGGCCCGGCTTTTTCACAGAGGTCTTTTTCGACTGAATTTAGATCAAATGAATCATGATTTTAGAGTCGCCTTTTAAACTACACTAACATATCTTGGAAGTAACTACCTAATGACTGCCATGGTAACGGAATTTGTTGAGACGTGTCACTTTGAAACGCAAAGCGCATTAGGAGAAACAAGGATCGGTATCAGTCAGTAAGAGTCTGACACTTCCTTCCGCTCCGCCCAGAGCAGAAGAAGCCATTTGATACTTGTCATCTTTTAAAAAGCTACTTAATAAATCTTCTGGTAGAATTTAAGGCACTAACATTAGCACGTGTAGTTTTCCGAAATTTAGACAGTGTCGAAATAATTAACTATCGAAATTCAGAATGATACTCGTAATGTTTGCCTATTATCTTTTGTGACCATTAAACGGATCGAAATATTCACGTTTACATATTTCGAAGACATAGTTGGCGCAGTAGCAGTGAGCTGTTGGCTGCTGCGCTGCGTGTCGCAGGTTCGATTCAAGCACGGAACAAACTAAATCTGTAGGCCATACCAATATGTATGGCATACAGATAGTTGTTCCGGGTATGGCTGTTTGTGTATGTGAGTTTAAATGTTTTGAAACCCACCTCGTCCACCCACAAGGTGGACGGACGACCTGATTAAGACCGCAGGAAGACGCTGGATGCAGGCCGCTTGCAACCGGTCGTTTTGGAAATCTATGGGGGAGGCCTATCTCAGGCAGTGGATATCCTGTGGCTAATATGATGATGATGATGATGATGATCGTGGGTGTGTTTTCATCATGCACTTTTTGAGTTTCTCAACTCAAAAAATGCGGCCAAAAAGAAAACCTATAGGGACTTTAAACGTCATTTCCGTCTCCAATGTTTTTTTTTTTAAATTTCGATGTGACCCGTCACAGATTTCGATGAAAGCAAAAATCAGGTTACCACGTTCGTTGAATTTTTTTCATGTGATCCTCGTGGTTTCGCGTCGCACTCAGATTGTCAGCTTCAAGCACACTCGGAAAACGTCAACGAGAACGTTTCATGAAAACGGGGAAAAATAAACTGAAGGTTGCGAAAAGTGATTCAGCGTAGTCAATACTTCGCAAAATTGTTCGCTGGTACAATTTTAGTATTTTATTTTATTTTTTACTAACGTAACTTCATCCGCGTGACTTATTTCACCTGGCATAAGTTACGTCTTTGGTTAATGCTCCGCTCCCGTGGGTCGTAGCGTGATGTTATGCGTGATGCGTGATGTTGTGCCTGTTTTTCAGGAATAATGTGTGTGTAAACAAAACAAACAAAAAGTATTTCCTCTTTATGAGTATAGATTAAAACGTTGTAATTTATTCGGTATCATTTCCAAAAGTTCGAAACAGTTTTAAAAGTCATAACTAGTGCAAAATTAAACTACTAAATTGTCTTTCCGTGGACTATACATCCTGTAAGTACATTCCAGTTACCATTGTATTCATAGATCAATAAATAATTTATCTTAAAAAATATTATATTTTCACCGGTACCAATAAATATGATATCAGCTTTTCGTTGGGCTTCCCGCAAAATTTAAGCCGTCTACTTTGAAAAATTCGCCGGAGCGTAAGTCTGCGGGCTACAGGTTGAGGATCTCTGCTCCACAAATAGGATACCGCAGCTTTTATCTGTTAAATTCTTTTTGACTTCGCTACACATTTACAAAACCTCAGGTTCTGTACAAAATTGAATCTGGGTAGTGACTTATTTATTTTCAAGTAACAATAGGCTCACGGTAATTGATAAAACGCTGGATACAGGCCGCTTCCAACCGGTCCTTTTGAAGATCTATGGCAAAGAAATATGTCCAGCTGTGGACATCCTACGGCTTATATAATGATGATGAATTAATAAAAATACGAACGAATAATAATCATGTTAACTACTGATACTGATATTATTAAATAATTACCGCAAAGCTGGTTTACAAAAAAAAAACAGATTCACGCGATTATCACGAATTGAAACCATGCTACCTGTTCTAAAAAACTGTATTAAAACTAATCATTTTGCTAGTTAAAAAAATTACGACGGCAAAGAACTTTGAAGTTAATAAGCAGTCAATCTTAAAAAGCAATTTATTTTTGTAAACCACTTTGAACAAGTTCTTTAAATAAGTATATATATATATAGGTAAAGGAAAAAAAACTAGGAAGATCCGGACACGCCGCAATAGGAGTAAGTGTCGTATAAAAGGAGTGGCTGGAGTGACATCACCATGCGGCGAACGCAGGTACTTTCTGGACACGGATGATTCGGAAAGTACCAGTGTCGCATTGGAACATAGCGTATACGTGCCATCATTGTCAGAGCTGCCCCGAAGACACGGCGCAGGATATAATGAAGGAGTGCCCAGTCTCTCGAGAAGAGAAGAGTACAGCCCACCAGTAATATGGGCAATATGTTCTTGAGCGGAGGATTATGTTCTGGAGACGGCTGGAGTGGAGGCGGCCGGTGGGTGACAGTCACATCGGGTGATGGTGGTAGGGCCAAACCTGCCGGGGTGCGAAAAAATGCTCTGAACTACCTCCCCAGCCAAAAGTAGTCAGAGGAACATGTTTAGTAGGTGGGAGTCCGCCACAACGTGTACCGATTAATAGTTGGTAATAGGTATTACAACCGTTTCATTAAAATCTACCAAATAGGTATTTCATATAACCTATTTATTTTATATTGCATATTAAACTTATTACCTACATAAGGTTAAAAGTTAAAACTTAATTATGCTCCCTATTAGAACACAGCAACATAGTACAGTCTTCTTCTTTCTTACAAACTTAGGCTATGAACAACCTTCTAAAACTGGCCCAAATTCAGTACGAACATTCACATTATCTATCAAAGGTCAATTCAAACCATTCAAATTTCAAACAACTATCTTCTTGTATTATTTGCTTTTCTCTTGTGATTGATGTCCCTTGTATACAGGGGTCCCTGTTTGAATAGAACCTGAAATTTGTATAGGGATTTATTTATTCCGGTCTCAATTTAATATCCTGTTTGGTAGTTTTGAAATGTTAATTAAATTAGTAAAGCGATCTATTTGTATAACTTCGTTACAGTTGCCGCTATGGAACAGTGGAATAATTTTTAAATGAATATTGATTTGACACATAAAACTATATTTTTCGTATAAAATTTTTATTGAAATACAAGAGGGGCAGAACAAAGACAAATCTTTTATTTCATAAAAGTATTAAAGGCAGACAAATAGGTTTGAACACTTTTATCATGAAAAGTGTTTAAATAGGATATCCAGTGTACCTTAACCGACAAAGTCATTACAAAAATTGAGAGTTATTTTACAGTCAGATGATATAACCTTTTTTTTTTAAATTGGGACAAGCCCGCCACACTGTTCCCAAACCACTGCAACTCCTGTAAGCCAGAATCAACAGTGGCGACCACAAGAAAAGCGCCGAGACAATGAAGCTCGACGAGTCCCAGAGAAACGATTCAACTGTCTTGGATCCCGCAACGAAATTAATCAGAAAAGATTAGCGGAGGAGTAAGAAAAATATAATTTCCACTTCCCTCCAAACAAGCAGGAGACAGAACAGAATTAGGCCAATAGGCACAAAGGAATTATTTACAACTGGGAGAAGCCCAGATTGCCAAGCACCACGGATTGCAATTATCATTAACTTTAATGGGTCCTAATGTGAACTGTTACATTGTTACAGATGATATAACTATCTGCATTGATCACAGTTAATAAAATTTAAATCAATTAAACTGATGGTTTAAACTAAGTCCCAGATTCATCTTATCCAATCTATATCACACAGGACATCTATATACTCAGCCTCCAATAAAGTCACCAATCCATATACTCAGCCTCCCCTTTTCAGGATCCCGAACCAAACAAAGGTAAAAATAAGGTGAAAATCCGGGGCTGAAACATAAATTCTCGTACAAACGGGTCGCGGTGCGATAAGTCCAAACTTTACACGTTGAAATTAGCTCGGACAAGTTTACCCAACAAGTTTCAGCTAAGAGTGTTTTCTTCGGTTACGAATTTCAGGTGAAACTTTTGAATTTATTTTGCGAAAAAGTTTCGCAGTCACAAGTGCTCTTATTACGTTTTTGGTACAATTGTTTTTCGAACTAAAAATAATTATGTTTTGTATGCGATCAAATATAATATAAGAACAACAAACGTAAATAATATTAATAGCTGTTATAGCATAAACAATCTTGTAAGTGGCCTTGAATAGTACCATGACGTAGGGTACACATATAATTAATAAACTTAGTCTATACAGGAAAAGTTTTTAACCAGTGCGTAAATTTTTTTTGGTAGTTCAGTGTCAGTAATAGAACACATTTCTGTGTTTAGTTAAAAAAAAAAAAAAAAATTATCCTTATCCGAGTTTGAAATAAGCAAAACATGGACATAATCTGTTCGCCATACTATCAATGAAAACTCGCGGCCGCCGCCCGGGCGCATGGCTGGGGTGAGGGGGTGGGGAATGCGCTAGCGCCGAGTGACAATAAAATAATATGGTTTTTAAGTAAACATGTTTCGTAAGCGATAACTTTTTTTTTAGTACTAAGACATATCAAAATAAAATATACGTGTTTAATAAAACGTGTTGAAGTTTATTATGGGAAAAATTTACGCACTGGTTATTTTTTTTTCCTGTATATAAAAAAAAATGTATTTCCCTATTAAAAAGCCGGCCTAGTAGTTGAGGCACCCGCCTTTTGTGCACAAGGTTGTGGTTTCGAAATAGAACAAGTACCTACCAATATAACTTTTTCAATACTTTCTAAGTTAATCTTGGACATCACTGACATCGGTACGGGAAAACGTGAGGTACGGTGAAGTCTGAAATCGCTAATCCTCATTGAACAAGTGTGATGATAAATGATCGTACCGCCTCTGTATGAAAACAGGCCTTTGCCTTTGTAGTGGGACTATAATAGGCTAAATAGTACTATTACTGTTTTTATACTAATGTGTAACCGTTTATTTTCCCAAATAAAATAAAATAAAATAAAATAAAAATACTACTATTTATCTATTCTATTTTTTTTATATCTATTTTTTAATATTTTTATATAAAATATATTAGATCATAACAAAAACAATTTTTTTATCAACATGTTATTTTATGCGCTGAGTTTAAATGTTTTTGCATCTGTTTTAAAAACACCTGTATCTAATTATTAAAGTGGAATAAACTATGTAATTTTGTTTCAAGGTAAGCTTGACGAGTTTTTTCAGTAATGAATGTTATTATATTTAATATCATATTTTTTAATTTGATTATTACTACATTGGTAACCGTTGGCACCTATGTTAATTAAGTCACATATTATTATACTATTATTATTGTAGCTTTAATATTTACAGAAAAGTAACCAGATTTTGATTTTATCCATCTTTTTGTTAATTTTTATTTGTTCTGTTTATTGAGTTTATTAAAACGTCGCGTCGATTGGAAGATTGTGCGACAATAACCTAAGACGAAAATATCACCCATCATCACCATTTTCTGAAATAAATCTGATCTTAAAAGCCTTCAATATACCATCACAACTGTATGCCCCGAAGGGTTAGGCGTTAGAGGTGTACCAATGTACACCCACAGTTCGCCGGTATATTTAGGTCCCATGTAATAGGGGGCGAGCCTATTGCCATTAACCGGGCACAAATCCAAACTCCGAGCTGCTACTGAGAATTTCATAGAAAAACCCAATAACACTTTTAGCTCGACCTGGGAATCGAACCCAGGACCCCTTGCACAGCAGTCGCACTTGCGTCCAGGAGACCAACGGGGCACTTAAAAAAAGCCTTCAAATAATGTTGAATAATACTTTATAATACTTTTTCATTTTTTTTAGATATCCTTCGATGGCAAACAAGCTGCCGTTTCACCAGATGTCAAGTGGTCATACTGACTATAGACATAGTACTGGTATTGCACTTGCAAGCCCTCTGGGGCCTAGCAAATGCATTGCCATCCCAGAGATATAATCAAAATGTCTCATGTGCCTGTAATTACACCGGCATCCATACCCTTGAACACAGCAATGCTGCTTTGCGGCAGAAGTAGGTATGGTGGTAGCACTTCCTGGAATGACCTCACGAGGACTTACTAATCATCCATCATAGCTATGGATGATTTTGGATTCCAGCTTTCCATAAGGCAGCATTGTACCTGCCTATAAAAAGATTATTTCCAAGATCTTATTTCAAAGGATTGCGATCACACGATAGACCTACATAATGCTTTGTTCACAAACGTTTGTCTGCTTGAAGTATAATTTATTTGTTGGTTTATCAAGTTACCGTGATGAGTGATGGTATAGCTATTTATTTCTCAATTAACTGGTTTTCTCTTATGTTCGCTCGCCATTTTTCATAAAAAACGGCTACCATGCAATGTACACGTGGCTTAATAATATAATTTTAAGAAGTTTGGATATGTAGATCTGCCCTGGTTACGGAATTTGTTCGAAAGAGTTACTGCGGGTCTGGAATGCAAAGGGCATTAGGTGGAACACGGGTGGGTTTTAGTCAGTAAGAGTCTAACACTACCTTCCGCTCCAACCAGAACGGAAGAAGTAATTTGATGATTTCCCATACATAAAAAAGAGTATGTATTTGCTTAATCAGCGATTAGCTTTTTCCAGTGAATTAGTCTACGTACTACCATAAAACATATGCAATCTATGGCACTCAGCAACAGTGTAGCAGCTTTCTACCAGTGAAAGAACTTTTCAGCATTTCTAAACCAGTATTTCAAAAAAAAAAAACTAAAATTTTCCTCATTATAATATTAATACTAGTATTTGTGTAAATATACAGTAATATAAACATTGGGTATCAATTTAGTTATAGACGATGCAGATAATAGGTATTAAAAATCTTTATCAATGGTGACCGATCATAGACACAGACACGTATTGGCAGAAACTGGCCTGAACTTCCAAAAACCCTAAACACAAGTCCGCTATTCCTAGTAACAATAAAAAGCTTAAAATAATTCCTAACTCAATTTATTTTTGTTACCTAAATTATTTCCACAGTGGTTTACTTAAATCTAATTTCAGTACAAAATAAAGTTGTAACTGGGTTCTGAAACTGTCAGAGCGCGCTCGGCCGCTACCAAATTCTATTATTTTCGTTTCCAGTACTGTTCTTTTAACTAACTCTTTCACGATTTTGAGGTAGACAACGGAATTATGTCTGGATTTTATACAGGTGTTATAAACCACTTGAGTGGTGACCATGTACTGGAAGGCGTTGTGTGAAAAGGACGAGGTGGACCGATGAGCTGGTTAAAGACGTGGTGGAAACCGAAGGTTTTTTTTTATTATGGGAAATCATCAAATTACTTCTCCCGCCTTGGGTGGGGTGAGTCAGACTTTTACTGACTAAAACCCATCCATGTTTCTTCTGGAGCCCTTTGCGTTCCGGGGGCGCGGTATCTCTTTCGACCAACCAGGTGCCCCGACAGAAACCGCTGGAAAGGGCAGTGCAGGCCTAGTCCTTATGGATATCTTTAGGGAAGGCCTACGTCCCGCAAAGAACGTCATTCAGTTCATATGATGATAATGGTGATGCCAAACATTATGTTCCAATTCTACAATGATTAGAATTTTTAAAACGGCTGCATCGATCCCAGACATTTTTAGTCTACGATAGTAATCTTATCAATAAGGACGACCTCTAATATAATATTGCTGAGCTGTTCCTTACCTTAACATTATAAGTAACTTATGCAATTTGAGCACTATCTAAATCTATTTATAAAAATAAAATACTGTTCAGTGATTTATAAGTCACGAAATCTAAAAATAATTAAGACATGTTTTTGTTTTTATACCTAGATTTATTCTAAGTTTGGCATTGACTCAAAACAGGTTATGTGCAACGCAAACAAGTCAGACAAGAAGATATTTTGAAACAGAACTTTCTGGTGTTACTGGCTGGTCAGCCAGCAAACCCAGCCCAAAAAAACCAGCCAAATGCGAGTGGACCTCCGCGCTCCGAGGCTTCGGTACAAAAATGACGTATTAAATAAAAACTACTTACTAAATCTCATTCAAACCAATTTTAGGTGGAAGTTTATATGGTTTTAGTTTATTTATTCTCTTATTTTAGAACTTACAGGGGGCCGGGGGGACATTTTACCACTTTGAAAATGTCTCTCGCCCAAAATATTAAGTTTAGAAAAAAATTATATAAGAAACCTCAATATAATTTTTGAATACCTACCCATAGCTACCACACACGTATGGGTTTGATGAATAAAAAAACATTAAGTATGGGGAACCCCCCAATTTTTTTGTTTTTTTCTATTTATGTGTGAAAATTTTAATGCGGTTCACAGAATACATCTACTTACCAAGTTTCAACAGCATAGTTCTTATAGTTTCAGAAAAAAATGGCTGTGACATACGGGCGGACAGACAGACAAACACGACGAATCTATAAGGGTTCTGTTTTTTGCCATTGGGCTACGGAACCCTAAAAATGCTTTCAATGTAAGTGTTCGGTGTTTCTGTTGATCGGAACAATAAATCCAAGTATAATTCAATTATGACAACGCCTAGAACGTGTCTGTGGGCAGAAGTTTTAACACAATTAGACGTTATGTTAGCCACAACGAACGGGAGAAGTCTTTGATGATTTCCGATCCGAAAAAAAAGCCACAACGAATACGAAGTTTAGCAAGCTTAGCTGCCACGGTCGGATCGTGGATGGGGACTGAGACTTTGCTATAATTTGCAGATCTTTGACAGTTTTTACGGTTACCTAGTTTTGAACTGTCTGACAACCAATCTCCCAATAACGTCCTTGTAACACTATAGAATTTTAATTTTTGTCCATCTTGTACCAAAATTGTAATTATACTTGTACTAAATGCTTCGTTAGCCTAGTGGTTCTGAGCGCGACTGCTACGCTAGAGGTCTTGGGTTCGATTCCCAGGCCGAGCAAAGTGTATTTGGGTTTTCTATGAAATTCTCGGTAGCAGCTCGGAGTTAGGATTTGTGCCTGGTTGATGGCAATAGGCACGCCCCCTATTACATGGGACTTAAAAAATATACCGGCAAACTGTGGGTGTACATAGGTACACTTCTGTCTAACTGTTCGGGGATACAGGCGTGATGGTATGTATGTTGTTGTACTAAAATAAATTAGAACTGCAATTTTCGTTATTAGCGTCATGACCTTCCAGTATATCTAGTTCTACAACATTATTAAGAACATCTTCATGTTTTCCTGCTTACGGCTAGATATATTTGTAATATTGTGTAAATTTAGTATAAAATAGTGGTAAGGATTCTCACACAAAATGCACTGAGGTAAGATACTGGCAAGATCTCATACTTCCCAGATATTTTAGATTACCTACCAACCAATTCGCATAAAGTTTGTATCAACCTACGAGGATATTAAAACAGGACGGAGGAAGATGTACTCTTTGAGGCATAGAAAGGTCAATAACCAAGGATCAGTCATCAAATTTGAAATACCTACTTGTAATTAACAGCATAGAACTTTGAAACTTCAAACAGACTCCGTACCCATGTCGGCAGCAGCGAAGAGAATATCTAAAGGGTTTTGCAGATGTCACTGACCTTTAGTGTCTATGCGACATCTATCCGTAGACAATGGCTCACCGTGCCTATGTCATCTTGTGCTGCATGCCCTGTCACCTGCACACGTGAGGACCTAATGACTTCGTTAGTGGATAGTAGAACTGTCTTAGTTGAATACTGAACCATACCTGACCAAAGAAAATTTTACACAAATATATTATTAAATATCAATATTTGCTATCGATACGCTAAGAAGAAGATGATTGACAGCACGGTACATAAGCAAGTTTCTGAAACAAATGTTTCCTAAGTTATGTGAATAGACAATATGAATACGGAACTGACTTAACTGCCTCGTTAGCCTAGTTAGTGGTCCTAAGCGCGATTGCTACTCTAGAGGTCCGAGGTTCGATTGCCAGCCGAGCAAAAAGTGTTATTGGGTTTTTCTATGAAATTGTCAGTAGTAGCTCGGAGTTAGGATTTGTGCCTGGTTATTAGCAATACGCTCTATTACATGGAACCTAAACATACCGGCGAACGGTGGGTGTATATTGGTAAACCTCTGCCTAACCTTTCTGGGTATACAGGCGTGACGGTATGTTGGTATTTCTAATGAACACGGAATTTACAAGGAAAAACAAAATATTTACCAAAAATAGATTTAATTGGTAATTGATACGACTTCAATGAGTTCAAACAATCTCTAATGATTAGTCATTAAACAATATCTGAGAACGAACAAATTAAACAAACAGAAATCCATTGAATTATCAAACAATTTTGTTAGCAATTATGGAGAAGAGGCTGTCAATAGTTAGTCTGTAATTGCACAGAGTAGAAAGGTACAGAAGGCTAGCTTTGTACAACGAACGAAAGCTGATGTACTCACACACCTTGCATTAGGAAAGTTGCATAGGGAGGATTGTAAATCGGTGTCTTAAGAGAAAATGGAACCTTCCTAATGTGTGGATGGTCCAACACTTCCCAGTCTAAAGGCAGATTTAGACAAGGTCAGTGACTGGCGCCGAAATCGAGACAAGTCAGCGCTGACCCGAAAGAAACCCCGTATAAATTGATTGCAAGTCAGTACAGTGGCGGGAAGTCAGCGCTGACTTGTAAATTCACACATGAATATTTAGAAGTCACCCGAAGTGTGTAGAACTGCCCCGTTGGTCTCGTGGTCCCAAGTGCGACTGCTGGGCAAGGGGTCCCGGGTTCGATTCCCAGGTCGAGCAAAAAGTGTTATTGGGTTTTTCTATGAAATTCTCAGTAGCAGCTCGGAGTTTGGATTTGTGCCCGGTTAATGGCAATAGGCTCGCCCCCTATTACATGGGACCTAAATATACCGGCGGACTGTGGGTGTACATTGGTACACCTCTGCCTAACCCTTCGGGGAATACAGGCGTGATGGTATATATATTTAGAAGTCAGTCCAGGCGCGGGCAACTGACTTGTGCACTGACCCTGTCTAAATCTGCCTTTATCCTCAAAGACCAGGCGCCTTTTGAAAGTTTCGTTTGAAGACAAAATAAGGTTCCGTATACCTCTGTTATCTGGTTACTGTACTCGGTATGTGTAATTAGGGCAATATGCGGATATACCAAAAACTGTCTTAAAATAAGTACGCTTGCATTTGCTGTACGGGTTGATCTTCTGTAGGTACCTTATTATTCTGTGGTAAAGTCGTCATTTAGTAGTGACATCAATTTGATACAAATCAATGGTGATTTACGTTCATGTTTGATTGGATTTGAATGCCAATTTGACGTGCGTTTGTAGGTTGAATATGTGTTTAATTCATTTGAATGTTAGCTACTTTACTTGGATAGGAAGTCAATAATTAAGAGTTGGTTACACTTTGTCTACATTTAAGCATTTTCGTCGGTAGATCGTCCACAAAATAGAACACATTTCTATAATTAAAAAAATCGGTTAACTCACAACACAGAATAAACTGGTTGAAAATATTTCATATCACGTCTAACATAATTAAAGATAAATAAAAGCTTATTTTGTATGTTATTTTTGTGTTGTTGCAGAATTTTTTCATGGATTTAGTTCAATTTGCTAGTCACAGAAGCTTTGATTTTTTAGCTAGTTATTAAAATCAGTTGATTCACACAAACTACAACACCTTTTTTTTAAAGATGGGAAATCGTCATGGGCGGATCGGTAGGGAGTGTCAGACTCTTACTAACTAACACCCATCCGTGTTCTTACCTTTGCGTTTTAGTGCTGCGGTGACTCTTTTGGACAAATTCCGCAACCTTGGCATAAAGTGCGACACATAGACAGTCAAAATAAATAGAACAGCTAAATTTTATTTTGAACATCATGTACTGAATCTGTTTTAAACGTTTGAATCAAGATGTCTCTGCCTATGTGTATAGAGACAGCAGATTTAAAAATCAAGCCCATTGACAGACAGACTAGACCTGTATTTTAGTAGATGGAGGGCTTGCGACTCATACATACATACCATCACGCCTGTATTCCTCAAAGGGTTAGACAGAGGTGTACCAATGTAAACCCACAGTTCGCCGGTATACTTTGGTCCCATGTAATATGGATCGAGCCTATTGCTATTAACCGGGCACAAATGCTAACTCCGAGTTGCTACTGAGAATTTATTAAAAAACTCAATAACTCTGTTCGATTTGGGAATCACACAAGATCTCTAGCGTATCAGTCGCGCTTAGGACCACTAGGCTAATGAGGCAGTTTATTTATACAAACAGTTAGAATTATAATTACCTAAGAATAGCAGAAAATTTTCTGGCCAATTTTCTACCTAAAACAAAATTGACCGCTAAAGCCCCACAAATACAGTAAAAGCAAAGTTGTCCGCACAATAAATGATGTTGGGTCAGTCGGGACAACTTCACTTGTACCACAACAAGTTGTTAACTTACAGACAAGTTGTGACTTGTTCGCCGTACAGTGGTTCCGCAGCATTGTTACTGAGAATAGAATTCGCTGCACTTGGTTATCTCTTGTGGATTGTTCGGGTATTTAATTAAGAGTTTGTGGCTATGTGTGTACTTTGGACTGGTTATTTTTCTTTGTAACTTTGTTGTTTAGAATAGCAAGGAGTACAAGGTAAGAAAGCGTATGGGGAAAAGCATTCAAGACCTTAAGTTCAGTACTGTAAAGTTGGTTTATTCTGTAAAAATCTTCCTCGATTTTAGAAGAGAGTAAGTTTGACATTCTACTGATTCTACATTCTTCTGGAGAAAGAAGAACTCTTCATGATGAACTCTTTCTTCCAGAAGCCGCCTCACAGGAAATGGACCTGGCTGAGTCCCGATGGTTTCACGAGAAACGAGATCGACTTCTTCATGACCGACAAGAAACGGATATTCAGTGATGTCTCTGTGATCAACAGGGTAAAAACCGGTAGCGATCATCGAATCGTAAGAGGCTTGCTGAATATCAATGTTAAACTTGAAAGGTCCTGCCTGATGAAGTCTACGCTCCGACCTACTCAGTCTCATATTCAAAACCCCGAAAGCTTTCAACTCGAGCTCTCTAATCGCTTTGCTTGCCTTGAAAACTTAGTTTCAGTGGACGAGATCAACGACGGGCTAGTGGAAACTGTCCGCACGGTAGGATCTAAGTTTTTTAGACCCTGCCGTAAAGATAGACCTCAGAAATTGACCGGGCAAACCTTAAACCTCATGGCTGAACGACGCTTGCTACAGTTGCAGTCTTTCAATGACGCGAAGTCATATAGGCAGCTCAATAGACGTATATCTAAGTCCTTGCGACACGATCTGCGTCTCTTTAATACGAATCGTGTTAAAGAGACTATACAGCGAAACCAAGGCTCCAAAGTATTCGCAAAGGACAAGTCTATTGGGCAAAGCCAGATGACTAAGCTGAAACGGGAGGATGGCAGCATAGCGTCGACCAAAGCAGAGGTTTTAGGCGAGATCGAGAGGTTCTATGGACAGTTATACACTTCGGTCGCAAAGTCCGTTGACAGCTTGGTAGGAGATCCAAGAGCCAAGCTGTCCCGACATTATACCGAAGATATCCCGGACATCAGTCTGTACGAGATTAGGATGGCCCTGAAGCAGCTTAAGAACAACAAGGCGCCGGGCGAGGACGGAATCACTTCAGAGCTTCTGAGAGCGGGTGGAACACCGGTACTTAAAGTCCTCCAGAAGCTCTTTAATTCCGTCCTGTCCGAGGGCAAAACGCCTGAAGCATGGAGCAGGGGTGAGGTGGTGCTGTTCTTCAAAAAAGGTGATAACAGCCTATTGAAGAACTACAGACCCATCACGCTTTTGAGTCATGTTTATAAGCTGTTTTCAAGGGTTATCACGAACCGTCTCGAACACAGACTTGATGACTTCCAGCCTCCCGAACAAGCCGGTTTCCGAAGAGGCTATAGTACCATAGACCACATCCATACGCTGCGGCAAGTTATACAGAAGACCGAGGAGTATAACTTGCCATTATGCTTAGCGTTTGTGGACTATGAGAAAGCCTTCGATTCGGTGGAAACATGGGCGGTACTTGAGTCACTCCAGCGATGCCGTGTTGTCGACTATCGGTACATCGAGGTGTTGAAGTGTTTGTATAATAACGCCACCATGTCGGTCCGAGTACAGGAGCAGAGCACGAAGGCGATTCCATTGAGAAGAGGCGTAAGACAGGGGGACGTTATCTCCCCGAAACTGTTTACTGCCGCAATGGAAGACGCCTTCAAGCTCCTGGAATGGCAAGGACTGGGCATCAACATCAACGGCGAATACATCACTCACCTTCGGTTTGCCGATGACATTGTAGTCATGGCAAAGTCGATGGAGGAACTCAGCATGATGCTCGATGGCCTCGACCGAGTTTCACAACGGGTGGGCTTGAAAATGAACATGGACAAGACGAAAACTATGTCAAATGCCAATGTTGTGCCCACCCCAGTCTCTGTTGGAAACTCGGTACTCGAAGTTGTTGACTCATATATCTACTTAGGACAAGTAGTCCAATTAGGTAGGTCCAACTTCGAGAAAGAGGTCAACCGCCGAATCCAACTCGGCTGGGCAGCGTTCGGGAAACTACGCAATGTCTTTTCGTCCGACTTACCTCAGTGCCTCAAGACGAAAGTCTTCAACCAATGTGTGTTACCAGTGATGACTTACGGCACCGAAACGTGGTCTCTCACTATCGGCCTCATCTCAAAGCTCAAAGTCGCTCAGCGAGCTATGGAGAGGGCTATGCTCGGTGTTTCTCTACGTGATTGAATCCGAAATGAGGAGATCCGTAGACGAACTAAAGTCACCGACATAGCCCACCGGATTAGCAAGCTGAAGTGGCAATGGGCAGGCCATATTGCTCGCAGAGCAGATGGCCGATGGGGTCGAAAAGTGCTAGAGTGGAGACCACGGACTAGCAAGCGCAGCGTAGGACGTCCACCAACAAGATGGACAGACGACCTAATAAAGGTCGCCGGAAGACGCTGGATGCAGGTCGCTTCCGACCGGTTTTTGTGGACATCTAAAGGGGAGGCCTATGTTCAGCAGTGGACGTCCTATGGCTGAGATGATGATGATGATGAAGTTTGACATTCTACTTGATGTTAGGGATTGATAGCTTACTTTAAGCTCACAAATATACCGTGTAGTTCTCGAGGGATTTATTTACAAAAGAGTACTCCAGCTCTTCATATTGAGACTGAAGAAAAGTTAATCGTTCAGTACCAATAATTGTTTGACCTTAACATTTTTAATACCGTAGACGGAGACATAATAATATATATTTTGTCTTAATATGAATTGCTCTGAAATTCTCATAAGGCGTAGTTTCTTAGACAGTACTGTCAAAAGTATTAAATTCTCAATCGGTAAATATATTCTCCCAAGTTCGTTCAGATATTGTGTGCTCATATACAGGTGCATTCCCTCTTCCTTAACTCTCATTGTCCGATAGGACTAGGACTGGGGAGAGATCAGGCGCGAAACTAAAGGCTTTCAGTACTTTCTGAGACATTCTTAATGGAGAAACCTGATAATACTTTGTCTGACCTGATAAACAAACCCAGGATCCCATGCTCTGCAGTCGTACTTACGACCATGAGACCAACGGGACAGTCACAACGGATAAGCACTTACTGAAAGTACCTGCTACATTAATTTTAATTTACGCTGTGTTAATTAAAATATTTGCATACCTGTAGCATACTTTTTATAACGTTAATAAAGTCTGAACAGGGCAAAAATCTGCTGGCTGACTGCTGTGAGTTATATGGACAGGAGAAAATTAACTAACTTGTGTTGTAAAATACGTTTTACGAGCGTTTAAAACTTTAGCACTTGTTTACATATTACGGGATTGGAGCTTTACGAAAAGGAAATTGATATGTCTAGGATGAACATTTTTCGAAAAATTTATTAAGGAATTTTCACTGCAAACAGGAATATTCTATTTCATTCAGGGAATCTGGATCGATAAAATTGCGAATTTAATTTTAAGTCTATTCAAATCCCGGTTTTCCATTGAAGCTGACTCCACTTAAACAAATATCAACTTTATTTTAGTAAGATTTAAGTTGATTTTAGACTGACTTCTAATACTATGGAAAAACTGATAAAATAAACTGAAGTTGCAGCGCAAATTAAACTTTGTGTCGAGGTAGTAATTTTTCCTAAAACAGATTTTAATTGATTACATGTTTTGTAAACTAAATTGTGAACGCAGTTTAGGAATTTTGTACTTAAATACAAGATGTAGGTAGGTAAGTAAGTATATAAAAAATATATATAAAAAACGGCAACCACAATTAAAACCGCCAAATTAATGCATAAAAAATGCTTATGGATGCAATTTGGTAAGACAAAAAGTCCCTAGCAAAAAAAAAGAAAATCCAAAATTAAATTATGTTGAAGGTTAGGATAGCCTATCAAAAATATATCAACATGATTTCACAAATAAGTTTCTCCGTTAACCATTACATATGGACATATTAATGTTATGTAAATCATTTTAAATGTAGAACTTAAGCCGAAGGATGTTTAGCCTATAAAATTATTAATTCTTGTTTACAGGTCAAATGCTTAATAACCTTGACATCTTTCCCAAGTAGCACAGAAGCGCTGAATAGTAGCTGAATCACTGTTCACAATGGAATTTTATGCTGAATAAACCTGCTGAATAATAGCGTTAGAGGCGCCTACTCAGCAGATATAACTCTGATTTGGGCACAAATTAATCAGCTGTTAGCTGAATAATGTAGCTGGTTGCACTATATCAGCGTTATTTGAGCTTTATTAAAGGTAACAGTCGCCCCAAGAGCTGAATAATGACTGGTTATCAGGGTATGCGTTACCTTTTTTACACTACAAGGGCTGAATAATAGAGTACTTTTTACCTATTTTTCAGCACAAAATACACTCCAGGATATTAGTAACTCTTTGAAGGAGCTGACAATTCACAAGTGGCAAAATTGTGAACAATTTTCACCCTACTACTTAATATTATTTTGACATCTTTTCTGTGAACCATTTTGTAAAGTGTTTGTGAGAAATATAGAATAACGTTAAGTAAAACTTTGTTTTTCCTCCATGTCCATGAAATTCGAATGGGAAAGAGAGTTTATTGTGAAATACTATATAATTATAGACGAAAATTTTCACGCGCTCTCAAAATATCACTGTTTATTTGAAAATTAATTAATTAATTAGAGTATAAAATAGGTTGATGATAATATTATAAAAAAAAAGTCTTTTTATTTTTCCTTGTAATTTGACAATACGCTGTTTACGTATAAAATCATTACATTTTCTATTCAAATTCGGTTGTTATTTTCTTTGACTAAATAGAAACAAATTATTATAATATTGTATGTAGATAGGTTAGAATCTAAAAAATGGCAGACAAGCAATGTGTACCTTAGTAACCACAATCAAACGGCATGAGCTGTTTAAGTGTCCACTCGTGGTACATAAATCAGTAACGAGCTGTTATGGTTGGTTCTTGTGTTACACAAGTCAGCAACAGATTCACGTAATGCTTGATAGTGGGTAACATGTATGCAAATAACTTTAGGTAATCACGAAGTGTGATGTGAAGTGCTGAATAAGGAAGTCTTCAAGGTCTTATTTAACGGCACTAGTAGATTAATTGTCAACGATAGTACAAGTATTCAGCTCTCACGGAGATTAAGGGTAACATGTGAGCTAATATAGAGCAGTTTGCTTTAACTTAGCATCATATAATGTTCACCCATAGTGATCATGTGGCCTTTATAAGAGCTATTATACGATTGCGTGTATCAAGCTGATTAACATTACACAAATTCCACTGTGTGCAGCAAAAGGCATTATATCTTTATTATTTGAAGCCACAGCATAACTGATTACATTATAGTAGCTCACGTGTTCTTTATTAAAATGCAAGTGGTCTAAGAGTACACTTGTGGTCTTCAGTTCAGAATATAGTTTAGTTAAAGTCCACAAAAATCCTTTAAATTGCTTAAAGCTGTACAATACTAACTTGTTACCTATATTAACGCTGCAAGCGTTACAGTGTGGTCTCTGTGACACATAATAACGTTCTTATTCAGGCAAAAGCTCACTTTTCACCTATTGCAGGTCGAGTGTACTGTAATAACTCTTCATAAATGCTAAAGTTACCGATGTTACCTCTTGTGACATCTTATAATGAAGTTTTGTGCTACTTGGGTTTACAAGTCAGCTGTAAAAGTATATGACTAATTTTAATCTTCACCATAAACTGGTTACGATATAGTGTAATTATAGTAATAATTCTAGCAATAATAAAAATGTCTGCTTCGTTTGTCTCGTGGTGGCACGCACGAATGTTCACCGTGGGATCTTGGCTGCGATTCCGAGGTCGGGAATTTTTCAGTAACAGCCCGAAGTTTGGAAGTTGGTGGTGTGACACCCTCGTGTCTCGGAAAGCACGTAGGTAAAGCTGTTGGTCCTGCGCCTGATTTCTCCCCGATTGTGTCGTATTGCCGCCCTGTCGGACTATGTGAGTTAGGGAAGGAGTGCACCTGTGTTTGCGCAAACATTTGTGAACTATCATATCTCTTGCGAACTTGGCTAGTCTACATTAAGATAAGCCGGCGTCTCTGGAATCGGTCTGCAGAATACATACAATAAATATGTAATTTCCCACAAGGTTAAAATTGCTATTGATTGGCAGCCACTAACCTAAGGTGAAAAAGTTCCACAAGAAGATCACGACACGAGGTACTCCAGCTAGAATCTTATCATCCTAAAAAATGGACTCAGTTTGTAACAAACTGCGAGATTTGGAAAAACGGAAGACTTTTGGTCTGTTGTGGATAACTGACTCGTATAAATAATCCATATGCATACTAATATTTTAAATGCGAAAGTAACTATGCCTGTCTGTCCGTCTGCCTGTCTGTGTGTTAGAGTTTCACGACTAAACCACTGAACTGACTATGATGAAATTTGGTACCTACGGGGTAGTTTGAACTCCAAGAGAGGACTTAAGCTACTTTTTATTCCACGATTTCGTTTGCATCCGCGAAAACCGATATTTACGAGTACGTAGACGCGGGCAAGACTAATTAATAAATACCTAATCATAAGGTGTTAATAAAAATCTGTTTGTTCCGCAAAACTTGGAAAGTTGTCGACAGATTAAGTTTTTTTTTTAATTTTATATATCCTTCTTTTTATCAGACTAAGTCATAGTAAACTTGGCCAGGTTTAGCTAGTAATAAATACCTACTAGTTTTTTTTTGTAATAACATTTAACAAATTGTGAAAGAAATATCATGGCACAAACTCTGATAATTATGTATTCTTAATGATATAAGCGATGTGCCATGTATTGTATGTATGGTTTACTGAAGCTTGAAAACAATAACTACCTAAACATAATTATTCATGGTTAAAAACTTAACCAAAAGACTACGCCAAAGAATCGCCAAGAATCTATTTTTACAAAATATCAATCAAAATTAATAAGTCTTCTAAGCAGACTTATTAATTTTAATTTAATTAAAACGTGATAATAAAAGTTTCGTCAGCGTAAAACTGTCAGGACCTTGTAAATTTCGAAATGCTGGTAAATAATAAAAGAAACAGAAAGCCACGAATATCATCAATATCAATATTAATTGAATTTCTTCATTCACCATTTCAGATGCGCGGAAAATTGTGATTTTGCTAAGCTAAAATTTGTAAACAGTTAAAAAAAACACGGTAAACACAATAATTATTTTGTTAATTGACTTCACATTTATTATAATTACCGTGTTAATACATATATTTATATACATCAAAGTTGTTATACAAAAATTATGTTGAATGTTTTTTGTCTTTATTTACTGATTCAAATCTTTATTGATTGATTTGCCCTGTTGTACCAATTATATCTATAGTATCTTCCGCATTAAATTAAAAGTACATATAATTATAATGAGTACGTATGTCGGATAATTTTGACTACTATAATAATATAATTATGTGTTAGTAGGCAATTATTTGTTCCGGATACGGTAACCAAAGGCGTCATGTGTTCAAAACACAGATTGGAAAACAAATCTCTATAACAAATTAGTTTTGTTCTGTTAAAACGAACCAAACCCAAACAATGTAATTATAATGATTAAGTGATTTTGATCGCTGATTTATTTTAAATCTGCTCTGCGCATACATTTGAAATATTTAAATTGAATTATTACTGCTAGAGAATTGTAACACATTTAGTATATATTAAATTAGTTTCCGTAGAGTTTCTTGCTCGTTCTTCTCCATAGAGACCTACGTGCAACTAGCTTTAACATTCTGACCTGACCGACTCCAATACAATTTAAAAAAATACTGTACTTGTTTAATTGAAATAAATGCTTTTACTTTGACTTTTTTTGACGTAAACGTACAATGATCTACCATTAAGGACTAAGCGTGGAAACCAAACTCATGATAGATAGATAGAAAAATAGCTTGACGTAATTTATTATAATTTAAATAATGAGAGATTGTTGCTTAGCAGATGTTGATAGCACTCCGCTCAATTATTTTAGTCACGTAAATAAATAATAATATGCATTGGAATCCCTTCCCCTCGGACCGCGATAGCGTAAAGACGTGCTCACTTTACTTATCCACGCTCCTAAATTTTATTTAATTTAAATTAAAACATCATTTTGGTTACGAAATATAAGTTTATACTCGCGCGAGCTACCAGGCGCCCATAATCGCTTAGAAGATACTCAGCGCGGTCAGCTTGTGACGCGCTAATTGGCAAGCGAGACGGAGGACAATCGGACCGTCTCCCTTCTCGCGTCATCGTTGACCGAGCGCAAAACCTGTTCCTTGCGGAGCGGACACCTCAAAACAGCGAATGTGCTTAGTGTTTTACGCTAGTGACTGTGCGTCGCTTTCAGACGAAGAATCGCAAAACCACCAAAGTGACTTTGTTTACATCTGTCTCGCATTAAGTACCTGTGAATTCTTTGTGAGTACAACATTACACGCCTATATTATATTACGCAATACACAAATTGTAATTTAAAATGATGAAAACTCCAGACAGCAACTCTGAACCTAATTTAACTTCAATTGGTATAACTGAAACCCCAAATAACTATGCCATCGCAACTAGAAGAAAACGTTTGCGAAGTTCTTCTGGAAATAACTCATTCAGAGACGAGTTTTTGATGTTTAAGGAGGATATTAAGCAAATGTTTGTGAAACATCAATCGGATACAATGAAAGAAATTAAAGCTCAATTTTCTTCCTTGAAACTGGACACGGATACTAGGCTCATTAAAATAGAGGATTCATTGTCCGCAATTGAGAAATCATACCATGAATTTGATAAGTCCATAAAATATACATCTGCTCAGTATGATGATATTCATAAAAAAAGTGTGTACTTAGAAAAAGAATGTAAGGAACAACGATGTCTTATTATTTCCTTAGAAGAAAAAATAGAGGAAATCCAAAGATTATCTAACATAAACTTTCTAGAACTAAGGAACTTACCAAAAATACAGAACGAAAAAAGGGGCGACATACAAAAATACATAGAAAATCTACTTAAAGTAACAAATGCCGATATTCCTATGGCGTCTGTAAAAGATGCCTTCCGCTTCCCAGGAAAAAAGGATGACCACCCCTCTATATTGATTGAGTTCTGTAATAACAACTCTAAACATCGGGTGCTTAAAGCGGTAAAAACCTTTAACCAATCAGGAAACGCGAAGCTGAACAGCAATAACCTGGGAACCCCGGGATCATCCCCCGTGTACGTAACGGAACATCTCACCCAGAATGCAAGAAAACTACATTTTATAGCAAGAAAGTACCTTAAAGACAACCGAATAAAATACTGTTGGACTTCAAACGGGAAGATTCTCGTTAAAAAAACCGAACTGGAACCGACTATCCACATTAAATCGGAAGAACAACTGGAAAAAATCGTAAATCAGCAAATATGACTCATAAAAAGATATTACAAATGCTATAGAAAGTGTTTTCGCATCGCTTTGGCGATGACTGTTTCGGTTTTATTTTTAATCTACCTACATTATTACGCGGATCAGCTGATTATTTTAACTACTCTGTCTTATTGTTTAGAATGTTTTTTACTTATTTTTTTGCATGTAAAACAGATCATTCACACTCTGCTCAGCACATCACACCACTATTACATAAAATACACTAAATACCACAAACTATACACTATTAACAATTATTTACATACTCGTATTGCATTTTGTTTCATTTTTATAATCAAAGGTCATTACAATTGCTATAGAAAATCGTATAGCTTAAGGATAATAGATAAAACAAATGGACATAATTATAAGCGTTCTGTATCATATTTCATTTCATCGCTTTTTTTAAAAAAGAAATGTAACCCAGCATGTTTGTTAAACACCACTACAAAATACAACTACATAATTCGATAACGACATATTAACTGCTATTGATGATTTTTCTGTGTCGGATACTGTTAGTTGCGAACCTGAGCGCTGTGCAAACTTTTTACAACACCCATATTCCTACCTGAAAATTTTGTCACAAAATATCCGTAGTCTTAATGCCAACTTTGATAGTCTCAATATTCTCCTCCATAGATTACAAATTGAAAGTGACATTATAGTTCTTTCTGAATGCTGGATGTCTTGCGTTCGTAATATACCCGTACTAAATGGATACTCAAGTATGGCAACATCGATCCATTATAATCAGAACGATGGTGTAGTGGTATTTTTTAAGGACAGCATCAAAGCTATCTGTGAAGAACCAACTATTCAAGACGCAAACTGTATTCTCATAAAAATTAAACATGACGTAGCAGTTTTGGCAATATACCGTCCATTTTGTTTTAAATCTATTGATAGTTTCTTGTTGTCTTTACAGAAGATAATAGACAGTCTGGCTGCGTTTAGAAATATCCTAATAGTTGGCGATATAAATATAAATATAGCTACAAATAGCTCAGATCGTTTCTTACCGGATTACCTTGACTTCATATCACTAAATGGCTTCCTCCCAGCTTATAACACTGCAACGCGGGCAAACAGCTGCTTAGATCATGTGCTTTTAAAAACGAACAGACCCGTGTGTACGTTTATAATTCAATCCCCCATTACGGACCATGTTCCTGTACTCAGCTGTATTAAAACTAAAAATGTAAATGAGACATCAAAAAAACAAATAGTTAAATTAGACTTTGATGCCATAAAGCGGGCTTGTGAACACTTAGATTTTACTTCAATTTTTAATGAAACCAATCCCAACCTTGCCATGGAAATTTTTATATCAAAATTAACACAAGTAATAAGCATAAACACAAAGATATTAACTGTATCATGTAGACATAGAATCTTGAAACCTTGGATGACGGTTGGACTTATCAGATGTTCGCGTGTAAGAGATCGGATGCACAAAAAATGTCAGCAAAAACCAAATAATTCAGTACTCGAAACAACTTACAAAAGATACAGAATTTTTTATAACAACCTTACTAAGAAATTAAGACGAAATTATGAAAAAAGTCAATTGCATGAAGCAGGTAATAACAATAAGAAAATTTGGAATGCCATAAATAATATCACAAATAGGAGAAATAAAAAAGATAATTCACTAGATTTACTTTCTATGGAGCCAAACCCCCGTCAATCGGTGAACACCACAAATAAGTTCTTTGCCACAATTGGGGAAAAATTAGCAAATAAAATACTATTACCAGACGGATCTCATCGTAATAGCGATGAACTTCAAAGTATGACATCTCCGGCCAATTCATTTGTGCTACTTGAGACTGACCAGGAAGAAGTTCTTAAAATAATACTGGGTCTGAAGAGTGACTGTGCTTCGGGCGATGATGGAATCTCGTCAGAGGTATTAAAAGCAGCCAAAGACTACATAGTACCACCTCTCACTTGTATATTCAATAACTGCCTAAAGGAGGGTGTATTTCCTACCTCACTTAAGCGTTCCTTAGTTCGACCAATTTTCAAGGGTGGGGATGGAAGCCGTGTCAATAACTATCGTCCCATTTCTATTCTTACCTCATTATCTAAAATATTAGAAAAAATTATAAATATAAGACTTAAAAATTACCTTGAAAAATATAATTTACTGTCAAATCACCAATTTGGTTTTAGATCCGGATTCTCGACGGAAGATGCTTTAAATGATTTCACAGAACATATAGTTAGAACTCTAGATAGCAAAAAAAAGTGTCTCACTATATTCCTTGATTTAGCAAAGGCATTTGACACGGTTTCTATTCCCACTCTAGTTTACAAACTCCAGCGACTGGGTATTCGTGGAAATCAGCTTAAATTGTTAAATGACTATTTAACGGGTCGATCCCAGAGAGTAAAAATTGGCAATGTTATGAGTGACAGTCTACCGGTTACACATGGAGTGCCTCAGGGTAGTATATTAGGCCCTACACTTTTTTTAATTTACATAAATGATCTCACATTAATTAATATTTCAAATTGTAAAATTATTTCTTACGCTGATGATACTACTCTGACATTCCATGGTGATACATGGATGGAAACCTATCATAAGGCTCAAATAGGGTTTAATAAAATAACTCAATGGTTAGCCCAAAATTATCTTTCACTCAATACTGACAAAACAAAATATATACCCTTTTCTATTCGCAATCCTACTAACTCACTTCAACGTCAATATCAATTAACCGCTCACACTTGTATTGACCAGGCTAAATGTACTACTTGTCCTTCTCTAACTGCCGTGGAAACTATTAAATATTTGGGACTTACCTTTGACAAAAATCTTAACTTTAAAGCACATATTGTAAATCTTTCAAATAGAATAAGGAAACTCATTTACGTATTTAAACAAATAAGATACTCAGCGAATGCCAAACTAATGAAAATGATATACTTTTCTCTTTGTCAAGCTATTATAACATACTGTATATCCTGCTGGGGTGGTGCTGGTAAAACTTTCAATTTAATAGCTGAAAGGGCGCAAAGGGCTGTACTAAAGGTGAGTTGGTTTAAGCCCATGTATTTTCCAACAACTGAGCTTTACAAGTATTGTGAGGTACTTTCAGTTCGGAAATTGTTCATACTCTCGCTGGTCATGAAGCAACTTTCTGTTCAAAAGAAAGAAATTGTCGGGAAAAGGCGCTATGACGTCCAGAAATCAATGCCTTGTAGAACTGCTTTTGCCCAAAGATTCTTCATGTTCTTGGGCCCAAAGCTTTTTAACAGTTGTAACAAAAATATTGAAATTTCTTCATTGACTAAGCGGGAATGTAAAGTAAAAGTGAGGAATTGGTTACTAGCACTAAACTACGAGCAAACAGAACAGCTATTGATAGTACTAAAATAGACTTTGTTTTAGGAATTATATATGTAATGTTTTAATGTGTAAAGTGATTAATATGCAGTACTTATAGTTTTATCTCACCTATGCATATACGAGCAATAACACATCACACATATACACTCACAACATGAACACAGACAGACACACACACACAATTGGACACACATTCCCAAACACACCCTCACACTTACAGACATACTCACATATTCACTCTCTCTCTACCACACACACTCACACATACACACATACCCACAAACTCACAATTTGCACCCAATTTAACTATTCTGTTGTATTTTTTATAAGGGAAAAGTTGCAAGAGGGAAATGTCTAATTGAGGGTGGGCGCTGATGCCTATATTACAAGATATTAAATTATCTTAGCTTAGGCATCAGCTGCAACACTGTATTGTTAAACTATTGTTACCTTTAGCCTTTTTACTGTATAAAATTACTGTAATTAATTTGTAATTTGTAAGGTGCAAATAAAAATTATTATTATTATTATTAATCCAGTAACAACAACGACGCATCACTACAGAAATCTTGAGAAATCTAGTTTTATTTTTCTAGCTGACTACTTTTTTGACTAGCTTTTTTTTGTTATGTTGCGTTTAACAAATGGCATACCTATTGGTAAAGTGCAATATAAAAACTAGTTTTAATATTAATCAAGAAGATCATTTCATATTGAATTAATATGTTTTTAAAATATCTTTCGATTAAAATTATTCCGGTTAGATTCGATAGAAGAGCAAATGTTAATAATGTAAACACGAAATAAATAATTACTTGTCTTTAAAAGCTATCGAGATTTTGAAATAAGTGAGAGATCTAAAAAGTAAATGTTACTTCGAGTTTGAGAAGTAACACTATTATCTACGACCATTAAGTGATCATAAGAAATAAAATCTCATGTAGAAAATCTGACGCCACAAGTAATAGGAAAGGATCTTGTCAAAATGACGAAAACGCGGCAAAGGCGGGACTACTTCCCGCGTCTAACTAAGACAAATGAATGGACATTTCCAAAATTAATGATACTTCTCACAAATCCCTTATTACAGGGCATTAAAGCTTATTTCTGTATGGCGAAACCAGAAACCGTCTCGGGGCTATAAACAATTGAGCGTCATAAAAAACAATTCGAAAGAGATTAATAAAACAAATGACAGCCGTAAAACAAATTATATTCTAATTGTCTTATAATGTACATAATACTCTTATTGGTAAATTATAATGTATTAAAACTTAGGAATGGGTACGTTTATCAGTTCTTCGTAAGGTACTACCACGAAGAATCTTTCAATAGTCCTTATTGCTAGTTCCACAGCATAGTCAACGATGGGTTTTCCAAATTCTTCGGCAACAAGCCGCCAATTTTCATTGAGGAACCGAAGCACTGTCTCACCTGAATTAAAAAAAATAATATTATAGGTAGGGCTTTTAAACGAATTTAATGTCAGTTAAAAAATAAGTAGAAATAAAAAAGAAATATGTTATAATTGACAGGAACAAAAAGGATAAAAAAGATACAAAAAAAAAACGAACTGGATTCTAAATGTTAAAATAGTGTGCCTCATGGCCGTTCTAAATAGATCCAGTTTAGTAAAATGTACTAGTGCCTGACGCTAATTTTGAACTAGACCTTTCATTAAGTGTACGAATTAAAACTTATGAGCATATAATTTTTAATTCGATTGCAATAATCCAAAGGAAATTAACCGCATAAACCTTGACAAGACGATCATTATCATGGCAGTTGAATATCTGTTAAAGAATTAGCTGTTCCCAAGTAGGTCAATAGTTTTTATTGCACATCGGAACATTCACGGATATACACATCTTGATAGGCGTAGGATTTCCTCTGAGGAAACTGCGTTGGGGACAATTAAGTTAAATAATTACTATTGTGGGTCATTGGCACTTTGGTAGGCATAAAAAATGAGGATGACGCTGTTTCCGATAATTAGGTAATTGACCAATGACTTTAAGACACAAATTACTTTAAGTATACTTAAATTTAGCCCTGAAATACGCTTCATTTTCTATTTAATGTTAAATTAAATTTTTAGTTGCTTTGAAATCAAGTCAATCGATTGAGTTGGCAAAAAGTGACATCACAGTTTTTTATTGCCATTTAAAATGTATGTGGAATCGCGTTTTGACAGCACATAAAAATTATGTCAACTGATCGGTGGTGCCTAGTACTTGTAAAATACATTATTGCGAAGTTTTAGTAATTGTAAGGAGTGATTTGGTGTCACAGCAAATTTTATGGCATTATCAAAGTAGTTTTTATCTTGAATATCTGTAAGGGTGAAATGATAGCGAAACCTAGACTTAAAATACCTAAAGTTTCAGGTTAATCCACGTGCCTTCTCTGTATGAGTATAACCTTCAAATGTGCTATTTAATGGTCTAATTGAAATAAATTACTTGATTTTGGCCGTATAAGTTAGTACCTACTTTGTGCCTTCAAAGCTTCGTTATTTTCTTGTGGATACTGTTTGGTGATGAAATAAATAATTTGTTTTTATACTTACTAAGTTCTTTGCTTTCCTTGAAGAGATTCGCAAGTTCAAAGGAAACCCGATCTCCATAGTCAAAAGAGTATTTGTAACTTTTTAGAGCAAAATGATTGAGGCCTTTTTTGTCTTTAACGTACTTTGTCTTTATGTCGACTGTCATTCTGAGATTAGCTGTAACAAAAATATGACATTAAAGTTTCAATTATCTTACATAATATCTAAGGTTCATTTTCGCGGAACACGATTTAACATGGACTTGAAATTGGTTCTATAGAAATGAAGATCAAGTTATTTATTTTAGTAGTGATTTCTCCCCTTTGAATAATAACAGGGAAGCATAACTTTGACCAAAAAACATTGCATAAATATTTCGGATTTCTGTACAAAAGTTTCACTACCCTGAGGGGAATTTCAAACTTCAGTCCTGCTATTTCAAGTAAACTTAAAAATGCATAACATGAAAATTACTCTCTTCCATGTTTACGAAAACAATCGTTTACATAATGAATGTAAACCATTGCTTATTTAAACATGGAAAAAAAATCTTAATCACTCCACAAACTGCAGTGGAACGCGAATGAATTTGAAAATGCAAAGCTGCCAAACTTAAAAGTAGGATAACTGAGAAAACTTGGGACATCACAAACTGTTGAATTATTAATGGCAGTGTTACTCACTTAGCTTTATTTTGGCTTCGCCGGCACCGTCAATGGGAAACAAGAGGATTCTTCCTTTGGCATCATAAGTACCCTTAATTGTGAGGTTACAGTGGAATCCTAGAACGAAGTGGCGCTTCTCGAGTTCGGACCTGGAACAATAATAAAAATAAAAATTATAAAATCGTCCTTTTATACAGGACAAGAGTCTTTTCTCTTACAGAGCAATTGAGCATTGATCACCATGCTTGCTAATGGCGTAGTAGTTAGATAGTCATTGTTTTGGAAAGGTGATATCGCGTTTGCCGATGGTCTAGTTCAGTTTTTTTGGCTGTAGTTGTTCAGTACAGCCTACAGGCCTGTCAGATTTGTATCTATAATTGCACCTTAGAAATCCTACACAAAGTAGGATCGAGCATAAATCTGGACGTTTTGAATACAGGTCAAAGTTGAAATAACTGAACTATGTTTCCTTGGAGTAAGAAATGGCCATTCTCAACTCAAAGAGAGTTAAAATAACTATGTATTTCATTAAAAAGTTTTAAGATTATTACTCTAGAATAACTTCATTTCAGATTACTTGGCACTCTCTTTGACAAAAAAGGGTGTCAAAGAATTCAGTCCACTTTGATTCATCTTTGAGAAGTACGTAATATAAAAATAATGATGATGTTATGAGTACTTTGGTGAAAGACTCCGTAAAATATTCAAAGAAAGTTCAACCTAATAATTAAAGTTTGTTTTCCAAGTTTTAATTCTTTACTCGTAATTAAGACTTTAAGGGATGAACTTTGAAAAATAAAAGTTAATGTTGCAGGTATTAAGAGGCTTGGACGCTCGTTTATTTTTGATGAAAATGCGAAATAATCTTTTGTTTCATCGTTAAACATTTTATAAGGCTTGTGTTTTTAACTGCCTCGTTAGCCTAGTCATCCTAAGTGCGAGATCTTGGGTTTGATTTTCAGGTTGAGCAAAAAGTGTTATTGGGTTTTTTTTTGTAAAATTCTCAATAGTAGATCGGAGTTAGGATTTGTCCTCGGTTAATAGCAATAGGCTCTCCTATTACATGGGACCTAAGCATACCGTCGAACTTAGGGTGTACAATGTACATTGATACACCTCTGTCTAACCCTTCGGGGAATATTGGCGAGATGGTATGATGGCATGATTTTTCAACCGATGTTTAAGTATGAATGTCGAATTCTTACAGTGCTATTTTCATGTTGCATCTTTTAGTATCCTTCTAGAATATGGCCTTAGAACCGGTTTTTGAAATGATGAATAAATGTGTCAATTTGTCATGTCATACATAAGTAACGACCAATCACAGCAGATTATCGCGCTTGATAATTTGTCGCATTCATCAAAATCATTGCAAAATGTATGACATTTATCATTTTTCTTTCGAGAAACCGAGGGTACCTAAGCAAAAAGTTGCAGATGTTATTAAAGCAATAAGGTAGGTAAAGAATATTGATTTTATCACAAGTTTTTTTGGTATTATTGAATATTTTACTTCCTATATATATAAATGCGAGAGTTTGTTAGGATGAAAGGATGGATGGATGGTTGAATGATTGTTACTCTTTTACGCTTAAACGGCTGAATGGATCTGGATGAAATTTGGCACTGAGATAGATTGTAGTGTGGAATAACAGACCAAATACTTTTTATCCCGGAAAAATCATTTGCAAATAAGCAATAATTATCTTTCGTAACCTTACATTCCCTTATCAAAAAGGGTATCAAAAAATGATAATTTGATTAACAGTGCATAAAATTGCATAAAGTCAAAATCATTGTACTGTTTAGAGGACAAATACAACAGGTTTTGTTGTTATAGTAGGTACATAATATTAATTACCAGAGTAATGTTTTAACCTTCTTTGCTTTATTGTAAAAGTCGTTTACGGACGAAGATTATAAACAATCAAGGTTTATTCAAAAATAAAATTATTATCTATACTAATATTATAAAGCTAAAGAGTTTGTTTATTTGAACGCGCTAATCTCAGGGACTACTGGTTGGAATTGGAAAATTCTTTTAGTGTTGGATAGTCCATTTCTTGAGGAAGGCTATAGGCTATGTAACATTACGCTACGACCAACATGTGCTGAGCAGCGAGGGTGAAACCGCGGGGAACAGCTAGTAATTAATAAAATTCATCACCGTCTATGCGTAAAGCCTTAGTTTTATATTACAAACTAGTTTCTGCCCGCGTCTTCGTTCACGTGGTTTATTTCAGCCCCGTCGCTTTACGTTACGTCTTAGGTTACTGTTCCGCTCCCGTAGGACATAGCGTGATGATTCTGAATCTGGCTATCTGACTAAATCTTTTTGCATAAGCAAAAAGATTATTTCTAATCCGTCTAGTAGTTTCAGAGGTGCGTAAGTATCATAATAGTTCACATTTTTTTTACCAAAACACTATTAATTTTTTTTTTAGTTTACAACCAACGTTTTGTATACTATTTATTTCATAAACAATTTATTCCGCAAATGTTTTATTTTGTAAACATTCGCTTTAAAAATGTTTATTTGGCAAATGATTCTCTTAACAAATGTTTCGAATGATATTTTAACTGGTCGTTTCGTAGGGGTCACAGTTTTAACTTAACCATTTCTTTTTTAGCCTAGTGTATAAACGCCTACCAGAAATGTACCTATTTTATTACCAAAACATTCGTGTCAGAATGCTCTCCGTAAAATCTTATTATTCCAAATTTTGTTTTATGAGGTATCTAAATGAAAAAAAAGGAATAGTTTGTCAAATAATACGTTTTAAATAAAAGTATATCGGATTATTATTTTGTTAAATGAATTATTTGGCATATGTGGTATAATGAAGAAATGACAAGATCAAGAAGATCAAGTTTTCGCCAATCGTTGCATGTCAAGTAAAAATTTGAAAATTATTTTTTGGTGAACTGACAGGTCACGTATCACAATATTGTGTTACTTAATTAAATTATGATGAAGGAATATTTTTGTTCCTACTTAATGTTTGTGCCATTCATCTATCCACATACATAAAGGATACAAATGCCGTGGTAGCAAAAAAGTTGCATTAAAGAATTGCTGATTATTAATTTATTTATTTAATTAGTTAATTATATCTAATGAATTCAATATTCTCATATTTAATATCCCGAACAACTTTTACTTTAAGATCAACTATATCTTAAAATATGGATAAAAAATCATCTCTTTTATACATTTTACGCCGGAATTGCCACCTTTTTTTTTATCTTATTATAAAAAGTATGTTAATATACACGATTTGGAGCCCTAACTTGAATGGCAAATAATTTGCTGTGTCTGAGACGTGTAATCAATACAGCAATCAATTAGCAGTGATGAGCATTGACCTTTAAGCGTGATTAACTTCCACGTTAGTCTAGTGGTCCTAAGCGCGACTGCAACGGTAGAGGTCTTGGGTTCGATCCCCAGGTCGAGCAAAGTGTTTGTTTTTTATAAAATTCTCAGTAGTAGCTCGGAGTTAAGATTTGTGCCCGGTTAATGGCAATAGGCTCGCTCCCTATTGCATGGAACCTAAAATATATAGCCGGCGAACTATGCGTGTATAATTGTACACCACTGCCTAATACTTTGGCGAATACAGGCGTGTTGGTATGTACGTTATTTTACTGCTTTTTTTATAGGGAGCAGCTGATTTTATTCTTCATATTTTGAGTTAGTCACATGACAAAAGTTGTTCACTTTCATGAGTGCTTTTAGTCGCTGAAGCCAGTGAATGAAAAATTAGCTTATTTTCAAAAATAAATTATCGATAGTGACATCGACACTCTCAATATGTGAGTCATCATCATCATATCAGCCGCAGGATGTCTACTGCTGGACATAGGCCTTCGCCAATGAGTTCCAAAAGGACCGGTTGGAAGCGGCCTGCATTCAATCTTTTACTCATAATATTTGAGTAAAGAGTGAAAAAAAAAGCACATAGCGATGTGTACAGCTATAAACTTCCTGACAACACCAAATATACGCAAAAACATCAATAAATATTGAATACCACCCCTTCGATATTCACCCTTGTGAATAACGGGCAAACAAATAAAAATTGATTTGTGTTGCAAGTGTGTATTCATTTATGACATACATACATATCTAATATAAAAAACTGGCCAAGTGTGAGTCGGATTCGTACACAAACATTGAATACCAGCTTCTGCCCTTGACTTCTTTCTCGTGAAAGTTATTATCCCTCTGGAGCCGTACATTTTTGAGGAGCTCGTGGCTAAATAATTACAGCCGCATAGACCGATCTTCCGGGTTAAGCCACGCTTGCCGAGTTTGGTCTGTTGATGGGTGACTATTTACTATAGCGAGTTTCCTCCGTGCCTCGGAAAGCACGTTAAGCCGTTGGTCCCGGCTGTCATTTGTGTAGATCTTTGACAGTCGTTACTTTTAGTCAGAAGCCCGAAAGTCTGACAACCAGTCTTACCAAGAGTATATAGTATATAGAGTATTACCCATTACTGGGTTGTGGAGGTCTGATAGGCAGTCGCTCCATGTAAAATACTGATATTCAGCTGCATCCGGTTCGACTGGAAGCCGACCCCAACATAGTTGGGAAAAGGCTAAGCAGAAGCCGCACCTTTTTCCGGAATAAAAAACGTATGTAGTATTCCAGACTATAATCTATTTCTGTGTAAATTTCATCCAGTTCTGTTCAGCTGTTCAGCCGTTCTCGCGTGTTTGAGTAACAAACATCTATTAATCCTCACAAACTTTCGTATTTATAATAGTAGTAAGAAACAAATGAAAAACACGTTTCTTGATTTTCAGTAGTTTGTATAAACGCGTTAATCTCCAGTACTACTAGTCGGATTGAAAAATATCTTTTTGTGTAATATTATACCTAACATCACGATATGACACACAAGAGCGGAGCAGTAATCAAAGCCATGCATTGAGTTCTTTTTTTTGTGTTTAAAGTAAGTATCAAATGTTGTTTTAATCTTTTACAGTAATTTGCACCCGTCATCATATCTCTTCACCACCTTTGGTTGACTGGTAGAGAATGTTTAAGGCATTAAGTCCGCCTTTGTACTTTTGTTGCATAAAGTTTTTAAAATAAATAAAGCCGTAACTTGTCGTGCGTGAAAAACCACGCTAGCTAGTTTAAACGCAACGCAATTCAGAATAAAGTCAATGTACGGCCAATGTATTTCTTAAACCATGTACTATAATTTGCTAAACCATAATTTTTAAACTGTATTTAATGGGAGTTTTTATTGTTCATTTTAATAGTCTGTTCGTTAGTCAAGAGACTGTGAGACTGTGTCCAGTTAAACATTACTATTATAAATAACCGACAAAATTCCGAAGCAAAAAAAAACAAAAAACTCAGCCAAATCGATCCAGCCGTTCTCGAGTTTTGCGCTAAGCAACACATTTAGCCATTAATTAATAATATTTTTTATTTATAGAAGATTGCGTTATGAAGTTGACGACGACACTTAATTATGATCTTGACAGATGATAGACTTAACAGGAAGTATTTATTTATTCCAGTTGTCACTTCAAGAAATTAGTTGTCACGATAATTAAATTAATTGAGGAACTAGAAGTGACATGATTGTCATAGGGACAGTTTTGAGTATAACTTTGTATGACTATAAGGGAAAATTAGATAGATCAATTTTTTGGCCTGAAAAGGAGGGAATACTGAGATAACTTCATTCTAAACTACTCGCCTCGTAAGTACCTAACTTGTTAGCCTAGTTCTCCTAAGCGCAACTCCTACGCTAGAGGTCTTAGGCTTGATTCTCAGGTTAAGCAAAACTGGTATTGGGTTTTTCTATGAAATCTTCAGTAGTAGCTGGGAGTTAGTGGTAATAGGCTTTTCCCCTATTACATGGGACCTAAAAACATACCAGTGAACTGTGGGAGTACGTTGGTACACCTCTGCCTAACCCTATGGGGAATACAGGCGTAATGGTATGTGTGTACTACTAAAATATTTACTGGTTACTTTTATTTGATGACACGGTTAGCTCAGTCGCTGAACGATTGGTTGTGTGTCACGTGTTCGATTCCCGCACGCAACAAATATTTGTACGGCCTACAGATAGTTGTTCCGGATCTGGTTGTTTGTGTATATGATTTTATATGGAGAAATTCCTAGTGTGTAGCAAAGGAAAGGGACTTTTCCCATGAATTCAGTTCATAATATCACGTACACCGTGAAAATGTAAGGTATTTTTGTATGAAAATCTATGTAGAAAAAATGTGGTGTACATATATAATAAACTGCACCATCGAGCAGCTGGAGCGGGTCGCTAGTCTATACAGCGTTATTTTTCTAATACCTACTCGTATACTCATAAAATTATAAAGTTAAGAAAATTTAAGTAAAAAATCAAATGTACAATTAGGTCAGCTAACATTCTTTACCCCATTTGTATGTATATAGCCTTTCCGTAACACGCTGTATATTAAGAACTAGCGAACTTCGTCCGCGTGGCTTATTTCACCCGTCATATGTTACGTCTTCGTACTCCGCTTCCGTAGGTTATAGCGTGATGTTATATAGCCCATGTTACTCAAGAATAATGTAGCTATCAATTGGTGAAGAAATGGTAAAAATCGGTCCAGTAGTTTCGGAGCCTTTTTGTTACAAACAAACAAACAAATCTTACCTCTTTATTATATTAGTACAGATAACTACTAGTTAGTTGTATTTAGTTTTGTTGGAATCCTTCACTATCGATGTAACGAGTGTAACAACTATCGAGAAAATGACCGACAGCTGAATGTTTTTCTTCAGTAATTATAAGATCAGCAAGAAAACTATTATTACTTACACGTTTTTCTGTTAGATATTAATAGTTCTCACGGTTAATGTATACGGAACCATTTTTTATTTAGTGTCATTAAATCTTATTTTGTTTTTATATTCACCGCATCATTAAGAGCCAGACAGACAGATAAATAGATTTGAAAAATGTTATGCATGCTAATTTCAACTCTGTTTCTATTGTTTTTTTAGTTCATTATCAATTAAAAATGATAACAGCTCTACTATATTGCTGCTCTTTTTTAGCCGTTCATAGAAGTGAGCTTCGGGCAAATTCGGAACTGACATGCCCGAATTTTAGTCTAATATTACAGAAGACCAATCCTACTAATTAAAAATGTTTAAAATCTACTCGCAATCTCATTTTATCGTTGAGAGGATAACGACAGTCAAAAGTTAATGCCAAAAAATGTAGGTAAACTAGAGGCATTTTGACAGTAGAATCGCCCCCCTGGTATTTTATGAAAGGTAGACGAGTAGATTCAGACCTTGACTACATATTGATGTACCTACGTACTCTTAAAGTGCTCAATATATTTACGTAAGGAACCTGCAAAGCTTTGGATTTGGTTTATTATTTTCTTCTAGTAAAACAGTAAGTTCTAAGTACAAGATTTTGGGCTTCTACACCACCACGCCTGTATTTCCCGAAGGGTTAGGCAGAGGTATACCAATGTACACCCACAGTTCGCCGGTATATTTAGGTCCCATGTAATAGGGGGCGAGCCTATTGCCATTATTTGCCATTATTATTGATTTTGGGCTTCTGCCAGATGAAATTACTGCATACGTATATATGTATTTGTATGACAAACAATAACCATAATCAGTGGTTTGACCTCGGGACCTAAAGTACTTCATTAAGATTGGTCATCTATTGAATGTCATTGAATGTTATTGATCCTCAAATATATAGGTACCTCCAATTTTCACACTCTTATACCAAAAATGTTCACAACCACCGCTAGTTCCGCGTCTGTGAGACCTCTTGATCACGCAGTTGGCGCAGTGGTCGAACAATTAGTAGCTGCACTGCGTATTGCGGGTTCGATTCCCGAACAGACCAAATATTTTATGGCCTACAAATAGTAGTAAACGGACCCATGAGACGCGGGTGTATTTACTTTTCATGTTATAATATTTGTATGTCTTATGACAAAACATAGCGCACTATTTTATTTTTATGTTTGATTTAACCTATGTTTTACACATAAACTATTGACTTTGCGGTAAAAGTTACATCCTTAAATGGAATAGATAACAATATTAACGTAGGTATTAAGTAATTTAAAATATAATATGATAAGTAGTTAATCTTTCCTATTACGTCTTTCTAATAGATTTACAAATTAAACCTAAACGACCACATAAGTGTTTTAAACTTGTTCTAAAACCACAAGCAATTAAATTGATTTTTAATATTGTTCCGAAATTAACAACAAATAAAGATTTATCTGCCTCTAAATAATAGTAAACATATAAAATGATAATGACTTAATTGTACCTACTTCTTTTTCTTTTCGTGTCGATTTTTTTTACGGATCGGAAATCATCAAATTAATAATTTCTCCCGCCCCTTAGTGTCAGACTTTTACTGACTAAACCCCATCCATGTTCCTTCTTGTGCCCTTTGCGTTCCGGGGGCGCGGTATCTCTTTCGAACAACCCGCAGTCGTGTCGATTGACTCGTTTCGAATTTTGTCCGTCTAGTATTGAGTAACCTAGTACCTACTTAGGTACCTAAATAACCTTAGGATTTTATTATTTATGGTCGATGAGATGTATGTAGTAATACTTGAATATGTTAACCGGTTTACCTTAGCGGCCATGATCTTGATTCAATCACGGTCGTGTCAGTTGTAATCGAAATTCAAATATATGAGTTTTTTTTTTGACCCATAAAATGTTAATAAAAAAAAAACTTGGAACAAATGCACGACCTCATGTGTATTATTTTTGAATATAGAATAGAATTGTATCGTGATTGTAGTCACGAAGTTAAATCAAATTTTAATTAAAATCATTTTTTTTTGTATCTTTGATACTTGTAAGATAAAATTATAATAATTAAAAGGTTGAGGTTAGAAAATAACATCTTATTACTAGAACTTCAAACTATTTAGTTAACCATAAAATTTAAATCTTATACTATAATAAAATCTATATAAATAAAAGTCAATTGCCGCATAAATGAATTCCCGACGCTTAAGGCCGGCGCGATCGATGTACCTGTTTTATTTCTATGTGTTCGTAATTGTCTGGACAAGATACGTTTTTTTTCGGAATATTCATCGTAATGGTATTTCTGCATGATAATCTTAATAGTGTAAGTACTATAGTAAATTGCAGACGTGCAAGGCTAAGGCAAGTCGCTAATTGTAAATATTTATTTCCATAGAACCAACGTTTAGGCCCTAATTGAATTTGAACTTTGAGTTCAAAACGAGTTTCTAAAGATGTTAATTAAAATAGTCACTATTATCCTTATTTTAGTTTCCTGTTTTCAATGTCATAAGACACGTTTAGTTATTATTGTTAGTTAAATGATTATATAAACTGCAGGTATTAATATGGAGTGATGAACCATTTGCATTTATTAAGCAAATGGCATTTCGGTTCAAATTGGCTTGCCCTTTTGCATATACCAAAATAATAATCTATTAATAGACAAATAATAATATGATTACATATTTTAATGGTTTTATTTACCTACCGTTTTAAATTAGCGTTTATAGCGTTAATAATCTTTAATCTGAGGTTTAAAATTAACTTTTGCACTATAAAAATCAATTTTACGGTTTAGTTTTTCCATACAAAATCTGTTTTTATATTTCTAGAATCGAAAAACGTGGAACAATATATTTATATTTCTCGAATCATTAACGAGATACAAAAAGCTAGGTCTGACTCTAACTTAATCTTTGATATTTCTAAAACGATTTTTATTATAGGAATTTCAACTTCATTTCAGATAATTATTGAGCTGTTTAAACGAGCAGAAAAATACTTACACGACATTGTCAACAATGCAGTCCCTGAAGCCTGAAACTTTGCCTTTATAGAAGGTGAATGTCAAACCACTCAGAGGGATTGACAATTTGTCAATTGTGAACGGATCCAACACTGTTATCCCGAGTTCTGGAATGCCTTTGACGAATTCTGGGATTGCATCTTGTGTGGCTTTTATCAGACATGCGCTGGATGTGTCGTTGCAAGGATGGATGAAGTCAGCTGAAAAAACAAAGATTTTCATCAGTTATTAAAGAGAAGGGTTCGATTCCCAGGTCGAGCAAAAAGTGTTATTGGGTGTTTCTATAAAATTCTCAGTAGCAGCTCGGAGTTTGGATTTGTGCCCGGTTAATGGCAATAGGCTCGCCCTCTATTACATGGGACCTAAATATACCGGCGAACTGTGGGTGTGCACACCTCTGCCTAACCCTTCGGGGAATACAGACGTGATGGTATATTATTATAATATATTAAAGAGAAGACGGGATGTCTTGGATGACTTCCTAAAGAATTAGCGAGTTGAGGCATAATATCGAGAAAAGTGGAAGAAAGGGGGTTAAAGTGGAGTTCTCCTAATAATAATATTCCCTATCGAATTTTAGTCACTGCGGTTAACTTCAATGGATTCTAGCTTAGTATGTAGGAAATATTATAGTGCACAAGTGTGTGCGCAAATACAGGTGCACTAAAAAAATGGTTCTATACAAAAGTGCAACACGTACATGGTTCTAGAAAAAAGTAGTTTTCTTTGTACCGACGAAATTTTTTAGCCCTGATGCTTCTAAAATCATGTCCTGAATCAATACCGATAGTACTTTAAAGTTTTCGGTAAAATGTCCTCTCAATAATATAAAGAGAAAAGATTTTTTTGATTGTTTGTTTGTACAGAATAAACTCCGAAACTACTGGCCCGATTTACGACGATCAGTTATAGATAGCAAAATTATTATAAGGAGTAACATAGGCTATATAACTTCACGGTTCGACATACGGGAGCAGATCAGTAACATAACGCGGATGAAAATATCCACGCGAGCGGAAGCTAGTTCTTTATAAACTGAAGTATTGTTCAAAATTAAGAAGCGTTACTAATAACATTAAACAGTAATTTAATAGTTTGTAAACTTGAACCTGTGAATAATACTTTTACGTAAACTACTTAGCCTTGAAGTGATGCATTATCTACTTATATAATTGCATTATTCTCATTTGTAATCATAAAATCTCTAAAACATAATTACGTTATTAAATAAAAGAAGAATAGTCATTCAATGTTAGTGTACACTTTTTGGTTAACAGATTCAATATTGCGATATTTAAGCAAAATTTTGAGATAGCTAAGATCAAATTCATTGAAATATTTAATTAACAAAAACGTGAGAGGTGAATTCATTATTAAATTTTATTACTTCTTGCAAAACTTGAAGTTCAATGTTTTCGGCACGCGGATTTGGTTATAAATATTTATGCAGCTTTTAGACAGACTGCAATTTCAATATTGAAATTAAATTAGCTTTTGCACGCAACTTTGTCCGCGTAAATTTCGGTTACATTTAAAATTCAATCATGATTCAATAGACACGTGGCGCCATCTATATCATAAGAACGTTAATGTTGTTTACTTTGGGAACAGTCTGTACTGTTTTTCTGGATGAAAGGTATCCTATTTCTGTTTTTGTACACCGAACACCGTGTTTGTAAAATTTCAGTGATTTAGGCGTGAAAATGTAGCAAACAAACTTACTTTTGTATTTATTAATTAGTTAGGATAATGTTACTTGACCTTTCAAGGATCATTTTCTAACCATGGCAGCAATCTAAAAATAATGTGGCAATATTCTTGCATTTTTATTTAAACAACATTTTACTATCTACTAAAATATTTTCAAGGAAAGCATTCTACATTGCTTATGGCTTTACTTCATGATTCTTTTGAAAGATTTCGTTTCGAATTTATTTTCACTATTCATAATATTCTGTATTATTAAATACTATGTAGGTTTTTGTAATTTTAAAATAACTGAATATAGTATCTATTTATAAATAACACTTAAAATAACTAAATTGTAGTTTCGTTTCCACAAAGAGGAAATTAAAAATATCTGTAAGTACTCCTAATCTACCCAATCGTCCCGTTTGTCATGATTTTGTTTTAAAATCATACAGATTAAAATAGATTGGTGCTCAAGATTTAATAAGCATTGTTATGCTTATTCATACTATGCACTAATTGACTGTTGATCTTTTGGGGCATAGAATGTACGGAAAGTACCCATAAATAAAAACAACTTTTATTAAACCACAAACGCTAAAAAATAAAAGAAAAATCGCCTGCTTCATACATTTCGGTTAGGTTGTAGTGCAATTTTGTCGGAAACAGCAGTCAGCAGGCTATTTTTTCAAAATAGTAACTCAAAGTTGCTGTCATCTATCAATGTTTTTTTTTTGTGGTAATGACATAATGAGTGATGACCATTATGTCTTTTTTTTTTTTTTTTTTTTTATAGACGGGAAATCATCAAATAACTTCCCCCGCCCTGGGCGGGGCGGGAGGGAGTGTCAGACTTTTACTGACTAAAACCCGTCTATGTTCCTTCGTGTGCCCTTTGCGTTCCGGGGGCGCGGTATCTCTTTCGAACAACCCGCAGGACCATTATGTCTAACGTTTTCACACGTCTGTTTATTTCTTTATTTAAATCCGTACTAAGATTAATGCGAAAGTAACTCTGTCTGTCAGTCCGTCTGTTACGCTTTAACGACAAAACCACTGATCCGATTTTTATAAAATTTGGTACGTTGTAGGTTTGAACCCCACAAAAGGATATAAGCTAGTTTTTATACCGCGACGTCGCCTGCCTCCTCGGTAACCAACATTTACGCGGAAGAAAACGCGGGAGAAGGCTAATTTAAACTAATATTATAAAGAGGTAAAGTTTGTGAGGTTGTAGGGGGTTATCTCTGGCTGTACTGAACCGATTTTGAAAATTCATTTACCCAACCAAAGACGGAACTTAACGAGGGTTAAATAAGGCACGCGGCCGAAGTCGCGGGTAGATCGCTAGTGTTTCTATAAAGTGCTACAATTACGAAGACAACCGGACTGTAGACATGTTACTCTGTTGACTTAAAGTCAAGGTTTTTTGAAATAACTGCAGTCAATTACTGATAAGGATAATATGATTGACAACTCACCTAGCATATTATAAGACTAAATATAGACTGACTAGCCTTTGATATATAATTAATCTTTCTAACTATAATTTGACCTTACACTCATTAAATTATTATTAATTTTCTTAATCGTGATAGTCCAGTGGTGAAGGTCTCATGCACGAGGCTGTGGGTTCGCAATCGGGCACGGGTTAGAACTAATGTGACTTTTTCTTTTTAATATATTAATTTTTAATATATAGGTACAAGGTGTTGATTTGCATCCTCGTCAAATTTTAGGAGCTTGTTATAAAAAAAATAAGTAATCAAATATAATTACGATACTTGGTCAATATCTAATAAATACTTGTTTTTTTAGTTGCAACTATCAAACAACAGTATTCCAGAATACTCCTCTTGCAAAAATCAGAATCGCCCAGTTGCGTATGCGTTAGGCAGAGTAGTCGCGCGGCTGTGTCAATGTGTGCATACTGCATAAACCCTCTGGCGAGATGGCTAGTACGAATTTGAAAATCCCGTCAAAAATTAAAAAAAACTATTTATTTTATTATTGATTCGTGTTAAGAATCACGAGCATAGTTAACTCCTTGAATTTGACGAGGATGCAAATCAACACCTTGTATAAGTACTTTTTAAGTTTATCGTGAGAAAACCTGAACTTATCTTCTTTACTAATATTATAAAGTTGAACAGTTTATTTGTTTGGATGAACGCGCAAATCTCAGGAACTACTCGTTCGAATTATTTTTTATTGTATTGGATAGTCCGTTTATCAAAGACCAATGTGATTTTTCCTAATTCATATGTACTTTCTAAGTTTTTCTTGGACATCACATCATATCAGAGGCGCTTGAGGCTGTTTAGGAACTGTGACATTGGGGAGTGTGGGGTCGTTAGACCTTACTGCCCACATGATAAAGAAGAAGATCGAGAAAGGCCTTAAGCTACATAACATAACGCTCCGAGACACGGGAGCGGAGCAGTGACCAAAGACGTAACTTAACGTGGATGAAAAAAGCCAACGAAGTCACAGGCAGAATTAGAGCTAGTAATCTATACTAATATTATAAAGCTGAAGAGTTTGTTTGTTTGTTTGAACGCGCTAATCTCAGGAACCACCGGTCCGATTTGAAAAATTATTTTTGTGTTGGATAGCCCATTTATCGAGGAAGGTTATAGGCTATATAACATCACGCTACGACTTACGGGAGCGAAGCAGTACTCAAAAACGTAACTTAAGGTGGATGAATAAAGCCACGCGAACGAAGTCGCTGGCAGAAGCTAGTAAAAAAAGTAGTAGTAGTTAAATATAAGTCTGAAATCGCACATTCGCCTTGAGTTAGCGTGATGATCAATGCTTTATGGGAAGAGGTCTTTGCCCTGCAGTGGGACAATAATTGGCTAGAAATATTATTCAACATAGAAAAACATAATAACCAGATATGTGAGTATAGATTTAGTACTGCAATGCAGTAATAGGTAAACAAGTTTTCATAGAACTGGAAGATTTTTTGCATCCAATATCGAGAAAATTCTTATCTTTATCACTGTATGAATTAATCAAAGTATAAAAGCTTATCATTTACCATTAACAGATATTTCCACATAAAACACGTTAATACCAATAGAACAATATTATTATTCGTTTTTTACTATTATTATTTTATATTATTAACTACCTCGTTGGCCTAGTGGTCTAAAGCGCGACTGCTACGCTAGAGGTCTTGGGTTCGATTTCCAGGTCGAGCAAAAAAGTGTTATTGAGATTTTCTATGAAATTCTCAGTAGCAGCTCGGAGTTTGGATTTGTGCCTCGTTAATGGCAATAGGCTCGCCCCCTATTACATGGGACCTAAATATACCGGCGAACTGTGGGTGTTCATTAGTGCACCTCTGCCTAATCCTTCGAGGAATACAGGCGTGATGGTATATTTATATATTTTATATTATTTATAGACTATATTTTCTTTTAATTTTTAATTACGAATGAATCAATGATTTTATTTATTACATTTAATAATATTTTAGAAACAGTATATTTTTCTTAGACTGTCTTATACTGGCATAACATTGAGTACTATTCTATCATCATCATATAAGCCGGACGACGTTCACAACTGGACATAGGCTTTTCTCCCTAAATATAGCCACAATTACCGGTGTTACAACAACAATCACTGATATATATATGTTGCAGTGAAAACTCTTAACCAGTCAAAAGTACCTACTATTGACTAGCAAAATCAGTCAAAACTACTTTTGACTGGACAGGTTGGTCAAAAGTGGTTTTGACTGAAAAATATTAGTTATTAGTACTTTTGACTGCACATTTGCGGTTAAAAGTACTTTTGACTAACGCTCTTCGTTAAAAGTAGTTTTAACTGCAATAAAGCATCAGTCAAAAGCACTATTAACTTGTCAGATGTGAATAATGCTTAAAAAGCATAGTCGAGGAGCCCCGCTTCGCGGGGCTCAAGGGTTTACAAAAAAAATAACCACGAAGTGGATGGCGGGGTCTGTTCGCTCGCTTTGCTCGCTCTCTAGACCCCGCCATCCCCTTCTAACCTAACCTGTCCGAGTCGGGGTGCCCAAAGTCCCGAGCTCGCTTCGCTCGCTCTTTCATCCTATAATTTACTTTAATAAAGAATAGATTATTATTATTGCAGATTAGTGACTGATTTTTAAGAGTTTTGACTGATTCGAGCAGTCAAAACTACTTTTGACGGAATCACTTAGTCAAAAGTACTTTTAACCAGCTCCATTGGGCAAAAGTACTTTTAACTGTTATTTTAGTCAAAAGTATTATTGACTAAAGCATACGGTCAAAAGTACTTTTGACTGATTTTGCTAGTCAATAGTACTTTTGACTGGTTAAGAGTTTTAACTGCAACATATATATTACTTGAACCTCTTGCACTGACATAAACCATAGTGCACGTTTTCACCTCTTTTGAATCTTTTATTTTTCCGAATTTTAGCATAGACCACTTCACTTCACTTCTTTTTAAACAGAACTGTCAAAAATCTTTTTGAATTACGAACGCTGGAAGTCTTCCCTTACTTTCTCCCAAACACATTCACATCAAAATTGGGAGTAAAATATGGAACTAGGGCAAACAACAGTACTGGTTTTGTTTCCGTAATTGCTTATTAAATTAAATTGATGGTCATTAACTTGAGCCACCGTGAATTTTGGTCTCGATTACTTCAATGGATGGCGGCGTTTACTGGATTTAAGTATGAATAAGTCTAAGATTTATTAAACAGAACATCAAGGGGTGAAAGTACGAACCACTTTTATCATGAAACCAATCCACCCCCCAATATGAAAAACTAAAAAATCTGTTGTATCTTTTTGTAGTGCATTTTTATAGCGAACCGCTGTTTTTCTTGTTATATTTAATTTTGAGACCTTTAAAGTTGATAACATAACTTCCTATAGTTATTATTGTTGAAAGGGAAGAAAGTAGAAGGGTTCTAGTACAGTTTAAAATGTATTTTTATATAGGTGTTAAAGTATTAAAGGACAAAAATACAAAACGGTTGACTAAGTATTCTTCTTCAAAATATTTTACGAATATAATATAACTGTCAACGTAATTTTATTAAAGAGATTTTTTTCAGACATTTTATTTTTACACTGTCATTAAAAATAAATAAAATATACTCGTACAAAGGTTTAAAAACAATTGAGAAGTTCATCGAAGCCAGTATTACTTTTTCATAAATTGATGACGGTAGTAACACAAATGAAACACGATGAAGTTTTTGGGGAATAATGAATAAAAACCAATGAACTAAACCACTAAATTCTCCCAGGAATCATTCGAAAATTAAAATCTAAAACAAAAGAATACTTACGTGCCAATCTCGCATATCCATGATCGCAGTTATAGAAGAAAAAGAAAAATAACAAAACACTATCGATTGCAGCCTGCAAACTCATTTTCGGCGCACAATGTTGAACAATTAAAGACCCACTACAACTGTATCGTCGGCGCCGCGAATAACAGCTATATATCGACTAAACGCACGACACTAGGAGACCTTCAACGGCGAACACTGTAAGCGGACGACCGGTTCGAGACGAACCACTGCAGTCGTTTATCGCAATTACCTCAAGATATGATAAATATGACAACAAAAAACATTTGATAGACAATCTTTTACGTTTTAGTAACCGACTTCAAAAAAAAAAGAGGAGGTTATCAATTCGACTGCATTTTTTTTATGTTTGTTACCTCAAATTTACCGACTGGGTGAACCGATTGTCATGATTCTTTTTTTGTTTGAAAGCTGGTGCTTCCCGTGTTGTCCCATTGTCACCATTTCAATATCGATTTTGTAGAAATCGGGGGAACTCTTCGAAAAATAAGCAGATTAACCGCGATTGTTGCTATAGCATATCTAAGCATTGTTTACACCATCACACAACATAAAACCACGCTTGTACACTCAAGGGTTACACAGATGTATACAGTACTATTTTAACCTGTAGGTTTGTGAAATAATATTTCATTTAAAAACGGACTTTAAATAAATTGGGTTAAGAGCACGTAAATTATAAAATTGGGTTATAATAAACTCATTAGAAACCTGGCAACTCTGGGAGGTCGCAGGAAAGCTAGTTAAGTGGGTAGGTTGGGTAAAATTACTGATTATAATAATATAAGAGCGACGGTTCACGCAGTGGCTAAGGGATTGACTGCTGGGTTGAGTGTGGCGGATTCAATTCCCACACGGAGGAAATATTTGTATAGCCTACAGATTGTTTTTTCAGGTTTGGCTGCTTGTGTATGTAAATTTAAAATATTTTTTGTAAATCTTCTTCTTTATCGTGTGGGCAGTAAGGTCTAACGACCCCAAACACCCTAGTGTCAGAGTTTCTAAACCGCCTCAAGGGCCTCTGACATGGTTACCGATGTCAGTGATGTCCAAGATAAACTTAGAAAGTACGTATGAATTAGAAAAAGTCACATTGGTACTTGCCCGTGCCCGGTTGCGAACCCACAAACGCAACCGAAAAATGATAAAAAAAAAAAAAAAATTGTAAATGATAAAAAGATACTGATTCTTATAATTATTTTATTAATAGTACATGAGAAAAGAGGGCCTTTCTTCAAACACAAATTCCACATTATTTAAATCTTATATTGGCGACAACTTGTTCTGATTTCCCAGATTCAATTCTTTCAACTGCGTTCTTTAAAAAGCTTTCCTAATCTATGTTTTTCCAGCCTTTATTTTGTCCAATCACCGGAACTAACTCCCTGTTTTTCTTTTTCTTGGGTACCATCATCTGCCTAGCCTTTTCCCAACCATGTTGGGCAGCTCAATATCAGTATTTTACATGGAGCGACTGCCTATCAGACCTCCACAACCCAGTAATGGGTAATACGATACTCTTGGTAAGACTGGTTCTCAGACTTTCTGGCTTCTGACTAACAGTAACGACTGTCAAAGATCTACAAATGACAGCCAGGACCAACGGCTTTTCGTGCTTTCCGAGGCACGGAGGAAACTCGCTATGGTAAATGGTCACCCATCCACAGACCAACCTCGGCAAGCGTGGCTTAACCCGGAAGATCGGTCTATGCGGCTGTAATTATTTAGCCACGAGCTCCTCTTGGGTACCAAAATGATTATTAAAAATAAGAGCCCATTATTGTCCCACAGCAGGGCAGAGGCCTCTTCTCATATAGAGAAGGCACGAGTTTTGATCACCACGCCTTCTTTTATTAACTAATGCATCCAGGTTTTGCTTACGATGTTTTACTTCACTGATGTCAGTGATGTCTAAAATAAACTGAAAGTACATAAATAAACGTAAAAAGTCATATTGGTTGGTATATTAGGACTTTTTTTAAATACAAGAAATTTTCGCACTTCTCAATTTTATTATAAAATCTATCTATTTCCACGTAAGTTTTCTTATTCTCGTTGTTACCATCTTCTATTTTCGTAGAAATTCTTATATAATATCAAATCAAAGATGACAGTGACATATTGGGGCCATGTGTTCTCGACGTAATATAATAATTATGTCGAAAACAGATTGAAGTTCTGGAAATAACGAAGATCGACAATTATACCAAAATGAGAGGCAGGACAGATTTCGGATATTTACTAGACGATAGTATTGAGAAAACAATTCTGTTAGGTCGAGCAAAAAGTGTTATTGGGTTTTTCTTTGAAATTCTCAGTAGCAGCTCGGAGTTTAGATTTGTGCCCGGTTAATGGCAATAGGCTCGCCCCCTATTACATGGGACCTGAATATACCGGCGAACTGTGGGTGTACATTGGTACACGTCTGCCTAACCCTTCGGGGAATACAGGCGTGATGGTATATAATTCTGTTAGTAAGTGTTATACTAAATATCAAACACATAATAAAATCGTTACAAAGTAATGTGGGTATGTTAAATATCACGCAATTACTACCGGATAGATTCGGTTTTTTTTAAGTAATTTCCCCTCGCTGGGAATTTCTCCTGTATCGTAGGTGCGTTTACAGACATATCAACTCATATACATAAACAGCTAGACCCGGAACAACTATCTGTAGGCCATATAAATATTTGTTGTTATTATCGGAATTGAACCAGCGGAACAAAACGCAGCGCCCAATCGCTTAGCCGCTGTGCCAACCGTGCCGTCAAAATTTGCATTAGTATTCTTTAGTAGACTGGAAAACCCGTCTATGTTCCTTCATGTGCCCTTTGCGTTCCGGGGGCGCGGTATCTCTTTCGAACAACCCGCAGAGACTGGTCAGTTTATGAGCATTGCTGTATTGTATCTGTTTTTTTCTACAGTTTACTACAAAACTGCTATAACATTATCAAAGGTGGCATTTTATAATGCTACCTGGAGGGAAAGTACTCTAAATACTTAAGTTAGCAAATTTTTTTGCAGATATTTTATCCTTATGATTGACCCTATCGATTAGTGTCATAAAAACACAGGTATTCCACCCTGTATACGAAAAGTAAAACTTATAAAAGAAAGTATCTAAAATGGTTGCAACTTAAAAAAAACTGACCACATTTCAACATTCTCCAACGATATGCTGCATACATTTATCATAATTAAATTGGTATTCGGAAATAGGAACTAAATCAATGCCAAAATCTTAAAACCAACCTGACATAATTATTTAAAAAAATCAAATTATTTAGCATTTTTGACAGATTATTATAATTTAATTTTAGTTTGGACGTGGCCGTCGATTGAATTTGAAATTATAAGCACCACTAAAATTTTATATTATGATAAAAATAGATTGTAAAAGTTATTTCAACTATTCATGCCAAGACTTAGCCAATAATAATGTAGTTTCGCTTAGTTGTTACCCAATTATAACTGCAATGTAAACACCTGCATTCTATGTTTAAAAAAAAACATTTAAAAGAGGTAAAACAGTTTGTTTGTATGTTTGTTTGTTTGTTTGTAAAAAGTAATCTTTGAAAATACTTAAACAATATAAGTGTCACTGATAAAAAGGCACATTATGGATAATTTACAATAATGATTTTTGGGTAGATACATAGTTTCAATTCGAAGAATAATTTTGTCATTACGATCGCTGAATGCAGATGAATTTTGACTTACATAATTTGGTCATGTTAGGAGAAAAATTAAAATAAGGAAATACGAAAGTTAAATTTATTAATATTGGGTCAGGTGAAGTATGCTGCAGATGCAGAGCATTTTTTCCTGCTCCGCACATCGACTACCGTTTAATCCGTATAGATTTTACATTCTGGAAAGAATGAGCGCTAGTGGATGTAGTGGAAGGCCCACTGATGTATTATGTGTAGGTATCTGAATGTTTATTTTTCTCGTTTTTTTCGGATCATGGAAGTCCGAAAAATTGCCACCGAACTCGCGGTCACTAGCTAGTTAATATTTTTTTATTTAATGAATGCCTAATATGATCTGCTAGGTACTATGAATTATGTATTACTTTGTCTCTGAAACTGCCCCGTTAGCCTTGTGGTCCTAAGCGCGATTGTTATGCTAGAAATCTTGGGTACGATTCCCAGGTCGAGCAAAAGTGTTTATTAGGTTTTTCTCTGGAATTCTCAGTAGCTGTTCAGTTAATGGCAATAGGTTCACCACTTATTACATGGGACCTAAATATACCGCCGAACTGTGAACTGTGGGTGTAAATTGGTACACCCACAGTTCCTCTGCCTAATCCTTTGGGGAATACAGGCGTGATGGTATATTATGTTCTACAGTTTACTCAAATTTCCTCTAGTTATACAGAATTGCTCTCCGTTGCAATATTATCTATGTATCTATGCATACATTTCTAACCTAACTTTTAAATAATTAAAATTCAAGGCAAATATTTCGTAATTAATGTAGGATTTTAATTTCCAATAAAAATGTTTCATCAAAGGAAAGGATTACAAAAATACCTACATATTAATTAATTAACAATAATTATTAGTAGGCAATACATCAATAGCTTAAAATGTCAAAAATATCGCTCAAAATCTCTTTGGATTTTGTGTTAGGCAAGTAGCTGTACTACCTTGTATTATTTATTAATTTTACTGTCTTTCTTGTGTACAAGCGCGACTGCTGAACGTGGTGTGCTAGGTTCGATTCCCAGGTCGAGCAAAATGTTACTAAAATATAATAAAAAAAAGTATACCATCACGCCTGTATTCCCCGAAGGGTTAGGCAGAGGTGTACCAATGTACACCCACAGTTCGCCGGTATATTTAGGTCCATGTAATAGGGGGCGAGCCTATTGCCATTAACCGGGCACAAATCCAAACTCCAAGCTGCTACTGCGAATTTCATAGAAAAACCCAATAAGACTTTTTGCTCGACCTGGGAATCGAATCCGGGACCCCTTGCACAGCAGTCGCACTTGCGAATACGAGACCAACGGGGCAGTTACTAAAATATCTTTCAGGAAATTCTTAGTAGCAGACCGGAGTTCAGAAGTTCATGGTGTGTATACATACACACCATGCTCGGAGTTTGGATTTGTGCCCGGTTAATGGCAATAGGCTCGCCCCCTATTACATGGGACCTAAATATACCGGCGAACTGTGGGTGTACATTGGTACACCTTTGGGGAATACAGGCGTGATGGTATTTTTTTTAAATATCCCTGTGCCTCGTAAAGCCGTTGGTCGTGCGCCTGGTACCACAATGGTTGCATCTAAGTGAAGTCACATAGAAATATGAGAATAAGGTGAGAGAGGGGCAAGGAAATTTCATCATCATCTCCTTAGCCTTTTCCTAACTATGTTGGGGTCGGCTTTCAGTCTAACCGGAGCTGAATATCAATGTTTTACATGGAGCAACTGCATATCTGACCTCCACAACCCAGTAACTGGGTAACACGATACCTCTTGGTTAGACGGGTTGTCAGACTTCTTCTGACTATCCGTAATGACTGTCAAAGATCTACGAATGACAGCCGGGACCAACGGCTTTACGTGCTTTCCGAGACACGGGGGTGTCACACCACCAACTTCCAAGCTCCGGGCTGCTACTAAGAAATTCCTAATGGAAAAACCCAAGGAAGGAAAGGTAAGGAAATTTAAATGGGAGAATATTACCTATTACTTACCAAAGCCCTAAGATATCCAGTATTTTTAGTATTGTGAGTGATTTCAAAAAACAAGGACAAAGGACCTGATGAGGTCAATAAACTCTCTGCGATTAGCATTTATTAATATTCACCTAATTATTGCCTAAACAGTATTGGAATAATTCAATGTCATTCGACTTAATTACAATATGATTATAATTATAATTCAATGTCGAGTGCACTTACCATTTTGTTTGGTGTTAACGTTGCTCCACAATACGAATTGCTCCCATACCTTGGGTGCATTTACAAACATATAAAAAAACTAGGCTCAGTACAATTACTTAAAGTTATACTAATATTATTTGCCGGGGCTGCGGGTTGTTCGAAAAAAATACCGCGCCCCCGGAACACAAAGTGGACAAGAAGGAAAATGGATGGGTTTGAAGTCTGACACTCCATCCCGCCCCGCTCAGGATAGGAGAAGTCATTTGATGATTTCCCATCCGAAAAAAAAAAAACTAACATTATTAATCTTATATTATTAACATCATGCGGTAGTCAAACCCATAACCTCATGCACGAGGTCGTGGGTTAGCAACGGGCACGGGCAAGTAACAATGTGACTTTTTCTCATTCATGTACTTTCTAAGTTTATCTTGGACATCACTGACATCGGTAACCATGTCAGAGGCCCTTGAAGCGGTTTTGAAACTCTGACACTAGGGTGTGTGGGGTCGTCAGACCTTTTTTTTAGCGGTGGGAAATCATCAAATGATTTCCTCCGCCTTGGGCAGGGCGGGAGAGAGCGTCAGACTTTTACTGACTAAAACCCATCCATGTTCCTTCTTGTGCCCTTTGCGTTCCGGGGGCGCGGTATCTCTTTTGAACAACCCGCAGCCCCAGCAGGCATCGGCTCTTAGTTGCCCCTCCGAATATTTGCTAACATACACGCCGTCGACACGGTCTGTCGTTAGTTAACGTGTGGACGGTGAGCTACCCATTACTCACCGTCCACAGACCCGCGTCTACGATGGCCGGGAGTCATCTCGTGGCTCCTGTCGCCCAGAGCGTCTCATTTTTTTTTTTTTTTTTTTTTTTTTTTTTTTTTTTTTTTTTTTTATAGACTGGGCCCTGGGCGGGGCGGGAGGGAGTGTCAGACTTTTACTGACTAAAACCCGTCTATGTTCCTTCATGTGCCCTTTGCGTTCCGGGGGCGCGGTATCTCTTTCGAACAACCCGCAGCCCCGGCAGGAGAGCGTCTCCTGCGGCGGCTGCTGGGACGAGAGATTCTTCTTTGCCTCTCCCGCCGTCGTTAGACCTTACTGCCCACACGATAAAGAAGAGAAGAAGTTCAGCTGTGGACTACCTATCCACAAAACTAAATATATAAGGTGTTACCAAAATATCTGCCACGGATTTAATGGGAGGTAGTATTGTGTTTAAAGATTACAATAGTGAAGAAATTTCATACCCCAGAATAGTTAATTCAATTTGAGAAAATAAAGTAATTTAATAAACATTGACTCTACTCTGCATAACGCGGTTCACAAATTTTAAAAAATATGACACATTATCAATAATTTATCTTCACTATTGTAATCTTTAAACACAATACTACCTCCCATTAAATCCGTGGCAGATATTTTGGTAACACCTTATATAGTAGACGGGCTGGTAAAGAAGTGTAACTATTCTGAAATATCTTAAAGTAATTTAACATTTAACTAAAGTTTTAACTAAAAAACAAGTTTTAAATAGTTGTTATTGACCAGGGGTCATAGTTTCATTTCATTATTTATGTCTATTACAACAACATCCTGACATTTGACGTGGATGCAAAGCTGCATCTTAGATGTTACTAAAAATAGTATTTAATTTAGTTGAGAAGTTAACGCAACAAAATTGTTAATAAGATAAAACTATTGGTTGTATTATCTATAATAATACCTACTAATATTATCAAGAGGTAAGATTTGTTTGTTTGTTTGTAACGAATAGGTTCCGAAACTACTGGACTGATTTTAGCCATTTTTTCACCAATAGATAACCAATCTATTTCCGATTAAAATAGGCTATATAACATCATGAAGTAGCGGGCAGTTCGCTGGTCAACTTGATAAGTACATATATACGTATATATATACCGAGTGTTTTATTTACGCAGTAAAAATTTCAAGGAAGTATAAATATGTTACGTAATTATGTGAAATATAATTCGATATTTTTAAAACGATTGGTTAATGTATTCTCCCGACCGATTCCGGTCATGGCGGCTAATCTTAATGCAGACTAGTCAAGTATGCAGGAGGTATTATAGTGCACTAGTGTGTGCGCAAACACAGATGCATTTCCTTTTCTCTAATTCTCATAGACCGATGGCACGGCAATCCAACATAACTGGGGAGAGATCAGGCGCAGAACCAACGGCTTTACGTGCTTTCCGAGGTACAGGGGTGTCACACCACCAATTTTCAAACTCTGGGTTGTTTCTGAGTAATTTCTAATGGGAGAACCCAATAAAACTTTTTACCCGAACTAGAAATCGAACCCACGCTCAACAGTCGTGCACCACGAGACCAATGGGGCAGTTAATAAAAATTGTATTCTATATATTATTTGTGCTGATTATGTCCAGTCAGTGAACAGTAGAACTTGTGTCCAATCAAGTTGAGTACCCCTGTACTAAAGACTATGATAATAATGAACCAATAAAAAAAGCAAATTATACACTGCCTAGGTACCTACATTTTTTTTTAAAGTAAAGTCATCGGTGCTTGACTCGTACATAATTATTTCCAGTACTGTTTAGTTTCTTTTTCAGTTGTGTTTTGGCCGTGAATTTGTTTCCGTTAATAAATCAGTTAAGTATCAGATAATGATGTAAAAACATAGTTTTTATTAGTTGTTGCTGTTGCCCTCATTTTAACCAGGGTAATAGGTAGGTACCTACTTGATACATAGGATGATAACAAAATTCGTGTACGAATATCGAGTAGAGTATTCTAGAACATTATTAATGGAATTAACAAAGGGAATTTATATTGCAGATGTGAGTGGCAACGCCTTAGAAGGACTTACGGTGACCTTATTGGTGAGGTTCTTCAGAAAGGTCGGAAGCGCAGTAGGTACTCGGCGTGCTTGTATGACCAGATGTATGAATGTGGATGAGGCGAAAGGAGTACGTAATGATCGTAACAGGTGGTGTTCTGTGGTTTTTACCCCCATTGGAAAAAGGCGTAAGTTTATGGTTAAACGTATGTATTTATTCTAGAACATAAACAGCGTCTTATAGTATATTTGGAATAGCTGAAGAGTTTCTTTGTTTGTTTTATTGTTTTGACGCGTTTATTTCTTAAGTATAAGTCGTTACGGATAGTCAGATGCCAGGAAGTCTAACAACCACTCTTGCCAAGAGGTATCATACCGCCCAGTAACTGGGCTGTGGAGGTCAGGTAGGCAGTAGCTCCATGTAAAAGACTGGTATTCAGCTGTATTCGGTCAGACTCGAAGCCGACCCCAACATAGTTGGGAAAAGACTAAGCAGATGATTATCTCTTAACTATTAGTCCGTTGTTTAATTTTTTTTCGCTAACGTAAAGCTTTTTTTTTTTTTATAGACGGGAAATCATCAAATAACTTCCCCCGCCCTGGGCGGGGCGGGAGGGAGTGTCAGACTTTTACTGACTAAAACCCGTCTATGTTCCTTCATGTGCCCTTTGCGTTCCGGGGGCGCGGTATCTCTTTCGAACAACCCGCAGCCCCGGCAGGCATCGGCCCTCAGTGGCCCCATCCAATTTTGCTGACATCTCTTTGAGGCGCGCGTGGAACACGAACGCGCCGTCGACACGGTCTGTCGCTAGTGAACGTACGGATGGTGAGCTACCCATTGCTCACCGTCCACAGACCCGCGTCTACGGTGGCCGGGAGTCGTCTCGTGGCTCCCGACGCCCGGATCGTCTACCGCGGCGGTAACGTAAAGCTATGTTAACCCTTTGCGGTATTTGGTAAAATTCATAAAAAATACAATAGGGTTCCCTAAAAAAAATCACATTCAGCTAGTTTCTATTATTAGTAGCGTAAGATAGGTTTTTTTTTCGGGTCGGGTATCATCTAGTGACTTCTCCCGCCGAGGGCGGGGCGAGAGGGAGTGTCAGGCTTTTACTGACTAAAACCCATCCATGTTCTTTTATGTGCCCTTTGCGTTCCGGGGGAGCGGTATCTCAATCGAACAACCCGCAGGGTCGGATTGTATAGTAGAAGGGTAATTTAGAAGAACATCTAGAAATATTTTTACCTTGCATTGCAATATAACTACTACATAGGTGTATTAAATTCTATTAATAAAAATGTGGTTTAATAAATAGTTTTGTTACGTAATGTTACACGGTTGTAGGTATATTGTTATTATTGATAGTCTTCTTCGCAATTTAATTTATTTATCAAAACTTTATGCACAAATGTAAAAAAAATACCACCTCGCCTTAACTGCCTCGGTAGCCTAGTGATCCTAAGCGCGACTGTTACGCTAGAGATCCTGGGTTCGATTCCCAGGTCGAGCAAAAAGTGTTATTGGGTTTTTCTATGAAATTCTCAGTAGCGGCTCGGAGTTAGGATTTGTGCCCGGTTAATGGCAATAGGCTCCCCCCTATTACATGGGACGTAAATATGTAATCTGTGGGTATACATTGTTATACCTCTGCCTAACCTTTAAAAATACACCGTACAAAGGCGGCCTTACTGCCTTAGGCATTTTCCACCTTAGGGTGATGCAAAGACAAAACATAGTAGGTGCAAGAAGAAGGAACAAAAAGCAACAACGAATTTCTGTACAAAAATAAAAATAAAGTTTATTTTCAATGTCTATTAATGATACAAGGAATTATTAGTTAATCTGTGGTGCTGGCTCGTGTGGAATAACTAAAATAGCTGAACTTTATCAATTTAAAATGTTATCAACAAGTTAGGTAATATTATTTACCTTCTTTGTATTTATTATACTTTTTTGTTCAAAAACAAGATATTAGTTTAATTTGATACTATTTTACCCTGCGATTTCATTAGCGGTGCTCGCCCACATCAGACTATTAACTTACAAAAAGACTTAAAAAACATACCTTCGAACTATGGGTGTACATTAGTACATCTCTGCCTAACCCTTCGGGGATAGAAGCGTGGTGGTATGTTCTTTTTTGAAAATCAGTCAAGAGCAAGTCGGACTCGTGAACTTAGGGTTCCGAGATTGTCCGAAAGATGTCTACCGTAATTACTCTATTTTGGAGGGACCACTCAGGGCCGATACCCACCAGGGCTGCGGGTTGTTCGAAAGAGATACCGCGCCCCGGAACGCAAAGGGCCCACGAATTAACATGGATGGGTTTTAGCCAGTAAAAGTCTGACACTCCCTTCCGCCCCGCCCAGGGCGGGAGAAGTGATTTGATGATTTTCAACCGGTAAAAAAAATACTGTATTTCTAGAGTATTCCTATTTTATACCTGAATAATAATAAAAATGGCAAAAAGAATGAAGAATGGCATTGAGTCAAGGAAATAAATTACCTGCATTATATAATTTAGTTTTATGATGTTTTTTATTAGATTAAGATTAATAAGCAGATACTTTGGAGGTCAAAAGAACGTCAGTTAGCATCTATTTTTAGTATTGCTTTTTTTACTTTTAACTAGTTACAATGTTTATATAATCTATCTAATAACCATTTTAATTAAATTCGTTAGAAATACAATTTTTATTTTTAGAGAAACGCTACTCCTTTTCAATAATAATAATACCAATAAGCCGATTTTTTTAGGTTTCTTGTCGAGTACAAAAACCGCATTCAAATTATTTAAAAAGGGTTTTTAAGATAACGTTTTTTTTTAATCGAAATGATTTCTAGCTGTAATATTAACTCGTGCACTGATTGGATCTGTGTGAGTGTAATCAAAACCTAACACTGGACATTAAATAAATAGCCTTTGTGACAGACGGACAAAAAATGATCTAATAAAGGTCCCGTTTTACCATTTTAGGTACGGAACCGTTAAAAGATAAATATATATTAAAGTGTAAACTGCCCCGTTGGTCTCGTGGTCGCAAGCGCGACTGCTGAGCGAGGGGTCCTGGATTCGATTCCCAGGTCAAGCAAAAAAGTGTTATTGGGTTTTTCTCGTAGCAGCTCGGAGTTTGGATTTGTGCCCAGTTAATGGCAATAGGCTCGCCCCCTATTACATGGGACCTAAATATACCGGCGAACTGTGGGTGTACATTGGTACACCTCTGCCTAACCCTACGGGGAATACAAGCGTGATGGTATATATTAAAGTTTCACTAAACTTTACACCGCATTATGCCGTTACAGCAACTTCGCTGTAACATTACAGAACCACACGTCTCGAATTATACCGTTTTAATTATATGTTGTACTGGGAAGTTATACCCACACACAATCCCTACATCTATACTTATATAATAGGACTGAAGAGTTTTTATTTATTTATTTGTTTGTTTGTTTAAACGCGCTAATGTCTGGAACTGCCAGTCGGATTGGAAAAAATCTTTTTGTTTAAGAAAGCCAGATTTATAAGGCTGTAAGGTCACGAAAGTCAAGCAATAACTAAAGTTATCCCACATGGGCGTTGGTCGTCGCAATGCAATGATTAAAGTCACACGAGCGATGCGTCGCATCGGCATTGCGTAAACGGAGCAAAAAAAAGCATGTGCTTTTAAATACTGCGCTGCGTCGTTTCAGCGTAGCTCCCTTCCCCACTCATGTCCTTCCTATCCTTGTGCGTTACGTTTTAACGCATCGTGGGGCATATCTTTCTCATTGATATGTAAAACGACGGAATGTCACCGCACAGTCAAAGCACGCAAGCATTCTGTGTGGCATCATCCTAACGCGGTAGAAAAAAAACACGTGAAGAAAGTCGCAGGCAAAAGCTAGTATACCTAAAATTTAAATAATCATGTTCATGTTCTTGCTACTACACGCCGGTAGCTTCTCTACAAATTAATATATGTGGCAGTTTAGTTATTCATTCAGGTCCTATGCCCCACAATCAGTGTTGGAACTAAATGCAAAGCGTTTCAGACACCAGACAGGGTACATATTGCTCTTGTTTGGAACATTATTCATTAGAAACAAAGTTGTGTGGCAATTATAAAGGTTTTAGTTTGAAGTGCTGGTGCTTATATTATTATTATAATACTAGTTCTTGCTTGTGACTTCGTTTGCGTGACGTTGAAAACATATTTTGTAAGGGGTAACTAAATTCATTGGTTTTTTTCTTGTGTATGACGTGGAATAGTGCTTTTACATACATAACCTTTTTCCGATGGAGGTAGGCGGAAACCAAAGAACGCCACCTGCTACGATCCTTACATACTCCTTTCGTCTCATCATATAAGCACACATAGGTACATCTCATACAAGCACGCCGGTTTCGAGTACTGCGGTAAAAGTGCTGTTTATAATTGAAATTGACTTTGATTTGACTTTGATTTAAATGATGATGTTGGAAGTCACAGAAGAAAATGCATTTTTTGAAGATGAATACTTCACATTATAAAGAAAAATTAAAAAGATGTAAATTAATATCTTGGTACTTAATACTAAAATTATACACAATCTTACATAAATCTTAAATTGATATTTATTTTAAAATGTCGGTTGATATTACTTACAGCAATAATAAAATTAGTCGTAAAATAAAAATAATACAGATCATAAAATATAGTTTTCTTACTAAGTATGTAAGTAGTCAAACGTAATCGAAACAAAATCGACAGAATAACATTTAGATCAATAATTCAGTACATAAAAGTGTTTAAAAAAAAATCTTTTAGGTATATCGTGGGATGTAAATAACAACTAAAATATAAATGATAGCATTTACTACATAACTATAATTACATTATTTAATACAAGTAAAACAGGCGTTTATTATAATACTTCAAAACAAGAATGCTTGAATGAATAAAGCATTCATTTTTTTTTAGATAATCAACATTTTGATGTTGATTGTGTATCAGTAAACTAAAACTTTTTGTATTAGGACTCAGTTTTATAAGTAAAGTACTATTTTAAAGCTATTCATTGCATGCTTCATTAGCACTTAGATCTTATGTATTTAATAATAGCCTCAATAAATATCAACAAAAGTCAACGAATACTATCGATATTGTCACTGTTCGATGGTTTACAATGGACAATAAAAAACGAGCAAACCTTTATTTTTAAAAACGATTCTTTTACACATGGTTAATACTTTAGGTTAAACACCCTATTATTACTATTTTATTAAAATAATAGAACACATTAAAGGTTATATTAGCTTGGCTCCGCAATTAATAATTTGCCATTCAAGTTAAGGCTTTAAATTGTTTAGATCAAAATATATTTTTAAATAATGACCGATGATCATTAGACACACAGTTTTGATTAAGTAGGTAAGTACCCAAAGGTAAAGATATTAATTACAGAGTGAAGTTTCTCTTAATAATTAATTAAAAATGTACACTATTTACAATAATAATAACAAATGAGTTTTAAATTATACAACTACGAAATATTTATTTATTTCTTTAAACTTATGCTTGAAACAAAAAAGTACCTTTGAGAAGAAAACCTTGCGCGAGTTCCCTAAGGCAAGGTTTGGATAATAAAAAATACCTCAATAATCATGTCCTGAATATATATAACGTATAATAATAATAGACACACATAAATATGTTGATACATTTTTAGATAAACAATAACTTGGTCCTTCGATACGGATAGTCAGCAACAAAATTAAGTGATCATTTGTTTCAAAAGTGAAGAAAGATTGAAACTTTTCTATTATACTGATTTTAAATCAGTATAATAGAAAAAAATCAATCTCAAATCAGTGATTTATTTATTTTCCGTTTAGTTCCTTGTTTCCTGGTCTCTGCTAAATTTTCTGACGAAAAAATCGAAAATCGTTAATTTCAATTTCATACAGATATCTATCTATGTGTGTGTGCGACTATCTGCGCAAAATGGCTGGCAGAAACTGGATGCGGAGAGCCGAAGATCGGGCTCAATGGCGCACCTTGGGAGAGGCCTATGTCCAGCAGTGGACTGCGATAGGCTGTTGATGATCTATCTATGTATCCACAAATCCAAGTGTATTACACACTGTAAATATTGCAGAAAAATAAAAGCGTGTTAAAAATTTATTGATGCTCACTTCGCAACATAAATCATTTACTTTAGATAAGCAGGTACTCTTTTTCCTTTCGAAAGTATATTTTACAAATCCCTTTGTAATAAAAGATAATGGTTTTAAAATCCTTATCTGTCTTTTTTGGTCAAACTCAGTCAATTACGAAAATTTATGTTAGCGTAACATTTACAATTTTATTAATAAACTTTTTCGGAAATCGGATTTGGTGTAAAACTTTTTCTTTCCAATAATAACACATTCGAAGGACAGAGATGGATTTAGGAAGATGGATGAAATTCTAATACCTACACTGTACAGAATAATATTTTTTTATGTTGACATTATACACGGGATTGTTGCCTTCAAATATTACCCGAGTAATGTAAACACAAAAAAACTTCGTAAAAGTAATAACTACATTTGCATTTAAGGCCCCTATTGCTGGTTTACAATAAAAAACATCTCTTTAAGTCACTTTTTTGTTACGTTTTATGTAATCAAGCATTAAACATAGGTTATATAAATAAAAATGTAGTTGTAATACAAAAAATAATACATTTTAAGTCTTTGTATAATTATTCTTCTTTGAACTTGTGCACTCATCAGTACTTAGGTATAGGCACGTACAGCAGCTCATCATACGGAACAGCATCGAAGAATTTTTTCGCAGTAGTGACAGTGACATTTAAGGCATAGTCTACGACTGGCTGGCCGAATTCCTCGGTGACTATTCGCCAATTTTCATTCAGGAACTGTAATACTGTATTACCTGAAAATTTTTGAGAATACCTATGAGAGTCGTGAAATAATAGTCAGGTAGATAAAATTCTTAGTCACCTAATAAAAGATAAAGAAAAAAGAAACGAGTTAGACTCTCGTGTACAATTTTCAACCGCTAAAATGGGTTTAGTTGCCGAAATTAACCAAAAAACATGTTATCATTTTGGATATTTAAGCATAAGTTTTGGATAGACATTTGCTGCATAGTAGAATAACACATTCAACAATAACTGAGTTCAGTTAATTTTTGGCAGTATTTAAGTTTAAATTATGTGAGAGAAGAAAATGACAATGACGGGAAACATTCTGAGTTTAAGGATATGATGTCATTTATTTAAAGACCACACTTCCTTGACAAGTGTCAGAACACATTAGTCAAGTCGTGAAGCTCCATTTGAGTTTCATTAGCTTGTGCGAAAAAACAGCTAATGGTGGAATAAAAAACAGAGAAGAACTCCAGAGATTCACGTGGAAACATTAATTAATTTTAATTAGGACTTGGTACCCATATTATTTTTATTTCAAAAGTTAACCACACTTGTGGTCCTTTTGGTCGGAGCCACGAAAACGATGACGTATATTTGAAACAGTTGCCAAACGGGAGCTTTTGTTTTTGTGTGACAACAGTGACCAACCCTATTAAGCTAAACTATTACTGGCATAAACAAAATGAAAGAACTATATAACGTAAACATTTTGGAAATGGAATTTCACTTGCTACATATACATTTTGATTTTTGTCAAAGTCTGTTTCAATTCTTTACAATCTCGCGTATAACTTGCGGGCGTGATCGTGGTCATATGGCATGTCGGCGCAGTCATATGGCATAGTATTTGGGCTTCTATTGACTATTAATCCGTCTAATAAGTACTACTGATGTATCAGACGGCACCTGCAAGCTCGCTCTGGCGTGGCCGAGGTTATAAAGGATCGGAACAAAATTTTACAAAAGTCAAAATTTACATGTATCATGTGAAATTTCATTTTCAAAATTTTTACAATATTTTACTTTTTCAACCTGTGTATAATTATAAAATTATAGGTACTCACTTAATTCTGGGTTGCCTTTGAAAAGATTGTTGATCGTATAGACGATTCTCTCGCCGTAATCGAACGTGAACTTGTAGTTCTTGATCCCGAAGTGGTCTCGACCTTCAGCGTCCTTGAAGTACTTCGTGTTTATGTTCAATTTGATGATGGAATTCACTGGAACATTCATTTGGTAAAAGTTAATTTCAATAATAATAAATATTTTGTTACAATGACACGGGCAATTTTTTGTTGTTAGACTAGAAATGGTTGAATGATTAATTTGTTAAAACATTAAATTTCTATGGACTGTAAAAAAAGACACATCGCACTACAAATTCTGTCTTTCAAACTACATATATTCATATTCATTTATTTGCATACCATAATGTGTATAAAAATGTTACTAAGGTAACATTGAGCAAATATGTACGAGTAAACTTAAATAAACTTTTGCATCGGGATATACTTATTATATTAAAAACTTGGTGAGGCTCTTCAGAAAGGTCGGGTGCACAGTAGTCGTAAGCGGCGTGCTTGTTGTACTACCAGATGTATGAAAGTGGACGAGGCGAAAGGAGTATGTATTGATTTTACCAGGTGGCGTTATGTGGTTTCTGCCTACCCCCACGGGAAAAAGGCGTGAATCAATGTATGTATGTGTGTAAAATCTTGATTTCGTATACATGTACTTGGAACCTTAACTTTCAATATTTCCGTAATCGGAAGGTTCCCAGGTATCCAGAACAATGATTGTTTGTGTAGGTAAGTTTCTGTATACACCCATCACATTCACATCAAGAAAACAATAACTCCTACAGAAAAATTAAAAGCAAAAGAAACAAATTGTTGTACAGTAAAGCTACATAAGTAAGAGGCGTCAGTTGATTTGTTGCAAGTCTTACAATATTAACCACACTACTATGATTTGGAGAATCATTAGGTTGGGAAGACTACCCTTGCATTTAATATCTAACTTCTGCCGGCGACGTATAACACTGGGAACACAAATATATAGTAGAAAAAAAATATATATTTATATATACCATCACGCCTGTATTCCCCGAAGGGTTAGGCAGAGGTGTACCAATGTACACCCACAGTTCGCCGGTATGTTTAGGTCCCATGTAATAGGGGGCGAGCCTATTGCCATTAACCGGACACAAATCCAAACTCCGAGCTGCTATTGAGAATTTCATAGAAAAACCCAATAACACTTTTTGCTCGACCTGGGAATCGAACCCGGGACCCCTTGCACAGCAGTCGCACTTGCGACCACGATACCAACGGGGCAGAAACGGGGCAAATATATAGGTAGGCACACAAAGCTTATACTCGATAATAGTGTAGGTTTCTATAGTGCAAAATTTTCCGAATTCCAACCAGTACCTCTTACAGACCAACAATATTACTTCTTTATTAAAACAATAGTATAGACAAATGGTTTAGCAAGATTGAAAGCAAACCCCATCACCCTAGAAAAATATTCAGACAATAAAATATTCATAAAACCAACATTGCTAAGACATCACCAACAGGCATACGATAACGCAACAACTTTCAATATTTAATATTCCAACGAATGCACGATTTCTATTGCATCGCCAGTTGGCATTGTATCCGTTTATAAAATACATGAAGGCATTTCAGTGATATTTGCAATTTATTTTCATGTAACGTTTGTTGTATGTATTGCATTTCTTAAAATTCATATCACATGTCGAATATTTATTTGATTTGTGTTGGTTGTGGGGTGTTCGTTGATGTTAAACTTGCCTTACGTGGTAGTTAGTGTGAACAAGAACGCATGGTTCTTTTTAATTACCTATGATCTATTAAGTTAAGTGGTCCAGTGCTATCAGCGTCTGCCTCAATATCAGTTGGGTTCGAATCCGGTCGAGCAGTGTTATTGGGTTTTTCTATGAAATGCTCAGTAACAGCTCGGAGTTAGGAAATGTGCCCAGTTAATGGCAATAGGCTCGCCCATATCACATGGGACCTAAACGTGGGTGTACATTGGTACATGTCTGCCAAACCCTCGGGGAATGCAAGCGTGTGCTAATGTAACTTTTAAAATTGTTTACACTCTTGAACAGGTGCATAAAGCTGTTTTGCTGATGCTAATTTCGTGGAACTAGCCGACATTTAGCATACGTATACATAGATATCGATCTAGCTTAACACATAGGATTTATACCTCGCTGTTGTATACCCGAGGTATATGCGTATTTAAGACTTGAGCTTAACAAAAGTTAGTTATAGTATAAAAAATAGTATAGATGTATTGTCGATATGAAAAGGAGAAGAAGAATTTATTAGTTACCAAAAGACAGAAGAAGATAGAAGAGAAATACCTATTGCCGGAACAGTAGGCAGCATCGATATATAGGAACATGACTGTTAAGGTTTACTTACCGATTTTGATTTTGGAGTCTCCCTCACCGTTGATAGGGAACAGCAGTAGTCTGCCAACAGCGGTGTACTTCCCTTTGATCGTAATGTTGCATCGCACGTCCAAATTGAATATATTCTTCTCTAGTATTGCTCTGAAACGTTAAACAAAATGCCTTTTATTTTATCCTTTTTAGGCTGCTGCGAGTAAAATAAAATTTTATCGTGCATTTTTGAAGAGCCCAATAAAAGCGAGTTAACACAAAGTCACAGTCAAAATCAAATTGTTTACTTCAAACAGAATGAACGAAGGGGCAAGAATCTCCATCCTTAAATAAAAAAGGTTTACAATAACATACGAGGGGAGATCAAAAAGTAATGAGAATCGGTTACTTCAGGTCCGCATAAAAACGCAAAAGAAGTTTTTTTTGCTTACTTATGTACACACAACTTCAGCCTAAAAAAATCATATACATATATCACGATTTCCGGGAGTTATATTCATATGAATACGAACTGTCGAAGAGATTTACACCAACTTGGAGAAAAACGAAATTAGAGCAGTCATCAAGTACATCTGTTTGAAAAAAAAATCTACTACAGACATACACAGTGACTTAGTGGAAAAATTGGGGGACTGTGCTCTTCCATATTCTACAGTTGCACGCTGGACCAAGGAATTTAAACTGGGCAGAGCATCCACTGAAGATGAACATCGCGAAAGACGCCCATCCACGTCCCTCACTGAAGACAACGTGAAAAAAGTCGAAGATGTTGTGTTGCCAGATCAAAGAGTGATCATCAGGCATGTAGCTGAGGTCACAGGGATCTCATATGGCAGCATTCAAAAAATCCTTGCGAACGAGTTGCATATGAAAAAGGTCTCCGCGCGTTGGGTACCCAGGATGTTAACCGACGAGCAAAAGTAGCGGTTCACAAAGCCGCAGTTGCGATGGCTGCCATTCAAGAAACGGGATTCGAACTGCTCGAACACCCTCCCAATTCGCTAGATCTGGCTCCTAGTGACTTCTACCTCTTTCCTCGGCTCAAGAAACACCTCCGAGGTAAGAAATTTGAAGACGATAGCGAAGTGATGGTCACTTTTGAGGCGTTTTGGGAGGGTCAAGAAAAATATTTTTTTCAAAGGGAATCCTGGGTTTAGAAAAGAAATTGAATAAATGTATTGATTTGTAAGGAGATTATGTAGAAGAATAAATTATTATTTTAACTTTAATTACCGCGTTTTATCTTCATTCTCATTACTTTTTGATTCGCCCTCGTATGTACAGATGTGTCATTTCTTAAATACTACTTTTGTGAAAAATGCGGAAATTCTTACACGTCAAACTATGCTTTGAAACACTAAAAATATTTCAATTACTTTTTTAAGGTTCCGTACATCAAAAGAAAAAACGGAACCTTACAAGATCACTTTTTACCCGTCCATTACAAAGAATTTCGTTCACAAATATCCTTTTCAAGTTAACATTCACAATAAAATTTTATAGTCCTAAAAGTTTTAAGCAACTCACTTCTACATTCATCATTTATAAACAAAATGTTTCTCTAAGCCTTTTTATCCCATATCTCAGAGCCCTCGCAGCCATATAACAATAGGAAAAACAATTTAGATATGTCATACCCTTTTGCCCGTCGACAACATAATAAGCTCCATACTTCGTCCCAGAAAAGCCCTATATTCGTATAAACGGTTCCTCATCTGTCCTCGAAAGTATGTTGGGAAGAGCTAGTATCTTTTGAATCTAAATACACGGTCCTTTTTTGGAGATTTTGGTAGTTCTACAAGGGTTGATTTTCAAAAGATTTTTAGTATTTCGAGAGGTTTCTTTGAGTTACGCAGTCTTTGCTGTTGCTAGCCTAAGGCTGATTTGAGTTAGCCTTGTCTTATGGTTGCCAATGTTTTGATTGGAGGTGTAAATATAGAACATTTGTGTTTTATCAGAATTGTGGTGTATTTATGTAACACCTATGCTATTTCAATTCAAAAGATTTTGACGGAAAAAATGATACATTGCTTTATAATTTTGAAAAGGTCGCCCGTTCGATTACGGAAATTATGCAATGAATATTTTTGACTGCCAAAATGACATCAAATTTTTACAACATCTTCGACTGGAAAAGTTACAATTAAATTAGTGACCCTGTCTTACTTATTGTTAATAAGATCTCATATAAATTGATAAAATAAGAAAACCTATTGTTTTTCCACAAGCGAAAAATATTTCCACTCAAATATTATCCTTGAAAAGTCCTTTTGTTTAGTACATACCAAAACAACAAAGGGTTTCGTCAACGCACAGTGGCGTGAGAATAAGACCGCATTGCTGCGATGTGGCAAGTGGCCTTAGTCGTTAGGTAAGCGCCACTTTTAAGTAGCATTTAGATTGTGACTCGCGCTAAAAGAAAATTAGTTTAATGGATGAGTTGCCTTGTGATATAAAAGGAGAATAAAGTCTTTGGATTGTTAGAAGATTTATGCTACAGTGGATTTGTTTTTCATAGGCATTTTAATTTGAGTCAGAGAAAGTGTTTTTCGCTTTTTATATGTTTGATCAAAAGGTTTTAATAATTAGGTACTTTTCAGAAATATGTTTCTTTTTAGTAAGTGGTGTAAATAGACGTGTAATCACGCGTTTTAAGGCCGAAACACATGCTCTTGCAATAATTGCGATATTTGTTTGTTCTCGATTATAACTGGGAACCTTTGGGTTCCGAATTGAAAGAAAACCACTTTCAAATGTTATAACTGAACTTTATATACCTACCTTGGGCACTATACAAAGAATAGTGATATTTCACTCCAAAAATTACAAGCAATGCTTTTTTCCTCAAAGTTTATTAAATTGATGGACATTATGCTTACTTAGCGACTATACGATGTATCGTTTTAAGACCCTTATTCCGGGGTGCTGGTCAGAAAACCTCCACGCGTGCCGTCGGCTGCTTGTCCCTCCGGACACGTCTTGAGGGAACGGCAGCTGGCTGGCCGGTGCACCCTGGGCGCGGGTAGTGATCTTCCCTGAGGAATGGGAAGAGATTCCTATTCTTTGGGGAATGTCACTGCTCGTGGCCAATATTCTGACGGGCGGGGTCCGCGAGGACGGACCAAGGGCGTTTCTCCGCGTGTCCCTCTGATCAGCAGAGGGCACAGCGGAGGAGTGAGGACGGGCTCGGCGTGCACTCACCCTGCCACCGAGCAGACAGAGGTCCTTCTCTGTCACCGTCGTACATCGTAACCCCATATCGGAGTGTCGTGGTCATGTCTCGCGGCTTCGATTGGCACCGAGGGTCTTGGCTTAACCGCCCGGACCGCGAGGTAGAAACCCTCTATAAAAAGTCACCCCGAATCCCAAGCGGCGGCGCACCGTGACGGGATGTATGGCTGACGGGCGTCCCTATGGGACATCAGTCGCTAGTGCGAACCACTAGTCTTTTGGTTGGATGGTTGGATAATGTTTATACTCGTGGGAACTACATGGAACATATAAATAATAAAACAAGCGCAAACAAAGTTGCAGAAGGAGGGAAGGGGGATGCCGGGTCGGAGTCCGACTCGTCATCCAGCATGGTGACGGTGAGCTCTTTGGGCTCCCACCAGGAGTTGGTTGGGCTTCTCAGGAAGCGGCCCAGACCGGAGGATCGGGTGTCCTCCGAAGAAGAGCTGGCCTCGGCTCGAAAGATCCCCACCAGCAGACGCGGTGGGGCCCAGGAGCGAGGCCCAGGGAGGGTTGCTGCCCGGAGGGGACCGGCGACGTCTGTCGCTGAAGGGCAGTCCCCCTCCCCCTCCCTAACTGAGACTGGCGGCGACGGTGTGGTCCAGCCGGACACACCGCGCGTGGTGGAAGGTGAACCTGGCGGCTCCGAGGAGCGTAAGGCCAGGTTCATGGAGGTTGTGCGGGATGCGGTGGCGAGCGTCGCCCGCAAGAAAATGAAGGGGTCGAAGTCTCGGGCAATGGACGAGGCTTCGGCCACCATTGCGGCGGCTGCGGAGGCCGGTTTTGCGGGGGAGGTCCCGCAGCTTCGGGCGGAGGTGGCGCGCCTGTCGGCCTCCATGGAGCTCCTGGTGGCAGAGAACAGGAGGCTCCAGGCGGACCTGGCTGAGCTCCGCGGGACCGGCTCCCGCCAGGCGCCCAAGGCGGGGAGCCGGAGAGCCGAGCCAGTCGAGCCAGTGGACGACCAGGTGCTGAACCTGGTTCAGCTGGAGATGGCGGCCTTCCAGGCACGGTTTTCCGTCCTGGAGGGCATCGTGTTGCGTCCCCCACTGGCGGCGAGCGGGACGACCGCGGGCGACAGGCGGGCCTCTTATGCGGCCGCCGCGTCTGCGCCGAGGCCGGGTAGCCAGCCCCCCAGCAGGGCGGGGCCGACCCCTGCGAAACCGGCTCCGGCAAGGCCGGTGCCGGCGCAAAATGCGCCCACGAGGAGGGGCAAGGCGGCATCCCAGCCGCCTCCACCCCCTCCGCCCCCTAGCGCCAACCCTCCGGCCGCGGAAGCCGAATGGCAGGTGGCCGGGGCTAAGGAGAAGGGGCGCAGGGCGGCCAGATCGGCCAGAGCGGCCACCAGACGGGCGGAGGAGCGGCGGCGACGCGGTGAGCGCAAAGCCGCGGCCAGGCTTCGCGCCCCGAAATCCGCGGCTGTAGTGGTCACGCTACAGCCGGAGGCGGAAAAGCGGGGCGTGACATATGCGCAGGTGCTCACCAGGGCCAAGGCGGCCATCAACCTTGGCGAGCTAGGGATAACCGGCCTCCAGCTTAGGGTCACCGCAACTGGGGCCCGAATGCTGGAGATCCCCGGCGCCACCAGCGGCCCGTCCGCGGACGCTCTAGCTGAGAAGCTTAGAGCGTCCCTAAACGCGGACGAGGTGCGGGTGTCCAGGCCCGCCAGATGCGCAGATCTGCGCATCATGGGTCTGGACGACTCCGTTTCCGCGGAGGAGGTGGTGGCCGCCGTCACCAGGGCGGGTGGATGCCGTGCCGAAGAGGTCAGGGCAGGCACCATCCGCCCAGAGCGCACGGGCATGCAGACCATTATGGTCAGCTGCCCAGTGACGGCGGCTAAAGCCATTGTTGGGGGGGGCCGCTTACTGGTGGGCTGGGTGTCGGCGCGGGTTCGCCTGCTCGAGCCCAGGCCCCTGAGGTGCTACCGTTGCCACGTGGGGAAGCACGTGGCATGTCGGTGCGCCTCGGAGGTGGACCGCAGCGCCCTGTGTTTCCGCTGCGGTCAGCCCGGTCACAAGGCCGCGGCTTGTGATGCCCCGCCGCACTGCGATGCATGTGCGGGGGCTAACAGGCCGGCCGATCACCGGGCTGGGGGCAAGGCCTGCGCCGTACCCGCCAGGTCCGGGGGAGGGCCCCGCGCCGCCGCCGCCGCCGCCGCCGCTGCCGCCGCCACCGTTGCCGTGGCCGCACCCGCCGCCGCCGCTGACGCCGCGTCCGCCGGCGCAATGGATTGCCAATAACGGCACCATTGCGCCTCCCGCAGGCGGACACCGTAGGCACGGTCTGTGGACGGTGAGCAATGGGTAGCTCACCGTCCGTACGTTATTTAACGACAGACCGTGTCGACGGCGCGTTCATGTTCCGCGCAAAGAGGTGTCAGCACAAGGAAGGGGCCACTAAGGGCCAAGGCCTGCCGGGGCTGCGGGTTGTTCGAAAGAGATTCCGCGCCCCCGGAACGCAAAGGGCACATGAAGGAACATAGATGGTTTTTAGTCAGTAAAAGTCTGACACTCCCTCCCGCCCCGCCCAGGACGGGGGGGGCATTTGATGATTTTACCATCTTTAAAAAAAAAAAAAAAAAAAAAGACCCTTATTCCACAAAATGATTTAAACTTTTAAAGCTAGCTTTTAATTGAAGCATTATATCAGCATTATATTGCAATTTAATCCAAACATTGCATTGTAATTCATTTCTAAAGTCCAGTTAACATAAACTTTACACAATACTGTTAGAACTTAAAGACATTGCCGTTTGCCTGCTCGGAGCGATACGATTAAAACCGAAGGCAAACTATAGCTTAATATGGCTTAACGTTTAAACTTTAACGCGCGAGTGTACTAAAAACTTCGTTTCAGAATTTTCCTGTTCATAATCGGAATGTAAATTGTAAACTTATTGGTTTTTCAACGTTTTTAAAAATAAAAGAAATAGAGATTTGATTGATAGGAAGTAATTAGTACCGTATCAAAATACCTACTATGTATATTTGCCGGTAATTTATCGATAGTATAGGAAAGAAAAATGCTGTCTAACAGTAAAGCCACAAGCATTGATCACCATGATTGCTCAAAACGGATTGAAGATTTCAGATTTAATTCATTAGTTAAAAACATTAGAAAAAAAATTGAAATGTCCGGAACACAGGAAGACATTTTCGTAAACGACCTTTCAAGTTTTACTTAAAAGCAACCCCATTTTAAGTTTACATAAGTATATTTTTTATTCAAATTCTTTATGTAAAGTACCCACGTGACCTAAGCAGTGGAATCCCATGGCCTTCAAATATGTCTTTACGTAGACAAAAGCATCTTCTCCGCAAGAATTTCTAAGATAATCTCTGAAGCTTTGAAACCATTTGAAGCGGATATAATCGTTTCTTTGTTCAAATGTGATTCAGGGCACAGGCCAAGAGTTACGAACAATTTTCGCAAAGTCCTTGCATAGAAAAGGTTTTGTGTACGTCATTTTACTTGTCATTTTGTATACTTGGACAGTTTGGTACTTACATTTAACCCTTAAAAGGTTGAATGAAGTGAAAAAAAGTTTTGTTAGTCTTTTGGGTCGAGTCGTTCACACCCTGAGTCAAAACCTAGATAATTTTTCATGCAATAATTCTTTAATAATGAACTTTATTAACACGGTTAAAGGGGCTATTACTGAATTTAATACATGATTCTAGAACAGAGAGTTCAAATTTTCGTCGCTTCTTGAAAAGGAATCCGCTGTTTTAGTTTAGATTTGTACACTTTTTGTTCTTTTGCGAGTTTTAAGTTCCAGGCAAACTTAGAGCTCATGATCTTTTTATTTTTTTGAGGACACAGTTGGTGCAGTGGTTTAGCGATTGGCAACTGCGCTGCGGTGCGTATCTGCGAGTCTTCGCTTCGCGTTCCAAACAAATATTGTATGATCTCGAGTACTTGTTTTGAGTTTGTTAAAGCTATCACGACAAATAAGTTTTTAGTGTAGTGAAAAAAAAACATTGAATTTGTCACGTACCTATCTAACTTTAACTGAAAATACTACTATTATTAGTAATACTTAGTAAGTATATTACCAAATAATGTTTCATAAACAGCGTAATCCGTACTAATATTATAAATGGGAAAGTAACTCTGTCTGTCTGTCTCTTCTTCACGCCTAAACCACTGAACCGATTTCAATGAAATTTGGTACAGATATAGTCTTGGACACGAGAAAGGACATAGGATAGTTTTCATCCCGGAAATCCCCCGGGAACGGGAACTATTGATCCCCGCGGACGAAGTCGCGGGCAAAAGCTAGTAAATAATAAATCAACTTACTCGACATTCAAGACTTGACATTTTCGAAGACCCGTCGCCTTGCCACCGTAGAACGTGACCTTGATGCCAGGCAGCTGTATAGGCAGTTCTTCAATCAGAAATGGGTCTAACGATGGTACTCCTAGGTGCGGTAGACCTTTGGAGAACTGTGGTATCGCATCCTGTGTCGCCTTTATTAGACAAGCCGGTTCTGTGTTGTTGCAGGGATGAATGAAGTCGGCTGTGGATGGAGAAGAATGGAAATTAGAGTCATGTTTGTATTTTAAATACATTAGGTGTACATATCGTAGTTTGTCCCATTCCTAAGCAAAGGACGCTTTCCATTCTTTCCATCTTTCGGGATTCTGCGCTTCATCCCTTCAGTTTTGGAATTTGGAATTTTCCTCCATACTTACAAACACACCTTTCTCGAAAGGTTAGGCAGAAGTGTACCAATGTACACCCACAGTTCGCCAGTATGTGTTAGGTCCCATGTAATGTCATAGGGGGCCATACTTACTATCCTACTTCCAATTAATATTACCTATAAATACGAACGTTTGTGAGGTTGGATGAATAGATGTTTGTTACTGTTCTACATATAAACGGCTGAACGGATCTGGATGAAATTTGGCACTGAGATTGACTGTAATGTGAATAATAGTTTTAATATCGGGAAAACAAACGGTTCCCTTGGGATAATAGTTAAACTTTAACGTGGACGAAGTCGCGGGCAGAAGCTAGTTTTAAAACAAATGCTTACAATATTTAGCATAAATTGTCAAAAAATATATCTACTTTGCCATTTCTCACTAAGATACCTACCTAAGTAATTAACAACACAGTACAACAAGTAATATGTATGATGAAAGAAGCAAGCGTTCCCAGATGGTTATCGTTTAAATTGATTAAGTAACGTACTTGTAAGTAACTATCTGCTCATCGTAATTAAGATCGAACACGAAGTTTCCTCAGATGGAGGGCTGGATCCATGAGGATTTCACCACGAAATAAAAAGGAGCGTCATTTGGACGAAAATACGATTGCCTTTTTTTAAGGATGGGAATTCACCAAATCGCTTCTTATGCTCTGGGGAGAGTGTCAGTCTCTTACTGACTAAACCCATCCGTGTTCCTCTTGATGCTCTTTGTGTCCTATTTCTTTATACCGCGGTATCTATTTCGAACAAATTCCGCAACACAATTCCATTGCCTAGCATGACGATAGATAAATCGTTTTTAGAAGACCTATTTACTCCACTCAGACGGTCCTCATAAATATTATTATTCTTGAGTAAATCAAAGTTGCAACGCTGCCTATGTGACAATGGCCGTTTTGGTGCACTCATTGCGTAATGGCCTTGCATTATTAGTTTTGACGCATTTGACAAATATGACCTGTGCAATAAATATGCAAAGACAAAGTTACCGGCGACTGCGTATCATAGTGTATTGAAGTAGACTATAATGTAGCTCGTTTTACACATAGTTTAGTAATAGTGCTTATACTTGTGAGTGAATGAGTGAAGGTACCTACTGGTTTAGAATAGTTAAGCAACACTATACTAGACTTCACTGCAGTCATTTCGCTATAGGCTCACGCGATTTGTTAAGGGGATGGTAAGCGGTTTTCAATGCTTCCTTTTATATATTTTTTTACTCGTTTCTAATAAATACAAAGCATGTACACACTAAGCCCTGTATTTGAGTTTAGTTATTATAAATGCTCTTTATAAAATCCCAATAAGGAATTAGAAGTATCTTCCTATTAAATAATGAACTAAATAAACATAAAAAATAATGGAAAAATGAAATGATGAAATAATGTTCATGAATAATGAACATTTGTCTTAAAAAATAAAACGTCATAAAATTATGGTATAAATTAAATAACTGCTGTCACAGATAAACTAGTATGCTGATTTTGATGAAATTTTACTATGATTGGTCCCTAAAAAAGGATATAGGCTTCATTTTAAATTCACGCGGACAAAGTTACGGGCTGAAGCTAGTTAGCAATAAAGAAGATTTACACGTAACATCCCACGCAATGTCACAAAAGTGTCACTATTTATTCCCGCCAAATAATCCTTAACACTCAAGACTCATTTAGAGATCAAACAAAAGGTGTTTCGTAGTAAAGCCTTGGAGACACACACACGTAATTTAAGAAAACAACATTTAAGATACGTACGTTACTGGCATAAACTGTGGAGCACGTCTATTTGCGTGTCTGTCATTTCACATTATTAAGTTATATTTTTGTCTTGTTTTAGGTAATTATCAAGCTCTTTAATGGCCTACTTTTTACATATTTTAAACATTATTGATATAAGATGATTGATGATGTTTGTTGATTTATTTTAATTGTTTTTAGTTATATGTTATTGTTATTATAATGTTATTAGTCTGTAAGCTTTCCTAAAATAAAATACATAAATAAATATATAATATAAATAAATAAACTGTTGACTCTAGTCTAGGTCATTACACTAATTGGAGTATTATAATAATGAACCATCCTTATGTTAAAAAAAACACACTGTGACTGCTTACTGAATAAAATGTTCATAAAATAAATAAACATAAATGAAACCTTTGCTGTAACTTCCGCCAAAAAATAAAATAAAATAATATATTTTTAAATAAAAAAAAAAACTGTTTAGAATTATACCTGTAACAACATCCCCTTAATATCTCATAGGCCATTGATTACAAACGTGCAATGTACGGAAACACGTACATTGATGGTAAATCCTACATGTCTGTATGTTTCATCACGACGTTGGTACCTTTATGGACACATGCCTTTATACCAGAGACATTTTATTACTGAACTTGACCCGGTTCGTGCGAATATGTTGACTTCGTTGGTAATATTTTTTTTCTTTGTGTCATAAATGGCTTTGTTTTGACAACTAGTTACTTTATGGATTGTTTACATTTTTTTCTGACGCGTTGGTCTCGTGGTCGTAAGTGCGACTGCTGAGCATAGGGTCTCGGGTTCGATTCTCAGGTTGGGTAAAAAGTGTAAATGCGTGTAGTTGGATTTGGGTGATCTTTCGAACTATGAGAGTGCAGGTGTGAGCGAGTGCACTTTTTGTGTTTGTGAACACACTCGTGCATTATAGTATCTACTTGACCGAAATTCAGTCGGGAGGATTATTTATCACACTTGAAATTATTATTATTTATTAACATGTTTCGTTTGCACTTTTAAATATACAGCAGTTTATGAGATTTTCATGTTTGTTTTCTTTTTTATTGTAGTTTTGCTATGATTAGAAACTATAATATTCGATTGGCATAAAGATAACAACGGTTATCGGTCTTCATTTTAAAATATTTTTTATTAATTATGAGCACCATTGCCTAATCTTACGGTTCAATTATAAGGACCTGCTAATTTAAAAATTAGCCGCATCACAAATAAAGGCTGGTATTGCAAACGCAGCGTAAATGAGTCTTAATTCCATGGAGCCCGTGTTAACCAGCAAGAAGACTTCAAAAAAACAATACTGTACAAGACTTTCCTAATACACTTCTTACATTTAAGGAAGAACAGAAGATTTCATAATTATGGTCCAAGATCAGATGTAATGGTCAATGGATAAGTAGGTCTAATAACAGTGGACCAATAGAACTACATCATTTCAGCATAGTTGAAATTTTTGAGGAGAGGTAGAGAAATATGTAGTTGAGAAGGTATGTGTACATGCTAGTTTGACGGGCCTATTGGTCTAGTGGTTAGTGGCCCTGACTGCTAAGCCGGAGGTCGTGGGTTCGATTCCCACCCAGGACAAACTTTGTGTGATGAGCCTGATTGTTTGTTCTGTGTCTGGGTGTGATTTATCTATAATATGTATGTATTTATAAATTATATAAGTATGTATATCAGTTGCCTGGTTACCATAACACAAGCTCTGCTTAGCTTGGGATCAGATAGCCGTGTGTGAATTGTCCCAAGATATTTATTTATTTATTTATTTAATGCTAGACCATTTTAACCGACGAAAAAGAGGAGAAGGTTCTCAAGTCAACGCATAAGTATTCATAGAGTAGTTCGATTTTGATAATTATTTTTTTATTGAAAAGGGTATTTCAGGTATCAGATACAAATGGTACTGTAAAGGCTCTGATTGGCTGAGCCATATACAGCCTACCGACTACCCCGTTGGTCTTGTGGTCGCAAGCGCGACTGCCGAGCGAGGGGTCCTGGGTTCGATTCCCAGGTCGGGCAAAAAGTGTAATTGGGTTTTTCCATTAGGAATTTCTCAGTAGCAGCCCGGAGTTTGGAAGTTGGTGGTATGACACCCCCGTGCCTCGGAAAGCACGTAAAAGTCGTTGGTCCTGCGCCTGATCCCTCTCCGGTCGTGTCGGATTGCCGTCCCATCGGACTATGAGATTTGGGGAAGAGGGAGTGCACCTGTGTTTACGCATACACTTGTGCACTATTTTATAATATCTCCTGCGTACTTGGCTTACCCCCTTTCATTTTTGATTCCCAAATATTATTGAAGGTTTATCTTGATTTAATAGATTTATTTTAATAACTTGACAAAAATTACCCCTTTAATTATTTTATCTTATTATTTAAATAAAAAAAAATATTTCTATTATTATTATTTTAAATATTATAATTGGAGCTATTGGAGCTATCTGCATTAAGATTAGCCGCGGTGGTCGGAATCGGTCTGGAGAGTTACATAGAACCAACATAACCACTACTATCTGATCTTGCACTACCGTTCATGCATGCACGATTCAGGAACCCCTGTCGTGCAAATATCCACTTAAATTCTAGTATTAAGTTGGTAGGTACTATTTACTCTTCAGAACAATCTTGATGTCATTGGCATTAAAATTAAACTACAGGTAATGGTAGAAAATATACATGCTTAGAGATGTCTATCAGTGTAAATTACAGTTATAGCCTTCATGCGATAAAAATAAAACGTTTTATACACGCAACTCGACATAAGTATTTTGTAAACGCTTACAGATGACAAATGTTTTTACAGGGAGGGATTTAAAAAAAATCTGTATGAGAAGAGGCCTTTACCCTGCAATGGGAAAATATTAGGCTAGTATTATTATTATCGTTTTATTCAATGTCATTAGATGGCAAATAAGCCAACGGCCCACCTGCCCCCCTAGCCAAGTCACAAACGATAAACGCAGTCGCTGAGTGGGCTTTAATAGATCTTCAACTTTATGTGCTTGGTTTTAAGTTGAAGATCTAATGAAGATTGCATAGCGTTTTCGTTCGTTCCAGTCGCTAACGCTTAGAAATCTTTAATAGATTTTCAACTTAAGGCTCTTGGGTATTAAGTTGAAAATATATTGGTACCCACCGAGCGTTTACGATTATCGTTTGTGACTTGTCTAGGGGGGCTGATGTTAAGTAGTCACCGCTGTCTATAAACATTTGCAATTCCAGAGGCCTTGCAATTACACCGGCACTCTTCAAACCAGAATACAGCAACGCTGCTTTGCGGCAGAAAAAGGTCCCTGCTTCCCCGGACGAGCTCCTTCAAAAGGAGTTATTTTACTACTAAAATCTTTACTTGATGAACGTGGGTCCCTAGGGTACCGGACCTTTGAAAGGCGTACGAGGAGCCGAAGTCAACTCAAAGAGGTCCCTTAGATGACTTAAAGATAACATTAAATATTGTTAAATAATTTATGAAGGTAAAAGTGTTTTTGGGTTTTTCCATAAGGAATTTCTTAGTAACAGCCCGGAGTTTGGAAGTTGGTGGTGCGAAACTCCCGTGCCTCGGAAAGCACGTAAAGCCGTTGGTCCCGGCTGTCATTCGTAGATCTTTGACAGCCGTTACGGATAGTCAGAAGCCAAGAAGTCTGACAACAAGTCTAACCAAGGGGTATCGTGTTGCCCAGTTACTGGGTTGTGGAGGTCAGATAGGCAGTCGCTCCATGTAAAACATTGGGATTCAGCTGCATCCGGTTAGACTGGAAGCCGATCCTAACATAGTTGGGAAAAGGCTAAGGAGATGATGATGAATTTATGGGGGTAAGTAATGCCAAGTGCATTACGGATTTTTGTTCTTCAGCAAACTGTGCACACGAAAATTGCTTTGTTATTGATATTTTTTTGGCAATCATATTAAAAGTCGTAGTTTACTCTTGACCTCATAGTTTTCCATTGGTTCATCATACTTAGTTTGTGTAGTCAAGTGAAAATATGCTAATTAGTCAAGGTCATATTAAAAAAAAATTGCTGGTAAACAGTACTTGCGCGACTAGACTAAGCCTGCAATGATATTTATTTTGCAACTTCACTGACTAATGTCTCGGTTGTAATATTATTATGCAAGTTAGTCTCGTAGTCTGCTGAGCGTTGGGTCCTGGGTTCGATTCCCAGGGAGCATCTCGTAAAATAGTATTATTTTAATAATACTTTGCCTTGCCTTACTGAGCTGAGCATTAAAAATCACACGAACGATTTCAGTTGTTGAATTTTCAACTCTCGGCAACAACTGAAATTACGAAATAATATTAAGGTACAGTTTTAGCAGATGGGGTAAAAAGTTTTATTGGTTTTTGAATTAAGACATTCTCAATAGCAGACGGAGTTAGGAAGTTGTCGGTGTGACACCCCCGTGCCTAGGAGTTTAAGAAAGCACGTTATGCCGTTTGGTCAGGGCCTGATCTCTCCCCGGTTGTGTTGGATTGGCGTCTCATCGGACTATGAGAGCGAGGGAAGAGGGAGTGCACTTATGTCTTTTTGCACACACTTGTGCTGTATTATCTCCTTCTTACCCGTTTAGAGTCTATTGAGATTCTTATTATTATCATTATGCAAAAAATATTCAAAATGTTTGAGAGCAACGTAGTGGCCCGGCCCAGGTTTGCTCGATGATGTAAATGATGCAGATGCAACGTGCAAATGAAATAATGCAACATTTTTTCAGTGTCTATAATAATATATTTGTGAAACTTTTCAGACATGATGCAAGGATGATGAAGCAATGAGGAAAGCAAGTTTTGAAAAAAAAAAATTTTTGAGTAACCCCCGACAGAAGAATAGACATCGCTACCGCAGCTAATAAAAGAGCTGATAACCTTGAACGGCTGAACTGATTTTGATAAAACATACAAGAACAATTGCTAGAAATCCTGCTTTCATATGAAAAAACCGCATCTAAATCGGTTCACCCTTTTAAGAGCTACGGTGCCACTGACAGACATAGACACGTTTAACTTATAACACCCCTCTTTTTGAGTCGGGGTTTGAAAATAATTCACATGGACTACATACCTACACTGCCTCGGTAGGCTAGTGATCCTAAGCGCGACTGCTACGCTAGAAGTCTTGGGTTCGATTTCCAGGTCGAGCAAAGTGCTATTGGGTATTTTCATAAAATTCTCAATAGCAGCTCGGAGTTAGGATTTGTGCCCGGTTAATCGGCTCGCACCCTAGTACATGGAACCTAAAACATACATTGGTACACCTCTGCCTAACCCTTCGTGGAATACAGGCGTGATGATGTGTTGTATGTTAATAGAATTACATCTAAAAGCCGCGGCCGACACGTTTGCCATTAAACCTAAACTAATATTAACTTACTAAAGGTGTGAACTGTTTGTTATGAGGTGTTTCGATTATCTAATAACGTATGTGCTGATTCTTATAGTTCAAGTATATGAATAGTTGTTGATTGGATAAGTAGGTATACTTATTAAAAAATAAAGTAAGCCTACTTAATGATAGTATATTGATACATTGATACCTACTATCTGTTGCTCAAGACATCGTCCACGTGGATTTTTCACGGATTCCTATATTTTTATTAATAAAAATGTAGCCTGTATTACTCAGGAATAAGGAAGCCTCAGAATCGAACCTGTGTGTTATGGGCAAATCGAACGATCTATAATTAAGATATAGCGAAAAATATTGAAAGACGTCTTGAGGCAGCTGCTTGACAAAAACTAAAATTGCATCCTTATAAAAATTATACGAAGCACTATTTCATCATTTTATCAAAATTATAGCACAAACTTATCTATACATAAAAAAAAAAACAATAAATAGGTCACTAATGGAATATGAAATTTCTTAATCTGTGACGTTCGAATTTGGAAGTACGTAAATAAACATAACATTCCACAGCGCCTGTATTCCCCTATTATATAGGACATGACAGCCAAAAGGGGATTTTAGGGCAAGTTCAAATTAAGGGTGTCTTTGACTTCAACCGGATCGAAGTCGCAGACGAGAAGTATGTATAAAAATAAGGAAGTAAAAAATTAAGCCCGTTAGTGGGGCAATAATAGGCTTATTATTGTCCCACTGGAGGGCAAAGGCGTCTTCTCATCTGTATGAAAAGAGGCTTTTGCCCTACAGTGGGCCACATTTTCGTGCCTTCTCTGTAGACGGCACGAAAATTTAGACCCACCCTTGTTGAAAGCGGATGGCGATTTCAGGCTTATATTAATTATAAGTCCAGGTTTCCTCACGATATTTTACTTGACCAATATCAATAAAGAATAACAAAAAATACTAGTCGTCTTAAAAAAGGTCATCAAATACCTACAGACAATTCAGCTCTGTACACCACTTACTCAATCCCTAAACGTTTAAGGCTTTCTAATAAAGTTAATTCAAGGTTTAAATGAGATATCTAAACAGCTGTTAATACGATTGGCGGCAAACTAGACGGAGGTATTTAGTTAGCACTTCTACTTCCTGCGGCTTCTCTCTAGCCTTCGAAAAGATAATGCGGCTCGCAAGGATAGGTAAAAAAATCTAGTAATCGATTTCGCGAGTATTTTGTTTTAGTGTACTGAGTTTAAAAAATAAAATAAAAATTAACAGTCATGATTAACTGATCGAGTTCGAAACAGTATACTGCGCTCCAAAACAGGGGTGGCTGACGTAGGTCAAAAGGTTGCCCAACTCAAATGGGACTGGGCGGGACATGTCTGAGGCATGCCGGACAAACTGTGGGCCAGAATAGCTCAAAGCTGGTGCCCCGAGACAGTGAGTCGAGGTCGCGGCAGGCCACGAAGGAGATGGCGGGACGAACTCGATAAATTTCTTCAAAAATGGAGAGACGAGGCGCTGAAAAGAGAAGAATGGAAGAAGTGGAAGGAGGCCTTTGCCCAGGAGTGGGACAGTACAGGTTAACAAAAAAAAATAAAAAAATCAGTCATGGGGACCGCCGACAACGAAAGTGAAAACTTAAGACGTTAACTTTACGAAGAATACATTTTTTCATACAATTTGACGAAATTGTATGAAAAAATGTATTCTTCAGAACGATACGGGCCACGGCGGCCAATCTTAATTAATGAAGCAGACTAGCCAAGTACGCAGGAGATATTATAGTGCACAAGTGTGTACGCAAACACAGATGCACTCCCTCTTCCCTAACGCTCATAGTCCGTGGGAACGGCAATCCGACACAACCGGAGTGTTTTTGTTTGTGGACCGGAGTTTCCGAGACACGGGGGTGTCACACTACCAACTTCCAAACTCCGGGCAGTTACTAAGAATTTCCTAGTGAAAAATCACAATAACACTTTTTGCCCGCCGGGAATCGAATCTAGGATCCCACGCTCAACAGTCGTGCTTGCCACCGTATGACCAATGTGGTAGTTAAATTAAATCGTCATCGTCAAATTAGCATGTCAGTGACGCGAACCCATAGATTTTGACCCTGCCAAATATCACTCAAAGCAGCTAAGAAAGAAGATTTTTTTTCAAAGAATTTACAATTGGTAAGAAGATTTAAATGCTAGGGCAGCAATCCGTTATGCGAAAACATCATTCTCGATTTGGTAAACAAGCCAATCTCATTCCTCCGAAAGTACCAACAGTTTCAGTAAGAGAAGGAGGCGGGTTCAAAAAATAATTTCATGACCTACAGATAGGCAGGTAGGTTCTACTGGACTATTGTCGACTACTGCAAGTATTATGATATCTTCCGACTCCAATTATTTTGACAGGCATCGCTGCGCATCGCGGGAAGTATCTACGAGTGCTAATCCTACTAACTTGACTTAATTTTGTCCTATGAATAAGAAGTTTCTCGGATAGCGTAAATAAAGTTTTCAATTTTAATTAATAAACTAAAATGTTTATTTTCAATATTTAGTTGGAATTGCCGTAATTCATATGTATTCATATGTACTTTCTAAGTTTATCTTGGACATCACTGACATCGGTCACCATGTTAGAGGCCCTAGTGGCGGTATAGAAACTCTGACACTAAGGTGTGTGGGGTCGTCAGGCCTTACTGCCCACACGATAAAGAAGAAGAGCCGTAATGTTGTCTAAATGTTGTTGGTTTGTGTCAATAAAATTTTTCTTTCTTTTCTTTCTAAATATAAACCAATCACTACTGATACCTACATAGTTTTATGCCGTAAAAATCGAATGTACTTAATGTAACTCCCAGTACTGTCTATTTTTTATTAATTACTAGTGAACCGCCCCGGCTTCGCACGGGTGCTGATTTCCGAGTTATCCTGTAGTTTTTTTTACATATAAACCTTGTCCGGGAAATTACCAATACAACAAAAAAAGAATCAGCCAAATCGGTCCAGTTGTTCTTGAGTTATGCGCTTACCAACACATTTTGCGATTCATTTTTATATTATAGATAATTATTGAGGCAGGCTTGCAATTATATTACGTAGAAACCTCAAGTAATTTTACTTTCATTGGAGGTCATTACCACATAACATCACTAACGTGAGACCAATTACCGGTTTTTTTATAAATCGTAAACATTTTTAATTAACCATATTGAACAATTACTAACAGTAAATAAATTGTAAATACTGAACAATTATCGATTCGGCTTTTAATCGATTATATTAATGAGTTGGTATCTCTAAATACTTACAAGTTTACAATCAACACCGCTAATAAATCAAAGCGACCACAACTATCTCCGGGAACATTGCAAAACAAACAGTAAAAACTCACGTGCATACTTCGCCGAGCATTCGCTGACGAAAGACGCCGCCGACAGCAGAGTGAAAACCAAAACATATCTACTATCACACATAGTACCACTCAAACTGATAACAGTGAAGAGCACAAAAACCTGGAACACAATAGACTGACCCTTGTGCCTTCGCACTACGCTTATGTAAATAAAACAAGTTTTTTATGTCTATTGCACAAATCCAGCTCTTTGCCAATTCGAAGCCTGATTTTTACGGAACGCTAGCCACTAATCCGTTCCACAAAATGTTCGCGACGTGAATGCGCTGGCCTGCGTGCGCTTGCGATCGTATTCTGGGATATTGCATCGCGATTGGCCAGTTTTGTCGTTTTCGAAAACTTGGTTCAAGTACGAAGGTCGTGGTGTTGAAGTTTGTGTACTTTGGTGGTTTCTTTGGATTGGTGATGTGTTTTATTGCTGGTTTTGGAGGTGAAAAATGTCTTGACCTACATAATAATATACAACGATATGAAATGACTCCCCAGTATCAATCAGTGTCAAATTTTTTTTTGGCACTATTGTTTTTCGAAAGATCACCGCGGCCCTGAAACGCAAAGGGCGTTAGGAGGAACACGGATGGGTTTTAGTCAGTAGGAGACTGACACTCTCTTCCGCTTCACCAAGAGTGGAAAAGTTATTAGATGATTGCCCACACTTAAAAAAGGGGTCTCCTAAGGTCTTCCTTTTGTTCGTTGTCACTGTACTTATCTGTTCTTAAAATGTCCCTCAAAATAATTCTCAACCACTACAACTCCTTCTATTCCATAATATTCCAAAGAACTAACTTTTACTTTCAATTTCCACGGAGGATCTAAAGAAAAACGGCTCGTATCACTTACTAGTTACGTTGCGTAAGTGGTAAGGCAACGAAGCAAAACGGGTTACCATGGTGGTCGCCGATGACCTAATTACCGCTAATTGTGCAATATGTTAACCTTAAATCCAACTTGGTGTTGCAGAACATGTCTTCAATTTATGGTGTCTTACTTTTTGTTGGTAATTATAAATGAGAGTGTACTGGAGTTACTATTAGATGTTGTCGGGCTCGAAGAAAATAGAACGTGGAGTACCAAGATTGAATCGAATACCTATAGTTTTTTTTTATATGCAAAATATATGTATACACTATAAATAAAAAATAATAAAAAAATATGTTGTCGTGATGGCCCAGTGGTTAAGGCGCCCTCTCATGCACGAGGTTGTGGATTCGCAACCGGGCACGGGCACTTGCCCAACACAGTCAAAATCACATTGGCACTTATTAATGTGACTTTTTCTAATTCATATGTACTTTCTAAGTTTATCATGGACATCTATGACATTGGTATTTACTTGAATATTAATGGCAAAAAAAAAACTCTATTACCGTGAACTGGAAAAGTGTCCAAAAGGCTGGCAGCAATTCCTCTGATTACGGTTAAAGCCAGCTCTTGGGTCACGTGAAGTGTCAATCAACCTTTTGGACAATTCCTTAAAAATAAAACTTAGCAGAGTTTGATTAATGGAAATTTCCTCAACGAAGATGATGTTGACAACGCATTTGCAAGACCTTTGGTATTGCAGATGTCTATAGACATCACCATAGGTGACCACTTAACATCAGGTTGGCCGTGGGCTTGTCCTACCTAATGATGATAACAAAGAACTTTCCAAAAGAAACTATATTTTTAAAATTTGCAAATGACATGGCCTCAATCACCCTAAAATAGAGTAGTTATCATAGATCGGAATTTGGGTGCTATTACTATCAAAAGTATGGATATGACCTAACCCATCCAATGGCATACAAAAAAAAACTTACAAAATACAATGCATTGTCCATATCAGAATAAGTTAAAAGTAGACAGGTAATTCCCAAGTATTTCAGTAGAAGGTATGCGTGTATGTTGCATTTATGCATTAAATCATTTCAAGGTAACAGCTGGGAGTCCTACTGTGCCTTGCGCGTGCGCATCGGTGTCGAAACCGTTAATAACTTTCATGATTCATCATTATCTTTACTGTTGGTGTTTTACAATAAGTACCTATATTACTTTGTTTGGTACTTAGTTTATTACAGCAATTGCTAGTGTTGTGAAATTTGCACTTACTTATTTGTATAATTTTCCGCAAAACTTGGTGGAATTTTGATTAAATAAAAAAAAGACTTTAAGTTAATTGCGACATTGCTTCTACAAAAACATAATCATCATCTGCTTAGCCTTTTTCCAACTATGTTGGGGTCATTTTCTAGCTTAAGCGGATGCAGCTGAATATCAGTGTTTAACATGGAGCGACTGTCTATCTGACCTTCACAACCCAGTTATTGGACAACACGGTAATCCGAAAAAAAATTACAATAGTAATAGCTGTACTTTTTGGATACTAGATACAACTAAAATCTCAGAACATTTTTTATTGCTTTGAAATAAAAATGTCAAAACTAGGAAAATATTCAGCGGTAGGTAATGCAAGGTCATCCGTAGCAGATTTACTAATATACTTTCTTTTACTTTTTTCTGGAATATTTATGAGGATATTCCCGACAGCACGTTCCATACAAATTTTGGTCTTATTTTGATCAATATACATACCATTACGCCTGTTTTCCCCGAAGGTTTAGGCAAAGTTGTACAAATGTACAGCCATAGTTCGCCGGTATGTTTAGATCCCATGCAATAGGGGGCGAGCTTATTGCCATTAACCAGACACAAATCCAAACTCCGAGCTGCTACTGAGAAATTTATAGCAAAACCCAACAACACTTTTTGCTCGACCTGGGAATCGAACCCAAGACATCTAGCGTAGCAGTCGTGTGTGTCGTCGTATATTTTGATTAATAGGTATTTAACTTAGATGCTTATTGAAATGATAATAGCCCATGAAAAACCTTACTTAATTTATTTATTTAACACTTTATGCACACAAAAAAAATGTACAGCGGCGGACTTAATGCCAATGGCATTCTCTACCAGTCAACCTTAGGGTGCAGAGACAAATTATAGGTATAAGTTAAAAATTAAACAGATTACCCCATACAATACGAGATTCTTTACGAGATTTTGGATTAAGTACGTACTCGTACCTGCGTTATGAGCCTTTACGGTTAAATTTTAGTCAGTTTGTTGTTCTCGCGAGAAAAAATAACCGCAATAGCCTATTAAATCTTGCCGATGCATAACAAACACTGCGCCCTTCCGGATATTAGTTCATAAACTTATCTTATTACACTTCTAATTTATAGGAGTTGCCGTAACATTTGATGATATTCCTCTAATACCCAATCAGTATGGACGCTACGAACTTTCAACTCGGATAAGTACAGATTATTTACAAGTTAAAACTTTGTAATTAACTTTCTTGATTTCCTGGTATTTCGTGAGCTTCTTCTAAGAGATATAGGTAGACTAGATGTAGGTTAGGCTGCCCAAGGGAATGAAGCGAAAACGATATTAAAGAAATTTATCAAGCACTAGCTTCTATCCGCGACTTCGTTTGCGTGGCTTTTATTACCCATATTAAGTTACGTTTTTAGTTACTGCTCCGGATGTACGAATAGCCTTCCTTGATAAAAGGAATAACCAATACGAAAAGATTTTTTCAATTCGAACCAGTAATTCCCGAGAATAGCGCGTTCACCCAAACAAACAAACAAACACACTCTTCAGCTTTATCATATAAAAAAAAATAGTATAGAGTTAATTTATTATCTATTATTAAATTTATAGTACTGTATTTACAAATAAAATATACCATAATACATATTAATTAGTTCATTAAAATTAGGACTAACAATTTAAAATAAATAAATTCTGAATTTATGGTCAGCAATGAGATTAGTTCTAAAAAAACACGATAGCTCAACATCACTCAATAAAAATATAACGTCTTGCAAATTAATTATGATAAATGTAAAAAAAAACAGTTCAATAATTAGGTGTAAATTTCAAAAAACATTACAAATAGTTACGTAAAAAAAAATATTTGAACGGTTCGATTTATCAGAATCAATTCAAATTATTAGGTATTACTGTTATTCATATTTAGGTGAAAAGTTGACAGCCCAAAGAAAATGACCATCTGACCTCTTGAACTCACTCAATAGAGTAATAACAACATTTTAAGGTCATGTCTACTGCCTTGTTATGCAATATACCAGTTTTTTATACTCATGCTTATAATTATTATGAATGCGAAAGTAAATCTGTATGTCTGTCTGTGGCTTTCACGCTTAAACCTCTGAAACGATGATAGATTAGACCTTGAAGGAGAATATAGGCTGCCTTTTGCCGCGAAAAAAGAGCTTGAAGGGGTTCGAAAGAGGGAATGAAAGTTTGTATGGAGTCCGTCATTATTAAAGACAAGCCTGCTTACGACTTCATCCGCGAGGATATTTTCACCAGTGTTAAGTAACGTCTTTGGTTACTGCTCCAGTCCCGTGTGTCGCAGTGTGATGTTATATAACCTACGACCTCACAAATAACGTGGCTTTCAATATTTTTTTAATTGGTTCAGTAGATCCAGAGATTACCCCCTACAGCCTTAAAAACTTACCTCTTCATATTATTAGTACCTATAGATAAAACCATGAAAGTATTTAGGCACAAAAAAGAGTGGTAAAGTGTTTTTGAAAAATTAGTATTTTAAATATAGTTATTGCTGCCCAAAGTCACTTTTCTACGGCGACGAAGTCACGGGCAAAGGCTAGTATGATATAAATGTACACCAAGGCCAGCAGTTGAATGTGCTCTTCAAGTCTGAGGAATTTCTCTTTATGTGATTTATAGACTTATATTTCTAATAGTTTATGTTTCCTTTAATGTTATAATCACAGAACAATAAAAACTTATTGTTCTGTGGTTATTATAATGTATTTGCATGTATACCCGACTAGCGAACTGCCCGTGACTTTGTGGATGTGGCTTACTTCACCGGTTTTAAGTTATGGCGTAGTTTTTTTTCTTTTTTTTTCGGTAGGACATCTCGCAGTTCAGCTAAGAGGCTGTTTACCTACTGCTTAACCGGTCAACTCAGTGGATGCCTCTCAATTAGGGCCTCCAGCCAGAGCATAAGTTTATTAAATCTAAGCGACAGCACGCTAAGGGCACCCCTTGTGGGGTACGGACCTCGGCTTAGGGCGTCGCTGGGGCAGCAAGTGGGACAGGCCGGATCGATCATTTATGGCGTGGGTCGTAGCGTGATGTTATATAACCTATGTTCTTCTTAGCGTTACTATGTTATTCAGGAATAATGTACCTATCTGAAAAAATTGAAAAAATTGAGAAAAAAATTGAAAATTGAGAATTGAAAATTGAGTGAAAAAATTGTTAAAATCGGTCCAGTAGTTTTGGACCCTATTCCGTAAAAACAAACAAACAACAAAATATTTCCTCGTTATAATATTAGTATAGATAATGCATGCTATAATTACCTGTAATTAAGTGTGCATTATAGAATACGTCTTTCTTGGTTACTGTTCCGCTCCCATTAGTCGTAGCGAAATGTTCTATACGTATAAACCTTCCTCTTTAATCACTCTTGATGCAGGCTATCCGCATTAAAATCCGTTGCGTAGTTTAGGATCTGACAGACGGCGGGAAGCGTCTTCGTTTTATGTAGGAATGTAACTACAAATTGATGTATTTTGTAATTGATTATTATCAGTTATCAGTTACTGATAATCTATAAATAAATAAATTAATAGTTTTGCTATAAAAACCAACACACGTCAATCCCGATTTGGAATGTTTGAATGATGTTTAATTTTTAACACTGAATATATTTGTATTTAAATGTACAATATTAACACCCAGAAAATATACAATAATAATAAAAAAAGGAAACAAAATCTGAGTGACTAACACGGATTACTTTAAATATATTCTAAGCATAACTTTAGGATGTAACCGTTATATATACTAATATAACACATTGGCCATATTGCATTAGTATGACGTAATTAATTCAAATTATAAGGAGATTGTGAATTGCCTCGTTCTGTTAGAAGTAAGTTATTATGTAACTAGAGTACGTCCCACCAACATTCTCGTAGATACTAACCGATCAAGGGCTCCCTAGGTCTTGAGCGTGGGTCCTTGGGTTCCTAGATCGGGCAAGAAAGTGTTACTGTGTTTTTCCATTAGGAATTTCTCAGTAGCTCCCCGGATTTTGGAAGATTGCGGTGTGCTTCTGTTGTGCTGAGCTCCGCTCTTTTGGGTCCTAGACTCATAGCGTAATGTTATATAGCCTATATCACATGAATCTGGATAGCTAGCTATAAAAAAAACAAATCCGATTGGATGCTCTAGGAGATTAGTGTGTTTATTAAGCGAACAAAAACTTTTCAGCTTTATTATGTCAGTATAGATATTATGTCAGTATCCTACTACTATTATAAAGGCGAAAGTTTGTATGTATGGATGTATGGATGTATGGATGGATGTTTGTTACTCTTTCACGCTTAAACGGCTGAATGGATCTGGATGAAATTTGGCACAAAGATAGATTATAGTCTGGAATAACACATAGGCTACTTTTTATCCCGGGAAAATGTACGGTACCCGTAGGATAACACATCAACTGTGACGCGGACGAAGTCGCGGGCAGAAGCTAGTAGATTTATAAGTCTAGGTTTCCTCATGGTGTTTTTTTTTTTACTTAGCTCAGTGAATTTCAAAAAAATAAATATGGATTAAAAATACTTGCCCAGTGCCAAGAAATAACATAATTCTACTATTTAAAAACGTTCAAAATCCAATCGCAATCTCATCTCAGCGACATTCAATATCACAATCATGTTAACCCATAACCTAAAGCATGATGGGTCTCAACCACTGAGCCATCACGACTCTTCTTTTTTTTAAGATTGGAAATCATCAAATTACAATGGGAAACATCAATCTTTCGCTCTGGGCGGAGCAGAAGGGAGGTTCAGAATCTTACTGAGTAAAACCAGCGTTCCTTCTAACACCCTTTGCGTTCCAGGGCTGCGGTGACTCTTACGAACCAATTCCGCAACACTGGCAGGGCCATCATGACACTACAACTATTAATCAAACGATAAAAATCACGATATAAATCATAAATCTGTTTACTGCTTCCATTCTGTTTTCCTGTTATGTTTTACACGTAACAAACACGTATGGTATCTAAAATAAAAGTTTATGATCCGTCTAAATTGTCTTTGGTCTAATAATTCCTATCCGGTTCCTTTTTATGGTTTCATGCCTCAAAGGTTGGTAGTTTTTTGTGACCTTATTAATAGTTGTTTTTTATAACAAGTAAAAGGAGCTAAAACAATAATTGCAAACGTACTCGGTGAGCCACAAACTAAGTAATGCACAAGCAGTAGCTTAGTTTAAGGCTTAGATGAATGATGATGAAGTGAGTGTGGTCCTGCGTTCAAGTCGTTATTGAATTTTTACATTAAGAATTTCTCAGTAGCCCGGAGTTTAGCAGGTGATGGCTAGGCATCCCTGTGCTTTAGGAAGTACCGCCGTAAGGGTCGGTTCATATCTGACGGAAAATGCGTCGCGTTTTATCGGTTGCGTAACGCCAAAACAGTCAAATACATAATAAAACAATCAACCTTTCACACCTAACCGATGATGCGTTAGCGCGTCTACCTAAGAGCGACGATACGCTCGACGCATTTTCCGTCAGATATGAACTGACCCTAAAGGTACTGATACACATGCTTTAAACTATCATGGTACTAGCATGCTCAAACCAATCACAGCACGGGAAGCTCACGTGATTTTGACATTCGCGTGCATTGATTGGTTTGAGCATGCTAGTAGCATGCTAGTTTAAAGAATGTGTATCAGTACCTTTAGTCTTGCAATCTCTCTCCGGTCGTGTCGTATTGCCATCCCATTGGTCTTATATGAGAGTGAAGAACGAGAGAGAGCATCTGTATTCCCACACTCTTCTGCACTTTAATACCTCCTGTGAAGTCGAATCTTCATGAGATTCGGTTCGGAGAATAATGTAGGTAGGTATTATTATCATCATAGCTTTGTGTAAACCGCATCAGAACAATCTGCTGCAGTCAGAACATTACAATATAATAAGTTTTGCGGTTTCTATCTCAAATCCTTAGAAAATGTAAATGTGTAAAACCACATACATATTTCTTGGTAATAACCTATCGCCTACGATACCGCTCTAACGTCAACGACCAGTTAAAGGCCAGTGAGGTTTATCATTTTATACGAGTAGAAGTGAATTGTGCAAAGGTAGTTATAATATACAATACACTTTGTTTGCCCGGCTTCGTCATAAAATCTTTTTGTATTATAATAGTCAGATTTATGAGAAATAGTATAGACTATGTATATGTCGCAGTAAGATAGATAAAGCCGTAATATAGTTATATCCCTAGGGATATAATTATATACCGTAACATAGTAATACGAAAGCGATTCATTACTATCTCACTAGGAATATAGTTATAAAACGGTCCACGTTTAGTGATATACTTATATTACTAGATTAAGTTTAGTGAAATAGCTTTCGGAGTGTGCGGCGCAGGCGATGTATTAGGAAAAGTTTTAGAAAAGCAAAATGAAAGTCAGAAAATTGGAACATCAGTTGGTATCCTGAAAGATTGGTTACCCAGAAATGCAATACAGCTTTCAAACATTACTTTAAATGATCCTATACCAAATGAAAACTTGTCACTAAGAGAAATATGCCAAAAATTGTCGCTCTTTGGTGGCCAAGGTTATTTAAAATGTTCCTGTAAAATATATACCATCATCCTATAACCTACAGGAGCGGAGTATTAACCAAAGACGTAACTTAATGCAGGTGAAAAATCAGATCAGATAAAGTCGCGGGCAGATGCTAGTTGTGGTTTTTTTTTTTTTTATTCGAGTTGAGTAAGCTTTTGACTCTAGTCTAGGTCAGAAGGGACAAAGACAAAGTTCACGAAGGAGTGAGCTTACCCAAAAGAAGCCGGTTCATTCTAACTTTGAAGAGATTAGGGTTGAATGCGTTCGGAAATACAGACGCAGGCAGTGGCATATATTTTGATGTTAATGACTTTATACGTTAATTTTAGATTAATTTTCCATATACATTTTCTTAGTAACAGTTTATAAACCGACCTGATTAAGACCGCAGAAAAGTGCTGGATGCAGGCCGCTTCCAACCGGTCTTTTTGGAAGTGTATGGGGGAGGCCTATGTCCAGCAGTGGACGTCCTGCGGCTGATATGATGATGATGAACCGTTTATTTCCCCGTAATTCACGTAAATAATCTATTAAACTAAACCTGATATACATACATTACATTGTCAAAGTATTGACAGCTTGTCCAACACAAAATAAACACGAGTTAGCACGGGTTTAATCCACCCTAAATTAACAACATAGTAAATCGTGCGTGGCTAATTTTCACAAAGGTAACTGGTTTAATTTTCAACGTTGAAATATTTAGGCAACATCTAAATTCATTCGCTTTGATGTAAAATCAATGAAAACGTTCATTTGATATTGGGTACCTCTGCCAAACCCTTCGGGGAATACAGGCGTGATGGTGTGGTATGGTTTTTTTTTTTTTTATAGACGGGAAATCATCAAATAACTTCCCCCGCCCTGGGCGGGGCGGGAGGGAGTGTCAGACTTTTACTGACTAAAACCCGTCTATGTTCCTTCATGTGCCCTTTGCGTTCCGGGGGCGCGGTATCTCTTTCGAACAACCCGCAGCCCCGGCAGGCATCGGCCCTCAGTGGCCCCATCCATGGTGTGGTATGGTGATATTGGGTTTAGTTTAGCAAATTCGAATCAATACACGTCAATATTTATCACATTTTTCATCTTATTTTGTATTGAAGGGTTATTATGGATAGTAATGTAACACATATGGCTCGTACAATTAGTTTAACGTAATTAATTTAACTGAGAGATTGTGAGTTGATTGCTTTCGGCAGATAGTCATTAAAGACTAGAACTGGAGACAGCAAGAAATTAATTTAAAAACAGTCTGTCATTTTTTTATGGACGTAAGGTAGTATTGTAAAAACCTAGATAGATACTAAAAAGAACATTTTATTAAGGCAATAAAAAAACCTGCATATTCCACTTCTGGACACAGGCCTCTTCTCATATAAAGAAGGCACGAGCATTGATCACCACACTTGCTCAAGGTGGATTGGCGATTTCAGATTTATGTTAAGTATAAGACCAGGTTTCCACGTGATGTTTTTCTTCACCGATGTCAGTGATGTCCAAGATTAAACAAAGAAGTGTACATGTGAATTGAAAAGTCACATTGATAAGTGAGGATTGCGCCTTAACCACTGAGCTATCATGACATTCATAAGTCAACTTTACTTTAATTTCGGGTAGGCGCTTATTCCTATAAACAGGACAGACAATCAAACCAAAACTGAGTTACGGCTAAGAATTTTCTAAAAACGAATCTTGGTAGGTTAGGAAATCAGGAACCTCACTCTCAGTAGTATAATTGTGCCCACTATGCAAACATTAAAGAAAGCAGTCAAAAAGTATCACCCGAAAAAAAACATTATTCCATTCAGTTAAGCTCCTAAATGGCTTTTCTTAAATATGAGGTTTAGTTGAATCTCTTTTTAGCGCCTAAAAATAAGTGGTGATTCTCCATACCATTAAGATTGGCCGTTTGTGAGATACAATTATTCGCTGTAATAGGCAGCTACAGGTGGTTTTGTTGTCCAATTTTGATGATGGACCAGAGTTACCATCACGCCTGTATTCCCCGAAGGGTTAGGCAGAGGTGTACCAATGTACACCCACAGTTCGCCGGTATATTTAGGTCCCATGTAATAGGGGGCGAGCCTATTGCCATTAACCGGGCACAAATCCAAACTCCGAGCTGCTACTGAGAAATTCATAGGAAAACCCAATAACACTTGCCACCAGACTAGAGTTATCTTCGTCAATTAATGATAACAGTACTTGTTTAAGTCAATAATGTGGAAAATAAGACGCCTGTGCTTAAATAATAAGCAACAATATGCAAGACTGCTTTTAGAGCAGTAGTTTTTTGAACGTGACTCCACGCTCTCCTTTATTTGATTTGAATTCTGTTTGTTGTTTTTGGTTTTATGTAATGTGGTTAATTTTATTTTATTTTAATTTTATTTTATATTATTTTATTTTTAATCTTATTTATTCTATTTTTATTGATATGGATTTTATAATTTTGATATGAATATGGATCTTGAAATCTGAAATAAATGAATTTTATTTATTTTTTTTTTTTTTTATTTTTTTTTTTAATTTAAAAACGCGCTTAAAAAGAGAACTTACTTATTTAAAAGGACTTTAATCAATATCGTGACTTAAGCTGTACTTTAATTTTCAATGGGCCGTTGAGAGCTACACTCGGGGCCAATGAATTTGGGTCACCAACAAAAACCTTAATAATTAAGTACTTATTTCGGAAACTGAGAATGGTAGTTTATCCAAATATACAATGTGTTTTTTTTTTTACTGCAGTATCAGTAACTCTATGTTGCAAAAATATAGCAACATCAAAGCTTAAGCTAGATAATCACAATGGCCGCCGCGGTAGACGATCCGGGCGTCGGGAGCCACGAGACGACTCCCGGCCACCGTAGACGCGGGTCTGTGGACGGTGAGCAATGGGTAGCTCACCGTCCGTACGTTCACTAGCGACAGACCGTGTCGACGGCGCGTCCGTGTTCCACGCGCGCCTCAAAGAGATGTCAGCAAATTGGATGGGGCCACTGAGGGCCGATGCCTGCCGGGGCTGCGGGTTGTTCGAAAGAGATACCGCGCCCCCGGAACGCAAAGGGCACATGAAGGAACATAGACGGGTTTTAGTCAGTAAAAGTCTGACACTCCCTCCCGCCCCGCCCAGGGCGGGGGAAGTTATTTGATGATTTCCCGTCTATAAAAAAAAAAGAAAAAAAAAAAAAGATAATCACAATACATAAACGTAGGTACTTACCTATAGTAACAAAATGATTCTAGATTTTTTTAATTTGATCATAACACGGAACGAGTTTTATCGGAAGTGTTATGAAGGTAGACTGGTAGATCATAATCGGACGTGAATAATAATAATAATATTTAGATGGAGGCGACACGGCAAAATGTTTTAATAATGTAGTGCTTAGGTATTATTAAATAAACGTCATGCGATACTTTGTAAAAAATATTCTAGGTTAACTTTTAACATAAATTCAAATAACTAAATATTACTTACAGTCTCAAACTACTTTTAATACTCGCCATTTCTTGTAGAATAGTAGGTACTAACTACAGTATGTTTAGCTACTTCGCTTTATCCAGATAATGCTTTTTATATATCTTTATTTTATTTTACACTTCCTAACCTGCAAATTAGGTACATATAAGATCGCCTTACTTAATAATAATCCAGGGCCAAAGTATTGTAAATATCACCCACCAAATACATCACTACATCAGTTACAAAGTAACCAAAAGATGAGTTTACAAGGTTAGCCTTCATTTTTGTACACTTAGTGGCAAGGAAAATAACCGTCTTGGACAGTCTTGTTTTTTTTTTTTAACATAAAATGTCTTTCTGGTTCTTAGTCATCATGGAATTATTGTTTTTAATGCACATTCTAAAAATAAGTGTCTTCGTCAATAAAATTATCAAGTTAAAAATATATATGACCTTAATTAAAAAAGGTGCTGATTTGAATCAGGTAGGTACTATAAACATTCAAGTGATTTTTTGTCTACTTATATAATAAAATTGAAAAAAGGGTAAAGGTGTACGTAAGATTTTAATAAATATGATGAATTTGTTTGCGTTCCGATAAGATCAATCAAAACAACGACGGTGCTATTTTTCTGCTCGCCACTGTACAACATTCTATAATAATAATTTGTTGCTCAATTTGCTATACCAGTATTCGATTGAATCTCGCGTCAGTGTTCATAGATAACCGAAACACTGAGGTATAAAAAAAAATGTTTGTTAAAAACTTTAAAGTTTTGTTTACGTTAACATTTTTCATTTTTTGTGACTCCACATTTGGTGAGTTTGCAACAATTTGTTTTTTGACCAGTTTATATTTGTGACAGTGTTTTTGAAGTCTACTAACAATCTTGCGATACTTAAGATATGCCTTTGAAAAGGAGGGATTATATTTTTGGTACCGATTTTCGTCCCCTTAAGAATAAATAATCTTTTTATTGTTTTTCCCCTACTTTATTTATATGGGTTGCGATGACCGACAAGCCCTCAAGCAGTCTTTCATCCCCTCTGAATTTTCTTTTCCATTGTTACTGTTTATTGTTGTAATCTATATTGTTGTGATTCGTAAAATTCCAACAAAATAATTTCTGACATAGAAAAAACAAAAAACACGCGAAAAACATGATTTATGGAGTATATAGTAAAATATTTACTTATCTGCTTTCTGCATTTTTAAATTAACTGAATTTTAAAGTACGACTAATTGGAAGGCCCTATATCTTAACAAAAAAAAAACAAACTGATAAAATATACGTATTCAATCGACGCGTTTTCATTTCGACGCTGAATGCAGGCCGTTTCCAACCGGACCATTTGCAAAATCTATGGGGGAGGCCTGTGTCCAGCAGTGGACGTCTTGCGGCTGATATAATGATGATGATGATGACGTTTTCATTAATAATTCGATTCAGAATGTAATTTACCAAAAATCTTCAAGAATGAACGTTTTTTTTTTATCACATTGCAGTTGAAAACCTCAAAAAATGCCATCTCGATGATTACGAATGTCTAAAAGAATTCCATGAAAACCTGATCAAGGATATTGCGAAAGATGGAGTACCAGACGTGAATATACCACCAGTGGATCCTATTCATTTAACCAATGTTACTGTCACTATCATGAATATGATCAACATAACTATGATAGATGGATATGTGAAAGGAATTAAGGATTGCATCTTTGAACAATTTAGGTTGGTACCTATCTACTGATAGATCTGCTTATCTATTACTTTCGGGATAAATCTACAGACAGGCGTGATGTTAGGGTAGGTTAGTGTACTGTCTTGAGGTGGCCTTAAAGGGCGGGTCGGAACCAGTCGGGGATTAAGAAAGGCGCGTACGCCTCTAGAAACTCCGGAGCAAGTGTGGGAAGGGAACACTAGATAAGTATTTACTTAGTTAGAGTCATAAGGTTCTTGAGTGGCGACCACGTACAAAAATGAACAGTATAGAAAGGGTCCCCCTACGTATCGATGAAAGAATTGGTGAAGGTTGCAAGAAATCGCTGGAAGCGGGCAGCACAGGCCCGGTCAATGTGACGGTCTTTAGAAGTGACCAATGTCTTCAGACCTCCCGGCTCTCTTCAAGATGGGGGACATAAGATAATGGGGCAGTCAACGCACAATAACACAATAACAAAAACATCTGAACCATATAAAATGATGACAGTTTTTCTGCTCATGAACATAGTTATTATGGAAATGAACTTAGATATGACGCCATTAAGACGGGTCAAATGGAGTGTGCCTAATCGTTGCCTTGAGTAGATAATTGTGACAGTGGAGATAGTAGGTGATGTAAGTTTGTTTGCAACATTCTAGTCTAAAGCACAGTAACTGGATTTATCTTGAAGGATATAATGTCGCCTTTATCTGTGTCTAGCAAATAATGAAACTGGTTTAAACTGTATTAATTTTGGCAAAAAAAAACTGCAGTGAGCTGCAGTTTGCAGTGAGTTTGCCACTGTGAAACAAAGGACACTGGTCAAAGTTATGTGGAAGCAATATTTCTGAAGCACAAAATGTTTCTTAATTTGACATAATTATGCATGTCGTAAATAATATTGCCCAGTCTCCTTAAGACATCAAACAGAGAACTATTGAGGTATTAATAGAATGAGCCACTAATCATGGAAGATTTTTGATTGTCTTCAGAAGCTAAAATACATTTAAAAAAATATACAGTAATGTGAGTTTCATACCATGTAAAATTTTATTATTTGTTTCAGTATCAATATTAATGAAGAAATGGGGCACCAAGAGAATACGTGTGACCTTACTATCACCGGACATTACAGAGTTGAACCGTCAAACCCCGAGATTGAAAATTCTTTAGGAAATTATTCAATCCACGGAGATGGAAATGGGAAAGTTAAAATTGGTACTCATTTTTAATTAAGATATAAAATTTACAAAACTTCCGGGATGTAAAAAGTCATCATATAGCCGTAAACTGTGCATTCTGTCCATCAGACTAAGTAGCTTGAGTAAAAATTTGTTGCCGGGAATTGACTTAAATTTTTGGCGTGGAAAAATTATTGTCTTTTAGTGTAATGTAGTGCATGCATTATATTGTGCATGGCTGCATGCAGTAGTGTTTTGTACTCAAAGTTTGGTTATGATGTTTAACTTGTATTAAATTTTGATATTAAGGTTTGGTCAAGGAAAAAAATAGCTTTGTGATATCTTTTTTATGCTGGCAGTACCTAAATGTAACTTTTTACACTTGTTAGGGTTACACAACGTGACTTTTAACTGACTACCAATTACATGAATAGGTCATGCTTTGAGCCTAAAATTGGCCACACTAAATGTACCTACACGAATCATCATTGGTCGAGGTTATGTAGATGTCACAATTACGAATACTCTGAATTTGTAACACCTATTAATTGCAGTATTTTATGTGATTTTTATTTAAGGTAGGTACAGCATCGCCTTAACGTTCGTATAATTATTCGAAGATGATGAATGTACCTGTACAGATTATTGTATAGAGTTTTTTGCCCGTTCTTCTTTTTACCTTTTGCATTCCAAAATGTATTTTTGACTAGATTATTATTTTTTTCTTTTAAATGACCTTTGATATCCCTTTAACGGCAAAACGTTTTTTCATATTCCAGACAAGCTGCATTTAACATTCGACTTCCCCTTTTACGCACAAATGCGCGAAGACGGAGAAATCTACATAAAATGCAATTACGACCTCATCGAGTACGACTATGAAATTGAAGGGCAAGTTGGATTCTTTGCTGATAATCTTTATTCAGGCGACGAGGAAGTCAGTAAGTATTACATATAATACTAGCGGAGTATCCGCGACTTTGTCCACGTGGCTTATTTCACCCGCGTTAAGTCTTTGGTTACTGCAACGCTCCTGTGGGTCGTAGCGTGATGTTATATAGCCTATTTTAGTTAGTGATAATGTAGCTTTGTAACGGCAAAGATTTTTTTTTAAATCAGTGCAGTAGTTTTTACGTTTATTTGTTACATACATAAATCCAAAAATCCAAATTTTTCCTCTTTAAAATATTAGTATAGACATAGATTGTAAAGCTGCCAAGTTTATCTTAGAGACCTCTGACTTAGGTGAAGGAAAACATCGAGAGGAAACCTGGACATATACTTAATGAATATAGGTACGTAAGTCTAAAATCGCCAATCCGCCTTGAACAAGCGTGGTGATCAATGCTCGTGCCTTATCTGTATGAGAAGATGCCTTTGCCCTGTAGAGGGACAATAATATGCTCGTATTATTACTGTAAAGCTAAAAAGTTTTTTTTTTATTACGCGCTAATGTCAAGAACGTGTTGTACATACGTGTTTGGAGTTGCATCGTTTTAATTAACTAAAAATAAAACTTGCGTCAGATATTTATTAAGTTATCATCACTGCTGCCTCATTCATATTGTTTGTGAAATCATATACCGTAACAAATATGTATGAATTAATTAAAAATATAAGCATTCCCAAGCAGACAGATACCAACAGAAATAATTATGACTTAAAAAAAATTCAAGTATGTCTTTAGAACTTAAGTAGTAGGTAAATTAATCTATTGTATTCTAACAAAAAGTTTATGATATTTTTGAAACCGTGACACCATCTTTGTTATTCGCCTGATTATCGAATTAACCAAACATTTTTATTTACTCTACTCCACTTATGGCTTTTTTTTTAAGACTGGAAATCATCAAATAACTTCCCCCGCCTTAGGCGAGGCGGGAGGGAGTGTCAGTCTTTTACTGACTAAAACCTGTCTATGTTCCTTCATGTGCCCTTTGCGTCCCGGAGGCGCGGTATCTCTTTCGAACAACCCGCAGCATCACTTATGGGTGCGACTCCTTTTAGTTATTAGGGGTTTTTTACACGTACCTAATTATAATTATTTTTGTAAAATAAAAGTTACTCCATGTAACATCAACTAACTGCCAGTAAAAAAGTCCCGTTTCCCGTCGAAAGCGGTTTAGCCGTTTCGGAGATACGCCGGAACAAACAGACAGATAGACAAAAAACAAAGGTTTTAAGTTATATAGTCAAGCTAATTTTGACATTATAAACAGACACTTGAATTATTTTTACTACCGCAGTAGCGAAACTTTTTCTTGCTATTTGACCAGGCGCTTGTCACTCATCAAAGTTAGTAATTAAAACATATTTTTAACAAGTTTCGACCTTCGACTTCTTTCATATACATATACTTCGTACGCATCAAATTTGATAATTATTATCCCACGGGAATTGTACATTTTTGCCGGAATAAAAAGTCCTATGATTGTGTCCACACTCCAATGTATCTCAGTGGCTTTCATCCAGATCTGTAGTGGGATAAGTGGTGGGAGGAACAACATGATACAAACTTTTATCATGGGTTCAATTTATGATTATTCAATTTATGCTTTTTCAAACAAAAGTCAAACAGCTACATGGACATCTATCTAAATAAAATATTAATATTATTAAGAGGAAAGATTTGTAGTTTTGTTTGTAATAGATAAATAATTATTTCATCTATAGAATGTTACATTATCAGTGAGTAACATAGGCTGTATTTTTTTATTGTTTCCAGGTAAACACGCAATAGAGATGCTAAATGAAAACTGGCGCTTCGGCTTGTCGATGTTCGGCCAGACTTTCATCGACAAAGCTATGGAGTTCGTCTTTCGATTTGCTGGATATTTCCTCGACAAGGTCCCTGCAAGGCACTTCATCATTGATGACTTGTCGCCTTATGCCAAGCCTTGATTTCTTTTATCTTTTGTTCTTGATAAGCCCAAGATTCTTGGCAAGTATTTTTTGAACTAATATGTTGGTACACAGTGTTAATAAAGATGTAGCAAAAAAAATTTATTTGATTAAAATCCCTCTTTAAATTATATTATACTAGCTGTGCCCCGCGGTTTCACCCGCGTTGTTGATTTTGGTTACTTTTCCGTTCCCGTGGCTCATAGTGCGATGTTATGTAGCCTATAATCTGTTATTCTGAGGTACAGGCTACGGAATGTCACGCAGAGTCATTATTTTGCTGCGAAGTTATTTTAAAACTGCGATATCTCCTAAGATATTCATTGAAATTAAATGATGTAAAGGGCAATTTTGTTCAAAATTAAACACTTGTGATGAATAACGTATTTATGTTGATAAGGATTAATAAAATAAATAATAAATAAATAAATAAATATCTTTGGGACAACTCACACACGGCTATCTGATCCCAAGCTAACCAGAGCTTGTGTTATGGTAACCAGACAACTGATATAAATACTTATATAATTTATAAATACATACATATTATAGATAAATCACACCCAGACACAGAACTAACAATCATGCTCAACACACAAAGTTAGTCCTGGGTGGGAATCGAACCCACGACCTCCGGCTTAGCAGTCAGGGCCGCTAACCACTAGACCAACAGGCCCGTCACGTCATTAATACTATGTTCATAAAAACACCTTCGCAAATAATGCATTATTTTAAAACAAATTTTCTGACTATAAAAATGGCTATACTGAGTCAACCTTTAAAGTTAGGCATGTACTACCGCGGACTTTTTTTTAGAATATTGTAAGAAGAACAATTCTCTCATACATGATTTTTGCGTAACTTTAACTGTTTACGCAGCGCACGCAACAAAAGACCTCGAAAAGAATATTTTTTCCCCGTTTTTGCCACATTTTTCATTGATACTCCGCTCCAATTGGTCGCAGCGTGATGTTATATAGCCTATAGCACTCACGAATAATGTAGCTTTCTACCAGTGAAACAATGTTTAAAATCGGTTCACAACTTCCGGAGATTACCCCCTACATACAAACTTACAAACTTACAAACTTACAAACAAATTCTACCTCTTTATAATATTAGTATAGATTGCCTATATTCCCCGAAGGGTTAGGCAGAGGAGTACCAATGTACACATACAGTGCGGTGGTAGGTTAGGCCCCATGTAATAGAGGGCGGGCCTATTGCCATTAACCGGGCACAAATTCTAACTCAAGTGTGCTGCAAATCAAATCAAATCAAATCAAAATCGTTTATTGCAATCCATAATGTACACATACAGGTGGTAGTTAAATATATATATTTAGAAACAATTATGGACCCTGTCTGTCAATTGTGGATGTCATAGAAAAACCCAATATAACACTTTGCTCGTCCTAGGAATTGAAACCAAGATCTTTTTCTTAGCGTAACAGTCGCGCTTAGCACCACTGAGCTAACTAGATAATTGAAAATAAGTTTTTCAATAAAACAAGAGAGAGAGAGAAAAAGAATGGTGATTAATGTTACTATCATTGATGACCATTCATTCTTATTGCGTTACCTTTCTGTTTATGTGACGTTATACCTACAGTAGATTAGACTGATTCATGAAGAGAAAACAATAATTTGTAACAAACCTAAAGCTAAGCACAAACACATTCATCTGCCAACAGACATAGATGAGGTTGTTGAAGTTATTGATCCCAAAACAAGAACCTAATAGGTTGGGTTAACCCAAAGTCAAAAAGAAGCAATGTTTGCAAAAAGTATCTAACGTGCAATGTCATTGAAAATCAAAGAATTATAATTATAATAAAACATTCTTTTTTAAACAGGAAAGTAGGTAATTTGAAAATTAACATCAGAAAAAAACAGGTTTGAATAATACAGCTTGTTTATAATAATCATTTATTTAATTAGTAAACAACAAATTAAAATAAAATTATAAGGTACAGAGTTAATTAATTCAATTTTTCTAAAAAAATCACGGTCATATCATCTGATATGGATCTACGGACTTTAAATTGTTTACGCCAAATTAGCTCTTAATGTAAGGTGTTAAGTCGTCAGAGATCAAGTCTTGAGCTGGGATGTTGCTCAAAATTATTTGAACTTGCTTGTTAACCAGTCCCAAAGCCTTATCAACGATAGGCCTTCCAAAGGACTTGACGAGGAATTCCCAGTTCTCGTTGATGATGTTAACAGCTACGGTGCCTGAAGAAAAAAGTTTTATATTTTAATAAAGTAATTAACCTTGTCATCGAGACAGGCTAAGCTTTTTGTGAGGGACTCATCTGAGACGGCAATGGGGAAGGAGATATGGAAGTCCATGAGAGAAAAACTTCTCCCGTTTCCTAAGATATTTCGAAATGATGGTAAATAATAAAGATTGCTTTTATGTTGTTGCAGTCCTTGATTTATAACTTTCAGCTATAATGGTACATAGTTGTCAATTATCAAAAGTATTGTTACTCACTAATTTCTTGTTTTCCAATGAATACATTATCGGCTGATATCGTTGCCTTTCCAGTAACATCATATTCAAATGTAGTGTCATCAGGTATGATCTGGAAATGGAGTTCGCCGTCATCAAGTTTCTTCACTTCGAATGCGAAATCAATGGTCAGATGAGCTTTTTCTGAAAAAAGAAAGTACGTGTCATAAAACAAATAGTTAACATTGTCATCATCATTGCTCTCACCTTTAATGCACATAATATATTTTATTTTCATCGTATGTCATAATTACTATAAATTATCATTTTATTGCTTACCAACAACAATTCCTCCTTTTCCTTCACCATGAATATTGATACCACCAATCAGTGCCAAGAGAGTCGGAGATGATTCGACCTTGTAGTTTCCTTCGATGGAGAAGTGGTCGCATACAATGTCTATTGAAACCCGTAGATTTTCGACATCAGCCCTAAAAGGTTTGATTATAGTTATTTTAGAAAATACATTAAAAACAACTGTCACCAGCACATCGTTGTCGTAAAGATATCGTTGTGATAAAGACTGGTAGTAGTACATGCATACCATTACACCTGTATTCCCCGAAGGGTTTTAAACAGCGGTGTACCAATGTACGCCCACAGTTCACTGGTATGTTTAGGTCCCATGTAATACCATTCACTGGGCGCAAATTTTAACTCCGAGGTGCTACCGAGAATTACATAGAAAAACTCAATAACACTTTTTTGTTCGACCTGGAGAATCGAACCCAAGACCTCTAGCGTAGTCGTCGAACTAAGGATCACTAAGCTAACGAGGCAGTTATTATTACTGGTAGTAATAACATGTTTCATTGCAATGATCCCTATCGGAACTGGTTAAAATAATTTACAAGTAAACATTACAGGCTCCTCCTTTTCGTTAATTTGTAAAAGAACTTACTTCAAAACTCCTGCATTACAATTCTTAAATCCTTTTGCTTCTCCTTCCGTCATTATTATTTTTATCATTCCAAGAGCATCAATCTCCTGTTCTTTTATCACGAACGGATCTATTTTGGGTATATCCATTTCTGGGATGCCATTTTCAGATATTTCTTGCAACACGGTGGTAAAAATGCTTTGCAAGCATGCATCGTCGGTTATCGCACATTTTTTACTAATTTTTTCAGCTGAAATAAGGCAAATTGACAACAGTTTAGAATTATAAGAATTATTCTTGCAAGCAAATCACACATAATTTAAGGATAACTGCACAAAATAATAACTGACAAATAAAACTTGGCATGAACTACTAGAGAAAGTTGAGAAAAATTGTTTGAGGTTGAAACAGAGGTTTCAATCTCAAAAGGATTTTAGCTGCCATTTCTAATCGAGAGTTATAACAAAGATAAAGTTTCAAAATACAATTCTTTATTTAAAACAGAAGTTTATAATTTTCTATCAAAAGCATTGTTAATTTATCTATTATCACTGATACTCACTGATTGCTGCTGATTCGCAAAAAGCGAAGATGGCACTGGTTAACAATATTACGTTTAATTGAAACATTTTTCTACTGTTTACTGTTTACCTGTAAGGCAGCTAATGTTGATTTACGAGACGCCTTTGAATTTATATACCTACTTACCTGAATGCGGATGGTCAGTCAAGTTATGAAGTTAAAAAATGTGGTAACTTTTGGTTCTGTAGGAAATAATAATATAATATTAATAAACTTATCAGTCAAATATTATATTACGTTCTAGAAATATATAACATTTATCTTAGATAAGAATGAAAGGTACATTTTTTGAATAGTTAGTGATTAATAGGTTTTTCTAGAATGTCATTTGATGACAACATTTTCTAGGCCCTAAAAGATTTTATCCTAATGCCTTCAGAGATCAAGTACAGATTTGAGATTTATATGTAATGATACTTATGAGCATCATCAACCAGCATCTACTAGTTTTCATAACCTAAGAGATGGCAATTATGCATGTGAGCTTAAATTCTCAATGGTTTTACATTGAGCTCTGTGGAACCACAAATATTCAAAACTTTGATTCATACAATGATTTCGGTAGTGGGAAGTACGCAAAAACAAAAAAAAGAATTCAATGCTTGTAACTTTATGCAGGGTTAATTAACCTTTATGATAACAAGGTTTAATTATGCGTTATTGTGGCTGTATTATCTCTCTCCGGTAGTGCCGGATTACCGAAACTTTGCACTATATTGAGAGTGAGGGAAAAGGGAGTCAAAGACAGCATTTATTTCAATTAGACCATTTACCTTCTGTCTAACGGGCCGATTCTTTTAGTTAATAAGTTGATAAGTGCTTACTTATGACTCAAATAGTCAGTCAGACAGAAAGTAAAAGCTTGAATAGAGCGAAAAGAGCGAAAGAAACTCTACGGACCCTCTTTTTTAATTAAGGTTTTCAAATTTAGTTTCATTATTCTTGTTGCTACCAGATGGTGAATAGCAATATAGAACCATTTAAAAATAATATAAAGATGTAAGCCATACCAACAAGGTGGACGGACGGCCTGATTAAGACCGCAGGAAGACGCTGGATGCAGGCCCCTTCCACCCTGTCCTTTTGGAAATCTATGAAGGAGGCCTATGTGTAGCAGTGGACGTCCTGCGGTTGATATGATGATGATGAAGCCATAGGCAGTCTCTTTAAAATTGGTTTTCAGAATATTACCAAAAAATTGAACATGGCATTAGCGTCCGTAGCGTAGTTTTATAAGCGTAGTTTTATGTACACCACGTTAGAAGTATCCGCTACAGACAGAACTTTACCTACATGATAGTCTAGCAGTTTCCATCTCAATTCTCGTTAATGGCAATAAGATCGCCCCCTATTAAACTCTGGGTGTACGTTGGTGACACCTCTGCCTCACCCTTCAGGGAATACAGGCGTAATGGTATGTAGGTATGTATTCTATTATAAGTTTAACGCTAGATAACCTATCAGCTGCTGTTCTAATTTGTCAGCAAACAGAAAGGCAGTAAGTTGAAACTGAATCTTCATTATTCTATGCTAAGGTAGTAATAATTTTACACTTTGTCTGCACTATAATGACTTCGAAAAACGGAAGAAATTTCGACGTAAATTGGTTTATTTTGGCACGACTAAACCCAATTAAAAATGTTTCTCATGGCTGGATTGTAGATGGTTATTTTGTACGGATTAATATTCATTGAGTCCCCTTTTTTCACGGCATCCGCTTCGTGGAAGACGGATGTGTGGGTGTGTTGAACTCCTACCTACTGAACCCAACAGTATTTCTCCAACTACCATTGACTAAATCACTAAAAGCATTCTTCTTAGAGGCATTTCTTTAAGCTTTCAGATATCTTTGATTGTAGTTTAGTTTTTTTCTCTTACTGTAAAGGGAGTTGTATTTTAGGTAAGTCACTAGACAGGTAAACTATATCCGGCATTCTGTAAGAGACAAAAAGCTAGTTTTCACAAAGTAAATTTTGTTTAACTTTTTAGCTCGCCTCCGGTTGACTGGTTTCTGCCTATCTACATACATAATATCTACTTCCAAGAACTAAGTGCTAAAAATGTTTCATTAATAGAGTTATAACGCGAAGGTCAGATTCAAAAGGAAGTTGCTTTGGTCACAAGATGAATTTCAATAGTGTATGGTTGGACACTATACAGATCGAAACTAAAATGTAAGCTGCAATATTAAAATTGTATTGCAGTTGCGTTTTTGTGGAATAAAATAAGTATAATATAATAAAAATAAGGTTAGTGCTCCTAAGGGCGATAATATCTAACAATCTAGAGGTCTTGAGTTCAATTCCCAGCTCAAGCAAAAAGTGTTATTGGGTTTTTCTTTGAAATTCTCAGTAGTAGCAGTTAGGATTTTATTATTTAAAATGTATGCAACAAAAAATACAAAGGGCGGACTTAATGCTTTAGGCATTCCCTACCAAGGTCAAACAGGTGGTGAAAAGATACCACGGCAGGTCAAATTAATGTACGAGAGAAATAAAACAAATAAATATAATGAATAAGATAGGAAATAGGATTAAAGGAATCTGTCCCCGGTTAATAGTTACGGTTCACATCTTCGATAACTGCTCCGCTGCCGTGGGTCGTAGTGTGCTTTTATATAGCTTATGACACTCACAAATATCGTGGCTTTTTATGGATAAAAGAATTTTCAAAATCTATTCAGTACATTCAGTTCCTCGGAAAGCACGTAAAGCCGTTGGTCCCGGCTGTCATTCGTATATCATTGACTGTCGTTACGGATAGTCAGAAACCAAGAAGTCTGACAACCAGTCTAGCCAAGAGGTACCGTGTTGCCCAGTTACTGGGTTGTGGAGGTCAGATAGTCAGTCGCTCCATGTAAAACAACACACCACGAAGGTTGAGGGGATCGTGGAGTATGTAAGAGCGAAGACCAGCTGGACCTTAAGGGTCGAGAAGTTGGAGTCGCGTCACAACACGAATTTCAATTCGTTTGTGGTGCGAGTTCCGACTCAATCACTCGAGACCTTTCTTAAGGAAGAGTTTTGGCCGAAGGGTGTCGTGTTTCGGAGATTCCGCGGAAGTTTACGCGACACCACGCAGCGCGATACGACGCCGTCACTTCGTATTAAATAGTTTATATGTTTTGTTTTTATAAATATGTATGTTAGTCTGTAAGGTATTTATGTTATGGGCCTTCGTTGCCTGAAATAAATGGCATTATTATTATTATTATTATTATTATTAAAACACTGGTATTCAGCTACATCCGGTTAGACAGGAAGCCGAACCCAACATAGTTGAGAAAAAGGCTAAGCAAATGATGATATTCAGTAGATTCAGAAATTACCTCTCTACAACCATACAAACTATTGGTATTAGATAAAATTGTACTATATTTTCTTTAGGTATGCAAGTTAGTCATGGTAAATGTAAACTGACGCTTTCTTATATGAGCGTATGACTATGACCAGTCAGTATGACTTTCTTATATTATGAGCGTGTATGAACACGCTCATATAAGAAGGCTTTGCTCTTCATCTTTCAGATTCAGATTCGTTGGATATCCCTTCGACAATGTCCCTACAAGGCACTACATCATTGAAGACTTATCCCCTTATGCCAAATTTGTGTTCACATATCCTACGATTCTTGTGAAGTATTTTTTAAACCAATACCTATGTTCGGAACATTTACCAAAAATTACACTAACTATTTTTTATCAAATCAAGTCAAGTTTTTTAATAACAAGCAATTTGAGGATTGATTACTGATCTTATACTGCATTTTTTTTCTGATTATTTGAACCCTGCAGTAGATTAGGCTGATTCATAAGAAAAAAACTATTTTTTGCAACCTACCTATAGCTACATACAAGCACATTCATCTGCAAACAGTCACAGATGAGGTCGTTGCAATTCCTACGGTAACAAGTAGCAATGTTTGAGGACGGTGCACACAGTATTATGAAACACCACTGTATCCTGTGTTCACAAAATTAATAAACGAAATGAACATGTGTTTTTAAACAGTATCGTGTAATGTACAATTTAACGCTAAACTTACTATAAAATATTAGTGGAATGCCAAGTTCGAATCATCATCTTTTTGCCTCTATTCCATATTACTTGGGGTCGGCGCAACACACTTTCTTCTTCGTCGTGCTATCACTGGCTCCCTTCTCTTTCATATCATTCTTCACACAATCAATCCATCTTATCTTTGTCCTCCCTTTTCCTCTCCTTCTTTCCACAATTATTTTTCATAGCTTTTTTATTCATATGTGTGTCATCCCTCCTCTCCACATCCATACCAAGACAAACGTTCCCTTTCAACTTTTCTGTAACTGGCGCTACTTTCAAACTTCCTCTAATATACTCATTTCTTATCTTATCCATTCTGGTTACACCACACATTCACCTCAACGTTCTCATCTCCGTAATATGCAATCTTTAAATCCGTCTTCTTCATGGCCCAACATTAAGAGCCATACAATACGACAGGTCTTATCACGGACTTGTAGATTTTTTCCTTTAACTTAAAAGGCATCCGTGGGTCGCAAGTTATTTCAGTGACCTGTCGCCATTTTATCCATCCGGAGTCGATCTTTGGACAAGCGATCCGAGGTACTGGAAGTCGGAACAGGTTAGTATAGGCGTCTCGGCGAGAGATATTGCTAAAATCACAAAACAAGAACTCGGTCTTGGTTCTGCTCAATTTCAGGCCAACACTCTCTAGTCACTCTCCACCTCATCTCCAAAAACCAAGTTTAAATGATACAACTTATTTATAATAATCAATGTTTTATTTATTAACCAACAAATTAAAATAACATTACAAAGTGCAGAATTAATATAATTATATTTAACGAAAAAAAAACACGGTCTGGTCTTAACTGATACGTATCTACTGACAAAAATTTATTCAGGCCAATTTAGTTCTTAGCATAAGGTGTTAGGTCGTCAGACAGCAGGTCTTTAGCTGGAACATTGCTCAAAAAGCCTTGAATATGCTTGTAGATTTCTACCAAAGAGCTGTTAATGACAGGCCTTGCCAATGAGCTAATGATGAATTTCCAGTTCTCGTTCACGATATTAACCGCCACAGCGCCTGAAGAAAATAAGAATATAATTATTTTAATGAAATCAACATTGTCATCGAGGGTTGAGATCGTGCATGACAAATTTGACAGAGAAGGTATATACATAAGGAATTATATATGTATAGGGGAGAGAGCTATCGAAGTCTACAAGAGAGAAAAAAATCTTTTAGATACTTTGAATTTAAATTGAAAAATAAAAATGGGTCTATAGATGTTGTAATTTTTGATTTGTAACTTTCAGCTGTAAAGTATGATTGGAATACAATTAAATAGTTGTTATTAATTAAAAGTACTTACTAATGTCTTGTTTTCCAATGAATATATTATCTGCAGATAGAGTTGCTTTTTCAGTAACATCGAAGTCAAATGTAGTGTCATCAGGTATGATCTGGAGATGGAGTTCACCGTCATCAAGTTTCTTCACTTCAAGTGCGACATCAATGATCAGATGAACTTTTTCTGAAAAAAAAAAATAGTATTTATGTTAAATAAGTAAAATGGTCCTGTTGGCTTCTTAGCTTAACCAAATTTTTATGTCGACTGTCAATTTTGAAGAAATAAATACAAGTAGAAAATCCCTTTTTTAATAATGCCAGCAATTAAAATTTTCATAATTTAAAACTTTATTTTTCTTTAAATAGCTTACTTTATTTCCACCTATTCACGAAAAGCAATTCAATTAAAATATTATATTTATGAGTTCGTTGTCGCTTGACTGAAGCTAATCATTATCATAAGAATTGCTATTACAAATCATCATTTTATTACTTACCGAAAACAAGTGCTCCTTTTCCTTCACCATGAATGTTGATACCACCAATTAGTGCCAAGAGGGCCGGAGTTGATTCGATTTTGTACTTTCCTTCGATGGACAGAAGGTCGCATACAACGTCTACTGAAGTCCTTAGATGTTCGATATCAGCCCTAAAAAGTATGGAAGGAAATATTTTAGAAAATCCATTTAAATACTGTCACCTCCATAATTATCCTTCTCAGCGGTTGTGGAAAAAGCTGGTAGCAGATTTTGCTACCAGCTTGTAGGAAGTCTAGAATAATTCCACTGGGAACTGAGTAGTTAAAGCAGCACTAAATACATAGACATCGATTTTACAACCTTCTCTTTTTCGCCGGTTTAAAAACTTACTTATAAACTCCGGCGTAACAATTCTTGAGACCTTTAGCTTCTGCATCCTCCACTACAAACTTTATCATTCCAAGAACGTCCATTTCCTGATGTTTGACGACGAATGGATCTAGCTTGGGTATATTCATTTCTGGAATGCCATGCTCTCCTATTTCTTGAAACAGGGTTCTAAACAAATTTTGCATGCATGCATCGTCGCTCAACGAACATTTTTCACCTATTTTTGCACCTGAAATAAAACAAATTGATAACAGTTTAGAATTCTTAGAATTATTGTTGTTAGCAAAGCACACATAATAAAGATATCAGTAATTGATTGTAGAGAGAAATATTTTAAGAAGCGCACTGAAGAAAGTTGATGCATCTTGTCTGAGGTTGAACCTCAAGTTATTGGGAACTAAGAAATGTTTTTGGGAATAACAACCCAAAAGTTCAACGGTGCATTGAAATGTATTTAGGTGAATCCTTGGATGAGTTAACATTCAAAATATTCAATAATTATGCCATTATAGGCACGAATTGAAAATGTGATCTCTTACTCGATCGCTATACTCAGCGAGTAAAATGGCATGAAATAAGTCCTTTTGTTAAGCTGTCATTCCTAATCGCTAGAAATAACAAAGCTTTAGTTTCAAAATACAATATTCTTTTTAAAACAGTAGTTTGTTTCTAATTTTCTTTGGAATAAATTGTTATTTTTTCTAATATCACTGATACTCACTGATTGCTGCTGATTCGCAAAAAGCGAAGATGGCACTGGTTAACAATATCACTTTAAATTGCAACATTTTTCTACTGTTTACTGTCTAATTGTAAGGTAGCTAATGTTGATTTAGGGGACGCTACTCAATTTATATACTTATTTGAATGCGGATGGTCACAAAACGTGAAGTTAATAAAATTGCAACTTGAGGTTCTGCAGAGAATAAAATATGAATAAATATATGAGTCAGATATAATGTTCTAGAATCATATTAAATACGTTTTATTTAAGTCACTGTTAAACAATAATTATAAATTTTGCTCTAGTCAATGCCAATATATGCATTGAACCACGTAGACTGTACACTTATGGTATACTTAGTTGCTCGTGATTCTAGAATCATACACTATGTTGCATTAATGGTGTTTTGTTTGACCTTGAACACTTTAAACATGATTGCACACGAAGGATCTTGCCAAACTGCTTTGCGCGCATGAAATCATTTGGAGAAGTATTTGAAGTCTGAAGTCAATAGTGTCGAGTACTGAAAATAGCCTGACCATCACAATATTCATTCTTTTTTGGGTGGAAAAGCTACGACCCATACCCAGTGTCAGAGTTTTTAAACCGCCTCAAGGGCCGCTCACATGGGCACCGATGTCAGTGATTTCCGATATAAACTTAGAAAGAACATATAAATTAGAAAAAGTCACATTGGTACTTGCCCGTGCCCGGTTGCGAACCCACAACCTCTTGCATGAGAGGCGGGTGCCTTAACCGTCACGACACAATAAGCAATAATATTTTTTTAAGCTAATAGATGGAAATTATATGAGTTCAAATTCTTAAAGGTTTTTGGCAGAGCTTTGTGGAACCACAAAGATTCAGAACTCGGTTTCAGACAATGATTTTGGAAGTGGGAAGAAATAAAAATAAAAGTGTTTTTTTTTTTGTAGGTGTTAAAATTTGCGTAGTTTTAATTAACCTTAGTGATAATGAAATTACGCTTTGTTGTGGCTACCGGTCACGTCGGATTTCTGTCCCCACACACTAGTGTGACAGTGCATTATAATCTTCTGTTTACTTAGTTGGTCTCTATGAAACGGGTCGTTAGAATATTACTAAATGGTCTGTCAGTGTCAGTCAAATCTAAATTTTTAATACTTTTTACGTATTATAATATCCATAGTAGTTTTTATGAAAGAAATAAAATTCTGTATATAAATATTGTAAAATCATAAGTTAAAAAAGTTTGTATGAAGTTTCTTGGACATTTTTCGCCATACAAAATTACCTTTTGGAAGAGGCCTGGATTTAATTTTGGATGTTTAAACTTTAATCGTGATTATTAAATTAATGGCATAATTGAAAAAAAAAAATAACCTTAAGTGCAGTCAGAACATTACATGGTTGTTTAGTAATTTCTATTTTATTCCTATTCTGAATTGTATTAATTTTATGTTATATTTGCCTATTTCTTTTAACTTTATAATGCGTTCACAAGGTGTAGTTTTGCATATTATTATACTCATGAAATTTCAGGAGGTTGACATAAATATATATATATACCAGAAGGGTTAGGCAGAGGCGTACCAATGTACACCCACAGTTCGCCGGTATATTTAAGTCCCATGTAATAGGGGGCGAGCCTATTGCCATTAACCGGGCGCAAACCCAAACTCCGAGCTGCTACTGAGAATTCCAGAGAAAAACCCAATAACACTTTTTGCTCGACCTGGGAATCGAACCCAGGATCTCTAGCGTAGCAGTCGTGCTTAGGACCACTAGGCCAACGAGGCAGTCACAGTTGACATAAAATATATAAATAATCAAATAAACTTACGACACCATATCAATAATGAATAAATACTTGTTTTTTTTTTTAGTTGTTTATTCTCAGCGTTTTTTTTTTTTGTAAACTTTGCTCCACACTAGTATTTTTTTCCTGTATTGTGGCTACGTTTATAAACACAAGCTCTAATACGCAAACAGCCAGTCCCAAAACAACTATCTAGGCATCAAAATACTTGCCCGTGCGGGAATTGAACCCGTGACACGCAGCGCAGCGATTCATTGCTTAGCTACTGCGCCAACTATGTCAACAAAATACTGTATTTCAGAATTAGTATTTGGCTATAACAATACCATCCGCTGACATACACTACACATTAGGTCCTAAAGGGAAATCACTGGATACGGACAGCGCAGGACCGGCCATTGTGACTATCTATAGGAAGGTGTATGCCCAGCAGTGGACGTCTATCGGCTGATATGATGATGATAATAATGTGACAGGGTACTTGGCGTAAGATAAAAGATTGGCCTTTGGAGAGACGGGGACATGCGCACTGAAGGTCGGTGCTATCTGCGAAACTTTTGGAGATTCTCTTTATTATATTCTATCAAAGAACAATAAAAGATTAGATTTTCATATTCATATTATTCATATTCATTTATTGCGAACCATAATGTGTTTAAAAGGTGTTACATGAGGCTTAGAGCTAAGGTACAGTTATGGACCCTGTTAGGGCACAGCAACATACAATAAAAAATAAACATAAAAATTAAAAATACAGAATTAAAATAAAAAAAATAATATACAAAATAGGAAATTAGCGATAACAATAATAATCATAAAATAACATGTCAGGTCGGTAGTGAGTTATAATTGTAGGTGTTGTGTACAGGGAAGAATTTAAATGTCAAAATTTATTTATCGTTCAAGAATTCCTTTAGAGTGTAATACAATTTTAATATAAGGTATTCTTGAAGACTGTCTTTAAATCTATTTTCATACTCAATATCCTTAATAGAATAGATACAGAACATTGTTTGTATTTTTTTTTTCGTAGTTACACATTCCACCCATCACGCATGAATTTCCCAAAGAGTTAGGCAGAGTTGTAACCAATGTGCACCCATAGTGCGCAGGTATATTTTTAAGTCCCATGTAATAGCGACCTACTGGTAAACAAAATAATACAAATTCATGTAAATTTATGTTTTTTTTTTGTTGTAACTAGAACACTTAATTGTACCGACTTGAAAATCTGGTTTTTTGCAATTTAGTTGACGTACCCGACTACGTCAACGTAAATTGCTAGAAACTAGATTTTTGTTTTTTTTTTTGTTTTTTAACCTACATTTTTTAATTTAATTTATCTACATTTTTATAAATGTGCTCATTAAGGCCTTTCATTAGGCACCAACCACAATATCATTGCTTTAATTAAATGTTTTGTTAATGTGTTTTATATCCTGTGTAAGCAGCCATTTTGACTTTTCTATGACGTCACGAAGCCCATAACCAGAAGGACATCAACACATTTTGAGACTTCTAAAATCATAAACAGCTTGTTTCGCCATGAATTAAATAAAGTTATTGAACGGGTATATTAAATATTATGCAACTACCGAGCCCCTAGGTCTCGTGGTCGCAAGCGTGACTGATGAGCGTGGTGGGGTCTCGGGTTCGATTCTCAGGTCGTGCAAAAAGTGTAATTGGGTTTTTCTATTAGGAATTTTTCGGTAGCAGCCTGGAGTTTGTATGTTGGTGGTGTGACACCCCCGTGTCTCCGAAAGCAAGTAAAGCCGTTAGTCTCGGCAATCATTCGTCGATCTTTGATAGTCGTTACGGATAGTCAGAAGCCAAGAAGTCCGACAACCAGTCTAGCCAAGAGGTATCGTGTTCACCAGTTACTGGGTTGTGGAGGTCAGATAGGCAGTCGCTCCATGTAAAACACTGGTATTCAGCTTCGGTTAGACTCGAAGCCGACCCCATCATAGTTGGGAAAAGGCTAAGTAGATGATGATGATTAAATGTTTCGCAATGTAATGTAAGTCAAAATAAGTATAATTAAAAAAAAAATGTTTCTTTACGAAATGTACAATTGTAATGTGCAATAACATCGATAAAACTGTCTATGTGACGCTTGATCAGTGATTTTCATTATCGAGCGAGTCTGAATTTGACCCACAATTCTGGTATGTTTAGGTCCCCATGTCATTGGGGGCGAGCTTTTTGCCATTAACCGGGCACAAATCCTAACTCCGAGCTGCTACTGCGAATACATTACTGAATTCAATACTTAACTGTGAAGTGAAGCACATAATATCAAACAATAAATTAATTTTAGCTTTGTGAATTATAACATTTATAACACTTAGCGTGTTTATATGGTACTTTAGATGTATGTATGTCACATATCTAGATTTCGTAACTCTTTAAATATTGCATTTATCACATAGCTGTTTTTAACCGACTTCAAAAAAAGGAGGTTATTTACAGTATGTGTGTATTGAAATGACGAAATCCGAAAATAACTTTATAACACATAGCGACTTTTGCAACGACGAAAATAATTAATTTTTAATGTAACGCTAAACTTCAAAAGTCTAGTAAAAACCAAGTGTAACTGATACAACTTATTCATAATAATCAATATTTTATTTAGTAACCAACAAATTAAAGCAAAATTACAGAGTGTTGTTGTTGTGAGTTGCGTTGCGTACCCGCAATTAATACATATATTTTTTCAGATAAAATATAAACATTCAGATCAAACGCTGAAATATCTCTACTGACATAAATGTATTCACGCCAATTTAGCTCTTAACGTAAGGTGTTAAGTCATCACAGATCAGGTCTTTAGCTGGAACGTTGCTCAAGAAGTCTTGAATATGCTTGTAGACTTCGTTCAAAGACTTGTCAAGGACAGGCCTTCCAAAAGTCTTAGCGAGGAATTCCCAGTTCTCGTTGACGATGGCAACCGCCACACCACCTGGAGAAAAATAATAAATTCATATATATACCATCACGCCTGTATTCCCCGAAGGGTTAGGCAGAGGTGTACCAATGTACACTCACAGTTCGCCGGTATATTTAGGTCCCATGTAATACGGGGCGAGCCTATTTGCCATTAACCGAGCACAAGCCCAAACTCCGAGCTGCCCCTGAGAATTTCATAGAAAAACCCAACGACACTACACCAATCCAACCCCATAACACTTTTTGCTAGACCTGGGAATCGTAAAATAAGAATATATTTTAATAAATGAAGCCTGTGATCTCGACGAATTTGCCAGAAAAGGGAATGAAAAAAAGATATGGAAGTCCACCGAAGAAAATGTGGCCTAGCCGTAGGACTGTTCTTTTATATATTTTCAAATTATTGTTGATATTTATCAAAAATATTGGTACTCACTAATTTCTTGACTCCCAATGTAGAAACTATCTGCAGATACTGTTGCTTTTTCAGTAACATCGAAATCATATGTAGTGTCATCAGGCACAATTAGCAGATGGAGTTCACCGTCAGCAAGTTTCTTCACTTCCAATGCGAAATCAATGGTCAAACTGACTTTTTCTGAAAAACAAAAAATCTAAAATCCATTTACCTGGTACATGTACCGTTGGCTTCATATCTAAACCAAAATTGGTTTTCGATTGTAAATTTTGAAGAAATTGGTGGTACAATATTTTGAAAGTACCTCGTCTGCTAGAAAGACAACGAAAAGTGTTCAATTCCTTTTTTTTATATTCGAGATGGGTAAGCTCTTGACTCTATAGACTTGGTCAGAGGTGACATATACAAAGTCTACGATGAAGTGAGCTTACCCATAAGAAGCCTGTTCACTCTAACTTTGGAGAGATTAGGGTTGAATGCGTTCGTAAAATACAGACGCAGGTAGAGAGTTCCACTCCTTTGCAGTGCGCAGTATAAAAAAAGTTAGAAAACGCTTAGTGCGAATCGATAGAATGGCAACAAGGTGGGAGTGGTACCCAAAGTCCGATGGTCGGATGAGGGGACTGGCGGGATGAGGTCGTGGAGTTCTAGGGCACACTCTCTTTTTTATAAAATCTTCATTCTATTAGTTACCAAAAATAATTCCTCCTTTTCCTTCACCATGAATATTGATGCCGCCAATTAGTTCCAAGAGGGCCGGAGTTGATACGACCTTGTATTTTCCGTGCATAGAGAAGTGGTCGCATACGATGTTTACTGCAGTCCGTAGATGTTCAGCATCAGCCCTAAAAAGGTAAATAACAATTGTTTAAATAAAATTAAAATAAAACGTTTTTTTTAAAACAAGCTTTTTAAAATGCAAAATGTATACACGGTTACTTTTACACAGTTCTGGAGTGAAATAAAGGAACTCCAGTCGAGTAATAGTTACTAATGGCTTTTTTATTTGTTTTTTAAGACGTCTCAAAGGCGTTAGAAATTTAACATTATTTTTGTCTTTCGAGCTAAATTTTAGTTTCGTTTGTGGTAAAATCGGGTGAGATTGCAATAATCCCAGTCGGAACTGAGTAGCTATACCTTAATACATGCTATACATACATTGACAACCTCCTCCTTTTTGTCGGTTTATAAACTTACTTCAAAACTCCTGCAAAACAGTTCTTCAGACCTTTAGCTTCTGCATCCTCCACTACAAACTTAATCATTCCAAGAGCATCCATTTCCTGATGTTTTATCACGAATGGATCTAGCTTGGGTATATCCAGTTCTGGAATGCCATGTTCTGCTATTTCTTGCATCACAGTTCTAAATAAATCTTGCAAGCAAGCATCGTCGCTTAACGAACATAATTTACCTATTTTTGAAACTGAAATAAAGCAAATTGATAACAGTTTAGAAATTTCACAGCTGTTGTTGTCAGCAAAGCACATAAAATAATAAGAACCATTAACTGTAGGAAGAGATATTTTAAAATCAGCAATGGATATAATTGACAGTCAATGCTTAGCATGCACCACTAGAGAGAGTTTAAAACATAGCTTGTATTTAAACCTTTAATGATATCGAAACGAAGAAAAGATTTTAGAAATATCAACACATAAAGAGCTCAATGGAACAGTGATTATTTAAGTGAAGCTTCGGATTAGTTGACATCCAAGCTATTTGATAATTGTGTGACAGAAATTGGAAATGTGACCTCTCACTAGATCGCTATACTTAGCGAGTAAAATGGTATTATATATGCTCTTTTTTTTAGCTGCCATTTCTAATCGCGACAGTGAGACAGACTAAACAGTGGTTTGTAATTTTTATTCGAAAGCATTGTTCATTTTTTTATGTCATTGGATGGCGAATATGCCGACGGCCCACCTGATGTTAAGTGGTCACCGCTACCTATAAACATCTGCAATACGCCAGTGACCTTTCAAATGCGTTGCTATCCCGTAGACAAAGTTGAAATGTCTCATGTGCCTGTAATTACACCGGCACCCATACCCTTCCAACTGAAATAGGTATGGTGGTAGTACTTCCCCGGACGAGCTCGTTCACAAAGAGCACTACTACTATTCATTTTTCCTAATACCTATCACTGATACTCACTGACTGCTACTGATTCACAAAAAGCGAAGACGGCACTGGTTAAAAATATGACTTTTAATTGCAACATTTTTCCACTGCTTAGTGTTTTACGTGTAAAGTAGCTAATGTATACTTAGATGACGGCACTCAATTTTTATACATATTTGACAAGACATGAAGTTAAAAAAAAAAATGCAATTAATGGTTCTGTAGAAATATAGTACTAAAGAATTTATGAATCACAATATAAAGTTCTAGAATTATAATACATTTAACTTAAAGTGAAAACATCGTGAGGAAACCTGGACTTGTGTGTAATTAATATAGGTCTGAAATCGCCATTCCACCTTGAGAAAGCATGGTGATCAAAGCTCATACCTTCTTTGTATGAGAAGAGGCCTTCGCCATGCAGTGGACCAGTAATAGGCTGGTGGTGTTTTAACTTATCTAAGAAGGGACAACATTTTGTAGTTACAAATTTTAAATTTACAACTTTGTTTGAAACAAAAAAAGAGGTTCAATTGCGTGATTATTCAACAAAGCTTGTATAATTATAGACTTTATGAATATATGCACTGAATCACCGAAAAGGTACACTTAAGGTATAGTTAGATTATAATATTTCTAGAATCATACACTGTGTTAAATTAATGGTGTTTTGTTTAATCTTGATCACTTTAAACTAAATTGCACAAAAAATATATATAATTATAAATATTTTTTGTTTTATGTGCAAATTGCACATAAAATACCGTACCGAGAATCTTGAATCTTTTCGGTTAAAAAGCATGAATAACTATAATGTGAGATGAAGTTATTTCCCAACGTTATTGTAGTTATAGTACCTAAGTCCTAAAAAATTATGTCCAAAAGTCTTCAGAGTTCAAGTAAAGCTGACTTCGGTATTTATTTTGTAATCATAATTATGAGTATCATCAACCAGCATCTAATTTTCTTTAAAACTTAATAGATATCAATTTTATGTTTGAATTCTGAAAGGTTTTTGATAGCGCTCTGTAGAACCACAAAGATTCATATTTCTGTTTCAGACAATGATTTTGGCACTGGGAAGTATGCATGAAAATATATTATTAGAATTATTCATTACGTGTTAAATTTTGCGTAGAATTTACATGTGTGATAAAAAACATATAATTTAATTTGGCTGCGCCCGCTTGTGTCGGTTGCCGTCCGATCACACTGACAGCAAGGTAAGATGGAGTGAATGAGTTCACAGCCACAATCCTGTAAGAAATGTGTATGTTAACCATAAATTTCCTGCAAAATCACGTCCTAGAGTGAAAGACTACCCGCAGTTATCGCGGTGACGACATAACGGTGCTACGGTGCCCAACCTGGGCACTCTTTCATCATATACCGCGCCGTGTCCTACGGACAGCTTTGACAATGCTAGCACCTAGGCGCCGGCGCCGTTTCCCGTCCTATGCGACACAGGTACCTCTTTTACTTTCCGAGGCATCCGTGTTCAGAAAGAATCTGCGTTAGCTGGAAGATGCGGACACCATGACGCCTCTCCAGTCACTCCTTCAACACAGAACTTACTACCAAGTTTGCGGCATGCCCAGAGCATAGAGTATTCCCATTCGCCGTTCAGCAGGTCGGAGTTAGAATTCGTGCCCGGTATAGCAATAGGCTCATTGGTTGACATTCATTTACATGGGACCTAAACATACCGGCAAACTGTGGGTGTTCATTGGTACTCCTCTGCCTAACCCTTCGGGGAATACAAGCGTGTGTTTTAACACAAATGTATCAACTTGAAAGTATAGTTTATTATAAAGCTTTTTGGTAAATCTTTTGGTCGTAGTCGAGTAGTAGGTAAGTTATTTAACTAGATTTTTTATATAAGTTATCTACATTTTTTGAGTTACATTGTACGCATTAGGTATGCAACATGATAATTGTAATAGCTTCATTTTAATTTTAATTATTTGTTTTATGTGCACTGTTAGCCGCCATTTTGAATTTTCTACGACATCACATGATCTGACCAGAGTAACATGATGACGCATCCAACAACACCTGATTCATTAATATGAGAATAACATACGACGAATAGTGTAGGTGACCTGATTAAGACCGCAGGAAGGCGCTACATGCAGGCCTCTTCCAACCGATCCTTTTGGAAATTGATCGGGAAGGCCACCGTCTAGCAGTGGACATCCTGCGGCTGATATGATGATGATGAGTGTAGGAGAAAGGTGCACACAATGCAGTATAATGAAGGAATGTTGATATGTTTGCAAACAGTACTGTGCAATGTAAAATTACTAAGTAAGCCAAAATAACTAGAAAGTTATAGAAATGTACAAGTAATTAGTCACTACTAATTACTTGTACATTTCTTGATTTATTTGATACACTTATCAAAATGAATGCTAAACTTCAAAATACACAAACAAAGTTTGAATGATACAATTTATTTATAATATCAATGCTTTATTTAGTAACCAACAATAATTAAAGTAACATTCCAGAGTAAACAATTAATACATAATTTTTAAACTAAAAAAATAATCATGCTCAGGTCATATCTTAGTATCTACTTTCAAAAATATAATCAGAACAATTTAGCTGGCATACGGTGTTAAGTCGTCAGTAAGCAGATCTTTAGCTGGAACGTTGCTCAAGAAGTCTTGAATATGCTTGTAGATTTCTTCCAAAGACTTGTCAAGGACAGGCTTTGCAAATGTGTTAACGAGGAATTCCCAGTTCTCGTTCACAATATTAACCGCCACAGCGCCTGGAGAAAGAAAGAATAAATTTTTAGAAATTATTAATTTTTTACCTTGTTATTGACGTTCAAATGTGTCTTTTAAATGATTTGACTTTACATGACCTGTGCAATGTAGGCAGGCTAAACATTGGTCCTAAACGCAACTGCCATACAAGAACTCTTGGGTTCGATCCCCAGGTCGAGCAAAAGTGTTATTGGGTTTTTCTATGAAATTCTCAGTAGCAGTTCGGAGTTAGGATTTGTGCCCGGTTAGTGCTAATAGGCTCGCTCCCTCTTACATGGGACCTAAAACATATCGGCGAACTGTAGGTTTACATTGGTAAACCTCTGTCTAACTCTTCGGGGAATACAGGTGTGACGGTATGTGTATACAATTAGGTAGATATATTATCACATTTGTTGGACTATTAATACTCACTAATTTCTTGTTTTCCAATGAACATATTATCTGCAGCCATCGTTGCTTTGCCAGCAACCTTGAAGTCATATTTAATGTCATCAGTCTTAATCAGGAGATGTAATTCACCGTCATCAAGTTTCTTCACTTCGAATCCTAAATCAAGAGTCAAATGAACTTTTTCTGAAAAAAAAAAAACATTGAGAGCAATTCAATTAAAATATTTCACCAACGTATAAAGCACAAGTTTATAGTCGCTAGACTGAAGTTAATCGTAGTTGCATTGTCATCAGCATTGCTATTATTTATCATCATTTTATTGCTTACCAAATACAATTCCTCCTTTTCCTTCACCATGTATATTGATACCACCAATTAGTGCCAAGAGAGCCGGACTTGATTCAATCTTGTAATTTCCTTCAACTGAGAAGAGGTCGCAAACAAAGTCTACTGAAGTTCGTAGATGTTCGACATCCGCCCTAAAAATATTGATTAGAACCATTTTAGTAAATCCATTAAAATACTGTTACTTTCATATCGTGAAAAAACCTTGTAGCAATAAAATGCATACATGATTGATCTCAGTTGAAACTGAGTTAAAATTAAATACATGAAATATATGGGTTTTTCTATAAAATTCTCAATAGCAGCTCGGAGTTAAGATGTGTGCCCGGTTAATAGCAATAAGCTCGCCCCCCATTACATGGAACCTAAACGTATCGGCGAGCTTTGGGTGTACATTGGTACAACTCTGCCTAACCCTTCGGGAAACACAGGCGTGATGGTTATGTGTGTGATGAAATATATGTATACGTCTATTCGAAAACGTCCTTCTTTTCTGCACTTACAATAAAAGAGTTAACTCACTTCAAAACTCCCGCGTAGCAGTTCTTTAGACCTTTTGCTTCTCCATCCTTCATTATAATTTTTATCATTCCAAGAGCATCTATTTCCTTTTCCTTGAATTTGAATGGGTCTATTATGGGTATATCCATTTCTGGAATGCCATTTTCTGCTATTTCTTGTATTACAGTTCTGAATAAATCTTGCAAGCAACCGTCGTCGCTTAACGAGCATTTTTTACCTATTTTTGCAACTGAAATAAAACGAATTAAAAACAGTTTAGAATTTTCTGAATTATTGTAAGCAACGCACACATTATAAGATGTATTTATATTTTGGACTCATCAATTCTGCTTAGACGTTTTCCCAACTATGTTGGGGTCGGCTTCTAGTTTAACCGTTTGCAGCTGAATACCAGTGTTTTACATTAAGCGACTGCCTATCTGATATCCACAACCCAGTAACTGGGCCACACGATACCTCTTGGTTAAACTAGTTGTCAGACATCTTGACTTCTGACTATCCTTCACGACTGTCAAAGATCTACGAATCACAGCCGGGACCAACGGCTTTACGTGCTTACCGAGCCACGGGGTGTCACACCACTAACTTCCAAGCTCCGGGCTGGTACTGAGAAATTCCTAATGGAAAAACCCAATAACACTTTTTGCCCGACCTGGGAACCGAACCTTTGACCCTCATCTCAGCTCATCAGTCGCAATTGCGACCACGAGACTAGACTAGACGACGAGTTTAGTGGACTATCGAAATTTATTTAGGGCTCCGCCATTAAAGACATCGATAAAAAATATGATGTCTCGCTTTACTCAGCGAGCGAAATAGGATAATTATGATAATCGTGAATTATTATAAAGATTAAGTTTCAAAATATAATTCTCAGTTAAAACAGTAGTTAACATTTTCTTTTGAAAGCATTGTTTAATTTCCAAATAGCACTGATACTTACTGATTGCTGCTGATTCGCAAAAGGCGAGGACGGCACTGGTCAACAATATTACTTTTAATTGCAACATTCTTCTATTGCTTACTGCTTTACCATTAAAGCAACTAATGTTGGTTTAGAAGACGCCACTCAATTTATATACCTATATGAATATGGATCGTCGCAGGGCATGAAGCTACAAATTTTGCAATTTTTGGTTCTGTAGAAAATATAATACGAGTACTTATACATTTTTAAATTTGATATTACGTTCTTGAATACATTGAACTATATTTATTAATTTATTGCATTCATACCCATCACGCCTGTTTCCCCCAAGGGTTAGGCAGAGGTGTACCAATGTACACCCACAGTTCGCCGGTATATTTAGGTCCTATATAATCCCCAAGTCCCATTTATGTTGTTAGTATATGTTACATAATTATAAGTTTTAAACAAACCCAGGAAGATGCTGGATGTAGGCCGCTTCCAACCAGCCCTTTTAGAAATCCTGTGGCTGATATGATGATGATTAAACATGAACAGTGCAAGGGCACAGCAATGTTGCTGTGCAGCAATGTTGTTGATGCACAGCAATGTTGCTGTGAGGATGCTGGAGGACTGGACCCTGGAGAAGGGTCTAGTCATCCTGAATCGGGGTTCTGTACCCACGTGCGTGCGGATGCGGGGCGAATCGGTGGTGGACATCTCGTTCGCCAGCCCCGCTCTGTCGCCGCGGGTTCTTGACTGGCGCGTTGTGGAGGGGGTGGAGACCTACTCCGATCACCGGTACATCCGGTTTGACGTCTCCGCCCCGGACTCCAGCGCGCCGGTCGTGCAGGCCCCGAGTGGTCCGCGTTGGGCGCTGAAGCAGTTGGACCGGGAGCTCCTCCTGGAAGCCTCGATCGTGCAGGCCTGGGTGTCATCACCGGATAGGCCTGCCGACATAGACAGTGAGGTGGAGTGGTTCCAGGGGGCCATGTCCGAGATTTGTGACGTGGCAATGCCCCGAGTCCCGCAAGGCGGCGCCCGCCGGCAGGTGTACTGGTGGTCGCAAGAGATTTCGGCGCTGCGGGAGGCATGCGTCGCTGCGCGACACCCGTACGCCCATCATCGCAGGCTCCGCATTCGGCCACCGAATGCGGCGGCCATTGAGGCGGAGCTGTACGAGGGGTACAGAGAGGCGAAGACCGCCCTCAACGAGGCCATTTCGCGGGCCAAATCTCAGGCCCGCGAGGAGTTGCTGGGGACTCTGAACGCGGATCCGTGGGGGCGCCCTTACAAGACGGTGCGGAACAAGATCCGCACCTGGGCCCCCCCGCTGACGCAGAGTCTCCGGCCGGAGCTCGTTGAGGACGTGGTGAGCGCTCTGTTCCCCTCTCGGGGAGAACATCCTCCCCCGCCCATGGCTCCGCCGCCTGCGATGCCGGAAGCGGACCACACCGACGACGACACACCAGAGGTGACTGGGGTAGACCTGAGGGTGGCGGTACGTAAGCTGAAAGGCAAAAATACCGCCCCGGGACCCGACGGCTTGCCTGGGAAAGCCTGGGTCCTGGCCTCAGAGGCTCTAGGGCCCCGATTGGAGGGGCTCCTAAGCGCATGTTTGGAGAGGGGCCAGTTCCCACTTCGTTGGAAGACGGGGAAGCTGGTCCTCATTCGGAAGCCTGGGCGCCCTGCGGACTCACCGTCCGCATACCGGCCCATCGTGCTGCTCGACGAGGTGGGCAAGCTCTTTGAAAGAGTGATTGCGGGCCGCCTCGTCGGGCACCTGTCTGGGATGGGACCGGACCTTGCGGACTGCCAGTTCGGCTTCCGCAGGGGGCGCTCTACGGTGGATGCCATCATGCGCGTCAGAGCTCTCTCGACGGGGGATGCTGTATCCCGGGGCGGGGTTGTGTTGGCGGTGTCGTTGGACATCGCCAACGCGTTTAACTCCCTGCCCTGGTCCTGCATTAGGGAGGCACTCCGGTACCACCGGGTGCCGAACTACCTCCGTCGGGTGGTCGGGGCCTATCTGTGTGATAGAGCCGTGATCTACCCTGGTCGAAATGGTGAATGGAACCGGCGAGAGATGTCGTGCGGTGTTCCGCAGGGATCGGTGCTGGGGCCGCTCCTGTGGAACATCGGCTACGACTGGGTGCTACGTGCTGACCTCCCCGAGGGCGCCAGCGTAGTGTGCTACGCGGACGACACACTGGTCCTGGCGCAGGGGAGGTCGCACGAGGCGGCGGCCGACCTTATGACACGCGGGGTTGCGACAGTCGTTGAGAGGATCCGGCAATTGGGTCTCGAGGTGGCCTTGCACAAGTCCGAGGTCCTGTGTTTTCATGGGCCTCGGAACGCGCCACCGTCGGGATCCCAAATCACGGTAGGAGGGGTTTCCGTCGGCGTCGGGTCGACGATGAAGTACCTGGGACTTGTCCTCGACAGCCGATGGAACTTCGTGGAGCACTTCCGACGTTTGGCTCCCAAGTTTGCACGGGCTTCGGCCGCTCTAAAGCGGCTCTTGCCCAATTTGAGGGGGCCAAACGCCTCCTGCCGGAGGCTCTACGCCGGGGTCGTGCGTTCGATGGCCCTTTACGGGGCCCCGGTGTGGGCGCGGGGCTTGAGGCGGCTTGCCGCCCACTACCTGAACGCGTCCCAGCGGGTGATCGCCATAAGGGTCATCCGCGGATACCGCACGATCTCCGGCGAGGCAGCGAGCCTCCTTGCCGGATTGCCGCCATGGGATCTGGAGGCGCTGGTCCTCGCGCGCCTACACGAGTGGCGCGCGGAGGCACTGGGCCGGGGCGAAACTCCGCTGCCGCGGCAAATTGCCGCCCTGCGGACGGAACTCCGGCTCGATCTCATGGCGACATGGAGAGAACGACTGTCGCAACCTCGTGCAGGGCTCGCCTCGATTGAGGTGGTAAGACCCCTCTTTGAGGAGTGGCTGGAGCGGCGCCATGGCGCCCTCACCTACCGCCTGACGCAGGTCCTCACCGGACACGGATGTTTCGGGAGGTTCCTGCACCTCATCGGGCGGGAGGAAACGCCCGGGTGTCACCATTGTGAGGATCGCCCCGAGGACACGGTGGAGCATACTTTGGCGGTGTGCCCTGCTTGGGCTGAGCACCGCCGAGTCCTCGAGGCGGCCATCGGCGGCGGCGCCCTCTCGCGTCCGGCACTGGTTCAGGCCATGGTCCGGAGCGAGGGGGAATGGGAAGCAGTCGCCTCCTTCTGCGAAGCTGTAATGCTAGAGAAGGAGGCGGCGGGACGGGAGAGGGAAAGGAGGGTCCCCCGTCCCAGCGGCCGCCGCGGTAGACGATCCGGGCGTCGGGAGCCACGTGACGACTCCCGGCCACCGTAGACGCGGGTCTGTGGACGGTGAGCAATGGGTAGCTCACCGTCCGTACGTTCACTAGCGACAGACCGTGTCGACGGCGCGTTCGTGTTCCACGCGCGCCTCAAAGAGATGTCAGCAAAATTGGATGGGGCCACTGAGGGCCGATGCCTGCCGGGGCTGCGGGTTGTTCGAAAGAGATACCGCGCCCCCGGAACGCAAAGGGCACATGAAGGAACATAGACGGGTTTTAGTCAGTAAAAGTCTGACACTCCCTCCCGCCCCGCCCAGGGCGGGGGAAGTTATTTGATGATTTCCCGTCTATAAAAAAAAAAAAAAAAAAAGCAATGTTGCTGTGCATCAAAACTATTAAACTAGAGTAAGAAATTTAATGTAGACGCATTTATTTTTAAATTTCAACATTTATGCACTAGCCTATAGGTGCAAGTGTGTTTTAAGTAGAAAAGAAATGGTGTAATTGCGTGAAATCGGGAATTCTATGAATTGTGCACAGAAGTTTATGAAATGAACACTTAGGGTATAGTCATTTATTAATATTTCTAGAGTAATGGCATGGTTGTATTTGCAATGGTTTAAGGAAATACTTTTAAAGTTGTACATATATAATGTTGTATCTGTTACTTTGTTTCAAATTGTATCTTTTTTAATAGAAAGGATATATTTACCTACTAATCAAATTTACTTTGGAAAATTGTTGTTTGGAATTTTCAAAAGTTGCAGCTTGTCTAAAAGATTCTGTCTTTACAGTTCAAGTAAAGCTAACTTTGAGATATTGTATTTAATGATAATTATGAACATCATTAAGTAGCATCTGCTTTCTGTTATAACCAGTTAGGGTAAACCTAGGTATAACTGGCCACTTCCAATAACTAGCCACTTGGTACTTTATCGATTTGAAATAAGAAAAATGGTTTATTTGCGCCATCTATGAACGCATCAAACGAACGCCTTGTCATTCGTTATTCAAAATAGTTCAACTTTTTTTCGCTACGGATACTAGCGCCAAAGCAACCGGCCATTTTATGACAGTTGGTGTACGTGTCTCGACCACAGAGTATAATAATATATATGGTACAGAGAGCCCTCTCTAGGCATTTTAATGCAAACCTGTTTGAACAAGCGCCATCTGGAGTTCGGCCCCGAACTAATCATAGGTACTGTACCTACTACCTATGACTTCGTTATATTGTAGCAAAACCAACTATCACAATTTATTGCAAAATAAATTATGTTATTTAATTTTGCAATAAATTGTGGTACTTAGTTGGTTTTGCTACAATATAACGAAGCCACTATTACTAGATATACCTATTTCAAATAACAACAATAGAATAGTAACAAGGTGTAAAATAAAAAAATATGGTTTGCATAAATTATCATTTTTTATTTTTATAATGTTTCATTTTGTTATAATATTGTTGAGCAGCAAATTTGGTTTCATCGTCTCCAACATATGTCAATTTTCCAGACAAAATCCGATTGATGGATCTGCACCAGCTATGTATAATAACATTAATAGTTATATTAATAAAATATTGCATAATTTTTTCTTTATGCCTGGTGCAGTTAAATGGATATTCAACCATCGTATTCGCAAAAAATGTAATATTCTTTTTGATATTTTTTATTGGTACATTTCTTTTTAAAAACGCAGTTGTTAGATTTTGGATGTCATGGAAGCAATTTTCCAATCGGTCACTCGGGTAACATAGCCATTTTTTATTAGCATATTCTTTAGCTTTTATGTAAGAATTTTTGTTATTTTGATCATCTCTGTCGATCATGTTTTCTCTGCACGTTTGACAAGTCTTTACAACATTTTTTAGACATTTTGTCAGGACCCAGCCACATACATAGTTCCTTTGACCTGCATCAGTTTCCCTATTTACATGAAATACTTCTTCATTACAAATTATTTCTTCTTCAATGGGAGCATCAGAAGTATCAGGGTTTATATCTACTTTATCTGTGAAGAAGAATTCTAAAGTTTGAAGACATTTATTTGAATCTTCTTCACAGTTTGCTCTACCTGAATGGGGCGAGTTATAATTATTTAGCAATAAAGCTTTAAATGCACCTTCAAATGCAACTGTATTTGGTGAATTATTTCTCGCCCCATAACTTCTGATATTCCCAAAGAAATTTTCTACTGGATCCTGATTAAAATTTCTTGTCAAAAGTGCATCAAAACCATACCTTTGGGACACGATTTTCCAAATGGCTTCCATACCTTCAATTGTTTTAATTAAATTTGTTACAGATGGTATCATAGTTTCCACCAATCGAGTTTTGTTTCCAATTTTTTTATTATACCTAAATTTAATGGTTTTCAAAATTGATTTTGCATTGGTCCATAGTTCGTGATGAGGTGAGTTCCTTCTAATAGGTCCTTTATATTTTTTTCCGTTTGGAATGTGAAAAGAGCTTACATTTAGGCTGTCAAACAAATTATCAATAAGTAACGTTATCTCAATTAATTCTTTGCATTCTTCTGGAAGATCTCCCCTGGCAGTTAAATGTTCAGCAGCTACAGCAACGCTATGGCTAAATAATTGCGTTGCTGATTTCACTTTCATTTTCTTAATTTTTTCAGGATTAATATGTTCTTCCGTAATTTTATTTAGTAATCGTAACTCCCCATAAGATTTGTCAGCAGCATATACTTTTTGGTAGTACTCCCATTTTACCACTTTTTCTGTGTTATTGTATGTATAAACCAAATCTTTTGTTATTAAATTATTTCGGATGCCTTTAATTAAATGGGGTACGTCAAATATCGGGATAATTTTCTGTCCACTAATGATGATCTGATCATGACGCCATTCCTTTCCACTTCGCAAATACTTTGCCTTGGTGTCGTTTATTAGCTCATTTATAGCACCAACATTTACAGTGCTTTGGTCGCACACAGTGTTTAATATCACCAGGCCAGAGTCTTGAGTATACTTTACTACTTCTATAATAAGTTTTTTTAATTCCACTTTGTTCAGCCCGGCCGTAAAATAGTAGGCGATAGGCTGCTTGAAATTTTGCTTGACACCTTTCACCATAAAAACCAAAGCATGGTCAGCAAATTTTCTATTTTTATTATTTGAAAATCCTTCAAAAGTATCTTTTTGAGCATTGTAACTAACTTGAGGGGTCAAAGACATCTCATCAAACATGAGGCTGCACAAACGGTCACCTATGTCTTTACCGAGCACTGTTTTTTTTATTCTTTCGAATACTACTGGATTTATTCCTGGGAATATTTTGATTGTGCTTAATAAGCGCTTCATTGCTTTAGTTGATGGCAGCGTAAACAATTTGTTTAAAAGACCATAGCACTTTGGACTTTTTTTGTAGAGTGACAGCGAGAGTATCTTCTCTTCAGTCGTGAAACGTCGACCTTTCGCTTTTTTTGACGCCTGCATTTGCATACTCAAAAATAATTGAGATGGTCTTTTCAAGTTCTTGGCGAATTGCTGGAAAAGAGCCTTATTAGATAAGCCCTCAGCATTTTTCAGTCTGGTTATGAAGGACTGTCCTTTCTTCCGCAAACGTGAAATTTCCGTCCGAAGATATTTGATTTTTGTGCACAGTGGAGCCATTATATCTGTGGAAGGATAATGTTTGTTTTAATATGGGAAATTCGAGGAGCTCGATGTAAAGTGACAATCGCAAACATAGATTAGTTCCGTAGGTTCCGTAGTTTTTCAGTTGATCGATTATAACTCGTTAACCTATAAAGCCTACATAGCCATGATAGTTTTCCTTTTAACTTCGTTATATGTACTACTGCTATGAATTTTTTCATATCTCCAAGAGCGACCGTTTAGCAGATACCCTAAAAAAATATTTATCAAGATTTTATATTACCACTTTTTCGGTGTTATGGGAAGTCAGTACTTAATGTTTGCAATAATAAATAAATGAGCCTATAAAAGGAAAAATAAAATGCCCAGCAAGTGGATGTCTATAAAGCTCTTTTCAAACAAAGTAAGGTGAGGCTGAACTGTGAACACTCCATCACTCTGACTCGATGTCATGACTCATGTGTTGGAGGAAATGGGTTTATAGCTGCCCACTGTTGGAATTTATTAACCCAAATTTAAGACCTCCAATGGATGGGTAACCAGATCTACCATGTGAATTGCTTAACATGCCTTACAAAGTACGAAGATGCTTGAAATGAAATGTGTTGCACACACCATACGAAGCTTAAACGTAGTGATTATAACAATCACTATAGTATTACTGCGCCACAAACGCCTTGAGAATAATAAACAGAAAAACATTTTTATTGGTAATAAAATAAATAGGTACCTTTTCCAGCTGTTCTTTTATGCCTTGTAATTGCACTATAATTATGCTCTAGTGTTACACGGTTTGAACCTGAAATTTAAAAGACATAATTAATAATACTGTGATATCACTTACAAGATAACATTTCCACTATATAATAATAATTATACATGTAAATTTTACCTGCATTTCCAGATTGAGATGTGGAGGGTTGAAGGTATTGTGGTGTTGATGTTGGTTCCAAGTGTGGTTCCAAGATATTTTGGCTTGCAAATTGCCCTGCAATTGTAAAATAAGAATTATATTCTCAATTACCAGAACTTTTTCATCATCATCAACTAACAAACAATATACAACTAGCCGAGTGCAATAAGCCAAAAATACCTCCTCATTAATTAATCCCTGAATCGATGAATATTTTATGATAATAAGAACTTACCAGGCAAATGAAGCATTGGAACTGCTAATGCACTCAACCGATTACATCGGTTTCTGTGACTATCAATAAAGTGTATGTCACAAATTCTCTTTCCTTTGTAGTATTCAAAATCAGATAATGTCTCGAGTTTGCCACCAACAAGACTGACCCAAGTTTTAAATCGCTCGGGAAATTTGACAGCATCTGGGAACCGATGCATTGGAACCTCTGAAACAAATAAAATGTAGATATTTGTTATAGTTATTTTGGGAAAAGTGTCCACCCGGCGACACCCAAAGGTAGGTTGTCATCTTGAAAACATTATTATAAATACTTGCAGAGTCTACATGTTGTAAACTCAGCCACTCGCACTTAGAGTAAAGGGGTACCTACTCAAAGAAATGTTGCTTAAAGTTAGGAACTTCCTCTCTTTGGAAACCTGACAAGTAGTAGCATTCTTCTATACAAAATCAGCCAAATCTATTTTTATTCCTTTGATTAAAACATCTGACAATGAAAAAATCTAAACAGAATTCAATACAAACTAAATCTCGACGGTGTGTAATGGCAAATCAAGGAGGAGGTTGACTTGTCAAGTTGTCATAATATATTCTTCTGCTAATCATAACACTAAGTTAGTCAACTAAACACATTAGGATCAAAAATATTATAATCTTACCACTAGGCGGACAACCAAATGCGCAAAGTCTAGGCATTTTACAGGACTTGTTATTACTGACAAATTAATACAGCACAAAGTGTCTCTATCACAAAATACAGCACAAAGTGTCTCTGTCACAAAAAAGAAATGCACAAGTTTCCGAAGTGAATTCTCGACAGTAAGGCGGAGGAACAGAGGGCTCGACTCGACGCACTTACTGGAGGGAGGCTTTCACAGCGAAAAATAATATAAAATGGAGAGAACTACAAACATGCGCACTCGCAAGAAGTAGGGACCATTTTGAAATTTTGAAAAATGTGAGTGAAGTGGTGTGGCAAGTTTATTATTGTGGCAGAATGTTACAAATTAAAAGCAGTTTATTTTCCGTAAATGTATGATTTAATTATTTAATTGGTAGTGCAAGTGATTTGAGATGTTATTAAATAAAATGCTTTATTTAAAAACACTTAGAATACTAAATATATTTAATGAAAAATTAAATCTGAGAACGTAGCGACATCTGTCAAAAAAAATTGTACTAATTACAGTTTTCATTTCAGGGCCAAACTACAGAGGGAACTACCATCTTATAGAAATGTCACTTCATAGGCTCTGTCCCCCCCCTGGTCTCGACTTGTAAGTTACTCCACTACGTAAATGTTAGTGGCTACATTTTTACAAAATTAAAATTATGGATGATAATACTTAGCGTTGGTGAAAGAATAGCATATTTCTACGGGTTTGCATGGTGAGTTATTTGAATCTTTATCTTAATTCTAATAAAATCTTAAATAAGCCGTTTTTGAGAGGGTGGCTAGTTTCTGAAGTAATTTTTAGCATATTTTTAGTTATTAGCCACGTATGCCAGTTACTAACGTTTTGCCAATTATTTACATTTCTTTGAAAATAACTCGTATTTGTGAAGTCTATAAGGTGTAATATTGTGTACTTTTTTTTTTAAAGAATTAGTCAACTCTAATCAGAAACTGGCATAGGTGGCCAGTTTGTGGCCAGTTACTAATCTATTTTCTTATATTTTCTTACAGTTCATTGAAACGTAAGTAAAATGTCTAAAAAACGACAATACGGAAAAGAAACAATTGATAAAGCTCTTAAATTTATTGAGAATAAAGTGGGTTCAATTCGACAGGCGGCAAAACAATTTGGTGTGCCTAGAAGTAGCCTGCAATTTAAAATTCAAAATCCTGACACAAAGTTTACACACATACCCACCACAAAACCCATATAACCATAGAAGTATCAGAACTATGCCGCCGTCTTCAAATACATCTAATAGCGCTTTATCCAAACGCAACTCGCATGTTGCAACCGGCAGATGTTGCAGCTTTTCGCCCAATAAAGGTTGCTTGGAAGAAAGTACTGCGCGATTGGTACGCTGCGAATAATTACCAGAAGAGTCTGACCAAAGAAACATTTGCTCCACTTTTAAAAACAGTTGTAGATTCGTGTTCCAAGAAAGAGACATTAATAAATGAATTCAGAGTATCCGGCTTGTTTCCATTTGAACCAAATAATGTCGATTTTAGCAAGTGCATTGCAAAAGTAAACCAACCTGATACATGCACGTCAGAAACAAATCTTGGGCATAATATGAATGTGCTGACCTATTCAGACTTTTGAAACATTGTGGGTGAAGCAATTCTTGAAAAATGTCGAACAGTCTCTTCCATTTTAGAGTCAGATGATAGCTTTATTGCAATTTACAATTTATGGCGAAGATTCGAGGGTGCATCGGAAAATAATAATAATTATAGAAGTAATAATGACTTGGACCGTGAACCGACTATAATCGTAGATGACAATTACGTGACTAGTATTATAGAAGAAGACGAAAATCGTAGGACGATTCTTGGTGAATTTACAGGTGAATTAATAAATAAAACCGAAGAAAGAGAAGATGAAAAAAAAGAAGTGCTAGTGAGCCGAGACTTCAGAATATTTTAATAGAACGTAGTGCTACTCCGCAGCCCAGCACATCAAAACAAATCACACATTCGACGGTTTCTATAATTTCAAATGTGTCTCTAACTGAATACTTAAAACAAAACTTACCGGTATCACCTAAACGCCAAGGAAAACGCCAAATAGAAAGTCTGCCATTTGCTCTAACTTCAGACCAATACGTGGAAAAAATTAAAGCAAAACAGTTAAAAAAAGAAGAAGAAGAAGCTGCAAAAGAGGAAAGAAAGAAACTGCGAGAAGAAAAGAAGAAGGAAAAAGAGAACAGTATACCTAAGAAGAAAATCAAGAAAAAAAGTAATGGAAAAAGCCAAATAAAGATATTTAAAGAAGATATGTGTAAAGAAAAGACTGAAAATACATATGAGGCTAATGAACAATTAGTTTTTTGTGATTTTTGTTTGAATCTCATTACACGTAGGGTAATTGAATGTAACCAGTGTAAAAAACGGTTTCATTTAAATTGTATTCCATCATATCACAGACTCCATGTACCAGTAAAAGACGAGGATCAGTTTTTGTGCCACATTTGCTATCGAGAGAGTAACACTGACTCATCTGACGGTGATTGTGATGCCTTATTTAGTAATGCTTGTGAGGAAGCGCGAAAGCAGGGCTTCGGTACTAACTTTATTCTATAAAACTATATTAATGTTACATTTGTTGATTTGTTATTCGTGTTAATTAAGAAAGTTCCTATGTCGTATTATTTTGATCTCATATTAATATTACGAGTAAAATATTGATTTATTGTCTAACATAATGAATGTTGTTTTGTTTAAAGATTATTTTTTTTATGTTCCTTTATAGATAATAGGATTAAACTGAAACTTTTTTCATGTGGCCAATTAATAGTTTAATGACGGTCAGTTTCTAAAATTTGTGGCTAGTAACTACCAAAAAGTGATAGTTTTTTGTTTCTATTAAAATTTTATACAAAATATTGTTTTGTTTTACTTCTAAAACCCCCAATTAGATAAAAGAATGTACATATTATTGTGTGGCATTGCAATAAGTCTAATATCGTTACTTATTTTTACATAACCCAAGTGTGACTTGATAAAAGTGCTTAAGTGGCCAGTTACTGGTGGTTTTACCCTATGTGTGTTAAATTCTCAATGGTTTTTGATCGAGCTCTGTGGAACCACAGATACGCAAAACTCTGTTTCAGACAATGATTTTGGCAGTGGGAAGTACTCGTATGTAACAAAATATGTATTAGAATTATTCATTACGTGTTGAATGTTGCGCAAACCTTTGTGATAACAAGATTACGCGTTGTTGTGCTTATTAAAATTATATTAAATAATATCATTACAATAAAGATTTGTCAGTTACATCCGTGTTAAGCTCGTGTACTACTGGCCATCAAGGTACCTACTTAGGAAATGGGGAGTACTAAGTTACTGACATGGCTCAAAGAAATAAAGCAGTGAGCGGGGAACATTACTATGACCGATAAGGGTCAACATTCCTCGAGTGGTAACTTCCATAGCTTATATCTTATTGCCGTAATCTACTAATCTATTATAGTGTTCTATTGTTTTCACATACAATGAAGAAGCTAGAATAATGTAACTAGGATTTTGTAAAGACTTAATTAAAAAGAGTGTTCGCGGAATTTCTAACTCGTTTTTATCCTTTCCTCTAGTTTCAACGTTCTGACTAATTGACTGACTCCCAGACAATTCAAAAGTGGCTGTGAAATAAATGCTCTGACTTTGATCACGTACTTACTAGGTGATTTAGGGCTAGAACCTTCATAAACTGGTTTCCTTGAAGAAAGAATACGAAAGCAAATAAGCTAGGCACGGGCAGCCCAGGACCAGTTATTGTAGCCATGCCTAGAGGAAGCCCTTTTAGCATCACAATGGTAACTTTTCTGCTAAAATGATGATGTAGGAATAACTAAGGGGCAATCCAACTAACTTTTAGGAACGTTAGCAATCTAATCTCACTCTTAAACTGTAACACACACCACACCTTTAATTTCCCTACATTTCTTGTCATCATCGCTGAGATGGAATTGCGATTAGATTTTGAATATTTTTAATTAATAGAATTGGCCTTCTGATAAAATGCAACGGACTGTCCAATCCATTAAGATGAAAGACAAAAGATAAAGCGTTAACGCAACACCTACAATTGAAAATAGGCTCATTTATTTTTCTTCGCAAAAAAAAATAATAAAGTAAAATAATTAAATATTACGTAATCTCAGACGTAGGCACGTATTCTATTTCGGGATAGTGTTCAAAAAGCAAAATTCTAGTTTTTAATGCTAAATTTCCCATTTTTTTAAATTAAAGAATTTTAATTTAATTACGGCTATTGTTCTTCATTAATTATCATACATAAATGGTTAACATTTTTAGTTTGTTAAAAAGGTACTTAAGCCATCGTAAAATTAATTTGAAACGTCAGCAGTGACTAACACTTCGCTGAGTTGCGATGAAGAATAATAATTATCAATTTATCTGATTTTAACCGACTTCAAAAAAGGAGGAAATTATTACATTTTGTACATAGTTAAACTTGCCGTAATACAGTTTTCGATTAGCATGATAGTAAAGAAAATCTCCATGTATAACATTTGTTACAATATTTTCGGCACTTAATAATTATAATCAACTAGCTTTTGCCCGCGACTTCGTCCGCGTAAATGTCGGTTATAGTTCATGTTTAATCATGTTTCTAAAGACACGCGTCGCCATCAATAGATGGCGACGCGTGTCTTTAGAAACAAAACAACCAACGTCTTTAGAAAATGTTGTTATGATAATAAGCATAACAACATTTTTGTTGTTTTCCCCGAGAACAGTGCTATTTTTTTGTGATGAAAGGTACCCTATGTCTACGTCTGTGCACCTGACAATGTATTTGCAAAATTTCAGATTGATCAGTTCAGTGGTTTAGGCTTAAAAAGGTAACAAATAAACAAACTAACTTACTTTCGCATTCGCATCGATTAGGATGATAAGATTTGGCTTATATACATGCAAGTAAGCATCATATCTGAAACATTAATATTTAAGATCTTTTAAGTACCTACCATATTTTATGAAAAATTAAATATTATTTATTTTAATTATTTAATAAGACAGACAATGTTCTTGAAGAACCAGGAGCTGTTTTTTTTTATATTCATGTTTAAAAATTATAATAAAACAAAAAAAAACATAATTAAAATTTAAACTCGCTTTATACTTAATTCTTGTAACGATGCATGTCTTTTATAATGTGGATATTATATAAAAATAACAACAAAGCATCATGTGAAAATTCTTGATAATATTCTGTTGAAATTTTGCATAGCGATATTCTGCGGAGAGATGCAAGAGATAAAGACAACATCTTTCTGCGGGCCATGACTACCCATTCATGAGCCACATAATTTGCCCTCATTGACTGCCCTGTTGGTCTCGTGGTCGCAAGGGCGACTGCTGAGCAAGGGGTCCCGGGTTCGATTCCCAGGTCGGGCAAAAAGTGTTATTGGGTTTTTCCATTAGGAATTTCTCAGTAGCAGCCCGGAGTTTGGAAGTTGGTGGTGTGACACCCCTGTGCCTCGGAAAGCACGTAAAGCCGTTGGTCCTGCGCCTGATCTCTCTCCGGTCGTGTCGGATTGCCGTCCCATCGGGCTATGAGAGTTAGGGAAGAGGGAGTGCAACTGTGTTTGCGCACACACTTGTAACCTATAATGTCTCCTGCGTACGTGGCTAGTCTGAATTAAGGTTAGCCGCCGTGGCCGGAATCGGCCTGGAGAATTACATTTACAATTTGCCCTCAATCACCAAGCAGCGTCAGCGGATGACAAAAAACTAACAAGAGGTATATAGTATAAGTTAATATTATTTGCTATCGACAAGTAAAAACGAACAGCTAAACAAAAAACCGTTTTGTATACCATTAGGGATAGGAAGTTTAGCAAAAAACAACTTAACCCACACAAAACATCCTTGCAGCTCTGTAGTAGGTGAATGTCTCATCAAGCTTTTAGGGTATTCATTTGACATACAGTTTCAAATAGCGACTATGATCGCAAATTTTTATTTACTTATTTTTTATCTGTTTTTTCTTCACTCATATTGAAGAGAGGAGTTATATTTTAGGCCAGGAACTGATGATGATGATGCCGCCCATCTAGCTGATATTGGTGTAGATATATGCTGCTCTTTCATGTGACGTGTCTGGCATATCCAATTTTGGCTGAGAAACTTCGAGCACAAAGTAGGCATAGGCGTTAGAACATTATTTACAAAATTATACATTATTGTAGCAGCTCTGCACCTAGTTTGCAGTTGTATTTTTATTTTTGTTTGTAAATGGTTATCTCGGTCCAATTACAAAAAATCTTTCGCAAAGAGAAGTCTACAGCATTGCCGATTCATAGGACATTTTTTATGGTATACTTGACCCCCTCGAGGAGGAAATCAGAAGCTTGATAATAAGAATTAATTCTATGATATCACCTACATAATAATTAATTATGTAAACATTTTATAATTGTGATACTCATGATAATTACAGCTCTATGTAAAACAAAAAAAAAGTGTTCGTTTCACGGTTTGCTTAACACTAGTGTTGGTATAAAAAAAGACATTTAAATATTAGATATCTCCCTTACATATTACTACCTTTTTCATTATCATCATAGCTTGGCCAGTGGACGGCCAAGCAAAAAACGGCACCCAAAGTCGCAGTCTGGGAAGGCCCCCCCACGAGGTGGATCGAAGACCTGGTAAAGGTTCCGGGAAAACCCTGTATGCAGGCAGCGTATAGCCGGTCATTCTGGCTATCTTTATTAGGGGGAGGCCTATGTCCAGCAATGGACGTCGTTTAGCTGACTTGGTGATGATGATGCTAATCTAAATAATACAACGTTGGGTCTACCATATCATTACGCCTGTATTCCCTTAAGGGTTAGGCAGAGGTGTACCAATGTGTACCCACAGTTTGGGGATTTGTTTTGGTAGGTAGGTGTAGGTAGGTAGGATTTTTTGTGTAGGTTTTGTGTATAGAGGGCGTGCCTATTGCCATAAACCGGACACAAATCCTTACTCCGAGCTGCTACTGAAAATCTCATAGAAAAACACAATAACACCTTTTGGTCGACCTGGGAATCGAACCCAAGGCCTCTAGAGTAACAGTCGAGCTTTGGACTTCTAGGCTATCTAAGCAGTTGGATCAATATTTTATACATATCTACCTAGATACCTGCAAGGTAGTAAGTATTAAAGTTCTTACACGAGTCTTATTTGTGAGAAACGCCTTGAACAAAAATAACGCAGTCACTCATCTGTACACAAGTTTTTATAATAAGTTCATACTTAATATAACTTCCTTACGAAACTTCCTTTTGGAAGGGGTTACTAGATTACCTTTTAGTAGTCTAATTGAAATAAATACTTTGACTTTAACAGATTAATATTTTTAACCTTATTCGAAAGAAGAGAAGGTGCTCAATTCAACTTAGACAATAGTGAAGGAACCCGGATTTACAATTAACAAATATTAGTGTATCAAAGCTCGTGCCTTCTCTGTATGACCTGAGAGCCTTTGCCCTGCAATGAAAAAATAATAGACTCATCATCTGCTTAGCCTTTTCCCAACTATGTTGGGGTCGGCTTCCAGTCTAACCGGATGCAGCTGAATACCAGTGTTTTACATGGAGCGACTACCTATCTGACCTCCACAACCCAGTAACTGGGCAACACGATACCTCTTGGCTAGACTGGTTGTCAGACTTCTTGGCTTCTGACTATCCGTAACGATTATCAAAGATCTACGAATGGCAGCCGGGACCAACAGCTTTACGAAAAAATTATAGAATAGCAGGTATTATTTATTTGCTAATAATTAATACCTTTTTTTTTTATAGACGGGAAATCATCAAATAACTTCCCCCGCCCTGGGCGGGGCGGGAGGGAGTGTCAGACGTTTACTGACTAAAACCCGTCTATGTTCCTTCATGTGCCCTTTGCGTTCCGGGGGCGCGGTATCTCTTTCGAACAACCCGCAGAATAATAAATTAATACCTAATATAAATAATTCTCTGGTTTTAATTTAAATTAGTCATCAAAATTATTTGAATTGAGTTCATCAGACCTATTTTACAAAGTCGTATTAATTAAGATTATATAAAAACTAATTCTTTACAGGTAGCAATATATCAATAAATGTCGCAAAAAATATTTTAAATCTTTGTTTAAAATGCAAAACTTGCGTCTTATTTCAATCTGTATAAAAAATGGGATTTGAAATAGTGGCTGACCTTTGCAATATTTATCCTTAAGTACATTGACCAAAAGTGAATAATATACCTATCACAAAAGTTCAAAAGGGCATATTTTTTTAAATATAAAAAATATAGTACCTAATAATTTGATGATTCTATTGTTTTTAGATGCAAGTATAAATCTGAAATTGAGTGTAACACACTAGGCGTGAAAATGCATTGTTATGTTTGGTATGTCTTTATGCAAAAATTACAGAAGAAACAATTTTTATCTATACTAATATTAACTGCCAAAACTGAGCAAAAAGTGTTATTGAGTTTTGCTATGAAATTCTCAGTAGCAGCTCGGAGTTTGGATTTGTGCCCGGTTAATGGTAATGGGCTCACCCCTATTACATGGGACCTAAATATACCGGGGGACTGTGGGTGTACATTGGTACACCTCTGCCTAACCCTTCGGGGAATACAGGCGTGATGGTATATATATCTATATATATGGTAATATTATAAAGAGGTAAGATTTGTGAGGTTATGGGGGTAATCTCTGGATCTAATGAATCGATTTTGAAAATTCTTTTACAGGAAGACACATTATTTCTGAGTATCATAGGCAACAGCAGGCTACGACACACGGGAGCGGAGCAGTAACCAAAGACGTTACTTAACGCGGGAAATAAGCTACACTGTGAAAGTCGCGGGCTACATACATACATAAACTCACGCCTTTTTCCCATGGGGGTAGGCAGAAATCACAGAACGCCACCTGCTACGATCCTTACACACTACTTTCGCCTTGTCCACGTTCATACATTCATACATACGTTCGCGGGCTAGTTTCATATAAATTAATAAGAATTTGTTTATGCTCCTTGGTGTATTTACAGGCACATGAGACATTTCAACTTTGTCTCTAGGATGGTGACCATTGGTGACCGCTTGACATCAGGGGCAGTAGGCTTGTTTGCCATCCGAAGACGTTTAAAAAAAATTGTCAAATTTTAATTTTAAGTTAATAATTATTGTTGCTGTGCCCTACCGCGGTCCATTACTATGTTTTAGATTTAAGCCTTATGTAACATCTTTTATACACATTATGATATGCAAATTAATGTATTTGAATAAGAATGTGAATAAATAATCTTTTTTTTTGAGTTTTGTGTGACTCACTGACGCAGATGTGATATTAAAGTAACATTGAAAATACTGATTACCTACTTCTTTTTTGTTAGGCACTATAGGTAATTCCAATGGGACTTAAGTGGTAAAAAAAATGTTGTGGTCCAAAGTCGCGTCTGGGACTAGCTTTAGGTATTATCTCTGCTAGCTATGACTACAGGTTTGCTTAAGTGGAGCAAAGTGTATGAAAATAAAATAAATATTGAATACCAGGTTATCACAATCAAACAAGTTAGCCTAGAGATTGCCTCGTTAGCCTAGTGGTCTTAAGTACGACTGCTACGCTAGAGGTCTTGGTTCGATTCGCAGGTCGAGCAAAAGGGGTTTTTGGGTTTTTGTATGAAATTCTCAGTCACAGCTCTGAATTACGATTTGTGCCCGGTTAATGGCGATAGGCTCGCCCCCCTATTACATGAGACTTAAAACATACCGGCGAACTGTGGGTGTACATTATTTATTTGCATACCATAATGTGTATTAAGATGTTACATAAGGCTTAAAGCTAAAGTACAGTAATGGACCCTGTTATGACTTAAAGTTGTGATATTGGATTCTTCTGTAATGTACATGTTTGTAAAAATGCGGTGTTTGAATATGGCTAGGGACTAAAATAATTATACCTGAGAAAAGAAGAGTGTATTTTATATCTACTTTGGTAAATATTTACTTTATTTGAATTCAAGATGGGTAAGCTCTTGACTTTGTCTTGGTCAGAGGTGACATAGACAAAGTCTACGATGGAGTGAGTTTACCCAGAAGAAGTCTGTTCATTCTAACTTTGAAGAGATTATTGTTAAATGCGTTCGGAAATACAGACGCAGTTAGAGAGTTCCACTCCTTTACAGTGCGCATTATAAACGATGATTGAAAACGCTTAGTGCGAATCGATGGAATGGCAACAGGATGGGGACTATTTCTATACACCCTTATTCTCACAGTCAAGTAGCAATAGTATGACATCGAACTCACAACAAAAATCTTGAACCGCAAAGTCATGCACTTTAGCATAATTATTAACATGTAATTTTTACTTCACTGCATTTTTTATAAGTGAAGTAACCTAACTATTGAGGAACTATTTAGCATAAAGTTGATAATAATAATCTATAATAATTGGAAGACTGTTAAATCATACTAGTTTTCTTAACCATTTAGTAAACACAGAGTCCTTTGAAATTTAAACCATACAGGAATGATCTGACACGAGGTAGATCGACGACCTGGTAAAGGTCGTGGAAAATCACTGGATGTGGGTTTTTATTTTCATGGGGCAAGCCAGTCACTCTATTTCCAACTACTGCAACTCCTGAACGCCAGAGTCAATGGACTGTCTGAAAAGCACCAAGGCAATAAAGCTCGACGGAACGAATCCCAAAGAAATGATTCAAATGTCTTGGATCCCAAAACGAAATTAATCAGAAAATATTATCGGAGGAATAAGAAAAATTATGAAGACCTATAGTAAGTTCTCAACAGTTGCTTCAGTATTTATTTTAAAATCTTACCTTATAAACAGAGCCTATTATAGTCCGACTGCAGGGCAAAAGCCTCTTCCTACAGTTAGACGGCACGAGCATTGATTACTACGCTTGCAATTTCAGCCTTAAATTTATATTGTACAAGGGTTTTTTTCCGATGCTTTCCTCTACACATGCCAGTGATACAAATAGAACTTTGTAGAAAAATAATAATAAATATTGTTATCTAATAATTATCTACTTCTAACATTGTATAAAGCCTGTTATTTTTCCTCTGGATGGTCATCAAGTCCACTCAATTATGCTTTATTAATAAATTGACCTTCACTTATTATTATTTTTTCTATTTTATATCCATTGTACGTCAGTGTACGTGTCTGTGTTTATTTTGTGGACGTTATATATAACATAATCTGCGAGATCGAGGTTTGTCGGTGGCTGTACACTGAGCAGCAACCATGTTTTTCAAAAAATCTCTCTTGTTCCTTGTGGTCACAGTTTTTGTGTATTGTGAATCTGGTTTTGGTAAGTTTAATTATATTCGTAATTTTATTATTTTCATTAAATACGAACCTGTTTGTCGAATATATTTCTCGAAACTATCTTGAAGAATAATAACAAACGGGGAGACATAATTGTTTACATTATTTATTTATTTACGCGTACATGTTAAATTAGTCAAAAAAAAAACCAGAAAGTCTTTAAGTGCAAATAATTTTATGAATTCTGAAATTCACATGTTTCGTCTTTGTTAAATATTAATCTTCTTTACAGTGGACACTTTGGGAAAATGTAAAATAAACGATGGCGATTGTCAACGGGATCTTATCCAGTCAGTCATCAGAGACATCGCGAAGACTGGTGTTAAAGAATTGGGGATCCCACCAATCGATCCCATTGAACTCAAAAATATATCTACATCTATTTTAAATGCCCTCGATATTACTATGATTGACGGAGTCGGCAAAGGAGCCAAAGATTGCGTCGTTGATAAGTTTCAGTGAGTAAAAACATTTTTCTGTTCTTATTTTTAGTTCTTTAGTTAAAGATCAAAAACAGAAAGTAAAGTTAGTTTAGTTGTAGGTAGTTTTAGTTTTAGTTTTGTTTTTAGTTACCTATCGTTTTTTTTTTGTTCTTAGTTGCTTTTTAAACAAGTTCTTTAAAATCCATTTTTTTCTCTCTCATCTTAAAGGTCCTGCTACTATTACTGAATAATTTCTATGACGTGAGTTATTTATGATAAAGGCGTGAGTTTATGTATGTATGTAATTTCGATGACCTCTCCTCGACCCTAAAGTGCTCGCATGAAATACTTCTTATATCTGCTCAAGATTATTATAACGTTTAAAATTTCTATATTTCTATATTATAAACCCTTCTAACTTTGAGCTTTATTTTCATTGTAGCACAAACGTAGAAGAGGAACGCGCTTTCATGGAACTGACGTGTGACTTCTCGGTGAAGGGACGCTACAAAGTATTCTCTGACAGTCCTCTTGTCAAAAGCTTTACTGGTGGCGATACGTTGTCCGGTGAAGGAAACGGAAAAGTCAAAATAGGTAAGACTTAAACATTATTACCAGAACACAAACTTATTAAAGTGTCCAGTGGTCCTGAGATGTTTTGAGGTTGTGACCGCATACCGCGTAAGGTCTTGACGGGCTATAGGTTGTTTGGAGGAGATACCGCGCCCCCAGAACGCAAAAGGGCACAAGGAGGAACATGGACGGGTTTTAGTCAGTGAAATTCTGACATTCCCTCCCGCCTCGCCCAGGGTTGGAGAAGTCATTTTAAGATTTCCTATACCACGTAAGGCCTCCTACAAGATGAACCGATGACCTGATGATGGTCAGGGTAATCTGCTGGACGCGAGAAGCTCCGTTCAATATGGCGACTCTTGTGGGAGGCCTATATCCAGTTGTGGTCGTCTTTTGGCTAAAATGACTATGATGATGGCAATGCCGGGAGGGGACGCCCTAGAAAGACCTACCTTGACCTTATCGGTGAGGTTCTTCAGAAAGGTCAGGTGCGCAGTACTCGCAACCGGCGTGCTTGTATGACCAGATGTATGAATGTGGACGAGGCGAAAGGAGTGTGTAAGGATCGTAGCAGGTGGCGGTCCGTGGTTTCTGCCTACCCCCATGGGAAAAAGGCGTGAGTTTATGTATGTGTATGTGACTATGATGATGATACCCCTTCGTAAAAAAAAAACCAAAATAATAATAAATAAATAAATAAATAAATAAAAATGTTTATTGCATTTTCATAAGGCTTTTACATACAAGGTTAGGAGAACACCTTTTAAGCAAGAAGATGCTTGTGTTAGGTGTCTCCGCTCTTCCGCTTAACAATAATAAAAATATGCAATTCTAAACAAGAAAAAGAAAAATACAAAAAGGAGCGCGCTTGATTGAGTGATTTGTGTGAGTGGGTCTTGAGTGTGTGTGTTGTGAGTGTGGGTGAGTGTACGCGAATATGTATATTGTGTGCGAGTTGTTTTTTTTTTTGTTTGTATAGATATAAGTTAGGATTTCGGTTTGGGTTATGAACAAGGTTTAGGTTAGCCCTGCGACAAAGTCTTGGGATCGGAGGAAATTAAGAGTAACTTCCTCCACTAACGTTTACATGGCCAAATAGATCAAGGAAGCGACTTTAGTATGACCTCAATGTCATCATAAGATTTAGTTTTAAGCCATTCAGTTGTAACTGATTTACATTCACGGAGTTTCAAGGGATATATGTGCAGTTCTTTATTTAATAGGTTATATAAGTGGGAGGATTGCCTTGCGAACTGTCTCTTGGCAAAGACAGATTTAACTGGGACAGTAGGAGCGACCAAGTAGCACCTTCTGCTACTCAAGCTCGCCTTTGTGGGATCATACGAGAGAGATTTATGTTTTCTCAAAATGAGATGAAGAACATAAAGTTTTCTAACAGACAAAAGGTCAGAGGTTAAGTAAAGGCTTTGGGTAGGGAATCTGTAAGGTTTGAAAAACATAACCTTGAGCAGAGAGCGTTGCGCCCTTTCCAGTTCCAGAAATTTCATTTTTGTTGTCCCACCCCAGCATGGGAGACAGTACGTAAGTATCGACTGAGCTAGTGACAAGTAGACTTTTTGCAGTAGGTTCTTTGAGGCAATGTGACGTAATGTTTTAAAAGTCCATATCAGTTTCCTAACCCTTTTCATAATCAGTTCAGTATGCATGTGCCAAGACAAGCGCTGGTCAATCATGATGCCTAGGTATTTAGTATGCTGTAATCTGTCTATTATTGTACAGGAGCAGTCACGTGTTAAAGAGTTGGTACAGTAGTGAATCTTAATTTGGAAATCGAGTGGCGGTTGAGAGCGTGAGTACTTGGTGAAGCAAATGTAGTTGGACTTGGAGGCGTTTAGTGTAAGTAGGTTACTGTTGAGCCAATCGGCGACCTTTAACAGTCCGGTTTCAGCTATTCTTTTAACGTCTGGCCAAGATTTATCAGCGAAGACTATGGCGGTATCATCCGCATAAGAGAAAATGTGACCCCCGTCTATGTTCATATTGCAAAGGTTATTAATGTAGATAAGAAACAACGTCGGACCTAGCACACTCCCCTGTCCGACGCCGTACGAGATTGTTTCTTCTGTGCTTGTGAGTTCCCCTATTTTTACCGTTTGCTTGCGGTTAGTCAGATAAGATTTGAATAGCTCGAGGGGGGGACCTCTTATACCAATGTGTTCGAGCCTATGTAGAAGTATGGGGACAGACACTGTGTCGAAGGCTTTTTTGAGATCAAGGAAAACCGCCAGGCATTTACTACCTTCATCCACTTTCTCAACGAGAGTAGATGTCAGTGACAAGACCGCATCTTCAGTAGACCTTCCCTGTCTGAATCCAAACTGTGAAGAGGATAGATAGTTATATTTTGAAAGATATTTAATTAGGCGTGTGTTTAAGAGTCGTTCTATTATTTTAGATATAGAGGGTAAGACTGAGATAGGTCTGTAGTTTGAGGGGTCTGAGCTATTACCACACTTGAACACAGGTGTTATAAGGGCTACTTTTAGGGCATCCGGAAAATGTCCCTGCTCAAAGCAAATGTTAGTTAAGTAACTTAAGATTGGGACAATTTGTTTGTGAGCAAATTTTAGGAATCGAACTGGGATGTTGTCCCAACCAGCGGCACTGTCTACTTTTAAGCCCATTAGAGTATCATGAACTTCGCAAGGGTCTGTGTCGAGTAGAGCGAAAGATGAAGCTGGTGTGTAGGATGAATTAAGATATACTGTGGGTGATGGTGTGATACTATCCGCAAGTTGCTTACCTATGTTAGAGAAAAAATTATTCACCTTGTTAATTGACTTCTGTGGGTCACTGGATATTTCCAAGAGATCTAGGCTATTCACTTTTTTAGGTTTTCGCTGGGTAATGTTATTTATAAGGTCCCATGTTTTTCTAGGATTTTTATGTGCTTTAGTAAGTTGGTCTTGGTCGTATTTCCGTTTTTGTTTTTTGATGATGCTGTTACAGTAGTTCCTGTACCTTTTGTAGGTAATTTTGAGTATCTCATTAAGCGGGTCTAGTCTCAATCTCCGTTGCATATTATTTCGGTTATGTATACAGCGTAATAGCCCAACAGTCATCCACGGCTTAAGGGTTCTGTTTTTTAATGGGATCATCTTAGTAATAGTACTATGCGTGATGCAGTCGTGAAGAATTTTAATTAGGTTATTAGTAAGTGTATTAGGGTTAGTTAGTTTTAGTAAGTCTGTTAGGTTACTATTTTTTAGGAGATCGAGGCCTTTCTCAAAGTTGACAGTAGATTTTATTTTAGTAGGTTTTATTACGTTTGCGTGGTTGTTAATTTTTAGGAAAGTCAGAAAGTGATCTGTGATAGTTGTGTGAATAATTGCAATGGTAGCGGTTTTACTGGTAGGTTTGAGCTTAATAAAGAAATGGTCAAGACAATTTTGGCCCCTTGTGGGCAGTGAGTGACCGGGAAGAAGTCCATGCATTGCCAGCATGTTCAGATAACTTAGTCTATTTGTGCGCTCATGAGATTGCTCAGATTGATTTATTATTAGATTAATATTAATGTCACCAGTGACAATTACATTTTTAGTTGAAGCAATGGTAATAAGGTGATTGTTTAGGGATTGGATAAATTCAGCAGCGTTAGCAGTTGAGGGGGACCGATAAATCGCGATTACTATAATGTCAGGGTTAATGCGGACCTCTAGGCAAGACGCATGGGTTAGTTTTATTTCTCTTATTTTATGCTTATGTGTGTTTTTAATGTAAACGACCACACCATCAGCTTTATTAAGATGATTTGTTGTTTGATGCGAATTATAGTTCGTTATTTGAGGTATGTGTTTATTTAGACTAATTCTACATTCAGTTAAAACTATGAGGTCAATATCCATTTTAAGATTTATTATGTTTAGTTGAAGGTCATCGATGTTAGAATAAATAGATCTAATATTTTGTGATACAATGGAAAATCCAGAAGAGTTAGGTCTAATATAGTTCGTAAATTCATTGAGTTCGCAGTCGAACACTTGGGCTATTTCGTGATTGTCTATGTCGTTCAAATTCTGTAGGGTGCTATCCATAATTATAAATTTTGCGAGTGCAGAAGTATGTAACTATACAAACAATTTCAGTGTGGATGAGAGTATTTGTGATTGTTATGTGTGTGTTAGATAGACTGTGTGGAAGTGATATTGAGTAGTGCATGTGTGTGAGTGCGCGATATGATAATATTATTATATAAAAGTTGTCATTTAATTCGTTAATAGGCTTGATGTTTATCTTAAAAATAGTTATATTTATACAACTCGGGTCTGTACACAAACGAGACGAATAAACGTTACAGTACAGTAGTATACAGACCATACAACGAATGTTCAACAGTAACAAAACAACAATTTGAAGTGTAATTAACCGTATAGTCTTAAGATTAATTTTGACAGTAATTAGTTTTAGACAACTAATGGCCGTACAGAACCATGACAAGTAAGGGTAACAAAAAAGTAAACAATGTAATGTGTGTGATTTTAAAATCCATAGTGTAACAGTTAGTCATTTAAGTTGCATAAGGTTGTGGACCTGTGACTCACTTGTAATGGTAATAGTAGGAAAGTTGTCATCCTTCTAAAAACACCACTATAGCCAACAATTATGTACCATTTCAGGGTTATTTTGCCATTTTATTAATCACATTACTTTTGTTCCAGAAAAATTACATCTCAGATTTGATTTCGATTTCTTCGTCCAAAAGCGAAATGGTGAAATTTACCTTAAATGTAAAAGAGATCATATCAAATACACGTATAACATCGGAAAGATGTTGTTCTTTGCTGACAATTTGTATATAGGAAAACAAGAATCAAGTGAGTATATATTTTGTAATGTTATTTTCTTATGTTTCTTTTCTCGTTAGCCTAGTGGTCCTAAGCGTGATTGCTACGCTAGTGGTCTTGGGTTCAATTCCCAGGTCTAGCAAAAAGTGTTATTGGGTTTTTTTATGAAATTCTCGGTAGCAGCTCGGAGTTTGGATTTCTGCCCGGTTATGGCAATAGATTTGTCCCCTATTACATGAGACCTAAAATATACCAGCGGACTGTGGGTGTATATTGGTACACCTCTGCCTAACCCTTCGGAGATTTTATGACTATACGGAGTGTTAAAAGACCTATCACATAGCCATTATGGGCCCACTGCCCATTAAACGCGCATCAAACTAATTAACACTAAAGAAAAATTATTGCTAGGAAACTAAATATATTTTTAGTGTGAAAAATCACTGTTTTTATGGTTTTCATTGTTCTTATAGTTTAATGCAACATCATGGCTGGGGTTGTATTTAAAGTTTGGTCGTAATATTTTTTAATTACTTTCATGTAAAAAAAAAAATACATCATTGACCTTCAATATCTCGGTAGCTGGAATATTTTCTGGTACGGTCCAGAATAAAACATATATCGCAAAGATGGGAACAACTTGAAAATTTTGGCTTCATTATCTATTTATTTAAACTTTATGCAACAAAAGGTACAAAGGCTAACTTAATGCCCTAGGCATTCTCTTCCAGTCAACCAGTGACTAGTGTCTTTTTGCAACCATTGTTTATGTTTGACAGAAAATAGTAGTAGAGCTCTTTGTGAAGGAGCTCGTCCGGGGTAGTACCACCACCATACCTATTTCTGCCGCAAAGCAGCGTTGCTGTGTCCCGGTTTGAAGGGTTTGGGTGCCGATGAAATTACAGGCACATAAGACATTTCAACTTTTTTAAAACAAACAACAAGTTGAAATGATTAACACCAAGAAAATAAATGAATATAAATATATCTATTTTTAGGTTTTGCTACATTGTCAAATCGATTAAACGCATATTTAGTGCTTTAGTTTCCGAGGCCAGTTATTTATAGTTTAATATTTAGCGGCACAAACTGCATAGCTTATAATGTCAGGTTGTGTGAAGGCAAAGTAATTAGCATAGAGCCAATAGACACATTAGTATTTTTGCATGCAATTGTTGAACAGGCAATTTAAATGGAATTTATTCAACAAGTTGTAAAGGCTGTTAATATTATTCTTCGGTTTCGGAAAGCGAATTAAAATTAATCCATCACTAGTTTCCGCTCGCGACTGCGTCCGCGTGGCTTATTTCACCCGCGTTACTGCTCAGCCCCCGTGGGTCGTAGCGTGATGTTATATAGCCTATGTGACACATTAATAATGTAGCTATTTATTGATGAAAATATGGTTAAAATCGGTCCAGTAGTTACGGAACTTATTCAATAGAAGTAAACAAATAAAAAATCTTTCTTCTTTATTACAAGAAAACAGAGAGAAAAAGAGAATATTATTTTAAGCATGCTTTTTAAGAGCATCGTATGTCAGTATCTTAACTAATATCATCTTAGATCATGCATCACCATCGTAGTTGCCCGTCATGCACAACCATCTGCCCCATCCAAGACTTAAATAAGCCCAATGATAGTGCTGTACAGGTTGCTTATTACGGGCAAAATTGAATAAGAGTCAAAACCACGAAAAAAAACCTTATATGTATACAAATTTTAAAGGATTTTTTTCAGTGTTTCTACATACCATGTCATCTATATTCCTCGAAGGGTTAGGCAGAGACGTGGTGTTTCTGTCTCACAGAGTTAATAATGTTGCTGACTCTATACTGCAATTAGTAACGAAACAACTATAATTAGTACTCACAACAGTAGCACGTCTTGTTTAGGGTTAAAGATCAAACAGTTCAGGGTTAATTACACGCAACGTCTTAGTTGTTTATAGCACACTATATTTAACTGCATTGCCATAAAGAAAACTGGTTGTGTTATTTATATGTTACTAGCTTTTGCCCGCGACTTCGTCCGCGTGGATTAGTAGTTCCTGTTCCCGGGGGATTTCTGGGATGAAAACTATCCTATGTCCTTTCTCGGGTCCCAGACTATATCTGTACCAAATTTCATTGAAATCGGTTTAGTGGTTTAGGCGTGAAGAAGAGACAGACAGACAGACAGTACTTTCGCATTTATAATATTAGTACGGATAATAATTATTAATTGTTAGTTAGTTCTAAAAATAGTTGTTTTGGTCGGGCTAGCATGAATGTGTTTCTAGTAATTATATGTGATTATTCTACTTATCATACCGGGCTGTTGTTTTTTATTTGATTTATAGATCTAAGATAGATAATAAATTACAGTCGAAACATGATACTTAACCGAGATTATTTTCATTACATATTAAATCTTGAATCATTCTTATTTTTTTTACACAAGCTATAAAATGCACAAAAAACATCTTATATTATTTTTAGTAACACAATTTACGCGCTTATACTCGAAGATCTGAGAGATGCCAAATCTGCGTCATTTAAGTACAGCTCAAGTGTTGAGGATACATAGAAGGATTTTTTTTTTTATTGACGGGAATTCTATAAAAAAAAACTAGATTCACTGATAGGTCCTTTTTCAAGAACCAGACTTCATAGGTACAGACGCCAGCACATCAAGCTTCCCGAAACTGTAAAATTTTCGCAATCAACTTTGAACCATATGCTACAGCGATAAAGTTGAAAATCTATTAAAGAAATTTGGCAGATTGTAGTAGCTTGATGTGCTGGTGTCTGTAGCATACACACTTTCGTTTAAATGAGACACTTGATTTTTATGTATGTTTTACAGGATATTTTTAGTGTGTGTGTGTGTGTTTCTGACCTAATTTGTAACTTTTACAGGCAAACTCGTGACTAGACTATTGAATGAAAACTGGAGAGTTCTGCTGTCTACGTTTGGCAAACCTGTCATGGACAAAGCTATGGACTATGTGTATATATTCCTCCATGAGTTCTTCGAAACTGTTCCTGCGAAGCATTACATTTCGGATGACTTGTCCCAATATGCAAGAGACGAATAGTTCGCGAAAAATATCGAAAATAAAAACAGTATATTTAATGCCTGTGGTAGTGTAATAGTTAAATTAATTATGTACTAAATGACGGATGTAAAAAGACACTTAAGGAGGCTAAAATAATTATGTTTTTAATAACCTCCACAATCTCTGTACTATTGCATGTGTAAGCACAATGTTGTGCTTGCGTTACAATATACTGTGATTTTACACGCCAAAAAAAGAAATGTATAGTAAGGCAATATGCGCAGTTATCGGATATAAGAAGTGTCTTTTTATACCCCGTAGGCAGGTACTTTTTGTCCAATATGTTTAAGTAATAAAATATGTTTGGCACATTCTAGTTTTATTTTTATATAACACAAAAAATCATTTGGTTAATAAACTTGGCTGCATAATCAACCTGTTTATTTATACATCTTAGTTAAACAAAAAAGAATTGAATCTATTAGGAAAGTTTTATCCAATTAAAATGTCATAGACTCTATTATACATAGTAGCAAAATTACAATTAACTTATGGGTATTTTCATATACAGAATTTAATTTAATTGTTAATTTTTAAAATATATTTGTAAATAATAATTCAATTACAAAGTGTGTACAATTTATAAAAAAAGAAGCTCGTAGCTTATTAACAAAACTTATCCGCGTCACTGTCAATGGGGCAATGCTGCCGGCGTTTTGGCAGCATTGCCACGTTGTATGGCAATGGTATGCCGATTTGTTGGCCCAAGAAAAGGCCTCCTTGTCATAAGTAGTCAACCAGTTGCTTGGCGATGTCCCGAAAAACTAGACGAGCGATCGGACCATGGCCCTAATGTTCAAAAAAAAAACTATAAAGAAAATATTACATACATACATACCATACATTTATATAAACTCACGCCTTCTTCCATGGGGGTAGGCAGAAACCACGGAACGCCACCTGCTACGATCCTCACATACTCCTTTCGCCTCGTTCACATTCGTACATCTAAATCAAGGAAAATATTATCCAATTAAAATGTCATAGAAAACACTACACTTAGTCGCCAAATACAATTGTATTTTGATTTATCAGAATTGAATAAAAACACTATGTAATCAAACAAATCATGTCTAAAACAGATGTACAAAACGGAGACAGATGGGTTAACCATACATTTGAACATTGTCCAACATTGTCCTCACTGTTCATGACATTTGTGGCTAACAAACGGTTTTACGAGCTAAATAAAAAGGGTGAAATCATTTAATTTTGTAATTTAAAACAAAAAATAGAAGCTACAAAGGAACACAAACGATATAGGAATTTGTTTTCGTTTTAGATAAAAAACTGGTACATATTTTAAGGTAAAAACCAGTCATATGTTTGGCTGTTTCTAGAAAATACAAACTCAATACATCGTGTTTTCCTTTACTTGTTTTTGGGATCCGTATAATTTTTAAATTAATTTATTTGGCGAACCACAAGCCTGCAAAACCTTACAACAAATTTTTATGGAGTTTAATTAATTTATTGATCAAAATATGTCTAGAGTAGGTATGTGAATGGCACGATCGAGAAATTCTAATATTTATATTGTTTTTATTAACTTTATGCAGCTTTGGGTATCACTGTGACCATTGCTGATCTATTGTGATTGCATGCTTTTATGGTTAGAAATCGCTACCAAAACTAGTAGCTGTGATGAAGGAGGATCAGCTTTAGGGCTATCTTCATGATTTCCCCAAATGATGAGAACTTAGATCCAAAGTCGAATACAAAAACTTGAGATATAAAAACACAGCTTCAATTATACAAACTATAATTTTAACATTAATAATGATCCTAGAAAATTAACAAAGAATTTAATTACTTTATAATGTGTGTTTATTTATTCCAATTCGCTATAATACACGAACAACTATAAGGTTCGTTTGCCACAAGATGTTGGGATTCATGATGCGTGAACGAAGCGTGGAATATTAATTAATTTGCCAGGTAGATGTTCAGTCGTTCACTGAGGAAGTAGTTTTGAGGGTTTTTACTTAAATATGTAAATTAAAATGTAGTAATGAGACTGAGAATCATTGTTTTGGACATCCGTATCTGTTTAGATTTTTTACAAATTCCGAGGTAAACATTAAACTTCTTCATAGTCGGCAAGTACAAAGAATCAGTAAAATTGGTTGGCAGTGACTTGGTCTATTCTGTATAAATCTCGCTAAATGAATTTGGGTGGAGTAACCTTGAGGTGAGTGACAGCTTAGCTCAAGGTCACTGAGCGGAGAGAGATTTTTACAGAATAGCGCTCGCTGTTACTAAACTTATGTGAAAATAAATAGGAAAATTCTTCTGAAATAATTTTTGATGAATCTAAGAGCAGCAGTTTTGTAATTGCTGCGTTTTCTTATCCTGCATCTAGTCTTTTAAGCATTACGACCATCTCTTTTGTTTATAATTGTCCTATGGAAATAAGTAGAGGAAGATTTTGTATGTCAATTAAAATGAACATATTTACATTCTACTTCCGATTTAGTAGTCGGAAGTAGATATAAATGCGAAATTGTGTAAGGATAGAGATGGATGCTGACCGGAATTATCAAAATATTTTTTTTTAAAGCCGCTTTGCTCATTATTTAATAAATTACTCATAATTATGAACCCATCATTTATCGTCATTAGTTTTATAATAAATATTATTATTTGACGACACGGTTGGCGCAGTTGGCAAGCGATTGGATGCAGCGCTGCTGAGTCCGATTCCAGCATAAAGCAAATTCTTGTACGGCCTACCGGTAGTTGTTCCGGGTCTGGTCATTTGTGTACTTATGCAAGTTTCGGTAAATGTTTGTAAATGTACCTATTTATAGGATACTAGCTTATGCCCGCGACTTTGTTCGCGTGAATGTACATTACCAGGTAAGTTTTTGCATTGAACCCTAATTCTGTGTCTGAAATAAAAGTAGCCTAAGTATCTTATAACCTCAGCTATCTGCCCTCAGAAATATAAAAAACAGGAGAAGTGGCAAGGGGACGTGTCCGTGTCCGCGCGACAAACTTTCATCCCCTATTTTATCCCATTGGGGATAGAATTGATCAAAATCCTTTCATGCAGGTAGATGTTATGACGTAGGCATCCGCTAAGCCTACGTCATAACATCTACCTGCATGCCAAATTTCAGCCCAATCCGTCCAGTGGTTTGGACTGTGCGTTGATAGATCACTATGTCAGTCAGTCAGGCAGTCAGTCACCTTTGAGTTATATATATTTAGATTAGATGAGAGATATTCTTGTGGGGCAATGTTTTTATAGAAAACTAGCTGACCCGCCACGACTTCGTTCGCGTGGTATCCTACCCCTACCCTACCCTACCCCTACCTTACCCGTACCCTACCCTACCCCTACCCTACCCTACCCTACCCCTACCCTACCCCTACCCTACCCCTACCCTACCCCTACCCTACCCCTACCCTACCCCTACCCCTACCCTACCCCTACCATACCCCTACCCTACCCCTACCCTACCCCTACCCTACCCCTACCCTACCCCTACCCTACCCCTACCCTACCCCTACCCTACCCCTACCCTACCCCTACCCTACCCCTACCATACCCCTACCCTACCCCTACCCTACCCCTACCCTACCCCTACCCTACCCCTACCATACCCCTACCCTACCCCTACCCTACCCCTACCCTACCCCTACCCTACCCCTACCCTACCCCTACCCTACCCCTACCCTACCCTACCCCTACCCTACCCCTACCGACATTGGGAGTATAGAAAATTGTTGTTTTTAGACTTTTTCAGGAATTTTTTTTTTTTTTTTTTAGAATATTTCTCTCCGTAAGAACCATCCTCGTACTTCAAGGAATATTTTAAAAAAAGAATTAGCGAAATCGGTCCAACCGTTCTCTAGTTTTGCGCTTACCAACACATTTTGCGATTCATTTTTATATTATAGACTAGCAAACTGCCCGCGATTTCGACCGCGTTGCTTATTTCACCCGCTATCACTCACGTCTTTGGTTACTGCTGTACTCCCGTGTGTCGTAGCGTAATGTTATATAGCCTATTTTACTTAAGAATAATGTAGCTATCTATTGTTGAAAAAAATTTTAAAATCGGTGCAGTAGTTTCGGATCCTATTCGTTACAAACAAAAAATCTTACCTTTGTAACAAACACATTTCTTTTGAGTACAATGTACCGAGATCTTCCGAGATTTTTATTAGTATTACATTGTAACCTAACAGGTTATTATCTCAGCATAGGTAGCAAACGTAATTGCCAGTCAATGCTGCAGTATAATAATGCGGTCAATTACATGTTATATAAAATATATGCGACACTCGTATTACGTCTTATAAAGTAGGACTTCGGTAATAATTGTATTTCTTTTTCAGAATAATTTAGGTATGGAGAAAAGAAAAGTTCAGATAGAAAAATGCTTTGCGAGAATTGTTTTAATTATTATCTAGAAATATGCGAATACTTTAGTTAACATTGTTATAAGTAGAGCACTTTCAATTTATGCGTTTGGTGCCGGACTGCTGCAGCACTGGAGCAGAGCGGGTGTCCAATGACACATTGTACCGTTTGGGGTTGGCGGAACCAAATGAAAGGGCGCTTTGTTTAGAGTTATAACTCTAAATGGCTTAAATGAATCAATTACATACTAAGTCACATTTACATGGGGAGGTTGTCATACACACACTACACACTACAACATAAAAGGTTTTCTTTTTGACTAGAATACCTACATGCAAACATTCCAGAAACTACATAATAAATACCAGAATATCATCACCATTATTATCAGCCGAACGACGTCCACTGCTGGACATAGGCATCTCCTAAAGATAGCCACAATGGCCGGTCCGTCGTTGCTCGCATCCAACCACTGTATTAACAAATACCAGAATATACCTACTTACGTACAAAAGTTACATTTTCACTTTACTCAATATTTTGATATCCTTCTAAAACTCCAGGTAGATTCTATTTATTCATTCTAAAACACACATTTAAGAGAAATAATACGGTTTTCTTAAAAAAGGAAAACAATTTACAGAGATATATTTTATGAAGTTAATATAAACACCATTCATCCAGCACAGATGTTGTATGAGCTCAAGTGGCATGCTCCCTGTCACTTCCAACCTAAACTATTTTGTTAACGTTTAACCAGAAAAAACTACATTAACAAGAAGAAATTATTTGAAATCCAACCATAACACAAAGCAACAGAGTCTTATTTTCTATAGCTTTAAAAGAAAGTTTATTCATTATTCAAATTGAATCCTGTACACCAGAAAATAAGGTCGATTTTTATACGAAGATTATTCATTATGTCAAAGATGCATCTTGTTATGTTTATGTGAGTGATTTTATTTACATTTCCCTCGGTGATATATTGTCGCGTACATTTTTCATTTGCGACGCTTTTCATGTATGTCCTTGTCAAGTGGACACTTTAGCTTTTAGCACGGAGGCTTTTTTTTTCAGTAAAATGTAATATGTTATTGTTAAAACTCGGTCTGTCGAAATGAAATATGGAGAAGAGGAAAATTCCATAAAGGGCCTTACAAGCCCCGTAATACGTGCCCTATAGGACGCGTGAGAATTTATTTTAATTGCCTTGAAAAACTCAAGATTTTCTTTTCAGCTGTAAAGTTGTTCGCTTTGTATTTCGAAATAAAGTCAAGAGCTCAGGAAAGAACGTAGTTCTGCACTTGTCTGTTGTTAAAAAGGTACCTACATCTTATTTTTATTTACATTGGAAAAAGTGCAACAACTGGAATACCTGCTTGAGTATTTCAGAAGTCCGTTCTTAGGATTTTATTACTCATCTTTTATCTTGCGTCGTGAGGACCTAATAAGTGCGTGAATAATAAAGATTTAAATTCAATTTATTTTGAGAAACAATAATAGTACATACAAAAGTAGTAGTTTATATACCTAGTTACAACTTGCACTGACGCATTTTGCACACATAGTGTAATTTAATGTTACGTAGATCTTGCTATTAAATTATATAAAAAGTTACTTACGTCATAACACATAATGTCGCCATTAAACTCCACAGAAATTATTATCAGCTATAACTAGCTGAAATTAGAGTTCAATTCAAATTACCTACACTGTTGTCAAACGATTGGTCAACTAAGATACAGTTTCAAATACGACATTCATTGAGCTGTAATATCAAACCTTATATTTTTAGTAGGAACAAAACAAGACGTGGATGCAAAACAGAACAAAGAAATCGATAGAGTCGAAACCAAATAGTACGAACACAAGTGAGAATCTTCGCGTCATGTTGACAGAAAATCAAGGGGTTTCAGTGTTTGCCTTAGATAATGAAGAGTTTACAACCTATAATTTTTCCATATTAAGTTTATAAAGCGTTGAACGTGCTAGTCTAGTACAGTCACCCAGTTTCCACTAGTGAGATACCGATGTTTAGTAAAATGCTGCAGTTATTTCTGTTAGCTGGCTCATTTATTTGTGTTTTTTCTATGGGATTACGTAAGTTTTAATTATAATTTTAGTACAATCATACAAAAAAAAAATACGATTCATAGGTATTTGGGTAAAAAATGGAATAATAGTACATTATGATACTAGTGTAGTATGTTTGTCATTACAGTCGTGGCCAGATTGCACCCCGAGCCTAGTAATAAAGAGTGTAATGACCCGCGACTGTAATGATAAATTAATCACACGTGCATTATACGCAACATTATGATCCTAAAAGCGAACCATAAGATGTCTCTTTACAAACAAGTCATCATCGTCTCCCTGCCCTTATCGCATGTTACTTTGGGTCGGCGCAACACGTTTTCTTCTTCCATGCCGTCTTGTCAGCCGTCATACTAATCACTGACTCCCTTCTCTTTCATATCATTCCTCACACAATCCATCCATCTTTTCTTTGGCCTCCATCTTCCTTTCCAAACAACTGTTTACAAACAAGTTTGTTGAAAAATAATGTTTTAAATAATTATAATACCAGCCTTATATTGTCCCACTGCATGGCAAAGGCCACAGAGAATGCACGAGCATTGATAATGACACATACCCAAGGTGGATTGGCGGTTTCAGGCTTAAATTAATTAAATAACGATATTTACCTGCATCGATGTCATCGATGTGCAAAATAAACTTAGAAAGTACATAAGAATTAAAAGTGTCACTTTAGTACTCGTCTGGTACCGAATCATGTAAAGAATATAAACATGCATATAAAGATTCATAAACTAATCATGCAAAGAATTCGAACATTCAATAAATATAGTTTTAGTTTATTAACACCATAAATTATATTTTATATTCTAAAACTATCTACTATAATTACTATTCCAATAAATTGCTAACTATAACCTTCAGCCACTTTGCAATATAACCAAAGGTCAATTCTCTTAAATAAAAACGTTCAAAAACTAGTCGTAATCTCATCTCACCGACAATTAAATGTCAAAAACTTCTTAAATATGTAGGTAAAACAGAGGTAATTTTGACACCTTGACAATGAGATTAGCAAATTACTGAACGTTAATAAAAGTTAAGAGAATTGCCCTCCAGACTACCTTCAGAGAACACGAGGCAGATGAAAAATACCCACGCACGAAATACTAATAATAATAATACCAGCCTATTACTGTTCCACTACTGTGCCTATTACTGTGTTACTTACTGTTAGGGCGCTTTCAATTTAGACGATTGGTGCCGGACTGCTGCAGTCCGGGTATCGTACTGCGCACGGGCGGTTATGATTTTTCATACAAAATGTCTCGACGCAAAGTCGTGCGACAGCAGTGCGGCGCACGTCCGTTGGCGGAACGGCAACAACCTGTCAGTGTCTCAGCTCAGTCGTTGTTCGCTAGTGCTGTGAACGCATCGTGTTTCTTAGAAATTCGATCGGACTGCAGCCGCGTATCTCTTCAAATAAGACGATTTACGTCGTACTGCTGTCGTCCGGCAGCAGTACGGCTCATGGCCGTAACAACCGTGCGGCAGCAGTCCGGCACCAACCGTCTAAATTGAAAGCGCCCTTAGGTTGTGGGTTCGCAACCGGGCACGGGCAAGTACCACTATGATTTTTTCTAATTCATATGTACTTTCTAATTTTATCTTGGACTTCATTGACATCGGTCACCATGTCAGAGGCCCTTGTGGCGGTTTAGAAACTCTGACACTAGAGTGTGTGGGGTCGTTAGACCTTACTGCCCACACGATAAAGAAGAAGAGACTGTCCCACTGTACGGCAAAGGCCTCTTCTCATACAGAGAAGGCACCGGGGCTGCGGGTTGTTCGAAAGAGATACCGCGCCCCCGGAACGCAAAGGGCACAAGAAGGAACATGGACGGGTTTTAGTCAGTAAAAGTCTGACACTTCCTCCCGCCCCGCCCAGGGCGGGGGAAGTCATTTGACGATTTCCCATCGGTAAAAAAAAATACAGAGAAGGCACGAGCATTGAATTCAGACTTATATTCATTAGAACTCCAGGTTTCCTCACGATGTTTTTCCTTCACCGATGTCAGTGGTGTCCAAGATAAACTTAGAAAGTACATATGAAAAAGTCACATTGGTAATAGGGCGTGCCCGGTTGCGAACCCCACAGCCTGGTGCATGAGAGGCGGGCGCCTTAAACACTTTTTTTATTGAATGGGAAATTATCAAATGACTTCTCCTGCCCTGGGCGGCGCGGGAGGGAATGTCAGTCTTTTATTGACTAAAACCCATCCATGTTCCTTCTTGTGCCCTTTGTTTTCCAGAGGCGCGGTATCTCTTTCGAACAACCCGCAGCCCCGGCAATGCCTAACCACTGGGCCATCAAGATATTACTTCTAATACACGAAATACTAATATTATTAAACTATTTCAGCCTCATTCATAGCGTCATGTTCAAGAAATGATCCAAACCTAAATGAATGTGCTTTAAAATCAGCTCGGGACTCTATTCATCAGTTTTCTTTGGGAGATACAGAAAGAGGGCTTAATCCCTTGGACCCTTTGTATGTAGCAGAAATGACGGTATACATTCCTAATAAGCAAGGATTTAAGGTCGTATTCAAGGACAACTACTTTACGGGGCTCTCGAAGATGCATATGGAGAACTTACAGTAAGTTTATTCTATTCAGTTCATAATAGCTATTCAGTTAAGACAGGCCATTTGACCTATAACATTCCCACAGCACTAAGTATCTATCACGCACAATCTATACTAATACTAGCTTTTGCACACGACTTCGTCTGCGTAAATGACGGTTATCAAGGATGTTTCTGTACACCTGATGACGTATAAAATATGTAAAATTTCAGGATGATTGGTTCAGTGGTTTAGGCGTGATAAGATAACAAACAAACAAATAAATTTTAGTTTCGCATTTATAATATTAGTTAGGCTAATATTAGCTAGTATCTTAAATTTCAGTACTATCTAGCTATACCCCGCGGTTGCACCCGCATTTATTTGTCTTTGGGTACTGCTCCACTCCCGTGAATCATAGCGTTGTGATACCCAACCCACACAATTCCTCATGAACCTGGCTATAATTTATAAAAATATATATTTTCCCAATAGGACTGGTAGTTCCAGAGATTAGTGCGTTTAAATAAACAAACAAGAAACTCTCCAGCTTTATTGTATAGGTATACGTACAATCTCTTCAAATTGCAGTTAGCTAATTGTTTCCAAGTATTGAGAGCCATTCATATCTGATTTGCACTAATCATTGGGTATAGAAATGCTCAGTCATTTGGTACTACACAATGTTTGCGTTGCTAGATACGAGTAGTTTAACTGTCATTGTTTATAATCATCCATTTAATGATACATTATAGCTGAAATAATATGATGGAGTGGCTTATTTAATAGCTTAGTTTGTAATAGTATAAGTAATAGTAGGTTTGAGCTCGAACTGGTAAACTACTTAGTAACTTTTTTTTCTGGGGTGAAAAATCCTCATGCATGTCCAACACCCTGGGGGCGGAGGGATCTGTCAGACTCTTACTGACTAAAAACCTCTCCAGATAACCAGATTCAGGTCGAAATCAAAATCAAATCATTTATTTCAAAAATAACAAAAAGGCAACACTGAACGTCATTTACAAGACAAAAAAACTATAATTAAGAAAAACATACATACATACATAAACTCACGCCTTTTTCCCATGGGGGTAGGCAGAAACCACGGACCGCCACCTGCTACGATCCTTACACACTCCTTTCGCCTCGTCCACATTCATACATCTGGTCATACAAGCACGCCGGTTACGAGTACTGCGCACCTGACCTTTCTGAAGAACCTCACCGATAAGGTCAAGGTAGGTCTTTCTAGGGCGTCCCCTCCCGGCATTGCCCCTCACATCTGCCATGTAAATCCCTTTTGTTAGTCGCCTTTCACTCATCCTCTCAACATGACCGAACCCTCTAAGCATACTCTTTTCAACCTTTGTCACTACATCCTCTTTTAAACTGCAACTCTGTCGTATAATTTCATTCCTCACTCTATCATTCAACGTTACACCACACATACTTCGCAAGGAACGCATCTCCACAGCATTAATCCGACTTTCATGCCTCGTTTGCCATACCCAACATTCACTTCCATACGTAAGTGTAGGCACCAGCACGCCATTGTGCACAGCTAGTCGAGCCTTTTTGGACATCGACTGGTTGGTTACAACCGCATGTATAGCACCATTCACTTTATTTCCCGCATTTACTCTCCTCTCCACATCAGCATCAATCTTACCGTCTCTTGTAAACATACTGCCCAAGTATACAAACTCATTCACTTGCTCCACACTCACATCATTTATTCTCACATCACATACCGATACATCCTCTTCTCTTTCAAAAACCATCACTTTCGTCTTATTTACATTTATGTTCATCCCTTTCCTCTTAAACGCTTCATTCATTAATGTTACCATGTCTTGCAACTGCTCCGCCGACGATGCAAGAAGAACTTGATCATCTGCGTACAACAGGCATTTGACAGGCAACTCATTCATTCTTAATCCACTCTCACTCTCTCTTAAATCTGTCAAACAACTATCCATATATATGTTGAACAGCCAAGGAGACGCTACACAGCCCTGTCTTACACCTCTTGAGATGCAAAACCAGTCAGTGTATGCCCCATTTATCCTAACACAAGCACTGGAATCTTTATATAAAGATTTCAGTGCTCGTATCAGGCGCCTATCCGCACCATACATGGATAGAGTCGACCATAGCTCTTCCCTCCACACACTGTCATAGGCCTTCTCCAAGTCTACGAAAGCACAGTAGACTTTCTTGTGCTTTGCCAGATGTTTTTCGGCTATGCACCTTAAGGAGAAGATCTGATCCACACATCCCATTCCCTCTCTAAACCCCGCTTGTACATCCCAAATTTTCTCATCAGTCACTCTTATCACCCTATTAATTAAAACTTTCGCATATAGTTTGCCGACAACGCTTAAAAGACTAATGCCGCGGTAGTTTTTACACTCCTGTTGCGAACCTTTACCTTTATACAGTGGAACAATAACAGCCTTGCACCAGTCATCCGGTACATGGCCATACCTCCAACACATATTAAAGATAAGGTGCAACAGGCTTGCTACCACCCCGTTACCATTCTTTAACATTTCGACAGACACTCTATCATAGCCTGCAGCTTTAAATATGTAAATTAAAAACTTTCATACCTCTCAATGCTCTTACAATCTCATCCATCTTTATTTCATTCTCTTCTTCATCTATCTCTGAGTTTGGGTCTTCAAAACTGGCTTCCGCCCAGTTGCCCACTCCTTGCACACTATCGTGATCACTAAACAACCTTTCAAAATATCCCTTCCAGCGTTCCAAAACCTTACATTCTTCACTTAATAAGCATCCATCTTCTGCTCTTACAACGTTCATACTTGATGTTCCTGTCTTCCCTCGAGCCAATCTTACCTGTTTCCAGAACAGTTTAACATTGGCTCTGAAGTTATCAGCGAACTTCCTGTTATACTTTTCTTCCTTCTCATCCTTCTTCTTTTTTACAATCTCTTTCACTTTCGCTTTCATTTCGGTGTACCTTTTCTTCACTCTTTCTAAATCATCTGTCATATCCGTTGCCTGATTCATTCTACTTTGGGCCTTACAGGCTAACACGTTTAGCCATGCCTCTTTCTTCTTGTTTACAACCTCTTTCACTTCACCATCCACCCAAGAATCATTCGTCCTACTTCCACATTTCCTTCGTGCTAGTCCACATACAGTCGTGGCCACTTGCACCATACTGTCCCTAGTCATATCCCAGATTTCCTCTAAACTGTAATCATTCATACTATCAAATACCTTATCCGTCTTCTCTTTTACTTTTCTCTTATATTCTTCTTTTACTTTTGCTTCTTGCAGTCTTTCTACTTTTATTCTTTCTAGAGAGGTCACAGGTACTCGAGCTCGGTGACGCCAATGCTTGAATAGACCATCTACCCGACACATTACCAGATAATGGTCAGTTCCAACATTAACACCCCGATATGCTCTTGTATCTGTAACCTTACTCTTCAATCTTTCATCTACAATTACTAAATCAATTATACTTCTACTATCATGCCTTTCCCACGTATACCTGTGAATCTTTCTGTGATTAAACATAGTGTTCATCTCAGAAAGGTTCTTCTTCACACAAATCTCAAGCAAATTCATACCATTCTCATTTACTCTATCATCTCCAAATGCACCTAACACTTTCTCGTACCCATTCCTCTTTACACCTACCCAGCCATTAAAGTCACCAAGCATTACAATCTTCTCGTTCGCCCTACACCCATTTACTATACCTCTTAAACTATCCCAGAATTCTTCCCGCTCCGAAAGTGAGCTTCCCATATCGGGTGCATATACGCACAAAATAAAGATAGGGTTTAGACCCACTTTGGTTCTCAGCCACAGAATTCTTGGACTAACACACGCATAATCTTTCACACATTTCATCATCCGCTCTGAGAGGACAACCCCCACACCCTGACAGGCCCTATGGGTCTCATGGACGCCGGACCAGATAGCGGTCAGGGAACCATGTTGGGATATGTCCACTCCCTTTCTTTTTGTCTCATTCACACATAGCACATCTATTCTTTTATCTTTCACTATCTCGCATACTTCATCCATCTTATCTTTTATCCCTCCCTGCACATTCAGCGTAGCTAAGCGACATTCCGCAGCTCGCTTTTCGCCCCGTGAGAAACAGTGACGTGGTGTGTGGCGAGTATCACCGCCGCCTCCGAGATTTGTTTTTTTAAATGTTCTCATTTTGTTCCCACGAATAGCAAGGGAAATAAAGTGTCCACCTCTGCAGAGCCCCGCTTGCAGAGGTAAGGCAAATAGTGCCTGGGGGGGCCAGGTCCCAGACAACCGGCACGCTCGCGGCTAGGCTCTCCCCTAGTCATGCAGCTCTCGGCACGGCTACCTTAGCTTGGAATGTAGCTATCAGATTGGAGGTCTAGCTATTGCCTAAGAAAAACAATTAATAATTAATTTAGAAGCTTAGTACCTATGCGTTATATGACGCATACGACGACGTCCTGACGGACGGGCCTGTTGGTCTAGTGGTTAGTGGCCCTGACTGCTAAGCCGGAGGTCGTGGGTTCGATTCCCACCCAGAACAAACTTTGTGTGATGAGCATGATTGTTTGTTCTGTGTCTGGATGTGATTTATCTATAATGTGTATGTATTTATAAATTATGTAAGTATGTATATCAGTTGTCTGGTTACCATAACACAAGCTCTGCTTAGCTTGGGATCAGATAGCCGTGTGTGAGTTGTCCCAAGATATTTATTTATTTATTTATATAATATCACGCTACGACCTACAGAAGCGAACCAATAACCAAGGACGTAACTAAACGCGGGTATAACCGTTGGTACAATCATAGTTTTAAATTCGTTACTAAAGCTACTAGATTAATTTCTTTATATGAATATAAAGAGGTCAAATACTTCAACATTAAACTTCAAATCTTGATTTGATGATCTAATAGGTTAGTTTATTTAGTGTTGGGGGTGGACTGTATATATTACTTATTCACAAGATATTAAAACTTCAACAAAACCGAAATAGACTTTTATTCGCACATTTAACAAAATTACACACAAAATTACAGTATTACACTTAGTACATTAGATGAACGACACTATGAACGTACAAGAGGTTCCGTATTCTATCGCGACTTCAAGGTGACTACGACTAGCTGCCCGCGCCGCCCGTTTATATGTGTTTTACACGGGAGCGCGGGTAGTGGCCGGATCGGTGTTTAAATCCACGCTGATCGGGCTTCTCGCCCAATCGCGCCCGACTCGGCCCGGGTCGCTCGTCGACGTGTAGCGACCTGTCGGCCGCTTGAGGTCAAGATAGCCGCGACAGGTCGCGACCCGTCCGCTTCCTTTGTTCATCCTCGCGACACGTCGAGACCTGATCGCCGTTCGTGGGTGCGATCGCCCCGACGTGTCACGACCCGTGTACCTTTGTTGTGGTAATATCCTACTTACTTAATGATAAGGTAGTAACATATATCTTTATTTAAACTTATATAAACAATCATCCTTAAACCTAACCCGTCGTCCGTATCATTCTCCCCCCGGCGTAGCTCGCGCAGCCTCTTCTGCCTTCAGGACGACGACAAGCTTCTTCGTAGGGCGCCGGAATGTGCCCGTGCGGGTCCGCACATCCGCGACCCTGGTGCCTCCATCTGGTCCCTGGTAGGTCCTCTCTACGATGCCCATGGGCCATATGTTTCTGGGCAGAGCTCCGTCGACCACAAGGACCACGTCGCCAATCTGCAGCGGTCGGACGTTATTGGTGGGTTCGCCCCGTGGCACTAGTAGGGGCAGGTACTCCTTCGTCCAGCGTCGCCAGAATTGGTCGGCAAGCGCTTGACTGGCCCTCCATGTCCTGCGGTCGGATTCATCGCAAGGCCCCGTGGTGGGTAACCCGGTTGAAGAGCCCAGCAAAAAATGGTTCGGGGTGAGGGCCTCCGGGTCATCAGGGCTCACACTGACGTGTGTTAAGGGGCGTGCGTTCGCGGAGAATTCCGCCTCTGCGAGCAAGGTTCTCAGCACCTCTTCTGTCGGTGCCTTTTCTCGCAGTGTGACGCTGAGGGCGGTCTTTATTGTTCTGACCATTCTTTCCCAAGCGCCACCTTGGTTAGGAGCCCCGGGTGGTATGAAGCGCCACTCCATCCTGTTTGTTAGCCCCGCGTCTTTCAGGGCCGGCAACCATTCTTTGTAAGCCGTTTGTAGCTCTTGGTTGGCTCCTCGGAAGTTCGTCCCATTATCCGAGTACATGAGCCTCGGCCATCCTCTTCGCGCTGCCATTCTCCTTAAGGCCATAATCGCAGAGTCTGTGGACAAGGATGCCACGAGTTCCAGGTGCACCGCTCGGCAGGTGAGGCACGTGAAGAGTGCACCCCATCTCTTTTCCCGGCGGCGCCCTATTTTGACCATCATGGGTCCGAAATAGTCCACGCCACAATTAGTGAAGGGGCGGTGGAATGGGTCTAGGCGGGCTTGCGGCAGGTCTCCAGTGGCCGGTGCGTTTGGCGTGGCCTTTCGTCTCCGACAAAAGGCGCAGTTCTTCTCTACGGCGCGTACAGTGGGTCGAAGATGGATGACCCAGTACCTCTGCCGTAGGTCGTTGGTCACGCGCTCACGGTTGGCGTGCCCGGCCGCGCAGTGTTCGCGCAGCACGATGAGCTTCGTCGTTTGGCGGCCGTCTAGTATAATCGGCCTCTTTGTCTCCTGCGGTGCTGCCGACGCTTCGATGCGGCCTCTTACCCGCAGGAGTCCTCCTTCGTACACCGGATCCAGTGGGTAAAGCCTGCTCGTTTTAGGAAGGGGGCGAGCAGACTTCACTCTCTTTACGTCCTCGTTGAAGCTCTCTCGCTGGGCTTGTTGCAAGAGCTCTTTCTCTGCGCGCTGGATATGTCTGTATTCCAGCCCTGTTGCGGCGTGTCGGCACATGTCGATGAAGGCGAGTGCCCTTGCTGTAGCTCTTACTAAGGTCTCATATTTGGAGAAGCGGCTAGGGTTTGGTAGCCAGCTTTCTTTAGTAGAACCCTCGATAACATGGAGGACTTCTTCTTCCTTGTCTTCATTGTTCGTTGTTTCGCTTGGCCATTGCTCCTCAGGGGAGTATAGGAAGCAAGGCCCTCGAAACCATCTATCATTCGCGCTGATTGGCGCGTTAGTCAGGCGGGTGGCGTCGTCAGCTACGTTTAACGCTGTCGGTAGCCAACGCCAATCTTCCCTGGAGGTCAATTCACCAATCTCCCCCAATCTATGCGCAACAAAGGGCGTATAGCGGCGAGTGTCGTGCTTAATCCATTGCACGACCGTCGACGAATCGGTCCAGTACGTAGTCTTACCGGCCTCCAAGCGATGTTCCTTGCGTATGGTGTCCGCAAGTCTCGCTCCTAGTACCGCTGCCTGTAGCTCCAGCCGGGGAATAGTTAGCGCCCGGCGGGGTGCCACCTTGGCTTTGGCGGCGACGAGCACGACGCCTATGGTTCCATTAGCGTATTCTATTCGCCAGTAGGCAACAGTCGCATATGCTTGTTCGCTTGCGTCGCATAGGATATGGAGCTCTATGGTCTTGTGTTCCCCTGCCATATAGCTCCTGGGCAATCGAAGCCGTGCAATGTCGGCGAGCTGTGAGAGCCAGTCCGAGAACAGCTCATTTTCTTCTCCCGGGATGACTTCGTCCCAGGACATCGGTAGGCGCCACAAACTTTGTAGTATTATTTTCGCTCGTATGGTGAAGTGGCTCAGCAGTCCTAACGGGTCGTATACTGACATGACTGCACTGAGCGCCTCTCTTTTTGTCGGTGCTCTTTTTTGGCGTCTCACTTCAGTCGGAACCCGGCTCATAGTGGTATTGAAGCCGAGTTCATCTTGTTCTGGGTTCCAGTACAGCCCGAGTATTTTATTATCGGGCTTCTCGTCGCATAACTGCGTGGGCGTGGTAGCGTGCAGCTCATGTGGAACGTCACGCAGCACTGTCTTCTCGTTGGCATTCCATCCTCTCAGAGTGAACCCGGCGACTGCATGTACCTTTATGACTTCTTCTATAGCCCTCTGAGCTTCTTTCACATTGTGGTAACTCGTTACCAGATCGTCCATGTAGTGGCTTTGTTTTATTGCCTCTAATGCTCGGGGATATTGGTCACCATGTATGTCCGCGTTTAGGTTACGGACATAATGGGCCATGTAAGGTGAGCTGGCAGCGCCAAATATCATACTCGTCATCTTGTATGATCTCGGAGGGCTTGTCCGGTCGCCGCCTCTCCACAGGAACTGCTGTGCCGGTTGATCTTCGGGTCTGATCTTAACTCTGAGGAACATTTCTTGGATGTCCGCTGTGACTGCTATCGCATTTTCCCGGAATCGAAAGATGATGCCCGGGAGCGATAGCAAAAGGTCCGGCCCTTCTAGCAGTTCGTCATTTAGGCACACGCCATGACTTCTCGCCGCCGCATCAAACACTAACCTCTGTTTGCCGGGCTTGTTTGGGTTCTGCACGGCAAAGTGAGGCAGGTACCATGACATAGCGCTCGTTCGTTCTGAGCCGTCACATGGCACCGCGTACCCCTTCTTCAGCAAGTTGTCGATTTGCGCGCTATATTGTTTAGCGAACTCGGGTGATGCGTCCATCTTCTGCTCCACCTTATGTAATCGGCGGAGCGCGGCGTTATAGCTGGGTGGCATGGTGACGTCATCGCAACGCCATGGTAGTCCGACTTCGTAGCCCCCCTCTATCTTCTTCGTTGTCCTTTTGACAACAGCGATTGCTCGTCTGTCGGCGTCGCTTACGCGTGGTTCGCGAGCGACACCGAGTGCTTCTACTTTAAAGTGGGCTTCCACTAAATCATGAAGCCGCTGGTGTTCGTGCCGTTCTTTGTCACTCTCGAACAGATGTAGCACGTTGTCTTCGTTTATTAAGACGTTTCTTGGTGCGGTCCCATGTATCACCCAGCCCAGCTGCGTTAGAGATGCAGCCGGCTGGTTGGGGCCGCCAACTCGCAGTTCACGTGAGACGATACATTCCCAGTGGTCTGTCCCCACTAGAAGCCCCGGGCGTGTGGTTTGGTAACACACCTGGTCTTTGGGTAGGTCGCGCAGATGCTCGTACTCCAGCAGCGTGTCAGGAATTGACTGCTGGTGCAGCTTCAGGCCGTTCATGGTTCTGGCCCGAAGCTTGTGCGGCGCGCTGTCTTCCGTTATTCCTCTCACCTGTATCGTGACTGCTTTGCTGTCGTGTTCTCGGGTGTTCATGTTCACCCCGTGGATGTGCAGTGGTTGCGACACCCCTTCTGCGCCGATGCTCGTAGCCAGCCCTTCGTCGATGAGGGTGATGGTGGCCCCTTCATCAAAGAGCGCGTGGGTGCTTACCTCCCCCCGTGGTCCCGTGACAATTACAGGACACATTTTAAGGAGCACGGCCCGCGGGCCGGTGGCCGGTAGGGTGGCCACCGACATGACCGATGCCTCCTTTTCTTGTTCGTTGGTCGCTGGCTTGATTTCAGGCGATTCTCTTTCTTTATGTAGCGTGGCGTGATGAGGCCGGCGGCACTGATTCACTCCGCACGGCTTCGCCCTACATGTCATGCGCCTATGCCTTTTGCGGGCGCATTTGAAGCACACTTTTAGCTCCTTCACTAGCTCCCAGCGCTTATCCACCGCGAGTGCCTTATATTGCGGACACTGCGTCAGCTCATGCTGCTGTTTACATCTGGGGCACTGGTTATCTTCTGATTCGTCGATCGTGGTGTAGACGGTGTTAGTTTTCTTCTTCGCAATAATAGTAGGCCGAGTCTCTTTCTTGTGTGACGTAGGCGCGGCGCTTGCTGACGGGGTGTAGGTATAGCGTAACGCCCTGTCTGCTTCGCGCATCAGAAATTGTGTCAACAACACTAACTCTGGCTCGGTCGTTCCCTCATGGTCACTTGCGAAATCACACCATCTCGATCTTACATGTGGACTTAGCTTTTCGAGCACTTCTCGCGTCAACAGCGGATTCATCAAGTAACCTTTGCGATCTATTGCCTTCATTATGTATATTGTGTTTTGTAGTTTGATCGCAAAGCTATTCAAATCACTAGCCGACGTACCTGGTTTTGGCATTCTTTTCAGTTCTTCCAGCGCCTTGTCTATTATCACTTCCGGTCGGCCGAAGCATTGTTCGAGTGTTTTCATTATTATGTCCGGCTCCGTGGCGGCGTGTAATAGGGCCGCCACTGCCTCTCGTGCTTCGCCCTTGAGGCAACTCCGCAGGCGCTGTAAGTTCTCAGCCGGTGACACACTGAACATGTTAGTGGTGTCGTGGAAGGCCGCTTTGAATGGTAGCCATTCACCTACGGCACCCGAAAAGATTGGGAGATCCGTGTGCCGCAGGCGGGGCCTAGCCATCCTTTCTAAGGTCTCAGCCAACTGATCTATGCTGTTTCTATTCCTAGTTGGCGTCGGTGACCTTCCTCTAGGTACGTCAAAACGCAAGTGTTTGTCTTGACTGTCTGCCGGTCCACCAACCTCCCCCCGTGAGCTGAGAGGGTTGGTGCGCAGCCACATGTCGACCTTTTGATTGTGGTGCTCTTCTGGTTGGTCACCGTGAACGCTCTCCTCGTCTTGTATCACGGAGACGTTCACCGCCAACCTTGCCTTTACTAGGTCCGCTTCTAGTTCCAGCTCTTTACGCCGGATAGCAGCCAGCTTCTCGGCTGCTTCGAGTTCGGCCACTCTCATTCTGGTAGTCACACTCGTATTTGACCTCATCGATCGGGTCGGCGATCGTACTTGTTGCCGCTCCGACGACGGTCCCGCTGTCGCTATGTCTGCCACTCCAGTACGTTCACTCATTCCGGGCTGTGGTGAGGCCGGCGGGTCGAGCGATAATCTTCTATATCTCTCAATTCTTATTCGCTCAGCTTCTTGCCCACGCAACCGTTCTGCGTCGCTGCGCTCTTGAGCCCGTTTCTGCTCGTCAATTTCCACCTGATCGCTCTGGCTTCGTGTCACAACCATACTTAGGTCTTAGGTTTGACACTAGACCCTAACACAGATTTACGTCACAGTGTTTCAGGCGTTGATTGTCTCGCACACGAATTGTTTTTATTTAGGCACTGATTGTCTCGTTCACAGATCGTTTTTTAGACACTGAGTCAAATCTAGTTCTTTAGGTACTGAGTCAAGCAAAGATGTTTAGGCACTGAGTCAAGTTTAGGCACTGAGTATTCGTTACTCTTTCAGCACTGATTCTATGTACTTGCTAGCACTGATTCTATTTACTTTCTAGCACTGAATCTATTTACTTGCTAGCACTGAATCTATGTACTTGCTAGCACTGACTCTAATAACTTTTCAGCACTGAATCTATTTACTCGCTAGCACTGAATCTATGTACTTGCTAGCACTGAATCTATGTACTTGCTAGCACTGAATCTATTTACTTTCTAGCACTGAATCTATGTACTTGCTAGCACTGAATCTATGTACTTGCTAGCACTGAATCTATGTACTTGCTAGCACTGAATCTATTTACTTTCTAGCACTGAATCTATTTACTTTCTAGCACTGAATCTATGTACTTGCTAGCACTGAATCTATGTACTTGCTAGCACTGAATCTATGTACTTGCTAGCACTGAATCTATTTACTTTCTAGCACTGAATCTATTTACTTTCTAGCACTGAATCTATGTACTTGCTAGCACTGACTCTAATAACTTTTCAGCACTGAATCTATTTACTCGCTAGCACTGACTCTAATAACTTTTCAGCACTGATTCTATTTACTTTATAGCACTGAATCTATTTACTTGCTAGCACTAACTCTATTAACTTTTCAGCACTGACTCTAATAACTTTTTAAAAACTGATTCTAAACTATTAAGCACTGATTTTAAACTATATCCGGCTCGAAGGACCAAATGTTGGGGGTGGACTGTATATATTACTTATTCACAAGATATTAAAACTTCAACAAAACCGAAATAGACTTTTATTCGCACATTTAACAAAATTACACACAAAATTACAGTATTACACTTAGTACATTAGATGAACGACACTATGAACGTACAAGAGGTTCCGTATTCTATCGCGACTTCAAGGTGACTACGACTAGCTGCCCGCGCCGCCCGTTTATATGTGTTTTACACGGGAGCGCGGGTAGTGGCCGGATCGGTGTTTAAATCCACGCTGATCGGGCTTCTCGCCCAATCGCGCCCGACTCGGCCCGGGTCGCTCGTCGACGTGTAGCGACCTGTCGGCCGCTTGAGGTCAAGATAGCCGCGACAGGTCGCGACCCGTCCGCTTCCTTTGTTCATCCTCGCGACACGTCGAGACCTGATCGCCGTTCGTGGGTGCGATCGCCCCGACGTGTCACGACCCGTGTACCTTTGTTGTGGTAATATCCTACTTACTTAATGATAAGGTAGTAACATATATCTTTATTTAAACTTATATAAACAATCATCCTTAAACCTAACCCGTCGTCCGTATCATTTAGATTAAAATGATTTAAACCAGATATCCTTGTTGAGTGTGCATCGTGTTATGTAAGATACTCGTATAAGGTTCTATTATAATTATCAAGTATATGTGTTAGGACAGCCCCATTGCGCAAGCGTGACTGCTGAGCTCACGTGGGGTTTTTTTTTTAATATTTTTGCTTCTATTCTGACCCACTCCTGGGCAAAGGCCTCCCTCTACTCCCTTCTTCCTTCGCGTGCTAGTGCCTCATCCCTCTAGTTTTTGAGGAGTCTATTCAGTTCATCCCGCCATCTCCTTCGTAGCCTGCAACGGCTTCGACGCTATTTGTTATTGTTTTTCCATGATGAGTTTCTCAGTAGCAGCCCGGAATTTAGAAGTCAATAGTGTTACCTGCGAGTTGCGCCTGATCTCTCCTCGGTCATGTTGCATTAATTTACTATGAGAGTGAGGACGGTGTTTTTTTTTTCGGATGGGCAATCGCCAAATGACTTCTCAAGTGACTAAAACCCATCCATGTTCCTTCTTGTGCCCTTTGCGTTCCCGGGGCGCGGTATCTCTTTCCAACAATCCCGTACCCCCGACCAACCCGTAGCCCCGGTGTGAGGAATATGTGCACCTGTGTTTGCGCATACACTTAGGTCCTACAATATCTCCTGCGTAGCTAGACTGGATTAAGTTTGGCCTTTGTGCCCGAAAGTCGGTTGGGAGAATATTATTATGCTGCCTCCATTACGTAATAGGTCTGTGGGTAATTGACCAAGTGGGTACCAAGTTTTGGATATCTAAGTGACATGGGGAAGAAGATAACTCCATAATGTCACAACACCCATTAGATTGCCTATTTAGATGACATGGTAATAGTGCCACATGTCGTGAACCAAGTAGATATCTGGTTCCATTAGCGTTTTACTGCCGCATAGTTATGATTACCATAAGTAGCGTTAACAAAAGTGGTAATGGATTCCAAACATATGAATGATAGCATGAATAAATGTTGTGGATTTTTAATGTTGTACGCTTGCACAAACTTAATAAATAAAAAATATCTAAAACATTTTTTGAAGATACATGTCCAAAATAATTTTAGTTAATAAATTTTCATGTCATAAATTAGACATGCTACGTTAATTTTAAAATTATGGCCAAAAATAATTCTATAGAACTTGTTGATCGCTTTTCGGTTACCAATATACTCGTACTTGTATAATTAACGTTTAATAAAAAAACAAAGCCTTAGTCTGAAAACAACGTCTTAGTTAGAATAAGTGCTAAAATATTCTAGAAACTCTATTTTTAAGATTCGTTCCAACGAAAACATTACAAAAAATGCTATTGTTTCCAAAAACAAAAAAACATGATAGCAAAATAATATGCCTGTTAAATTACTGCGAGGCTTTTCAAGCACAAAGTCGTCGACATTAACAAATTCAATTACGTCAGCTTAATTTTTTAATTGTTTTACCTTGCTTCTGTCGCGGTCTACAATTAAAAAATCTTTTGGAGAGACATTTTCCTGCCTTTTTGAGATTTTAAGGAAGCCAAAAATAAAAGATCCTTTGTCGCTTGGTAGAGAGCAAATCTACTGCCATTTATCGGGAAATTGTACCCTGAGAAACAATGGTTTGATCGTTGAACCCAATTACAATATTCTGTTCAATTAATGCGGAAATCCGCAGTCATGCTTAAGTTATAATAATGCTAGCCTGTTATTGTCCCATTGCAGGGCGACTACCTATTCTCACACAGAAAAACACACAAAAAAAAAACGACGGGTTGCACTCCGGGAGTGCCGGCAGAAGAAAACTTGAATATTAACGTTGTGCATTTTTGATATTTTGGAATGGTTAGGGAATAATTTTGCACGAATTGCTTTAATTATCAGTATAAAAGTACTATCATTTATGTGGTAATACAATATTTATTTATTGCGCTATCAAAAAATATAAATTCGTAAGATTTTCGAATTTTTGATCAGGTCACGTGTCCTGACGCAAGTTTAATTTTTTTTACCCATTACAAAAAAAGTGTACGACGCCGCTAAAGAAGTTTTCACTTCAAAAGAAAAAGCAAGAGCATTGGTTACTATGCTTGCTCAAGGCGGATTGACGATATCTGACTTATACTTATAAGTTCAGGTTACCTTACTATGTTTTCCTTCACCGGTGTCAATGATGTCCAAGATTTTTACTATCGCTAGAACCAACAGATAACGTGTTAGTTAACGTCAGTCTTAAAAAATAAATAAATTATACACAATATTATTACCATCGACCTGGACGCGTACCACGAGGGCTGGTTCAAGGAGGCGCAGGAAAAGAACAAATGGAAGGAATTGGGGGAGGCCTTTGCCCAGCAGTGGGACAGTACGGGCTAAATAAAAAATAAAATAAAAAAATTATTACCATACTTTGCAAATTTTTCACTAATTATTTTGCCGACTGTAGAACGTAAGTCTATAATGAACTATGTGCCCGACTAACGACGACGTCATGACTCACGGACAATTAGCTTTGGGCCTTTTAATTACGAATAATATTATTAAGGCGCCTTAACTTAAAGGGTCCGTTGAAATAATTAGGCTCAGACGATGATTCATTGGGCACAAAAGGAGTAATGGTGTGAAAAACCGCGCAATGATCGCGCAAAATTTGATTCAAACTAGCCACCCGGGTTCGTTAAATGGATGCAAATACATTTTTGCATATTCATTACTTCTGAGCTTTGTTCTGCAAGTTTTCTTGTTCAGACTTAAGAACTTGGATTAAAAATGCGTGAACGTTTCAGCAGTGATTTTAAGCGTCCATTTTTTTTTTTAGTTCCTATTCAGAAGGTCAGGTTTAACATGTTAATTTGTACAAAAAAGCTGCTAAGATTAAGTTATTTAGTTTTTTGGGATAATTAAATTATAAAATATGATTTTACTTAGACAATGAACGCCAATTTTGTTTGCTTTTTGCGAACTAAAGTAAAATGTTAATTTAATTTATTGCAAAATATTCTCAACAGTATTTTGTGAACTAAAATGTTTGTTACTCTGTTATTCATTTGACATATTTAAATTGTGTAACATTTGGGCAGGAAATAATATTTTCTTTTCTTTTTAGATTCGATTTGGAAAATAAAATAATAATAGCGGATGCTTTGGTTACCCTAAATGTCAAGAACACTTACAATCTAAGTGGTAAACTAGTTGGTATACCACTTAGTTCAAATGGTGATTCTAGTATACACCTGAGTAAGTCAAGTTATAATTTTAAATGATTTTTATCCACACTTATATTTTTTATGTTTTTGACTGTAGATACTGTTGGTAATGTGGACACACGCACAACTGTTGAGCGTTAAGTCCTGGCTTCGATTTCCAGGTAGAACAAAGTGGTATTGGATTTTTCCATGAGGAGTTTCTTAGTAGTTTCCCTGCTTAGATTGCCATCCTATCGGATTATGGAAGTGCACCTGTGTTTGCGCATACAATTGTGCACTAAACTATTTTCTGTATAGTTGGCTAGCCTCCTTTAAGATTGGCTGCCATTGCCGAAACTTAGTCAAGGCAAATACTATATTAGTACTTTGTTTTTTTTTTTTTTCAGAAAACACACTTTTACTCATTCGTTTCTGGTATGAGCATGTAGAAGGACCTGACGGGAAGATTCACTGGAAAATATATAAACACGATATCAAATATGAAGTGGAGAAAGCATCTTTTAGATTGGACAATCTGTTGTTCGACAAAAATATTGGTAGGTACTATATTGAAACCTGTATTTTTACAAATAAAAATTAGGATAAACGTAGACGTGTACTAAAAAACCCTTTATATTGTATTACTATTTACTCCACTACTAACCAACTTTAGAAAAAAAAAGTACTAATTCGGTTGTCATCTCAGAACTTCGTCAATTAAAAGGTTACACTATCAGATTAGTCCCAAAGCAATTTTATAATAACTCAAAGTAACTGAAAAAAATATGTCATCATCAGTTTCCTTGTGACTTTTTCGTAGAAAAGTTTTGAATCATTTAGATAGGTACATGCATAATTTGTATACTACGAGGAAAAATTCACATAATTATCATTCTCATGTGTATAAGTGTGCCCAATTATATAACTTACTATCTTTTGCTCGACGACTTCACGCGATTGGAAGTCAAAGTCAAAGGCTGAACGAAAAACAACCCAGGTACCTGTTAATTTAGACCCTTATAGGTCAATCAGTTTTAAGATTTGATCTTTGATCAGCGAACAACCTTCCGCTTTTATAATATAAACTTGAATTAACGTAGTCACTAAAATTATTCATTTATATTAGGTAGGTACTAACATTAGTTTTTGCTAAAGGATGCAAATCGAGCCGTTGAAGGTCGTGTGTGGTTCTCGCATTGAGATAATGTAATTAATAATAAAATATGACGCACTTTTGGCTAATGAGATTAGATTTTAGACTAGGTTTTTCTTGCTTTAGAAGCACCTATGTATATTTTATTATTTATCTTTAAATACACGCTGACCAACACTACGAATATTTCCTGAATCGTAGATGCGTTTACTACTATACAAAGATACATACATAAACAGCCAGACCTGGAACAGCTATTTGTTCCGTGCGGGAATCGAACCCGCGACACGCAGATTACATATCACACACGTAGAGTATATACGAGTACATTATCCTATAAACAAAATGAAATAGAATATTTTACTTTTTGTAACTGTTCAGTGGTGTTGATCTTGCTGATCTATGTAGTGTTTGTTACCGTTTCTTAATGACTTTGGATGATAGGAAATAGATACTAAAAAGAGGAAAATAACAAACATTTTTACAAAAATTTCAATCGCCTTCTAAAACAAAAGTATTTTTCCAAATTCTAATTTTTGAAGGCGGTCGTCTTTTTTAAAATCGACACAAAATTCTTCTTCTTTATCGTTTGGGCAGTAAGGTCTAACGACCACACTCTAGTGTCACAGTTTCTAAACCGCCTCAAGGGCTTCTGACATGGTTGGACATAACCATGTCCAACCCATTCGTATTATTTATTAAAACTTTATGCACAAATGTAAAAATACACCGTACAGAGGCGGACGTAATATACCTTAGGCATTTTCTACCACACTACCTAATATTAATGCTGGGGAGTCTAGAAATATGTTTGTACTTACTGAATCCATGGTAAAAGTTTTTGTAACGATAGCCTGTCCACCCTTTATTGTAAAACGTTAAAATAGATACACTCAATTAAAACATGCCACACTAATTGAACACCATCGTTTGTGGTTCAATTAAAACTGTGTTCGAAAACACGACACATTTAGTTCACTCAATCACCTAAATTCATCCATTTATTTACTCCCAATAGAATAACTGGATATAAAAAATAATGGAGGCTTTGCTAGGCATCCTGAGTGTTAGCCAAACAAAAACCGCCACAATTTTATGATTGATCGCTGCGGAAGTATTTTGCGAACCGATAACAGAACAATTTATGACGAAAAACTTCGGCAAATGGACGGACGAATTGCATGTTTTGATGTGAATTTAGATGATTGGCAATACTTCAAATGAATGTGTAGAGTGAAAGGGTTAACACGATATATCAAAAGTTATTATTGTACATGAGGTCAGTTCTTTTGGTTGATGGTGCTAGTGTGTCGTTTCGCATGAGTAATGGTGCATTTGATTGATGCTGCTGGAAGCAATAAAGCTCTTCCTGCGCACACGAAACAAACCTACCTAGTATTTATCGCTGGAACAGAATTGTTTACATGCATCATAATATACTGAATTACTGCAAAGTGCACAAATAATTCTCAAAATTCCTGATACGGGTGTTACAAACAGAAAAAAAACTTTTAAATTCATAGTATTTCATGAAACGGAGAAAATAGGAATGCAAGGGTGAAGTGGTGTCCTTATTGGCAACATACTATATTATTACAACGTTAAAATCCTTTTCAAAGTTTCGTCTCGATTCACTCCATTATACCTATGGTTCTTGTTCATTAACCGTCCCTTACCTTGCCCCACCCAAACGTAATCCAAAATAATAAAATCAATACATGGACACATTCAAATTGTGCACCCAACACAGATCCAACAAGACTAATATTATACGTCTGAACATTCCAGGTGACCAAATCAACAGGCTTCTAAATGAAATGTGGCGTGAAATCGTCGGTGAAGTCGGCCCATCTATCTGTCAATCCCTCAGTGCGGCTGTCGTTGAGAATCTATCTGTGTTGCTGGGACAAGTGCCGTATGACGAACTGTTGCCGGAATAGAAAGGGATATTTGTTGCAAGATATTGTTAGTGTGATTAAATTATTATTAAGTGCATTTTGTGTGATGGTGTTTTGTTTTTATTGTTTTTCTATTCTCTGTAGCAGCTCAGAGTTTGGATTTGTGCCCGGTTAATGGCAATAGGCTCGCCCCCTATTAAATAGGACCTAAATATATCGGCGACCTATGGGTGTACGTTGGTACACCTCTGCCTAACCCTTCGGGGAATACAGGCGTGATGGTGATGATATTTTATTTATTTAAAATTTATACACAAAAAAAGACATCATCATCATAGGCATTCGATACAAGTCAACCAAAAAATACCCAAAAAAATATATTACCCCTAATGTTACCCCTGCGATTTCGCCCGCGTTCATTTATATCTTTGGTCATTGCTCTGCACGTGTGAGTTACAGCGTCATGTTATTTAGCCTATACTATTTCTTATGAATCTAGTTATCATAAAGATAAAAAAAGCAATCCAACTAGTAGTTCCAGAGATTAAATTCGTTTAAACGAACAGACAAAAACTCTTTAGCTTTATTATATTCGAATAGATATTGAAGGAATTTCCTGTCATTTTACGCTTGTATTTTTTGTACTTGTTTTTAGAACAACAAAAAAAATCTAATCAGTCAGTCTATTTTTAAAAACTGGTTAACAACTCACCTCAAACGCAATTCACAAAAAAAGAATTTTACAGAATAGCACTCTGCTCCAAGAGACACTTGACTTGAGTATTGTGCAAATACAAATAAATAAACTGAACGCCATAAAAGATTTTCAAAAAAGGAACCTTTTTATTTTTCTGGAGACCGAACTAAAAACATCTGTATTCTTTGGGCATCGCACTAAATCGGCCACCAAGGAGATAGAACATTGTCTCAAAAATCCTGTTCCACATTAATTTATTGCTGGTCCCGGCGTGCTCTTAATTAAACCTCTGCGGACGAGAAATTAAATGCTCAGGGAACCTCTGTTTATTCACTAATTGCTGACTTAATAAATATCGGGTTACCTATTACAGGTCGACCACATTTAGCCTTTTATTTTGATAGTTTTTGGTTACCTGCGAAAAGGTATATGAACTTTGAACTTGTGTTCAAGTTTCACGTATAATGAAGGGTCTAATGAGTTTTTTTTTATTTAGTTTTCCAAGTGTAATTTTTTCTATACTTACATTTAATTAATTTAATTAATATGAGCTGATTTTATTCTCGTTTTGTTTTAAAAGAAGAGCCTAGTGTCTAGTGTGTCTAGAAGACTATATCTATATCTATACTTTTTAATTGGCATTTTTAGTTAATACTGTTACGAACGAATATAATTATAGTGAAAAACTTACCTATTTACGTCAAAATCAGTCTACCGACAATCTTTCAATAGTTAAATTAATCACGTCGTCATCATCATCATCATAAGTCCACTGCTGGTCATAGACCTCCCCCATAGATTTCTAAAAGGACCGTTTGAAAGCGACTAGCATCCATTTTCTGCGGTCTTTATATGGTCGTCAAATGTTAAACTAATTCAATATGCCAAATGTGTTACAATTCTATATCGCAATAATTATTTACGCACATCCAAACTAATGCTACGATTAGATTTAAAATTAATCAACATTAAATACTTATCCAAAATCATTACAATTACTTTGAAAAATGAAATGAAAACGAAAAGAAAAATGTTCAAAATAATTTATTGTATTTTCATTCCGCTCGACTCTCTCATATTTTGGGTCCACAAAATACAACATTTATAAATAACTTTTTATTGCCGACCATAAAGTTTATTTCAGTGAAGGAAAAGTAAGCTTTTCTCCAAACAAATGTGCCATTCATATCTAGTGATTACGTTTTGTAAATGGCGGAGGAATAAACGTTTTTGAAAAGCATCCTTATTTCAATTAGAATACGTATGGTATTCTCTTCTTCTTCTTTATCGTATGGGCTAGGTTTAATGACCCCACATACCCTAGTGTCAGAGTTTCTAAACCGCCTCAAGGGCCTCTGACATGGTATTTAAGGCAAGTTACCAGGTACTTGTGCTGTTTTTTTTTATACATATATATAATAGTGGTTTACAGAAAAGTTTTGAAGACTCTAATATCAAGCTTCCTGGACACCTAAACCTCTCCACACACGACTGAGTTTTTAACCCATTTTTTTACCGATTTTCGACAGATCTTTTTTGTTGGCGAGAATGGAACATAATATTTAAATACCAATACCCCAACGTACACAGCGTGGTTATCCGTGACGCACTTTGTACATAGTTTTTTTGCACTTGCATCTGTCGCTCACAAAAAAGTGTAAGGCTCTCCACCCACGCCCGATTTTTTGAACGATTTTGTGTCATGTGTTTCATTCTCGCCGTCAAACAAAACTGTCAAATGTCGGTCTTGGGCGTAGAGGCTATAGGTACCCGTACACTTGCAACAAAAGTCACACATTTTATGCAAAAAGTTTACCTTTTATGGAGGAGCTTTTGTTTGCGTATAATTTAACACATTACTAGTTGATAGCGATGCGATTTTTTTTAATACTACACTATGTTTTAGTTTTTTTTTCTTATTGTGACAGGATGTTATATAATTTTTGTGCATACAATAGGTATTTAAATGTTGCATCTATACATTCAGTTTATTAACAAAGTAGTGTTAACACAATGACTCATTGAAACACTAGAATCCAAACGATCACAAATCGTTTAAGACCCCAGGGGGTCTACTCTGAAATGACAAATCCGAAGTTTCGGCCGAATCTTCGGACGTTTCCTACTACGAAGTTCATTTAATTTCGTTCGGTCGGTCGAATCCGACCGAACTTCATTTTGACGTTTGTTGTATCGTAAACCCTACTCTGAACGAGAAAAGTCCGACCGAAAGCTTTAGTTTGACAAGAGTTACATCGTAAATTAATGTCAATATTCACGACAGCAAAATAGCTACCTTTTGAGTATCGTAATCATCAAATTTAATGAATTATTAACAACTATCACACACATACCATCACGCTTGCTTTCCCCGAAAGATTAGGCAGAGGTTTAACCAATATACGCCCACAGTTCGCCGGTATAATTAGGTACCATGTAATAGGAGGCGAGCCTATTGCCATTAACTGGGTACAAATCTTAACTCCGAGCTGCTACTGAGAATTTCATAGAAAAACCTAATAATACTTTGCTCGACCTGGGAATCGAACCCAAGACCTCTAGCGTAGCAGGCGCGCTTAGGAACATTAGGCTACCGAAGCAGTTATTAACAATTATCTTGAGTTTTATTTTTGTTTAAAGTGAATGTGTCATAGGTTAACTGAAATAAAATAAAAAAAAACGAAGTTCAACGTTAAATTTAATTAAAAGCGAAGGATTTTTACAGTTATTGGAGAATAGTTTTATATTATTTTAAAAGTAGACATAGATGTACATTATGTAGGAGACAGAAATAACTTAGGATAATGTTCAACAAATAAAAAAAATGATCTTCTGTCCAAAATACACTATTCTGTCCCGCACAGAGCTTCCAGCTTGAAGAGTTCAGGATAACGTCAAGATTCTTTGCACCGTTTGGGCTGTAAAATGACAGGACCCATAGCATTAAGCGTGTTGCGAATTTTTTCCCGCAGTCAATGGTTCAGCGTACGACTGTCGATATTCCTCAAATTGCCTTGAGCCAAATCTCGATGCTCTTCAAGGAAATTAAGGAGAGCATCAATGTGTGCTGTAGGTCTGGACATGGTGACTTTGTCTTGCAGAATGTGTGTTCATAATAACTTTCATTTCCGAACTTCCAAAACACGAACATGGGAAAACGATAAACCCAAGAGGCGCTTCTTTTTACTTCATTTGTGCGGCTGTGGTATCACTGCGACCATGGCTGATCTATTGTGATCGCCGCAACGCAAGGGGCACTTGATCACGGGTTAAATAAATAATTTAAAGTGTAGTAAGCTTATTCTTTGTTATCAACTCATAACTCAACACGTAACTCAAGACTTTTCACTTCAGTCGGCATTTGATGATAAACGACAGAAATACGGTTACCTATCGGTATATAACGTTTGCGACAGACGAGATTTGTATTTTGTCCCTGAATTATGCATGAATAAAAAACTCAAGCACCGCTAGTTTGTTTACATTTTACTTGTCATCCTTTGACTTTTTAACTTTTTCTTCTAATGATAATCGACAAAGGTATACAACCTTTCCAGCCAGCTACAAATTCAATGTTATTTTGAGAAATATTACAATGTTCGTAGGTATAAATACTGAATTAATAGCGAATTTCAATTTCCATGTTATAGAAAATAATTTCAATCTGTAATTCAACAGTTAAATCATATCGAAAGACTAATAAAAACATATCGATAAAACATTCAACTCTAGACCTATATTTTGTTCAGTCCGACACTCTTCCGAAAATTGACTATGGTTCCGACCGAACTGTGCCATCCCGAACTTTGTTCGTAGTAGGGCAACAATGCAAAGTTCGGTCGTGTTTCGGTCGGTCGGTTCGGTCGGATTTGTCATTTCAGAGTAATATTCATTACTCGCTGACCGTACTATAAACCAAATAGTTTATGGCTGCAAACCTCCTTGTATTTTGTGCAAACGATAAACATCATCACTGACGAAGGACGTATTGCAGCTCATGATTTAATTAAATTTCAAGTCCATCCATGCAGAAACCGCTGGCCGCCATCTTTGAATATTATTTAATGCCGACGAAATATAGAGTAACCTAAAATGTTCCGGGATATGCTAAATCTTGTTTAGGTTGGTACTTGTTAAGTGTATATGTGGACGACACTACTTCGTTAGTCTCGTGGTCTCCAGTGCCGCTGTTGAGCGTGAGGTCCTGGGTTCGGTTATCAGGTCAGGCAAAGTATTGTCGAGTTTTCCCTTTAGAAATTACTCTGTCTGGAAGTTGGAGTTGTGACAGCCCTGTTCTTTCGACATTTGAACACATACAACCATCGATCGCGGTTGATATTCGTATAATTTGGCATTCGTTACGGGTAGTCAGAAACCTGAAAGTCTGACAACCAGTCTTATCAATGGATATGGTGTTACACAATATCTGGCTTGTTGAGGTCGGATAGGCAGTCACTCCATGTGAAATATTCAGCTGCATCCGATTAGACTAGAAACCGATTTCATCATAGTTCGGAAAATACTCCGCAAATAGTGATGTGGATGACACTAAAATATGGTTTTCCTTTGTGAGAATGCATGTAGGTGTTATAAAGATAGTCTGTGTGAGAAATACAATTTTAACTACCATCAGAGTTCTAACTTCATGCATCGCTTAGTTTTGGAGCTAAACTGGTTCTTAAAGATTTAGATAAGCAAGTACTTACTGAAAATAAAAATAAGTAATAAACGGTTTTAAGCTATACACCAGCAATACCCCGCTGTTTCATCTGCGTTAAGTTATGTTTGGGATTCGTTATGTCTGTGTTACTCACTGATAATGAAGTTTTTCTAATGTAAAAGAATTTCTAAAATCGGTTAAGATGATTTTAAGTTTATAAATTACAAACATTTCGAACTGACTCGTAAGCCTAGTAGTCCTAAGCGCGACTGCTACGCTAGAGGTCTTAGGTTCGATTCCCAGGTCAAGCAAAAAGTGTTATTGGAATTTGCAGTAGCGCTCATAATGTAGCTTCTCTTATGTAAAACTATTTCTAAAATCGGATACGACGACGTCGATCAACGATTGAGTTTATAAATTACAAACAAATATAATAATAGTTTAGATAAAGATTCAAAAACTAGAACTGCAATTACAAGGGAAGAAGGTGAAACAAAGAACAGGCGGCAACGAATATCTGGGCCCAAACGTAATTTACCTGAGATAAAGGTGGAACAATGTTCCCGCCTTACCGACGGTGAAGAAGATGAGATTACCAGGAATGGGTGCCATAATACTGTTTGTGTCGGCGAAGGCAACTTAAAATATAACGTTTGAAATTGCTGATGCTTCTGCCTCTGTGAAAGATGGGTTGCGGAATGGAATTGTATGATTATGGTGGATCTTGTGTGATAAAATCGTGTGTGTGTTGTGATTTGTGATAATTTTATTTAGTGTAACAAGGTTGACGATAGTTCTTGGTAATTAAAAAATGGAGTTGTTTTGATAATATGTACACAGTGCATACAGTATTACTTGAAACTGTATCTTTAATTGCGTAATTATTATAAACAAGAAACTTGCATCTATTTGTAATTGGAACCTAAAGTAAGTAATTGTGAGACAAAAAATATTTAAACAATGTTTTATTCCTGAAATGGAGTTTAATTTAACCAAAATTAGACAAACCATAATCTCTCCATGATTAAATTTATGACGTCAAAACGTTTAATTTAAAACCAAAAATTATGCTTCGAATAGATTTAAAATTAATAAACATAGATATATTATCAAAAATCATTAGAATTACTTCGAAAAATGGGATAATAAATTCTTCAATTATATTTAACGTACAGGACACAGCCTAAAAATAAAACACATAAATAATGCAAAACGTCCAGCCACGGGGTCTCAACGGGAACGAATTATAATTAGTCTTGAAAAAAAATCATAGATGGCAGTATAGGTTACTCTAACAAAATTTACAACCACTAAATTGCGTTAAACGGCAGATTTTGGCTGAAGTAAGATTAGTAAATATTAAAACTTCATTGCTCAAGGCTAATTTATCTATTTACATTCATAAATCACGTAATTTCGGCAAAAAAAAAAACTGAAAACTTTAACTTCCATTCGAACGTGATTCGAACCCATAGAATGATAAAGTCGTTAGATGCAGCTATCTGTTACCCATTTAGTTTAGAGCTATTTGCAATAGATGGCGTTTTACTCAATTTTTACAATAAGCGTAAGGGTAGCAACTATTGTTATTAATTTACGTTTAGTTACTTCATTTATGTTTACTTATTTAATTTTTTTTATAAACATATTACTTACAACTCAGATCAAAGAAATAGGCAGATAGAACGTGCGCGAACAACAAAGTAAAGCTAGTTTTTATTTATGTGTGCGCGGCTGATAAGTGGCACCGTGTACGGACACGTGCATCTGTGTGCGTTTACGGTTGCCAGATATTGAGAAATACTCCCATATTTTTGTTCAGTTAAATTGTTCTCAAATATTGTAGGTACTACAATTTTTTAAAATTGGAAACGCGATTTTGCTTTATGGTTATACCCAGATAGCAAAAGCGTGTAGTATTTATTAATTAACAAATAATAAGGAATAAAAGTTAATATGCGTAATTACTTACTACCTATTTAATTAATTTATATCAGACCAGATATAACACTTAATAACGCTTTTTGGTAATTTGTTTAATAAACTATTTAAGAAAAGGTTTTTTAATTTAAAAAGATAAACAATTTGTTATAACAATCAACATATTTATTAAAATAATAATTATTTTACACACAATCTTTAAACCCGAATAAATAAATTTCTCCGTCATAAACTAGCAACACAGACGATTTACTGTTAAGGTTTTGTGTTTCAAGTGAACCGAAAATATTTTATGAAAAATAAATACCAAAACAATAAAAATAACAAGAGTTAATCTAAGGTGGAAAGATATTCCATCTTGTTTTCTTTGTTTTTGTGAACAACTTTTGCAGTGTACCTCCTACACACAAGATGTTTTATGTTATGTTTTGACTTAAAATGGCAAATCACTAGAGACGTGTGAGCGAGACGATGCATAGCTTGGTACTGTCGCGTTTTTTTTTTTTAGGAAGTAGGTACCACTCTTAGCCCTACAACAACACGATCCTGTGGTGGCCAAAAATTACTTTAAGGCCCCCAGCCAGGGCTACTGTCGCGAGTATTCGCTTTTGATTTTGTATTTGCTTTGATGGACACACTCGCGTGTTCTGAGCGCTCTATCTGCCTATTTTTTTGATCTGAGACTTACAAGTAAAAAAAAAAATTTTTTTTTTCATTTTATTAAACCTGGAACTATCAAATTTACTAAACATTAATCAAGCAGATAGTTATTCTCTCTGACCATGTCAATTCATTCCAGTCATGTCTGATTAAGACTGTTGTCCTTGTCACTTGTTGTTTAACAACTGACGAGTGTGCGTCTACCTGATTCGAATGTGTTTTTGTTTTCTTCTATACGACCTGGCTACGAATTACGGATTTTGGAAAAGACCAGCCTATGACTTGACCTTGACTCTGAATACTGAATAACAACGAACCTTGCACATACGACGACCTAAGCTAGTAAATTTCGGATTTTGATTTTCTCCTCACTAGGAGCTGTGCTAGGAGCATTCTCGTGTAATGTAATGTAACGTTACAGATACGAATTTGAACATTACAAATAATATCCTTGGGGTCGAGTTAATAATATCGAAAGTCATTACATTAACAACATTGCTGTATCGGCAACGTTCCATCGACGAGTTAATGAATCGACAGTAGGTACCCAAAATCAATGGTACGCCACATCTACAGTACTTACTCCTAATCGATGGCACGGTGTCGATACAGGCAGCGTACCTACTATCAATATTATGTAATAATATATCTTATTCCAGCGATTTCACCCTTTCCCACTACAACCCAAAAATTGTCCCACGGGAACGCGTAAAATCGGAATAAAAACTATCGTAAAAAAATCCAGGTTGTAAACTAGTCGTGTACCAAACATCCAAATCCGTTCAGTATTTTTAGCGTGAAAGAGTAAGAAACATCCATCCATTCTCACAAACTTTCGTAGGTATTTATGATAACTGTTAAAGCCGCAAATCGTTGCGCGAATCATAATATATTGTGATCAACATTCAAACTGAAAGTGACCTTCGAATTGTAAAAAACGCGAGAAAAGTTGATAACTCACTCACACAAATAAAACTGTTGTCCTTGAACTCACGATGCGGTGCAATGAAGAGAACAGAGAATCTATAGAAAAGCAACGCCCTCTAGAGTATCATTGCCACTTAGTTTCGATTCCACCTATTACTTAGGTTGACTCCTAGATGGCGTTGTAAAACTACTGTTTCTGGCAATTAGTGAGTCGCCGGTACTGCCATCTATTGAGAAAATGGAGAAAAAAATATTGCCAGTCGAATTGCCAGTTTTAGGAAGGTCACATTTCTTTGTATGGGATTGGGTATCTGTATAGTAATCTGTGGTCCAGCGTAACAGCCAAATTGTAATTTATTTTACAGTTACATCCTTACAATAGAAAATTCACGTGCAGTGAAAAAGTACGAAGCTAAGCTGGCTACGTACCAACACTTGAAATATACTACATCTTGCAATACACTAAAACTGCCCCGTTGGTCTCGTGGTCGCGACTGTTGAGCATGGGGTTCTAGGTTCGAATCCCAGGTCGGGCAAAAAGCTTTATTGGGTTTTTTCATTAGGAATTTCTCAGTAGCAGCTCGGAGTTTGGAAGCTAGTGGTGTGACAAGCTCGTGGCTCGGAAAGCATGTAAAGCCGTTGGTCCTGCGCCTGATCTCTCTCCGGTCGTGTCGGATTGCCGTCCCATCGGACTATTGAGCTAGAGAAGAGGGAGTGCACCTGTGTTTGCAAAAACTTTTGTGCACTACAATATCTCCTGCGTACTTGGCTAGTCTGCATTAAGATTAGCCGCCGGAATCGGTCTGGAGAATACATATAATATACTTTTAAGAGTTTCCACCGTTGCAAAGCTACGTAAGCTACCCAACATGCAACAATTCCGATTCACTTCCTCCCGGTTAAAAGCTTCTAGTTTCTTGAGTTTGTTAAAAGCCGTTAAAGCCAGTATGAATTGAGCCTTCACAGCGCACACAATAGGCTGAAAAGGCAACATTAAGACCAGATTTTAGTCGTAAGTAAGGCGATGACTTGGGATACCGTAATGCAGACACCGTAATCTGTGGTTTCTTCGCCAGACGTTGTCATGGCAACGTATTGTTCTTCTTTTTTTTTGTTTTCTGTTCACTCAATCCGCTTTTAGCTAGCGTGGTGATCAATGGTTGTGGCTTCTCGGTACGAGACGAGGCATTTGCCCTGAAGTGGGGTAATAATAGGGTATTATAATTATCATCATTATTTATTTATCTCTTTACCACCTTTGGTAGATAATTAGAGAATGCCTAAAGCAAAGTAGAAAGCTTAAATTTTTTTTTTTTTTTTTTTTGTAACTTGTAGCTCACAACTCTCGTAGCTTCGTGTCCAAATAAACATAATCTCAATTCCGCTTTTTTGAGCAAAAAAAAAAAGGAAAAATAAATACGTCTGAGATTCAAGTACTTTCTTGAATCCCCTTGTGCACCTGTTGTAATTGAAGGTCTCACGCTGAAATACGCCTCAGTTGTCTGAGAGCCACCTGAAAGTTATTCTCTCGGTTTCAACAACATTTACTTATATTTATTCGGTGATTCGAGACGGTTTCAGTATTCATTGTGAAAAGAAATTAGGGAAGCTGAATCTATAGTCTCATCAAGTTTTAGTCTTACCAATGAGTATCATGTTACTTAGTAGATAACTGGGTTGTGGAGGGCAGATAGGCAGCCATACTAAGTAAATATTAGTTGAGACTTAAAGCCCAAAATATCTGGTGTAAAATAAAATAAATAAATAAATATCTTGGGACAACTCACACACGGCTATCAGACAACTGATATACATACTTATATAATTTATAAATACATACATATTATAGATAAATCACACCCAGACACAGAACAAACAATCATGCTCATCACACAAAGTTTGTCCTGGGTGGGAATCGAACCCACAACCTCCGGCTTAGCAGTCAGGGCCACTAACCACTAGACCAACAGGCCCGTCAAAGCAAAATAAAGCTGAACAAAGCCGAATGTTACAATGACATGATCATCTATCCCATTGTTTTGATTATATTATGTTTGTACTGTACACCATACCTGGGAACCTTCTGATTACGGAGATATTGAAGGTTGAAGTCCTAACTTTTTGTCACGCTTTTCTACAAAAACTATTAAAGTTCTAGTTAAATTTTAAATACCCCACGTTACCCCTGTACTGCAAGCACCCTAAACTACAATGTTGTAATTACCGTAAACAGTGCTTTTTAAACCAAACATAAAAGTCATTTCCCAGCAATAATAATGCGTAGTTAACGACTATGCTATGCTTTTTTTTACACACCGAATACCTACTAGAGAACGCAGATGAAAATAAATCTAAATTTTTGAGAACTATGCTATAAAAATTCAGCATTTTTTGTCTTCATCTATTGATTGAAGTGATTTCTTTTCTTTACATACAAGTATTTTATCTCTCCTAAAAAATTGCTCCGAGCCATCAACTTAAATTATCCATTTATATCTTTGTAGACTACGTTACTATTCCCTTTTGTGCCATTTTACGATAAAAGAATTCTGCAGCTGGTGCCAAAAGAAATAATTTCGTCGGCACCACTGAGAATGCTGAGATTTAAGTTCAAGATTTTTCTATATAATGGCCATTTTTATCACGTTTTCTTCAAACAGTTGTAAAACGTCTGCATCCAGCGATGTTGTATTACATCGTCGCACGGAACACTTAAAGGAGATAGAAACCGCTTAATATTTCCCGGCAACGCTTGCTTCCAGACGATGCAAACCGCCTAAGGGCACAAAAACAATTTGCTCCTCTAAGACCAGTTTTATAACGGTAGTAGGACTTTGCAAAGGATCCTTCTCTTGAACTTTTAGAAGTCTATTTCCATGACAAAGTCGTACCTGAGGCTAGAAACGTAAGAAGCACTAGCTCATTCCATCTATTGTAAAGATCCTGATTGTCTTTGGGGAGGTATTAATGGGAATGGTAGCCGGGAGATATTTACCCTCCCAAGAATAACACAAAAAATGTGAGCAGGCACAATATGACATCAGCTGTTGTATCGGCTATCACATTATTTTCAATTTCGGTATTTTAGATGATTCAGCAAAAAATAAGTCAAATGGGATGTTTTCGAGGAAAATATTACAGGAAAAAATATCCAAAGTAATAAACTAAAATTATATATCATTTTACAGAATGTACTAAATATACGATGAAATAAAATATGTTCAAGAAATATAAAAAGTTATAGAGAAAAATAATCCACCTAGAGAGAGAATATTAAAAATCTGTTCGTGTGTAAATCGCCGAGAGATTTCAGTCGAGGTAAGCGGGTTCCGTATCTATTTGCGTTTGGCTGTCTAATATCTAGTCGGGAATAAAATGTCCATCGAGACCTACGGTTTAAATCCGACATGTGCATTTTGACTACAATCCAGGGATCAAAGTTTGGTGGCGCAAAATAAAATGGAGCTGGGAAAAATACGGAACAAAAAATATTTCAACTATTTAAATATAGTCCGGGAAATTTAAAGCCGATTTGCACATTTAATTTAAAATGTTTTTCGAGTGTCAACGTTTAGTTAAATGATGTATTGGGCGACAGAGCTCTCTATTTACTAGACTTTTGTCTAACATAATTACTATGTACCCACTTATAGTTACAGTACTTCCGAGATTACGTAATTGAAAACTGTTGTACGATTAATTAATTGTTTGTTGATCACTATGTAAGTTAGTCTTCACAATTAATTAATTGTAGTAAATATTCTAATATTAAGTGATTTCAGACTTATGTCAATTCAGCATAATTATGTTATTTTACATTGCCTATGTCAGTGATATGCAAAATAAACCTAGAAAGTAGATTGAGTTGGAAAAGGATGACTAACTCACTTAATCTAACTATTGCCCTGCAGTGGGACATTATACAAGGCTGATATTATCATTCTTTCAAGATTTCAATATGTCTTAGTACTTATACACATACATGGGACCTAAATATACCGGCGAACTGTGGGTGTACATTGCTACACCTCTGCCTAACCCTTCGGGGAATACAGGCGTGATGGTATTTTTTTTTCTAAGTTCTTATATGAATTTAAACAAACAATGGTACTCCATCGTCGAATTTGTCTCCGTCACTTATGACCTAGACTAGGGTCAAGAGCAAACCCACGTCCAATAAAAATAATAAGGGCAAGGATATTCGCAAACACATGAGCTTATCTTTATTTAATAATTGCACATTATGACGTCATCAAGGTTCAAACCTAGATTATTGTGAACTTGATGAGATATTTTATAGTTATTAATGTAGAGGTACCGCGACTAACTAGGGGCACTTAGCCAACGTATTGGCAATTTACTGTGAGCGTCTTTACTAATGAAGATCGAACGCTCCTCTGGTATCATGGCTAGCTGTAAAGTATGAACCACTTAAGGCTTGCATTGCCATTGATAAAATGTAAATGAAATCTAGTTTTTGCTCGCGACTTCGGCTGCGTAGACTTCAAAATTAAGTCTTCAATCCCAACGGCAAAAAATAAATTTAAAAAATTCTACGTGTTAAGCTAAATGTGTACAAAATTTTATCTAATTTAGTGCAGCCGTTTAAGCGTGATAGAGTATCATCCATCCTCATAAACATTGACAACATTATGTTAAATAGTAGGAAGGGCACAAAGTTTTTCTCGATATTAATTTGTTGTTTTTTTTTATTGTTCCTTCAAAGGACTGACTACCCCGTTGGTCTCGTGGTCGCAAGTGCGACTGCTGTGCAAGGGGTCCCGGGTTCGATTCCCAGGTCGAGCAAAAAGTGTTATTGGGTTCTTTCTATGAAATTCTCAGTAGCAGCTCGGAGTTTGGAATTGTGCCCGGTTAATGGCAATAGGCTCGCCCCCTATTACATGGGACATAAATATACCGGCGAACTGTGGGTGTACATTGGTACACCTCTGCCTACCCCTTCGGGGAATACAGGCGTGTTTTTATGATGGTATGTCAAAGGACTGAATCGAATAAAAAATTACACGTAAACCGTAAATCCCAACATGTAGGCATGTCATTTTAAAATGCGTTTTTGGGGGGCAGTGTTACAATTACAAAAAGTCATCTAGTCAGTACCGAGGCAAAAGTCATCTAACAAATTTAGTGTCGCGACACACCTGCCGAAAATTACAAGACGAAAATTCTGCGTTTCATTATGTCCTATGAAAATTATGCGACTTAATTTAATTTGCAGCACTTATGGTGCTGTTAATTTGAAAAACAAACGAACTTTCGGTCGTGTCACTTGGCAGATGTGGTCCTACCACTAATACCTTTTCTACATTATTATATTACTAGCTTTTGTCCGCGACTTCGTCCGCGTGGATTAATAGTTCCCGTTCCCGGGGGATTTCCGGGATAAAAACTCCTATGTCCTTTCTCGGGTCCTAGACTATATCTGTACCAAATTTCATTGAAATCGGTTCAGTGGTTTAGGCGTGAAGAAGAGACAGACAGACAGAGTTACTTTCGCATTTATAATATTAGTAAGGATTATGTTCAAGCTGGCTTTAGGTCGGAAGGTCTTGAAATCATAATGAGATCCTCTGCCTAGCGGTTGGGAGACACAGGCTGGCAATAATAGTGTACTTAGTGATAAATTACGGTCCACTGTCTATTCTCTATTATTTTATAAGTTCAGAAACTGCTGAACCTACCTCTTTGCAGGTAGTAAACCATGTGCCCTTACAGAGTTCCTGTAAGCCTGTTGTAACACCTTTATTGACATTATGGTATGCAAATAAATGAATATGAGTATGATGGATTGTTGTAACTTTTTATTAGCTCAATGTATTTTTATCCGAAACATAATAATTTTATTTAACAACCACTCACAGCCACAACTGCCACCCAACAAGTTCAAAGTACCCACAACTGTTTTATTTTGTTGTAAGTATTTATTAAGTTTTATCTGTAAGCTACGCCTAATGGCACATAGACTTTATATTTTATCTATGTTTTTTCTATAAGTGATTTTTTGTAATTCTTTTGAGAAAATAATTATCTTAAACCGTAACAACCAGAAATTCTTTCGAAAATAATTATCAAAATGGCCGTCATTTCACAAAGTTTCGACAACATCTCGCTAAAAATAAAACGTAGTATTTTGTCAGAATTTTCTCGAGTATATCGAGTAAAAATGTAACGAAGTTAATGACAAGTATCTTAAGGGAGGGAACTAAAAAACAGCACCGTCTTAAGAGGTGGGACATGATCATTAATTAAAAGACAGCAGATGTTCAGAAGAAACTTGCAATTAGACGAGGGTAGTAAGTTAGGGTGGAGAAAATGGCGGCCTAGGGGGAAATAATCCATTTTATTGCTTACTATTGCTTTTGGCAAAAGAATTGTATTTATATTGATGAGATTGCTTGTGCTTTGTCCCTGAAATAAATACATTTGGGTGGATTGGTAGTTTAAAAGCGTGGGTTTACGTAATTCGAGCGTGTTACTTAGAATTAGTTTTGATTTTTTTGAAACAAGATGTATATTGAGTGGTTAAGGCGCCAGCCTCTCAAGCGGATTCGAAACCGGGTAAGTACCATTGTGACATTTTCAATTGATATCGTGAGGCAACCTGTTCTTGTAATTAATATAAGTCTGAAATCGACAATCCTTCTTCAGCAAGCGTGGTGATCAATGCCCCTTCCCTGTAAAAGAAGGGGCTTTTGTAAAATTGCTCTTTTAGTAAAATAAATAGACTAGTATTATTGTTATATTTATGGAGCTAAGTACCGTGCGATTGGAGAGGCCTATGTCTAGCACTGGACTGTTACAGGCTTATCATGATTGTTATTATTATTCGAAACGAGAGGCCTTTTTAACATAAATTAAATTAAGCCTTTGAGCCACTATCTTAACTACACAGAAGGTATATTTCTGTTTGACAGTTAAGCCCCAAATTGAGAAAATTGCTATAATAATAAACCATTCAAATATAAATGTTATTTCTATTCGTAAAAACTTTTACAACACTACCCTAATGGATCTAAATTGAATAACAACATTGACCTTGGAATCAACAGTCAACAGCTTCGATAAAATCCTTCCTACTATATATACTATTATAAAGGCGAAAGTTTGTATGTATGGATGTATGGATGTATGTATGGATGTTTGTTACTCTTTCACGCTTAAACGGCTGAATGGATCTGGATGAAATTTGGCACAAAGATAGATTATAGTCTGGAATAACACATAGGCTACTTTTTATCCCGGGAAAATGTACGGTACCCGTAGGATAACACATCAACTGTGACGCGGACGAAGTCGCGGGCAGAAACTTTTAGCAGAACGAGATACGGGTTGTTCGTTAAAATTTGTCGTCATTAAAACGAGATGAATTCTATCGGGTGTCAAATATCTGTCCTAGTTTTCAGGCATATTTTCATAAAAAGAGAGTTTTTAAACTGAAGGAGTTTTCTACAGCAAAATGTGCGTGAAATACGAAAGAGTTTTATTATTTTGGTTATCTGTATTATATTTTTCTTATACTACAAAGAGGCAAAGTTGATTTGTTTTTATGTCTATTTTTTGTTTGTAATCTCTGGAATTACTGGTCCAATTACAAAAATGTTTCCAATGACTGAAAGCCCTTTTCTTTCTGAAAGTCATAGGCTATTTTTTATAGCACTCCTATCTTCAACCAGGGCGAAGTCACGGTCAGAAGCTAGTGTAAAATAAAATTGTGGTTGACGTTTGCAAACAAAAGTTTTGTTTACACCAAGAAAATGCGTTCAAAACATTTTCTTCTACATAATCCTTCTCCGTTGAACTGCAAATCCTTGACATTAGTAATAAATATCAATAAACGGCTAAACTTCGTGAATTCAGAAGCAAATTGCATTTGCTGAATCGTATGTAGATTTTATGAGTCTCGTATGTAATGGTGCGTATTAGTCACTCCACGATTTTCTTCGCTTGATGTAACTTTTGAATTCCTTTTCATTGAGATTTTTTATAACAGTTCAACTTTTGAAACACAATTTTTATTAATTCATGCTGTGACTCCTGACAGTTTTTTTACATTTACCTAATGTTTTTTCAATAGGTACTTTAGGATTATTTCACGTTTTTTCTTTGCAAATTTTCTCAACTTTTTTAAAATATGTATTATAGACATGAAAATAATAATGGATGAAACAGATTTCACTTTATTTCATCGTTTGTGCAGAGATTAATGTTATAGTAATTCATAACCTCTGCTACATTGTCTAATTTAAATGTGCCAAAATCCTTTGAAATTATCATTTTGGCAGACAGACAATTTAAGAAGATTTTCGCTTTCTGCAATCTTCGAAATCAAAGACTACAATTGCGATTTTCGTATTGTATTATTTATTTCTTTATCATTTATAAATACAGGAAAAAATTTTAACCAGTGCGTAAATTTTGCCATAATAAACTTCAACACGTTTTATTAAACACGTATATTTTATTTTGATATGTCTTAGTACTAAAAAAAAAAGTTATCGCTTACGAAACATGTTTACTAAAAAACCATATTTTATTGTCACTCGGCGCTAGCGCATTCCCCACCCCCTCACCCCAGCCATGCGCCCGGGCGGCGGCCAAGAGTTTTCATTGATAGTATGGCGAATAGATTATGTCCATGTTTTGCTTATTTCAAACTCGGATAAGGATGAAATTTTTTTTTTTTTTTTTTTAACTAAACACGGAAATGTGTTCCACTACTGACACTGAACTACCAAAAAAAAATTACGCACTGGTTAAAAACTTATCCTGTATAATACATCTAAGTATTCAAATAAATAAAATTGAACTGTCTGTTTGTAATTTTAAATTAACTGCTTTTCACTAAATTCTTATGAAAGTATATTAAGTAAATACATTGGTAGGTATACCTCTGCCTAATCCTTTGGGGAATATTCATATTCGTTTATATAATATAGAAAATATATTATTGATATTTGTGGAATATAGGCGTGATGGTATGTGTGTGTGCCATATGAAAATATTTACGGCTCTTACATCAAAAAGCTTTTTTTAAAATTTTGTCTGTTTGTTCCGTCTAATCTTTTTAACGCCTGGACCGATTTTGACGGGACTTTCAGTTGCAGCTAATGTTATATGGCTACATGGTTTTTTTTTTCAACAAATATATATTTAAAAAAAAAGAAAGGGTTACGCGGAAACAAAACCTTGTTTTGATTTATAACTACTCTATCAACGAGTTAGGACGATAGATAACCTATGCCATGGGAGTATTCACTTGTATAGTATGGTTACTCGATTGAAGATGCAAAACAGTGAAGATTTTGAAAGTATTATCGATGCATTACACAATTTCAATTCTTATATTATCAAATTTTATCTGCCTCACAAATATTTGTCCATCTTCCGAAACCAAATGAAAATCATTCATAACAGTTGGTCCTATCAGGAAATCCATTCGAAAAGGCAAACCAAGACGCGAAATAAATTGCAACCGAACGCGGTCACGCATGAAAATTCCTCTTCCATATTAAACGGAAAGTACCAATGATCAAAGTAATAAATATAAAACAGGGTAATAAATCTGTACGTCCACATCCTTTGGTCCATTATTACAGAAAGAAAGACCCAAAGCGCATTAACTTTGGAGTGTATCACATTCGCATAGGAATGTTATTACGAAGTCCCAATGTCTGCAAGAAGATTGTGTGTGCTTTGCTCTAGACACTGAGATTTAGTTGTAAGCTGAAAGGATTCCATTCGTTAGTTTGTAGTCCACCAGGAATACTAACTTCCTTTGCTTATTTTCAAAGGCATGTTTACTTTTTCTTGTGTCCAATTCTATGAAGCAGAAATAACGAGGCACACCAACCATGTCTCCTGCCACTGCTCAATGCCACGGCAGATAATTATTCTAGAAGTTAGTATAGTAGACTTTGCGACAAAAAATATGTTACTTTTATAACTTCCTCTGACTTTTTGTAACAAACAAGTTGTTTATAAAATATCAAAACAACACATCCGTAAGTCTGTCGCGCTATAGGAAACAGACAAACAAAGCGACTTTTTCAAGAACAAAGACTCGACCCGCGGTCCTATGACGAATACAAACTAGCAAACATGGAAATGCGGTCTTGAAAAATCTTAAGTTGGTGTGATAAAGACGATTTTTGAGGAGCATAGTAAGTGACTCATTTTTGTTTGTCGTGGGATGAACTAGTGACGTTGCAGAATGTGTGTTTTCCGTGAGAGTGCTATAGCATTGTGGATTTACAGGGAATTGAATTTTGTAGTTCATTCTGACTGTGTGCGGTGGTATGCCTTCGCCTCTAGCGGATTTTGATGTTAAGTAAATCGAATAAACTTGTTCGATAACAGTATTCAAAATAATGTAATCGATTTGCAAATTTCGCATATGTAGGTTTTGCACTCATAATCATGATTATTTACTTATAAAAATCAAGTCAGTCTCGTGTCTCAGACACAATAAATGTCAAAAAATTTAAGTAAATTAGGGGCATTTTTGGCTGATTGAGACTTAGATTAACTTTCAGGAACAATTGCCCCTCTGCGTGTTTTACCTCCTATTGCATGGGACCTAAATACTGAATTGCGAACTGGGGGTGTGCATTGTTATACATCTGCCTAACTTTCGGGGAATACAGGCGTAATGGTAAGATTTTTTATTTACATCTTCCTAGCTTTTTCCTAACTATGTTGGGGTCGCCTTCCAGTCTAGCCGAATGCAACTAAGTATTTTACATGAACCTCCACAACCCAGTTTCTGGGGGAGACGATACCCTTTAGTAAGACTGGTTGGCAGGCTATCCGGAACGGCGGCGGCGCCCTCTCGCGTCCGGCACTGGTTCAGGCCATGGTCCGGAGCGAGGGGGAATGGGAAGCAGTCGCCTCCTTCTGCGAAGCTGTAATGCTAGAGAAGGAGGCGGCGGGACGGGAGAGAGAAAGGAGTGTCCCCCGTCCCAGCGGCCGCCGCGGTAGACGATCCGGGCGTCGGGAGCCACGAGACGACTCCCGGCCACCGTAGACGCGGGTCTGTGGACGGTGAGCAATGGGTAGCTCGCCGTCCGTACGTTCACTAGCGACAGACCGTGTCGACGGCGCGTTCGTGTTCCACGCGCGCCTCAAAGAGATGTCAGCAAATTGAATGGGGCCACTGAGGGCCGATGCCTGCCGGGGCTGCGGGTTGTTCGAAAGAGATACCGCGCCCCCGGAACGCAAAGGGCACATGAAGGAACATAGACGGGTTTTAGTCAGTAAAAGTCTGACACTCCCTCCCGCCCCGCCCAGGGCGGGGGAAGTTATTTGATGATTTCCCGTCTATAAAAAAAAAAAAAATGGCTATCCGGAACGACACTGTGAAAAATCTACAAATGACATTCGGGGCCAACAGCAACGGGGGTATCAACACCACCAACTTCCAAACTCCGGGTTGCTATTGAAAAATTCCTAATGGAAATACCTAAAAACACGCTCAGCAGTTGTACTTGCGACGTTAAGACCAAAAGGGCAGTTGTATGTATAATATAACGCAAAGAAAATTCGACATGATTTTATTCAAGATTGTGCGAAGCGAATATGGTGGAAGCTGAAAGATAAAATCTAGGGTAGGATTTGCAATATTCAAGTGAAGTGGTAAAGAGATCGCCATTCTCAACATTGTAAGGATCGGCTCAACTATCCTAGTGTAACGATAATTTTAGACTATTCAATGAATATTTTACGGATTATTTTTATCTTATATCTTAGTCTATTCTCTCATCATTGTTTTGTTTTGCAGTCATCTTTTTTGTTTCTATGATTAAGGATCGGTTTATGAGATAAACATTAAAGAAACTTCCTTTAAATTTGTCTGAATCTTAGGTCGTACTTGTTGAAATGCGTAAGCGAATGAAATAAATATTTAAAAACCTACCTACCTACCTATTACCTACGTAAATAGTGTGAAGAATTGTGTTTAGGTATCTAACTTTTAAAACAATAAACTAAAAAACTCCAATTTTTTATAATAAAATTATGTGTAGTTATAGATCCTGATACAGATGAGCAACTATTATTTTGAAATAAGTATTCTAGATATTTATTTAAATGTAATGTTATTACCAGGCTTGTATTGTCCCACAGCCGGTCAAAGGCCTCTTCTCATGCAGATAAGTAACACAATGTCATACGTAATTTGTAATTTAATTAGTCACGACCCATTTCTTCACTTTAACAATTGCCCTTTTTCCAACGAAACCTTACACTTCCAGTTTTGTTCCCTACTCTCTCTTTAGTGAAATAGGCACGTCGTATCTGAAAAGAAATTGAGATTCGTAAAAAAGCTACAGTGCCTATTACTTCGGGATTGTACCATGACAAACGTATTAGAGATGTCAAGCACGAGTTTTGTTGACATTTCAAATTACGTTGTCTTTAAACTAGTTTACGTTGTTTGTTTACAAAACAGGCACCAGCACCGCCTTCCAGCATTTTTTAAAACGGTACCATTTTAATGTTACTTTGTAATTTCAGTTGTTGGAATTTCAATTCTCGGCGCTGAGCTGAGCGTTGAAAATCCATCAGTGCACAAGGCAAAGTAATACTTACAAAGTACTGTTTCAAGATATGGTAGAAAGGCCCCTATTCGGCTGGGATTCGAAGTGATAGGATATCTTGCCTGATTAAAAATACTCCTTCGTTCTGATTAAATTCATTAAGTAGTCTCTTTTTTGTGCTCACGAAAAGATGTAATAAACTATGTTTTTGTTGATGCCGCGCCGGTTTTAGAAGCGGATTTGTAGTTTTTGTTGCTTTGGTTTAACATCATTTTAACCGCGTTTTACTTTTTTATTGATATCGTGATATTAATCTATTTTTAGTACAAGTTCATGTACAGTCACGAGCAGAAACATGTATACACTTGGCAAAAATGAAAAGCAATTTTCTCGTGAATGAACAATTGCAACGTTGAGATAAGATCGATTTCATAGTAATATAGGATCCAGAATATGATATTCGTAACACTACTATATTTCAATCGATCCTTTGGGCAGAAACTGCTTTAGAATATCGCTAAGTGTATACCATGTTGATGCTCGTGACTGTACACAGACAATGGAATTATAACTGTGCTAGTTACTGCCCGCGTTTTGGTTTTTCACGTTTTTTTCTCCCGCGTTTAGTTAATGCGTCAAAGCGTAATTTTATGTATCCTATACTATTCCTCATAAAGTTGACTATCACCGTACAAAGCAATGGTTTTAAAATAAAACCTGCTTTCAAAAACTGTATTAAGAGCCAGCAAGAATGCTGAAAGTTAAAGTAGAAGTTAAGTCACCAATGGGCAAATCAAATCAAATCAAATCAAAGCATTTATTTCAATTAGACCATTTACAGGCACTTTTGAATTGTCAAGAAGTTACAGTTTAAAATTGAAGCTAGTTGCTCGTTCCAAAACGTAGGTCTCTATGGAGAAGAACGAGCAAGAAACTCCATGGACACTCTTTTCCTTCCATTTGGTTTTTTTTTGGCATTTTTGAATGTCATGTAATTCTCCAGACCGATTCTGGCCACGGCGGCTAATCTTAATGCAGACTAGCCACGTACGCAGGAGATATTATAGTGCACAAGTGTGCGCGCAAACATAGGTGCACTCCCTCTTCCCTAACTCAAATAGCCCGATGGGACGGCAATCCGACACGACCAGAGAGGGATCAAGCGTAGGAACAACGGCTTTACGTGCTTTCCGAGGCACGGGGGTATCACACCACCAACTTCCAAACTCCGGGCTGCTACTGAGAAATTCCTTGTGTAAAAACCCAATAACACTTTTTGCCCGGCCAGAGAATCGAACTCAGGACCCCTCGCTCAGTAGTGGCTCTAATGACTACGAGACCAAAAGAGCAGTTATAAAACAAAACAATACCTATAAATTGACACACATTTATTTTCTCATCATTTTTCGTAGAATTGACTTATGAAGAGTTTAAAATGCCAGATATCTTTCTTGCGCAATGCGACTGGCCGTGAGAACAGTTCCAACAACAGTCACATTCCCTGCTCCCAACCATTACTTTCTGCGACAAACGACCTATGGCATTGCCACATTTGGCCACTAATGGCTTTCTGTTTCAAGTTGAGTTCAGCTTAAATTTACGCAGAGACGTCACTGGAATAATGAAGAGTTACTGTTTTAAAGCCAAATGTAGCTATCTATTTTCTATTGCAATTGGGTTTAGTTCTGTTAAGACGAATAAACACACGTTTTTTTTTCCATTTTGGGAAGTAACTATAATATTAATTTATATTAATTTTATATAAATACTGTTCGAAGCATGCGTTTTAAGTATACAATGAACTTAAAGCCAATTCTACTAATTAAAAGCTCTCATTACCAGCGCAGTTCCTACTGTATGTCGTACACACTAATACAGGACAAAAATCCTAGTGAGAACAAACGATTAAAATATTGTTGATTCGAAATAACCGTTTCTTAAGTTGTCCAGTGTATGAAACAAGGTTCTAGGTTAGCCATGTCCAAGGCAATAATATTTCAGAGTGAAATTAACACTTGAGTATGGCCAATAAAGTCATAGGTAACTCTTATAAGTTATAAGAGTACATAATGAGCCTATTATTGCAAAGGCTTTGTCTCATACAGAGAATGTACGAGCATTGATCACCATGCTTGGTCAAGGTGGATTGGTCAATTTCAGAGTTATACTGATTATGAGTCTAGGATTCTTCAAGATGTTTTCCTTGAACAATGTCAGTGATGTCTAAGATAAACTTAGAAAGCACATATGAATTGAAAAAGTCACATTGGTCTTAACCACTGGGCCATCACAACATTATAAAACATTTTCAAAAAACTTCGTCATAACCGCATATAAATTAAGTATCTCATTAAAGACATGTTAATTAAGCTTCTTCGTGTCTGACCCTCATCAATTAGTGAAGCTCTAAAGAGCAGAAATTGTAACGACTTTGTAAAGGGTGCGGTTTAATAAAAGGTAATTTTCCCATTCATAAATTATGGATACTATTCATTCATTGTCTGGGCCTTTGCAATAACAACAGCGATCCATTTTATTATAAGTTTTTTAAATAGAATTTTCCTTACAATGATGGATTTTTTGAAAACTGTTTTTCCAATGAAGTTATTGGTTTTACTTGCAATCTCTAAAAAAAATATTACGGCGTGATTTTTCTTAAATTCAGTATCATGTTAGTTCGGTAATGTTCGAGACAGTTTTTTTTTGAGTGTGCTCGTAAAATTCTGTTTTCCATTATTTGATTATCTCTTCTTATTTTAAAGAATAGGAAATCATCAAAATCCATTTTTTCGCTCTGGGTAAACTGGGCGGAGCAGAAACGAATATCAGACTCTTTGAAAAATAAAAAACTAACTAAAAATCCCATCCGTGTTGAACTTAATGCACTTTGCGTTCGGTTGCAAGCATAAAAAATATTGTTTGTTATCGCGAGCATCAATCTCTAAACAACTGAATTTAGAACAAAGGGCATGACAACTAACACTCAACCGACAATACCTAGTTTAGTTGTATTTCCTTTTACCCACATTTTTTTCATTGCTGCGTTCCAGTGAATAGACAGTTGAAAAATGACGGTGTTATAGATGGCGCCACCGTAGGTACATGTAAACAAAAAAGTGTTTCAATATATTTCTGAACATTTGTTATGGGATATTGCACCTCGTCCTGTTTGTCACGCGTAGAGCGTGTGACAGAAAAATGCGGTTTCTACGAGAATATCAATGCTTGCTGCTTTTTATGTAAGTATTCTTAATTCAGTCACGTATTTAGAGCATGTATATTTAATAATAGCTATAGAGCTGTGGTTACCAGTACTTGAATGTGCTGTATTTTTAATAAGGTAAGTTGTACAAGTTTATATTTTGTAGAAGATAATTTTAATGTGTCTCTCGTTGTTAATTCTCAAATAAATAAATGAACAAAAACCTTGAACTACTGGCTTCAGCTTGCGGCTTCGTTTGTGTAGACTTCAGAATTAATTATATGTCGTAAATTATCCTACGAGAACTCAAACACGTCATAAAAGTTGTCGTATAATTATGTTATTCTTGATCAATATCCGTTTAGCTTTATAGACGTGAAAGAGTACTAAACAATTATCCCTATGAACTTTAAAGTGTATTATGGTATGACTAGACTCGATTATTGTAGGTAAATAGGTATCACTAATCGCTTTTCAGATCCATTTATCCTAAAGAAAATTTGGAATAAAACCTATAATTCGGGCCTATCCAAAGGCTACTTATATCCATTCCCTATATTTATAGTTCCCTGAATAAATAAGTGAAAATACATCGTATTTTACTTTTTATTTCAACATGAATCTAGGCGTTAACCATTCAACTTTAACGTTCAATTTCCTTTTTCTTTAAACAATTTTTTCAGCCTAGTCGGAATTTGAATGAAGTTCGTGGTTGAAATATATGAAGGACCCTTTCTTGAGATAATAAATCTTTTGGACTGTTTGTTATTTACAGGTGAAGTTTATTTATTGCGTATGTAGGTATGTGCCTATTTTTTAAACCTTGAAGAGGAGACTTGACATCATCGGTCACCGCATTTCCAGGGCTTAAAAAAAAAATTTTTTTTCAATGTTTTTCATAAAACTAACTGTCTCGTTGGCCTAGTGGTCCTGAGTGCGACTGCTACGCAATAGGTCCTGGGTTCGATTTTCAGGTCGAGCAAAAATGTTATTGGGTTTTTCTATGAAATTCTCAGTAGCAGCTCGGAGTTTGGATTTGTGTCCGGTTAATGGCAATAGGCTCGCTCCCTATTACATGGGACCTAAATATACCGGCGAACTGTGGGTGTACATGAGTACATCGGTACACCTCTGCCTAACCCTTCGGGGTATACAGGCGTGACGGTTGTGTTTTTTTTTTCGTAAAAATGGAAATTACCAGTTACTTAGGTACTTCTTCTTTATCGTATGGGTGGTAAGGCCTAACGACCCCACACACCCTAGTGCCAGAGTTTCTAAACCGCCTCACGGGCCTCTGACATGGTTACTGATGTCAGTGATGTCCAAGATAAACTTAGAAAGTACACATGAATTGGAAAAAGTCACATTGGTACTTGCCCGTGTCTGGTTGCGAACCCACAACCTCGTGCATGAGAGGTGGGCGCCATCATGACACGAACTACTGTCTGTTACTTACTATCTGAACGGTTTTTTGTAACTTCCCGTGACCCAAGGGCTTTGACCTTGACCAGAGGCTAAGCATTGTCATCCAATTTAGCAATGCTGTCAGTCCCTTGGGCACTATTCCAGTTGACGGCGATGCGAAGAATTGTTTTTGATGGCATTTTGTTTTAGTTTTCCTTTGTCTTATTTTTTAGTATTTGTATTACCATCACGCCTGTATTCCCCGAAGGGTTAGGCAGAGGTGTACCAATATACACCCACCGTACGCCGGTATATTTAGGTCCCATGTAATAGGGGGTTAGCCTATTGCCATTAACCGTGCACAAATCCAAACTCCGAGCTGCTACTGAGAATTTCATAGAAAAACCGAATAAGACTTTATTAATCACTTTAATTTATCTTTAGTATTTGTATTAAGAGTGTAAATACTCGTATTGTTCATACATATTTGTTAATACTAAATAAGTTACTTAGGTGCAACCTTTACAAAATAAGACTAATGCAATAATAATACCCAAAAGCTCATACCTTAAACGTCATTGTCAAAATAACATAACTACGAAAAATTGTTTAGTCGAATTTCATGCGAAAAACTTTAACTGAAGCCGAATCGTAACTTAGTACTTAGTGAAGTTATAACAAGCAAACACTTGACTCACCCACTAGAGATGTGCCATTTGCACTTAAAACAAAACTTTTAATTAGATACAAGTGTTCTATCCGGTTTGTTCGCGGTTTTTGCTACCGTCGCCGATGGCAAGTTTTGGTAGTACTGCGTTGTTTTCATTTAACTATTATCTTTGTGGCGTTTACGGTTAATTCGCTTTTAAAGAGGAAAATGGTTTCCACTATCAGGAAAAATGCATAGTTGTGACATTCTGAAGTGGTAATTATGTTCTTTCTAACTCCTCCGCTGATTTTCTCTGATGAATTTCGCTGCGGGATCCAAGACAGTTGAATCCTTTATCCGGTACTCGTCTAGTTTCAGTGACTCGGCCCTTTTCTGTCTTTTAGGAGTTGCAGTGGTTGGAAAAAATGTGGAGGGCTTGTCCCATAAAAGTCGTGATTTTCTATTTTATTTTAAAAAAATGCTGTACCACGCTAGGAATTTGTCCAATGTCGTAGGTGCATTTACAAACATATAAAATTACATACACAAACAGCCAGACCCAAAACAACTATTTTGAGGCCACACAAATATTTGTCCCGTTTAGAAATCGAACCTGTGACACGCAGCGTAGCAGTCAATCACTCAGCCGCTGCGCCAACCGTGCTGCAAATGAATTAAGTATCTGGCTTTGCTTATTTTAATGTGACTTTTGCTATACGTGAATAATTGTTTGTGATGGAAAGAGGACAATTTGTTTATAAGTAAAAAGAAACAGTAATAAAGTTAGGGTCAATTTGATTATCGTAAACTCCTAATGGAGGGATAATGTGGCCGTTTAACAACTTTTGTAAATTCAAATAATTAACAATATAAATCTGATCTGTAATTAAAAATATACAAACTTTATAAATAACAATAAAATTATTACAATTTGTTCACCGACACCGCCGCTGTCACTGCCTAATGGATTAACTTTACCTATTTAATTAGCTTAAATTATTTTAATATTACGTTCGAAATGCTTGTTAAATTTAGCAAATAAATACTCTACTTTAGCGTATAATTATGTTGAACGTTTTCGGGAAACTCTTATCGTTAGGTGCCTACCACTTAAAAGTTTTCATTGTCAAACTAGCCGGGAGTTTTATAAACGCCTGTTGGCCTAACTTTTTATAGGAAAGTAGTTGGTAAACGCTTTTTAAAGGACATTCGGCACAGTATTCGGCACACAGAGAAAAAATCGTGAGTTTTACATTATTTTATTATTGATTTTGTTTCTTTTGAATATTGATTTTGAGTCTTGGGTGCGATTCGATCCCAGGTCGAACAAAGTGTTATTGGGATTTTCGATGAAATTTTCAGTAGCAGCTCGGAGTTAGGCTTTGTACCCGGTTAATAGCAATACGCTCACCCCATATTTCATGCGACCTAAACATCCAGATGAACTGTGGGTTTACGTTGGTACACCTCTGCCTTACCCTTCGGGGAATACAGGCGTGATGGCATGTAAACATTGATTTAGTTCATCTAGAATTCGATAAACTTAATTGATACTTCGCTTTTTTTCTTCTTCGTATAAAACCAACTAGAGCATGTCAATAAAAACCTTTTTAAATCGACATAACTACATTAGGTTCGAACTCAAACTTAAACTTCGATTAAGTTCTCTAACCCTTCTAAACTAGTACCGTTGGTACTTCATGTTAGGAGTAAGTGACCTAATTGGGTTGGCACCCACACTTTTCAATCCTTCCAAGCTCCTACCAAACAAAAATCATTCTTATCTCCCAAAAATTAAGCCCGTTTCACCTTGCGTAATTAGTTGGGGGAACTGAAGATTGCGTCTCGACTAACCAATTTATTGTACCTCTAAGTTACTGGAGAAGTAATGGTGATGTCTACTTAAATGTTAATCCAATAAGGAAAGGCAATTCTGTTTTCTTAGTTCACAATTCTTGAGAATGAAATTATCTTCCTTCGCGCCTTTAAAATTATTTTCGGTAAGTAATAGTAAAAGGGAAGCTGGGACTCAGAAATGGACATTTATAATTTTCTAGAGTGGGTAATATAAATATCTAAGGCAGAAAATCGTCCAATTTCATTTCATCCAAAATATTTAAAATACTAGGTATTTTGTATTTTAAATGTTTGGTGTAAATTGGAAACGGACGATTTTATACCTTATTTTCGACTAGCTTCTGCTCGCGATTTTGTCCGCGTGGATATTTCCACCCGTGTTAAATAACGTCTTTGGTTACTGCTCCGCCCCCGTGTGACGTAGCGTAGTGTTATATAGCCTATGACACTCACAAATAACGTGGCTTTCTATAGGTAGTACAATTTTCAAAATCGGTTCAGTAGATCCAGAGATTACCCCCTACAACCTCACAAACTTTACTTATTTATAATATTCAGTAGCTATAGATTAATACCCAATTTCAACAGATCCTTTCTGTCTTCGTCATATACCACGATCAAAGATTTAAGACAGGTGCCAATCAATGTAGATACGGAGTCGCTACAGGAAACTAAAACCTATTTTTGGTACTGTAATTTGGGGAAAGCCGAAACACCAAAACCTTATAATTAAATGGAATTAAACGTAAACTTTATAACAAAATTATTTCGGTATCCGTGAAAAGAATTCGACAAACTTACTTACAAGTTTTAAAAGCAAATTCTTTAGTCACCAAAAAATACTTCCACTAAACTTGAAGGCTTTTATAGAATGAATTCTTCCGCGTACTATTTTAAGGCTATTTTTTAATGAACATTATTCCAAAGCGGCTCGTATGGTGAAATAAAACTATTCTTTCCATTCAATAATGATCGGGTCGGCTGACAATAGCCGAACAGACTGCAAATGGTAATTGAAGAGCTGAATCATTCTGTGGAATGCTGATCAGAAGTATTTTCCGCCCCAATGCACATTCTAGCCACTTCCCTATTCGGTTCACTTCATAATCTTTAACGTGCAAAAAATTGTAATCCCCCTAAACTTTATCTTTACCTAAATTCTAAGGGGCCGGGGAATTTGCATGATTGTGCTTACCTACGATTATGTTGACAGTTTAAGATGTGAAAAATTGTTTCGTGTTCTCTTTTTTGATGTAATTTTTTTAATTTGTTTCTTTTTTTGTGTGCTTTGTAAGGACAATTACCGTCGTGAACTGTAAATCTATATTTGTTCTTTTTTTAATAGTTTAAAATGAACTTATATATTAAGTTATAAGCCAATATATTAAATTATATATGCCACTGTTGCAGAAATAATAAATATAAAAATAAAATTATTATTCCCACTTAGTGGACCTTCTATAGGCCATAATATTTATTTAAACAAATGGCCACTAGTCCTTTTGAACCGCAATACATAAAAATGCATTCCGAATCTTTCCCATTTATCATGTCCATAGGCTTACGTCACAGATCGAAAAACTTGTGAGGGTTTTAATATTCAAGTGCTGTTTAAAAGCATAAAGATAGTTTGATTGAGCACCTCGTCTGAACACTTATCGAGGCTAATGCATTTTTAAGCATCGATCAAACTGTTCATGATATAGAAATTGATAGCCGTTCAAAGCCTGACGTCTACAGAACAGTAGATATGGATATAATAATTGTGGACTGAGACCCCAATCGTTTGATGTATGTCATTTTAGCATAGCTGAAATTTGAGGATAGATCGAGGCATATATAGATAAGAAAGTAATGATGCGCCATTTTTCAGATATCACGTCATCATCTTATCAGCCGCTGAACTCCACTACTGGAAATAGGCCTTCCCTTTAGGTTCCCAAAAGGGCCGGTTGATATGACACGTATAAAAAAATATCCTAAAATACGTATACGTGCATAGTAATTTTATTTGAACGTAAGTAAGTTACCTTTCTTAACCTGAAATAGGAGTTAAGGCTTCGACAAGGGCTCCTCTATCTGTCCTCAAAAATTCAGCCATGATATAGAAAATGACTACTTCTGCCGGTCTTACAGGTCTGCCGACTCTGCGATCTTAGACCATTTTGGTTGGTGAGAGTAAGATACTCGACGTTTTGACAAGATTTAAGCATTTAAAAGAAATTGGTTATTAATGTATACCTAGTTATTCATGTTTAAACGCGCTAATCTTTGGATTATATGAGAAATAGTACAGGCTTTATAATATCACGCTAAGTCTCGCTCCCGTGAGGCTAGGAGTAGTAACCAAAGACATAACCTAACGCGAGTAAAAAACCACGCGGAGAAAGTCGCGTGCAGAAACTAGTAATATTAAAAAGTTGAAGAGTCTGTTTGATTCTAAAAAATCGAGATAAAATACTATAAAATTCAGCTGCATCCGATTACACTGGAAGCCAACCTCAACAAAGTTGAGAAAAGGTTAGGCAGATGACGATGTTTCTGAATAAAATAAATTGCCACGTGTCTGGGTATAAAAGACAATACAATATTATCTACTAGATAAAAACTTTGACGTCTGCAAGCCTTTAAGTATGGTCCACAAAAGGTAGCTGGGTCATCATTTAGCCCTACCTTTTGTTACGTAGACAACAACGTATATATCAAATGTTACATTTTCCTTGTCCCTTTTGAAGGGTTTCATAATTTGTATTCATATTGCGCGGTACTTACATTATGTGAATGCTTAAAATTTCTAGTAGAAACAATGGCTTAGTAAAATTTGTTTTATATTTTTATGTTAGCCAAGGACAATGAGAATATGTGCGTAAGTCTAACTTAAACGAGTAATATAGATAAGTAAGTCTGTAATTGCCAATCTGCATAGAACAAGCGTTGAATCAATGCCTTCTGTGAGAATGCCATATTGGTGAGGCCTTTGCCCTGTAATGGAACATTACCGGTCTGAAATTATTATTAAAACACTTTAAAAATTTAGATGCATCTCGTACCTATCAATTTCAAAATTATTAATCGCGAGGTAATTAACAATTTGCCGGTACCGATTTTCCCAAAAACGGTAGGATGCTCTTTTTTAATTAATAAAATGGACGGCTAATCAATCTTGTTGACACCGTTTTCAAGTTGACGTGAAATTGTGCTATTTTTTTTTTTGGTATTTTTCCTTGTTTTTCATCGATTCTTTTGATTGTGCAGTTTCTTTATTTATTTACCTCTTGTATTATAATACAAGAGGTAAAGGAGGGAAGGGGAAAGGTAGAGGTGGTTCATTTTCGTTTATAAACGAAAACGAATGCATGAAAACAATTTGGACACATTTTTTCATGTAGGTTTCTCATACATTTGATGAATGCTGATTCTTCGGCCCATTTTCTCTTATTTAACAAGAGTTATATTTGATTGAAAATATATAGGTATCACTATAATTAAATCGAGTAATGATTGGAAAAACATTACAAAAATACAAAACATGTAAACTAAGAGCCATTTCGAAAATAAATAGACACAAATACCATTTAGGGAAACCAGCTTATTTTTTAAATTGGAGCATTTAGCTCTAAAAACTAACTTAACAGTCGTATAGCAGTACTCTCGTAAATCGTAATACCTTATGTAAATTAGCCCTGAAGTAGACCACAGGTGTTATGCTAATGGAGCATGAAACGAAAGCTTAGCCCCTGACTTAGGAATTATGAGGATTATTATTCCAAGCTCGCTTAAGACAAATGGAATATACACTCACATGTTATGGGTGGAAAAAGTGTTGGTCACGTTACGTTGGTCATGTCTCGGCTTCAATGTTTGGTAACCTGAAAGCTAATTTAACGTTCAAAATCTAGTCGTAATGTCATACTAGCGGCAATTAATGTCAATAATGTAGTCTTTGGGGTATTTATGTCAATTTGAGACTGGGATTAGAATGCAACGTACGGAAATATTCCCTTTGTTTTTAAAAGCCAAATAACCTACAAATATTTGGAAACCAACACAAATAAAAAGAAAATTTTAATATCATCCTACCATAATATAAACTACATCACATTAATTAAAATAACATATTTTTGTTAATTTTCGCCCAAACAAACTTAATTTAAACCAGGAATAAAACGACGATAAAAACTTAAAAATAATATTTTCAACCGCCAGCTTTTAAGTGAAACGTTCACCTGTTTAAGTATGTATAGTAAAATAGAAAAATTGTGTGGGTGAGCCTCATAATTAATTCATGATAAAACTATGTAAACTAAAAGGCAGAAAGTAATATACCGAGCAAAGGAAATCCTGAAAGGGTTATATTTGAATTTGATTCGAACCTGTCGCCTTTGAGGCGTCCCTAGGGCCGTTGGGATCTTACACATAAATGGAAAAGACTTGAGTATTTATTTAAGGATTGACGATAGTATTTACTATCTAAAAATTTTTCGGAAAATTCCGGAAAAATATTGTTTTTAACAGTCACATTTCTTGTTGTACATTTTAATATTAAATGTATTTTAATTGTTTTAATCTCATTCATAATAATGTTTTTCTAAACGTTGGTCTACACTAGACAATAATATATCACTTTACTATCACATGAATGTGTTTATACGTTGTTTAGGACAAACAAAAATATTAAACAAGCTTATATGAATATGAATTTTTGTCCGACAGACTCATGATGAATTAGTGCCTAACTCTTTTTATGTTTTGATGCAAAGTAAAACTCTATAGATTGAAATAATTGAAATGTCTATTTGTATGCCTCTTTGAATTATTGTATGCCTAACATGGTAGAGCAGTGCAACGCACACCATCAATTAACCTCTAACAACCCTGTAACCACTGTCTCACAATAAAGATCTTTGAATTTGACTTTGACTTTATGTACGAAGGAAAACGCTGGAAGTAGGCCGCTTCCAACCGGTCCTTTTGGAAATCCATGGGTGACGCTTATGTTCAGCAGTAGACGATCTACGGCTGATAGGATGACATTTTAGAGATGCGTTGAAAAGTGGCAAATTTTTTCTATCTATGATTTTTTATCTCCTTCACTCAAATAGTACATAAAATACTGTTTCCTTGTCGTTACTTCACTCATTCTAATTTTAAACTGACACAAATATAGCATATCTATACTAATATTATAAAGAGGTAACATTTGTTTGTAAGTTTGTAAGTTTGTATGTTTGTAAGTTTGTATGTAGGGGGTAATCTCCGGAAGTAATGAACCAATTTTAAAAATTGTTTCACTGGTAGAAAGCTACATTATCCGTGAGTGCTATAGGCTATATAACATCACGCTAGGACCAATTGGAGCGGAGCAGCAATGAAAAATGTGGCAAAAACGGGAAAAAATATTCTTTTTGAGGGCTTTCGTTGCGTGCGCTGCGTGAACGGTTAAAGTTACGCAAAAATAATGTATGAGAGAATTGTTTCTCTTAAAATATACTAAAAAAAAGTCCGCGGCAGTACATGCCTAACTTTTAAGATTGACTCACTATAAGCATTTTTATGGCCAGAAAATTTGTTTTAAAATAATGCATTATTTGCGAAGGTGTTTTTATGAATATAGTATTAATCCTTATCAACATAAATGCGTTATTCAGCACAAGTGTTTAATTTTGAACAAAATTGCCCTTTACATCATTTAATTTCAATGAATATCTTAGGAGATATCACAGTTTTAAAATAACTTCGCAGCAAAATAATGACTCTGCGAGACATTCCGTAGCTTATACCTCAGAATAACAGATTCTGCGGGTTGTTCGAAAGAGACACCGCGCCCCCGGAACGCAAAGGGCACATGAAGGAACATAGATGGGTTTTAGTCAGTAAAAGTCTTACACTTCTTCCCGTCCCGCCCAGGGCGGGGGAAGTTATTTGACGATTTCCCAATTATAAAAAAAAAAGAATAAGAGATTAAAGGCTTCATAACATCGCGCTATTAGCCACGGAAACGGATCAGTAACCAAAAACCTAACGTAACGCGGGTGAAACCGCGGGGCACAGCTAGTAAACTATAAACATGAATAAAACCTCGTTGCAACTGATCAAGCGTTCATTCGAAAATAATTTGTGTTACTCAATAAATCGCAGTAACAAAGTAAAAGGTTTGCTTTGGGCAAAGTTGGCAAGTGATGAAAATATCATAGCCCATAAATATGAGATATCGCGGATCGCGCGGCAGCAAACGATAGTTTCGAGCGATGACTTTATAACTTTTACACTTTATTGTACACTAAAAATAACTTCCGTGGAGATAAAGTAACGAATAGTACACTGTATGGGGCATTAAGTTGCCGGGGCTTCGGGTTGTTCGAAAGATGCCGTGCCCCCGGAACGCAAACACAGGCGCAAACGCAAACGCAGGGCAGAAGAAGGAACATGGATGGGTCACTAAAAGTCTGACACTCCGTCTCGCCCCGCCCAGGGCGGGAGAAGTCATTTGATGATTTCCCTTCCGAAAATAATAATAATCGGGCATTTTTTTTTTTTAATATAAACAACTCAAAAACTAACTTGATGTAATCGAAAAATACTTTTCCCGAACATAATAAACAGGAATAGAAAATAGAGTAGAGAATAAAAAATAATGATAGTCTCTATTAGTATTTGTTCTGTACAAGAAAAGCCAGATAATTTTATTTTTTGATAAATAATACTAGCCTATAATTGTCCCACTGTAAGCCACAGGCCTCTTCTCATACAAAGAAAGCATGAGTATCGATTACCATAGTTGCTCAAGGCGTTATTGCGTATAAGTCCAGATTTCCTCAATTATGTCCAAGATAAACTTAAAATGTACATAATACCGTCATGCCTGTATTCCCCAAAGGGTTAGGTAGAGGTGTAACCAATGCACACCCACAGTTCGCCGGTATGTTTAGGTCCCATGTAATGCGAGCCTATTGCCATTAACCGGGCACAAATCCTAACTCCGAGCTGCTGCTAAGAATTTCATAAAAAAACCCAATAACACTTTTTGCTCGACCTGGGAATCGAACCCAAGACCCCTAGTGTAGCAGTCGCGCTTAGAACCACTAGGCAAATGAGGCAATTATGTAAGAAATATGTATTGAGAAAGTCACATTGGTACTTGGCCTGCATGGAACCCGAATATCGAACACCGCTCCAACTTTTTGGTATCGCAGGCGCTTCTACTACAATTTATTGTTCATAAATCGTAATAATTACCTACATTCATTGCCATAACCTTTAGTGCCAGTATTCTTTCTAACTAATAAACTAACGGTATTTTGAAATGTCTAGAGCATCTCTATTCACAGACCCTCTAGACGTTTCAAAACACTATCATTTCTAAAACAATCATTAAGACGTCACCGACCATAGTCCAAGTATCCAAGTCCAATCATAATAGTCACAAAGTGATCAAACTACTATCAAAACTTAGGTCATCTTTAACATCTAAGGCCTTAATCTGAAATCTGTTACCGAGAACCGATTATCCCTTCGACCTTTACAAACTTATCACTTACAAGTGCTCTACGGAAGCTTTTGTGACGGTAAATAGGCTCTATGAAGCTTGAGCCACGAAATTATCGCTTAAGGCGGTTTTTGAAACACGCTTCTTCTTCTTCCGGCTTTTTGCTATCTTTATTTGGGGTCGGCTGTCCTAATTGGTCGACTCCAAAGCTTTATTATTGGCGGGGGAATTGGATATATTACATTTTTTTTTAATCTTTCCTTACTACCAACATGTGGGTTTTGCGCGCTGATTTCGATACACGCTCCAAAAACACTTTTTTTCTGTGGTCTATTCAAATGCTAGTGTGTAACATAATACATGGTGTGTTATTAGATTTTTCCAATAGACAATTTCTCAGTAACAGTAGGCAGAAAGTTGGTATTGTAACAAAAACGTTCCTCAAAAAGCACGTAAAGCTGATATCATTCGCTGCCCCGGCTGTCATTCAGAGAAATTTGACAGACGTTACCGATAGTCAGAAGCCTGAAAGTTTAACAACGAGTCTTACTAAGGGGTATTCAGTTACTGAGTTGTGAAAGTAGTCGTGACATTTTAAAATACAGATATTTAGTTGGAAAAGGCTGGGCAAACAAGAAAGGTACGTGACATGTTTCAAAAATTTCACCTTAATCAAATACAAACTTTGCCATTGTGTAAATTAAGTCTTTTTTAAACTCTTTTTTTTGCCGCGCGACGCCGTTTCTAACTGCGTACATCACCTATGAGCGTTGGGCCTCGTGGCCCGCGGGTAAGGCTGTGTTTACACTATCAGAGTGAATAAGAGCGGTGGACGTTGACGGATGGTGTTTGTACACACGACGAGGGCCCCTGTGGTTCTTCGTAAACAACAGGTTTATTTATTTGCAAAGTTTTCTGAGTATTATAGTGGTGGCGGAAGTTTTGGGACTTGGTTTTACCGAGGACTGTCTGTTTGGGGGCTTATTATCTACTTACCGTGAAGGATAAGGATTGTTGACTACAAAGTGGCTGTGTTCTTTTCCCAGATGACTATCAAGGTGAATAGATTGTATTAGTTGATTGCATTTTGTTGATCTTTGTGGGGCAATGCTTAGTGTCTCCGTGTGTACCTACCAACGAACACTACACTAGATACAACTAATGAGCACAGAGATTAGAGAAAAAAAAAGTTGACAAGTGGTCGAATTTTCTAAGGCGATTTTGGTCGGATAGAGGTTTCCACAGTTATAACTAAACAATAAGAAGCAAAATATTATTTTACCATAAAAATCAAGCTTCCGTAGGTGCCTGATATGTTTGTTTTTATTCCGGAATCAAAAGTATCCTATGTGTCTAAAGTACAATCTATCTCAGTGCCAAATTTAATCCAGGTCCAGCCGTTTAAGCGTGAAATTCTAACAAAAATTCATGCATCCATCCATCCTCAAAAACTTTCGCATTTATAACAGTAGTAGGATGATACATGAACCACTAACAACTTTATTTGTTCAAACACCTACATCGTTTTTTTTTAACACTATAACAATAACGTTAAAATGTTTACATCAGCAACAGTCATAAATCGCAGCAAATGGTTTTACACCCGTTTTATCACTAAACGCGAGTGTTTGTGATTTTTTAGAGCAATCCAACCTTTATGGGCTGAAAGCCTACTACTAAAACTATTTGGCTTGTAAGTAATAAATCTAAAGCTTTTTGTGGATTAGTACAAAGACTTAGAAATATTTCTTCAGATTTGTCATTTAGATATAAATTGTTATTTTATACCAATGAATTTATTGAACGTCATTTGGTTTGTGTTTAATGAATTTGTGGTTTGAACGAAATATTTCAACAGCATTGTTTTAATCACTCACAATATTTTAATACCATCGACATTAAATTAAATTAATGAAGACTACGAAAATTATAGTTACCTCTCAGCTGCACAGTAGAATCCAACGAATGTTAAACCTCAGTCAAGGCAATAAGCCCTTAAGCGCATTTGTAAATAAAATTAAGATAAATAATTTTATAAATAATGTTGTTTATTTATTAAATTATAATATACCATCACGCCTGTATTCCCCGAAGGGTTAGGCAGAGGTGTACCAATGTACACCCACAGTTAGCCGGTATATTTAGGTCCCATGAAATAGGGGGCGAGCCTATTGCCATTAACCGGGCACAAATCCAAACTCCGAGCTGGTACTGAGAATTTCATAGAAAAACCCAATAACACTTTTTGCACGACTTGGGAATCGAACTCAGGACCTCTAGCGTAGCAGTCGTGCTTGGAACCACTAGGCCAACGAGGCAGTTACCTGCCAATTACCTATATGTTGTAGTTTAGTATAAACCTACACGTTTGCTTACATCTCGAGAGTACAATGTGATCTAACTTGGTGTGTTTTCTAACTAATATTATCACGGAAACTCCAGCAAAGCATAAATACGTTACTGCCGTTTGTTAGCACATTAACTAAATTATGTAATAGTTAGGTAATGAAGCAATCTGTCTATACCACAAGTTTCGGTTCTCGGTACCGCTGCTAGCTTTGTATATTGCAATAGTTGAGAAATTTCCATGAATAATTCTGTATTGATTTTATGTTTTAATATTGAAATTAGAAATGGCTAAAGATTCTAGAATTTGTCTACTTTGTGAATTGATGAACTGCCTCGTACTCCTAAGCGCGACTGCTACGCCAGAGATCTTGGGTTCGATTCCCAGGTCGCGCAAAAGTGTTATAGGGTGTCTCTATAAATTTCTCAGTAGCAGCTCAGAGTTAGGATTTGTGCCCAGCTAATGGCAATAAGCTTGCCCCCTATTAATGTAACCTAAAACATACCGGCGAACTGTGGGTGTACATTGGTACACCTCTGCCTAACGTAATGTATGTCTAGAATTTGTCAAGTTTTTTTTGCAAAGAATTTAATTATCTATTCTTATTACAAGTATGTAATTTCAGCCCGTCTGTACATCGTCTCATAATTACTATTCTAAAAGTGAACATTTGTGTAATCTCATACTACTACTATAAATGTGAATATTTGTTAGGATAAATCTAAGGATGTTTGTTACTCTTTCACGCCTAAACGGTTGAAAGGTCTTAGCAGACATTTGGCACACATGTAGATATTGATTTCGCTTAACACATAGCATTGTTTTTATCCTATTTTTGTGTTTCCGTGGTATAATTTAGAACCTTGGCGTAATTCCAAAGTGTGCGCAGACGAAGTCGCGGGCTGAAGCTAGTTGTACATATTTGCAAAAAAAATAACTTAAGGAACTGTAAAACGTGTATAAAACTATTACTTTTTTAAATGATTGTCTGTCCATTTACACACGCATCAATACAAAACTGCTGAATAGATCCTGAGAAATTGATACGTATTCATGGGGCGTTTCTTATGGCAACATTTACTTTTTGGTTATGCCAGATAGCAATAATGATCCTTCGCAACGACGCAATCAATTCAGAAATATTGACACATATTTTTGGGGAAAGTGCCGAATATACATATCTATTAACAGAGTTATGGAAGAAATGCCATACACACAATATGGAGTAGAGTTTATATAAAGGGAATTTAAGATTCCCTTGACACACCTTTTGTGTAAACTCCAAAATCTGTAAACTGTAAACGTTTTTATGGAGACTCGATGTGGTTTCACCACTAAATTAAAGAAAATCATTGTATGACATTAAACAATAATTTTATAAATATGATGGCTTCCTCAGGAACTTGAGAGAGGAAGCACAACACAGAGAAAAGTGAAAAGATTGGAGGAGGCCTTTCCCAGGAGTTGGAAAGTAATGGTTAGAAAAAAAAGTCAGTTCTGATTTCAAAACTCAGCGTGAAACTTAGCGGTAATATCAATAATACAAACCCTGACGATGTGACTATATTCGAAAAAGTAACACCCGTAAGCAGGGCTCCTAACCAGGAAATACTACTTTGCTTTGCGCACTGTTGGATTTTCAACGCTCGCCTCAGCGCTGACAGTTGAAAATCCAACGACTGAAATTACAAAGTAATATTAAAATAGTAAATTGTTATAAGAGACAGGTAGGCCCCTTGGTCAGAGAATACTTTCTTTTCAATGAAATAGTGGACAAGAAAACTTCTTTTAGCGACACATTGTTAATCTCCGACATCCACGCAAACAAGGTCACGAGCAGAAGGTACCACCAAATAAATTAATAAAATATATATAAGTAACATACATTAAAATAGTTACTGTTTCCAATTAAAAATAACGATGAAATATCTCTTTTGTATTAATATTCGAGAGTCGTTTAACTATTCCAAATGTTCGAATATTAAACGTTCACAAATCTCTTTTCCAAATAATAAATGTTTATTAATAAACACCAAAATCTAACTATAATTAATGTTTTATCATTAAGCTTTATCAACATCCAAGTTCACTAATTACTTCAGCCACTAAACTTTCGCCCGAAACTTTGTCGACTTTGAAAATTATTAGTCGAGACAAAAATAAAAGTTGGACAACTCACGACAACTCGGGTTAACAACGACATCGTCTAGAAAAGTTTATGGACAAGAATTGTTTTTGTGATAGTATATATGCATGTACTACATTGGTTTCAGTAAACATTGATAATAATCGAACTGATCATTAGTCTAAAATTGAACAAAACGCCGAGATTTGGTTTAATGTTAACATAATATCATTACGCCTGTCCCTCCAAGGATTAGGCAGAGGTGTACCAATGTACACCCAACGATCGCCAGTATGTTTAGGTCCCACGTAAAATTGGGCGAGCCTATTGCCATTAACGGGGCACAAATCATAACTACGAGCTGCTGCTGCTGGTTTAATGTTATGTAGAGAAAATAATCAACCAGTTCATCATATAGCTACACCCCGCGTTTAATTAAGTATTTGTTTACTGCTCCGCTCCCTTCTTCGATAAAAAGTTCACCTAATGCACTGATAGATTTTTTTAATCGGTCCTGTTGTTCCCTAGCCTTTAAACAAACAACTTTTCAGATTTAGAACCTGTAATTATACCTACCTAGATCCGCTTAGTCAATCCGCACAAGAAGCAACTTTTGATCTCCAGTTGTTTAGTTGCAACAACAGAAAATTTGCAACCAGTTTTTATGTCAATTTTCTCATAACTTTAAGAAACTGCGCAGACGAAATAGTTGTTAAAAGTTACAACATAAAATATTTTCTTTTTGCAGTTGATAGTTCTTCAACTGAGCTGTCTGCGGAGCGCCTTAAACATTTGATTAAGTACCAAATCGTTTATAACCTAAAAACAAGAGGTAAGTAAGACTAATCGAGCTAAACACTACCAAACTTGCAAGTAATCTCAACACAATCAAAATCAAACAACGCCAAACTTCAACTAACATACAACTAGAGAAAATTAATGTTAGTTTTCCGACAAATGTTCCACTAAATATGCAGAAGTGTTACTCTTAATTAATGAAGGGTTCATGGCTTGTATAAAACCATTAATATCTGGACTACAACACACAATAGACTGGTACAGAAGGTTGGGTTCGAAAAACAAAAGAAAAATCACGCACACATACACACTTGCCTACGTACAGTCAGTACAAAGGCACTCCATCTGTGTATGTGTTACTTATGTGTCTGTGTGCGTGCGATGATTTTTGCTTCTTGTATAGAACTAGTATTCTGTAGTTAACTATTCTGTGGTCGCAAGTAAAGCAAAGCAGTGTGGCACTAATGGCTCAGCTCTAATGTCCACACCATCTGTCAATGTCATGTCTTTGCCCGCTTTTTGTAGCACTTATGTACGAAACTCTCAGTTCTATTCACTTTATTATAGTGTTTTTCCCTTTTTATTTCCTATGATGACCGGATAGATGAGTTTATAATTAGGTAGTTTGTGTCTGGGGTTACTTTATTGTTTAATCGTTCTTATAGAGGTTTTATAATTGAAATGTTGCAGAATTCTTCAGCTTTTTTAATCGTCATTGTAAAACTTATCGACTGATATTTGTTAACCATAGTATCAAACAAATGCTTTCGTATTTTCGCTATTATTTAAGTATTTTCAGGTTTACCCATAATTTTTGTAAACTTTTCTCACTTTTCTAAATTCAAAATTGACACCAGAATTTTTACAAACGACAAATCAAAGCATTTAAAGGAATTACGACTGGCGAGTTAAACTATCTGTTTTGCATATAGGAACCGATCATTAGATGTGCACCAAGAGGGCAAGATCGAGGTGGCGCTAGAAAACAATACCTGGAAGGACTAGGCAGAACTCTTTCCCCAGCACTGAAACCTTACAGGCTAGATAATAAAAAAAAAACGACGGGTTGCACTCCGGGAGTGCCGGCAGAAGTGAAAACTTGAATATTAACGTTGTGCATTTTTTATATTTTGGAATGGTTAGGGAATAATTTTGCACGAATTGCTTTAATTATCAGTATAAAAGTACTATCATTTATGTGGTATAATACAATATTTATTTATTGCGCTATCGTACACAAATATGACACGATACGATTGCGTACGATAAATTCGTAAGATTTTCGATTAGGTCACGTGTCCTGACGCGAGTTTAAAATTTTTTACCCATTACAAAAAAAGTGTACAACGCCGCTAAAGAAGTTTTCACTTCAAAAACGCAATACATAACAATAAATATCCAGCGTTACAAAGCAACTTTGAATCTCTTTAAAAGTATTAAGAGCAAACCGCTTCAATAAACATTTATGTAATGAAATGAAAAATGTAATTACGCGGCGTTCATAATGAACCAGAAATGATACGAGCACGAACAAGATAATTACACGAATCATTATTAATAATGGTCATTGTTATGGGGAAAATAACTTTGAATTTGTCCACCAAACGGTCACTGTTGGTTTAACGCTTATAGCAGCATTCTCATAATTTCTCACTCGTATTATCATGATACCCAGTGGTTGAGCCTCTTGCCTGTCATGGATGAGATTGCAGGATCGATACCGGGCAAGTACCAATTTGACTTTTCTAATTTATATATGTATTTTCTATGTTCATCCTGAAGATCACTAACATTGGTAAAGGAAAATATCGTGAAGAAAACTGGACTGTTAAATAATACATATCGAGTCGTTTCATTATATCTTCATCCTTGCAAACGTATAGAGTGCTGCAGAAGTGTCTTTCTGTAAAAGTTTGTTACGCTTAGTAAACGGGTTGTTCTACATTAATGTAAATCTGAAAATCCGACTTGAGCAAGCGTGGTGATCAATGCTAGTGCTTTCTCTGTATGAGGAGAGGCCTTTGCCCTGCAGTTGGACATTAATAGGCTGGTTTTAAGTCAAATATATCTCCTTTTAGACCATAACAAAGAAACCAAAAGCACTACCCAGTATTTTTAATAAGCAACATGCTAGGTACCTAAGAAAGTATTCCACTAAAACATACAGATCCCCTAACTTTTACATAAGTCCTTTTTGTACGACCACCAAGAATTTCCATTCAATTTCATACTCGGATTATAATATTTTATACTCCACGTTCTACATCCGAACGATTTATATTGATGAGATGCTTAAAAAGTTTAATTTCGTCAGGATACGTTCCGTCCGTGAAACTTTTAATAGAGCTTTTCAATGCAGACACAAGTTTAAGCCAATTTTAATTACGAGCCGCTACGGTATTTTGTCTCGTTGACGTGGAAAAAGACTGTGAATAATATGTAATATACTCTCTATGTTATACAATGAGATAGTTGGCGCAGTGACTGAGCGATTGGCTGCTACGCCGCAAGCCGCAGGTTCGATTCGCGCACGGAACAAATATTTGCATGACCTATAAGGTTTTTGTTTTGGGTCTGGTTGTTAGTGTGAGTTTATATTTGTAAGCCATGTTATAGGAGACATTTCTAGAGTGGGGGCAACGTATTTTCTTTAAAAAAATAAAACATATAAAGTAACGAATATTATAAATTACTTGTTTGTTCACAAGAAATAATATGTAGAAGTATTGATCTGTTACAATTTCTTCCACTGATAAAAAGCAACACTATTGCCGAGTACCTACCATAGGATATGTCTTCCATGTGGACAAAGTGGCGAATAGTAGCTAGTTATTAATATTTAAAAAGCGTCTCAATAGTTCTTTTACGTTAAAATAATCTTTTATCTTCTATTACAATGCGCTGAAAGCGAATAATTTAATAACCGATCAATCAAAACATTGTTAAAAATATGAGAAGAGAAAATAAATAGGTTACAGTGAAACCTAGAACTCGAAACTTTGTAGAGATAACCTTGAGCTTTCTTTCGTTTTCCAAATCTTCGTTTTTCGGCTCCAATTTCATTTGTTTTTGACAACTAGCAATTGATACTAGACAAAGATCAACTCGTTGTTTTATTGACGTTTTCGATGTAAACAACTAGTGTGGCTGTCTGTTCATCGATATTATTTTGAACAGACTTAATCAATACTCTTACTTACTATTAAATCTTACTTACGTAAATGCAGAAGTTTGGGTGGTTGTTTGTTACTCAACCACGCCAGAACGGCTGTAATGATTCGAGCTTTCAGGAGTTGTAGTGGTCGGGACCAGAATAAAGGGCATGTAACAATAAAAAAAATATATATACAAAAACTAAAATCTGTTTGTGCACCAAACATGTCACATTGGGCCCGCGTGGTGAATTACAGCACACTCTCTTTGTCGTGTGGGCAGTAACACCGGCCCCACACACCCTAGAAAAATCCTATGTCCCAGCAACATTGTTAGTATAGGCACCAATATTATCATGCCTACATTAAAAGAATGCAAACTCCTTACTCACTAATAAAACCCAGTAGTCATTTTACGCATCAACGGATTCTGGTATTCTAAAGCAACATACACACTGTAGCCACACATGTGCGTATGTTGAGATGTGAGAGTGACAGTGACATGACCGCAATGTCCTCATGCCCTTAATGCGGGGTACGGTGACGACACAGCTTTAAAAACAGCGAACTCGTTGGATTATCTTGTAGAGCAATATTTTGTTTTGTGAGTACCAACTGTAGCAAGTTTTAGACTTCATAAAGTGATATTAGGTGATCTAGACTGTTTTCAGAGTCTTGGGGGGGAGGGGGGGGGGGGTTGTCTTTATTTTCTCAAAGACTGGATTATTTATATTTGGTAAAGGTTCTACCCGCAACTTGTCCGCTTGAAAGTCAAACATATATACTAAAAAACATATTTTGTTATTTTTTTAAATACCAACGTAATTTAAAAAGTATAATGCTAAGCAAATAAAGAAGTGTTCTATTCTATAAGTGAAAGAATTCTTATTGTCGTTTTGGAGCAGCATTTGAAGAGATTACCTCTTACACAATCAAACTTTACCGCTTGATAATATTAAATTGTTAGATACATATATGTTAGGTACGATTATTGGTATTCGTAATACTTAATTACAATAGTTACAAGTGTGTATGTACTTGTAAATGAAACAATAGTCGTAAATTACGTGTCAGGTCTGAAAGCACCGCATTACACACGGACAAACGAACAAAAAATTGTTATTAAGCGAAAATAAATATTCTATCCTAAACAGAGAAGATGGACGCTTTGTTCCTACATCGATTGCTTATTGCGTAATCAAGAAATCTGTCACTCATTCACAGCGACCTACCAGTTCCGCCCACTCAACTTATTTATGCCTATTGGTCGGCTCTTAGTTAAATCCCACGCAATCTTTCAGGCATCCTCAACATTTTTCAAAGCTTCAAATGTAATGAAAAAAATATTTTTAATGTCGTAACGACATTTACGATGATAAGATATTTTTAAGGGAAGAATTTGTTAAAAAAAATGTATTCCTCAGGTATTTTGCATTTATGCGATTAGTTCCTTAAAGTTGGCTTTCATCTTTTTCACTCCACGGTTTCGTTTTTAATAGCCATCATAAAATATAAGTCGTTTTAAATCGAGGAGAAAACTTTTGCTTTACTTAGCATAAAAATATTGACAGGAACTTTAAGTACATGAACAAAATACCCCTTATTTAAGTAGGTACCTTTTTGAAATTTTTGATTGTGACTAGATTTTGAGAGCTTCTAATTAGTAAAATTGACCTTCTGGATCATCTTCTTCTTCTTCTTTTATCTCAGTTATAAGATATTATAATCTGCTTTTTGTTCTACTAGTAAATCGCTATGGATTATTCCATGGAACCATTTCTATAAAGTTGCTCTTATTGTATTTTGATATGCACACGAGCGAACTCAAGGAAAAAAACAAATGACTGCAGTCATGAATCCGTATACCACACATCAACAACATTATTCCAATATTAACAAACACTAGACATATCTACTTAGCTAGGTTTAAATTCAATTAAATTAAAGTACGAGTACTATTCAATTTTAATTGAAATTACAGGATATTAATGTATTACAGGTCTAAATACAAGGCTGCAAATTTCCGGCGAGAATATTCACCAATAAATATTCTATTCCATCTATCGTGTTAGGCTTATGATGGACTAGCTTCTGCCCGCGACTTCGTCCGCGTCACAGTTGATGTGTTATCCTACGGGTACCGCACATTTTCCCGGGATAAAAAGTAGCCTATGTGTTATTCCAGACTATAATCTATCTTTGTGCCAAATTTCATCCAGATCCATTCAGCCGTTTAAGCGTGAAAGAGTAACAAACATCCATACATCCATACATCCATACATACAAACTTTCGCCTTTATAATAGTAGTAGGATTAGTTTGTGTATCGAGCTAACATCAAATTGTGTGCTTTGTAGATGAATCTATGCTGCATTTTACAACCAATATTAATTGGCTGTAAAGTTATTTATGGGGGATCATTGGGTTGGTTGTACCAAGATCGGTTGCTTGCGAAGGTTCTGGAGTTAATCGTGTCATAAAAAGTGTTTTTAGGAACTGTACATTGTACGGTAGGACGTCAAGATTTTTCCTCAAGGGTTCGTCTCCTATAGAGTGTAGTAAAAAAGTAATAAGAAACTATAATGTATTTCTGTATTTTATTTACCGATACCTAAACAGCACCAAGATCAACATAATTCGACAGAAGATACAATAAAAATATCTGAAAAATAGTGAATGAAGTGACATGAATTTTTGAAGCACTTTTTCTTCTTTTTTAGGTATGTAGGTACTATAGAGGCTTGCTGGTTCAGCCTTATGCACCCTTATTTGATTACTTTACACTTATGAGATAAGCTACGTTCAGGATTTGAAAAATATGGCAATAAGTGACTTACCACAAAAAAATGAAAAAATACATGTATGACTAACAAAATATTATATTCTTAATCCGAGAATACATAGCAAGAACAAACAAAGGATTACTTAAGTGGTATATAAAACGTTGAAAATAATAGTATTTTCATAAAATGTCAAGTCAACTCATAAATCTAGCGGGAGTGCTTACCTACACTTTACACAAAGCAATAAGTTCTCAGAAAACTATTATTAAGCTTTTGTTGCCAACCACCGGGCTATTTATGAGAAAAATAATTTATTAATTAACTGAAAAATAAATTAAAGCAAAGATGTCTGCATTGTCCCCTTTGTTTCTGTAATATGAAGAGTGTTTATTTGCTTTCTAAAGGAATGAATAAATAAACATTTTCATAAATATTTATATTATTTATATTAAACTAGCTTCTGGCCCTGACATCGCCCGCGAGGAGATTTTTACCAGTGTTAAGTAACGTCTTTGGTTACTGCTCCGCTTCTATGTACTGACAGTGACGTACTGAGTGACACTCACATTAATAATAATGGGGCATTCTTAAGGTGTAACATCCAAGGTGGCCCGCCAAATTCAAATATTCTTACGTTTTTTGCAATTTGCAAGTCAGTATTAGGTTTAATGTTGGTTAAAGTAAGATTTGCGGGTGTAAGAAGTATGTATTTTCAGAATCATAACCATTAAAATCAGTAAAATAACTCCATAAGTCGGTATAATTCCAAAATGTCAAGATTTCATGAAACAGTCATTCTTTGGGTTTACCTGGCCCTATGGAGTTTTATTGCTGACTTAAATGGTTATAATTCTGAAAATACATACTTCTTACGCCCGCAAATTATAGTTTAATCAACATATAACTTAATACTGACTTGCAAATTGCAAAAAACGTAAGCAAATTTGAATTTCGCAGGCTACCGTGGAGGTTCCGCCTTAAACCATCATTGCCAGTGTGGAGCATCATTACAGGACATGCATCACCTCCTTAGTTACCTGTCGCATCGTGCACCACCACCTACACCATTCAAGATCTAAACGAGATCTGAACGTGATCTGTTGCTCAATACAGCAGTGCGATTCTCTAAGCCTCACTTCGTACTTCGAAAGCTGAATCCGCAGTGAGATTACAAAATGGTATTCTGTTAAAGACGATCACGCCGGTGACGTCACCACGGCGAACTAATACTAAACCAATGACAAGTTCGTTATCGAAGTGAACGCGATAACTTTAGTAAGACTCGTTTTCGAGTTTGCATTTTAGAGAATCGCACTACTTGGTCGGACAACATTTTAAACAAGTCAATCGACACGAAAAGACGGTGACCGATTATTTGTCTTATCAATATTAAATCTTAAATTTGCTTGATGCTTTGTGCACGTTTTGAAAAGAATATAACAATGCGTAATGACTCTTTTCCCTAAAAAATATTTACGATATGGTACATCACACATTTCACTTATTTTATAAGTAACATTACCACCTACATTCTTATTTCCTTTATACTTTACTAGTCAAATAAACGTGTACATTGGCGAGGAAAATAACCAGTTTAACAAGACCTTCGTTTATCACAACAGCTTCTTCACAAAATGCGATACGTGAGGTATTTTAAGAGGTCAGGTTAAAATGGTTGAGGTTTCCACCTGATTTTCCCGAACAATAAGCTGGATTGTTCAATATTTCGCCGCTGAATACTAAGCATGGCTTGTTTATAGTGTATTCCTGATGCTATCGGTTTAATTATGTATTTATGAAGGGTTAAGTGTAAACAATTTCGTATAATCCTGTAAATCTGAATTATCCTAGGTTAGGGCAATTTTACGAGTTTAATTTTGAAACGAAATAGTTATGTCAAAATACGAATAGAACGGTTTTTGAGTTTTTATACATAAACGGGTGTATAAAGATAACTAAGCATATCTAGTGCTCATAAAACTAAGTAACTTTGGGCACCATTCTTTGCTGGGAAATGACTGTTTTTTTTTAGTGAAAAATCACTCTTTTGTATTAGTGCGCAATATAACGCACCTAAAACATTGTACTTTCGGGTGTATGCAACTGCAAAGGGGCCGTGGCAGTATTAGTATTAATAGATGTGTTGATGGATGGATGGATGGATGTTTGTTACTCTTTCCTGGATCCAGGATCTGGATTAAATTTGAAATTGAGGTAGATAACTGCTTGATAGGTTTTTTTTTTTATTTCCCAGAAAAATGTACCGTCCCCGTGGAATAATATATCAAATAGACGCTAATAAACTCGCGGGCAGAACCTAGGCTAAGGCTATATATCTAACATCACGCTACGACCAATGGGAGCGGAGCAATAATTAAAGACTTAATATAACGAGGGTGAAATAAGCCACGCGGACGAAAGACTTAAGCCATAAAAACCATCACGCCTGTTTTCCCCGAAGGGTTAGGCAGAGGTGTACCAATGTACACCCACAGTTTGCCAGTATATTTAGGTCCAATGTAATAGGGGGCGAGCCTATTGCCATTAACCGGGCACAAATCCAAACTCCGAGCTGCTACTGAGAATTTCATAGAAAAACCCAATAACACTTTCACAGTAGACTTAAGCCAGTATTAGTTATAATATCTAAAGTAAAAGTCTCTTCGTATTATAACCAGTCTATTCGTCCACCTAATTCCAATCTCTCATCCCTGTACCCTCATATGTAAAACGAATTAATTAATTCCAAGACGGTTCGTGCAATTAGCGATAGGAAATGAACATCTGATCCTGGCCGGGTCATCGAATTTAATCAATTAATTAAGTTCAGGATGTTTGCTCAAATGGCTAGTTAAAGTTTCATTTGCAAGTTAAAGATTGCCTAGGGGTTTCTAACATAAACTTGGCAAAACCAAGATTAGTTGGATTGTTTGTGGAATTGATAAATTGAATTATATAATCGATATTATTTATTAATTTATTTTTACGACATGATAGGTCAAGAAAATTAAAACATGTTACGCAGACCCCAAATAACATGAGATAAGAGTAGGAAGATGATGATGATGATAGGTCAATAAAATGTAAAATAAGGCATAAATTTCCATGTTTTATTACTTGACTAGTTTATGACCGCGACTTCGCTTGCTCGAGTGTCGGTTATCAAGGGTTTTTTTTTGCGGAATCCTAATACGTTTTCTGATATAAAACAACTAAAAATAACCTTTTTTTTATTTAACTACCGTGTAAACATTCATATTTATTTTAAGCTGGTTTTTGACATAACAAAAAGACACTTCAATTTTATTTATTTCTATACATGAAAAACATAAAAAATAAAATATAAACGAAAACGAAAGCAATTTTCTTTTCCGTACCAGAATATTCTTTACATAATTTTCTAAAAGATTATATCAACGAAAATATAACAAAAACTGCCAGTAAAACTAATAGGAATCCGCCACAATCTGCTCTTATAAACTTAAAACGAAACACAAAGCTCTTATTTTAATAACAAAGCAAAATAGCTTTATACAATACCCTGTAACAAGATATCCGATTGAAGTTCGGAGACTTTCACTCAACAGCCTGAATGAAACCGTCTCTTTGGGAATGTAAAACACGGCGTATAGCCACAGTATGGTGTAAACAGTAATACAACTCAGCTACAGTAGTGAAATACAAGACATTATTTTTTCTTGCGAAAGGTGTAAAAACAAGTAAAAGCTTGATTGAACACTAAATAGGTAATATATTACTTAGGGTTGCGATATATTTAAATACAAATGCACAAAATACTTTATAAATTTTGTGTTTGTTGTCAATAACAACTTTCTATGAAGGAAATTAAAAGTATCGGAAATGTCGTTAGGTTGTTATTTGCAGAAATTCTATGGTATATTCAGGGTGTCTACAGATAAAATCATTTATTGATAAAAGGATTACAAGTCACAATTTAATCATAATAAAGTTATTAAATACAAATAAATATAATTTGTCATTAACATAATTATTTTACATCATTTTTTTTTTATTAAAACAGTAACTAATAATTATAATATTTTGTATCATTTTGGTATTCCCAAATCTTATTCCTGATTCCTTTCACGAACATTTGACAATATTATCCTACATTCTTATGTTTGTGTCTGCAAGATGGAAGTTTGTATAATTTAGTTTTGGTCGTTAGACCTTACTGCCTACATGATAAAGAAGAAGTAATCTTTATCATGTGGGCAGTAAGGTCTAACGACCCCACACACCCTAGTGTCAGAGTTTCCAAACCGCCTCGAGGGCCTCTGACATGGTTACCGATGGTAATAATAGGTAAGATTCTCGAATGGAGACCACCGGTAAACGCAGCGTAGGACGTCCATCTACAAGGTCGACAGACGGCCTGAGTTCTTACTAAAACAGACGAACTTCCATCTTGCGCTACTGTTTTCCATGAACTGTGTCACAGCTCTACCAGAACAGTATCCCCCGGGGATAGGGACAGCTGCGCGCTTTAAACTACTAGCTATACGATGTGTGGGTATTTGTCAATAGGTTGTGTATTTTATTGACGCTACGGAGGATGTGGGTGAACTGTTCAGATTGACGCATTAGCTCTGTTTGCCTAATCCCAGCTGGGATGGAACTGGGTAGATCGGGGATGTAGGACATTTAAATAATGTAGTGGAGCTACGAAAGTGATAGCCGGTTTCTGGGGCGAAAATCGATACAAATATTTGGCCAATTGCTTAGCCAGGAGCCTGGTGTAATTAGTTGACTGAATTATTGATAGACAATTAGGTCACTTAGTCTGTATATACGTCGACGATTTTCGTTTTAGAAACCGTTATTTTGAATAAAAAATGCTCTAGGTAGATGAATTTAGGCAAAATGAGTTTGAGGTGATATGTCGATGATACTTGCTCACTTCTCCGAGGCTGATTTCACAGAATAATACTGCTTTTTGTCTTACTATAAGTCTTATAAAAAAAAATCAATCACTCATTCAATTCCACTACTAGATAATAAACTTTATCTTCATTGGTTTACAAATTTTATTAATAAGGTCAGATTTGCGTTTGATTTTTGGGTTAAAACTAAATTATAGCAAAGTTTCATTGAGCGTGAAAATTACTATATTAGTTAGCGAACTAATAGTTTAGTAGCAAAAGTTTAGATCGATCTGTGTTATAAACTCAAGTGCGATTATTTAATTTTATTAATCCTAGTATTATTTTACGCTGGGAGGAGATGCCCTTGAAAGGCCTACCTTGACCTTATTGGTGTGGTGCTTCAGAAAGATCGGATGCGCGGTACTCGTAACCGGAGTGCTTGTATGTCCAGATGTATGAAGGATGATGTTTGTGGACGAGGGAAGGAGTATGTAAGGATCGTAGCAGGTGGCGTTCTGTGTTTTCTGCCTACCCCTATAGGAAAAAGGCGTGAGTTTATGTATGTATGTATGTAATTCTAATATTATTTTACACCGGAAGGAGACGGCCTTGAAAGGCATAATTATCCTTACCTCATTGGTGAGGTGCGTCAGAAAGATCGGGTGCGCAATACTTGTAACCGGCGTGCTTGTATGGCCAGATGTATAAAGGTCTAGGAGCGAAAGGTGTATGTAAGGACCGTAGCAAATGGCGTTCCGTGATTTCTGCCTACCCCCATGGCAAAAAGTGTAACTTTATGTAATACATACATAAATAATAATGGAATAATATGTATAATTTAATCATAGCATATATTCCATCTAACCATATTATTACATCAACACTCAGATAATGTTTGCTTTCTATTACAACATTTCCGCGAAATGTCGAGTAATATTACAACCCGTGAAAATCCACACCTGTCTAAAAATACACCCCCGGGTTTAACTTTAACTAAGGAACACGCCACACTGATTGTAATGCGATAACGTGCAGCGAAATGCAACGTGCGACGCGACCGTTTAAAGAAACAACTGCATCGCGTTTGTACGGTCTCCTGTGGTTTGCTTGACTTTCTGCCAGATATTTCTAGTCAATAAAGATAGGAAATTGTGGTGGATGATTGACTGTTTATCGTTATACTTTTTTCTTTGAAAGTCTAGTGACCATGTTGGTATTATTGAAGTAAAAAAAAAAATACTTGACCTCTTTAACCTTTCAAACGCAATGACGTAATAATTTTGCTTACATGTTGTATAATGGGCTGGTGTCCGAATCATAACGTCTCGGCGCAGATTTTGATTGATTTGTTTGATTTGGAAGTAGATAATGCAATCCATTCCTGCACCAAAAAGAAGGCTAACAGCGCTTTGACAGTACTAGCGATTTCTTGTAGGGTACCCGCGACCTCTGGGCAGTTAAGAAGCTCAAGAACACCTCAAGAATTTACACCTGCCGTGTTATCCCTTTACCACCTTTGGTTGACTGGTAGAGAATGCCTAAGGCAATAAGTTCATAAAGTTTAAAAAAATAAGAACTGTTGTTTCGTAGCAAGCGTAGCGATCGTAGCGTTCGTAGCACATAAAGCTACGAAAATTTTCGTAGCTTTGTATGTAGCAACTTCCTTATGTTTCTACGACTGTACTTCGGTGTAGTGACATAAAGTTAATTTGTTAATTTTCCGCATCGGTTACTACTTCAATACCCATGTCTGTACAGTATTAAGGGTGAATATTTATACTTATTATGGTCTATTTTTGTACCAAGGAGCGGATTTTGTATATTAAGGATTAGATAAGAAAAGACAAAAATAACATTAGCTAATCTAAGGCGCTTTGCAGATGGAGCAACTTAAGTTGAGGCAACTATTAACACTTTAAAAGTTTCCCGTATTGCTATAACGTTTACGATTGCCGCAACTTTGTGGCAATCTGTGAGCTACTTTCATAGCAGAGTTGCTCAATCTACGCAACGATCTTTAAAATCGGTATAATATTTTACAGTTGCTAGTTGCGGCAATTAGGAACTAACTTAATCATCGATTACAGCAACTGATAACGGTTGACGATCACCGGAATTCGAGACTCGAGTTGCTATGTGTGCGCAGCCCAATTGAAATATGTAAACAGGTAGTTCCCAGTTGCCAGTTGCTGCAGTAGTTGCTCTATGTGCAAAGCGTCTTTTCTTTTTTTTTTAAAGACGGGAAATCATCAAATAACTTCCCCCGCCAGACCACCACCGCGTCAGACTTTTACTGACTAAAACCCGTCTATGTTCCTTTCGTGTGCCCTTTGCGTTCCGGGGGCGCGGTATCTCTTTCGAACAACTCGCAGCCCCGGCAGGCATCGGCCCTCAGTGGCCCCTTCCAAGTTTGCTGACATCTCTTTGAGGCGCGCGTGGAACACGAACGCGCCGTCGACACGGTCTGTCGCTAGTGAACGTACGGACGGTGAGCTACCCATTGCTCACCGTCCACAGACCCGAGTCTACGGTGGCCGGGAGTCGTCTCTTGGCTATGTGCAAAGCGCCTAAAGGAGTAAAGTAATAAGAAGACGGATATTCGATTTTCAAAAATGTTTTGTTTTTGTCAGGTAAAAAAAGGTTGATCAAAAAAAATATTATCTTAAATTATGAAAATGTCAACCAGTTCGTGTCTTTTAAAATGTATAGCGACAAATATAATTTCCGTAAAAGCGCTTCAACGTTGACTTTGTGTATCCAAACATTTGATCTGAGGGTTTATTTGGAATATTTAATAGTTTACTCAGCCATAAAGAAAGTTCAATTTCCGTCAGTATGTACATTGGAATCCACTGGGTGGACTGACTCAACGAGATATCATTGATTTAAGAAAATAAATATGTTTTCAAGTTTATTGAAAAAATGAATGAATGAAATTATTATACTATTTACTCGTAGTATGATAATTTCATTCTATAAAATAGTAGTATTATAGTAAAAAAGTGAGGTAATTTAATTATTGCTAGGAGATTGTTGCGCTACTTTTTCTTAGGTTTAGCAGTTTAAGATTATAAAGGGTACAGAATCGTTTGAAACTTTTGGCAAAATAATCAGCATTGTAATCATAATTATATTCTTATACCTATTGCCCGCGGGTCTGCGGACGGTGAGCAATGGGTAGCTCACCGTCCGTACATTAACTAACAACAGACCGTGTCGAAGGCGCGTGCGTGTTCCACGCGCGCCTCAAAGAGATGATGTCAGCAAAAATTTGGAGGGGCTACTCAGGGCCGATGCCTGCTGGGACTGCGGGTCGTTCGAAAGAGATACCGCGCCCCCGGAACGCAAACGACACAAGCAGGAACATGAATGAGGTTTAGTCAATAAAAGTCTGACACTCCCTCCCGCCCCGCTCAGGGTGGGAGAAGTCATTGGATGACTACCCATCGAAGAAAAAAAATACCTATTGCCCACAATTAGACTTAATTTAACTGAATGTGCACCATTTTAGATCTATACAAACGCGCAATCTTTATAAACAACTCCATCTCTGTATACCTAGGTACTTAAAATTTTCAGACTCCACAAAACATTTTGCAAGCGACACACATTTCACACCTTGTAACTATGTTTTAAAGCTTGAAACGTCCCACAGGTACGGTCGATAAAAGAGATATGTAACCGGACCGTCTAATATAATTGAAGTTTTCTTTCAAACTGGTGGTCGTTTTTAAATGATATTTAATTTAATTAATAAACTGTTTATTTTCTATTAATAAAATTTCATTAAAAAACACCTATCAGTTTTTTAAAAACTTTGAATTTACTAGGCGACTCTGGTTACTTATCTCTTTTGCTGACTGTACAGTATTCCATACAGGTGCACCGCATAGCTTATCCAGACTCCTAGCACTCGCTTATGATTTTACGTTCGTTCTTTCACGAAATATTTTCCAAGTTATCCTCAAACGTAGTCTAGATTTTCCTCAGTATGTTCTGAAATCTTGGTTGGTTTGTGGAAATGTATGTTTCATTTTCTTATGTGTCCTTATTATTGCGGTAAAGAACAAGAAGTTAACTCCATAAGTGAAAACGTGTTTGAAAGAGTCGATCCATTCTTTAAAAATCTTCTGCAGTAAGTTTAGGTAAATGAGCTTGTAGTAAGCTGTCACCTGACCTACCGGTCTGTTATGTAGAAATGACTGTCAGTGAATTATAGTGTATGACCTTGATTTTAACTGTTACCCCTACCTACCGGATTATTATATGAATATCCCTCTCGGTGAATTTAAGTAGGTAAATGAGCTTGTGAGCTATCCGACCTGCCGATTCTGAAGTAGTTATATAAAATAGCCCTTATTCCCCGCCTGTATTCCCCGAAGGGTTAGGCAGAGGTGTACCAATGTACACTCCATTTTGCCGGTATATTTTAGGTCCCATATAATAGGGGGCGAGCCTATTGCCATTAACCGGGCACAAATTCTAACTCCGAGCTGCAACTGAGAATAATTCTACCTGATGTTCACTTAAGGAATACTGAAGTAGATTCTTGCAGAATTATAGCACTACCGATGCTAGATATGGACAACTCATCTCAACCATTTTTCCAGAATACAACTGCTGGATTACATTTTACAAACCATTTAGTCTACAGTGTACCTAGCTAATTTTGAATGTAGAAATGAGCATTAAATAATTAAAAACCACACAAATGTGCCCACGCACCGCACTCGGCAAATAACAATAAGCGATAGCTGTTTAATCTATGACAACAGTCAGAACAAAATTAACTGCGGCCACGCAACTACAGTAATTAATGAGGGAATTGAATCAGTCGGTTGGTAAACCTCGTTTGTATGAAATGTTTCAGGTTAATTCTGGTACGGCTTATTCGAGTCTCGCAATGAGCCAGTGCAACAAAATGGACGTGACTTACAGCCAGCTTATATACATACCATCACCATCACGCCTGTATTCCCCGAAGGGCTAGGCAGAGGTGTACCAATTTACACCCACAGTTCGCCGGTATATTTAGGTCCCATGTAATAGGGGGCGAGCCTATTGCCATTAATCGGGCACAAATCCAAACTCCGAGCTGCTACTGAGAATTTCATAGAAAAACCCAATAACACTTTTTGCTCGACCTGGGAATCGAACCCAGGACCTTTAGTGTAGCAGTCGCGTTTAGGACCACTAGGCCACCGAGGCAGTTATGACAGCCAGCTTATGCATTAATATTACCTTCCTGACACTTCAAACTAACGAATTCATAATTTGCTACTACGAACCACCGGCTGTCTGCACAAATTCTGCACCCAGGCAAACCAAACGTATGTCTGGTCTAATTTAAGCCAATCACAGCAAAGCAGTACTGCCAGATATACTGCTGCGTTTCGATAAATGATTTTTTCTTGCTGACCGGATAAAGTTTATTTAACAACAACGACATACCAACACGCCTGTATTTCCCGACGGGCTAAGCAAAAGTATACCTATGTACACCCACAGTTCGGGCGTATGTTTTTTTTTTATTTTGGTTATTTTTTGCTTTTTAAATTTATTTTCTTAGAGAAAATTGATGAGTTTTCACTCTTGTTGTTAAAAATAAAACCCGGCTGAAATAAAATTGGATACACAGCCAATAACGTGTCGCGGTCGCATCATCGCACTGAAAACTATTCCTACGAACTGTACTAAAATTTTATTCGACTATTTCGGAACTCGTAAAACGGAAACTTATTCACTTTTCGACATCGTTGCGGACGAATCTTTTGTTATACGTTGGCTATTTCATTTTTAAATTTCGAATACCTATTTGGTAAAACATTCGTCCTTAATTTTTTGCCCAAAAAGCGTGTAAGAGTAACAAACATCCATCCGTTTATCGGTGTCATCGATGTTAATTCTATATTCTATATTGAAAATCATTTATCTTAAAAGAGTAAGTATGAAGTTTCTGGCCCATTCTTCTGCATACGAAACTACCTTTTGGCAGGGCAACTAGATTTATTTCTTTTTCATGTACCTGTATGAAGATCAAACGTGGCTTTTAACGGCCTAATTGAAATAAATGTTTTGACTTTGCCCACGTCCTTTATAATGGTAGGAACTACGTCAAACAACAAACTATGTATCCAACATTCGCATCATCATCATCATCATCATCATCTCAGCCATAGGACGTCCACTGCTGAACATAGGCCTCCCCTTTAGATGTCCACATATACCGGTCGGAAGTGACCTGCATCCAGCGTCAAATGATATGGATAGTAGGACAAACAAACAATAGAAACATTGACAAACTAACTTCGTTTATTTCAATTAGTAAACTAGTTGGCGGCCAACACCTTTCTACGAGTGTCTGACCCTCCACTGTGTGGTTATAAGAGATTGATTGAGTTTATTTAGTAGCTAAGTGGTTACTATAATAACTATAAGGTCTTACTTATAGAAATAACGCTAATTAATACTTAGCTACCTCTCAATTGACTAACTGAACGATAAAACACTATTTTAATCTGCCAACACTTAGACGGTCAGCATAGAGCATGACCAAATTATTGAAAAATTGAGCATAATTGTCAAAATTTTCATGTTGATCCATTGAACAAAAATGTCATCGTGACAGCTGATTGAAGCCTTCCGAAGCCCTTCTGAAGTATAATTAAACAACGGGTCGCCGCTGTTTAAATTTTCTGTCGCTTAGCTAGCACATAACAACATCTCAACACTGATTAACCACTCTGCTCGACAAGATTTTGACATTTGACACATCCGTTGGCTCGGAGGGTTGTAACGGATCATGTCATGAAATTCAAGAAATTACATGAACTTTCAGCATTCAAATTTACACGATAAAAAAATGTTCGCAGCTATTTAATGGAATAAGTTGGTGGCAAATATCTTTAATTATGACTTGAGGTCAGTCAAACCGCTTCAAATCTCCGCCAAATTTGTGTAAATTAGGTATTACTACACCCTATAAAAAAGGTAGGCCACTTAGATTAGCTGAAATTAAGTACAAAAACAACATTCTTGCTTGCTAGAAAGCTGCAAAAAGACAAAATAAAGATATTTTCATTCCAACTGCATTATTATTTTAGGCATTATCCATACTTAGGTACTTAAAAACTAAAAGCAAATCTTGACAAAATTTACACAAAATTGTGTTGCAACTTGACACTTCTTAGTGTTGACCGTCTACCTTAGTTTCTTATTTCGATTTGAAAGTTGCGTTCAGCCTAATCGATACTCGAAATAAAATCGAGGTTGGCAAAAAAGAGTAGGAACTGAATAAAAACTCTTTGGTTAATCAGGATTTATAATTCAAAATTTTAATAAACGTCCGGAGATTTAATTTACTTAGATAATTTTAACCGACTTGAAAAAGGAGGATGTATATAATTAAAAAAATACATAATTATACATATTATTATACATATCTGCCAAAATTTCAACAGAACCTTTTTTTTTCGTTTTACTTAGTCCTACGAGTAACTTTTAAAATTTCCTCATGAAAATCTGTTTGTCTGTCTGTCTCAACTAGTCAATTCTAGTTTAAGCTAATTTGGACCAGCTACGTTAGTGAGTCAACACGAAATTTGTAGGTAGGGAATTCGTACAGAAGCTGAGACGGATAGCAGCACGGAGTTTACGTGACAAGCTGCTGTACTGCAGCTTGGGATATTTAATTGCAAGGACTGTCACTTTTTTTGGTTCCGTACCCAAAGGGTAAAACAGGACCCTATTACTAAGACTTCGTTGTCTGTCTGTCACCAGGCTGTATCTCATGAACCGTGATAGTTAGACAGCTGACATTTACACAGATGATATATTTATGTTGCTGCTATAACAACGAATACTAAAAAGCAGAATAAAATAAATAATTAAGGGAGCTCCCATACAACAAACGTGACTTATAGCTTGTTTTTGCTCGATATTGATATCGGCAACAGCTAGAGACTTGATATATTTACAGAATATTTAGTAATTAATATATTCACTTTAAAATTAAATATTAAATTAAATTAAAATAAATATTTTCTGTTTTTTTCGTTTTCATAGATAATGGTACGGAACCCTTCGTGCGCGAGTCCGACTCGCACTTGGCCGGTTTTTTCAAACTAGCTAAATAACGAGTATTCACTTGAACGAAGTCGCTGGCCTAACCGCGACTTCGTTCGCGCGAAGGTTCGTTATCTGCGAGGTTTTATTTAATAGCGCGGAACCCTATTTGTATTCTAAAATAAAGGTAGCCCAAGTTATTGCTTCTAACAACAGATATTTGCAAATCCAAGATATGTATTTCCCATCAAAATCGTTTCAGACGTTTCGGAGATTAGCCGGAACAAACGGATAAATAAACAGACAGACAAAAAAAAGTTTTGTCTATGTACCGTGTAAACGTGTATCAAACTTTCTCAAAGTAGGTAATGCATCAAAATTAAAATTCGCAATTAAATGTTATAATATTGAACAATGCACGCTAATGAAAAAATTAGAAAACTAAAAAAAAAACTATGTGGTCTTACCACAGTCTTACGTCATTGGTCCTGTCCGGTGCGCCGTGTATAAAAAAATAAATAATTGCAATGGCTAACATATATAAAACTTATTTTTAATATACTAATATAAATTAATAATGTGATTTAAGCTTAAAATATAATTTATTATTTTTTTTAAGAATACATTTCTAATATTTGTAATTATCAGTACCTACTCGAGTCGAATCAAAAACAAAAAAATCGATTGGCATAATTACAGTTCCACATCACTGCAATTTAAAAAAAACAATAATGGTCAACATTGCGACAATTTCTAACATAAATGAGTTGTGGTAATGAATATTCCGTGTAATTAGACCCGTGTTTGTAAATAACGTTAAAACCTGGGCATTTTCTTGTTGTTTACTATATTTTGAATGGCATTTGTCATGTTTTTAATGTAAACTAAATGTTTTTATGTGATATTTGTGTAAAATAAAAAGTAAACACGCGCGATTGGCGCGAAGTTTCGACTTTGTGTATCAAAAACTTTGTTACCATTACTGATTTATGTTGAAATACGGATGAAATCGACGTACAATTCAATGATGAGTTATTTATTTCTCCGGTAGAGGAGAATGGATGACAGAAATCAGTCTTTTTTATGTTTTTTAGCCTCGACTTCCACAGTCATCAAAATGGCGGTAACTGTGTTTCCACACATGTATTTTTAAGAGGTAAATTTATATAATCGCATGCTGAAACGAAAAGATTGAATGCCGCTATCATGTAGGCTTTTTATCAAACCGTCTTAATTAAGGCTAACTCGTGAGATTCGACGACTAGCATGATCAATATTTACACTAGTTGACTAGGATGGCGATACATCAATTCTCGGGTCCAAGTGGACGCGTTACCGAGCCGGCGGAGGTTTCTGTTTTCGGGTCCAATCGGATGCGCTCCCGAACTATACGGTTAACGCTGATTATATTTATATGTAAGATTTTTCACCTGAGACACCGTTGAAATTGGTTGCTATGTAAAAATAATTGATTTTTAGTCAAGGATTTAAGAGTTAGTCAGTTGACATGTAGCTAAGTAATATTTAGCGTTATTTTTACAAGTAAGGCTGATAATCCCTAGAAAATAGAGCGCTGGTTTAAAGCCTTTGGAAGTTAAAAAATCATAACAATTTGGTAAACTAACTTCAAATTATTATAAAAGGAAAAAAAGGAATTGATATGGTGGATGTGAGTGGCAACGCCGGGAGCGGACGCTCTTGAAAAACCTACCCTGACCTATTGGTGAGGTTCTTCAGATAGGTCGGAGGCGCAGTACTCGTAACCGGCGTGCTTGTATGACCAGATGTATGAACATAGACGAGGCAAAAGGAGTATGTAAGGATCGTAGCAGGTAGCGTTCCATTGTTTCTGGCTACCCCATGGGGAAAAAGCGTGAGTTTATTTACGTATGAACATTATTACGATTTCATAAGTTTTGATTCGATTCCATTTATAAACCGAATATTATAAAAATTAGAGTGGCTACTTAAAAAGCACAGCAATAAACATTCACTTTAGAACTTCCATTTTTAAATAGTATAAATGAAAGCGATCATGTTTCACTGCTTACTGTCTCTCTTATGCATAAACACGACCCCGGAATTCGACAACATTGAACTAGTTTTAGTTCCATAACTGTACGAAACATTGAACATACGCTTTCGTCTAACAACGCAAGTTGAAGCGTGACGTCACACAAGTCAATTTAAAGTTACTCTTGCTGCAATCTTGTATTAGCATGCCGTTTAGACCTAGTTTCTAATGGAAGTACAAACCTCTATTTAATAATTAATATTTATATGTACAATATTTATTTAATTTGCGCGACTGCTACGCTAGTGGTCTTGGGTTCGATTCTTAGGTCGAGCAAAGTGTTATTGGGTTTTTCTATGACATTCTCAGCAGCAGCTTGGAGTTAGGATTTGTGCCCGGCAATGGTAATAGGCTCGCCCACTATTACATGGGATCTAAACATTCCGGCAAACTGTGGGTGTACATTGGTAAACCTCTGCCTAAACCTTCAGGAATACAGGAGGGATGGTATGAATGTATGTATATAAAATAAGATAGCATAAAAAAACGAACCCCAAATGACTTATAAAAAAAAACCTCTGGGACGCCGTAAACTGAAAATATGCTCAAAAGACTGGCGGCATTGCCACGTTCGATGGCAATGCTAAGCCTCTTGCCAAGAGAAAAGCCAGTCCTCGGGTCACGGAAGTGTCAACAAACCGTTTGGATAATTCCTTAAAGGCACACGGTCCGAGGGTTTCCACTTGAAACGGCTCCAAATATAGTTACCAATAATAACAGTTTCTAATATAGATAGGTATACGTTTATTGAACTCACGTCTACATATTGTTTCAGGTAACTAGTCTAGTATCTGTGAGTGATAAGTAATTATCGGTGTTGCACTTAATTAATGGTGCATCCACAAGATAATTATTATTTAGTTTTAACTTTGTTATTGTAAATGACATTGTATTAACCCGAAATACAAGATAATTAAGCTTGGTACAAACTTAATCTATAGGTACACATGGTACTTTTAACTGCACTTTTATGTTGCACATACAGAAAAACTACTTAAGTCTTTACTAAGTCTGTATCGTATGAACGGACCATTATACGTCGGTTAGACAAGGACAATAGCGGTTTCATTAAATTTTACAAACGAACAAGTAAATTGCTACTAGTTTTACGTAACGTTGTGTGTGAAGTAGTCTTTTATACCGACCTTTTATGCGTGTCTCTAATATCATCATTATATAATAATATCTGCCGAATGACGTCCACTGCTGGACCTAGGCCTCTTCTAGAGCCACAATGTAATTACTTCACTTAAATTTACCGAAGGAGATTTTTACACAATAGGCCAGTATTTCAGTAGTTTTCCCGCTATAAGGTAACACACAGGTAGACAGAAATACATGGATTGCTAATCATGTGTTTTATTTAATTAAGACCCCAAGCCGTCTGACGTCACAACTTGCTCCCAAGTTTGCCACGCCAAAGCTGGAATGGAACTAATTTCACGTTTACTCAGAATACACGCTATAATTTAGTTCTAAGTGAATTATCTTAGCACTAATGGTAGGCTGCTGGTACAGATTCAATTGTAATGTTGTGTAAACTCCTGTTATAACGATGTGTAGTTAGGTGTTCTGACTGTATTAACTTAAAGTAATGCATAAATACATTGTGTATGTACTACAATATATACTTGTAGATATAGACAGATACTTAATAAGTAAAAAAATAGACTTTAAGAGTTGAGTTCTGCCAAAACGAGACCGTCCATAATTTCGCAGCAGTTAAACTAATTCCATATTTTTATGCTATACCGGATGACTGAAACCTGAAAAGCTGTACTACTCATCATTACGTACAACCCTGAAATCATGAAAAACAACCTTGAAATCGTGAAAAAATCTCCTATTCTCTATTTTTGAGTTGTATTTTGGTCCCATAGTAAAATGATCAGTTCAAATACCCCTTTTCAGGGTTTCAGTCAGTTAACACTGACCTGTATGTATATGTTACAATACCAGTAATAACAGTTCAATGTATGTACTTTCCAAACTTATACTTTGAATAGATTTAAATATCATAAATCATAACACACAGCACTTCACCGAGTAAGGAGATTTTTCCAAAACAGCACGGCTATTACATAAAAGTAGTTTTTTTTATTGTAACTCAAAAAGGGAAAACCAGAAGTTGGTTCTTATACAAAACGAAAAATAATTACTTACTTACATGAATAATATTATATAGGGTCAGAAGCGTGCCATATAAATACGCCATAAGCATTAATGGGGCGGTTTCACCTCTACATAAGACGTGCTCCTATGAGAACCTTTTCAGTACACAGAAAGGAAACCATTATCAATTTCCGTAGGAGAGCTTGAAGGAAAATCTCAAAGAATTTGGAGCATGACAAATTTAAGGTTGCTCCCAAAATGACGTGTGTAAAAAGATACCTAATGAAGCTAAAAGTTACCGTACTCTGACAGTGATATTGAAGGTCAAAATTCGTTTTTGACTTTTAAACATACCACATACCATCACACCTGTATTCCCCGAAGGGTTAGGCAGAGGTGTACTACAGTTCGCCAGTACGTTTAAGTCCCATATAATAAGGGGCAAGCCTATTGCCAGTAACCTGGCATAAATCCTAACTCCGAGCAGCTACTGAGAATTTAATAGAATAACCTAATAATACTGCTCGACCTGGTAATCGAACCAGGACATCTAGTGTAGAAGTGTACTATAGCAAGTACCAGAACAATGTTTTGCAGTACATTGCTTGCTACCATAAAAAGTAATTTTTTTAACTAAAAAATTACAATAGTTTCCCAGCAATCATTTTTGTTTTACGTTACTTAGTTTGATGTGCAGTATGCATAGTTAATGATGTGTCTTTTACACTCCGTATATAGTTTCGTGTGTTAGCTTTAGTAATGTGTGGTTTAAATAAAGTTAAGTATTCAAGATTACTAAGGTCAGGATTGGACACTAAGTGTGTAGGGATCGACTTCAACTTTATAGATTTATGAAGCCACGTCTTTCTATTATTTTAAGACATAAGAAGGTCGTTTTCGGTAGCTATATTTTAAAGATTAAATACACTTACTGCTTATAATTTATTACTATCTTGACACTTTAATCCATAGGGTTTTTGCGTGATGATAATCCTGTGTGAACTATATTTTACCAGACTGGAGTAATTAACAAAAACTTAAAATATATATGATTTTGAGGATAGTAGTAGTTGCCGTGGCATTACATAATCAATAGTGTAATCAAAATGTTAGAAAAAACACAAAAATAAGTAGATGCCTTTTCATGACACGCAGGAATCACAAACGAGGCGAGAAACTCGATGTGGAGTTTAACTTCTGTGATTGGTCGATTCCTGCACTTCTCCGCTCCTCTCCTGTTCTCTCCTACTCAGTAAAAACATACCCTTAGACTAAACTGAGTTAAAATAGTAATAGGTTAAGAACTCAAAATATCTATTCATTTAAGTATATTTATTTAAATACCGTAAAAGTTTTTCACAAGAACAAGTTAAGTTGATTTTCGTTGCCGTTGACGAAACAATTATTGTATCAAGTTCGTTTGAAACTTTTGTAATTCGATAAGTTTTACTCTTCAACGATCAAACAGACTGAGCAAGATAACGACACTACAATTTAAAGAAAAATGGATCAAGAATATAAATGATTCACGAAATGCAACTGCCAGTGACAGGCTAATGTGTTTGTAAGTGAGCTGAGCGAAAATAGTCTTTATGGATGAAAATAAGTTGCTACTTTATAAAACTAAAGAGTTTGTTTGTTTTAAATGAGCTAATCTCAGGTATTTAGACTCCAATTAAAAAAAAAACATTTGCGTTATAAAACCTGTTTATCGAGGAAGGTTATAGGCTTTATAGCATCACGCTACGACACACGGGAGCAACAAAATATATTACTTATCGCGGGTATTTTAGTTTCAATATTTTACAATTCAGTTTTCACTTTATTTTTCGTGCATTGTCACGACTTAAAAACGAATCTTCCATCCTCATCAGAACTACAAAAAATATTTGTCCCTCCTTGTTAACTAGGTGATATCGAATTTAGCATATTGTGCCAAAGCAAAATGTTCCATATACCAAACAAGTCAAGAGAGCTTTTCGATCACCTTCAAATCTACATTATTATCACAAGTCACAATCTATGCTCGATTCTCCCCTTTTGTTTACCCCAGAAAAACATGACACCATGACACACTCTTCCAACAAAACGTATATATTTTCATTCAAAAATACTTCTTCATTCTTAAAAATAAATTTCCATTCACGAAGGAGGTTTTATTTTTCACGAGTCAAAACAAGTGGGTGTATGTTATCTGTGGTGCTAATGGTTGCGTGGTGCCGTACATGATGTGACGTCACTTGACACTCGTTAGGCGTCGGTTACGTTGTGCTGGTTGCGTAAACAATGATGTTAGGATCTGTGTACATTGGATGAGGGTACACAGTTAAATATTGTTAATACCTACTGTGTATTAACGTTTTCAACTGTCTATTTTGATATTAAATTAATTTATAGTAGCTCGGAGTGTAGGGTATATTCTATGCTTCTGCTCACGACTTCGTTCCCGTCAAAGTTGATATATTATCACACAAGAACCGCACTTTTTTCTAGCATAAAATATTGCCTATGTGCTTATAGTCAAGTAATTTATCTTTGTGCCAAAATTTATCTAGATCCGATCAGCTATTCTGATGTGAATTATTAACAGACATACGAACTTTCGCATTTAAGAAAGTTAAATTAGTGTACATTATACAGTGTCTATTTTTTCAATATCCAATAATAGTTATTTAAATCTTTTGTTTCAAAGATCTATTTCTTTGAGTAAAGTTTCACTAAAAAAACTTCGAGGAAAGAAAAGCAATAAAACATTGATTTTATACGACTGTGGGATCAAAAAGAAAATGGAAATTCTATGTAGTCGGCTTCTAAGTGTACCCTCTGAAATATACGATATCCATTATAGTCCGCGGGCTCAAAGGTAATATTCTTCGTGCGAAGTTCAAAACTGTGTAAAAGCATTCTTGTCGTACAAATTAGATTTTAAAGCGCGGCGCTGTCGCAAGCACTTGACACTCATTACTGTGCGGTTTGGGGGAGAGAACCGCATAAACAATAGTGTATACGGGCCCCTGTGCCGTGCCCACTGAACCCTGAATAAATTCCTATGTGGAAAAGAAAATAAACATGTTCGTATTTCGTAGCAGGAAGGTGCAAAGTTGCATGTTTTCTGTTTGTTTTGAATGCTCGGCTCTTTTGTGGTGATGTAACATTACGTTAAATGTTTTGATGAGTGTTTCTTTTTGTGTTTTTTTTTAGTATTGTTTTTATAATTTTAGTAGTTTTGGTGTGAGATTTTATACCGTAGTTATTTGTTTTATACAGTTACGTCCTACCTACCTACTCTACCAGCTATGTCAGCTGTCTTCTACAAAGGAAGGGGTTTTTAACAAGTGATACACAGATCTATGACAAAAGGTGCAATTTGTTTGGGTTACGTGTGCTCATTTAACTGGAGACCACATAATGCACATAGGTATTACTAGGTAGATACAAAATTTTTGTGGTTCATATACACACAACACATACATAAATAATCAACACATACAAATACTTAAACAAACACATTAATCGTCAAAGTCGCAAACCACACACCTATAAAAAAATCATATCTAAGGATTTTTTTATAGGTGTGTCACTAACCACTTTAATTTAGCATTCAGCCAAACACAGCAAAACATTTTCGTAAACTAAACATAAAGACAAGAATATTTTCCGTCAATCAATTCCAAAGTTTCTCGGTATCTTTACAAGAAAGAAAACTACAAACTTTTTATAGTAGCGTTCGCCGCTTCAATTCATAAAAAGGTGTAAGAAGAATATTTTCCATTGTCTAGTAAAATTGTTTGCCTTTCCACCGTTCTTTAAGTCTCTTTCTTAGTACTTAGGCGCTTTGCACATAGATCAACTATTGCAGCAACTGGCAACTAGCTGTTTACATTATGTTTCAATTGGACTGCGCACACATAGCAACTCGAGTTTCGAGTTTCGGTGATCATAAACAGTTTTCAGTTGCTGTAATCGATGACTAAGTTAGTTCCTAATTGCTGCAACTAGCAACTGTTAAATATTGTACCGGTTTTTAATGATCGCTGCGTCGATTGAGCAACTCGGCTATGAAAGTAGCAGATTGCTAAAAGTTGCGGCAACCGTGAACGTTGTAGCAACTATCAACTTTTTACAGGAAATTTTTAAAGTGTTGACAGTTGCTTCAACTTTAGTTGCTCCATGTGCAAAGCGCCTAAAGCTACAGGTATTTATGCTAGTCGCACTAGTAATGGACTTCGCAAACAAAATGCTGTTTAAGATTCCTGAGCTGAGTTTAACTGCAGGCTAATTTTAGTTGCATTCACTTTGAAGTCGTGTAGAGCAACGTCTTAAATCCAAGCTAGTGCCGAATTTTCTTTTCAATTTAGTGTGTCGTATTTTGAGCTTTTGGTTAACGCTTAAAGAGGAGACTAAATAAATTTAGTTTTTCTCTTTCATTTTCTTTTTCTCCAAATTTTATTTTCGGTTCTGAAACTTTATCTAATGACCTTTACCTACTCGGCTTATTTCCATAATTGATCAATGTTTAAAAAATCTAACTCACAACTTTTTCTGTGAGACCAACTCCTTAATCTGGAAAAATACCAGGCTATTATTGTCCCACTGCAGGACTAAGGCCTGTTCTCATACTGAGAAGGCACAAACATTGATAAGTACAAAAAAAAAAAACAAAATGTGGGACGTAAAACTCATCAAAAGAAGTAGAAACCTACTTCTACAACAAAATCACGCAATTAACTTAAACTCTCTTCCCTAGTTAGTAACATATACCAGGATAGTAAATGTAACAGGCATAGTTTCCAATCTCGTGGGCCCGCATGCACGTAATCAGTTATCGTACTGTATTAACCGTCAATTGAGCTAAAGATTTCACTTTGATACCTATGTGTTCTTAGTAGGCGTGTTTAGTTGCAATTAAACTAATGTGTTATGAAGAAACTTCGAATTGTTGTCTTAAGCTTATGTTGAAAGGGCCAAATGCCTGCCGGGGCTGCGGGTTTTTCGAAAGAGATACCGCGCCCCCGGAACGCAAAGGGCACACGAAGGAACATGGATGGTTTTTAACATACACTACATTACCATTCCTTCATTACACATTTTGTCTTAAAAAATATTGCTAAAACTTTTTTTTTTTTTTACTACATAAGGAAAAAAATATTAGAGTATATCTTTATATAAATTAGCCATACGTTGCGTCTTTAGTTACTCATCCGCTCCCGTGGTTCATAGAGTAACAAACGGTCTATACAACGCAGAAGGATTTTTTTCGAATCAAAACAGCAGTTTATACGATTAGCGCATTAATACAAACAAACTTTTCAGCTTTAAATTGTACATAATAAACACTTTGTTTATGTTTAGAAGTTTTGTATATTTTTAATTCTGATTTGAAATTGTATTCAATAAACTGCAGACAACCACCTTCTGATACTCACAAAAATCCCAAATTTCCTGTAAAACTGCTAAAACCGTCTGCTTTTAAGAATACGGTGAAAATGTAATACTCCCGGATAATGGGAGCTAACGAGAACATCTGAAAAGCAGGACAAGATTATGACGTCACTGAGAGAAAATGGAAAGCCAACAAAACAAAACACTGGCGGCTGCATCAGACGGCAGCCGGCCAATACGACCCTCAGTGGACAGATATTGCAGTAGTACTGCATATAATTTGCAAGAGACTTAAAGAGAAAAAGCAAGAGGCTTTTGGGACAGATTTGGAGTCTAGACGTGACATGTCTTGCAGTTCTGCAGGGTTGTCGAAGTTTTCAGTATAATGTAACCACTTTGTTAGTATCTCAAAATTTAATGAAGTGTTTTCATTTTGAAACTATCAACATAATGTACCTATCATAATAATTAACCTAAACACAAAACTTATAAATAATAATAACATTACAAAGTATGTACAATTTATAAAAAGGAAAGGAGGAAGCTTATAAGTACGGCAACAAAAAACTCATCCGCATCACTGTCAATTGGGAAAGTGCCCAAAAGGCTAGCAACGTCGCCACGTTGTATGGCAATGCAAATCCCAAAAAAAGCCCAGCCCTTGTGTCCAGCAGTCGTTGGCCAGTCACTTGGTGATATCCCGAAAAACAAGGTGATTGCTCGTAGTTCTTCAAAGGTATTTAAGGATATTTGTTGCTTTTTTGCCGAAATAATAATTACTTTTTCATTGAATGGCAATGACAGTCGGTGCTACGCTGGCATTAAGTGGTTACCCACAAACTTCACCGACATAGATGGGTAGAACTTTATGCGTCTAGAAAATACACATATTTCAAAGACTGTTAAACCTAACTTTCTGTAAATGTGTCTGTTAAACGTAAAAACTCGTAGAATTTTTTATGAAGTGCATCTTCTCACTGTACAAAAATTGTTTTAAAAACGTAAAGTGGGTAACTACTTATAATCCTTAAAAATAAAACAAACACTTTAGTAACTGTCCTTTGTTTTTTTTTAATGCTTTGTGGTTAAGCAAAAACAATGGTAATTATATTTTATGCAGACGGTGAAGGACTACAAAGCTAAGACCAATGTAAAAAATAAATTGGCAAAAAGGATTTTTTCCCAGGTCGAGCAAAAAGTGTTCTTGGGTTTTTCTATGAAATTCTCAGTAGCAGCTCAGAGTTAAGATTTGTGTACGGTTAATGGACATGAGACTTAAAAAATACAGGCGTACCGTGGGTGTGTATTGGTACACCTCTACATAACCCTTCGGAGAATACAGGCGTGATGGTATATTTAAAGTTATTTTTTTTTAAATCGGTCTAGTAATTCCTGAGATAGCGCCTTCAAACAAACTTTTCTGCTTTATAATATTAGTATAGACAAAACAAAATGTACTTACGTAAAGAGTGACTACAACCTCAAGCGAAATTATTCTTAATCACACTCAACATCTAAAGGCTACCTCTTACCGCTATTACAGTGTAATTTGAACATCCATCGACAAGTTAAGCGAAACGCTACCCTATGCCAAGTGTTGTTATATGAACTGAAATGTTATTGCCTTGGCCGACCGCCATATTGCGTGGCTCGGTGACTTAGTCTTGGCTAAGGCGAGAACAAGTTGTTTAAGACTATGTTCCTCATGTCGGTGTTTAATATATTCTGATCACTGCGGAATATATTCACGAAAGTTTGATAAACTGTCTTGTTGTGTTAAAATTAGATCGTGGATGTGAATTGTTTGGTCGCATTTTGACAAGACTAAAAGCTCTCAGTGTCGATAATTCAGCTCCTTTTTAGGCAATACATTTAAGTGTGCCTTAATGTTAGTTACGTAAACGTAAACGTCGGACAAACATATTTAGGAAAATGGTTAGTTAATGATGACGATAGTTACCTAATGACTGAAATCTCAAACGAAAATTAACGCAATATTAATGTGACCTATAGTCAAGCGCATGTAAGCTGCTGTGATTGGTTGTTGATAATTCAGTCAACTTATAAACCACAGGTTATGAGTGCTTGACAATTTTTCGAACAAGACCCCGGGGTACAATATCTACACAAAATAAAAATAAATGTTTAAATGAGTTGCTAAATGCAAAACTCGAGAAAGACTGGACTGATTTGGATGATTCTTTTGTGTTGTGTTCGTAATTTCCCAGATTTCATATGGAAGAAAATCCACCAGGCAAGTCGAAAATTTCCCCATGCGAAGCCGCGGCGGTTAACTAACATGAAAAAAAATACTCCGAATATTTCCAACGATACATTAAATGTCAAACATAACTACAAAATTAATAAAATAAAATATAAACATTTTTTTTAATATAATTGAGTATGAGTCATAATGTCGACGTTAGATAATAAAATCAATTAGTATTTTGACATAATAAGAAATGAAATTAAAGAAAATATTGATCCCGTTCACTAACTCTTACTGGTATGTTGTGTCCGTCTTCCTTCATCACAAGTAGACAAACCACACACAAGTCTAACAACAAACGTTGTAAATCGCAATCGCTCGTGAACACACCTTATTCCTACCAGCAATGCTACCAATCGTTACAAGTGTTGACCTCGATAAATCATTATAAATGGCCGACGATTGACAATGCTGGTATAGATAGTATTGGCAGAACCAAGTCCGGTTATTTACCGTTTATGTGAGACCAAGTAACGTTCTTTATGACCGATTCCTATTTGTAACCGTCCGTACTATGTTCTAATGGCGGTCGGTAAAATAGATTGCATTAAAAAACCATATATATTATGGTGTAAGATTTCAAAATTGCTAGGTCTATGTAAATAATGATAGCATGGCTGAAATATTGAGAATAGATAGAGGAATATACGAGTATATGTAGTTCCGAATGTACGCTAGAATGCAATTCTCAATCTTGGCCCATTTTTTTTTTAATAAATTAAATAGCATACACATTTACGTTTGACTAGTTTTTGCAAATTGTCGAGTATATTATTGAAATCAAACGTACATTATATCCAGAATTTTTCTGAAGACCATGGTGACAGTCAGACGCTTTTAATGTTTCACAAACACAACAAAATTATGTAGGTTTAGCGATACTGGAATCCCAGTCCAATACCAAAAGATGATATGAATACTTGAACATAAAGTATTTTATAAACTACAAAGTTCACAACAGCACATTATCTTCAACAAGAATCTTGTTCTTCGATGTACAAGGGACTGCATCCACTGTTGACACACATAAGAGAGCCCACCCTTATGGGGTCAACCCCGCAATCAACAACACTGATTGGCTATTTATTTCGGATGAGAATAATTTATTTTCTGCAGCTCTTGCCTTTACGATGAAGAGGACATTATGAACAGTCAACTAAAGAGATACCTAAGTGACCCGGATCGTTAGATGAAGCTAAAGTTTTCTTAGAAGCTGAGAAATTCTTAGAACCTAGGTTGTTAGAACCGATGTTTTCGCATGTTTTATTAAATGAATAGAAAAGAAACTGCTCGTTTATTTAAGTTTATATTCAAAGACTTTTAAAAGGTCAGGTTATAAGAAAATTCCAACTTTATTTACCTATCTGACGACATCAGTTACTTCGACATTTCTTTTTAAAAAAGCGGGATCCATATAATATACTTGCTTTTTTTAAAAGAGATGCCTTTCGTTCTCTTTTATCTTCTTTACCTTTTGAAAGGGGCAACTAGATTCTTACCCATTTTCTTTAAATAACGTTCAAAAGTGCTTTTGATCGATCTGATTGAAAAAAATAATTTGGCTTTGACTTTTGTAGATTAAACCTAGTTAATAAAGCTTCAAAATTACCAGGATGCATAACAAAAAACATATTCAGCTAAATTATAGGAACAGTTTCAAACCACGGCGGATGTAAACAATCGAAACTGGGGATTAATCGACACTTTGTCATAAACTCGGTTAACGAGCAAATTTTCCTCGCTGCGTATAATCGGCGTAAAATATACAAGGTAACATAATTCGATGAAGGAAGTCGTTGCAAAAACTTTTAATTAGTCGAATTTCTAACTAAGTCCTGTACTAAAATGGTCCAGTTATGTTGAAGTTTTGTTCCGATTTTAGCTATTGGCAGCAATTTTCCGTTCCGATCCGGTAAAAGATTTTTTCACTGATAAATTATTTTTAACGACTTTCGAAGTCTTTGTTTTGTTAATCTGCAGTTATGAAATTAATTTTGAGCTTTTAATGATTTCTTAATATAGAAACGTGCAAGAAGTTCCTTCCCTCTATTAGAACATATTCGGGTAAAAACACTATTTGTTATTATAAATAATAAGCACAATACTCGCAAAATATAGTAACGCTGAAGGGTTTTTTGTTGGTTTATTTGATCGCCCTAATCTCTGAAAGTTATCGTCGAATTGGAAAAAATATTTTGTATGTGATAGCCAGATTCATGAGTAATAAATAAACCATCACGCCTGTATTCCCCGAAGGGTTAGGCAAAGATGTACCAATGTACACCCATACTTCGCCGCTATATTTAGGTCCCATGTAATAGGGGGCGAGCCTTTTGCCATTAACCGGGCACAAATCCAAACTCCGAGGTGCTACTGAGAATTTCATAGAAAAACCCAATAACACTTTTTGCTCAACCTGGGAACCGAATCCAGGACCTCTAGCGTAGCAGTCGTGCTTAGGACCACAAAGCTAACGAGGCAGTTTGAGCAGTTTAAGCAGTTTGATGAGTAATAGTATAAGCTCTATAACATCACGCTACTACTCACGGGAGCCAAGCAGTAACCAAAAGACGTAACTGAACTCGGTTGAAACTGCGGGGTGTACTTAGTATATTATTTAAGTGGAACCATAACAGTAACTATATCAATAACACATTCATGAATATATTCAAATGTTATAATTGCGCAACTACCATTGGAATAATCATCATAATTTCAGCCAATAGGCGTCGACTGCTGAATAGGCACACCATAAGTAATCATGAGGGAATTTGCTATTTAAATTAACATACTCATGAAATGGATCAGTAATTTTGGTGATTGTTGTAATTAACTGAAAGAAGGAGGCTGCACCTTAAAAGAGCAAATAAATAGATGTGAATCCTAAAAAAATTAAGCTAGTCCTAAAACATAGATGCTAACCCAAAAAAATCAAGTGCGAGTCGGATTCGCACCGAGGGTTCCGTACAAACCTGTAGGTATATAAGTAAAAGTTCTAATTATTAAAAATATTTTTATTGATGTAACTAAAAATTCATGGATTTCGCATTTTTTCTTTATCTGCGCTATAATACGTTACTTCGTACCAAATTTCAATATTCTGAGTTCACAGGAAGTTCAGTTAGTCTAATAAGAGGCAGTTTTAAACTTGATGTACAACAAAAACTAAAATTGAATCTGGTTGCCCCTTCCAACAGCTGGTTTCCATTTGAGAACAATAGTCAAGAAACTCCATACATACCCTCTCTCGCCTAATAAATGAACAATTCCATGTTTATACTATAATGCGTAATGACAGAGGAACTAAATATATTAATATTTCATTAAAATAAAATCTTCAATAACAAAAATTTTAACCGAAAAATCCACAGAACAAAATAATGGCTTTGCAAGAACTCGTAATACTAATTGATAGACCCCAACCACATCACATCTAGTGGGAAATTGTGATTGGTATCCAATAACGACAGTCTCGCGACACACCCAATTTGTGTCAATCATTGCTATACATTGCTAACAGGCGTCACATGTAGTCACCAAGCGCGCTTGTTATGCAAGCAATGTATGACATTTCCTTTAAAAATCACAAATTAGTGTCATTACGTAAGAGGATTTTCATTGCGGATTTAATTCACTTTGCTGTGAGTGTTGGGAACTTTATCAGTTGTACAAGTAATTTATTGTCATTTAATTTAATTTGCTCATTTTAAGCAACAGTAACTTAACGTGATGTAATTAGCACCAAAGATAATATGAGCCATACTTTGGACATTTTCGAATGATAAATGATAGTGAAATGTTTTTTTTTTTTCTAGTTAAGGCGTTGCCCCTTACTAAAAAGTTCTCATGTACCGAATGAACACATTTCACATACACTAACCACTAGACTCAGGACAACTATTATGTAGGCCATACAAATACTTTTTGCGTTCGGAATTCAATTCCACGACACACAGCGCAGCACCTAATCGTTTATCAACTGCACCAATCGTGCCCTCAATTATGACTAGGTTCTAAGCAAAATATATTAATTCGTATTAGATCAAATACTGAAGTACTTAACGTCAAAGTCAAAGTCAAATTATTTATTCCAATAAGACCATTAAAAAGCACTTTTGAGTAAAAATCTCCATACATACTCTTTAAAAAAAACGTATTACATTATGTTGTACAGTTACAGGTCTTTACTAAAACGCAGCGAGCTTCAAAAACGCCAACTATGTCTTAAACTATCAACTTACAATAACAATGCTAACCCACATTACAATCTGTAACCCCACCATCCAAACCCTTAACACAAATCAGTGCTCAATTTTCCCTCTCAGCCACAAGCTATAAAATCGTTCGACACGAATTGAAACACATATCAGCCTTGGTGACATGCCACTATACGGAACTCCGAGCCTACTTTCCGTAATGTTGGAAGGCTGTTTCCTTCCTTGACAATATCCTCTTATATGACTATAGTTCCTTGGAAATAGCTTTCAACTTCAACGCATATATGCACAGTACGATATTAAATTATGTTTGTGTATCTACATATGAATTGATTTCTGGAATTCTTGTTTGTTCGGCGTAGTTCGAGGAAAACGGGATGTTCAAAGGAGGAAATGTCAACGATTATTTGTTGGGGGTTGTGTAATAATCTGTCGATATGCGTATGGTTTATGAGGACGTCTGGTTTTATTGAGAGATTGGAATTGTGTGCACAGAATTTTAAGTCATTATTGTTATTATTTTTTTCTACAGAAAGTTTTTTTTCTGATATTTTTCAACTGCCTCGTCAGCCCAGTGGTCCTAAGCGCGACTTCTACGCTAGAGGCCTTGGGTTCGATTCCCAGGTCGAGCAAAGTGCGATTGGGTTTTTCTATGAAATTCTCAGTAGCAGCCCGGAGTTAGGATTAATGACAATAGGCTCGCCCCCTATTACATGAGACCTACACATACCGGCGCACTATGGGTGTACATTGGTGCATCTCTGCCTAACCCTTCGGGGAAAACAGGCGTGATGATGGTATGTGATATTTTTTTCTATTCTACACTAGTCTCTTTTAGAGGTGACAGAGACAAAGTCGGAGATGGAGTGAGCTTACCCAAAAGTAGCCTCTAACTTGTCAGACAACACGTTACCGTCAGGGTTCTCGACTGAAAATCAACGAAAAAACTTTATTTGAAAAACCGAGAGTAAGAGTGCTAGCTTTATTTAAAGCCTGCACAAAACACAGCTTCCTAAATACTACATTTCAATTTTCCCAAATCTTTTCTGTCTTATTTTGTTGACGATAGGTATGAGCTTATCGTTCAATTTCTAATTTTGTCACCATATAGGTAAAGCAAAATCTATATGAAGTAAGCTGGAGACAGAATTCACTTTTAGGCGATGACTTTGTGACGTTGTCGTTAGTTATCTCCGTTTTCTTGTGACTTTTAAATAAATGTTCTAAAAAAGGTTGAGAGGTAATATATTAGTAATGAGAGCTATATTTTCCTCAATTACTTTACTTCCAAAGACATCCCAAAGGAGTATCCAGACAGATATATACTTACTTACATACATCCGAAATATATCGCCAGGAGGTACCTACAATTGCAATTCCCGGGCTCTAGCAGAGAATTGTCTGGCCGAAAAGTTCAATTTTATTTCTTTTTATCGGATTTGAGTGTCGACCAGGTGCTTCCTTTCAGGCTTGTTACCTATGAAGTAAAATGAATGGAAAGATTTTCACGCGATATTGGGACGAAAAATGTTCAATTGAACGATGAGACTGAACTTCATATGTAAGATGCCAACGGGCGACGGCTTGTGTCCCCCTGCTGAGGCAGAAATATGACTGGCGCATTACATAGAATTTGGGTGTGATAGTCCTCCCATATTTTAGTGAATCTTTGTTTTTGTTATTATACTGCAACATACAAATAATCTACACACAATTGCAGAAAGCTGTTTATATGTTATCAAAACTCATGTAAGTTTTTGGGGTTATCAATATTTATAAAAATGAATCAAATAATAAAACGACTGATAGTCAGTACTATGTTTATACGATAATAGTCTAAACATATTCTGGGTAATAAGAAATTAAGGATGATGAAATTTTGTTAAAAGAATAAGGGCACTAATATCTAAACGATAATGACTTTTAAGTCTAGTATGAGATTTGTTTATAAACTGAGTAACCACAAGCCCAGAAAGCCAGTTAATAATAATAATTAATTAATTTAATAATCAATTAAAGTTTTTTTTTTATATTTAAAACTATTATAGCTTAATTGCAATTTCATAGCAGCGACAATCAATGTCAAAAATAAAAGGCGGTAAGTAAGATTGCGGTCGTTACTTAAAGTTAGAAGAATTACCCCCTAATGCCTATTATTTTATCCTACGTACAAAATTACGTGGCGTTCTTTTGTAAATATCCAATTATAATATGACTTTGTCACATATAAATCTTATTAAAACAAATGAACCACATTAAGACAAAGTCAAGCTCCCCTCAATAAATGATTATTCACCGTACAGCAATTTATTTGCAACACTCAAGAAATATCGTTTCATCAAATTAATATCGCTGTTAGATGAGAATAATTAATTGCCTTTTGTACACAAATTAAGTAATATTAATCTCGGCTATTTGGTGCCGTCTGCTAATTGCCCTAAGACAATTGATATCAATAGCCAGAAGTCAGATTGCGTTGAAATTAATTGATTGCTCTCTAGTGGTCATTTAGCTTTTGATTTATATACCTAATTGTGAATAATTTAGAGTAGGTATATTTTTGTATTTATCGCCGTAATGATTTCTTATGACATTTTGGAAATATTTATTAATTTTATTTGATGTTTAATTGACTTTTTAAAGTATACAAACACGACGCATATAAGGCAAAATGCATTAAGAGGTAAAGTTTGCTTGTATATTTTGTGTGAAATTTTGGCCCGATTTTCTTTTGCTAGATGAAAAGCCACACCAATTGCCGTGTTCAACAGGAATAGGCTATGAGTTTTATGGTAAACGTGACTAGGTACTACGCAAAACGAAGTCGCAGCCAGAAGCCAGCTTATAGTAATATCGTAATGTACTCGTTTTCAGCCGAAACCTCTACGATAGTTCTTGTTTTTATTGCGAAGTTTTACGTAACATACGTTACCAATTTAACTTCACATGTTTTGTTACTAACTTAGTTTGTTGTTAACACGATCGACCCTAAAGTGTAGTTTTACTATTCCCTGATTCTCAAAACCAACAGTTTATAAAAGTGCGAGCACGACTGAAAGTAACTGATAAAGTATTTTATTATAATTATCCTTATTATTCGTTTTTTTTGCTGCAATTATTCTGCTGCTGGGTTGCACAAAATAAGAGTGATCATAAGGATTTCAGAGCGACATCAAAACTCGGTCCCAATCTTTCTAAAACGCCTCTAACATTTTTTTTTATCGATTTTCGCTATGATTAAATTACCTACACCTACATTTTGAACGATTTGTTTTAATACAATGGGCCTATATTTTAGATAGCACTGACATCGATGAAAGAAAATAACGCGGGAAACTTAGAGGAAATATAAGAATGAGATAGCCAATCCGATTTAAGCAAGCGTGGTGATCAGTCCTCGTGCCTTCTCTGTTTACTAAGACTCCTTTGAGGGACAATATAGGCTAGTGTTATAATGACAGTAACAAAAAAAAATCTAAGCATACTCAGTAACCTACCCAATGAGGAGGAGCACTAACTTTTTATCACGACAGAGGGCGCATAAGCAACTGTACCCTGTTTTGACATAACAGTTGTCAAATCGTACGGTTTTTGCATTCAGTAAATATTATTATTTATTTTTTCCCTAATCTTGAGAAAGATGCCTCAGTGTAGAGCGTTAAATTGTAAAAATAGAGGAGTACATTTGTTTCCTAAGGATAATAAACGCAGAAAACAATGGGAATCGGCGTTACGTATTAAAAACTTTAAGGCAAGTAATACTGCACGCTTGTGTGCTGCGCATTTTACTGAAGACGATTATCATGGGAAAAGCAAGTATACAGGTGAGTCATCGCAGTGGTTCTACTTATAATATTCTACTATCAGTCAGTAATTGACGAACCTAAGTTCTTAATTCAATAAATATATTTCTTACATTATCTACTATCTTATGTATATAGAAAACAGGTTCTTAAAGATTTATTATTTGAATATAGGTACCTACTTTTCAAAATAATCCTGTATGACCTCTCTTTTGATCATTGGTAGAGGAGTATTTGCATTTATATCTATGACTGTGTTTGTAGGTGGACACTGGTACACGGAGTCCCCGTGGATGTTACAATCGGAACCAAAATTTTGATTCCGGTCATATGATTCTACTCTACAAATAAAATAATAGTTAGTCCATAGAAACAAAAAAAAAACCTTACAAATCAATTATAACCTCAACCATTTTAAGTCTTTACCTTTCAATCAAATCGGCCTTTTTACCGGCAGTTGTCGCATTCCTCTTACGTAACTCATGTTTAAGTTGAGGGACAGTCAGAAAAGAGTACATTTTAAATGAATTTAACTTAGAATATTAACGAAAAATCAATCACAATCTTGTCTTGACAAGTAAACACGGTACAGTTGCTCCTGGCGCCATCTATACTCAGTTTTGCCTGTGGCACCTCATTGCCATTAAGACATGCTTCCACCATGCTAACATACATAGCAAGCACATAATACCCGCAGGTCAGATTACACATTATTTATTAGTCACCCAAGCGACTTAAATCCTCATCTCTAATGTTCGCACACAAGACCCCTATTATTATAGTTGACTATCTCGACTAAGGATTTCGACTTACTCCCTGACTTGCCGGTTGATCATTATCCTTTCCGCTTTTTCTCATATTTCAGTCACCGTCGGGGGCGTACCTTTTTGGTACTAATGTAGTGAGGACTGCGCTCTTTAATTTATTGCTTGGTTTGCTATTTGTTGTTACTCGATTTAATTTCGTTTTTTTTTTGTGTTCTGTATCAGAAGGGTCTAAACAGAGCGTAATTGCTTTCACTCACTCATTCATCCGTCCTCCTGTCTGTTCCCTATTACAGAATCTTCTAAATCGTCATAACTTGACACTTGACATTCTTTCTGAGTTTGCATTACTATAGCAGCGGCTATAGTAATACAAACTCAGGAAAAATAGAAACAAAAACAAATAATAAAAATAAAATAAACTTAAAAGTGAACGGTCCCCAAACTAGAAACGACAGTAACTTCAGTCGCTTTTGCTCGATATTATTACTGAGCGATAGTGAAACCTTCTCAAATACTGGTTTTATGTCAAATACTAAGAAACCAAATCTATCGTTTTTCAACGTACGAGCACGAAAGAGTCCTTTATAACAGACGACGCTACACGATCAGCAACTTCTAAAATTCGAATTATATAGAATTCTTGTTCAAAGTCATTAATTTTAACAAGTAAAAATGTTCTTTCTATACCTCCAGGTAACTACCAAGCGACATCATTCATTCACGACACTGCATCTAGTCATCTAGAATCCGAAGGCAGAGGTTATAAACAGTTTTATAGTTTCTATCTTCTATAATGAAACCATCGTTATCCGGTGATGCGGTGTATTAAAGTCTCTGATATGTCCCGTTTACGGTTCCTTGTTACAATTTTATAGTAGATTTAAGTTTATAATACTGGTGGGGTGAAAATTGGATAATTTTATATTGTTTTTGTTTTCAATAACCATTTTAGTAGAATTAGGTGTAGTGCACGGTCTCTGTGTAAAAAGTAGTACAAATAAATGTAATTATTTTATCTAATCTATCTAATATTTTATCCTATTATAATATGTTGTTGCTTACCAACATATTATTATGTTAAGTCTAGTGTTACTAACCCAATAGATTTTTGTCATCTGAATAATTAAAATAAATGAAATTGATCAAGAACAACAAAAGACAACATAACGCGCCACACCTGCCACTACTTCTACCTATGAAAGAATACAAATAAGTGCAAAAAAACGACCCAAACCCAACAAGCAAAACTTAAGGCGATTTGCACCAAAGAATAACTCCTTCTTCGATGCAGTATTGATTTTAAAGCACAAGTAATTTATTGGCAGTCTAGTGAAATATTACACTTCTTTCACTACTCCTCGTACCGCGTTTCAGTTGAAAAAAGACTGGAAAAAAAGGATAAGAGGGCTTCCCGGGTCTTGAACTTTTTCTCGACAAGACTAAGAGCCATTACTGTTGGATAAATAAACAGGTTTATCTATTTATAGTCTCCAGTGACTGAGTATCTCCTGAATACAGCTTTCATGTCGTGTTCTTAATTACTTTTCACTTCATTACAAACGCGTTTAATTTAGTATTTTTAGGTCAAGTTTTTTTTCCTTGGTTATGTCCGGTCAGTCACATAGTTTTATGATAATGGTGATAGTTGAATAGGTTGGGAAATTCTTTTAGGTTAGCAGGTTTTGGTAGGTTAGCTATTTTAAATCTCTTCTTACGACACTGATTTAAGTTTATTATTATCATCCTAAATTGCTGAATTAGTCCATAAATATCTATTTAACCTATTACTCCATAGAACTAAAAATAGTAAAAATAAGTTTCGAAACTTGTATTACGTCGCAAACCTAGTAGTAGTTTTTTTTTTACTGCCTTGATAAAACTTTCCATTGTTAATATAAGTAGGTAGTAGTTTTCTATACTGCCTTGATAAAATTTCCCATTCTAATAACTACATGTATATTTTCCCATGTGACAATGTTCCTTACATCACCTTCACCATAACATTTTAATATTTTACCCGTATTCCCTTTTTTGCCAATTCCCCTATACTATCTTGAATTCAATTAGTGAAGCGATCCATACAAAATGGTTGGTAGGTACTTATTATTTTCCTACGAATCATTGCACTGTGTTATATAAAATCTCGACGCTATGAGATTCCATACCTGAACGTTTCCATTATGTGGAGTCAGAAGAATTTTTGAATTATTGGATATTAATTTCCTTCTATGCCAGCGATAAATTGAATAGGAGAAAATTTTATGAAAGTACCTTTAAGTTTTTCTGACGTTGTGGTATTGGCATGTTAATTTAGTTATAATAATAATCATACTTCCCTTTTACCTTGCCTTGTTTATTATTATTTTTGTGTTTTTGTTTTTGTCCTCTTCTTATAATAATTTTAACTGAATTTAATTTTTAATTGTAATTTTTCTGTGATAAAATAATATATTGTAATGTAATATTTTAATCTAACAATGCATTGTAATATTAATATGGGTTAATGCCTGAAATAGACAAAATTTATTTATTTATTTATTACTGTTTCACATATGTACCATCACGCTTATATTCCCCGAAGGGTTAGGCAGAGATATACCAATGTACACCCACAGATCGCTGGTATATTTAGTTCCCATGTAATAGAGGGCGAGCCTATTGTCATTAATCGGAAACAAATCCAAAGTCCGAGCTGCTACTTAAAATTTCATAGAAAAATCCAACAACACTTTTTGCTCGACCTGGGAAAGTACATATGGCATAAAAAGTGACGTTAGCAACCCAACTTTGTGCATGAGCGGCGGGCGCCTTAAGTATTGTACAGTATCGTAGTGGTGGTACAGACAACGTCATCAACCAGTTACCTCCTTTTCGAACGAATTTTAATGCAAGAGGGGTAACCAATTGATTGTTTGTACCACCACGTTTATACTTCATTTGAATTTAGTTATAATTATAGCAAAATTGCGTAGGTCTCATAATAATATCCCTTTGCAGAAGTTGATACTTCTGAAAAGGGGTCATATTATGAGACCCTTTAATGCCAAAATAGATTGTCGGTTTCGAAATCTAACCCAAGATTAAGTAATTACTGTAATGGTCCTTGGTAGTTGTTACTAACATCTGTATCTTGTGGAGATCTTAGGAGTGTTGGTGATAGCAACTGATATTAATAAGACTTCCATACAACGACATTGGCATTAGCATATAGTGTCTTTGCCATATGGGAAGCATCCTTATATCTATACTAATATTATAAAGCTGAACAGTAAGTTTCTTTCTTTGAACGAGCTAACCTCAAGAACAACAGGTCTGACAAGTAAAAAACTGTTTGTATTATACAGCTCGTTAATCGATCGCTACGACTATCGAGAGCGGAGCAGTAGTGCTATTCTAAAAAGTAAATTGCGAAATCACTTCTGAATTCGCGGTGAGATTCTAGTTTCGTATTATTACAATGAGTGAGTTCGACACTCTAGCGCCATCACATGATGACGCAAATGAGAAGTATTATATCGAGTGAGTATTTTGACGTTTTTTAATAGGATTTGATCTTCTGCGAAGCAAGCGTGTCTATCGAGATGACTTGCCAGATGACTTTCGAAGTGATTTGCCTATTTCAGAATAGCATAGCTGTCATCAAAGACGTAAATTAGGGCGGGTGAAACAATAAAATTGATGGCGTCAAATGACATTGTATTTGACGCCTTGTCATTTATAGCAAATAAATCATTGATGATTTATCTGCATTCAAACCATCGCAGTCTTTAGCAATGTATTTTTTAATTAGAAACACGCCCTATGCGTCTTACTTTTGCGATCTCTGATACAGCCACAAGTCTTAACATCAAGATTTCTATGCAATAGATAGATTATAGTTAGTTCATAGTTAACATAAAGATTTCAGTATCCCTTAACTGATTGTAAAAGTGCACAAATTAATTGTGTAGTTTTGAAATATTAAGGAATTATCAATTTCGGTATCTACTATAGAAAATATAGATAAAAATAGCTAGAGGCCAAAGAGGTACGAAAATAGGCTAGAGACGTAGGTCATTGGACTCTGAGACAATTCGAATTTCAAAAAGAGCACCCACAAAAACAAAAGAATTTTCAGCTCAACAAAAACTTCAAGTCAATGAATGCTCTCATGAATGTAATTCTATTAACAAGGGGTACATTCTACTCGAATATCACATACATGCTGTGTATGGGGTAAGATTATACTCCATAACCACACAGGTCACGTCTCAAACATTCAGTGTGACCGAGACTGGGTTCCACATATAAAATAATAATATCATTCGTTATACTGTGTATTGTAAAACGATCCGTCTGTACGTACGTGTTAAGTATAAAAAGGAGAGAATTATGGGTGGTTGTTATAGGAGAAGGATAGTGCATGATTTAATATATTATGTGTTGCAGTAGATATTATGATTACTAGTAAAACAAAAGAATGCTGCATATTAGTTAAAAGGTCCTCGTATATTTTTTATTATTGACACATTTGAATTTGGTCCTGTATCGTGGGTGCGTTTATAAACAGTCAGACCCGAAACAACTAACGCTAGGTCATACAAATATTTGCAACGTGCTGAAATCAAATCCGCGACACACAGCGCAGCAGCCAATCGCTCAACCACTGCGCCGACTGGTAGACATGTCCGGTAGATATGAAATACTAGGTACGTCCTATCTGTGTTTCTCTATAAAGATATTAGTGTGATGACAAACAACAGACTTAGTTTTATATTTTGATAATCGTGTTTATATCCAGTTGTGTATAAAAATATGAAATCACTACACAAAATTGTAATATAAAGCTAGTTTTAATAAATCCATATTATTACATGTTGTGTATAAAAAATACCATTTCAAAAATTGTTTCATCAAATATTTCACGCATTTAAACGCATTCATTTTTCTAAAGGTTCATTTTGTACTGAAAAATATGACTCGATTTGTTTTAGTGAGGACTATATTTTATTACAACTACACAGCGTAACAAAATAACTTGGTTCTCCATTGACCTAACGTGATCTTTCTCCAAGATGGTGTTATTACAAAACTTATGCTTAGAACTCTCGTAATTTGCAAGATTAAAAGCTTAGTTCAGACAAATGAAATCGTCTCGCTCACCGTGAAACTCAAAATGATACAGACGCGAAATACCGTAAGGCACAGTTAGTCTTGATAGTCTAAGAACCCTTCTAACAATGAGACTTCCCCATCTCAGCTTAGCAAAAAAAAAAAGTATATTTAATTTGTCATATCTAATTAATCGGACACGAATATGACAATATTGGTATAATGGTTTACTAAATAAAATTAGGTCAAAATATCATTTATTTTACTAAACGAATTCAAATACAGTACTAATTGTTATTTACTCTGGCATAATTACGCGGCAGTGCGACTGCTGTGCAAGGGGTCCCGGGTTCGATTCCCAGGTCGAGCAAAAAGTGTTATTGGGTTTTTCTATGAAATTCTCAGTAGCAGCTCGGAGTTTGGATTTGTGCCCGGTTAATGGCAATAGGCTCGCCCCCTATTACATGGGACCTAAATATACCGGCGAACTGTGGGTGTGCATTGGTACACCTCTGCCTAACCCTTCGGGGAATACAGGCGTGATGGTATATTTATTTTATATTTATATAAAAACCATAACTCACGCTTTTCAAACAAAGATTTAGGAATGTGCTTGAAAATAGAAAATAATGCAGATATTTTATGAATACAAAAATGTTATAGGGTGGCTATAACCGGATTACCAAACATGTAAGTAATAAAGTCAGAGTCAAATAATTTTATTTCAATTACACCATTAAAATACGCTTTAAAACGTATAATTTACAAGAAAGTTTTTTTTTATAATATTGATTACAGTCCCACTTTCTAAAAAGTAGTTTTATATGAAGAAGAATGGGCAAGAAACTCCGTACTTTCCTTTAAAAAAATGCATTATCATAAGGTGTAATGTCAAGACAATGAATCAAAAATAAAAGTCATTCAAATTACGACAATACGTTCCACGTAATAGAAGCCATAACTTGAATGAAGGTGGATATTACCCGGTATCCTATACAACAGTGACAATAAAACACGGTAGACGTATTTCACGCTAAAGATTTTCCGTGTCTACGCGGCTGCAGCCATTTGTTATAATTTCCTGACTAAATACGCCTCGGTGAGAACATAAAAAACGTCCTTTTGTAAATTGTGACAGATTATTATGTCTTGGATACAAAAAAGCGACGTAATTATGAAATGGAGTTCACAATTAGAGGGTTTTATGATGCTTTTGATAATGCTGTATTATTTATTTTGCTGTAGGTATAAAAAGTAGGTACTTTCTACACACATTCTTTTGTTTTGTGATTGTGAAGTTGAAACTTCAAAATAAAAGCGTGTTAAACAAAAAAGGGAGCTCACTATTAGAGGTTTTATAATGCTTTTGAAACATACTCAATTATTTATTATGCTGTAGGTATAACAAGTAGCTCCACACTGTGTTTTGTTTTGAATTAAGTTGTAGGAGTAATCCACAAAATTCGTTCATTCTCCAAACAAGTCGGTTTGTGAATTTGATTTCAATCTGTGTAATTGTATATTTCAATTTTAGTTTTCAATTAAAACATTTTACTGTTATTAATATTGTTATTTTGTTAATTGCTCCTCATTTTTTTTTCATACATAATGTTTTTAAAAATAACTAAAGTTAGTTGTTATTAATGTTACGAAGATTGTGTTCAAATACTTATCAAGTTGAACTGGGATGTATTTTGTATTTTTAGCTGCTTATTTATAATGTCATTGGATGGCAATATCTGCAATACTTGAGGCCTTGCAAATGCGTGGTCATCCCAGAGTCAAAGTTGAAATATCTCATGATTACACCCATTTTCTCTCTCGTAATTACATTGGCACCCATACCCTTCAAACCGGAATATAGCAACGTTGCTTTGCGGCAGAAATAGGTTTGGTAGTACTTCCCTGTACTAAGCTCCTTTACAAAGAGCTCTACTACTATCAAAGCATAGCTTATTTTAGCTTTATATTACAAAAAAATGATCATAGCAAAGTTTTCACTAACGCAGCCATTGAAAATTGAATAGAAAATCATTATCCGTAATCAACTAGCACGAACCAAACAGTATAGATACATATTATTCACACGAAATAGGCGAGACGTGTTGTCTGCGCTGTCGTCACGTCCCAATTACACCGGCTGCATGTAAACGGCCTCTTACATTGGAATGCCCTTAAAATGATTCTGTTCTATCGGAAATAGGGGAATATTATATTTGTTTTTCAGTTTATCACATGCACTATTAACTGTTCTATTTGTGCTTATAATATAAAGTTAAATGTTTCGGTTTATTGTTTTGTTTGAAGGTACTAATCTCAGTAGGTAACTACGCTAACTTATCATTGACCTACTTTATACTTGCTACAGCAACGAAGCTCCTTTATCCTTAAGTACTATAAACTATTTATTAGGATTTGTGCCCGGTTAATGGCAATAGGCTCCCCCCTTATTACATGGGACCTATGACATACCGGCGAACTGCGGGTGTAAATTGGTACACCTCTGCCTAACTCTTCAGGGAATACAGGTGTGATGGTATGTTATGTTACTATAAACGATACTTCATAAGTCGTAGGCAAAATCCAACAGTGATTGCTAGAGCTATCGGTATTTTTTAAAGAAAATACTGTTATTGATTCGATTATCACTGTTTTCATTAATGTCCAGTGCCAGTGGTATTAAAACCATATTCAAATTAGTTAGTGCCCGTGATTTCTTTCACTAACAAAAATATCGCAGTTTAATTTAATATAAAAAACGTAAATACTTACTTTTTACATACATACATAAACTCACGCCTTTTTCCTAAGTGGTGAGCAGAAAGCACAGAACGCCACCTGCTACGATCCTATGCTCTTTTCACCTTTGTCGTTTACGTGCTTTTTTTTACTTTACTAACGATACCTACCATTTTTTGACTCCCATGCGGACGAACTCCAATTTGCAGTATAACTACTGTTGTTCGTTCCCCAAACTTCAGCTCACAACTCGCAACCTTGCACATCCGAGTTATAAAGATCCTGATGACCAGTCCACGAGATAAGCCAGTGTAAAGTCCCAAACATCAACACGTTTACTATCGCTTAGGCGTCCGCTTCATGCTGTAAACCCGAAGCCTGGCCATAAAAATAGCAGTAAACCATACGTATCATAGATGGACTAGTTTACTTGCAGTTCAACGCAGTGATATTGTTTAAAATAATTGGTAGTTACATCTTTGGACAGTGTGTTTGGAGTATTGCGACATTATCATCATTATCATTATCATACGTGGTGAATTTTTTTGTCTTTTCGTGAGGTAATTGGTCAAAGGTCATTCTATGTAAAAATGAAATGAATAAATAAATATGTACTTTCAGTTAGGTATTGAAGCCAGAAAGCCTGACAACTAGTCTTACCAAGAGTATCGTATTACCCATTACTGGGTTGTGGAGGTCTGATAGGCAGTCGTCGCTCCATGTAAAATACTGATATTCAGCTGCATCCGGTTCGACTGGAAGCCGACCCCAACATAGTTGGGAAAAGGGTAGGCAGATAATGATGACTTTCAGTTAGGTATTGGAAGATTGTTGTTCAATTTTCTGTAAAGGTAGGTACTGCCTCGTAGATGTCGCGGTTGTTTCTGGGACTGCTGCATGTGGGTACTTGGACAAGATTCCTATGTCGAGGAAATATGTATTTTGATTTGTCAGTAGCAGTAGTAGAATTTGGAAATTGGTGGTATGACACCGCCTTCCGCCTCGAAAAGACGTTGGCCTGCGCCTGATCTCTCACCGGTCGTGTCGAATTTCTATCATCGGACTATGAGATTGACGGAAGAAGCAGAGCACTTATGAGCAAACAGGAATACGTATGATAATAACCTTTAAATGAAAAAAGAAGCTGCCAAGCATCTTATCTTCTCACCTTTTTTTTTAATGTAATGTTTGAATGTACGTGAGTATCTCATTTTGCTCAGACCTTTTTCGTAGCGCAATTGTTAAATATCTACCTACTTGCTTGGTTTCTGTTTCACCCACATTTTAGTTAGGTCTTTACATAGCTGATATCGTAATTTCTCGGGAAAAATAATACACAAAAATTATACAAACAATTTATTTTCTCTCCATTTGCTGATTTAACATTTAAGTAGACATCAACATTGTTTTTAATTATTACGTCATTATGTATAGAAGAAAAGTATTGTGCGATCTGAATAACTTTAAGAATTTCCCTTCAAACAGTCTTATTATTATTTATATACAGATTAAATTCACATTAGTATCAGTGAAAGTTTTATACATGAAGACAAAGAAATACATTGGGTGTAAAGAGACACACAACGTTTCAAAAACCTACATTTCTACCTATTATTACGATCATTTTTTTCTTCTAGGTCATACCTGGGAGTCCATTTTCTGGAGATATTGAAGGTCAAAGTTACAACTTTTTACTACGTTTTTTTACGAAAACAAGTTTTGAATGTTCTAACTAAACTTTAAATATCCCCTCTTCCGTACTTTTGTATGCATATCCATAAGCACAATAATTTGCATGTGTAAAATTACATTGCATAAGTGGTAGTCCCAGGTCCCAGCAATAATTTTGCTAACCGTTACTTAGTTTAATGGGCAGTATGCCAAGTTAACAGGTATGTAATGTGTCTTTTTACAACCCATAAGTAGTAGACGAACTAATTTTATAAGATATTTAAATTAGAAATACACAAAATCTTTTTTATTATATTATTGTATAGTTATAGTTTCATAATTCTCCGATTCGACTATTACAAAAAATACAAAACTTCCTTTACCTGATTTGATTCTAAAACATCTCGTTTACACTCGGTACCTATTCATACGTAGTATAAATATTTATGTAATACAATAACTATTCTTCTGGGAAAATTATTTACACAAACAATCGTGACTCCTGAAGAGGTAGTTGGAGATCACAAAGTTCTACGTCTATTCTTGGCACAATTGTTTTTCAACGTCCATAAAACACATTCACACACTATTGAATCATTTACAGAAATCAGACCCGAAGCTACTGGTCCACATGTACTTAAACCTAATATTTCTTTTCTAAACCATCAAACAACTAAGGATGTCTTTTCACTGACAATACACACTTTTGGTTACAATGATGTCTATGTTCCGGGGATAAGTCCAAATGAACAACATTTACCGCCTTATCAAAGGTTACCCTCGGAAGTCATCGCGTTAACGTCACTTCAGTATCACTCGAACTCCTAGAGCTCTCTTTGATAACGTCAAGTTCCCTATTAGATAGCGATGAAGTACGAGAGAATTTATGACCACTATATTCACTTTTATCATCATGTATATCATGACCACAACCGTTACCATTGTTTTCATCAGAATCGTCCTCCACAATATCATTCACTTCAACTTCTAATAAATTATCGTGTTCTTTTAGTCCGTAGGCATTGAAGCTTCTCTCATGACTTAAACTGCGTATCCTATCGAGGTTATGTTCTAAATTTTGCATATCATCGTCAACACCGGGCGAGTCATCGAACTTCCACTTAATATTTGAATTAAAATGTTCCACTCCTGGGTACATACTTATGCTATTACTTCTATGCCCGAAGACCGGACAGTTTCGGAACTCTCACAACTCCGGATGCCTACCGTTACAAGTCTTGTTGAAGTTGCTCTCATCTAAACTTAAATTGGAGCGTGAGCGACCACATTCTAGACCAGGACTAGGTCTAAACAGGCACATGTCAGAATTCTTCAGTCTACACTGCCGTGAACAAGATTCAATTTGGAAAGCTGATCTATCAAGGTGTCTGTAGTCTGTTGGGCCATAGCCGTCGAAGTATCTGGGGTCTTGTTTACAAGCACTACTTTGGCAGCCGCTTCCTTTGAACGAGCCGGAACATCGTAGAGGGTCTCGATGGCATGCCTTCTGGATAGCATGAAGGGAGGAGGATGACACAGTGCGTTCTAATATTTCACCCCAATATTTTTCTCCGAGGCCTTCAAATTCTCCTTTTGAATGTAGACCATCAGATGTAACGGGGGACCCACAACATCCTGTTGTAGGTTTTTCGTAGCTCGGGAAAGACTTGGATCTACGACAGCAGACCTGTAATAATGAATCTTTTAGAAATTGTATCGTAGATGTCCAAGTTAACCTACCTGTATCTGTTAGTTTTCATATTTGAAAACAATTTGTATTAAGACTAACACAAATTATATAATGTTTTAAGACGAATTGTATTTATACGATTAAAATTATATTTATTTTTCCCATTCGGTGTATATCATTAAAAAAGGACAAAATTGTTTAAAAATCCCTATGGACTCTGGAAAACACCCTCCTAACACAAAGTTTATTCATAAAATCCCCGTAATGTTAAGTACTTACATAGTATTGTAGTAATTCATGGCTAATCCTCCTAAAGTGACTATTTAATAGCCAGTACAGGAATGGATTCCAAAAGCTGTTGCTCAAGGCCAACCATGTGACAATGAAATCCAGGGAAGGTGGGACCTGTACGAAAGAAAACAATATTAGACGATGAATCATTTGTTTTTTTTGGAGATCGAAATTAACACGTCAAGACAGTTTTTGAATTTCGAAGACGGTACCTAAAACAAAATGGATAATTGTGTAGTAGAACCGTTAAACAATAGTTGACAAAAGTTAAGTAGTCGTTTTGACAGACCTGTCAAAACGCGATAAAAAGTATGTTAATTGACTAGTGGTGTCATCTACCCCATTATGTAAATCCTATACATATATCAACAAGTCCAAATAAAACAAATAGAGAGAAGACAATGCACAATTGCATTATTTGTTTTATTATTAACTACTACAAAGGCTTTCGTAATTCAGTAGCGAAAATAACATTCACAAAGAAAACGACGGTACAGAAACAGTTTTCTTTGAACAAAAGAAAATTGAACATTGTAAGTAATTGTTACCATTAGGAAAACAATCCTATAGGAATGATAATATGTAACGTTTGATAAATGTAATTTTGTAGGAAAAGGATTCATTCGTAACAATGTTTTTTTTATCTTTGACCAACATTAGGTATTTCTCCTGTGTCAGTGCGCTTACAATTATATACGTTAATGGTCTCAAGGTATAGGTATACCTTTAGGCATATTTTTTCCTTGCACGAATCGAACTTGTGACACGCAGTTAAACTCTTACTCATTAAAACCTACTAAATCACATCTCAACATAGTTAGAGCCTTTTACCACCTCTGAATAAACACTATTCACAAGATATTAAAAAATAATAGCATAGAATTCACATAAAATGATTTGCGAAGTACATTAGTAATTACGATTTTAGAATCAGAACTTTTTCGAAGATGGGAAATAAAGCCTGTATTACACTTCACTATAATTGGGTAATTGACACCACTAACCAATAATTTCAAGTCACAACTTTTCAAAAAAAGTACTTTATTTTACCCATGAAAACCGATTAATTTTCAATTTATTGTAAAATTAGATTTTTACTCACTTTAAAATCAATACATAGTAAGTCAATTGAGTAGGCCGATAAGTCACGTCACAGCGTGCTATTGCCATACAAAATCTATGGGGAAATCGCGTTTTGACAGTTCATAAAAAGTATGTCAATTGATGGTGGTGTCAACTCCCCAATTATTAGTGATATAACAAATGACTAATGAAATGAATATTAAGTACAAACAATATTAAAACAGAAATCCATACCTTGCAGCCTGTACAAGCAGCCACCACTTCCTGTATAGTAGCCGGAGTGACCATAACGATGAAACCTAATGACATTGCTGCCATAGTTCGTGATGTACTCACGCTGTGCGGTCTTACCGGGGCTTGAATCTGTACCGCAGAAAATTACATCATCATCATATTTTCTTATTATTATGTTTGCTACTGAATATAGGGTAGTTTGAACTTTATGGAAACTGTTGTTGGTTGTAGTTGACCAATAATTTGTGTTATGTAAGTCTTTAATAATAATTAGGGTAGTCAAACACACAGAAAACGCGGTCACGCGTAGCGCGGGGCAGTGTGCGAACCGCTTTACTGCTGCACATACACCGTTACGTGTATTCATTTATTTAAACTTTTTATACGTCTATTATTGTCTCACTGCAGGGCAAAGGTCTCTTCTAGTACAGAGAAGGCGCGAGCATTGATCACCACGTTTGCTCAATACGGATTGGTGATTTCTGACTTACATATTAATACCATAGCAAATCAATAATAATATCATATTAATATCATCGGTTTCTTTACGATGTTTTCCTTTACCGATGTCGAGTACAAGGTAAACTTAAAAAGCACAATATATGAATTGAAAAGTCACATTGGTATTTGGTAAGTTATATTTAAACTTTATACAACAACCAGCCAACCAAAGGGGGATTAGTATACTATACCCACAAAATTAAAAGTAAAGTTACATTTCGTCTATACCTACTTAGAGCGTTCACAAAATCTCAAAGCAAAAAATTTACTCTCATTTTATGACTAAGAAAAAGAGAATACAAATCCAATCTTTACAACAATCTCGATTTATAAAACAAAGTCGAAATTCTAGACTAATGTTTCACTCGATTTAATACAATCTCAGCAAGAACGCGGCACTTAAATCAATGAAACCGGGAAAGCGTCAGCCGTACTTAAAACGAAAGACAATATATCATAACTGGAAAAGGTACAGTCAAACAAAGTATTTGATATACACGCAGCTTACTTACAATTACTTTTAAACAATGTTTGAAGTGTGCTGAGCAATCAATTTTTTCACATCACTCTCTTAAGTGTGTCATAAGTTTAAAAAGTTATTACACATTCAGTAAAACTGAATAATTGCAAAAAAAGACGAATAATTTTGCCTGTAAACCAAATAGCTAGTTCAACTGTACATTGGTAACGAAGTTTCGAAAAAGATGGGGAAGAATGAAGCACACGGTATAATTTTATTCTTTTTGATACAATTACAGCGAGCGAGATTTTATTTATCATCTTGATTTATAAAAGTAACTTTATCTGTGTAATGAATGCTCATTGTATTTTATATTTTATCTTAAGAAGATGGAGATATATTGTGGGTAAGCAAACCAAGGTATACCAACTCGTAAATTATGAATATACGCTACGTACGTGACCTGTTTAGAGAAACAAATATTTAATGTAATCATTATGGATAATGTTTACAGCAGAAATTCTATGAATAATTTTGGGAATTTATGTAAAAGTGGTAATACGAGTAGTGAGATTATAGTTGATAGACATGTGGGCTAAAGAGAAGATTTTTTTGCCTTACAGTTTACATAGATGATGGAAAGGACATCACGGGTCGATGTATAGTAGGCAAATGTTTATTCTTAAACATTACTTGCTTTAAAGGGCTAGGTATATATATTTTAAATTAAAAACCGATCTACCACTGGACAATATGACACTATTTACAAAAAAAAAACATTTCTCGTATGAGGACTCGCTAAGATTTTAAACTGTATTTGAATTTTTTGTTTTACAGGGGCCATAGTAATACACAGTTTATAGAAAAATCAACTCTCTACCTATATCGGTTCATGACATACAACCTGCTGACAGACAGATGGACGGATAGACAAACGGACGGACAGAACCAGAATGATCAAAACAATATGCAGTTTACTTAGCGTGCTAAGTTCTTAGGCAACTAAATTGAGTAGCTTATATCTACCAATAGTGTGCTTTGATAATGATGAAAGTTGATATGATGATGATAATAGTGATGAAAGATTATATGATGATGATAATAATGATGAAAGGATATTCTTACCACTATTTCATGTTCACTGTGTGACGTTTTGGCACATGGTACAGGCACTCCGTTCGGTCTCAAAGGTTCTGGATCGAATTTCCCTCTAGTTTTGCTGACATGGAATCCAGAACCGTAGCAATACATCAGTGCCATTGTCGTAGGAAAGTAGTAAGCACAGCATGATAAGATCCTGTATAGAAAAAGCGTGTTAAAAAGGACTCGTCATAAAATTATATCTATGAAATAAAACTTCACAAAAATAATAAAATAATTTCGGATTTATTAGTTTTGTGTATAAATTATTGAATAAGGTCCACTTGCACCTGTTTTCAATATGTATCAAATAACGGTTTCATTTGTTGAGGTTTTGTGTACCTAGAATGATGGAGTATATTTTTTTTTTATTTTGTTTTTTTTTGTCTATGCACCAACAACTGAATTCAGAGTTATTTGCTAGCCGGATGTTAAATTGAAAAATATTTTAGTACATAACTCGGAGCAAAAGTTGCTAATAATATACTCCCGACCGAATTCCGGTCAAGGCGGCCAACACAGGAGATATTATTGTTCACAAGTGTATGAGTAAACACAGGTGCATTTCCTATTCTCCTTACTCTCGTAGTTTAATGGGACTATGGTGTCCAGAGAAAGATCAGACGCAAGATCAACAAAAACAAAAAAAAAAAGCAAAAATACAATCTTGGCAGGCCCGCTTGCGCCTGGCAGGATTATCAGTTCGCTTTCTTTTTGTCTGAATTAAATATAGTTCTTACTAGATTTCTCACTTAGTCTTTTCAAGAATCACTAAGATCATCTTTCGTACTCAAGTAAAGTTAAACGTACCTGAAAGCCACTCTGCTATGAAAAACATCGCAAGCCATGAGTCCCGTTGAGTTGAAGTAATATCCCGATCTTGGTAGCACCATGATAGCAAACAGAGACACAGACAGTATCCAAGTTATACTTATTACTAGTACGCAACCCTGTGGAAGAAAACAAAATGGTCAACATTTCAATAAAAAAAAGTACATACTTATAGTCACGCCTGTATTCCCCGAATGGTTAGGCAGAGGTGTACCAATGTGCACCCACAGTACGCCGGTATGTTTTAGGTCCCACGTAATAAGGGAAAATAATAATAAAACCAGCCTATTATTGTACCACTTCAACAACGACAACCTTTCAAGACCTTAACAACGATTACAAGTTACTAATTATAGTTCAAGTTTTCTCAAGATGTTTTCTATCACCGATGTCAGTGATGTCCAAGGTATACTTAGAAAGTAAACCTAGACCTATAATTAATAGAAGTCGGAAATATCCAATCCGTGGTGATCAATGCTCGTGCATTCTCTGTATGAGAGGCCTTTGCCTGCAGTGTGATAGTAATAGGCTGGTATTATGATTAACATTGTAAAGAAGGTACGCGTATGAAAACCATCCGTCCAATGTAAGCAAGTTTGGTACCTTTTGTCCCTGAAAAATTTGGCCCAGCATTCAAGCTACCATATACCCATACCTTCTTATCTACACATCATATTCTCATTTCAGCCATGAACTCGCATCTCAAGTCGCTATTCAATGACATCAAATATTCAATCAAATTCAAATGACATTGATTTATTTGACAATTTGAAGTGCGAAGTGAGCGTCGAAGTGACGGTGGAATTACCGTATAGAATGCCACTGCTGGATCTCAGTCCTTATTAGTTATACGGAAATTCATAATTTAATAAAATAACCTTGTCCTTTTTAACCTCATAATATTATTGTATTGTCAGTACATTTCATATTCATACTGTCTACTGACCCCTAGAACTTAATTTACGTCAACGTTATTAATAATAATCCCTTTAATAAACTGGACACTTGAGGTCAGTGAAATATTATAGCTCGGCCCCAGATAATATAATAGGTACTAACATAGCTGAGTTTATGGTAACATTTCACTAGTCTTATACAAAAACAACATGCTATACACTTGTGTTTTCGTATGTACTTACAATGCTTTTAAAACTAAAAACGTCTCGAATATCTTCGAGACGTTTAAATATCTTTTAAAAATCTTTTAAACGTCAAATATAAAATATATTTTAATAACCTTGTGTCTAAGCATAACAATGCTTTTTAAAGTAAAAACATCTTGATACAATATTCAAATAAATCATTTGAAAGTCGAATATCTATCAACATTATGTACATATATTATTGATAACCTTTTTCGTATAAAACAAAGCTTTTAAAACTAAAACGTCTCAAAACAATTTAAATAAACCGTTCTAAAAGTCAGCTTTATCGAATCAAAGTCGAAAACAAGTTTCAGCATAAACCTAATAAATTATACAAAACATCTTATTTTCAGGCACGAAAAAGTTTATTTTAATCACGTAGAACTACCCTTTGCACCTAAGTTTGTCTCGATTCTTGAGGCAACTTCCTAAGCCTTTCCAAGAAAGATTTCTAAATAAGATACGACGAAGTAAGTAAATGTATGTGCCCTCAAATAAAGCTCTTAAAGGGCTCACAAGAAAGCGAAATATATCAAATATTTAAAAAGCTTAACTTCTTACGTGGAAAGATTTTAATTTTAGATAAGCTATTATTTTCTACTATATTTTTACTGCTTCTTAGATCTATAAGAATAATTTTCCGTAGTATGGTTGTCGAAGATACGGGAAAACCGCGCTAAAATATGAAATTGTGAAATTTAACAAGGTTTACACTTTTTCTTCTTAGCGTTCCTATTGATGGCAAATACAAAAATAATAATAAAATAATTAAAGCGGTACTCTTAAACACAACGCGTATTGTTGGGAGTTTTCCTTTTTTCAGGAATCCTGACCACCGGTCGCTTGGACCCTGTTCTCGACCCCGGTGGGCTACAATATATTTTTTAATGTTTTATTTTTATATAAATATTTAAAAAAAGTATTGAATATGTATAATAAATAAATGAATGAGAAGAATAAACAATATTTTACAAAAGGCTTACACTGTAGCAATATAAAGGCTATGAAAAAGAAACCAATAACAAAACAGTTTCCTACTCACTTTTTTGCTAGAATGTTTATGATAGGTGTCCGGGTGCAACAAGTACAAATACCTGTCGATAGCCATACAGACCAATATAACCGCACTCTGTTGACTCACAGCTCCACGGAGGAGGGCCTGAAATAAACAAAACAGTTTTAATACAAATATATTTAGAAACAAGTCACGTCAAAGATGAGGAAACATTGCTGGGCATCTAAATAGCCTTGATCTTAGAAACAAAAGAGCCACTTCGTAAAAGGAATAACGAGTCAGCAAGCGTCGGGCGTAAGTTACAAAGCTTAAACTTCATCTTTACTTTCTGCTTGGTCACTATAAACCATTAGCTGATACCGCATTATGTGCTTTCATAGAAGTTTTAGTAATTTTATTGTTCACGGATCGCCGCGTTTGCGGATCGTCAACAATTACCCTTTTATAAAGTTGATCTTGTAACTATAAAAGGCCTTCGGATGTTTTTGTTTGGTAAACGTCTTGGTCCTTATTGTTGTGTAATTTTCATATTTTTGGGTTCCGTACCCGAAGAGTGCCAAACCAACCTAAGTAATATGGTCCCGTCATATTACATAGGTTCCTGTCCGTCTGTCAGTCAGCGGGCTGTATCTCATGAACGGTAATACGTAGAGAGTTAAAACTTTCACAGAGTGTGTATATTTATTGCCGCTATGACTAAAAATAACAAAAATAAATAAAGTAAAAAATTCAAGGGACTCCCTATACAAACAACCTGTTTTGTTCGAATTTTTTTGCTCAATCGTAGAATTGTATGATGGCACGGAACCCTCCGAGTTTTTTATAAAATTGACAAAATAAAAAAAAATGGTTTTCCTGATCATCAAGTATCAGCAGATACATTATACCAATTTATCCTGGACATCCGATTACCAAATTTAACTTTGCTTTGCGAATTGCAAACTTTTTTCGTTCGACGCAACTTTACTCATTTTCTCTTCATCTCTTGTTTAAACAAAGTTTACAAGGACCTCGTAACTCCGCCTAGCTCTAACTAAATTAAGTAACTCTCCTGAAATTTTGATGGCAAACTAATTTTAGTGTACTCATTTTATTTCTGTTTACTATTTAAGTTTGAGTTTGAACATTGTTAAGTATTTTAAGACTGAAGTTAGCGTTACACGGTGTCGAACATAAAATAACTAAATCATTCAAGTAGATTTAAACTTAAACGAACTTGAATGTGGAACACACAAACTTTGTTTTTGTTTTTAACCGTTGTTTGAAAGGTTATTTATAATTAGGTTAACATAATAAAAACGGTGGCCCTAAACTAGGCGGCGCCTATTTTTTTTGGATGATGTTATATATTAATACTAAAACACGTACTCATGATAACAATCAATATTCCTAAGAAACGGGTTTTTTTTTAACTTACACCAGTTTTTTGTTGAACAGGTGATATCACAAGGCATTCCGTTCGGTTGATAGTTAAACGAAATAAGAATAATGCATGGTAAAAGTCGTATAGTGCAGATTGTATAAAAGGATAACTAAATAAAATTACAGTTGAAATGGTGTGTTAATAAAATAAATATTTTCTTTGTCTGTTATCATAAGTACAATCATGTGTTTAAGTATCGATCACTAATTACCAGTGAACTCTATATGCAATCTAAGTTATGTGATGACATCAAAACTTAAATGGTATTAAAATAAAATATTTATGAAACTAAAGTTAAGTTAAGTAAGGAACTTACCTGTATTTGACAGAATATCTCTCCGTACGGCCAGCACTTGTACAAAGCCGGGAGGAGAGCCACTGGAGCGATCAAGATTCCCGTGAATAAATCGTTGAGTGCCAGGGAGGTCAGTAAGTATCTGGGCTGTAAAATACGGCACCACATAAATTACTTTCGTTGAGAACTATCATTGTGAATTAATGACCAAGAAAGACGTCTTATGATGCCAAATAACTTAGGTAGAACCTAGTAATATTCCACCATTATTCAGCGGGCTAACATTGTTATTATCTGACAAGCAATTATTCAGACACAACCAAGGTTTTATTATAATTGGTCCTTCGAAAATTGAGGGAAATCTGTGCTGAAAATTGTTATAGTTATTAATAGACACTGGATTAATTACTAATGATTTTTGGCAATTATCAAGAGTTGAACAGATTTTCTATTGCGTTATAAAATATATAAAGAACTGCATTAGCATGCTGGTGATCTGTAATACAGGTTTTACATAAAACAAACACCAGTCTCTATGTTTGTCATTTACCATAGCAAAGACACGTAAGCAAAGACACAATTAATACAAATACTCGTATTACATACCTGATTATCAATATACTTGATATACCTCCTATTATTCAAGACACAGATCAGAACCAAATTCCCAAAAACAATTGACATAGAAAGGGCGAATATGAAGAATGCTTTCAGGATATCACTTGGTGCAGGGAATGTGGAAGGCCAGCCTTTGCCGTTCAGCCAACAAGAGCTGTTGGATAAAGATGGCGCTACGAGTAGTGCGCCTTTGGTCGAGTCAAACATAGTCGGCGCCTTAAGGCAGCGCAGTGATCTCTTAAATAAGGCATTTAGATCATATGATGTACACTGTCTCCAGACTTTCTTGGTTTTTGTTCTTAATAAGCATAATATGTCACACTTCAGTACTTTTATCTTGAAACTATGATTTTAAAGAATACCACCATCATAAGTTTTTAGTATTCGATTTGTTTGCTTCCAGTTCTTGTCTTGTCTTCATGTTTTATCTGGAACAAATAAGAAATTCTGACTTAATATCTATTTAAGTTGTACAAAGAATTTACATACAAAAGGTAAGAAAGTTTCTCAATTTCATGTCTAAATAATGAGGACTGGAATAATATAATTCCCTAAATTAAGTATTTCAATGTTTCGAGGAACTGAAATTAATTACGTTTCTTAGCTTCCAAAGAATCTGTGATTGTGCTCTACCGAGATACATTAAACCGAGAACCAACCGAGATATATTTCAAACGGTTAAAGTTTTCTTTTATTCAAAAAAGGAACGACTACAATCGTAATCAGAACCTAACTGAAGTCAAATTACTCTGTTGGAACAGTTGAAAGTAATTTGAGTTGTTCTCTAAGGACTAAATCCTCGAGTCTCGCGCGATGTTACTTTAAAACATTTTATGATAGCAAGAATTCTTCGTCGCACTTTAAAGAGAAGAAAAACAAAAGATCATGTGTGTGGAGCGCGCGTGACAAGACACGTCTTTGGAATCTTTTCCTAGAGATATATTTTTCCAATCGGAACTTTTCCCCAGATTGGTGGCAAGTGCTCTGTCAATTTCCTGGAGGAAATAGAGTCTTATGTCAAGGATAAAAAGTCGTTTGTCACTTCATTCTATTGTGTATTTTATGTTACTCAATTACTTTGAGATCCTAAATGAACATTATTAACATCAAAGCAAAGCAGTCAACAGTTTTTAACGATTCTCCTTAAAGATAAAAAAGATGAAAAAACCGTTGTTCTAACTCAAAGAGACGCAACAACTGAAATAAAAAACAAGCCTCATAAACAACTTTCCAATCTTAACACTGGGCAAACAGTGTACGAAATTGCACACCCTATACCAATAAGGGAAAAGGGATCCAGAAGCGAAATTTTACTAGCGCCCATAAATTTGTTTTTGTTCAAGACGAGATATATTAGGAAGTTAATGCTAAGTAGATTGATCCGTCTGATGGAGAAGTGGAACAGGCCTATAAAATAGTGAGTACTTCTTTTTGTATCTACAACACATCAGTCCGTGAACGTCTATCTATAAACATGGACCTTTTTATAGATTGGAGGGATGAACTTGAGAGAACTGTTGCCAGAATACCTTTTAATTTTCTAGGATAATTGATTGTTTTAAGAGACAGCGAGACTGGTGACTTTATTGATGTCGCTATAGTAGATTTTATTATGGTTAAGTGTCATATAAAAGTTATATCAGAGTAAACCAAAATCATTAACAATACGACAGCGGTAAGGTTGAATTAATTTCCGAAAAGGCATCGGAAGGGCATTTCTCCTCACTTTTACAATTTAATCTCATTTTCAACTTGTCAAAAATATCACTGAAATGAGATTGCGACTACATTTTGATCGTTTTTAATTGGTAGAATTAGACTTCAGTAAACATTTTAAAGTAAGATAGACTAGCTACAAAACCTTGAGAACTAATTAGTCTTTGCAAACACTGTAAACATCCAAATACTTATGAGCTCAAATTGAAATCTTGGCTCGGCTACTTTATTAGATTCCCTCGGAGCTTCGACTGTAAATACAAAGATCTTGACTTCCAGCGCTGAAGGAAAAACACAATAAAAATCTTCATTAGAAGTACTTGGAAGGTCGTAGGATCCGTGATGTTTTCACGTAAAAACTGCAAAGGCATGGAAACTGGATTGTTTTTAAACAATAAAGAAGTCAAAGAGTAAGTTGAAAATATATTTTCGTTCGCATAAAAACATTTGGGGAGACAGTTGTACTTACAAGGGTGTATTTATGAGAATCATAATTATTGAATCTTGTGAATCGCAGTTATTTTTGTCTGAAGTTAGTATGCCTTTGGCTGCAATTCAATAAGTAATGATTTTGTTTTTAAAATGTGATATTTCCCGTTATAGAATTTTTCATTATTTATTTATTTTACTTTAGCGTAAAACGGCCATTGACCAATTATATTATCTAAAGACATAAAATGTATTCATAATATTATGCATTCACACGCTCTTCTTACAATACTCCAAACATACTGACAAGATCGTCTTCCATTCATACCAATTTGATATAATACTAGCTTCTGCCTACGATTTCAGCAGCCTGAAATTCAAGTATACCATAGAACATTTCCAATGATACTCAGCAATACGAGGGGAGATCAAAAAGTAATGAGAATCGGTTACTTCAGGTCCGCATAAAAACGCAAAAAAAGTTTTTTTTGCTTGCTTATGTACTCACTACTTCAGCCTAAAAAAATCATATACATATATCACGATTTCCGGGAGTTATATTCATTTGAATACGAACTGTCGAAGAGATAACACCAACTTGGAGAAAAACGAAATTAGAGCAGTCATCAAGTACCTCTGTTTGAAAAAAAATTCTACAATAGACATACACAGTGACTTAGTGGGAAAATTGGGGGACTCTGCTCCTCCATATTCTACAGTTGCACGCTGGACCAAGGAATTTAAACTGGGCAGAGCATCCACTGAAGATGAATATCGCGAAGGACGCCCATCCACGTCCCTCACTGAAGACAACGTGAAAAAAGTCGAAGATGTTGTGTTGCCAGATCGAAGAGTGAGCATCAGGCATGTAGCTGAGGTCACAGGGATCTCATATGGCAGCATTCAAAAAATCCTTGCGAACGAGTTGCATATGAAAAAGGTCTCCGCGCGTTGGGTACCCAGGATGTTAACCGACGAGCAAGAGCAGCGGTTCACAAAGCCGCAGTTGCGATGGCTGCCATTCAAGAAACGGGATTCGAACTGCCCGAACACCCTCCCTATTCGCTAGATCTGGATCCTAGTGACTTCTACCTCTTTCCTCGGCTCAAGGAACACCTCCGAGGTAAAAAGAATTGAAGACGATAGCGAAGTGATGGTCACTTTTGAGGCGTTTTGGGAGGGTCAAGAAAAATATTTTTTTCAAAGGGAATCCTGGGTTTAGAAAAAAGATGGAATAAATGTATTGATTTGTAAGGAGACTATGTAGAAGAATAAATTATTACTTTAACTTTAATTACCGCGTTTTATCTTCATTCTCATTACTTTTTGATTCGCCCTCGTAGTGTAGCTTTTAATATGTCAAGCAATTTTTGTAGTTAGAGTAGAATTTACCTCTTAACTTTACTAACTTCTCAACATAACGTTTTAGTAAAGAAAATAATGGTCTTCACCCCTATTTTAACCTCGACTGACAAAAAGGAAAGATACTTTTTTTATTTGAGTTTCATTTGTTTCCATGGGACAAACGAATGGAACATGAGAGCCCTTAAGTTCCCTAAACTTAGATTACATCCTTAAACTAATTACATAATTCAAATAGATAAACTACTATTGATGTAAAACAATATTTTTCACAACTAACGCCGCGACTGATGTGGGTTCTGTTAATATGCTTAACAATTAGGAAAAATACATCTTATACACGTTTGAACACATGACTAGATACCACACAAAATGTACTATCATAAGCCACATTACCAACTGAAAAGCTTTTCTTACAAATATTAGGTCCTACTTTCAATTCAAGGTCTCCACATCCTCAGTAAATAATCAAGTAGTAATCGAGATCTTCAGAAATAGCCCTTCGATAACATTCAAGATCAAAGAAAGCTCTGACCTTACTAACGTTGAATGACAGTCAACCGTACTATCGGCGGGTACTTCGTTAGACTCATTAAGATAAATAAGTAAAAGCCTGAGAGGAGAAAATGATGCGGTTTGAAGTTAAGTAGTGTTCCCGTATTATGTGTAAGTGTGTGTGTGCATGAGGGTACCGGGAAAGTACCAATGTGAGTTTTTCTAGCTTTTTTGCCGTTTATTAATGAAAAAAAGAAAGTTTACTTACAAGCATTTATTCAAGCCTAAAACATACCACACAAAGTATAATTCCAACCAAGTTCATATAGGTATGTGTAACTTTCCAAGTTTGTCTTGGCTTACGTAATGAAGGAAAACATCATAAGCTGCTAACATAGTAGTAGACCTCTTTGTTAAGGAGGTCATCAGGGAATGTGCTACCACCACACCTATATAAAGCAGTGTTGCTATGTTCCGATTTGGAGGGTATGGGTGCCAGTGTAATTAAAGACACTTAAGACATTTATCTTTGGGATGGCAACGCATTTGCAAGGTTTTTGGTATTGCAGATGTCTATAGACAGCAATGACCGCTAAACATCAGGTGGGCCGTCACGTCGGCTTATTTGCTATCTAATGATATTTTTTAAGATAAGAAAAAAATGAGGAAACGGACTTATTATTAGTAGTTATAAGTCTGAAATCGCCAATCCGACGTAAGCAAGCGTGGTGATCAATGCTCGTGCCTCCTCTGCATGATGCCTTTCCCCTGCAGTAGTACTATAGCTGCAGTGTACTGGTTGGTACATTATTACATGTGACATTATCTTGTTAGAAAGATCTTGAGAACAGCGGGTGTCCACTTACTTTTAGTAGCTCCGTTTTATTACTTGCGGAAAAGTAAGGGTTGTGGATTATAATGCTGTTTTTATGGGTTAAGAAAATATCTTTCGTTACATACCAGAGACATTTCCCAGAAACAATCTTAAATGTTTCGCCCAATCTTGATACAATTTTGGAGCACTTTGGCATAGTGCTTGTAATCGATTTTAACTTAGGTAGATTGTATCTGCATAGTTAGATATCCAGTTTGAAACGTAACCATGGATGGATATTCAATAATGGACCTTTTCAATTAAGAAGTTTGGTTTAGTTTACTTTATTTTTGTATAACGTAATATTTTATACATGCGAACTTTGCCTGTAAATGATTGTTACATTATCTTGTTATTTTCATCATCATCATATCAGCAGCAGGACGTCCACTGTTGGACATAGGCGTCCGCCATACATTTCCAAAAGGACCGGTTGAAAGCGGCCTGCATCCAGCGTCTTCCTGCGGTCTTAATCAGGTCGTCTTGTTATTCAAATTAGGTACATCTAAATCACATTTGGCATAATAGGTACCTACTAGGATAAACAAATTGTTGGTAACCAAAAAAAAAACTATTTTTTTATGCCATGACAATTTTACAAAGTTAACCAAATATTCAAAAGATTTTAAATAGAACATTTTATCCCACATTATATTTTCTCTGACTAATAAATCTACGATAAACAATAAAAACTGGTACGAAATAAGTCCCATTATATTCTTGCGATAATATCCTCGGTTTGGCCAAACTTAATGTCACATTTGGCGACAACGTGTCTGGCCTCAGCGGTGACCTTTGTTTTGGTTTTCATATTTTTATTGGGAACGCGGCTTGAATAAAAAATGTATACTTTTTTATTAGTTCTTCAGTGTTTCTTGGAGGCATTTTGTTAGGTCGTGAAACATGTGAGAACGTGTGATGAGTTTTAATGTATGTGTATTGAACTTATACGGAGGAGTAATAGACTTTTCCTATCAGTAAAAGTAATAGGATAATAATAATAAAAAAAATTGTAGATAATGTAGTCAAAGGTGAAAATACACTACGAGAATAAAGTTATGTCAAAATAAAATACTGTCATAGTTTTTCTGTTATAGGTATTCATAGTTTGTATTCCATTTAGCGAACCCACACTGTAAAAGTAAAATACGGTAATTACCTACACAATGACGTGGTAAAATATTGTAATAATGTGTTTCTTTGGTAGTAATTGTATTTATATGATTTGCTTTTGTGTAGTTTTTTAATACAATTTTGATTTAATTTTATTTTGACTAGGATACATTATAATATCATTATAATTTGACATTTAACACATCATTGATGCCTAAAATAGGAAAATTAATTATAATATGAGTATCTAATACCTTAGCAAAATATCAGGCAGTTAATATTATCCAAAACAAAAATTGTATTCGCAAAGGATTCAAAAATCGAGCACAGAAAGTGAATGTCGGGACTTTTATTAAAATCAGACGTTCACTCATGCGTGATTATGGAATGTGGTCGGCTACAGAATGGATGGTCGGATTCCCTGCACAATCTTTCGCTGACACAGTTGATATATGCGCGAATTCGACCAGAGTTCTTAGTTTGAATTTTTAAACCGACTTTTAAAAAAGGAGGGAAGGGGTTGTGTTCTTTTTTTCTTTTATCGCATTACTAGAACGTGTTAAATGAATAGTACCTACCAACGGCGTGCTTCATGTAAAATGTAGTACAATCAAATATTAATAAATAGGTGCATAATTAAGGTCGATACAATTTCGCTAATATGACTCGTAACTAAGACCGCTTTCACATTTAGGCGACTTTAGCAGCGCGGCTGACGCGCGACTTCGCCCCGTCAGAATTTCATAATAAAAAAACAGAAGAGCTGTCGCCCACAGCATCTATTTTTAAAATGAAGTGCGCCATAAACTTTGATCTGTTCTTTGAAGGAATGTACTTCTGCCGCGCTGCTGCCGCACTGCTTGCGAGATAATGTGAAGACGCCCTAACTCCTAAGTAACTTAATAACTAGTAATGGAAAACACGTTTTATCAGATCGAAGCATATCCCTTTAAATTAATAGTCCACATAAGTTATTGTATGGAATAATTGTGATTCCGGTTGTTTTCACTAGGCGGCGCTATTTCAGTTTCAGTACACATTGACGTTTACGTTAACGCGATATAAAACCTCACAGTAGGCACTTTGTTCGTTTTATGATGTGTAGGTCTTTGAGGAATCGTTTTTAGGAATCAAATGTCAAGGAAGAGAAGCAGTTATAGTGTTTCAGATTATAGATAAACACGAGTACCTATTACTATTTACTTATAACTATATAACTAGATTTTGCCCTCGACATAGGCTATTCACACACTGTCCCGCGCTGGGCTCCGGTGCGTGGCGACAGAGCTCTGTGATCTGCAACACTGCGCGTGAACGCCTTTTCTATGTGTTGCACTACGTGTGTTTTCTATACAAACACAGATACCTGCAAACAACGTGCTCCCGCGCTACGCTCCGTGATGCGGGGCAGTGTGCGAATCGCCTTAGTCTACGTGAAACTCAAATCCCACTTACCTACTTACTGGCAAAACAGCTTCATAAGTCAAGTAGTTTTCGAGATTTTATGTTTAATTAGACTGACCTAACCAGACCTTTTGTTTTTATGTAGGTAATAAGAATTATCTTTCTGAGTCATTCTCGTAACATTAATATCCTATATCACTCACATTCTTCGTCACATGAAGCCATTCTTAGCTCAACACTTACTGCTAAATGGGGCATCACGGCGTTGCTAGTGTAATTAGTATTGCTAGAGCTTCAGGGTAAATTAATTTAGCGATTAGGGAGGCAACTGACCTGTAATAATTTCGTGCAATGGAATATGTTACATGTGAATATTATGTCAGTGTTGAAAGTGCTTTGATTGTAAATAGGCGTAGCGTTAATTGTTACGTCAATTAGACTTTTGGTCTAGTAGATAAAACGAATGTTTAATATATATATTAGTAGCTTCCGCTTGTGACTTCGTCCATGTGGCATATTTCTAGTATAGTACAGTATAGTTCTTTATTTGCACAGAAAGTAGTAGGTACAAGTTGATGGATGTAACAACGTCTTTAGTTACTGCTCCGCTCAAGAGAGTTGTAGCGTGATGTTATATAGCGTACTATGTTACTCAGAAATAATGTAATGGCAATAAAGGTTAAAATCGGTCCAGTAGATCTGGAGCTTATTCGGTACAAATAAAAAAATCCCCTTTTCTCTTTAATATATTAGTGTAGATACATATTGTAAGATTGTATTGATTTTAGTGTGCGTGTCTAAATCAGCGGCTGGTTCTTTATATAAATTATTAAGAACATTCATCTTTACTTAATAAAGTAATTTGTTTATAAAGTTCGCTACAATTTTTCTTCAGTCCTGTCAATTTGTCTTAATATTTTACGTGTGAGCATCGCTTAAATCTAATAAAAGCTATTGGGTTCGCCGCTAGGGATCAATAAATCTTAACGTTTTTTATGAGACTCGACTTTAAGCTTTGTAATCTGGACCTATAAAATTATATGAAGCGTGAACTATTCGTTTTTTTACTGAATTATATTTATTTTTCAACTTACACAATCATGGTACTTATTCGAGGTCATTCGAAGAAAAGCCACAAGAATTCATGTTGGTTGAAAATTCAGTGAATTCAGCTGGATTTTGTTGAAAAATAATTATGCAGAAATATTTTGTTTTATGTAAAAACAATCAAACATAATGCTTTCATAAACTAACTATACCTTTTTTACTTTTGTTTTCCATAGGAAACCTTCAATAGGCGCCTGGTGCTTCCGAGGAGTACTTAAGTGATTCTTACCTCACTAAAACCACCGCAGTGGTCACAGCAAATGGAGGTGGTTCCGCTTCCTGACAAACATACTTACCATACTTCCATAACAAAAAGGCCTCTTCAATTTCATCAGTCTTTCGTTCAAAACCTCTAAAGATAGTAAGATTGTTGTGAAAAAATTGAGACCCACTTTAACCCTGCCATATTTTTTATGACAAACTGCCAACAGAGGCCTGATGTTAACGATTATGGACTCTAAAGATATACTGCACAAGCGGCTAAAGGATCTAAAAAATAAGCAAATTGATACTATTTATATCAGTTTGTTTTTTTCCAATTTTTTTCCTATATAACGAAAACTTTTGAAGGTTTTATTTGAAACAAGAAAATATGTGATTAATTTTTTAAATCACGACCTATTAAATATTGCAAATACATTTAATAGTTCGTGCGTTTGTACTTTTATTATTATGTATTGCAAACTAGCTTCTGCCCGCGACTTCGTTCGCGTGGTATATTTTTTTTGTTTTTTAATGACCCTTGTTGTAGTTTTAAGCACCCGAGTATTCTCGTAGCGTGATGTTTATAGCCTATATCCTTTTTCGACAAAAGGTTCGAATTAGTTAGTCACTAATTCGAACCAGTAGTTACAGAGATTAGCGCGTTAAGCCAAACAAACAAACTTTTCAGCTTTATAATGTTAGTATATATTAATGAACACAACACTTAATGCATAAGAGTTTAATTGTTTGACATAAATTGCATTTTCTTAAAATAATAATACAGCTTTTGTTACTCAGCTTAATACCATGAGAAAAGTCATTCGACCGTATTTTAGACTTTATATCTCCACCGGCACATTGCCAAGACGATAAACAAGAATCAACATTTGATATTGTAAGGCGTAATGCACACTGTTTCGTTGCAACCGCATTAGGAAAGGGGCGTAATCGAGTACTAACTGCCACACTCAGAGACGTTTAACGGTTACTTAAGTCGCTCCTTAGTAAAGATTTTCAAGAGAAATCTTTACTAAGGAGCGACTTAAGTAACCGTTAAACGTCTCTGAGTATGGCAGTATAACTGATTATTTTGTGTTTTTTTAACTGCCTTGTTAGCTTAGTGGTCCCAAGCACGATTGTTACACTAGAACTTTTGGGTTCGATTTGACCAAAACACTTTTGAATGATACTTTTTGGTCGAGCACAAAGTGTCATTGGGTTTTTCTATGAAATTCTTAGTCGCAGTTCGGAGATGGGATTTATGCCCGGTTAGTGGCAACAGGCTCGCCCCCTATTACGTGGGACTTAAGCATGCCGGAGAACTGTGCGTGTACGTTAAGTACACCTCTGCCTTATACTTCGGGGAATACAGGCGTGATGGTGTGTGTGTATTTTTAAAACTATGCCCCACTCTAGAAATTTCTCCAATATCGTAGGTGCGTTTACAAACACATTAACTCACATACATAAACAGACCTACAGACCCGGAGCAATTGTCTGTAGGCCATGCAAATAATTGTTCTGTGCGGAAATCGAACGGGCGACACGCAACGCAGCAGGCAATTGCTCAGTCACTGCGCCAGCAGTACCTACTGACACACGACGAGGAGATTATAATACAGACTTGGAAAGAAGGTTAACCAATAGTTTAGTTGCCAAACAGTTTGATATAATGTGAATTCAACAACAATTGATAAACTTTTGCTTTTGTCACAGTTCATTCAATAAAGATATTGTACGATAAACATGAGAAAGCTTTTACTGTTGTTGCTGTTGTAGGTTTTTGATCCCTATATTTCCGTACCTTTTCTGCTGGACCAAAGCCAGCTTTCATACATACATATATAAACGCCCGCCGAAGATCCTTACATACTCCTTTCGCCTTATCCACGTTCCTACAACCACACCAGTTTTCAGCCCGCTGTCACTAAATAACTCGTTAGTCTGGTGCTCCTAAGCGCGACTGCTACGATAGAGGTCTTGGATCCGATTCTCAGATCGAGCAAAGTGTTATTGGGTTTTTCTATGAAATTCTCAGTAGCAGCTCGGAGTAAGGATTTGTGCCCGGTTAATGGCAATTGGCTCGCCCCCTATTACATGGAAACTGTGGGTGTACATTGGTACATTCTGCCTAACCCTTCGGGGAATACAGGCGTGATGGTTCGCTAAATATAAAAACAGATTTCGACCAATAAAAATAATTGTATTTGTATAAAAAGTAGTGACAATAACCGCGCAACGCGGGCGCGTCCGCGCTGCGTGTCGGATTGGTACCAATTTCCAGCAATTTCGTCTCGCATGTGTATTACGCTTAATAACCCGGTGTCGCGGCGTGAAACCGAACAATATTTTCACAAAATGCGTTATTTGCACAGTGAGTCGTAATCGTAAAATCCGTCTTTTATGCTTCGATGCTCACGCGAGTTCGTACGGTGATAGCTTCCAAAATTTCCTTGAAATAAATCCAGTCAGGAGATTCTCTTTGGAATCTTATTGAGTAAGCATGTTTTATTTGTTACCTCAAACGGTTGCTTTATTTGAAATACTTACTTTTATGTTCTCGAAACTGTTGAGCTTAAAAACTGAAGGATTTAAGACCGACAATAAGTTTTAAACAGACAGCGGTGACAAATTACAGCCATTTCTCTAGTTTATGTGCCTTTTCGGGGCGTTCTAAAGATTTTAGAGTTGAGAATCATTTATCACGTAGGAATGTGTAGGTACTTAATTACACAGTTCTAACAAAAATATCAACTATTTCTTAGTTGTTAAAAAACAATAATATATACTTTATCCTTCTTTCATAAATTTCACCAATTTTATTCTAAGAAAATAATATTAGATAGCATGAAATATTTATTATTCAACACATCACGCCTGCTTTTCCCAAAGGAAAGATATATTATTAAATATTTTTTTTGTCATATGCTAGGTACTACTGGATACTAATCATGCTTCTTTTACTTACATGTATCCTTGTTTTAAAATAACTACTGTGCTTACATTTTGTTTATTTATAAAATTTGTTATCCTAATTTTAGGAAAGTACCTATAGGCATGGACATATTTTATGTTTATTGATACATTTTATTTACAACTGCAAGTCTAATTTTAGTTGGATTCTAATTTTCAATGGAGATGACTGATATACCATAATTCAACGGAGAAGCGAATTTACGTGTGTTTAATTCTATGAGGATAAAAAAATTAACGACCTACTTTAGAAATAGCTATAATTGATGGAGTAGCCGATTCTAAGCAAACTACTTTCAGGATGTGCATTTAATACCTACACGTTATATAAAAATAACCACCATACAAAATAAATGTTAGTTATCATTTATGGTATTTCTTGACTCGAGTCAATTGCCCACCACCCCGGAAGCCTCGTATCGAATACCGAGTTGGCTTCGGACGACCGCCCGCTGAGGACCTACCAACTACCGAACTCACAAAATCACGATTCATTTAACAATTTTCCTCACAGTAGTACAAAGTTATCAAGTTACTTTCCTCTATCTTCTTTTTGTCTATATCTAAAATTGGTTGTGTTTTCAAGAAGTTTGTGAAATCTTCTGCAAAGTATAGGTACATTTTCTAATTACAGTCTGGCTGTGGAGCATTTTAGAAAATGCACTGAATATCTATCTATTTTTATGGCATTAAACAAAAAGCTATCATATAACCATAGTTATTAAATTGAATTGTTGAAATAAGTTTATTTTAAAAGTCAATTAAACAAAATAATCGGAATATAGGTAATTACTATTGCATTGCTCTGTATTCATCGTGAATAAACAATGCTTAACAACGGAATAACAATATTGGTCTAATGACAAATAATGAATTGAGTAGATTTGAAAATATTATTTAATTTCGTTGTATTTCAAATTTAAGAAAATACTGTTGCTGTGCGGGCTTTGCGGCCCTAACTGTACTTTGCCGTTAAGACTTATGTAACATATTTTATACACATTAGATACAAAAGAGAAAATGAAAGCTAACATCAACATCAACTGTTATTGCTCTTCGTATCAAAAGCTCTCGTATCTTTTACGTTGCAACAGTATTATTACTTTATGAACAAAATGTAAGTAGCTACGGCAACACTCCGCCCCGTCCGAACGAGTCGTTATCGTCAAACTATCGCCATTATTGTGACGTAATGGCTTTAAAGATATTGACAACCGTTAAGTCTCGTAAATCTTAACTTTTTTACCGGTTTTCTGTAAAATGACGGTAAACAGTGCGTTGGCAATATTAAGTAAGTTCTTACCGTGTTTTTAATTATGATTTAGGTTCTTATTTTCTAATAGGTAAAGATCAATTTCAATATTTTTAGTAGATACAATAAATTTTGTTATTAGCATGACTGATTACAATATGAATGGACGCATGCAATGGTGTAAATGGTAGGTTAACTTTTGTAATAAATAATAAATTGTAATTTGACCTATATTTAGCAAAGCATAAGAAGTAGGCTTCTTACTTGTGTAATTACGCAGTAAAATAAATGAAAAGAAGTCTTAGAATGTTCATGTTGAAACATTTATAATTGTAAATGTTACCTAGCTTCTATTCATTTAAATTTCTAAGAAAAATAAAAGTAACCACAAACAATGTGAAGCCTTAATACAAAATTAATAAAATTATAATCACACTTCTACCAACATCATAAAATCCATTATACAGGGTGTTTGGTGCATCGTGTGCCAAATTGAAATGGTCGACTGAGGGGGTCATCTGCTATCCTTTCAGACCCCTAAACACTTCTCATGCCCTGTGTATTATTTTTCATCGACTTTTTAAAGTTTTATAAAAAAAATACCAAAATTTTACATTCAAGTACATTTTTTTTAAAAGTACACGTCATAGACTCTGTATTTTAATTTTATTTAGGTGTGCATTGTACTACAGTACTTTTTAATGCAAAATTAGTGACATTAGCCATCTAGTTTTTTATTTATTTACTCGCAAAGTTTTGGACTTCAATTATAGCTGTCCATGTTACAGCTATTTACATGGCTATTAAAAATAAACCAAATGAGACCGGGATCTAAGAACTTCGTCAAAAATTCTCTAGTCTATCCTCTTGCTAGTGATGTGCCACATGCCATAAAAATCTTTTTACAACTTCGTGAATTCGCTAGAATTGTGAATCGAGTCACAAAATACAAATTTCCAAATTATGGTTTAAAAATTTTGTTTTGCGTAAATAGCACCTGAAAAACCTATTAAATATGTTATCTCACTCTTATAAGATAAAATCTGTCTCGTACCTCTCTTTTTTGGGGGAGGGGGTACTAAAAATAATAAAAAATGCATTTTTAACATTTATTTCATATTTTTTTGCATATTCTGCTTAAATTGTTGGCCTCTATTGCGAATGCAGGCCAGACATCTATTTCGTATTTCCACAGTTGTTGTACGAAGTCGCATTTCCTCCTTAATTTTATTGAACGCCGTTTGAATGCGTTGAAGTAGTACATCCCTACTCGGAACCTCCGTGGCGTATACTAGTCAAAAACTAGTTAAAAGTCTAGCAGAGTTAGGCCTGGGGAACATGCCGGTCATGCAATATGGCCACTAATCCGCGCATTATGGAACACATTATCAGGATATTCCCTCACAGTCAAACGCCAATGCGCAGGACAGCCGTCTTGCTGGAATACTTTGGGCACATTTTCATTACATACGCACCTCGGCCACTAATTCGGGCTCGTCATTTTGAAGGAACTCCAAATAGTTGTCGCCATTGAAGTTTTCGGGCAGGTAATGCGGTCCAACTACCTGATTCCAATCACTCCTGCCCAAACGTTTACACTAAACCTTTCCTTTTTTTCTGGCTAAGTTCAGAAATCTTTTCAAAGGAGGTTAAGGAGGAAATGCGACTTCGTACAAACACTGTAGAAATACGAAATAGATGTCTGGCCTGCATTCGCAATAGAGGCCATCAATTTAAGCAGAATATGCAAAAAAATATGAAATAAATGTTAAAAATGCATTTTTTATTATTTCTAGTACCCCATTCCCCAAAAAAAAGAGGTACGAGACAGATTTTATCTTATAAGAGTGAGATAACATATTTAATACGTTTTTCAGGTGTTATTTATGCAAAATAAAATTTTTAAACCATAATTTGGAATTTTGTATTTTGTGACTCGATTCACAATTCTAGGGAATTCACGAAGTTGTAAAAAGATTTTTATGGCATGTGGCACATCACTAGCAAGAGGATAGACTAGAGAATTTTTGACGAAGTTCTTAGATCCCGGTCTCATTTGGTTTATTTTTAATAGCCATGTAAATAGCTGTAACATGGACAGCTATAATTGAAGTCCAAAACTATGCGAGTAAATAAATAAAAAACTAGATGGCTAATGTCACTAATTTTGCATTAAAAAGTACTGTAGTACAATGCACATCTAAATAAAATTAAAATACAGAGTCTACGACGTGTACTTTTAAAAAAAAATGTACTTGAATGTAAAATTTTGGTATTTTTTTTATAAAACTTTAAAAAGTCGATGAAAAATAATACACAGGGCATGAGAAGTGTTTAGGGGTCTGAAAGGATAGCAGATGACCCCCTCAGTCGACCATTTCAATTTGGCACACGATGCACCAAACACCCTGTATAAAAGAAAGTCGTGATAGTTACACTATTTATAACTCAAGAACGGCTGCACCGATTTGGCTGAAAATTGTGGGGAGGTAGCTAAGAACCAGGAGACGGACACAGGATACTTTTTATCCCGTTGGTAGGTAGGTAGGTAGGGGTAGGGTAGGTATCTAGGGGTAGGGTAGGCATCTGCCTACCTAGGTAGGTAGAGTAAGTATGTGGGTAGGTAGGTTGATGGGGTAGGTAGGTAGGGTTAGTAAGTAGGTAGGTGGGGTAGGGTAGGCTGGAGCTGGATTTTTATACCAACTTTCAGGGCAGAACAACGTCAGTCGGGCCTGCTAGTTGTTTACAATAAAATAGCATGAAATCCACTCGGTGTTCAACTGCAACTTTTTATAACTATTCAATAAGATGCATGCTTTGCTTTAAACTGTACTGTGTTTAAGTGTCGTGATGGCCCAGTGGTTAAGGCATCCGCCTCTCATGTTCGAGGTTGTGAGTTCGCAACCGGGCACGGGCAAGTACCAATGTGACTTTATCTAATTCATATGTACTTTCTAAGTTTATCTTGGACATCACTGACATCAGTAACCTTGAGGCGGTTTAAAAACTCTGACACTAGGGTGTGTGGGGTCGTTTAGACCTTACTGCCCACACGATAAAGAAGAACTGTACGTTCACTGTCATATTCTTTGTGACCACGTTATTATGACTTTTATAAATAAGTAATAATAACCCATTGGTTATTATGATGGATACTTCCACCACAAAAAAAAGGTAAAACATTAAAACAAAAAATTAACACAGTAACACAAACCAACCATAATTACCCAGTACCATACCACTAAATAACGCCCATTGGCACATCATAAGCGGAAGATAAAAACAACAAATTCAACTATAAATGTCCCTAAAAATAAACGCACAAAATAGGTCAGGGATATGTCGTCCCATTTGGCTGCAGCATGAACTTGGCTGAACGGCCAAGACTAGAGTGAGCGAAACCAACCCCTATATTATAAGTACGAAAATTATTCTCCCAGTTTCTTTGTGCCATGTAGAGGCTTTATTACAACAACTGTACCACGTTTGCTGATTAAAAAGTAAAAACCTTTTGTGGATACTAACTAAAAGAGTGACATTAAAATTTTATTTGAATAAAGTTGAGAAGTTTTTAATTGACATTGTTTTGGTTTAAAAAATAAATTGAACACTGTTTTATGTAAATATACACACCATCACGCCTGTATTCCCTGAAGGGTAAGGCAGAGGTGTATCAATTTATACCCACAGTTTGCCGGTATGTTTTAAGTCCCATGTACCTAATAGGGGGCGAGCAAGGGGCGAGCCTATTGACATTAACCGGGCACAAATGCTAACTCCGTGCTGCTACTGCGAATTTCTTAGTAAAACCCAATAACAGATTGTCCGACCTGGAAATCAAACCCAAGACCTCTAACATAGCAGTCGCACGCTGGATCACTAGGCTAACGCAGCAGTTAAATAAAGTTGAGAAGTTTTTAATTGACATTGTTTTGGATTGGAAAAGTAATTGAGCACTGTTTTATGTAAATGTTGAGATAAAAATGGGAACAGTATCTGTTTTGTTTATTATTCTGCACAATTTATAAACGTCAACTAAGAATAATGTAGTGCTTTCAGTAAGGAAAAGCAATGTATTATATTTCTGTGTATTTATTTAAATTAAGTTTATGTTTAGAGTCAGCGCAAAATAGAGTATTTTTTTAAATTAGGAATGAACTAAAAAGCTTCTCGAATAGATTTTAAAATTATATGCATGTTTCACGTGACATTTATTATCTTGCATGCAGTTACATAGTTTTTTACTGTATTTCGGTACTTTTTAGTCCATTGTCAAGTAATAAATAAAAACTGCTCCAACATATTGTTGCTCTGTTTGCTATGACCCGTCGATAAGGATGTTTAATTACTTTTACTAAACACTATTAATCATTTATGTAAAAAAAAAAATACAATTACAATTTTTTTAAATCTCTAAATTTCAACGCTACTACAAGTGCTACTTGTACTTTTAAAAATACCGAAGTATTTTTATCATTAATATCTCACTGTATAGCCTAAACTTAAGAGCTTGACAAATTAATTAATTTACCTAATGTGTAACATGAACAAAAAACAGAAATATAAGAGACACAAAATAAGACTTCAAACAAGTCAGTTAAAAATAAAATACCCACATTGCAAGATGCAACGAATCACCCATTTCGCCCACAATGGTCATTACATCACCAATAAAATTGTGAAGACCACAATCAAATCACAAGCCCTATTGTACAAATAACGACCACAACAATCACAGTAATGGTCAGTTTTCTTGCACTACACTACCCTAACTCCTTTACTTTCCGGCTATCTGACATTACACGGCAATAAAGGGCAAACTTTAGAAGTAAGCGGAAAACTTACTAAGCTTATTTTCGTAGCGACACGGGAATTAGTGAGGGCGAAAAACAGGTTCTTTCTGGGCACAGCAGATGTAGTTACAGAAGGCCAGCTCCATTAAATAGGTAAGAAAAAGACAATCGCCTTCAAAAATTTCAAAGTGAAAAATAATTTTAGTTTTGAACGTTGGTTTTGGTTGTCTGTTGTTTTGTTATGCCAGCGATTTCTAAACCTGAAGCTAATTTTCACAGTGTAGATTTTGAACGTGGTTGATTTTTTTGTAAAACAGAATTTTCCGAAATGGTTGATAAATGATGAAGCTCTGAGGAAACAAACATTAAAAATACAGCGGTATCGATAACCACCTGTCTGGAAGTCGGTTTTAAACAGGCGTATGCACACATAGATGCCTTCTTACGTACACACTTAAGAGCGCGCATCCTGAAAGTTGGCAACGTCGCAAACAGCTGTCAAATATTTCCCTGTTTTGATTAATTTGTCAATATGACTGTATGAAAATAAGAAATATGGCTTACTAATGCACTAGAATATTCATTATGAAATGCAGTAATTAATATCGTAACACCGAATATTTAGTTTTAGATGTAAAAAAAGTATTTGGAAACTTTACAAATGCCTTTTTTACACCTAAAACGGGTACAACATCAAATTCAGTGTTTTAATTGCAATTCATTATTAATATTCTAGTGCATTAGTAAGCCATATTTCTTATTTTCATACAGTAATATTGACAAATTAATCAAAACAGGGAAATATTTGACAGCTGTTTGCGACGTTGCCAACTTTCTGGATGCGCGCTCACAAACTACACTTGCATTTACTGCATGTCTAAGATTGCGCTCAGTGTAATGAAACCGACTTTCTGCAGGCTAACTTAAAAGTATTAAATTCGAGTAAGTTTTCATACTGGAAATACGACAATCCTACAGCATTTTGAACAATTAATTCTTATTTCTGTATCACCCTTTGAAATTATTTAAGGTTTTTTAGCCGAACAAACACATGTGCAAAAACTGTAATAAAAATCGACCGAATTCCCGTGCCATTTACTCTGTGCCCTCTGTACTATTCTGTGGCGAGAATTAGCAAGAGCTCACAGGTTTACACTCAAATTGTAAGTCGCTGAGACGAAAACAACATTTGATACGGTCTGGTACACTTGTGTTTGGTGAAACCTCACATTTTTACGATGGGTTGTTCAGAATAGGTTTCGATTCTTAGAAATTGTTATGCCGATACCGAAGTTATTGCGTCGTATTGAAACGGAGATGAGGTTACTTATGTGGTTTGGTTTTATGTGCCCTTTTTCTTAGAATCTACGTATATATTCTGGAAAAAATATTCAATTTAGAAAATATCAGAAAAACGTATTGCTTCAGGAGTATAAAAATTTGAATGCGTAATTTCCTTATCTTGTTAATTAAATATGTAATCTGGTATGCATTTTGAATGCGCACGTTTGTATTATATATTTACCTAGTAGTTGTACAGATTTAGGGACCTACATAGAAAAGAATACCTACGAAGAATTTTTAAATTGGGTGTCTAAGTCTCATCTCTCTGTACATTATCACGCTATTGGTTATGGGGGATGAGCAATATTGTGTTATGTCTTTTTTGTTCTACGGTTTATCACTGAATTGCTATAAAGTTCACTTAGAGGATTGTGATGACATAATATTTTATATTTCTGTAAAACAGATTTACACTTAACAAAAAAAAACAGTTTATATAATTTTTGTCTGTATATCGATCTGCCTGTATGTCTGTTTGTTTGTTCCGGATAGTCTCTGAACCAACTGTACCGATGTTGATGGGACTTTAACTAGCAGATAGCTTTAGAAAAATATTTAGGCTAAAATAAAATCGCCTAGTCATAACCAACATTTACACGAACGTTGTGAACACAGCTAATATAATCAATAAATGTTTTATTCGGCAGTCTACCTACTAAGCTTTTCAACCAATTTCCATACACAATATCATTTACGGCGCAAAGCTTATCTTGTTCAGGTAAGCCCAAGAGGTCCAAATGTCTGTTAGATACTTTCATGTAACCACTTTCGGTAATAGAGAGGTAAATAAAGACAGTTTCGTATTTATATTATTCTAAAAGAGCTGTAAAAGTTCGCCTTGGGAATAGATTATTTTATACTAGCTGTATACCATCCGCGTTCAGATATGTCTTTCTTTTCTGCTCCGCTCCCATTGGTTGTAGCGTGACGTTCTATACGTATAAACCTTCTTAAATTAAATAAATAAATATCTTGGGACAACTCACACACGGCTATCTGATCCCAAGCTAAGCAGAGCTTGTGTTATGGTAACCAGACAACTGATATACATACTTATATATTTTATAAATACATACATTTATTATAGATAAATCACACCCAGACACAGAACAAACAATCATGCTCATCACACAAAGTTTGTCCTGGGTGGGAATCGAACCCACGACCTCCGGCTTAGCAATCAGGGCCACTAACCACTAGACCAACAGGCCCGTCAAAATTACTGTAACTATTTATATAAACTGCGTTAAAATCCGTTGCGTAGTTCTAAAGACCTAAGCGTACAGACAGCGGGAAGCGACTTTGTTTTATACCATGTAGAGAAGGTTCTAAAAAAATATAAGATGTGAAACTACTTTTCGTGCACTCTAAAGTCGATCCCAAACTCCTGCAAGAAACTACATCAAAATCTACGCTTAACTGCTTAAGGTACCTACGTATACATAAATTTAAAAAAAATTCTTCAAAGTCCCCAACGTTCGACGAGAGTAAATTAAATTTGATTACCCTGTCAGTTGACAAAACTTTCTCCAACGCGGATTCTAAGCGAAAAACAAATAAACATCCGATCAGGAAGCGGCACCAAGTTCGTTTTGGTCTTTAAATCACGGCCTGGGTAATGTCCTTTGTGTTTTTATGATCGCCTCCCCAAAGAGAATAGCTAAATAAAGATAACAGAAGTGCGATACGCTGACACACATAAGTCTACATGTATAAAGTCGTATATACACGATCTCTACTTACCGCAAAATCTGGGGACACACGACATCCAGACAAATCCTTACAAGGAAAAAGTGAAGGTAATTTGTTTGACCATTTTTACTTTCCGACAGAATAATATTAATATCAGGGCTAAAGCGGGATTATGTGTAAATGCGTCTGACACGTTTTGTGCCTTCTACCTTACCCCTAACCTAACGTACGGATAAATTCATATTTGCTGCTGTTTTTTCTTTTGTTTTTGTTTTATGTCTATTGCCAGAAGGTACGATTTTCAAGTGTTCATTAACGAGCTTTTGATCAGTTCCTTTAATTACGATTGAATCGAGTACTGGTAGTACTCAAAGCCGCCTGACAGCACCCCTAAGGTAACTACGTTTTCGCAGGATTTGCTTCCATTGAACATGGGGGTGTCAATGGAAGTCGAATGTTACTCGTATTTTCCAATTACACCTAAGTTGGGGTTTTGAGTTTACTTTTTATGTGTTTTTTTTTTTCATAAGAGCGTTATATTGCTTCTGGGTTGAATTTATAAACACCATGACTTCTTTTTTACACATCAAACCGTATATCTGTAGTCTTGGGGGTTCCTTTTCTCTGAAGCTTTTCTTTCATAATTTTTTTCCAGCACATTTTTTAGATTTACAGAGGACAAACATTCTGCGTACATCTATACAGGATAAGTTTTTAACCAGTGCGTAAATTTTTTTTGGTAGTTCAGTGTCAGTAATAGAAAACATTTCCGTGTTTAGTTAAAAAAAAAAAATTAAAAAAATTTCATCCTTATCCGAGTTTGAAATAAGCAAAACATCCAGGACATAATCTATTCGCCATACTATCAATGAAAACTCGCGGCCGCCGCCGCCGCCCGGGCGCATGGCTGGGGTGAGGGGGTGGGGAATGCGCTAGCGCCGAGTGACAATGAAATATGGTTTTTAAGTAAACATGTTTCGTAAGCGATAACTTTTTTTTTTAGTACTAAGACATATCAAAATAAAATATACGTGTTTAATAAAACGTGTTGAAGTTTATTATGGCAAAATTTACGCACTGGTTAAAATTTTTTCCTGTATTTTGTACACCAACTTTCTAAGCAAATAAAAATAATATTATATTCAATTTTCTACTACAACTAACTGATTCTTTTTACTGTACCTGCCTACAAAATAAAATTACTTACAATGAATGTGTCACTTTGGGCGCACCTCAAACAAATATTGTTACATCCGAAACTTCCTTCTTTATAATATTGAATGTTTTTTTTCTTTCCCGACATTATTTGGGCTCATAAAATCTCGGAGATGAGAAAGTAAAGGAAGACGTTGATCGTATTACTGGAACCTCCGCTACAGTAATCGAATATGAGATATGCCACAATAAAACCAAATTCATCTCTAAACGAGTAGAAAAGTAACCATATCCAGAGGTATTATGATAACTCACGCGTGAAATATAATGGAAACCAATATAATCTGAATATAGGTAATAGGTTCATGAATATTTAGAGATAGGATAACGTAAGTTTCGAATTCTATAAGATTAGTGACACTATTGGCACACAATGTTAAATGTTTCTTTAAAACGTCAATCAAATTAAAGAGTTTAATAAGCATATCAAAGTTTTGATAGCAATCACAAACCCACTTATCATCACGCACCACGTCATCCTGTTTAAGCAGAGGTGTACCAATGTACAGACCGCCGGTATGTTTTTAGGCCCCACGTAATAGGGGGCAAGCCTATGCCAACTAACTCCGAGCTGCTACTGAGAATTTGATTTGTTATTTTTTTTTTCAGTACTAAATTGTATTTATTTAGAATCGCCAACCAAGATAAACTTAAATCATGACATACAAATAATGGTCAACAAAAGGTATTATGAAGGTGTACTTCTCGTACAACATACACAATAAAGTTAACTACTAGTCAAATCATTTTGGTGAAGAAAAAGAATACCAATAGAAAACAAATTATAATCTATTCAACATCATTATGTATAACAAAAGGAAATACAGCATTACATAAAATCTCGATACGAAACTATTATTCCTACACATGTAGTTCAGAAACCAAATGTCGGCCATTATTTTTACCGTTCCAACATATAACTGTTCCATACTGAAATATTGCCAAGACTTCACAAACTAATACCGTTTCTTTGTCCCATTATTTGTATTCACAATTCGTAAACAATTGACAGAGAATAACTTTTGCTACATTTACGATTCGCCCAAAACGCGATTGATGTTTCTCTAACTTCATCAAGTGCGCGAACAGAAAAAACGTTCTTGCAAGGAACATGTCAATTCCGCGAAGACAGGGATAGATAAATTATGTGAATACTCGAAGGCTTTGTACCGAGTAAACAGATGTCGCAAACATTTTATTAAAGGAAGACTTTGGATGAGTTTTTTTGTGTAAGAATCAACATGTGTGTGTGGGATGTTTCATTTATTCTGAGTATTTCTAATATTAATTGATTTTTCCTTTGTGCTATGCTGGTGTCACAAAATTAATTAAATTTGGATGAGATAGAGGTAGTGTTTGTGTAGAAAAGTAGTCTATTCATGCAGTAATATAGTACAATGTTGAACGCATAAATATTTCAATTTACGTCTCGTCAATCTTTGGTGTGAAAGGTCTGAATACACGCATTCAGACCGCATACACATAACACATAGACACATTATACATGCGTTTTTTTTTTTAAGACGTGAAATCATCAAATATCTTCCCCCGCCCTGGGTGGGGCGGGAGGGAGTGTCAGACTTTTACTGACTAAAACCCGTCTATGTTCCTTGATGTGCCCTTTGCGTGCCGGGGGCGCGGTATCTCTTTCGAACAACCCGCAGGCATCGGCCCTCAGTGGCCCCTTCCAACATATACATGCGTGAGACGAGAATTAAAATATTGGTTTGTAGAACATTGAACTATATTGTTGCATAAAGAGAGTATTTATTATTTTGCAGAATGATGATGATTATGATACACAAATCTTGCGCGAGCCGATGCGTGTCGCCGCTGTTTAGCGCGGTACATCTTTTGGTGTGAAAGGGTCAGCGATTTCAATTCTCGCTCCTTCTATCCACGCATCACGAAAATATCTTAGGGCTATGAAATTTTCATCAATACCAGCGTTCACATCTCCTTGAAAATAACATTAAACTTTTTACATTTTACTTTTTCCGCATTAAAAGTCGTCCTCAGTGTGAATCACTAGGTCTGCATTTAACGACCACCGCTTCTTTATGACTTAACGTTGTCAATTCTGCATTTATTTCTTTGCTCTTTTCAGCTTAATACTTTGTCCCTTTCAACATCTACTTTCTTATTATCTTGATCATTAACTGAGCAGTTAATAAACGATTTGATACTTTAGTTCATAATTTTACCTTTTTGTATACAGAAGCTAGCCAAGCCAAGATTTTCATATCACAGATCTTTATTAACCTAGCTACGCTATCTCCAATGCTTCAAGTGCCCTTACCTGCACTAAAGATGACCTCAATACGGCTACTGATGACGTTATGAAGAGAGCACTTATTGGGAAAACAATGTCAGTAATCAGTAGTAGCAGAGTAGTCTGTCTTGAATACAATTACGAACAAACAATAGAAACGGTTCGAGAAGGTGGCGGTATTATATACTAATTTATTAAGCCTGAAGAGTTTTTTTATTTGATTAAACGCGCTAATCTTTGGAGCTACCAGTTGGATTGGAGAAAATCTTTTAATATAATTATGACAGCCAGATTCATCATACTAGAATCAAGAGCTTACTCACCTTAAGTAAAAAAAAAAAACACTCTATGACCAGCAAGAGCGGAGCAGTAACCTAAGATGTAAATTAAATTTTTGGTTCAAATGGATTCGATTCGAATGGATAGATAGAAACATGTTTGTCACTCTACGGAATTAACCAAAAGACACAGAAATAGATATTGATCTAGATTACTTAACACATGTATAAGAAAATTGGATGCTGTATTTGAGTTCCCGTGGGATGATTTTGGACATTGGCTTTAATTTGAAGAGTACGCATTTGAAGTTATTCATATAAAAGAATCCGTGTCGGTAGATGGTCAAAATTTAAAGTATGATGGTGATATATGTGTGTATATTTTAATTTGAACTTTTGGTCTTTATTCCAAAGAATTAATTTACCTTAACCAACGGAATGTTGATTGCACCTGAGTGCGGTAGTAGTACGGTAAATGGAATGTACATGTTGTTTACCACTCACTTTAGTACTACTGAGTTGTTTCCATGACTGCTTTCCATACATTTGCATATTTTTGTTGCATCGTGTTTGTCGTAAGACTTAAGCGAATAATCTTCGTACACTCAAAGCCTATTCACATGTTAATGTTATAAATGCGAGAGTGTTTGTTTGTCTGATTGCTTTACATCTCTTATCTTAGTAGTTACTTGAATTATGGTTCTGTTTATACTTTATACATACTAGGTTTTGCTCGCGACTTGGTCTGCGTGAATATCGGTTATGGTGGATGGCAAAAAGTAGCTAATGTCCTTTCTCAAGGTTCAAGCTTAATCTGTACAAAATTTCATCAAAATCGGTTCAGTAGTTTAGCCGTGAAAGCGTCGCAAACAAACTTTAATGACGCATTTCTTAAATTAGCATGGATTAATGAAGTCTCTTTGTAAACTTTATTGATATTCGTTTTTCTATCATATTTTTGTGCTTTTCTCCCATGTATGTGCAGGCACAACGTTTTTCTATACCCACATCACTTTCACTCAAATAATATTCCATTTTCTGCTCAAATATTTCTACATGACACAGCTATTTCATTAATACATTTCAGTATAGAAGTTAAAGGCATTCAAGGAGGCATTCTCTGCAAAGACGGACGAGGTTCCCACACCTGATGGAAAATCAATAACTGTATTTGCATATCTCACAATAGGCGATATAATATTTGCTGATATATGTTCATTTTGTTCATTAAGTACGTCATAAAGTTACTGAATGATTCCTGCAAATGGACGATTTATTAAGATACATACATTTTATGAAACGTGACAATTATTTCTGAAAAAGCTTACATGCAGTGGTTTCGAGCAGCGCTCAAATGAACCCTTATTTCTAAGAAAAAATGAGACATCTAAAGTAATTTAATTGACGCCAATAATTTATTCTACATTTGTACTTACTGTACGCGTATGTACTGTTATATTATTTACTATATTTAGATGGACTAGTAATCTATATAAATACTGAGAAGCAGAAGAGATTGTTTGTTTTTGTGCTTGAACGCGCCGATCTCGAGCACTACCTACTGGTGCGATTTTGAAAATTCGTTTCGCTGATAGAAAGCTACGTTATCCTAAAATGGTATGGAGGTTACATTTATTTACAAAAAAAAAAGAACCCGTAAGATTAGAAGATGTCGCGGGCAAAATCTAGTAATATATTTCCAAGACTTAGGACTTTTTGAGTATATAAGTCCCGAAAGTTTTGTCGTAACTTAGGACCTATCTCAAGTTTGCTGGAGCAAATCGATCACTGAAGCCTCGCGGGTGAAAATTATAAACAACATTGCAATTGATTTGGAGTAGTCATTTTCTCTCTCTTAAATCCCAATTCAGCGATCCTTTCCACAGATTTTAAAAAGCTTCTAAGCTAAAGTGCTTTTCTTCCACCTATAAACAAACTAATTTTGTTTCTCTTACATTATAATAACTTTTCCATTTCCCAACCAATTTTATAAATCTCCGAAATATTTCTCCGCTAGCCAAGAGCCTCTTGACCTATCAAATAAGTATGATATTTTTCGAGAACGAAAACGTTAGATACCTAATTTGGTGTCCATTTCCGCACTATAATCGCATCGTTTGTCTCCCACCGTCACAAAGGAAGCGTTGGAGAGTGCGAAAGCAGACAGACGACTAATGGTCCACACTCGGCGAATCGACGTCACTTGCTTTCACACAAGTGATAATGCATAGTACGAGGTTCGCGTCAACTCGGATCTTCACTGATATTTGTACAACTACATAATGGAAGAGCGTGTATTCAATTTTGTGTGAAATTTATTCAAGAACATAACATAGTGTATTTGTCAACGGAATTAGAGTTAGTGAGTCCATTTGACCTCTCGCACATCTGACTATAAATGGGCCCATATTTTTCTAGGCTGTGAGATTTAGGACTTGTCTCCTTAATGCTGAGGCGAGTTAAAATAAAGAGTGGCTTTCTCAACGTCTTGTCACATTTCTGTTCGGAAAAATATAATATTTGTGCGTGACAGTTGAGCTAAGCAGTATTTTGTCAAAGGTCAAAGTATGTACTTATTTACTGAAGCTTAGAGACAAAATTTATGCATCACATGATTTTTATCACACATATGAATGAGTTCTTAATATAATTTCAGTATAATAGGTACCCCTATTAGTATGTTGTTTGAATACCCATTTTAGGGTGTTAGATTACATCAAATCGGTATCCATACTTAAACAAGATATTAATTTCATAAATGCAAAAGTAACTCTGACAGTTTATCAGTCTGTTACGCTTTCATAACTGAATCACTGATTCGATTTTAGTGGAATTTGGCACTGAGTAAGTTTTAATCCCTAAAAAGGACAAAGGCATAGTTTTTAGTAACCGAAATTTCGCTGACGAAGTCGCGGAAAAAAGCTATTCTTAAACAATAATTTGAATTCTCAAATTTTAGGATCCTATGCCACAATCTTCTTCTTCATAGCGTATCGACGGCAAATATAAATACTAATTAATTTAACTATTTATTTTTTTGTATGACCCAGAATTTTCTGCTAGAAATGATATAGCCGGTTTGGTAATCACAAAGATATTTCTAATTAGAGACAAAAAGAACATCATCCGTATACAGTACCGGACACCTGGACTACTCCAGTGTCACAACAGTACTGCATAAATCGGCAAGCCCCTAATTCAGTTCACCTATTATCATCTGAAGTGCTTGTAAACACTCAATCAACAAGACAATGGTATCTGGTCAGCTGTTCGCACCTTCGTGACGTCACTTAATGGTGCTAAATGACAGCCATTGTAGCTAAGTAATGGGTACTTAAGGATTCTGAAGGCGAATAGATCGAGAAGTCTAGACGATTAGTAGATAGATTTTAGATGTGGATAGGAATCTGCGGTGTTATTCTGTAAAACCCTCCTTCCGTGAAGTGAGCGCGTGGCGACCTGTCAATCCCTAGCATCGTATAGTGACTGCCCAGTTTTAGCTCACTTCACCTTAATTCACTGAGGGAGATTTCTTACAGAATAAGCCGGCAGGACTAATATTATAAGTGAGAAAGTAAGTTCGTCTGTTTGTTACCTCATCATGGATACACAACTGAACCGAACGAACAGATCTAAACTACAAGGCCTGAAAGTTAGATATAAAAATAATTGAATTGAAATTGTAAAGTGACTCTTATTGCACCGACTTTAGGGTGAAAACACGGTGTTTTACGCACAGGTGATTTTTACATTTCTTTGTCTGATGACAAACTCATTTCACTTGTATCTTAAGTAGCTTCCTAGCTAGTATCATGTTAATAAATTAAGTAGGTATGTGAAATAATTAAGTGACATGTCTTTATTATCATCGTAATTAATAAAAATAAAAAGATAACCGACCGACATTAACGCGTAGCACTAGCTTACGTATGAAATGGTAGCTCTACCAATTCAATACAATATAAAATGTGTTTTATAATTTCTACCTGATATTTTTGAAAGCCTTGTTTACGTCATGGTAACTCGAAAAAATAGAATCATAATTACATAATGATCTAAGTACATAGGAAATCGCCTGACAAATTATATTGTTTTGTTTCATACCTAAACACGAATGTTGGTACCCGTAGAACTACAAACAAACAAACATAGGAACAAGCAACTCATTATTCACTTAACAAGATTCCGTTGTCAGATAATTATTTAAGTAACAAACAGTTTTCTTCCCCCGCCGGCGATTTCCAAGCCACACGTACCAAAGTTTTTCTTTATACCAAGTTTGCGGCCAACTTTGGCACCAACTTTTCGAATTTACCGCTTATACACGTGCAGCAGTCGCAAAGGTATTGTGTCCTTTGACATTTTTCGTACATTTTCGTACCTTTTCCCAACATCACGTGCGATAAAAATGCGTACCTAGACTGGAAATGGAAAGAAAATTCGGAAAATTCGGTTATTCGACATCTTGATCTACGCATGAAGATAAATCGTGATGTGGTTGTGTATATATATTTCGAATTGTAAGGACAGGAAATAAAATATATCGTCAGCATACTGAACTAACCTATTTATTTATCACGTGCTGCGAATGTTGGTTCCCTATAATGTTCTTTTTGTATTTATTTATTGGAAGTGGTACCTGTTACAGTTATAAGATATTATTATAAATTGAATTTTAACATATTGCAAAATCAAGGATAGCTCTGGTGTCCTAGCTAGATAAATTACGTAGTAACCAGTATTAAAGTTCCACTTGATATATCTACCTAATAATATTCATAATAATGAAAAAACGGGTTGCTGCCGGGGCTGCGGGTTGTTCGAAAGAGATACTGCGCTCGCGAACGGACAGGGCACAAGAAGGAACATGGATGGGTTTTAATCAATTAAAAGTCTAACAAAGGGCGGGAGAAGTCACTTGATGATTTCCCATCGGTAAAAAAAACCATTTTGTGAGTTTATGTATGTATTTATTATGTTCTCCAATTCCTGGTATTTCCACTGCTTTCTTTTTACCCTAAACCAAAATACAACCTTTTGTCACCAATTATTACGTTATAACTCAGAAATCAAACTACCCACCATTTCCCATACACAATAAAATTCTAATGTCAATACCATACCTCGCCATTGATCATTAGCAACAATAACTAGAACATATCACTCAACACTTAGAACAATGGCTGCCGGCGTCGCCGAGACAAGGCACACAGCGTGTGATCGCAAATCGTCTTGTTTTGACAAGGCGTGACGTCACAGTGTTTTGGCGGTATGTGCTGTATAATATGTATTGGACTAAGAGCTTGTAGTCGTCAGACCTTCGTCATATTAGCAATTTTAAGAATGGATAGAGGAATATGTCGTTAAGTATTTTTACATGCTAGATCCTCTTTTCAAATATTCAGACCAGATGCTATTAAATTCCGACCTTTAAAAAACGCATACCAAAAAGTGTGTTGATTTTTAACAATCTTTCACGGCTAAAATACTGAACCGATTTTGATGAAATTTGGAACAGGGTAAAGGAGATGGCTAAATGGAAGTATAGACCACTGCCCCATGTGCCAGGTACCATGTATAAATATGGTACTAGGTACAATGTAATGCTGAATGGCTAAATATTAGTATTTCATGTAAAAAAGATTCAGATACTTTTTGGGAATAATATAATGGTAAAATAATATTGCCTAAAAAGGAAAAAAAGGTGTGTGACAGTATATAATTTTCTTAAACTGACAAAAAATAAAACGAAAAAGAATAAAACTAAAAACGAAAATGAGGTTGTATATTTATTAAGCGAATGTTTGTGATGAAAAAGTTTTTTTTTTAGATACTTTATTATGTTTAATATTTCACGAAAGTGCTAGGAAAATATTAAACACTACATAATTCATGAATGATTTTTTAAATATTATGAGGCTATGTAAGATTCATATACATTCCAGAATGTATCTGGCCCGGGGGCAGTCATTTAGCCATCACCTTTGATGCAGGCCGCTTTAATCGGTCTTTTGGGAAATCTATGGGGGAGGTCTATTTCCAGCGGTAGACGTCCTGCGGCTGATATGATGATGATGATGAAGTTTGAACACCAAGAAAGGACTACTTTTTATTCCGCAACTATGTATGTCTGCGTCTGCATAACCGTAATTAACAAGCTTGCTAGTATTCTTTAGAACATAAATAATTACCACTCATCATAGTCAAAAGAGTATTTTTTGGTACTAGCAAGTACCTTATGAACTACATAGGTACTGTTCTCAAAATTTTCGCCATACTAAAATGACGTAAGTCTGACGACGCTAGGATCTTGGAACAAATGTAACTAAACTGAATAATAGGCTTGTATTTGATGGTTATGAGTTGAAGTCAATAGTGCCAGAATTTGATTTAGTTCGAGGAGCAGTTTTTCTGATTTTAACTGTCAAATTAAACAGTACTTGCTTTATAAAGGTCGCTAAATACATTAGCGAACTACTTAAAATCTTAGTAGTTAGATATTTTCACTACAGTTATCAAAAGTTACATTGAAAACACCGAACTGAATATGACGACCTGCTTAATTGCATATCGATTTCGACAGAGCGTTTTTGTAATAATTATCCATAGCAGCTATTAGGTAGGTAGCTTCTCTATGACAGTGCGGTGCGGTGACAGAGCAGTTGAGAGTGTGGAAATAAAACTAGCTACCTACAATTACCTACACATATTTGTTTGGTAGCTATAGGAAAATAATAACATTGTAATATTTCATTAGTACCTAGTGTTTTTTGTTAGTCGATACCTACTATGTAATAACTTAGTCACAATATAATGATAATAAATAAAATAATACCAGCCTATTATCGTCCCACTACAACGCAAAGGCTACTCTCATACAAAGAAGAAATAATATACCTACAACATAATTTCTTCTTTCTACCTGTCTGTGCATCAACACAGAAAAAATAAACATAAATAAAGTACTCCAGCAGGAAGACGAACAATAAATTAATGTTGCAAAACTAATTTCTCTACGTCAAAGCGTTATTTTTAATAGGATTCACCACGCCGGCAATAGCTTTAATAACACGCCATTTTAAGTGCACTTCTTTTATTTATGTTTGTAGCAATTAAAATCATTGTTTAATTTGATAACATCGTGGTGTTTGGAGGTTATAAAAGTACAGTCAGTGAGTTCAAAAACTGGTAATTAGGAATTTGTCATTTATTATGTCTCGTGATCGTGACTACTGAGCGTGGGTTACTGGGGTATTCCCAGGTCGTGCAAGGTGTTATTGGGTTTTTCCTTATGAAATTTTCAGTAGTGTTCAGAGTTCAGAGTTGGTGGGGTGCTGCGGAATGCTCTCCGGACGTGTCGGATTGCCATCCCTACGGAATATAAAAATGTGAGTTAAGAAGGAAAACACCTTATTTGCGCACACACATGTGCACTACAATATCTCCTACATACTCTCCCCATTGATATCGGCCGTCCTGACCTAAATTAAGTTCAGAGAATTACGTAATGTAGCACATTATTAATTTACATTACATTAACACCTCTTAAGACAACTCAGCTTATTAGACTGCGATCGTAATCAACAATATGCCGAGATGATTAATGCCGTGAGACAAGAGGCTTTCGCCCTACATTGTGACAATTACTTGTTGATAATATAATTATTTTATTTATTTACTCGTCGTCAAAATAGAAGCATTTAATCAGGGCCTACACGTGACCTGTTAACTGAATCAATATTTAACATACAAGACCACATCCCGCTGTGGGTACAGTCACGACCTAAAATAAGTACCTTTTGTATTGTAGAGACTCTGGCTTGATTACAAACTCATTTTATGTGATAAACGCTATTTAAAATTAAGAATACCGATTATACAGACCATGACTACAGACTACTAGACATAAAATAGAATAAATACCTAAGTAAGTATTAATCCAATATATTTTTATGAAGTTAAATATTTATTAAGTGTTTCAATCATAGTACATTTAAATTATTTCCGCTACAAGTAGTGATTCTTTATTCAGGAAAATCTTGTTTTCTTTTAACAAAAATGACTCTAACTCCACCACTCTTTATTATTTTAATCGATAAGTTAAAGTTTTCGTTGCTCAAAACGAAAACATTTTGCGGTGGTTCCCGCAAACGTTATATATAATATATCCTAGAAGACTAAAACCTAACTTTCAAAGGCAATAATTATCATGACATGTAATAACCCTCACTAAGCCTGTGTGGCGGATTACATCCCGCTTCCTATCATAGAACTTGAGCGCCGGGAACATTACCGCTCATTGGATTATGTATCTACGTTATAATTGATGTTGACTTTCACTAGCTTCAATAATATTATTTTTCTGTTTTGATGATGTTCAAGAGTGCGTTTCAATGGTATAATTTAAATAAGTGTTTTGACTTTGACTTTGACTTTAAGTGATTAGATATTTTTGCTACTGACTGTACATCAACGAATCGATATGCTACTTAAACATCTATTCATTACGTAACGAGAAAACAGGCAGAGTACCCAGTAATAATTTATTGGCGCTCATCAAAGAAAAGTTTTTTTAGGTAGGCAAGTTTGTACGAAGTTAGATTATTTTCTTAGAACGGAACGTCATCTTATAAAAAAGTTTTGTGATCACTACGGAACACTGAATGTTATACGTGAGTTTTAGCAAACGGTGAAAGAAGGAATTTTATTAGAACACTTCCGATCTTAATAGTACCTACCTGTTTGGGGATTGTTATAACGCTAGTGACCTTGACTGTACTTTGAGACGCGCTCACGCCGTTAAGAGAGTAATTTTGAGGATGGTGTTTTATAATAATACCGCTGCAAGGCAAAGCCCAAGTGCCCAGCAGCGGTTCCTGAAAAAAAGGTACAAGCATAGATCACCACGTTTGGCTGAACCGTTTGGCAATTTCAAGCTTATATTTATTACTAGCCCCTGCGGTACAAGCGTGGTTTTTATCACCCGTGTTCAGTTACGTGTTGCTACTGCTCCGTTCCCGTGTGTCATAGCGTTTTTTTTTTTTTTTTTTATAGACGGGAAATCATCAAATAACTTCCCCCGCCCTGGGCGGGGCGGGAGGGAGTGTCAGACTTTTACTGACTAAAACCCGTCTATGTTCCTTCATGTGCCCTTTGCGTTCCGGGGGCGCGGTATCTCTTTCGAACAACCCGCAGCCCCGGCAGGCATCGGCCCTCAGTGGCCCCATCCAATTTTGCTGACATCTCTTTGAGGCGCGCGTGGAACACGAACGCGCCGTCGACACGGTCTGTCGCTAGTGAACGTACGGACGGTGAGCTACCCATTGCTCACCGTCCACAGACCCGCGTCTACGGTGGCCGGGAGTCGTCTCGTGGCTCCCGACGCCCGGATCGTCTACCGCGGCGGCCGCTGGGACGGGGGACCCTCCTTTCCCTCTCCCGTCCCGCCGCCTCCTTCTCTAGCATTACAGCTTCGCAGAAGGAGGCGACTGCTTCCCATTCCCCCTCGCTCCGGACCATGGCCTGAACCAGTGCCGGACGCGAGAGGGCGCCGCCGCCGATGGCCGCCTCGAGGACTCGGCGGTGCTCAGCCCAAGCAGGGCACACCGCCAAAGTATGCTCCACCGTGTCCTCGGGGCGATCCTCACAATGGTGACACCCGGGCGTTTCCTCCCGCCCGATGAGGTGCAGGAACCTCCCGAAACATCCGTGTCCGGTGAGGACCTGCGTCAGGCGGTAGGTGAGGGCGCCGTGGCGCCGCTCTAGCCACTCCTCAAAGAGAGGACTTACCGCCTCAATCGAGGCGTGCCCTGCAAGAGGCTGCGACAGTCGTTCTCTCCATGTCGCGTGTGTCATAGCGTGATGTTATAAGCTACTAGCTTTTGCCCGCGACTTTGTCCGCGTGGATTAATAATTCCCGTTCCCGGGGGATTTCCGGGATGAAAACTATCCTATGTCCTTGCTCGGGTCCCAGACTATATCTGTACCAAATTTCATTGAAATCGGTTCAGTGGTTTAGGCGTGAAGAAGAGACAGACAGACAGACAGAGTTACTTTCGCATTTATAATATTAGTAAGGATTCTTTATGAATCTGGTTTTCAGATACACAAAGTTTTGTTTCCATTCCGACGGTAGGTACCAAAGATTTGATTTTAAACAAACAAAAAATATCTCTAGATTTATTATACGTATATTAGTATACTATAAATAGGTTTAAAAGTTCAAAGGTCCTCTGAGTACAACTTGATTTAATATTCTGATTGTATATACAGGTTTCCCTGATTTATAGGGAAGGGAAAAAAGGGTTTCAATCACCGAAAGGATCGTAGGTACTTTGTGCCATTACGTCTTCGATATTTAAATACTTTATTTTCTTTTACTTCGGCTGTCCGTTGCTGTAAGTAAAAAAATAAAAAAAATATACCATCACGCCTGTATTCCCCGAAGGGTTAGGCAGAGGTGCACCGATTTAGGTACACCCACAGTTCGCCGGTATATTTAGGTCCCATGTAATAGGGGGCGAGCCTATTGCCATTAACCGGGCACAAATCCAAACTCCGGGCTGCTACTGAGAAATTCCTAATGGAAAAACCCAATAACACTTTTTGCCCGACCTGTAAGTATAACGAGTGTAATAAGGTGAATGCTCCGACCAGCCCGCGAAATTTAAATTTTCTTACGTTTTTTGCAATTTGCAAGTCAGTATTAGGTTTAATGTTGATTAAAGTATGATTCGCGGGCGTAAGAAGTATGTATTTTCAAAAATATAACCATTAAAATCAGTAAAATGACTCCATAAGTCAAGCTTCATGTAAAATGTCAAGATTTCATTAAATCTTGACATTTTACATGACATGAAACCTTTCTTTCATTCACCTTAAGTAATAATTAATTCTCCAGACCGAATCCGGCCACGGTAGCTAATCTTAATGCAGGCTAGCCCAGTACGCAGGAGATATTATAGTGGAAGTTTTTACTCTTGTGGGTACGCTGCAACAAACTAGTGGAGAGAGTTGTCGCCAGCAGTGTCAAGTGACAGCGATCTACAACTATTAATAAATATTACGAGTCTCTGTTATTGACACGCGATCTACATCTATTACAGGTACATTTCATGAGCGACAAAATAGTCGATAGCAACTCGCTTGAACGTCGGCGGCGTTGGTGTGACAGGTGCCTAAAGTCCTTATACGTCAAACTCGATCGCTGATTTGATATGTACATAAGTAACTTTGAACCTGTATGTATACAAATATTATACACTGGCACATGTCACAAACACCCACCACTTATTACCTACCTATGTAATGGTGGGTCCACACGATACAGACTTTTATATGTACAGATATCTGCACAGTAAATATTTTTACTCAGAGGTTTTTACCAAATGTCTGTGCAGACTTTTCATCAGTTCAGACTTCGATTTTCGTAAATCTGTAGTTGTCTGGCCATTTGCTAGAGTTTTGCTCCGACAATCGTACAGACATGTACGCAGAGTTCCGACTTTTCTGGTACACCGACATTTGTCTGTTCTGATTTGTTGTACAGACAAAATTCAATAGAAGTCTGTGTTAAGTCTGTATCGTGTGGACCCACCATAATGGCAATCACTTTGCATGAATTCATCGCCTTTGATTTCGGATGTGGTTTGATAGGCTTCCGAATGTTCGCACGTCCTACACAGTAAAGGGATTGATAGGTAGTGGTATTCTGTAAAATTTACCCTTTAGGTGGAATAAACGTGACAATTTACCTCAAGCTTACTTCATCTAAATTTTCCGAGCGAATTTTGCAGAATAAATCAGCGGTTACCACATAACATACATACCATCACGCCTGTATTTCCCGAAGGGTTAGGCAGAGGTGTACTAGTGTACACCCACAGTTCGCCATGTTTAGGTCCCATGTGATGGGGGCAAGTCTATTGCCATTAACCGAGCGATATTCGCTGCCGCTGTGGGTAGAGGTACATACCACGCGGGTTACGACGGTAGCGAATACCGCTTAGGTCTGAACAGTAATATTACCGCATACCCACTGGGTTTTCTCTGCCGCAGGCGGTAGCGAATACCGCTTAGGTCTGAATAGGCCTTAACCCTGCCTAACTTAGGATTTTAAATAAAAACAAGCTTTAATAAAATTCGCCATAAAATATTTATCACATGAAAGTGACGTTTAAATTTCAACCTTAAAACGATTTTCAAAGGGTTTTCATTAAAACGATTGAAAACATGACATTTACTTTCACGCGGCCACTATCCACTAAAAGGAAATCAGCTTTACGGGTCATTTGCCGTCCATCGTTTAATTTTATTTTCCTAGCGTTTCGGTAGTTAAACGAGTAAATAATAGGGAGGTACTGTTTCATATTTTATTTAAAATATGAAACAGTACCATATAGTAGAATATTTAGTAGTATATTAAGTAGTATATTTTTTTTGTTTTATATTTTTTAGTCTAAGTTTTTTTATAAAATACGGGATGGAGTGTTATACAGAAAAAGTTTTTAACCAGTGCGTAAATTTTTTTTTTTGGTAGTTCAGTGTCAGTAATGGAACAGATTTCCGTGTTTAGTTAAAAAAAAAAAAAAAAACATCCTTATCCGAGTTTGAAATAAGCAAAACATGGACATAATCTATTCGCCATACTATCAATGAAAACTCTTGGCCGCCGCGCCGCCCACCCGGGCGCATGGCTGGGGTGAGGGGGTGGGGAATGCGCTAGCGCCGAGTGACAATAAAATATGGTTTTAAGTAAACATGTTTCGTAAGCGATAACTTTTTTTTTAGTACTAAGACATATCAAAATAAAATATACGTGTTTAATAAAACGTGTTGAAGTTTATTATGGCAAAATTTACGCACTGGTTAAAATTTTTTCTTGTATGTTGAAAACGTATACAATGGATTCTAATTTAGATGTTGCTTTTAGTATGAAACAGCTGGTTCTTTTTTGAAAGCAACGATTTTTTTTTTATTTTTTGGGTCTACTACAATCATGTAAAGTTTTCGTTACGATGTACCTTTCACCCGTAATTAGTTACTTTTTGAGTGTGTAATAGACCCATGGGCAACGGTTCAAAGGTGTGGTTCAAAGATCTTTATTGTCAATGCGATCTGTAACGGTAACACATGGGCGAAAAATAATCACCGAGCTTTGAATAGGCGTACCTACTTGTCAGTGCGTTTATGAGCCGATTAACATATCTATAGTCGCTTGTTTAAAGACAATACTAGCTGCTGCAAGCGACTTTAATCCCGATGCTTTTAGATTTTTTTGTGCCCGTGCGTACACAGAACAACCTACAAAGGATTCATCACTATCAGATCAATGATTAAGGAACACAAACACGATAAGTAGTATAATTCTGTATTTTATAAGTGAAGACCTGTAATTGGGTGCCCGTTTTTTTTTTTTTATTTACTGCTACCAGTCTAGTTCTGGTCTTCCATCCTAACTAATATTATAAATGCGAAAGTAACTCTGTCTGTCTGTCTGTCTTTCTGTCTGTCTGTCTCTTCTTCACGCCTAAACCACTGAACCGATTTCAATGTTTGGTACAGATATAGTCTGGGACCCGAGAAAGGACATAGGATAGTTTCCCGGAAATCCCCCGGGAACGGGAACTATTAATCCACGCGAACGAAGTCGCGGGCAAAAGCTAGTATTAAATAAATAAAAAAATAAATCTACAAACATGCAATATAATTATTTATATCAATTACAGTTTTGTATATGTAAATGCATAAATTACTGCTTCTGTTAAAACAGTGGAAATTATACGTTTCACAGTATTTAAGCAGAAGGCAGTTTTACTTCCTTATGAACGTTTTCCAATACAGACAAACACATTTGCGGGTTCCATTAAATATCTGAGGCTTGAATTAAGCCACACATATGGGCATTGTTTCAGCCAGCTTGTTTAATTCGGTACTCGAAACTGTAGTTGTTTCAATAGTCTATGTAACAGACCGCATTGGAAATATTAACACAGATTGTATGACTACGTTCTATTTCCGTAAACTTTTCTCGTAATGCTTCTCGATCAAACTCAAGTATTTATTTGTTACTGCGATTTTTGATGGCATAACATGCCTTGCAAATATTTCAAAGAGACTCAAAAATCTGTCTTTGGCACTATTATTGATACAACAATATTAGAAACTAGCTTTTGTTTACGTCTTCGTTTGCATAAATATCGCCTAAAAAGTAGCCTATATTATTATTCACAAAAAAATAAACAAAAGCAGTAATAGACTACTCCGCACCACGACCTATGTGTAGAACTAAACCTGAACGCAGAATTTTTCATAAATTATTAAATTGTATTTTCATATCATTATTCATCCCGTCCGGTCCCTATGTCATTCAACTATGACAACATTATGATACACTTCATTAAAATTACAAACGTTTGTCTCGGATAGTCCGTTAGTTCTTAATAATTAGATGGAGAAGTCAAGGACCACTCCTAGTGCTTTCAGAGACCATTAGTAGTCCACGGACCATTTGTTAACAACCAATAATCTAGAACGTGAATTACGTGACATTGCATTGCGCCCGTCGCGTGAGAAAAGTCGAGAAGTCTCGAGAACATATTATTATTTCACCGGAACACACAATAATGATAGTGGAATAAAATTCCGCTTGCGTATGAATATGTCACAGTTCTTTTGTATGTGGTGAACTGCTTCAGAAAGATTTGTAATACATAACATTTATTATGTTTGTGAGATTTTCCTTCTTGTTCTAAATTACTTTTAGCGCCAACCAGTATATTATACAAATAAGTATGAGTGTTAATACGGCTAGCACTTTTTTAATTTTTGTCAATCCGTTTGTCTTCTGTTTGTTTGGTTTTTATAATCTCTGAAATGGCTGGACCGATTTTGATGGGACTTTCACTGGCAGAAACCTGCTGTAACCGACGTTCACGCAGACGAAATGGCGGGCTTAAGTTCGTTTGCAATAAGAGTGACTCAGTTCTTCTTTCAAAAAAATATGAACATCATTGTTAACATCTAAAATTCTACTATATTTAGTATTCTCACAACTTAATATGTACATCCTCATCGTATAACACATACTCCAAAAATAACATTTAATAATTATCGTAAAAAAAAATATATACAAAAAAATATATAACATCGATAAATTCAAAGGTAAAGGTACCATTCATCTGAAATCGAAATACAAATTGACTCTTCTGCCTGCCATCCTAAAGCTTACCCCGGCTGTTCCAAAGGATAAAACATATTACAAATAATTTATTACAGCGTACGGTTTCATGTTCCTAACTCATTTCCACGCAACTGTCGCGAGTGATACTGGCCGAAATGGCAATCTATATAATAAGGGATAACGGAGACAGATAACAGCTATATGGTGTCATGTTGTCCCTTCCCCCCCCCCCCCCGCTTCGTGTAAAACGAGTGTCTTTGTTGTGTTTAGAGTTTATCATGAAAGTTATAAATACATTTGTTTACAATTATGCCTGTATTTTTTCTTTTTCCGTTGGTATTATTTTTAGGAAGTATCAAACCTTACAATAATTCTGCGCAAATCATAACTAAATTTTGGATAGCGAAAACTGGCGGTGCTGGACCGTTTTAGTTTCGACGAATCCGCTGTGTATGCTGTGCTTAATAAGCATATCGTCAAACGGATTATAGGAGTATTCTGGGAACGTGATGCAGTCGCACGGCCTGTTACAGGGTTCAGATACTAAACGCTTCCTTCCAGAGTTAAATTTTACTAATGACCACCATACGTCGCTGCCATGTTTGATTTCCTAAATTCTCAATAAATAATCTCCAATGAGCATAAAATAATATCTGACGGCCACCTCCCCTAATTAAAAGCGTTCAAACTCTAGTCGCAATCTCATCTCAAAGAAAATCAATATCAATATTTTTTTATAAATTAGAGGCTTTTAACAGATTGAGAATGACATTAGATTGCGACCATTCCTAAAAGTTAATAGAATTGCCCACTGAACAAAAAACACATTCTATTTGAAGTTGGGTCGAGCGGATCTATCTAGGGTTATATCTGGGGTAATACTAACTAACGAGAGAGAACAACTTTACAATAATCTATTATATTACTGTTTCTCTAGTCAGAATTATACCACAGTCAAAATATCAACCCTCCCGGCTATACTATAGTATAGCCGGTGTAGCCGGTATAATGGTTGCTGTCTATAGACGGGAACCATTTTCCTTACTACCAGTACTCAAAGGCTGGCTTTTACCTAGGCCAGAGAATTAGCATTGCCAACCTTATTAAAACTAAACGAAACAAAATTTAAAAAATATATTAAGAGTACACTTTGTAATCAAGCATATTACAAATTAGAGGATTATATTCAAGATAATGCTACTTGGAAACATGCTAGTCCTGCTCCGCTGGACAATTTAGTCTTGACAAAATCAACTGGTTGCTAATTCAATTAACAGTTGAAGTTAAAGTTATTTTTTTTATTATTATTGCTATTTCTTTTTTCTGTTAGACATTAATGCTACATTTGGTAATTACTAGGGCTCACACACTGATTCGTTGTCTTTTGAAATGTTAGAAGTGATCATCTACGATCATAATATTGGTGTTAAATATTACAATTGGTTTAGCCTCCATTTCTTAATTCGTAGCACTTAGTACATATTGTAGTACTATGAGTGACTTTTATTGTTGATAGATCGTTTTGACATTAGCATATTTTTTTAATGGAATTTATGTAAATGTACAACATAATGTAATACGTTTTTTTTTTAAAAGAGTATGTATGGAGTTTCTTGCCCGTTCTTCTCCATACGAAACTACCTTTTGGAATGGGCAACTAGATTCAATAGTTTTAGTTAATTGACGTCCGAAAGTGCCTTATAATGGTCTAATTGGAATAAATGATTTGACTTTGACTTTGACAACCAACGTGGCAATGCCGCCAGTCTATTGGGCAGTTTTCCAGTTGACGGCGATGCGGAGGAATTTTTTGATGCCATGTAGTTCTAGTTTTTTTTTTTGTTATTATCAATGTTTTTTAATCTAATTTTAAGGCTGTAATTATTTCAAAACCAGTACTTAGATTTAATTTTGTTATTCACAAGTCTTGAATAAATACTCCAAAGAGCGTATCGGGGTAAGCTATGCCTACTCTTTTAAAGCATTAATAATAAAGCTGACACCACACAAGCCGTCTCTAAAACCAAGACCCAGAACATTTGTATTCATGAACTGTAGGCCCATGAATGTGTGCCATCTAGACCATCTTACACAAGTATAATATCTGCAAGTAATATTCAAATAAATTATTGCTCCTTATGAAATGTTAAATCAAACTCCGAGTCGACGCAGACACCGAAATATGTGGATGAATGGATTAATATAAAGTCTAATAAATCTGGAGAGAGCACGATTATTTTATGCGAAACTAGATAAAGCGCGCGACTTCGTTCGCGTGGTTTTTTTTCACCTGCGTTTGGTTACGTTTCTGATTACTGCTTTTCTTCCGTGGTGCGTAGCATGATGTTATATCGCCTATTATCATAATAAACTAATCCTCACGAATCTGGCTGTCTTTTCCAAAAAGAATTATTAAAAACTGAGTGGTAGTTCTAGGGATTAGAAGCGTTTAAACAAACGAAAAACTATATATCAGTAGGTATAGATGGCAATATTTTTTAGAATGAAAGAATTGGACTTGCTTACGTAGAAAAAAATCATAGAAAGTAATACCGCACTGTTGAATGATTACAAAGGGTAGGCAAAACCAACTGAAATTCATCTTTAAGAATAAAGCAAAAACACCTTTGGGTGTTTAGATAGGCCGAAGTCCTAAATAATCCCCATATCAAATCAAAATCATCCCATGTGTTAGGTTTCATCAATATCTATGTAGGTATGCCTTTCAGCTAATTCCGTTCAACTATTAAGTCGTGAAAGACTATCCATCCTCACTAACTTTAACGCTTCTATAATAGTAAGTAGCAGGATAAGTTTACCCGATAGATGAAAGACTTTGCAATTTGAATACGAAATATACGAAACTCCAAATAAGAGCTAAGGTAAGTATTACACTTACTCCGTGTGCGAAATCCACACCAAATAAATCTTCTATTCACAATCCATCTTAAAATAGGTCGATTGAAGGTAAAATTATTTCGTAATTGAGTAAAATAGGGTGGGTTAGAGTGAATGTGGCACGTAGAGCCGGCGCGTTTGAAGGCATCCTTCTCGCTTCCCCAGCTATTTCAGATATTCAAAAGGTCGCCCGTTTTAAAGGACCTCATTATTGAAGCCTATCTGTGTTTTGACTTTGAATAGAGTATTTGTTTGAATTAATTTTATCGAGATCTCTATGGTGTATTTCGCATTTATGACGCGTATCCTGTGGCGAGTTTCCGTCATGGTTTGGTCTGCTTTGATTTAATTTTCGATTTATTATAAAATGTTAGACCGGAATATTATTGTGATACTGTAGGACAAAAGCCTCTTCTTCTACAGAGAGCATTGATAACCACACTTGCCCGAGGCGAATAGGCGAATTCTGACTCTTACCTACAGGCTGATTTTTAATTTACTTCACATTTTTAAGGGGTGAGAAGAAAGAAAGAGGGATCAAAGCGCTCATAAATACGATCAACTTTTATTATCTGACTAACCCCGAAATGAGGAAAAGAAATCAGCTGTTGCATACATTTTGATCGCGTTGTAGCTAGTGCATTTTTGTAGGGGACACATTTTTGAAGTGAAAACTTCTTTAGCGGCGTTGTGCACTTTTTTTGGAATGGGTAAAAAATGAAAAACTCGCGTCAGGACACGTGACCCTGATCGAAATTCGAAAGCGGCGTTGTGCACTTGTTTTGGAATGGGTAAAAAATGTTAAACTCGCGTCAGGACACGTGACCTGATCGAAAACCTTACGAATTTATCGTACACAACTATGACAATTCGCGTCAGCGAATTATCATATTTGTGTACGTCTTTAGCGTTTTCACTTCTGCCGGCACTCCCGGAGTGCAACCCGTCGTTTTTTTTTCATATTAGTTGCTTGCACTAAAACTCTCGTACGCTCATATAAATGCTTTTTCCCTTAGAAATATGCGTAGTGTTGGATTAAAAGTCAACCAGTATATTTATGTTTACCATGTTTCCTCACGATGTTTTCCTTCACCGATGTCATTGATGTTCAAGAGGTACTAAAGAATGTACATATATCATTAAATTGAAAAATCCACATTGGTTGCGAACCCACAACCTAGAGGCTGAGGGTTAAGAGGTCGCATAAGAGGCGGCGCCTAAATCACTGAGCCATCACGGCGTTTGATTTACATTCAGTCGATTCAAGAGATTCAAGAGTTATTTGGTTTTCTTTTATTCCACTGACTGCCTCTACTGCCTTGATAGCCTAGTGGTCCAAAGCGCAACTGCTACGCTAGAGGTCTTGTGTTCGATTCCCAGATAAGAAAACAGTAAACGGGTTTTTCTAAAAAATACTCTGTAACAGCTCGGAGTTGGCATGGCCCGGATAATGGCAATAGGCTCGCCCCTATTACATGGGACCTAAACATACCAGCGAACATTGGTGTGTATTTCAGTGTAAATTGCTACTCCTCTGCCGAACCCTTCGAGGAATATAGGCATGATATTATGTGTACTGTAAACCTTGCAGTTATTAATGAACACTTTATATTGGCACAATAATTTTAATAGCAAATTGAATTTTGATTCACCTATGTAATTTTCATTTTCTAATAGATTATAAATTATAAATGTATTGCCCATTTTAATTTGTAATTCGAATGTACCATCAGTAAATTAACCTATATTAATTAACCTTAATGACGAAGTATGACAATTCATGTTAAATTATTACCCACGTAGTAGAAATTACTATAACAGTGTTAATTTTGAAATTATTAGCAATGTTGGTATTTATGCATGAATTCTCTCAATGATTTTGTACAAAATTAATTAAAAGCTTTGAACTCTTAATTGTTCATACATACCATCACCATCACTCTTGTATTCCCCGAAGAGTACGGCAGAGGTGTACCAATGTACACCCTCAGTTCGCCGGTATGTTTAAGTCCCGAGCTGCTACTGACAATTTCATTGAAAAATAACACTTTGCTATTCCTGGGAATGGAACGCTAGATCTCAAGCGTAGCAGCCGCGCTTAGGACCACTAGAAAAAGTAACTAAAATTTTACACGATAAATCTAAGTAGATTTATCGTGTAAAATTTTAGTTACTTTTTCATTTATAAAAGCTGTTCCACATAAAGTTTGGAAGTCCAAACTTTATGTGGAACAGCTTTTATAAATGAGATATTGATTTAGACCTAACAACGTGTTTGTTTTATCTTTATCTACCTTATATCTCTTTATAATTACTAAGCCAAAGTGTTAATTTGAGCGCCTAAATCTTTAGAAATACTAATTTATTTTCTGAAAATTCATTCTTTAATATGAATCTACGGATAAACTCGACTACTATAAATTTTATAATTCGAAAAATATGGATCTGTAAGAAAATTCACATGGACATAGACGCGGTCAAAAACTAGTTGTAGATGAAAGAAAATACCCAATATCTACCCACAAAATAGAATAAAACAATAAAACTCTACAACCCACAGTCGATAAACGAAAATCTAATTTCAGTAAGTCTATCAAAAACATTGAGTTCTCATAAAATAAACATGCTGACACACACATAGAACTTTCATTTGTCTTGTCTTTAGAAGGTAGTTTTATGTGGGTCTGTCCATTAAAGTCCCTACTAATGGAGTACGATTCGAAATAAGCGGTCACAACGAAGGCCCGACCCAACCGTACGAGTTTTTGTCCATAAATATTTAAGATCGCAACTACGATAAGAACGAACCTGTTATCACTTTAGAATTATCTTGGAGCAGGTAAATTGAAAGTTTTGTATTTGGTTTTTCTGTCTTTCGTTTTTATGTTTTGATTTTGAGTTTGACTTTGTGAGCCAATTTCACAAAGTCAAAGTCAAAAAAGTTTCTTAATAGGACCACTAAGAATCACTCTAGTATCACACTAGTAATAAGGGTTTTGTTAAAATATTATTTACTTATTGAGATTATCAAATAAGTTCTAAAATAAATGATTTAAATTCAATCGTATCCATGGGTTGCTGGACTCTTTATACCCGACTGCTGAGGACTCTAAAAAGAAGAACATGTTTTTGATATTTATACTTTAATTAAAATTCTCTGAGAGAGTAATGTCGACCTATATCTAGGTAGCGAGCATTAAGTTTCATCTGACGTTTATTTCCTTTGAAATAGGGTAATATTTTTTTGGTCTAATTGTTTTACATTAAAAATTACCTAAACCTAAAGGTCTTATTGAAATGAATTAAACCACTCCAGGTTAGTGCTTTTCCAGGTTTATGCAAAGAAAATTATCGGCGTGTCAAAATGAATCGCACATTCTATTGGCTGATGATATTTCCGTCAACAAGCACACCTTACGCTTGATAATTCGTTAGCAAATTCATGTTGATTATTAGCAAATAAACAAATTGTTCTCCACTCTTTATTTTTCCATGCATAATCAACAAAAAACGGATTTTCACTGCACTAGAATTATTAAAACCACAGAAATGGTTATACTTTCTAATTATCCTACATAATCTAAAGTATAAATTAATGTGAAAAAAAAATTGAATAAAAAGGAACAATTAAAAAAGGAAAAAGAGGAATAAGGAAAGAGGATTATCAAGTACTTAAACTAAACTGTTTTGTAGTCAAAGTGCCGTGTTTCATTAAATTTGAAATAAACGACTGCAAAGTTGCTCCTGTATATTTCTATTTGTATGCAACGTCGGCGAATAATCCCAGTCACTCTTGGGAATAGCTGGGCAAACTTCTTAGGACTAAATGTTTCGGTCAAAGTGGACAAAGTTCGGAAATTTGTTTCAAATATTACCGTTTCATTATTCCCTTGGGCTAAAAAAAATTAAAAGGTTTGCCTAAATGAGGTCTGTCTTTAAAGGTTAAAATTATTATTATTAGTAATATTTCGAAGTAGCTTGACTAAAGAAACGCTAACATTGACATTTATAGAAGGGGTGTATGTCGTTGGAGTTTTCCCTGTGGCTAAAACATGTCAATAGAAAACCCGAAACAATACGAGCATGACATATCCTTTGAATAACCCAAAATAAAATTATCAACTTCGGAAACACATAAATTACTAGAACCGTCTACATCCACGTGCCAATAGTAATACATCGACTTTGCTAAAACAACACCCGAAATCAGACCGCTTCACTAAGCAAGATTAACAGTGTGCTAACCAAAACGGTATTTATCCACAATTTACATCCGCCAAAGTGCCTTCATTTAATTCTTCCTCGCTAAGAGTAAACCTGGGGATTATATTCATTATTACTATAATATATTAAGGCTGAGCAAACTTAGAGGCTTAATTAAAAGCGGTACATTTACGCACACCTCGGTGAAATCTACATAGATGTATTGTCACAAAGGGCCTCAAAGGAGTGACGTAAACAACGCCTTATAACTTCGAGAGTTATGAAGATTTCATGCTAAATGATGATGCTCGTGGTAATTAAAGCGTGTTTCGCAAACTAACTACATTTCGGGAGAAGTTCTGCGAACGTAACCCGTAAAACAACAAATAAATGTCAGCAAAAAATTGCGCATGATTAAAATTTCTCTCCAATTTTTATTATATCATCTGTTGAATTTCTGTGTCAAACTTTTTGAATAAATGACTTTATAACTTTGTGCATGAATAAAACAATTTGTTTTTGGAGTTAAAATAATATGAATTGTATACGACAAAAGTATAATCGGGCATTGTGACCGTATAGTTTTAGTTTCAGTGGCGTTGTAAAAGTTGTTTTGAAAAATGTCGTATATTTTCTTGATACCACATGAGTAGTGGTCGTAATAAATAGAGGTAGTAACGTACAACAACTTGACATGGTACTGTCGTTGGAGACAATTTAAAAGGACAAAAATGTATCATTGTGTCAATAAGAAACAAGAAGAAATAGAAGAAAGATAAGGAGCAAACAAGAAAGAAACGAAAACGGAACGAAATGTAGAAAACATGAGTATTTTTTTAGTAATTCAGAGACACATTTAAAAGAAATAAATTATTCCAAAAAGCATGTTTGACTATACCTCCGTAGAAAACAACATTTTTTAACATTCATTAATTTTATAGTGTAACAATTCTAATTCTTCCGAATTTCAATCACGGTGGCCGAACTAGGTGGAGACTAGCCTACAACGCTTTGAGCAATGCAAACACAAGTGCAGGCCCTCTTCCCTCAACATTACAGTCCGATAAGATCCCGGTTTTATAGGGAAAACTTACACAGTCACTGTCCTCATTTTTCTAAAACTGCACTTTCTCCACATAGTTCTGCCCTGACAGCTGCAGTACTAAATAAAATCAAAGTGAGAGCACCTACACGTCACTTTGAAGAGTCAAGACTAAGACGTGAAGTCACCAGCGCGAGGTTTGAAGCCGTTCCTAGTTTAGAACCGTGTTGGCGTGCCTAAACCCGGTTTAAATTGAAGAGCTTTGGAATTCGCAAGGTGTTTCCAAGTTGTGTTTAATTTTAAAGTTTTGTGGGAATTATGAAGAACTTGGTAGTAAAAATTGGTCGTTGAATTCAGTGGTGGAAGTTGTACCAAATATTTCTAGAATATTCAACCACCAAATATTTTTGTTCAGAACTTGAAAATTCAAAAGTGCCTGTAAATGCTCTCAATGAAATAAATTCTTTGTCTTGACCTTATTCAATGTAATGTTCGCATAATTTAAATATTACATTACTATTAGTTTGTTTTCTTTTATGACTGCAATGCTTACTTTAAAATTCTACATTTAATATTCCTTACTATAAAGTTTTTGCAATTTTACTGTAGCTTCAATCGAAAAGCAAAGCTTTGACATTGTGGAATAAGCCAGAGTAGGTAATGAGGTGTCGCATTATTGCCACAGCAGACATACATAAAATAGGTACTTATTTGTTTTTTTTTTAGCGTGGCAGTACCTTGCGAACTGAAAACTTTTTTGTGGTTTTTGTTTTAGCAAACTGTATCTTATATTTATTTTTAAAAGAACTATAGTTGGTGCATTTTTTCTGATATTATTTAGCTCAGTTTTGTGTAAATTTTTATTATTGCGTAAAAACATATTATAAATGTTTATTTACTCACACTTATGTACCTACAGTATTGGTCATACTACTTTTTACTAATTTTCATTTTTCCTTTCCGTATTGTTTTCTGAAATTCCTTTTTTGTAAATTGATATATTTATTACAAGAAGAAATAAAACCTAAGGAAGTTTTTACAAAGAAAGCCTTGACCATATAAATAAAAAAGGACTTGAAAATTACATCCATTTAAAAAATCCCCAAAAGCTAAAGTATCTTCTATTACAATTAAATTAGCATAATAATGAAGAAACTCTCAAATTGGGAATAAGGTAGAATCTGACATTTTAATTGAAAATGTTGAATAAGTAATTAGCTGAAGTAACAAAATTCATAGCGAGATAATTTTCGAGTGAAACCGCTTGATAATAATATTATTGAGTCGGTGTAAAAATTAACATTGCCGACGGTCTAAATTATCATTAAAATGTCTTGGACAGAAAGTCTTTTTATCATAAAGTTACTTTTTGAACAAAAAGGTGTATAGTGGTTTGATTCGATGTACTTACACCGGTATAAAAGTAAGTGTACATTTGGAGTTAGTGATTTAATTTATAGCTTTTTAAGCAGTAAAAACACCTTATTATTCATTTTTTTTTAAACGTTGCCCTGCCCTAGAAATTTCTCTTGTATGTTTGGTGCGTTTACAAACATAAAGTCGCATTCACGTCAATCAGACCCGGAACAACTATCTGAAGCGCATACAAATATTTGTTCCGTTCGAGAATTGAACCAGCGACACGCAGTGCAACAATTAACCGCTTAGCCACAGCGTTGTTTCAAAATTGTTTCTCTTTTAACACATAACTCAAGAAACATCTTATTATTCTGTTTTTTATTTATTTATTATAGATATTTTTCAAATTTGAGATTTAGAAGAACCTACTCGAAAAATGAAACATTAAAATTTATTTTATTACAACTTACGAGAAATTGAAACCTCTATCCAATCCAATAACATATTTAAAAACCCATTTAAATATCTAGTCTTGTCGCTACAAATAAATCGCCCGAATTTCTCTTTCTGTAGGAAATGCTCTCCAAAAAAGCTTGTATGGAGTAACAGCGCTCTCCATTTCGGAGATTATCCCAACTATCAAGATTTGTTTCCCGCATCGCTTCCACTGTGCGGATTTATCCTGAGGTGTGTTAATAGACACTGCAAAGTTAAACCTGGTATAGCCGTTGGCTGAGTTTTAGAAACTGAAACTTGTTCTGTTGAGGTTGAACGGTATATAAAGTTGTGAAGTGAATTTCCCGATAGCATACTCCTCATAAACTTTATTTAAATATCGTACGCGATTTAAAAAATGGTATATTATTTTGGCTCACGGTAACTTATACCAAAAAAACATTTTTTTTTATTTTATTAGTAGTTTATTTATGAACTACCCTATAGCACACACACACATAAACAGCATTAAAAATATCATATGGGATTTAAAAATCATTATCATTTTGTATTAGCGTAACTTTACCAAAAATGTTTCTCTTTGTACCGACTGTTACATAATCTATGACTTGATATTTGTTCTGTGGCGGGTAGATTCTAAGGATTGTCAAATAAATCAGTGCGTCACTAGCTCCCGCCTTTTATTGACGTTGCATTGGCGACGAGACTGGGATTTCTTTTTCTTAATTACGCGTGCAATTGAATTTTTAACGACAGTAAAATGCCGATCGGCAAATTAGAACCATTCAGCATCAGTTCCAAACAATGGCCTGCATATATACGTCGAGTGAATCAGTACATTTTACTTAACGATGTGAAAGATAACCTAAAAGTGCCGATGTTGATAACTATTGTAGGCGAAGAAACATATGCTTTAATGTGTGACCTGTGTTCGCCGGACTTTCCCGAGGACAAATCCTACGACGATTTGGTGAAATTAGTGGCCGATCATTTGGAACCGCAACGATCTGAGATCGCCGAGCGTCACGTGTTCCGGCTACGGCGACAGCGTGCCGGCGAACCCTTGATGGAATATCTGCAGGCTCTGAAGCATTTGGCAACTACTTGCAATTTCGGCAAATGTAAAACGTGTTCGACGCTCGAAGAAAACTTAAGAGATCAGTTTGTATCAGGTTTGAATAATGATTCAATGCGGTCGAGAATATTTGCCGAAAGGAAAATACAATACAAAGAGGCCGTGGAGTTAGCACTAGCACTGGAGGCTGCAGAGAAGCACGCGGAGGTGAGCGGCAGTACGGTGTCGACGACGACCTCAGGTGCCGGTGGCGAGGCAGGTGAAGACCTGCACTATACACGCGCAGGGCGCGGGCGCAACCGCAGCGCGCGCACGGACGGCGCGGGGTTGGCGGGCCCGGCCGGCGCGGCCGGCGCAGCGGGCAAGGAGCGCGCGGCGGCGGACACGCCGGCCGGCGCGGCCGCACCATGCTGGCGCTGCGGTAAGGCGCACCGCGCCAGGTGCCGTTACGTGAATTATCATTGTGATGAGTGTAAACAAAAAGGACATTTAAAGGTGATGTGCAAGTTAGTGAATCGAGTGGACAGTCACAATTATATAAGTGGTGAAAACGATTCTGACGATATGTTCAAGTTTGTCATTGGAGGTAAGGACAATAATAAACCGTACTTTATAAACATTATGATAGATAACCTTGAGACCAGGTGTGAAATTGATACTGGTAGTCGAATTTCGGCTATAAATGAGGACTTGTATAATCAAAAATTTTCCCATAAAATCATTAAAACAGATAACTTGATGTTACGTAGTTATGCCGGTTCACGCATCGAATCACTGGGTTATATAGAAGTCCAAGTTAGATTACGTAATGTAGAAGTAAAATCCTTGCCTCTTTATATAATCAGAGACGGAGCGTGTCCCTTGTTGGGACGTGATTGGTTACGCGCCCTAAAAATAAGTCAAATAAATTTGAACAAAATCACCGATGATGGATTTGTAAACCGTTTATGTGCCGAATTCCCAGAGGTATTCACGGATAAGTTAGGGACTTGTAAGCGAGCTATTCGATTACAGCTGACTAATGATGAACCTGTGTACGTGCGCGCGCGGCCCGTGCCCCTAGCGCTGCGCGCACGCGTTGAGCGCGAGCTGGCGCGGCTTGAATCCGATGGCTCGATATACCGCGTTGACTACTCCGACTACGGAACGCCGATTGTACCGGTTGTAAAAAAAAATGGAGATATACGCATATGTGGGGATTACAAAATTACGATTAATCCAAAACTCAAACGTGATTATTATCCCTTGCCTCGTATTGATGAATTGTTTGCGAACTTGAGCGGAGGGGAAAAGTATACCAAAGTTGATCTCACTCATGCTTACGAACAGTGTTTATTAACGAAAGAATCGCAACCCTACACAGCGATAACAACTCACCTTGGGACATATGCCTACCGTCGTACGCCGTACGGTCTAGCGTGCGTACCTGAGAAGTTTCAAAAAATTATGGAGGAGACCATACGGGGCATACCGAGTTGTGTTGTTTTCCTGGATGATATTTGCATAACGGGGGCAAATGATAAGGAACACATTAGTAATTTAAGAGCTGTACTCGAAAAGTTGCGCGAAACGGGTTTAACAGTTAAATTAAGCAAGTGTAGTTTTTTACAAGACAGTGTAAATTACTTAGGTTATATTATAGATAAAAAGGGACTACGGCCGGATAGTGTTAAATTGGATGCCATTTCCAGCGCGCCGAGACCAGAGAATGTAACACAATTAAAAAGTTTTTTAGGGATGCTAAATTATTATAGTAAATTCACAAGTAATTTGAGTACATTATTGCACCCTTTACACAATTTATTAAAAAAAGATACTCGCTGGGAATGGAATGCCAGTTGTGAACAGGCGTTTAAAGAAGCTAAGCGAGTTCTCCTGGGCGAGCGAGTGTTAGCACATTACGAGGAGGGACGGCCGCTCGTACTCGCGGTCGACAGTAGTGCGTATGGTTTAGGCGCAGTGCTGGCGCACCGCTATAACGATGGCAGCGAGCGCCCGGTTAGTTGTGTGTCCCGCACACTCAACGCGGCTGAGAGGAACTATAGCCAACTCGATAAGGAGGCACTCGCTATATTATTTGGTGTAACCAAACACCATCAGTACTTATTTGGTAGGAATTTCATATTACGCACAGACCATCAGCCTTTGACGCACATCTTTGGTGCTAAGAGTGGCATTCCACAGACCGCTGCCAGCCGCCTTCAGCGGTGGGCAGCACGCCTGGCCGCATACGATTTTAATGTGGAATTCGTTCGCTCGGCTGACAACGGGCCAGCTGATGCTCTGTCGAGGCTACCGTTACCCCAGGAGGGCCGCTTAGTGGACGCAGTCACCTACCTAAATTTATTAGAAGAATCTTTTCCTGTCAGTTTTAAGGATATTGCTAGGGAGACTGAAAAAGATAAATTGTTAAGCAAGGTGAAGGGTTATGTTACTTTTGCTTGGCCGTTGACAGTGGACGATAATGAGAAACCGTATTTCGTTAGAAAACAAGATTTAGCAATAGAATTAAATTGTTTAATTTATAAGTATAGGGTCGTAATACCGAAGACATTGCAAAAACAAGTTTTAGATGAAATACATGATGGACATTTAGGAATGAATAAAATGAAGAATTTGTCTAGAAATTATGTATATTGGCCAAGTCTAGATAAAGATATAGAGGAGGTATGTCGCGCTTGCTCGGCGTGCCGCGCAGTGCGCGACGCGCCGCCGCACGCGCCACTACACCCCTGGGAGTTCCCGCTACATCCGTGGCACCGTGTTCATGCCGACTTCGCGGATTGTGGCGGGAAACGATATTTAATCATGATAGATGCACATTCGAAATGGATAGAAGCTATAAGTATGAGTAGAACGAACGCGCAAGCAACTATCACAACCATGAGAACAATTTTTGCCCGGTTCGGATTACCGTCACTTCTCGTCACTGACAACGGTCCACCATTTTTCTCACAGGAATTTAAGATATTTTGTGTCAAAAATTGTATTAAACACGTGACCACAGCTCCGTACAGACCGCAAGGAAACGGGGCTGCTGAAAATGCGGTAAAAACCGTAAAGAAAGCGATTAAACGTGCTTTGTACGAGGGCGAGGACGTCGCCACGGCATTAAGTAAGTTTTTATTCAAATATCGCAATTGCCAACATGCAACTACTGGTGTGTCCCCCGCGGTGGCGCTGCAAGGGCGCAGGCTGCGAGCGCGCCTGGACGCGCTGCGGCCCGACGTGTCAGCCGTGGTGCACGCCGCGCAGCAGCGGCAAGTGGCCGCGGCGGGCGGCACGCAGCGCGCGCTCGCTCCGGGCGACGCGGTGCTGGCCCGCGACTATACCGCGAGGGGGGACAAGTGGTTGGCGGGGACAGTAGTCGACCAGACAGGACCGCTCTCGTACAAAGTAGACGTGGGTCGCGGTGTCGGTTGGCGTAGACACGTCGATCAGATTATGCCAATACAAAACAAGAACCGTCACTCGTTAAGTCGTACTAGCATAGTTCCCGAGATTAGAGATTTATCCCCAGAGCGGCTGGTTCCTCCGGTCTGTGCGGAACCTGAGGATACTTTAGAGGACTCGTCTGATGGCACTGGTGAAAAGTCACCGATAACGAGATCGGAAGTGGCACCAAGGCCAGAGACACCACCACCGCCGTCAGGTGCGTCTGCCCGTGCCCTGCGAGCTTATAATCGTGCTCGATCTGGAGCTGCTACATAATACATTGTTTGTTTTAGTTAATTAGTTTTTATGTTTTCATTATTAAATGATGTTCTAGCTTAAGGGGGAGAAATGTACCGACTGTTACATAATCTATGACTTGATATTTGTTCTGTGGCGGGTAGATTCCAAGGATTGTCAAATAAATCAGTGCGTCACTAGCTCCCGCCTTTTATTGACGTTGCACTCTTGACTCTCTATTCATTCAGGCTTATCTCCTAAACAGCTGGACCGATTTTGACAGGACCTTAATTGGCATATAGTTGATATCATAAAGAGTAACTAAGGCTGCTTTTGTTTTAGAAAAATAATTAGGTATCCGACCAACAAAAATAAAACTCCATGACATACGGCTTTAGAGAAGGCCCTTGGACATCAGTCGGCTGAAATAAAGATGATGATGATACCAGACACTCCACAGAACGAAATCACGAACATAAGCTAGATTCACCATAAAATCTTTCACCATAAGAAAGATTATCCATTCAGAGTTCAGGACAACAAAAATACAAAACACTTAACAATTTCCCTGTTAAAAAGGAAAATATCCTCGCATCACTTCTAGTGAAAGGGTTACCGTGTGAAGCGATAATGGATGCTGCAACTTACCCAGGGTTATTCACTGTTGTTATTTCAGAAGCCGAAAACATTAAGTTAAGCTCTGTTGAGCAGAAAATTCTACAGCATTCGGAAGTTACCACCTTGCTCTTTGTTCCGTAAAATTGTAATTTCATATGGATTTCTGTTGGTTCAGGTTTGCATGTTATCTTTTTCTAACATCTTTTTGTAGAATTGTCCTAAGTGTTGGTAAAAAGAGTGGGTTTTTTTTTAGGTATTTGGCTCATATAAACTTAGATAACTTACCCAGATCTAATATAGTTACAATCTTCCTAATCTCTTTAAAGTTAGAGTGAACAGGCTTCTTCTGGATAAGCTCACTCCATCGTAGACTTTGTCTATGTCACCTTTGACCAAGACTAGAGTCAAGAGCTTACCCGTCTCAAAAAATAATAATATTAATTAATCCGACATTACATAAATATCTTTAGAAATCCCCTTTGTCAAATTGATCGAAAAACGTGATCTTAAATAGGTTCCTTTTTTTATTGACATACGAAACCTAATAAAAAATTTAGTTATGCGGGGGCGCGAATAATGCGTTCAGGGTATCCCGATGCCGGGGCTGCGGGTTGTTCAAAAGAGATACCGCGCCCCCGGAACGCAAAGGGCACATGAAGGAACATAGACGGGTTTTAGTCAGTAAAAGTCTGACACTCCCTCCCGCCCCGCCCAGGGCGGGGGAAGTTTTTTGATGATTTCCCGTCTATAAAAAAAAAGGGTATCCCGATTCATGGTGATAGAGGGAACTATTGGGTTTTGGTGTGATAAAAAAAGAGTAAGTATAAGTTTAAAAGGTCAACATTAAATTCACCATCAGAACCATCGTATGATTCAAATATCTTTAGATTCAAACGTGTTTGAAGCGAATAATCATGTTATCCCTATTATCATGATTCTTATTCGGTACAATTCCTGACACCAAAAGAACCTACCAAATAAAAAACTCAGCCAACAAACAACTTTCCGCCCACTTCTTATTGTAGCACGTCCTATTATTTTTGTCCAATAGTTGGCCACTTCAGTCGCGTCTTCAGATGCTATTGAGGTCATCTTCAATACAAGTGTGAGGGTACTTGGGATCCTCAAGCAAATGCGACATAATTAAATAAAGAACAGGCTTTAGGGCGTTATAATAATGGTACAATTCTCTGCAGCTTCTTGCTTATACGTAATAGGATTAGTGATTTGTAATTGGGGAATACTGTTCGCACTTCGGCCGATTGTGTTTTGTTTTTTGTTGTGCGAGTTATTTAATTATTGCTTGGCATTTTCTTGACTTGTATTGTAAGTACAGACGTGAATGTATTTTAAATATTATTACTTAGCAAATCACTTCATATAAGTTGTGTTTTATTTTTTCATATTCATTTATATCTAGTGAATACTAAACAGACCATTTTGTAGTCATCATCATTACGTTATTGTTTGATAATTTTAGTAATTACGTCTTTTGCAGATTAAACAAATAAAATAACTTTTAACAAACAAACAAACAAACAAACAAATAAATCCTTACTAATATTATAAATGCGAAAGTAACTCTGTCTGTCTGTCTCTTCTTCACGCCTAAACCACTGAACCGATTTCAATGAAATTTGGTACAGATAGGCTGGGACTCGAGAAAGGACATAGGATAGTTTTCATCCCGGAAATCCCCCGGGAAAAGGAACTATTAATCCACGCGGACGAAGTCGCGGGCAAAAGCTAGTAAATAATAATCGAAAAGAAACTAAAACAATATGGCATCAAAAGCTTTAGTACTTAGTCTTATTTCTTTTAAATAACAATTACATGGAAATAAATTTAAATACTCGGCAAAATTCAAAATCAATTGCCTTCTAGTCTCAAAGAATGAATAAAATGTTAAAAACGCATACTTACTTTAAAGCATTATTAAACCCGAACTCAACGAGTAATTCCGTTTTCAATTTTGCCAAGCGTTCAATTTTTTTTTCACTGATTTTTCACGTGTTTTTTTTATTTTGCACGTGGTAACGTGCCTAGCAACTATTATTTTCAATTAAAAACCCAGGAGTCGAGAGACAAACATATTTTCCTCAATTACTTACTCGTACATGAAAGCCGAATAAATAGTAAATATATCCAAATTAACTTTATACGCTAATATACGTATAACCTCTTCCTAATTCATAAATAATATTATCCTACTCTTCTCGGAAAGTATAATTTAATAACATACTTAGGTAGGACGTGGGAAATAAGTTGATGAAATCCAAATATATACATAGAAAACCTATTAAAGACAGATAAAAATACGAGTAAAATGTTATGTAATAATATTTTCGTCGAGCAAAAAGTGTTATTGGGTTTTCTACGAAATTCTCAGTAGCTGCTCGGAGTCTGGATTTGTGCCCGGTTAATGGCAATAGGCTCGCCCCCTATTACATGAAACCTAAATATACCGGCGAACTGTGGGTGTACATTGGTACACCTCTGCCTAACCCTTCGGGGAATACAGGCGTGATGGTACCTATATTTATATATTTTACATACATACATACATACATACATACATACATACATACATACATACATAAACTCACGCCTTTTTCCCATGGGGGTAGGCAGAAACCACAGAACGCCACCTAAATATATTTATAATTATTTTTATATATTTTAGTCCATATTAAATATGAATACAGCAATTTATTTTCTACAAACTACGCTTTCGTAGCGAAATTATCTAGAAATGTGATTATGAATACTTTGGAACGACTTACAGGGAAAAAATAAATGTTTAAAAGTCTAGAATTTCTAAAGTCTAGATTAAGAAATGGGATCTACCTTATAACAAGATTGAGAATTTTTCAGCTGAGTTTTGTAATAAATAAGTACTATTACTTAATGGCTACTTTTAAAAGCAGCCTTTGAAGTGAAAAATAAAATACGATAAATTGAAAACGACATTCTTTTTTTTTAATTTTAATAGTCTTGGTCTTGCGTTTGACTGCAACTCACCAGTGACGATAATGATCTTAATTATGATAAAATGCTATCAACTAATAAATTGCCTGCCGGGACTGCGGGTTGTTCGAAAGAAATACCGCGCCCCCGGAACGCAAAGGGCATAAGGAGGAACATCGATGGGTTGTAGTCAGTAAAAGCCTGACACTCCCTCCCGCTCCGCCCAGGGCGAGAGAACTCATTGGATGATGTCCCATCGTAAAAAAAAACTAAAAAGTGTAATTACCATCAACGCGTTCATTTTCCAATACAAGAGGTCAAATTTTATGCACCCACGAAGAACAATACTCCAACCAGAAGCAACGCAAAGCCATCATCATTGCCATAAAAAGATACAGTTGAAAAAATAATAGCTTAACCCGCTTCCCACGCACAATAAAACATAATTTACGTCCCTTTTTAGGGTTACAAGTCTGAGTAGGAGGAGACGAAACTATTGTAGAGGATGACTTATGTGCGTGTGCCAAATGTTACGGTCAAACCATAGTGCGGAACTTATATTATAATTTCCACACGAGTAGTTAATGGGTTAAAACTTTGCTTGTGAACTGTGAATTACAACAGGGCGTTGCATAAATTGCCATTTAAGGGCAGGTGCAGGGCAAAGGCCTCTTCTCATACTGAGAAGGCACGTGTATTGACTTGGCTTGCTCAAGACGGATTAGCGATATCGGACGAATATAAATTAAAAGTCCTGCCCCCCTAGCCAAGTCACAAGCGATAATCGTAAACGCTCGGTAAGTACCAATAGATTTCCAACTTAATACCCAAGAGCCTTAAGTTGAAAATCTATTAAAGATTTCTAAGCGTTAGCGACTGGAACGAACGAAAACGCTATGCAATCTTCATTAGATCTTCAACTTAAAACCAAGCACATAAAGTTGAAGATCTATTAAAGCCTACTCAGCGTTTGCGTTTATCGTTTGTGACTTGGCTAGGGGGCAGGTTTCGTTGCAATGTTTTCCTTCATCGATGCCAGTGATGTTCAAGATAACCTTACTGGTATTCCCCGTTCCCGGTTGGCACCCCACAGCCAGTCAGTGTATGAGAGCCATTATCAATATGAATATTTTTAACCTACGCATTAATGTTATTTATCTCATAGGGAATTTAGACTCAAGAACCAAATACTGAATTCACAGCAAAAGTCTATGTCACGATATACCTACTACCACTGTGTATGTATATTTGGCAACACACACAGTACAAATTGGCTTAAGCAAAATATTTTATTTTTTATAAAGTGTAAGTAAAACAAATCTTAGCACAAATTGGCTTTAGAAATATATATTTCTTAATATTTTATCTTATAGACGAGGTAAAAAATCTTGGCTACTAAAAGCAGCCTGGGTAGCAATAAACCTTTATTAAAAGATATTGAATTTGCTTTCTCCTTTAAAATCTGATTGAATATATCAGGCCGCTTGTAAAGAACAGGCTTTCCCGACATCGAAAGAGATGAAAATAACATATCTACCCGAATCATATTATTCCGACCGCTTCGGTCCCGGCGGCCTATCTTAAAAGAGACTAGCCAACTACGCAGGAAATATTATAGTGCACAATTGTGTGCGCAAACACAAGTGCCCTCTCTTACCTAACTCATCATAATCCGTTGGAACGGCAATCTGACACGAGCAAGGAGACATCAGGTGCAGGACCAATGGTTTTTCGAGACTCGTGGGTGTCATACCACCAACATCCCAACTCCGAGGTGGTATTGAGAAATTCCTAATGGAAAAACCCAATTACACTTTTTGACCGACCACGAGCAACCACGAGCAGGGCAGTTACTTATACCTACTTAATCCAATAATGAAACGTCATACGCATTACCAAAGAGGTCCCTTGTAGGAACTTCAATGGCAAATACAGTGGAAACGAAAACCAAATTATCATGGAACAATAATTCAATTTACATTGTAACCACTGTTCAATCCTCGCATGTATTCCGTGATGATATAAATGCTCAGGTTGCCTTGAATTCCAAGATGTTCCCGCATCGTAGCGTTCAGTATACAAAGGTTTCAAGGAAGGTATCGGGTTTGAGACACATTAGTTTGAACCGTAATTATGTACACGTTTGCTTAACTTCTGTGAGCCATTTGATTCCTAGATTTCGCCTTAAATGTACTTACTTGTGCCTCATAAATTATAAGCTCATTAGTGAATTTAGATGAAGGGGGGTTGAGGTGAACTGTCAATGAATAACATTTACCTAATTCACAGTTTTTTTTAAGTTAGTAGATGGTCGGCAATGATACAGTTATCAATTAGAAGACATTCACTACCGACTGCCAGCGAGAATTTTAAAAAGGTTAGGGTTTCAGAAAAAGAACAGACAAGAAAATACACGTCTAAGATTTAGAGTTTTCCAATTAATTGCGAAAGCGTCGTTTATTCAAAACATATATCTTGAAAGCTTCCGAAGATCACCTTTTTTCAAATTAGTATTTGTCAGCGACTTCGACCGCGTGAATATTGGTTATCCCGGATACAGACAGATTAACACTATGAGCATGGTGGTTGAGAGCTTTGTCATGCTCACTTAAATGTCTCGCTTATGGTGGCGCGTGTGTTGGATCATTCGGTTTCCTTCAAGGTGGTTAAGCTACATAGTGCTGATGCATGCACCTTCATTGTTTTCACATATAGGTCCAACAAAAATATTGTAAAAACTGGTAAAAACCAAGTAGAGAGAAAAGAGAGTCGTGGAGTTTTGTTGATTGTTCTTCTCCATAGAGACCTACGTTTTGGAACGAGCAACTAGCTTCAATTTTAAACTGTTACTTCTTGATAATTCAAAAGTGCCTGTAAATGGTCTAATTCAAATAAATACTTTGCTTTTACTAAATCAAAATCAGTTCAGTAGATTAGCTGTGAAAGCTTAACAAACAAACTCGCTATCGAATTTATAAGATTAGCATGGAAATATGGATAGTCCAACAATAATACAAACAGCAACGAAGCTTCCAAGGTATCTGAAGCAAATTACTTATTCACGCGAATTAAACCTGTTAAATATGATTAAACTTGAAGAGGAAGTTATCGGATACAAACCCAAATCCTTCGGAACGTGTACCTAACTGCTATCGTCTAACGAACTTGATACAGTAAAGGAGCTTAGCGAAGCTTGCTCAGTTCATGTAAACTCACAATCAATTTTGGCAAAAGGGATGCTGAATGTGTTTAGTTACACCTACGATGTTCACTTGTTTATAATTATAGTGCGGTCATGTTGCTGACGTAAAGGTCGAGAATACTCGAGCAATTGATTACTTGATAATGAACTAAGATACAATAATAATAGAGTCGTAAATTAGTTGATTGCATCGAAATTTTTCTTCGTTCGGTCCAAAGGTGCTACACCTACTCTGTATACATCAAAATGTATGGAACAGCAAATTATCCAAATGGATATATGTAGGCTGGTGGATCTTGAATCATGTACTGAACCAATGGCTTTTTTTAAAACATTGGATGTCAAATAAACTGACAGCCCACCTGATGTTAGGTGGTCATCGCTGCCTTTTTTTTAAATGGGACAAGTCCACCACATGTCATGTGGTGGTCATCGCTGCATATAGACATATGCAGCGTTGCCATCCTAGAGACAAAGTTGAAATCGCTCATGTGCCTGTTATTACACCGGCAGCGGCACCCATACCTTTCAAACTGGAAAATAGCAACGCTACGAAGTAGGTAAGGTGGTAGTACTTCCCCGGACAAGCTCCATCACAAAGAGCTCAAAGGCAAAGCACAAAAGTTTATATCAAGATATATCTTCCAGCATACATAATACTGATATGCTTAATTCGTTTTATATAAAACGTCAAGATCGCAGCCGTTGAAACACAGCAGAATTTAATAGAATACACGAATTAATTTCCGCTTCAAAAGACGTTACAAACATTAACTTTGAATCGAGGCATACTTACAATTAAAGAGCTTATCTTCTGTGTAAAGAGGTTTAGAAACAAAAGAACGATGAAAGTCCCGATAATTTGTTTGGCGTATAAACAAAGGGAAACCGTTAATGTTGCTGCTAAGAATTTTGTTGTTGCACGATTCGATCAATGATTTTAAAATTAGATTTTGTGTGTGTTTTTTTTAAGGAGCTTTAATATATCCCTGGGTGATTTTAGGTTGAATTGAACTTGTGGTGAGTTGTAAACCCCTAATGTCAGGTACTTTACCAGAAGTGAGCTTGAGGTGAGTTATAAACCCCTAGCATCAGGAAGTATGACAGTTGACTCAAACACACTCAGAATATACCTACCACAGAATGGTTTTGAGTATTTTGGAGTAAAAGCCTTTAGACGGTTATTTTTTGCACTCTTATATTTTTAAGCTTTGTCCCCCCTAAGAACTCCTTCTTTATCATGAATTCTCTTTAAACAATTATATTCACTACTTCATCGTAGTCGTAAATATTTGTTACGTGCGGGATTGGAACCAACGCCACGCAGGACAGCAGCCAATCACTCGGCCACTGTGCCAATCGCACCAATAGTAACACTTGTTCGTATTCATGAGTACCATCATCCCTTGAAAGGTACTAAGTGAATTAAATATCATCCTTTATGCTGTACTAACAATTTCTATACAAATGACAATGGTGACCAGATAGCTGCAGTGACTAGCTATGGGTACACTCAAGTTGAACGTAACGCGAGATCATACATTATGTATGGGTTATACAAGAACTTCGTTGACCCATCAGTAGCAGTGACTAAACTATACCTATTATATTATACTTGACTAGCTTTTGCCCGCGTAAATATCGGTTATCGCACACGCAGAGGAAATATTTCAAAAAAATACAATCATAATTCAAGAGACACGTGGCGCCATCTATTATCATAAGAACGTTACTATTGTTTTCCTCGAGAACAGTATTACAAAATTAGCATATGTCCGTTTCTGTATACCTGATGACGTATATGCAAAATTTCAGGATGATCGGTTAAGTGGTTTAGGTGTGGAAAAGGAACAAACAAACTTACTTTCCTATTTATAATATTAAGATGTTCGTGCTACTTTAGAAGGCAAATGGCAAGAATAAGTTACTCGTCCAATGAAAGCGCAACGTAGTTTTACAAGTCGTTTGAATATTGACCTGGCTGAATAAAACTAAGCCGTGTTCGCGGATTCGCTGAAAAGTTATTAGTTTTCTTGGTTCTGTAGTAATTTACATTATTAATATTATTTTGCTTACGTAGGTAGTAATTTTCACCAAATTCATTAAAAAGTTTTACATACAGATAAGTATGTTTGTTTTAATGGATCTTTTTAATTTTTTTTGTGAATATTTTAGTCTTATGTACGTAATTATGGGCATTATCAAGGGCTTAAAAATGATGTTTAATTGTATACCTATACTAGCAGATGTTAGACGTCCTGCCTGAACGTTGGCTTCCTGCGCCACCTACCAGATCCAATTGTAAATTAAAACCATTTAGGGACCCACTCAATCACACTCACAAAAATAACATTAAAATCGGTCTACCAGTTTAGAAGGAGTTCACTGCCATACACAAGTAATAGAAGAATTGAAAATAAAATAATTGATTAGTTGACGTAGTTTCTTTCCTTCTGAAACGACAATCTATTAAAAAAACATTATGTCCAGAAACCCCACAGGGTAAAAACAACCTTCGTATTTTACTACCCATAAATTCAAAAACTCAACAACTTCGCAAAAAATTTTGCGATCCTTCACCCCAAAAACAAACGAGCACTCCATTTTATTTTCCAAACCTATATCAGCATGGAAACTGTCCAACGTTCTGAAAAATTGTCGTTCACGTTAAACGCACCACCAACATCGGTTGCTCTGTGGTTAATTCTCCTAATAGTTCACAAGGAACATTGTTCTGTTCCCCTGGAACAATGTTTACGCATCCTTCGTCGTGATTTGTTGCCAAGCTTTTTATTGTCTCCTTTTTATTTTTTCATCTGGCCACACAATTCGAAAGCTCCAAATGGTTCCCCCACACAAATTTCTGCTGTACCGAGTTTTAATTGAGAAATGTATTTATTGTTTCAATATTACGGATATTTTGTTTATATTTTTCGAGTTTTCGATTTGCAGAAGTCCCCGAGGGTTTTTAAAAGCGGAAAATTTGTATTGGAGAATTCAAAGTTTAATTAGGTATTTATTTCACTATCAAAAAGCTCGTCACCTACAAAAAAAAATGAATCTTAATTGTCTAGCTACACCTTCGAAAACATAGTTTTATATGGAGAAGAATAGGCAAGAACACTATGATTGACTTAATTTTAATATATCACAAGAGATTTTGTTGTAACATTTAACAAAAAGAAACTCCATAGTAGTACATAGGTCCTTTAAATAAACTAAAATATGGTTGAACTATTTTATATTCCTCAAAATAGATTTGATTCCTAAATTATTAATCAAAAATCAAATCCTAAATATCTGAAAATTACTCAGGTTCTATTAAATATTCAACATTCATCTGGTTTACGATTTCTCAGATTAATATTACTGTGAAATTAATTTGACACCTGCCTAAATAGATCCTTATTTCATATTTAAACTCGCCTTTTACCTAATTTCAGGAATTAGGTAAAAGGCGAGTTTCTCATTTTAGGTCGTACTGATAAGTCGTAATTAATTAATACGATACGATCTACGGCTTCGTCTTACCGCACCAAACTTTTCGGCTTAAAGTCTGTATCGATAAACAAAAATGAAATAATGTAAACTGAGAAGCTTCCAAACCCCTTGTGAATTTAAATATTAAACCCCATTAACGCTTCTTAGCTCTAAACATTGTTTAGATTAAGACACGTTTGAACGTCAAAAACATATGGCTGTGCAATCATTACTTAACTTTAAGCAATGTCTATTTATTTTAAACATTGCCCCTCACTATGGATTTCTCCTGTATACAGACATATAAACGTATAAACTCACATACACAAACAACCAGAACCAAACCAACTGTAGGCCATTCAAATATTTGTTCTATGCGGAATCGAGCCCGCAATAGACAGCACAGCAGCCAATCACTTAGTCACTACACCAACCGTGCGGTTTGTTAGCAAAAAAGTAGAAGCTACACAGAATTTGTGCGGTAAAATCTTCTAGGGAGTTGGAACAAGTAAGATCTGCAGCCAAATCCGTAACAAACAGTTTGGACATTTAAGGCTGACACTGCTCTTTGGAATATTCAGCATGCAGTTTACACACTTACATGACATTTTAACACTACCTACAAAACTGTAGTTTTACTGAAATATATACATCTTTTAGAGGGTTCTGTGTCAAAATTCCTTGTAGTACATTAAAACTAAATTAAAGAAAAATAAAATATTGTTATTATTTCCTCTATTTTATTTCAATCATACTAATTTTATTGTATTAATACAAAAATAAAAACATTTATATATAAAATTAACCCACTGGTATCGCGAACACGGTGTAAGACCAATGGTTAGGCCTCTTGAAAGACTATTAGGTTCTATTTAATATATTTAAGACTTTGTACGAGTAATGTGGTATAATATAATTCGGAATCCGCATTGATATAAAAAACGTATCCAAACAGTATATTAAAACATGAGTACAAAATTCATATCCTGAGTAATCTACGCGATTGAAACACTTTTTATATTATTATTTTGTGTATTTTAATATAACTAAATACGTCTTGTCAACTCTCGTGGCGGACTGCCAAGTCTTTCTTATTTAAACAGACTTAATCTCATAAAGTAATCAAATAACGTTGGATATGGCTGAACCGAAGAATCTCTATATTATCCCTGCCATTCATACTTCTTCATTGGTATAAATTTCACTCCCTATTGTGTTTCTACTTAAGAGATACTACATAGACAAAAAAATACAATATCTGACGAGTATCATTTCCGAGGGAGCGTCAATAAAACGGACAGCAAGTTTAATGTAACTCAGCTCTATTGTCTTCAGAAAATATTTCGTGATATTTCGGTTGCTAAAGAAAATTGCTTTAAGGCGAACCTTTCACCGGGGGAGGCAAACGCCAAAGAAAAGTTAAACCAATTATTTGGCAGTAAGAAATATCAAAGTGTTGTTGTAACGAAGTTATGGGTTCATTTATAGATTTCTCGCTTCTTGGCCATCTCCGATTCAATTCAATTAACATTGTCGGTGGGAGTTGAATGAGAAAGTGAACCCACCATTTTACATAAGCGTATGTACGGTAGGTATCTATTGGGTTTTTGGGATGCGATGGAACTTAGTTCTACCAACATGAGTCAACCAAACAATCAACAACACTACAATCTTACTAATCCTATATCCAATAGCCTTTTTTTTTTATATAGACGGGAAATCATCAAATAACTTCCCCCGCCCTGGGAGGGGCGGGAGGGAGTGTCAGACTTTTACTGACTAAAACCCGTCTATGTTCCTTCATGTGCCCTTTGCGTTTCGGGGGCGCGGTACCTCTTTCGAACAACCCGCAGATATCCAATAGCCTACCCTGCTAATATTATAAATGCGAAAGTTTGTAAGGTTTTTGAGGTTTTAAAGGGTTGAAAAGATCTATATGATATTTGGCACTGAGATAGATAGATTGTTGCAGCGTGGAATAACACTTAAAATACTTTTTATCCCGGAAAAAAATATGATTCCCGTGGGGTAATATGACACGGACATGTGTGAAATGTGACACGGACGAAGTCGCAGACAGAAGCCTGAATTATCAAGAAGAATCTCTTGATAATTAAATTATTACCTCGAACTAATTTAAAATGTCAAATGTGTTACATTACTATCTAGCAATAGCAGATCAGTATTATGTTCATTTATAACTAAAACTTAGAGGTAAAAATAATATTACTTAATCAACGTTAAATTTTCAAAATCGTCACAAATAGGTACTCCGAAAAATTTGACGAGGGCTAGTTCCTTTTTGACGGAACCGCCCCGTATTATTCAAAAGTATTATATAAATATAATAATGAACCCTTTCATCTTATGGTGTACCCATTTAACGAAGAGGCTATTGAATTACGAATTCAAACAAATACAACGACAAAGTTATTCCCATTGAATCATTTGAATTTTCAATCTACAAAACGAACAAGGTTCTAAATTCGATTACTCGAGTCAAGATTGAATAAAAAAAGAAGAATTAAAACCTACGCTAACAACGCAACATTGTGATTAAAGTGAAAAATTAGACGGAAAATTCTCTCCTCTGTCAATCTTGGGTTCCACTTTGTAACGGTGACGAACCATTCGGGTGTACAGAACCCTTGGACGAACTTGGACAAAAGTTTTATTTCGTTATCTCCCCTGAACGGAACACGAATTGTACAATTTTGATGACGCAATCCAGTTTTCCAAGTCCTATGTATTTTCTTGTTCTATTTTTGAAATGGGTGTTGAGCCGTTTTTCTAAACCACCGCAAAGGGCGTGAACCCTAAACCTAGTTTCGCTAAGACTTGACGAAAATAGTTCAAATACATGTCTATATAATATACGTTTCAAAATTGTATAAAGATCTGTTTGGAATTTAGAATACTTTACAAATTGATGTGTGAATTGGTATGAATTCCCACTTACCACGTTCATCCGTCAACATAGTCAACATTCATTATCTCGACACCACCACTTAGGCAACACTAAAATTTTGACCTAAAAAAAAAGTAAAATAAAAAAGTTTCTAGTCCACCCCGAAACAAATTCACTTGTACTCTCTATATTGTAATTGTCCGTAGCCAGTAATAAACTTTGAATTTGAATATTCGAAAAAAGAATTCCGAGCGGAGTGTGAGCGATGCGATCGGGCCGCGCAGACGACCTACCCCCGCGACGTTTCAGTGAAGACTGAATGGTACTGAAGCTGAAAATCTGAAATATTTGACGGTCCCAGTGGACAGCCACCCGCTGTCGTGAAGATAAGTCCAATAGTACTTGCTCTAAGCTGATTACGAGGCTTGTTTCAGATATCTCTATCTTCAATGTTCAGTTTTAAGATTATAGACACCTTTAAGTAGCCGTTAACGGATTGTTTGGGACTGTTACTGAGCGTTTATTATTCTTAATAGGGTTTATTTAGGTATTTACATTCTGGCTGTCATAGTTTTGGAGATTAGAGAGCTAAATGGAAACGACATTCAATATGTCCAGATGGTTAGTTTATACTGTTTGATTATAACCTTAATCTTAACGACTGTTTAGTGTGTTATAGTTAGTATTCGCTAACTCTATAGAGTTAAAATCTATGAACACTATAGTGTTCATAGATTTTAGTGTCCAATACAGTTTTACCGATAATAACCGACCTTATTACCCAAACATACATTGTTGCACTTAGCACCAAGGGCTCAGCAAGATTTTTCATACACCTAAGTATACGAAAATTCTTGCTGAAATATACTATCGTGGTTGTAACTGAGTAAAGTTCATTGCAAAGAAGGATATCATACTTATATCTAGGATTATATGTATATATCTATAGATATTTATCTTACTCTGTTGTACAATATTATATCTGGAACAGTAGTTATATTTTTCGCAATTTTAGGACTCACAAGTAAAAATATGAGTTTGCGCAATCCGACTTCCTATTACTATTATAAATACGAAAGTTTGTGAGAATGGATGTCACTCTTTTACGCTTAAACGGCTGAACGGAATTAGCTGAAATTTGGCACACATGTAGTTATTGATCCAACTTCACACATAGACTTTTTATCCCTTTTTGTGTTTCGGATAGTAGTATTATAAGTATTTTCTGTGTACCAGGGTATAATTTTGGACTTTGGCTTAATACTGGAGGCAATTCTACTAACTTTTAGGAACGATCGCAATCTAAACTCAGTCTCAATGTGCCAAAACTGTTTCTAATTTTATTTATTTGCACTGCATCGTTAGCCCAATAGTTCTAAGCACGACTGCTACGCAAAAGGTTCTGGCTTCGATTCCCCAGGTCGAGCAAAGTTTTATTAGGTTTTTCTATGAAATTCTCAGTCGCAGCTCGGAGTTAGGTTTTGTGCCCGGTTACTGGCAATAGGCTCGACCCCTATTATATGGGACTTAAACATACTGGTGAACTGTGAGTGTAGTGTACATTGACATACCTTTACCTAACGAGGAATAAAGGCGTGATGGTATGTGTGTCTCTAATTTACCAATTTTTTAAATTGAATGTCACTGAATTGAGATTGCGACTATATCTAGAAAGTGGTAAAATTATCCTTTTGGACCCTACGCAGAAGAAATTATCGGTACTAACAATTCCTGATTATATTCGTTTACGCTCGTACAATAATTTTCACCTGCCATGTTATATCGTCACCATCTTTAGTTGACTGGTAGGAAATACCTAAGGCATTAAGTCGGCTTCTGTAACTTTTCTTACATACAATTTAAATTAACAAATATTGTAGGTGCTTAAAATGTACATACCTATTTCTACCACGATAACGTGCATTAATAGGGTTTGGGAATGCCGGATACTGTTTATTTTTCTCTTAAAAGACTTTTCATGGACACAGACATCAAACGACATTATACTCGTAATACGTAGGTATAATGCCCACCATTTTTAGGGTTCCGTACCCAAAGGATAAAACGGGACCCTATTAATAAAACTCTGTTGTCCGTCCGACTGTCTGTCTGCCACAAGAGTGTATCTCAAGAACCGTGCACAATTAGACAGTAGACATTTTCACAGATGATGTATTGCTGTTGCCGCTATAACAACAATTAATATTAGAATTAAAATAAATATTTAAGGGGGCTCCCATACACAAACGTGATTTTTTTGCTCGTTTTTGCTCGATATTGATAACGGCAACAGGTAGACGCTTCAGAAAATCCAGTTATATAATCACTTTAAAAATAAATAATTAAAATAAAACAAATATTTAGGGTGAGCTCCCATGTAACAGACATGTTTTTTTTTGCTGTTTTTATAGATACGGAACCCTTTGTGCGCGAGTCCGACTCGCACTTTAGCGGTTTTTATACTCAAGGTTGCCAGGTTGTATAGGCACTCCTAAAAAACAATGGCTCTATAGAAATCGATTCTTTGTAGTACTAAGATCAAGGGCGACATACTCCATAAGATGTGAATCTCGTGAGCAAGGTTTTCTTAGGTTTTATTAAAAGCGACGTTTTTTATTGGTAGAGGTAACCAGAGCTTTCTTTAGTTTCCGCGGAACTTGTGAAAAATAGTTTTTCCTCGTATTTATAGAGTACAAATTGTTTTAATATTATTTACTTTCTTAACCTCTTTCTTTTAAAACAACTGTCTTAAGATTGTGACTCCCTTAATATTGAATACAGTCGGTGTGTTCCGTAAAAAATCTCTTAAGTGGCCTTGATGTGAGCAATCATCCCACCAACTGATGCTAAGAATTAACAACTCATCTCAATGTCACTTCATCTAAATTAAACGAGGGTGATTTTGACATAACTGCTGATCAGTAGTTGGTTTATTGGTCACGGTCTCGAGTTTTATGTTCAGTCCCAAGGAGGCGTGCACTTCACTTTTTGTAATTAATTTCATCATATTATACTGTTCTCAATACAGTGAAACAAAACATCATAAGGGGACGCCGCGCCTAGATCCAAAAATTCTTTAATTAAAAAAATCCTTGCCCTACCCTGGGAATTTCTCCTGTATCGTCGATGCGTTTACAATCATATAAATTCACATACACAGCCAGACACAGAACAACTATTTGCAGGTTATACCAATATTTGCTTCGTGTAGGAATCAAAACCGCGATACGCAGCGTAGCAGCCCATCGCTCAGCTACTGCGCCCACCCTATCGTATGTTTAGTTTTAGTATCTACCATACTGTACTGCGCCCTCATGGTGGATTGTTGTCGTGACGGCCCAGTGGTTAAGGCGCCCGCCTCTTATGCTGAAGGTTGTGGGTTCGCAACCGGGCACGGGCAAATACCAATGTGACTTTTTCTAATTCATATATACTTTCTAAGTTTATCTTGGACATCACTGGCATCGGTAATCATGTCAGAGGCCCTTGAGGTGGTTTAGAAACTCTGACACTAGGGTGTGTGGGGTCTTTAGACCTTCCTGCTCACACGATAAAGAAAAAGAAAAAGATGGAGGATTCTGACTCCCCCCTTCTCACAAAAGAAGCCTGTATCCCAATAGTGAAAACATTTTCGACGAAGTAATAATTTAATTATAATATTGAATACAAATCACCATGGAATACCAATGACATTTTTTATACAGATTACCATAATTATGTAATTGGATTTCGACAGTTCAATTGCCTATAATTGGTTAATCCTCGAATCCTCGTTAACATATTGCGTGCGATGCCGCAGTGTCTAATCCCTAGATTAGGTACCATGCAAGGATTCTAATATCTATGTTACTGATACATTATAGGCAATAGGATTATTATATAAAATAAGTGAGTTATTTATAGGGGACGTTATGCAGACGTTTAGTATTTTCTTAGTCCTATTGTTTTGGTCGGTTTCTACACGTAATAGAAGCATATCTACATGGAACAATTGGTATTATAGATATTGTTTTGCCTATAGTAGTTATGGATACTAATTTGTAGATAAGTAAGATGTCACTCAGTTTGTCACTGAATAAATCCGGTGGGTAAAGCCTCTGATTAATAAAGGCAGCACGTATTTTAAAAATAAATGGCAGATTTTTAATTGCCCCGTTGGTCTTGTGGTCTAAGCGCGACTGGTGAGCGTGGGGTCTTGAGTTCGATTCCCAGGTCGGACGAAAAGTGTTATTGCATTTTACCATTAGCAATTTCTTAGTTGGCCTGGGTTTCGAGACACCCCCGTGCCTCGGAAAGCACGTAAAGCCTTTGGTCCCCGCAGTCATTCGTAGATCTTTGACAGTCGTGACGGATAGTCAGAAGCCAAGAAGTCTGACAACCAGTCTAACCAAGAGGTATCGTGTTACCCATTAACTGGGTTGAGGAGGTCAGATAGGCAGACGCTCCGTGTAAAACACTGGTATTTAGCTGCATCCGGTTAGACTGAAGCCGACCGAAACATAGTAATAATGCACCAAAAAATATGCACAACAAGCTTTCTAATTAAGTGGCAAGTAATCATCCGAAAAGAACTAGGTAACGCATAACCCTTCTTTGCAATACGGTAAAAATAGATCCGGAAAAAGGACTCTAAAAACGCATATCGCCGCAATTGCAAAAAAATATGGATAAGTAGGTACTTGCAGCTTTTCATCATTCATTTTACAATTCTCTTATTACATAGCTGGTATTTTCCGTGGAACTTTTTGTATGGACCACTGACACAGCCAGTTTGAAACATGGGAGCTCCATGAATAATGGGCAAAGTTGAAAGAGTTTAAAATTGAACTGTCCGTATTTCGGTTGAATATTAATTTCGTGGATTCTAGTTGGCATTCATAATGAAAATTAATGTTAAAAATAGTACTCAAAGTGATAAATTTGTTCAACAGAGGATTGTGGTCTTCTGGTTTTGGGAGGAAAAATTGTTTGAGTTATGAGGGCATTTGAAATTCGAACATGGTGTCGTTTAATGTAATTTTTCAATTAACATGCGTTCTAGTTCTCAAGTTTGTGATAGTTTAAAAACAACAAACTTTAATTTACTTTAGAGACTATTTACTAAAAAAAACTTTTAAACAAAAAAAAAACAACCGCCTTCAAAAACTAAAAAGTGAAAAATAACTTTAGCTTTGGAAGTCGGTGGCTTTGTTTCTGTTTGTTGTTTTGTATTGCCACCGACTTCCAAAGCTAAAGTTATTTTTCACTTTTTAGTTTTTGAAGGCGGTTGTTTTTTTTTTGTTTAAAAGTTTTTTATTTTTTGCTTTTTAGTATCAACTTTCTGTCATCCAAATCCATGAAGTAACTGTCATACTACGTAAATTAACTTAACACCACTAAAAAGTGATAAGAAAGCAGAATACTTATGCGATTTCGTTTACTTGGAGGACAAATTTTCGAATACTACTGAATATATCTGTGTTACCCTTTCGAGTGTACACGCGTGATTTTATGTTGTGTGATGGTGTAAACAATGCTTAGATATGCTATAGCAACAATCGCGGTTAATCTGCTGTTATTTATTGAAGAGTTCCCTCGATTTCTACAAGATCCCATCATCAGATATTGAAATGGTGACAATGGGACCACACGGGAAGCACCAGCTTTCAAATAAAAAAAGAATCATGACAATCGGTACACCCAATCGAGAAATTCAAGGTAACAAACATAAAAAAAAAAAAAAAAAAAAAATACAGTCGAATTGATAACCTCCTCCTTTTTTTGAAGTCGGTTAAAAAATAGTCTGTATTGGTTTTATGTGAACAATTAATACAGGGCTACCTACATAATCTAATGCGGCTGTTCACGACTAATATAGTCAGCGTTAATTATGACAGTACCGCTGCTACACGGCAACAATTGGGCCGTAACTGTCTTGGAATTGCAACCGTGAATACGTCCTTTTTCTTCTTTTCATTATAAAAAATAATTAACCCACACGATTCGAAGTACTAATTTAAATGACAAATTATCACAGCTTGTAGATTTTTACTTTCTGATACTCCAAAAGAAATATCGATGCACTTAATCATGTTCTACTATCACCAACATTATACGTAATAATAATTTACAAGGGTCTTTCAGACTCAGTTCAGTAGTTCCGGACATTAGCGCATACAAACAAACAAAACCTTCAGCTTTCAAATATTAGTATAGATAGTTCTGTCTTTGACAACCTCCAAACTATCCAGTTATATGTAAAATATTTAACATATTCACAAATTGAACTCCACTAAAACCAAGTCCCAGTCAAAATGGCATAACTTAACTATGAATATGTCACCTTAATTAATAAAATTTGCATAACAATCGTATGCAATATAGTACCTATGTTTGGTATTCTAGCGTAATGGCAGCGTCCCATGAGATATAATTAATAATTGTTTTATGCAAATCAGCACCCCTTATCTTTGGTGAGACTACATACGCTTCTGTATGGAAGTCAAACGAGGGCTTAGTTAATTGAATTAAGCACAAAATTGTGCTTAAATGCTTAATCCGTTAAGGTGAATAAATATAAATATGAAACGTGGGATTTGAAACATTTTGGACGGACTCACATTCCTTTTTGGATTAAAACTTTGTTTTAATAAAAAAGCGCTCAGTTTTATGAAAAGGAGCTTGCATACTGACAAAAAATATATAGCGTAATCCTAATTGAAATATCATTGCATTTCGTTGAAGTGAAGTTGGTAGAACCGAAATGTGTTTTAATACGTTTGTTTGTATATTCATCTAATAGTGTAGATATAAATAATGCTAATAATAGCAACTTATTACTGTCCCACAGTCAGAGTCAGTGCTTGTACCGTCTGTACGGTTTGTACCGTAGAGCATTGATCATCACGTTTGTTCAAGTCGGATTAGCAATTTCAGACTCATAATCATTTATGTAGGTACCCAGGTTTCTTAACGATGTTTTCCATCACCTATGCCAATGATGTCCAAGATAAACTTAGAAAGTAAATATAAATTTAAAAAAGGCACATTATTGGTAACAAATCTCGCGCCATACAACTGGGCCATCACGACATTACAAAACTGACAAAAATAAAAGAAAAAAAATAAAATAAAAATTGTTTTCTTCACCAAAAACAGTTGTTACATTCTGTAACATTCCAAGAAGTTCAAATCACTGAACAAGCACTTATCATCAAAGTATTAATGAAGACTTAACGCAGCATTTACAAAGATAATTAAAAAGCTCCGAGTATTCAAACACTTTACAGGCAATGAATTTTAAACGAATCATAAAACAACAATAAAACCAGTTAATTGTTAAACTTATTGGCTTTTCTAATTTCCTTCTTCGTTTATCTTTTTAACGAATTGATTCAGAAGTGAAGAAGAATTATTTTGGGTGCACACACGATGCGACTATGATAGATAAACAATAGATAACCGGGTAAAAATATACTTAAGAAAGTTGAAAGTTACATGTTTTCTTCCCATCAAAGCGAAATATTTTTTTTCTGGACCATACATGGCTCTAACTTTTTTACATTATATTAAAAAATACCCCTACGAGGACCATAAACTATTTATTGTTTGCGTAATATTGTGCCAACATTATTGTGACGAGTGATTTTTCACACCAAAAGTAAAAGTCAATCTCACCCAGCATTTTTGCTCAATGTTGCTCAGTTTGATAACTACTTAATACTTAGTTAACGGCTATGTGGTGGTTATGTGTCTAAGTTATCTACACCTTGTATAGGTAAAAACGTATACTTATTGTCATATTATTACAGACCGCCCTAATAATGGTCAAAAAAGTGTAGGCAGCCTAGATTCTCATACAAAAACTTTATCACCTAAAAACCTCCGAACCCGACCGAATCCTTCCGATCCTCACCGACCACCGTCAATACTTAATCGAAGAAAGGGATAACGCAAACCACTGGACAGGTACTAATGCAGGACAAGTGTGCTAAGACGCATGTTCGTCGAGCTGAATAATAGGGAACAGTTCGACAAAGTCGACAGAACGAGTTTAAATCGCTCCTTTGCGTTAGGCCTTAGAATAGAGAAGTTCGATTTTAAATACAAAACATCAATAGAACAGAATTATCGAGGCAGTTTATTCAGCGCCTTTTGTTTGTTTGTTTACTCTAGTAATTACGAGAATTTAACAATTCTTAGCTTGTTTGTCAAATCCATTAATTAAATTATCAGTAACATAAAGATTTTTATATAGATATACGAAATAGTAACTATTAAATCAAATCTTTATAAAAATTCTACTATCATACCTGTATTCCTCGAAGGGCAAGGCAAAGGACTACCAATGTACACCCACAGTTCACCGGTATGTTTAGGTCTCATGTAATAAGGGGCGTGCGTATTGCTATTAACCGGGCACAAATCCTAACTCTGAGCTGCTACTGCGAATTTCATAGAAAAAACCCAATAACACTCTTTGCTCGTCCTTGAGGTCGAAACTAAGACCTCCACGTGCGAGGCGCTCTTAGTACCAATAGGCTAACAAGGCAGTTTCTGATGGAATATTGTTTTATTATTGCATTGTTTATAATGCGTTATAGAAGGCGCATTTATAGAATTAAGGAAAACCTGTAATAATAGAAGTAAGATAGAGAGAGAAATAAACAAATAAGAGAAAATAAATACTAAGTAAAATGCATGCAATATAATACGCGCGGCTCTTGATCTATCATAGTTTATTAACAACCCGAACTTCAACACAAATGTGCTAAACTCACTCATTAATACAATCCCTTGTCAGTTGCCAAGTTCTAATGATAACGTTATCTGCCCTAATTAGAGACAGCCTTCAAGGTAGGGTGTGCGTATTAATCAATGTCCGTTACATCGATGGAATAGGGGCTGGGGACTTTGGGACATTGACTTGAGGAGATGGTTACCTTATTGCCCATTGGTTTCAACTGAGCCCAGTCTGCTAATTGTTCCACGAAGTTTGTTATCAATTTGCGTGCGGCAATTGTTTTTGGACGGACATTTCAAGTGTGTTTGTTTTGAATGCTAATTTTAGTCTTATCATGTGGGTAGCTAAACTTTTTCGTGATAAAAAGGGTAGGTACCTAAGTCTATACAGGAAAAGTTTTTAACCAGTGCGTACATTTTTTTTGGTAGTTCAGTGTCAGTAATAGAAAACATTTCCGTGCTTAGTTAAAAAAAAAAAAAATAATTTCATCCTTATCCGAGTTTGAAATAAGCAAAACATGGACATAATCTATTCGCCATACTATCAATGAAAACTCGCGGCCGCAGCCCAGGCGCATGGCTGGGGTGAGGCGGTGGGGAATGCGCTAACGCCGAGTGACAATAAAATATGGTTTTTAAGTAAACATGTTTCGTAAGCGATAACTTTTTTTTTTAGTACTAAGACATATCAAAATAAAATATACGTGTTTAATAAAACGTGTTGAAGTTTATTATGGCAAAATTTACGCACTGGTTAAAAATTTTTCCTGTATAATTTAAAGTGTGGGTTTTTCGTGTACCTATCTCTACATAGCATAAAACAAAGTCAGTTCCCGACGGCTGTCCCTCTGTACACTTACAACTTACAAACTATTATTTATTTATTACAATAGGTTTCCTACACTTATTTTAATAAATAAATAGTGAAAAATAGTTTGTCGTTTTAACGCTGTAACGGATTTTAATGCGGTTTCATCAATAGATCAATAGTTCGAGAGGAAGGTTTACATGCATGCAATAATTTTAAGGTATTACATATTACATGCCGGATAAAGTGACTTTGTTTTTCCCAAATAACAAGCCAAAAAAAATACAGTACCTACGTTTACATTCAATTTATAAATAAAATATAAATATATCATCACGCCTGGATTCCCTGAAGGGTTAGGCAGAGGTGTACCAATGTACACCCACAGTTTGCCGGTATATTTAGGTCCCATGTAATAGAGGGCGAGCCTATTGCCATTAACCGGGCACAAATCCAAACTCCGAGCTGCTACTGAGAATTTCATTGATAAACCCAATAACACTTTTTGCTCGACCCGGGAATCGAACCCAGGACCTCTAGTGTAGCAGTCGCGCTCAGGACCACTAGGCCAACGAGGCAGTGAACGAGGCATTCAATTTCGCAAGAAATATAACACCCAAAATGTTAGAAAGCAATAATAAAATCTGAAATCTCGCCCTTTCTCTAAATTTAGCACCAAAACATGCTGTCCAAAATCAGCAGGGGACACACGATAAAAAATTAACGCCAACATTGTAAGGCGATGTCCGTTCGTGTATACCAACTGCGTCAAAATAAAATATTAATACTGCAGTCATATCAATGGGCGTTTGGCTGGAAAAATGATATAAACACCGACAGGACAGCTGTTAAGGCTGCTTTATATATTTACAGAGTAAAACGGAGCATCGACACGTATTTTTTTGTGATACTAATAATCTATTTACAACCGAAAAATGTTGTGACGGCCCGCCTTTCATGCCAGAGGCTGGGTTTGCAACTGGGCACGGGCAAGTACCAATGTGACTTTTTATATTTCATAATTACTTTTTAAGTTTATCTTGGACATTACTGATATTGGTGGAGAAAAACATCGTGAGGAAATCTGGACTTATAATTATGGCAAAAAGAAGCGTGAAATCGCCAATCCGCTTTGAGCAAGCGTGGTGATCCATGCTCGTCCCTTCTTTGTATGAAAAGAGGCCTTTGACTAGCAGTGAGACAGTGGCAGGTTGATATCAAAAAACATCGGAAGTATGGCTTGATTGAACTTAGTTCCGACTGTTATAAATGCGAAAGTTCCCATATTTGGCACACGTCACCATAGTAGTTTAGGACTTTTGTTTGAATCCTGAAATGTATGCAGACGAAGTCGCGGCCATAAGATAGTACCTACTTATTAAACATTCAGTTATGTATTCCCTTAAGAATTCATGATAAAATGGACTTACTGCAGAAATTATAATTAAAGACAGACATGGAAAGTCCTTTTCAGCAAAAAAGTTATTTTAATTAATTAAACTTGATAACTTAAATTCAAACTTTCAATATTAATAATTTCATTTTCAGAGTTTCATCTGCATTTAACTGGACACCTCGAATATTATAAATTAAAATAGTGAGAATTGTTAAGTCAAAATTTGATTTTAACTTTTTAATGAAATCGTCTGTCAACTGCCCCGTTGGTCTCTTGGTCGCAAGTGCAACTGATGAGCGTGAGGTCCTAGGTTCGATTCCCAGATCGAACAAAAAATGTTTTGGGTTTTTTCATTAGGAATTTCTCAGTAGCAGACCGGAGTTGGGAAATTGGTGGTGCGACACCCCGAGTTTTTGACACCCCCGTGTCTCGGAAAGCACGTAAAGCCGTTGGCCCCGGCTGACATTCGTAGATCTTTGACAGTCGTTACGGATAGTCAACAGCCGGGAAGTCTGACAACCAGTCTTATCAAAAGCTATCGTCTTGCCCAGTAACTGGGTTGTAGAGGTCAGATACTCAGGTCTCTCCATGTAAAACACTGGTATTCAGCTGCATCCAGTTAAACTGGAGACCGATCCCAACATAGTTGGGAAAAGGCTAAACAGTTAGTGAAGAAACCGTCGGTCACCGCACGATAAAGTGTCAGTCAGCTTTAACGTGAAGTGACCGGGTGACGCCGATCCTCCAGTAATTACTCACGTAAAATCCGTACTTTCAGCTTGTAGGCCTAGCACTACGCGTATTTGATACAAGACGATTTTTTTTTATAGGTACTGGAAATGCGACTGTCATAGATAGTGTGTAGGTCTGTTATTGATTGTAGTATAATTATGTACGATAAACACAAATATTTAAAACCTATACGGTCAGTTCACACCGAGAAAGCGACGCGACGCGACACTGCGCACACTTTTTAATAGAGCGACTCAAAATATGTATTACTTTATTTTATACAAGATAAGATACACCATTTAAACTAAAAAAACACAACATTTTCGTATTGTAATTCATATGTACTTTCTAAGTTTATCTTGAATATCACTGACATTGGTAATCATGACAGAGGCCCTTCAGGCGGTTTAGAAACTCTGACACTAGGGTGTGTGGGGTCGTAAGACCTTACTCTGATCACACGATAATAAAGAAAGAAAGAAGACTAAACAAATGCAAAACGGCTAATTCCAATTTTAAAACTGATCGAATGTATACGTTGGGTTCACTCTGCGCGCTTGTGATTGGCTCTCAGGTTTACGGTCAGCAAATTAAACGGCCGGACTGTTTTCAAGCCGTTAACTTAATCTGTTTCGACATTGTCATTGGAACCTGATCATAATAGGACCTAAATATATCAAAAATTCTTACGATACCTTTGTGAGTACAAAAATGGGTCAAGATTTGTTTGGCAAACATAAATAAAACTAATTTAGGTAATGGTGAGGATCTATTCTCAATTAAATCCCATGGGAATGGTATTAGATGATCAATGGAGTTGTAGACTTTGAGACGGAAGTTGAAGATGAGAGATATTCATTCGAAAAAGTACTGTAATAGACACGAGCGTAATATATATAATGCCATCACGCCATCACGCCTGTATTCCCCGAAGGGTTAAGCAGAGGTGTACCAATGTACACACAGTTTGCCGCATACATATATATAATGCCTTTTTTTTAATAAACGTTGGAATTTCTCTTGTATCGTCGAAGCGTTTACCAACATATAAGCTCACGTACCTACATAAACAGCCAGACCCCGACGGATTAAGTGCCTGTAAGCAATACCTAAAAATATTTGTTCCATGCGGGAATCAAACCCGCGACAAGCAGCACAGCAGACAAAGCGTCAACCATATCGTCAGCTTAATTCAAAACTCAACTCGATTTCAAACTAGCTGTGTTTTGCAGTTCTGCATGAATTCCATTTTTTTGCCCGGTATCTTCGCGGGCGTATGCTTCTGACTGGCTGGTTAGACTGACTGGTTAGGAAACAAATACATATATACGAAGAAATATTCCTTTTTATTAAATAGATATAGATTGCATCATTTTAGCAAAGAAAATCAGCTAAATCTAGCTTCTCTTTCACAGATGAAAGCTGTGAGATATCAATGTTATCTCGGTTCTATCCATTTAACAAATTACTGATGTTTGTCAATAAAGAGTAACTACCTATCCAACTGTGACTGAACACGGATTCGAAGTAGTCCTTTAACAAATTGGTTTTGTTTTTATTTGCGTAACAAGCTTTTGCACTCGGTTTTGTTCGCGTGATGTTGATTGTCACGAAGTTTTTATTATTTACGTCGAACCCTAATTCATTTTTTCAAATAAAAGTAAGTTAAGCTTAAGTTGCCCTATAAAACATCAGATATCAGCCAATGAAAGCCTTATTAAAACCAATCCAGCCGTTTTGGAGATTATCAATAACAAACTCATTTTTTTTCTTGTTTAAGTGTCTTGTAAACTTTTATACTATTATTAATTTTGTAAATAGTTATCATCTTGATATTACAAACAAACATTTCAGTGTGGTTGTATAGGTTTACCCTCATTTTCAAAACTAAAAAAAAACGTTATAGCTACATTTTATTATTCTCTTTTATTTATTTATTTATAATACATAATATTATTTACATTTTTAAATATTAATAGAAAAAAAAACATTTAAAATATAAAAAATAGTAGCCCACCGGCGTCGGGAACAGGGTCCAAGCCACCGGGGGCTCCTGAGAAAGGAATCTCCTAACAATACGCGCCGTGTTTAGGAGTACCCTTGATCCAACCGCCCAACGAGAGCCTCCTTAGGTGTTGGTCGAGGCTCTTGGCCATTAAGCCATTGGCCGTCACGACTATCGGCACAATTATTGCCGTATTCACATCCCACATGTCGACAACCTCGCGAGCCAGATCAAGATACTTAATTTGTTTATATTTCTCAGCTTTCACGCGGTTCTCGTCATGCGGACATGTTATCATTATTATTACGTTTCTCAAGACCCCATGCACCGTTTGCCAGTAACCGTTAAAGAGTTCACTCTTTTTCAGATCAACTGAACCATATCAAAAATACAGAATTGTCATCATAAAAATCAATTACCAACGAATGTAAGTAAATAAAAGCTTTTAAAAATTAAATAACCGAAATTGAACCTACAGGCTAGCCAATAAAACCCACATCAATTGATATATCTTACCTAATAGGCTTTACAATCAATCGGAATGTTCACGAAAGTTAACGAGTTTTTCATTCCGATAGCTTTCCCGCAGGATATAAAAATAATTAAAACTTGGAATGACCTATTGGGTGGAGTTCACCCATGTTAAATGTCAACCCCTTAAATGTCGATGGACCCTTCAAATAGACGTGACAATGTAATCTGGGATTTGATGATGACTTTTAGAGAATGATTGCAAAGTTCAATAATGTTTTGGAAGTATTTAGTCGGTATTTGGTATATTTTAATAGGAAGACCTAGTTTTAATGACTACGAGTACTAATACTAGTTTACCGTATTTTTTTGAAAAGGTGAGGGTCCATGGAAGATTTTGAAACTACTTTGAGGTCATTTTCACCTTTCTTTTGTTTTCATTTAAGTGACTAAATTTTTGGAACGAATTTCGAAAATCATTTTTTTTTTAGAGGTCCTGGGTTCGATTCCCGGGTCGAGCAAAAAGTGTTATTGGGTTTTTCTATGAAATTCTCAGTAGCAGCTCGGAGTTTGGATTTGTGCCCGGTTAATGGCAATAGGCTCGCCCCCTATTACATGGGACCTAAATATACTGGCGAACTGTGGGTGTACATTGGTACACCTCTGCCTAACCCTTCGGGGAAAACAGGCGTGATGGTTATATATATATTTTTTTTTCCATTTTGACTTTGGGAGATGAATTATGTTTTTTTTTTTTAAAACAAAGATCGTGCACCCAATTGCAGGATCAGAGCAATTCCCAAAAAAGCGATGCAAAAAGTGAAGATGGGATCTAAAAAATGCGAAACCAACGTTTATTTTCTAAACAACAAAAAGTTCCAGAACATACATCGGTGTTTAACACAAAGATATTTTAAAAAATTTCTTTCGGAAGTTATTATCTAAGCCATCCACCTATAATTAAAATACATAATTATAATTAGATCATTAACATTAACGAGAATACTTTAATTCAGGGTTTACACATTTTCCCAGTTATGAAAGACAAGTTCGCCCACACAGATTCATTTCGCCCGTAACCCGATTTGTCGTAATAAAATATTCATAAACCGGACGAATGGGTTTTGCAGGTGCTACTAAAACGGTTCCCATATAAAAAATATTGCAGTAAAAAATGACTGACATCCACACAGGTGACATGACAGCTTTTATGATTAATATTTTCAGTTGATTTTTGTTAACAATGTTAAACAATTTGTCGTTTGTATTTTTGGTTGATATCGTGTTGTTTCTTTAATTACTTAATTGTTTTAGTATTCAATACATATCGCCTGCTTTCTCGACCTATCAAAGGCTTTTGACCTGGTTACTTATGTTGTGCTCTGGAAGAAGCTAGAAGAGGAGAAACTACCAGTAGGTCTCATAAACATTTTAAAATTCTGGTACAGTAATCAGTCAAACTCTGTACGATGGGCTGGAGGCTTTTCTCGTCCATATGAGTTGGAATGCGGGGTGAGGCAGGGAGGGTTGTGCTCACCAACGCTTTTCAACCTATATGTAAACGAATTGATTGATGAGCTCAGTAGCACCAGAGTTGGGTGTCACATTGACAGGATCTGCGTTAATAACATTAGCTATGCAGACGACATGGTGCTGCTGAGCGCATCAATTTGCGGCCTTAGAAGGCTGGTTAATATTTGTGAGGATTATGCTCAAAACCACGGGTTGTTGTATAATTGTAAGAAGTCAGAGGTCATGGTATTCGAAGCAGGTCGTAGAAACGTCCTAAATATGCCGCTGGTGTGGCTAAATGGAACGCCGCTGAAACGTGTTTCCATTTTCAAATATCTCGGTCATATATTAACACCTGCTCTTGATGATGACTCTGATATTGAGCGTGAGCGGAGGGCGTTGTCGGTAAGATCGAATATGTTGACTCGCAGGTTTGCACGTTGTTCCTTAAAAGTAAAAATTACTCTCTTTAGAGCTTATTGCACTACCTTTTACACGTGCAGCTTGTGGGCCAGATACACGCAGCGATCGTACAACGCCCTCCGTGTTCAATATAACAACGCGTTTAGGATGCTGGTGGGGCTGCCCCGTTTCTGTAGCGCATCAGGGATGTTCGCCGATGCACATGTAAATTGTTTTTACACAACTATGCGCAATAGGTGTGCATCACTGGTGTGGAGGGTGCGGGGTAGCTCCAACAGTATTCTGAATATGATTGCAAGCCGGCTGGATTGCACATACGTGAATCGCTGCGGTGCTATTTCTTACGGAATGACACGGGGGTGAGTCACGGTGCAAAATGGTGATGTAGTGGTTAGCTATTTTTATGTTTTTGTGTTTGTTCAATAATGTCACCTTTTTAACTAACATAGTTTTTAAGTTACACTAACAACATTGTTGAGTCTTAGTTACTTGTTTAAATGAATAAATTATTATTATTATTATTATTACATACATACATCACGCCTGTATTTCCTTGTAAGGTTTAGGCAGAGGTGTATCAATGTACACCCACAGTTCGCCGATATCTTTTTAGGTCCCATGTAATAGAGGGCGAGCCTATTGCCATTATTTGGGCAGAAATCCAAACTCCGACCTGCTACTGAGAATTTCATAGAAAAAATCAATAACACTTTTTGCTCGACCTGGGAATTCAATCCAAGACCTCTAGCGTAGCAGTCGCGCTTAAGACCACTAGACCAACAAGGCAGTCGAGAGAGTTCATAAATACTCTTAATATAATCTACTAGCGTATCATGGAACATAACCAATGACTCAGTAGTAAACCAGCTTCCAAATTGTTTTTTCTTAATCGATCCATTACTTCCGTAAAGACAATAAAAAATATTATAAACGGACAAACTTTACCTCTTTATAAAATTAGTACAGTAGTGCTATTCTAAAAAGTTCATTTGCAAAATCACTTCTGAATCCGCGGTGAGATTTTAGTTTAGTATTCTTTTGATTTTAGTTTGTAAATGAGTGAGTTCGACACTCTAGCGCCACCACGTGATGACGTAAATGAGAAGTGTTATATCGAGTGAGTATTTTGACGTTTGACTTTTAACATTTTTGTTATACACATTATTAACGGTCATACATGTATTGTCATGTACTTACATAAAATTTATGAAAAAATCTTAAAAAAAACATTTCTATATTAATTTTGAACAATGTCAAAAATCGTCCCATTTACTAAGCGTAGATAAATTAACCATCTTTGTGAAATAAACAAAAATAAAAACCAACAATATTTATTTATTCACAATCAATAAAACAGGCAAGGTTTTAATCACTGGTGATCTCTTCAATAGGCATTGATGCTAAGAAATTGATAATGTTCTTATAAATTCTCTTTGCAGCCAATTCCATCATGGGTCTGCCGAATTCAGTCGCAATTTGCTTCCAGTTTTCATTCAAGAAACCCAACATGATCTCACCTAGAAAGAAAAAATATGTTCAAGTTTATAAAACACTAGCTTTTTTCCACCTTCTTTGGTTACTGCTACGCTCTCGTATGTTATAGCGTGATGTAATAAAGTCTAAATACTATTCCTCATGAATCTGGCTGAATCTGGCTACTGTATGATAGCCAGATTCGTGATGAATAGTATAAAAAAAGTGATAGGTCCAGAGATTAGCGCGTTTACAAAAAAAAACTTCAACTTTATTAGTATTGATAAAAGAAGTACCTAAATGAGATGAGAGTGCAAAAGAATAGCTAATAATTGCCATTTGCTCCATCAGCTACAGTCGCAATGCCGATGAAAATTTCGTAGAACAAAACGTACATCCAATATTGAGAGAGTCCTTATCCATTTTTGAAGCCAGTTCATGTCCCAATTACATTATCTTTTAATGTTTGATTGTCTTAGAGTTTAACTAAAAAACGGCAAAGTTACCAAAGAGTCAAATTGGATTTTGAGGCTTATATTTTTATTTCAATTTCATCAAAGTAACGTTTTATATCAGTTAGTCTTACATCAAAAGATAATTGAAAAACCACAAGAAAAAATGTTTACTTTTCTAAAGTGAATATCGCAGCGCAATAGGCGATATGTGGCGCCATCTATTATGTTGGACAAAGATTAATTCTGCATCTATTGTCAACATTCGGTGGAATAGGTTGTTGATATTTGATCGTGAAACTCAATTTAAAATGCAAAGCTTTTCAAGTTTCTTTTTTACACAACTTTTTTTTTCGATTTGGTGAAGGTTGATAGAACGTTGGTTAAATTATATTAGAAAGGTCAAACTCCAGTGGAATTGTGAACAATGTCATGCTTTTGCATATTAAATTAAAAACCTTACACGGGAACAAAGCTAGTTCATTTATGAATTTATTTGTTAAGGTAAACTACGTGTACATTTAACATATTCCCTATTGTGTATTACAGCAGGTTTCCCTGTTCGAGTATACCTAGGATACGTATAAAACATGCGAACGGACGACTAAAAACATATCCAAATTTCTAAAAAGGAATGCCTCACGAAAACAAAAGTGTCTTTATTAAGTTTCTTTTTATTTTGTTTTAATTGTAGTGCTTAGGTGCTTGTCGGTTGCCTATAAAATAATAATCTCAGCCTGTTACTCACACACTGCAGAGCTTCAGGGTTTCTCAGAAGCCATTTATGCTTTTTATTAACTGCGCTTTGAATGATAGATGACGTCATCTAGCGACATCACAGTGCACTGCTGCAAAAGCCACACGGACGAATGCACCGCTGCATGATCCATTTGTCAGATATCCAAGGTTCCACGAACGAAAACTGAATATGACAAACTCGCAAGCGCGCGTAAGCTGCCATGATTAATTGATTGACTTATCAGCCACCACAATCACAACGGCTTACTAGCGCTTGCCAATTTATCACGTCAATTTTGAGTCGATATTCATTCGACAAATTGGAGATTAGTAAGTGTCCAAGTGAACAGGTGTATTGCGCATCAGCCGATCAGTAAGATATAAACAGTATTGCTAGCACTTGGCATCTAGTAAGCAAAACTGGATAGTTGTACTAGTCACCAAACGTGGCAGAGACAGGCCTTAGCTGTGTGCCTTCAACCTTAGGTATTCCAGAACATACATACATACACACCATCATGCCTGTATTCTCCGAGGAGTTAGGCAGAGGTGTACCATTAGAAACCCACAGTTTGCCGGTATGTTTAAGTCCCAAGTAATAGGTAGCGAGCCTATTGCCATTATCCAGGCACTAATCCTAACTCCGAGCTGCTACTGAGAATTTCATAGAAAAACCCAATAACACGTTGCACGACCTAGGAATCGAACCCAAGACCACTAGGCTAACGAGGCAGTCTGGCTGGTATTCCAGAAGTTATAGAAAAAGATCAGAGTTACTTACTAAGCTGCTTGTTCCCGTTGAACAAGTTGGTCAGATGATAGTGAGCGTTCTCCATGACTTCAAAATCGAAGTTGTACTTCTTTGGCTTGATGATGTCCTTTCCGTCAGCATTCTGGACCACATCGTAGTGAATGAACAGTTTGATTCTAAGATGTTCTGTAATAAAGATATGTTTAAGACTCCTTCTTCTTCTTTATCGTGTGGGCAATAAAATCTAATGACCCCACACAACCTAGTGTCAGAGTTTCTAAACCACCTCAAGGGCCTCTGACATGGTTACCGATGTCAGTGATGTGTAAGGTAAACTTAGAAAGTACATATGAATTAGAAAAAATCACATTGGTACGGCCCGTGCCCAGTTGTGAATCCACAACCTCGTGCACGTGAAGCCGTAACCACTGGGCCATCACGACAGTTAGAACCCCAAGGTGAATAAATAACGTAAAAAACGGTAATTTAAAAAACTAAAAAACCCGACTGCTATTCTTTAAAAATCCCTAAAACAAGATAAATTGTAGCAGTCGGGACCCATTCGGGACCATCTGCAATGTAATATAGGTATGTGCTCTCAATTCACTAATCCTCTATTTCTAGAATGGGTCCCGACTGCTACAATTTATCTTGTTTTAGGGATTTTTAAAGAATAGCAGTCGGGTTTTTTAGTTTTTTAAATTACCGTTTTTTACGTTATTTATTCACCTTGGGGTTCTAACTGTGACATTCTAGAAATAGAGGATTAGTGAATTGAGAGCACATACCTATATTACATTGCAGATGGTCCCGAATGGGTCCCGACTGCTACAATTTATCTTGTTTTAGGGATTTTTAAAGAATAGCAGTCGGGTTTTTTAGTTTTTTAAATTACCGTTTTTTTTTTTTTTTTTTTTTAGTGTTTTAAAAAAGAAATTAATATACCCAGTGTCACTCTCACAGTAAATACGAATCTAACGACACCTCTCAAGCTAAAATCCATCGAGCCGTTCAGCCTGCAGAGCGTGCCAAACAATTATACATACAAACATACATACATACATACATACATACAAACAAACATACCCTCGAAAAACATAACCCTCCTTCTGTCGCAGTCGGGTAAATAGTAAATAATTGAAAAATCGTGTATTCCGCCTACAAAAACGGTAACATATGATAAAACTAGCTTTTGCCCGCGACTTCGTCCGCGTGGATTAATAGTTCCCGTTCCCGGGGGATTTCCGGGACGAAAACTATCCTATGTCCTTTCTCGGGTCCCAGACTATATCTGTACCAAATTTCATTGAAATTGGTTCAGTGGTTTAGGCGTGAAGAAGAGACAGACAGACAGATAGACAGACAGAGTTACTTTCGCATTTATAATAAGTACGGATTACTGCTCATAGCATAGAGTTAATAAAAAATCAATGCTCCTTAATTATCGCAGGCGCTCCACCAAGAGAATTTTTGTAGAAGGTGCTAACAAGAAAATGCCTATTATACCTTTATATACAGCTTTGCTTATGACTATACAAAACTTATAATATTTATTTTATTAATCCCCGACTCTAAAACAGGTGAACCGATTTGAATGCTTTTTTTATTATTTAAAAGCAGGTTTCCTAGCGATTGAACTTAGATATGTATGTTATCAAAATCGGATCAGCCGCTTCTAGGTTATCAGCTCTTTTATTAGCTGCAGTAGGGAATTTTATACTTGTCGGGAGTTACATTAAAAAAAAATTGTTTCTTGTGTGTTTCAAATAATTTCTAAATGCAATTTGAGAACTAATCAACCCTCGAAGTTCTATTTTCTGAAAGTGTAACTTTGGTAGTAGTATTCTTCAATACACACACGATAGATCTTGTGAAAAAGGCAAAATCATGTACTTACTCAATTTCAGTTTCATTTCACCATCACCAGTGATTGGCAGGATCAAGATGCGTCCTCCAGCAGTGTAGTGACCCTTCACTGTGTTGTCCATGTGGAAATCAACGGAGAAGACTTTCTTTTTCGTGTCCCATCTGATAAAGAAGGAAAGGTTAATGGCATCTAATACGGGCTGACTTTTAATTCATCTTTCATATTTTAAGGGACAAAGGAAGGTGGTTCTCATAAATTCAAACATTTATTATGGAACCAATTCTAAAGTATGAAAAAAGAACATATCGCTCACCTAGTGGAATATTGGCACATCTGCAAAAAACGTGTAATTGAGTTTTTACCGCACAAGTGTTCAAAATTTCATAATCATAAGGTAAAATCGCAATTACACGTTTTTTGCAGATGTGCCAATATTCTACTAGGTGAGCGATATGTTCCAGCAAAAATACACTGCAATAGATCAAAATGTAAGGGGACTGCTGATTTTTGTTCAACTTTATAATCTAGTGGGGTAAACCATGAAGTTTTGGTTTGATGTATGTATATAATAAGCATTTCCAAGCGTCGCTTATAATGTCTAAACTCTCTACCTGCGTCTGTATTACTGAATGCATTAAATCCTAATCTTTTTAAAGTAATAGTGAAAAGGCTTCCTCTGAGTAAGCTCATTCCAGCTTCGGCTTTATCTTTGACACCTCTAACCTAGACTAGAGTCAAGAGCAAACCCATCTTGAGTTAAAAACAAAATAAACTCACAAACGAAAACCTTACAATTTAATAAAAAAAATCTGCTAAATGACCAGAAAAGGCTAACTTTAGACGTTTAGACCTGCCCAAAAGGAAAAAAACAACTGAAACACATACTGAACATCGTCAACAACGGAACTCTTCAATCCCTTCATGACGCCTCCTGTCATTGTGAACTGAAGCCCAGCTAGGTCAAAGGCTAGGTCTTCCATTTCCATAGGATCCATTGCATCAACGTTGTTCTCTGGCATTCCCGACATGAATATTGGTATCATCTGCTGGAACGCCGGTTTTAAACAGGCACCATCGGTGAGCTTGCATTTTTCTGTTGGTAAAACTGTGAACACAGAATTTGGTTATTCAAAGCCAAAGTCAAAGTCAAATTATTTATTTCAATTAGACTATTAAAAGGCACTTTTGACAAATATCAAATGTAATATTAGTCTTAATGACCAAGATTGTGGAATTTGTTCGAAAAAGTCACCGCGGCCCTGTAACGCAAACGGCATTAGGAGGAACACGGATGATTTTTTGTCAGTAAGAGTCTGACACTTCCTTCCATTCCACCCAGAGCGGAAAAAGTCATTTCATGATTTCCCAATCCTAAAAAAAGGCTTAGTGCAAAGTCTCGTGATTGTTGGATTGGTTTAACTTTTTTGATCACACTAGCTTTTGACCGCGACTTCACTCAAATTCGTTGTTAGTTGTAGTCTCCTACCTATAGTCAAATAGTTTGCAGGATTTCGTGTTTAATCAAATATGTGATGAGATAGTATAATAAGATAATATTATTATCTACTTCTTGGCGGTTGGTATATTCCCTATGGGATTGAGATGTATGGCACAAGTATATTTCACCAATTACCAAGACGTAAGTTACATGTTACTAGCGATTAATTGGAGACAAGTCTAATTTCGGGCTTCAGCTAAAAATTTCCTTGGTAATTAAAAAACCTCTCTTAGACTGTTCTCATTCCCAACATTTAATTTCTTCGCAACATTTATATTATACTTAATGTCACCTGTTTTTTTTTTCTGTCAAACCAACTGTCACTTGTCAGTTCACAAGAGAATTAAATAGCAACTAAATTGCCTCAAGAACAAGTCACGTTTTTTTTATTTCAAAAACCTCTCTCTCAAAATTCATCAGTCAAGCCCTATGAATTACAAATATAAACTAGACATAATAATTATTAAATATGGATTAGGTTTTCTAAATTTAAAATAATCTAATTTTTTTTTTGGGTTTGTTGCCTATTTTAACCAATACTGAGCGACACCTAAATTAATGCGGTAGCTTAGCGGTATTGAGAACGAACAGAAGACCAGATTCTAAAAATATACTAAATCCCGTATCAAATGGTTTTTATAAGAAAACTACCTATGTACGATGTCACTTATATTCAGTTACGTTTTTGGTTACTTGGTTCTTCGCCCACGTTGGTCGTAGCATAATTTTCTATACGTATAAACTTCCTTCTTGAATCACTGTACCTAATTGATAAAAACTACATAAACATCCGTTGCGTAGTTTAAAAGATTTAAGCGTACAGAGGGACAGACGACTGGAATGACTTTGTTTTATACTATGTAGAGATCCGCATATGAAATTATCACAATAATTAAGATAAAACTGTTATAAATAATTACATCTTGCACGTAATAAGATGTCATATCACTTACCAACTAATGTCTCGCTCTTAGAAACTAATTGGGTCCATTTATAAGTAAAAAGAAGAATCGTTTATATAAATTATGTTCTATTACTCATGATTACAGTATAAAATGACTTGGCAGTATTATAATAATTATGCTTATTTCGTTTTTGTTTTAAAAACAATTTTTCTTGATAATATTTCAGTAATTTTGGAAGGTCACTGTACACTTGAAGACATGCATTACATAATTTTAAAATAAGCCTAAGCATGTTTTAATCTTTATATAATAGTTTTTTTTTAAGTATTCATTTGAGTCTAGTCTAAGTAAATGTCCTACACACAGATATAAGAAAGAGGGTCCTACACTTTTTTTACGATGCTATATCATCAAATTACTTCATTAAGGATAACATTCACATACAATCACGCCTGTATTCCCCGAAGGGTTAGACAGAGGTTCAAAGTACCAAAGTTCATCCACAGTTCGTCGGTCTGTTTAGGTCGCATGCAATAGGGGGCGAGCCTATTGCCATTATGGTAAGACAGAATACCGAGGCTCAATTCTTAACTCCGAGCTGCTACTGAGAAATTCATGGAAAAATCTAATAACACTTTTTGCTCGACCTGGGAATGGTACCCAAGACCTCTAGCATAGCGGTCGTGCTTACGATCATTAGGCTAACGGGGCAGTTGTTATTAAAATCGGAACTGTATTTCTCGTATTAGGAGCGCACTTACAGACACACGGACAATGGAACATTGGGTTTTATAGCACGTAAAAATTAGAAGAACCTAATTTTAAAAAATAGTAGGTAAGACCATTGTAGAAGAAATAATTATGTAAATGACTATTCTAACAATAAGAGCTGCAGTTGTTGTTCAATGCAGCGGATATTTCAAACGTTATACAAAGAAATTAATAACTCATTACACTGACACGTTAATGAAATAATTCGCCTATAATAGGTAGCTACGTGACATAGTTTAATGCTGTTATGGATCTTGTTTATCATTAGTAAACTATTAATTGTGTCCCCAAGTGCCTAAAGTCATACTCACATTGTGCAAAAATGGTCATGAGAGATAATTTTTGCGTTGATTTTCTTTCTAAATAAGATCGATCAATGGATATCGTAAATCAAATCATCATCATTAATCAATCATAATTTTATTTTTCTTGCTGTATAAAATTAAACTAATTCGCTTGAATACTCGTAACACTTTTTAGTCGTTTCGCTCGAAATTTATTATCTAAATCGAACACTTTTACGTTAGTTTACATGATTACACGATTGGATGATAGAGATGGACAATTAATTCATTAAGCTTGAACCGTATTATAATTATATTCCTAGTAAGAAAGTGATGAATATAAAATAATTTACTTAATCCAACTGGTACTTCCAGACATTAGAGCGTTTGAACAAACCGACACCAAAAAGCTCTTCAGCTTTATTATATTAGTATGGATTCATATTTCTTCAATGTATTTGATTATCATAATGATGTGCGTATCCTCGTAGAGTCACGTACGCCAAAATTGCAAGAACACTAATGACCTAACAATTAATTAGAAAACCATTAATGTAAGCCAAATTACATATAACTTGATTGACATTGCGAATAATTGTGGTGTTCATAATGCAATCAATTGATAGGTATCTATCGTAATGATTGTAATTTTTGCTGACCTATTTTATAATATACTATCACGCCTTGTATTCCCCGAAGGTTAGGCAGAGGTGTACCAATGTACACCGACAATTCGCTGGTATGTTTAGGTCCCATGTAATAGCGGCCGAGCATATTGCCATTAACCGGGCACAAATCCCAACTCGGAGAGACTGAGAATTTCATAGAAAAACCCAATAACACTTTGCTCGTCCTGGGAATGAAACGCCATGGCCAACAAGCTAACGTTCCATCTGATGTGACATGGATACCACCGCCCATAGACATCTGCAATACCAGAGGCCTCGCAGATAGTAGTAGAGTTCTTTGTGAAGGAGCTCGTCCGGGGAAGTACTACTACCATACCTAGTATTGCCGCAAAGCAGCTTTGCTGTGTTCCGGTTTGTAATAACAGACACATGAGACATTTCAACTTTGTCTCTGGGATGGCAATGCATTTGCAAGGTCTCTGGTATTGCAGATGTGTATAGACCTGATGTTAAGTAGTCACTTAACATCAGGTGGGTGGCGGGCTTGTTTGCCATCCATAAAAAGGCATAAAAAAATGATGCGCTGCTGTGGTGATCTCTCTCAAGTGCTTGTTATTGCTGTGCTTGCAATTATACCACCGTCAACTCGATATTAAGTATTTTGCAAACTGTTATTAAGTTCATAATAATTATAGGTTTCATTTATCCTTATCATCCAATCAGTATAATTGTTTAATTTTTATAAGCGTCGTTGTGCATGAATGGGCTTAGTTCAAAGTTCATAATTTGGATAAGATTAGATTTTTACATGCAAAACTGATCAAGTCAAGCTTTTCATATGACAGCCTGTAGACCTAATAAGGTCCTTATTCTGTAGCAGGACATTCACCTACTGCCCAGTATCACTAGAAGAGCGATTAAGGAGCTTGCAAGACCCTAACACTCCAAAATAGTATGATTTCAAACCTTTTTACCTTTCAACCAAATCATCTACAAATTAACTTATATGAACTGACCGATTTGTTTGTAAAAATTAATAACAATAGCGGTTTATAATTAAATGAAGAACTTTTTGTTTCCTTAATTTTAGATTATTCTTCTCGTTTTAAAGTAAGTCAAAATATGCTTCGTTTTTTAAATAAATTACAAGAATTATGTCACCTTGCTTCTTTTTCTTTTTCGGTAAATTTTTACAAATATTTTTTTTATTCTTTTGCTAATTGTACAGACCGTGCAACTGCGGTAAAAATAAAACCCGCATCTCTTTCCGCGTGCGTATGCGTACATTCAATATTTTCTCGTTCGGTTTTATTAGAAAAAAAAGTGGAAAAACGTAAAGAAAAATAAAAAAAACATCCATGTTTTCTCTTCTGAATTCTTTCACCTTCTTTTATAATATACGTATGTATATGTATTATTATTAAGTGTTGGAACTAACATTGTATTGTAAGTACCTAAGATTTTTTTAAAGATAAAGGATTGGATGTTGATAACGAAATTTATTTACCCTTATTATCCTATTATAAAATTATTATAATTTGATTTTAATTCGTTTAGGAAGTATTCATTACGAAGTGAGTCTTCAACAAAATAATATTTTAAATACTTAGCCTGTTATATTCTTGAGAGAGAACTTTGTAAAATAAATTGTGATATAAAGTCTCCTAGGCCTAATTATAATAAGAAAACTTTTTCTTTTATTCATTCTCTACTATTGTATATATGATAAAGCACTTAATTTATTACTTATTAGCTTTTAAATAGATTTTCAAATGCTAATGTTGGGATAGATCTTTTAGAATAATGTACCTAAAGGAGTAAAAAAGTAAAAGATGTACCTACATTTTAGTCAGTACCTAATCAAAGTGAAATTATTGATTTCACCTTCAAGAAAAAAAAATGAATCAAGTAGGAGCCTAACATACCCTTTTGTGGAAGACGAAGGGTTATTTTGGACTTAAATATTATATACCATCACGCCTGTATTTCCCGAAAGGTTAGGCACAGGTGGACCAGTACACCCACAGTTCGCCGATATATTTAGGTCCCATGTAATAGGGGGCGAGCCTATTGCCATTAACCGGGCACAAATCCAAACCCCGAGCTGCTACTGAGAATTTCATAGAAAAACCCAATAACACTTTTTGCCTTTTCACTTTTTTGAGTAAACAAGAATAATTATTCTTAATCTATTTTTGCTATTGTTTATAAATAAATTTCTTACTTCTAGCATACCAGTCTAAATAAAAATAATAATACCAGGCTGTTATCATCCCACTGCGAGGCAAGGGCCCCTTCTTCTACATAAAAAGCAAGAGCTTTAATCACCACCTTTGCTCACGGCTGATTGGTGATTTCAGACTTAGGTATATTACTCAGGTTTCCTCCAATGTTTTCCTTCACCGATATCAGTGATGTCTAAGATAAACTTAGTTTAAACTAAACAGTTTTTTTATCTAAAAAAACAAATACTATCACGCCTGTATTCCCCGAAGGGTTAGGCAGAGGTGTACCAATGTACACCCACATACATATGTGTGGCAGTACATTGTTTTTTTTTAATATATTTTAAAATATTCTTCTTACCTGCCGCCTGTGCAAAACCGAATACCAGTACAGCCAAACACGTTACTTTGAACACCATCTTAACTTCCGCACAAGACCCTTCCACAGCTCACTTAGGACTGTTCGTGAACTTGAAGTGAATGCGTTAATATACTACGCGAAACCGCGTCGCCGACTATAATTACATATTATGTCCATAAATTAAATAATATTGCAAGAATCTTTTACTATTGTAAAAAAAAAACCTATCATTTATAGTAATCATAAAGATTACCTATAGCAAAAAATTTGAATGTGTCAAGTTTGAATCAGTATTCAAAGTATTTATTTCAATTAGAAGATTTACAGGCGCTTTTGAATTGTCAAGACAGAAAGTTGAAGGTAGTTGCTCGTTTCAAAACGTAGGTGAGTCTCTATGTTTAGGAAAAATAGCTGTTTAGAATTATTTTTGCGCCTAAAAACTAAAATTATGTATATATAGTGACAATTTGTAAAGGTTACGCTGGACCAAGGTTCATGGTTAGGTCAATTTATCATCCGTACTATTGTAATAAAATATGTGTGATAACCATACTTCCATTCAAAATTATTAACTCTGTGTATCTGTCTGTTACGTTTTCACAACTAAACTACTGAATTTATTTTGATGTAATTTAGTACGGGGTAAGTTTTATTATTTACTAGCTTTTGCTCGCGACTTCGACCGCGTGCATTAATAGTTCCCGTTCCCTGGGGATTTCCGGGATGAAAACTATCCTATGTCCTTTCTCGGGTCCCAGACTATTTCTGTACCAAAATTCATTGAAATCGGTTCAGTGGTTTAAGCGTGAAGAAGAGACAGACAGACAGACAGAGCTTTCGCATTTATAATATTAGTACGGATTTAAACTTTATGCAACAAAAAGCACAAAGGCCTTAGGCATTCTCTACCAGTCAACCAAAGATGGTGAAGAGAAAACCCCAAGAATGGACATAGGCTACTTATACGTATTTCCACCATTTTGTCTGCGACCGCAAACACCGACATTCACGCGGACAAAGTCGCGGGCAAAAGCTAGTTATAAATATTTTTATTATTATTTTTATCGAAGGCTTACCGTGTCGAATTTTGGTTTTTACGTCAACACTTTTTTTTACTGAAAAACAGTGTTTTGCATACAGTATCCATTAGTAGTACCTACGTAGGAACTAAGAAATATAAATCATCAATGAAAATACAGGTAGGTATTTATGTTCACGCTGTTTGTGACTGTTTTTTACGGAAAATTACTCATAAATACAATTTTCCATTTTTTTTTTTGTAAACATTGCCCCCACACTTCGGTGTTCTCCAGCATCGTAGGTGTGGTGTATCAACATATCGAGCCATTACAGCCGACTTAGCGTAAGCGACATTTTTACCTAAACTGCGTTTTTCATCGCAAACGACATTTTAAACTATAACGGACCATGCCTCGTCAACCTTCCCGTCAAAATAAATCAGTTATTTAAGTTATAGCAAATGCTTCACATTAATAGAGCAATTATTAGCAAAAACATTTTAAAAAAACCTTCTCCTGTCAAATTTGGTTTTTGTCAGTTACGCTAAGTCGGCGGTTTTTTTTTTTATATACTTACGGGAAATCATCAAATAACTTCCCCCGCCCTGGGCGGGGCGGGAGGGAGTGTCAGACTTTTACTGACTAAAACCCGTCTATGTTCTTTCATGTGCCCTTTGCGTTCCGGGGGCGCGGTATCTCTTTCGAACAACCCGCAGGAAGTCGGCGGTAATGACTCGAATATAAACTCACATACACTAACAACCAGACTCAAATTATGTACTTTAGTCTAAACAAATATCTATTTGTTCCCTGCTGTAATAGAACCAGTAACACGATTATTTTGAGATAGTTTAGTAATAACAATCAAAGTTATGATTCATATGTCGTAATCTACTTTTAAACTTATTTTAACGCCGCGGTAGGTAGGTATTAAATATGCAGAGGTGTACCAATGTACACCCACAGTTTTATTTATTTATTTTTATTTTATTTTAATAATTTTAGGAAAACTTACCTATTGCCATTAATCGCGCACAAACCTAACTCCAAGGGCACACGAAGGAACATAGATGGTTTTTAGTCAGTAAAAGTCTGACACTCCCGTCCCGCCCAAGACGGGGGGGGGGGTCATTTGATGATTTCCCATCTATAAAAAAAAAAAGCTGTTACTGCTGAGAATACCAAAAAAAATATATCCGAACAAATTAAAAAGTTTTCCTGTATAGGTAAGCCTAAAATTGCCAATCCACTTTAAGCAAACTTGGTGCTCGTGTCTTCTATGTATGAAAAAAGATATTTGCCCTCTAAAGAAAAAAAAAATTAAGCCCGCCAGTAGACCATGTTTAAAATTCTAACAAACTTTCTTATACTGTACGACACTCAACTGCCACTAACATTACAGTCTCTCTTAATCAAAAGAACAAACCTATTTTCGTATTATAATTTTTCAAGACCGGGAAAAAATTGAAACCGTCTTTACTTTTTTTGCAAATTATTGTATTTAAGTTTTTATTGTATAGTACGAAGTTTAATAATGCCAATTAAGTTTTTAATTTTATAATGTACATAACCAAGGACTCTTCCGGAGTGTCCATTAGACATAACTATTTTTGTACTCTTCATACATATTTTTTTTTCTCACTGTAGGAAACACGCTACGTCATACACGAAACTGAAAATTAAATCACTCATCAGGGTTTATAGTGCAAAAACAAGATACTGGCATATAAAGGCGGCCTTCTTTCAGTCGAAAATACTCCGACTTCTTACATATGCATGGTAGAATTTTAGAAACAAGACTGCATGTAAAGTTTTTTTTAAATACGCTTGCCACACCTGTTTATCTCACCGACTAAGGGTGAGGCCAAACGAGCGTTATTTTTTAAGTCGTGAGTCGCAGAATTTCTGTCGCAGAAATTCTGCTGCATTTGGTTTCATACAAAACTCCTGTTTTGTTCGCACGGCGACGCAATATGAGTTGTCTTCTGCGACTCACAACTCAAAAAATTACACTCGTCTGGCCTCACACTAAAATCCGAAAATATAGCTTCCTGTAGGTACTTGGCACTAATCGATGGGGTCAATCATAAGAATCAAATCTCTCTCTCTTCAAATATAGTAAATTAAATTCTTCTTCGTCTTCATTGTTTAAACTACTTTCCCTCTAGATACGCTTCGAAAATTTCACCATGTATATTCGGTTTGTTACCTACATAGAACAGTACAATGACAGCATAGATTATTATGACACCATTCAGTCTTGGCAAGTAGGTTTCTTTTGGGATGCCTGGGCTATATCTCGCTGGAGCTCCGAAAATCGAATGAGCAATTCGTTGTTATGTACAAGGTGCTCAGAAGTTATGTAGATCCTCCTGAATTATACTGTAAGCTACGTCGTTTGTTTGTTCCAAATAATTATTGCCGCAGCACAAAGCACAGGCTGATGGTATAAATCAGCTGTAACTGTTTCTCGGGCTACATCTCCCATACCGCGAACCCTCACCGTGAACACTATGATGTCTTTGCGGATGAATGGGAGGGCTTATCAGAATGCTTGGAATACTTCAAAAGGAATGAGTAAGTATGCAACTGTATACTTTTTACCCACTTTGTTCCGCGCAAGCACATGTTTTTTTATTGATTTTATGTAACTACGCTGTCAAATTGATTTATTGTTATTGGTTTATCTGTTGTAAATTAATAAATAAATTGACTAAGAATATCACGTTTTTGTAATGATGGTCAATTTATGAATACTATTACAAAGATAGGTCACCTACTTGACCCACCTTGTCCCACCCACACAGCGGGACTTAACTGGAGAAGAGTAAGTAATGGTCAGACAGCAATGGGAACTGCTAGAGGAGGCCTTTGCTAATAGGCACACCGAAGTGAGTGATATTTTATATAGCACTTAATGCACTTTTTATCCTCACAGCATTTTTTTGAAAAAATACTTGCACGTCTATATGGCATGGCTGTACACATACATAAAATCAAACCTTTTTTCCATGGGGGAAACACAAACCATAGAACGCCACCTGCTACGATTCTTACATACTTCTTTCGCTTCGTCTACTTAGGAACACTGTACTAATATTTTTGTTAAAGATAGGAAATCATCAAACGACTTCTTCGCTCTCGGCGGAGGAGAAGGGAGTTTCAGACTATTACTGACTAAAACCCACCAGGATTCCTTCTAATGCCCTTTGAGTTTCAGGGCCGCGATAATTCGAATTTGCTGTATTTGGGATTTACGAAATATTTGTTTATGTACTGGAACTAGAAATTAGGAATAGGAAGTAAGCTTATTTTTTTTTTTGTTAAATATTTCTTCTGTAAAAAAAAAGCTTCCCGGCTTCTGTTATTCTATTTTAATTTACGAGATAGGTATGGTGAAGTAGGTACCATTAACATACTACATTTTAACATGAAAACACTTATTAACACTTCCATTTAATTGAAGAACGACAGTCGTTAATCATAAAATCCGTTTCATGCCATAAAATTGTGGAGCAAAGGTCAAACTATTTGAGTTATTATAAGGTATATTATTAGTAAGTACTTAGGTATATTATTTATAATGATCTGTATCATCACGCTATGGTGATTATATCGTTGGTAACAAACAATGTTATAGCTGTAATGAATAGGTATAAGTACTTTTAGTTGTTAAACGTTTTTCTAATAGGTACTAAAGTAATACGTCGTCAAAGGATTTTAATGATAACTACGCGTCTAATTCTACATGATTGCTATATTTAATACTAGTTTCCACCCGCGGCATCGTCCGCGTGGCTTTTTTCACCAAGTTATGTCTTTGATTACTGCTCCGCTCCTTTGGGTCTTAGCGTGATGTTATATAGCCTATGTTACACAGGAATCATGTAGCTATCTAACTAAATAATCTATTGGTGAAAAAATCGAATGTGTCCGGTAGCGAACCTATAGCGTTGTGTATGTATGAGAGACGGGCACATTGGACGATCACGACATAACATACAAACATAGATAAACTCACGTCTTTTTCCCATGGGTGTAGGCAGCAACCACAGAACTCCACTTGCTACAAGCCTTACATACTCCTTACGCTTCGTCCACGTTCATAAATCTGGTCACACAAGCTGTTTCTTAGCAACTGTAAATCATGTTGGCATGTTGAATTGTAGTACTGCTCTTGCGCACTATATTAAAATAGCAATCAGTTACTTGTGAGCTTATTGCTATATTATGCGCCTGCGACCATACTGATTTTTGTATGTCTATACAAAAACTTACTTACTTTGAATGCCCCGTTGGTCTCGTGGTCGCAAGCGCGACTGCTGAGCAAGGGGTCCCGGGTTCGATTCCCAGGTCGGGCAAAACGTGTTATTGGGTTTTTCCACTAGGAATTTCTCAGTTGCAGCCCGGAGTTTGGAAGTTGGTGGTGTGACACCCCCATGCCTCGGAAAGCACGTAAAGCCGTTGGTCCTGCGCCTGATCTCTCTCCGGTCGTGTCGGATTGCCGTCCCATCGAGCTATGAGAGTTAGGGAAGAGGGAGTGCACCTGTGTTTGCGCATACACTTGTGCACTACAATATCTCCTGCGTACGAGGCTAGTCTGCATTAAGATTAGCCGCCGTGGCCGGAATCGGTCTGGAGACTTTAATTTTTTTACATACAAAAAATATCGCGTACTTAATCTCTTTTTATATCTTTTAATTCCATTATTGAATATTGCTCCCACCTTACCTATTTCTGCTGCAAAGCAGCGTTACTGTGTTCCGGATTGAAGGGTATGGATGCCGGAGTAAATACAGGCAAATGAGACATTTCAACTGTCTCTGGGATGGCAACGCATTTACAAGGCCTTTGGTATTGCAGATGTCTAATGGCAGCGTTGACCAGTTGCTGCGGGTTTTTCGAAAGAAATACCGCGCCCCCGGAACGCAAAGGGCACATGATGGAACATAGATGGGTTTTAGTCAGTAAAAGTCTGACACTCCCTAACGTTCCGCCCAGGGCGGGGGAATTTATTTGATGATTTCCCATCTATAAAAAGAAACCGTTGACCACTTAACATCAGGTGGGTCGTGGGATTGTTTGCCATTCAATGATATTTACAAAAATGTATAAGATTATAATTTACAGTTTTGCAGTTAAGAATTTGCAAAATTCATTTTTTGAATTATTTTATCTATGTTTTAATTAATAGGTTTTCATTGCTTTATTTGTTTGGTAGGTACTTTTTATCTTTCTGGGATTAACCAGGTACATGAAAATTAGAAACTAGAAGTTTACTATGCCCAGATAACAATTTTGTTAAGACAGTGATGGGAAGATTTTCGCCTTCGTAAAGTACGCCTTCACAAGTACACTTTTTACATCTGTTATTTATAAAACCTACGAGCAATAAAACTAACGCTACAACAGAAAATAGATGCCACAAAATAGTTTTGATTTGACAATAGTACAAACACCAGATAAATATAGAAGTTGTTGTACCAAAACCGTTGAACAAAGGGACAAAGGATTTGAGACTAAATGAACTGCACGAGAAGATACATTATTCAGTGTTCTTGGTAAGTCAAAATTACAGTCTGGCTATTAACTGTCTGAGACTTACTAAGATATTTCAAGAACAATCGTAGTGTTAACTTAATTTAGAGTTCAAATAATTAAGACGGAGAACTTATTTGTCTCACAACTGTCATGATAATATTATTAAACCTTTATAGGTAGGTACTGGGGGCCTACCACCATGGCTTAAAACAGTATCATATTAATATTACTTTGCCTTGCGTACTGTTGAATTTTTAAGGCTCGGCTCAGCGCCTAGAGTTGCAAATCAAACAACTGAAATTACAAAGTAATATTAAAATGTTACTGTTTTAAGACGTAAGGCCCCTGTTCATATTTACGTACATGAGCGCTTATAATATTGGCTAGCGATCCGCTATGGCAATTGAATTGCCATAGCGCTTTTGCATTCATGCTTTTGAATTGTCAAGGAGGCAATCAGTTAGTCAGATAGTTACTCGTTTCAAAACGTTGGTAGGTCTGGCTGGCCTCATGGTTTCTCCGGTGGATTTTCCAAAATAAATATTTTTATACAACCCTTATTAACAATTTGATCAATTCGGTCAAGCCGATCAAATAATGCTCGTTTGTAAGCGGCAATTGATTTTTATTTGTATATGTAGACAATGCGTATAGCCAATTTTCCAAATGCCAGATAGCTCGGGAGTAAATAACACGGGTTTGACAACTTTTCTACCCATAGAAAACATGTCGACTTTTTATGACGAAGTGAGTAGGAGCAAACACAAACACTGTTAAAATGACTAATATGTACTTGAAGTCTGAAGAAATGCCCCATAAGTCATTATTTTTATTTATTTTCATTTTATAAGTTTTATTGCGTCACCTAGTGGTAATCGTAGGTTATGGTACTTTTTCATTTGTAATCGAATTATCATTTTCACCATTATTTTTGAGTAGGTAATATTGACAAATTGAGTAATGATTGTACCCAGTATTTTTTTAATGAAATAAAAAAAAAACAACCACTTGGAATATAAAAATATTGCATTTTTATTCAATCCGAATCCTAAACCGTAACTAAATAAGCTACTTTACTTTAATTTTTGGCAATAACTTAAACATTAGCAATTTCGTCCAACGGCTGTGATCTCAAGTAAGTTTTGATGGCGGTAAATATTTTCTCCACTGGTTTCACGAGCATAGGCGTTCCGAATTCTTGTGAGATCGCCTTCCAGTTTTCGTTCATGAATGTGTGCATAGCATCACCTGAAACAAAAATAAAACATGTAGGTACCTAAAGGTAAGGTATGTCGTACGTCGTTTTACCTGGAAATTACTGACATCGATGAAAGAACTATTATGATAAAAGGTAAGCCTAAAATCACCAATCCACCTTAAGGAAAGATGGTGAACAATTCTCGTGCTTTCTTTGTATGTGAAGACGACTTTGCCCCGTAATGTTGTCAAGAAAAATTGCCCGTGGCTGGGTTTGACCCCGTAACCATAAGCATGTATGCTTACTATGGGCCTCGTAAGAAAGTTTGAAGTAGCTCAGAGAGCTATTTAGAAGGCTATGCTCGGGGTTTCTCTGTGAGATCGAATCAGAAGTTAGGAGCTCTAATAATTCCGAAACTCAAGTGGCAATGAGCAGGCACGTAATTCGTAGAACGGACAGCCGTTGGGGTCGTAACACTCTTGAGTGGCGACCACGCAACGGAATGTGCAGTGTGAAAAGGCCTCCCACGAGATGAACTGACGACCTAGAAGGGTCGCGGGAAATCGCTGGATTCAGACAGTACAGGACCGCTCATTATAGCTATCTTTAGGGAAGGCTTTTCTTTACAGATGGGAAATCATCAAATAACTTCCCCCGCCCTGGGCGGGACGGGAGGGAGTGTCAGACTTTTACTGACTAAAACCCATCTATGTTCCTTCATGTGCCCTTTGCAATCCGGGGGCGCGATATCTCTTTCGAACAACCCGCAGCCCCGGCAGAGGGGGAGGCTGATATTATGATGATGATGATGCACCTCAGGGATTACAGGCAGAATCATTAGTGTCGCCTAATGTTTGAGAAAACTTGCATTCAAGCGATAATCCTTAACACTTACTCAGTTGTTTGTTTCCATTGAACAAGTTGGTCAGCTTGAAGTGTGTGTTCTCGTTGTTCTCATAACTGTACTTGTAGCTCTTCAATTCAATGACGTCTTTCCCGTTCTCGTCCTTGATGATTTCGTAAGGCATTGTCATGGAGAGCTCGAGATTTTCTGGAAAGAAAATAATATAAAAAGTGAATTTTACTTGAATTAAGCGTTTCAATGGCAACCGTATTAAGATCGCAGGAAAATGCTGGATAAAAGCCGTTTCCAACAGGTCCTTTTGAAAATCTACGAGAGAGGCCTATGTCCAGCGGTGGACGTCCTACGGCTACTAGAACGATGATGAAGCAGCAGGTAAATGGAAAAATTATACGCGATTTAATCTGCGTGATAGTCAAGTATACCAAAAAATATATCCTATGCTACTCGCTGATAATGCAGCTTTCCATAGGATGAAGATTTTAAAAATCGGTTACGTAATTTTCGAGTTTATCTATTACAAACCAATATACAAATCTTTTCTCTTCATAATATTAGTTTAGAAACATTTTTATTTGAACAACTAACTACTATAAACTTTACGTTGAAGTATGCTTGATCATAAAGTCAAATCATACCAAAGCATTTCTATAAAAGTACTGATACCGAAAAAACTTTCTAGAAATCGTAATTAATATTTTATCTTAGTAAGACCTACTGGAAGATCTATTCCGAAATGTCACAGCTAAAAAATTTTAACTTACAAGAATAGGTATGTTAGATGTTTGTCTCTTACTCTGTAGTGAAACTGACTTCTCAGTAGCAGCTCGGAGTTATGATTTGTGCTAATGACAATAGGCTCATGCCCTACTACATAGGACCTAAACATACCGGCGAACTGTGTGTGAACATTCGTACACCTTTGCCTAACCCTTCGGGGAATACAGGCGTGACGGTATGTATGTTTCCTTAAAAAATAAAAAATCTGTAACTTACTGATCTTCAAAGTAACATCTCCGTCTCCACTGATTGGCAGGATGAGCAGCATGCCACCAGCCTTGTACTTGCCCTTCAACGAGAGAGGAGCTACGTGGAAGTCTAGGGTGATCTGTTTCTTCGCAGTGTCAATCCTGGAAAAAATGGAAAATTATGTTAATTAATTAAGTAATTACTATTCGAATCGATGCAGTTTTTTTTTAATCTCTTGTGTGGGTTACGTGGTTTGAGCCAGGCATTCACCACACACACGAGTGAACCACCGACTTTTGAGAGGGGTGTTATAAGTTTATGTGTGTCTGTGGCACCATAGCTCTTAATAATAATCGGTTTTCAGGGCTAACATAAAGTGTTTCTTTAGAGAACTTGTTCGAATTATTTGGTTAGTGGTATCAACCACTCAATTACCTAAAAAGGTGCTACTTATCGGCACAAACCTTTACATAATGATATTATCATACTAACATTTTAGAATACAGTCTGATTATTAATTCTGGAGGTGATACTGAAAATAGGTTCTCATGAATACAAACAACTTTTACTATGGAACCCACTTTAGAGAATTACGAAAAAAAAAAATTGATCGCATTGTGGGTATTGCATTTTTGTAGAGAAGAGGTAATTTCTGCTCCAGGAAAATTGCGAATTAATTAAAATTGGCCCCGTATTATACACAGAGGACAAACGCGAAGGTGCGACGCCATACATGTACTGTATAATAATGAATCCAGGATGTTGATGCACTCCGGGGTTGCGGAATTCGTTCGAAAGGGTTACCGCGGCCCTGGATCGCATAGGGCATTAGGAGGAACACGGATAGTCAGTAAGAGACTTATTTTTTTGGTGCGCGGTGGAAATCCTCATGGACTTCCTCCATCGTGGGGGAGACTGAGGGGCATGCCGGATTTAAGAGTCACTTGGGCGGCCATTGTGTAAGCACAACGGTCGCCCAAGCCAGTAAGAGTTTGACACTCCCCCCAACTAGCCAGAGCGAAAGAAGATATTTGATGATTACCAGTACACATACTTTAAAAATAAAAAACCATGCATATGGGGGTTGCTGCGGTACTGTACTTTGAATAATACATACTAGGCTATTAACATTGTTACTAACAAACATATGAACAGTCTGAAATAAATTATTTTTAACCCCCGACTCAAAAAGAGGTGTGTTATAAGTTTGACGTGTCTGTGTGTCTGTCTGTGGCACCTTAGGTCTAAAACCGAATTGAACCGAATTAAAGAACCGAATTAAAGAACCGAATTGAATGCAGTCTTTTTTTTATTTGAAAGCAGGCTTCTCAACGATAGTACTTAGATCATGTTTTATCAAAATCGATTCAGCCGTTTCAAGGTTTTCAGCAAGAGCTGAACAGAGACATAAAGCCGTAGCTAACAAAAGACTGTTAGCTACGGTAGGGATCTGTATTCTTCTGTTTGGGGTTAATTATTTTTTAAATTTGATTACTTGTTATTAACTTACTTGATTTTGTCAATCACGGAGGCCTTGAGTCCCTTAATATCGGCTTCTCTGATAGTCAGTTTCAGTCCTGACAGGTCGATCTTAATGATGTCAATGTGCACCGGGTCCAAGACCTCAGTGCCTATTTCGGTAATGCCAGCAACAAACGTACTTAAGGCATTCTGTGCCGATTTCTTAACGCACTCGGAATCGCTTAACTGGCATTTTTGGATCGGTGGTACTGGAAAAGAAGAAAATATTGATAAGTTGTTGTTGATTGTTGTAGGGTGGGTTTTAGGATAGTTTAGGATACATTTTGTTTTACGTAGGATAGGCAGGTATTAAAATTTAAGTGTATTTTTTATGTCGAAATAACAGCTTATAGCCACTATCTAAAAATTAATAATGAATAACATTGGTACGTAAGTACTTAGGGGTTATTCCCAGTTGTCCCCACTGTTAGCGCCACCACTGGTGACAAATGGGATTTCTTTCCATAAAACGTCCCATTTGCCACCAGTGGTGGCGACACCAGTGGTGGCAATTGGGAATGGCCACTCTTTTTGTTCCCAATTGCCACCAGTGGTGACAAATAGGAAAAATAAAATGATACGCCTCCATACTAGTACGGTAAACAAAACGAGAGAAATAAAATAGTTTTATTCACAATAAGTCCATATTTTTTTTAATACGTAATCCTGTAATTCCTAGTGTTTTATCACAGAGTTACAAGCTTCAATGATCAACTTACTTATTATTATTTATCACAGATCAGTATATTATTCACAATAATTGACGTTTTATAATATTCTAACTTACCAGCTATTATTTTCAATTGTTTTCCAAAATGGACGATTACGATAAGTTGCAACTAGTTAGTTATTTATTTATTTATTTATTTCACATATTTGTCTGATTTTGGTATACCTAATACATTAAAAAATTAGCGTAACTTTCGCGCTCCTATCGTGTCGAACAACCCCCTCCGCTTGTGCAGTCATTAAGTCATTCATCAGTATATTTCCAACAATGTCAGGGTCAAGTGCGTCGTGCAGTTCTGGTGCAATTTCGTTAGTTTACCTACATAAAAAGGCGTCACGGAACTATATCAACTAATATCATCACGGCATATTACAGTGTCTGTATGAATATGATTTCAAATAAAATTAAAACAAGGAAGGAAAAATATGTACTCAATGATGAGTTCATTCAAGTTGTTCAAATGGAGTTCTTGCATGGAAATATGACAGTGGGCCATTGTTTAGAAACTTTAAGGCGCTAATTTTTGATAAAAATAATACCTAAATGGAAAAAATATGTAAAGTTAATTATCGTATATAATAAGTTGATTTGTGTTATGAAAAAAAAAAAATATTGTAAATAGGTATTGCATTGATTAATCTTTGATACACCATCTTGGAAAACAACTGAGGCTGGTAAATTAGAATATTATAAAACGTCAATTATTGTGTATAATATACTGATCTGTGATAAATAATAATAAGTAAGTTGATCATTGAAGCTTGTAACTCTGTGATAAAACACTAGGAATTACAGGATTACGTATTAAAAAAAATATGGACTTATTGTGAATAAAACCTTGATTAGTCTGTGCAATGTTTTATTTCTCTCGTTTTGTGTACCGTACTAGTATGGAGGCGTATCATTTTATTTTTCCTATTTGTCACCACTGGTGGCAATTGGGAACAAAAAGAGTGGCCATTCCCAATTGCCACCACTGGTGGCAAATGGGACATTTTATGGAAATAAATCCCATTTGTCACCAGTGGTGGCGCTGACAGTGGGGACAACTGGGAATAACCCGTACTTAGGTAAATAAAAACAATATATTTAAAAAAAACTCTGTGTGTTTGTCCCGACTATGGTCCTATACGGTTGGAGCGATTTCGACGGGTTTATACCTGACAAATGGCTGATGTTATAAGGAGTAGCTACGTTAAGCTACTTTTACATTCATTTAGGGATTGGAAAAAACATAAAAAAAACAATGCCTATAACAGATATTCACGCGGACGGAGTAGCGTGCATAACCTTGTTATAAATATACAAAGAACTCACAGTTGATTGCATTATCCTTTGTAATTAAAGCAAAAATAAACAGAAGTACAAAACAATTACTTGTTAATTATTTTACATAGAATCAATGTGCAAACTCAAACCCGATACTTTTTGTACCTACTAAAGTTATCTATACTAATTTAATTGAAGAGCTCTTTTGTTTGATTGTTAAAACGCGCTAATTTCTGAAACAACCAGACGGATTGAGAAAGAAATATTTTTGTATAATACCTAGATGAGGAGAGGAAATAGTATAGGCTATAAAACATCACGCTACCACACGGGAGTGGAGCAGTAACGCGGATGTAGTCGCGGGTAGAAGATACCTTAACTAGTATGATAATAACTTAGTAATTACGATAACCACGCTAGACTTAACACAACGACTAACAATGCAAGTATTATCGCATTAAATAGGTATTTCTGCAAACTGTAACACTAATTAAACCACTTATATCAGATACCAGTACCTACTTTAGACAATTCAGGTGTTTATTACCTTTTCGCGAATGAGGCAGAAAGTGCAGTTTCCCATCCACGTCAAATTTCAGGTGCTTGTCATAAAATACATGAGTCCCAATTAATATTATAAATGCAAAATTAAGCGTTGCCTTTTGATGCCTAAACCCCTGAACCGGTCATGCTGTAATTTTTCATGATTATACTTTGGCAAGTGTACAAAAACAGACATATACCTTTCATTAAGAAAAAAAGTGCTGTTCTGGAGGAAAACAACAATATCGTTTTCATAAAAACAGATAGCGCCACGTGTCTTTCGAATCATGATTGAATTTTAAATACCTACAAGCGACATTTACGCGGTCGAAGTCGCGGGCAAAAGGTAAAGGCAAAGGTAGTAATAAAAAAAAAGTACGACACCAATTCATCTTTGTTTTTTGTTTATGTTTGACAGTATTATAATACAATTAGAATACACCTCTTTTAAAGGACATAATGCCTCGTTGCGTATGCGGTAGGCAGTGTCGTGTGACTATATCATTATGTGCGTGCGAGTTCGTCGCCCCTTCCTGCCTAAACCCAGCGATAAGACCACCAGTTTAAACTCAAAAAGGACGTTCTAAAAAAAGAATCTTATTTATTGTATTATGTGTTCGTGTTAAGAATAACAGATTTTGACGAGAATGCAAAACAACGCCTTATATGGTTAACAATAACCTTAGTTTTTGCTTTGCTCTACTTGAAAAAGACATGGCTTTATGTACCGAGATCCCAAAATCGCTTTATGTACGTCATGGTCGTCATGCATGCCTGAAGTTATGAGGATTCGTAGAGGAATATGTCGTTTAAAGGTATGCACGCTTTGGAGGGGGCCCGGATGATGTCAAAGTCAAAGCATTTATTTCAATTAGACCATTTACAGGCACTTTTGAATTGTCAATAAGTTACAGTTAAAAATTGAAGCTAGTTGCTCGTTCCAAAACGTAGGTCTCTATAGAGAAGAACGAGCAAGAAACTCCATGGACACTATTTTCCTTCAATTTGGTTTTTACAAAGTCTTGCGTCAAGTATATACTGGGTTCCCCGACTCATGGGTGTAGAAGGCCTACAAGGTACCGTGGGGTTTCAGTCCGTAAGAGTTCAAGATAACCCTCCATCTGGTGAAAGGAACTAATTGTAGGATGGCTGCCTGAAATTTTGAGGATATGCTTGATACCAGAAAAAGAAAACTTTCTTTACGAGTAAATAAATGTATCCACAAAAAAGATGTGCATGCGTGCTAGTTTTAATGATGATTCTCTTTTTTAGGTATCAAGTATATCCTCAAAATTTCAGCCATCCTAGAATTACATAAATAAATCGACTCTAGGATCTCAGACCAATATGTTTGTTTAGTATATATGTTAATTGTACAGAGAAACAAAAGATGAACGTAAGAACATGTCATCATTACATCATTGCTACAAAAGACGACTGACAGGTAATGCGTTTATAATTCCAAATAACTACTTATCCGGTTTACCTCATCGCAGCTTTACGAAAAAAGTAAATCAAGAGGCGAAAATTACACGTACAGTCAACAAAGCTATTTGGTATACAGGCAGCTCACTTGCGATTACTTTTAAACAATATTGTGAGTGTTCTGAGCAAATTAATTGCAATTCTTTTAAATAACTCTCTCTAAGTGTGTCATAAGTTTTTTTTTATAGATGGGAAATCATCAAATAACTTTCCCCGCCCTGGGCGGGACGGGAGGGAGTGTCAGACTTTTACTGACTAAAACCCATGTATGTTCTTTCATGTGCCCTTTGCGTTCCGGGGGCGCGGTATCTCTTTCGAACAACCCGCAGCCCCAGCGTGTCATAAGCTTAAAAAATAATTACGCATGCAATAAAAATAAATATTGGCAGTGTAGTAGAAGGATGAATAATTATGCCTGTTTACCAAATAGTTTTGTTGAATGTACATAATTTATCTTTACATAGTAACAAAGCCGCTTCTCGTCGTCTGTACGATTATCAATAATAAAGTGATTCAAAAAGAAGGTTTATAAGTATAGAACACCTCGCTTTGAACATCGAAAGCAAAGCAGTAACCAGAGAAGTAAATGAACGCTGGTAGCACAAGGGTTATCTAGTTTAGTCAATTCAATTCAATTCAAATTATTTATTTCAGATAAATTACAACATTATATAACCTATCCATATTGGGTTTTGCAATTAAATAATAAATAAATAACATTATAATAATACACACACACACACAATCAGGAACGCCTGACATGTTGTTCTGTCCAGTACTCCATGAGTGAACTGTCAGTGTCCATTCTATCCGCAATGAGTTGCAAGAAGCTGTTAGGGCTGCCCCGCAAGCGGCGCATCAGGGACGCTATTCGTTTGCGATGTATTGCTGTAAAGCTATCCACTCGTGCGTCAGCAAACATACCTGATGCGCTACAAAAGCGAGGCAGCCCCACCAAAATCCTGAATGCGTTATTGTACTGGACCCGCAAGGCATTATAAGTCTTCCGCGTATGCTTCACCCATAGGCTGCACGTAGTTTAGTGCAAAATATTGGACCTATTAAAATAATGTTAGTTTCTATAGTCAGACAAAAGTAGAACTTAAATGAATAACAAATTCAAATATTTTCATTAATTTCATTAAATCAATTTAGCGGTTTGATATCGACTGTAACTGTCGATCGACAATTTTTTCCTTTTGTGAACATGTATGTTCAATCATTATTTTACAAAAGCTGTCAGACTATTTATTATACCTATTTATTGTTCAGGTAAGGAACAAGAATTGCTACTGCGTAGTGACTCGCCTCGTGTTCAGAATTGCTATAAAATTTGCATCGGGCTATATAAATCTAATGTATAGCGCTATTTAATTAACATAAATTATTTATTGTTTCACTATGACACTATAATCACTAGTAAATAAATCCTGACTCGCTCTGATCTATGGATATGTTTGTAATGTCAAGACAACAGCTTTTTATTGTTATATGGATAATATGAATAATTATATGAATATGAATGTGTTTAAAGTACAAACAACACAAACGTCGTGTCGCCTAGATCGATTTTGACGGGACTCCCAATGACAGATAGCTCATTTTATAAGTAGTAAATTCGACTTGCATTTATTTAAAAATCAAATAGGGATACGCGCAAAAAAAACAATAAATTATGAACAAAATCTGAATCAATGATCAGATTTACTGTTAAGTGTTTGGATTAATGATAAATATCTTTGATTTCAACCCGGCTTCGTCTGTGTCCGTTAGTTCAAACTTACTATGCATCAAATTTCATCAAAATTGGTTCCGTGGTTTAATCGTAAAGGCGTAACAGACAGACGTAAGGAGGTATTCTCGCAATTATAATTTTAGTATGAATGTATGGATCATCGATACGACAAGAAGAAGACCCATATATAGTAACACTAAACACAAACATTCATGCTTATATTTCCTCAAGTGACAAGGTAAATAAGGCAAGACATCGAAGAATCCTAACCTAGTTGACCGTGACCACAAATACTTAAAACAAACAGAAATATGTAAATGTACGTGATTATACTACAAACTGTGTCATTTATAAAAATGTTACATCCTTCTTATGTATGATTTCCATCAACCGGCCCGCGCCAAAGCGCATTTCACACTGCTAAAGCAAATTCAGGCTTCTACATAATAGTAAAGGTTCATATTTGCATGAAATTTGTGCTGTCTGGACCTCGGTTGGGTCAGCGCGTATGCATTTCCAAGCAGTATAAATTTCATGCAAATATGAACCTCAACTATTATGTAGAAGCCTGAATTTTCTTCAGCGGTATGAAATTCGCTCCGGCGCGGGCCGGTTGGTGGAAATCGTACATTCATCCATCCATCCATCCATCCATCCATCCATCATACATGCCATCATAAACGGAGGCATTTTTGACAATATCCCTTTTGGATCACTATTACATAAATAAAAAAATTAATCGGATCATTTATCACATTTATTTAAGGACATCATTATGTTTGATCGCAAAACAAATTCCCGCGAACTTGCGATAGTCGCGTGCTCACATTCCTACACACTTACGCGTATTTATCTTAAATAGGTATAATGTAGTGCACTGTGCATAACTTAGGTATCATGATTTTGCATCTTAATTACAAAAAAAAACTGTCGACGTTGCACAAGACGGGTTTATTGTATCACCGTACGTTATACCTACAACTTGTAACATTTAAACACACACCTTGAAAGTAGTTTATGCAGCCGTGCGATTCTCTAATATATTTCAACGCTGCGCTCGACGTCGAGCTCGTCGACGACACTATTGTCAAATCAACTTTACGCACAACGCATAGAGTTGATTTTACCGAAGTTTCGTCAACCAGCTCGACGTCGAGCGCAGCGCTGGAATATGTTAGAGAATCGCACGGCAGAATAGGCAGCGGAATTGATTTCAGCAAATTCTAAAATAGGATTTGTCATCCTAAAATAATTTAAACTATGTAAATTATTCAGTTGAACAGTACAACCATTAAGGTTTATTAAAACGCAGTTGTAAATAAAATCTATCGATAAACATAAGACACTGCGTCTATGCCTTTTTTTTTAGAGATGGGAAATCATCAAATGACCCCCCCCCCCTCATGGGCGGGACGGGAGGGAGTGTAAGACTTTTACTGACTAAAAACCATCTATGTTCCTTCATGTGCCCTTTGCGTTCCGGGGGCGCGGTATCTCTTTCGAACAACCCGCAGCCCCGGGCGTCTATGCCTATGCTATTGCTTTAAAATAGGTAAACTAATTTTGTGTTATCGAAAGTAACCAAACTAAAATAATACTGACATTATTAATAAGAAACACAATAATTTTCCAATACTTTTTTTGTTTGCTGGAATTATAATATGACTTCTTTTATTTTGATTTATTTAGTCAAAGAGCCATGATTTGTAAATAAAATCAAGTAAAGATCAATTTAATTATCTACCTACAGACGTAGGTTAACTAATTACTATGGTTTGTTAGGATCAAGGTTAAGGCTGCCTGCTACTGTTAACGTAAAATAGTTATATTTAATTCATCATCATTTATTATCACACAAATCATTTATTATCACACAAAGTCCACAGTTCTACATATTTTTACCATCAACTTATTCTACATAAATATATTAGCACTGACATTTAAAAATTTCATAAAAAATACTAAAACTAAAAATAAAATTTAAATTACAAAAAAAAAATCTACAAATTACAAATAAAAATAGTATTATTATAATTATGTTTCTATTAATATTATAAAGCCGAAGACTTTGTTTGTTCGAACGCACTAATTTTAAATAACTACTGGTTCAATACAAAAAAATAATATTTGCATTCTATAACCCGTTTATTGAGGAAGGTTATGTTACATAACGCTGCGACACACGAGATCGGAGCAGTATCCAAATACGTAACTTCTTAGGCAAAAAATTGAATATAAAATTAAATAAGTAAATAAGATATTTTTAAAATACTATGTTTGACCGGCGAACTGTGGGTGTACATTGGTACACCTCTGCCTAAACCTTCGGGGAATATGGGTGTGATGGTATTTATATACTATGTTTGACCCAAAATTCGATAACGGATTAATAATAATAATTCAAAGACGTAACTTGAAGCGGGTAAAACCACGGACTATTATTGGTAGCAGTCTAGTAAGTACCTATATTCAGCATTCATGTAAACTGCCAAAACGTTTTATTGTTTAGAGATCATAATATTTATTTATTTCAAGTTCATGCAACAAAAAGAACAAAGGCGGACTTAATGCCTTAGGCGTTCTCTACCAATCAAACAAAGGTGGTGAATAAATGACGTGACAGGTGCAAATTATCACCATAATATTATATTACACCACCACCATGGTTTGTTGGTTGGTCCATGTTTACCACCATGATTATTACCATAGATAATAATTTATAAACTATTATCTATGGTCCTATTACCTAGATCAGAAACTGAAATAAAGAGTTGAAAACAGATACTTCCTATGCCTACATGTATTTTATTCTACCAGTGACTATTAGAACTGAATTTCAACCATTAAGGATAAACCTTAAAGGAGGTATAAATATGCTGGTTTGAACGCCATTGTAAGGAAAATATGTAATACTGTTATAATATTGTATTCTTTAGTTATAAGTTTAAAATTATAGAAATATCTGCCTTGAATAGGACTTGCAACATTGGACTTGAACATTTAACTATGTATAACAAGTGAATTAATATAAAAAATACTATTTTAAAAAACCATATAAGTGCCTAAATACCTACTTTGTAATCATTTTTATGATTTAATCCTAGAAAACAGTTAGAAGGTAATGGTAGTTTAACAATTGATTTATAAATGAAATAAAAAAGAATCTTTATAAAATTATCAGTTATTTTTTATGCTGACTATACTGTCAGTTGCAAGGACAATAAAGGTGTTAATTTACAAACAAGGAACCAATAAATTGATGATGATCTAATGCACAATGAGTACCTAAGTATGTATAATTTAAAGGTTATTCAGGTTTGTTTTCAACAGCACAAAAAAATATATGCGATCGATTTCCATACTATACCTAAAATAACTACCTATAATAAAATTATAAAGAACTAGCTTCCTTCGCGTCAAATTTGAAATATTGTCTGAAATTTTTATTCGATAAAAAATAAAATAAAGTAGCCTATGGGCACTTCCAGACTATATAATAGTCTATCTTTGTGGTAAATTTGATCCAGATCCATTCAGCCGTTCTGGCGTAATGAGTAACAAACATCCATTCATCCATTCTCAGAAACTTACGCATTTATAATATAACAATATCATTAGGATAGTGGGATATGCTTACTTATGTATTTAATAAAATATTAGTTATTTTAAATTCTACAAATATTTATGAGTCGACTAACCATAATTGAATAATAATTTATAATGTATTAAACTAAATATTAATAATATAATTATTAGAATGTTATATTTAAAAATAAATCAAAATATACTTACACGCTGTAAATATAAATGTAATTTGCGTGAACAAAATAAACGCGTTCAAAATGGCACTCATTGCGATTAACTAAAATCGTTGCACAGTCCGGTCGAAAGCTCGGTCACAGTACAAATCACTTGTAACATCGCCTTCTGTTTTATATAAACTTAGAGCAATGTGCTGTCAAGGCCAATCAATTAATCTCATCATTGTATATACAATATATAAGTAATCTTCATTGATTACCGAAGTGTTTAGTTTTTATATCTAATAAGTAGATCTACGTTTAAATATTATTAGATATCTACCATCGCACCTTCGTTTGTTTTTCTATTTTTTTTAAAACACTGGTGTATTGGTTGAGCGATTGGCTGTTGCGCTGCGTGTTACGAATTCGATTCCTGCACGAAACAAATATTTGTATGGCCTACAGATAATTGTTAAGGGTCTGGGTGTTTGTGTATGTCAGTTTAATGTTTGAAAATGTAACAACGATACAGAACAAAGGCCAAAAAAAAATTGTTCTCCAATAAAAGATATTACAAGGTTACTTTCCATTCACCTGCCATATTTCAGGGAGTAAAATTACTCATGAATACGAACAACTTTTGCTAAAGAACCAACCCAGAAATAAAAAAAACCGCAGATATAGGAAAAAAACCGCTGTTCCGTCCATTTTGATCGTTTTGTAGTAGTGCATTTCTGTAGAGCACAGCTAATTTTCTTTTTCATATTTCAGAGTTGTTTCATTATGGACGTTGTTTATATTCGTAAATACTTTAACCTCATGAAACTAATCCTGTATACGAATCATGACATACAAACAATAGTCAACAATAGGTATTTAGTGGGTGTACTCCTTCAAACCATAATAATAAAATTTAATAAGAGTCAATTGATTAATGATGCCATTAATCAATTAGGTAATTAACTGCTTACTTTTAAATTATTAGTCAATCTTCAAATTTGAATTTAAATAAGAGCTAAAGTCGCAAATTAATAGAAACGTTCTGTGTTTCACAAAAAAAATATGAGATCATTAACTAATAAATTATGGTAGGTGCTTAACCAAGGTACTATTTTTAAATTAACTAATCCGTGGAAAATAATTTAAATATCAACAAAAGCAGCATTACTAAATGTATAAATATGTCTTAAAAGCGAAGTTTTATATTATTATTTTTATTTTGTAGTACTTTGTACCTAATATGTTGTATCTATAGTGGGTTTTATTTTATTAAAACCGTCTCCATATTGTTATAGTTAAACAGTTAATGTAACTAGGTAGTACAAATTATATTAAAACATTTTTAATAGTTATTAAGTTAGCCATTCTTCTCCATTTGAAACTACCTTTTGGAACGGGCAACTAGATTCAATACTTTTTACTTGTTAATGAAGTTCAAAAGTGCCATACAATAGTCTAATTGAAATAAATGATTTGACTTGGACTTTGCAACTTACCAAATAATATCTAAGGAGGTACCTAGATAGGCTATTTATTTGTGATCTGTTAAAATCAGACTCTTTAAATATAACGGGTATGAGGAGACACTTAATAACACGCATTAATTTTGTTCTCACCATCGCGATATTTTCTTTGTATCAGACCATATACCAACCATCCATATAACTGTCTTCACTGAGATATTGCAAGAGAAAGCTGCGCTATTTTTCATTGTATTTTACGAAAACCAGTTTCAAAGTTAACTAGACCTTAAATATCTTCTATGCACCCACCACCACAGTGCATTGTGTTACATTGCCCGCAATAAAAAAAGAAGATATTTTCACACGAAAAAGAGTCGTTTCTTTACAATAATTTTTTGCTCAAAATTACTTAATTTGATGGGCATTATGCATAGTTAACAGCTATGTGATGTAGACACATCACATAGCTGTTAACTATGCATAATGCCCATCGGCATAATTATACAGGGTGAAGCCAGACGGCTTCACCCTGTATACATAATGGTAAATAACTGACATAAGAAGGTACAAACGTTTTTGAATTAAGCAGTCAATCATATTTATGTAACAAGCTTTTTACAAATACTCACGCAAAAAGCTAACAAAGTACTTTAACAGAAAAAACTTTAATCGAAATACAAAACATAATTGAAGAAAAAATCTTAGGAGGTAACTAAGTACAGTGAGCATGTTATTCTGTAAAAAAATGAGGAAAAAATCTCTAATTGCCATTTGAACGCTAAAACAGAAAGATGAGATGTTTAAATCTTGTGTAGCTTTAGGATGGCATTGAATGTATTATTCAGTTAGTAAATAATGTAGGTATATTATGTGGAAAAATGGGAACCCTTATTTATAGGATCATTTTGTTTTCAGTCTTTATGTCTGTCTGCCTATCAAGACCCTTTATCTTGGGAACGCGTGGAGGTATCGAATTAAAATTAAAAGCATTACTCAGATCTACAGCCTCTTGAAGCTATGAAAAAATTAAACTTCTTACTGAACGTAAAAAAAGATACTTCAGAAAACGTTTATTTCGACGCTCCCATTTCGATCAAAATTTATATATAATGGTACTTCCCATTGATCTAGAATTATGAAATTTGGCAAGTAATATCGCCTTATACTACACGTACAGGAAAAATCCGAAAGCTATACATTAGCAATTAAATCAGCTCGGAAAAATCTACGAGGCTCGATCCCTGAACTATTTATAATATACATATTATATAATATACCTGCAAATTTGTACGGAACCCTCGGTGGGCGAGTCCAACTCGCACTTGTCCGGTATTTTAAATTAGGAACTCTTCTTAAGGCACGCACTAAACATAAACTAACGACGTAAACTTATTATAAGCATGTCCAACTAACGTGTCAATGCCGACGCAGATCAATTTTTTTTATGCTTTTTGTTTTATACTTATTTATATATATCCGTACTATAATATTATAAATGCGAAAGTAACTCTGTCTGTCTGTCTGTCTCTTCTTCAAAATTATACTCTTGACTTGATTTTTCCTTGGGCTCCTGTTACTTCGCAGACAGCTAATTATATACTATTGATATTAATTAAAAAACAGCCTCTACTAAATGTGTTCACCTACATGAATTTTCAAATGTTGTCTGAGTACATCAGACTATTATTAGATAATTATCTAAAATTATTAAGAGATACAAAAACTTAAGCTCAGTCTAACATTTCATGGCCAAATAAGAAACTAATAAAGCATTAAATACAAACAAAAACAACAGAAGTCCGTGCCTTAAAAACTGTGTGAAATTTTGACACATAATATATTACATTAGCGTAAAAAGCGACCAAGAGCAAGTCGGATTCACATAATGAGGATTTCGGAGTAAACAAAACTAACCAGTCTATAGTAAATGAGAGCTGGTCTGTAGTAATTACTGCTTTACGATTTGCGAAAAATCTTCCTAAAGATCCTAAATTATATATCTAGTTATCCACTTTATAATTCAGCTAAGTAATGTGTTTATTTAATAAAGATTAATATTGCATAGGTCAAACGGACTTCGTAAGAATGCATTTTTTTCAGTAATTAAAACAGTAAAGGAAATAAAATAAGCCGGAAAATAATCCATACTAATATTAATATCACAATCAAACGCGTTTAAAATCCGATGAAAAATGCCTATTAATTGATGCGCAGGCGCCGTTTTACCCTTGACTATGAATACGAGTCTATGGATGCCAAAAATTAAACATTTCCTGTTGCATGATGAATAGAGGCAATTGAGGTCTCTCTATAGGGGGGATCTTCAAATATCTATACTGTAGTAGGAGAGCTGTAGTGCACAATAAAGTTTACAACGAACTAACAAAGTAATCATAAGTATTTATGTGAGTTAAAAGTGGGTTAAAAAAAATTTACACTCCCGGGCTAAACACAGAGGATCTACCTATCTGTAATATCTCACACTCTGGTGTTATTTGACCTACAAATAAAGTATTCTGATTTCTGTTTTTTTTTTTTTTAATATACATAATTGGTTAATGGCAATTTTAACCAATTAAATATTTAACTACTAACTTTAAATTAGCTAGTCAGTCGTCAAATAAGAATAAGGGCTAAAATCGCAAATTAATAGAAAAGTTCTATATTTTGTTTAGTAGTAGCAGAGCTCTCTGTAAAGGAGCTCGTTCAGTGTAGTACTACCACTATATCTATTCCTGCCCCAAAAGCAGCGTTGCTGTATTCTGATTAGAGGGGTATGGGTGCCGATGCCGGTGTAATTACAGGCACAACAATAAAGGCACAATTGCTTGACCTGGGAATCGAACTCAAGACTCTAGCGTCGCAGTCGCTCTTAGGACCACTAGGCTTTTATTTTGTATTATGGGTGTTTTTACAAACATACAAACTCACAATCACCAACAGCCAAACCTAGATCAACTATTTCTGTAAGCCGTAAAAATATATGTTCCGTGAATCCAACACTATTTTTTCAAGTTGAACTAATACCTAACTATACATTATTTTATTTGAATTATTGCTTTAGTTTTTATAAATTATAATTTCGGTTTTTTGCTTGCACCTTGCAACTGCGGTTTATTATTAGCCCCTTTTTTGCATGTCATAGATTAAAGGCGTACACATTTAAGATTGCTAATATTGTCAAAATATGTACATACCTAATTACTACAATGTGCTTCATAGCAGGTACCAAGATAACCTTGCAATTCTACTAATATTACCTATGAAATATATAAAATGTTGCCGTATGTTTGTCTGTCTTACACCTTTGTTGATTAATTACGCCTTAAAGGCTGAATAGATTTGGATGAAATGTAGCTTAGATCATGATCAGGATTAAGACATAAGATATTTTTTTTTCAGTAGTATGTGATATGATACCGACATTCGTGCGGGCGAAGCCGTTAGCAAAAGCTAGTTACCTATCTATAAAAACTTAAGCGTTATGACACTGCGGTCATAATAATCATATTCCTATTTTACGCTATATTTTTTGTGAGTACATTTAGCACGTCTTGATGTAATACCTATTTTACAATTGAAATAAAATATTTTATCGAAAGTCTATTTTATCTCTTGTAAAGTAATCCTATCATACCGTACTTTATGGCTGTTTTTTTAAACCAAATTATGGTAAACATTATAAAAAATATAAATATATTTTCTTCACAGTATCCGGTGACAGCGACCCTGACTAAGATTCTTTCCGGTCGTGAACCCTTACATAGCTAAAAAAAACAAATTTAGTTTTTTGTTTTGTTTTTGTTGGCGCAATAGGTACTTCGCTTTTATCTCTACTACATGGTGTTTGTTAGAACGTTGAATTGTAAGTGCAAAATTTTAAAAAAAAGCAATAAAAATTAAAAATACACTTTAAAGTTTAGTAAGTGGTGAAACTTGAAGAAAGAAAGAAAATATCCAGTTTGCTAACGCCAAATAAATTAAGCCTGAGTAAGTAGCAGATGATCCCACCTATCCTTATCCACCATTTTTGTATGTTCAACGCTCTGCCAAACACCCTGTATAATATTTTAAATGCAAAGGAACGTTGTATGTTACTCTGTTTCGCTTTAACGGCTAAACCACTGTGCCGATTTTGATGATGTTTGACTAATGAAGTTTTAATGAAGCTTGAGCTCAAGAAAAGACACAGGCTACATTTTAATCCGTGACTTTTTTGCGTCCGAATTAACTGACATTCACGAGGACAACGGGCAAAAAAGTAAGTTATAATATTTACTAGCTGACCCGGCAAACGTTGTTTTGCCTTATAAATTTGTTTTTTTTTTTAGGTATCAAAAAATAGATTACGATCGATTCTACAGATCGATTATACATTTAAAATTTCATAAAAAACGATCAAGCCATTTCGAAGGATTATGGGAACGAACATTATGACACGAGAATCTACCAAGTTTTCGTTTGTTCGAAATCCACGGCATCTTAATGTTATTGTTTCCAGCCAACATTTTAAAAATAGAAACGGCTTTTCACGTAAAATTATAACTTGAAAGAATTCCCGACGCCTCAGATGTATCTTCTGTGTTTGGTAAAGTAATACTTCAAGCAAACATGTCTGGAGTATTTTTCTAGCAAACAAAATTGAGATTTACGATCCAACTCTACTAGATTTTTATATATATTTTTTTTTATATTATCGCCTCTATAAATTATACTTTGCGCTGTCTAAGTGAAGGGTGAAGTTGAAAAAGGCATACCCATTACGAATACGTAATGGGTATGACATATTTTTATTTTAATAAAAATAATAATTGAAACTGAACTGTAATGATGCATGATAGTGGTACATGGGATAGGGGTATGAACTTAGATGATCAGCTCTATATAATTATATAATCTCATTGTTGCTTCCTAAGATAAGACAATTAGGTACGTGCTACACACTACTTACTTTCAAGTACAAAATCTTAGATATTAGTGAACGTTAAGAATTTTGTAGCTAATGAAGAGTTAAATCGCTCTTCACTAGCTACAACATTCTTAATCCAGGGTTGCTGTTGAAAATTATAAATAAGTAAACTCTTTTAAAAATGTCGTTTACTGACTCTGAGGTCTTACGTAAATGTTGCGTAAACATATAAGTTTTAATAAAATCAGTTCATTTCCATTTCTTTTTATTGTAAGTTAAATAAAGCTACATAGGTATTGTATACCTACGATTTAACGTTTTTTCTCGTTTTTTGATAACGTTTTTGTGTTCACTTGGGATAATAATATTAACTTTGACGGGGATGACGTTACAAGTAGAAGCTAGTATTACACAATTCGGCTCGTGAACGAAGCCATGGATTTTTTTATTTTGATGTTTTAGTTTCATTAACGTCATCATCATACCAGCCTATCAACAGCCACTGATGGACGTTTTAAATACCAAGTCCACTAACTTTTGCTTCTCTTGTGCTCGGTTTCTACAAGGCGTTGATTTGCATCCTGGTCAAATTCAAGGAGTTAACTATGCTTGTGATTCTTAACACGAATCAATAAAAAAATAAATTGTTTTTGAAATCCTTTTTTTTGGCGTCATTTTCAAATTCGAGGTAGCCATCTCGCCAGAGGGTTTAGGCGCTATGTACACATTGATATAGCCGCGCGACAACTCTGCCTACCGCATACGCAACTGGGCGATTCTGAATATTTTCGAGAGGAGTATTCTGGAATACTGTTATTTGATAGTTGCAACTAAAAAAAACAAGCATTTATTAAATAATGGCCAGGTATCGTAATTATATTTGATTACTTCTATTTTTTTATGACAAGCTCCTAAAATTTGACGAGGATGCAAATTAACACCTTGTATATGCAAAACGGATAGTTTATCTTTCCAGTCATAATTCCTTTGAATACTAGACTTGTCGTTTGTGAAAATTCTGATGATGACTTTGAATGTAAGAAATGTTTACCATAAATTATGGATATAAACCTGAAAAATTAAATTCAATAGCAGCGAAAATACGAAAGCATTTGTTAGTTACTATGGTTAACGAATACCGGTTGGTAAGTTTTAGGAATCGGGCATTAGACTTTGACCGCTTAGAGGTCGGGAAATTTTACCACGATTACATAAACGACGGCTTCAATAATACTGGATCATACTGGATCAATGTAAATCAGCCTATGAACCTAAGCAAGTCCAAGGTTGACTAGATAATTACTTACCTAAGCAGTTTTGTTTAACATAATATTATTAGGTATCTATTTTTATAAACTGATTTTTCAATGTCTAACTGTTAAATTATTTATCAGCAGTATAGTATAGCAGCCTACTAATCTATATCTATACTAAAATATTATAAAGAGGAAAGTTTTGTGTGTTTGTTTGTACTGAATAGGCTCCGAAATTACTAGACCGATTTTAACCAGGTTTTCACCAATAGATAGAAATTATTCCTGGGTAACATAAGCTATACAACATCACGCTATGACACACGAGAGCGGGGTAGTAACCAGAACGTAACTTAATGCGGGTTTTTTTTTTTTTTTATAGACGGGAAATCATCAAATAACTTCCCCCGCCCTGGGCGGGGCGGGAGGGAGTGTCAGACTTTTACTGACTAAAATCCGTCTATGTTCCTTCATGTGCCCTTTGCGTTCCGGGGGCGCGGTATCTCTTTCGAACAACCCGCAGCCCCGGCAGGCATCGGCCCTCAGTGGCCCCATCCAATTTTGCTGACATCTCTTTGAGGCGCGCGTGGAACACGAACGCGCCGTCGACACGGTCTGTCGTTATTCAGTGAACGTACGGACGGTGAGCTACCCATTGCTCACCGTCCACAGACCCGCGCCTACGGTGGCCGGGAGTCGTCTCGCGGCTCCCGAAGCCCGGAGCGTCTACCACGGCGGCCGCTGGGACGGGGGACCCTCCTTTCCCTCTCCCGTCCCGCCGCCTCCTTCTCTAGCATTACAGCTTCAACTTAATGCGGGTGAAATAAGCCACGCGGGCGAAGACTGGGTCAGTTCGCTAGTATTCGATATAGTAATAAAAAGTGGAAATCGTAAATGGCAACTTTTTATGATATTCCTAGTATATTTTTTATAATATGGTTTTGTTATTAGACTTTAAATATTATTATGTAAAACACCTTAGATGCTACGGGCATATAGCTACGGGGAATTATGTTTGAATTCATATTTTTAATTACGTGGGACACATATATTTTTATCTATCTAATTGTCTTTATTAAATATTTGTAATAAACTACCTAGTAGCGGTAGTAAACTAATCTTACTACTTATAATTGCTAAAGTATCTAGAATTCTAGATGGATGAACGGCTAAACGGATCTGGATGAAATTTGGCACAAATATAGATTATAGTCTGGAATAGCTCCTAGTTAATTTTTTATCTTAGGTAGGCTTAGGTAGACCCCTAAATAAATACACAGCTGTCACCAGTTAACATTATAATAACGAGAGCTGGAGAGCCTACACCTACTTTCAAACGCGCAGGTAGCTACATAATAATATATAAAATTTTTGATACGGATACTTGTAAAAGCCGATATAATTAAATTGCTAATGAAATGTTTACATTCGGAAAATTGATTTGGGAAATTCAATTTGTGTGACCGTTTTAATTAATTCATTATCGTACGAACCTCCTGCGTTTTTGTTTAAAGAGAATTGTAGTAATTATCTGGAAGATAGGATAGGTATCTGAATGCAACTGCATTGTAGCGAAAGAAAAGCTCAAATTGTTATATACAGTTATTTATTTATTTTACTTTAGCTAAAACGGTAATTTGCCAATTACATTATCTACATGTTTCGTGAGGTGATGACAATATCGTAAGGAAAGTCTTGAGTAGTAGGTACCTATGTAAGATATGGGTGCGAAAAATTGCCATTCAACGATATAAAAAAAAAGTTCAGTGCCGGAATCAAACCCGCGACGAGCAGCCACACGCTCAGCCATTAACAGTAGAACAAATAGTATAAAGAGTAATAAGAATATGTTGTTGGTGACGTTTTATTGACCTATATGTTCCAACCGAATCAAAAGCGACGTTTCTGAAACGGTTCTATAAGTAGGTACTTACCTACATAATTTTAATACCTACTTATGCACAGATAATTACTGTAGAAGGTTTGCGTGATTTGGTTTGTAAACAAAGTTTTTACAACAGTCAAGAACAGTGTAAAGGTTGCCTAGTCCAGTCCAGTGTATAAAATCAAGTTCCTGTTTTTCTAACTCTTGCAAAACATGATTAGAATCGAGTTTTTTCTCTTCTAAGTACTTAAAGCGGGTACAACATTGCAGATTGGAACGATTAATCTTATGATTCCGGAGAATTCATCTTAAAAAAAAAATATGTTGTTTTTGTTTACATTTTAAAGCGGGCTGTAAACGTACAAGCAAGCACCTCCGCGGTACTTACAAAGAGATTTTTTTTTCAAATATCAAGGGAAGCAAACAAGTTTGCGGCCCACCTGATGTTAAGTAGTCACCATCGCTTATAAACATCTGCAATTCCAGAGGCCTTGAAGATGTGTTGCCATCCCAAAGAAAAAGCTGAAAGGTCGCATGTGCCTGTAGTTACACCGGCACCCATAGGTACCCTTTAAACCGGAATACAGCAACGCTGCTTTGCGGCAGAAATTGGTATGGCGGTAGTAGCAAAAGTCATTGATAAAAGTAGCCTATGTCCTTATCCTAAGCTACCTAGGTACTGGCCAAATTTCATTACGATCGGTTCAGTGGTTTTGCCGTGATGTTGGAACAAAATCAAACCCGCAACCTTATGCATGAGGGACCTTACGGCCACCACAACATCCTAAAATTATGATTTTCATTTGTTTTTAAACACTTAAGATACAGTTACACATGCTAATTTCTAGCATGCTCAAACCAATCAGTGCACGCGAAAATCAAAGTCACGTGAGCTTCCCTTGCTGTGATTGGTTTGAGCATGCTAGTAGCATGCTAGTAATAATGAGCATGTGTAATTGTACCTTTAGAATCGAGTGATCCGATAAAATAATTGCACAACAAGTTGCTGTACCTAATCTAAAAAAATCTGTCGCGTACAAAATTGAATTTCTTTCTACAGGGCATTAGGCACAATTCTTTTCAATCTCAGTATAATCGCAATTTAATTTCAGTTTCAAGTCGCGACTTCTGTCCTATCTCGTTTCAATGCAAATTGCCGCAAAACGCTTGACGACTGAATTATTTAATCGAACTCGAGGGCCATTTGAATAGATATTTTTTTTCTGGGAATGTGATACTTAAGTATAACATTCCCAGAAAAAAAATATCTATTCAAATGGCCCTCGAGGTCCTTACGTAATTTCTGGATGGGATAAGATGTCGGGCCGGTAAATGAATTAGGGAAGATTTTATTTTTACCCATTGTTTGGTGGAATGATAGCTGAAATTATACAGCCTTACTTGTATTTTACTTAGATATATATAAAAAAATAAATATACCATCACGCCTGTATTCCCCGAAGGGTTAGGCAGAGGTGTACCAATGTACACCCACAGTTCGCCGGTATATTTAGGTCCCATGTAATAGGGGGCGAGCCTATTGCCATTAACCGGGCACAAATCCAAACTCCGAGCTGCTACTGCGAATTTCATAGAAAAACCCAATAACACTTTTTGCTCGACCTGGGAATCGAACCCGGGACCCCTTGCACAGCAGTCGCACTTGCGACCACGAGACCAACGGGGCAGTTACTTAGATATACATTTATTTATTTTGCTAAACCAATTACGGGCTCACCTATTTACATGAATTTATTGTAAGGTGCTAACCTTAGTGGGGCGGAATCCAGCAAGATATGTTTCCAGCTGTTTTTTTTTATAGGCATTCCTATTTGCCCTATCGTAACTTGATGGGGCAAAGTAGAATAAAGGTAACATCTGTGTGTCGCCTATAGATGAGATACAAGTGGATATCAAGGTAGGTACTCCTGTCAAATAGGTCAAGAGAGGTCAGAAAATTAACCAATTAGCGCGGACATCGAAGACTAGGTAATTCCGTAGATTTCCGTAGTCGTCGATCTAGTTATTAAGTTTATGAAAATTACAGCTTCTGCTGCAGAGCTGATAGGTAATCTAAATAGTAGGTACCTCCCTGATAATTATTATTTTGATCTAATAATTAGTTTCCTGTTCAGTCGCGCTAGCTAATTTATTACTTTGGCATATGTAGGTAGGTAAGACAACATAATAAAGAGATCTTAAGAATGTAATAGACCAATCTCACATACCTACAATGTACAAGCACGAATCTTTTAAGACACTCGGCACTTTATTATAGTCGGCCATTACCTTAAAGCCCACAGGCCTTGCATTGCTAGTTTTCTTTTATCTGTCTTTCTAGTTCTCTCATTCAGGTCTTGTTGTCTCTATTCTGGCTCTCTTGGTGAATCGGGTAGTGGTAGGCATGTATTTTCTTGATAGAGTTTCATGCTGGTTCTTCTCCATAGAATCCTACTGTTAGGAACGAGCAACTAACTTCCATATTCTGACTGACAGATGCTCTGACAATTTAAAAGTACCTGTAAATTAACTAGTATTAGTACCTATTGTAGGCTTCAATAATAAGAACCTAAAGAAATAAATTCAATAATGAGAGAAGAACGAGAAACTCCACGGACATTTTTCTCAATTAGGTTTTTACAAAATCCGGGTTAGAATATTCTTTTTGCTTCTGTGAACGCAGTGAAGGTGAATACAAATCAATAAAAAAAAAAATAGTAACTTTACTCCAGGACTCGACCACCTTGACAGATTTCCTGCCTAACTCTTTTGAATACTTACCTACATTCAATTTCACTCAAGCTGAAGCTCTCGGATTTTCCACTCTCCACACTAAGCCGGGCGTTGAAAATCCATCAGTGCGCTTTTATTTAAGCACTAGCTAATACCCGCGTCTCCGAACGCGTGAATATTGATTGTCATGGGGTTTTTTCTTTATTTTGCGCGAAGTACCTACCTACCAACAAAATATTTTTTTAAATGACAGTAGCCTTAGTTACTCCTTATTAAATTAGCTATCTGCCAAGCCCGCCACACTGTTCCCAAACCACTGCAACTTCTGTAAATTAGCTATCTGCCAACAAAAATCCCTTCAAAATCGGTCTAACCTTTTCAGAGATTAGTCACCACAAACAGACAGACAAACATTTTGTTATCGATGTGTACCTGCCGTGTACAGTTCGATATTTATTTATTGAAAAGCTGTTATTTCGACATAACAAACAGATACTTCAATTTTATTTATTTGTAGGTATAGAAGACTCGTGTAGATTAACATTTAGGTGTTGCAGTGTTTGTTAAAAATACTGGCCAAGTGCGAGTCGGACTAGCGCACGAAGGGTTCCGAATCATCATGGTTTATCATAAACAATAATTTTAGTTTAATTATTTATTTTGTAAAGTGAGAATATATAACTACACATTTTGTGACTATTTTAAGCGTCTACCTGTAACCGTATCGAACAAAAACGTATCAAGAAAAACCCCTTCTGTTGTATGGGAACCCCTTTAAATATTTATTTTTATGTTTTTTTTTTAATTCAACTGTCTAACTACTTGGGATACAGCCTGGTGACAGACGGGCAGACAAACGGACAGCGAAGTCTTAGTAATAGGGTCCCGTTTTACCCTTTTGGTACGGAGCTCTAAAAAACGGACCTTCAATGAATGCTCTATGTATAGTGTATAGGTACGTAAACCTATGCCGCGCATGTTAGCTCTCATGTTTTTATTACCTGCCCAGTTTAATTATAAGGTCAGTATCACAACAAGAGTAGGTAGGTTATAATTATATTGCACCAACCTAGGTACTCGGTATGTACAACAAAATAGACATTAAAGTTTTAATGTTATGTAGGTACGTCAGCAACATAATTAATTGTCTTTATTATTAGATTTCCTCTGCAAGGCGTGACGTGCGAAGGACCAAATGCGACGGTGTTATTAAAACCTGATAATTGCCCTAGAATAGATTTTAATTATTATGTAGGTACATTATAATTAAGTTCAATTTATATATTTATGTAATTATTTTGAGTTCTTTTTATCTTAACTTTGTTTTTTTTACGCTTTACGCTAGGACAATATTTTGCATCTGCCATGTTATCTCATCGCCAACCGTTGACGGTAAATAAGAGGCATTAAGCCCGCCTTTGTATTTTTTATTGCATAAAGCTTAAATGAATCCAAAACAAATAATGGAATAAATCCGACTGTGGAACGATTTATTATATTTTATAGGAACGTGTCTCGGTTATCTGCAAGGTTTTGTTTTTTTTTTTTGCGCAGAACTCTACTTGGGAAGCCTAAGCTACTATTTCTTTATGCATCCCATATTTTCAAAACAGAAACACCTTTACATGGCTACGATCTTTTAGAAAGAACCTAGATTAACGAAGTAAGTACTTTGCCCTTTAAAACGATCTCGGGACATTTAATAAATATAAAGTGCTGTATTTTCTTCCTCCAAACAAGCTCTGCATAGTGGGACTCTGACTTCTATGACAAAAAGCTGTTCATTTAAAGACTGTTAGCCAGTTATGGCGTATGTGATTGTTTCAGACGTGGGAACGAAATAAGAAAGGGTTTAAACAAAAAAAAAAAGAAAATTAACCACAAAAGTTAGATCAATTTAATCAAATAATTGTAAATATATATTTTTTAAATTTATTAGCATTTAACCCTTTTGCCTAAATTGGTCATCGTAATTTACAATAAACAGACGATAATAAGTTTTAGATACATACCTACAGACCATAGGTAGGTACAATATTACAAAAACAATAATTACTACCGATTTCATCAAATATTTAAGAACAAAACTATTACATTAGATACCTACAATACATAAATAGCATATACTTGAAAAAACATACAAACTACGTTCCCAAATACCTAGTCACAACTACTTACTTCTTTCTAAAAAAAAAATATTTACGCAGAGAGATGCCTAGAAGTCGGTACTTAAGGGTACATAATGTAACTAGGGTTGCCAACACTTTCTACGAGAAAAAAAAAAAACATATTAAAGCCAGAAAAATTAAACATTACCTATTTATTTCTATCCATCCAATATACTACGTACATTTACTCTTTATAAAGATTTTATTTACGGTTTTCAATATCAGTGAAGCTAAAAACAGTATTGCAAAAAAAAAAATTGCCAATACAAGGTATACCGCAGTAAAAAACAATATAGTTGGCTTGGCAACCCTAAATGTAATAACTATTAATCATGTATGTAAATCTGTAATAGGTACGTTTTATTTTTAGTAAATAAGTGATGGTATTTATTATAATAAATTGCTACAAAAAAAGGTTCTTCCTCCATTCTAGGTAAGCACCTACCTACAGCAGGTACTTACCTACTTCATTGGGACGCAGAATATTGAACATGAAAATGTTTAAACATAGCAAATTAGACATTGGTGCTGATTCTCTTGTTCACAAACTTAACTAAATTTAAGTTAAATGCATCTCTCTCATTCGATTTCTTAAAGAAAAGGACAGAAGATACAAATTCGTTTAGTGCTGTCAAATTAGACAGCGCCAGAAGAAAATTGGCGTGTTTCTAGTCGCCACGTTTTTAATCGCGTCTAAATTATCTATGGAGTGTCTAAATTTGACAGAACTTAACTAAAATTTTATCTTCTGTCCTTTCCTTAATGAAATGGAAAGAGAAAGATGCACATAACTTAAATTTAGGTTAGTTTGGTAATAAGAGAATCGTCACCATTATATCACTAATTTTGTGTTTCTGTACCTATTACAGAATAATTTACTACTAGAGTATTGCTAGGTTTCAGAAACATTAGCTTAAAACAATCATAATTTTAGTTTTGAAGATGCGAAAATAAATGCGCCTTTTTTAGAATCGAGATGAAATGTGCAATATATTGAATAAAATATTTGTGCAAGTTCTGACTTTAAAATGTACCTGTACAAACTAATTTTTCAAAAAGAGTAAGTAAGTATTAAGTTTCTTTCTCACTCTTCTTCATACAAAATTCCCTTTAAGAAAAGGATGACTTTGACTTACAAAAGTTTTGTATTAAATGACTATTTGACTATTCAAATAAAAAGACTAAAACTATTTATAATACATATTATTATATAAATATTTTTATAAAAGGACATTAATATTAATTCATTTGTCAGCCCTTCTTCAATAATTCTGAAGAAAAAATGACAATTCTATAAATAAATTAAGCGTAGTCAAAATACATTCATTACTAATATCATGACAAATTATTAATATTAAGTACTTATGTCTACTTATAATATTACTTATTATTTGTGTAATAAAAGGTTTTTTTTTCGTCAAATACTGCCTATATCACTTCGGTAAGCTGTCATTTATTTTACACACGGTGATAATTGGAAAGGACTTCGTAAAAAGACTTATACCATGAATTCAGTAGGTAAATAAGGACTCTAAGAATACCTCCCCCCCCCCTTCCATGTACTGAAATTTTTCGTCGGTTATAAACTAAAAAATCTGCTGTTACATACTAAAGTACAACAAATATGCGGTCAAAAGTATGAATTAGTTAAATTGTTAACTTAGTTTTATCGCCAACTTTTCATAACGTTTGTGCAGTATTGAATCAATGGTGAGAGTGTCGTTACAATTTCCCTTCCATTTATTATATTGTGAAAAAACGCAGGGTAAGTTGGTAGGTTTCAATAATCCTATAGAGACCGCTATTTTCTAGTTAGGCCCTACAGTCAACAGTTTTTTTACATTAGCTTCTTGTGTGTTAGGCCTAAAGAGCCGATTTTTTATTACATACCCTTCAAATACAGAAACTATTTCTATTATGTTTTACCGTAGCATTAAAAATTCAAATCAATAATTTATTATGATGTGCTCAAATAATTTAAGTTAATAACTTACTATGGGTACGCCGTTGCACATAATGCATTGTCTGATTCTCAGTTTGAAAAACAGGATTTTTTGCTATAATTATATCTTCTTCTACTTAAATTTATATAAAGACTTCGATATTATAAGACGTGTATTGACTTGAAGTAAATTTATAATGAATGCAATATCTTAAAATAAATAGAACACAGTACGGCCACCGTATCTTGACGGTTCTGAAGTGAGACGAACAGCTGCGTAGTAGACAATTTTGTTCCTAAAATATCTATTGCGCAGCCAACCAGCTAACTTCAAAACCGCCAAGATACGTCTGTCGTACTGTACTTAACTTAATATTTTATCAAAAATACTATAATACTATGTTATTAAAATACTAAGAGTGAATACTTTTGTAAAACGTGCCTTTGTGACAATAAGCATTATTAAATAAATAAGACAAAATGTTGATTAGAAAATTTAAAAGGTGCCAGAATACTGTTTTTTTTTTTAACTTTGTATATTTACAAAAGTTACTGTTTGCTAGAAAAGAGGGAAATATTTTGAAGTACATACTAAGACATTAATTTTAAATATTATTTTATTCACTTTCTTTTAAAATATTGAGATCAGTTGTATAGGATTTTTGTGATATTATTTTGATATGCATGTTTATTTTAAGAAACAAAATATCGATAAAAAAAATGTTTCCATCTTTAGTAGCAAATACGGTCAGAAAATACTTCGATGTAAATATTAGTATAGTTTTGAAAATCGAACAGTTTCATACATATTTTCTTCACAAGTCATATATTATAGCATACTCCATAAAAAATGTGAGAGTGTAATTTAAAAAGTGATATTAAAAATATTCGACTAATCTAATATAGTCGTTCCATTTCACAAGCGCGCGAATGATTGACATTTATAATAATGACATAAGTGTCAAATGTGCGCTTGTGAATTGTAAGGACTATACCACTTATCTACTCAGACTTATAAAAATAAAACACTACTCTTTTAGAGTACATAATATCAACTAGTTTAAATACCACAATGCCCCGAATTGAATTATACAATAAAATCTATCACACTACATTTTTCGAATTTTGGTACAAGTTATTTATCAAATTATTTACTAGAATAATAATAATAATGATCTAGAATCATACTTAGGGCTCTTTCAATTTGCGCGACAGTTAGCAACACTATTTTTGTCGGACAAATTAAAAGCTATCTTATTACTATTAACATAGCGCTGATAAAGGCTTGGACCACATTACAGATATATCTTGAACATTTTTTATACCAACTGACTACATAATATCACTTTAATTGCTGCAACTTATCTTAATACATTCTTAAGAAAACTGAATAAATGTAGCCCAAACCTTTTTTTAAATACTTATTTTTAACTTACGATAAGAAAATCACACTTTTAAAGACTTTTTGAGTTAGATTAATTGCTTTGAAGGCAGTTTTAACAGTGAAGAACTTTCGAGAAATACTTCTAATTGTGCTCTATAAAATTAGACATACCAATCTACATTTTGAATTACATTACAATGGTGAATAATTTGGGGTCGCAAAACTCTTGAGAGGCAGTGTGGAAAGGCCCCCGAACGAAGAGACCCACGACTTATTAAAGGCTCCAGCAGACCGGATGCGTATGCGTAGACGTGCAATTGTATGTGACAGGACATACCGCTTGCGTAACGTAGACGTGTACACGCATACGCAAGCGGTGTGTCCTGTCACATACAGTTCCATACATTACAACTCAGTAGTACGTGCACGTCTACGCTTACGTGTACGCATACGCATTCGATCTGCACGAGCCTTAAAGGTCGCGGGAAATCGCTAGACGCGGGTATCGTGGGCCCGGCCATTATACCTATCTTTAAGGGTTTTATTTTTTTATGGTTGCGTCTGTCCAGCATTGGACGTCGTTCGACTGATGGGATGATGATGATGATATTTTATTTACCAAACTATGTTGTTTTAAATACTTTTCTTATTCCTTCACTGTTAACCGTAAGCTTCACAATAACAAACAATCAAGAGTACAAGTAGCTACACAAAGAAATTAATATAACTTATTTTATACAGGGTGTATATTATCCAAACTTCGAAAAAAAATAACAATTTGTGTCACAGAACACACGCAGTTACGTAATTTGTGCTTTGAGATCAGAATCCAAATCCAAATACTCACACCCTGTATACCCTAAAATCTTTCGCATACCAGTCAATACCATACTTCAACAACAACGATGCGACAATGAAAAATATGTCGTATGTTGTGTTCAAAAGGTTGAAATTTCATTGACACTTTACGAAGATTCCTCTTCGACTAACGCCGCCTGAGACAAAGAAATCTGCTGTGACCTCGGCATTCTTCTTACGAAGAAGGTTTTAAAACACGGCGCTAATAAATACAGTATCACACCAGCGGCGATTATTGATATCGCGCATAACGCCCATTGGGCAGCTTTGATAGATGTCGCTACGTCTGCAACCGGCTTTATTAGTTGGCAAGTTGATATGAGTGAACTGGAGGCGTTGTATGGGCCTGTGATGCGAGCGTTCGCTCCACAGTCTGAGGTTTGGAAGCCGATCCAGCCGGCTGATCTGTTGAATGTTACCTGAAAACATAAAAAAAAAGGTTTGGACCAATTTAATATGAAACACTAACACTATGACCAGATGTATGAACGTGAACCAGGCGAAAGGAATATGTCAGGATCGTAGCTCTGTGGGTCTGCCCACCCTTATGGGAAAAAGGCGTGAATCTATGTATGTATGTAACCCTCGTTTCTGTCTTTTGCGACTTTGTGCGCGTTTTTTATTTATTACTGAATAAGTAACTTTTGGCTTTGTTAAATGTGTTTCTACACCCTTTAGACATACACTAACTTCTACCAGCGAGTTCGTCGAATGATTTTCTTCACCCGCGTTAATTTACATCTTTGGTTATAGCTCCGCTCCCATGTGTCGCAGTGTTGATGTTATATAACCTATACTATTCCTCATGAAACTGGCTATCATAATGCAAAACAAATGTTTCTTATCCGACTGGCAATTCTGGAGGTAAGCGCGTTTATGCAAAGGCAACCTGTAGCTTTATTATATTACTAGCTTTTGCCCGCAGCTTCGCTCGCGTTAAAAAGTATTATCTTTCATCCCCTATTTTATCCTCGTAGGGGTGGAATTTATCAAAATCCTTTCTTAGCGGATGCCTACGTCATAACATCTACCTGTATGCCAAATTTCAGCCCGATCCGTCCAGTGGTTTGAGCTGTGCGTTGATAGATCACTATGTCAGTCAGTCAGTCAGTCAGTCAGTCACCTTTGAGTTATATATATTTAGATATTAGTGTAGATAAATACTTAACAGAAGTACTATATACAATTTTGTTTACCTGCAATCCCTCCATAGCGGTATAACCAAGGACGGTCTCCGTCCCTCCCGCGTCTAGTCCTAGTTTGTAACAATACGTGGACACCGTCCCTGTTGTATCGCTGCTGTTATGAACTCCAACGACTAGCATGTAGTTCTGTAAAGATAAACGTTATATTTGTATTGATAATTACTATTTTAGGAAAAGAAAAGGTCGCAAATAAGGCCCAACATAGAATGAATTTTTCAGACCGATTGCGGGCACAGCGGCTAATCTTAATGCAGACTAGCCAAGCACGCAGGAGATCTTATGGTGCACAAGTGTGTGCGCAAACACATAACGACCGGGGAGAGATCAGGCGCAGGACTAACGGTTTTACGAGCTTTTCGAAACACGGGTGTGTCACACCACCAACTTCCAAACTCCGGGCTGTTACTGAAAAAAAACCTAATGGAAGAACCCAATAACACTTTCTGCCCGGCCTAGAAATCGAAACCAGAACCCACGCTCAATAGCCGTGCTTGCCACCACGAGACTAACGGGGCCCAATACACATGAATTTGGGCAAGTTTTACTATGCAGGGCAGGGGCGGACTGTGAACCAATTGTCATTTTGCCAAAAATCTGTTTTCTTTATTATTTGTTTCCTTTAGGAAACAAATTAGGAAAATCCTTTATTTTATGGGCACTGGGGGCCTTTATATTCACGGGGCCCTGAGCTGTACCCGAAAAAGCCTATATATGTATATTCCCTGACTATGGGAACAGCAGTAAAAATATTTGATGTTGTGTATATTATATTCAGGTTCGACTGCCGGGTGTGGCAAGCGTATTTTCAAAATTATTTATATGCACTTTTGTTTCTCTTGAAAAATAAAGGATTGTTTTCTTTGAGAAAAATTTGCTAAGTAAGGTATTTAGAGTACTTTCCCGCCAGGTAGTATTCAAAAATTCCACCCTGTATACTAAAACAATGGCACTCACTTTTACAGTATAACTATCTCCGTTTCTCAATATTTTTCCTTAAAAGTCTCGTTCAGATCAAAGTTTTGGCGTTCCATCGACGAGAGACCAGTGATGAGAGTTAAAATTAAAAGTACCTGAGGTGGTATCTCTAATGTGAAGTACTGGTTATCAGCATCAGCACTTAGTAGATCTATTGCTATCCAGGGTAGTGTCCATACTTGAGGTTCCGGCCAGCAGGCAGCCTGAAATTAATTGCAAGGACATGTTTGAAAAATGTGTGAATTTTTGATAAATAGGAGATTTCATGTGCTCAGCAGCATCCAGACTTAATTACAAACATAATATGTACTTTTCATCGCGCCAGTTTTCCCAGAGGTTTAGGCAGAGGTGTACTAATGTACACTCACAGTCTGCCAGTATGTTTAAGGTCCCATGTAATAGGGGACGAATTTTAATAATGAACCAATGTTATTTACCTCTCTTCTATTCCAGAATTCGTTTAATATGAGCACCTGAGATTTTCTGAATTCATTCTTTAGCTCGTCGACAACCTGAAACACCAAAACAGAAGTTATACTGCCTCGTCATCAGAACCTTTTCTGTAATACCCTACTACGACAGTATGAAGGCTGTAACGCCAAACTCAGATTGAAGATCGGCAGAAAAAAAAACATCAGTTAATAAGAAAGAGTCTGGCAACTGCACGAATCGCAGGAGTGAAAATAATAATAATATAGCTTATATAATATTAATATATAAGCCAGTTATCCGGGTTTTTTTTACGGGGAACCCTCATTCTTTTTCTAAAAAATATGTAGCTAAGTTACTAATTACCGTGTAAACATTCATAAAGTACAAAACTGTTAATGTAACATCACAGTTTTGTTTTTTATTAGTGTAGAATAGATTACCTGTCGGAACAATTTATCTGGCAGTTTAATCTGAGTAGTTCCACTATCAACAATACTCTTCACCATGTTTAGTTTGACACACATATCCTCATCAGGGTCTTTCACAGTGTCTTTAATTAAGACATCTTTCTGTTGAGGGGTCATTGAACTCAAGACTCTGACTCCTATGACACCCACTTCGTACCACCGTTGGCGTAATACTGGCGTTCGGAATGTTCTATTGTTATTTGAATTTGGAGTGCGGTCATCTGTAAAAGAAGAAAACATTCGGCCTGTAAATAGCAGTCATATCCTCTTTTGATCCTACGGCGCGCATTGAATCTAATTATAGCATTGTTTTCTCAGACTTACAAGGTTTATAGCTCATGGTTTGGCCTGCGAATTCGTAAATGAAGATTATCACGGCTTTTTTTGCGTTGTAAACTAATTCTATTTCTAAAATAAAAGCTTAAAATGTGAAGACCCGTCAAAATCGGTCCAGAATTTCGGAGATAGTCGGAACAGACACACTGACAAAAATTGCTTTTTGGGTACTTTTTTTTATAAACATTCATATTATGATGCATTTAGTAACATGATGTTACTTATATATTACAAACAGACACTTCAAATTTATTTATAAGTATATATGTATAGATAAGCTGAATAAACGGATCATCACTTAATTGAAGCAACGAAAATAAATCTCCCAATCTAATTAAGTAAGTAAGTAAGTAGAAATATAATGCATACCAAAAACTTTAAAATAACCATAATGAGTTGTATTGGTTGTGCTTATTGGTCCACAGAGTTTCAAATGGAATGACATTGGTTTGTTCACATTGCGATCTAGTGCATCCAGCCAGGATTCGACTGACCCGGCCTTACCCCAAGCGCCTACTGGCATATACGCTAGTCCAAGGAGACCCTGAAAATTAAAAGATAAAGAAATATAAGTTTTATTTTGTTTTCATTAAAGATGGTTTTAGCTCAGCTGTATGGTAATACAATCTGTTTATTTTTATCCACATTACCTATTCGTCCAATGAAAACATGTGAAATGCCCTTCACAGTTAAAGAACTAAAAAAATACCAACTAGATAGACAATGTGTCCCAGAAATGTGTGGTCATACAATCTTCCAACCGTGACTTCGTCCGCGTCAAAGTTAATACATTATCACACGTAAATCTAAATATAAATCGCGTTTTCCGGGATAAAAAATTTGACCTATGTCTATTCCGGTCTATTACCATAATCTATTTTTGTAAAATTTCATCCTGGCCCGTGTCTTCTGGTGCGATTAAACAACAAACATCCATCCATCCAGTAGTAAGAATCAAGGATGATCTATCTGTATCTGATCGAAAGCTGTTTACCTCAAAATATTCAGAGAAATTTTATGATTGACGCACACTCGTTAAATGTAACAACTATAAAGTTTTTGTTTTCGCTTTTATTACTCACGTAACTCGTGTTATTCCGGTCAGTACTTATAGTATATTTTTAGCCAAACAATGATAATAAAACGTGAATTAATTAACTTATCGGGGTGCGTTGATTAGTTAATGTACCGCCCGGCGCACCCTGGGCAGTTAGCCTTGCTAAATACTACATTGGCATGAGTTATTCTCTTAATTAATTAAGTTTGTGCACATTTGAAAGAATGTATACAGGGCCGGACTCAACTTCTTGGGGCCCCAAGGCAATGCATGTCTCGGTGCGCCTTTACCTTTTTTTAACTTCCAAAAATATAATTATTCTGTCAACCACAACCCAAATATTATTATATATATTATTAGACGCTTACCTGCCATCCTGAAGCTTTAGTGAAAAAATCATGACTGTCTGTTATAAGTGCAAAGTCTGAGCGCACTTCTGGTACATCGGGCAGTGAGGGAAACTGTATTAAGTCCGAGGCTAGGAGCCCTGTCCACGTGCCCTGAGTATAGGCAGCTTGTATCTGTAAAAGTAATTGGAAAATTTCAATTTAGATTAATAAATCATTGCTCTTTTCAACATTCAAATCTTAAAGCAAATTTCAAATTATTTTTTTGACCTTAGTTTCAATATTAAAAAAAGGGCCAAGTGCAAGTCAGACTTGCAAGCGAAGGGATCCATTCCATGATACAATATTTGACACAAAATTAGGTTTAAAAGAATCTTTCATTGTATGGAAAAACCTTTTATTTTTTACTTTATAGGGGTATCCCTATAAAGTCAAAAAATTATGTCTGGTGGCTGGTCTGTGAAATGAATTTCAAGTGTACCTATCTTATTTTATTTGAAAAAAAGGTATTCACTTACACTGTTCTTACTATTATAGAGACTGCTCGAGTTATCTGCATGGAAATATGTACCATTATCCTCCCGAGCATAAGATGCTAAGGCTAAAGTTGTACTCCCAGTATCCACCAATAATTTGAACTGAAAAAGAAAAAGTAATTTAAGTGATATTAGATAGGCAGTTCTAGTTTTAGGACACAAACCACTTGTTGGTTTTTGTTTAGATTTTCATCGAGAGAAACTACAAAAGACTTGTAACAAGGCCCTAAAAAAAACATTAAAGCGGACATTAATCTGAAAAACTATCATTTACCTTGTCTGTCGAAGTTCCGACTAACAAAAAACGCAAGTAGTAAAGTAGCATAAATTCAATAAAAGCTATACTCGCTCTGATAAAAATTACAATGCCAGGTACCTGTAAAAATGGGCTAATTGGATGCTAAATCTCTTTGATAACAGTCATTACAAAGTCAAACAATACGGTTACGAAAAGTGCCTGTTTGAATAAACACCATTGTGTTAAGTATCATAACAGTTTCTGATTGCCTCAGAAAATCGGTTATTGACTTTGTTTAGTAATAACGTTAACTATCAATAAGTAAATTAGATATTTATGTTGGTAAATATTAAATAAGTATTGACATTTATTATTTACAGCTTCAAATGGACTGTAATATAAATAAAACTAAGAAAATGTTAAAAATATGTACGATTAACCAAGATGAAGGGCATTCCATTACTGTTGTGCCCAAAAAAAAAATTATTGCCTGCCCTAAGGTACAGTTATGTCGGTAAATAAATAAATATTCTTTTTTTTATTATTTGTGTTGCTTTGTATGTATTATATTGTGTTAGGGGATGGTGCCTGCAACTCCATGTCTTAACATGTTGTTGTATTGGTTTATAAACTCAAGCTAAATTATGTTTGATTTCAAAAACTACTTTTCTGGTTGACAATAAGTAGGTGGTTTCTGCCTACCCCATGGGAAAAAGGCGTGAGTTTATGTATGTAATAAGTAGGTAATTGATAACACCTTGATCACAAGAATAATTTAAGTTCTTATAAGAATGCAATATCTTATAGAATGAAGTTTTGTAATCATCTCAATGTCAGCAAGAGGATATTTAATGAGGTCATTTACTTTAGATTTCCATGGTACAACAATTTCAGGGTAAAACTTGGTTACGTAAACATACACAAAAAGTATTCTTATTATTTATATATTAATCAATACGAACTTAAAATCTTATAAATTAGATGACCCACTGACCAAATAGTCTCCAAAAACCATCTTAACTAATCTTAATCATTACTATTCATTTTAGTGACGGCATTTCTTGGCCTAGAACCTCTTTAGGCCAACAATCATGTACTTAAGTGTATGTAAGTAAATCACTCTTATTCCAAGGAAAAGAAAAACCTTGTACAAATTGTATTCAAATAAATTAAAAATAGAAGTACCTGCCTATGTATCTTTCTTACAATATCTATTTTAAAAATGTTCCATACGACCTCCCTTAAAACATTTGTTTGTAAAAAAATAGTATAGATTGGATACTGGCCAAATTATACATTAGTGACTTTTGTGTTTTTAAATTATGAACATTATAAAAAGGCAGGTGCTTTCTGACTTACCTTTTGATGCGGATGACCTATATAAACTTCTATAGCATAAGCTTCTCCAGCATCGCCGTATAAGTTGATTTCTTCACCAAAAGAATGACCCAAACAAACAATACCGATTTGAAGAATAATAAATAACACTGTCATCTTTATTTAAGCTGACATTATCCGGCTAAAAAATTAAACCACAGTCACTTGTAGTACAATTCAAGTTCTTCTCTTTGTATTTGTTTTATTTGAAATACCAATATAAATATTTACGCTGATGCACTCATCACAGATCTTTGTGATGTGATCCGCTAAATTTGATGCTATCAGCTGTCGCGTGATCGCGTCTGTCATCCGTCGGAATAACATTGACTGACATCACGAAAGTATGACAGACATATTTGACATTTAAAACAATCGGACAATGACGTTGTTGTGTTATTAAAAGTTACAAAGTTTAACATTATAGCATTAGAACCTCAAATCCACATTCGTCTTAAGGTGGAACCTCCACGGTAGCCCGCGAAGTTCATATTTGCTTACGTTTTTTGCAATTTGCAAGTTAGTATTAAGTTAATTACCTATAACCATTTAAGTCAGCAATAAAACTCCATAGGGCCAGGTAAACCCAAAGAATGACTCATCATCTGCCTAGCCTTTTCCCAACTATGTTGGGGTCGGCTTCCAGTCGAACCGGATGCAGCTGAATATCAGTATTTTACATGGAGCGACTGCCTATCAGACCTCCACAACCCAGTAATGGGTAATACGATACTCTTGGTAAGACTGGTTATCAGACTTTCGGGCTTCTGACTAACAGTAACGACTGTCAAAGATCTACAAATGACAGCCGGGACCAACGGCTTTACGTGCTTTCCGAGGCACGGAGGAAACTCACTATAGTAAATGGTCACCCATCCACAGACCAACCTCGGCAAGCGTGGCTTAACCCGGAAGATCGGTCTATGCGGCTGTAATTATTTAGCCACGAGCCCAAAGAATGACTATTTCATGAAATCGAATATTTCATGAATAGTGACTTATGGAGTTATTTTACTGATTTTAATGGTTAAGATTCTGAAAATACATACTTCTTACGCCCGCTAATCTTACTTTAATCAACATTAAACCTAATACTGACTTGCAAATTGCAAAAAACGTAAGAAAATTTGAATTTGGCGGGCTACCGTGGAGGTTGCACCTTAATGTCGGTGGCTCCGCCCCGCTCGCTTTACTTCATCATAATATCTTCGTGATCATAATTATCCGCTACCCGACTTATCTCACAGCTGGGTTACTGGGCATAAACCTCTCGGCCTGTGCCGATTTCCAAACATATTTTATTGCTAACCAACCTCTTCCCCACCGGGTTTATCACTCTTGCGACAGCAACAATCTCGTATATAATAATAATTATATAATAACGACACTAATACAATAAAGAATACAAATAAAGTGATGATGTAGTAGTAAAACATAATTCGTAAACACTACGCATAAATTAGGTACCTATTTTGGCTAGGTATTTGCAAGTAATAATGATACAGATGATACTGAACGAAAAGCGCGCTTTTTTCAATGTCAATGATATGTCAAATTAACTGTCACTATTTTCAAAGTACAAACTTCTTCAAAGTAACCGTGACATTTCTCAGATGCGCGTAACTTAGTAAGAGTAGGATAACGCTAATAGATTTTTCATAAAGTGTGACAAGGATCGACTGCTATCTATGTCCGATATATCATCATTATTCTGGAACGCTTTCTACTGAATGTCAATGATGTTAAATTGTGATGTGAAGTGAACGTTCCGGTCAGCTAGTAAAAACAATTTATAAATAAATATCGCAGTAATTACCTAACAAATTATAACAATGAGTCTCTGGGTAGACAAACATAGACCGAGAGATTTGATGAAACTAGATTTTCATACAGATCAAGCGGTTAGATTAAAGAGTCTGGTTCAGCAAAGTGATTTTCCCCATCTGCTTGTTTACGGTCCGTCGGGAGCCGGTAAAAAGACTCGCATCATGTGCTTATTGCGAGAGCTTTACGGTTCTGGTGTAGAACGGCTACGGCAAGAAACAATGACATTCACAACCCCCTCCAATAAGAAAGTAGAAATCATGACTGTAAGTAGCAACTATCACATTGAAGTCAACCCAACTGATGTCGGTATTCACGATAGAGTGGTTATTATGGATTTGGTGAAGAATGTGGCACAAACTCATCAGATAGACTCCTCAGGACAGAGAGAATTCAAAGTTGTCATATTGAATGAAGTAGACGACCTTACAAAGGATGCTCAGCACGCGTTACGTCGAACTATGGAGAAGTACGTCTCCACTTGTCGCCTTATACTTATTGCTAACTCTATTTCCCGAGTCATTCCTGCAATCCGATCCCGTTGCCTGACCATCAGAGTACCAGCGCCTACGGAGACTGAGATAGCCTCTGTACTCAAAGTAGTTTGTAAAAAAGAAAGTTTGAGTATACCAACAGAGCTGGCTATGCGTCTTGCTAAGGCCGCAGACCGTAATTTAAGAAGAGCATTACTTATGTGTGAGGCTTGTAAAGTGCAACAGTATCCCTTCACTGCAGATCAAAAAATACCCGAGCCAGATTGGCAACAATTTATCAGAGAGACGGCTGCTTTAATACTGTCAGAACAAACACCGAAAAAGCTTGGTGAAGTCCGACAGAAGCTATATGAATTGATTATTCATGGTGTGCCTCCAGATATGATTTTCGGGGGACTACTGAAAGAATTAGTCCGAAATTGTGACATGTCTATGAAGTGCCAAGTTGCCAGCCACGCTGCAACTTACGAACATAGAATGAGACTTGGTAACAAAGCGATATTCCACCTTGAAGCGTTTGTTGCCAAGTTTATGGCAATCTACAAGAAGTTTGTTGAAGAATCTATGGGTGATGCATTCTAAGGAACATTATAAAAATAAAACTCAACTGACTGTTTCTATAATTTTTAATAAATACCTAAATTCAATTTTTCAATTTTGTTTTATTTTTAGGGATATTACAATAATCATAATCATTCTGTATATTAAAACAATTACTTGTTGTAATATTTGTAATAATGTTTTATAGGGACTCGAGATGAAAATATCCTAAAATTATCAACAACAGAATGCATTAAGGCTGCAGTGATTTCATTTGAAAAGTGATCCAAGATTGAGTGTCTTTTCTGTAGTGCTTCATCAATCTTGTATGCGTCTTCAGAATCTGTAAATGAAAGAAAAACACGTTTGTTTCAAGATACATTTTGGCAGAGGTCGTTATAGGGATCCAACCTGAAGGGGGGGACCTCCCTCGCCCTTCTTTCCGAAATGCCTTGTCAAGGTTGCTGTTTTTTGATGGGTTGGCTGGTTTTTTTGACCCTGGCATGATCATGTCAGATGAAAAGGCCATTAAAAAAAAATAAAAAAAAATTGCTGTCTGCAAGTTGAACGCCGATCACGTTATGTGTGAAGTTACTGATTGTCTCTAGTCCTTCATCTTCTTTTACCTTCTAAATTTCAATTGTGTTTTATTTGGTGTACCTATACCACTTCAGTCCAACATGCTACCTGCGTGTATATTCTTAAAATAAATGTCCATTTTGTAGATAGCGATGCACTGAGTATCTACCTATTTAAACAAAAATATACATGCAGCCAAAATAAAGCTTGACGCAATAAATCAACGCTTACTTGGTTGCAAAAAATACGAAGGCACTCGTTTATTCCTGACAGCTATCCTCTCTGGACCAATTATAATGTAATCCTCATTATCGATGCCCCGTTTTATTACGCCCGCATACGTTATGTTGCTCTCTGCAGCATCTGAAATTTAAATGTTAATGTTTTTAAGCCGAAAATGCGCTTAATTTTAAACGAAGCTTAATTAAGTCTTGGTACTTGATACATTGGTTTTGATAACTTTGGACTCGATTTGGTATTGGTAAATAATCCAGGTTTACCTGCCAAGGAAGGTACTGTAAAGGTTGTATGACAAGGCGACCTGGGTGAAAAGTTTAATTTGATTCAAACACTCGGCCGAATTCCAGAAGGGATTCGAATTTTAAAATAATAGACGTTTGTGTTTTTATATTGGTCAGTGGTTAGCTCTGGCTCAAAATGTGTCCAATTTTCTTAAGAAAATTGTTTCTTTATATTAAAGTACAATAGTTGGAGCTCCGGACATACCATACATACGAGTACATGCTTGGTAGGTACCTACCTCGGTCACAAGTAGGTATAGCGACATTTATACTTTTGTGAGTGTGTACCTATGTGTGGTAGGAGCCCATTTTGTCACTATCAACAATGCAGTCATAACGTCAAAATGTTAAGTAAGAAGGTAGGTACATACTTCGAGATTCGATCAGATACTCCATGAATAATTAGATATGTAAAGTAGGTACCTATTTAGGTACCTACGTGCTTATGACTAAATCACAGAATACAAGTTAATCCTAATTGTATTGAATTAATTACTCAGATTGGCCATTTTAGACTTCATTATTTAGGTATCTACTATAGTTCTACTACCAATACCCAGCGGTTTTACCCGCATTCAGTAACGTATTTGATTACCGCTCCGGTCCCGTGGGTCGTAGCGTAATGTTAGCTATACCACAGATTACTATACAGATACCCAATCCCATACAAAGAAATGTGACCTTCCTAAAACTGGCAATTCGACTGGCAATATTTTTTTCTCCATTTTCTCAATAGATGGCAGTACCGGCGACTCACTAATTGCAAAAAACAGTAGTTTTACAACGCCATCTAGGAGTCAACCTTAATACTAGGTGGAATCGAAACTAAGTGGCATTGATACTCTAGAGGGCGCTGCTTTTCTATAGATTCTCTGTTCTCTTCATTGCACCGCATCGTGAGTTCAAGGACAACAGTTTGATTTGTGTGAGTGAGTTTTTTAGAATTCGAAGGTCACTTTCAGTTTGAATGTTGATCACAATATTATTATGATGCCGGGGCTGCGGGTTGTTCGAAAGAGATACCGCGCCCCCGGAACGCAAAGGGCACATGAAGGAACATAGACGGGTTTTAGTCAGTAAAAGTCTGACACTCCCTCCCGCCCCGCCCAGGGCGGGGGAAGTTATTTGATGATTTCCCGTCTATAAAAAAAAAAAAAAAAAAAAAAAAAAAATATTATTATGATTTGCGGCTTTAACAGTTATCATAAATACCTACGAAAGTTTGTGAGAATGAATGGATGTTTCTTACTCTTTCACGCTAAAAATACTGAACGGATTTGGATGTTTGGTACACGACTAGTTTACAACCTGGTTTTTTTTTTAGTTTTTATTCCGATTTTACGTTCCCGTGGGATAATTTTCGAGTTGTAGTGGTAGTAGTACGCTGCCTGTATCGACACCGTGCTATCGATTTGGAGTACTGTAGATGTAGCGTAGGTACCATTGATTTTGGGTACCTACTGTCGATTCATTAACTCGTCGATGGAACGTTGTCGATACAGCAATGTTGTCAATGTAATGACTTTCGATATTATTAACTCGACCCCAAGGATATTATTTGTAATGTTCAAATTCGTATCTGTAACGTTACATTACACGAGAATGCTCCTAGCACAGCTCCTAGTGAGGAGAAAATCAAAATCCGAAATTCACTAGCTTAGGTCGTCGTATGTGCAAGGTTCGTTGTTATCCAGTATTCAGGGTCCAGGTCAAGTCATAGGCTGGTGTCTTTTCCAAAATCCGTAATTCGTAGCCAGGTCGTATAGAAGAAAATAAAAACACATTCGAAGCAGGTAGACGCACACTCGTCAGTTGTTAAACAACAAGTGACAAGGACAACAGTCTTAATCAGACATGACGGGAATAAATTGACATTGCCAGAGAGAATAACTATCTGCTTGATTAATTTTTAGTAAATTTGATAGTTCCAGGTTTAATAAAATGATTTGTTGAATGGTGAAATTTACTTGTAAGTCTCAGATCAAAAAAATATTCAGATAGAGCGCTCAGAAGTCAGAACTCGCGAGTGTGTCCATCAAAGCAAATACAAAATCAAAAGCGAATACAAATTCGCGACAATACCAAGCTACGCACGCAAGTACGCATGGTCTCGCTCACACGTCTCTAGTGATTTGCCACATGCCGTCTTGTGTGTTTAAACACTGCAAAAGTTGTTCACAAAAACAAAGAAAACAAGATGGAATATCTTTCCACAGATAACTCTTGTTATTTTTATTGTTTTGGTATTTATTTTTCATAAAATATTTTCGGCTCACTTGAAACACAAAACCTTAACAGTAAATCGTCTGTGTTGCTAGTTTATGACGGGGAAATTTATTTATTCGGGTTTAATGATTGTGTGTAAAATAATAATTATTTTAATAAATATGTTGATTGTTATAACAAATTGTTTATCTTTTTAAATTAAAAAACCTTTTCTTAAATAGTTTATTAAACAAATTACCAAAAAGCGTTATGAAGTGTTATATCTGGTCTGATATAAATTAATTAAATAGGTAGTAAGTAATTACGCATATTAACTTTTATTCCTTATTATTTGTTAAATAATAAATATTACACGCTTTTTATATCTGAGTATAACCATAAAGCAAAATCGTGTTTCCAATTATAAAAAATAGTACTTAGTACAATATTTGAGAACAATTTAACTGAACAAAAATATGGGAGTATTTCTCAATACCTGGCAACCGTAAACGCACACAGATGCACGTGTCCGTACACGGCGCCACTTATCAGCCGCGCACACATAAATAAAAACTACTTTGTTGTTCGCGCACGTTCTATCTGCCTATTTCTTTAATCTGATTTGTAAGTAATATATTTATAAAAAAAAAATAAGTAAACATAAATGAAGTAACTAAACGTAAATAATTAATAATGATTGTTGCTACCCTTATTGTAAAAATTGAGTAAAACGCCATCTATTGCAAATAGCTCTAAACTAAATGGATAACAGATAGCTGCATCTATCGACTTTATCATTCTATGGGTTCGAATCACGTTCGAATGGAAGTTAAAGTTTTCAGTTTTTTTTTTTGTCGAAATTACGTGATTTATGAATGTAAATAGATAAATCAGCCTTGCGCAATGAAGTTTTAATATTTACTAATCTTACTTCAGCCAAAATCTGCCGTTTAACGCAATTTAGTGGTTGTAAATTTTGTTAGAGTAACCTATACTGCCATCTATGTTTTTTTTTCAAGACTAATTATAATTCGTTTGCGTTGAGACCCCGTGGCTATACATAGGTATAGCTTTTTCGATAAACGGACTACAAAACGCAAAGAGTATTTGATTTAATCCGACTATAATATCTACCTAGCTTAAGAGATTAGTTCGTTCAAAAAGAAATCTCTTGAGGTTTATAATATCAGTAAGTATAGATTTTAAGTTCAGGTTAAATTACGATATTTTCTTTCACCAATTTCATCGATGGCCAAAAATCCAAGATAAACTTATTAAGTACATTATTATATGAATAGAAAAAGTCACATTAGTAGGTACTTATCGAACCCTCCACCTCATGAGAGGCTTTTACCCTGCAGTGGGATTATAATAGGGTGGTATTATTATACGTTGGTATAATTATTCGGGTAATATACTTACGAATATCCATTGTGATATAGGCATTGTATGGTTCCCGTTTTCCAGCCACTTCCATACTTATCAGCCCAGTTAAATGCAAATCACTGTTGAATATCACTCCGCTTTTGCCGCCTTCCAAATTAAACCTGAAAAAGAAAATTAAGTAAAATAATGTTATAAATAATGAATATAATGTTAGAAACTAAAAGTAATTAAGGGCGAGTTTTGCCGAACTTTTATACCTAGTAGGCAGGTTGTTTTAAATAATACCTAATTTGAAGATTATATAGGTACAATTTATTCCATGGATAAAAAGATAAACTAGGTGTAAAACGAAGTTAAGATTCGCCTCTAGTGATATTTTCCTACAAAATAAAAAAGCAAAAAGATCATTTGGAGATGCTGGGATTTGAACCCAGGACTTTCAGCATGCGAAGCAGACACTCTACCACTGAGTTACATCCCCCATATTAAAAGGTTTAAAATTAAGGACCACTAGGTAGGTGCTGCATGTCAAACATAGGTATAGTCTATTTTTAAACATGGAGACCACAAATCATGGATATAGTCTACCTAGTACTTACTATAAGTCAAGCCACATATCTACCTACATTAAAGGGAAGTATAGGACCTTGGACCTTTCGCTAACCAAACCCCAATACTTCCAAATCCCAAGATTAAACACCACAAATCTCTTTAACACAAAAACATTAAAGTAAATTCTATTTGAATAATGATTAAAACCTTCTTTCGACGAGTTTAGTCCACCTGGCACCGGTAACGTTGACCCTTCTCAGTGAAAATGACGTTTGCTGTTCGGGTAAGGATAGGGATACACTGTTGATTATGGCGGGGTCCACAGGTTCCATCCCAAAGTGGCCAGCATCCATGAGGAAGAAGAAAGTTCTTAGACTGCGGCGCAGGCAGTCGATGTTGTCTGCTCTGCATGTGGGGAATGGGAGTGGTGAAACTGTGAATAAAAGTAAGATAATGATGAACACAAACGTACCATCACGTCTGTATTCCCCATTGTACACCCACAGTTCGCCTATATGTTTAGGTCTCATCTAATAGGGGGCGAGCCTATATTGCCATTAACCGGGCACACATCCTATCCCATCCCTGCAACTGACAATTTCATAAAAAAACCTAATAACACTTTTTGCTCGACCTGGGAATCGAACCCAAGTCCTCTAGCGTAGCAGTGGCGCTTAGGAACACTAGGTTAACGAGGCAGTTAAAACCAACAAAGATATTTGAATATAGTCAAAGTTAAAGCCCTGGCTAAGTGGCTGAAGCCCTCAATTTTATAGGGTTCACAGGAACGTCTGGTTAAACAGCCGACAACCTGCTAGGTAGATCTGAAAGATAGCATTTCGAAAAAGAAAGTACACGCCTCGTCTTAATTTTTATTAATATTTTTGTCTTGTGCGGTTGAGACCACCCCATCCGTAATGTACCTAGGTATTCCTACCTATTCATGGTACCTACATCATAGGTTATTCAATCTATCTTTTGAAATGTCTCATTAGGTAGGTATCTTTAAGATATTATTATTGTGTCTATCAATGTTCCGACTTCCCATTTAATTACGTTAACTGTTCGAGAATCATTGTCTGGGCCAAAGACAAAAACATTATTTACCGGTAAGGCCAATTGCAGCAAAAACTTAACCTAGAGTTAGATTTAAAGCGAGGTTCGATTACCTGCAAAGTACTCGTGTGTATGATTTTTTAATATAACCTCGTGTTAGCAAGTACCTTTGAATTGAGTTTTTGGTGCAAGCAATCCTTAGCTTAATATTGCTATCGAAAAAAAGTAATTGGTTGCAATTTGAGTTAGCATAATTCACAACTAACACTATTGTTATTTAGGTAAGTACCAAAGTATAAGATGATATTTCGATCGTAAAATTTTACGAATATCAATTTCGTTCCTTCAATAATAATCATAAACAAAATTGCTTCTATAATTTCCCGCCATCATTGCCGCCATATTGTTTTTTTTTTTACAACAAATGTCAATTTGATGATCGTGGAATTGAAACTTGATAAAAATGCGGTTACCTTTATTGTACTCACGGCAGTCTCTCTACAATAAAATAATAAAAGCTTCAATACTGGTTGAGGTAAATTGTCAAGTTCTGTCGAAGATTTTTATTTTTTCTCTTTTGTTTTTGAAAAAAATATTGCTTTAATTCTTTTTTGCGAACGGCTGAGATAATGGGGATAAAAAACGAAACACAGGCCTTGTTTCTCATGTAAGGTCATTGACACCAGATAAATCACATGATACGGAGGATTTAAAGCAAAAAGGCTTTTTGAAACAAAATTTACGTTTCGAAAATAATAATGGCCCCGCGAGGGTCCCGACAGCAGTTTCTAACTTCAAGTTGTAGACCCAAAGGTCAACCTCTTGATAACTACCTAATTAGGTTGCAGGGATTGTATGGTGGTCGCATAAATATTTAAATAGGGTTTAATAATAAATTAAGTAATCACAACTTTTGTAAAATTCTGTTCACAGTTAAGGCACAGCCACACGTAGAGTTACTGAACTTCTCAGAGGCGATGGGTATCGGTAGGTACTATCTAATTAAGTTAAAGTCAAATTCAAAGTCAAATCATTTATTTCAATTAGATCATTAAAAGGCAGTTTTGCACGTCAAAAACAGCTACAACAAAAACTTTTGAAATTATCAATCCTGGTAGGTACGCACGTAATATGACCTACGACGGTACCTAAGCTATGAACTGTTTTATCTAGGTACTTAAAATTATCATTTACGAACTACTTATATTTTCTTATCACATTTTTGGCCAATTCACTTAAAAAGGCGTTGTTTACTTAGAATTTAGCATTTTTCCATACAATTAGTCTTAGGTAAAAGATAAACAAGAACTATTTTAGTAACTAATTTAAAATCAGTCCTGAGGTCTAATTAGGACAGTTGCTTCGATGGTTTTAATTGTAATAGGTAATAAAGCATTAAATAAATAATTTAGCCCGTTGAGAATTATTTGGACAGGTAAGCACAATCATTAGATAGAAACCACAGGGCATTAGCCAACATAATAATTAGGTATTAAATCAATAGTCACAACAAAGCAAATTGCCTTTATGTTTGCCTTTAATATAATTATGTTTAACAGTGGATATTCAAATTTATCCCTAATTACTTACTACTTAGGCAGAATACTAAAGCTAATTGGGTACCTAAAGAAGGATAAAGTTTTGAATAGCTGTAGATATGTAAACTTCGGCCTTAGTAGGTATATGAGTATATGAATAAAACCCTTTTTTGCATTTTTTCTTTTCCCTAAACAATGTGCATATTTCGCGTTGACCCTTTTAAAGGGGACGGAATATTAGATTTTTTTTATTCCCACATAATTTTGTACGTAACTGTACCCTTCAACAAAGTTTACAAAAGGTTTTATAGAAACGGCCAAAGTAGCAAAGGTATTGGAGAAAATAAATGTGGACCATAAAATTTTGTGGTTCTATCGACACCTGGCGTAATATTGAAGTTTGATTTTGTTTCAGTAAAGGTTGTGTTAGAAGATCTCCGGGTCTGTTCCTACTTATTTAAATATATTTTAGATTTTTTGGGTGTCTTATTTATTTATCTATATAAATAAATAAAAGTATAGTACATACATACATACAATCAGTCGGTCAATAGTCAGTGGTGTACCAATGTACACCCACAGTTCGCCGATATGTTTTAGGTCCCATACAATAGGGGGCGAGCCTATTGCCAGTAACCGAGCACATTATCCTAACTCCGAGCTGCTACTGAGAATTTTATCGAAAAACCCAATAACACTTTTTGCTCGACCTGGGAATCGAACCCAAGACCTCTAGCGTAGCAGTCGCGCTATTAGGACCACTATGCCAACGAGGCAGTCAAGTATAGTATCTGTTATTAATGTCAAATTATCTGCTTTTACCTAAATGCATAAATAAATGTTTACCTACTTACATGGTACTTTTACCAAAACAAATAGTTTTAAAATTGTTGTCTCTCTGTTTATTCGTTCCGGCTAATCTCCTAAACGTCTGTACTGATTTTGATAGGAGATAGGTGATGTTATATGGAGTTTGACGACCCCTGACTAGCCTTGCCTATAAAATTTAACCTTCACCTGCCATGAGTTCAAGAATACCTTACCTAACCTACCCACACACATCCTTCCCTAAAAAACAGAATTTATCTTTCCTGCTACTAACAGGTTAACTTTTAATGAGAAGGTCAAGGTCTCAATATCCTGCCATGCAGATAATGCTTTTACTTTTAACAAAAACCTGAATAATAATAATTGACGGTCTTTGTTTTGATTTCCTGTTATAAAAATTCACTGAAACGCATACATTTCAAACTGGTTTTTAATTAAATGAATTAATACTTTTTGCATGAGTCTTGTTTAAACGGTTCTGCTGGAAAGATTACCGCTACTTCTCATCATTAACTCAAAATTACCACTATCTTGGTTGCTAAATGGGCCGCCCGAAACGGTGGTCGCTGGGCCCTGTTTGAAGGCCTATTCAGACCTAAGCGGTATTCGCTGCCGCTGTGGGTAGAGGTACATACCGCGCGGGTTTCGCTCAGGTATTTAGTATCAAGTACCGCGGCTAGCGCGACCTGAGCGATATTCGCTGCCGCTGTGGGTAGAGGTACATACCGCGCGGGTTTCGCTCAGGTATTTAGTATCAAGTACCGCGGCTAGAGCGACCTGAGCGATATTCGCTGCCGCTGTGGGTAGAGGTACATACCACGCGGGTTACGAACGGTAGCGAATACCGCTTAGGTGTGAACAGTAATATTACCGCATACCCACTGGGTTTTCTCTGCCGCAGGCGGCAGCGAATACCGCTTAGGTGTGAACAGTAATATTACCGCATACCCACTGGGTTTTCTCTGCCGCAGGCGGCAGCGAATACCGCTTAGGTCTGAATAGGCCTTTAGTACTGAATGTTAACCTTTTGAATGCCACAGTCATGTATAGATGACAAATCAAGATGTGCCCAGTACTCCAAAGTCACGATCCCATGACAGACTTTTATACGTTAATAAAACTCATAAAACAACATCGATATAATTCCAAACTCGCTACTATTTTGTTGGAATTTAAAGTTGAGTTCGTTGAGAGCACGTTTCTGATTTTTTGACGTGGCGATCAAAAGTTTAAGCTTCATATACACATAACAAGCATTTTTGGATTGGTTTTTAAACCAATATTATAAAGAGAAAAAAAAAAGATTTGTATTTTTGTTTGTTTTAATAAACTCACAAACTAAATAAAAGATTTAAAAATTTCTATGTCAGCGAGAAAAGAATGCTTTAATAAAAAAATATAGAAAAAAAAATCTACGCGTATAAAGACGACTCGCGAGAGACGAGAGAGACGAAAAGGCTAGTTGTTGATCAAAAGAAAAAATAATCTATAAATAATCTATATAAGTTATCGTAAGATATCATAATATTCATAATCCAACACTTTGTTTAATTAAAAGAAGTTAAAAATAAAATAAAATAAATTGTAGCCTGCATGTCAACGCTAAGTAATCATAAAACTTGACTGAATGAGGTCATATAGAGGGTTACTAACACCACGTTACGGTATTTAATATACTTAGTAAAGAAAAGATTAATATCTTTACGTTTATTTTCTTTTATAGTTCGAGTACTTTGAGTGACGTTGTGTATTGCAACCGTTGCTTGTTAGATTTTAAGATTATAATATTTATGTACTGTACATTCATAAAACTAGGAGGTTATTAAGGTAATAAGTACCTACTGAGCTACAGTCCAACGTTATGTCGTGAGAAAATGCTGTTTTTACGTTTATTTACATTACTATTCTTTTCCATATTACCGACACGGCACTCCCTTGGTAAACGGAGATAAAAACTAAGATGGTCCTATGAATATGGACATAATGATTAGTGCTAATTATGAATAAGAATAATTTCATTTTAAAATTCAGAGAAACTAAAGCTATCTACAGGAAATCTATTTCGAACAACGACATGAATGAAAAAAATTGTATTTCGTGTTTGTAAACATTCATTATTATTTATGTTGTAAAAAGTTGTTATTTTGACATTACAAACAGACACTTCAATTTTATTTATTTGTATATTAAGTTTTAGTTAAAATACGTTTTTAGTTATCACGCATTTTGTCTAGTTAAAATTAGTTTGTATAAACTACCTTTGTAGTTTAAACAACCTAGTCATAATTAGAATTTACTACTTTAACTTTCAGACAAAACTAGATCTAACTTTGCACCTAGTTAAAACTAGTATTAGAAAAACTTGTTGCGGAGTCGAAATAATTTTGGTAAATGTTAAAAAAAAAATTGTAAGGAACATTAACAGAAATCAATAATAGCATGGAGATAATAACTCTATATACATAAAATGAAGTCGGGTTATTAACACCATTTATTACTCAAGAACGGATGGACCAATTATAATGATCTATGATTTCTTGGATTTGTCTCCGCCCCGAATAGCAGAATAACTATTAAGACATGGTAAAAATTGAAGAAGAAAAATACAACATTAATTTATTGGTTCTATGGCTGTACGAAGTTCGCCAGGCCACCTACCTAGTAATTAAATAAATAAAAGTAAAAAAAAGTACGATGAACTTTGACCTTGGTTGAAACAGTTTTAACAGAATCTTTTTGACAAAACGCGTTTTGTCTTGTTTGAACTAGTTACACTGATATTTTTTTGAATAGCATTTAATTCTCGTTATAACAAAGGCGGGTTTAAAAAAAACTAGTTTAAAGTAGAGAAAACGCGTTGTAACTATGAACGGGTGCTGCGGGTTGTTCGAAAAAGATACAGCGCCCGCGGAACGCAAAGGGCACAAGAAGGAACATGGATGGGTTTTAGTCAGTAAAAGTCTGACACTTCCTCCGGCCCCGCCCAGGGGCGAAAAAAAAAATAAGAACTGGTATTAACTGTAACATACAGTACCTACCTAAGAAAGAAAAGGGTTCAACGTTCTATTGTAGCCTTTAAAGGTAAAATTGGGACTTCAGTTAAGTGACATCCTTTCAAAGAAAACGTCTACATCCGGGCCCCGGCATTGCTTCTAGTAACGCTAAATTCAATTTAGATAATATCTTCTAAGTGCCTTTTTAGTGTCATTATGGGGCAAAGAGTCAAGGCCAGCTATCTCATAAATTCTCAAAGAAGTCCCTATATTTATGGAATTTATTGCTTACCGCCCTAGTGGTTATCTATGTCCCAATGACCTCGGTTCCAGCCTAAAGTCTAGATCTATTTCCACAATAAAACGAGGGCTAAATAATTTATTCTTTTTATGTATTTCTTTTTTAGGTATACGGTTAACTAGCTTTCGCTCGTGACTTTGGCGACGTTCATTTTAGTTACATTCAGAGCTTATTTTTTACAAAAAATCCTTGTATTATATAAATTTACTCCTTATTACATAAGCTGTCATCTGCCAATGAATACCCCTTCAAAATCGATCCAGCTGTTTTGAAGATTAGCCGGAACAAACGAGAAAGACGGACAGATAGACAAAAATAAAACGTGCTAGTACCGTTAGTAAGCGTTTAGTAAAAACCTATTATTCTGACACTACAAACAGGCACTTCAATTGTATTTATTTGTATAGAATATTTACATAAATTCCTTATAAAAGATACACTTGTAGTAAAAACAAATGAGAACGAGATGAAAATTCAGTATTTGGGTCAAGATAATAATATGGCTAAGATAGAACTTCTGTCGCGAATCGTTGAAATTAAAGAAGAAAGGAGGGACGTACTAGAGAATAATTTATTCCGTGTCTAGTACCTATTTAAACGATTGAAATAAATTTGAAGTGTTTCTTGTTTCAAATATTAAATTCCAACAACAATTTTTATTTATTACTAACTTCTGACCGCGACTTCATCCGCATCAGATATATTATCTCATGGGAACCGTATATTTTTCCGGGATAAAAAATATCCTATGTGTTAAGGTACAATTACACATGCTCATTACTAGCATGCTCAAACCAATCACAGCACGGGAAGCTCACGTGACTTTGATTTTCGAGTGCACTGATTGGTTTGAGCATGCTAGAAACTAGCATGTGTAACTGTATCTTTACTCTACACTATAATCTATTTCAGTGTCAAATTTCAGCCTGATTCGTTCAGCCGTTTAAGCCTGAAAGAGTAACAAACATCCATGCATCATCACAAACTTTCGCATTTATAATATTAGTAGGATTATAGGATAGTAGAACTTAACGGTTTGTTATGTCTTTTATAAATGTTCACGAGAAAGTCCGCATTTAGGTAATTATATGCATAAACGTTAGATTTGATACCGTTTTTTGTATTTGCATTCTATTTGTCTAGATTTAATTTAGATTAATGATACACATTTGCTAAACTTTCTAAGTTTATTTTTGCCATAGAATTGCCTCGTTAGCATAGTAGTACTAAGCGCGACTGATGCGATAGAGACCTCGGGTTCGATTCCCAGGTCGAGCAAAAAGTGTTGTTGGGTTTTTCTATGAAATTCTCAGTATTAGGCTTTGTTCCCGGTTAATGCCAAAAAGCTAGCCCCCAATTACTTACCGGCGAACTGTGGGTGTACCTACACCGGTACACCTGTACCTAACCCTACGGGGAATACAGGCATCATGGTATATACCTATGTAATGTATTTTAGACATCACTGATAACGGTGATGGAAAGCATCGTGAGGAACCCTGGACTTAATAAATAGTAAAGTTTGAATCGCCAATCTGCCTTGAGCAAGCATGGTGATCAATGCTTATGTCTTCTCTGTTTAAGAAGTATTCTAACACATACATGCGTGTGTCCATCTAGCCTGTATTCCCCGGAGGGTTAGGCAGGTTCAGTTCGCCGGTATGTTTTAGGTCCCATGTAAAAGCGGGCGAGCCTATTGCTATTAACCAGTCCCAAATCCTAACTCTGAGCTACTACTGAGAAGTTTAAAAGCTCTGCAAAATGGACCACAACCCGACTAGTCCTATATCCTATCCTAATAATAATATTATAAATGCGAAAGTTTCTGAGAACCGATCGATGAGCGGATTCAAGAATATTTGTTACTCTTTTACGCTTAAACGGCTGAACGGATCTGGATGGTTGGCACTGAGAAGATTGTAGTGAGGAATAACACACAGGATACTTTTTCACCCGAAAAAATGTGCGATTTTTATGGGATAATACATCAAATGTGACGCGGACGAAATCGCAGACAGAAGCTAATAATCCATAATCCATACTATCACGCCTGTGTTCCCCGAAGGGTTAGGTAGAGGCGTGCCAATATACACCCACAGTTCGCCGGTATATTTAGGTCCCATATATTAGGGAGCGAGCTTATTGCCATTAACCGGGCACAAATCCAAACTCCGAGCTGCTACTGAGAATTTAATTGAAAAACCTAATAACATTTTTTGCTCGACCTGGGATTTGAACCCAGGACCTCTAGCGTAGCAGTCGTGCTTAGAACTACTAGGCTAAACAGGCAGTTCCCATAATCCTTTTAACTTAAAATAAAATGTAACGGCAACAATGCCAAAACATACTCACACGAATCATAACTCTTTTCAACAAACTGACCATCACAATACAATAAAGTTTGGAACACAAGTATAACACAAAAGGCTAACTGCAGACGACCGAGCACCATCTTGCTTGCACTAATAACCGCGAAGAAAAGTCCGATGGAAGCACCAACGTTTTATATACGGGGTTTATTTTCTCAAAAACAAAAAACCGGATTCGGATCGTTGCTGGAGCGAGTTAAAGGTGAGTTTACAATGTGTTTCGACCCGGTTCTGTCGGTTTACTATGTTTAAAAATGCATGTACAGACAGCGTGGCCTATTTAAAAGTCTATATGGCTAGTAATATTTTGGTATATCAAGTAATTTTACTCAATGAATATGATATTTACAAATCTTGTTCGAGATTTGAATCTCACCTACTAATATTATAAATTCGAAAGGTTGTGAGGATGGATAGATGAATGTTTGTTTCTGCTTTGTCTTTCATGCTTAAACGGCTAAATGGATCGAATAGCACATTATTATTATGCTACTTTTTATCCCGGAAAAATGTATGGTTCCCGTAGAATAATATATTAACTTTGTCGTGGAGGAAGTCGCAGCCAGAAGCTAGTATGTCAAAAGTAGTCTAATTATATTTTGGTCTTTCAAGCAATTTAATTCAATGAATATGATAGTTATAAATATGGTAGGAGATTTGAATAAGGTATAATTTTTAAAATTCATACCTATATGTGCTTTCTCCATAGATTCTCAGTTTGTCTTGGACATCACCGACATCGTTGAAGGAAAACATATATTAATTATTTTCACATTCATTTATTCGCTTAATAGGTATAATGTGTATAAAATATGTTACATACGGCTTAAAGCTAATTTAAAGTACAGTTATGGAGTCTGTTAGGAAACCTGAACTTATAATTATAGCCTTTAAATCTAAAATCGCAAAACCGGCTAGAGCATCCGTGGTGATTAATGTGCCTTGTCTAAGAGGCCTTTGACTTGCAGTGGCGATTTAGTCTAGTCATACTAAGGCTCTCCGACCATGACCGATTTTTTCGGCGGTGTGCGTTATTTTTTTACAAATGGAAAATCAAATGACTTTTCAGTGAGTGTCTTTTACTTATTAAAACCCATGTTCCTGCTTGTGCCCTTTGCGTTCCGAAGGCGCAGTATCTCTCTCGAACCACCCGCAGCTCCGACAGGCATCAGCCCTGAGTAGCCACGCCGAATGTTTGCTGACATCTCTTTGAGGCGCGCGTGGAACACGAACGCGCCGTCGACACGGTCTGTCTGTAGTTAACGTAAACGTATGTGAGCTACCCATTGCTCATCGTCCGCAGGTCGTCTCGCGTTATTGTATTGGAATTCATATTTATGCCCATTCCCGCCGAAAAAAAATCTATCTATAATCGGTCAAAAGTCGTGAGTAGACAGGTTAAGTATATTTTTCTTCATCAAAATATTCACTTCAGTTGGGACTCCACTGAAAAGAAAAGTGACAAAATCTCCCATTGTTATTGCAGCCAAGACCATGAAACAAACATGGAGTTCGAATTTATGAAGATGCCTTGAACTTGTCTTCGCATCAAACAGCAATTTTATTTCCCTTCAAAGTCAATAAAACCATTGGACCAAGGGTTTTGTTCACCAAAGAAATACGATGAAAAAATACGAATTTCACTATTTCCTTCACCCTTAATTAGGTTTAAGGCTGGTTGATAAATGATCCGTGCAAATTTAATGATCTCCCTTTATGAAAAATTCCGAAAGATGAACAGACAACCGGGCTCATTGTTCAGTGGGTGGGATTAGCGTTAAAACATTACTTACCTATCTTTGAACGATTACGTGTAAAGAAAAGTTACATTAAATAAAAACATAATTATATACTATGACGTCTATGTTGCCGACAGGAGTACTGTTACAAATATCCTCACGATACAAAACAACGCAAAACGCGAAATTTTAACAAAAGATATGAATCAACAAACATAGCGGATGACAATATATTAGCATTATATGTGCAGCGTTCCATTCATGAAATGCATTATTATGCATAGCATACGTATCCTAAGTAAATAATGGGCTCAGTTTTGGCAACATTTTGTCCGTTTATAATAATTATTATAGTTTCTGTCCGCGACTTCGTTCGCGTGGTTTTAATCACCGGTGTTAAGTTACGTCTTTAGTTATTGCTCTGCTCCCGAATGTCGTAGCATGAAACATCATTCATCATCATATTAGGCTATATTGTTATAAAAGGACTAATAACCAATACAACCATATTTTTCCAATTCGAACCAGTAGTTCCTGAGATTAGCACGTTGAACTAAACAAACAAACTCTACAGCTTTATAATATTAGAGATGTAGGTGGGGTCAGGATTTTATAAAAGCTTTCTTCAATCTTTGTGTTCTTCTAGATTATTAATGCTTATTCTTTGGAACTGCTATCACAGATCCTGTGTCAGGCCAGTTGATTTCGAAGCAGTTTTGAAAACCTGAATACTACACAGACTAACAATGTTAGTAGGTCTTTTAAAAAACCGTTATCTGCTTCTACACTATAATCATAGCACCAAGTTGCAAACTACAATGTATAGAATGGTATAGCATGACATATAAAATCCTGATTGATTTTCGGTTATGACGGCCAATTTCAAATATTATGCATAAGTGTGTGTGCGCAAACACTGGTGCACTCCCCCTTGCTCTTATAGTCAAATCGGAGAGAGACAGAACAATAGTGATAGAATACAAACTGTAAATGTATACTAATCATATTATAAAGAAGAGTTTGTTGTTTGAACGCGATAATCTCAAAAACTAATGGTCCGATTTGAAAAAAAATATTTTATCGTGAAATTCGCTAATGTGAAATCATGTGGTGTTGTAAGTATACGTAATATCCCTAGTTTTATATTGGCACGTAGGTTAATGTAATAATTATATCGGAGCTACCTTACCTAAGGGGTCATAAAACTCATTAATAAATACAAAGCTGACTCATTTATAGAACCACAAACTGTTGATTCACTTCCTCAACCGTCCTTACAGTTTTATTACATTCTTTATAATGTCAAGTCTTGGTTAAATGTAACAAATACAGCAAAAAATACTCTGTTAATATTTTAATGTTCATGGAATAGGTACAAGTGCTAAACTGGTTTTAAAACTGCGAGATTTTGAATTTGGGTTTTCATCTACCTTATTCAAGATTGTGGGTAGGTCTTGATAAACTGTCTAGATTTCAACAAATGCTGCTTAGATGCCTTTTATGAGGGTTAAAATGATTAAGTGACCTATAACTCAGCTTATATGTAATAGGTCTTCACTTGTGTTTTGCCTGATGTTCTAAGAGTTTAAAGTAACTTCTTTTCATAATTTTTTAAACATGATAGATGTCCATTAGCTACAGTTTGTGGCTTTATGGAATGATGCGTTTCCTGACACTGTCACAAGTTGTTACGACAACTGGCTTGACATTCTCTTTGGGTTACGACCTCTCTCATATCATCATGAGCCTGAATTTGCCCTTTCTCCTAGGAGTATTGGGGACCAAACTGTCGGAGGAGACTAGACCATCCCGCCTCCGCCTGGGCCTGCAAAAATGTCGCTTGCCATTGCTAAGGGACCGATTGGATCGTGTCATGATATTACAATACATACTATTATCAAGTTCTTCTAGGCTACGTAGAAGGGGGTAGCCTGGCATCTCGTTATTTTAATCTCGACTTCAAGAAAGCCCACTTTGCAAGTTTTCCGGTCAGCATATTGCTCGTGAAACAACGTTAATGTTCGAGGGAATGTTTAAAACAGTTTCTTGATAATAAACTTTACGAGATGCAGTCTAAATTGTTAGCATTTTCTTGCTCATATCAACCCCGTTACTCAAGCTTGAGGGGACTTATATCGGAAATGGAGCAAGCGACCGGTTGTCGGGTTGAACAATTATGTCGGTACACATTATTGTCATGATTTTTCTTTTTTAAGGACGCCGTGTCTGCTTGCCGGTTTATTAAATTAACTTATGGGTAATCCCCAGTTCTTAAACTTCCTGTAGGCTTGTGAGTAAGGGGAAAATAATTTTATAATTACACGGCATTTCTTTAAATGGCTTATAATTAAAATTATTCTGGTTTTTTTTGTACCTTGCCCCACGCTAGGAATTTCTCCTGTACCGTGGGTGCGTTAACAAATATATAAACTCATATACATAAACAGCCAGAGCCGAAACAAGTATCTGTAGGTCATACAAATATTTGTTCCGTCGGGGATTCGAACCCGCGACACGCAGACAACCGCCAATCGCTTAGCCACTGCGCCAACCGTGTCATCAATTAAAACGGTCGTGATGGCCCAGTGGTTAAGATACCAGCTTCTCATACATGAAGTTGCAGTTTCGAATCCAGGTAAATACCAATGTAACTTCTTCAATTAAAATATACTTTCTAAGTTCATCTTGGACAGAACTGAGATCGATGAAGAAAAATATCTTGATGAAACCTGGAATTAAAATAATTAATATAAGTCTATAATAGCCAATCCGGCTTGAGCAAGTGGGCGTTTTCTGTACGAGAAGAGGTTTTTGACCTGCAGTGAGACTATTAATAATAGGTTAGTAATTTATTAATAAATATTAATGAAACTGACTAATTGCCTCGTTAGCCTAGTTTCTACGCGACTGCGACTTCTACGATAGCCCTAGCGAAAAAAACCTAATACTACTTTGCTCAACCTGGGAATCGAATACAAGACCTATAGAGGTATTAGGTTTTTTTAGGAAATTGTGGCAGGTCGGAGTTGGATTTGTGCCCGGTTAATGACAATACGCTCGCCCCCTATTACATGGGACCGGCAAACTGTGGGTATACATTAGTATATCTCTGCCTAATCCTTTGGGGAATACAGGCGTGATGGTATTAATGAAACTACGGTTAAAATAAATAAAAAGCTAGTAAATACGGGTTCATTATATTTATGGTCATATTAAAGCTCTTTTGTCTCCAAACATCACCTTATAAGCTCACGTTGACCTGTATCATCATTATTTCGCCATTTGTTATAGAATTAATAATCAACGGGAACCATGGTTCCCTTATAGCAACGATTGCAAAATTACTGTATAACTAACTTCTGCCCCCGACTTCGTTCGCGTGGTATTTTTCGCCCTCATAAAGTTACGTCTTTGGTTACTGCTGTGCTCCCGTGTGTCGTAGCGGGATGTAATATCCTACTACTATAATAAAGGCGAAAGTTTGTAAGTATGGATGTATGGATGTTTGTTACTCTTTCACGCTTAAACGGCTGAATGGATCTGGATGAAATTTGGCACAAAGATAGATTATAGTCTGGAATAACACATAGGCTACTTTTTATCCCGGGAAAATGTACGGTACCTGTAGGATAACACATCAACTGTGACGCGGACGAAGTCGCGGGCAGAAGCTAGTAGCCTATAAATAGCCTATACTATTTCTCATAAATCTGGTTATCATATACAAGAAGTAAATTTTGTTGTCCGACTGTGAGTTTTAGAAATTAGCGCGTTTAGGGTGAGGTCACACGAACGTAATTTTGTTGTGTTGTGACTCGCGTTTTTCCGCCGCGTAATTTACTTTATACCTACCGAAATTCTTATTGACAACTCATTTTGTGTCGCCGTGTGAACGAAGAGTTTTGTATGAAACCGAATGTAGCAGAATTTACGCGACTTACAACTCAAAATATTACGCTTTTATGACTTCACCTTGACGACACGGTTGGCGCAGTGGCCGAGCGACCGACTGCTGCGCTGCGTGTCGCGGGTTCGATTCCCACACGGAACAAATATTTGCATGACCTACAGACAGTTGTTCTGGGTCTCGCTGCTTGTGTATGTGAGTATATGTTTGAAAAAGCACCCACGATACGGGAAAAATTCATAGTGCGGGACGTTTTTTTTTTTATAAAAAAATGAAGACCTCATACAAACAAAACAACTCTTCAGTTTTATTTTATTAGTACAGATTTTAGCGGTTGCCAGTTACGTAATAGGCTTAGGTATTGTTTCACCAAAGTTCGTCGACTTCACGCAAAAGCTTATCATACACACACGAGCTTTATTGCATACCTTTGTGTTTCCTTTGGTACGCATAACGCAAATGGGTTTTTATTTAACTTTATTACTTGTATCAACATTACACGATAATAATGCCGAAGAAATATAAACATTGTTATACGTTAACGCTTTAAATAAATTCTGTTTCTTTGCCAATTTGTTACCTTTTTAGATAGTATTTGGGTTCTTTTTTGGCTGACTCATTTTAAATTTTACTTTTCTGATAGCTTCTTTCTCCTATTCAATATACCACTCATCTAGCATTACAGGTAATAATAGCCTTTATTACCAACACAATAAAATCGCTAGTAGTAAAACTTGTTAGTAATTTTGTAACAAAATAATAAATGGGCATTTTCATTTTAAATGGCGCAGGTTAAAATAAATAGGCTTCAAAAACTACTACAAATACACACTACAACTAGTTACTAACAGGACGTGACGGATATAGATCGTTTTTAAAACTAAATTTAAATACACAAACAATATTATCAGAAAGCTGTAAAATTGTACTTTTATGCTTTCAGCAGTGTATGAGTTATGTATACCTAAAAAAGAAAAAATGACAAACTTTATATTCATGAAAAAAACGTTACTAACTACAACAGTTCTTTTTTAACCATTTATTGTGCTGCAAAACTTACTGCACTAGCTGGACACCTAGCGCGACTAACTTCAAAATAACATTTCATACTTTGAAATTTGTACCCAGAGTTACCGTTAAAACCGAATTTTGATGATAAATTTGTGTATTTCATAGTAAAAACCGCGTGACTATCCGGACATGTCCGGTAGGCGCGAATTCGTAGGACAAGCTTTTTATTAAATTATTATATATTTTCTTCACTAACTGAGATGAAATGCTTAGTTTAAATGATAAATTAACTATCTAACAATAAAATGAAAGTATCGCTACGTTAGCTGTCGTACAAAAAATAACGAAAAAATTGAATGCAATGATGCAAACTGTCATGGGGACATCATGATTTTACACGATTCCGCAACATTATTAATTTAAATAAAATTAAATACGTGCTCTATAAGGAACTAATAAATTAAATCCACATATTTATAAAAATACCTACAGGGTACAATAGATTTTTCTTAAAAAAATTGTTTGCAAATATTTTTTTCATCATATTTTAGTCATGGGACAACCGAAAAACAGCCTGCGCCATTTAAAATGAAAATGCCCAAATACGTCTTGCGCCCGCTAATGAGCTGAGTAAGTTTGTTTAGAGAAAGCCAAGCAATCCTGAAAAATGGGTCAGGAAAATAGATGACGAAGGAATTTTATGCCACATTTAATAGAGATTTATTTATGTTTAAACTGCCTTGATAGCCTAGTGGTTCTAAGTGCGACTGCTACGCTAGAGGTCTTGGGTTCGGTTCCCAGGTCGAATAAAAATGTTATTGGGTTTTTATGAAATTCTCAATAGTAGCTTGGAGTTAGGATTTGTGCCCGGTTAATGACAATAGGCTCGCCCCTATTACATGGGACCTAAACATACCGAACAGTGGGAGTACACAAGTACAACTCTGTCTATTCCTTCGGGGAATATAGACAACATAATATGTTTTATTGTTTGTAAAGGCGATAACCTGTGTAACAAAATAAATCCAGATTTGTATAAAAATAGAATATAATATCGTTTATAAACTACATTTTAAACCTTTTGTATCTAATAAAGACCTTGAAAAATTAATAAAAATAGGAAGTAACAGGTATACTTCCTATTATTGCTTAACAGAAACATAAACTCGGAAACAAATTTTGTTTGAGTTCTCATATTTTTTGTGAATCTTTAAAACTAATTCACTACAGAGTACACAGACAATCTTTGTTTAGGTACATAACTTACATTACCTTTAAAAGCGTTTGCCGAAAAAGGGTTTTCTGTTTATTCTGTAGGTCCCCTTCAGATGCGAAAAAAAAGAATATCAAAAGAGTTTTGTTTTTATAAGGAGGCAATACCTGGCGAGAATTTTCTTCGAGTTTGATTAAATTATAATTCCAATTTCCGTCTCATAAAAATGTCTTTAATTTTTCTTTTGGTAACTGTGACGTTTGTGGTACTGAAATAAGGCTTTATAGAATAATTCCTGTTGAACTTTGAAGATGATTAATGAAGTTTGTGGCTTCACAAAGAAATACCCGGTATTGCGTTGGTGATAATTCATGTTTGCTGAGGACGCAAAAACCTTTAATTATTGGTAGAAGAGCAAAATTGCAAATTGTATAATTTGAATTTAGAATTCGTTTATTAAGTTAAACTGGGTCTTTGTTCTGTGGGCGGTCGTTATTGTTTACCTATTCTAAATATATAGTTAGTTTCTGCCTGTGACATTGTAATATGCAGGAAAAGTTTTAATATGTGCGAATATTGATAGTTCGGTATCAGTAATACGATATATCCATTAATTGTTCAATATTTTTTTATGTTACACTTTTTTGCATTTTTGAGCTGCATTTACAACTGTTTGGTTTCATCATCATCATCATAGCTGATGAAATTAGCGGCCAGTAACCCACGTTGACACACAGTTAATACCTACCTACTGCGCCACGGCCACTCGCCGGCGGCTCCGGCTGTCCATAAAATAAGTTTTAAAGTAGTCATCTTTTGTAAAATTATTAAATTTTTTGCTACTAAACCATATCAAAATAAAAATAAATGTATTTATTTAACTTCGTAAAGTTTATTCAGTCAAAGGTATGCACTGATATAAAACTTTTCCTGTGTATACTTGGATCACGATATATTTATTAATCGAAATATATAAAAATAAACAAAAAAAAAATACCATCACGCCTGTATTCCCCGAAGGGTTAGGCAGAGGTGTAACAATGTACACCCACAGTTCGCCGGTATATTTAGGTCCCATGTAATAGGGGGCGAGCCACAACACAAATCCAAACTCCGAGCTGCTACTGAGAATTTCATAGAAAAACCCAATAACGCTCCACACTGAAGTATGGTATTCTTTTATGGGGAAATTCAGCTAATAGGGATTATGCTCTAAAAGCCCAAAAAAAATGCCTTAGAAGTATATGTGGACTTAGACAAACTGACTCATGTACACCAGTGTTTAAAAGATTAAAAATCTTAACCCTCCCCTCACTATACATATTTGAAGCGGCAATGATGATAAAACGCGATATAGGAAACTACGAAACGTTGAGAAGTGCGAGACATAATACTGAACTAAGAGGCTTTAGATGTAGGACTATTAAATATAAATCAAGTGTGTTTGGGATGGGGATAAAAATTTATAACAGGCTTCCAAGTAGTGTTAAAAATATTCCATCCTTAAATATGTTCAAGCGGAGGCTAAAAGAGTTTCTTGTGTCCAAAACTTATTATTGTATAAATGAATTTCTTAATGACCGAGATATTGATTAAAACTAACACAATTTATAAATTATAAATATCACTTTTTCAATTGGCAATTATATACAAATGTGACATTTAAATTCTATTTATTAGGTATATTATTTTATTGTCTGACTAAAATTGTGAATTTAATAAGAACTCGGTATCTTAGAGTATAAAATTAGGCAGTGACCATTATTGTTTTATTTTCTTATTATTTATTAAAATGACTAACATTGTACACCTCATGGGTATGTTACAGCGATACCTAAAAATAAATTTGTAAGATCTGACATTTCACCTGTAGCAAGCAATAAATGAATTTGTATTTGTATTTGTATTTGTATTTGTAACACTTTTTGCTCGACCTGGGAATCGAACCCGGGACCCCTTGCACAGCAGTCGCACTTGGGACCACGAGACCAACGGGGCAGTTAAACAAAACTAGTAAAAAAAAAATGTCCTTACATTTATCACTCTGACACGGTCTTATAAATTTATCAGAGCTTGCAACATCATGACTGTTACGTAGGTACCTACTACAAAACCACACATAGAAACCATTTCAATTTCGGGATACTCTCGAATGATTTCACATGATGTATGGCGTTGCAGATTGCACTAACGTAGTGTCAGTTAGCCACCGCTGTGAATATATCATACTTTACAGTTGCTGCTAGATCCCAACTCCATTATTTTGCCAGAATCGAATTTGTGAAGAAACCTCAACCATGACTGCCTCGTTAGCCTTGTGGTCCTAAGCGCGCCTGCTACGCTAGAGGTTTTGGGTTTGATTCCCTAGGTCATTGGGCTTGTCTATGAAATTCACAGTAGCAGCTCGGAGTTAGGATTTGTGCCCGGTTAATGGCAATAGGCTCGCCTAATACATGGGACCTTAACATATAGGTGGACTGTGGGTGTACATTGGTACAACTCTGCCTAACCCTTTAGGGAATACAGTCGTGATGGTATGTATGTGTTTGCATGAAAACAGTACCCATTCGTAACATTCGTGTGAGTCGCAAATTTCATAAGCTTCAGTGTAATACAGCTCCATAACTTATTAAGAAGCCAACAGCGTTACATTTTCCTTATTCCATGATAGCAAAGAACAATTTCACCTGACATCCAGCTGACTGAGGAAAATGGTGTTTTCTAATATTTACCGAACATTAATCAAAGTAAAAGATTCCTTTGTTTATCGGTACAGTTACCTGAGACAGCGGGAGGGCTGTAGGTACTGTAATGGGCTTAGGAACGACGGAGAAATAAAATTTTAACGATAAATACGGAGTTATCTTTGAGTACGATACTACGTACGATAGCTGAGCTAGAAACAGAGATAAAGTTAAAAGATATGAATTTATCCAAATTCATATCTTTTTTTTACTTTATCTCTCTTTCTAGCTCAGTTTATTAAGTTATTTATTATGGAGAAAAAATTGTTTCTTCCTTTTGTAGGTGTCGCTACATGCTGAGATCGGTAAACATTTTTTTTAGCCTCTGTATGATAAGAGGCCTTTGCCCAGCACTGGGTCAGTAATACGTTCGCAATTTTTTTTTTGTGGCAACTGTTATCATCACCACTGAGATTCCAGTTGAAAACTTCAATTGTGTATACAAGTTTATTTTTTGTTTACAAGAAACCTGAAAAGGGGGCATTGTACTCATTTCACTTGTCAAGTTATGCGAACATAAATTAATTAGCTGATTTTTTTTCACGAATTCCATGTTAGTCCCGTATTAGAAGTTGTATATAATTATGAGTTGTATTAAACTTTTTTAGATTTGTACGAATGGTAAACAAAAATTGTGGTTCTGTATTTAGCAATAATCACAATAATCAAAATCCTGTAGGTTACAGGGCACAGGACAAAACCTTCTCCAAAATCTAAAAAAAAAATGCCTACAATGTGCGCTAGCTTTTATAACCTACATTTTTCTCCATATTTATTGGAACCTTTCGAAAGCACAAGATTTTATCACGCGACTCTAAATCGAAGGCAGTAAAGTCCAAAATATATTTACCCAGTCATCAAACGAGAAAGGTGCATCTTATCTCGATAATGTATGAGCTCTCTTCGTACCAATAGGTTCTAGTTGTGTCCTTGGCCTTTCCCGCGTGGACTAAAGCTGTGTTTCCATCAAAAATGTGCGTACTAAGGGTTGCATGTGAAAAATTACCAATGACATCGCTTTATTGTCATCATCATCATACCATCACGCCTGTATTCCCCGAAGGGTTAGGCAGAGGTGCACCTAATTAACACACCCACAGTTCGCCGGTATGTTTTTGGGTCCCATGTAATAGAGGGCGAGCCTATTGCCAATAATCGGGCTCAAATCCAAACTCGGAGCTGCTACTGAGAATTTCATAGAAAAACCCAATAAAACTTTTTGCTCGACCTGGGAATCGAACCCAAGGCCTCTAGCGTAGCAGTTGCGCTTAGGACCACTAGACCAACGAGGTAGTTTATTTTCGGGCTTTATTGTCAAATCTTGAGCTAAGTTAGCGTTGTAATTGGTTAGTCTCACACACATCTTTTACGGCGCATCCCATCATTCTCATCACATCTTTGGTGGAAACGGAGCTTAAAACAATGTAAAATTGATTCGCGTGAATACGAATGAATTATGTCACGGCGCCTGTCAGATTTTTCCTAAGGTATTCTTAAATCGATTACGTACCTACTATCTATCTATCTTGAGATTCTTTCTTTAACCAGGAGAGCAATTCTATTACCTTTTAGGAACGATCGTAATCTATAATCTCAGTGTCAATCTGTCAAAAGTGCGTCTAATTACATTTTTTTTACATAGATTGTCGCTAAAATAAGATAGTGTCTCGATTTTGATTTTAATTTGTAGAATTTGAATTCAGATTTGCAGATGAAGCAGTTTAGGGCCGCGGGTAGTTATTATGCTTAGTAGGTTAGTAATCCTGGTTGATTGTAACCAAGAGTTTGTAAAAAAACAAATTGAAAGAAAAGAGTGTCCATGGAGTTTCTTGCTCGTTCTTCTCCCTAAAGACCTACGTTTTGGAACGAGCAACTAGCTTTAACTTTAATCTGTAACTTCTTGACAATACAAAAGTGCCTTTATATGGTAAGGATATTTGCTTCTAACTGCCTGATGCCCTGAAGGGAGGCGTAAATATGTGTTATGAAATAAATATGATATTATTACGTAGATTTGTTCCTTACTAAGAGTTGTTTACCAATATTGATAACGTTTTTTGTCCTTTTTCGTTAATTGTTTGACATCAAGTTAAGGGGGCGAGGGGAATTAGACCCATAAATAGTGTTGTATGTAATTTATATTTGTTTATATATCTTTGAAGAAGGCACCCTTCGGTAAGAGTTTCGCCACAGCCCTGATGTTATGAATGACGGTAATATAGGCGGTCTCCACTATTTTGCACAGCGTCTTTTTCCTCAATGCAACTTGGTTTGCTTCATATTCAGGCTTCAACTCTTTCGCATCTGCGTCTGTTGGCAAGCAATAAAATCCATGCTTAATATTTATAAATTCGAAAGTAAGTCTGTATGTTACGCTGTCACGGGTAAACTTCTGAACCGATTTTGATTAATTTTGGTATGGTTACTGGTCCTCTCCCGTGGGTCGCAGCGTGATATCATATTGCCTATACTATTTTTAATGAGACTTGGCTGGCTAGCTTTGACTGGCTACCAAATATAAGAACAATCAAATAAATTAACGGATAACTCTTCTGCTTTATTATATTATTATTAGTATAAAAGTAAGTGTTTATTACATACTTAGCGGTTCCATAAAAAAGTATAACACCTAAACGGTAAAAATGTATGAGAACAGCATTTTTTTTTTTAATAACCTCTAAAAAATTTCATCTTTTGGTGGTCTACAATTATGTACAACCTACTGATTTCATGGTTTCATAGTTCTCGTTAGTACTTTATTTAAACTTTATGCACAAAAAAAAAATCAAAAGCGGACTAAGGCTCTAGACAGACGGAATGCAAATTTGCAGTTTGAATGCAGTTGAAATGCAGTCCTCCTGTCATTTCAGTGTGCAGTGTGTTGTTGCAGTCGTACTAACTGCATTTAAACTGCAAATTTGCAGTCCGTCTGTCTAGAGCCTTAATGCCTCAGGCATTCTCTACCAGCCAACCAGAGGTGGTGAAGAAATAACAAGGCAGGTGCAAATTATTGTACGACTTTCTACCGTGTATACATACCATTGTTCAAAGCAGTTAACAAGACATCTCCAATAACCACTGATGGTACTCCAATAATTTCGCAAGTGTTTGTTTCTGGACCCACTTCGAAGAATTCTTGATCTCCTTTCTTCGTCAGACTGTAGCCGTATTGTGAGCTTCCCAAAGCAGCTGTTGGAAATAGGTACAAGACATTAATATAATTTATTTATTTATTTAAACTTTATACAACAAAAAGTACAAAGGCGGACTTAATTACCCGACTGCGCCAGAAGGAGGGTTATACTTTAGGCATTTTCGACCAGTCAACCAAAGGTTGTGGTGATGGTATGCTTTTAATAATTTTAATTAAGTCCTAATCATTATCATCTTCACCATCACTGCTGACATAGGCCTCTCCCAAGCGTCGCCTTCAAACTTCACATAGTTCGATACTAGGTAGGTACTCATATCCAGCGAATTTCAGGGAATTTTACAAAGTTTAACAATAAGATGATTTTATTAAGGCTACCCTGACCAAATAACCTTGAGCATTCGTTCCCTCTTCGCGGCACACTAACGCGGCGCAAGAGATACGTAGGGAATACGCTCAGATTTTAGAGTAAAATCGAAATAAAATCAAATTTTCGTGTTTTGAAAAAAATAAAACTAGCATAATGTTCTTTATTAAATTACCTATTCATTAGTTTAAGTCGCAAATCAAAATAATGTTTACTTTACGAGGAGATGCATGTCAAAAAATATTATTTCTCATTTCTGTAGTTTCGTTATGACCCTATAATTAAGCATTATGTTACTAAAAAGTTAAAAATAAATCTACCATTTTCGAGTCAAGAATGTGTAGAAATTTAACGTATTTTTTATTAGTTGGTATTTCTATTTGATATAGAGAAGTGGGCTCCCAAAAACTGCCCTAAAAACGGCTACCGTTGCGTTTTGCACGGCCACGCGCCTTAAAGATACCTGATGTATGAACTTGAGCGAGGCGAAAGGAATATGTATGGATGGGAAAACGCGTTTATGTATGTTTGTATGTGTGTTAATCTCGAAGAAATGTACGCTTGCTGTACTTACTTGCACTGGCCGTGAAAGGTCCAGTCAACTGTTTATTATTCTTCTTGGTAAATATAACTGTAAGTTCACCCTCGAAGTTCAAATCGACTTTCGTTTTTAACACAACCGACTTCTTGTCTGTGTCCATTCTGCAATAAATTATGTAAAAAGGTTATCAATGAGATAAGAAGGTAGAAACAAGCAATTAATGTTATCAGTAAGTTGATTTAATGTTGCATTTTTAATGTCTTATTTTTCTTGATTTAAAGCTCGCATTTTGTGATTTGTGGTTTTGATAATAAAGCCGTTATTAAAAGACTTTCTATATTAATTAGATTTTTAAACGGGCCAGTTTTTATCTTGAGTCGGAGTGAATTAATTTGTATTGCGGTATTTGAGTTATTTTGTGTGGAAAGGAATTTAGCACCGGTTTTTTTTTTACCGGGGTTTTACTCCAACATAACCCTCCGTTCTTTCCAAATGGAGGGCATTCATGAGGACTTTCCCACGAAACAAAAACAAAGCGTTTCGTACCCGGTAACGACTCTGCGTGTACAATAAGTAAAAAAACGGTAATTAATTCTTCCAGATACGAAATCTTTTCAGTTTAAATGGACTAAAACTCAACATTTCAAAGGTCAAAATCATCATAATTACGTTGCATGCTACTTTTATTTTAGAAAAAGACTTTAGGGGCCCGCGCAAAAAAACAAAAATGCTCGTGATAACGGCCATAAACACAAGTCGCGGGCATAAGCTGATGGAATAACATACGATCGCGCCTGTATTCCCCGAAAGTTTAGGCAGAGGTGTACATACACCCACAGTTCCCCGGTATGTTTTTAGGTCCCATGTAATAGGTGGCGAGCCTACTGCTTTTAACCGGGCACAAATCCTAACTCCGAGCTGCTACTGAGAATTTCATAGAAAAACCCAATAACACTGCTCGACCTGGGAATCGAACCCAAGACCTCTACAATAGCATTCACGTTAAGGACCACTAACTAGACTAACGTGGCAGTCAGTAGAATAATAAAATAATATATCCAGTTCTTATTTACGAGACAATCTGAAGAGACAAAATACTTACTGGAAGTCTGAAATCTTTTGTTTCTTCAATCCAGTGATATTAAGATTCTTGTACTCAAAAGTCAGTCCCAAGCCTTCGTCCACGACGACCTTTAATTCGGGGATGATCAAGGGGTCAAAAGGTCTGATGTCATGCTCCAAGCCATTGCAGGACTTCTCCAAAAAGGCTTCCGTAGCCTCGCTTAGACACTTGATATCATCTTTGTTGCATGGTTCGAAAAGTTTTTCTGTAATGTAATTTTTTAGTCATACAGTCTATTTGGTTTCTAAGACAAAGCGTGGTCACCGAGGGAAGCTTAATGAGATGCAGTAAATACATAAACTCTCTAAATTTTCCTAATTCTAAAGATAACCAAATAATAATGAATTCTTTAATTTTTATGAAGATCAAAGTCGAGCACAACAAAAATCTACAATCGTCAAATCTTAGGTATAATGTAATATACGTGTGTATGTATTCTTAGGAATAATGACGCTAAGCAGAACAAAACTATTAATGATGATTCTAACAAAAACAATATGGAAAATAACATACCTCCTTCCGAAAGCACACAACAAGCAAATGCAAGCAATAACAAGCTCCTACAAACAGCCATGTTGCAGAAGTACAGTCGACTAAATGAAGAATAATTTCTGAGCTGACCAGCGATCAATTATCTGTATATTTTTATTTGTTTATACTAGCTGATACATTAAGTGAAGTGACTAACAATTTTGATAACAAAGGTCATAGTTATCAAACGCATAATGACATGAGGAACGCAAATGATGACAACATTAGTGCTTTGGATAATAATTATTGATGGTTCATTGAAGAGGATAATAAAAGTGGAAGATTTGTAATTAAGGTTACACTGAGAAACGTAACAGATGTCATTGTACTTGAGTGTGACGGTAGGACCGTAAGGGTATTGAATTGGAAAATGGTTCAAAATATTATTTATGTGCTCATATGACACCGTAATATAAATTAACAAAAAAAGATAAAACGATTACGTATAACGCATTTACAGGGAAAAAACAACTGCATGTTTTGATTCTGATAATAATATATTGTTCGTATACCTAACTGTTATAATGACTGGCACTACTTTAACAGAGATAATGGCAAAAGGATGAGAGTTGCTGAGAATCGAGGTTAGTGGCGTGCATGTGGAGAGGCATATGTCCAACTGGTCCACAGTTGTAGTAGGGTGATGAAGGTAAAATGAATTACCGTCTTTAAATTTCACCAAGTCACCCAAACTTCAAATCTCACAACGTATTACAAGGATCTTTACTTGCCGCCCTAGAAATTACTCCTGTATCGCGGTTGCGTTTACAAACATCTGAAGTCACTTACTCAAACAGGCAGACCTGAAACAACTGTATGTTGGCATTCCTTTTAGAATCAAACGCAGCGAAGCGCAGCGCAGCCAATCGTTCAGCACCAACCGCTTTAGTACCTAAATTGGAGACAATCCAGCTTACTTTAGGATAGTTAGCTTTCGTACTATGGGCGTCGAGAAATCTAAATTTATTTATATACAAACTGAGAAAGCGTATAGTGATCACTCACATCATTTCTATAGAGGAATTCTTGGCTGTGCAGTGGTGGTTGGTGGTTGGTGTTCCAGTCAAGTAATATTACTATTTTTACTTACTGACCTTCAAGATACAAGAATTTCCTAGTTTGGATGTCAACAAATCCTCGCTTACTACGCCTTAAAAATTGCCTAGCACATAAGTGAACATTAAATAAATAAATATAAAAATATAAATATACCATCACGCCTGTATTCCCCGAAGGGTTAGGCAGAGGTGCACCAATTTAGGTACACCCACAGTTCGCCGGTTGTACACGCCGCGAGCGTGTAAACGCGGCAGCAGCCGCCGAACGCTCCATAGAGCAAGGGTGCGGTGCGAAGGAGGGGGACGTAGGCGCCCGCGCCGGATCTCGGAAGCAGCCCACGCCATGACAGGCTTCACCGGGACGGCGACAAGAGAACATATCAAATAATAGTGAACTATTAAGCAGCCATTGTGGTGAAGTCTCATTCTTATAATATACAACCAATTCACACAGTCATAGTCAGACTTTCATTTCATTTCGTCGTAAACAAGTGGCGACCGTGAACAGTAATTATTATAACTTAAAACCGTCGAAGAAGCCGTTCCCCGAATTGCAACGAGAACTGCGTGCCACGTGCCACGTGCTAACGGGCTGCGGGCTAACGACTTCGGTGACGAGGTTTGCGACGACGTGCTTCAAATACGGGAACGTGGTCAACGTGGTGGTGAACCTGGTGAACTTCAACGCGTCGGTGACTGGCGATCATAAAGGAAGTAAGCCCGTTCCAAATTCCACTATATTCCAATTCCTACTTTCTGCCTGGCTTATATTTGCTGTGTGGGGTGCCCAGGTGCTTGAAGCTGTAGGGAGACCTTCTATCGAGCTGACGGTGGCGGTCACCATTCTCGCGCCTGCGGATTCAGTGCGGCTGGCGGGTTCGGTGGCGGTGCGAAGCTGTGTCCGCGGACGCTGCTCGTGCTGTTAGCGAGTTCGGCGGCTGCTGCGTGGTTTGTGCTGTGGACGACTGGATTGTATACCGGTGGGATTGCACAATTTATTTAAAGTTTAACCTTTCTCATTGTTGGCTTACCAGCTTAATTTGGTTACGATTTATATTGTAAAATGTCGGACAGTGAAACAAGTATGGAACAATCAAATAAGGCTGACGTTTTGAAATCACTTATTCGAAAACGTGGTGGTATACGTAGTCGATTAACCATATTTAAAAATTACATACAAAAATTTCATGATACTAAAACTGCTTCTAGCTTAGAAGTTAGGGAAATTAATTTAAGATTAATTAAAATCCAAGAACTAATGTCACAGTTTGACACGGTGCAAATGGAAATAGAAGAACTTTCTTCTGATTTTGCAGAACAAATGTTGGAAAGGGATAGCACTGAGAGTGAATTCTACTCTCAGATAGCTCTTGCCCAGGAAGTCATAGACTCGGGAACAACTCACGACAAGAGTGACTATGGCTCTGTGAAGTCGAGTTGTTGTAATAATAATTTAAATTCAATTAAATTGCCAAGTATAAACTTACCCACGTTTGATGGTAATTACATCAAGTGGCTTGAATTTAGAGATACCTTTGACTCTCTTATAAATAGTAACGAGTCCATTGCACCAATTAATAAATTTCATTATTTAAGAAACTCTTTATCGGGCAGTGCCAATGTAGTTATAAGATCCATAGAGTTTGCCGCTAAGAATTATGAGTATGCCTGGCAGGCCTTATGTGACCGCTACAATAATAAAAATATTCTCATTAATAATCACTTGCGAGCTATAGTTTCTATCAACCCTATCCAAAAGGAATCCTTTAAGGCTTTAAGATATCTATCTGACCATGTTCATAAAAATCTTAACGCGTTGAATACATTAAACATTTCCACAGACGGTTGGGACCCGTTGGTTATATTCTTAATAGCTGCAAAATTAGATCCTAGAACTAGCAGTAAGTGGGAGGAGCAGAAGGGTCGCCTTTCACAACTACCATCCCTTAAGGATTTTAGGGATTTTATAGAAAATAGGGCTAATGTTTTAGAAACAGCTAACTATAGTAAAGGCAATCCAGATCATAAAGGTCCTAGTAATTCTAATCATAAATCAGTGAACTCCTTTGCAGCTCTTGTTGATAATTCTGAAATTGAACCATGTCTAGTTTGCAATAAGACACATTATTTGTATCGATGCCATAAATTTAAGTCAATGAGTATCAATGATAAACTATCAGAAGTCTCAAAACACAAGTTGTGTACAAATTGCCTTAGAGCAGGTCACAATAACACAAAGTGTAATTTTAAAGGTATGTGTCGCATTTGTAAAGATAAACACAACACATTGCTGCATAGGAACACTAAAAACAATAATGAAATAAATTCAGACAATTTATCTAATGCACAAGAGTCATCTGACAGTACTAATATTCCAGTAACGTTATCAGCTGTATCTTCAGGACAAGTCCTTTTATGTACTGCACAAATTGAAGTTGTGAAGAGAAACAAATAAGACTTGCCTTGCTCGCGCATTACTGGATACAGGTAGTCAATCATCTTTCATTACTGAAAATCTTAAAGGAAAACTAGGAATACAAACAAAAAAGGTAAATGCTCTAAATGTGTCGGGGATTAATAGTATCACATGTAGAATAACAGATCAATGTAGTATCATGATAAAATCTCGAGTTAGTTTGTTTGATGTGCAGGTCAATTGTCTAGTATTGCCAAAAATCACAAGCTACTTACCTAATGTTCACATAAATGTTGATAGTTTAAGGCTGCCAGATAATATTGCTCTGGCTGATCCTTTGTTTTATATACCTTCTGCAATTGATATTTTGTTGGGTGCAGATCACTTTTTTAATATTATAGGTAATAATAAAATAAGTTTAGGTCCAAATAGACCAATTTTGCAAGATAGTAGGTTTGGTTGGCTGGTGGCTGGCCCTATTGGAGATTCAACTTTATGTAATTTAAATTTAAATTGTAATTTAATAAAAAATGAGTCTATGTCACTTCAACATATCAATGACTCACTAAAAAAATTCTGGGAGGTTGAAGAAGTGCCTTCAGAATTTAGTGACTATTCCATAGATGAACAGTTTTGTGAATCTCATTTTTGTAAAAATACTAGGCGCTTACCAGATGGTCGATTTTCTGTACTCATGCCATTGAAGGAAGATCCTGAGCAGGCACTTGGCAACTCATTCTCTATTGCAAAGAGACGTTTTTTTAGTTTAGAAAAAAAGTTAAATAAAAACAAAAATGTTAGTCAACAATATTCAAACTTTATAAATGAATATGCTAATTTAAATCATTTAAAAGAAATTGATGCACCACCTTTTGGATGCTACTTGCCTCATCATTGTGTAATAAGAGATGGGCATGAAACAACAAAATTAAGAGTAGTTTTTGACGCTTCAGCTAAAACAAGTTCAGGCATCTCTCTTAATGACATTCAAGTAATAGGTCCTGTTGTACAAAGCGACCTATTTTCCATTTTGATACGATTTAGACTGCGGAAGTTTGTGTTAACAGCAGATGTTGAGAAAATGTATAGACAAATTGCTCTTGATGAGTCTCAGCGTCACTTACAGTTGGTACTTTGGAGGGATCAGGATGATGCAAAGGTAGATCAGCCTATTAAAATTCTCCAACTTAATACGTTGACATATGGTACGGCTTCTGCTCCATTTTTGAGCACTAGGTGTCTTGCTGAACTAGCTAGTCAGTGTGAAGATAAGGTAATTGCCAATGTGATCAAGAACGACTTTTATATTGATGATCTGAACACTGGAGCCGCTACAGTAGATGAACTTAGGCATATTTATTTAGGCGTCACTCAAACGTTGAATACGGCATGCTTTCCTCTACGAAAATTTCGTACCAATTGTCCTGAGATTCTTAGTGCCAAATTAGAGTCTTCTAGTTGTTTAGAATTTAATGAAGAAGCTACTGTTTTAGGTTTAAAATGGTCGCCTAGAACAGACAATTTACATTTTCCAAGTAATTTAAATGCTGATCCCAAAGTTACTAAGAGAACCATTATTTCTACCACTTGTAAACTTTTTGACCCGTTAGGCTTGGTGGGTTGTTGCATTATAAAAGCAAAAATTCTTCTCCAAGATTTATGGAATGCCAAACTGGACTGGGACGATCCAGTGCCAGAGCCTTATATTAAGAGATGGCTTAATTTCATTCAAAGCATACATCTTTTATCAAATATTGTTTTGCCTCGCTATGTCTTAAGTAATTGTTCTGATATTAGGTCTATTGAGCTTCATTGTTTTGTTGATGCATCTCAGCAAGCCTATGGAGCTTGTGTGTATATGCGCACAATAAAGGGTAATCAGAATGTTACAGTAAGGTTACTTTGTGCAAAAACCAGAGTAGCGCCTATCAAAACACTAACTATTCCTCGCCTGGAATTATGTGCTGCACTAACTGGAGCACAGTTGTGCGATAAGGTACTAAAATCTATTCCATGTAGTGTAAATAGTAAATATATGTGGACGGATTCCACTATTGTACTTGGTTGGCTCAAGACACAAACCAAAGTTTTACAAATGTTTGTACGGAATAGAGTTAATAGAATCAATGAGCTTACACAAGATTTTAATTGGAAACATGTACCAACAAAGGAAAACCCTGCAGATCATGCGTCTAGAGGCATCGACCCGCAGCAGCTGCAGTCTTGTTCATTGTGGTGGGAAGGACCTTCGTTTTTGAAAAAAGATTATACGGAATGGCCCGCTGAAGTTCACACCTCAATTGATAACTTACCTGAAATTAAAATATTGCTTACTTTGAATGATCAGTTGGATAGTATTAATTTGTTTATTCCATTTGAAAATCATTCCAATTATTTAAAATTAAAAAGAACTTATTCTTATATTTTACGTTTTGTTAATAATTGTAATAAAAACAATTCTAAACTTACAGGGCCGTTAGGTGCTGAAGAGCTTAATCAGTCATTAAAATTATTGCTTAAGTTTAGTCAAGCTGAGTCTTTCCCTAAGGAAGTAGCTAGTATAAAAAGCGGTATAGATTTAAATTATAAAAGTAAGCTGTTGCCTTTAAACCCATTTATGGATTCTGATGGTTTGATAAGGGTAGGAGGTAGATTAAGTCAATCTGAAGCTGGTTATGACAAGAAACATCCAATCGTGTTGGATGCCAAACATCACTTAACCAAGTTGATTATGGAGCAGGAACATGTTCGGTTATTCCATTCAGGACCTCAATTGCTATTAGCGTCTATTCGTGAGAAATTCTGGCCACTTGGTGGTAGAAACTTAGCTCGCTCGGTAACTAAAAAATGTATTGTTTGCACTCGCTTTAGAGGAAAAACTGTTCAACCCATTATGGGTGACTTGCCTGGTGTTAGAGTTAATACTGATTTCCCTTTTAATTCATGTGGAATTGACTTCGCAGGTCCTTTTATGATTGCGTCTAAAACGGGTAGAGGTAGCAGAGTCACTAAAGCCTACTTATGTATATTCGTATGTCTAACGACTAAGGCCGTACACTTAGAAGTGGTTAGTAACCTAACAACGGAGGGCTTTATATTATGCCTACGCAGGTTTATATCGCGACGCGGCAAACCCTATGCGATCTACTGCGATAACGGTAAGAATTTTGTGGGAGCTAACAATGAGCTAGGAAGGGTAATGCGGTCCAGTCGTCAATCGGTTTCAGACTACGCAGCAACTGAAGAAATTAAGTTTATATTTAGTCCCGCCTACTCTCCACACTTTGGTGGAATTTGGGAAGCGGGCGTTAAATCCGCAAAGTCTTTATTAAAACGCGTAGCTGGCAATGCCTCCCTTACCTTCGAGGAGTTGGCGACACTCTTTACTCAAATAGAGGCCATACTTAATTCCCGTCCTATGTCTCCCCTCAGTTCCGATCCTACTGACCTAAATCCCTTAACGCCAGGGCACTTTCTGATTGGTCGGCCATTAATCTCCACACCGTCACTGCCTGTCAACTCGACTAGACCCAATAGATACCAGCGGATTGAACAGGCGCGGCAACAGTTTTGGAAGAGATGGCGCCTTGAGTACATGGCAGAGCTACAAAACCGCACAAAATGGAAAACTCAAAAGACACCGCTTCAAGTTGATGACCTCGTCATTCTGAAGGAAGACAACCTGATGCCACTTCACTGGCGTATGGGCCGGGTGTCTAAACTCTACCCGGGCCCCGATGGTATAAGCAGAGTGGCAGACATTTACACTACTAAGGGTACAATCAGACGAGCTGTGAACAAGTTGTGCCTGCTACGGTCGTCTGAAAAAAGTTAAGTTTGAAAGGCAGCTCAGCCTTTCAATGCCGCGGAGGATGTACACGCCGCGAGCGTGTAAACGCGGCAGCAGCCGCCGAACGCTCCATAGAGCAAGGGTGCGGTGCGAAGGAGGGGGACGTAGGCGCCCGCGCCGGATCTCGGAAGCAGCCCACGCCATGACAGGCTTCACCGGGACGGCGACAAGAGAACATATCAAATAATAGTGAACTATTAAGCAGCCATTGTGGTGAAGTCTCATTCTTATAATATACAACCAATTCACACAGTCATAGTCAGACTTTCATTTCATTTCGTCGTAAACACCGGTATATTTAGGTCCCATGTAATAGGGGGCGAGCCTATTGCCATTAACCGGGCACAAATCCAAACTCCGGGCTGCTACTGAGAAATTCGTAATGGAAAAACCCAATAACACTTTTTGCCCGACCTGGGAATCGAACCCGGGACCCACACACATAACAATTAAGTTAAGAACATTAAGTTATTTTAAATTGTATTTTATGTATTAATTGTATAAAATATTTTTGACTTTTTGTTTTTTTTTATTGGAGTTGGTTAAGCAAAGTGGTGTGGTAAGTGGTTATCATCGAATTTTTTGAGGAAAATTAGGAGCCAAACCAACTCGCAGAGGCCCCTTTGATTTTAAAATTAAATGAAACACCAACCGACAATTATCCCTGTATGCAAGTGCACCCAAGGACAATCCCCGGCTGGTGCAGGATTTTATTTTTTAATATTATTACTATCATATTAAAGTAAGTAATTAATAAAATAACTACGGGTATTTTTTTACAGACGAAATAAAGTTTAAGACCGACAATGTATATTTACTATTCTGCCCTGATAACAAAGAATGCAGTAATCGACATTTTTGAGATTTTCACTTTTTTCCAGAAATGGCATCCCAGGAGGTTCATGTACATGAAAAAAAATTATTTTCATAAAAAAATTCACTCGAAGTATGTTTTTTATGATATGATTTTCGCCGTACTTGCATGAAAACTGCTTCAATGATAAGAAAAAACGCAGTATTAAGCATGACCTAAGAAAAAATGCAGTACTTGCAAGAATACCCTAAAACAGAATGCAGTAATATCCACTACTTTATCATTTTGTTTTATATCCAGTAGACAAATTGCTAAATTAAAACGCAGTACTCCACATTACTGTATTTAAGTGTAGTAAAGACTTGCGACGTCGTAGCCGTAGTCGTAGCAGTGCGATCCATTGCCGCGTTTTGTCTTAGTAAATCAGTTCGGCGACGTCATTCGGTGGAGTAATACGAATTCGAATTTGCAAAAACATGTTTTTTTTATTTCACCTTAATGCTGCATATTATAAGAACATAAAGTAGGTTTTTAACATCCGTATAGTTTACTCAATACTTTATTTGCATTCCACGATGTAAAAACTTAGGTTGTAGCTAAGAGACTAAAAAAACCTTAACCTTAAAATGCACCTGTATAAATCGTTGAGAAGACACAGTACACTTCAACTTAGTTCCGAGCATATAATAATGGCAATAATTACTAAGAAAGAATGCAGTAATCAACTTGTGCTAAGACATAATGCAGTAATACGCGCAAGTGCTGCATTTAATTTTAGTATCCTGTGACTCGGAAACGACATGATATTAAACCGAAACGCAGTAATACGTATTATAATTGCATATATTAGTAAATTAAATAAAGGAAAATTATCTTGTAAAAGCTTGATTTTTTTCCGATTTTTTAGATATATAATATGGCCAATAAAATACGAACAACTTGCTCAGATCATATGAAATATGTTTTTTGCGTTTATCTCGGAACCGCCATTTTGCGATTACTGCATTCTTAGTTATGACGGCAGTATTACATAAACTATATTTTTGTGGCAATAAACGGATAGAGCTAATAAATTGCACGAGTTTATGATGCGTAAATGTCGACTGATATTTTTTTAATCTCTTGTTGTTTGCATGCCCATTCGACCTCAAAATATTTATCGAGATCTGAATATATACAAAGTGATCTGAAGTTAGTCGTGTAAGTTCAAGGTCCGGATAACGTTTATTTTATTTTAACTTTTTACGGTAACAGCACATTTTGTGCCGTCCTAATTTTTGTCGCCTCCTTAAGTCCTTCATTTTTGAGTACGTACAGTGACATCTGAATATATATATCTGTTTAGATTTTGTGGATGTTTGATTTTGCGGATTTTGTGGATGGTGCATGTGTTTGGACAAAATTTAATACGAGTCAATCGAAAGAAAAATAATAGTATGTCCAGTTTACATGTTTAGGTACTAACATAGTTAATGTGTGCTAAAATCTAAGGTAGTTTCAAATCCGAAATAAAATATTTATCTTTGAATTCTCGTGTTACAATGTTAGTTATCATAATCCTTCGAAACGGCTGGACCGATTTCAATAAAATTTTGTGTGCATATCAGGTAACTCTGGTACCGTTTGTCTTGGTATGAACATGTGAAGACGAGGGATGAGACGCATGTGACCAAAAGAGTCATGAATATAAATGTGGATGGATGGAGAGGAAGAGGGAGGCCAAAGAAAAGATGCATGGATTGTGTGAAGAATGATATGAAAGAAAAGGGAGTCAGTGATAGCATGACGGTTGACAGGTTGGCATGAAAGAAGAAAACATGTTGCGCCGACCTCAAGTAAAATGGGATGAGGGCAGGAAGATGATGATTGGGTAGGTCTGATAATCAGCCAACATAAATTTTTCATAACCCTAAAAAAATGGCAACACAACGTTTGCCGGGACAGCTAGTTATTTATAAAATAATAATTCTTACAAAAATGACACCCTGTATGTTGTTAAATACGGATGCGATAAATGACTTAGCTTTCTTCTTGTCAATTTAACTAACTACCTACATACCTATTTGTAGACGTACATACTTTTAAATATAGTTGAACCTCGGTACCTACATTTAAGTACATTTATGTACAAATAAAATATGATAAACAGAGTAGAGCATTATCATTACATTTTTAACTGACTTAAAAAAAGAAGGAGTTCCTCAACTCGTTTGTACTCTTAATTTTTATGTTTGTGACTACAGAAGTTGGTCATTAATCAACCGATATGGAAAATTCTTTTTTTATTTTTTGCATTATTGTTGTCGTTTGACACTTAAGTACAAATTCCTTGCATAAATGACTGAAGTCGCCAGACTAAAAAAGAAATTGAAGGCGTTCTTAAACATTATGATTTTGAAAACACGAGAATTGAACATGTTTCTGTAAAATTTTGACTTAAAAATAACTTAAAAATCGAACTACAATTCCTAAAAGACGGCCATCATAAATTTCCGCCTGATGTAATAAGATCTCTCTCCATGTAACAGTTACTCAGAAATATTCCTCTACGCCATCACGTTGGCACTATAACTCATCTCTCACGAAGCTTCGTTTAGCAGTGCGATCACGGGAGCCAGTACAGCACCGTTCCGACATGATTAACTTGTTCAATGGCTATCCTGATACTAGCGTAAATATTTGAAAATCCACTCTCTTGTTGGTAGAAAATATTTTTACTTTATATGAACATTTTGGAGCCTCGTTTGTCTAGTCACTTGGGATTCTAAAGTTCACCTCTCTCACTGAGGGTGTTTGTGAAAGAATTTATAAAACAGAAGCGTTATCGTCATATAAGGGGTGACGAGACTAATGGTCAATAATTGATGAGTACCTTCTTGTTTTTATTAGTTGTTTATGTTTGACTGCTCCGTTGCGTATCCAGTAGGCAGTATCGCGAGATTTTATCACAGAGTGCGTACGGGTTCGTCGCCCTGCCTGTCCCAAGTCCTAAACTCCTAACCCAGCGGTAAGATGGTTAGCTCGAATAAGACAATCACCTACAAAAAAGACTATTTATTTTATCATTGATTCCTGTTAAGAGTCACTAACAAAGTTACCTCCTTGAATTTCACAAGGATACAAAATTGCACCTTATTTATTAAAAATCAGCTAAAACACTTACAAATCGTTCTTTATTATCAGTTGTCAATAACAATGATGCTCAAACTCCCGCCCCTCAAAAGAGCGAACCTCGCTGAACCGAGGAACTCCGTAGATATAATAGAATGCAACTAGTGCAATGTTCGCTGAAACGTAGGTAATACAAGGAGACGCCCTGTCTCTGCAAAGACAGGGGAAAATGAACGACATAATTTTACGTTATACTACGGTGAGGTTTTGTTATTATACAACCTTGTTTACTAGAAACCTGAAATGGGGACATAAGGGACATTGTACTCATAATTATGGAGAACTTTATATATGCGATTAGCATCAGGGTTAGCCGCTAATATAAGGACAAATTGTGGCATCTACGTACGTATAATGGGCTCGAGTTAGCTAACTAACTCGGAGTTAATAAAATAAGTCTGTTTGGAGGAAGTCGGACTAAGAAGCTTTTCAACGATGCGCCGTTGATCTAATATTGTACTAGCTATTAAACATAGTAGACATATTGGGTGTAACTAAGGATGAGAATTGCTTACGATACATCATAGAAAAATTATAGAGAAATCAGCAAAAGCACAGAGATCATATTTTTGACTAAACACTGGCGACCTATTCCGGCTTCGCATGGGTTAGAAATAATTTCGGATTGCAATTCGATCTCTAATCTTTATAACAATAAAATAGTGCCTAGTTACTCATTAATAAGTAATTCCATAAGGTTTTTTGAATAGGCTTTTGAGTTTAGCTATTTACAAACAAAACTACAAATATTTCATCTTTTTAATATTCGTTTTGAAAACTACGTAGTGTTACCATCAAAATACACAATCTTATATTTTTCTACAGAATGGCCTTCTCCTAATACAATCTATCGTATCGGTGTCTAATCCCTGTCTCGTATACTTAGCCTTTTCAGTAATGATCGGTGGCTAGTTGATTATTTACCCACATTAGCTTTATGTAATGGTTTTGGTTTGATTGATGTGGTCAGTGTGATGCGGTTTGGCAGCGCAGCGACCTGATTTGTTTCATTTAGGCTAACATTACGATTTTGGTTGTGTTTAGACATAACATGCGAAATAATCCAATTTGGTGCCGAAAACCTCAAACAAAATAAACTTCTTGGAAGCTATTTGTTAGAGCCGTTTGGGTTAAAACACTAGGGCCATGGGGTTTAGTTGTTAGTGGGTAGTTTTACGGGACATCGCTAAGCGATTGGTCGATCTTCACGTGACTAGAGGGCTAGCCTTTTCTTGGGCCAAATAATCAGCATTGTCATACAACGTGGTAATGCTGCCAGCCTTTTGGGCACTTGTGTAGTTTTTCGATATCATATGACCTTTCTTTTCTTTTATAAATTGGACATATTTTGTAATTATGTTTGAAAAATAACCCCATGACTTCAAAAAAGCAATATTATTCATGAAATCAACCAAAAAAACAAATTTTCAGTCCACACGAAGCCCCTAATTCTCAATCCACCTGTCTTCATGTAAAAGTTTGTTCATCTTGAAACGTAAGGCATTTCTCAATAAGTAAAAGTCTTCAAGTTATGAACCGAGGCATCTACGCGTATTGGCTCTGCTAATACTCATTACTCAATACGAGTTTGAGACTGAATTCAGTGAACCACGAAATATACTTCGAATGGTACCTATATGAAACAGGTATTCAATATTCAAATGACTATCCAATTACTTGTGTCAATGATTATTCAATGGACGGATTTTGATGTTTGTTAATGGAATTATTCGGGATCGAAATAAAATTGGAGAAACTTGGATTGGTACTCTCTGTTGGTTACAACATAGTTACAAAATGTTTTTTTTTTTAACGTATTATAAAATATATTTTTTGGCCCAAAATTTCTTCTCTTGCATGAGATTGTAGACTGAAAATTCGGAATAGGGCAAGTAGATTTGACTTGTTCCATTCATATGTCAGTATCTACCTACTAAGATTATCTCGGACATCCCTGTCATTGGTGAAGGAAAACTAACTGAACTAATAATATAAAGTTTAAAATCGTCAAACCGCCTTGAGTCAGCGTGTTTATCTATCTATATTCGTGCTCTTGTATCAGAAGAGGCCATTGCCCGACAGTGGGATAATAATAGGCTTTGTGAAGTAATCTTTGGAATCATGTCTTACTAAGACGAGGCTTCATATTTGAGCATGTCTCCACACTTTAAAACCCCAAACCCATACCGTCAAAGACAAAAGACGAACGGTCTCTACATCAATAAAGTTCAATATCAGTCTTCAAAAGGCACAAATATCCGATGCATTAGCTGGTTCCCGTATAAATTACTCCGGGCCAGAAGTTGCGCTATTCACGGGGTGTTCATAAATCCGTGCGGTTCCTGTAGCAGCCACGACCCATATTTTCTGCTATAAACTGCTTTGCAGATAGTTACGTTTTATGTGACGGGTGCTGTACTGTCTTTATCAGGGTTGACGTTACTGGCAACTGCTTGTAGGCTGTAAACTTTGTCTGTTACGTGTTCTTTTCGTGACTTCGTTGGATCGTCAAGACAATGCAGTCGATATAAATAAATAAGTTAGTTTTATGGGGTGTAAAAAAGCACATTACATAACCGCTAACTACGCATACAGCCCATCAAACTTAGCAACACTTAGTAAAATTTATTGCTAGGAAACGTCTTTTATTTTGTTGTTAATAATCTCTGTTTATGCTCAATGCACGCCAAACATTGTGCTTACAAGTGTATCCTACAGTACAAGATTGTAGATTCCGATCATGGGGTCATAATGTAGATTAAATGATTACATTACAATTAGCCCGTTCCACTGAGCTGGCCAAAGGCTTTCTTCCACTCTTCGATCGGTCGCGACATTGCGCTACGTTTTGCATATTCTCAAAGACGTTCATGAAGCCGTCCCGCGCCGTCTCCTTCGTTGCTTACCGTCTCCTAATTCTCCAATCAAATATAAAGTGTAGTGTAAGAGAATCTGTAGAGTTCGAAAAGAGTTTCCATTTTTGAAACTCGGGCGTAGCTAGTAAACAACGTTTCCTTCTACAAAAGCAATCACGTGAAAAACGACAGAAAATAGATAAAAACATAAATAAACAATTTATGATACAGGATAGTAGTGAAGTAGCATGATGAACGAGCTAGCACTTTTGCCAATACGCTAAAGCGGCAACGGGGTCGACTATAAAGATGAATTTCTAAGATCATCTATCTCTAAACTATTTCGAGCGTTTCGCTTGCCTTTGGAAGATTTCGGGACGCGAAAATAACGGACGACGTCGCCGTCCAGAACAAATGTTTCTATCTCGTGTGGCTTTACAGTATGAATAGGACAATCGTTGAATAGTGTGACTGTCAAGATTAACACATACATACAATGGCGCCTGTATTCCACGTTAACCCACAGTTCGCCGGTATGTGGTAGATCCGATGTAATAGGGAGCGAGCCTATCGCCTTTAACCGAGCACAGCTCCGAGCTGCTACTGAGAATTACATAGAAAACCCCAAACACTTTGCTCGACCTGGGAATCGAACCCAAGACCTCTAGCGTAGTAGTAGCGCCTAGGATCACGAGGCAGTCCAAAAATCCAAAAATAAGATAACCAAACCAGATCCAAGTAACTGGAACAGACAAGACCTGCAATATGTCCGCATGGAACTCAAATATATCATAAAACATATTAAGTTTGATATTTGGCAATAGTGTGGCTTTCTGTCTGTGTTTTTTTATAATCGGATCTGTACTTCGAGAGGTAAACGTACCTCTTTATAACATAATTAAGTAAGAACTACTAATATTAACAATAAGGTCATTCTGATAAAACATGACTCGTGTAATTTTGTTTAGTCTCTACATTTGATAAGCCACTAGTACTTACCGACAAACACAAGATTTGATGCGATTCAAAAACTAAAAAAAAGGGTTAAGCTTACAAGAGAGTATTTGCGCAAACACCTATTATTATGTGAACAAAGAAAGTGCGGCTCACAGCCTTGTGGTTGTCTGACACTTTGAACGTTTATCAGTGAAGCTTGTCTTATTCATACTCTAAAGTTTATATATCATGTGCCAGTATTTCTTGTGTTTGATCGCAATCTAACCTTGTTTTTTGCTGTCTACGGCACTGGACCTATAAATAATTCAATCCATGAAGGAAGAATCCACTTCTAGAACATACATCACTTTGTCACTTCGGTGAGTTGAATACGTCTTTTGACCTTAAATTCTTTTAGTAGTAGGTACTGAATGTCTAGAGATTAAGGATTTATCTGCGATAAAAGGCATTCTGTTGACATTTTTATTGGTCGTTACTTTATGGCTTTGATTTGCTTTTTTCTATTTTAAACATGGTAACATAATATTTTTTTCATCTCAGAAGCAATCGCACCAGACAAGTTGTTGGTATCAGATACAAGGCGTTATTGATGATAGCGATATTTAACAAACGACATAGCTTCTCACAAACGCATGCAATGGCATGCATATATTATATAGTGGTATGTACCGTTGAACAAACCGCTTGAAATAGCAAAAAAAAACGACCTATATTTTTCTTTTTGTGTGCGTGGTAACTTTTAAGTCTTATACATTATAAAATAATTGATTACTCAGGAGGCTTACAACACTATTTGAAAGCTTTGTATATGTTAATTGGTATCCGAATTAATTATGTAGATACCTACTAGCTTAAAATGAAAGAAAAAGTTATTGTATTACCCCACAAGAATCGAACCATTTTCTGAGATAAAAATGTGATATTACAGACTATAATCTATTTCTGTGCTAAACATCCAGATTCGTTCTGGCGGAATTAAATAAAAAACATCCATTCATCCAAACTTAACCAATTATAATAGAGACTCTACCCTTTAGTTTCAAACGCAAAGCTTAACCAATTCATTATTCCTGTGTATTCAAGTCCTTGTCATGTGCCAAAGCGCTTAAGACTTATCGATATATGTAGCAGTAAGCTGAATTCTCTAGAGTAAACTCCTAAGCCCCTATTAAGATGGACGTAGAAACTCCATCCCAGTACTCTGTATTTAAACCCTTATGACGTCATGTGCCCAGATTTTGAGCTGGTGCAGTCAAAAGTGAGTCTACATACCCTTTGTACATAAGTCCTCAGTTCCAAGACATCCAAGCAAAGTTCTAGAGTCGTATTTGCAATGTGCTCGTCGCCTTAATCGGTAGAGGCGAGTACTGTATTTGTTGTTTATTTATTAACTAGGTGTGTAATGTGTGTATTCTAGAGAGATGGATTAATACGTGAAGGTACGTTTATTAATGATGTTTGACGGTGCAGTGGAGTCATTTTCGTATGGTCTGAGAGCTTTAAAGCTGAAGTTTGAATCGTGTTTGACGTTTTGGAGTTGAATGAGAATAGTTGCATGCTAATAATCTTTACATGGATCTTACATAGTATAAAACAAAGTCGCTTCCGCTGTGTCATGTACGCTTAGATCTTTTTAACTACGCAACGGATTTTAATGCAGTTTTCAGCAGTAGATAGAGTAATTCAAGAAGGAGGTTTATGCGTATAAACCATTACGCTACGACAAGAATGGCTGAACGGATCTGGATAAAATTTGGTGCAGGGATAAATTATAGTCTGGAATAGCAAAAAGGCTACTTTTATCCCGGAAAAATGTATGTGTCCCATGGGAGAATATATCAACTTGGACGCGGATAATGTCGCAGGCAGAAACTAGCCTTAATATATTAAAAAAAAACTCACGAACAAGGATGAGATAATTATGTAACGATACACATCGACATCGATGCACCAACCGTTGCATTTTCATTACATATAATAAACATACATACATAAACTCACACTCCTTTTTCCCCATTGGGTTAGGCACAAACCACAGAACGCCACCTGCTACGAATCTACGATCCTAACGTACTGCTATCTTGCTCCGTCCACGTTAATTTATCTGGTCATACAAGTACGCTGGTTTCGAGTTATGAAGAACCTCACCATTTTCATTATAACAGGCTTATTAGCAAAAATATACCTGTCAAAAACAATCGATCCGTCTCAAAAGAGCATTGTCGCAGACAGGTTCTGGATGCTATTCATTTAAGAGGTATCTTCATAATTAGGTTTTATTGGCGTCGGGATGGTATTCATTTAATATCTATATAAATATTATTGGCGTCTTCCTCGTTGACCCTTTCATTAAAGCGTCGTTGAGAGCCTCATCCTCAAAGTAGTAGTTATAGACAGGTATTTTTTAATTTTCAATAACAATGGGCCTATTAAATTCTTGTACTTATAATATTTTTTTTATTTGTTGTCTGAAAATACAAATACCTACCTACCTACTTAAACTAGCTTTCGCCCGCGACTTCGTTTGCGTAGTTTTAAATACCCGTGTTAAGTTACTGCTCCGCTCTCGAGTGTCGTGACGTGATGTTATACAAGCTGTTGATTTGCATCCTCGTAAAATTTTAGGAGCTTGTCATAGAAAAAAAGAAGTAATCAAATATAATTACGATACCTGGCCAATCTCTGGCGAGATGGCTAGTTCGAATTGGAAAATTACGTCAAAAAATATAAATTTTAAAACAAATTGACGAGCATGCAAATCAGAAGCTTGTATAGCCTTTTCCTCGATAAAAGGACTATTCAACACAACATTTTTGAGCATGAGTGTTTTGAACCCGCAGTTCTTGAAATTAGCGCGTTCAACCAAACAAACAAACTCTTCAGCTTTATAATATTAGTACAGATAACAACTGTCCCAAATAATTACAGTTTCCAAACAGTAGCAACCCTAATTGAGTAAAAAGCACCGTTGTGCGTCAAGTATTAGCGTACAGTCACAAGCTTAGGGTCGAGCGCATTGCGACAGTCGACCACAGCGTTTAAAACAAGCTTCTGTTAATATTTGACTGCAGTGCTATAATCCTAATCGGTTTAATTAGCTTGTAATTAATTACCGATGGATAAAATTTTCGTTTGTGTTGTGTAGGCAGTAGAGATCTCTTTGGCTTGCTGTCTTATTGGTGATGCTCAATGCCGCTGGTTAGCTCAAAAATATGAGCTTTTTTTGGTGGTATATTTTTGATATTTATTTATTTAAACTTTATGCAGATCAAAAAAGTACAAAGGCGGACTTAATGCCTTAGGTATGCTTACATGCATAAGTGCTTTTGGCTTATTTGGCTTGTTTGTTTATTGTGTCGTGATGGCCCAGGGATTAAGGTGCCCGCCTTTCATGTAGTTGTGGGTTCGCAACCGGGCACGGGTTAGTACCAATGTTTTTTTTTAATTTAAACGTTGCCCCTCTCCAGTATCGTGGGTGCGTTTACAAACATAAAATCACATACACAAACAGCCAGACAAGGAACAAATATCTGTAGGTCATATAAATATTTGTTCCGTGCAGGAATCGAACCCGCGACACGCAGCGCAGCAGTCGTTGGTTCAGCCACTGCGCCAACCGTGTCGTCAAATGTGTGACTTTTTCTAATTCATATTATTATGTACTTTCTAAGTTTATCTTGGAAATCACTGACATCAGTAACTATGTCAGAGGGCCTTGAGGCGGTTTAGAAACTATGGCACTATGGTGTGAGGGGTCATTAGACCTTATTGCCTACACGATAAAGAAGAAAATTTATTTATTTTGTTAAGTGGTTAAGCCTTTAAAACCTAAAACCTGCCATACCGAGGCATCGTATACTTGAAATTAGTTGCCATCATATCTCCTTCAAATCGAAATACATTAAGGTGCAGCATTGGAGCAGTAATAAAATTAATAAATTACTGTCTGTCATTTTCTTGCTATTTGATTTTATGTAGGCGTTTGTAACCCACTACAAATTGCCCAATATCGTTAACTAGGTACAATACTTACGCCTATTTAGACGGCATATCGAAAGACGCCTCCACAAACAGCTTACTTCCAAAAAAACAATATTCAAGAACGGGCTCAAAGCTTCCCATATTTCACATAATTAATTAGATTCCTTTACCGCTTTCTTACCTCAAATTGAAGATCCCAAACACTCAAATATGTCAAGTGTTCGAATCACCCTTCTAAGAGAAATTCGTTGAGCCACTTCCAGCCATTTCCCGTTACAATAAAACCGCGGTATTCTCGAAAATTTACAACACGCTTACCGTATGAATGACGTCACAATACCGTTTATACAGATAATAAATAAGTTCGGGACTGAGGGGTGTATACGATTTGGAAGTGTAGGCTTATGTGTGCAAAACTCTGTATTTATTACGAACAAGTAGGACTTTGTTACTTATCACATGTTTGTTTCTGCGTCATAACAAACAACTTAGCAAATTATGTGAAATTAGACTTTTGTCGGTACCAATGTGACTTTGTCAGGTCTTGGTTTCGATTCCCAGGTCGAACAAAAAGTGTTATTGGGTTTTCTATGAAATTCTCAATAGCAGCTCAGAGTTAGAATTTATGCCCGGTTAGTGACATAGGCCCATATTACATGGGACCATAACATACCGGCGAACTGTGGGTGTACATTGGTACACCTCTGTCCATCCCTTCGGGGAATACATTTGTGATGGCATGCAGTGTGACTTTTTCATTTCATATATCACATATCATATAATTTCTAAGTTTATCTTGGAGAACTTAGACATCGGTGAAGGAAAACATCGAGAAAACGTGGGACTTATAATTCATACACACAATACAATACTAGGCTGGTATTATTATTTATTTAATTATTTTTTATAGACTTTCTTACTTTTATTACATGACGATGTATCTTATATGAATCTATTGTAGTCGATATCTTTTAGTTCAACTTACTAGTTCATAACTTTGTGTTAATCGTGAAATAACGAAGCTTATTACATGTTAACATTGAAATAACGATAGCGTTATAACGATGTTAGTATTATGTTATAATGAGTGGAGTCTATGGTATACCATCTATAGAGTCGAACTGTATGTAGTATGGGTTTTTTTGCCCTATTCTTCTCCATACGAAACTACCTTTTGGAAGAGGCAACTATACATATAGATTCAATAAATTTTGTATTATTGTCAATGACGTTTAATGGTAGCTTTTTAGTCTAATTATAATATTTCCGGAACTCTGGGAAGCAAACTGCTGGGTCGCGTGCAAATGTTGGATGGGGCCCTCTGTCATTATTCTATTGTGACTGAGTGTGTTGTATATTCGTATACCCTGTCACCAAGATACAGGCTGTGCCTAGTTTGGGACCCGCTGCCACACCTGCTGAATTAGTTTGCATAATATGAAATTTGTGTAAGGCAAATAAAGAATTTATTTATAAACAAAAAGAATTTATATTCTATATTTAAAAAAATGTACTATGTAGGTACCCCTTTTTCATAATGATAGCCAAGAGTCAGGCCAGTCAACTTTGGGAACCACTAGCCTTATTGGAATTAACGATTAAACTTTGACTTTATGCCAAGGTCATATGGATTTTTCCTTTTTGCTAGACGACTCTTTGATGTGTGTTTGGCGTTTACAACTCTCGACTTCTCTTGCCTTGACCTTCGTGGCACCAAAAAATATCAATCACTGACCAACAATACAAAAGCAGTCACAACAGGCGCATATAAAGCTTTACAAATCTATACAATACATACATACAAATAAATAAAATTGAAGTGTCTGTTTGTAATTTCTAATTAACAGCTTTACACTAAATGCATATGCATAAAAGCATACAGGGTCATCAACAAATCAATTTTTTAAATTTTTGTCTGTCTGTTTTTTTTTTCCGGCAAATGTCTGAAACGGCTGGACCGATTTTGACAGGACTTCCACTCGCAGATAGCTAATGTTATAATGAGTAACTTAGGCCTTATACTTTTACTTTGCCTTTATTTTAGAAATTTTATTTTAAATATTTGAAAAAAAAGTACCTATGTCCTTTTAATAAGAAAACTGTTGTTTTATAACCACAAAGCAAAAGAAGTCACGGGCAACAGCTAGTTGCTCACTAAAAATGGCTCTGGCGACCATCCAGACCTAAATAACGACATATTCAAACCTTCCATTGCAAAAGATTAATGTTTTCTGCAGTCTCTTTTACAGAGGTCTGTTGAATCATGGCTCGTGGCTCGCGGCTAATGTTTTTTCGGATTAAGAAAATCGTTTTCTAATATTCACCTATTTCGGGTCAGAATATTATGGATGGAAGTTTAGCAGTTTGTTCGCTAAATGCTTGTTTCGATAGTTTGGCAGTATCGTAACTCACTACTTGGTAGATTGTTATTTCTTGAGTTAATAGTTGTAATTGATAGATAATGGGAAAGATTAATATGGTATAAGTTTCATTTGTGATTAATATCGAAGTGTATAAATTATTTTAAGATTACTTTGTTAACTAGTTGTTTAGGTACTTTATTTTTATGCTTTAGTCTCTTATAACTGAAGAAGAACACATACATACGTGATAGGTACCTTTTGTTAACCATTATTTGTATATCTAAAAAAAAAAATATAAATACCATTACCATCACGCCTGATACCTTTGTATTATATTTAGTTGGAGATCATGTAAATAAATAAACATAGGTATGTTGGTATTTAAATGGTTGAATTTCTTTGGATTGCTAACTATCGTAATATTTTCAATACGCCAGAACAAAAATGTTACTCAGAACTTGACTAATACACGCCATTTGTCGTGATGGACATTCCGTGTATGTCTAACTTTAAAGTACAATAAATACTATATGATTTACTTACATACATACAATCACGCCTGTGTTCCTCAAAGGGTTAGGCAGAGGTGTACCAATGTACACCCACAGTTCGCCGATATGTCTTAGGTCCCATGTAGGGCGAGCCTATTGCATCAACCGGCTACAAATCGTAACTCCGAGCTGATACTGAGAATTTCATAGAAAAACCCAATAACACTTTTTGCTCGACCTGGAAATTAAACCCAAGACCTCTAGCGTAGTAGTACCACTAGGCTACCGAGGCAGTTATATAATATTTTGTTACCTTTTATCATCATGAAAATTTCAGGAAGGTAAGTAGGTACGTCTCGTAAGACATCGTTGCGGGTATGTAGATACTTACAAAACATAAAGTAGATAGTCAAAGTTTCCCTAACGATCGCATCTTGTAAGTAAACGACACAAGTAAGTTTACAACCTTACAAGTATCTAACAAATGTATAACAAGATACTTGAAGCTTCGGAAATATAATACAAGCTTTTGACCGGGACTTCGTCCTCGTCAAATTTGATATATTAACCCACGGGAAGCGTACATTTTTCCCGGATAAAAAGTATCCTATATACTAATCCACACTACAATCTATCACAGTGCCATATTTCATCCAGATTCGTTCAGCCATTTAAGCGTGAAAGAGTAACAAACATATGGATGCTTGTTACTCTTTCACGCTTGCATGAAAAAGAATGGATGGCCATTCTCACAAACTTACGCATTTATAATATTAGTAGAAGAAAAATATCATATAGGTAAGTAGGATTATGTAACAGTTTCCTGCTTCTTCGTTCGTTTCAAAACACGAGTAGAATTTCAAAATATTTCAGAAAATATCAGACTATGCAATGGCAATAGGCTCGCCCTCTATTACATGGGACCTAAATATACCGGCGAACTGTGGGTGTACATTGGTACACCTCAGCCTAACCCTTCGGGGAATACAGGCGTGATGGTATATATATAACAGACTATGCGAAGTCTTGGAGAACTGACCCAACTGTCTTGGATCCTGCAACGGAATTAATCAGAAAAGAACAGCGCAGGAGTAAAAAAAACCTAATTTCCACTATGCGGGACTAATTCTCGGGGACTCGTTCCATTTCAATTCAACAAGAAACTTCAACACAATTAGACTAATTAGATCTTCAGGAACGATCGCAATCTAATCTCAGTCTCAATCCGTCAAAAATGCCTCTATATGCCTCTCTAGCTGTGCCTTTCATTTTTTGACATTGACTCCCTGAGATGAGATTGTGACTAGCCTGAACGTTTTTAATTTATAGAATTGGCCTTCAGTTCCTTGATATCATTAGGACATCGTCATCTTCCATTGGGTTGTCCGCCCACGACAGACAACCGTCGACCGACTTTTTTGTCAGCGAGGATGAAACATCAAGGAACAAACACACAAAAAGTCAGTCCCACGAAACTATGGATCTATTTAACGGTCTGATAATTGTACCCACAACAAGTCGGACAACCGCGACTTCGTTTACGTGGTTTTAATTGGCCGTGTTAGGTTACGTCCATAGTTACTGTTTTGCTCCCGAGTGAAATAGCATAAAGTTATCTAGCCTTTTCTTTCCTCGATAAAAGGACTAACTAAAAGAATTGTTCAATATGAACCTGTAGTTCCTGAGATTAGCCAACTGTTGTTGTTCAACTAAACAAGCTTTATTAGTAAAGATTTTCATAATATTAGTAAGATTTGTGCGATCGATGTGACTACATAATTTTTATTCTTTTTCCAGATTTACATCAGAAAAGGTGCTTACAATATTAGTTAGTTCGTTAACTCATCCACTTAACTATAAACTTCTCGTTTTAGCGGGTCGGTCCGTAATAATATTACTTCAGGAAAACCGGACTTTGAATATACATAGTTGCCTCAATTTTGAAGTAATGTTATCGTTAACTCCAATTTAAATGCATCGTTGTACACAAAGTTATTAAGAACTCTTTAGTTACGTATTACTTTAGTGGGGTCGGTTTCGATTTAGTTAGGATAATTAAGTTTAGGGGCTTTAGTGTGTTCAACTATTTTAATCTTGGTATCTGTGTCATTATTTATTTCTTTTTTTAGCAAAGATAGGTATGATAGTCTTTAGTACATCTTCCCAATTGGTGAGGTTCTTCAGAAATGTCGGGTGCGGTACTCATAACCGGCGTGCTTGTATGACCAGATGTATGAACGTGGTTGAAAGGAGTATGTGAGGATCGTAGCAGGTGGCATTCTGTGGTTTCTGCCTGCCCCCATGGGAAAAAGGCGTGGGTTTATGTATGTTTGTACATCTTTTTTTTTTCAGAGTGTAGTTGTAGCCGGCTGACGCTGAAAACCAGCGGTGTGGTTCCGTGTCTCGTGCACGGCCCACGGCTTTATGCTGAGCGTCAGCCTTTTCGCGCGGTAGTGGCGCATTTAGATTATTGTTATTGTTATTTTTTATTTTTGTGTTGTGCGCCGCTTTCGCAAGAATAAATGGTTTTTCTTTCTTCCTTTCTAGTTAGAAATCTACCCTTTGAAAAATGCGTTGCGTTACACCAGAAATTCCTTTTGTATCGCGGGTGCGTTTACAAATAGGTACATAACGTCAGATACTTACCCCGACAGACCCGGAACTGATATCTGTATAGGCCATACAAATATTCGTTTATGCGATTATTAAGACTGCTGTAGTAAGTACGAGTAAACAAGTCTTGAACTTGACATCTAATAAATTACGTAAACACAAAAACGGCATTTCGGTTAATTCCACAGAAATATAATTATATACAATTCTTTCTTATATCTGTGGTTAATTCCTTTCAACCGATTTAGTAGGTATGAAAGAGAAAAAAACATCCATCCATCCTCATAGAGTTTTGTATTTATACTAGGAATTAGGACTTTTTAATCAAAATTTCACTAACCTATTATGGGCAACTGTGTTTCGCTACCGTTGAACCTACTTAACCGTTCAATACTCATAATGAAACAGAAACGTTGAACCAAAAACGGTAATGAATACCTACGTATAATGGAAATTTTATTGCAAATTACATACATGTATCAGATATTTTATAATTAAAGCTTCGCCCAAAGCCGTTGTTTGAAATCACGAGAACGATTTGTTGAATGTATTCTATGTTTGTGGTGGTTAAGCGAAATTGGGTCATCGGGTAAGCCTTTAATGGTTGGCGGAGTTATGGTTTTCCGTAATTATAATCTGCCAGCGACATAATAATAACCTTTGTTTATCAAAAATGTCAGGTCTAACCCCTTGTATAAAGAATCTATTTTTGATTACCTGGAAGTCAAAGTCAGATGCTATCATTACTTTTAGTCTAGAACCGGGGTCTGTATGAGTGCTAAAGTGTTAGGTACAATTTGAAGACTATGAAATTATAGGTCCACGTAATCGTAAAAGTCAAGTACAGTATTTTTTTTTATTAGAACAAGCCCGCCACGCTATTCCCAACCACAGCAACTTCTGAAAGCCAGTTTTAACAGTGGAGACCGCTAGGAAAGCGCCGACGCAATGAAGCTCGAAGAGTCCCTTAAAAACAATTCAACTGTCTTGGATCCCACAACGAAATTAATCAGAAAGACTAGCGAAGGAGTAAGAGATAATTTCCACTTCCCACTTTCTACCTCCTTGGAGTATAGCTAATAAAAAAATTGATTAGAAGGTTGCCGAGATTTACAAGTATGTACCTTCCTATCATTATTATTCCAGGCAAACCTTCCCCATAACTTAAGTCTTAATATAACATCCTAACAACTTAAGTAGTTACGTAATGCACACTTTGAACCCACATATTTTAAAAATATGTTTTCATAAAATGAGTTTACCGAGCCATGTCGAGAGCTCATTAAAAGTCCGAACACAACTTTTATCCTTCGAGCCCGTTACGGTAGCAGGCCGGATTATAGATTACATAGGTAAAGTACCTACACCTAACACTTAGAAGACCGGAACCGAAACTACATTTAAAGAAAACAGACCGTATAACTTTCAAGATAAAGTTTGATTTTCGTTGAAGGTTTCTTAATCTGGAAAACCACGAAAGTCCGTCAGCAAATATCAAGGGTATGTCACGTCGTTGTTGATGTGTTCCGGTATTTGAGTAGGAGTCGGGCGCCATTTTACAATGGTGTCGGGTTACCGGGGTTAGAGCTGGATAAATAGATAGGTACCTGGAGTGTGTGCCTTTTCAAGTAACCGACGCCTGTCGTCGCGTTAATTTTTCAGGCCTTTTAGGTTTTCCATGCCATTTAGATTTATTTTTTAAAAAGGTTCCTTTTTTGCTTTAAAAGGATTGAGACTGGAGAATATAATACAAGGTAAAATGGAAAAAAATAAAAATAAAGAGTTCAATGAACCCTCTCCGGGTTTCAGTTAAACCTTGATGAAAACGCGCTTCTACACCAAAGTGACTCTTGTCGTACATTTCACCTATGATTAACTCCGAAATGCACACATTCACTACATGGTAAGAATTTCTGAAATATTGCGCGTTGCGGGTTCGAATTCCATAACGAACAAAATGTTGTTTGGTAGTTGTTCCTTTCTGGCTGCTCTTTTATGTGATTTTATTATGTTTGTAAAAGCACCCACGATACAAGAAAAAATCCTACACAACACTTTTTTTTAAAACGAAATGAAAACAAATCAAGTACCTAAAAATGGTCAGGCAGATAGATTGCGATCGCAAACCAGTCTATCCTCTGCTCGGCCTTCTAGCTTGATCCCTCGGTCTATAATCCTGAATTCATCACACCGACATGACATATCAATTCACCAATATTTGTATTATCCCCAATATTTTCAACGAAGCAAATTAATTTTAACCAAACGGTAAAGCCTATATCAATAATTCAAAAGCAAGGGCTCAATGGTTCAGCACTTAGCTAATGCCACTCAATTGTTCAACGGTAAAATACTGTCTTTTTTATTAAGTCAATTTTGTAATCTTCCCTCGCGAATGTAGGAAGTTTGTCGACTTCTTTTTTCTGATTAAATTCGTTGCGGGCTCTTTGAGAAATTAACTTTTTCTCCGCGATGTTCTACTGAGTTCCTCACAGCTATATGCCTGGGAGTAGTTTAAAAAAGGAACTGCTATTGTCTTTATTGAATTATTTTATTGCTGTAATATTCTGCAAGCGTTCGTGAGAACATTTAGGTAGATATAAAGAATAGTTAGACAAATAACTGCCTTGTTAGTCTCGTAGTCGCAAGCGCGACTGCTGAGCATGGGATCCTGGGTTCGATTCCCAAGTCAGGCAAAAAATTACATTGGGTTGTCTATTAGGAATTTCTGAGTAGCAGCTCGGAGTTCGGAAATTGGTGGTGTGACACATACGTATTGGAAATAACATTTTCTGAGAATTGATCCCAAGACTGTCTGCAGTAGCGTAGCTAATATACTTATCATTGAAGAAATCATATGTATAGGGTGAGTAATGCCATTTTGGTTTGAAGGTCCTTTGGTACATTATATCTGACAAAAGGTTATTAAAAGGTTAGGCTTTTTTATAAAAAAGGAGGGGGAATCTTCGACTACCTGCTAGCTAATAAGAATTAGCGAGTTCAATCACAAACCCAGTGAAAAAGTTTGTTATACATATGCCAGGGGTGGCCAACTGGTTCATCGCGGCTGATCGCAAACGCTCATACTAATATAATTTGTAACTGAATAATCCCAACTCTTTTTTGTGTTTTCCTCTTCAAAAATTACTACTTGTAGGTTGTAATTAATCTATTATGTTGAATCAGATCGAATACGATTCGATGTTAAGTTTGTAAAGACGTGTTAAGTAACGGGTAAACCGCACAGACTAGTTAGGAGACAGTAGACCTTGGGTATAATGTTTTGTATTTTTTTATTCATAACTAAATATCTGTAATTTGTTGTTGTTATTTGTTTGTTTGTTTGTCTAATTTACTGTTACTAGTCAGTTTTTTAGGTGTAAGTCTTCCATACTAATTAATTAAATAAATAAATAATCAAGTTGACTAGGTACTCCTGCTCTATGGCAATCAGTCTTTTCTAACCTTTGTTGAGGTTTACCCACACGCCCATTTCCTACAGAGGGTATTTTCCTCCTTATATGAGAACAGCGATAAATTATCTGGGTCAAAGATAGGTGAAAGACAGTCCATAATGAATGATTAACACGAAGATTTTTTTATACAGTTCCATGCAAAAAAATCTTTTACTGTGAAAAAATAAACACACGCATATACATACCATCACGCCTGTATTCCCCGAAGGGTTAGGCAGAGGCGTCCGCCGGTATGTTTAAAGGTCCCATGTAATAGGGGGCGAGCCTATTACCATTAACCGGGTACACATTCTAACTCTGAGCTGCTACTGAGAATTTCATAGTAAAACCCAATAACACTTTGCTCGACCTAGGAATCGAACCCAGCGTAGCGTCGCGCTTAGGACCACTAGGCTAACGAGGCAGTTAACACAACATCATCAAGGAAATTGCTTCCTTATTCATCACCGTAAGCAGCATCTAAAAGTAATTCAAAAGTAAAATATTCATAAAGGCTAAAATATCGTGCACATTTTCCGTAAAAGAAAACAAAATCAAATAGAATGCTTTTTGACACAAATCCAGGGTTGGAAATAAGGTAGTTATACATGTACATCTTCAAAATATGGAATGAATGATAGGTGTAAACTGAATTACGTCGCCCCGATACCTTTTTGTGTAAAAAGTATTTTTCCGTGTCTTTGTTATGTAACTGGCTTTATTTGGGCGATACAGCTTTTTTCTAAAATAAATAGGTATGAATGAAAAACTACCTCGTTGGCCTAGTGGTCCTACTGCTTGTCTCGGGTTCGATTCCCAGGTCAAGCAAAAAGTATTATTGGATTTTTCTATGAAATTCTCAGTAACAGCTCGGAATTAGGATTTGTGCCCGGTTTATGGCAATAGGCTCGGCCTCTATTACATGGGACCTAATTATACCGGCAAACTGTGGGTGTGCATTGGTACACCTCTGCCTAACCTTTCGGGGAATACAGGCGTGGTGGTATGTTTGTATATGTATGAAAAAATACGGCACCAACACAAAATAAAAACATTATTTTTTAAATTTCTTTTCTCTGACAATTTTTGTTCTGATTAGTCTCCAAAACGAAACCTTTTCTCATACTGCGAAGGTTCGAGCATTGATCACAATGGCACAAGGCAAATTGGCGATTTTAGACTCATATTAATTATATAAGTCCAGGTTTCCTCACGATGTATTCCTTCGCGGGTGTCAGTAATGTCTAAGATAAAGTTAGGAAGTAAGTATCTACATAAATTAAGAAAGTCACTTTGGTACTTGCCCGGTATTGAACCGGCAACCGTCAAGCCCGTGAGGCACTTAAACCACTGAGCCATCACGACCAACATAGCACTTCTTTGGACTCGAGAGAATTTCTTAGTACGTAGGTAAACAAAGAAAACACTTTGTTCCCAATTATTTATTGTCTTTGAGAACACAGAGAGACCTCTTTGGGATTTCCAAAAAGATATTACGACGGTTAAGTAACAAAGCTTATAGGTATGTAGGTAAGTACTTCCTGAGAACTAATCTTCTTCGGATAAAATAAAAGGTATTGCAAAAATTTAAGTAGAAATCTCTATAGTATTCTGAGACGCTATGCTATGCAATTACGCTAATGAAATGAAGTAAAAAAATCTCTTAATTTGTTTTTTATAAAACCTTCCCCCATACGAATTTTCACTGTATCGTAAGTGTTTTTACAAACATATAAACTCACATACACGAACAGCCATACCTAGATCCAGTAGGTCATAAAAATATTTGTAACGAGCAGGAATCGAACTCACGACACTCAGTACAGCAACCAATCGCTTATCCACTGCGCCAACCGAGCCGTCAAATTAAAGATTTATACTTTTGATAAAACCAATTAGAAAAGCCAACTTCGTTGAATTTATAGCCGCAATGATTCCTAATAATTCAATATTGTGCCCGTAGCCACAAATCTTGATAAGCCCAATCATGCGAAAGCACGACAAAAGGCAATTTAAATCTCATTTCAACAAAATGTTCTACAATCGCCGCAGCGGAAATTAAAGTATGAATCCCAGATATTATTCATAAGAATAATTAGTATTTGGATGAGTTTGGATAAAAGATATATTTGCATTAAATACAGAAAAAATATTCGGCCACCATTCGGTAGAAATTACAGTCGGTTTCATTTCAAGTTTTAAAATCCAATTTCATTGGCTCTTTGTTTGTGAAGTGATGATCTTGAACCAATTTAATATTGCAATATTTCGTCATTTGTCTTTACCTTTTGGGGAAAATCCTGAAAATGTTTATTTTTAAGTCTGAGAGTCAAACTGAACTGCCTCGATAGCCTAGTGGTCCTAGCTACGTTTGAGGTCTTGGGTTCGATTTCCAGGTCGAGCAAAGGGTGATTGGGTTTTCCTATGAAATTCTCAATGGCATCTTGGAGTTAGGATTTGTTCGGTTAATGGCAATAGGCTCGCCCCTATTACATGGGACCTAAAGATATTGGCGAACTGTGGGGTTTCATTGGTACACCTCTGGCTAACCCTTCGGGGAATACAGGCGTGATGGTAAGTATATGTGTGTATATATTTTAAACTTTTTGTATTAGCTTAGCAATATTTCTTAGCTCAGGTATATTTTTCGTAACTGTTTAAATAAATTTGTTCTTATTCATAAGGTAGAATTAGGTATTATATTACTTCATCAGTCTAGGAAAAGTGACGATGTTCGCTAAGATGAGTTGAGGAGTCGTGTGTAATTAGAGCTATGTCCAGCAGCCCAAAGACGTGGCCCGAGGTTTTTGGACATCCAAATTCCCTGCGACAAATTCAAAATATTAGTTCAAGAAGATTTATTCCATTTTTCACATGAATATTTATATAATGAATAATAAAACTGGCCTACGCCCGTCCCGTAGACTATAGACTGAAGATGAACCTTAACCTCTTCCATGACCCATCGTACACTTTTCATAAAAACTCTTTCGTTGAACAGAGACGTATCGATGATGGACTTACATTAAATGACAGCTTGGAGAAATGACTTTATGTATTTTTCTATCGGATTTTGGAGTTGAAGTTGAAGTCGGATTTTTTGAGTATTTGAAATAAAAACACGACTAATAAAGTTCCGATATTCACTGCGCCAAATATTACGTGAAAAGGCGCATTCCGAACTATTAAGATAATTGAATGAACGAGAAGATGAGCAACTTCTGTCCGATGAAAAAACATCACTTGAAACAAGATTTTAGCCCAAGTTTCAAACAGGACTTCAAGCAAGAATTTAAGAAAGAATTCAATAATGATTTTAAGCAAGACTTCAAACAAGACTTCAAGATGGACTTTAAACAAGATTTTGAACAAGATTTCAGACAAGACTTCAAAAGAGATTTCTGACTGCAATGTCTTATACAATGGTTTTATAACATTCTGTACAATGTCGTTTTTTTGGTAAATACAAAGATACGTCCCTACTTGGTCATTATTTTGTACTAGCTTCTGTACCGCGACTTCGTGCGCGTCAAACTTGATATAATAGCCCACGGGAACCGTAAATTTTTCTGGGATAAAAAATCCTATGTGTTATTCCAGACCACAATCTATCTCAGTGCCAAATTTCATCCAGATCCGTTCAGCCGTTTGAGCGTAAGAAGCTTGCAAATAGCATTTAAATGACCAGTTGATATTGCTGTCCATACCTATTTCTAAGGGCTGTCCTTCTAGGTCTTAATCTTTATAACCATCTACAAATTCAACAGACTCTGGACCCTGAAACCTCGAAAATACCTAATGCAGCAGACTGGTATAATTAGGTTGGCAAATACATTACATACACACAAACAACATTTTGCTAAGACAATTGTTACAGGCGTGGCGTTATCTAGGAATGCATTAATGAACGAAAATTGGCGATAAACCTAAAGATAAAACGATAATGAAAAAGGAAAAAACTAAATAAAAATTAGATAACTGCATCCTATCTGAGGATGAGGTTCTGGGTTAACTTTTATATTATTTTCCTAGGTCTTCGGGTCATTTGTTTCGGAATAAAATGGCAATTATTTCGATTTACCATGAAGAACTATGTTACCATCATAAAGGTTACAAAGGCGATAAATTGCATTGATAAGCCTGATAACAGTTGGAACCTCAGAGGTCAGACTTCCTAACTGTCGTCAGGTCTTTAACACAACTCTAAGCCCTAAACTGATGGTACTGAAGTACCTTACACATTACCTATACCTGCCTATGTATTTAACATAGTAGTACAATAGTAACAGTCCATCCCATTATTTTTATAGAACCTCCCTGATACCGATGCTGTGCAGCAGCGTAAAACAATTTAAAGAATGTAGCTGGCAACTACCCACTGCGCGGGGGTGCGGTAAAATACGAAAGGGCGACAACGGGGCGGGAGACACCCCCCTCCCTCCCCGCCGCCCGCCGGCTCGCTTGATCGCTTCCACACCGAGTAAGCCCCAGTCACTTGGGACGTGTGACTAGGGGCTTGCGTGTGCTCGATATAATTTTTTGTTGTCATTATTCACTTATCACGTGGTTGTTACTATTAGATAATAAATAAAAATGGTGAATGCGACTTGTGCGGCATTGAATTGCGCCTCGACTTCAAGCTCAGACAAAAATTTGAAATTCCATCAGTTTCCTCACGATGCGCAAAGGTAAGAACTTGTTTGTTTTTGTTATAGGTATTTTGTTACGTTTATGATCACAGTACTGTTGTATATCTATTGATTCTTTTCGAGTAACAGTAAATGCTAGCATTTATTCTTATTTCGTAAAATTCAATTTTAATTTGTCAATGCAGCTGCTGTCATTTTCGATATCGGAAACATTCGGGTAAAATCCGAACCGAATGAAGTCTTGTCGTCTCACTCGCACTCGTACAGTTGACCTAATAAAGTGTTCCACATCGTGAATACGTCATGATAGTAGTCACGTTGGTAGTAGATTATTTTTAGATTTTTGTGAGTGGAAAGAATATAAAAAAATATGGTTTTATAAATAATAAAATTATGAAAATAAAATGTCCAAACTTAAACAAACAAGTCTCCAAGTTGGTAGGTTGGTTGGTTGGTTGGTAGGACATTTATCCAAACTAGTACATTTATTATGAAGACAGAAGATTTTGTATTTTGTCTTGATTTATCTGCGTGTCAGTAGCAGCTCGGAGTTTAGATTTGTGCCCGGTTAATGGCAATAGGCTCGCCCCCTATTACATGGGACCTAAATATACCGGCGAACTGTGGGTGTACATTGGTACACCTCTGCCTAACCCTTCGGGGAAAACAGGCGTGATGGTATATATATATGTCGGAGGAAGTACACGAAGTGGAACTGATTGTTGATAATAAACGCGGGATGACTATTGTTTACCAAAAATGCTTTGTAAAATCGTAATATTATTTAATTTGATTAGTTACATTCTGATACGATTTAATATCTCATGAATTTAATTAAAGTTATTGTTTTGTATTCTAATTCACGACCAATCAGAGCAGAGCATACGCCTCGAGCGGGGTCGAGGTGCTATATTTGACCAATGGCGCGCGCATGCGTGTTCCCGCGCGGTCGAGCGGGAATATTAGAATGGTTGAAATACACAGGACCAATCAGGACGATTGTCAAGTGAGGTTATGTTAGTATTGAAGAGTGGATCGAGTCGGATCCTGGAGACATGGTGAAGCCTTATGATTTTGTTGGACGGTAAAGTTGAATTGGTGTCCCGAACCCGCTGCTCAAATAGAATTGGTTAATTAACGTGTTTACAAACTAGTTGTGAAGTACTTATTCGTTCAGTGACTAAATGTTGTAAAATTGTTATTAAATTGTACTAAAAGTGAATACGGACTTTGTTTTGTGCTCGCATTTCACCCAATGACGCCCACCAAATCCTGACAACTAACAATGGCGTCGAGAAGGATGCTGTTTCTCCGACATCAGAAGTGGGATCGGTGCAGGCACAAAACGTTTATGGATTTATTGACGCGAATCACGGTTGGCGCGTTTTATGTGAGGCGCAACAAAATAGTTTTCAAAATAGTATGCGTCTTCTTGTGGAAGCGCTAATAAACCCGTCGCCGCCGCGTCGGCGTCTGAAGACAAGGACGACATGTTGCCCGGATTTCTACCGGACGATGATGATGATGACACTGATGCCCGGCTTGGCTAGCAATTGTGGTTGTCCGCTTGTTGGTTATGATAATTATACAGGGAAGTAATGTTTTTTTTTTATAATCTTAGTACGTCCTTAAGAGGTTCAGCTGATAGCTTTTCTTGCATGAAGTGTACCTATAGAATTTTTATTTTTCAAAAACCCTAAGACGACCCACTGACCAAAAAAAGGTTTAGTGTTAAACCGTAATGAACCGTAATTTATGGTGAATGTTTTGCTGCATAATTATGCAAGCTATTTATTTACGTGGGTCAGATTGAGCCTCGGTTGCAATGCAATATAATTCCTAAAGAACTATGTATCTACACGCAGTAAACTGCAACGTAAAGTTATGGCATTGCATATCGTGAGCGGAGTCCTGAAGCGATTACAAAGGCCGGTCCAGACACTATACAGGGCGGCAAACGTCCTAGGTTGAGTCTTGCTCTTACAAAATGTGATTATTGTGAAATCTTTGTCTGAGGTCTTTTAACTGTTTCAGCCATTCACATGAAAAGCAAATAATTCTGACTTCCGAAGGCCTCAACAACGTGGACGTGGCTATAACAAAACCTGGCGTGGCGTATTGAGGGTCACGTGGCATCGCGATGCATGAGGGCGCCGGCTGCAGGCGGCAGCACAGAATCTACCGCCACAGCGCGCAGTGCAGCGAGTGGTTTGAAACCTGTCGCAACCTGTTGAAACCTGTGACCACTCAATTTGGTGAGGAGTTTTCATTTTGTTATGATTCTGGTGGTGATTGTTCCCTGGTTAAAAGAGCATCTCAGATTCTCAGTTTGTGTGGTGTGCTTAAATTGAAACTGACTGAAAGCGGTATCCCATATTTCTACATACTTTACTGCACATTTTTGAGACAGCACTATTAGTTAAATCAAACATACATCTGTTTGAAACATTGAAATGTTTGAAACGACGCGACGTAACAGAGAGATGTGTGCTAATCAACATGGTACCTACTGACCTTTTGTTTGAATAAAATAAAACTTTGCTGAGACGAATTAAAGAAACAACTGACATACCTACCTACACGATTTACGAAAAAGAATTTCCTTAAAATATTGATTGAAAAAAAAAAAAAAAAAAATATTATACATACAGACGAATTGAGAACCTCCTCCTTTTTTGAAGTCGGTTAAAAAGACGCCTATTTTATGGTGAATGAATGATAAAATCGAATTATGAATTAGGTACCTTTTCTAATAATAAAATTTATTATTTGGTGTTTCTTAAAATTTAAAATTGGAATTAAAATTTTATTGAAATGTTTTTTTTTTTGTTATGTTGACAATCTTAATTTAATTATTTATTATTGCGTAATCATTTTGTTCGTTTTCTTTTGTTTGATAATCGATTTAAAATCGTGTTTTGATAATCGAAAATAATACGAGTATTTTGTCCGCCGATGACGAGGCATCGTGCTCATTTTAAGAATAACACAGGTGTTGGTTGTATTTAACAAATAAAATGTTTGTATTCGTATTTGAAATTGTAAACTTGTCAGTTAGTTACAATATGCGACTCTTTCTTTGATATGAAAATTTTAGCATGTTGTACGAATGATTATTTTTTTACAAGTTTTATTTTATGTTATACGTAATGATAATCTAGCGAGTAGAGATAAGGCAACGTCAGCCATATAGGTTTTCGTCGTATGTGATAGTATCAACTTCGTAACTAATGAAGTTCCTCTAAGGTAGAAAATGTAATGTGTTGTAAGAGTTTCACGACACGGTTGGTGGCTGAGCGATGGGCTTCGGCGCTGCGTGTTGCGGGTTCGATTCCTGCACGGAACGAATAGTTGTATGGTCTGCCAAAGTTGTTCACCGTTGTTCTGTTGGGTCTGGCTGTTGGTGTGTGTGAGTTTGTATGTTTGTGAACGCACCCACGATACAGGAGAGTTTACTAGGGTGGGACAAAGTTTTATAAAAAAAAAAAAACCTACTTCTCAGTAGCAGCGGAGTTTGGATTTGTGCCTGGTTGGTGGCGATGGGCTCGCTCCCCCTCCTATTGAATGGGACCTAAAATGTTGCGGCGAACTGTGGGTTTGCATTGGTGCACCTCTGCCCGACCCTTCGGGGAGTATGGGCGTGACGGTGATGGTATATTCGTTAGTGCGACTCGTAAAGCTTGTTCTAAATTGTACTAAGCTAATCGAAATAACTAAAGTTAGCCTAAAAATCCGAATACATTTTCATAGCTATGAGAGTTGGATTTCATGACTTTATTCACACAAAGGCGAAAGCACAGATTAAATAAGTACAGATACTTCACTCTATAGAGAAAACTCAACACTTAACGTTATAATTACCTACAAAACGCTCGTGCGTGAGAGAGAGAGATAGCAATAACGCGCGTCACACATCAACACAGCACTAGGGCTATCTATGCTGAGAAATGATTACTTACACAAAAGAATAGGTGACTATAAAATATTATGGTGTAGTATTATTGTATGTACTGAAATATGTATTTTCTGTACACTACAATTTGCATTGCGAGGTTTAGACATTATTGAAGACGCGAGTATCAATTATTTTGTTGCGGTAGGTATGTACACTTAAGCGAACGCGTGACAGCCGCCGACTGGATTAGAATGATTAGATGCGCCCGGGCGCATGCGACCCGTAGGCACTTAAGAAAGTAACCTTGAACGAGTGACGGAGGCCTGTCGAAAGTTTGTATGTTTGTCTCTTCTTCACGCTCAAAAGGCTAAACGGATCTGGATGAAATTGGGCACTGGGATGGATTGTAGTGTGGAATAACACATAGAATACTAGTTATACCGAAAAAAACGTACAGTTCCCGTGGGGTAATATGTCAACTTTTACGCAAACGAAGCTGAGGGTAAAAGCTAGTGTTTAATAATGATGAGATAATGTTAGCTTTTACAACGTTAGAAAATTGATCATGCAAAGTCTTATTGAATTACTCACGCGCGTTGTCACTTTTATTTGTGAATAATGACTGTTCAATGATGCTTGGTCTTGGTGATGTTGAGTATTGTTCAAATTTAATCAAAGGCAGCGTTGTGATTAAGCCCTTAAATTTTGAATTAGTTTAGAATAAGACAGTGATAGAAAGAATCCAGAGTAGATAGTAATAGCGAAAGTACTTCCGCTATTGTTTGAATATGACGCACACTAAAATGACTAATTAACCTTTGTTAATCAAACTGTAGTTTGGTCGTAGTTGTAACTGTGATTTTATGACTCGTTCAGGGTGACATGCGCGGTTAGATGTATAGTGGCTGAGATGATTATAACTTTGGTCTCAAAAAGAGTAATGTCTGAGAGACTAGGTACTGTTCGGGTCTATATGACTATTGTCTGGGTCTGAATGAGACTACTGTTTGGGTCTCAAGGACACTACGCTGCTGAGCAGCCGAGTCTTATTAGTGTTTCATAACCGAGAGTAAAGTGATAGTGCTAGTGATAGGCTGATGTTGTTGTTGATTGAAGCATCTTAACGTGATTTGTTAACTAGCCTGTGGTAGTAGTTTGTGGTGTTGCACGGCCGAAATCAGTCTCAGTCGTAGAGCTCCAGCTAACCATTGCTGACGTAGACTTGCGGCGTAGGGCTGATTATGTCGTGGCACCTAGGTTTGATGACTGGCACGCCTTACGTGCTTCGTCGTCAGCCCAACTTGACTTATAACGGACCCATAAGTGGTGTGTCTAATGGAGCGAGGTGGCTCTTAGACTGTGTGATATGGTAGTCTAACGGAGCGAGGTGGCTCTTAGACTGGCCGGTGTGTCTAATGGAGCGAGGTGGCTCTTAGACAGTGTGACATGGTAGTCTAATGGAGCGAGGCGGCTCTTAGACTGGCCATGTGTGGTGTGTCTAATGGAGCGAGGTGGCTCTTAGACAGTGTGACATGGTAGTCTAATGGAGCGAGGCGGCTCTTAGACTGACCATGTGTGGTGTGTCTAATGGAGCGAGGTGGCTCTTAGACAATGTGATATGGTAGTCTAATGGAGCGGGGTGGCTCTTAGACTGTTGCCATGTGTGGTTTGTTTAATACGGCATGGTGGCCATTTAGACAGTGTGGATATGGTTGTCTAATAAGGCGAGGTGGCTATTAGACTGTGTTGTCATGTTGTCTGGAACGGCAAGGTGATCGTTCAGACGGTGTTGCTTTGGATTGGTTAAAATATCGAGGTGGTCATTAAGACGATACACGAGCAGGTGGCTGTTTTAATAGTACGGAGACGTGGAGGCTATTAAAATTTAGATTTTATGAGTAAAAGAAACATTTGACGTTGGAGGTTAACTCTATGGTTATGGAGATATATTACTCGTAGATCACATTTTGAATGGTGACATTGTGGAGAAGGAGATATTATAACGAACACTTTCTATTTGGTCAGGAGTGGCCGAACTATGTCCTTTTGTATTGCCTTTGGTTCTTTTTGTATTGCCTTTGTTTTTTTTTTTTAGGTACTGATGTTGCTAGTCTCAAGATGACACGAAGACGTCAAATGCCAGGACTGCCGTGTCGGAGGAAGTAGACGGAATGGAGTACATAGAACGATGCTCGTCCCTCAACGTCACACGAGGACGTGTGAGATGTCAGAATGGCCGTGTCGGAGGAAGTACACGAAGTGGAACTGATTGTTGATAATAAACGCGGGATGACTATTGTTTACCAAAAATGCTTTGTAAAATCGTAATATTATTTAATTTGATTAGTTACATTCTGATACGATTTAATATCTCATGAATTTAATTAAAGTTATTGTTTTGTATTCTAATTCACGACCAATCAGAGCAGAGCATACGCCTCGAGCGGGGTCGAGGTGCTATATTTGACCAATGGCGCGCGCATGCGTGTTCCCGCGCGGTCGAGCGGGAATATTAGAATGGTTGAAATACACAGGACCAATCAGGACGATTGTCAAGTGAGGTTATGTTAGTATTGAAGAGTGGATCGAGTCGGATCCTGGAGACATGGTGAAGCCTTATGATTTTGTTGGACGGTAAAGTTGAATTGGTGTCCCGAACCCGCTGCTCAAATAGAATTGGTTAATTAACGTGTTTACAAACTAGTTGTGAAGTACTTATTCGTTCAGTGACTAAATGTTGTAAAATTGTTATTAAATTGTACTAAAAGTGAATACGGACTTTGTTTTGTGCTCGCATTTCACCCAATGACGCCCACCAAATCCTGACAACTAACAATGGCGTCGAGAAGGATGCTGTTTCTCCGACATATATATATTATCTGCGTGTAGCATCGGCTATATAATATCACGTTACGACTTACGGGAGCGAAGTAGTAAGCAAAGACGTAACTAAACGCGAGTAAAACCTTTTAACGACACGGTTGGAGATTGGCTGCTGCTCTGCGTGTCGTAGGCGTGGGTTCGATTCCCGCATGGAACAAATATTTGTATGGTCCATAGACAATTTTTCCGAGTCTGGCTGTTTTGTGTATGTAAATTTACGAGTATATTTTTGTAAACGCTCCCACGATTCAGAAGCAATATCAAGTATGGGCCAACGTTTAAAAAAATAGCAGTATATTGCTGGTGTATTATAATTTTATAGAACTGTCTGTATCTATACTAAAATAAACTTGAAGTTTTATTGTTTGCTTAAACGCGCGAATCTCTGGAACAATCAGTCGGATGGTTTTTTTTTGTATAATATAGCTTGGTTCATGATGAATAGTAGGTACGGCGGTATAACACTCACGTTGTTTCTATTTTTATATTAATAGGTAGATATATACTGTATCAATTATTAATTTTATGATCAAAGTATATTTTATAAAATACTATTTGATAAATTTGATATATTATCCCACGGGAACCGTACATTTCCAGGATATAAAGTATACTATGTGTTATTCCACATTACAATGTATCTCAATGCCAAATTTCATCCAGATCCGTTCAGCCGTTTGAGCGTGAAGAAGAGACAAACTTTCGCCTTTAAGTATAATATTAATAGGATTTACACTTATGACTAACTCTTTTTATTTTTTTACAGGCGCAAGTGCTGGATAATTGCTTGTAAAAGAACCGATGTGATGGATAAAGACTGGAATTTTTTCAAGCACAAATATGTGTGCGGTTTGCATTTTCATAAATTTATGTACAGTAAACAGAACCGCCTTAGAAAAAATGCAATCCCATCACTTAATTTATCGGAAAATCCTTTAAAACACGACTCTTCTACACAAACTTGGGAATCCATGCAAAATATAAGACCTGACAGATTTCAGGAAAATGAAAATGTAGGAGAAAGTTCTAAAGATGGTGTATCAATAGTATATGTGCATGATATACCAAAAAAATTGTACACAAAAACAACGTCCACACAAACTGACGACTCTATTCCGTATGACACTCAACCCGTTTACATAAAAGAAGAAATCGAAACTGGTACGAAACTGCAAGACTTGATAGTGTTTGAAGAAGATGCAGAAACCAAAACAGAAATCGATGAAGATGAACACTCAGACACATTTGAACAAGATAAGGAAGTGAAGATTGAAATAGTTGAGAATGAAATATTACCTTATATACAGTCTGTGAAGACTGTAGTTCCCGTAACAGAAGCGATGCAAGATGGTGGAAATATTTGCGTTCAAGCGTGTTTAGAAGAAATTGATAAAACAGCAAGTTTCGAAAACACAACTAAGCGATCTATGGATACCAACACAGAAAGTACTATTGTGCAGCGAAAGAAACGAAAAGTTGATGAATCAATTCTAACTGATAGAGTTATAGTGCTTCCTGTTCAGAGTGAATACCATAGAAATTCTTTAATTCCTGATGATTGCAAATGCAAGAACAAGTATGATGAGATGACACGTAACCAATTTTATAAATGTTGCAGTAAATTTTTGTCTCCTAACTTTTGTGCTATTGTACGGAAACAAATGTATTTAGACAGCCTTATCAAAAAAATTAATACGACTGAGGAAGAATAAAATACAGGCCAAGCGCGAATCAGACACGCACACGAAGGGTTCAGTAGGTACTACTATAGAATATTGAACATTACATACAAAAACACGTTTTTTGTATGGGAACCCTTTTATCTTGAATTTTATTTTATTGTAAAACTCGTATGAATGAATGTTATTAAAATGTTTAGGTGTTTTTTGGCATTTTTTTTTTCAAATTATTGTGAACTCTTTGTTATCATTATGGTGCTCGCCATGACGACGTCTTCGAGTAAAATGAAAGAGTGTAAGACTGTTTTCATGTTATATTTAAGAAGAGTACAGAGAACAAATCGATTTTTGAAATTGTTCATTAGCATTATTATTAGGTATGTAAAAGTGTCTTTGCGGCTTTTCATGCATCGGTGTCGGCGTCAAGTGTACGTGGTAGCCAGATTTATGAGGAATAGTATTGGCTATATAACTTCACGCTACAATACACAGTGCAGTGACTAAAGTAACCTAATGCGGATGAAAAAACCCAAGCAGACGAAGTCGCGGGGAGAACCTAGTCAGTAAAATCTTTGGTTTCGGTTGTTGTTGTTTTTTTTTCTGTAAACATAATACCTACCAATTCCTATAATCCCAAATAAAATGTACGATATACATGTTAATATGTATTAAGTATGCCTGACCCCGAAATCGAACCCAGGACCGCACTACTAGTCCGCGACTACGAGTCTAGCGGGATATCGGGATATATTTCATATATACTTAAAATATTAAGGTGAGATAAGAAAAACAGTTCAACAGTATTTAAACTATTTGAACTCTTCATAACAATACTATGCTCCTATGCTCTACTTTGCAATGCTCCTTCATAAAATCTAAACACAGTCAAAGCAATCGAGGAGTTGGTACAATTGGCGGGAAACTCTGCGCAACAGACGCTGCAATCTGGCTGGCTTGAGATCCGAAATAAATATTCGTCGGGGAATGCGTAGTAGCAGACGGCATCCTAGAACAATGTACTGTATTTATATTGCATAGCGCGCATTTCAGCATGACACGTGACATCGGCTGGATTATCGTCCCTTCTCTCTCTGACACGTGCGCGTCAATGTATTTTGATTCGTCCGCATGGCGCATGATAACCGAAAAGAGCGGGAGTGCGATGCGCAACTGGCGCCACTGCGAGTGAGTGAGATAGTGTGACGCGCAACCGGCGCGACTGTGTGTTAGAGCGAGCTAGTAATATTTAGAGCAGATCGAAATCGAACGAAATGTCAGTTTGTAGAGTAGTGTCACTTGGGACGTGATTCCAGGGCCACGCATGTTTGTTTAGTTTAAAAAAATGCTGAATTTTTGATTAACGATGGCTTGTTTTGTACTTCGTTGTACATCGAAGTCTTGGAAAGATGATTATTTGAAGTTTCATCACTTTCCCACCGACCCAGAAAGGTAAGGAAGAACTTAATGTTTTTAGCGGTTTACCTTGGATAAATATCTTTCATTTGGTTTGAACCCGTCATTTAGCATTTCTCAATTTTTTTCCTTCATTTTTAAGGATTGTTTTCAATAGTAGCTACGGTAAACAAAAGAGATAAGTAACCAGACCGTCTAATATAGTTAAAAATTTCTTTCAAACCGGTAGTCGTTTTTAAATAAAATTAATTTTAATTAATAACCTGTTTATTTTCTATTAATTAAAATAAAATTCATTCAAAAACTTCTATCGGTTTTTGTAAAACTTTGATTTCATTAGGCGGCACTGGTTACTTATCTCTTTTGCTGACTGTACCTACTTACCTAAAGTAGGAAAGTAGGTGGGTAAATACGGACACAAATTTGTGTCTATATTTTCATCATTATAATTACGTACGTTTTATTCCGGATAATGACATTAATAAAACAATTAATATTCTTTTGAGGGTTCCGAACGTATACAAACTTACGCTGACATCAATCTCTCTGTGTTTGTATATTGCTGTCCCGCTCACACTAGTAGGCTACTTATGTAGCGCGTCGGAAGTTTCAGTTTATGCCTGCGAGTTTAGAGAATCATAATTATAATTATGTTAACAAATGATTCAGTTGGTGAAGCATGTTTTTCTCCAATGATAACAACATTTGAAATACGTTGGGTTATGATGATTTAAATAATTTCTCTGGTGTCATTAAAAAATATTTAAATTCATGTAAAAATGTAATTCTCCCAGGCCGGTTCCGGCCACGGCGGCTAACCTTAATGCAGACTAGCCACGTACGCAGGAGATATTATAGTGCACAAGTGTGTGCGCAAACACAGGTGCACTCCCTCTTCCCTAACTCTCATAGCCCGATGGGACGGCAATCCGACACGACCGGAGAGAGATCAGGCGCAGGACCAACGGCTTTACGTGCTTTCCGAGGCACGGGGGTGTCACACCACCAACTTCCAAACTCCGGGCTGCTACTGAGAAATTCCTAATGGAAAAACCCAATAACACTTTTTGCCCGACCTGGGAATCGAACCCGGGACCCCTTGCTCAGCAGTCGCCCTTGCGACCACGAGACCAACGGGGCAGTCAACATAAAAATAAATTCATATGCATCTACTGGACCAATTTACTTCTTTTTCTTTTCGAATCGATTTTATGTAAATCCTTTTTATTTTAATTACTTTATAGTACTTGGCCGATTTTAAAGGAACACTTAGGTATTTCCTGGCTCAAATACGGTCGTACACGACCGTATTTGAGCCAGGAAATACCAAAAATAATAAATGAATTTTTAATATGGAAGACAGATATAGGGGAAAAGTTTTTTTTTTTGCAAACTGTACTGTGTGACATATTATCAATTATAATTGTGAGGGTACCAAATTCCTTTTTTAAACGTTTTAATCCTATTTTATAAATAAAATGACCGTGTGCATTTAAACAACAGACACAGTTTATTATAATCTCACATTTCATACATGGTTAAGTCTCATAAACACAGATGTCGCTACTTGTGGCATACTTGCACAAGTTACAATATTTTGATATTCTTACATAATATTAATACCTATATAACGTCTTGGGTTCGATTCCCAGGTCGAGCAAAAAGTGTTAAGGTTTTTCCATGAAATTCTCAGTACCAGCTCGGAGTTTGAATTTGTGCCCGGTTAATGGGAATAGGCTCGCCCCTTATTACATGGGACCTAAAAACATACCGGCGAACTGTAGGTGTACATTGGTACACCTCTGCCTAACCCTTCGGAGAATACAGGCGTGATTATGGTATGTAAACACATACTAAAAGCAGTCCAAAATCCTTCAAATAAAATTGTGCGAGTCGGTTTCGCACACGAAGGGTTCTACACCACTGGACTATACCTTAAATCCAATTAATTTTGTTATTGATTTATGGTTACAAGCATAAATCAATAACATATTTACCTTCTTGAATTTGACAACGAAAACTGCACCTTGTATACCTGGAACTTACATTTTTATATTTATTTAAAATTCTCTGTTACAGGCGCAAAGAATGGATTAAAGCTTGTAGAAGACAAGAGTTAATTGATGAAAGCCCGACTTTTTTCAAAAGCAAATTTGTATGCAGTTTGCATTTCGATAAAACGATGTATAGTAAAGGCATGAATAACCTGCTACGATCTGCTGTCCCGACACTGCAATTGACGAGTACTGCTGATTCTTGCACACAGACATTGGAACCGATAAAATTCTTTACGCCTTCTTCGTATATTAGTAAAGTGCCTGATACAGTTCTCAAAAAAATAGAACTAAGAACATGGCATACGCAGACGGAAGAATGTATGCCCTTGGTTAATAAAAATGTAGAAATTAAAAAAGAAAACGATATCACACAAACCCACATCGAGAAATACAATATGCAATGTGATGAACTTAAAATGAAAGAAGAAGTAATAGAAGACAAGCTAGAAGTAAAAGAGTATGTAACAAAAATTGAAGAAGATGAAACTGCAATGACGACTGATAAAATTTTACTATCATCAGACAGCGATCAAGAATCAGAGGATGAAACATCTGACATGTCAATTGATGAGTTTTTAAAGCTAAACAAAGGGCTTGAACATGAAATCAGACAAGATCTAAAAAAGAACAACATACCACAGATACCAATTCAAGAAGCAACTTGTTCTAAAGATGTTACAGAAATAAAAGGAGAATATACAGACAGTGAACCAGAATCAGAAGGTGAAACCTGTAAGAGAAAAGAAAAAGAAGGAAGGAGTAAAGAAGAGTCAAAGGTTGAAACATCTCAAACCTCAGTTGATCAGTTTTTATTAGATCTTAATGAAGGACTCCAAAAACAAATAGGAAAAGCACTAAAAAAGAAAAACACAGCAGAAATTGAAAGTGTAAGAAAGTCTACATGGTTCAGGTTCCATAAACAAACTCAAACTGATCCTGTCACTATTTTTGATATACCTAAAAATAATTTGTGTTTTGAACAATGTTTACGATGTGGCAAAAATGCAAATAAGCTAGAAAAAAAGTTTAAGTATAGAAAAAAGAATTATACAATTAAAGATTTTCAAGATGCATGTGAAAAATATCTATCTCCTACGTTCTCCAATACTGTCAAAAATCAGATTATGCTAGAATATCTACTTAAGAAAGATAAGAGTCAAAGTCAAGGCCAAAGTCAAGGTCAAAGTCAAGATCAAAGTCAAATAAGTTTTTAGCTATCTACTTGCCGAATTTCACCTATGAAGCTGGACCCTTTTTTAGAATTTTGTGACATGTTTTACTTTTAACTTATTTATGCTAATGACTACGTAAACCAATTGTAAAATGTAATAAAAGCGCGAATATAATAATAATTTAAAAACTAAAAAATATGGGTACTTATAATAATGAAATCTTTTGTTTTTAAGTTGTCTTAGATAATTTTTAATAAAACATAACAAACACATAGTTTCTTTTATTTCTATAAATTTCAACTTTAGTCCACGACCTCGTCCGCGGAAAGGAGACGGGGATTTCTGGGCCAGATTGTAATAAGTTGAGATATGGTTTAAAAAAAGCATCATATTTTTCTATTTCAAAATACAAAAAAAAAATAGCCTTATTCAATATCTGGAAGACGAGAAATCTTAAAAAAAATTGTCACGAATAATAGGGCATATCGATTACTATAATCGATTAAAGTGAATGAGTTTCAACAATTGAACGCAACTTGCACCAGATGATTGATTCAATAAAAGTAATTATATACATTACAATTAACATAATGTCCGTAGTTAATATAAAGAATAAACATAATGTCCACAGTTTAAAAAAAAAATAATATCAACATAAATAAAGGAATCTTATAATTGATTCTCGTTTATAAATCGATTAATTACTTGTATTTTATCAACTGTATTTTTAATTTGTGCTGGCAGTGACATTGAATATTTTTTGATAGCTCTAGTAGACTGTGCATCATTTCTTAGTATCGTTTTGTGAGTTTCCCAATGTTTCACTCAATACAATGCAATTAATATTATAGTAAACAACAGTCTGACATAATAAAATAGCAATCGCTCTTCAAATATCAGCTGTTTGCCAATTTATTGGATAACCTCACTTTTAGAAAAGCTCCTATACCTCTGCTCTCAGATGGGCTTAAAATTGGCTGAATTTTCAGTGATGCTTTGTTAATATATAAGCTATAAATTGACACCAATTTCATTTTTTACACCCAGGCCCAAGAATCGTATCCGTCTCCTTTAACGATTTGTGCCTGTAATTACACCGGCACCTATACCCTTCAAACCGTAACAAAGCAACACTGCTTTGTGGCAGTAATAGGTATGGTGTTAGTACTTCCTCGACCGAGCTCCTTCACAAAGTGCTCTACTACTACTAACCGCCGTGGTCCAAATGTGGCCGGAAGAGCATTATTAATATTGGTTAAGAGCCACGTTGTCCTCGTGCTTGCCACTCAAGGTCCTGGGTTCGATTTCCGGGTCGCGCAAAGAGTGGTATTTAGTTTTTCATTAAGAATTTCTCAGTAACAGCCCGGAGTTCGGAAGTTGGTGGTGTGACACCCCCGTGTCTCGGAAAGCACGTGAAACCGTAGGTCTTGCCCCTGATCTCTTCCCGGTTGTGTCGGATTGCCGTCCCATCTGACTATGAGAGTTAGGGAAGATGGAGAGCACCAGTGTTTGCGTACATATTTGTGCACTATAATATATCTTGCATACTTAGCTAGTCGTCATTAAGATTAACCACAGTGGCCAGAATCGATCTGAAGGATTCCAAAGGGACGTTCAAAGGGCCACAGCCACAGTGATTACGTAACATACGCAACAATATTAAAAAACACTGGAAAGGTTGTGGGCAGTGGTGTACGCTAAAATGACGCACCGAATAGTCACGTTTTCACTTTCAATTGTTAGCAATAATGTTATCTTCCACCGACATGCCAGAATGTCTATACCAATTCTAGTATCTACACGTCATGCCAGCCTGAAGCGCTTTTAAGTCGTCCCATGTTAGGCCGTTATAACGAGTTTCAGGTAAAACGATTTCAAACTTTGAAATTGCTTAGAACTAGCACATAAATCTAGTAGGTAGATAGAGACTAGAGGGCTCTATATAGCATGAACTACCGATGTAAAGTTTATAAACATGAAAAAAACTAGCTAGATTTTTTAGCAAAACTACCTAGCCTTTTTCTAGTTATGTTGGGGTTTGCTTCCAGTTTAACCGTATGCAACTGAATACGAGTATTTTACATGGTTACTGTCTATTTTCCTTTTGAATAAAAGCTTTGCCCCACACTAGCATTTTCTCCTGTATTTTGGGAGCATTTTCAAACATACACCTAAACTCCGCTCCTGTAAGGCCATTTGATACGTGTGGAATAGAAAGTCGACTAACACTATGTAAAAAACCTATTCGATTTTTTATTAATACGAAATTTTATACGACAAGCACAATAGTGTCACCCATAATAATTATAATTGTAAGTAAAGCATTTATTAGGTATTGGAGTGTATCCATGAGAACCGTTTAATTAACTAATGATATCTAGTTTAGATTACATACATAAAAGTGAATGTAAATTTGGAACCATGGCCGATAAAAACTTACTTTAGAACAAAGTCTAAATAAAATTTTACTGGAAGATTTTAGATTGGACTAAAGTGACAATTCGTTTTTTCTTATAATTACACTTGAAATATATTAGAAAACACATGCAATATAGTTATTATATTCATGGAATTTAGGTTTCTTTTAATTTGACAATATTTTTCCATTTGTGGTCTACACAACTATAGAAAAACTTATAAGTTTTTCTACGAGTGGAGAGTAACGAGTAGCGAGATATTTAAAAAAATTAAATTAAAAATTTAAAAAACCCCCAACACAAAAACCTAAGTTCCCTTTAAAAAGTAAAAAAATAAAAAAAAATACATCACGTTGGGGGACCTCTCGGGACGATTGTATCCTAAATGCAACATCGGTCCCCCAACGTGATGTATTTTTTTTTATTTTTTTACTTTTTAAAGGGAACTTAGGTTTTTGTGTTGGGGGTTTTTTAAATTTTTAATTTAATTTTTTATTTTATACTTTTTATAGGTACCTACTTATTATAATGTCGATTTTGTTAAGTTTGAGACCCCACTCGAGTATATTTACAGACATTCGGTTTTTCTTCCCTACTTTCACCCCCACAACTTTTAAACGGCTCAACCGATTTTCTTCAAACATGTCTAAGAACACTCGCACATAAGTCACCTTTAATACAAAAAAAACTAAATTGAAATCGCTTCATCCGTTCGGCAGCTGTGATGCCACAGACAGACAGACAGACAGACAGACAGACAGACAGACAGACAGACACGTCAAACTTATAACACCCCTCTTTTTGCGTCGGGGGTTAAAAATGGAGATAGACTAGGCGACTTTCAAACATTTTGATTACCTACGTACCAAAAAAAAAACATAGGTATTTTAAAAACATTTTTTTTGTCATACAGTAAAGTTTAGAAGATTTATTTTTTGTTTCTCTGTTCAGATTGTCATCTGCCGCTTTACGCATGCGCGATGCTAGCACCCTTTCTGTAGAGCCAGTGTATTCCGAAACGCGCCTGAAAGCGGTCAGGGGTGTTTCGAGTCGCGTAATCTAAGCACGTAACTACGACTTCGGATAAATTCGTATGAAAAATCGAACGTACTGTATAGTGACGAAAAAAAAGTGGTTGTTCTTTTTTTAAATACAAGCCATATCAACTTTGAAATTAGTTTTAAAACAATGTTATTGTGATTTTAACTGTGTTTTGAATGCCTTTTTTTGTGTTCGAAGTTTGAAGTGCCAGTTATATTTAAAACTTTTAAAGACATTGGTAAGTTTAGTGTGTCTTTAAATTTTTTGAACTTCGAATGTACGTATGTAGAACTTTGTTTAAAATTAGGTACATTATGTAATTTTGTGTGTGTAAAATTTTATAACGCTATTTTTGAATGGCCTACAAAAATTTGAAAAAGGAATTTAATTATCAAATTTTATTTGTACGGGTTAGAAGTTCAATTTTGTTTATCTGGTTTCAAAAACAGACTCGTGATTATAATTTAATTAAAATACTTCGCGGTGAGTGGCACTGTTTTAATTTTGAATTGTTTAAAAAGTTATTGAAGCTACAGTTATTCGTTTTAAACAGGACTTCAGTAAATTAATTAAAAAAGTTAGTTTAAGTGGTAGGTACTCCATTAAATAGAACTAAGTATTTTCTTCTTGTTTATAAGGACAAAATTACTTTGTAAGTAATTAATTTACGTTAAATGGGTCTAGTGTAAATAGACAAGGATTAAGGAAAGCCTTCTAGATTAATACTATTATAACTTTTAGATTTTGAACTCAGTGTTGCGAAGTTGCGATTGGGCGCTCAGAATTTCAGGAGGCTTATTCTGTAAAAAATCTTTAGTTGATTTAGGTGAAGTGAAGGAAATAAAAACTATAAGTTAAATGCGAGGGATGGACAGTTCACACACATCAAGCTCACTTCTGTTCTTTTTTTTATTTGAAAAATTGCACGATCGAAAGGTTGAATATATTATATAGTGTAACAAACAAATTGTATAACATCTGACGTATGTACCTACGGCATATATTGGAGCAAATATAGGTATCATTAATATCTATAAGTTATTTAAAAAAAATATGTTATGTAGCCTACCTACATAACATTTAATTTTTACGCGTAAGCATTAGTTGCAAAACCAGGCTAACCATTAATTTTCCACTTAAAATTTTACGACATCAATTATTGAGATGTTCAGAAAATTCCTAATTTACAGGGAAAAAGGTTTCAAGAAGGATCATAATTAACATTAAGACTCGTAATTGCCGTAAAATGTTAAAAACTGCCTGATTTATGGGGTAGTAAAAATAAAATAAAACTTTATGTCGAGTTCAGTTCAAAGTCGTTACGATTATAGCATTATGGTTATGAGGTAAAGTAACTTTTACTTTTTAACGATTTCACTTTTGACTTTTGCAAAAAGGAGGATGTTCTCAATTTATCTGTAGGTGCGTGGGTAGGGAGGTTATGATAACAGCGTTATGGTTAAGGTGTAAAGTGATTTACTTTTCAAGTATTTTATTTAACTGCAAAAAGCAGTAGATATAATAATTATGTTCTTAATTATTATTTTTTTAGTTTTTCTTTACTCTCCTTGCTCCTGGGCAAGGCCTTCACCAACAGGGCCGTCATTATCCTAGTGGGGGCCATGACTACATGAGAATCACGGGGCACCAGTATATTTTACGTATTTTGATATTTGACAAATTGAATTTCTTTCACTGTGCAATTCTTTTTCTTCTTCTAGATACTAGAAGAAAAAGAATGGCCAACCGCCCATGCTATAGGTAAATAATGATTTATTTACCTATAGCATGGGCGGTTGGCCCAATACCTGGCCACTACTGTTCAATTGAAACTAATTATCAATATAAGAAAAAATACTTATAATACATAAGCTTTGGGCCTAAAACTTGTAGTAAATCGCACTGTAAATCAAACTTTTTATCAAAGAATCGGGTACTAATAATACGCTGCAAAGAATTATTATTTTGAGGGCAGGCTGGGGCCCCCGACCCCCTGGGGGCCCTGGGCAATTGCCTAGGAGCAGAAGAGGGGCCTGATCACCCATACCTTTGTTTTCCCCCGTGTTGTGTTGTTCTCAATGTATCAGTAAGTGAAAAGGTAGGCAGTATATTTTATTTATCAGAAAGAGAACATTGTTCTTTTAAGTGTATTGCGAAAATTACGTAGGTAAACCGAATATTATTTAGGAAAGTACTCAAATTAGTAGGTACGTGTAGCAAATAATTTATTAAAACTCAAAGTATTGTTGACAGTTCGAATTGATATCTTTCTACATGTACTTACGCCAGTACCGCGCAAGGCGTACGTACGTAACATGGGTGTCTCAAGGCGCTCTTGACATGTCAACTGTATGAAAAATAAAAGACAACACATACAAACATAAATTGAAAGATCCCATATAGTAAGTACACCCCCCATAAGAAAGATGTACTTCTCATTGGGGTATCTCATGGGTATCATTATTTAAGAGTAAGGCAGCGTTTCCCACCAGAGATGTGTAAGGATGCGTAGCGATAGATGTGTCTGAAAATTACCGATAACATCGCTTCATTTTCATAAACCGCTTATTTCTGCCGCAAAGCAGCGCTGCTGTATTTCGGTTTGAAGGGTATGGGTGCCGGTGTAATTACAGGCACATGAACCATTTCAACTTTGTCTCTAGGATGGCAAAGCATTTGCAGGGCCTCTGGTATGGCAGATGTCTATAGGTAACGGTGACCGCTAAACATCGGGTGAGCCGTGGGCTTGTTTGCCATCCAATAACATAAACAATTACAACATTACAATTAGTATCGAAATCTGAATATAGTTTGTTCAGAATAATGTTTCATGGTAATGTTTTGAAATTTTGTAAACAGATTCTTTACATAACAATACTAGACAGGTGTTTCGGGTTTCGCATATACTAATTATAATGTTGTATATCATCAAAAATCGAATAAAAAAAAAACTGACAGTAAGGCTGCGTTCCCACCAGAGATGTGCGTGCGTAGAACATGCGTAGCGATAGATGTGTCTGAAAATTACTGATAACATCGCTTCATTTTCATAACTTGAGCTAAGCTCGCGTTGTTATTGATTAGTTTCACACAAATCGCTCGCCACGCATCCTCGCACATACCTAGTGGAAGTGTAGCCTTATGGGCTGTCAGCCGGCTGCATCCTCTTTTGTACGAATTACGCCACTCTGCTTCGCTTGTCGAGTGAGGTAATTAAAGCTATAAATCCGTTGTACCGTTCTTTGTAGGTATTAATTAGTAGGCTCGTGATCAGTAGCGTTCGTTTCAGGGTTGCAATGTAAGTTCTACTACAACTATCTACATTTGTAAAGCGGAAAGCTCTGAGTTGGGAGCTTCCGTTGCTTTTTTTAGAGTGTGATGCAAACCTAAGCGACATGTGATTTTAGTATTGTAATGCTATACTGACGTTTACTATGTAAATAAATAAATACATTTTTAGAGTATTCTTTTTTTTTTTAATTATAACTAGACATTGCTTTGTGTTTATCGTGATTTAAAGCTTATTATTATAATATATTAAAAAAGTCTTTTTTAACACAAAAAACACATCCAAGTCTGTTAAACTCGGTAAATCTCGTTTAAATTAATCCAAATTACAATATATATGAAGTGAAGTGTGTGTCTACAGCTTTGCTTCTATTCCATGCGAAGATTGATAAGATAACAATAATGTCGTACTGACGGCAATCATTGTGCCGATAGTCGTGACAGCCAATGGCATAATAGCCAAGAGCCTCGACCAACACCCGAGGAGGCTCTCGTTGGGCGGTTGGATCGAGAGCTTGATTCAGAAAGCGGTACTCCTAGACACGGCGCGTATTGTTAGGAGATTCCTTTCTCAGGAGCCCTGACCACCGGTGGCTTGGACTTGGACCCTGTTCCCGACGCCGCCGGTGGGCTATTTCTTTTTATATTTTTAAATGTTTTTATTTTTTATAGTAATATTTAAAAATGAAATTTATATGTTTACAAAATAAATAAATGGTATAATAATGTCGTACTGATATTTTTCTAATAGGAATAAATGGAATTGTACTTTAAAGTTCCTTCCGCTACTCACCAAGCGTGGTACTAAGTAAAGTTGCTACCCGTACGGCCGTCGCCTAAGGGAAGGACTGACCTAACATCAAAATTCGATTAAAAACCTTAAGTTTCTACATCGTACTCGCTGTCAAATTGTTTACTGACCGTGATCGAAGTACGCTCATCCGTTTTGATACGTCTATAATCGTGAGGATCGATTTATAAGTTCCGCATAATCGATCATCTGGCGACTCGACTATGTCGATACGGGATGGCTATTATTAGATTATTATGTACCTTACCTACTCAATTTGTACTGGATTTTGTTCGTATATTTTTGTATGAAAATGTTAGGAATTTTTAATGAAAATATTTAATGTTACGTTGCAGCATAAAATTGTGTTGCTATGCAGTTTAGTTTTTATGTTGCAGAATGTATTTTTTTAGAAATTCAATTATTAAAAATACAATGTTTAACCTCACCATTTTCAATGTTTAACTTATGTACTTCGGTAGTTATACATTCAGCCAAGTGGCTGTACCATACTGTTAGTCAAACTTTTACCCGACTACGCCTGAAATTGTTATTTTTACTGATACTCCGAGGACAGCCGTGGCCCGTAGGCAATGTAGACATAAGCCTACGTATGTCCACGTTGGTCAAGTGACATATTATTGCAAGTTCCCAACGCCCTCTGTCTTGGAACACCGCTTATAAATGAACCAGTCAGTCTCTTCTTGCTATAGTAATAACTAACTGTTGCACTACAACATTTGTGGTTAACGTTGTGGAGTTGCACTATTAATGGTAATAGTACAGTGTAATGGTACAGTAATAGTAGTGATATGTCGTGATGGCCCAGTGGTTAAGGCGCCCGCCTCTCATGCACGAGGTCGTGGGTTCGCAACCGGGCACGGGCAAGTACCTTTGTGACTTTTTCTAATTCATATGTACTTTCTAAGTTTATCTTGAACATCAGTGACATCGATAACCATGTCAGAGACTTTTGAGGTGGTTTAGAAACTCTGACACTAGGTTGCGACATTACTGCCCACACGATAAAAAAAAAGATAGTATAGTCTGCGAAACCGACATTCGCGCGGATGAAGTTGCAGGCAAAGGTTCGAAAGAGTTGCGATTAACGATAAATACGGGTAAATAAAAAGGAACAAATTAATCGGTTTGCATGTGTACATTCTAAATTCTCAATTGTTTACTTACGGCGTCAAATTCGTATTCGATCGTAACTGAACACAAGCTTTTAAGGCCTATAAAAATCGAAAATCCTTCGTCAGTTGTGTTGACATTTTTGTGATTACAAAGGCAATCAATCGATGTTAAAATTCGGCAGGAATTTTACCTGTATTTTGGCACGTTTAAATAAAAATTCGTGCTTTAACCGTTTCTAAGGAATGAAATATAATACAAAATATTTCATTTATAGACACTAATGATTTCTTCTTCAATTGTTTACTTTTATCGTCCCAATAACTTCTAAATAATACAGGAGTATTGTATTGTGTTAGTTTCTGCTCTCGTCTTCGGTTGCATGAAAGTCAATTAAACTATAAAATATACACTCGGCAATAGTGTATTTTTTTTTATAATTGATTTTTTTAATCGGACCAGGACTTTTAGTGATTATCTTTTAGAAACTAACAAACTTTGCCTCTTTATAATATAAGTTTAAGTACCTACACGTAGTTATGACTACTGTAAGCGTATCCTATCCTACAATATAAAGTTACAAAAGCTACGATAAACTGTGTAGGTTTGTTTAGATTTCTATTCATGGTTCACGCGTACACAGGTGACATGGATTAGAACAAATGGTAATTTTTATACTATAGTGTTCCCGTGGATATTATCTGACCTTTAGGACGCGGGTGAAACCGCAAGCAAAAGCCAGTAACATAATCAGCCGCGTCATTTTTCAACTGACTGACTTGTTTCTTTCAAGTTTTGACGTCTAATTCCATCACATGTCACATTGGCTGAGCTTTGTTTCAGAACAAAAGGTTATCAGGAAAAACAATACCTTTTTCTTTATTACTTAACATAGCTCTTAAAGTTTTATTTTTAGGGAGAGGATGTGGTAATGTATAAAAATAATATGCTTATATGGTTCGGTCATATTGAGGGAATGAGTGAAAAAAATTATATATAGTAGAATAACGCAAGGAGACGCCCTACAAATACCTACACCGACCTTATTGGTGAGGTTCTTTAGAAAGGTCGGGTGCGCTGTACTCGTAACCGGCGTGCTTGTATGACCAGATGTATGAACGTGAACGAGGCGTGAAAAGAGTATGTAAGGATTTTAGCAGGCGGCGTTCTGCCTACCCCCATGGGAAAAGGCGAGAGTTCATAAAAAATATATAAGTACCATCACGCCTGTATTCCCTGAAGGGTTAGGCAGAGGTATACCAATGTACACCCACAGTTCGCCGGTATATTTAGGTCCCATGTAATAGGAGAGAGAGAGTTTATGTATGTAGTTTTATTCTTACGTTATCCATAAAAGGGCCAGTGTTCTATCTAAATAAAGATATAATAGGTTCATGACATGCCCAGTGGTTTGTCAAACGATTTCCTGAGGACAAAATTAATGGGGGGAATTCTGAGCGCGTTGCTTTGGTGTCGGTCACGCAAAAAGTTCCCTCGTTTACTTTGTTTTTGCTCAATGTCCCACACAGACGATTATCGCCGGGACTAATGTACATTTCGTTCTCGCCTACAAGTACCTAGAACCTACTGCGTTAAATAAATTGTAACGCCTTTATTTTCTCATCAAGCGTTTGATCCAGCTGAAATAAAATTCTGCTAAGACTTTCTGTTATTTCAATAGGTATTTGGTTTTATTTTAAACTAAGCGATTTCTTTTATTTACGTTGGTAGTTTCACTTTAATACATTATGGTGTTATTTTCTTACAAACTAAACAACTTAGGTACTTAATTCTTTTTTTAATGGAATTAAGAATTATATTCGTAATAGACACTAAACGCTGTCAAAGGTCGACGATAAACGAGGACAATTTACGAACAATGTCATAAAAGTAAGTTACTGCCCCAAGTGCATAATCAGTAATAACATTACAAATAACAGTCTTACATAATTTCGTTTATTTCCCCCTCTTCAATCTGTGAACGACCATCTCCGCGATTACTTCCTTCCCATTGATGTTATGACAAAGAAAAATCTTCCACGTCGCACAGTGGTTCTGCCACGGTATCATTTGTGGAAAAATATCTTGGCATTTTAACAATCTGAACAATTGTTACGTAACCCCACGGGGTGCGTTACCTAAATTTTCATGGAAAAGATAAAGTAGGGGGTTGTAAATGGAAAGTGGTACGACTACTACAATCCGGGGACAAATAAATATAATTGGTAAATGGGACTTTGTTGCTATTGAATTTTATATGTTATTGTGGCCGCTTGGAATTTTAGTTACAGATGTCGTGGAGAGATGGCGGTGTAGGTTTCAAATGTTGATTGTGTTACATTTTTTACTGTAGTCAAAGACATTTGAAATATGTACATACTATTTCTATGTAAGTAGATATCTTTGAGCATATGGAAAATAAAAGATTGTTGGATTATTGTATTACGTAGGTACCTACTTCAATGTGAAGAATATTTATTGACCTTTCATATTTTGGTGAAATTATTGAGCGGTTTTGTTTGATATCAAGACGGCTTTTCCAACGTAATTTGATTACTTAGAGTTTCCGATTTGTCTGTTGTCAGTTGGTGATAGTTACATAAATAGAATCTTTGGTGACAAAGTGCGGTTTATGGAATTCACTAGTCGAGTTTTGGTATTTATTTATTCATGATCTTCAACATAAGATTTATGCAGCAATCATGATAAAAATAATTACCAGCAAAGGGTATTACGCATGGTTTCGTGTTTAAAGAACATAGGTTTTATTTTAAGTTGATAAAAATACCATAGTTTATAGAAATAAATATTTCTATTATGAATAATTAAATGAAAAGTTTCTGTGCCTACTTTCCAGATACCTATAATATTATTAAATGTTAATTAAGTATTAAATTAATTAATTAAGAGTCGAAATTAAATTTGCCGGTCAGTTTAATATCTAAATCTAAGCAGAGATTTGCAAATGACGTATTAATTACAAAACAAATTAATATCAACTGTTAATTAATACATTACCGTTTAGTTTTCCCTTTGTGAGGGCCAATAAATTAAAAACTGCTTTGACGTTTTCAGTAATTAACGTTTTATTTTTTTTGAGAATTTTATTTATTTTTTCGCACTGGTCATTAATAAGGCTGTAATCGCTCGGGATCTAGGCTAATGTATTTGAACGATTTATCTCCTGGTGTAAATTTCACGGAGGACGGGCAATGACGCAACGGAACGATTCGAAATTGCTCGGAGGGAGAGCGCGTCGACAGAATTGTTGGTGCTTTTAATGTGAAAATGTCATTTGATGGAAATATGACGCTGAAGTATTCATTCCTGGACATTTATATCGTGTATAGCCTGTTTATACACTTCCGAAACTTCCGTCGTCATCACGCTTTTATTTTTTAAACTAGCTTTACGAAACGCTTGTGAAACCGCAGGTTTCACAAGCGTTTAGTTACGTCTTTGTGTACCGCTCCGCTCCCGTGAGTCGTAGAGTGATAAGTTATAGTTATAAAATCACGCCGGTATTCCCCGAAGGGTTAGGCAGAGGTGTATCAATATACACCCACAGTTTGCCGGTATGTTTAGGTCCAATGTAATAGGGGGCGAGCCTATTGCCATTAACCGGACAAAAAAAATCCAAACTCCGAGCTGCTACTGAGAATTTCATAGAAAAACCCACTAACACTTTTTGCTCGACTTGGGAATTGAACCCAAGAGCCTTAGCGTAGCAGTCGCGCTTAGGACCACTAGGCCAACGAGGCAGCTCGTAGACTTTAAACTATATATTATAATATCACTTTATAATATATAGTTTAAAGTCTATAGCTATACTATTCCTTATGAATCCGGCTACCATATTTACAAAAAGAACCCACAATACAGGAGAAATACGTACCCTAGAGCGTGGCAACGTTTTTCCGTAAACAAATAAAAAAGATTATATAAGTCAGCTTCCCTCAAGATGTTTTTCTTCACCGATGTCATGAACCTTAAAATTATAATACTTTGAGTCCTATTAAAGTCTTATGTAGATATAAAGTCTAGTCAAATAGTGAATTCTATTTAGTTTACAAGCGTGAACATTCTGCTCTAACGTACCTGCGTGTTTTAATAAACCACACGAGCTTCTGGTGTTAAATTTAGTAACAGTTAAGAGTAACTTTGTCAAGTAGTATAGGAAGTTTTCCTCAAATTATTCACGGCTACACTTACTGAGTTATTTATGGGACGTCTTTGTGCAAACTTTAATATGAATATGTTATAAAATAATGCTTCCCTCTTGTAGTAATTTAAGAGCTTGGCACTTATACTCTCGTTATTCAAATACTGCTGGTATTTACGCTTACAAGTTTTCTGAAGAAAACAAGACTTAGGTTCTTCTTCTTTATCGTGTGGGCAGTAAGGTCTAACGACCCCCTCTAGTGTTGGTTCTAAACCGCCTCAAGGACCTCTGACATGGTTACCGATGTCAGTGATGTTCAAGATAAACTTAGAAAGTACGTATGAATTAGAAAAAGTCACATTGGTACTTGCCCGTGCCCGGTTGCGAATCCACAACCTCTAGCATGAGAGGCGGGCGCCTTAACCACTGGGCCATCACGACATAACACCTTTATAACATAACCATCGATAATATTGATATAATCCATACCAATATTATAAAGAGGTAAGATTTGTTTGTTGGACCGATTTTAACCATTTTTTCACCAATAGATAGCTACATTATTCTCGAGTAACAGGTTATGTAACATTACGCTACGACTCACGGGAGCGGAGTATTAACCAAAGACGTCACTTATGGCGGGTGAAATAACCAACGCGGACGAAGTCGCGGGCAGATCGCTAGTAAATTTTATTATACTTACTAAAAGAAATCCAATAAGACTGTCAGTAGTTCTAGAGATGATTTTTTGCCATAATGATGTTTTTGCCATACCTATTACTGGAATCAAATGTAACAGTTCACATTAGGACCCATTAAAGTTAATGATAATTGCAATCCGTGGTGCTTGGCAATCTGGGCTTCTCCCAGTTGTAAATAATCCCTTTGTGCCTATTGGCCTAATTCTGTTCTGTCTCCTGCTTGTTTGGAGGGAAGTGGAAATTATATTTTTCTTACTCCTCCGCTAATCTTTTCTGATTAATTTCGTTGCGGGATCCAAGACAGTTGAATCGTTTCTCTGGGACTCGTCGAGCTTCATTGTCTCGGCGCTTTTCTTGTGGTCGCCACTGTTGATTCTGGCTTACAGAAGTTGCAGTGGTTTGGGAACAGTGCGGCGGGCTAGTCCCATAAAAAAAAAAAGTTCTAGAGATGAGCGCATTTAAACAAACAGAAAACAAGCTAGTGTTTAGTAAAAAAATAAATTAAAACAAAATTCACTGACTTCATAAGTTGGTTAAAACAAAAAGGTTTAACGTTAAATTAAGTTATCGAATAATAATTGAGCTAATCAATTTCAACCAGTTTCAAGTAACAAAATGGAATACATTGAGTGGCTATTAAAGTTCAAATTGATTTTAATTGGATCAAACTATGTTTTAGGGCAGTTTGGCAATCAGTAATTGAATTAATAACACTCGGAAATTGTTTTAGTATCTTGACAGTTTAAGGTCAACTCTTACTGAGAGAATAACAAACAAGTAACAAACTTTCAAAAGCTTGTAGTGTTCTTAATTTGTGACTCTATTTTTAGTAGTAGAATTTTTACTCCTTATAGCCTGCGGTTTTACCCGTGTATTTGATCACTGCTCCGCTCCCGTAGGTCCTAGCGTGATTTTATATAACCTATACTATTTTTCATTATTCTGGCTGTCATATAAACCATTTTTTTTATATATATGATAGCCATATATTTTATAGTTTCAGGAATTAGTGCTTTTAAAAAAACACACAAACAAATAAACTCTTTAGCTTTATTATATTAGTATAGATCAATTGATCAATGGAAACTGCTACGTAATGATTAGACGAATCTAATTGCTTATTCCTGCTGATAACAACATTCCTACAATAGGTTCTCATTAAGGCTACCAATTAGTCCACTAATTACCGACAGCAATTTTTTTCAAGGCCAATTTTTTGTAATAGCCATGTTTGATAGGCAGCATTTACGGTCTCAACTAATTCGGGCCTTTAGTTACTCTAATAAGTACCCTTGGCTTATAAGGGCCCTTGACCTCCCTATATTAAATAGTTTTCCTACTAATATATAAAATCAGGAGGAAAAATGCTGACAAAAATAGTGACCGGACTCGGCTCTTACCAATTTAATGTAGGCGAAGCACAATTTCTATACATTTTATATTAAAAATAATTATGTAAAAAAGTTGTGAACATAAAGAATACGGAAAATATTAAAGTGACTTTATTTTTGACATTATTTTTTCAAACTCTTTTTAAATGTCTGACAACCAGTGTGACCAAGGGGTATCGTGTTCCCCAGTAACTTGGTTATGGAGGTCAGATGGGCTCCATGTAAAACACTGGTATTCAGCTGCATCCGGTTAGACTGGAAGCCGACCCCAACATAGTTGGGAAAAGGCTAAGTTGAAGACGGTTTTTTAAAACCCTTACGAGACAAATCCAATGCATTTATTTATGTTTAATCTTTAATGAAGAACATAATTCCCTCAAAAAGCCTAAACACACCGCATTAATAGTTGCCGTTGAATATTATGTCTTCTTCTTGTTGTATCGATGATACATCTATGCCAATTTATACTAACTGGCCCCAGTAGGTAGTCACGTTTATTATCATCATAAAGGTGAACATTTTGTTAGAATAATAATAAATAAATAATAAATATCTTGGGACAACTCACACACGGCTATCTGATCCCAAGCTAAGCAGAGCTTGTGTTATGGTAACCAGACAACTGATATACATACTTATATAATTTTATAAATACATACATATTATAGATAAATCACACCCAGACACAGAACAAACAATCATGCTCATCACACAAAGTTTGTCCTGGGTGGGAATCGAACCCACGACCTCCGGCTTAGCAGTCAGGGCCTAACCACTAGACCAACAGGCCCGTCAACTGAACCCATTGGATGTTGCGAGATGTTTTTTTATTTATCGTGGTTTTGAAACATAGCATGTTGCTAACAATAAACACTGCAATATTCAATTTTGCTTGCAACAATATTTGCCCCAACACAAAACCTACGGGGCATTAACACATATAAATACCAAACGTACCACCCACAGTTCGGCGGTACGTTTAGGTCCCATGTAATAGGGGCGAGCCGAGCACAAATCCTAACTCCGAGCTGCTACTGTGAATTTCATCGAAAATCCCAATAGCACTTTGCGCGACCTGGGAATCGAACCCAACACCACTAGCGTAGCAGTCGCGCTTAGGACTAATAGGCTAACGAGACAGTTAGCCTACGGGCAATGCATAGTGCAACGTTGATTTACAATCACACAGACAAAGTGTCAAAGATGATACACCCGTTTGACAGATGGTCTAAACCATTCAGACTGTTACCGGCCAATGAGATCCTATCAAACTCGTAAAACTGTCGTCACTCATAGAATATTCTCGTAAAGACCCCTTGATCGTTTCGAGGGAAACGCATTTATCTTGGCGTGTCAGCAAACACTCCTTGATCCTTTAGAACGTGAAAAATGTATTTATTATTTTAGGTAATTTTAATTTTTGAGAGTGTGTATCTATCCGCGTTTGAGCGACATTTTTCTTTTAGGAAAATTCTAATAAAAAAAGAAATCAAATTGTAAGGTAAAAATCAGGAAATGTTTGATCCTTTCTTGATGTTTATTTTGGGTGGAGTTTGTATACCTATTTTAGGATCATAAGTATCTTACTAACCTACTTGATTTTATTTTTTCTTTTTCCTAAGTGAATCGTGAAATCTTGCGAGCCTTAAAATAAACCTTTTCAGAGATATTTTTTGTATGTTTTCTAAATTCAACTTGGTGATGAAAAATGTTGGGAAAGAGATTTTAGGTTGAATTGTATTTTTACTATCAGGGCAAACCCAATTTACAATAGTCTCTGGCACAATCATCAGTCGTGATGATCCTGCGGTTAGATGCCCGCATCTCATACATGAGATTCGCGGTACCGATACCGGGCCTGAGTACCAATGTGGCTATTTTAACTTATATGTACTTTTTTAGTTTATCTTGGACATCACTAACATCGGTGAAGGATATAAATGTTTAAAACCGCCAATCCGTCTTGAGCAAACAGGTGATTAATACTCGATAATATGAGATTACTGTTTATTTATTTGTTAATGCACAAAAATAGTACAAATGCGGACATAATGCCAAAAGCATTCTCTACCAGTCAACCAAAGGCGGTGAAGAGATAAACCGGCAAGTGCAAATTATTGTACGAGAGTAAATAAATTGAAATGTACACAATAAAAATACTCCGTACTTTTATATTAATAATCTACTATATAAAATAGTAAATGTAAAACATATACATACAACACACACAAACATACATACATACTGTTTATATGTCTGTAAACCAAATCAACCCACGGATTTATATAGTAACAGTAGGTACATTTGCATTTGATGGGACTGTTGCGGCCCTGGAGCATTCCGGGTATCGGATTGCACACAGATGCTTGTCTTTTTTATACAGTTCTTATACTGTAAAATAGAATAAGTAGTTAAATGAATATAAATGTTAAATGAGTCATTTTAATCAACGGCTCTCTACTACGATTTCCAAAAGGTAAAGGAAGGAAGGAATAAGGTAATTAATTTCATCTTGCATGAAGTTTAATAAAATGCAAAATATATTCAAATACCTTCCAGTCACCTCTTAATTGCTGGAAACTAGAGCCGAAAGGCTATATCAATGGTATTGAATAGATAGAAGTCCTCGTCGCTATCGTTCGGTTAAATTGATTTTTCAATGAGGTGTTTCTTATTACTATGATACTAAATTAATACTCGTTAGGATTTGTGCCGGCCGGGTTGATGGCAATTGGCTCGCCCCCTAATACATGGGACCTTAACATACCAACTGTGGGTGTACATTGGGACCCCTTTGCCAAACCTTCGGGGATACAGGCGTGATTGTATGTCTGTATGTAATAACAATATAATGAAATGCAACGAACTCAGTAGATTAGAACGATCAATGTCGTTTTATTTATCGCAATTGGGTAGGTAGTAGTGGCGAAAACTCCATAGAACTCTGTTGCTACCGGCTTTCCTTGGGAAGTTCGAAACAACAGCTACTCTACCGCCATTTAGAAATGTGACAGTCAGTATCATCTACTATACGTCTACTGTTTACCATTGACAAATAATATAGTCACAATACAGAAATTTTAAATACACCACCAAAAATCATGTTCCATTTTGTTGATAAAAGTAAAATTGAATACTTAGTTGTACCTAAGAGAATTAAGTAATCTTTGCTTGGGCGGCTTCTCTCATATAAAAGATGACCCTTTGCCACTGGTAGGGAGAAAGGTACGATCCACCGCGCGTCAGTTTCATAAAGGCCAACGATTCCTTTTTGACATAATACCAAATCCATTAAACATAATACCAACGTCGTCCTATAGAAATATATTACTAAAAAGGCCGCAGGAAACCCCGTTACGATGGATAGCGCCTCGGGGATTCAAAATGAAATATATTCGTATTTCATCACGATCCGAAAGGGCCAATAATTTCGTTAAAAGTTCTAACCGCGGTGTGGGAAACGGCAAAAGTGAGCTAACATTACATATATCAAAGTTTTGTGGGTAGATGCTCACCTGAATATTTGCATAGCTTCTCTCGCTTTTACAGTTTTGCGAATGCATTTAATAGTGAGGTTGCGTAACACATTTGTATACTAGTGTTAGAACACTATTTAATGATATTATAATCTAGTGATTATAAAATATTCAAAATTATATTTATTTATTTAAATCAGGCATCAAGGCCCATAGAAAATACATAAAAATATTATACATAAACAATAATTATGTATAATCACTATTCTTCTGGCTTTTGCCTACCAGTTTTATCTTTTTCATGATGATATATGACCTTGTAGTACTCAAGGATAACGTAACTTCCTATTAGCGAATAAACAATCAAACTAAAAATAAACAAACTCTTTATGATGTTTAATTTTAATAGTTAAGTTGAAATAACCATTTGACCTTCCCTGACAGTATAAAGTTCTCTCCACACAGATGTAATATTATCATAGAACCCCTATGTATTGAGAAATGTCCGGCCGGCCGTAGAATAATTTAAATTATGTCTTGCGCTATATTTCACACAAAGGCAATATACGCAACCTGAGATATTATCTCATCTGTCATCACAAGTGTGAGGCCATAATAACTATATGACCTACATATGAAGATGATAATGGCCACAGTACCAATTAAGATTGCATGAATGACTTCCAATAATCCCACACACAAGATCAAGTTATGTAGTGTGACGTCACCTGGAACACAGTGACTATTGACACGTGTTCTGCTCAATAATAGACCTGCACGGAGCATCCCTGGCCTGATCGAATCTATTGTATGCAAGAAAATTGCTATAGTGTCATGGTTAATTACGTTGGTACTATAGATGGTAGCTGGTTGAGCTAAATACAATCTTGTTTATATGTATATTTTTATACATAGCCAAAACATACCGGCGAACTGTGGGTGTACATTGGCACAGCTCTGCCTAACCTTTTGGGGAATACAGGCGCGATGGTATGTTATGTTACAACCTTGTTATGTGTTTATATATTTTTATTAGCTTCAGGCAGCGACTTCGGGCACGTGATTTTTTTTCCACCCGCGTTAAGTTATGCTCTCGATTACTGCCCCGCTCCCGTGTGTGGTAGCATCATGTTATATAGGCTATACTATTCCTTATAAATCTAGCTATCATACACAAAACGTTTTTTTCAAATCTGATTGATAGTTCCAGAGATAACCTGACGCGTTTAAAGGAACAAAATATCTCTATAGCTTAATTATATTAGTATAGATTGCATTTTATAAGTAGTGTTAAATATTATACTGTGATAGGTACAGCAAAAACAGTTTTTGCGCGAGTCCAACTCATACTTGGGAAGTTTTTACTACTTGGTAAATGCAGTAATACTTCAAAAACTACACAATTGTCTCGTTAAGAAAACTTACCTGCAACTGAAATTTTCTTAAGAAAAAGGAGTCATTATCTCTGACAGCATTTAAAATATACTCCAAAATTACAATGCAGCGCCCCGAGAACCGACGGAGTATTATAAGTTGGGAGAAGTCACACTATTAACCTCGTTATGTTCTAGACAAAGTCTGGACTATGAATATTCACATTCCAATAACCGTCGCAGTTTCTTTGTTCTTTAGATTTATTGTTATATAATTGTTGTAGAGGAAGTTTCTCTTTGTTATAGTTTGGAGGTACGGGATTGTTATGTACTGTGTTAGTTTTAATATAACACACGAAGACGGAGCTTAGTAAAAGTTTGTTTTTATTACTTACTTGCTCTTTTTTGTTAGGTACTAGATTCTGCCCGTGGTTTTGTTTGTATAGAAGTCAAGTATACCATAAAACATATCCTGTGTCTCTTGGCAATAACGTAGCTTTCTATCAGTGACTATTTTTTTTACGTAATCAGAAAAAAAAGTTTTTTTCTTGTAAGAAAAAATATCTGAAAGTATCAGAGATTTCTTCGTACAATAATAACCAAACTTTACCTCTCTAATGCTATGTTTAGTTTATAGAACAGAGTTTATAGTAACATTGCTCATATCTGCAAACAACGGCCTGTAAAGGTATAAAACTTGTTAGCTATTTATTTAAGTAGATACTAATCTCGTAGGGCGTAGGACGTCCACCCACAAGGTGGACGGGTGGACGGATGACCTGAACTTGTGTTCAGGTCGTCCGTCCAGTACCAGGTCCAGTGGCCTGCATCCAGCGTCTTCTTGCGGTTGTACGCAAGAAGACGCTGGATACAGGCCACTTCCAACCAGTCCTTTTGGAAATCTATGGGCGAGGCCTATGTCCAGCAGTGGACGTCCTACGGCTGATATGGTGATGTTGATGCATCGATCAATTTAGTCAGTTAAATTCCGCTTACGATTTACAAAAGAAACCATTACTTTTAAATGAAAATACTTACAAAATACCTACATGTAAACCAGGGCTTGAGGATTATTCTTCGTTCAATAATAAAGCTCTTCGGGTTCAATTGAAATTAATCAAATAAAGCTTCGTCTTTCTACAGCTTTCACCTACCTTTCTTGGCTTGAATAAATTGAAGGGCCAGATGACTGACACTGTCGCAAACTCAGTTCGAAATTCAACGATAAGTTATGGGTAGGAACAAAGATAGGTGTAGAAATTATGTTAATAAAAACTTTATTTTTTATGTAACGCCCAGGATTTGTAAATCAGCAATAGACAGACCTAACTTTTTTTTGGGAAAAAGTTATGAGGTTTTTATTGATAAATAGTCGCCCCTATGATAAGTAGGTATAATATCTATGAGTTCATTTTTTTCAATAAATTTTCGTAAGTATGTACCTACTCAGGTACTTCCTTCATTTTTTATTTTTACCATTTTTTTTTATTAAAACGTGGTTATTACAATCTAGCAACCCTGTCCAGCATCATATTTGTGCAACTTTTGATACTACCGATGGATTTAAAAAAAAAGATTTACGTACATTAAAATTACGAACACAACAAAAAAATTGCCATATCGGTCAAACCGTTATCAAGTGATATTATCTTTATATGGAAATTAATTGTGATTAATATTTATTAAAAGCTTAGATACTTATAAGCTCTTTTTCTCACTCAAAACAAATAAAACAAAGAATAATAATTAGGAACCCGAAGTGCCCGAAGTAAAACAAATGATTTCACACAAATCCAGAGGGTCCAAAATTGCCTTGTAAAGTGTGACTAAAATATTTCTTGCAACAAATTAGTAGACAGTTCAATTAAATTCTAAGTCGTAGTCGCAGCTGAACGTGACTATTTAGTATGAAAAACGCATTTAATTAAACACTGGATTGTATGAATTAAGCAAATAGCGCTTTATTGGACTCTACTCTAAGCTTGATATTGCGTGGCTCCGTCGCCTTAGGCTTGATACACATTGAACTGTACATGATTTGCATCTAGTATTTCATGTGTAATCGGACTAAGCATATAAATTGATATAAAATAGTAAATCGTTACGAGAATACCGCGTGAACCACCAGAGGGTTGACCAGGGGGGTGGTGGGTAATGGCCTCACAAATGCCTCACAAAGAGACATGGAATATTATGCTAAAGAAAAAAAAAGATGATATAAAAAGCCTCATATCGCAGGCTAAAGTTACAGGTTCTTTTCCGTACTTAAAGCGATATTTTTTTGTATTTTTTTTACGGCAACAACTTGTCAATGTTCTAACTTGACTTGAAATACTTACAGCTGAGACCCGTCTATGTTGCATGCACCCATATTTTTTTTTTTTATAGACGGGAAGTCATCAAATAACTTCCCCCGCCCTGGGCGGGGCGGGAGGGAGTGTCAGACTTTTACTGACTAAAACCCGTCCATGTTTCTTCATGTGCCCTTTGCGTTCCGGGGGCGCGGTATCTCTTTCGAACAACCCGCAGCCCCGGCAGGCATCGGCCCTCAGTGACCCCTTCCAAGTTTGCTGACATCTCTTTGAGGCGCGCGTGGAATACGAACGCGCCCTCGACACGGTTTGTCGCTAGTTAGTTAACGTACGGACGGTGAGCTACCCATTGCTCACCGCCCACAGACCCGCTGCATGCACCCATAAGCATAATGTTTTGCGTGTAATATATTGTGCGCAATCATATCTATACACTATTTTTTTGTACACCAATAGTGAAAGTCGTTTCCCAGTAGGTAATAATTTTTCTTCAATGTTATTTAGTTGGATGGGAGGTACTTTTTACATCCCGTATAGTACGTGAACCTACTCGTATAACGTGTTATGGAAGGGTTAAATATGATAACTAAATTTTAAACTTCATAAAGAAATTTTACAGTAATATTTCCCGGGATGCATACCAGAATGGTTTTATAAATTTAAAACGGAACCCTAATGCAATCGACCGAGAGACAATGCCAGTGAACCCAGATTTGCCCCACGATTGATCCTGTCTATTGTTCCGGTAGCCGCTCACATTCTTTTTTGATTGACTACTTAGGGTTACGTTTACAAAGGGTGCCAAACGGGACCCTGTTACTTAGAATCTATTGTCTGTCAGTCCGTACGTCTATCTAAGTGTCTACCTATAACGGGTCAAAAGATAGACGTACAAGATCAAAGGATCTTGACTAGTTTAACCGCTATAACAACAAATAATAAAAATAAATTAAGGTTAGAATTAAAGGAGTTTTATATCTAGTGATAAATATTGACTCGCACTTACTGTTCTTTTTTTAAAGCACACTGACACACAGTTTGATTAGTTGCTTGAACACAGAAATATATTTTTGTGTCCGACCGAAAGTTCGGTTTCGGTTTCGGTCGAGTTTCGGCAAAAATACGAGTTTCGGTTTAGTTTCAGTTTCGGTCGGTCACTAATATATTTTAAAGAACTAGCTTCTGCCCGCGAATTCGCCCGCCTCAAATTTGATAAAGTTTCATATGGGAAATCCGGGATAAAAAAATCCTATGTACTATTCCACACTACAATCTATGTCAGTGCCAAATTTCATTCAGATCCGTTCAGCCGTTTAAGCGTGAAAGAGTATCAAACATCCGTTCATCCAGCCATCCATTCATCCTCACAAACATTCGCATTTATAATATCAGTAGGAAGTACAGTACTTACAGTAGGTACAATATCCTGTGAAGCAAGCCTTACACTCGAATAAAGAGGGTAATGTTTTCCAACGACCGTTGTTTGTTCAGGAATGCGTGTAGGCATTGTACTCATCTTGTGACATCCGATGGAATTGTGTTCTCAAAGAAAACATCAACATCCTTAACTTGGCAGATGTGCTTCGTAGGATTTACTAGGACTTTTACCCGTAACCGTACTTACTTTTTGAAATTGTTGAGATTATAAAAAAGATGAGAGCAAAAAAGGTAAAGTTCGTAGGCACAGCATTCAAAAACATCTACCGCGATTCTTTTTTAGGTCCGTCGTAAAAAAACATATTACTAATATTGATAAACATATTATAGAAAAAAAACTATTTTTAGCTTCTTGGGTACATAAATCAGACGAGTTACATATCAGTTGTACATAATATAACGAATGCTTGACCAAGATTTTATCCGCGTGAACTTTCATTTCGGCTAATACAGCTTAGCACACAAGAATAACGTAGCTTCCAATTAGCAAAAGATTTTTAAAACACGCAAAAAAAAACAACCCTTTCTGCTTTTTAGATTCAAATAGTACATATTTCAATTTGGAATAACATTTTTACCAAGGTTTGATAATAATTATATTCAACGGTTTGAAACTTGAAACAGATTTTTTTTCATTCTCTTGGTTCGCGGTTACTTCATAACTTTTGCTGCATAATATCTTTAGTAATTAGCTTGGAGCGAAGGGAAAATAACATAAAAGGTACAAAGATATTCTTAATGGCCAGTTTCATAAAGACCTTCTTCAATGAAGACAGTTTAAAAGTCATAAAACTGTGATCACATTTCGTACGTCATAATTTCGCGACAGATGACCAGTATCGGTCATAGTTCAAGTGGCCAACATAAAAACCTGATATTGTCATCCTTTTGCAAGAATAACGGTTATAACCGAATACATGAATTCTGATGTTATAACACTTATGTGACCCGGCCACAAGGGGAACTGTACGGCGCAAGAACTGGCCGATAAATCTTTCTTTTTTATGAGAAACTATAAATTACTGAGCCTTTCACCGGCCAGGGTCATTCCTGTCTAACTGATCCCAGGACTTAGGGACGGAGAAATAGTAGGAGTGAAAGAAATTAAGAACAGTTACTGAAGCAATAAAAAGTAACGGCCACCGAAGCACAATTAAGGGGTATTACACACACGTGATGGCATTGCCAACTTCGATGGAAGTCCGTAACGTTCGCGACAAGCCATTTACTTTATGATCTCAGTGCGTATCGAGGAAATTAGATGAGATTTTAGTGATTATGTTAAGGAGATTTTTGAAAGTAATCATGAGTTCCAAATGTTATGCGCACCTGGCTAGTGAGTAACTAATTATGTCAAGTTAGTTTGAATTAGCAATTTAGGTTTTTCATTAAATTTATTTTTTATGTAATTAGGATGTTTTCAACTTAAGTACTTAAGACGCTTTCATACCTATTTCTTTTTTCCACACAGAAAATGACAAGTAATTCTTACATAATGTCGAAGCAATTATAAAGTTTTCTTAGAATATTTTCACTGAAGTTTCTCAACGCTAACAAATTTTTAAACACTTATTTTTATAATTCAACCTTGATTTTCGAAATCCGCAGGCTTATTACTTTAATATTAAAAGCATAAAAAGTTTTATGAAGTCTGGAAACCATAAAAAATACTGTCATAATAAAAAGGTAAAAAAGGTTCCATTTTCAAATAGGAATTATGGTCTTCTAGGAAAATGTGAAGATTTTCAACTTCTTAACGTCATTTCAATGCTACCAACATCTAAAGAAAAACATGTACAAAGCGGGTGCAACAGCTGTTCATTCCTAAGTTGTTGGGGACCGCTAAGAGAAATGGACTATTGTCAATATTAAGGCATTTGAGCAATTCAATTTAGTAAGGTTTTTGCTAAATTGGACTTTAAACTGATGGAAAACGTCTTTTGTTTGAAGTGACTACGTTTCTTGTCGTATTGTAAGGAAAAGGGTGGACGATTTTATTGGTTTGAGGAAATGTGATCGGTATTCATTCTATACAAACGTATTTTTTCGTTTTCGCTCGAAATACGGGCAAAAGAGTATTTTTTTACGATACTATCTATCTACCGCTGCCATGTTCGTTTGTTCTGGTTTTTCCATACTACATAAAAATAACTTACCGAAAAAACAAATCATAGACCATGGCTGTGTTCAAACCAGTAAAATAATAATACCAGTCTATCAATGTTCCACTGCAAGGCAAAGGCCTCTTCTCACACAGAGAAGGCACGAGTATTGATCACCACACTTCTTTGTCTCAGCCGAATGACGTCTACTGCCTTCTCTAGAGATAGCCACAAAGACCGGGCCGTACCCGTTACCGCGCTTCCTCAAGCGGATTGGTGATTTCAGATTTTTATTAATTTACAAGCTTAGATGTCCTGACGATGTTTGCCTTTACCGATGTCAATAATATCCAAGGTAAACTTAGAGAAGGTAGATACATACTAATATTAATTATTATCGAATAAAATATTATATAAGTACTCTTACAGTACACGTCTCGTATCACACATCATTAATTAAATGGAACATGTATTTTAAACTCACGCGTCCTTGTCAGAAGGTATAAAACGCGTGTCCAAAAGGTCGTCGCCTAAATCTACAGTTCATCAATTCCGATGTTGAGCTTCATTTGTCAGTAACACAGTCTAACCTATTGGAGCTCTATTAGACCCGAAAAAACCCACATGAATAATGTACGTTAGGTACAATATTCTTGTTCAATAAATTGTAATTTTATTCTCCTGTATCCGTCTGTCTCTGGCCTTCAGACTTTTTTTCATTACAGATCATTATTTCACTTGACGGGTGAATGTAATATTCAGAGCCATTCGTCTAGAATTCGTTCATACGACAACAATGTCGAGTCTGGCAAAATTAAGTCTAAAATTCTGTCTGCTGGGTATCGAATTCGGGCTCGGTAAATAAATCGTCATGTTTGAGTACTGACACTGTATACAGTGTGTTACAGAAAGGGTATATCCATACAAATGGGTGAAAGTGTATCCGGAACTGAATCTCTATACAAAACAGCACAAAATCAGTAACTTTTAAATTGCAAAATATTTTATCATAACAATCGTGTCAGGAGAAGCAAATCTTTTACGGAATTGTTTCTTTGTGTGTAGTTTATTGACACCGATCAGCTGGCTTGGTATAGCATTCAACTGGAGACTGTTGATTTTTTACTTAAATGTTGATTAAATTTATAATTTTCAGAGTTAAAAAAATGTTGCTATGTGGTTTTTTTACACCGAAAGAATCCGTGCCTTTGATATTTTTTCAAAGCATTTACGTATTATAGGGTATAGAAGATGGTAATTCATCGCTTTCGTATAACTATGTTGTGCGATATAATTATATCCCGAGCGATATTACTATATTTCAGCTTTATCTATCATACTGCGACATATAAATGTCTACTCTTTCAGTATCACCGTAACACGCTGTATATTGAGTCTACATGGATCAATCTGAATTGGTCATTACGTCCAAATTAAAGTTGGCAAGCCTTTTCTCAGTTTTATTACACTGTGTGTCTGTGCCTTACGGATTTACGGTTCAGTCACATACGGATTTACGACTCCGTATCGCTTTGAAATCGTTAAATATTTTGAAATAACTTTTCGCTTTGTCAAATACTAACAAAGAAAAATTATGTGCATTTTTATTTTGATACTAGCTTCAGCCCGCGACTTCGTTCGCGTCAAAATTTCATTGTTTATCCCACAGGAACCGTACATTTTTCCGTTATAAAAAGTATTCTATGTGTTATTCCAGACTACAATCTATCTCAGTGACAAATTTCATTCAGATCCGTTCAGCCGTTAAAGAGTGGAAGAGTAACAAATAAACATCCATCCATCCATCTATCCATTTTAACAAACCTTCGCATTTATAATATTAGTAGGATATTCATGAACACTTTTGAAATGGGTTCTAGATAGAGTGACCATGACAAAAATGTGTACAGCGTAGCGGCGAGCGATCAAAAAAAAAATACAAAGTCAAAGTCAATCTTTTATTTCAATAAGACTTCTATAACGCAGTTTTGAACATCATAATATACTAGTAAAAAATATTGAATCTTGTTGCCCATTCCAAAAGGTAGTTTCGTATAGAGAAAAAGGGTCATGAAACTCCACACTTACTCTTTTTAAATAAGAATGTTTTATATACAGGATCATACAATACTATTGACAGTACCTACAGTCAACAATTTTATTTATTCCCGTAGTTACAGAATTGATGGGAATATAGGGGTTAAACGAAACAAACATCGGTGAGCTTCACAAATGTATAGCAAACAGTTGTCCCGGAGCAAGAATGTGACAATGCGCCCAGAAAATGGAATACGGATCGTCAAAAGCCGTATATATATATACCATCACGCCTGTATTCCCCGAGCCTAGCCCAGGCAGAGGTGTACCAATGTACACCCACAGTTCGCCGGTATATTTAGGTCCCATGTAATAGGGGGCGAGCCTATTGCCATTAACCGGGCACAAATCCAAACTCCGAGCTGCTACTGAAAATTTCCTAGAAAAATCCAATAACACTTTTGCTCGACCCGGGAATCGAACCCAGGACCTCTAGCGTAGCAGTCACGCTCAGGACCACTAGGCCAACGAGGCAGTAAAAAGCCGTATATATTTTCTGTTTTTCTACAATCTGTTGCTGACATAGTGTTGTGTCGTTTGATTTATCGCCTGTTGTCATGTTTGCCTGTTATCAATAGATACCTAGGTAAATGTTGTTACTGTATGTTTTTTGTGGGAACAAAAATACGGAAGCAGAGAGTGTGAGCAAATATGTTTTGATAATCTACTCTTTTTTGTGAGTGATTTATTCGAAAAATTTGAATATCGATCGAACTACGATTTATGTTGTAGTAAACAAAATGAACATGATATAGAATGTGTCACCTTAATGTTTATTTAATAAAGAGTGGGGCAAATTCACTATATATTAGAAAAGATCGCAATCTTAAATATGTCAGAGCATCGTATATTGAAGATTCATAAATTTTTCGACATTGATTCTCGCAGAGATGAGGTTGCGACTTGATTTTGAACACTAGATTATTTGTCTTCTGAGTTTATGGTAATTCTTTATATTTTCCTTATTCAATAGTCAATAGAGGGAATCCAGTACTATATTGGTTCTTCAACTGAAAAATACTTTTCAGTTTCTATAATTTACCATTTAAAAATACTATCTATAAATAATTCATTGTAAAACCAGTGCAAAGGACATCGTAACTAAGCCTTTTACCATACATTCAGTGTAGAGCTAAGAATAAAAGTGTTAATACGCTGGGATGTCTTTTTCGTATTTTGACTGAGTCGTAAAAAAAATCTGCTACTCCGTTCATTTTGACCGTGTAGGTGCTGCACAGCAGATTTATTTTTATAACCGGTGAAAAAAATCATATAATAATTATATAATATACCATGAGGCCTGTATTCCCCGAAGGGTTAGGTAGAGGTGTACCAATGTACACCCACAGTTCGCCGGTATATTTAGGTCCCATGTAATAGGGAGCGAGCCTATTGCCATTAACCGGGCACAAATCCAAGCTCCGAGCTGCTACTGAGAATATCATAGACAAACCCAATAACACTTTTTGCTCGACCTGGGAATCGAACCAGGGACAGTCTGTAGCAGTCGTGCCTAGGACCACTAGGCCAACGAGGCAGTTAGGCCGGTGAAAAAAATATTTGTTTTTTGAAGCCATAGTAAAAGTCTCCGTAATAATGTCCCTCCACAGTGCATTTAAATATCCAGCGAATATTTAAAAGGCGGTGCCTTAACGAGTTGCGGATTACCACACATGTTTCCAAAGTTCGAGCACAAAATCGAAACAACTTAGTTACTACTAACTAGCTGCCAGAAAAAAAAGGCAAGCTTTAATACCTGCAATACCCGATCTAGGTCACGTGTGTTTTACAAATGACTAATTAAAGCCCGGTTTTCTTCGGAATTTCTTTACAAATAAAGGGGAAAACAACTTACAAACGTCTTTACATATTCCCCACACGTTACATGAAGGAAAAAAACACGGTACAATGTTTTCTCTAACATGTTCATTTCAGAAAACTGAGAAGAGGCTTCAAGTTCACGTTACGTAATATGTAAATGACAGATCCTCATGCCAGTATTTGCACGATTCAATCCTGAATTCGTGACTGATTTGTTTTCAATAAATATCTATACTTTATACTAATAGAATAAAATAAAAATTGATCGATTGTTTAAACAGGCTTATCTCTGGAAGTACCAGTCGCATTTTTTTTTGTGTCTGATAACCAGATTTATGAAGAATAGTATAGGCTATATAACATCACACCGGAGTGGTCAGTAACCAAAGGCGGAACAAACCGCGCGTAAAAAAAAACAATCGCTCGAAGTTGCGGACAGAAGTGATATGATTGCGCGCCACTGCCCACAGCAAACGTATACATACGTCACGAGACGATTTTGTTCTTTAAAAAAGTGTAGTCTAAAATACAGTCAAACATAAACCGCAAAAAAAAATACAAGTATTTATGAATTGTTGACTTATTTTATTTCACCACTTCTGCCCGCGAGTTTGTCCGCGTCAAATATACTATACATTTATCCGGGATAAAAAGTATCCTATATTTTATTCCACAGTACAATCAATCTCAGTTCCAAACTTCATCCAGATCCATTCAACCGTTTAAGCGTGAAGAAGAGACAAACATACACACTCACAAACTTTCGCCTTTATAACATTAGTGAAATTTATGTCTTACTAGCTTTTGCCCGCGACTTCGTCCGCGTGGATTAATAGTTCCCGTTCCCGAGGGATTTCCGGGATGAAAACTATCCTATGTCCTTTCTCGGGTCCAAGACTATATCTGTACTAAATTTCATTGAAATCGGTTCAGTGGTTTAGGCGTGACAGACAGACAGAGTTACTTTCGCATTTATAATATTAGTAAGGATGACAAACTCTTGAAAGTCGAAAATGCAAAACCACACTCTGTATTGAACGGTATTTCCTCCTATTCCCAGTAAATTTAAATTAAATCCTGTTTTAATTGAGCCCCGGCTGCTCAGTAGCTGGATGAGGCACAATAGGATAGTAAGTGATAATCCCCGGTTTCCCTCTTCGAATCGCTTTGTTTCCTACTTGTTTTATACGGATTATTGAATCAGCACTAACACGGTACCCATTCAAATACGTACGGAACCTAAATTAGCTTCGGAAGACAAAGGAGTATTGTAATACCTTTTTTGGGAACCATTTATTTTAAAGTGTTTTCGTGTTTCAATTTAAATAGGTTCTTTGTTTATATTCGATTGTCTTAAGTTTATGCATTTGGTGTATTGAATACGGTTTTTAAAGGCGATAACCGCTTAAATTCGCAATTAATTTTTTTTTTTAGGAAGCACCATTAGGACCTAGTTGGGACTGATCTTAAACCTATTTTAGGGGTATGAGAAACAGGATGGAAAATTCCTAATCCTCTATAGAAAAGAAAGGATTGTGTGATCCAGTTTTATGTCTGGTTGGCTTCTACTCGACGGTATTTGTCAAAAACTATAGCGTACAACTGTGATACCGCAATGTTGGAAACTTCAGTTGTATTTCGCATGTGATGCGATAAATTTCGCCACACTATCATCTAGTAATTATTCGCGCCTAGAATCATGAAAATAAGACATACAAACTTTATGAGCTCTGAGTGTGATTTAAAAAAAAACAATTTTAATAAAAAAAAACAACCGTCTTCAAAAACTAAAAAGTGAAAAATTACTTTAGCTTAGGAAGTCGGCGGCTTTGGTTGTGTTTGTTGTTTTGTATTGCCACCGACTTCCAAAGTTAAAGTTATTTTTCACTTTTTAGTTTTTGAAGGCGGTTGTTTTTTTTTATTAAAAGTTTTTTTTATTTTTTGCTTTTAAGTGTCAACTTCCTGTCATTCAAATCTATGAAGGAACTGTCATACTACGTAAATTAACGAGACACCACTAAAAAGTCATAAGAAAGCAGAATATGCGATTTCGTTTACTTGAATGAGAAATTTTCAAATACTACTGTATACATCTGTGTAACCCTTTTGAGTGTACAGGCGTAATGTTATGTTGCGTGATGGTGTAAACAATGCTTAGATATGCTATAGTAACAATCGCGGTTAATCTGCTGTTGTTTATTGAAGAGTTCCCCCGATTTCTACAAGATCCCATAATCAGATATTGAAATGGTGACAATGGGACCACACGGGAAGCACCAGCTTTCAAATAAAAAAAAGAATCATGACAATCGGTTCACCCAGTCGGGAAATTCGAGGTAACAAACATAAAAAAAAAACATTCGAATACCCGATAACCTCCTCCTTTTTTTGAAGTCGTACAGTGTGACCATGTGACATTCATCTTCAATGAAAATACATAACTTAAAAGAACCAAAATGAAAGATAAATCTATAATCAACATTTATAAATGTAGATTAGTTGTTACTACCTTATGATTAACATAGCCAATTTTTTGTATCAACCAAATTACAAATCATTACAATAGCGGCTAAGACGATACAGCCAAAATTACAAAACATTACAAAATCGGCTAGAACGATAAAACGAAATTACAAATCATTTTGACTGCGGCCTTAATTACTATAAATTCATGAGCGAACCTATTTTCTTCAATTCTTCGGAAGAAAGACGTCCAATAACGAAGATAAATGACTAAGGGAATAATTTAGGCGTTTAATACTATTCCTAAGGCAAGGGGCTGGAGGCATCTAACCTAACAGTGAGGCGTTATTAGATTCTCGAATCTCTACGTATTTGCTTTATGCGGGTATAGACACGAAGATAGATGCCTCAGTAAATATGAACATCCTAGAAGATCTATTTTTGTACTTTGTAATTCTAAACTAAAAACCCGCCTTCTAAAAACTAAGTAGTAACAGATTTATTAACCGGTTTTTGGAGGCTTTTATCAACACAAAAATGAAAGAGTTATGTTTTCATATCGAATTCATTGAATTCAGGGGTGCTACCAAAATGTAATAGTTAGTCTTTTTTTACTCGGCACAATAATCCTGCCCGCGTCTTCGTTAAGTTATGTCTTTGGTCACTGCTTCGCTCTCCTGTCTCGTAGAGTGATATTATAAAGCCTATGTTACTCAGGAATAATGTAGCTATCTCTTAGTAAAAAAATAGTTTAAATCGGTCCAGTAGTTTCGGAGCCTATTCGTTACAAACCAACAAAAAATCTCCTCGTTATAATATTAGTTTGATAGTTAGATGGGTATGCTCTTGATTCTAGTTTAGGTCAGAGGTGACAAAGACAAAGTCGACGATGGAGTGAGCTACTCGAGATTTTATAAGTTGTTTGGAATCATTAGGAATTTGCCGTTTACAAACATATAAACACACATACTTACACACCTCGACTCGGAACGACTACCTACTGTAAGTCATACAAATATTTGTTCCACACAGGAATTGACCTCTTAACACACAGCACTACAGCGAATGGCTCAGCCAGTGCGCCATACGTGTCTAATTGCGTTACGTTTACTCTGCGCGTTCACGCTAAGCCTTCTGAACCCGCATTCAATCGCGTGTCGTAGCGCTTTGTAACGCTACGATGCTTCGCGTAGCACACTGGCACAGAGATAGGCTACGTGCATAGCAACACTAAACACGAATACGCACGTAGCCCTGTACGTTGCTAGGGTTGCGGATTTTTTTCACTGCGGTCCTGGAATGCAAAGGGCATCAGGAGGAACACGGATGGGTTTTTGTCAGTAAGAGTCTGACACTCTCTTCCACCCAGAGCAGAAGAAGGCATTTGATGATTTACCATCCCTAACAAAAAAACGATAGTAATATGTTCCTCCCCTCTTTGTTAACATTTTTTTATCTGTACCAAACCTTCTGGTTACGGAGTTATTGAAGATCAAAGTTCCAACTATTTTAAGTTTCTTTATGAAAATAAGTTTTAAATGTTCTAACTAAGCTTTATATACTCCCATGAACCCTATACTGTTGTATGTACCCGTAAGTATAAATCACAATCCGTGACACCTTAACCAGTTATTAAAAAAAAAAGTTTTTCCCAACAACGGACATTCTTGTTTAATACGAGTATTACTTAGTTTGATGGGAAATAAGCGAAGTATATGTGATGTCTTTTTACACTCCGTATAATTAAAGAAGGAATATTACCATGTTTTATTCTTTTTACTTTCTTATAAAAGAATTCATAATGAAAGTTACTATGATCACTGTATTCTTTGAACTTTGTACGTGTTCTATGCCATCACGTATTCATAGCAGAAAATAAGTAGTAGTCATACGCTTTATAAGAAGTTGATTACTTTCATCAAAGAGCTACGTTCGACTATAAAACATTGCGTGTTTCTCTGGAACAGTTTATAATCATCCAATTATGTATTTCTTTTGCTTTGTAGCTTACTATTTCAAATCATTATGACGTCACAGAAGGCTTATTATAGCTTGACCTGAGTGAAGCAGTTATGTTAGTTATTAGCTTGTTTTTGCCCGAGTGCCCCTTTCTGTTTTATATTGCAGATTATTACGTTGTATTAGATCAAACGAATAAGAAGCTTCCTCCTGTCTACTTATGACAACAAATTGGATGGCCAATCTGTCTGGCGTTATGATTAAGTACAGTAATATCCGCTTTGACCCTTCATTGGAGTGGTTACTCAAACATTTGTATAGTTGTATACGTTTTATAAATGGAATCATAAATTCGTGTATATGATTTACTTCATTGTGGGGCAAGCTAGTATTGAAAAGTTGGATTTTATAAGAAGTGCTGCCATAGTTCATGTGGTTTTTACAGCCTTTTCTGGCTTCAGGAGAGGTCGTTGTTTCTTATATATTATATTTTCTTCATCAAACGTAAATGACAAAAATAGTAGCAGCCTTTTACTGTTCCACTTTCCTACTTACACAGAGAAGGCACGAGCATTGAACACCAAGCTTGCTCCAGGCGGACTAGCGATTTCAGACTTACATTTACCTAAGCTCAGGTTTCCTTAGTGTTTTTCTTTACCGATGTTCTTGATTGACTTACAAAGTACATGTGAATTCAAATTGCTACTTGCCTCGTACCGAACCTCTCATGCATTTCTTTTTTTTTAACCTCATTGTGTTGTTGTGCAAGCAAGCCGACCGCCCATATGATGTTAAGTGGCCACCTCTGCCTATAGACGTCTGCATTAGCAGGGGCTTTGCAAATGCGTTGCCATCTCAGAGACCAAGTTAAAATGTCTCATGTGCCTGTAATTTCACCGGCATAAACACCCTTCTAACCGGAACACAGCAACGCTGCTTTGTGGCAGATATAGGCATGGTGGTAGTACTTCCCCGGACGAGCTTCTTCACAAAGAGCTCTACTACTACTAAATAAAAAGCGGACGCCTTTACTACATTATGACCAAACGCACGACACTTAAACCTACATTAATAAATCACTACATACGTTAACATGAAGGCCACCTTTTCCACCATCTAAAAGTTTAAAAACATGTCCCCTTTACCTGAGTCGAGTCGATAGATCGCCTAGAATCCTAGATGTTTATCTTAGGTAACCTTTTTGCTAAAAATCCTCTGAATTCTAGTATGTAATGTACAGTGTAATGTTCGTTCCAGCGTGCAAATTGACGTCGGCTGTTAGTAATGACGGTTCGTACCGCTTCTTTTATAAAAACTGTCTTTTTAGGATCCGGGCCAAATGTGAGATTTTCAACTATGTGTTTACTGCTGTGCTGAAATTGAGTGTTATGTTGAAACGACTGCAGTTATTTATTACTTAGATGTCTCGTTGTCGCAAGCGTGTCCGCTAAGTCCTGGGTGCAGGTCGGGCAAAAAGTGTTATTGGGTTTATCTCATTCTCCATTAGGAATATCTTAGTAACAGGATTTGAAAGATGGCGGTGTGACACCCCCGTGTCGCGAAAATTAGGTACAGCCGTAGGTCCTGCGCTTGATCTCCTCGAGTGTGTCGGTTTGCCGACCCATCGAATGAGAATGAGGGAAGAGCGAGTACACCTGTGTTTGAGCACATAATCGTGTACTATAATTATCTCCTGCGTAGTTGGCTAGTGTCAGTGGAAATTGGACGCCGTGACCGAAATTCGGTTCGGTGGGCAGTTGCAATCTAGACTAGGTTACATGTTCAATTGAAACTTAGATTAGGTAAGTTCTGAAGCAGGTGTAGAGACAAAATGTTTAGCAATCCTGTCGTACTATCGCAGACTAGGGACTGGCAGAAGAAACAATCTCGGACAATTACCGTAAACCACTTTTCACCCTTATGCTCTTTATAATAAGATTGAAAAATGGTAAACCGCCATTGTCCTCAGTTGCAATTCCGCGACTTATAGTTACTACTAACTGTATATGTAGACTAGTTTCTGCCTTGCCACTTTTATCGCGTCAAAATTGATACATTAGTAAGATTGTATCTTATGACACTCAGCAATACTGTTACATTTACATTCGACAACTACAGAGGAGTTGAAGCAATCGCCTTGGCCGAAAACGGTCGGATCACATCATCACATTTACATTAGTGAAATATTTTTGTTATCGTACCAAAACTTTCAAAGATTACTGAAATAAATAAACAAAATTTATCTCTTTATAATATTATATTTAAAGATAAGATTTATCCTGCTAAGTCCAAAGACTACTTTAAGAAAAGAGGATTACTCACCTCATGTCTAAAAATAAAAAATCTTGAAGAATATTTTTCTCTCTTTGGTTTATCCTCTAAACTCCGTCTCAACTATCTTCAAAAGACATTAAGGTGAACTTAAACAAAAGGAAACTTCGATATATAAAATCGACAATCTCTTTGATCAACTCGAGTGTTATTCTATTCTCTGTCTCATCAATAGAAAGTTTTCATTTGTTAGAAAATTTTAGAAGAATTATCCACTTTTGGTATTAACTTGGTGTTTGTTTTCGACGCTATAGAAGATGGATGTTTAATTTGTTATATTTGCTTTAGATCGAACACATTAGATAGGTATGAGGTACGTTAGTAGATCAATATTATTTTTCTTTCTTTCTTTCTTTCTATGCTCTTTCTTAATTAGTTACTACCCCGCAATTTCTTACGCGTGAGTATCGGTAATCTGGGGGATTTCTTTTTTTTGCGGAACGCTGACTAATTGTGTAAAGTAAAAATCTGAATATGTCTTATCAAAACAGGTTATTAACTGGCTATTTTGAAGGTCAGCCAGAACAAATATGGCTTATATTTTCTCGATACTTCGTACCTATGCAATTAAAACTAAGTCACATTATTGTTAATCCCTATAGGTACATACGTGAAAGGCAGAATGAGACAGATAATAATATTATTATCATCTAATCTGTGTTTATAGGTTTAGCCATTACTATTTCCTTGTCTCAAACTAATCAATAATCCCGGCAGCCGGAAATTCCCGATAACTGTACACTATGACGTTTCCCCCCCATTAGATATGACATTAAGACAGATCATTAGTAACAATTAACTGCTATGTATTATTGTTATGTACACGGAGAAGACAGGTGACCGGTAACATCTTGTTAACAAGATTTGGTGAGTGGGCAAAGTTGACGCTAGTCAGTTTTCTTTTATATATCTGTTTTTATTTATAGATTGAAATGCCGAGGGCCATCAGCCCAGCGTTTCTCATACAAACGAGCTTCAAATCTGGGGAAGTACCAATAAGACTTTTTTTGGGTATATTATTATGTACTTTCTGAGGGCTGGTGCAAGAAAAGAATATTTGAAGGGACAGTTGCAGGCTAGATAAAAAAAAGTACTTTCTAAGTTTATCTTGTCCACCATTGATTATTATAAGTCTGAAATCGCTCGTGTTTTCTCTATAACAGAAGAGGCCTTTGTTTTGCAATGGTAAATAATAGGCTGGTATTATTATTGGATTTATTGTGTGAAGAATGATATGAAAGAAAAGGGAGTCAAAAAAGGAAGGAAAAAGTGAAGTTCACAGCATGTTCACAGGGTGGAATAAATGAAGAGAATGTGTTCCGCCGACCCCAAGTAACATATGACGTGGGCAGGAACATGATAAATGATGATTAAAATTAAATTCTAAGTGATATTGCTCCAGCTAAATACTTATCTAATAAAAACCCGTATCAGTACTTCTATGTATCTGTGGGGATTCGGTGATGGTAGTAACTTGAGCTGTTTGTGCGGTATAGCACATACGATGGCCCATCTCACATCGTACCCTGCGTGCCTTAACAGCTGCACGCAGGAAGATTTAATGGCTGCCACCGACAACGCAGTCAAGATGGTCAAATTCTGGGCCGGAACAATATACGATATAACTCTAAAGAGCAGAAGAAGTACTCTCAGTTACTCATTCAAATAATCAAACTGGCTTTTGGTATTGATTGTCAATTAATATTCAAAAGTCTTAGTTCCTCTACCTTAAATTTCCTCGAGTTTCTGTCTAATTAGAGTACTTAACTAATTACTTCACATAATTAAAGACACTATAATTGCCAGTTACAATAGACTAAACATTTTGAATGATTGTTATTCCTACTAAGCTCAAAATAATGATGTAGACATTTATTTAGCTGTATTTCATTTAAGGAAAAATGTAATTAGGTTCTTATACATTTCAAGATTTTTTCAGTAATATTTTTTTTCTGTTTTCCGTTTAATTATGGTACTTAGAATATTGTTTGCCGGAAACTTTACCTTAAAAAATGTTTTCCTTGTAATTTCCTTGGTTTTATAAATGTTTTTTTTTTGAGATAATTAATGCTTGTGTACTTTTGGAAATGTGTTTTTATTGTAAACTAGGCTTATACCCGCGGCTCCGGTTGCACGAATGTCGGTTGTCACGAGATTTTTAAAATGCTGATCTTGAGCGTTTTTATTTAGTTCAATTAATAAGATTAGACATGCAATACAATAAAGCAATTAAAAAAAAAAACTGTTATACAAATCTTGTACTCTTAATTACGAACACAACAAAAAACAAAAAACAGCCATACCAGACGAGCCATTCTCAAGTGATAATCTTTAATACATGCGGTAACTGGTTTCTATTTACTTAGCTTGATTTGTAAATGTGCAATGCATTTAGCTTTAACAAATTCACTTTAATTCATACTACAGTTACTCCAATCGGAATTTCAAACAAACAAAACTCACCAATATCAGCAAAAAGATTTAAAAAAAAAACAAGTACTGCTGCCAACACGTGAAAACAACGCTTTATAATCTTCACTTTAGCAATCTGTTGTGTAAAACCAGACAGGCTTAAGTAATATATCGTCTTATACGCGGTGTTCCTCTTGATTAATCGTTCATGCATCAGGTAGTATACTACAATGTACTGCTATACAGCTTACGGGAAATGATCTTAGTCTTTTGTTAAAAACAAATGCGATGCGAAAATATTAGTAGCTAATAATAAAACATGTTTTTTTTAATTGATCAACATTACTATTCCTTATTTAGAAAATGTAAGATTAAAAAGTAGATGTTTTATCTTACCTAGATTTTTTATAAATGTGAAAGTTGGACTGGATTAATGTTTGTTGCTCAATCACGCCAAACGGCTAAACGAAGCTGGATGGAATTTGACACACATATAGATTGTAGTCTAGAACAGCACATGCTGGCTTGCAATTATGTACGATTTCCGAAGTCTAAAATCATTATTATCAATTTTGATGCGGGACAAGTCCAGGGCAGAAGCTAGAATTAGTTTATGGTTATCTAAACAAAATTAATAAGTAGGAAGGAACTGCAAGGGCACTGGTTAAAGGTCACATGCTTCAGCAACCTGGGCGAGACGACTTTTTATTCAAATGCTCAGTCGAATTCCATAACTGATTCGAATTTAAAAAATACTCGTAATATGCGATTCGGTTTTGTTATATTAGGCCTTTATTTGCCCCCGCTCGGAATGTGAGCACGTTATTTCAATAGGATTACATCGCATTGTAGAAAAGTCTGTCTTTCTATTCAAATAGAAAAGTTGGAGCTCCGCATCACGTAAAGCTACACCTGGTACTTTTTAAAGTGACTATAGTACTTAGGTACTCCTGTTAACCTAAGCTAAGCATTTTATGTCATTTTTAGCCTCCTGTTCACCTGTATATCCATATAAGTATCATACCATATAATATCCTGTATATTCATATCTGTGTAGGCTCGTTCCAGGCGATAATATTAGTAACCGTTTTTTCGTAACATATGGCTACATATTACGTTGAACCGCACAGTTCTGCCTCGCATCACTCAGCACGATAAGTAACGAACGATTTGTCAAAAACGAAATAAACACATGCTATTAAGTGCCTGCCGCAACAAGAAAACGTGTCCACAATTTCTAAAAGCATTCCTTTTATTTGCGAACAGTATCATTAGCAACAATATACGGGAGAAAGACGCAAATATATTGCTGTGCGCGTCTTTATTGCTTCCTGTGATAAATGGTGATAAGTATAAGACTAGGAGGCACTCTGATGGTGTGGCTAATGTGAATTGTATCGTATATTGTTGTTAGTATGGAAGCTTTTACTCTGATTTGAGAGTTATTCGACTGTTTCTCGCCCCATTGTATTATGTATAGTCGTGAAAGGGTAAAGTGTACCGTTGCATAATTTATAATCAGCTAATGTAAAAGTTATACTAAAGTACACGTTGGGTTTTCCGCCCCAATCAATCGATGAGTTTACCGGCTTAGTTTATGCATACTAGGGATAAAGTTCTTTAAAAAGGGTTTGGTATAGACATTGATTTTAGCCAGTTTGTCAACAAACTGAAGGCCACTTTTACTAATTAAAAACATAGTTGCAATCTCATTAGAATGTCAAAAATGTTGCTTAGGTAGAGGCATTTTTGACTAATTGAAACTGAGATTAGATTGCGATAGTTCGTCAATGTTTGTTAAATTAATTGCCCAACTGTTTGTTAACTGATGGGACGTGTCTGTTAAATACGGTACATCGCGCCTTCGCATTCGGCGACCAGATCGCAGCAGCCAGTGCGTTGTGGAATTTGCAAATGTAAATACTAAGTGAAATAATAGTAATGTGTTCAGTATAATAAGAAATATCTTATACGCTTGCAAATCATGGTAACCTGCAAATAATGTGACCTAGTCGTCGAATGCGGAAGCGCCTTCAGACAAAGTTTGACTTTATAGAATGTCGTCTTCTTGTTTAAAACCTTTGTAATAATCTCTTTCTAAAGCACAATAAGCAATATTAACACAACATAAGATGATTGTTTACAGTTGTACACCAACCATTGCGCGTTTTCCTCAAAATAGATAAAGTAGATGTTCAACAAAAGCGTCACAATACAAAGTAAAGTAGGGTGATTTATTTAGTTGTTTGCGAGAGAGTTGAAATGTGCATGTAGAGCACGTTCCTTGACAGTCGTTTCAAACTTTATTTTTAAGGCGACTACCGACAAATACGCTTTGTACAAAAGTAGACTAGTCATATTTTAGGTCGTGAATTGAATCGCTTATTGTAATTAAATTTTATGAAATTTTGTTGGTAGGATAAAACCACCAAAAGAAATATAACGGGTGTTAAAATACACTTGTTCTTTCCATCATTGCAATATTTATTTTTTGTTCTGGAACATTTTGTAGGAAGCTTCTGATTTCGGAGATATTGAAGAACAAGGTTACAATTCAAATGTATAAAAATAAAATCACAACGTTAAAAATGCGTTACAATGCGCGGGACCATATAAACAGTGATTTTTCACAAAAAATAATAATATAGTTTTTCAGCCATCATTTTATCTTTCATTAAGTATTTTTTAACGCAGTCTCTGAATGTTTGCTAATTTGTAAATCTAGTTTCTCTCTAACTGAATTATTATTAATTGTTTATGAGAAAATTTAAGTCACATACATACATCACGCCTGTATCCTCCGCTGGGTTAGGCAGAGGTGTACCTAAGTACACCCACAGTTTGCCGGTAAGTTTAGGTCCCATGTAGGTAATAGGGGCGAGCCTATTGCCAAAATTAAAGTTGTTACACTATAATCATTTTTAATCAGTCAAATCAGTTATTTAGTACTTATTTTGGTCTGGAAGTGAGGTCAAATAATGCAAGGTATCAGTACCTTGCATTATTTGACCTACATCACTAGTAAAATGTACCTACAGTCAGCTGTAGGTACATTAAACTGGTGAAAAGACTACCAATGTAAATTGAAGTTTGGTAGTCTCAGGAACTAAATAACAGCTAAATCAATATTGCAGAATAGGTGAAACCGAAAGAGTTAAGTCAATCGAAAAGCAATAGTCTGTAGGAAATAAAGAAAATAGGTTTGTTTGATTTTAACCGTCCGTCAGCAATACCACTGTTTCAGGCAAAATTCAATCACACGAGAGTTCGGACTATAACGCTTTCATAGGCATTTTTTGGTTGCCGCTGTGGTGAGCAAGCATCAGCACAAAGCACTGAGTTCAACGCTTTATTTACCGAATGCAGTGAGGTTTTATTTAGGGGTATTCAATAGATACGTCATCTGTTTCTAAGGGCCTCCGCCCACGACCGATTTTTTTGGACCGATAATCGGGCAGAAAAACGGGCCCGTTTCTTCAAAAATTTCAACGCCCACGACCGTGTTTTTGTCGGTGACTTTCGAGGGAGGAGCTTAAATAGCGGTCAAATTTTAAATCGCAACTTTTATTTGACAGAGTTACCGATAGTATAAAAATAACGTTAATAGATTTAAGGTTATTTAAGTTACAATTTATCGTTAAATTATTTATTGACGATATTTTTATCGTTTTTTTTAAACAATTGATCCTTCTAAGATGGAATTAGCGCAGGACGGAGGTGTGGCGGGTCGCCCACCTTAGCGTCGCGCTAATGTAGTGCCTAACAATACTTTGCCCGATTCTTACGAATGAGAATTATACACGCTTACTTTTACATCGTTCTGAAATCAGAAGCCATGAGATCCATCATAGTACCTAACAGAAGCTATTGGCACTATTATTTTCGATAAATAACAAAAATAAATAAAATAACACGAACATTTGTGAAATAGTAAGAACGCGAAGTAACGCTTCCTTGCAGTCAAGGCATATTTGTGTGAAAACCTTATCGACTATTATACATGCGTAAGGTAGCCTTTAAAGAATACATTAATCGATCAGACAGGAGCGCTACTAACATTTAACTCGAATTAACAAAAAAAAAGTGACGAATTTCCAACATCTTTGAGACGTCTTAAAAAAAACACGCAATAATAACTATTACTCGACTGGAGTTCCAGTGTTTCAGCTGCAGAACGATGTAAAAGTAACCGTATATGTTATTATTAGACCTGGTAATCGAACCCACGACTTCACGCTGATCAGACGCGCTTTGCGACCACAAGCCCAATATAGTTAGTCAGTGACAATTAATATAAACGTACAAAACGGCAACTTACCTAATTTAACGGTAAAAATAACGATTAATTCATATTCTATATTAATGTTAATTAACATTATATTACTGGTAATGTTATCAAATAACGTTTTTATAAAGTTACTTTTTTCAAAATTTTCGAGTTCATGGAAATTAACGTTATGTAACGATTATTATTTTTAGATTTCATAACGTTAACAAGCCCTGGATTTAAGTCATTACAATATTTAGCAAGCTTAGTCGTTGAAAACGAATGTTATTTTCATTCTTAAGAATTTATTAAATTCGTTTGATTATATATTATTTTTTAATCCATTAACGTTATTTTTATATTAACGGTAACTCTGTCAAAGGTAATTTTATAAATATTCACCGGTATTTAAAACCCTGCGTAAATCAACACAATATTATTTACTTATTGAAATCACAGACGATTAATTTAGAAAAAATTGATTTACCATATTATTAATAAATAAATAAGCTTTTTAATAATAAATTATTGTTATTATTCAAATGCTTCAAACTCATAAGTACTAACTTAACATAACACCACAATTGTACACTTAATTCGCAATAACTGCTTTTGACTTTAGACTTTTGACTTTAGCAATGACACAACGTTCTTCCCTAGTAAATCCATGACGCATAGGGTAAGTGCCCCAGTGAATGAACACACCCCAGTGAAATAACAAATCCGAGTATTTTCCAAAAAATAATAAACTAAGATATTACCTTCTACCCAACGCAGTATTTTTTTTTTGTAATTGCTGCTCTTTATTCTAGCATAGTAACAACATCATGTATTGCGATACTGTTCGTTTTAAAATGACGAGCGTTTAAAGTTGGCAGTGCTGGTGTAAATTTTCTTTGTTCGGGCAAGAATTTAGGACTTGGGTCAGACGCAAATTTTTTGATATCACTTTGCAGCCGTAATTAAGGTATGTACTATAAGTTATTTATAAATTCGAGTAATGGGTAGTTATAATATATGTATCAAATCAATTTCATTGCAATTTTAGCTAGTTTTAAGTAAATTATTGAGTGTTCCAGCATTGGCATTAAAAAACGTTTGAAATCCAGTGAATAAACGACCGTTAATTCACTGACCAATCGTTAATTTCATGAAATCTAGTGAATGAACTATAACATTTTCATCATGTTAAAATATAAGCTTTCGTCATAAAAATGTAACCAATAAATAAATGAATACCACATTTTGAGTTAGTAATCATTATTTTAGAGAACGGAGAACTAACAAATAGATCAAAGCTCTGAGACTCTAACTCCCAAGCTCATAAAGGAAAGACGGGAACGGAACGGGCAGTCTTCAGTGGGTGCAGGTTCAGTCGGAATAAGCTCGGCTTATAAGGCAGATCCTGAAATCCATCAAACGCGACACACCTCAAATGCTGACGAAGCTGGAGACTAACGATGGCAGGATCATCTTGTCTAAACTAGAGCTTTTAAGGGAGGTAGAGAAGTTCTAAAAACCCGTCTCTAGTCCAACAAAAGACCCAAGAGCTAGACTGACCTGACACTACACCGATGAGTTCCCGGACGTCAGCCTATATGAGATAAATATGGCTTCTTAACAACTTAAGGACAACAAGGTGCCGGGGTAGACGGAATCACTTCTGTACTACTGAAGAGGCCTATGTCCAGCAATGGACATCGTTCGGCTCATATCATGATGAATTGATTGTTGACGTTGGCTAGGCTTATGAAGGTATATAATGATTAAGTAAGAGATTGAAGGCTTACACTTTGTTAAAAAAAAATGATTGTAGCAGATTTAGAGGCTAAGGATTTATGTTCATTTATTTATTCCATTTTGAACTGCATTGGATATAATAATAAGGATTTTTTGTAACTATTAATTAAACAAAAACTTGTGTTCATTCACTGGGGTTTTAGGGTATTTTTCAATATATTGCCAAATATATAAAAAAGTATACATGTTATGTCGTAAAATCAAGTTAAAAAATATTCTTTAGTAGACATAGATTACCAAAATATAAAACCGCATACTTTAGAGGCAATATAATGTAATGATTTTTTGGAGTCTGAGGATTGCTTAAGTGTTCATTCACTGGAGCATTTACCCTATTTTCTATTTTTCACCGATAATCGGCGGCCAGGATGCGTAGATTTTGTTTTTGGACCGTTTTTTTCTCGGCCGTGGGCGTTGATGTACTAGAATCCATACGTTCCATTCTCGCCGAGAAAAAATCGGCCGTAAAAAATCGGTCGTGGGCGGAGGCCCTTATAGTAACAGTTTTGAATATGGAACAAAATTCGCTGAGGAAAACATGTGGCTAACATTTTTTTCTTTTTTTGCAGAATGTGTCTGAGTCCAGGAAGGCGTTACATGGAGTTATGTAAAAAGGTAAGCTTCTTTTATAGAAATATTACTGTATAATAACTTCTCTTTAGCTTTATGTGTCAATGCCGGACATGATAGGTTAAACTAACTAACGGTTGGTATCGTAATTCGATAATCGTAATCGTATCATAATCGAGCAGGTCTCGGTAATTAATGTCTTGGTAATTACAACACTGAGACATAGAATCAGTTCTTTTATAACATGTCATCTAATAGTCTTTTTGTGTTACACTTTATGGTCGGGACGCAAACTTTTACCATTGATTTAGTACCTCTATTGTTTTTAGACCTACTGTTAAACTTTTTTCGTACAACACTTAACTTCACCTCAGGATCAAAATGTATGGAACAGCCGATTCTTTTTTTAAAATCGACGAATGTTTTATCTCTCACACAGGCAGAATCTCACACAGACAGACACACATCGAAACCCACAGACACGCGTCTACAGAATACATGGTAAAAGATAGCGACACAATATCCCTTCCACTGTGTATTTATATCAATACGGCAACGAGTATCGAAACGTTTAAAAGCCGCTGGCTATGCACCATAAGTCAACCCAAACCAATCCGAGCAAATCCCAGTTCAGGCATCACTACCCTTTGGTGTCACGGGAACAACATTTGGTACGTGCTCGGGTTACGATGACGCTTGTCAATTCGTTGCAACAGCGCAAATCGCGCAAAATGTGTGCAACAATATTTATTCATGTCAGCGGTGACGGGTTTGGTCAATAAAGTGATGTGTGAATTGCCTTTTAATCCTTTGAATTATTAGTTAGTGGGAGGATTTTTACAAGCTTTTATTTACTTTTTATTTACCTGTTGAATTTTTACGTGATTATAAATTTGTAGGGTACGGAATGATGTATAGTTTTTAAAGAGAAAACTATTGGTAGGTCCAAAACTTATGGAATTGCATCACTAGCACGCTAATGTGACCTTATGACTACCTATTCTTTTTATCAATCTGATCTGTCCCACTCCGGAACTAAGACTTCTCTTTAATTTTACCATCTTTTGCGATTCCTGGCTTTATTTTTCAGTTATGGATATATTTTTCCATTTCGCCCAATCATCTCCTTCTTGGCCTCTCACGATCCTGATGTACCATCTCAGGGTAAACCAGGTACGCAGCAGACGTTACGTCAGCTATTGTTATTGTTTTATATAACTACTAGTAGGCGTAAATTATTTGTCTGACAAGCAAGATCGCGGTAAGTAGTTGCTCACACGCCAATAACTCTCTACAGCCTAATATATTATTGTACTCTCCCACGTCGCCAACACAGTCTTCATAAACAATTTATCTTTATGGTATTTGTACATAAAATTCATTATGCTTTGACACTGACACCATAAAAAGGCTTTTTACCCCAGTAGAAGATTCAAAACGATTAGAATTTTACTTTCATTTATAGCCAAGGGCTAAAGTTCAAATAACAAAATTCTCTTCAGGAAATGAGCAAAATCGTGATCCTATTGAACGAAGATCGTGTTGATATTATCGTATTATAATTTATTCGGCTTTTTTATTAAAATTTCGGCCTCTAGGGATTTTTGGAGTAGGCTACTTAAATCGAGGCAAATCATGAAAATATTTATCTCTAGCTTCTTACTCGTGACTTCAGAATTAATCCAAAGTCAAAATTTAGCCCACGGGAACACAAAAACGGGATAAAAATAGTCTTATGTGTTAAGCTAGATCAATTTCTATATGTGTGCCCAGCTATTTCCGTTCAGTCGTTTAAGCGTGAAGGAATAACAAACATCCATTCCATTCTCATACACAAACTTTTGCATTCAATAATAGCAGTCGATTAGAGTTCCAATGCGATTTAGAGAAACTTAACTGAATATATATTTTTGATGATAGAAAACCATTTATTAACTTTTCAATTTTAATACATAAAACCTATAAAAATAATTTCTGCAGGGAATCATAATAATGAAACCAAATCCGTTATCTTTGCAATCCTTTACAAATAAAATAAAAACAGTAATGCTACTTTTAATGTGCTTTTCTACATCGAGCCCGGGTCAGGATTCGCTACGTTACCAAATATTATTTTAGGATTGTAATTCGGCGTAAACTGAGGTTGAATTTGAAAGAACTTTTCCAATGTTTTTTGACTATTTTCGTTTGCAAAAACGATCCGAATAAAAAAAAATAAAACGCAAAGCGACTGCGCTGCTTAATTTAACTAATTGAATACCTACAGTCCGAGGGGTAAAAAAGTTTAACTGAAAAACACGACCCGTTTTGGCTGCCCTACAGTTCGTTTTCCCCGGTCCGCGTCACCTCAGTTCCACACTAATTAAGTGTCACTCCGGATTTTAGATTCCAAAGAAATACTTAAGTGTTTGCAGAAATTGCAATTATATTTTTTTGTAATTTTATTCTAAGTACGAACCCGAGAGAAGTCGAGAGGGCTATGTTCGGGGTTTCTCTGCGAGATCAAATCAGCAGAAGATCTAAGGTAACTGACATGGCTCTCAAAATTGAGAAACTCTAGTGGCTACAGGAAGGGGAAATAGCTCGCAGAGTAGATAGCTGTTAAGGTCGTAAAGGCAGATTTAGACAGGGTCAGTGCACAAGTCAGTTGTCGGCGCCAGTGCCCGCGCCTTGACTGACTTCTAAATATTCATGTGTGAATTTACAAGTCAGCGCTGACTTCCCGCCACTGTACTGACTTGAAATCTATTGATACGGGGTTTTTTTCGGGTCAGCGCTGACTTGTCTCGGTCTTGGCGCCATTCACTGACCCTGTCTAAATCTGCCTTAAGGCTATCGAGTGCAGACCACGCACTCCACGAGGTGAACCGACGACTTGGTAAAGGTCGCGAGAAATCGCTGAACGCTATCAGCGTAGGACCGGTCATTAATTGTAGCTATCTTTAGGGAGGCCTACGTACAGCAGTGGTAGTCGTTGGGATGTTATGATTATAATGATAATAACCTCGAACCTCCTTTTGACAACCAGTCTGACAACCAGTCTAACCAAGAGGTATCATGTTGCCCAGTTACTGGGTTGTGGAGGTCAGATAGGCAGTCGCTCCATGTAAAACACTGGTATTCACCTGCATCCGGTTAGACTGGAAGCCGACCCCAACGCAGTTTGGAAAATGGCTAAGCAGATGATGAACCTCGAACCTCCTTTCAAGATCTAACCGATATAAAAAACACTTTTCGTGTGTTGGAACAAAGACGATCAAAATACACTCTAAGGTATTTTTTTCTGAATAAAAATTCGAGGCAATAAGATATTTTTAGAGTCGGTATGCTTAGTTAAATATTCGAATATTCCAAAACGTTTTTACAAAAAAAAAAACGAGAATTTTATACTTCCAATATTTAAATGGGTTAAAGAATTGAGAAATAACATTTTTGTTATGCTTTTTTCCTTTAGGTTTACAAAGAATGGCTCAGAGTATATTTCTTGCTTATTATTATAGGTAGGTATTGGTTGATGATAAAATTAAATAAGGCATATCATTTTTATACTTTATCACCAGAAGATGAAATGATAACTTTAAAAAAAGCTGTTAACTAAAAAAACAAACTGTAATTGGGTTTTTATATCAAAAATTTTACAGTAGCGCTTCGGTTGAAGGCGGCGTCAGTTTTCGAGCCTGAAATTTACACATAATTGGCAAAATGTTGATGTACCTACTATAGGTACACGTTTGCCCAATCCTTCGGGGAATACAGGTGTTATCGTCTCCTAAAACTTGAAGCGGTTTACTTAGAAAGTGTACTCATTATTAAAATATCTATCTAAAGTTGTCTTGAGTTAATAATGTTATATGGTTCAACTTGAGGGTATAACTGCCAAAACGAGCGAGCCGACTATTTCTCAATAATTTTGTCAATTACGTCAAATTGTTTCAGTAATAATAATAATAATAAATCCGCAGGGCAGCTTGTGGCGAGCTGTTGGGCAGTAGCGACCCCACGGACCTGACCTCCCGGGAGAAGTCTTGTTCTTCATCTCTGGCTTGCCTTTATTGGCCGGCCGGAGTGAACACTGACGAGGAACAGAGCTCCCACCTCTCTCTTGCCTTCATTGGCCGGTTTGAGTGGAGAATCGCAAGAGCATTCGTGTTCGGAGGAAGGAAGTATTTCAGTAAGGTGCTGGTAGGGATCTTGACCGTACTTCCGGGATTGTCCTGATAGCCGTGAAATACCTCTCCACTCCTCAAGCACCTCAGTCTGTGTTGCCCTCTTGTCGCTACGTCACTACGTGCTAGCGGCCGTTTTAGGGGGCCCATTTATCGAGTGTGCTAGTCACCCCCTGCCATTTTATCTTTGTCATAAAAACATTGATTGGCAGGGGCCATAGTCCTTCCATAGTGTCAGGAAACCAGTCCATTTTAGTCACCCAAACCCATAGCCCTATTCTTAGTTTCCATATTCTGTAATAGTCCTGCGCCAGCCGGGGATTGTCCTTGGGTGCATTTGCATAGTGCAAACAGGGATAATTGTCGGCTGGTGTTCCATTTCATTGTAAAGCCATGTAAGGGGCCTCTGCGAGTTGGCTTCGGCTCCTCGTACGCCTTCCAAAGGTCCGGGACCCTAGGGTCCCGAGATAAGTTACCAAATAATAATAAATCCGCAGGGCAGCTTGTGGCGAGCTGTTGGGCAGTAGCGACCCCACGGACCTGACCTCCCGGGAGAAGTCTCGTTCTTCATCTCTGGCTTGCCTTTATTGGCCGGCCGGAGTGAACACTGACGAGGAACAGAGCTCCCACCTCTCTCTTGCCTTCATTGGCCGGTTTGAGTGGAGATTCGCAAGAGCATTCGTGTTCGGGGGAAGGAAGTGTTTCACTAAGGTGCTGGTAGGGATCTTGACCGTACTTCCGGGATTGTCCTGGTAGCCTTGAAACACCTCTCCACTCCTCAAGCACCTCAGTCTGTGTTGCCCTCTTGTCGCTACGTCACTACGTGCTAGCGGCCGTTTAGGGGGCCCATTTATCGAGTGTGCTAGTCACCCCCTGCCATTTTATCTGTATCATAAAAACATTGATTGGCAGAGGCCATAGTCTTTCCATAGTGTCAGGAAACTAGTCCATCTAAGCTACCCAAACCCATAGCCCTATTCTTTGTTTCCATATTCTGCAATAGTCCTGCGCCAGCCGGGGATTGTCCTTGGGTGCATTTGCATAGTGCAAACAGGGACAATTGCCGGTTGGTGTTCCATTTCAGTGTAAAGCCTTGTAAGGGGCCTCTGCGAGTTGGCTTCGGCTCCTCGTACGCCTTTCAAAGGTCCGGGACCCTAGGGTCCCGAGATGCGTAACGTAATGAAAATAATAATAATAAATGTTTTATTTCCAAAAACTTAGTACTACTTTACAATGGTAATATGGCAACAGTTTCAGTAAAAGTATTGAGATTAGCGTCTGTAACCGAACTAGGCATAGCCTGTATTTCGGCTATCAGCACCGTTCCCCTCGAGTATTCAATATATAATAAAAGATGCCAAGCAGATGGAACTTGTTAACTTGGTAAGTACATTCAGTATATATGTTAAATGCCAAACATTACTATAAAGCAGTGACCACGTCCGTTTTTCATCAAAGGCTCGGCCGAAATCACCTCGATAAAATAAACCGTAGTTGTAGTAGCTCTTTGTGAAGGAGCCTATTTCTGCCGCAACGCAGCGTTGCTGTGTTCCGGTTTGAAGGGTATGGGTGCTGATGTAATTACAGGCACATGGGACATTTCAACTTTGTCTCTGGGATGTCAACGCATTTGCAGGGCCTCTGGTATTTCAGATGTCTATAAGTAGCGGTGAGCACTTAACATCAGGTGAGCCGTGAGCTTGTTTGCCATCCAACGACATAAAAAAACCGCTAGATAGCAGCGCGCCGCCCACGTGATGTCACCTTTTTCACGTGTCATTAAAAAAATATTTTAACGCATATGATTTAAAGCTCTAACTTGAATGGCAACTTATTTGCTTTGCAAAGCCGTAGTGTAATAGTGAACACATTTTATTTAAACAATAATAGTTTTAAGCTACCTACTAATAAAAGCGAAATCTTTCATCCAGAGTTTATGAGGTTATTCTTCACAGCTTATCGAATCCTCTTCTTTACGATGACCATAAAATGCATAGTGTACCACTTGCTATAACTCTCAACTTCCCAATAATAAAGAGAGATGAATAAAATATATTATTGTACTTAGATTTATTTTACAACCTTTTCAATAATGGATTTTGATGATAAGTTGATCGTTTTCATTCAAGACTCGATATTTAAGAATGAAATAGAATAGATTAAATCTGAACAAAAAAAAAACCAATTCATTTACCAAAACCCATTATAATTTACGTTGGCTTTTGTAATCATTAAAACATAAGCAGCACATATATAGATATTGTTCAAGCTTAATAGGATAATTAGAAAATTATTAAATTTAAGACTATGGCGTGATTCTGAAGTCTACGCAGACGAAATCTAGGGAAGAATCTAGTTTATAATGGACAGAAAAAACTTAACTATAAACTATACTAACTGTATTTAAAACTAAACTAAGCTAATAATTCCTTTAAGAGTATTTCTTTACTTCAATTCCAAACAACAATTTCCTAACTGCATGCTACAAATACAATAGTTCAGTCGATTTCTCCAGATAAGTATTTATTCAAAGCTAACTTTAAGCTTGAGTGGACTTACAATGGAGAAAACTATAGTTTGAGCGAATTCCCCTTACGGTGGTGGGTACTTATTTGTCGACCACTCAGCATTGGTCTTGGAGGTTGACCGAGATTAAATACAAAATTCTCTTTGTATTAATAGAATAGAATAGAATAAATTTATTCCCAATTAAATCATCATCCCAATCATCAAATAGTATTAATGGGTATTAAAAAAAAAAACGATCGCTATGGGACGAACCCTGAATTATGTAATATAGCTATGACGGCCATATTCCTGAGGAATACCTCAGGAATATGGCTGTCATAGCTATGTAAACAGATATTTTCCAATCCGACTGATATTACAGAAATTAATGCGTTAAACAAACAAATTTAAAAACTGTCCATCTTTTTTCTCAGCTCCTTACTTCTATTAATATACATTAAGTACTGTAAAGGTTGTTTACTGCTGCAACTTGGTTGAATTAGTTTTATTTCAAATACTTAGTCGAATTCCTTTTTGGAATTTAAATGTAATGGAAAAGAAACAGTTACAATATATGTCATTTATTTGGCAACCTTTGAGTCAGTGACATCATAGTGTAATTAATCAATAAAATTATGAAAACTTTCGTGCATTCAAATGTTATAGCCGTAAAAGTGAAACAAAGTACGTCCCGGTACCGTGTTCATATCGTAAGAGTGACCACAGTACCTAGTGTAAACATGCCAAATATTTGCATGTCGATATTCTTTCCACCGCGTCCAAAAAACACAAAAATAACGCATTCCCTTTTCAAATACAAAATATTTTCCAATGCAACATCAAATTGGTCCCGTATCAGTTCTACTATCAAAAATATACCAAACGAAAGGTTTCAATACATAACGCAATGCTGCGAAAGGCACGTAGTTACCTGCGAATGCCGAATGCATCGCGATCGTTTGCGTTTCGCTACGTTGAGTTGCAGCAACTGATACGAGCGCTGATGTAGATCGGGAAAATACGTGGGCGGTAAATGTATGGGTGCTTTAATGTGAACTAGCTACGCCCGCGAGTTCGTTCGCGTCAAAGTTGATATATTCCTACACGGGAACCGACCATTTTTCCGGGTTACAAAGTATTCTACGTGTAATTCTACACAAGCATCTATCTCAGTGTCAAATTTCATCCAGATCCATTCGGTCGTTTAAGCGTGAAAGAGTAACAAACATTCATCCATACTCACAAAGTTTCGTATTTATAAAACTCGAAAATAAAAACAAAATAAAGTAGGTACAAATAGTAAGAGTGGTATCGAATTAAGGGTGGTCGGTCACATTAGTGGTTCCACAGACTACATAATATTTTTTGTACCGAGTCTGCGATGATCAATGACTCACTGTCGTGTATGACAGGCACTTTTTGCAGATTCCCAAAAAAAAAATGCTAAGATGCAGACTTCACTTTCAATTATTATAGAGACTTCGTGCTCAATAATTATTTCCAAAACCGGTATATCCTATGTCTTTAAGTAATTCTTGCTTGCAAAAATTAGTCTGTGTTCGATTTTTTTCCAAAGCTAATAAAAATTGTTTCCATTCTTTACTACAAACGGGAATCGGATTAAAAGAAGGAAGGCCCATAGGTAGGTCCCTAAAGGTATTTGAAGGACAAGCCTGTAGACAATAGAACCTACACATTTGTGAGATTTTATCGAGGCAAGAATACCTTAAAACGTTTTTCACATTATTCTCTTGATTCTCAGTAACATGTATTTGACTGCCTCGTTAGCCTAAGCGACTACTACGCTAGAGGTTTTGGGTTCAGTTCCTAGGTCGAGCAGAGTGTTATTGGATTTTTCTATGAAATTCTCAATAACAGGTCGGAGTTAGAATTTGTGACAGTTAATGACAACAGGCTCGCCTCCCATGTAATAGACATGGGATCAAAACATACCGGCGAACTGTGGCTGTACGTTGGTACACCTCTGCCTAACCTTTTGGGTAACATAGGCTTGACGTTATTTTATGTTATGTATTTGAAAGGTGAAAACCAATTCTACAAGATAAAAATATCCAAAATCTAGTCGCAATCTCATTTCAGCGATTATAAAATTTTAGATTATCTCAAAAAAATGTGGAAATATTTTTCACAGATTGAAACTGAGATCCAACTGCGATCGTTCCTAATAGTTAGTTGGATTGCCCCTCTATTATTTAACTCAACGGAATAACACTCATTCGCAGGCTGTGGGCGAGACAGACGACCAATCAATTAACTCCCCCATCTCTCCTAATGAAAACAAGCCATAAAAGATAGTGTCGTATTTACATGACGTGATTGACTGTTGCCCTAGAAAAATATACTACAGATTTGTTTCTAGACGAATCGAATCAATGACTAACTTAGTAAATTAAGTTTTTATTATACTGTTTTCTCTAAAGAAAATAAGAGAGTGAATCCAAATTCTAAAATCTTATTTTAGTTGCGACCAAATGTTGGTTTTGTAAGAAAGTTATACGCAATAATGCAACGAATGTTTACAATATTAATTTGAAAATCGAATGTTCGCGATGAGTACCTTTCACAAGTTTGTCAAGTTCATGCGAATCAACTGTTTTAGTTTTTCTCGTCATCTATGTTCTTAGAGTGCCTCATTAGCCTAGTGGTCCTAAGTACGGCTGCTACGCTAGAGGTCTTGGGCTCGTTTCCCAAATTGAGCAAAAAGTGTTATTGGGGTTCTATGAAATTCTCAGTAGCAGTTCGGAGTTAGGATTTGTGCCCGGTTAATGATAATAGGCTCACCCCCGTTTACATGGAACTTAAACATACCGGCGAACTGTGGGCGAACATTAGTACACCTCTGCCTAACCTTCAAGGAATAGAGTCGTAATGGTATGTTATCTTATGTCCACGTTCTTAAATTTTTCGTTCAGTCTCAACGCCTTTGAATTTAAGTACCTAGGGAAATACACAAAGTTAAATGACTTGGCTTGTCAAATTTTGAGTTTCCCGTCGATACCAGATTTAGGTCGGCTTGTTTTTTAACTTACCCCGACAAGGCTTATTGAATTCGTCGAAGAAAATGGTAAACTCGTTTTGAACGACAAAAATTCGATTACGACGAGTTGTGTTCGTCTTGATAACGAGGTTTTTTATGATAAAATACCAAACGATTCTTTTGTGAATGTATCGAGGTGTTTCCTAATAATAATTGTTTGTATGTTATTCAAATTATGGGAATGAGATTATGTTATGTTATGAACTTTTTCTTTTTTTGCTCGTTTTCCGTGGTATGTTTTATGGTAAATACAAAATAGGGAACTGCAACGATGACTGGAAATTATATTTTTTCATGAATAAATTGGAGTAGATAACCCTTAATACGGGTTGTAAGAGACACATTACTTAGCTGTTAACTACGCATACTGCCATCAAACTAAGTAAATGTTTTAAAAAAAATGATTGAGACATTTATTTTTGGTGCGAAAAATCACTGTATATAGTAACGCGCTATTTAACTCCACGGTTTCCTTTAATGTATTTTTACACCCTATATAGATTAATAATATTTTCTTTTATTGGTTTATTTTATAAATGTAGGGTTTGTAATTTTATTATGTAAATAAAAATACCTTCTAACAGATCACCATATACTTATTTATGCCTGAAAATAATGATCATATTATTTCTGCAAGGCAAAGCTCATTAATACATAGTAGGTAATGAAAAATAGCTTTTTATCTGTATTTTGTAGGGATTGGTTCATTTTTGTGGTAAACTAGTTAAAAAGTCGTTAGAGTTTGGTCAACTATTTACATAATAGCCAGCCAATATAAGTTGTTTGGAAAGAATGGTGTCTGATAATATTAAGTACACAAATAAATTAAAAATCTGTAATAAATTACTATAGAAATCTTTTAAAAATAATTTTATATTTCAAGAATAATTTATTGGAATATGTTTATGTTTTTTAAATTTAAAAGTACGCTTTGACTTTGATTTTGTTTTAAGTTGACTTGTAATAAAAAAAAAACAATGTTATAATGTAATGGAGGCAACAGAAATTTTGAGGTGGTATTCAAGATCAATGTATCTCAATATCGATAAGATAAAAGATAAGAAAAGAAATACTCCTACTTACTATCCTACTTGGTGTCAGTGGTGTTTTTCCAAAGTCTTAAAAATGTCCAAGTTCCATATTTCATGTTCTTATTTATCTGAAATCTTATTTAAAAAAATCTAACTATATTTACACATTCTCAATTGTGTTTGCTTTTATTTGTAGATATCTAAATTCTAGGCTATATGTTCTCTCTTCCATACGTTTTGACCGTGTAAGTGTTGCAGTTTTGAAACACCTGTAGTTTTTGTTCATAACCTATATAAGAATTAATTGCGTTTGGTTCAGAATCCATGACCATGATCAGAATCTTCAATACGATACGCCTTCTATCAGCTATCCTAACGATTGAAATTTTCTTTCAAAAGTTTGCAAAAACACTTGAAAAACTGCAGCCGTAAAATAACTGCTTAGTGATTATGATCGGTAGTTTTAGGACTGCCTTTCACAAACGGTCCTAACGTGCAAATAATTCTAGTAACAGCATTCCTTCATCTGTAATTGCTGTTCAAACTTGTCCAACCCAAAGCCATTACAGAAACACGAGGAATAACCAAGATTTTTATTTTTTAGAAAGAAGCTTATTAAGTAACTAGGTAGTGTAGGTACTGACGACTTTCTTTGCCTTTGTCATTTACCTTTTTATATTACGAGCATAGTTTCATAGTCGTGTGTCACGCAAACTAAATTGGGAGTAAAATCATGGTATATTTCTTTTAATATACCGCTTGGAACCTGATTAACAATCTTTCCGCTTCATGCGCTCAGGGCTGCCCCAAATAAGTATTATTCCAATAAGCTGATAAGAATATTAACTAAGAAAGTGTATTGAAGAGACGTTCTTGCGACAGTCGTAAAAGAGGACTGAGGGGAATGGGCTTTTGTATGTCAATCTAGGCACTCGAAGCTAGACGAAGAGGGCTGTCCGTTTGCCATAAAAATCGAAGTGTTTATTGCGTTTATTAACTTTGACCCCCTTTACGGCACTTACGGGAATTTTACTATGATCTTTGAAAGACAGATTTCATATGTTGTACCTATTTGCGAAGTGTATCAAAGCTCTTAAATTTGGAGGTTTTATTTGCTGAGAAAATAAAATTGGGCCATCACTGTTTATATAAAACACACTAGCTTTTGACCTGACCTCGTATACGTGTGGATCGCACACATGAAGTAAGGGATTAAAAAGAAGCCTGTGTCCTTTCTTCCGGCTCAATTTTAGTGTGTACCAAATCTCATCAAAATTGGTTCAGCACTTTAGCTCTGAAAGCATAACAAACAGACAAATAAATAAAAACTTTTGCATGAATGATATTAATTAGCACAAAAGTATGGATTCATAAACAAAATTCCATAAAACTAAAAGCCATAAAACTCACTACAAATATTCAATAGCACGGAACGCGACTTCTTCAGATATATTGTCACTTCAAAGGAATTTTAAGACTTCCAACGTTCATTAAATAGGCTAGGGTTTGCTAGATAGTGATAGAATTCCGAGATAGCAGCGTGGTGTCGTACTAAAATAGGGCAGTTTAGTAGCCTGTCTGACAGACCGTCGCTAGAACACAAAATTGTGCTAGCATTTGATACGTAAAGCGATCAGTCGTTTTGTTTTTATTCTATTATAAGCGAAAAGCGAATAGTTGTCATTTTAATTGATACAAACAAACCATTTTTTCCATTTAATTGGAAACTATCATGGTAGTTTTCATTTGACTGAGTAAATACGACGCAATGAATTCAATTATCGATATCGATATAGAAAAATGCTTTTATCCTATGTAGGCCACAGTCGTATTGATATACATATTTGTACAAATCCTTTACAAGCAAGCAACAATGGCTTTTTTGTATCAAGTGACTCCCCCGCCCTGGGCAGGGCGGGAGGGAGTGTCAGACTTTTACTGACTAAAACCCATCCATGTTCCTTCTTGTGCCCTTTGCGTTCCGGGGGCGCAGTATCTCTTTCGAACAATCCGCAGCCAAGGCAGGCATGGCCCTTAGTGGCCTCTCCGAGAGTAACAATGGCTTAATGCTGATTTGTGCAAGGTTAAACTGTTTTTTTGGTGCTTGTTGGAAATCCTCATATGGACTTCCTCCGTCATGGAGGTGACGGAGGCCCATGCCCTTCCCTTACCGGCTAAAACCACCGCGGTGTTCCACCTCTGCCCAAGGCCGGGGGTGCAGGATTCGTATAAAGTTAAGCAAGCAATAATAAGAAACTTAATGATGTCAAATAGAGATAATAAATAGACTGTAAAAAGTCACATCACATAGTCGTTAACTGCGTAAACTGCCTCATGAAACTATGTCACTTTGAGAAAAAAAATATTGCTGGCAAACGCCTTTATTTGGTGTGAAATAGCACTGTTTATGGTAGCGTAGCATGAAAAATATTGGCTTATTTAGTAGTGTATTTAAAGTTTAGCGAAAAAATATAAAACTTGTTTACCTCAAAAAAAAAGGGATACCGGCAAACTGTGGGTGTACAGTGGTACACCTCTGTCTAACCTTTCGGGGCGTACAGGCATAAAGGAATGTATGTTTTCCAAAAAAAAATTGGCATATTGACGACCTAATAGGTATCTCTGTTACCAGAACCTTCCCAGGTATTTTCGTTAAAAAAATAATTATCGCATCGACAATAACAAACTATAACTTTCACATACGCTAAGTACTGGGCACAAATAATTTATCTATAAACACACTTGGATAGGCCTACACATTATAATAGACTGCAATAACCTGAATTGATTTTGCGTGTGAAAACCATGTTCGAACACCAGCTTAGTACCTGAAAGCTGCACAAAATCTCATCACCGAATTAAATTACCATTAGGCAATGAGTTTCGACCACACATACTACATTTTCGTTTCCGTGAACCGAAAGCCGAAAGCCGGCAACCAAATAAACTGAACAGAGAACAATCATTACGTTCAAATGCGCTGGAGCTAATGTTGACTAGTTTACGTTTAAGTTAACTCTTGGTACGTTTCTGGTGTGTTGATGTGCTTGTTGTTGCGAAACAGTTTTCGTCTGCTTTTGGTGCATTTTGGTTGTAACACCAAAGTTAAAGTCAACACATTTATTTCAATTAGACTATTTACAGGCACTTTTGAATAGGGAATATAATACATGTTTTTTTTTTTAATATCAATCCTCATTTATGTAAGAAACATTATTTTATGTAAAAGAATTTTTCGAATAACTATAAAATTCTTCTTCGATATTTTAGCAAAACGAAATTTAACACGGCGTTTATATGGCCGTTGTAACTAATGACGTCATTGGTCATATCGGATCTCTCTGTCTAATCTGTGCGTAAATAATAGTTTTAAATCTTATATTGGCCGTATTTCTGGGCCGTTTTTAATAATAATTTCACTTTTTGTCTTCTCCACTTCAGTGTTTTCATGTTTTCAAAAGCGAATAAAAAACTACATGCATATTCCTTATTTCAAAGAAGTTACAGTTTAAAGTTGAAGCTAGTTGCTCGTTCCAAAACGTACATTGTAAAGGCACAAATCGTACTCTAAGGAACCGTGGGGTTTTAGTCGGTAAGAGTCCTGTTTATTTATATTCCAGATGGAGGGTATTCATGAGGATTTTCCCATGAAAAACGTTAAAAATAAGGCGTAATGTTGTGAATTCGCTTCTATCTGGTACTTCATCCTTGCCATAAAACATTGCCTATGGTACTCGGCAGTAGTGTTGTCTTCTACCAGTTTAATATTTTTGTAATAAGAATAAATCATCTAAAAACCCAATAAATATAAAGGTAAATAATTATAATCGCTCGGGAATATTTTAATCAGTCATGGCGTCTATTGTACAGGTCCCCTTTGACTTGTATGAAAACGCGCTCTCGCGCCACATACCGACGCTTCTCAACTATGATAACCGTATTAAAGTTCTTCGCACATGCTCAAAGCTGCATACTAATGTTTGCCGGCTTTTATACCATGTGTCGTGTGAACATTTTGTGATTGGTTCCGACTCCTATGGGAATTAGTTTGCAGTTGACTGGCAGCTATGCCGGTTGTGGGTAAAATTAGAATGTGCGTTTTTTTATTGACGTGCGGGTGACTGTATAAATTAGAGAGAATAATAAAATAAAACTTAACTAAGACTTATAAATTAACTATGATGCCGTTCCATTGTTCATATTAAGATGTATTTATATAAACAAACAACATACCATCACGCCTGTATTCCTTAAAGAAGAAGGGAAGGAAAGGTTTTTTAAATGTAATTTTTTGACGAGTCGTGTGAAAAACCCATTTATTGATGTACACATAGCCTAAACAGCGTGAAATTAAATTCAACTTTCCATTGAGAACAATGACCAGACAATGCTTTTAAATATTCATCATAAAATTCAAAACCAGTAAATTACTAAGGCACAAACCCGACATAACAACATCATAATTATTAACAAAGATACATGTACAACAAGCTTATGAAATCCTGTTTATTTCAAATTTTATTTGTATTTCAGCGGCCATTTCCAACGAACGTGAGGCATGAATTAATTAGTTAGTGACACAGAGTAGTTAGTCGATGGAGTGCCAAAATCTATTATATTTTAAACAATCGTCATTCTAGTTACACGTGACAAATAATGAGACCAGACATGCTTTCAATGGATTACTATAGGCTTAAATTATAGTGTGTTCTTGATCGATTAATTTTTGTAGCGAAGCATTTTTTGTAATGCTTAGCTTAGCTTTGGCATATGTTGGTACTTTCACTACTAATTTGAACTCTGAACTACTTCCAAACGCAATTATGAAGGCTAGAATTATAAAATAATTTTCCCCATTTTTAATTCTTACAATGATAATATTACCAAAATAAAAAAGAGATGTTTAATTATTTGCCATGCTTGATAGACTTAAGCATATTAACACTCCATTCGTTCCTACTCTGTGGCATTACCATATAACGTGAATCCTTGATGACGGGTTCCTGGGTAACCATTGTAAGTTTCTAATTGACCGTCCCGCTTTTAAACGTGAATTCATTTTTGTTTTACTCTACATTTTGAATCACTTAATTAATTAACTCAAAATAACTTAGTCACTAACTAATCTTCACCTTTAGTAGCTTTTGCTGTCTGACTGTTTTGACTGATCTAGGTCTAATTTAAAGCTGGACTGCTTGTGACTGTTTTTATTTATTTTTCAAATAGTTAAGTGTAGTCTATGAAGGCTAATATTTATTTTATTTATTCAATTTGTTAAGGGTTACATGCAATCGCCGACCAATGAAAGGCCTTCAAATGAGAAACTTTTATGTTTATGTGAAGTTAAAGAAAATAATATTTTGTGGTTGTTAGACATTGTAGGTAAAACGAATGCAGCCAGAAGGCTAATTCAACTAATTAAATACGTTCGAAATCTAGTTGGCAACAATTAGAAGCATTTTTGACAGATTGAAGCCGAAATTAGATTGCTATCTTTTTTTAAAAGATTGTAGAATTAACTCTTAGGACTTTATTAGAAACCATTTACCAAAATCATACCATCGCTGACATTTTCCTTAGTGTAAAAGTGTAGAAAATAGTTATAGAAGACTTTGTCATCATAACCCTCCAAGTGAACCTAATTGGTCGAGGGGGACACGTGCAATGAGATGTGTCAGTGAAACGACACGCACACCATACAAAATTGGTTCCGTACACGCTTCGAACTCACGGTACGCAGCGCAGCGCCATTGCGCCAACTAACTTGCCAAATATTAAAATATTACCTGCCAAAAACCATAAAGTTTAATATTACTCTAAAAGTAATAAACTTGGTAGACAAATAATTCCGCTTCTAAGCATTTTCAGGGATTATAGTAGCGGTGGCTAAGTCCTGGCTATAAAAAATAAATAAACACAGGGTTTTTTTGTCCAGTAATCTCATGCACCAGTTTACTGTAAGCTGGACTTATGTAAAAGCTTAAAGTCGAACTTTACAACGAAAATTTTGAAACTGTACCACAATCGCTTTAGCGTAACTAGGTCTCTAGTTAACTGGAATTCACTAACTAGCCTATCGTCTGAACCTAAATCGGGCGGTGTGAACAGTAATCGGATTAGCCATCTTTTGTTTTAATAACCCCCTATTTTGCTTCGCCGTAGTCGGGTAAAAAAACACACACACACACCTTTTTACCAAAAAATCCTGGCGAGAAAGGTTTGGTGTCAAAACATTTTATTTCAAGTAAATTGTTTAGGAGTAAACAGTGCCTACGGATCTGTGTGTAGATACACGTAAAAGCTTAAAGAGCTTTTTTACCATAATATAATATTCCCATTAGGGACGTATTTAACAACTTTTATGTTTTAGTAATTCGATAACTTTTTCATACGATATTTTTTTAAAGGTTTGGTGCTTGTAAACTGGATAACTGTATAAGCTTGTTACGAAAATATTGTTAGGAACAATAACGGTAATAAAACAATGTAGTATGCCTTTGGGGCACAATTAAAAAAGAATGTTATTGCTAATGTTATTATACTGTTAAAACATTAAACGTCTACGTTAGGCACCTTTTAAACAGAGACAGTAAATAATTAGTTAGTTTATACTAAAGAAAAATCTTTTTTTTTTAACCAGAATTCACTTTGCCAATACATAGTTACTTAGCCAACGGTACTTATCAGAATCACAAAATACTTTTTTTATTTACTATTTTGATAATCAAATGAAACTATTTATTACGTACATAATTATGTGGAAAAAAAGTTCAATACTAATAAAGAAAATACGTATTGTTTTAGTTCTAACCAAACTTTGTGGACACGATAAAACCTATAAAATAACTATTTTAGACCTTATTTAGAAGGTTACAAAACTTTTATTCTGATGTAACTAACTTCGTAAAAATGAGGTGAGTTCGAATGGGAAATATTTATTTTGACATCTTTTCCGTGTAAAAATAAATAGTAGACGCAAAAAGGATTACAAGTAACTTCTGAAACTTTTAGGGTTTCAGGTGAATGAACGAAGAGCGAATGTAAATATTATTCATTTCTTTTGTTCACTCATTCATTTGAATGGAAATGTCAACGAGCAATTTATACAAATTGCTTGATGGCATTTATTTAATTAGAATAAAAAATAGAGAAATGATATTTAAAAGAAAAGTATTTGTTAGAGAAAAGGGAAAAATATTAAAATTAGATTACAAGAGCACTTGAAACGCGTATTTCAACAGGAAATGCTTAAATATTGAAATGTTAAGAGGAACAAAACCTTAATGTAATTAAATACCCCACAAAGTATCATTAAACGAGACAAAACGAAAAACAGATAATACTCCTTTAATATTAAATTTAATTAATAATATGAGCAGCCTATAATTTTTTCATAGCAAAGGCCTCTTCACGTGAAGAGAAGGCACGAGTATTGATCACCACGCTTGCTCAAGGCGTATGGGCAATTTCAGACCATTGAATTATAAGTCCAGGTTTAGGGTGTTAAACGCCTTTTTTTTGGTGTGAAAAATCAGTTTATAGTAGCACGCTAAACTTTCTAAGTTTATCTTTGACATCATTGACATCGGTAACCATGTCAGATGCCCTTGAGGCGCTTTAGAAACTGTGACACTAGGGTGTGTGGGGTCGTTAGACCTTACTGCCCACACGATAAAGAAGAAGAAGCTCCGCATACAGTATAGGCGTAGTATGTGTATTTAAAGTTTAGTCACAACAAAATTTCAGGTTAATTAGGTAAACACCGAAAAGTGAACCAAATTTAACTCGTATGATTTGATAAGCCACATACATCAAGACAGGTGAAAGTTAACAAAACCTTGTCACATTTAAAAACGTTTCTTTTTTAAATTGGAAGAATATTTCTTTATTATTTATTTATTTGTTTTCCAATTTACTTACATCTATCATGTGATATCTCATCTTGAAACTTATCCGTACTAATATTATAAATGTGAAAGTAACTCTGTCTGTCTGTCTGTCTCTCCTTCATGCCTAAACCACTGAACCGATTTCAATGAAATTTGGTACAGATATAGTCTGGGACCCGAGAAAGGACATAGGATAGTTTTCATTCCGGAAATCCCCCGGGAACGGGAACTATTAATCCACGCGGACGAAGACGCGGGCAAAAGCTAGTTTAAAAAATAAATATCATTACAATACTACTGATAAAATCTTTCGGCTTCTTTTTTATACCCTATATTGCTTTCATCATAAATCGTGAAATATCAAAAATTCTCTTACATGTCAATAAGGTCTAATTTCGACTATAAAGGAAAAAAATATAGTTCGTATTTGCCAATCCTTTAGTCGTATGTCAAAACCCCTACGGGAGGATATAGTTTGGCTTACAATACCCCGAAGCTACTTCTTTTTGTTCGGAATTCACGCTTACTTAATCAGCTTTGTGTTCGTGTCGCACGGTAGGAAATCTGAAGAAACATAACAAAACATATTCCGTGATACAGCAGTGTTATTCTGTAAAGTTTCTCTCACCTTGAGGTGATCTGTTAATCTGTATGACGTCTCACCTACACAACATCGTCATAATATTCTCTCGACCGAAATTGCAATCACGGTGGCTAATCTTATTGGAGAATAACAAGTAATTCAAAGTCAAATCATTTATTTCAATTAGACCATTAAAAAGCACTTTTGAAAGTCATTTACAAAAAAGAAATTAAATCTAGTTGCCCATCCCAAAAGGTAGTTTTATGTCTAGAATGGGCGAGAAAGTCCATTCTTACAATTTTAAAAGTACGCAGGAGACAGTGCACAAGTATGTGCACAAACACAGATGCGCTCCTTTTTCCCTCTCTTATATATAGTCTGATAGGAACGGACCAACCGCTTTACGCTTTTTCACGAGTTGTCACACCACCAACATTCAAACTTCGGACTGCTAATGGAAAGGTGCTAATGAAAACTCAATAATAATTTGCCTGACCTTGGAATCGAACCACAGGCCCGGTCATCGCCGTAATATTAGGGTCAGACACGTGAATGTGAATAATGTAAAAGGTTAGCACTAAGAGCTTTCTCATTATTAACTAGCTGTTTAGTTAAGTGACGGCACACGGAATGGTGGAGCTTGGTTGATCTCTTCCTTTGCTATTAAAAAGGTAGATTATGCGTGCGAGTACATAATCTACTCTTATTCAAACCTTTGTGAAGTATGGTTGTTAGTGTCCGTGTTTATAATGTGATAGGTTTTTTTGCAAGATGTGTAATGCGACTGCTTCTTCGTCAATTTTTTTGAAGTGAAAACTTCTTTAGCGGCGTTGTACAGTTTTTTGTAATGGGTAAAAAAATTTAAACTCGCGTCAGGACACGTGACCTGATCAAAAATTTATATAGCGCAGTAAATATATATTGTATTATACCACATAAATGATAGTACTTTTATACTGATAATTAAAGCAATTCGTGCAAAATTATTCCCTAACCATTCCAAAATATCAAAAATGCACAACGTTAATATTCAAGTTTTCACTTCTGCCGGCACTCCCGGAGTGCAACCCGTCGTTTTTTTTTTTGCTAGGTTGTGATGATTTTTAACTTATGGCTGTCTTTAAGGGACGCCTATGTCCAGCAGTGCACGTAGTTCGGCTGATATGATGATGATGAGCCCGCGGTTTCCCCCGCATTCCGTTGCGTTTTTTATTATTTCTCCACTTCCGTGGTTTGATATTATATAAGTTATACTATTCGTTATAAATTTGGCTATTATGAACAAAAGATTTGTTCAATTCGACACGTATTTCGAGAGATTAGCGCGTTTAAGCAAACAAACTCTTTATATTACTACTAGCGAACTGCCTACGTAGCGTGTTGTTATATAGCCTATGCCACTAACAAAACGTGGCTTTCTAAGGGAAGGGTAAGAATTTTCAAAATCAGTTCAATAGATCCAGAGATTACCCCCTACAAACTCACAAACTTTACCTCGTTATTGTATTACTATAAATTTATTTAAAAACAAAATTATTAATGTAAACTTTATGTAAGGAAATAAAATTACCAGCCTATTTATCATGCCATTACTGGGCAAAGGCTTTTACTCGTACAAAACATTATGATAACTTGATAAAGAAGACAAAGTTTATAAAAAACTGGCTCAAACACGCACACACAGATTGCCAATCATAACTAAACCAATCCCCGGAGACAGCCTATTCTGTCCCAGAATTCACACGTTCACAACTTCGCATAAATATACAAACATGTACGAAAGTTCAATGTAACTTTAGGGATGTAGACACGACATAACAAGCGCCGTAGCGCCGTAGCTGCATCTCGTAGCACAAACATTTTATCGTAGCACATGTCTACGAAGCTGCTACGCCACAGAGTTTTTATTAAGTTTCGTACTTGAGAAAACTTGCCTACAATAATTTAGCGGTTCATAACGTTTGTGTTGACTAGTAACCGTGTTCTGAATGCCCGAAAACAAAATAAAATACTCGGTGTTGAGTGTAATCCCGTTTGGGGACTGCGGAGAGATTGGCTCGGTCTGCCTCATGAAAAAATATTGAAAGTTTATGTCCACAACGATGTTAGAGCTGGGCTGAGCTCCATTTAAATAATAAAGGCTCCGTGGGTGGATATTGTACTTGAATTTGTACGGGATTTCTTTTTTCTGCATTTATATAAGTTAGGGGTTTACGTAAATGACCATTCTATTTATACCAGTGTGTTTTTGTTATGTTTTGATAAGTATCCTATGTGTTAAACTACACTACAATCTATCTCAGTGCCAAATTTCATCCAGATCCGTTCAGCCGTTTATGCGTGATAGAGTAACAAACTTACAAGCGAACATATTTTGTGAGGATGGATATTTAGTGTTTTTTGTGGATTGATATTGTGTGGTTGACTCACAAACTTTCGTATTTATTATATTAAGTAGAATAGGAGATTTGAAGAGGATATAATGTTAATTTTAAAAATCGTTTATGGTTTATGGCGTTTTATACCCATCAACCCTCTTAATAACTCTCTTAATTAACCAGCCATCAAACAAACGCCTGCCGTGGGTTTGCTAACGACATAAATGCGATACTCAAGTCAATAAAATACACACATAAAATAAATCCAGATTTCACAAGAATTTGAGAAACTTTAATTTTGTTCTGTACACAAGTTGACCTACTACAAATCGTGCGGAGAAAAGTACTAAACTTGAACTATTGCAGTATTTGATCAAACGTATTTCATTTTATCGTGTTTCAAATCCTACAACATTGTGCTGTTTTCTTAGTAAGTAATATCTTTTCTTCATATAAATATACATCAGTTGTTTAAATGCAACTGTTTAACATGATATTTATAGAGTTTTACACTAGAAACAGCTAGTGAACTAGTGTTCTTGTGTTGAGGCCGCGAATCGACAATCATTAGGTGCGACGCCCTCAGGCTCGGTGGAGCGACGATCTTGGCAGGGTAGCTGGTAGCAACTGAATGAGACTTGCCGAGAATCGAGTTAAGTGGTGTGCATGTGGAGAGGCCTATGTCCAGCAGTGGACTGTTTTAGGCTCATTAGCCTACAACAGTCCACTGCTGGACATAGGCCTCTTATGACACAATTTTAAAACGTTTCTAGTGTCATCAAAATGTTGATGACACTAGAAACGTGTTAAAATTGTGTCTAAGTTTTTGTGGTGCCACAAAATGAATTATTATTACAAACAAAATAATATAATAATAACTATTTAGTTCGTAGCATCCATTACCAACCTATAACTTTTACCTTGTTTGGTTCCTACTGGACGCTTGTAACTTATGTTTACACCTTAAAAGAGAAGATATAGTAAGATGTCACTCGCATCATAAATTAAATTGTAATTTTATTTTCGTATAAATTTCATAACGATATCTATTCTTCACTAGTGTGTTTCAAAACTTCGTTGACACACTCAAGCATTTATCATCATTACGCTTTCCATTACAACACCGCTTCAACCGCTGTGAAAAACTTACCTCACTAGTATCATAATGTACTATTCTTTTACAAGTATTTCTACAAAGCTGTTGGTTTAAAAAAATAAAACAACAGTACGCCTGTAGCCACGAAACATGCTTTAACAGATTATTTCGTACTTTTTACTTAAATTTAAATATTAACACCCGCATTCACAGGTTGCGTCTACCGTACAAAAACTACCTCAGGACAATGTATGTTCGCGAAAATGTCGTTCCATTTCAGGTGGCTGCCATAATGAACGGAAAATTAAATAAAAACAGAATAAAATTGTTTTAGTTGCTGCGTCGCCGTCGTACATCCCACACAATAATGTAGGCGGGAAAGGAAATGGCTATGTTTACCTAGTATTGTTAGTTGTCTTTTATTACAAGCTTCTATTTTTAGATTTTATTTATAGGTACATTGTTTAGCTTTCTCTCTATCCTTGCACAAAAAAAAATCGGTCGTGGGGGAAGAGCCCTATTAGTTTTTATTATCGTGATAGCCGTGAGGTTGCAGGTTCGATATCGGGCAAGAACCAATTTGATTTTTCAATATTCATATGTACTCTCTAATTTTATCTTGGACATCACTGACATCGGTGAAGGAAAATATCGTGAAGAAACATGGACATAAAATGTATTCAACATAAGTCTGAAATCAGCAATTCACCTTGTTTAAATTAGAAGAGGCCTTTGCACTGCCGTGGGGCATTTTTTTTATATACTGTAACATTGACCTGTCTATATGAAGTTCTATGTACTGTTGCCTTTTCTAGTAATTAAATATAATAAAGAACAAAACAACAATTACATGTAATAAACAACAACAAATGACAACAATGATATAACAATTAAATGTAATAAAAGAGAGCTAACAGCCCTAAATGAAATGTCATGGATTTAGTTTAGCGAAATTGAGAATTTTTACCTAAATTCAACGCAAAATGATTGTGACAAATTGTCAAGCGTGGCTTACTTTCTTATCTGTGATTGTTTGTTGATAATTTAGTCAACAAACCGCAGCAGCTTACACGCTCGTGTCACATTATTATATTTTTTATGGAAAAACGGGTGTTTTTGTCGCAAAAGTAATCACAATATTATAATTCACAAAGAGGAAACTAATTCAACTTGCAGAGAACGAGGAAAACGATTACAGAAAAAGATATAACGATACCCAAGTGCCCCAATTATCGATATAACTTTCTATAATCGATAACCTTAATCGAATATTCGCCGAAGATGATAATAAACGAAAACATTATTGTTTCCTGTTATTTTTGGGTAAGTTATTCGAACCTTTGGTTATGTAAGGGAAGCACCACTTATTTGATTACATGAAGAATTGTTTGCCTGTTCAGCCCCATTTTGTTCAACGTTTGTTTTTTGTTCAAGAGAAAATTCGATTTGTTTTTACACGGGATTAGAGTCAGTCTGTTAGGTACTTTGTGACACTGAGAGGGTATTGTTTAACTTATAAATCGTTTAATCCGGCAGATGTTTCAATTTGTGATAATGATATATTAGCTAACGCGTCTTCTTTGTTTTCATCGCTTTTGTTTCAATTTTGTACGTTTTATTTTGAAAGAAAGAAAGGTCTATCCTGACCTTATTGGTGAGGTTCTTCAGGAAGGTCGGGTGTGCAGTACTCGTAACCGGCGTGCTTGTATGACCAGATGTATGAACGTGGAGGAGGCGAAAGTAGTATGTAAGGATCGTAGTAGGTGGCGTTCTGTGGTTTCTGCCTACCCCCATGCGAAAAGGCGTGAGTTTATCGGTGTATGTATTTTGATTTCTTCTTTTCAGTTCATCTATTGCCAGGGTTACCTGTACCATATTGTAACAGCATAGTGTCCTGTCTATCTGTCTTGTTAGTACCAAAATGTTTGAGAGTCGTTACTGGTAGTTAGAAGCCAAAACTTCTAATCTGACAACCAATCTTACTGAGGGGTTAAAATGTTGCCGTGTAATTGGGTCAGATAGCCAGATGTTTCATATAAAATATTGGTTTTCAACTACATGCGAAGGCTAACCAAAATGTCATTCGTCAATGGCGCTACACTATTATCAGCCTTTTTATTAAAAAAAATAGTTGCCCCGCACTAGTTATTTGTGCTGTATCGTGGGTGCGTTTACAAATATACAAACTCATTTAAACAAACTGCCAGACCCGGAATAACTATCTATAGGTCATACAAATATTTGTTCTGTGCGGATATCGAACCTGCGACATGCACCTGCCAGCGCAGCAGCCAATTGCTCAGCAACTGCGCTAAGAGTGCCGACAATTAGACAATAATGAGATTTTTCTTTGAACACATTCCAGTGATGGTGATTTTGTTGTTCATCTCTTACGAATAGTTATGTTAGATACACCCAAGGATAATGGCTAATGATCAATTTCATCCTTATTACCTAGGGCGTAAAGGTGAAAAGTGGTTAACCGCCATTGTCCGATATTGTCCATGAACTGATAATCTTCTTATCCTATGACGTGAACTTACCCCCACATGTCAATTTTCCTCGACAAACCAAGAAAATTGTCGTCGCAATTTTCCGGAATGGGGAAAAAGCGGACACATGAAATGATACTTCATAGGAGAGAGTATAATTTCCCTCTTTCTTTGTTAATTAACGTCTTTCGTAACTTCCCTTAATTACATCCTTTTCGAGTTCCTGTAATCTTCATCGTCGGTCGTCTAGAAGATTTTTATCAGTAAATTGGTACTTCTTACTTTTGTTTATTTTTTTTAGAAAATATTTCTGTAATTGGCTGTCACAACTTCTAGGAATTGGTTGCACTATCCGGTAGAAGTAGTAGAGCTTTTTGTAAAGGAGTTCGTCCGGGCACGTACCACCTTATCTACTTCGGCTGCAAAGCAGCGTTGCTGTGTTCCGGTTTGAAGGGTTATAGGTGTCGGTGTAATTTCAGGCAAGTGAGATATTTTAACTTTGTTTCTGGTATGGCAACGCATCTGCAAGGTTTCTGGTATTGCATATGTTTACAGGCAGCGGTGACCACTCAACATCAGATGGATCGTCGTCGGCTTGTTTGTCATTAATGACATAAAAAAATCTAGTAAGACTTAAGAATAAAACTACACTTCTGAGTAACAAAGAACTAATTTCATATAATTATGTTGTTTACCTACTTTGGACCACCAAAATAAACAACATATATAAAATTAGAAATAAAATATTCCACCGGGTTTTTGTGATTTTCATAACATCGTCTATTTGGGTAATAGAATATAAAAATAGTCGATACATCAATGTTATAATTAGATTTGCGTTGATCGATTTTGGGCTTGATAAAGGTTCATGTTTGAGATGAAAGAAGGCTTGAGGAAGATTAAAGTTATATAAAACTACAAGAAACCATATAACATACCATCACGCCTGTATTCCCAGAAGGGTTAGGCAGAAGTGTACCAATGTACACTCACAGTTCGCCGGTATGTTTTAAGTCCCATGTAATAGGGGGCAAGCCTATTGCAATTAAACGGGCACAAATCTTAACTCCGAGCTGCTACTGAGAATTTCATATTCATATTTAATTTACTATAGTTTGTTTTGTTAAATCAACCAACTCAAATTAATCAGCTTTACTTTTTCTTCAAAACAATTGAAAACCAATCGGAACATTAAAGTAAATTACAATCCCTATTTCAAGATCTTGAAGTTTTCCCTTTTACGACCATTGTGAGTTCACGGCCTTTCAAACAAGAATATTATATTGTTACTATCCAAAATTCGTAAGTACTTAGGTATATTTAAGGGCAAGTAAAGCACTCAATAACTTTGTAATAGCTGGCTGTACGATCGTGACGTACTCTGAAAAACAGCTGCTTCAGAAGTAAAAAGTAAAAAAAATAAAAAAGTTACAATGTGGTCGGTGTCGGTCGGTGCCTGTGCGTTATAAATTACTGGGGAATTAAAAAGTAAATGTATGCAGGAGGTTATTCGTCGTAATTCTTTCTTGACTGTTATGAGGTTTTGTACGGAAGAAATTTTTTTAGTGGTTAATTTTCTTTTACTTGACTTAGTTTTGATGTAGACTAAGATTGGATCAGGCCAAAAAAGCAAACGTATTTTTGGTATTGCTGAAATTTTAAATTTGACCCACCTTATATTTTGTTTATAACTAGAAACTTGAACACCTCGACTTTGACTGCCTCGTTGGCCTAGTGGTCCTGAGCACGACTGCTACGCTAGAGGTCCTGGGTTCGATTCCCAGGTCGAGCAAAAAAAAATATTGAGTTTTTCTATGAAGTGCTCAGTAGCAGCTCGGAGTTTGGATTTGTGCCCGGTTAATGGCAATAGGCTCGCCCCCTATTACATGGGACATAAATATACCGACGAACTGTGGGTGTACATTGGTACACCTCTGCCTAACCCTTCGGAGAATACAGGCGTGATGGTAGAAACTTGAAAGGGGTCATTGAACGCATCATCATAAATGACCATTACAAATATATTTATCTACCTAGCCATTTCCCAACTATGTTGGGGTCGGTTTTCAGTCTAACCGGGAGCGGATGAATACCACTGTTTTACATAGAGCAACTGCCTATCTGACCTCCACAACCCAGTTACTAGGCAACACGATACCTCTTGGTAAGATTGGTTGTCAGACTTCTCGACTTCTGAGTATCTGCACTGCTATACAATTTAATTATAATGATAGCCGGGAGCAACGGCTTTAGGTGATTTCCGAGACACGGGGGTTTCAGACCACTAACTTCCAAACTCCGGGCTGTTACTGAGAAATTCCTAATGGAAGAATCCAATATCCCATTACTCCACGCTCATCATGAACGACTTTTACTATGACTTTTAATATTCATTAAACATTATATGCGACGAGCACATGTTTTTAATTATTTTTTTCTTGGAAGAAACAGTGTAGCGCTATACTAATTTGGTTGGTGAAATTAATTACTGTGTTGCTTCATACTTTTTGCTCGACTACTGAGGTTTATGAATTAAGCAGTTTATGTATGCATGTATGTGAATTTGTATGGGTATATTTTTAGATTATTCCTCGTATATCAATGAATGATAGTTTGTGATGATGATACTTAAAGTTTTGTTATAAGTATTTTTATGGACGTTTTTGTCGTAGTCGTATTTGAGTTTTTTTACATTTATTTTTCTTATTTCAACATTAATCTTATTTATTACACACTTAATAAGGTTTTGTCTCATATCTCTCCTATTAAGTAAACTACTTAAGCCATATTTCTTTTTACAAGGATATAACTATAACTTATGTGCACATAAACCTAAGTATTTCCTTAAGTAGACGTAGAGTTCATTCACCTATTCATGACCTCAGCAGCTGTGGCCGCGAATAATGTTTTCAATTAATTTTCGAGATGAAAAATACTTTCCTTTTATATTCCAGGTGCCAGGATACTAAAATCTGGCTTTTTGTCTAACTGATCGTGTAATAAGACAGGGTAAATTTGGGTTGGTATAGTAATTTTTTAAGCAGACTAGCAAGCTGATCTAATTGAAAAACTGTATTGGGAATTTTTCAATTCAAGCGTTTAGTCTGGCTGGAAATGCTGTTGCACCAGTGTAGTGAAGACAATTTTTTTAATTTCATTGGATGGCAGACTATCCGACGGCCCACCTGATGTTAAAAGTTGAATTGTGTCATGTGCCTGTAATTGCACCGGCATCTTTTGCGGCAGAAATAGGTATGATGGTAGTACTTCATCGGCCGAGCTCCTTTACAAAGAGCTCTACTACTACTAAATAGAAATATGGCTGAACGAAAATCATGACAAGGTCTACTTTATGGGTGCGGGCAGATCAGTGTCCAGTACGACGCCCGCACCGCGCTGGCACCGCAGTAGTACACAACCTACCGGGGCTGCGGGTTCTTCGTTAAAGATACCGCGCCCCCGGAACGCAAAGGGCACAAGAAGGAACATGGATGGGTTTTAGTCAGTAAAAGTCTGACACTCACTCCCGCCCTGCCCAGGGCGGGGGAACTCATACATACATACAATCACGCCTGTATTCCCCGAAAGGTTAGGCAGAGGTCTACCAATATACACCCACAGTTCGCCGATATGTTTTTGGTCCCATGTAATAGGGGGCGAGCCTATTGCGGGGGAATTCATTTGACAAGTTCCTATCGGTAAAAAAAAGTAGTAGGTACACAACAAACGCTCAAGTTGAAAGGGCCTATACGTTGGCATGCAAATTGCTATCCTGGGGTCGCATTATGGCGTGTTGATGCTGTCATGGTCGTGTGGCGATAAGCGTGTGGTGCCTAATACAGTTCGATCTCATAGACAATATAAAATGATGGCATTAACAACGTGTCACCGTATTATAGAGAGTGTCCATAGAGTTTCATGCTCGTTCTTCTCCATAGAGAGCTACCTTTTGGAACGAGCAACTAGCTTCAATTTTAAACTGTAACTTCTTGACAATTCAAAAGTGCTTGTAAATGGTCTAATTGAAATAAATGCTTTGACTTTGGCTTTGACTATAATATTGTTATCCCACGGCTGGGCAAAAGCTTCTTCTCATACAGAGAAGGCACAAGCAATGATCAACACGCTTGCTCAATTCATACTAAAGATTTCAGACTTACATTATTAATGCACAAGTATGCTTCAAGAAAATTATTGAAGGCAACTCTAGTACCAGTTTGGCATTCATTTCATAGTACAAGACATTTCCGAGATCAAATTGTTTGCATTTACTGTAACGTAAATACGAATTGAATGTTGTAGTTGAAATATAATTTTCCATTGAAACTTGTTTACAACCGTCGTTGACACAGTTCCTTTGTACGTGAAAAAGTTGTGACTTGAATTTGAACTTACTTACAACTGTTATAAATGCGAAAGTTGGATGGATGGATGTTTGTTTGTTATTCAACCACGCCAGAACGCCTGAACGGATATAGATGAAATTTGGCACAGAGATAGACTATAGTCTGTAATAGCGCAAGACAAGCCAAGATAGCTTTTATCTTAGAATAATGTAGGGTTCTCCTGGATTAATAAATTAACTTTGAATTCCTTCTTTATGTTTTTGTTGCTAAATGACACTGTTTTTTCACTCATATTTTATTATTCGGTTTTTATCTCATATAGCCTTTGGTCGTTTATTTATTTAAACTTTATGTAACAAAAAGTACGGTGAACAAAAGAGATAAGTAACCAGACCGTCTAATGAAGTTTTCTCTCAAACCAGGGGTAGTGTTTAAATGAAATTTAATTTAATAAAAAATCTGTTTATTTTCTATGAATAGAAACAAAATTTATTAAAAAAACTTCTACCGGTTTTGAAAAACTTTGAATTTATTAGGCAACCCTGGTTACTTATCTCTTTTGCTGACTGTACATAAGCGAACTAAATGCATTAGGCATTTACCATCTACCAGTCAAACTAAAGGTAGTAAAGAGATGCCGTGGCAGGTCATGGCATACTGGCAAGTACTAGTTTCTTTTTCATGACATACTTACCTACGTTATATTAAGTACCATATATCTTGAAAACACAATCCCCAAAATTATTCCACAAAACATTGTTCGTTCAATTTACAAAGTTTCCGCACATATTTATTATATCGTGTTTCAAACAAGTCTTTACATATAAAAGAAACCCGAGCTAAAACTTCAGTAGTGATTTGATTTACATCTTTCTTTGACTACGGTAAAATGGTTCAGCATTTTTCCAAACTCAATCTGATTCACGTAATCACTTTGGTTTGCGTGTCAGGGCGCAGTTCATGGCATATTTGTAGTATTTTTAAGGTTCCGTTGAAATGAGAATCTTATTAGGAAAGCTCTTTTGTGTATCTAACTTCATTGGGAAGTCAGTCGCCTTTCCTTTCAGTTACCGTCCATTTGTTCGCTTCCCGTGAGTTCTTAGTATTCAGTTCGTTTATCTTTGTTCTTTAAGGCCAACTTTAGTTTTCTGTAACGTTTGGTTGGAAAATATACGTTTTTTCTTTAGCCTTGTAACAGTGTTGTTCTTGTTTTGTGATAGTTTAGCTGGAAAATAATATACGAGTATTTATGATGTTAGTAAGAAACTATACATAAACACATTGAATAAAATATTTTGTGGTTACGAAAAGTATTTTGTCTATTTTTCATTATTCTTTCTTACTTAAAAAAACGGTGCCCTACACTAGAAATTTCTACTGTTTCGTAGTAATGTTTCTTTGAGTCAACATTTTATTTATAGTAACAAGAAAAAGTTATTCAATAGGATTAATTCTTGAATGGAATATCTATACCTAAATTATTACAGTTCTATAATAAAGTTGAAAGGTGATTAAACGCGCTGATCTTAGAAACTGACAGCCATAAAATATACCATCACGCCTGTATTCCCAGAAGGGTTAGGCAGAGGTGTACCAATGTACACCCGAAAAACAATGTACAACTGACAGCCGAATTGAAAAAATACCACGCTGATGAAGTCGCGGACAAGTTGGATAGTTCACATGTTTAGATAGATACACGTGTAAACATACATACATATGGGTACATATATTTTTGGTACAGAACATTATTTCACATTTGTTTGTTACAATCTAGGTGTACATCACCAGTAGGTTTTTGGCGTCGCATTGTAAGTATTACAAAACTCAATAACCAATAAAAAATTCAACCCTGGACGGTCAGAACCACTGAATCCATTGAAAAAGTTTTTGGCACTACATGTCCCTTTCACCATATAGGCCTTTCATACAATATGCCTTTGTATTCATCAAGGATAACACTGGCATCCGGCTTGCGTTAAAAGGTTTGATTAATAAACTTTGTCAATGTCGGAACGAAACCAATTCCGGTGTCAACCATAAACAGAAGGGCCGGGTGTCGCGCTGTAAATTAGTTTTGTGATAATTGTACCATGTGGTAAGTGAAAGTAGCAACTCAAAATCATCAAGTTTCTCAACGCACAATAATGGGTTATTATTCGACAGTAGTATTTATTTATTAAATCTGTGTACGAATGTAAAAATACACTGTGCAAAAGCGGACTTAATGCCTTGGGCATTTTTTTTTGTATTCTGTAAAACATTCCTTTGGTAAGTTTAGGTGAGTCAGAATTGAGGTGAGTTATCTGTCTCTGACCTTAATTGGAATGAAAGCTCACCTGGAGCTCATTTTTGAAAAATTCACTGAGGTATATTTTTAGAGCATATCTCACATCTTTATCAGAAAAACATTGCCCCACACTAGAAAATTCTCCTGTACCGTAAGTGCGTTTGCAAAAATATAAACTCACATACACAAACAGCCCTGAAACAATTATTTGTAGGCTATGCAAGTATTAAGTGCGCGAATCTAACCAGCGACGCGCATTGCATCAGCTTATCGCTCAGCAACTTCGCCAACCGTGTCGTCCTTCCGCCCTTATACTCATTTCAATTAACGTAAATTGTCGATGAAGATTTTTTAGACAGAGTAGATCGCCTGAACACCTCAAATCAATCTAAATATGTTAGTTGCAAGTGATTTGTCACTAGTTACATCTAATCCAGTTAAACCAAAACATTGGTGCCGATTCTTTTGTTCACAAACTAAACTAATATTAGAGAATTGACATCTCTTACTAACATACAGCGAAAGAAAAGGACGGTGATACCTTAGAGCTAAGTTAGAGAGGTCAAATTAGTTTTGCCTTGTACTTTTCCGTGTTTTTAATCAACGCGTTCTAACATGTCAACTATAATTGTAAAGAGGTTTTAGATCAACTAAAATTGACAATTCTTATTCATGTCCGTCCCTTTCTTGTTTTATTGGAGAGAAGATAGAAATAGTGTAAATTAAGTTTAGCTTGTGCATAACAGAATCGACACCATTTTCTTATTAAAAACGTGAACAGAACCCACGTTGGAAATACATTAAAAACATTTCCCTCTGAATCCAAGTTAGTATTTTCTCTGACATTTTGATAAGTGTAAATTGTTCCAAACGACTTAAATAAACTACGGTAAGAAATTGCGACTAATTACAGTATTATGTTAGTTTTTGACATAATATGCCGCACAGACTTTTATAGTGCATGTTGAATTGAAAATTTACAACTGTGTTAGACGTAATTTTCTCTGGCATTTCAGTTTTTTCTTTGAACTTAATAACGTACAACGATTTATGTTGCATGGAAGTGAATAATTATGTGTAAATAAGGTTCTTACAGGTCAACGTATAGGATTGAACTTATGACCTTATTTTGTGAAATAGACGTCGTTGTCGATACTAAATATTATAAATGCGTAAATAACTCTGTCTGTCTGTCCGTTACGCTTTTATGACTAAACCAATGAACCGCTTTTGATGCAATATGGTACGGGGTAAGTTTGAACCCCAAGGAAGGATATAGGCTACTTTTTATTCCGCAATTTCGTCTGTATCCGAGATAACCGACATTTACATATATGTTTTGGAACGGGTAATAAATTATTTGATGTCGATTTAGCTGAAAACTGGACTAAACTAGTTAAATAAATCAATAGCCTCACATTTGAATTTATGCTCTATTTTTTTTAAATTATGAATGGGAACAAACCATCATAATACCGATTCACTTTTGAATTAAGTTTAATATGGCCGTCATTTTATTATCCTTCATCATTACTCTTCTTTTTATGTATTGAAGTTCATGAGTTTTATGTTTAGGAATAAACACAGGCATAGCCTAGACTCATAGGTACCTACAGAACTTAACGTGGCAACAATACAGACTCACAAAACACTATTATTTCTGTCAACTAAATATTTCGTCTATTCCTTTGTTCTTACACTATTTACTTTGTCTAAAGACATACCTATATTCCTAACTTTACTTACGTTTCAAACATTTTTATTTTTACAGAAAACAGCGCTGTTTGCTTTCAAAGTGTTTAAGAAAAATACTACGTTTTTCTTGTTCTAAATGTGTCTTCGTTCGTCTATGTTTTGTATAGTTACCAATACCAAGTACTAATATTATATTATAAAGAGGAGGCTCTGGAAGTACATATATGTATGTCTTATTAGTATTGGTATGACGGGCTGGTGTTATCCGCAACTCCACGTCATAACGCGTATTTCGCGTAAAGGTATATGTCTTATATAAAAACATTTAACTCATACATAGCAACACTATTGTGAAGTGTCATAGAAAAGTGTTTTGTGTTATATTTGACTTCCATGTGGATAAAAACGCCGGCAGAAACTAGTCTGAAATAAAAACGTTCAGTTTTAGTCACATAAGCTTAAAGTATCCCAGTGGTAAATATTAATGAAGCAAACACGACGAACTATGTCATGTTCTGTCCTCGAAAACAAACTTCAAACTCCCACACTCACCTTGAATTCTTGAAGCCCGCACTATAGGCGACATCGCCACGCAGAAGTAACAAACCAAAAACTTCTACGAACTCCACAGGACAAAATAGTCTCCCAATCTTTTATTAAACATCAGATTTATTATTTCCATTCTATTTCGAAGCTACATTTGCTTGAAAAAGGTTATTAGCCACAATAATAAACGGAATAGAGTTTCGTGCAATTCAAATCAGATTATTGACCGTTATAGAACGTGTTTAAACTTCGAATAGCTATTCAAACTTTGAAAATGGAATGCCTGTGTAAAACGATTGTATCTCTGCTATTGTTTTACTTTGAATTAAATTCTTGAATGTAATCTGTGGTGCATGTAGGTAAATGTCTGAATAGTTGTTTGTGTAACGGTCAAAGATGGAATAGGTTGTTAACCGCTTTTCGAACACTGGTTTTCGAGTTTAAGCCTGGCAAGTTACCAATAAGGCTCTTCCATTTTCTGAAGTAGTGCTGTGCTGTTACTGGGTGTGTCGGTGAAGAAAGACATTGTAAGTAAAACCAAAGATGACATAAGCAATTATGACTAATATTTAAAATATCTGTGAAAATTTTCCTCTGTGAATTTAGCACTGTAGTACGGTTAAAATCTTTTTGGTGAATTTAGGTAAAGTGACATTGAATGAGGAGGAGCACTAACTTTTTATCACGACAGAGGGCGCATAAGCAACTGTACCTTGTTTTGACATAACAGTTGTCAAATCGTATGGTTTTTTGCATTCAGTAAATATTATTATTTATTTTTTCCCTAATCTTGAGAAAGATGCCTCAGTGTAGTGCGTTAAATTGTAAAAATAGAGGAGTACATTTGTTTCCTAAGGATAATAATCGCAGAAAACAATGGGAATCGACGTTACGTATTAAAAACTTTAAGGCAAGTAATACTGCACGCTTGTGTGCTGCGCATTTTACTGAAGACGATTATCATGGGAAAAGCAAGTATACAGGTGAGTCATCGCAGTGGTTCTACTTACAATATTCTACTATCAGTCAGTAATTGACGAACCTAAGTTCTTAATTCAATAAATATATTTCTTACATTATCTACTATCTTATGTATACAGAGTGGAAATTTATTATGCTACCTGGAGGGAAAGTACTCTAAATACTTGAGTTAGCAAATTTTACTGAAAGGAAACATTCCTTTATTTTTAAAAAGAAACAAAACTGCATTTAAATAATTTTGAAAATACGCTTGCCACACCCGGGAATCGAACAGACTAAAATCGGATAAAATAGCATCCTGTACTTTTATGGCACTTATCGATAGGGTCAATCACAAGGATCAAATCTCTACAAACCTGGTAAACTAAATTTAACAAAAACCACTAAATTTCAATCTAAACTTATTTTATTCGGACGAAAAAACGAGTACAGTAACTAATTGCATGCTGGAAATGAGCTTCACTTTCTTCGATGCATACATTCATTATTTGAAGGAATTCATTTTGAATAACTTTTAGAAGGGTGTTGTGGTGAATATTGAAAATTTTACTACGCTACCAAAAGTTACTTAAAATGATTTTTTAAAGGAATAAATTCATGCATCCAAGAAATGAACCTCATTTCCAGCAACTACTTAGTGAATTTACTCGTTTGTTTCGTCCGAATAAAATAAATTTACAATAAAATTGCATGTTTTTATTTTATTTTAATTTACCATGTTTGCAGAGATTTGATCCTTATGATTGACCCTATCGATTAGTGCCAAAAAAGTACAGGATGCAATTTTTTCGAATTTTAGTCGGTTCGATTCCTGGGTGTGGCAAGAATATTTTCAAAATTATTTAAATGCAGTTTTGTTTCTTTTTAAAAATAAAGGAATGTTTCCTTTCAGTAAAATTTGCTAACTCAAGTATTTAGAGTACTTTCCCTCCAGGTAGCATAATAAATTTCCACCCTGTATAGCAAACAGCTTCTTAAAGATTTATTATTTGAATATAGGTACCAGGTACCTACTTTTCAAAATAATCCTGTATGACCTCTCTTTTTTACCATTGGTAGAGGAGTATCTGCATTTATATCTATGAACGTGTTTGTAGGTGGACACTGGTACTTGGAGTCCTCGTGGATGTCGCAATCGGCACCAAAATTTTGATTCCGGTCAATGATTCTAATCTACTAATAAAATAGGATCAACTCAACCATTTTACGTCTTTACCTTTCAATCAAATCGGCCTTTTTACCGGCAGTTGTCGCATTCCTCTTACGTAACTCATCTTTAAGTTGAGGGGCAGTCAGAAAAGAGAACATTTTAAATGAATTTAACTTAGAATATTAACGAAAAATCAATCACAATCTTGTCTTGACAAGTAAACACGGTACAGTTGCTCCTGGCGCCATCTATACTCAGTTTTGCCTGTGGCTCCTCATTAAGACGTGTGGACTGATTATTTTGGTGATTATTGACAAATCTTCGGGTCTTGTAAGAGAAAACGTCTTTGCCATTCAGCGAGAATATTTATATCCCAGAATAGATAAGGTAAGTCTAGAGGGACTCTAAAGCACACTTGCGTCAAAAAAAAACTCAAATTTGCTTAAGCAACTAAATTAGCGCTAAATTAATAATTAACGATTAATAACGACTAATCGCTGATTAGTCGCTAATTAGCGATTTCAGACTATAACAATTTTATTATAGTCTGAAATCGCCAATCTGCCTGGACTTATAATTTTATAAGTCGGTTTCTTCAAGATGATTTCCTTCACTGATAATGAAAGTCATTTACAAGAGAAACAAATTGAATCTAATTGGCGACAAAATGCCAATCATAAATGGGTCCATGTTAGCAACTATTACATAGTTAAAGGATAATCCTGCTTAGCAAAAGTGGAGCTTAAGTAAACAAAACAAGGGCGAGTGGACTATCGTGTCACTGAAATCATAATGTGTTCCTGCTACTCTGTGCCATGTCGCTTCGGTTGTCGTGAAATACGTATAGACACGTTCATACATCCACATATTGTGTTATTATGTCCGTGTCTCTAACAGGAAGCATTGTGACACTATCTCGTTGAAAGCTTCGGAAATTTATTATAAAGTATATTGGCAATACTAACTACACGGTTTTACAATTATAAATCATTTTTATTCCATACAATTACTATCAAATATTAAGTCGTTTGTTTATAATTTTGTAACTCTATTTTATTTATATTATACTAGCCCACGATCTGCGACTTCGTCCGCGTGTCCACGTGGATTATTTCATCCGCGTTAAGTTACATCTTCGGTAACTGTTCCGTTCCCGTGGGTCGTAGCGTGATGTTATATAGCCTATGTTAATTAGGGATAATGTAGCATATTGCATTTAAATGGTGAAAAAATATTTGAAATCGGTTCAGTAGACTTTGACTTTATTTGCTACATATATACTACATACAAATCTTTCCTCTTTTTAATATTACTATAGATTTATACACTCAGTAAATAACAAAACCTAAATAAAAAACCGAAACAGAAACAAAATGGCATCAAAAAATTCCTCCGCATCGCCGTCAACTGGAAATTGGAAATGTGCCCAAAAGACTGGCGGAATTCCTACGTTGCAGGGTAAAAGCCAGACCTTGGAGCTACCAACCGTTTCGGCAATTGCTTAAAAAGGTTATGGGTGGGTATACGGACCCCATGATCCGAGCGTTTCCAACCCAAACGGCCAGAACATAAGTTCTGAACCTAAGTTACCTTAAAAACTTATAAACTTACTTGTTTTTTTTTTATAAAAACCAAATATATATATATATATAAATAAAAATATACCATCACGCCTGTTTTCCCCGAAGGGTTAGGCAGTGGTGTACCAATGCACACCCACAGTTCGCCGGTATATTTAGGTCCCATGTATAGGGGGCGAGCATATTGCCATTTACCGGGCACAAATCCAAACTCCGAGCTGCTACTGATAATTTCATAGAAAAACCCAATAACACTTTTTGCTCGACCTGGGAATCGAACCCGGGACCTCTATTGTAGCTGCCGTGCTCAGGACCACTAGGCTAACGAGGCAGTTAGCCAAAACAAACTTTAATTTATTAAACCCAGACATTAATCTAAGCAAAAATATCAATAGGTATCTTGACGTTACTATGTCTCGTACAAACAACATAATTTGAGTATCAGAAAACACAAATGTTTTGACAGAATATTGGCCGTTGTAATCATTCAATTACCGTCGCTTGAAGAAATCTGTAGGAAAATAATTAAGCAAGCTTATTAAAATGTTCGTTAGGGACCATGATACCGAAGTTGTTAACACAAAACTTTCAGATTAAACGGAGCGAGCCGCAAGGGATTTAAATAAATCGTTTGATAATACAAATCCTATTGATTGGACCTCCGTAGCTTCGGGTACAAAACAATTTTAAAGTTCGTCGTTCCGCTGACCGCAGTCAGAAGAATGGAGTTTGGAACTCTAGGGCTATCGGTACTGTCGACCTCGGGAAACTTCTCCTTATCAACGTATTCGCAGTTCCTCAGAGATAAATGAGATTCTCTCTTGTTCTTTAATCGCTTTGTCACTATGTGTACGGAGATTTATTGTCAAAGTGTGTACCAAAATATTAATTTAGGTTATTTCCTTAGATGTAGGCAGGAAATGTGAACGCTTGGTGGCTTTACGCAAGGGAAAATAGTAGTACTTAATATATTCTATTTAAGCTTTTGCTAACCCCTATACCGTTTTAGCTTCTGCAAACGACTTTCACTGCGTCAAAGTTGATATAATTATTATCTCATGAGGATTTTCATTTTTACGGGATAAAAAAGTACCATAGATGCTATTAATTTCAGAGTATATAATCCATATCTGCGCTATATTTCATCCGGATCTATTTAGCTGTTTGGCGTGATTGAGTAACAAACATTTATCCATCCAAACTTTCGAATTTATAATAGTAGTAAGATTATAATGTATCGCTCATGTAATCACAATTATACAGTATCTTATATAACTGGTATTTGTTTAGCCCTTACCGCCTGTTGTACACCACCTATTTTACACTACTTGGCTTAAATAATTATGATTATTTCTCCGGCAAATACCGTTATTTTGATGCGGTAATTCAGTGTATACAATGTATGTATGAATGTGAACGAGGCGAAAGGAGTATGTAAGGATCGTAGCAGGTGGCGTTCCGTGGTTTCTGCCTACCCCCATGGGAAAAAGGCGTAAGTTTATGTATGTATGTGTACATAAATATATGTATATAAAACCGAAACGATTACCTGGTAGGTATCATATTTTAATACGTCATCATAATACAGTTTAGATCTTTTAGAGACACCTACTTTAAAAGCTTTTAGGCAACATTCTTGCAAAAGATAAAATAACGCGACAAGTTGCTAACTCTATTAGCATTTTCGAAAGTACTTTTATGCGTCATGTTAGGCGTAAATAAACGTATTTTCTTTTGTTTGTTTTCCTTTACTTTCTAGCTATTTCCATATGTATTATTACAGACATCATTTAGTCAGCGATTTCAATATGCAACCCTTTTCAAAATAACAAACTAACTAACCTTTATTTTTTATAAATTGTTCATAATTTGTAATTTTAGTATCACTTATGTAGTCAGTCTTGAAATAAATGTTCTACTGACTAATTTTAATGTTACTATTCGCTATGAACAATTTAAAAGGCAGGTAGGTAAAACTACTAAAACAATGAAAAATATTTCAACATTTGTACGTAAAGTAATTAAAATAGTTTTTTTGTTTCGAACCCAGGAAGCCTGGCTGCGTATGAGACCTATTGTTAAGCCCTAGCTTTTTGTAGTCATTCATAATCTCTTTTTTTATACGCCAATGTAATTTAAATGTTTCGACCCTTACTTATACACATAATGATTAATATCAGTCTAGCCTTCAGGCGACGTTAAGTATCAAAATTGCTTGAAATTTTCATGATTTATCATTTAATAAAAATACGGATGCAAACACATTTTTCATTTACGAAAATCCAAACAGTAATCTGTATTTTTTATAATGTTTACAAATACCTTGTATAATTCCCTTATCTGTTACATCATGTTCACAAGTACCTAAGCATAAGTAGTTGTACGTACTGAAAATACCTAATAGGTACGTGCAGAGCGTAATATTCGGATCCATATATCAATAAATCTACAGTAAATGATGAATAGGCATACATTGTGTACGTTATAACGAATCCCATAAACAATACACGATATATGTATTATTATACAGTAACAGATCAGCTATAACATTGAGATTCAGAATCCATATCACATTAATAAGGTGATTAATTACTATTGTCTTCCTGACGTGACCTTAATTAACGTTAATGAATTAATAAATCAATCTTTCGTTAATTTATTAGAAGAATGATTTATGTACCTAGATGATTAATTTCATTGTATTTGTTTATGTTAAGTGCGTAGGTTAAAATATTAGCTGTAGCCACAGCTTTCGTTACTTGGTTTTGTATTCTATTGGCATAGTAGGTATATTCGTGAAGATAAATTCTCTGCTATATAATTACCCGAGATTTATTAGTTAAAATTTAAGAAAACCTCAATTACATTGTGGGTACATCATTTATTTTACCAATTGAAGAATGAAATAATTCTAAGAATTCTAAAATTACTCGTTATTCAAAAATAGTGTAATCGCTTTAATTGAGAGAAATTAGGGATCTAAAAGTTTAATGGAAAAGTTTGTTGGAATGTCAGGTGGGAAAGATCCTAGATGCGTGTGGATTTGCGAGCCGTTTCCCGACCTATATTGACAAATTTTAGCACAGTCAGTTTTGTAGAATATTGCAAAATAACTTAGAACAGTAACATTTGTAAACATACACATACATACATACATACGTACATAAACTCACGCCTTTTTCCCATGGGGGTAGGCAGAAACCACAGAACGCCACCTGCTGCGGTCCTTACTCACTACTTTCGCCTCATCCACGTTCATACATTTTGTCATTCAAGCACGCCGTACATTTGTAAAATCTAGCAAAATTGCTAAGAATAAGTACAAAATAAATCTTACAAACGCTTCACTTTAGCTTTCGTATATATTTCGCGGAATATAACAAATACATTTATTGTTGGCGCCTATTTTCCCGCAAGAGTTATCGTTTTTTCGTGACTTAGTTCACGTAGGCATTTGGATAAAAGTGAGAGTGTTACTAAGTTAATACGGTAAAAAAAATGTAAAATGTAATTCTCCAGACCGACTCCGGCCACGACGGCTAATCTTAATGCAGACTATAGCCACGTACGCAGGAGATATTATAGTGCACAAGCGGGTGCGCAAACACAGGTGCACTCCCTCTTCCCTAACTCTCATAGCCCGATGGGACGGCACACACACACATGTACATGTTAACACAGTAGGTACTGTATAGATTAAATAGTCATCTGTTCAATCTATACAAATAAATAATATAAGAGTTTATGAATGTTGATATTGTACTTAGGTATATAAAAATAAAAAACTTTTATTTGCCTATCTGTTCGTCTGTTTGTTCAGGTAATCTACGAAACGGCTGTACCGATGTTGACAGCCAAACTTTCACTGGTGTCTGCCAGTGAAAGTCTTACTTAAACTATTACTTTTATTTAGGAAAAATAATTAGGGTTCAGCGCAAAAAAATAATAATTAAGTAACTCCTTTTAACATTAGTTATCGTTAAAATCTGTACAGCCATTTCGGAAATTACCTGAACCAAACAGACAGGACATAAATTCGGTCTTTGCAACCGTGTGTGGCCATGTGGCCCTCTTTACATACGCTTTTGCTGCCAGATAGACGTCGTCAGCAGAGACGAATGTTTGAATAAGTCAAATGGTGCAGGAAGGTACGTATACAAGCTTTCAAAGCTCATACATAAACTTTACTACTTCGGTGGCCTAGTGGTTCTAAGCGCGACTGCTACGCTAGAGGTCTTGGGTTCGATTCCCAGGTCGAGCAAAAAGTGTTATTGGGTTTTTCTATGAAATTCTCAGTAGCAGCTCGGAGTTTGGATTTGTGCCCGGTTAATGGCAATAGGCTCGCCCCCTATTACATGGGACCTAAATATACCGGCGAACTGTGGGTGTACTTTGGTACACCTCTACTTGACCCTTCGGGGACTACAGGCGTGATGGTATAAACTTTGTGACCGGGTACGATTCGGCACCAAATACCCGGAAACCGGTGCGTGTAAAAATTCACCTGACTCGATGACATGTTATAATTTCTCGGAATTTCTGTCAAAAACGATGAAATTATGGGTAGTTTCCGCATTATAGGACGTTATTGCTTTTTCCTACCCACGCTTTATTTACGAGTATTTTTGTCGTATTGGAATTGTGTTATTTTCGTGTCAAACGAACATTAGTAAAGACTACAAATCAGATTACGTGTAGGCATAAGAATATTCGATATTGATAAATGTTTTTGCTAGACGATTAATTTTGTTTCGAAGGTAGATAACCTTACAATTGTGAGTGACGTAATTATCTGATACAAATAGGTGCTAACCTACTTACCTAATAAACATATACCTCAGTACATTTATTTTTGTTTTTATCTAATACTAGTGGACCCGGTGAACTTCATACAGCTTAGATTTATATTTTTCCCCGTTTCCTTTTTCCTGTACAGCCCCAGAATTGAGGCAAACAAAACAAAAAAGAAAATGTTCAAATCAGTCGAGCCATTTCGGAGATTTTGTGAGACTAACGCAGGGCAATTGAAACACATTAATTTTGTGAACAAAATATTAAAACCACATTAATTAATGACAATTGTCGGGTTTTTTTTTCCATACGAAACTATCTTTTGTAATGGGTACCTAGATTCAATTTTAATTTTTTCTCCTGTAATGGACGTTCCAAAGTGTATTTTAATGGTCTCAATGAAATAAATGATTTGAATTTGACTTCGATCAAGAAATTGTGTATTATTAGGATAGGTACTTATTTAATAAAAAAAAAATAACAGGACTTTTCCATCTTTACAGATAAAGTACGAACTTCGGTGATTACGTCTCGACCAGCGGGTGGCAGTGCGTAACGATAAATCGGACTTTCTTCGGTACGCCCGGACAAGACTGCAGCACCGATGAGGCTTGTGAACCATGAGTGCTTGGTGCTGCATCGCGATCATGATGTCTACTATCAGTACCAGTGTTCTCACTCCGGCTCCGCAGAAGACTGAGGCTAAGGAAGCACATGGTAAATATATTTTTTCTATAATACTGACAACTGCAAGATCACTTTAGCAAGTTAATGGCTAAACGTACAAAATATTTTTAAAAAAATCGGTACGGTTGCGGCGATTGACTGCTACAATACGTGTCGCAAGTTCGATTACCTACACGGAACAAATATTGGTAGGGCGTACAGATAGTTGTTCCGAGTCTGGATGTTTGTACGTTTATGTGTTTGTAAACGCACCTACGATACAGGAGAAACACTTGGTAGAGAAACAACGCCACGATTTAAAAATAAAAGACAGAAAGCAGTCACAATTTTTACCCAGCATGCCCGTACTTTCGCCTCCGGGTACAAACTAGAAATATTCTTTTTTTCGTTTATTTTCTCTTGAAACTTCTCTTGAACTATCATCTCCCCGGTAAAGAAATTGACAAAGGAAAGCGCCGATAATTGCTTTAATTCAATTAGCATTTGGGTAAGGTGAGCTAACGACCTGTCTGATATTGATTTTCTTAAACATATCAACCTAAATAATCTGAAATATATTTACAACCTACCTACCAACCAAGCAACCTCATTCTAACCTTAATCACATTACCATTACTAATACGCACAAAACACACAACTCGAAAAATTAACACGTCAAATAGCCATTATTAAAATAACAAGCATTTATGGCCCAAATAAACAGAATGCCTAGTTAAGCACCCAACAATACTTTGGAAATTTAAATAATGGTATCAACGCGGCAAAAACGACTTCCAGTTGTTTTACTTTCTGATTAAATGCGCTCGTTTCTCATTTGGCTCGTAAAAAATAATAGAGTCAGTTCACGAAATAAAATAATATTTGATTATAATTGACGAAGAAAACGTTTCGTGAAGGCAAAGTATTTTTTTTTCAACAAAGAAATAAATTCTGTTGCTATCGCTAGCATCAGTAGTTTTTGAACTATTTCTAGTTAATAAGGTAGGTATATACGAGCTATTACATGGAATTACGAGGCATTAAGTCCGCCTTTGTACTTATTTTTCTGAGCATAAAGTTTAAATAAATAAATACGAGGATAAGTGCCCCGTTGGTTTCGTAACCACAAGCGCTATTGCAGAACGTGAGTTCCAGAGCTAAATTTAGGTCAGGCAAAAAGTGTTATTGGGTTTTTCCATTACGAATCTGTCAATAGCAACCCGGACTTTGGAAGTTGGTGGTATAATACCCCCATGCCTCGTTAAGCTTGTAAAACTTGAGCCTAATCTTTCTCCGGTTATCCAGTTGGTTCTATGGAAGTGAAGGAAAGAGGGAGTGCACTTGTGTTTGCACACTTTAATATCTCCTGCATTATTGGCTGATCTCCTTTGAGATTGGCCGCCATAACTGAAATTCTATCAGAAGGATATTATTATACAGGCTGACTTACAGTTCACTGGTCGTCTTTCATGAGGCAAAAGAAAATTAAAATATGAAAATAAAAACCGTACAAAAATGCACCACAATACGATCAAAACGCATGATACAGCTGTTTTTCGCCTGTTTTAGGGGCGGTCCCATATTACAATGTTGTTCGTATTCATGAGTACTTTTATCCCCTGAAAAATTGCCAGTATATTTAAGTCAACCCGTATAACTTTGCCGCGATTATATCAGGACTTTCCAGCTTCCATTTCTATCTCACTTCTGACCATGCAATTTCCATTCACATCAAGATTTTCTATGTACGCTTATTTTGTTTTACATTGTTAGCATTACTGCCAGGAACTGCGATGTTAGCCCAGTTGTGCTAAGCGCAAGAACTGCGCTAGAGGTCTTGGGTTCAATTCCCAGGTCGAGCAAAAAGTGTTTTTGGGTTTTTCTATGAAATTCTCAGTAGCAGCTTGGAGTTAGGATTTGTGCCCGGTTAATGGCAATAGGCTCGCCCCCTATATATGGGACCTAAACATACCCCGGCGGCGAACTGTGTGTTCATTGGTACATCTCTGCCTAACTCTTCACGGAATACAGGCGTGATGTATGTATTGTTGGCAGTATCGTTGTAAATCTTCCGATACACAAACATGTCCACACACACACTTTCTAGTCTAACTTTAGCTTTATCAACATCCTACATAAGCTTCCCTGGACCGCTTATATGAAAGGGGCTTCCTGCAATCTCCACAAAGTTATCCGATCAGTATCTACTAGTGCAGGGATGGCGAACCAATGGCACGCACAATAAATGACAAACCTATGTATTTGATCGAAATCGATTTGCCACAGCAGAAATCACACTAACCTTTTATTTAAATAAACATAAAGTACTCAACATTACGATTCATGCATCTAGTTTTATTTTTCTATTAAGAGCCTATACTACCTCAAATGGCTTAGCAGAATCCTCCGATACGCCGAAAATACTGCAGCATTAATTTTGACATAAATATATTCTAAAGTTGAGGATTAATGTTAAGTCTTATATTTGGCGAAAACACAATTCCATAAAATTTTCTCGATAGAAAAAAATCCCAAAGTTACCTCTAAACTGAACAATAAACCGCTGGCAATCATTAAATAATTCAAACTAGAACATGAAACTTTTTATACTAACTGAACTAACTATAAAGCAGGTCTTATATTATTATTTTTTTTGAATTTCTTGTTTTTTTCGCCGTAATATAAATAACCTATAATATCGGTCATTTTCCCTGCCGCGCGCCCCCGCGCTCACTCCTGCTTCGGCTTCCGTACGGGAGGGCTGTGTCATTTTGCACACAGGACACATTGAAAGCAGAAGTATGCGATCGAGATAAAGAGTTAGGCGGCGCGGTGAAGTGGGGGCGAAATTCGAATTTGTGCTGAGGTTGCATAGACTCTTAAGTGGCTTTTTTACCTGTGGGAAATCATCAAATGACTTCACCCGCCCGGCGCGGGGCGGGAGGGAGTGTCAGACTTTTACTGACTAAAACCCATCCATGTTCCTTCTTGTGTCCTTTGCGTTTCGGGGGCGCGGTATCTCTTTCGAACAACCCGGCAGCCATTGGCCGAAAGTGGCCCCTCCAATGACTATTAAATGGCTAAGTCAAAATTCTTTGATGGCGAGTCACAGTCACATTTTTTTTTGAATATAAAGAATGGCACGTTCGCCTACAAAGGTTCACCATCCCTGTACTAGTACGTGCCTTCGGCCATTGATCGCTTGTTGAAATGTTGTATCTTCTGAAACTTTTTCTCTAATATATTCTATATGGCTTTGTATGTTGCGTTGCTATTTTTGGCGTTATTATGGTTTCAGAGGCACGTTATCTCTCGCATTCAGACCAAATTCAAAGTCGAAGTATTTTGTAATCAACGAAGTTTTAAGCACATGGGTAAAGCTGATAAATACGCGGTAGAAGAGACATCGTGGCACAAACTTTTACCATTGATTCCGTACATGCTTGTAGTATCCCAAGCATTCGGATTTTTCGTCGGTTATTATTAAAACAATCATGAGAAATAGAGATATCAAAGAGTGTCCACGGAGTTTCTTGCTCGTTCTTCTCCATACAGACCTACGTTTTGGAACGAGCAACTAGCTCCAATATTAAACTGTAACTTCTTGACAATTCAAAAGTGCCTATAAATGGTCTAATTGAAATAAATGTTTTGACTTTGACTTTGAATCAGCCGTTACAAAAAAAAAATGTACGGAACACTAAACTTGATTTTTGATGTGAAACCTTTTTCAGCCGCATTGACCAATTTTTGATAGAACATCGTACATGGGTACGCGTTACCGACATGCCAATGTTACTACGTCACCGACATGCCATTGTGACAGCGTCACCGACATGTCTCTTGGACCGTGTCACCGACATGCTAATGCGAGGTAGAGCTAGACTCAAGCCTTAATTTTTTTCTTCTGTCGGCAGGCCATTTTATTGCTTGAAGGTCTAGAATTATGAACGTATGTAATGTATGGTAACTAGTTAACGTAACAATATTCCTTTCGACGCCTATATTAGTGTTTATTAACAGGAATGTTATTATTTACTATTAGCGATGTACACATTTTTTCTTATTGCATGGTGAATGTCTATTTGAATTTTAATTTATTTATTTTGTAAATTCAGATACAAGTTTCTTGTTATTGAATAAATGACTATGACTATGAATGCCTGTAAACCCTAAAGGGTTAAGCAAAGGCGTACTAATGTACACCCACATTTCGCCGTTATGTTTACGTCCTATGTAATAGGGGGCGAGCTTATTCCCATTAACCGGGCATAAATCCTAACTCCGAGCTATTACTGTTTTTTTTTTTTTTGAAAAACCCAATATAACTTTGCTTGACTTGGGAATCCAACCCAAAATCTCTAGCGTAGGAGCCACGCTTAGGACCACTAGGCCAACGAGGCAGTTGGTGTTTATTTTCTAAGCGAAATCTAGATTGCTCTCGAAAACTGTACGGCAGGAAGTTTGTAATATTCAAGGCTTCGCCGTGAGGGTTATATTTTATTTATAGGTTGTAAACTAACGAACTACGTGTAAACCTAGCCGACAGCTAGTTTTAGTGTAGTAGAAAATACTACGGAAGCCTAGGGATTCTTATTGTCTGGTAAATAAGTGCCTCGTTAGCCTAATGGTCTTAAGCGCGACTGCTACGCTTGAGGTCTTGGGTTCGATTCCCAAGTCGAGCAAAAAGTGTTATTGGGTTTTTCTGTGAAATTCTCAGTAGCAGCTAGGAGTTAAGATTTGTGCCTGGTAAATGGCAAAGGTTCGCCCCCTGCTTCATGGGTGTCAAACACACCGGCGAAGTGTGGGTGTTCATTGGTACACCTCTGCCTAACCCTTCGGGGAATACAGGCGTGATTGTATGTAAATAACAACAAAAAGGATAACACACAACGCTTTTCAAAAGTATGATGTTATGAAATCAACCTAAAAAAAATTTCAGTCACGGCGCCCAATCCTAATGAAGACTTGCGAAGTACAGTGCACGAGTGTGTGCGCAAACACACGTGCGCTCTCCCTTTTATCACTTTCATAGTCCGATGGGTCGGTAATCCGACGATAGCTGAGGTTAGGCACAGAACCAACCGCTTCACGCACTTCCAATCTCCATGCTGCTGAGAAATTCTTAGTAAAAATCCAATAACGGACGGGCCTGTTGGTCTATTGGTTAGCGGCCCTGACTGCTAAGCCGGAGGTCGTGGGTTCGATTCCCACCCAGGACAAACTTTGTGTGATGTTTGTTCTGTGTCTGGGTGTGATTTATCTATAATAGTATGTATTTATAGATTATATAAGTATGTATGTATATCAGTTGTCTGGTTACCATAACACAAGCTCTGCTTAGCTTGGGATCAGATGGCCGTGTGTGAGTTGTCAAAAGATATTTATTTAATTTTTATTTTATTTTTTTAATAACGCTATGCCTGATCTGGAAATCAAATCCAGAATGATGTGTAGTCGAATAATAGGTACGTACGAGTATTAAACTTAGTACGAACAAGGAAAAAGAAACCTCAAAAATTCTAAGCGGTTGGTATTCAGGTAATCTTGTTACCATACATTTTTCTAACACAAGTTCCTACTCGGAAGCCTTATTATGGTAACAGAAGTACCTCGGACCACTACGTAATGTAATTTATACCGTATTATGTTTTTGTTATTGTACAAAATGAAAGGAACATTGCCTTTGTATGTTTTGATAACCTTTTTGTAAATAGTTAGTTGGAAATATATCCTACGATAGGTACTCGTTTTTACTAGAGTCAGTGATGAAAGACGGTGGTAATAAAAAAGACGTCACTGTTATAAGCGTCGAAGTCAAAGACTAATTATTTATTTCAATGAGGCCATTAAAAGGTATTTTTAAACATCATACCTATATAAGAAACTAGCTGTTCCCCGCGACTTCGTTCGCGTTCACTATTTCATTGGATGCAATTTATTTTTCGGGTAACCTTCTTTTTTTTACTATAGTAAATAAAATTTCTGTATTCTTATTATAACCCATAATATACCATCACGCCTGTATTCCCCGAAGGGTTAGGTAGAGGCGTATCAATGTACACCCACAGTTCGCCGGTATGTTTTTAGGTCCTACTAAGCTACGGAATGTCACGCAGAGTCATTATTTTGCTGCGAAGTTATTTTAAAACTGTGATCTAAGATATCCATTGAAATTAAATGATGTAAAGGGCAATTTTGTTCAAAATTAAACACTTGTGATGAATAACGTATTTATGTTGATAAGGATTAATACTATGTTCATAAAAACACCTTCGCAAATAATGCATTATATTAAAACAAATTTTCTGGCCATAAAAATAGCTATAGTTAGTCAACCTTAAAAGTTAGGCATATACTACCGCGGACTTTTTTGTAGTATATTTTAAGAGGAACAATTCTTTCATACATTATTTTTACGTAACTTAAACCGTTTACGCAGCGCACGCAACGAAAGCCCTCAAAGGGTTTTTGTTTTCTCCCGTTTTTGCCACATTTTCATTGATTGCTCGGCTCCAATTGGTCGTAGCGTGATGTTATAGCCTATAACCTTCCTCGATAAATGGGCTATCCAACACAAAAAGATTTTTTTAAATCGGACCGGTAGTTCCTGAGATTAGCGCGAACAAACAAACAAACAAACTCTTCAGCTTTATAATATTAAGTATAGATGTATGAAATTCCAAAAGGTAGGTAGCTTCGTATCGAGAAAAATCGACCCTCTATCCAGATTTATTTGGTATTTCATTTTGTACCTTTAAAAATAGAGTATCGTTAAAAAAGTGACGGTCGTTCTGATCCGTCACAATCGATCTAGATTTTCCGAGCCTAAGGCTTTCCTAGGTAAAATTTATACTTGGTACGAGATTAATGCCGCTTACCAACAGAATGGTTGGATATTTTTAAAAGCTCTCTATTTTATAGTTTTGTAACATCAAATATTCTCATTTCTATAGATTGGAAAAGTTACTTTGTTATGTAGCTATAGCATAGTAACTTTGCCAATCTATAGAGATAGGAATTATTCATATTATCTGCTTCAAACTTTAGCAAGTTTAAAGCAGGTCATTTGAATAATTCAGTTCTGCATAAAACAGAGTCTATATTTAAAGGGTGTTTTTTGATTAATCTTCTTACAAGTTCAAAATCATTAGGAAAATAATTATGAGTACTACTATTAAATTTCATACGAACGTAAGCCTTAATTAGGTACCTATCTACTTATTGACAAACCTGTTGTATAATCACGCCTGTACTCCCCGAAGGGTTAGGCAGAGGCCTAACCCCAAAGGCCAGAGTACCTCTGAATACACGATGAATTGACCACTAACATAATATAATTTTAATGAAAAAATCAAGGAGTAAAAAAAAACAAAATCGTTGTATCGCGCTAATCATCAAATAGGAAAAGACCAATGTCTATAATTTATTAGGTATTTTCTTTGATAAGTTTTCTTGTAGTTTTTTTATTAGAATGTATATTTCATAAAAAAAATACTTTACTTATTTTATGTTGCTTCTTTCACAGACCGCAGCTACTGGTACGCGCAAGCGCAAGAAACGTTGCAGAAGCGATTGCAGTACGCAGCTGATAAAAATCCTGTCGCAAAGTGAGTATGAAAAAATTTAAAGTCGTTTCAATAACATAGGTGCCCATGTTTTGGTTCTACTCATAGCAATTTATTATTTTCTGTATATTATATACGTTACTACCTGTAGTTACATATTGTCTACTTCAGGGACGGTGAACCTTTATTGGGTCATCGTTACATTTCTTATGAACAACGTAATACCGTGGATATGACGTGCTATCAAAAAAATGTTACTATAACTTTAACCTCTTAATTAAAAATAGCTTTTGCTCCCGACCTTGTGAAGAGAAATATGGTGAGGATTAGGATTTATATTGAATATAAATCTGGAATCCCCAATTTTATCCGCCCTCAGCAGGCGTGGAGAGCGATCGTTGTGCCTTTACCTTGCAGTGGGACAAAAATTATTATTTTAGACTGATAATCTCGGTACAGTAAGTAGTAACCCCACGTCTTGGAGCGCTACAGCAGTGCGATTCTCTAAGCCTTACTTCGTAATTCGAAAGCTGAATCCGTAGTGAGATTACAAAATGGACACGATCACGCCGGTGACGGTACCACGGCGAACGAATACACCACCAAAGTTAAGTATGTTCGTTATCGAAGTGAGAGCGGTCAATCGAGTGAGACTCGTTTTCGAGTTTGCGTTTTAGAGAATCGCACTACAGTTCTCAGTATTTCGAATGCCTGTATGTCGCGGTCGTGGGTTGTGTTGCATGACCGACATTTTCACAAAAGCAATACTTACGTGGAAATCTCGGTCAAGTTCGTATGTGGGCCACATCGGACTTAGTTTCCAAACAGCTATGTGTTGACTCGTATGAACGTTATAAACACATTTTAGGACCAACATAAAAATATATTTTGTTGGACTGTATTTTTTTAAAGTCCTATATTACAATACGATATATTATTAAAATCGTACTAACTGTAGTTAAGTTTGTTACGAATAGATTAATTCATGGATGTTTGTTACTCTTTCACCCGTAAACGGCTGAACGGAATTAGCTGAAATTTTAATCTAAAGTACCCTTTTAGTCTTCTCGTGGGGTAATTTAGGCATTGGGCTTAATTCTTAAGTCTACCTAAATCAAGTAGGTAGCGGGTAGAAACTCTTAATATTATAAATTTTGTAATACTAGAACTCCATGTGTGATTGAAGCTAAAAAGTATTATTAATTTTCCCTTCTAAATTTTCTCCTAATATTTTTAAGCCGTTTTTTTATTGCTTACATGTTTATCTGACTAACCTATTCCCTGTGAACCAACCTATACCTAGTCATAAAAAAGATGGCCGACTTACAAATCCAAATGCCTAAACTCCTCCTATTTCCCTTCTCCTCCACATGTTTACTTTCCTCTGCCCTCATTTCGTCGCGGCAAAAGACCAACTTTCGCTTTTGTTTTGTTTATGCGAACAAACACACTCGACCTCTACTAGGATCTATGAGTCCAGACACGATAGGGAAACTAGAGGCAAATATTAGGATTCCTGGTACTTGAATATTATGTAATGTACTGTGAATAAATTTATACTACTTGTTTGCTTAAACCCGCTAGGCTCTGGATCTCTCTGGAAAAAAGTTTTTTCAAATCCGACTGCAAGCTACCAGGATTTGAAAAAATCTTTATGGATATGACAACCAAATAGGCACAGTATGGGCTTTAATAACATCATATTATGAGCCACGGGAGTCAACCACGCGGGCATGAGCTGAGTAACAAAAGCTAGTATTGTAATTTATAAGAAAAGATATTGTAGATATTCTATGAAGGTTGTCGTTTTCAAATATATTTTAACAAACAACTGTGGGTGTGTATTGGTACACCTCTGCCTAACCCTTCGGGGGATACAGGCATGATTCAGGCTTATGTATGTGTAAATCTTTTATGATAGGAAGAATTATTTGATATAAGGGCTAGAAAATAAAATGTCTATTTTATTGCGCACTTTTCAACAACAGATGAACAAATAAGATCCAAAGCAATACATCATATTTTGACAGTTAGAGCATCTCATATAATTATTTAAGTATCTAATAAAAATAACATAGATAATTTAATTGTTAATTTGAATAATTCCCAATGGAAACTTTTAACACAAACTTAAAGGTACCAAGGCAAATGAAACACCGTAAACTAGAAACGGTTAGGTAATTAAATCGTTCCGTAATTTAGTTATAACTAGTCCCAACAGTTTTAGTTACAAGTTCTATGCTTCAAATGTTACGTTAACTCTTAATTATATAGGTATACATTTAAAGGTAAAATTATACTATGTTCGTAGCAATTTTAAGGCTAGTAAAGCCTTAGGCCGCCTTCACATTTAGGCGACTTTCGCGCGACTGTCGCCCCGTCAAAATTTCATAATAAAAAAATAGAAGAGCTGTCGCCCACAGCATTTATTTTTAAAATGAAGTGCGCCATACTGACCTAAACTTTGATCTGTTCTTGTAATGTGAAGGAATGTACTTCTGCCGCGCTACTGTCGCGCTGCTGCCGCACTGCTTGCGACGTAATGTGTTAACAATTTAACTCAGGCATTATTTCGAATTAAAGAGAATTGTTACAATCTTGGAGTTATTGTTAATAAAGTCTGAAAACGCCTATCTGCCTTGAACAAGCATGGTTTTCAGTACTCGTACCTTCTTTGTTTGAGAAAGGGCCTTTGACTTTAAGTGGGACAATAATAGGCTGATATTATTATTTTTGCGTATTGCGGAATAATGTTCTAGCCACGCAAAAATAATAGCATTTTTTTGGATAACGTCTCGGGTTTTCTGACACACATTCATATCATCACGCCTGTATTCCCCGAAGAGTTAGCCAGTGGTGTACAAATATACACCCACCCACAGTTCGCCGGGATATTTTTTCGGTACCATGTAATAGGGAGCGAGCCTATTGCCATTAACCGGGCACAAATCTAAACTCCGAGCTGCTATTGAGAATTTCATAAAAAATCCCAATAACACTTTTTGCTCGACCTGGGAATCGAACTCAAGACCTAGCGTAGCAGTCGCGCTCACGCAACGAGGCAGTTTTTCTGACCCCAACAAAAAAGGCGACACGGTTGGCTACATTGTGGCTACATTTCAAGAGTTATATTATGTTTCTTGTAAGCCATGTTATTTATTTTCGTATTCAACCTTCTTTTGACTACATTATTATGAGAGGGAATATCCTAGACAGTAAATGACGTCTTATAGTCACGACTGTTTTAATGATCTAGGCATATTCTTACTTTTGAGTCCTCCTTTGTGAATTTTCACATACAAATTTTAAAGAAAATTCTCCTGAAGAAAAGATATTTAAAAGCATGACCGTAGGAAATTAAGTATATACTGATTAAATGTATCTGAAGAGTATAAGAGCTACCGCCAACACATATTTCTAAGAACGTTCTAGTCTGTCTTAATTTGTCAAAAATGCATCTAATTTTAGGCAACTTTTTGACATAATATATTGTTGCTGAGGTGAGATTGCGATTTGATTTAAAACTACAGGGAATGACTTTCTCATAAAGGGCTGTGCTGTTCATTGAAGCTGAGCGATACTGCGGAGAAACGGAGAAATATTAACCAATATGATTGCGTTAAATCTCCATTCCCTTTCAGATATCAATCCTATTAAATAAATAAATAAATATCTTGGGACAACTTACACACGGCTATCTGATCCCAAGCTAAGCAGAGCTTGTGTTATGGTAACCAGACAACTGATATACATACTTATATAATTTATAAATACATACATATTATAGATAAATCACACCCAGACACAGAATAAACAATCATGCTCATCACACAATGTTTGTCCTGGGTGGGAATCGAACCCACGACCTCCGGCTTAGCAGTCAGGGCCGCTAACCACTAGACCAACAGGCCCGTCATGGCAATCCTATTGGTTAATATTTTTCCGTTTTCTGATCCGCAGCGTCGCTCCACTTCCGTGGAAAGGCATCCTTACTTTTAATCCAGGTACAGAAGTTTTAAATTAATTTACAGTGAAGGTGGTACACCGCGACAATACTTTTGTTCCAAATCACTCACTCGAATTTCCTATTGGAATTCGAATATAGAAAAAGAAACAATTCGATTTTATCATAGATGGGTTATTTGTTTGGCTACACTCGAGACTTAGAACTTGAAGTTGAAATAAATAAATGATTTAGTAAAAACTTCTGCATTAAATGAATGAAACGGGAGCCATACGTGAAGTGGAGTATAACCGGCTACTCGGTCACACCCAAAAGCTGACCACAGTACTGTACATAAACCAGTAAGCGGTTGCCTATTAACCCGATTGAAATGAGAAATTTAATCCCAGTTATCTATGTTCCCAGCTACTCATTAGGTACAGTGTTGGGCGTGTGTCATTTGCAGGGAAAATTGCAATTTACTTGTGTTAATTACTTACCTAGTGCGGTACGGTGTCATCATTGTCATTATAGTATTTACTGCAAATCGCTACAAATATAAAAAATATTCGTGTCAAACCATATGCTGCTGAATGCAAGTGATATACAATACAATACAATACAATACAATACAATACAATACAATATAATATAATATAGTATTTTAAATGGAGCGACTGTCTATCTAACTTTTAAAACCCAGTTACTGGGCAAAACTATGCCTCTTTGTAAAACTGGTCGTCTAGTCAGACTCTAGTGCAAATAAATGATCGCAATTTCTCAAAAAACATGTGACTCTCGACTTTATTAGGTGTCCCATACTGCCCTGATAACAAAGAATGCAGTAATCGACATTTTTGAGATTTTCACTTTTTTCCAGAAATGGCATCCCAGGAGGTTCATGCACATGAAAAAAAATTATTTTCATAAAAAAAATCACTCGGAGTATGTTTTTTATGATATGATTTTCGCCGTACTTGCATGAAAACTGCTTCAATGATAAGAAAAAACGCAGTATTAAGCATGGCCTAAGAAAGAATGCAGTACTTGCAAGAATATCCTAAAACAGAATGCAGTAATATCCACTACTTTATTGTTTTGTTTTACATCTAGTAGACAAATTGCTAAATTAAAACGCAGTATTCCACATTACTGTATTTAAGTGTAGTAAAGGCTTGCGAAGTCGTAGCCGTAGTCGTAGCAGTACGATCCATTGCCGCGTTTTGTCTTAGTAAATCAGTTCGTTGACGTCATTCGATGGAGTAATACGAATACGAATTTGCAAAAACATGTTTTTTTTTATTTCACCCTAATGCTGCATATTATAAGAACATGAAGTAGGTTTTTAACATCCGTATAGTTTACTCAATACTTTATTTGCATTCCCCGATGTAAAAACTTAGGTCGTAGCTAAGAGACTAAAAAAACCTTAACCTTAAAATGCACCTATATAAATCGTTGAGAAGACACAGTACACTTCAACTTAGTTCCGAGCATATAATAATGGCAATAATTACTAAAAAAGAATGCAGTAATCAACTTGTGCTAAGACATAATGCAGTAATACGCGCAAGTGCTGCATTTAGTCTTAGTATCCTGTGACTCGGAAACGACGTGATACTAAACCGAAACGCAGTAATACGTATTATAATTGCATATACTAGTAAATTAAATAAAGGAAAATTATCTTGTAAAAGCTTGATTTTTTTCCGATTTTTTAGATATATAATATAGCCAATAAAATACGAACAACTTGCTCAGAACATATGAAATATGTTTTTTGCGTTTATCTCGGAACCGCCATTTTGCGATTACTGCATTCTTAGTTATGACGGCAGCATACATAACAAAAATAATAAAAATATCATGAAATCACGCAAAATAACACCTAAACACAGCGCCAACAAAACTCGTTTCTGAAAATATTTTTCACGACAGCAAGAAAAGCTCCCTTTTTCCAACAAATTCCTACACCAGGTACGAAAGATTGATATGTAATTAATGATTTTGTTTACGTACCTGCCACTCGACCCTTTGGGGGACAAGTTAAGCCCCCAAGCCCTTACATTGGCCTACATTAGTTGCGTGAACGCTGACACTGATAAATGCAATACAAAAAAATAGGAAAAGGGGTGTGTTGTGATACATTCGTACGTTTTGTTATGTAACTGAATACTGGGGATGGTTTGGGACTGTCGCCTTGGCCTTGTTGTAGCAAGCGCGACTGATGTGCGCGTGCTCCTGAGTTCGATTGCCAGGTAGGGCAAAAAAAAATTGAGATTTTCCAATACGAATTTCTTAGTAGGAGAACACAAATTTCCAAAAATTTCGCTGTGTATGTTCTGCCAATAGACAGTCAATTATAATATTTTCTTAAATAATAATCTAATGACGCCCGTAGGCGCAGTTACTGAGCCACTGGCTGCTGTGCTGCTTGTCACGGGTTCCATTTCTTCACAGAATAAATATTTTTATGGCTTACAGGTGTTTGTGTGAGTTTGTAATACTTGTTACCTCTTCCACAATACAGAAATTTCTAGAGGCATAGTTTCAAAATACTAAAAAATAAATAATACAGGTAATTTTTCTAAGTTACATCCTATCCATTAAATAGTTAAAAATGTCACAATAAAAGAATAGTTTTATTACTTCATTAAATTTCCTCTTCTGGTGTTAATGAAAACGATAACAAACTTTCCTTCTAAGAAATGTCCTATAAAATATAACAAAGACACAAGAAAACCTAGCACTGGAACAATAAAAGTTTCCTACTTCTTATTTCCCGTTGAAAAAGTTTTAAATATCAGAATAAAACGCTTTGAATAACAATCTTGAATGTAGTTGCGTTTTATTAAATACTTAGTAAAAAGCGTTTTCTGCGGGAGAACAATTACATAAACTCAAAGCATTTATTGAAAACCAACCATGTAGGTACTAAGTGAGTCCAAAAATTGAAGCTAGTTCAAATAGCATTCCTTTTTAGGATAAAAAAAAATATTTCACAATTGCGTGTGGTGATGGCCCAGTGGTTTCGGGCAAGTACCAATGTGACTATTTCAATTCATATGTACTAACAGTCAGTCAGTTAGTTATCTTGGACATCACTAAAATTGGTGAAGGAAAACATCGTGAGGAAACCTAGCATTATAGTTACCTATAAGTCTGAAATCGCTAATCTGCATTCAGCAAGCGTGGTGCTCGTGCCTTCTCTTTTTGAGAAGAGGCCTTTGCCTAGCAGTAGGACAATGATAGGCTGGTACTAATATTTGGCAATTTCGTATAGAAAAAAAACGAATTATGAATTTGAAAAAAATAGTGTTTAGCTAAATTCTGTATAATCCTTTGTATGTTTTTATGTCAGAAAAATAATAACATAACTCTTTTTTTTACGCAGGAACGTGATTCTAGTCGTGGGAGACGGTATGAGTCTGACTACAGCCACTGCAGCCAGGATACTTCGAGGACAGAGACGGGGCCAGTCTGGTGAAGACACAGATTTGGCCTGGGACACATTTCCTGCAGTCGCTTTGGCTAAGGTAAAGTAACTTAAACTTTTTATAATGGCTTTTGTGGAAGAGACACCATAATTTTGTCAATATTTCTCAGGTATTATCTCATAGATTATTGCAGCAAGCCAAAGATTATTCACGGATTTTTTTTCCGTGCAGTCACTAGTTACTACTCGTCCTGCCTTTTCTGGTTACCCTTACGCCATAATTAAAGCAAAGGGCCTGAATGGGGATTAACTATAAATGTTCAAATAGTATTTTAATCTAAGCACTTACAGCAAAACCTTATGAAAAGTTCACAATATTACGCGTCATGTTTTAGGACCCAATCGTACGAGTACGGCTTATTAACAATTTGTATTTAAAAGAGCCAACATTTAAATTCCATTTCAAATTAAAAATAATAAGTAAGAAACGAAATGTTAACTTTCATCGAGGATTAATATTTGCGATTCATTATTAATAATTTACATATTATTAATATTGAATCGCAATTCTCATAACTCTGCGTTTGTAGCGGTAATTGAGTCACTTCTGCTTCAAAGCATTTAATCATTTCAGCGGTTCCATCATCGACTTTAATTTATACTTTTGATAATTACGTTGATTTTTTTAATTTTCCAATTAATATACTACCCAGTGTTTGGTTCCCCTCTGTCTAATGATCAGAGAGGAACATTGTTTTGTTAGGAAAATATCAGCCAATAGAATTCCACGAAATACATCTCCGCTTTTTTAGTTTACATGACTATAGCCGAGCGAAGAATCATTTCATAATATTAAATTAAAATCCTGTTGCTTACATAACAAAATTATGCTTATCTCTAGTTTTGAGATTTTTCCATTAATCTATACCTACTATATTAAAGCTGACGAGATGTTTTGTTTGTTTGTTTAAACGCGCTAATCTCTGGATTGTTTTTTTTTTTTGTAAATTAAAGCCAGATTTTTGAGGAATAATATAAGCTACATGTCTTCACGCTCCGACTCACGGGAACGGAGCTGTACCCAAGGACTACTACTTCAGTTCTTTGGGTAGTTTGTAGGTAGTTTTATATTTTAGTGGTTGTTTTTATAAATATATATGATAGTCTGTAAAGTATTTATGTTATGGATCTTTATTACCTGAAATAAAAGCTATATAATATTATAGTATATTATTAAAGATGTAAGTTAACGAGGGTGAAAAAAACTAAGCAGAAGAAGTCGCGGACAGAACCTAATATAAAATAAATGGAACGAAGATACTTATTAAGTTCCTAATATTGACTGTTATAATTTTGTGAAAATATTTTACCGAAAATATTATTTGTGATTAGTCCCATTCGTTGCCAAGACAACAGGGTCCAACAAACATTACTGAAAACTAATTAACTTCTTGCTTACTTAACTAAGGATGTTCATAATGAAGGTTGTTTTAAAACAACATATTTAAGTAACGTAGCGGTATTAAGTACACTATTATAATGAAGATTAAGTCAACAGGAGCAACGTATTAAATTTTTAATGAGTGCAAATATAGTGAAGGTAGTTTAAGTGCTTTGTTACAGGGTTGTTTATGGTTTCCGCACTTACGGGTTAATGTTTTGATGTATAATAAAGACGTGGACTCTTGTTTTTTTATATAAACTTAATACTAAGGTTTATATTCATAACAGTGTTCAGTGATAGCTCGGAGTTTGGATTTGTGCCCAGTTAATGGCAATAGGCTCGCCCCCTATTACATGGGACCTAAATATACCAGGCGAACTGTGGGTGTAACTTGGTACACCTCTGCCTAACCCTTCGGGGAATATAGGCGTGATGGTATATATATATATATATTTTAATATTCATAACCTCGTTAACCTAGTGATCCTAAGCGCGACTCTGTATGAAAAGAGACCTTTGCCCTGCAGTATGACAATAATTAGACCAGTATTATAATAGTTTTGAAATGACTGCCTCGGTAGCCTAGTAGTCCTAAGCCTGAATGCCACGCTAGAGGTCTTGGGTTCAATTCCCAGGTCGAGTAAAGTGTGATTGGGTTGTTCTATGAATTTCTCAGTATATAGCTCTGAGTTAGGATTTGTGTCCGGTTAGTGGTAATAAGCTCGCCCCCTATTGTATGGGACCTAAACATACTGTAGAACTGTGGGTGTACATTGGTACACCTCTGTCTGACGCTTCGAGGAATACAACTATAAGAATAATACATACATAATACTGGTATTTATGTATGTACTCGTATATTCATAATAACAGGTCGGGGTATCAAGCTTCACGGTTTAATGGCCGAAAAGCATACTGGCTCATGGTTTTAAGTTATCGTATTTTTTTAAGTTAATCAAGCATTGGTCCTATATCCAATAAAATCTCAGAAATTCTTATAAAGTACGTAGTACTTATTTGAATATGACGACAAAGATCACAGATTGGTTTAATAATAAATTTCATACCACAAAAATTTGAATTGATCAAATTCATTCATAGATGATACAATTGAAGCAATGTATAAAATCTACATGCATAATACATATCATCAGCGATAACATGCTACACAGTGAATATAGGGCGCCATTTTATTTTATCTTTTCATGTGCCTTTATCACTAGGTTTTGTTAATTCCAGTCAATTTTTGGAGAGTATTTTTGTGTTTTTTTTTTTCACGTCCCATATTTTCCCACTTTAAAAGGAGCTCTTTGAAGATTTTCGATGGTAATCAGGTTTAATTTGAACGGACAGTGTACAAGTGGATGGCATCCACTGGTACTCTATTGTCATCCTACTAATCCTATCTTTCTTCCTACTAATTCTACTTAACATAGTAAATGTGAAAGTTTGTGAAGATGGATGGATGTTTGTTACTCAATCACTCGAGAACTGTTGAACGGATCTGGATGAAATTTAGTACCGAGATAGATTATAGTTTAGAATAGCCTGCTAGGCTCAATACTCAATATCTTTATTGCGTACCATAATGTATTACAAGATGGAATAATTAGATTAGTCACAATTATGGACCCTGTCGGGCACAGCATAGATTAAGTAGGAGAGAGGAGGAAGAGCGTTGAGTGTTTGGATTTTAATATCACCGTTATTAATTAGTTAAGGATTTTATCCTTTTTTATATATTTATTTGAATATCTTTTTATGTTGATTCGTGTTATATTTCTGGTAACTATTTTTATTTTTGGATAATTATTTATCAATATATTTTATTAATTATTATTTACTAATTATATTTGTTGTCCTACTTATTTAAATTAATCATTTATTTGTTGGCTATTAGCCATAGGCTACTTTCTATACCAAAAAAATGGACGACTCCCTCTCAATTGTTCATTTTTTCGTCTACGTCTATTAATACATGTATTCAACTTTGACGCGAACGAAGTCGCGGGTAGAACCGAGTCATTTTATATTTTGGGGTGTGATATAACTGACATAATGAATCCATATTGTGGTAGCGAGGAGATTACAGCATTATCGGCACAAACTCGTGCGCTGTTGCGGTGGCTGAGGTAGACCAAAGCGGTGAATGGTTACGAGATTTGAGATTCTCAGTTTTATGGAATATATCTTTACTTCTATGCTTAATATCAAAAAGAGTTAATCTCTGGAATTACTGATCCGATTAGTTAGTCAGTTTGGGGACCGCCGTATAATTAATAACACATTTATAAATATACAAGTTACATAACTAAAGTAGTAATGTTATAATAGCGTATACTATATAACACTAAGATCCACCTTTACCAAAATAAAAACGTATGTAGCGCTAAATGTTTTTAAATCATCGTTCCGTCACTGTCACCTTTTAAATGCAATGATGCAATGATGCTCTAAACATGATTAGGCACTAAATGTATTTAGTGGAAAAAAAAAATATACCATCACGCCTGTATTCCCCGAAGGGTTTGACAGAGGTGCACAAATTTAGGTACACCTACAGTTCGCCGGTATATTTAGGTCCCATGTAATAGGGGGCGAGCCTATTGCCATTAACCGGGCACAAATCCAAACTCCGGGCTGCTACTGAGAAATTCCTAATGGAAAAACCCAATAACACTTTTTGCCCGACCTGGGAATCGAACCCGGGACCCCTTGCTCGGCAGTTGCGCTTGCGACCACGAGACCAACGGGGCAGTTACGGCGCGCGGGGCGGGGCGGACGGGGGGGGGGGGATGTATTTAGTGAAAATGGCTCTAAATATTTTTTGTTTTTTGTAATAATGGATTAGACAAGAAATTCACTGATGGAAAGCCACGTTATTGCCGAGTAGCATAGGCTATGTTTTATGGTACAACTCCACGCGTACAAAGTCATGGACTGAAGTTAGTATTACACATACCCACAGCTGTGCTTCCTACTTCACTCAACACACTAACCTACATTCTTTTGTTTACTTATAACTCCGCAACGCGAAACAATCCTCTGATGAGAATCCTCTTCTTATATTTCCACATAAACAGTTATGCCCATATGGTTTCCGGCACGAGAGTGTCCCATTGTTTTTCATGTGTCTCGTAAGCGGTGATTAAAGGATTATACGGGGACAGCAGATACCTGTAAACAAATAACATTCTATTATGATCACCATCCCATCTGTGCGTGGTGATAAAAACAATTTCGGAAATGTTTGGAGCGTCCTGTCTTCAAATGACGCAGTATGGGTTTAAGCACTTAGAAATTGTAGGTACTTCAAGTTTGTTACTTCCGCGGAACTTTGTTATACACTCCTGTCTTGTACTAGTGACAATATTTTCAAACTGTTACTGCTGTATTGACATTAAGCTGTTTTTTGCATGCTTGAATTTTTACAAGCTTTTAGCGACAACCAGACGCATTTGCATCAACAATTTATCTAAGACTAATTTGTACGACATTAGTGTATTAAAAGTACCTTATAAAGCGCGCTATATTTTGAGCACAAAATTACAAAATTGTTCATAATTCAGAATGTCTTTTGATTTTGAAATCATTTTCAATTTGAAATCTATATTTTTGACGGAAAATTAATGACCTAACCGTAAATATTAGTGACCTTATTCCATAATTATGTATAATTTTATCGAGCTTAATTTATTATAATAGAAATAAAAAAGTAATTATGACTAGACTAATTTTGTATAGGAGCGTGCTTATGGAAAAATCCTAATTACTAATATGCAATACAAGAATGCATGGATAAGCGATCGTGTCTTATCCCTGTCCGTTATTCACGTATAATCACGACTGTGTGCATCGGCTCTTATACATCAAGTCTTTTTTTTATCCTGTCTAATAGTGTTCTTTTTGTCACCAGACGTACAACATAGATGCCCAAACTGGGGAGTCTTCAGCCTGTGCAACTGCCCTCCTTTGTGGTGTCAAAGCGCGGTACGAGACCTTGGGTTTGGACGCTGGAGGCAGATTCAACAGCTGTGCTTCTACTATCAACTCCAAAGTAACATCCCTGGTTGACTGGGTACATGAAGCCGGTAAGAATTGTATTCAAGTTTAATATAACTACCATAACAGACTACATACACTACACTACTACTATAAAAAAATTGTGCAAAACCGGGGGTAGGGGTTTAAATATCGAACCTGTCCATTTGGACAGGTTCGATATTTAAACCCCTGACAAAACTGTTTCATAATTATTGTGCTGGCTTTTCTATTTTAAAACAGGATTCAATGTATATCGATTAATTAGAATTCACGCTAAATTCAACAAAAACGTATGACAAAAAGTTCAACAAAATCAGAATTAGGTACAGCTACCTATTAAAAACGCTGTGTTCCGCGAAAACCATTTTTTGTTTTGTTTTCAAAACATCTGTTGTTGAATACTTAAATTATTTTGTGACAATGTAAAATTCGTTAAAGGCACAGACGATGCCGCATTTTTGCATACCTATATTAAAAAAAAAGTTTTGTTTTTTTTTTTTCCTGAAAAACATCATTTTTTTAAATAAAGAGCACGTCATAACAAATTGTGAGCCATAGCAGGGTCAATGATGTCCAATTTAACCCTATTTTGTCATAACTACAACCACTTGTTAACCACGTCAGTAAGATTCAGTTAAGCTCTGCTCTTAAGCCGGGGTCACGTAGTGGATAGCGGTATTATAGTACAATCGGTACACTTGATATCGTATCGGGATAATAAATAAATATCGTACAATAGCGGGAATGGTATTAGGTTTAGTTCATTTATACGTAGTTTGAAGTGGTAAAGAAGTGAGTGTATTTTGTGTACCTAGTGATCGTGTTTTTTTTTGCTAAATCGCTTACCAAAAGTAGAGTTTATAGAATATAAAACGGGTGTAAAAATACATTTAACGACGCTGAAAATACAACATCCCATGCCATCAAGCCTGTATTCCTCGAAGGGTTAGGCTGAAGTGTGCTAATGTACACCCACAGTTCGCCGGTATGTTTAGGTCCCATGTAGTAGGGGCGAGCCTGTTGCCAATAATCGGGCACAAATCCTAACTCCGAGCTGAGAATTTCATTCAGAAGAACCGAAAAGATTATGTGAAGGTTTTTTCTACCACTTTATTTTTATTTCGGACAATACATGATGATATGATGGCGTATATAATACCTTTGAATCTTCTGGTTACAGAGATATTAAAGAAAAAAGTTCAAACTTAATAAAATCAGTTTTAATCTTCTGTCTTAACTTTTAGTACCCCACCCATGCACCAGTAAACACGTTGTTTTGCGTGCGTTACATTACGCGCTGCCATAAACGTGAAATGACACTTACTTTGATGTGCAGTATACGTAGTTAACAGCTACGCGTGTATACTTTTACACCGCATAAAAGGAAGACAAAATTAAATAAACACCAAACAATGGATAAAAAAATCCATCGAAATTAATTCAATTCCCAGATTCACACCAGCACATCTAGCTACTACAATATTGTCAAATTTCTTTAATAGATTTTCAACTTTATCGCTGTAGTGTATGGTTCAAAGTTGATTGCGAAAATTTCACAGTTTCGGGTAGCTTGATGTGCTGGCGTCTGTACGATTAAATTCAGTTGAAGATACGTTTTTCGAATCCGACCTCTTTTCTCTCTGTCAGTCTTACGCCAGTCACTTATGAGTGACGTCACAAAACAATGTTTTATTTTACTCTCCATAAGGAATTCTGTGTATCTTTTGCCTTTAGAAGGAAACTATCCAATAACAATGATATTTACCCAAGGGAATACAGTAGACGAATAGATATCATTCATTTTATCAAGTACGTAACGTTTTCAATAATATTTGTTATGTAATGTATCTCAAGGGATTGCAACCAATTGTTTCATTCATACATTCGTTTGAATGGTACAAAGGGCTAGAATAAATTAATCTCAATGGAAATACTAACAAATGTTAAATTGTTCATTATTTTGATAAAAGCAACGCATCATTTTTAGGAATTCCAATAGGTCCAGGAATTTTAATCAAACCAAAGTTAGTTGATTGAAATGTCAGAAAACAAAGAATGCTGGTTTATTTAAACATGGTAGTAAAGGTTTTAGATTGGTCATATATAAAAATATATAATAAATAGGTAATGAAAAGGCTAAAAAACAGCCAAAAAAGTATCACCTTTTTATAAACTCGTTTAGATAAAATAAATCTTATCTTCAATATAACGATAACCTAAAGGCCAATTTTACTCATTTTCATCATCACCATATAAGCCGCAGGACGTCCACTGCTGGACATGGGCCTCCCCCATAGATTTCCAAAAAAAAATCAAATAAATAAACTAGTAGACAAATTAAAGGCAAACTAGACAGATCGAAACTAAAATTAGATCGTATAATCGTTTCTAAATGTTAGTAGAATTGCCCAACAGCCGATAACCATATTGAAATCCCCATTCATCTATTCTTATCCCAGTATTGTTTGTGCCCAGTCAGATTGCAGAACAAAAGGCATCTGATTTCAAATTTTCATGCTGACGGCCACGCCATAGCCTCAAACATTAATATTAAATCCTCCGAGTGAAATGTCCTGAGTGCTGCAAATTGTCGAGTTGGTAAAATATGGATGCTATAGTTACGTCCAAGTGCTATTGTGTGGTACATACGCCTCGATGGACTAGCACTCAATGGCAAGTGTGTGAACGTATCTCAGTTATGTTATAATCTAGGTATACGACACACTTTTTTTTTTTTTTTTATAGACGGGAAATCATCAAATAACTTCCCCCGCCCTGGGCGGGGCGGGAGGGAGTGTCAGACTTTTACTGACTAAAACCCGTCTATGTTCCTTCATGTGCCCTTTGCGTTCCGGGGGCGCGGTATCTCTTTCGAACAACCCGCAGATACGACACACTGTATTGCTTTTGTGAGGATAATGCCTCGTTTTATTATATTTTTGCTCTTTATCTTGGGAATGTCAGTGTCGTTTCCAGATAATGCAATTTCTTGAAGTATAAATATTTGCTTTAGATTTTTAAAAGATAATGGAAGGCTATATCGGGCTCTATTTCTTTTTTGTTTTGATTACCAGGGTAGGAATAGTGGGAGGCTTGTCCCTAGAAATGGGATAACAATGATTAGCTAGAAAAATAAATATTACATAACGTAGAAAAGAAAATTCGAAATAAAATCTATTATTTATTTATTTATCAACGTTTTTCCAGCAGCTTCTGAATGCACCAGATCTTAAGTATTTCTGATTATCAGCCACGGTTTTATACAATCATGAATACCACCAGTAATATCTAGAAATTAGATACCGCATAAAAATAACACTGAGCTAGACTGTAGAAAATATTTAAAAGAAACTATTACACAATATTTCCTGAAACAAACTTGAACCATTTTCAACACACAACATGACAAAAACAACTCCATCACTAAAGAGTCCCTTTCATTCAATCTAACAAAATAAAAAAAAGATGCCTAACTTTATTTCAAGGCCAAACGATAAACGACCTAAACGCTAAACACATTATGCCTAACCCGCTTTATTTTCACGTAAACAATTTCCATTTCGTCACGACATACCACATTCCAGGCTAAACTCTTAAGATCATAATCATAAACTTAAACACGGCTAAAAAGCGAAGTTTATGTTTTGTATAAATAGTTAGCATGAGCAGAATAGGCTTTCTTCAGTTAAGTTCAAGGCCTCCGAAATATTCAGGCCTTTTCTCTTTACATTTTTGCATTTATTATTTTTGAATGGTAGAGCTTAAATGTTCCTGGAAAAATAATGTGGTGCTCTTTATTAATGACTAGGTTTAGGTCCGCGTAGAATAGTTACTATGAACAGGCTTATTTTTATTATACAAATTTTGCAAAACCGCTTAAACAATAAATGTTTATTAATTTTTTATCAAGTGCTAAATTTAAAATTCTATTTTTTCATCTTCAATAATGACGAATACCCATACAAACTTTCATCCCCTATTTTAACCCTTTTTCTCACGACTAAATGTAGTCTATATCCTTCTCCAAGGTCTGGTCTATCTCTGTATCAAATTTCATCAAAATCGGTTTAGCGGTTTAGGCGTGAAAGCGTAACAAACAAACAAAATTATTTCTGCATTTATAATATTTTAAGCATACGATATTCTTAACCATAGTCTTCTTTTTTGTGTTAATTTACTGTTTGGAGTTACACTGGTAATTTCAACTGCAAGCTGCAATTGCAAGTACGTGCCGCTGCCACGTACGGCGGTGCTCAAACTTCATTCAATAGAAATACGAACAATTCCGTAGTGCCGCTACTGTCAACTGCATGTCGCACTTGCAGGCTGCAATTGTACTAGGAAGCGTACCTTTATTCTGGGCTGTTAGGTAGGTACTACAGTCCAAAAATTTATCAAAATAAAATCCATTGAGCGGTTCAGGCTGCAGAGCGTGCCAAACAATTATACATACATACTTACATACATTCATACTCTTGAAAAACATAACCCTCCTTCTGTCGTAGTCGGCTAAAAATTATCTATACGACTATTTTCGTGGTTTTATTTCTGATTAGATAAAGAAATATATAAAAATATGCCCTTGCTTTTTCACTGTATTAAAAAAAACGAATGTTTCATCTAATATCTACCACATTGATTACTTTCCTTATCAGTATAAGTCAAGAACAGAGATAAGTCACCACGGTCGACAGATATAGTTTAAAATTTCTTAAACTTAAAAATGTGTTGTACTAATTTTTTTGGTTAAATGGACTGTTTATTTTATATTTTTAAATTAAGTTTCACTATATCTGAGGACCCTGGTTACTTATCCCTTTTGTTGTACATACTCACTGCAGTTATAAATTGCCCCAAAATAAATAGGAATCTCAACCGTATCTCAATGTATGTGGGAATAAAATTCTTTATCCAGGTAAATCCAGTGGCATCGTGACAACAGCGCGGATAACACACGCAACTCCTGCGGCGTTGTACGCGCATGCGCCGTCCAGATACTGGGAAGATGACAGCAGAGTACCTCCTACAGTTAGGAAAGACTGCAAGGATATAGCCATGCAGCTTGTAGAGAATGAACCGGGGAGAAGTATAAATGTAAGTATAAGTTTTATGATATAACTGCCTCGTGGCCTTGTGGTCCTAGGCGCCACTGCTACGCTGGAGGTATTGGACTAGATTCCCAGGTCCAGCAAATTGTTATTGGGTTTTTCTATGAAGTTCGCAGTAGCAGAGTTAGGATTTGTGTCCGGTTAATGGCAATAGGCTCGCCCCTTATTACATGGGACCTAAATATTCCGGCGAACTGTGTTTGTGCATTGGTACACCTCTGCCTAACCCTTCGGGGAATACAGGCGTGATTATATGTATGTTGTATGTAAAATTCCAAATTAAACACAGACATACAATTATACTCACGCCCTTTACCCCAGGGGGATAGGCAGAAACTACAGAACGCCAACTACTACAATCCTTACATACTCCTTTCGCCTACTCCACGTTCATACATATCGTCATACAAGTGTGTTACGTGTACTGCGCTCCCGATCTTTCTGAAGAACCTCACAAATAAGCTCAGATTAGGCCTTTCTAGGGCGTCCCACATCTACCATATGCATCCCTTTTGTTAGCCGCCTTTCACTCATCCTCTCATTCATATCCAAATTACTGAATTTAATTACTAAAATTAACTATTTTGTGTCCTCTTTTTAAATCTCTAGTTTTGTTGCTTTATGCTCATACAATTGTTTGCACCTGCCATGTGATTGGTGACCCTTATCAAAGGTGGACCCTTTGATTGATTGGTAGAAAATGACTAAGGCATTTGACCCGCCTTTGTACTTTTTATTGCATAAACTTTAAATAAAAAATTATAACTTTAGTAGGCGTTCGCTATGCCTAATAATATACTACCTATCTAGATAGATAGATAGTCCCCAACATCCCCAAAGGCTAGGCAGATGCCTAGCCTTTTCCCAGCTATGTTGGGGACGGCTTTCAGTCTAGATGAAGACCAAATGTAGTGGAACACCAATATTTAACATGGAGCGACTGCCTATCTGACCTCTACAACCCAGTTGCTATACCTAATAATGACGCAATTACCTTTTGATAATCATAAATATAAAATCTTATCTAAGATTAAAATATTATGAACTATCAAAAATCTCGAAAGGAGCAAACATTTCGGGCGAGACACAAAAGTGTGATATTTGCATCAAAATAAGCACATTTTGCGTACGTATTATCTTTTTACATAATCTACCCGTGCAATTTTCATACAAAATGCGCACTAATTTTGTAAAGTTCATGTCCTCAAAAATGTTTTCGAAACAAAACACTGCGCAATGTTTTCTTATATTAAAGCTTAAGGCAGAAGCTTGCTATGTTAAGGAATTTTGTATCTTAAGGAACGGAAGAGTTTACGCTTGAATTTTTTTCAAGTACCTACAGTCAGCAACGAAAGTCGATTAACAATGTTACTTTTACATGTAATTAAAACAGTCACGAAATAACTCAATTCTTTGCTATTCAAAATTTTAGGCTATACCTAAGAGTTCATTTTATCTTAATTCTAGATCTACTTCTAGATATTGTACTCAATAATATTAAAAGGATTTAAAAATCTAAAATGTTAATCGACTTTTATTTCTGGCTGTACCTAAAAAAGCAAGACTCTCTTATTTTTATTAATAGCTCTCAAGAGATGAGTTAAACTGTATCCTGAAATTGTACAAACTCCCTTTTTGTAAATTACTAAGTGATGTTTATTAGATACGAGTACTTAGGTAAATACTTAGGTTGGCGCTGTACGGATTATCATCGGGTATTATGACGTAACTGGGATGAGCATTTTAATTATTCCAACTGTATTTTATGCTGACGGTAACATTCTGTTGATGCATTTCATTTTTTTGCCGCAGTATTATAGACCGTAAAGATTACAGGCTTGGAGAATAAAGAAAGGGGCATTTGTAAACGTTGTAAGCTATGGGGATAATGGTGAAAATCCTTTAAATGGGGATCATGGTACCGTGAGACGGACGACTGGAAAATGTGACGTAGTATAAAATTAATAAACGTTATTGTTAATCTTCTATGGATAGTTGTACATTGCGGTATTACTTTAGAACTTTATTGTTAGAATTTGGTAGATGTAACTCGTCCCGTGCCCGAAGGGTTTCGTACCATTCTGTAAAAACGACAAAAAATCACGTTGGTTGTCCCGAAAACAAACGTGATATTTTAATTTCATTATTTATTTTAATAGTGAATATGTAACTAAATAGTCTGTAATATTTCAAGCGTCTTCTTCATGTTGCTGTTATCAATATCGAGCAAAAACGAGAAAATAACATCTCGTTTGTTGTATGGGAGCCTCCTTAAATATTTATTTTGTTCTGTTTTTTAGTGTTTGTTATTAAAGCGGCGATCAACTGTCTAACTATCGCTGTTCATGAGATATAGCCCGGTAACTGACGGACAGACAGCGGAGGCCTAGTAATAGGGCCCTGTTTTATCCTTTGGGTACGGAGCCCTAAAAATGTCTAGTCAGAGAGCATCGTCCTTCCTGAAATTTATAGCTTTGGAAGACGTCAAATGGCGAAATGTATTGCCTTAGATAACAAACCCAATACATACAAATAAGCTTAGAACAAATCTACATAATATATTTAAATAGGAATGTTAATATTAAACTAACTAAAATGTTAATGTAATATGTAACAATACAGTTTCTTGCGAAATTTAATCAAATTTTATACACTACACAGAACAGCTTTCTCAACTTATAGAAACTTCAGCACAGCTGGAAATAAACCACAACATTTAGTGAAAAAGGGTTATATTTGCTTGTTTGATGTTGGTGCGAAATAACAATAATAATTTCAATGTTTAATTAGGATAATTATGTATGATTATGGCAAAAGTATTTTAAATTTGAATAATACCTATTAACTTGAATAGCTCTCCTTGTTTTTTATTTATTTATTATAAAATGTTTGGTAAATTAATATTTTTGTTAGATCACAAAGCACGGCGATGCCTCTAGCGTTTCCTATGAGCCTATTATTTAACATACAGGCAGCAACAATGTACAGAAAAATAATGTTAATCGAATTACATGTCTGTTTTTTTTGTGCCTGACATTTTATGATTTGAATATAGAATACATTTTGTACATAAATAACGTTGCTTTGATGTCATATTCTTCTTTAACGTCGTTCATTTGTTTTTGAAAAGGTAATTATGGGTGGTGGAAGAAGACATTTCCTGCCAACTGTAACTCCAGATCCGGAGCATCCTAATCGTGAAGGGAGAAGACTAGATGGTAGGAATTTAGCAGAAGATTGGGCAAGGGAGAAGAAGAGGCGGCGATTGCGAGCTCAATACATACATACAAGAGAACAACTTGCAAAACTGGATCCAAGAACAGTGGATTATTTGTTAGGTAAGTTAGACCACAATAATAAAGAAATATAAAAATTTAAATGATACTAGCCTGTTATTATCCCACTTATCACATTTATACAGAGAAGGCACGACGATTGATCACCACGCTTGTTCAAGGCGGATTGGCGATTTGAGGCCTACATTCATTAAAAGTCCAGATTTCCTTACGATGTTTTTTCTTTACTGATTTCAGTTATGTTCAAGCCAAACTAAGAAAGCACGTAATTTTATGAATTTATTGCCAGACACATTGGCAATAATAATCATATAACGAGTAAAAAAGAGCAATAAAACTTGACCCAAAAATTGCATCAGACCATAAAAGCATTCACTCATATTTAAATTGTGGCAAAATTCAAGTGAAAATATTATTGGAGCAGAAGGACGTTGAATTCCAGAAGCTCTTTCCTATTCACATCTATTTGACCTGAACATTCAATTTTAAGTACTATGCAAACGTGTCAGCGTCCACTATGCATTTCAATAAGTGTGAAAATCGATTTTCCAATAAACGAATGCTCGGTTGGACTGTCAACTGTTTTCGTAGATATTCCTCCATCGATTTAACAGATAACAAATTGGGTTTAGAATGAGATCACGATTAAAGAAGAACATAATAGAAAATACAGTCGCCAGACCTAAATCATATTAAAATGGCAGAAATTTTAGTGTCTTGAAAAATATTATCTAGAACTTTAGATACATAAAAAACCAGTCGTCTTGATTGAGCATTAGAAGTAAGGTGCCTGTTGTATTTAAAAGCATTGCTCTTTATGACAGACAGCAAACAATATAATTTGCCATTTAAGTTAGGACTTTAAATTGGTAGCAATACATTTTAATTTTAATGACCATAGAAAAGGTGACGGCTCGCGGGCCGATCGCAGGTAGATAACGCTTGTATTTTCGAGACAATTCCGGCAGGGCCAGTGCTGTTAATAATGACCGATGATGACTATTAATCACATATTCCTTTATCAGATCTTAAATTTCAGCCATGCTCAAATGACGTAAGCTTACCCGTGTTTGGCATTTTGGACCTTAAGCAGTATACAAAAGATTAGCTTAACTTTCTCGACAAAACATCTGCTCCCAATACTTCGTCATCTTGTTACTGAAAATTCTGAACTAGAAGAAAGTAGGCAAAAAGTCTAATGCGATCAAAAGATCGCATCTGATCTTCATAATTCATGCCAAGGTCACGATATTGGAGAAAATATGACCGGAGCGTAATGTCTTGGGTATCTGATGGCAAAAAAAAAGTCAATCATGCTGGAAAGGTCTGTTTATAAGATGTGAATGGAGATATGAATCATGAGATCGCTACACTATACATTCAGGGCAAAATGTTAGACTATAAAAATACCGAAGGGTACCCGAGGCTCTTTCAATATTGAAAATATGTTCGATTATTTTCGTCGTCTCGAAAGCAAGTTAATCACAATCTATAATTAAAAGTAGCATAATTTTGTTGGTTTTATTCAGGTTTCATAAAATATTCGCTGGTATATCTTTTATAAAAAATACAGTCCCCGTTTTCTATCAAGGATACAAAATATCAAAGGTTACCTCGTCATTATAATAGATATCAAAACTTCAACATTATTAGGGCGCGGGCAATATTACTTGTACATGAAACTTTTGCTTCCGGAAAAACTACCTAAAAACTCGTTATTATGTCTTTAAATTATGGCTTAAACCGTCAGTTTAGCAGCCATTACTTTTATGAAACTGCGTTTTTATACAAATTTTCTAAAACGGCTCGCCTACCGCCGGATTATTTAAGAAACTGGTCCCCTTTGTGTGCTTTGTTTAAGGGTTACATTTCACTCAGCAATTTGAGTGCCCACAAAGCCTGGTTGTGACCCCCGATTTAAACCTGAACATTATAAAGAATATTAATTAAAAGGTTTTGTTACACTTCTTGTTTGGTGTTTGTTTTGGCGAAGTAATTGCATTGTAACGAAAATTTTAAATTTCTAAAATTGCGTACAAATGTCATCATCATCATCATCATCTCAGCCATAGGACGTCCACTGCTGAACATAGGCCTCCCCTTTAGATGTCCACATAAACCGGTCGGAAGCGACCTGCATCCAGCGTCTTCCGGCGACCTTTATTAGGCGTACAAATGTATAGTTATACAAATATTCAATGCCTAGTTCATTGGATATAATAATTATTATATCCAATGATGGGTATAACTATACATTTGTACGCAATTTTAGAAATTTAAAATTTTCGTTGCAATGCAATTACTTCGCCAAAACAAACACCAAACAAGAAGTGTAACAAAACCTAATTAGTTGCAGGTATCAGTAATAAAAGAAAAACAGAATTCGGAAGTACCTAAATTTAGTCACAGGATTAATACAATGATTAAGCAAACAGAACTTCACCTTCGGAAAGATCGATTGGTACCTACTTTAAATTTTAATTAATTTTAGACGTGACGAACAAAGTGATTAAAATTTTGATATAGAAAGATGGGATATTTTGAAAGTTATTTTTTTATTTATGGAATATATAAAAACATTATATACAGACAAACAGCTGTCTGCTTAAAAAAAAAACTTTTGCTCAATTGATTTTTTCTCGTATCTCAGCTTAACTATGGTTGCTTACTTGAGAGCTATGTGTGACAGTCATTACGAATAATTAGAAGCCGGGAAATCTGACAACCATTCTGTCTTAACTAGAGATATTGTGTTACCCAGTAACTGGGTTGTAGAGGTCGGATAGGCAGTCGCTCCAATTATAACACTGGTATTTCAACTGCATTCGCTTAGACTGGCAGCTAACCCCAGCATAGTTGGGAAAAACTAGGTAAATGTACTTAGGTACTTAAGCTTGTTAAGTGTTGTTTTAAGTGTTGGTCCTAAGCGCTGCTGCTACGCTAGAGGTGACTTAGGTTCGATTCCCAGGTCGAGCAAAAAGTGTTATTCTAAGAAAAGAGTTAGGAATTGTGCCCGGTTAATGGCAATAGGCTCGGCCCCTATTACATGGAACCCAAAATCGCGAATTGTGGGTTTACATTGGTACACCTCAGCCTAACCCTTCGGGGAATCCAGGCGTGCTGACATGTTACAAATTTAGGTAACACTTTTTTATCACAATTTACACAAAGCAATCCTAACTTTAGAACACCACTTAACTTTCCTCGAAAATGCAAAGATCAGGAAACGATAAAAGTTATGAATTTCCCTTGCAAAATTAATATAGGAGAGAGAATAGGGGTGTGGAAACCAGCATTTGGTTCAAGAAAAGTTGGACCAAAAATGTTTCCGGTCTCTTAGTCGAAGTTTATAAAATATTTACGTTCACCCCAGATTACGTTTACCGAGTTTACATTATGATCAGTGCGGTCCCGCTTGTGTAATCCCGTTTGAATCCTTTTTAATCTCACCGCCCGACATAAAGTAGCATTTGCATTTCAAATATGGATTATGCTGTTACCAACATCCTTAATTCAAGAATTGTATTGTTAACCACGGTTCTTAGTATTTAATTTATCTGTCACGTCTTTCGAAGTGTTGGGTGATTTAGGTTAATATCTATGCTTATATTATAAAGCTGATGAAGTCGCTGGATTCAGCTAGGCCGCTTCCAACTGGGCCTTTTGGGAATATATGGGGGAGACCTATATCAGAAGTGGACGTCCTGCGGCTGATATGATATGATTCTAAAGCTGAAAAGTTTGTTAGCTGGAGATTTTGAAAATTAGAGAATCCACGTGTATCAGGGAAAATTCACATGGGCGAATTCGAAAATAACATTACAGGTCACTTTGAAACACTATTATATTACAAATAAAACAATCACAATAAACAAATTGTATATATTTTTTTAATACATTACATACGTGCTTAAACCACTAAGAGGTAGGTACATGATAATAATATAAAATTATTCATTCGCCAGCATCAGCGATGCGTTCACTGGGAATGAGATTATAGGTACTTTAATCGGTGTTCAAGCGCTTAATGATATTATACTACATACTATACTTTACTACGCGGAAATAAATCCTCTTAACGGAAATAAAAAATAAAATGACGAGTGCTATTTTTTTTTATTTTCACTATAAAAGTGTTAGTTTAAACAAGAGACGTACTCTACGGGAGTGTAGCGCTTATGAAAATAAATAAATAAATAAATAAATAATTTTTTTATTCAGAAATTCAAAAGGTAAAATACATAGTAAATCTAAAATTAACATTGTAGGTAAAATAATGTTAGATGCCTGTACTAGGATAATCCTGTGTCACAGGCTGCAGGAGCTCCAAAAGCTAAATATAGGACAGTAGGTTTTTGTTTAATATCTATCTATTACATAATGGCAATTTTATTAATTTAACTTAATCTCTACTAACTTACAACTAAACATATAATTATTGCCGGAAAGAATTTGCGTCAGCAGAATTAAAGTAGGTTGCAAAAACACATTTGAGTCGCTGTTATTTATATTAGACATTTGCACTAATGTGCTTATGAATTAAAAATAAGTCGATGGTAAGTGTGTCAGCGCAGTGCATGGTCTGTTACAGTTGTGTCAGCAACATGTGTCGAAACGCGGAAGTCTAACTTAGAGTATGACGCTCTACGTGCCCTCGTAGTCGATCGAATTGATGTACCTAATTTCTGCAAATTTCCTAGCAGGGCACTCAACATCTCCCGTCTTATGATTGCTGGGCTTCTTATACCGCGAGCACGATGCACATTTTGGTGCGTCCGCTTTCTTCGTGCACTCTGACACCAAGTGTCCTGCTTCTCCACAGTGACCACACAAGGAGATCATCTCTCTGCATGATTTTGCTGCGTGGCCAAATTGTTGACATTTGTAGCATCTAGTAACCAAGGTGAAGTCCCTAACTGGGCAGGAAGTCCAATTAATAAAAACCCTCATTTGCGATATTAAGGCTCTACGTATCTTGGCTGAGACTTCGATAACAAAGTTACAGGTAGATGCGTCTTTCTTCCCGGATTTGTGGCTCAATTTCACTTCCTCGAGAAAGGTTTCCAGTGACATTGCTGGAAACTTATCGGCTATGTTCTGCTCGTACAGATACCTGAAGACGTCAGCATTAGCCAAAGAGGTGGGCACTCCTACAACCGTGATCCGTGGTTTGCGCTTGTTGGGCTCGTCGGCGGTGAGTCCTGATATAGACATCTGGACTGCGTGCTTGAGTTTATCAGCATCCTGTTTGGTCTCAGTGCTGATAATAACACCTCCATTTTTAGTCCTCCGCACACCACGAACGTGAAGCTTCATTTCGTCAGGACGTATGATGTTTTGCACGAGGTTCTTTGTCTCGTCACTCGACTTCAATTTATCCTTGGGATAAACTGCCACTGAGCTATAAACTGAGAAATAAACTACTCTCACTATGAACTAGAACTTAAATCTTCGAATAATATTAACTGTTCCTTACATGTTGTGAACATAAATGTATTGAGCAGTTAAATTCTTTTTCGCGGTACTACGGTTCGACTGTAGAAAAAGTTGTTCACTTGCATGAGTGCAAATCCTTCATTTACCCTAACGTCCTCTTTATATATATTGTTGAAGGAATACATCATGTGTGTAATTGTAATCCTATTATAAATTTGAAATCGCCAATCCACCTTGAACAAGTGTAGTTCTCTATATGACAAGCTGCCTTTTTCCTGTAGTGGGACAATTATAAACTGGTAGTTATTATTTATATGTATTTTCGCAATGCAGGTTTGTTCGAATACTCGCATATGGACTTCAACGCGGAGCGTGGAGCGGTAGCGGACGCGGAAGAGGGAGCGAGCGCGTCATCTGCCGTAAAAGCTGACGATCCGTCCTTAGCTGATATGACTCGAGCCGCCTTGTCAATTTTAACGAAAAACGACAAAGGATTTTTTCTTCTCATTGAAGGCAAGGACTTTTCTTTTACTTTTATTTAGAAGAGGATTACGTGATACTTTTATATTTGACTCATGATCACACTTTTTATTTGATCTTTATGAATTTTATTCATTGATTCTTCAAGGTGTACAAATTAGTTATTTTCTGTCTCCCGAGATACAAGTTGAGCAATGTAGTTTAGGAGGCAGTGTAACTAACTGTATGTAACTGTGTAACTTAAGATATCAATAAAGAATTTACGTTCTTTTATTTTCAGTCTATTATGTCTTCTATTGTTTTAAAAATAAAGACCCATTCTAATGTTCGTGTTTTCCTGCGTAGGTGGGAGGATAGATCACGCTCATCACTACAACAATCCATATAGAGCTCTTGACGAGACTTTGGAGTTAGAAACCGCACTGTTGGCAGCATTAGAGAGGGTTAATCCCGCTGAAACTTTGATCGTAGTCACCGCCGATCACGGTCATGTAATGACTTTTGGCGGGCAGGCGACGCCTAGAGGACACCCCGTTTTAGGTAACAATATAAATAGAAAATTTTAACAGATTCCATTCTATTCAAGCCAATTTTCTACTTAATACTCAAGTTGAAATGTGGATAATGGAAGCCGTATGTATCGAAACTGAAACATTTGGCACAGAGTACAAAAGTTGCTAATTGAAGTTGTGCCAAACGTTTTTCGTTTACATGATGTCCTTTAAACCGCATTGAAAGCTATTGGCTTTGCCGTTGAAATTGCAGCTTAGAGTTCTGGAAATTAATTTAAGATTGTTTTTACTTCGAGGTTTTTGCGGCTTTAAAAGTATTTGTGTAGAGATTTAAGAGATTTTTTTAGTACTTCAAATTTTAAGTGTGTTTTATTTTTAGGTGCGGATACTGTGGTCTCGGATATTGATGGCTTACGATATACAACTTTGCTTTACGGTACTGGACCTGGGCATTCGGAACCCAGGGCTCTGCCATTGAATACCACGTCCTCTGCTGCTGCATCTGCGGATGCTGTCCATGCATCTGCAGTTCCTAGACAGTGGGCTACGCATGGTGGAGAAGATGTGCCTATTTGGGCTCTAGGTAACATTATTGGAAAATTCTATGCTTTTTGATAAATCATGCTTATGTGCTGTGTAGTGTGTATACAATTAAAATATTAATAGACTCTGCCTGCAAAAACGAAGCAAATTATTAGTGGCTACAAAAATTGCTACATTTTTTTTATAATAAATTATTTTTGCTTATGTAGGTCCAATGGCAACGATATTGTTCGCGGGGGTAGTGGAGCAGAGTTACATCCCTCACGCGATTGCATATGCCGCCTGCATCGCCCACCAGTCCCGAAGATGTCAAGAAAAGGTCAACTTCACACAACCACCGGTAAGGATATAAAATACCAAAAAACTTTCCCCTATTCTTGTTCATGAATATTTCTTACTTGAGCTTGATATTTTTGCATAAATAACTTTCAGACAAAAGAAAATTAGGGAAGTGTTCAAAGTTTTTATCGCATTACGAAGAAGTTCCGTGCCTTCACGTCACTATTGTTCAACAAATTACCACAATTCTTCAATAAAAAATCTTCTTATAATAACTTTATTGGAGACGAATAAATGTGTATCTGACGGAAATGTTATTGTTTATAGCAAGAAAAACCTCCGAACTGTGTGCCTCCGGAGGTAAGCAGCGTTTCGGCGGCTGAGGAGACTAGGAGCGATGGGTCAAGCGGTCGCCGCATCGTGGTCGCATCAAGTGTCATGGCGGATGAACGCGCACCGCGTTCGTCCGCCCCGCTACCCGCTACGCTTATCACTTCACGCAACCTTATATCAAGGCTCACGGAATACATCACCCGCCTAACTTTTGTTTGGTTTATCGTTAAATTATAATTATATATACATGAGAATGTAAATAGTTCACAGACATTATCCACAAGCAACACGGCAACAAAGTTTTGCTAGTTTTGTTCGAAAATAGTTCAGTGTAAAATATCTCTGTGGTGATCAAAAACTTTTGTACAGGATACGATAATTGTACATACACCGATTGGATTGTAAATAAAATAGTTAATTGTAAATATAAAATGACGATTGATATTTATTTAGTCTCATCATTAAATGGATTTTTAAAAGAAATCTTGTTTTCATTTTTTTTTTCTCTAAACCTTTAACCCCTAATTACTAATTTCTCGTTAAAAATAGTATAATAAACTCACTGTCTGTTCGCCATACAAATATTTGTCTCATCCGGAAATCAAACCCGTTTAACTGCGCCAAACGTGTCGTAGCTTGTCCCTATTCAGAAAATAGTTAATCCGATACCTTTTCAAACGACCTACGATTAAGCTTTTCTACTGAACAATTCGATAAACCAGTGGATAGGTATAACTGAATCAACTAAATTGGCTTTTCACCCCGTCTAACTCAATAGGAAACGTACCAAAGAATGAAAGGTCCACATTCTATGTTACACGTGGGGTAGTTTAGTTACTCATACGGAAAAACTCTTTTCATAAGACAATCAATTCACATTGTTTCTTTATTTGAATAAAGAACAAGCATTTAATTGTATACGTATATTGATATTGTGAAAAGTTCAATTAATGATTATTAAATAAACATAAAAAAAAATTCTTTATTTACAAAGTACGTACCACCTACAAGAAAGAAGAAAGCATCACTGTAAATGGGGCAAGGGGCAAGTGTCCAAAAGGCTGGTAGCATTGCCACGTTATATGGCAATGCTGATTCTTTGGCCCAAGAAAAGGCCAGCTCTCTGGTCACGATAAGAATCGACCACTCGCTTTGCGATGTCCTGAAAAACTAGATGAACGCTCAGACCACATGAGCGTAGTGTTTCAACCCCAAACGCCACACACATAAAACTTCCAAGAAGGTTGTAATATTTATATGAATAATTTAATTCACTCTCATTTCTAAAACAACTCAATTCCGAGCACTGGATTACTTAAATTCGCTTCGAAGGGACGTTTAGGTACTACTCATTACGACACTTAAGCGTAGTAGATTAAGTTTTATTACTTACTCCGTTGGCTCCACGACCCAAAATGCGTCTTCGCTTATCGAAGCGAACATCGTTTCGAGAGATAAGTGAGCATACTACAGTAAAAATGTATGTCAGACACACAATACGATAGAGAAAATGATACAAGGGAGCTCAAGCGTCTAAAAAATGTAAGTACAATAACATTAAATATTCTTATCGGAATCTGACTTTTACGTGTGAACCGACTTCAGGCAAAAGAGGAAAATGCTATAATTTTATGTGTAGGTGAAATACCTCCTCTTGGAAGGTAAAACCACCGACCCATTCCCATATCAAGCAGGTAAAATATTAAACATTCTCTAACGCATCTACCTCACACTAAATTAAACAAGATTTATCGCGATTTTACATTCATTTTGAGATACCAGAAATATTATGTAGATAAAATGTTTTACACACATGATTTTTGGTGAACAAATTGAATCTTACTACTAGGTAAGGAGTAAGGAAGGAGGTGTAAGGAGTTTTGAGGTTTTTACGGGGTCGGCAACGCACGAGTGATGCTTCTGGTGTTGCAAGTGTCCATAGGCAGCGGTGACCGCTTAACATCAGGCGGGCCGTTAGCTTGATTGCCACATCCAGTGGCATAAAAAAAGGTACCTATAGTAAATGCGAATGTTTAAATGGATGGATTTTTGTTACTCAATCACACCAAAACGGCTAAACGGATTTGGATGAAATTTGACACAGAGAGATGGAATAGCACATAGGCTAATTCCTAACACGGAAAACTGTACGGTTCCTGTGGCATAACATATCAAAGTTAACACGGATGAAGTCACAGGCAAAAGCTAGTAAAGTTATCTATGATAGTAGATTTATATAACCCTTTAACAATTATTCACCTAATTTAGCTCTTACCACACGACAACATAATCTTAAATTACATTTTCCACAATTGGTTAGGGTTGTCACTGGAAGCGCGAATGCTATTGGTTGACACAAAGCGCGATAACGCAATTGTGACACCGAAATAGACGTGACAGCTTTTGTGGCACTTCCAGCGAGGCTCGTGTTCACTTTGTTCCAAGATGAAAGCGCTTACAAGGGTGTGTTCAGCAGATTTATATCTAGGTAATAACGTGAAACCACGTTGGACTATCGCATTTATCTTGCGTGGGCCGCAGTTGGTGTAATGAATAATATGTTGCGCATGTGTGCTGTTGTTGAGTGGTATTTCTGACCGAATTTCTAATGGCGTTTGGCGGTTTATTTTATTTATTGATTATATTTTGGCCGCGACTTCGCTCGCGTAAATGAGAGTTATCGCAGACGCATATGAAGTCGCGAAATAAAAAGTAGTAGTAATTTGGGTTCAAACTTCATCAAAATCGTTTCAGTGGTTTAGTCGTGACAACGTAACAGATAGACAGGCACACAGACAGTTGCTTTCGCATATACGTATAATATTACTACGTATGGAATAGTATGGATACTTGAATTGTATGCATTCAATTGTCTAGCAAAGTATGAAGACTTACTTAAAACAGATTATCTAGATGCCTCTCGATAATGTGATTTAAGTAAGTCTTCATAGTCGGCACAGCAAAAGATCTTATCACTGGATTTCTCGACCACAAAAAGAAGCAAAGCCTAACACGTAAGTATGTGGCAAGGATCGCAAAGTAAGCAAATGTAGGTACCTTTTGTCATTGACGAGCACTCTTCAATAGCCTGAGATATTTGGGTCGGCACACAACCCAAATAATGACAACTGGCGTACGTGTCGTTTCCACAAAAGTTGAAAATGACAGCGAAGCTTTTGCCGTTCTAACAACAAGTAGGTATAAAAAAGCATTTGTGTTCACGTCAAAATTCATAACGTTTTATGTTAAGAGTGCAATAAAAATGTAGTAAACGCTTTATAAGCCGTTTGATTCAAATGCTTTTCAACGATGGTAAGATTTGTATTAGAATATGGCAAAAAATAAAGCACACTTTATTGTACCTAAAGATTCTTTAAATACTTATTGTAAAAAAAAATATAAAAGTACCAGCATATTATTGTCCCACTGCAGGGCAGAGACCTCTTCTCATTGCTAATCTGCTCAAGGCAGAGCATATTAGCAATTTCAGACTTACATTGATTTTAAGTCCAGGTTTCCGCACATTGTTTTCCTCCACCGATGTCAGACATGTCCAAGATAAACTTAGAAAGTACATATGAATTGAAAAAGTGACATTGGTACTTGCCCGATATCGAATCCGCAACCTCATGCACGAGAGGCAGGCTCCTAAACGACTGTGCCATCACAACTTCTGTTTTTTATTAAACCAAAATTTATTACAAAGCTACATCAATTTAAATTTACAACAAAAAGACAAGCTCCATAAATCTCAATCTGCCTTCAGATACAAAATCAGATAAAGTTAAACAACATTACCTACACAGTGTTCATTACATCATCCGCTCTATAGAGATATTTCAGAAGCTGTATGAAAGCATCTCATTCAAAAGCCACACAATTGCTGCTGGTACTTATTATAGTATCGTAATCCTTTCTCTCGCGGCGTGGTGTAACCGCTAATGGCGCGTAACGAAGTCAACGCAAGAAATAAGATAACGTTACACGTTTTATACTTACAGAGAAAAGGGAACTATGCCAAGCGTATTTTTCACACGTTTCTTGCGTTTGTAAGGGCTTTGGTAGTCTTGCTACTTTTAGCATCGGCGATCAGCGATTGTCGTGATGGGCTAGTGGTCAAGTCGCCTGTCTCTCATGCATGAGGTTGCGGTTTCTATACCGGGCAAGTACTAATGTATGTAATATTTTCAATTAATATTATATACTTCCTAAGTTTGTTTCTGACATCTCTGACATCGGTGAAGGAAAACATCGTAAGAAAAACTCAAATATATGTCTAAAATCGTCAATACGCCTTGAGCAAGCGTCATGATCAATGCTCTTGCCTTCTCTATGTGGGAAGAGGCCTTTCCCCAGCAGTGAGGCTATAATGGGCTAGTAGTTATTATTATGATCAGCGATTAGGTCGCTCTCGAAAGCTTGATGCAGCGCTTGAGTTCTAAACTCCGCATACTTGACGCATCAACTGCCAGCGATTCTGACGATTTTTAAGGTCGATACTGTAACTGGATCCCCTCTTCTCACGCAGCAATTTAGTGTAAGCTTTTGTACCTGTGGTAATAGGTATTCTGCTCTGCCTTTTCCCAAGTATGATGGACCAATAACACTAGTTTCCCGACCTGGACTTGGACCCTGGACCTTTCACCCATAATCGCACTGCGACCTCGAGACTAACTGGGCAAAGAAACTGCTTAATAGATATGAACGCAAATAGTCGTCAAATTGCATTGCAGCACTGATGAAATCGCAAAATCGCATGTCTGCCACAGCCCTAACGACACTGAAAGGAATTGCTTACCTCTTTATGCTACATAACAAAAGTATTTGTACGGATTTTTAGTTTAAGAAACCTTATGTAAGAACCTTTTTCTGGGTTTTGAATATATATTTAATGTTTTTCTTTCTAGACGTCTAGAGTTGGCTGATGGTATGTGTTTACAAAGAAACAGCTGTTTATTCGTATCATTGTGTGTTACTTTTATGCGTTATGGTTTGCGTAACTGTTGTTTTTAGGGTTGTGTAGGTGCCAAGCGGGATCGTGTTACTAAGACTCCGCTGTCTGTTATTTCATCCTTTCATATTTATTACTCCAAACTAAACCATATGTATGTAAAAAACGCATACATATGTATATACCAACACGCCTGTATTTTCTTAAGGGTTAGGCAGAGGTGTACTGATGTACACCCACAGTTCGCCGGTATGCTTACGTCCCATGTAATAAGGGGCGAGCCTATTGCCATTAACCGGGCACACATCCTAACTTCAAGATGCTACTGAGAGTTCTTTTTATAACACTTTGCTCGACTTGGGAATAGCACCCGAACTACCTCTAGCGTAGCATTCGCGCTTAGGACCACTAAGCCAACGAGGTAGTTGGAAAAGTAACAACGTAATTAAAAATGATTTTCACAAAATGTGTACACTAAATTACTTCAGTAAATGTTTAGATTGGATTCCACGTGGAAGATCTTAAGATCTATAAAATTATAATATAAAAAAACAAAAGAGAATCACTTAATAAAACACAATAAAGGCAAAGGGTATTTATTACGTGCCTACCTACTCTTCATAAGGAGCTTTTAACTTGTTTAGTATCTTACCCTCTTCTCTGAAGACTACAAAGGCATTCTTAACAGGATTTCTTAGAACAAAAATCGCGGTATTACTTTTATATGAAGCCGAAAAATCTATTTGGTAGGTACAAACCGTGCCACGAAAGATGAGACTTGACCTCCAACTTTATCATTTTGTAATAAATATTGTGAAGAATTTTTGTAAGTATGTTGTTTTAATTCCAATGTCATCGAAAAATCTCTGAATAGATATACAAATTATGGATAACTATTTCGTACACTTAGTACCTGCGCAAGCTCCCCATACTGACACTCGCCAAGTCTCATCTTTCGTGGCACGGACTGTAAAGATACCGGCAAAAATATTTTCGTGTTTTATTTAAAAAATGTTTCGGTTCACTGGGAATATTCTCCTGTATCGTAGGTTCGTTTACAAACATACACAAACAACTAGACCTGAAACAGCTACCTATAGACTATACATGTTTCGTCTGGAAATCGAACCAGCGTCTCGCAGCACAGTATAGTCAAGCATACCGTCAAACCTACTGAATAACTTGTTTAAATGTAAGTATATTTAGTTCAATCTTTTTATGTGTAAAGTAATATTAATGTACATAATATTATTTAGAAAGATTTTCCTTAAAAATAATGGTTATCAGTTACCAACACGCGTCTATCGTTCTTTATAATGGAAATAAGGAAAGTATCTAAAACCAAAATATTCTGGAAATGTCAAAAACTAAGAGTTCCGATGTGTAGGTGGAATTTGGGTAGGAAACGTGACTTCAGACTTAGACAAATTAAAACTGTCGAAATCACAATACACAAGGATGGAAAATCTTGTACAGTCACGAGCAAAAACATGTATACACTTGGCAAAAATGAAAAGCAATTTTCTCGTGAATGAACAATTGCAACGTTGAGATAAGATCATAGTAATATAGGATCCAGAATATGATATTCGTAACACCACTATATTTTAATCGATCCTTTGGGCAGAAACTGCTTTAGAATGTCGCTAAGTGTATACATGTTGATGCTCGTGACTGTACTTATACAAAGGTCTTGTAAAAAAATTATTTCGAAAATGTAATGTTAATGTGGTGTTTCCTGCTCATGCTCCAAATGAAAGTACCTTTTGATATCTTATAAAAAAAAACTGTTTCGTTCAAAAGAGCCATTTAGAGCCCTAAATAAAATAAGTGATTTGACATTGACTTTGAACAAAAGTAGTAAAAAATATTTTCCAACAAATTGCGTAATCCAGAACTACAGTACGTTTGTGAAACAAGCTATCCATTACCTAACTACCTATTGAATAGAAGAGATACAGTGTTATTGAGTGAATGAGTGAGATATATATACTAGTAAGAGGTTACAACATAAGAAAAAAACTATCTCATACATCATCATTTTAATTGTTCTTTTAGTCTTATCATTACTGTTATGTGACTTTTCCAACTCAATTAGACATAATTCGACGGGCCTGTTGGTCTGGTGGTTAGCGGCCCTGACTGCTAAGCCGGAGGTCGTGGGTTCGATTCCCACCCAGGACAAACTTTGTGTGATGAGCATGATTGTTTGTTCTGTGTCTGGGTGTGATTTATCTATAATATGTATGTATTTATAAATTATATAAGTATGTATATCAGTTGTCTGGTTACCATAACACAAGCTCTGCTTAGCTTGGGATCAGACAGCCGTGTGTGAGTTGTCCCAAGATATAAAAAAAAGATATAATATTCTGTAGACCGATTTCGATCATGGCGGCTAGTCTCAATGGGGACTAGCCAAGTACGCAGGAGATAATATAGTGCACAAGTGTGTGCGCAAACACAAGTGCTCTTCCTCTTCCTTTACTCTCATAGTCCGATTGGACGGCAATCGGACATAACTGGGGAGAGGCACGGGGGTGTCGCCTCACCAACTTCCAAATTTAGGGCTGCTACTGCAAAATTCGTAATAGAAAAACACTTTTTTTTTTTATTCAACTTACACACACTATCTTAGAGGTGGACCCCAAAACAATATTAACCAACGGGACAGCTGTTGCAATCACCCTATATCAGACATTGACGATCAGAGTTTTGGACATAGGACCTACAAAAAATTGACCTCATCACCGTGTCCCATATAAAATTTTACTTAGCCTGTATGAAAATACTAAGCCAAAATACAATATATTTTTTATTTTTTCTTTACTACCTACCCATCTTGGCACAGAAACGTTTCATGCCTTAGAAGCTTACAACCATAACATGGGGCTTATAAAAATTGGTGTAGTACACGACTAGCAGACTCCCATCCCGGCTCGAAGCCAGCAAAACTGTGTTATCTTGTTTTACATTCTTATACTGAGATAAAAAGATTTTCGAAGCATCTTAGGTACTCGTGTCGAACGTAATGAAGTATCTCATGTAAAGGGCAATCAAGTTTAGTGATCTTTTCTTAAGGTTACCCGTGCGTTGCTAAGGTAAATGTGATTTAGCGTTTTCGTTTTTATTTTTATTAGCATTATGTTGTAATGCCAGCCTTATGACCTACTGTAGGGCAAAGGTTTCTTTTTAATCAACATGCTTGCTATAAGCTTAACTATACGTTTATACTAATTATTATAAAGAGGTAAAGTTTGTGAGGTTGACTGGAAAGCCGACCCCAACATAGTTGGGAAAAGGTTAAGCAGATGATGAAAGTTTGTGAGGTTGTCTGCTGAACCGATTTTAAATTCCGTTACCCAAAAAAAGCCATCACCCCAAGTAAGCGGAGCAGTAACCAAAGACGTAACTTAATGCGGGTGAAATAAGCCACGTGGACGGAGTCGTGGGCATTTTGCATTAACCATACGTCCACGTTTCTTCCCTGATGTACAGACGCTAGTACATCAAGCCATATCAAACTGACCATTTTCCCAATTGGATATGTACCTTTCGCTTTTATAATAAAATTCAAAATATCAAAGAAATTCGTCAGATTAGGGTAGCTTGGCCTCTATATGTATCTTGCTGCTAAGATAGTAAAACGTTTCATACTTGCCCGTTATACCTCAATATTTATTTTTGCTTGGATGTTATAAAAATTTAGGGGCTGAATGAAAACAGACACAGTACTATACGTACGTTTTACACACCACATAAACACAACACACAAATTACAATACCTACCATATAACATGACTAGATTTTGCCCACAACTTCGCCCACAGGGTTTTTTTCACCCACTCTAAGATAGTTAGTATTTTTTATGTCATTAGTGACATCATGATTATAGCATAGACTTATTCTTCATGAGTTTGGCTATCACATACAAATATATTTTCAGAGATTAGTGCGTTTAAACCACACACAAACAAAAAACTTTTCAGCTTTATATAACATGATATCGAAGTAAAACGACAGCAAATAGAATTTAAAATATTTTCTTTTTGAGTTAGATCAAAGATCCCATCGCTTACTCCAGGCTTCTAAAACGTTTTTGTATAGTATCGAACGTAATAGAACTAAAAATTCTATTACGTTCATATATTTTTCAGCATGTTTATCTTACCGGCTGTAAGTCGGTAGTACCAATAAATAGGTCAGACGTGAGCACGTTTCGGGCTTGAACTTTGTTTTATAGGCATTCAAGATAGAGTATGAATAGCTATAGAGCCCATCCATATATGATAATAAGTACAAAAAGGCTAGACAGGTATAAAAAGACATAATCAAAATTTAAGCACAAATCAAAATCAAATCATTTATAAAAACAAAAACATTTAATCACAAAGTTAAAGTTAGTTGGTCGTTCCAAACAATAGGTTTCTACGAAATCCAGGGTTGCGGAATTTGTTTGAAAGAATCACCGCGGCCCTGGAACGCAAAAGGCATTAAGAGGAACATGGATAGGTGTTAGTCAGTAACAGTCTTACACTACCTTCCACACTACCCAGGGAAGACGTCATCAGATGATTTCCCATCCTTAAAAAATTAAGATTTCTGTGAAAAAGAACGAGCAAGAAACAGCAACGGCTGTTTTCTTTCACTTGACATGTTCAGTCATAGGCCATTGAAGCAGTAAGCTAGAATGCGCAATACTTGCTTACAAAGCATTCGATCAAAAGTTATTGGATTCCGAGCACTTGCGAGTCGAGTCACGTGGCTGGCGTTAGCAACATATAAAATGTGATATAACAACACTTTGTAAACAACGAGAGGCGATTCTACTAACTTTTAGGAACGATCGCAATCTTATCTCAGTTTCAATCCGTCAAAAATGCTCTGTCTCTTTCTAATTAATTTTTTGACATTGATTGTCACTGAGATGAATAATATGATAAATAATTTTATTTAACCTTTTTTATTTGTATAATTAGCCTTCAGAACTACATGTGTCAGTTTTGGTATTTACTTATCTGCAGTGTCTAGGATCCGGAATCGAGAACAATGTTAGTGGGTTTATCTATGAAAGTCTCACTAGTTTATGGCAATAGGCTCGCTCCCTATTCCGTGGGATTTAAACATACAGGCAAACTGTCATTCTACATTGGTACACCTCTGTCCAACACTTTCGGAAATACAGGCGTTATGGTATGAAATGATGATATCCGAAAACGTCAGCATCGTTATAGCTTGCCTAATTAATACTCTACGAAAAACATTCCTAGACTAGACCCGTATTTATAACTCACGTGATATTCCATGTAATTCCTCTTCATTGCTTGTTATAAACTTGGTGAGTAACAATAAAGATTTTTATTACTTGCGAGTTTGCGAGTATCGGTGGTTACCCACAGAATACGGTCCTAAGAGCTAGTAAACTGGTTAGTTCCAGGTACTAAGTGTAGGTAAGTTTTAAGGGATTACTTCGTTCTGTCATGGTAATCCTGGCTTTGCCGCCGTCCTCGATTTGCTTAGTGAAAGATTTTCTTGTAAGTAGGTACTATTGTATTGAGACTATAATAATATTACTATTTTTGTTTTCCTTGCGTTTATTTCTTGTGTTTTGCATTTCGGCGAACTGTGGGTATAAATTGGTATACCTCTGCTTAACCCTTCGGGGAATACAGGCATGATAGTATGTATGTATGTTTATGTGAGTCATATTGCGCGCTATCAAAAACAGTGTCTTTCTACTGTCAATAAAACACAAATCAATTTATTATTTCGTGTTATTTTAAGAGAATTCAATTATGTACATCATCATCTGCCTAGCCTTTTCCCAACTATGTTGGGAAAACCGAACCGGATGCAGCTAAATATCAGTATTTTACATGGAGCGACTGCCTATCAGACCTCCACAACCCAGTAATGGGTAATACGATACTCTTCAATTATGTACATACAATATTTTATTTAAAAACCGCAAAAATATCTGTTATCGCGGCTGACTGTCGAGTCCCTATTGTTGTATTTTTGAACACTGTTTTAAGTCATAATTCAATTTTAAATAATATAGTTTAAAATGAGGTTGGACTTGATTAAACCAGCCAGAGCATCTGCCAATTAATGTCACTTAAAAAAAAAGTTAAATATAACGTAACAGTACTTTAGGTACATAACCACGCATCACGCCTGTATTCCCCGAAGGGTTAGGCAGAGGTGTACCAATATACACCCACAGTTCGCCGGTATGTTTTCGGTCCCATGTAATAGGGGGCGAGCCTATAGCCACTAATCGGGCACAAATCCCAACTCTGAGCTACTACTAAGAATTTCACTGAAAATCCCAATAACACTGCTAGACCTGGGTATCGAACCCTAAGACCTCTAGCGACAGGCTAACGAGGCAGTTTGTTACTAGACTTTTGTACTTCAGGTACATACCTACTACTCCAATTATATTACATAAGTTTACAAAATTTTATATTGAATTGTGTTATTTTTAATTTTTATTTTATAAATTTTAATTTTTAGGTTAATACCATGTTGCTGTGCCCTAACAGGGTGCATAATTGTACCTTAGCTGTAAGCTTTTTGTAACATCTTTTATGCACATTATGGTACGCAAAATAAATGAATATGAATATTATTGATTCGTTGGCGCTATCATGACTGCCTACCACCTACCCAACCTTTACCAAACTATTTTAGAGCCAACTATTAATCTAATCAACTGACTGCAGTATTTTACACGTAGCGATTGCCACCTGACCTCGACAACCCAATTATTGGAAAACTCAAATATGAAAATTGATCCATTTATCTTAGAGGCGGGTTCAAAATGTCGGTGTTTCAACTATCCGTAACGACAACAAGTACCTAGAGACGGATTAAACCCTGCCATGCGGGAGTAATGGTTCTTTATGCTCTAAATCTAAATTTAATAAAATTATAAAGAGATAAAGTTTGATTGTTTTTACAATCATGTTTTTGACTTGCACTGTTCGTATGCATGTAGGTATGTAAGTTACCGCTTCAAAATTTGCAAACCATTTTTCGACCATTTTTTGGTATCCGATTGATCTAAAATTTTGCATATTCCCTTAGTTCAGGAGACAATACAATGTCCAAGACTCAATATTGTAATTACTTAAATATGGCCACCGTTCCAAAATGGCGAATTTCATATTTTTTTGTTTGTAATCTCTAGAAGTAGGTACTGGTTCGATTACAAACATTCTTTCGCTGATGGAGAATTACACTATTGCCGATTGTCATAAGACATGTTTTATGTTTTATTTCGACATGGACGGAGTCGCGGGCAAGCGCTAGTCGGTTCTAACTAGTCATATAACAGTGTATTTATGAACGTGGCTTGACCTAACAAAACCATTGATCCAAACAATTTTCATTTAACGGTTTTCAGGTCGGTGTATGAAAGGCAGATAGATAATCCAAATTTACAGCCGAATGCACTCTACGAACACACAAATTGTACATAGAAGCTCATTCATATAGGTACTTAAGCCTGCTGATGAATCTACTAATAAATTAATGGTAGTTCATATTTTTGACCAACTTCAAAAAATAAGGAAGTTATCAATTTGGTTTCTTTATTTTAATATTTTTTTTACATTACGTTTGTTACGTTAGGGACAGGGGGACGGAAAATCTCTTTTATAAAAATAACACAACCGCCTTCAAAAACTATAAAGTAAAAAATTACTTTAGTTTTGGAAGTCTGTGCCAATACAAAAATAGAAGCAAAGCTGCCGATTTTCAGAACAAGTTTTTTTAGAAGGCGGTTGTCTTTTCCGTAAAAAGTTTTTTTTTTAACTATACAATAGCTAATGTGACATTGACAGTACATTTACTGATAGGGTTACCGAGACCTTCAGTCAAAACATGAGCTTTTCATAGAGAAAACAAAACCCCCAGCCATAACCTATAAACGGTAAAAGCTTCATTTGAATAAAAGGTTATTTCTCAGGTCCTAACACACTTTTCCCATTAAATATATTCCCACAGGGATATAAGTGACAGCGTATTTCACGAACTAATATAAAAACTAATAATATAGTAGAAAAGAAATCTCATATAGAATCAGTACCAGAAAAACATCATCAATGTTTATCACTAGAGAAAAATTGTTTACTTATACGTCATAAAAAGGAGGCCAAGTCCATATCGGTCGGTATTTGAGCTTGTGACGTCACGAAAATGAGTCTTGATCCTTTTTTTGCGGCAAACGGTCTCGGCCCTTTGTAAAAAAGGTTGTATCTCTTTATAAAGGGGACAGTTTAGTTGACGAAGATTTACGAGAAGTAAGACAGCGCGGCGTGACCGAGGAAATTGTATAAGTGATTAACTTCTAGTCGGTTCCGACCCATTAAATGTAGGGACTGATGATGCTGCTTTGTGAAAAGTTTGTGATAAATTGTAATGTAGTCTGTGATTTGAATGAAATCAAAGACGTGTTAGAAACTAGCTTTTGCCTGCGATTTCGTTCGTGTAAATATCGACTATTTCGAACGCGAACGAATTAAAAGGTACCTTTCTTGGAGTTCAAATTTACCCTGTACTAAATTTCTTCAAAATCGGTTCAATGGTTCAGTCGTGAAAGCGTAATAAACATAGTTAATTTTGTATTTTTAATGTTAAGTTTCTAGTAAGGATAAATATACTAAAATATAAGTGTATAACTGTTGAAAAGCCTAACTTGAACAAGAAATATCTACCCCTTACGAAAATACTAAACTTAATTTAAGTGCACAAAGAAAAATAAATTAAATAGCTAACAATAAAACATGAACACTTGAACAAATTGAACTAAGCTAGCTGCGGTTCTATGTTTAAGTTTTAACAACATACGTTGGATAGAAAGGCCACGAATTTCTAAATTGGGTTTTTGTTCCCGGAAACTGTGACGAAACTTTCCCGACTTTATAGCCTAGGTTTTGTAGGTTTTGCAGTGTATGTGGACCCAAAGTCCGGAGCAAGTTGAGAATAAAAAATGTACTAGGTGCGGGTAGAGAGATAAAATAAAATTACTGCATAAAAATCTAGTAGTATTAGAGCTCTTTGTGAAGGAGCTCGCCCGGAGAAGTTCTACCAACATACCTATTTATGCCGCAAAGCAACGTTGCTACGTTCCGGTTTGAAAGCCATGGGCGCTTGTGTAATTACAGGCATATCAGAGACATTTCAACATTGTTTCTGGGATAGCAGGTCTGTTGGTATTGCAAATGTCTATAGGCAACGGTTACCTACCCTCAGGTGGACCGCTTGCTTGTTTAGCCGGCTTTTCACTACGGGATGTAATATATATTACATCCTGGAATATATATTACATCCCGCAGTTGCTGTTCACACTGAAAGATATATATTTGGTTCAAACAGTTCTACAGTCTGCACCGTTTCGTTCAAAGTGAGGGCGAGGCAGGGGGGGTGCGTTGTCCGGGACGTGAGGTAAAATATATATCTCCTCTTTATCGCCAATTCGGTCGAAAAAATATTTATAGTTTGGGATATAATATATATTACAGCTTAGTGTAAAGAGGTTTCTTAAATAGTATGGTGAGCGATATTAAATTATATCTCGTGATGTAATATATATTACATTACATCCCGCAGTGAAAAGCCGGCTTTAGCCATCCATCCAACGATATAAAAAACAACTACCCTCATTTATTTTTTACTTTAAACGGCCAAAACTGAGATCGTGCGTCAGTTGTTTCTTGAGTCTTATAAAACACGCGGTCGTTCGCCATCCTGTTCACAGTTTGATGGTTTTTCGCGTAGTTATTGGTTATTGCGCCCGCGTGGATTGTAGACCCTGATTGTTTTCTGGTTCGAAGATGACTTTGTGCGCATAACTCGCGATGTTAGTGCTGTCAATCGTCCCCGTGCCGTGATAAAGTGAAATAAGGTTTTTGGTGGTAAAAAATTATGTCTATGTGTGTGTCTGTGTTAAGTCATAGGCTTGTAGTGGTTTGTGATTATAGTTGTGTGTTAGTGTGTGTGTGTGTTTGGTGATGACCCTGCACCTTGAGCTGATTCGTCACACCGTACAACTACACTTCATGCTGCTCCGTACTGTTGTTTCGGTAAGTACCTAGGTCCTAGATTATATAAGTGTAAGTTTACTTTTTAATTTTAGCAGATCCTATTTGCATAGTTTTATTAGTAGGTATTTGTTTTGCTACGCAAGAATTTATTTAATTTTTGAAGTAATTAGGTATATTTGAAGATTTTGTAATATTTAACACTGATTGATTTTAAATCTATTCTTAGCATAAGTTTTGAATGCACATTGACGTATCTTTGCGTAATAATAATATATAACACAATTGACGTACTGAATTAGATAACGCATTAAATAAATAAAAAATGGGGGTTTAGTTTTTGATAAGCTCAATTAATGCTATATCAATGAGAAGGATATAGTTCAGGAACAGAATCTTAGTTTTTATTTGCCAGAAATCTGAACAAGGGTTATACTCGTCAATTATGAACAACTTTTACTAAGGGAGCAATCGAAAATCGCAAAAATAAACAACTGATCCATACCCAGCTGATCCAGTTAGGCATACATACATGTTTCTGGTAAATAAAAAATAGCCTTGTATATTTGTTTGCTATTTTTTGTTATTGTCATGTCCTATTTCAGTGCCCATCAAATATTGATGACCTACTAGTCGGTCGCGACCTTCGTTTAGGAACTGCTAGTGTAAACCATTTACGTAAATATTAGGCCTTTTTATTCCATCCAATATTCAATTCAGTCTTTATTGTGTGGGCAGTAAGGTCTTACGACCCCACACACCCTAGTGTCAGTTTCTAAACCGCCTTAAAGGCCTCTGAGATAGTTACCGATGTCAGTGGTATCCAAGATAAACTTAGAAAGTACATAATTATGAATTAGAAAAAATCATATTGCTACTTGCCCTTGCCCAGTTGCGAACCCACAACCTCGTGCAAGAGAGGCGGGCCTTAACCATCACAACATAAACAACATTCAATTAAGCTGAATGGATTTCAATTTCCGTAATCTTTTTCATCCTCGTTCTGCAGATGTTGTCTCAACATGACAATCAGTCTTTACATAATAGCGAAGTGAAAACAACAAAGTTAAGTAGGATTTTTTCTTCAGAAAATCTTGAAATATGTTCGTTCATCGTTCGTCGTGTCGTTCAAATGGAATGGAATTTTCTTACAAAATACAACACTATTCCAGGAATTGAATGAAAGTGTGTGTAACTAGAATGTACAAAGTATTGCTAAGAACATTTCTAAGAATAGTTAGTGCATTAGCTTTGTCTATCTACGTGGATCGGGTTAAATGCCAGTCTTTTATTTCTCTTCTCATACAGAGAATGCATAAGCACTGATAACTATGTTTACTCAAGGCTGATTGACTGTTTCAGACTTATATTAAATTTAGGTTCAAGTTTCCTCATGATGTTTTACTTAGCCGATGTTAGTGATGTCCAACATAAATATTCGAAATTACCTACATGTGAATTAAAAAACTGGTTGGTACTTGACTTTTTTTTTTTTTTTTTTTTTTTTTTTTTTTTTTTTTTTTTTTTATAGACGAGAAATCATCAAATAACTTCCCCCGCCCTGGGCGGGGCGGGAGGGAGTGTCAGACTTTTACTGACTAAAACCCGTCTATGTTCCTTCATGTGCCCTTTGCGTTCCGGGGGCGCGGTATCTCTTTCGAACAACCCGCAGCCCCGGCAGGCATCGGCCCTCAGTGGCCCCATCCAATTTTTGCTGACATCTCTTTGAGGCGCGCGTGGAACACGAACGCGCCGTCGACACGGTCTGTCGCTAGTGAACGTACGGACGGTGAGCTACCCATTGCTCACCGTCCACAGACCCGCGTCTACGGTGGCCGGGAGTCGTCACGTGGCTCCCGACGCCCGGATCGTCTACCGCGGCGGCCGCTGGGACGGGGGACCCTCCTTTCCCTCTCCCGTCCCGCCGCCTCCTTCTCTAGCATTACAGCTTCGCAGAAGGAGGCGACTGCTTCCCATTCCCCCTCGCTCCGGACCATGGCCTGGACCAGTGCCGGACGCGAGAGGGCGCCGCCGCCGATGGCCGCCTCGAGGACTCGGCGGTGCTCAGCCCAAGCAGGGCACACCGCCAAAGTATGCTCCACCGTGTCCTCGGGGCGATCCTCACAAGTTGGTACTTGACTGGTTCATTAATATGAAACTGTTTTTTTATTAATGGTGTTGGGGATTTTTATTGATGGCGTAATTTACAATAAATGCAACTACGTATATTAAGGCCTAACAAAATTTCCCATAAAAGCACGTGGTTTTATGGAAAATTTGGTTAGGCTTTAGACTAAACATAACAGATAGACATAAAGAAACAATAACATTTAAAATACAAGTAAGTAAATGTACACCACAAATATAAGAAATGTATACTCACATACCCAACCATTTTGTAACTTCTATGGAGGCTTGGCAGTCTTTGGAAAGCCGAAAGGATCATACAAAGCGGTTCCTTTACATCGATTTATGGGCACTTCCTTTGGACGGAAAGCTGTCATACGACGTAAGGGCTTAAACATACACAGATGACAAGACATTTGCAATTTCAACGAAATCGCGGGAAAATATAGCAACAGAAGATTTTATTTTCTAGTTGAATTCCTACTTACCTATCTACTTGTTTTAACTGGGAGCCCCCGCTCCTCTCCCTCTCTCTCTCTACCTTTTCTTATTTTCTTGGGTATATCATACATAACCTAAACTCACGCCTTTTTCCCATGGGGGTAGGCAGAAACCACGGAATGCAACCTGCTACGATCCTTATCTACTCCTTTGGGTAAATACTCATATTCTTGGGTAAATTTACTTTATATAAAATTACTCAAATACTAGAAATGTTTTTTTTGATCTTATGATTTGGGATTCTTAATATATTTATTCATAGAATTACATTTTTAAAACATAATCTAACTTAATAAGAACTCAATGAACAATTTATTGCGTGTGATCAATGATATAATATTCTCAAAATCATAAAAGTATTTCAGAGAAAATGCGATGTCCAAAAGGATCGCTAGTGTGTTGCACTCCTAACACAATCCCGCCGTACTATGGGCTTTCCGCAATGGCGTCAAGGTCGCTTATCGGTTTTTCGATCTCCGAGGTTACCTTTATTTAATAGCCACTTGATTTCAGGCCTATCGGTTATTCATAAAGGACCTATTTCCAACGAACTTCATTTTGAATGAACGTTCTGATGATAAGAAGAAGTCTATATACTATCATAGAATAAAAATTTATAGAGGGGTACCTCGGAACGCGAATGCCTTAATTTTTGGGGCGTTAAAAAAGTTCAACGTAGTTTGTATTCTATCGCCGCTTGCGGCAAGCGGATTATCATCAACTAAATTAATAATTATGCAGCCCTTTGGTCGATTCTACTAATTGACTTTTAAATGTAGTAGTAATCTCCATCTTACCGACAATCACTGTCAAAATCTTGTGTGTGTACGAAAATTAGAGGTGTTTTTGACAAATTAAATTGTGACTAGAATGCATTCATTTTTAAACTTTCGAGACACACATACCTACAATTGTTTATGTCTGTGTAAAAAGATGTTTGCGGGGCAGTCAAAATAGCGCAATGGATTTTGATGAATTGTGTAAAGTGTGTTTAAGTGGTTTTAATTCTTACCACATTATAAATAGGGTCAGTATTTTGACTGACATGAACGCTGATTGTAGTGGAGCGCTGGGAAACAGAATTGACTATTTCGTTGTTATCGGTGCCTGCAGAAAGTTCAAATCAAAGTGTCGCTTCTGTGCGAATTTGTTCTTGTATGGCCCTATGTACTCAGATGACGGACATAGATAGCCAGGCGACCGTATCATGACAAATGAAATCTTACGAAAGCTTATATATACGGTCCTACATCAAACTTATATAAGTACTTACAGCTCCAAGATTTTATATAGGCTCACAATGTCTGAATAGGGTTTTCAGTTGTAATTGAAAGATCTATTATATGGTTTAATTGCTTCGTTTGCGAAACTTCATGAGAAAGACCGATCGATTTGGGATGTCTCGGAATTCTTATAGTTGTTGGAATTTCAATTTGTGATAAACGACTGCTTCTGGGAATAAACAAATGACAGTAGAGTTACGGGTTAATAAGACAACTTTTCTGAACAATTAATGCTCCACTTAATACCTTTATTAAAAACTAGCTATTGCCCACTACTTCATCCACGTAAATGTTGGTTACCGTGGAGTCAGAAGAAGACGCGAATTAAAAAGTGGCCTGAGTCCTTTATTTAGGTCCAAGTGTAACCAAGGTGGCATGGTGTATACCTATCCTGCCGGGGCTGCGGGTTGTTCGAAAGAGAGACCGCGCCCCCGTAACGCAAAGAGCACATGAAAGGAACATAGACGGGTTTTAGTCAGTAAAAGTCTGACACTCCCTCCCGCCCCGCCCAGGGTGGGGGAAGTTATATAATGATTTCCCGTCTTAAAAAAAAAAAAGGTGTATACCATGCTAAAATTTATCAAAATCGGTTCAGTGGTTTAGTCGTGAAAGCGTAACAGACAGACTGACAGAATAATTTAAGGATAACTCGAAGTATCCTTCTGAAGGACTTTAAAAAATATTATTGAAGGGCAAACAAGCCGACGGCCCATCTAACGTAAAGTGGTCACCGCTACTTATAGACATCTGCAATACCAGAGGCCGTGCAAATGCGTTACCATCCCAGAGACTAAGTTGAAAATAATGTCTCATGTGCCTGTGATCACATGCTTTGCGGTAGAAATAGACATGGTGACAGTACTTCCCCGAACGAGCTCCTTCACAAAGAGCTCCACTACTACTGGACTTGGAATACAATGTAACGTTCTCTCATTTTTGTTGCAACATATTAGTCAAAAGTTCCGTTGCAAGAACAGGAATACAGGCAACTGCGACCACGAACACGTGAGTGAAAACTTAGCGAGTTAGATAAAGTTTTGAGTCGAGGATGCTCGCGTCGTTCGCTCAACACTTTAACAGTCATCGTAACTCGCTTCGGCACATCTGTGGCTCGACACTCAGCTGTACCGAGCTTGAGACGTATTCTGGACACGATTGGATGAGACTTTCAAAGAGACGTGATCAAGTCAATTATTTTAATGAGTTTTATATGGCGTTCGTTGATTAGCTTAGCTCATGTAACCTAGTTGTTTTGCAAAGATTTCTTACCATCCTACTTTGTACTATTCCTACTTTCCTTTTCTTACTAATCTTACTAATACCAATTATAATAGCGAAAGTTTGGGATGACGTTTCAATGGTTTTTACTCAATGACGCCAAAACGTCTGAACGGATCTGGATAAAATTTGGCACAGATATCGTTTTATTTTTATTTATTTTTAACATCGTTGGATGGCAAACAATCCTGTTACCTACCTGATGTTAAGTGGTCTCCTTTAACTATACACATCTACAATACTAGAGGCCCTCCAAATGCGATTATATTCTAGAATAGCACATATACTACTTTTAGCCCGGAAAATGTACAGTTCACGTGGGATAATATATATTAACTTTCACGCAGACGAAGTCTCGGGCAGAAGCTAGTAGTAAAGAAATAAAAGCCACGCAAACTACAGCCGATGAGAAATGTACGAAAATATAAGGTTTTATGTCTCGCAGTTCGCACTCAAGGGCAAAAAGGAAATAACAGCATAATATAAGAAAAAAATTGCAGTGACATATCACACATTATGACGAAATAGCGCGGATGAGGAATAGAGGTAACAACATACACGCGGATGTAAAATTACTTCGCCTTTTGAATCACGCGAACAGAAGCCTAGTATGAGCGCGTAAAATAACCGTTACGAAAATTCGATCGATTTTAAAATTGGAATAGGGGAACAATAAACCAAACTGATATTGGGTAATCGTATTTTGAATTCGAAAATCGAAGTACGTTGGAACGCCTATTTAACACAAGGATATAATAATATTCTATAGCATTTTGGTTTAATGTTAAACGTCACCTATTTATATTCAAATAAAGCCTTCAAAATAAATGTTATTTCTGATTTTTCTTTGTCTATTTGTAGACGCAATCTCTGCAATAAGCTATTTGTTATTTTTTATTATTATTGGTTTATTAGTATGTAAGACCTTCTGTAAAATAAGATTAATAAATAGTACCTAAAAAATACTATTAACTAAACGGGTATTTAGAATTCCAAAATCGAAATTACATTCCGTTAAGTCCGCGCGATCGTATCAACCTTCTAATCTTCCAAATAAATTCCTCGTGGCCATTCCAATAAGTGGACCACAGTCATAATAATATCATACACTGAATAAAGCAGAACATTGTGTACTAACTATCCAATATTGAATTACAGTAAAGGTAGTTAAAGACCGAATGGGGACTGAGCGAACTTAATCGGTCTAATTCTCTGGGGAGAGTATGTTATTGCTTAGCGTTTAGTTAGTTTAGCGCTAGTATTACTACACAATACTTCGTTAAATGGTGTCGAATAAACTTGTAATGTTGTTGTAACTACAGAGTGGTCGGTGAAAATTACAACTGTAAATTTTGGAAGTCGACCCAATGTACACCGATGTATTTTCAGTGGATAGTTATAGTTTGGAAGGAGGTCAGTGATATACTTACTTAGGTAGGTACATTTGTTATATTATTTCGGGTTTAATTTTTTCAAAAACACCTTAATACATGTTTATTTATTTCTTATCAAGTGCCTTAATGCCTGCAAAGTTTCATGGTTTTATCTGCAATAATGACGGACTCCTATACAAACTTTTATTCCCTATTTTAAACCACTTCAAACCGCTTTTTCGTGGCAATAGGTAGCCTGAGTCTCTATCCAAATTTCATCAAAATCGGTTCAGCAGTTTTGTCGTGAAAGCATAACAAACAGACAGAGTTAGAGTTAGTTAATTCCTTTCATATACAGGTAAGCATTCTGTGTAACGAGCGACAACGTGTATCTATTGTTATGTTAATCTATTGTTATACCTAAGCGCATCCATACTATAATTAGAGTCTACTATACCCAGCCCATTATGGACCTTCTAACCATTCATTTAGGTAACAGAACAATTAAAAATTAATTAATAACTTTCGCTAGTTCATATATTTACTGCGGCGCGCCGTAATTTATTAATAGAATCATTTTATAAATTCTCATTTACAAATGAACACATTGTTCAGTCACAATAGCTTTAATATAATTCTTATTTACCTAATAGAAATTAAACTGAATTATAATCAGAATGAATGTTGAACAAAACCAAATCTGAGTTTCAGCGGTGTTATACGGGTGCTTTTAGTTTCAACTCGTAGTGAGTAAACGTTTGTCCTTTGTGCTTTTGCCCTGCAGTGAAACTTACTCACTTTAATACAGATAAAATACTAGCCTATTATTGTAGTACCACTGCAGGGCAAAGGCCTCTTCTCATACAGATAAGACACGAGTATTGATCACCATGCTTGGTCAAGGCGGATTGGCGATTTTAAACTTATATTTATTGAAAGTTCTGGTTTTCTTACTATGTTTTCCATCACAGATGTCAGTGATGTCTAAGATAATCTTAGAAAATAAATGTGAATTAAAATAGTGACATTGGTACCTGCTCGATAGAAAACCCTTAACCTTAGCATGAGACATGGGCGTCTTAAAACCACTGGGTCACCACAACATTAAAGTCACAGCTTTTACTATAGAAATTGGTTTTAAAAATCTCTGAAATAAGGCTATTCATCATCATCTTTCTGCTCTTATTCCATGTTACTTGGGGACGGCGCAACAAATTTTCTTTTTCCATGCCGTCCTGTCAACCGTTATGCTATCACTGACTCCCTTCTCTTTCATAACATTCTGCACAATACGTAATAAACTCACAACGCCAATCATTTTGACAATTCAACAATATTCACTGCGTTATTTATTTTGTCGGGCAAACGAATTTTTCGAACCAATGAAGCAAGGTAATAAGAATCCCCTTTAAAATGCATTGGATTGTGGTTGTATGATACGGAATTGGTGTGTTGATTTTTACATACGGTGGCATATCCTTATATCTAAGACCCATTTTGGTATATAGCTACAAAAGCTCACGTGCTACATTGGATGTCTCGGAGTTTTCCTCATAATTTCCTTTATTTTATCTAACATCTTTAACGTGATGTAACCAAGAATTTATGGGCCTTTTACCTCCTCCGAAACATTTTGCGTCTTGTGGCTTTTCTTCCGGGTCATCTTGACCCTTCTATCCTACACAAGGAAGCCATTCGCACGCCTTTACATTTTTTATGAAACAATCTAAAAGGTTGAGAATGTTACGTGATGACCGACTGGCAAATAAAATGTTACCCGTGGAAGTATGGTGATGGTTTTGTTACATGCTTGTGGTTTGGTTTTTATGCCCTTGCCTAGGACATTAACTCTTTTTAATAGCATTAGGTAAACCTACGCACAGTTCTAGTGTAATCTTAAAGAAAATAACACGACGAATTGTTGAATATTAAAAAAAAAAAAAGTTTTATAACTGGGCTCTACAAAATGCTATAGAAATAACCACTTCACAAATAAGTTGCATAACATTTTTTCACCGAGATATTTTCCTCATTTTCAGACGCAGATAACTAATTAAACACTATAGTGCAAATATTTTAATAACAAACGAAAAGCGAAACTAATAAATCTTAGGCACTAATTAATTAATATTACACCAATTAATTTCAATAAGAACACAAAAGGTACATAAAACGAAGGCGAACAATTTTTCTCAACTTATGCCGTCGGAGGCTGTACATAATTTTGATATATTTACGGCTGGATCAGGCGCCATTCATTGTGGTTCTATTGTTAGTGAGATTGTTCGGGTATCATACCGGCAAATTGGATGTGCCAAGAGCCAAGGATACGATACGGCGGAGGCGGCATATTTACCACTTATTCCTATTGGCATTTCTATGATTTACGAAATCATCCTTATACTTTAAGTGAGTGCCCTTCGATATTGATTGAAGATCTTTAGTATTCGCGTATGTTTGGGAACTACTACTATAATCACTGTGATGTGTTTACGGGACAGTGGAGTTCAATCTACTCGAATGAAACACACTTTGAATTAGGTATTTTTTTTCTGTATGTGTAGTTTATATTAACAAGGCCAACTTTTGAAAAAAAGTTAAAAATCTAGTCGTAATCTCATCTCAGCAACAATCAATGTTAAAAAATGTTGAAAAAATAGAGAGGCATTTTTTAACAGAATGAGACTGAAATGCAGGATCGTAGTAGGTGGCGTTTTGTGGTTTCTGCCCACCCCCATGGGAAAAAGGTGTGAGTTTATATTTGTGTATATGACACTGAGATGAGATTGCGATCATTCCTAAAAGTTAGTAGAATTGTTCCCCAGATTGAATACTTGAAATAATGCTATTAAGCAACTGCTGCCTTGTGAGTTGCCTTTGATTTGGATGCCTATAGCAAAGAGAAAAAAAAAATGTTCCAGCTCTTTTCTAAACTCCGTGTGGTGATAAAACACATACGTCATAGATTAGCTAACATATGACTTACCTCTCACCTATATTTGGCCTATCGTAAAATCAGTGATTTTAGTAAACGCGCCTCGGAAATCAGGCATGGTTCGCGGGTAAAATTATCTCGCGTGCTCGGCCGGATTATATTTAATCCATTGTCATGCCGTTAATTAATTCAGGACTTATTCAGAATCGGTTGTACCTTTTCTGAAACGTGACACTTTACGGTATATCAGATAATACGATTTTAATGGAGACTGTCTTTTTTTGCTGACGTCATATTTAATTGGAAGGTAGGTATTGCTTTTCAATTTTTTTTCTTGGCAAATAAAAGGTGGAAGCTTTGTGAATATTATACTAAGGTATCTACTGAACGAATTGACATGAAACTTTAGTACTTTTTTTGTACAGTTAAGTATGAAAATACCAACCTATATTGTAGCCTTGGCACTGCCCATCGACCTTAGTGACCGGTACAGCTAATGAATTTCGTAAGAATTTTTGTGGCGCGCTGCTGTTTCTTGAGAAACTTTTTTCAGATCCTAACTATTGAGCAAAATATTGAAGAAAATTAAAATTGGACGTAATGTCAAGATTCAATTAATTAAACTTACCATCACGCATGTATTCCCCGAAGGGTAAGGCAGAGGTGTACCAGTGTAGAGTTCGCCGGTATGTTTAGATTCCATGTAAAAGGGGGCGAGCCTATTGTCAATTAATTCTTAGTTATTACCTGGTAGCTGAAAAGCGATGCATTTATTTCGTCTCTTTTTAGACTGGAGATATTATCATGTAAAAGTAACAAAATGGACGTTTGTTTTCGACCGTATCTGCATAAGGTGTTGAATTGTGATGAAACAATTTGTACAAAAATGTGTTTTGACGTGGACAACCCTGTCCACGTCAAAACACATTTTTGTTACATGTTACATACCTACCTATCGAATGGATACGGTGACGTTTATTGGAAAACATTGGAGACGCCTGTAGTAACTTGATGAATGGTGTAATAAAGAACATACCTATATTATAAAAAGGACGATTAAAAAAAGCCTTTTTCAATTTTCAGTAATTTGTCAATGTTCTCCGACGTTTTGTGTAAAATTGTAGGTATTTCATTAAATTAAACACGTATTTCAAAATCAAAATCTGTTACCAAATGGCACATTTCAATATAATTTGATCTATGTTTGATCGTGTTTATTGGTACGGAATTATTAACAGTATAAATTACCTAATGCTTTGTTTTCGAAAAATTTAATTGTCATTTGTTAGCTAGTTGTTAATTTTATTGTTCATGCTGTGGTGTCCTATAACTGAAGGAATAAATACAGGTATTTTTTAAAAATAAACGTATTGCGTTTTTACGACCATTACTTGCTTGTTATGGTTTCTGTACGTATATATTTTGCTCGAGATCCTAAAAAATACATAAAAATAAATATTATCTATATAATAACCATCTAACAATATAGCTAACAATATAACTAATCATCTACTAATGTGGTTAAGCTGAAAAAAACTTTTACACACATCCAATTTTATAGAAAGAATTAAAATAACAATAGCTCAAAAATTTACATTTTTCAAACTCATGTAGAACTTGGCAAACAATACCTACTACAATAATATTAATTAAAATGTATGATTTAAGGGTCGAAAGGACAAAACCATACTGAACTGAAGGTCACCTCTTTGTGTTTTCGTAAGCATCATTATGCAAATTGAATGGGTATTCTTTTCTAAGGCCCATTTGTGCCAAAAACTTATCTCAGAGTTAGTCGCTAACACGAGGTTAAAAGAACAAACTAGTATGATATTTTGCAAACTAACCAAATTAAAATACTTATAAACAACAAAAACTAAATAATAAATAAATCTCGTAAATCAAAATATAAATAACTAAAAATAATATAGATAATAATATCTTATTTAATAATTGTACCAAAATAATATTATAATAGTGATATCTTTATTTTTAAATTGTATGTTTAAAGTACGTTTGGAGTCTTTTTTCCATTCATCTTCTTACGAAACGGTACCTTTTGGAAAGGGCAACTAGATTTTTTTCTATATGAAGTTCACAAGTGCCTATTATTAGCCTAATTGGAATAAAAGATTTGACTTTGACATAAAAGATTTTGGATGGTTTCATTTCAGTTGTCATAGGCATGTCACGAGAGTATAATCTATGTGTTACTAAAATCCTTGTTTACACAGGTCAAGTGAAAACATATTAAGTGGTGAAAAAATCAGATAGAATTTTCAGCCAAAACTCAGGCAGGCGAACATCGCTAATTACGAACTTTTCGGGTTCTACAAAAAATCGGATGCCTGTCGAGCAATTTAAAAAATACTCGAATAGTTCTCCCCTAGAAATGATTAACTGCTACTTCGGATTATCACAAAATGTCGCTTGCCTCGATTCATTCGTTTAATTTCCATCAGATTACTCGAGAGCTGTTTTACTTCTTTTTCAGACTGGCTTTTGCAGGGGCTTTTTTTTTTTTTTTTTTTTTTATAGACGGGAAATCATCAAATAACTTCCCCCGCCCTGGGCGGGGCGGGAGGGAGTGTCAGACTTTTACTGACTAAAACCCGCCTATGTTCCTTCATGTGCCCTTTGCGTTCCGGGGGCGCGGTATCTCTTTCGAACAACCCGCAGCCCCGGCAGGCATCGGCCCTCAGTGGCCCCATCCAATTTTGCTGACATCTCTTTGAGGCGCGCGTGGAACACGAACGCGCCGTCGACACGGTCTGTCACTAGTGAACGTACGGACGGTGAGCTACCCATTGCTCACCGTCCACAGACCCGCGTCTACGGTGGCCGGGAGTCGTCACGTGGCTCCCGACGCCCGGATCGTCTACCGCGGCGGCCGCTGGGACGGGGGACCCTCCTTTCCCTCTCCCGTCCCGCCGCCTCCTTCTCTAGCATTACAGCTTCGCAGAAGGAGGCGACTGCTTCCCATTCCCCCTCGCTCGGGACCATGGCCTGAACCAGTGCCGGACGCGAGAGGGCGCCGCCGCCGATGGCCGCCTCGAGGTCTCGGCGGTGCTCAGCCCAAGCAGGGCACACCGCCAAAGTATGCTCCACCGTGTCCTCGGGGCGATCCTCACAATGGTGACACCCGGGCGATTCCTCCCGCCCGATGAGGTGCAGGAACCTCCCGAAACATCCGTGTCCGGTGAGGACCTGCGTCAGGCGGTAGGTGAGGGCGCCGTGGCGCCGCTCCAGCCACTCCTCAGAGAGGGGTCTTACCGCCTCAATCGAGGCGAGCCCTTTTTGCAGGGGCTATCACTATAGTTGTGTCTTAGTTCAATTTAGTTTGCCTTTTATGTATAAGGAGGCAGGTTTGATACCGGGTAAGTACCAATGTGACTTTTACAATTCAGATGTACTTTCTAAGTTTATCTTGGACATCATGACAACATCAATGAACGAAAGCATGATAAGGAGACCTGGACTTGACCTGGACTTTAAAAATATTATCAGAATCTGAAATCACAAATCCACCTTGAGCACGCATGGTGATTAATGTTCGTGCCATTTTTGTATGGGAAAAAGCCTTATAATAGCTCTGCAAGACGATTATAATACGCTGATTTTATATAAAAAAATTGGATTGTGTTTTTGTTACCGTAGGTACGCATTGAAGTAAAACATAGTGTGTGCCTAGATATCTACCTACATTAATGCAGTGTATTAGCTACTTTGGGTATCTTGAGTTTACAAGAAGCGCACGGTGTCACAGGTACACGGATTAGCATACTACAACGTGCAAAGCTGCTGAATCATTACTGTAGCAATAAAATGCTCGATTTTATGTTCTCATTCGATATAAATCTACAATGTTATAGGGGATAATCCACGGTCTATACTCGTACCCTTTTTATATAGAGCTTCCGCCTATATCAACCTTTTAGCTAAAAGCTCTTATATTTGCTTAAAAATAAGGTTCAGCATCATCTACAAAACAAGAGGGAAATTTTAATTATTCGATTTTATTTTTCCTAACGAAACTAATCATACAGGAATACTTCGTACTGATTGGCACTCGAACTGTAAAAATAATAATAAGTGGTGAAAATTTAAGATAGAAGTTTCGGTAAAAATTTAAGATAGAAGTTTCAGTGAAATTCGGAGTAATATCGCTAATTAAGGGTTTTTTTTTCGAACGTGAGTTATTAAAACAATTATTTTTGAGTTGATAGTAACGCTGACTACCTACCTACCTACAGTCTGACAGGAGTGTTGTAACTCACGGAGTCATAATAAGAGTTATTTATTTGCATTACACAAACCAATAATATTGCATAACAATGTTTCCATTTTTATAAATACATTAGCTTTATATAAATACTTATACCATAAAACTTATCCTATAATGCTCGACAATAGAATAGCTTTCAATTAGTGATTTTTTCTTGACATCGAGCAGTTCTTCAGAGGTTATTTTTGTTTAAAAACCATTAAATGCTTAACAAGCTGACGGCCCACCTGATGGTAAGTGATTACCACTGCCTGTAGACATCTACAATACCAGAGGCATTGCCATCCTAGAGACAAAGTTGAAGTGCTGTATGTGACTGTAACTACACCGTCACCCATACTCTTCAAATCGGAACACAGCAACGCTGCTTTACGGCTTTAATAGGTATGGTGTTAGAACTTTCCCGGACGAGCTCCTTCACAAAGAGCTCTACTACAACACGCATTACAAAAAAAAAGAAAACAAACCATACCATATAAAATTAGTACAGACAAATTAAACGGCCATTTGTAAAACGCTATTGTTTGCACAGTATGGTAAAACCAATAAAATGCTGCATTGTAAATAAACAAAAAGTTGCACAAAAAAACTGAGTGTTACCGTGTATGCTAATGTGCAAGCTGTGACCACAGCGTTTCGTCGTTATTCATTCAAAAACGCGTTGGTAAAACGTATAGCCAGAATTATTGTGCTATGTGCTGAAAGATGCAGGTTCGTAAATAGTTGTACATGTTAAATGTGTCGTGTTTTAATCTCATTGTGTTCATTCTTTACGTGTTTTCCGGTACTAAGTACCTGGTGAGAATAAACTTTATGAATACGGGTTGGGACATCGTACATGGTAACAAAGTCTATTTGTGTTGCCTTGAATTCAACACACATGTACATGATTTTAAACCACTCAACATTTTTGTCCGTTATTAATAAAAACCGGCCAAGTGCAAGTCGGACTCGCTGACGAAGGGTTCCGTACTATTTTCCCTAATTACTTTAAAAACGGCAAAAAAAACACGTTTGTTGTATGGGACCCCCCTTAAATATTTGTTTTATTTAAATTGATTTATCTATTTTTAAAGTGAATGTATAACTAAATATTCTGTGAAAATTACAAGCGTCTATTTGCTGCCGTTATCAATATCGAGCAAAAACAAGCAAAAAAATCACGTTTGTTGTCAACTGTCAAACTATCACGGTTCACAGCCTGGTGACAGACGGCCAGACAGATAGACAGACAGCTGTTCCGTACATTTTTAGCGTGTATGACGTTATGTATGAGACAGTAGATAATTTTTATTAACCGTTACCATCATCTGCCTAGCCTTTTCCCAACTATGTATACCCCTTCCTGCTAATAGTGCACGCACAATAATATTAAAAGTCAGATTTGGCCCTAGTCAAAGTTTTTATGGTAAAGGAATGAGTGAAAAGTAAAACTTAAAAGAAAACAAATTACGTTCGAATACCAGCCACTGAGCTTACTAGTGTATTATTACATTTCTTCATGGACTTTGAACACGAGACCAGTGTGCGAGTCAATTCAGTTTCTGAGGTTTCACTGGCGTCGCGTGGTCGGAGCACATTATAATTATCTTGACTCTTTAAACCTATTCTTTTCATTTACTACTCAATTTTCTGGCTTCAATTTCAATTTCTGGGTCAATTGCCAGAATATTGGGTTGATACCAATATTGTTGTTACCTCTTGTATATTGTTGTGTAGGAAGATTTATGTATACGTGTAGAACATCACGCTACGATCAATGGGAGTTGAGCAGTAACCAATAAGCTCCGATACTACTGGACCGATTTTAACCATATTTTCACCAATAGATAGCTACATTATTCCTGAGTAACGTAGGTTATATAACATCACGCTACGACCCACGGGAGCGGAGCAGTAACCAAAGACGTAACTTATGGCGAATGAAATAAGCCACGCGGATAAAGTCGAGGGCTGTTCGCTAATATTTTATAAATGTAGAAATAGAATGACAAGGGTCGACACCACCTCCACAACATAAACACAAATGTAAATAATAATATGATCACAAAATAAATATGCATAATTTTCAACAATTTTAATTTATTTCTAGGCGTCCAAATAAACAACATAACATGTAGAATTAATTAGATATAATTAAAGTTAGCAACCCTTGGAATCCATTCTGTCTGTCAAATATTTAGTCTGACAAAACCGAATTCGGACCTCAGTGCGTCATTGGGCAAATTTTAGACGTTTTCAAGAGAAATTTTGTATCCCTTGCCCGGATTACTCGACCCTTGTTAAGGGCAGTTGACCAGTGAATGCAGAGCAAATCAGAAAGTGTGGTATATATGCGGTTTAAGGATCCTTCAGATTGCTTTATTTGATTAAAAGGGTATTTAAATTTCATGAGTCTTTTAATGTTAGGCGGTAGGTACATCTACCTTTACAAAGAAATAAAATTAAAGTGTCTTTTTGAAAAAAAATGGCAAAAATAATGGTCACACGAAATAACCAAATTTTCATCTGTTTATTCCGGCTCTACTCCCAAACGGCTGGACTTATTTCGTCGGGACATTCATTAGCAGATAGTTGATGTTATAAAGCTTAAGGTATCTTAGGCTTACTTTTATTTTAGAAAAAGCTTCTGTGCAGCAACATCCTGTGAAAACCGACATTCACGCGAACAAAGTTATATCATAAATATCTAACAAAAAATCAGTGTTTAGTAAACAGCCAACATACGTACTTTCAACCTTAATCATTACAAAATACGGTTAATTTCACACCACCAAAGTCCTAAACACACGCACACATAAGCAAATTCCAAAAAAAAAAACACTAAATGTACATCCCTGTACGTGTTAGGTACACGTATATCCTAATTTAATGTAGAGCTGTCCAGTAGGTACCTTAACAACGACATACTCGAACAAGTTGCGAAGCCCGCTGACGCGACATGAACGTGTTAAAGGACGTCGTGCTGAAAAACGTGGCGACTGGAGTGGACTCGGGACGTGGAACGACCATTGTTTTGCGAATAGTGACGCCTGTCTATTCAAAGTTGTGTGTTTTTTAGCCGAAGCTGGGATTCAAAGGTCTTTCTTGTAAAGGGACTTCCTTATGACGTCTTGTCTGTTATTACTTTCTGTTTTGGTTTGTTAGGGTTGAAAAAATCTATACTCCCTAAAATAATAAAGCTGAAGAGGTTACAGAACTTAAACTTACTACGGATTTGAATAAATTTTTGTATTATGATTCATGAGAAATAGTATAGGCTATATAACATCACGCTACGTACCATGGGAGGGTATCAGTTACCAAAGATGTAATTGAAAGCTGGTGAGAAAACCACGCGGAAGTCGCGAGCAGCTAATGTATAATATTGTAAAACTGGGAATACTTGTTATTTTATTTTTTTGTGAAGTGATACGTAGTGCAAGACATTATGTTAATGTTGCGCATCTTAGTATCTTCTTCTTTTCAAGCTAATGGTTCAAGTTAATTTGGTTTTTCCTTTTATTTTAGAGTATTTTGTGGCCACGTTTATCGCAGCATCGCGGGTACATTAATGTCCTTAAAACTGCAGGTGTAGGAACACTTTCGGCACTGTAATAAAGAGACCAAAGTATCAAGTATCTTTTCTACTAATATAATAATGCGAAAGTTTGTGATGATGGATGGACGATTGTTAGTTTTTTTACGCCTTAACGCTTAAACGGATCTAAGTAGATGAAGTTTGCTACTGAAAAAGATTGTAGTGTGGAATAACACAGGATACTTTTTATCCCGGAAAAATGTACGGTTCCCTGAGGTAATATATCAAATTTGACGCGGAGAAAGTCGCGGGCAGAAGCTAGTATTCCTATATTGTCAGAGAAAAAAAAAGTGAATTGAATCTCTCCGCCTACGCATAAATAAAATAGGTTATCTGAGAAGCCCAGTTTTAACAGAACGGAATGATATAAACCATGTCAGAACATGTCTTTCTGACCCTATTATTATGAGCTCAGAGGAAATTGAATACCGCTGGAGCTAGACAAGGACAGCTTGGTTATGACGTTTCCTTCAATCACATAATATTTTTCTGTTGTGTCATTTGAGAATATTTCTCTGTATCATTGCCGTTGTTAAGAGCTGCGTGTATTAAAAATATATTTTATGAAAAAGTTTAATTTGTGCGTATCGTCTTGTTGTGGTCTGGTCATGGTCTTTTAGAAATTGTAGTTATTTTTATGTAAAAATAAATTAAATAAATCATCACTTTTAACAGGCGAAATGTAAAAGGGGGTTCTCAATTCGAGACTTTTGCAGGTTAACTTTTAATTTATGCACATGATCGAAATCTATGGAAAAGCTGACGTTTTTTTCATGGTTCGGGGTTGATCCTTTAGCAAAATCTGTATCTGTATAATAATAACATTCACATACCATCACGCTTGTATTCCCCGAAGGGTTAGGCAGAGGTGTACCAATGTAGGTACACCCACAATTCGCCGGAATGTTTAGGTGCTATGTAATAGGGGGCAAGCCTTTAGCCATTAAACAGGCACAATTAAATGCTACTTACTACTGAGAATTTTATGGAAAGACCCAATAACACTTTGCTCGACCTGGGTATCGAACCTATCGAAGCTATAGGTCTTCCTATAGCGTAGCAGTCCCGCTTAGGACCACAGCTACCGAGGCAGTTAGTTTTTATGTTTTAATAAATAGGTTTAATTAAGTTAAAGGTTCTCCTCGTGATAACAACGTGCTGACGCGAGTTGAGAGGACTCAGGACGCGGAACGACCATTGTTTTACGAACAACGCCACTCTATTCAAAAGTTGCGTTGCGTTTTATCCGACTGCGGCGCGCCGGAGTGTCGGTTTGCAGTTTTGTACTCTCGTGGAACACATGCTGTCTCAAGTACCTATATGCAGGACCGAAATGATTAGAGAGAAAATAATTTTAATTATAATATTATTTACCTTCCTATTTAGGTAATTTTTATATCAGGGCAAGCTCGTTGTATCATATACCGCTTTTCAGACGAGATCAATAACAAAAGCGGGTTTATTAATAATCCGATAAATTCAAAGGATAATGAAACTGGCATGGTTTACATGCATCTTACTTAACTGAATATTTGGGTTAAGAGTTCATATGTAGTTACTCGTAATTCATCTCAAAATACATTTAAGGAAGCCGAAAGTTTTTACAATCATTATATATATTTTTTTGTTTTGAACCTTATCTCGACAAACAGAAGGTTTCCATATTATATCTAGTTCTATATTAACTTTAAATACCCCCACAACCCTTGTACTATTGCATGGAACCAAAAGCACAACGTTTAGATGCTTTACATCAAGCGCCACCATAAACATTAATTTTGCACAATCAAAATAAAAATAATTTCGCAGGATTATTTTTTTTGCTCAATTTTACTTAGCTTCATGGTCAGTATATACCTGTATTACTATGCCGGTACACCTTCCATTTCTTAACACCTGGCTTTACAAGACCATCCTCAACAAAGCAACCGGCCTACTTAATAATACCGCGATATAATCACCAGATTATTTTATCTCTGTAGTCAGGAAAGTTGACTCTGCATTGTATACCGCTTAATCCATACGCCCGTGCATGCAAGACCACGAACAAAGACCGTGTACCTATTGTCTGCCGTACTGGATTCTTCGCTTTGATATTATGAACACGGAATAGATAGTTGCAGAAGGCTGACTCCCTTCACTGAGGAAAAACAGGCCACTACACACATTTGCATGATGGTGTTGAAATTTTGACAAACAAAAGAGATTCGCGGCTGGGGAGTGCGCCTGTACTTGCTGTACGTAGATACGTTTCTACATACATTAACTCACTCCTTTTTCCGATGGGGATATGCAGAAACCACAGAACGCCACCTGCTACGATTCTAACATACTCTTTTCGCCTTATCCACATTCATACATCTGGTCATACGAGCACGCCGGTTACGAGTAATGCGCATCCGACCTTTATAGAATAAGGTTAGGGTAGGTATTTCTAGGGCGTCCCCTCTCGGCGTTGTCACTCACATCTGCCATATAAATCCCTTTTGTTACTTGCCGGTCACTCATCCTCTCAACATGACCGAACCATCTAAGCATACTCTTTTTAACCTTTGTCACTACATCCTCTTTTAATTCCTTTCTATGTGTGCGTGGGATGAGACGCATGTGACCCAAAAAGTTATGAATGTAAATGTGGATGGATGTAGAGGAAGAGGGAGGCCAAAGAAAAGATGGATGGATTGTGTGAAGAATGATATGAAAGAGAAGGGAGTCAGTGATAGTATGACGGTTGACAGGTTGGCATGGAAGAAGAAAACATGTTGCGCCGACCCCAAGTAAAATGGGATAAGGCCAGGAAGATGATGATGATGTGTGCGTGCATTTTCGTTTGCTGTATAGGGCTGATCTTCTGTACCTATGTATTTTGTGTTATGAAGGCGTGTGCGCTGTTTTTAAAGCTTAGCAACGTTGTTTATTACATTCTTGGAATTAAGAGTAGAAACAACTGAGTATCGCGGGATACGGTTGTAGAAGTCGCGAGGGAAATTACTTTTGATTAAGTTTAAAATGTGTCCAGTGTTCTTGTTGGGTGCGGAATTAGAGTTTCTTTAGTTCTAGACGAAATACTTCTTTACAGCTGTTTGAAGTTTTCCTTAAGTACTGTTTATGTTAGGCTGGATATTTACGCAGAAACAGAAGATGTGTTAGCCATTATATATTTTTTTTTGTTTTTCGACAGTATTTTTACATACCTACATAAAATAAACTCACTATTTTTTCCCATGAGGGTAGGCAGAACCACAGCACGCCACCTGCTACGATCCTTACATACTCCTTTCGCCTCTTCCACGTTCAAGCACAATATTTTTCGCCTTGGTACCTTTGTACGTGATCCGTGACAAAAATTAACATAATAAGTTTTGAAGGAACATTGCTACTTCCCAGTTTTCGTGCCAGCATCAAAGAGACAATCTTATGTAACGGCATAAATATCAAGAAAAATAATGACGTCCCATGATCGCTGAGACAGCGAATCTTGTTGGAAGTAGGAAACATGTTACACGTTTGACGTTTGTCGTATGATTTGTTAATTCCAGTATTGTCGTCCTTGGGCATACAGTCATAACCTTCCTGATATTAGACATATGGACGTATGAAAAAAAACGATGATGAGATTTCTTCTTCTTTCCGAAGAGTTGGTTAGCTCTAGTTATAATCCTTTTTCAGGTTTCCGTACTGAAATTGTGCTAGACTGCACCTAAATTACTAAGCTATCTGCCTTTCCGTCTGTTCGTCTTATAGATAGACATTTGAAATTTGATCTTGGGTTCGATTCCCTGGTCAAGTGTTTTTCTACGAAATTCTCAGTAGTAGCTCGGAGTCAAGATTTATGCCCGGTTAATAGCAAGAGGCTCGCCCCTTATTACATGGGACCTAAACATACCAGCGAACTATGGGGAACATTGGTACACCTCTGCCTAACTCTCCGGGGAATACAGGTGTGATGGTGTATGTGTGTGTTGAAAATTTTACAGAAAGTGATTTTATGGGCACCTGTTTCCTAGTCTCAACAATCGTTGGAACCAAGCATTGTCCTCATAACCTGCTAAAGCCGAAATGTAAACAAGGAATACAATTGACACGTAAATCAGTCCCACTAAGCTGTTTATCTGACATTTTGCAAGTTGGAATAGTTTACTCAGTTGCTGACTAGGATAAATCAATAACAGTCCTTCGGTTTTACACAGCAAATGGAGGTAGAGATTACTGGGAGTTACAAGTTTATCGATTAGGTATATGTATGAATAATTAAGAGAGTTCTCAAAGTAATCAAAGCAAACATAAACGTAAGTCGTATTGTGAACGAATTGAAGAAATTAATACGGCACTTGAACCGCTTTAATTTATAATATGAACAAAAACGAATGGCTAAATGTGTTGCTACGCTCAACATTCGAGAACAGCTGTATCGATTTGCCTGATTAATTTTCGTTGTATTAATAGTACCTAACATCGACATACCATCACGCCTGTATACCCCCAAGGGTGTAGGTACACTCACAGTTCGCCGGTATGCTTAGGTCCCATGTAATAGGGGGGACGATCATTTTGCCGGGCACGAATGCTGACTCCGAGCTGCCACTGAGGATTGCATAGTAACTCCAATAACAATTTGCTCGACCTGGGAATCGAACCCAAGACCTCTAGCGTAGCAGTCGCGCTTAGGACTACTAAGCTAACGAGGCATTCAACAATACGTATAAACAACTTTTATACGTAAATAACTCTGAAATATGACATATAAAATCAGTTCACACCACTATCAATATGTATGAAAAACCTCATTATTAATTCATATTTCACAGTTGATACTTTTCAGGATTAATGGTCTCCTGTTTTAAAAGCATAATATTTTTTATTTATTCAATGCAGCCGGGCAGCAGTGTTTCAAAATGTTATTAATCAATAAAGTCAAATCATTAATTCGTTTTGTTCAGTCATTCGTTCGTTTTCAACATGAAAATTAAAAAAGCGCTTTTGAATGTCATATACGGAACAAGTTATAATTCTAGTTGTCCCTTCCACAAGGTTCCATCAATCAAGGTTTCATCATCGTTCAAGGGTCCGTTGAAGTACTACCACCATACCTATTTCTGCTGCAAAGTAGCTTTGCTGTGTTCCAGTTTCAATAATGCCGGAGTAATTACAGGCACATGATACATTTCAACGTTGTCGCTGGGATGGCAACGCATTTGCAGAGCCTCTGGTATTGCAGATGTGTATAGATAGCAGTGGCTACTTAACATCATGTGGGCCGTCGGCTTGTTTGCCATCCAGTGACATAAAAAGGTACTTTGTCGAGAAACATTATACGTACCTACTTCTTTAAAAACAAAGTGCATACTAGCTACTGCTTCAGCACTAGCACAAGATATATCAGAAGAGACAAGTTCTGAGTCTGAGTCCAAGACGAGATGTATTCAGACTATTTCTATTGTGTTCAAAGTTGTGTAGTAACATCTTTCGAATGTACCTCTCTTAAGCTAGTTTGCCGATGGGCTACTACGCTTGTAGACAATACAGGTACAGACAGATATTGCGTCTGAACATTGTCCTCACTATGTTTGCCTTTGTTTGTCCCATGCAGTCTTGACGTGAGTAACCTGATAGCATCTATCTTAGTTCTTGTTCATTTATCTTTCAATATTTCTTACTTATTTGTTTGTGGCAACTATGATCACGCTTTATCCATGTGTTTTTATAACTTTCATTAATTGTAAGAATTATTCCATTATACTTACTCCGGTTTTATTATTTCATCTCAGAATTATATCACTTAGATGAAATGGTTTGACGTAATTGGTATATTTTGTTTATCTTGGAATTTAATCACCTAGGTGACCAATTATAATTTTTACCATCACGCCTGTATTCCCCAAAAGGTTAGGCAGAGGTGTACCAATGTACACGCACAGTTCGCCGGTATATTTAGGTCCCATGTAATAGGGGCCTAGCCTATTGCCATTAACCGGGCACAAATCCAAACTTCGAGCTGCTACTGAGAATTTCATAGAAAAACCCAATAGCATTTTTTGCTCGACCTGGTAATCAAACCCGGATCTCTTGCGTAGCAGTCGCGCTTAGGACCACTAGGCTAACGAGGCAATTATTATTTTAGTGGACTTTAATCACCTAAATAAAACATGATGATATCTATACTAATATTATAAAGAGGAAAGATTTGTTTATTTGTTTGTACCGATAGGCTCCGAAACTGCAGGACAGCTACATAATTCCTGAGTAACATAGGCTTTACGACATAACGCTACGAACCACAGGAGCGGAGCAGTAACCAAAGACGTAACTTAATGGGGGTGAAATAAGCCACGCGGATGAACTCGAAAGCAGAAGCCAGTAATTCATAAAATAAAACTCATTTGCACATAGGTACTAAACTCAAAGCAGTAATCACCCGAACACCGAATGAAATCAAATGAACAAACGCAAAAGTTTTAAAGTTATGCGGGCCCTAACACGAGGCTCTTGGGTGCATATGGTGCAGTTAACCGAGCGAATGCCGATAACGACTTCCATTATATCACTTACGTTTAATAAAGTCTGACGGCTTTTTTGGCAGTGGGAAGTGAAGTCGCATGCCTACGCCTAGTCACGTTAATAATTAAATGAATGGGGACAATATCCAGTTTGTTCCTTATAGTCTCCGGACAAGAAGCCAGTTTGTGAGTCTGTTCAGTCACTAAGGGCCTAGTGCGAGCGCACTAACTTAAAAGTTTTCATTTCGAGTCGATTATCATACGATCACGCGCGTGTTCCCCGAAGGGTTAGGCAGAGGTGTAGGTAACACACCCATAGTTCGCTGATATGTTTAGGTCTCATGTAATAGAGGGCAAGCCTATTGCCATCGACCGGGCACAAATCGTAACTCCGAGCTGATACATAGAATTTCATAGATAAACCCATTAACGCTTTTTGCTCGACCTGGGAATCGAACCCAAGACCAACGAGGCGATTAAGTGAGGGTGTTGATTTTTGAAATGGAAATACGACTATCATGAAGAACTTTAGTTTAATTTAAACGACAAGCACCGTTAATATCACAATCATATTGACATAAGTACAGTCTCCAAACTATATAATTTATTATGTCAATATAATAATTATATATTTCTGCCACAAAGCAGCGGTGCTGTGTTCCACTTTAAACTGTTACTGGTGACGGTGTAATTATATGCATCTTCGCCATATCAGCCTTGATTCTGAGATGGCAACGCATCTGCAAGGCCTTTGGTATTGCATTTGTTTATAGGCAGCGGTGACCACTAAACATTGGGTGAGCTATTTTAAGGCTTCCTATACAAAAAAATATAAATAGTTATTGTTAATTTAATTTATGTTACGCTTCTCATGGTCTGGCTTCATGTCAGTCAGCGGCTCAAGACCGCTAAACTAACTCACTGAACTGAACTTGCCAACTGGGGCCCTGCTATTAGAAATGTAAGCGGAACACTATCGTTTAATGTCACTTTTACATAGTTTTAACTGCCCCGATGGTCTCATGGTCGCAAGCTCGACTGTTGAGCGAGGAGTCTTGGGTTCGATTCTCAGGTCGGCCAAAAAAGTGTTCTTGGGTTTTTCCATTACGAATTTCTCAGTAGCTGCTCGGAGTTTGGAAGTTGGTGGTCTGACACCCCCGTGCCTCGGAAAGCACGTAAGCCTGCGCCTGATCTCTCAAATCCGGTCATGTCGGATTTCCGACCTATCAGGTAAGGGACGTGCGAGTGCAGTGCTGTGTTTGCACACACACTTGTGCACTATAGTATCTCCTGCGTACGTGGCTAGTCTGTATTAAGATTAGCCTCCGTGGCCGGATTCGGTCTGGAGAATTACATTATTTAATATTACCTACATGAAAATCTAAAATTGCGTAAGGCAAACTTACGCAATTTTAGATTTTCAACGATCGGCTCAGCGCCGAGAATTGACAATCCAACAACTGAAATCACAAAGTAATTTTAAAACAAACAAATGGTGGTAGTACAGTCTGTTGTCAACATTATCTGACCCACCCTAAACACAACCAAAATTGGACCCTCTGCCTATGATAATAAGGTTTAATTTCAATTTATCGATGAATACAGACACGCATAAACCCACCCAACGTTGTCGGAGCCACCGGCATTATAATTATCATTTTGTTAAGCTATTTTAATCATTATCTCGTTGACATTAAAGTTAAAAACCTTTTAAGTCACCTTACATAATTAGAACCCAATCTTGAATTTCGTGGAGTCTTAACAAGTTCTTGTGGCTTGGCGGTTTGATGTTGGATTGGCGAGGAACAACATGTGGGTTCGAAAACACAGTCCACCTGTTATCAGTTTCTTTTTTAATTTGATTTCATTTCTACAAAATTGTTTGCATTATTAAAGAACGGCCAATATGATTTACGCCTAATAACTTATCCTGTAAACAGGTGGGTAAATTAAAAAAGTTTAAGTTCACATATATTTGCTTCGTGAGGTAGATAATAAATTCGTCTACTTAAGTGACAAAAGTTACACTACGCCTATTTAGCATTGACTGTGCACACACATTTGTAAATCGTTTCGCATAACTCGTTAAGTATTTTTAAGCAATTTGGTGTAAAAAAGCATCATGTCGCAGCTTAATGACTATACCAAACATAAAATCATATTTTTACATGAGCAGAATGTTGGAATTAGAGAGATTGGTCGTCGTCTTAATATAGCAGTAAGTGTTTTTTTTTATACCTATTTTATTTAATTGATTGTGATTAATGAACGCGTAGTTGGCTATTTTACTATTACATTCACTCCTTACAAGTTACATAAACGGTTCCAAAAAAGTTTTTTTTTTTTGTTTTAGAGAAATACGACTGTAGCTAAGACGTTATGGAGACAAAGTAAATATTCAGCGGATTCGTCCAGGGGCAAAAAACATCAAGTATAGTCCCGAATGCGATTGCCCATTAGTGTAACCGCAAGAAAACACGATATTTCAGTGGAAACAGTGAGAAGGCATTTACACGCTGCTGGAATAAGGAATTATAAACCGGCACAGAAAATAGCATTGACACCTGCTGAAGAGGGGTCCGTTTTGCCCAGGAATATTTAAATTTTAATTGAGAAGAAAATGTTGTGATCTTCACTGATGAAAAAAAAAAAACATTTAAATCGAACAAAGATGAACGTAACAAGGAACGGTGCGCCATCACTCCGCTACTAATTATTCTAGGATATTTTTAAACACACCATGTAAGTAAATGCTCAATGGATAGATTGTTAAACCATTAAAATGTTGCCAATTACGTGGTGATGTTATTGTCATAAATAGTTTTTTTTCTATTTAAATGACATGTTTATTCACTACGTATAATAGGCAGCTATAAATCTTTAAAGCATTTCACAGATAAAATAAATTTTCTCGATAACAAACTTTCAAGAAAACATGCCTTTTTAATGTTTATAAATGGTTAGATTTGATTATGGCATCCTCATAATATATTGTATATTAATTTGGAAATATGTGAGCATTTACTTACTTTATTTACCTAAGTGTTTTAATGAAATAATAAACATTTTAAATTTGCAATTGTTTAGTTTTATTTCTATGCCTTGTCCATTAAAGAACTGTAAAAAAAGTATAATAAAATAATTAAAAAAGAAACACCTGAGCAGAAGCTATATTTAGGTTAAACTTGATTTCGAACGTAAACAACGATTAGTGACCACAAGACTAAAGAATTTAAACCATATAGTATACTTTAATAAAGTTTATTCTTGCACAGCACAAGCAGCCAACCTTATCCTAGTGCAAATAGATTATTTTGTATTTTATCCCTTCATTATTATTTAATCACTCCATTAAGACATGATAATAAAAAAACTACCTATAAAATAGACAAAAATAAATTGTAAAGAGAAGTTGTTTTTGCAATTTAGTAAGGCAAGGAAAAATATGTTTGCGCGTTGTCACTGCATACCCTTAGTTAGTAGCATTTGAATACCAGTTTTACAATGAATACAAATATTTATTTTTCAACTACCCACTTAATACAAGTTATGCCAAAATATTACCATTTTAGAAACTTTATATTTGAAGATTATCCGTCTATAGTTCTTTACAATAATACAAGAAATACTTTTAGAATAAATTCTAAATTGAAAGCAAAACAATCTTCGTCGCGGGATTTGATCTCGCAACTTGTCACTCTCAGTCTTACACACAGACCACGAGACCAGAGTTACTTGACCGAACTCATTAAAATAAGCTATTACACTTATTATATTATAACAAGTTGTTATAAGATTTAACCCAATGCTAACGTGATAAAGATTAAATTTGCGTGTGTGTATTTTTATTGTATTTATTCCTTCTCAGTTCTCGAGCACTTGACTGATAACCTCATATAAATTGAAATTAAACCTTATTATCATAGGCAGAAGGTCCAATTTCGATTGTGTTTAGGGTGGGTCAGATAATGCTGACAACCGACTGTACCCCTGGCCTCGTGTCTGCGAGCCCATTTATAAAGACTTATTAATTAACCTTCTATCAAAGTTACTCTACCAAATTATGTTCCATGTTATCTTAAGATATTCTGATTAAAATAGGATTCATTGTTAGATTATAATCTTGTACTTCGAACTTTTAATTGTTACATCTCAGACAAGCCTTTGATGGAAGCCAGATGAGTATTAATATTCTGAGATGATATTTAGTCCAATTTTCGTATTTATTTATTAGTAGCTTCTTCTGCCTGGAAGCCAAGTAAAAGGAATTATAGCCAAAAAACATATCTTATGTCACTTGGCAATAGTATAAGGTTTCATGTTAGAATACATAGTTGGGTTTACAGTCAATAAGAAATATACAGGATTTTTACATACTTCCTGTAGTTATAACTATAAATGGTTTCTATGCTTATAAAGTCATACCACGAATTGAAAATTAAATCGTATCATAATCATTCTTTATATAAGTTAGGTTAGGCTCTGGCTTAATGAGCTGAATACAAACTAATTTTAGATGTGCTATGAGATAGATGCTAGATTTAATTTTAAGAAGAGAATGATAGATTTATAGGTATTACTACCTCGTTAGCCTAATCGTCCTAAGCACGACTGCTACGCTAGAAGTTTTGGGCTCGATTCCCAGGTCTAGCAGTGTTTTTGGGTTTTTCTATGAACTTGTCAGCTAGGATTTGTGGCCGGTTAATGGCAATAGGCTTGCCTGCATTGCATAGGATCTAAATATACCGGCGAACATTGGTATAACTCTGCCTAACCCTTCAGGGAATACAGGCGTGATGGTATGTTATGTTCAATAAGTAGTAAGATCTCCCCACCTCTATAGTAACTATGCATATGGAATGCGTTTCAAGATGAGATAATAGTCACCCTTTGGCCCCGTATATCCCAAAGGTCTATTAAGGGTCCGTGAACTAGTGAACCACCTACATATTAAAATTAAGTACCTTCGCTCCGGTCGGATGGAGTTCGAATACCTTCTTACAATTTATCGATAGGTAGGTACAATCACAAGCATCAATATGTATACACTTAGCAACATTCTAAAGTAATTTCCTCCCAAAGAATTCAATAAATTTTAATGGTGCTACGAATATAATATGCTGGATATACTACTATGAAATCGGTCTTATCTTAACGTTGCAATTATTCGTTCATGATATTTATCCTCGTGATTGTATGCTTACATACCAACACCGATGTTTCAACGTGGGAGTATCATGATTATAAACAATTTCCCGTAGAAACCACTTTGACAATATAGGTAATATGGAATATGCCGTGTTCCCCTTTAAAGACTATGAGCGAGGTGTAATACAAAAACTTGCACATAAGATATTTTAGCTTCATCTCTTGGATAGCAGGTAACGCACCTGTGGTCACTCTGGGAGGTGTCTATAATCTGGCGACTATTTTCTATTATAAGAGCTCTGAAATTTTTTGTTACAAAAACTGAAGAATTTGGCTATACATGCTGACCTTTAATTAGCTGAAAACCTGAAAAGGCGTATTTTTAGTTATGATTATGACTACCTTTCACTACGGGACCAATCTTGAAATTTCAAAACGGAATCATGCTCATCAAATTATGATCGTGTTGTAAAGCATTTTTGTAGAAACAGCTGATTATGTTTTACATAATTTAGAGTTAGTTTCGTAGTAAATATTATCCGTATTCATGAAAACTTTCACCTCCTCAAATATGCGCAGTAGGTAAAAGAAAAGTCAGCCCATTTTAAATAAAAAAATGCTAAATTATTTTGCAGAATCTCGGAATTCGTATCTTCTAAAAATACTCACCTATTTAGAAGCACTCTAACTTCAACAAAAACCATCAAAGGTCACAAAAAAATCGTACTCTAATCATAATAAAAGCAACGCGAACCTCAGTCATGATATGTACCTAGCAATGTAAATAATACAAAAAACATTTCATACTAAAAGATGAACACAGCGGGACCAACTTTATCAAAACGTTTCACTCCAAAAGGGTAAACATATATTTTACGACGATACCATATTTTGGTAGCGGTAATTTTGTATTCAATCGTTGTGCAAATGTTGGGTTAAAACGCGTAAAATCCTGTGAAGAGGTTACGTTCAATGCAACTACGCGTATTTTATCAGAGAGATCGAGTGAAACTGAGATCGTAGAAATAGGGGAAAAGGTTGAAAGAAATTGAATTACTTATCCATTTTAAATACTCCGCTGATACAAGGGGATATGATTAGGGTGTAATTTTTAATGAACTGTAAACCTAGAAGCCACAGTCATTATACTCATCATGATCAAAATCTTTTACTTTGGGGATTATTGGCCTTAACCGGTGAAAGCTCTATATCCCCCAGTAGCCTGTTATAATAGTATATTACATGGAACGTGTAATTGACTTAACCAAAAACCGAGAGGTATTTGTTTCATCAATATGAACGACTTTTACATTGGAACCAACCCCGAAATCACAAAAAGAAAAACAGCAGATCCATACATTTAAATTCATGTAGCTGTATTATGTTTTCTTTAGCAGGTCTTTTTGGATTTGAAATAACAGCTAACAGTGTAATTTTGTAAAAATCGTCCTCGGTATAGCGTAAAGCGTGCAGTGAGTTTAAGGTGAGCTGTGAATCATATCACGAGCGGGGGAGATTTTACAGAATAAAACGGCTAATCTTACTAATTGTAAAGAAAAATAAGTAGAAGTTATGTAGGGCGTAGAAGGTCCAGTGACATTCATACTGTATTTTGTAATTCAATTTTCTTTAATCATTAAAGAAAATGTTACATAAATCATTGTTTTAAAGTATTTATGCTATTTGTTTTTTCAACCATTGTATTTTAAGCATTGCATTTACGAAATCACATCGCTTCTTTCCAAAATCCACGGAACCACCCACCTGGGAATGAATATAGCTGCGTTTCGATAACCGTTTGTCTAGATTACTGGAATACCTGTCGCGTTGCGAAGGTCGTGAGTTTAAGTCTTCGGCAACTGAACACGTGCATTTTGTGGTTGGTTTTTTGGTTTTACATTTGCAATTATTACAACTCTTTTAAGGGTTATTTGTGGAGCTTAGTTTTGCCAACGACTTACCATAACCATCACGCCTGTATTCCCAGGGTTAGACAGAGGTGTACCAATGTACACCCACAAGTCGTTTTGCCCGCGACTTCGTTCACGTTAATGTCGGATATTGCAAACACAGACAAAGTCGTGGAATAAAATAAGTAGCCTATAATTTAATATTTAATTATTTAGTAGCCTAATAGTTAATACCCCAAGGTAAGATAGGTAAGTGGTTTAGTCCTGAAAGTATAATAAACAGACTGATAAACGGAGTTACTTTTACATTTATAATATTAGTTATATTATGTTATTAGTTCTTTATTTGTTGTTTAAGTGACTAATTTCGAAGTCAAACAAAGCTCAAATAATGAATTCAACAAGAGGTAAAGTTAAACGTGGAACTTTTCAAACCAATCGTTTACCTATAAGTTTCATTCATTCATTTCTCTTTGTGTGTTACTCGTGTATAGGAATTGTTACATGATTATACAATACTAGCTTTTGGACCCTACCTCATCCGCGTGGAAACCGAACGTACTATAAACAACTTTGTTTTACCGTAAAACAATGGCATTCCTTAATAATGTGACTTTCCGATAGATGCTATCTAATTGGATCAAGACTTTTAGGTATTACGATTTGTTTGTTTTTTACAGTCGGGAGCGCGGATTGAGCGTGAGCGAATACCGGGCTCCTGACGTGTGGTAACAGGAGGAACCGTGGGGTTTTAGTCGGTAAGAGTCCGACATAACTCTCCGTTTACCCCAAACGGAGAGCATCTATGAGGATTTCCCCACGGGGGAAAAAAAAAGGTATTACGGTTTAGACGGGGCCGGCCAGGGCCAGTACCTGCCAGGATTGCGGAATTTGTTCGAAAGAGTTACTGCGGCACTGGAACGCAAAGGGCATTTTGGAGAAACACGGATGGGTTTTAATCAGTAAGAGTCCTACACTCCCTTATGCTGCCCCCAGAGCGGAAGAAGGGCTTTGATAATTTCCCATCCTTAAAAAATAAATAAACATCATCATCATCATCTGCCTAGCCTTTTCCCAACTATGTTGGGGTCGGCTTCCAGTCGAACCGGATGCAGCTGAATATCAGTATTTTACATGGAGCGACTGCCATCAGACCTCCACAACCCAGTAATGGGTAATACGATACTCTTGGTAAGACTGGTTGTCAGACTTTCTGGCTTCTGACTAACAGTAACGACTGTCAAAGATCTACAAATGACAGCCGGGACCAACGGCTTTACGTGCTTTCCGAGGCATGGAGGAAACTCGCTATGGTAAATGGTCACCCATCCACAGACCAACCTCGGCAAGCGTGGCCTTAACCCGGAAGATCGCTCTATGCGGCTGTAATTATTTAGCCACGAGCTTCCTAAAAAAAACATACAGCTTTTAAATAATATTAAAATCATAATCTACAATTAACATAATTTATATATTTTGAAATGAGGCAAGTGATCAAAAAGCTGGCAGCATTGCCAAATTACATGGCAATTCTGCAACCTTTTCGTTCTTTATTATATCAGTTCAGGTTCATGCCAGAATTTTGAACTAAAATTGATTAGCACCAGTATAGATGGCATCGGCACCATGCCATTGGCCATATTTATATTGCAGTGTTGTACAGTCAAGAGTCCCGAGTGAGCAGTACTTATTGCCTACGGTAACATAGTGACCTATTTCTTCGGAACCACTTCGACATCTTGTCCGGAGGTGCAATTGAGGAAATTACGGTGAACCACTTTTCATCCTTACGACCCTAGTAATAAAGTTGAAAAGAGGTCAGCCGCCATTGTCCAAGACTGTACCTAGTGATAACAAACCGCAATACCAAAGAATCCAATACAGTGTTTCCTTTATTTAGTTTTCTTTGAAACTGTCTTGAAAAACTTTCTGTCTCATTTCCAGACTTTAATATGAGAGAGAAACAGGTATCGATAACGATTGAGATTGAGAATAAGGTAATAGTAAAGATTCCCAAAAAAGATCTAGACGATAACAATGACATCAATAAGTAAAAACATATTTTCATAAATGCACACTTTTCCCTTTATCTTGCCAGTCATCACATCGGCACTTTAAATCCAGCCTCATTTTGAAAGAAAATATATGATTCGTCTCCTTTCTCTCATTTTGACAATTTACTTAAAGTGCCTTAGCTAAAATGCGTAGCAATTCTAATACTTAATGCTTTTAAAGTAACTCAGCAATTCACAAAATATGTCTACCAAAATGTGCAATTTAATCTTATTATCTAAAATTGGAATTTTCGACGACTGAATACATATGTATGAGGCGGCATATACCAAAGATGTTAAGATAACGTAAAGCTCCTTAGCTGAAAGTCATCGCGGCTAAATCCAAGACTAATAGGAATCTAACTAAACGTACCAAACCCGCTTTTGCGGAGAAAATTGTATTACGTAATTGGTAGCTATTGAACTGGCATATAATATGAGGGACACGGTATGAACCTCATTTTCGTCGTATTAAGGCATCCCCAAACACGAACAATATCATCTCTGAGGCGATATATCTCTATCTGTGGAACAATTTCTATATCTATTTTGCCTGCGACATTATCGCCCTAGTGATAATTTGGCTCGTGTGTGGGGACGTCTTAGTAGTTGAATATATTATATGAATAACTAAACAAGGTCGCGAAAGATTAAAGCCACAATCTTAGACTCCAAAACTGATGTAATTACATGAATAGGTAGGTAGGCATTCACAGGATGATTGAAAGGGTAACGAAGTATAATAGCATTAAGTCAGAATATCCTTTTGAGCCATCAAATTGTAATTGTAGAGAAAACAAGTAAATCTTTTATGGGCTTCTCTTTGTACAATACTGTTTGAAGATCTCAAGGGACTGTACCGGTGGAGCGTTCCATACAAAGGTAGTCCATATTCCATGAAAAATAACGGCCAATAACAGAAGATGTTGTGTTATATTGTGAATGCAATGAAATGACTGCATTTTGGTGTAGATTCATAGTGACATAATGGAGCTTATTTAAGCTAACATCGAAATAACGATAGCCTGCGTTGTAAGGTTATTTTTTTAATGTTATATTGAGTAGGTAAAGTCATATTTTGGTCACACAAGTATTTATACTCGAAATTAGGTACTTAATTTCAAAATGTTAACTACTTTTTTGCTTCACTCTTGGAATTTCGGCTGCGTTTATAAAACATACAAAGGCACATAGACAAACAAAAACAATTCAAAAATCCATACGAGGTTGAAATATCATTATGAGTTTGAAATTACGATATTTACATTGAAACTGACTAACAGAAGCCGAGATATTGTTTACCTTTGACCTATCAACAACATTTCATCGAGCTTAATTTATTATTGTCTAAAATATGACTAGACTATATTTGTATGGAGCACGATGTCATTATATTCCCCTTAAGTCCAGGATGGATAACAATATCGTGGAAATGCTTTGAAGTAGAAAGCCTTTGTTAATTATCATGTTTGCGTAATAATTCCATTGATTTATCAAAAATTACTAGGGAAAATTAAATTAGCTGGCGAAACTTTTCAAACGTGGGTAGCGATATCTAATGATGTTAAAACAATAGGTGAAGTTTGGCCAGTTAATTTGACTATATATCTGTGTTAATAATTGGAAGAATATCATAATGAAAACTTAAACCTCCCTTGATTAAAAGTTTCAATGACTAATAAAAGGAATTTAAAGGCAGAAGTGAGGGGCAACGCCGGAAGGGGACGCCCTAGAAAGACCTACCCTGACCTTATCAGTGAGGTTTTTCAGAAATGTCTGATGCGCAGTCATTGTAACCGGCGCGGCGTGGTTATATGACCAGATGTACAAACGTGGACGGGGTGAAATGAGTATGTAAGGATCGTAAAATGGGACGTTCTGTAGTTTTTGCCTGCACCCATGAGAAAAGGCGTGAGTTTATGTAACTTAAACCATGGATTCAGTACGTACAAGATTCTAGACCACCGGCGATTAAATTTTTCATCATCTTCTTCTTGGTGAATTTGATCACTTTGAGTTATTTATCTACATTTTGACTTCTTAGGCGTTGCACTTTTGTTTTGTATGAAAATCTACTCCAAATGGAATATAATATTTAAAACTCACACTCAAAAATCACATAAACTATTTCGTTGCAACACTTTACTATTCAAATGTCTTGTAAAGTTAGTTAACGTGAATTTAAATTTGTTTTGAAGATAAACTATGTATAATGGAATTAAAGTACAATGTAGCATTCTACTTTAATATTATTAATAATAGGTACATAAAAGAATAATTTTACTTAGGTATAGTATGGTACCAGGCTACTTCGTCCGTGTCGAATTTCAAATCCCACGGAAACCGTACATTTTTCCGTGATAAAAAGTATCTTACGTGTTATTCCACCCGACAATCTAACTCGAATGACAAATTTTATTTAGCCGTTTAAGCATGAAAGAGTAACAAACATCCATCCATCCATCCATCCATCCATGCTCACAAACTTTCGTATTTGTAATATTAGCAGGGTTGTCTCACAAAATTCGTTTCATATTTTTGATAGATAATGAAGACTTTCGAAGGTCGAAAAAAATCTAAGTAGGTAAACTGACTAAAATCACGCAAAATAAAAAGTTCACAAAATCTAATGGGCCAGACGAAACAAAGCCTTCCTCCCTATTAATAAGTGTCTTCGTCATAATGGCAAGTCCAAAAGACTCATTTCCCTCTTTTTAAATGTCCAAACGGACTTTAGGTCATTAAACAATTCCTTATTTACATCGCAAATTCCCGCAAATTAAGTTCGTTTAAATGCCGGTGTCGCTACAGACGTTTCAAACGGGAATTCCACTTTACCAAACGGTTTATTCTACTTTCCTTTGTCCATTTTACGGTATCTGAGTAAATGTTGTTAAAAATATCCCTCTTTTACTCCATAATTGCTTCAACTGAACCGCCATATTAAAGAAATTATCGCGATTCGAAACAATTTCACATTTTTTCACGTGAAAAAGTTCCGCGTCGTAAACTAAGGTACGCATTTTAATTTCATAAAATGAAGCCAACATTTTTAAACGCTCTGAATATGGTAACACTCAGCCGACGGTTTTTTTTTTGTATGAAACCAGCGTATTTTAACGTTAACCGCTACATGCCGCAACACAAATCGTCGGCGACCGCAATTGCCTGTAAAAGTTTGATTTGTTAAAATAATTAAAGAGCTGTCAAGTTATAAATGCGTTCAAAGCGTGTTTAAATACTTTTAAACTTCAATACATTTTATTCGCCGAATAAAAATACTTTTGAACAATATTGAATGTGTCGCTAACCCCAAAACTCGAGGACAGCTAGACCGATTTGGCTGTTTCTTTTTGTCGTGTTTGTCATTTCCTGGGCAAGGTTTTTATAGAAGAAAATTATTGGATAATCCAACGATAAACCCAGATATTTGCACCCGTGTGAAGCAAGGGCGGTTCGCCGGTAACTATCTAATACTCGTAGAATGTGTTAGTGAAATGAGGACCATCCAAAGAAAAATATTAAGATTAATTACGCTGCGCTTCCTGATGTAGGTAAACCAGTATGTAATATTGGAATAAGAACCTTGCCCGCTCCTATTTAGAGAACAAATTACGGTGCCATACAAAAGTATATAATATAGCAAGTAAATTGATTACACTGGTGTTGGTTCAGAGCCTATTGTTCACATCACATAGGGAAAAGTGGACTACTTATACATATTAACACTTTTTGATATATTCACAGCCAGAATAATGTTCTTCCTTTCGTTAAGTAGGGTATAGAAATATACTGCCTGATATGATTTATTTTATTTTGTACTAGCTTAGGTCAGCGACTTCGTCCGCGTGAATTTCGGTTATCTGCGATGTTCGTTTTTGTGCTTAATTATTTTTATTCTAAACTAAATGTATTCTACACCATCACGCCTATATTCCCCGAAGGGTTAGGCTGAGGTGTACCAATGTACACCCACAGTCCGCCGGTATGTTTAGGTCCCATGTAATAGGGGGCGAGCCTATTGCCATTAACCTAACCTAAACTAAATTTGGAGCTACTGCTGAGAATTTCTTAGAAAACCCATTAACACTTTGCTCGACCTGGTAATCGAACCCAAGACCTCTAGTGTAGCAGTCCCGCTTTAGACCACTAGGCTACCTAGGCAGTAAATTTATTCTAAGTTGGTCCATTATAACATCAGCTTTTTGCCAAAGAGAGCTCCCAAAAACAGCCTAGCAGTTTCGGAGATCAGCTGGAACAACCAGACAGATAGACGAAACAACAGACGACGGACAGAGGAAAATTTATAAATTTACTTTTTTGCTATAAATTCCGTGTAACTAGACATTTATATGTACTGCTTTTATTGTTTTAATTACGCCACATCGTAAAAGGTGAAACATATTTTAAATGCATTAAATTTACATAATGGCATTATTCAAAAGTTACAAAAACAATACAGATAAAATATTTTAAATACCTCCAAAAATCCGAATCATTCATTATGCACCACCTACGCTACACCATTAATTAACTGACACAAAACCACCATAAAATCTAGGAATATGCAATCGAAACAAACAAAAGCATAAAATAAACAGTTCATAGTTTTAATTACGTTTTCATTTTAATATATTTGTACGCAGTCATTGCATTTGCATTGCAAAAATTGCAAATATGCGTTGTTGTGTTGGTAACGACCCCGTACGGGGACGGTATCATACGGGCACGTGTCGTTTTGGGAACACAGTGCGGGATTAAGTACTCTTGATGCTTAATATTTTAGCGTATGTTAATGACTGTTAATATTATGATTTGGCGCATCATTATCATTTCTGTTTACGTGTGATCCTTGATCCGTGCCTGCTAATCATGGAAGAGGTTCTGGAGGTGTGATGTGGGTAAGTGTGCTTATCTATCTTACACACACATACACTTTAGCTTCAAACAAGACAATAACAGGAAAACGCTGGACGCAGGCCGCTTCCTTCCTCTCCTTGATTTTCCTCTTTTGGAAATCTATGGGGGAGGCCTGGCCTATGTCCAGCAGTGGACGCTGATGTGATGATGACTACAATAACAAATCTGGCTTTAAAATGCACCTGTTTTTATTTTAAACTTTATGAAACGAAAATTTATAAAGTTGATGTCGACTTTATAATATTTTTTTACTGGTAAGATGGCCTTCTTCATTTGATGTGTAATAGTGCGACTATCAACCGTAAAGTCCTGAGTTTAATCTTCAGGTCGTTCATTATTACTGGGTTTTTCCATAATCATAAATAGTACCTACTCAGTAGCAGCCCTGCGTCTAGATTTGTGCCCGGTTAATGGCATTCGGCCCCCTCTTAAATTAGGTACAATCGTGGGCAATTGTGGTAAACCACTTTAGACCCTTAGGCCTTTAGTAATAAGCTTGAAAAGTGATCAACCGCTACTGTCCTCGGTGTTACCTACATAAGTCTGCCAAAATAACTAACCAAATGTGGGCGTACATAATATTTCCGCTTATCCCTTCGGGAAATTCCTATTCCTATACCTACCCACGAACTATTTTGTTAGGTTAGTTTAACTTACCATTTAGTGTTTAGGTACTTCAACCCACAGCAAATAATTTATCAGTACATAATTACAGGTTCGAACATAAATATTTTATTCCAAATAAATGTAAATATTTAGGTAAGTGTTAATAATGTTAGAAAATTAGAATACAATAATATTTTAAAATGTTATTTGTTAGTAAAGTAATAACATAACATAACGTACCATTACGCCTGTATTCCCCGAAGGGTTAGGCAGTTGCGTACCAATGTGCACCCTCAGTTCGCCGGTATGTTTAGGTCACATGTGAGTTAATAACCTTTTCAGAATCATCAACCATAACTATTTTAAGCACATAAAAAAAAAACTTCAGTACGAGCTTCGAATTATTCACAGTAAGATACGTAGGTACTTGGTGAGTAGGTACCCAATTTGTGAAACGCAAAACTTTCTCGAATTTCACATATAAAGTATTGGAGAGATCCCCTTCAAAATATTTCCCTGGAGAAGAGGTGATAAATATTTTTGAATACTTTCGATATATTGAATGTTTGCAATATATTCCATATTTTCATAATGCTCCCGAGGTGCGCACGTCTCTGTAGACATTGTAAAATTGAAAAAATATTTATGTTTGAACAGTTTAAAGTTTTCGAAGTAATTGTGTGTGAAGGTTTATTTTTTTGGGTATGATTTATTGCCGTAGATCTTTCTTTAAACTCTTTTAGGTGTTACTTAGGTATTTTATTATTTTGTCGTAGATAATTATTTGAAATTAGATTTCTAATATTTTCAAATACCAGCAATATATTATGTCGCCACATACCTAAATTCAAGTCAGTACACTCTTCCTCTCTAAAAAAACATTTTATTTTAGTCTTGAAAAATCTAGGAATTAATTTTCATAGTAAGATCAGATTTTTAGTTTCTTTGAAATCAATAAATAGTTAATAATTGACTTGACAAAAAAATGACGTCACAGTTTAGTATTGCCGTAAAAATCTAAGGAGACTCGCGTTGGGATAGCTCATAAAAAGTATGTCATTTAATTGGTAGTGCCCAGTACCCAATTATGTAACATACAATAAATGTCAAGCCTTTGATTTTGACAATTAAAAACGATACATTGCGTTATTCACATAAACGAGCAGACCAATTTTTCATATGAAAAAAGGGTTAATTGTTCTGTTTAAATGTGTTACGCAAAAACCTCACAGGGGCGTTAATGTGCAAGCTACAAAAACATTTCTCTAAAAATAAACTACGCAATTTAAATAATATACCTAAATGGTCATTTTTAATGAAGGGTCGTTTAAAAAAATATTCTTCTCTATTTAGTGGAATAGGTGCCCACTTTAGCACAATACGGTCATTAAAAATGTTTAGCAGAATAAACATTTTTAGGTTCCAAACGAGGGTTAACTGAAAGCGAATTTGGATTCAGCACAATACTTTACAAAAGCCTTTGGGCCCGCTTATCAAATTCTTGGTCGGATTGAGAGAAAATAATTATTCTTTCGGCCTCGTGGCGAGGGCCAGAGATAAAAGGGACCGGTGCCTTCGGGCAAGTCAGTGGAAAATGATAAATCGTAGGCATATCCCCATTATTTTAACTACTGAGCGTTTCTTGTGATGAAATATTGCGTGTCTAATGTATGTATGCCGTATGCGGTCATGGATATATTTTATAGGACGTTGATCTTTTTTCTGGGAGGTAGATAAAAATGAATATTTATGGCGGTTTGTTGGCTCTTGTACAGTAAACGAGTGATTGACTTTTGCGCTTTGGGCCTACAGGTTTTTATTGCATTTTGCAGGTCTATTCTTTAAAAAAAAAACATTAGTGAATAGAGCTTGAGGTGAGTTGTCATTCCACCTAATGCTAGGGATAACCAACTCACCTCTTACTTACTTCACCTACAATTTACAGAATAGACCGGCAGGTACCTAGTTGTTTTAAATCCTCGTTCCATCCTGGTGTCCTTTTTTGCCGTCACGGTACAAGGAGCTTCCTAATACCTACGTAATACTTCCTCCGTTCAGTAAATATTAAAGAGATACTTAAGAGCAGTCCAGTCGGGGTCTTAAATTAATATAATAGTCAAGTAATACGGGATTAAATACTCTACCCTTTCGCCCCATATACGTCTTATGGGATTATATCAAGAGGATGGGCGAGTCTGAACCTACTTGATGATCAGTAATCTGGTAGATAAGCGCGTTGATTGCTGTATAATCGCCAGGGGATCGTCACTTTGTCGGTAGTGGTCGGTTTGGGTCATGTTAAACAGTGGACATTTATAGGGTTAATGTGATGATGGGGTACTTTTGAATCCAGGGTAATGTTCGCACTTTGATTTACATTGAATGTTTATGGAGCCCGTATCTACCTAAATATCTTTTTGTATACCGAACAGAAACGGCGGTATTAAGCGGTCACAGAATGGACGGAAGAGAGAGATTGAGTATTCGGTCCCCTACTGTTGCGCTATTCTTGTGGAAATTAATAAAAATACACGTTAAAATCACCGAATGGGGCTGTATCGGGCGACATGACCGTTTTTTCATGTGAAATGTCGATGTCAGCAAGTCGCTTTTAGTGTTAAGATGGAAACATATTTTTTTAGTTACTTTTCGGTTTTCTAACTATTAACTATTACCCCGTATGTGATTTTAAAGACGTTCCACGTAGAAAACCAACAAAATATCGATTGGAACTAAATTTTCACACAAAACAGTCTCTAACACAAAAAGTGCGTAAAAAAACTAGAACACTCTAAAAAGTTCCTCGGCGGTGAAAAGTTTATTTTCTACGTAAAATATTTTTAGCTCACAATCAGCTAACGAACCAAACTTTTAACAAAAGTATCGGACGCACCTTGTTTACAACGAACCATCATTATTACTTTGATTGTTCAGAGTTTGACACCGGCTTTGCATTCGTAATATCGCAGTGGTACCGTGGACCCAAGTTAATTAGGGGCAGAATCCCAAGGGTTAAATGTTGCCAGTGTACGTTGCATTATTGATGGGACCAGCTATAAAACACTGAGGTATTTTTAGCACTTGAATTTAAACTTTATACAGAACATTCAAGGTTGATTTTAAGTTTGAGTTGACTTTTTGTGGTTTGTTAGTATTTTAGTTGTATAGCCAGTCGAAATAATAAAGGTGGATATGTAAAATTGGTGAAAATCTACATATGACATATTAATTATACATACAGAAAGTTATGAATAATGTATATTTTTGTTATTTATATTAAAAGCTTTGTTAACTCTGTCTACATGGATGATACTTTTCTCCTGTTTTTAATTGTTTAAAGTCTTAATAATATGAATTATGGAGTTTGTTGGGTTATTTAATTTTCTCTTTTAGACTACATGATGAAAAGAAAAACTTATATAGTGAAAAAGTTCATATAAATGCTAAACAGTTTAACCGAAAAGTTTTAATGTGCTTTGATCACGGCTCGTGGTGAAAAAACACTAACCTCTAGTCTAGATTTGAGAGAAGTTGTTTCTTTGCATTTTTTATTTTATAAAAACAAGGTATATTTTACTAGTAATGTCAACAATAAAAAAAAACTAATACTACTAGGTGGGCAGGCTAGGTAGGTACCTATTGCATAAGTAATACCTATTAATTATTACCTAATTGTATATATTTTTTTTAAATAATTCTATATAAATTAAAAATAATTCTATAAAAATTAAGTACTTTCTAAGTATCGGTTACACACTCTAGACTAATTACTTCCTAGTTTTTTTTTACCATTTAACACAAAAATGAAGGAAATTCCACTCATAATTCTCTTTCATATATTTCTTCAGAACCCATGTGTAAACCTTAATAATCTGAGATTTTAATCAAGGCCTGCCATTGTTTGATACAAAGACATAGGAATAGGAATTCGGATCTTGGAAAAAAAATGCTTTGGCAGCTATGCAAGAAATGTGTCCACATAAATAACAGAAAATGTTACCCTTTTGGCTTCAATGCCTAGTAATCAAGATATGGAAATATCAATACTCTACAATCACTGCATGGATGAAGACGGAATCAGAATTCACACCCGAAGCGATCTGCGGGTTGTTCGAAAGACATCACGGAACGCAAAGGGCACATGAAGGAACATAGATGGGTTTTAGTCAGTAAAAGTCTGACACTCCCTCTCGCCCCACCCAGGACGGGGGAAGTCATTGGATGATTTCCCACCATTAAAAAAAAAAGTTATGACGTCATTGTCGCCTCTGATTATTTCTTACTCTGTGACTGCAGACAACTACTTTTGTTAGTGCGTGTTTGGGTTGGTCTAATAAAAACAATAAGTCTTCTAGGCTTTATTTATTTGTAAGGCACTAAGGCATACAAAGACAACGAATTACTTACCAAAATATACACTAATTTAAATCACATACAGTTTTAGGAAAGTATAGTGAATTCATCTCTTACAGAAGTGCACAGCACTGACAGTACAGACAAACTTAATGTAGGTATTTTTTTAAAGCTCAAAAGCAGCAAAAGCAGCTTTTTTTAAAGCTCAAAAGCAGCAAAAGCAGCTTTTTTAAAGCGCTTTTAAGGCTCTAAGTCATTGTTTCCAAGTTAAAGCGTTTAATTAAACTATTTACAGGCACTTTTAAATTTTCAAGACATTGGACAGAAAGTTAAATCTAGTTACTCGTTCGAAAACATAGGTCTCTATAGAAAAGAACGAGAAGAAACTCCACGTACAGTCTTTTCAATTTTATCTTGTCAATTTTTGGCTTTGTATATTTATTTATTGTTAACTTGCAATCCCGTTTGCTTTCGGTTTACACAATGTTTAATTGATAAAGGGTCGCTTGTATGCGAGACAATATAAACAATAATCCAACATGTTACATACTGGCCTTTGCTTGTTCAAATAAGGAATAATTAATATAATATTTGATGAACCGTCGAAAGCTGTTGAGAGTTGAGTATAAGTTAAGATGATAGTAATAATTATTTCATATATAAACTCACGCCTTTTTCCCGTGGGAGGTAGGTAGAAATCATAGAACGCCACCTGTTACGATCCTTATATACTCCTTTCACCTCGACAACGTTCATACATCTAGTCATATAATCAAGCCGGGTTACAAGTACTGCGCACCCAACCTTTCTGAGGAACCTCACCTAGAGCATCCCCTCCCGACAGTGCCACTCATATCTGTCATATAGATTCCTTTTGTCAGTCGCCTTTCACCCATCCTCTCGTCATGACCGAACCATCTAAGCATACTTTGTTGAACCTTTGTCACTCTATCCTTTTTTACTCCGTAACGCGTATAAAATCATTCCTCACTCTATCGTTCAAAGTTACACCACACATACTTCGCAAGGGTGAACAGGCAATACGATTTTAACACTACAGCGAACTCCTAAGCAAACAGTCGTACAATTAGGAATTCTCTTCGCCTGTTCCTAAGAGACTTTGTTCTAAAATTGATAACTTCGCTACATTGTTTGAAGTAGCTTACGAGCGCCTTCAAGATTAACAAGGAGTGTCGTCAATGCATCGTAGTTAGGAATGCATAGCAGCATCAGTAGCGTGTCCCACAGCGACTGAGTCGCATGTCTCTCGGGATGGAGCGAGATGTTTACCTATTTTGTATTCATGTATTGTTGGCATGCATCTTTGTATACCGTCAAGATTTCTGCAGTAAACAATATTGTATCTTGTAAAATGTTGTATAGCTTTGTGTTACTAACATGGTGAATTTATTACAGGAACTTTGTGTTTAAGACGATTAGATGATAGGTTTGTTTGGATTTTTCTATGAATTCTTAGTAGCAGCTAACTGTGGGTATACATTGGTACATCCCTGCTTTACCCTTCAAGGAATACAGGCGTGATGATGGTATGTTAGCTGATGGGTTCGGACTAAGTTATAGCTGCACTTGTCGATTAGGTAAAGTAACAGTTTTCAACAGTTTTCAAGGTCAATTTGTGGATGGGCGCCAATCGATTATAACCTTTCCGGGTTTCGAACGCATGTGAAGGCTTTGCTCTCATTTATAACTCGTAGATGTTCGACATTGTTACGAATAGTTTAAATAGAGTTACCCAGTAGCTGGATTGTGGAGGTCAGATTAGGTAGTTATTTTATGTTATATTCTGGTATTCCGCTGCATCCTGTTAGCTTGCAAGCTACATTTTTCACAAGTTCATTTTTTTTTAAAATCCTCTTTGATTAAGTATTTGGTTTCACTTAGTGCGTATTTAAAGAAATTATATTTATGTTTATCTGCCTCGTTAGCCCAGCGGTCCTAAGCGCGACGGCTACCTTTGAGGTCTTGGGTTCGATACACAGGACGAGCAAAGTGTTATTGTGTTTTTCTATGGAATTCTCAGTAGCAGCTCGGAGTTAGGATTTGTGCCCGGTTAATGGCAATAGGCCACCTCTGCCTAATCCTTCGAGGAATACAGGCGTGACGGTATGATGTTTATATTTACATAAGCATATCGCACATAAATCACTCACATCGTGTCAAACCAGGTTTTCTTTCCAACAAGACGTTTGCATTTTCAAATAGTTCAAGCTTTATTGGGATTGAAAGGAATTTGACTCAGAACGACGCGCTTTTCCTCTTTCGAAGTGTAGAGATCTACATCCTATTACTTGCGGGAAGGTTTTTCGAAACGACATGAGTTCTTTGTTTTATTTTTGCAGCAACAATAACAAGATGTTGAAGGAATCTTGTTCATTGAATGATATTTTAGGGGGTATAGACAAAAGTGTGTCTTGTTGGCGAATTCTTAAAAAAAATCGCCTTTTAGGCTAGTGATCGCAAGCGTCAGGATCGATTCGATCCTATAGTTTGATTAAGTGTTTTTCGAAAAGGAGCCTTAGTATTAGAAGCCTTATGAGCCTGTAATATGAATTAGGTTATTCCTATTTTCACGTTTCAATGAAAAACCTTAATAAAATGTTTAAGCGAAATATGTGTATATTTTAATACTGCCAATTCGGAGAATACCTTTGAGATAACAACAGCAATGTTATTTAAGGTAAAAAGTAGATGTAAGTAAGGTTAGTAACATTATTCTTTTTTTTTATAAAGCCAGTGCTCCATACATTTATGTTCGGATATAGAAAAATCGGTTGATTGTTTTTTTTGTCTCGAGTTCAGGGTTGGTCCCTTGTTAAAACTCATGTTCATAACGATGAGTTCAATGACTAAATTTCAGGTTTCTAGTAAACAAAGTTGTATACACGTTGTATAAGACAGCCACCTGCTACTTTTACACATTGGAATCCACTTTCCTGAAAGATACGTTTCTCGTTCATTGACTTTAGAGGAAGCCAATGTACTGCTCTTCACGTATCCATTTTATTACTTAGTATGCGATCTTGATCAACAAAATGAACAGTCGGTACAAACTTTGAAGAGGTAATATCGACGATCTACTTTACGTGAAGTCGTAAAGTGACAGTTTGATATCGCGTTAGATTTTATAGTCTAGCAGTGTCTCTGGCAGTATTAATTGACACAACACTGTAGTAATGTGTTGTAGTTGTACAATGTTTGCTTTCCAATAGAGTACTTTTTGTTCAATTTAACCCTGCAGTAGTCGCGTACCTAAAAGTAACGGGAGTGGTCGCGCGGGCTACATACGTAGTCCATTTTGAAATTGAAATAAAAAAGCTCATAAGCATAAACGGTTTATTAGACATATGAAAACATAATCAGTAGAGTTTTCTCAACTAAATATGATTAATATAATCTAATCACAACCTCTCTGTATTACAAAAATCAACAAAAATAAAATACCTCTCTAAATTGGTTCAAAAATCTCATGATTTGCTCTAATTGAGATCAACATAAGGAAATGACCACTAACTAATTTCTTACTTCTATTTTCTACAGAGGATAGACCCATAATCTTCGAATAATCCCCACATATGAACTTGTAACGCGCGGTGCACATCTGTCTGGTGCTTTTAGTGCGCGCTCTTGCACCGTCATGGCAATGGCGCACAACATTACTCGATGTCGCTGCCGAGGGAGTTCGTTGGGTTTCTGTGTACATAATGCCAAAAAAACTTTTATTTTGATTGTTAGTAGGTACTCTTGGAAGGTTACGGTTTTTTTTTTCGAGTCTCTTATGTGTCAGTGGAGCAAGCCAAAGTCAAGTCAATCAGAAACTCACTTTGGCGCACACTCTCATACTTTTTGTTTGCCGTGTAAATGTACAGTGCCTTGAATGCACTAAAATTTAGCAAATCAAAAAAATACCGTAAGAGGCCATCTTCTAGAGTTTCTCATAACGTCATACAATGAACAAACATAACGCGCGCGGTGCTGAGGCGGCTCATCATCATCAGAGCTTTCGTCTGATCTCTCTCCTGGGCTGTCCTGGTCCTGTCCTGATTCTGGATGATGGTCTCGCTGTTCTAGATTATCCACCTCTTCTTCACAGCTGGACTCTGCTTCATAAGTTCATTTTTTGGTATCATCTTCACTTCTTCAGCCAGCTATGCCTCAATCAGTGCAGCTCATCGATTAAAATCCATTTTTACGCTAAAAATTAAAAGTTACTAATGTTAAATCAATCTAAAACTAATAAACAAAGTTTAAATAACGAATTTAAGTTAATTTTAACATAAAATTTATAAAAACACAAAACTTCGACATGGTAAAAATACTTACGTAATTGGTCGCGCGGACTACGATTGTAGTCCATGCACTTTGCCGAAGTCCTGTGACGCAGCCGCGCGTGTCTGATGCTTGCGCTGCACCGAGCGCGTGTCTCGAACATTCATTTGAAAGTACCTGGAGGCGCAGGAACCTAACGCTTACCGATCCTGAGAAATTATCAGTTTTGTATGAGTGGATTACATATGTAGTCCACGCGACCACTCCAGGGTTAATGAATAATAATTATAGGTTATAATAATGTCCATGATACCAATTGTATGTGATAAAGGTGGGCGTGGACCGGTAAGGAAAACGGGAATACTTGATACATCTTTTTTCAATTGGCTGGAAAGCTGCTTTTTATTTTGCTACTGCTTCCAAATGCCGGCTAAAAAGTAGCATGTTCTATATCGGGGTTCAAACTTGCTCTCTACCAAATTTGATAAAATAGGATGTTTTTATCTGTCGAGGAGCTCGTGGCTAAATAATTACAGCCGCATAGACCGATCTTTCGGGTTAAGCCACGCTTGACGAGGTTGGTCTGTGGATGGGTGACCATTTTCATAGCGAGTTTCCTCCGTGCCTCGGAAAGCACGTAAAGCCGTTGGTCCCGGTTGTCATTTGTAGATCTTTGACAGTCGTTACTGTTAGTCAGAAGCCCGAAAGTCTGACAACCAGTCTTACCAAGAGTATCGTATTACCCATTACTGGGTTGTGGAGGTCTGATAGGCAGTCGCTCCATGTAAAATACTGATATTCAGCTGCATCCGGTTCGACTGGAAGCCGACCCCAACATAGTTGGGAAAAGGCTAGGCAGATGATGAGGATGTTTTTATCTGTCGCGACTGCTACGCTGGCAGTCGTAGTAAAGTGTTATTTGGTTTATCATGAAATTCTCATTAGCAGCTCGGAGTTAGGATTTGTGCCCGGTTAATGACAATAGGCTCACCCCCCATTACATGCTAATCAATCATACCATTTTAGTCATAAAATGATAACAGACAGAGTTACATTCGCATTTATAATATTAGTATAGATTGCTGACTGTAGGATCGTGTATAATGCTTAAGTTTGCTTCATTTATTTTACATTTTAAAGTAGCAAAGTTTTGAGATACTACTGTAGAATGCTCGCTTGTTTTTGCTCGACATTGCTTGCAATATCCATGAACATTAAATCAAGAAACGTCTGTTGCTAAACTGTGTTTAAATATCCACGAGCACTCTCGCTTAGTTTTCTTTCATAATATTTCAGATATTAAATATATCTGTACTTATGTATTTACTTTTAAATATATTATCGGTTTTTCGGTTTTTTGTCTTTGCGTGTGTAATAAATAGTTAGTGGCTGTATTTGCTACCATAATAAGGAATTTAATATCAGCAGATATTCTGTGACTTATTGTTAATACTTCTGTTTCACGAGAAACTGTGGTATACATCAATAACATTTGCCATAAAGTGATATAATATCATTATAATAAAAAAAAAATCTTCTTATCTTTTGAAGTAGGTACATAATTCTTTTTAGAAACCTATTTCTAGGTAGATACAGCACTGTGATACCGCCACATTATTTTTGATAGGTACTTACAATTTTTATCATACACTAGCGAACTACACGTGACTTCCTCCGCGTGGTTTATTTCACCCGCGTTCAGTTCTATCTTTGGTTACTGCTCCGCTCCCATGGGTCGTAGCGTGATATTATGTAGCCTATATTACTCAGTGATAACGTAGGTTTCTAACAGGAAAATATTTTTTCAAATTGGTCTAGTAGTTTTTAAGTTTATTCATACCATCACGCCTGTATTCCCCGAAGGGTAAGGCAGAGGTGTACCAATGTACATCCACAGTTAGCCGGTATGTTTTTAGATCCCATGTAATAGGGGGCGAGCCTATTGCCATTAACCGGGCACAAATCCAAACTCCGAGCTGCTACTGACAATTTCATTTAAGTTTATTCCTAAAATACAAAAATACAAATCTATTTGTGAAGACGTAGATGGCTCCAAAAATAGTTTATGTCTACATATACCTATAAAAACCGTTTTGTTCACTTTTATAGAATATTTGCTTTTGTGGCTGGAGTATGAAGGAGAGGAACAAGCAGTGTTTACTTCCATATCCGTCATATTCGCGAGTCGGCGAGGCATCCCTTTGAACGCCTTACTCTCTGTAAAACTGAGAGACTCTCATACTTGTCGTGTAGCCCGAATTTTCTAATTTTATTTCGTCGCAATTTTTCTTTCGTAGGTAGACACTTTGTTATTAAAATGTTTAGAAATATTTGGAATATTTCAAATATTGTCTTATGTATTTAGGTACCTATATTTCATTTATCTTCAAAAAATATTAAGGTTAGTCTCGCAGTTCAGTGAATTACACTTTAATTTGAAAATTAACAGGTTAACTGTCCGCTGAGCAGACACAATAGTTAAACAATCGCTATGACCCATATGTGGCTCATAGGACAGGGAACGGGTTAACTAAAATGGTACATGGCTCTTGTGTATTATCAAACATACAGAAAATACAGTGATTTTCGTTTTGTAATTTAAGGTTAAGTAGGTTTCACCTGCTTAGCCTTTTCCCAACTATGTTGGGGTTGGCTTTCCAGTCTAACCGTATGCAGCTAAATTCCAGTGTTTTACATGTCATGGAGCGACTGCCTACAGGGTATCACGAACCTTTTGGTAAGGCTGGTTGTCAGACTTTCTGGCTTCTGACTATCCGTAACGATTGTCAAAGATCTACGAATGAAAGGCGGGACCAACGGCCTAACGTAAGGTAACGTTACGTAACGTTACGTAATGTGCGTTTTCGCTATGAAAAAAAAATACTGTAAATTCCTAACATTAAAAAATAATTGATTTCAGTCTAGACAGGTTTAATGTTTCGATTTATAAAATACGATCGCAAAAAAATATACTTTTACAAGCTTTTCAAATGCTGAAAACGAATAAAATCGTGACATCTGTTATATGACTTCCAATTATTGATTGCTATAAATAAAAGTTAATACAACTTAAAAAAAATTTTGGTTGTAAATAAATACGTGAGCTTATAAAAACAAGTCTTACATAGGTACATCACGTACATCTTTTACGCCTGCAAGTGTCTGTGTATTTTCATTTTCACACTAAATTTCCCAATATACCTACCATGGTTGTTAAGTCTAACAAACATACCATCACGCTTGTATTACCCTAAGGGTTAGCCAGAGGTGTAACCAATTTATACAATTTACACAGATCGCGTCAATTATGTTTTAAGTCCCATTTAATAGGAGAAAATACCGGCCGGACAGGGAGCGGATAGGGGAAATATACCGGCGAACTGTGGGTATACATTGGTACACCTCTGCCTAACCCTTCGGGGAATACAGGCGTGATGGTATATCTATATCTTTAACAGAAGGCGAGCCTATTACTATTGACCAGGTAGATACAAATTCTAACTCCAAACTGCTACTGGAATTTCATAGAAAAACCCTATAACCCTTTCTTGCTCATCCTGGGAAACGCGAGTTACACTGGGCCATCACGACAATGAAGAAGAAGATGTATATTTTACCTACCTATTGCTTTTTATCCACATTCGCAAACCTGCCACACACACACACACACACCCTTGTTTGTACAGACACCCTTACGAGGACCTTGTATGTACTTGTACGAACCGAGGACCCTCCAAAAAACTGGTTTAAATACGTCGCAGGCCTTTTTCAATAAGATAGAAAGGGAGAGGTGAGTAAATCTATTGTAATGAGCGCATCGAGATAGTGCTATCTCAAAAAAAATCTATATGAATTACGGCTATCGTACCGAGGACCTGAAATACACAGCTAAATGTGACCAGCGATGCACATACGAGGACTTTGTGTAAGTTAACCGAGGACCTCTTACGTAAGCCCTGGGACGCCCTTCCGAGGACGTACTTTCACACAATATTTCTTATTTCCTGTACGAAGCGCGGACGCTGTGTTAGACTTTATTTCACCTTACCGAGGACAGTTTTCCTGTAGAACTTGTATAAACCGAGGACTTGGAAAATCTACATACCTAAACCAATTTTTACGTTTAAGATAATTTATTAACTTATGTAGAATGTTCTGATTTATTTCTAACACACATTTTCTAAAATGAAGTACCAAGCGAGGACGAGTTTATGTCTTTACGTTTTTCGGTGCTTCCCAAAGAGAGGCTTAAAATAATTACTTATAGAAAGAGAGTCTTCGTACAAGCTCTTTTCGCGCTAACAAATATGCCATACGCATAAGGATTATCTAGTGATCCAGTCACCAGTCAGTCTCCAGTTTGAGCTGATGCTGCAGCCAGGTCGTTTCTTCATGAGGGAACTCTTCAAAAGTTGATAGGGTCGTCTTGGTATTTGGCATATGCGTTAGGATTACATAGTATAACAAATATAATAACCAAATTGTGCTGAAGCTGCAGCCAAGGTGGTTTCTTCATGAGGGAACTCCTCAACAGTTGGTAGCACCGTCTTCAAATTTGGCATACGCGTTAGGATTACATAGCCTAACAAATATAATAACCAAATTGTGCTGATGCTGCAGCCAGGGTGGTTTCTTCATGAGGGAACTCCTCAACAGTTTATAGCATCGTCTTCAAATTTAGCATACGCATTAGGTTTACATAGTATAACAAATATAATAACCAAATTGTGCTGAAGCTGCAGCCAGGTTGGTTTCTTCATGAAGGAACTCTTCAAAAGTTGATAGGGTCATCTTGATATTTAGTATATGCGTTAGGTTTACATAGTATAACAAATATAACAACCAAATTGTGCTGATGCTGCAGCCAGGGTGGTTTCTTTATGAGGGAACTCCTCAACAGTTTACAGCATCGTCTTCAAATTTAGCATACGCGTTAGGTTTACATAGTACAACAAATATAATAACCAAATTGTGCTGAACCTGCAGCCAGGGTGGTTTCTTCATGAGAGAACTCCTCAACAGTTGGTAGCACCGTGTTCAAATTTGGCATATGCGTTAAGTTAACATAGTTTAATAAATATAATAACGAAATTGTGCTGAAGCTGCAGCCAGGGTGGTTTCTTCATGAGGGAACTCCTCAACAGTTCATAGCATCGTCTTCAAATTAAGCATACGCGTTAGGTTTACATAGTATAACAAATATAATAACCAAATTGTGCTGAAGCTGCAGCCAGGGTGGTTTCTTCATGAAGGAACTCCTCAACAGTTTATAGCATCGTCTTCAAATTTAGCATACGCATTAGGTTTACATAATACAACCAATATAATAACCAAATTGTGCTGAACCTGCAAGCCAGGGTGGTTTCTTCATGAGGGAACTCCTCAACAGTTGGTAGCACCGTCTTTAAATTTGGCATATGCGTTAAGTTAACATAGTTTAATAAATATAATAACGAAATTGTGCTGAAGCTGCAGCCAGGGTGGTTTCTTCATGAGGGAACTCCTCAACAGTTCATAGCATCGTCTTCAAATTAAGCATACGCGTTAGGTTTACATAGTATAACAAATGTAATTACCAAATTGTGCTGAAGCTGCAGCCAGGGTGGTTTCTTCATGAGGGAACTCCTCAACAGTTTATAGCACCGTCTTCAAATTTGGCATATGCGTTAAGTTAACATAGTTTAATAAATATAGTAACGAAATTGTGCTGAAACTGCAGCCAGGGTGGTTTCTTCATGAGGGAACTCCTCAATAGTTCATAGCATCGTCTTCAAATTAAGCATACGCGTTAGGTTTACATAGTATAACAAATATAATAACCAAATTGTGCTGAAGCTGCAGCCAGGGTGGTTTCTTCATGAGGGAACTCCTCAACAGTTTATAGCATCGTCCTCAAATTTAGCATACGCGTTAGGTTTGCATATTACAACAAATATAATAACCAAATTGTGCTGAACCTGCAGCCAGGGTGGTTTGTACATGAGGGAACTCCTCAACAGTTTATAGCATCGTCTTCAAATTTAGCATACACAATAGGTTTACATAATTTAACAAATTTAATAACCAAATTGTGCTGAAGCTGCAGCCAGGGTGGTTTCTTCATGAGGGAACTCCTCAACAGTTTATAGCATCGTCTTCAAATTTAGCATACACATTAGGTTTACATAATTTAACAAATATAATAACGAAATTGTGCTGAAGCTGCAGCCAGGGTGGTTTCTTCATGAGGGAACTCCTCAACAGTTCATAGCATCGTCTTCAAATTAAGCATACGCGTTAGGTTTACATAGTATAACAAATATAATAACCAAATTGTGCTGAAGCTGCAGCCAGGGTGGTTTCTTCATGAGGGAACTCCTCAACAGTTTATAGCACCGTCTTCAAATTTGGCATATGCGTTAAGTTAACATAGTTTAATAAATATAGTAACGAAATTGTGCTGAAACTGCAGCCAGGGTGGTTTCTTCATGAGGGAACTCCTCAATAGTTCATAGCATCGTCTTCAAATTAAGCATACGCGTTAGGTTTACATAGTATAACAAATATAATAACCAAATTGTGCTAAAGCTGCAGCCAGGGTGGTTTCTTCATGAGGGAACTCCTCAACAGTTTATAGCATCGTCCTCAAATTTAGCATACGCGTTAGGTTTGCATAGTACAACAAATATAATAACCAAATTGTGCTGAACCTGCAGCCAGGGTGGTTTCTACATGAGGGAACTCCTCAACAGTTTATAGCATCGTCTTCAAATTTAGCATACACAATAGGTTTACATAATTTAACAAATTTAATAACCAAATTGTGCTGAAGCTGCAGCCAGGGTGGTTTCTTCATGAGGGAACTCCTCAACAGTTTATAGCATCGTCTTCAAATTTAGCATACACATTAGGTTTACATAATTTAACAAATTTAATAACCAAATTGTGCTGAAGCTGCAGCCAGGGTGGTTTCTTCATGAGGGAACTCCTCAACAGTTGGTAGCACCGTCATCAAATTTGGCATACGCGTTAAGTTAACATAGTTTAATAAATATAATAACCAAATTGTGCTGAAGCTGCAACCAGGGTGGTTTCTTCAGAAAGAGAGAAAATGAAAGGTTGACTGAATCCTTAAACAAATCGTTAGAAGCTACTCCTATGTACACGCCTGCTTAGATTACACAACATTATGATTTTCTTTTCACCATAAATTGTTGTATTGTCATGGGCGCTTAATCCGTGTGCTCTTCATGAAGAATCAAAAGTAGAAATGTCTTCCTAGGTGAAATGACGGCAGCAAAATTTGAAACAATCAAAAAGTACAATGAAAAATACATAACAAATAATATTAAATGACAAACTTGAGAACGACACTATCAACTGTTGAGGAGTTCCCTCATGAAGAAACCACCCTGGCTGCAGCTTCAGCACAATTTGGTTATTATATTTATTATACTATATTAACTTAAGGCGAATGCTAAATTTGAAGACGGTGCTACCAACTGTTGAGGAGTTCCCTCATGAAGAAACCACCCTGGTTGCAGCTTCAGCACAATTTGGTTATTATATTTGTTATACTATGTAATCCTAACGCGTATGCTAAATTTGAAGACGGTGCTACTATCTGTTGAGGAGTTCCCTCATGAAGAAACCACCCTGGCTGCAGCTTCAGCACAATTTGGTTATTATATTTGTTATACTATGTAAACCTAACGCGTATGCTAAATTTGAAGACGATGCTATAAACTGTTGAGGAGTTCCCAGTGATAGCACACTACACACGAGGGAAACTGTTAAAGCGAGGACTAAAATACACACTGTTTGGAAAATCTAGCAAACCGAGGTCTTAAATACACATTGCGTGGAAAAGCTGCCTAACCGAGGACTTAAATACACATTGCGCGGAAAAGCTGCCTAACCGAGGACTTTTGTGTTAAAGTTAACACATAGGTCCTCGTATAATACAACAAACGTGAAATGAGTGTAAAGAGGCTGTGTGTGAGGCGACAGTGGCGCCACTAAGTGGATACACAAATCGAGTGTAAGATTATGAATATTTTTGATCAAACCGAGGTTCAGACAACTTTTTCTTATTAAGTATACAGAAAGACTCAAAATCGCTCGCAGAATACGAATCTTTGGTCAAGTCAAACCGAGGACCCTCGAAAAAGTCCTCGGTTTGAAAAGGTCCTCGGTCGTGCCTTGTGTATTCATACGCACGTCCTCGGATGGTACTTAAAACAAACACACACAATAAATTAATTTCCCGGTACTTATGAGAAGTGTTAATGTCGACGAGTCATTAGTTTTGGGTCATTTAGGGTCTTAGTTACCTTATCTCATAGTCTGTAATGGTTGCCATAGTAATATTACCTACGTGCAAAATGGTAATGAGTTTTTATTAGCACCATCAGTTAAATTGTCCTGAGATATTGTGGTGCTGTTAAGGTTCTTTTGTCTGGAAGGGTAGTGCTGTATACCTAAATAGGGAAGATTTTATAGGGTTTCATTAATATAGATGTAGGCTCATGGCAATTCCTCATGGATGTAACGAAGGGTCTATCAAAAACAAAATAATATAATATATCGAATTATCGAGTGTCAGTTGCAAGCATTTCATCTAGCTTTTTCTTTATTGTTGTCAATTAAATCTTTGATAACATACCATCACGCCTGTATTCAACGAAGGGTTAAGCAGAGGTACACCAATGGACACCCATTGTTCGCCAGTACGGTTGGGTTCCATGTAACAAGGGGCGAGCCTATTAATCGTCCATTATTCGAGCACAAATCTTAACTCCGAGCTGCTGACTACAACTTCATAGAAAAACCCACTGAAAAAAACACTGCTCGATCTGAGAATCGAACCCAAGACCTCTAGCGTAGCAGTCGCGCTTAGGGCTACAAGGCTCACGAGGCAGTTAAATCTTTGTTTTTTATAAATTTATTTCGGGTTCATTGGCTAAGTAAAAGCCACATTTATTATTTATCCAAGTTAAGTAATTCCTGCTGAGGTCAACTCGTGGATGGAAGACCACCCATTGCATACCGACAGCCCCGTGGGTCGGAAAGCACGTTATGCGGTCGTTTCGAGCTTGTTATTCGTAGATACTTAATAGTTGTAACGGGTAGTCAGAAACCTGCAAGTCTGACCACCAGACTTACCAAGGGGTTATCGTTATAACTACCTTGTTGGATTTGTGGTGGCAAGCACGATTGTTGAGCTGGGTTTGATTCCCAGGTCGGGCAAAACGTGTTATAGAGTTTTTTAATTGGGAATTTCTTAGTAGCAATTGGTAGTGGTATTGGTTGGTATTGGTAGATGGTGGTGTTACACCCCCGTGGCTTCATGCTCGGCTTAAAGCACATTCTGGAGGAAACTTTTTTTTTCATCGTGTTACTCGGTAAGTGGCTTGTGTAGGCAAATATGCCGACGATTCATGTGAAATATTAGTATTAAGCTCCTTCTAGTACTTTGTGCTTATTATAGTGGTGTTTATTTTAGCTACATCGTCTTTATATTCCTCATTTATTTAGTAAATGTACTTGTGTATAATTATGTATTTTTTGAAAAATAAGTATGATGTCTCATATGCATTCTTTCCCAAACGAAACATCTTTTGGAAAAGGTTGCATTCCATGTCGCAAGTGCTCGTGCATTTTATGTCCTCAATCGATTGAATTCACTAGTTTATATGTAGAGTATGTATGAGTTTTTGTTTAAACGCTGCCCCACACTTAACATTTCTCCTGTATTGTGGGTGCGTTTACAATCACATTTGTTACTTGCGGAAAACAATTCTAACCTAACGCTACATGCAGCAAAGCAGTCAATTGCTCAGCCACTGTGCGAAGAGTGTCATTAAAAATTCTAATAGATATACAAGTGTGTATATTTTAACTCTCAATATTGTATATTGTACATTAACAAACAGATTGGATGGACGTTATTGGATCTTTTTGTTAAAGTAAACGTTTTTCGCAAATGACACCCAACGCTTCTTTCTTTGTGTCTAGATTTATTTCTTTCATTTTCTTATGACACCATTCTAGTGTAAACTTATTATTTTTAATGGCCAAACATAAAAGGAAAAACACTTTGATATGTTTTCTTGCTAACATTGAGCGAGAATGCGAGAATCAAATAAGTAGGGAGAAAGATTATATGGAATGGAAATAGGATACCCAAGTAAATATGCCCCATAGCCCTGATTCCATTATTTGTTTAGTATTCCTACCCAATTTACATGGATCAGTATTAATATACATTTTCCGTTGGCCTACTTCAATCGGGAATCTAAATATATATCACTCAAAGGTGACTGACTGACTGACTGACTGACTGACATAGTGATCTATCAACACACAGCCCAAACCACTGGACGGATCGGGCTGAAATTTGGCATGCAGGTAGATGTTATGACGTAGGCATCCGCTAAGAAAGGATTTTGATCAATTCTACCCCCAAGGGGATAAAATAGGGGATGGAAGATAATACTTCTTAACGCGAGCGAAGTCGCGGGCAAAAGCTAGTAGTTAATAACTTCAGTATTTCTGACTTATAATTTGACAATGAGAGTCAAGAAAGAAGAAGTTCTTGCAAACACAGGTTTGCGCACAAACTTGTGCACTATAAAATCTCCTGCGTATTTGGCCAGTCTTCATTGAGATTGGTCGCAGTGGCCGAAATCATTATTATTATTGGTCAATCCGTAATTGCAAAGATCTTACAAAAGGTTTTTAGTTTAGCATTAAAATATGTGATCTAAGGTACTATTACCATGCTAAAATGAGTCAGAATCGCTAGTTACCATGTGAAAGAGATCAATGCTCTGCAAGCATGAGTGGGTGTGTGTACTGTCTGGAGCATGTCCCGTAAAGTACCCATGTATTGTTTTAAAATTGAAAACTCCCAATTTTCCACAAGGCAAATTTCATTAAGATCCGTTCCACGAGGCACTGTTGACTAGCAAACAAGTAAACAGCTTCTCAATAGATAAGATTATAATGAAATTGTACCATAAGCTTTTATCACTGGGAATTTTATACAATAATTATCTACTCACAGTATGTCCCAATTATTTAATGATGGAGCTTCTTCTTTTCGTGTCGATGATACACATGCTACTTATACTATTTAGGCCGATTAGGTGGCCACGTTTGTAACCGTCCCAGAGGCTCTGTTTAAATCATCAAAGGTGCAGACATAATTGGGACGCTCTTATAGCATATGAGACATTGTCTTATCAGCAGCTCCGTAATCGCACTAGGTGCTAGACGATGATGTAGCGCGGGACATACTCTAGAACATGGCAGTTATGGTACTTAATTAAATGAGAACATTACTTCGTCAATTTCCACCTACATAGGGGTTTTCTTTTAAGTATGATAGATACCTGCGCTTGGAGATCCAGCTTTTAAGGTCCGGCAACACGCGATAAAATATTAGGTACAGTAGTATTTGTAACGACGGATACTACAGCATTATATGACCGCAGAGGCGACCGCGAACGCACTTGTAACTTGTGTGCATCGGTGTGGCCTGGCCTTTAGTAAATACAATGTTATATCCTAAGGTAATTACATGATTCAGTACTGAAGGCTAAAAACTAATAAGATTCTTAAAGTATTTTGATCCACCAACCGACGCACGGGGCAGTAGTACTCAGTATGAGTATTCATAATTAATGTATTTGGTTTAATAATTACTACTTCAAATAATCAAATTAGTATCAACATTTTAATAATAATATAATACATTTATTTCAGACAATAAATCCATAAATAAACAAACATAATTTCAATTTTTAAAACAAAACATATACATACAAATAAAAACACACTATTTTAAATACTGGAAGGACGCACAATGAGTGGTCATCCATTTTCACATCATTGGGCTGTCCATCCTGTCGGCTACTATGGCCACCAAGCTGTTGGAGCTGTCGCGCACTCGCCGCATCAGGGATGCTATCCGTGTCCGCATCAGTGCGTAAAAATCTGACACTCCATTCTCTGCGAACATTCCCGATGCACTGCAAAAGCACGGCAGCCCCAACATAACTCTGAAGGCGTTATTATATTGGACTCGCAGAGCATTGTACGAGCTTTTTGTATAGCTGACCCATACACACACACGTGTACAATGGGAAAGACAATCAAATAGCACACGTCTAAATAAATGTCCTTCGATTTACCAGCCAGTGCCTAGACAGTTTTGAAGTAAGTATATCATTACGTAAACTCTCTAAGAAGTCTGGATTAAGTCAAATATATCAGTCTAAGTCAATCATAATTTTGTATCTGAATCCAGACGAGTATGAGATTACACCTACGTAACTTTCGGCATTAATTACACGAAACTTGAATTGAAAACCAAAAACTTGTTATATTTCTCCTAATAGATAAGTACCTAGTGGCTCATTAAAATTGCGATCGATTATATTCACACACACATTCCCCGAAGGGTTGGGCAATGTGCCTATGTACTTACACCCACAGTTCACCGGTATGTTTTGGTCCAATGTATTGGGGGAGTCTATTGCCATTAACCGGGCACAAATTCTAACTCCGAGCTGCTACTGAGAATTTCATTGAAAACCCAATAACACTTTGCTCGACCTGAGAATCGAATCCTTTAGCGTAACAGTCGCGTTTAGGACCACTACGCTAACGAGGCACTTAAAAAACTTTTTTTACAAAAAAATTACAACCGCCTTCAAAAACTAAAAAGAGAAAAATAACTTTAGCTTTGGAAGTCGGTGGCAATACAAAACAACAAACAGAACCAAAGCCACCGACTTCCAAAGCTAAAGTTATTTTTCTCTTTTTAGTTTTTGAAGGCGGTTGTAATTTTTTTGTAAAAAAAGTTTTTTATTTCTCGCTTTTTAGTATCAACTTCTTGTCATCCAAATCCATGAAGAAACTGTCATGTTATGTAAATTAACGAGACACCACTAAAAAGTCATAAGAAAGCAGAATATGCGATTTCGTTTACTTGGATGAGATTTTTTTTAAATACTACTGTATACATCTGTGTAATCCTTGAGTACAGGCGTGATGTTATATTGTGTGATGGTGTAAACATTGCTTAAATATGCTATAGCAACATTCGCGGTTAATCTGCTGTTATTTATTGAAGAGTTCCCCCGATTTCTACAAGATCCCATCATCAGATATTGAAATGGTGACAATGGGACCACACGGGAAGCACCAGCTTTCAAATAAAAAAAGAATCATGACAATCGGTTCACCCAGTCGGGAAATTCGAGGTAACAAACATAAAAAAAAAAAAAAAAAAAATACAGTCGAATTGATAACCTCCTCCTTTTTTGAAGTCGGTTAAAAATTAAATAAACGACGATTTTAATTTGAGTGTTAATTTGAGGTTTAGGTTAAGATACTAAACCTAATTAAAATGAATTTAATTAAATAAATGCGTTATCTGCGCTTAATACTGATTAAGTCTTAATTGATAATTATAATTGTGTGATGGTAGTGAACGAATAAATATTTAATTATAATACCATATCGTGGATAATTATGGCGCTGCTATGAGAACAGTAATTAAAATAATAACCTATACTATAAAACTGAAGCCCTTTTTGTTTGTTTGTTTACACGTAAAACTACCAATCGGAATGGAAAACATATTTTATATTTGATCGCTAAGCTCATGAGGGTATGGGCGAGTGTACGACAAAACGCCGACAGACTTATCACCGACAAGACTTAATTTACTTCTACGGGACTTTTCGTCGACAGGACACTTTGCCGACAGGGTTCCAGGGAGCCCGGCTTGTTTGGGAGCCTGAAATTGCCCTAAAGTTCGGAAAGCCCAAGGGTTTCCACGAAGAAGAAGGCGGGATCTCCTTCTAACTTAACCTGTCTGGGTCGGGGTTCCCCAAGTCCCGAGCTTGCTTCGCTCGCTCTTTCATCCTATTTCAATTTATAAGAAATTGATATTATTAAATTGATATTTTGACTGCCTCGGTAGCCTAGTGGTCCTAAGTGCGGCTGCTACGCTAGAGATCTTGGGTTCGATTCCCAGGTCGAGCAAAAAGTGTTATTGTGGGTTTTCTATGAAATTCTCAGTAGCAGCTCGGAGTCAGGATTTGTGCCCGGCTTATGGCAATAGGCTCGCCCCCTATTACATGGGACCTAAACATACCGGCGAACTGAGGGTGTATATTGGTACACCTCTGCCAAACCCTTCGATGTGAAACCTTTTGATGTGCAGTATGCTTAGATAACGGCTATATGAAATGTGTTTTAACACCACATATTAATGAAAGCTCGACTAATGAACTGGAAATATTCGGTGTCACAGCTGCTATTCATAATAAACACTAAAAGCGGTTTAACAAACTTTAACACTAATATAATTTTACATATTCACAACCGATAAAATTTGAATGCGGTTTTAGCCGTTAACTGATTTAAATATTCAGTTACACTAAACAATTTGTTCGCGGTTTGATTAACTATTGGAATTAAAAACTTAGTGGGTATATAACAGCACTTAGGACGATTGATCGAATGGATCTGTAAGCCAGGCTGCCAATCCATGAATGGCTAATTATTCTTTGAGTAGTGTGAAGCCTCAAAGTCTGACAATTTGACCCTAAGTTCAGAATTAGGTATTCCACGAAAATAATCTAGTAGTTATTTTGTCACAAGTTGCATAAAACAAAAAAAAAACAAATATCTAATAAAACAAACACACGAGTGTTGTTCACGACTGCCTATCCTTAGAACAATAATAATAATTTGATCTTTTGCCCCACTCACCAATTAACCTTACGTATCTTTAACAAAGAGGCTTTCAATAAAGTCTTTTAATCAAAGCTTACCTACAGTGATTTGGGCAAAAGAATCCTTAATTAATTGAATAAATACCAATTGAGCAAAATCTTATTAGTTACGTTCGGTTCAATTTTATCAAAGTTCATCGGTCATCAAAGGGCAGCGAAAAGGTCAAATAGTTCGCGAGTTTATCGTGAAAATGCAGTACTAGTTCTGAAATGAGATCAATCAAACTAATCTGACGTAAATGAATGCTTAAAAACTTTTGTAGGTACCTAATGAAAGGTAAAATAAAAGGTACCTCAGATTATAGATTCAAATTAAAGCAGTTCGATTCATTAAAAAATATTATGACGATGATTTTTTAAATGGTTCTGAATTAATATTTCATTTGATTCAAAAAACATGAAAGCAGCATATTTGCATGACATGAACCATGAATTTAAAAATACATAACAAAACTTAAAATTCAGTCAATCATTCATTCATTTTTTTTATGCCAATATCCACACTGCTCTGCCTGCTTCATCCACGTCCAACACGCAATAGTAAACTTTAGAGATCGTCAATAGGGATCATGTATGAATTTTTTTATTCGCTTTTGATAACAAAACATGAAAATACCGTAGTAGAGATGACGAAAAGTGAAATTTAAATCGGCCCAGAAGTACGGCCGATATAAGCATTTAAAATTAATTACTCACTATTAGACAGAGAGATCCGATATGATCAATGACGACATTGATTACGTCGGCCATATAAACTCCGTGTTAAATTTCGTTTTGCTAGAAAGAGACAGAAATAAATCTTCGCCGTCCCATATCTTTTAGAATTTTATAGTTATTCGAAAAATTATTTTGCTAAACTGTTTCTTACATAAATGAGAATTGATTGTTAAATGAAAAAAAAAATGAATATTTTCCATTTAAAGCGAAGCAATTTCTTACATGAAGATAGTGTTTACTGAAGAAAAAACTTATTTTACGAGTAGCTTTGAGACTTGGAGTTACAAAAAATATCTCGAAAAGCAACGTAGGTATTAAATGAGGCGAAAAAAGCTAAACTCGGCCAAAAGAGAAGTGACTTGCCGAGAAAAGTTTAGCTTCAAGGAGTGAGGTATGCAGAGTAAATTTGCTGTAACGAATATTTAAACGAGGAAGTATATATTTTTTTCTTTTTGTTTTAGTATTTTCTTCAGTGGGTGACTCATTACTGGTGGCTTTTTATGAAATGTTTCGATTTTATTTTGCGGTTTTTCTATTATTTTTTTTCTTGTATGCTTGCTGGCGTCAAAGTCTAGATTGCTGAACATAATATACCTTCACAAAATTACCCTCAGAACTAGAAACTTGTTGTCGTAGGTAGGATAGAAAAACATGAAACTCTAAGAAAATCTCCGTTTTATTTGTGATTCATAACATGTCAGACAAAGTTTGTATTTTTAGGTAATTCAATTTATTTATTCTTCTTATACCTACACATACCATCACGCATGTATTCCCCAAAGGGAAAGAGATGACAGAGATGCACCAATGTACACCCACAGTTCGCCGCTATGTTTTTAGGTCTAATGTAATAGGGCGCGAAGCTATTGCCTTATTGGTACCTAGTCTTTCGAAAAACCTTACGGAATTTATATTCACATCATAAAAATATTTATATGTACTACGTCACAGTTCATTTAAGGCGCATCATCAAATATTCAATACACCACCAAACACCGCACATTTCGCAACGCTTTACGATCAAGCAAAACCACTTTATAGGGTATTTTACAACCTTTTCAAAGCGTTAGATTTTATGTAAAATACAAAAAATCTGAACTCTTTTGTTTTATGATCGCGAATATAAGCAAAAATATGCTCGGGTTTACTGTGAGGCGTACAAAGAGAGCGAAGGAGTGTATTTACAATGCAAACGGTCCCCGCAAAACGGTGCTCGTACCGTACGGTTAGCGCTTCGCCTTAATTAAGTGCTTTGCGAACCACTTTAGTTAGCAATGTTGGCTTAAATGATTATCATTGAATATTGATGATGTTCTTTTGACGGTATGTGGACATGTGGTGTGGAATGTGGCTGAACACGAATTGGCTTTTACAGGCGGCATTGGTCCATACTAGCTCAGGATAGAGAAGATTGGAAAGGAGAAAAGGAGGCCTTTATCCTGCAGTTCGACAATAGGGTGGAGCGCTCAATGTATGAAAAACATTTTTTTTTGGAATTTCTTTTTCGCGGGGTTATTAAAAGTTGCCAATATACTAAAACATTACGTATGTAAAATATTTTCCGAAACAAGCTATTAGAAGTACTGCCCCCAGGCCCTCGACTTTTCAAAAAATTACAAAAATCTAGTAGTTTTTATGACTCATTATAAAACAAATTAATTACCTTATCGTAACTTTTTAATGTACAATCAGTAGTAAATATACATGAAAACAAATCTACAATAATCAAAAACCCTATTTGATTGCGACTCGCTTCTAAAATATTTTCTAAAATCTCGATATTTGGCGCGATAAATCTCATCACGCGATGCACTTAACCTGCTACTGGTACTAAAGCTGCAATTATAAGGTTGCTCGAAAGCAAGCTGGGACGTCCACTACAATGGCTGGCATGTCAACTACATGCAATTGAATTGACTTTAAAATATCTTTTATGACATTTAAGCGGTACAATCATGGGCCCAAAAAGTTGTAATAGTCTAATAGTTGCACACTAAATAATTGTGAGTGAAGACCAGTCAAAGCATTTAGTGCGTTAACATGCTATTTGCCAGACATAACGAAGACCCGTTACGATCCAAGCACGAACCAATTATATATTTTTCGAAATGTGCCAAGCAATCAATAAAGGTCAGTGTCACGAAAGTTTGGCCAAACGTAAGCCTGGCAAAATATGTCACTCAAGGTTTCACGTTTCGACCAAAAACCCAAGTAATAAACTGAAAATGTTGTCGGAGTACCTGGTAAAAGTCTAAGCTCCTGTGTGGTTCCATATTAAAAACGCATTACATTAATGGAGCCAAACATTTGTTTGATATACGAGTAATTCAAATGTCATGATACCAGCCAGATAGTTTCAATCTGGTGATTTATCCCGTGATACAGCAGATTGGGTATTTTGGCCACTGAAAATATATTAATTGCCATGTTAACGGATGATCGAAAACACATTACAAAGGCAAAAGGGCTCTCCTTTTGCCCTTTAAAGAATTTGAAAGATTTTTGAAAGTTCTACTGGCATTACTCCTTTGCGTATGATTGAATGACTACGATTCAATTTTGGTGCACAAGATTTTACGGATGTCATACATTGGGAAACCCCTATGGCACCGCCTCTTACCAAAATTATTCTTACCGAAGTGATTTTAGAAGCAATATCAGATTACCATAAAAGTACATTTCGAAATTTTATCATTTTTTCGCGGAATCCCATGTCACACTCAAGCAACCGAAAGATGCATAAAATTAGTGCAGAATCTTGCTCAACAGCCTGTGGACCAGTAAGAAAGGAAGGCAGGATTAGGAATAAGCTGGATTCGTGTTGTGTCGTGTGCGTAATGCATCTTCATTCAATACAAAAAAAAGAGTACAAAATTGAATAAATATTGTTTTTTTTGTCACTCCGGTGTCGTAAGAAGTAATTCTAATTATAATATTTTTTTGTCTAAGTATTTAGTTTCTTTACATCTTGTTTAACAGTAAACTGCACCATTTTAATTAAAAAGTATTGCGAGGAATTTTTATTTTATTTTTCTATCGACGTAGTTTTTTCCTGATTTTTGAAAACTTCAAAGCTCTTGGGGCAGTACTTCCGCTAATTTAATTTAGTTGTCCCCATAATAACTTTTAAACCTGATACCAAGACGCAACTTTCCCGCACCCCGCCATTTCTAAAATCCAAAAATTTTAAAAACGCTCCACCCTATTCGACAACCTAGGCTAAAAATAAATAGTAAAATAAACAGGCTGTTTGGTTAAACCCCCACCAACCTCAACGGATGCTTTCTATCGACGTCGTGGAATATTTTAAAACATTAATTTATAACTTAATTAAATATTTCCTTAAAATAAAATAATACACTCCCGGACCGGATTTCGTATAATCGGCCAATCTTAATGGAGAGTAGAAATGTCCACAAGAGATATTAAAGTGTGTGCGCAAAAGAGAAAGATGCACTTCCTTTTCTTTCTCTCTCTTAATTCGATGGAACGGCAATATGACACGACCGAGGAGAGACAAGGCACAGGAACAAAGTATTTTCGTGCCTTTCGAGTCACGGAGTGGCACCAACTTCCTAACTCCGGGCTGTTATTAAAAACTTTTAAAAGAAAACCCCAATAACTTCTTAATCCTGGGAATCAAATCCACGACGCTCACCCGCTTGTGACTACAAGACCAATGGGGCATAGCAAACCACATAAAGTCAACTCACATATTCCAACATTCCAGTAAAACACAACCTTATCAAGATGAGAAAGTATTTTAAGACGAGATCGGTATTAAAAACAACGTAAGAGAACTTTCAACCTCGAAGTTGAGCTTCAAACTTGCTCAAGATCCGCAGCGAGCGATGATGCCCATGATTAGAGGACCCCGGATACTCCTAAAACTATTCCAACTTCGAGTAATAAAAACAAGTCCTCGTCTTCCACGAGTTTCAGATAAGATAGGAATTGTAGAGTTCTAACTGAGGTCTGTTGCTGACGTAATAAGGAATGTTTACTTACTAGGGTCTCGTTAAGGTGCGGTTACACGGCGCGTGATAACGCGAGCAGAGTATGGCTCGCCACGCGCCGTGTAAACAGCTACGCTCGGCACGGTTCGGCTCGGCTCGGACGATCCGTCTCTTGTCAGTTTTTTGACACAGATCAAAGGCGCGCGCGTTTCGGCTTGTGTCAATACGCGCCGTGTAAACGAGTAGGCTCGTGTTCGGATTAAGCCAAGCCGAATCTACACGGACGACTCAGCGTTATCGCGCGCCGTGTAACCGTACCATTACGGCCAGGGTTGCGGAATTTGTTCGATAGAGACACCGCGGCCCTTGAACGCATAAGGCATTAGGAGGAATACGAATGGGTTTTAGTTAGTAAGAGTCTGATACTTTCTTCAGCTCCATCCAGAACGGAAGAAGTTATTTGATGGTTTCAAAATTTAAAAAAGGGACACGTGACTGTGACGAAATGTTATTGAATTTCAGAATTAAGCCTTACCAAAATTATCCCACGGAAGCACATAATTGTGATTCATTATCCTATGTTAGGTTAGATTAATATCCATATCCATCTATACTTTTGTTAGCCTTTCATATAATTTAGAAAAGGAGTACCTAACAACCGTCCATCCATTCAATTATCCATCCATCCAGCCATCGTAACTAACTATTGCGCATTCTAGGATCATATTAAAAAACCGAATTGGGCGAGATTTTAATATTTGATACTCTATTTGGCTTTTAAAAGTATAATCCTCTACAAGAAACTTTCTTCTAGATCTCTCAGAAGAATTACATACCTATATTTATTTATGAAATGAGAACGTCAAAGTCCTGTCAGTCAAAGCCAGAGAAAATCACGATGGATTCTGATAGACGTTGAACCAATTGCGAGGATATTGGGTCGAAAATATTAAGATGATTTTTTTTTAGATGCTTAGATTTTTCTAGTAATTGCTATTGAGGTAGGTAAATAGGTTTTACTTTGAAATGTTTTGGTGCTTTATTTATTTCTTCTTTTTCTTTTCAATAAATACTTGCAATAATAGGATTTCAAATTAAGATGACATTTTGTACCTACATAGATACGAGTATGATTTACAGTTTAAATATTTGCGGCGGCTTAGGTACTGTTTAGAGGCTCTAGCGGGCTGAGCCTGAAATAGATAGAATATATTTTATTGTTTCTTATTCGGACCAGCAGTTCCTGAGATTAGAGCGTTTATACAAACAAACAAACAAACAAACAAACAAACAAACAAACAAACAAACAAATAAACAACAAAAAAAAAATCTTCAGATTTTAATATTAATATAAAATAGGTATTTTTAGATATTTATTAGAAACCAACCCCAACACACTTAATAGTAATTTTCGAAAACACACCAATTTGCACCAAGAATATATTTCACTGTGTACCACTAATAAATCCAATTTGAAACACCAATAAAAGTCTACTGTTATAAAAGTCATTCAGCAAAAATTTGCATTTTAAAGTCGGGCGACACATCGATAATAATTGGTTATTTCACCTATAGTGACATTGGGTGTACGTTTGACTATATTCAATTTCGTTTGTAACCGTTCGGTATACCTACACTTAGAAATTCAATTACGACACTTGGTAGTTTACTCAATAGGTAGGTACCTAACATTGAACATACATTTATCATCACGCCTTTATTCTCCGAAGGGTTAGACAGAGGTGTACCAATGTACACATACAATCTGCCGGTATATTTTAAGTCCCATGCAATGTCCTATTGCCATAACCGAGCACAAATCCTAACTCCGAGCTGATACTGAGAATTTTATAGAAAAACCTAATAACATTTGCTTGACCTGGAAATCCAAGACCTTGCGCTTAGAAGCACTAAGCTACCTAGGCAGTTACCATCACGCCTGTTTTCCCCGAAAGGTTAGGCAGAGGTGTACCAATGCACACCCACAGTTTGCCGGTATATTTAGGTCCCATGTCATAGGGGGCGAGCCTATTGCAGTTATCATTGAAATATCTGAAAATAGGTACCAATGGATCGATCCGGATTTCAAATACTAGCCTTAGGATTTATCAATGAATGTAAATGGAGCTTGGCGTTGAAAGCATAAACTCTGGTTATGTTCTGTTAGGCGTAGCACATAGACAGATAATATTCAATACTAATCATTATGTATGTCCACTGATGAACGTAGGATCTGTGAACTGCCTCAATGAACCACCGATATATTACATTTCCATTATGCTTATGTTTGGAAAATGGGTTGTATAGGTCCTGAGGTTGTTATTAGTGCTTTTGACATGCTCGTACTGGCTTGAAGGACGTCTGAGTGTCTGCTAAGTTTGATTTCTAGGTAAGACCAAGTGTTCTTGGGATTTTCCACTAAGGTATTCCTAGTTACTGGTGTGACACCTCCGTGTCTCGGAGAGCACGTAAAGCTCTCAGTCCTGCGCATAATATCTCCCTAATCGTGTTGGAATTCCATTCCTTTATGAGAGTGAGGGAAGAGGGAGTGAATTTGTGTTTGCGCACACGCTCGCGCACTGCAATTTATCCTGCATACTAAGTTAGCCTCCATTAGAATTGGCCGCCGGGACCAAACTTCGGTAGGAAAAAAAAATAATTAAAAATTAAAAAACCCCCGATGTTGAATTTAGGGTACGACCGTCCCGAGCGGTCCCCCAACGCGACGTATTTTTTTTTTTACTTTTTAAAGCGAACCTAGGATTTTTTGTCGGGGGTTTTTTAATTTTTTTATTTAATTTTTTATTTTATACTTTTTATAGGTATAATAATGTCGATTTTTTTAAGTTGTAAATACATAGGTTCCTAATAATTTAATAACCCACATGACAAATCATCTTTAGTTGTTCGTCCCCACGTTCACCCCCATAACTTTTAAACGACTCAACTGATTTTCATCAAACATCTCTAAGAACACTCGCACATAAGCCACCTTTCATACAAAAAAAACTAAATTGAAATCGCTTCATCCGTTCGGAAGCTATGATGCCACAGACAGACAGAAGACACGTCAAACTTATAACACCCCTCTTTTTGCGTCGGAGGTTAAGAATATTATAAGATTGTATATCAGCATAGTGTAGATTATAAACGGCAAACATAAAATAACAAAAGTTTTTACTTTTAAAGACAAATCGTGAACCTCATAAAATACTCTCACATAAAAGTTATTATATTCTGTAACATTACTGATACAAATATGAAGACGTATTTTAATTAAATCTCAGCCAATAATTGCCAGCGCCTGTCTTTTTCCGTCACCGTATTAGCTAACGAGATTGGTTGAAATGTTAATAGCCCACAGTACATACCCTGAATGTATTCATATTAGAACAAACACCGAGACTCGTGACGTCAGAGAAATGTAATTAAACGCTCCGAAGACGTTGATTCCATTCATACGAACCCTTTCAAGGTTCAGAAGTGACGTTGCGTAATAAATTTGGGATGAATATGAATTTGGAAGCGTAAAGGAAAATGTCTTGGTGTTTTATTTAGTAGGCTTACTGCGTTCACGTTTACATTTTATTTTACGTTTGCAGATTTTATTTATTAGATTACAGGTTCACCCATATTTCAATAGCTTGAACATGGCTTTTGAAGTATGGTTAAATTTCCTGAAAATAAACTTTATATTATTATTAAATAGGAGCTTTTGCCCGCGTCTTTTTCCAAGAAAAAATTCTTGCGAATTTCATTAAATATTTACATTATACAGGAACAACGTAGAATATTCGGAATTGGACCAGCAATTCCGGAGATTAGCGCATTCAAATAAACAAATTTTTCAACTTTATAATATCAGTATATAGATTGAATAAGTATAGCTTAATTAAAATATTTAGCTGCAACAGTATGTGCAGCTAAATATTTTTAAGCCATGAAAAAGTGAATAATTATGGAAGAGATAAAAAAATTAAATGATAAATGGATTTAGTTCAATATTGTTGGTTGCCCTTGAGTATAAACATACACTAAGCATCTACAATATTCCATGACTGTGCATTTCTTTTATCATCAGAATTAATGACCCATAGGATATGCAGAGCAGCTGTGATACGAATAACCTTGTGCATTTCCTAATACGAGATAATATTTCAGTTTTCCCGGAAGAAATTACTTTATCTCTGCAAGTCATCAATCATCGCTACCAAATGTGTTGTGATCGACGGAATGTAACGTTTGAGCGTGACTCGTATGACCTTCAAGGATTAAGATTATCTTATAGCTTTTTCCCGTGGCTTTGATTGGTTTGAACGAGAAAGAAAATATTTATGCAATTTCAAATTGTCTAAAATTGTAGGTCTTGGGTTCGATTCCCGCGTCGACCAAAAAGTGTTATTGGGTTTTCTATGAAATTCACAGCTCGGAGTTAAGATTAAAGGTTCGAGCAGACCGGACGTACCACTGAGTTGTAATATATGAAACTGTATGTGACAGGACACACCGCTTGCGTATGCGTGTACACGTCTACGTCTACGCAAGCGGTGTGTCCTGTCACATACAGTTCTATACATTACAACTCAGTGGTACGTGCCCGTCTACGCATACTCGCCCGCTTTTACATGGGACCTAAACATACCAGCGAACTGTGGGTGTACATTGGTATAGGCACCTCTGCCTAACCCTTCGGGAATACAGACATGATAGCATTATGTGTATGTTATAATATTATGCAAACATAGACAACCAAAAGTAGGTACCTACATGAGATACTTACTGCGTGTTCAATTTCTGCAACCTTGATTTAAAAAATGAGAGCGACAAGATGCTGATGTCATCCAAATAAAGAAGGATGCTGCGGAAGGTCACGGCCTCTTAAAAAGTATGATCGATATAACGTTGGGGAAGAGTAAATAATTCGTAGGTATTAAATCGAAATACTGCAGAAGGAAATAAAACGTCTTCTGAAAATTTTAGCATGTGGCGTATTTTCGATTTTCACATATTTTTTAAACTTGTGAATAGCGTGATAATTAATACGGAACCCTTTTTTTATTATGAAACTCATAAATTATTACCCGTCAATAATAAAATATAATAAAAAAAACAGGGTGCCGTGTGTGTGTTTTTTCATTCACGTTCGATTGCGAGCGCGTTTGAATTTTGTATGAGATATTAGGTTTCTCCTAGTGACCACCAGTTGGCGCTATAACTTTTTCCTATACAAAATTCTAACGCGCTCGCAATCCAACGTGAATGAAAAAACTCACACTCGACACCCAGTTTAGTAGTTTTTGAGGTTATAGTATGCTAAGAAACAAAAACACAAATCTCAATCATCAATTTCTCTATATACCTTATATTAATTTAAATCAAAGTTTAAAAAAAGGAATCTCTTCAGAATTTAAGACATAATTTACAACTTTTTGCACATCAATGAACTGTGAACTATTTTGCCTATGTTTATTTATATTGCCAAAGAAAGAAAGTTCTGAACAACTACAATGAAATTTTAAAGTTTTGAATTTTATGTAAAAGCTCAGTAGACTATACTGTACATTTTTACTAGTCTAGTGAGTTTATCTTTTTCTTAATTAAGATCTTAGTGATCTCACTGAGATCTAAATTAAGTCTGATCTGATTAATTGAATCAAGAAGCAAGAGACGATTAACTAAGTTTATAATAATATAATAAACCTGAGGAGTTTTTTGTTTACCTGTTTGTTTAAACTTGCTAATTTCTGGACCAGTCAGATTAGTCAAATCTTTGTATATATGATAGCCAGATTCATGAGGAATAATAGTAGTAATAGTGAGGAATAAATAAATAAATATCTTGGGACAACTCACACACGGCTATCTGATCCCAAGCTAAGCAGAGCTTGTGTTATGGTTACCAGACAACTGATATACATACTTATATAATTTTATAAATATATACATATTATAGATAAATCACACCCAGACACAGAACAAACAATCATGCTCATCACACAAAGTTTGTCCTGGGTGGGAATCGAACCCACGACCTCCGGCTTAGCAGTCAGGGCCACTAACCACTAGACCAACAGGCCCATCAAATCTATAATATAAAAATGAATCGCAAAATGTGTTGGTAAGCGCATAACTCGAGAACGGGTGGACCGATTTCGCTAATTCTTTTTTTAAAATATTCCTTGAAGTACGAGGATGGTTCTTACGGGGAGAAATATAGTAAAAAAAAAAAAACCTGAAAAAGTCTAAAAACAACAATTTTCTATACTCCCATACAAAAGATTTGTGATAATACTTATAATGTCGGTAGGGGTAGGGTAGGGGTTGGGTAGGGGTAGGGTAGGGGTAGGGTAGGGGTAGGGTAGGGGTAGGGTAGGGGTAGGGTAGGGGTAGGGTAGGGGTAGGGTAGGGGTAGGGTAGGGGTAGGGTAGGGGTAGGGTAGGGTAGGGGTAGGGTAGGGGTAGGGTAGGGGTAGGGTAGGGGTAGGGTAGGGGTAGGGTAGGGGTAGGGTAGGGGTAGGGTAGGGGTAGGGTAGGGGTAGGGTAGGGGTAGGGTAGGGGTAGGGTAGGGGTAGGGTAGGGGTAGGGTAGGGGTAGGGTAGGGGTAGGGTAGGGGTAGGGTAGGGGTAGGGTAGGGGTAGGGTAGGGGTAGGGTAGGGGTAGGGTAGGGGTAGGGTAGGGGTAGGGTAGGGGTAGGGTAGGGGTAGGGTAGGGGTAGGGTAGGGGTAGGGTAGGGGTAGGGTAGGGGTAGGGTAGGGGTAGGGTAGGGGTAGGGTAGGGGTAGGGTAGGGGTAGGGTAGGGGTAGGGTAGGGGTAGGGTAGGGGTAGGGTAGGGGTAGGGTAGGGGTAGGGTAGGGGTAGGGTAGGGGTAGGGTAGGGGTAGGGTAGGGGTAGGGTAGGGGTAGGGTAGGGGTAGGGTAGGGGTAGGGTAGGGGTAGGGTAGGGGTAGGGTAGGGGTAGGGTAGGGTAGGGGTAGGGTAGGGGTAGGGTAGGGGTAGGGTAGGGGTAGGGTAGGGTAGGGGTAGGGTAGGGGTAGGGTAGGGGTAGGGTAGGTGTAGGGTAGGGGTAGGGTAGGGTAGGGTAGGGGTAGGGTAGGGGTAGGGTAGGGTAGGGTAGGGGTAGGGTAGGGGTAGGGTAGGGTACGGGTAGGGTAGGGTAGGGTAGGGGTAGGATACCACGCGAACGAAGTCGTGGTGGGTCAGCTAGTAGAATAATAGTAGTAGCAGTAATAATAGAATAGTAGTAGTAATAATATTACGCTACACCCCAAAGGAGAGGAGCAGTAACCAAAGACATACCATAACGAGGGTGTAAAAGAAACCCAAGCAAACGAATTCGTCGGCAGAAGTCTAATGTATAAATATAATTCAAAATGTAAAAAGGGTTGCGTAGACATAAATAATATTACCCATCAAAACGATAAACGTTCCATATCTACCGCAATCTGAATACTAAGTAGGCGACGTTGTACGAGCTAAGTCGCGAATCATCTCTCGGTAAGGGATCCCAGCTTTGCGCATTACAGATGCTGAATGATTAATCGAGAACGGTCTAGATTAATCGAGAAAGATCTAGATTTTTTTTTTCCAAAAAATAAAATGTCTGAACAATCAGCTTAAAGTGCAGTTAATAAAATGGAATGTCTGATCATTATGGGCATCAATCTAGCTTTAAATAAACTGGTGAGGGCTTTTTATAATGTGTTAGCAGAGCGAAATAAAGCATTATATGTGAAACAGGGTGAATAGGAATGCACGGGGGTTAATCAGAACGAACTTTAAATGGGATTTCAGTGTCAAAATAATATAGTTGGTGGCCAGAAAGCACTATTTTTTTTATTAACTCATAACATTCATATTTAGATACATAGGAGAGAAACTGAATTGAACTATAAAACTATGTACTTACAATGTTTGGTATCGTAAATCTCTGTACTAAAAAATCTTGATTTCAAAAATAGAATAATTCAAAATTGTTATAAAGAAAATACCAAACTTTTATCCTGAAAACAACAGGATGAAAAGCTCAGGTAATCCATTAGACAGGACGATGATATCCACATTATCTTTTGAAGAAAAAAGTCTCCAAAAGAAAAAATAGCTTAACGGAATAATGTTTTATTTATCACAAACTTTATTGCACAGAAACTTTATAGGGTATTTAGATCCGACCCGAGACTTTCGTTTCACTTAAAGCCAAGTCACACATAAGTCTTTGTTATACTGACAATTTGAATCCTTTGGTTAAATCAAAAGGATTTTGTTGAAACTAATAGTACTCTGTGGACACATCTCGTATGTGTCCACGATGTTTCGTGTCCGAAAAGGAAAAGTAAACCGAGTTTTGTAAATTTCAGCTGTCCCTCTGCTGAATTGTTGGTTGAAAATTCACGTGAAAGTCACGTTTTGGCAATAAGTTACTGGTTTATAAATATTGGATTGCAAATATAATCTGACATTTGCAAATCAAACTTCGCATAGGTATTTTATAAATGTTAAACATGTAAATAAATCATCAGTCAATCAATGTGTGCTATGTTACAAATGTTATTCATGTTGTATTGTACGTAAAAAAAAAACAATATTTACATTTCATTTCACGAATACAATGGCAAAATTTATGGAACACTCCTTTGTACACATTTAAATATTATATGACCAAATATTTGGTAAAAATAGTTAGTAGCTAGGTAATAGTAGGTAGGTAGGTTAATAAGGTGGTAGTTAGGTAGTTATAAGCTAGCAAGAACTAAATTTCTTTATAATAATCCAAAAGTTTTTTCATAAACAAAATTTGGTTCTAGATTCCGATGTATCTCAGTCGTACATACTTGTATCTAAAATCCTAATATGGCTGCATACTGATGCATACTTAAATTCACGAGAATTCTGTTGAATCTGCTCCCTAAGTGTAAGGATATTAGATTAAAGTTTGTTTCAAGAAGAGTTAGAATCCCCACTATTGACTTTTTCAATACAACAACTCAAGCATTCAATTTTCAACTTTATTCCCTTAGACTTAAACTGCACTGTGGCTGCAAGAATAAGTTTTCAGTCTTGATGTGCTAGCTTTAAAGCTGGGTTTTAAAGGAAAGTGAGTAGCATTTTAAAGCAAAGAATCGATTACTGAGCTTTTGATATGGTTATTGAGAATTTTGCTAGAGAGCACTAAATAATTTATTGGTAAGCCAACATCACTTTATAGCTTTAGGATTTAAGGCGTTGATTGAAACATTGTCGGTAATATTTTAACTTTTCAGGTGAAAATAGCTCAAAAAAGCAAGGTTTGAGGAATGGAAACTTTCTATACAAAATTTTCGTAATACTGTCCATTTCATGAAAACACCAGCTAAGTAAGAACCAAGTAGAGAGGATGAGAGTAATTAAGGAGTTTCTAGTCCATCCTTCTCCATACGAAACTGCCTTTTGGAAGTAGCAACTCTAAATTAAATTCTCTTTTCTTGTATAATATGATATTCTAAAGTACCTTATATTGATCTAATCCTACTACTATTATAAAGGCGAAAGTTTGTATGTATGGATGTATGGATGTATGGATGTTTGTTACTCTTTCACGCTTAAACGGCTGAATGGATCTGGATGAAATTTGGCACAAAGATAGATTATAGTCTGGAATAACACATAGGCTACTTTTTATCCCGGGAAAATGTACGGTACCCGTAGGATAACACATCAACTGTGACGCGGACGAAGTCGCGGGCAGAAGCTAGTTGAAATATAATTTAATTTTGACTTTCATCGCTTTTACCGAGTCTTGGCTTACAGACGAGTAAACATAGTGTAGGTGTAATATTTAAGAAAGGGGGAAAAATAGGCTATTCTTAGCTTCATCGATTTAAATCCATTCTCCAGCCAAAAAGTTTCCTAAAAAACACCACAATGTTATACTAGAATTACAAACTAAAGTAAGAAAGGGGAATGATCACGCTATAATTTCACACCAATTGTGTGCCAACTGACGTCATCAAGGTCCCTTGTTTTGACGAACTAACGAAAGGTTACCGATAACAAATGAGATCATCCGTTATCACACTCGACCCGTCCCATGGGGAGCGATTAAGAGATTATACCCTTATGAACCGGGTAGATAATAAACCCAACTATAACACCAAACTGGAAAAGTAAACATACCTGTAAATTGACCAATCGACCGCTTGTAGGGGAAGGAGTACGTATGTTGCTTGAAATAGAGGTTTTCAGTTGTAGTTTTTGTTTTTATTTGGTAAATAAATACCACCAATACCATCACGCCTGTATTTCTCGATGGGTTAGGCAGAGGAGCACCAACGTAGGTACTGTAGAGGTTTTAATTGAGTGACCCTATGCAACCTTTTATTTATACGCTATGATATGGATGCCGCTTATATTAGTTTAAGAAGTAAGTAGCAGTCAGTCCGTTAGAGATGGGCTGTGGGTCATAGTCTGTTGACTGACAGCCTATCTGTAACGGACGGATTGAACTAATAAAAGAATGATAAATTTGATAACATCTTTGAATAAGTAGCGTTTTGGGTCTCTCCACCGCATAAGCGTTACAGTACACTCACAGTTCGCCGGTATGTTTTTAAGTCCCATGTAATGGGGGGCGAGCATATTACCATTAACCGGGCACATATCCTAACTCTGAGCTGCTACTAAGAAATTTATAGAAAAACCCAATTACACTTTTTACTCGACCAGGGAATCGAACCCAAGACCTCTAGCGTAGCAGCCGCGATTAGGACCACTAGGGTAAATAAATGTAGGTAAATATTAGATAACGTTGTGACACTTACTTGCATCTGGGAAAAATCATTTAACAATTTTTTCTCCCGCAATTTTGTCCGCATAGACTTCAGAATTAAGTCAAAGTCCTAAATTATTCCACGGGACCCAACAGCGAAATGAGGCCTATGAGTTAAGCTAGATCGATACCCATATGTGTGCCAAAATTCAGCTATTTCCTTGTAGCCGCTTAATCGTGAAATAGTAACAAACATCCATCCATTCATCCTGACAAATTTTCTCGTTTATAATGGTGTAAAGGAATAGGATAGTAGGATTTTTCAAAAAGCGGCAGAAACATGAGTGCTCGTACCATTCCATTGATAATGATGAGTATATGGATGTACTTTGATGAGTCTGGACGGGCCTGTTGGTCTAGTGGTTAGTGGCTCTGACTGCTAAGCCGGTGGTCGTGGGTTCGATTCCCACCCAGGACAAACTTTGTGTGATGAGCATGATTGTTTGTTCTGTGTCTGGGTGTGCTCTATCTATAATATGTATGTATTTATAAATTATATAAGTATGTATATCAGTTGTCTGGTTACCATAACACAAGCTCTGCTTAGCTTGGGATCAGATAGCCGTGTGTGAGTTGTCCCAAAATATTTATTTATTATTTATTTACTTTTTTAATATCTTTATTTATTTGGGGATGAGGTACTTCCTCCCTCTCTTGTCTGTACATGAGAGCCTCAAAGTTACCTAAAAATAAATAACAGTTTTAAAGTAAAATAGTTACATTAATCATTAAAAAAGTCAAAAATTAATTGATGCAAACCCTATTTTTCGCAATAACTTTGCTTCGCCAGATGAGGGTGTACTCTGTTCTTCAGGTCTTTGAGATGTAATTAACCCTTTATTTTTCAATAAACTAATAAATGCGTAAAGAATCTATTAATCAAATAATTATGAATAATTTTATCCACGAATTGTATATCCCTGAATTTAATTGTATTGTATGTTTTTATCCGTGTGCTTATGTTATTGTTTTTAATTTTTATAATTCGATGTTGATTAATGTAATTGGACTTGTGCCGTTTTAATTAACTATAAAATAAATAAAATTAGAAATATACAGCGAATTATGAAGAAATATCCGTAGAGACCTATAAATGAGAGACCAAAAAGATTATTGAATGAATTCAACAAATCAAATTCCTATTACGACGAAAGACTTTAGAATTGCGAGAAAAATGAAGTCGGCACATACAAATCGCTGTAGCAACTCGATTACAGATCGCACCATCGCTGATCTAATTCCGTTCATGTCATTTGAGAATTTGCACTTCCGAAGCGGTTCGAGCAAAACAAGATTCGGGTACTTTTTGAGAAAATCCTTCAGGAAATGAGTACAGAGAGAGCTGAATACTGTTTTAAATCAACAACATTATATTATTTGTTTTGTTTAATTATCCTGGCGGACCAAAACGTGCGTACGCTTTTTGTCCGTATGGGCAGGCAGGGACTATAGGACTTTAGGTGCAAGATACCCTACATAATTCTGTTTTTGTTCACGTTTATTTAATCTTTATACACGTGTGCCGGAGTACAATAAAACTCACCGGAATGTCACTTATGAGATCTGTAGTGCGATTCTCTAAAATGCAAACTCGAAAACGAGTCTCACTAAAGTGATCGCGCTCACTTCGATAACGAACCAACTTGACATTGGTTTAGTATTCGTTCGCCGTGGTGACGTCACCGGCGTGATCGTGTTTAACAGAATGCCATTTTGTAATCTCACTGCGGATTCAGCTTTCGAATTACGAAGTGAGGCTTAGAGAATCACACTGCAGTTTGGACTGTCCTGTTAGTCTTGTAGTAAGCGCGACTGCTGAGCGTAGACCTGGGTTCGATTTCCAGGTCGGATGAAATGTTACTAGATTTGCCATTCGTTATTCCCTCTTAAACCATTTTCATGGAATTCATACATTTTAACTTGGAAGAAATAACTAAAAGTGGTTCCTCAAACTAATTCTCACGAGTTTACTCTCTAAAGCTAAGCAGGTTAGAAATTCACCACTTTTGATTGCAGTCTACATAGTAACATTGAAATTCTAGTTTCAAAACTAAGCTCACAGCTCTATAAAGTTAACTCCATAAATGCAATCTCGCTAGTGTGTGTAGAACTAGCTATTGCATGTGGTCTCACTTGCATTGAAAGTATCCAATATCTTACTTCTGTCTCTGATCTATTAAGTGCAAACAAATATTTAAATTTGTGGTTAAAAAGAGATGTAGGAACAATAAAAATATAAACATAATCATTTTACATCTAAATTAATATAATAAAGTTAAGAGGTTTTTGTTTGGTTCAAATGCGGTTATCTCTGGAACTTGCGTTAAACGTGGAACAACTAATTGACATACATTCTGTTCCAATTGACATTACACTATTTCTATTTGACATTCACTTCATTATTTCTGTATTTTTTTTATTTAACTTCAATTTGAGCATTAATGTTTATATAGTTCTGTATCTTAAATTCAAAACTTTAATGTAATTTGTATGCCTATTTGTCGGTAGAATATGGAGGACCTACTATAAATTTAATACCTGTACATGTACAATTACCCATGTTTGCAAATGAATAAATGACTATTGACTATTGACTATTGACTATTGCGGGCGGTTTGGAAAAATATTTTTGTATTTGATAACCAGTTTCATGAAAAATAGTAAGTATAGGTTAGATAACATTAAGCTACAACACACAGGAACGGAGCAGTAGCTAACCAAATACGTAAGATAACGCAAGTTAATAAAACAACGCAGACGAAATAGCGAACGACGTCCACTGCTAGACATAAGCCTCCCCTAAAGATAGCCACAATAACCGGTCCTGCGCTGCCCGCATCCAGCGGTTTCCCGCCACCATTACCAGTTCGTCGATCCACCTCGTAACATTATAAAAATAAAATAAATAAATAATACCAGCCTATAACTGTCCCACTGCAGGGCAAAGGCCTCTTCTCATACAGAGAAGGCACGAGCTTAAATCACCACGCTTGCTCAAGGCGGATTGGCAATTCCAGACTTATATTAATTATAAGTCCAGGTTTCCTCACGATGTTTTTCTTCACCGATGTCAATGATGTCCAAGATAAACTTAGAAAGCACATATGAATTAGAAAAAGTCACATTGGTACTTGCCTGTGACCGGTTGCGAACTCACAACCTCGTACCCGTGTCGTGTGCGTCGATGTCGTGATGGCCAGTGGTTAAGGTACCCGCTTCTCATGCACGTAACATTATCCTCTGAAAAATATCTTCAGAGATAACAGTTTAAACTGCAGCACCTGAAATAAAAATGAAATAGAATATAACGTAACATTCAAGTTGTTCACGGACTGATTCGCACGGCTCGGAATTAATATGCAAAGCTGAATGCCAACCTTTACTTACGGAGATAGTGTGCAGAACATTATATTAACGGTCTTGCTATAGGAATTGTTACTACCTGAGAATATTATAGAACTGCTCTGTGCTGCTTTTTATTCTAGCGTTGTTTTTGTTCCATTTTAGTTTTATAGGTTAATTGAACCTGAATTTCGTTGTGATATTCAGGACTGTTCAATCGTTTCTCGTGGACTCGTCGAGTTTCATTGCGTCGGTGCTTATCTAGTGGGCATTACAGTTGGTTCTTGCTTTCAGGAGTGGCAAGGGTTAGGAATATAGTGCTAGCACAAAAAAAAGGTAAACTGTACCGGTTATTTGCCGATTTGTCACTTGAATCATTGGAACATGTAGAAATAGATACTCTCGCTAGTCGCTCATTTTTTTTATAGCTGGTAAATCATCAAATAACTTTCCCCGCCCTGGGTGGGACGGGAGGGAGTGTCAGACTTTTACTGACTAAAACCCGTCCATGTTCCTTCATGTGCCCTTTGCATTCCGGGGGCGCGGTATCTCTTTCGAACAACCCGCAGCCCCGGCAGCTAGTCGCTATATGTCATACTGGTTAGTATTAAAGGATGCGTCGCGTCGTATGGTGCGCCTTGGATGGCAGGGCTTTATCTAGTTATAAACAATATGCCTCCACCGGCAGCGAGACCTAGATATTCATATCCCGCAGTTTAGCAACGATTTTACTGCGTCCTGACCTATTTTTTAATATTTCTGATATACAGACAAAAGAGGCTCTTTCTTATCATGGCTGCATCGTAAAAAAGTCGTTTTATTAATGTCAGGGAAATATAAACTATATCCGACTTATTACAAAGCAAGGTATATTGAATTAAGAACTTTACTATCGTCGGCATAAGATTCGTAATACAAAAACGTGGCCTATACATAAAGACGGCAAGGGTCCATTAATCCTTTGTAAGATTATTCTGTTTGCAGTTCTCACAATGGGTTCTCTTCATTATCGCTAGCTACCAAGAGTGGCCTGAAAACAAACCTCTAAGACTCTCCACAATGTTGACATGTCATAAACATATTGATGCATTATAGTGTCATACAAGCCAACATGTATTGTTCCGCAAAGTGCAAGTCACTCTAGGGACATTTTGTGTTCACCTGCTTTCATATGCGATGCGGGTTCCACAGTTCATGAACGATAAATTCTTGAGTAAAGTAAGGATAGACTGGAAAAGAAGATAAAATTAGTGTATTATTTGTACCTAATTATATTATTTACTTAAGGTTGCAGAGAGTTGCGACGACTTCTATACTAAAATTAAATGCAAAAGTAACTCTGTCAGTTTGTTTGATGTGCTACCATTTGTTGTAAAAATAAATCTTGGAGGGGGTCAAAATAAGCAATCATAATTTGTTAAGGGAAACTCATCATTTTTCAAGATAGGGATACAAAAATAATATTTATGCCTTAAGATAATAATTATTCCGTTTTTATGTTTCATTCTGGACTTTAGATTTATTCTGAAGTATAAACAGACAGCAAAAAAGCTAGTTTAAAATATAAGAGTACCTACTTGTGTAGGTACTTCCATAGTTACTCAGGTCTTTGTCTATCCAGTGCTAAGAATTCAAATAAAACGTACCATTTTAAAAGAACAGCATCAATTTTCTTTCAATTTTGAATGAAAAATATGTTTCCGTAGCGCTCGTTACTCTCTGAAAAATGTAAAAAATGGTTTCCTATCGACAACATTAATAATATTTTGTCTTTGTTAGTTCCTCGTTTCTTTAGTATTAAATAAACAAATGAAGTGCAATAGGAAGGTATTCGTTCGCACAGAAGATTTTAATTGTGCTACATTCAGTTTAAGATCTGTTTGAAGTCTACGGTGATTATTAACTGGACGTGTTTATTTCATTGAAGCACTATATTTATATTGATTATTACTGACTTTGGTCGCGTGAATTTCGGTTATCATGGTGTTTTATTTGGGTTTGACGCATTTGGTGCACTTCTCAACTTGTACACCATGCTCAAATGGTGAACTTAGCAACTGGTGCACTTCTCATATGGTACACTTCGCAATTGGTGCACTTCTCAGCTGGTGCACTTCGCAAAAGGAGCACTTTTCAAAATGAGTGGAGATTTGGAATAATTGACTAAAAATAAAAGAATCTTTGGTGTTGCGCAGGTAGTTTTCTTAAAAATACAATCAACAAAATAATTTTAATTAAACTCTACATAATCAGCTTAACTCTACATATTTTTTCAAAAATAAAAAAAAGTTTCTCCAATTATTTAAGTAATTTAATTTATAGCTATATACTTAATTACTAAGTAAAAAACATAGGTTTATCTATATTATTTATAACCTGTTTTTGAGAAACAGGTTATGATTTAATTTAAAGCTTTTATTTAATTAGAATCTGTTGCGCAGTAGCGACCCCGCGGACCTGATCTCCCGGGAGAAGTCTTGTTCTTCATCTCTGGCTTGCCTTTATTAGCCGGCCGGAGTGGACACCTCTCTCTTACCCTTATTCCGACAAACTGTGTTCGGGGGAAGGAAGTATTTCAGTAAGGTGCTGGTGGGGATTTTGACCGTACTTGCGGGATTGTCCTGATAGCCTTGAAATACCTCTCTACTCCTCAAGCACCTCAGTCTGTGTCGCCCTCTTGTCGCTACGTCACTACGTGCTAGCGGCCGTTTTAGGGGGCCCATTTATCGAGTGTGCTAGTCACCTCCTGCCATTTTATTTGTTTCATAAAAACATTGATTGGCAGGGGCCATAGTTCTTCCATAGTGTCAGGAAAATAGTCTATTTAAGCCACCCAAACCCATAGCCCTATTCTTTGTTTTCATGTTCTGCAGTAGTCCTGCGCCAGCCGGGAATTGTCCTTGGGTGCATTTGCATAATGCAAGCAGGGATAATTGTGGGCTGGTGTTCCATTTCATTGTAAAGCCATGTAAGGGGCCTCTGCGAGTTGGTTTCGGCTCCTCGTACGCCTTTCAAAGGTCCGGAACCCTAGGGTCCCGAGATACGTAACGACTATGACTAAAAGAAGTACAGTTTAAATTATAATATTATAAAGATGATGATCATTGTTGTAATATGATATTATATCATGTCTTTATTATGATAACTTTTTGCTGTAAATCTAATTTTTTCTTACATAGTTATATTTTTAACACATCAGAGTGACTTTTTTTTTGTATTTTTGAAAAAATAAACATGTTATTCCGATTATGTAGAGTTTAATTAAAATTATTTTGTTGATTGTATTTTTTGTTTATTGTAATTTTTTTACGCAACACCAAAGATTCTTTTATTTATAGTCAATTATTCCAAATCTCCACTCATTTTGAAAAGTGCTCCTTTTGCGAAGTGCACCAGCTGAGAAGTGCACCAATTGCGAAGTGTACCATATGAGAAGTGCACCAGTTGCTAAGTTCACCATTTGAGCATGGTGTACAAGTTGAGAAGTGCACCAAATGCGTCAAACCCTTTTATTTTTTGCGGGGAAAACTAATTATTATTTTAGTCCTTAAATAAAAATAGCATTACTTGCCTCTTACAACAACAGCTGACTAGCAGTGAAAAAATAGGTTCAGCAAAAAACTGCCCAAAATCATTTACCATTGGTTTTGTCTTGTTAGTACCTACTTTTAACCTACCGTTTAAAATTTTATATTTATTTTGCAAAAAAAGCTGTTCATTTTGACTTAACAAACAGACACTTTAATTTCATTGGTATATAAACATGGTCAAGAGTATTTTACATCTGAACGTCAATAATTAAGTTAGAAGAAAAACGACTCTCTACAAAATAAAATAATGCAAAAATACCCAAATCTAGTTCAAATATTACAATATCATTGGCTAAAATAAAATATGGTTCACTTAAATCATTGCTCACATTACTTTGGCAGAAAGCCAGTTCTTTTGAAGGCACCGGGTCTAAGGCAGTGCGTGGGTTATCATGACCGATCGCCTATGACTACTGAATAGTAAAGACGTATTATGTTCCGGTAATGTACCGTACCAATTTTCTCACCGATTTTTTCTTAAGAAAATATGCGGAATATTTCCAAAAAAGTAAATCTAGAAAGAAAGCTAGTAACAGTGCAGGGTACCTAATACAAGTAGTTACCAACTGCAAAAGCTGGTGCAAAACCCACAAATTAAATTTGCTTAACTGCAAACTTAAGTCTACTTACGATACTTGCACAAGCGTTCAAATCTTGAACACAAACTCAACTGCTTGCAATATATTGGGCTTAAACAAGGAACTTAACTTTGCGCAAAACTTGGCGCTACAAAATAATTAAGCGCAAAACCAAAACACGGTGGAGCATCACTCTCGACGGGTCCCGGTGAGAAATATCCGGGCAATATGTTCCCGGGTATATCCGGAATAATCCGGGAACGGAGCGTTGCAATTTGTCGGGGAACCCTACCCCTCTTGGTGGGGCATGCCTGTACATTCAAGAGGGTGGTTGGATAGGCCTTGCTGATACGTGACCATCGTTTTGGTAGACAGTCAAGCTCATTATGCAATGTCACCTTTAAGGGATATCTGTTCCGGGACAGTCTCTTGCTTACTTTGAGTTATACATGTTTGTTTGATAAACAAACACATCAACTTATTCACATTTCGATGTACTGACCCAAAAATCAACTGTTACCTACAAAAATACGCAACAACACGATCAAATGGAGCAACTGATTTCTGGTTTTATTTTTCAGGTTTGGTTTCATAATAAAGGTAGTTCATATTCATGAGTATATTTGCCACCTGAAAATGGCGAGCTTTTTGATATATAATTGCTACTAATAATTACATTATTCGGATTATGTCCGAATATAATATTAATTTTATTCTGTCCAGGAGTGATCAATCAGTCAGCCGTCCCTCTTTAATCTTCGTTCCACTCTGATTGCACTTATAATAATTACTCATAAGAAATGTAACCATGTATCAAGTAGTAATAATAATTACGTATTTTTACCTACATCGAGGCCCAGGAGACGTGACGTCATTTATGTAGTCTTTTATGACGTAAGAGCTAGCCTGTAGTCATTAATAGCCAGTGATATAGACGAGGGTGATATCTTTAATACCGTCCGAATATAGGGATACTAATTAAAACTTTGCTTCAAATGGTTCAGAGGCATTAAATGTTCACCGTAACTTCAAATTTTTAGATTCATTTTAAAAATATTTAAAAAAAAGAATCTGGTTTCGAAAAATGACTAAAAGATATTAAAATTGTACCATCGCTAACCGGTATTAATGCAAATATTTACACGAATTATTTAAGTGAACTGTATATTTAGTGATCAACAAAACACGGTCATAGTCCATCAAGTCTGTACAATGCCCTCATGCGGTATTGCACGTACCGTCGGCCATCGGAATTAAAAAATGTTGAGCTTTTTATTGGAAATTACTGTTCTGATACATCGAACGTAGAGCGATGCGAAGCTTGAATTGTTCTCGCATTACAGACCCACATTTTTATTTTAATAAAGGTGTATGAATTCGGATTTTTGTCTCAATTATTATAATAAAGCTCAAGCTTAATTTTCAGTGATCATAAAATTTGTTTATAATTTTATTTCATAGTGGTTAAAACGGTTTGTGCTTTACACATTCATAATATTAAATTAATATACCTATACAAACTATTGTAAAAGAATTTTCTTATATTGAGTATGTGTGGAGATTTTTTGGTCCATTCTTTACCATACAAATCGACTTTTTGAAAGGGGTTAGATTCAATTATGTTTTTTTGTGTCAATGACGTATAAAAATGCCTTTTTAGGGTCTAGTTGAAATATGTGATTTGACTTTGACTTTGGGTTAGACTAATCGAGTTTATGATAGGTATTTAAAATCTTGAATGAACAACAAACGGTAAATTAAAATAGTCTCTAAAATTTCTCTCATGAAATGTTCAAATCTTCAAACTTGTCAATAATTTTGGCAAATTACGCTAACGAAACTTTCAGATAAAATATTATACAAGTTAAAATGGGTAATTAAGTAGTATAATTATTCATAATGTCTATTGGGTAGAGGAAGAGAGGGGAATATACTTACTGTACGTTAGTATTATTCTAATTTAGTTTAGCTACGAGGTACCTAGGTGAGGTTTAGGTATTAGTTAGTTGTTTGCCTAAGAACCAGCCCACGGCAAAGCCAAAACGGAGGTTATTATTTTAGCAGGCTATGTATATACCTATGTGTGTATGTACCACCTGAACTATTTGTAGTATTTAAAAAAAAAATGAGGTATACTGACTGAATGAGCTAACCCGAAATTAGGGTGACATGCACCTTTTTTTTTGGTACGCGGTGGAAATCCTCATGGACTTCCTCCGTCATGGGGAGTGACGGAGGGGCATGCCGGACTCTTACCGGCTAAAACCACCGCGGTGTTCCACCTCTGCCCATGGCCGAGGGTGCGGGATTCGCATAAGCATTCACCGCTCCCCCGACAGGCCTCGACCCGCTGTACCTTAGCAGATCCCTCCTCCCCGTGCAGCCATTCCAATAATGGCCGCACCCACTCTAGATTCCAGAAGAATTTCAGGTCCTCAGATAGAGACTTTGTTAAATGCTTTCCAGTTCGATTTTTGTGCTAGCCTTGTTTTAGAAGTATTTTTTACGATCAAATAGACGTTAATGAATACCTAAAAATAATTAAAAGACATGCAGTACCGAAGATAAAAAGAACATGAAGAAAGAAAGAAAAACCATTTATTCCCATTAACACAAAAATAAAATTAAAAAATAACAAAAACAATAATCTAGGTCTAAGCGCCACTACCGCGCGAAAAGGCTGACGCTCAGCATAAAGCCGTAGCCCGTTCACGAAGCACGGAACCACAGCGCTGGTTTCCAGCGTCAGCCGGCGTGTCGCACCACACACACACAACAACATTGGCTTTAACATTCCATAAGTCAATCACGAAGCTTATGGTAATTTTAAAATTAACAAATTACTAGCAGAAAGCTTCTAAAAACCTTATTGTAAATGAAAAAGAACAAAATCTTAACAACAACGTACCGTACAGATAAAGTCCTTAAAATATTCTAGGTGCTCCCAAGCTCAAGTACTAAGTACGTACCTAAATATTCAAGAAGTATAAATTATTTAAGTTTTTGTGGCGAAAGATTTAAATTAATTCATAAAACAAATCTAAGAAGAAAAACGTCAAGAAAAGCCTTAAGGCGTCTCGCTTGAGTGTTTTTAATCAAACTCCGGTTTCGGGAAGTTGGGGTTCGCAATGTTTTGCTACAACCCGTTACGTTCAATTTCTGCTCTCTTGGACACGTTTTTGTCGCAAAAAGTTACACCACCTAAACCCTGTTTTATTATGGATGATTGAGTAATTTATAATTTACCTACAACCTATATATTTGTGTATAAAGTTAACTGACGTGTTCTAGTTATTTTATTAAAATATTTTGCCCTTGTTTTAGGTCAACACATATCGTTATTGCCATTAGGGACGACTAAAAAACCAACAGGCAAATTTTTCAACCTTGATCTGCCGAAAAAAGGGAAAAATTAAAATAAATCCTACAAGAAATTCTACTTGTTCTGAAGTTAGAATAGTGTTCTGAGTGCGCTGGCAAAGTTTACGGATAGATGTCCCTTACACCCCGTATATTTCCTAGTATCATCTCGGAATTGCATACAGCTCCTTGATAATACATTCATTTCACAGGAAATGTGTCTATCAAAGATCCTTTGAATCATTATTTTAAACATTTCCTAAACAGGATCAGGATTCCATATATTTCCTAGGAATTCTGTAAAACTCCGAGGGTTCGTACATTTCCGGTAACATACCCACCCGCTAATATTTTAATGGTTGTTTTTCCGAGGCAGACCGATTTGCACTCAGTAGTAGGTAGATACTATTTAAACAGAAGTAAACTTAAAAAATATAAATGTAGTTTACACCATTCTTCATCATAATCATCATCACATTAGCCGCAGGACGTCCACTACTGGCCATAGGCCTCCCCAGTAGATTTCCAAAAGAATAAGGAATAAATGGTAGGTTAAGAATTTCCACAAATGTTAATCTACGGTAGATTATTAAAAAAAAAAATACAAGTACCTATATTGTTTTAAAAATCGAATGTACGACCAAAACCAAAATCATTACATACACAACCATTAAAATTTTAAGGTAAAAAAAAAGTTTGTACTTATGACTATCGATTGATTTGAAACGTCAAAGTATCTGAAGTTTTTGTTAATAAAATTGACCATCGATCTTTTAAACCATTTTGTCATGATTGATTCTAATAGACGATTATACCAACGTTGTTGCCTGAAAAAGTAAATGTTGCGAGACGATGTTCTTTTGTTTACGATGATTATGGAATTTTGGATGTTCCCATATGAAGCAGTCCCCGTATGAAGAAAACTTGTTGAGCAACTTCGTGTACCAGTGAATACTGGGATTAAGCTGCATAGGGTTAACACGAAAAACAAATAAACGGTACTAACTGGTAACCGGTCATGATTCTACATAAACTTAATGAAACGCACAAAGCAAAATTCCTATAGGAAAGTGTAGTATTTGACTGGACTTATTGAAATGAATGGGAATATCTCATGATCCTCAATCAACGTCCCTACAATCCCATTAACGCTAGGTACATACTGCTATTCGGTCTTGTTTTATCTAATTATTCCAGGTTTATTCGCAGTGCGAATTTCGAAACAAACCTTATTAAGTAATCTAGTCTAGGATTTATGATGCAATTTTGCTGCGATGTGTAGGATTAAGATAATTGTGATCTGTTTGACTGTCTGGAAAAAACATATGTGAAATAGAATTGGTAAACTATAATTTATTTCTAAGTAGGTATATGGTTAATAATGGTTTAAAAAAAAAACATTTGACACACATAATTATGTAGTGTGCATTAGCAAACTGCCCCGGCGTCGAGCATTCCGACATTTTCGGTAAATTTTCCAAAAAAAAAAAACATAATAGTACTTCTCCGGAAAATTACGAACACAATAAAAAATATTCAGCCAAATCGGTCCAGCCGTTCTCGAGTTTGAGCTCAGCAACACGTAAAGACAATCATTTTTATTTATATAAAGACGAAATATAAATAAATAAAATAAACTACCATTGTAGTGTATAAAAGTCACAAGTTACAACTAATATTAATTTTCTTGACAGTAGATAGACATACCCTTCACAAACATTATGTACTCAGCTACTCAGTGGATACGCACCTTATTACGACAGCTGTTAAATTTGTATAACAATATAATGTGTCAACTTTATTAAACAGAACACAGGCCGAGAAAATATGTCAATTTTGACATTTTTTGTCAAAAATGTCGAGTTGTCAGTTTTATTTTTGAATGCGGTCCTGTATATTACAAAGACAAAACTTGAATTACTTATTCAATTCATCACAAATGCACATTCTTACGGCAAACATAATTGGATTACCTACACTAAAAATCTCTCCAAGTCAGCATCCCTTATATTATCCAAAATTCCCTTCTTTATTTAGTTAAGTCGACAATACAAAAAGTCGGCCCTTGGGTGACTACATAAAACACCTGAGGACCCTTTCTGAATGTCAATAGCCGTGGCCCTCCCAAATATAATTCAGGGACAATAAGGATTCCTCTCTACAATAGAGTTATAATATGACATACTTCAGGAGGCTTTTCTCGTATATTTTGGATAAGTGTGACTTGACTTGTTATCTGATGTCAACGTAATTTGACATTTTAAGAAGTATTTTGGTCAAAATATTTAGAAAATCTCAACAATTAAGTAGTAAGAGATTACCATAGTGTACTACCGTAGTGGCAAACAAGCCGACTTATCACCTGATGGTCACCGCTGCCTATAGACATCTGCAATACTAGAGGCCATGCAAATGCGTTGCCATCCCAGAGACATCAATCAGACAAAACTCATCAACTAAGCTAACGTACCTATTTAAGTTACCTAACTTGAGCTAGAAGTCAGGTCAAACTCACGACCTCTCGGTTGCCAGCTCGCACGTCAATTCATTCTTAGTTTGTTGTTAGTTAATGACTAAACAGTAGGTAAGTAGTTTATAGTCAAGAACGGATTTTACGACAGGGCCGAATTAAGGAGGTCTTTGAATTCCACAGAGGCGAACTCGCGGGCAAAAGCTAGTACAATATAAAAGCTCCAAAAAATTAATAGGTACCTAGTTAAGGTACCTATCATTCTACTAAACCATTATACAAAATTGTACCCATTTATCTAATACAGCTAGAATCTAGTTCAAAGTCCATAATCTTAATGAGAAAATCTGAGATAAAAGCAAAAAATAAAGACGTCGCTCATCGAACGTTGTTTACTTTCCGTCTAATAGCAGTGTCGCAAACAAAGTAACAACCTTTCTCTATATGTTGGTTGCTGATAACAGCGTTATTACTTCACAATAAAGTCGACAATTGCGTGCACTGCAGCTAAATTAACTTCCTAAAAGTTAGCGAGCGAGTAGAGATAGGAAACTTGAAATAGTACTCGGTAATGTTGGGTGCAGCTCTGAAAGTATATTTATCGGTATTTGATATAGAGTATTTGGTAACTGCCTCGTTGGCCTAGCGGTCCTAAGCGCGACTGCTACGCTAGAGGTCTTGGGTTCGATTCCCAGGTCGAGCAAAAAGTGTTATTGGGTTTTTCTATCAATTTCTCAGTAGCAGTTTGGATTTGTGTCCGATTAATGGCAATATCCTCGCCCCACATGGGACCTAAATATACCGGCGAACTGTGGGTGTACATTGGTACACCTCTGCCTAACCCTTCGGGGAATACAGGCGTGGTGGTATATTTATATATTTTTTTATATAGAGTTTATGACCATGTTCTACAGTAGGGTACTGTCACTTGAATAATAGTGCATTATAATCTATCCACCTATATAAATAAAAACTAATGGCTAAATGTGTTGTTAAGCGCAAAACTCGAAAACGGCTTGACCAATTTGTCTGATTCGTTTTAGTTGTTTTCGTAATTTCCCGAAAAAGGTTTAGACATATTATGTAATAAATAATTTTGGAAGACTCACCGGAAAAGTCGGAAATTTGCGCCCGTGCAAAACTGGAGCGAGTCGCTAATATATAATAACAGTTTTGTACATAAGAAATTGTAGTTTTATAGTGTAGGAACTATTAAACCACTATTTCAATTTTATCAACATGAACCTATGTTCATCATCTGCTTAGCCTTTTCCCAACTATGTTGAGGTCGGCTTCCAGTCGAACCGTATGCAGCTGAATATCAAAACATGAACCTATATTAATGTTGAAAATTGTAAGTTGCTTTTCCAAAATTTCACTACCTTAACATTACTCTATTAAGAACCCGGGTAGCAAAAATACAAAACTCCTTGTCACCAAAACCAACAAACTCATGTTTTCTCATTAACATTGTACCTACACACACATGTTAACATTTCATACGTTTTCTGTTTTGAGTTGCGAACAGTACCCTCGAAATTCACGATGCACGAACATCAGGAAACATAAATTACAAGGCTTGTCGCATGAACTTCATTTCTCCATTAGTAGGGTCATGCTACCTTTGCTAAATTACTCTGATGATGGATTGCGTGAAACAGTCCATTACAAATTATAGCACCTTGGCGCACACTTGCCAAGTTACTGGGTACTTCATATAAATTAAAGGAAATTACTTGGCCGGAAATTTTGCAAGGTTTTCGTTATATTATACTTTCACTAAGAAGGACGGCGAGACAAAAGATCCAGCTCATTAGTGAAATTCAAAAGATTCTTGGAAATCTAGGTACTTTCCAAAAAGCTTTGAATTTTTGGAACATAAAATAGTAATAAAGTTCTGAAAGATTTCTAGAAATGTTGCCTAAGTACTAATGAAATAATTATAAGGGAATGAATTAACCAAGTTTCCTTTCAAATTAAATACTAATTCGAAACTGAATGAACTGTTTAAATAATTATAAAAGTAAAAATTACTACGGTGTTTTCTAAAACTATTTAAGTAAATGACGTAGTAAGTATTTAATTGATATTTAATTTACTTATTTTAGTTAAACAATAAATTGGTTCGAGTTTAAAAATCACTAGCATAGTTACCACCTTGAATTACACGTGTCCCTTCGTCCAGCATACTCACCATGGAATCCTGATATTTCATGAATGTCAAAAAACTGTTCTGAAATAGTGCTAAATAGTGCCCAAAGGAAAAAAATAGTGCTCTTGTACTTGCGAAGTTATAGCCATAGTTCGATGAGTATGCTGGACGAAGGTTTCGCCCAGCATACTCACCTCCGTCCGGAGAATCTGTATACGCTTCAAACATAATTCATACTTCAAAAAATAGTTCCCAAATAGTGCCAAACGGTGCCCAAAAAGAAAAAACAGTGCTCGAATAACTTCGGAGTTATAGGCTTCGTTCAGTGAGTATGCTGGGCGTAGGTTCTACGCCCAGCATACTCACCTCAGTGCGCGAATATCGAACGAGCTATAGGTACAATTTACGTCTCAAAAAATTGTGCTTGAAATAGTGCCCAATATCAGTCCAATTTTTGCTTGACTTTTGACTTAGAAAACCATTAAATTTTAATGTAAACTTCTACATACTAACGTAAAATGGGGTACAGTCGTCGACACATGTTTTTGGACAAAAATATTAAACTTTCTAATTGTAGACTTCATGTTATTGGAAATAATTATGGTATTTTCTCACATGTCAAAAACTTTCGATTAAATGCATTATTATATATTTTATAAATAATAATAAATGAATGAAACTTTAAGCGTAAATGAAGTCTATTACTTCATTGCATTGTGTGTTTGTCTGAATAAAAACAGTCATTTGCAGCCAATAAAATTAATATCTTGAAAAATTGTAAAAAGGAAATTATGTAGTCAAACTCAAAAGCCGGCGTTATTATAATGATGTGCGACGAAGTAAACAAACAAAGAAACTGAGAAGCGCTTGTTCGTTTCGATTGCTTTGTGACACAAAATGGACCCTTATCACCTTCAAAATACAGATCAGTCTTGTCTAATAATCGTAAGATGTTAGGGCAGCGCCATCTAGTATTTAAACATAAACATATTCATTTGCGTCGCGGGCGCCGCGCGTCGTAAGCCCCATACCTATTGACCGTACGTGCATCCATTACTGCCACACTATATTGAACTTTATCACATGAGGAATACAGGTCAATTCCGTAAACGTTGTGGTACCGTCCTTGATCCGGAAAACGATTATTTTGAATAATTTTGTCAGTTGTAATGTAAGCATTAATAACAGCAACTTTATTTTTCATGCATGATTTACTTCATTTGATATCTTAATCCTTCAAGCGCCGTGATCTAGACAAAATATATAAAATCATTGTTCCTAGCTACCGGGGTCCCATGCGACGCGCGAAGGCTTAATCATATTATTATAAAGTATTATTAAAATAATGTGTAACTAATAATATTGCGATTCTAAAGTAAATACTCCCTTACATAGACAATTAATAATTTACACAAGACAAAAATTGTTAGAAAGAAAGTTAATAATATTGTATTCGACTGTACTCAATGTAATGTATGTAGAAGTTTACAATCAAATTTAATGGTTTTCTAGGTCAAAAGTCAAGCAAAAATTGGACTGATATTGGGCACTATTTCAAGCACAATTTTTTGAGACGTAAATTGTACCTATAGCTCGTTCGATATTCGCGCACTGAGGTGAGTATGCTGGGCGTAGAACCTACGCCCAGCATACTCACTGAACGAAGCCTATAACTCCGAAGTTATTCGAGCACTGTTTTTTCTTTTTGGGCACCGTTTGGCACTATTTGGGAACTATTTTTTGAAGTATGAATTATGTTTGAAGCGTATACAGATTCTCCGGACGGAGGTGAGTATGCTGGGCGAAACCTTCGTCCAGCATACTCATCGAACTATGGCTATAACTTCGCAAGTACAAGAGCACTATTTTTTTCCTTTGGGCACTATTTAGCACTATTTCAGAACAGTTTTTTGACATTCATGAAATATCAGGATTCCATGGTGAGTATGCTGGACGAAGGGACACAATTACACGAGGATGCAAAACTGCACCTTGTTATAGCGTCTTCGCACACGACCGGTAATCGGCCCGATTTTTGACAGTTACTTCTCACCAATGAAGAAAACTGTCAAAAGTCGGCCCGATAATAATTGGTCATCAATTATCGGTTGTGTGCGGAGACGCTTAAAGAAATACGGCATGGACGCTTAAAGAAATACGGCATGGATATAAAATCAACATAAAAAAACCCTTGAAAAGCACCTATTCTTATGATCTTTTATTTAGAAGATAAAAATAACAACACCAATCAAAAGCACGAGTAGTTTCTACCTAGAAAAGCTTGCAAAAATAAATACGTAGGTACACTAAACAAAAATTTAAAACTTCAAGTAAAAATTATTCTCAGTTCAGTATTTACAAAGAAATAGCACCACAACAGCCAGATTCTAGATCTTTCGGTGTAATAAAACTTGTATAAACATACAGTAATGGTTAAGTATAACTTTACATTGTTGGCAGCCTTACATGCGTAAGGGAATAAGTAATAGGGATGAACGAAGCATATAGCGTAACGGGTCTTTGGACAATGCGGACTTCACAAGTAGGTTCACGTGGTAGAATATTGAATTACTTATGTTTACAATGGATAATAAAACGTTTATAAAATATTTACAAAAGGCTTACGTTGCTATTGAACTGAACGTTTTATGGTATAAAATATTGTTTTGGTTTTCTTTCAATATATGCACATGATTGTATTGAAAAATCTGGACAACTAAGACACTGAGGTGCTTTTGAAAACCTATGTGGGAGGCCTATGTCGAGCAGTCGAAGTCTTACGGCTGATATGATGAAGATACTAAGCTGGACATTAAGAGTTCGGCCGTAGTAATATACACTTTGTGATAAATTCAAGTACCTTATCTGCCTACAACGGTGAAAAAGATACAGCTCTGTGACAGACAAACGCATGTAGGGACAGATAGACAGCAAAGCCATAGTGATAAGTTTCCATTAGGAACCCTCAGGTGCCTACGGAACACTTAGATACCGAACTCTAAAAACCCCTAACATGGAAATGGCCATTGCGTACCAAGTAAATTGACTGCAAAACACATTTATGGATATTATCTAACACCATTTTCCTGATAAAAGGATGACGTTTTAAAATAGCCTGTAACTATCTGTTCTAGTTACACACGCTCAAGAAATTACACACAAATGACTAATTAAACACCACAAAACAAACACAACGTCACGAAAATACGAGGAAACCAAGACTTAAACGAAATGTAAACAGAGAACAAAGTTTCTAAAGCCAAATTGGCGCACCACGTTAAATCGGATATGGCGGTGTGGCTTCACTATCCTACTGAAAGCTTTTATCTGCCATTGAGCTAAGAAACTTAGGAAAGTGCATTGGGAATTTGAAACTAATTTACATAATATGGCAATATTAAACACGTTGGCGTGACATGGCAATTTTAACTAAGGTTGACGTGTCATGGCAAAAAAACCACTGCTGAAGTGACACGATAATATTGACCGCAACATTATTGTCGCAACATGGCAAGAATAACCTCAGTTGATATGTCAAATGTTATTATTATTATCATTTATTTACCCAGACTACAAATGAGGTCCACTGTGTTAGTAACAATTTCTTACTCCACGTTAGTATTTAATAACTATAACAGACCTGGTTCGATCAGCTAATGCCCTCACAAGCGGGTTATCGAGTGGGGCCCGGGCAGCTATCAAGTGCAGCGAGATGTTGGGACTGGCACGCCACCTGCGAAGTAACGAGGAAGATTTCTTGCGCCATACTGCGTCAAAGCCGCGCATCGGCAAACATCGCCGACGTACTGCAGAAGCATGGCAGTCGCAACAGTAGTAACAACATAGTTATATTAACCATTGTAGATGTGATATTGCAATACTACATACTGACTATAGACAGGCAATATTTACCGCTGTGTAAAGTGAAATGGCAATACTAACCACTTTAACATAAAAATAAATGAAAGGCCCCAGCAACGACCTAATCCGAGGTCTATAGTTCACCGGCGGTGTCCTGCCTTTAGCATGTAGTCATATAGATATAACTTTTTATGCCCTGTCTTTATGAAGGCCTTTCAGAAAAGTCCGGACAAGCCACCGACAAATTTTCAAGGTTGACCTTTGCGATTCTTTAACGAAAAATAGAAATAAGCCGAAACAAAAAAAAACACAGATTTTTAATACATACATGCATAAACTCACGCTTTTTTCCCATGAGGTTAAGTATTTTTACAGTGGTTTAAATTGAAATTTCAAAATTTATAGAATTTGACCGTCATAATTGACCTAATAATGAAAAAAGAAAGATTTTTTATAACATTAATCCATCAATAAAGGATGATTCCAATGTATTTATTTTTCCTAAGTCAATGTTTCCTTTACAAACAATGTTCGTGAGAAGTGAGCCACAAGCTTTCTATTGGACGACGGATTATCCTCTGATTGGAATTTACTCACTTGTATCATAATCTGGTTGCTGCCGTATTATTTTTGATTTTTGAGTAGATGGTAAAGAGATTTGCAAAAAAAAAGAGGGCTTTTAAGAACAAGCAAACAAACAATGACTGAAAACATGACTTTTGTACAATTCCACTTAAAATAATACAACTTTGTTAATAGTTAACTAGTGATCTATTTGATAACAAACACAATTAAATTAAACCAATATTATTAACAAAATTATTATTTAAATTATGTATTGTTCAACACAACCTGTTTGATATTAAAATATTAATTTGTTTCAGTCATAAATGCTAGGATAAATTTATTAATGAATCATAATTGATGAAATATAATAAATGAACGCGTTTTATCCAACGCTGTCATGATTAAATTTTGCTTTGTTTTAACATCTTTGATATTTTGAACATTCATGAATTAACAACGAATTGTTAACAAAGCTAGGATTGAGTATTAAGGAAATTAAACTACATTTATCTATTTTTAATTGAGAGGTACAAGTTGACAGCTAACACAAGCAACGAATTCATTAAAGTGATGGCACGAAACACAATCATCATTAGTAACATTTCGTCGACACGCAATCAACTGGATAAACACAAACCAATCTACTGTGATCGATTTGAAAATCCTCAAATCGAGGCACAGCATTATCTTTAATTTTCATCTCTATAACGATAGGGGTAAGGTTCTAAATATTGAAATCGGACGTTGTCATAACGATATGGAAAATTTTAGCACCTGGACTGTTGTGTGTGTGTTCAATATTCGCCAAACGTGTTTCAATTGTGCTCTCTCATTGCTAAGAACAAAATAAGTGATGGAAATTGTTTACGTTTGGTGCAGTAGTATTTGAATAGGTAGACCTAGGTCTGTTAGTACGGTAGCTAGGTTTGTAGGTACCTATTATATTTGAGGTTATTGCAGAACGGCGCAGTGGGCTCTTTTCTCTATTAACTTTTTAACACTGTCTAACAATAAAATACTTGATTGGTTTGTAATACATAACCGTAGAAAGTAGAGGTTTTTTCAAAAAATGACACTGTTGGTAACACACACTATTTTCGAGTGTGCTATGAGTCATAGCACACTCGAAAATAGTCAAGTAGGTATCTAGTAACATTATGTCATAGCCTATGACATAATATTACTAGATACCTACTTGACTTCAACGTAGATGAAGTCGAGGGCAGAAGGTAGATGTATAAATGTACAAACAAACAAAAAATGTATAAATATCAACAATCTATTTTCCATCGTAGTATAATAAAGCTGAAGCTGTTAATTTGTATTTAAATATTTGAACCCGCTTATTTCTAGTGCGATTCTAAAAATTATTTCTCTAAATAGGAAGCTAAGTTATGACTGGTATTGGCTATTTTTTATTGTCAAAGAAATTACGGATTCTTAAGATAAAACCGTCGCATGCAAAAGCTAGTAACAAATAAACGGGCTTAAATTTTTTCGGTAACGGCAAACATGATAGTTGTTTTTAGGCATATTTGAATGTAAATCCTTGCCATCTCATACAACGGTAATGTAGGCATTTATCTGATAGAGAGATATAACGAAACATTCCTCTACAAAAAGAAAACAAAAGAAACGCTCTAGACCTTTTGTTAAAAGAAACCTTAAAAGCTTTTTTACAACGTCCAGGAGTACCTCCGAGTTGTCGTTGAAACGTAATAAAAAGGTACTTAGGTACTTTGTGACAGCGAATAATAAAAATTATGTTACTCTTCGTAAAGGAAAGAAGGTAGCCCGAAACTATTTTAGGTAATTTGTGAATACGTAAAATCTATGTCACGTGCTTGTAGTAGCTACTTCGTCCTTTTATAAGGAGGTGAGGGTCAAAACACACTGACAGCACTTTAATATTTTATAGATTAAAAGTAGTGAAAGTAAGGGTGCTCGCACACGATCAACTTTACTGATCCTTTTACAATCTTCTTAAGCTAAATTCTATACAAAAATGCTGTAAGCAGTTGTATTGAGTAACACATATTACAGAGGATTGCTACTGTTAGTAACTTGAAGAAAGGCATCTTGATTTGTGTTCTCGTAATAAATCTCGAAGTTCAAAATCAATCCCATATCAGCGATAAGCAATTTAAACTTGTATTTTTGGCAGTTTAAGACTGAAATTTAAATACAATTGTTCTTAAAATAAGGAACTTGCTCTCTGAAGTGGATGTTCTAAGCTTCTTACAAAAATTACTGGTCACTGTCCCCTGGATGACGTGTATGGTAACCCCACATAATACAAGGCGTTGATTTGCATCCTCGTCAAATTCAAGGAGTTAACTATGCTCGTGGTTCTTAACACGAATCAATAATAAAATAAACAGGTTTTGAAAAAAAAATTGACTTGATTTTCAAATTCGAGCTAGCCATCTCGCCAGAGGGTTTAGGCGCTATGTACACATTGATATAGCCGAGCGACAACTCTGCCTACCGCATACGCAAATGGGCGATTCTGAATTTTGCAAGAGGAGTATTCTGGAATACTGTTATTTGATAGTTGCAACTAAAAAAAACAAGTATTTATTAGATCATAATTATATTTAATTACTTCTATTTTTTTATGACAAGCTCCTAAAATTTGTCGAGCATGCAAATCAACAGCTTGTATACAAAACAAATAAATGCAGAACCGTATAACGCGGAACTAAGAGCCATAGGGAAGGGTAAAGCTTTATCTGATTATTAAAGGGGCCTCCTCTTAAAAGCAAGCTAACATTTTCCATGATAGAGAATGTGCCATTTTCCACCGTCATTTTAAAAAGGCTCTGTTCCCGTGTTACGGCTATTCTCCGAATTTTTGAAAGCGTTCATTTGTATCTACCTTCTAACTAGTAAACATTCCAAAGCTTTGACATTAAAAAGTTAATCCTATAAGCTTACAAGTACTGAAATATTGTATTGTATTGTTGTTGTGTTGTTATGTGTTGTGACTTTGAACTAAAATTGAATTGTTCATGATGAGTTAGGTTAACGATCTGAATTGTATGTATGTGCCACATTATTTTAATTATAATTATTAATTATAAGAAAGGGGGTTTGGGAAACTATTATTCAATTCACACCAATAGTAGTTTTAATTTCGCTTTTTTTATCTCTATTACGGTATTTTCATGTTTAGTTAGCAAAAGTGAATAAAAATATTCATGCATCTTCCCTTTTGCGATTGAGAGGATGTAGCGGTTAATTGTTTTCTTGACCCGAGATATCGCTGCCAGACCTCAGCTGTAGTAGGGGCCGTAAGATAGTAGGAGCTGTAGGTACGGGGAGTTCACAACAAAAATGTTTAATTTATTCACGTCATACTTTTTCTGCTTCAACACATTAAAACAACAACAAAAGACTTTGCAAGTGCAAATGGTAACTTCATGAAATAATCTTGTACTACTGAGTACCGGTAACACTATCTCATACTTACAGGGTAAGTAATCCATTAAAAACTTTACTGCAGCTTACTTTAAGTAAATAAAAACCCAGTTTTCAAAGTGGAAGCTAATTTTAAATTCATAATTTGCACTTCTTCCGTTTCTAACTTAACTTACTTAATTAAGTTCGGTCAACTTACTTATAATTTAAAAGTTTGTAAAGAAAAAAGAACTTTAAGATTTCTGGCTCTGTTGGAAATTCCATTAACATGGCCAATAAGGACGCAAGCGCAGCAAGTACGGTAATCGTTTACTCTTAAATATAGGATGGATCTCACAAAGATATTACGTGACTATCCTTTTAATGGAAACTGCTAAGGGGATAGTCGGAAAACTAAACAATGTTACTTGCTTCTATTCTGCATATTTATTTTAATAAATCTGCTAACTGAGTAAAGAACACACCAGAAAAAAACATAACACGTTACAAAATATGAGTGTAGAGAGTACCAATCACTTCACATACTTTTTATGGCCTGTCAAAATGCGATTCTTCCACATATTTTGTATAACAATAGGGTGCTGTGACGTCAATCATTTGCCAACTCATTTGCCAATTTAATTATTTCAAAGATAATATTACAATGAAATAGTTTTTAAAGAAGTTTTTCCTTAGCATTATTAGTTAAGAATGTTCTCGTATAATTCTCATATAATAGCTACTTATATCATACTCATGGAAGGTCTCAGGGGATTTCATCAACAATATTCATCGCTCTTGGCAGATAGATTGCAGATCGTATAGTATGGTGTTATTAATTCACAGGTAGATGCTACTCACCCCACTTTATCATCTCTCACGATACTCTAGGGAAATGTCCTCCCTATACGTTACTTGCACAAGATTATGTTGGATGGCCATAAAGCATAAACAAGAGTGAAAAGGTACATAGGTAAAAAAGGATGAAATGAAAAAGTCTCTGCTATGCTTTTGAATTAAGAATAGACGAATATTCATTTAAAAAAGAACTAAAGAATGTTTAAAAATAGAACGCACTACGTCTGTCAAAGATATCAGGTTCCAAAAGATTCCAAATTTAAAAAAGTAACTAATGAAATTTGCATTTTGTTGATTAAGTATAATTGAAAAGTTAGTCTAACGAAGCAATTTCAACAGACTAAGGTTTATGGTTATGATGATTTCCCACACAAAACTATCGCAATAACTTTACTTTGACGATAACTTTGGCGACACCGTTCAGTCGGAAGTTTGTGGTAAACCAAAGTGCAGTCAGGAAATGGCTATATCCTTTAGAATGCACTTTGCGCTGACTAAGCTCGGATAAACTTCGGTATACTAGTCAATTTGATTCTACCTTGCATTTGTTTTTATTCTTCTCACGGTCTTTTTTTCCTGTGGGTTGACTTGATTTTAGACTTGGTTTTTGACTGTTTTATAAATATAATTTTAATTTCATGTGACTGTAAAAGAAACCTGAACCTTGGACTAACTATCGGTTAATCAAATCTTTTATATTATATCATTGTAAGCAAAAAAAACTTGATACGGCCCCCTACTTGGAATTTCAGGTAGGAAATAAATAGTAGTAGTAGCAAGTAGGTGTGGTAGTTTGTTAACAGCATTGAACCTAATTATAAAATACTAGCTTTTGCCCGCGACTTCGTTCGCGTGGATTAATAGTTCCCGTTCCCGGGGGATTTCCGGTATAAAAACTATCCTATGTCCTTTCTCGGGTCTCAGACTATATTTGTACCAAATTTCATTGAAATCGGTTCAGGGGTTTAGGCGTGAAGAAGAGACAGACAGACAGAGTTACTTTCGCATTTATAATATTAGTACGGAAGTACAGAAAAAGTACAGATGTAGCACTCTATAATATTATAAACACGTTTGTAAATATTCTCATTAACAACCTCGTTAGCCTAGTAAGTGGTTCCAAGTGCGACTGCTACGCTAGAAGGTAGCTAGGTAGGACAAGGTAGCTAGGTTCGATTGCCAGGGCAAGTTATTGAGATAATGGTACACCTCTGCCTTACCTTCGGGGAATACAGGCGTAGTGATAAGGAAATATTCCATGTTTCGGGCAAACAAATATTATATTCCAATCTAGGTACCTACTTACCTAGTTTTCAAATTAAATAAAGTAGTACCTTCAACTTTTCAACGCGCTAAAACTACCAACAACTCAGCTAAACGCTATACAACAGTCGCGGACCGCCACTGTCTGAATAGCGCTGTAAGTAATTCATCTACTCGGCTGCTTACACAAATAATGTCTGACAAGCTTCTCCACTGTCAAAAGTGTTCCAAGTTCGCAACACTTGCAACACTGTTGTAACTTTATTCTATTCTAACGTAATTCCAGTCCAAAAAGTATTTTTAAAGAAAGTAGCGGCGCAGAAAGATAATGTATGAGGGAAAGTTTGCATCTGCATTGTGGATGCGCTGGGGTGAATTATTCACATTTTTAGAGGAAAAAAACTTGTGAAGTGTGATTGAATCACGTGGGATACAGAGTTCCGTAGCCATGTTTAAGTATTTAAGAGGCATAAAAGTCAAACTATTAAAAGGGAAACTATTTTTTTAATGTTTTAATTAGACCATTAAACACTATTCTCGATTTAATATAAAAAAAACGTTATTTAAAGCCAAATTCGATTTATTTTAAGCTTATTATATATTTATTATACTTACCTTTACCCAAAGATTCTTTTTAATACAACTTTGCCCAAACCAATATATTGGTTACAATAATTAAAAGAAACTTGTCAATGTCGCAGAGGTTTAGAAAAAGAATTCCATTTTTCTGTCAGTCAGACAATGTGTGCACAGACCGTAAAAAAAACTTTTCTTTTATTGAATGAGCCAGACACACTATAATATTGCTAACCACTGCAACTCCTGAAAGTCAGAGTCAGCAATGGTGACCATCAGAAAAGCATTGAGGCAATGATGCAAGATGGACGGACGACCTGATTAAGACCTCAGGGAGACGCTGGATGCAGGCCGCTTTTAATCGGTCCTATTAGAAATCTATGGGGGACACCTATATTCAGCAGTCGTAACGTCCTGCGGCTGATATGATGATGATAATTGACGCATCATCTTTCAACTGTTTTGGGTCCCGCAACGATATTTTAACTAGATTACCTAATTTTCTGTTTTGATTACAGAACCCTAAAAGCTCAAGGTAGATATTACATGAACGTATTCACTAGTCCCGCGACCAAACGTTGTGGAAAATGTATTACGTTATGAAGCCTTGTTCAAATAATAAATGTGTGAAAACATTTCTTATTATTCTGAAAATGCATAATGTTCAACCATGAAAAATATTTTTCCCTATTTAGTTATAGCAACATACATGATTAAGGTACTTTCATACAAAATCAAGTAGCATAGGATACTAACTTTGTCCACGACTTCGCCCAAGTGTATTTGTTTTTACGTATTCTCGATATTTTGATAATAAAATATACGTAGCCTTTAACTTCCAAGAATGTCGTATCTTCCTATGTACGGATTTTCAGAATCGGATTAGTAGTTTCATAGATTACCGCGTTGAAAAATTAATCAAACAAACTTGTCAGTTTTATTATATTCAAATCTCACGTTTCCTATACCACGTAAAATTTTAAAATAATTGAAACTTGGTTTGCATATATACGAGTATAATGGGATGGCTAGTTTAAGGATAGAAATCATAACCAGTATCAATTAAAGTATCGTTTAATGCTTCAATATCGAAAACTCCATTTCACAAATATACTTTCTGACCCATTTCCAAAGCTTCCAAATACATTTTTTGAAAACCCAAATCAGACCCACACACGCCTCTTGTAAAATGCAAACCCATGGTTCATGGAAATAACATTGAAAATTATACAAAGCCGCTTTCCCGTCATAATTAGAAGTATGCAAATAAGAATTAACGGTGATTAAAATTACACGCACGCACGTACTTAAGAGTTTATTAAATATTCATATACACGGCGAAATAATGGTTTTCAAGCTGTGGTAGGGTACAATGTGCATTGTTATAAAGGTAAAGTAAAAAAAAAACCGGCCAAGTGCGAGTCGGGCTCGCGCACGACGGGGGTTCTGTACCATCATCTATAAAAAAACGGCAAAAAAATCGCGTTTCTTGTATGGGAGCCCCTCTAAATATTTATTTTATTCTGGTTATTTGTTGTTCTAGCGGCAACAGAAATTCATCATCTGTGAAAATTTCAACTATCTAACGATCACGGTTTATGTGATAACAGCCTGGTGACAGACAGACAAACATACAGGCAAACGGACAGTGAAATCTCAATAATGGGGTCCCGTTTTACCCTTTTGGGCACGGAACCCAAAAATCGTGCATTTCTTGCTCAATGTAATAAATGAGAGAGGTTAGTCCCAAGAGTTCAAACATAATTCTTAGTAAAGATTATATGAGGAGGGGGAAAGACTTAAAGTAATATAGTGCAGGGCAAAGGCCTCTTCCCATATACATAAGGCCCAAGCATTGATCATCACGCTCAAGGCAAATTGACGATTTCAGACTTATATTTATTTATATATTTATTGAATGAAGCATGGAAGACTTACCGCCAAAAATCTTGTATTATTGTTAAATTAATAATTTATAGGTCCAGATTTCCTCACAATGTTTTCCTGTTTTCTTTTCCGTTTTGATGTCCAAGATAAACATAGAAAGTACTTTTATGAATTAAAAAAGTAACATTGGCACTTATGAAAATTTTAACCGACAATCTTGTATAAGAGGCTTACTTAACACTGACATAAATATTATGAAGTAGGTATTATTTTTTTTTGCTCAATTTATTTTATAGATAATTATTATTTGTATTGCATACCTACTCGCCCAGGCAAATCATCCGTCTGCCGTTTATGCGATCAGCAATATACAATTAACTAAATAAACCCCTTTAATTTAAAAACCTCCACAATTTTTGTCGCAAGACACGGAAAATACAACCATAACATGTGCATGTAAGTACTAATTTTCTACACAGAACGCAACAGTAACAAAAAGGACAATCTCGTTTGTAACGTAACAACAGGAAATCTTCCAAGAAAAACCATTTTACACCGTAAGATGTTATGTACTCATTACATAAAATTGTCTGGAACAGTCCCCTGTCCCCCCATTAGGAAGTTAGAACAAATAGTTAGCGATATTTTTTTTTACTTACAGTATAATTAAACTGTGATTAGATCCCGTCTCTGAACGTAAAGGATGGGAAATTGGAATATGTGATCGGAATGCCTTAGACTTGATTAGGCAAGCTTTCTTTTAGGCCTAATTATGAATACAATCTAGGCCTCCTATTTGTCGGTAATTTGGTATAAAATATAAGGGGATTACGAGGGGAAAGGCGTATTTCTTACGTACCTAATCAACCTAATATATTTTTCCCTTTGAGAGCAAGTGAATTCTAATCACTGGTTTTCGTAGTATGGATATAAGATTTGATATGACCGCGTTTCTTGTTCACAAACAGTAAAGGTAAAATAAAGAACACAAGTTAAGCGTGACCCTGTCTGGGTTCGAACCCTCGAATTACTACAAGTATAGTTACAGTAGGGTAAGTAGAACAGTCGCCGAGGGATGCATAGGAAATCTGGCGTGATGAGTTAGAGCCGTTTATAAGAGATTGGCCAGAGAAGGCAACGCATAAGGGTAAGTGGAAGGCAATGACCTTTACCCAGCAGTAGAACAATCTTAGTTGGAAAAAAGCAAGTTATGCTTTCACAAATTTCAATTAATAACATAAATATAATGGTGATCTTGTTGACTTATTGACATTCGGTTTATATGCGTAGTAAATACTCGATTATTTATTGCGTTACATAATGTATATAATGGCCTTAACAATATATTGATCGACCACTATAAATCGAACGTCTAAATACTCGAACGTTCATACTTTGGGTCGGTGTATAGAAAATGTCTCGTTTTATTAATTTTATCTATATTTTTGTTAACAACCTAATAGATCCTTAGAGCGTTTACGCACTGTTTTTGACCCAATTCCAAGACATGGTTCTACCAAGATGTTCTAAATGAATTCGAATGTAATGTGGATCAAATACAGAATTTATCATACAAATAGCACTACGGCTACTTCGAAACTTTATTTTTCAGATTAAAATTACATCTGTAATTTATGTGAACGTTTTATCGTTATATTGCGTGGAATAAAAGAATGTGTCACGATTGCTCGATGTTCGAATGTTTGCCCGAAATAAGTCAAATATTATAAAGGCACGTACTTTATAATATTTAACTTTATTTAGTTGAATAACATGAACAATATGTTTTCAAAAAAATATGTAAAAACTTCAGAGCATTAACTTAAGCATATGGAGATATGTTGCCAATGTTCTAAAGTAGAAACGTTTACCCAAAAGAAAAATGAAGTTTTCAAAGAATATGAGATAGCATTATGCAGTCTCTGTGCGTCTCGAAGCAATAACTCGAATGTCGACGACTTTGTTGGATATTTGCTGAATAAACGAACATATTGAACGAAAGAGAATAATGTTAGATTTGTATATTTTAGAACACAAGGTGGTTGGAGTAGAATTATTCTTGAGTAGAGACCGCGAATCGGCAAGCGTAAGGTGGGACGCCCTCAGGCTCGGTGGAGCGACGATCTTCGCAGAGTAGCTGGGAGCAACTGGATTAAAGTTGCCGAGAATCGAGCTAAGTGGCGTGCAAGTGGAAAGGCCTATGTCCAGCAGTGGACTGTTGTAGTCTGATGATGATGAGAACACAAGACGTTTTCTATTTTTTTTATGATAATTAAAAAGCCATATAGGTATGTATATTTATATATACATACCTATATATAAACTATATATAGGTATTATATATATTTTCGATTGGAAGCTGACCCCAACATAGATGGGAAAAGGCTAGGCAGATGATGATAGGTATGTATATTTATGTGTAAGAATCGTAGGTACTGGTGGTGATTTGTAATATCAGCTTACGCCCTGTAAATTTATGCTGTATAATAGGCTCTCAATGAAGACTTGTATCTTCTCAGATAACAGTATTGTATATCTACTATCCGCTCTTTAGAAAGACAGAAATAAACGTTAGTTTCTTCTTAGTATGCCGATGGCAGGCTATTATTAAGTCGACCCAAAAGTTAGCTACGAGTTTGGTGCCATTAGTAGCGTCCATTAACTCCTGAGTAATATCAATAAATTAGTTTATTTAGAGGTTCGTACTTTTGCGTTATTTACTTACTGAGATGCAAGCATTTTTGCCTCTGGTTTAGCAGATGTGTTTATGCGGCCGGCGGCGGTGACCAATTAACATCAGCAAGGCATTTACGACACTAAGATGAGATTGTAACAACATTTTGAACATTTATAATTAGTAGAACTGATCTCCAGATGGACTTTAGTTTGTTTACCTTCCAATGAGTAAAAAAAAACATATACTGTATTAAAAACCAGCTTCTGTCCGCGACTTCATCCGCAACAAATTTGATATGTTATCCCACGAGAACCGTATATTTTTCGGGATAAAAAGTATCTCATGTGCTACTACATACCACAATCTATCTCAGTGCCAAATTTCATTCAGATCCGTTCAGCCGTTTAAGCGTGAAAGAGTAACAAACATCCATCCATCTTCACAAACTTTCACATTTATAGTATTTTAGTAGGATTCTTTAAAAAAAAACTCCGTTTCCGTTTCCTTAAACTCCGTCTACATTAATATGTTTGTAGCGTTTTAATTTTGCATTTGTTGCAATGCAAACTTTGACTTACGTAGGTCTCATGAATATACCTATAAATACTTAGAAGTACGACTGCATACGCGAAATCTTATCCTACAAGTTCCAGTCTTGACTTTAACCGACTTCAGCGAACATGGACCAAGTTTGATTAGGGTCCAAAATTAATTCTCCCACGGGACGGCCTGATCTAATTTCGGGAACAGTTATCAAGTGGCCCGAGAATGTTTGGATGTTCGGCTATATTCATGCTTGTGGGTAGACGGGAACACGGTACTGTAATGATTTTAACGTTGCTTAACTATTAAGGTACCTTTCTCTTAAAGAGATTCGGAATGTGTAATGTAATATTATGTAGAGTTACCGTGAAATGTCGTTTTGTAACAGGTGTGAGAAGTTACTTAATTAAGGCGAAAGTTACGTGTTCTATAATTGTAAATAAACCAGTTTAAAACCACGGGTTTTGGTTTAAAATAGGTTAATTTAGAACTCTATTCTTGACTATAACCTGGAATCCTTATAATTATGGAAATTTTGAAGGTCAAAGTTTCAACAAATTTCATAAATGACTACTGACTAATTATATTTAAATGCTCAAATGTATTTTAATAATTATTATCATTAATTGCTAATGTAAAGGCAAATATTAGCAACTTTTTGTGTCAATAGTGAAGGCTACTAAAGACTTTTACTTACATTAACAACTAAATAATCAGGCAAGATATACCCCGCCCTGGATTTCTAAGAATACTTTGCCTTTACCAAAGACTAAGTTAAGGTAGTTACTTAAACTTTAGAGGATCGTAACTTATGTTTTGTTTGATTATACTTATCTCAAAAGTACCACTCAAAGTTGCGTCAAGGATTATAAGGGTTTTGGGTAATTTTAATTACTTTACGGATGGTACTTTAACTTATTTTGGTATTACTTGGCCTCGAAAAGATTAAACAGTAATGAGGAAAAACATACAAAAATGATTCAATTCAAGGCGTTCTGATTCCTAGAAATGTAAATTTTAAGCAAAAATATTTTACTGACTGCCCCGTTGGTCTTGTGGTCGCAAGTGCGACTGCTGTGCAAGGGGTCCCGGGTTCGATTCCCAGGTCGAGCAAAAAGTGTTATTGGGTTTTTCTATGAAATTCTCAGTAGCAACTCGGAGTTTGGATTTGTGCCCGGTTAATGGCAATAGGCTCGCCCCCTATTACATGGGACCTAAATATACCGGCGAACTGTGGGTGTACATTGGTACACCTCTGCCTAACCCTTCGGGGAATACAGGCGTGATGGTATATTATTATTATTAAATATTTTACCGATGAAAACTGTTGAGTTTCTGTGGTTTAAAGACCTGTGTTGTGGCTTTATGTTTTAAAAAGTAAACACAATATTGTGTTTGTGTTTACTCGGAATCGCTCTCCTCTCATCGGTTTATTCATTTACTTTAAATTCTTTTCCAGAACCCATTAGTAAACCAAATGAGAAATAAGAAATGTTTTAAGAGGGATTATTAAATAGCTGATTCTAGTTTGTAGTTTTACGAGTATATACATAATAAGAAAGCATAATTTTTTCGCTGAATTTCAGACTCTATTAACCACTAATAGATGATCAAACGAACTTCAGTGAAGTTTTTTCTTGCTTTTATTTTCATTTTTTTATTTTCTCTTGATAATATAACTATAATCTTCTCTTTAGCACTATTTTTTGGCATTTTTTAAATATTTGCAAAATTTTAAATATGTGACGTTGCCGTGCACAGAAAAGGAATGAAGTCTAGATGGCGCACGCGTACTAGGGACGCGTATAGAGTATCGAGTTAACGATTTAAATCGAGTAAATTGAAATTGTGCAAAGTTGCCTGTAAACTAAAGGATACTACATTGTAACTATACTAATATATTCGAATGAAGCGATGAAATACTAATTAAAATAACAAACGTTATAAAAAGCTTTACAGATAAATATAATTTATTCCGTTGATTATTCTAATTTTCTAAATACAGCAAATTTATAACTCCAAAATCTTGTCTTCAAGAAAAACATAAATAAAAATTGAGTTCATTAGCACTGCGATAATTTATTCATCCCTTTAATTTACTCCCTCAGTGAATAGCCATTTTTCTTTTTATTTACGATTGCAAAGTTATAATTATCCAAGTTTGTTACAAAAAATATTTTGATGAATAATAATTTAAATTGGTACGAGTACCTATTCAAATTATTCCTATCTACGTACGGAAATAAATTTCGTTCCAAAAAATCTTTCTTTCAGTAGTCCGTTTCGTAATATAAAAGCTATAAATTGAATGAATTTGGTTCGAAGGTCTCCAAAAAGGGCCGAAATGGATAAATAAAAGTGGACATAAGGATGAGCTTAGAAATTATTTCCACATTTTTCTTTTTTACATTTATACTCTTTTTACAAAACAGTCATTATCCAAATGAAGACTGAATGGGGTCTGAGCGCTCATCCAGTTTTTGGGGACATCGCCAAGTGACTGTTCGACTCTCAGTGGACCAGAGAGCTGGCCTCTACTTAGGGCAAAGAATCAACATTGCCATACAGTGTGGCACTTGTCCTATTGACAGTGATGCGGATTAGATTTTTGATACCCTATGAGTTTTCTTTTCTTCGTGAATAGTATATAGTTTGTAATGTAATTTTATTTATAAGTTTTGTGTTACGAATTACTGAATAAAAAAACGAAGACTTATATTTCGAAGTCTAAGAAGCTAAGTATCACTACTGACATAAATGGTTGAAAGTCAAACAATACCCTCGAGGGATTGTGAATAATGGCATGTTTTTTGGTAACTTGGCAACTACATACATTTAGCGTCTAGACGAAGAATATTAATAATAGTAATGACATATACTTAGGTACTGCCATGAGCATTTCTTATCGACGCTTTCTCTATAAGTGAGTAGACAGATTTACGATGATTTTAGTACTGAAACATTTAATTATTTCCTTGTCCCTAAAGGCCCTAATATTGTAAAAAATTAAGTTAAACAATCATTTCATTTTAATATTTTATTTCAGAAATATGTATAACATTTAAACACTGATAAGTTATTTAAACTTATCTTTAAACAATCAAATAATAATAAAACAAATTGGTATCAAAAATTTCTCCGCATCGCAGTCAACTGGAAATATGCCCAAAAAAGTGGAGGCATTGCCGCCTTGGATGACAATGCTTAGCGTCAGGTCAAGGCAAAAGCCAGCCCTTGAGTCACAGGAAATGTCAACCAAACCTTTGGACAATTCCTAAAATCAATGGCTTTTTCTTATCTAGTTTTTAAGACTTATTATGTTACCAACATAAAAGTATGTAATGGAATAATACCAAGAACAAATATCTTATAAGTATATTTAAATATATATACCATCACGCCTATATTCTCCGAAGGGTTAGACAGAGGTGTACCAATGTACACCCACAGTTCGCCGGTATATTTAGGTCCCATGTAATAGGGGGCAAGCCTATTGCCATTAACCGGGCACAAATCCAAACTCCGAGCAGCTACTTCGAGAATTTCATTAAAAAAAACCCAATAACACTTTTTGCTTGACCTGAGAATCGAACCCAGGACCTCTAGCGTAGCAGTTGTGCTTAGAACCACTAGGCTAATGAGGCAGTACTGCCTCGTATCTTTAAATTCGCTAACAATTATGTTTTGTAAAGAACTTTTACTTTAATCGCAAAACAATGATCACAAGCTTCCCCTTCTTCTAAAAAGCGAAGTTAAGATGCATACAAAAGTTCTAATTTCAATTTATCCCTTTAATGTGTTTCGTAAGAAGTTACAAATTAAGACGGAAAACTCAATACTTGTTTCAAAGACAGTACATTACCGCCGGATATAATAAAGTGTATGTTGTCATTAGCTTCAACACGAGAAGTGTGACGTCACATTGCTAAACGTATTATTAAAATTATATTTTAACTGGATTTTATACGCATTATTTTAAAGGCTATGTTTAGAAGTGAGTTATAAGAATAAATAGAAAAATTATTTCTTATATCAGAATATGTCAAAAAGTTATGGGATGGTCGCCTACGAACGTTTTCCTGTAACTATAACGGTTAAGGTGCTTTCCCCTTAGTGACCCGTCTGATAAATCCACCCTGTTTACTAATTAAAAATATACAAAATTACAAAGGCGAAAGCTCTAGTTACCCGACCGACGCGCCAAAAGAAAGATAATATTTTTGAGTGTTTGTATATAGGTACGTATACAAGGCGTTGATTTGCATCCTGGTCAAATTCAAGGAGTTAACTATGCTCGTGATTCTTAACACGAATCAATATTTTGAAATCTTTTTTTTTGACGTGATTTTCAAATTCGACGTAGCCATCTCGCCAGAGGATTTAGGCGCTATGTACACATTGATATAGCCGCGCGACAACTCTGCCTACCGCAGACGCAACTGGGCGATTCTGAATTTTGCGAGAGGAGTATTCTGGAATACTGTTATTTGATAGTTGCAACTAAAAAAACAAGCATTTATTAAATATTGGCCAGGTATCGTAATTATATTTGATTACTACTATTTTTTTATGACAAGCTCCTAAAATTTGGCAAGGATGCAAATCAACACCTTGTATTTCTTTGGCACGTTCTGGTGGCCTAAACGGCTTGATTAATTTATTTATGAATACTAATAACATGACTCTGAGCTTTGTCTCCCAAAAGAATTAATAATAGAGTGACCATGGTTTGCGAAAAAAACATTGTCAAAAAATTATCGATACTTGACCCGGGATCAGTCTTACCGAAAAAGTAACAAGCAACAAAGGAAGCATTGGTTTTGACATCTAAGAGCTCTCGACTGATTCTCGATGAGTCAAACCTCTCCGAAGTGATCATAATTATTCAGTCGAAGTATACCCTACCCCAAGGGCGAGAAGATTTGAATTTGAAACATTTCCAGCAAATGATTTGGGTAGTTTTAATTTAATTAGAAGTGTAGAAACCTAACGAGGGTCGATCTTAAGTTAACACAGCAATTGGATGGACTTGTCTATCCTAGTGGAAAGTGCAAACTTTGGTAAAATCTCTTTATTAGATTAGTGCGGGGGAGAAAATAGTCTGCTAAGTTATTTTAGTTCAATTCTGAAGAAATGCACCTAGTTTGGGGATCTGCGTCTTTTTTGTTGATGTATCTAAAAATAAGTAACATTTTTTATAACTATATTTTTTTTATTCTTATACTTATACAAATCCAAAGAAGTCGTAGTTTGATTAGCAATAACTGTTTGTTCATAATATTAATAATAATTGTCCTTGGGTACATTTGCATAGTGCAAACAGGGATAATTGTCGGCTGGTGTTCCATTTTATTGTAAAGCCATGTAAGGGGCCTCTGCGAATTGGCTTCGGCTCCTCGTACGCCTTCCAAAGGTCCGGGACCCTAGGGTCCCTAGATACATTACCAAATTAGATATAGATATTAATATCGATGTAAGTATCCCATTTTTTCTAGGCTTACCATAGCGCTTCTGGGAATTGTAATTTCACTGAAATCTCTCTCTCCATTAAATATTATTTCACTGAGTTTTAACGTGTATTTTCAAGGATTATCTAAATGTATTTCAATTTGCTTTGCGAAATACATCTAAAACAGGAGCTTAGCTTAACGCGGAAGCTGCGTATTTTCACACCTCGGTAAAGTCTCGATGTATTTGCATTAGAAATAGAACGCAGATGACTTAGGATATATACAGGTTCGACAAATACTGAAGATAGCAAATTTTACTCAAAGTTAACATATCGTTATTTTAAAAAAAACTGCATTTGAAGAATTTTAAAAATATGCTTGGCACACCCGCGATCGAGCCGACTAAAATGTGATAAAATAGCATCCTCTACTTTTATGGCAGGATCAATCATAAAGATCAAATCTATGCAAACATGGTAAATTAAATTAAACAAAAACCATGCAATTTTAATCTAAACTCATTTTATTCAAACAAAAAAAAACTAGTAATTAAACTAATTACTTGCTCAAAATGAGCTCTATTTTCTTGGATGCACAAAATTATTTTAAGAAATTCAATTTGAATAACATTTACTAGGGTGTTGTGGTGAATATTGAACTACGCACGCTACTAAAAGTTACTTAAAATGAGTTTACCTAGTAAAAATAAAAGAATTTTTCATTTGAGTAAAATTTCTCTCGCTCGCTTCAGTATTTAGAGTACTTTCCCTACAGGTACGCTTCGAAAATTCCACCCTGTACATTTATAAGATCCGGAAAAATCGTACTATATTCCTGCTTCGATGTATGATCTTCCTTAGTATTCCTGCACCGTCCCTCAACAAATTTTCAAGTTAGTTTTGATAGCTGCCACCATAAAAGATGTCGGCCGTAAAATTACTTCATACTTTCATTTTGTCGAAAAGCTGTAAACAAAGCGACTCCACAGTTTATGAGTCCACATTGCGTATTATTACGAGTTTTATTGTCATCTCCATGTTTTTTTTTTATTTTGGTGCTAGTGATGTTTCCTATTATTCGTATTCGTGTGCAGAATTTTACGGTTTTTTGATATCTCACATAACTTCTCCCAAACGTGAACACGTTTTATGAGGAGTCTGTGAGCATGATGCAGTTTTATAATTATATTTGAATCTCGAACGAAAGCTGGTTTGAGTTTTAAATTAGTTTCTTAAACTAACGTTAACAACTTTATAAATAGTTCAATAAAATAAGTATATTTTTATTCTCTCTGTAACATAACGAACGTACATATTTTTATGTCCCAATAATATTTGTGCAAATCACAGTTTCGCGTTCAGGGCAAAGAAGTCACACTGATTACTTTGAAACTTACTTAAATATTGCATGTTGATAAATTGTATGAATTTCTAATAGGTAGTGTTTGTTCGATGTGACATTTTTTTTTTCGATTCGAAATCACCGCAAAATAAAATTTATGTGATGAATAGTCAAGCGCGCATAAGATGCCGCGATTGGTTGTTGACAGAATGTAAGAAATCTGTATCGTGTAGGTATGCGACTTTAAAAACACATAAACTCAAATACACAAACACCAACCCCGGAACGACTATCTAACCACAGACATACAGCGTGGTAGCAAATCGCTCAACCACTGTGCCAACCGTGACGTCATTCGTCAATTTGTAACATTAAATATTTCGTTCCGAAATCGGAGGTTCGTCTTTTATCAACATAGCGTTTTACAGCAAAGGTTGACTTGTCATTTTTCACTGTTCACTGCAGGACAAGGCCTCTTCTTATACAGAGAAGGCTATAGAGCATTAATCACCACCATTGGCAATTTCAACTTTAAAATAATTCTATGTCCTGGTTTCCTCACCCTGTTTTCTTTCACCGTAGTCAATGATGTCCAACACAAACTTAGTACCAAAGTACATTATGAATTGAAAAAGTCACATTAGTCTAATAGACTTAATGAGAGGCCTTAATCACTGGGATATTACAAATGGAGACACGGCTTGTTTAGTAGTGAACAACAAATAGTGGAGTAAACAAGAATAAATTCAGATCAAATATAATATTTCAAACAATTAAAAATATATAAATACATACTGTGATCGACATTAAACTCCACAATTAAGCGCAACACAAAACCGAGTGTGCTCAGTAACTGTAACATTATCAGATAAACTGTAATTTCATGAAATAATGGCATTCCGAAACTATTTTTAAACAGTTTCATTCAAAAACCAACCTTACTTTGTTGTAGTAGTAAATGGTACGCCCAATAGAATAAATTAATATGAAATTTTTAATATTTAGTGTGATTGTTCTCATGGAACTCCAAACGATTGTGGTTGCGCAAGAGTTAAAGTCGGTATTCCAGAGTTATAATTATTGCGCAAATCCAGATCCGCCCTACGAAGAAGTTAGAAAGTCTGACGTCCACGTTGCCGTCGTTAATAGCAGTGACAACATGTACTTTACGGGTAATTTCACTGTCAAAGAAAACATGTCTGGATATTTATGGAGATTCAAAAGTGGATTCGAAAAATCCGGCAACATTATTTATGGAAGCGACTTCAAAGGAATGTCTTGCAAAACTTTTATCCCTAAAATAATATACTCCGCTGCCAGAATAAATTTTGACCCAAAGACATGTGACATCTATAAAGGGAATTATGTTATCAACAAATTGGAACTTTCAAAATTAGCTCGTGTGACGCATTTTTATCTATCAAAACAACCTGGGATTAATGTTTTCCAGTTAAGTTTCTATAAACAGAAGGGAACTTCTTTTTGTATAGAAGCACGCATCTTATTAATAAAAGTTTGAAAAGGAATATTGATTTTGACTATCATTACTTTGCCACGCTCAAATTTAGAAAAATTGGTTTCACAACTTCCTAATCTGCATTTTCAAAGAAAAGGGCATGCTTTCGAGGTGCTCTCAAATTAATTTTGTAAAGATCTGTTATCCACATAAGATCTTCATCAATTCTTCTTCGGAGATAAACAATGGAACTCTTTATTAATAAACAGTATACGTTTATTGATTTGGTCAACTAATTATGGACATCGGAGGTAACCAATGGAACTCCTTATCGGCTAACAGTACATGCACAGTAAAGGGGTATCGGCCAGACGAAGAAACGCATTTGCTGGTTAGGTTAGTTACTGTTACCGTTTCTTAATAAGTGTATTGTAGGTATGTTTAGGTCTCATGTAATAGGAGGCGAGCCAATTGCCATGAACCCGACATAAATCCTAACTCCGAGCTGCTACTGAGAATTTCATAGAAAAACCCAATAACACTCTGCTCGACCTGGGAATCGAACCCAAGACCAAATGTGCTCAGTAACTATAACATTATCAGATAAACTATAATCTCATGAAATAATAGCATTTTAAAACTTTTATTCAGTCAGTCACATGTTGGTTTTTTTAGGATTGCCATCTTGTATGTCAACCTAGGAAGTTGTTGACTGCTTAATCGAACTTTTCTTCTGCTCAGCTACAAGGTCAGCGGCGGGGGTTGGCTCGAGCAAGGGTAGGGCGGGGATGAACGGGGACCTCGTGAGGAACCTCGATGGCGAGAGTGGAATGACGGCGGTCTGTGTCTGTATTTGTATAGTAGCCATATTGCTCTCCTGGAGGAGGGCTTTTGCGTCATCGAGGTAGACATGTAGCAATGGAAATGGGATGCCATCAGAAATACGATACTCTTTTGAATATCTATACTAATAATAAGGAGGTAAAGTTTGTGAGGTTGTAGGGGATCTACTGAAACGATTTTGAAAATCGTTTTACCCATAGGCTATATAAAATTACGCTACAGTGGCAGGAGCTAGGGTTATATAAAACTCTAGCTTTCGCCTCGCGACTTCATCCACGTAGCCCAATTTCCACGCTATGACCCACGGGAGCGGAGCAGTAACCAAAGACGTAACTTAATGCGAGTGAAATAAGCCACGCGGGAAAAATCGCAGGCATATAGTTTATATAGTTTTAAATAATACTTATGCCACTTCACATGACAGAAAGGGGTCTACAATAAAATTCACGTATTCGTACTAAAAACTATTTAATCAGACTCAACTTGTTTACCTACAGTACAATGTGAACATACTAGTTTGTTACAGTTTATTTGGGAACGGTAACCCCTACTCAAACTGTCTATTTGTTGAGGCTTGTTTTGTGTCGAAAATGTAAATCTAGATTTATATATAATCTATTTAAAAAGTTCATATATGTTACGTGACTTAATATTGTAAAGGTCTGTTTATTAACATAACATACCATGACGACTGTATTCCCCAAAGGGTTAGGCAGAAGTGTACCAATGTACACCCACAGTTCACCGGTATGTTTAGGTCCCATGTAATAGGGGGTGAGTCTTTTCATTCCTATTATTTACACATGATTCAATATATTAAAAGATACCTATATATTCCTCTGCTGATAAACATGAACAGTAGGCGAGTAATTTGTACTGTCTATGGAATACCAACAATGATTAAAAAATAATATGCGCAAATAGTTATTGTACTCGTATAATCCGGATGAAACTTTTTAACTACAATGTATTTATCTGCTACTAGTAGGTACCTTCGAATATGTGCTCATTGTGCTGTGAAATTGTTGTTTTGATACGATTTTAATCAGCAACTTCTATGATTTAAACGACATCCCAATTAATTTATCTATTGCAACTGTGACATTGATACTAACGTACATAATACTTTGATTAAATATGAAGTATAAATTCGGTGCAATTTTTGTTTTGACATTTCTATCAGTAGTGTTAAGTGAGAAGTACAAAATGATTTATCAAGGTGATGAGTACTGCCCAAATCCGAGCCCACCGTATGAAAAAATTAGAAAAGTTGATATGCACATTATTTTGGTTAACAATACTGAAAGAATATACTACAATGCCAACTTCACTGTCAAAGAGAATTTATCCGGTTACACATGGAGGTTAAAAATTGGATTTGAAAAAAATGGAAAAATACACTACGAAAATGACTACAAAGGACTAACCTGCACCAGTTTCTTCTTCAAAATAATTGCTAGACTTTCTGCAATCAAGTATGATCATACCACATGCGAAATATTTAAAGGGAGTTATTCTATTCACAAATTGGAAGTATCTACATTAGATCGTGGAATCAATTTGTTGCCAACGAGGCGATATGGCGTAAATTTCTACTACTTAAGTTACTATAAGCCTAAAGAGACCTGCTTTTGTATGCAAGCCCGTGTTCTGTTTTTAAAAGCGTAAAAATCGTCTCTGATCTTGTATGCGCTTAACAGAAATCCCTTGGCGTTTCTTTTCCTCAACTACTTGGATCTCTTAATTCGTTTAGTTTCACTTTCTTCCTTATTTGAGTAATTTTATCTCTGCTTTTATTATTATATATTCATTTTTGTTTTCTTTTAACTCCATGTACTCCATGTTCATTATACGTCTTGACAATAATGTTTAATGATACGTCAGAGGTCTTGTACTCAATTAAAGATGTCGTGAAACAAAATTACGTGTATGTATTTTATTATTGATATCCTTTTTCCTTGTCGGAAAATCCTCATTAATGCCTTTTGCCTGGGGAAAAAGGGAGGGCTATGTCGGACTCACCGTCTAAAATCTCTACTACCTTCTACTACCATTAGTCGGAAACCCGGTAAACACTTAAGCATCGCAACCTCAGCTGATGTTTCCCATCAGCAGGGTGCTCTTTCGCCATCTGCGACCTGTCCATCGACCTTTTGACACGTGTAGCCTGTTCTGTGACATTATTGATATCCTAAAAATGTATTTTGTTTCTCATCCACGTAATACCAAAGTCTCGAACATTCTGCAGCGCTTGTAGCGAACCTACTACCAAACCCTTAAGAAGTTTGGGTGAATGTGGGTTTAGCTCTGTAGAGAAACTTTGTCTCAAAACGCATTTTTTTACATGATCTTCCCGCTTCTTAAATGACAATAAACAAATTCTAGATCTAAAGTAAGTAAGACTTACTGCATCCGACTCGAATTTGTGAAAATACGTTCCGAAGTATTCTTACTATTTTTAAGGTAGTTCACGCACTAAATTCGACTTCCATCATCCGGGAGTCTCCAATCCGAAAGAAATATTGATGGACCGAAGTAGCCGTAGTACTGTTGGTATGAACGGTTTCGCTTTACTTAGGATTCAAATCGGACGATGACCTCTGAATTACCTGGATTTGGATTAGAGATCGGATTAGTGTAAGCAATATTCGAATTGTATCCGAGTTCTTTTTATATCTGTATTTTCAAGTTTCGTTATTACGTTTCTTTTTTTTTCATGCTTGTATGACCAGATGTATGAATGAGGCGAAAGGAGTATGTAAGGATCGTAGCAGATGGCGTTGCGTGGTTTCTGCCTACCCCCATGAGAAAAAGTCGTGAGTTTATGTAGGTTATTCCGTTTCAAAGGCGTGAAATCCGAGCTTTATCCAAACATAACCCAAAGTACGTTCCACACATGTTTCATATCATTCTGATATACAATAGGTACACAATATACGAAAGTAAAGTGTTCTAAGTAAATTCCCGGCTACTCCCATTCCACTTACTCTTAACGCAAATGGAATACGGATGTGATTTACGGCATAACCTTCCAGACTCTTAAAGGATGCCCACTCGACACTATATTATTTTATACTTAGAACGTAATATGATTCTGTAAATAGCTTATGAATAGTTGATATTTCTTAGATTGGAATATTCTTTCGCTATACTGATGCTAGTTTGAAAATTTTAGCAAAAGGCTTTAGGTTTGTTTTATAGTAAGATAGTCAAACTGAAAATCAACTTTAAACTCGATTTAACCAATCATGACTTAAAATCGAAGAGCTATTTGTGCTTGAGTACCATCCTGATATGGCTCTGGAAGGACAGCAGAGAGCTGCAAGCAATAGCATAAATCATGATCATCAAGAGTCTATCGCAGTCCACTGCTGGACATTAGCCTCTCCCAAGGTGCGCCACTGAGCCCGAAAAAAAGAAGAACACCATCATCATCAAAATCATATCAGTCGTAGGAACTCCACTACTGGACATAGGCCTTTCCCAAACATTTTCAAAAGGATCTAATTCCGCTGAAAACGCTGGATGCAGGCCGCTTCCAACCGGTCCATTTGGAAGGAGAACAGTAGGTCGTAATGCTAATGAACTAAAAGTCACATCAGCGTGCCAGATGCCACACTTATTTACTTAAAGGTTTCCAAGGCTACTAATATCATAATAACCATCCACGATTACAAAAGCAATTCTATTGTTATTACTAGCATACCACCAAAATGGCAACAAAGCATCAAAAGCCTCTTAAAATGAAACTTTACTGAAATACCTTTTTCATGGAAATCTAAATATCTATTCGCGGAACTGCTGTGAATAAATTCGAAGAACAGGTTTACTGTGACTTTTATTAAATCCAATTTTGTAAGTTTACCACCATTTTTCCGAACACTAACAAAGTCTGGTTGATTTCTATTTAGTTTTCGCTATTCGACTAGAATTTCTGCCGACATGAAACTTGACAAGCCTGTCAAGATTCATGAAAATGCTCATTGTTAACTAAAAATATCGTTACCTTCACAATTTTAGGCTAAAGTCTTGAAGAAAATCTGTTACAAGCTGAATTATTGTAGTGGAAGAGATATTAGTGCCTAGGAAAAGAAACACAAAGAAATATAATATTGCTATTATTCCTACATGAATATCATAATTTACGTTTGATGATATTTTCAGCAAGAAAAGATATTCATAAATTGAACCATAATGGATAAAGTTAAGAATCGATCACTGAATTTTGATGCGAACATAAACGTTTATAACTTGTTATTTATAAACCATATTATAAAGAAATTAGAAGCTATAAACTTTCCTAAATAAAGTAATGATTTTTTGAAAATCGCACATAACGAGATTCAGAATGTTTTTTAATTGGTCACTGCTGTATCCAATTGGTATGGCTATTTCAACATTGTTTTCTGTACAACCATAACGTTTTATACATGGTTTACCAATATAATTATGAAACCAACATGGAATTTTATTTTAACGACAATTGTAATTCAATTCTTAGTGTTTGTATCACCAATGGTACACAAAATAGCGCTGCGTAGTAATGAAAAGTGTAGCAATCCAGAACCGCCGTATGAAAAACACCCGTTGGTGGACGTCAGTGTGGAGCCCTACAATAAAAGTGGGAGGCTCTATTTCAAAGGCAATATGACGATAAAAGACAACCTCAAAGGATATTTTTGGAAAATAAAAACTGGAATCGAGAGACCAGGCAACGTGATAAAGCACTTGAATACTTTTAAAAAATTGACCTGCAAAAGTGTTATACCCAAAGTGATGCTAATGGCCTCTAACGTCAGGTACAACGACAAAACCTGCGAGCTTTATAAGGGCAGTTATTCGTTTGAAAAAATGGATCTAAGCAAGTTGGATTCTGGTGCTTATTACTTCCCTATTAAAGAGAGTGGTGAAACACTCGTGTTTTTCAGCATGTACAAAAATACAGGGACTAGTTTCTGTTTTATGTCGCGTTATGTGGTTAAAAATAATTGATCAGATTATTCTAATGTCTGTGTGTTCGATTCTGTCTGTTAATTAGTTGCAGAAAATATTTTTTCACACAAGCGATTCCCAACATGGTTTTTCTTCAGATTTGGGAGATTGGTTTTCTTTGTATAGTGAATAAAAGTTCAGAAATAAACAGCTTTGATTATTTATTTTTTTATTGTTCCGTTTATTTATTTCTATACCTACTAACGATTTACATAATTATTAACAACACTATTTATTCAGATTTTGTAAACATTTACAAAATATTAATAAAAAACTAGGTTCTGCCCACAACTGCGTAGACTTACTGCTTATAAAGCCAAAGTTCTAAACTATTCCAAATTATATGATTTTTGTTTTCTAATCATGAATTTGAAATAATAAATATGTGTTGCGCCACTACAGAGGGAAGGCCGATCTTTCCTACGTCCTTCTTCCTCCATCTTTTCTTAAGAGATCGCGTTAGGACCACAGTACTTCAAGACACAAATCACCGATTTTTTTTTTTTTTTAATGACGGGAAATCATCATATAACTTCCCCCGCCCTGGGCGGGGCGGGAGGAAGTGTCAGACTTTTACTGACTTAAACCCGTCTATGTTCCTTCATGTGCCCTTTGCGTTCCGGGGGCGCGGTATCTCTTTCGAACAACCCGCAGCCCCGGCAGGCATCGGCCCTCAGTGGCCCCATCCAAATTTGCTGATATCTCTTTGAGGCGCGCGTGGAACACGAACGCGCCGTCGACACGGTCTGTCGCTAGTGAACGTACGGACGGTGAGCTACCCATTGCTCACCGTCCACAGACACGCGTCTACGGTGGCTGGGAGTCGTCTCGCGGCTCCCGACGCCCGGAGCGTCTACCGCGGCGGCCGCTGGGACGGAGGATTGTCCTCTCCCTCTCCCGTCCCGCCGCCTCCTTCTCTAGCATTACAGCACAAATCACCGATGTCACCCAAAAAGCGGCCAAGCATTAGTAAGACTGGGCGGGCCACGTCTGCCCCATATCGAACGTATTATGGGTTTAATCATGGCAGACTTGTCGTGGCAGACTTTGGCCAAGATGGTGGAATGAGCCTGACGCTTATTGGCAGGATTGGTCCACACTAGCTCAGTATAGTAAGAATTGAAAAGGAGAAATAAAAATCAAAATAATTTTCATTTACATTATAATACTAAAATATTTACACTACAGTACACAAGTAATAATTTCAATACAGTTTTGTACAAATATATATTTTCTTCTTTATGAAGTCAAATATTTGATTTGTAAACTTCAGGTACTAACTAACGCTTTATTAAGTAATTGCTTCAATTGGCTTCCTGAGGCTGCTGTTGTGCTGGCTCCTGGACTATAACTACTTGTTTGTTGGCCCGCCTCCTGGCGTAGGGTCCTAGTCTTATCTTGGTGGGCTCCCCGGCTACTTCTGAGGTCACCTAGACAGATGATTTCATGATTATTTTGTTTTTTGAATTAGATAAAAGGTCCTGTTTTTTTTTCTGGATGGAACTTGCTTGTACTTAGAATTTTGATTGATTTTTGTTATATATTTTTGTTATGTAGATGCACTATGCATGTGCTAGAAATTAAATTTAAAAATAGAAGCAAAATAAAAAAATTGAACACCGTAATTCGTAAAAAATAAAAAATAGACTCCTATTGGATATTGGATATTGCCTTTGGCACTGAATTGTATTGAACGCTTGAAGCATACAAAAGTTTCCTATTACAAATAAAAAATAAAAGTAAATCCATTTGCACGCACCTGAACTCTTTTCTTTCCTGCGACATTGTTCTCTAAAAATTTGTTTACTGCCGAAAGAGTGTTAATTGGTATCTAAAAAATACAATCTTTATTACAAAAATATTACAAACACCGTGTATTGTATTAAAAAAAAGTTAAAACATTTGCATTTTACAAAGCCTTCAAAATACTTACCAGGCACCACCAACACCTTTTCTTAACCTTGATAAAAAAATACACCCTTTACAGTTGTACACAAAAACAAAGCCGATCCGTCTGTTAGTTTTACTAAATAAATATTAATTGTCAAAACAAAAAAAAAAACAATATTTTAAATAAGCTGCCTGTGTAAAGCCTAATAAATGTGTAACAAGTGTAATATTGATACCACCATAACCACCGCACTAAAATTATTTAAATATTGGTATCACAATACCCCAACCACCAATATACTCTTTTTTCTTTAACCAATTTTTTACTGCTGGCAAACGACCGATCAGTGACAAGGACTGTAGACAATTTGACTGCTACCGGCTTCCCTTTGTAAGTTCGGAACAATAACTATACTACTATTGAAAAATAGCTCAGTCAGTATTGACAACACGGTAGAAATTAAAAAAAATAAAATTGTATACCTAATAGAATGTTGCGGAATTTATTCGAAAGAGTTACTGCGGCTCTGGAACGACAATGGCATTAGGAGCAACACTGATCGGTTTTAGTCAGTAAGTCAGTCGGTTTGACACTTCCATGCGCTCTGCATAGAGCTGAAGAAATCATTTGATGATTTCCCACAGTTAAAAAAATATAAAAGCCTTTCAATTTTCAAAAATTGACTCATCGCCACTGCTGCCAGACCGAGTTCATTAAAACATGCAAATTGTTAATAATATTAAAGGTGATAAATCCTACTACTATTATAAAGGCGAAAGTTTGTATGTATGGATGTATGGATGTTTGTTACTCTTTCACGCTTAAACGGCTGAATGGATCTGGATGAAATTTGGCACAAAGATAGATTATAGTCTGGAATAATACATAGGCTACTTTTTATCCCGGGAAAATGTACGGTACCCGTAGGATAACACATCAACTGTGACGCGGACGAAGTCGCGGGCAGAAGCTAGTTATTAATATTTCATACTGATTTATAGTGATAAAATTACGAAAGGATTTCACTTTAGCGGCTGCGGGACTCGAGGCAAAAACTTCATGCTTTACTGCCCGGAATAAAAAAAAAATAAGTACAACTAATGACAAACATGCATAACTACGAGTACTTTAGCAAAATGTTGCTTATGAACTGTTTTACCAAACCCAAAAAGCGTCACAGGTGCATATTTTTCATAAACACTTTGTTTATTGAGAACCCAATATCTGAAAGCCAATTTAATCTATTTACAAATCTCATGTCAGATATTATTGTTTGTTGTTATTTATTTTGGTTTACCGATCAAACAGCTAATATTTGATTTGGCACCAGGCTTTCAAATACGAGTGAAATTTAATTGTTGTAACGTAAAAGCTTTTAGTACGCCTTAAGAATAAACGTGCATAATAAACCACGAAAGCAATGCAGTACATCAATTTTGTATTTACTCTTGGAAATCCAACATCATGCAAATTACACAAAATAGTAATGAATTTGATTACCATGAATGATCGTGCACTTACAGAGAAAATGTCATCGATAAATTTGGAGGCATTCGGTGTCTGTACCGATATATGAGCCTCGGATGCTGATGAAGATGATGATAATGGAGAATCATGCTTCGATGTTATCGAGTCTGAGTCTGTGGGAAATGCAAAATTTGATAAGAAATCATTAATCACAACATGGGTCTAAAAGAAAGCATCTATTGATTTACCTACTCGTTATAATTAGATAGGTATACATAACGCAATATCATGCGATGATGAGAATGAAATAATAATATAATGAACACATGATAATAAGTTGGAATAAATTCAATGTAAAATAAATCCTAAAGTAGATTTTTCAGCAAATTCACAGAAACTAGATGTGTATCTATTAAAACAGATCGTTTTATTTCTAATTAATGTCGCCATATTTCTTTTTAATCGCTAGACATTGGCAATAATTTACTAAGCCAAACAAAACATCGGGTTTATGTTTTCGTTAATAAAAAAGGGAACGTAATGTACTGTAATGTAAACTACCTTCTATACGTTAAAGAAAATAGGGTCTGTTATTTTTAAAATTAAAAAAGACATTGGGCCAAAAAGCTAAATTAGTAAGAAAGGGTAGTGCCGTAAGGCTGTAAAGATAAATTCCCAGTTCTATTACACTCAAATTAAAATAAACAAACCCAACATCTTTACGAGTTGATGCAGCTGTTATTTTGTGTAAATTTATCTATTCTTTTAATAAGTTCAACGAAAGCGTTTGCGTCAAAAGGGGGTGCTCGTAAAATAATAAAAACGTAATAAAGGGTAGCAGATAAAGATATCATGAAGATTACGAGGGCAAAGGAGAGGGCAAGATTATAGTGTGCCATTCCCTGCAGGTCGCTTACAAGCCTTATCACAATTTGTAACGACGTCGTAAAATATTTTCATGATTTACAAAATAGTATGCCAAAGAAAAGGGTAATAAAATCTGATAAAACTTTTGTTAATGTTTACCCTAGGGATATTTTTGCTGCACACTATAGTCGTAGAGTCAGCATAATGTTGAATTAAAAGCTAAACAAATTTTAGTTTAAATAAAACTTATTTTGTGTTATTTATGTTACTTTTTATAGAAATGTCTTTTTACAAAATATTTTCTTAATACCCTCATAATTAATTGTAAAAAACATATATGCTACACCTATGAATTTTTAACCTAAAATAAACTAGAGTAGCCAGCAGAATGGCCTGAATAACCGGCACCGCCAGAAAAACCGGCACCGCCAGCGAAACCGGCATTGCTATGAAGACCGGAGTAACCACCTGTATTGATTGTTGCTGACTTTTGCACTGAAATACCAGTATTTTGAGCGGTATTTGACAAAAATCCACTCACAGCCTTCAAAGTTGAAATGGGAATCTGTAAAAGGAAACAAGATTTATGTATCAAAATATAAAGTATGAAATACACCCTAATGAAGTTTTAGTTAAAACTATAACAAGCTAATATTTTGATAAAGTTGAATAGTAAAGAACAATGGATAGATAGTATAACGGATAGAAAAAGAATTATGACTAGACAACGGGCGATAGAGATGTTTTAAAAAGAAGACATGCTACGTTGTAACTGTGTTTAAGAGCAGAAGGATGATACCAAAAATTCAATAACACTCACGTTAAAAATATCTTGGAAGAAAGTATTCGGTCTTGAATTAACGAAGACCTCTTTATTGTATGTAACTTGGCCTCCTCCGTAGTGGTCTGCACCAACAGCAGCGCCTGCTCCACCATGAGCTTCAACACCAACATCAACTCTCTTCTCTATTGGCTGTACAGTCTTGTACACTACTGTTTTAGTTTCTGGAGGAGCTACTTCACCTCCAACTCCTGCATAACCGCCGACATAGACAGTCTTGTGCACGTGATGTCTGTGAGGCTTGTGTTTGCGAACGTACACTACTTGTGGTGCAGGTTCAACGTGTACCTTTTTGGACAGAATTTTTTTTTACTTGATGACGTCAGTGGAATGGAAGATCTAGGTGGATGTATTATTGATAGAGAAAGGTGGTCAACTCTGCTGGACGATGCAATATGCGCCAGTTATAGATTTACCAAAAACATAAAATAAATTAAGAGGACGCTTTTCAAGAGTGAATTAATAATGTAAGCTGAGACCAGTGTAAGGTTTTGTATCTGCAAGTACTTATCGGTCTTGTAAAGTAAGTTTTAAAACTTTTAATGAGTGTTGCTATATGAATAAAATAATGTAGGGAAGGAATAACTGTTCAGGGTTATTTATTGTTACACAGTGCCTATTACTTGGCTATCTCTATATTCAAATTAGTTTTAGTAGCAGTTGTTTAGTTGTCGGTACCTAGACAAATAACATTTATAGGTTAATAAACATCTTGCAAAGGAAGTAGTGCACAGCACTAATCAAAGTGCTACAATTTGTTATTATTACAAACATAGTGCAAAGATTTTCGCAGCTGTCTTCGAGCCTCTGGGTGCACGTACAAATTCATCTCGGAATATTCTACGAACCTGCTGCACATAATTATATTGTGGGGGTGGTAACCACATCGGTGGATTATAACTCTTCTGTGGACTCTTAAATAAAGAACTCATTATATCTTCAAAAGGAAAAGGTGGAATTTTACGTGTGTGATAATGCGGGCCTTTCCAATTACTCACTTCTTTGATAATCTCTTTCTGGGCGTTCACGTTAACATTTGCGTTTACGTTTGCTTCAGCACCAGCATTTGCATTTGAGGCTATCTCATTAGCTGCCTCGAATTTTGCTTCTCCGTAAACATTCTTGTGTACAGTTCTCTCTTCTTCCACAGGAACAATAGCAACTTCAGTTTCTTTTACCACTGTGGTTGGTATACCAATAGACTTGTGGGCGGAGATTGAAAATCCTGATGATCCAGATACACCCGATTCACCTCCCTGCAATGATTATATTTATTTTAAAGATTTATTTTAACTTTTATTTTGTTTTAAGTTCATGTCATGCTAATGACTTTGAAACATCTAAAATGATGGACTTTTCATACAAAAGTGTTGATCATGACATGTTTGGGTATACAGCATTGTATTGAAAGCAACCCATGCAAGGATTTTGTAGCATAACAGGAAAAGTGAAAAATGGGGTCCCAAAACTGAGACTCGAAATGACAAATGGACGTGCATTGTGAGTGCATGCACAGAGAAAACTTGGTACTTTTACCTTATTCCAGTAAGTAACCACACATTAGTCTCACCATGACACATTGTGGGGCAGATTTTTGATGACTGAATAGTAGAAAGACCAGGCATGTTCCAATAAGGAGCTCTCTTTGACATTTTAATGATAACACATTGTTGGTTAGATATTTATTTCGGAAATGAGTATTATTTAAGAGTATAAAAGTATTATTTTATGATTAAAATCCTTCATGTGGATCATAAACGCTCGATAAGATTGTACACCCAACTTACCCGCTTCGTTTACTAATGTTTCAATAGCCATAGGTAAATTATACTGAAATAAAAATAATATTGGAAAAATTACGAAATGCAAAAAAAAATATATCTCCTATAGAACGTTTATGGAAGAGGGTAAGTTGTACATAAAACTGTATGATCCGCCACCGATCAATGTTTCTTCTGCTCTTTAAGTAGTTTTTTTATCTCTTTCAGTCGTCGCCTTTCTTCTTTCCTCCTAGCTTTTTCTGCTTTGTCACCTACCAGGACAGAGGAAGCGGAACTTCCTCCTGCATTAGCTGAGGAGTAGCCTCCTCCGACTGCTTTTCCTGCACCTACTGCTCCACCAATACCGGCAGCTGCGTTTACATTGCCTCCAGCTGTTGCACCAGCGTATAATCCACCTGGTGAAGAGAAATATTAGCATTATATAACATGGACTTTTAATTCGGTAGGTATACATCTAAGTGTAGTTAACGAATTAAAAGTCACGTTATATTTATTTGGGTTTATTAATTAAAATAAAGAGGCTACGTTTATTTATTTCTTCAACTAGCTTCTGCCCGCGCCTTCGTCCACGTCACAGTTGACATACTCGTATTATCCCACGGGAACCATACTTTTTTTTGAGACAAAAAGTACTAAGCCTATGTCTTATTCCGCACTATTACTTAGGTATCTCAGTGCCAAATTTTATTAAGATCCGTTCAGATGTTTGAGCGTGAATAAGAGACAAGCATACACACTTTCGCATTTATATTATTATTAGGATAAAATACGCAGACAGCATATACATCAAACACTCGTCCACGTCAAATTTGATATATTATCCCATGGGCACCGTAGATTATTCGGCGTAATAGTAACCTGTGTGCTATTTCAGATTGTAATCTATCTCTATGCCAATTTAATCCCGATACGTTCAGCCGTTCTGGGGAGATTGATTAACAAACATTCATCCATCCAACAGAAAACACAAATTTGGTAACTCAGAGGTAATAGTCAAGTTTACCATATGACCTAACGTTACTAAAGCATGCTAATAGTTTACCCGTAACCTAATTTCATAAATGTATTCTGCTACATTTTAAGCTACTAACACAATCAAGATTTAGTGCCAGTTTACAGCTCAATTCAATTATGTACATTCAGTTTCACATTAAATTTGAACCCATTATAATCCCCAAATCAATTTCTATTTCAATTGAACATTAGCACGTATCAGAAAACAGTATCCATATTCAAACAAAATTAGTCGCTAATAAATGAATGGTTGAATGGGTGTATTTATTCACAGAATTGAATATTCATTATCGCTTTAATATTCGCTGAGCTGATGTGGCATATGTAATCAAGACAATGATTTTTTTTCCCTCGTTATTCTAACGTCATCAGTCATTGCAATGTGATTTCAAAGGTCAAGGTAGAGTTGACGCTCAATTAATCGTTACTGCGATCATTGTGTTGAGTCTTGCAAGATAAATGCCGTCTCATGAGCTACTCTATTATACTCTGGTATGTCTTAGGGCGTGATTCACGTACAATTTAACTTGAATTTGCTAAGTAAGCGTCTTATACATAATGGAAGGGACATCGAGAAGCAATGTAAAGGTAAATTCTAGCAATTAAAAATGTTCAAAATCTAGTCGCAATCTCATATATATATATATACCATCACGCCTGTTTTCCTCGAAGGGTTAGGCAGAGGTGTACCAATGTACACCCACAGTTCGCCGGTATATTTAGGTCCCATGTAATAGGGGGCGAGCCTATTGCCATTAACCGGGCACAAATCCAAACTCCAAGCTGCTACTGAGAATTTCATAGAAAAACCCAATAACACTTTTTGCTCGACCTGGGAATCGAACCCGGGACCCCTTGCACAGCAGTCGCCCTTGCGACCACGAGACCAACGGGGCAGTTCGCAATCTCATCTCAACAATATTATACTCTGGCAGATTGAGACTAAAATTAGAATGTGATCGTTCCTCACTAGAATTCACTCCCCCCCATCCCAAGGATTGAGTAGAAATTATTGGTCGTTTATGGGAAAAAACTCAACTGTTTTATACAAAAGTGTAATAATTATGAAGTCTTGATTATATTTTTTTAGAAGCACCTATACCTTTCTATCACCATTATGTAATAATCATAAACTTTATTAATTGTTACATTAAGGTCCATATTCGTATGAAACGCTTTCTTGACAAAGTAAAGTCAAAAGTTCGGTCTGTAAATCTTGCCCTTAGACTTCTTATTAATCTTCACTTATAATATTATTTACATTAGAGAATAAGTATGAGCACTTTCATGTCACTTGATATCTTTATAAATTTTCTCACATTAGAATCGTCTTAATAAATGTCTTCGTCTTTTACGAGATTTAAAGATATTATAATCATAATTATGATTATAAATGAGTGTGTATAATAAAATAGAGAGTTCTCACATTTCAGTAAAGATGTTCTTTGCATTAAACTTTAATATATATTTTTAAGATGACTCTAATGTATGTACGTTCTTTATTAGTTATCTATCTACATCATTATGTTTCGTGTTATCTTATTTATTAAGTCTGTAGATAATTATCTACATATATATAAAAATGAAACCCGTTTCCCGTTGTCACGCGCCATAACATGAAAACGGCTTGACCGATTTGGCTTTTTTTAGAATATTCCTTGAAGTACGAAGATGGTTCTTACGGAGAGAAAAATTTAAAACGACACACGGGGGCGGAGCAGTAACCAAAGACGCGGGTGAAACCGCGGGGCACAGCTAGTAATTAAATAAATACATAAACTCACGCCATTTTCCCGTTAGGCAGAAACCACAGAACGCCTCCTGCTACGATATAGCTACCGAATTAACCATTTTTTTTAATGCTTTCACTTACGGAATGCTACATTATCAGCGCGTAACGCAAGCTATATTTTATTTTCAAAAAATTAAAAAATCCTTAAGAAAATTCAGGCGGGCCAAGCCGCGGGCAAAAGCTAATTACAAATAAGAACAAGAGATTATCCGACAAGAAAAATGGCTGAAAAAAGGAATTATTTTAAGTCTACTTCATCTCTGAATCAGTTTCTTACCTGCAGTGCCACTATTGCCATCGACTGCTCCTCCCAGTCCGGCCTTGGCAGCCTGTCCGAATGGCGTGCCAGCTTCAGCGTATAGACCGCCAGCAGTGCGGGCATTGCCACCAGCTATAACAAAGACATCACAATTTAAGCTTAATTCTACAAAAATGAGCCAATCCACAATCTGACAATAAATAAATTGCTATCTTAGAACTAAATCAATATTCCTTAAAGGTTACATTACTTTCCAGTACAATCAGGTTAGTGTATATTCCGAAACGTACGCGTAAAATAGATTTAAAATTAATAAGCTTTAAATGCCTATCCAAAATCATAGCAATTACTTCGGAAATCGGAAGAAATTTTCTCGGGGATTGGTTCGATTTTATAGAATTACATAATTTCAAAGAATATAAATTCAACTTGATCAAAAAAGAAACAATATTGGAAAGAAGCATTCTAAAATTATAGAAGATAGAAATAATTAGAGAAAATAATGTCACGTTTGGTGATCATAAACCAAAAATGATGGGCATTGCTGACTGCTACAAAATTACGTAATTACGTTGAGGGAATTTTCAATCACAAAACGGACGCTGGGGGTCGCTAAAAGGTTACAGTTATGTTGAATGATAATTTAAAAAAAGTACACTTGTTATTATTTCATCATCATCATGTCGGCCGCAGGACGCCCACTGCTGGACATAGGCCTCTCCCATAGATTTCCAAAAAGACCGGTTGGAAGCGGCCTGCATCCTGTTATTATTTACTTTTATTAAAAATATATTGTTTTTTTTATTTTATAATATAATCAATATTCAGCATAATCCACCTAACATAGATATACCTTAATCTAGATTAGCATTGAATAAATCTACATTTACAACTAGCCAAACTTTCAGAATCTATTATAATCTAATTATGTTTAGCTAGTTTATTTTGTTTGAGCTAAATATGAAATACTGCTTTGAGCAATTCTAAGTAACCAATCTCATCTATACAAATAAATAAAATTTAATTAAAAAATAACAGCTTTTCACTAATTACGTATAAAGGTATATACGGTACACACATCAAAATATTTTTTTTTTGCCTGTCGGTCTGTTTGACTGTCTGTCTATCTGTCTGTTTGTTCCGGCTAATCTCTAAAAAGGCTGAACCAATTTTGAAGAAACTTTCACTCGCAAATAGCTAATGTTATAAGAAGTAATTTACTTTTATTCTAGAAATGTTATTTATTTCAATTAAAAAAGAGGGTAACGCGAAAAAAAAACCACAACGCGAACGAAGTCACAGGCAGTTCGCTAGTATTTGAAAAATGTTATACGTTGTATACCTAATGGTGGGTCCACACGATACAGACTTAACACAGACTTCTATTGAATTTTGTCTGTACAACAAATCAGTACAGACAAATGTCGGTGTACCAGAAAAGTCGGAAGTCTGCGTACATGTCTGTACGATTGTCGGAGCAAAACTCATGATTATTGAATTACTTAATTTATTAATTAAAATCGAAGTCTGAACTGATGAAAAGTCTGCACAAACATTTGGTAAAGACCTCTGAGTAAAAATTTTTACTCAGACTTTATAGTCTGTGCAGATATCTGTACAGACAAAAGTCTGTATCGTGTGGACCCACCATTACGATTGATGAACATTTTTAGAAAAGGCCAAAGGTCAAATTATCCTTCAAAGACAAGAGTCTCATTAAACATCCTAAGATAAAAATAAATGGGGACGAAGTTTATCTCCGTACACAAAAATAGGCACAACATTATTAATGTAGCACATTCTTCAGCCTATTTTCATCCTCAAATTTTTGGATAAAAGGAGGAAAAATTAGATTTAATGAATGCCAATATACTTTAAGAAAATTAAATGTTGAGAGTAATAATATCTAATATTATTATATTCTAGGTATTGCTTTTCCAGGTAAATTTTTAATTTGCTAGTTTCTTGTAAAATAACTAAAGCTAAAATCGCTTTGCTGGCGTAAAATGTTAAGAATATCATTTTTATGTATTCTAATTTAATAAGCGACAGCCCTGTTGACCTCGTGGTCTCAAACGCGACTGTTGGGCATGTTAGGGGAGGATCAATTCCCAGGTCAGTACCAGCCCGAAGTATAGAAGTTCTCAAATTTTACATCTCGGAATACACTTAAAGCCGTCAGTCTTGGGCTGAGTAAAAGAAGAGAAAGACAACTGTGTTTGCGCACACACTAGTGCACTTTCAATAGGGATTGCAATGGCTGCCGTAATCGAAATTTGGTCGTAAAGATATTAATTATTTATTAATATAAATCAAGATTATAAAAACAATTAAGTTACAAAATATGTTTAACTTGTTCTTTAATGCCAAGTAGATTGTGTACCTGTTTAGTTATTAGTAATAGTAGGAAATATTATGCAAAACACATGACCCACCTAAGCCTCCGAGGCCCACGCCAGCGTGATATCCACCAAAGTTGACCCCCAATTTGCCTTCACTGAATGTAATAAACTGCGGAGCCTGTAAAGAGAGGAGCAATTAAATTAGCACAAATTCATGACAATTAAGTTGCGTACAATGTTAATAACTTTACTACTATTTTATGGCGTTGTAATTGATCAAGTTTACGAGTTCATTTATTTTATTTCGGGTAATTTTCGGAAAATTATTGCTTTTGCGGTTTTGTTTTAGATTTAAGGTAATATTAATATAAAATTGAAATATATGATAAATAAAGGTATCTATGTTATACTGAATATACGTTTCCAATCAATACTAAAATTAATAGATATCCTACTTAATATTAAAATGCGAAAGTTTGTGAGGATGGATGGATGGATGTTTGTTTGTTTATTACTCTTTCACGCTTAAACGGCTGAATGGATCTGGATGAAATTTATCATTAAGGTAGATTGTAGTGTAGAACAACACAAAAAAAATATTTTTATCCCGGAAAAAATTACGGTTCAAACAGTTAAGATAATACAATCAAATTTGAAGTGGATTAAGTCGCGGGCAGAAGCTAGTGTATTATAAACGAAAATAGCTCTGTCTGTCTGTTTGTTACGCTTTCACGACTGAACCACTGAACCGATTTTGATGAAATTTGGTATAGGATAAGTTTGAACCCTAATGAAGAACATAGGCTACTCTTTATTCTGCGAATTTGTCTGCGTGCGCCACAACCGACATTAATTTGTGCGGTTAAAGTTGCAGGCAAGAGCTAGTATTAAATAAACTACTTATAGTAACTGTAACTTCATCATCATCATCATCATCTCCGCCTTAGGACGTCCACTGCTGAACGTAGGCCTCCCCTTTAGATCTCCACATATACCGGTTGGAAGCGACCTGTAACTTATTAATACAATATTTTTATCAATATTGCTTATTTTATTTTTCAATCTAAGTGTACGTGCTCGCCGCGTGTTATATCAAAAAACTTTATTTTATTGACTCAAGCGTAGTCCTTAGCTAAGCTAGTTGCTTAGTCTTGAATATTAAGCAACTCTTTGACGTCAAAAGATTATGCTTATGAATACGGACAATGTTGGAGTACTTAGCAATGACGCGGACTCCATTCTCGGACTAATTAAGATTCGTACGAGTGACTTAATCTCACTCAAGATCAATTATAAGGCTAAACACATTAGCCCGATTGTGAACAGTAATAAAACGAATCCTTTTTGTATAATGAATTAAAATTACCTCCGGTAGACACGTTTATGGTAGATATTTGAGCAGAATTAGACTCAAGAGAGTATTAAATTGAAAATTTTATAGAGGTTAGGCCGTAAATTGTATTTTAAAGGATTTACTTTGTAATTTATTGTTTTTATCAGAAAATATGAGTTCATACAATTTTTGTCTGCGGCTACAATTTTTGGTAATTTAGAATATAATTTCTTAATATTTACAGAGGAATTGACTTTTCAAAAAAGGAAAATCTAAAAGTAAAAAAGATAACGATAGTTATTATATTGAAAACTTAAATCTTGATGTTTCTAAAATACTTAATATTTACTGAAACTTATTCTGCGACAAAGACTTGCTCTGATATTTATCAGCATTATCATACAAGCAGGTATGGTTCGTTCGGATGTAGGTTTATTTGATCTTAGTATAGATTTTTAAATAATAATACAAGCTTATTATTGTCTCACTGCAGGGCAAAAGCCACTTCTAATACAGAGAAGGCATTGATAACCAGCTTGCTCAAGGCGGATTGCCGATTTCAGACTTACATTAATTAAAAGGCCAGGGTTTCTTAAAATGTTTTACTTGTATGTTAATCTTTCAAAAAAATAATATACAAGTCGACTTGATAACCTTGTTGTCGTATGCTAAAAATAAGCAAATTAGATACACATGTCAAAGCAAAAACAAAAGAACAATGACTTTTGTAAAAAGTCTTATTTTCCCAGCATTTGTATCTAATTATCTACCTGAATACAAAATGATTTTCATTTTCAAGAACACGGTCAAAAGTTTTTATTGGTAGCATCTATACAACGCATTTGCCCAGTTGCAGATCTTTACATCGTAGACAGTTTACAATCATTAAATATTGTTTCTTCTTTGATGCCAATTGGCAAAACAACCAACAAAAAAACCAACAAACAAGCTAACGACCCACTTAATGCTAATTTGTCATCGCTGCGTATAGAAATCTGTGATACTAGAGGCCTTGAAAATGCATTGCCATCCAAGAGACAAATTTGAAATGTCTCACGTGCCTTTAATGAAACCAGAAGACAGCAACGCTGCTTTGCGGCAGAAATAGGTATAGTGCTAGTACTTCCCCGGACGAGCTTATTCACAAAGAGCTCTACTACTACTATACGAAACCGAACAGTCTAAAGGAGTAGGTACGTATACCTACTTTAATATATACAAATATTATAAAGAGGTAAGGTTTGTATGTTTGCTTGTAATGAATAGGCTCCCAAACTACTGGACCGATTTTAACCATTTCTTCATCAATTGATAGCTACATTATTCCTGAGTAACATAGGCTATATAACATCACGCTACAACCCACGGGAGCGGAGCATTAAACAAAGACGTAACTTATGGCGGGTGAAATAAGCCACGCAGACGAAATCGCGAGCAGATCGCTAGTAATAATATATCTAACGAACTCCAATAACCTCTAATTTGAATTAATTTTGTGCACACAAGGTAAAATAAGATTTTGTATAGATATGTTGGTCCATACGATGACCCACTGAAACGTATACAAAAAGAAATATGACCGTGTTATTAAAATAAAAAAAAATATTATTAAATAATGCAATCTCATGCCAAACAGAATGTCAAGAAAATAAAATATAATTGGGATATAAGTCTCAATGTCAAGAACAATAAAATAATTTGAAAATGTCAATAGTATTGATAAATAATGACATTAGTTTCTTAAGGCAGACTACATTTGGATCACACAAAAAACATCCTACTAATATAATAAATGCAAAAGATTGTGTGGATGGAAGTTTGCTACTCAATCACGCCAAAACGACTGAACAAATCTGGATGAATTTGCATCAGGGTACAGAGATAAATTATATTCTGGAATAGCACATAGGCACTATTTATCCCAAAAAAATGTACCGTTCCCGTGGGTCGTGATAACATATCAATTTTAAGGCTGTACGAAGTCGTGGTCAGAAGTTAGCAAAATTATAATAAATGTAATTAAAAGTCATCCAAGTGATTCACAATATTTTATTTCAATTAAATCTCTTTTGTACTTACACACAAGTCTTTCAATCCATTATTTCAATAGCAAACAGTAGGAAGCATAAAAACAACAACTTTTTATCATGACGTATAATTTATAGGAAATACCCATACACTGACTAATCATACGACCAACACGTGTTTATAATATTCAAAGTTGTGTACTGCATCATAAGTTCATTTTATTGGCAGTTATAACGTGATTCTTATTATTTACTACGTATTAGAGATACAGTACAACCTCGATTATCCGAACCCTTAATTATCCGAACGCTGACTTACTTTATCCGAATCCTCAATTATCCTTTTGTTTTTGAAAAAAAAAAAAAAAATTGAAAATTTGTTGCTGAAAACGAGTTGCGAGTTGATCGGTAATTAAAAATTGACTAATTTAGGTATTAGAAAAGCATTGGACTTTTTTAGGTGTTTTGTATTTCAGCGTTAATATGTATGTCACATTTTAATAGACTGTACAATGTTTAGGTGAAAAGGTGTTGTTTTTGTTTGAACTTTTCCCAAAAATTCACATTTCGATTATCCGAACTAGCCTCGGTCCCAATTAGTTCGGATAATCGAGGTTCTACTGTATAAATGCTTGTAGTAAGTACCTACTTATGTATGATAGACAATGGCTTTTGTTTAAGATCGCGACAAGTCTTGAGCAACCGAGGGTAGGCAAGAGAAGTACATGTCTGAATGTCAGCTTTTCTTTACAAACACCTAATTATAAACGAAAAATGTAAGCAGTTATTTTGTTCTTGTATATTTTTGTTAATCCTCTAATGATGATGTTGGTTATTTTTTTGAGTTGTTACTTACTGAATGTAATAATAATATTTATTACAGCAAAAAAAGTAAGTAGTGTAATTTTCATAGTGACTGTAATGCCCTACATATTTGCTAATGGGTATTGAAGACAAAGGCTCTCCGCTCGCGACCAATTTCTTGTCAAATTTTTGACAGATTTCTTCTAGCCAGCAGAGATTTGTCAAAAATAGACATTATTTTAAAAGACACCCCGTTGGTCTCGTGGCGCAAGTGCTACTGCTGTGCAAGGGGTCCCGGGTTCGATTCCCAGGTCGAGCAAAAAGTGTTATTGGGTTTTTCTATGAAATTCTCAGTAGCAGCTCGGAGTTTGGATTTGTGCCCGGTTAATGGCAATAGGCTCGCCCCCTATTACATGGGACCTAAATATACCGGCGAACTGTGGGTGTACATTGGTACACCTCTGCCTAACCCTTCGGGGAATTACAGGCGTGATGGTATATTTTTTATTTTTTTTTAAAGATACTATGCCCTTAGTGTCTTTTACACCCATTAGAAAAATATGTAGGTATAATGTCTTACTATACCTCACTATATCCTGGATGGAGTTTTCCATCGATGAATGAAACAATAAAATCCCTTGAGATATCGTTCCTTTCTTATACCTACATAAATATAACAGGTATTAACACCTTAAACATAAGGTATTAAATTGTATATCTACTATTTACCTGTATGTACAAGTTTAATAACAATTGGCTATTAATTAGGAAACCTGTGTATTGGCAGATTTTCCTTTTATCCTTGTTTGTTTTTCTCTTATATTTATAATTGTTTATAAACATCGACCAATTAGTGCAAAAATAGTGTTGGTTTTCAATATCATTCGGTATGAATAACAGAATATTGATATTCCACCACACAATGTGCTATAGTTTTAGTTAAGTAGTACATAAACCGTTTCTTGTAAATTGAGGTGGGTACTGTAACTCCCAGACGTGGGTAATTTGTACTGGGATAAATAAATCTACTTTATTGAAACATTTTTTTAATTACTAATACCTTTTGCCCCCGACTTCGTTCGCGTGGTTTGCTTCACCCACGTTAAGTTACCGTTTTTGATTACTGCTTCCGAAGCATCATGTTATATGCTCTATACAGGAAAAATTTTTAACCAGTGCGTAAATTTTGCCATTATAAACTTCAACACGTTTTATTAAACACGTATATTTTATTTTGATATGTCTTAGTACTAAAAAAAAAAGTTATCGCTTACGAAACATGTATACTTAAAAACCATATTTTATTGTCACTCGGCGCTAGCGCATTCCGAACCCCCTCACCCCAGCCATGCACCCGGGCGGCGGCCAACAGTTGTCATTGATAGTATGGCGAATAGATTATGTCCATGTTTTGCTTATTTCAAACTCGGATAAGGATGAAATTTTTTTTATTTATTTTTTAACTAAACACGGAAACGTGTTCTATTACTGACACTGAACTACCAAAAAAAATTTACGCACTGGTTAAAAACTTATCCTGTATATACTATACCTCACGAATCTAGCTTTCATTTATAGAAAAAGACTTTTTCAAATCCAACTGGTAGATCAAGAGATTAGCGCGTTCAAATAAAGAAACTCTTCAGCTTTATTATTTTAGCTTTAGTATAATATTATTTTATTATATTATAATCTACGGAAATCTTCTTGTCAGCCCTCGAGGCAGACTTTCAAGTCTTTCTTCTTTTGACAGAATTTATCTCATAATAATCAAATAAGGTTATTAAGGATTAATAGGGATTCCACGCTCAGTAGTCATGGACTATAACGATGCCGTTAAAACGGGACCTTCAATCTATCACCTACATAAACCTTCACACACGCTTACCAACCTACATGGGAATTAAAATCTTCACCGTTTTACGAAACCTCCATGAGTGTCTCTTTCTAACCACACTTCCTTGCTCTGCAAAAATCGCTCTTATTAACAGTTTAGTATAGTGTTAGAGATACAATAATGGTGATGTGATTTTATCTCAAACTTTGCTTCGCTGATGTGTTTGCGGTAAGTTGATCCGGTCGCGATAAACGAGCGTGTTTTGTATAGAAACTAGTCGTGCATTTCGGGCCACTGATCTGTTGATACCGACGCTACCAACTTCGGTTTTTCCTATTATTATAAACGCGAAAGTTACTTTGTGAGGATGGGCGAATCGATGGAAAGTTTGTTGTTGATAAAACGGCTAAACGGAGTTATCTATTTGGCATACATTCTCGTACATGGAGATATTGGTATAACTGTACTTTAAGTCTTATATAACATCTTTATGCACATTATGGTATGCAAATAAATGAATATGAAAACAAACGAATTCGTAAGTTATGGGTGGGACAAAAGGGAGCTTTCGAATAATTATTTTAGAAAGAGGTGGCAATATACATATTACGAGGTCTCTATCTGGTTTGCGGTGCCAGGGAAAGCCAAAGTCCTGGAAGGATTTAGGAGATCTAAGACTATACTAAAAACTTTGATGTTACCTTCACTATTTTTATTTTTAGCACATTACCTCATACTGATTGAAGGTAAACTCGCCAAATAAGAGGCAGTGCAAACAAAGCAGCAAATATACTCAGGCTATTTTTATTAATTAATTAACATCATCAACTAAACATACGTCACTACAGTAAAAAATATTGGGCAAGATATAACCGTGCGGCATTTGTTAACGCAATTTTCAAATCTATTTTAGTTAATTGTTATTGAATTATTTATTGCGAAGCTGACCGTAAAAAAACCACTATGTGCAATCACGTAAACAAATGATGCAGTTTTGGGTTTTATCAAAACCTGCTCGACAATCCTTCGATTATATTTTTTTTAGGTAGTTTGGTCACATACCCTTAGCAAATTCAACTTGTGTACCTACATAGATTATTAAGACAAGCAAACCCGCACAATAAAACATATCTATGATACTTCTAAAAGAGACATATTTTAATGGCATTATGTACGATTGCCAGCAATGTTTTGTCAAGTATAGTTACGCCATACTTTAAATGTTACTAAAATACTTGACAATATTTTAAGTATAGCCCAGCCACTTCCTTCGACAAGTATTGCTATTAGACTTTTTATACACAAGCGCCATAGTTTTCCTACACTGCGTGGCTGCAATAAATTGCCAGCAATGTTTAAAGTATTTTTGCATTAAAAATAAAGCACGTTTAAAAGCACCTTCAAAGCAATACTTCTATCAAATTTTATCTCCATACGATAAAAGTACCTACTCTATTTTATGGTATACTATGATAGCATACAAAGTGCTCCTCAAAGTGGGGTTAAGTATAATCGGAATATTTACTGCGCAACCTTGATGTCTGCATTATATGGTTCGATATGTTTTATTTCTTGGCACTCCACGATAATATTCGAGTATGGTGAAGCCGAAAGTTATTGGGAGTTCATTTTTATGGTACAAAATCAGACACTAAAGATTATTGGAGATAATGAGAGAAACTAATAGAAACTGCCCTTGTTGGTCTAGTCTTCCGTGGTCAATTCGCTTGTCAAGTGAAGTGTTATTGGATTTTTAGATTGGGTATTTCTTTGTTCTGTAGCACTATCCAAACAGAGACTAAGAATAGATTTAGAATTAATGAGTATGTAATACCGAAACTCAATAAATTGATTTCGAAAAATGGGAAATTATTTTTGTTTTCTTTCGGTAGAACAAACCCTAAATTATAAACTTTATCACCATCATCTTATCAGCCATAGGACGTTGAAAATTATAAACCAAGACCCACTTTCAAGAAAATCACTAAATACATTTAGTGCCTAAACGTATTTAGAAGATCATTGCATTCCTGTAACATTATTAGACGGACACAGAGACAGAATGATAATTTAAACACTAAATTAACTAATTTAAGCGCTAAATATGTTTGTTTAGTGATTTGTAGTGAAAGTGTGCCCTGATCTTTAAAATGACAGTCCCTCTACAATGCTTTTCCAGGGTCCAGTAGTTTTCCACCGTAGACGCGGGTCCACCGCAGACGCGGGTCTGTAGGCGGTGAGCAATGGGTAGCTCACCGCCCGTACGTTTACTAACGACAGACCGTGTCGACGGCGCGTTCGTGTTCCATGCGCGCCTCAAAGAGATGTCAGCAAACTTGGAAGGGGCCACTGAGGGCCGATGCCTGCCGGGGCTGCGGATTGTTCGAAAGAGACACCGCGCCCCCGGAACGCAAAGGGCACATGAAGGAACATAGACGGGTTTAGTCAGTAAAAGTCTGACACTCCCTCCCGCCCCGCGCAGGGCGGGGGAAGTTATTTGACGACTTCACGTCCTAAAAAAAAAAAGTGTCCAGTGAAAAAGAACTAGGAACATTATTCCTTTACTAGTTATGACAACATAATACCGTATAACGTTCAAGGCTTCTAATTTTACACAAACTTACACAATAGGAAATGATACAAGCCGTGATTAGTATTCGTTGTTTATGATGCGCAATGCTATCCGCTTTGGACGAAGCACATTAGCTAATTTGGGAAGCAATTTCAATCGTACGTTTATACTTAGAAATAAAAGGTTAAAAATTGCTTTAAAACACAACAAATATTTAATAGGTATTAATTTTAGATAAAATGTTTGCCATGACGTTTGACGAATCAAAAATGTTTCAGAAAATCGAAGACAGCATTGGTTGTTCTGTAAAAAGAACTATTGAAGTAAACATAAAGATACCAGCCTGTAATTGTTCAACTGCAGGGCAAAGGCCTCTTCTCATAAAGAGAAGCCAAGAGGATTGTTCACGGTTGTTCAAGGTGGATTGGCGATTTGTGACTTAAACTAACTGTAAATTCAGGTTTCCTAACCATTAGTGACCCTAAGCATAACTGCTACGCTACAGGTCTTAGGTTCGATTTTAAGGCCAAGCTAGTTATTGAGTGTTTCTGTGAAGTTCTCAGTAGCAGCTCGGAGTTAGGATTTGTGCCCGGTTAATGGCAATAGGCTTGCCTCCTATTACATGGGACCTAAACATACCAGCGCACTATGGATATACATTAATACACCTCTGCCTAACCCTTCGGGGAATATAGGCGTAATGGTTGTAAGTATGTGTATTATCTTTTACTAATGGCAGTGATGTCCAAAATACCATAAAAAGTACATAATTATGCATTGAAAAAGTTACATTGATACTTGTCCGGTATCAAAGTCACAACATCACATATGAGAGGCCTCTAAGCGATCACCAGATTAAGACAGATAAACATTATTTATTTTGTAAAACATCATCATCATCTGCTTAACCTTTTCCCAACTATGTTGGGGTCGGCTTTCCAGACTAACCGGATGCAGCTGAATACCAGTGTTTTACATGGAGCGACTGCCCATCTAACCTCCACAACCCAGTAACTGGGCAACACGATACCCCTTGGTTAGACTGGTTGTCAGACTTCTTGAGTGAATTATAGGTACTGGTATTTTAAATGAGAAAATAACAATGACGTACTAAAATAATACATAATTATTGGCACAAATATTATGATAAAATTATTAATAGATATTTATGTATGAATAAGTTATTTAGTTCTTAGTATAGATTGAATCTATAATCGAGGTATGTAATGTCGTATTCATTGGTAAAACCTGGGTAAATACAGTTTTACCGATATATTTATAATGACTCTGACGTCAAAGAAATGAGTTCGATAAAGGTTTCTTTTAATTGGGTTTATTTCTGCGAAACCAAATTATCGCACGTTAAAATTTCTGGCGTTTTTCAAAGTAATATATAGGTAGTTATAATATTACTGTGAGCATATTTTTTCATACGCTGAATGCAGGCCGCTTCCAATCGGTCCTTTTGGTATGGAGGAGGCCTATGTCCAACAGTGGACGTCCTGCGGCTGGTATGTTGATGAAGCATAATTTTAGTACTTTGTACTGTTATAGCAGAATAGCGAGAGACAAACACATTAACTCGGTATATGGAATTCGTTTGACGTAATGAAATAAATTATTTCAAGATTGTGGATTATCTCGTGTAAACAGAATTGAGATCATTATTCAAATTAAATGAGCCATAGTTTGAAATACGGGATAAAAGGGACATCGTAGCGAAAACTATTACTTTGAATCAAGAACATAATGGCCAAGCAATTAAAAAATTACGTCAGTTAATAAAAAATATGCTCTTACATGCAAAAATGCAACACCTACGTTCAAAATGTATGGAAACACTTGATTTTTATTTTAATAATATGTATGTAGTAAGTAATACCAGCCTTTTATAATTCTACTGCAGAGCAAAAGCCTCTACGCATACACGGAAGGCTAAAATAAATAAATAAATAAAGAATATAAGTGTCACTAGGAATTTCCAACTGAAAAACTGGGCCTTTTATTAAAAATAAAAAAACTGCATGCTCCATATTCCAATACGAAATTCAGTCTAGTGCATTCAAACAAAAATAAAATATTTTGCAGTTCTGTATCCATAGGTATGATTCCACGCTTTATAACAATCTGCTTTTCAACTGCCTCATTAGCCTAGTAGTTCTAAGCACGACTGCTACGCTAGAGGTACTGGGTTAGATTCCCAGGTCGAGCAAAAAGTGTTATTGGGTTTTTCTATGAAAATCTTAGTAGCGGCTCGGAGTGTGGATTTGTGCCCGGTTAATGGCAATAGGCTCGCCCCCTATTACATGGGACCTAAATATATCGGCGAACTGTGGTTGTACATTGGTACACCTCTGCCTAACCCTTCGGGGAATACAGGCGTGATGTTGTTGTGTGTTAAACTTTAAAGAAAGAATACGTAAGTACTTATATTCAATATTTATGGTTGTTTACAAAACAATGACCTATGACCTCAAGCCAGATGGGTCATTCTTGATTACAAAATTTAACTCATCACTATTCACTTTAACGCAATCTGCAATTCAGAATTACTCACGCGTGCCTGTCAAATATTCTAAAGGATTCTTTTTTTTGTATTTTCGATGCATAGTTGTGTCATCCATTGTTCGAGACTGGATGTTTCCATGGCCCGCTGTTACGGCAATTACACGACGTAATTATTATGGCTATAGTGTTACGACATACAAAGATATTGCGCGCAAATTATCGCCTTAATTACGATTGCTAACTTAAGTGTTTTATTTTATCTAGAATATATATACCATCATCACGCCTGTATTCCCCGAAGGATTAGACAGAGGTGTACCAATGTACACCCACAGTTCGCCAATATATTTAGGTCCCATGTAATAGGGGGCGTGCCTATTGCCATTAACCGGGCACAAATCCAAACTCCGAACTGCTACTAAGAATTTCATAGAAAAACCTAATAACACTTTGCGCGACCTGGGAATCGGACCCAGGACCTCTAGCGTAGCAGTCGTGCTTAGAACCACTAGGCCAATGAAGCAGTTTATCTAGAATATAATTATTATATTGTTGATTGCCCTATTGCGTAAATCAAGCGGCAGACGCTAGAAGCCCCATGGGATCGATGCAGAGGTCGAGCAATATTGTTAGGGTTCTGTATTCAAAGTGTGCCAACGGGACCCTATTATTAAGCCTCCGGTGATCGTCCAATTTGTCCGTCTGTCTGTACCGTAAGGGCCGTCAAAGATCAACGTGCCGGCTGTCATTCGAAGAAATATGGCCACACCATCAACTTCCAAAGTCCGGGCTGATACTAAGAAACGTCTAATGGAAAAACCCAATAACACTGCCTGACCTGGGAATGAAATCCAAGGCTCTGCTCTACTTACTTATTTAACGAGTTGTTTATAAGTATCCATAAGTTATTCAGGAACGTTGGTTTTTAATCATCTAGCGCAAGTCATTAGTCAAATGAAGAAAATTAATGGTCTGTGCTTGCAACGGAAATTACTCAGTGCTGCGGTTATGAATCCATTCATTGCATCCTAAGAACGGAATTGATATTTTATTACAAAGAGTAGCTATATACACGTGGCGTCACCCGTGTTCAGTTATGTCTTTGGTTACTGCTTGGCTCCGTTGACCGTAGCGTGATATTCTAAACGTATAAAGATTAATCTTTATTCACTATCAATTGATGAAAACCGCATTAAAATTCGTAGCGTAGTTTCAAAGATTTGCTAACATAGGGACAGACGACGGGAAGCGACTTTGTTTTATACTATGTACAGATGATGTTGTTTTTAAAAACTTTCGATAAAATTTTAGAAATTTATTCAAGCAAATAAATTGACACGAATACAAGCACTCAAAAATGAAGAAAGTTCGAGCAAGGAAGTGTCAAAAATAATCATTTTCACAATATTGTAAACCCGTTAACCAATTAGAACTTTGTTTCACTAATCCAATTTGTAACCCAATTTCAAGATGTTTCGTTTCTACCATTTTGATTCCTTTGAGTAATATTAAAATGAATTATTCAGATTTGGTCATTGAATCATTTGGCTTTCGAAGTCAATTTTGACAGCCCTATGAAGGAGACAACAAAAGGTGGATGTCCCAATTAGTTGTTAATAGGATAACTCAATTAAAATGCTTCGTTGACGGTTTGTTCAGAAAGTTTAATGTCGGTAGGTATTTTAGTAACTTTTGACTGCCCTGTTGGTTTCGTAGTTGCAAACGCGACTGCTGCGTGGGGTTCTGGGCTCGATTCCCAGGACGGGCATAAAGTGCTATCGGGTTTTTCCATTGGGAATTTTGGATGGTACACATTTCATTGTGACAATTGCGACAATTTCATTGTGAGAAGGTGCAACATATTATGAAATCAAACAATGAAATGTGTATCTTTTCATGAATGAAGTTATATTTTGAGTCGCTGTATTAAAAACCGGTGCGCGCAACGTCGCGTCGCGTCTCGGTGTGACCTGACCCTTATCGTACTAGAAATACATTTTCATTAATAGGCAAACAATTATGTCATTACGAAAAAAGAACAAGAGGGTAAATATTTTATGCCAATAAAACAATAACTGTTGCAATTATACGCAAATATATATATATGTCACCGGAAAATAACAAGATCCGTAAGTTTATCAATTTACTAGGAAGTTTATAAACTTTCGTAAGATTCTAAACGGGAGATAAATTGTAATATTTTCCGTCCACATTTTCGTAAATTTATCAATTTCCGACGTCATACGGTAAATTTATAAACTAACGAATATCTATTCGTAAGTTTTTATATGGTTCGACCAATCACAGAAACTCTTTTAAATATACGATCTTTGAAATACGTAAAATAACACACTGCTCTCTGATTGGTCAATGTTCATAGTGGCAATGCTCGTGTCCATAGGAGGAAGGAGAAGTGACACGTGACAGCCAACCAATCAGATCGCGCGTAGCGTTTGGTTACTGCTTACTTATTATTTTACGAGTGAGTTCAGTAAGTTTATCAATTTACGAAAATGTGGACGTAAAATATTACAATTTATCTCCCGTTTAGAATCTTACGAAAGTTTATAAACTTCCTAGTAAATTGATAAACTTACGGATCTTGTTATTTTCCGGTGACATATATACCATCACGCCTGTATTCCCCGAAGTATTAGGCAGAGGTGTACCAATGTACACCCACAGTTTGTCGGTATATTTAGGTCCCATTTAATAGGGGGCAAGCCTATTGCCATTCACCACCACAAATCCAAACTCCGAGCTGCTACTGAGAATTTCATAGAAAAATCCACTAACATTTTTTGCTCGACGTGGGAATCGAACCCGGGACCCCTTGCACAGCAGTCGCACTTGCGACCACGAGACCCACGGGGCAGTGTTATACGCAAATCTTATTTTATTTTATTCTAAACCTTCAACCATGCATACATCAAACCTCACCGCTGTTGCCACAATAATTCATATCATGACGTTGGCTAGACCATTCACCGTGTTTTTCCAAACATTAAAATTACATCGGGTGAAGGTTGTCATGTCATCAGCTGTAATCACCTTACTCAGAACTGAATTAAGCAATGTAGTACAACGTATGTGAATTCAAAAACTGGCGAAGTGCGAGTTAAACTGGCTCACTAAGAGTTTCGTACCCGTATAACATTTAACAATTAAAATTCAATTCATAAAAAAGAATCCTGTTGTTTAAAAAAATTAAGGGGAACTAAGACGGAAAATCATTTGTTTTTGATAGTGAAATGAAGAAGGTTGAATGAATTGGGATGAATGGGGCGGATGGGTTGGTGGGATGGATGGAGTGTGCGATAGAGTTTTACCTATTATAAATACTTTTTATGTTCTTTATTAAAATAATATTATTATTTACTTTAAAAAGAGCGATTTCATTTATGGCGACATCACATAAATATTTCTACATAAGAAACATAATACAACATACGAAAAATAACAGCAAAAAAATAAAAGCTTGTAATTGATTTTTTATCTGTTTTTAGTAAATAAACAATACACTTAGTTGCCAATATTTATAATAGGTAAAAAGTGATGTCTCAACAAAATGTAAGTAGGTAACCTTCAGGGTATGACATTTTAAATATTATTTTAAAATACATAGTAATTTGACGAGAAGCCTATATAATGAAGCTTAAACAAAAATAATACTTTAAATATTTTCCTAAAATCACTGGCATACTTTCAAAACAAACCAACTAAGTTAAACTTTATCCAAAATGCCACCAAAATTAATTAACTTTGTTAATCAAATTCAATCTCTCTTTTGCTAAAGTTACAGTCAGTTTTGGCTAATTGCATTTTTCTAAAGTATTTTTACGAATTTGAAAAAAGAATATCTAAGACGAATAAAATATAAAATTTAATTTCTTTTGTTATTTTTTTGGTCCTTCGTGACCTTTTGATCTCCTATCTCAATTTATTCATCCGTAAATATAGAATGTTGATATTCAACAGTCTATGTTTACTGGCAATCAATCAACTTATATAAATTAGGTAGACAGGCCAAAATTTTATGAAAACTTTCAACAATTTCTCTCGAGTGATTCCTTTTGTTTCTGTTTTTCAAATAAGGAATGCTGTGTATGCAGGTCAATGACCGTTATTGCCACGTCAAACCGCTGCAACTATAGTATTCCTTTTTGCACATTTCGAAACCGAACGCTAGAAGGCGAATATTGCTTTTCTCATATAGGTGTGTCATAGAGCATGAAATATCGGCAAGTAAACATTTAGTACTGGACATAGTGGACATAGGAGAGACTCCAACATGCCGTGGTGGCCAGTGGTGTTGAGGTTATTGCTACATTAATTGGGGCACTGGGTTTCACAGTACGTTGTGATGCAAACACGTTTACACGAGTACTTTGACCTGGCTTTTGCCTTTACAGAAATAGATACGTAACATACCATCACGCCTGTATTCTCTGTGAGTTAGGCAGAGGTGTACCAATGTAAACCCCCAGTTCGCCGGTATGTTTTAGATCCCATGTAATGGGGGAGAGTCTATTGCCATTAACCGGGCACAAATCCAAACTCCGAGCTGCTACTGATAATTTTACAAAAAAACCCAATACTTTTTGCTCGACCTGGGAATCGAACCCAGGACCTCTAGCGTAGCAGTCGTGCTTAGGACCACTGGGCTAATCACGCAGTTAAATAGATACGTGTGTTAAAAATTAACGTGATTGATAATTTTAGAACACCCGGTAAACATTTTTTTGTCATTTTGTGTTCATCATAATTATGACAAAAACTGTCGTCGTCGTTAGCCCGCACAAATTTAATTACACAATAATCTTGATTGCGCCTGAAGACTAAGTTGCGTGCAAACAATAACGAATTTATTTGAATTTATAATAATAATTGTTTTAACATTTTTAGCAAGAACAAAGTAATTAACGTTCTTACTGTTTTCACGGTAATTATTATTTTAAAAGGTAATTACTTAGTTTTTAGATTGGCACTCTTGGAATGTATGCAAATAATAACCGTTGCAACTTCTTCAATTATTTTTTATACAAAATGATTTTGCGACGTAAATATTATTAAATACTTAGGTAGGTATGTGAAACGCATAATTTCTAAATTTTATTAAACATATTGATAGTATCTGCAACGATGCATGACCAACAGACAACCGGAGTAAAACAAATGAATGACAAGAAATAGACCATGACGACTGAGAAATACTTTGTTAGTGGAGTTTAGTATCTATAAAAGAACGCTAAGCACTGCCAGGATTATGGAATTTCTTTGAAGGAGTCATCGTAGTCCTGGGACACAAAGAGCATTAGGAGAAATACGGGTGGGTTTTAGCCACTAAGAGTTTAAGGAATAGCATACCTCTTTGTAAAGCAGCTCGTCCGGGGAAGTACTAACACCGTACCTATTTCTGTCGCTAAGCAGCTGTGTGTGTGTGTGTTACTGTGTTCCTGTTGGAAGGGTCAACTTTGTCTCTGGGATGGAACCGCATTTGCAAGGTCTCTGGTATTGCAGATGTGTAAAGGTAGCGGTGTTCAATTAACATCAGGTGGGCCGTCGGTTTTTTCGCCAGCCAATGATACAAAAAAGGACGAAGTGTCTGAAACTATCTTCCGCTCCGCCTAGAGCGGAAAAATAATAAAAAATAAAATAGTAAAAAAAAACATAGAGAACGCTGAGAAGGTACAACAGAAGCGATCCTCTTATAAATCATGCAACAACTGCAGATCCAAAGCTTCCACACCATGAACTTCCAAAAATGATTATTACCTATACAATATCCCAAAACGTCGCTAAAGCCGGCTACCGGGTACTGACCGCATAATATTTCACAAGTCACAAAGCGCTCGAGGTCCATGTGACAGTGACAAATCGTTTAATTCTACATATGAACTTGGGTACGCAGGCTAGCCAAAATAAACAGGCGTTTTTAGAGACAACGCTGTGTCTAGGAAAATCTTTGTAAAGGTTAGAACACATTATAATAGGGGTTTTGTGGTTTCTGTGTTTTGTGTCGTCGCCAACCTGGAGTAGGTAATTGTTTTTTTTTTTTTTTGGAATCCTCCAAATTAGTAAAATTTCCTCTGAACTTACACACATACACATTACATAAACTCACGCCTTTTTCCCATGGGGGTAGGCAGAAACCACAGAACGCCACCTGCTACGATCCTTTCATACTACTTTCGCCTCGTTCACGTTCATACATCCTCTGAACTTATGTCACTTATTCAAACTTTAACGTACATTTAATTGTTAATGCTAGTTTAGCGAAACTTTTATTTCAATATAGGTGGGTAAGTAAATATCTAACTGTAGAAAAATAGACGCTGTACCGAATCAATCATTTTGATAGTGAATCATTTTGTAATTTTTTATTTTACTTTCTTACAATGCACTTGCCATGTTATCTCTTCACCGGCCTTGGTTGACTGACAGAGAATGCCTTAGACAATAAGTTTATCTGCGTGTCTTTGTGCATTCAACTTAAATAAATAAATAATAATTAATAGACTGTCTATGAAAATTAATTGTATAGGAATAGCCCATCCTGTTATATATTTTTTATGTCAATCATAATATCCATACGACATATTGAACATTATTTCTTCCAGCTCGCTTCAACACTGATGTATGTCGACCCTTAGTGTGATATCCTAATTTTCTCTGTGACAGATTGATGCGTAACAAAACATGACGCAAAAAGTTTACGACATAATATGGGCTTCCCCAAAACAATAGAAGGACGACAGAAAATAAATAATTTGACAGAAATCCAGTCTTTTATGACTTCAGCTGCTTAGAAAATAAAATGGTGGTCTTTTGTTCTGAAATTGGGTTATCTTACACTGCATTTATCAAAGGCATAGGTACTCATTCTTTTCAGAAATATCATGCAGAGTGTTTGGCAGAACGTTGACATACGAAAATGGTGGATACGTGGTATCCGGTATAGGTGATATCCAGAGTTCCAAGGCCAAGTAAATTGTAGGGGGCCAAAGTTTAAGTTGAAGTGACATCCATGTAAACAAAGCTTTAAAACCATTGCATAAAAATTACGCAAAAATATTCTAAACACATTACCTTAACACACATAAAATATTAAAAACCTCATTAATCACCAATGCTAATGAATTCACAAACAGTTAAGGTTGTGTTAAGTAAAATGGGATACCGTGTCCACGGCGCGTTCGTGTTCCACGCGCGCCTCTGGCCTCATAGAGATGTCAGCAAACATTTGGAGGGGCCACTAAGGGCCGATGCCTGCCGGGGCTGCGGGTTGTTCGAAAGAGATACCGCGCCCCCGGAACGCAAAGGGCACATGAAGGAACATATATGGGTTTTAGTCAGTAAAAATCTGACTCTCCCTCCCGCCCAGGGCGAGGAAAGTTATTTGATTTCCCATCTATTATAAAAAAGTTAAATGGGACGTCTGTTATTTCACTACTTCATTAAGACGCTTCATCTATCTTCCTTTTAATAAAGCAAATATTACGGGACACACAACATATTGTAAAGGAACAAAATTGTAATAAATTACAGGATTGTCAAGCCTTAAGAAAATTTCCTATTATTTGTACAAGAAAATGTGTATTTACATCTTCTGAATGTTATTCTAATTAGTCTGTCGACTCGTGTACCTTCTTGAATGCTAATGTAAACGTGGATTTGATTGTTCTTCGATAAGTTGTTTACTCTCTTAAATATTAGGTTGCCGAAACAGTGGTAGGTATGTTTAACAATATAATTATGAACAAACATAGGTTCCTACCTAATTAAAGTCGTCGGCCTCTGTCAGTCCTTGAAGTAGTACAAATACTTGTTAGAAGTGAATGTACGAGTACTCGTGTAATTATTTAGGAAATAAAATTATAATTAGTACCTATTCTATACTTACTTTTATTATAAAGCTGAAGAGTTTGTTGGTTTGTTTGTTTAAATTCTCAGAAAATACTGGTCTAATATGTAAATATTGCTAATTATCGAGTAAGGGTTTTAGGTTACATAACTTTACGCTAAGATCCATAAGACCGGAGCAGTGGCCATCATAACGTGTCTAAAACCGCGGGGTATAGCTAGTCTTTTAATCGCGGATGCAAACGTAGTCACACATAAAAATGTAGCCTATGATTTTATCCAGACTCTAAACTATGTATTCTCTAATTTACGATTGATTCAATAGCATGAAAAAGTAACAAACAAACAGAATTACTTTCACGTTTATATCATTAGTATGGATTCCCATACCGGTATAGACAGGATACCCTTTATTATTCAGGTACTTAATTAGTTTCACTTGTGTTTTAGTCAAAGGTTCACAGAAAACACGTAAGTACAAGTAATGAATATTGTATGTAGCTGAATCAAATACGCTTCATTTCCATTATATAAATTGTAAAGTTATTAATAAATGAAAAAAATACTTACCGAGTACGCCTGTACCACAAGAACCGCTAATATTATTATACTTGATTGCCTCATCTTTCCTGAAAAAGAGGAAAAATAAAAATGTAAGATTAATGTTTTTCATTTACAAAATATGTTGGAGACGCATTTTCGTTTCTGCTTTTTACGTAATTGAGATTGTTTTAATGTAATTAATTTAATATAACACGTTTGCACTTGTCACGTGTTTTGGCTTAGCATTATCTCTGTCACTGTCTAATTAGAAGTGTAAGAGAGAGACAGAATTGTACCTAAGCTAAAGATCGTGTCAAGTAACGTTTATTAATCTCGAGCTGACTGTTGGGACCTTGCTGAGCCTTAGAACAAAGGCTATTCTCTCATTCATAAAGCTTCCCTTTTGTAACAGTCTATATAAATGTTACCAGAGATTGTAGTTCATTTCGTACAAGTTTGATGAATGAAAAGAAAAAGATCCTTAGAATGTTTGAAATGGTAAGTTCCTGAATTAAAATGTACGGTGAGATATTAAAAATTCGTCCATGTTCATTCACAGACTTCAATCGGTTTTACAAATCCAGTCGAACATGGTTCAAAGATAAACAATAATCGCAGAAAATGGACGGCAAAGGCTAAGATGAACATAATAATATTTCTGCGAAAGGACTTTTTAGTGAAATATCTTTGATCGAAAAAGCTCTAACAAATGAAATTCCAGTTTTGTTTCTTTTATTCATTCGAATTCTTCAAATGTATTTGTATAAATACCTAGATAAAAATTGTCAGCGTGTTTGGTGTCTGCTCTGAATGAATGCGAATTCCATAAAAATATTTTGGACGTCATACAGTTTTTTTTTATTAAGAGCGTTATGTTCCCACATTGTACAGTTTTCAATTTCAATGTTCGAAATGAAATAGTGTGAGCATTGAATGAAATATAGGTATCTACTGTGAAAAACGTATGGTTTATGTGCGAAGCTGTAGGTAGGTACTACCTAAGTAAGCGCCTACCTACCTACCTACTTTGAGCCATAATATATTTATGATTAAATTATTAATAAATTATTAATTCTTCTTGACAATTTGCATACACTTTTAAATTGTCAAGGATATAGTCATAGGTTACAGTTAGTTGCAGAAAGCATCGAATCGAATGGGGACTTGCCATCATTATCAAACGAGATTCAAGTTGACAAAATGAAGGGCCACGTACTTACTATGGAGTTATTATCAATTTGAATGCCATTCATGTATTGCCGAAACAACATCCTTATGATCAGTAATAGGAAAATACGTGATGAAATCCGTCAAACGCCCACAGGTTATATATGTATATTACCCTCATGAGTGTTAACATTTGTGTGTGATCATGTTTTGTATTTTATGTTGCATTATGTACAATTTTCACCAACTGTAAGGTTCATGTTTGCATGGAATTTATACAGCCTAGAACTAATTACGTTAGGTTCGCGCGTAGGCCGTTCCAAGCAGTATACATTCCATGCAAATATGAGCCTTAACCATTATGTAGAAGCCTAAATTTTGTTCAGCAGTGTAAAATGCGCTCCGGCGCGGCCTGCTTGGTGGAAATCGTACATTATTGTCTCTTGCACTTACGAAGTGCAAAAGATTTATATACGTACACTTGCCGATGTATCGAGTCGCAAAGATACAACATTTGGATTATTTAAAGGTAGCTGCTTACTTCCGGTTTTATTTAAATCCAACTTGTTTTGATATTTATAGAAGACTGTAACAAGGGGCCCGGAATTGTTTCTCAGACCCGCAGGGCCTTTATTCATGAGCACAACGCATGTTGACCCTAAAACGGCGTCCCATGGAAATGGCGTGGTTCGGATTTCAATAAACGACCAATAATGTCAGTTGGTTAGGATGTGTTCCGGCAAGGTTGTATCTACCAATCGAGGTTAGAACTGTTTGAGATTAATATTCTGTATTGTATTTTTGTCTAGATAGGTGTCGAAAGTCTTTACATACTAAAATATTACGTAACAAAATAAAATAGCATTATTATTATATTTTTGTATCACAAAACTGTGACCAATAACAATTCTCTGAAACACTTATTCAGATCTCAAACTGCCTTGTTAGCCCGGTGCTCCTGAGCGCGACTGCCACGCTAGAGGTCTTGGATCCGATTCCCAGCTCGAGCAAAGAGTTATTGGGTTTTTCTATAAAATTCTCAGTAGCAGCTTGGAGTTAGGAATTGTGCCCAGTTAAAGGCAATAGGCTCGCCCCGTACCCTTTTCATGGGACCTAAACATACCGGCGAACTGTGGGCGTACATTGGTACACCTCTGACTAACTCTTCGGGGAATACAGGCGGTATGGTATATCTGTCATTATTATAATTTTTGTATCACAAAATTGTGACCACTAACAATTTCTCTGAAATACTAATTTAGATTTTGCTGTAAACATGTGAGATTTACATTATAATCCTCAATTAATTTGAATTCCAAACCACCACACTCAACCTCGTCACGTGTCTAATGTAATTTAACTTCATTAAGTTTATTTACTTGAGTTCTACTAAGATTTCTAATTAATACAGTTACAGTATTTGGTATTTCTTAGAAGGTTTCTTTGCTAAAATCTTTAGAAGCTTAATTTTAAATGTGTAAAGCTGATGGCAGACGAATATACATATATAAAGCAAAGTAGGTACGTTTGATTTGACCTGACTTTGATATAAGGTCAGCCAGTTGGCAATGTTTGAAGTTACAAACATAAATATACTTGAAATACACTTATTTTTTGACTAAGGATTTTGCTCTTAGATGTGCAATAGTAAAGGTCCATTTATTGTATACGACACTTTAATAGCAATATTATAAAAATAACTACTTCTAACTGCCTCGTTTCCCTAGTGGTCCTAAGCTCGACTGCTACGCTAGAGGTCTTGGGTTCGATTCCGACGTTGAGCAAAGTGTTATTGGGTTTTTCTATGAAATTCTCAGTATCTGCTCTGAGTTAGGATTTGTGCCCGGTTAACCGTAAAAGGCTCGCCCCTTATTGTAGGGACGTAAAGCATACCAGCGGATTGTGTGTGTACATTGGTAAACCTCTGCCTAACCCTTCGGGGAGTAGGTACAAGCCGTGACGGTATGTATGTTTAAAAATAACTACGAATTTTCATTAAAAACATGTTTTTTAATTTAGTGCTCAGATTTTCCTCAGTAACAAAAAGTTAATAAATTAAATTGAGGTAACACGCTTTTTGTTAAATGAATTATTCTTAATGTAGTTGTTATTATACACCTTCCGTGTTTTATATTTATATTATAGTCATACAATCTCCATTTTAACCTTGCTTTACATTGTGCGTGAGATAAACACATAAACATTAAAAAAAAAATACAAACTATAATGAATATTTTTTTCTGGTTCTTTTTATTTAATAATTACGCTGCTAAAATATTTAATATCATCATATCTTCGAAAATAATATTTTTACTGCATTTTTTCCTCAAATCGAATTTCAAGGCAGCACACTAATAAAGTTTTGCACGTCTTACCTACTTCAGTCGCACGCAGTACGTTGAGACATTGCATCAATCTCAGATCTTGTGTCGTCATTGTTACTTTCACTTCACCCTTACGTCATCTAAAAGTTATTATGACATACTGCAATCCGTTAACCCGATCTTAATTGTAAAAGACTTATAACTGCGACTTTTATTAGGGCTCTTTATGATGGAACTCGTCCGGGGAAGTACTGCCACCATGCCCATTTCTGCCGCAAAGCAGGATACCAAAGGGTGCAGATGTCGGTTAAATGACAGGCACATGAGACATTTTCACTTTGTCTCTGGGATGGCAACGCATTTACAAGACCTCTGGTATTGCAGATGTCTATAGACAGAGGAGACCACTTAACATCAAATGGGCCATCAGCAAGTATGCAAAACAAAGAAATTTTTAAAAAAATGGGTATAATCAAAACGTATTTTTTATAATGGTAACATTACTCGTGTTGAACTGTTTAACTAGCTAAACTGGCAACATTTTCAATTACGAGGAAAAACTTTATTTTTCAGTATGGCAATGTTTACTGTTCAACGAGTTCGGAAAGTTTAATTTTGGAACTAATTATAACTCTGCTTACTCTTTTGGGATATGTTTGTGTGTTTAAACAATAATTGTTGGTGTATTAACACATGTATTGCATTCACTCTTTTATATTGGGTATTGGATTAAATATTTGTGGCCAATATATCGTCCAATATGACGTGTTGGTTCAAAAGCTGCTATGGCGCCCGCCTTTTTAAGAGGTTTTGTGTTCGCAATTAGCAAGTATCAATATGACGTTGTCAATTCGCAAATACATTCATAGTTTTTAGGACTGCCTCGTTAGCCTATTGGTCCTAACCGCGACAGTTACGCTAGAGGCCCTGGGTCCGATTCCCAGTTCAAGCAAAGTGTTACTGGGGTTTTCTTTATAATTCTCAGTAGCAGCTCGGAGTTACGATTTGCCTAGTTAATGGCAATAGACTCGCCCCCTATTACATGGGACCTAAAACATACCGGCGAACTGCGGGTGTAGGTACTAATACACCTCTGCCTAACCCTTCGAGAAATACAGGCGTGATGGTATATATGTTTGTATTCTTAGTTTATCTAAGATATCACGAACATCGGAGAAGGAAAATTTTATGAGGAAATTAATAAAAGTCTGAAATCGCCAATCCGCCTTCAGCAGCGTGGTGATCAATACACGTGCCTTCTCTATTTGATAAGACGACTTTGCCCTGAAGGGGTACAATAATAGGCTGGTAGTTCCTTATTGTTATTCAGCAAAATTTTATTCTGTTTGAGTTTCTTATAAAGTAAAATTTAAAGACAATTAGCATTTTAGTGTTTTTTAATGTAATCAGATAACATCATAGGCCGTGTAGACAAAAAATGTGTGCGCACCGTCTCTATTTGGAACAAGAATAAGTTGATTTGCATATTTTTAGGCATAGCATGTAAATATACCTTAATTAATTGCCTATTTATCATTTTGAACGCGCCTATTTTTTAATTTTTGCTTAATTATTTAAAAAAATAATCGCTCTGATTGCTACTGACCAATGCTAGATTAATTCTGGTTTTATGGAAACCTACGTAAACATTTTTTGGGCGTTAGCACCTATATTTTATTGCCTACACTATTATGTAAAGGTTTGTACTGAAAATAATATTATTAATGTTACAAAACAAAAATCTTAAAATAAAGAAAAAAAAAACGGTTTTGAAGTGCCTATTTAATTATTAATTTAGCAATTAAGTAATTAATTAGTCATTTATTTATTAATTTGCTCCAATTTTTAGCTACGTAACTGCCGGTGGTGTTCATATAATATAATATATAGCGGTAATATAAAACTGTTTTTTTATAATGTTTCCAAAATAAAAACATTCTGCGAGAGAATGTCTATTAGTTACCTGGGCTGGCGTTTAAAGGCTGATTATCATCTTATCCATCCACACATCCAAACTTTGTTTGTTACTTAAACGCGCCAAACCGGCTAAACGGATCTGGATGAAGTTGGGCAAAAAGATACATTATAGCCTGAAATGGCACGTTGGTCACTTTTAATCTCGTTTTTGTGTTTTCGAGGGATAACTTAGAACTTTGATTTAATTCTGAAATCAACACAGACGAAGTCACGGGTTGAAGCTAGTAAGTATATCTAAGTTAGTTCGCTGTCAATCAAATTGACTGGCAAACATATACCTATAGGGACTAATTAAGTATAATGGGGATGTAAGTGGGGTCTTTGATCCGGGTCCAATATTGATAATATCTTGGTAATATTGCTAATTATCTGTATGCTATAGTGACGGATATTAATTTCTCTATTATATTAATTAGGACATAGCTGCCTGCTAATCCTCTCGATAATTACATATATCCTAACGTTGGATATTAGATTATATAAATTCCTAGGCATATAATTAAATTAATTAAGGAAAATTATTGAGGTATTCATAAATACATTGTCGCCTATGTACAATTGCGTGAAAAAATATATGAAAAAAGCAATCTTCCTCTAGTATCTAACAAGATAAGCTATTCTACTCAAAGGGCATGTTTGCTGAAAACTATAATAATATGTAATAATACCAGCCTATTATATCCCACTGTAGAAGCCTCTTCGCATTCACAGAAAGCACGAGCATTAATCACCACCCTTGCCCAAGGCAATTGGCGATTTCAGACTTACATTAATTATAAGTCCAGGTTTCATTCAGTAATGTCTAAGACATACTTAGAAAGTACATGTGAAACAGAAAAAGCCCCATTAGCCTGTGCTTGGTTCTGAACAAACAACATCATACATGAGAGGCGGGCGCATCACAACAGAAGACAATTAGTCCCTATAATTAATTTAGTGTTCAAGTAATTGTTCTTTCTGTAGGTACCAGAAGGTAGAAAAAAAAACTACCCTACATTCCTACATATCCATTCCATATCCTACATTCTACCTTTTCATCACGCACACATACAATCACGCCTGTATTCCCCGAAGGGTTAGGCAGAGGTGTTCACCCAGGTATGTCTAGGTCCCATGCAATAGGGGGCGAGCCTATTGCCAACACAAATTCTAACTCTGAGCTGCTACTAAGAATTCCATAGAAAAACTGCGCTTAAGACCACTAGGCTAGCGAGGCAGTCAACTTGTGGCTACCCTTTTCATTCTTCAAAGAAGAAGCCGTGCAGAAAAAAGCTAATAAAAATTCTTCTTCACTCTATTTAGTACAGCTTACGAACTAGCTTAACAACGTAATGAAAAGAACCAAAGTATTGGTTTAGTTTTACATAAAATATTCCTGGAGTGACGTGAAATAAAAATGCTGATTCATTTGTGTATTCGTTCGGAATAGTGATTGAATTGGTTGTACCAATTACTGTACTTTGCTTTGAAACAGCGTAACTAAAAGGTTTGTTTTATTGTAACCTTTTCTTTTACTTTCTATTCGTTATTTACTTATAAGGTGTGGTTAATTAATCAAAACATACATATGTACATAAACATACCATCATACCTGTATTCCCCAAAGACTTAGGCAGAGATAGATGTACAATGTACATTGGTACACCTCTGCCATCTCATTATCCAGAGGCATCAGGCACCTATTAAATATACCGGCGGACTGTGGGTGTACGAATGTACACCCACAGTCTACCGGTCCCATGTAATAGGAGGAGAGCTTATTGCCATTAACCGGGCACAAATCTAGCTGCTACTGAGAATGTCATAGAAAAACTCCATAACATTTTGCTTGACCTGGGAATCGAACCCAAGTCCTCTAGCGTAGCAGTCACAGAGGCAGTTTTACGAAAGAAATGAACCATATATTTATAATTAGCGTTTAAGAATTTATATAGGAGCAAAAGGATCATCAAAATCGGCCATAACTTTAGCAATAAAATGGACTTCAATAAATAGTAAAGTGAATAATGTAATATTAAACTTGAGATCTTCTTCAGATCCTCATTATTTTTCATAATCCTTAACACGACAGCTTTACAGTTCAATCTTTAATAGCAGATAACACTAAGTACCTACCATAAACATTGATCGTACTAAAGCTTCAAAAATATAGGTTCTCAGAAACCCTTAGTTTGAGATATCTACTTAGATATTCAATGAGTCTTCAACGAAAAAGTTTAGAGTAGGTACTTTAGACGACCAAAATTAGTTCAGCTTTCATTTCTAAGAAAATCTCCGATAAACAACCAACTTTTGCTTTCATAATGTTTTGTACTGATTACGCCTGCGACTTCGTTTATGTGAATTTCAGTGTGAATGGAGCGTTTTGATTCTTTTTCTAAATAAAAGTAGCTTAAATTACTCCTTATAGTAACAGCTATAATGCTCGTTTAGGTGCCGTCAAATACGATTCAGGTATTTAGGACATTAATCGAAACAAACAGACACATTTTTTTTTAATTGCTTGTTTTGTGTAAGTATGTATAAACTCTCATATTTATTTTATAAAATTCTGTTATTTTGATATTACAAACAGACACTTCAGTTTTATTATTTTATATTTGAAGATATTATTATGTAACATAAATATTATTTATTTAAGCTCTCATAACGGAACTCGAAGCGACTCTCGCGCTCGGCCCAGTGCGTTACAACAATGAACTTGACCTGATGTTTTGTAGAACAACAACTGTGTTACAACTGCGACTGCGCCTGCGCCGTGTTACATCATTACGGAGCTCCGGCAGCTCTCGATTGCTGTTATGATAACTTTCTGGTTAAAAAAATATACTCGTTACTGATAATTTAGGTCGATAGGAAAATTACGTTAACATTATCATTTCTCTGTATTGTATAATCATCGTCATCGTCAGAGGTCGTAGGGCTGCTTAATCAGACTTTCCTGTGGTGCTTTAGACATTAAGGCCTCCACACAGACCACAGACAGACCGGGCATACAACTTATGAACTAAGTGATCGGATCTTTCTAGACCGTAATCCTATCGTACGGTTCGTCTATTGTCTCTTGCGGTCTGTTAAAAAATCTTCAATAATTTATAAATTCATTTCCTTCGTACCTATTGAAATTTTGATATTGTTCAAAAATACATAATTCATTGGGAAGTCTGTAGGTCATCTTGTGATAAAGGTCAAAGACAAAATGGGGACGATATTATTTTAAAAACTTAAAAGATAGAAACTAAAAAAAGTCACTGTGTTTCAAGATTGCTGCAACAGAAAGAAAATTAACACCATTCTGATACGATTTTAAATGTCATTTGTACACTTGTAAGAAAGATAATTATATTATTATTACATTGAAGTCGAAAAGTTGTGCCGTTCATTGACCTCCTTCGACCTCTCACTTTAAGAGGAGTATACTTACTTACTTAAAGATATATTCAAAAGTTTATACCAAAATATAAACTTAATTAAAAACAGACTCGAAGCTTTGAAGCTAAATAAATCAAATACCTAATAGTTTATTTTTATTGCATCCTAGTCACAAAGAGCTAATTTAAATGTAAATTAAATAAGTAAACATCTCGCCAGAAGGCACAAAACACGCTATGCAATCACAGAATCCCATCAAACTAAATGCAAGGAATGTCCAATTTCAGTGTTACCATTTAATTAAAACATTAAACGCCAGACGAGATGGACTGACATGCACCAACACCTATTTGTGAAGCGATTAGTAATTAGTAGTGTGGTAACACCATAACGAGAATGTCTGTCACTTGATTGCCATTGTATTGGTAAATTACGTATTATTAACGTTTATGAGGTGATTAAAAAAAAAGGTAGTCATAGAAATGTCATTTAAGGTATTTTAGAAATGATTTTTTCTGTCAGCGGTAGATACTTAAATATTTAATTAATAATAAGTCATCAAGAGCAATAAAATCGTTTGAATTTTAAAGTAACTGATTAGTTTTTAAATCACTATAATTTTACATATTACTGTCACTATGATATTTACTGTTACTAGAGTAAATATCACGGTGATAGTTATGTAAAATTATTTATTAAATTTAGCTAAAGACGACCACGGTCTCTTTAAAAAAAGCAAAACATTCGTCTCTTAAAATGCAATATTGTGTAAACAAATCAAGTCAAACATCGACTACTTTTCGATATACGGAAGCTGCATTTTATATAAAAATAAAAAGATTATATATTTCGTAATAAATATTTTTTAATTGTCCATTCGGAAATCATGATGGCACAAGAACGACAACATAAATGCTAAACCCGGGTTCACATCTACATTATTTTTAATGATGTACCCACAACAAGTCCGTCGCGTGACACGAACCTTAATGATAATTTAATCGTTTGTTTGTATGCGAAATATATCTACCTACTTATAGGTACATGTTGCATCAATGTAAAACCCGCTTAACATTTGAATGACTATGTGGGTAACGTAGTTACTAAAATGCTTCTTTTAAGTTTTTAAAATCCAATTTAACATTGTGCAAACGATAGTCAACATAATTAACTTGTATTTTCATATTCATCATCAATCATAAATAATCAATAGATATTTTTTTAAGTAAAATATTCATTTGACAAATTTCATCGTATGAACGTAGGCATAATTTGATATGGTTGAGCTTCAGAGCTATTTTCGCTCTTATTTATTTTGTATAAATGCGTAAAACCAGTAGCTATATTTCTACAGCTAATATTATGTTGTATATGTGCCATGTAATAAAGGGGCTATTGACATTACTCGAGCACAAATCCAGTCTCCGGACTTGCTGCATTATATCTACGAAGCGGTCAATCGGACATACGCACGAGGTGCAAAAAGTCACTTCACAATATCCATTAACTCTACCTACTGGCCATCAAACTAAGTAATATTGAGCAAAAAATATTGCTGCGAAACGACTTTAATTTTCTTTTCTTGATGTGTTACTGGGTTTTTCATGAAAGTCTCAGCAGCAGCTCGGAGTTAAGATTTGGGCTCGGTTAAGGGCAATAGGCTCGCCCTTTGTATAAGGGATCTAAAATATTCCGGCGGACTATTGGGTGTGTAATGGTACACCTCTGCCTAACCCGTCGAGGAATATAGGCGTGATGGTATGCATGACTTTAATTTTTGATATTCTGTTCAGTAGCGCTCAAGACCTATGTGCATTGTGCTTACGGATGCCTACAACAGTCCAGGGATCGAGGGAGTAACATTTAAAAATTAGGACGTTGACCTTCAATATCTCCGAGTCTTCAGACTGATCCCAAATGTGGTCAAAATCAAAAAAATGATCAATGATGGGAATGATGTAATTTTTGATGTCCACCTGTTTTAACAATAATAAACACTTTGAAATACTTAGATACGTAATATAAAACATAAATGAACAAAGACAACTGTATCAGTAATGCTGTATGCGTCCATTGGATTGTGATCATTCGCCTTTAAGAATGCAAAATCAGTCTATTGTTCTAGCTTTACATCTACCGTAATAATGTTTCTAGTGACCAACGAATGGAAAGAAATAACTTAATTACTAATTATTCATCATTGTCTTTATGTTGGACTTTTTTCCTTGAAGTGTTTTGCAGTTTGGATTTTAGATGTCTCTTTTTATATAAACTCATTTGTTGACATTTTTGTTATTATAACATACACTGGTTTTTTGACCGATTATCTGTTAACAGAATTCCTCACGCCGACAAAAAAATTAACTGTCAAATATCGAATCAATAATATCGGTCAAAAATCCGATCGTGTGCGGAAACGCTAAGTATTTCTATATTTCATAAAAACAAGATGAGCCAAATGTCTAAAAATAAAAATAAATTTAATTTAATTCTAGCACTTATTAAAAGTTTCCCAGAAATATTATCAGCACAATGTAATCCCGTGAAACCCTCCTTTTAATTTAATTATGAAGAACTTTATTAAACGTGTTAAACACCGGAGGCTACGCTCTAACAAAAAGAGATCACAGACATTCGTACAGTAATTAAAAATGTTTTTACAGTAATAATTAACAAGAAAAACTTACTTTGTAAAAGGGACACAACACAGAAAATTTTATTCACTTAAATACTTTGAAATTCGTGCGGTTTAAACGGTTCGGTTGCTATTTTAATAGTCGCGTGCGCCGGCAAAGGCTTTGCTAAACAAACTATCGACCTGTAGAGCATAGGCCTTGCCATTCTCCTGGTCGCTGCCGTCCAGCAACCGTTGTACAACCGGTCCGGACTTCATTTACACCGTCAATCCATACTGCCCTTACATTCAAACAAAAACACATTTAGGGTAGGTATTAAAAATAGAATCTCTTTTTAATATTCATGAATGTTTTAACGTAAAATTCCACGCCGAACAATAAGAATGAGTGGGATATTTATTCATAAGGTATTAAAAATTGAGCGTAAAATATTTCATCTAACTTGGACATGAAATATTAATAATATGTTGATAGCGATGATTGAGCTTTTAATGTTTGCTAAATACTTTGGTACACTTTTGTTGGAATTCTCAGTGGAATACTTGTATTCGTATTTTAGAAATTATCAACATTATTAACTACTAGCTGGTGCCCAGAATTAGAGCGTGTGTTTTTTTTTCACTCCCATTAAGTTACGTCTTTGGTTACTGCTTCACTCCCGTGTGTCGTAGCGTAATGTTATATACATATATAACATATAATAGCCTGTACCACTCCTTATGAGTCGGGCTATATTTTTACAAATCCGATGGAACAAAAAGCTTTATAAATTAGTATAGATTGTTTAATTTAAAATGTTGGATGTTAAAATATTTTTTAATAAGACTCCTTCTGGCGCAGTCGGGTAAAAAACAAAACTCATGATCAGTGTATTTAAAAATGAAAATCGCGGTTATTCAAAGTCAAAGCATTTATTTCAATTAGACCATTCAATTCAGTACCTACTATTATATCATTTTATTGCTTGAAAGTAATCTGACTATAATCAATGTAATTAATTATAAATTTGTATTCTCCTTTTTTACTGCCTTATTAAAATACATTTTTTTTTAATACAGAATATGTCTACTTTTAACTATCGTGACCTGTATATTTAACGCTTTATTTTTATTTCAAGAGCTCTCAGTCTCATATTGCACCTCTGTAAATAAAATATGGAAATTCATGGAAGTCCAGTTTCATTATACTAGCAGACGCGCTAGAAAAATTTTAAGTCCCAAGAATATTCACACGGGGCTTTTTTGTTCCGCTAAAACACTGAAATATTTAATTTCATGCTGCGGTTTTATACCTGTTTTATTTAATTTTATATAGCGCAATAGAATATTATGCGACAATTGTTTTTATTTTTAAGTAATCAACTATCTTCGGCCTGCGTCTTCGTTACCGTAGTCTTCTTAATTTAAACGAAGCCCTAAATTATCCTACAGGAACACAAAAACAAAATAAAAATGATAATATGCTATGTGTTAAACTAAACTCTGCCTATCCCTTCGGGGAATACAGGTGTGATGGTATATATGGTACATAATTAAGAGTCTCCCAAAATATACCTTTGCAAAGCTGTAGATTTAATTTGCAGTGATGAAGGTTTATTTTCTTTGAGTTATTGTTACGTTACGGTGTAAATGATGCCAGCGGAATATTTTGCAACCAATTTGCGTAAATGAATTAAAAGAAACCTTATAGTGGAATTTCCTAGTTCTATTTTATAAGCAATAATAAAATAATAAATTATAAAGTACAGTGTCATCTATGACGTGTCACTTTAATGCCATTCATCATCTGCTTAGCCTTTTCCCAACTATGATTATTAAAGCCAAAGTAATTTTTTTTTTGTTTCATTTGGTTAGTTGACACCATTATAACCAATTATTCTAAGATACAACTTTTTTTTAAAAAAGGTTTTTTTATTTAATTCTGAAACTTTGTTCAATTTTCCATTGACAATCAAAATAGATTTTTAGTTGTTTTGAATTCAATAGGATAGTCAAATATGTGACGTCATAGTTTAATACTGCCAAACAAAATATTTAAAGGAATCGTGTTTTGGTAGCTCATAAAAGGTATGTTAATTGATTGTTGGTTTCGATTATCTAATTAGACCATAGAAAGGCATTGTTGTCATCCTTTTTTGTGCATGACATTTCATGTACAAAAAAGGAAAAGAAGAAATATTTTTCAATTATGATAAGCAATATTTTTTTGTTTCTTTTATTTAATTAAATTATAAACTTCTAAATAGTACCTACCTGTTACATTATGTACAAAATTCATAATGTCGGCACGGTTGGCGCTGTAGCTGAGCGATTGGGCGCTGCGCTACGTGTCACGGGTTCGATTCCCGCACGGAACAAATGTTTGTAAAGGCTACAGATAGTTGTTCCGGGGCTGGTTGCTTGTGTATACAAATGCACCCACGATACTGGAGAAATTCCTAGTGGGGCAATGGATACAAAAAGAAATAGCTACTCGAAACTGTGAACAATTATTCGCAGTAACGAGTATTTAGACCACCAACTTCTAACAGGAAATCTAAAGTGGCTTTGTGTACGAGTATTATTTATTAGTTACGTAGCTTATTCAACTTCCATAGTATTGTCACATCCGTCTGTTACAACGATGTGTCACAGCGAAGCACTATAACTTTCTAGGAGTTGACATTTATGTACAATTACTGTTTATGAAGCGCTGGCATTTATCATTAAGTTAGTTTAATTTTTAACCCTTTTAGATATTGACATGTTTTATTTTCATTACACATTACGCTACTTTCATATTAAAGTGCTGTCAAGATTTAAATGGCTATAAACTTATTTATATCAGTCACTTAGTGCTGTCATGCTATTTATAGATAGGTTTTCATACAAAACGTACATTAGAAAGCACTTTAATAATTTACATCCATATCTAAAAATTTCGAAATTGAAATTAGATAGAAGATAATATTTATTGCAAATGTGAATTTGCAATAAATATTATATACCATCATCACGCCTGTATTCCCCGAAGGGTTAGGCAGAGGTGTACCAATGTACACCCACAGTTCGCCGGTATATTTAGGTCCCATGTAATAGGGGGCGAGCCTATTAAAATAAATATTATCTTTATCTTTAAACAGAAATGAATGTTTGTGTGTTTGTCCTTCATGCGTTCCTTAACCATAGATCCGATTGTGATGAAATTGGTCGGTTGTTCTGCGTACGCACGCGAAGGTTATTGGCCCGATAAAAGAAAAAAATAACACCGGAAACCATGTCACGAGCAACAGCTAGTTTGCAATATTACACGTAATAATAATGTACTTCATACATACAAACATACACATATAAACTCACGCCATTTTCCGATGAGGGTAAGCAGAAACCACAGAACGCCACCAGTACGATCCTTACGTACTTCTTTTGCCTCACCCATGTTTATATAATGTACTTCGTCTCATAGAAATCAATGAATAATAATTGGGATGCTGTTTGAGAGGTATGAGGTATTATGGAGTAAAAATAATTAAATTGTAAATTCATTGCGGTTCAAATAATTGATAATTGCCATCCCAGTCAAATGATGAAAGATAAAATCGTATCTCAGTACAAGATATAAGTATATTAATTATGTAAGTTAAAGCTTTGCCAACTTGCAACTGTATGGTACTCAATTTAATGTAAATTGTACTTCTAATAACGAAATTTATTTCAATTTCCACACCGAGGTTAAATAAAACATATTTGTTTTGTAAAAAATATCAACATTCGCTTTTCAAAATGACGTCTGTCGGAAACCAACAAAAATGTTTTTAGATTTAGGTTATCAATCTGTTTCCCAGAAATAATTTTATACAGCAAAAAGTTTTTGTAAATAACTTTTTTAACTGAACGTAAAGAGAAAGCTTTGCATTATTTACAAAATAACCATAAAAAAAAACTTCAGAAAATGGAAATCAACTTTTTCTTAAACACACTAATTGAAAGAAAATCTTTGTTGCTTTCTCTTTAATAGCCTTTTACAAAGCTTTTTATAGCCCCTTAATGTTCAACCGAACAACGGAACAAAAACACTCTTGATATGAGCCATTAGGCCTTATAAAAAGTTTTAACAAAAGCGTTAAAGAAAAGAGGCATAAAGAAAGCTAAATCATCACTTTGTTTATTAAAAACTAGCGAACTGCGCGCAACTTCGCCCACGTCGCTTGTTTCACCCGCCTTCCGTTACGTCTATAGATACTGCTCCGCTCCCGTGGGTTGTAGCGTGATGTTAAATAGCCTATAACAGTCATAAATCACATCTGCTTAACCTTTTCACAACTATGTTGGGGTCGGCTTTCCAGTCTAACCGGATGCAGCTGAATACCAGTGTTTTACATGGAGCATAACAGTAATAACAGTCATAAATAATGTGTAATTAAATAGTTTTAGTACGAATACTTGAATTACGTATACGACGTATACCTAAAATATACTTTTTTTTTCAAGATTGGAAATCATCAATTGACTTCCCCCGCTCTGGGCGGGGCGGGATGGAGTGTCAGACTTTTACTGACTAAAACCCATCCATGTTCCTTCTTGTGCCCTTTGCGTTCCGGGGGCGCGGTATCTCTTTCGAACAACCCGCAGCCCCGGCAGGCATCGGCCCTTAGTGGCCCCTCCGAATGTTTGCTGACATCTCTTTGAGGCGCGCGTGGAACACGGTCCTATTATTTACTAATATGAAAAGAAGAATTGTTTTGTTTGTTTGTTTAAACGCTTTAATGTCTGGAACTACTCGTTGGATTTAAAAAATACTTTTGTATATGGTAGGCTATACTACAGCACCTTACGATCAATGGGAGCGGAGCAGTCATCAAAGACGTTGCATAATAGTTACTTAGTATCAAGTAAAAGGTTATAAAAATATATAACTTAACAAACGTAGTAAATACCTAACAAATCTATTTCATTATTTATCTGTTTATAAAATAACACCCAACTTAACTCTACTTCTGCTGGCGGGTTAATAACACAAATTAAATGAAAAAGCACAACAAAGATTGCTTGATTATAATCTGTGTCTACCTATAAAACTTTAACGCAAATTATCTGTGTGCACACCGCACTTAAATAACGAACGTCAGTTCTAATATCATAAGGATGGGAAAACTACGGGAATTTTTTATGAATTTATTTATTTTATAATACAATCTATTGCTGTGTTTGTGTTGTTTAGGTACTTATTAACTGCCCCGTTAGTCTCGTGTTCGCACGACTGTTCGGAGTAGGGTTCTGGGTCCGATTCCCAGGTCGGGCAAATTTAAAGTTGGTGGTGTGTCACCCCCGTGCCTCGAAAAGCACATAAAGCCGTTGGTCCTGCGCCTGATTTCTCCTCGGTTGTTCCGGATTGCCGTCCCATCGCACTATGAGAGTTAGGGAAGAGGGAGTGCACCTATATTTGCACACATACTTGTGCACTATAATCTCTTCGGCATACATGGCTACTCTGCATTAAGACTCGCTGTCTTGAGCGGAATCGGTCTGGAGATTACACACACACATTTTACTTATTACAGTATTACCTGCACACACGGAATTGGTCGCTCGTAAAAGACAAAAATAAAACACAATAAAGTACAATACATGGTTAACATTTTCACTTTGATGCTAGCTTTGGAATGTCATCGAAACCCTTCAATATCAAACAGTCCGGAAAAAAACCGGGGTTCCCATTACACGGCCTTTTGTCCGCGGGATAAACTAGTACACAACTCACAAGCTCTGTCCCTGTCACGGGAAAATGAGAAAGCAGACAGCACTATCCGTTCCCCGCTAGATAAGCTACCCTTAAATACTAAATTACACAAAGGAAATTAAAGCACTTTAGTTTTATACACAGAACCTGTTGGCATTAGCGTTTCTGATAGGGCATAAAAAATGAACACCAAAACCTAGTACTGGGCTATTTAAAGTGAGAAACGTGTTTTAGTGACGAAGGTATGATCGCAAAGGATTTGTTTCTGCAAAAAGGTTTTTGGGCCCTGGTATTTTATTTTTCTCGTATTTTCGTTTTATTGCTGTGAAAATGAAACATAGAAAACCCTAATGTTACGGTTCCTTGTTGTGTATTTAGTAAACAAAAACCGGTTAAGTATTTCGAAATACCATCAATATTTTGGATAAACATGTAATCTTAAAAAACACATTTGCATGCGTCCTTATCCACTCGGGCGTGCCGCATTAAGTATCCGCCGATATGGCCGCCAGGTCTATTGTTGCCGGCGGCATACCCGAGCGGCAAAACCCAGCGGCATGCTGCCATCATAATATGTGTACAGCCCTAAAATAGGCTCACGATGTTCAGCTGCTGTGATTGGTGTTTAGTCACTTCTTGGAAGCTTGATGCTACAAAATCGCCGATTGCCGGAGCTAAAGTAATTAAAACTTAAATCAAACCACAACTTAGGGACAGCTCACACTGAAACGAGACACGCACAAAATAGAATTTTAATTACTACACAGAAGGTACATATTTCAGTAAGAGGATTTGAATATGACCGTAGACACATGGCATGCAAGTGCCTGCTAAGCTCGTGCTGCGCGTGCCCCAGCAACTTTTAAGTAGTTTCACATTGTCGCCTTGCGTTTCGCGCTCAAAATAACTGGCCTCTTCAAGCATCGTCGTGTCTCATTGAGTCTCGGTGTGAACTAACCCTTACACTGCAAGTTAAACTTCAAAATTACAGGTGTAATTACATGGAAGCGTTCGTTGCATTTTAGATTCCATAAAATGAATTTCAGCTCCTACATTGTAGTCATAATTCTGCTGAGGGTTATTAAGATCTTTGTGAACATCTGTTTTATGGCTGCGCTTGGCATAGGTAATGTGCATCTTCGTTAGTGAATACGGGCTACTATCGCTTAAGATAATCTTATGCTGTTACTAACAATGCACCTTTATTTTGAACAGTTTGCTGCACGGTATAATTAACTTTATATTAGTGTGTGTGTAGTGTACGTGTTTAAGTTTTTATGTTAGTCGAAGTGGTTGTTTTTGATGTTTCTGCAAACGCGGATGACTTGGAATTTTCTGAAACTTGGTCGAAATAAGGCCTTTACTGATTAAGGATTTTAATATTATTAAAATTACATCTTATTCACTGAAAGATCAAAGACTGGCTGTTTTACCATCCAACATAGCAATGCCGTTAGTCTTTTGGGTATATTTTCAGTTGAGAGCGACGCAGAGGAATTTTATATATATATATATTTTATTGTGTGTGTAAATATTGTACTTACATCGTTAAAATAAACCTTTCAATAATACTAAAATGACAAAAGTCTAGCGTCTTTTGAATCTCAATCCAATATTGACGATTCAATCAAGAGACAAAAACCACATACAGAAACAACAAAAGTATGTACGATTATAAAAAGTACGCTAAGTAGGTAACTAAAAAGAAACAAAAACTGCTCCATTGACGCACAGTCCCACGAGAGGTGCTCGTCCCCCATATGAGACCAAAAAACCCAGATCGTTATTAACTTTTAATAAACATGACTGACGCGGTATAAAATGCGAATGAAATACAGAAGTTTCCATTCATTGTTTATGTATGGAATATTTTTATACCCACTAAAGTGTAAAATCAAACATTATCAGCTGATTTAAAATCTAAATGATGTGTGAAAAGTTGAATGACTTTTATAAAAAAAAAACTAGCTTTTGTTTGCGATTTCGTGCAAGTGAAATTTCTAACGGTTCCCAATTTTTTGATGACAAAATATGGTTTGTACAATAAGGCCGTAAGCACACGGCGTATTTTATACGAGCAGACGACACGCAGGGAACTCGCATATACGCGCTTCAAACGAAATTCGAACCTAACCATGTAACAATTAGCATCTACGGCGTCGAAAACGCGCGTTCATAAAACGAGCGTCATCTGCGCCTTTAAAATACGACCTAGGTGATGACTTAGTTTCCTATCAGCGAAATATTTTCAGAATCAGACAAGTCTTTTCAAAGATTAGGGAGTTCAAACAAAACAACAAAGAAACCTTTTAATACAATTATAGTATTAGGAACCAGAAGTGATGTATATTAAAAAAATAACAAATGTAATAACTTAACACAATTTATTCACAACAATTATTTGTTTAAATCACTTAAACATAATCACCATTTTTAAATAACGAAATAGATTAACAGTAAAACATAAAAAAACAATCAGCCAACAAATAAACAGAAAAACCGTTACACAATTTAAATGGACTCACGTGCACCAACGATCTGACCGCGCGGACGTCAACTGGCAAAATGGGCGCTAAGCATCCGCTCGCCCGCTTATATAGAGATCGTTGGTGACGTAATCACAACAATGAAAAATAAAATAAAAATAAAAGAATCGGTTCTAATACGGCCTCTCCTGACTGTGATCGTCCTCGGGCACCTCCTCAGTGGCGACTTCCTCAGCCATCCTTGCTGCTGGATTCACTGATGGCTGGTTTGAGGGTCCTGCCTCTGCTAAATCATCGTCATTGTCTTCACCTATAAAACACAATTATGGGTAAGTTTGGTGTTATGAATTCAGTTATGCCTATTTCATTCATTCATCTCACATTCAAGGCCCTCTTTCATAATCAGTAAATAATCTAAAGTTCTGCATCCATATGATTGTTACAACATTCATCTCTTACAAACATCACACATTTATTCTATCGTACGGCCGTACTAAAACCCCATACACATCAAGCGATATACTCGCATGAGTAAGTACATCACTTAATGTGCTTATTACGGAGATGACACCGCAGCGCATCTCTGATGTGAGGACAGCGATACCGCAGCACGTGTCTCTCACATCTAATCTGACAACACCGCAGTGTGTCCAACTATCAGGTCGGGTACCGCAGCACCGATCTGACCTTTATTCAATTTATGAGGTATGTCACCGCAGTGCACACCGCATTACGCTCCTCCGACAAGTACCGCAGCACAAGTCAGGCCGCTAAATAGATAGCCAGCCTTTTCCACGGAGTGTCTATCAGGACCACAGCCATACGCTATCATACAGCCATAGTCAGTCGCACATATTGCTATCTGCTGCAACATAAAAACAAAGCATTACTCACATGCAAAGAAAGATGCACACGTATCTGGGCACCATTCTCCTTTCCACGGCACCATGTATTGTGCCGCCGCTTGGGTCGTTTTCCCGCGAGCACCGGTGAGCAACTTGAGCTCATATCGGTCGCTGGGTAGGATTTTCTTGACCTGGTATGGACCCCTCATGCCGGAGTCCAATTTTCCAGTGCTTTGCGAATATTTTATCACGAACACCAAGTCGTTTAATTTAAATGTCCTTGGAGGACGTCGGTGCCGGTTGACGTAAGAATCTTGTTCAGTTTGATTCTTACTAAGCATCTTACTCGCTCTGTTTCTACATAACTCTCGCCAAGCTTGGTGGTTAGGGTGAGAGTCTTCTACGGCCACATCCCGAACAAGACCACGTATGACCGGAGTAGTCGTATCAGAACCGATTAACAAGTTTAAAGCAGAGTGTTTGGTAGTTTTTTGTTTTGTAACATTTAATATTAACTGAAGTTTCCACAAATAATCAGACCAACAAGCGTTCTTATTACTTACTTCTATGCGAATCATGTTTAAGACGGTGCGTATATAACGCTCCGCCTGACCGTTTGCATGGTGCATCTCAGGTGTAATGTAGTGTATGTCGGAACCCATGTCCGTGACTTGTTTTACAAAACTAGAAGACTCGAACATGCGTCCGCGATCACATACTATTAGTTTAGGGACACCGAATAAAGATATCGCGTTATTAAACACTCGTTTTAAATCGTCTGCATCTTGTCTATACATTGGGTACAACAAACAATACTTCGTAAAAGAGTCAATAATGACGAGCACGAACTTGTGACCATTAGATTCCGGTAGAGGACCGAGGGAATCGGTATGTACAGTACTGAAAGGTACTGAAGGTTTCTGCCAAGATGTTATCGGTTGCTGTGGGGCTCTAGGGACTCGTTTCTTTGACATACACGCAAGACAATGGGACACATATTTATTTACAAAGGACCTAAGGCCTGGGAACCAAAAATGTTTAAGAATCAAATCTAATGTCTTTTCAGCCCCGATATGTTCGTGTTCGTCATGAAATATTCTCAGTAAGCTAAGCCTATGACCCTTTGGAATGAAGCAAAGAAGGCGAGGTTCCTCGCCTATAGGGGTATAACGATAGTACAGTAAATCATTTTGACATATATATCTCCGCGAATCCAAGTTACCTTCGCTAAGTTTCTGAATTAAATCTTGGGTTTCATTATCTGCACTTTGTGCGATTTGTGCCCAGTTTCGTGGTCGGTCAATATGATTTACTTGCGTCACTGGTGGATTCCTGCTAAGATAGTCGGCGTGCGGCATTAATACACCCTTTCTATATTCAATGGTGAAGTGATAATCCTGCAGGTAGATCCACCAGCGTGCCACCCTCGGAAGTAAGTCTTTTTTACGTTCAGTGGCCTTCAGAGCGTTGCAGTCTGTGATAATTTTAAATTCGATCCCGATGAGATAATGCCTAAAGTGTTGCAACGCTCTGACGACTGCTAACGTCTCCAATTCGTATGAGTGGTACCTACACTCAGCCCCTTGAGTTGTTTTGCTGAAGTAGGCAACCACTCGCTTCTTTTTGTCGTTATGGGTCTGTAATAGGACCGCCCCATACCCTACGACACTCGCATCCGTGTGGAGCTCAGTAGGTAAGCGTGGGTCAAAGATTGCAAGTATGGGTTCACTAGTCAACTTCTCTAACAAATACTGACGTGCAGATTCCTGTTCAGGTCCCCATTCAAACGGAACGTCCTTTTTTACTAAACGTGATATACTTGCAGTCTTTGACGCGTAACCTTCTATGTATCGGCGAAAGTAGCCCGCCAATCCTAAAAATTGGCGAACCTGCTTCACCGTACTTGGAATTGGAGTATCCACTAAAGCAGATATCTTACGCGGACTCGGCCTAACCTGACCATGAGATATGACACGGCCTAGATACTCGACTTGATTGGTAAGAAATGAGCACTTTTTCAGGTTAATAGAAAAACCGGCGTCCGTAAGAGTTTTTAGAACTTCACGAAGGAGGCTTATACCTTCATGAATTGTTTCACTTATTAAAAGAACGTCATCGACGTAGACTAAGACGTTGCCAGCTTCTATCAATCTCCGAAGAGTACCATTAATTATCCTTTGGTAAACAGTCGGGGAATTGCATAGTCCAAAAGGCATTTTAAGGTACTCGTAATGACCTTCGGGTGTCACAAAACCAGTTTTATGAATAGACCCTTCATCAATAGGGATCTGGTGGAACCCGGAAGCCATATCTAAGCATGAAAAGAATTTTGAAGACCCTAAACGATCAATGTGATCTTCTATGAGAGGCAATGGGTACCTGTCCTTGACGGTTATTCTGTTTAGAGCTCGAAAGTCTACGCATAGTCTATTCGAACCGTCTTTCTTCTTAACTAATAGTACAGGGCTGGCGTACTCTGACTCGGATTCCCTAACTATACCTTTCTCTAACAAATCGTTAACAATTTCCCTTACTATTATTTTTTCTTGATACGACAAGCGGTATGGGTGGTACACTACTGGTGTGTCGCTGGTGAGGTTTATGTGCATCTGACCGGTTTTAACAGTAGTAGTAGCCGTACCCGATATTAAAAATTTTGAATAATCGTTAATAACCGACATGAGTGAAGTTAGATCATCGCCCTGAAGGGGCGTGTTTACATCACTAGATATATCTGTCCGGACTGCGTTAATATTAGCGACTTTGTTAGAGGAATGTGTCAAATACTGTTTGTCTTTAGTTCTGCAGTAGACCATGCCGTCTCTATTTAACACGTCCGTGCCTATTATAATCGGGTTATTCATACAAGAGGCAGGTACAATGACTAGGTCAACTTCGAGGGAAATATTTTCAAACTCGATAGTTAGCGTGACGTATTCTCTAGAAATGATTTCTGCGTCACTGACACCCTTAATAACGCGGTGTGTGAATGTACGAGGACAAGAAAATAATTTGACTGTATCAGACGAAATCAATGAAATATTTATAGCACCACTGTCTATCAAGACATCCACTGGGATGCCCTGGACTACAGCGGTAACCACATCACTATTATGGGTAGTACTTGGAATTTCTTTGCATAGGTTCACTTTTTTATTTTGGTTTTTGTTGTGAACTTCCACGCGTTTTTTTGTGAAACACTCGCTTTCGCTATGGCCTATCTTTTTACAAAAGGTGCAAGATAGTTTTGCACCATTCTCTGGAGTTTTGGAGGAACTTTCGGAAGTCTTAGGTTTCTTTCGACATTCATAACTTTTATGCCCAGCCCGACCGCACACGTAGCATTTTAGATTAGATGAATCAGCATTACGTTTTTTTGTACAATGGGAGGGTAAGCGATTGTCTTGTTTTGTCCGGGCAGGCTTGACATAAATAGCCAGAAAGGAGACTAAGTTCTCTATGGTTAAATCAGCGTTAGCGGCAGTGGCACGAACCTGCGAGTCGGTTATGCCACGTATCACAATCTGTACCATGAGTTCGTTACTCAAGCCTTTAATGATACGCAGGCGCAACAGCGATCGTCGAGCATACTCTGCGTACGTTGCATATTTGTCCGACGTGGCGTTCATAACGTCAAACAAAATATTTGCATAATCTAACTTACGGGGACATAGCGGTGTAAACTCTAATCGAAAGTTCGTCCAAGACCGATCATTAGAGACCCACTCGTTCAGCCAGGTCTTGGCGTCACCTTTTAAACAATTTGAAACTCGCGAAAGACATTCGGAATCCCCCCAACCGTTCGTCGCTTTAGCACGCTCCACTTCCTCACACCATACCTCAATGTTGTGAATCGCCGGATCAAAGTTTGACACAAAATAGTTACGAGATTTGTTCGATATTACGGTACCTAATAATTCGGCCAATGTTTTTCCCACTGACGGTATGTCATTATTTTCTTGAGGTATTTCGTGGGATACCGGGCGCGGTGGAGTTCGGGATGAATGCACAGAGCTTCCCTCTATAGCGTTAAGACGTGCAATGATCGTGCCTAAGGTTTGTTTTACCGAGGTGTCACGATGGGCGTTAGAGTCGCGTGATTTCGAACGGGATAGTGTGCGATTATGATGCTGGGTATAAGTACCGTCACGATCATTGCGACGAGAACGGACACGTGGATGAGAACGAGAACGAGAACGGATACGTGGACGAGAACGAGAACGAGAACGGATACGTGGACGAGAACGAGAACGAGAACGGATACGTGGACGAGAACGAGAACGGATACGTGCACGAGAACGAGAACGAGAACAAGAACGCTCAGGGGTGGCATGCCGAGATCGAATACGAGTCCGCTTATACGACTCCCGACGTTCCTGTGAACGCTCCGATAAACACCTATCTTTGCGACTACGGCCGTTGTTTGATAACTTACTCCGAGATCTCGAAGAACGAGGCATCGTTACCAAGAGCTGATTGTTTTTTTTTTTTTTTTTTTTTATTATTTAAATTTTAATGATTAGTGGACACAGGTGTATCCCACTTCTGATATTAGGAACCAGAAGTGATGTATATTAAAAAAATAACAAATGTAATAACTTAACACAATTTATTCACAACAATTATTTGTTTAAATCACTTAAACATAATCACCATTTTTAAATAACGAAATAGATTAACAGTAAAACATAAAAAAACAATCAGCCAACAAATAAACAGAAAAACCGTTACACAATTTAAATGGACTCACGTGCACCAACGATCTGACCGCGCGGACGTCAACTGGCAAAATGGGCGCTAAGCATCCGCTCGCCCGCTTATATAGAGATCGTTGGTGACGTAATCACAACAATGAAAAATAAAATAAAAATAAAAGAATCGGTTCTAATAATAGATTATAAAAAAGTATTTTCTATAGTCGATTATAAGTCATTGAACCTACATTGTTTTTGTTATCAATCACTTAGAATTAGAATAATAATAATAATTCAATTCACTGATTTAACAGTTTCGGACCGATTGTAATCTATTAAACAATATTTTCATTGTTCAAAACTGTTTAGTTATCGAGTAAACTATTCTCGACTCCATTTTGTTTTAAATTCAGTGAATTCTCTAGAGAGCGTTGTTAACAAACGAGAATGGACCAAGATTTTAAGTCTCACCACATCTCAAACAAAGTTTAAATTCCAAAATCTTGGACCAATCTAAAGAGAACTGTATAGATCTACACAACATACACTAGTCTAAACGATGAGACGAAAACATTTTTGTAAAACAGTTCTAAAGAGAGCTTAGCAGAGGGTTTCAACTACAAAACTCTTTTTCAAAAATATTTTCTCTACTTACTCTTAAGATTTATAAATCTTGCTACAAGTATGAAGTTTAATTAAAATCGGTTCTTTAAAAGTTTATATGTAACTAGCTACCTTCGGTTTCATCAGCATATGAGAGCATGGAGTGTCCTGATTGCCCAGTGTCACGCAAATTCATATGTATGTACTTTCTAAGTTTATCTTGGACATCACCGAGTTCGGTAACCAAGTCAGAGGCCCTTGAGGCGGTTTAGAAACTCTGACACTAGGGTGTGTAGGGTCGTTAGACCCACAGAACAATAGTTAGACCTTACTGCCCACATGATAAAGAAAAGAAGATCAGCATTTAGTTATGTCTATGGGTATCATTCCCGTGGACAATCCACGGGAATGATATCGTGATATTTTATAACTTATACTATTTCTCATAAATCTGGCTATCATATACAGAAATATATTTTAGAATCAGGCTGGTAATTCTAGAAATTAGTGCATTTACGGCCGATTTTTTAATCGTTGGATAGCTTATCAGCGGAGAAATAAATATGGCGGTTTGACAGTTTTTGTATAGGAAATATGTCAAACAAAAAATGTCATATGCATTAAGTAAAAGTTAACTGACTGGTGACTTTTGAAAAATCAGCCCATAGACAAACAGAAATACCTTTATTATATTAGTATAGATAACGTGTAGTGACACACGCTTTTGTATAATTTATATATATTTTAAGCCTTTGTATAATCACAACAAAATGTATGTTAAACTATTTCTAGCTACAAACTCACAGGTAAAACTTTTATTGCATTTGTCTAAGTGCAAGAAATCCTGCATTCGCCGGTTCGTGATCATTTTCTCGCTGAATCTAAGTGCTAGCACTACTCCCGGAGATTTCAATCGGTAGCTATTCGTGCTCAAGTAAATTAGATCGTTTGCTCTTTTTAAGTCCTAAGTCCGTCTAATTTCGGTTAGTTTTCCCTTGGATCTTCTTTTAAAAAGTAGAGTATTATGTAATGTTACTTGCAGTACTTTATTATCGTAATATGACCCGCTTCTGGGTAAAGACCTCTTCTCATACAGAGTAGTAGCTGTCGATCATTAAGCTTGCTCAAGGCAATATACAGAGTAGTAGATGTCGATTGCCGATTTATCAGACTTATAATAGTTATTATAAGTCCAGATATCCTCACCATGTTTTTCGTCACCCATGTCAGTAAATTAAAATGGCTCGTCGCGTGATGGCGGTTAAGATGTCTGTCTCTTACGCATGAGGTCACTAACATGGTGATCGCCCGGTATCGAACCTACGACCTCATGTGTAAGAGGCAGACATCTTAACCACAGGGCCATCACGACACTAAAAATAAATCAATTCAATTCATTATTCATTTTTTCTGAAATAATAATGGTTCAATTAAGTGTACCTACAGCTGTATTTAACTTTGTTATTAAATTATTTATCCTGCATTATAAAAAAGAGCGTACTGGGTCTTTTATTACACGTTTATGTAGCCGCCAAAATATGGCATTACAATTTATATAGAAGTCAGTGTAAAGGCGAAAAAATAGGAATACAAATGTAGATACCAAAAAGAGATTTTAAAATCGTGCTGTAAAAATCGCATCGTTGTGTCCATCACCGCTCATTACTTGCCATTCAAGTTACGGCTTTAAACAGTGTGTATTAAACAAAATTTTGTATGACAAGTTTTTATCCTAGCGATGTCGTTATATTGAGCGATAACCTTAAACTTGAATTCGATCGTTATTGTACCAGACAGTTAAAGAAATTATTATGTCTAATACAAAGTATGTTACTAAGGAATATCAAGGAATATTCTCTTATAAGTACCTATATCTACCTACAATCGTTTCTTAATATATCAGTTTGAAGTTCCAAATTGGTATGATGAGCATGTGATTATTTATACAGGAAAAAATTTTAACCAGTGCGTAAATTTTGCCATAATAAACTTCAACACGTTTTATTAAACACGTATATTTTATTTTGATATGTCTTAGTACTAAAAAAAAAGTTATCGCTTACGAAACATGTTTACTTAAAAACCATATTTTATTGTCACTCGGCGCTAGCGCATTCCCCACCCCCTCACCCCAGCCATGCGCCCGGGCGGCGGCCGCGAGTTTTCATTGATAGTATGGCGAATAGATTATGTCCATGTTTTGCTTATTTCAAACTCGGATAAGGATGAATTTTTTTTTTTTTTTTTAACTAAACACGCAAATGTGTTCTATTACTGACACTGAACTACCAAAAAAAATTTACGCACTGGTTAAGAACTTTTCCTGTATACAGTAAAAGTAAAGTAAATATGATGTTTGCAAATAGGATACAAAATTGGAGCGACATACTAATCTACATATACAATTAATAAATTGCAAGTATTGGTTTGTAATGTCAAAATAACAAGCTTTTAACTTTACCTAAATGCAATTTTCTGTTTTTTGTCTGTCAATTTGTTTCAGTTAATATGTTTGGACCAACTTTAACATGTTATAAGGAATAAGTGAAGCCATTTTAGAAAATATTGAGCAGCGCGCGTAAAATGTTAACTTCACAAATAACCGAAACTCACTCGGACGAAGATACGGGCATAACCTAGTTATTAATAGAATCGTAAATAAACAGGTACTTATGATGTTAATTATAAATTACCTAATTACTGTAAAATATTCTATTTCAAAACTTTGCTAAATTGGTAATTAATTTGGTTGAACATAATATACGGTAATATAATGTATTTTATCCTCATTTTGTGTTTCCCCTACAATAATCATGAACATATTAGCATAATCATTGCTATGTCTATTTAAATAAAATCTCAATTAGCTGACCGCGATTTGGAATGATACTATAGGCCTAATGATTTTACATTTAGGCCCAGTTTCACCAAAATCACTAAACATATTTGGCGTTAAATGTGTTTAAATTATCATTCTGTCACTGTCACCTTCTAGCAATGTGACAGGGACGCAATGATGTTCTAAATACCTAAAGGCTAAGGCAAAGGATTTTGGAGAAAGTGGGCCTTAATTTCAACAAAGCAACTTAAAACAGCTGTCATCATCATTATCATATCAGCCTTTAGCCGTCCACTGCTGTACGTAGGCCTTCTCTAAAGAGCACCAGCCATCCTGGTCCTGGGCTGACCGCATCCATCCGCTGCCCGCCACCTTCTCTAAAGCGTCCGTCCACCGTGCAGCAGGGCGTCCCACACTGCGTTTTCCTAAACGTGGTCTCCCCGTGGTCAGCACGTGTTTGCTCCACCGGCCGTCTGTCCCTCTGCAGACATGACCGGCCCACTTACACTTCAGCGTACTAATCGTTAAACAGCTGTACCTACTTCCCTTTCGATGATCGGGAGGAAACCTGGACTTTAAAATAATGTACGTCAGAAATTGCCAATCCGTTTTGAGAAAACGTAAACAATTCTTGTGTCCAATCGTTTAGGAGTAACTCCAACTAGTTTTACCATCTTTCCTGAGCCTACTGCGTCCTGATTCCTGATGTTGGGACCCAATCAGTGGCTACTTCAGTTTAATCGTAAATTTATCGAGGTATAATTGTGTTATAGGTAACCTTACTCCGGGTTTATTAATAAAGCAGCTAGAGTTTATTATCTAATCATAAATAGACACCTGCTCTTTCAAGTTAATTTTGAATATAAATGGTTTCCCTTATAAATGTTACTTAACATTTATTTTCATTCAAACGAAATTTTCTGATGAAGGTAGGAAGGTAATATTTGTTCATTTATATTGGAGGCTTTACTTTGACTCTTTGAGTTACTGATATTATAATTAATGTTTGCTTTGTTATTTTCTAGATCAAATTCACGTGATGAACAATAGAAGCTTGGCTTAACGGAATACCTACAACAACGTCGGACTTAAACCCAAAAGTCCTGTTTCTAAACTAAATGACATTCATCGGAAATACCTCTCTAAACATTTATGGACGTCAACATCAAAGGGGTGCCGCCAACTACGAACCATTTCCCTCTTTCATTGCATGACGAACAGAGTTAGGTTCAATGGATTCAAAATTGAATATCGGGTTCATATTAGTTCGAGCTCCGTGCCCACACTACAGATAAATATGCCTTTTTACATTACATACCTTTATATTTTTGAACTACAACGGTGAATATCAATGATTGAACATTTGTAGCGATCACTTCTAATTATTTGTTTTTTGTTTGCTGTCGGAAAATGACAAACTTTTGCACATTTCTTTTTACGTAATGCATCGTTATGGGTAGCCAGAAGCCCGAACGTCTTAACAACTAGTCATAAACAAGTGGTTTCGTATTACCCAGTAACTGGGTAGTAGAAGTCAGATGGGCAGTCACTCCATGTAAAACAATGGTATTTAGTATGGGTATAGATATGGCGAAAAAGGCTAGCCAGGTGATAAGTTTACCAAATATCAAATACTACCCAAAGCAAAAAGGTGTAGTACTGTATACAAAATAATGTAAAAAAAAATATTTACAGAGAAAGTATAGAGTTCCTTCCCCATTCTTCTCCATACGAAACCAGCAAAAAAGAAATACCTTTGGAAGGGGCAACTAGATTCAATTCTCTTTTCTTGTATAAGACGTTCAAAGGTGCCTTTTAATCCTCTTATTAAAGATGATGGTTTGACTTTCAATTTTAGTTTACTATTGCGACGAAAATCAACTACAGGTACTCTTTATTCGTTCTGCAAAAGTAAACATATGTAAAACCAATACAAAACAAGAAGAGAGAGAGGGTATCAAATAAGCTTTTTATAGCGCCAATAAACTCTGCTTCAATGGAGCACATTTGCAACAGTTTCGCTTCATTACACGAAGTATTTTAGTTTTTGCCTCGTTACTACGTAGTCTAATTACATGAGCCATTTAGATATTCTATCTTAGCAGACAAAGCATCAAAATGTTCAAACATTATTCTATGCTAACATTTTTTGATTACACCAATGCACGAACGAACACCCAAGGAATTTTCTTTCGCACGCTATTTTGAATTCTATTTTTGTTAAGATTAAGTTCATAATCAACATGTCAATGAAAAATACTCCAGCTGCTCTTTGCTGGTCTGTCTACGTTTACCCTTACTCGTCCAGCAGTTCTAGAAGTTCGCATGTTTCATGTTTGCAAGTAATTTTATGCATTAAGGAACCAGCAATGTTGTGGGATGCTTGATGATGCAATTTAATTTATAATATTAGCAGGAAATTGCTAGCAAGCTTCTGAGTTTAGTCGTCTCGATAATATTGTTTAGAGAGTGTATATTGGTGGGTTATTAAACGTATACGGAGTTCTTTAGGTACTAAATTCTTGAACATAATTTTGTTACGGAAATCAATAAAAGGTTGTAGTCTAAAGGAGCTAGACCTTGCAACAATACTTTTATTATTGTGTTTTCAACACAGGTCACGTAATAGGTGCCTAAGGGTGGTTAGTGAGCCTGGCTCAGGAAGAGGTGTCAAGATGATCGAGAGCGTGTGAGGTCAGGTTCGAGATAGCGCATGAAGAGACAATCTGGAAGGATTTGTGGAAGACCTTTGCCCAGATGTGGGACATTACAGGCTAGGTATATAAAAAACAACACAGTTGCACAAAAGTCAAAAAGAACAACAACACAATATAAAATCAAAGAACAACAGAAATATCGTATTATATTTAAATCTATTTAAGTAATACCTTACCAATAAAATAACATCTTCCCCTATTTGGTAGAACTTACTTAACTTTGTAGCTTCCATTGTTAGAATATACTCCGTGACCCCTGTTTAAGCCCCGGCTTCTGAAAACCCGATTGAGCCTTTCAGATAGGTTGATTGTAATAACAACGGCCAATCGAATCACTTGACGTGCAATTTAACAACAGATTAAATTCAGCAGGCTTTTAGGAACGGGATGAAAATGGTAGAGAAATGTTTTGTCTATTCCATTTAAATGGACGTTGGAGTAATAATCCGTGTTTGTACTGCGTTTGGTTGGTCTGCATTACTACCTACGCTGCATCATCAACCATGTAAATAGGAAATGCAGGGAACATGAATTTTCCAGCCCAGCAGTGCGACTCTCTAAGCTTCACTTCGTAATTCGAAAGCTGAATCTGCAGTGAGATTAGAAAATGGTATTCTGTGAAACACGATCACGCCGTTGACGTCACCACGGCGAGCGAATACTTAACCAATGACAAGTGGGTTCGTTATCGCAGTGGGCGCGCTCACTTGAGTGAGACTCGTTTTCGAGTTTGCATTTTAGAGAATCGCATTACTGATTTAATACATGGTTCGAAGCGAGGGGAATAGGAAGCAGTCACCTCCTTCTGCGAAGCAGTAATTCTAGCGAATGCGAGGCGGAACGCGTGAGGGAGAGCAAACCTCACAGTACATGCCTGGGTTACGGAGTTTGTTCAAAAAAGTTACCGCGGCCCTGTAACGCAAAAGGCATTTGGAAGAGCACGGATGGATTTTAGTCAGTAATAGTCTGACACTTCCTTTTACTCTGCCGAGAGTAGAAGAAGTCATTTGACTATTTCTCATCCTTAAAAAAAAGGGGACATGCATTTGGTCGCTATTTAAAACGTGTGTTTTATTTTATCTTTGTGGAAAATTACGTAGTTGGTTACGATTTTAGGTAATAGTGTAAATGGGGTGGCTATAAGTGACTTATAAGCGAATATAGCAATTTTATTAGCTGTAAAATTCGATCTGTGTGAATCTCCCGTTACGTGTTATTAACAGTTTACTAAATTAGAAACGTGGAGTCAGAATGCAAATGCAATTCACACCATACAGTTAGATCCTTGTGCGTCAAACTATAAGTAGGCTATAATATGCTAGACTTTGCTTAGCCACTTCTTTATGTACACAATTGATTAGAGATTTTATTTTTGTTTCGGTAAAGTCGTTTTTACGTCGAATTGTGTTGACCGTGACGGTGTAACTATTTCATTCGATTGTCAAGATTTGTATATTGGGACAGAAAGTTTTCAACATATTTCTCCCCACTGCCTCGTTAGCCTAGTGGTCCTGAGCACGACTGCTACGCTAGAGGTCCTGGGTTCAATTCCCAGGTCGAGCAAAAAGTGTTATTGGGTTTTTCTATGGAATTCTCAGTAGCAGCTCGGAGTTTGGATTTGTGCCCGGTTAATGGCAAGAGGCTCGCCCCGTATGACATGGGACCTAAATATACCGGCGAACTGTGGGTGTAAATTGGTACACCTATGCCTAATCCTTCGGGGAATACAGGCGTGATGGTATGTTTATTTTATATTTTATATATTCTTCCCACTAATCTTCGAATTCTTGATATTATTCGACATACGTAACGTCGCATTTCATCTAAGACCTAAAACATCTTAGCTGAGTCATGTGAACCAATGTGGCTCAGATCTACTATATACCTAATAGGGAACTTGTGGAAATCCCCTCTCTAAGTAGAATTATTAACAATTTATAGTCTTAGTTCCAGACTAGAGTTATGTTACTGTGGTTTGTGGTTGTCTGTGTACTATGTCAAGAGATCGGTGCTTACAAATGTCTTGCCTACGCAGAATATTTCCTAACATCTGATTATTAAACAGAATTATTTGTATCCACTTTAAATTACTGTTTTCCTACGAACATTCATTTTGCATCGATATTTTTGGAAAATCTAGCATTTTTTAGTCTAGTCAGTATTACAGTATTTTTTATACAGTATTTTTGGTGTGACTGTGCAGGTATACGCGACTCAAAAGACCAATATCGGGACAAGAATACCAATAAAAATCTACTAACTAAAAACGTTTAAAATGTAGTCGCAATCTTATCTCAGCGACAACCAATGTCAAAAAACTTGTTAAAATTGAAATTCAATTAGAGGTTTTTTGGCAAACTGAGGCTGAGTTCAAAATGCGATCGTTGATAAACTTACGGGAATTGATCAGCTGATACACCAAAGCCAAAGTCAAACTTTGCTTTGTGGAACAGTGTTAATTATTCGTAAACCTTATACTACAGAGAATAGCTATTTGAATTGGAACACTGCACAAACCGCTCTTGAATTTAAAACTTAAAACGTGTCTCACAACTAGAAATACCTGTTCTCAAAATTATTGCACTTCAAAAATATTTTCCTTATTTGTCTTTGATTTTGAGATTTTTTGGAACTTCCACATTTTTGTTAGGTTTTTATTTTTTCATAGATTTTTTTTCTAAGGAGTTAATCGATAACCAGTTATAACCGGTATCATGTTTTCGCGACTGCTGGCAAAGTGTTATTGAACTGAATTGTGTTATTGTTCCTTTCATTGGGAATTTGTCAGTAGCAACCCGGAGTTTGGGAGGCTTGTTACACTATAATATCTCTTGTGCTGTTGATTCTATTGAGATGCCTTTACCAAAATTCGGTCGGGAGTTATCATGTTTTCATTTGTAAATATTTCATTTACCCACATTTCTAACATCTGCGACAAATTTTCTTACATTCTGTATTTTACTTGATTAAAATTTATCATTATTATTTTTTATTTTATTTTATATCTTGAAGAAGTCTGTACTACCTCATATGATTATAAGTCTAAAGTCGCTATAGTCCTTCTTAAGCGAGGTAAAGTGATCAATTCTCATACCTTCTCTCTGAGAGAAGAAGCCTTTGCCTTGCATTGGGACAATAAGAGGCTGGTATTATTTATTTAAACTTATCTCGAGGATTACGTTAGTCTGCTTGTTTGCCTGATGATAAGCGAAGAAATAAATGTGAACTCTTATTTAGAAGATACACGCTTATTTAGAACAGTGCCAAAATATTGGTAAATACATATGTGTCTATTTATTTTCATTTTGTGTTTTTTTATTTTTTTTTAGGTACCAAATTGTTGAATAATAACCATCTTAGGTGTTTGTTTGTTGATGTAGCTACAGACATTTTGATTCGGAGATATAGTTGAGTTTTTTTAAATATTTTCCTGCAATTTTTCAAGTAAGTATTTCCAAGCCAGTTCCACTTATATTACGACACATTGACGTTCTCAGTATGTCGTAGCAAGCTTCCGTATTCCGTGGAGGCAATTGAACTAGCATTAACATTTTTTTTTTGTCAAGTTATTTAAAGACACAGCACTTGTGTTATTTACTTTTTTACGCCAGTCACTTGTTTATACTCGTCATCATGTTTTCTGTATTAAATTTATGCGAATATAATAAGGTTGTAGAGTTTTTTGTCTCTGTGTTTGTTTAAACACGCTAATGAAACTAGTAATCGGATTGAAAAAAATCTTTTTGTTTAAGATAGCCAGATATATGAGGAACAATATAGGCTATATAACATCACGTTTTGACACACAGGAGCGGAGCAATAGTGCTATTCTAAAAAAGTTCATTTCCGAAATCTTTAGATTCGTATTCTTAAAATGAGTGAGTTCGACACACTAGCGCCACCGCGTGATGATGTGAGTGAGAAGTATCGTACCGAGACAGTATTTTGATGTTTTTCAATAGAATTTGATCTTCTGAGAAGTAAGCGTGGCTTGCGAGATACCTTTCGAAGTGATTTGACTATTTCAGAATAGTATAGCAGTACACGACTGCACGACTGCAACGCTAGAGGTCCTGGGTTCGATTCCCAGGTCGAGCAATAAGTGTTATTGGGTTTTTCTATGAAATTCTCAGTAGCAGCTCGGAGTTTGGATTTGTGCCCGGTTAATGGCAATAGGCTCGCCCCCTATTACATGGGACCTAAATATACCGGCGAACTGTGGGTGTGCTGTTCATTGGTACACCTCTGCCTAACCTTTCGGGGAATACAGGCGTGATGGTATATATTTTTTTTTTTTATAGCAGTAACCAAAAACGTAGCTTAACGCGGGTGAAAAAACAAGCAAGCGTTGTCGCGTCAGAATTTCTAGTGTCTCTAGTGTCTAGAATAAGGACCGTTTAAGTTTAATTTAAAAGATGTTCTGTTGATAGGACACACGTCTGCTTGCATTGTTATAACGAAACTAGATTTTAAAGTCGTTTCGAGAAAATGCCTTTGTGTTATTTTAATTAACTTAGCTAAGATTGCAAAGCTGTGTTTCAAAGTAATTATATTGTTAAGTTAATTATGTTAAATATACACTAGATTTCTTTGTTTTTCTAAGACATAAACTAGGCATTAAATTTTCACTTATAAATTTACTTAAATACTAGTTTGATAAGTTTTTGTTGTAAAAAGGGGCTTATTAAATTTAATTGGTAGCAATTATTACTATTAAAATATTATGCTCGAGGCTTTAAGTTCTCAACCGGACACAAGCAAGTACCAAAATAACTTTTTCTATCTCATAATAAAATACATTACAAATGTAACTTAATAGTCTAGAAGATAAATCAACTACACAGTCATAGGTCACAAAATAACCCGCCCCTAATCGTTCCCGGCGCAAAGGTGCCCATAACACTCGCCGCATTGCCACGCTGAATAGCGATGGCCAATCTTTGCACCAAGAACGACCCCGAGCGGGAGTCTCCGGTTGCCTCCCCGAGCTTGCGGCCCAATTCCGCCACAAAACCCTTCGCTGCCCTACTCCAACTACCTAGGAAACATAATTAAGTATGTACTTTTTAAGTTTATTTTAGACATCACTGATATCAGTGAAGGAAACCTTTTTTTTTTCTTTTTTAGACGGGAAATCATCAAATAACTTCCCCCGCCCTGGGCGGGGCGGGAGGGAGTGTCAGACTTTTACTGACTAAAACCCGTCTATGTTCCTTCATGTGCCCTTTGCGTTCCGGGGGCGCGGTATCTCTTTCGAACAACCCGCAGCCCCGGCAGGCATCGGCCCTCAGTGGCCCCATCCAAGTTTGCTGACATCTCTTTGAGGCGCGCGTGGAACACGAACGCGCCGTCGGCGTCGACACGGTCTGTCGTTATTCAGTGAACGTACGGACGGTGAGCTACCCATTGCTCACCGTCCACAGACCCGCGCCTACGGTGGCCGGGAGTCGTCTCGCGGCTCCCGACGCCCGGAGCGTCTACCGCGGCGGTAGACGCGGTATATGATTAATATTATTCTGAAATCACCTACACATTGACCAAAGGTGGTGATCAATGCTCGTACCTACTCTATATGGCCTTTGCCCTGCAGTGGGTCAATAATAGGCTAGTATATAATGTGATTAGAAGACTTTAAATTTACAAGTTATTAATTGTCTGAACATCTATCGGGAACTACCGAGTGGTTCTAAGCACAACTGCTACGCTAGAGGTCTTGTGTTCGATTCCCAGGTTAAGTAAAAAGTGTTTTGGGTTTTTTTATGAAATTCTCAGTAACAGCTCGGATTTAGGATTTGTGCCCGGTTGATGGCAATAGACTCGCCCCCTATTACATGGGACCAAAAAAATACTGGCGAACTGTGGGTGTATATTGGCACACCTCTACCTAACCCTTCTTGGAATACAGGCGTGAGGGTATTTTATGTATGTATCTATCGGGAAATTACGGGTCAAAGACCTTACTGCTAAAAATAAACAAAACAATAATTTCAAACTTGTTCCTATTTGCGGTGGCGAAGGTGACTTGCAAAGGTGTAAGGTTCAAAATCCTTTATATATAATGCTTTATACTGGTTTAATAAAAACTCGAAGGCACAATATAAATGTATTTAAGTACGAAAAACGTATTCTCCATACGTAAAACACGAGCTGTGACGTAGAGTTGCGGACATTAGTCCGATATACAATTAATACAAGTATGATAAAAAGTCACATACACACGATAAAATGTTGGTATAGTAAAGCCGGTATTGCAGAATTAACTCGAGACTCTGATATTATGAGAAACTAGTTTCATGGAATTTTATTACTGGAAATTAATAAAATGGTATTGAATTGTATCTTATCTTAGTCACGAGAAAAAAACTGTTTTTATCGAGTCAGGTGAACATATATATATGGATCAGCTGATTCTTTCCTCGTGAGTGCATAGTTGGTGCAATAGTAAAAGTTGATCAAAATTATAACTACATAGACCCTTTTTCAGGTTTCTGGTAGAGAAAACATAAAATTTTATATTTGAAACAAGCGTCTGGTTGAAAAAAAAAACGTCCGGATCTCTTTGCTTTGTGTTAAGAAAAGAAGTTGCAAAATCATCCTCATTTCAGGCGGGAATGCATGAACCTCTTATTTATGGAAGCCTGGCATTTTGACCGACCTTTTTATGCCTTTTGGGCGTATTTTCTACTCAATTAATTAAGGTGTGGGATAATTTATCATAAGCGTGTACTTGTTTAGGTAAGACTTTCACACAAAAGAATACATTAGGTTAGGTTAAGTAATCTATTTCAAAAGGTAATTAAAACAAACTATAGAAAAAAAAACAACAAAAAAAAGTCGGGTTTATATTTCGTAGATCGTTTTATTTATTTCTTTCTTTATTTATTTACTATTGAAGACTTACTGCTAAAGAAAACAGAATTAAACCCATTATAAAATATAACACTCCTTTTTATGCACAGTTGTGTAAATATTAAGTTACTTTTAAACACGTAATACCTCATATGGTCTATTCTTGGGACTCACAGTGTCCTTCATATTTTTACTACAACATTTACTTTTCCGTCAACATGTGTTGCTTACGTCAGCACAACAAAATTAAACAAAAAAAAAACCTAATAAATACGGTTCCTTTTTTATTAGCAAATCGTGAGTGTATTGACATGTCGCCTCATTGTCTGTTTTTTTACAACCTTTACTCAACAGACTTTATTGCTCCACTAGACCGGGAAGAACTAAAAATTATCTCACTTGGTGTCACTAAAAGTAGGCGGAGATAGTTCTTTAGTGTCCTTGACATTCAGTAAGCATGTGTAACATTTATTAGGAATGTAAAGATTAGGACAGAATGCTAGTAATAAAAGTATAGCAATCTATTACATCTTGCGCAAATGCTTAGAGACGTGTCCTTTGGAGAAACTTGGTCCTTTGAGCCGTAAAGTCATTGTCATAGAGATAGTTCTATCTTGTAGTTATATAGGTACATAGGTATGTGGGCGGTAGAAAGGGAGGTGAACTTCAGAGGTGCGTGCTGATTGATTATCTGGCTCAATTAACGTCTAACTACCTGGATAGTTTCTTGTGTGACCTTACGTTACTCATGCTTGGAAGAGCACATGATATATATTTAGTTTATGCACACTTGGACATCGTAAAATAGGTAGATAAAATATGGATAACAAATTAGAAAACCGAAAACAAAATCTTTCTTGTTTAATTTCAAGGACATTAACTTACACTTTTCAAATAAAAAAGGAAAACTCATGTAGGTACTATAAGAAATTCCGCAAGATTTACAGAAGGAATTTGGTTCTATCAATTTAACCTTTTAATTAAGTCGCTACTTTCTTCGTCTATTAGTGCCACTAATATATTTTATAAAAAAGTCTAGTTCTGCTAAGATCTAGTTGAAATAGAAAGGCGTTGACCGAGCGTCCTCTAGACCTTTCTAGTTCTTTATGACAGTCAGTCATGGTTTAGTGAATTTCAAGCAGCGTTTACGCTACGAAACGTATTAGTAAAACTTGTAAGTACACTGTACTATAGAGTAAAAAATATAGAAGCGTAACTCTCATTCCGAACGTATTCTAATCCCGATCACAATTGTCCCTTGCTGTCTTTTTACTAGCAGCGTCCTAATACGATTCCCGCACAGAGAGGACTTTAATGTGCAGTCGTTTAGTTTATAGGCCCTGGGTAGTGGTCTTAATTTTTAAGGTGCCATAAGACAGTGGCGTGCACAGAGTTTTTAGACAGGGTAGACAGAAAACAGTCCCTTCGGCTCGGGATAGGTATAGCTTACGCGCATGATAAAAAGAATATCTTCAAACTGTCACATACCTATACGTAATCAAAGCGTAACACCAAAGTAACAATATTACCTACCTTTATAACCTATAACACTTTCGTAATCATACCATAATACAAACGCAGAACTAACCAAAGCTCTACTGTATACAGAAGTAGGTAACTACATAGTTACAAGAATAATCGGTTTTGAAACTAGGTAGTTAGGTAGGTACCTACTCAAATCCACGAAACTACGTACAATATGCCCAAAACACGTTACGACTCACGTCTGGACACGAAAAACAATATAATCAATTGCTATGTAAACAACCCGTGATTGAATTTAAGATTAATTATACCTTTAGTTTGTATTCACTGCAAATCTGGTGTATAACGGCCTTGGGCGATTAACATTTTTTTATCACTTTATGATAGCTTTGAAAACGCATAATTTAATATTTTCTGCACATACATACACCTGAACAATTTTAACACATCACAATCTAATTTTAGCGTAAACACAACAGTTTACAGTCGTACAAAATGAATCAACAATGGCCGCTCATAAGTCACGTCAACATAAAAACATATTATGACAAAAAGTAAACTTGCTTCATTTAACGCTAATAAAATCAAACGTACTACTTATTATTATAATAATCACATAACTAACTTCGCAAAACCCTCGCAAACGTCAAACTATAAAAATTAGCCAAAGTCTATTTGTACGTTTGTGAGCGTTATTTTGACATTGTGTGTCGAGTTTTTATAGTAAACGCACACTATTGAAGACGCGTACCTACGAGTCTGTCACGAGGCACACATTGAAACACCCAGCCGCAATGTTTTGTGTCTTCCCGTTACTCGCGCGAAGCGATTTATCGATGAGACTCCACCGTTACTCGATAGATGGAGCTGATTTAAGTTTTAATATATTATGTTTTTTATTTTAACGATAGGTGGAGCTGATTTAAGATTTATTTTTATTTTTTTATTTTAACGATAGTAGTTACTCGTGGATACAATAAAAGATATTTAATATAAGATAAATACGTATTTTATAGGGTAGCCAATGTCTATTTGCCTATATGGACCGCACGCCACTGCCATAAGAATACCCTATTAGCCACCTGACACGCCCTTCTATACGCTAGACCAAAATAAAAGAAACGTATAGCTTCAATGAGAGATTTGCCACTATCACATAGATTGGAGTATCTCTCTCTGGTGAAACTCTCTACCTGCGTCTGTATTTCCGAACGCATTCAACCCTAATCTCTTCATAGTTAAAGTTAACAGGCTTCTTCTGGGCAAGCTCACTACATCGTAGACTTTGTCTATGTCACCTCTGATCAAGACGAGAGTCTAGAGCTTATCCATCTCGAATAAAAAGAATACGTAGATGAGAAAGTGCCATTTATAGGGCCGGGAACGAAATCTACATGAGCTTCATATCTACACACTTTATTTCGTTATTCTATGATTGTTCATACATCGTCTTGGCAGTGAGTTTTGCGGTCATTGGACCTACCCGCTCGTATCGAGTCAAGGGGACGAATAAAATAAATGAGGTAGCTGGTTTAGCTCAACTTGAAAGTCCTTTAGTGAGCAAGTATAAACAAAAGTAAGCAGCCGGGACGGGCAAAAAACCGTAACGAATGTTTTTATTTAATAAAAACGTACCTACTGGAACTTAGTTGCACTAGCTCGCTTTGTGTATTTTATTCTAGAATAGAAAGATATAATTATCTTGATACCTAAGGCTTGAAAATGAAATTCTTAAAGCATGTTTGTATTTATCCATTAAGGGTAACACTGCAGGTCATGCGTAAAATGTTTCTTATATCGAAAAACCCTTGAAAGTCATTCGTTGGTATTCATAGATGATATTAAACCTCAAACTTTAAAAGTAATTCTACGACCTAAAAAGGAATTCCTCCAATAATTCCCGTTGGTCTTTTTGTTCGAATTTCTTCACCAATGCTTAAGGTGAAGAAGGATTGGTCCTTCTAAGTATGAAGAATGAAAGAGAAAGGACCACATCTTTTGAAGGGTCCCAATAAATAATGTTTTCTTTTCCCGTATCTATGAAGTATATTTTATTTTCTATTATATTCTTACCGGAAGATAACTCTGAAGCGATCTGGTGTGGATAATTTTATAAATATTTAATGAGTTAATCCATTATTTTGCCACAAGCAGAATATTTTCATTGAAAGCGTTGTAATATTCATGTGTAAATGGAACGTGAGCTAAAATATTCAGCATCATCCAGTTTAACATTAGTTTTAGAGTGAAATATTTTGGTGTTAGTTATTTTGTGAAACTGAGGGCTTATTTTAACGATTGCAACTATTTTGTTTATTTTTTCAAATTTTACTCTTTAAAAGTTTTAAACAAAATAGTTGCCATAGCAAACTTAATAACATTACATTGTAAACCTGCAATATTCTGTTCCATTAAATAATAATATAGATCCAAATTAAATTACCTAATTAATGTTCTGAATAATCTGAAATAATTTATCTCTTTATTGTAACCATTTTCAACGTCATTAGATCGGTATATCAAGTAGGTAAGTGGTTTGTATTAAAATAATTACCTTAATTAAGTTAGAAGACGTCATAATTGGTTAACATAATTGAAATAATTATTAGTTTAATTAAGAGTAACTGGTATAATTACTGACAGACATAGTATGGAAGGTCGATCGGCACACTTGACACTGACAGTAGAATGGAAAAAAGATTGTTTTATTCTGCGAAATGTCATGATGGCCCAGTGGTTAAGACACTCGCCTCTTATGCACGAGGTTTTAAACAGGCACGGGCAAGTAGGTATCAATGTGTTTTTTTTTCTTTTTAAGTTTATCTAGGTCATCACTGACATCGGTGAAGGAAAACATCGTGAGGAAACCTAGACTAAGGGTCTGCGCCCACGACCGATAATCGGCCCGATTATCGGGCCGTTTTTTTGACAGATTTCTTCGCCGGCTAGAAGAAACAGCCGAGAATCGGCCCGATAATCGGGCCGATAATCGGGCCGATTCTCGGTCGTGGGCGCAGGCCCTTATAATTAATATAAGTCTGAAATCGAAAATCTGCCTTGAGTAAGCGAGGTGATCAATGCAGCCTTCTCTCTGTATAAGAAGAGGCCTTTGCCCTGCAGTGGGGCAGTTATAGGGAGTATTAAATTTTTTGTTGTTATTCTGCTAGTTCTACTACCGTGATTCATGTAACTAAAATATGTTGGCCGTAATCATGACATTAATATGACTTTGGCTACAGTAATTTTGGTATAATTACAGCCAATTTAAGTTATTGCGCATTTTCATAGTTATTATTGTGTGCAGCGTTCATAACAAGGTCAATTTTTTTGTGCTATTTAATAGGCTTTACCTACTAATTTACTGATTCTCCATTTACAGCACCATACAGGTTACAAAAATATCTGTAAATCATAGTGAAAGTCATTTATTTACAAAAAAAGGAATTGAATGTAACTATCCAGATTCCTTTGCAAATTAAACTACATTTGGAGATCAATGGAAAGAGCCAAACACTCCTAACTATTTATGTATTATTTTTTTACAATATTTTGTATAGTTGTCTACATTAATTAAATAATTATGTGAATGTTAGAAGTGTATAAAACGCACTTAAAAGAATAATAGTAACAAAAATAATACTGTAATATGTTACACGTATATACATAATAACATTATCCTAAAACTTAACTACGTTACATGTACAACTTTGACAATGTTTCCATCTTACCGCATACTACGTACGCAGTGTAGAGAGCCTTGCCAATTCCTTGTACAGATAAGTCGAAAATATTCTGGAGCAAAACACTTGACTTCGATATCATACCTGTTCAGAGCGACAAAGCCCATTTTATGGGAGTCCCTTACATCTCCTAAAATTGTTTGTCCGAAAATCATTATCTATAACACGTTTGATATAAACCTCAGTAACCATAATGTTAAAAATCCCGAAATTTTGTGTAACATAATTATCTTTAGTTCTAAAAGTATTCTGTCATAATATCGAGTACTATAATATTTGAAGCTCCTAATTTTACATGACCTAAAGTCATATGTCCTAAGAATTGCGTTAAATAATGTATATTATTCCGAATGTTCATTTATAATATTTTTTTTAGTTCTAAAACATTTGCTAAAAATTAGGTTTTAGTGACAGAAACGAATCGCTGCAAAACCGACTCCACGTAGTCTTGTCTGCCCTACCCCTAGAGTGTAATTTAAAATCGCGTAGGGGCGGAGGGGCAAGGCGGCCCGCGAGCTGAGGAGCAGGTGGTTTTGACACTCGCCGCCGCGGCTGAGGCTGGCCGGCTAGGCCGGCCAGCAAGCCGAAGCCGCGGTGGTGAGCGTGAAATCATCTGCGACGATAAGCTCGCATGGGACCGCCGGAGCCCCGCAGCGCCGGAGCCGTGACAGAAACCATGCCTGCTGCATGTTGCACGCTTGCTTGCATGCTGCTTGCTTGCTTGCATGCTGCATGCTTGCTTGCATGCTGCATGCTTGCTTGCTTGCATGCTGCATGCTTGCTTGCTTGCATGCTGCATGCTTGCTTGCATGCTGCATGCTTGCTTGCTTGCATGCTGCATGCTTGCTTGCTTGCATGCTGCATGCTTGCTTGCATGCTGCATGCTGGCTTGCTTGCAAAAACGATAAAAATAAAATTCTATAATCTAAAAAAAAAAATGTTTTTATTATTTTAAAAAAGTGTTATGTAATTTGAATTTAGGATTTATAACTTTTATCGAAAAAGGCTTTATGTCTTTTGTATATTATTGATTGTAATGTTTATGACAAACGGATTTATGACATATTATATTTAGGGATTTCAATTTTATGGCATGTGATATTATGTGATATTAAGTTCGGGTAAGTTATCATTCGGACAAATGATGATTAGGACAAAAAAAGTTATGGCACTTTAAATTATAGATAAAAAAGTTAGGTGACACAATAGAGAACCCCATTTTATACTCCGAAAACATGGTATAACCATGTACAGTAACTACATAAAACAGCTATTCCTTCACACGAACAGAACATTTTTATGGCACCTTAACACGTTTGACAAAATAAGCCTTCTTCAGCCCATATGTGTCACGAATGTATCTAGACATAAAAAATAATGCTGAAACCGTTCAAACTCCAATATTAAAACGACACGGGAACGGAACGAGGGCGACGTGTGAAACGGGCTTAACGTGTCAGCTATTTGGAATAGGGTTAAATGAAAATTTTGAACGGTAATGTGATTGGTAGCTGTGAGTGGGTATTATTGCCGCAATTTTTGGTTACTGCCTGGTTGAAGCTTTGAGCTTTTAATTAAAATAATAACTGTATTCATATAACCTTTTACAAATATCATACAGCGTTAACAGTAATTGGCCACTTGGGAAGCCATTCGATTTGATCGGCCAATATTTTTTATTTAAATTATGTTACTGTAGTTTCAAAATACTGAATGTATATACTCGTTATTAATATTATAAATGAGAAGATAACTTCTATTTGTCTGTCTGTTACGTTGTCAAAGCTAAACTATTGAACCGATTTTGATGTAAATTGGTATTGGGTAAGAAACACTTGAACACCAAGAAAGGACATGGGCTTCTTCTTATTCCGCGACTTTATGAATACTAAAAATCTAGATGTGTAAATCGCAATATATATGTCTCCTAGAACTCAGGACGGTACGGTTAGCGCAGTGACTGAGCAATTGGCTGCTGTATTGCATGTCGTGGGTTTGATTCCCGCAAGTAGTATGGTTACAGATAGTTGTTCTGGTTCTACCTATTTGTATAAGTGTGTTTATATGTAAGTAAACGCACCTACGATACTGGAGAAGTTCCTAGTTAGTGCAACGTTTATAAAAAATAAAATAAAACTTATTAGAAAACTTTACAATTTGTTTTACACAACCCAGATATCACAATCGTTCCCTGTATTGCCTTGGGACCAAAACCCCAAAGATTTTATAGTAGAAAATAAAGAGCTTATTATTAAGAAATAACAATAGCAGTCATAAAATTAAATTCGTATCAAAAGTGTTCACTGCTAATCTTTTATGCTCCCCGCATTACAAACAAAATGCACTATGACAATATAATTGTGCTTCGTGCAAGTAAAAATGAACTGAAAAACGTTCACATAAGGTTGATAATAATTGTCACGTTGTGAAGTGATCGTTGCTTTTATTTTATAAATGACGTCATATTGTATTTTTCAGTCTTATTGCAGTGATAATTGGTTGCTTTCGGACGGCTTCCTTGAAAGATAAAAAATAATATTTTTGAAAGTCCAATCCAATATCGACCTTGCTGTCTAGTTTTTAGGACGTATTTTTATGATACGTTAATTATGCCTCCTGTCACTGCTACAATTAAGATACGATTACATTAGTCAGTGGGGAAAACAACAATCACTCGGAAATTAGCTTACATTTATGATGTTATGTAAGTAGGTACTTTAGAGGTAAAGAAGCAAAGGGTGTTTCATTCTCCATCTTTTAATTAAGTAGTTTATTTTCTTTTTTTTTATTAAGTTTTTTTTTTTGTTGAAGGATTCGTCACGAGCTATCTGACGGTCCACCCCATTTTCCTTTTTTTTATTAGCTTTTATTGCTGTCCCACACCAGGGCTCTAATCAATAAAATGTACTCTATAGCCTACTTTAATGAACAGCACTTGTAGTGAATTTATTTGTTTTAATAGTAAGTGACACATTGTCAGTTATATTAAACACTGCACTGCAAAACCACCCCCATTTCTTCCCCTTCTCTTAATGCTGTGTCTCATCTTGTCAAGTCTCCAGGAAGCCATTTTACCATCTTATAATTTTCTCAAACAGTCTAAATACCAACAAAGCTGATAAATACAGTATTAATTTAGGTCCTTCGAAGCAGTAAGTGTAGCTATTTGAAATTCAATTCGCCGTCTCAAATTGGGTTCCGTGTTTGGACTTGAATGCTGATCAGTACAATTTTGTTTGATAATTAACGTAACGTGTGCTTTGAAATTGGAAAATGTTTTATTGGGGTCATTAGATTTGTCACCTTTGTTGACCTTTGTTGTGTGATCTTCAATAATTTTGTCCATAGAGGCGTTTTGTCCTTGTTCGTGTTCTTGCTTTATCTTGTTGTATTTTTGTATTAAATAATCACACAGTGGGAGTCAGACTGGGAATGAAATTGCACACTGCTTTGTAAAGTTAAAAAATATTATTTAAATCCTTGCGTTAAACATTTCCAAACCATTTAGAAAAAACAACCAAGTCGGTTCATAAATGACAGAGTAACAACAAAAAAAAATTGCTGACGTAGAACCATCTTCTTTTGTTTTAAGTCCGTTAAAAATAGTTCTTAGTAGTAGCAAATTTTATAAGAAAAGACACATTTAACAAGACGTGCACCGTCTCATGGCTAAACAAGTTTTAAACTTATTGTTCAAGCTTAAACCTTCCATCCAGTTATTGTATTATGAACTTTATTCCAACTAACATAAAGTACCTGCGTTGTTAGCCTAGTGGTCCTAAGCGCGACTGCTACGCTAGAGGTCTTGGGTTCGAGTCCCAGGTCGAGCAAAAAGTGTTATTAGGTTTTTCCATGAAATTCTCAGTAGCAGCTTGGAGTTAGGATGTGTGCCCGTTCCATAAGTTTCTTAATAAAAAAATTTACACTTAAATTGAGATCTAAAATCATTTTATCTATTAGGAACATTATCGAAATGAAGTTCGAAACAGAATAACCTGCACTAAGGATCAATTTTAGACAAGTTAAAACTCGTTTCATAATGAGGCCTACCGATTACTGTAATAAGCCACCGACCGAGTTCTAGAGCCTCTTTAAGCAACTTCCCAATATGGTAGCAAATCCTAAAGGCTGCGGGGTATTACGCCTTTCCTAGTATTATTCAAAAAGAAGGAAAGGTCAAGTGGTACCCCGTCCCAAATTTCGGGAAGCACTTATGTTGTTTTCCTTTTGTATGTTTAGTTGTGGTAAGTAGGTAGTTACTGCTACGAACAGAATCTAACCCGACCGGGTTAACTTACGGGTTTTGCTTGAAATTTCACGGAAATGTGGAAGAAGAATGTCTAATAAAAAATCCGAGCAAGTCCGCACGCGAAGGGTTGCGTACCAGAGTACAATATTTAACGCTGCATATATTTTTATGTAGTTTGGTAAATAAAAACACTTTTATTGTTTGGGAATTCCTTTTATTGTATTGTTGTTATAGCGGCCAGTATAACACACACTATTTGAATTTTTCAAGTGTGTACCTATTACGGTTCCAAAGATGCAACCCTGTGACAGACGACAGTGTTAGTAATAGGGCCCTGTTTGGCACTCTTTGGGTACGAAACTTTAAAAAGTACTGTGACTCACTATACGGTCAAGTGCAACATACGATTATTGTTTTTATCATCCCCCATTGTTGATTTGAAACTGTTGAGAAAAACATAACCAAGCGAGGAGGAGATGGTGTAATACCTAGGATGGCTTGCTTAGAAATTTGTGAGATAAGGGACAACATTGAGGAAAGTGGAACAAATCGGGGAGGCCTTTGCCCAGAAGTAGGGGCAGTAAAGGCTAGCAAAAAAAAAGCAAACGTATTATTATTATATTTTCTCATAATGGATTTAAGATTTGTTCCCTGTTAATGGCAATAGGCTCGCCCTTTTACATGGGACCTAAACCCCTAAACATACTAGCGGATTGTGGGTGTACATTGGTACACCTCTGCCTAAAGCTTCGGGAATACTGATGTGATGGTATGTTATGTTTATTTTCTTCTAATCGCCATTCAAACTATCGCATATGACCTCGGGCTTCTCCTATGAGTATGTTCTTTTTTTTTATCATCCATATTTATGTCAAAAGCGGTGATTCAATAACCGCCTTTACGATGTTGGAAAACCGTGATAGTGTAATTTCCGGATTATCAAATGTAATTTGCTATCTTGAGGATGAAATCCCAGAAGACACAAGTTATATCGGAGTAATAAAGTTAGAGGTTCTCAACTAAATGGAATTGCAATCATACATAGACAGTATGGGATTATGAAGTTAGACATTCTGACTTCTGAGAGACGATGGAGATAGATATAGGTGGAAGGGGACACGGTGGAAAGGACATACATGGTGACACAAACTTTTACCATGGAATTACAGATACATTTTAATCATGTAGACACTTTTGTATGCAACTGCAAATTTCTTTAAACCATCTTAAATTTTTATCTTTTCTTGCCTCTTTCGTGCCAGAATCGTGAACAAAATTATGATAAAAGTCTGTTTCACGATGTGTCTGTCTTTTGTTAAGTATCTATAGAATACCGACGAATGGCAATTAAGAAAAAGTTAACTAAAACCATCTCCTTTTTTTATCTTATGCGCTTTTGATCTATACAGCAATGTCACTCAGTCAATAAAAACGAAGTACTAATAAAGGTATAACTTTTGATTCAATACAAACAAAAATGTTCAAACGTTTACGTAAGCAAATAGGTATCAAAGTTTCAAATAATTAATAAATCCCAGTACATAAAAAACATACAAAACAGCTCCAATTTGCAGCCGATAGAGTCAAAATATGTTACCAATAAAATACTTCAGTATTCACTCAAAGATTCTATAACTAGTTCAACATTTCTAAAGCTTTGAAAACTAACTGTGAACAAAGTAAAAAATTGTTACTGCAAGGAAATAAGAAATTCTAAAGTACAAACTTGTTTAAAAAGATTTTATGGAACGCTACCAGATTGAGGCGTGTTTTCAAACTTAAAAAGCAGATTACTGCAAGCTTGGCGCTAGGGTATAGGATTCAAAGAATATAAAACAGGTTTGCCTTCAAACCTGGTTAAATTGGAATCGGTAAGGATTACTCCTGCCAATTCAAAGGCAGAACGATGTTTGCGTATCGAAATAAATCTGTAGGTAGGTACTCTTGTTGTAAAACAAGCTTTACTACTCACGAACTTTGTTTGCTTTTAGTTTGAACTGGATTTCATTTTCCGTTAGTAAAGGAGTCTGGTCATTATACCGTAATTGCCTGACTGCAATAACCGTATCAGACACGGAAAGTAACATGATACGGATATGAGCGTATCAACCGACAACGATAAATTATTATTGACACTCTGTCCAAACCATGACACGCGATATTTTTGGGCGCTGACGGAACCGTCTAGTGGGAATAGTCTCATACTTTTCAATAACAAGAACATTCTGCTTGGTTCGTTTCTAGCACGTTTATGGTACGGTGTAGTAGGCAAACTCCTTAAGCCCTACGTAAAATACAAATATATACTTACATGAAACACGATCAACACTGCACAAAGTTTTCGCTTGCCGCTACTCGTATAGCTCTCAAAATATTACGCACGACGGTCTCTCAAATAAAACCACTAGAGGTCGAATTTCCCGTCCAAAAATATCCCATAACTCATGAAACTTATGAAGCTGAAATTTTACACGTAAGTAGCCTTTGCCCCTAAATGTACGCTTGATTAACTACTTCGAATTCCTCTTATCTTTATGGTGTATTGTGAAATTGCATACCGAATGTGTATGGTAATTGGTGCTTTCTCACGACTTGTGCTTGTACCTTACTTATTACGGACAGGGGGGGAATTCAGCAGTGAATGTAGGTATGTAGATTAATGAGATGATAAAGTTATCAGCGAGTTAGTTACCGAATCTATAATTTAAAATGTTGGGCTCAATTTAAATGTTTTTTATCAACTATAAACTTTTAATCCTGCATTTAAATATTTTTACTAATGCTACTATTTTGTACACTGTGTGATTACCTACGAAATAGAATACGTTAGATCATGAATTGACTTTTTAGCTACGATGGCTATATAAAATGTTGACACCAGTTGACACTTTCTCGAAGGCTTACGACAGATGATAAAGTGTTTGTGCGATGAAGTCCGCAGCGCACAACCAGTCTACGTAGCGCGTTAAAAGTCTTTGGTGAATATTTTACTAAGTCAAAGCATATGACGGACATCTTCGGCCATTTTGGCAGCGGAACTCTGGAGACGTACAGTCCGCGAGGCGTAAGCTGAGCTTATTTGTGTGAGTGATTACCAAAAATAGGGAGATTGGTCCGGTAAAAACCGGTTCCAACCAATCCAAGACGTTTCGCACACTAGGCCGACGTCACACCTACACTATCTGTATGGGCACTCACAAAAATGTAAAGCTCAGATAACGCCTTGCGGACTATCTATAGAAACTATGGAAATACAAGGATTGGTTCCGACCACCAACTAAAATGTGCGTCGTCCACGTTAGCGCATGTTTAAGTAAACATTCTAAACTTTTCGCGCACTTTTTGCGCAACGTAGACCGCGTTGTCAGAATAACATGGATATTTTTTGCGCGTCGTGTGTTACTGTAGGTATATAATTCTACTAGTTATGACATGCGGTTTTACCCGTGTTATGTAACGTTTTTAGTTACCACTCATCTCCCGTATGTCGTGGCGTAATTTTATATAGCCTGAAACCTGTCTTGATAAACGTTTTATATAACCCAAAAGGATTTTTCCAAATCGGAACAGTACCTACTTCTTAAGATTAGCGCGTTCAAAAAGCCAACCTTTTAGCTTTATTTTATTTATATTATTAACTTACATCTACCATTACAGGCAAACCCCATGCGATAAATGCGCCATAATCAATCATAACTTAATTTATATTTTAGTCTGTGTGTCTCTGTTCTCTTTCTCTGTTTATGGTATCTCTGCCACAACCTAACCTATACATATCTATACTAATATGTATAAATTGGTTTACACTGACTAAAAATGCGTCACGGATAGTCTGTCGTGTGGGGTATCCTTAACAGGCAGATCTGTAAATAACCCAACATATCCAACTCTTCCTTGATGGTTTTAGTTGCCGATCCTTATCCTAAACGACATAATTAACCTACTCACAACTACATAACCAACTAGAAGTAATACTAAAACCTATTTGGGTCACAAAAAGTTTGGATATCATTTAACAAGTTCGCAATCCAACAGTAATTTAGTGTAATTTGTAACCGCTTATGAAGCTCTTTCGAAATAAAGTTACGATGGGGACGTACCATTTTGATATTACTTTGTAATTCCAGTTGTTGGATTTTCAACCCTCGACGCTGGGCTGAGCGTTGAGAATCCAACAGTGTAAAAGGCAAAGTAATATTAAAATAATATTGCTTTAAGAGATGGTGATAGGCTTCTGACAAACTCTAATGCGAGTAAAACATTATATCTCCATTAGAGATTGCAGAGACATTAGGAGATTGTGAAATATCTTCGAGACGAATGTCTTTACAAATAAATAAATTGAAGTGTCTATTTGAAATGTTAAAATAACAAGCTTTTTACTAAATAAATGTATAACCAGTACTTGCACGAAGAAACAATTTTATTTTTTTTAGTTTGTCTGTCGATCTGTCTGTGTTTATGTTTGTTCCAGTTAATCTACTAAACCAACCAAAACACGTTTTTTGTATGAAGACCGCCGTTCATGTTTAACTTAATTTCATGACACGTTTGTGTCTAGAAAATAGAAAAAAATGGATTATTTCTGTTTAAAAATGAAGGAAACGAGTACTTAACAAAAATAAAAAGAGACGTGTCTCCATTTCTTGTATTTGAATAAACTGAACTATTTATACTTTTAACTATTAAGGTTTTCAAGTGTAATTTATCAGGATGAATGTCTAAGGCCGCGGTTCACGCTGAGTCCCCGCGGCCTGCCCAACCGTAGATAATATTATCCTTGACTTGTTTGTATATTTTTGCGTCGTAAAATCCAAATCTTCATTTTTGTGGCCATAAAATGTACCGCCAGCTGGATTTTATTAAAGAGTACAGTACTACCGCGATTATTAATTTTGACCCAAAATTTAATATTGCGATCTCATTACCGTTATTATGGATTCAAATATCATTAAGGATTAATTTGCGTTTCGGAAAATGTAGCTTTGACGTCATTTGCAAGCACTTAAATATTCCATAACTTAGTATAATAAATATCTAATTTAGTGTAATGGCATTTGCATTTGGCGTTGAAAAATATTAGGGTAATTTTCAGATCGTTTTTGCATAAAAACGGTAGATAAAAGCAATTTGATAACCATTTCCATACCGTTATCTAATACCTTGCATTGTTCGGTGAAAGGTATCTTTGTACCGGCATTATATGGAGCGGAAAAGAGATTATACTTAGTAAGAGGATAAACTCCACATCCCTATTATGTTGTCCTCACATTGTACAATAAAATTATTTTTGCTCTGTAACTAAAATACGTGACGTCTTTTCAGAAATATGTTTATTTGAATATTTATTTGCATACAAAAAAAACGTGGTGAAAACATCGTTACGGAGACTTTTAGCGTGAATTCAGTACTTCCATAATTCTGAGACCTTCAGGGATGAAAATCTATTTCTTTATTTTATTAAATGCTGAAATTGAAAAGCAGTACTTTTTAAAAATAATTTAAGAAAAATATTAACCCTCGGGGTCTAAAATTATTTACAATCTCTAACATACTGAGAGTCACGTAAATATTATAAAGCCCGAGAATTTGTTTGTTTATTTGGATAAGCGCGTTAATCTTAGTAACTACTGGTTCGAATTAAAAAAAAAAAATGTTTAGTCCTTATGTCGAGGAAGGCATAATAACATCACGCTATGATATTCGGGAGCAGAGCAGTAACTAAGGCGTAACTTAACACCAATGATTAAAACTACACAAAATAATTTAGTAATAGGTATAACGTGTCATTCAGATCTATGTAGCGATGGTAGTCGCTTGTCATCTCAACAATGACATAACTGTACATACTATTGATCTGACATAAATGTACTTTCTGACAAATCTGTCACACTTTTGTGGGGTTTAACTAATCTACACTATAATATATTATAAAGAGGATATATTTTGTATGTAAAGAATCAACTCAAAAACTACTGGACCGAATTCAAATTCTTTCACCATTAGGATGCTACATTTACCCTGATAAACATAGGCTATACAGGAAAAAAAATTAACCAGTGCGTAAATTTTGCCATAATAAACTTCAACACGTTTTATTAAACACGTATATTTTATTTTGATATGTCTTAGTACTAAAAAAAAAAGTTATCGCTTACGAAACATGTTTACTTAAAAACCATATTTTATTGTCACTCGGCGCTAGCGCATTCCCCACCCCCTCACCCCAGCCCTGCGCCCGGGCGGCGGCTGCGAGTTTTCATTGATAGTATGGCGAATAGATTATGTCCATGTTTTGCTTATTTCAAACTCGGATAAGGATGAAATTTTTTTTTTCTTTTTTTTTAACTAAACACGGAAATGTGTTCTATTACTGACACTGAACTACTAAAAAAAATTTACGCACTGGTTAAAAACTTATCCTGTATAATATCACCCACATGAACGAAGCATTAACCAAAGACGTAAGTAACTAAACGCTGGTAAACTAAGTCACGCAGACGAAGTCGCGGGCAGAATCTAGTCAAATATATAATAAATTCGTTGGTTTAGGGGCTCGGGTCAAGTGTACCAACATAAGTGCGTCTAGAATCCGAGCCTCAAGATATTTCGTAACAATCTCGCATCACTGATAACAGTCTTCACGAGAGGCCCATCTTTGTATCTTCACCAGATATAACTGCAAAAACCAACTGATTTGTAAATTGAATATATATAAAATTTTATTCTGATAAAGTAAACCCTAGCTTTCTTTATTCTGATTAGTGTTGTAAACATTTTTTTTTGTTTTCAATAATCAGTTATTTAGTTATCTGTGTTAGAGTTCTATTTTGAAGCCCGGAGTTTGGAAGTTGATAGTGTAACACCCCCGTGTTTCACTAAGCACGTAAAGCGGTTAGCTTCGTTGATCTTTGACAGTCGTTACGGGTAGTCAGAAGTCTGGAAGTCTGAGAACTAGTCTTGCCAAGAGATATTGTATTGGTAGATGTTATATTGGGATATGTATAGCCGATTCTGGTTTGTGTGTGTGAGTTTAATATTTATAAGCGCATTTTTTTAAGTGTGACAAGATTAAAAAAAACACGGTTCAGGATAAAATAAAAGAGAAGCGACATAAAAGAAAAATTGAACTGCAGCTGTCGTTTAAAGCAATTAAAATAAAAAAATAAATAAAATAAAATTTATTCAAATATAAGTAAAACTATGATTTAAACGACAAAAAAAAACACCATAATGGTAGCTACACATTTTCAGTAAAACTGCAATTTCGAATCCGCTTTAAATATTCACTCAATATTATTAATATCTGTTGATATAATTAATACAACCGTAATCCCGCAGCTGGGTCAAAATATTTATTTTTAATAAACCGATGAACGTTTCCATTCAAGCGATTCACCTGATCACTGCAAACATTATTATTATTGAAAACAATGAAATATGAATTCATTGTGTCTTGCAACAATGAACCTTAACTACATTCAAGTAGTTTAATGTTAAAGCTATTGAGGTGTAAAGCTTTTGTTCTACTACTTTTGTGCTTCTGTTGAAAATTGATTTTGTAAATCAATGATTGGGGCAAAATTATGATAATCATAATTCTGTGAGTGTTTTTTTTAATAACCACCAGACCAGACAGTTTACAGAAAGCAAGTTATGGGTAGAGAGAAGTCTGAAAGTCTGACAACTAATTTACATAGATAGAGGTATCTTGTTAACCAGTAACTAAGTTTAGCAGGTCAGACAGGCGCCATGTAAAACACTAGTTGAATACAGTGTTCTGTGTTATCTCTGGCAAGACTGGAAACCGACTCCAATATAGTTAGAAAAACGCAAATGATTGTGCCATAATAAATTAATTTGTTATTTGACAGCGATTTTGCTGGAAATTTCGTAATTAGTAAAATATTTTTTTCCAATCGTAAATAAATAATTTATATTTTAACAAATGTAAAAAAAACCTTTAAATACAAATGATTGCTCCACCGCATTACCAATTTCTCTCAAAATATACCATTATCTACGTACCTATAGGTAATTTATCATAGGTACAATATTATAAAGGCATTGAGGAAAATAGTGATGCTTCCGTATATACCAAAATCTGTTATCAGACCCTAGGGCGGTTGTTTGACTTTCATAGACGTGATAAGGGAAGCAGGATGAATGATGTTGATTCATACTCGTCGAACCTTATTGAGTTGTCAAAAGGATATAAATTACTGTATTTTTTTGTATTATCGTTTTTTTAGATGAGTTCCATAATGTAGGTACCTGTTTATATATTCTATTGAATAGGGATTCTTTCAATCACCATTATGTTTTTTATTACTATTCGTTGCAAATATGTAAATGTGATTAAACAGTGTTACTTGGGATAAGTTATAGCTACATTTTTTTTCACAAAACTTGAGATAGTTTGCACTCTTCTGTTAGGTTACGTGGGTACAGCAGCACAAAAAAAACTTAGGCTTTATAGAGCATCGTCTTTTTTAATCCCAATCTGCAGATCTCACGTTAATTGTTCGTCCCAAAAATCGGTGTTTCTCAAACCAAAAAGTTATGTATTATCAAGCAGGCATGAGGCTGTGGGTTCGCAACCGGGCACGGGCAAGTACCGATGTGACTTTTTCTAATTCATATGTACTTTCTAAGTTTATCTTGGACATCACTGACACCGGTAACCATGTCAGAGGCCCTTGAGGCGGTTTAGAAACTCTGACACTAGGGTGTGTGGGGTCGTTAGACCTTACTGCTCACACGATAAGAAGAAGAAGCAGGCATAAGCTCCTGTGATCTTTTAACAGAGTTAATTATCATCATCATATCAGAACAAAGCTAAACAAAGGCCACCCCTAAAGATAGCTCCAATGATTGGTCCTGCGGTACCCACATCCAGCGATTTCCCGTCGATCCACCACGAGGTGGATCCCTGAAGCCGGGAGGCCCCTTCACGATGAAGGGGCCTTCCCACACTAGGTCTTCCAGTGCGGTGTAGCAAAATCATCAACAACCAATCACACCAAGAGTAGAAGTCGATTTGCTTAATTCTATAATAAGACTTCGTACTATACTTACATGCTACACATGACTTATTACTACTTCAAAAGAAAGATAATAGAAAGTACTTACTCAGCCGTATTCCTCGTTCCCACATAGTTAAAGTTTTAATTACTATTTCAGACAGAGAATGTAGAAAATGCGAGACACAATCTCATTACCCTGGCATCATATGGAAATAGCTGGCAGGTACCACAAAATGAGGCAATTACTTTTCAAATTTGTGGGCATATAAGAGTAAATTAAGCGCTGAACTCAGAAGATTTCCAACCATCAGTGGTGGTGACGTGTCTCAAAATGTTTAATTAACTACTAAATTAAATAATTTCGCGGCGTATTTTAGGAGACCCAAAATAACATAAGAATCCCTCAGCAACAGTATTTTGTGTTGAGCAGTGATTTTTATATTAATTTCCTGTTTTATTTTATGAACTAATATTTAAAGGTCATTTGCTTGTAAGCGTAGGTAGGTTCTTTGATCAGAGACGCTTTTTTTAAATATAAAGTAAAACGCTTTCATTCATGTGTAAAATATTTTATTTACAACAACCCCTTAAAATATTTTTCAGAATAAGAATATCCTCAGAAAAACGAACTACTTTCATCGGTATATCATTGCAGAAATATTAAAAATAAAATTATTTTTTACCCTTGCCTTTAATTTAGTATTAATGAATAGGTACATATATTCTATGCCGTAGCTACTTACTCTTGGCGGGTCGCAGTTTATTATTGTGTGCGACAATTGACGGAAAGAGATGGTGAAATGACCTGGATGCGTACCATGAAGGCTAGTTCAAAGTGGTGCGAGAAAACAGTGCCTGAAAACTTAGGGACGGCCTTTGCTCAACAGTGGGACAGGTAATCTAAAGAAAAATAAAGTAACTAGAATCAAAACTCAATTTACGCAGACCTTCCTAAAACAACTTAATCCTCAATAAAGTCCGGCATCACATAAAACGAATAATAACTTATGGAGTCATTGCCTTCCAAACGACGTAATCTTATTGGAGCCATTAAAGTCGCCGGCGTGAAACTTAATGTCTGAAAAAACACGTAATTTGAATAATTGGGGAGTAAAAGCTTTATAGAGTGGCCCAGACTGGCCCACCTCGACAATAAATCGCTTAACGAGCGAGTTGTCTATGGAGCAATTTGTAAACATAATAATCCTCCTTTCACATTTCCGCAATTAATTGTAGCCTAATTGCATGAACGAATCGCCGTTTTGGGATACAGAAGCGAGTAAAACGATTTTTTGTATCTATTTAACACGATTATATTATGTTTTCGGCGGAAAATGTGCTGTTTTTGCGCTCATTTATACAATGGAGCGATTTATTTGCATTTGTTTACTATTTTTTACCCTTTAGTCAGTTTGTTTATACGCCTTTAGTTTTCCGTTTTATTTATGAACATCGTTTTAAATATGCAGTACTCCTGAACAGATAATGGCCCACTTGCTGCAGCTAAATTTTCCTACACGACTCAAAAAGAAGAAGATGGATCAAAATAGGATCATCTAACTTTCGCAATTAAATTTTACTTTCATTAAAAAGGTGCACGATATATCATAATGATCTCAATTGACAGTATACGATTAGAAAATAAAGGAATGGTCGGAACACGGAAATCTTTTTGAAATCGCATTAGCATAGAATCGCGTAGAGTATATTTTGCTCTGAGTTTTCCGAACTGTTTTCGTTCAATTTCTTTTACAAATGAAGCTTCATTTTTGTCGAAAACCCATAATAAGAGGAACATGACATGGTATTATTATTTTTGAGCCGAAAATAAACGTACGCTTTTGGTAGATTTTTGTCTTTCTATGTCTTGGATTTTAATGAGATATAAACAAGTTCAACATTATCTACTCCGAACGTTATATTAGGCGGTATTTGATCTTATCAAAAAGAATGTGTATGTGGATCAAACATGTTTAGGAATCAACTACCCTACTTATCCTTGTGTATTGGTCGTATTTGTAGTCGATTTGCTGTTTACTCGAATTTCATTTACAGAGTGGAAGGGACATCGTCGGGTCTTTTACCATGGATTCAGTACATACTTATGGACCGCCAAAACCCTTTTACCGTGTATATGCACTTTACGATAAATTCTACAACAACATACAATCACGCCTGTATTCCCCGAAGGGTTAGGCAGAGGTGCACCAATGTATGTACACCCACAGTTCGCCGGTATGTTTTAGGTCCCATGTATAGGGGGCGACATCCTAACTCCGAGCTGCTACTGAGAATTCCATAGAAAAACCCAATAACACTTTTTGCTCGACCTGGGAATCGACCCCAAGACCTCTAGCGTAGCAGTCGCGCTTAGTACCACAAAAAAAAAACTAATATTTAATTAATTAATTAATTATTTTACATCAAGCCGGTCTTCTCCCTACCCGTAACAACTGTCAAAGATCTACGAGTGGCAGTCTACCTTTACGCGAGTCATGGGTACTGCTTCAAAACATAAATCCCTCCTCCATACCATCCCTTACAACATTATCTGTCAAAATAATATATGAGGACCTTTAAAACTCAACATATCCAAACGAACCACGAAACTCAAGTAATCCGATATTCCGCGTTCGTATTTCATTCGCTAATTAAAGATTTCAAAGTCTTGAACGCAATTAAGTTCAGTCACACAAGACGGTAAGGATATTATTCGGATCACGTAACATTCCTCATAACTTCAACTTAAATGTTTGTGCCTTTATTAAATTAACCCTGAAAACACTCTTGGTGAATTTGACTTAATCAAAAACATTGACGAATGTTTCTAACACTTTATTCGGCATTTGCAATTGTCTCGTTAGCCTAGTAGTTCTAAGCATGACTGCTACCGTAGAGGTCTTGGGTTTGATTCCTACATTGAACAAAAAGTATTATTAAGATTTTCTATGAAGTTCTCAATAACAGCTCGAAGTTAGGACTTATGCCCGGTCAATGGCAATAGACTCACCTATTACATGGGACCTAAACATTCCGGCTAACTTTAGGTGTACGTTGGTACACCTCTGCCTGATCATTACATTGAAAAATGGGAGATTTTTAATGAATTTTGAATGAAAAATGGTTTGTTTTGGTCAAACGAAACTCAATTGCCAATATACGTACTTAATAGAAATGTTATCTATAATGGCACTCCAAATATTTTGACTCTAGTTTGCGCATTTAATTTGTAACTGTGTTATAATGTTTAGTACCTATAATATCTTAAGCCGCTTTTCAGCTATTTTATACTAAAGGCTATAATAAATCATTTCAAAAGCAGTAGGTATTGAGCGTATAAGCTCATTATAATTGGCAATATCGAGAACTTGCTATTTCGCTATTCCAACCACTTCAAACTACTAAAGGAGCGTATTTGCGCATTTAATGATATTGTATATTTTATATTTATTATTGTTGGGGTTGTACTGCCCAACAGTGAAAATGTTATGTAAACTTGTTAGTTATGTTATGTTCTGTTATGTTACGTTATGTAAATGAGTAGACGAACGATTCCCTTGATGGATTTATTGCCACTAAATGTTATTGCACAATTGTTCCGCTTAAATGCTATGTTAGAGAAATGCACAGCTAAACAATATCGATGTGCATTATTGAGTATGACGTACAAACTATTACAAAGGTCAATGTACAGCGTAGCTCGTACAATTATGTTTCTGTTTATTAATGTTTATTGTTATGTTTTTAAGTCGTGTTGTCGCAGTGGTTAAGACGCCTCTCATGTATGAGGTTGTAGGTTTGATACCAGGTTAGTACTATTAGAGCATTGTCAATTAATATGTACTTTTCAAGTTTATCTCGGACATCACTGATTATGGTGAAAGAAAACATAGTTAGGAAATCTGGATTTACAATTGATATAAGTCTGAAATCGCCTATCCACCTTGTTGAAGAGTAGTGATGAGTAGGTACTCGTGCCTTCTCTCTATGAGAAGAGGCCTTTGTCCTGCAGCGAGACAATATTAGGGTTGATATTATTTTACTGTGAAAACCTATTTTGCGAGTACAGAATAAAAATTTCGGATGAAAAATTCCGAGCGTTTCACGGCAAAAAAAAAGTACTTAGGTATAGTTTACGTAGGATTGTTAATTTCAGAAATAGTTTTCATTTATATCCAAAAACATAATGACTTAGTCAAAATGTTTGTTTTGTTTTAATATACCTAATTACTCTCCTTGTTTATTAATGCGGTTGCTATGGATTTTTTTAATTATAATATGAATTAGGAATAGGGTAGATAGACTTCAAAGAGTTATATTATGCGTAAGTACCTATTTAAATGAATCATTGTAGCATAAGACCAAAAAAGTAGGCAATGAGTGGAGTGCATGTTATGGTTGAAAATTAAAAAAGCTTTGTAACCGAAAGAAGATAATTTAATGCATGAAATAATATATTATACGAAATTACTACAATAGAAAAATATGACCAATAAAGAAAGCAAAAACAGAAGAAGGAACTTCTAACGTCAAAATAAAAATACTTAAAAAAAAAACTAAAGCTCTCGTAACATAACAAATAAACATTTCTGTTTTAAATTACATGCTTACTAAATAAGCTATTAATTACGTCAATTACTTTACAATAAGTACCTACTAACTGAATATTCTATTCTCTTTACATTCGCAAGCTCACGACTGTCACAGCCGTATTATTAATGAAATTTGTACAAAATCTCTTTACGGTAACGGAACAATAATTAAATTGAAATATATCTCACACCGAGGCGGCGTAATTTATGTGATGCCAATTTTGTCGCGTGCTACCTACGAGGGACGCACGTAGCTCCCCGAAAACTGTGTTTGAAGTTTCAAGTAATGTGTGCATAATGAAACGCCGCTACAGAAACTTTGAGTACTTAAACTAAATGAACTTTGCATAATAACTTCGCTGAACTGGATTTGCCTTAAGTGCTATGAATTAATCAGCTTCTGACTTCTATCTTGCATTGTCTTACAACGTTCCCTAAGGAATATCTAACGAGATTATGTTTGATTCTTGAACATCCTGTATCTAGTAGTAAAACTTTTACTAAGTACTGAAGCTCCTGGACGAGGTTATTGTACCGGTATAATCTACGTGATGTGTACGTATGAAATACTCGCTTAATTAATATTATATAAATAAATAAATAATACCAGCCTAGTATTGTTGGAACAATACTAGGCTATGCAGGGCAAAAGACTCTTCTCATATAGAAAAGGCACGAACATTGATTGACCACTTAACCACGACGCCTGCTCAAGGCGGATTCGTGATTTCAGACGTTATTAATTATAAGTCCAGGTTTCCGAACGATGTTTTCCTTCACCAATGTCAATGATGTCCAAGATAAACTTAGAAAGGAGATTAAATTATATTTCATACATTGAATTTTTATTTCATTTTAATATTCGTCATGCCAGCTCTCATGGCAGACTGTCAAGTCTTTCCAATTTAGAACAGAGATTATAAACCTCATATGGTTGTATATGGCTAAACCAGCCAGAGTACCAACAGTGCATTTAGTTCATCAAAATGAATATCATAGGACGCGAATTAGATCCTTATCACCTGTTTAGCGGAGGGACAAGGCACAAAAGTACCTATTGAGAAAGTTTTTAATGGACTCTGTTTAAATGTACATGGCAAAGTTTCGATTCAAATCCCAAAAAAGGGCCTCGTACGATCGAGCTGTGTACTTTGTGATGCAAACTGTTCTACTTTTGTCCCAAGTAAACACCGGCCGTTATATTTTTATCATCGATTGAAATCAATGCTCAGGCTACATTGTCAATTAATTACTTTAATATGAAAAAAAAAACGCAAGTCTTCAAGAGATTTTCAAAAACTTTAAATATTACCCAACCCAAAAAAATCTGCATTGTTAACCTAGTGGTGCTAAGCGCAAATGCTACGCTAGCGATCATGGGTTCGATTCCTAGATCGTGTGAAAAAGTGTATATGTATGTATGTATAAAAAAAAACCTGCAAGTAAATATCTTAAAAAAATAACATCAAAACATAGTAACAAAATACCTTTGTGAAAATCATAACATTTTACAGAGCTCCACCGCGCCAATACGGCCTTGATTTTACGAAAAAAAGCCCCGATAACTTTTTCATTTTTTCACAGACACATAAACCATATTAACTTCAAAAGCCTTCAGTTCCCCTCATATAAATAAGTTCATATTATACTAATAGTATAATGAATTGAGCCTGTCTGGCAAAGAGCTTTGTCTGCGTTCACTTTGCACAATTCATAGATTACGTCGGGTATTAAATATAAAACGAACGCTTTTAGGGTTCAGCCAGCATGAATTAGTACAGATAGTTCAGTGCTGAGTATATAGATAAGCTAACCAGGACCCGTTCACTTTTACTACTTTGAAATTCGGGTTTAAATTCTTGGTGTTTGATGGGTGGCTAGCGGTCTGATTTGTTGGACAAACTTGTCTTTGCAGCATCGCTCACGTTCTAATATAATTGCTCGATTAGGCATGGAATCACTTTTCTCTAATATAATCTTTCTCAAATAAAGATTAAGGAAATTATACTTAAACTCGATAACGTAAGAATCTAATTGCCACCTTAGCACAATGTTGCATCTTCATGCACTGGCATTTGTTTTTATTTGCTCGTAAAATAATTAACCGCTCAGCAACAGTATTTTTCAGTCATGAACAAAAAAATTCATTTTCCTATTACAAATAATAAATAACTACTCTTTGTCTTGTTGACCAATTAAATAAAACATGTTTAAAGATCTTCGAATGCCACCCATCCACGACCCGACCGCGGCCAGTGTAACTTAACCATGATCGATCATAAATTCAATAAAGCATGATGCCAATCAAGACATGCGACTTAGCCAAAAGCCCCTTTTAAAAATTAAACTCTTACAATCATATCAAAAGTTCTAATACGTTGGCTTACTAACTCTATCCATACCTGTCTATGTGTTGTGTGTGTGATTTTGATGATTGAATTTTGACTTTGACTTTGGTTCGCCGTAACTAATGCCATATGCAAAGCGGTTCGCTCCGGGAACAATTGTATGAGGCACTCAATCTACCTACCGCATTTCGGCATGTATCACGTACCGGCAGTCTATCCATTCATCGGCGATCCAATCATTGAGCAATTCTGGTAATGTATTTGGTCCATGTACATGCGAGTGTGCGCGCACTATACTATACTATATATTGGCTAGCCAGTTTAGTTGGTTACTAAGTATGTACAAAATTGTTTTCCAACCTTTAAATAGTGTTAACTTGTAAAGGTCAGTAAAGCACGTAATACCATTAATAACGTTGTCCAATAAAAACGTTAAATCCAATATCCATTTATGTGCAAAGCGTTCCTTACAATTTAATAACTAACTCAGAAATAAGAACAAAAAAATGCTGTCCCATACATTTTGATTATGATCATATTATTATTATACAATATGACTATGATATATTATGAAACAGCTGTTTTTTTTTCGTAAATCGAGTTGATATTTAAAGTTATTTAATTTCATTATAACTAAGTACTTGCCTATACTTTCTCAAAGTTTATTCATCTTTTTACTTGCCACTGTATAATTATGACGTCAAGGGCCTAATATGCTATGATCGTGTGGTCTATCATTAGATTAATGAAGCCTATTAGTTGTTAATTATTACCTAATTACTGAACATGAAACGTATCATTTGACTGTAATCCAATTAAATGTAATTTTCCAAATTGTCCGGTGGTCATTCGTATAGGTACAGGATGTAGTTTTGCACCCTCATCAAATTCAAGGAGACTATGCTTATGATTCCTAACACGAACTAAAAACTTTTTTTATAAATGATTTTAGATTTCCAGCCATCTATCTGCGAGTTTAGGTAGAAGGGACGATGAACCCGCACGCACACAGTGACATAGTCGAATAATGACTCTGACTTCCGCATACACAACAAGGCGATCCTGTTCTGTGAAAAAGGTATATTCTGGAATACTGTTGAACTTAAATAAACAGCTCAAAAAAAGTATTTATTAATTATTGACCAGTTGTCAAAAAATATTTGATTAGTAGGTAACTTCTTTTATGACCACCTTCTGAGATTTGACGAGGATGCAAAATTGCGGTTCGTATAATCCAGATTTAACGGGAACTAAATGAAACAAAACTTCGCAATGAATTCAATGAAATAAGCTAACTTTAACAAAGAAAGTAGAACAATGAAAGTATTTACTTAAGACTTAAAAGTTTAGTAAATTAACGACTTGAGCCTGTTATAAAATTATGTCTTATTCTGCAATTGTTTTAACTTTAAATAAAAAAAAAACATTAACTTAAACTTTTTTAAAGAAATACATCAAATACATTTTATAAAATGAAATGTTCTGCACATTTAAAAAAAACAAACTTTATTAAGATCGACGCGTAAGTGAATCAAATCAAGTTCTTTGTGTACAAACATTTTTTTAAACAACACAATAACGTTTGAAGACGTCTCAAGGAGAGCATTGCCTGAATAATAGTTGCTATTCTCCGAAGAAATAACAAATTGAACGACAGCCAACATACTCACTTCTAAATAGATCTTAACACATGAAGCATTGGGTTGAGTTTCACAAAACTGCGTAAGTTTCAAGAGAATTCAGGCATTATAAGCAACGAAACCTCGACAAAATGGAGTTTAGAGTGCAAATTGAATGACAAAAGCTTGCTCCGTCAAATCAAGACGGATAACGGTGTTAGATGTGTCTTAATGCAGTTGATGAAATTGCTTTGAAAAAATAAGACCCACGCTAATTTGAATCTGAAGAAAAATGCTCAAATAACAAACAAACGCTAGATTTCACTTTGTCAGATTAGAGCTGTCAGAAAAATTGCTTCAACGAAGATAACTTAGCTGTGTTTTATTAAAGACTAGATTTTTCTGGCGTGAATTTTCTAAAGTCTCTAATGATTTTAATAATACAATATAGCCTATAGCACTCAGAAATAACGTAGCTTCATATTAGCGAAACAATTTTCAGTATCGGAGTAGCATTTATGGAGATTACGTTCAAGTAAAAAAGCTGAAAAACTCTTTAGCTCTATAATAACATAACATAACATCACGCCCGTTTTCCCCGAAGGGTTAGGCAGAGGTGTACCAAGCCAAACCAAACCCACAGTTCGCCGGTATATTTAGGTTCCATGTAACAGGGGGCAAGCCTATTGCCATAAACCGGGCACAAATCCTAACGCCAAGCTGTTACTAAGAATTTCATAGAAAACCCCAATAACAATTTTCTCAACCTGGGAATCGAAACAAAGACCTCAGTCGCGTTTAAGACCACTTGGCTAGCGAGGCAGTTAGAAAAAAGTGAGGTAAATTCTATTTATATAGTCCTAAAGGTAACACAGCCACATTGATGACACTTCTAGCAAACCACAAGCCAATACTATGATTTGAAAAACACCAAATGTTTATTACCCTTACACTCTATGACTTTGTTTAAAGACGTACGATCCCTGCCTGTGAAATTACAGACACATGCGGCATTTCATCCGTTCCTATGGGTGACGGGCGCAATCCAATGACACGTAGACCACGTCCTATCTGAACGTGACTTACGGACGAGCTATTGCAGTTGTAATGAGAGGTTCCCACTTAACATCAGATAGAACCATCTGTCCATTTTGTCATTTACTAAAAATTGCGATGGATATAGTCTGGAATTAAAGAAATAATAGCTACGCCGTGCACCTAAAATTTATTACTACACAAATGTTAAAATTTAAATATTAATTAATTAAAATATTATAACAAAATTTATCTCAGTAACTATAACTGTTTTAATACGTAATTAATAACCTGTACATGTTTAATTTAAATTAGACTTGATTATTCTAGATTTTATTGTTAAATTAAAATTTAAAATAGTAAAACAGAGTCCATACCTAAACTTTATCTTTAAGCCTTATGTAACATGAATATTAATGGGTACAGTCCCTAGACATGTCTAATCAGGTCTTAAGCTACACAATGTACTATAGATATTACGTGTATCATTTATAAGTTTCCAGACTGACAAGATAATTCAGTATATACACACCATCACGCCTGTATTCCTCGAAGGTTTAGGCAGAGGTGTACCAATGTAAGCCCACAGTCCGCCGGAATGTTTTAGGTCCCATGTAATAGGGGGAGAGCCTATTGCCATTAATCGGGCACAAATCCCAATAACACTTTGCTCGACCTGTGAATCTAAACCAAGACCTCCAGCGTAGCAGTCGCGCTTAGGATCAATAACAAGGCAGTCACAAGAAAATCTTTGACAGCGAAAATTCAATGAACCCGCATCTGTAATATGCGTTGTCACGCCAAAACACGTTGACAGTTAATTCCATTTGAAAATAATTTTCTAAAAGTCTGAGCAACAAAGTCGCAATCTACCAAACCCACGTTGCTCCTATTGACTTGGGACTACATTTAACTTATTGACTGGGGACCAGTACTCTTGCCAACTCCTAAATAATCCGCTGAAAACGTTTGCGGTACACAATTGTGTACTTAACTGCTAACTATGTGGGTACGTTTATAATGTACGGGACGACCTCCGTATGTTACTGTTTGTAGTATTATTTTTTCTGCTGAATTTGAACTTACCTTGGTTTAAAATTTTTGGAAAGGTTTAAGACCAGAAGAGCAATTCTACTATTTAAAAACGTCTAGTCAGAATCAGAATCTCATCTCAGTGACAATCAATGTCAAAATTTTAGCAATTTTAAGGAGAAGATTAGATTGCGATCGTAATAGTTTGTAAAATGGCCTCCCAGGACTATACGAGGTTTCGCACGACGTCATGTCAGAACCATGACCGGAGTTTGAAAATATATGGTGCTATAGAGCAGCTGTTACTTTTGTTTAAAAAACGAATACGTAGTTTTACGTTTTTATAACAGGGCATCCACATCTGAATCTAAACATGGATTTAGGTTCCATAATTATTCCTTTCACATTTATTTCCAGTCAATAGCAATTTAAAGTTACGATTTATATAAGAAAATAGATGGAAAACTGTTTAAAAAACAATAGTCGGTGTTTGTTTAAAACAAAACGCTTTGGAAATGGATGAACAAAATCTAAAAGCTTAAATTACGTAGCACTGTTCGTGTTTTATAGTTGAAAACTTTGACAATTTGTCGAGTACACCGCCAAACTTTGACTATTTGTTATCACTTTTTGGGATTTAAATACTTGGGCATACTTCGGAATCGTAAATCAAAAACAAAAAGGTTTTGTTCCTGGATTTAGAAGTACCATGTTTTAGCTGTACTGAGTGTACCTACTCGTATAGCACTTTAATGAATGTAAAAAGACGAAGAAGACACGTTATGAAGAAATTGAATTATAATAATTCGTTTTTCACACTACATCAAAAATTAAAATCGTTTTCCAGCAAACATGTTTACTCAACGTTACTTAGCTTGATTGACAGTATCTATCTATGTAATGTTTCTTGTTACGCACCATATACATAGATTATAAAATTATACTCAAAAGAAATGCAATAATACTCTAAAAGAAACGGCAATTACAAAGACATTTTTATGACACAAAGCATTATATGGGTACCGTAAAATTATAAAATTACAGTTAAAATTCAGTCTGCCAGCATCGGTCTTGCGTATTGATGATATCTTACAAACCGAAAATAACAGTGTCAAAACTTTTCCTACCAAAACATTGTCACAGTAATTGCAAAACAGTATAGCCTGCATTGTACCAAAGATAAATTGGAGAAGCATCGATGAAGTTAGTTGGGAGCTTGACAAAACTACTTATTGCTTGGCGGGTGCCCAAGAACGCAACTTAAATTAGAACAAATGAACTGAAATGTGGTAACTGTCATAAATTGGGGGCGATATCTATTTTAAGATAATATTAAATTGGGTGGAAACTTGGTACGTCGGATAGTGACTTTGAAATTTTCGCTTCTATTATCAACTTGCTCAGCGACGGTCGCTTGAACGTCGGTTACCACGGGGTGTTATTTTGTTAGCGTTTAACCCTATTTCTTCTTAAAACAACACGTAATTTTAAGGACACTTCACTTACTTACCTTTAAACAGCTATCTGCCAATGATAGTTCCGTCAAAATCGGCCCAACTATTTCGGAGTTTAGCCGGAACCAACAGACAAACAACAATTTAAAAAATAGTTGTGTGAATGTTTTGTGCCGTGTTTTTTTGACATTACAAACAGGCATTTTAATTTTATTTATTTACAAAAAAAAATTCTTAACTCACAATTACAAAATAATGCATAATTATGTAGTGTACCAAAAAGATTGAATAGACTGAGAATTTTGATATTTCAGGATTCGTTTAACAAACGATGCATAAGAAGAGCCATCATTTACCTACTAATGTTATAAGTATTTAGATAATGGAGAAAAAATAAATAAAAAATGAATATTTAAAACAAAGTTTAAGCTCTTCTTTTGCGGTCAGTGCGTATCCTAATAAAACAACTAGTACAATTCAGGGTAGAATTAAATAAATAAGCGTGGAAAGCTCAATTTATTGAAATTACTTTGCTACCTAATTATTTAGGAAAACACTATTTTAGTATTATTTTACATTAAAATCCTCTTTTCTAGGTGCCTAGCTAGAAAAGAGGCTTTATAAGATACCTGTATATTTAAGCTTAGGTTAGGTAATTAGGCAGTAAAAAAAATCTGAATAAAAATTTACCTAATGAATAAACTGACTGCTCACTGCCTCGTTAGCCTAGTGGTCGTACTGCTACGCTAGATGTCTTGGCTTCGATTTCCAGGTCAAGCAAAAAGTGGTATTGATTGGTATTGATTTGTACTCAGTTAATGGCAATAAGCTCGCCCCTCCTTACATGGGACCTAAACATACCGGCGGAATGTGGGTGTACATTGGTACACCTCCTAACCCTTCGGGGAATACAGGCGTGATGATATATAATGCATGTTAATGGAAAAAACCTAAAAAAACATTCATAGTGCCGTTTAATGATTGGTATAAAAAACAGTATTCTGATTGCCAGTTCATCAGCAGTACATCACTCTTGAAGGCACGATAAAAGCCGAATCAGGGATTGAAATTCATCGCCTCCTATCTCCACTGAAACGGCAGCGTACTATTGAAAACTGCGAGTAGGCAACCAAGTTTAATTGGCTTTAAATCTGGGATGCTTTTCAATTTATGTAGTCACTGATGCCTTTTGAATTCATTCTTCTTAACTTCTAGAAAGTGTTAAAAACTTTTGGCCATAAATAAGATTGGAGACGCATGCAAAATGTTATTTAAAATTCTTATGAGAAAGGGGTTTTTATTAAAAGTTTTATTCAGTCATATGAACAGTTGAAAATAATACATTACCATTTCAATAACTTTATTTTTTGCTTGCAATAATTTACATTATTTACTTAAAGTTTTCGTAAAAGGATTGAATGTTAACACAAGTTATTGGGCTGGCTGTGGAATAATAATAATATATAATTATGTTTTCGCTTGTCTTTCTCGGCATAAAATATTTATTTTTGACTTTTAATAACTAATTAATGAACAATGCTACTTTTACTATATTAAATTAAAACCGAACACGTTCCTTGGTACCATTTTTTTTTTGTTCGAAATGGGTCAGCTCTCTGGTCTTGGTCAGAGGTGACATAGACAAAGTGTACGATGGAGTGAGGTTACCTGGAAGAAGCCTGTTCACTCTAACTTTGAAGAGATTAGGGTTGAATGCCTTAGAAAATACAGGCGCAGGTAAAGAATTCCACTCCTTTGCAATGCGCACCTACCTAATTATATAGTTTTTTCTTCCGTTCCGTTTTCTTCTATTTCTTTACTGAACTTATTATTAAACTAGTTTTTGCCCTTTATTTCTCCCGCATAGAAGTCAGAAATCACCTTAATTCGTTCTAGGGCAAAATCTGTTCATAGTTGACATCTCCTACCAATAAACTACCTGTACAATTTCAGTTTTATAAGTCGAGTACTTTTCAAGATTTCGTGTTTACTTAGCGACCTTTCGCTTTTATATTATAGGACAATTATTTCTGGATATTGATACCAGTAGGTACAGTCTGTTGTCAACATTACCTGACCCACCCTAAACACAACCGAAATTGGACCCTCTGCCTATGATAATAAGGTTTAATTTCAATTTATCGATGAATACAGACATGCATAAACCCACCCAACGTTGTCGGAGCCACCGGCATTATAATTATCATTTTGTTAAGCTATTTTAATCATTATCTCGTTGACATTAAAGTTAAAAACCTTTTAAGTCACCTTACATAATTAGAACCCAATCTTGAATTTCGTGGAGTCTTAACAAGTTCTTGTGGCTTGGCGGTTTGATGTTGGATTGGCGAGGAACGACATGTGGGTTCGAAAACACAGTCCACCTGTTATCAGTTTCTTTTTTAATTTGATTTCATTTCTACAAAATTGTTTGCATTATTAAAGAACGGCCAATATGATTTACGCCTAATAACTTATCTTGTAAACAGGTGGGTAAATTAAAAAAGTTTAAGTTCACATATATTTGCTTCGTGAGGTAGATAATAAATTCGTCTACTTAAGTGACAAAAGTTACACTACGCCTATTAGCATTGACTGTGCACACACATTTGTAAATCGTTTCGCATAACTCGTTAAGTATTTTTAAGCAATTTGGTGTAAAAAAGCATCATGTCGCAGCTTAATGACTATACCAAACATAAAATCATATTTTTACATGAGCAGAATGTTGGAATTAGAGAGATTGGTCGTCGTCTTAATATAGCAGTAAGTGTTTTTTTTTATACCTATTTTATTTAATTGATTGTGATTAATGAACGCGTAGTTGGCTATTTTACTATTACATTCACTCCTTACAAGTTACATAAACGGTTCCAAAAATGTTTTTTTTTTTGTTTTAGAGAAATACGACTGTAGCTGAAGAATGAAGACAAAGTAAATATTCAGCGGATTCGTCCAGGGGCAAAAAACATCAAGTATAGTCCCGAATGCGATTACCCATTAGTGTAACCGCAATAAAACACCATATTTCAGTGGAAACAGTGAGAAGGCATTTACACGCTGCTGGAATAAGGAATTATAAACCGGCACAGAAAATAACATTGAAGAAGAAGGGTCCGTTTTGCCCAGGAATATTTAAATTTTAATTGAGAAGAAAATGTTGTGATCTTCACTGATGAAAAAAAAAACATTTAAATCGAACAAAGATGAACGTAACAAGGAACGGTGCGCCATCACTCCGCTACTAATTAATCTAGGATATTTTTAAACACACCATGTAAGTAAATGCTCAATGGATAGATTGTTAAACCATTAAAATGTTGCCAATTACGTGGTGATGTTATTGTCATAAATATTTTCTATTTAAATGACATGTTTATTCACTACGTATAATAGGCAGCTATAAATCTGTAAAGCATTTCACAGATAAAATAAATTTTCTCGATAACAAACTTTCAAGTAAACATGCCTTTTTTAATGTTTATAAATGGTTAGATTTGATTATGGCATCCTCATATACATACATATATTGTATATTAATTTGGAAATATGTGAGCATTTACTTACTTTATTTACCTAAGTGTTTTAATGAAATAATAAACATTTTAAATTTGCAATTGTTTAGTTTTATTTCTATGCGTTGTCCATTAAAGAACTGTAAAAAAAGTATAATAAAATAATTAAAAAAGAAACACCTGAGCAGAAGCTATATTTAGGTTAAACTTGATTTCGAACGTAAACAACGATTAGTGACCACAAGACTAAAGAATTTAAACCATATATATACTTTAGTAAAGTTTATTCTTGCACAGCACAAGCAGCCAACCTTATCCTAGTGCAAATAGATTATTTTGTATTTTATCCCTTCATTATTATTTAATCACTCCATTAAGACATGATAATAAAAAAACTACATATAAAATAGACAAAAATAAATTGTAAAGAGAAGTTGTTTTTGCAATTTCGTAAGGCAAGGAAAAATATGTTTGCGCGTTGTCACTGCATACCCTTAGTTAGTAGCATTTGAATACCAGTTTTACAATGAATACAAATATTTATTTTTCAACTACCCACTTAATACAAGTTATGCCAAAATATTACCATTTTAGAAACTTTATATTTGAAGATTATCCGTCTATAGTTCTTTACAATAATACAAGAAATACTTTTAGAATAAATTCTAAATTGAAAGCAAAACAATATCTTCGTCGCAGGATTTGATCTCGCAACTTGTCACTCTCAGTCTTACACACAGACCACGAGACCAGAGTTACTTGACCGAACTCATTAAAATAAGCTATTACACTTATTATATTATAACAAGTTGTTTTAAGATTTAACCCAATGCTAACGTGATAAAGATCAAATTTGCGTGTGTGTATTTTTATTGTATTTATTCCTTCTCAGTTCTTGAGCACTTGACTGATAAACTCATATAAATTGAAATTAAACCTTATTATCATAGGCAGAAGGTCCAATTTCGATTGTGTTTAGGGTGGGTCAGATAATGCTGACAACCGACTGTACTATCCTTCTTACCCGCTCCATTAAAGGTCAAGTTTTAAAAATAGATACTATTTATTTAGTGAATACTAGAACCTATTCATAGATTGGGTCGTTTGAGAGATATTTTAAGGTTATCTTTTCATTATATCGATACCATTCACCACTCAACCTACTCATTAATTTATTTACAAACTAAATTCATTAGGAGTAACTTCTCAATTACAATATAATATTAAAACACCAGTTTGCGTTAAAATTTGTTGTCTTGTTTAAATATATTTAAGTTAGTGAGAAAGTTTATCCTGTCTGCTTTAATTAAGTTCTCACAGAATCCTTAAAATACTTAAAACATGAAAATTATTTTGTTGTAAGAATAACTTAAAAAGCAGGAAAATACTAGCCTATTATTGTACCACTGCAGGGCAGAGATCTCTTGTCATACATAGATGTCACGAGCATTAATCACCATGCTTAAGGTGAATTAGTGATTTCAACCTTATAGTTCTACCTATTATAAACTGCTCTTCTCTAGGAATTTCTCCTCTATAGTAAGTGCGTTTACAAACATACAAACTCACGTACACAATCAGCCAGACACGGAACAACAATTTTTAGATACAAATACTTGTTCCGTGCGAAAATCGAGCCCACGACATGCAGCACAGCAACCCATCACTCAGCCACTGCGCAAACAGTGTCGTCAGAAAAGAAAGTCCACATTAATTAAAAAAGTCACATTGGTGAAAACTGCTGAAAACCCATCCGTGGTCGTCCTAATGCCCTTTGCGTTCCAAGGCCGCAGTGACTCTGAACAAATCCGAACAAATTCCGCAACCCTAATAGAGCAACGATCCCTTAGTTAGGTTTTCAGCATAAGTGGGCGGGCCTAAGATGATTTCTATTTTTTTGTTCAAAACCTATATCTTCCGTAACTAAACAAAAGAAAACCAAAACTAATCAAAACAAAAGCCTTTTTCCTTGACTGATGAACATGTCGGTCATCGTTAGGAAACTTTCAGGCGCTACGTTCAAAATATTGGGTTACCCGCTCTTTTTCAACATCGGAAACGAAATATTGGAAGATTGGAAATATAGGAAAAATCATTGAAAGTAGTGTAGGAAAGATGTAGAATCAAAATTCGGAAGTGAATATGTTGTTACCAGGTAGCGATTAATTGGATGCATTTACCTAAACTTCAGATGTTGATTTAATAAGAAATTGACTTTGGCATCAAAAAATCCCGAGATGCCGAGATTTAATAAATTTGTAGGAATGCTGAATATTTTTAAATGCTCTTAATTTTCGAAAAGTTAAGTAATTTCCAGGACCGACAAAATAACGACATATAATAAAGTCGCATATAATTACGATTTAATTTTATTACTACGTTTAGATACAAGTAAGTTAATAAAATTACTTTTATCTTGTATTATGGTACCTATTTAATTAATTATGGTCACCCAGATCCAGATCATCAACATCGCGGAAGCTTTGTCTTTAAATCAATTACTTTCCTAATTTCTTAGCGAAAAATAAACAGTAATTACCTATACATCCAATATCTGATCTCTAGTTATTACCATACCTAAGGATACAAGAGAAAATCTTCAAAAATTACGTCAGCAATAACTATTAAGAACGATAAAAATGGCGATCTTATCGGTAACAGATACTGATGCTAATAATAGAGATAAAACTCAAAGCAAACAGAAAACTAATCTCATATTTAATTCTAACACACTAAAGGATGCAAATCTAAACACAGCCTCCATCTTGGAAACGGCTCCTAATTCTGGTTAAATCGCTCTAGATGTCAAGATAGCGCACAAATTCAATTTGCCGCCAATAGACGAAAACTTACGGTGTCATCCATTTCAATTGCCTTCATTCTAAGAAAATTTTAACCTATTACTGCAGAATTCTGGCTTCGGTAACCATAATTCTACTAATTTAATGACTACTAACTCCCCACTTCCCGTTTCTTGAGTATGTTACTTAATAGTTACAGTTCAGGTCAAGTGAGTTTGTGCGAAACGTGGGGCAAATTAGAGAAATAGCTTATGTTGTTTGTTGAATATTAATTCAGGAAACTTTAGAGGTAAGGGCCTATATCGTGCTCCAGTTTGACTTGCTTATTAACAAGCTACGTGTGAACAAAGTGATGGAGCATGCTTGCAATTTCACTGTAGAATTTACTCCAAGCGGAGCAATTACTATAAGCATAAAGCCTTGGAACAGACCGTATTGGGTTTGATATTAAGCCGCCGCTATGCATAGATGATATCGTATGCATAGATTACCTCTCTCATCATCATATCCTATCTGTCTACTTGGAAGCGGATTATTTTTTCCAAATTGGACCGAATGTTGATGAATGGGCAGAGTTGAAAAAAAGAACACTCCTGCCCATAGCTAGAACATGATAGTAAACCACTTTACTGATTATCTCAAGTAAATGGCGAGACCCTACATTTATTTTTATTTTAACATTGTCTGCTTCCAGATAATCACAAAAAGAAACAAGAGATAGCGAAAGTAAGTATGAAAAACTACAACAGATAAAGGAAAAACAACATCGGAAATGAGAAAAGATAAAAGGAGCGTTGTTTCGACGTTGACTTGGCTAGGAATAGAATCTATTTCACCGCAAACGTTGGATCTTAATGAAAAAAATCTATTGGGATTTGCAGTGTAAGACGAAAATGCATTGTTAGAGGGAGCTGAGCTCATCACGCTATGCATTTCATTACAGTGAGCCACTGCTTATTTTAATAGTTATTCCAATGACGTAGGCACTACAGAAACGCTGAGAAAATATTTGTCGATAAACGATTTCAAGAAACGACTGATTAAATTCTTGAAGTTTCCAAGCTGCCGCTCAACATTTTTTAGTCGGCGAAAAATGTAATATCGGTAAAATTTGTTTTAGGAGTTCCAATTTTTTTTTGGTTTGAGGTTTTACCCCTAATTACTTTGAAGTGTGATTTAGAAGTGTGTAGGGTTACCAGTTTTATAGTTAAGTTCTATCATTGAACGCACAATCCAAACGATCCGAAAGAATGAATTATGTAAGTTCGATGTTATCTGAAAATACAAGTATTTTAATGTAATAATTATTTCAAGTTATTGGACCCTGTTCCCGATACCGGTAGACTTATAATTTTGAATGTTTTTATTTTTATATAAATATTTAAAAATGTATGAAAAAATACATACATCTCAAATACATATTTGAGAATAATAATTTCAAGTAAAAATACAAATAGAAAATTCATTAATTCTGTTAAATATAAAATCGAACATCAAGGAAATACAGTAACGAGTATTTGCGAATACTGGGCCAAGTAATAACATGTTAATCAGTACGAATCAAAGAGAGTGTACGAAGCAAAAAATTACGCATTTAAACGCTCGTGTCCCGAAACATCTGCAGCTCTCCGGAACCTTTAAATATGAGAGTCAACGCTTCGAGAAGTGTTCACGATCTTATCTTAAGTATCACGAAAATGGTGAGTCGGTGGATTAAATAAAGGAGAGATTAGGGCAATCTGCGAAAATGGCTATAAAGCGAAAACATGATAATGGGTCGTTTAGACGGTATACGTGGGGTTACATGGGTGTATTCCTTAAAGCGAAAGGCAAAACTAGTCTGTTGTAGACCTACCTGATGGATTATGAGTTGGCAGTAACAAGTCACGGATTGTAATTAAAACAGCATTTATTGTAGACACAGTTTTTACGTTCATACAAAGCATGTTTAAAACGGTGCTACACGCAGAACCACCAAAGACAAATGAGCAAGAGACTAGCAAATTCAATTGAATTTGCTAGACTTGGTTTATAATTAACCGAGTTGTAAATCATACAAAATTTTAAAGAGTTGAGTTTATATCACCATCATATCAGCCTATAGCTGTCCACTGCTGTACATTGGCCTCCCCCAAAGAGCGCTTATATACTTTCTAACAAAGCAAAGTGTTTGGATCGAGCAAAGTTTTTCTATAAAATTCTCAGTCGGAGAGCTCGGAGTTAGGATTTGGGCCTGGTTAATGGCAATAGGCTCACCCACTATAAAATGGGACCTAAACATACCGGCGAAACTGTGGGCGTACAATGGTAAACCTCTGCCTAACCCTTCGGGGAATACAGCCCTGACACTACCATCGATATTAGATGCTTGGTAATATCGCCCGAAACTCTTGACTTTAGCTTGGAAAACCAATTCAAAAACCAGCCAACCAGCCAATCGTTTTACCAATGCAGCACTAAATTCCACATTTATATTCCTTGATAACGTATCCAGACGTATCGAACAGTCATTGTATGTAACTGACGTTACGCTTCGGGATTTGCATATTCAAATACTATAGCAGTTTCAATAGCTCCATCTGCACCATACTACGCATTGTGCATGTGCGAGAAAACAACATGGTACCAAACAAGTGCTTTAAAACTTAGGTTTTGTATAGACAGGCGTAAGCCCTACGTATTTGAAACACTCGAAGTAAGACTAAGAACTGACGGTGCAATCGACTTTTACACAAAACTAGCGAATTGCCCCGCGACTTCGTCCGCGTGGCTCATTTCACCCGCGTTAAGTTATGTTTTTGGTTATTGCTCCGCTCCCATGGGTCGTAGCGAGGTGTTATATGTAGCCTATGTTACTCAGGAATAATGTAGCTATCTATTGGTAATCAATGTGAATGAAAAATGAATATTATAAAAAATAACTATTGCTATCAATCGGTCCAGTACTTTCGGAGCCTATTCGGTACAAATAAACTAACGAAAAAATCTTTCCTCTTCATTTAATTATTTTATTTTATAATATTAGTACAGGTAGAAATACTACTCGAGGCTAAAGAAGTAAACTCAAATTCAAGTATAATTTTGGGCGGCGAAAATTTATTTTTAATTTTTATAAACGTTCGGTGTGTCGGACCTCTACCAATAGCCATCCACCATAATAAGGGCATTGTGAAACAACATAGTACTGGTGCACTGGATGGATTACGTTAGTTCGCTGAAAAGCTTTCATACGGTTTTCCACCGCTCATCCAGAGCCCGCTGGCCAGCAGCTTAGACGTGTGAAAAGGGGCTTACGTATACATTTAAATATACCAAGTTCTTCCATTGGCAACATTGAAACCACAACGATAACATGCAGGCGTCCGAATTCGAAAGCATTTGGCTTGCAACTGATAGTGCGAACAAACGTATAATGTAAATTAGATGTAATTTCCACCAGTGCGACATGTTTTTAGAAAATGAACCTAATTTTGCCTTGGATTAAGTAAAGTTTGGCTTTTTTTAATGTAAAAATAAGAAAAAATACTTTAAAATTAATTGACACGAAACGTCAAATAGAATCCGCCATTACTGATGTAATCGTAGCAACCCTAAACACTGTCACTGTCCTCTTCTCACGCTATATGTCAATAAAAGATAGCAATACTTAATTTAGTTGGCGAACAAAGACTTCAGCTCTATATCCAAATTGACATTTGAACTTATTGCTGCTGCAGCTAGTACTAAGTTATTCAGTGGCTGAGTAAAACTTGAAATATTCTAGTCACCGGTGATTTACTTCGCCTTGCCGTTGTCGGTAGCACTTTGCTGGAAAGAGGTTCCAGGAATCTATGCTTTGAGACTTCAATGTTCTTAGGAGATTTTCAAGTGCTTTTTAAATTTTCATGGAAACCTGGACGGTGGACATTTTATTTGTTGATTTGTCTTTTGAGATCAAAAGAGCTATAAAGAGCTTTACATGGAAATAGTAAGCACTGTAGAGACTGCCTCGTTAAGCCATATTTAACCTTATTTTAGTTGTTAATATTCCTAGTCTGAGAAGTCTGTTTAAAATTAGAACGACTTGACATTTCGCCACGAGGGCGAACAGAGGATTTGCCTAAAGAATTATTAGCTCAAAAGGAGACTGGCGGGTTTCTTAGGAGCGTTCGGCCTGGTCACCTACACGGATAAGTTCAATGCTCCCTGATAGCATTATTAATTAGAAAACCATGTATGGTTGCCACTTTTTCTAAAAACTTGTCTGAAACTAGATATAAGACTTTAACTTTTGATATTGACAGAAGGTTATGTTAAGGACGACAATCAATATTGCAGAGTTTAATGTTAATTCACTAATAAAACATGAATAATAAGTATTATACTGTATTTTATTATTGTATAAGTTCGAAGCTTAAGTCTCAGGTTCAACATGGTTCAAGCAGGAATTGTGTTTGTAACCTGATTACGTTGTGCAATTAGCACAACGTAATCTTTCCATTATCGTCACAATCCAAAATCGCTAACAATATCAAAGTCCGATGGTAATTCGCCAGGTCAGCGTTTATGCAAGATATACAGTCCAAAATACAAAGCCAAGGTCAAATATAATAATCAATAACACAGAGAGAAAACGACAAAACACCGGCGCAAGATTACAACAACAACAAACGTCAGATATTGACATAAAATATTGATCTACAGGTGACAAGTGACAGTTTGTTGCCAACCTAAAAACTATTTTCTATTTTTTAGTATGGCAATGTAAATAATCGATTACAGATATTAAGTGAATAATTAATTACAAAACCTGTGAATTACATTATAAATCCCTAAAAGAATACCTCATTACCCAGGCCAAGACCTACTTTGGGATATATGTGATAAAGGAACCAATCTCATTTTCAATCGCAATCATAATTTGAAAATTCGCAACAATCGATTTTTTAAATTGTACTCGCTATATTACAACTTATTTTTCTCCTCTTAGACAAGTTATCTGAAAATAGTATTGAAGAAAATAGTTAAACGTAAAAATCTACTTTTTTTTCGTATAAGTTTCATTTCTGTAGGAGTTCAGGCCTATAACCGCCAGTCTCCTTTGAAACATTAAGGCATTGTGACATCCCTGACATCGTTGAAGGAAACATCGTGAGGAATCTGGACTTATATTTATTATAAGTCTGAAATTGGTCTTCAGTCGTACCTTAATTTAGGTCTGCCAATAAAATATCATAGGTATCTTCACATAGGTAGATAAATAATTTAAAAAAACACTTATGCAATACCTACCCAAACACTGCAATGCACGTCTGATTTCCTCTAAAAAGCTACTACTTATCTGCAGCACTTTGCATTAAACTGCTTGTATCGAGGGCCACAATACATGTCCCGCACGGCCCACTTGTGTCCAATCGATCTAAATAATTACTGCCAAACTAAAACCAACCCTAACTTAGAGCTCTAAAGTTTAATATCACTCGAGCAAAAATTCCAATGGCGAGTGTTGCCGATAAAAATGTTTTAAGCTCAAGAGGATGCTTCATACGCATTCGCCTACTCTTTCTTTGAAGCGGGGACGTTATTTTGAGGTCTTAAAAGTTGGGTGCTTACGTTAAGTACTTATAAATGGAACTGATCGATTATTTAAATGGGACACCAATATATACCTAATATGTCAATGTAGTAAGGGAGGCAATTTTTGTCCTGACTGATCAGACCAGCGGGTAAGTGATTGGCGCCGTGTTTTTATAACCCCCAAGAAAAAAAGAGGGGTGTTATAAGTTGGACGTGTCTGTGTGTCTGTCTGTGGTACCGTAGCTCTTAAACGGTTGAACCGATTTGAATGCAGTTTTTTTATATTATAAAGCAGGTTTCATCTTTTCAGCCGTTTATCAACTCTTTTGTTAGCTGTGGTAGAGAACGATATTCTTCTTTCTGGGGTTCCTTAATTTTTTTTAATTTTACTACTTGTACCATCAAATTTCCCTACTACAACCAGTTCATTAAATCAAAACTAGTCTTTGGCAACTACAAAACCCAAACGATTTTTCTGGTAGCAAACACAGCATCTCAGACGCCTTCGTATTATCCTGAATCTGCAGTAAAAGAAAATAAAACACCCCAACACTTTGTTTTGTATCTGCTTTTAATTCTATTGAAACAAAAACAGCTAAACTTGTGTATATTCTGTGTATTGTGAGTCGCTTTCCATTCTAAAGACTTTCACAAGACGTTTGCTGAAAACTTGTTTAGCGACATACTCGCTTTAATTTCCTGATCATGCAAATTAGTTGTCCTACTTAGACAGTCTAAACTTAGTAAGCACTTCAGTTTAAGAAAGTCTTTGCCATAAACAAAACCTACCTACTTGTTTTGCTAAAACAAGTAAATAGCCTGCTTACATGAATTGAAATCATTATCTTGTAAGTCCGTGGTCCGTGGTTTCTGCCTACCCCCATGGGAAAAAGGCGTGAGTTTATGTATGTATGTATCTTGTAAGTGAAAATAATGGTTTTGTAAAATACTAGCTTCTGCCTACGACTTCGCCCTCTTGGATGTCAAGTATACCACAAAAGATATCTTATGACAGTTGGCAAATAATAGTATAGTTTTCCATCAGTGAAATATTTTTTATTATTAGACCAATACATACAGAGATTACCTCTTAAAAGCATAAAAAATAAAATAAATATTAACTTCCTCTTTATAATATTAGCATTGTAGACTTATGTTTATTTAAGAGATTTACAAGAGAAAGAATCATGGTCAATGGACACAAAAACAACGCTTAAACGCGGTGCTACGGATACAAGACCCGGTTTCCACCAAACTAGAGAAAATAAAAGATTTTTCGTAAACAACCAATAGGCCGGATTCTCTAATTCTATGTTCCGTTGAAGCTAAACAGCGAGATGTGAAAATAACACAAGCCGATTGCTTGTACGAAACACATCCTCCTCTCCACTTCAGTGAAAGCCGGGCCTAAAGGTGCAGCGGAGTTGCTTGAGAGGGCAATACGCGCGGGTTTCACATAACTGTGTAAATCTTATTTAAACGGTAATTTGCACCTGCAAGCTCCCTGCACTTGAACATGTTATATGTGCCGAGTTTATTTATACAGGGTTAAATTCTGTCGTGATGCCCACTTTTACTGCTTTTACTTATTATAATTATATAGACCCTAATATAATAAAGCTGAAGAGTTATTTTGTTTGTTTGTGTGTGTGTTTGTTTAAATACGCTAATCTCTGAAAGTAACAGTCGGAATGGAAAAAATATTGTTGTATATGATAGCCAAATTTATGAAGAATAGTAAAGACTATATAACATCACGCTACGACGCACGGGAGCAATGCAGTAGCCGATGTCGTGACTAAAAATAACCACGCGTACGAAATCACGGGCAGGAACTGGTATTCCAATAAATGTCTGTTGAACAAAGGCGTCAGGCGTCAGTCCGCGTCAAATACTCGTAGATAAAATAACAAAGCCTAGAAAACATAACTCACTACCTCACGCCAAGCGTTATTAGCATCATATTTCCTAAGATATTATTCAGAATTCTTCAAATGAAAATCTTCAGAGAAAAACAATTTGAATCTGAGCGTTGAGCGTGGTCGGAAAAGCGCGACCACATATCACCCTGTTTGGGAGAGAGCCAACGTACTCGCGACCCGGTCGCCTCCGCGTCACTATTTATTATGTACCGGACCAATCTTTGTTTTACGTTTTATGTGTTCAAGCCATGCTCCCGTTCGAAACCGCTTGTTTATTTACGCACCTTCAGATTTATAGCTCTTATAGTTTTGTGTGAATTGGACTGTGCGATGAATATTTATGGGGTCGCGAAACATTTTTCATTCTTGCGGTCGCATGTTTTATTGTTCGAGAGAATATTTAATACACCTTTTTACACGTCAATAAATAATTATTGAACCTTATTTTATATCCCTTCTCGTTTTGGAGTGGTATAGATACCAACTCAATTCACCTTCCACTTGTGCATTATTTTATTTAAACTCTGTTGCTCACAGACTTAATTCGTGCAGTGTAATTTCAGTGTAATTTAATTAACAATATAGCAATTAATTTATCAATTTAAACGAAGAAAATTATAAACGAAAAACGGTTGAAATTTTCCGTCAAATTATTTATCGGATGCCGCCGGATGCTTTTCGGAGAAAAATTTGGGCTCATTTCGTTTTGCAATTTTAACATCAAGTTATAATTACGTTACATAAATCACATTTTTTTAAGTTCTGATGCATGTAATTCGATGCGATGTAATACGATGAATTCAACAATTAATGCTGTGTTATTTTAAGACAAATAACAAGAATGTAATCCAATGAGTGAGAACTCACTGCATTTCGACCATAAACCTCTGAAAATGGAATGACGTTTCCTATCGTCAAATTGGTTTACTTACCTTCAATAATTTACAAGTTTTTATTGGTTCCCATGAACTGTGTTTTATGAGAAAAGTCTTCCAACATATATTTAGTGCTGGTGATTCACATTGACTGTGATTGGAGTAGCTAGTTTTTCATGTGATATGATTTTTGAAAACTAAAATTAATTCAACTTATTTATTGCTGAACATATACGTATATACATATAAATACATTTGACCATGTTGAGTAAATGTGCAGTTCATTATGTCCTACCAATTAAGGGCATGCAAAATATTAAATGTCCTTACTAACTAAGCAGACCGATTCCTGTATGGATATTTTTATGATGCATTTTTTGTAATTATTTGAAAATTAAGAAACTTGTATGTTCTCGCGTTTTTATCTTGTCTTGCTGTTTTCATGTCACGGATGATGCAGTGGCTGAGCGATTGGTTGCTGCGTTGTGTATCGCGGGTTCGATTTCCGCACGGAACAAATATTTGTATGGCTTACATGTGGTTGTTCCAAGTCTGGTTGCTTGTGTACAGATACGATACAAAGCTTTTAGTTACAAAACTGCATCGCTAGATAGTTTTTAGGTGACAAAAATGCGAATACAACACACATTAAAGTTATTTCTGTTGTATCAGTATCGCTCCAGGTATGGACAGACTATGTTTTACAATACTGCTGGAATTTAGAATCTCACATAGAGTTTAATAAAAAACATGCAACCGTTTCGAATACGTGTTTTCAGTATTTTTTGTAGTAAATAGACTACGGTAAATAAAATGTGAAAATAAAAATATCCACAAAATGTAGCAGTCATAAATAAAATCTAATAATGTGTTATACTCGTACTTAAAATGTAATGTATTCAGAAGCTGTTGGACAACCTTCATAAAATTCAAATAAATAAAATTTACGTCTGTTTGTAACGTCAAAATAACAGCTTTTTGCATAGTAAATATGAATGTATACACAGTTATATCAATTTTTGTCCATCTGTTTGTTCCGATTTATCTCCGAAGCGTCTGGATTCTATCTTCTATCTTGGGACAACTCACACACGGCTATCTGATCCCAAGCTAAGCAGAGCTTGTGTTATGGTAACCAGACAACTGATATACATACTTATATAATTTATAAATACATACATATTATAGATAAATCACACCCAGACACAGAACAAACAATTATGCTCATCACACAAAGTTTGTCCTGGGTGGGAATCGAACCCACGACTTCCGGCTCAGCAGTCAGGGCCACTAACCACTAGACCAACAGGCCCGTCAACCATTGATTGATTTTAAACTGACAGAGAGCTGATATTTTAAGGAGTAAGTTAGGCTTTTATTTAAGAAATTAAATAATTAGGGCTCCGCGAAATAAAAATATAGTCAACCCAGTGATAACCGACATCCTACATCCGACATCCTACTTATATTATAAATGCGAAAGTTTGTGAGGATGAATAGATAGCTGGATGGATGGATGTTTGTTACTCTTCCACGCATAAACGGCTGAACGGATCTGTATGAAATTTGACACTGAGATAAATTGTAGTGTGGAATAACATATAGGATACTTTTTATCTCGGAAAAATTTACGGTTCCCTTGGAATAATACTTATGTCAAATCTGACGTTGACAAAATCGCGGGCGGAACTAGTAATTGAATAAATAGAGAGAGGCAGAGGTGTACCAATGTACACCCACAGTTCTCCGGTATGTTTTTAGGCCCCATGTAACACTGTGTACTATTTTAACATAAAAAAAAATCATATTACCGGTAACATACTTCACGTCTGGTGTAAACATTTGAAGCGGTGTGAAAGCTTGAAATATAACCAACTTTAATGCAAAATGTTTTCGTACTAGCATTGAGCAAAACATGAATGGTCCAAAATATAAATTGCTGTTTGAGCTAAAACTTTGCACACGTTCATAAATAATGCACGTCTAAACAAATATATATTTATTCATAATACCTGCTTTAGATTGCGGCGCTTGAAAGAATTTAAATAAAAATGGGTGATTTAACATAATCGATCGAAATGTTTAACTAAAATGCAATTTAATTATTATTTAGTTTTAACTTTGATGGTCCTAGCAATGGATGGCTATAGGCTGATATGATGATGATGATAAACCTTGTCCGAAAAATTACTAAAATGCTACTTGATAATCGTTCGAAAATCCAATTGGAAAATCGACTCAAATTGATTACTATTGTATTAACAAATCAACATCGGTTATCTCTCTATTCACTTAGTAGTACCTAGATATGTATCAGAAACCAATAACCGACTAGCAATGGCAACAAATCTATCATTCCGATTAACAAATGTCATAGAATTTACACAAACATACACGTTTTAAAACCGACATTGTACGAAAATGAACTCTTCACGTCTGTGACTGCCGGCAACTACACAGAGACGGATGTTTCCCTTCCATTTCCCAAAACGGCATTCAAACTTCAATGTACGCTGTTTGTTTTATCTGTGGCCCGTGTGACAACAGTCTGGGTTAAGTCTGGGTTTGTTTTTCATTACGCACGGGAATCTCATTTCGTACGTAATTAAACAGGAAAAGTTATAACTTGGTCCAGTGCGTTCTGGTTTATACGCGACAACATTTATGTTTGTAAATATTATATTATGTTTCATAACTTACTCGTGTCAGATTCAGAAAGTGTTATACAGAGGGTCATATAATCATGTCAGGTTGAAGAGAGAGGTGTGATGTAATTAACGCCGTTTCTTTGAGTTAAATTAGTAGGTACCCACCTACCTTCCGACTGTAATTCTAATATCAAGATTGACTAATAATAATATCTAGTCACTTGGACCCTGTTCTCGATCCGGTAGGAAATATTTTTTAAATGTTATTATTTTTATATGAATATTTATCCGTACTAATATTATAAATGCGAAAGTAACTCTGTCTGTCTGTCTCTTCTTCAAGCCTAAACCACTGAACCGATTTTAATGAAATTTGGTACAGATATAGTCTGGGACCCGAGAAAGGACATAGGATAGTTTTCATTCCGGAAATCCCCCGGGAACGGGAACTATTAATTCACGCGGACGAAGTCGCGGGCAAAAGCTAGTGTATTATAAATAAATGAATGGAACCATATCTAGTCAGGTTCATTCCATTTACAAAAATGTATAGGTACCTAACCCATACACAGTTTTCCTACACCATAACCTCCACAATTGGATAGTAGACAATACTACATTGACAAACTTTTTATGACCTCCCATAAATTTCGCATGACAACAGCAAACTGTGACGTCACTTATTTGCCAACCCGATTGGCTGATTGTTTATTAATTTCAAAGCAACTAAAACATTAATTTTACAGTTGATTAAAAATTAATCGGGATTTCAGGCCTAAAATAAAGTGTATTTAGAGAAGTTGTTTCTTGAAAGTATTGATTAATGATGTATTCTACCTAATTCTAGCCCTTAGACCTTAATTAACTCCAAGTTTGACGCTAGCGAGCCTTAATACAGAGTATATTTTTAAATTTGACCCTGTTTACTTTGACTAAACTGTGAGAGATTATCATCCACATATTGTATCCCTTATCCCACGCTCTTGAACCACGTAATAATATTTTATGTAAGCATCTTCCCCGATGCAGTAATGGACGTCGTGTCTACTTAATGGACTCGTTACCCCGAGATTAACTGTTGCTAGGAAATTGGGTCTTTACTCCTAATGGATAGATCTTGAAAATGCGGAGTTTGCATCTTCCGACTGAGATGCGGACGAAGCGTTCCTCCGAATAATTGGATGATGCAGTAGCAATGCTGTAATTGGTGTTTTACGGACTGACAGTTTGACGTTCAGATTCTAGTTTTAAAATGGTTGCAGTAATTCGTGACTAGAATTTTCTCGATGATTAAAACGACTTGATCGTCGATTGTTTTAATGGTTTTCCTTTAGTGTTTTGTCAATTTGGAGTTCAGCTGTTTTTCTGTTTTTGTATCTAGTTTAGGATTTTATTATCACGAAATTAAATGTCGTGCTTGTTTAAGTCTTTCGTTTTTAGTTTATTTATTTATTTTACTTTAACATAAAACGGTCTCTGGCGTATATGTCACCACAATCACCGCTCATCTGACAGTACTTCAAACATTTTGACAAAATCGTTTTCCATTCGTCGACAAACTTATCACAGTCAAGCTTGGCGTCCAAGATAATGTGGAAAAGTTCCAGTTAGCCTGTAATAGCACAGTTATGTAATCGTGTAAACCATTCCTAATTTAAAAAATGCTAACGTATAACATCCATATGAGTTCCAAGGACGTTTTGTTAGAATTCAGCGTTATTATTCCGGTACGCATGACAGTGCGTCGCGTCGTCTCATTTGTGTTGCAACCCAAATCCGAATATTGCCGCGATGTTTCTGTGAGATAAGCTCATTTCTTATCAGTCGGGTATGAGGGTAACATATGAAGCCATTACTGTCGCTCCGAGAAATTTGTCATTGCGTAGAATGATTTCATGTGTACGCAAATGTATGAAGGTTCTGGTAAAATGTGAGCAGTAAGTGATAGCTCAAACAACAACAATTGTTAATCAGGGGCAGGCGGACTACTTCGCCTTTATGACCGAAATCCTATTGGTACTTTTGTAATAGAAAGAATGCATTATGATCTACTTTCACTAGGCGTAAAAAGACACTTCAAAAATCCGAAAGACGCCTATTCTTTAAACCACACATTCATTTTTTTGTGCTGGAACATAGGTACCTATTTGTCAACCTTCTGATTACGAAGATACTGAAGATGAAAGTTTCTATTACCTTTTTTGCAAAAACATGTTCTTACTAAACTTAAAATATACTGCACGAGCAAGCACAATGTTCTGAGTGCGTTAGTTGGTGCTTATAAAATTTACTTTTTTTTTTTAAGTTACATTTTATATATACGTGCAACCAAATGTAAGTGTAGTTTCTCAACAATAATTTTTACTCAATATTACTTACTTTGATAAATAAAATGCGTAGTTGACAACTTTGTGATGGGTCTTGTTACACATTAATTTCAAAAATATACATGTTAATAAAGGAGATTGTGTAATTCGGAATGTTTTAGGTTTAGATAGTCCAGAATTTGTACATAAAAAGTTAAAAGTCAAGATCAACCAAGACAGAATTACATTATTAACGAAGTATAATTTTCTTTGTTTTCTAATAATCATATAAACATTACCCTGTACATACATCTTCTGTAACCTTTCATCGGATTTTGTTAATTAATATACCTTCAGGAATAACGAAATAAAAATACTTCAAAGGAATTATGGAATACGTAATATCGAATGTATTTGTCGAAAGTCAACGGATGAGGATTTTTACATTCACATATTTTTTCAAATTAGGGTTTTTTTCTGGAATATTTGAGATCAACACGTATTTTTAGCATTATATGTTGAACAAAGAAAAAAAGGATCCAATTATTATAAAAAAACCAGTCAAGTTCGAGTCGCACACGGAGGGTTCTGTGCCCTTTATGGCAGAATTTTTTATTCCATAATATTATTTTGCATAATAGCAATTAGCATAAACTTAAAATTAATAAAAAAGATTATGCCAAGTGTGTAATGCCAAATAAATGTCTTAGTATCAAGCTTCTGCCAGATAGACCTACATACAATATTTAAGACATACAAAAAACAGGTTTCTTGTATTGTAATTTTTCTAGGTGAAAAGTACAAGTGTCTATGACGGTTTAATAGATACAACCCTGTGGCAGACGGATGAACAGAAAGCGGGGTCTTAGGAATATGGTTCCGTTTGGTTTCCGTTACGAAACTTTCAAAGCTATCCTACAACCGAGGCTTAAATAAATAAATAAATAAATAAATATCTTGGGACAACTCACACACGGCTATCTGATCCCAAGCTAAGCAGAGCTTGTGTTATGGTAACCAGACAACTGATATACATACTTATATAATTTATAAATACATACATATTATAGATAAATCACATCCAGACACAGAACTAACAATCATGCTCATCACACAAAGTTTGTCCTGGGTGGGAATCGAACCCACGACCTCCGGCTTAGCAGTCAGGGCCGCTAACCACTAGACCAGAGGTTCCCAAACTTATTGTGTCTACTGCCCACTTTGAGAATAAATTATTTTTTAGCGCCCCCCTTTTTCCGTAACCGTTTAGAAATTAGTCATGACGGGGGGGGGGGGGGGGTCCTCTACCAAAATCAATCAAACAACGCCTTCTGCGTACTTCCCTTCTAAGGGTGTCTAAGGATCCTCCTAGCTAGATGAAATTACAAATCGCCCCCCAAGCCTCTACACAACGCCCCAATTTTTCTCTGGGTCTCTTACCGCCCCCCTTTAGGCCTGCAGCGCCCACAAGGGGGCGTTATCGCCCACTTTGGGAAAGGCTGCACTAGACCAACAGGCCCGTCAAGGCTTGTCAGTAACATTCCAAAAGAAGTGTATTTATTTGTACATATTATAATTTGTAAGCGAAAAACTTCTGAAGGGTAACCGTCTAATATCCGCCCACACTTACTACCTACGAACTTTAATATTAGACATTCATATAGAGAATTATCTTCTTTTGCGAAAGTCATTTTATTCGTCAGAAGAATCTGAATATGCTTATAACGCTTTGATAGAATAGCAAAGATATAGGTAGGTATTATGATGTACTTACCATTCTATATTTTTAACTATAGTTCGGAACGATCATCATGCGTCAAGTAAGTACGTACATACAGTAGAAGGGAGATCGTGACCCTATTTTTAATCATTAATTAAATACACGATTCTAGACGCTACAATTTTAACATTAAAGTCGGTTATGAAAAGGTCGGTTTTTTTTTGTAAAAACCGACGAAAATCATCATCTTCATCATTCATCTTTGGGGGTCATGAACTTAATTCATGGTATAGGTTTGCGTCACGAAGTCTCTTCAACAGTCTATACTGGGGAGTCGACTTTTTAACGTGACAAGCCCTCCATAACTCCACACATTTCCCGACCACTGCAAATCTTGAAAGCCAGAATCAACAGCGTCCACGAAGAAGCGGTGCAACTGTCATGGATCCCAAACTAAATTAATCAAAAAGAAAACTTATGGCTGTAGGAGAAACTCTGGTGTTTCTACTGGTAACAATCCGAAATAAACCTCTGTTTTCCCCTGAAACAGAGTATCCATGAGGTTTTCCCCACGACAAAAAAAGGTTACCTCTAAGATTTTCCTGCTTCTAATCTATTCGTAATACTTAAGCTGCAGCAGGGACAATAAAGCTGTATATTTAATTCAAACCTTCAGTAGGTAGGAGGTAGGTATTTGACAACGTAGCCTACTACACTGTCAAAAAAATTACTCAAGAAAGTAAAACAATAAAGTTCATTGTTTTACTTTGTATTGATATTACCTACGGCATTGCCATTCAACGTGGCAATGCAGCCAGTCTTTCGGGATTTTTAAAATTATTTTATGCCGCATATTTTAAGACTGTATTTATTGTACCTACATTAATTATACACATAAGACAACATACCATCACGCCTGTGAGTCCGCCCTTATCACAGATGATTGGTGCTTAACAAACGTATAGTACTAAAAAAAAATAAAAAAAAAATATTAAAAAAAAAAAAAAACCATCACGCCTGTATTCCCCGAAGGGTTATGCAGAGGTGCACTAATGTTTACCCACAGTCCGCCTTTATGTTTAGGTACCAAGTAATAGGGGGCGAGCCTATTTCCATTAACCGGGCACAAATCCTAACTCCGAGTTGCTACTGAGAATTTCATAGAAACACCCAATAACACTTTGCTCGACCTGGGAATCGGACCCAAAACCTCTAGTGTAGCAGTAGCGCGTTTATTAAATACTATGTAAGTTTTATTTACTAGGTAATTAAAGTTACATAATTATGTTATTCATTAAAATATATTATAATGTAAACATTGATCAACGTGGGTGTTCCCCTAAAGTGCCTCGTCGAGACTAATCTCGTAACTCTCAATTACCTGCCCCATTTAATTTCCTTGTCGTTACGTTAGTGGGCTGCTATTCTTATTTATTTGAGTAAATAACTCGTGTTTTTCAGTAACAACATTTGTTATATAACAACAACAACAGATAAAACAACTCTAATTACTTTATTGTTTAAGATTATACTAGAAAGGTTTAGGTAGTTAACTAAATGTAAACAAAACAAACCACGTGACTCATGGATGCTGAACCTTTCACTTCAAATTTTAAAATCGTATTATTTAAAGTCGTATAACAATAGGCTCTAGTCTATATCAGAATTTGAGGAACTATCTGCCACGTTAATAATAAAACGTTCAGTGGTATTATCAATCATTTTATCTAATTTAAACATTTTCTGTTCTTGTTTTATTACATGACCCTCGCAATTTTCAAAGGCGCCTGGTTAATCGACTAAACGTAATACCTGCAATTTTAGTTGCCATACTACATCACGGGCGTACTCTTCAATTTAGCGACGTTATCTAATTCATCGTATCTTCTAAAAGGTTTTGGGAACCTGTCTTTTTAGGCTCTTTACAATAGACAGATTACAAAATATTATACTATTTTATAAAACTAACAAAAAAGTGGTGGCCAAACAATGACATCTATGAAGAGTAGTTTACGAATAAATGATAAAGTTTAACATACATTAATAAAAGAGAAAAGTATCGCATAAATCGAAACTAGAATTGATTTTGTTGTAACGTATTTTTAAACAAGGAAGTGTCAACTATAAAAAACCTTTTCAACGATTTGTTTACCTTTAGTTAACTACCTAAACCTTTCTAGTATAGATTATAAATTTATATTTAGTCTTGTTTACTTTTACATTTATTCTACTAATAAAAAAACGAAAGTTTGTGAGGATAGATGAATGGATGTTTTTTGTTGCTCCTACAAACGGTTACGGCTACGGCTTTAATGGCTGAATGAACACTTAGAATTTTTATCACATTTTTGTATTCATAACACGTACCATTACACCTGTATTCCCCGAAGGGATAGGCAGAGGTGTACCAATGTACTCCCACAGTTCGCCGGTATGATTAGGTCTCACGTAATACGAGAGCGTCCGGTTAATGGCAATAGCCATTAACCGGACACGGACACAAATCCTAACTCCGAGCTGCTCCGATTTTTGTATTCCTGTGGAACAATTTAGGTTTATGGCCTAATTAATAAGTGAGTACAAAACCAAAAACATCTAAAAATAAACTAAATGCCTAAAACATCTGAAACGTTGATATTTTTTAATTAACGTCGACCTTACAAAGAATTCTAATTCAAGAAAAAAATCCCTTAACAGTTTTATTTTTACAGTCGTAAAGCAAAATTAGCACTTGTTTTTATTCAATCTCCAGTCTCAATATTATACATTCAAATTGAGAATTCCATAAAAACCTGAAACATCTTTTTACATAAAATTACATTACGAGACGGCCATCTTGAAATCTCTTTAACTACAAATCACGTCGTTCACTATTTCACACCAGGAGACAGGTTTTTAATCCATTTATCACTGAAATTAAATTCCAGATTTGTATGAAGCGAGTGGTGTGCTGTAATGTGCCTTTGGTCACGGACTAGGCGACTGGCGCCCCGCCAAGTGAGGGTCATGGCAATAGGATGCAGCGTGAAACAAATATGGGCGAAGATGCTGTCGGAATTCATATCGCATCTCCTAGAAGTAGACAGCAGTTTTGGAGATTACAAGATGGGCAAAAATGTCGCAGATGTTTTGTAGGCAAAGTTTAGTTGTAAGCAACCTATGGCAGATGACAGTCATGTAAATGTATAAGTATGCGTATTTATTGATGTCAGTATCATGTATAATATTAGCTCGTCTCTTCGCTTGACTGCCTCGTTTGCCTAGTGGTCATGAGTGCGACTGCTACGCTAGAGGTATAAGGTTCTATTCCCAGCGAGCGAAGGGTTTTTGGGTTTTCTGTGAAGTTCTTCTTCAGGGGCAGCTCTAAGTTAGGATTTGTGCCCCTATTACATGGGACCTAAATATACCAGCGAACTGTGGGTGTACATTGGTACACCTCTGCCTAATCCTTCGGGAAACACAGGCGTGATGGTATGTAGTTTATCTCTTGTTTAGTAAATATAAATATGACTTGATTCTGCCCGTAACTTCGACTGCATAGACGTCAGAAATAATTCCAAGGGAACTCACGTGGCACGGGTGAAATTATCCTATGTGTTAATCTATGATCGTATTTCACACTCAAATGTGTTACAAATCCGTAACAAAAATGCTTGTAGAATTTTAGCAACTTGATACAGTTAAGCACAAAATTGAGTGGATTCTTGCAAGAAATCATTTTATTTTAGTATTCCTGACGTGAACTAGGTACTTACGAGATAAAAGTTTTTTCTTACCTATGATATAACACATAATGCTTGTACGAAGAGGGAGTGTCTGTATAAATTACCTGCTATTTTTCTTATCAGGTGCCTCTATGGCACCCGTCTTTTATGGTACCATAATAAAACCATATATGTATCTGCGTTTCTCTGCCAAAGAACTAAAACGGGTGAATTGACTTATAATATTTTTGTGTAAAAAGACTTTTAATTCACGTGCAGGTGATTTTTCACGAGGTGAAAATACTTATAAACATACAACTCTTTTGTTACGGGACCAAATCAGAAATGTGAAAATAAATCGGCTGTTCCCTACAAAATTGAATTACTTTTTTCATATGTATTTACTTTGAAATATGTACCTATAAACAAAGTCCAGATTTCACCACACTTATAACGTCAATTTACAATTATAATAAGTTATGTTAGATAAGTCAATATGAACCTACGACACAACTAATATGGTAAGCAGTTAATAAGATAACATTCATACCAAATAATAAATTCAAATGGCCAAAATCTACAAGCAAATAATATCATATCACTATTATGTTTCTTTAATATTATTTTATTACCTTCTCCGAATGTTGTTTACCTCGTTGTAATACATTCCTAGTGGCGGCACCTCTGACATTTGCACTTGTCACAGCCTGTAGCACAGAAGCGGAGTATCTGAGTGTTCAATATTGAGCTGCAGTAACAGATGCAATGGGCAAACTAATTAAATGTTCACGTTACGTGGTATCAACAGAAATGTGAACTGAATAAATTTTGTTTTTAATACATATTTAGACAATCTCTACATCCGTACAAATATTATAAATGCGAAAGTAACTCTGTCTGTCTGTCTGTATACACTTAGCAACATTCTAAAGCAATTTCTTCTCAGAGGATTAATTAAAATGTAATGGTGTTACGAATATCATTTTCTGGATCTCATACTATTATGAAATCGTACTTATCTCATCGTTGCAGTCGCTCATTCACGAGAAGATCGCTTTCAAATTTTACCAACTGTATACATGTTTGTGCTCGTGACTGTACACTTAGATCTTTAAAATTTTGCAATGGGTTTTAATACGGTTTTCATCAATACATAGAGTGATTCAAAAGAAAGGTTAACCTTCCTCTTGAATCACTCTATGTATTCTATACTCTAGAAAATCACGCTACAACCAACAGGAGCAAAGCGGTAACTAAAGACTTACCTGAACGCGGATGAAACTGCGGGGTATATATGTATAGCTAATATACTTTTATTACTAAATGTAGCATTTTGTTTGTAAGAAGTAGGTAGTCTCTGGAAATACTGGTTCAATTACAATTCAACTGCCTAATGTCATAGGATATTTTTATGATATATTTGATTTATATGCGAACAAAGTCGCAAATAGAAGCTAGTTTTAAATAAAATAAACAAATAAACTTAACCCTGCCCCGACCTCTGCCAACCTTGTATCCTTTTATACCCTTGTTACTTTGCGCCACTGTTTAGCACTTGCAGCAAAGGATTTCCCACCTTAAAGACAACGATACGCTTTTTCATGAAATTAAATTTGAATTGCTAATTGGTATTAGAGCGGTATCGATTCCGCTTTAAGGTATTTTTTTTAAACATCTTTCTTTTTTTCTTTGCATAATTCTATGCTTAGCGTAGCTAGTCAGTGCAGTGACCTTTTCTTTCGCATTCATAATTATATACAACTAAATTCAAGACACGTATTTTTAAAAAGATAAGAGAATTGTACCTTCTGACACCGCACTTAATAAAAAAACCTAGTTTTTAGTCATAGAAAACATGTAATTAAAAGTAACCTGAAATAAATAAGGAAATGTTATTATTTTTATAGATTGGTGCCTCAAAACAGTACCTCAAAAATTCGTATCCATTACGAATTTTGATAAAAGCCTAGGATATTAATGACTATATTCTATTTACAAATTTTCAAGTTTGAAATTTACAATATAATTATAATTGACCTACATTTGTCTAAAGTCCCGTTAACAGCTTAACCCTTCAAGAAACTATGGAACGCCAGTTATGCCGAAACAAGACCTCAACGCTCAATTTACTACGAAACTTCGAAAACAATCAAGGCCGACTAACCCCTAAATATTAAACTCAAAACAATCCTAAAGTGCATTCTCAGCTTCCACTTGTATTTACGTATGTGCTCCAATTATTCGGTTCGGCGGAACCGATTTAGGGAAAGCTCTCATGACTTGGCATTCTTACAGGGACTACGGTATTCGTGTTACCCTACCCTTATACTCCGAAACGTTGTAAGAAAGAAATTAGACTCTGTTCGTAACATTAGAAATAAAAGCGTGTTAAAAATGGGTGTTACTACACGGATTTCACTTTCCGTGGGTTTAAGAGGAACAGGAAAGACTTTTGTTTTCTTAAAATATCTTTAAAACAAAGCCTACTTTTTTGTGTCGACCGTAACCATTTGCAAGTCTAAGTGATAGTAAGTTTACAGCCGATGGACCGAAGGTACAAATTCCAACTTTCTGAATGTATCATACCTACTTAGTAAACATAAAAAAATCTTATTACTTCAACTATGTAGATTGTAGTGCACTTAACTCTTTCTTTGTGAATAAAGAACCAAGACGAGCGGTCCTCTTCTCATAAAAAGTCCACGCTAAGTATCTATTCAAATAGTTTGAGTGTAGATCAAAGACCTCTATGAATAAAATGAATACTGGTTTATTATCGTACGGTACCCTGTTAGACGTTATACGAGTATTATTTATGGAGATATCGATTTAATATTCAGATTGTCGGAAATAACTAACTAGGTTTTACCCGCGACTTCGTATGAATGGAAGTCAAATATACCATTAAACATCATTCTATGAAACTGGGCAATAGTCAGGAAAAGAATTTATGTAGTCGGAGTAATACTTTCAGAGATTATTTCTTACAAACATAGGACCAAATAAACTTTACCTCTTTATTATAATATTCGTATAGATAACTTTTTTTATTAGCCGTCCGTTCAACGCAAAAGCCTAGAACATTGCGTTTTTTAAGCACCGTCGACGAGCGCTAAACTCAACCAAATCGGCACTTCATTGAAAACGTCATATCCACCTACATGTGCCCTAAAAAGACAACGAAAATTATTACATTCTTTGACATTTTTGAACAAAAAAGCACTGAATATTCCGCAGCATTTTTAAATTATTCATGACAAAAAGTTGAATAGAGACGATCGTTTAAATGCAAAATGTTATTAAATTGAGCGAATACAATACGCATACAACGGGCATAAGTGCTAAAATATCACACGAAGGCCATTTATTCCGGTGCAGTGTGTTTGTGAAAATTCAAGAGATAAACGTACAAAACTTAGGTAGTGTTGTGCGTCCATTTTGGGAATTTATGCCAGTTGTGGAACTACAAAAATATCTGGGCACCTCCAGCAAGTGCAGGGCTATTATTTAGTAGGACATAAACGGTAATTTCACGGTAAAATGCTTTGTGATTTTTTTATTTTAATTTTTAATTTCTGAGCTTTATGTTTGCTACAATACATAGCTTTATAATTACCAGTAATATTTATAAATAAGACCTACCCACATCGATCGACCGACCCAGATCGACATAGTATCGCATAGTATCTGAATTACATGTTAAGTATTACCGAAAATTTATTTATAATGGCAATATAAAAGTAATGACCAAATAACTGCAGTTATTGTGGTATAATGTTGAAATGACTGCATAGTTTACATTGCTTCGAATTTATCGTGAAATAAGTGAGCTTATTTATTATACGGTGACATGGAAATAACAATAACGTTGTAACATTATCTTCATGATTTTAAATTTAATGGAGTATTATATGTATAAGTTTTAGGAAATCGTAGCAAGACTAAAAAGTAAAACCTACATTTTTTGTCTCTGCCACAGCGATTAGTCTAAGACAAGGCTGTAACCCATTTCTCCGTGACGACCTTTTGGTCCGAGATCCCAGAGTCGCCAAACCTATGTCATTCAAACATAGTAGCTGAAATTTTGATAAAAATGTGATTTAAAAGGTACCCCGTACGCAAAATACGCACTTCAACGCGGGGTTGCGGAGAACAGCCCGTTATGCCAGTAGCAATTTAAAAGGTAAGCGTACCTACTTTCAAGAATCAACCCGCTTTTTCAGTTTTAAAGATTCTCTTTCTCACTAGGCGCCTAACTAAAGTTTATTGGCCACACACAGTAATAGTCTGTCAATAACAAATAAAAGTTTTTTATGGGATCCTGTAAAACATAGGTATACAAAAAGTAGCCGTCACTATAAGCTATTGAACAAAGCAAGCAATTACGCAAGTCTTCTTAGTAACGTATTCCTTTACTCAAAATTTCAGCCCTGCGAAACTGACGTAGGTCTGAGGACACTACGATCTAGGACCATTACTTATAAGAAGTATATACGTTTTTCTCTTCTTTCCACTCCAACGCCCAGTTATAATTATTCCAAGAAAGAAATAAATTTTCAAGCAGTTTTTGTAATACTTACATAACAGAGAACATGTTACGAGATTAGGTACTAGGGCGACATAAAAGATTAATGGTCTAAACGACCTCAATTACAGTCTGGTATTCCTAAAGTATTTACTGAAGGTTTTAAGTAACATCAATCCTTCACGCTGAACTGATTTTTTATCTGTCTTTCTATCTAGATTTTCAGATTCAATTTTTTATTTAATTTAATGGAACATTTTAATTTGTCAATCTCAAAATAAAGCCTAAACGATACGTCTCTACTTAGAGACGTATCGTTGAGAGAGAGGAACTCAACATTCTAATATAGAACGTTGCGTACTTACGCAACGTTCTATATTAGAATGTTGAGTTCCTCTCTCATGAAACCGATTAACGAATTAAAACACCGTATTATGTCTTATCCTCATTTGTTTACAGCCCAAAATCGCAAATGCAGTCCAACTCCCATTACTCAAACCCCGAGATAAATCTACTTATACAACTTCAACAGTATTGTCCTCCATCATACAATGGTAGTCCTCAACCCGATCTCCGTGGGAGGTACTTCAGCCTACTCGTACTTGACGATATGAGTACGTGCGCCGAATTTTGGGGAAATGTAGCTGGCGGGGCACAAACGTAAAGTTATGGGCACAACGCGACCGTTCGCATCGTGACACCCTGGTACTAGCGTGCACCGATTTTGCAGGACGTAGGAGCGAATTTAATGCTATCTGTAAATGTCTGTGATTTCAAATGCGTCTGTGTTTTGGGGCAGAGTGTGTAATTTATCGGGGAGTTTATCATTGTAGAATAAGGAATGATATATAACTTGAAATGTGAGTGTGAGACGTAATGGATCAGTGGTTTAGGAACCTGTTTCTCATGTATAAGATAGCGGGATCGATACCAATGTGACGTTTTCATTTTCAATTCATATGTTTAGTTTCTAAATTTATCTTGGACATCGCTGATATCGGCGAAGGAAAACAACGAGGACCTAGATTTATAAAATTCTGAAATTACCAATCTGCCTTGAGCAAGCGAAGTGATTAATACCACGTGTTAATAAAGACGCCTTTGTCCTGCAGTGGAACAATAATGACTGATTTTATTGTTATTTATATTAGAAAATGTTTTGTTTTTGGTCCGAGCCGATTTCGTGCAAAAATAACACACTCAATTTTTAAAAACAAGTTTATTTACAAATTATCACTCAGTACGCCTCAATATTTACCAACATCGTCTACCTCCAATAAGTACCTCTACCTATATCAACTTTGATACCTAGCAGCGTAGGTTCGTCCTTGCGATAACGAAGTGGGTACCTACGCAATTTCAGCATCTAATTTTCTCAACGAAAACTTAGTACTGATATCTCAAAACCGATATTGGGTAACTTGAAGGGTAATTAATTATAATTATTGGGAAGAGTTTGAAAACTTTGTTACACGTCGATTTGAATTATTATATTTGGGGAAAAGATTTGGGTTAAAATCTAAAGAATAGGGCCCATTTACGCTGTTTGTCAAAAAATCAAAGTAGACTTAATAGTAGATCATGTATTAAAAGCAGTGACCATAGGAGCAGGTCTTAGCATTGGTGAAGTCCTGATTTCATCACGTACGATATTTTCCTTCATCATAAAATATGTCGTACATATACAAAAATTGTTTCATATCAAAATTTTAAAATATTATTACGTTTTCAATCTATACTAACATTATAAAGAGGTAAAATGTGTTTGTTAGAGGAGATATCGGGTCCGATTACAAAAAATATTTCACTGATAGAAAGATAGACTATTGCCGTCTATCATAGGATACGTTTTATGATATATTTGACTTCAATGCGGAGAAAGTCCCGAGCAAAATCTAGTTTAAAATTATACCTACCTTATTTTTTAAAACAAAATCACAAGAATCGCCTATAATCTTACCTTTATTTTGCCTCAAAATCATGTCACCGTAATCTGGTAACCTCAGGCTTCTACCTCGCCTGTCAGTGTCCTGAAGATGATTAATGAGTTCGGTGGAAGCTGTAGAGTATAAACTATCCAATAAGATGGTGTCTGCCAGACAATAACGAAAATTAATCCTAGGTTTTTAGCTAACTAAGGTTTTCTAGACGTTCCTTTGTGTTACGCAAATCAAGGTAATTATTTGCAAAATTGTAATTTGGTAATAATGGGTTTCAGGCTTTGCTGAGTAATTAACTCCAATATTTTATTATTACAAATTTTGACATTCATTTGTTTTATAGTCTCTATTCAAAGTTATTTTTGATGCCCCGGTCTTTACTATCCATGTTTTATTTATCATCATCATCATCTGCCTAGCCTTTTCCCAACTATACTGGGGTCGGCTTCCAGTCGAACCGGATGCAGCTGAATATCAGTATTTTACATGGAGCGACTGCCTATCAGACCTCCACACCCCAGTAATATAGGGTTGCCATTAATTTTTTTTTTTTTTTTTAAATCTTATAATGTTTACATCACACACTGGACCTTTATTGTGTTATTAGCTTCTGCCCGTGACTTCGATGCGTGTTTTTTTTTTCACCCGCTTTACGTTACGTTATGACTTACGACTGCTCCGCACCCATTACTCGCTGAGTGATGTTATATAGCCTATACTCTTCCTCATGAATCTAGCTATCATAATATACAGTAAGAATTTCTGCTATCGAACTGGTACTTCCAGATATTAACAAGTTTTTAAAAACAAACTGAACTTTTCAGCTGTATTTTATTTGTATACATTCAGTGGACCAAAAAAGAATGATCTTGAAAGCTTTATTTCATAATATCAAAGAAAATGTGCATGATATAAGTTACGCCAAATTGGCCTTTCCCCCTTATGCCACACGAAACACTCATATAAATGCACATTGACCCAGAAACCGAATGAACTTCATTTTTTCTTTGCTGTACTCTAACGTGTCGGCGTACGTAAAAATGCCATATGTCGGGTGCACGTGGTGTTCTATGATATTGCACTAATATAACTCTTTCTGTATTGTTACAGTGAGTGGTGTATGGTCGCGGAGAGAAAGGTATGATGACATTTTGTTTTTAATAATAATGACGGTTTAAAAAAGGGAAATAAGTCTGTTTTTTTTAAATTGCTTGATGTTTTTATTCCTTGTGTGTGTTTTTCTATTTAAATGCAATAACAATTACAAACTTCTACAATTTACAACATTAAATTAAGTAAATACATATAACTAACAGACAATATTGAAGCTACATCTAAATAGAAACTCTGCGTGTCATATCTTTTGTCGGTTACCTGAAAATGTTCGTGAGATTGAGTCGGTACCTACGTTAAACAGTGGAAGGGATGGGGCATCGTGACACATAGCTTAATGATAGAGAATCCATGATTAAACTATGTATTTTAAATATTTAATTTAAAATTCCTTCGCATCGCCGTCAAGTGAAAAAGTGCGCAAAAGACTGTCAGCATTGCCACGTTGCTAATTATCTGGCTAAGGAAAAAGCAAGCCTTTGGGTCACTAGAAGTATCATGGATTTAGTTCATGATCCAGATGAAGCATATTCGGACGGTAATTAAAAAAAATTGATAATTCACAAATCCATGGTAAAACGTTGTATCTTGATGTCTTTCCACCGTGTACGCTGGAGGTATATTATAGTAGTGTCGTTTGCAACTATGCGGCATTATTACCAGACAGGCACCAAACTTCTACATGACACTCGAAACCATAGCAATTGTCAAAGTTGTAACCATTGTGTGACGGCTACGGCTTTGCAAGGGGTCCGCGGTCCCCATAAGGGTGATAAATCTACATCCCGACTTACTAATGAGAACAATATTACTAACGAGCTACGCAATCATTTGAGAAAAATATTCTTTAAGTTCCCTTGTCGACTTTTTCATTTGCACCATTTTAAATATCAAGCGTAGAGAGTATTTTAATTGTGAAATAAAATGCCATGCAAAATTCATGTCATGCAAGATTCCAATAAATTTAATAATCTAATGGCATTCAAATAAAATAGAAAAGTAATTGAACACGAAGTAAATTCAGTCGCTGAATGCATTGGTAGCCTATTAGTCCTAAGCGTGACTGCTACGCTAAAGGTCTTGGGTTCGATTCCCAGTTCGAGCAAAAATATGTTATTGGGCTTTTCTATGAAATTATTAGTAGCAGCTCGGAGTCAGGATTTGTTCCCGGTTAATGATAATAGACTCGCCTATTACATGGAAGCTAAAAATACCGGCGAACTTTTCCTCTGCCTAACACTTCGGAGAATACAGCATACACAATATATATACATATACATTTGGCGTGATGGTATGTTTGTAAATTCGATCCTTTATTTATGTGTTATTCATATTAATGATCCTCATTGTACGAGTCGTACAAAATACACAAAAGTACTAAAGAATAGTCGTATTTCCAATTAAAAATATGATTCGAATGTGATACTTTATCATCAGCACACAAGTGCCAGTGTCCTTGAACCTTATTGGGGCAATAATCACGTGAGAATCGAGTTAAGCGTGGCACTGTCATTGCAGCATACACACATGATTAACGACTGAACTTGGCACCCGGTGGCAAACTTTTGATGGACGAGGAAATGTTGCCGTCTTGGCCGAAGCCAAGTTGTGGCAAGTTTTTCATTATTAAGTTTGCGTTGTAATTATTTTAGTTTGGCACTCTATTAGGGTAGGATGTTGATATGGATGTGTGGAGGGACCAGAATGGATAAAGTGAAAATATTTACATTAGGGGAAATGACAGAAAACTTGAAAAGGCGTCGCTTGTTTTGGTCTGGGCATGTAAAGAGAAGGCTTTGGAGAAATATCACTCTGTGTTTGGTCAGTTGATGTTATGAATTAATTGTACATAAATGCAACACGTTTTTCAGTGATTTAGTACCAGGCAAGAGTTTTAATTTGTGAGTGTATAAAAAAAACATACAAGATAGGCATAAAAAAATATGCTGTATCTTCAGGTTCTGCAAGGTGTCTAATATGAAAAACTATTTAATTTGAAAGTGTAATAATTGTATTTCCGTCCCAAATAGCTAAGGTGCTAACTTTCAGGCACAATCGCAATCTAATCTCGGTCTCAATCTGTCAAAAATGCCACCAATTTTTTGAGATTGATTGTCACTGAGATGAGATTGCGATTTCTAACGTTAATTATTGCTATACAAATAAATGTGATATGTATCTGACAATCATCTGACAATTAAATGACACAGCCATCACAGACTTTTATGCCTTTAGATCTCGTTTTAGCCACGGAAGTTTCGAAAGGGAGAACAAACAGAATTGTGGCTTTGCAATTGATCTATTCAAACAGTAATCTACATGTAACAACGTAGTTCGATACTAATTAATGCTCCATTCAAGTTCATCATCAACACTCCTGTGACTAGGCAAGCATAAAGACTGATTGGACAGTCGCTCACGTCGAACATGAGTGCTCGTTTATTAGATTATGTACTACGACACAATACTTAACAGGTTCACAGGAACATATTGGATCAATATTGCGACACCCTTAGAGTATAAGACAACATGGTATGTTTACACGGGATGATCAATTGCGGGTACAGGGGTGTGTAGGTATAGGCAACTAAAGAGTTAAGTAATCAGGGTGATAAGGTTAACTTAGTTGAAGTTTTCTTAGAAACCGAAGAATGTTTTCGGAATCATTTTTCTATCAATCAACAGAACTGTTAATTTCGTACAGTTTTTCTTTGCGCAGGGCCTTAATTCTTTTTTTTTTAATAATCTTACAAAGTTACTCCCTATAACATCAGCTATCTGCCAGTGAAAGTCCCGTCACGATCGGTCAACGAGTTTCGGAGATTAGCCGGAACAAACAGATAGACAAAATATTGTAGGTGCCTTGTAAACTATATATTTGTAAGCTCAGGACGGCGGCAGACTTCATCAAAGTCCATTTGTATTGTTGATAACACTAATCACTTTTAAGTCAAGCTACAATTACGGCGATGGACAGCGATTCGTCGATAGCGTGGTGCGCTGGTGACCGCTCTCCAAGAAGAAGTGCATCCTCAGATGACAGTCGCGCTACCATCGACTCGACGCTCCGCTAGAGTGACGTTGACCACCTGCCACTCTTGACAATGACATACGACCGTCACATTTTTATGTGCGCCGACATATTTAATTTGAAAGAATCTGTTATTTTGACATTACAAACACAAAAACACACTTCAATTTATTTACTATACTGACTGATACTGACTGTACCAGGAAATTTTAGAAGAATAATAAAAGTTATTTTCACATCCCTACATTAACATCCTTAGCAGATATTAAAATTAGTTTTTTAATAATTAAAAACTCCTTACCTTCTCATTCAGGTTTCTTAAAAATATCTTTTAATTAAAGCTAAACTTAATAAAGTAACTCAGTTTCTTTAATTAAGTAAACATGTCCCGAGTTGTTTACAAAGACGTTGGCGTATTCTAGCTCATTGTTAAAAATAAACATTATATTTTATCGCCAGTATAATCTCTTGTTATTCAGAGTAAATTTTTAGTAAGGTACCCACCCTGTTTTGTCTAGATATCTCCCCTTGTTACTCTGAAATTAAAAAAACAAATTTAAAGTAGTCATGTTAAAAGAATTTTTAATTTCAGCTTTTATGTTTGCCTTTGAAAGTTCAAACGCAACATAAGTAATTATAGAAACATAAACAAAATAGCACATACTAATGTGGGTTTGGCGAACTAGGCTTTTGTTTATTCCTAATAATATTTCGTATCATATTATTATGGATATTTTTCTGCAAAACTTTGAACAAACTGCCTCGATAGCCTAGTGGTTCTAAACACGACTGCTACGCCAGAGGTCTTGGGTTCGATTCCCAGGTCGAGCAAAAAGTGTTATTGGGTTTTTTATGAAATTCTCCGTAGCAGCTCGGAGTTAGGATTTGTGCCCGGTTAATGGCAATAGGCTCGCCCCCTATTACATGGGACCTAATTATACCGGCGAACTGTGGGTGTACATTAGTACACCTCTGCCTAACCCTTCGGGGAATACAGGCGTGATGGTATGTATGTATGTATGTATGTAACTTTGAACAAAAAAATAACATAACTTGTATGATATACTAGCTTCTGCCCTTCGTACGTGTGAAAGTCAAGTTTAACTACCATAAAACATATCATATGACACTTGGCAATAGAGTAGCTTTCTATCAGATAAATATTTTTTGCACTCTCACAAGTACTTTTTATATATCATTGGATGGCAAACAAGTTAATGGCTTACCTGATTAAAGTGGTCACCGCAGCCTAGACACATCTGTAATACCAGAGGCCTTGCCAATGCATTGCCATCCCAGATACAAAGTTGAAATGTCTCTTGTGCCTGTAATTACACCGGCACCCATACCCTTCAAATCGGAACACAGCAATGCTACTTTGCGGCAGAAATGGGTATGGTGGTAGTACTTCTCGAACGAGCACATTCACAAAGAGCTCTACTAACTAATTTCACACAGAGTACTTCTATAGATTAGGTGCCCTAACAAAAAGGCAAACAAGTTTTACCTCCTAATAATCTTAGTATAGATTTAAAACACATTGAATAGGTACATAGTACACCCAATTCAATTCCAGCGCCGATCATTGCATTTCTATTTCCCAATAAACGGTACGATCCTTTCGTATGCAGCAGTCACCTTTTACCGTTTGTAGATTAGAAAATTCAATTTGCTACAGGGTTTCTATGTCCGGCAAACATGTGAGGCACGATCGAGAACGTACTCCACGAATTCATACGATAGTAATCGATATTTAAAAACGATTCCTATTTTAAACATTTGCATTTTGATATCGAAATGAATTTCGATTTTAAGTTGAGTGCTTGTGAGCTATGGGTGGGGTAACATGCTTCATATTTGTGCTGAATGTTTTTAGCGTATTTATTTTTGAAAGTTGTGTTATGTATGTAAATTGGAATATGTACATACACGCACGCATATATGCACGTGTGTGTGTGTATGTGTATATATATTATGTACTATATTATAGTAGATACATTTACCTATTTACTCTGGTAGTATGTATTTAGATTTCACCGTTAAACTCTCAAATATGTTGTCACACCATTTGACTAAAATTGATTTCTATACAATATTCGGTAACAAGTTACTTAGTTTATAGTGCTGTTTAAAAAAAGCTAATAAATATGAGTGAAATTATGAAGTATGTGTCCCGTTAAGTATATTGGGTGTAAAAAGATACCTATAGAAGCCAATAGTTATACCATACCTGTAATTTCGTTACAAAATTTTAATGTTGTAACCATACACACTTTATATGCCTTTAAATACATGCACCAGATAGCACAATGTTTCGCATGCGGTATTAATGTACCGCAAAAAAAAGAAAACACTGTTTATGATAAACACGTACTTAATGATTTTTTACACCAAAAATAAAAGTCCTTCTCTAACAATAATTTGTGCGTAGCTTTAGTTTGATGGGCAGCATGCCCAGTTAAGGGCTATGTGATGACTGTATTTTTACCCCCGTATGCTCAACTTTTTTTTTTCATCATCATCTTCATCATATCATTCACAGGAGGTCCACTGCTGGACATAGGCCTCCCCCATCGATTTCCAAAAGGACTGGTTCTGTTTTTTTAATACTTTCAAATTCAACACTGCAAATTGCAATGGATTGGAGAGCTCAATAGATTTGACGGTCGAACGTGACACCATTTTGTAAATTCTATTTTATTCCTGCACATTATAAAAACGATCACGTAGCCTCTCTTCTGAGTACAGTTTAATTCGTTATCTGATTAATCTTAAATATTTCAGAGATATATAGATATACCTATAATAGATAGAGAGAGACGGACAGACAGACAGATAGACGAACAGACAGACAGACGGACAGTGAAGTCTCAGTAATAGGGTCCCGTTTTACCCTTTGGGTCCGGAACCCTAAAAAAAGATAGAACCTGAATACATGATATTCACTCAACTGCCTCGTCAGCCTAGTGATCCTAAGCGCAACTGCTACGATAGTCTTCGGTTCGATTCCCAGGTTGAGTAAAGTGTTGTTGGCTAAAAAATTGCTCATATTTACTTAGTGTAGCAGTATGAGTAATAACCAATTAAACTATAATAACTCTGTAACCACTGTCTCACTATTAAGAACTTTAACTTTGAGTAATTAACGGCTATTAATGTATTTTGACACCCCATATAAATTACCCTATTCAATATTCATACCGCTACATAAATAATCATAGATTACGTCAAATACGCTAACCCAAATAATTACTCTAGAGTGATTCCAAGCCGCAGTTCCGTCTAGCAAGTATCTTGGGATCACTGGGTCTTAGACGTCAAACTAAATAATGAATGGATTAACTATGGTGTTTGGTGAACGATCGATTGCCACTTGAATGTAGGTTGAGTCGTGTCTTATCATAGGGTTAAATTGAATTTTGAGGTATGTATGTATACTCCATTTATTATAGCATTCGAAATATAAAGGCCGGGAAGTGTTATGTTATTGAAATGACTGCATATTTTTGGAATTTGCTAATAGTCTGTATTGTTTTCTATTTATCGTGAAATAATAGAGTTTATTTTACACAAACATCAAAGTCAAAGTCAAATCATTTATTCCAATTAGACCATTATAAGGCACTTTCGGACGTCAATTAACTAAACCTATTGAATCTAGTTGCCCATTCCAAAAGATAGTTTCGTATGGAGAAGAACGGGCAAGAAACTCCATACATATATAGTCTTTTAAAAAAACTTGGTACAATAAGTTGTAAATTTACATTAATTTCATAAAAAATGTGCTAATGTCAAAATAGCGATAGCTTTGCACCGTTATTTTTTATTAGGTAGGTACTATTGTACGTCATGTAGATGTCATAAACTATATTTAAAATTAAGTTCACCTATCTAACCTTTTCCAACTTTGATGACACGTTTGGCGCAGTGGCAGTGCAATTCTCTGTATACAAAATTACGTATTACCTAGTAAGTAGATATTTCGCCACTTGAAAAATTGATAGCAAATTAAAAGTCAGTCTGGTTAGGTAACTTTTTAATTACACAATCCGAGAAAGATTATAGTGGATTAATAGAAGGCAAGATTTTAAGGGGTTAGGTTTAAAAAATAGGTTAACGCATAATAATATTATCTTACGTTACAAAAGCTTCATAAAACAAGTTTTTCTTCCACACACTACATTTTCTCCTACCATACAAGACTTACAACTTTATTTTTCACTACCGAAGAAGAATTTTCATACCAAAATAAGAAAATGTTATCCTAAATAAGCTTACAAAAGCGTACAGCTAAGGAAAACCGAACGAGACTTTTAAACTAGGATAAACAGCAACCCAGAAACCGGATGCGGGCAGCCATCGATACCATTTCGCATGATTCAGTATCCAAAATATATAATGTTGCCGTTAAAATCGGATACCATTAAGGAATTATTAATTGACCTTTGTAAACAGATGTTGCTTGCTGCCATTATCGTAATAATACCGGTGTATTAAATTTTCCTTTAAACTTGGAAAAGTATTTTCTGGAATTGTTGTTTCCTGGTGGGCTAGTGATTAAGGCGCCTGCTTTGCATCTATGAGGTTGCGGTTTCGATACCGGGTAAGTATCTATGTGATTTTTTCATTCAAATGTACTTTCTGAGTTTATCTCTGACATCGCTGAAGAAAAACAGCTTGGGGAAAACTGGAACCTACAAGCTGTTGATTTGCATCCTCGTCAAATTGTAGGAGCTTGTCATAATAAAATAGAAGTAATCAAATATAATTACGATACCTGGCCAATATCTAATAAATACTTGTTTTTTTAGTTGCAACTATCAAATAACAGTATTCCAGAATACTCCTCTTGCTAAATTCAGAATCGCCCAGTTGCGTATGCGGTAGGCAGAGTTGTCGCGTGGCTATATCAATGTGTACATAGTGCTTAAACCCTCTGGATTTGAAAATCAAGTCAATTCTTTTTTTTTTTCAAAACCAATTTATTTTATTATTGATTAGTGTTAAGAATCACGAGCATTGTTAACTCCTTGAATTTGACGAGGATACAAATCAACGCCTTGTATTATGAATTTAAGTCTGAAATCTCCAATCTACCTTGAGCAAGCGTGGTGATCAATGCTCGTGTTTTCTCTGCACGAGAAAAGGCCTTTGCCCTTCAATGGGACAATTATAGGTTAGTATTATTATTGATCCCATGTTTTTCTTTAAATGTACACTTACACTTGTGTGTGCAGTTTATGGAGAAAAGCGAGAAAAAAGAAGGAAAACGAAGACAAACACATATGAAGCCTTTTTTAAAAACACCCTCTCTTCACACCCAATAATATTTTACTGATCGTAATTAAAATTAACAAGCAATTACCTTATTGTATTTTTACAGAGAAATTACGTTATTGAAGGCACATAGGTACTTTGAATTTTCGATCGAACCAACAGAATACACAGAATTTTGTGTCATATTTTCAGAACCCATCCGTCACTTTGATTAATCCTTTGAAGTTCGGTGCTTTTCAAAATCAGTGATGCACTACGTTTTCGTTTCTTTTTAGTGCACTGCACTGAACTTGTGATCTCTGTAGGTGGATTAGCTCAAAAAATTTAAGATTAAATGTCCTCACTAACCTTTCAATGGCTATCCTTAAACATTATTTTATTATTAAGAAATGCAGTGCTATTTTTATCATATTACCTAAATTCACAGAGGGAGATTTTGGTAAAAGAAAGTTAACTGTACCTATACAACCAAGTGTGATATCACTTTTGTTTTAATTTATTATCATAATAAAACGTGGATAGTAAAGGCCGGGGCATCAAAAATAACTTTGAAATGAAAGTAAACAACCAGTTTAACGATGTTGTCTGTACATTTTGCGTTACCATATCATCAGTTACAAGGTATTTAAGTCCCAGTAAAAAAATAACAGCCAATTTGTGCCCTTTCTCCTCTTTTTTAGTTCCAGTATTTCCCTAAATATACTACTTACAGTTATCTAATCTTGGTTTATTTGTCTCAAGACATTTTAATAAACGGTTTGCCTTAACCGCTCTGGCCAAATGTTTAGCTCTCAGTCAAAGGAGCCCAATAATTGAATGCAGCGATGAACTTAGTTACCGCAGTTCCCATCCATCCCAAGAGATAGCGAAAATAATTTTGTTAATTTTCCACAGTTTGGATTCCATAGTAATTACTGTTGTTAATTTGGTTGTGATAGTCGATACTGCTTACTTCGCGCCCTTAAAAACCATTTACTCGCTTACCAATAATTTTCATTTTATTTTACAGTGGTAAACTGTCGTGGTGGGCCAGTGGTTAAAGCCCCCTCTTATGCATGCGGTTGTAGGTTCGATACCGGGCAAGTAGCAGTGTGGCTTTTTCAGTTCATATGTATTTTCTAAGTTTATCTTGGAAATCTTTGCCATTGGTGAAGGAAAACATCGTGAGGAAACCTGAAACGTACAATGAACATAAGGCTAAAATCGCCAATCTGCCTTGAGCAAGCGTGCTAATCAATGCTCTTGCGTTCTCTGTTTGAGAAGATGCCTTTGCCCTGCTTTGGGACAATAAGAGGCTGGAATTATGTTAATTTTATTTATAGTGGTAGAAAAAGTTCAACGGTAAGGCTGCAAACTAATGAACACAATCTGAATGTTTTTATGCGTTGTTTACATTAACTGATACTAAAATAAATATTACATGTATGAAATACCAAATAGCTACTGAATCAACGCTCGATAATTTCCCAAACATCATATAAAAAGATAAGCAAAATTGAGGAACATTAACCGTTTAAGCTTCGCGGTGCAAAAACACACATCTGGTCAATATATTGGGGTACAAAAGTTACGTAACATTGCCGGGAAAGTGACGTCAATTAAATGAAACTGGCATTCATTCGAGTAATTGCTGCTCAACCGCTGTGCATGCCCAAATATTAACTCGCGAGATGCTACTCAGTGACAATAATGGTTTGCTCTCTGTTTGAGCTTGTTTCATTATAATTACGTTTTACTAGCTTCTACCCACGACTTGGTCTGCATGGAAACCAAATATGTACGTACGTACGTACCATACCCGTTCTGACGGTTAACTATTTTTTTGTTATCAGGCTAGTAGGTACTTCCAGAGATTACCTCCTTACCATGAAAATGTATGCATATGAACGTTGTTGTTGAATCAAATAAATAAATATTCATATGAAACGTCGGCCATTTTGTGTCTCAAGGCGGCAACTTTTTGCACTTAGTTCCCGTCTATTGATACAAGTCAGTACCTAGAGACCTGAGTTACGGGTGCCTAACGTCAAAAAGGTAGAATAGCCAAGAGATCTTCAAAAAACAGTACCTAGAGGCCTATAACAACATATTTAAAAAGGCCCGTTTGCACATACATTGACCGTAAGCATGTTTCGAGAACGTTCCCCAAGGACTTGCTCGTGACTGGGACAAAGAGCTTGAAATCTGGAGCACAACAATTTTTAAAACTTTTCCCCGCAAAAATATCTTCTTTGTGAGCGGCATCGGAGAATCGAGCGTGGGATTTTTATTGAGAAACTACGGTTAGTTTGCTTGCTGCTTATTGTTTCGTTTTAAAAGTTTCCTTTAGAGACTTGGAGTCAATATATTTGTGTTTGTAGCTATCTCGCGAGATTCACGAAATGTAAACGTACTTAAGAATAATATTCAGAAATTATTTGCAAAGAAACCCTTGATGGCATACCGTAAAGAAATTGAGTCAGGGTTTTTTGAGATTAGTCTAAAATCTAAATGTAAGGACTCTTTGTCAAATATATACCTTCTAGATACATTACAAATAATACTTAGGCTAACAGCTTTCCTTTGTTAAAATTACTTACAAAAAAAATGTCTTTTATTTTATAGTTAAAATTTAAAGTCCACTTGAATTTGAACGCGTCACCGCTTTCAGCAAAGAATTCTTGTTAATAAAGTTTCACTGTCTTGAATTTCATTAAATTATAAGATTGGAACTATTCAACAATTGACGTTGGTTTGTTTTATTTAAGAGACAATATAAAATATAGTTAATTTAAAATTGTACTTGTTACAAGTTGGAAAGTAGGTACTTTACTTTTGTTTGTCTTACCAGTCAAAGTTACAATATTATATTTGTAACTTTCTACCTTCAAACTGCTGGCAGCAGAAATAGGGCCAGTAATAAACTCTTTCACCGAGAGAAATATACTCTACTCTCATCTACTCCTTCTCTTTTTATACTATCTCTGTTTCTCAAATAACGTAGTAAAAATTACTGATAATATACTCTACTTATCCTTATCAAAAATGATGTTCAGAGATTTATCTGTGACAGTAAACTTTAACCTAGTTAGTAATTTGATTTTTTCTGAAAAAAAAAAACCAGTTGCTGTGTTCCAAACTTAAAAAAAAAACTTTCGAAATCACTTTGAAGTGCGTATATTAGGACCAAATACTTTTTACACTCCCAAGTTAAACATGGTCTCGTAAAAATTCGTAAGACATCGTCGGATTAAGAACGCCGTCGCGTCTTACAAAATTGAGTCAACGGCTCGTGAAAAAATAAAAAAGATAATTTTAATATTATTCTTAATTCTTTTGTTTTTATTCAAAGGCGGTTTTATTCAATACGGCTTAAGAATTAGCGGATGAGATTACACAGTTTGATTTATGAAACCTGTTTTAGAATTTTGAATAGATAAGTAAGTAAAGCTTTTTTGAAGTTTGAAATAAAGAAAATTTGTCTTTTTATTTCTGACATCTAAATACAGACCGAGTACTAACACATAGTTATTTGACGAATATAGCTGCGTTTAAGTGAAATGATGCCTTTTGTTGGTATTATTGAAAACTTATTTTATAATCATATTATTGCTGTTGTTTGTAAGATAATAATGGGCCAAGAGGTCGTGACCTAGAATATATTATATATGTATAATATTTTAAAAAGAGTATGTATGGAGTTTCTTGCCCGTTCTTCTCCATACGAAACTACCTTTTGGAATGGGCAACTAGATTCATTAGTTCTAATTTTTTTTGACGTTCAAAAGTGCCTTTTAATGGCCTAATTGAAATAAATGATTTGATTTGATTTGATTGATTTGATTTGATTTGATATAACATTACTCAAAATAATCAAGTTTTTTTTTATATACAATTTTTTTATACAAGCAAAGAGCGTTCTTTGCTTTAGGTTTTTCACAAACCATAACATTTTTGCTACAAAATGCAACATGTAGGTAAAGACATTTTGCCAAAGAACTTTATGAAGCGTAAATTACGCTTGGTTACGCTCGTTTGGCTTTAATCTTCAACGTACCTACCATTTTCTTTTTGTTTCCAAGTAACATAAAAACTGAAAGAATAGGAAGAACAATATAGGTACGCACTTCAGTAGTTCAGAGCCAATTACAAAGACTCGAATGCAAGTAGGGCGCTGACAATCTCACTGGCTATAAAAATAAATGTCCCACATTTACCCTTCACGGAACTATGGAGATGTGTAGGGGAAAAATGCCTTTCTACCATACCGTTTTATTCCAGCTTTTCACAGTAAGCTCGCTTTGTTTAGTGTAATTGGTCGTATGCTTATTAAGAATCTTTTTCTATGTAAGTTCAATCTAGCAGTTGGAAGGTCTCCCTAAATAATGTATTAAGGCCAACGCTTATGATAACAGCACGGTTCCGACCAATGATTTGCCAATCAAATAAGGGCCTTAAATCGTGTGCGTTAAAATACATTTTATAATGATAAGACTAAGAAGGTGACAGCTCGCGGGTGGCGCACTTGCTGCTAACGGTTGAATATTGTCAGTGCAGTGACAACAGCAGACAGAGAAAAGAAGGCTCATATATAAAACTTTAATAAGCTTTTTACCGTCTTTTATCTGTCTAGCGCTGTCTCTAGTAGTATTTGCTTGCAGTGAGATAGAAGAAGGCTGAGCAGAAAATACAGAACCCCTGTTTCTCTTAGTCTACCGACAGTTGTGTGCCCTATTTTAAACAGTTTAAATATTAACCTTGCCTTGCCTTTACATTATGGAAGTAGCTGTATTTGTGAAAACCAACCCAAATCGTTTTACACGCCTCGCAGTCATTGCTCCTCGAAATAGGCGCGATGATAGCAGATTATGTATGCCAACCGCAAATACAGCGGAAATACAACTCATGCGCAAAAAAAAAAAATAACTCACTCACTCTCTCTCTCTCTCTCATGCTTCTAAATCTTGGAAGGCGTTAAATCTACCTTCATTCAAAAAAAAGCTACGCTCTTTTCTAGTGGGTAAAGCCTATTACAATATTTCAGAGTTTTTTGCAGAAAAAGAAAATGCATTTGTTTAACTATTAAACACGTTTAATGTAATTATGTAATAATTATTTTTGTTGCTGGTCTTGTACCTTTCGCATGCCTATTGGTAAAATGTGGCTGAACTTTGCTAATTGTTTTTTTTTACACCATGTACTGTACCCATATTTGCGAAATAAATTATCTTATCTTATCTTATCTTACCTATTCCTTTTCTATCGTCTGTCCTACTTCATTGTACGGTATACAGGCCCCGGCACTATACACCTGGCACCTAACCCTGGCAAATAAAAAAACGTAAATATAGCAGATATACTTAAAAACAAATTGCAAATAATTCAAATTAGATTAGTCATAGACTCACGTCATTTGTATGATCTACTGGCCTGTAAAATAATATTATCTGAAGACATGACGTGACATTGCCTTTATAATAAACAATATTCTTTATGTAGTTTAATATTATTTTTATATGTTGTGATTTATACAATTATAACACATAAATGTACCAACTTAAAGTCTTATTTAAAAGATTTTCGTGGACATAATATTTGCCGTAGTCGGATTTTATTTTTTCAACTTTATTCCATGTTTCACCACGCTATCTCTCTTGTTACATTGACCTGAGCTTCAACTATTTATCGTAAAGTTCTCGACTGTATTACTAGTACAGTGTAAAAGCAGTTTCGTTAAGTGCACTAACTCACTAGCCGACCAGAACCGATCTAGTTCGTAAAGTACATACGTACTTGCAAACTTGCTGAACTTTTACTTCTTATTAGGACCTTCTGGGAACATGAAACTATGTATCGGTTTGGTTAGCAGATTGAGGCAACTGAGAGTTCCATGAAAATAGGAAAACTGAAAGAGAGGAACGGAGGTGAAATAACCTAATCGAATAACCTTTGTATCAAACGGCATAAGGCTGTTTTCTACGTGTGATTACAGAAAAGTGCATTTCCATGATTTAAAAAAAACTGACTATGACTGTGTATTTTTCACCATATCGCCTCAACTTCTCATCTGATATTCATGAATGAAGTATCAATATAGCGGATGTTGCATCCAAAAAAATGAGCGCATCTGATGTTTCTTGTTTGCTACTGTATCGAGTAGGATATCAGATGAAAAAGAAAAACCATCTCAGTCCTGAGTGCTGCTTTCATTAATATTATTAATATAGGCACTAGTAATGAAAACCAAAGTAACTTCAATGTAAACAAAACGGTTCTCTTAACATCATCTATTCAGAGCGGAAAGCCGCCGCGTGACGCCGTACTCAGTCGGCCAGGACGTGCCTCGCAAATCTTTGGATTAAAAAGAAATTAATGAACACGGAAAAAACGAAAGTCATTTTCCCAAATATTATAAAAAACTGGAAGCCAAGACGATGACGCTCACAAAATGCGCAAACAAATCCCTCAGAGAAACGTGATGTAGAAAAGCAAACGTCAAATCAATATTTTCAATATCCTGTAGGTATACTTTTAGAAAATACTTAAGGAAATATCAGAGATCACTTCTCGGCTCTTCAAAGGCGCCTTGCGGTCCTAAAGGGCATAATAATCTTTCGGGTCCTTACTGCTATGGGCTTTTATTCGAGAAAATTTAATATTACGGCACATGGAATGATATTTAGCGCTATTGAGAGCATAAAAGCTTCACAGTTAAGATTCTCAAATGGCGTTAAGTGCATGTGTGGGCGTATTGATAAAGATAACGGCGGTAATTGTTGAGCTATACTATTTTTTACATGTATCGCGTTGATTTGAATACGAAATTATAAGTCACGAGAACGATTTGATAGAAAAGTCAAACATTTCCTTTAGAATATTAATGAAAATACGTAGGCTTTTTCGGTAAAATGCAACTTCTGAAACTATTTAGGCTATTAAACTGCAATGTACGTTCTATGTGATATCTACTTTTAACTAGATGCTATCACTGCTTGCATTGGTATCTGCAATTCTAACTTCTACTACGATTACAAAAGCGGAAGTTTGTGTACATGGATGGATGTTTGTTACTTCTTCAAGCTTAAACGGCTGAACGGAATTATTTAAAATTTGGCACACTTATACTGATCTAGCCTATTTTATAGATTTTTTAACCCATTTTTGTGATCCCACAAAATTAATTCATTCATTCATTTTGAAGTCTACGCGGAGAAAGTCCCAGAGACAATCTATCTAAGAAGTATGTAGGTATCCGAATAATATGCACGATAGTAAAAGAGAAATCGCTTTGTAAATATAAAATTGAGACATAGGTACTTTCAAGAACTCTTCAAATATACACACCATTTTAAATATGCAGCCAACAGCGCAAAGTTTCAAAAGATGTACAACGTGACTCCATTTATGGTTTTGAAACATTCTACGAGACGTATGAAAGAACGGAATACCGTTTTCCATTTATAGTAGCCCGATCGTCAAATTGATTTGCATTACATAACCATATTCCTTTTTAATAGCAATCAAGAAAGTTTTAGACTACAATCATAAATTTGGTCTTTTCGTAGTAGTGAAGGACCAATTGTATCGATACCTCTGGGCTCAAAGATCGTAAATGGCACCCGATTATCGGGTCGATTTTTGACAGATCGGTCCAATCCTCGGTCGTGTCCCCACACGAAAGAGGATTGGACAAAGCAATAATATAATTGTTCCTTATGTTCCTACATATAGAATAGTCGTCCGTTTAAGTTGGCAAGTACTTAATCATAATCATACCATGAATTTAAAATCTTTCACCCAAAAAATAAAGAATCGTTTTCCATATTTTTATGCCGACAATAATAACAATTACTTTGCCCGGAGCGACGAAGTTCTTGACAAAATGACTGAAGTGTGATTGCAAATTATTTCTCGTTTTAATGTTTCTAAATGAGGTTCATTTCGTAGATGAATCAAAGTCGCCTCAGGGCAATTGCTATTCTAGATGTGGGAAAACGCAAGTCTGTTCAATTAAAAGATTTTTGAATAAAAGTTAGTACTATTAAAGATTGAAAACATAATTTGCTACATTGTTTTTTTTTCTTATTTTTATATACGTATTGTAAATTCACGTTTAATCTCTGAAAGTACTGATTCGATTACTAAAAATCTTTTACTAATAGAAAGCTAAAATTCTTTCACTACTACCTAAAACCATATAAACTCCGTGTTTTTCGTTTTGCAAGAAAGAGATGGAAACAAATCTTCGATGGCTTATATCTTTTAGAATTTTATAGTTATTCCAAAAAATATTTCTAGTTACATATTCACAATCATTGAAAACCAAGAATTGCTTTTTTGCTATTATTATGATAGCATTCCACTGAATTATTTTAACACAGCCGTGAATATTTCAACCATAAATATGTATGACCAACCGTCACCAGCTGATTTTATATTGAATTCCATCTTTACTTTGATTCGAGACTACAAAGACAACGGGAAAACCTCCTTTGTACGGAATCAAAACTTTTTGTTTACACAATCCGCGGCAACATTACCATGGAAAGGGCAGTTGAAACTTACAACCATTTTGTAATAACGCTTCGCTTATGGCTGCTTTTATTGGCAAGTTTAACCAGTACGTGTTCCCGCATTCTTTAGGAGCCACTAACCCGTGAAAAGTTAACGTCTGAAACAGGTACCAACCCTATCCAAATCGGACGTGACTTGTCGTCCATTGAACAGAATATAAATTTTAGGTCATAAAGAAATCTGATCAGGTATCGAGTTGGAATAGTAAAATAGCGATTAAGGTTAGGTTTCCGGAAAATCGATTTTTTAAACGGTCCTTTAGTCCGCATAACGTTTTGGTCCTTCATAAAGCCATGAAACAACCGTTTCGCAGCAAGAAAACGGGAACAGATCTGTATCTATACCAACACACGTTTGCGTCACGTAATAAAACTCGGTGTTCTGGGGATAAAACAAAAACAAACGGTCAATTTGATTGAGAGATACCCGAGGGATCAATTTTCAATTATTTGTGTTATAAGCACGCGGCCATATTGTTGGATATTTGGCGGGAAAATGTCTTGAAAAATGACTCCACATTCCGGTCCCTCCCATTCTGCCTTTATTACATCAATATCCTGGGTCCTCGACGTGGCCATTCGTTTCAGCATAACGCGAGACTGGGCAGGTATGAACGTTTTGATTAATCTAGATTTCACGATCTGTGTAGGGCACAGATCGTTTCAGAATAAAATAACTTGAAATAATTTTAACAATGTGCGTTTCACACGCCTTTTTTACTTTATAATACATATCCTATAACACTCTACGATAAAGTAATTTTACAAACAAAACACCTCTTACAAACAAAAAATCTTCACCTCTTTATAAAATTGGGTTACACTACAAAAACCTTAACTCACTCTATAAAAACTATAAAAAACAAACAATTTTTAGTCCTCCAAAGCAACAAGTAGCCAGGACCAGAATCATTATGCTGTCACTCCAAACATCAAATTAATCAACAGCAATTTCCTCTAACACCACAACTTTGTTTATCACGATATTCATTCTCATAGACTGTGCTCCTAGAATGTACCGTCCGGTGTATAAAGGCTGAGAGCAAAACAGAATCCGTTAATAGATCCGGGGACGGCAACGGGTCAATTTGTTACTGCCACTACAGCGGTCTAGCTTCAACACCAGAATTCAGAGTTTTATTGGTTGGCTTATTCGTTCCGTCGCTGTGTAAGATAAATAATATTTTTTTTAGATTGGACAGTTTAGTTTGGTGTAGCTTTTTTGTTGCAACATCGTTAACGGGTTTTTAATTGACAATTTGTTACTGTCCTCGTTTGTTTTATACAAGTTTCGTACTTTTGTGTTTGTCTCATTTTATTTTCAATTCCCGATGACTTGGTATTCACTCGAGGGGAATAAAGAATTACGAAAAGGATACCCAACAGCATATTATTTTAATCTAACTTGTATGTATGTATGTGTGTATTCTCTAGATAAACCGATTCCGGCCACGGCTAATCTTATTGCAGACTAACTAAGAACGCAGGAGATATTATAGTGCACAAGTGTGTGCACAAACACAGGTGCACTCCCCCTTTCCTAACTCTCATAGTCCGGTGGGACGGCAATCCGACATAATAGGGAAGAGATCAAGCGCAGGACCAACGGTTAATCTCATGTAAATAAACTACGAAGATAAATCTTAGTTAAAAAGACAGCTTCTTAACTCCAAGCATACGACGCGTGAAGTCCAAAGTTTTGCATGCAACGCGGTAATGAGGCATAATGATCTAACGCCTTCTTAAGTAGTAAGCAACTAAGTTCAGCAAAACCGCGCGAATCAAATTATAGGCGTGTTTGCAACTACAACAACCTCTACTATGTACTTAATTATACACTATTTAAACTTTGACGGTGGGGATCAGCCATGTTAGTTACGTTCCTAAACCTAAAGGTGCGTGCTAACCAGGAGCATTTGTGCATAATTTAATGAAACAAAATTCAACTTTGAACAGCGTTGAATGTTAAATGTTTGAAATTACGATTCGTTTGAGCAATTCCTTGTAATTAGGACCAGTTTATAACTGTTTTAGTGACTTGTATGTCATAGTTTATTATTATCTATGTATATTTTAAGATTCGGACTCGTCAACGAAATTGTTACAGCCACACCTGAAATAACAGATTGATTTGATTGGTATCTACAATTTATTACCGTTCATAATTCTCAAAGACACGGAAAAAAAATACCCAAAAAGGAAAGGTATTTTCTAACCTCTTTAAAACAAAACAACCTCAATAACTATTATATAGGAAGTCTTATTAGACTTACCATTTGTAACATCAGGCAAAAAGGGATGTTCGGTAACGACCAGCTGTTGGCAGTCGGTACGCTGGTCCTTTGTTCCGGAAACAGAACAAATTGTATAAAAACAAAACAAAAACGGCCCAAAATTGTTTCAGCATTTATTTCCGAGTTCCTGAGCGTTAAGTACCGTGCATGGCATTTTTTTTTCAATGCATCGCATTTTTCACTTTTTGACGAGCAAAAGATTAATTTAAATGAAGGAACTTTATGATGGATTCGTTTATCGTTGAATTTACAGGTGAACGAGCCAAATTTGAGTGTTACTTTGTTTTGTTTTATCTAGCTCGGAGTGCCTGTTTGTCAGGCACTCGGGTCTAAACGATCATAATGGACGCCTAAATTGTTTCAAATCATTTTGTGTCGCTAAAATGAATAATAAAATTAATATTACGGCGATATAAAATTTGAGTCTTTTAGAATAGGTAGGCACTGAATTATTTTATTTGCAGTAGAATATTTATGAGGTCACTGACACAATAGGTATTAAATATAGGCACTTACCAGTACAACTTAAGTTATCCATACATATACATACTTTGGTTATGAAACAAAGAAACGCAAATTTTTATACACGGGCGCCATATAGAAAAGTATTTTGTACTGGACATCTTCTGATCTTACAACCAAGAATACCTGATAGAAATTTTCTTCCCGAACAAAGTTAAATTCAGTTTGTGCCAATCAAGTCAAGATTCTTGGACTACATTAATCATTTAAATGACACCATAATTCTTGTGGAAGTTATATTATACCATACTTTGGGTTTTAGGTTATCAAGCACACCATTAAGCTTATCCACTCGATCAAATCAGAATTAAAGCAATTTTTTTTTAGTATGACATGCTTTTTTGCTTGGGGCCATCTGAGGTCAAGTGGTTACCGCTATCTCACAACTTCTCTAAAACCAAAGCCCTCGCAGATGCTTTGCCATCCCAGAGACAAAGCTGAAATATATAAAGTACATGTAATTAAGTAAGTAGTACCATCGATCATTGCCATACTTTTTATGAGCTGTAAAAACGCGATTCCCCCGTAGGTTTTATAGGGTGATAAAAAAATTACGTAATTTTTTCTCTCGACTCAATTGACAATAATTTATTGATTTCAAAGCCTTTAAAAATCTAATTTTACAGTATTTTTAGAGAAGTGTCTTAAGTTGATTGGTTAATGATGTTCACTGCCCTATTACACCGGCACCTATTTTCGTTGTAACAAAACACAATATTGCTTAAAAGTACTTAATTATTAATTAATACTATGTTTAATAGTCAATGATAAATTACAATAGTATTAGCCATAGTATTAGCCTAGTTGCGAAATCCTTCACCAAAGCAAAAAAATGGTCCTTTGATACGAGATTTTATGTTTAATTCCAGTGCAAATTCCAGGGAATACGTTGGACCTAGCAATATGTTCCACGACGACACGCGACATATCCAATTTTCCGGCACTACTGCTGGCCGTACAATGGTCCAGCTGCCTTTGTTGGTGGAATACTGCACTTGTGAAGCTCCGACACGGAAATTACGTTAATATACATAACTAACAGCTATACCGTAGTGTTAATGGATCTATTTTGCTTGATGGATTCGTGTATGTATTGTAGTAATTGCTTAACTCGATAATACGAGTATACGGACTCGATTCGATGACATGCGGAAAAAACAAGATTTGTACGAATAGAATATTTTAAAGTGTTTCTTTTTAAAGAAAATCGTTGCTTTACATAAAATATAATGCGTTTATAAACATTTAAACTCACATATGCAAGCAACCGGATCCTGAAAAAGTATAATATTTGTTCCGTACAAGAATCGAGCCCACGACAGCTAGCCACTCAGCCACTGGGCCTACCCTGTCGTCAAGACCGTACCCTGTCGTGTTTTATTAAGAAACTTCGGATTTTCTCTTTTTCATTTGGCGGAAACAAAAGCAATCTTGTAGTGACATTCCTCACATGGCATTTTAAGGGCCTCTTTCACCATTTTCCAATAAGCTCTGATTTAATTACTTGGCAGATCACTTCATATAAATTCTGCTCTACCTTATCTTGTGTTCTTGGTATAATAATAAAAGCGAAAGGTCACTCACCGACTAAACACGAAATGATGGAAACAATTTGACCTTTGAAGCTTGCCAGGCTGAAATTTGTCAGGTAGATAGTTAATAGGTAAGAAACGTTCGCTAAGAACGGATTTGTCTTTTACTTCGATGCGTACGGAGTCGCGAGTTTAAGTTAGTTTTTGTGAATAGTTACATGTTTTTCATATCATTGCGATATTTTTTTCTTACTGAGAATGTTTTTGTTACGGAGATATTAAAGATGAAAGTTATAATTAATTTAATGTTTTTTTTTTATGAGAACGAGTTTTAAATGTTGTAACAAAGCCTAATAAGAATTTACTTGGCGCGCTACCTACTATAAACAGTTATTTTCAACACCAAAACTAAAAGCTGTTTCCCAGCCATAATTTTTGCCTAATGTTGCTTAGTTATATGGGGAGAATGCATATTTAGAGGCCGTTTGGTAATCTCGAATAGCAGTATAGACAATCTCTATCAATTAGGCGTGAGTTATAAACGCAACTAGCACAGTTCGTTTTCACTGTTCTCTCTAACAACCTAAACCAAATGAATGAACGCTAGTGCTTCAATTTATTAGCCTGTGTACCAGTAAAACAATGACAGTGAACAAATTGTTAGCCTCCTATTTCACCAGTTGACTGTTCAGACGTCAAATCTTCTGTAACAATGTTATTAACAACGCTCGTCCACGCTATAAATTAAACCAGCAACAATCCCGCTAGTGAACTAATCCGTTTTCACAAGCGAGAAAATATTTATGTCCCTTTCCGTCACCTCTTTGTTAGAAAAAGACAGATGTAACACTACCGTTTCAATGCTCCTTTTCCAGCTGTTCATCAGTTTGAATTAAACTCCTTAATCGCACCTTAAATGTACAAGAAACAAAGAGAAGCGAGCGTCTAAAAATACAGCGAACATTTCCGTCTCATCTTAATACGATTATCATGCGAATTGGAGTGTAATTTTTCCAGAATCTGCCTAAGTATAAATAATTATCCTTACCTCCTCTTAATGTTCGGGAAAGGCATCTATTGAAAGTAAAATACGGACTTCGTGGAAATATTTCCGGGGAAAAAGTGGCGTGAATCTAAAGAGCGTTTTCCCTTTAGATACCAACTTCGTAATTTACGAGTTGATCTAAATTGAAGTGAGGTTGGTACTCAAACTACATTCGCCATTTAAGGTGCCTACCTACTACACCGTACCATGTTTCCTAGCGCGGTGTAGTAAGGTTTTTTCCTGACACTTTCCTAAGTGTCACAAAAATACAAACACAATTTCTGTTCCCGCAGACAAACCGTGAAAAAGGTTTTGTGGAGCATAGTTTCTAAGTTGTGATTTTATAAATTTTGTTTTAATTAATAAATAATAATATTCTTTGAATTTAATAGGATGTGACTATGCTCACTAGAGCGTTTTAGTCATGCACGGATTGTCAATAATTGTCGGCTAATACGATTTAGACTAATAACCCGTGTCATGTTTATTTCCGTGCCTGATAAAAATAACAGTAACAAGGTATGGTACATACGCCATAGTGGGGAGACTCCTTTATAGTAAACGGGTACTAAATTGAAGGTTTTGTAGCTCCCCTATTTACATGCCCTAAAATTGGGAATCTATTAACTGAATATGGTCGACCTTCATTGCCGGAAAAACTCTTCAACAAAATACGACGTTCCGATTGGTCCTTACAACTTACATTCAAGCATTTTCAATACATGATAGATGCTACCAGCTCAGCAGCAACCAATCCATCTTACTAATATCGCTCTCAATTCCTGAAATCTAACAATAGGTTTGGAACATACGTACGGAGCAATTCTGCCACGTCATACGTCTGATTCAGCAATTCTGCGTCTCCCAAATAGTTCGCGCTACAGACTTAGATGTACAAAGTTAGATTGAACGTCTAGTCTAAGCCTTATTGCTTCTTTTATATACAAACTGAGCTATAAAATTGTTCATAGAAATAATACAACAGTTTCGTTAATAAATAATACGTTCTTCCCTTGGGCATCGAAGGATCTTATAACTAACGTCTTCTTTCCCGAGAATTTGATTAACTTTCGTCCAACCGCACATATTTATTTTTCTTCCTGTCGCTTCTACTTTGTGTTTCAATAAATAGGAATATTCTATTGAGAGTTGAGGTTGTTTTTCATGTGTATTCATAAGCTAAATATCGTATATATTGATATTTATTCTATCGTCGCGGATTACGTATGATATATTGGCGTATTTGTTTACCTTCGAGATGGTAACCCAGCCTGATGTGGTTATCATCTGGTATTATACGGATCGTTTGCTGATTTATTCAGCTTTGATTTACCATTCTTTATGATCTTGTATGATATACTTACTGAAAAAACAATTTGTGTTTCCAATACTTGGTTGGTGTTTTGTGTAAACAACGTTCAGATAAGTCATTTCCTTTCAAATTATTATTTGCCAATAACAGTGACAGTATTCTAATAGTCAGTATTTCAAGCTCCAAGGCTCACAGTAGTAACAATTTATTTACAAACCATTTTTACTTATTTATGTATTTCAAAGAACGATGATGGAAAATTTCACGGCATAACGTATTTACTTGTAAGTCATCCAAGGCCACGTCAATAAAAAGAACTTTTTATTTTGCAAAAATAAAGAAACCGTTTATTTTAAACCACATTTCAAATTACATCAACCTCTGGTCCTTCCAGTCGCAGCTAAACAAACTGTAGGTAGTCCTAAAAAGCAACAAAACGCAAAATCAATAAATACGAAGCCCGTTTGTCGGCGTTCGGAATAATATATTATCCGAAAATCCAAAGTAATCCTTATTTAAAAGAAAAATACTGTACTTCAGTTCGAAATCATTAGCAAGTTAAATTTTAGAGTTAACTTTCAGATCGTGGTAACAGCGTGAGTACTTTGACACTTTGTAAATTAAAGTGGTTTTTCACAGCAGACCGTTTCTCGCTAACAAATTGCTGGAGTTTGATTTACCACCTTCTAATAACTTCCAACTAACAACTAATTAACAGATTATTTCACACTGTTTTTGTTCGGTGTAAGTGACAACGTAAATAAGACTCTTGCCATGGATTCAGTTTATAATCCTACAACTAGGTAATAAAAAAAAATTGACTGTTATTTCAAAACTGCCTTATTAGCCTAGTGGTCCTAAGCGCGACTGCTACGCTAGAGGTCTTGGGTTCGATTCCCAGTTCGAGCAAAAAGTGTTATTGGGTTTATCTAGGAAATTCTCAGTAACAGCTCAGAGTTTGGATTTGTGCCCGATTAATGGCAATAGGCTCGCCCCCTATTACATGGGATCTAAATATACCGGCGAACTGTGGGTGTACATTGGTACAAATCCGCCTAATCCTTTGGGGAATACAGGCGTGATGGCATATTATATCATTATTAATTATTTTAAAAAAAATCTGCTGTTCTTTACAAATGTACGACACGTACAGTCACGAGCAATAATATATATACATTGTCACATTTTCTAAAATATATATACTTCTACCATTCAAAAAATATGTGTACGGATTTTTTTTCCAAACTATCTAACCATCAAACTGTGTCAAAACTGGGTATACTTTGGTTTCACAATAATATAAACAAAACAAATCAGTAAAAAGTTTACACTTCCAATATCATTTTTAAGTATACATGACAGTTTCTATAACATGTGCCTATACAAAATGGATACATTAAAATGACATAGAAAGTGTATACCTACTTTTTCCTGTTTTTGTTAAATTTTATTCATATACCATTGCATGATACAATAATTTTTGAACTAGACGAATTCAGTGATGATGATTAATACAATCATCATCAGCCTGTAGCAGTCCACTGCTCATAGTACAAGCTATGTCAGATTCTTAAAAAAAGAGGTTTTATTCATTTTTTTTTTTTTTTTTTTTTTTAAACTTTGCCCCACACTAGGAATGTCTCCTGTATCGTGGGTGCGTTTACAAACATATAAATTCACATACACAAACAGCCAGAGCCGGAACAACTATCTGTAGGTCTTACAAATATTTGTTCCGTGCGGGAATCGAACCCGCGACACGCAGCGCAGCAGTCGATCGCTCAGCCACTGCGCCAACCGTGTGGTCGGTTTAACGTTGTATTGGCATGTTATTTGAACCATCCTGGCATAATTTCTTACGTTAAGAAAAATAATGAATACTGTAAAATTGCTTACTATTGGCGCGAAATTGTTCAAACTGTTTTTTGCGGCTTAATAAATTTTTGAAACTTCTTGGATATTGTCTGCAAATTAAACAATTTAATCTTTCTTTTTACGTTAAATACCGCATTCATGACTGATAAAGCAATAAGAGCCGGCAAAATTATAGCCCTACTTGAAGAAGGTTGTTCGCAAACTTACGTGTCTCAGCGGCTAAATGTGAGTCGTTCAACTGTCCAGAGGACTTGGCAACGATATCAAGAAACTGGTTCGGTTTAAAAGAAGGCCAGGTTCGGGAAGAAAACGATGCACAGAACCATGAGATGACCGATTTTTGGTGAGTCAGGCGTTGCGGAATCGTAAGGCCTCAAGTGTGGACCTAAAAAAGAGCCTTGAAGAAGTTAGAGGAGTAGAAGTTAGCTTGTGGACAGTCAGAAGGAGGCTTTTGGCTGCCAATATCAGCAGCTACCGCCCGGCCCGGGGCCCTAAATTACTCCGTGAGCACCGTGTTGCTCGACTTCACTCCACAAAACATAAGGGAGCTAAAAAGAGCCATTGCAGAAGAATGGGAACGAATTCCTCAAAATGTTATTAAAAATATCGTGGAACGCATGCCACTCACTCTTGCAAAAATCACAGCTTGCATCCTTCTGATGCAAGCTGTGATTTTTGCAAGAGGAGGTCACACGAGTTATTAGGTTTAAAACTTTAACTTTATTTAAACTTCATTTAATTAAAAAAAAAACTAAAAATAAACTTCGTCTTTATTGTTGACCACTTCTTATTGTTTGAACGTGTACACTGTACGGTCAACAAAAGAGATAAGTAACCAGACCGTCTAACATAGTTGAAGTTTTCTTTCAAACCGGTGGTCGTTTTTAGATGAAATTTAATTTAATTAATAAACTGTTTATTTTCTATTAATAAAAATAAATTTCATGATAAAACCTCTATCGGTTTTTTTTTTTTAAACTTTGAACCTAATAGGCGTCCCTGGTTACTTATCTCTTTTGCTGACTGTACATCGGTTTTATGAAATTCATCGAAAATTATCTTAAAAATTGCCTGAATTGAGTACCTACATGCATATTACTTAACTAACATGATTTTAAGTAAGTATACAGACTACGTTAAACAATTAAATTCAATTTAATTCATTGAAATCGACCTTAGAACGCAAATTTCCTTAGGTGCCCGTTTTTTTTGCAAAGCAGTGTATAAATGCACTCCACGAAAACAAAAAACAACAGTAATGTGCGCTTATTCCTTCTGTATGATTTGTAATGATGCCGTAATCTAATAGCACAATAGTTTTAGGAAGGTATACGGAAATAAAAACAGTCAACGGGCGAGTCAATGCAACTCGCTGATGGCTACTAGATACCTTTCTGTAACATTATAATTATTATGTACGTAATACCGCAAATGATAAACAATATAAATAAATAATATAACAAGAACCTATATTTACGTACACTAATTTAGTAAAAATGAGTAGTTAATTTTGATACAATTTAACGTTTACTTAATTTTATTGGACACAGTTAGTATACTTATTTTTGCGATTTAGTGTTGCTGCATAAATTTGAATTTGTATACATGTTATAGAAATTGTCATGTATACTTAAAAATGATATTGGAAGTGTAAACTTTTTACTGATTTGTTTTGTTTATATTATTGTGAAACCAAAGTATACCCAGTTTTGACACAATTTGATGGTTAGATAGTTTGGAAAAAAAATCCGTACACATATTTTTTGAATGGTAGAAGTATACAGGAAAAGTTTTTAACCAGTGCGTAAATTTTTTTTGGTAGTTCAGTGTCAGTAATAGAACACATTTCCGTGTTTAGTTAAAAAAAAAAATTATAAAAAATTTCATCCTTATCCGAGTTTGAAATAAGCAAAACATGGACATAATCTATTCGCCATACTATCAATGAAAACTCACGGCCGCCGCCCGGGCGCATGGCTGGGGTGAGGGGGTGGGGAATGCGCTAGCGCCGGGCCGCCGCCGCCCGCCCGCCGTCAGTACGTTCCACGCGCAATTGGTGTCCTGACGTCCGAGCGTTCTTACCCCGCGCAACCCCTGCGGCCTGCAGTTGCCGCGTGTACTCGCGTCGTATCAATCACGATGTCAAACTTTACTCACCGCGAATACTATGAAATGGTGCGAGTGTATTTATTAAGCAACGAGAATCTATCTATCTTCATGTTTATGTTGCATACCTATCTTAGTGCTTCATTCAAGTTTATTATTATGCATTTTGATGGTCCTAAGCCCATGAAAGTATGAAGGAAAAGTTGGAATTACGTTAACAAGTAACTTCATATCGCAGTCCAAACTAAAAAAGGTCAGTAACCGCACCGCGTAGGTACGTCGTCGCAGCGGCGAGCGACCTTCGACTCAGCTGTTACCTACGCGCTACGCACGCGCCGGCGCAGCTGATACGCGCGCCGCGAGTGACAATAAAATATGTTTTTAAGTAAACATGTTTCGTAAGCGATAACTTTTCTTTTTAGTACTAAGACATATCAAAATAAAATATACGTGTTTAATAAAACGTGTTGAAGTTTATTATGGCAAAATTTACGCACTGGTTAAAAATTTTTCCTGTATATATTTTAGAAAATGTGACAATGTATATATATTATTGCTCGTGACTGTACACGGTGTAAATGTATGAAAGAGCTGATTTATCCACCGTATCTGGTAAATAGCGTCTATTGAGAGGTAGTGAAACACACTCTAAGCAAGTAATATTAAGTTCCACGGCACAGAATTTGAGCTATTTAAATGCAGACTAGTATGCAATTGAATAGCGTCAAAGTTTGAAGATGTTACTGTAAAAGTTCGACCGACGGCAAATCCTGGATATTCCAGTAAAACCAAAGACTTACCAAACCTTAATGGTAAAAGTTCGAACTGTGAAACTGTGATCATCCTTTTCTTTGTGGTTTTACATCTGAGACACCGTAAATGTTGAAAAATAGTCATGTTTAGGAAGTAGTAAAGCTCTTACTGAAGGAGTCCGTTCGGGGAAGTATTACCACCATACCTATTTCTACCGCAAATCAGTGTTGCTGTATTCCGGTTTGGAGGGTATGGGTGCCGGTGTATTTAAAGGGAAATGATACATTTAATGATACATATACATTTCAACTTTGTCTCTAGGAACACAATGCATTTGCAAGGCCTCTGCTTCTGCAGATGTCTATAGTCTATAGGTAGTGGTGACCACTTAACATATGGTGGTTCGTGGGCTTGTTTGCCATTCAAAGACATAAAAAAACAGGGCATTAGCATACTCGCAATTCGCGCGATTATAAAGTATTGTTTTACACTCAAAATCAACATTATAGTTATCATCATTAGATATAACTAGCATTTGCCAATCTCTGGTGGCAAAAGCCCGAAACCTCATCTTATTTTAAATTAAACCTCACATTTACTAGTTAAGTTGTAAGAAAAAATTAAGATTTACCAAAATTCCAACTTTTGCAGCAACACATATAGCTAACCTTTAGAACTGAATTCACCTTTGGGACATTGAGGTATTAGTGTGTACATGATCGGGTGCAAAGTTGAATACACCAAAATGTCATACCTATATTATATCGCTTTAGGAATATTAATCGTTTATAGAGTAAATTGAACGAAAATAAACAGACTTTTAGTATTGAGGGCTCAAAGGAAGTATTAAAGCTTGAGTAAACTACAATACTTTACATATAAGGATTCTATACACATAATCGGGTTGGCACATTTAGTTCGGCATTCTCTATACAATATTGAACATGCCAAACCGAATTTTCCGACCCGGTAATGTGTACAGAGAAGAGACCCTCATAGTTTAGTTCATTGAACCTTTTTTCCTTGTCTCGAAGAAATGCAGGAGTAGAATAATGCTCTTAACCATTTGTTATCTATAATTATATCTTTATATTAAGTTTCCAAGTAGGTTAACTAAATAATTATTCTGTCAGCTATAAAATATCTCTCAGCCGAATTTCGGTCAAAGCAGCCAATCTCTATGGAGATTAGCCAAGTTCATAGAAGGTACTCGTATTATAGTGCAACACAGATGTACTCCCTCTTCCCTCACTCTCATAATTATAATAGGTATAGTACGATTCAAACTTAATGGCGGCTCGGAAGTTAGCTGCGAGTGCAGGTTAACGCAAGTTTATTCCAGTTAATATTAATTTTGCTTCCTTTTAATGATTTCTAGATATATATTTCTGCTATAGAAATAATTAAATGGAGCCTAAATTATTGTTAACTGGAATAAATCTGCGCGAACCTGCACTCGCAGCTAACTTCCGAGCCGCCATTAAGTTTGAATCGTACTATACGTAGTGATATTTTTTTACTCATAGTCCGATGGAACTGTCTATGGCAATCAGATAAAATCAAAGTCAAATCATTAATTAGAATTATACCATTAAAAAGCACTTTCGAACGACAATAACATGAAAAAAATAATAATATTGAATCTAGTTGATATGACCAAGAACGCAATCAGGCGCAGGATTAACGGCTTTAAAAACTTTCAAGAAACGGGGGTATCACACCACGAACTTACAAACAACGGGCTGCTGCTGAAAAAAATCCTTATCAAAGTCACAATTAAACTTATTAGGTACTGACCAGTGTCAGTTATTAGGTATACCTACAAATAGGTGGATGGATAATTCTTGTATGAAACTATGCATTATAGAAGTTTTAATCTGTAATAGAGTAAAATTGATATTGAAAGCCACGCGAATCTAACGTTATAAGTACTAAAAGAATTTCCAAAAGGTATAAAAGTTTAGTTTGCCCCAGAGAAAGGTAAAAGGGAATATAAATGTGCCGAAAGTTAAACCAATGTCAATCAGATGCCGGCCGGTGGAGGCCGTTTGGGACATTAAATCAATTGAAAGTTTTATAACAGGTGTAAGTACTTAGGTATTTTTCCTATTTCTAGTGCAAAATGTGGATGTGTCAGTAACGCTTTGTAATAGTTTAAGATCCTGGATTCGCCACTTTTACGGCGCTTTAACATGGCTAAAATGTTTTGTATAGATGGAAGATAAGGCGATTCGCACACTGCCCCGCGCTACGCTCCGTAATTCGCGGCACCGCCGCCGGAGCTTTGGTAAGAAACACAGCGCGTGAACGCGTTTTCAGTGTACGACTACGCGTGTTTTCTATACAAATACAGATACTTGCGATCAACGTAAGAACACGCACTCACGCGCCGCGCTCCGTCATGCGGGACAGTGTGCCAATCGCCTTAAGGAGGGTGGCGCATAAGTAGCTGATTTTTAATTGCCTGAAATTTTGCACAAATAGATATAATTAGTATCTCACTTTTGAGTTCCCGTGGGATAATTTAGGACTTTGAGTAAATAATAATTTTGAAGACTAAAAATAATGATTGCTTAAGCAACGCATTTAATTAAGCAGTCTTCAAGAAAATTAAACGATCGTCAAAGAATTTATTATCGGACTGAAACCTTTTTGTAATCTCATTAATATGACCCCGACTTTCTGTAATATTTGATATTAAATATGGAATTTTATTATCAAGCTATTAAAATTCCTTACTTATGAAACAATATTAATATATTTTCCTACGGATGAAATTACTTGTCACAATTGATGTTTAAATGATTAAGATCCCTTTTTAAATGATGATACAATGCATTTTTGAGCGTACTCTTTGCGTTGCGTTTGCTTCTTCCGTCGTTTTGTAAAAATTCTACAAGCAAATCATAATACCAGCCTATTATTGACCAACTACAGGGCAAAGGCCTCTTCACATATAGTAAAAGCAGCGATCATTGATTACGGATCTTCGTGAAATTCAACGGGAAAAATATGAAGGTATGTCCAACGAAAAAATAATAATTTTCCAAATGTGCTGATAAACGACGAAGTTAAGAGGTAACAAATATAAAATAAATAAATACAAACAACCTCTTTCTTTTTTGTATTTACTTAAAAACGGTATCACAACATATGACCAAAACCTGATATTCAAAGACAATATTATTATAGTGACATTTACCAAAACGCATGGGACCCACGTGATGTATTACGGCCTAGTTTCTACCCCAGGGAGTGGGGTGAGTTCCAACAGAAGTGTTAGAACTTGAACAGATTGATGAGAGGAACGTTTCGCATGTTTACCTATTTACATATTTATTTGCATCTGTAAATAAAATCAAAACGGCTTGGCTCAACCTACTTAATGTTTTTTTTGTCTTTCGGTGACTGCCTCTGCCTCGGGGAAAGGCAGAAAGGTGTGTCGGCCTCCTACCGACTAAAACCCCACGGTGGTCCTCTATTTACCATTGGCCGGGTCACGAGTATCGCTCTGAGCATTCTTCCGCACCCCGTCAGGTATTGGCCCGCAACCACCACAAGGCGGGCCCCGTCACCTGGTGCGGCCGGCAGTCACCGGCTACACAGACTCCAGAAAAGGCGCGCGGGGAACACCATTACCTACCTAAATGGAAGAAAGTAGTTCGATCCTGTAAAAAGCTCCCTCGGTTTTAGGTACTGAGAGATTTGAAGTAACAGAACGATATTGTCGGGTTTTAGTCGGTGAAAGTCGGACATAACTCTGTTTCCCCAAGTAAAAGGATATCCATTAAGATTACTCCACGAAAAGGCACTGTGCCCTGGAGATGATCTGCCAATCCCTAGCTTTTCCCATATTCACCAATATGGGCTAATATGAAATCTAAAGGAACAAATTAACCACGGTCGTCTCTCTAAACCTTTGACATTTGCAATGAAATGTGCCCAAAATCGTCCATAATTATAAATTCAATCATCATGTTTACATCAAACACACATTTACACGGGTTCTTGTTAACAACAATACTTATGTACTAAAATGTAAAACACGTGAATTTCAAGTAGACGTATAACTTAAATAAGACCTTTTACACACGTGTTGCGGTATTTAACTTTTAGTTAGTTCAACATGTTATAATCCTAAGACAATGCCCATGATCTTGTACTTTGACCGTTAAAACATTTTCATGGGCAAACTTTTGTAAATTATTGATGTAGTCGTAACTACCCACTGTTGAATAAATGGCTCTTGTACGGTCAACCGCACGTCTGTGGTAACACTTGAACTGCTCAAAACCACCACTACTCACATAAGTGGGGAGCAAGACTGCGCGGGTCGGGGTAAATCAAAACTTAGAGACCCGCTCCCGCGCTTAGTGTGTATTGTCGACCATATAAACACTAATAAATAGACCCGCTTTTGACCCGCATCCGCCTTTTGTGTGTTTTGCGCTTTACTCTTTTACAAGGCTCTATACTTCAGTCGGTGTTAATCACAAAATGATACCAGTAGGACTAATCTACTTTTCTTGTATCTTACAAGCTTTCATTTGTTTTATTACGAGTCCTGATTTTGGCAGGCTCGCCCCTATTACATGGGACCTAAACATACCGGCAAACTGGGTGAATATCGGTACACCTCTGTTTAACCCTTCGGGGAATACAGGCGTGATGTTATGTCCTGATTATGGTTATTATTTGTAACCTTTCTACATAAAGTAATTTGCACATAAATAAAACAAAACTTTTGGTAAGACTGGCGAAATCTGAATCAAGTCACGTTTCACATCAGAATTAATTAATACATTTCAATTTAAATTGAGGTGTGGGTGTACAACGTTACCAAACCGATATATTAGGTTTTAAGGGTTTTCTATCTTACGTAACAACTGTTACGAAATTGAAATTAATTTAATTACATTATTAAGGAATTACATACCATCACAATAATAATAAGTCCAGGTTTTCTCACGATATTTTACTTTACCAATGTCAGATAATTATGTCCAAAATAAACTTGAAAAGTACATAGCAATAATGTTTCATCGGTATATGCCCGGTATCGAACCCCATACCTCATACAAGAGAGGCGCCTTAACCACTAGATCATCCCAACAATGCCAAAATAAAACAATAAATTCAACACAAATAATAAACAGCATGCCAATGCAAATTGATCCTTATTTCAATAATTTTAAAATCCATTTCTTAACGCACCCTTTAAAACAATTGAAAGTCAAACAAAACACGGCAATCGAAAGTCTGTACTTACCTTCGCCCTTCTTAAATTTAGCGTGAAACAACCACCTTTTGAACCTTGTTGTCTCTTTTGTGGCACATTGATAAATGTAAATCGATTCGTATGCTATGAATCATTCTGAAATTAGCCGCTTATTTGTGATCAACATAAAGACCGTGATAAATTGCTGGATGTAATGAATATTGTAGTGTTTTTTCCTTTCTTTTGTCTTGGGAACCGTCGTTATACTGCCATTATGTTAGTCCGTTGGTTATTTACATTTGCCGTATTTCTTTTGTTTTTTAGTTCTTTTTTCAAAATTAGTTTTTTATGCAGGCTAACGATTTTGTGCAGAGGTTTCGCGATTTTGAGATAGAATTACCAAACACAAAGTTTAAATTAAGACTAGCTTCGGCCCGCGCCTTTGTTCGCTTATGTTTATTCAGCCGTGTTAAGTTACGGCTTTGGTTGCTCCGTCCCCATGGGTCGTAGCGTGATGCTATACTATATTATTCCTCATGAATATGGCTAACATATACAGAATTTTTTTTTCCAATCTCGTTGTTAGTTCTAGAGATTAGCGCATTTAAAAAAATAAACAAATATTATCCTAATTATATTACTTGCTTCTGCCCGCGTCGAATGTAATATATTATCCCACGGGTACAGTACATTTTTCCGGGATAAAAAGTATCCTATGTCTTATTCAATACAATCTAACTCAGTGCCACATTTCATCCAGATCCGTTTAGAAAGAAGAACAAACGTCCATTCATCCACCCTCACAAACTCACAAACTTCCGCATTTATAATATTAGTATAATAGGATATGACCCATACGTATGTTAAAATTCCTAAGAGAAAAATACATAACACAAATCATACCATAAAAACAATTTTTTGCCAGAAGAAAAATAAACAAAATCTATCTTAACCAGAGGAAGGCTTCCGGTATCACGGGAAAGCTTAAAAGGTTGTCTGAATTTTAAAGCCTCTAAGAGGCGGAAAATATCTTGGAAATTTTAAGAAAATCGAGGTCACTGTTTAACTTCGTTGGTTAATTACTGAAAATACTTTGGCTTTTTGTCATCGAAGCGTCTCGGTATTATATGTAATCAATTTTTAAGGAATATTCAATTTTTATTTGAAGGACATGATCATATCGTTTCGAAATAGTTTGGTTTCTACACGAAAGTAAGTTTATTTATTTATTTGTATGTTTGTTACATTTCACGACTAAAGTACTGAACCGATTTCGATGAAATCTCATACAAACTAAGCTTGAATTCCAAGACAGAACATAGGCTAGTTTTTAGTCTCGCCACTTTGTAGGCGTCCGCGATAAATGACATTCTCGCGTACGAAGTCGCGGCTAACAATGCCCAAATTTGCTAAAAATGACAGAAATCTTAAATTTCGCGAGCAATCTTGACGGGTTTTTATCCAGTCATATTACTAGATTCTTAATGCTTTTTTAATATAATTAATTTCCCAGCTGACTTATTTATTACTTAACTTACTTAAACACAAATTAACAGTGCTTACGCCAAAATCACTTACATTTTAGTACCTAAAAAACTGTAACAAACTTAAATTAACTTACAACTTAAGAATAAATATTTACTTTGGTACGGTTTATTATGAAGATATCCAGATCTACCTGCCACTGGAACAAACAGTCGACTTCGCTTTTATCCTTACCAATGAGACCTTACAAATTAGTTTTTGAACAATATCATTTTCTAGCTTCGTAGACGCCCTTATTTTAATACGAAACCAAGTAAGATTTAGGGCTTTGATACCTAAGTTACTACTCAAAGTTCTAGATAAATTAAGATCCTATCTCTTGTTGTGGAAATACAATATTATTCATGTGAATTTGGAGAACCGATTTTCTTCTTCTGTCGTGTTCGCGTGAGCTCACACCTCATCCTCCTACTATTGTGGACGCGAAAGTTTGTGAGGTTGAATGAATGGCTGAATGGATGTTTGTCACGCTAAACGGAATTATCTGAAATTTGGCACATATATCCCGGGGGTTTCTCCGTTCTCGGTTAATGGCAATAGGCCCGCCCCCTATTACATGGGACTAAAACATACGTCTGCCTAACCCTTCTGGGAATACAGGCGTGATGGTATGTTGTATGTTAAGTTGACACATTTATCGATTTCAATGTAACTTAACACATAGTTTTAAGAATCATATTTTTCAATCCATTTCTGTCTTCCGTGGGATAATTTCGCACTTGGATTTAATTCAGAAGTTTACGCAGTTGAAGTCACGGGTAGATGCTAGTAGGGTTTCAGACCAACAAATAATATTAAAACTCCTACTAACATAAAAAAAAGTTACAATGCTAGAACATCTATCAGTTTTAATGTTTGTTATCCAATCACGCATAAACGGCTAAAGGGATTTAGATGAAATTTGATATACATGTAGATTAAGACCCAGTTTCACATTTACACAACTTTAAATCCGAGTATGAGTAACAGTTTCCTAGGATACAAGAGAAATAGCGGGCAACTGTTAGTTCTGAATAAGTCCATGCAAAGTTTGAACGTCTCTGGTCAACGCTCACATAATAGAAGTGCCGATTATCTAGATCGTAAATACGAAACCTAAGTTTCTAAGCTTCGTTATAAGCTGCCAAAATTTAACTTTACAAACTCAACACCAATTATGTTGTTGAGGGCTTAACTATGCTTCTAATTCGCTTGGTATGTTTCATTACACTATTCTAGACGGCTGACGGTATTCGTAGTTTGAGACTTAGACTGTAAATTATGGTCTGAAATAAATAGCTTCTGAAGGCCTGGTATGAGCACGCGAAGAAAACGTTACGTAAATTCAATCGTCTATTTAGTTTGAAGGCTTTATTTATATCAATGAGTGTAGGATGAAACAATGCGCGGAGATAAGGATAGTAGGAAGGATAATAGAGGCGATGTATAAGGTCAATGTGCGGTCTCAAAACAACAGATAGCTGTGTACCGTATTTTTAAATCTTTAAAAATTTTAACTTTTCCTTGTCTATACATTTTGGAAACAGCTCTATTTGTTAAAAACAATCCACAGTTATTTGAAAAATTGTCAGCAATTCGAAAAAATCCGATACGGAGTCAATATATACATAAACTATGCCAAGTGAAATGTAAAACCGCACTTATGCAGAAAAGTTTTTTTGGTATTGCCCCACGCATTTATAATAAAGTACCTGATTTAATAAAAAATATGCCTGTAATAAAATTTAAAAAGACATTAAACCAAATATTAATTGAGAAAAGCTATTACAAAATTGACGACTTCCTTAATGATAAATCTCTGCACTGACTGACATACTATTATTACATACATGTTCCTACTTTGTCATTTCTTACTGTGCTTGACATTTTGACATACTTTATTTTATTTTTTTTGTTTACATTCATGCCTTGACATTTTTGACATACTTTATATTTTTTTTGTTTACACTCATGACGTTACTACTGTTATTAGTCTGTGCTTTTGATTTTTTTGATTTAATTTGTGACTCTAATGATGATAATTATGTATAATTTTAGAGTTGAATATTTTTTTGCATGCCCATGAGATGGTAGAACATGGAGAACTATATTTTCAAGAAAACATCGATGTACCGCTTACCCATGTTTGCAAAAATAAATGATTTGATTTGATTTGATTTGATTTGATTTGAATGCTGATGGAAACAATTCAATTCCTCAAATTGTATACTATTACGCTAGCGTTATTGAAGAAAAATCGAAAGAGCCTGGTATTTCTTCAAAAGTGGTGCAATCAGTGATGTATGTACCTATCTTACTACTATTATAATAAATGAGAAAGTTTGAATGAATGGATGTGGATGATATTTGTCTAGATAGAAGTCTGAAATTGCACATAAGATTTTTACTCCGGAAAAATGTATAGTTTTTTTTTATTCGCGATGGGTAAGCTCTTTCCTCTAGTCTAGGTCAGAGGTGACATAGTTCCCGTGGGATGATAATATCAACTCTGACGTGGAAATTATAGGCAGAAACTAATTAAGTAGATACCTAATAACACCATAGATCTCTTTGTACTCCAGTAATAGTAACAACATGGACATTAGACGTGTTTTCATAGAGCCACACACACACAGACAGGTTTCAGGTACTGCTTTCTGGACAAATTGAAACTATCAGTAACAATCTCAAGAATGCGGAGATGCGGGTACAACCAGTAACTATCTAAAGTTATGTTCTAAGTTATTTTATTCTAATAATTTACCTATCTGAACGTGTTCTAAATACATCGAGGTCAGCCGCCAAAGCAACTAAATAAGGTTGGGTTTTGGTATTTTACGCGAGGTGACTGACATGTAACCTTGGCTACCACAATAATGTAGACGCATTTTTGAGGCTTCGTGATCCCGTAAAGTGTTCTATTAATAGCAACACGATACTCGGTCTTAAATAGCGGCAAAGCTTCTTTTAATGCGATAAAAAAAAAACGAAAACCTGTGTCATTTTTTTTTCCTTATTATCTGTAGCAGGAATCCTTCCAAAAAATTTACTCAAAACAACTCTAAAAAGCCCACACGAGACTGGTATGTGTTATTCCGTTGTGAAGTTTCAGAACATATTATATTCCGGCTTCATCATCAGGTTAATTGATTGGCACCAGATTATTGTATTGTCATATGTATTACATACATTTGCAAAGTTTCAAAACGATACGACTATATGAAGTTGGTTAAATTCGACTTCCAAGATTTGTACATAGTTACAGGTAAAACTAATAAAGATGTGTTAATAAAAACGATACGCTACTAAATATTAGTATTTGAGCAAAAAATTGTGTACTTATTTATTGGTATGATGAAGATAGAGATAGAGTAATTGACACAAAAAACAAATTCAGAGCAAGAATAGCGTGTGATGTTATCTCAAGCTTACGCTAAGTTCCTATCGGATTTACCGAAATAGTAGTATTTACTGTTCCACTCAAAATAAATCCATTCGTCTATTTTGGTAAAATACCCTGTAAGATACTGTTAATTAAGTACCTAAGTATCTTAAGGTTGTTTGTGATATTAAATAAGGAATGAAGGTATTAATAGATTTATCAGCAAATGTTATTTTAAATAACTTACATCAGTTAAGTAGGCCAGATACTGTATTTTTTTTATTTGATTTATGAAATCAGTAATCCCATTTATTCAATATGTACCTACTGAGAAAAATATCACAAGTTTCAGGGTGGACTCGTACTAATCCGACAGAAATCGTCGCATTCGGCCGCGTAACGCAAAAATAGTCAAATATTCAACCGCACACGCACAACCGCTTACCGGTCGTTTTGTAAATCTATGGCGGAGGCTATGTCCAGGACGTCCTGCGGCTGATATGATGATGATGATAATTATGACACGCACAACCCATGATGCTTTACAGCCACGTCTTCCACCATAAATTTGAAGCCGGCCAACTTCGAATTCTGCTGTAGGTACTACAGATATAACTATAGATTACAACACGTATAGTAAGCAGGTTTTTTACGTACTTACGGTAACGTTTTACGTAATCTTCGGTTAACGGTCCATTAACCTTAATAAACTTCTTAGGATTCTGTGGTTAACACAATTTTGTAAAGCCCTCAGCGTATTCATGAGGCTTCACATGTGAGCCAAAGATAATTAAGGAAGACCAACAATCGCTCGAGGTCTGGTATCTCGGTTATCTCCAAATCAATTATGGACAGTACTCGTATAGCTTGATTATAATTATTAATGGAAGCGTGGGCCGTCACGTCACCCTTATTTGCATCGTAGATCATAGTGAATATATGATAATTACGCTTCCTACCGCCTAGAGATTTATTCGTGTCGTCACTTTGATGGAGGACCCAAACTTCGATCGAATGATGACGGTTCGGAAGTTTGTGACGCGGTGTGTGTCTTGGAGATGTCTGAAGTTAAGAAGTTGTCACGTGAGATATATTGTGACGTATTGGTGATTACGTGACCTCGAAAAGTTGAACACCGAATAAAATGGCCTCGTTTGTTTACTATTACGAATCATTTGACTACGAATGCACGTTACCACGAAATACTTAGCGCCGAAACTACGCAATCTCAAATTACTAATCTCCTACTTCCACTCTTAGTTTAACTAACAATAAATGCCTGTATTCACGAGAAACTTATCATCAAATTCACGCTACCTTGACCTAGCATCTACCTGTATAAATGAAAATCTATTGCCACGTGCACGAAAGATCACTTGCGAACGGTTCGGCCGATTTGAATGATTGATGCATTGTTTGTCATTCTTTGAAGTGTAAAAGCCACTTCACTTCTTCACTCATACAGAGAAGGCATGAATATTTACCAATATAGGCAGATTGACGAAATCAGACTTATGTAATATAAGTCCAGGTTTCCTCACGATGTCTTCTTGTCTCCGATGTCAGTGATGTTCAAGATAAACAGAGAACATGAAAAATGAAATTGGAACAAGTCATATTAGTACTTGCTCGTTCCCGGCTACAAACCTCATTTATGAAGCTAGCTACCTTAACCATTGGGCCATCAAGACAAAAAAAAACACACACACATATAAAATACACATATAAACTGCCCCGTTGGTCTAGTGGTTGCAAGTGCGACTGCTGCGGGTTCGATTCCCAGGTCGAGCAAAAAGTGTTATTGGGTTTTTCTATGAAATTCACAGTAGCAGCTCGGAGTTTGGATTTGTGCCCGGTTAATGGCAATAGGCTCGCCCCCTATTACATGGGACCTAAATATACCGGCGAACTGTGGGTGTACATTGGTACACCTCTGCCTAACCCTTCGGGGAATACAGGCGTGATGGTATATATTTATATACATATAAAATAATCAGTCACGCTCATTCGTCACGAGTCACGTTATGCATATTATGTCAAACCAACAATAGTCAAATAAACAACCTAATATAATAGTCATAAAGTACATTTCCTATTTGATGAAGTGCATCAGAGCGCATTCTGCAATTAAATAAACGCTATGACGCGCTCCGTCAAGTATGAACAGTACATTACACGCCCTAGTTTGCTAGGTAAATTAGTCGGTTAATATTGGATATTAGATAATAGATTACACGACTGACCTTTACTAGGGAAACCTAATAAGACTTTATGCGAGAACTCAAGTATCGAATTATTTACAAGTAGACACATGTAAATTCTCAGTAGCAGCTCGGAGTTTGGATTTGTGCCCGGTTAATGGCAATAGGCTCGCCCCCTATTACATGGGACCTAAATATGCCGGCGAACTGTGGGTGTACATTGGTACACCTCTGCCTAACCCTTCGGGGAATACAGGCGTGATGGTATATTTATATATTTAGACACATGTAGGTTATCCACCAAGTTAGGAAGCCTAACTGCCTCGTTAGCCTAGTGGTCCTAAGCGCGACTGCTACTCTAGAGGTCTTGGGTTCGATTCCCAGGTCGAGCAAAAAGTGTTATTGGGTTTTTCTATGAAATTCTCAGTAGCAGCTCGGAGTTAGGATTTGTGCCCAGATAAAGGCAATACGTTCGCCTCCTATTTATTACATGGGACCTGAACATACCGGCGAACTGAGGGTGTACTACATTGGTACACCTCTGCCTAACCCTTCAGGGCTTCAGGCGTGATAGTATGTATGTGAGGAAGCCAAGTGCAGAAAAAAAAGCGATAAGTTATAAATCCAATGTAAAAGAAAGTAATAAATTGTTTGTTTTAATAAATTGTAAAACGTTGTACACTGCTACAGCTATGATTAAAGGAACTGCTATGAAACTTGGCACCCATTGGATCTCAACTCTATTATCGGTGACACCGACTACTCCAAAGGTCGTTGCTCCCGAACTTGGCCCCTTTTTCGAGTACTAAGGTACTGGAATTCATAGATATGAAGTGAGGTATTTTTATGTAATAAATTTATTAGAAACTAGCTGTTGCCCGCGACTTCGTTCGCGTGGCTTATTTCACCCTCTAGGATACGTCTCGGGTTACCGCTCCCGTGTGTCATAGCGAGATGTAAAATACCCTATAACACTTACATGTAACGTATTTTCTATGGGTAAAATATTTTTTAAAATCGATTCAGTAGATCCAGAGATTACCTCCTTGTGCCCCGCGGTATCACCCGCGTTACGTTAGGATTTTGGTTACTTTTCCGTTCCCGTGGCTCAAAGCGCGATGTTATGTAGCCTATAATCTGTTATTGAGGCAACTGAGGTAAAGGCTACGGAATGTCACGCAGAGTCATTATTTTGCTGCGAAGTTATTTTAAAACTGTGATATCTCCTAAGACATTTATTGAAATTAAATGATGTAAAGGGCAATTTTGTTCAAAATTAAACACTTGTGATGAATAACGTATTTATGTTGATAAGGATTAATACTATGTTTATAAAAACACCTTCGCAAATAATGCATTATTTTAAAACAAATTGTCTGCCCATAAAAATGGCTATACTGAGTCAACTTTTAAAGGTAGGCATGTACTACCGCGGACTTTTTTTTAGAATATTTTAAGAGGAACAATTCTCTGATACATTATTTTTGCGTAACTTTAACCGTTTACGCAGCGCACGCAACAAAAGCCCTAAAAAAGAATATTTTTTCCCCGTTTTTGCCACATTTTTCATTGATGCTCCGCTCCAATTGGTCGTAGCGTGATGTTATATGGCCTATAGCACTCACGAATAATGTAGCTTTCTAACAGTGAAACAATTTTTAAAATTGGTTCATTACTTTCAGAGATTACCCCCTACATACAAACTTACAAACTTACAAACAAATGTTACCTCTTTATAATATTAGTATAGAAGAAGCTGAATTATGTAGCAAACAAAAGACATATTCATTAGGAAAATTTGTAACACGCTTCATCCTACTTAATATTATGAATGCGAAAGTTTGTGAGGATGAATAGATGGATGTATGAATGTTTGTTACTCTTTAACGTTTAAACGGCTGAACGGATCTAAGTGAAATTTGGCATATAGATAGATTATAGTTTTGAACAGCACATCGACTTTTTATCCCGGAAAAATGCCCATTTTTTTGTTTTTTTATAGATGGGAAATCATCAAATAACTTCCCCCGCCCTGGGCGGGACGGGAGGGAGTGTCAGACTTTTACTGACTAAAACCCATCTATGTTCCTGTGCCCTTTGCGTTCCGGGGCGCGGTATCTCTTTCGAACAACCCGCAGGGAAAAATGCCTATGGGATAATATATTAACTACGACGCGGAACTACGCGCTAAGTCGCGAGCGAAAGCTAGTTTAAAAAAAAAAGTATTATTAAAAACATTGGACCAGTACCAATATAGTAGTATTGGTATTGGTTGTTGGTGTAGTATTGGTATGAGTGAAAGGCGACTAACAAAAGGTATTTATGTGGCAGATGTGAGTGGCAACGCCGGGAGGGGACGCCCTAGAAAGACCTACCCTGACCTTATTGGTGAGGTTCTTCAGAAAGGTCGGGTATGCAGTACTCATAACCAGCGTGCTTGTATGACCAGAAGTATGAACGTGAACGAGGCGAAAGTAGTATGTAAGGATCGTAGCAGGTGGCGTTCTGTGGTTTCTGCCTACCCCCATGGGAAAAAGGCGTGAGTTTATGTATGTATGTATGTATGTATGTATGTATGTATGTACACCAGTACCCCCCCTATCTTGAATAGTCGGGTAAAAAAGAAAATTCTCTTCAGGTAAATCCAACCGAGTTCAAGCCATACAATGAAAGTAATTCAAAGCCTGAAACCATTGGAAATACGTGGGAATAGCAATTGCAGACACGCCGTATGTACGATTACCTTACACTCGATAATCAAAAGGGCTACTCTTGGCTACTGCTACAGACAATCCAACCACTAGAGCGCTCAAGTCATGATTTATCAATGCAATATTGTACGGGCACTGAGAACTGCTCAATACAAAAACGGCATAAATGAACATACTCGTAGTTTCACTTCTAACCGTATTCAATTCAACTTAGAGTTCAAAATCGTAAGATCAGTTACAACTGTTTAACACTTTTTGGTTAAATGTCGGTCTTTGCACAGACCTAAACGGAAACACATGGTATATAACTTCGCTGCAAACACTAACATATGCTAGCTAAACTATTCTGAAGCCAGCTTAAGATTAAATTAGTAATTAATCTTAATTAAGGATCGACGCGCTACCAAAACATTTTGGTGGTTGTCTTCTATAATGAGATGTCATAAATATTAATTAGTTTCACTAAATACGGGGGTTATGTAAAGTGTATGTATTCTCCAGACCGATTCCGTAAGCAGGAGAATATATTATAGTGCACAAATGTGTGCGCAAGCACAGGTGCTCTCCCTCCTACCTAACTCTCGACCGAGGAGCGATTAGGCGCGGGATCCACGGCTTTACGTGCTTTCCAAGACACAGGGGTGTCACACCATCAACTTCCAAACTCCGGGCTGTTACTAAGAAATTCTTAATAGAAAAACCCAAATAACACTTTTTGCCCGAACTGAGAATCGAATTCACGACCCCACACTGAACAATCGTACTTTTTTTTTATAGATGGGAAATCATCAAACCCTCGCCCCTTAGTGTCAGACTTTTACTGTCTACCATCCATGTTACCTGTGTACCATCCATCTGTGTACCATCTATGTTCCTTCATGTGCCCTTTGCGTTCCGGGGGCGCGGTATCTCTTTCGAACAACCCGCAGGAACAATCGTGCTTGCCACCACAGGACCGGGCAGTTACGTAGATTATAATCTATGTATAAAGGTATAAAAATACGCTTAACAAAGCTGAAAGTTACATATTCTTCCCATCATTTTAATCTTTCTTAGTTCTGGACCATCTGAGAACCTCCTGGTTAAAGAGATATTAAAGGTTTCAACTTTTTATATGCTTTTTATGACAGCAAGTTTTAAATGTTATATTTAAACTTTAAATACACCTACGATCCATACAAGGTGTAGTTTTGCATCCTCGGCAAATTTTAGGAGCCTTTCATAAAAAAAAGAAGTAATCAAATATAATTACGATACCTGGTCAATATTGAATAAATACTTTTCTTTTGTAGAGTTGTCGTGCGGCTATTTCAATGTGTGCATAACCACAAGCTATGCCCCCTGACCAGATGGCTAGTTCGAATTCAAAAATCACGTAAAAAATATAAATTTCAAAACCAATTTATTTTATTATTGATTCGTGTTAAGAACACCTCGAGCATAGTTTAACTCCTTGAATTTGAGGAGGATGCAAAACTACATCTTGTATACTGTACAGCAGCCACCTGCACGCATAGATACAATGTTTTGCGTGTGTTATGACCCGCTATCATAAAGTGGGTTTTTACAGCAAAAAGAAAAGTCGTTTCCCAGCACTCGATGTTACTTAGTTTGATGAACAGTAAGCATACTTAATGAGTATGTGATACCCATACCACCATGTCAGAGGCCCTTGCGGCGGTTTAGAAACTCTGACACTGGGGGTCAGGGTAGGGCAGGGTCTGTGGGGTCGTTTAGACCTTACTGCCCACACGATGAAGAAGAGTATGTGATGTGTCTTGTTACATCCCGTATAAATTATCCTATTCAATATTCATAATTTTGCATAAATAATCATAGATTATCAGGCATTTACACACTGATTAAATCCGAAACATTGAAAACTACTTCAACCGTTGAAGTTGGAATTTGGCAAATATACCGGTTGACTTTTATTGCCGCCTGGAAAAAATGGGGTAAAATAGGTGAACGGAATTGATTCAACTACTTTTCATATTAGAACACAAAAAAAATATTTAAAAAACTCATTTGTGTTTTAGTATAAAAAGTGTACCTAAAATAAGTAATAGGTAGTATCTATTGATAGGTTAATATAAATTAAAAATACTGAAAAATAATTAAAGTTTCTGTGCCATAGACTTCTATTTAGTTCACATATTATACCCTGTTTTTCTCCAGACGGTAAAAAATTACAGTCGGTATAATTTACAGGTAGGTCACTTTACCAAAAACCAACTTTCACGCAGACTAAGTCGAGGGAAGAAATAGTCTTCTATAAGACCGAATGAACTTCATAAATCTACACACTGTCCTGCAGTACGTAATCTAAAAGGTACACACATAATATTGACATACCTTGGTGCTCTGTTTACCTCAAGACAGAGGCCAGGCAAGCTATACGGTGTACAACGTTATGTCTCTAGACATAAGGTCGATAATGTCAGTCTTTCAATTAGTAGCCGAACAATATTGGCGCTTAATTTTGTACGTAAGTGAGGTCATTGGAGAGGTAATGAAGATATAAGAGATGAAAACAATAACCGCACGATATACATTAAGGCAATAAGGCATTAAGTCCGCCTTTGTACAGTGTATTTTTTACATTTGTGCATAAAGTTTTAATAAATAAATACAGGCTTTTAATTTTTTCATCATTATTCAGGAGATTAAAGTACTTATGAATATGAAAAACTTTAAATATGGGGCCAACCCTAAAGCCCCTAGCACACGGCGTATTTTAAACGCGCAGACGACGCGCGTTTGACCGAGTAGCTGTAGCTGTTCCATACAAAAATGGTACTCGGTCAAACAATTGAAACGAGCGTCATCTGCGCGTTTAAAATACGCCATGTGTTTACGGGCTGTTGCATTTTAATTGTGTTGTATAGCATGTTTTAGGGTACAGCTGATTGTTTCTTTTATTTCTTAATTCACAGTTGATTCCTTAAGCTATTCATATCTAAGAGTAGGTGTACCTGCTGTCATCCGCTCATTTTAAAATAACTATTTTAATAAGAGAACAGAATCATAAGGGCATGTCATGGATTACGAGAGCTACACAAAAAAATCACTGAAAACTCACAGTTCGCCGGTACGTTTTAGGTCCCTTGTAATAGGGGACAGCTCATTGCAACTAACCGGGTACCATTCCTAACTCCGAGCTGCTACTGAGAATTTCATAGAAAAACCCAAATACACTTTTTGCTCGACCTGGGAATCGAACCCAAGACCTCTAGCGTAGGAGTCGCACTGAGGACCACTAGGAACCACTAAAGTTCGTTAAGTGTCTTAACACACTCGTTATAACTATTATAATGTCTATTATGGTTTCCTTCCTACAATTTTGCTTTTATTTCTCAGATTGTTGCCTCACACCTCAAAAATTAAAATCTTACATAACGGTCCCACATATCGGAGTACCTGGGTACCATAAACCATTCTGGCATGGTCACACACACGATCAGCTAGACAAGACAGCGCAACCGACCGTAGAACGCACATAAGACAGTTCTAGTGCAACGTGTAACCCACTACACTATCATCCGTTACCATAGTAGCATAGACCAGCGAACTGATTCGACAGACCATTAAACCAGAGGACACTACCATAGAATATGGAATTTGCACAGAAGGGTGCTCATAGTTCCGTAAAAACCGTAACTGTGCTTTACGTGGCTCGGAAAGCACGTAAAGCCGTTGGTCTTGCGCCTGTTCTCTTCCTGGTTGTGTCGAATTGCCATCCCGTCGGACAATGAGAGTGAGCGAAGAGGGAGTGCACCTATGTTTGCGCACACACTTGTGCATTATAATATCTCCTGAGTACTTGGCAAGTCTCAATTGATTTTGACGTCCGTGACCGAAATAGGTCTGAAAAATATTTTTATCACGTACACCTCAATTCTGCGTTCGTATCAAGAGATTCTCTTCTACACATGCTTATTCTATGGTAGCACAACCGAACTATTTGTAACACGATTTATGTACCAGGCCAAACCTACAACCAGACTATCTGTTTCAAGTGTTAGTTATTAGATATCGTGCGTACTGTGCCTACATATCTTGTGCCTACTTGAAGCCATAAAGTGAGGCCGTAATAAGAAAACAAGATATAATTCAAACAGGTATATACGCACCATGGATATAAAAAAAAAAATTGAAAAAATACTAGTAAAGGCACTATCCAGCATTTTTTCAACATCATCATCTGCTTAACCTTTTCCCAACTATGTTGGGGTCGGCTTTCCAGTCTAACCGGATGCAGCTGAATACCAGCGTTTTACATGGAGCGACTGCTTATCGGACCTCCACAACCCAGTAATGGGTTATACGATAATCTTGGCAAGACTGGTTGTCAGACTTTCTGGCTTCTGACTAACAGTAACGACTGTCAAAGATCTACAAATGACAGCCGGGACCAACGGCTTTACGTGCTTTCCGAGGCACGGAGGAAACTCGCTATGGTAAATGGTCACCCATCCACAGACCAACCTCGGCAAGCGTGGCTTAACCCGGAAGATCGGTCTATGCGGCTGTAATTATTTAGCCACGAGCATTTTTTCAACAATTGGGTGTAATTCTGCCAAAACGTACCAATCCGAGTAAAATAAAATCCGTTTGGATTTTGGAAATTTTAGGTTGATAATCTAATTTCTAAATCTTTCCTAAAAATATCTTGGATATAAATTGAATTGTTATTCTTAGATAGTAATGTAGTAATTAATTTAATTATAGAGAAATTGTAGTTTGTATGTTTTGGTCGAACGAAAGAGCCTTCAATTATAATTACAATTATATCTAAAAATAATTGCTCTTGAACTGAATAACTTCCTTGTTCCGAATACCCACTCATAAACCTATTTAATTTCAATCCTAAAATGAATAAATTTCATCGATTGAACTCGATTCATCAACGTCAGACGTTTCCGATATAAAATTTCAATAGAAATTTCAATGCCGGTACAATTTCCTAGGACTTTATGTACAGTAAGTTGTAAGAAAATTCAATTACTGAATGTTTAAGTAACAGGTGTAAGTGACGGTTGAAAGATATTGCCTCTACTTAGACATTTTTAGAGGGCATTTTCTTAATCAGCCCTCGTGTGGGGAAATGAGTTCGCGTGAATATACGAGCTCGCTTACTCCGCTTAGCAGGGGTGCCCACTATCTTATCTTACATGTAATTTTGCACACTTGATATAAAACTACATTTAGTTAAACCTTTATTAACTGTAATGGTTAATTTAACCGTTTTCATTAAAGTTTTCTAGATTAACGTAGAGACGGTTTTGTTTTTTTTTATCTATATTAGCCAAAGCTGCGATTTCGCTTTCGTGGAAGTCAAATACTATATAACTTAACTTATCGTACTTATCTATCAGAGAAAAAATGTTTGCACGTAATCAGACCACTAAATCCTTCCAGAGATTTCCTGGTATAAACACATCTCAGCACTTATAGCAGATTTCATTTACCTATTATATCGATAACAAATGAAGGTAACTGAAAAACCGCTCACACTTAACACCACGTGCCTACAAACGCCGGAAAAGCAATCACAACATAAAATTTAACGACGCACCCGAAACGTATTTTATAACTTCAATTTAAACCGCAAGAACAAAAAAACGGGGACCTCAGTTGCTAATATTTTGGTACGCGTTTTCACTTAAGATAAGCCCCCTCCCCGGACCGTATTTCACAAGATTAAATCATCTCCCCCACCCCACCACTCTTTGTTTTAATCCGCAACAGATCCAGAGATAAATCGACCATAACTGGCTTGAAATCTTAGGCAATGCTTATTCACAATGGAACGATTTAATAGCACCTAGTGTTGTTTTTACACTGCCTTCTCGATTATATTATCTGTGCGATTATTACGAGTTGTTGTAGCAACTCCATTGTTGTTGTTGATACAACTTATTGCGGTGTTATCTAGCGGGTTATCTTTAGTGGTGTTTATTTAAACTGACACTACAAAGATGACATTAATAGAAATATCTGTCTTAAGATTTTTCCCTTTTACCCTTGAAAAAAATGTCACGACTATCTCTTAATACTCGTATACGGACTTCTTAAAATGAAGTTATGAAGTACGTATTAGCATAACTTGATTTTATATTTCATGAATAGAGGCAAGAGATGGTAGTGAAGATGCTCTGGCAGAATGTACCGTATGCAAACTCATTAAGTAACTTCATGCTATAAGATACTGAGTGAAAAAGATAATATAATAAAAAATGTATTTATTTAAAATAATAATATAATAAAGTGAACACTGTAGAATAATTTAAATCCGGTGCAAGTAGTGATCTCACCTCTTGTAGTTGCTACAGTAAAGATAGATTTTATTTTTCATAGAACAATCAAAATTCCAGCAACAACCACTTCAAACAATTTTAAATCCACTTCAGTTCGGACTCGCAAATACGAATTATCGCCGCAATTCGATCAAAGTGCAAGCTAAAGGTGCACCATGGGCGGTTACCGAGGAAGCATTTTGACAGAGGATTTATAGCTCTCCGGCTTTGAATACTAAGGTACTGTAGAACTGTTCGTGCATTAATTCTAGCCCTTAGGCCGAAGCCACACACAGTCAGGAGCGCCGCTTGATGTGGTGAGTAACATAACTCGAACCGCGTAGTGTGGTCTGTGAAACTAGGTACTAGGTAGGTATTAGAGGTCTGAATATTCAAGTATGGCTTGTGTCCTTCATTTTCCCCGTATAAAGGCTTTAATTTTTATAGCACCAGGGTTGACTTATTGAGATTCCATTGCTAACAAACAAAAATAGGAATCTTCATTTTGCTGACAGGCATCGCCGATCCGCGATGTGCTTGTTCACTTGATTCACAAATTACTCATGTACCGTGACACTATAGGGCCAATTCTCATATTTTTACAAGATTTGCATCCTAAACTCAGTCTCGATCTATCAAAACAACCTTAATTCATCAAACTCGAACTACCACCTGTATGTGTACATTATGGATTGCAATAAACGATTTTGATTTGATTTGATTTGATTTGAAAATGTTTGCAAGGTTTATACAATTTATAAATGAGAAAGAGGGTAGCTTATAGGGCATCAAAAAACTCGTCCGCATTGCTGTAAATAGGACACGTGCCCAAAAGGCTAACAGCATTCCACGGTGTTTAGCAATACTGATTCCTCGGCTTTATTTTTAAATTTTAGACATCCATTGTTGCTGAGATGAGATTTCGACTATTCTAGATATACTATACTAGATATTTCATGAACGTTTTTAATTCCAGGCCCAATGCCCGGAATTAAAAACGTACATGAAATATCTGCATCCTTTAGATGTTAGTGTAGCAATTATAATAGCAGTACCACACGTTGTTTCGCTACAGTAGTCATTCTGCACACGTGCTGAGTAGCTCTAAGTACCAAGCGAAGTTCCTACCTGTGGGACTTCAGCCTATCGGCTCACGAACTAAAGCTCTATATACTAACTGTATGAATAATAAGCGAGCTAGAATAAGATAATATGAGATAAGCCGTTATTCGACGCTTTATTACACACTTTATTGTTATAAGCTTTTTCGTTACCATGAGAATAAAATGTATGGTTTTATGGTCGTCGTATATAATAGGAGGCGAGGGGATATTTTTTTCCGTATCATTGAAGTTCGGTTGTTATATCAACCGAATCAAATCGCAAATCAATTTGACATGGGATGGTACTGGGGGGCTGTTAAAGTCCGGCGGCGGATTCGGGGTCAGGCCCTAGTCCGAACAGAAACAGGCTCGAGAGTGACCTGCAATGTGTTCTGGAGAAAGAAATTCGGGTGATGAGTCTCCCATTGTGGTGGAGGCGGGTCCAATACCTGGAGGAATGCTATGAGCGACTCCCATATTCCGGCCAAAGATACATGGGAGACCACGTGGGGTTGTATTCGGTAGGAGTCCGACAAACCTCTCAGGCTTCCTCGAGGCAAAAGCAGTCCATGAGGATTTCGCCACGAAATTAACAAGAATGCAAAACTGCACTTTGCATTAAATTGCACAAAATTACGCAATTGTCAACTCTATTTATATTTTAATCAATTAAGTTTTCTCTGACCGTAACAGCCGCATAAAAGTACATCCTAAATTTACTTCAAACACAATATCTAAATCTCCTAACTTTAGTTTTAATTAACTGTAGTCATTTCACGCCTTTGCCGTGTATTTTCTGTCTCAACCACGAATTGGCTTCCCGCTGCGCCAAAGAGAATATTATGTAGGAAAACGGGACGTAACGTGCAACACTTGTATCACAAAGATAACCTGATTGCTTTCTATTTCATCAAACAGAACAAGTATTTGTGTGTCCTATTTAAATATTTTTCTAACCACCACTCAATCACTCACTCAAATCACCACTGAAAATCAAACAAGAACTCATATATATTTTTTTATGTTATTAGTCAATCATCACGCTACACAACTTTTGATCAAAACGTGAAGTTTACAGAATAGCACTCTACTTCGGAATTTTAATGCATGAATTTCAGGAACTCCCATGATACAGCAGAAAAAATCTAGTAATGTAGAAACTTTTTTTTTTCAAGGATAACCAAATGTCCAATACAGGTTCTAGGTAAGGTCACTAGGGAACTAGTTAAGCAGTGTCTTGAGAACAGTATCCCGTTTTTTTTATTGAGAAAAAAATTATTCTCTCACAGGTATATAGTTATTTGTCTGTAATAGTATATCGACGTCCCTGATTAGATTTCAGACTCACCCATTTGGATTTGACCAATAAGCGAACATGTCGTGTAGCAGAATTCCGAATATAGGTAATTGAAATTCAGCGTGCGCTGTATTGCCGGAATTTGGGTCTGAAATCCATCGAGTGGATCCTGAAATTGAGGGTAAAATTATTTTTAATTCGTCATCAGTGCAGATGATGCCTAAAAGGACTTGAATGGATGGATGGATGATGTGAATTCTATTTTGGATTATTATTCTTAGGTTCTATCTGATATTGTATGAAGTTTGGCTTTCGCTTACCAAGAAATTAATGTCATATAGGTACTGACTGTGTAAGATCCTACGCAGTTCCAGTAACTTCATCTGACTGTAACACTAGCGAACTGCCTCGGCTTCGCACGAGTGCAGAACGACTTTTCGGATGGATTATCCACAAATAATCTAGCCTTCATATAACCTAGCCTTGAAAATTACAAACACAACGAAAAAAAGAATAAGCCAAATCGATCCAGCCGTTTCAGAGTTTTGCGCTTAGCAACTCATTTAGCATTTATTTTTATATTTATATAGATACGAGTATATTCATTCAATTAATAAAGCATTTTACGATTAAAAGGTTTAATAGATGGAAAGGACATAATGACAGGAGTGTTTTGATAGTTTGTTGATCAACGGAGCAATTCTCGTATTTTTAAGAATCTTCGCATTACAATCTGTCAGAAATATCTCTATTTTACCTACATTTTTGACAAGATTTTTCATTAATCATCGCTTAGGTGTTGAACGTATTTTAATTAGTAGAATTGGCCTTCAGGTATAAAGGTATCATTGGTGTCTCAAATATTATGAAGGCAAATATGAATAAAAAATATTCTTGAATTAATATCGGTTTCCAATAGTTTAATTATAAGGAGGCACGTTTATCAGACACGTGCAGGCACGTGCCGCTTCGCCTTTTAGTTTTCTTACATAAATAAAATACAAAAAAACAACTTATATAATAATTTAACACACGTACGAGTAAACACCCAATTCACACATTTCAACAAACAAAAAACAACGAAAAAATCGCAAAACGTTTCGCAGTTATAGATAAAAAATAAATTTGTAAATGGAGAAACATTTTTCTCGATGTTAGCGTTCAGTTAAACAATTTATTTATATCACTGTCAATTTAGAACTTTTACGTGAATTATCAACAAGCAATTTTTCTTTTCGATTTTATCATGATTTTTGTTTTAAGAATGTAGATAAAATAGATGTTCTGTTACAATAGACATGTTAAAAATTGTATTTAGGCTGTCTGTGAGAATTTTTTAATGAAGGTTTAATTGCGAGAACCTATGTACTTATACAAACATAAAATTGATTCAGGATGGCCCAAATATATTTTTTGTATGTGTACATAAAACTCGTGCTTTAAACATACATAACTTCAAAATACTTTAAGATTGAATTTTAAAATTATGTGTACCTAACCTAGCTAGTCTCGAGTTTATGTAAAGAAATATATATATTACTATTCGATTAATGCCAAAAACAGCTTCCATAGCAACCAACTTTCTACTTTCAAACTTTCTTTCCTGAAGTGTAAAATGTTCTAATAATAAAATTCATTACCGGACATAATTTCGTTAACGACCGAAACTCCGGGCATCAAATCAACCGAGTAATACGAATATTATCGACAATTTATAATGACTTCACAAACTTTAAAAGGTATCATTTAACTTCATACTTACGCAAACATTTCATCAAAGTACCAAGTTTCTATTAAATTGGATAACTGACAAATGATGTTCATTGGAAATTTAATTTGTTGTACTTAAGTTAATCTACCAAATTATTATTTAGTTGGTACACTTGTTCAATTACGTAATACCTCGCGAGCGATATGAAATAATTTTCCTGTACATAAATTACTTCGCACGACTTACGATCATATATTAGACTAGCTTCTGGCCGCGACATTGTCCGCGGCAAAGAGCAATATTTTTCATATTTTTTTGATCGGAACTCCAGATTAAATCTCTACATAGTGAAAATTCGTTAACAGATAGTGTGATTCAATAAGAAGGTTTATAGATACGTAAAAAGCATCGATATACGACCAACGGGAGCTGAGCAGTAACAAGAGACGTAACTGTACGCGGGTGTGACCGCAGAGTATATAACTACAATATCTTATATAAACAAGCTTAAGTTATTTCTTATAAAAGTTATCTGCCAGCGAAAGCCTTTTCAGATACGGTCCAGCCGTCTTTGAGATTACCCAGGATAGACAGACAGACAAACATTATAAAAAAAGGATAATTTTGTACTAAGTACCGTGTGCTTGCTATTTTGTCATACAAACGGACACTCAATTTTATCTATTTGTAATACATTGTTGGTTTTAACATTTAATAAACACTATTAGCTCGTTGCCTCTCACTAACTGCCTCGTTGGCCTAGTGGTCCTAAGCGCGACTGCTACGCTAGAGGACTTGGGTTCGATTCCCAGGTCGAGCAAAAGTGTTATTGGGTTTTTCTATGAAATTCTCAGTAGCGGCTCGGCCCGGTTAATGGCAATAGGCTCGCCCCCTTTTATATGGGACCTATAATAATCATACCGGCGAACTGTGGGTGTGTGTACATTGGTACACCTCTGCCTAACCTTTCGGGGAATACAGGCGTGATTGTGTGTTGTATATGTAAACACTAGCTGTATTAAAAACAAGTCTGGTTTCAATTATGTTTGAAAACTCGTTACAGTTTTTGCCTGTTTTCAATTTAGAATGAAATGGGTAAACAGATTTAAAAATGGAATATTTCTAAACCAAGACGGTAATTAATGCATGTTGGCTATATTTAATACTCATTTTATCCAACTCATTAGGATTAATGAAAAGCCTCAGGTCATTAAGAATAAATGTAATAAATAGTTATAATAAATAATAATACCACCCAACCTATAATTGTCCCACAACTGGGCAAAGGCCTCTTCTCACTTATAGAAGGACGAGCATTAATCCCCATGCTTGCTCAAGATGTATTAGAGATTTCAGACTACATATCAACTTATTATTATTAAGCCCCCGCTTAGGTCCCGTGAATGTCGGTTATTTCAGGGCTTTATTGTTTTTGCGCTTAACCACATTTTGTTTTTCTAAAAGTCAAGTACCCTAAATAACAGTAACATCAGCGATCTAGCTTTTTTTCTAGTTTTTACCGTGTAAAGGATACATATATTTTTGTATAGATAGGTAAGTGAAGGTTTTTTCACGATGTTTTTTTTTCGCTAATTTAAAAGAAATTATGTACATAAAAATATAGAAATAGTCACATTGGTACTTCCCGTACGTTGCAAATCTACAATCTCGAGCATGAGAGGCCTCAACCACTAGTCAACCACGACTGAATAGTACTAAAATAGTAGAATACCATAACCGGTATGTTTGCTAAAACTTTTTTACCTTTTTTCTCAGTAAATCCAAAGTTTCGGCTTTTTCTGTTCAACAGGAAAATAATCTCCTGATATCCTTTTTACTCATCATCCGAAAACTTCGTTCACAATACTAAGAACACCGAGATGCCATAAACTTTTTTAAATAAGGAAAAAAACAAATGTTATTTAGAAATCGAATCCGAAGTCACGTACTTCCAATATCATTCGAATACTTTTTATATTTGAAATAATTTTTCCAAGGAGTTTTTAACCTACAAGGCTACACACTCTCTTTAAATTAATGTAGGCTTAGAATATTCATATGCTTATATTTCCTTGATGTAGGAAAAAATATAAAAAATATATGGCAAGGAAGCATCAATTATTTTAGGCTAAAAACACACAGCGCCTTGAGCTGTGTTTGTGAGATAAAAAAATATAAAATACTAGCATTTGCCAGCGACATCGTCCGCGTGAATTTATAACTGTCCGTTTGAAAATTTCCAATCTTTTTTTTAAGACACAACTCAAACCTGTGGAGGATAACGTTGATTTATATTAGCGCAAACATTTCAGAAATGGACCGTTCAAACAAACAAACTCAGCTAAAAAATATTAGTATAGATGCTTCAGATATTTTGTTTTTATCTGTTTGGAACGTAAATACAATAAGAGAACTTACTTTACAAAATTTACTTATAAACCAAAATATTATTGTATTACTACACTGAGACAGCAACCATTATTCTGTAGTCTCATCAAAATAAGATATAAAAATATCCAAAGACTTTCGTGAAATCAAATAAACTACTAAATGTCTGCTACGTTATTCACATACTTGCAAGCAGTTTTTATTCACGTGACTGAAGTTCGAATTTACGTCTTATTTATCGTTTTCTCACTTTCCGGCGACAATAAAAGAAATGGAGGTGTGCATTACGTTTTATGGTGACATCGAAAGTTCGTCAAGGGATTGATAAGTGGCTTTGTATATGGAATGTACACACATGTGAATATTCTGTATTTTTAAACTATGCAGTTGTGTTATTTCGTTGATGTTTAGCGTTTTACCGATTATCGGGGCGATTTTGGACAATTTCTTCTCGCCGACAAAGAAATCTGTCAAAAATCGGTCCGATAATCGGTCGTGTGCGGAGATGCATAATTTTTACAGTACCAATATAATAAAGTTGACGAGTTTTTTTTGTTTGCCGTGCTAATCGAGGGAATTATCAGACTGATTGGAAAGAAATATTTTTGTATATGGTAGCCAAATTCATGAAGAATAGTATACTATTTCTCATGAACTTGGCAGCCCGTTAGTTGTAGCACAGCCTGGCTGTTTGTTACATCAATGCTACGACTAACGGGAGCAGAAAAATAACCAAAGACGAAACTTAAGGCGCTGGTGAAAAAAACCCCGCGGATGACGTCACGGCTAAAAGCTAGTCGAAAATATGTGATTATGTTAAACAGAAAATAAATAACAAAATAAATAATGTACGCATTGTTTACCCTCGGTTTCTCGAACGGAAAATTTATGTAATAAATATTCAATGGTTAACTGAATTATCAACGACCAATCACAGCAGTTTACGCGCGCTTTTCACATTAATTTTGCGTTCATTTTTATTTGGAATCGGGGGGTATATTATAATACTCGTAAATACCCATTTCCAACCAGTACTTATGTACCTGCTATCTATATTTCCTACTATCCTACTAACATTATAAATGCGAAAGTTTGTGGGGATGGATGGATATTTGTTACTCTTTCACGCTTAAACGGCTGAACGGATTTGGATGAAATTTAGCACTGAGATAGATTGTAGTGTAGTGTGAAATAATACATACGATACTTTTTATCCCGGAAAAATGTACGGTTCCCGTAGGATAATAATTAAGTATCTTCGACGCAGTCGCAGTCGCGGCCAGAAGCTATTATGTTACAAAACTGAAGAGTTTGTTCGTTTCTCTGTTTGCACACGCACACGCACACGCTAATTTCTGGAACTACTACCTATTATATATTTTGAATATTCTTTATTACCAAAAACATTAGAGATTATACGAAAATTCACGCGGCCGAAGACGCAATCAAAAGCGAGTGATGTAGTTATATGTACCTATCCGTTTCAGTATAAGCAGCTATGTATAGTAAGTTTCCTCTAGGGATGTCCGGAATAATTAAACATGAAGCCACATAAATAAATATAGGTACACCTCCTACATGTCATACGTCCGAGCTCTTTGTTCAGTCAAAATTAAACTATTGAACCTTTTTTTCAGTGTTTCGTTAATTGACCGCCATTTCACACGTGAACCGTGCCATTTTGTAATAGTACGAGAGCCCACGACCAAAATTTTTGTCTCATAGCAATACGGCCAAAACCGCATCAAATCGATAGATACGATTATCCTGAACTCGAAAATACCAATATCAGACATTTTCCGCGTAGCGTTTGATCTGACCGAATTTTCAAAATTGTCAAAAAAAATTACCGAACTGCATCATAGCAATATGTCTGATTTGCAGACTGTAGTTGAATGATAGTTCAGAGATACCGGAAACATATTTTTCAGACGTTAGTGGTGTAGCGCAAACCCGTAAAATCACTTAAAAAAATTAAAAATGAGACAAAAAAAATGTCTCATAGCAATACGTCTGAAAATCTTTTTTATTAGTAAATTTTGGTTATTTGATGCGAACAAAACAATTTTCAGACGGAAATGTGAACGCATTAAATTTAGAGACCGTTTTGAAAATGTTAAAAAATTTTACCGATCGGTATCATAGCAATATGTCTGAAAATTGTTGGACATGATAAAATAAGTTGTCCACATGTGCAAAAAATTTATATCAGACAAATTAAGTGTAGCACCTTCTCTATCAGACAACTTTTCGATACTCAGATATCATTTAAAAATCGTATTGAGGCATCTTGAATTTTCTGTTACAAACCAATGAATACGTTGCGACCCTGAATTTATTAGATGATAATTAACAAAGAATTTACCCGAAACCGTAACATTGAAGTTGAAGGACTGAAATAAATCGCACAAAAGGAAACTGGGATGAAGTTGAAAAAAAGTATATGCTACACTTAAAGCGTCTGAAAACAGGTTTTTGGTAATCATGGCAGCAATACGAAAAGTTGAAAAAAAATAATATCCGTATTGCTATGATGCAGGTCGGCTAAATTTGTTGACATTTTCAAAAATGCGCTCAGGCTATATGCTACGCGCAAAATGTCTGAAAACAAACTTTTTCGTAATACAATTATAAAATCTATGTACATTTTCATTATCAGACGTATTGCTATAATACCGACTGTCTTTTTTTTTTGACACAGCAGAAATGGCCTCCCACGCAGTTGCTACACTTTCGACCGTTACTACACACCTAGTCGGGTTCAGAATCATACAATCTAACGATTTTATAGGGTTTTTGCCGTATTGCTATGAGACATGGTTTTGGTCGTGGGCTCTCGTACTATAAATATATTGCCCACCAGAGAACAATGTAGTGACACAACCGAAATAATTTGTTTTATTTATTCATTCTTTGTGACTGAAACGTTGGTCTAGACATCGTAAGAGCGTTACAGGGTGTTAAGACATAGCATGATAGGGTTATTAGTATTTTAAAAATGTATGAAATAAAATAAAATACTTTTTTTCGTAATAGATCTTATATCTCTTTTTTATGTATGTTGGGATAAAATTGAAGTTATATCTAGGTGTGTAATAAAATTCCAACTTATTACGAGTAATATGTACAGCCATCCATACTAATATCATCTTATGTTATAAATGCGAAAATGAGTAGGTATGTTGACTTGTTTGTAACACTTTCACGGCTAAAGTAATCGATTTTGATGAAATTTGGTACAGACTAAGCTTGAACACCAAGAATGGACATAGACTACTTCTTAATCCGCAACTTCGTCTTCATCCGCGATAACCGACGAAAAAAGCTACTAATACATAAATTCAAAAATGCTGAGAAAACCAGAGGAAAGAGCTATTACTAAGTTATCTATGTATAACACTCCAGTACTCAACAGTACATTCAAATAAATATATATTACATTAGAGCCTCATAAAATGCCCGAGAAACTTCAATATATTGCTCGCGCTCACGCTTCGAACTTAATGAAATCTTACTTTGCTTTCAAATACAGGAAAACCTTAACTTAGTTCTATAAAGAACTTAAAGTACATAACATAATATCCTACATAGCCAGCTTCTGTAAGGAACTTCGTTCGCGGGGAAGTCACGTAGGTATAACATGAAACATACCTTATGACACTAGCAATAGTGTAGTTTTCTATCAGTGAAAGATTTTTTATTATCCGACTAGTATTTTCAGAGATAACCTCTTACAAACAAACAAAGAAAAAACTTTACGTCTTTATGATATTAGTATAGATGTACATTTTCTGGCGCGAGAGTGCGTCGTAGAACAACCAAAAATGCTTCTTTGAATAACGATCCCTTTATGATAGCAGCCGGTCTAAACTGTTAAAATCTCCCTCGGTGATTATAAGTGAAATGAGATTGATGTGAGCAGGTATCTTATCCCAATAGATCTGGTCATTCAACCGAGGGAAAATTTTACAGAATAGCTTTGCTGGACACACGTGGCACCAGTAGCAATACGAAATTGATGACGTCACGAAATAGTACCAACAAAGGACTAACCATTCTATTGTTCACAACTGCGCGCAACAAACAAAATGCGCCGAAAAACATTGCACACAACACAGATGTTGTAACACTATGTACGTCTGTATGACTATGTTTAAATTACGCCGGCTCATAAGCCAAGAAAATCTGGCCAAGATCTTGATCAAATCACTCAATTCGCTTGGCCGCGAGCCAAATACCATAAGCCAGCTGATTTAGTACTATGTCATGAGGTTAGAGCAAATAAGTAATTTCGTCAGATTCCCAATGTCGATATATAAAATCGATATTGTTTGCTGAATGAATAGAGACTAGCCTCGTAAATCTTACTTGTACCTACTTTATGGTGCCTGTAGATTATGGCCAATGTTGGCCACGCATCAAACTCCATTAAAAGGTATAATAACCGGTTTTATGGACCTACTATGTCAATGCAGCGATGGTTGAAGTGTCGCCAACATGGCACATGCTAAAGCCAGGAAATATCAAGTACAAAATATGTCGTGTATTATTTCAATGTATTTTTAAGAACGATGCGTCGCGTCGTAGCTGCAGCTCGTAGCAAGCGTAGCAGAATAATTTGCTACGCGGCTACGAAGCCTACGCTTCGTGATCTTTGTGTTTCGCTGACTTGGTTTCGTGATGTTTCTCATGTTTTTCATAATGGGAAACGAAATAACACAATAGCGAAAAATACGTATTCTTTTCTCAAGACTGTGTCGAGATTATGTTTTTAAAATATTTGTAAGGTCTACAAACGATATTGAAAAATGTGGTTTTGTTCATTTGTCTCCTATATGATATGGCATAACCTACTTAATTACTTAAATGAACATTTCGGTGTAAAATGTGCAAAACAAATAAATATCACCAAAACATTAAACCACTTTTCAACTGAAATTTTTCTTCATTTAAACGAGATGTGTAAATCAATGCAACTCCATACATTCATACAAAATCCGAAGCATAATTACCACAAATGTTCGACTCCATGATATCGCTGTCAATGGAAATATTGAATTAATTTTGTAACACGATAACGGGTGCAATAAATATTCGTTTCCGAACGCGCGATCGAGTCGCGCCTGTTTTATAACCGAACATAAACTTTGCAGTTGGCAACATCGAAAATCAGGCAGTGAATTATGATAGTCGATCACGTATGGCAACATTTATTTTAGAAAGGCTGTAACTATAGTGTGTTTTTTAATCTCAGAGACTGATTTGGCGGCTTCTTACGTCAAACTTGAAAATAGTGTGCTTTATGTCTATGAGCCGAAAGCACATTATTTTTATATTTGACGTATGAAACTGTCAATTTGGTCTACGAGATTAAAAAACACACTATAGGAGATTTACTCCCTTGTGCTTATAATAATATAATGTTTATTATAACAACAATCTGTTATCGGATGGCGGAAAAATTGTTGCACTATTTTTGTTGATTTTTTCAGTTAACGAGCTTATAGTAATTGTTATAGACACAACAATGAAAAATATCGGCATGGCATGAAAATATCGCTTTGAGAAAAAACCGTGCACAGAGAAAAACATACTTTAGACCACTGCGCTAAGTTTTCAATTTCAGATTTCATGTAATGCTTCTTCTGCATACATGGGCGCTTAACTAGTGCTTATTAGGTGCTAGTTAAGCGCGCAGTTATAATGGAAACCGTGCCGTTTCCACCGATGTGTTAATCGGCGCCAACCGACAACCATGACGCATGCTAATGCAAGTTGGCGCAGTGGCTGAGCGATTAGCAGCTACGTTACTTGTCGCGGGTTCGACTATATATGCATATATTCAGGTCCATCGGTAATCGTTTCAGGTGTGGTTGTTAGTGTATATGACTTACCTATTATGTTTATAAAAGCATTAGAGAACTGCCGGCAACTTCCTCCGCGTGCCTTCTTTCAGCCGCTTTATGTTTTATCTTTGGTTACTGCTCTAGTCCCGTGTGTCGTAGCGTAATGTTATATAGCTTTTGTTACTCAGGAATAATGTAGCTATCTATTGATAAAAAAAAATGTTTTAAATCAGTCTAGTAGTTTACCTATTCGTTACAAACAAACAAAAAAATTGTTCCTCTTTATAATATTAGGATTCAAGAGAAATTCCTCGTATGGAGCAAAGTTTATTTAAAAAGAAATTCTAAAACAAGAGCATCTTTATAAACTCGTTCAGTTTAAACCACTAAAGTTTTCCACCATGTCTGAAATTACTAGATTTTAAACCGCATAAAATGAACTGAGTTTAAAAACGCTTATAATGCAAAAACAATAGTTATTCCTCTCAGAATTGAAACAATTACAAAGACTCACAGTCACGAAGTCGGAGTCGTTTTTAAGCGGTTTCTACCTCATGAAACCAAGTGCTAGTGTGCATTAGTACGACTAGGTACCTACTACATTACTACAGAATAGCGTCATTTAGAGCTTTCCGTACTTTTCTTAAGGTTGAATGAATTGCTTTGATTTTATTGCTGTATACGAGTATTATAAACTTTGATTTCTGCCCTTTAGTACCCAATCTAATAATCGCATTGTTGGATCCAATTATCAGTTATTATAACACTTAGACTGAATATTTAGGCAACATGCGTAAATTATCCAATTTTCCAAAAATAAATTTAATATATTCGAATATCTCATAAATGAATTGTGCAAAATATGATTACTATCACCTGAAAAGCTTGAAAATATATTACACAACAAAAAGCATGAGGCCCAAAACGGCACTTATAAACGCCTAACATTTTGTAAGGCTGCGAATTTCTATCAAAAATCCAATTATTCTCAAGTCTTCTATTCACCGTTCAGCCTATTGAAATCGTCACGACATCGTAGATTCGAAAGTAGGCTATTTACTTAACCTGAGGATCGAATAAATAAACGTTATAAACGTTCAAGGTCACTTATATTTTATGACGTCGTAAAAAGGCGTTGGCAAAATACTCTACAAGCTGTAGACATAAGAATAGAACCTTAACGGTTGTCAACTGAGCCTTTTATTCTGCGTCGTAAAAGTTGACTCTCGTCACATTATAATAGGTAATGTGAGTAGAACATGGAGAAAAATGGCGCGCTTCTTTTGTTTTACAATCAAGCAATTTTTTCACATTACATAACATGTTACAAAGTAAGCTCGTTATAGTTTACGTGGAACTTGTTAGAGTATTGCTGTTTGTAATGCTTTTGTAGTTCGTGATAAGGAAAGACATTTATGATCTCTTGTGTCTCCTGGTAGTAGATAACGTTCGGATTAACGAGAATTATTTGTTATATAGGTAACTGTACAAGGAATAGATAATAGTGTGAAACTCGCCTTAAGGTTGTCCTGACATGTAATTTTCTTACACATTGGGTGTAAAAAGACCCTTAGAAAACCGAAAGATAATTTTTTTTCCCATCATCATGACTTTTTTAATGTTCTGGATTTTACCTGGGAACCCTCTGGTTACAGAGTTATTTAAGGTAAAAGTTCCTTTGGTTAGGTTTTTTTTTATGAGAACAAGTTTACAATGTTCTAAGTAAACTTAAAAATCCCCTTGACCCATGCACTGTTGGATGCAACTGCAGCACAATGTTTTGCATGATTCTCACACCAAAAGAAAAACTTATTTCCCAACAATAACTCTAGATCAGTGTGGGTTAGTTTAATGGGCAATATGCGTAGTTAACGAGTTTGTAAAGTGTCTTTTTACTGCCCGTATACGCTATTTTCAGTCGCCATATCATCGGACTAATGCGATGAAACAAAACGAATACAGTACAGACACGGCAGAGGTAGTTTATTGTATCATTGGATGGCAATGCAACTGTAGGTACACATTGGTACAATTGGCCTAACCCTTCGGTGAATACAGGCGTGATGGTGATGGTGTGGATGTTAAGTGGCTACCGCTGCCTGTAGACATTTGCAATACCAGAGGCATCGCACATGCTTTGCCGTGGCATCAGCAAAGTTCGTAAGTCTCATGTGCCTATAATAACATCCGTACACGCACCCGTACCTTTCAAACCAGATTGCAGCAGAAATAGGTATGGCGGTAGTACTTCCCCTGACGTGCTCACTCACAAAATGCTCTACTACTCCTAAAAATACGGAAAAAAATACGAGAAGAGCCGGGCGATTTGCTAGTACATTATACACACGCGTGTGTACTGTATAATGCATGAGTGGAGCTAAAGTATCAAGTATCAACGAGTGGGTTGTGTCGACAGTTCGTGACAAACGTAACAAGTGATGTTGTTTATCGCTTCCTGTGCATCTCTGTACTCCTGGCGGTCTATTCTGTATGAAATCTCTCTAGGTGAATTTAGATGGAGTGAGTTTGTGGTTTGTCACATTACCAACAGCTTACCTCAAGCACGTCTCACGTAAATTCCCCAAGCGTTATTTGTACAGAATAGCATTGCAAGATTTGTTTTGCATTACGATGCCATTTACACGCCAATTTTTTTTTAAAGGAATTTGGACTCAATTATTTGATAGTCAATCGATAAACATTCTTTTATCAAGCGGACGCAGTTGCAGGCAGAAACTATTTCATTTTCCACTACAAATCCATGCCTAACAAAACTCAACTTACTATCACGCTTGTAGTCACCGAAGGGTAAGGCAGAGGTGTACCAATATACACGCACAGTTCGCCGGTATATTTAGGTCCCATGTAATAGGGGGCGAGCCTATTGCCATTAACCGGGCACAAATCCTAACTCCAAGCTGTTACTGAGAATTTCATAGAAAAACCTGCTCGTCCTGGGAAACGAACCCAAGACCTCTAGCGTAGCAATCGCGCTTAGGCCCACTAGGCTAACGAGGCACTCGAGGTAGTTTAAATAATATAATCATTATTATTTGCAACAAAATTGTATACCTAAATTCAATCATTTAAATGGCCCCGTTACGAAATAATAAAGACCCAATTTAGAAATTCAATGAAAAAGATCGCCCGCAATGCTTCCATTCAATAGCCACAAAGGAATAACAACAATATTATTGTTGAATTCAAATCTCTAAAACGGTCTATAGAAAGTTTGCACAAACAGAAAAGTATTATTGAACAGCGGAACAAATATAAAATATAAACGCTGCACAAAGCGGACAAAGAAGGCTTATCTCCCCGCTTTACAAGCACAGTTTTGTTCTTAAATCGACAAGGGCGGGGAAGAATCGAAAAATAATGATTTACGCACTTACTTAGTAAATCACGCACGTTTTCTTGTATTCTGTTTGGGTCAATATTGATTTATTATACGTCGTCTGCCGAGTGCGAATTCGATTTTCAGACTGTGTCATTTGGTTTTCTTTTAAGGAAATCATAGGGTTTTGTTTTACCAAAATAAACTAACCCACGCCACGGCAAAAGTTCTCCAATGTTTTGTGAGTTTGGTTTTTTAGTGCTAATTTGAAATTGATTCTAAGCACATTGACCTGTTTTTGATAAATGGTAATTTACATAACACATTTTACATAATGTATTGGGTAGTCGACACCATCACAAGACACAATTTATCTAAAAAACACTTTATTTTAATCCTGAAAACCCGACACATAACTGTAAACACTCTGAAACCAATTGAATTGACGAATAAATAATGTCACAGTTTGCTATTTTCACACAAATTGTAAAGGGGAATCGCGTTTTGACAGTTCATAAAAAAGTATTTGAATTGATTGGCGGTGGCTAGTACGCAATTAGATTGACATAATTGAGTCTGTGCGTTGCCGAGGTTTGCCAGAAATAAGTTCTATTTTGAGTGGTATTTTCTGGCAATGGAATATTTCCACAAGACTACGTATTTATCAATATTATCTACACCATTGTTTAACTTCAGACGTTAATTTAACACCTGCGGTTGTCAGTTCTAGAAATCTTAAAAGTAATATTTTCGCCTTAAAGAGAAATTGTAATATTATTGTGAGAGCTTTCCTAACTGAATTTATCGGAAACCCACGCATTTCTAGGAAAATAGATTCAAGGAAATAATAGATGCCTGGTGTGGTAAACCTAAGTAAGAACAAAACGTAATAAGAATTAGTCTAAATTGGTTTTTGTTATATTTTTGCAAAAATATCAGGAAAATGTGAACAGGTACAAAAAGAAAAAAATTATGTTTAGGAGGCAATTCTTCTAAATTTTAGGAATGTTCTCAACTCTTAGTCAGAATCTGTCAAAAACTTTTTATTGAAGCCTCTATTAACTTACATTTTTGACATTGATTATCGCTAAGATGAGATTGCGAATAGATTTTGCCTTCTTGACTTTGCATGATACTTGTACTATATTGTTTAAAAAGAAAATGTATTCTCCAGATCGATTCTGGCCACGGCGGCTAATCTTAATGCAAACTAGCGAAGCATGCAGGAGATTATAATAGTGCAGAGTGTGTTCGCAAACACAGATGCACTCCTTCTTCCCTAACTCTGTGTTTATTGTTTAATTCTACATACATACATACCATCACGCCTGTATTCTCCAAAGGCTTAGGCAGTGGTGTACCAATGTACACCCACATTTCGCCAGTATGTTTTAGGTCCAATGTAATAGGGGGCGAACCCATTGCTATTAATCGGGCAAAAATCCTAACTCTGAGTTACTACTGAGAATTTCATAGACAAACCCAATAACACTTTTTGCTCGACCTGGGAATCGAACCCAAGACCTCTAGCGTAGCAGTAATTTAATACTAGTAATAGTTGTTTAATACTAGTAGATATATTTATTTATTTATTATTTATTTATTTCACACTTACAACTATTATCACAAGTTTTAAACCTAATACAATAGCGTAGTTCTAGTTCTTACGAGTATATCTAATACTAGCTGTGCCCCGCGGTTTCACCCGCGTTGTTGATTTTGGTTACTTTTCCGTTCCCATGGCTCATAGTGCGATGTTATGTAGCCTATAATCTGTTATTCTGAGGTACAGGCTACGGAATGCCACGCAGAGTCATTATTTTGCTGCGAAGTTATTTTAAAACTGCGATATCTCCTAAGATATTCATTTAAATTAAATGATGTAAAGGGCAATTTTGTTCAAAATTAAACACATGTGATGAATAACGTATTTATGTTGATAAGGATTAATACTATGTTCATAAAAACACCTTCGCAAATAATGCATTATTTTAAAACAAATTTTCTGACTATAAAAATGGCTATACTGAGTCAACCTTTAAAGTTAGGCATGTACTACCGCGGACTTTTTTTTAGAATATTGTAAGAAGAACAATTCTCTCATGCATTATTTGTGCGTAACTTTAACTGTTTACGCAGCGCACGCAACAAAAGCCCTCGAAAAGAATATTTTTTCCCCGTTTTTGCCACATTTTTCATTGATACTCCGCTCCAATTGGTCGCAGCGTGATGTTATATAGCCTATAGCACTCACGAATAATGTAGCTTTCTACCAGTGAAACAATTTTTAAAATCGGTTCACTACTTTCGGAGATTACCCCCTACATACAAACTTACAAACAAATTCTACCTCTTAATAATATTAGTATAGATAAAAAGTAAAGTAGTAGTAAAGTATTCTTCTTATAAAATCACATGAAACCATAAACAGAATGTTTTGTATAACAGGATTAATTCCGCCGCATCGCATTCAATGCAAAACGCAAAACAACTGAATAGCGTAACTTCTATTTCCCCATAAACATAATGTGCCACTTACGCTACTAACGTATTGCCCAGAATCGTTGTAATTCGTGTTTTTGCCCACAATTCCCCCACTGCGGCGCTATTTGCATTGTGCCCGGATAAATCCCCACTGAAACACATAAAAACACGTAGGTAACATGTTTTGTAATAAATAAAAAAATGTTTGTGCTTCTAAACTGTAGTACCTACACATTGCTTGCTAGTTTGTTTGTCCATTTTTATTGCGCAAGCCATATGGAAACTAGTCCGTAAAAAGAACGAGTTTGCAACCACGCGTTAGTATTTATACTCAATTCATTATATCATTAGATAAATATTGTTCCAACGCTATCGTTATTTCATGATAAATACAAAGTAATGTAAAATGCAGTTAGTTAGTAGAAGTGAATTATTTTTACGATATATTCTGATAACAATCTTTATTTGGCCAATTTTTACTAGTATAGAATATACTTACTTACTTGTTTAACGATCATAGAGGGATGAATCTGCGACATACGACGATCTTCACCGAAAATTATACACTTATGGAACTTAAAATTTTGTTCTAGCATAAATCTTCACCATGAGAATTTCTCAAAGAATACCTAATTATAGCGATTCGATTCCCGCACCGAACAAATATTTCTTTGACCTAAAAATAGTTGTACATATACAAACAAAACATTAAAAAAAATACATTTAAGACTAAAATAAAGAGACAAATAAAGATGGAGAAATAACATCTATTGACACAATGCGATGACTATCGCATCAGTGATTAATTTGATGAATGTTCTGGCCCATCAAAATGATCAATCAGCAAGTACCACTTGCAAAATGACATTGGGAAGCCTCAATAATTCAGCATATAAAATTGACAGATGCGATTCCATCTGTCACGCTAATTCTAAGCGGATTATGTGGAACAATGGATTTTGGTACACTGAAACTGAAAACGTACATAAGAGTTGTGCAGATTCCATACAACCTCATTCGCGCTCCAAAAATTTAAACCACTTCGCGTTCGGTTTGTACAGTTTTAGAATTTTGTTTACTCAACGAAAACTATACCTTCCTTTTCGTTTAATAATGCTGAAATTCTGTTGGAATGGTCTGGTCTGCAGTAGTTACAAGATCAACAGGTTGAATTTGAAACAAACTAACTATTTGCCAAACTTTTATTATGCACGTTTTTGCACGTTTGGAACCACTGAATAAAAGAGTGATAAATAAAGGCACTTTACTGATTCGTACTATTTTTGTGTAGTCCGATTTGCAAACGCAGTGATTTCCTTATGACTCGAATGATTGATTTTGTTTTTTTTTACTTGACAGGTATTACAAATATTGGGCAGTAGCGAACGGTAGATCAATATTGGTATACCGTCAAAGGCTTTTCTATACAGACGCTTATTCAGTTCATACCATATGAAAATGTAACGGTATTTTCACAAACTCGTCGATATGACGTATTGATTCAGTGACTGCCGTTTTAAGAGGAGGTACACTGATTCAAAACCGACCTCAAACCTTATAAAGCTATTCCATTTATATGACCCGCTTTGTTGGGCATAGTAATATTTTTGTTTCCGACCTTTCAGTCTCGGTGGCCAATCTCAATGGAGATTAGCCTAGTATACAAGAGGTAAAAAAGTGCACTAGGGTGTACACGAACACAGATGTAACTCCTCTTCCTTCACTCTCATGGTCCGATGGAATGGCAATCCAATACGACCGGAGCCAGATCAGACGAAGGACCAATGGCTTTATGTGATTTTCGAGACACGGGGATATAACACCACTATGTTCCAAACTCCGAGCGAGAAATTCCTAATGGAAAAACCCAATAACATACCACCACGCCTCAGACCTGAGCCAGAAGGTGCTTAAGTCTCATTTTTTTTCAAATAACTGCAAATTAATTATGTTCTCTTTTTTAATATTTTGTCTCTTTTTTTTTTTTGTTCTCGTGATTAAACCACATAGTTATTTATTTAAATTGTTATAACTACTTTAATAGATAATATCTTACTGTTTGTATGTTCACAGCACAAAATCTATTATAAGTCTAATCGCGAAGACTTGTCATTGGCTTTCTGGCGACTATTGTTTCATTATTTGTTGGTAAGTTTTTTTTACTGACAGACTTCCATGCTGTTGTAAATAAATAAATAAACACTTTGCCCAACCAGATAATCGAACGCAAAACCCCACGATGTCAATGGAGCAGTTAAGCGTCAACTGATAAGAATGTGAACACTTTCTTCTTTGTGCAAAAGCGATGACTTTTCACAGTTACAACTAGGTATATACGTCATGTTAATTGAAGGCACTTCATTAAACCGCTTCGCTGAACCCGTTCCTTTTTTAAACAAGCTGAATTCAGAAATTCTTTTCCTTAGCACTAAATCTCTTCGTTAATTTAGATCTAGGCGCCTTGGAGTCTTTCTAGACGGTAACGATCCTCCAGCAGGGTTCTTTGTAGCCACGGTGCAAGTCACGACATTTTTCTTTAAGATGTACCTAATTTGTCTATAGTACATAGGGCATAGCTACACAAATTTGCATTAAGTGTTAAGATAGAACACGAACCGAAAACCATTTTTTATGTTTGAAATACAATTCTTTGACTCATATTTTTTGGTTGTACTATGCTGTATTTTTTATAAAAGAGTCGAAAAGCGACTGTTTTCTTTATGTATCTAAACATGTGTCTGCTTAATATAGAAAGGAATGCCTTTGTGCCATAATTCACTTTGGTGCATACGTGCATACCTGACGAGTCGAGAAAAACGAGCGCAATAACTTGCGCCCTTTATACGTCGCCCTTGTTCCATGAGCCTTCACGACGCTTTCTAGTACAAGCTTATGAGATTCCTGAATACATTTTCGAACAAATAAGTTTAAACCTAGTCTCTCTCAATGTTTCAGATTTATCTGGTGACCTTACGTTTTTTATTGTGAAATATATGAATTTGTTGAAATTTATTTTGCCTCAGCTACTATTTTTGGACCTGCTTGATGTAACTGACGTTAATTTTCACATCAAACCGATGTGAAGCTTAGAGTTCAAAAACCCGTATGGTCTGAGAACCCAGTGTCAGGCCTTTGACATTATAGCATCTAGCTTATATTTAATTTTGAGGATAGGTAGAAGAATATGTAGTTCAGAAGGTATGATTCAATGTTTTTAATTAATTGACATTCAAGTTCCTTTTATTGGTCTCATTGGAATAAATGATTTACTTTGACTTCGATGAGTACTTGCAAGTATTATTGCTGGCCCATATTTCAGTTATCAGGAACAAAAGGTGCTTTACTCACTTACGGCTAGTTTAGCGTGCTTACAACTAGCAACTGTGTCGCGGGTTCGATTCTCTCACGGAACAAATAATTGTATGGCCTACAAATAGTTGTTCCGGGTCTGGCTGTTTGTGTGTGTGAACTTATGTTTGTAAACGCACCCACGGTACAGGAGAGTGTATGAAGTGTAAAGAAACTTAACAAAACTGAAAGTTACATATTCTTTCTTTCATTGCGGTATTTTTTTTTTGTCTCAAACTATACCTGGATACCTTCTGACAAGGAAGATATTGATGGGCAAAGTTTCAACGTCTTTCAACTAACATAAGTTTTGAATGTTCAAACTAAACTTGAAATTACTCATGTAACATGTAAACACGATGTTTTGTGTGCGTTACCTACATTATATATACGCTACCATATAAACATAGATTTTTACACTAAAAAGAAAAGTCGTTTCCCGACATGAATTTTTGGTCAATAGTACTTAGTTTGATGGGCAGTGAAGCGCCTATCACAACCTGTATATTTGTATATGCAATGAGTTATTTTTATGAATTCAATTTGAATGTAAACAATTCATTGGTTTAGCAACTCTGGGATCTAAGACTGTTATTTCTTCCAAATTCAAATACAAGAAGTTTTATTTATTCCGACCCTTTTTTTGTGCAAATACCTACCACTCTCCCTTTTCTAAGGACACGACTAATTATTTGGCGATTTGTGTCTTTAGTCTGGAAATACGTAAGCACATTTCTTTTACAAGGTCCGTTAAGGAAGTTAATGAATCGAATAATTTGTTACAACGTAAACTACGTTCTATCGACTTTCTTTTCTTTTAAAGCAACGGTACTTTTGCTGACTTGGTAAATTCTTTAACTGTATTTGTAAGTTTGGGAAGGTTAACTCAAAAAGGGAACGAAAAAATTCTTTAAATAATACAAGGCATTTTAAAGGCTGTACAAAGACTTATCACATACTCTTTAACTACACATACTGCCCGTGTCTATCAAACAAAGTATCATTTAGCAAAAAATATTGCAGGGAAACGATTTTTGTTTAATGGTGTAAAAGAACACTATTTAGAACACTGGTACCTAGTGCGCAATGTAAAACATTGTGCATACCTACAGGTTCTGCGGGTTGTTCGAAAGAGATACCGCGCCCCCGGAACGCAAAGGGCACATGAAGGAACATAGACGGGTTTTACGAGTAAGTGTATTTTTATACCCTAATATAAACTTACAAAAAAACTAGATACAAAATGTATTATATAATTTCTACTACAAATCCAATGCCTTAAAAAACTTTTAACACTAATAGTTATCTATTTTCTACTACAAAAACACGATTTCAACAACACCAATACACGCAAAGGTTGTGTTAAAATCAATTGACATTCCCAAATTAAATTTTAACCAGCCACTGTACTAACTCTGGTTTTTCGGCCGGTCGCGTACAAAACCACGGCCTTACACCGAATACAATATAACGAAATTACGTGGATAGAATATAGATTTAATAAATCATAGAATAGAATATTTTCAATAACAACACGTTGGTCAAATATATTTTTTGTTACAGCAATCAAATAACCCGTCTCATTGAGACATTAATAAAAATACCAGCTTATTATTTTTCACATTGCAGGGCAAAGATCTCTTCTCCTACAGAGAAGGCACGAGCATTTAGGTATCACCACGCTTGCTCAAGCCGGATTGGCGATTTTAGACTTATGTTTATCCAAAGAAGAGTTATACATCCAAGTTTCTGGACAATTCAAAAGTAAATGATCTAATTGAAATAAATGCTTTGACTTTGGCTTTCCTTATGAGATTTTTCTTCACCGGTATTAATTACAAGTCACATTATTACTTTCCCGGTATCGAGCCCACTACCTCATGCATGAGAGTCATCTTAACCACCAGCCCTTCACGATATTAATACAATATTTAAATGCTACCTAAATATAGAAAACATTAACCTTCATGAGTCACTCACCCAATAATGTATTACAAACCCTAGATTGTATAAATCGGCCTAATAGCGACAAGGGTCGAGATTCAACGGTCTAAGAAGACATTTCTCTAATAGGTTACACAGTTAGATAGATATGTCACCGGAAAATAACAAGATCCGTAAGTTTATCAATTTACTAGGAAGTTTATAAACTTTCGTAAGATTCTAAACGGGAGATAAATTGTAATATTTTACGACCACATTTTCGTAAATTGATAAACTTACTGAACTCACTCGTAAAATAATAAGTAAGCAGTAACCAAACGCTACGCGCGATCTGATTGGTTGGCTGTCACGTGTCACTTCTCCTTCCTCCTATGGACACAAGCATTGCCACTATGAACATTGACCAATCAGAGAGCAGTGTGTTATTTTACGTATTTCAAAGATCGTATATTTAAAAGAGTTTCTGTGATTGGTCGAACCATATAAAATCTTACGAATAGATATTCGTTAGTTTATAAATTTACCGTATGACGTCGGAAATTGATAAATTTACGAAAATGTGGACGTAAAATATTACAATTTATCTCCCGTTTAGAATCTTACGAAAGTTTATAAACTTCCTAGTAAATTGATAAACTTACGGATCTTGTTATTTTCCGGTGACAGATATACCTTGAAGGCACCTTTTGAAGTCAACCCTTTATTGATGTTCTAATGGAGTATGAGCATAGAATAATCAATTATTTAGCAGAAGCGAAACTGACGCTCTGGGAAATGGGAAATCATCAAATGACTTTTTCTGCTCTGAGTGAGAGGAAGAGGAAGGGATTGTCAGACTCTTACTGACTAAAACCCATACGTGTTCCTCCTAATTCCCTTTGAGTTCCAGAAACGAAAGAAACGGTCAACACAGTCAGGATTGTGATCTTTGACAACACAACCCTTCTTTGTTTGGTTCAATTACAAGTCATATAATATGTTCTCTAAGTTTTTGGCAGCATCAGCGACAAAGGCAAGCATGTAAACACAAGTGTCGCGTCTATAGGTTTGTTGCTCTATGGAACAAGGTCCTAATATCATGCTTTACTCAACCCGTCGAACAATATTAGGTTGAGTAATAATTAATCTGGGGACGAAGTACTCCTTTGAAGAGACTTAGCACCCTGATGTATTTACTTGATCATTAGTTACGTTATGTTAGGATTAAGAGGCTGAATTGAAACGTTAGATTACCTACTAAGGTTCGTCTTAATTAATGGAAGAAAGATGTCTGAATTAGTACCTTCTTTTGGTATACGTGTGAATGATCGTGAATTATTTATTTGCGTCTTCTTTTGTTATCGGTATCTTGAAACAATTGTGAATTCATTAGAATGGTACTCTGTTACTAAGTATATTATACTTACAATAATAAGTAGGAAAGTTTTTTTTTTTTTTCAAAATGTTTTACGTAAGGAAAACTGGACTTATAATTAAGAAGAATAGAAGTCTGAAATCGCCAATCCGCGTTGAGTAAGCGTAGTGATCAATTCTCGTGCCTTCTCTTATGAGGAGAGGCCTTTACTCTGCAGTAGAACAATAATAGGCTGGTATTATTATTTATGTTGATTAAGAACTGTGTGTATTAGGGGTACACTCAAAACAATGACTGTCCTATTATTTATTTCATTAATAAATCTCTGTCGTAATTTGACACATTCGGGGGCGGAATCAGGTCAAGTTACTCACGTAATGGGGTCACACCAACGACATTATTAACAGCTAATAAGGGATATTATGAACCCTTGGATTCGCTACAAATGTCCGTATTCATGAATTGTGAAATAGGTTAATCATAATTTATCTGTTATGTCTACACTATTGTAAATTACCTAGTAAATTGACACAACTATAATTGTTCATTACCTTTTCTGAATAGTAACATTTTGTACATGTTGTGATGGCCCAGTGGTGGCCTTTCATACATGAGATTGCGGTTTCGATACCAAGCGAGTACCAATGTAAGGTTTTCACTTAATTTATACTTTTATACTTAACATCGGAACTCATAGAACGGAGGAAACTTAGACCTAAAATGAATATAAGTCTGAAATCGCCAATCCGCCTTGAGCAAGCAAGGTGATCAATGCTCGCGCCTTCTCTGTATAAAAGGAGGCCTTTGCCCTGCAGTGGGACGATAATAGTCTAATATTATTAATTATATTTTTATATGTATTTTGCTTTGTCAGGACGCAGCAGATACCCACACAATTTTTTAACACCTACCCTGTACCTTTGTGCATACATAAACGTATTTGATTTGCACTGTGGTAACAGAACGTAGAAATCCGCAAAAGTTGACAGCTAACAAATAATTCCAGGGGTGCCAAGAGCTTATATTTACCTACGCACACCTGACACGAAAGAGGTTTATAAATTCACCCCTTAAATATACATACGAGGGAATTGACTTTTTGTGATTTTCTCGTAAACTACTGTCGCAATACCGTCGAATAAGATGACATTCAATTTTTGCGAATGGGGCTTTCGGATTCGGGAGAAGGTATTTATAAAATGTATTGTTTTGGGTGCATTTTATCAAAAAGCTGTTAACCGCTAGAACATGCATAATTTGTTAGTAAATTGTCACTAACTAAATTATTGTGTGGGTTGTCTCATTTTGACAGAACTATAAGTACTCAATTCAAACAAAGATGACTGACATAGGCACGTGCCCACTTAAATCAGTCCCATTTAAAATTGGAACCTAAATCTAATCCAATAAAAGAGATAATGAAACAAAAATACTTCGACGCAACATTTTTTGGACGACACGTCTCGTTGTAGACCTTAATTTTAATTAGGGCAACATTCTAGAGTCGTGTCACTTACCCAAGCCTACGAAAATGTTCAGCGTTGTTATTTAATACCATTATCTGTATTAGTTTAGGGCCCCACTAATATTGTCGTGACACCTGTCTGCTATTACGAAAACATTTGTCAGGTTCAATATTATTCCTCGTTCAGGGCGATTGGATAGGGGCAAATTTTCTTCCAGTATCGGAATGGAAGGGAAACAGTGACAGTAGGTATTGGCTGTTTCTAGTTTGACTTTTAGATTAGTTCATTGTAGTCAGTAGGTGGCTAGAAGTTCTACTTGCGGGTAGTGTCAATTCTACGGAAAATTGGATGTAGGGAAGTAAGTTATGTTCATTGGCTGTTGTGTTGGTTCTCGTTTTGTTAAAAGGTTGGGAATAATTTCTTGGTGAGACACAGATTAGTTAGTCTGTTTCTTGTTTGTAACCTACGTGTTTGTAGATCCACATAAAAAATCTCCTTACAACTATCTTTTGAACATACAATACGAAGCAAATACGGCGCGCATTTCCATATAAATTCATATGTCGAATTTCTTGCATTAAATTATCTGTCGGAATAAAATTTCAGTGCGCGCTCGGTCGTCGTTCTAATACATTGGTGTTTAAGTGTTACAATAAGTCGACTATTTTTAGAGATCCGATTGAGTCCCCTACTGTTCCTTCCTAGCAACGCCCTAAGCCGAGGTCCGTAGTTTCGTACCTTAAGTTTTAAGCCCAATATACATAAATGTCATGTATTAATTAAAACCACAACACCAGCGTGAGATAACTCAGTTCTAATTCATCACGATCTCGCGTCTAGGTGTAAGAACTTCAGCAGGGATCGTCAATCTTATCCGACATTTAATTCCGTCCTCCGGTACTCACTTACGGGAACAATATTGTATTTGTTGCCAAACATAAAAGTTTAGTCGCTCCACATTTTTCTCTTCCAACCCAGAAAGCAAGGACGTACTTAGATAAATTTCATTTGTTTCTGTGTAAATATTATTCGGCTCAGGTCTCCAGTTGAATTGACATCGTTACTCTTGCAACTTAAACCTAGGACGTTCTAGTCTTTTAGTAACAAAGTTTAGGCTGAAAAATGTTGTTGAGAAGATTGGAATGGCTTTGTTCATGCACTTTAGTTTTAGTCTCTTTCTCTGTGACTATTCTTTTTGGTGCACCTATATTCTATACGTATTAATAAACACAAGCTTCTGTCTTACTTCCTATTGTTTTATCAATCACACTAATTAATCCGTGGGCATTTTTTTGGACTTTCTACCCTCGGTTCTGCACCGATAGTAGAAAATCAAGAGTAAAAATTACAAAGTAACATTTAAAATATACTGTTTTAATTATGGACGTTTTAATAGACCCTCTAAACATTTTTGTTTAAAATATAAACAGAGTCCTTATTAGGTTTGTAAGTATTGATAAAGACGACAGCAACGCGAATACTGCCAATCAGTGATGGGAGGAAAAGAATAGTTCATTAGAAACACTCAGTGCAATCTAAGTGCTAAGAGATTTATACTGATCACTCGTCACTAATACCTACTTAGAAGTCTTTTTATAAAGGCGCTTCCTCACCGAGAGCATTCGCCGGTATTATAAAGGTGTGTAGACGAGTATTACGAGCAGTAATGTACCAATCGCAGCGAGCATACAACAACCCCTCCTTGATCGTTGCGAGCACCTTGTTTCCCCCGTACTCAATGCACGAACGCTCGCTGTGTAATATGTTACATTACAACCTGTAACGCTGGCTCGTATCTGCCTTAACAGTTCAGATTTAAGCATTACATCAGAGAGTGAAAAGAACCGAGTATTAAATAGCGCAACCTGTTACGGTACAATTTGAAACATCATAAAATAAAAGCAATTTTAACGATAGAGAAAGAGACACTTTGATTGATTTACATTTATTTACAGCTTCCTATTATTAATCACCGTAAAACTTAGCCTGGTTAAATATTTGGAATCAATCAAAACTTTCTCACGAGAATTAAACATAAACAAAAGAAGTCTTAGATGAATGCTTTGGAAAACTCATAAAACTTTGATTAAGTATAGGAATAACGGAAATCTTTAATAATATTTTAACAATACCATCACACTTGTATTCCCTGAAGGGTTAGGCAGAGGTGTACCAATGTACACCCACAGTTCGCCAGTATGTTTAGGTCCCATGTGATAGGGGGCGAGCCTATTGCCATTAACCAGGCATAAATCCTAACTCCGAGGCTGAAATTATATTATTGAAGCCTGTAATGCTACAGAAAATTAAAACTACAAATAAAAGTGTTGGAATGAGCGGCGGGACAGAGTACGACAGTAAAAGAAGTAAGCTCGAATAGGCACGGTACCTAGTAACCTAGTTTCTTTGTCATCTGCTCCCACAGCTTTTCCTTCCAAGATATTTTATTAAGTTAGTACAAACCTATTTTTTAAAAGTATTAAATAAAATTATGATTAATTAAAAATGTTCTTGCTGTTTAAATCTTGTCAGTTTTTAGGATTCGGATTGCACGTCAGAATGATGCTACTTTTGTGGTCCTAAAATGGTCTTTCTTAGACCAAAGAGAGTCACGTGGTGAGCTGTCGTAGTAATACATCGGCATTGTTTATACACATAGATAAAACAATAGGAAAAATAAAAAATGCTGAATGAATATAGTTAATGAAACTTTATGACCAACCAAGACCATTTTGGGCCCACATTTTAGGGTCTGTACATTGTATACTTACAGAATAACTTTTAATAATGCTACATTTTTAGGTGATGAAAGTACTCATGTATATAAACAATTTTTACCATGTAACCAACTCTGAAATCTTGAAAAATACAGCTGTTCCAAACACTTTTCCGAGATCTACAGGCATACTGCTACTGAAATATAAAAAAAGAACAAAATGCCTCCATTCTCATGTGATTTCCCATTTCCTTTCAGTCTACGTGATTTTCAATTATTCTTTCTATATTCCTACGGAGTGCCTGAATGAAAAGGTCTGAGACAAGGCTTGAAATAATTCAAGAGCCTCGACTCGCAATGTTACACCACATCCTACATCGCCTCGCGTATGTCGTTCCGTCGGAATAAAGCTCCGAATAAAATGGAGACGGAAAACTTGTCATTTATGTATAAGTGAGACTTCGTTGGCTGAATATTTTTAGTGAAATTCAACTTGAAGATATCAACTAGTCTGGGGAGCAATTATGGTTTATGTATATTTTGTTTTCATTTGCACATTGATAAAGTAATAAAAGCGTTATTGTTTTATTATAAAACTATTCAATTTCATCATGCATATCTATTATAATGTGATAAATCTAACAAGTTTTTTGTTTGTTTGTTTGTTTAAAGGCGCTAATCTCTAGAACTCGGTCGAATTGTAAAAATCTTATATATAGCCAGCTTCATGAAGAATAGTACAGGCCTAACATCACGCTACGACCCACGGGATCGAAGCAGTAACCAAAGACGTAATTTTAATTCTGGTGAAAAAACCACGCGAATGAAATCGCGGGCAGAAGCTAGTGCATAAATATTTTGATTATAAAAGCAATGCGTTGAACCACATTAGTACATGATACATAGAAACATGTAGCAACCTACATAATAATATATATGTCGTTTACGAAATTTGAACTTGCACCATAGATCCTTGCAACATGGAGCGAAGATCAAACGGCACCAAAGTTACACAACTACCAAACTTCCACATGTTAACATTCAAACGTCTAGAACTCTAGATCCAATACTCTGACATATCTAGTAATTTAATAGTATGTAGGGACCGACATACCCAATTACAAAATACAAGCTAACTTTTAATTCACTGCGCATATTCCATTAGATAAAAGTACTCGTTAACACAAGCCACTGTTACAAAGGGACCAACTCTGAAATACAAAAAAGAAATCAGCTGTGAAAAAAAAATAGAGAAATGAACTACAGCATGATCAAAATGAATGGAACAGCTGAATTTTTATTTACATTTCAGCTTTCGTCCTATATAAAAGTTGTTTGCATTCACGAGTACTTTCACCCCCTGAAAGATACGTAGTGAATCAAGTCACCCTGTATGCGGAAATAAGTTTGTGCTTTCACCTAGTCGAGGCTTCCGGCGACTGGGACCGCAATTAACTGGGACATTGGTCCGTTGACAGATGCCGGTTCCATTTATTTTTTTTATATTTTTCTTAAGGCGACCACTCATGAATGAATTAAAAAAGAAAATCACTTCTGGTTGACGGTAACTTGTGTTAGACTCAAACGACACTAAAGTGTCTACGTTTGCACATTGCCTAAATGCACTCACAACTTTTAAAATATAATTGAAAGCGATTAAAAATAGCACCATTAAACAAATTCTTTTATAAGTGGCTCTGCAAAGGACGTGGGTGAGACCCGCATGACGCACAGTTCCGTGTCACAGTGCTTTGTTCGTCGTGTTGACATTGTCGCGCTTAAGGCACAGTCGAATACTCACTAATAAACTTGCGAGAATTAAATAATTTATCTATGCAAACTGCTGTAAAACAATAATATTTTTTTCTTCTCATTGTTCTCCAATCGGGAAAGGCAACTAAATTCAAGTCTATTTTTCTCTTGCCAATAACGTTCAAGAGTGCTTTTAATGGTCTAATTTAATTAATTAATTTGACTTTGACTTTGCATTGGCTCATAATGAGGTGAAAGGATTAATCAGTCAGCAAATTGATCGTGCGAATTTGCATTCCAGAAACTTATAAAATATTATTTATTATAACTTTATGCACAAATGTAAAAATACACCGTACAAAGACGGACTTAATGCCTAAGGCAATTACGTGCCTACATATTGACCAGAAAAAGCGTAGGAAGGACCTAGCTACCTTTACTTTATTAACACTCAAAAAATTCGATTTCCTGGACTTTCAAAGATATTGAGTCCCTCTAGAATTAATTAAGAGCAATGATTGATGAGTTTCGAAAACTTCACTTTATTAGAAGAGAAAGGAAAATGAAGAAAATTAATAATTAACTGTTCAGTTCAATGATGATGATTAATTCCTCAGTAGGTTGGAGTCTTGATCATAAAAAAGAGCACCTTAAAATTCTAACTTAGTTTCATGTAAGACCAAAAAGACCAACTGAAAAAGCTGTCCAATTTTACTTGTACAAAACAAATTTGGCCTGGCCTTAATAGAAAGGACTCGTAACTGTAAGTACTAACGCGAAAGGCCCACCGGTGGCAGGCCAGTCCTGTTTCATTTATTCACACAAGTTACACGAACTTGTCACTGGACTCGCAACGATTTGGAAACGCTTGTTATATTCCAGTTTTTATTGAGGAAAAGCTATCGCTGTTACAGTTCTGTGCACTAGGCTGACAGGACGACCGTTTGTGCCAAAATGTTCGTATGTTCCTATTATGAATGGAAAGTAAACAGAAATAGACTGTAGCTTTGTATTTTGAGCAAATAAAACTGGTATCAAAGGGTAGGTAAATAAGTTTGAAATAGGAATATTTTCCAAACTGAAAATATATTTTTTGAAGAAAATGTTTGGGCGTGATTGTTTTTTGTCCGTTTTGATTGGAAAAACCAGTTGAGGAGTTCAATTTCAAAACCCGCCAAAACGATATTTGAACAAAAACATTGTTTCGCTTTGATAAGAAGCGCCATCATTCATTCTTTTTTCTTGGTTTAAAAATTATTATCAAATCCCGCTATAAGCCTAACAAATCACTTTTCAAAAGTAACAGTTTGTTGCAAACAGCGCTAAAAGAGTTCCAGTGCATTTCAAATTCCGCTAAATCCAAATCGACCAATCACAGCACGGCATTTGCTCAACGTAAAACAACAAACAGTATGGCGATTTTATCAACAGAGTGAAGAAGTGCTGTCGGTTTTTTATGTTTTTTATCAAGAAATAATGGATGATTCTACACAATTTGTTACTAAATGTGATCCTACACATGCCAGGAAGAGAAAAAGTGATAAATCAACATGGAAACGTACGACGGAGCAAAAGAAACGGTACGTAAAGTTTTGTATCAAAATACATGTAAATGTGAAGGGGATGGTGTTATGCAAAATTTTATCAAATCTATAGTTTTATTAAAGTAGCAAGTTGTTTTATTAGTTGTAAATTTAATCTGTTCCGGGGGTCAATTTCCTCTCTATTTGTTCTTGCATCCACTTCTGGGGAAACGAAATCGAGATTTTATGTAGGTAGGTATATAATATGTAGCTTACTTACTGTTCATTTTATGTTGTAAAATCCAAGTAATAAAAACTAAATAGGCTTAATTTTTAGGGTTCCGTAGCCGAATGGCAAAAAGCGGAACCCTTATAGTTTCGTCATGTCTGTCTGTCTGTCCGTCCGTATGTCACAGCCATTTTATTCCGATATTATTAGAACTATAGACATGAAACTTGGTAGGTAGATCTATTCTGTGAACCTATTTCTGTTGTTAAGTAAAAAATAATTTAAAATTAAGGGATTCCTCATACATGGAACTGAAACTGAAAATATTTTTTTTTTCATGAAACAGTGGTATCTATAGAAATTTCTTTAAAAGTGACATTGAGGTTTCTAAAACCACTTTCTCATAAAGTCAATCGTTTAAAAAGATATAATATGCTTACAAAGTGGTAAAATGTGTGTTTTTTGCAAATAAGTCTTATATTATCTATAAGTCATTATAAGACTACGTTTCCATTTATGCGAAGTACAATGCTCAAAAATCTCACCCCGAATTTCGGTTTGGTGGTTTCACTACTACGCTCTCCGCTCTACTCCGAGCGAAACGCACCGACCGACCTAATCAATTAAAAATATATTGTTTCAGGTATGAAAGCAAAGGTTTGCCGAAGTTCCCGCAATGCAATCATAACCAAAAATCATTCAGATGCGCGAAATTAACTCGCCAGGATATAAGCAGATTTCACAGGAATTTTTATAAATGTACGACTAAAATTTTTCAAGACCATTTCATATTAAAATATTGTAGCGTAAAAAAAGCTAATAATAAAAAAGAAAACTCTAAAAGAAACATTGCGATTAAATATCATGTTATTGGAAACCACGGTCAAATGATCCCAGTTTGCCAAAGAACGTTTTTGGATGCTCTTCTGGTTAAAAAAGATAGAATTAAGGGTATTATGAGCAGATTTTATAAAAGTGGAGGAAGTCATCCAGTAGAAAAGAGAGGGGGTGATCGAAAATCCCAAAAATACGCGACAAAGAGAGTGTCAGTCGAATGTTTCATTGAAAAACTTAAGTGCCAAGAAAGTCACTACTGTCGCTCAAAAACACAAAGATTATATCTCCCGGCCGAGCTTAATATTAGAAAATTATGGCGGGTCTATAATGCAGAACATCAGACTGATCGTAAGGTTAAGCAATGTTTTTTTCGCAACATATTTAATACGCGTTACAACATTGGTTTTGGTTCCCCGAGAACAGACGTCTGCTCCACATGTACTTCCCTGCAAGAACAATTAAAAGCTGAAAGTGATACAAGAAAACGACATGAACTTATGACTAATAAAAGAATTCACAGATTAAAGTATAAAGCGTTTTATAAAATACTCCAAGAGGAAGATGATACCGTAAAAACTATTACATTCGACTGTCAAAAAAACCAGCCACTACCAAAGCTTCCAGACCAGTCAGCGTATTTTAGTCGTCAGTTAAATTTTTATCATTTTGCTATTGTAGATGGAAATTCTAAGGCTAAATTAAACAAAGAAAATGTTTATTCATATTATTGGAGTGAAGTAGTCCATAAGAAGGGAGGAAATGAAATTGTAAGTGCAGTATATCATTACCTACAACAAGTAACATTCAACGAGAAAATCAAGATCTTACGTGTGGTATGCGACGGATGTTCCGGACAGAATAAGAATACTGCAATGGTTGTTATGTTGGGTAAATGGCTGTATTGTGAAGCACCTAGACATGTAAAAAAAGTTGAAGTAATATACCCTATAGTCGGACATTCGTTCATACCTCCTGACCGTGTGTTTGCTAAAATCGAAAAAGTATTAAAAACCAAAGAAGTTGTAACTTGTCCAGCAGAATACGTCTCTGTGCTTGAAGAAAATGGAACTGTCACAGACCTTTCAACAATACCAGTTTACGACTGGAAGAAAGGTTATGAAACGATTATCAAACCCACTAGTTCATGGCATTTTCCTTTTATGAAATCTAAGCGCTTTTTCTTAACTAGGTCGAAATCTGAGAATGTATTAGTTCAAGGAGAGATTAATTATAAAAGCGAACTCAATGATAAAAAAATAATTACAAAAAAGAATAAAAAAATTACTATGCTTTCTCCACAGTTAATACTAGCAAACACAATTGTACCGATAAAAGCAAAGGTCGATGATGTTGCCAAACTTCTCGAAAAGCATTTCGGGACAGAGTGGAGAAATTTACCTACTTTGGAGTATTACAAAAAAATTGAAGAAAGAATGCAAAGTGTGGATCCAGTAGTCAGTAGCTTCGATAGTGGAAATACTATTGAAGACCATTATTGTGAACATGGTTTTGAGGATGTTGAAACCCATATTTAATATTATTCCTGATCCTTTCTTTCATCTTCCATCCATTATTATGTATCAGTTTTATTAATAAACAATTTTCTTACTTTAACCCGTTTTATTAATTTTCATGATTCTCCATATCTTATTAAATAATGTAAATTGCTTCATTAAAATTTTAGTATTCATGACTGTTGACTGCATAAAACCATCTACGTATAAAATCTGTCAGTTGCAAATCCCGCTAAAACGAACAATGTTTATTTCAAACCCCGCTAAAATCAAATGTATACATCATAATCCGCTAAAACAAAAATATGAATGGTTATTTTTCCGTTATTTTTAATTATTCTCACAGTGAACAAAGTTCTTAAGTATTGCCAGTCTCAATATAAAGCTGTCACTGTTGTTTTTTAAAGATGTTGTTTAGATAATGATTTTTGTAAGGTTTTTTACGTTTTACCGTTATTTAATTAAAAGATTTTTGGCGGGTTTTGAAATTGAACTCCTCAGTTACTCGCCTGGTTTTTTCATGTAGATTCGTCGATAAGCATTATGCATGAATATATGATAGCGTTTAAGCTACCGTCTTATCGTGATGGTAATTACATTCAACATCAGCAGGATAAAATAAATTGTTTTCCGAAGTACCAAAAATACTGTCAATACTTTATTCATCGGAAAATAAGTATTATATCAGAGTTTCGTTTCACTTTACAAAATAATTTCCCAAAATCGTTCACAAGTGAGACTGCATTAAAAAGAGGGGAGTGTTTTGGAAGCATAATACATTTTCTTATTAAATGACAACTGAAGAAATTCGAGAACAGTTGGTGTTGTCACAGCAATTAAGGATTAATCCATCATTCTCATTCCTGCGCATCACGCAGTGAGATTGACCGAAATAATGAGCGCGGAATCTTTTGCCAGATTTTGTTACGGAAAGCGATTTTTTTTCGCTTTTCAGCTTAATATTTTTCTTGGGTTGAAATTGTCGCAATGCCAGTGGGTTGGGTAATAGAAATATTATTACTGTCTTGAAAAACTTGACCCCGATAGCCAACAATGTTGAAATAACCAGAATAACCAACAATATTTAAAAGCATTTAAAAGTATTTAAAAAATATATATTGACAGCTTGAGATAATTAAATTACCAACGCGCTTAAAATTACTGGAAATGTCCCTTTACATATGTATGTATGAAGTTTCTTCTTATTCCTTTCACAGAAATTTATACTGCATTGCGAAAGTCATCCTGTACGAAGTTTTTTATTTTCACCATTCAAAGAAGGACTGACATTATATTATATTTACTTAACAACTCACAGCAAATATATGAACTCTGTTTCTATCAGCCTGGCCAGGAGTCGAGACCCTTAACTTTCGTCTCAACTTATTTTTCATTTACACAAATAGAACTGTCTAGAACATACAAACACCGACGATTGTAATTAAAAACAAACTAAAAGTTTCATTAATACAATGCAGTTTGTTTATTCAGGAATACTGCAGGAGTCATGCCTGGTTTAGACACGTTGTTTGAACAGCATGACTATCTTTTTTATTTACAGAAATTCGGTTAGTTTTAGAAGTTTTTATATTATACTAGCTTTTGGGTGTGATTTTGTCCGCGTGGGAGTTAAAGACCCGTACATTCACCCCGTAACGCCTTCTACCTAAAAACTGTCTACAAAATTTTAAGCTTAAATACGAGTATGTTTGGTTTTTTTTTCAGATTTCATATGACCTTTCTCTTTCATGAAAATAGAATTATTATGAGTTTACATCAACATAATTTAAGTATGGATACACATAAAAAAAAACTTTAATTAACCAAGTACACACTCTAGTTTCCAACCAATCTTGATAATTAACAAAAATATAGGTTTCTTGTGCATTCAATAATTCTTGTAAAAAAATCCCGGTAATAAATTCAAACCAGACTACAACTCACTTAAAGCACACAGTGTACACATGCATTACATCACGGTAACATTTACAGGTGTGCAATGCAACTTGTACCTAAGCGCAAAACTAATATAACAAGCTCAAAAACTGAGAGATTGCAAAGCCTCTAATTAAATGGCAAAGTTTTTCATCGCACGCGCTTTCAACTGAGAACTAAAGCAAAGCCGGTAGTGAAACCGTTCGTTATAAATTACTAGCTTTTGCCAGCGACTTTGTCCACGTAAAAGTTGGAATTTATGCCACGGGAATGTAAAAAGATCATAATTACGTGCTAAGCCAGATTGTCTATCCGTACGCTCTATTTTAATCAAATCCATTCAAGAATTGCGGAGTGTTTGATTAACAAACATTCGCACATCCAAACATACATCCACTCATATTTACGAGTAAAATTAGTAGGAAGTAGGATTACTGGGAACCTACATGGTAACTGTCGGAGTTCATTATGAGAGTCATCTCATAATGAACTCCGACAGTTCTTTTGAAAAGGAAGTAAGTAGGAAATAACGTATGTGAACAAGTTTTAGTAGTCATATTACTCTAAAAGTCGGATGAACTATCAAATTTGACGCGGAAGAAGTCGCGAGCAGAAGCTAAAAAAAAAGAAATTCTAGATCTGGAAGCCGACCCCAACATAGTTGGGAAAATGCTGAGCAGATGATGATATAATTAACCACTATATTTTTCTATGCATGATATATTGTCTCCTATAACTGAAGAAGCAGAAACCAATTGTACCGATCGTCATGAATCTGTGTACTTACATTTTATTTAAGATACTATATAAATAAATAAAAAACAGCTTTTCTCAAACACAACAATAATCAAGAAGCTCTATCAAGGTCCCCGACGCACGATTTATAAACGAAGCAACGACGATCACACGACACTACTTGATTGATAACACCAGTCAGGAACTTGGCCGGGATCTGCCAAGTGCCAGCCAATTGTGACTGTAGCGGAAAATGTAATTTTAAATTTGCTCCGTGGTTAATTTAACGGTCTAGTTGGAGTTTATGCATAACTTACTGTCGCTGAGTTTGATTTAGTTGCTAATTTGGAAGGTTTTAGATTGATTTCGTCTGTTTTAGAGGCTTTGCCGCTGACATGGCGGACCCATTATTTTGTTTTTGGTTTACGCAAAGATTTGATTAAAATAACTTGCTAGTCAGCACAAGGCTTAACTGATTTCGTCCGTGATGTTCAAGACATACTTAAAAAAGTACATATGCCTTGAAAAAGTCACATTGGTACTTGCCAAGTTTCGTACCTACTACCTTATACACGAGAAGCAAGCGCTTTTATTATTAGGCCATTATGCCAGTCTGGTATCAGCTGTGGTGAGACTCAAAATGACAGGTGTACCATAGTGAATTAAATTGTACCAATTGCCAAACAAATATACCTAAAAAGTACTACTATTGTACCTAGCGATAAAAAATCTGTACCACCTACAAGTTAATGGTTTATTACTTTAAAAAAAAACCGCTCATGAGACTAACGAGGACACATACGGTCTTTTAACCGAGGAACATAAACTAGATCACTAAATTTCGTCCGCCGAAGCATTTCCACACATTTAAGAGGCATGCACTTACCGATGTGTCCGCCGGGACAATATATTGTTCTTGTGGCCCGAGGAAATGCATACTATGTGATTCAGGAGACCTGACTCGGGATATTATCTGTCCCAGAGCTAAGTCGTTAGTAACTACCAGTATCTAATAGTCTTATAGAAGCTCTAAAATACTTCAAAATTACTATCAGAAAACAGATATAAGAATTGATACAACTAGATTCATTAGTTTTAATTTTTTGTGACGTTCAAAAGTGCCTTTTAATGGTCTAATTGAAATAAATGATTTGACTTTGACTTTGACTTTGATAAGAATAAGAATAATTTATTGGTTCATTGTTACATGACAAAACAAGCTTGAAAGTATGGTATGCTATTATAAGATATTATGTAAAAAATTATTTATAGATATGTTATAAAATGTACGGCGGACCCCAAACTAGGCAGCGTTTGTATCTTGGGGCCCCTTATATAATGATATAATATTGATATTGGTATAAGCGTCGTAACGGCTAATCCTAGTATGGGGTCTAGGGATCAAAAACTTTGTAGTAAGTACATTTAGTACAATTTTTATTTAAATAAATAATTATTATTACTGAAATAATTTCAAGCGGTCACTCTTGACGCAGTGGCTGATCAATTGTCCGATGCACTGCGTGTCGCAAGTTCGATTCCTGCACGGACGGATATGTATAAAAAACTACTAGTATTTATTTCGGGTCTGGTTATTTGTAACACAACTCACATAAGAGTTTATTATATTCGTCAACGGTCACACAATACAAGAGGAATTACGAGTGTGGAACAATGTTTCAAAAAATATTTATATTTTTTTAGATTGGTCCTTGTGAAGGTTTGCGTTATTCTATTCGTCGCTGGTAACAACACGGGCAACGTTAAATAAATAAAGAGTTTCAAACCAAAATTTGTCGTGGTCGTATAAATTAATCTTGTCAGGTCTCGTGTGCTATATATCAGAATGAGTGTGTCGTAATACACCGCATTACGCGTCGTTTGTACGCGGTTTGTCTGACTGGCTGCCATTTTGGCCGTATGCTACACACTATTCGTTTTATTACGTTTGAATTACGAATGATGTCATCAATTTATTTGATTTTGACATTTCAATTTTTTTTAGCAAACAGTTTTTCTCTGTTTGCTGAATTAACGAGGTTGGTTTTAATGTTGTTTTTTTTGCGAATAAGTAGGTGGCCCGCTTGATGGCCATGTGCATGTACAAGGATCGCAGTGCGTATGGATTCCAAAGGCTAAGCTGCAAGTTTCTCATATTATATTTAAAACAAAATAGCTATACCTATAAAAAAAATCACTAGTATACGTATTACCTACCTACTTAATTAATCTATTGAAAGTCAATGTCAAATCATTTATATCAATTACACCAAAACGTACTATTGAACGTTATTCACAAGAAAAGAAAGAGAAGAAAGAAAATAATAATGTGAAAAAAATAAACTATGGAAGCTAGTATTACAACAACGTAGTTTTACACAAGCAATAGTTCACTATTGCTAGTTTAAAACTTCGTTATAAGTATGTGCCTAATTTCAAAGGAAAATGTAAAGTATTTCGCAAATGTTGAAAGAGTTAATTACGAGAAATTCTTGTTCGGGGTCTAATGCTACACATTTTGTTTTTAAACGCTGAAGCAGAAACACGACGGTACCGTCATTTCTCTGCTTCCATTTTCAAATGTACGTAGAAATCATTCAACACACTAAAACAAAAGAACGCAGAACCTTAGAATGTTCCTGTTGTGATTCGTATTAAAAACAATTCACGTAGGTACCTGAGATTTGACGCTTATATTATTATTAAATCAAATATACTCTTTGAGCTATTTATAAGAAAACACTATTCTGTGGCGCGAATAGGTTCAACATAATATCCTTATTCCGTATCTCGCAAACCACTGGCACGTCGTAAAAGCCGTCTCCTCGACGTACGTATTCGTATATTACGAGCAATCCGCCCCCAAGAGAATATTTTTCGTATATTTGCAAATTCTCGTATCAATAATACCGAATTCCGTTCGGATCTCGGGAATTGAGTGGAAGGATTTCTTTTGATGTACAAATTTTTGACAAACTAAACGTTCTGGCCCGTTTGTGATATCACCTGGGGCGCCAGGCGACATTTCTTTGAATTAGGTAGCTAGGGACGTGATGATGCTATTTCTAGCTGGTTTGTAAAGGTGATTTTTAGTACTTATTGCCAATTTTATTTCTAAGGTAAACACGTACACGACGTTTTGAATGCTTTGTATCTTTACTTCAGTAACTAGCTTTCGAAAGTTTTTTTATTGATCCTATGTATCACAGTCCTAGAAAATTTTGAATGATAATGCATAAGAAGTTGTAAAGTTTGTTTTGTTGTTTGTCTGATAACAATCAAGTTTTTCATTGATAGAAAACTATTTTTATGTGGAGTGCCATTGGTTGTCTTATGCCTCATGAATGCCCTCCATTTGGGGTGAACGGATTTATGTCGGACTTTCACCGACTGACCACCCCACCGGTTCCTCCTGTTATCATAAGTCAGGAGCTCGGTACGAATACCGGTCGAACTTGACGCATGGTCTGACACCTGAAATTCACGCGGACGAAGACGTGAGCAATAAATAGAAATAATTAGCAATAAATAGAGACATATGTGTAATATTTTTTAATGATCCGTTTATTGTTTAAGTAGAACATGTTGAGTGAAAGGCGACTAACAAAAGGGATATTTATATAGCAGATGTAAGTGGCAACGCCGGGCGGGAACGCCCTAGAAAGACCAACCCTGACCTTGTTGGTGAAGTTTTTCAGCATGGTCGAGTGCGCAGTAGGTACCTACTTGTAACCGGCGTGCTTGTATGACCAGATGTATGAATGTGGACGAGGCGAAAGGATTATGTAAGGATCATAGCAGGTGGTGGTCTGTGATTTCTGCCTACCCCCATGAGAAAAAGACATGAGTTTATGTATGTAGAACATGTTGTGGATCATCAATAATCGATCAAAATTCTCACGCAACTGTATATAAATCACACATCCTAAAGCCACATCATAAATTTACCAGTAGGTACCTAACACCCAGATGCAAGCGCAAGCGACTTTACTGAATCGAACTAATTTACGCCAATTTGTTGGGGCATTCAAACCCAGCCATTATTAATCGAGTTGTCCTGAAATCAATGAGGCCGACCATTTTGCTCACAGTTCAACTAGTAATGGGTAATAGTTAAATTGTTCTAATTTCGCCGATTTATCACTAGGTATTTATAGATTTCGCCTATAGAAAGTAGATAATAATATACATACTAATATAGATATTCCAAAACTCCGAATGGTTCCATTAAACTGGCATTTGCTTATGAAAATGCAGATTTCCCCGGGATTATGCAAACTATACTTGACCCATACCGGTTGATAAAATTTTGGACTTCTGACTACCCGTAATGTATATCAAAGTTCTACGAATGACAGCCGGGACCAACGGCATTGACGTGCTTTCCGAAACACTGGATGTCACACCACCAACTTCTAAATTCCGGGGTGACACTGAAATTCACTGGAAACCAAACGCAGAACAGAAACCCAGATCAACGGCCATCATTCGGTGTTCATGACCAAGGAAGTAAGTGAAATAAATAGGTACCTACTGCATTTTCTCATGAATATAGCCATCGATCCTAAATCCGTTTCCATCCAATACCTGCAACAGTAATACCGTCGAATAATCTCTCGAGATTAGATCATACGATCGCATTAACAGTGTAATAAATTTTAACGATAACATCACGACCAAACTCAATGCTCATTGGCTGGAATTTACTTAATGTTTGGTTTTAATTTGATATGGCTGGCATTTCAAATATTTCAAATATAGGCAGAGGGGGGAGTTAGGGGGTCTCCAACGAAAATCAAAGCAAAATTAATGTGACGCTAACTGCTATAATTAGTGGTTGATAATTCAGTCAACTAATCACGGCAGCTTACGCGCGCTTGAAAATTTATGGCATTAATTTTTCGCCCAAGAAGCAGAGGGTTAAGACTTTATGTTTTAATATTCTGATTTGATATGTTTGTACCCGTAAAACTCGAAAAGTAGTAGTTGGATTGACTTGTTTTTTTTTATGCAGCATTGCATTAAAATATGAGAGTGTTTTATATGCCTTTTAATCAGACTGAGCCACAGCGAGGCTGGCCGGGTTTAGGTTGTTTAATTTTTTGCAGTTAAATGCAATTGCGATGAATACTCTGCAGATTGTAGACCTTGCTTTGTTTGGTGTCATTGAATGCCAATCAAGCTGACGGCCCACCTGATGTTAAATGGTGACCGCTACCTATAGACATCCGCAATACCAGAGGCTTTGCAAATGCGTTGCTATCCCAGAAACAAAGTTGAAATATCTCATATGCCTGTAATTACACCAGCACCCAAACCCTTCAAACCGGAACGCTACTTTGAGGCAGAAATAGATATATTTCGTCGGACGAGCTCCTTTACAAATAGCACTACTACTACGAAAAATGTGTGATGTCGGAAAACGTCCAGCGACATTGCGACGGATCCAAGCCAAGATGGCGGGATGAGTTTGACGCTTACGGGCAGGATTGGTCTAGTGCCTAAAGATAGAGTGAATTTGAAAGCTTAAACGGAGGCATTTGCCCTGTAGTAGGACAACATAGGCTAAAATAAAAATTAAATAATGTCCAATTTAAATTGTATTGCCTTTTTCCTAAATCTATCAATTTAGAAACCTAATTTTATCCAATATGCTAATTTAATGACCGTTACTTTGCCAAACATAATTAATACTTCAAACATGATCAAAGTAACCTGTTCAAATGGGTAATGTTTGCAAAGTAATCTAGATAAGAATATATAGTCGGAATAAGTAGAACATAGCCGACTAAGTGCGTACTGTAATCCCATCAATTATTCTGATTCCATATCAGCTCCGAATCAAATGACCGACGATACCCCCTAGACTTCAATAGACCTGTGAATACTAATCTAGACCTAGAATCAGGTACTTGAATCCATGGTAAACAGAAAACTATACTTTTGCTGACCATAATTTATACGTCATTATTTTGTTTGAGATCCTAAAAAAATTTTTTTAAAAATTAAATACCTTACAAAATGTAGCCAACAGAAATAAGCCAAATTAATTAATTCAACTATAAAATTACATTTTTACCCTTACGTAAAGTAAATTCATTTCGTTGTCTTATTTAAATTCCTTGTTTTAGCCTTTTACCCTTGGCCTAGGTGAAATGGAATACTGAAACATTATTCCCGGTCTGTTAGGCAAAGGCCCCTCTGTTATTGTCATCAATACAGCTGGAAGATATTTAAATACTCTGCCTGCCCTTGCTAACATTCATAGACCCAAGCAGTAATGTGAAAAATTCCAACCATTCTTTTGTACTCACCTCCTGAATAGTGGCGGGAGGAAGTAAGGTTTTAAGTAAGTGTTTTTTTTATAATTTCTGCAGACGCACTGTTTTTTTTTTTAGTTTTATCTTTTAGCTAGTATTATATTTTCACAATATATATAACAAAAAAAGACAGAATAGGAAAAAATCATCACATCATTAATCCGGATCATGTTTTTTATTAGTTAACTAGCTAAACCTCGCAATTTCATCTGCGTTAAGTAACGTTTTTGGTCACTGCTCTGCCGTAGTGTGTCGTAGTGTGATGTTATATGTCCATAACCTTCCTCCGACATAATTTTATCAAATTGGACAAATAGTTCTTGAAATTAACGCGCTCAAGCAAACACAACAAACTCTTCAGCTTTATTAATATACAAATTAATAAATAATTAAATTAAATTTATTAATTTTACAAGAATTAATAAGTAAAAGTCGACTTAATGATGATTTTCATGCATTATACATTTTTATAAACCATGTAGATATACTACAAGATATACCTTCAATCCTTTAGTTCAAAATCAATTAGTGCGAACATAGGAAGCGCATACCAAAATATGCAGATCAAACCAACTATTGCAAACAACTTCGACATTGATCTACTGCAAATTAACTACAATTTCACGAACGTGAATACTGGCATGTAGGTAATATAATGAACCTAAGGAGATATTAATTGATCTTTAAATACGCGCAGCATAGATTGAACTAATATTAGAACATACCTACTTACACCGATATAGAATTTAATACTAATTTACCCGTTTAATATGTAACTACTAAGTACCTAATTAAAGACAAGACGATCCTGCCTAATTGAATTTAGTTTCCGTCGTTATTAGACGGTTTTAGTGACGAATAGACTAATTAGTACATTGATACTTCAGCCTACAACAGACGAGAGTCAACCAACATCTTATATTTTCTCTTTGCAAAAATAGAAGAAAAAACATCTTGATATATTTTATATATATATATACCATCACGCCTGTATTCCCCGAAGGGTTATGCAGAGGTGTACCAATGTACACCCACAGTTCGCCGGTATATTTAGGTCCCATGTAATGGGAGCGAGCCTATTGCCATTAACCGGGCACAAATCCAAACTCCGAGCTGCTACTGAGAATTTCATAGAAAAACCCAATAACACTTTTTGCTCGACCTGGTAATCGAACCCGGGACCCCTTGCACAGCAGTCGAACTTGCGACCACGAGACCAACGGGGCAGTTGATATATTTTAATCTAATAATAAACAATTAGAAGGTATTAAACCAATTCCGTTGCATAGAACCAACCTCCACTAACTAAGTACGAGAATTTAAGATTCAATAAAACGTATAATTTGTTACTCTAAAGGTTTTCACCCTTTTAATGTCGAGAATAAAACATTTCAACATCTGACCAAGCAGAGGACTTAACGGGGGTGCTACGTTCCGATTTATAGTCCATAAAACGTTTCAACAAGCTGCAGGGGTTGCGCCGTTGTGACATTTATAGTTAGTCACTCCCCAGAGACCTACCTCTTGTAATCTTTGATATTCCTAGTTTCGTTCGTTAACCTCGATCGAAGTCGGAATATGAATCGTGTTAAAAATTAATCTAAAAGAATCGTTGTGGGCAGTTGTTGGAGTTAGTAAAAGTAATTTATCTGTGTGTGTGTTTGTCTGTTTGTGTGTGTATCTGTCTACTTCATTTGTTTTTTTCATTCATTTTGTCAACTGTAGGAATTATGCTCTTGTATTAATACTAGTGGCAAAAGTAGTCAGTCACAACCGTGTTAAAAATTGTGTATTCTTAATTTTTATAATAACCTTTCGCTATAATTATGAAAAATACCTGCCTGCATACGTTTTCATTTCTAAGAACTACGCTGTAATGTAAAATGCCTACATAGCTACATGTTCATGTCCAACGTGGATTACATTAAAATGTTTTACCATGGAACGAAAAACTCGAAGTTCGTTTAAATTCCTGGCATCCCTTAGTAACCCGCAAACTTGATGTGATTAAATAAATTAAAACGTAACATTAACGTACGTATAAAAGGATCCTTAAAAGCGGGGACTCTTAAATTGACCTCCTTTTTATTGCTTCCTTATTTTAGGATTCGAAATTAAAAACCTTGTGTATACCCAACTGATAAACGAACATAAAAAATGTATTAAGAAACATTTCGACCGGAAATTCTTAACATCCATAGGATCATGAAATTTTCAGTAATAAAAAAATATATTAAAGTCCGCATTAGTCCGTTGTAAAATTTTATCTGTCGACTTCTCCCGATCTCCTTGTTGCCATAAAATTTATAAGACTTTCTGACTTCCATGTTATTGCTAGAGAATCCTGTTGAACTTTTGTGTTGAAAATGTCGGAAATCACAGTGCTATATCGCTTAAACGTAGGAAATAAAAATACATAGTCCGTGATATCGTTCTACTACGTACCTTTACCCGTGTAGAAAGGCTATTCCAGACATTTATATGTCTAGAAAGAACGGACGCGAAAGCTCAGCGAATAACATTGGCCTGAAACTAGCCTTTTCGGAAATTACATGCGAAACAATGTTAAGCATTGTTGTTCATCTTTATATAGTATAAATAAACTCGCTTCGCTGTACGCTTAAATCTTTTAGGCTGCGTTTCCACTATAGACATGCGAGGCTGCGTAGCGGGGGGGATGTGGGTGAAACTAACCAGTAAAAGCGCTAACTTAACCCAAGTTAAAAAATTATGCGATTTAATATGTTCTTTTTATACACATCGCTCGCTACGTATTTCCGTTTATTTCTGGTGACACCGCGGGGTATCCTACTTATCCTTATCCCTACTTAATATTTGTTAATATTAACATTTCAAATGCGAAACTTTGTGAGGATGGATGTTACTCTTTCACGCTTAAATGGCTGAACGGATTTGGATGGATCTGCGGCACTGAGGCAGATTGTAGTGTGGACTAACACATAGGGTACTTTTTTACTCGGAAAAATGTACGGTTCCCTTGGTACAATATATCAAATTTGACGCGTACGAAGCCGCGGGCAGAAGGTAGTTAGTGATAAATCTAAAATAAACCAGCTTTGATTGTTTAAAGCTGATTAATTTAAGATCTATTCAAAGGATACGTTCTGAATGTATATTGTAATGTTATTTCTGGATATTAATGTAACACATTTGGCATTGTTTGTTAGACGTAATTAATTTAATTATTGAGAGATCGTGAGTCTAAACTAAGCTCAATTTATAATCTTATTTAATACCACAATATTGGAACTAACGAGAGCTATTAACAACATTTTGTGATGCCAGTCGCTCACTTTTACCAATTTAAAACATTCAAAATCTAGTCACAATCTTACCTCAGCGACAATCAATGTCAAAAACCGAAGGTAAATTGGAGCCAATTGTGACAGATTGAGACTGATTACAATCCTTCCTGAAAGATTAGAATTGCCCCCCGGGTAGTGACATAAATAATTTATATCTCCTTTGTTAGTAAGTTTATGAATTCACGTCATCCTCTCACGTATTCCTTCAGAAGAGCGACCCGACTGAGATGAACCAAGTTGGCGGTTACTGCATTATTGATTGAAGTAGTTTCGAGGTAGTTGCCGCCTTTCGGAAACAAAGTAACCTGTCACGTATCTTTGCGGATTAACACAGTGCACAATGCTGGAACTTCTGAGAATAAGTTTTGTTATAAATAGAGTAGGGAAAAGTTTGCTGATTGTTCATGTGATTGTCAGACGATTAATGGAATAGGTAGCTAACTTCATGCACAGTATTGTCGGGTTTCTATTGTGTACCGTACTGTAATCTATGGAACGAGATTACGGTAATGGGGTATTCAATCTACCCGACTGGAACACACTTTAAATAAATATTTCGTGAATTGAGCTAATTAAGAGAGTACTTTAATTTTGTTCTTTATTTTGTGTGTCTACGCACCCGATATGGGCAGCTTACTTTCGGAGCGGAAAAAAATCTGGGGTAGTTTATGTGTGTGTTAGTCCCAGGATTCTGGGATGATTCTGGATTATGGTTAAGAACCAAGGGAACAAAGAACCAAAGGCCTACACCGTGTCTTTTTTTTTGCCAATTTTGTGGCAATAAAAAACTACAAACTAGACAAAAGCTGCCGACTTCCAAAGCTAAAGTTACTTTTCAGTTTTTAGTTTTTGAAGGCGGTTTTCGTTTTAGTAAATAAGGTTTTTATTGATGTTTACGCTCAAAATTTTAGAAATCTCTTTATGTAAATGTTTATAGGGGTTCATTCTATAACAGTCACCCATTGAGATACAGATTCTTATTTGAAAACAGATCTTCAAAACAGCATAAAGAAATAAATACACCGAAATTATAGAAATGCAATAAATAAACTCGAAATAAGTGTTATTTCGTTCCACCATCTGAGCATTCGTATTAACACCTAATTCGTAACAATACGTTACGGCCTACAAAGATAAGTGGCAAAGGTGAAAAATATGTTTTTTATTCGTCTCTCTTTGTGTTCTGTTGGGGGCTTGGGGGATGCGGAAGGCGCTAATGAAATGGCTCGATGCTCCTGTGTTGTCGACTGTACATAATATATCACCGGAGTAACGATATTAACTTGATTTTCTTTGAGTGTCTGTTGGTTTTATTTTTCGTTTCGTGGAATTGAATTGTTTTAAATAGGGTCGTGTTTCGTTCCTACCTAATGCTCTTGAAACAGTCATTGTAATTTACATACATTACATAATGTTTTCGTGCATAAATTTCGGAACTATCACATCTAATCAGTACTTATTAACTCCATAATCGTGTCGGGTTAGTTTTTGTTAAGGAGCTAATTTATACACAATTTTTAATTAGGTACCTACTCAGTTTGTATTTTGAGTATTTTTTCCGCCAGAGAAATTGTTTTAATTGAATAAACAAAAAAAAAACAAATTCATAAAATATTCATTTATTATTTACTTTGCGTGTTTGGTAGGTACATGTATCTTATCATGTATGTTATTGAGTTGTTTGAAATAGGATCTTGTTTGATTCTGTGTGTATACATAATAAAGTAGTCGAAACAGTAGAGGAAATGTTGACATAATCACCACGGTTTGTAAACGGATCAGTAATCATAGTAAGATGTTAACAAGTCGGAAGATGCTGTTTATTTATTTAATATACAAGGTGTTATGATAAACGAGGGGGACTTACTTTAGGGGTGCGTGGTACTCGTGAAAATGAACAAATTTTACTAAAGGATCAACCTTAAAATCACGAAAAAAAATCAACTGTATCATTTCCATACAATCATACATCGCATAACTCGACAATATGTAAGGAACGGCAGATTTTTTTTTCTTAATTTTAAGTTTGATTTAATAGTGATAGTGATTTTTATTCATAAACACTGCACTCCCATAAAGTATGTCCCTTGTTTAAACTAACACCTTGTTTATTTATTAAGGTTTGCTTCAGCTGTATAAGTACATTTGATCTTAAGAACACAATATCAGTCTCAGACTTACACTGTCGTCAGTCACTGGCAAACAGCGTGTCTAGAAATTAGATAACACACAAACAGACACAACAGTACAGAGTAAAAGAAATAAGAGAAGAAATATTATTTTTGAAACTAGGATTATTCAAGTACATCATTTAAAATAATAACTACTTTATAAAGATAACCTCTTGACGTTTTTTGGGCATAATAAAACTTAATTTTTGCACGTTTTTAACAAATTAAAATAGAATTACCATTCAATACACAAGCTCAAAAAGATAAAATCAAACTGGACCCAATTATAACTAAAACAGTCATCATTTTCAAAATCTCCACACGAGTAGATAAAAACTTCAAAACGACTTTTCTGAATAGAAGATTAAGCATCTATTATCCATTTGAAGGGAAAGCGACTTAACTAAACAAGTTGAATACGGTACAAAGCTAAGCTCAAACAGTCCCGACTTTATTAGGCAACAATGGGACAAACAAGTCAGAATACCCTCCACCACAATAGCCATCCGGTGGGCTTAGGACAGCAACACAAACCCGACATTAGCATTCACAAATTGAGATAATAATGTACTAAAGACGAGTTTCTTTAATTCACTAAAACGCCAAACGCCAGATGTACTGTATTTAAAGGCGTATTTGGAAACGTAACGATGTTGAATAAGAGTCAAATTGACATTTTAATTTTTGGTGTTTGCGTTTTGGGCTACAGATTAGTGAATGGACGTCATCTCTTCTTAAATTAAAACCGAAATTTTGACAACGGTCTGCAGAATTTTAACCCAGTAACTGGGTTGCGTAGTGCGGGTTAGCCTGGACGGTACGCGCTCTAATTTATTAATACTCCGTGTCTGACTAGCAACCATCTGTAAATACGGCTTTTGCATAATTGGTAAAGGCTATGTAACGTACAGGAGATTACAGGACGAGAGTATGGAGGCAATTTCTTTCACTCATAAATCAAATCAAAATCAACATTCGTCATGTAATCTGTAATCTTTTCCAAATAAATTGTTGATAAAATTATTATTTGGCTGAGTAAAAAAAACTTAACTGTTTTTAATATTTTTTTAACTTCCAACCAAAAACGATGAAGCTAAAACATTGGTTTACTAAGTGAACATTTCAGAAATTCTGTTCACTTTATATAGACACAGAAAATCACCCTAATAGTCCCTAAGGGCTTAAGTAGACTTACTTTTTACCTTATTTAAATAAGTCTAAGCCTCCGTACTCTTTGAACATTTTCGTGCATAATTTTTCGGAACATTGTCACATCTATTAAAGACTCTATAATCACATCGGGTTAGTTTTTGCTTAAGAAATAATTTAAATGTAAATTTTATATTTTTAATTAAGTATTCGGTTGTATTTTGCGTAGTTCTTACGTCAAAGAATGTATTAATCTACATTTAATATAAAATGCAATATTTACCTACGTATTATACCATAAGACCAACTGCCAACTGCCAATTGCCTCGTTGGCCTAGTGGTCCTAAGCACGACTGCTACGCTAGAGGTCTTGGGTTCGATTCCCAGGTCGAGCAAAAAGTGTTATTTGTTTTTTTTTTGTGAAATTCTCAGTAGCAGCTCGGAGTTTGGATTTGTGCCCGGTTAATAATAATAATATAATATAATATAATCGCCCCCTATTACATGGGACCTAAAAAAACATACCGGCGAAGTGTGGGTGTACATTGGTATACCTCTGCCTAACCCTTACAAAGGAATACAGGCGTGATGGTATGGATGTTATTATAACATACCTACACAAAAAATATTATCCGTACTAATATTATAAATGCGAAAGTAACTCTGTCTGTCTGTCTGTCTGTCTCTTCTTCACGCCTAAACCACTGAACCCATTTCAATGAATTTGGTACAGATATAGTGTGGGACCCGAGAAAGGACATAGGATAGTTTTCATCCCGGAAATCCCCCGGGAACGGGAACTATTAATCCACGCGGACGAAGTCGCAGGCAAAAGCTAGTACGCTATAAAAATTAAAACTAAAACAAAGCGGCAACAAATCCAGCAAAACATGGCTTCTAATTGTTCACACCTTGTTTAATAAAATCAATCACATAAATAGATTTAATTAAGATTTATATCTGTTTTTTACTAAAACTCTTTATAAAAAAAACATCTTGTTTATGTGCGTGCCCCTGAACATCGTCAATAGATACTACTTTTCGAACGACGCCATAAAAAACTTTACTCAAACACGTAAAGGTAAATGATCCGTATCTGAGTAAGTATAAGGTACACTATAACTTACCATAAAGGGAATAGTAGCGTTCGAAAACATATTTACTTAAGATATTTTCAGTAAACACTCGAATGAACCTTACGTGTATCTATTGCCTAATGAAAAGTTATTTACTGCTGCATACAGGATGATATTGCGGAACCCCAAACCATTTGATTGGTTGAAACTTGTTTTCAGTGATACTTGAGTCTTGAGATATGTACCGTAATGTTGGCTATGAACTCTTGCAAGACTGAGTGGATTCACGTTGTCAACAGTTGAGATAAAGTTGAAATATTCCAACTCTGCGATTTCAGGTAACTTGAAACTTATAAGTCTTATAACACACTAGATTCGTTACGTTGTCGGTTAAAAGTTCCTGTTGTTTAACAAAATCAGTAGAGACAGAGGAACGAAAAAGACATTCCCGTTGTCCTCAAATAGGGTGGTGAGAATTTACGTTTACACACACAACTTGTTTTCATAATTATTAATCTCTTCTCTCACTCAAAAACAAAACAGAATTATAATGAGTGTAAATAAGACACTTTTAATAAAGCCGATTTTTTTTTTGGAACCACGCTCTGAATCCTTCTGGTTACGAAGGTATTGGAGGTCAAAGTTACAATATTTTATATTGGTTTACGAAAATATAATTTTAAATCATGTAATTAAGCCACGATTCTTTCAATAATTTAGTTTTCCAGCAATGTTTTTTGCCAAATAATAATAAGTTTAATCGGCAATATATTCATAGTTAACGGCTACGTGATGTGTCTTGTTACACCCCATAGTATTAGACAACATATATCTTGCCAACCTTTATTTATTTTGTAAAAACACCAGGAAACCCAACTATTGCTTCGACCGGCCACATTTTTCACGTTCCGTGTCGATTTCCGGCAATTTTGTACCCGGATAGTTTACAATGGACGGTGGAGTACTTAAATCATTGGTACTGTTTTAAGCAAGTTTTGATTGTTTGAGTTATGAAATGGAAAACACTTTTTTGATTGACTTATGTTTGTAGTTTGCAAGGATTGGTATACATTGTAAAAGGACATCGTAACGAAGACTTTTCACATGGATTCAGTGAATTGGTCAGGATAAAAACATAAACAAGGTTGATTTTAAAAAAATGGTGTTCCGTACATTTTGACCGTTTAGGTGTTTCACTTGTGTATGGAACGCTAATTCTTTTTTATTGAGTCGCTAATATCCGAGGAAGAATTTGATCACGAGGGCATCGGAATCATGAACTGAATCCATAGTCAAAATCTTCGTTACGATATCTTTTCCACCGGTTATTGTATTGAAGTCAATATTATTAAGTAGTTAATACCCATATATTGTACTCAAACTAAAATTATCCTTTGTATGTATAAATCCAGAATATATTCTATCTGCGTGCTAAATCATTAAGCTAAACATAACTATCTAAAGATAAAATAAATCAATCGAGTTTGGCACATTACGACCATACATCTCGGTTAATCTGGCCACAATATACACAAATCCTATTATCTAGCACAAACCGCTTCAAAACTTAATTCTGTCCAAAATAAGCGAACAACAGATAATCTCAGTAGTGTGACTTCGCAAACCTATTGTCCCTTAGAGACGGGCCTACATCTAGGGTTACCAACCGACCGGATTTGTCCTGATTTGGCCGGATTTTTGGCCTCTCATACCGTTAAGGTAGACGTGTTCTTCTGTGGAGGCTAAACTAATCGGCAAACAGAAAGTATGACGGCCTCAGACGAGGTAGAGCAACGATACGAGTAGACCGGCTGGATGATGGTAGACAGGATCAGGACAACCCTAACTGCTTAATAGACTGATAATGATGAAATCGACAGAACTTTTAGCAACTTATCCACCATTTTGTCTTTCCGCGTTTCGAAATGATAACCCTATAAGTACACGACGGAATTCTGATCTTGTCCGTCAAAGTGGCCTGTAATTTATGAACGAGTCTATTAAGCCCGCCCGTAATTAAGTCCAGATCCTAGGCAAGTAATGTTAGCTTTGGGACGAATATTTTGAAACGTGTCGCCGTTTCATAAATAGTGTGACAGTTTGGGACGAATAAAGCGAGATCTTTATGGGTTACATTTAATTTTGTTAGTGAATGGAGAGCTTAAATGTTGCCTGGTCTCTGTGTAAACTCAGTTGGTTAAAGTAAGAAAATATATAATATTTTGATTAGGTTCATCAAATGCAATTGAAGGTCCAAAGAAAAAAATAATCATTTTAAAATTACACTACCTTTTTTAAATCCCAGCGAAATCTTTATAAAATAGTTCAGCAAACAATTTCTTACCTACGTTACGCTTTTAAAAAACCTCAACATTAGCAGTCCTGAAAAAGTTTTGAAGTACTTTTCAATATTGGCGAAAATCGAAGGGTTTTAGATTTGGTCCAAATTATTACGGCCATAGGGCAGATGATGAGAGATCTATCAGAGGAAATGTTGCCATACATTATACATTGTTAATAACACAAAGCAATTGCCTTATCACGGCGCCTATCCGCCATGTTTGCTCATCCCCGGCCCCCGTCATCAATCCTGGCGATCATCATTATTTGTAGCGAGCGACGGGGAAGGCCCATTTCATTGAGTGCGTTATCCTTGCTGGGAAATGTACATTCGACACACACAAGTACTGTAAACACCAGTGTACATGCGATTTCATTTGCGAATGGACTTTCCAATTAACTGCGAATAACTCTTAAATATTTGGTTCACCGATTTGTAAAAGGCCACGATAGACACATAATCCAATATTCATTCTGCTTTTATTTATATAACTTTTTGTGCTACGTTGTAATACTGATCTTGTTATTCCAGTACACAAGCACAATATAATCTCTGCGTCAGCATCTACACAGCTGACATCCGACGTTCGCGTACGCCAACATGAATTCCGAAGCCGGTCCCAGAAGATTCGAACGAATAAATCAGTCACTTGATTTGTACAGAGATTGCAGAGGTTTTGTCTCCCGAACACTCTGGAAAAATTACCAAGTCAAGTGGAAATGTGACGTATTCGACGAGGGACCCGCAAAAATATGATAAGTCATATTTTGATTAGAACCCTAACACTTACCATTTATATTTGAAATTCCATCGAAACAGAAGTATACGTTTCTATCGAAGTGTTAAACAGGAAATTCAGTCACAATCCGACGGCTCATTTCTATATTTTTGTACGGAACTCTGGAAATCGTTTCCGCTTGAATCTCTTTTAAATGTATGCAGGTCACGTCCTTTGTAAAGCAGGTTAGGGTCTGATAACTAAATCAAATTTATTCGCAAGAACATTCCAAGCGTTGCAGAGTACCCCAAAACTTTTATAAGATGTTTCGAGTGGAATTTGACAACTTTTAATCAGATATGATATGGAGTTTTATGTAAACACGGAATAATATATTTGTGTTCTCGTTGGTTGAAGACTCTCAGTAGGAGTGGAACTGCGGGTACTGATAACAACTTATGCCAAACATACAGACGAAACATTGTAGATAACAGTTTGGTAGACACAGTAACAATATCGAGCCTACAACTTTCTGTATAAAGGGAACGGTTATTAGTTTCGTGTTACGTGTATAATTTGCAAGCGATTGGCTTTTATTAGACACGTCAGTGTAACTTTGTCTGTTAGAGACAGTGATGCATTTAATTGAATAGGATTATTGTTTCTAAAGGTATCTTTGGAAATGAGGTTAGCTTTCTAAGTAAAGGTACTTACCGACCCTACGGTACCTACCTACATAGTCAATGATTCCCTACTTTATTACAAACTAGGTTAAGCCCGCGACATTGTGTGCATCAATGTTGGTTGACTATGGGGCTTTATTATATTTGCGTGAAGCTTTAATTAATTTTCTAAAATATAACTTTTTTGTAGTTACTCCTTATAACATCAGCAATCCGCCAGTGAGAGTCAAAAACAGGCCATTCGTTTCGGAGATTAGCCGGTCCGAACAGATAGATAGCCAGACAAAAATGTTAAAAATAGTTTTTTTGGTGTAAGTACTTAAATCCCATGTAAACATTCATAAATATGCATTTAGTAAGAAGCTCTGATTTTGACATTACAAACAGACATTTTATTTATTCGCATAATTATCTTTATGTTTATTATGATCACATTAATTGGTTTTCCACCACAGTGTGTTATGGCTTCGCGAAATTTAAGATAACCCCTATCCAATGATATTTTAATTAAAAAGTACTATTGTAAAACATGCGAAAAAGTTTCCGACAATTTTATACAAAAACTGTAATAAGCTCGTTAGGTATTCCGCTTTGCTATCTCGAATTAATTCCAAGCACGATGCAATTTCGAGGAGCCTCCATGATCGAGTGGTGCAATAGTCCGTGCAACGGGAATTGTTCTAAGTATTTTAATATCAGAAAAACAATGGGAACATTTTAATGTTGCTACGTGGGAATTAAAATAAAAACTGGCTTTTAAGCGATTGGCACACTGCCCCTCATGGGGCTACACGGAGCGTAGTGCGTATTCTTACGTTGTTTACAAGTATCTGTGTTTGTATAGAAAAGAATGAAGAGCGCAGTGTTCCGTCGCCACGAAGCACGGAGCGTGGCGCGGGGCAGCGAATCACCTTACGAAATTAAGTCAAAGTTACAATCAAAGCATATATTTAAACTGCGAAAAAGTTATTGGATTGTCGAAATATAATCTGATTCCCATCATAGCCCATTATATTATATATTATTGTACGACTATCTACTAGTTCACTTAATTGCACAAAGTTACAATAGGACCACGTCACGAGGTTCAATGCTAACAATCTAAATGCCGATCCACCGCATCTATATTCATCACTCCATAACATCTCAGATGTGAGCGTCACGTAGCCGTATTATAGTAGACTCCACCACGAGACACGAGAGTTAAGTACAGTGTACGTAGCCTAGGCAGATAGCCCGCAGCCACCTTGTGATAGCGCAGGCAATTTATTTCTATAATCTTTCTGTGATATGAGATTTTCAACAGATTTTCTAAAATGCTGACACCGGCAACGCCTTCTCTTTGGATTGCAATGGCGCGTGGATGATAGGAAACCATTTTCTATAGGGTCAATAACCGTTTTCAAATAATCAAAACTTTTATTTTAACTCTAAATACCGAATAAATGGCTTGCCAAAAACTATTTCATTTTTGAATAATTTATCTGAAGGCCAATTCGCAATAAAAACGTTTAAAGTCTAGTCACAATTTCATCTCAACGACAATATTATTAAAAAAATAGGTAAATTAAAGGTATTTTTTTACAAATGGAGACCGAGATTAGAATGCGAACGTACCAAAAAATATGAAAATTGCCAAACTGGTCAATAGTATCTATGCAAAGTTGGTACTAACAGCAAACATTAAATCTCTCCAGAATTGCTGCCACGATATTTTATGAGTAAATCTTTGCAAAGCAATAAAGCAGAACAGAGTTTGTGACCTGATAAAACCAGAAGCTAGCCAGCGACAGTGTAATGTGGGTCAAGATAAAACAAAACTATTTATTTAATCATATGAAAGGTTTGCTTGCCACGTTTATTTTCGCCCACTATTGCGCGACCCTTTTTTGTAATCTGACAAAATGTTTATCGATCTTTATAATCCTTTCAGAGACTGAAGGTGAATAATTTAATTTAATTCATGATATTCTAATAACAAAAACCCATTTAACGGAATCGGAAGTCTTTTTGTAGCTGTGACTAATTATGAAAAATAGTAAATATACGTAAAAGTAAAGTATAGTATATAAAGTATAGTATATAAATATAGTATGTAAAAGTTTTGTCACTTTGCTTTGACTTTGCTTTGTTAATAATATGTTAAAAATAGTACCCATATGTCGAATCGAGGGCGAATCTTCAGTCTTCAGTCTTTGGTATTACAAGGTATTGGTTTACAATGGCTTTACTTTAGATACCTTTACAATTTCTACATTTCAATCTCCTACATAATATATAAACAGAACAACCAAATGAACGTGTCCTTAAATGCAAAACCGTGAACGTTTTAGCAATTTACCAGCAATGACGTACCCACAATACGTTGACGGTTGCATCTGTTCAACTTAATAGCCACTTAAATTCAGCAGCAAAATTATGAACTGTCCGCGAATAACTAGCGTGGACATAACATTGTGTTACGTGCGACAGTGACATAATAATATTAGGTGGTTTTGTGAGATTTGTACAATTTAGATTAAACTAGCTTCTTTCAGCGAATTCGTCCGCGTCACATACTATCACGCCTATATTCCCCGAAGGGTTAGGCAGAGGTGTACCAATGTACACCCACAGTTCGCCGGTATGTTTTTAGATCCCATGTAATAGGGGGCGAGCCTATCATCCGCGTCATTTTAGCGGGATACTGCCTATCGTATGTGCTTTTCTAGAATATAATTTACTTTTGTGCTAAATTTCATCCATCCAAACTTTCGAATTTTCTTATAAAGATTGAAAGTTTGTCTCTATTGAAGATAAACATCGACTGGATCCGGTCACGACACCCAATCTAGGTGGGGACTAGCCAAATACGGAAGAGATATTTTAGTGCGCAAACACAGGTGCACTTCCTCTTTTCTCACTCTCATAGTCCGATGGCACAGCAACCCAACACAACCGGGGAAGAGATCAAATGTAGCACACATGCTTTTCGAAGCACGGTGATGCACCAAACTCCGTGCGACTACATAGAAATCTAGAATGGGAATCAAACCTAAAACCCCATGCACAGCGACCACGAACCAACGGGGTAGTCTCAACTCTGTATGTCAACGAAAATCCATGATTTTTAAAGTAAGATATTTTAGACAAAGCTAGTGATTACGTCAATATCTCATGCACAGTTGGTCATTGGGACAGACTATATAAAAACAGAACACAGCCATAACATATACAGAGGTTCTCGACAAAAGATTGCATCAATCTACAGGATAAGCTTCTGATAAATATAGAAACTATGAGGGGTGTCCGGCTTCGAGTGAGTCACAGTAAGTCCTTGGTTTATAGCACTGTAGGTAAACCACCAGCCAACCATAAGACTCTTGAGTTTCGAAAAGTGGCTTGTCAAGTCGTACCGTGCCATCATTTGTATGGAACTTGGCATTTAAAAAACATACATTTACCATTTGATTACTTACTGCAGTGCTACCCATAAACTGTATTAGGTGCTCATTTATTTCCAGGCCTCTATTTTCTGAACCATAGAACAACGGGGTCAAGTACTGGCAACCAAAAATATGCGGATCAGCGTTTATTCGAATTTCAAACGCTAGAAGCAGGCAAGCTGCCAACTGCACTGTTTGTTTGATCGCGACAATTGCACAACCACGGCATTTCATAATACCAAGGCCTTATAAATCCGGAGCAATAAGTCATTTTCACAACTTTTTACGTCGAAATGTCAGCAGGCAATTTGTGAGACTTGTTTTGTGTGCGTCGTGATGCTCACGGCATGCGATTTATGAAACTGCACGTTAAAAACTACCGGCTTTCTATTGCATTGGACCTGCACCTTATTGCAAAGAGTGAGAGATCATTTTCCATTGTTTTAAAATTCGTAGGTTTATTCCACAAGCAATATACCGGGAGCTGAATAACGGTCGGGTTGTCTGCGATTTATGCTTGGCGAAATCTGTTATTGGGATCCGGCATAATAGACACTATTTATTACTTTAAGTAGGTGTTTAAGTCGTGCGATGTTTGTTTGTCTTGCCGGGATAGGCTCTAAGTGCTATATTTGGGTATAACTTAAGTTTTTCAAATCTGAAATCACTGAAATAAAAATGAACCATTTCGTTACAGGGAATAGGTATTATAATAAGTCCTAAAATCGTCTTTGGCAGGTAATTTCTTTATAATTTAATGTAGGTACTCTAGGATTAGGTACATTGATCACAAACCTTGATAATAATAATAATATATAAATCTAAAAAAATGATAAATTTCGTGCATCAGAACAGCTTATCACCCATTTATTCAGTTCTGTCTAATAAATATAAATGCTATTTATCAACAAACTTCGAAATGATTACATCAAAATACTTTGAAACATACAATTTTTAAGATTGCCGCCGAGATTTAACGAGCCCAGATTACCATTTTTATTTATGACCTTATCCTGGGAAGGTATTACAGATAAATAAATTCACGTTTATGGAGTAAGATCAAACAATAAACATAAAATTCAAACGAGGTGTTTAAGTCTTCACAAGTATTTTCAGCGCAATCTCATAGAGCCAATTTATAACGTACCATCACGCTTGCATTCCCCGAAGGGTTAGGCAGAGATGTACCAATGTACACCCTCAGTTCGAGGGTATGTTTACTTCCCATGTATAGGGGTTGAGCCTACTGTCATTAACCGAGCAAAAATTCTAACTCCGAGCTGGTACTGAGAATTTCATAATAAAAACCAATTACACTTTTTGCTCGACCTGGGAATCGAACCCAAAACATCTAGTATTAAGACTACTAGGCTTATGAGGCAGTCATATAAATTATTTAAAATTATGTTCCACGAAAAGTATCATGCAATGATTAATGTTACATTTTATCAATATTTTGCTAACCATATAATTTACACACTTAAACGTAGGTAAAAAAGGTACGTAGGTAAAAGGGACTAGTTTTCAAAAGAGCAAGTACACATACCTTTCTAAATACATGGCTCTATCTAATCTAGGCTTAGGTCATAAGTAATTTTTTTTAATCACATCATCATCATCAACTTGACTGCTTCTCACACATTTCTCCCATGAAAAGAAAACTAGAACGTCATTCCATTTTTGAATAAATAAACAATACATGCCAAAGGCGTTAACTTAAACCATTCCATTTTGCAGCAATAAAGAGAACCTTATCGCCTTTCCAAATAAAATCGGCAACATATATTTTACAAAGAACATTTGGAGCTGTAAAGCTAAATTAATTGTGATAAAAATCAGATAGTCGGGAACCACGTCACGTAAGGGTTGAAAAGGGTATTTCCGGGACTTCGCCGGTGTCCCATGTCTCGTAAGACACCTCTTTCGTATTATTTCAGAACCCCCACTTGTCGTCTTCACCTTAACGTGGCTATAACTTTGGGATATTTTAATTACGACGCATTTATTTACTGGTACAGTTGTTTGTGATAGGATTAATTACAATGCGAGGTCATTAGGTTTTACTTTTAATTTATATCGACTAAAACATGATCGAACGTGTGTTTGAGACTTTTTTTAAAGTTTAAGTCTAGTAAAGTTTGGCAGCTGCCATCATGTACATCTGTTTCTGATCCAAATAAACGATTTAATTTTATTTTATTTTTTATTTTATAAATAACATAACATCAGCCAGTGCACAGGTGCAGAGGTGTATTTATAGATTTGCTTTTGTTTTTTTAGACGAACGTCTGTTATGATCTAACAAAATCAAGGACGTTACCTACTTAAGTATCGAGCAAATCTGTAGGCACCTCAATTTTTAAGTTCCGTATAGTATCAGTGCTGGCATAAATTGTACTAATAAGTTACTCTAAAAGCAATTACTTACCCAAAAGCCGTGTAGCATGCATATATTTAACCTAAACCAGCCTCAAGCACCGCATACATGTGTCTTCTACCAATCACGGCATTCTGAAAGCGTTCTTTGGCGAAATTCATTCAGTTTTCGGATCAGATAAAGCCGAGACACTGACAAATGGTCGGCCGAACGGAACGGTCGTCGCTCGCGCCCATGCTTACGGGATCCAGCCTTCCCCATAAATCTACTTCGAAAAACTCAAATTAATCTTACTAGGGGATGTTTAGCTATCACCCTAAGATTCCCGAGGCCCCCCTAAAGTCACCGTTCGAAGGGAGATTTATTGAATGAAATTGAAAAGTGTCTCGATAATCTGTTAAGGATTACTTAGTTTGAATTCGTAATAGCTGCTGAGGGGCCGTGGGTATTCAGGTAAAAAAACCTCCTAAATAAACAATATACCAATTCTACGAAATATTTTGCACGGTTATAGAGTCTTAACCAGTGGTACCTTGATAAAAAATGATTTTGAAAAACCATGTTCGTATGCTATCATTACATAATGTTTTATATTGGGACAAACTTTCGGAAATCACGCCATAGCTCTTGATAATAAAGCACGAATACAAAGACAGAAACTACAAGCTCCGCTTTTATCGTATTCTGAAACAATTCGCCTATAAATTTATCTACACTTACAAGTAATATAATGTACACTTCACAATAACTTAAGTGTGAACACAACACAGTGATAATGTCAAAGTTACGAACTTATGACATGGGCAAAGTTACAACACCTTACTGACTTTGCCGGGTGGTTCACGTAAACTTCCATAAAGTTGTAAAAGTAAATTATGTATAATTATTAACTTTATTCCGCTTAGGTGTGCAAAATGTTGTATTAAGTTACTGGCAACACAGAAGTTTTAACGTCTCACTTTGTTTAAAGCAACGATTATCGTCCGGAGTGCCTAGTATGTTTTGATGAATAAGTGATGTTGTATTGTTGTCAACTACGTTCTTAGCAAGTTTGTAACATTACGTTACGTCAGTCTGGCTAATTCACGGAATACTTTGGGGCATTCTGTATAATAATTTATGAAATTATAAGAACTTGGCATAGTCGAAAACAGAAGTTTGTACGGATAAATCAAAACTTTATCCTTTATTCGCGGTTCACCCCTTTTAACCTGTGGGTTATGTAAAAAGTGATATAGGATTGATGACACCCTTATTGTTATTTCAATCATTTATGAAACGGTCATTAAAAACATTGAAGCTAACATTAAGATCGTACTTTGGCTCAAAACAAAACTTTTTGTAGCCACATTCCAAAGAAAATCTCTTACAAATTCATGAAATTCAACATCATATTTAAGATGGCACACGACTTTTAACTGGCATGTTAGTAGCAGTAATAAAAGACTCAATGTTTTATGTCCACTGGGGAAGATCCAAATGAATTATGCATTTCCATTTATACATATTTCATGGCGACTATTTGTCGTTGTAGGAATGTTAAGAGCACTTTCTTTACTGGATGGAGTTGCAGATTCATTTTGTGTTGTTCATTTGGGGACTAATTGTTCTTATTCAAAGCACGTAAAGCCGTTAGTCCAGTGCCTGATCTCTCCTTGGTTGTATCGGATGGCCGTCCCATCGGATTATGAGAATGGAAGAGAGAGTATCTGTGTTGACGCACACGCTGTAATTTCTCCTGCGTACTTGACTAGTCTTCATTGAGAATGGCCGGTAAGTCATTCTTTATTGATTTAGGTCTTTTCATAATAACAGTCCTATAAACATTATTCGTAATTTTGAAACAATCGAACCCTTTTTTTTCCAGAAACCTGAACCTTATTAATTTTCTGAAGAAAATTGGCTAAAAACGAAAAATGAAACCGCTCAATAATTTTAAACATTCGTCACAATACACAAGGTTTAATTATGTTACATCTTAACAAGCAGAGGTGATTGCAGTGACAAGCGATGCAATAAATTTTACTTTAGATACGGTACCTACCATCTTACCAATTTCACGGAGGCGAAGATTTCTGTCGTCGTTAACAGATAAGCCTAAAACACGACGGTATTACTTAAGATGACAGATTTTATTGCTATCTCGCTTTCATTTTTATGACACACAGATTTATTATTCGCGCAATGCCTTGGAAGCCTGCTTATTCATTTCTTGCTTACAATGACTTGACTTCTCGTAGATTCGATTTTATGTTTCGGTAATATATTGTATTAATGTTTTATTTATTAATATCCAACTGCTAAGTAGTGAATCCCACACCACCAGTGAAGTGATCCACGAGGTGGACTATGGACCCGATAAAACTTGCGGTAAATTGCTGGATGCGAATAGCGCAGAACCGTTCATTGTAGCTATCTTTAGGAGACGCCTATGTACAGCAATGGACGTCGTTCGGCTGATATGATGATGATGATGGAGTAGTGAATTGATTCAATAGACAACACATACATAATTTTGGACAAGTATTTATCACAATCAACTATTTCCACTAAACAACCACTAAATAAACAATTTTCTTGAAAGATAACTAAAACCCCTTTCGATCGAGTCACCTTCCAAATAAAAGAAACCAAATCAAAATTTCATCATTCAGATCAATGCTCGTGCCTTCTCTGTACGGGAAGAGGCCTTTGCCCAGTAGTGAGACAGTAATAGCCTGGAATTAATTACTAGCTCTAGACAGACTATTTCATTAAAACAGGTACTCGTTCCAATACCTCACGGGACTCCGACTGTCAAAAGCGAATTTCGTTCAGCCTCTCAATTACGAAGCCATCAACATTACTTAACACCTAAAACTCCACAATCACGTCAAATTCGCTAACCTATCACAAAGTGTTAACACAGGTACCTTAACCAATGCTTTAGTAAGCTCCTTACGTGACTAACACTGCCAACAAGCCGCCTAACTTCAAGTTTAAACAACCTACTGTCTTAAATTCCTGTTGGTGTGTACGTGAGACACACTATTGTAGCGAAATGTAGACTTAGGGTGGTACCATACTGTTGCGGAATTTGTTCGAAAGAGTTATCAGCGGTGCTGGCAAAGAGAAATAGGAGGAACATGGGTAGGTTTTAGTCAGTAAGAGTCTGACACTCCCTTCCGCTCCATTATAACAGCAAAGATCCGCATTGCCATTCAAGTCAGGACTTGAAGTCTTGTGCGATAAAATATTTTTTACTAACTTTGCCCGCGATCTCATCCTCGTGATTTTTCTTACGGATACCTAATATAATAAAAAAAAATATAAATAATAATAAAATAAACAATAAAAAGATTATAATAATAATATTTTTTTTTTTTACATATTTTTATTTATTTATTTTACACATACAATTGTTTTAACAATATTTTATACGATGTAGCCTGTGGCACTCAGCAATAAATAAGATTTCTATCAGTGTTTTTTTGTAATCGGTCCAGTACCTATTTCCTGAGATTACCTCTTAAAAACAATAAACAAACTGTACCTCTTTTTATTTAATATTAGTATGAATAGATAAACATAAGATAAAAAAGGTGACAGCTGGCGGGCGGCGCACTGGCAGCTAACGGTTGGATTTTTTTAGAGTATGGCGGAGCAGTGCTGTTTCATTGAGTAAGGACTATAATGCATACGGAATACTTTTTAAATTAGCCCGTCGGCCTGATTGTTATGCCGATCATTATGATGATGTCAATCTCCCAAAAATAATCAACTGTCATCAGCCGTGATCGACGGCATCGATCGACATCAGTCAACTGTATGTGTGGCAACACCCTTAGCATGTTCTAAGGTTCTAGCAATGCTAAGTAGTTATAGTTTCCTACAATTAATTTTAGTTGTAGACACAATAAATTTCAAGTTTGGCACGATTTGTTAGAAGTTTAGAAGTTGAGCGTATGTGAGTTGACACGCAACGGAAGGATTCAAATTAGAATTTGAGTAAGACGAAGCCAAGTTTGGTGGTGAAGTAGTTTAACGTAATTTGGTACCTATTAGGAAGGTAACGTTTTGTTAATACTTTTACCTGTAGGTGTAGTTATGGATTAATGCTAAGTTCCTATATGCAAAACGATTAGTTTATCTTACCAGCATAACTCCTTTGAATGCTTGATTTGTCATTTGTGAAAATTCTGGTGACAATTTTAAATGTAAGAAATGTCACAAAAATGATGGATATGAACCTGAAAAATAAACTTCGATAATATCGAAAATACAAATCATTTGTTTGTTACTATGGTTATCAAATACCGGTTGGTAAGTTTTAGGAATCGAACTTAAATAAGTAGTAAAAACTGCCCAGATTGTCAATCGTAGAAATCACGTAATTTTAGTGTACCTAAGTATAGGAAATGTAGATTTTGTATCTTAACCGTAGTTATACCGATAAACGGGAAGAAAAGACACAAATATGGAAGAAATTATTTTATTTCCAATTCATACGTACGTAATCGTATGACAGTAAAAGACAAAAGTAATGAAAGGTAATTATATATCAAGTAATCATAAAATTTCAATACAAAGAAAATTATCGGTACTAAAAAAATGTTACTAAAGCCCATGTCTACCAGCAAGCATATTTTAACCACGACTTGGTAACTAACCTTAGCCCACTATGTATGATATTTTTTAATTTAACCTCGTATAAGCAACTAAGTCTGAGTAAAGTTTTTGGCGCATGTGGGCCTTACCTATTTATTTCGTCAATTCAGAAGAACCTTACTTCGGTACTTTAGGTTTCCAATTAATTTTGGTAGCGCTTTGCACTGTTGTTGGCTTACCTTGTTCCCAGGAAGAAACTGTAAACAAAATTTCTGTTTATTATGAAAAGGGTAGTAGACACTATCAATCCACATCCTTTTTATGAACTGTCAAAATGCAATTCCTCCTATAGATTTCGTATGGCAATATGACGTCACTTATTTGCAAACTCAACTTGATTAAATATTTAACAGCATAACTAACTGACTGATTAACTGTTTAACTTTTACTAATTGAGTTGTCAGGGCCAAAATATAGTCTTATAAAGAAGTGGTGTCTTGAAATAGTTGGTAAAAAAATTCTTTATTTTTTTGAGCTTGTATCAATGACGCCCTTTCGATAACCCCACATGCCACAGTTAAGCCACTTCAAAATTTGGACCCCTGTTCCTTACATATAGACCCTGTTTTTTATGATTTAATTACAATTGTTTTCAGACTCTTCCCTGTACTTGTACCATGACAATATTATTTGCCAAATTTCATAGTTCTAGGTTAACGGCAAGTACCCAATCATTTTTGATTCCCTTGAGGCTATCGAAATATGTACATACGTTTTTCGCGTTTTTTGCGTGTTTCGTGTTTTTTTTGCGGCAAAAACGACCGTATCTTTTCACAGCTTCAAGGGACTGTAGGTTTTAATTTCAACTCGACATCTTCACGCGTTCCTGAAATAAATGGTCGTGACAGGCAGACGGACGGACAACCAAGTGTTCAGTTTTTTCATTTTGAGGCACAGAACCCTAAAACTATACATTCAGACGAACATAGAACAATCCCTTTTTTGAATCGTTAAAAATGATGTTGACAGTCATACTATATGTGTTTTAATGCAACGTGTGTATTAATCCGTCATTTTTACTTCCCAGAGGTTAGGAAAGCGCACAAGTGTATTGTAGGCATGCCATTCATAGGATAACTTGGTAAAATTGTTAATACCTGGTGTTATTCTGGCTATATCTGACATGAAAACATTTGGAGGCCGAGGTGCCGCGCAAAGCTCCAGTCTAAAACTTTTGAGTTCCATAGCAGTTGGCATTTCACGGCAACATGGAGCTGTTTTGAAATTCCTGGCTATCAGGCGTCCCACCTTCAAAACAGCCTGTGAAAAGTAAAAATGTTTAAGCTTCGAATAAAGTGAGAACTCGCTTTTTAATGACAAGGTAAAGATTCTGAAGGCCGAAACCCAAAACTTAAATTTAAACTTTAAGAACGTGACTAAAATACAGCTAAATTATGGGCATTTGTGAGTGTGACTGATTGACGCTAAGACGTAACTAAGAGATGCGAACGTTATTAAAAACATGACTTAGGCGCCTCTGATATTCAACTACATGTGTCAGGCCAACCAGCCAAGCTGCTGATGAATTACTTAAAACACTTACAGAACGAGTAGGTAGTGGTAATGCTGGGCGAGCGTAAATTGGCGCCAAACCTAACAAAACGGATAACGGCACGATCATCTTCATGACATTGAAAGGCATTGCGGCTAGTAGCAATTCTGAAAATAATGAAAATTGCGTTATGAGAACTACCGGCGTATGTGAAGACGTTACCTTTGTTAACAAGACAAAGATCGATTTCCACTTACCAGGATACAGTCTGCAACTATACTTAGAGGAAGTTGAGAAAATGGGGTTCACTTTAGGATAAAAGTCTTCTGTCCGTTCCCAAAGTCGCAAAATCTGTCCCTCTTTTGGACCTTCTACATATAACATCACTGTATCTCCCGTATCCAATGCGAATCCTGTCAACAAATCTGCCTTGCTCCCTGTTTGCAACACGGAATCATTTATTTCCGTAATTTGACGTAACAGTGTCATAATAGCGTTATTATCACTAATAAGACAGTACAATCTAGAATATCGCACAGATTCTGACTTAGGTTTGCATCCAACGAGACCGAAAGATAATTCTATCGACATCTGAGCCTCTAGGATAACGCCTGGTTGAATAAATAAATCAGGTTTAACTGAAGATCTCACTGCATTTATATCGTTTGTACAAATTCCTTCTCGCTCCAATGGTACCACTGTTGGTTGAGGGGAATATAACGGAAACTCTCCTCTAACAAATCCATTAATTTTTGTTAGTTCTCTTGCATCAATCTTGGTCTGTGCTATGAGAATATCTACGTCTTGATTAGGCAATGGAGGTGGCAGACCGATGCCGTAGCGAAGATCAGCTTTGTCGTAACCAAAAAATAAAGCCTTTTCATATAACAGAGGAGGGGTCCTTATTCCACGGATCTATAATTACATAATACAAAGTAAACGTAAACACGTATTGTAAAATGATATTGTTTTTATTATTGTAAGAGTGCCTACAAATCACCAAAGCTGCTAGCTCTCACCTGTTGTGTGTTGTAAAGTTTCATTGTCGGTCCACATTCCCTTGCGAGGGCTGTCAAATCACTAAACTTACACTATCTACAGTAAGCTGGTAGGACAATTTTTATATTTAAGTAATGGTGACAGTCACCTTGATTTGCTAGAATGAACACCAGGAAGCTTTGTTGAAAGCACGTAAAGCCGTTGGTCCCGGTTGTCATTCGTATATCTTTGACAGTTGTTACGGATAGTCAGAAGCCAATAAATCTGACAACAAGTCTAACTGGGTTGTGGAGGTCAGATAGGCAGTCGCTCCATGTAAAACACTGGTATTCAGCTGCATCCGGTTAGACTGGAAGCCGACCCCTACGCAGTTGGGAAAAGGCTAAGCAAATGATGAACACCAGGAAGCTTTGTTACAGAGAATTTCGCATAATCGGATTGGAGCGCTGTCGCACCTTCCTTGTCGTACCTATTACTTTCATCGCCCACGCATGGCCCACGTATAAAAAGCTCCAGCTCAAAGCTCACTTGACGACCGTAATAAAAATGTAGTGTGACAGACATAGATGACGCCAGCTTCAAAGCTTTGGTTATGTAGATAAATAAAAGGCAACTGTCTTAATGAACAAAGCAGAAGTTAGAGGAAGGGGAGGGGAGATGTGTTTACCAGGGATAAATTTCAGACACTAAAGTGTAAGACTGCCTCGTCAGTCTAGTGGTCCTAAGTGCGACTGCTACGCTAGAGGTCTTCGGTTCGATTCCCAGGTCGAGCAAAATGGATTTTTCTATGAAATTCTCAGTAGCAGCTCGGAGTTGGAATTTGTGCACGGTTAATGGCAATTGGCTCGCCCCCTGTTACATGAGACCTGAACATACCGGCGAACTGTGGGCGTACATTGATACACCTCTGCCTAACCCTTCAGGGAATACAGGTGTGATGGTATATGTATATGTAAAAGTAGAAGAAGGATTGCTTAAATGACAGCAAGAGCCGGCTGATAACAGCGGGCTCAGAGTAGCCGGATGTCGCATTATATTAGAAAGCAAATGGAGAGGCCTATCTAAAGCTGTGATGATGTGTACCCACTAGCTACTGCCGCGCGACTTCGCCCGCGTGATTTTTTTCACCCGCGATATGTCTTTGGTTACTGCTCCGCTTCCGTGAGTCGTAGCGTGATGTTATATAGCCTATCCTGCTTATTTCTCATGAATCTGGCTATCATATACAAACAGGTATTTTTCAATCTGACTGGAACTATTGGTATACAGGTACAGACACTAGACTGTACTTAATAATTTAGAAAGCTGAAAAGTTTGTTTATTTGCTTGTTTGAGCAAGCAAATCTCAGAAACCTCTGGTCCGATTTGAAAAGATCTTTTTGCGTTAGCGTGTTTATTGAAGAAGCCTATCGATCAACGGGATCGTAGCAGTAATCAAAAACAAAACTTAATGCAAGTAAAACCTCGGGGTATTAAATAAATCAATTAAGTACCTCTAAACGAAAAGGTTCATCTAAAAATATGGCCATAACATCTGATGCCGCATCACTCGACAAAGGTAACGAGTGATGATCATTAAAATCAATTTCAGTTTTAGGTTCTTTTGTTTCTAAGGGTTGCAGCTCTGAATTGTGTTCTTCATCATTGATAGTCCATCTTGTATAAATGTGTGTTAACCTGCAATAGACCGTTCTATCAGATGCACCACGATAAAAGACGAATATTTAATACATTACAAAACAACAACAACAACAATGGCAATAGGCTTGCCCTCTATTATATGGGACTTAAAAACGTACCGGCGAACTGTAGGTATACATAGGTTACACCTCTGCCTAAGCCTTCAGGGGAGACAGGCGTGATGGTATGTTTATGTGTTTTATTACCAAACAAGTAGGTACACCAAATTGTCCTTGTACAACTGGCCATCATCTATGACGGGTGTATGAAGACATTTAAGGAAGTCATGTGTTCTTCCCATCATTGCCACAATGTGAAAGCCTTCTGATTACTGAGATATTATTGAAGGTCTAAATTAGAAAACGCTTTTATGTTTATTTTAACAAAAATAAGTTTTATATACTGTAATTAAACTTCAAATACCCCAACGATGTTTATACGATTCATGCACCCATAAAAACAGTAATTTTCACATCAAAAATGAAAGTATTTTCTTAGGAATAACTTTAGCTCATTATTACTTAGTTTGATAGGGAGTACCTAAGAGTAACGACTATGTGACGGGGCTTGTTTGACCCCTTATGGTAAACGTTGCCAGTGAACAATGAAAAGGCTCCAATTACTATTAATGCTAGCAGAAGAACCAACCAATTTGATAGCCAAGTACTTACAACAGTTATATACACACATTCAGAGTTTCTTTGTCACATAATCGCCAAATATAATAAATAAAAACAATCAATAAAACACAATACGATACGAGAACAGACATTCGCAATACAGAAATCGCAATAAAGCGACCTGAATCGTACCTATGTTGAAAACTACAGACAGCTCGCTCAAAAGCCATGTCTTACTCAAAAACACTCGCTTGAACCGGATTTCTCGGAATAAATATAAACTTATTGCTATTATTTGGCTGACAAAGTCTCTTATAATTCAGTTGGGCAAAGATTATCAAAATTACCTATTTTCCTTGAAATTTTCCATTGGAATGTCAGTTAGATTGCCGACATTTACAAAGAATACTGGGAGATCGTCTATTGCCGGCAAATTTACAGAGCTAATGAAACCTAACACTTCTCCCAACTCGGTAGGGCGGTCACCTGTACTTACAAACGGTGTCACTCTTCCTATTCCTAAAATTAAAATATACTTAAATATTTTATTAAATTTGTTTATCCCGCCGCACGCTCTCTGGTGAGATGATCTTCAAAATCTACAATTAATTATTCTGCAAACAAACAATACAATTACTTCAAGACAAAGCAAGTGCTCTCACAGCACTTACAAATATTAAATCTGGCCTATTATTCTTAATTCTTGGCATTATTATTAATTACACCATTTTTCAATATAAGAACCAATTTAATTTGGAATGTATTACTTTTTATTGTAAACGTTAAAAAGACAAGAGCTACTGCGCCCGCGTTCTTAGAGCCATTATAGCAAACTTTTTGGCCATTAATAATAATTTAGGCATTTGAAGGACGCTCGACCTTTTCCAAATGAATACCTAAGATATATAAAATTCAAGCTCTTGAATTAGGTGAGGTTAGGAAGCACCATATATTTACCAAAAATTAGTGGTATCTAGATGCAGTTAAATCGAAGTCAATTTCAACATAGGATAAGGCTAGCAGTTGACAATTTGGACTCTTGCAATTTATGCGTTTGGGGCCTAACTGCTCCAGTGCCGCAGCAGTCTGGTGCAAACCAAACTTATTTATTAAAAGAGCCCTCATTGCAACCTATTAATAACTCTAGAATTTTAAAATAAAAATGATACTTTGGAAAAATTCAGTTCTTTTTTGACAATACTACTATAATGCAAGGAAACTATACCAGCTAAAATCCAATCGCCAGACAATTTCACTTCGTATTTAACTTTTTCTACAGGCTTTTTCTTGATATCCTTACTGGGAGTTTTTTTCACTTTTAAATTTGCCGGCGCTACTTTAATTTCCTCTTCTTCTTCTTCTTCTTCCGTCCATTTGTTTAAAACCACATCTTGTACTGTGGTAAGTACTGCATTTTGATGTCTTACGTCTGTAATTTGTACCAATTCCATGTAGCTTTTGGACAATCTACAAAAGTTAACAACTAATTTCTACAACTAGCCTTTGCCCGCGATTTCGTCCGCGTGAATTTCCTTAAGGTTCCTTTAAATTCCTATTTTTTTTAAATAAAATATACACTCAGGGAAAATGTAGCCTCTTATTAGCGAAAGAATTTTCGGACCAACAGTTCCGCAGATTACCGCGTTAAAACACACTCTTCAGCTTTATATACTAGTCTAGACGGAACTTCCAGTCTACCGGTTTTATTAAAAAGTAATTGATTTATATATTGTTCAAGTGGAAGGTAGAACTTCAAGCTTTCCTCCTAATTTCTGATGGCTAATCTGATCCCCTAAAACTGATTACAATTTATTGGTTGATTAACCTTTTACTGTTTGCGGCATGTCGAACGGGCCATCCATAAACGACTTTGGGATATAACACACAACGAGTGACCATATCATGTCTTCAATATATTTATATAGAGGAGTTTCAGACTCAATAACTTCTGCAAACTGTCGACGCTCGGCAAATTTTAGAGGAGGCAGGTATACTTCGGCTGGTTTGTCAGATTTGGCACTGGAAAACATGAAAATAATAATAATACCTAACAGCACAGTACTCGTGCTTGTATGACCAGATGTATGAATTTGGATGTGGCGAAAGAAGTATGTAAGGATCGTAGCAGGTGGCGTTCCCTGGTTTCTACCTACCCCCATGGGAAAAAGGCGTGGGTTTATGTATATACGTGTACCTAACAGCATATTATTGTCTCACTGCAGGGTAAAGAGCTCTTCACATACAGAGAAAGCACGAGCATTGATCACCATGCTTGCTCAAGGCATTTTGGCTATATCAGACTTATATTTATTTTAAGTCTAGGTTTCCTCACTATGTTTTTCTTCACCGATGTCGGAGATATCCAAGATAAACTTAGACAGTAGTAGTTAATTCTGGAGGTCTGAATCTAAGGAAGTCTTAGCGCTGTGAGCAAGTCTATCTTTGCTACTGTCAACATTTAGCGTCGTCGCACACGACCGATAATCGGGCTGATTACCCGGCAGATTTTTGCCAGATTTCTTCGTCGGCGAAAATGAACTGTCGCAAATCGGCCCGATAATCGGTCCAATTATCGGTAGAAATTGTTTTCATACTTGGCGCCAAATCCGGCAGATGGAGTCACTATTGCCACGAACTCACACAAATCCAACACTCTTACAGGAAACATGTGTGTTAAGGAAAAAGTCAGCCATCTTCTTTCAAGAAATTGCCAAGTTCGAACCCATTCGTAGTTACTTCTGCATACCACCTGAAGAATCATGGAAAAATTTAATATCTAGGTATTCTATAAATAAAATCTTTTTATGTATCTCAAGGCAAATCCCAGAACAAAAAAATGATTTATTATTTGAAGGATACTTTGACGTCAGCTGTTAGACCTAATAACTATCCTTTTTTTGGTACCTACCTTTCATTTTTCAATAGATCCCAACCAATCCACTTGCCTATCTAACAGATTATGGAGAAATACCATTTATACCATGTTTTATATCAGTGAAGACACTATCAATATCATTATCCTTAAAAAACCCACATCGCTTGCTAAGTCTCCATTTCATTTATTTTGTTAAACTGATCAGAAAACTCTGAATTATGTCATCTTTAAATGAGAATTTTACCACCATTCTATTGTATCCATTAAATTCCAAGCAATATTATGTTTTTTGAAAAAAATCTTAAACATATGCAATAATCACAATAATCTCTTCTACTTGCTTTATCCAGTGGAGAAAAGTCTAATAAGTAGAAAGAAGATAATTAGCATTCTCACGTTACCTTAGCAACATGCGGCCATATCAGCACTTCTACATCAAAGTTCTGTCCTGTATACAATTGGTACGACAGTTTGACCCCTTGGTCTGGCGGTCCAAGGTCGAGCCATCCCTCATTGCAATCGTGCCAGACATCGATGCCAATCACTTCTATCACAAAGGTGACCGTGAACACACTGGGACAGCATTTAGCTACGTCCACGTATGAAGCCTTTACCGTTCCTTTAGTATCGAATTTCGCCGCCATTTCCCTTGCCGTTTAAATATTATGCTTCTTTTGTAATAAAAAAAGATGAACTGATATTTTGACATTAACGACATTCAGTCTATTGCAAAAAGGTCGATTGTCTGATCTAAAGTTATTGTATTTGCTGTGGTCGAGGTCCTACTTTCTAGTGATTCAAGTAAAAAAAACTACATTTTAAACGGTTGTTTGGAAGTGTTTCCGACGTCTCCTTACTACCAATAAGGTTAGGCTTATATTATAAATATTACAAACAATGGAAAAGAATTCGTATGAAATAATCTGTCAAAAAAATATTAACAACATTTTCCCGACCCAACTTCAGTCACGGCAACTAACAATAGAGACTAGCCAAGTACGCAAGAGATAAATATTATAGCGCACAAGTGGACACACACTTGCACACATTTGTGCGCAAACACAGCTGCAGTCCTTCTTCCCTTTTCGCCACGACCGAGGAAAAATTTGGCGCAAGACCAATGTTTTCCGAAACCCGGGCTTGTAATACACCAACATCCAAGCTCTGGACTACTACTTAGAAATTATTAATGGAAAATCCCAATAACATTTAGTCTGACCCACAGGTCTGATCTGGAACTTGTACCCATGACCTCGAGCTCAGTAGCCGCTCTTGCGACCACATAACCAACGGGGCAATTTATTGGGACCCTATTACTAAGACTCCGCTGTTTATCCGTCCGTTAGTCTGTACATCTGTCACCAGGCTGTATCTCGTGAATCATGTTAGTAAGTTAGTTGATATTTACTCAGATGATGTGTATTTTTGTGGCCGCTAAAACAACAAATACAAATAAAACAGAATAAATTAAATATTCAAGAGCAAACAACAAACATAAATTGTTTGCTCGTTTTTACTCGATATTGATAACGGCAACAGTAGACTTAAATTTTCACAGAATATACAAACACACTACACACTCTTGTTACATAATATTTCAAACATACATACATAATTAAGATTAAACGAATATTTATGGGGGCTCCCATACAAGAAACGTATTTTTTTGCCGTTTTTTTAGAGATAATGGTAGGTACGGAACCGTTCGTGCGCGAGTCTGACTCCCAATTGGCCGGTTTTTATTCGTAGGGTCGTGTTTTAGACCACTTATTACATTTTAAACAAAAAGTTTGCATTATAAGTAGTACAGACAAACATTTTAGATTTAAGACGTTGAAAATTTATTAAAGTTTGACAGATTGTAGTAGCTTGATGTGCTGGCGTCTGTACATTATTTAATTTCCTTCAATTTCGTTCATTCTTGCACCACTTTATTCTATTTTGTCAAAATGTGGTAACCCTTCAACTGTCAAGTTACTGAATACGATGGAAAGTCCGAGTAAATTGTGAGGTTATGTTTATGTCATAAATGTCAAATAGTTTAGTAGGTACAAAATAAATCGTCACCGGTGTTTATTTATAAATAATCTCTTTCGAATAAAAATATGAAAATGTGGTCTCGAAAATTCAGCAAATCTATTTTAAATAAGACTATGTAAGTATATTGAATGTAGATGGTGTAATATTGAATTGTTGATATTTAAATTTGCATAAATTATTGTAAATTACAGAAATTCAGCACCTAAACTGCCTCAATGGACTGCTTTGATGTCCACGCAAACTAAACAGAAACATAGTAATGAAGGTACTACACAGAATCGTACAACGATCGATGCCTCTGATGTGGAATTCTTTTCAAAACAAATGAACGATTGGTGGAAACCTGATGGATCAATGTTCTTGCTTCACAGTATGAATTTAATAAGGTAAGACGTTAATAAATTTCTGGTTTTCAATTACACTCTGTAGATGATTAAATAAAAAATTCTGCATACAGCTTAACTTACAGAATATTATTAAAGTATACTTCTATAGAGATATCTTACTTAAAATAACTAGCTTATTCCTATGAAAGAAACAGTATTGAAAGTGTGTGTACATAAAATCCTCTGTAGTTAAAACTACATGTAAACTGCAGTCCTCAGTCCTGGCTGTTCTAAATAACTAGATTTATTAATCAAAGCTCTTTTTTTATTTTTTACAGAGTCCCTTTTGTCAGAGATGGTCTTATATCTACAGCTCAAAAAGGTTTGCTACCACTTAAAGGTAAAAAGGTTTTGGATGTAGGCTGTGGAGGGGGAATACTGTCCGAGGTAAGAACCACAATTTAGAGTAATACTAGATTCTGCCAGCGACTTTGTGTCAAAGTGAATATAAACTGTGATAATAATTTTAATGACAGCCAATGATGAATCTGAAAGATTCTTATTTTGATCACAATACTAGCTTTTGACCATGACTTCATCTGAGTGGTCAATCACTCATGTTAAGTTACATCTTTAGTTACTGCTCCGCTCCCGAGTGTCATACTGTGATGTTATTAGCCTATATATATAAACAAACGGACTAAACTCCACAAAAAGAATTTTTCAATTCCATCCAGTAACTCCCAAGATTAGATGCGAGAAAGTTGTTCGAGTTTATGGCCCTGATACATTGATCTCATTTGATTTGTAACTTGTTTTAGGGTACGATGGGACTGACATACGCTGTGCGTTATAAAAGTCCCTAAATTTTAAAGAAATAAAAAAAAAAAAAAACTCCCAAGATTAGTAAATTCAACCAAACAAACAAATAGTTCAACTTTATAATATTATTGTAGATAAATATCTAGGGTCATTGGTACCTATGTTCTATGTTAGGGGGTTTGGTTGCCGCACTTAGTCCTACAATGGACCATTGTGCGTGAGGTCATTGGTGCCATTCACAAAGCCAAAGCTTTGGAAGATTATTTCTGAGAATTTTATTAAGCAATTAGTGATAAGTAGTTAGATATTTATAATAGCTTCTACTAGTTACTTCGTTCACGTGGCTTTATTCATCCACCTTAAGTTACGTTTTTGAATACTGCTTCGCTCCCGTAAGTCGTAGCGTGATGTTATATAGCCTATAACCTTCCTCGATAAATGGGCTATCCAACACAAAAAGAATTTTTCAAATCGGACCGGTGGTTCCTGAGATTAGCGCGTTCAAACAAACAAACAAACAAACTCTTCAGCTCTATAATATTAGTATAGATTAAGCTCGGAACTCAGAGTTAGGACGTGTGTCCTATTAACCTATTCAGTGCAGGGAACGCGCATGCAAACGTCAGAAAAACGCGCATGCGCATCGCCCGCACTAAGTGGATTAATGGCAATAGGCTCGCCCAGCGAGCTGTGAGTGTACTACAACTCTGCCTAACTCTTAATAATATAGCGTGTAGTATGGTATGTTATGTTTATATTCATAATGAAACAGATAAAAAATATTTCAGGGACTTGCAAGACTTGGAGCCAGCGTCACTGGTATTGATGCTAGCAAAGACCTTATCCGTGTGGCAGAAGAGCACAAAAATGTGGACCCAAAAATAGCACAAAATAAAACTACATACATTCACTGTACCATAGAGGTAAAGTTTTTTAGTACTGTTTGAATTCCCACCATACAATTTTATTAGTTATTTTATTCCATGAGAATGTGTCAATCATTGAAATTTAAATATGCTAATGTTCATAGTCAACGACTATTCACATAAAAAAGTGAATTTTTGTGATTTACTATAAATGTATAAAAATAAAATAAATTAAAAATATTACAGAAATATGCACTGCATGCTTCTGCTGTACTGTCTGACTAATAGCAATTCACAAAGCCACATTAGTACATTGCCTGGTAAAGAATCCACAATCTCATGCATGAGAGGTAGGCGCTTTAACCAATGGACCAACACTACACACATTTATTTTCATAGCTCAGTCCTTAATGTATTCTTTAAATTTTCAGGACCATGCTTCAAAAGTTACAGACCACTATGATGGATTAGTGGCTTCTGAAGTCATAGAACATGTTCAGAACCAAGAGTTATTTGTGAAATCTTGCATTAGAACTGTCAAACCGGGCGGCAGGCTATTCTTCACGACGCCTAATAGGACACGGCTGTCTCAGTTTTTAGTCATATTCATTGGCGAAAATGTACTTAAAAGTATACCCCAAGGAGCTCATCAGTACGAAAAATTTATTACACCCAATGAACTGACTTTTCTATTAGAGAGAAGTAAGTAAAATCTTCCTAAATTGTACCTTATTTATCTTATTGAATTTTTTATTATTGTATTTTTGACTGCCCCGTTGGTCTCGTGGTTGCAAGTGCGACTGCTGAGCGAAGGGTCCTGGGTTAGATTCCCAGGTCGGGCAAAACTGTGTCTTGGGTTTTCCATTTGGAATTTCTCAGTAGCAGACTGAGTTTGAAAGTTGGTGGTGTGATGACACCCCCGGGCCTTGGAAATCACGATGGTCCCAGCTGTCATTCGTAGATCTTTGCCAGTTGTTACAGATATTCAGAAGTTAGGAACTCTGACAACCAGTCTTACCAAGAGTTATCGTGTTGCCCAAGAACTGGGTTCTGGAGGTCAGATAATCAGTAGCTTCATGCAAAACACTGGTACTCAGCTGCATCCGGTTAGACTGGAAGCCAACCCCAACATAGTTGGGAAAAGTCTAAGCAGATGAGATGATTGGGCGCGGCTTGTGCGCGAAGACACGCAATCACCCATTAATTTGACGTCGCTTTAACTTTGCGCCAATTTGAATGGAGCCTTAACGATAATTTTGTTTCTTCTTTTCATTTTATCTTATTTATTTTTTACAGATAATTGCCATGTGGAAATGACTTACGGCGTCACTTACAACCCATTAAGTGGCAGATGGGATTTCTCGCAATACCAACACATAATGTATGCTATACAGGCTGTGAAATTATAATAATTTATGAGTAACGAAAAAATGGTTATGATAAAAAACACGTCAAACGTACGGGGTGTCAAAAGCCATAGCAATACGCATCACACTGAAAAAAGACTGACTTTTCATTTTGGTGTATAATATGCTGTTTACAATTGCGCGCAATGTAGTAAAGTAATGTGCAAAAAAACTTGTTTACGTAAAAAAAAGCATAAAGAAAAGTTTAAACTTTAACCTTCAATATCTACGTAACGTAAAGTTTTAAGGCCATAACAAAAAAAAAATATCGCAATGATATGAAGAAAATGTTCCTTAAGGCTTTGTTACGTGTCTTTTTACTCCCCGTAAATATACGACCCCTATATGTGGCATGATTATGTTGTGATAACAAATACATACATGGAAAAGAGTATAAGAGAGTTGTTTTCTGTTCAATAGAGCTGTTTTTATATATTTTGTCTTTTTTTCACATTCGGTATGTATGTACATACCATCATGCCTGTATTCCCCGATGGATTAGGCACAGGTGTACCAATGTACACCTCAGTTCGCCAGTATGTTTTAGGTCCCATGTAATAGAGGGCGAGCCCATTGCCATTAAACGGGCTCAATTAAATCCTAACTTGGAGCTGCTACTGAGAATTTTGTAGAAAACCCATTGGGGTTTTCTTTCCGAGTGTTATTGAACACTGCTCGACCTGGGATTCGAACCCAACAGCTCTAGCATAGGAGTCGCGCTTAGGATCATTAGGCTAACGAGGCAGTGTTTTTAACATAGATTAATATATATAGGGCGAAAGCGAAATGTTAGTAACGCACGTAAACATTTTTTTCCTTCATTGCATCAGTATTTCTGGAACTACAAAGTTCCTAGGTGTGGTCCAGAAAAAAAAAGAGATAGCAATGATGTGAAAATCAACTTATATTCTTTGTAGCACGAAGTAACTAAATAGGTACGTGCTTTCAAGAACCAATAGGTACTTTTTTATATTTAATAAGGTATAGACTTATAGACCACGCAAAAAAAAACAAAAATGTTCTAAATAATAGTCAATACCAAATTAGCTGTCAGTAACAATGACTTCGACGTAAAGAAATTAAAGAAGAACACTTAAAAAATTGCAATAATGCTTTGGATACTATGAGATAGACGTTGTTAATAGCTTTTAAGGGCAGTAAGTGATACTTTATACCATGTCACTAACCAAGCTCTTAAAAGCACCGATGAAACTGTTCTGGAAAGAAGTCATTACTTTTGTCATCATTCGACGGTATGACTTGAGCGGTAAGTACAAGTTGATCATTCTATTCTGAATACATAGAACGCCGGCATTGATATACGGGTGTAAAATACTTATTCCACACCCTAGCTACGTACCTATATTGGCCATCAAATTGTATATGAGTAGGTACATGTCTGCTGCATGCAGAACATATTGTGGGTCTAAGCAGCACTGATTGAAAGGGATATCTCGATGCCACAGGACCATTTTAAAGCATAGCAATTTGCTTCGTATTTGTATACCGATACGTTTGAATGTCCATTGGTGAAACATTTAAATCCCTTGGCATGCCGTCCCGGTCTGCGTAGGCCTTGAGACGGGGTCGCGGTAGATCTCGAAGGAGTTGGCGGCTCGAACTGTACGGGAAAATGGAAGGAGACCTTTGCCCAAGAATGAGACAGAACATACTACTAAATAAATAAACAATCCATAAACCTAAATTCTTTTTCGCATCAACCACTTTTGTGTAGGTTTTCTTTTTTTTTTTCATTATTTTACGTCCATAGAATAAAAATACGGGTTACACAACTCAAAACGCCCTGGTACGAGATTCTCTTGTTAAATCATTTAACAAGAGAATTATTTACAGTTCTAGATGAAAAGCTCCGATACATAGCTGTGAAACCAACTGCTTCAATATCAGTGCTACGTCAGAAAGTGTGGCATCTGTTGGAACTGCCTGATTTTTGTGAAGAAATCATCGTGCTGAAGTCAAACCGCGATGTAGTGCTGCCTCTAGCCGAATTGCGTAAGGGCAATGACCCCCAACATCCATACGTTCTCGAAGTATGGCCACCGGGCAATCGGATGCAGGGTGAGTGGAGATATTTTATGTTGAAGGCACGGTTTGCGCAGCAACTAAGCGATTGGCTGCTGTACTGGGCGACGCGGGTTTGATTCCCGCACGGAACAATACCAATAGCTGAATAAGGGCGAATTTCATCAACTATTTGTACCGTGAAGTCTCATCCGACAGTTTATCTATGTAAACACTATCGGAAATAACTTATTCCTCGAATAAAAAACTTATTACTACTTAGGTACGTACTAAGTGTACTTAAATGTTGGGGAAATTTGCTCTTTCCAAACAACATTTTGAGTAATCGATTACAGTTGAGGCCTTTCCGATTTTTTTGCAACAACGTAGGTAAACTATCTTTCCAATAGCTTGAACATAGTTTTGTCAGCTATTGATCCACGCATCAGTACAAAAAGTATCTCCCTACCTTCTTCTAAAGTAAGGAAATATCAGTGCGGGACTCTGCTATCAAAGGGCTATTTTTTTTAAACTAAACCGGAGGTCGTGGGTTCGATTCCCACCCAGGACAAACTTTGTGTGATGAGCATGATTGTTTGTTCTGTGTCTGGGTGTGATTTATCTATAATATGTATGTATTTATAAATTATACATATAAGTATGTATATCAGTTGTCTGGTTACCATAACAAGATATTTATATTTATTTATTTATTTTATTCATTTTTTTTTTATTTAGCCTGTACTGTCCCACTGCTGGGCAAATGCCTCCCCCAATTCCTTCCATTTGCTCTTTTCCTGAGCCACCTTATTCATATTATATTGATTTATTCATACAAATAAGAACGTAGGTTTAAACTTTCACTTTAGTAGGTAGAAAACGTTTGAGTAAGGTACAGTCGAGAGCAACCAAGTCGACTCAACTTCTAATCGTGTATAAAAAAATATTTTTTTTTATTAATTTAATCCATAAATAAGTTGAGTAGGTAGGTACCTAGCCTACTATTTTACCCATTTATCATAGGTTTTTTAGCATTAAACTAGTAGATAGGTCCGACTCAGCAGTTTATTCAATTAATTCTAATGATTGTTAGGTACCAAACTAAAGATTACGCAGACGCTTTAAAAAAAACAACTTTTTGAAACGGTTAAGTACCTACCCAGATTTTGAAAAGCTACCTCCGTTTACGATTAAGTTCTGACCCAGTTTAGGTGCTCGCGAGTGTAGTAAAAAAAGAGGTGCTAAATGATTCATATCACATTGCATGTGACGCAATTAAATTTACTGAATTAATTATCACCTTGAACACATTCACAATGCCTATTGATTGCCAAATATTTCATACAAGTGTGTACTTACAGCCTCGGCTGCGGTACATAATAATCTACTGACCATCGGCAATGGAGACGAGCGGCCACAGTATGCAAATCAATTGAAGGCCGCCGAAACGGTATATGAAAACATTCGCCAAGTTAAAGAAGACGATAATTTGTGTGGTTGTACCTGTGTTTGTAAGTATCATCATTAATTTAATAATTAAAGTTTAATTTAACTGATTACTGTATTTAGGTACCTATTCTAGAGCAGTTTAGAGTAGGTAATGCAAGGTGGAAGGGACGTTCTTCTTTTCGAATCGATGGTAAAGACTTTATCGTGGCATCAGTGGCGTTTTTACTGTCTTCTGAAATGTAGGTGTAGGAACACTTTGGGTTGAAGTAAGTAGGCGATCGTCTGGTCAGAACCACCGCACCATGGACAGTCGCCCCATGCTCATTGCGATCGCCCCCTGCCTAAATGCTCATTGACTAATATTTTACCAACGACATAAGCTACCGATATTTACTAAGTACCTATTATTAAGACAGAAGAAAATTATGAAAAAAAAATTTTTTTTCATCAACTAGACTCTATGTTCTTTAAATAATGATAAGCAATATCATACATTCTGTCTTATACAAACCCAAGTACCTACTGACACCATGGCCCCTAAATATTGATAGGTAGTAGGCCTGTACCTGCTTAGAAAGTGAAAAGTCACTTTCCATTTTAAAATATGCGCTTTCCAACGAACCTATGGTGCACATGCTAGAAAGGGCATTTCAATTCAAAGACACGTTTGTCATTATTAAGTATGTTAATTTCGTGTTCGAATATGTACACTTATGCGTGGTATAGTGTGACTGTCAATTAAATATTTGACTAGTTGGTCGGTATTCTCACGAATTGGCAACACACATGAAATTTTATCCTATTCGCAGTGTCGTTTAACCAACTTAGCATACATTTAACTATAATAATAATTCGATAGTTGGGAGTAGGGTTGTCACATCCTACATTTGGAAAGCAAACCACCAGTCAGTGAAGCCCTTTCGAATAAAATTGGGTAAAAAAAACCGGACTTCATATCAGAATTTTAAATTGTTTACATTATTGTAATTCATTTTTCGATACATTAACTTTATAATTAAATCTACTTCGAATGTTCCCAGGTGAGGACGTGATTTTAAATAATAATGTATATTTGTAATTTCCAGCTCAATCTACACTATCGAATGAAAAAATGGCTTTGAATAAACTTCGCATTTCAGAAAACCAAAATATGCCTGCGCACCACTCCTTGTTTTCAGGCTTCAAAAAGTCTGATCTATCGTGTCGTATTTCCAGTACTTCAATGTCTATGTTTAAAATAAATGCCAAGAAAAGTGACAACATCACTAATATTCTGTTAAAAATTCAAGGTGATCTATTTACATTGAGCAATAAATTGTCAGTCTTAGAAACAAAGCTACCGGCATTGTGAATTTGTTTCAGATGTTAAATTAATATTAAATACTTTTAATTTCGCTCTTGTGTTTTCTTTTGTGGTTAAAGCTCTCTAAATAAAATATTTAATTTTAGATTTTTAGTTACTTTGCAGCCAATATAATTAGTCAAGAGTTGGCAAATCAGTGACATCACATTGCCATATAAAATCTATGGGGGAATCGCGCTTTAGCTGCTCAATAAAAGTATGTTAATTTATTTATGGTGTTTACACCCATTTTTAATAATCTTAGAAGTCTGTTTTTACAGAACTCAAGTCAAGACAGGAAAATCAAGTTAGAAGGCAAGCTAGTAATTTACTATTCTAGCTTCGTAAAAGGATCCCTGTGTACACCGGGGTAATAAAATTAAAACAAAGTTTAAATAAATACTTTTAGGTATATTCAAAAATAAAATTTAACAATGTAACATTATTATTATACATGGTATAAAACTGCTAAACCTGATTGTTATTTACAATTATCAGTTTTATAATGGTTATGTACAAAAATAATACTCTACCGTTGGAGGTATTATTTGGACTAGTGTAACTATTTTATATTAGTTACTAGTTTATGTAAACAACTTCACCTGTGTAAACCATACCGAGTATTTTACCTTACTATATTTGCCGTGCCCTTATTTATATATTTTAGATTAAACACAACCCAAGTTTTACTGAGTACACAAGAAGGCATGTAAAAATATATTTATCTACTACTTATCTAATTTAGCATTATGTTGCTAAAATAAATATGAGATGCAATGCAAGATCATGATTATTTTTATGCATTTATTTATTTATATTTCAGAGTAATAAAGTTGCATATTATTACATACTCTATCTATAGCATTTGTAAATAAATTGTTCTATTTTGTTCATTTGTATTATGCCATGTTATAAAACGCGCGCCAAATACGTAAGCTAGAGTTTCTAAATAGGTAAATACTATTCAATGCTTGTATTAACTTTCTTCAGACTTACCATTCCCTAAATTAACTTGTTTTTGACTTTTAAACGAAAACTTGAAATGTATATTTTGGTATAAACTGTAGAAATATAACAACACTAATGACCAGCCAAATTTGAGGTGTAAATATGATTTCTTTAAAAGGGACACCGTATTCTGAAACAAACATTATTCATTAATTTAATTATTTGTTATAACATTTTACAAAGTGTTTTAAATAGACAATACTTACATAAAATTTTTCATGCAAAAAAAAATTAAAACCATTAATTAAAAATGTCCAAGTGACCATTACAATAAAAAGGTGCAATCATTATAAAATGTATTCTAATTATACTACATTTTAAAATAATGTCAAATAATTTTAATACAATTATTGTCAAAAGATTTTAAAATAAAAAAGATTGATAAACTATGTTAATAAATTATTATAATTATCTTTTATTGTTTGACATTACTTAATAAATAACTATCATTTTTTAATTTATCAAAAAAACTGTAAACTGTAAACATAAAAACAAAATAATTATGATTAATGGTACAGCTGAATCATAATGGTGCGGTAAACAAAAAGACTAACTTTAGAACCCAGAAACATCGCTTAAAAATTCAATCATTAGCTGTAATTAACATGTACCTATACTCTGGAAAGCTTTGGCAAAGATATGGCAGATTGCTGTCCAACTGTGTTGACGTGGAACAAGTTATAATAATCAATTTATTTCAAGCAATTAGACTCATTTTTGTTACTTATACATGAATCTTAGCCAGTTAAACAGTAGGTTTATTATCGTTTATTTTATAGTGATGTCTCTGAGTAGGGCATTGAAAGTATAGTTGCAAAGCGACTGAGATTGTGTCACTACAACCTTCAATCTATCATTTACAAGCGTAAACAAAATTCTACAAAAAAATCGTAGATAACACACCGTTTTTAACAGTTTCGCAATTTGTTTATAAAGAACTCACCTGATATTCGAGGTTGTACACACTCTGTACACAGCATTGGCTCATGATAACAAACCCACACATGCGATCTTGCATGCCGAGCGCGTATTCTATGCTACGAATAAGATCATTCGTTTTCAATATTAGCAGCGCCTGTCTATCGACGTGCTCTAGACATTGTGTAACATAGTGCAAAATGTTCGGTAACTCATTTTGGAATGTTGATTTCTGAAAAAAGAAATACAATAACCGGATATTAACCTTCGGTGTTTTTTTTTTCGAGTATGGAATCTTTGAAGAGCAGGCAATGAGTTTTTGTTTTTTTTTTTGTGGTTTATGAAAGACGACTGAATGTCAAAGTAATTTAAGTCTTTCTGTGCATTTAACAACAGAACCGATTTTGATAAAATTTTATACGGGGTAAGTTTGAACCCCAAGAGAGGACAAGCTACTTTTTACCCGACTGCGACAGAAGGAGGGTTATGTTTTTCGAGGGTATGTTTGTATGTATGTATGTATGTATGTATGTATGTATAATTGTTTGGCACGCTCTGCAGGCTGAACGGCTCGATGGATTTTAGCTTGAGAGGTGTCGTTAGATTCGTATTTACTGTGAGAGTGACACTGGGTATATAAAAAAAAAAATGGCGGATTTTTGGCGCCAAATTCAAATGTTTGGCTCGCTCTGCAGGCTGAACGGCTCAATGGATTTTAGCTTGAGAGGTGTCGGTAGATTCGTATTTACTGTAAGAGTGATACTGGGTATATTAATTTCTTTTTTAAAACACTAAAAAAATAAAAAATAAAAAACGGTAATTTAAAAAACTAAAAAACCCGACTGCTATTCTTTAAAAATCCCTAAAACAAGATAAATTGTAGCAGTCGGGACCCATTCGGGACCATCTGCAATGTAATATAAGTATGTGCTCTCAATTCACTTATCCTCCATTTCTAGAATGGGTCCCGACTGCTACAATTTATCTTGTTTTAGGGATTTTTAAAGAATAGCAGTCGGGTTTTTTAGTTTTTTAAATTACCGTTTTTTTATTTCGCGACTTTGTCTGCGTCAGCGATAAGCGAAATTTGAAGACGCGGGCAAAGACTAGTCATTAATGATGAGGAAAAAGAGATCACGGAAAATCCGTACTAATAAATACCTCATCTGACGTTGGTCTTGTTCGACCAATGCCTTTCATAATTGAGTCCCACGGTCTCCCTGTAACCATACAAGCGAACAATCCGTATAGCTCCTTGCGAATTCCCAATTGTTCGGCGTGGACCCTCATCTCATCTCGGTTTCTATCAATTATGGATAGCCATAATTTTGAATAGTGATATCTAAACTTATCTGTCAATTGCTGTAAGAAAAATAATATTCATTTAGGCTTCGAACTTATACTGCGCCCTGAAACTGAAACTTAGGCCAGAGACAAACTGAAATAGGAAAACGCAACGTACACGCGCGTTCCTCAATGGGGGCCTCCCACCATAACGTAAGACAGTATTATTTTAATTTATTTTGCCTTGCGCATTTACAACCCTTGGCTCAGCACCGAGAGTTGAAAATCCAACAGCTGAAATTACAAAGTAATATTATGATGGTACTGTTTTAAGAGATGGTGGTAGGCCCCCAGATGATTGCAATGCACGAGGAAACGACAAGCTCGTTAAATTTTACCTCGTGATTACGCATAAATTTAAGGTGGTTTCACTCCGACGAGGCGAGGAGTAGATTGGATGGGCGAGATAATAAGTATTACATATTCTATTCAAGCAGCAATATAGTTCAATGTTGTTCGAACAAATATTTCAATTCAAGTCTCGCCAATTTTTAGTGCATGCGTTGAAATTTGTTTGTACAACATTGAACTATAATGCTTCGTAAATAGAGTATTTATTCTTTTGCAAAATGGATACACAAATCGCGCGCGACTCGGCGCGTTGTCAGAGCTGGTCGACGCGTTACATCTTTGGGTGTAATAAAAGGGTCGGCGTGATTGCAATTCACCCCGATCCAGCCACGCCTCGCAAGTTTGTCACCACCTTTATAGAGAAAGCAAGTCTCGAGCCTTTAGTCTCGAATGGGCATTTGTCTTAATCAGTAACATGCGCATTTAAAACTCTAGTTTTAGTTTAGGGTCGCTTCTCAACTATGTTACAACTGCCTTAAAATATGGCCGTAACCTTTCCTTTTAACTTATTAATTCAGGACGCGTAATTCACGATATTATTATTGTATGTCACGAGTTCCTACTAATTTATATTTATGTATAAGCATAAAACAATGTATATATGTAAATAGATAGGTACGTCATTTGGTACTTAGCCAACACAAAAAGTCTAATCCATGCCCAATGTCATCTATGTTTTTATTGAAGATCTTAGCACAATAATTACTTAATTCTTGAGTAGATTAAAATATCACTTCAGCTTAACTATGACCGTACAAAATGGAATTAAAAGATCCAGTTAACAAATCCTATTTGGGTTTTTTTTATTAGAACTAGCCAGCCACACTGTTCCCGACCACTGAATTCTTAAAAGTCAGAATCAACAGTGAAAATAAAATCACCAAAAATGCATTTTGAATAAAGTAGTATGTAAAATCTTATGTTCAATGTCCTTTTAATATCAAGGAACCAGGACAAGAGTATGTCAAGGAAATTCTCTAAACAATCTTTCAATAATAGGTCTACTACTACCCAACATTATGGCGAAGTTGTGATAGACATAAAGGCAATTATAACTTGTACCTGTATGTAACACTTAGCTACAACTTACAGCATACAAACCGTGGTCCAACAAAAAGACGGTAACATCCTTATCTTTCGGGTCTTTCTTCACAAGTATATTGCCTGGATGTGGGTCGCTATGCACAAAACCGCTGATGAAGATCATGTGCGAATATAGGTCACCCAGCTTTTTGCACAGATCATATCTGTTGATTTTGTGGTCCTGCAGGAAACAGAAATACCTAATTACTTTTTACAGAAAATGTGTCAACAAAAAAAATTTTTGTGTAATAAGCTGACTGACTACTCTTTAAATCAAGTTGTGCATATAAAATTTACGTGCTGTTAGGTACCTAAGTATGCACATTTTAGTAATATTTCATCAGTGAGGTTTTATTATAATAGTTGCGAATGCCTGTGACTTCGCCCATGTGAATGTCTGTTGTCTGCAAGGCTTCTAGGAATCAGTCCAGCCGTTTTGAAGAAAAGCCAGCACAAACAAACACACAGACAGACAACATGTTTTAAATTTAATTTTGGTATAAATAATCCTAGTATGTAAGCAAAAGTTGAAACAGGCACATCAATTTTATTTCTGTGCATACCTAGTTATAATAATAATATATTCTGAAAGTGCAACAATGTGTGCAACAACAACCTTGACTTATTACTTATCTTTTTGTTGAAAAGTAATATATTTTACTTATTTTCATAACATTGAAAAAATTTGACTCATAATTTATGAAATTTCATCATCTAACTTCTCTATGGTGTATGATGTAATATTTAAAACTCTTATGTACAATAGATATGTCTTATTTTATGGTACTTGGGAAAAAAGATTGTGTTGGAAGTAATTCTTAGTCTAAATATTAACAACTGATAAAACTTCACTGAATTGATTTATAAAGACAAATGAGCATTCAATTGGCTTTATAAATATCTCTGTTAATTATCAAGATACACTATAATTACCAAATAGTTAGTAAAGCAAGCAAGAAGTAATTATGTGTACAAAATTTAACAAGCTCCTAATTGTGTTCTGTCATGTGTAACAGACAATTGTGCAACAACAAGGTGTTCATACTTACATCAATGTAGTTTACATCATTCACTTGACCTCCATTTACATACTCCATTACAAGGACCCTTTCAGTACTGTAGTCCCAGAAAATCTTTGGCACCTTCAACCATTTATAGTTCTTAAATAAATCAGCTACCCTTTCAGCATTATGACCTTCTTGCACAAAATCCAATTCCTTTGCTATATTCCTTTTGGTTTCATCAATCAGCCATTGCATTTCAAAGTCAGGGAATACCTTTGACATTGTTGTGATTATGAATTCCATCCATTTTAAGTCTATCTTAACATTATCTCTCACAAAATAATGTTGAACTTTGACTGCCACTTCTGTGCCATCTTTCAGTTTTGCTCTGTGTACTTGTGCTAATGATGCAGTACCCAAGGGTTCCGGATCAAATTCTGCAAATAAATCTTTGGGCTGAAATAAGAAAATATTGTGTAATTTTTATTTCATAAAGAGAATTACATCATTTGATTTAAAATACTTACATCTCGTTTCAAGTCTTCTTTTATAACTTTATACAACTCATCGACACTATTTTGCGGCGCATCTTTATGCAATATTCTCATTGTTTTCACATATTCAATTGGCAGTAAGTAATCCAATGCACCTACATGCTGACCAACTTTTATGTACACACCTTTATTGGCTTTACATAGTCCGAGCAATTTCTCTGCCCCAATTTGATGAGCTTGACTCTTGACCTCCAAATATTCTTTTGAGCTTCTATCCCACTCCTTGCTGTACAACAACGATTTATACGTTCTTCCGATATCCACAGCAGTGATTGCTGTCCTGGAGAGTCTGACGATCGCCAAGGAGTCGTAATCACCATCCTGAAGTTTTACAGCAGCCGCAACTGTACCGCCGATAGCAACACTGCCATATAGTCCATACCTAACTACCCGTGTTAATTTCCTCGAGAACATATTTGTTAACTTTAAGATGCTGCTTAATCGTCACATATTACTGTTAAAGATACTATTATTCTACGTAAAGGCACTCGACAGCGCATGCAAATAGAACGTGAACAACCAAACCAACGTCATTATCGCTCAGTCACTGTCACTTACTGTCAAAAAAAGTGTCAACTTGGCGTTTGAGTTGTGCGGTTGGTACATTTGGCGTGACAAAATGTTAAATGACGTATTTTATTTATTTTTAAACTTTCAACTTTGGATACCATGCTTTTTCACATTTTTATTCTGAGATGTCGTGGTATTGCCAGCAGTCTACGAAACATAGATTAATATACAGGGTGGAAATTTATTATGCTACCTGGAGGGAAAGTACTCTAAATACTGAAGATAGCAAATTTTACTTAAAGGAAACATACCTTTATTTTTAAAAAGAAACAGAACTGCATTTAAATAATTTTGAAAATACAGTTGCCACACCCGGGAATCGAACCGACTAAAATCCGAAAAAATAGCATCTTGTACTTTTATGGCACTAATCGATAGGGTCAATCATAAGGATCAAATCTCTGCAAACATGATAAATTAAATTTAAAAAAAGCCATGAAATTTTAACCAAAACTTATTTTATTCGGACGAAAAAATCGAGAATTGACTAATTGCATGCTCGAAATGAGCTCCATTTTCTTGGATGTACAAATTTATTATTTTAAGGAATTCATTGTGAATAACTGTTAGTAGGGTGTTCTGGTGAATATTGAAAATTGTTTGCTACCAAAACTCACTCATAATGAGTTTTTTAAAGGAATAAATTTGTGTATCCATGAAAGTGAAGCTCATTTCCAGCAACTACCTACTTAGTTAATTTGTTCGTTTTTTTCGTCCGAATAAAATAAGTTTAGGTTAAAATTTCATGGTTTTTGTTTAATTTAATTTACCATGTTTGCAGAGATTTGATCCCTATGATTGACCCTATCGATTAGTGCCATAAAAATACAGGATGCTATTTTTTCGGATTTTAGTCGGTTCGATTCCCAGGTGAGGCAACGGAATTTTCAAAATTATTTAAATGCAGTTTAGTTTCTTTTTAAAAATAAAGGAATGTTTCCTTTAAGTAAAATTTGCTATCTTCAGTATTTAGAGTACTTTCCCTCCAGGTAGCATAATAAATTTCCACCCTGTATACTAACGCTACGAAACATACTGCACTGGCAAAGCAGCAGCGTCACCACAAAGCTGGTTTACGCATAAAACTTAAAGGGTCTGCTAGCCTATCATGAACTCCTATAGCAGGTAAATAAACAAAAAATAACCAAAACTGATAAGCAATCGCCGTATATGTTTGACACTATATTAAAAAAATCATATTTCTTGTATGGGGCCCACAATTTTACTGTTTTTATTTTTTATTTTATTTTTATTGTTTGGCCTTGGTGTACCATAATGTCATGGCAAAAAGGGAAATCTAAATTTGTAGTTTGCAATACCGGGTGAAACTGACTACTTTATTTCTTTATATTTCGTTGCCTTTAGTAATAATGTTGAATAATCATGAAAAATTAACCAATCGTGTATTACTTTCCATACTTATTAATTATTTACTAGGTTATGCCTGTGACTTCGTTTGAATAATGATCGGTTATCACGGGGATTTTTTTTTTGTACGGAACCCTAACTTATTGTTCTAAAATAGAAGTAACCTAACTTAGCCTTTATATCAAAAATAAAGAAGTTATAATTATGTATATTTTAAAACGGAATAAACGGTGATATCTCCTACTAGCTGTGCCCCGCGGTTTCACCCGCGTTACGTTAGGTTTTTGGTTACTGATTCGTTCCCGTGGCTCATAGCGTGTAGTTATATAACCTATAGCCTTCCTCGATAAATGGGCTATCCATCACAAAACGATTTTTTCAAATCTGACCAGTAGTTCCTGAGATTGGCACGAACAAACAAACAAACAAACAAACAAACTCTTCAGCTTTATAATATTAGTATAGATAACCACATCTTTACAGCCAAAAAACAAAGATGGAAGGAATGACCAACAAAGTTTGGCACTTGGCACCCTGTGGGTACAGATAAATCGGGATAAGATATAAATACTATTAATAAATATAATGGAAACCAAGTGGAAACCATGACGATCATTGTGATTTTGAAGTCTTTTTTTTTACTTGGCAATTACCATACATTGACGCCATTTTTCTTTTACGTCGCGTCAGTGTTCCGCTTCCGTTGACAGATTCTTTTCAGACTAAAACCTCCGAAAATGAAGGCTAAAGGAGAGGTAAGTCTCGTATTTTGGTGCAAAATAAGTGATAAATTCATTTTAAAACAGTTAAATGTAGTTTATAAAACCTGATCATTACCAGAAACATGAAAACCAGTGAATAAAAAGTGATAATTTCGGTATGAATGAGGCGTACACGTTGTCGGTGCATTTCGTTAAATGTATTTGCAGAATACTTTATCATTTATTAATTTTGTTAATACATATAGGATTGTCGTGCAGTTTAATACAGTTTTCAATACTATTTTTATATCTGTAGTTGGAGTCTGCAGATTTATTTAAACATAAATACGGGGTGCTTTTAGGTTATGTCATGTTGTGATGCTGTTCATCATGTTCTGAAAATGTATCTCAATTTTGATTACTTTAATTCTCCAGATCATAGAAAGAATAAATTTAAAACCATTTAAAATTTACCAACAAGAGTTTTTGTTCCATAAAACTTATGGTAATAATACTAAAGTATTTATGGTAAGCATGCTTCTTATATGTAAATAATATCTGTTTTAGTTGAAGGAGTATGAGGTCATCGGCCGCAAGCTCCCTTCGGAGAGCGAGCCCAAGCCTCCTCTATACAAGATGAGGATCTTCTCCCCAGACCAGATTGTGGCTAAGTCCCGTTTCTGGTACTTCTTGCGTCAACTGAAGAAGTTCAAGAAGACCACTGGTGAAATTGTCTCCATCAGGGTTAGTATTGCCTACCGCATTATATCAAAAAAAGAAACCATGTCAGAGGCCCTTGAGCCGGTTTAGAAACTCTAACACTAGGGTGTGTGAGGTTACTGAGGGCCGATGCCTGCCGGAACGCAAAGGGCACATGAAGGAACATAGACGGGGTTTAGTCAGTAAAAGTCTGACACTCCCTCCCGCCCCGCCCAGGGCGGGGGAAGTTATTTGATGATTTCATGTCTATAAAAAAAAAAAGTGTGTGAGGTTGTTAGACCTTACAGCCCACATGATAAAGAAGAAGATACCAAGAAAGAAGGAACAACTAGTGTTGGTAATGCATATGCAATACCAACATGCAATGCACATGCATGTAAGGAATTAACAGAAAATTTAAATGTTTACTTCTAATTTTATTATAAAATGAGATGAATAAATTTGATGTGTTAGTTACACATACATACATAAACTCACGCCTTTTTCCCATGGGGGGATGTGTTAGTTGTAGGCATATAACCATCATTTGTTGAGGTAGTTAAGGCTCCCAAGCCTTGAATGCAGCTTACTTGACACAGATTTGCAAGCTGATAAATTTCTCTCTCAAGTTGTATTTCATTTTGGAGTTTCAGAGTTAGGATTTGTGCCAGGTTAATGGCAATAGGCTGGCACTGCCTTGTTATTACATTGGACATAAAACAAACAGCGGACTGTGGGTGTACATTGTTACACCTTTGCCAAACACTTCAGGGAATACATGCATGCTGGTGTAGATTAATTCAAACTTAAAATTGCAAATTCCAGGAAATCCCAGAAAGGAGCCCAGTGAAGATCAAGAACTTTGGTATCTGGCTGCGTTACGAGTCCCGCTCTGGTGTCCACAACATGTACCGTGAATACCGCGACCTCAGCGTCGGTGGTGCCGTCACTCAGTGCTACCGCGACATGGGAGCAAGGCACAGAGCCCGTGCTCACTCCATCCAGGTAACTTATTCCATTTAACTTGACCTAGTTTTAATGACAGAAAAATACTGATAAACATACAACCCCTTCTTCGTGCAAGTGTAAAGATAGCATGCTTCATTGCATGAATTTATGCACACTCATTCGACAGTTTATATAGATTCTTTTAGCTTTGCGGTGACATGGAAACCAGATTGTAGGTCTATGATATGGTATATGATAATAATCTGGAAAATACTTTGTCAATACAAAATAGACATCCATGGCAAGTATGGTTGTTATTTGGACTAGGTATTGTAATTTGTAAAAAATGCCTACATTTATATTTACCATAGATACATCTTTTCCTTTTAATTTGCACACAATGAAGATTTTGGTCTTGATATGCTTTTGTCTTTCCCACTTCATTGTTCAGTCATTTATGGATATTTTGTTTTATTATATATTAATTCATTAATAAACTTAGTGCTTTCCATAATTATTTGGTAAATATTTATTTAATTTTGGCTGGATGTTTCAAAAAAGAAGTAACATCCTTTGTATTGGAAGGGGTCTTTGTTTCTATGAAAACATAAATCGACTCTGTTTTATCACCTTTTCCAGTTTTCTTATCCAGAGTGTAATCTACCCTACCACTTAGCTAACACCATTTGCCTCTCGTGAGGCTGTAACTTTCTAACCATAATAGGTAGCTAGTTCAAAAGTACACAGGATATGTTATAGTAAAAGACTATGGTTTTTATAATAGCAAATAGGAAAGAAGAAAAATAATTGTTTGTGTTATTGACACAACCCTTAGAGCTGGAGTCTTACTTACATGACCAATTTTTGTAGATTTTTTTAATATGTCTTGCATCATTTTAGGAGGTTTCTTGTTGAAATGATATCTAATCTCATCTCAGGCCATACATGCGCATGAGCCCATTGTTTTCTTTGTATTAAACCGTGCAAAACTTAATCTTGTACCACTAGAAACCCACCACTCACTAAACTAAAATAATAATGGTGCCGATTCCCTTGTTCACAAACTAAACTAAAATTAGAGAATTGACATCTCTTACTAACATACAGCGACAGAAAAGGACGGTAATACCTTAGAACCAGGGTTGATAAAAATCATGATTTTTATAAAAAAATCAAATAAATCAGATTAATTTGATTTAAATCGGATTTATTTGATTTTAATCAGATTTTTTTGATTTTTTTATATATCGGATCGTTTTCAGTATGAATGACAGTTATTTATTTAAAAAACGACATATTTTTTGTTAAATAACATATTAGTTCTTTTATTAAGCCATTCTTTTATAAAAAAAACGAAGTAGCATATTTATTTGCCTATTTAACAAAAATATTTAATTAAATTTATAAAAAATGACATTAACGAAAATAAACAGACATAATTATATTCTTCTAAAGGTAATTAAAAAACACCATTTCCATTTTGTAACATTTAACAAAAAATAAAAATGACGATTCGAATAAAAAGAGAGATTTCAGGCGCGAGTTTAAATTTCGGGGAACCCCCGAACCGTATAATGATACCTATAGGCATATTAGCGATGCACACGCATGTGTGCGCCGTAGTTCCTTAAGGGACGACCCTTTTTGGCTGTTTTGGTTGCAATAAAAAAGTACTGATTTAAATCAACGATTTTTTTAAAATAATCACTTGATTTTAATCGCGATTTAAATCACTGATTAAAATCAAATGATTTAAATCATATCATCCCTGCTTAGAACTAAGTTAGAGATGTCAAATTAGTTTTGCCTTGAACTTTTCCGTGTTTTTAATCGCCGCGTTCTGACATGCCAACTATAATTGTATAGAGGTTTTAGATCAACTAAAATTGACAAGTCTAATTCACGTCCGTCCCTTTCTTGTTTGATTGGAAAGAATAAGATAGAAACAGTCTAAATTAAGTTTAGCTTGTGCATTACAGAATCGACACCAATATCCAGTATAATGTACTAAAACACCATTTCTCTTGTTACAGATCATTAAAGTAGAAGTTATCAAGGCGTCGGCGTGTCGCAGGCCGCAGGTGAAGCAGTTCCACAACAGCCACATCAGATTCCCGCTGCCCAAGCGCGTACACCACCACAAACGCCTCAACACCTTCGCATACAAGAGGCCCAGCACCTACTTCCTCTAATTTTATTATGTATGCAATAATAATAACATTAAAATCCACATCCTGATGTGGGAACAAACTTGAATGTTTTATTTAAAACTGTAAAACTAGTTTTGTCTTAAATTGCTTGGTGCCAAGTAGTTGGTCATAGTCTGTTTACGTTTAGGTATTATTTTTTTAAATGTTGCCTCACATTCAGTGTTGCCATCCATCACCTAAATTGCCGACGCCAGGCAAAAAATTCAAAACCCCAGACATTGGAGTGAAATTTCGTTCTTTTCCCGGACATCCATCATCCAACAACGTCCCCCGGGCGCCTCTAAACTAGGAGAAACCCGGACGGATGGCAGCCCTACTCACAGGAGTTTCTCCCGTCGTGGGAAACACAAACAGCCAGCCACGGAACTACTATTTTCTACAAATGTTTGTTGACCTTGCGACCCGCAGCGCAGCAGCCAATCTTAGCAACTGTGCCATCCGTACCGTTGTTCGAGGAAACAAGAATTTGTGGGAAAGTGATAAATTATATATTATTATATAGTTTCTCTGCGATAGGATAAATGTGTGTATCTTATTTTCATACCAGATTACTGACAACTACTCAGAGGAAAAGTTACAAATGGACTAGATTTTTTACTGGCATTAGTGCCTATTCTCTACTCTCGCAGAACTAAGCATTTCATATTATTTTTATTCCGTATCAAAATTCCGAACCATCTTGTGTCAAGCATGTCTTTTAGCCTGTTGTCAGCAATTTCCTTTGCTTCTCCGCTAGTTGCGCCCTCTATACTTACTCTTTGGTACAAAGCTTTAAAAAAAGCGCGCGGCGGGTAGCGTCGTTTTTCACGCTGTTCAGTTGTTCGCATTATTTAAACTTAGTGGAAAACTCACTGTCTACCTAATTGGTTAAACAGTTACAGATTCGTAAAATCATTACCTCTCCGGTGTAATTATGGGAAATATTGAAAATAATTTTGAATTAGAAAGTGTTAAAAACGGCTCAATATGTAAACGTGTAAGTTCTCTGACACCAAGTACAATAGATAGTGCTAGTGGTCGTTTTTTTTCAAGTAGTGGATCCAGGATCCAGTCCTGTGAATCGAGGGCCAGAAGGTATACCACCTACTCTCCTGAACCGTAAGTGATGCACACAGTTTTTATCAAAGTCAAATCATTTATTCATACAATAATAGTCAATCAATTAGATTATTAAAAGGCACTTTTGAACCAAGCAACCGAGTTGAACCTAAACACTACCTGAATATAATATGAATAGGAATAACAAACTTCTGATATTGACATTATTCATATTTTAAGAATAATAAGTAATTGTTTCAATAATACCTGAAACAATTACTTATTATTCTTAAAATGATAACGAAAATAAATATATTGTTTTAAATGTGTTATTTGTATGTTTCAAAACCCAACGGCTACGGGTTTTCGGACATATATATATATTTGGCTACCCGCCTTTTCGCAATGGAGTCATCCACCAGAGAACTAAAGTCACCGACATTGCTCGCACAATTAGTACGCTGTAATGGAAGTGGGCCGGTCATGTCTGCAGACGGTCGGCGGAGCAGGAACTTTATAGTGGAGACCATGTTTAGGCAAACGTGGTCCGACGATTTATAGGGGCAGGCAGTGGATGAATGCGGGCTGCCCAGGACCGGGATGGTTGGCGCACTTTGTGGGAGGCCTACATACAGCAGTGGACAGGCTGATATGAGATGCACCGCCTTTTTGTCGAGTTAAGTGTTTATGCCGAAGGAATTATTATTTTAAAAGTTCCCGCATTTAAGTTTGTATATTATGTATACTATACTAATATTATAGCTGCTGAACTGAAAAAGCTGAACAGTTTGTTTGGTTGAACGCGCTAATCTCAGGAACTACTGGTTCAAATTAAAAAATACTTTTTATGTTGGATAGTCCATTTATCGAGGAAGGGTATAGATATATATATATCTATATATATATATAACATCACGCTACGACCCATACGAGCAGAGTAGTAACCAAAGACGCGGGTGAAACCACGGGAGACAGCTACTAATTAATAAAAAGAAACTAGCTAAAGACCTAATGCATTTAAGAATTCCACTGACTAAAACCACAGGGGCGCTTACCTCCGACTTGACCACAAAAAAGTGGTGTCATATATTTTTGGTGCCTGACTAAGTTGGAAACAAAAACGTGGTACACAAACCGCTAGAGACGAACACGTTAGCAACAATACGAGGGACGCCCTATGTGTAAAGGAAACGAACCCGTTGGAAACAGAACCGATGCCCGAACGTAAATATGTGACATCGAGATTTAGAAAGAGACTGTTACAGTTATGTGTGACAGAAAAGACAAGACTAAAGGCCTATTCAGACCTAAGCGGTATTCGCTGCCGCTGTGGGTAGAGGTACATACCGCGCGGGTTTCGCTCAGGTATTTAGTATCAAGTACCGCGGCTAGCGCGACCTGAGCGATATTCGCTGCCGCTGTGGGTAGAGGTACATACCGCGCGGGTTTCGCTCAGGTATTTAGTATCAAGTACCGCGGCTAGAGCGACCTGAGCGATATTCGCTGCCGCTGTGGGTAGAGGTACATACCACGCGGGTTACGAACGGTAGCGAATACCGCTTAGGTGTGAACAGTAATATTACCGCATACCCACTGGGTTTTCTCTGCCGCAGGCGGCAGCGAATACCGCTTAGGTGTGAACAGTAATATTACCGCATACCCACTGGGTTTTCTCTGCCGCAGGCGGCAGCGAATACCGCTTAGGTCTGAATAGGCCTTAACTCTTTCTAAAACTTGAAGTGCATTATTTATTGTCGAGTATTGGGCGTGGGACACTACGGAGGAAACTGAACGATGGATACCAACATGTTGGAAACCGTTAACGCAAACAAATAAACGTCGAGGTCAGCTCCCGTGTGGTTTTGGAATTGCACTCATACATTACATGAAGTACAGTAGGAAGGCGCTGGGTGCAGGCCGCTTCCAACCGGTCCTTTTAGAAATCATTGGGGGAGACCTATGTCCAGCCGTAGACGTCTTGCGGCTGATATGATGATGATGAAAATGATTGCATGAAGTAGACATAGTTAACTAATTTAGTTAGTTAAAACTGTGCCACTTTAACTTCTTGCAGTAATAAAACACACAGTTTATACAAGGTGTAGGGGTAGATTAACTGCTCCAAAAAGGTCCTGGGTTCGATTCCCAGGTTGGAAAAAAAGTGTTATTGGGTTTTTCCATTAGGAATTTTTTAGTAGCAGCCCTGAGCTTGGACGTTTTTGGTGTGACACCCCCGTGCCTCGGAAAGCTGTTGGTCCTGCGCCTGATCTCTCTCCGGTGTCTCCGTGTCGGATAGCCGTCCCATGGGACTATGAGTGTTAGTGAAGACGGAGTGCTCCTATGTTTGCGCACACACTTGTGCACTATAATATCTCCTGCGTACTTGGTTAGTCTGCATTAAGATTAGCCGCAGTGACCGGAATTTCATTTTTACAGGGGTAGATAAATCTTTGTTTCCTCGGGACTTGTTTCTTATGTAGGAGTTTTATAAGAAGCAAGACTGCCTTAAAACCTACACGGGTACAAACTTGTACTTGCTTCCTTCCCAAAGTCGTGTTTATTTCATGACATGTTTCCACTAAAAACCCACAGTACGGGTTTGTTTCAGGGCAGTAGGTACTGCCTAGGGAGGTTGCGGAATTTTTTCGAGAAAGTTACCGAGGCCCTGGAACGCAAAGGGCATTAGGAGAAACAAGGGTGGGTTTTAGTCAGTAAGAGTCTGACACTCGCTTCCGCTGCGCCCGAAGCGAAGTCTGTTGAGGATTTCCAACCCCTAAAAAAAATAGGTACTGCCTAATAGGGAAGTTTCAGTAAGGCCCGTCATGAAAACTCTTTCTTGACGGATCTCGCCGCATGCTGTCTCTGGCCGCTCGACGAGAGATGGCCTGGCATCTCCTTCCGGTTTCCAAAGGTGCTCTCTGGATATGGGTACTTAGTCTCTGCAGGTAGGTGTTGTGGCAGTCCATGGTCGTGAAAGAGGCGGCGAAGCGTTATCTGCTCGCTATCCGCCTCAGTGGCTACAGGGGGTCAATTAGACACAGACAAAGGCCCAAAACTGCAGTACGCCATGATACGCGCGCGTCTTTCGGAAAGCGGAACTGCCGCCGTAAGGTAACGGAGCCAGCCCAAAAACCAAGCAATGTAAGGCCCATACCTCACGGAGTTGAGGATAAACGCGTAAGCACTCCCGCTCCGTGGGCCGAGGCAGTTAAAAGGATGGTATTAGTATGAAACTGCCGCATTTTGAGGGTTGGGTGTTTAAATGACGGCTTTAACCTTGCTTTAACTCATTCTCTGTTCCATAAGAAACATATGGTTCAGGACAATTGTTTAACAATTATGTCGCGGGCATTAAAAGCGTCAAGACCAGGCCTTGATAGAAATCAAGACACCCGTTAGGAAAATAAAATACCAACTCCTTGAGTGTGTATAAGGCTTTTACACAAACAACTGCTAAAAATAAAATAAAAAAACAAGTACGCAGTTAATAATTTACACTTTTATTATCAATAAGAACTGCATATTTATAAATACACGTCTAGTAAAAAGTACATGAAATACGAAAATAAAATATATCTAATAACTTTCTTCACATAGGTGTAAATTAAAATGAAATAGAGAGTTCATCAACTGTTGCATGATTACATTACAGTATACACCTATCACACCATAGTACATTATGGTCATTTGTCATTACGGTTGAGTCTGAATTGCAGCCCGAGCCGAGAATGTAATAATAAAATGCTCACACGTTTCATACGACTTTTTTCAACACACAAGTGTGTTGATAAAAGTCGTGAGGAATAAGTATTGTTACAAATTCAATGATATGAAAAAAAAAATACAATTTAATAGGTTGGTAATATATATGTTTATATGATATATAATTGAACAAGCTAAATTATTTTGTTTAATAGCAACAAATGAATGTTAATTTGTTTACAAAAATAAATAATTTTGAAATGTAAAATATAATTTATCGTATTTTATTAATTTTTAACATACTTAGTTCAATTATTCACAAAATATTCATGCGTACAAAAAATCTAAACTATTCGTCAAAATAAAAAAGGCAATATAATGTAACGTAAAAAGCACGCGTGCGTATAACCCCAAAAGCAGTGCGATAAGACCCACTTCACGAGCAAGTGTGTTGAAAAGTATTTGTTCACAAACGACACTGAATTTATGAAGATACTTAGACATATTCTAAGTACTTTAAAAAAAGAATGATTACTACCAAAAATAACGCGAAGAGGTGACGAATTTTCAATGAATTTAAATAACTTAATAGTAGATACTTCAATATTTAAAATGCCAATAACAAAAACATACCATACCATTCGATCGACTATGTATAAAGAAGCGCGTAAAAAGTGGCAAGTACACAAACAACCACACTAAATTCAATTTAACTCCTATTCCAGTCACCATATAAACTTTCCCTGTATGAATATCTTTTTACAGCTTTCATTTCAATCATACCTAGTAGTAGTATTATAATCTATTCTAACAGAGATTTAACCTACAACACTGCCCTAATAAGACAAACTAAAACAGTCTATATGGTGGGCAGTGTTCACGAATTTTTGATTACCAATTGATTATATGTGTTTGTTTAACAAACACTAAAAAAAAAGTTACAAAAAAATATATTAAATTAGATTTTTTACGCAAATGGATGTTAACATCTTTTTGAAGTCTGTACATTTTGGCTGGGAAGAGGTTTTATTAGACAGTTTTTTTTTGTGAACTTCTAAACTCTAATATTATTATGCATATAATTATTTTGCCGCCGAATATCTAGCCTACAGCTCAGCAGCTGTGGGGCACACAATGTTTTTTCTTTTTTTTTTAATAGCCTTTTATTATTATTTTTATGTGCACATGGAAAGAATATAAACATTTTTCCTTCTTTTGTTTACTCCAGAAGCGAATATAACAAAAAAAAAATTGTAAAATTTACGCATTTCGCAAGAATTTATTTATCTTTGTACAGATCGAGTTTCGTTGCATATCGTGTGGCCATCGAAAATATCTCCGACTGAAAAATGTTAACTCCATTTACTTACTAATTCGTGGTTACAACAATGACACTATACAAAGTATACCCCCAGATTCTCGAACGAAAAATATGTGACATATTGTCACGTATGTACTACTGCTGTGATTGATCTACAGACTTTTTGCGTTGATTTTCATTCGACATACGAGGGTTTTTTATTCTACTATAGTATGACATTTATAAACTGCAAGCAAAATTTGGAATCTATCGAAACTATTCGATCAGTGTAAAGTGTTCGCAGTGATTTTAGGAAAATTTTCGCATATTTTACCATTTGAAATCTTCCCCAAATCGCTTCCCACAGCTCCTCACTCAGACTACATACCTATCTAACTGTTCTAAAACCGGAAGAAAATTATAATAATGTACCTATTAAATGTAATTATAGATACGGTCAAACGCACAGAGGTAACATTTGAATCTGGAAAACTACCCTTACTGCGACAAAATAGAGGCGCTGTGAAATCCATATTGTTACCATAACCATCCGATTGACTGTAGTTTTCGACACCATGATAATATGAGATGTCAATGTAATATGAATTATAAGAAAATAGTAAAAATACACACTAAGTTTAGATAGTCGGGCGATCAGATTACTCGTAATGATGTTTTGGCAACTTTTATAATATAGAAAATTTGTGAAACTGACATTCTGATAAAAGTTTACTGAGTATCTAAAAATCAGCCCTCAGTATTCTTCATTACGAAATAGTGGAAGAACAATCTCTATACTAGAAAGGTTTAGGTAGTTAACTAAATGTAAACAAACCAAACCACGTGACGCATGGATGCTAAACCTTTCACTTCAAATTTTAAAATCGTATTATTTAAAGTCGTATAATAGGCTCTAGTCTATATCAGAATTTGAGGAACTATCTGCCACGTTAATAATAAAACGTTCAGTGGTATTATCAATGATTTTATCTAATTTAAACATTTTCTGTTCTTGTTTTATTACATGACCCTCGCAATTTTCAAAGGCGCCTGGTTAATCGACTAAACGTAATACCTGCAATTTTAGTTGCCATACTACATCACGGGCGTACTCTTCAATTTAGCGACGTTATCTAATTCATCGTATCTTCTAAAAGGTTTTGGGAACCTGTCTTTTTAGGCTCTTTACAATAGACAGATTACAAAATATAATACTATTTTATGAAACTAACAAAAAAGTGGTGTCCATACAATGACATCTATGAAGAGTAGTTTACGAATAAATGATAAAGTTTAACATACATTAATAAAAGAGAAAAGTATCGCATAAATCGAAATTAGAATTGATTTTGTTGTAACGAATTTTTAAACAAGGAAGTGTCAACTATAAAAAACCTTTTCTGCGATTTGTTTACCTTTAGTTAACTACCTAAACCTTTCTAGTATAGTTCATATCATACCATGCACACAAGAATAAATGCTTAAACTTTATTTAATATCTAGCAAAATAGGGTGAATCGAGATATAACTTTAAAGGCTTTTATCGTTGAATTTCTAAGGTTTTAAAATTAATTACTAAAACTAAGTGTTCCTGTTAGTAAGAAACAACATTTATTCTGAAATTAGATACTTAGGCTGGCAATACAGATTCCATCCAAATTACTTTCAACCAATCAAATGCCTTTAAAAATACGTGCTTGAGTATCGTTCTGTAATACCGGCCTTAGTATTAAACAAATCAAAAGGCGAAGACAGACTCTCTACTTTCTAAAAGTAGCTGGTCTTCTTTGGTCATATGCAACCTTATTTTACAGGCTCAAGACTTTAAGTGCCATTTTAGCGGCAGCGCGCTTCGCTTGCGCTTTATTCCGGCCAATTCCAAATACAGTGTGTTGACGGTCATTTTTCGTTATTGTAACTCCCACTCTTATCTTTGGTAAGTCGGGATTCACGACTTCCGCTTTTCTGGAAAGATAAAAAGATCTTAGCTAAAACTCTGGTGAACTTTGTAATACAAGCGATCCTGAGTATGCAGATTATGTAGAACGTTTGTCACGAAACTGTATGAAATGATAATTTATTTGGAGACCGATTAGGTACCGCTTATACACCTATGACACATGTTGTTTCTTTGTTTTTAGGAGCACCATGGTCAGGCTCTGGACCAATGACCTGCCTGGTGAAAGTCGAGGGGATAATATGATGGTTGCAAGAAGCACATTATCGATTACAATAAAGAATTGAGAATGGTCTATGTGACGATGCTTGCGCAATGCCTTTATCCAGAGTATATAATATATTTCAGGTTTAGTCTCTATACACAAGTTGTTCAATTTGTTCATATTCATAAGTACCATGTTCTGTAAAAACTTCAGCAGCTAATTTTTTATAACTTACCAATATGACTGTATTCCCCGCGGGGTTAGACAGATGTGTACCAATGTACACCCGCAGTTCGCCGGGTTTAAGTCCCATGTAATAGAGTACGAGCATATTGCCATTAAACGGGGACAAATCCTAACTTCGAGCTGCTACTGAGAATTTAATAGAAAAACCCAATAGCATTGTGCTCGACCTGGGAATTTAACCCAAGACCTCTAGCGTACCAGTTGCGCTAAGGACCAGGACAGGTAATTTTTTTATCGGTATTTTGGGCTAGTTTAGTAAAAGTTGTTCGTAACGATGAGTACTTTGACCCCTTTTCCGGTTTATGGTAAACGTTGGTCGCATAAACTCACCCAAACGTAGGGCACGCGTGAATCTTCTCGTACAATATCTTGACCGGCTGCTGCGGAATGCGAGCGGAGAAGGCGTGTATTTCCTTGTTCATGATGCGATATACGACCGACCACACCGTTTGCAGGTCACCGCCGCTGTCCAGGAATATCGCACCGACCAAAGCCTCGAATATATCACTGAGGACCTGTCAAATCATAGTATTATTGTATTGTTTTTGTTTAATTACTGTTAGATAAATACATTTTCATTATTTAAATTATTTTGTAAATATTATCTATGCATACACATAATCACTACTTATATAGTTTTTAATGTACAATTTCTTTTATTATTATTTTTTATTTCAAAACGTTGCCACACACTAGGAATTTCTCCTGTGTCGTGGGTGCGTTTACAAACATATAAAATCACATACACAAACAGCCAGACCGAAAATAACTATCTATAGGCCATACAAATATTTGTTCCGTGCGGGAATCGAATCCGCATCCCGCAGCGCAGCAGTCGATCGCTTATCCACTGCGCCAACCGTATTGACAATATCTATGGATTATTAAGACTTATTTATGGGTGTTTCATGCTTATAAATGATTTAATTTATTTTCTGTCATCTTCAAGGTTTATTTATACATTCCCGAATAAGATGAATTGAATGTTAGAAAATTATTATCTTTCACTGAAAAAAAGTAGGGTTCAAGGCAAAAATTTAGTGCAATACAAACCTTTGGAACTTCAACATATTCAGCGATATGACATTCTTCTTCGTCTATTAGATAGAGAACATCTTCTACGATTTCATGGTCCCTTTGTTCTTGATGTTCCACAAACATTATGATGGCTTTATCCAAAGACGGATTCAATTCCGAGCAAAGGAATCTGAAAAGGTACGTAGGATATGTGTATTTTGTATGTCTATTATAATTAAAAAGGAAAATTACAGCTTTGTATTTTAACACTATTAATAGTTTTTTGACGAACTGGATAGATTCCTCAAAAACTTAAAGGATGAGGCACGAAGGCTAATAAAAAAAATAGTTTTTTAACATTAGCCAGCCTATTGTGTGTAAATCTTCAGTGAATTTAGGTGAAGAAATTTTAAGGTGAGGTTTCAATCCCTAGTCAATACAAATTCATCGTGGATTTCATCTGCTCACCTCAAGCTGACTTACCTGAATAGCACTGCAGAACTTTAAATCAAAGACTTGCACGAGACAATAAGAAGTCATGTAGATGTCGCTCATAAAATAAATTAATAATATCGTGCACGCCTATAACAAGTTATTTAAAAGCAAAACATATATATATACAAGTACCATATATTTTTGATCTGGTCATCAAAATGTCCACAAAATTAAAAACTCGATATTCAAATGCAGGTCAAATGATACATAAATAATAATAATTAGATAGGTACTATATTAGCTTTTTTTGCATATTCTCGAAAAAGACCTTTAAACCCTAAATAAATTTACTTAATTTAAATATAATTTATAGTTTTATTACTTACTTATGCAGTCCAAGTTTCACCACATACGACGCAAATGTGACGTTGTTCACTAGAGCTGATCTAAGGTCCGTCATTTCACCAGGCTTCAGCTCTTCACAGTTTTCAAATATATGCGTTGTTATTAGGAAATCCAATATGGCATCGCCTAGGAACTCTAAACGTTCGTACGAACGCGTCAGTCTGTTGCGAATGTATGACGGGTGAGATAGAGCCTAAAAAAAAATGTTTTGTCATTATTTACGATACTTAGATAAAGTCAATTGTATAACAATTTAAATAAATAGGACAGAGTGGACAATACGAGGTGGCTTTACAAGCCTCGTAAAGTCGTCGCGCATCGTACAAGACACAATTTATCTGTTTGGTTGAAAAAAGTAATCCTCGACGCGATATTTAATAAAATAATAAAAATAAATAATATCAGCTTATTGTGTTCCCACTGTAGGGCAAATGCCTTTTCTCATATAAAGAAGGTATGAGCATTCTTTCAGACTTATACAAATAAGTCCATGTTTTCTCACGATATTTTCCTTCACTGATATTAGAAAAAAATATTAAAAGGTTTTCAACACCAGAAATAAATCCTCCACACACATAAAGTTAGGCCTTTTAACCTTCATGAAGGATGTCACCAATGTCTTTTTAAAACTAAATGAAAGAATTTTAAAAGTACGCTTTTTATTTTTAACCAAGCATTATTATTACAAATTAGAGGATAATATTCAAGATAATAATGCTTCGAAAGATGTTGGTTCTGCTCCACAGGACCATTTAAAGTCTTGACAAAATCAACTAATTGCTAATTTAATTATTTTTACTTCTTTTTTTAATTAATTTAATAATTATTTTTCTCTTCGACATTAATTCCACATTTGAGTAAGACACATACTGATTTCTTGTCTTTGAAATGTTAGAAATGATCATTTACGATCACAATTATATTGGTATTAAATATTATAATTAATTTAGCTTTCATTTCTAATTTGTAGCACTGAGTAGGTACGTATCGTTTGAAATTAATGTATTTGTACAACTTATTGTAACACATTTCTTTTTTAAAGAGTATTTATTTATTTATTTAATACTTTATGCACACAAAATGTACAGCGGTGGACTTAATGCCAATGGTATTCTTTACCAGTCAACCTTAGGGTGATGCAGAGACAAATATGCACGTTTCTTGCCCAATTATTCTCCATGCGAAACTAGCTATTGGAATACCTTTGGGCAAGTATATTCAATATGTTTTCTCATGTAATTGATGTTCAAATGTGCCTTTTAATGGTGTTATTGAAATAAATGATTTGACTTTGACTTAGGTTAGTGTCATTTTTAGGACTTTGTCTAATGTAATTTACGGGCATGATAATACCACTTACCTCTAGAAGGAAGGAGGGATCGTTAAACTTATAGTTCATTATTTCCTCCACATCGGGCCTGCAATAAGTTAGGAGAAAATTGATATTCTCCTCCGTTGCTTTTCCCTCGTTGACGACAGTCGACACCTGTTTGTGTAAATATTCGGCAAAGTGATCCTAAAACGAGTTGAATAAAGTTAGCTAATAATAAAGATAGCATAAATATACTACACAATATTATACCAGTATAGGTAATATACGAAGGTAGTTGTACCTAACTACCCACTTAACATAATAGGTTATTAATATCTTTATGGAATAAAGTGTACATATTTCAAATTTATTAGGTTTTTTGTTGACATTTGAGTTATTATTTTTTGTCTCTCACGTACCTCTGGAGGTATAACCTTCATCCACTCGATCACTTTGACGGCACCGATAATTCCGCCGCTCAATAGGTACGTACCTATTAGAGCTTCTACGCAATCGGCAACCGACTGAAATGTAAGAAAAAAACGTTTTAATTGATTTCCTATGGTTGAAACTTCTCGTGGCCCAAGGGCTGGCACCATGGCCAGTTTTTTGAACACATTTTCAGTTGAGTGCGATGCGAGGAATTTTTGATGCACTAAAGTTTTAGTTTCGTTTATTATGTTGTTCTTTTTAAGGTTGATTGTACAGAAATAATAATTAAAATTACATAGTAATTTAAAAAATAAAACCAATAGGTACAAGGTCTATGTATATTTTAGCGAACGGGGGAGAGGGTAACTTCTTTCGTGTTGTGGGTAGACCTTTAAAGTTTTCAAATAACTAAGAAAATATAAGAACTTTTAAAGATAATTCCCAATCAGTCAGTCAGCCAGTCGGTCAGTCGGCTAGTCGGCGTCTGACACGGATCCAATTGAGAAGGTCCTGGCTAGTGGTGTAAGCTTCTGAAATTCATACCACCCGAATATTTGAAAAATCGCGCGGTGCTAAAGAGATTTCATTATCAAGCCCAATCCGAGTGCCTAACGACGGCGACGGGCTCTTTAGATTAGATGCCCAACGACTTTTGGCACATGTCAACAACCACACGTGCTAAGTCTGTTTTTATTTATATCTAACTAGCTGTGCCCCGCGGTTTCACCCGCGTTACGTTAGGATTTTGGTTACTTATTTCCGTTCCCGTGGCTCATAGTGCGATGTTATGTAGCCTATAATCTGTTATTCTGAGGTACAGGCTACGGAATGTCACGCAGAGTAATTATTTTGCTGCGAAGTTATTTTAAAACTGTGATATCTCCTAAGATATTCATTGAAATTAAATGAGGTAAAGGGCAATTTTGTTCAAAATTAAACACTTGTGATGAATAAGGTATTTATGTTAATAAGGATTAATACTATGTTCATAAAAATACCTTCGCAAATAATGCATTATTTTAAAACAAATTTTCTAGCTATAAAAATGGCTATACTGAGTCAACCTTTAAAGTTAGGCATGTACTTCCGCGGACTTTTTTTTAGAATATTTTAAGAGGAACAATTCTCTCGTACATTATTTTTGCGTACCTTTAACCGTTTACGCAGCGCACGCAACAAAAGCCCTCAAAAAGAATATTTTTTCCCCGTTTTTGCCACATTTTTCATTGATGCTCCGCTCCAATTGGTCGTAGCGTGATGATATACAGGAAAAATTTTTAACCAGTGCGTAAATTTTGCCATAATAAACTTCAACACGTTTTATTAAACACGTATATTTTATTTTGATATGTCTTAGTACTAAAAAAAAAAGTTATCGCTTACGAAACATGTTTACTTAAAAACCATATTTCATTGTCACTCGGCGCTAGCGCATTCCCCACCCCCTCACCCCAGCCATGCGCCCGGGCGGCGGCGGCGGCCGCGAGTTTTCATTGATAGTATGGCGAATAGATTATGTCCTGGATGTTTTGCTTATTTCAAACTCGGATAAGGATGAAATTTTTTTTTTTTTTTTTTTTTAACTAAACACGGAAATGTGTTCTATTACTGACACTGAACTACCAAAAAAAATTTACGCACTGGTTAAAAACTTATCCTGTATAGCCTATAGCACTCACGAATAATGTAGGTTTCTACCAGTGAAACAATTTTTAAAATTGGTTCCTTACTTCCGGAGATTACCCCCTACATACAAACTTACAAACTTACAAATTTACAAACTTACAAACTTACAAACAAATGTTACCTCTTTATAATATTAGTATAGATTTAAGGAGCTTCGGATAGTACATTATCATTCGATCAAAAATAAAAATTTATCACATGTTAATAATTATGTTTTGCTACTTTCAGATTGACGTTTGTAGCTAAACGGTTCAATTTTAATAGATTAATTTTGTTTTTTTTGTTCCCGTATTGTAGGTAACTTATAACAACTATACATAATATATCAACGGTGTACCTAGACTACATTGCAACTAAATAATAGGTACAGAAAATAAGAACGCCTTGCTTTCGTTTTTATTAAATAAAAAAGCACCACACAAATACTCTTAATTATAGAATTTTATCAGATAACAAGGAAATTTAATAAAAAATAAACAACATAAAGACACAAAACGGCACGTGGAAAGCGTACGCTTATTATCGTATGGGCATCTCCGAGGAACCGGGCAATCGATAAGGTGTCAACGCCCTGTCGGGAATAGCACGTGCAAGCTAATGTGGAGTTACGCGCCAAATCACGAAATGGATATCATTTAAATAATCTTGTTTGGTATGTAAACAGCAAAAAGATAGTGATTAATGTAAGTTTCTACAATTTCAACACAAAATAAACGGACTGATTATTACATATTTTTGTATGTAGGTAGGTCAAGTTACCTATAAAAATAAAATACATATATAAACGACATGTAAATAGGCATGCCGTTTCAAGAAAAAGAAACTGTTTTGAAATCAAGAAAATCAAATTAATGTTTTTGCAAGAAAAAATATCCACGTAATAATCTAGAAAGTATACGGAACCATTGTTTACCGCGGCACGTGTGATATATTAGGTAGGTGCCGATAGATCAGAAAAGTGTACATAACGACATAATTTACTAGAAACGTGTTAACGGGAGTTTCGTGAACTCAGAAATATGCAACATTGGCATAAAATAATCTTGTTTTATAAATGGTTTCAATGTTACAAAGTTAGAATGGTTATACTTGGTGTGATAATTGAATTATGTAGTTATAACCTACATTAACAACAACATAATAACAACTTATAAACAACATAACAACAACATAAAAAACAACAACAACTAACAAACATAAAACAAAACATATAACATATAACTTACATTTAAGCAAAACTGTATTAATTTTATATCTTGTAAATTTGAATTTTGAATTTGAACCTGACCGCAACAATCTGACAGCTCTTTTTTTGCAAAACACATAAACAATTAAGATAATCCTAGAATTCAGTGAAAATAATTGGACCAAACTTGAAATACGAATAAGTGTATCAAAACAAGTCAGATTTTGGAATGGATAATTACACTCGTTAAACGATCTCGAATCACCGTGAATTGCTGCCTACTAGCGGCGGATTTTGGGCAGTTTATTGTTTGGCGCAGCCATGAGGCACACAGTTATGTTGTTTTCTTTTTTGTTTTATATTGAATAACCTTTTTGTTAGTATATCTGTGTGCACATGGTTTGTGGCAATAAACTTTTTTCTTTCATTAATTTTTTCTTTCTTTCTCCTTCAGACTCCTTAACCAAATGCCCAACACCGCACTGCTTACTATCACTTGAGGGCTCTAAGAAGCGCTCAAGGATCACAAGGCAACACATAGTGACAAAGGCCGATTGGAGGAGGATTGAGAAGCAGTTATGTGCGAGTATCCATAATCTGCACTACCAGAAGGGTGTGGCGGTTTTAGTAGCTATACCACCAAACGAAATGAAGAACAATCACAGAAAACATAATAAAATCTGATATTTTAATCTCATCTTACCTTATCAGACACAGCCTGTGAATGGATGTACAGCTGCATGGCGTTATGCGCCCGGTCGACTGGCTCGATTTCCACAGCACCATCAGAAGCTGTGCGTTCTCGCACCATGTCCATGCTTTCCTTTGATAGTTTTCCATCGATGGCTTCCGATGTAGGGAATTGCACGCCAATCAGGAATATCGGACGAATCTGAAAATATTTACCGTTATATTATTATTCGTTAATATTTAGGCTCGGATGATTTATATTTCAAGTAGGAAAGTAGTAGTAGACAAACATCTTAAAAAAAAAAAAATCTAAATAAAATAAAATAAAATCTTAAACATGAGCAAAAAACTATAATACGATTCTATGGACTAACGTATCCATACAAGTGACTTGCTTATTCGGTTTCATTTTCGTTCAAGACGTGTACCGGATTTAATAGCAGTTAACAAAAAAAAAGAGAATATTTGGAAAATTGCCAAGTTTCTTAAAAATCGGTTTGCTAACCTGGAAGGATATTAATGGGTTTCAGTTTGACAGTTTCACTTTAATATTTAATGGTATGAAAAGCTGTAGATAACTAATTGTAATAACATCAAACAGAGCGTCTTCTGTGCCCGGTAACCGCAGCGCAGAGATTATTATCAATAAGCATTCACAAATCATCTCATAATTACCCATAGTTACGTTGTACAGTGCGCTTGCGCTTAACTTATTTTTAATGCAATGTAATTTTGCTTTATTTTACAATTCGTGCATTGTCTCTTTTATAACATAATTATGAGTTCTTTGTTATAAAACAAAGTAGGTATAACTCATTTAAAAGTAGATACTTGATAGTATAGTATGTTACTACTTTAGTTGTGTAACTATGTATTTATATTTATAAAATGTGTTATTAACTGGACGTCGGTTCCCAAATAAGGCAGAGCCTGTATCTTGGGGGCCAGTGTAACTATAAGTAGGTATAAGTAATTAGAGATTTAAAAAGTTGGATGGCTGAATTATTTTTATGTTCCATCACATGAATGAAGTTAGTGGCTGTTTTTTTTCTTTTTTATAGGGTAAACCCGCCTCGCTATACCCATTCACTTCAAGTCCTGAAACCCAGAATCAACAGTGGAGACCACCTGAAAACCGCCGAGGCAATGAAGTTCGACGAGTCCCGAACAAATGATTTAACTGTCTTGGATTCCGCAACGAAATAATTTAGAAGAAGAAATTGGCGAATAGTAGGTAAAAAATAATATAATTGCCACTTCTCTCCAAACAAATTTACTTCTCTCCTAACTATTTGCCTAGGTCTGTTTAGTCTACAAACAGACCTAGGCAAATAGGCACAAAGGGATGTTTACGACCGGGAGAAGCCCAGATTGCAATTATCATTAACTTAATGGGTACTAAAGTCAACTGTTACATTTGATTCCAGTGATATGGCAAAAACTTAAACGCACAGAAATTAGGTAGTTCTAGTTTCTACAAGGTCCGTGTAATAAACAACTCCCGATGTAACCTGTACACTATCCTGTACCTGTACACACCTGCAAGTACTAACGGTCTGATATACCTTATATAAAAATATTAAAGCTAACCGTTGACTTTGAAACAATTTACGTCATACGGCCCCTATGGTGTCCATATCGTCTATCATCGTATCGACCCAAACAGTACTCAGAGTGACAGAAAGATCCCAAGTAGTTTTAGAAATTCTCGTTAAAGCATAAACAATCTTTTTGGTTTTTTATCCTACTGTTTTAACGTGCTCAATAATTTTAAAGTTCTTCTCTAAGACCAGACCGAGGTAGCAGACGGATTGAAAAATACAAGGTCATGATTTAAGATTACCTTTTAAAATAAGTTGATAGGATTTTTGCAGTACAAAGGTTAAACAGTTTCGATTGCCCCACTGAGATATTTAACGTAAGCATGTGTCAGCTAAATTTTCAAGTCTAGCCCTAATATATTTTGGCTAAATGAGCAAATTGGTCGATGAAGATAGAATGACTTCATGACGTAGGTAGGTGTAGTTCCGCGTTTGCATTTTAAGTAATAAAGCTAACAATATAAAAGTTATTAAGTCCAGTCTAAAGAAATTGGTCTCAATAAAAATAAAAAAAGACATCATAATAGGTGACAAGCTCATGGAAAATCATGACACCTCACATTTAATTCGAATTGGAAGTCATCAACCATTCGGCATTCCAATTCTTGGATCACTTAAGAATTTGAGAACGGCATTCAGCTGTGCGATTCTCTAAAATGCAAGCTCGAAAACGAGTCTCACTTCGATAACGAACCAATGACAAGTTCACTCGATCACTTTAGTGAGACTCGTTTTCGAGTTTGCATTTTAGAGAATCGTACTACTGCTCTCGTATTCTATCGTCCAAATACACAGGGTAATAATTATAATATGAAGGTAACAGTATAAACAAACTAATAAACTATTATTTTATTACAATATCTACCTACCTTCGTATTTCTAAGCGAATTATAAAAATAAGGACACTTCGAAAACGTTATATTGAATTTTTGAAACAATACAATATACAATTGGGTGTATGCAAACGTGGTTTATTTATTAACTCCAATTAGGAACTATGAGATTTCATAACTGCTAAAAAGTTTATCAAAAGCTTTCAATTCGTTCCTGATTCAGGAGCAAGTTCGATTGAGAAGTATGTTCTATGGTACTTATTGTTACTAAGGGGCTTCATAATGTTTTCTTTATACTGTATCGTACCTGCCTATGTAAATGTTACATACACTCAATAAGGGCTTAATAAGGTCAAGGCCGGGGGGGTTTGCCGGTTGACTGTCACGGGTCGCCGGTCGGTACTGCGAACTCGAAAAACGTCGCGACGACGCGACGCGAACATTATGACAGATTCACAATATAATTTCGGTGGTCACCGGCATCGCACGTGTTAAGTGCGATCAAATAAAATACGTATATATTTTTAAGTTCTGTGGTTGATAAATACATAATAATACGTTTTTTTCTTTTACATACCTATTATGTGGGTGTAGTGATTTTTATGTTTAATTTGGAGTGTACCAAATAAAAAGTGAGTCATGTTTTTATAAATGTTGTTATGTAATGTGATGAATATGTAAAAGTATTTTACACAGATTCGATAATGAATCGACCCACATTTTTGGTGGGGCCTGAAAACCGAGCTAAAAGTACCTATTACTGCTTTCATAAATTATGTTCACATTATCTATGACATTGTAATTCGAGCCTTATTTTTCAATACATAGATATTCTTATTTCGAATTAAAAATGTAGGTAGGTATGCAACAAAAATAAAAATATAATTTATTGTTCAGGTTTCTAAACCACCTACTAATATGATTAGTAAGTGAGTTAACATGTTTTAAATAAAATATAAGAAACGTAAGTTAATTCATATTTTATAAGTAAAACCTAGATCACAGGAAACAAAACTAAATTTATGATATTTTTAGACCACTAACGTTCATTGTAGCAGGATGATATTTACTATACCTATTTTCCTTTTTACCTAAATATGTCCTGAAAATGTTTTTCCCGTTTTGTAGTTTTCAGTGACGTTATCGAATTATTTGCACTTGAGCAAAGTCATCTCTGAATATTTTAATCTTTATTAGGTGTAATCTAATCAACAATTGATAATAATGTAACCAAAATATTAAGTATTTGAGTAGATAAAATTATAAATGGTCGTTGGTCGTTGTACACTTTTTAAACAAGTACCTACTACTTCCAACTATACTAAGCTTAACTTAAAGTGTTGTTTTATAGCTTTTTGGTGGACATTTTTATCGTACCTACTCGGGATTTAGTTTTTAACTTATTTTTTTATAGACACTAAGTGCAATACCTGTATGCTGAAGGCATTAACATAATAATTTAATGTCAATTTTCCATTAAATTTGGGCAAAAGATTTGTATAATTTACTACGGTCCTACCACTTCTTAGTTTATGTTATGCAACTGTAAAGCCTTATGCAGACTGTTTCAAACCAGACTACCTTAGTGATGGTGTGCAGGCGCACCTACAACAAAACTGTTATTTTAACTATAGACATAACTGTTGTGACTAGCTCTGAGCACAGCTTAATAAAAACGAAAGTCTTACTGTTATACTTCTTATACTGAGGTTACAAAAAGGTATAATAACTAGTGCGTTATTTAGGTTTTATCCGTTACAATTTTATGTCATAATTAATATGTGATTATTCCTGTTACTATCACACAACTGTCAAATAATGAGTGCAACACAGATATAGGAACATAGCTAAGTCAAATACGTGCTAAGCAACGTTTATTTATCTTGGTGTCAGTATGGCTTCAGCATTAGACGGTAAATCTGCAATGTAATTGTCTTTTCCCAAACTTGGTTACGTAAAGAAGTCTCTGTTTTACCTACCTTGAAATATTTTTAAAGTACATTAAAAATACAGCAAATTTTCTTGTTAGATAACATAACATACCATCATGCCTGTATTCCCCGAAGGGTTGGGCAGAGGTGTACCAATGTACATCCACAGTTCGCCGAAATGTTTAGGTTCTATGTAATAGGGTGCGAGCCTATTGTCATTAATCGGGCACAAATCCTAACTTCGAGCTGCTACTGACAATTTCATTGACAAACCCAATAACGCTTTTGTTTGACCTGGGAATCGAACCCAAGACCTCTAGCGTAAGCAGACGCGCTTAGGACCACTAGGCTAACGAGGCAGTACTCGACGCTCGAGGCTTAATACTCAATGCATTATATGCCCCGAGGTCACATTTCACATCTATTAACCCGATATTTGTTTTATTTATTTATTTTCAGATGAAGTTATTGATTTTATCGTCGTTTGTGGTCATAGGAGCAATTTTTGTGGGAGTTAAGTTTATGATTAGTAAAGTACCTGACCGGCCCAAATTAGATCTTCAAAAATGGTGGGGAACTGGTAACAAGCCCGACAAACAAGACGAGTCTATAAGGCCTTTCAAGATCAACTTTACTGATTCGGTAATTATTTAAACTGGATATACATAGGTACTATATGCTCAAAATTTTGCACAGAAAAAAACTATACACAGGAAATATTTTAAACAAACTACAAAAACCAGAGCTCGTAAATGAGTAAGAAACATATTAAACTTACATAAAAAGCAAGTTCAAGTCAGAACATTTTATTATAATACTGTATTCAAACTTAGCTACTTTGAATTATTTTGTACTATATATTTATTTTAATTGTTTACATTTTAACAAGACTTGCAGACTAATAACAACGTACACAGCTAGATTGCTAATAACAAGCCTTCACAAATAGTCACTCACTACCATAAAACCAAGATGCATTGTCCATTAAAACCTGAAGTACGGCTAAACCAAATTTTCACGGGGTAAAACTAGCTATAGCCGGTAGCAGATGGCTAGAACTAGGCGTATTTCATGAATAGTCGTTTATTTTTTTTTTTCAAATAATCTAAAACCTAGGTTTAGCCGAATGCAACCGGTTACACCTAGTTCTAGCCGTAAATTAATCGGCTACACCTAACTTAAACCAACTGCTACCGGCTACACCTAGTTCTGCAGGTGTAATAGCCGATTTTCGGGTATTAGCTGAACATATACCTACACAATAATATTTTATATACTTCTAATGTCACTATTACAGATGATCTCAGAATTGAAACAAAGATTAAAAAGCCGACGGAGATGGACGAAACCACTGGAAGGCATAAACTCCGAGTACGGAATGAACACTGACTACTTGGAAAAGATTCTGGCGTACTGGGCTGATAAATATGACTTCAAGAAGAGAGTAGAGCTGCTAAACAGATTTCCTCATTACAAAACTAAAATACAAGGATTAGATTTACATTACATACACGTAAAGCCCAAAGAAAATAAGGGTTATGAAGTCCTTCCACTGCTCTTGTTACATGGATGGCCTAGTTCGTCCAAAGAGTTCGACAAAGTTATTCCAATTTTAACGACACCAAAAGACGGATATCCGTTTGTGTTCGAAGTTATTGCGGCAGACTTGCCTGGTTATGGGTTTTCTGAGGTAAGAAAAGTATATTTTTATACCACAAAAATGTGTCAAGTAAATACAACGTATAAATGTGATTATCTTCGGCCGACATCTTCAATACAAAGCTAAACTTACCAAGGCAAGTTTACATTTAAAGATTTTACGTACTTTTCCAACGCAACTGAAGTAAAGCGCAAAATTCTTGCTGCTTTGTTTTCAATTTTCTATTATACACAATTAGTTACACACATTTTAATACAGACAATTTTAATCTATAAAAATAAAATCATTTGTGCAGCATGTGAAAGATGGTAACTTAAGAATGGCTCGACTGATTCGCCAACTTTTTTGTTGTGTTCGTAATAATAATAAAAAAGTATTTTTGAAATATTATCCACTGGAAAAGCGGGACGTAATGCTATGAAAATGTAAATAAAAAATGTTACGTTCAATTGTATTCGTACGAAAACGGTCGCTAGTTCAATATAAAACATATTGAGACTGAGATGTAAGCATTAAACCGGTATTTCATAAATCCTTGAATTCTAATTTGCTGGTCATCTCAATCGTTTCGCCATGACGTGTTTTTTTTTTTTCATATAACATATTTTAGTCATAGTCTGTAGTATGTGGGTAGCAACGAACAGCGCAAGCGTAGTTCGTCGGCACAACTATAAACATATTGTGTGATTACTCTAAATACTACGTTATTTACTTTTTTTTTGCAATATTTATTTCTGTAACAGATCACGTAATTTACAGGTTAACAAACTTACACATCAAGATGCCTAATTGCCAAACCAACTTTCATTTCAATGTCATTGTTATTTTTATCCTTTACAAGGTTATGCCCGCGATTTCATCCGCGTAATTTTTTACGAAAATACGAAGCCCAATTTTTGATATTATAAAAGATAGTTATTAATCAAGGATAGCAAAATAATTTTAGCATTGAAGTTCTGGAGATTAGCGCATTCAAACAAATAAAAAATAATCAAATTGGATCACAATAGATCAGCAGCTATGGTCGCACTCGCAGTGATACCAAGCCGCACAAATGAAATAATAAAAAAAAACTCTTCAGCTTTACAATATTATTGATGTAAAAAAAGAATTAACTTCCTTATCCATGGATAAGGAAGTTACTTCTCTTTTTCACGTTTAGATAATGGATAACTGAAAAATATTGACTTCTTTTTTCAGGGAACAAACAAACCAGGTCTGAACCCAGTGCAGATTGGAATAATGATGCGCAACTTAATGTTGCGACTTGGCTTCACGAAATACTACGTTCAAGCTGGAGACTGGGGTTCGCAATGCGCAACACATATGGCAACACTGTTCCCAGAAAATGTTTTAGGGTAAAGTACCTATTTTATCTTAAAGTCACTATATTGTGACTAACGGATTACTGAAAGTGCTATATAATTGTTTTGGTATCTAATCTTACCGTGGTAACACCAATCTTATCAAGTACTGTTTAAATATATACGAGGTGCATTCAATAAGTACCTAGCCTCATCGCCAGAGGGCGCTGTAGTTTCAAAAGAGTTTTACCACAGTGTAGCACATTCTTTTTTAATTCTTTTTTCAAATTTTCACTCCAATCCCTTCATTTGTTTTAATTTGACAACTTATGGAAGCGAACGTGTCGATCGGTTTTACAAAAATGGAAAAAGAGCAATATCGTTCGGTGATTCGATTCCTATTTTTGGAAGGGAAAACGCGCATCGAAATCAAAGAGCGTTTGGATGCTGTGTACGGTAACTCTTCTCCATCGATGGCCACCGTCAAGAATTGGTTCAACGAGTTTGCACGTGGCCGTACGTCGGTTTTTGATGAACCACGTCCAGGTGCACCGAAAACAGCTGCTACGGAGGAAAACATTAAAAAAATTCATGATTTCGTATTGGCAGATCGCCGATTGAAGGTTCGGGAGCTAGCTGAGACTGTAGGCATTTCAGAAGGAACAGTGCATCATATTCTTCACGAGGAACTCGGCATGAGAAAGCTGTCGGCGCGATGGGTGCCGCGTTTACTCACACCAGAAAACAAGCGCAACCGTGAGACCACATCGGAGACGTGTTTGGCGCTGTTTAAGCGGAATCCAGCGGAGTTTTTCCGTCGTTTTGTGACCGTCGATGAAACCTGGATCCACTGGTACACACCAGAGACCAAGGAGCAATCAAAACAATGGATCCAGACCGGGGAACGTGCTCCAAAGAAGGCGAAAACTGTAAAATCGGCCGGAAAAGTTATGGCCACCGTTTTCTGGGATTCACAAGGTGTGATCTACATCGATTACCTCGAGAAGGGTAAAACAATTACAGGGCTTTACTATGCCGATTTATTGGGCCGATTCGACGCCGAATTAAAGAAAAAACGACCCCATCTGGCGAAGAAGAAAGTGCTGTTTCACCACGACAACGCACCGGTTCACACGTCTGCCGTTGCCATGGCCAAATTGGTCGAATTACGCTACGAATTGCTGCCCCATCCGCCGTATTCTCCAGATTTGGCCCCTTGTGACTTCTTTCTGTTTCCTAATCTGAAAAAATCACTCGCCGGGAATAGATATGGATCGAATGAGGAGGTCATCGCCGCCACGGAGGCCTATTTTGCAGAGTTTGACAAAAACTATTTTTCGGACGGGTTAAAAAAGTTGGAGCATCGCTGGGCTAAGTGTATCGAACTAAAAGGAGACTATGTTGAAAAATAAATTGCCACTTTTCCAAAATTTTCGTTTACTTTTTGTAGGCTAAGTATTTATTGAATGACCCTCGTATGTTTCGACAATAAGTAATTATGTACCCAGATGATTTTTGAGCAAATCGATGAGTTTAAAACTATTTTTTAAACCACGAAGTCAGTCATAGGTAATAGATGGTGGAAGCACACAATAATTCTTCATGAACCAGGGATCGAAACCAGGACCAACATCAGCAGTCACTTTTTGCGACATGCGAGTATGCGACACACTAACCGCGTTTACCATCACTGAACTGACGACGCTGCCAGATTAATTGACAAATGAGTCTTCAATTATTTTCCAGGTACCATTGTAACATGCCACTATCTTCAAGACCAATTAGCACCGTAAAATTATTCATTGGATCCCTGTTCCCAAGTTTAATAGATTCAGATCGTCCCGAACGAGTCTACCCCCTGAAGAAACATTTCGCTTACTTACTGAGAGAAAGTGGATATTTTCATATTCAGTCCACAAAACCTGATACTATTGGTAAGTTAGAATAAAACTTTGCCTTACACGCAATGCACCGTGGTTGTTTAAAACACAAATCTCACGTACACAAACAGTGGAGTCCAGAATATATCTGTAAGTAATTAAAATATTTGTTCTAAGGGATTCGAGTCTTCTGCAAAATGTAGCACAGTCCGCGAGGCGTAAGCTGAGCTTTGCATTTGCGTGAGTGATTACTAAAAGTAGACAGTTGCGTCCGGTTAAAACCGGTTTAAACCAAGCAAAGGATGCGTCGTACTCTAGGAAGACGTAACACCTATATTATCAATATGGGAACTCACACAAATGCAAAGCTCAGCTCACGCCGGACTGTACTATGACTAACAAGTCACAGTCACAGCACAAGGTCAGTAACCGCGGGTAGGTATGAAGTACCTAGGGTCATCAATTATTATGGCGACAGAACACTCAGGAAGCGCCTACCCTATTTACTTAATAGTTTGCCCGAGGTTATCAGACAGGAGCCTAACTTGTTAAAATTTAAGAAGATGCTTAAAAAGCATCTGCTAACAAAAATTTAGAGTACAAAGTATGTTAAAAGAGTAAAAATTGTTATATTAATAGCTGTTCGTAAGAAAGATATGGGTATATACATGTATGTAGATATATGTGTGTATATATATACATATATATGTGTGTATATATATACATATATATGTGTGTATATATATACATATGTGTGTGTGGATGTAGATATATATACGTAGATATATACATAGAATATATAACTAAGGAGAGTGAGACTGTACGATCCCCCAGTCAAACCGTCTAGACGGTTTTGGGAGACACTTCCTACTTTATGAAAAAATTTTGTATGAGTAATAAATAAATAAATAAATAATAATAACGCCAGTATAAAACTTTGCCAGCCAAGTATTTAAAAAAAAAAACAAATTGGGCCTTGGCTTTGACCTTGAATAAAGATACATACAGATGGTTTAAAAACACACTACATAAACATGTCTACTACGAGTATTTACATATTAGATAACAATTTTTATTCGAAAACGTGTTACGATGACCCCTGGAAGTCACACTTTTTAAGATTATATCTTATAACTTTTTTGTAGGAGTTGCTCTCACCGACTCTCCAGCTGGTTTAGCATCGTATATGATGGAGAAAATAGGTATTTGCAGTAACAGGGACCAATTAAACACACCTCACGGAGGTCTGGAAAGCCTTGACATTGATGATGTGTTGGACACAGTGACTATAACATGGATGAACTCGTGCATTGTCACTTCTATGAGACTCTACGCGGAAGGCTTTTCTGATCCCGAAATAAGTACTATTCAAAAGTAAGTGAGGAAAGGGTATTGGATAACTTGTGTGGATTAATTGTATTGGCTTTGTTAATCTTCCATTGTTTTGTATTATCTTTTATTTAAATTACACCGAGAATTGGCAACTATTGAAGGCCAAATGTTACTTAGTACCGTCATAAACCATTCGTTAGTTTAACCTAGGTTATGCTACTTCCACGTTTTTTTTTTACTTAGGCGATACCTAAATATAATCCGTACTAATATTATAAATGCGAAAGTAACTCTGTCTGTCTGTCTCTTCTTCACGCCTAAACCACTGAACCGATTTCAATGAAATTTGGTACAGATATAGTCTGGGACCCGAGAAAGGACATAGGATAGTTTTCATCCCGGAAATCCCCCGGGAACGGGAACTATTAATCCACGCGAACGAAGTCGCAGGCAAAAGCTAGTGTTTAAATAAAAAAGTAGTGTTGGCTTTTCAACGCTCTGCTCAGCGCTACGATTTAGGCCAGCAATGAATTATTAATATACTCCTACCTATATTTTTTTAGGTGTCGCCCAGTGTTAATACAAACATAGCCCAAAAATCTTCTCGGGAGCATAAGAATAGGAGAAATTTAATTGAATAAGTTAAAAAAAATAACCTGTACCTTCTATTTCAGCATACCGACTGAAGTGCCAACGGCTGCAATCAAATTCTTATATGAAGTGTCCTACCAACCGGATTGGGTACTCAAAGACAAGTTCGTGAATTTAGTAAGATCCACCTCTATCGATTATGGAGGACATTTTGCTGCGTTACACACGCCTAAGGAGCTTATTGATGACGTTTTTGCTTCTACTAAAGAGTTCCTTAAGTTTCATAGTAAACCTAAAGATAAATAAACTTAGTCAGCATGAGTAAGCAAAATGGTGGCAGAGCAAAAATGTACGTTAATTAAAGGTAGGTAGATAATTATGTCTTCGTTGGGTATTCGTATAGTACAGTTAACAAATGAGGTAAGTACGCATACAGACAAAATAACACATTGTTAGAACTGGTAACAGATTTTAAAAACATGTTTAACATCTGTCAATTGTTTGAACTAGACAGAAACAGAATGATGTTTTAAAATATTTGTTTAGCGCAGTTGACCTTAAGTAGCTGTGCATGTAAGTACTAATCAAATTTGTTGACTGTACATTTAGGAACATTGTCAAACTAGCCAGTATTTCTTATAATTTTTCTGGTAGAAATCATAGTTGCACGTTTTAAATTAAAAAGAATTCATCAAAAGTCGGATAGATCTTAAAGCGATATAACATCCGTGAACTTTGACCTAAGAATAATGTAGTAGAGTTATTTTATAAAAACTGGCCGAGTATGTCAGAATTGATTGAAGCAAAAAGGCATTAAAATGAATTTTGAGTTTTTTTGTATGATCATCAGTGACTTCCGTGAGGTATTACATGATTAAACTTAAGAGCGTTTACGCCGTCCACGCGCTATTTGCCTCAAAATCAATAGCGCGTGGACGGCGTAAACGCTCTTAAGGCTGATAAGTAAAACTGCTGTCAAATTTAATGTACGATGTTGTGATTGGCTGATCAAATTAAAAGCAACCAATCAAATGTGATTTAACTATAGAACTATGGGCTTTATTTTGTCATTTGAATTTTAAATTATTCTTAAGTAAATACAATGAATTAGTGGTACATTAATTATTTTGAAACACATTATTCATGGTTTTATACTTTATAAGTTTGCATGATAGCTGCTATAAACTACGAGTTTTTTTAACGACAAATTATCAAACGCGCATTAACCGCTGTGATTGATGTCACTGCAGCGGTTTAGGCGCCCTTGACAATTTATTACAATTTTCTTTGGAAAAACCGGAGGGAACTTGTGTATAGAAATGTTGTTTGTTTTAGAAATTCTAGTAAAAGATTGTAAAAACATTCGAGTAAAAAAACCTACTTAAGTTAAACAACAAAAACTGCAAACTCTAGCCGTACAGCACACCTATGTACTTACTACCATTTCAATAGATTGATTAACAAGTCCTAATGATAACAAAAATATTTTTAGTGAACAAATTGTATTTCGTATTTTAAGTCTTTATCGCATTCAATTATAAAGTAAAGCTTGCAACTCAATTGTTTAAACGTGTTTTATTTTCAACTTCGTAATGAGCACCTATTCATGAATCATTATCAAATACATTTGGCACGTCTACGAAAGTACGGCTCATGTAATTTATAAATTTGGGCCGTCACTTAAATTTAGGACTACCTGAAGGCGAATTCCCGTTACTAAAAACGTTCAAAATCAAGTCGCAATATTATCTCAGCGCCAAAATCTTGTCAACAATGTAGGAGATTAGAGGTATTTTTGTCATTACTTATTTTCTTCTGGGAATCCGTAATAGAAAATGACAATGACTAACCTGTTTCTCTGTAATGAACTCCTCAACCTCGCGCGGCGCGAAGAACGCAGGTAACATAAAATCTTTCCTCGGACTGAACTGCTCTATCTTCATACGTCCGGCCAGGTTGAACCGCTCCCCAGCGTAGAACAGGTTCCTAAAATAAAATAGAGGTTTACTATAATTTTATCATGAGTGCTTACTTCATCAACCAACAATAAAAGAAACATAACATACCATCACGCCTGTATTCCCCGAAGGATTAGGCAAAGGTGTACCTATGTATGTACACACACACAGTTCGCCGGTATGTTTAGGTCCCATGTAATAGGGGGCGAGCCTATTGCCCTGCACCGGGCACAAATTCTAACTCCGAGCTGCTACTGAGAATTTCATAGAAAAACCCAATAACACTTTTTGCTCGATTTGGGAATCGAACCCAAGACCTCTAGCGTAACGCAAGCCTAAGCGTAATACAATAAAAAAAGTTCGGCGAAAAAACGAATGAGCGTAGTTAATAAGTTCATGAAGATTTGGTTTAACTCTAGCGAAGTCACAACGCCTTGATAGTTGTAAGTCCTGTGTCTTCGCTTGAGAGATGGACATGGGCCACTCAATTGTGCAAGTTTTGGTTTAACATTGGTCTCAGTAACATTCAGCAATTTGCGGCAATTCCAAGCTTGTAAAGAAATTTCGCCATTTTATTTGCATAGTTTACTTATTCAATAAATATTTATCACATTGAACTGAATGAGTAATGCGGTTGAAAGAATAATAATTACCTGTTACTTATCAAACGGCATTTTATATTTGTCAGCTGTCCTTCATTTAGGGTCGGGAACTTATGGTACAGATATAAACTTGCGGCGAACTTTAGGAACGAGTCTCCTAATGTCTCCACGCGTTCAAGATCGAACGTGTCATGAGACTTGATAGTGGTTAGCGCGGCTAATATATCTCGCAGCTCTGGACCTTTGCCTGTAGCTCCCAATTTTAGAACTTGCATCTGATCGTTGTACCTGTGGGATTTAAGTGTTATGAGAATATGAAAGATTTGATTAAGTTTAACGTGTCTTAGTTGAACTGGCTAAACACAATCTATACTAATATTATAAAAAATATAAAATATTTTTTACATACATACATACATACATACATACATACATACATACATAGTCTGACGCCTTTTTCCATAAAATATTTTTTGTTTTGTTTTAAGGAGGTAATCCGTGGAAGAACTATCGAATTAGAAAAATTCTTTCTCTGATAAAAAGCTATATTATTGCTGTGTGTCAAGGAATATTTTTTGGAATATATTTAAAGTTTATGAAGCAGGAAATTGTGTGAGTGATTTAATACGGGAGTAATAGATATCAACACGTGGTGAGCGCAATAAAATATTGATTAAAATCATTTTGGAGGCAGTATATAATTTTTTTGTTTACGAATGAATGAATTACTATTGACGAACTATATCTGATTATTATTAATGATATAATTTATTTAAATAAAAACGTTTACAGAAAGTATACATATAGCCAACAGTAAAAAGAATATTTCCATAAAATTATAGTAAAAACATTCTAGACAACAACCTAGATAGGGCTACCCACCCGATATAGGTTAGTTTAAACCAAAAAAAAATGTTTCTAACCAGATAAACGCGACCATGTTACCATAGCACATATATATTTATACATACTTAGCGGGTGGAGCAGATATAGCAGCAGTAGAGATGCCGAACACGGAGAACGCCGCCCTGACGTCCTGCTGAGTCGCAGTGGGGTTGCCGATTATTGGCGCAGACACGAACTCGTCGTAACATTCCACGTCCATAACCGTCACTGTAGACAGGTTGCGATCTATGTCTCTTGGCTCAATTTTTTCCTGTTGAAAATAATGTAAATAAATATGATTTTTGTTGGCCGTTTATTACAAGATGATTTTATCCTAAAATGCACATTTACCATCACGCCTGTATTCTCCGAAGAGTTAGGCAGAGGTGTACCAATGTTCACCGGTATATTTGAAAGTCCCATGTAATAGCGGGCGAGCCTATTGCCATTAACAGGGCACAAATCCTAACTCCGAGCTCCTACTGAGAATTTTATAGAAAAACCCGATGACACTTTGCTCGACCTGGGAATCGAACACAAGACCACTAGTGTAGCAGTCTCAAAATGCAGAAATGGATTATGTTATTATGACCTTTTACCAACTATGTTAATGTCTGCTTCCACTATTACCAGATGCGGCCGAATTCGATAACTTCTATAATATCTTACTTAATTATGGTGTATGCTAACGTTCGTTTCAACCGCGGTCATATGGGAGAGAGATTACATAAGACTTAGTAGTTATAGTTTTACAAATCTCCTAAGTAATAAGTAAATTACAAAGATACTTACATCCCAGGGAAATTCTTTATTGAGCTTCTTTTTTTGCAGTTGATACAAGCTTTCTTTCATTGACATTATGTTAGGACGTCTTGCGCCGTCATCGTCGATAGGATTATTTATCCTAAAAAATAATATATTTTTACAACACATTTTCTTTTTAATATAATAAAAATAACTGTATTTACTTAATTAAAATTAACTAAGCGCTAAATCGTTAAAGATGGAAATCGAATTAGAGATCAAAAATGTAAACTAAGTGTTGCCAATTTTAAATAATAACCACAATTGTGCAGTTTGCCCAAAAGTACTATAACACAGTTCCAAAATTGTAAGCATAAATATTTAACGGGTAAAATATAATATTGCACACACTTGGATTTCATTTAGTGTTTTTTAGTAGCGAAACGTAACCTGTTCATAATAATTTAAATCATTTTTTTCCTTGTTTACCTTTCCTATAATATTAGAACTTACAAAAACACAAAATTAAAAAAAAAACTCAAAATTTGAATTACTAGGGAAATGTTAACCACTCCTGAACTGTCACTTTTGACGATGACATTCCTTTGTTTATAGTTGTGATCTCGAATTCGATTTTTTATAATAAATACGTCTATGAACTTGGAAACAATCGTCGTACACAGCAACCATTCGGCGGCGGACTAGCGATAAGTGTGAACTCCTCCTAAATGAAATGTATCCTTACCTGTCAAAGGATGTTATCTGAGTTGGCTCCTCAACTTGTGCAAGAAGAGAATTTGTAGCGATTTGGAGATTATTTTTAATTGGCTCCCAGTCTTGAACTACAAAGAACACATTTTTAAATTTGAAACAAAATTAGCAAAGCATAGCATATAATGCGCTTATGTTGGATATAAGCGTGAGGTGTTGTAAGAGAGGTGAATGTTTATGTATGATTTGGTAACGAATCCTATCCTAACTGATATTATTAATGCGAAAGTAAGTGTTTTTTTTGTTTGTTACCTTTTCACGCCTAATCTACAGAACCTATAATCCTGAAATTTTGCATACACTTTATTAGGTGTACAGAAACGGACATAGGGTACCGTTTATCTTGAATCAAAGTACTGTTCCCAAGGAAAACAAAAATAACGTTCTAATGATTATAGATGGCGCCTCGTGTATGTTAAATTATGATTGAATTTTAAATATAACCGACATTTACGCAAACGAAGTCGCGGGCAAAAGCTATACTAGAAAGGTTTAGGTAGTTAACTAAATGTAAACAAAACAAACCACGTGACTCATGGATGCTAAACCTTTCACTTCAAATTTTAAAATCGTATTATTTAAAGTCGTATAATAATAGGTTCTAGTCTGAATCAGAATTTGAGGAACTATCTGCCACGTTAATAATAAAACCGTCAGTGGTATTATCAATCATTTTATCTAATTTAAACATTTTCTGTTCTTGTTTTATTACATGACCCTCGCAATTTTCAAAGGCGCCTGGTTAATCGACTAAACGTAATACCTGCAATTTTAGTTGCCATACTACATCTTGGGCGTACTCTTCAATTTAGCGACGTTATCTAATTCATCGGATCTTCTAAAAGGTTTTGGGAACCTGTCTTTTTAGGCTCTTTACAATAGACAGATTACAAAATATCAGTGGCGTGCGGTCCATATAGGCAAATAGACATTGGCTACCCTATAAAATACGTATTTATCTTATATTAAATATCTTTTATTGTATCCACGAGTAACTACTATAGTTAAAATAAAAAAATAAAAATAAATCTTAAATCAGCTCCACCTATCGTTAAAATAAAAAACATAATATATTAAAACTTAAATCAGCTCCATCTATCGAGTAACGGTGGAGTCTCATCGATAAATCGCTTCGCGCGAGTAACGGGAAGACACAAAACATTGCGGCTGGGTGTTTCAATGTGTGCCTCGTGACAGACTCGTAGGTACGCGTCTTCAATAGTGTGCGTTTACTATAAAAACTCGACACACAATGTCAAAATAACGCTCACAAACGTACAAATAGACTTTGGCTAATTTTTATAGTTTGACGTTTGCGGGGGTTTTGCGAAGTTAGTTATGTGATTATTATAATAATAAGTAGTACGTTTGATTTTATTAGCGTTAAATGAAGCACGTTTACTTTTTGTCATAATATGTTTTTATGTTGACGTGACTTATGAGCGGCCATTGTTGATTCATTTTGTACGACTGTAAGTGTAAACTGTTGTGTTTACGCTAAAATTAGATTGTGATGTGTTAAAATTGTTCAGGTGTATGTGCAGAAAATATTAAATTATGCGTTTTCAAAGCTATCATAAAGTGACCAGATTCGCAGTGAATACAAACTAAAGGTATAATTAATCTTAAATTCAATCACGGGTTGTTTACATAGCAATTGATTATATTGTTTTTCGTGTCCAGACGTGAGTCGTAACGTATTTTGGGCATATTGTACGTAGTTTCGTGGATTTGAGTAGGTACCTACCTAACTACCTAGTTTCAAAACCGATTATTCTTGTAACTATGTAGTTACCTACTTCTGTATACAGTAGAGCTTTGGTTAGTTCTGCGTTTGTATACGTATGATTACGAAAGTGTTATAGGTTATAAAGGTAGGTAATATTGTTACTTTGGTGTTATGCTTTGATTACGTATAGGTATGTGACAGTTTGAAGATATTCTTTTTATCATGCGCGTAAGCTATACCTATCCCGAGCCGAAGGGACTGTTTTCTGTCTACCCTGTCTAAAAACTCTGTGCACGCCACTGCAAAATATTATACTATTTTATAAAACTAACAAAAAAGTGGTGTCCAAACAATGACATCTATGAAGAGTAGTTTACGAATAAATGATAAAGTTTAACATACATTAATAAAAGAGAAAAGTATCGTATCGAGTAGAAGATTTTGAAGTTAGCCGAATATTTCTTAGGGCTGGAGGAAACAATGGTAAGCAAGGTAAGCATGGTGTGCCGTTTTAACAATAAATAAGGAAAACAAGGCAAATAGTAAGCAGATGTGCCCAGGAAAGTGAAGGATGTTAGTTAACTGCCTTAAAACTGTTCTTCGAGTTCGATTGTAACGAAACGAATTAGTTTTGCATGCAGTAAATACCCATGCAGTAATACAATATTGATTTACCTAGGTTCGATTAAACTAATGATTAATTTGAAATCTGTAATTGTTTGTAGATTTTCACATAAAGTATAAAAAACCTTACACAAAATATTTAAGTCTGCAATTATTGTTCGAAATTAGAAAGATTTAATTGGTAGGTACACGTTTGTTTAGGAAACTGTTTAACCTGATAATATTTTCCTACACTCTCAAAAAAAAAACCGGCCAAGTTCGAGTCGGACTCGCGCACGAAGGATTCCGTTCCATTTCCTATAAAAACGGCAAAAAAAAAACATGTTTGTTGAATGGTAAACAAATATTTAAAAAAATGTTTTATTTTAATTGTATTATTAATTTTTAAAGAGACTATCTAAATATTCTGTGAATATTTCAAGCGTGTAATTTTTGCCGCTATTAATATCGAACAAAAATCACGTTTGTTCCCATACACCAAACATCCCTTAAAATATTTATATTATTCTATTTTTTGTACTTGTTGTTATAGCAGCAACTGAAATACATCATCTGTGAAAATTTCAACAGTCTAATTATTACGGTTCATGAGATACATACAGCCTAGTGACAGACGGACAGCGAAGTCTTAGTAATAGGGTTCCGTTTTACCCTTGGGTACGGAACCCTAAAAAGTGTTGTACGTTGTTAGTTAATGAAACTGATGAAAGGTTAACCCCCAAGCGTGGAGAATAATGGAGATGCAACCAAAAACCAAGTAAAAACTTACATAAATTATCAGGATCGTTTGTATACTTGCCTTTTTTGCGAATTGGTGTTCCATACTTCGTGTCATCAGCTATTTCCGAGAGCAATTCATGTGCTACCAACAGCATGAATACTCTGAAAGAAGGAAGTTTATAAAAAAGAGACCTGCTACAGTAAGCGGTGCGTAATCCGAGCTTTGCATTTGTTTGAGTGATTACCAAACGTAGAGAATTGCGTGTGATTAAAACGGGCTTAAACCAAGCAAAGGATGCGTCGCACTCTAGGCCAATGTCACACCTTCACTCACACAAATGAAAAGCTCAGCTTACGCCTCGCGGACTGTATACCATGGTATGTTATTATGGTATTTGTAAACGAGTCAAGGCACACAAACTGTGCACATTTACGACTTATAACTTTAATGGAAACATCAGTAGGCAAATAGAAAAACAAAATTATTAAAGAAATGGCAGGAATAAAAAAAAATATTACACGCATGTACTTAAAGCTCAGATTTGTGTAACTTTACCTGTGTATGATACTCGGTAACATTATGGCCTTGTACCACAAAACGCCGGGGAAGTCATATTTTACGCAAAACTCCGCAACGAATATTTCTGCAAAGCCCCTACTGGTTTTATCATCGCCTTGTGACGCGGATACCAATTTCTTTTGCTTGTCCGTCAACGAGTTTATTGTAGCGGCTCTGGGTAGTAGACAGTTCATTCTTGAACTTATGTTGCGTACCTACAAATATGGAGAAAAATAACAAAAATATCTATTTATGTATTTTTTCCCTTTGATACATTTAGTTGACTGAAACTGGAAGTAACATACACCTCGAAGTTGTATGCCAGTTAAATGATACTGACCTTCTTTACAAAGTTGGTTTCGCCTTTAAGGCAAGAACTACAATCTTATCACTCACCTCTAATAAAGGCTGTGTTTTTTCGCCGATAACTTCTAGTTTATATTTGTCGGCGTAATAATCAGCAAACGTCAAATAAGAATCCGAATCGAATTGAGATTGTGGTGTCATGTACTCCAGAACATTCGACACTATGTACCTGTAAAAAAACAAAAGACATAAGACAAATAGTTCAATGTCGTGGGTCTATTTGGTTTCGCAATATTGACATTACTGGAGCCTTTTTCTTGCACAAGATGATGGGCCTTAGACGTAATGATTTTTAATACTTCATTGTACGCGCATAAGGCCCACTCGTGCCAAAAATGTAACACAGAGTTAGTTGCTAACACGTGGTTACATTACAAAATGCCATAAAAACTTAACTAGCTGCCGCCCGTAGCCTGGCCTCATCCGTGTTTGATTAGTAATTCCCTCATTTCACCCGAAACTTTAGCGTTCATAAAATACAGTAGTTGGAAAATGTAATTAGGATGGGCTCGTGTTAGCAATTAATCTGAAGTTAAAAGATTAGTCTGCCTGGAGCAAGCGGGCTTAAATGGCAAAACAGTCATCTAAGGGGCAGTGCTTATTATAGCAACATGGCTCTGGCTGACGGTTTGCGAGTGGCGCGCTGGCAGCTAACGGTTAGATTTTTAATGGCAATTTCATATAAATTTAATTTAGGGGTAATTATAGGCACATGAGACTTTTCAACTTTGTCTCTGGGATGGCATCAACTTCGCAAGGACTCTGGTATTGCAGATGTCAATCTATAGGTAGCGGTAACCACTTAACATCAGGTGGGTCGTCGGCTTGTTTGCCATCCAATGACTTTAAAAATAGGCGTTACAGTGTCGGAGCGGAGCTGTCATAACGACCGATGACCATAACTCGTGGATGATGACAAACTCACCTGTCCGGTAGAACTCGATACCAGGGCGTAACGACGCAATTCTTGTAACTTTCTGGTGTCACTTCTATAAATAGCCTCTCCTACAAAACAAAAATGTGTATACGTATTAATAATCTGATCATTGTACCTAGATTAAATAATTTCAAATTTGACATATTTTGCCCCATATAGTTTATTGTATCGCGCAATTAGAAAGGTAACATCCGCGTAGGTATACAAACACCTTCGTCTATATCTATACTAATATTATAAAGAGGTAACATTTGTTTGTAAGTTTGTAAGTTTGTATGTAGGGGGTAATCTCTGGAAGTAATGAACCAATTTTAAAAATTGTTTCACTGTTCGAAAGCTACATTATTCGTGAGTGCTATAGGCTATATAACATCACGCTACGACCAATTGGAGCGGAGCATCAATGAAAAATGTGGCAAAAACGGGGAAAAAATATTCTTTTTTAGGGCTTTTGTTGCGTGCGCTGCGTAAACGGTTAAAGTTACGCAAAAATAATGTATCAGAGAATTGTTCCTCTTAAAATATACTAAAAAAAAGTCCGCGGTAGTACATGCCTAACTTTAAAGGTTGACTCAGTATAGCCATTTTTATGGGCAGACAATTTGTTTTAAAATAATGCATTATTTGCGAAGGTGTTTTTCTAAACATAGTATCAATCCTTATCAACATAAATACTTTATTCATCACAAGTGTTTAATTTTGAACAAAATTGCCCTTTACATCATTTAATTTCAATAAATATCTTAGGAGATATCACAGTTTTAAAATAACTTCGCAGCAAAATAATGACTCTGCGTGACATTCCGTAGCTTTTACCTCAGTTGCCTCAGAATAACAGATTATAGGCCACATAACATCGCGCTTTGAGCCACGGGAACGGAAAAGTAACCAAAATCCTAACGTAACGCGGGTGATACCGCTGGGCACAAGGGGGTAATCTCTGGATCTACTGAATCGATTTTAAAAAATATTTTACCCATAGAAAATACGTTATATGTAAGTGTTATAGGGTATTTTACATCTCGCTATGACACACGGGAGCGTTAACCCGAGACGTATCCTATAGGGTGAAATAAGCCACGCGAACGAAGTCGCGGGCAACAGCTAGTAATATAATAAAGCGAATAAAGAATATTATTAATACTAAAATTATAAAGAGATAAAGTATGTGAGGTTGTTAGTGTAGTATCAAAGGTTATGTAACATCACGCTACGACACACGTGAGCGGAGCAGGAACCAAAACCTGACGCGGGTGAAATAAGCCAAGCGGACGAAGTTGCGGGCAGTTCGATAGTTGAACATAAAGTGAGATAGTGGTTACATATTCATGCCTACTCATTTATTTGCATACCATAATGTGTATAAAGATGTTACATAAAGCTTAAAGCTACAGTAGAGTTATGGATTATAGTGGCTTTCACAGAATAATAAATACCTCATAATTAGTTGGTTGGACTGGTTGTATGAAATTATGTGTCTTCATTACAGCCCAATCTATGTCGTATCCGTTGTCCTCCTTTACGGGCACGACGTACATACAGTTGACTTTGCCCTCAAAAACAAGGAACTTTTTGGCAATTGCGAGTACTTGGTCGAATAAAAAGTAGTGGAATCTGGAATATAAAGAGAACTACATTTACAACCGAGAACAATGTGGTTGACCACTTTTCAACTTTATTACATAGGGCGTAAGGATGAAAAGTGGATCAATCCAATTGTCTGCGATTGTACATAAAAAGGATGATGCACCGAACACTGATATTTTACATAATACTTAAATTAACTTTTTCAAAAGCTATTTAACACATTTAATTGCGTTTAAAGCAACTCTTCATTCATGCGCATAACTTTTAAACTTAACTTGCAAGTTAAAAGAACTTGGTTCTGTCAAAACGAGTCAACCTACATCTCATTCATTCATTTAATAACGTCAAAATCAATATGTCAAATGTGTCACATTACTATCCAACAGTAACAACAGGGCTATGTACAGAGGCCAGCACATCAAGCTACCCCAATCTGTCAAATTTCTTTGATAGTTTTTCAACTTTATTACCAAACTATAAGGTTCATGTTGAATTGGTGAAATTTGACAGTTTATGATAGCTTGATGTGTTGGCGTCTATACATTGCATACTATATTAAATTAACCAGCGTGAAAAATCTACCTACTTCGAAAAAAATGGTTTTTCTTTCTTTCAAAAATGGTAGAAATTTTAACTTACTGTTTAACCAACTGGAACAATTTAGCGTCGAGTTTGATAACGGCATAGTTTACATCCAAAGAAGTAGCAACCTCCCCAACGGTCATAAACATGGGAAACTCGCACAGTTTGGGCAGAGGTTGCTGTGTCAGAAAACCGTAGCCTTCGCTCTGCCGAAGAAGGTCGTACAACGCCTTCTCGCGAGAATCTTTCGGTTCCTCGAACGCGGTCGCTAATTTTATTATGTGTAGATAGTATACTTCACCGTCTGGAACACTGTTGAGAACCTTTGGGAACTGAAAGTAAAATTGACATTATAGCATGATATTTTATACTATAACGATCGATAGTACTGTTGTATTAATTTATTTATTTATTTAGGATCTCCAACAAAAGATATACACAAATCATGACATAGAAACACTAGTAAAAAGAAAAACGACAAAGTACAAAAGTATTATGTTGGTATACTTCTTCCCTTATAGGAGATCACAGCATGCACAAGAAAGTTAACAACTAGCTAAGAAAGGAATAGTTAGAATATATGTTGTAAAATCCAGAAACTTAATAAAATAAGACTGATCAAATTCAAAGACTATCTTAGATTAATTCCATAGGAATTGATCATCAATGATGAATAAACCTGTGATCGATGTCATCTATGCAATGTCAATCGTGTGAGTCTTGGGTAAAGTGAGACACCCCTAACGCGTATAATGAAAATTAAATTGTATTCATTAATTTTGACAATACAAATATATTTAAACGAACCTGTATCCTATGCTTCCGGATCCGTTTCGAAGTACCTGGATGCGCCATATCAGAACCTTCATCCCCCACGTCATCGCTACGCCAGTTCGGGAAGCAACCCTTTACAGCCGTGTCATCAAAGTCTACAGCGCTGTAATATCATATTAATACGTAAACATGTAATGTAGTAATGTAGTTGATAGTGAGTTATGCGCCAAAAGTCTGAATATCTTGGTTCAAGAGGTTTGTCCAAAGTAATATTTAAAGTAATTCAGAAATATATGACGCTAATAAGACTTCAACCTTCGTTTCATAAATTAATTACTTTTTTTTAAGGTAAGCAATATTTGTAATCGATAGAAACCGACTTTAGGACCGTGTCTAGTTTTCCAATTTTATCTACATCGGAAAAAGTTCAAATACAAAGACAGAAAGAAAGGTTCAAGGTACTAGGTAATAAGGAACGTACGTGTAACGGACGGGTAGCATCGTTATTGGATCCAGTTCTCCAATTTCGTACAGTTTGATGCAAGCATTTAGTGCAGCTGAACGTTTGGCTGACTTCAAACTGTGTTTAGGGTCACCCTGTAGATGAAATAGAAAAATAACATTTTAGAATGGGCATGAAGAATACCGATCAACGCTTAAAGCTTTATAACTTTTTAATAAATATTTTAAAACTACTATAAATTGAGGCGCGCGGCCGGAAGCCAATTCAATCCAATTCTGAACTGGCTGCCGGCCGCACGCCTGAGGCGCGTTAAGTTAAAAGTTATAAAGCTAATTACACGAACATTTTGAATTGTAAGTTTTAAAAGAGATGTTCTTCTATTAGAATATGCTATTATCTTAAATATATATAATTCAAACGTGACTGACTGACTGAGATAGTGATCTATCAACGCACAGCCCAAACCACTGGACGGATCGGGCTGAAATTTGGCATGCAGTTAGATGTTATGACATAGGCATCCGCTAAGAAAGGATTTTCATCAATTCTACCCCCAAGGGGATAAACTAGGGGATGAAAGTTTGTATGAAACTTTGTCAATTTTAAACCGATCGAGCTGAAACTTTGCATGCTTAAAGCTACTATGACGTAGGCATCCCCTAAGAAAGGATTTTGATAAATTCCACCCCTAAGGGTATAAAATAGGGGATGAAAGTTTGTATAAATCTTCTTAGATTTTCGACTGATTGAACTGAAATTAAAGATTGGAGCTACTATAATGAAGACGTCCGCTTAAATAGGATTTTGATAAATTCAACCCCTAAGGGGATAAAATAGGGGATGAAAGTTTGTATAAATCTTCTTAGATTTTTGACTGATTGAACTGAAATGAATGATTGGAGCTACTATGATGAAGACGTCCGCTTATATAGGATTTTGATAAATTCAACCCCTAACGGGATAAAATAGGGGATGAAAGTTTGTATAAATCTTCTTAGATTTTCGACTAATTGAACTGAAATTAAAGATTGGTGCTACTATGATGAAGACGTCCGCTTAAATACGATTTTGATAAATTCAACCCCTAAGGGTATAAAACAGGGGATGAATCTAAATATATATAATTCAAAGGTGACTGACTGACTGACTGACTGAGATAGTGATCTATCAACGCACAGCCCAAACCACTGGACGGATCGGGCTGAAATTTGGCATGCAGATAGATGTTATGACATAGGCATCCGCTAAGAAAGGATTTTCATCAATTCTACCCCCAAGGGGATAAAATAGGGGATGAAAGTTTGTATGAAACTTTGTCAATTTTAAACCGATCGAGCTGAAACTTTGCATGCTTAAAGCTACTATGACGTAGGCATCCCCTAAGAAAGGATTTTGATAAATTCCACCCCTAAGGGTATAAAATAGGGGATGAAAGTTTGTATAAATCTTCTTAGATTTTCGACTGATTGAACTGAAATTAAAGATTGGAGCTACTATGATGAAGACGTCCGCTTAAATAGGATTTTGATTAATTCAACCCCTAAGGGGATAAAATAGGGGATGAAAGTTTGTATAAATCTTCTTAGATTTTCGACTGATTGAACTGAAATGAATGATTGGAGCTACTATGATGAAGACGTCCGCTTAAATAGGATTTTGATAAATTCAACCCCTAAGGGGATAAAATAGGGGATGAAAGTTTGTATAAATCTTCTTAGATTTTCGACTGATTGAACTGAAATGAATGATTGGAGCTACTATGATGAAGACGTCCGCTTAAATAGGATTTTGATAAATTCAACCCCTAAGGGGATAAAATAGGGGATGAAAGTTTGTATAAATCTTCTTAGATTTTCGACTGATTGAACTGAAATGAATGATTGGAGCTACTATGATGAAGACGTCCGCTTAAATAGGATTTTGATAAATTCAACCCCTAACGGGATAAAATAGGGGATGAAAGTTTGTATAAATCTTCTTAGATTTTCGACTAATTGAACTGAAATTAAAGATTGGTGCTACTATGATGAAGACGTCCGCTTAAATAGGATTTTGATAAATTCAACCCCTAAGGGTATAAAATAGGGGATGAATGTTTTATAAATCTTCTTAGATTTTCGACTGATTGAACTGAAATTAAAGATTGGAGCTACTATGATGAAGACGTCCGGTTAAATAGGATTTTGATAAATTTAACCCCCATGGGGATAAAATCAGGGATGATGGAGGATGTAAATGTATAATTAGTTTGAACCTATCAGTACCTGATGGAAGGAATATATTAAGACGAACAAAGTAATTTTTAGTACGAGACTGCAAGTGAAAGCGTTACATCGCAATATAGTGGAAGCCACTATATTAACTGGGTGTGCGAAAGGGGAAACTGTATTTATACCACGAATCCCATTAATACCTAATGATATCCCGTTCGAATTAAAACGATTACAGTTTCCCCTAAGAGTCTGCTTTGCCATGACAATAAACAAGTCTCAGGGGCAAACTCTTAAATTTGCGGGTATTGGCTTGAGAGAACATTGCTTCTCTCATGGACAGTTTTATGTTGCTTGCTCACGAGTAAGTTCACCCAGTAGCTTGATAGTTTTAGCGCCTAATAACAGATTAGTCAAGAATATTGTGTACAAAGAAGTTTTGTAGGCCCTAATTTTGTACACACGCTAAACAAAAGTAAAGTCGCAAAAACTATACCTAATTAATAATAATAGTTTTTAACGCGAGCGAAGCCGCGGGCAAAAGCTAGTTATAATGATAAATGCAAGTTAAAACGTTGAAAAAGATCATTTTATCTACGTGTAATTTCTTAATAATTAGACATTGTTTCGATTTTATTTTCAATTTTTGGATTTTTGGAGATTAGGCTTCGAAATTGACTCTGAACGTAAAATACGCAAATCTCACTTTAGTTATCTTAATATAATTTACAAGCATACTATTTAATTTAAAAATAACCTCTTACGTCCTCTAGAAGACAAAATTTCCTAATATTATTCGGAAATTGCATCTTTGTACGATAAGTTATTAATGGGTATTAACAGGTTTGAAAATCATTGATTTAGAGGCAAATAGTGCGTGGACGGCGTAAACGCTCTTAAATCTAGCTACAAAATTGTTATGATTCATTACCAGAAATCCCAAACCATGGACAAAACGAATGATCTATCTCTTTTAAACATTTTTGTTAGAAAGACATGGCGTTATTTTTGTAGAAGCGGGACATCATTTCATTGGTTGTTCGGTATGATGTATTTTTACAAATAAATGTAATCTACAATCAATAGATGGATCTCGGTAAATGTACAACAATGTTGAGTGTAATTTGAGCCCGCGAAGGCACAGACGGGCGAGGCGACTCGCGAACTGAGGAGGAGGTGGCTTTAAGGCATGCCACTGCGGCTGAGGCTGGGTGGCGAAAAAACAAGATCAATTAAATGTTGGTGGTTATAACCACTATAGGCCTTACCTACTTATAAAAATAACGCTAATTCATACTTAGCTACCTCTTATGTGACTGACTGAACAATGAAACACTATCTTAATCTGCCAATACTTAGACGGTCAGCATAGAGCATGACCAAATTATTCGACTAAAGAACGAAATCGAACGAACAATTGAGCATAATTGTCGAAATTTACAAAAGAATCCATAGACCAAAAATGACATCGTTTTCTGTCACTTAGGCAACATCTCAACGCTGATTAACGTTTATAGGTAAGATTGTTCTCCTGAGACACCATTGAAAGTGGTTGCTATATGAAAAATAATTGATTTTTAGTCAAGGATTTGAGAGTTAATCAATTGATAAGTAGCTAAGCATTATTTAGCGTTATTTTTATAAGTAAGGCTGTAAATGTTATATCTTCTCGCCAACCAACTTGAGGTAATGTAACTCTACTTATACTGATTAACTTACCGCTATCTCTTCTTTGCATGGACAGGCGAGAGGCATGACAATGGTGACAAGCCTGAGCCCGAGCTCCATTCCTGCTTCAAGCGTCTCCTGTATCCACATTGGCGTTATAACAGTGAACTGATCATGCGGCAGTATTGAACAGTAACGGTTTAGCAGACTTATAGCCGATACTGACGATAAACGACCTGTAAAAGCAATATAGAATTTATGAATTAGTGCAAGTGAGAACACAGCCTTGATATTGTTAAGTTGGAAAGAGACTAAAAGTATTGTTTCATCAACGATGGTTTTCTTTTTTGTTAATGTAAATCATTTATTTTAGTTTGAATATTATTGATTTATTATAATATAGTTTGTCATCGAAACGCTAAGATTAAGATTTGAATGATCAAAGTGAAGTGCCTTTTAATTATAGAAGGAACAATTGAATGTCATTTACAAGGGAAAAAAAATACATTGAACTGTTGTTGCTAGATATTTAATGTAAGTAATACATTTGGCATATTAAGAGATTGCGTACACAAAATACGGGCTGATACGTGGAGTTGCGGACATCAGCCCATTATACAACGATGCAATATATAATGGGTAGTATTCGAGTGTCGTGATGGCCCAGTGGTTAAGGCGCCCGCCTCCCATGCACGAGGTTGTGGGTTCGCAACCAGGCACGGGCAAGTACCAATGTGACTTTTCCTAATTCATATGTACTTTCTAAGTTTATCTTGGACATCACTGACATCAGTAACCATGTCAGAGGCCCTTGAGGCGGTTTAGAAACTCTGACACTAGGGTGTGTGGGGTCGTTAGACCTTACTGCCCACACGATAAGAAGAAGCAGAATTAAATTCTATTGAGTAGTAAAAATATTGTGTTAGATTAAAAACGTACCTCCATGGGGTGTTATGTATGGGGGTGAATCTTCATCTTTGTAGAGTTGACAGTTAATTTCAGACGGCCCCGGTTCGTTGCGATCATCGTTATTACCGACCAGTATCTAAAAAGGTTTTAATACATTACTTTCTGACTAATGATTTCGAGACTCTCAAAAAATAATTTACACAAAAACCATGAAATTGATTTAATAATTCATATACAATAAACTACACGTCAATGGTCGCATATTGAATATGAATAATTTCTTTACTTCGTAAGCAGTAAGGGCGGTTTTTCTAATTCTAGTATGTAATGTAATTCTCCAGACCGATTCCGGCCACGGCGGCTAATCTTAATGCAGACTAGCCTCGTACGTAGGAGATATCATAGTGCACAAGTGTGTGCGCAAACACAGGTGCACTCCCTCTTCCCTAACTATCATAGCCCGATGGGACGGCAATCCGACACGACCGGAGAGAGATCAGGCGCAGGACCAACGGCTTTACGTGCTTTCCGAGGCACGGGGGTGTCACACCATCAACTTCCAAACTCCGGGCTGCTACTGAGAAATTCCTAATGGAAAAACACACTTTTTGCCCGACCTGGGAATCGAACTCGGGACCCCTTGCTCAGCAGTCGCGCTTGCGACCACGAGACCAACGGGGCAGTCAATTCAATTCAATTCTAGTATGCCGTTACGTGCGTACCTGCACATGTAACACAAATTACAACAGAAGATTACTCTTAATACTTTGCTCCCTACAAGACTTGTAAGTCCTTCCGTATGCGGTGCGTTTACAAACATATAAATCACATACACATACAACCAGACCCGGAACGACTACCTGAGGCCATACAAAAATTGAATCCGCTTGGGATTCAAACTCGAGACCCGTAGTGCTGCAATCGATCGCTTAGTAACTGCGTGAACCATGCTGTTTTAGGAATAAAATGATAGTTTGTCATATTTTGTATACAAAAGTGCCTCCGTTACATTGACCAACAATGTGCGACGTTGCCGATTAGCAAACTATATTAGAGTTTATCTTTAAGAATTAAGGTTTATAATTAAGTGTAGTTTTTTCCCTAAAGAAATGTAAATGATTATGTACAAGACCCAACAACACACACAACAACACAACTCTCACTCACTCTCTGTTTTTTTCACAAGAACAAAATCACCGACTACTTTTGCAATATGATTTTGTTCCTGTTCCTTAATCTAGGACATTGTTGATCAAAGCTCTGAGAGATAATTAACGTTTGAATTCTCACCCTCTGTATAAGTTGTTCTGTGCGTTGAAACTCTTCATAACTTTTCATGAACTTATTTCGTTCGTCTTGGTCTACTAATAAGACATAGCTGGATTCAGAACTCCTAGCTCGGCCTGAAATAATCACAAAGTGTTATGGCAGAGAAATGTTTGTGTAATGTAGTATCATCAACATCATTTATGAAGATAGCTATCTGAACTAGCAGTAGGTTGTGCCCATGATTTACATGGTTTTATGGCCAGTCAAGAATTAAGAATCAGATGTTTAAATAGGAAAAATACGATATTTTATTTAGTAAAACGATATAAAATATTATGATTCGTAGATAATAGTAATTTTCACTTCATTAATGTATATGTCACAGGTTTATCATAAACCTGATTTCATCCTAAACATATACAAGAATTGTGAAAAGGTAAAGATTATCAGTTTTAGGCTTACAAGGATGCTACATTATCGAAGTGTTACAGGCTATAGTTTATGGTATATTTGACAACCACACGAACCTCGTCGCGTGTATAAGCTAGTCTAGATTCAATAGTTTACAAACCTTTACTCTGAATGTAGGAGCGGTACTCCGAAGGCGGGTCGTAACGTAAGACCAGTAAACATTGCGGTATATCTATTCCTTCTTCTATTACACTAGTCGATATCAGACAGTTGAGGTCGCTGAAACATTATTAATTCACAAGATGTTTAACTTCTAATTTTAGGGGCTTGTTCGACTATCATGCAATAAGTTCCGATGGAGTACATTTAGTGCCTAAACGTATTTAGAACATCATTGCATCTCTGTCACATTGTAAGAAGGTGACAGAGACAGAAAAAATGTTTGGTGATAAATATGTTTGGTGATTTTGGTGAAAGTGAGCCTTAATTTTTAACAAACATGTGTAAGTACGACATCAATGATCAATTGCAATGCGGGAATGTATTATTCATTATTATTATAAAACTTACTTGTTCCTAAACTTCAATAAAGCTTGTTGACAAGACTTCTTAACATAGTATTCCTCCCTTGTTTTCTTAAGCGGGTTCACGTTGAAACCGACGACAAAATCGTGTTTGAGGAAGTCAAATTCCTTTGGATTAGCGTCCTTCACGTCTTTCAACAGATTGAACAAAACTTTCGCTGCGAACCTTTGTTTTGTGAATATAATCGCCGACAGAGGCTTCCTCGTCTTGTTCACTTTTAGTGCAACTATAAAAATAATGCAAAATTAAAGTTTTTATATGAAGTTTCTTAAGACAGCGGTGTCTCTACCATTTATAGTCCATAATTTATTGTCGAGTATAAAAACATTTTCAATGATTTAGCTTCCGAGATGGCGGTGCATCTGCAAGGATTTTTATTTATTTTATAAGTAGCGGTAACCACTTAACATTAGATGGTCGTAGGTTTGTTTACCATACACATACAGTAATATAAAAAGAAATATTTGTTGTTCGCGTTGTGGCACAGCTGTTTTAGAATCTTGGAAAAGTTTATGGGCTAACTAATAAAACTGAACAAGAAAAACACACTTACCTCCAGTACTTTCCAAAACAGTCGGACTGTATTCTTTCAATATGTTTAACATCAGAAGCACCTTTTCTGAAGAATACTTAACTATCTTTTCATATCCAGTCACGTCCTCCATTGCTCTTAAAAGAACGGCTCTTGCACTGCGATAATAGAAAAAATATATTATATTAACTGCCTTGGTAGCGTAGAGGTTCTAAGAGCGACTGCTACGCTAGAGGTCCTGGGTTCGATTCCCAGTCCGAGCAAAAAGTGTTATTGGGTTTGTCTATGAAATTCTCAGTAGCAGCTCGGAGTTAGGATTTGTGCCCGGTTAATGGCAATAGGCTCGCCCCCTATTACATGGGACCTAAAAATACCGGCGAACTGTAGGTGTACATTGGTACACCTCTGCCTAACCCTTCGGGATATACAGGCGTGATTGTATGTATGTGTGTGTATGTATATTATATTAAAAAAGTCTACAAATATTAAAGGTTTTCTTTTTCATCATCGTCATCTTATCAGCCGAAGGATGTCCACTGCTTGACAGAGGCTTCTCCTAAACATATCCACAATAACTGGTTCTGCGCTGCCTGCATCCAGCGATTACCCGCGACCGTTACCATGAAGACGGTCCAACTCGTGGAGGCCTTCTCATATTGCGTATCCGATCCGTAATCGCCACTCGAGACCTTTCGACCCTAACGGCTGTCCGTTCTACGCCCTGGCTACTTGAGTTTCGCAATTTTGAAGGCTATATCGGCTACATTTGATCTTTTGCGGATCTCATTTCAGATTCGATCTCGCAGAGAGGCTCCTTGCATAGTCCTCTCCATGGCTCTCTGAGCGATTTTGAGCTAACTTTTAACTCAAGCTTTATTTAGAACTTTTTGTTCAGTTCTTGTCACTCATGCCAGCATATGAAAGTTTCTTTGTAAAGCTATCCTGAGATTATTCATACTAAAGGGAGAAGATTACTATACTTGAATAGTTTGTTGTTTTTTTTTTTGTTTGACCGCGCTTATGTCCGGAAGTCAAAATCTTGTTAATTTTACTTACTCGACGGAATGTGTGATCGCAAGTTTAAAAAGATTTTCCTCTTCCTTCGTCGTCGCTTTACGTTTCAAACGTTCCAATAATATTACATAGGCAAGTATACCCAAAGCACCGCCGTATATGCCCAGTTCGTCGATGAACACTATCATTCCTGCTATCATATTCTTTACAGCTTTTACAGTCTATAAAATAAAAGACATTTGATTGTATAGCAAAATAGAATGTAGCTATGAAGTTAAGTGTTTACTGGACATCTGTATCACAGGTGTTAACATCGCCAGGAAAAGCAAGCAATAAGTATTTACCTTATTAGGATCACTGCTAATATCCGTTTGCGTCTTCTTTAGTTGAACATCGTGCTTTAGAGATTTAGCAGGCAATTTTACTTTCATGATTAGATTATGAACGACCAGCAACATATTTCTTACGGTCATAGAGACTGGAGACGGTTGTAATGCTTTGTAGAACTGAACCATCTCGTTTGGATTCGTCGAGTAACTGAAATACGTAAATACAATGTTTATTAAAAAACGCAATTGAAAAACCGACCGAATAGGAGTCATACTTTCGTCATGGTTTCGGCTCACCTAATGAATGTGGTAAAAATTCAACCGTTACAGTAAAGACATAGTGCTATGACAGATACTTAGACAGTCGTAGGCTTAATAGAGTCCCAATGGCACTATGTATGGCGGGTTATTCCCGCTCGGTAACACCCTTTCGTCAACACTGTTGACGATCGGGAAAAAAAAGTTTCGTTCGTTCACAGTGTTGACGAACGCTACTTTTAATTCCCGTTCGGTAACACCTTTCGTTCCTGTCGTCAACACTGTTGACGATCGGGAAAAAAAAGTTTCGTTCGTTCAGTGTCCATGAATGCTGGTTTTTATTTTTAAAATATGGAAATAAAAATAAAACATGTCATGGATTTTTAAAATGTTTTAATGGATTATGTTACATCTTTTAAAACACAATTAACTAGAAAATAAAAAAATGGCCTTATCATGTGATAATAGGACTTTTATAAAGCTAAAGTGAGTTTAGACGTTTACGTAAAATGCTATGGTAATTCACTTACCTTAATTCTCAAAACTCCACTGCACTTTAATTTACGTTGAGAGCAACTCCAAATAACTAAACCACTTTTATGCGCCCTTCTTGTGTAATATTGGCGACCGCCATGTAGTAAAACAGTCCTATGTTTTTTTTTTATACGCACTAACACGGATTTTCCACTAGAACTACCTGCTAAATCTTGTTCCGACATGTCCGAATTTAGAACTAATAATGTACTATAAGTACGATGCATAAATCAGGATTAGCTACCCAAAATGAACGATACTTATTATTGCAGTGCTCTGATTGGCTAATTCAAGGTCATGGTGGATAACGTACTAGAATAGGCCGGTCGGGGGAAGTGTGCGAATCTATTGTTTATTTTATCTACTGTTACCGGCTACCGGCGCGGCATCGCTATACCTGCCTGCTGCAAAGGGAAGTTTGCAATCTACTAACTTAAATTCTACAAATGGAACAACATCCAACATTTTTTATCAATTAAACTAGACTTTCGTCGTAATTAAACATTTGAAAATCCATGACATGTTTTATTTTTATTTCCATATTTTAAAAATAAAAACCAGAATTCATGGACACTGTGAACGAACGAAACTTTTTTTTCCCGATCGTCAACAGTGTTGACGACAGGAACGAAAGGTGTTACCGAACGGGAATTAAAAGTAGCGTTCGTCAACACTGTGAACGAACGAAACTTTTTATTCCCGATCGTCAACAGTGTTGACGAAAGGGTGTTACCGAGCGGGAATAACCCTGTATGGCATGGTATAGCGGGCTGGGTTGCGGGGATCCCAGCCTGGGATCCCCGCAACTGTACGTCTCATCGTGTATTTTGCGTAACAGATCAAAATCTCTTGTCCTCACCAAAATGAATTATCGCAAACATGTCGGCATGACAACATATTCTTAAGTTACAATTTACAATTTTTAACGCAAGTTGATGTTGTAGAGAAAGCTTACTTCAATACTTGGCCCAGTTCATCAACAGTCGCAATGGTTGCATGAAACGTTATTTCTAATTCATGTAGTGTCTCCTCAACCTTGGAAGTCTTTACATTCGCATTTAGTAGTGTCGCCGTCAATCCTTAAATGATACATTAAAACAAGTTAGTAAAGACCAAGAAAATTAAACAGCAAACAAAAGCACACACACGCCGCGCTTTATTTCATTTTTAATGTGAAGTAATTCTATTGGTTGCTTCTAGCGGAAGTTTAAATGGTTACATGGCTGTTATCGTTTTTGCTAAAAGGAAATCATTGTCTGTTAAGCTACAAAATTTAAATGAACAGTTCACAATAATACAACAATTCATATTCTTTATTATGTAAATCACGTGCACGTATTACCGAGAACTCGCGGCTGGTTTGATTTCGGGCAACTCGCAAAGTGCTTCATGATAATTCTCATGGGATGATCTACGACGGCGTGGTGGCATTCGTCAAATATCAACAGGTTTATATCTTCGATCTTGATAAACTGGTGAGTTAGCATGTCACAAAGAATCTGGCTTGTCATTACGATAACCTGACAAAAAAAAACGGAGTGTAAAATGAAACAGCATAAAGCATTGTTGAAAAAAATCATTACCTATTTCCGGTAGTCTGCATCAATCTTTTTCGGGAAATACCCTTTTAATTTTTAACACGACGTTAGGGGACTCCCCAAGTTGATTCGCTTAAGCAACAATTCAAATTTAAGATTTATATTCATGATTCACATTTATTACACTCGTTTAGAATCTCAATTAGTTCCAATCCAAATTTAGAAGTGCAATTCAAACAAATATTACGAAATAACGGACTTAATTGCACCATGTTTTAACATGCGGATGGCAAGTGCTATTTTTGTCTGGAGTGACTAAATAGCTCGACCAGGTCCTGCTTACATTGAAGGCTACCGAACATAAATTATTTGCTGACAATGTAAAACACATAACAATATGGCGATGAGGCAGTGCCGTCTACACGAACGCTTAGTTTTACTCTATCATAGTCAACTTGAAAGTACATTGGAGCAACATAGTATTTTCAAGTAATTGTTTTTTTACCTGATTCTTTGCCAGTTCAGCGTCCCATTTCACTTTGTCCCAATAATCAACTCCATCTTCGCTGCTGTAAGCGCCGACGCCCTTTACAGCGCACATGTTTTCTATTACTTTCTTCTACATGAACAAATTAAAAAGTATCAAAAATTTATTCTTATACAAGGTGTTGATTTGCAATCTCGTCAAATTCAAGGAGTTAACTATGCTCGTGATTCTTAACACGAATCAATAATAAAATAAATTTGTTTTAAAATTTATATTTTTGACGTGATTTTCAAATTCGAACTAGCCATCTCGCCAGAGGATTTAGGCGCTATGCACACATTGATATAGCCGCGCGACAACTCTGCCTACCGCATACGCAACTGAGCGATGCTGATTTTTGCAAGAGGAGTATTCTGGAATACTATTTTTTGATAGTTGCAACTTAAAAATCAAGTATTTATTAGATATTAACCAGGTATCGTAATTATATTTCATTACTTCTTTTTTTATATGACAAGCTCCTAAAATTTGACGAGGATGCAAATCAACAGCTTGTATAAGGTCACGGCTTTGTCCCATGGGGATTGGCTGAAACTATAGAACGTTACGTATTACGATTACATGTAGGTACAGTATCGAAACTGTACCTACCTACAAACATCCGAACCTCGTACCTGCGAACATCCAAACTATAAGTTTATATTTAAAAAACTTAACAGATTTTATGAGTGCCTATATCTATCTAGTTTCCATGGTATCCATGTCCATTCTGTCGTCAAACCCGAATATGTCAAGTCTTTAAGTACTGTTTATAAACCTACATAAGGGCCAAACACTAGCTATGTTTAAAATCGGTTATCGGTAATTCTTTGTCGCTTTTCGGAGGCCAAACGCAGCGACTGAATTTTATAAACCGCGAGTACATCGATCAATTTCCACAAAATCCGCAATCGATAATGATGAAGGAGGTGATTAGCAGCGCGTACAAGTTTAGGGTAGGTAAGGTAATTGCAGTCAAAGAACTAATCGCTGCTGGGCTGGCAAGTTGTGGTTACTTATCTGCCGGTTCCTACTACAAAGCCTTATGAATAAGTAGCCTATATTATCTTTTTAAGTCAGAATCGAAATGTAAGAAGTAAGTCATTTGTTGCTGTTGCTGTTTGTGTATGCGAGTCTATATGTGTGAGAACGCGCCCTCGATTTAAAAAAAAAACATTATCAAAAACTATACCCACCAACTGAAGCAGTGTTATTGTTATTGGTTTTTAGATTGATGGTTTGTTTATAATTTTATTGTTTCAGCAGCATTTTTCAATTCACAAATATGCATTTCTAAAATGACTTCGAACTGCATTTCCGTAAGGTTCAAAAATGAATGAAATGAGATATACATACCCTGACATGTGGGTTATCGCAACGCATTTCAAAACAAAAGTGCCTTGTTATGGTTAGGTACCTACCATGCGACTTCTTGTTTAAGTAAGTAGGTTACTCCACATACAATGAAATTAATCATTTGTTTATAAATCACTTTTTAAGCGTTCTTTTTGAATAGTTATTAGCTGCTTGTATATCAAATTCCACAACATTTCTGAAGGTTCACATCGGTCGACTTATTTGGTAGGTATAAATTATGTTGGATAAGACTGGTAACTTAAATATGTTAAGATGGTAGGTAATAATAAATGCACATGCATAAAGACGCATTGAAACTAATCAACCATTTATTGTTTGCATGTTGCTCAGATAGTATTAAAATAATCGATCACCGCACTCAATACCTCCGGTTTTTCGAACGAAAAGTCAATTTTACAAATTGACATTTTCATTCGAAAAACAGAGAATTAGTCTCAAACAATAGATTGGTAATTATACACATACGTACAATTACGCCTGTATTCCCCTAAGGGTTAGGCAGAGGTGTACCAATTTCCTGTTCGCCGGTATGTTTTAGGTCCCATGTAAAAGGGGGCGATCCTATTGCCATTTACCGGGCACAGATCCTAGCTGCTACTGAGAATTTCATAGAAAACCCAATAACACTTTTTGCTCGACCTGGGAATCGAACCCAAGACCTCTAGCGTAGCAGTCGCGCTTAGGACCACTCGGCCAACGAGGAAGTCCATGTAATCAGTTTCATTGGTAATTACGTCTAGGCATAGGTAATAAGAATTTCGCTTGAACAGATAACTTTGTTGACATTTAGCTAACGACAGTTTATCCGATGTTCTCAGAAACCTAGAGTGTCATTTCGACGAATAAGTTTTAAAAGCAATTTACTTTAAGACAGAAATCAGCAACGATGTAGGGAATGCTGATGGACGGACCATGTCTCCCATGTCTACAGCAACGATTAATTACTACAATGAAGAAGGGATATTATAAACTGCATATCAAATAAATAATCGCCTATCAATACATACTCATCATTTATATTCTTTTTTACATCAAATAACTTACTTCACTACAAATAAACTAAATGTTTAACAAAACTCAAACTGCAGATAATTCGAAATTATACATCAATATGACATTACTTTTTTCCTCATAATGCAATACAGTTAAATTTATTTTTGTACAAAAATACTACATACATAGCCTAAATACTGACTGCACAGCAAATTTACCATATTTCATAGCAAAATAACTATCCCAGTCGCATATTAACCAGCAAGTACAACAAAACCTGTTCATCATAATATGATGGTGAATGAAATATTATTTGTCTTAATTTTCAAGAAGCCATGCTCGGCAACTTTAATGATTATTATAACAAAAAAATCCTTTTATGAAACAATATTACTCACCGTAAAACAAAAATACTCATTTGCACACAATATTACAACGGAATTTCCATTATTATTTTCTAAAACTGCATAACAAACTCGGGACTTGGGGCACCCCGACTCGGACAGGTTAGGTTTGAAGGGGATGGCGGGGTCTAGAGAGCGAGCGAAGCGAGCGAACAGAACCCGCCATCCCTGCACATAATATAAAAATAGAAGCTATATTTAAAAGAAAAAGAGTTAACATGTATAATGTGCATTAAGATTATACATTAGAATTTTGGGTCAAACATAGCATTTAGGAAATATTTTATATAATTATTTATATTTTATTATTTGCCATCGATACGCTAAGAAGAAGATTAAGATTATTAGCTGTGCATTGATAAAAAAGCTTTTGCTTTAGGAAAAATTGCTGTACGCTGCGAAAATAAATTGTGGTGTGTTTAGTGATATTTTGAGTTGAATATTTTGCTGTGCAATCAGTAATTTTGCATAGAAAAAGGATTTTTTTTTATTTGCGTTTAAATACTACCCAATGAAGAAACCAACGCGAAGCAAGGTCGCGGCAACGAATCCTACCGACATCCTTAGCTTTAATATAGCTACCTACGAGTTTATAACATTATGCTTTGGATTGTCATGCACTAAAACAAGGGTGCTTCACTTTTTAACAGTCGGGCCAAACGGTCGATTTAGTCATTTTCAGCGGGTCACTAACGATTCCTATTTAAGTTACTTTTAGAACTTATGCAAAAAAACAAAGGCATTATGAAATGTAATAGCTGTTTATTAAAAAAAAAGTATTAAACATAGAGCATCATCATCAGCGACATAAGCATTGTTAGACATCAAATTGATTGTATCAGATGCAATCAATGCGGTTACACGGGCCATTTAAAATTCATCCGCGGGCCTGCGTTTGGTCACCCTTGCACTAAAATCTACAATCTAAAGTTTGATTTTACGCCGTGCTCATAAATAACGTCTAATTGGGACCGCTGCATTTATACTTGCTAACTAAGCAAACCTACTAAGTTAATTACGTCTCCTAACAAACGGACGGTACGAAGAACTTGCAGCCTTGGAAGATATTGATATTGGATTTGGAAAGAATGGTTTTATATTCGCCACCTGCAATATGTAGGTATTGCTAAAATCGGCAAATTAAACTTCAGTAGATATTTGCTAGCTATGATTATTCACTAGACCTACTACTACTAGGTACCTAGTAATTTTGCCCAAAATTACGAAATTAGGTCCCATACAAATGCTGCTCTATAAACTGCCTCGTTGGCCTAGTGGTCCTAAGCGCGACTGCTACGCTAGAGGTCTTGGGTTCGATTCCAAGGTCAAGCAAAAAGTGTTATTGGGTATATTTATGTAATTCTCAGTAGCATCTCGGAGATAGGATTTGTGCCCGGTTAATGGCAAAAGGCTCGCCCCCTATTTCATGGAACCTAACATATTGGCGAACTGTGGGTGTACATTGGTACACCTCTGCCTAACCTTTCGGGGAATACAGGCATGATCGCTTTAACAATTGCTGCTTTCAATATCAGATGATGCAAAAACGCAAGCAACAATAAAAAGAAAACACTCGGCCGCGTTCTATAAATTATATAGGTACCTAAGTAAGTATCGGAGTTTGCAATGTCAGATTGCAAACTGGGCTCTTAGTTTGTTCCGAACGCCCGATTTTGCGCTTGACGTTGCATCTGCCTGACTAGTATTAAAACTATTGAAGAACTAGATGCTAAAAAGCTTAAAACAAAATGTCCCAAGCTTCAAGTATTCTTCTCCTATTATTCATTATTTATAAAAAAAAACGAGGAATGCTAAGAAAAAAGGAGAGAGAATAACAATTGTTTGTCTTGCCATCCCATCATTTCAATCAAAATAATCCTGCTGAATCATTAAATAAAAATTTGAATACCTACCAGATTTATTATAAAATCATACCTGCTGTATGACCAATGGCACAGTGTTGACAAGGAAGAAAGTTCGTTTCCCTCCTGCTCCCCATGGCTTTTGCAGAGCCTGTCTGAACCTTTTTATAAGACAGACTGCGATAAATGTTTTTCCAGAGCCTGCAATGGGGGTAAATACTGAATACCTTGATCCATTTTGAAGTAAATTGCAAAGTTCTTAAAAATGTGATTATTGTGAAGAAAACACAAATGAAGTTTTAATCAGTTGACTCAGCATATTACTATTTTGCTACATAATTATGATTGTAAAAAGAGAGTGATCCAATCCAAAACAAAAATAAAGACTGTTTTATTTTTCTGTTCTAAGATGAAAAAAGATGAATATGTATGATGAATATGGGATTTGTAATATTATAATTTTATTACATCATTGTTTTCTTAACACATCTAGTGTAGCTTTGATTTATCTGTATGCTTATGTACCTATGCTATGCCATGCAATACAGTAAGGTTTAACAGGATTTCAAAACAATTAAAAAGCTACAACTGTGGGGCAATTCTACAAACTTTCAGGAAGGATCACAGCCTAAACTTAATCACAATCTGCAAAAATTATGTTGACCGAGATTATGACAAGATGTTGAAAATTTTTTGCTAAGAGAATTGGACATCTGTAGAAAGACAGCCGAAGAACACAAAATTTAAATATGAACATAGTTAAAAAATAAATAAATGGTGGATGTACTTAGTTGTAAACATTAAATTTATATTTATAAATTAAGTAAATATTCCATTAACAAAAATACAATGGCCTAATAGTTGAAGTCATTAACTAACCTGTCGGTAAGTATATGATGGTGTTATTTCCTGTAGCAATTTCTTCTAATTGGGCCTGATAAGGCCTTGCCTTGAGCTGGTCCTTTGTCCCATCTAGCTCTGCTTCTACCTCCATCTTAATGTAGTCTTTGCAAATATGATGTATCTAGAAACAAAACAACTATATGATAAATCACAGATAAAACTATTCAAATATATAGCTTGTTATGTACAATACTTAGTAAGACCAGAGGCACTCCCACTTTCACAGTCTCTTTTTGTCAGAGCAATGCAGGACTTCACACGTATCTATGTTAGATACTTTTCGCATTGTTTATTTTTTTAATATAACATTTCTTTTAATCTCTCCAAAGATATGTTGTATTCTGAGACATTTTTTCAATTATTGCTCAAAGTAGGTACCTACATAGTAACTTAGCAAAAATAGGTATTATTCCAGATCCAGAAATTATTGTTAGTGATTGAAAAAAAAATATTAGAAGTTTAGAGAATTACTTACACAATTAATTTCAAATTTACAACACACAAAGACAAAGAAAATAATGTACAATAGAGTTATTTAGAAAGAAATCCTACTTCCTACCAATTGCAAAAGCTTGTGAGGATGGATGGGTCAGTGAGTCATCTTAGGGATGGATGAATGTTTGTTATTTAACCTGCTGAACGGATCTGGATGAAATTAGGCACTGAGATATAGTGTGGAATATAGCACATAGGATACTTTTTATCAGGAAAAATCTACGAAGTCGGGGGCAGAAGCTAGTTATAAATGAATACGTACTCCTTAGGAATATTACTGTTAATTCTAAAGCTAATAAAATAGTGTAAAAATTAAATAAAATAAATATGACGAAAATAAATAAATATAAATATGAAATGTAGGTATGCCTATATGAAATGAATATGAATATTATGTTTTGTAACGAAAGTTCTATATAGAAAATTTAAATATTTTTATTAGGTACTGTTTTTTACCGGTATTAAAGTTTAATCACATAAAATAATATAAAACTGTTGTTATACCCAGGTGTGTTAACAGGGTAGTGGCTGATGTGGTCACAAAGTATTTCCTCTTTATAATTCACAATAGGTAAGATCTACCGTGCACACACACTCTAAACGAGAGGATAATTAAGATTAAAAAGATCCGAAAGATCCTCTCTCTCATTTCGATCAACTCTTGTTTATTGACAGCCCATGGGTTACCATGCTCGAGAAAAAATATTCCCCGATATGAGGTATTATTCTCTTTGGAAATTCGCCGTAGACGCCATCAACCACAAAAACAGACTTATATAATTATTGGTTTATTAAGGTTGTACTGATAAAAAATATTATATTTATCAGCAGACACAATGCTTATTTTAAAACACATAGTTCGAAACAAAATTACGCTTAGACAAAGAACAAAATATCCCAATATAATTGGTACTTTTAAAATATGGCGTCTCCGGCTGTTGCCCTTTTACGTTTCGTTGTACGTGTTTTATTTTACAAAGCCGTGCTTCACATTTTAAACACCTCTTTTGATGGTTTTGAAAAGTAACCTGTTTATTAACATGCCCAATTTTATCTGGAAATCGAGTACATCAATATTTCATTATCATATATACATCTACAAGATCCAATGTAATTTATTTTTACCGGATTTAATTAAAAACGGAACGTTCTAATTTTACAAAATGGTTATTCCCATGCCATAACTAGACAAGTACGTACACGTCATCGTGTACAGATTCCATTTTGTTTTGAAAACCTTATGCAACTTGGTATTCCACGGTTGCAATGTTACCTATTTCATAAATGAAACTATCATGTTTAAGCCTTACAATCCCGATTATAAATAATTAGGTTTTTTTGCAGTCTGGGTCCTTCTTTAAGCATACTTTATTACCCTTTTAAGCATGTGATATTTTGTCGTACGATAATTGTCAAGCTGTAATTCGAATTCCAGCCTTGAGTTTCGCTGTCGCTGTGTACTCGATAAATATTATATATGTTACGGCTAAAGGTAGGTGTGAACATAAACTTAAGATTAGCCGGCTAAACCTAGGTTTATCTTCGACGAGGTGTTAATGTTAGTTTCTTCTATCTTTAGCCAGCTAAACTTAAGTGTAACTGCAGGCCCTTGGCTAAAAATGTAAAAGGCAATGGAAAAGGAAAAATGTACCTAATAATGTTTACTATTTTATCACGAAAACTTTATTAAAAAAAAACGGTAATTTAAAAAACTAAAAAACCCGACTGCTATTCTTTAAAAATCCCTAAAACAAGATAAATTGTAGCAGTCGGGACCCATTCTAGAAATGGAGGATTAGTGAATTGAGAGCACATACCTATATTACATTGCAGATGTTCCCGAATGGGTCCCGACTGCTATAATTTATCTTGTTTTAGGGATTTTTAAAGAATAGCAGTCGGGTTTTTTAGTTTTTTAAATTACCGTTTTTTATTTTTTGAGTGTTTTAAAAAAGAAATTAATATATCCAGTATCACTCTTACAGTAAATACGAATCTACCGACACCTCTCAAGCTAAAATCCATCGAGCCGTTCAGCCTGCAGAGCGAGCCAAACATTTGAATTTGGCGCCAAAAATCCGCCATTTTTTTTTTATATACCCAGTGTCACTTTCACAGTAAATACGAATCTAACGACACCTCTCAAGCTAAAATCCATCGAGCCGTTCAGCCTGCAGAGCGTGCCAAACAATTATACATACAAACATACATACATACATACATACATACATACCCTCGAAAAACATAACCCTCCTTCTGTCGCAGTCGGGTAAAAATAATCACTTTCATTACACATACTTTTATGGGGATCCCTTCTTTTCGCATAATGTTCTTTGTCCTATATCGATCTTCCTATAACGAATCCTATCCTATAACGATTTTGGCACAATTTGTTTTGGCATAATAATACTTTGGCATATTTTTTTTAGGCATACATTTTATGTTGGCATAATCATCTTAAAGACTAATTTGTGTTGGCATAATTTTAGAATATTACGCTTAATCATTATTATGGTTAGAGGAATTATGCTTGAAAGCGCGAGCGAAGCGAGCTCGGGACTTGGGGCACCGCGACTCGGACTTAATCATTATTATAATACGTGCGATCAACCGCAAAGAAAGATGACGCAATACTAAACCGAAACATTGCCACGTGTGCGTTGTCTCCCCACCGCCCACTCAAGCTCTCCGCCGGCGCCGCCGCCGGCCCGGTGCGCCCATCAAATACATTTCTAGCCGTTTCGTTTGTAATGTGCACATTAACCGGCTAAAGACGGAATTCACGACGCAAACTAACATGTTATCGAACTTTAGCTGCTTCTCGAAGATAAACCTAAGTTTAGTCGGCTAATCTTAAGTTTATGTTCACACCTACCTTTAGCCGTAACATATAAACATACCGTCACGCCTGTATTCCCCGAAGGGTTAGGCAGAGGTGTACCATTGTACACCCACATTTCGCCGGTATATTTAGGTCCCATGTAATAGGGGGCGAGCCTATTGCCATTAACCGGGCACAAAACCAAACTCTGAGCCGCTACTGAGAATTTTCATAGAAAATCCCAATAACACTTTTTGCTCGACCTGATAAATATACTCGATAAATATTACTATCTATTAAAACAATTTTTTTTGGTCCTGCGGAAATCCTCATGGATTGCCTCCGCCTCTGGGAAGGCAGTGGGGTGTATCAAACTCCTACCGATTCAAACCCTACGGTGTTCCTCCAATTACTATTGGCCGGGGCACGGTTATCGCTCTGAGCATTCTTCCGCACTCTAAAACTATCTGTCGGGTCTTAATTAGCTACCGATCGGGCGGCGGTGGTTTCTGTGTTCGGGTCCAAGCGGGGGCGCTTCCGAACTATACGGTTAACCATTGCGTACTATCTGTGATGCTGATGACCTATGGAGTCAAAAGGTGGACATTCACCGTGGGGGCTGACGCAACGCCATCGCAGTGTGGCGCTCAATGCTGCACGGTGGACCGACGATTTAAAGAAGAAGGCGGGCAGCGGATGGATTCAGGCAGCCCAGGACCGAAATGATTGGCACTCTTTGGGGGAAGCCTACGTACAGCAGCGGACGGGTATAGGCTGATATAATATGCTACATAGTTTATATGTTTATTTTATAAATATGTATGATAGTCTTTAAGCTACCTACCTAGGTTGTATGTGCTACGGTGCACCTGTTTGGGCCGATAGGGCCACCATAGGGGCGGTACGACGTAAATTGCTTCAAAGCCAACGGTTAGCTTTAATATTTTTATGCAAAGCGTATAGGACCGTTAGTACTGAAGCACTACCAGTACTTGCAGGTGCACTTCCAGTCGATCTTGAGGTGCAGCGACGTGCTGCAATGTACTATTCCGCGCGAGAGACCATGGACGCAAACTTCCTAACTCAACGTGACCGTGCTAAGATCTCTAGATTATTTAAACCGCAGACTGATGTCTGGGAGGAACTTTTATCTGAATGGCAATGTAGGTGGGATAATTCCATCAAGGCCCGGCACCTCCATCAGTTCTTTCCTTCAGTTCGCGAACGGCTGGCCAGAACATGGCTGGAGGTGGACCACTGTGTTGCCCAATTTCTCACAGGTCATGGCAACTTTAAGAGTAAATTATTTTCTTTTAAGCTTGTTGCCTCTCCTTTGTGTTGTGTCAATGTTCTACATCTGACTGTGAATATGAACAATCTGCTCATCACATCTTATGGGAGTGTATTCTTTGGCAGAATGAGCGAAATATTATGTTAGATAGTGTACAGGCTATATCCGGTGTTGTTTATTACGCGGATCTTGTAGAAACTAGAACTAATTTCCGTGCGTTCAAGCGTTTTTGCCATACCTATTACTGGAATCAAATGTAACAGTTCACATTAGGACCCATTAAGTTAATGATAATTGCAATCCGTGGTGCTTGGCAATCTGGGCTTCTCCCAGTTGTAAATAATCCCTTTGTGCCTATTGGCCTAATTCTGTTCTGTCTCCTGCTTGTTTGGAGGGAAGTGGAAATTATATTTTTCTTACTCCTCCGCTAATCTTTTCTGATTAATTTCGTTGCGGGATCCAAGACAGTTGAATCGCTTCTCTGGGACTCGTCGAGCTTCATTGCCTCGGCGCTTTTCTTGTGGTCGCCACTGTTGATTCTGGCTTACAGAAGTTGCAGTGGTTTGTGAACAGTGTGGCGGGCTTGTCCCAATAAAAATAAAAAAAAAGTCTTTAAGGTATTTATGTTATGGGCCTCCGTTGCCTAAAATAAATGGTATTATTATTATAATGTCCATTTATTTATTTATAATACATATTATTTACATGTTTAAATATAAATATAAAAACATTTAAAAATTTAAAAAATAGTAGCCCACTTGCGGCGGCTTCGGGAATTGGGTCCAAGCCACCGGTGGTCAAGGCTCCTGAGAAAGGAATCTCCTAACAATACGCACCGTGTCTAGACGTACCGCTTTCTGAATCAAGCCCTTGATCCGACCGACCAATGAGAGCCTCCTTAGGTGTTGGTCGTGGCTCTTTGCTATTATGCCATTGGCCGTCACGACTATCGGCACAATGATTGCTGTATTCACATCCCACATATCGACAACCTCGCGAGCCAGATCAAGATACCTAATTTTTTATAATGATTAAAGATTTAAACTATCACGTAAAAAATCGTACCATGAGGTGTGGTTATGGGTATATATCTATGGAATGTCACCATCGCTACTGTCAAAATGTCAGTCTGTCAGTGTCAAGTCGAATTCGATAAATTATGGGAATTTACGAATAAAATATTTGTTTGCTTTTTATCTAATATGAAACTCAATTCTAAAAAACGGCTCCTGCCTTTATACTCGAGCTTACTACTCATAATATTTACAAGTACCGTGTCGCCTGGTGGTAAATTCATCATTTTGTTGTTGTAGGTTATGTATGTATTAGCAGAGGCTACTGATATGCGTTTATTATTGTTTATTTTACTGTTTCAGCTAATGATTTACACTTCTACGATGGAGTTTCTACAGCGGACGTTATATTTGGTGACGTGTTTTTCGAAATATTAGATCCTCCAGAACTTAGGTATTCCTACAGAATTAGACCAGCCAAAGATTTTGGTACACCCTTTGTAAGTATCATAACTTGTTGAAAACGTTGCCAGGTTGTAACTTACGCCTTGTTTTTGAGTGATAACGAATGATGTAATGCTCTTTCAGAATGAGAGTATACAATTTCAAGATGCTCGGTTGGTACCAACTGTACCCTTGCATAGTTGCTCTGATATAGTCAATCATGATGATATCGTTGGACAAATCGCTTTGTCAGAAAGAGGGTAAGCTGGGTTAATATTTTATTTGCTTAATTTTAAGAAAATTTAGGTATTCATTTGCTATTTTGCTGTCATGTTCAGTTCTGAGGCTGGTAAACTTCATAAAATCTGGTTAGATTTCTATGAAAGGATAATTTAATTAATACATTTATCTTAAAATAGTGTTTTGTTTCAGTACCTGTTGATTTCATTTAAGTTTTGTGATCAATTTGATTTTTGATATAAATAAATAATACCAGCCTATAACTGTCCCACTGCAGGGCAAAGGCCTCTTCTCATATAGAGAAGGCACAAGCATTAATCACCATGCTTGCTCAAGGCAGATTGGCAATTTCAGACTTATATTAATTATAAGTCCAGGTTTCCTCACGATGTTTTCCTTCACTGTAGTCAGTGATGTCCAAGATAAACTTAGAAAGTACATATGAATTAGAAAAAGTCACATTGGTACTTGCTCATGCCTGGTTGCGAACCCACAGCTTCGTGCATGAGAGGTGGGTCCCTTAACCACTGGGCCATCACGACATTTCTGATATGCTTTTACTTATTTGTAGTTTGTTATAATAATATATTTTAATTTATATTTTCCAGAGAGTGTTCCTTTGTGTTCAAGACAGCTAAAGCCCAGCAGGCTGGGGCAAGAGCTATTATTATAACAGAGTCAGTAGACAAATGGGATGATTCCCTTGATCATCTAATAGAGATGGTTGATGATAAGTAAGTTTACTATTGCTTCAACATTTTTTTTAAACCCATTTTAATCAGCAACTAATTATTCTGCAACCGGAAAATTTTTGATTGCCTTGATTAATATTTTTTAATGGGCAACACAATGTTTTAATTTTTAATACCATCATTAAGATTCCTAATAAAATTTTTAGTTTCAAATAAATGTTTATTTGTCAAGTCTTACTTTTGCTTTCTGCAATTCTATACTTATAACTGTATAACACTTAACTATCTTTTTATGTAAATAAATATTATTCCTTCCCATTCTTTTCTGCGAAATAATAAAAAATCAGATTATTTTCTTTTTAGTTCAATTTTATATTTATTAATATTTTTTGATTGTAATATAGCTGTTCACTATATTTTTCAGAATGGAGCTAGACGTGAACATACCGGCAGCTTTTCTTCTTGGTCGAAGTGGCGCCACAATACTTCGTACTTTAAGGAAATTAAAAAAAAGTTATGCAGTTGTCAATCTGCCCATAAACATGACACATGTGCCAATTGGTAAGATGAACCAACCTCCTTGGATTTCATGGTAATTTTGCATTTCTTATTTAGTTTTACATTGTTTTTTCAATTACTGTTACAGATTGTTTCATGGCATATATTTTGATAATTGAGCTTAGTTCTGCCAAACCGAGCCAACTCACAATATCTCAATAATTCACTTAATTAGGTCGAAACTAATTTAATATGCCAAATTAAAACTGGCATTACTATCTTACAAAAACAAGTCAATGTGCATCGAAAACCAGAAGTTTTGGATTTACATTGACCTTAAAATAGATTTAAAATGAATCTTCATAAAATAGCCAAAAATATTATAATTATAATAATACCAGCCTTTTAAGGTCCCACTTGAATGCAGAGCAAAGGCCTCTTCTCATACAGTAAGCAAGCAAGCAGCTAAGCATTGATAACCATGCTTGCTCAACGCTGATTTCAGACTTATAATAATTTCAAATCCAGGTTTCATCACAATGATTTCCTTCACCAATGTGGTGTCCAAGATAAACTTAGAAAGTATGTATGAATTGAAAAAGCCACAAAGGCATTTGCCTGGTTTCAAATCACTTCATGTGCTAGAGGCAGGCTTCTTAACCGCTGGGCCATCATGACATTTTTATGTCATTATAATTACTCTAAAAAATTTTGATGTTAAACTTTACCAATGTCATCATTGATGTTGGTAACCATGTCAGAGGCCCTTGAGGCGGTTTAGAAACTGACACTAGGGTGTGTGGGGTCGTAAGACCTTACTGCCCACACGATAAAGAAGATTTTATTGTTGGTTCCTTTTGGCAGAATGTACCAAATTTATAAGGTTATGTGGTAGCTGTTTTGTATGAAAAAAAATCAACATAAACATTAATGAACAATCTCACCTATTTTAACACGCTTTTTTCTTGTACCCATGACAACATATTAAGCTATAATTTTCTTTGACCTCTCATTGTAAGGAAAGCCTGTAAAATGGGAGGTCAGCTGTTATTGGGAAGGTCTAGCTTGCTTGATAATATAATTATGTTGTCTTGTGTACAAGTGATAAGAGTGTTCTGTTCTATTTAGTTTTCTTTTTTTTTTATGTAGAGTGCAGTAAAAATATTGATTGCTCTTTAAATTTTAAGGTTCTTACAGTTTATGTGTTTGTTGTCGGGACGTTTATGAGTACGGGTGACGCACGGGGCTGTTGACATGTGAACTGCGTGAAATTAGAAGTTGGTTAAATAAAACTTCTAAGATTTTTTACATAGTTAGTTAGTTACAGGTAAAGTTAAATACCAGGTCCATGTCCAGTTTGACACCGGGACTGCCACATTGCTACAGCATTCTGGCATCAAACACATAAATTGAAAGAACCCTTAATTGTCCATTATAATTTTCCCTTATATTTTGGATTACAAATTTATTGGAAGCTCATCAGCTTAAAATTACCTGCCATTGTTTATTTATTTATTATAATTTGCTTATTGTTTTTTCATATGAAAATAATGTTTATACTGAAATGTCTTTTATAAACACACAATTTAGATTTAATAATTTTCATTCCGTGATGTAATATATTTATTATAATATCGATTTAATTGATAGTGATATGCTCTAAATGCAGTTTTACAACCAAAATATAAGTACAAATTTATTATTTGTAAACCTGTTAACTAGTTATTAGTAGGTACTTTTACACAGTGAATTTATAGTCTTGTTTCGTGGTAGCTCACATATTTATTACTATAATGATGCAGCACTGTTATATTCAGGAAAAATCTGCTAGCAGACCCTATAATATTACCTTGAATATTGATGTCAAGATGTGAAGTGGATGCTAATACCGTTATCGCTAATACTAGGAGACACTTAAATTGAATACCTAAATAATATGTTTGTAATGTTTGATTTTCAACTCTAATGGCTGTGTTGAGCGTTGAAAATCCAACAATGCACTTTCATTAAGGCATTCTATTTCAGTAAAACGGACTTATAGTGTAGGTACAGTTTTGGTATTGTGTTATCATTATCTTTTATTAATATACAACTATTAGTCTTTATAGGCCCACTTACGCCAATAACTTGACTTGAGTGTTAGTTGCTAACACGTGGTTGTATTAAATAATGGGCTCGTGTAAGTAACTAACTCGGAGTTGAAAGATAACCCTGCATGGTGCAAGCGAGCCTTAATCTATGCTGGCGGTACGGGCTTTTTTTGCAATCGAGATGCTCGATGGCTTTTTAAGCTATATACCGGTTGGCTCGTTCATGGTGGTTGTGCCGCCGTCATAATTCATCGTTTTAATATAACAGCTACACATCTATAATATTTTTGGTGTAAAATTATGATAATTATTATTATTTTTTGTATTGCATAACTTATTTAAAAAATAAAGAGCAGATGAGCAGCATATTAGTTATTGAAATCAGAATATTCATTCAATAAAATGATAAAGATTGCTAGAGAATTAAATGTAGGTACATAAGGATATAGTATAATTTAAAAATCACTTAATTTTATCCAGAAATTATTCAATTTCAAATTTTATTTAGGTCTGTGTTTGACAATAATTGTGATTTTTTATTTAGTGTGTTAACTAGTGATATGCAAAGACATTAAAATGTATTTACTATGTAGTCTTATATTTCATCAGATAATGTATTACGCGACATTATAGTTGTTTATTTTTTTTATATAACTTGTTATTATTTGCATTTATTTTAAGAATTATTATTCTTTTTTAGTAATACTTATATATTTTACTTGGGTCAAATAAAATCGCCAATCCCCCTTGAGAAAGTTCTGTATGAAGAGAGGCTTTTGTCATGCTGTGGAACAATAATAGGCTGATATTATTTTACTTAGGTATTTGAACATTTGATTAATAATTATTTCTTAACAGTGTGGAAACAGCCATGTTATTGACATTATAACGGTTCTAAGGTTCAATATAAAACTTCTTCTATTTTTATTTATTTAAGTACATATTTTATATTACATACTTTATAACTTATATTATAGTTACCAAGTGAATTGGAATTGACTACAAAAGTAAGCTTTTAAGACAATCTAGTGAATTTAATTATTACCTGATGATTCTTAACATAAAGTTGTAACATTAAATCGCAAACTAGGTTTAATAAACACTATTTTTTATTGTCTAGTCTGCATAAATGCCACGCGTGTAATAGAATATAGCTACATGTCTATTTCACCAACTCTGAAAAGACACTATTCACCAAATATTTATTCAAACATAGAATACAATTATTATGAAATTATTTGCCAAGTAATTTAATCGTACTATTGGTTTTTCATAAGACATAACTTTTGTCTGATGAACTAATATGACAGTTCGACTTATTTTCTATAGGTAGTACGAAATCAGTTTGAGCAGTTTTTCATATCAAAAGGTCTAGTTGATGTAACAGATATTTTTATAAAAAATTACGTGTTATCTACTTAAAAGACAAATATTTGATAAGGAATGGCGCGGGAATTTAGTTCTAAGGGAGAAATTTAGCAAAGCCTTCAGCTAAAATCGCAAGTGACGCAGCCCGACGCTCTTGCGCCAATTATGATTTGTTGCTGAGATTTTATTATATGTGTTAGAAATAATGAACCCTGTGATAAATCATATTAACTGTGTAAAGCTCAGGTAGCCTTCGCATCTTGCGTAGACGTTTGTCAACGTATGCGCTGCGCAAACGCCGCAACAACGCGACGCTAGCGCAGCGCTTACGCGGTAACGATCAACGCCGAGTTTTATTAATCATCTCTCTCTCTAGATAGACTTATTACTGTTATATTGATTTACCGTTTTGTTATACCCTTTTGCCTTATCTTGTATTACTAGTCTGCTTAAAAATGTTTTTGTTTTATTAATATTTAGTCAATGTGCGTCATAGTTTTCTTTGCTAGTTATGTGTTTTTTTTTTATTTATTTTCGCTTGGACTATTAACATTTAGATGATCGAAATATATTGTGTATCAGAACAACAAGGTCGTAAAGTAAAAAATAATTTTACAATACAAAATTTTTAATTATGAAATTAACACGCGTTGAACTAAATACTCTTTGCTGTTCACTTGTTGGTGTATTTTGATATATTAAGCTATTGTTCTCCTATTCATGCATTGATTTTTTGTGTAACAATTAACAGTCACCTTTTGCTTCAGGATTTTGTAAATAGTTCAGTCAGATAAGTTGATTTACCGCCTGGCAGAGGTGGTGTGAAAAAGTTATACGCTTCGAGCTTGTCTATCGAAGCACTCGGTCAATGACCTTGTATAATGAGGATCTCATTGTACGTAACTACGTCTAATATTATTATGAAATGTTACATTAATCATTTATGGCTTTTGTAATTTATTGTGTGATCTATTAAAATCCAAATATCCAAATTAAACGCGTTCTTATTTTAATTTAATTCCCACTGGCTTCTCACAGAATAGTAGGTAGTAGTGATACTTTGAGTAAATGATTCATCTTTGAGTGAATGAACATCACCTTTCTTCTGCAAAGATCATACCTACATTACTGCGGCATTATTCTATCTGTAAATCTGTAATTTGTCGCTTTTCCCAATTTCTTTATTTTATAAAGTAAGAAATTGAACAAGAACCATTCCTAATCTATACTTAATATTATAAAGAGGTAAGATTTTTTGTTTGTTTGTAACGGAAATCCGACACGACCGGAGAGAGATCAGGCGTAGGACCACAGGCTTTACGTGCTTTCCGAGACATACCATCATCACGCCTGTATTCCCCGAAGGGTTAGGCACAGGTGTACCAATGTACACCCACGGAGATACCTTTCCGAGACATTTTTTAAAGAATGACTAAAAGGGAACTCAATTACAAAACTACCTGCACGGTTAATTTCCATAATTTCAACCTATTGACCCAAGAGTTAATTTACAGTTAAACGCTGGACAAAGTTAAATGTTTAAAGGTAAATGCTTAATGCTATTAGCGCCACGCAAGATCCCGCTGATAACTATTGACTGAATTAATCCGTATTGATTGTTTATGGTCGGTTCATTATTATTCGTCGGAATACTGGCAAGACATCGTGTTTCAATGAACAAAATAATCAATGTGAATTAGTTCCATCAGGTGCCGCTCTATAATAAGTGGCGCTAGTGGTTCAATCAACTGTATATCGTTAAATAATAATGTATCTTTATTTGCGTCATTAGATGGAGTATCTAATTTAAAACTGAAAAAACGAATTGAATAAATAGTAATAGGTACCTACCTAACTGCAAAGCAAAAAGTAAAAATGACACATTCGCGTGTCTTATGCACAGCATGCGATCTGAGTATTACAGGATTACAGGTGTTTCAATATTGAACAAACCCAGATATCTCGTGCAATGAAACATGAGGTTTTTATTTAATTTAATAGAACGAACAGCTGAATTCATTTATTGTACAAATAATTTTTGATGTCTAATATACGGTTACCTACCTACTTCTAAGAAACAGGTTCGATTAACATAAAAAAAGTTTATATGTGAATTGATCACTTTTGGCTGAATAGTTTCTTTTTTTCTAAATAACCTTTATACCTACTCCATCCCTCCTTTTTTTAAGGATAAATGACTTCTTCCGTCCTGGGCGGAGCGAATAGGAGTGTCAGATTCTTACTGACTAAAACCCACCCGTGTTCCTCCTAATGCCCTTTGCGTTCCGGCCCGCGGTAACCCGCGGTTTGGGTGCGCAAATACTTAAGATGCATGCCATTCTCAACATCAACGAACATTCAACATTCAATAGTCCTATTTTTCCTGCGAACAATATAGGTAAAGTAGACTACTTTTTTATGTCCCTTTTTTAACCCCTATGTTAAGGTGGTCACTGCTACCAATATAGTCATCTGCAATACCAGAGGTCTTGCTAATGCGCTGCCATCTCAGAGACAGTTGAAATGTCTCATGTGCCCGTAATTACACCCATACCTTTCAAACCGGAACACAGCAACGCTGGTTTGCGGCAGAATCAGGTATGGTGGTAGTACTTCCCCGGACAATCTCCTTCACATGCAGCTCTACTACAGTATCTACGGTCACACAAACCCTGTTGTCTCATGTCTATTTTCTCAAAATCTTCAAGTTTCGAGATCGAGCTAGGAGTTTTACTTTTGCACTGCATCGATGTCATTGACCATCTCATATTCTTTATTATTTTTTAATTAATCTCATATTACTATTAAGTATTGCCAAGTACTTGGGCATTACAATTTTTTTTTTTATTTGTTGGTTTACCTTCAGTAGAACACATCGCATACTACCTACCTAGCAATACCTACTCGATGTGAGTGTTACTAGAGTGTTACAGGCTCTCTGTTCTACCGTTCTGGTTCCGTAACAAGTGAATAATGCAAATCTCGAGGATACAGCGACGAAATATAATGAAAATTAATGTCACACTTGAAAACTCTTGTCCAGGTAGGTAGGCAAGTACTTAGAAAATAATTACTTAGGTACTTACTTACGTATTTATAATGAAAGGGGCAGTATACGACATTCGTGTCAGAAATATTGTTGCGTGTTCCAAGCAGTAAAAAAGCTAAAACAAGCGAGTGAAAAGTATTGTTAGAGGCGTTATCAAACTAGAACAAAATGTGAGTAAACTTACTTACCCAGTGTTGGTACAGTCACCTTTTACCGTTTTAAAAGTAAGTAGGTACAAATGGTAACCTAAAATCACCTATGAATTTAGGGTCGGTTCATTCATATCTGACGGAAAATGCGTCGCGTTTTATCGGTCGCGTAACGCCAAAACAGTCAAATACATAATAAAACATTCAACCTTTCACACCTAACCGATGATGCGTTAGCGCGTCTACCTAAGAGCGACGATACGCTCGACGTATTTTCCGTCAGATATGAACCGACCCTATAATTAAATAATTAATGCGGTGTAGGTAGATACCTAGCCAATCCGATTTAAGTAAGCGTGGTGATCAATGCTTCTTTACTGAGGGCTTTTGAGTGTAGAGCCTTTACTTAATATCTTTTAGCTTTTTAGTGCGGTACCTATAAATAGTGTGTTTTTAGTTTTATTAAACTAATTTATTTATTAATCCGGGACATTTTCAGCACCGCGATAACCGACATACCTACATGTAGACGTCGCGGGCAAAAGCTAGCTTTACCTACTCTATAAAATTCTACATTTTTCTGCTCTAATATCAATATCTAAGATCTCTCAAGTTTTGGGAACACAAGCTTAATATCATATTTAACTTAGCAACTAGCCTCAATTTTAAACAGTAACTTCTTGACAATTCAAAAGCGCCTGTAAATGGTCTAATTGAAATAGCTTTGACTTTGACTTTGCACAAAGTTCAAATTCTATTGCAACTGAAATCAATGTAGGATCTTTTAATTACAATGGTCTTTCCTGCATTTTAACTTATCCAATTTTTTGTAGGTCCTGTACAATAGGTATTACTTTAAATATAAAATACAAATCAAAACTACCCTACATGGTACACCGTCATTAAAACATTTAAGATCATTATAAATAAATATTTAATACGATAAGCACTAGATATCTAGACTTAAATGACAGTTAGAATAAATAAGTAGAAACTGGCGCCATCGCCGTGCCTTTGTCTATGGCGAGCTGTTTATGGGAATAGACACACATGTTCCAATCAAACGTGTATTCTTCACTGGTGGCTCATTAATAGGTAATTTTCTTTGACCGACTGTAATTGTAACTGTGCTAGGAATTTATATTTCAGTAGACCGTACTAGCCATCGATTTTTGCTATTTGATACTCGTCGATATGTGTAGGTACGACGATAACTTAAGTTTTTTTTTTATGTGAGTTATTTTAATCCCCCGCGTAAAACGTGAACCTAGGTTTGTTATCTAAAATACTTTTGCAGTTTGTTTTGGTAGGTTTATAGCAACGTTTATAGGAACAATACTTTAAAAAAGTATTTTTTTGTCTCGTAAACATTACTTATCTGATTTTTTTACCATGACATGAGTGCTTATCGGTGAGGTTCTTCAGAAAGGTCAGGTGCGCAGTACTCGTTACCGGCGTGCTTGTATGACCAGATGTATGAATGTGGACGAGGCGAAAGGAGTGTGTAAGGATCGTAGCAGGTGGCGGTCCGTGGTTTCTGCCTACCCCCATGGGAAAAAGGCGTGAGTTTATGTATGTATGTGTACATGAGTGCTATATTTATTGCTGTTAGTGCGAATGATGGCTGTTTGATTTTTTCTCAAATTTCACTTACTAGTTTTCTATGGATATCTAGTATAATGCAAAACATGTGGCATATTGAATGAATTTGACGTAGGTAAGTGATTAATTCAATTATTGATAGATTATATGTTGGCTAATTTTGGCTACAACTGAGCCCATAATATTAATTATCTGCGCAAAATAATCAATTTGTTATTTCTTTTCATTTACTTATTTTTTTTTTGTGTTTTCCCTACCCACTTCTCCCAACCACTGCTTCTCCGGAAAGCCAGAATCAATAGCGACCATCAGAAAAGCGGCAAAGCAATGAAGCTCGACGAGTCCCGGAGAAGCGATTAAACTGTCTTGGATCCAGCAACAAAACGAATCTGAAAAAATAGCGGATAGAACACTTCCCTCCAAACAAGTAGAAGGCGGAACAGATCTAGGCCAATAGGCTCATAGCGACGTCATTTACCTACTTGTTGTCTATGCAGTTGATTGAGAGAAAGTGTGACTTAATGACTTCTGTATGCACCTGTGTTGTAAAGGCGACGAACACGTACCAATCGAACTTATGATTAGGTACCGTCTCTATAGACGGTGCAATTTTATCAACTCTGAACCTTACATAATTGGCTGAAATGACAGACATTGCAGTGGTGTTGTTGCTATTGGTGTTATCGTGAAAGTTTGTTTCGCAATCTTGAAAAAGAGGTAAACGTTGTTTACCGGGTTTTGTTGTAAGTTAATGGATCAGAGCAGAAAGCCTTCTTTTTCTTTTAACTTTGTTGGATGGCTAACAAACCAACGGCCCACCTGATGTCAGGTGGCCACCTCTGTATAAAGACATCTACAATACCAGAGGCCTTGCAAATGCGTTGTCATGCCAGAGACAAAGTTAAAATGTGTCATGTGCCTGTAATTTCAACGGCACCCAAACCCCTTAAACCGGAACACAGCAATGCTGATTTGCGACAGAAATAGGTGTGGTGGTTTTACTTCTTCGGATGAGATCCTTCAGAACTGATAATTGCGTTTGGTTGATCCGAAAAGGCAGTGAGCTCGAAGCTTTAATCAAAACCATCTTTTGGCAATAATATAAAGGCCTCACCAGACACGCGGTGATAATATTTCCGGGTTGCGTAAGTCGCATAATATATGTGAAGGGTAGCGCAAGATTAGTAGGTAATTGTTCTAGAGACAGATGTCTCAAAATCATCCCTGATATTATAACGGACCTGTATGCAGAGGCCCTATCTAATCTAAAACAAAGGGACAGCAACTCTTCAATAAAATTTCCAACTTTTATCAGTGGTCATCAAGCGTACGGTAAACCTAGGTAACCGCAGTACAGAAGCGTCTAAGTTTAACTTATACGATCGATAATGAGTGCGGTACGGCACATGTATGCGGGCTCATCGCGTATGCGCATCAGTATCATGTAATTTGAATAGATGCGCCTGAACAGGCTCGAACAAAGGATAATCAACCGGAAGCGATAAACAAACGGGTTTCGTACACAACGTTGTTGGAAAGAAATTATATACTTAAGTAGTTTTGCTGGTTTTATTCTAATTGTGATACCACTGTACCCTAAAGGCCTTAGTTGTTAATTATAACTGATTATGTCAACCTATTCATACACCTATCACATCGATACTAATGTAATAAAGATAAAAAAATCTTTTTTATTTGTTTGTCAACTGCCGTTCCAGAGTTAGCGGGTTTAAACAGACAAACAGACTGATCTGATAAGTCGTTTTGGAAAAAAATAATTTTGTATACGATAGCCAGGTTCATTCGGGGTATATCATCCTGCTGCGATCTACGGGAGCGGCACAGTAGTCAGTACCTACCCAAAGACTTAATTGGCTTAATAATCGTAACAACCTTCTTGCAAAAGGAAGTTATTATGAAATATTCGATCGAGGAACGACAAATAGTACTAAATCACCTTTATTTTTTTATAAACCAGCAGTTGAACTGCTCCTATTCGAAGGCTTCCTACCATTCCCTCCACACTATTCCCTAATCACGTATAATGTGGAACATACCAGAACAATTTAGCTGTCGCTCACTATATCATTTATACCTTCACGAGTGACGGTACTTTAGTAGGAAGGTTTGATACGTCCGGCACACCCTGGACCATCAGTTCCGCTACCAAGTTTGCTGCTTGACAAACCTTGTACCACAAGGCATTATACTCTCGTATGTGGCACGTGTAGATGCTACGAGAGAAAAAGTATTCATTTTTAGGGTTCCGTGCCCAAAGGGTAAAACGGGACCCTAATACTGAGACTTCGCTGTCAAATTTATCTGTTGCTCACTATACCATTTAAACCTTCACGAGTGACGGTACTTTAGTAGGTAGGTGTGATACGTCCGGCACACCCTGGACACGGTAATATAATAATACAGTAGTGTAACTCGGCCGCATGACAGAAATAAATGCCTACAGCCGCGCGGTACGTAAACATGCGTTAGGGGCTGCCCGTCTCCAGTATTTGAATCTGTCTGCACCGCGCGCGCACCCCAGGATCGAGGCGCGTAGGTATAGCTCGCGTTTCGTCCGTTTGTATGAAGTTGGAGTACTGTATTATAATATTACCGTGCCCTGGATCATCAGTTCCGCTACCAAGTTTGCTGCTTGACAAACCTTGTACCACAAGGCATTATACTCTCGTATGTGGCACGTGTAGATGCTACAAGACACAAAGTACTCATTTTTAGGGTTCCGTACCCAAAGGGTACAACGGGACCCTATTACTAAAACTCTGCTGTCCGTCTGTCTGTCCGTCTGTCACCAGGCTGTATCTCATGAACCGTGATAGTTAGACAGTTGAAATTTTCACAGATAATGTATTTCTGTTTGCATTATAACAACAAATACTAATAACATAATAAAATAGATATAAACGGGGTTTTCATACAACAAACGTTTTTTTTTTGCTTGTGTTTGTTTGATATTGATAACGGCAACAGTAAGAAGCACGTTTTAACAGAATATATAGAATATTTAATAATACAAATATTTAAGGGGTGCTCCCATACAACAAATGTGTTTTATTTGCCGTATGATAGAGACTGAGATAATGAATGGTACGCAACCCTTCGTGCACGAGTCCAACTCGCGCTTGGCCAGTTTTGTTTCTTTTTTTTCTAAGTGTTTTATCCATGGCTAGGCATGATAATCATCGGGAATATTACCTACCACTTCCATATTAGGACATCTTAAGCTACTGTGGTCGGCACTCATGCGTCGCCATGTCTCGGGGCATATAGTAGATAGTCCTTAGTTGCATCTAAAAACACTCAAGGGAAATAATGGATTGGTATCCGTAGCTAGGAATTGATTAAAGTGTGTTTTTTAGTCTCGTAGACTGATTTGACGGCTTCTTACGTCAAACTTGAAAATAGTGTGCTTTATGTGCATGGGCCGAAAGCACATTATTTTTATATTTGACGTATGAAACTGTCAATTTAGTCTACGAGATTAAAAAACACACTATAGTGACTCAATACGAACGTGTTCTGTAGTGTGTTTCTAGAACAGGCGAGAGAACTTCGAAAATCTTAGAGCGTAAGTCTTTACGGGTTTACAAAATTTTTGCCATTTTTTTTCCAGTTTTTTTTAATCATTGTTTCTTTTATTTTTATAAAAAAAGTACAATGAAATTATTCGATTTAGATACCGTAAAATGGGGTACTTAATAAATAACGGAAAAACGTCGTCCCGATTCGCCCCTGCAACCCTATTTTACCGATATTTACTTTTCGGTAGTAAAAACATAGTGTAGGTAATTTTGCCGCTTTCCCACTAACTATGAATTCAAGCAGCTTTTGCAAACGGATGTCAAATCACAAAATGTCACCTCATTCCGCATCTACATACATGACATATGCTCGTATTGTATATTTATATACATTATTTTACCGTATCACGCTCTAATATTCTCTGCGTTTAGCTCCGTACAACAATGGCCGCAGTCACGCCCGTCGATTTCTCTACTGCGAACAATGTTTATGTAGAAAAAAAAAACTGTTCGCGCTTCAGTGGTCAAGCGTAACGGACACGGCGTGTGCGCAGTGCTCTATGCGCGCCATCTTGGATGCGCGGATTGGGTTGCTCGCCGCGGCCCAAGCGCATACCACGAACACTTGGAGTTTCATTGACTTGCTGTATCTACGGATAATTTTGAAATGTTATTCAAGGTGTTTTAATAGGTGTTTTTCCTTTTAAAAGTTGAGAGAATGCGTCTAACGGGAACACGCCTATTTAGCTACGTTTATGTCCAAGTCACAAAATACTTGATCGGATGCAACCACCTCGCAAGGTTCTCTACAAACGCTGGTACTTATGCTACTTAGACAGTAACTATATATTGATTTTATTGGTTACACGATACGTACTATACTAGTTTATTTGCTTTACTTTCCTTTGCTTGCTTGCTTACAGTAAACTGTTTCTAAAATGCTTCATCATGAAACCTGGTGCGGAATTGGGTTTTTCCTAGGGATGCGGCTTCAGCTCTAACAACACCATCCATAATCAGTTGCTATTTATAATCTATTTTGCACAGTAAAGTACCTAGATTTGACCAAGGGACTGTCAAATATCATTATCATTATGAGCCTATAACCCAACTCCATTCTTCAAGCTCATTCATAGAATTAGAGCGGTTTAATCAAAATTACACCTTATTGTTACCAGGATCTCAATATCATAATAATCTTCATTGAATATTATTGTTCCATATTAAGGACTTCTTTCATAATTCAACAGTGCAAATAAAGGTGGATTTCGGTCGCAATTAGATGTAACATAGATACTTTAGCGCGAGAGCTGAGCTCAACGTAATCCACTTATCCAATTAGCTGAAGTGAGTGAAAAGTATATAAATTTTAATTTTAGAATTAAAAGGTACATATTTTATAGTGGAGTAATGCTTTTATTCTTGTGGTACTGTTATCTATACCTAGTTTACGTTGAAGTCAATGAACTCGCTAGTTGCTAAACAAAACTATGTTAGATAGCCTTCCAAGGTTCATTGTTGGTTCATTTTTAATTTTCATTCATCATGTTGCGCTTGGGTCGGTGAATGCAAAGCCAGTCTTCTTGAATTAGTGACGTTGCTGCCAGACAGTACTTAGCCTGTGTTATTTGGAATAGTGTATGAAGGATTGCTTTCGTCAGAGCTTGATACAACCAAAAATGATCCTTATTTTCTTAGATAAAAGGAAATGATAATGTACGCAGCACATGCACTTCCCGTGGAAAAATCTCTAAAACTAGTGTTAAAAGCGTGAAATCGCCAATCGACTATGCGTGATGCTCAATACTCGTTTATTATCTTTATGAGAGGCCTTTGCCCTACGTTGGGACATAAATCGTCTGGTATTATTATATCTAATATTTTTTGCCCGACCCGGTAATCGAACCCAAGACCCCCCCGTTCAGCAGCGCGTGCTACAACGAAACCGTCGGAGCAGTCAACGACCGACTAATTTACGAAGGCTAAAATAATCAAACATTAGAACTTAAAACAATCAAAAATCAGATTTCGATGAAGGTTGAATATTAATACCAATCATCTGAGTTGTTATGATTACGATCCATTGTTTATTGTAAATTACAGAAGCCTTGAGACTAAAGGCTCTAAGAGAAACAATTAGAAAATCTGACTCAAACGCGTTTGCGTGCTACCAAAACAATTAGAAGCAAACCTCTAGGCTGGCAGGCCGGAGTCAATTAGCAAGATTATCGTTCATTCGCAAAACTTGCATCAACTGGGTCATGATGGGCGCAGCCAGTGTTTTACAATGTTCAACAGAATCTATTGGCATTTCATTTTCATTATTAGTGAACTTTGTACTCTTGTTATACGACTTTACTTAGCAACTCACAGCTACGCCGTTCTTTTTTAAAGAAGTATGTTTAGTCTCTAGAGAAAAGCCTTAAAGACAAGGAAATATGATTAATACCTTTGTAAACGCTTAAAATGTCACATAACGTATGCTAGCAATGGTATCATGATCCCTAAGGGACATCAGAATGTCACCGCTTGTGTAGATATCAAAGTCTCTATCGTTAACGCTTTATTCATATGTGGTTTATGACAAGTTTCTCAATGATATCATGGATTTAACATCAAATTCTATACCTACACGATACAATACGAACCTAATTAGTTCTGAAATGGTTTTCTTTTATAACTGAATTGATCGCTGTACACGTGCATTCCTGCCGAATGTTTTCCTGTTTAGGTTATTCTGTTGACTTTAAGTAAAGGTAACGATAAGCCACCTCGCCTAACCCATGAACTTTTAATAATCTTCCTAGTTACTAAGACAGTCTCTAAGTAGTTTAATTCAACTCACTATCAGCGCAGAATAATATGGAACCCCGTATAATTTGGTCATAATAACAAAATGGTAACACACCAAGTTTCCAACCAAATGGACGGAGGTCGTCGGTATCCATTTTATCTTGAACATTACCAACATGGTTATTCTTCAATATTTATATAAAATGTAAATTGTTCAGGGGCCTTGGGCCGTGACTGTGTTATACGTATTAACGTTAGAGGTTTGTTTTTTCGTATGAAAATAACGTGCCCCGTTGAGAGTACTATGTAGCGTTGACGTTAAATTTTATTTCTTTCTCCTGTTTGTATAGCGGTTAGAGGAAAAATTATTTCTTTATACATTTTTATTTCTTTCTAGCAACAAGCAAAACTCTTCATTGATTTGATGGAACAAGGATTCAACGTGTGTAGGCCTTTGTTTATTTAATGTGATATTTTATACTGTTGAACATAATTTTCTGCTTCGCCAGAAATTTGGCAATTACATCATTTACACCTGACGCGTTGAAAGACAACGGTGATCGAATTATGATATCATCAGACAGGTAAACATTAGGTACTAGTCCAAATGAGAATTAGGAAAATATTCATTCTTCCATTGTAAAGGAGTGGCTGTAGCCTAACCAAGGAATACCATTATATACAGGAAGACGCAATTACCCAACACTAATTTAAATAACATAATATACCATTAATATTATCGTACAGTATAAAGTTACGTGGATCATTATCATAACTGTACACAAAGCACAGTAAGTTCCGATCCATTGGCCGCTCACAAAGAACAATAAACCATTAATTTGAAGACACTTTATAGCTACCATTAAAACAATGCATTGCGACTACCGTGCGTAGTACAATAATACCCTAATGTTATTGTTCTGTTGCGTGGCTCTGCTAGTTGAGCTATATGCGTGTGGAATTGTAGATAGTAATTTATGTGACTCATCACTGCAGTAAAACATTCTCTAACTTTAGAGAAAGAGGCGTTTCTGTACTTGTTAGCGTTCGCTAACGAATTTTTGTAAAAAAATTGGAGATTGTTGTTAATGGATAGATTTCCTGACTACAAGAAATCAAAATTCTGTAAAGAGATACCGGCTTCTGAATAAACAGCCAGAGTTAAAGAATTCCATATTTTCAGCCTAATGGTTGTTAAAGTAAGTACTGACGCAGTTTTCAGTACACTTACCTTCCACATAACATGTAATTCAAAGCCAGTATATTCCTACGCATAAATACCGCTTGACCTCTGCAACAAAACAGGGAATTCCGGTATGCTAAGGTTACACAACATATCTACATACAACATAGTGTTTGTAAGTAAAATGTCTTACCCCAACGGTAGAACTAGGGCGTTTCAATAGTTTATTTAGGTACCTATACATTGTGCAGTGCTCAAATGTCGCTGTGACCGCTCAGCCTTGAGCTTGTCGCGTTTTTATTGTCCTGTCGATGGCTGTAGGCTTACGCAGTTACGGTATAAGCCTGTAAAGTATTTTTGGAATATCACGGGGGAGTTTATTGGTCATATTTCGTTTTTATTACAGTTCTATGTTCTATGGTGGTTTGGTTATAAAAGAAAATGCTGGGAAGTTTAACCTTTATGGTAAAAGAAAAAGTGAGACGTGGAAATCTAGGCGTGTATTATTTTTATCTTCTACTCTATGTGACTGTATATAAATGTCTTTTTTGGGTAACCCATTCTCAAGTACTGCAACCCCAGAAGCGAGAATCGACTGTAACGTCAACCAAAAAGCGCGAAGGCAACGGAGCTACACGAGTCCCAAAGAAACGATTTAACTGTCTGTTTGTCTGTGTGTGTACATATAAATGTGGAATCGACGCGAATAAAAGCAAAAAAATATAGGCTACTTCTGGGATCTTGACTCTAGTCTAAGTTGGTTCATTTAATTTAATTTTTCCAATGAATTACACATGTCTTGTCACGTCTCGTTAGTCCTATTTGCTCCTATCGTAATATCTCCATTCCATCTCCTGTCATACTCTCTACTCATACAGCGTTGCCATATGATTGTTCTAATAGTATTGCCACTTAATTCCTCCCAGAATCCCACATAAATATTAAGGGTAAATTATATTTTGTGTATCAAAAAGAGCGATTGTACCCGGTACTAACAGATGCCACACAGATGCGTAGTTTTCGTTGCGTTGCGTAGCTTTTTCTTTTGGTGTATTCAGTCTGATACATAAATACTCTTGTTCATTTACAGTAAAACGAGACACATACTGAAAAAAGTGTTAACTATCATAATGGCTTCTTCCGCTTTGGGTGGAGCGGCAGGGAGTGTCAGACTCTAGCTTACTGAAAGCCGTCCCTGTTCTCCTTTGCTTTCCAGGGCTGCGGTGACTCTTTCGAACAAATTCAGCTAACATGGAGTGTTACCTGCTTTTATAAAAACAAGACAAGATTTTTCTTCAATTTGTATTATGTACATTATTATTTATAAGTTTTCATTATGGATTTAAGTAAAAAAAGATGTATTTACTTCATACACTTCACGCTCCCATGCAAGTGTTCATGTAGATAAAGATTTTTGACCTTTTCAGTAACATTCGCCGGAGAAAGGTGCTATAAGTAGCAACTTCAATTCGTGTCACGAAGGAAAATGATTTGATGAACTTTTTGCCCCGACTTTATCGCAAAGATTAGTTTTATTACTCCTAATTATGCATTAGAAAATATTTAATCTAGTAGCGAACGTTATTATAAAAAAAATCTTTATTGATTATAATCACGCAAAGCGAGGTCATTTGCTTTCAGAGAACTGACCGCAAGAAGCGTTTCTTTTATATTTTTCTTTTATTAAATAAAAAGAAAACGTTGAAAAACATAAGAAATGCTATAAATTGTCACGCTATGCATACAGAAATAGCGTGGTCAGGTCAAGCATACTCCGTTTTGATCACAATCTTAAAACACTAAAGAAAAGTTTTTCTTACAACTGTACTATGAAACAAACGTTTTTTTTCTGTTTTAGTTAAACCAGTAGCTATTTGCGGTTATTTTAATTGTACATATACGCAAATAGAAGTAATATGAAGCCTGTAACTTATAATTATAATTACTGGTAAGTAATAATAAAACCTGTTCAAACTAGCTAAAACTAATTAGTAGGAGCTTCAGTCACTGTAAAGAATGTTAACTATTAATTAATTATACTTTTAATCAAATACCTACAGTTATTTGTGCTAGAGCACCGAGAATTCATTGTTCTTATCATTTTTATTTTATCTAATAGAATTACTCGATTTTGACCCAAATCGTCTCAGTACAAACAAGTAGATATCTGAAAATGCCAACAGGTTTCCTAACAAAAGCGAAAGTATTATTAAAAGCTAGACCTAACATTTGTCGAATTTTCCAAATTCTTGAGTTCATACAAAAAATTATTCACACACAAAATCATTTTCCGCCTTATCGGGCTATTAAGAATAATTAAAAAAAATGCCAAATCAATTGAGCTTTTCTTAAGTTACGCACTTATCATTAACGAGCATTGTATTTGTATAGAAATAGATTTACTGGGAGATAGGTATCCCTCTACCAGGCCCTACAAAGTTAGAAGTGAGCTAGAAATTTTAGAACCTCAGATTCGCCCAGCCGACCCAGTTATTTACAAACATGAAGCCTCAAACTCTCAAACTCCACGCCGCCACAGCCCCTGTTTTATCGACAACACCCTACAAGCGACTTGTCAAAAGGGGACTCATTGCGCATGTGCACACCATCTGACAACTCTGACATTTTGAGGCACGCTTAGAAAATCACTGCGAAGCAATACACCCTGAAAACAGAGCAAAATAATAACTGCACCACCATCAAATCTATTTATAGGTGCATCTAACATACCGCTCAGGTTTTCACCTCGCCTTTCTTGTCACGGTTACCAGTAGATACGTAAATTCTGTGCTTGTTTGTAGGCGGTTTCCTAATGTAATCTAAACAATAAGTCGCCATAGCCCGGACGAAGTATTAAGTGATAATAACATCGGAAGCGAACAGTGATTCTCAAGAATGTTAACAAAAGTGAACTGTTACATACTGACTCCGCTCAGCCAACCTTGAAAGAACTGATCATTACCGCGGCTACGAGGCATGGAAACAACATGTACAAGCAAGAAATGACATAACAAAAAACACGATAAATCTACTGTAGTGACGAATATTCGATGACTTAGCATATAAAATAATATCAAACAAATACATATCATTACTGTGCCTGTAGAATAATATATTAAATATCCCTTATATTTACCATTTATGAATATTGCATTATACCTAAGAGCATTTTACAATATTTTGGCGATTTTGAAATTAAATAATTATACGGAGAATAAGAATATTTGATAAGTGAAAACTGAACTGAATCTTGAACATTCTACAAACTACCTCTTTTTGGAAGAAGACACCGTTTGGTAAGTAAATCTTATTACTAAGTTGTACATAGTTGTATAGTATATTTAGGTTCATTCATGTCTTTAAATGGATTGAGATAATTATGTTAGTATGAGGGTTTTAAACTGTACGGTGGCATCATGCAGTTTTACTCGTGAATGTGGAAAGCTTTGATTTATAAGCAAAAACAGCGTTTATTGAAAAATTACAACTACAATTTGTGCATTGAGTGATGTCCTAAAGACATGCCAACATTTTCAATGTTGACATTGAAAAGTAATGTTTATGTCTTTCTACATACATATATACATAAACTCACGCCTTTTTCTCATGAGGGTAGGCAGAAACCACAGAACGCCACCTGCTACGATCCTTACATACTACTTTCGCCTTCTCCACGTTTACACATCTGGTCATACAAGCACGCTGGTTAAGAGTACTGCACACCCGACCTTTCTGAAGAACCTTACCAATAAGGTCAGGGTAGGTCTTTCTAGGGCGTTGCCACTCACATCTGTCACATGAATCCCTTTTGTTAGTCGCCTTTCACTCATCCTCTCAATATAACCGAACCATCTAAGCATACCTTTTTGAACCTTTGTCACTACATCCGCTTTTATGTCTTTCTATCCTAATATTATAAAGCTAAATATTGGTTTTTTGTTTGAACGTGCTAATCCACTCTAATATCTGAAACTATTTGATCCTGAAAAGTAATTTCATGATTTGAAACCTTGTTATCCCTAAGATACTCATATTGTACAAGAAAGCATAATATTTATCTTAAAATTGGGTTTATAACAAACGCGGTCTAAGTCGTGGGCAAATACCGTCACCATTACGCCTGTATTTCCCGAATGGTTAGGCAGGTGTGTACCAATGTATACCCACACGCAAACACCAGTAATATTAAATGCTACCTTGTATCCCTAGACTTGCTTTAATTGTGTATTAACGCAATACATCATACAGATCAGTATCAGGAAAATCTTAAATGTCTATGAAGCACATAATACCGTAAACGTTCACACATGGACCATGGAATGAAGTTGTCATTCACCGCACTTGGTATACAAATAGGTGACCGCAATTTCAATTTTCATTTTTGTCGTTATATCAATGTAATGGTGCAATCGCTTATTATGACAGAATCGCTCCGACACGGCAGTGACCGGGTCGGAATGTCTTTGAAAAATCCAACCGTTAGCAGCCAGCGCGCTCTCCGCAAGCCGTCACCTTTTTATCTTGTCATTTTAAAACATTTTTTTAATGCAAACGATTCAAAGCTCTAACTTGATTGGCAAATTATTTGCTGTGTCGGACCCTTGTTGTTATAATAATCGATAACTATGACATTACTCTAAACATTGAGAAAATCATGGGAGTGGCAAACTTTTTGTAAAAGACGCGTAGAAAAATATCCTTGAGCTACACATATGGAAAATATAACGAATACTTCAAAAGATACATCACCCTATAAAAACAACCTAATTCAGTCATCATTTGGGAATCCCTATAATTATGCAGATACGATTTTATCTTACTTAACCCTTCACTTAGACAGCTCTACTTTATTAGTACAGCAAAAATTTATCATGTTCAAAAAATGGTCTACCAGCTATAATTATAACAGTATTTAACACCGGTAAAATATCGCTTTCAAACCGTTACAATATCGTGTTGCGTACATAATGTGTATTTACCAAGTCGTTTCCTTGATGGAGTGAAAATTTGGGGTAGTGACGGGAAGCCACACAAAGGTGAGGTAAGACAACATACACAATTCAAATTAGGTTTTTCCGTGAAATCGCTTTCGCTGCAAAGTGAAAAAGCTTTGAAATAGGGCTTTTGTTGTTGTAGCTTAGTTGGTTCCGTATTTATACCTATGTTCTTGTTAATTGGTGTAATATTACAAGCATAGTATAAATAACAGCCTATCATTGTCACTGCGTGTCAAAGCCTTCTTCTCATGCAGAGAAGTGTGAGCGTTGATCACTACTAGCTCAAAGCGGAATGGCGATTCTTTAAAAATATCAAACAATATTGTATCTTTAAAAAATATTACGTCTTCACCGACTTAGTTTGAAAACCAAGCATATATTCATTTCATAAATTTCCAATAAATTGAATGCCTAGTACTTGGTTGGGTCATGCAAAACATGTCAATACTACTCCTACCACAAAACATTTCAAATATATGGAGTGCGTACTAATCAAAGCCATACTTAACATACGTATGTACTTGATAACCTCCTAATTAGACCTCCTTAAGTCCGTCGCGTGTGGAATGTGAGGCATGAACTGTTTCAACTTTTTATTTGAATTGAAAGAATGTTCTCGAATAAAAAGTATGGCGGTATTTGTAGGTTGGCTACCAACATTTGTCGCGGTTTACTGTTAATCCTAAGACTTGTCAACCTATTTACTGCAAAGTCTAAAATAAACAAAGAATTTATAATATTTTGGCTCTCCGAAAGCTGTGCTAAATCAGAGGATTTTCCTGTAAATCTTCAAATTTTTGTTTAGTCTGTATTTTACATTATAAAGTAGATACAGCTTGTTTCTTTTAACTAAGACGATAGGTATTATCTCTACGTGATTTCTGAACGTTGAAACCAAATACCTAGGTACACAATATCAATTTTCTGATGAATCGATATCTATAGGTTATATCTAGTTACTATCATGTTTCAAGGTAAGGAACCTTGGTACAAATCTTTTATTAAGTAGGTAGTTGGTAGTTGGTTTTAATATTTTGTAGTTTTAACCATAACTATTATTTAATCTCTGTAAAGCTAAAGGTGACTCACCAACCAAACTTGAAATATTAAAACTACTTGAAGCTGAAGTTTGTTAGGAGACATCAGCTAAAATAGAACAGCTTTGATTTCCACATGCCGTATGCCATATACCATATAAAAAACTATACAAATTGAGCCGTTTATGGTACCTAACCCAACATAAAGAAAACATCGTGAACATCATCTACCATTTCCGTCGCGTATTAATTACACAATTAAAATAAATTAACTACCTACCTGTATCAACATAACATTACCCAAGAAAGTAATTCCGCGCGATAACGAACTTCATAAATAAATATAATAAGGAGACATATTGGAGGAGGCATTAGGCGGGACATATTCCTTAGGTACAATTTCCTTCCACGCGAGTTTTAAATTGATAACGATGTGACGCCGCTTCACTGGCACTGCGGGTACTTTTACGAGCAAACAAGAACGTTATGTCAATAGCAGAAAACATTAGCTATTTCCCCTATAAAATGTTGACTGGAATGGAACACCGCCGCACCGGGGCGCGGTTCGCGTGTTCACAAGCGCTTGCGTTTCCCTCGCATGCTGACGGTACCTAACCTCTATAGTGGGTGCCTACATTTTTCCACATTTTAGTACACAGCTAAGCAATTATGGATATTGACGTTCGTGCTTTACTATATTTAGGCTTTCAAAGAAGAGACCGACTTCTGTGTACCCATTGTGTATGTAACCTAATTAATTCTGTTACTACATACATAGGGATTACTTACAATGGGTACAAGTCAATTCAATAGAATGTTACAAATTAATATGCTTTTAGTATTGGGCGTCCTTAATAAAGATTTTCTGATAAATTGCTAACAATTTTCGTGGAAGCATTTCCAAGACATGTGAAGCAATTCTGAAATTAACTTTAACAATAACTCAAAGGATGTATACTGAGGAGCTAGTTTTCATTTATGAATTACCTAGGCTTTGTGCGCGACTAAGGCCGTAAGCACACGGCGTTTAAACGTGCGTTTCATATCGCGGGTCTCAAACCATAGGGGCGTATCCACCAAACACCTACTTTTCAGGAGAGACAAAAAACTTAATAACTTTTCTTGTGATTGACCTAGGTTATTGTGTTTCTGCATGTAGCTATATATTTACACTACGATTATTATGAGATGCTTGATTTTAAGGTATTACCGCTATAACACTAGTTTTTGGTTGTTATGTCTATTTGGCATGACGAGTATACGGTAAAACTCCGTCAAAATTCTCCCAAAAATGCATGGACGTTATGGACGTAAAACTCGTGTCGTTAAATTATTAATATTTATACAAATATTAATTTTTTCCTAGTTGGTAACTTTAAATATTGCAATTTAGGAATGAGAACCCATCAAAAGTACCGTTATTTATGTGATTTTAAATATTCATACGCCTTTCTGGCTTGTCATTAATATTAAGAGATATTTGAATTCAGAGTAGAAGTATAAACCAGTCTTGTTCTACAATCTAGAAAAAAAAACAAATAATAGTAATTACACAATGTTTGTGTGAAAATAAAAATAAGAATAAAAATAAAAAATATATTCATTAATCTGAAAATTATTAGTTTATATTACTTAAAATCATAAACATTTGAAATTGAGATCAAAGCACATCCCAAAGAAACCTAATGTAGTTACATTAGGTTTCTTTGGGATGTGCTTTGTGTTTTTGTGTTTTTTTTTTTTTATAAGATTTCAGTTGAAATCTTATAAAAAAAGTCTTAAAATTAAAATTTCTTAAAAATAAAACTCTTAGGCTTTTACATCTTGAGAGGATACGGCAATTAAGTCTCGAGGTGGCCTTGCACAAGTCCGAGGTCCTGTGTTTTCATGGGCCTCGGAACGCGCCACCGTCGGGATCCCAAATCACGGTAGGAGGGGTTCACATCGGCGTCGGGTCGACGATGAAGTACCTGGGACTCGTCCTCGAAAGCCGGTGGAACTTCGTGAAGCACTTCCGACGTTTGGCTCCAAAGTTAGCACGGGCTGGGGCCGCTTTCAAGCGGTTCTTGCCCAACCTGAAGGGTTCAAACGTCTCCTGTCGGAGGCTCTACGCGGGTTCTTGCGGTCGATGGCTCTTTACGGGACCCCAGTGTGGGCGCGGGGCTTGAGGTGGCTTGCCGCCCATTACCTGAACGCGTCCTAGCGGGTGATCGCCATAAGGGTCATCCGAGGGTACCGCACGACCTCCGGCGAGGCAGCGAGCCTTCTTGCCGGATTCTGGATCTGGAGGCGCTGGTCCTCGCGCGCCTACACGAGTGGCGCGCTGAGGCACTAGGCCGGGGGGAAAATCCGCTGCCGCGGCCAATTGTCGATCAGCGGACTGACCTCCGGCTCGATCTCAAGGCGACATGGAGAGAGCGACTGTCGCTACCTCGTGCAGGGCTCGCCTTGATTGAGGCGTTAGGTCGCCTCTTTGAGGATTGGCTAGAGCGGCGCCCTCACCTACCGCCTGACGCAGGTCCTCACCGGACACGGAAGCTTCGGTAGGTTCCTGCACCTCATCGGGCGGGAGGAAACGCCCGTGTGTCACCATTGCGAGGATCGCCCCGAGGACACGGTGGAGCATACCTTGGCGGTTTGCCCCGCTTGGGCGAAGCACCGCCGAGTCCTCGTGGCGGCCATCGGCGGCGGCGAACTCTCGTGTCCGGCACTGGTTCAGCCCATGGTCCGGAGCGAGAGGACATGGGAAGCAGTCGCCTCCTTCTGCGAAGCTGTAATGCTGGAGAAGGAGGTGGTGGGACGGGAGAAGGAGAGAAGAGTCTCCCGTCCCAGCATCCGCCGCGGGAGACGTTCCGGGCGTCGGGAGCCACGAGACGACTCCCGGCCACCGTAGACGCGGGTCTGTGGACGGTGAGCATTGGGTAGCTCACCGTCCGTACGTTAACTAACGACAGACCGTGTTCCACGCGCGCCTCAAAGAGATGTCAGCATCTTGGAAGGGGCCACTAAGGGCCGATGCCTGTCGGGGCTGCGGGTTGTTCGAAAGAGATACCGGGCCCCCGGAACGCAAAGGGCACATGAAGGAACATAGATGGGTTTTAGTCAGTAAAAGTCTGACACTTCCTCCCGTCCCGCCCAGGGCGGGGAAAGTTATTTGATGATTTCCCATCTACAAAGAAAAGGCTTTTACAGCAATGAAATCTTTGGAAATAATAATATCGAGTTATTTAATAAAAATGTTGTCATAATAAAAGCCAAGGAGAATAAATTCTCTAAAACAATAAAAAACAAAAAAGATATCCAAAAATTAGAGCAGAGGAAACATTGCAAAAGTAAAAAAGCACTAAGCGTGTATCAGAAAGCCCACCTTTCTGATACATGCTGTAGATACTTAAATCTTTCATACTTTTCCTATGTATTTAGTAAACAATCTTGGCCTCATTCATGCAATTTGTCATTAAAATAATTAAAATCTGACAAATTTGCAATATGTAAAAGTATGGGATTGCCCCTCCGTCACCCCCATGATGAAAATCCATGAGGATTTCTAATGCGCCAAAGTACTAAACGTAGGATATTGTCTCTTCGCTTCATGATTTATAAATAAATAAATATAAAATTACAATCTACTCGCTATGATAGCTCTCTGCAGAACGACTGTGTTGGGTGTTGTTGACATGACTATACGTCCGCGTATTGAAGAAATCTTGAGACAGCAATATAATAAAATGTAGACGTATGTGTATACGTCTGCAGTGATTACTAAATATCCCCAGGATAGTGTTGATATTGACGGTCGTATGAACATACGTCTCTATGGCTCGACACGTTTTCCTTGGCTTATAATAAAAAATTTAAGTCGTACGTGCATACGTCTATATGGCACGTCAAAACTGACTAAATAAGCAATAATATTGCTCTTACGTCTAATATACGGCTCTATGGCTTGAAAATAATTATAGACTGTCTATCTTACGGCAAACGATATTTTGCAAATTATACAAAAAGTAATTAATATTAAATTACAAGAAAAATTTAGGTTATGTATTGCATATAGTAGAATCCAATGGCATTAAAAACGAAAAATCGCATTTTTGCGTGTACGCCCCTATGGTTTGAGACCCGCGATATGTTTGATCGAGTAGGTGTAGCATTTTGTATAGAACAGCCACACCTATTCGATCAAACATAACGAAACGCGTCTCGTCTGCGCGTTTAAAATACGCCGTGTGGTTACGACCTTAGTATTTACACCGTGTAATTTTTCTTACGTATCCCAATTTTTTTAAAATAAATTATAGCCTATATTACTCAGAGATAACGCAACTTCCTATTTGAGAAATAATTTCTGAATCGAATCCGTAGCTACGGAGATTAGCACATTCAAACAAAAAAATAAACTCTTCAACTTTATAATATAGTTTAGATAATGAACTAAATCGCATCATAAATAGAGTTGAAAACTGTATGCAAGACATAAATCAGAGCAGCATTTGTTATCTTGCACGTATTTACTATTTTCTCTCTTCAACTAATTTTTTTCTTTCTTTTACTATTCAATTTTTAAGTCTATGTAAGTTGTATTTAAGTTTATTATCAATTTATCAATGGAAACTGCTCGTGTGCATTAACAGTTACGAAGGGTAGACAGCTGCTCTATTTCAATGATGGATTTGTCGCTTCTGTGACATTTGTCATACAGAAGCTCGTTTATATTTGACTAGCTTTTGCCTGCGACTTCGTCCGCGTGGATTAATAGTTCCCGTTCCCGGGGGATTTTCGGGATAAAAACTATCCTATGTCCTTTCTCGGGTCCCAGATTATATCGGTACCAAATTTCATTGAAATCGGTTCAGTGGTTTAGGCGTGAAAAAGAGACAGACAGACAGACAGAGTTACTTCCGCATTTATAATATTAGTACGGATTTTGAGCTAGTTAACCAATACCTTTCGTTTTGACAAAATTCTTTATTCTTCGTGGTTCAAGATACTATATTCCCACTCTTGTATCAATGACACCTTTAGTCACCTTCACCATTTACCACAACCACAGTCACATTTGGTTGACTGGTTCAGAATGCGTATAGCATAAAATCTGCCTTTGTACATTTTCTTGTTGCATGAAGTTTAAATAAATAATTTTTTTTTTATCATTGTCTCATCTATTGTGCCTATAACAATAACGTTACTTTTCTTCGACGTAAGTAACGGGTACGTAGCGACCTTTACCAAACTCTTGACTTCAGTTCTTCGAAATGTTGTTAAAAGTCATGGCTCATAAAGATTCAACCCTAAAATTCAACTCAAATCATTTTGTGTCTTTATCAAAATCTTTTCACATTGCGGTTTTGTGGGGAACAGTATTTAAATAGCTGTTTATGATTATTTATTTATATTATAAACTTTTATTTTTCCAGTGCAGGGCAAAGGCTTTCTTACTTACCTCCCACTTGTCTCTATCTACGTTTACTCTAGCCTTCTCTAAGCTGTAGTGGTCTGTTAGCTTATACCACAAGTAGCAGGTACACATTACTGTTGTATATGTTTTACGAACAGAGAACAAAGAAATATGTAGTGTATTTTCTGCACTAGTTGCAAAAGCAACGTGCGTTGAATGATTTAATACTGCCCCGCTATGATGCAGTCAGGCAAGACGTTAGTAATATATGCGGCAGAACCATAAAACACACAATGAAGATCATTCTAGACATGCTTAGAGTACATACTATTGATGTTTTGTTCAAGTTTCTTTTAACCTTGTAGAATAATCGATGAGTCGGTAGTTCGAAGTAGCAATGCTTCTGATCGATGAGCCTTCAGAGACTCTACTAACCAACAATTCTAACTCAAGCCAGTTTTGTAAGTCACATTAAATTCCTATTTATTCGGTTTCGCCAACAAAGCAGTTTACAATATTAAAACATGCATCGCAGTACGTGCAAACTTGTAATGATGTTTTTAAGGGAGATTAAAATAAATAAATATCTGGCAAAATGTGTGTGTTCTACTACACTTATGGAAAACCCTTCGGGAATGGGGACAACCGCGGTGTTAAGTTATGTGAAGTGCGTGTGGTATAAATACTAGCCTAAAATTGTCCCACTACAGGCCAAAGGCCTCTACTCACACAGAGAAGGCACGAGCTTTGATCACCACATTTGCTCGGGGTGGATTGGCGACTTTGACGCTTATATTAATTGTAGGTCCAGGTTTCCTCATGACGATTTTAATGTGAAGATTTCATCATGATGTGAAATTAACTATCCTTTTTATTCGTGGTTAACAATGACAACCAAAATCAAAGCATAGGTACATTCAGCCGCTTAATAACCGAGGGGTCTCATAATACCTCTATCTAACCAGGCTTGTAGACTGAACCAGTCCCGTTACAAGACCAATGAGACGTTGAAATGGTTACCAAAAGTACGTAAGCACTCGAATTGAACAACAGCGAAGGCGCGGTCGGCGGTCCGTAGCGCATGAAAAAGCATCCTAATTGTCCGGTTGCGATTTCGAATCCGGCGCAAGCGCAGAGTGCCGTGACGTACCGACAATTCTATCTATTTGTAAAGCAATCATTTCACAAACCATTTCGTTTTCTACTGTCTGGTCTAGACTGTTAAATTGTATGTTTTTCAATTTGGTTTGTGGAAGAAGCGAGGAAAATGATGTGCAGCGAATCTTAAATGTTCTTGTTTGCTTAGAGGACTAAGATGCTCAAAGTTTTGATTGTTTAACAAACAATTCTTATGTTGTGGTAAACTCTCGTGAAGAAAGTGATGAAATTAAACAAGATTTCAACAAGAAAAATTATGCAAGGTATAGATGTAGTCTGATGTAGTAACAAATCTAGGTAAAGACTATAGAGGTTGGTCTTGTAAGGAGGCCTCAGGTTTAAAAAGTACTAACTCATTGCAAATCCTGAAACCGAAATCCGAAACTGAATGAAAAGTTGAATTTAACTATACATAATTACGAAATTATTCAAAAAACATACAGTTATAATAAAATGCTTGAAAACGCATGAACAATAACAAGCGCGCGCGCATCGCACAATAGATCAGCGGGCATGTCGGACGCGATTTCATTTCCTGCGGAGCGCGCGCGCCGACCCGTGGGCCAATTTCCGGTGACACTATGTACCAACTGATTGTACCATTATTGAATTGAGGTCGAATTTAAAATCAATTCGCGATTTCACTGCCCATCATATATTGGACGAGCATTGATTAATTTTATTAAACGATGATCACAATTTGATTGCCGTCGAATAGGTTTTATGTTGACGTGGGGTGTATCTCTATATGAAGGGAATGGGGTAGAAGGGTGGCTCAGTGCATTATTAGAAGGTTCCAATTTCAATCCCCAGGTAGTTTCTAAAATGAACACCTTAGCCTTGACGGTCTGCGGGTTGTTTGAAAGAGATACCGCGCCCCCGGAACGCAAAGGGCATAAAAAGGAACATGGATGGGCTTTAGTCAGTAAAAGTCTGACACTCCCTCTCGCCCCGCCCAGGGCGGGGGAAGTCATTTGATGATTTCCCATCGGTAAAAAAAAAAGGCTTAAAATATTTATCCTGAAAAAGATGGTAAGACTGAAAATCAGGCTTTTTGGTGAGAGCCGTAAGAGATTTAAATAAAGGTAGGTATCGTTATTCCTTTTAAGGTACAGAACCATAAAAGAGAGCGTATTACTCACGTAATGAAAGTCTACGGACTGTCCAGTTCGTAATGAAATAATTGTTCATATTTTTTACGTTTTCATGACGCATTTTTTTTCTATAATATTATATCTGATATGAGTCACGTAATACATAAATGGGTAGCAGTACATTACGGTAAATAAATGGTTAATTTTCATAAATAAAATTGGTTATTATTTTTGTTGCGTGCACGAGCGGTATGACAGATTTTGAGATTTGGCGTGTTGCACGCAGCCGTGCCGGCTGTCGTACGTTGACATACGATAAAATGGCGTTTGAAAATCGGCCATGCAGTCACAGGTTATATTGTACGAGGTAAATACAGAATCGAACACGTCCCAGATATATCTGGCTATATATTTTTCCTGAAATGTGTTCACTTTGTTTATTACTGTTGGACTGAAAATGTGTGAACATTTTAGCGATATCGGATTGCAGATTGACTCTTTGTATGCAGTACCAATTTTATACTGATGTCGTAATTTGCCATCGAATTTATTGCATATTTTCAAAAGTTTGTTGGTTTTTTTTGGACTGAATGGAATGGCGTTAAATATGGAGATTGAGCTGAAACTGCTGAATGACTGTAAATAAAAATTTAATGATTTTATTTTTTTGACTGTTCAGTTTAGTTAAAATGTTCATGCACATTCGAAATTCAATTTTTATTTCATTGGTTCTTTAGCGTCCACTTTTACTATTTACAGAGGTCTATCTAATTTCCATGTAGGGACTTCCAAGCTGTCAGTTGTGTTCTTGATTTAGGTTCACTTTCATTCCTTATTCTTGCAAACGATTTAGTTGTCGGGTTTCAGTGGGCCTGCAGGGCCTTAGTATGTTTCAGTAACCTTTCACAAAATTATTATATTTCTTACTATGCTGTAACAATGTAATTTTCAGGAATACAATCTTAACAATGAGATTAAATCGGATCTTAAACACACGAAGCATAAAAAAAATATGTTTTGTTGTAGTCATGTGCGTTTATACACACAAATATCGATACATTGCATTGCATGAATGTCGGTTTGTAACAAAGCACTAAATTCAGCAACGATTCACTGAATTGTCGCCAGTAGGTCATTAACCTATCAACAGTGAAATTACCGGTGTTTCATTTTATCAGCAACATTTGAGTAATCTAGGTTTTACTATACATTTTTTAATACGTCAGCAATTTGAAAATACTGGAATTCTCGGCGTATCGTACTCATTAAATAATTATGTGGGAATGGAAATTGTGCTTCTGATATGATTAGGGGTTGAATTCCGTGTTCTCATGGAAATTTTGTTTCTGCTATTGCTGGCATTGGCATTGCTAAACAGTATATGCATTTGCATACGTGGTATTTATGTGTGGTAGGTACAAATTTGTATGCTAATATAAAGAGAAGAGCTATATTTTTAATTCGAGGATTTTTATTTATTGGTTTTTCGTATTTTATTTTTCTACATGGATTTGTTCCACTTCACTGCACTTGTTCTATTTGGGTCCACGCTGTGTTTGAACGAAATAGAATAGTTTGTTGTCTTTCTGTACTATTCTATGTATAGTGTATGCCAATTGGGAGTGCTGCATTGTCCAGTTTACCAAAGCGAATACCAAATTCAAGCAGACAAAGTCACAGGCTCTTAGGAGTCATTTATAACTGCTTAATCACGCACCTACTAATAAGAAAGACCGTTTAATGTAATTCATACGCACTCACGCGCACACCACAAAATGTAATCTTATTAATTATTACCAAAATAAACACGCCACAGCATAAAGTATTCAGTGTAACTTGTCCGCTTTCTTGGTCAGTGTGCGTGTGGAAGGCAGTTACTCTGTGGCAGTTACCGACACAGAATTTGTTATAATAACGGCCGTCCAGGGTAAACTACCTTTTATGGCATCAATTACTAACATAACGCTTCTGTAATTTCACCGAATGTGTGCTTCTGAGGAGTTAGAACGGTCGAAAGGTTCCGTAGATAATTGAATATACAACTAACGTATGTAATTGTGGCAATTATAGTAATTAACGGTTCTTTGTTGTTTTTGGAACGAAACTGGAGTATGACGAGTGTATTGCATCGTTTGTGGCATTTTAATCACGTGCAGTACTTAATACTTCTCAATACACAACAGTTGAAAACAGTAGAATTTGTAGAAAGTTCTACCTGAACATTACTATAATTATAGTAGGTAGTAACAGAATTAAATGTGAATATATTATGAAACTCGCTTGCTCCACTTCAATTTATTTAATAGAGCACTATTAGCCTAAGTAAGTTGACATCTAATATTAATGTTTGACGGCACTACATTGAATTGTTATTCAACCTTCAATTCCACGGCGAAGCCGCAGTAAAACCCTATAATTTGGTAAACACACAGCTAATACCGACTACCGTACGTCTGTCCTTATACGTTTTTAAATATTAAAACGCGTTCTATTTCCCGCGCGTATGTTTATTCGTATATGTTTGCCTATGTGTGTGTTGGCGTTGCAATCCACGTTACAGCCAACAAACACATAAAACATACATAATAAGGTACGTTTGTGTGTGGAGCGCGGTCGGCGCCGCCGCGGCGTGTTGTGGGGCGCGGTTGCCATGACAACGCCCGCACCCCTTTCCCACACCCCCACAGGTTTCAGCTGACCCGCCGACCTCTAGTGACGAGTCGTAACACTGTCAGTGTTGTAGGGATGGGCAATGGTAACGTTATCGATTCGTTGCGGGCTTAAGTTATTAATAATAATTAAACCTGCTTATTTATATCCTACAGCAGGATAAAGGCATCTTTTTATACAGAGAAGGCATTGTTCACCACGCGTGTCTTAGTGATGTTCATGATGAACTTATTATTATAAAGTGAATATAAAAAGTCACATTGGTACTTGTCCAGATTTGAACTTACAGCCTCATGTATGGGACACGGGCACCCTTATTCATATCAGAAAAAACAAATAATCTCTGAAAATACAAATTCAAGATCGAATTTTATTATTTCCAGCTGTGTGATCCTATCACTTTTTATTTTTTCTATCTAACTTGATCTGGGAGTCTGCTAGAGATTGCTTTAAGCGATATAAACATAACATCTTACATAAAATTAATCAATATTTGAATTAGTAATATTCATGATGATGTAGTTTTACCCGACTGCATCAAAAAGAGAGTTATTCCTTTAATTAATAACTGGATATGTTTTACTCGTAAATATAATATACCATCACGCCTGTATTCCGCGAAAGGTTAGGCAGAGGTGTACCTATGTACACCCACAGTTCGCCGGTATATATTTTAGGGCCCATGTAATAGGGGGCGAGCCTATTGCCATTAACCGGGCACAAATCCAAACTCCGAGCTGCTACTGAGAATTTCATAGAAAAACCCAATAACACTTTTTGCTCGGTCTGGGAATCGAACCCGGGACCCCTTGCACAGCAGTCACACTTGCGACCACGAGACCAACGGGGCAGTAATTGGACACTAATACATTTTCTCTGCATGAAAACATAATTCCCGTATTGAAGTTTTCATATTCACGAACGTGCATTTCCATGGAAATCCTATTTTCAGGCAAACGCAGCAAAAACATTCAACACTTTTTTTTTTGTGTTACAAAGTGGCAAATTCGTTCTAAATGCTTTACATCACATTATTCCACAAAAAAATAGTGACGTTAGAAAAACATCAGTAACTAAATATACCTAGTTACTATTTTTTTGTTAAGATCCAAGTCAAAGTCAAAATTTTTGACTATTAACCGTTATCGACACTTTTCGGTACTGCCACATCTCTACAGGACCAAGTCTAGTCTAGTTCTCGACGTCCTCAGCTTTATGAATACTTCAAGCTTCAGGTGCTTGCACATCGTACACTCTGGGCCAATAAAACGTAATGCCCCAAAAATCCACGGCTTACCGGCTTAGCAAAGAAAATCCTAGTTTGAGGTCATGTTTTAAAAAGTCTTGTTGTATTTCTTGGCGCTGCGATGTTGCTCGTATTTTTAGCAGATCGATAGACTTAGTAATGACTTGATTCCGTGTACGGCAGTTTAACTAATGCTATTCTATTGTACGGCTAAATCGAATGGATTGCTACTAAAAATATTGAAAAATATTTCAGGAGTTTAAAATTGAATATTCTTTACGGTTTACCGGTTTAAAGAAATAGGTTAATATCACGCTTAAATGCGTTGCGGTACCGATTTGTTGCTATAGTAACGCTATAGTTGTTAATAGGAATAGGTTGCTTTGCATGGCCCCAAGCAGTATTGACTTCGCAATAAGTCGATTACATTTTATATTCCGTGTGTCCTTAAGCGAGGATAAAAGCATGAGACATGCATAATAAAAAATTTAATACGTTTAAGTAGGGTATGGGGTGATTTTGTCCACCAGTGTACGCCCCGATATTTACTTTCAACGGCAAATGAGTGTCTCACAGAAAGATCAAAGGGATAATTATTATGGAGTTGCTCATATTCATGCAAATTTCTTTATGCGTTAATGTTTCTCTATGTATTTCTTAATATGTCTGTAGGTAAATCTAGTGATTTCTGTTCAAAAGTACCTTGTGGTTAGTTTGTGAATGTCATATCGTGTCTGCTGTCTGCTGATATGATATCTCATTAGTACTTTTGAAGTACAGTAGATTCTAGATTGCTTTTCGGAAATTATTGTCTTTAAGAGATTGGAAGAACAATTAGGAAAATAGTTAATTCTGATTTTCCAAGCAGCTACACATCACTCTTCGGATGAGATAAAAGTTAATCAGAATCACTCCAATAAAACCTGACAATTTGATGGCATATCGAAACATTTCATTCTCAAAAACCAATTTAATTTGCTACAAAGCGCCCTCGAAAGATTTTTATACCGAAACCAACAAAAATATTGAAAAATAGTACAACAACAAAGACATTGTTTCACTCAATGGTTTGTATCTACAGCGCAATCGCAGTTGCGTCGCGTTCTACATAAAAAACGTAGCTTTTCAAAGGACTTTTCATATACAAAAGGATAATTCTGCTTCAGTTTCTATTATGTGGGGCCGCTATTGTAGTCTGTGGTTTAAACACACCAATTTGCAAATGCGCCGCTTTTAATTTTACCTAATTGACCGTTTTACGGTGGCATTGAGGGCCTTGTGAATGTGCCACGGGCCCACGGCTAGTTTCGTCACCGCACTCAAAGGGTTTGACCGTAAAATGTAGCTCATTATATGGCGATCCTACGAATCTCGCATTCTCCGGAATTAAGCCCAGAGAGGTAGAGCAACAAGTCGAAATGTTTGCTCTTGTTTGTACGTATCAGAGCCTTGTTCCTTTATGGTATGTCTAGTATGCGTATTGACTTAAACTGCTCTAAGTTAGGCTTGTTTCTTGCAGAATAGGGTAAACTCAAGGACTTTTAAGGGTCGTTTTCTCTTTAGTAATTTCTCTTTTGTAAATATATTTTATATATATATTTTTATTATACAACGCTATCGTTATTTAATTAATTCGTGATGGAATAACGATAGCGTTGCATATAACAAAGTTCTATTATTTCATAATAAATATTAAACCTACATAGAATATAAGCCCTTTACAAAAAATATCACCAAAATGCAGTCATTTCAACATTATAACACAATAACTGCTGTTATTTTTCTAATAAATGGGCTGTTCTTTAAAAGCCCAATTTAAGGGTATTACATCGCTCAAGTCCTAAAAACACCTTATGTTTAAAGAAAATTGTTGAGGAATCCTTCCGTACGTTTTCCATATAAAAAATATATGTTATACTTAAAGTCATCCTCAACAGATCGCATTGATTAGAATTGTAATAAACTTGCCCAAATTTCGGAAAAAAATAATTTAAACAGGTCATTTTTCAATCTAAATTGCAAATTGTTGGTAAAACAGCTGAATAGTTCGGCATGAATTTTATACCTAAAGACATGTAATGACATATCAAACAATTCGCATTGTTTACTTTTTCTTGTTTCTGTTAAGAATTTGTAATAATAACTAAAAACTCGAAATTTCATCAATTCCCCCCACGAGGCACCCCCGCTATGCCTGAGACGCCAAACTTCAGTGCCTTGATGGCTGTTGTCAAGGGTGGACTACACGCATGTTATTTTTTCCAAAATAAAAACCAAAACTTCATTTTTTTAATAATTTATGAATGAAGCAATATAGTAAATAGTACAAATATAAATATTTAGCAAAATAAGAAGTGAAATTAAGTTCGTAAATAAATAAAAAGAAATTTGTAATTTCGTTTAGTTTTTGAATCTATCATAGAGTAAGCCTGACTACTATGCCTATGTATAAAAACAAATGCTTGTCCGAGCTCTCCAAGATTATTGGTAAATACCTACTCTTTGAGTAGATACATTATTTCTTTGGTGTTTATATTTTTTTATTGTTCTTAGCCTTAAGAATTTCGTTTGACGGAGAACATAGATTTAGGTGTTTTTTTTTTTAATTTGCTTACCAAACTTTCAGAATGTATCATGTATGAGCACAACTATTTCCGTTACTGAGATCCGATGAGCACTTACTTGGTCATCATCAGACCTTTAGAATGTACCACATAATAATAAAAATACACGAAGCGTATTGTTAGGAGTTTCCTTTCTCAAGAGCCCTGACCACCGGTGGCTTGAACCCTGTTCCCGACGCCGCCGGTGGGCTACTATTTTTTTATATTTTTAAATGTTTTTTTTTTTATTATAGTAATATTTAAAAATGTAATGAATATGTATAATGAATAAATAAATGGAAGAATAATAATAAAATCTTTATTTCAGACCATGTCTATAATAATTACAAAAAGTTTATTTTGTGCACGAATAAATGTTTTCAGGATATTTGAGTCCTGTTTAACCGCAATGACCTGTAGGATGCTGTTAGTGCTACCCCGGACTCTGCTTAACAAAGAAACGAGCCGCTTGCGCATGATGGCATGAAAACCGTCTGCCCCGGCTTCCGCAAACATACTAGAGGCACTACAAAAACAAGTACATACATAGTAGCACCCGTGCTTAGTAAGATAGATATTGAAAGCTAGGTCATCCTAACTATTTTCGTTTCCGAGAACCGATAAGCACTTACCTAACCATCATCAGACCTTTAGAAATATCACATGAACACTCCGTACTCAATTAGATAAATGTTGAAAGTTAGGTCAATATATTTATGTATTAGTGTGGATAATTTTAGATATGTTGTACTTGTGTATGAATTAAGTTATTTATATAATTGCATTGGATTAATTTTTATTTTGTTTTTGAAAGTATCAAAGTTTGTTCTTTTGTTTTTATTTGCACCTACCGTGTTATCTCTTCACCACCTTTGGTTGACTGGTAGAGAATGCCTAAGGCATTAAGTCCGCCTTTGTACTTTTTGTTGCATAAAGTTTAAATAAATAAATAAATAAATAGGTCAGCAGGCAAAGTGAATATTTTATTTACACGGTTACCTTTACATCGTTCGGGAGCCGAAACACAGGAACTCCAGTAAAGTAATAATTACTATTGGCGTTCTTAGTTTTTTTAACACGTCTTAAAGAATTTGAAAATTTGTGACATTTTTTTTGGCATTCGAGATGTCAGTGCGTTTCTGCCTGATCGATGAATGGATTTTTCAAAGGCTACCATTCGCATGTGCAGTCGATAAGGTTTACACACAAATATATTATGCACGTACTGCAAGGAAGCGTCACTTCGAGTTCTCACTATTTCACAAATGAAACCATCATAATCACGCCTGTATTCCCCGAAGGGGTACACCTCACACACACATGGGACACACACATGGGACTACACATGGGACCTAAATAGGTCCCATGTAAAAGGGGCGAGCCTATTGCCATTTATCAGGCACAAATCCAAACTCCGGGCTGCTACTGAGAATTTCGTAGAAAATCCCAATTACACCTTTTGCTCGACCTAAGAATCGAACCCAGGACCTCTAGAGTAGCAGTCGTGCTAAGGACCACTAGGCTGATGAGGCAGTTCAAATTAAATTTTCATGTTATTTATTGAAAATAATATAGCCAATAGTTTCTGTTACTATGACAGAGTTTATGGCTTTTGGTTCCAGAACGATGTAAAAGTAAGGGCGCTTTCAATTTAGACGGTTGGTGCCGGACTGCTGCCGCACGGTTGTTACGACAATGAGCCGTACTGCTGCCGGACGACAGCAGTACGACGTAAATCGTCTTATTTGAAGAGATACGCGGCTGCAGTCCGGTCGAATTTCTAAGAAACACGATGCGTTCACAGCACTAGCGAACAACGACTGAGCTGAGACACTGACACAACCTGTCAGTGTCTCAGCCGTTCCGTATACGGACGTGCGCCGCACTGCTGTCGCACGACTTTGCGTCGAGACATTTTGTATGAAAAATCATAACCGCCCGTGCGCAGTACGATACCCGGACTGCAGCAGTCCGGCACCAATCGTCTAAATTGAAAGCGCCCTAAGAGTATATAATAAAATAAATATAAATTACGATGTACCAAATAATAAATAATAGAAGAACAAAATGTATCTGTAATATATATGTAATCTCTCAGAGAGCGAATAAAATAGGCAAAAACAATGACAACTCTGCGACACATCTGTGTTCTTGCTTAATGTTAAGTTCCGTTTATCGTAGCATACTGGATACCGGTAGATGGCGCTAATTTAAAAAAATAATAGTACAGATGTCAAATCCTCAAGGACATCGGGCGATGTAATAACCTTAAGAGTCTTGATGGACGTAAATGTGAATGAATTCATTTAGCACTATAGTAATATAGCAATTCAAGCTGGCAATTTGTCCTCTACCAGCCTATCGTGTAGAAAATTCCAAAATAACTCAATATTATTCGCAGAACAGGTCGTAAGTAACGTTAGTTAACGTGCATGGTTATGTTCATACATAACGTTGATAAACCAGATGGTTATCGTGCGAACAAGTTGTGTCAACACCTACCTAGCTTAATTAACTCGTTTAGACTTAGTAAATGTTCTTAGGCGAGTCGGTAACCTGTCACTACACACGATATTTAATAAAATATGCTTATCTTCAAGTTCAGTGCAATTTTCAGTCAGTTTTGTAACTGCGGTGTTATTCTGTAAAACCCTCCTTCCGTGAAGTGAGCGTGTGGCGACCTGTCAATACCTAGCATCGTATAGTGACAGCCCAGTTTTAGCTCACTTCGCCTTAATTCACTGAGGGAGATTTCCTACAGAATAAGCCGGCTGTTTAGTAACTTTGTAAGTCTCGGTATCCACTGTTGATTCTGGCTTTTAGGAGGTGCAGTGCTTGGGAATAGAGCGGCGGGCTTGTCCCATTAAAACAAAAACATCTAAGTAGGTACATCTTAGATACGAGTATTACTAATATTGGTAAAGAAAAACACCGTGAGGAAACCTAGACTTATAAATACCTGTGTATATCTAAGCCTGACATCGGCAATCCGCTTTGACCAAGCGTGGTGATCAATGTTCGTGTTTTATCTATATGAAGAGGCCTTTGCCCTGCAGTGGGACAATAATGGGCTGGTATTATTAATATGTAGTAACTGTAATTTGTGCGCTTTTTTCAATGGGGGTTGAGGGAAACTATAGAGTTTTACAAGCAAGATTGGTAAATATTCTTTTGCATTGTACGTTAGTGGGTCTGTTATGCAAAAGTCTTCCTCAGTGAATTTAGGATGTCATTCCATCAGATGCTAGAGATAGACAGCTTACCTCAAGTTTACTTCATGGAGGAAGAATTTAACAAAAATACGCTTCCTGCCTGGTTGTGAGTACTACGGGTTTTTACGAGTTCATGTAAGGTATGTAAACTGATGAAGATTAGTGAAATGAGATTTTGCAAAGCTAATTTTCTCTAGTGAATATACTTAGACTTTTAGAGCATTGATGTTAATTTGGTTGACACCTTTGTTTGTTGCAAAGTCGCCGTGCTCATAGATAGGTACTGATCTAGTTTAACATATGTATAGGATATTTTTTATGGCGTTTGTGTATTGCTGTGGGATAATTTACAGAATACGACTGCAAGTCAGGAAATTTGAGAACACTGCGTGGTTGCGGTGTTTTTTGAATTCTTAGTAGTAGGTAGGCAACTAGATTTTATATTTCTTTCTTGTAAATGACGTTCCAAAGTGCCTTTTAATGGTCTAATCAAAATAAATGATTCGACTTTCACTTAGAAGCAAATTAAGTATGAAGTTACACCGCTACGATTTTTCCCATTCTGTTTAAGCTTACCTTACGGGCAAGCTTTTATTTATCATATTTCCTCTATTTACTTTAACGTTTTATCCTTATTGATGCGGTGTAACCAATTTATCTATTGACTGATAATGTTATTACAGACGCCCCTCAACTTTTGCGGATGTTATCTGTTATAATCTGGACGCTATACGATATTTATCCGATAGTGTAGGTTTTGGATCAATAGGATAAGCCGTTACTATAACGACCCCTTATAGATAAACATACGTTGATAGTGACTGTACTTTTCGCCTTCGCTATGTATTTTGATTTTATTAACAAGTGAATTCGGGTTTTTGTTAGAAAACTGTTTTTCCCCTTGATTGCGTGATTGCACCATCCCTCGCCTCACCTCATTTATCTATACTAATACTGATAATATTATAAAGAGGAAAGTTTTTTTGTTTGTTTGTAACGAATAGGCTCCGAAACTACTGGACCGATTTAAACCATTTTTTCATCAGTAGATAGCTACATTATTCCTGAACCAAAGGAGTGGAGCATTAACCAAAGACGTAACTTACGGCGGGTGAAATACGCCTTGCAGACGAAGTCGTCGGCAGTTGCTAGTTTATTCTTTTTTTTTTTTGTAATAAAATACACCACACTTTTTTAATAAGAATGGATAAATATCTGCAATAGCTATAATCAGCTGCCGAAACTAAGACCTTAATAAATATAAATCGGTTATCTGTATGTTTGTTACTACCTGAAATCTCAACTGCAGAACCAATAAAAAAAACTGACTCAAAACTAAAACACAACCCAGAAAAGGACATCGGATACCGTTTATTCGAGCTCATGTAGAATTACCCCTGTGTTCGAGTCAAACCGCAGGCAACCGCTAGTTATTTTTATGTAGGTCGATCTAATCTTATTAGGAAACACACTAAAACCCAATACTAATATCCAAAGAGCATAATCGTATTATAACACGTTTTACGTCAGTAATACGCGGTAACAATACGGACGAATAATATATTTGTGTTGAATGGACGTTACTACTATCCTAGTTGGATTTATCTAGGAAAATACCAGCCTATTAGTGTCCCACTGTTGGGCAAAAGTTTCTTGTTAGACAGAGAAGACACGAGCATCGATCACCACGCTTGCTTGAGGCGGATTGGCGATTTCAGGCTTATATTTACTATTATATTATAAGTCCAAGTTCTCTTACGATGTTTTCCTTCACCGATGTCTGATAAACTTAGAAAATAGGTACATTGATGCTTGCCTGTGCGCGGTTGTGAACTCACGACCTCTTGTATACCTAGTTTAATGACAAACGGATCAATGGTTTAGGAACGCATAGAGGACAAAAATACTACATATATACCACCACGCTTGTATTCCCAAAGGGTTAGGCAGAAGTGTATCAATTTACACCCACAGATCGCCGGTATGTTATGTGGTGTGATAAACATAACAATAATATAAATTTTCATTTATATAGGTACATCTCATGGCCTATTACTATAGGTCAGTACGTACTAGGACCAAAAAACAAAAGTTAAATGGTAATTTAAATGTAAGTAGAGTCATTAATATCTTGTAACGTAGTTGCGTTGGCAAATTGTAGCCTTTACCCCGCAATGCGGCTCGGTTTTTTTGACATTTATCATATCGTACCGGAATACTGGCCCGCCTAGCCTTAATAGGCTTTTTGGAACATTACCAGGTTTCTGTTTGTTACCAGTTTACCAAGCTTGGTTACGCTTAAGTGTTTCTACTACACTTGTGTTACCAGTTATATCGTGTTGGATTATGTGTGAATGAGTTTATAGGTATCCTTACTAGCATTTGCCCGCAGCTTATAACTTTACATCCCCTATTTTCCCCTAGGGGTGTAAAGTTGAAAATTCTGAGGCTAGAGATACTTTGATAACATTGTTTTATGAGGTACTTTATTATTTATATTAATTCCCTTGCATATAATTAGACAAGCTCAATCAGTTTCTTTTCTGCACTATTACCTAATCAGATAGTTAAGAATGAAAGGATGCCACATGGCGTCGACAGGAAGACGAAATTTCCATTTGGGTGAAGATTAAAAAATATATAAAATCTCAGTTATTTAAGACTAGCGGACTATCCGCGACTTCGCCTGCATTAAATTACGTCTTTGATTACTACTGCTCCGCGCCCGTGAATCGTAGCGTGATGTTATATAACCTATATTATTCAGAGATAAGTTAGCTTTCTAACGGCAAAAGAATTTTTAAAATAGGTCCATCAGTTTTTAAGTTTATTCGTTACATACAATATTCAAATATTTCTTCTTTATAATATTAGTAAAGAAATCTTATTTTTTTAATGTGTTACTCGATACATAATATTAACCTAAAATGCATGTCTATAATGTTTTCAATATTCCGTAAGTAAATAAATAAATAAGTAATTCCTGTAGCTAATTTTGACTCGTTAGATAAAAGCCGAAGGAAAACCGAAGCTCGTAGTTGCGTTAATAACTTCAACGAGTGGCTTTTTCTTAAGCTCAGATATTAATAGGCTGTTACGGACTAACAAAGTCTCAAGTCTAGAAAACTCCACGGTAGCGCGAAAGTAGAAATATTTTCCCCTCCGCCATTGTACTGCGGTTTTCTTTTACCTACTTTAGTTTTGTGTCTGTAAAAATATTTTCTTGAGTTTTTCTGAGAATTTAATTATAAGTTTTATATAGGTAGAATGAAGTTTTAAACGCTTGACTAGATGTTTTCTGCAGGTAAAACATCTGGCACCTTTAAATATCTTCACTAATAGGCAGTTTTCCTAAAAAAGTTGTTGACAGTGGCCTATAGAAAATATTAAAAAAAAATAAGGTTGTCGTTCGTCCTTTAAAAATTAACGAGTTTGAAGTACAACCTACACTCATGATCAGTATTAGGAATCATTTTTAAAAAGAAATCACAAAATTAAAACTTTACTACACTAAAAAATGTCTCCTTCCCCTTCTAACTTTGCAATGATCCGTTTCTCTGAATCCACTTATAAAGTAAAGCAACCATAGGTTTCTGTTTTTCTTTCATTTCGGTATCAGCGCGGATTCAAAGACCAGAATTGCAATTTGCCACAGTGTTGGGTATTTTTACAGTATTACTGTGTGTGTTCAGATGAAGGGTGCTGAGCGCACGTTTAGATTAAAAATACCTTTACTTTTGACAGAGCGAGTTCTTATGAATTCAGGGTCACGTGCTACGCCGTAGTCCGATTTTCGTAACGCGCCGCGCCGATTGGTTTCGTAGCAAGTATTGGGCTTTTTCAATTTAAGCGTGCGCGGTGCCATCTTGCTACAGCTTTGAAGTAGTCTGCTTTTCAGACTGTACACGGACGTGTCTTTTAAATAGTTTACATGTGACGTTTGTCGTTTCGCTATCGTGCGTGTGTAGTACGTGTGTCGCATGGCGCTTTCTACGTGTCAACTGTATAAAAGAAGACCGTCGAAAGAAGTCCGTGTGCAGACCGATAAACGGACTGCTCTACTGCCGCAGTAGTATAAAGCACCCACCGTATAAATTGAAAGAGCCCTTCGCGTTGACTTAAACAACAAAGTTCATAACATCTGTGAAACTCTTAAAGAGCTCAGAAAGTAATAAGTGTGTAGTGCAAGCAATGTCTAAAAAACGCACATAAAACGCTACTCGTCTGAACAGACCCTAGTGCTTCTCATATTACTACCATTACTTTGCAAAATTAGGTTACGGTTAAGTAAGCAGCAAAAAGCGTAGTTTAAATAGAAATATTACGTTTTTAGTCGCACTTTGTGACTTCAGACTTCACAGCGACTAACTTTAACCTGCGGCTAAGACCACGTGGCATTAAATAGACACTTTATTTATACTAAGGTACTACCCGATGGAGTAAATATTGTAGTCACTTTTTAACTTTTTAGTTATACTTACTTTTTATCCATTTTTTTTCTTTCCGTAAAGGGTGTCTTATAAAGCTCTGTTTTTGAACTTGTATATTTTGAATCCAATCATAATTTTTATTAGGTATTTCGTGAAATGAAACTTACATTTAGCTTAGATAGCTAACATACTGCAAGTCTTAAAAAAAACGTTATTGACTAACCTATACGTTCATAATACCATCAAAAGTGCACATTTTCCCTCATCTGCTAAAGTTGATTAACAAAACAGAATTATTTTGAAACAAGCAGAGCCTTGTAATGGGTGTTAAAATAATGTTTTCCCAAGAAACAGTGTAGCCAACATTAATAAAATTCCTCAGTCAAGCAACGCGAAACTTTTTTTCTTTAGTTTTCTCTCAGCAACTTGGAGCATTTTTTCTCCCCAAGTTAATAAACGCAAGAAGAATTTAATAAAAGCGTCATATTTTGAGTATCACTTTTTGTTTCGCGCGAGATAAGAATATTGTGTAGGGGCTGGACTAGTGGAATTGGGAATTTAATTGTCTTGGAGCCAAAAAGCCAGGAAAATGAAAAACAAGAAGTTGAAAGGAATTTAAAAGTCGTGTAAGCTGTGTACCTGTACGTTTGCAAATCTGTGGACGAAATAAACAAAACATTTTCTCAAATTCAATAGATGATGATGATATTAGTTTCAAAATAAATCAATGAACTTTTCAATATAAGTTAAAACAATCAAACAAAAACAGCCATTCAAATATTGTTACGTTAGAAATTGTGTTAGTTATTCATTGTGTTTAGAATTATTGATGTTATAACGAAATAAATGACGTAACATAAACAAATTAGCGTGTACTAATTGCCTATAAACTGGAAGATACAAATGCTTGATAAGCAGCGAGCTCAAATCATAAATTCAATGAATTTATTAATTGTTTTGGTATGAACTTGTACAACGAATAAAATTAATTTAATAACGATTTTGAAAGGTTAAATTCATTACAATGGTTATCGTGTTTATTTTTAGAATAAATCTTTTATACGGTTTGGGCTTGAAATTTATTGAATATAGAAATTATAATCGTTTTATAATCTTAATATTTCAATCTTAGGTAGGTACCTACCTAAGATTGAAATATTAAGATTAGTTAATTGATGGGAAATATGAATAATATTATCAATGATAAAAAAATTCAAAAAAAAAGGAAACCACGTTTGCAAATCTGTTGACGAAAAACTAAATATTTTGTTTCAAAATAAAAAAAAGAAGTTGTGTTTATTAAAAATATATTTTAATCGAGTGTTTAAAAGATGTTATACCCAAGAGCAATATTATATTTAGTCGTGCTCCGGCTTCGCCTTTTAGAAATAATACGTAAACGTGAACAAATATGAGATTTGTATAAATAGGGCATAACATTTGTATAACTGTCTAAAATAATTTGAATTTACAAACAGCTGTGTCCCTATTCTGGCGTGAACGTCACCCGTCTAACGGGGATCACATTCGAGAAACTTTTAAAAGCCGGTAAGCCTTGGCTCGCTACGAACGAAATCACAGCCTACTAAAGTATATTTCACCCTTTTGACGACACATTATGTACATTTGCAGCGCGTAACGACACGGGCACGGCTCACAATTTCCATTAAGGCGCGCCGTAATAGCAACAGCCTAAATTTTAAACGACTCGTTCGAAACTCGTCTCTAAGCTGTTGTAGATTGAGTTGAATTCTGGTTGGGGTTTGGACGCATTTGTATCCTAAGCACACTAGTCTGGAGCCGCGCCCCGTGTAACACATATCGAATTAGCAAAAGGACGGTATCTTACTGCAATTAGCTTCAGCATATTAGGAGTACCTACCCAATTGTCCGCTGTACCTTTTTGGTGTATCAACGTGGCCAAAAATTGTGGGGACTAATTTGGGTCGTATCTATGTTATGCACGACATCCTGTTTTTTGATGACTAACGTGGAGTTGACCTTAGCTTTGTTTTAGGACTGACCACACACACATCGAAATTTTTGTTGTGTTCATTGTCGGCTGTGTATGTTCGTGCTCTAAGTACCTCGCTGCAGTAAAATGAAGGCTGATTAAAAGTGCATGAATCGGGAGCGTTGTGCTGTTGTCAAATTTGGCGGAATTAGATGTGTTCTTTTTGACGCAGCTGTGGGAACTTACTCAATTTTCTTTGGAAACTATATATAGTCCATTATTGTGATAGAAATCTATCACAATAATGGACTAAGTATACATAGTTTCCACCTATTACACCACCATCACCACCTATTTTCTCCTAATATTAGGAGTCATATTAGGAGAAAATAGGTGAGGTAGAAAATTATGGCTTTTCAAGCGCTGGTCTCGAGTATTTTGGCTTGATTTTGCCTATGGTGTAATAGAACTGAAAATAGAAAATTAACCAACTCATATTTTTGTTTAACTTCCAGGGTTTCAAAAGTTTCGAAATGTGGTTTTGGAACTGTTTTATTTCGACATTGTAAAACTCAGAGATTGAGCAACTTTTCCCGTAAATACGTCTTCATTTCTTTCTATGAAAGGTTTTTATAGGGGTTGACTTATGCCTTGTTTGTATAAGCGAAGTTTTTTCACAACCACGGGTTTAGGGGACGAACCCTATTAACTATTGTGATAAGTATCTAGGTAAATAATACTTTTTTTATGAACTTGTTTCTTCTTCTTGTTTCAATGACATGAATTCTATCCAACCAGTACATAGCGACCTGTCGGTCTATTCCGTAAAAATCTCCGTCGGTGAATTTTGGTGAAGTGAGCTTAAGGTGGGCTGTCATTCTACCTGGTGTTGAGGTCGGATATCTCACCTATAGCTCACCTGAATTCATCGAAAAAGATTTTTACAGAATAGACCTGCTGGACATTATCGTTTGTTTAATTGAAATTCTGGAGGGTCAAGGTAGTTGTGTGACAAGCAGGAAATAAGATGACATATATCCGAACAAAAACATCCAAAACACAAAACAAATAATATAAAAAAAGCATTAAAAATTCAAATCAACTCTCCCTAAAGTGGATATATTAGTAACGAATTAAGCTGGTATCTGTTTATCCGCCGAGGCACCGACGAGTGTAATTATTTATTAAAATTGTTGCCATACTCGACGCGAGTGCGACCGTTTCGCTGCGTATTAGCTGCTGTGAAATTCTCCGGATGAAATGTAGGAGGTCCATTCATCCGACCCCATTTTGAGGATGAGATTTTTATTTTACCCACTGAATTATGCATTATGTTTATTACTACGTTAATGTTAATATGCATACGCAGGAAAGTTATGCGTTAATGTGCGTAGGGTGTGAATTTATTCATTTGTTTTTGAAGCTGTTATTTTAATTCTGTCGGAATTTGTTTAAATTAATGTTTTAAGATTATCATTTGTTTTTAGAAATTCGTGACTGACTTCTAGATGAGTTTAAATGAGGTGTCCACAGTTTTATCACGATTAAAAAAAAAGACTAGCAAGCTATTTGCGACTCCCGTGGGTAGTAGCGTGATATTATATAGCCTATGTTACTTAGCGATAAAGTAACTTTCTAACCGCAAAAGATTTTGTTTAATCGGTCCGGTAGTTTTTAAGTTTATGCGTTACATACAAAAATCCAAAAATACAAATCTTTCCGCTTTATAATATTAGTAAAGATCTTTTATTTATTAAAAACAAAAGCGTTGTTATGGTAAACTGAAATCTTTCACAGAGACACGCTGAAAAAGACAGGAATAACAATTTAAACATCTTGTTTTAATTCAATTTCCAAATCTGAAATAAAAAATACTTCCACATGAATTTTGAAGCTGTAATTTTTTCTTACAGCGGATTTCATATATCACCAAAATGCTGACTAAAGGAAAATGCTAATGAATATTTGAAGCGTATATTTTATGATTTTTTTATAAGTAAAAAAATAGTTTTCCTTTAAAATTTGATTATTTTAGCAATATATCTGGAAGGTAAAAGGACCAATGTATACTTAAACTAGTTTTTGGTACTTCAATAGAGCATAAACATTGTGTACATTGTATAGCTATGTGTTTATTTACATTGTTTGGGTTTAAGGCAGTATAAGTTACCTACTATTGCTCGGTATTCTGGCTAGTTACCTAGATCCGGGCTTAAAGGAGTACCTAGTGGGAATGTTTGCTGAGCCTAGTACCGACCCATAAATACGAATATTCAATAGGTCTAAGGGTCTCTTAGTTCTCGGTAAAGTGTAGCGTTTACTTAGTAGCAATATATTCACTGTAACAACTGGTTTAAGATCAGAGGGCAGTCTAAATAACCAATCGTTTACGAAGCTTGGTGAATATTAATTATCTCTTTGTTATTCGTTGTTGCGAACCTAAGGACCAAGTTTAACTACTACTGAACTTTATCTTCTGATTTTTCCCGTTCCTACTGAAGCAGGAGGCTTACAGGTTGGGTGCGTAGTGATCAAATCAGTGGTTGTTATTAATATCTTCTTCTGTGTAAAAAAGGTGAATGATAAAATCCGAAGCACCAAATTGTATGCGAATAACATGACTGCAATCACGAAACCACTAACTATAGTGATTATGGGTTTACCTGCGGAGTACGGTACCAAATGGACATTTATAGGCCAACCTGTTACTCTTGCTCTTAAAATTTAATTACAGCAAATTATACAGGATGTTTAGCATACCCGTATGTTAGACTCTGTCTAAGTAATTAACGTTATGGTCACCATACACAAAGCGTTCACCGCATTATGTCGCTGACATGTCGTTTTCGGTGACGGAATATTTTAACAAGTTCATTAAAGTTTGCTTTGGTTTTCGATTGTTTTACCACATTTTGTTAATATTGGCAGCTCTATCAAATGTTTTGTTTCTGTTAATTCTGGTACTGTTCATTTTGTATAACCGACTTTTTAAGTTTATCTTGTAATTAAGGGATTAAAACATCGATATTCGCGAAAGCTTTTAAAATAATTTATTGAGTTCAAATATCTTTAGTGGAACTTGATCATTTTGTTTGATGTATTCATCCAGACTATCAACAAACTAACTCTCAAGTAAACTGGCTATAAAATCATTATTGTAAGTTCTCATCTCTCATAATAATGTTACAAAATAATAGAAGTAGACATTAACAATTACATAGAATTTCACTATCAACAAATTACCAGTTCGAAAATATGTTACTCAACATTTAATATCATCAAAAAGCTTTAGTAAACCCATCATGAACTTTGCTGAAAATCGACTGAATTATATATTACATACTCTACGTATGTTCCAGTACAGCGCTTCATGTAGAGCGGAGGCCTTAAATTTAATCTCTTAGTAGAGCACATCACATAAACGCAAGGAAAAGTAAAAGCCCTTAAATAAGAGAATGAAAAACGAGCAAAAAGCTCACACGATAAGCGTTTTAATCTCTTTAAGTGTAGCTAGACAGATGGCTATATACAATACGAAGACACATGTAGTGTAGGTAAACATGACAGTGTGCTCTTAAATATATTGTTCTAGTCTAGAATAACTTAAGTTGATAGTTCTTGAAATTAAAAGAGGACATTCTTGAGTCGCCAAAGGAGTTTCAATTACTTAGTCATGTGTCAAAGAAGGACGAAGTCGTATACTAATAAATAATTTATAGAAGCACTATATACAGGGAAACAATTTTTTTGACCATTCTGCATACTAGTGTATGTGTTAGAACCTTCTGTCCTCAGTACCGCATACTGTCGACTAACAATGCGTATTATATATGTTAAATAATACAATTCATTCTGTTTATATCCGCGTTAAACATTACATAACAATGTAATCAAGGCACTCAGATATCGTGCTGTCGTATCAAAAATTCAATTATAAAATTTGCCATATCCTGTTTGCGCATTGCAAAATTTACTGAATGCCAACAATTTGGCTACGTAACCTAGGTGCATTACATTAATTTCTAGCTGAAAGCTGGGGCATTAATTTGCGTCTGCCTCCACAGGGAAACCGCAAAATACTAGTTCCGTACTTCCGTTGCTATTCATAATAAAACCGGTGCAGGCCGCTAAGTGCTTCAACATCTGGGCGCAGCGAAATACTATTATGATGACAAAGACCGTGAAATACTGCCGCTGTTAACGCAACCTTACTGATAAATACTGTATATCCTAGTTCCTACTACTATTATAAATGTGAAAATTTGTGAGGATGGATGTATGAATGGATTGATGGATGGATGTTTGTTACTCTTTCGCGCTTAAACGATGGAACGGAAAAAGCTGACATTTGGCACACATAGATATTGATCCAGCTTACATAAGTAAATTGTTATCCCGTTTTTAGGTTTTCCTAAGGTAATTTAGACCTTGGGCAAAATTTTGAATGGATCGTATTTTTTTTTTGACAACTCTTTGTTACTGGTTATCGAATTCATAGGAGGCCGCAGCTGTAGAGAACGTTTTAAATGTGTAATTCAAATTACGATAAAGATTAGGCAGGTACTTAATTTGAATTGTTGGAGATAATATGGACTTAGGTCTGCACGAATAGGTACATAAGACAGGCGTTTCTTTAGGCTGTAAAGTGAACGTCGTATCGGTCCTTCGATCCCAGGACGGGAGTATATTTAAATAGTTGTATTTTATCTCCGTCATAAAATACAACTTAATCAAACGAGGTTAGTTTATTAAGTTTTTGCTTTCTCACATTATTTTTTAACAGTTCCTTTTCTTAGGGATTTTAAAAACAGAGCATTTTTACCTAAGACATTTTTCTTTAAACTTGCTTGAATTTTTTCCTTCGAATTACTCATGCTACGTAATATGGGTTAAAATAAAAGATATGAGATAAGTTATCCTATAAACTTTAAGGCTTCCCTTAAAACATAAGGAGAATAGCTGAACGTATGAAATATTATGTAAATTAAAAATATAAAATATTTTAGTATAGGTTTTTTATTTAAGCTACTCTCTCTCTACTTTACTTACCGTAATAAATTTGAATTAAATGTAAGTTTATCATGCCTGCTCGTATGAATTTGATTAACTTGCATTCAGTTAGTATCGTGCTGCTATTTTGTTATTTCTTTTAAAACCTATGTTTAGGCATGGTGATATTTCCATAATCATAATTAAACACTTGCGAAAAATTGTTGGCATAGGCATTTTTTTGTAAGCAAGCATAACAAGAACAATACATATTTCTTAGATAAACATTATCCTATTGACGTTGAATGTTAAGGTAAGGTATTGGTATTAAAATTCTATGAATTTTGAACGTTGGCCAATTACATTGACACTCAAAAAAATTTGGTCATCTTCACTGAAACATAGCAGAAACCGCACGGCAAAATAGCGATAGCAAAACCAAATCAGTTTCGCAAACTTTCTATAAATTAACGTATTTAATTTATTTTCATACCGAAGCTCTCTTGCTTATTACTTCTGTACATTAGTGACCAAAATGGAAAGCCTTTTGCTTCTTTTGCCATTTATTAGAAAGACGATGCTCAACGGAATGCGCCATGTTATTCTGAAAGAGTATAATTTATTACGTTTGCTGTTTTAGCCACGAATGTCCTGAAAAATACTTTTAAATATAGATAAACTAATGCTAATATGTATTGGGTTCTTATATCTAATAAGAAGAGATAGGATTTGCTTGAAAATGAAGAATTATTTGTTATGTAAGAATTGTATTTACTTGACAAACACAAAAAGACCAAATCTTAATTTAGGTGTTTTTGTGAGGTTTCTAACACATAAAAGCGCTTTCTATGATTCTGTACATAGAGATGTTCTGGCGTTTAATTTCATATGATAGGCTGTCACTATAGTCCTAGTACCACTGATTTAGTTGTAGTAAAGTGGCCCATTTGTCAGATTGTTAGATGTATACTTACAGATAAAAAAAAAAAAATAACTAGCAGTATTCTATTCTAGTATGCTATTCTTTTTTTGTATGCCGTTGGATGCAGGATGGCAAACAAGCTCGCGGCCCACCTGATGTTAAGTGGTCACCGCTACACATATTGCAATACCAGGGGCCTTGCCAATGTGTTGACAAAGAGACAAAGTTAAAATATCTCAAGTGCCTGTAATTACATTGGAATCCCATACCCTTCAAACCGGAACATAGCAACACTGCTTTGCTGCTGTAATAGGATATATTCTGTAAAAATCTCCTTCAGTGAATTTAGATAAAGCGAATTTAAAGGTCACCTTAGCTCGCTTCACCAAGCTTCGTGTCAAGATCACAAACTGGTAGAAAGCATCAACGATGAATTAAATACTGCCATTGACGCTCCGTTCGTATAAAAATATTAACGGTGCTAATTGGCCGAAATTATGTTAAATTAATATTAATTGGACGTAACGAAGCAAATTCTGAAAAATAATGATGCATCCATTTTATTTATGGAAAGAAGCATTTAGGGAGAGTGAATACGAAATTTCACGTAAATTGTTCATGTGTTTTTGATGATCGGAAAGAATGCTTAGAGACATTGGTTCCCCATCAGACAGCGCAGGGCGTTAAGGGCCTTGACAACCTTATTCCCTCTTCTAGACAGGCCTAGCTCTCCCTCCTATCTGACTTCTCATTTTCAATACTTGTGCTCCGCGCATAGTAAGAATCTTTGTTCCTCCAATAATCGTCTTCTACGATGTCCTTCCCACCGTGCTGGTTTTCTTAAATCTTCTTTTCCTGTCCAGGCGGTTTTCCTTTGGAATGCGTTACCTCAGAACATCAGAATGGCCACCAGTCGGTTCTCTTTCAAGGCGAAAGCTCGCGAACACTTGCTTAAGGAGTTGGCAGACTCGTCCCACAATTAATTTGTTATATATCTCCACTACGTATTTTTATCTCTCTCTACTTTGCATATTTTGTTTGTATGTATGTATATGTATGTATGTATGTATGTATGTATGTATAATTATAGGTATGTATGTATGTATGTAGTATATATGTAATTATTGTTATATTTTATATTGGAAATTTGCTGTTTCTGTTCCTTTTTCTTGCACCTTCTATGTTTTGTCTCTGCATCACCCTAAGGTAGACTGGTAGAAAATGCCTAAGGCATTAAGTCCGCCTTTGTACAGTGTATTTTTTTACATTTGTGCATAAAGTTTTAATAAATAAATAAATAATATTATATACTTGTTTTTTCTTTATGAATGTTTAACTAACACTAAACTGCCCACACTTCTATGCATTCTTGTAGTAGGATTATTAAATTTCACTTAGTACATAGAACTTGCAATAAACGTTATTCTATGAAAGAGGGAAGCCCCCATGTCTCTGTTTTCATGGATAAAAGTGAAATAAATTTCTACCCTTTTTCTCTTAATCCGTCTTTTTTATTATGTTAGAAGTTGCAAAAGGTTAATTTTCATCTACCTACTGTTTTATACTTACTTACCTAAATTTAAAAACACGCATTTAAAAATACATATTTTTTTAATGGTAATATCTATTTTGTTTTACCATTAACTTGTAGAATTTATTAATATTGTAGCTTTCTTTAAGTTTAAGTTTTATTTACAATCGGATTACTATTTCCTAATATTAATATTAATTTGAATATTACAAAAGTTTTAAAAAATAGGTGTGGAATTTTTTGAGCAGTTTAGAAGGCCTAATTGAAACAAATAATTTGACTTAAACTGTGTAAAGGTTGATGAAGCTACTTTACAAATAGTTACAACGTATTTTACGAAGCTTGAAATAGACCTTTTCAAAAGGCATCTAATGGATTAACCTCATGCGACCAGGAACACAAGACTCCACTTCGGTATATAACCGCCTAAGTCAACTACATGACGTAGTTCTATTGATAAACAAGAGGACTGTCGGAGTGCCTATAGTAATCTAACCATTGGCATCGAATAGAACTGTATACAGTCCTTACAGAGTACCACCGACGGAAGGAAAAGGGTCGCTGAGGTGTGTGATTGACTTGCCGACTGTCTGTTACTAGTGATGTTACCGTGTGCTAGGTTGTAATATTAGTTGATCTTATCGGTAATCATCATAGTATTGATGATTCCGAAGTGAAGATACATTTGTAAGGGTTAATTTCCTTTAAATCAGCATGGTATTGTATTTTTTTTGGTGATTTTACTCTTACGCCATAACAAATTGTGTGATTGTGTGTTGAAGTTTAGTTTTATAAATTTTAATTTTGGTCTTTTGAGACGAAAGCTCCTAAAGAGACAATTCAAACGTAAATCCTTTTGTAATTATTAGCTGATCTGACAGACGTTGTCCTGTCTTCATTTCATTTAAAAATCCTATTAAAAAAAACTTCTATTTTTACCAGAATTTTCCAATTTTCCGAACAACATTATAAATTTTTCCTTCTTTATTTTTTTTTATTACACTTTGCAGAATATTAAAAAAATTGCCCAGCCCTTCTTAAATGATGCGTTTACATACCAACGAACACCTTTTTATTTTTTTTATAAAATATAGAAAATATACGTCTATCAAATCATGTATTGCCTGTTAGCATTACAGTGTGGTTCCTTACAATGGCGAATCCAAAACGCGAAGACCACAAAAAATACATACCAATTTTCGTCAAAGTGCCTCTAACTGAATGCCTTAATGCAACCAGTAATTTTCACTTTACTCTATCATGTATCTGTATCGTTATACAAGGGGCCCATCAAAGTTGGCCTAATCTATCCATTGAGGCTGAAGTGTGGTCAAACTGACCCTTCTGTATAGAGTCATAAGAATTCAGTGAAAGGGAAAATTGTTACTTAGGTGTTCGATTGGCTGGCGTAGCGGAGTAACTATGGTAACGAAATGCTGGGATGTTTAAACCCAAGATGTTATTGCCTTACGTGGTTTTACCGCAGCTCATGAAAAATTTAGAATCGAGATTCAAGTAGGTACGAATTGGGAGACTAGGAAGTAGCAAGCAGGTACGGGAAATGGAAATAGTCCAACATAGATTGTTGAAGGCTTCAGGGGTAGTTTGAACGACAGCTGGTGGTATTTTATTAAGGTTGGCTAAAGTATAAAGATACGGTCATATTCTATCGAACATATTTGGTTTCTCCTTTAAGCAGTTTCTCATCCTATATTGTATTGAGTTCTGTGTTCGATCGGATGTAGTGTCTGTCGGTTTCAGTCAACTTTTAGGTGGAGCTTGCCAAAATGTTTTCTTTTGATTCTATTAAATTCCAAATATTGGCTTTAGAGCTCAAGTCGTTCAGATTTTATGAAAGACGAGGTCGTTCAGCCAAAGCGTTCTCGATAACGTTCATAGGTAAGTGTGGCTCAAGTTATAGTGCGCGCCATAAACTAGGGTCGAAAGTTGTCGGCGTTGGATCGATACGAAGGTTTACTCATCCACGGACGCACGACCGGACACATCGCGTGCCACCTTTAATACAAAAATATCGATTTTTCCACAAAGCCGCGTCACCGCAATCAATATACCTTTCCGCCCCGTGCCTAATTACGCCCGCCTACATCACTCAAACATCCGTAAAAAGCCCCGTAATCACGCTGCCTGTGTACACTGATGATATCCACCCTGAAAAATAGCGCACACTGAATCATTGAAAGCGCACAGGAAAACGCTTCATTGTAAACGTTTTATTTAATTTTCCCTCCATTTACTTTTTATAATTTCTGCCGGGCATAAAAAACGATCCGCCGCCGCAGGAAGCGCGCATACACGCAAAGCCAACTATATCTGGACGCACACAGGGATAGGAACACCTGTCTCTGGATCCAAAGGTGTGCTCGAGCGTGTGCGAGCGAGACGACCGTATAGGAGTCGCGGGCGTACGACAGAGAGGCGTTATGCGCGCGCAGATTGTTGGCACGCCCGCCGCGCGTCCCGCTCGCTCGCAAGTCCGCCCGAGAGCCGTCAGTCTATCGCGCGCAGAGGCAGCGCTTGTACGTGCCGCCCTTTGCTCTGACGCGACCGACGCAGTGTCCGTAATCGGTGTTCGGAAAATTGTGCATGTGCGTTTTCCGACGAATGCAGTGTGTGTGCTTGTGAGATGTGCTATTGTTTTCTAGGTAATGGAGACTCTTGTTTGAAAAAGGCAGTCGGATGCAACGTATAATTTGATGAACTTGTTGGCGCGTTGTTAATTTCACTTTTATAATATTTCCCACGGAGTTGCTGTTGGAAAAGCTGCCGGTTTATTAGCAAAATAGCTACAGTTACTGTACGCAAGTGAATCGCACACATTGGAGCATGTTATCAAAGTTTCGTTTAAGCGCGCAACTCTTATTAGTCACGATATGAATTTATGATCCTTTAATTGTTTGCGCCGCTTAAGATAAGGCTAACATACTGTAAATGTTTGTTACCGCTTTTACTAGCGAATAAGCTAAAACTTATTAAAGTCCTACAATACTTTAATAAATTCTCTAAACTGAAAAATAAATTAAAAGGCATGTTTAGTTAAAAGTTAATAATTAAGTGCATAAGTAAATGTGTAAGAATGAAGTATATAATGCGATGCTCATAAAGGAAAGACTTATTTCTGAGAAAATGAGACTCGAAATGAGAAACACGCGTAGTCATGTCATTCATGTGATACACAAAAGTCACAAAAGCGAGGCTCACAACAATAGCAACGTAGAAATTACTGGCAAGTATCGACAGCGGGAGCACTTTCTGAAACCACTACGCATTGTACTGGATCCAAACAATGAGGAAATACATATGTAACAGTTATTCATCATACAACTAACTCAATTGATACAGACGATAAATGACCGAAGTTATAACATCAAACAGTTCAAATTTTATTCAACGATGTATTAAAGAAAAGTTTGCTCCTAAAATAATACATCTGGGAAGTATAATGTCAAGCTTTCCCAAACTATTTTCGATTACATGATTGAAAAAAGAGCGAAGAAAAAAACTGTATCAAAAGCTCCTGATTAAATTTCTTAATGAAGAGAAAGCAAGTTGTGTAATGATTTATTGAGTGTTCAGTTTGGTCGTAATGCAATTCAATTGCGTGACGAAGAAACTAGAAAACTACAACAATAATACTCTTGAAAGTAATTATTTGCTGGTTATTGTTTCTCTGGCGGTTAATAATAATCACATTAATGGCTACCACATCGATTTCTTACTCATTGTAAAATATAATCGAGAAAATAGTTGAAATCTATCCGATTTCTGTTTAATGTTTTTTATAACAGTCACGATAAACTTTACAACACTAAATAATTGCTAAATCGTACTCCAAAAGATCGGCAACGTTGACCAATTATCGAACTGTATTTGAGATGTTACTGCTGTTGATAGCATTCTTTCGCAATATCGGTTTCAATAGCCGCAAACAATGGCTCTTGTTACAAAGATTTGCATAACACGAGTTAGCGACCAGCGCAGAGTTTGTTAAAACTTTAACAAATTATTTGCATTCAAATACAGCGGCGTTTGTGGAATGAAGTTGATGTAAATGGATGACTTTTTTCACGGTTGATGGTCACACAAATGCAAGACGAGCGAACTCCCTCGCCACGGTCGAATACTCGTCAACGTCATTAGATAGACACGTACACGTCGTACACTCATGAATAATGTTTTTTGAGACAGTGACAGAATCAACACTAACCGCATGCACATCAACGAAGCTCAAGAATTTTAATAGATTATGGACCTACCAAACAAATTTTCTATTCTCCAATGTAATGTGGTGGAGAAACAATGATTTATGTTGCACCGTGACGTATTACAGGGCTTTAACTAATTGATCCCAATAAATGAAAATGACCTCTAAAATAGCGGCGTGACCATTACACTCCCTACCATAAGAAACGAGAGGTTAATTGAGTTAATGGAAGTATGCTCCGCCGTGAACTGAACTCAAATTACATTAGGCGTTAGAACTTTGACGGATAGGCTGATACTAACTTTGAATAAATCGATAAAGTTTTTACTGATGGGTCAATTTAGACTCGTCTAATAAGAAAATCTGATATAGCCTCGAGTCTAGTCAACTCTTTGTTGGTTGTAGAGCACAGTGAAAGGTTTCTAGTAAGCATATTTATTACCTTTCGCTAACTCATAAATGTGTGAGAAAACAGGCAGTTGATGTCAACTGCTTTTCTTAGGTAACCAAACTGCCTAGAGAGCAGAAAATGTCTGATTCGTAAAATATCCCAGTCGAAAATTTTCCGATTCGCGGCATGAAAAAATAGTTTCAAGTAATGCAATCGTATAATTACATTATACCAACAACACTATTACAAGAAAGTGCTTGTGCATAAATTGCTTCTTGGCCTTTTGAATTAAGTACATTTCACGGCTAGTTAAATTTATAAAGATTTTTTTATCAAGTGCCATTTTATTTATTTCAGTTTCATTTATCGTCACTCTGAAGTACCGCTGTATCTCTAATCAGCTTCGCTCAATATCTTCGATAATAATTGTTCGATTATTATCAATTAAATCTCTCCCACATAACTTCTCCGCGGTTTTAATGTTATTTCAATCCTATATTATTTTAATATAAAAAGGTCTAATTTCAATCATAATTCTATATTGGTTTTATTAAAAACAAGTAGGTATTTTTTTAAATTGGATTTTCCTTTTAATATTTTTTCTGCTCTATTTAGTTTTTAGAAAATAATTACGCCTTAATTACGCCTTATCATTCAGACTCTATACACGTGGAGTAATAACTCAAAATCCCTAGTTTCCAATAGGAAACTAGGGATTTTGAAGCCACGTGTAGCTATGATTCAGGTTTAAACCTAAACAGAAATAGTGTAACGATGTGCACAATCTCGCGCTCTTTCATAATTAAATTAATCTCATTTTTGGGTCAAAGTCAATGTTTCAAAATTCATCTTTTCATTCAGAGACGTTATATTTGCATTTCTATTCTAAAAACAAATATATGGGGACGATGAAAATACATGTATTCGTCTGTCTAATTTATAACTCACCGAAAAGTGTCTCGGGTTTGTTTGTCATCATTTTGTGTTTTTTATCAAAGGTTCTTACGTGTACATTTTTTCTACAGTAGCAATGAGCATGCCAGCCTTCCATTAATTTTTTTCCCCGTTAAAATTTTTGTATTATTATTTGGTTGGTATAATTACTGCGCTGACCATTTGAAATGGTGGTAGTACCAAGGTCTGCTATTGTGGTCGTTGCGTCACTGCGTGACATGACTATGCTCTATAAGGGCGGCTAATAGCTGCTTGTTAAATTAATTATAGCCGCACAAAATATAGATTGATGTGTTCCAGTCACACTTTTGTAACCTTTGCAGGTATATTTAATGTTGGCAATAATTATGTTTGTATGGATCGCCTTAATGTTAGAAAAGGCAAGGTACTTTGTCAACGACAGATTTGGAAGCAGTTTAATGTTCATTTAAGACCACTTTGCGACTTGAAGGAAATTGTTATTTGAAACGTAGATATTAAATCATTCTGGTGTCTGTTTAAAGGAAGCAAAACAGGAAACGACTATTAAGTAACATGTTAGTTTGCGAAAGTAGCACAGAATTTGAAGCCGCGAATGGTCAGAAAAGGCAAACAAATTTTAATATTTTATTATCTTTTCGAGAGAAAACATTTAAAAAAAATCATATCTAAAATTTAAAGGTACTCGTAATAGTTACACCTAAATACTCGGCAAGAGACATCAAAACCGTCGCATCGCGTGGCGCATAGGTATAAAATAGCTTTGATAGGATTTTCGCCGACTAGCAATTTGTTTTGTGTGTTCCGGAAAGCGATCGGATAGCATTGATTTGCAATAAAAAATATTGCTTTGTCACGATTTCCGCGGTGAGGCCTCTTTCACAACAAGCTGCAGCGCCTGCCGGGTAATGACAAGCGAAAATGGTACCAATAAAAAATGATATTTATGGGATTTTATTAGGAAAACATGGATATCCACAGGTGGGCGATATGGTACGTGTGATACTAATTACTGTTCCAGTTCGCTACACGCGTGGAAATTGACTGATCGAATTAAACGAATGGAATCACAGACATTTGGAAAATTTCCTATTACAACTACGTAGTTCTGATGAGCATGAACTGTTTATACAGCTCTCTAAGATATGGCGAAAGTAGGAAACACTAGTTTCATGTAAACCTTGGCGGTGAAAAGCTAAACTATACTCACATAATTTTAAATGAAAGTGATGTAGTCATGAAATGTTTACCCATGCCATGGAAAAACATAATATTGGACGTTTCTTAAAAACTATAAAATAAAGAAAGAAGGAGCAACCGCCTCACACGCAGAAATAAAACTGGAGCGCTGGTTACAGACATCACTTTACAGCAAATGTAAATATTTGCGGTAATAAAATCTATTTAGGTGATTAATTCAATGTGAATGACGTGGTTTCTACCGAGTACTGAGCAACAACGTCTCAAGCGAGCTGAAAAATGTGCAGAAAAACCTTTTAAACGATCGAATTGATAGCCTGCCGTGTTGAGTTAGAACAACCAAACACGATAGTCCGCTATTTTAATTGTCAAAGTCAATAATTTGTTATGTGCTGTTCTTTTGAGTTTATTACATTCTCTTTCTATTGCTGCTATGCCGTTGGAAGAAACAGTGTAACTGCAAAATGTACCTGGATAATAACAAATTTTTAGTAGCCTTTTGATAGCTTTAAAGCTTTCTAGTTCTACCTGTATTACTTGAAGGATAAAGTTTAGGAATTATAGTGACCAAAGAATGCCGCCACCATTAACATTTCTAGTTGTCGTGCCTGAGTCATCCCAAGTCAAGCTGTCGAGTCTAGCGCAAACGCGGCACTGGCAGATGGCGCTTAATGAAGACGGTTGCGCGACAGCTGATGTCACCGTCTTGTGAAAATTTCATTCCATAAACAGGTGGTCTGTGGGTGTTCAGTATTTCTGATCCTAAATGGGTAAATAGGCGCAATTTAGGCCACCGCTCTGCCAGGGCCGTCGGTCTGATTCAACACTTCGTTGCGGCAATTAGATTCAATTTGCGGGACGCTCTGCTCACTATGAATATGGGCCCGCGTGTAACAAAGGTTCATTTCTCGTGGAATTAGACTAAATTTTGTACGAAGAGTCGCTAATTTTCACTGTAAATGTAACTAATTAGATACCATTGTGGAGAAAGTTCTTTGCGCGAATGTTTTTCGACGAAATTCATTTTGCGATGATATTGTGGGAGAGAATGTTTAGTGGGTACGTTTTAATTACATTATTGCTACAGACCGGTTGTGAAGGTAAAAAAAAAATTGTAAATAGGTGTAGCTCGATCTGTGTCCTGTACAAATTACATTACGCGAATGGCTCCATCGGTCACCAGACTGACGTAGTTAATTGAATGGACTTGTTATTTTAGCCACATTTATGGAATAGCATTCAATCTCCGTCGATATGGCTTTTGATATCCATCGGTAAGCTTTTAAAAACTGTATCAATGTTTGAAGCTATGATTGATAAATATGTAGTACTTCGTGGTTCTACATTTGCAATAGAATAGTTATTTTAAATACAGTTTCTTTTTAATTCAACGGCTCGTGTTACCACATTCAGCAGATATTCACTGCCGATACTAGTAATTAAAAATATGCAAATTCTCCAATGAAATATTGGTAGTAAAATTACTATTACGTAAATTGATGCTACTCACTCTTTAGGTTAAGTGGGACAATTTTAAATCACTTTATATTTAAATCTCCCCGTGCAACTATTAATCTAATGAAAACTGTGTCATTTTGGTCATTTACCACAAATAAATTGACTTGATGTGTGTAATATAAGTGATTAAAATCTTGAACTTTACGTCGTGTGGATAGTAAACTAGAAGCTGTCATGTTAGTGGGCAAGGCATGATTTCCAACGACTCTATCAGACATAGATTTAGTAAAATTCGAAGAAGATTATTTTTAGCATAGTAGGTACCTAATGGTTTGGTGAGACATTTATATGGGGTGTAAAAATACACATCACATAGACATTGGTGCCGATTCCCTTGTTCACAAACTAAACTAAAATTAGAAAATTGACATCTCTTACTAACATACAGCGAAAGAAAAGGACGGTGATACCTTAGAACTAAGTTAGAGATGTCAAATTAGTTTTGCCTTGACCTTTTCCGTGTTTTTAATCAATGCGTTCTGACATGTCAACTAAAATTGACAAGTCTTATTCATGTCCGTCCCTTTCTTGTTTGATTGGAGAGAAAAAGATAGAAATACTTAGTCTAAATTAAGTTTAGCTTGTGCATAACAGAATCGACACCATTAACTACGTAAACAGCCGATCAAACTAAGTCCTAACATTGAGCAAAGATGATTGCTGGGAACCAGTTTTTATTTTTATTGTGTTTTTTTTTTTACTTCATGATAGCGCGCATTGTAAGCTATGCAAACATCGTGCTTACAGGTGCATATACAGAGATCTTAGGGTATTTAAAACTTAGTTACAATATTTTTTAGTTTTGGCGCATAACGTTGAAACTTTGACCGTCAATATCTCTGTAACCAGAAGATTCCCACGTATAGTAATAAAATACCGCTATGACGGGAACAGCATAAAACTTTCGGCTTCGTTAAGTGTCTTTTTACACCCGTTATTATATCTGCCTACATATTCTAAAAGTTCCAAAAAAAATTAACCGTCTTTAAAGACTGGCTGTAGATAAAAAAAACTTCGTATCTACCTGCGCCAGAAGAGGAAAAGCCATTTTCTTTTTTATTTCCACGAAAGTAAAATTTAATGAAGTTACTTTTAGGTTCCTCCGCATACAACCGATTTTTTTACGGCCGTGTGTGTTGGTATTTTAGAATTCTTAGGTTTCATTCTCACCGACAAAAAAATCGATCAAAAAGTCGGTCAAGTAATCGGTCGTTGGTGGAGAGGCTGAGCCTATCGCATAATAAAGGATTTATTTTTGATAGTTTTGCAAACTTAAGGCAGCACCTCTACATCCTGCGCGAGGGCCGCCCTAACCAACCCAACTATTTCTTTGTGCCCGACCCCATAGTTTTCAAATTAAATTAAAGGAGTTTGTTGAGGCAATATGAATACTGCGCATTGACCGCAGGATTTAACTTTAAGGTTCGGGGTAGGCGCGTAAGGGTAATTATTTAACGAAGATTAAGTACATAAAGGAACTTTAGCCAACTAATCTAATAAGTAGTAATTGGCATAGAGTATGGTTAACAAGTACTGTAATCACGTTATCGCGAAATTTCAACGGCTTCAGTCCTCACTAAATATAGTAAGAGATTTGTGTAAGGTTTAATATTAGAATCGCGGAACACGGCAAGTTAAATCGCGTATTTATTTGAGCGCTAGGCGAACGAACCGAATTAAACGGCGCACTCACTTTGCACAGCGCGTTTATTGATTTATTCCGCTATCAATAATAACGTTACCGTCCGATCGAATAATTTATTCACGGTATTTAACATCGATTAATAAATTGATGACATTGTATACACGCGTGTAATGTAATTTATAGGTGGGATACGTATCTTGAATGGCGGGAGTACAGTAGGCACAGATGAACTACGGGTAGTTATGTATTATGTTGCCTACCGCACGATATTGTTATCACTCATTATTTGAGCCGATTTTAATGAGGTCTGCTAATGATTACTGCGATTATTATTATAATTGAACTAAGTTTTGGTTGTGTTTTGTTTGGTTAGTTAGTTATGGTTTCGTTTGCTTGTCTAAATGATGGAGGATTTGGACAAAGTATCCACGGAATCACATATCTGATGGGTAATACTGTGAGTCTCGTGCATTTGCCTATACCAGGCCAAATACCAACAATTAGGAAAATTTGTTCCTTTTCAAAATTATTTTGCGCTGGTCGTCAAGCTTTTACATAATATATTTAACCTATTTATTTACTTTCTTTCCAATTACAAAAAAAGGCGGTCAGACAGACGAGTGATCCTAAAAGGGTTTTTTAACACGTTCTTATTAGGTCGACCTGTTCATTTGCACGTACGGGTCCCTAAAGAAATACCAATTTATTTTTTACAAACTTTAGTTAATTAAAACTTTGAGCAGTATTCCGAGCCTAATGCACAAATCATAACAAAAAACAAAAACACACAACAAATATTATTATGATTTCTCCAATTCAATCTACTTATCACTTATTCCGAACTTCTTCATCCCGTAGGTAAAAAGTCCCGCCCAAGTCCGGGATCTCGCCGGGACTTAGTAGTTATAACAAATGGAAACTGTAGGAGTTGGCCGGGACTTATTTACCGACACCACCGCAGCATAAATACACGAACGGATTAAAGTATTCAGCGAAGTAAGAAATATTGCGCGACGGAGTTTTCTGTGCGTATGTACATGGACACACTTATTTTAATTTGTGCTTAGGTAGTAACCTAGCGTGATGTCCGTAGCTAAAAGTTTAAATTAAATAAACAAGATTCTAATTATATTCCAATTATACAGGAAAAATTTTTAACCAGTGCGTAAATTTTGCCATAATAAACTTCAACACGTTTTATTAAACACGTATATTTTATTTTGATATGTCTTAGTACTAAAAAAAAAAGTTATCGCTTACGAAACATGTTTACTTAAAAACCATATTTCATTGTCACTCGGCGCTAGCGCATTCCCCACCCCCTCACCCCAGCCATGCGCCCGGGCGGCGGCGGCGGCCGCGAGTTTTCATTGATAGTATGGCGAATAGATTATGTCCTGGATGTTTTGCTTATTTCAAACTCGGATAAGGATGAAATTTTTTTAATTTTTTTTTTTTAACTAAACACGGAAATGTGTTCTATTACTGACACTGAACTACCAAAAAAAATTTACGCACTGGTTAAAAACTTATCCTGTATAAAAAAAAAACTCTATTAAATATATTTACTTTTAATAAAAGTTTCGATATATGAATTGTTATTTCTCTATGTATGTAGTCCTGCGTACACTTGCAACACGAACACGCGATGCAATTCCCGATAGCGAACGTCAGTCTTCAACGTTGTCTCAGGTCTTTAATAACAAAAGCGCATGCGACTCCAAGCAATGAATAGAGAGAGAGAGCAATAATGACATGTTCCAAACTTAAATTTTATCTGTTACATAACACTCAAATGCTTCCAGTCTGTACCAACCCTTACGTTGCATATTCTGTACTGGTCAGATGTTAAGATAAAATTCAAGTTTCAATATGTACAAGCTTTAAATATATTTGAAAAGTTTTACGACAGTATTGCTGCTTCTTTGTCAAGGAAATGTTGGAGAAACTGAGAATACAAAACTGTTGTCGAATGAAAGAAAAGTTGTTGTTGTTGTTGTTGTTGTAGCTTTACTATCGACGATTGTCGGACACGATTCATAAGTTTGATAATAAATTAAGCTGAGAGTACATTAAATAATATTCTCTCAGTACTTAGTTTAAGTACCTAGCCTTTGAACTTGATACTTGTCTTAGACTTAAAGTCTGATGTTAAATAAATTTAATATAATTTAAACTTCTAAATTACTTTGTAGTCTGTCTAGATCTTTTCTATGAACGATGAACTTGTACTGTAAATGAGATCTGTTTTCAATCCCTAAAGGCCAATCGGCAAGGTTTAACTTATATTAATTGACTGTTAATGGACGAGTCACGAATGGTGTTTGTGTGTCTTCTTGAATACCTACCCATGCAACTTATTTGGTGGTATTCATTTTTGCGTTCACTTTTATCTAATCTTCGTGTAAGGTCATTGAAATATATATCTGCTGAATATGGAATGTTGTTTAGCCAAAGACTGAGGCTACTACTAAATCAATTCGTTTTTATAATCAAAGCCATCGATTAAAATACGCTTCCATTCAGAAGGTTCTTCTAAAATTGTGTGAATTCGAAGGCTTGATTTATTCATTTTTAATGCAGTATTTTTTCCCAGACAATTTACTTTGTCCAACAAGTAATTAGTTTACAAAATAACATTGATAGTTCACACGTTTAGGGGAACACAATTAAGTCATTTTGCGGTCGTGAGGACCGAACGGTCAAAAGGTACGTTTCGAAAACCGACGGTACAAATCTTGGTTACTTTAGTCGGACAAAAAGTCAAGTAGTTTTCGAGATTATGTAATTTGAGAGGAAACTGTATTGTAAATGTAGCAATAGCAGGGAGATAAAAAATCTCAGTGTCGAATAGCCTTACTTTGAGTGTACATCATTGTAATTTGGAAGTCGGACGTATGATCGCTTTTGTGAGGTACGGTGTTTTTTACATTAGATACCAACTCGGCTTAGTCACGGCGTGGAGGCAAAAAGCAGCCTTGGGGAACGTAATGGTCTTACACGTGATTGTTACATATTAAGACTGTGTCCGGTTTTAACTACGCTGGTTATGGACACGATTTAATGCTTTTGATATTCGTCTAGTTACGTTTTGTTTTGAGGACAGGCGTGAGATAATGATGAAGACACTTCGGTTGTGTTTATTTTTGTTTGTTGGAACTTGGTTTAGGTGATGAGGTTTTAGGTTTAATTACTTGTGGAGCTATAATTCCTCATGTAATTTGGTCCTTCGGTCCGCACTCTTTTTAAAACCTTCAATTGATCAAATATTAGCTACTATAGAAACCTAGATGTCTAACTCTTGCTAGTAAACCATAGTACGCCATCTAAGTAAATTATTGTACTGATATCATCAGTCTAGTCTGTTATTTAGATGATTCTAGACGTTTACTGCGATGACTAACCGTTTAAATGGTTGACTACGGCCCACACAATTGCAATCGGCACTCTTTGACATATAAAAATATATTTATATATGCAGTGCAAATTGTGTCGTATAGCGTTAAGTATTAGGTGTAGAATGATTTAATTGGTTTAGCAACAATATTTTACAGTGATTATGTTGAATAATAGATACACAATTATATTTGTGGAACTTCGTTTTTAGAGAAGATATAATTTAAGATATTTAATATACGTCATATTTACACACATTAATAAATGTTGGGCCAACGTAATTGATACATGAAAAATGCTTTAGCTTGTTCTGAACTAAGTCGAGGAAAAACCCCAATCTTCTTGTTTTCTTGAACCGCGGTGAATTAAATTTTAATTTTTAAATCAGTCTGCGCGAAGCATGGCGCTAGTCGACTATTTTTCGGTCTCACAATCATAAATTAACTCGAAAACTATTTTCATCTTCAAAAATATAAGCGGGTATATTGCCTCCTTGATTTCTTGTTAACAGACATAATGCCTATGCCTAACGTTCTGTTTGAAGTGGGTACTAAGGAGTCTTTAAAGCCATTCATTAGTGTTATTGTTATAGAAATGGCTGAATAATACTGTAACCAATTACTCTATACACCTTTACGACTGTTTACGATGTGTTCTTTATATTAAAATGATCTGCATAGCTCTGCGAAAATTGTTTGAAAGCAGCTTCAATATTTCCTTCAGTAATAGGTACTTATCGTTATTTGCTCAAAGTGTAAGATGAATAAGTACGTAAGTTGAAAGCAAAAATAAGCTCTTTAAAATTAATGAGGACGTATGTGATACAAATATCTTTTTTTCGATGGCAATTGACTCTTCAGAATGGTGCGTCATAAGAGGATTGTTTCCCTAATTCGAAGTTTTTGAAATCAGTTAGAATCACTGAATATTTAAAGAAAATTGTGCGTTGCATCACTGCCTTTATTTCTACGTGTTTATAGTTTTTCAGTTATTATTATTTGGTAAGAATAGATACGATAACAATGTTTTCTTTTTCTTTCAGGAGTGGTTTACAAGCAGAGGTCAACTTATACGAATGAATAAAAAAGTGCTACGGCGCTAATATAAAAACATTCGCTAAGAGCTGTCCTTTAACAATCTACATTGATAAGTCAATTAATATCGCGTACCGCAACGAGCGTAGAGTTGCGCCGTTGTCGATACGTCGACATCGAACCCGCGACGCGTCGCGCGCGGTCCCTAACCTGTCGCTGCAATAGTCGGTGCTTGCCAGAGTCACGTGACTCGGCCGGCCCGCCCAGCCACAGCCGTGGATAACCTCGGCCAGAGCCCCCTTCCGGTGAAGAGGCTGCACGAAGCGCTGCAGAGTGCGCAAGTGAAGCGCCAGCGGCTCTCCCCCCCGTACCCCGCACCCCCCACCTCCCTCCACCCCATCCACCAGCTCGCGGTGCACCAGCACATCAAAGTGCAGCAGAGCATAGTGCAGCAGAGCATCGTGCAGCAGCACCAGTTGAATCTGGCGCATCAGTCGCTGCAGAACCTGCAAGCGCAACAGAACCTGCAAGCGCAGCAGAACTTGCAAGCTCAGCAGAGCTTACAAGCGGCCCAGAGCCTTCAGGCAGCACAAAGTCTGCAGGCGGCGCAGAGCCCTGCAGCTACGGGCGGCGCAGGCGCGCAGCAGGCGGCAGGAGCGACACAAGGCGCGCTGGTGCCGCCGCAGCAGCCCTCGCCCCGGCCCGCTTCGCCGCAACACAAGAACATGGAGCTCGCGCTCTGTCAAAGCATGGACTCCGTCAACACGGCCACCACTGAGGAAGAGGTAAGACTCTTATTTTTTATTCATTAATTCATTATTATTATTATTATGTATAATCAATTTGTTACCCGAAAAAAGACATTCAGCAAACATAATTAATTATAGCCGATCGCTGCGACAATTGAACCCGTAATCCGGACCCTTCCTACCTTTCATTTTCACGGTTCTCGTAAATTAACAATGGAAACTAGAACGCGCCAAATTCCCCTTTCGAAGAGGACTTAATGTATCGTTTCGCTTTAGCTATTTGTCATCTTACAATTGTAAAGTAATACCGAGGAGGTGCGGCGCCGTAGCTGATACAATGGGAAAACGTTCGGATATACAATAAGCATTCGCTAACACAATAAAAGGAAATTTTCCTCGCGACAAAAGCGGCATCGAATCGAAAGATTATATTGTTCCCACCTATCATTATATTTTAGTCTTTATTTCTTTGGCGTTAAAGATACAATTTGGAAATTGATATCGATATAATATTAAAGCAGCTCTACAGGCCATGCGGCGCCATGTCACTTCCGGACAGAGTCGCGAGTTGTTTTCCGCGAACGCCGAATTGCGTTTGTGTATAAATTTTAATTTGATTATTATTTTTGCGCGTTTGTCAACTCCATTGGAAATATTGTCACATTTTTCGAAGCTTCACAATATTTTAACATTTCTTTTACGAGTTATAAAACAAAATGATGATACAAGTCTAACAACGAAAAACTTCAATCTCTTTGAAGTAAAGCTTGGGTGTTTCTAAACCATAACGTCAACGAAAAACAAAGTAACAAGCACAACCCTAGAGAAAAAGCGATAAAATCCTTAACGCAAACTAGGAGGAGGCGACGCGACGAGAGAAGTGGCCAGCGGTTGTGTTAGCCGAGACAAATAGAGTAGATGTCGCTTCACCGCTTTCAGCCGCTTTCCTGAACGGACAGCTTTATAAATAGCTTGTTTTATTGTTACATTATCTTGTCTTTTAGATTCTATGCATTAAAGCAGGAATAGTAATGTATAATGTGGAAAGATTAGATAAATGCGCTTGAAGAATTTCTTGTAAGAACTCAACCTAATCTAATGCAGCGCTGCATGAGAAATGCACATTGGAACTACTAAGAGAAATTCACAGCGATAGTCCTCGTGTTAAAGTAATGTGACATTTCTACGTTCCAGATGCACCAATGTTTAGATTCTGTAGTATAATTTTATACCTGGCAAAAATAACCAAACGATCCGTGCGACATTCTTCTGAGTATGAGTCGAAATGAATGACTAGGTACAACATCAATGCAAACATTTATTTTTGAGTAGCGTAATGGTGCTTGGTTCCGCAAATGTGTTATTTAATGTTTATTGCATTTTATTATGTTGTAGACATAACACTTTTAGTGAAGAAAAAGAAACTTATTGCTATATCGACGCTTCCGGCAACAAATGTCGTAAACGCCATTTTGGCGAAAATGAGTTAACAATGCAGCCCTACTTAATTTTTGGCGCTGCGTCGATCTAAAAATGTGAAAAAAATATTCGCCTAAAAAAAATGCTTTTACACCCAAAATTTTTACTAGTATAATCAAGATTTTTTAGAAAAGAGGGTATGTATAACTCATATTGCTTAGAACCGAATAACCGTGCAGGTCGTATAATACAACGTACAAACAGCTGTCGGTCGTAAAAACATGAATACATAATAAATTGTAATTACACCCCACAATCATTTTTAAAACGTAAGCTCTGCTGAGAAACAATTGTCGTAATGTCACTTGGTCTCGGAGAATTGGTTTGAAAATTGAATTATGTAGGTCGTACTCCTAATTACCCGACTACGGCGAAGCAAAAAGGAGGGTTATGAGGTTGACCGGTATGTATGTATGTTCATCTGTTCCCTCATAACTTCTAAACCATCCAACGTAAATTGACAAATGAGGTGTCATTTCAAAATCAAAATCAAAGCATTTATTTCAATTAGACCATTTACAGGCACTTTTGAATTGTCAAGAAGTTACAGTTTAATATTGAAGCTAGTTGCTCGTTCCAAAACGTAGGTCTCTATGGAGAAGAACGAGCAAGAAACTCCATGGACACTCTTTTCATTCAATTTGGTTTTTACAAAAACTTGGTTACAATATTCTTGTTGCTTCTATATGTGTTGGAAATGCATTGGAAGCGTCCAAATTGTCCGCTGGTTATAAGCTACGTTATGTTTCAATAAATTGTATGTGGTGCCCTCTAGGGCTCATGAAGATGTGAAATAATATTATTTTTCTTCCAAATATGGTCGTGTTGCATATCAAATTAAAGGGCTTAATTAGCACACTTCAAATATATAGATATCGTAAAAGTAAATTGTAGGGACCCTTTAGAACGCACCATAAACCTAAATAACTAACAGATATTTCGTTTGGGAGACCTAATAGATTATTTCATATATTGTGTATATGTTGCAGTTCCAGTAATATTACGTATATAAATGTCTAAATTTGAACCCCAAAATAATTTAAATAAAAAAGAAGTTTAAAAAACTAAAACCCGACTACAAACAATTCACGTTCTAAAAAGTATGAAACAAGAAAACATTCTCATCTGAAAGCCGTGGTCGTATGCCACCTTATTCCGATAAAACAGTATGTGTATAGTAATAGAAATTTAATCTTTATCACTAAAGTTTAGGGCAAAGTGGCATACGACCACGGCTTTCAGATGAGAATGTTTTCTTGTTTCATACTTTTTAGAACGTGAATTGTTTGTAGTCGGGTTTTAGTTTTTTAAACTTCTTTTTTTTGTTAATATTCTCATACTAAAAAGGGGTCGTAACACAAAAAGTATAAATATGTCGCAAGAAATTCAAATGTTTAATTTTTCTGAGAAATAAATGGCGCTACTCACTGGATTTCAAATAATTGTGTTTTACGTTCGTATCTAATAATTCAGAAAAAACATCCATAGATAATTATTACGGCCTGCTTTGGTCATGATACGCCGTTGAAAGTAGAACACTATAAGCATCTTGTAACAAACGCTTGATTAAATTATACGGGACGATTCCTATAATATACTTACTTAAGTGTATTTTTATACCTTTAAGACCTGCCAGGTCCTAAAGGTATAAAAATTTCGAGCCGCGACACAAACAATGATGATGAATGATGATTGATGTACAAGATCCTCTAATGGAAATTTAAGTGATTGGTTTAGACATTTTTTTACTTTGAATTTGTATTAGTCCCTTGCTTAACCATTATTTTGATTAAACGATGACGGTCAATGAATAAAAAACCTTTTTTAATTAAGTATGTCAATTTGTGTTTTGTTTTATTTTATTGTTTTTATTACAAGTAATGAAAACTCAACTTACAGTCTTAAATTCATTGATTTGCTTTAGATATTTCCATGTTTGTTACATACCATCGCATCAGATCGTGGTGTTTACACTCATTTTTATTTCAGTATATGGTTTTTAAAACCAAACCCAGAACTATTGTATTTAAAAACTGGTGCATACTTCTAACTTCCGTTAGACAAACCGTTCTCCATTGATTTGGTAGTGGTCGTAAATACCAACTTCTTTAATTTTCTGGGGTGTATGTCCAAGCTAACTTTTAAAATAAGGCTTTGACATAAATAACAATAATATATTATGAAACACCATCGTATTTTAAGTATTTCTTGTATAGAACACAATTTTACAACTTTTAAAGTTAAAAAGATATAAGCCAAAAACGAAATTATTTTTTGTTTTTTGTTGATTACCAAAAGTGCTATTTTGGTGTTTACGACCTTTGTTGTCGGAAGCATCGATATGCATTTTCGCTTACTACTTATACAGGATAAGTTTTTAACCAGTGCGTAAATTTTTTTTGGTAGTTCAGTGTCAGTAATAGAACACATTCCCGTGTTTAGTTAATTAAAAAAATTTCATCCTTATCCGAGTTTGAAATAAGCAAAACATCCAGGACATAATCTACTCGCCATACTATCAATGAAAACTCGCGGCCGCCGCCGCCGCCCGGGCGCATGGCGGGGGTAAGGGGGTGGGGAATGCGCTAGCGCCGAGTGACAATGAAATATGGTTTTTAAGTAAACATGTTTCGTAAGCGATAACTTTTTTTTTTAGTACTAAGACATATCAAAATAAAATATACGTGTTTAATAAAACGTGTTGAAGTTTATTATGGCAAAATTTACGCACTGGTTAAAAAAATTTCCTGTATAATTTGCAGTAGATATAAGCATGAGTGAATTCAAATTAGCTTCATTTTTTCGGTACCTATTTCTATACAATTTGGTAAATTTAATATCTGTTTTTTATATTTTCTTGAAAATCTTCTTTAAAATTTCCCTTTCGCCACGCTCTTAAGTTTCTAATAACATCACAAACCGAAGCAACAATAACTACAACACAAACCAACGTAGTTACCACGTTACCACTCCAAACTTTGTTCAGCCCTTTTTGTGTAAATCCTTTCTATAATGAATCCGCCAAATAAATACTGTTGTCTGTCCAGTTTCCATTGTTTGGCAAGTTAGTGTTGATTTCCCACTCCGCTTTGATGTGAGTCCGGTCGCCGGAGTGGAGGGCTGCTTTATAAACAGGGTCCTTTGCTCACATAGCGTGGATGCATTCATTCATGCGGTTCACTATTGCTTGTACTAAGTTACTATACTTACCTACACAAGTATGAAGCGACGTGTCACGTTCTTTCATGACGTTGTGTCCTTTATTGTGTTGGGTATTGGAAAATAAATGGGAAATCTCTCGACAACAAGAATTGTTTCGTTTAATTATTTGTTTGCGATTTCCACAAATAAATCCTCTTTTATTTTATTCCATCATAGAATTTTCTAAACCCATCCATCAGAGATTAGTTCATACTTCAAACCAAAACGTACCTTATAAAAGCATCTATTTTTAAATCGGAAAATATCTCGACTTTTCCTTTGCTTTTGTTCAGTTGTCGTGCGCTCATACAATCGCAATCGAGTTTGACGTCGTTTCGTGTGTAATCTCGGGGGGTTACCGGGAGCTCGGGATGACGGGAGTGCGTTCGTCTGGTACCACTGGCGGCAGACGAGGCGCGGCGCCGTCGGGTCTGCCGCCCGACACCACCGTCTATTTTTATTCAACAATTGTGTGTAATAAACTTTTATCTGACGATTTTTAATGCTAGAGCGGAACGAGGCTTTGCGACCGGATACATTGATCAATTTAACATTGACTATTGACTGCATGGATCATTTGGCTTGTTAAGCTACGCGTTCATCCTTATTTTTTATTCTCCATTTGATATGGTACTCTAGTAATACAGCCGGCGCCTCAATTCAGCTCTAAGCGAAACGATCAATAAAACGGAACATAACCCAGTACATTGTAATCACGACGTCACTGATACCATGACAGACAGTGTCTACAGAGCGTTTTCTATCAGAACAGACTCCCATAAAACGTTGACTAGTAACAAAAACACTTATTTGCTCGTGTTTTGTAAGCATGATAAATGCATCGATTCGTTTTTCCCCTTGTATCCGGAGCGATCGGGTGACAAGTCGGGTGAAACGTAGTCGGCTGCCGGCCCTCACAGACAACACCGCTACGGCTTCCTGAAACCTGTAACTACTTTTTGTTCAACGGTTCGTTCACATTTTGTCCGCGAAAGTTACGCGACGCCACAACTTCCCCAAACAACGTGGCCAAAATATTTACAAATGCTAATGTACGCAAATATTTGAATGTATTTCGTTGGTGTCATTTGCCTTGTTAATTCACACGTGTTAGCTACCGAAAATTGACAATATTTATCTATTGCTTAGAAAAGTTGAAATTCTTCTCAAATATAAAAGAAGTGTCAATTTTTACATACATAAACTCATGTCTTTTTCCAATGGGGGCAGACACCACAGAACGCGACGATCCTTAAAAGAATGTCTTCAATTATGTCCATTTTTACTTTTCTTAAAAGTCTCGTTAACTAGAAATATACATTGCAGATTGTGAACTTTAATCTAGGTAAACCTTATCTGCGGAAGTGCTAACTCTGTCATAATAAATTTAATGAAAGGACACTCATAAACATTATTGTTGAGACTATTTGTATTTTCCGCCGGTCGTCTTGCTTGAGTTCTCGAGAAAAACAAAGCGAGATTTTTCATTCCCGTAGTAGGTATCTTTCGCTGACAGTGGTCAAAGAGATTGGGTTTCTTTTAAATAATTGGGTAATTTCGATGTTGAGGCGTCAATTGGGCTGTCCAATTTAAAACTTTGAAGAAAAGATCTCCAATTTTATAAATGTTTTGTTTCTATAGATTCTTTACAAGTTTTTTTTTGTAGTGTTAATTTGATTTTAGGCAGTATTTTTATGAGGTGTATGGTTTTTAGTCTTTTTAGAAGTCGAAGTAAACTTCATAATAAATTCGTTTGAAAAATCGACTTTAGTCTTCAATCATTTTAGGAAAGCAAACATAGACTTTAGCATTCACTTCCATTCTCAATATCGTGTTACACATGAACTCCACTTTACCAATTCGTTCGTGAGTGGTTTAGAAACGATGCCTGCTCCGATCGTAGACCAGTGTTTTAGTAATCTGAATCCCTAATGGCTCCAATTTCTCCTCAAGTATATTACATAAATTTACATACAGCTCGATTATTGCACAGTTCCAATGCTGTTCTATTTTACGCTTTCCCCATTTCTTGAAACGCGCAATGAATTAGTCTCAACTACCCTCAAACATCGGTTGAAACCCTCTTATCCCCTTTGTGTTTTCGGAAAATCTAAATTACTTAAGTAAATTCAGGCAGATAAATTACCACCAGGTCTCCGCAAAAGATAGATATCGTTCAAGTTCCACAGTCGGTTCCTTTCTTCGTCGATTTCATATGGAGATTTAGATATGTGTGCTTTAAATCTACTTTATTTTTGGCCCCCTAAGTTGTATTGTATTTTTTTTTGATAAGAGCATAATAGTACATATTGCAAGAAACCAATAACTTGTAAGCTGGAAATAAACAAGTAATAAAGATAAAGTCGAAAAGTCGAAAAGAAAGGAAATTCATATAGACGATATCGCTTTCGTTCTAGAAAATCCTTTAAGTATCTGCCAATAATACGCAGATCGAGGGAACATCTCCATGGGAACTGAAGAGAAAATTATTACCTCGCTCGAGTTCAATCGCGGAGACATTCTCTGTGGAACGATTTTAAGAGAAGAATTTCCGCAGAGTGGAATATAGACACCTCGACCGTTTCAACAGTTTGTCCACCTAATTTGTTCGTCGGCGCTCGACTGTAAAAACAAATAGCTGCTCCCGCATTTCCCCTTACAGAACGATAAAGATAGATATATTCTAACTAAACGGGGAAAAAGGAGGGATAGTTTTCCAAGCTTCGGGTCGCTTCAATGAGCGATTGCTGTTTACGTTCGAGCTTTTGTCTAGTTCAGTTGGAATCTTGTTTGCCGGGCGCTGCAAAGAGGTTCTTTTGTCCATTAACAGAGTAATAATTAATCGAGCTTTATCTAATGTTCGTCGGTTTGAGTTACTCGCAGAAAACTTTTAATTGAATTTGTTGGTCGATTTTGGCTTTTTGACGGGGGCGTGTTACGGCTTTAAAACAATTTTTAGGTAACGCTTTGCGAAAGTTATTTAACCTGTTTGTGTAACTCCAGAGACCTGTCAAAGTTCTTACGAGCTGTTAGTGCTTGATTTCACGATAATGTAATAATTTTATTAGACGGCCTTCGCCTAGCAAAAATAATACAAATTATAATATTTCTTGTATAATTCGGGATATACATATTTAAAAAAATCCTGTGTTATTTTTTCATGAATCAAAATTATGATGAAGTGATGACAGCGAATATGTTTAGGAAGTCTAAAAGTAGTTTCGCAACATTTCAAACATTAATCCGACATTTAACATGAGACAGCTCTAATCGTCGCTATAACTCATGAATGACACTTGGAGACGGCTACATTTTACGACGTCCTCGGCTTTATAAATCAGGGCACAGCAACATCAAGTAAGGTCAACTCAGCTGAGTACACTGGACTGACCGCGCAAACAGAGACGTTGCACATTGAATAACTGTTTTCCAATGCGCTGAGCACAGCCTCTCTATCGCTTTTGCACCTCGGATTACCGACGATCGTCCGCCGACCAAAGAGTACAAAAAGGTCTCGTTTGATGTTTAAAAGTCCAAAAAGGAAATTTAAAACGTGAGGGTTAATTATCCGTGCAGTTCCATGCGTCCGGCTTTATATCGGTCTAGCGAATTTTCGTTTACAAGATTTTGAGGAATTTTCATTTAGCGCTTATTTTCCAAATAACAGAACAGTATTTTGTAACACAGCAATTCGTATTTTCATTCAACTCTCTACGGCCGTTATTTTAGTTTGAATGTGTAGAAGTATTTATTTTTAAACTAGCCATATCGGCCTCCGCTACCAGCAGCTATATGCTACTTAATGTGAGTGAAGTAATTAAGAGTAGTCACAGTAGTAGGTATTTATCGTGTATTGTGCAACCAACTTGGCTGCGAGCCAAAATGGACGCACCCTAAAGCTTTATGAATCCTAGCAATGTATTAATTCACGGAAATTGTTACGCAGAGCCTGATAAATGACGTCATCTTTTACAAAAAAAACCTGCAATTGTTGCTCTCATAGATGTTACTACGACAAAGCTACCGAGCGAGGGTCGAACAATATGGACGCAAACCGAATGGACCGTGGAAGTATAATCCAGAATGCAAGACGAAAATCGACGCCCGCATTGTGAGCGGAAAATCGAACTCGAATGTCGCAAGACGAAAGGCTCTTTGTGCGCAATCAATGGGCCCTCGATTGCTGATAACTTTCTTTGAACCCCCGGCAAGTTTGAGTTCGAAACTGCTAGTCGGGCATATATTTAACTCTTCACTTAATACTGTTCCATACTTCATAATAGTTTTGTCTGAAATACAATTATTACAATATATTTTATGCATATTTTATTTCAATAGAAATAAAATGTTCTGAATTTTGGTCACGTTTAAATTCTTCAAACTTCGTCCACCATTGCGAGGATAAGATGGAAAGTGAATTTTTAAACGAAGATATTCTTTGCTCAAAATAATTTGTGAGAAAGAATCTGATTACATAATTAGGCATCTATTTAAAAAGTTTCAGCGTTATGTGTTTTTGCAGACATGAGCTTTCGGAGTTTTCTAGACTTGAGAGTTTCTTATCATTTCAATAATTTTAGCTGACTCTATTAAATTTGTTCGTACGGTTCGAGGTAATCAAGGAGAGTTCGTTTATGAGGATGTCTCGTAGAAACTCTGGAGTAAGTTTTGGTGTAACGAGGAGCGGTATCGCGGCGCCGACATCGGGGGTTCGTGTTCAAACAGGGAGCATTAACGCGGCCAATAATTCACAATCTTCTTGTTACTGCACAAATTAAGTTCTTGGCTGGTTGCGGTCACGTGCGGGGTCGCCTTGTTTGAAATACGAAGGAGCTCATCGGTCGGGCTCGTTAAGCGTCGGAGCGTGCTTTTATTACAGCGAGGCGTGCGCCGCGGACGCGCGACTCTTGAATATTAAACGTACGCCAGTGGGTCATGCATATTGTCCCGCACCAATAATAACCGGCGCGGAACCCGACGCACTATTCGATTTGCGGCATTTGATATCCTCCCTCAATACAGGTGGGCGACGACACTTAGTCATGTAATACGGAGGATGATATCGTATGCAGCTATTTGAGAGATGCTATTATTCTCCTGTCTTATACCTACGTGAGATGTGAGAGATTAGAGCATATAAGCGCTTCCTGCGAAGAAAGGAACGAAAAGCGATGATTTACAGATTGATAATTTAAAAAAGATGAATAAAGTGTAGGGCAAAAAAAAAGGTAGAAGAGATGAGATTTCTCGAAAACATATTAAGGACCTTCTGCTACCGTACACGCGTAACCATGTAATGTTTCCCAAGAAATAAAGAGCAAATAATTACATAAACAATATCAGCAACATTACTTAGTGTGCCAGCGCGAATAGTTTATCGCATAGCAATACAATACTTACTTTATTTCAATGCAACATCGATTATAACCGCGATACACGCATTATTATATTGCCCCTTAATACTTGTAATAACAAATTAAATTGTTTATAACATGATAAATTGCATCAGATATTTATTGTCTTGGCAAATAATTATGCAATATTATTCCGCCGTGGGACTCCGACAGACGATCGTAACACTATCCTTTGGTTTCGACGCACATTCGCTATCGGTATGCGTATCGAAAATTATTACAACAGATTTATTAGGTACAACGTCTATTAACTACGCAAGAATACATAATGCATTCAATTAATGCGTGATAAATAACGAAGATTGGGGCGCGTTTACGTCGGTTCAAGTACTGGTACGAGCTGTAAAGACGGTTTTCATTCCAGTAGTACCTATTACTTGTCAATAAATTGTATTTTCAAAAACTAAAGTGTTTTGATTCTATTTGAAAGTATGTATACTAAAAAGGTTTAGGTAGTTAACTAAAGGTAAACAAATCGTCGAAAAGGTTTTTTATAGTTGACACTTCCTTGTTTAAAAATACGTTACAACAAAATCAATTCTAATTTCGATTTATGCGATATTTTTCTCTTTTATTAATGTATGTTAAACTTTATCATTTATTCGTAAACTACTCTTCATAGATGTCATTGTTTGGACACCACTTTTTTGTTAGTTTTATAAAATAGTATAATATTTTGTAATCTGTCAATTGTAAAGAGCCTAAAAAGACAGGTTCCCAAAACCTTTTAGAAGATACGATGAATTAGATAACGTCGCTAAATTGAAGAGTACGCCCGTGATGTAGTATGGCAACTAAAATTGCAGGTATTACGTTTAGTCGATTAACCAGGCGCCTTTGAAAATTGCGAGGGTCATGTAATAAAACAAGAACAGAAAATGTTTAAATTAGATAAAATGATTGATAATACCACTGAACGTTTTATTATTAACGTGGCAGATAATTCCTCAAATTCTGATATAGACTAGAGCCTATTATTATACGACTTTAAATAATACGATTTTAAAATTTGAAGTGAAAGGTTTAGCACCCATGAGTCACGTGGTTTGTTTTGTTTACATTTAGTTAACTACCTAAACCTTTCTAGTATAGTTCCCTCCTTGCATTGTTTATGACAAAAGTTTTGGCAAGATTGTGGGCGTGTTCTACTGGAAACAAAAATAAAAATACTATGATCACAGCCCTTACTTAGCGTCAAGCGAATCATACATTGCATCATTCCTGTCGTTGAGCTGCCAATGTGCAGTACATTACCGTACAAGTCACTCGACCTGATGTAAACGCACCCTTAACTGGTGTAGTGTTAATATAATTGACGCAACGAAGCGCAACAATTAAAATGCAAGATGCGTCACATTCGATCAACTCGCGATGATCGGAATGAGGTCACCCAGTGTATTGTCTTTATTTATTGTTTAGATTACACTTTACTATATAACTATACGTAATGCATTACAGTCGTGTTCGGAGAATATTTTAAACTAGAGCATTTGGATTCTAGAGCAAAATTATGTTGAATTGCATTAATTCTGCATTGGCTTCAGGAAATATTATGTTGATCTGGACATTTTCGATTTTGATTTTAAATGTTTTCTTTTTGCTGTATAAATTTGTAGCAGGTATGTAACCCACCGACGTTTTTAAGCCCTATACAATATAATTATGTCGAAACTAATTATTTATTAACTGAGTTCGACTCAAAACCTAAATAAACATTTTTTAATAGAAAATAAAATGAAATAAAAAGTATTTAACCATCAAAACTATTGAATTTGCCTTTCTGTACTAATTTATTAAAAAAGAAAGTTACCTAGACAAATAAAAGTAAAAGGCGGTAAGGTACACATAAAAGAAGAAAGACATTTAATATTTTAAAAACCAAAATTTTAACAACGTTTTTTATTCCATTAAATAAAAAATAAAACCGAAACTAATTGGCGTGGTATGAGTATCATGAATAGTCTATAGTTAGAGTATTAATAATTCTAATCTATAGAAAAGGCGCGATGGGGCACATGGAATCCTTCGCATGTCGAACACCTCACGTACGGTCTACCTGTACTGAACGAACGATCGGTAGTTAAGCTCACCGATCGGTTGACCTATCTTTAGATATAGTTTGTATCTATGAGCTAGGCAAACGAGAAGTAAAACCTTTATGAAATACTTTGAATTATTTTGCGTATTTTTAGTAATATTTAGGAATGGCAAGTTTGGAGTTTTGTGTATCATAATAATGTCTGTTTAGTTATATCTAAAACTAATACCTTTGTACTATAATGATTTAAATATTACATCTGCATATTACGAGTATGTATGTGAACTAGATTCAATATTTTTATTTTTCGTGAAATTGACGATCAATAGTGCTTTTCAATAGTCTAATTGAAATAAATGATTTGACTTTGACTTTGAGCTATATTTGCAATAAATGATTTTATGTTTTCATTTCGGGTTTAAGAAAGATTGGAACGGTACTTATGTCTAAATAAGTAATAAAAAAAAAAACACTAAAAACTTAAATGTCGAAAAATTACACGATTTACCACAATTTGTTGAGTTATAAAAATCCTTTCGCTGCCTTTGTGCAAAAGAAAGACTAGCAATATTCCTCAATTTTGATTTGCTGCCTACGATCTAATTTTCATTGGAAAATGAAAAGAAACTCGTAATATCCTTTCTGAAAGTGCAAAGCAAACATTATTCGCCACTGTAATCTCCACAAGGAAATTGTTTTATTCCTAGCACGTCTTCAGAAGTTATCCCGAATCAATTTGAGGAAATCATATTTTTATGCACGCTGAGTTTAAATAAGCCGGAAAAATAATGTTAAAGGGAAAAATATTCAATTTTAAAACGACTGTCAACGCAAACGAAGGCCTTAAATTTTTAAAATTTATTATTTCATAATTCAGCAACAGATAATAAATAGATTTCCGGAAAGGGTACGATACGCTGCGAAGGGACCATTTTTCATCCAATAAAATAAATAATATTTCTGTCCCACTGCAAGGCAAAGGCCTCTTCTTGTACAGAGAAGGCACCAGCGTTTATCACCACGCTTGTAAAGTCAAGGCGGATTGTAAGTCCAGGTTGCCTCAAGATGTTTTTCTTTCTGTGCATGAGAGGTGAGTGCCTTAAACACTAGGCCATAACGATCATTCTTCCAATTATAATGTAAAATAATATCATGAATTTGTCACGGATTATGTGAGTTTGCAACACTCAAGGTGTCTCGTCCAATCCGGTAGTCATGTGTGGACAGGGATTCAAGCCACAAAAGGTACTATGATTTATGGCGCCGAGGGAGTACGAAATACGGCGCAGTTACATTAACATTCGTACCGCGCGTCCGTCTGTGCGTTTGTAGCCTTATATTGCGAGTGAGGTCTAGTTGAGTCATTATTGGGATGTAATCGTGTTACTACGATGATTTCACGCTACGTTTGGCCTACTATAGTGTTGCTCAAGTTTGCCTTTTGTTTATTTAGATTACTAGATGTCTTTTAGAGGGTTGATACTCGTATATAAAAAGAAAATGTAGGGATATCCTGTCTCTTACTAAGTTCAGCCAAAATGAGCCAATCCACAATTTCGAATAATTGTGTTACATTATTATCCATCAATAACAATTCAATGTACATCGCTCCGAAAAGGTACTTAAAATAGATTTAAAATTAATCAGCTCAAAATAATCACAATTACCTACTTCGAAAAATAGGAGAAACTTTAAAGTTTGTTGGTTGCTTTTGACCGATCTAAACCCAATTCAAATAGGAGACTAATTTCGAAAAGCAAAACAGTCAATAGGTACTACAGAATCTAGATATTCTCCAAAAAAATGTCTGGAAAATGTACCTAGTTTCCTCAACTTTGTTATGAAACTAAAATATTCCAAACATCAAAGTAAGTTGCTATTGTTTAATTGATTGCTAGTTTACAGTACTGAAGACATAACATAAATAACGTAAAATGTTTGTTTTTGTTGTTTATTGGGATAACGATTCTGTTCTTTATTAAGACTAGCGAACTGCTTGTGACTTCATTCGCGTGGCTTATTTTACTTACCGTAAGTTACGTCTTTGGTTAATGCTCCGCTCCTGTGTGTCGTAGCGTGATGTTATATAGCTCCTGGCAGTCAATCCTGATTGTGATCTGTTTGCCGATGAATGGAGAGAGATAATGCGAGTGTGTCTGAAGTTTTGCGAGAGAAAGTATGAGAGAATATCCACTGTTATTTATTAAGCGTGTAGTAGATTTTATAATAATATTAGTATTGTGTTTCTAGGTTAATTATTGTAATTGGTTTGTAACCGTTTTAATTAACTTTAAATAAATAAATACTAAATAGCCTATTTTACTCAGGAATAATCTAGCTATCTATTGGTAGAAAAGTGGTTAAAATCGGTCTAGGAGTTCCGGAGCCTATCCGTTACAAACAAACAAACAAAAAATCTTACTTCTTTAAAACATTATTAGCATTAGTATAGATCAAAGGGTATTATTTTAGGACCTTTCAAATGTCAAATCGGTCCCTTTTTTATTAGCAAATGTCAATTGTTAACTGAAGCGTAATTATAAATCGGTGGGTAGATCGATTAAAGTGTCGGCCGCGCTTCGGTACGATACAACGCGACATCAAGCGACAGTTGGCGAGGTACCAACGTTGTGTCGTTGACTGCGAACTGACCATTCGCTTTTATTTTATGTTCTCATCAGAACCTTTAGCGGGTAAATTACTAGGAGAGGACGAAGCACCTAATTTCTTGTAACGATTTGGACGTTTCTGCTAAGGAAAAACTGCATGAGTACGTTCCTATCTACGTTGTTTTCATTATGAAGCCTTATTTATACTAACCCTGTAACCATTTGGCAATTCATAACAAACAATGTGATAATTGTCATTTCTCAAATGCTTACTTTCTTTTTTGATTATACATATTCACCCGCCATAAGCTACGTATTTGGTTACTGCTCCGCTCCCATGAGTCGTAGCGTGATGTTATATGGTCTATGTTGCTAAGGAATAATGTAGCTATCTATTGGTCAAAAAATAGTTAAAATCGGTTCAGTAGTTTCGGAGCATATTCGTTACAAACAAACAAACAAAAACATCAAACCTCTTAGTACAGAAAAGCTGGTAATTATGATTGAAAATAAATAACATAGTCATTAGAGAGGAGTTAGTTTTAAGGGTTCCGCACCAAAAAGGGAAAAATGGACCTATATAAGACCATTTTATGTCCGTCTGTCACAAAAGCTTTTATGAATATCTGTGAGGCAGTACCTAACGGCACGAGGCTTCAGAAGCTATGCATTTTGCAAATTGTAAAACTGAAATTACGGCAGACCAGATACTGTTATATTGAGTGCTTTGTGTAGTTGGGTTCGGAACCCTAATTGTGAGAGCCCGACTTACTTGCCCATGACTGGTTTTTAAAATTCCATTTTCAGTTTTTATCCAGTGAAATAGAAATAGCCATTTCAATAATAGATCCTTTATGAATAAATGATAATAAAACTTTGTGATCGGTGCTTACTGTAAGTACATTATTTGTGTTAACTACACCACTAAACCATTACTTTTAAAGAGTTCGATAAAACATGTATGTTGTATATTACGGCTATTTTATCGCGTTATCGCCTGCAAAATGGCATTTTTAACACTAACGAGAGTCCAACTAGTGGGCAGCTGTTATTATTTAATAGCATATCGTGACGTCACATCAATGCGACTAAAACGTACAAACAAGATTATCTCTCATATCAGTTAACCCGCAAACGCAGCGATGAATATTAAACTCACCTCGTTGTTATCAATGTGTTTGATTCAACCCTCTCCACATAATTTGCTGGCGGATTGAATGAGGTAAAATAATAACGAAAATCTGAATACATTGGGCATGTTTCGTATGCGGGCGGAGGCTTATTATGTAAATGCGACCCCTCATGTATGTTGTTGATAAAATTGCAGGCGCCTTACGGACTACACGCTCCAAATAGGAATAGTAAGCTATATAGCAGAAGTTTATCCGTGCTGACCGGAGGGAAGTGGGGTGGGGTAGCACTCGCGCAGACATTCAGACGACAGACGTTGCACAAAACGGTCCGCGGGATCCTTGAGTGCTTACTTATACGTCTCAAAATTACATGGGAAATGGTCCGGGAACCTCGATTTTACATTTCCTTTTAAATACAGAGCAACCTGTATGTACATTCAATATTGACCCAGCGCCCGCGGTACACAATTGCTGAGTCATTAATTAAATCGGTGTCCGCGAACAGCACTGTCAGTCAGGGCGTACGCGGCCTGCTACAATCCCATGTGTCCAGCGGTGCATCTCAAATTTCCCACATCGCGTAATCGAACCTGAATATGAGCGCATAATTGCTTATTTGCCTCATTTCGGATTCATTCGCGGCTGAAGTACGTGGTATGGGTAAATACGCTCGGATACAGACATAGGGTTACGAGTGAAATTCGCTTTTGTCCCTACTGGGGTGTAGGGCTACCCCTTCGCGGGATTACAGGGTTTGTTACATAAAGTACATCGGTAAAAGAGTTAAGAAGGGGAGGGTTTACGTTTATGTGAAAAGGCGGAAAATACAGCATGGTTTTAGTAAGTAGTTCCCTAGTAGGTAGTTTAACCAACCTTTTAAAAATTGCCCGCCAAACTGGAAATTCTGTGTAAATAAACCGACTGATATTTCGTAATGATCTCCAATAGTTTTCCATTCCAGGTGTATTTAATTTCTTTCTTTCCAACTCAATACTAACCATTTTTATTTTTTGTTGCAGGTAAGCGCATTTACACTAAAAACAAAGGATTTATTCACGTACAAAATGCAATTAGGAGGTTGACACTCAACCCTATGCCGGTTAACGTGCAAGGTATGTCCAGTGAGCAGGCCAACCGGCACTTACTCAAATGAGAAATTCATTACGAGCGCTGTTTTTGCGGATTTCGGTTATGTTCATGAAGCCGACGGTGCAGTTTGCAATACTCTGCGTACCCTTTGTTTGTGCTCTTAACACTAACTTGCTCTGTGTTCACAATTTCAAAGCATTAGCGTTTTTTTTCTGCTGAGAGAGGTAATTACGCGTACGGCGCACTTTGCAATGTGCTTACGTTCGTAGCCTATATTACTAAAACAAGCATAGTCAGTAGCCGTGGCCGCAGAATAGAATAACATTTTAATACTATATTTAAAATTACGTAGGTAAATATTTGGTGAATATACGTTTTCTAGAACCGTTAAACTTTGCACCAATATCTTTTACTTCGTTGGAGGTGCAGACACATTGTAATAAATTAGTTTGTGAATACGTAAGTAGTTGCATGCATTAGTAATTGAATGAATGAGTTTGTGCTTTTGTGAATCAGAAAATCGCGTTCTTGCGGGTCTTGCCAGATATATTTCATCAGCGATCAGCCTCAGAGGTATTTAAGAGATAAGGAATGGGTGCTAGACGTCGTGTGGAGAACAACTGTGTCGTAAATAACAAGAATGTTGCCTTTAAAACAACTTGTCGATTGTTAGTCTGAATGTTTAGACAGTTTGAACGAGTTATGGCTAATTCTGTGTGAACGTCACTGCTTTAATTTGTAGTCGATTGCAAGACAATGGATTTCGTGTTGGCACTGTCGCCAAACTGCTAAAGAGTCTAGTTTAGTGGTTATACTATAAAGTGAATGACAATTTCGAAGTAGTCCTAAATGTTTCCCTACGCTTTAATAATTTTCATACATAGTCTCTGTTCTAAATATTCGTACCTACCTATTTGCATATACTATACATACACAGACAATAGAATAACTAAAGTTATATATCTAGCTAAAGTTATATGTTATTATAGTTGGTACAGCAGGCTTTGGTTTTAGGGACTTTTAGTCATCACATGGAAGCCCCTTTTAAATACATTCAAAGTGCTGAATTCTAGAAGCTAAACTACACTTTTAAATATTGATCATCATCCTCCTGTCCTTATCCCATGTTACTTGGGGTCGGCGCAACACGTTTTCTTCTTCCATGCCGTCCTGTTAACTGTCATTCTATCACTGACTCCCTTCTCTTTCATATCATCCAAAAATAACTTTCAAATATTGAATTTTAAAAATTATGTTTATGTCGTAAGTGCTGTCAAAATTAAATTATGCCAGACACAATAATTGTCAATCAATCAATAATTATGACACAACATGTTCAGACATCATAACCCTTTTGTTTTGCTGACATGTTTATTTAATTCAGAGATACTTGAGCAGTTGTGTAAATCAATTGTATTTATTTAAACTGCTTACAGACGTTCTGAATTCGTAATCATTGTTTGGGTTTGATTTGAAAGGGTAGCGAACAGGTTTTTATATCAAACTGCAATTAGACTGAAAGTGAAAACTTGGATAGTAGATATTGTAACCAATCTTGTACCTAAGTAGGCAGATGTAGCATTAAAAATTGGTTTTCAAAAGTAATTTTGTTAATAAACTAGCTTCTACTTGTTCCCGCGACTTCGTCCGCGTGGAAGAAAAACATTGGTGCCCCATAAGAATACCCTATGACAATCGGCTACAATAGCAAATTAAAGCTTTCTATAAGTGAAAAAAATTTCGTAATCAAACCAGTACTTTTATATATTACCTCTTATAAATAAATAAACAATTTTACTTCGTTCACATAGGTTTAATATCGTAATATAAATACGAGTGGCAATATTTCAGAAGGATCGACGACTAAGGAAAGTAACTTTGTAATTCATTAAACATATTTTTTTGATACAATATTAACATTTCTAAATACAATATTTACAAGCATAATCAAACAGCTTTATTATTCAATTAACTAGGTCAATTAGATTTTACAATAAATAAACGAAGCCGTTGTATTCTTTAGCTTTACCATACCTACTCAAGGTTTGCATTGAATAGCTGTTTATACAATACTCATAATGTTTACAATCCTGATCGCCCCATTGGTCTTGTTGTTGTAAGCGCGACTGCTGGACCTGGGAATCTAGGTTCCCAAAACCTGGGAACCGAGGTTAAAGAGTTATTCGGTAGAATAACTAAAATGGAAACGCGTTTTCGACCTGTCGACCAATGTGAACTGTATGAAAAAAGACAACCGTCCGTATGCAGTCCGACCCGCGCAATGCTCCAGAGCAAACGCATAAATTGAAAGAGCCCTTACAAGCCTACATAGTTGGTAGTTAGTATAGGCAAGATTAGCACATCCATGTGTGTGTCTATTACGTTACACAAGTAATGGTGGGTCCACACGATACAGACTTTTGTCTGTACAGATATCTGCGCAGACTATAAAGTCTGAGTAAAAATTTTTACTCAGAGGTCTTTACCAAATGTCTGTGCAGACTTTTCATCAGTTCAGACTTCGTTTTTAATGAATAAATTAAGTAATTCAATAATCATGACTTTTGCTCCGACAATCGTACAGACATGTACGCAGACTTCCGACTTTTCTGATACACCGACATTTGTCTGTACTGATTTGTTGTAGGTACAGACAAAATTCTATAGAAGTCTGTGTTAAGTCTGTGTCGTGTGGACCCACCATAAGGGACACACAAAGTTTTGTATGCGTCGCGTATAACTTGAAATATTGGGACATCGATGTCTCTTCGTCCGTCCCTTGCATACTAATGTAATTTGGAACACCGAGGTACCGAAGCCTTGTGGATCTTATTCTTGTATTGATTACTTTGTTAACTATCGGTGGGTGAACAGTGATTATTTGTATTACGTAATTGTGTATTGGCCAAAGCCAGTATACAGCGAGGAATAATTTATAGCCTGACTAATATTGTGCATTGAAATTGATAGCAACGCGTGAATATCGGTCTGACTCATCAACAGGTAATACTGTCTAGTTCGCCAGAAAATAGCTAGTCTGGTGTAGATAGTATTAAGGTATATAAAGCTTGTAAACATGTCAATTATTTTGTTTTCTGAGATGGCCTTATTGAATGGCTTTATGTAATTTACAATTGTATTCGCAATGATCTTCATGTTTAGTTGCTCATTTTCAAAAGTGATTTTAATTCTCGAGACAGAGGCAACAAAGGCTACATTTTTTCAGGCAGAGATTTTTGGCTCAATACGCGCAGACACATACTGATCTACTAGTTGGTTTTGATTGGTGGCGTTGCGATCGATAACATAGAAATTGTAGGTATGCAAATAATCTAATTTCTGGCGACCACTGGTGGCTATCCTTTAGTCTCTACTAGTAGCGTATCCCATTGTACAGCAGCACTAGAACACACGACGCAATTACATTCAAATAATCGCATTCTTCAACTAGAGACACGTTTGAAAGAACTGCCATTATGTGCCGTTTACGAATTCCACGGCATATGACAATGCATCACTACAAACATACGCTGAGACGGACGTGTCTGCATGAATGTTTCGCAATCGTTGCGAATTCAGCAATATTGCACAAGAAAACAACATTGTACTTGTAACAATGCTCTGGGAATCTCGTCTACCAGTCGTGAAATATTACCTTGCTGTTCGGCAAGCATGTAACTGAACCAGAATGGCGCCTTTACATTTTAATATGTTTGCTTGGCTAAGCTAGCCGAGCTTAGTCTAAGACCAAGTTAGCAAATAGCTCGAGGGCTGCAATTGCTTATGTGAGCTCTTTTCTTTTGTTGTAGTTGCTAGTTGTGGATGCAGTTGTAGACGTTTGTGTTAAATTAAATAACAATAATGTCGTTTAAATTATGAGAATTGGTTTTTAGGTTTCAGACTGAAATTTATTAAGCTACAGATAATAAGTGGTTTCTTATTAATCATTTGCACTTTGCACGCCTGAATGTAGATTTACTTACTTGGAACTAATGATAATACAGACACCAAGTTTTTAATGATGCCACACTGGGAATTTGTCGTGTATCGTGGGTGCTTTTACAAACATATCGATTTACATGCACGTACAGTCAGACCCCTAACAACTATCTGTAGGTCATACAAATATTTGTTCCGTGTGGGCATTGAACCCACAACACGCAGCGCAGCAACCTATCGCTCTGCCACTGCACCGACTATGACGTCTTATCGTCAAACTGTGAGTAGCGTGTGAGTTATGTCCGTGGATTTATTATTCTACAATAATAACAATAAAAATGAGTTTTTAAATAATCATAAAGAGATTGTCAGACCCGCTGCTTCGGTGTTTGAGTTTCCAATCCACACGGCCGTGTGTAGCGGCCGTAAATCGCCACGGTCCAATGAATGAATTGACACAATAGTGAGAAAAAAACACCACGTTATTCAATTTAGATTTCAATCTGTTTCGACCTTAAGTTATTTGAAGTGTTATTAGTGCTATTTGTAAAACAATGTTGTTACAACAAAAGATATAATTTCTATGTGGCGGCGCGTGAGACGTTTTGTCTAGCGCCTAACTTTGAAGTGATTTATGTCACCAGTTTTTCACATGACTTTGCACAAGTCATGCCGCTGTTGAGCACTAAATTGCACGCTTATTATACTTTTTAGCAAAGCTATTATGAAAATATGTAGGTTTATTAATATATACTTACACACAAATGTAAAAAGTATGCTTACGTAATAATTATCTTAAATCTAGCAACATACCATAAATCCACCGTATCAACCTATATATTATAATGAAATTAAATGAGCCGTGAAGGTCTCCTTAATCAAGTTAATTAATTATAATGAAATCCTAAAATCGCGTTCTAATTAAAAATAATTTCATTTTCATGGTAAGACCATGAAATAACTATCAGTGTTATGGTAATGTAAAGGTGCGGTCACACAGCAGCGAACAGGCGAGTGCGCTGTAAAGGCGTGGCCACACGCGAAAGCGCCATTAGCTCCTCTAACAATATTTCATACGCGCTCATATAATATGTAAGTGACGTGTCCACATTTATGACACTTTGTTGGGCGACATAGAAAAAATATCATTTCGTGACAGAATTATTTAGTGCGAAACGTGTTGTAAAGAAACTGTTTAGATTATTTTTTAGTTTGGGAATATTTACTGCTTCAGTGCATGTATTTATACTTTTTATGACGTCTTTAAATTTAATTTCAAAAGAGTAAATCAATAAACAGCTAAAAATGTCCGTGTTCGATATGAAAACTTCGATGTTTATGTCCTGTGGCGCATCGAAACTTGTAAATGGCGCTTTAATATATCTTATGGGGTGTTACGAACTACTTGATGACTGTCAAAACTCAATAATTTACCACTACAACATAGTTTTATGAAAAATAAATAACAGCAATTAACTATAACTAAGTATCTGTTAAAATAATCTTGTAAAACTGAGATGAAAAGTGAAATGTAAAGTGATTTAAACTTTTGGGAACAGACAAACAAATTATATCAATATGTTATTTACGTTCTTCTTAAAAAAAAAAACAGAAGCGTTTTTTTGCAGTGTTAAGAAAATACTGGTTTAAAACATGTTAGTGGTGTGCCTACCCTGTTCCTATTAAAATAATAACGAAGGAGGCTAACAGATAACTTAATAAAAGGTTAATGACGTAGAAAGCAGGGCTCGCCGAGGGCTGGCCATACGAGATAATCGCCACACACCCTCGGACATTTTCCTTATGCCTGAGGGCCCAATTAATTGCAAGAGTCGTTAAAACATTTTGATTAAATTATAATATAATTTATTAGTGATCTTATAATTAAAATTGGACTTGTTCCTTGGTTGTTTGTGTATGTGAGTTTATATGTTTGTAAATGCACCCACGATACAGGAGAAATTCCTAAAGTATCCGAAATTGTTGCGGAATTTGTTCAAAAGAGTTACCGCGGCCCTGGAACGCAAAGGGCATTAGGAGGAACACGGATGGGTTTTAGTCAGTAAGACTCTGACACTTCCTTCCGCTCTGCCCAGGGCAGAATCATTTGATGATGTCAAATCCTTAAAAAAAGAGTATCCGAATTTACAAAAAATTGTTCAATAGCACATGTTTTCACAATTTTAAGAGGATTTGCTCCAATCATTAGCGGGGACGGTTCGCTATGGGATTGGAGCCATGTTATGTCTGATAAGCGATTGACTGATGACTACAGTAATGAATCAGGTGAACTTCGTTCAACTGAGACATTCAACATGTACTTGACAATGATAGATCGCGACCAGCTCTTGTTGCAAAGTTTTGTTCAAATGCAACCATTAACGTGCATCGCATCGCTCATACACAACATGAACGTTTGCGAAATCTTCTATATACTGTAATAATACCTCTAGCTCTTTGATTAAGTAATGTATTATCTCTTTAATTCACAGTGTGCCTATCTCTTCTAAATCCTGTTTTAAGTTACTCAACGCTTTCAACACCAAACTTATTATTTGCGTTTAGATGCCCACGTATTGTTTCGAAGCGCGAATAGAGAACTGTTACAAAAGTTACATTACGGTTTATTGATCCACTGATAGCTTATCGCTCACATTTATCTCCACCCCGATAAGTATTGCATTGGAATAATACTCTTTAGCATATTGCCTTTATATTATGTACAGTATGTGTTCATTTTCCATTGTTTTGTGAATGCCGATAGCGTAATCTAGCTATTGTTAATCCGGTATCTTTTTACCATCGAAGCGATTAAAGAAAAGTACTAAAAGCCGAATTTAATTAACATAAAAACTTTTTACTAAGTCCTAAGGTAGTTGGTACGAATGCTCTATGAACACGGAAACTGTGACGCGAAACTGGAGCGAGGCAAAACGACAATAGCCACGACTAACTCAAAAGCCAATTTTTTTGAAATGCATGACGCGAACGGATGAAAAGTCACAACACCACTGTATATCAAACCGATGCATATCTACCCCCCTTGAAAAAATCTAATACGAAAAAATATTAATGTCAACGTGTGAATGGGACGGTGATAGGTAACACGTGGGCGTGAAAGGGACAAAGAGCTATTGTTCTACACCTGCCAGTCGTCACCTGGTGTGGGGTCTCGTCCATATTTGATTAGGTTTTTTCGGGGTTGTAGTCCTAACTATGAATGCGAGTAGCGAATTGAATTGTTTGGAGTTTTGGCCGCGATATTTTTGATACAGCACTGGCCGTGTCCACGATACGAACGTTGTATGTTGTGAAATTAAATAAATTCGTAACATGCTGACATATTTATACCAAGTTATTTTTTTATGGAACATAGTTTATTGATTCGTAAATTTAAATATGACAAATTAACGTACAGACGTAGCATTTTGTACATGGATTATTCAATTTAAAAACCAACATTTTTTTTTTGCAATAAAGGTAGCAACAAAAGTAGTATCTGCTTTTGAACGCAATTCAAAGCGCAGTTTGTTGTGTGTAAATAGTTAAATAAATCTATTTAAATAAAAATAAACATTTGTATGTTTGTTCTGTATTCGATCCTAAACCGTTGATCCGATTGTGATGAAACTTGGGTAGTTCTGCACACCCTGTAAAGGTTACCCAAAAACAAAAGAAAAAAAAAACACCACGAACGAAGTCACGGAAGTCGCTAGTATTAATTAGGTAGGACCCTAACACGCTGACTGATTATGCAATGTATCTAGAAGTTACTGTTAAATGCCACTGTCAAGAGCCCCGATAAGGTTTAGAGTAATCGTTACGATATGTTCAGCCGTAGGGCGAACCACCGGCTGAATGGGACCTCGCTCTGAACCGGTTGTTTGTTGCCGATCGCATGCCGCTCGCCTTTAAAGGTCGCATAATTTAAACTAGTTTAAATATGCACTTAGCTTATTAAATAATTGTATCTATTCTTGTAACTAGAACTTATGAATTCGAACGTACGTGTCTACCTTATTTGCAATAATTTAAATACTGTTCCTTTGTTTAGTTTTTTACGAGTTATTTATCTGATAAAACAAAGTAAATAAACAACGCTTATTTTATCTCCTCATAAAATAACCAGATATTGCGCTACTAAATTGTCGTTATGCTTATTTCCCTTGCGAAGTAAGCAAAGCGAAAATGCATTCAGGCTGCGCCCGTAATTTTTGTCAGAAATAAAATAATGCAGAGTGTATGAAAATATGGTAGCTTCTTCTTTTTTATTATTAAAGCGAACTATGTTTAAGTCAACTTACATACATACATACATACCATCGCGACTGTATATCCCGAAGGGTTAGGCGGAACTGTACCAATGTACACACACAGTTCCCCGGCATGTTTAGGTCCCATGTAATAGGGGGCTAGCCTGTTGCCATTAACCGGGCACAAATCCTAACCGAGCTGTTACAGAGAATTTCATGGCAAATCCTAATAACACTTTTTGCTCGAAATCGAACCCAATACCTCTAGCGTAGCAAGAGTTAAGTCAACTTACTTATTTTAAAGCCTGTAATTCGTTGTTTACACAGTGAAACGTGAATTACTCGTCTGTATTCATTTAGTTGTTTGAACCGTTCGTAATCCAAGCCAACTGAGGGCCCGCGGTACACCGCAACCGCTCCCCGACTCACAACTTTTGCCATGACCACTGTCAACTTGGAGCGCCGAGAAATTATTGGTTTAAAGAGCTTACACAGAAATTAGCTTAAATACCTTTTGTTTTTACTTTGGCAAGCCGCACCTTGTACGCCCTATCTAAGGTTAACAGTGAACCACATTTCGGGTGACTGAAGATAAGCCGGTGAAATACGGGCGGCCTGTCTTGTCTCACAATTTATTCGTATCTAAATGTTTTTCTACATACGCTGTTTTGTGTGCGCATTTATTACTTTTTCTTGTTCTTGGGACTGTTTGTAACGTTGTTATAATTTGTAGCTGTATGGAAATTTAAAATGTTAAGAAGCTTGCAACTGAATTTTGAAATTTTAACCGCTTTTGAACTTGGAGCTAAAGCAGTCTTCAAGTAGCTATTCATATTCATTTATTTGCATACCTTAATGTGTTTAAAAGATGTTATAAAAAACTTAAAGCTAAAGTACAGTTATGGACCCTGTTAGGGCACGGCAACATACCTAATTAAAAGTTAAAAGTAATCATTCTTAATTTAACTTAAAACTGCAATTTCACATACATTACTAAACACATTAAATGAGTTTTGTATTTCAAAGAAGTTCGCAACTTTGTTAAAAGCCAGCTCAAAGCTCTGATATAATATATCTAATTCATTATGGCACCCGCTCCGTTACAGTAGAAGTAATGAAACTGAATAAACTATCTCAGTCCAAGAACTAATGGCCGTTGAGACATTCAAATATCCTTTGAAATCATTCCCTGAAATTATTCACTTAGTAGGTCGGTACGGTGGTAATGACGGCTAGTTGAAAAAACTAGTCAAGTGCGAGTCAGGTTTGCGTACCACCAAGGGTTCCTTTAGTTTCTTATCACTGAACCTATATTTTTGAAATGGGTTGTATAGTAGTAGAATACGCACTTCAATCAGATCTAGCTTAATGTTTAACCATAGGTATCACGGTTTTTAAGATAAGTAGAATATAAAAAGAAAATGTTGAAAGAAAACCGTTATTTTTCGAGCTTCGTATATGGGTATAAATCCAAAAGCTCCCCTTTGGTTTGGGTATTTTATTTTTATTATTTCCCGCTATGATAGCGGCCATGGTAACGCGTAGACTGGAATTTTCCGATTACGATGGTTCCAGAGATACAACCGTGTGTCAGACAGACAGACTTACGGCGAGGATAAGAGATGCGTTCTCGTTAGCACCTTTTGGTCACGGAACTCTAAAGAACCTACTCTTGCAGCATCACGAAGTTTCATTACCGGTTTTTTATGGTACAATGTCACTGAACCTTTTGTATTTTTTCCTTTTCCCGACACTGAATAGCCTCACAGAGAGACAGTCGAATTTATTCTTGAGGACAGTTTAATGGCGCATATAATTTGTTAAACGTACTAGCTCTGCTTTGGTTATGCCCGATTCCTAAAACTTACCGACCGGTATTTTGTAACCATAGTAACAAACAAATGCCGTAATATTTTCGCTATTATTGGAGTTCATTTTTGTAAACACTCCTTCTATTCAAAATTGTCACGAAAATTTTCATAAACGACCAGTCAAGCATTCAAAGGAATTACGACTGGTAAGATAAACTATCCGCTATGCATATAGGAACCGAGCTCGCAGAAGAATTTATGTTAGGGGAGTTGCTAACTGAATATTGTACAGACACCAGCACATCAAGCTACTACAATCTGTCACATTTCTTTAATAGATTTTCAACTTTCTCGCTGTAGCATATGGTTCAAAGTTGATTGCGAAAATTTGACAGTTTCGGGTAGCTTCATGTGCTGGCGTCTGTACATACGACCTCTAACTCTTGTGATGAATCACTATGTGCAGTATACGAGTATCAGGAAATACTCGTATCATTCACGATAGGGAGGATAAATGTTTAATCTACATATAACTTAACTAGCTTCTGCCAGCGGTTTTGTCCGCGTCAAAGTTGATATGTTAATCCACGAGAATTGTTTTTTTTTCTGGGATAGAAAGTTGCCAATGTGCGTGACTAATCTGTCTCTGTTCCAAAATTCAGCAAAATCCGTTCAGCCGTTTGAGCCTGATTGAGTAACAAACATCAATCCACGAAAAATTTGGCATTAAAGAAAAATAAACTTTCATTATTTACATTTCTAATTTTATATGTAGTACATGTATTTAGCTACACAAGTCATAGTACAGTCACATTATGTCCCAAGTTAACGTTATATTCAGACTGTGTAGTATGTACCAAGTTAAAGAGAACCTACGGCCACGAGAAAGTACTGTAAGTGAATTCCTTATCTCCGTGCCAAGGTTAATTCAACAGACCTTGAGAGTACATAAGTATTCAGCGCTTGGCGAATTTCTTCTTATGATTGTGTCAGATCTAATTTAAGAGCTCTTGGGGCACATTCCCTCATAAACCATACTTTTCATAGCATACTACTATTGAGTATCTTATTTTAATTTCTGTAGGTGTACATTGGTACACCTCTGCCTAACCCTTCGGGGAATACAGGCGTGATTGTATGTATTTTAATTCAATTTTTATTTACCTATAGGTAGGTACAGGCTGTTGGTTAAACGTAGGTGCTTTCAGCAAATATAATAATCATCAGAAGATCTCATATACTAAGGGAGCAACATTGAAATCTAGGATAAAAATATCAGCTGTTACCAAATTTTTGTCGAGTTATGCAAATGTAATTGATGCAGCTGATTTTCTTCTTTCACGATTTTAAAGTTGATCCCATAGCAAAAGTTGTTTACATGAGTCCCTCGTTTAATCTAACGCCCTGTATAAGATGGTTACCTACATATATCGACAAAATATGCCATGTATTATTATTCGTTCCCGTCCGTTATTTGTTAAACTCCCGGCAGAGTTTCGTTGACCGGAAGTGCTTGCGGGTGGAAGCGCGGGATTTGACCGGAAGTTGTGCAACCCTCGCGTTGATGTGTTAAGCTTTAGTACAGCGGCTTAACTGAGTTATTAATTAATGACCGTCGGCATCCGGCTCCTATCAAATGTGCCAACTTTTTATACCCTTTTTCATTCCTCATATTTTTATATTAAAACCCGCTAAGAATTTTAATGAAAAATACTGGTTATATTCACAATCAGTGTTCTAGGAATTTGTTCTTTCTTTTTACCTGCATACAGCAACAAGTGCTGGCTTTTTAAATCTCCCAGGAGCATAGTTTTTGTGTCGTGTCAGCCTTTTTACTTTAATGTAGAAACTGTTACGTTTAGTCATGTTTCATTTTAATAATATTACATAAAAGTTTGACGACAAACCGTAACTGTGCCGTAAAAAGCGTCTATAATGGGTGGCGATTATTTTAATATTTTAAAGTAAACGATCAGCTGTTGCCGTACCTATCGATAAAGCGACTATGTTTATGTAAAACCGGGGTCGTTGGCATTCAAGGGAGGCATATGCGAAGTCACCTGCCGGTCGCAAACCCCTGTAACGATGCCCTCCCCCGACGTGGAAATATTAAATGTTACTTGTTTGGTAACTTATGTGGGTTCAGTTCACCTTCGCATACAGAATGTAGGGATGCCTAGCGTATACATTTTTTGATATAGGCAAGGAAGATTATAATCTTTGTAAGTAACGTTCTGTAATCGAGTTGCAAACAAGTCGGGTCCGAAGAGGCTATAAAGAATGGAATTGTTCGGCCTTAAGATAATATTCTAAGATAATTTTTTAGAAAGGATTTTAGCTGTTGCGTCAGTTTTGTGAATGTAATAAAAGTTAGAACAAAAAGTAGCACAGTTTTCAGTAATGGTGGGTGACATCACAGTTACAAACCACATAAGTGCTGAACACACAAGATAACGCGTGGTCGTAAATAAGCCTAATAATTTATTAGTATTGTGTAGGCTAACCATTAGAATATCAAATTACCAACTGCGAGCAAAATGGTAAAATGTTTATTGGCACTTTACTTAATCGTGCGCAAAGTGGAAGCACCTATTTTGTGAACCCTACTTAATTTGATTTTGAGCGTCTTATTTCTTCAGCATTTTTTCATTTTTCACGTTCGCAAATGGTTTTAATGCTCCCGTTTTACTACTCCGCTAAGGTAGTTATTAGCTAAAGTAAATAGGGACTAATTTGGTCTGAACTCACAATATGTTTGTAATTGTATACTGCAATTAGTGTTCCGAGTATTCCAGCGCAAACACGATCTCCCTAAAGGTGTAACATTGGCTGTTGGTATTTTATGTAAATTAAACAGTTCAGTTCCAGGGTTGATACTGTCATGCTGGTTATCGCTCGGGGCAATAAGCGTAACACCTGGCAAGTTCCGTTCAGTTTTAACGATCCCCCAAATAGAGGGAAGTTTGCACCAGACGGTGGACATTTGCTTGGTTCAATGAATAGATAACACACATACACGCAACGAATTTGGGGGAGTGAATTATTAAAAACGGTACGTTAATAACATAAACACAAGCAAGGATTAACATTTTAGTGGACCAAGGCTTATCTAGTACAGACATGCACCACATTTGCTTATCACACGGTCTGTGTCGGTTTTTTTCTTTCTTAGTAGGTCTATTTCTTAGTAGTCTATGTAGGTTTCTATTAGCAAAAGAATTTTAATCGGACTCGTTGTTTCCGGAATAAGCGCGTATTCATATAAAAAAAAAGAAATACATATAAAGAAACTGTTCAGCGCTATAATATCAATAATTTAGCTAAGATGTTTGCAATCATTTTAATACATTTTAATTGTATTAATGTAAAAATTAAGTTTAAAATGGTATAACTAAAAGTAACTAAAGACTGCTGAGGTAAAAATTACAAACAAAATAATGTGGCACCCCTATTTAGGGGAACAGGGAATACTTTATCGCTGTTAACTGTTAATGGTCCGAAAAGAATTGGAAAAAAGCAGCAAATCACTAAATGTTAATTTAAGCAGGGCTCTGACACACGATTGACTTGGTCGAATAACAATTTGATTGATGTTTGAATTTGAATGGAGCACAAACAATCAAGTTCCACATGCTAACGGTTTTCACATGACTTTAATATTTTTTTTTCTTTGGTTAACAGTAGTAATTGCGTGGGATCTAAAACCATAAACGTCATACGTGCTAGACTAAAACAGACTTCCTGATTTCGAAAAACCTTTTTTGGTAGTTAATAAAATAAAACTCATGTTATTCAAGTCAACATAAATATCTATTTCGATGTAATCCATCTTAGACCAAACATTTCCGTAATATAAGACGTCTATAACGCAACTTAAACCGGTGTAATTCGTGATCACATAACATGCAATTACGTAGGAAACCAATAATAATATAATATATACGTTATATTAACCATCACGATTTAGCTGCGAGCAATAATGAATCATAATGTTGTAATCTTAATCAGATGAACTGCAACTGTAGTATTTGGTTATAAAAAATATGTTTGGATATAAACAGAAGTGGTATCAAATTCCTATCAGTTACAATGTTGGTCAGTAGAGCGCGATTTCCTGTTAAAAAAATATATTTTTAGAGTAACAAAGATTAATTTTGGTAATCATGCTGTTATTAGATATTGGCGTTTAGAGGAAATAATTTTGTTATCGTATTTAGCTGCCCTTGGGAAAATGTTGCTTTTTCCGGTACAAATTTTATCTCTTGTAATATTTAGGAATACAGTTCGCAATTTAATGAACAAGCTATCTCCAATTATAGTCGTAATTAAATTATAGGTACAATATCAACGTGGATGTGAAGTCGACGTTATAAATCTGTTGTTAATTAATTTATGTCTTTCTCTATCAAGGGACATTAGTACACGATGCTAAAGATTTATATCCACTTACGCTAATTGATGTAGCCAAAGAAGAATTCTATCAATGCATAAAACGTATTGCGATACGAGTTACCAGAGAGATGCGTGTCAAAGAATTTTATGCTAGCCCATGATACAATGTTACGTCTGATGCAAAATGATATGGGAACTAGACACGCTCGCGAACATTCGTACATTACTGAATAATTATGATCTCGGTACACGAAGAACGGAAGCATCAGAAGGTCAAAACAATCACTGATCAAAAAAATAAATATAGTGATAATGTTCGAATGGCCAGTAAACATTAATTGAGATTTTACCAATACTGTCAACAGTAAATGATATGAAATATAAAGGAGTGAATGATAGAGAGACGGTTAACAGATTATAAGAAAAAAGAACATGATGTGCTGATCCCAAGTAACATGGGACAAAGGCATGAAGATGACAACTGTCAATAATAACGAGTGTGGCCCATCAGTAATATCTACTTTATAGAGGCGAATTCAGAATTTACCAATATTTCGCCCCTCGCTCTTTACAAATTGCGTAAACACATACCCCTTGCGTTCACGCAAGGGCGACAAAAATTTGAAAACAGATGTTAATAAAGATAAAGGGACACATATTGCTAATAATCTATATGAACTGTAAAATTGAAAAGTTTTTCATTGCAGATGCCAACTCTTATTGAAGTATGAGAAATTATAAAATGACTTTTTCCGCTCTGGGTGGAGCGGAAGGGAGTGTCAGTGTCTTTCTGACTAAAACCCACCCGTATTCTCCTAATGCCGTTTTTGTTCCAAGGCCGCGGCAATTCTTTCGAACAAATTTCGCAACCCAATGCAGACTCAACTGCGATGTTATTTTTCGTGCAACCATTTAGTATCTTATGGGAATTGATCTAAGTAGACCTTCTGTTTCTACCATATCTAGTAGGAATGATTCACCGGGTGAGTTCACTCCAAGGTCGACAACTACGTACAAGAGCGGTACCTAGTTCAGGAGTTATGTATGTAGTATTCAAGTTTAAGCTCAACTCTTTGATCAAACACGCCGATGAAGAATATCCGATACCTCGACATTGTGTAACGGAGAATGTTGGCGAAGATTTCTCTATAATTAATATCATAATTATCTTCCCTTACCGTTAAGGAAAATAACGAGGTTTTTTCAACGGTCTTGTTTTGGATCCTCTGACATGGCATGCGTAAGCACAGGAAAATAAAAATAATCTTAGTGTGGGTGCTTGTTTTCTTCATATAAGTTACTAATTATAAGTTATGGCTGTTTTCTGCGACTAATTATATATTTTGCCTTATTTAAGATGTTTGGGAGTTACCATTCATATGTCAGTTATCTCTATTGCATAAATTAACTCATCGCTACTTGAAGAACGTGTTTGGAGTCGCAACAAAACAAAGAAAATAACCAAGAAAATAATTTTCCTAACCGAATTTCAATCACGGCGGCCAATCTCAATGGAGACTAGCCAAGTACACAAGAGGATATTATAGAGAACAAGTTTATGCGCAAACACAGGTGCATTCTCTCTTTCCTCACTCCCACAGTCCGATGGGACGGCAATCCGACACGACCGAAGAGAGATCGGGCGCAGGACCAACGTCTTTACGTGCTTTCTGAGGGTGTCACATTACCAACTTAACTTTGTCCGACCTGGGGATTGAACACAGGACCTACGCTCAGCAATTACGCTTGGAGCCTTCAACTGAGAAAAATACAAGCATAGTGGTTTTATCATATGCGACACTAGAATCATCTTTCACATTTTACTACTTTATGAAGTTTAAAAATATAGCTCCAAAAGTAATAGTGTAGGTAGCCCAGTGGTTCGTTATAGTTGACTACTAAAGAATTCCATTACAACGCTGCATGCTAGTTCCAACTCTTCGTAGAATAAAAATAAACGAAGTTAATTAGAAAGATAGTGTGAAATGTAACGTCACTAGCGCCCATTGTTAGGAAGCTCGTCATAATATTTATTTGCTTCTTGTTAATGAAAAAGTGTGTATCTTTATGAATGAAAATGATTTAGTTCTCTAGTTTTAGAGTACCTTCATAAGCGGGATATAGATTGTTTCAATTGACATTTATGATCTCTTAAAGTGGTAAATTAGAAGGAGATTTAGCGCATCATTATTATTTATTTGCGAGCTTTTGTCTTCAAATGTGGGTCAGGATTTATAACTCTAGTTTTCGGAATAGTAACAATAACTCATAATTAAGACGTGAAAATGACAAACTGTCAAAATCCTGGATTTATAATATCATTAATATCTATGATTTGTCTGTCTCTACCAATATTCCTTTATTTTAGACACTGCTAGAAATATATTATGTTTATCTAAAATTAGAAATGGTGACGCCGTCATAATATTACAAGTCTTCAGTGACGATTGAGTTAACAAGCCGCGTGATAGGAAATATCAAAGCAATTTCCATAATGCTACATCATCGAGTTATCTAGCTAAAACAAAGGCTATCGTATAAAGTAGATGCGCCACCGTCCTTGGCAAGAAATCGCAAACTGTCATCGTTGCATATTCGATGATCTTGGCCATCGATCAGCCATGCATAATATATTGAATCGTTAATTATTCGCTTATTTACAAATCACTCTCTCTTTGGTTTACTCGAAACAGTCGTCAATGACACTCATCATCAAGCAGACTTATCGGCTACTAAAGAAAATCTTCAACGTAAAAACATCAGACATTGAAACGAAAACCCATAAAATCCAATCTTGTTTTGTTTCAATAATTTGTCAAGACAAGTAATGCCATCGATATTGGGAATTTTGAATATAAATAAGAAGAGCAGAAAGCTTTTGCTCCCAGTAATTGATGAAAGACGATTTTATTTTTTCGCTCCTCCCAACCCTCGAGGAGTAGCTGTCTAATATTGTGATTTATCGACTTAAAGTTATGAGGCGTGGGGTGCTCTCACAAATAGAAATTATTTGCAAATAAAATATTTATATTCTTTATATCCTCGCTCTCTACAGTAACTTTACTGACAGCTTTGTACTTCGCAAAGAGAGAGAATCTCTTCAATTTCAGCAACAGAGTTGCCATCCCAATGTTATATTACAGCGACTAGTTAAAACTTTCATGTAAGGTACAAAGTTTGTGAAGGACTTTAACTTCCATCTGCATGTTGTAGTTGTTAGGACGTTCTAAAAGAAAATCTTCTTATAAAGGTTCTTTACGAACTTTGAGCTTGCGAGAGGTCTACAGAATACCCAATTTTCAGTTTAAAATACTCCGAACACGAGAAAATAATGGTGGAACATTTGAATAGCGATCATGCACCAAGTTCGTTATCTTGTCGGAAATGTTCGTAGTTTTGGGCCTCGTTTCACGTTCAATGTCGCTCATTTGAAATTCGAACAATGGGTCACAGGCCAGTGTCGTAATCATAAGAGTATATGGAACGACAATGAAGTTTAAAATTAGATTCACGAGGACGGAATCTGGCGCGGATTATCTAAATTGGGAGCGATAGATTTATAAGTAAGTGTCTATAACGTAGTAAATGGAGTGGCGAAGGGCTGGCTGAAAATGGACCGAGAGGATCGCTTCATTATTATATTAGTTAAGGGTCCCAACAGGTGATTCCCAAAAAGATTCTTACTACTCCTCTTGTTTTCGGTTCGTTCACACTATAGATGACTGTTTGATAAACGCTCGAGAGGAGCAAAATAAATATTCAATGCGAATTTTGTTCATCGCATAAAAGTAGAATATTGATTCTGTGCGGTCGATGGCTGCAACGTTTCGAGCTGTTTGTATAATTATGAAATGCGTAGGTACATATTATTTTATTATATTTAGCTAGCTTCATAAGCTACGCGGTTACTAGACGCGGCGCATGCGCGGTTGTGTTTGTTTGCTCACTCGCGTTTGTTTGTTTTAGTAAAAATTTATAGCGTTTCGTGGAGATTCGCCACGCTTGGGACGCTCCTGCCTTTGAACTGCTTTACGTGTTTGCACCGAATATGCATGCGTCTCTTTACTTTGTACCTCCTATTTCTTTTTACTGTCTCAGTTAATGCACAGTGTGTACATTAACAGTCATATATGAACTAGACGTATTGCGTGTTGAAGTTGTTCTGTGATGTTAGTAATAATAATAATTTCCCATTACTGACCCGCTGCAGGGCAAAGGCCTCTTCTCACACAGAATAGCCACGGACATTGATCACCACGCTTACTCAAATCGGGTTGGCGATATTAGAATTATTGGAATATAATTAGTCTGGGGTTCCTCATGATATTTTCTACACCGATGTCAGTGATATCCAAGATAAATTTAAAAAGTACATAAATTGAATTGAAAAAGTCATATTGGTGCTAGCCCGGATTTGAAACCAGGTGCCTAAACCGCTGGGCCATCAAAGTAATTCAATTATTTTATCAGTCTCCTAAATATTCGTTTACTAACACGGTTACAATAGCAGTCAAACTGCTCCTTATCACCTGCAAGTCATTTGTGTAAGTACAACGCGAATGTTTAACAAACAACATCAGGTTTAGTAATGATCAACGTACAAAGGCGTCGATACATCAACCACGTAATTGTGTAATAAATTACACACAGACAACTAACCGAATGATCATTAATTGCCAGATTATTGCCAGGGAAAACAATCAAATGGACTTTAATAGTTAAAATATTTTCATTAGAGCGCCCATTTAAGCCGTTGGAATCACCGTTCATTCCGATTTATGCACTGTTATTTTTATGGCGGCCTTTGTGAGTTCATTTATTTGTCTCGGTTTAGGGTTGCGTTCAATTAAGAGGTATTAATTAACAATTAGTACGGAACAGACGGAGATCGCGCCAACATACTTCCTTGAATATTTATTGCCTTGCTTCTAAGGAAAATACTCTTTCAACCTTTCATGCTTCAATTCTCGCCATCTTCAAAGATCCCTAATGGTTGTGACAACGCATTGTGTGTTAAATATAATGAAAATGTTATTCATTAAAAATAATAATCACCCTCTGAATAATCCCCGCATTTGGTACAAATATGAATTTACTTAAACATGTGGACGAAAAACCTCAATTAAGTGCTATAATCCCTGAGATAAAGAGACATAAAATTAAAGCACGTTATTAAAAAGAGTATCACCGGCCAAATGGACTCGATAAAGTGAGGTTATGATGTCCAGCGTATGCCGGAATGGCAGCTTAAAATTAGTGTAGTCGCTAGGCCCACCGCCTTGAACATTTAATGGTGGCAATTAGCATTTTGGTGACAGCTGTGCATTAAAAAGAAGAGCAGGTTTACGATAAAAGAATACGCGAGTTACGCTAGAATGTTTCATCGTTATCGAGTTAGGTTAAACACAATTTGCAATTTCGCGTCGTTCGTCGGGCTACATCCTCTGTCGATAAACGTCGCCGTCGTCTGGCACCGCACTGTTTGATATCGTTATGGCACTCAAACTAAGTTTTATTTCAATTACGGTTATATCTATTTTGCAATGGCACTAACGCATTATCCGCGTTGTGCAGGTTACAGGTTGTCACCATACATTTGTCGTATTCGATAGAGAAATTTTGTGGAAACAACTTGACTTGATGATTTATGCAGGGACGGTAAATAGGAGTTGGAAAACAGATACTACAGTACTTAGTAAAGAGCTTTACGTTGCGTTTTGTTAGGGGTTAAAGCTTCAATCAATCACCCTCAGCATCGTCTAAGCCTGTTCACACTTTGTTCCTTGTTAGGGTCGCCTCTATTATCTTACAGCTGCCTTCTTCAGGTTTAAAGCGGCTTATTTGACCTATATGCAATATTCAAAGCCTATTGTGTTGTGTCTAGACTGACGGTTTGTCAGACGCTATATTTTAAACAGTCACGTTTGTTTAGAATAGTCTAGTTTAAATTGATTTAATTAAAGAACTTACAAATATTTAACAATGTTGTTTCAAGAAATAATTTGAGAATTACATTTCTAGAACGCCTGTATAAGAGGTAAATTAGACAGTTTGACGAATTCTGAGCAAAGAGGAAACACAATTTTATCTTTGTTTACTTTTTATCAGCCTCCCCACATTCGGAGGCCTGTTTCTTTCAATTTCGTGGGTCCCGGTAATAATTTTCATTTCACAATGACAACGTTGAACGCTTTTGATGTTTATTTACGCCAAAAATTCCGCGAAAAGAGACACACGCGTCTTGACAGTTTTACGGACGAAAAATCCTTTACATAGCAATGAATACGTAACCGGGCCCTTCCTCCGCTCCCCTCGTCTCATTCTCATCAATTGTTTCGCGTGTTTGTTTGTGTTTATTCTCCGTTGCTTGTTTTCATAACACAGTGTCTGTCTTTGATGGCGCTGTGTGTTTGTACAGCGGTTGGATTGCTCCGAGAACTTATGCTTGAGACACCGAATTTTCCGAGTGTCGGCTGAGGAACGATGTTTCTCTTTCTGCGTGTTCGGTTTCAATATGTGTGTTAGTATTATTGTTGACAACCAATATTGTGGTCGGCGTTCAGGACTATATATGGCTTTTGTGTAATATTGAAATGTAATTATCCAATGTTGCTGTAGACGAAACATAAACAGTACAGATAAACATTTTGATAAAGATAAAGATATGGAGAAAAAAATTTAATGTTAAGATGCTCAAGCGTTGGTTTCCTTACCTGTACATAAACTTGACTTTCCCACTTTTATTGTGATATTAAATAATAAACATTTGACAGCCAACGTGTGCTTCTTCCCAAAAGTGGTGCTACACTGCGGTTGAGTTTGAAGTTCCGTGAGCGAGCTTTAGTTTTACAAGCCCGTCTTTTTGTACACCAACAATTGTCAACAGTAGCTTGAGAATTCAATTTTGATTCTTAGTGTTAAACGTTGGTGAATGGAGCTGCAATTGAGCTTTGGGCTTGAAATGGCGCATGATCAGCATAGTTCCTTTTAAACCATTTTTTTTTGTAAATAGCCATTTTATAGTGTAAACAAGTTTTACGACGTCCTTACTATAAAATGGTCTCATCTTTTTCCACACGAGGCTAACTCGTCTATAAATTAGTCTATTAGATTAGTATAGCCTACGTAACTTAGCCTTTTTTAGTCGACACTGTACCTCAACGTGGGTAGATGTAATCATTACTTGGATATTTTTAAAAACCTGCCCACATAATGCAATATGCGGCTACGCACCTATTACGACAAGATTAAATTCATCTCATCAATCATGAACAAGTATGACATCAATGTCTTTGTCACCTACTCAGCTTCAATCTGCACTATACTTCATAATATATGATGTCTCATTAAATATTCGCCGCAAATTATCTGCTTACCAAATTGTTAATCCGCTGAGCATTATGCGCTCGGCTGGCGTTTGGCCGACGTCCACCACATGAATCTTACTCGACTCTTGTGTTCTTCGCTTTGTAAATCCATTGTTATTTATAAGCTTTGTATAAGTATTAGTTCTAGTAGTGTTAGTAGCTGCTGATTTAGGTTTTGTAGTTGGCAAATTAATGAGATTGTAATTGGTTTTGTCTAATTTGATTCTTATATCGCTTTTTTGTTTTGTATTAGATGATCCGTCTAGCCTTTTAGGGTCGCCTCCCAGTTTGTCTGGTGCCTAATTATTTCGTAAATCTGAAGTACGAGTATACGAAGGTTGTACGTTGTACAAACGAGTTTTGGAAACCTAGTTCACATACAATCTATATTTAATCAAAAAGCAATTTGGTGGAGATGCTACAAACTGAATGTTCCACAAACTGAGACTTTGACTAAAGCGTCCATTTATTTTCTATCATCTCTATGAACTTCAATATACATGTCCACGATCGTATCCTAGCAAGTTCTAATTAGAGTAATTATAATTAGAGGAGCTCTCTTGTTAGTATACAGGACGGACGTCGCATTTTATAATAAGAAGATATGCACAATTATCATCTCCGGTAAGGTGCCGCTATGCTGTTAATAATAGAGGGCGATGTATCGTGGGTACAGTCAGTTAAAAAGATAAAACAGAAGGATCACTTCATACCGTCGATACATATTATAGTAAATAGTAGACGACTCATAGTACTTACACCAGTAGCACCTAAGTACCAGCTGATTAGGATAAGTTGCCTACTATAAGCGAAAGCGCACCAGTTGACTCAATTTAGCAATAAATCAAGTCACACAAAATTTAGGAGATCTCCGTAGATGTAACATTATAAGTAAGTCAGTCTGAGTGAAATTTCACGATTTTCCTCTAACTAACTAACTAACTAACTTCTTTGAATTTCTTTAGTGCCGTAGATTTTGTTTATTTTTTTCGAAGTTTGTTTTCAAAAATGTTATAAAACAATTCTTCTGTATTTTCCTTCTCCACGGTAAATACTGGTTGCATGGTTGCACGCTAGCTGCTCACTGAACTTGAAGCGGAACGTCTGCTCGCATGCTATAGCTTACACAGTTAACTTTGTGCACACATAATAAAGTATAATAATCGTAATAGCTGTGTACCGTTAGTGTTACAGCTTCAGGTAACACTGAGAAAGAGTTACGTGAAATGTGGCGATGGAACTATTTGATAACATGGTTGTTGTTAGTGGATTCAAGCTTTAAGAAGTCAAAGATTACTTTTGATACGGTAAAGGTTATAAGTACACACTGACTGTACATCTGCTTAAAATGTAAATCGGAAAGTAAATTGATGCTATTTATAGAACGCTATTAATTTCCAGAAATATGATGGATGGGAGTTTATCAGATTCTGATGTTCAGAGGAAATAGATATCAAACATTGAGAAATACTAAACAAACTAAAATAGACCTCATTTTAATGGAATTTTATTTTATTCGGAAATCGTTTCTAAAGTGAATCGTTTGATCGCCTCAAGACTTGAAAGATATTTTGTAATACCTCTATAAAAAACTCTCGCTCATGATTTTCTTGGTTGTAAGACCTCGTAAGAGTGATGGCAGTGGTCGTGACGAGAAAAAAATAACAAAATAACATCGATTTGTCTCGGATGACGAACACTAGAGCAGCCGCGATACTCGTCGCAATTGGCTGCCCGTCGGGTCGTTGACTCGGCGGGAAACATTCCTATTGGTCAGAGATGCTCTCGTTGAAATGACAGCAAACACCGCCGCCGCGCGTGCGACCATTTACAGTTTATTTTAATTAATGAAGCCTTTTTTGTTAATTTATTCCTTATTTATGATTAAAGTTTCCATTGCTGTTATTAATTTTTGCTCTTTTAAGTATCATGTTATAAATATTTCAATGTTACATAAGGTGATTAAGTTTGACATTCAAAAATTTTAGTGCCTATCAATTGAAACATTAAATTAATATCATTATGTTTTGAAAGTTACTTTCATGTATCATGTGCGTTAACAATTGCATCAACGAAGATAATAACATAGCTCAATATAGCGTCATCACGACTCTACGAAGTCGTTGTAAACAATAATAGTCTTATTACATTCTCGTAACATGCAGTCCTACACACATTCTTTTTAAAAGTTTACACAAGCAATTCTTCAAAGATATGTTTTTGTGTTTTTCCTTAGCGGAGTGCACTTTTCTCGGGCGTCTGCGGAGTAGAATCCATCAAAGGATTATGCGGTGAGGCGAAGGGGTGTCTCGGCGTCCCGATCGGTCTATCGTTATTTCCCGGGATGTGGAATAAATTATCCGCCACTTAACGCCACCTCGCAGATTTCACATACCTACCCAAATATAAACGAGTTTAAAATTATACCATTTAATGTTAATGCGCAGTAAAAGTGGACAGAATTGGAGTAAAGTAAAATAACGATGTTGATTTCATCAAAAGTTCATGTTAAAAGAGAAAATTCAATCTGAGCACTTTCGCCGTGCCAAATCTGGATTCACAAACAAACACAAGTGTCTTGTGAAATCGTACACGCATTTCTTATGTCACATGTGAACATCACATAATTTATTGTTACCATATTTCATTTTGTTTGATCACAAACAGAGATGACGAGATAAACTGAGAAGAATGGAGATACGATTGCGTTACGTACAGTCATAACCGTTCACCGTTCGTCGCGACGTGTAGAAGCGAATCGCTCGGCAAGCAGTCGCGTTTCAATCAGTGCAGATTGAGGGCCGCACACAGTGGCAACCGAGGGGATTATAGAATGCATGACGCGGCAACATTAGACGGAGCCCGTCATTTCATACAGATGGAAATTGGATGTGGCTTTAATGGGAACGAACCCGGGACGTTTTTATAAGTAATTGGTGAAATGGTGGCAATATTCAGCTTCAAGTACATTTGGGGTTTTGCGGATTTACCTAATTGGTTTTTCTATCTCATTTGGTGTATCTTCTTGGCCGTGTGAGATTGGCGTAATACTATAGATTTTTCTTTTAGTTGCGTCAAGGCACTTAGTTTCCTAGCTTATCTTAATGCGTCTGCGAAATCCAGTAGATACTTCGCAACGATGCATTTTATACTCCTCCTTAGTTGTTTGAAAAGTACCTACGTGGGTATTTGTTTGAAATGGTTAAAAGGAATGGGGCAAAAATAGTAGTGAGCTATGATAATCCGCTACGATAGAGGTTATATGTTAAGCGCAATCAAAATTCTAACTTAAAATGGAATAAATTATAAATAGAAATTACTAAACAAGAACATATACTAGTATAACATCCCAGCACACGTTCCCAGTCTTCAGAAAGCCAACTCGGTACTTCACACGATCTAATTTCCAATTTGCTTACAACTCACAGTTGGCGTAAGATCCTTTACGGATTTCGTGGTATTGCAAACGGGTGCATTAAGGAAATACGGAGAAATCTCCAACTAGTTTCTTATGAGAGATTCTCGCTCTGAGTGCATAGTTTCTGTAGACAGATTTTCTTGTAGATTTCCATGATTGTGTTCAATTTCCATAATATTATTCCGAATCTGTGAAATTACTTCGATTCAGTCTTTGTTTCTCTTTCATCTTACGTCACATTGATCATGTTAATGCTATATTTGTTCTGTGTGTTACTATTTGATGAGAAAATAACTCGTATTATATTACAAGAGCTGAGAAGTGATTAGTCTGCTGATGCGTCTGTGATATTTCGCAGAGCTGTTCGCCTCGACCGCGAAGCTGTCACAATCGTTCACTGATTACGACCTTCCTCTGTTAGCAATTGTGTTCCGATCAAAGTGATTCCGATCACAAAGGGTTATAAAACGACGGCGTCACCGTCGCTGGGGTTGGTGCCACCGTACCGATTAATTGTACCTCCGATACGTTGTGGCTCAATTGTTTGTGTCTAAATAACGGGATTCCAATCGCATGGAATATTAGCTCTTAATACCGTGTTGTTTAGTTTTATTGATATTGATATTAGGTGTTTGTTTTAAGTCCATTTGGTTCATGATTATTACCTTATTATGATACCTTTCCTTCTTTTATGTTTCTATGTTAACGTAATTGTTGTTGTATCGTTTTAATTAACTATAAATAAATATATAATATGATTAATTAAAGCCAGTGCTTTGCCCCACACGGTGCAGGAAGTTTTTGAATATGAACTTTTAGTTGATGCGAAGTAGAGAGATGTCTAATTAAAAAGTTAATGCTATAAAGTTAGAAAGTTCTCGGTAAGCCGAAGCGATGATTAAAACCGTCAAAAAATTGTCGTGTCAAATGACTAGGTACCTAGTTAACGGAAAATATTTCATGCATATTATTTATACAGTAAATAATATAATCAACAGTAAAAAGGTGTTAATTAGCAACAGTTGCTTGTTTATAGGCCACGTATCACTTACCGTGTGCAATTGACAGCAACAGTTTAACTCTGCATAGTTGGGTCGCGCACCGTTGACGCGTAATTAAGTCAATGCAATTCGGTGCGCGCGCGCATGAAAGTGAGTGGCCACTATCGATATGGCACATGGAACGCAACTGCCTATGTATTAGAAATAGGGCTGGTGATCTGATTGTTAAGTTACTTACATATTTATTACTAGCGAACTGCTGCGAATTCTTTCGCGTCGCGTCGTAGCGTGATGTTATAGAGCCTTTGTTACTCAGGCATAATGTAGCTATCTAATGAAAAAATGGTTAAAATCGGTCAAGTAGTTTCGGAGCCTATTAGATACAAACATAAAAACAGACAAAAAATCTTACCTCTTTATAATATTAGTACCTACCTATAGATTTATCAATTACCTATGAATTCTATAATTTAGTTTCATCAGTAAATCACATGGGCGCTTTTGCCCTGCATTGGGAGAATCTTCTTCTTAAATAAGCCTGCGCTTTATAATAAGCCTGTATTTATTTATGTTTAGGTAAGTAAATTTTATTACTGATGATAAAACACTGATTGGACAACCCTAGAGCTTAGACACGCACGCCATGTCGCACGCGCATTCTCTTTTTGTAAAGTCTACTGCCAATGATGTACTAAGAATGCATCCATTACTTGTTCTTTGTATGTCAACTGCAATTATACAAAGTTATTTGGCCCCCAGTTTGATTTAACCTCGTAAAAGGAACAACCTTGTTCAAATAATTTTCTTAATGTATTGCATTATGTAACTGGTTACCAATTTATTGCCCAAAAAATACTTTTGTTTTCAACATAGACAACCGCCTTCAAAAACTTTAAAATCGAAAATAACTTTAGTTTTGGAAATCGGCGGTTTCGGTTCAATTTACTTTGTATTAAAAAAATAATATATAAACATCCAATTTGATAACGTCCTCCTTTTTGAAGTCGGCTAAAAAGATTGAGCCAGTATAAAATTATGTCTTCGACATGTTGTATAGTAGGTATATAGGTATACGTACTCTAATAGGAAAATATCTACTTGAAACCATATCGCGTCGAGGATATTGTCGACAATCTGCTTACTGGCGCAGAATGCCGCGTAAAACGCGAAATATGAAATTATTTTCGCTTCTTGTAAACGAGAGACTATTCTTATACACTACTTATGTAATCTATATTATTTATAAATGTTTTTACACATAACAGAAATATAGTTATTATAACCCGTGGGTCACCCGCGTTCATTTGCGTCTTTGGTTACTGCTTCAGTCACAATGGTCGTAGCGTGGTGTTATATAAGTACAGATGAACCTTCCTCTTGAATCACTCTATCAATTGATAAAACGCATTATAATCCGTTTCAAAGTTAAAAAGATCTAAGCGTATAGACGGCGGGAAGCGGCTTTGTTTTATACTACGAGACCACCATCACGCCTGTATTCCCCGAAGGGTTAGGCAGAGGTGTACCAATATACACCCACAGAAAGACACGACAACACACGAGACGACGACGACGACGACAACGACAACGACGACGACGATACTACGAGATCATTTAAAAAAAGGTATGAGAAATTCAAAATACAACAAAACTACTGATTGCTACTTTAGGGCTAACATGGTGAGTTCAATCTCAACTGATGATCTGCATATTGGTCTAACTAACGGGATGCGTTCAGTCGTTCACTTCGCCGAAACGTTCACTGCACGAATCGGTTCAGAAAGTACCGGCCGTCGTAGATTTGAGGGCTTAAATACACGATGCGAATTTTGCCAGATCGGCTAGATTTGCCGGATGCTGTAGGCTAAAGGAAGTACCTACTGACCAAATCATTTTAGAATCACGTCATAGGATGTGGGCAGCTTCTGATGATGCCAATTTTCTAAATAAGTAGCCCTAAAATTCTCAACCGACACTTAAATTTAAGAGGTTGTTAAATTTATCTCTATCGCTACAATACACCTTAAAGTGACAGAGATAGCATTAGACTAAAATTGGTTTGCGATCTAGAATTTGGCCGTAAGGAACACAATTAATGCGTTACTTACAAACTTTCGTTTCTTCAAAACCTTGATTGCTTCCACACTCACATCGATATCATGGAACATTAAACTAAGTTACCCAACTATGTTGCCTATGGTGAAAATTTGCCGGTCGGCGACGGGAACTCATGTAAGTGCCGTTAACGAAACATATTAGAAATTAGTTGCGTTACTCACCCTAATCGACGTGTACGAAGTTACACTATCACTTTGATGGTAACACAACTTGCGAATATGCGTGTTTGTTTAAGTGACGGAGTTTCAAGACAAACGACATTGTTCAGGAATCCAGGTGCTGGGTTAAAGTAAAGCGAATTAACACCCGATGAACGTGGGTGAGGTGCTTTTAACGTAATTTTAGAGAATATTTTATACGCTGCTAAAAATACTGAGTGCTTTAGGCTCGAGTTTTTGTTATTTTTAGCGAAAAAATATTTTAGCAGTTCCTTTTTATAACTTTGGAAAATTACGTAGCCCATGATAATTTTATGAGCATTAAGGATCACTTGTTTTTAAATATTATTTATAAATATTAAAAAAAAAATTAAAAGTCTGATGTAATCATTGCAGTCTCCACAAGAATAACACGATGTGTCACAATACTGAGAAAATCGTAGATCAAGAACTATTCCCAGGCTCATAATATATTAGTGACAATTAAGTGAAAATTCATGTTCAGTTTACATTCACGACCGAATGAACTGAGTGCCAAGTGTGAGTTTTTTCATTCACGTTCGATTGCGAACGCGTTAGAATTTTGTATAGGAAAACGGTATAGCGCCACCTGGTGGTCACTAGGAGAAACCTAATTTCTCATACAAAATTCAAACGCGCTCGCAATCAAACGTGAGCCGAAACAACTCACACTCAGCACCCTGCTCGATTCGTCGTCGACGCGGGCGACAGCATTTCAATTTGAGTACGTCATTTAAACTATACGAATGTTACTTTGACAGTTCGCGCAGACACTACACCAAGGAGTTTGATTGAATTGAACTCATTGTTTACGAGTTACACGATATAGATTAAACTGCTGTGCGAGGGTGGCGGTAATGTGAGACCGAAACCAAACAAACGAGGTACCTATTTAATTAGTCTACATGTACCGTTTGTTTTGTAAACATCGGACCTTTGTTTTTTATTCATTAAGTATAGTGAAAACTTTGTTTATTATTGTTACTGTTTAGTTATGTACCACCCAAAGTTGCCAGAGTTAATTTTATCATTCTAGAACTAAAACTGCTGTAAGTTTCTCGGTACACGACCTGTTAGGTACTTGTGGCTCCACAAAGTCACCGTTCAGAGCATTCTAGCTACGTAATGTTGTAACATAAAAGTTACCCTCTAAGAAATAGAGGGTCTGAAAGAAAATATGAATAGTTGATATTTAAATCGCACGCATACATAAAAGTAGTTATGTGGAGCTGCGGAAAAAGGCTATTACAAATAGAGGTGAAGTAATGGCAAAGGCGAAAGATTGCGTGTGTCTCTTGCACGCCATTTTGTTCAGTAATCCAATAGTGGGGAAAAGATAAAAGTGAAAAAGATAAAAGGGGTGGTTTAATGGAATTAAACAGCGACGGGAGGGGGAGGGGGCGCGGCTCGGCCGGTGCCGTAAGCCGGACTTGTGGAATGTCTTTGTTGGGATTGCTTTATTATAATTTTGGCTCACGACTTAATTTTTTCTTTGTTTTTCTCGTGACGATTACAGGCGGCTTTCTTATTAAGCCGCGGTTTTACATTTCTTAACATTGTAAATCGCATTATGTAACATATTTCTTGGTGAGAAACTATCTTAGTACCTCTTTAACAGCGTATAATAACAGTCGCAGTAAAATATAATTGTGGGTTGTTCAACAGTAAACGATACATAATAGCTAAATAACAAAACAGGTGGTTAACATATTATTCGATTAGTGCTTTCGTTGTGTAGTAGGCAATCAAATAATATATTTTTAATAATGTTCAGGGTATAGCCTGGGTGTAATAAAATAAGTAAGTTGGTATTTATTCTCAGTGGATGGTGGGTTAACTGCTCGGCGGCCGGCGATTAGTAGGTCGATTAGCAGGCGGCCAAGATGCGGCCGCTCTGTCGATATTCGATTATTTACGCAGGGCTGGCAAATAGGGAGCTATTTTTTATTTATAATTTTATCGATAGAGTGCACCCCAAGGCATATTAAATTTACGCTCATTCTGGTTTGATAATTTTAATTCAATATTATGTATATTTTATCAGAACTAAATCTTCACTATTCTTCGAAATTAATAAGGCATTCTACATAGTATATTTACGTTAATAAACATTATTTAACAAGACGATTACATATGCTTACAACAACAACAGCACATTCCAAAATACGTAGGTCGGTAGGTCCTGGCATTGTTAATTACAAAATCAATCAGTCCGAATTGTACTCTCAATTCAAGGAGTAACAATCGATAGCGTAATAATTGCGTGGATAGCTCATTAGTGGAAGAGCAGTAGCGTCGGGCTAGTAACGCGTCATTTGCACAAATTGCTCGGGAACTATTGCGATTAGTGCAAATTGCTCGGTTTGCCAAATTGCTGGATCTATGGACCTTTGAGTGGAAGGATGCTCCGAAACTAACCCTGTGATAAATTAATTGCTAACACCAACATTAATCGCGTCTAACAAAAATAATTTAGGGCTAAAATATCAATTAATTCTCAAACTGTAAATATTTTAGCACGCGCGTTATTCGCATTAATTAATTTGTTCCATATTTTCTACTATTTAACACTGGTATTATAAAGTTATTGACGACGACGTATAAATCGGCAGTGGAATATGCCAACGAAAAACGTTATAATACTCATCGCAGCGAAACGCGTCGGCGTCGTCTAAATAATAATTAATAATAAATAACCAGCTTATTATTGTCCCACTGCAGGGCAAAGGTCATTCACGAGGATTGATCACCACGCTTGTTCAAGGCGGATTAGCGATTAGAGACTTAAAAAATTCTACGGTTTCTTCTTCTTAAGAAAAAAACGTTGCCCCACACTAATAATTTTTCCTGTACTGTGGGTGCGTTTACAAACATAATCATAAACTAACATACACAAATAGTCAGACCTGAAACAACTATCTGTAGTCCACACAAATATTTGTTTCGTGCGGGAATTGAACCCGCTGCACGCAGCGTAGCAGCCAATCGCTCACCCACTGCGCCAACTGTGCCGACATTAATAAATCCATGTTTCTTTAACTTAGAGATAAACTTACATAATAATATATACTTGCATACGTATTAAAAACAATTAAAAAAGTCTTATTAGTACGTGCCCCAGTATCGAACCCTCAATATCATGCACGAGAAGCGTATCTTATCACTGGGCCATCAGGAAGAATTAAAATTGTATTAAAGTAATTATCGGTTGTGGAACAACCCTGGGATGCACCTGTCTCGATCGCTCAGCGCCAATGCGCCAACATCTGTCGAGGGCATGCACTTTTTATTTCATTCCTTCTTGTTTTCCCTTCCTAATTGCATAGCAACAGTGGATCCCAAAGAGTCACCGTATTACGATATTTGGCAATGTTTCACGACAGCGACTTTATTTCGGGAACATTTTGGCTGTCAAAAGACCTTATCTAATGTCTTGATCGGATTAATTATGTTATTTGCGAGAAGAAGGAAATATTTTTTTTGGAGAATTTGAGAATAAATTGAGTGTAACGTTTTATGTACGTACCTAATAGATTTAATCCTAGTATATAATATTATTATACTAGTATTATAAATGCGAAAGTTTTTGAGGATGGATGCATGTTTGTTGCTCTTTCACGCTTTAACGGCTGAACGGAATTAACTGAAATTTGGCACAGATATAGATATTAATCTAGCTTAACACATTTGATAATTTTATCCCGTTTTATGTTCCCGTGGAATAATAAACCAAATTTAATGCGGGCAAAGTCGCGGGCAGAAGCTATGTTCTTTCTGGAGTTAGCAACGTTTTGTAAGAGTTTCTAGACCAGTTTGAAGCAGGTAGTGTATTTATTATTGGAGTAACAAGACCACCTGTCTTGCATTAGTATCGTAACTGTTCTACAACTGCCGCCTCTTAAATGAAAGAGGTGTTTACAGCAATTCTTTATGATGGATTGCTATATTTATTCTTAAGTATATTTTGTTTTAAACTAAGAGCAGAGTTTTAGTCATCGTTCGTTTAGCTAGATTAATTTATTTAACACTTTTTTTGAAGTTGATTGATGTACGATTTGATATTAATAAAAACTTTTCTTTTTTCAGGTAAGACTCCGAAATTTATTTTAGTCGTTTAAACGAGGGAAACAGTTGCCGAAGAATGTAAGTAGAATAGAAAGTAAATAACTATCTGCGATCGTCGGAATATCCACTTCATAAAATAATTAATATTCTATTATTATTAGCTTTACAAAAACAACAGCGTAGTGTTTCGAACATTCAGAATATTCTCAAGTGAAAAGTTCGCTTCAATATTTACAGTTAGTTATTTCAATAATTACATTTATCGCCCACAGCGAAACATTTTTAGTCGAATTTATCCGAACAAAATTCACAATATTGCGAAATGTACTCGCTTTTTACTGATGAAGCAAATTTAATATTCGGCCGAGACGGCTGTTATGATGGCAGAGGGGGCATCAGAGGGGAGCCGCTGCTTCCGAGGAAAATGGTTTTCTTCTACGGCCCTGTGTATCAATCATTGTCTTTTTCATTTTATCCATCTACATCTCGTTTTGTTTTATTTTACACCTGCTATTAAGTATTATTGTTCAAAAACAGACAAGACCCGCAAAAGCCGCTTAACTTGCCCACCAAAACAGTCTATGAATTATGACCGTGTTTTTTTAATTGTGGCGTTCTGGACCGCAGGAATAAACGTTCTTACACGTATAATTTAAATGTGAAAGGTTTGCTTGTTCATTATTTTTATCGTCAACCTGTTGTATTTGTATTCCCTGTTTTTCTGTTCCAGATAGTATAGCTCGTAACTCACTACTTGCCCCGTTTCTTGGAATCCCTAATAATAATTTATTTTCCCTAATTGCGTAATTCGCGTTAATCCCGGTGAGGAATTTAATTTAGGAAGTCAAGTGTAGGTATTGTTCTCTTTTTTGTTTGCAAGTTTATTTATTTTTCATTTATCTAATATCATTAATTATGTCAAGATTGTTTGTAATCGTACGCCATGATTTTTTTATCGTGATTAATTAAAAAAAGAAGCAGAAATTTTTAAATTGGAACGTGGAGTTGCCGAAATCGGAAATTGAATAAAGAACAAAGTGACGTTCGGAAATTACCTCGAAGAGCAGTTGAATTCGGTTTGAGCAACTCAGGATCCATGACCGGAATTGCGTCAATTGGTCGAGTTTCTTAGAAGTTTATGTAACCGGAACGCAACACTGCACGTATTTAGGTTTAACATTCAGTTCAGGTAACCAGCGTACTTTGCGCTTAGGATCTATCTAAATATAATCCTAGAGATAGTCCATCTATTATTACGTTTACTTTAGCGGAATTTCTCGCGACATTTTAACAAATAAATAAACAGAGCGGCAAATATTTTTAGTATGAAATGCGAATGGATGTCATAATCGCAATAAAACTAATATCGTACGGCATACATTTTGTTGAGTATTGAATAAATCTATTTCATATCTCAATATACATAGCCAAACCTTTCACCAGTCGCCTTTATATGCTTACATCTGATCTATTTCTAATATTGTAGAGGCGCGGGTGACAGCGTACAAGTATGCCGGAGCATCGGGGTGTAGTGTTCAATCGATACGCGGCACACCCGATCGTTTTTCGTACAACATGTGAGCTGGATTACCCTCCATAACGTCTTGATGTCGGACATCTGCCGCGTGCCCGGACGGCCCCGACCACATGTTTTTATCGGCCGTTTTTTAACTTACGATTTCCGAATTGACAGATTCGATTCGACATTTTTATTTGGAATAGAGCCGCCTCGGACTTGGGAGTTCTTTTTTAAGTTAACAGCTGCCGTAATGTGGCGTGGAATTGTTTCTTTTGACCCTCTAAATTAAGGTTTTGTTTTAGAAACTGAACTGTCTCGAATAGGTTTTTTCTATAAACTGTATTAACAGTCGCTCTTACTGTTAACTTTTTTATATAAACATTGCAACTCTCTCAGAATTGCTCCAATCTCGTGGGTGCCTTTATAAACTCACAAATACAAACAACCGGACCCGGAACAAGTAGGTACCTGAAGGCTATACAAATATTTGATCCGTGCGGAAATCGAACCCGCGACACGCAGTGCAGCATCCAGTAGCTCAGCCACTATTACACCAACATGTCGTTAAACAACAACATATTTTTGATTCACCATTGATTCACTAAATTACATGAAAACAAAAGGGAATGAAACTCTGGTTATTGTTATTTTGATGAATAATAAACAGGTTATAAATAAATTTTACGAACTATTGTTCTAAAACGTGCCAGTACTAACAGTGCTAAATAGCGGGCGACACGTTGGACCGTGAGATTATACCTGTTATTATGCACAGTGTAAATGCAATTATGTCGAATGATATACGATTGTGAGTGGCACGAAACCGGTGCGTAGAAGTTCCGCATACACTGCTTGTAACGTTACGACCACGATGCGTTTATAATGGGAAAATAGACCCGGTTTTGAATGGCCCCGTTAGTTGGACTTGTACGTTTTTTTGCTACAGTTTTGTGTTAAAGTGCTCCTTGGTGTACTGATGTTGGAATAAATGTGTACTGTCATGCAGGGTTTGGTTTTTGTACACTTACAAAACGAAAAGGTTAAGGTATTTTTGAAGGTCGATGGCAACATCACATAGGAGTTGTTCGAAATGAAATTTTTATTACGTTTCAAAATTTTAATTAGACTAATACACGATGCAAAGAAATAGTTACCTAGAGGTGCTTATTTTTACTGTTCTCCGACTGTACAAGTACAAAAGGATGCATGAAAACAAAATTGGCTTTTAAAAGGGGCCTAACTGCACGAAGAGTCAACATTGTGCTAAATTACTCTTTTTTTTTTCAAATAGGCCACATTTTTTGTATGAATACCACATTTTTTCCCTGGCTCTTGCGCAGTGTCTTCACGGACATTACTACATTACTCACGTTATAAAAAAAAAAAATATAATGTATAAGATTAATTTTTCTTTTTATCTACTTCCCAAATACTGGCGCCTTTTAGACATTTATCAAACCAAATGTGCTGTTATAAAAATAAATTCTTGAATTTTCTAAAACATAGAATCAATGGCTACAAGCGGTTATCCGAATAATCTTAAACAGATTTCCTGCAATAAATAACGAAAGTCTGTACATTAACATTGAGAATTCCGACAATATAATTTTAGGATATTCGATACCTATTTGTTATCTTTACATAGTATAAAACAAAGTCGCTTCCTGCCGTCTTCTGTACGCTTAGATTTTTTAAATTACGCAACCGATTTTAACTGCAAAGACGTAACTGACGCAGGTGACTCCAGGAGGTATATAATAGCTAGTAGTATTATAATTCCTGTTAACAATTTTATTCTGTAAAGAATTGTATCCCTTTAATTTGGTTATTGCAATAAATAAATACAACATTGAACTTCTTTTCTAAAATCCACTGGCCGTCGTGATTTCTACACATCTTATGATAATAACATAAAATCACGACGATCCGCAAACGTTATAATAGCGTAAAATATAAATGTTAACCGCAATAAAATATTATTTTAATTCACCATACATTACCCGTTTTGTTAATACTTTATGTAATAGAAATATCATGCGCAGCATTGGTCAGCGAAAAGCAACTCGCAGCCGACGTTCAAAATCTGGACAACGTCCAACAGTGCTCAGGTGCGAGAAAAAACATTTTAATGATATTTATTACACCTTTTAAAACAATTTCGAGTGAAAATTAGGATAATTTATGACATTTTTGTATGCGCCATGCATATATGTTATTTTCCATGAAAACATGTAAACATTTCATTGTGATTGGCGCATCGCATACCAAGGGATTATTTGGTGCGTACAAACTGACACGATAATTTATTCGTATAAACAATTTATCCCTTCACTCCCGTCTTAGAATATCCACGAGTCTTAACACACTTGGGTACGTACGTAATATTAATTTAGAACTTTAACCTACTTTTACTGAATAACAAGGATCGTGCGAAGCTTATTTCTTTTAAAACCAGCTGGAGTTTTACCGATGTCCCGTCGAAGCTATGCCAACCTCGTTTTGTAAGCTCTTCTTTCTTTCATTTTTAGATTCAGAACTGTCCAATTCAATTTTATAATCTGGTTCTGTAGTGTCCATATTTGGAAGGTATATACTCGTACTTGCAAATTTTTCTTCTGTTAACCGCGCTTTTTATGTTTAGAGGGTACAGTTTTTTACTTTTTTGTCGTGTGCTAGTAAAAATGACCAAACATTGCTAAAATATTCTTTAAATAATTCGTTTTTGAAAATATTTTCCCGTTACTCCATTTTAATTTACAAGTGATCCCTCTAATATCATAAAAGTAATACTTCGTTTACCTTCCTGAATTTCAATGTCGGTCGCCGTCGGAAGGAAAACTGGGCTTACAGCTTTTAATGGAAAGAAATTACTTAAGAGAAAATAATATTATTTTGACACTGACAAAAAGTAAAAAATCCAAATATTTCTGAATGTATTTCTTTGAGGAAAAATATTATGTCGCTGTATCTGCATCTTGTTCGGAACAGAGTGAATTTGACGCGACCGACGGCTATAAAAAGTTACGATTTAACTTAAACAAGATGAAATTTTCCCTGTAATGTCACTTCTCAGGCTAATATAACTAGGGCCTGTCCCAACTTGTTTCAAGAAAGACAGATTTTTAGATAAGGTTGGCAACTTTTTAATGGCTACTGAATCTGTTTTCTTTTTCCTCGTATTATTAAGTACTTTTGTGTCTGACCTCTAATTAGGGTGGGGAAATTATATGGACTCCAACCACAAGATTGAAGGATAAAGGCAGAATAATGTCTATACCTAGTAGGGGTGCTTGTTTGTCAAGTTTGAGGAACTCTAAAGCCGAGCTTGGTGGGATTAAACTATTTGAGAGCTTATTGTAGTAAGCGCATGGGAGCGACAAGTCTAAACACGCTCTATCTGCAGTATTTCAGGGAATTAGCCGAGTAGGTAGTCGGAATTTTTGTAATTCTTTGAAATCACTGCGAGCATGTGCTCTGTAGTTTGTGCGGTGTGTGAATTCAGTTAATCTTCTTTTCCACGTCTATGTGATCTTTTGTGTAGCTACGGGAGTATTTGAAATAAATGCTCTTTTCGATCTTATTGTAGAAACCAATGTTTTGACCAGGGTAAGAAGCAATGTATTTACACTTTTTGTTGGTCTGATCCAGATGGAGTGTTTCACCAAATCACAAATGTATCTAGTTCAGGCCAACATACGTCCTTTTACCTTGGTAAATATTACTTTTACACAAAACACCGGTGTTAGTTACCATTACCATAACTCAACATTACGAGAAACAAGACAGTCAAATTGGCTAAGTAAATAACACCGTGAGCTGTTTGACAAATTGTACGTTGGTCCTGGCCGTTGGGGCCAACATCCAAGTGTTTGCGGCCAAAACCCTTGTGCATGCTGAACATAAGTTCGCTATTCTCACGTATGTTGAAACTGAAAGTTATATTCACATAGTGTTCGTATGTAGTCAGTCGTTCGCAGCCACCGTTGTTTGTAAACGCTGCGCTGCAAACTAACTAGTGGTTGCTGTTTGTCGAGGTTTTTCCGTAAACAATGTCGATGAATTTTGCGCTTCATTTTACGATTTCTCATTGTGAATCAAAAATAAAAATAATATCAGAGCATATTTGAGATTTCTCTTGATCAAAAACGTTATGAATATGTAGATTATATTTGACAGTTCGTAATAAAATTGTGCAAATTCTGCGTCCCCATTTTAAACTCCCGATACTGTGTTTATTACAGTGTCATGATTTCATGATCATAAAATTTATATTTCCATCGGTCGTCAATCATCGCTAGTCAAAACATTCCACGCAGTTCTTTATTACAAAATTAATTTCTAATTCTAAATAAAATGGGAAACGCGAGAGATGAAGGAAATTCTACCTTAAAGCTAATTTAATTAAAATTTTTGTTTGTTCGTTTAGTGAAATATTATTCCAATATAAAACGTAATTAAAAGCGTCCATCATTCTTGTTATATAAATCCTGGAAGTATCTTTTGTCTCTTAAATAAAATTAAAGGTTTTAAGTTTTGGAGATAAAGTCCTTCAACTTTCCTTGGCAGTGAAATAAAAAAGCTCTCTTGATAAAATAGTCAAATGGATTTGTCTGCCTTGGGTAATTAATATTGGCTTTTTCAGGTTTCACTTTCCAACTTAATAACTTTTTTTCTCCCTTAGTATTTTATTTATATAATTATGTGGATATCGATCGAATCATAGTTCGTGTTATAACAGTCAAAGCAAAACTTATATTATCATATGAACAAAAATCGTTAACTCGTCAAATTCGAGTATGACTAAAGGTTCGCTACCATTCCATTGTGAGAATATTTTTATTTATCGTATAAATATTTATCGATAAGTTTGGTGTCGCAGCCGGTGCATACATCACTAGTGGGCCGGTGTTTCCCACGGCCCGGTTCTAATGAGCCGTGTTGTGTTGAGTAACAGAGGTGAAGGGGGACGCAGGGGAAGGGGGGAGAGGCTTTTTGAATAACTAACTATTCGCCAGCGTCAAATAGATAATTAGGCGTGATTTTTTTTGTCTTGCTTCTTTTGAGTCTTTGGTCTTTTAAGCGTGGAAGACCATTTTGTGCTGATCAACGTCTTTGTATGACTGTAGCTCCTAAATTAGTGTAAGCCATGTAAGGTCGTATTCTTGTTGGACGGTAGAAACCTACAAGATGTTCGTGGAATTTCAAAAGCACAAAAGCGTAAAGTGGTTGTCATAAAGATTGCCCAAAATGAAATAGCTACATACGAATGTCCTACGTCGAAACTTAATATTTCTCAAAATATATTTTCTTTTAAAACAGAAATAACAGTAACCAGTCGCGTCTGCTTATTCATCGCGTCAAGTTCGCTTGAATAGAACCCATCGTCATTAAAGACACTCTGACCGTTACAAATTACATTGTTCAAGAAATACCTTAAAAATGTCAACCGGAAAAGCGACCATAAAAGCACCACATTGCGAAATAAAGCAAAACAAGTGCGTCCTTTGTTTGGCCGGGGCATGTTGACTGTTCCTTATCCACTATCGCCTGAACTAGAACTCTGCCGTACAACGACCTGACTTTACTATGGTAACTCGCTCCACAATCCCATTTGACAACGTTTCGAGCGACGCAGAAATAAAGCTTTGAACCCATAAAATTTTATCAAATAGCATCCTGCAGCAGCTGCTGTCTGCTAGCCTCTTCTGGGTACTGGTTCCGAATTTTATTTGCAGCTCTATTCATGATGGTCGTTAAATCAGTAATTAAACAGCGATATTTAAATTTTGTGTCGTACTTAATCTTGATTGTCTTCAGACTTAATAAAATATCTAGGTAACCTGGATAGTTTTATGTGAGGTTTTACCCATCTGCAATTTATTCAAATGATTTGAATACAATGAATGGGTTCTTTGCTTAAAATTTCTGCTACAAAGGACATTTCATCAACATTATGAATTGTGAGCAGTTTGGGGTTTACAATTGTTAGTTCGAGTGTAAAGTCAGAAGCCGTACAATAGTAATGGTCATCGTAACTTTCTCGACCATTGTTCGTTCTTGCCGAGGCTATGTCGTTGAAGTGATTACGCGCATCTTTTTTCTTTTTCTCAGCTCCATTTGATGCATTACGGCTGAAAAAGAAACATTATGAAAGAGTATTTGATTTACCGAGACCGTTTTTAGCCAACTGTTTGCGAAACGAAGAATTGCATGAAATTGTAGAATAACAGCTTTTACGATGTTTTATTAGTTGGAAAGTTTGGAGAGGTCTTTAAATTCGTCAATAAAGTATTGTGCTAAAATAATCGCTAACAAGGCACAGCTAATAGCTTTGATAGGCTAAATCTAGCGGCTGATTGGTTCGACGCTCAGTAGCCAATACTTACAATAAATGGCCGTTGAACTGTTGCAACGACTATATAAAAGATTCGAATAACAATAAACAGTTTAGAAAGTGCTCTAATGATTGATGTGGTCCTCTTTTTTTGAGATGGCAAGATGTTGAAACTTGTTCCACTGAGACGTACTCGAGTGCCCCGGAGCATGACTATTAGAGGTGGTTATTATTCCACCTTGGTACTGGTGCCCGTAACATCGAGATACAATGATAGTAATGTCATGTAATTGTGACTAGTAGGACAAGCCATGGTAAATATTATGGTATGCGCGCATTTGAAATTCTTGTTTTGTACTTTTGTTTTGACCAAGGTTGTTGATTATGAAATAGGTACAAAGCAACCTACCAAATATTGCTTATAGTCGCAATTTCGCATGACTCCTATACATACGTCCCAAAATAATGATGTAAATTCAGAACGCATCTAATGCTCTAGGTCTTAACATTATTAACTTACTAATATAAGGCAGATTAGGGACAGACATGAAACGGTAGTTAGTTGAAATATGAAGCAGTTACACGAATACACGATTTACTCACTCAAATCTTGTATGTCGTAGCAGTTAAAGTCTTGGACCGTGTCAGCAACGTTCCCCAGTACACTCTACACCTCGTACCGTCATTTTGCTCTAATGGTCTTGGCTGACGCATGTAACGCATAGAAAACGATCTAAATCCACAACATTCACACACGCTATTCCCTTCCGTATTCCAACGCACCAAAATATATTTTAGCATAACAGAAAATTTAATAATTATACCCTTATGTGGTTGAATGTACGTGCAGGTACGCCAGTTTAGCCAAGTTAAGACTTGCGACGCACTGTTTAGCTTATTCAGATTTGAATATCATTCACGTCTTTCCAACCGCGCAGCGTTGAAATAAATCTTGATAAAACTAACTCAATCTTGTAAAGGGAAGTTGTTTATGTAAACGGTCGTTGTTAATTTATTATTTTTGTATTTAGTGATTGAATTACGATACCAATAAACGTTTAGACATTAATTAATACGGGTGATAAATAACTTATTTAATTGCTGTAGATCGGTTTGTCTAGTTTGTTAGCTTAAGCTGGTTAATGTCCATTCATCACACCTACCTGCCTAAAGGTTCAGTTGAAAACCAGCGTTAGGTACGAGTGGTCTGGCACTTTTGTATACAATAAAATTCATTTTAATTGTATAACCTTTTCATTATTTTTGTAAGTATCTTATATTTGACCCTGTGTTAAATAAACATTTCTTTTTTTCTCGTTCTTCTTTAATATAAATTAAGATGTTGTATGGAAATTCGAGTTGAAAATTTCAATGCATTGCTTACCCGTACAGCGCAGACTATTCAACCAACGTCTTCAAGATCTTGGCTTTTATTACAGGAGTCGTGTTCCAAATCAGAGTTATGCTGCGCTCGAGCTCACCTTACTTACTTACCCGTATTTCCAATAGCGAAAGGGGATTAGAATTCCGATACCATTTCTCTTATAACTAAATCTCTTTGCAGACATGTACGATAATCTGCTGATTTTATGAGATCGGGAGGTAAACTAATATTATTTTAATGAATAGGGTATGTAGGCGTGTAAAACCTAGAGCCGGTCATTGTAGCGATGTATGGGGCCTTCGCCCAGCATTGACTGATTATGATTATATTGAACACACCAAAAAGGCACTCTCATTTTTAAAATATAAAAATAATATTGATTTGGCACAGCGCAGGAACACGGTTTCAAGACAGACGTGATTTTTTAAATCAAAATTAGGTGTCTCGTCATAGTGCTGTTACCTAAAATAAATAAAAAAACATAATTTAAAAGTTATGCCATCGCATCCTCGTAACTTAACCGACACGAGCCCAGAGTTTTGTAAAGCCTAGTGCTCATTAAAAAGGCTTGTAAACTAATTTTACACCACAGCGCGACCAAGGTCTCTAAGCCCATTACACAAATTCAACATTTACTTAGTAGCTAATTTATTTAAATACCTAATTACTTGCGTCGTGAGAGGCAGCCGTGACTCTTCAGATTTGCCAACATTCCGTCAAACCTTAACCAAGTATTCAGGCTGGCTGGTGCCCTCAGAGTTCCCTTATTGTAAGGTGAATTCCGTTAACGACCGTGACTCGTTGTTTTATTGTTCTTTCGCCTGATAATGACTGATGACTTTCTCTCCGTGTCTTTGTTCGAAGTTGACACTGACGTGAAAATGTAATCATGGTGCGGCGTTCTGCCCAAGCCGCGGCGGATGTAAACAATGAAAAATTGTATTGAAGTTATACAGGACGCGGCAATTAATATCGCGACAGATATTTATAACTTGCGGGAATTCATTTCGGGTAGTTGAAGTCATGTTGTTCGTTGTAAAGGTCATGCTGTTGTTCTATGTGACGCAGCTACCTACAATAATTCATAAAGCTGTTCAATAACTTGTATTTTCTCTGCTTGTTATGTTTCAAGTGAGTTGTAGACTTTTACTTAGAGCTCGTTTGTTTGTTGCTTCATACAGATTGTGAGATATCTCGCCTTAAATAACTCATGTTTATCTTTAACTGCGTCTCTTGGCAGTTGGGACGCAAGACAGTTAGTATGAAAAGTAGCAAAATTAAAGAAACGGTACTTCGTGATGCGTGCACATTTAATATGTGCGTAACTGTTATAAGCCAGCCAGCGCATGTCGCTTTATTTACGCTTCGCGGCGTGCGCAAGCGCTCTCTGTGAATTCTGCGTACTTTACTCACTATTCCAATTTAGTATAAATTTCCAAGATTTAATAAAAACGTCTTTCCAAATTCCGGCTTTAACAAGAAAAATATGATTCAGTACCTCGTGTGAGTTATTTTACTGTCGGTTAATTGGGTTTTACCAAATTAAAATCTTCATATCACGATTTAATCTTAATTATCTACACAGAAATGAGATATCGCTATTTTTACAGCGTTTTTATGTATTATTCCGGCCAATTTCCTTTTTAATTATTTGTGTCTGGACTTTAGCCAGCCGGTGTGAAGGATTAAGGAGTGAGGAAAATTGTTCTCCCAAAATATGGTGGATGGTTTAATTTACTACATACTTCGCATTTACACGCCGCTTTAATAACACTGTTAAGTGAACACTTTGAAGATCCCTTTGATACTCTAGAGCTTATGATTTATTATTCAACAGCTCGACGAATTATTCAATTTCTATGATCCCGTTTTGTTTTTGAAACTTTTATTCATCTGGGTTTGAAATGCTTTAATCTATTTTTGAAACTACTGTCTTTAGTTCTATCTGTTTTTAAATGTTGTATTTTCCTCTTCACAAACGTTAATTATAATTTAAATCTGTAATTTTCCTTATGAAAGGTTTCCAATTCGATGTTACAAATCAATTAAACCTACTTTCCCAACAACTTAGTTTCTAGATGGTACGAAATTAATTCATCGAAAACCAAATAATCAATTTGACCGGAATAGAACAAATAAAAAAGTCAGTGCTCCAATTTTTTACAAGACTCGCAATTTCGCAACTGAAACCGTGTAAAAGTAGGTAAAGACGTCTCGGTTGAGAATAGAGAGATTAGTTGAAGGAGTAACGGGACTGTGCAATGACAAAAACAGTACCAATTAACTTTTTTCTTTTTGAACTTCAGACACAAGTATCTCCAATCGCTCGGAGCATTCCGTCCGAGAGAGCGTCTTTAGTCGTGCGATTTGCTCTCGATAGGATAGAGATCGATTCGCTTTGCTCGTTTTATTCCGATTTAAATTGTATCGATGCTAGAGGCGATTAAGGCTTCCGTGCTTGTAATACTGAATGCACTGAGAAAAGAAAATTAGTTGTAGAAAACAACATTAGTGAGTATTGTGGATGCAGTGTACTTACGAGTATTGGTAGTAGGTGATCTGACATTTACGCAAATTATCGCACGATCAAATATTTAATTATTTACTCGATTTATCCATTCCAGTTGAGCACTCTCGTTCACATACGAATTACAAAATAATTCTGTGTGTATTGAAATATCATTGCAATGGCAGCGTGTCAATACGAAGTTGGACGGACGCACAGAAAATGAATTCGGCTTTTGCGGGCGACAAATGAAAAATTTACAGCCGTTTATTTGGTGATATTGGGGATTTCAACGGCTATCGTTCGTACCTACCTATGAAAGAAGCGCCAACGTAATTGAATTCCATTTGGTGTCGAATATACCGATAAATCGACCACAATGTGCAATATTTTCTCTTGATTTCATATGAAATTACTCTGCGTGAAATAATTATGTAATTAAATAACCGTAAATAAAACAGGAACCCATCCGAATTTAAGGTTCTGTCTTCAAGACTGAATTAAGCTAATAAGACATTTGAACGAACTCCTAAAACGACTCGTAACTACCCTAAAATACGTAACTCTTGAACGTGGCTGTTTAACGCAAAGTCTAGTTGTAACCATAAACTTACTTTCAGTCGTTAACCTGATCGTAGTACAATATAAACAAAACTACTCAAATAAAACAACCACTAAGGATGCCTCACGTATACAAAAACACAGGTTTTTTTTTTCATGTGTTTCTCACACACCCCTTAAGATAAAGTCGTCGACTTCCGTTCAAAGTTAAACAATATGTCAATCTACGCTTAGGAGCGCGGTGAGGCACTGGCTCTTAAACGTCTTCCGAACTATTAGGGAGTTCTAAAATGACGCTTCCAGCCGAATGGTTCATGTTTTTTCACGGCTACAGTGTGTGTTTAGATATCGGATTGATGGATGTGGCATAGTAGGCTAAAAGAATTTGTAAGTATAAAATAAAATACGAATTGAATGGAATGTCGAGAACGCTGTTGGTTTGCAATCTTTTACTCAGTTTTATACAAAATAAGTAACAATTATCACCTAGTTATTGATAATTATCAATTGATAAAGGATTTCCTACACATATCAATGGAAGTTATTAACGAGTGCAAGAAGTGAACCGACATAAATAAAAGTAAATAAATCATTCTGACATAATTCGTCCCCGTTTGTCACGAATTTCTTTACAGAAAAAGTTAATATCCAACGATTAAGCAATAAGCACGTTTCGAGCGCCATTTTAGCTTTCAAACCGCGAACAATGTAGTTTACAGTTCACGACGCAGATGTTTAAAAAGAATCAACAGTTAACAACATCGTAAAAAAGGTCGGGCGTAAACAGCTAGCTGCTACCGTTGAAGTTTTACAGTCACTCTTGTTTCCTAATTTTTTTTTCTTCCCCCTCTTCGCACTTAACTGTAACTATAACCGAAGACCTGTAAAACGACGTATCTGCAACATTGACGTTTGTTTTATTTTCACCTTAAAACATTTACTTGGAAAGCACGTAAAGACGTTGGTCCCGGCTGTCGATGACCAAAAGTCTGATAACCAGTTAAGACTGGTTATGCGATAGCCATTAGTAAGCCAAAGGGTTGCCTAGTAACTGGGTTGAGGAGATCAGATAGGCAGTCGCTCCATGTAAAATATTGGTTGCATTCGGCTAGACTGAAAGCCGACCCCAACATAGTTGGAGAAAGGCTAGGCAGGTGATGACTTTCATCAAATGGAAATATAACCTCGCACTCGGTAAACAGAGAAGTGATAACTAAAACCATAAAACTAACGCAAAAAAATAGTAAATGCATCTCCCATAAATATTAATGAAGAGAGCTTAAAGATTTTCGCGTCATTACTCCAAAATTTACATTTAAATATACGTAAAAACGAATGGATAAAGACAAGTCTGCTTCGCGCTAACGTATCTCGTTACTTTGTTTTAGTACAGCACAGTCAGATAAAAATGAATCTAATCAGTTTGAGTGCACTACATAAAATATATCTGGGAACCATCACTGAATTAAAATGTTGCAGTATTTTCGGGTCCAATTTAACAATTGCGACAGAACAAAATTATTATAACCCTGAACCGATTATAACTATAAATTTATTTATACATAGAATGTTGTAAATATTTAGGGCAGATAGCAACCACACGTTATTTTAATCTACATTCTACGATAATATTATAAAAAAAGAAATTTTATGGGATTGTTTCGAGGGGTGAAAGGCTATTTGTTTTAAGCGACATTTTGGGCGATATTGAGTTATATACATATTCGGAATCAGCGAATTTTTCTGCGTCGAATGAGCCCGGTTTCGTACAATTCTGAGCACTTTTATGGCGCTTAAAACAATGCAATTTTAGTGCATGATTCTCAAACTTGATGTATGATCCGACATCAAATTTGCCATATTTTTTTAGTATTTCATTTAAGCTGTACACATAAACAGAGAATCGGGGCATAAGCCGTTATTCTCGTCCTAAAATTTCAGTTCGATGGCAGATAAATCGTTTTTCGATATGGCTAACTTTAGATGAAAAGTCCCTTCATACATTTTGCTTACGACTACTTACACTATGCAATGTCGCTTCAACCAATTTGCCGTCAGCCAAATTCATTAAGACATATCGGTTCAACCCTTTTCGCTGCAACTGTTTTGCACTCTGTTTGGAGCTTCAAACAATATTTCTGTTCTCAAAACTGGGTTCCTTAGTCGCTTGGACAGTTTATCAGTATTCACATTTTATAAATACGTCACTTAAGATAAATCTAATACCAAGTGATTAGATTAAAATATTTTTTTCCTGTATCATAATAATAAATAGTTTGTCTTTTAAACCATCCAATTTTAATACGACAATAACAATCTATGTAATTTAAAACAAATAAAAGTTGACATAGTTTTCGTAAACCGAAGCAGTATTAGTACTGTCCCGCCCCGCGCAGGCGCATCAGTCAGTCGTGATAATGTGGAGGAGAGAGACAGGACGCGTTTTGTTGTACTTAGTTTGGGATAAAACCGAATAGAATAAACTTTTTTTTTTTTTAGAGTTGGGAAATCATCAAATGACCCCCCCCCCGTCCTGGGCGGTGCGGGAGGGAGTGTCAGACTTTTACTGACTAAAAACCATCTATGTTCCTTCGTGTGCCCTTTGCGTTCCGTGGGCGCGGTATCTTTTTCGAACAACCCGCAGCCCCGGCAGGAATTTGGCCCTTAGTGGCCCCTTCCAGTGGCTGACACCTCTGTGCGCGGAACATTAACGCGCCGTCGACACGGTCTGTCGTTAGTTAATAACGTACGGACGGTGAGCTACCCATTGCTCACCGCTCACAGACCGTGTCTACGGTATCCACCTGCGGGAGGCGCTATGGTGCCGTTATTGGCAAACCATTGCGCCGGTAGACGCGGCATCAGCGGCGGCTGCGGCGGTGGCGGCGGTGGCGGCAGTGCGGGGCCTTCCCCCGGCCCTGGCGGGTACGGCGCAGGCCTTGCCCCCAGCCCGGTGATCGGCCGGCTTGTTAGCCCCGCGCACATACATGCGTCGCAGTGCGGCGGGGCATCACAAGCCGCGGCGTTGTGACCGGGCTGACCGCAGCGGAAACATAGGGCGCTGCGGTCCACCTCCGAGGCGCACCGACATGCCACGTGCTTCCCCACGTGGCAACGGTAGCACCTCAGGGGCCTGGGCTCGAGCAGTCTAACCTGCGCCGATACCCAGCCCACCAGTAAACGCCCCGCCCCAACGATGGCTTTAGCCGCCGCCACCGGGCAGCTGACCATGATGGTCTGCATACCCGTGCGTTCCGGGCGGATGGTGCCTGCCCTCACCTCCTCGGCAAGGTATCCAACCGTCTTTTCGACGGCGGCTACCACCTTCTCCGTGGTGACGGAGTCGTCCAGACCCAGGATGCGCAGGTCTGCGCATCTGACGGGCCTGGACACTCGGGCCACGTCCGCATCCAGGGACGCTCTGAGCCTCTCTGCTAGAGCGTCTGCAGACGGGCCGCTGGTGGCACCGGGGACCTCCAACATCGTGGCCCCCGTTGCCGTCACGATGCCTTTCAGGACGGAAAACCGTGCCTGGAAGGCCGCCAGCTCCAGCTGAACCAGGTTAAGCACCTGGTAATCCACTGGCTCGGGCTGGGTTCCCCGGCTCCCCGCCTTGGGCGCCTGGCGGGAGCCGGACCTGAGGAGCTCAGCCAGGTCGGAGTCTCCTATTCTCCTCTATGAGGAGCTCCATTGTGGCTGACAGACGAGCCACCTCCGCCTGAAGCTGCGGGACCTGGCCCGCAAACCTGGCCTCCGCAACCGCCGCAATAGTGGCCGAAGCCTCCTCCATGGCCCGAGACTTCGAGCCCTTCATCTTTTTTCGGGCTACGCTCGCGACCGCCTCCTTAACCGCCTCCATGAACCTGGACTTACGCTCCTCAGAGCTGCCAGGTGCACCTGCCTCGTTGCGTGATGTGTCCGGCTGGACCACATCGTCGCCACCAGTCTCGTTCAGGGACTGCCCTTCAGCGACAAGCGTCGCTGATCTCCTCCGGGGCAGTCACCCTCCCTGGGCCTCGCTCCTGGACCCCACCGCGACTGCTGGTGGGGATCTTGCAAGCCGAGGCAAACTCGCCTTCGGAGGACGCCTAGTCCTCCGGTCTGGGCCGCTTCCGGAAGAACTTCCCGGGCGGCCCAACCATCTTGCGGTGGGAGCTCCCTGAGCTACCCACGCTCACCACGCTAGGGGCCGAGTCGGACTCCGACCCGGCATCCCCCTTCCCTACTTCTATCCAACCAACCAACCAAGAAACAAGTGGTTCGCACTAGCGACTGATGTTCCATAGGAACGCCCGTCAGCCATACATCCCGTCACGGTGCGCCGCCGCTTGGGATTCGGGGTGACTTTTTATAGAGGTTTTCTACCTCGCGGTCCGGGCGGTTAAGCCAAGACCCTCGGTGCCAATCGAAGCCGCGAGACATGATCCACGACACTCCGATATGGGGTTACGATGTACGACGGTGACAGAGAAGAACCACCCTCCTCTCTGTCTGCTCGGTGGCAGGGTGAGTGCACGCCGAGCCCGTCCTCACTCCTCCGCTGTGCCCTCTGCTGATCAGAGGGACACGCGGAGAAACGCCCTCGGTCCGAATCAGACCCCGCCCGTCAGAATATTGGCCACGAGCAGTGACATTCCCCAAAGAATAGGAATCTCTTCCCATTCCTCAGGGAAGATCACTACCCGTGCCCGGAGTGCACCGGCCAGCTAGCTGCCGTTCCCTCAAGACGTGTCCGAAGGGACAAGCAGCCGACGACGGTACGCGTGGAAGTTTTCTGACCAGCACCCCAATAGAATAAACTTGTAAGTATAATTACTTTAATATTGTCATATTGTGTCTATAAATGAATAAATTAATTTGATTTGGATTTGGTAATAATGCTTACATTTATATCCATAATTTATGTTTTCTTTTTCGGCCATATCTCTATTTTGTAATAAGTAAATATTTTCCTTTCTTTTCAAAAACAAATAATTAAGTACTTGTTTGATTTACTGTACTGTATTTTTTTTATATAACGAAACTTACGATCTCATTAAGACTGAGTGTTAATTAAGTTAAAGATGTAATAAATAAAAAAAATCTAATTAACAGAACTTTTTTTTTATTCCTGACATAGTAATTATTCGCCCATATCAATACTACAAACTCTTAACTTACTATAAATCTGTCATTATTATCTTGTTTCAACAACCAAGTTATATAAACTCCTTTCGAAACCTGAGACATCAAACAACTCATTAAGAATGTTCATCGTTGCTTAAGCCAACTTGCCTGTATCGTTAACAAAACCCAAATGGTAGTTAAACAAAATAGCCTATTCCTATTATTATTGAGTAACGTCGATTCAATCATTTCGCCTTCTCCTGCATTAGTACTGTAAAGTCACTTAAACCATTTTGCCTGCTGCTGATGAGTGACAAAGTTGGAAGTTGAATCATTTTTCTTTACTCTAAAAATAAGGCGATACAGATCATTTTGTATTAAGCGACATTTATCTTGGAACTTATAACTGTTTTTTTCTTAAAAAATATACCAAAACATAAAGGGATTTTTTTGCAATAAAGATTTGCGATCCCCATTAAAGTGAGTGCAGTAGTTTTTTCATGACGATTTTTTTTCCAAATTTTGAATCTTTAAATGGCTCTCCTGTAAAGTTGGTGAAATGTCGCTTAAAACAAATAGCCTTTCACCCCTCGGTTTGTTGGAACTAAATCAATTTAATTTTTGTTCTTAACGACACTTTTTTCTTCAACCACCATTATATCTGTTGTTGGGTAATAGTTAATACTATTTTATGTTTTATTAATTTATTGTTTGGACGTACATTTTTATAAACAAATTATTAGGCGGTAACCGATGATGTAGAGGCAGAGATGGTGATGAAGCACATGGAATGTGAAATATGGAACCAAAGCATAACAAAGTCATTAATATTTATGAGATATAATTTAAAGATTACAGGTATATAAATTCAACAAATTGTATTCAAAATTAATGATCCAAGATTACAATAAACAAGACATAAAATATGGCTAACATGTGTAAATCGAAGCTCTTTAAGCTCTTTATCGTTTGTAGTTTATTAAACAAATTCAAAGTGTTCCGGGAAGTAATCTGACAGCAGCATGCATTGCAAATGCATTTCTACGACGAAAATGAGTAGGTACGTACAAACACATACATTCCATATTGTAATAGTTTCAACCTTAGAGCCTGACAGGCACGCTCTCAGCAATTTCATTAAATTACAAATTGAATGTCTTTACTAAGAATGTTAGTGATTCAGTGCAGTTGCGATTGCCAATACGTTTTGCGCATTCAGTGCGATAATCTAACACCGTTCTGCGATCAAATCCGTCACTGGAACATGACGGCATTGGTTGTAGATGTGAACTAATTTTATGAATTACTTGCATATGATTTCATAGGCAAGATTTCAAAGAATTGTCAAAATCGGACTACTCTAAAAAAAGTAACGCGTAGTCAAGTCATACGTATACATTAAAAAAATACGCGTCGACTTGACAAGCTCCTGCGTTTTTTCGTCGGTTAAAAATGTGTTCAAAGGATGATGAATAAAACTATTTTGAAATAAATCCTGTATTTACGAAAGAATAAAATCAATAAAATAAAAATATCACTGATATTTAGTTTTTCTGCCAGTGCAGTGGAAACAAGTGTTAAATAGAAAAGGCATTCCAAAATTTCGTGTCAGTCGCCATTGGCAAGCCATCTAGATAGGTACCTGGCACCGTTGCCACATCGGATAACTAAGTTAATTTTCTGGCAGAAGTGCCAACGTGTTTTCACTAAGTGATTATTACCCAAACCTAGTTACCATTTACTTTTAATATTATTAGCAGAAATCTATTTTTCGCTAATTTCAGTAATATTAAATTGCTGAAGTTTTTCTTATCTTGGACATCACTAACATCGGTAAAGGAAAACATCGCGAGGAAACCTGAACCTATAATTAATATACATAATCTGAAATTGTGAATCGCCTTGAGCAAGCGTGGTGATCAATACTCGTGCCTTCTCTGTATGAGAAGAGGCCTTTGCTCAGCAGTAAAACATTATTATTTCTGCAATAGTTCTCTTGCGATGAACTATGAATAATAAAATCTCGCTGTTCAATTTATGCAAATTGTAAAAGTTGACTTAAACAATGAGTTCTACCAGTTAGTTGAAGGTCGATTGGACTTTATTAATGATTTTATCTTTCCTTATCTATTAATTTATTTGCTTATCATGATAGTTTTAAACCAGATCATTAATTCTATGCTTCACACAGTGATTTGCCATAAAATATAATGAAAGCCTTAGTTTGACCTTTGTGATATTTAGAAACACAAAACCTTCTGTTGATTTTGCATTGGGTGCAGCTGTTACGGCTTGTGTTTGCGGTTTGATAATCACGTCGTCTCGGCAATGACAATGGTAAAATATTGTTATGCTCCTCGTCTCATTATCATCAAAGGGTACTTAAATAGTTCCCATAATCAATTGGTTCGCAATAAAACTAAACGTCCCACTCCGACCCACATGTTAAAATAAATCTGTCACCGTTGGCGTAAGGTGCGTGTAATTTACGGGCTTTGTGGATATGTGCGCGGGTGTAATGGCAATTGGTTCTTATCAAATAAGACTTGTATTAACATTGTATCAATCGCATATCTCCCACCGATCCGTATCCAAAACAAATAGCTCGCAAGGCTGCTGACATTGCCGTTCGCCAAATAAATAAAGACGATCAAAGCGTTCAGTTTTCTTTTGTAATAAATTGGTATGTTTACTGGGAGCCAGTTGGCGCAATTAGAGTATCACCTTCAACAATGTTACGTTTGGGGCTCTAATGACAGCTCATATTTTAACCAGACCTTGTTTTTGACTCACGTGGGAAGACATTAAGATTACAATTGTGGGTAATTAACCATGTTTTTTTGTTTCAGGTAATAAAACAATTTCATGATGATATGTAGAGCAGTGTTAGTGCCCTAGAGGTGAGTCATTTCCATGGTATTGAATTTTACTAGGGCGCTGTCGCCCGTTGTACTATGACATAAGTGCCGATTGTAAAATATTTTCTGAAATTTGATCCCTAGGGGAGCAGAATGGGGTAGAAAGTGCTCGCGGGCACGACCTCGGTATCGTACCTAGTTGTTTATAATTTTGATAGGTCGCTATTGCATGGGGAGTTCCTCGACCTTGTTTTGACATTTCTATCCTATTGATTTTCCTGTTGCGACAAAGCTGCAGGCCCTTTATCATTTTTATAGCTCCCGGAGGAGCACGGGCGTCGTGCGACTTTCTGTCCGTCCGCCCCTGGCACTTACTTATTTTTTTTTTATTACGGTTTCGTATGTCTACGACGATATTAATCTCTTTTCGTCAAATCTACTCTCGTTCACAATAAAAATATTCTCGTTTTTATAGGAGCTATTTATACTTGATCAAATGTTTTCTTTTGATGTAGTGTTATTTTCTCTGTGTTTTTTCGTTTATAAATCGGTTTACTAAATATACATCCTAAACCTTTAGCAGTAAACGACTCATGGAAACCTTGTGGAGCGTTAAAACAAACAAATTTATTTTGCTACTGCTACTGAAAACAATATTCTAATTAGTTATTCAGGTGCAAAATGCAAATAGCTTGCCATTTAAATATTAAACTACGTAATTAAGTTGAAATCTAACCGTGCTCAGTTTGCGCTACATTTAAAACTGATGTTGCAAATTGTTAGAAAATACAATTAAGCTTAATGAGATCTAAATAATATGGAAGTATCGTTATGATTTTAATTTGAATATGACATAAGAGTGGGTCGGACGGACGCTCGACCGCAGGCCGGGCCCTCTATCCGCCAGACATCGGATATCTGACAACATTATGTGGACGGAAGTTGCATAGTGTACAGTTTCACTTACTGTAACCATGGGCTGTGGTCTCGATTTCACCACCGCGTGGATTAGACCGTGTCGGTTCTGTGAGCTCGCTGATTGAGTTTCAGATTAAACTCTTGGACGCCAGTTGTGTCATTCTTTTGATGTTACTACAGATAACCAGCAATCCAGGGGTATTGAATTTTTAAACTTTCAATTTAGTTGTCGACTTTCAGAGTACATCGATGCAAGTTTTTAAATGTGCTGATGTCGTATACATTTTTCTTTACAAAGCAATGAAAAGTGTTATTGGGTTTTTTCTATGAAATTCTCAGTAGCAGCTCGGAGTTAGGATTTGTGTCCATGACAATAGGTTCGCCACCTATTACATGGGACTTAAAAATACCAGCGAACTGTAGGCGTAGAATGGTACACCCCTGCCTAACCCTTCGGGAATACAGGCGTGATTGTATGTTAATTCCCTTTACTTTTAAGTTTTGATATCAAAGAGAATTTGTTAATGAATAAAATGATATATGATTTCAACTATTCAAACTTCATCGCTGTGTTTATGCAATATTGTTAGTATTCAGCTATCATACCTACACGACACGTGTCTAACGATGATTGTTTTGGAATATTGCCCTGTCTTAGTCATCACTGCTTACTATGCTTAGTCTACAGGTACGCTTTGAATATTTTGAATGAGTTCGTCTGTCAATGACGTCACGTATTTACTACTCCTTGACGGGAAGTGAAAACGTTGTAGGATATTCTAAGATCTGATATAATTCAGCAATATGTTACTGCCACCGGTGTTTTGCATAATATTTTATTCATTTGAAATACTTGTTCGATCATAGTTCGAAACTAGAATACAAATACATATCTAGATGTAGTTACTGTAGACTGTCTCGTTAGCCTACTGGTTCTAAGCGCGACTTCTATGCTAGAGGTCTTAGGCTCAATTCTCAGGTTCACCAAAAAGTGTTACTGGATGCTTCTATGAAATTTTCAGTAGCAGCTCAGCGTTAGGATTTGTGCAGTTAATGGCAGAAAGTTCGCATCTTATTACATGGTACCTAAACATAGCGGCGAACTGTGTGTGTATATGTGTACACCTCCGCCTAACCCTTTGGGGAATACAGGCGTGATGGTATGTCATGTAGTTACTATGACCAAGATTTGCACTAGACCCATAATCATTATGTACTTTATGTAAAACATCGTCGTTATCTAAGAGCGTGTCTTACCGCTAGATCTTAATGATAGTTGTTAAGATTAACCTGAGATTAATCTGTGAACTAGTTCAGTGGTTAACTCCTTGCACAACGTCGGTTCTCACGACATTGGATAAAATTACTGTTATATACCGCGCTCCCACCTCTGCACACAAGATAACATGATCATAACAATATACACACAGCGACAATACGTATAACGTTTGTCAAACTACTTATGAGCTCGTAAACGTTTACTGAGACTATAATACCTTTGGTACACGGCGGTAGTCACGGTAACCCGTCGGAACACAACAATGATGTACCTACTAAATTACAAGGTACCACAGACAGAACTTTACATAGACAGAGCCAGGGGAAGTTTGTGAATGTATCTGAAACACATGTATCAATTTGGATGAATCTATATTGTAGAGCTTTGAGCGAAACTTACTCATAAATTGCTAGCATTTCAGAGTTGAAGTATTGTTTTGATAGCTTTGAAGATGATTTTCAATACCATGACTTTTAAGTTAGTTAACGTTTTAAATTCAAGTAAAAACTATTCCTTTTTTTTTCAGTCCACTTATTTTCTTGGAATACGATAAAAAACGCGAGGTAAGTAATTATTTCTGCTAAGATAATTTATTAAGCTTGAAAACCAACCATCTGTTATTATTTAAACAAATGCAAACGTAGCTAGCAGTTAACGATATTACCATTAGGTTGTTTATACTAATTGAGACTAACAAGTTTATAATACTAGTTTTTACGATCGGCTTCGCTTCTGAAGCACTTTTTATATCTGCTTATATTTAGTTAAGTACTTAGTGGTATGTATTGCAGATGTTTTCTGTGAACATAAAGTTTATTATAAACAATTTAAAAAAATTAACGATTATTTGGACAAAAGGCAATTCTGAAATATAAATGTCATACTTTGACAAGTTTCAGATAGGAAGAATCTGAGGAATGTAGGTAAATATTGTTCTACTGTGAATATTTACTTTTCTTATTTTAGTTTTGAGTAAGAATGTTGGTTAGTAGGTATTAATCACTTTTCACGGCCCTTTAGCTCAGCATCTCAGATATTTATAAATAAAGCTTTTCATTAGTTCATCACAAACACATCGTTTACACCTTTGCAACAAGAGATTCAAAGGCAGTCCTAATGCCTTAGGCATTCTCTACTAGTTAAGCAAGGGCGGTGAAGAGATAACATGTCAGGTGCCTTTCTCAAGTAAGTAAACCCACGGTAGGTATTATGGTTCTGAGAAATTGAACAGTATCAATAGATTTTCAGTAGGTATATCGGTACACCACAAGATTGGAACACAGGAATTCCTCCACAAACGAGCTATCAAAAGCCTGAAGGCGAGACGCTGACCTCAGGCTAAAGCGTAACTAGGCAAGCCCGTCTTCCGTACACAAAGCCAGAGGTCCGGCCTTGTCGGTCAACAAGGCAGGTTCGGGCGACCTATACCGGTCGAGCCCACTCAATTCTCTTTCGTTTACAAACTAATCGCCCGAGCTTGTGCCACGACACCGAAGGTACGCAACAACGGCCGTGTTATGTCTTACTGACAAGGACAAACAAGCCGGCCATCTACATAGATATCTGTAACCACGCTATTGTAGTCGCCAGTCCGAGAGCAGTGATTACTGCGCCTCGCCCAAGGCCGGCCATTGTTCTAAGCTGAATTCTTGCACGTAATCCTTATGCTGTTGTTGCTTTTTTTGCAACTGTTCATCATCTCGGGTCATTGTTTGTTTTCCATTATGCTCATTCATTTTGTTTAAGGAATTGTGTTTACTCGTCTTTTATTATTACCGTGTTCGGGTACCGATGGAATACGCAATTATGTTCATCGGTAATTATTGAAACTTTTGGCCGATTCCCGATATTACGTTAAACGGTTAAAGTCTGGTCGCAATCTCAATCTCATTAATGTCAAAAACTTATCTTTCAGATAAATTAGATACATATTTGAATGCGAAAGTTCTTAAAAATACTGAAATTGCTCCCCCGATACACTTACTGTCCCGTATTGTGCCGAACTTGCAATCACGACTATAGTTACGATATATATCAATATCTAAGGCACACATAAAATAAGGCTAGTCCGTAATGGTCCTCATAACGGGCTCGGAAAAATATTGTGTCCAATAAATAGTGGTGGAATCACCCCTTCACATGGGACCTAATACTGTCATCGATGAGTTGTAGCTTTACGACGGTGTGTCTAGCCTTAAGGGGATTAAACGCCTGGTGGTTGTATTATATTAAAATAAATTACTGAGGTTATTAACCTATTGTTTATTGCAACGCACTTAAGACAGGCAACGGGAAAGATTTCAGTTTACACTTGTGGCACACTTGCGGAACGAAAAGGTTTAGCATTTATTAAATGTGAGCTGTATTTGCAAAAAATGATCCACATAGCGAACAATGTCACTTTTCAGAACGGAACTGTTCCTTGCTTGTGTATAATCATTCTATTGTGCATAAATACCTATATTTTATATTTTATCTTCAGTATAAGTCTGAAATCGCCAAATTGCCTTGAGCAAAGTAAATTAAGGTGATCAATGCTTGTGCCTTCTCTGTATAAGAAGAGTGCTTTGTCCTACAGTGGGATAGATTGACTGGTAATATTGTTATATTACCTATTTGTTTTTCTGTAGGGTTAAACTTGCCATCACGCCTGTATTCCCCGAAGGGTTAGGCAGAGGTTTACCAATGTACACCCACAGTTCGCCGGTATATTTAGGTCCCATGTAATAGGGGGCGAGCCTATTTATGTTAAACTTGCCTGAAATAAATACATTTTAATTTAAATTTAATTAATATTGTTATGTAATAATTTCTTAATTATGTACAGGGGAGGTCAAAGCACATACAATTTAATCCTCTACGTAACTAAGTTTAATATAAGTGTAAAAGCCAGCGCCAGTCAGTTTCCTTTAAACTCTAACTTCTTTAATAATTTACAAACTTTCAAGATTCAATATTAAATCGTGTTTCGTATCTCTTTAATAACAAGGGATGATAAATTTAAGTCAATATTAAATTTTATTGAGTTTTCAGTTGTTGTGTTATGAAGTACCTACTACTTTCATCTTTGTGTTTAAATGATACGAAATTTAAATTAAAAGTCTTTGAAATCTTCCAAAGATTCTATAGAAATAGCCTGTAAAAGGTGATGCTTGTCCATAAAATATTTAAGTTAAGATTGAAACGAGATACCGTATTGTTGAAGTAAGCGTTGTTTGCGCGCGTTTCTAGGAAGCTATGTTTGTAATAGATACCCAATTAATTTGGCGTTATTAATTAATTTGAACAAAATATTTTACGAAAATTATCGACGAGTTCGTTCGGATGTTCTAAATTTATTTTTTAAATTATCGGAAACTAATAAAATCTTTTAAAATAAATTCATTGCTTGTAGCATAATGGTTTTCAGTTGTTTCTGTTTGGACTGGATGATAATTCTAACGTACTAGTAGCAGGAAATAAAGGTTAAGCAAATTTTGAATGCATACTTGATGTGAATAAATAAGTCTTTATTGTTGTTTCAATGTTTACAATTAATATTTAAATACTATTTCATTTTTTTTCATTTATTGGCGCGACTGCCGAGCGAGGGGTCCCTGGTTTGATTCCCAGGTCGGGCAAAAAGTGTTATTGGGTTTCTCCATTAGGAATTTCTCAGTAACAACCCGGAGTTTGGAAGTTGGTGGTGTGACACCCCCGTGCCTCGGAAAGCACGTAAAGCTGTTGGTCCCGGCTGTCATTCGCAGATCTTTGGCAGTCGTTACGGATAGTCAGAAGCCAAGAAGTCTGACAACCAGTTTAAACAAGAGGCATCGTGTTTCCCAGTTACTGGGTTGTGGAGGTCAGATAGGCAGTCGCTCCATGTCAAACACTGGTATTCAGCTGCATCCGGTTAGACTGGAAGCCGACGCCAATATAGTTGGGAAAAGGCTAAGCAGATGATGATGATGATATTTCATTTATTATTGATGATACATAGGTACTTAAGTAGATTTAATTTAGTAGGTACGTACTATCATTTGCATTGAACATATTGACAGTGCGTAGGCGCAAATCTAATAAGTCTCGGTTTGTACTCGTGTGCTGTCGAAGAAAATCCTGATTGATGACTACTCCGTTCATTCAACACAGAATATACATATCACAGTTATTACACCCCATAAAAATTACCGTAACATCACAACCATGTACATTCAAGTCCTAGATTCAAGCAAACCGGATAAGCAGCTAGGGAATAATGGGGAATAAAAAATTCACCGCGCCACTGACCAACGGTACTGCGACAGTAGTGGTGCGGAAGTGGGGTCGTCACGACTATCCACGTTCAGTTTATCCGGCACGAATATTTGATGCTATCCTTGTGTGATGTGCGGGTAAGACGGCGTCACGCTTACAGAATTGTATATTAGAATAGGGAAACTTGGAATATGATGTATGAGCTTTAATATTTGTCTTGTGTTACGATCGTGTTAGTTAGATTACGAGGGTTTGCTTTTGAGATAAAAATGTGTCACGCTCGCTTGGCGTTGAAAGTTATTGAAAACAATGTTGATGGTGGGTTTGGATAAGCTGGATTTTGGAAGTCTGAAATTGAACTTTACGATTATGAAGCGTTTGCGTGTGAAGGTCTATCGTAGCATCTTATGTATTATACCAAGTCCCATATACGTTTGACTAAATTGTGAGGTCTCTTCTACAAAAACCATTTTTGGGAACTTGATTTTGGAATTGGCGTTTGAGCGATTGGCTGCCGCGCTGCTTGTCACGGGTTCGATCTCTGTCCAGAGCATATTTGTATGGCCTACAGATAGTTGATTTGGGTCTGGCAGTTTGTATCTGTGTTTCTTTGCTTTTAAAAGCACTCATGTTATAGGAGAAATTCGTAATATGGGGCAAGGTTTTTTATTTAAAAATAATTTGAATAACAAAAACCCATTAACCCAGCAAAGCTTCATCAAACGATGAAAAACAGAACAATCCTCCGTTGATATAAGTGGCCAAATAAGCAAGATTAGTTACAAATACCACGTACATTGTATTCTAGCTAATCCAAATATACGAAATGTCCAACCGTCTAAGCACACTTCGTGCCTCATAAGCTCATAACTCACGCTTTGTTCCGGCGCTCTGGGCACTCCGGGACATGACTGGGAATTCGGGAACTTGGCCTACCTACAGCATTGTCTAATCCGTCTCAATGTCACACCCCTTCAGAGAAAGGATTTAGTCAATATAGGATTTAGTCAATATTGGGTTATAGCAGAGCTTCCCAACCTAGGCGCCGGGGAAAGTACATAGGGGCACCTCGAGGCACTCGTATGAAGTTCAAAAAATTCAACAACAAAAAAAATACAAAAAATCTTTACAAAATTCAACGAACAATATTCTATTCAAATTATTGATAAACATTATGTTAAAATTCATGCTATTATAGAAGGGAAATACGCGAAAGCCGCGGTGTTGGTTGTTTATAGTCAGTAAGAGTAGAGTCTGACTGACTCCTAGGGCGCTATGACAAATTCATGAACTTATAATATGAGCGCCGCGGACTGAAAAAGGTTGGGAACCCCTGTGTGTTAGAGAAAGTGACATGTACTCGCGCCATGATATAGGTAACCCACATTCCAATTTAATTTGATTGTACGAGAGCCAAACTCAATGGACATTGATAAGTTTATTTCTGACTCTTGGAAGCTCCCGCTGACACGTGTTTGTGATCATGTTTATTTTAACTTGTCATTTTGATTTCAATATTTATGTAGTACCTAGCTATTATACCCTTTTGGTGCTATCAAACTTCAATCCATAGACCAGCTTGGGGGTTGAATTAAGAACAATGCTGTTTAGCTTGCATCTATGTATGCTGTAAGACTTTTAGGTTCACTCCTCTCACATGGGACCTAAACATACCGGCGAACTGTGGGTATACATTTTGGCACACCTCTGCCTAACCCTTCGGGGAATACAGGCGTGACGGTATGTTGTGTCGAAGTTTATATCTTTACTTGTTTTAACTGTTTTTTGTCTATTGGACAATCATTTTGCTTATAAAGGGGTAGTTGACACCACCATCAATTGACATACTTTTTATGAACTGTCAAAACGCGATTCTTTCATAGATTTTGTATGGCAATATCACGCTCTGGCGTTCCTTATCGGCCTACTCAATTGACTATTTATCGATTTTAAAGTAAATAAAAATCTAATTTTACAATAAATTGAAGATTAATCGGTTTTCATGGGTAAAATAAAGTGCTTTTTACCCGACTGCGACAGAAGGAGGGTTATGTTTTTCGAGGGTATGTTTGTATGTATGTATGTATGTATGTATGTATGTATAATTGTTTGGCACGCTCTGCAGGCTGAACGGCTCGATGGATTTTAGCTTGAGAGGTGTCGTTAGATTCGTATTTACTGTGAGAGTGACACTGGGTATATAAAAATAAAAAAAACAAAATGGCGGATTTTTGGCGCCAAATTCAAATGTTTGGCTCGCTCTGCAGGCTGAACGGCTCGATGGATTTTAGCTTGAAAGGTGTCAGTAGATTCGTATTTACTGTAAGAGTGATACTGGGTATATTAATTTCTTTTTTAAAACACTAAAAAAATAAAAAATAAAAAACGGTAATTTAAAAAACTAAAAAACCCGACTGCTATTCTTTAAAAATCCCTAAAACAAGATAAATTGTAGCAGTCGGGACCCATTCGGGACCATCTGCAATGTAATATAGGTATGTGCTCTCAATTCACTAATCCTCCATTTCTAGAATGGGTCCCGACTGCTACAATTTATCTTGTTTTAGGGATTTTTAAAGAATAGCAGTCGGGTTTTTTAGTTTTTTAAATTACCGTTTTTTTTACAGAAGTTGTGACTTGAAATTATTGGTTAGTGGGGTCAACTACCCGAATATCACTGTTAAACCTTAGTGTGTCCAAAAACAACTACACGCCAAAACTTCAACTTACAGGCCAATACAAGTCCAAATACGAATACATTGCCAATGTGTGACAAGAATGTAATTACCCACACCTAAAGCTTTTTACTCGTACAATTATGTATGACAAAGGTATTCTTTCGTCACCTGTCCGCCGGACGGCCGGTCGGACGGCCGGACGAGTGGTCGACTATTTGCATGCAACGGCGCGCGACCACCGGAAGTGGGGCGTGCCCCCAAACTGCTCGCTTCCGGCGCTACACAACCGTCGATACACCGTCGTCAGGTGGTATACCGTACCTACAGGTTTAATAATAACCCTTTTTTACTTTGAAAGCTTCTATTTTGAGGAGGAAAATGATGGAGTATGCGTGTAACGTAACGTACCATCACGCCTGTATTCCCCGAAGGGTTAGGCAGAGGTGTGCCAATATACATCCACCGTTCGCCGGTATGTTGAGGTCCCATATTATAGGGGTCATAGGTAGGTATAGGTAGTCTATTGTCATCAAACGGGCACAAATAGTAACTCCAAGCTGCTACTGAGAATTTCATAGAAAAACCCAATAACTCTATTGCTCGACCTGGGAATCGAACCCAAGACGTCTAGCGTAGCAGTCGCGCTTCGGACCACTAGGCTAACGAGGCTGTTATTAGTAGTTATTAGTTAGTATGCGTGTATGAAACACAGTAATATCTATTTTAATATAAAGATCCTTCTATTCACGTTGTTTATTGTGTTATTATAATCAATGTAAATCGTACAAATGAAGTGCTCACTTACTACAATAAGATGACAGATAAACCAGTCTAATAACACCGAGATTATTCCAGTTAATCTCTCATTAGTATCAAACCAATCGGATCATCTTCGATGAGATTTAGTGATAAATTGTTTGTTATGTTGTGGATATAATATCTAGGCTTTAATTTACTATCGTCTCTAAACAGTATGCTTGGTCTGTTTTTATTATCTGATGTGCAATAGTTCCGTCGGCCTATTCTGTAAAAAAATCTTTCGTAAAAAGCAAAGTGTGCGTGAGGTGAATTGCCATCATACTTGATGCTATAAATTGACAGCTTAAATCTCACTACACCTAAATACACCGAGCATTTTTTTTTACAGAATAGTACCTACTGCAGCACTATGAAAATAAAATTTCGTACAGAACACAAAATATTTCTCCTTCTATGGACATACATTATCCACGTCTTTACACATCGTGTGACTTGACGTCTCCGCGACTCTCTTTACATCTTACATTTATAAACCTACAATTTCAACATGATTTTTGTCACAGCACCGTGGTTTCGGTGAGACTATATGTTCATATAATGACTGTAATTTGCCAGCTGCGTAATTTGCTTCGAAAAATGATCCTACAGTGTACTTAGGCTGATGACAGTGGTTAAGGCTGAGTCTCGAAGTGGGGCATTAGCTGAAGTTAAGCCGCGCACACACTCGCGGCGCTCGCCTCGGCTCGCCTGTTGCGCAAGATGACATCCGAGCCACAGATTAGCATAACGATAGTGTTGTGGCACAATTATCGATAGTTGACTAAATCTGTTGTTAGTTTTGTATGCATTTTTTTTTTAATTATTTAGACATGTCTGTCGGATGGTTTTCCGATGTTTTCTTTAAATGTGTCTGGATTTAAAGCGTTGGAACACGAAACAAGGAAGTCAGTTAATGTATTCACAGACGTCCATTGCAATTAAAACTTACATTTAATTACGTCGCTCAAGTACATCTCGCTCTAAACATTAGCAAAATTTCCTTACAACGTTGAACTTCACAAATAAATTGTCTAAAGGAAGTAATGCAATTGCAGCAATGTATTTAATAGCATAGCACAATGCAAACGTTTCAACTAAGTACCGGGAACGCAATTTATTGACTCTTGCTGTATTTCCTAAACACACTTTGTTGTTCATGAATGTTCTCCTTTAAATTAACTGTTCAAGTATTTTGTTGCGCCGGCAAATAGGCACCTTTAAATTTTCTGCTTTTGTACCTACTATTCAGCACATAATTGATAGGTACATGCCATATTGTATGTATCATGTAGATACATAGTGTACACAATAAAAGCTTTCTCAATGAAAAATTGCTTGAGGAATACATTTTATAACACTAAAAGTTCTTCTCTCCACAGTTTCAAAAATAAAATCACTAATAAAACTAAGAGAATTGTTTGTTTGCGTATAAATACGCATTACCTCGTCAATTACAAACCAAAGTATAAAAAGTAGACTTTATTACCAATAAAAAGCGTCCATCGACGTACAAACTGGGCGGAGTGTGTCACTAGTGTTAGATCCGAGGTCGTAATAATGTGACATGACGAAGTGCGCATGATTCACCGGCGCACGACGCGTCGCCGGCGCGCGCGCGTGCTCTCCTCTACCTACTACGATGTAAATGTGGTTCAGTGTACGCGATCATGTTCTGACATGGAAAGGATCTAGTAACCAATCGCCGGTTGGTATGCGTAACCATTTGGTATAATATTTCTTGGCACATTTTTTTCAATATTTTCCATAAGAAGTGTTTGACTACTTCTCTAATTTTTCTGGCGTAGACTGCCCTTAACGCTTGTCTTGAAAGCGTTCACTTTCGTCTAATCTCGGCGTAGCATATTTAACATCATGCTGTGTAATATGCGTCCTGAAATTAGGTACAGCTTTTGGAATAATAATACATAAGTACCTGAATTTGTATACCTACTTGCATAAAATATGTAGGTATTCGCAATAGAAGCGGTGTTGACAGGGTAACAATCTGCCGCAGTTATTATACTTTTAAAATTGACCATTGTTACGAATGTTCTGCGCGTTTGAACCGTCACGCCACGTTCCCATTCATTGTCGTCGCACTCTTGACGGATATCCTTCTACCTTGTATGGAAAAAGCTTTCATTATTATACCCATAATTAATTAGTTACCTACACAAACTACAATAGGTACTTCCAACAAGATAGTTTTGCTTGTTCGAGTGTTTCTTGGTCAGACTAATTGGAATACTGGCAAGGAGAAGAACTGTTCTTTTCAAATAATACCTTGTAAGCAAACTTCATTAGAAAATACCTTAAAACTGAAGAAAACTACAAACAACTGTAGCAGTTAAAAATACCTGAAATGAGATGCTGGAATGTATTATTTTAATTCTAATGTGTTCAACCACCCATCCGCGATATGTTATTATAGTACCGGATATTTTTAAATTTTATTTCGGACACTATTTTGATGTGTTTTCGGCACAAATTTGATCGCGCCGCGACGACACGGGAAGTAATAAAATGCGGGAACGCTCGTGTCGCGGGTTTTAAAGTACGGTCTCACTGGTGCGAATATTCCTTCTTGTTAAATCCCTAAGTGTTGTCATAAGTTCCGATTCAATTAATCCGTGGGATCCGTGAAATGGTTTCCGCGTCATTACTGTCAAACAGAATGTCTTGATGGTTCAAGTATTTGTTGTGGTGTGTCATTAGCTTAAGTATTTGTGTATGCAAATGTCGTGACATCGCGAGTTTCCTTGCTTTGTTTTAAATTAAAATAGGCAGCTTTTCTGTACCTGTAGTTTAATGTCAGCCAACAGGTTAGTGGTATACGTGCCAGAACTTACTTACATACCCAGTTTTACTTACCCTCCGAGTATCTGTGATTTGAACTATTATTTTAGTCGCAATCATTTCATAACGTTTTATTATTATGAGTGACCCGTTCTATTTGGTATGTAGAGTGAGAGGGCTCTTATCGTGTCTAATTGTGTCCCCGTTGACAGAATTATGTCTATAGGCGATAATATACCTAGATCTTACGTGGTTACTGTATTTATATTTTTAGGGTTTTACGTAGTCATCGTGATTTTTAGTCTTTTATTCAGAGTTATACAAATACTTTGCGAATTTATATTTATAAGCAAAGGCTTATTATTTTCTAAAATTATCTATTATTATTAAATTCTTATTACATTAATATGTTTGTATAACTAAGGTCCCCGACCGTGTAATGAAACATTTAGACCAAACAATAAATCATGTTAAAATAATAATACAGTGCAAATCTGTTTTCGAAATTTTTGCCTTAATTAATATTTTATGCTAAAATGGAACATAATGTTATGTAAAATACTACGTTCAGTCGGCCACAACGACCGTCTTGGGCGCGGAATAACAAAAAGTTTGAAGCTTTCTGTAAGGAGACTTTTTTCCAATTTTTTGTGTTCTTTAAAACGAATTTACGAAATAAATTCAAATACAGAATAAATACGTTCGAAATTTAATTTGTGCTAGAATGTTCTGGATCGTATCGTTTCAGCGCGCGCGATAATTTTCTACCGGATTCTATGTAACTATGTATCATTGTTGCGTTTGCAGTTTTCTTGAGAATGTTTAGGAACCTACGCAGTCAGTTATAACGGCTAGTCGGCCTACTTTCCACACGTAGGGGACACGCAGGTACCCTAATTAATCTGGCGTCAAATCCTCATTAACGTGTGTCCTGACAGATATATTATCAACAAGGTATTTATCGGGCAATACACACCTACTCGGTGCAAATACTGTCTGGGAAACCGTCCCATATGATGTATGTGCCGTTTGAAGTAGTTCCAAATATTATGAGCAACATAATACGGAAAATTTAGGTTTTCCCGTAATTTTACTAATTAAAGCTTGAAATTTTCGGTTTTCAACCTTATTTTTCACATATTTCCTTTCATATGTTGTTGCTGTTATTTTCTTTATGTTTAATACTTTAAGCTTGTTTCTTATTTATCAGCTTAAATGTAAACCAATTAGGTTTATTTTCGCTGACAAACTGACGAAAGATTGACTAGACAGTGACACATTTATGATGAAAAGTTGTGACAGAATAAGTCAAAAGTTGGTTCGGATTTCATCTGAGTTGGCCAATTTTCTCGAAAGCGTCTCAGTAGGCAATGATGTCAGGGATTTTACGGCCTGGATTTTACGATGTACCGATATTTTAAAAATTATCCGTCAAACAAGCGAGAAATTGATTGGTTAATAATCTCGGCTGCAACATAGAATATTGAACATCAGATAGCCTCTTCCGACGTCCATTGTTGTCAGAATAAAAAACAAAAAGGAGAAAGCCTTTGAATGGTAAATCTATTTTACTGTTGTAGGTTTTTAATAAACCCGTCAGTTATGCTGACATCTCGACAGCGAGTTAAACCCGGATAACTGCAATGATTCCAGTCGGACGGGTTGTTATGACATTATCAATCGCGCGACGGATCGCAAACTACACCGGTGTAAACCGGTGCATTGTTCAACTGTCCTCGACCAGTGCTGCGAACTGAAAGTGTGCATATGTAATACGGGAACGGTGGAAATGGTGAAAAAGGTATTCGGAATTCAAGTAACCGGCGCACAATGGGGTTAGTCGCGCTCGCCGGTCACAACTCGACAATGTGTGGAACGATTTGCAAACACACGCCCGCTGTATGTAATCTAAACGGATTTTATTACGAGCAACACGCGAATGTGACACACTTTCAAGTTTCTTAATAGATAGGTACTATGATTTAGAACGTTCGTATCGTATATAATATAGCAAGCTTGAGACTCGCGGCCCGCCGATGTAAGAAGGCGGCATTCTATCCCCGTTTCTCAAGTCCATGATGTTATGTCGAGATAAAATATATCTCTCTTTATCAGCCGGTTCGCAATACAATAATGAAACCCCCATTTAGATTTATTCAGAGATTCTTGTTTGATGCGAACAACAAAAAAAGAAGGTAGAAACAGGTTAATTTCCTCTCTCATGGGTTGCTAGGGGAAGAAAAAACGGAACACACTCATTTTGTTTTTCTTTGGTAGAGTAATGAAGTAATTATGGATAATTAATAATACGCGTGTGTTACTGGTCTGATGAGCAATATTGCACTTTTTATCGCTTAAGTCTACTATTTTTTCTTTTATTAAACAGCTATCTATTAACAAAGATTCATATTTCTAAGCGCCATTTAAAAAGGATACAAAAACAACTACACTGTATATTATTATTTCCTGAGTTGCATTTTCTAGTGAACAAACAGCACCCGATAGAGCGAAAATTCCGTTCAATATTGCGTTCAAAGTTTAGCTAGCATATATAGTGTGTAGGTAGGTATAGCGTATATCGTGTGTAAACGCACAAGTGTCAACGCATCGGTGACACATTCTCGATGGGACACGGCGACACGGTGCGCGACACGGCCCTGCAGTTTTGTGCATTGCGCACTGATTTATTTGTGCCCGCATACCGATCGTCGCCTCTGCATAGACTAGTCTCATTTAAATATTTTATTTCAATACCTAGAGCTTCCTCGATTTACGTTGTTCGAACAGCGTTTATAATAAAATATTACGATTGAATGGCTTTTATAAAAAAAATGTTTCCGATTTATGTGATTTCTGTTACCAATTGGATGACGAGCCGTTCACTGTGATAGATGTCAATAAGCTAAAGGCTCATCCAATTCCCCATTTGGAAAAAAAAAATCATTTGACGCGTGATTTTACTCAGTGAAACCCCATAGAAATAAGTTCATAATCCGGCCAGTTTGACTTTTTTTCGTATCGAAAATACATTTACCTATCGTTATTTACACTACATGGGTCCAGTAGCTGTGTACTGTCGAAACACAAGGTTTTTCAACACTGTAATTAGCCCATACCGGATGTTAAATAGGACAGGTGATTTATCGACATCTATTCTTAAGTCATAAAGCTCTACAGATTGCTATCTAGATTATTTGTTAGATCTACTTCGCGATTGTCTTTTTCACTATATTCAGAAGCTTTTGCAATTTACTGGCTCTCATGATCTTACATCAGAATCTACTCAATCTTATAACGCATGCATTTCTCGCTGATAATCTAAAATAATCTAAACCATCTCAACGCATAATACGAAGAAGCTTGTGTTAAATTTAAACTCAAATAAACACTTATACCTGTACTTATGCCTCGTGTGTGTAACGATGATAATCAGATTCACACTGCTGTTAAGAGACGGTTTAGGGCAATAATTAGGATTATTAGCAATTATGACGGCCGGCGGCAAATAGCGTCTTTGGCTTAGTGACTACTTAGGATATGTTGGAGTTTTGAGTTCAATTTCTGGTCAAGAAAAACATTGGACTGATTGATATCTTATTCTTGGCCATTTATTAAATTAGTACCTAATATATAAGTCAATGATTTTAGCTTAAGATCTGAAAAAATATACAAGTTTTTTATAGCGAAATAACAGAATGTAGGGAAAAAAACGAAAGAAGTTAATTACTGCACCACAGAACTGTTTTAACATTAAAAAATAAATATCCAATAACCTGCGTCATTAATTGGCAGCTAATTAGCAGCTCCGAAAGTTTTAATAAAGAACAATAAGTCTTCCTGGCACCACGAAACATAATAGGCAGGGGTGTGTAATCACTGCACACGTCAGCCTCACTTCAATACACATCCGACTGGCGGAGGGACAACCCTAGATTGATTATATCATCCCCTTTTCCCTCTTCACCCTGCTCACCCCTTTTTGCGTATCACCGTAAAGTAAAAAGGGCCCGGTTTCAATGGTAACGTCGAACGGAACATTTATCATGGCTGTAATGAATTATCGGGAATTTTCCAATAAGCCTCTCTGAGAAAGCAGTGTAGCTAAGTAAGATAATTCCTACACTCTTGAATTTCAAGATTTGAAATTCAATTTGTTAGCATATTATTGAATAAATTGATAGGTTTTACCTATGAATGTCTGGTTTATTTCATTATTTTCATCATTCATGAAGCTTTTACCTATCAAGTAGATCCATTTTTTTTTCATGTAACTGACAGACAAGCAGACTTTTAAAAGTGCCTTTTAATGGTCTAGTTGAAATAAATGATTTGACTTTGACTTTACGTACTGACCGGCTTCACCCTTTTTCTACCAGCTGTTCTGTCAAACAATATTATTTGGTATTATACTTATATAACCGGTGTAAATATACACTTTTCTAAGCTAAGAGTTCCACGTTTTTCCCATTACAGCGATCATTTTTTTACGGATACAATATGTGTGTGTGTGTTGAATGAACCCTTAAGCACAATGTTTTGCGTGCTACCATATAAGGTGTTACCAAAATATCTGCCACGGATTAAATGGGAAGTAGTATTGTGTTTATAGATTACAATAGTAAAGATAAATTATTGATAATGTGTCATATTTTTTTAAATTTGTGAACCGCGTTATGCAGACTAGAGTCAATGTTTATTAAATTACTTTATTTTCTCAAATTGAATTAACCATCTGGAGTATGAAATTTCTTCACTATTGTAATCTTTAAACACAATACTACCTCCCATTAAATCCGTGGCAGATATTTTGGTAACACCTTATATACTATTTGTCATACCAAAAATAAAAGTCGTTTCCCAGCAATCATTTTTGCTCAATGTTACTTAGTTTTACGATACAATATACCTACTTAGTTAACGACTATCTGATGTGTATTTCAACACCACGTATAAACTTCTCCTAGTTGGATGATATAGATATTTACCACCATCATCACGCCTGTTTTCCCCGAAAGGTTAGGCAGAGGTGTGCCAATGCACACCCACAGTTCGCCGGTATATTTAGGTCCCATGTAATAGGGGGCGAGCCTATTGCCATTAACCGGGCACAAATCCAAACTCCGAGCTGCTACTGAGAATTTCATAGAAAAACCCAATAACACTTTTTGCTCGACCTGGGAATCGAACCCGGGACCCCTTGCACAGCAGTCGCACTTCCGACCACGAGACCAGCGGGGCAGCTAGATAAATAGATATATATTAGATAGATAGATAGATAAATATTTAAATACATCAATTACTCTAGTTTCGTTTTCAAATACCGTAGGTTAGGTAAGTCTCACTGAAGAAGTGAAGACCATTCATCTCTGCAATCCATCTAATACACGAAAGGCAATAGATACGAATTTTGGTCCCAAGTTTCTTAGCGAGACATTCTTGAACAGATACCTCAAGGTATATTAAAGTCTTATTCAGCTTTGTGAAATGGATCACTTGCTCTCAGTACCTACTGAAGGAATTCTAGTTATCTAAATCATTGAATGTGCTGTACTTCGGTAGTTACTGAAACTTTATATTTAAAGTGCGACTGCTACGCTAGAGGTCTTGGGTTCGATTCACAGGTCGAGCAAAAAGTGTTATTGGGTTTTTCTATGAAATTCTCAGTAGCAGCTTGTAGTTAGGATTTGTGCCCGGTTAATGGCAATAGGTTCGCCCCCTGTTACCTACATGGGACCTAAAACATATCGGCGGACTGTGGGTGTACATTGGTACACCTCTGCCTAACCCTTCGGGGAATACAGGCGTGATGGAATGTATGTATATTTAAGTAGAAATAAAATGTTTTGAGAGATAGAAGCTAGCTAATAGACGAACCAGGGCTGCTTGTAGATCTCGAAGTTACTTGAAGTGGCTGTTATAAGTTGCAGATCGCAGCATAAACAACTGTTGAGGCTGAGTACCCAGTTCTCAAGTTAGGTACTACAGATTGGAATATGGGTTATATTATAGAACATCTAGTTCAGAAAGAACTATGTCGAGAAAAGGTATGACGCTAAGGTAAGGCAAGGACGACGGAAACGGGTGACGGTAAGGTATGAGGTGCGGTAGTGGCGTTTATAGATTAATATTATTGTTATTTTTTATTTGTTTTTAACTTTTTGTGTTGTGCGTCGCTTTCGCAAGAATAAATGATTTTTCTTTCTTTTCTTTCTTATGAAGGGCTAGAAAAATATAGAGTGGTTTGACGATTTAAACTTTTCCGGCTTCGATAAAAATCTTACTTATGGATGTTCGTTACTCAATCACGTCAGAAAGGCTGAATGAAGCTGGATGAAATTTGCCACAGATATAAATTATATCCTGGTATGGCACAATGGCTACTATTTGTCTCGAATTAATGTAGGGTCCCCCACGCGAACCATAAAAAAAGTTGAAAAAAACATTTTATATATTAAGAAAAACTATATGACTAATATGTTATCCCACGATAATACATACACTTTGACGCGGAGGAAGTCGCGAGTGGAAACTAGTATATCATAATTATGTTAAAGTCGTATCTTTCTTTTGTCGTTCCAATCAATAACAAAATGAAATTTCAAATACCTATACAGAAAACATTACTCTAATGAATTAAGAACTTCCAATACGATTGGATATAAAATGGAAGAATACGTCTACGTCAACTTTGACGTGGCGCATTAGCCGATTACAATTTTTCTTTTTAACAAATTGGATTTTTATCTGCTATATCAACTGAATTAGTGTAGATATAACAATATATTATACGCGAAATACATAACATACATACTATGTTAATGTATCTACATGTATCGAACATTTACGATGGGAAATAAAATCATTCACAGTTTTATAGTACGGGGCTGGTGAATATTTATTCCTTGGTGTATATTATACGGAAATGTCGTAATAAAAAAGTGGATTCAAACTACCACGCATGTCTTGCTTCTATAGCGGTATATCATTAGTAGAGGCTTAATTAGAGAGAACAATTTAAAAAGAAACCTAGTGAATTAGGTATTCAAATGATGCCCGTCGTATGTTGACGTTTCAGTTGCATTTCTTTACTAGATGTCCATACAGTATGGTACAATATTAACTAGCTTCGAACACCGTATTTCCACATTATAGCTCGAAAATTGTAGAATTCATTATTTATAGCGCAAGCAGCGCTTTTTGTTGAAAGCCGTGCAGTTGTTCAGGTGATAAACGGGACATAAAATGAAACGTAAATCATAAACCGCTATAAAATTAAAAGCTATTAAAGCGGCTAGAAGAACGTAACCAGTTCATAACAGGTGACTATGGGTGAACTGTTACGACTAGTAAATGATTTTAGACACGTTTCTACAGAAGTTGTTTGTTTATTTTGTTATTATCAAGAAATTTGTAGGTGTTTTATTAACAAATTTTAGTAATTTAACTTTTGGGGTTACAAAGTGTACAATAATTAAGTTGGCAATGTATTTAATGAACTGCATTTTAAATAAGTTGGCTCATGAATCGTAAAATAACTCCATAATTATTAAAGGAATCTAAGTAGAAACACCAAAATTCGCAGCATACTAAGAAAATATTCAGCGGTAGAAAGCACACAAGCAAACAAGCCGAATGTTATTGGTATGGGCACCGCAGCTTCTCGCCTCGTTTTTATTTTGAAAACTGTAACTAATCATCAGAACTCATGGAAAAGGCAGAGCACATGCCTCACAACACTCGTATTCGCGGCGCGTATTTTCAGTCTTGTAAAATCCGTTTTTTTGTCGCCACCAAATATTAGATATCAAGTCGTGCTACGTGATGCGACTGTTGAGCGCGACTGTAGTACGCGACAAAATCTGCGTTTATTCCGTGACTGTAATGCACACGATCGTTAGACCTGTACCCCTATTCTCTAAGGTCACATCGTGCCAAACAACCCTCGCATAACTCAACATTTGTAACATTGATCTGCGTAATCCAATAGCTTTGCCGCATCATCGCCATTTTCATTTTGCTTTCGTCGTTTTCGCATTTGGTAATATTTTTAGCACACATTTCGATATTATTACACCAGGTATAACAATTCATTGCATCAATTTCCATTTCATTGAACTCTGTTTCCCCTGATCCCGCTTTATTGTGCTGAATTATTGAGTACTTTCCAGTCATGAAATTATTATAGAACGAAATCGATATCTAGGCCAGCGCTACTTTGTATAACATGCTCACCGAATTATCCTTCGTTACCGACGACAATCTATGTTTTATGTCAAAAGTCTTCACGTCAAAGCCCGTGAACCGAGACAAATGTAATATCGCAAGATTTCAACTTTACATCCACGCGAAAACATCAGATAACAATTTTTTGAAGTTGCTGGATATTTTCGCTTGAACGCATTCATGAGGACTGCAAAGAGAGGCAAAGGTAAAGATTGACATCGCGCTGAACTGAATGTTACGTTACTTTGACCTTTCCTGCTTTACAATAACGTACAAAGTACCAAAAATGAAACATTGCCGCCGGCAAAATTAATTCTTTGCGAAACTCAAGTTAACAAGGAAAACATGAAACTTCTGTCATTTCCTTTGGATTTTGTATCCAGTAAGCTTTTGAAATGATGTACTGAAATGAATGGGGCTTCATACTTTAATTTTTCTTGATCTTGATTTTCGTTGTTATATATGAATTTGGTATACTGGCAATCGCCCCGAGCTATAATCGATGCTCTATTAATTAACTTCGGCAAAGACAAAATTATGCAGTCTCAATCACCGCATCGTTTGATCAGGCCAATCAGCTCAACTTCACTTAAAGTTGGCAAACATTTTGTTTTAAGTAATAAAATATGGATAATACCATCCAATTACTGTCCCACTTCAGGGCAAAAGCCACTTCTTGTAACTGATTGGCGGATTGGTTTCAGACTTAGGTATCTATATTTATTTTAAGTTGCAGGCTCATCAAGGTTCTAAATAATACCAACTAATTTATATTCACATTAAATAGTTATTATCACCATAATAACGATGTACTAACGCTGTCTGCATTTTAAGTACTATCACGTGACAGCGCACTTGAACTTGTAACCCCAAAGCTATTAATAGATACAGGTGTGCTCAATGCAGTGTACTAGGGTTGTAGCTATAGGAAGAGGTGGCGTGTATACGAGATGTCATCTCATCTGTGCCCGCGGCGACAAAGCATCAGGCAGGTCAAAGGGTGGGGGCGGCCGCATTGTTAACTCGCGACTCACGCTGAAGGGCTTTTGATGACGACACTTGCCTCGTACACGTCACAAGCTCAACTTAAAAAAATGTATTTCAACAGGTTTTTTTTTTGGGGTGTAATAGTGAAAACCCGACGAAAGTTGAGAGAAATGACAACGAGATAAAATGTTTTTGTGTCGTTTTCGTTGGGCGGTTTTGTTTGTACAGACATGTTCTTTGTCGAGTTTATCAGGACGTGCGCTGACAGGAACTTTTTTCTGTACCTATGTAGTTTAGGCTGTTACGAAAATTGCGTGATATGTAGCGTGAATGTTGTCCGATATCCTTTCTGTTTCAGGGTTAGCGTCCAAATTTCTTATCTCACCCAAAGTATTTTATACTTGAGACATCATCATAAGAAGACATATGTTCCGTATCAAGCTCTTTTCCTTACCAAAAAAAAATCATCCAAAACTGAAGATTTCCAAAACCCTCCTTTCACAAAAGCCCTATGTGCCCTTAGCTACGCACGCCCTCTAAAGGGTGAAACCAGGTTACATTCTAAAGGTGCTATTTTTCACTTTATCAAAGGAAGACTCCCTTCCTTCCTGTCCCCAATGAAAAGGTCGAAAAGGGAACACGCTATAAAACATTTTTTTTTCTTGAAGGTTAACTGAACCGATGATTCGATGAAAAATGGTGGAATTATTCATATTATTCACAAACTTTAATGTGGTTACAGTGGATAAATGTTGGGTAATATTTTGTGATAGGTAGGTACTTTATCTTTGAAACTTTTTTTCTTTTGTATCATGAACATAATTTTGAATTTCGGTCATGTTCCTCGACTTCAAATACGGAATAGAGGAAGTATTTAGTTACCAAGGTGAAAAATATTTCAAAAAGTTGACTTTGCAACTATGTGCTAATCCAGTTGATATTTGGCCTCAGATTCTCCAACGAAAAATTAATGTGTCAAATTGGAAAGTGTATAAACTGCTGTGATGGGTTGACTGAATTATCAATAACCAATAACAGCTTACGAGCGCTTGACAATTTGACACATTTATTTTTCGTTCGAGAAACCGGGCGGTAATTTCTAGAATTCCACGAATTGTTGCCGCTTATTTCTAGATAATCTTTCTAGTTATCTGCCTTCTAACCTTTACATTTTATTAGCTTTTTGCTAAGTACTTATCAACTTATTTATAATTATCATTTAAAATTTAAATCACCTAAATGTACCAATTATCATCTATATTTTGTTGCCTCGTCTATTTTCGCAGCTGCTGTATAATTTCACTACGTAGTTTTAACACTCGAATGGAATCCAACCGCAAATCTGTCGTCAAACTGTATCCCATCTCAGGACTAGTTTCAATTCAAACTTAGTTCCAGTCTGAACCAAAGTAGTATTCTTGTGAAGGCAGAATCCTGAAAGCGGGCGCGGCAGACGGATCTTGACTCGGTGAAATTAATCCATCTTCGCTCTCAATAGCAACGGGAAAATGTATTAATGTTGGCAACGGGAACGCGATGAGCTACTTCCGTACTTACACGTACTGGTGTATACTCACTTACAAGTTTTCTAATAGAAAGAAACATCTTTGATCCTAATGTTAAAAGGCAGGGCAAGGGGGCGAAAGAAGTAGGTATGCAAAATATTGAACTTATCAATTTATTGCATGATGCACATAAAGTCTAACCCGAGATCTGTGATTCCACTTATTTCAGGTCAGGGAATTCAATATGTACAAGTTTACTTCGTTTGAATAGTACTTACTACCTAATTGTGATTGAGATTATAATACGAATGGATTCAAAAATATATTTTATTTTGTAAAGCAGTGTTTGTGAGAACATGCACTTCAAGAGGATTGCAGGAAATTTCAATCTAGAAACTTATTTGACTGTTGATGTCGTCTCGAAATCCTTTCAAATTTATTGAGGCGATACGCTCAAAAGATACGGTGGTTGGTGATTTAATGTCTTATAGAAGGCAAAGTTTGGTCTTTAAATATTGTACAAGATTTGAAATGTTGCATCTTACAAAAAGGAAATGTATATGTATATTAAACCAAGTCTTGAAAGAAGAGATGAAGGTACTTATAAAATATATTTGTGACTGTTTTTCAAACAGTCATTCATACGTAAGCCCCTGCAGCGGCAAGTTCACTGCATACAAATGCAAACAAGTTGCTCAATAAAGTCGAGCAGGCGTTTAGACGACACCGCATCTTGTGTTCCAGCAATTTATATAGCGAAAGGACAGTTTTAAATAAAATGTTTTATGAACGTCTATAAAATGCTTTTAGTGCAACATGTGTTTACTCTTACGTCGTTAATCCAAACTTTGTACAGCGACGTCGGTTTATGGGACGAAAGTAAATATTTATGGCGCGGCCTCATCTGTCATCAAGTATTTAAGTAATTTTCCGGCTCACCCCCGGTTCTAATCAGCTAGTGCTTCGAGGCCGGGTGCTTTCCCTAATTTTCGCGACACCCTATTAACCAGGCGCAAGTTATTGCTTACTCTCGAGGGATCACAGCTTGGTTGCCAAGGCAACGAGTACATGTGTGCGTTAACACGCAGTTTTCTGTTTGTGTGGGTGTGAAAGTTGTAGTCTGCGGTTCTAGAACTTGTGGATTCTTATCTATCGGTTTTTCGTATACGGCGCCCGATGTAGTTTGATAGTGAAGCCGGAGATTAACCAAGCTGCAGAAACTAGGTGAGCGTCGAGAGCGGTATCGTTGGTGCAAAGTATTCTATTTCATGAAACATTATTATAAAGATTCTTCATCTTAGGAAGTTGAGTATCCGTTCTAGGGTTCACTGAAATATCGTATTTACCATTATTTTCATGTAATTTTTATCTACTTTGCAAATATGCTGCGGAATACTGTGTCTTATCATCATCATCGTCATGTGTTCGTAAATACATACTACTTAAAATGGTTCCTTATCCTTTTTTGAATACCAAATCAACACTCGGAAATTATTATGAAGGTAATAATAATCTTGTAGTGGTTGAGACGATAACGAGGACATGAACGCTATTAGCACCCATGATACCGAAACATTCGGAAACTCCTAGCTTAAGTAAAGCCTGTGTATCAAAAAAGCCGAAGCTTCAGCATTCAGTGATGGGATCAAGACGATTCGAGTTCGACACGAAGTAGGCAATATAACGCAATAGGGTGGTCTCCGGGGATTGGGGTGTATCGTAAGTGTTGATACGAACAGTTTTGTGTCCTCCCCGTGTTGTCGGATAATATGTGTTGCTGACGTTTGGGCCGCTCTAACCAGAATTTTTTCACCATTTTATTTAACGAATACAAATAAAGATTCGCTTTTACAGCTTAATTCTGTTGTAGTCGTGTGTAACTCTTAATACTTACTGTAGATTCTTCTAGCAATGTTTTGTTGATTTCAAATTGTTTTCTTAATAGCTTTACTTATTTCTTTTGAATTCTATTTTTAGTACCTAAAGCGTGGGTTCTGTCTGACTGCAAAGGTCAGAATGTTTTTAAACTCGATAAATCTCTCTCTTTCGATTCATTTATTGTTATGTACAATCGTTGAGAGAATTACTCTTTAATTCGATTTGAATGTTTTATTCGACCCCTTTTGAAAGATGTTATTAACTTTAAATGTTTCTTTTATAGGGTTTTTAGCCGTTTACCTGTACCAGTTTGCTTTGCTTATTTGCATATTAATCTTTACGGTTATGCATCGGTAGTTGCCTGTTCATTTAGCATTTTTTGTAAGTACTTACTTAAAGAGAGTTCCGCAAGGTACAACACACAGCCCATCTTTACCAATACATGTATTAGACTTTATTTTATTTGTCTCTAATCACACAAACATTTGACAGCGTAGTTTGGATAACTAGACAGATAAATGCACAATATAAAAATATAAATAAAATGTACAAAATATCGGATATACAAAAACATATTCTTAAATTCCTCATCCCTAACATAATCCCAAATGGTGTTAACAAAATAGATTACATTGTACAAATATAGCAATAACGAGTATTTCAAAATCACTGAATACAGGGGTTTAGGTCAGGTCTCTAAATCACACCAATTAACCCTACAGCCATACACATTTTAGGGTCATACAACCATAATAAAAGACGGACGGTCGAATAGTTCCCGTAAAATTGACGACGCTCATTGGCTCAGATTTGAAAATTAGGGTTGGAAAACTCCGTTCGACGTTATCCATGTCCATTAGAACAACAGTCCTAAGCAAACATCGGTCGTGTGTGGCCACGCAGATAAGTGTTTCTACGCCATCTATGTTTTGTAATTAGAAAATCGTATGTGTGAGTAAATTTATTAATACTGGTCGCACGAGTTGGGACGTTGTGCTGCTGTAGTTAAAGTAATGACGTGGTTATTGGACATTGGACACAGAAGGCCAATTCTCTTAATTAAAAACGTTCAAAAGCTGGTCGCAGTCTCATCTCAGCGACAATTAATGTCAAAATGTAGGTACAATTGAGACATTTTTGACAGATTGAGGCTGAGATTAGAATACGAATGTTCCTAAAAGTAATCAGAATTGCTAGTCTGGATAGTGTTGATATTTTCTTTATCGTACCTGCTTCAAATAAAACTAGGTACATTTTTATTATTAGTTATGCAAACTAATATACGTTGTAATAGTTTTTAATTAACAATAATAGGTACTCGTTTACTTTATAAAGTTCAATATCGCTCCAATAAATGTAGACTCCTAATAGGTACATAGTTATAGTTCGTAACTAAACACTGGTAGATATAATCTGCTTCAGCCGAGGACAGCCCTAATTTAATTTACACTCAGTCCTGTTCGATTAGAACCGACCCAACTTTAATGAAACAGTACCTACCTACCATAGTAATACAGTTCATTCTAGTATTTTTGGTAGAAGAACATTTTACACAAAGTTTTTTGCAAATAACATGATGTCTGGTACTTTTACTATTGGCAAAAGTACTATTGGAAAAAAATTGCTTATGGCCTTCAATGCGAGGATGTTGTATCAATTTAATGTTCCATATAGATACCGTCTCGAGACGTTAACATTATCCAATTTCCTTGATGGCTTGTAAGCACATTCCGACCGTGCTCACCTTTCTAACGAGAGGCATTAGGTACAGCATATGTCTCCGTAAGAGCAACATCACAAACGACAGGAAAGAAATGACGTCAAATGGCACAAGAAACGGCAACAATAAAATAAAGAGTTAAAGACCGTCATATTTCAGTTACGGGGAGCAAGTTGGGGGAAGGGGTGCATGACCTCTTCACATTTCCAATAAAATTTTCCGCCATGTAGATATGAAATTCAATGTAATCGTTTAGGTATACAGTAAGCTTCATTACTTCCGTGAGAGGCATCTATTTTTGAATATGCGTTAAGAAAAATGCGGTGAGGAACATGCCTTCATGGCGCTAGCGTAGTCTGGGCCTTTCATACGAGTTCAAAGGCGCCGCTCCCGTCTATCGTGGTGACCAATTATTACGTCACTCTATGGGACATGGTGGCGCTTTATTGATTTTTATTACGACCGCTGTAAAATAAGTCACTAATGTTACACACAATTTAACAAGAACTAGGGCAGTTGAGCTGTGCACATTATTTAATTAACGTGGCTGCGCTAACGTAATTTGTTGGAGTACTATTTTCGTTTAATGGCTATGAAATCATCTAGTTTATTTTGAAAGAAGTGACATCAGCATTTACCCTGTCTCTAACATTGTACCCAATTTCCTCTGATGGTTTATTTCGTGAATCCCCAATTCCACTATCAAAAGGTGTGTGCTTAAACTGACGTGAAATACGACAAACTGTGTAAAAATAAACATAATATCGTATCTGGTTACCCTCCACGCAAGTTTGTCTGACGACGCCGCACAAAACGCTCGCTTTAGCGTTGACTCCGCAAATATTTCCCATAAAGCCGCCGACGGAACCCGGGAAACGTGGCCTGAGTGAAATATGGACGTCCTAGTATTGCCATTCCGTAAAATGATTCGTGATTTACGCGCCCTGCTTTTGATACATGAGCGAGATTTGCGTCGCAGGTGACGGCGGGCGTCGGGCCTAACACCCCGCACTCTCATCTCGAATTGAATTGTTGTTCTCATATTGAATGGTGCGTCTATATATAAATATTGAACTATTTCTCATCATTTCTATTGAAGTGTACAACCAAGGGATAGATGTGGCACAGTTTTGTGGTGGCTCCTATTACGAAAGTGTGTTACAGATTTACTAAACCTTTGAAAACATGTTTGTTTCAGAAAGATGTTTGTACAAATTAAAACTTTTGACACAGAAAGCAGTCTGTGTGGCACTACTAGAAACTTCTTTTCTATTCTTATTATCTCCTAGTTAATTTCATAGCGGTTTTCAAGTCATAATTCATAATATAACATTATTTTTGTACATGCCAGACATACTGGAACACTATTTTCTATGTGCTTATTTGAAAAACTTTACAACTCCTAAGCTATTAATTATATCATTATAATATCGTGTGGCTAACACCAAATAATAATATCTATCTACAATAACCCGTCCTCCTAAAGCTGAAATGTGACTCATAAACTCATATCAGAGTAAATAAGCTCTAATTTTCTCGGCGTTCCACTACTGCCCTACTGTTAGCCGCCCCTAAGGAGGGCAGACGCGGCGATGTAGCTAATGCACGCGCGGCCGCAGAGAGCCGTCGTGTCCCGCACACTGTACAATAAGCTCCTGAGGGGGGACATACACTCATGCTCGATGTACCACGACTAATATCAACTTGTCCCTTTTATGTTCTGTCTAAAAAGGGTGGATAAATCTTCAGTCGGTATCAATAAAGGAGGATCGTAGCCAAGTAGGCCGTCACACTGTCGCCCGTATGGTCGGTATTAACCCGTAACTGCCTTTTGATTTTTTTATCAGTGTACGGAAATGGTGACTGTTACCATAAAATTGTATCAATAACAAAGTTGCACTTTGGCTCGTCTGTATTCCGCTATACTCTTTAGGTATTCTGATGTCTCGTGTGTTGTATGAGACCATACCAATTCCTGCCGCAAAGTACCATAGCGTTGTTGTGTTCCTACTGGCAGCACTACCACTGGTCAGTGTGAAGTATATATCATAGCAATTTGCTCCAGTTTTCGTCCACCACGTGATATGAGTAGAGCGTATTCCCCAATGACTCCGAGACACAACGAGTGAAGGAAAGCGTGAACTTTTAATGAAATTGATCACCGTTGTTGTGCTGACTTTGAAATTGAGATGAACTATTCCCCTATATTCCCACAATGTTCCATAATATTCAATTCTAATCACCTCAGATTGAACAAACACTAACGAATTAACTGACTCGAATTAATGGCTAGATATTTAATCAAAGCAAACTCACGTTGGCATACATTTGCCTAAACAGTTTGCGTTTGCGTTTGAAACCATGTCCTGATGTGTATCTAATATCAAGCTATCATTACAACCGCAAAGTTATGCCGTCGAATTTCTGGGAAATATCGAAGTGGGTCAATAAACGTGGTAGATAGTTTCTGTAATAACATTTGTCGCGGAATTTGTGGTGGGCTTGAGAGGAGGGGGGGGGGGGGGGGGTCTGGTAGCCAGAATCAATCCACTCACGTCAGGTCCGTTGTCCAATCAACTGACACACACTGTTCACTAGGGATCACGGTGCGACGGGCGCGAGTGCCCAACATGTACGAAGATAAAGAAGGTTTTATTTTTCACGTGTCGGCCGCGGCGAGACGTTGATAAATGTCGCCGCTTAATTACGTGTTGACGTCTTATCTAAATTATTTCAGATGTAGGGCTGTAGTAAGTGCATTTTTTTTTTTCAGGAAATGCGATTGAATATTCTTGCATATTTTTCTGTTTTATTTTTATAAGTTTTGTGCTTGTTCTAAATAATATTACCTATATAACAAAAACTTATGTAATTTTTCTTTACTTTCAGGTAAGTCACAAAACTTCAAAACCATCCTATAGTCAACTTTCAAACAGCAGTTATCGGTAAGAATTACAATTTACCTCCAAATGATCGTATAATAAATAACCATTTACCTTCGTCCAATTAAATACGTGCTCATCAAAAAACCATATAAAATAATAAAAAATAAGGCATGTGGTTCACCAAAGCTTTAGTAGCTCGGCGGTACGTTCATATAGCGGGGCCGGAGCGGGCGCCATCGTTGTGACAGCGAGTGAGTGTAGCTGTCCCCCGATGCGGCCGAGCGACCCCCGCAAACAATTAACTGGCCCCCAACTACACAGACTACACACTAATAGAGATTTTGAAGAACTAAACGCGGAAATATAAGGTTAGAAATACAAGGGAAGTTGCCCCAGTTTTTAAATTGACGTTTTTATAAGGTTAATATTATGGTGTGAAAGTTGTAGAGTTTTAACATGTTCGAAGTTACTAAACTCTAAACCAATTTATGACATAAAATAATAGCAACTAAAAAACCTACTGAATAAACAAAAGCGAGCCAACTTTTTCCATTTAAAAACATTAAAGTACACGAAAATTTCATCTCAACCCAAAACCAATATTTTTCATCGATACCCGATCGCGACACGAAAATAAATTCAAGTACTGTTTATACACAATAAGGAGAGTAAACAAGCCATGTCACCCCTTACACAATTCTGTCAGTTGGCCGGATGACAGGTCATATCCGGGGCCGGCCGGTCAACCGCCGCCTCTGTCGATTCTATTACACTGTGCCCGACAGATTGAGGTGACCGCGCTACGCGTAAACCGACGTCCATTCGATTGACTACTAATAAATATTTTTTCGCCATGAAGTTACAAGTTATAACATAAACTTGACAGTCAGTTTTTTCAAGTTTTTAGTTTTCGTCAGGCGAAAGTTATCATAGTTGAATAAAAGCACCCTGTGAAGTCTCTTATCACATGGCCGCCAGAAGTGATAACGTAAAAACTAGAACTTCAGTCATAAATAGTAGTATAGTGGAGCTGGGTTTTAACGAATAAATCTGAATCCAGTTTTACAAAATCTCTAGTTTGGATTTTATTACAATAGCAAGCCTAGATCTCCGCGCTGCCGTTTCTAAAGAAAAATATGTAGAAATAGCATACTAAAGTTATGCATCATAGAACCATGCCTGTGCCAATCAATAAAACTGTCGAGACCTCAATTCTTATCCTTGATACAAACTTGGCTAAAAGAAATATAACTATCAAACTACAGCGAGCGATGGGGTTCTATGAAAAAAAAAAGTTTTATCTAAAACTTGGAAACCTCTTGCCATAATATCCTTAAACACAGACGATAAAATAGATAACATTTGGTATCATACCTATCTGATAAACGATTTTAATTTTTCCAAAACTCCCATTTTACGACGTAATTGTGATGATGCTGATCTTTCGCAAGCAAAGTTTGGAATGTAATTGTAAATGTGCTGGGATTGAATAGCATTCGAACACATTTGGCATACTGAATTTGTACGAAATTTCATTACCTACTGATAGTTTGTGTGTGTGTTCCCCAGAACAAAGCTTATTTTACTTATTTTATCATAATTTCAGTCAGTTCATTATTATTTTACAAGCCAAGTCGATATAGCCCGGTCTAACAAGGTGCAAGACATTTGTAAGTTAACAAGGCAATAGCTATAAATTCAGCTTGTTGCTACACTAACGCCTCGCCTCGAACGGGAAAAATAACAGAGAGCCTGAAACAATGTTCAAGTTTCAACGATTTTGAATGAATTTTCTGAAAAAGTAAAATCTGTTCAACGTTGTTATGTAAATGAATATTTTTTACTTTTATTTACAGAGATGTTATAAAGTATATACCTAGAAGTTATTTAACATAAAATAATTTATTTGAAAATCTTTAAAATATGATAAAATATACCTTCGTTAGTAAGACTCATTTCAGACTCTAAAATTTTGACGACAAAGACGTCTATAAAACACAGCGTCGCCATAGACCACAAACAGAATATTCCTTAAATTCTGTCTCAAACAATGACTTAACCGAAGGGTAATTAATCCATAAAATAGATACTAGCGAGTAACGAGATGCCGTTAATGTTTCACTTTACGCTCGCAAACCTATAGGGAACAATAAAAACATGTGAAATAAGACGGCGAGGGAGAATGGAAGTAATAAAGAAATAGCTCGGAAGGTTCTCGCGAATAATTCCGAATGTTCGACAGAATAGTCACCCGCATGCCTTTCATACATTTATGCATATAACATGGGCGACATGAAATATTTTCTCACCTTTTCACCGTAAAGGTCGGCTGGGTTAATACTCTTTTGTGCGATAGTAATACCACTTTGGGATCAAATTCTACATCGATTTATGCTCGAACAGTTTACTCGATGTTTTAATCCGTGTACACACATTCGACTCAATTAAACTTTTCGTACAGATAACAGAGTCACCATTGATACCTAAACAATTCATTGGGATAGCCATCGTTTTTGTGGTGGTGTTTTCTTTAATAGGATGACTTTTGTTTGCAATTTCGTTTATACTTTAAATATTAAATTAAATACTAAATTTACTCTTCTATGATGAAGTGATACTATAGTTAATGTTTAATATTATTTCCTATTCAAAATAACATGGGTTGAATTTCGCTACAATGCGTTTACCATTTTGGTTTTCCTTGTAAATGTCAATCATTCTATTCTAAAGTGCTCGGTTGGTCGCTTTCTATTTCACCTACCCTTCCGACTCAACCGATATTAATCATGAATTCATGAATTTCATATTTATCTTCAATATCGGTCAAAAATATAGCTTTCTTTGTTTGGAAGTAATAAATCGTGTCCTATCTCATACACATGACATTTTTTCTACATAATAACTATTATTATCTTATAATTTATGTTCCATTATTAACATTTATTTTCGTAAAGGAAGGAGCCATTATGTTTGAAGATTAATTTATAGTGTGCTTCTGATGCGATTTTGCTTAGCCGAATTTGATTTGGGGTTATATGATTTCCTTAAGAGTAAACCTTGTCACGAAGGAGTTACAGATTTTTATCGTTTAACAGAATTTCCTCATCTCAGTTCTTTTCCGATTTAATTTACACAGTACTGTTCCATTTTAAAGTGGCTTTTCTTTCTTGATACCTAAAAACAGCTATAAAACTTTACAGCTTTGGTCAAGGTTACAGCACAAATAAAAAAAGGTTATATAGTTCTTTTTGACCTACCCTAAATCAAGTTTATTGAGGTTTAGTGTACCTACATATGGTTATACAGTTCCTTTACATCGTGCACTGATTTGACAGCTATGTACGCAAATGACTTGTTGAGTGGCCCACTCTAGCCCTACGGTGCCTGTATAGCCTACCGTTCTCCAATAATATTTAGGTAATTGAGCGTTAATTATTGATTGGAATGCCCTGTCAATCTGTGGTTGATTAATTTGTGGTTAGGCTGACGCTACGCCAGGCAAAATTGAGCTTGATGTGAAAATTACGATATGTATTTAATTAACCGGAATAGAATTTAGTTTGGAATTTGTGAAATGAGGATATCGGGTTTAGGCGTAGGTAATGCTATTTTAGTTGATACCTATTACCTGCTAAAGGTTTTGAAATGTTGATAGTTTGAATGCTTGTCAGTTTTACTAGCGGAGAATTTTGGTGTCGGCTACTTTGTTCGACATCCATAATGCCTTGTTTAAATATTAAAAGTATACACCGACAAAAAATAGACCAAGAATAATTTACCGAAAGCTTTAACGCTAAAGAGCATCATTACTGAAGCTCCATCGCTCTCACAATTACAGATGTTTGTTTTCATGGTCCCTCAAATAAAAATATTCACCTAAAGTCCTCTGGTTGATGAATGTAGGGTCTCAGCAATGAATAATGGGCGTCGCTTAATAACGGTGGCGTAATTGCGTTATCTAGGCTCCCGGGGGCGGGGGAACCTCTGCTATCCATAACTGGGAACTCATAATTGTCACCGGCAGACGAAGCCTTCGTCCGGAGCTTTATGGCTGACATGCCAATATGTCTTACTGTAATTAGGTACTGTTTGATATTAATATTATGTATGGTAAGCAGGACTTATTTATTTATTTATTTAAAGATAACCAACTTCTATAAACAGTGTATTGGACTATATAGGTAGGTTAACTAGCAAACTGACCGCGACTTTGTCCGCGTGACTTATTTCACCCGCGTTAAGTAACGTTTTTGGATACTGCTCCGCTCTCGTCTATTGTAGCGTAATGTTATAAAACCTGTGCAACTTAGGAATAATATAGCTATATATTGGCGAAAAAGATGTTAAAATCAGTCCAGTAGTTCGGGAGCCTAATTTTTACAAACAAACAAAAAACTTTTCTCTTTAGAATATTACTAGTTGAATATATCTATATGGGGTATAAAAAGACATCACATAGCTGTTAACTATGTTAGTATAACTGCCCAGTAAACTAAGTAATATTGACCAAATAATATTGCTGGGAACCGACTTATGTTTGGTGTGAAAAATCGCTGTTAATGGTAGTGCGCAATGTAACGCACGCAAAATATTGTGGTTACGGGTGCATGCAACATTACAAGGGTCTTGTGATTCTTAAAGTTTAGTTATAACGTTTAAAACCTGTTTTCGTGGAAAAACGTTGGTTCTCTGACGTCAATATCTCCGTAATAAGACAAAACAAAAATATATCCTATTTTAAGAACAATATTTCCAAAATAGTCCGCACCATGATATACGATTTCAAGTAGGCGATAGATTAAGGTGAATTTCTACTTATACGACATCGATATTACATAATTAATGTCGCCTTCAGGCACTACAGTAGGCTACACACAAATAACTGTAACTGTTCCACCAAGTATATTATTAAAGATCTTGGAAACACACCTGCATGTTTCGCGGAATTTAATACGCCTTCTCTAGTTAACGCTTCGGGCGATTCCATCTAGTGCTGTCTGGCCCATTAGTGTTTTGAAGTACTACATTTACATATAACAGGTCATACATTTAATTAATAAACGTACGGAATCTCGACATCCTACTCCAAATATTAATGCGAAAATTGTGAGGATCTATGTTTGTTACTCTTTCACGATTAGAATTAATACTTCGTAAAGTTTTATATGTATCATCCCACGGGAACCGTAATTTTTTCGGGATAAAAAGTATCCAATGTGTTATTCTATACTGCAATCTATCGCTGTGCCAAATTTCATCCGGATCCGTCCAGCCGTTTGAGCGTGATGAACACATAAACACACAAACTTTCGCCTTTATAATATTAGTGTGATAGTGTGATGATAACCTGTTTTTGTGTTATCGTGGGAAAATTTCTGAAGTTTTCGTAGACTAAATTACGAGCAGATATTAGTAATTCATAAAATTCGCAAATCGCACGACCCTAAATGCTCAAAACTGTATTGAATACAGTGAGGTCGCCCGAAGTGTGAATATCTAGTGATCTATCGGAACGCCTGCTTAATTCCGACATAAAAGATAAAGAAGATCGAATGCTTTGTCTCGTTTGTCTCCCTAAAGAGTGAAAGAGACGTGAGTTAAGAAGTGCCGAAGAACGCAATTGATCACGCTAATTCTCGAAGCTTTGCGGAAAAAAATGTCGACAATTTGTCACGTTATAACGAGCAGTGGATTCTTAGGTAATGTTTTCTTTGAAGTGAAGACGACGATTCTTCTTTATTATGGTATGCGTGCTATACCTATAATGATTATATTAAATCATAATGATATACCTGTATGTACTTAATGGGAAATTGTACTTTAAGCAACAAATAACACAAATTATTATTTGTCCTTAAACGCTTATTCGGTGACTAAGTGGATATCGAAACATAGTTATTTTATGTGAAACTTAAAAGAACATGGCTGATCGTTAACTATCGCTGAAGCTTTTCAAACCCACGTTTGTTGGACCGGTTGTATTTAACAATATGCATGTCGACTTCCACCGAATTCGTTTAGACTGCATTATCAGTAGTGCTATCGCAGCACTCCAAACCGAATTTCCTAAAAGCAAATTTTGCTATGTGCAGTGACAGAACATTGTATTAGTTAGCCGGATATGCCAAGCAATTGAAATTGAACTCTATTCCGCTAAGTGAAGAACGATTTTAATGTTGTAGCGAATGCTAGTTCACGACCTGGGTGCGTTTGGGAACCCTAGTAGGTGGATGAAATATGAAGGCACAAAGGAAGAATCTCATTCCGTTCGTGCCTGAAGCGTTGCTCTAGGAGCGGGAATGATGTTGGATATTGAATGTATGAATGAATGAAATTGTACAAAGCAAATGAAGTGTATAGTTAGGTTACTTGGGGGTTGAGCATTGAGTTACCGAGTTTAATCCGCTGTTCATATATTTGTATAGTTACCTTTACTTCTTGTGGAATTTATTATACGTGTACAAGTTCCGTGGATACGTAATTTGAGTTTTGAGGAATTGGCTTCTGTCAATCTCTTCTTTCATTTTTTAATGTAAACCAAGACAAGATGTAAAATCAGTACCTTTTACGAGGTTGCCAATAAAGAAACAACAGAAAGTAGAAGTAAATCGTAAAAACAACACTAATCCCGATGTGTCCCCAAAAAATCCCGTACCGAAAGTGCCCACCCGGCGTTACACCGAAAATATCGTCTGTTTTGATTTATGTGCCTTAAAAGCGGCCCTTGCTCTGCGCCTCGAGTTATTGTTTTTCCCCTTATGAAAATGGCGTATTTTTCCCACCCGCGGTCCACTGCCGAGCAAAGTTTCTTTGTGATTTATTCACCATTAAAGTTTATGTTGCGAAAAGTCGAAATATTGTATTTTTGACTTTGTTAAAAATGTCACTAGATAATTTAATTAAATGGCCAAGTGGATTATTTTAATTAACAATTTAATTAAGGAGGTAACGTATTTAATTATTCCATTTAAATAAAAACGGACGAAAGCAATTAAAACGTAGGTAACAACATTGAAACAAGTAAGCTCTCACCCCATTTCTTGACCAGTAATATTATCGACTTTCTTCGAACATTTTGAACCTTTTTGAAAGCGAACAAGTTTAGTTACAACTGAAACTATTATAAGCAACTTCAATACTTTAAAACAACATGTGGCCGTTATTAAATCACGCACCATATTGCGGAAATTTCGTTGAAGTTTGTCGCCTATAAAATATTTTATAGCTGCAAAAAAATAAAGCGCACTATAATATGAATTTAATGGTACAGAGACACATTCATAGTCGTATAAAACGTTTAATGGTGAAAGAGCTTCGTTGAGCTTGATTGTATTACAATTCATTTTATAATTCTCTTCTAAGTATCTTGTAAGACTAACATGAACAGTTTATCTTTTATTTCCTAACCATAGTTTAAATTGGAACACTTTATTATCATCATTCTGAAACTGCTTTCTAGCATCGTCAAGATACTGATGCATAAGTGTTGTGTATCCATCACATTCTCCAGAATTACCATGATCAATGGCATTTCTTTACATAATTTATCTTCCCTTTGATTTCTGAAGTAGAGACATACCACGTCTCCTCGCTGTTCAAAGGTGATAAATTTGACACGTGCCTGTCAATTGACGTCTTCCCAGGTAATTTCAGTTAAATAATACTGTCACTCATCATTTGGAGTCATGATAATGTCCTATATATGACAGGTTACGTTTGAGTATTCTCTGTTTATGACACTAAGTTTTTAGAATCCCTATTTGATAATCGACAGTTTTCTCTGTTCCAATAAAGACAATATTTTCTGAGCTACATAATCACTAATAAACTTAGCAATACACCTAATGCTCTGCCAATAAGAGCTTATCCGTGGCAAGCATGCATTCGGAAAGTGAAACAGAACACTCGACGAGTTGGTTTTAGTCCAACCCTTTTTTGGCTTCACACAGCAGAATAATTGGGTCTTTTGTGGTTTCCGGCAACGTGTGTCCCGTAATGGGCTTGGCTTTTTGTGCCTTTGAGCCGCTCCACTGTCTATTGGGCTCTTTACATCCCACATTGGCTCCTTTACTTTTCACAAAATATTTGCCAACGTGCGGACGGCCTCTGTATGGTGGAACACGTAACTTTTTTTACGTATATTTGACTTTACTGAAAAAATATTACGTTCATATTACAGGGACAAAGTTAAATGCGAATATAAAGCAGCGTCCTGCTAAGTGTTTTACTTTGTTAAAGTTAAATCTATATTAACGGTGTTGATGGTAATTTTGACCTACAACAAGATTTAAACTTAAAATTGTGTTTGAAATAGTGTTCATACTTGATAGTTTTCGTACATAAACAAAGGCAAGAAATACGTTATTCTCGCTATGGCATTTCACGGGAGCGATAACTTTTTAATACCAGCGTGTTCGTACACCGTCAATCATTTTCGTAGACACTAATGACCTCACTTTGGTGACAATAACATTTCCATCTAAATTACGTAATAAAAAACAAGTAGAGGAAAGTTCATTAATATCATAAACATTTTCGTTTCCCTCCCCACTGTCGCGGCCTTGTTACATTAGCCTCCGTGTAGATAAGAGCGCACTGGCTTTCCGCCGCCGGAGGGCTGCTATCTAATTCTCTCTTGTTATGATAAATGGTTTACGCATTTCCTAAACATTGATGTATTATTCTACGTTTAACATTCCGTCTAAATTACTTGACAGCTTTTGTTTAAATGTTAGACAGTTCTCGAAGCCGATGTTTATCCTAATTGCTTCTTTAGAGGTTTGAAACAGATTTTCCGGATTTTATTTTGTTAAAAGAGCACCAAACTCAATCTAATTTGTGTTTTGGCATTGACATTTCAATGTTTTTTTATTCATTGGATCGCGGGGCATAGGTATGGTCCTTTCAGGCGGTACGGCACGACATATCGCGTGATGCTCGCTCCCCGCCGTAATTACGTTACATCAACCAAACAACAGGGAGCAATAACTGTAACCCATTACTCTGCGTTCTAGTGAAAACGCGCAAGTTTGCGTTAATGCCGCTAATGCCTCTTTATGCTGTAAAACGCTGATGGCTTTTATGCTGTTCGTAAGTAACACGATATTTTGACGTGGAATATTAATAATAGAGTGAGTGCTTGCGCAGAATGCACGCGCGGCTGTGTTGGAATTTTGACCGAAGTAAGGAGGAATTTGTGTAAAATTGTACGCTGAACACATACGCATCAAAATTGTGTTGTAGCGGGACCTTACCCCAACCCATTTTTAAAATAACTGGGGCTTAGTAGGCTTATTATGAAGTGCCATAAGGCCGAGAGCTATCAGCTCGCTATTTAATTTTCAAAATTAACCCCTAATTTTGTCTGTATCTGTCGGCTATCGCCTCCTTGCTGCATGTTGTTAATAGCTATCCTTGAGGGATCGATAATGCTGTAATCACTATGCTTGGCAGGCAGATTGGTGGTCGGAGCAATGTTATTAGCACATAGATGAATGCTGCCCATCGCCACATAATCCCCCAGTCGTATATTACAGCACGCACTTGAAGTTAGGGGTGCACACTACCATATATCTGTCTGAAGTTAAGTATAGATTTATTATAAGTATTACAAAAACATTGTCTCCAAAAGGAAAATCTTTGTAATTGATTAATATTATTTTTGGATTCAGTTTTCCTCCTAAAAATGTATTATAAGATAAGATTTGTGGGCAACGAACCAGCTAAGAGGAAAAAATATCCAAGATGTATAAGAACGACTGTTCATTATTAGTAACGAAATATGTATAACCTTTGGACAGTCCAATATGCTAGTAATAGACTTTTACCGAAAGAAATATCCTACGCAGACAAGTACTTGATACAAAACATAATTACCTGAAGATAATAAACACTCATCATAAAACACGACATTCTAATTCCGAATACGACATAAAACGCACCTATTCCTGTCGCAGAAATAATTAGACGTATTGTGTTTGAGGCATTACGTGGCTAATACGTGAGGTTCTGTATAAAGTGGTGGGTATGTTGATAAAAGTGGTATAATTTGAGTAGTCGCCGTGTTTGCGTCTGGTCGCTAGGTGACTGAACGACAGGTGGAAAGTGTCCCGTGCTTTATCGATTTTGCCTACGACGACGTACAGCTATTTCTACGGTACTTTGTGTTTTATTATTTCATAAGCTCGACTCGGGGCCTTGTCGTGTACGTTTTGAAGTGGCTTAAGAATTCAAATTGGTTTTGGAAATAGGAATGGTATTTGCTTATTTTTCTTTGAGTATATTTTTTTAGAAATAATTTTACCACTTGATATATTGATAGAATACTCAATTTTAATATTAAACGACGATGTTATATTGTTTCTATATTATTTGAATAGGTAATCGATCTCTTTTACTAAACAATAGTGCTCTGGAACAAACAAGAATTCCTTTTCATACAAAGCCTCTTCAATCTTGAAGGAAAAGAAAGGTACCTTACCCATATAAAACATATGTAGCATATAAAGCTGTAAAATGTACAAGACTCCCCATCTGTTATCCTCGAACTGTTACCTCCACGGATAAAAACAATAGTTACAGTTCATTCGGCACGACAAGGGCATTACTTCCACGCTCAAACCGCACACTTGCGGACAAAAACATTCACTATTCCATTTAGAGGTACGATATTTTTGAATAATCAATTTAAATAAAAAATTGTAGTAGGTAACGTTTTTTTTTTTAAAATATTTTGAAATTTTGTTTCCAATAAAATGCACCAATAACAAGATTTTGTATTAAAATGACAGAATGGAAGCATGCGCTTAATTTAAATAATGGGAAATAATATTTCTATGTGATTGATTACTCTAGTTTTTTGGAGACATTTTATCATTATTTTTAATACAAAACTTGTGCGTATCTACTTTTTTGTTGCGTATTGTTACAAAGCGATATAAGTCGAGGTTGGAGGCTCGCATCGATCTCCACAAGTCCCTTTAAGCCAGCCTTACAAGGGTCGAGAGAAATAACCTTCGAATATTTTGTAACGAGCGTTACAAATACGCTGTACCCATTTTTATGCTCCTAAGTATTGGAACGGAATAATAGAGAGATGTGTGGCTATTTTTAGCCAAAATTATTTCGGTTTTTCGGACCAATTTCGCTTTCAATGAAAGATAAATAAACCTGAATAATTTATGATTTAAAGGGACCATTGTAATTATTATTTAACTTACGGATGTTTTCTTTGTTTATTTACCAAAGCGGCCTTTGAGTAAAAACAATTTTATCAGGAAAAACCTTTTCTCGTTTTCTAAGTCCCTTATTACAGTATAGACATTTCTGCCTAGCTCCACGATCTTGTAATTCTAAACTCACCTTCACTAAAATATAAATGAAACTCCAAAGCTACTCGTAGACTGAGTCTATCTCAGTCTAGCTCTGGAGTTGTATTTATATGTACGTTTCGCAATCCGCTGCAATATCTACAATTTCACAATCATCGATCGCGTAAATCCGACGTGAGCTGCTCTTGTGACTCTTAGGGGACGAAAGGTACGAAGGGTGAGAATAACAAGACTATACCACTCTTTGTAACAAAAGGAATTCTAACAATATAAATACAGTTAATCACACACGCAAAGGAATGTAACGACACCCTTAACGTGCTCCGGTGAGAAATAAGCCCAAGTGGAGCAAATGAGGCCGCGATGGAGGGCCTGATGCTGACAGAAACATACACATGAAAGCACCTGTGGCCACAAACTCGAATTAAACTTGCTACGCTTATAACAATTTATGTATACTCCCATACTCCCATATAACTGCATATTACGCAGAGGCAGTTAAGCTTTGGGTATTCTCAGATGTTCTTAACATGCTCTGTAATGTGTGTAGGTGTAGCGCTAAAGTCAAATAACACAATACATGCTATTGAGGCCCTTGGCGCCCTTCTAATGCCATCAAAATTTAAGTTGATGTTCTTTTAATAGCAGCTGCTTTATACGAAACTAATTTTAAGTGATGACGGCACTCCAAATTTCGGCGTACACTTTCGAACAATTAAACAGACTCATCTTCAATATAAGCATGTCAAAGTTAAATAGAAATAATTTATGTTGTAAAGCTTTATCAAGCGTTAATTTATTTCAATAGAGAACCGATTTAATTATATTTTCATAAAATTTGTGTTTAAAATCAACAGTTTCATTTATTACATTCTGAAATGAGGTTTATGTGCATAGCTAGAGTAAACAATTTACTATTAAACAAATGTTCGACAAAATAAACAATACAACTCTGAATAATTATAGCAGCAAATTAAACATAAATACCACATAGCTAATTAAAACGAGACCGCTAAATGAAATTAGATTAAACAACAGTCCTCACTACCAACTACCACAACAAAGCCTCGAGGAAATATATAAGCAGCACCCTTTAATCTGAACGGCAGTGTATAAGTATTTCGAAGAGCTCTTTTGTTTCCCGAAGTATTGTTGCTCGGCTGCCGATCTGTTGTGTGAAAAGTTGGAGCCAAGTCGGCCGATTGAGGCAAGTTTCACTGGAATCAGACAAGTTACATCGTATTCCTGGCGGCTTTTCACTTCCAAGTCGGCTGTTGCGTGACGTTGATGCGACCCAAGTTTGTTCTTTATCCATTGAGACTTTAATTATAGTCGGAGGAAATCAGAAAGCCTTCCCCTAATGGATGTTGTGTGGTTATTTTGTGAAGTAACGAGTTTTGTATTACTTATTGTGTGAAATTGGAATTTTAAAAGGCTTAATGGATGGCTCGTTTTGCGCCTAAGCTATTTAGGATAGCGAGTGGTGTAGTGTGTCGACGTAGTGGGCCAAAGATATCGTCAAGATTGCGCGACGCACAAAACCGAGAAGTTTGGCAGAAAGGGAAAGAGGCCTATACCCTACAATGGGTGATTCTGGGCTGAAATGATGATGGTAAATTTAGAATATCAAGACCGTTTTGTGAAAAAAGCCGCTTGAATTAAGCTTGCTCACCGATACACCTAGACCTTAAAGTTTAAAGTACCCAAAGAAGTAATACTGTTGCATCCGTGGAAGCCAAAACATTTAGCATAAATTAAGCAACTCTAAAACATTAGTATTTTTACCCAATAAATGCATTTTCCCAATAATAAAAATTTCAAACAATATTGTAATATTCTAGTCGTGTTTTTGCGGCCAATCAGGAAGAGTGCCGCTTGCCATTTGCCCCACCTTAGCTACGCCCATACATTATGTGATGGCAAAAAACCTTCTTCCGTTGTATATTTGCCTATATGTAGGTTCTTTTTGTCGTACCTGAAACCGACATGAAATTCAGGGCCGTGATACGTTTTTGTTTTAATATCACGACAGCCTGGTGACTGGTACCTTTTATTGAACACGGCCTTGCTGAAAACTGAATAAGAAAAACCGACTTCAAATAAATATTGTTATTTGTGTAAAAAGGCATCTGAAATAGATGCTTTGAAAAGTAAATGTCATGCAATTCATTTTCTAAATGCCAGAAACATAGAGAGTCCCTTTGAGGAGAGAAGTGGGTTCAATGTAAGGTCGTAGGTAATAAATATGTTACTTTAGTTAACTACCACAATTCGATTGTATACCACCATCGATCACAAAATGAAAATGGTTTAAATTCGATTTTCTTGCATATATTTTGTATTTACCACGAATACCTTAAATATTGGAATGCTGACATAATCCATGAAACAATAACATACCTACAATTCATTACAAATCACAATAATCTATACCTACGCATATGAAGCTCAATCTAAAATTTATATTGTCTGTCGATTGTTAGCTTACGATCTCCGCCGCCATTGTCCGGCCGTGTTCAGTAATAGCGGGCTAAGCAAACAAAGTGTAATCAGCATCATTTGCATACACATACAATATTGAATGTGTAACTAATCAATGCACACTAATACATATCATATCGTAATTGATTGGCAAATTAATTTTGACGTAACATTGTATTTGTTGATAAATTGAGAAATTCTAAAATACGTTATGTTTCAACTGTTTAGATTTTCTCCGTTTTCCCGAATACACGCAAGTCTAAATTTATGTAGAGTATAAACTGAAATGCAATTTAACCCCAATAGCAAATTAATAGGCTACTCAAAATAGATGGTCCGATAATATTATAATTGTCGTAGTATTAACGATAAATCGCTTAGCAGACGTTAACCAGGACGCTTGACAATAAATAATCAGCGTCGCCCACTAAATTATTTTAGTCCATTAGCACGACAGAGCCGACACAAATTAATCACGGGAATGACAGTGAAGGCGTTCAACACTTTCCTGAGGCAAACAGCCCAGAAAAGCGACACGATGTAATACCTATTACGGTGAAATAAGGTGCTAATAACTCGGGTAATGTTTTCTTCGTGGGCCGCAGTCACCCTGAAAATAAACCACGTTATATTGATTCTGAAGATCTCCCTATACGTCCATATAACTCTGTAGGGGTTCCGTCGCTTCTTTTACGTTTACAATTTTGTTTCGGCAATAATTTAGGACGGGGTGGTTCACTTATGATATAAACCGAAATTGATGTGCCTCGAAGTGACAATAACCTAGATAAAGTAGGTATCGTTGGAACACATCGCTCTTCACATTGAAAAGCTTGCCTTTGGGAATGATCTGCACGGAGAGCTGTGAAAACAACTGTCTTTAGGTAAAGTTGAAGACAAATCACCCGTGCGATATGGCGTCTGCGTCATCTGTCACTATCGCAACTGTCAAACTGGCCTGCTAAATCGATCACGCGCGAACTAATATCGAAGTTGTGTCGACAAGTCGCGCGATTTCGGCGATCGGAGGCCCGACTGGTCGTACACGGGCAAACTTTTTACGTGCACCGGCGTTCTATGGCACACTTCGTTTTATTGGATGTTTCCGTGCAAAGTTGGCTCTGTCGTCTTTTTACACTCCTTGAGGAATCGACGTGATCTTTGAACAGTATTTCTGAAACTACACTTTTATGAACGGCTATATCTGTCGTTTGTTTTCTTGTTGTTCGTAGAAAATGTTCGTACCATGATTTTTAATTATAATAATATAATGCTAACAATATATTAGACTACAGTTATTACACGCCGATCCTTATGATTATAGAGAATCGATGTGTAACGACTAATTAATAATCCGTCATGTATAACATGTTAGATGTGTAGGTAACTATTTACTGTAGCATATTATAATATCTATACTAGCAATAGGTGATTGGCTGACAATGATCCCCTATTATTATTTTCATAAACGAAACGCAACCAATTAACTTGTAACTACAGACATTCTAGCAACATCGAAAGATGATTGTTTCCTCGTTATATCAATAATAGGATACAAGAGTAAGGAATCTTGTAAGACAAAATAAAGCAAACGATGAGACGACAATATAGGATTATCCCGCGATAGAACAATAAATAATCTTCGCGACCGATATAACACTAGCTCGAATATGTGAGAAAAAAGACGTTTATATTTATATTTTTATATTCTCCAGCGACTCAACAAAGCACTTGTGTAAAGGTCTAGTGAATCTCGGGTTTCGTCGATGTTTGCCGAAGGATATCCCGGGACAAACGAGTCCGGGGCTGGCGATCCCGGGATCATGGCCGCGTTTAGGGACAACAATAGCGATGGAGGCACCCTGATACCACGATATATATTATCTTTGTTGACACCGCATCATGTAGGTCGTTTTTTGTCGCCAATTTTCTCATTGTTGTTGTAAAATAACTTTAGTCCCGGGAAATGGTGTTTCTTTTTGTAAAGTAAAAGGATTGAGGTACGGTTAAAAACGTTACGTCGTCCCTTCAATCGTGTTCAAAACGTTTGTCCCTAAAAAAGGGAAATTCTATCCAATTTTTGCCCTGCGACCTTTGACGTTAACATTTTATATCAGGTAAAAAGGTAAAGTAAATTATATATAGGCATTTAAAAAGTATCGCATATGTACGGATCTACTCATTGTGTCCCGCCATTTCAGGCAGCAGTAAGAACAAGGTTACATTGATCCGATCACTTAGTGTTTACTGTGAGAGATTTGCAAACATCCTTTGTGTGCGAAGCCGAGGTGATAATACTCGCTACCAGTTTTGGTCCCTTGCACACAATAGGGTACACGGGGTATCATTCAATCAAATGTCCGTTTTATGACTTGAATGCAGAGTGACATCATCGAAACATTATACCTTGGCTGAGGTTAACCAGGTAGAAATCCTGCTTTATTCATGTGCTCCTACAGTTAAGTTAATTGTTTATGTAAAATGTTTTCTTTTAATATTTTACAATTTAAATCTAAACCCATAATTAAATAACGGGTCGTTACGAAAACTTTTACCATAGAATCAGAGATTAGAATATGATTCAAGACAATACAAGACTTCAAAGATGACGATTTTTTAATTACCGACGAAAAATTTAAACCCTTGATTATCTACTGAATACTGAATCTATGATAAATGTTTCGATGTCCACGCCGATATATACAAAACGTATAAATGATACTAATTATATTATATGAAAACGATTCGATATGTAAAAATAGAGGGGAGCACATAGGGCATTAAAGTCTGTATTGCAGTCAAGCAATGGTACAACTGCCCGAAAAGTGGCACTGAGATACATTGTAATGTGGAATAATACATTGGATACTTTTAATCCTAACAACTCAAGTGATGAGTAAGGTAACTAATCACATCAATTTATAACTGGTTCCTTGCACTTGTATAGGCATAGTGCTCGATAATTTATAACAGATGATAAACAATTACTGACGTGTCGCGGCATGAACTGGTACATGACCATACAATTCGAGCAGTTGACCGCACGCGTGGCCCGTATGACGCGGGGTCAATGAAGATCAGGTCAGAATGTTTAGACCTTATTACTTGACTGTATGTTGATTCATAATGGAATTACGTTTGAATTTAATTTGAATAGCATGGAGTAGGTGGCGCAGTGCCTGAGATTGGCTGCTACGCTGCATGTCAAGGATTCGATAAGGAGATTAACAAATATTTTTATGGCCTACTGATAGTTTTTCTGGGTCTGACTTTTTGTGTTCTTACGTTTTTAAGCGCACCCATGATAAAAGAGAAATTATAAATTTCTCCGGTGCGGGTGAAGTTTTAAGAAAAATATATTATTATTTCGACACTCCATTGAACGAATTCTCGGTAGAAGTAATAAAATTATTTCTAGGCTAAAGTTATTTCGAAGTCTATTTGTAAAAAAAACTCAAGCAAGATATCGGCCTCAGCGCGTTTTAGTATTAAATAAACTAAAATTAAATAAATCAAAGTCCAATAAATCCTAACCTAACATAATTTTATTCTCTCTCTCTACCGTGGAAATCCTTTCATGCGAACGTTTATGATTTAAAAGATTTCTATCTTCTGTCAACGTTCTCTTTTATCTTGATTTTATTAATATCAAAATTCGTTGTATATTAATGAGTCCCTTTGTCTGTTTCAGGTACTGTTTATTATCTTAAGTCCGTAACGCACGGGTGAGTTACAGAACATATTTCACCTCAACGCTCCGTTGCCCCGCTGGCCCTTCAGGAGCACCCTCCCCAAAAATCTCATTCATAAAAGATTTTTGTATTATTCAGCGACGTATTCACAAAGTTATGCCCCATAAAGAAATGAAGAAGAATATTCTATGTTTGTACTGAAAAAATGTGTATTCTGTGAGTTGTAGATCAAAACAGCGGTCTCCTCCCTTGAGTCAGAGAAATATTAAAATATCTGTACTTAGGGGACGAAAACACACGATGTAAGAAAAGATGAGGCGAGCTCAATTTTGTCGATTCGATGTCCCCAATTCGTTTGCTGAATTCTTAATAGCGCCTTGGGGTCGGCTTCGGTAGGTAATCGCGACACTTTAGTATTTAATCCGCGTTCGCCACGCTCCCAACTGTGCATCCCGTATAACTGGAATTTAATTGAGGACCGTTTTATTAATTCTATTTAAATTAATTTAGTTTTTTTTTTTGTAATTGGCCAAGTTGGAGACCCGCTTACGCCATTTCCACGTTTTCCCTGGGAACTTATGCGTTTGCTAATCTTTTAATTACTTTTGGCGATAACTTTGACAGAGGGGTGGGATATTAGAAGCAGGAAAACATTATACCGCATCATAATTATTTACATTTGTAAATCATCAAAATATATGTGTGCGTATTTTCATTGAATAAATATTAAATATCGCTCAATCAACATATTGCTCACGGAATAAATAAAATAACAGCAAATTCATCGCGTTTCTGCGAAATATTCAAATCCCAGGCTTACATATTTATGAAAATTATTTGTATTGAAATAACAAAAGTACTCGAAACAGTTCAAATGAGTAGGTATAATCCAGCGCTTAATTGTGTATTACTATTTTTGATTAATGTCATTTGAAATGTAATCCACATTTTGTGAAATCAGAAGCAACCTATTGGACAATAAGCATTATCTAACAGAGTGCTTTAATCCGTATGTACTGTGATGATATAGTCTGTATTTTAACGGTTATTGTAATGTTTCTTCTTTTTAAACTGATGGCGCTAACTATTACTAAAGGGGGCAGGCATCAGGGCACGCATACACGTAAACAGGTGCTCCATTGTTTTAGGAACGACACCATATTTCCTCTCCAGTCTGGAATCGTCTATACCCATCTCTATAAAGTCTCGAGAAACAAGTCGACTATTTTCTGTCCGTTTAAAAACGTAATCCCACTTATTCGAAACACGTCACCGCCAACAATGCTTCTGTTATTCTCCACAGTTGTCTCCTCTGTGTTGTTTTTATCAGAGAAAATGCAAATCGCATTGATCCCATTTGAAATCAGCTCAACCTGTACAATAAAGCGTACGTACTTAAGCAAATTGTAAATTCTGCCGTATAAATCTCCACCTACTCGCCGGTTTACCGTCCGTTCTAATTCCCGACGCCCCGTATAATTGATCTACATCGTCTCCACAAGATAATTTCGTTCCGACTCGATCCCGTCCTATCGCTTGTCACTGTTTTATTACCTACCCTCTGAGCGCGGATTGCGGGAACTCGCGGAAATGTCATTGCATTACACTCTTCAATCTGTTGATTCTACTTAGATACGCTTTGAAATAGTGTACCTGCTTTAAGTTGAGGATGTTTTATTTTAAATAAGTAGATCGTGCCGGTGTTTAAACCGACAGTATACGTACTATCTATCAATAGTCTGGTATGACAATATCGCCAATTGCTAGATTTATGTCATCTTCATGAAGACATCGGAAAACACCGTTACATTCAAGGCTTTAATATTTTTTAAAGTAGATATTATAATCAATCGAATAAACACAATTTTATTGAAACAATACGTTAGATGTTGGGAAATTTAATCAGAAAGTTTAGCAACCTAGCTAGGAGAACAGGGACTTGCAAAAAAAATAAATATATATTACTATACTTATTCCAACATTAAGTTACCCAAATATACATTAAAGCTTATTGCTTAGACTTAGACATTTGAGCCTCTAACAATGAATATTTAAGCATCGTATTATTGTAAGCATTAAATACACAGACATCAATCGTAGTATCTATTGACTCCCTTCACAGCATAGAACAACATGTGGGTACCATTTAACATGTTCTGAGAATACAATTAGTATTTCATTTGGAGCTGCGCGAAGATTACAAGACGAGAGGGAGTACTTACTACAATATATTGCTTCTGCACGCGAAGATTTATATAGACACGCTCAAACATAACGCTCAGTGTGTAGCGAACAAAATGGAGTCTTCGCGTGACTGCGTATTTAGCTGGCACTGTTAGACTCACGATGATTGACGATTAGACTTAGGCCCAGATTGGTTCACTCTAAGTTACACAAAGAATTTACGAGTCTAGGTATCGAGTACATAAAAACTAAGGACGATAACGACGACAATGTACCAGTAATAAAGGCAGAGGTTGAGTCTTTAAGCGGGGAACGAAACGACTGTCGTTCAACAGCCTCCACTACGCCTAATTGGTCTTACGATTACTACCCTCGCACCAGGCATTTTAAACAAAAACCAGTTTAAAATACGCAAGCGTAAGGTCTGTATTGCAAAAAAGCGTGTTAAAATAAAAGCCTCCTGGAGTGCCGTCCGCCCTTTTTCCACGTGCTCGTTGTCAGTGTAATTGATCGTCTCTGGCGCTGCGAGATAATTCCGCTGTGACGTGATCCGCATTGTTGTGACCGTTTTATTACGCCCTCACTGCTTCCGAGATGCAAGGGAAATGCAAAACAAACAGACGTTAATTGGACCAGATATGACTCAATATTCCGCAGCTGAGTCCCTTGCGACATTTGGAAGTGCGAGTATAAAGAAGACATTTTCACGCGCTTCACAACTTTGTATGCCACGTGATACCCTCATTTACATAAATTATACCGAGATCACATGAATGATGGTAGGATTATCAGGAGGGAAACCACATATTTATAGATCCGTACTTACTGTTATGACCAAGATACCAACTTTTTTGGCAACATTATGAATTATCCGAAGAGATAAAAGCCAAAAAGTATGATAAATGATACACTGAATGATTTACGTACTCTTATTAATTTTTAACATTGTAATAGCTATGTGCCTAAGTAGCTAATACTTGTTGCTAGCTTGTAACTTCCAATCCATATTTAATCATTTCGTGGATCATTGCCTAAACCCTTTGAGGCTTCCTTTATTTCACTAACACGAGCAGAAACAATTGTCTTTGAGGCTGAATACAAAGTTCCTCCGATTGAATTAATTCAATTGCTCTGTTTCATCTCGCGCAACAAATGTTAAGTTGAACATTGTACACGACTCTCGTACTTCTTAGTTTGCCAACCTTGATCAACAATACCTTCAAACAAGTCTGTTATAGGCTTCCCTTTTCATTTAACGTCACAAATAATGTTACTATATTAGGTAAGTACCTACTTAGAAAATTGAATATACTCAACGTTTACTTCTGTTTAGGTATAGATCAAATACGTATCATGAACCGTTTTCCAAGTCTGTAATTTTCCTAAACGGCTTTTGACTGTCGATTGTTTTTAAAGGTTTTGTATAATCGTTAGTGTTATACATAATAACTCTATTTCAATTCATTGATCGTAGTTGGACTATAAAATAATAATTAAATGTTGCTTGCATCATGTGTGTGATGTAGCGTACAACCGTTTTTTGCAAATCTCGCCAATACAGGACGTGTTGGGGTCGCGCGGTGGTTTCCATAAATTATTACAGTGGAGGGTTTATCCGAGATAAAATTAAATTCACCAAACGCTCGTCCGTCGGAATTACACCCGCTAAATGACCGGTCATTGTGGCACCGACCCGTTGTTGTTCCCTCGATTATTCCCGATGACGATTGTGACGCCAAATATTGATATAGATTTGCACTTCATTTCACCCCAATTCGTTTGTTTTCGTTTCATCACATTCTGAAAACAAACACCCCCAGTGAAATATGAAATCTCTCTACATCACTGCAAAATATATTCCAAATATTTTGAATGCCAACATTTCACCGACTGTAGATTTAAATGTAGTATTATTATCAAAATGTTATTCTGTGTTTCCATATTTGAAAATGTAGATTTGCGTTTGTCCTCCGGCTGTGCGGCATGTTACGCACGATACATATCTAACTTTTCTAAAACTGACACTTACATGTCTAGATAATAATTTCACTGGAAAATGTATTTAAACCCAACCACCAGTATGCTTTTAGCCAAAATTCAACGACAATAACTCGATCAAAAATATTTGACCGTAAAAATCCACTAAATTACATTAGAAAAAAGTAAAAGCTCTTCCATAAGGCTGAACTTAAAGTCATTTCAACTTAAAAGAACAAACTTGAATATAATTTGTATTTGAGTCAGTTCGCCTCAGTTCACATCGCGTTGGCGTCGGCAGGGCTCCCAACTTTGTAACTGTGTAGCAATTATAATAATGGGTTACACATAAAGTAAATTGGGTGGAAGTTCATTCGATTGTTAGTACAAATGTGTTCTACATCGGAACAGTATGCGACCCACATAATTGCTTCAGAGGTGATCACAAGATTGTGGAAGTTTTATATTGCATTTGTAGCAGTTAGTGTTGATTGATGAGATTTCTAATTTCGTCGTAAGAAATGTTTGGTTCCCATGTTGAAATAAAAATAATTATGCTTTATTTATGCTTACTAATAAAATCACCATTAAAAGCGTAATTAAGTAAATCCAATAAATACTACCCCTTTAAGAATTTAAACGTTCAAAAGCCTATATCGTATTCGCGTTGTTATGATTCATAAGTTTTCATCGGAACTTTGCAACGCTCAACCGGCTCAACGCACAAGGGAATTATTATTTATTACTACAACACCTGCGACAGGACGTGGAAAGTTTCCTTAAAAGTCTCACTCGGCTGGCCTGGGGTAATGGGGGGAATAAGTCTACGTTCCTTGCGCCTAATTTGGCAACCCGACGCGCGGAATTTATAGGGGTGGGGCCTCTACAGCTTGAAATATTCGAAGGCTCCACTCGACCGTGAGTTATGAATGAATCCCGTTAAAGAACCCGGAAAATTTCTAACGGCACGCGTAACGGTTTTGACATGGTACGGGATCACCCCACGTCTTATTACCAATATTGTCTCTATTTTATAATTTACAAACGTATTTTCCTCCTTCTTCTAAATTAGGTTTACCTCCCGTTGCATGTCGAAGGTAATTGTGCTCATGAATGTTTAATTTACGCAAATGTGGGCGTGAGCACGAAATTAACGAAACATTGTGTTCAAATGATGCTCGTTTTGTTTTTGCCTCGTAAGATGGTTGGAAAAATGCAGTAAGAGAGGGCGAAAGCAAACAATCAGCGCTAGTGAATGGGATATAAAAATAAAAGGATGAGCTTTAATGGGCACTACATCGGTAACAGCCGCACGACGCGGCGGTCCGCATTCAAATCTGTTTGATTTATGCGAAGTAATCGCTTCGGCGCTCCTGCCTGATGGGAAACTGGAGAAAATGGCAGACTATATTATTTATGAGCGCTAGACTGCGTTTAGTCCATTGGTCAAACAACATGCAAGAATAATAAATGGGCACAGGAGCACACAAACTGAATACAAGGTACTTGAATTAGGGATGGACCCGGGATCGAATTTGAACAGCAATTTTAGATCGAAGTTAAAAATGTATAAGATCGAGTGCTATTGCGGACACGGTTACACTGTGGCTACACATTACCGGCGCCTCTGTTACAACAAAACATTCTGCTCTCTCGTGTGCGCGGGCTCTTATACTTGTAAAACAAGCGCGCTAGTGTCCTTTATTTAAGTTCTGATTCTACAACCATTTCTTTTATTAATTGTACTTGGGTCGCAAAGTTTCAAGACGAAAGTTGACGAACGACCAACTTGTTCGCAGTTAGTGTCAACTTAATAACAGAAGTTGGTTAAAAATATGTTCGGCCGAAGTCCCGGAGCCAGTTATAATAATGGTGGAACACTAAACTACCGTAATACTTTCACGTGAAAACTTCAAATTGAATTTCCAGTTGTGTGAATATTTCAGGAGCCCGCTGTTGACTTTAAAACATTGTTCCCTCGACCCGCACATAACATTTACAATGTAAACATGTGGTTTCACTTTTACATAAAGTTTCGAACAAATTAATTATAACGTAGATAATGTTGGAATTTAGTTATTATTTGAACGTAGAATATTTTCGGGGTTTGTATTCTGTATCTTTTATCTAGGTCGGTTATTCTGAATTTTTAGAAAGTCGGACAATAATTGAGATACCGGGCTTCTCGACCCTGTATTAACCTTTTTAACTCGTAGTAATTTATCCCTGATTAGGTTCAAATAAAATCTCTACAGTTCAACCTGTTGTTTTGGAACTCAGCATCCAAACTTATCGATATTTACCATGTTTGAATATTATATCAAAAAGATAAAGTAACAGGTTAAGTAGAACATTGAAACTCTACCCGCTAGTAATTTGTTGTGTTCACGTAATGTACCCGATGTTGCTCGTACATTTTCCCTCTAAAACAACTTTACAAAGATTATCTATAGAAAATCGAGTCACGTATCGGCTTTGCAGGCGTGAAGGTACTTGTTCGCGATTGGGTGCAGATCCATCGACAAGATATAAGGTCTCATACATTGAAAACAAAAATTGAAATAGATTAACTTTCATAGTCTTTGTACGTGGCATTGTGTAATCTCCTTTCTTTTACACTTTTACTTTATTTTTATATTTTACCCGCGGGTTCACTTGCTCCTTTGTAAAACTACTAAGAAGAAGAAATATCCTATATTAATGTTTAGCTTGGTTTATCTGTGAGAAATTTCATCTAAATCCGTTCAGCCGTTTTTGAGTGATTGAGAAACCAACAAACAAGTACCTTCACATTTTCCACTGTATAGTTAGAGGAATGGGATTTGGAACTCTCTATGTGCAGCAAGGGACCTCTGGCTTAGTCGATTGATTGATTGATGAATTATTTTTTGTCTAATAGGGCAGTGTTCGGGTATTTCAATCTGTTAAATGACAGGCACATCTAATCGGTCAAATTCAGAGGATTGAAATCTTTAGTGAATCTGGTAAGATAGTTTAACATATTGATTAAGTTGTCTCATTGACGACTATTCTTCTTCTTCTTTTCGTTTCGATGATACATTTATCATTATTTATATCACATGGGTCCAGTAGCTGACCATTAATTAATATAAATTGATACAAATTTAATTTGTACTAATATAGATGCTTGACTTTTTAGAAGTAAGAGTACTCAATACTTATTTTCTTAAATAGGTATGTCTCATTCATTCTATTCCGTATAATTTAACATACAAAGTAGAAAACCGTAAACGTTAAATTACCATCCCCTCATTTCTACGAACGAGTTATTTGCTACATTTACTCCACCTTTACGTTCAAAGGCGGGTTCCCACGAGCCATTTGGCAATCGAGTTAAAAATCGCCAAAGCTTGCAGCGTCTGCATTTACAGCGAAGGTGAAACGTCGCATTAATTACCAAAGCGTCCGATGGAGGTGTCTACACCAACACCGTAGTTGCACCATCAATAAAACAAGCGACAGGCGCACAGGGCAGCCACACGCTAGCTAATTTTCATACTAAACGAACGGGTGCATTATTAAAATGTACCGTGACGTGACAACCCTCTCGACCTGGGCTAGCATTTAAACTTGACTCGGTAACTGAGCTGTTAAGTATTTAAGGTGTTTGCTTCAGTGGGGTACTAGTTTATGGTAGCTTGCACCGTCAGCGCAGAGCCGTAATGTCCTTGTAAATTGTACACTACACAATGTTGGACTCGTTATAACTTGTAATTTAGATACTCGTTAGGTGCCAAGTTGCATTTTAGTGGCTAGGTAATCTATGTTGGATGGTTACAATATATAGGCTTGATACTTCAACCTTCTTGTTTCTTAAATTGTGATACTGCCTTATTAACAATTGCGATGGTCAACGGGTAGACCTATGATAGAATACTGTTTTTAATAAATATTTTTTTTATTTAGTTGAAACTTTAATTTACATTTGCCTCGAATTTATCTCAATGACGAAGTTCATGATAAGTTAAAACCTCCACTAGCTTCCACTCTTAACATACCTCTTTATAATATTCCCGAACAACACTCACAAACAACAATTTAACACTTAGTTAAAAGCTTTCCCAGTCCGACTTACGAGAGAGTAAAACAATACATTCTTCAGGCGACTCCCTCACTCGCAACTTTGAAACTTACTGCCTCTTTTGACATGTTTGCGCCATCCATCTAGCAGCCGTATTTTCATACTGGCTGAGAGCAGGTGTCAAAACTAAGGGACGTTAGGCTAATGTATGCAGATTGCATCTTTCGCTACTCCGGGCAGGTTGGCAGCGTTGCTCTGTACACAGCTACTTGCATTACCGCATTAGCTCACGGTACTATATTTAATGCTCTATTGCGGTGTTTTTGTTTTTCTTGCACCTGCCTAATTACTTGCTTTTAGGCTTTGCATAATTTAGAGTGAAATGGGTCGTTTTTATTCTGATTACCATAATTAAAGCTGTTTTGACTCTGCATCTGAAATCGTAATCAGATTTTTTTCTCACCATTAGGTATATCCCAATGGACTAGACTTTGGGGTTACATGTATCTATTCATAAGTAGGTATCTATTTTTATTAATGGTACATGTGTACACTTTATTAAAGTTTATTTTTATTCGCTCGTACGATAATTCTCACCAGGCATGTCTTCACCACCTTCGGTAGGCTGGTTTAAATAAGTATGGCATAATTTTCGCCTTCGTACCTTTGGTTGCGTGAAGTTTATTCAAATAAATATGACAGTCTCTAACTTCCTCTGTCATTTCAAACTAGGCGGGTTTAAAGTTAATCTACAGTAAAATAACATAACTAATATCAAACTAAGGGAGAACAATATCCCAACCGTCAGTCAACGTGACTGTACGCACAGAATCCGCAATAACTTGTGTCTTCAGACATACACACAAGTTGGCAACTCACAAACATATTATTATGAATATTATAAAACATGACGCTTTCATGTAAATAGGGTACATAAGCTAGACACCACGACATTCAAAACAATGTTACAAAATTTAATTAATTGTATAATTTCTCGTTCAACATACGTGTGCATATAACCACCGTCTCACAAAGACATTGTATTAATTAAATTCAGGATTCGTACGCTGTGACAATAAAATTAACGTTAATATTTTTGGTCTAGCTGAAATTATTTTTATCAAAATACTTGGTAGTAAATGTTTGGACCCTTTTTAACGAAAATGAGATTGTGATGGGTTATTTAAGTGACCCAAAGTTAGATGGAAGAATAACAGTCGAAAGGTTTATTTTAGTCCAGATGATTGTTTAGACAAACTTCTATCTAACCGTAAATACTCAAAACTCAATTACAGAGAATCTTTTATATTTTTCTCAGTACAAACCTTATCTTTCTAACGCCACCGTCCCTTAGTCTTTACAAAAATAATTATGCAAACAATAAAAACGAATGTACAACAATGCGAGCAGCCAGACAGGAACTCTCGTGCATCCTGAATGTCTCATTATGGACGACAATAAGACGACACATAACACCCCTACGATCATATGTTACTACTTAATTATTACGTTCATTCGTACAGTTTTGAGCTTAACCCTATGGGGTTTAGGTGGTATTTTAATTGAAACAATTTTTAGAACATGGACACTGGAAACTAAAATATCAATTTTTAACTAGCTATTGTAGTTATTGAAAGCGTCTACGGGACTGTCTCAAGGTCACCAATATGAGCATTTACTAAATCCTTATGTTTGCTGATACTTAACATCATACTGTGCTTGTCAATATATTGGCATTAGGCTCGCCCCCTATTACATAAAACCTAAACATATCGGTGAACTGTGGGTGTACATTGGTACACTTATGCCTAACCCTTCGGAGCAAACAAGCGTGATGGTATGTACCTATGTGCTTGTCAATATTGCTAATAAGAGCTGTAGTAAAAAACTATTCAATTAAAGAAGTTTATGATGATGACAACGAAAATGATGACCAACTCCCGAACATAGAATCCAACATCAATTTTAACCATCAAACCTTTGCTTAAAATTTACGATTGAAAAAAAGAGCCGTTCATTTTATTCCACCTCACGTTTAAAGCTGAAACAAAGCTGATTAAAACCAAAATTAAGTAACAGTATGGATATTACAGTTTTAATTTTAAAATCCTCGTCATACAAACAAGTGGATCGCAAACACAATTTACATTGACACTGTCAGTAATCACAGCTTCAGATTTTAATTGACTGGGTATCGATTAAATTGAGTTTTATCTTGTTCGAGTTATTACATTACCTTCGGACGTCATAATTTAAATTATGTTGTTGTTTTACGAAAATCGGTTAAATTTCTCTCACTCGTTCAACACTATTTCATACACTTTAATTTCGGGTACTTCATTAGCAATGTAAATACTTAGAACGCTCTGGTTATACCCGCAGCCACTTCTATCTAATCCTGTGTTTTATGTCCAAGTCAAGAAAGTGATTACTATTGAAATCCTCCTCGTGGATCCAAAATTCTCATTTGGGAATGGCGAATTTATATATTGACTCTATCTTCTTAAAGCATTCATTACAATAATTTCAGTAAGCTTCCCTAAGCTTAACACGTGTGTTCTAATCACTAACTGTAATCTTAATAGTCTGTCTTCATTACTATTTAATATTCTAGTTCCCTAACTGATTTGACGTTTACTATTCTCGAAGTAATTGCCTCAATATCTCTCTTACCTGTATCTGAAACGTTGTGCCGTAAAAAAGGTATTAAAATAACATACGCTCCAAAGAAATTGCGTCTCGATTGGAGTTCCTTTCTTAAATATTAATAAAAGCGCCAGAGCACTTTTGAGACACTTTCGAGAGTAGAGACGGCGCGATGCATATTTAAAACAAAGGAGTTGAGGGGGACCAGCCCACAGTGTCCCTAAATACGTATAAGGTGTAAATGGTGCAAAGCCTGTTCTTAAATTAACATTCACCTTCATTGCTTACGAGATAGAGGGTTTCCCGACAACGTGATCCTCCGATACCTTTTTAAATAAACAAAAACAGTCCTAAGCGGTCTAGATCGTGGTAAATACAGTGAGAATACAAACTCAGCTTATCTAAGCAAAATCTTTATCAAGATTCAAGTTTGTACATCATTCTATTGCAGACATATTTTCCAGGCAAATACCTTAAATCCCAAATACCACGTTAGACAGAGTCACACAAACTAAACTAACACGATAACTTACAGATTCAAATCGTGGTGTAATCCTCATGACGTGCAAGGTCCACATGATAGTAGAAAACAGAGCTCGCAGCAATTTATCTCAAGATAAATCCGACCACGCGTAAGACACCTGTCAGATGGCGGGACGGGCGCCGTCTTGTCTCGTCTCGGCGAACAGCTCGGGTATTAGCTCTCGGGGTAAATTAGAATATTTCCAACATAAATAAAACGATAATTAACGTTTAAACAAACCGAGTTGTTGGGATAAATTTTGTCAAGTTGTCGTCTTGTGACTTTATACCTTGTTTGCAATACCGGCTGTGGTTCTGATGTTTTAATAAGAAATGACGCTTTGATCAGGATATTGAAAACAGGGTTTTGTTTACTTTCATGACATTGTTTATTTGTTCTCCTTGTTCCAAGCTAATTAAGAATCGAGGTTTTCCCTTATTTTTGTTTGTCCCGTGTCGAACAATGTTGTTGTTTTCTTTCTGGTATTTCGGTCCGTAGCCACACTTAGCCAAAAGCAAACCAATTCCCTTGGATTCTTCGTGTGTTTCTGGATTAAAGAAAGGCGATAACAACTCACCTCCATTAAAGTATTACGTATACCGGCTCACGTAGTCTCCCTTCGGGGACACGCGATACCAAGAGGCAATAAATGAATCCTTGACGCTACTTACTCGGAATAACGATTTGTTGATCAATTGTTAAACGTGCCAGCGAGGAACATCAAAGATTTCACATGAAACAGGTACATAAGTCACAATACCCGCGGTTCATAAATCTTGTCTCATTTCCTGACTCAGATCCAATTTGCAGAATTTAAGATAGTGCAAACATATTAATTTAGCGAAACCATTGCGCTGTTGTGTGTCTCATTTGTACAAAGGATAGCAGAGCGCCAGTGCGCCGGCTCGGGCGTTGCAATTTGTCCCGAGATAAATTCAGCCGTAGACAGATGTCGTCTGTACCAACCTCTCACTTTTTATTAATATCATGCTGTTGTTTCTTTTAATATTAAACGGGGCAAAATTTTAATACCTATTATATTATTTCATTTTTAGAAACAAGAAAATTTGATCTTATTTTTTTGGTTATCAAGACTTCGCTTATATTATTACTTCACGCAAAATTAACACTTTCATTGTCAGCAGTTTGCGGTTTGTTACTGAAACATTCATTTCAACACAAACACTAGCAGTAATCGCCATGTCGGTTTCTAAAATAGCTTTACGACCATTTTCTAACACTTCAAAGGAGGTCATTAAATGTCGAGGGACGTTCATATAAATTTCGATTTCCGAGACGTGTGCCGTTTGCGACCGCCACCTGGCAACTGTCAACATGAACTGCCAATTTGAATTCGTAGCCGCCTAATTGGCCGACAGCTCGTTCCAAATATAAATATTAAAGGTCGAAAACGGATATCGCGTAACGAGGTGGACGAGGGATGCTGGGAAGGGTCGCAGCGTGAGTGCCTGATGGGCGCGTGCCATTTTTGCACAGCGAACTCACCAGTGCGTCCACCGGAACATTCGGATGCAAACAATCGCGGAATTTTAATGCCCTGATCTCCCTTTGAGTTTTATTCATAAACAAATTGAAACAAAATGTATTCAATTGTTTTAACAGCAACATATTGACGCCATTCACAGCGGAAAGTAAGTGAAATCTTTTTGCTCCGTTTGCTTCCCATAATTGCACCTGCAATTGTTAAGGAGCTCCGGTTTCGCCCCTTGTTAAAAATTCCGACTTGAGGTCACCTCTACTAGAAACAACACCTACATGTATATTAAAGCTCCTCTTTAACTTTATGTAAAACAATCGCGTCGACTTAAGGACAAACCTTTCGTGGATCCCTCAAATTACGAAGCATATGGTAGCGTGATATTTCACATAGGCTGGGGTCCGAATAGGTAACCTTTCCGATTCACTGCGACCACCGCTCGTAAAATAGGGGGTGGTATTCTCCAAGTCATGAATACGTTAGTTCGTTGGGGCGGGCTGGTTTAATAGTTAAATAGGCAAGCTAGAGAGAAAGGGGTACGTAGTTACGTATGCCTAAGTCGCCCCCTGTCGAGGGAGGTTAGCGGAAAAACGAAAATAATCGTCTTTTGTTGGTATCTTCCATTGAATAGTAACAACAACAATAGGTTTATAACCTTCATACAAAACGTTTATAGATACACTAGCACTTTTTTTACCCGCGACTTCGTCTGCGCAAATTTTATGCCTACTCCGCCATCTCAACACCCCTTATATTAAAAAAAAACTAGTAACGTTATCTGTTATTATTTATTTTGGTTCGCATTCGTACCAAGTTTCAAGTTGCTTAACAACTGTGGAATTAAGGATTGTTATACAATCGAGCTCCCTCCTTTTCATCCCCTTATGGGTTAAATTTCAAAAAACCCTTTCTTAGTGCTTGTATCATTTAAGGAAGCCGTGTGCAAATTTTCACGTTCCGAGTTCCGTAGTTTCAGTTCAACGCTGGCGTGTTAGTTAGACATGTTAGTATTTTACATGTATAGAAGATTGCGACTTTCATTAGCATATTTTTTGTTGGTATATTACCATATACATGGATATGTATATTCAAGATTCTCCAAATATTTCTAAAATAACTCATCCCCAAATGCCAATGCCAAGGCCAATGGACATAAAATCTTATACATAATCAAAGTTCAGTCGATATGAACTAATTGTAAACACTCGTAACCAAGAGATCGGAATGCGTGAGTGGCATCCGCAAACAAACCCTTTTGGGAGCAGTCCGCTATCGAAATTCTATTTGCGAGGGCAGACCGGGCACACACCCGCACCCGATGAAGATTTCCAACTCCTGCTCAAATATTGTATGCTAACGCAGCGATTTGAATGCCGCCAGTACTGCCGAGCAGATCGCGTACTACCTGCTATGGACATCTTGGGAAAACCCACACCAACTACGACTACGTACCTACTATTAACTTTAATACAAGGTGGGCGGATTTTTCTCGCGTCGCTATGCTCGCTATCCCGACGTTAATACTAAACGAGATTTCCTATAATATACGCACGTTCTTCTACAGCACTTTTTTACGCTGAACAGCCCGTTACATACGTTTTAAGAGTACATTACTGTTTACGTGTGAATAAATATATAGTTCGTGCTACGTATACCGCGTAGTAGATAGGAAAAACGTAAGGTGTTTTACAATTAAATAGCATTTGAATGTTTGGAAAAAGTGAAGAAACTTCATGGTGAATATCGATGATACATTACGAAATGATACAGACAATAATCACAGTAAGATCAACAATAAACTCTCACGGTGCACGTCCCAACGAAAAATCTATTTCGCTGCAACGGACAAGACAAAAGTACATCGTAACAATAGAGACATCGAGACAGATAAAGTTCAAAGTGAAGTCGAGTTGAAAAGAGAGGAGCCTATCCTTAATACTAAAGCTGAAATGAGCGAGTAACAGGGAATAAGAGTGGCTTATAAAGGAGTTTAGAGTGTTGCAGAGTCGCAGAGAGCAGTGGAGTGCGCTATACACGCGTTCGACACTCACCGGCACTCGTGTGCCCACCTAGCCACCCGTTGTTATCGACGATAAATGAACTTTTGTTACCTATAAATCTTCGTGTATCTGTCGATACTCCAGCTTCTACCATACCCGTATTCTTTTGTTTGTAAATTTATAGGTAAATCTGTCAACAAAACCTCGGCGTTTTATGGACAAGGTAAACAGACACGTGAAATTGTGTTAAAGAAAGTAAATAAACGGTATAAAAAGCTAAGGAAAACACCACAAAATCTAATAAAAACTCTTGGGCCCAAGTGGACGCGTAATATACGCTTTTTATTAAAGTTTTTAAAGACTTTTCCTTTATGTAGGGAATTCAAATATGTCCGTATCCTATGCACGTAGCCGTATACAGAGATTTTAAGAGTTTTATATCGTAGCTTTGACTGCAAATTTCGCAGTTTTATTCATATTTTCATCCCACCAACTTAGTTTGACAACAGTTACACTAATTATGAATTAGTTTTTATGATGAGTTTTTAATAAAACATGTTGCCTTCACCGTGTTTCAGGATTAATTAGTTTATATGAAATAACATTTTATTTTACACAGTTTAAGTTTTTCAGACTCAATCAGTCAAAAATGCCTATTATTCATGCACATTTTTTGACATTGATTGCCACTGAGATGAAATTGCGACTAGTTTTCAATTAGTAGAATTGGCGTTTTGAGTTGAATGGAATATAACAGAACGTCTCAGTAAAATCAACATTAATTATTATCAATGACAAGAACTGTTACACTGAAAAGTCGTTAACACAAACTGAACGAAAATGTCGTTGTACCCAGAAATATCTAACAAGCGTAATGGCATTTCCTCATTATGTGCACGCATTCGAATTCCAAAACGATGACAAGACTACGGTTATATCTATACTAATATTATAAATAGTTAAGATATGTTTGTTTGTAGGTAACAGCTCCGAAACTCCTGGACCGATTTTAACATTTTTTTCAACAATAAATAGCTAAGTACGTTATTCCTGAGTAACATAGGCTATATAACATAACGCTACGACACACGGGAGCGGAGCATTAACAAAAGACGTAACTTATGGCGGGTGAAATTAGCCACGCGGACGAATTCGCGGGCTATTTGCTATTATTCATAATTAACTAATTCAATATTCCACTTCATCGTATTACATCATTTGAAGTTCTCGCATATTTATCACTTGTGTTAAAACAACAACAATAATAAAAGGCTGCGCCTGTATTAGAAGCCTGTATTAGAAGAAGGCATCTGACTCACAACATAATTTCCCTGAAGACGGTATACAGCCCCATGGAGTTCGGGGCGAGGTTACGCCATTTATCGGGCCCAATTCCAAAGTTCGGGCTCATAATGAAAATTTCCTAACAGAAAAACACAATATAACTGCCCGACTTGGGAATTGAACTGAGGACTGCTTACCCACTTACGACCACCAGATCTTTCAGAATGAGCGCATTGTGCACAAAGTTTTCAGTTTCAATTGAACATTATTCAGTATCTCTCTAAATATAGAACATCACAATAAATACAGTTTCAAGCGTTGTTAGCACAGCTAGTGTTAATTACCCAGTAAGATTTAGAGCTTTCGTGGAGGTTATGTATCTCGAGTTATCTGCTTAATTGCCTTACAAACTGTTTTAATGTAATTACGTGCTACAAATATTTGTCACTTCTGGTTCAAATAACATGCGGCTTGTGTATAAATTATGAATTCGTTGTTGAAGTCGTTCAATTTAAACTTGTCAAACGTTTTAGAATACGTAATTGGACAGAAAATAAATGTTGTAGAATTTAAATAAAATATTGATATAATAAAACCTCAAGATAAATGCGAGGTAGTCAATCAAATAAATAATGATAGTCGAAATAAATCCATTGAAAGTACCGTCGAGCGCCGTTTATATAAACAGCAGGCATCGTTCGAGACACACAAATGAATCGAGTGCCAACACTAAACACATTCGTTACCTGAAAACCCACTTAAAACAAATACAGTTACAGTTCCTTTAACGCGTGTGTAGGACACAAGAATCCCGCAAGGCAGAGCCCATCTCATGTGAATGATGCCGAGTGCTCGGCTCCGCGTTGTTAAAACTCAAGTCGTGTTGAGTCGCGCGCGCTAATTGTGCTTCTAGGTGGGGCAAAACCCTCCCCCCCACTCTGCCTAGTGCTCTACACTTCTTGTTTCGGAGACTTATTGTACGGAGAGAAAAACTTTATAACTGTTGACATTGAGCTCATGCTCTGTAACGTCCACATGTAAAGGGAACAGTCTTTCTAATTGTGTTTTATTGTTTGTTTCTTGTCGTCACCTCATTAGTGCTAGTGTCTGTGGCGTTCAGTAGGTAGATGCCTTGAAAACTAACCTTTGGGGTCACTCACTAAAAAAGAAATCACAGTTTGTTGAACGTTACTTCGACCAAACCAAAAGCTCACCTAACTATTCACATAATTTTGGAAGCACTCAAATTGCCTAAGGTACGCCTATAGCAATCTGTCAATAGGTTCCCTAATGATTACAAATTGCTGCTAATATCACTTTTTGCGACGCAAAATGTTGCCAGCAAAACTAATAAATGCCGGACAAGTATTGCTAGTTTAATCGCAGCTGCACGAAACGCGGGCGACAAAACCAACCTCGGATCCGAACCACAACAACCGTGCCGAAGTTTAATTCAATCGGTGTGCCCCAGTGAGTGTTGGGAGGGTGGCGGGGTAAGGGGCGCGGGGCGGGTGCAGGGGTGCGTGCGGGGGGGGGGGGAGTGCTCGCGAGGCGGTGTTAATTACTACTCATGTGGCAGGCCACATATCGCGAACTTTGGCGCCCAACGTGGGGCCCCCGCCACCGTATTTATCTTTTAATGTCAGCTGAGGGGGCCTTGTTTAATCTTGTTTGTTAACAATGTGGGATCATAGAAAAAGTTTTATTTCATTACTAAATTAGTTTTTTTCGTACTTGATTTCTTTTAATTAGGAACAATTCCGGAAAATATCACGTATTGTTTATTCTTATTGTCAAAATCTAGAAACAATAAAATTAAACGACTTAAGTACTAAAAGTCACGTGGAGTACTTATTTATAGCTTTTCATAAAAACCTTTATTTACATTTCGACCCGCAAAAAAATATAATCAAGAAATATTCCATATTAAACACGTTCACGATTTCAATCAAATATTCCAGTCGTATTCCGCGTGCTTGCGTCGGATACCTCAAACATTCCCGTCCCTTGTTAGAAGACAGCGAGTCCCGAGACATCTCTGGGAACGTAGCCCTCTTTCCACAACGCTTTCTCATGTAAATTTTAGAGATTTCCTTCCCAAATTCGATATATAAAGTTAAACGGTACCAGAGAGCTTACTTGCCCCTTATATGTCAACACTAACATTTGACAGAATTTCCTTCAACGTCGTCTGGCGCTCGTAAAATATGACTTAATCGTTTTCCTACTTCGGAGGAGAAGATAAGTACCTAAACAAAATGGGACTAAACTTTAATGCATTTGCAGCACTTATCTTTTCTTTACAGTTAATGCCTAGCTGTAAATTTTCTACGTTCCTTAGATGCACATACGTATGATAATGGTCCTAGTATTACAAAATAAGCCGAAGCTAACTTTTATACCGCACTAGATGACCCGGTGAACTTTATACCATCAGTTTTTTCCGAAACCACCCCATAGTCGAGATGAATAAAACGAAAAAGAAATATTCAAACTGGTCGTTTATTTGCGAGACTACACACGGCAAATATTTTGTATAAAATAGATATACAACAGTTCGTAGCGCGCAAACAGAATCAGTCCCATTCTGAACGCCAAAATTATAAATAAGATTTTTTTGTTCACGATAATAAAATATATAATGGTTAACATAAAATGGGCGGTTTGAAAATTGAAACATTTATAGGCTCTAGGCGAATCGATATCGAGCAGAGCGCCTCCGTGGGTCCATCGACATAAATTCGTATTAGTGCCACCTCAGATCGACTTTACGACGCCTCAGGCGTACTTATTGCTTGGTCTAGTTATTTACCCGACACGTTAAATGTTTAATGGAAATAAAAATAATGTTATTTAATATGTTTGCCCGTAAAATAGTTGTTTGAACCGAATTTTAAGGTATACTATTACATTTAGCCTTTTATCGCAAAATAAGACAAAATATCCTAGCAATTCGTTAAATTATGTACGATACGATACTTCTGCTATTGAGTGATCTCGTGAAATAAAACTATTAATATTAATAAATATGAAATCATAAGGTATAATTTTTTTTTTTATCGGAAGGAAAACAAACCAACAATTGCCCATCTGATGACAAAGATATTATTATGTGAAAGTAGTATTGTCATATCAGTGTTACGTAAAAAGAACAGAGGACTTTGTAATGAATGATGAAATTTTAGAATCCTCGGAAAGTTGATTAAAATTGATTAAAACTTATGACACACAATCAAGCCTGTATTCCCTGAAGGGTTAGGCAGAGGTGTACCACACACAGTTCGCCCAAGACTTATGAAAATATAATAATTGAATATCGTAACCCAGATTACTCTAAATTCCATTCCATTCCTTACTTAAAATTACGCAAACAACTTACAATAATGCTAAAAAGAACAGTAATGGATACGTAAAGAAGATTGTTATCTAGAGGAGGTTTTATCTCGTGTCTAATTCTGCATTAATTAATAGACCTTGAGCATTTTATATTCCTTTGTCTAATGTTTTATACAAAACTGCATAATATTGAGGTCAGTGAATAAATAACACTCGTTTATGTCGTAAACAAACGCATGTAATACGAGAAACGTTATTCAAATCGTTTGAAGCTGCGTTGAAGTTTAAAATAAGCGTCATGGGATTGTTTGTCTTAGAGATATGAATAAAATTTACAAAAGTAAAATGAGCGTATTCGCGAATAATAAACTTTTATTGATTTTAAGAAAGTGAATAAAATCGTTGATGTCATATATATATTTGGAAACCAAAAGCCGTATTTGGAACTTAAAGGCCAATACTCATAATTAACAACGTTCAAAATTTAATCGCAATCTCATCTCAGTGACTGTCAATGTCAAAAACTTAAACAAAATGTAGGTGAACTAAAGGCATTGCTGACAGATTGAGACTGATTACTAACTTTCCTAAAAACTCGAGAGTAGCCACTCTGATGCCAACAATCCAACAGCCAACATTCACATTTAAAAAAACATTGTGACAGACTTACACAAAGCCATGAATAAGATTACAAACAGGCGCAGTATAACAAATTAATATCCCTTAATTCGCCTGTCAGATTTAGGCCGTCCACTATTCAACGTTTTGGACAACAAATATGGCAAGACATCGGTCGGTGCGAAATTAAGTGAGTTTGTTAAGTGTAAACAGGGATAATCCTTGGCTTGACTATGATTAGCATATCGCGGCAGTCGGCGTTCGTTCCCGAGGGGCATCTGCAATTTAAATCAGGGACTTGGCCGGGACGGGCCGCTCCTTAGCTGCGCACTCGGAATTTGAGATTTACTACGATTGGATGATTTGGGGTTCGATTTTCTGCTTGTTTGGACTGATTGAATTCGCTCTTTAAATTGACTCATATAACTGATGTACCTGTCAATCTAGTATTGAGTTGACCGCCTTCCAAGATATTTGATCAATGTATCGCGATGACACTTATTATAGTGTGGAATAGAGTCCCTCTCAGTGTTTTGACTTCCTTCCGCAAACATAATGTATAATCCGCAGTCTACCAGAGTAGTGGGTTATCTATCTTCGTACAAATTCTATAGTTGTGGAGATTAGAGCCATCAATCAGATGGTCTGAAGCGGTTGCTGAGATACAGCTATCGGTTTGGTGCAAGTTATGAGCTCTGGACGGTACTTCTGAATATAATAAAAGCATCCTTTAAGATAAACTTTATGTTTGCGTGCCACCATTTTTAAGCTCAAGCCATAAAATATCAAAAGCCATTTAGATTTTAGAACAGCTACGTAGCAGTTTTTGTGAAAGCCTTGCTATATTCTGTATTGCGTATAGGTCTTGTACTAAAGATTTTACTCTGAGATATATCGCCAACATTTTCGTACAACAGCGATGTTTAATGAAGCCCGAAACAAAACACTTTCTTACCATTTTTCCAACTGATAACCGAATTACTCAATTTCTTGGCAAAAATAAAAATGTTTCGAATAAAATATGATAGTATACGCCGTTATTTATCGACGTACATTAACTTAAATATTGTACCAGCTCACAATGCCGTGCGTCCACAGATACACTTGTGAAAAATTGCCGTAGATGTAGACGTAGAGAGGAGGAATTCCCTCCTCCCTCTACCTCAAGAATAAAGAATTTAATCGTAGCCCTCATAGGAAGTTACGGCTCTATACGCTACAAATTATACCTTGTTCGATATATGATTTAATGTTACATCATTTGGAATGTTGTAATGAAAATATTTTATGATCGGCTCGGAAGGTACCGCCGTTTTGGGTGAATTATTGGGTACTTTAATTTTAGGCCACGAAACAAAAACTAACACGTGCTTATCCGTCCTCACCTTATCTTTGCTGTAATTGAAAGAAATGAAAGAAAGTACATAGATTTGTTAGGAATATACCTATTATTAAATTTAAAAAGATTTTTGTCACCTATGACTGTCGTCGGATCCCTGTTTCATTAATTTACATAGCATAATCTCAACAACAAACGACAGTATTACAGGATGATTATATTACCTTCCCATGCAAGTCAGTAAAAGCCGGTAAGACAAAAGGGATGCTGTAACACCCACGGGCGATGGGCTAGAAAGCCATTATTATTAATGCAATATTGTCCTGTGTCGACCCAAGACGACACAGGACGGTATTATATTTCGGGAATTCAATTAACACATAATACTCAAGGAATAAATCTTTAAGATACTAACAAGAAATAGATTTTAGGCAACTACAAACCGATATTTTAAATAAATATCTTTATCGAAGAGACAAGTTCGAAAAACTTTCCGATTGGCACAGGACAAAAATAAGTTCAAAATTTTCAACTTACAAACACAGTATCATAAGCTATTTTGTTTATTAAATAAATATACAGTGCAAGTTCCAACGCTAGATTCAATAGAGGCTGGTAAATCTAAACCGCACAGGAAGTTGGGCCCAATCGTATCCTCACCTGCACACGGATTTGAAATTCAAATAGGATGAGACAAACCCAGTTTCCTTGTAACCCTGTGTGTTTATCGTTGCCAATAGTTTTCGTTACAGACACCCCGCAGCTCTGTTCCGGGCCTCACAAAGGGATTATTTCTCTTTGATTGTATAAACAAATATAGATTACGATATCAAAGAAACGGTAACTCTATCTCTATTTGTCTTGCCGTAGAACCTTTACAATTTTAGATTATATCTAAATACGCATTTGTCAATATGAAATATTCGTTATATTTGCACAAGTAAAAAGCTTAGTGAAGTACCTACTCGACGTACTTGCCGCTGCTCGTTAATTTAATAAAATGGAAAATTTTAATTGCTAGCGACCCTCTCTTTGGGGTTCCATTAAAATAATACTACCAAGCTCAAGTATGTTTCTCTTGAGGATAAAATCGCAAGAAAGTCAAAAAGTTCTTGCAACTCCAGGTGTCATAATTACTCTTTTTAACTGTAAATTACACATAATTATATTTTATTTTTGCACGAATTTTCACTATTAGCAACATTTTGTAAAAATTCTACATTAATAATTTTAAAAGTTATGGTACAAATAACCAAACCACAATACGTAAAAAAATGGAGTATAAAACAAACCAGTGTACTCGTAACTTCATCATTTAGTACAGGAGCACAAGCGGCTATAGCGCCGGAACAAACAAGCGAGGCTTCACTGACAAAGGGCAAAACAAACAAAGTCCCCACCGTCCAGGTAATTTGAAAGGTCAATAGCGAAAAAATATCGCATCATTAGTCGTTTAAAGGTCGTTAAAATGATATTATCCGTGCAATATAGCTTTATAATGATCGATCTATCTCGATATGGCCCTCCATTGTTATTGAAGTGAACAGGGACGATTAATTATCCATTGAACATAATTTGGGCGGACCAGCAGGCCAGTGCTGCGGACCGCTCCCTCCAATTTGAATTGATATCGGCTGTTGTCTCTTCATTATGTATTATCTGTGGCCATTAATGGATTACCAAAATTCTCCCTTACATCACGATATAACAGGCAAAAATACAAAAATAAGCCGATTAAAAGTTAATCTCATAAAGCGGACAGAATATTTCACAAAAAGTTACATTTAAATTCACGAAAAGAAGCGGGTCAAAACGCGCGAACTATATTACAACGAAATAAATAGTTACAAAAGGAACAATTGTGCATTTAAAATTAGCAAATTCTTTCGAGATTCTTAGCTATCAAAGGAAATAATAAATTGTTTTCCACCCACCTCCCAACAAGTTTTGTCTGCTTTCAAGACGAAAGGCATCTTTATCGCTGCAAAACTTTTTCTTCCTTGTGTAGAGAGACGGAGAACCCCTTTTAATGAAACTTAAACCGGCCGTCTGCAATTTAGATAAGTATCCTACTTGCCTTTTAATTAAATATAGCTGTTCATCAACTATGATTGCACGGCTATTCCCATCAAGAAGTTCTTTCTACAAAACACTACATTCAAGAATACTTTCACGGAGCATTCTTATATTTTTTTTATTATCACACAAATTCCTTTCTTTTATGTCTTGTCCTAAATTAAGTTTACACGGACGGTTCTCATCAGAAATGTTATTATACTTGTACATATTTACTGAGCTAATTTGAATAAAAAATATACCCTACAGATTAAAACTTTCACAAACTTTGGTATTTACTTGATGTTTTCACTGTAAATCGTCTCCCCTGACTTGTTTTCCAAGATATTTATAATCAGCGACTTTCCCAACTTAGTGTCGGCGACGAAATATCCTTTTAATGGTCGGCGGAGTGTTGGGTCGTCTGCAATTTAGATTAGTCCTTTAATTAAATTAACATTATGATCCCTATCTCAGCGAAGCAGGTGGTCGGCAATATTGCTCTGTTGGAACTCTTTCTTTACTTTCGTTTCTACTTTTGCTTTTATACCGAATATTTTATTTAGATTTTGTTCATTTATCGATAGCTTGGACGGTGTTATTGCAGTATCTACTAGAATAAAATTGATAATTATGAAAACAATTATTACCACCTACTTTATTTTGTGTTCTCGTTTTCGGTAAATTAGTATTACTTGTTTCTATCCTAAACTTTTATTTGATTTGAATCTTACGTCTAAGAACAAGAAGTAAACTAAACTTTGTAGTACCTATAAATTTGAAAGGTAGTCATGAAGAAAGATCACATGAAGATGATCCTTTTTCATGACTAGCCGTAAATTTTCTTTTTCCAAATATATTTTCGGAGCAAGTATATTAGCTAAAAGGTAACATATTGATACTTAACGTACTCGTATATCTAACCATTGAAGTACAATATCCTCGATCGTATTTCTTGCAAGTAATCCCCGAAAAGAGGTCCAAGTTATTAATGATAGTGGTTAAATAGACGTTTTTGCGCCCCCCGTAGGGATTCCTCAAGAAAACATTACTTTAAGAAGAGACAAAGGGTCGGATGACGTCATTAATATTGTGATATCAGCGGAAATTGTTTACTAACAAACGTTTTTTTTTCAATGTGTATTGGAGGAAAAGGCATTATAACGCTTAAATATAAAAGCACTTTTCGAAACCCATTTTGCGTAAAGAGATGTCTGAACTCATCAAGTTGAGGATAAGCTAAATGCTTATTATGACAATACAGATACCTAAACTCCATTTTATTGTAGCATTAGACAAAAAGCGACCAAATAACGATAGTTATTAGGTTGTATTTTTGGAATAACTACATTTTAATTATATTTTTTTATGTAAATTGCAAGTAGTTGACATGGATTTTTTTACTGTAAATATATAGCTTATTACGAGTATATAAATAACAATATTTGTCTAATGAGTGAAGTATACGCAAACTCAAATATAACCACCAACCTGACATTGATTACACAATTAACGATAACTTCAACAATAACTCCGCAAACTATTTACACACAAATTGCCTTAGTTGGTTGCCCTGGGAACCATCCGTCCACCGTCTACCCAGTCGGACTAGGATTCCCAGCGGCCATCGATATCTACGCGGCGCCTGTTAAACTTGTGAAATATTGCCTCTGACATTGACGGCCCGAAGAAAAATTGCCCGCGCGAAGTTTCACCACTTCATTTTGCAAAGTTTTCACACAGTTTGTTATCGGCACGCTTTCAGTTATTGATTTAGACTTTTTTTTCTTAGCTTTATTGCCTGTTTTGGAGTGTCGTGTGTGAATTTGAAGTACTTAATGGAGTTTTTGAAACTTACGGAAATGTCGGATAATTTTAGATTATATTAAGAAAAGGTTAGTATTTTCTTGAATGTAGTAGGGTTGTCTTACAGCAAAATTGACATAGTGTAATTTATCATGAAAATATTCTAGTTACGGCGCGAGGCATTTATCAAATCCAATTGGTCATCGTTCTTCTCCTTTTCGAATCAATATTAAGTAAATATTTTTTTTATTATTAAATAGGTAGTACTTGGCTCTAGTACGTCGGTCATCCTGATTTCATGGAAAGCCAGCTAATCCAGCAACGCAAAAAGATAGCCACAGAACAATGCGTCAGCACTGTTTTACTTTTTCATTCAGCGAACCGTGAAAGTAGAAAACAAATGAAATGCCAAAGTTCTCGTTAGAGTGGATAAAACAAAAGTTAACCACCGATTTTCTATTCAGCGCACCCGCTGTTTCAATCAACTACGCAAACCGAAAACGAACAACACGAGTTTCGGGTACTGTTGCCCCATGCAACGGAGTGTAATGCGCAGGCATTTATTTGTGATGACCCCGATGAAAATCCTACTAATATTATAAATGCGAAAGTTTGTGAAGTTGGATAAATGTTTATTACTCCTTCCCGCTTAAACGGCTGAATGGATCTGGCTGAAATTTAGTACATAGATAGATTATATAGTCTGGAATAAATAGCAAATAGGCTACTTTTTTCTCGGAAAATGTACGGTTTACGTAGGATAATAAATTAACTTTGACCTGCACGAAGTCGCGGACGGAACCTAGTCCTTTCATAATTTCTCTCGGCTTCTAAAGGATTCGATCTGTGTAGTTAGAAAAAAAAGCGTTTGTAAACAACAGGTTGGAAGTACAGATAATTGAATACGGTAATTGTAAATTAACAGAATTTCTTTTTTATTTTAATAGAATATTGTCTGTTTACTTTATCGGTGTCTTGCAATTAACAATAGTTGCGAAAAAGAAGAACAACAAATAGGTAGTACGCATCAGTCCAAAGCGAACTAAAGCAACCAATCCAATCATGTAAAAACAAATAGTTGTTTTTCACTTGTTTTCCTTTTATTCGTATCAAACGCCATGACATTTAATTTCTAATCCTCTTTGTAACGTTCAATTTCGAAGCGTAGAGGCGATTTTTTGCCGTTTTCTCTTACTGTGTATCAAGCTACTTTGTGTATTTTTTTGTTTGTGTATGGAATTGGAAATGAAACGTTATCCCATCGCACGCAGATGACACCCGTGTTCGAATTGATCAACCCTTTGTATTTTGGAACTTTTATTGTACGACATTTCGACTTCGATTCCGATATTTGCAATGCTGTATTTTACCGGTCTTTTAGATTAGGTATCATAAAGCATAAATTTTAGTATTATTAGTTAAAAAATTATTCCACCAGTTGTTTTGTGGAATATATCTACTTCGTCTAGATGCTTACCTAAGTACCTATCACCAGTACAAGTCTGTGTAAAACTATCGTACCGACTACCTTAAGAGTCCTAACGAGAACGCCCTGTCCACTCGTTTCCACAGAAACTATTGTTTTTTTGCTCGTATCACATTTTTACATACCTAAATACAAACTTGAAAAAAAAACAACACAAAAAGGACACATTGTTTATCTTTCTAACTAAAGTTACACACACGTTTTCTGCACGTTCTATTCCAATTTTGTTTATATTTTGTATCCATATATCAAATATTTTATCATGCCAGTGTTGACTCAACTCGCCACCAAACGTTGCGAATATTTGGTATAGGTAATAGTTATTAATCACACTTGGTAAATATAGTAGCTACCATGCGAGATTGCACGTTGAAAGTTAGGTATGTACACACTAACGTATGATAAATTCGCTGTGCAGTGCCCCGGGCGTTTCCGCTCCAATCGCTTCGGATGCACGCTCCTGCGATCGATCGTGTGAATACACCTTTATCCGTATTTTATTTTTATTTTCATTTATTTATAGGCGCTGTTTATTGAATGTCAACATGGCCCGCTTGTTTTCCAGGTTGCCGGGTGGATATGATAAAAATAAAATTCGCTTTAAGTTTTTTTTTTGCTACGATAGGTATTTTTTTTGTGTCGTGGTATCTCGTCGTTCTACCTCTCATGCACGAAGTTGTGGGTACGCAACCGAGCAAATATTAATGAGATGTTTTTATTTCATAATTATGCACTTTGTAGTTCAATGCACTTTCTAAGCTTAATTTGGACATCACTGACATTCACATCAGTGAAAACATCGTGAGGAAAACTTGACTAAAGCCCTTGTTGCAAGGGTTTAAGTCTGAAATCGACAATCTTCCTTCAGCAAGTGTGGTGATTTATGCTCATGCCTTTTCTGTATACCTTTGATAATAATTGGTTGGAGCACTCATTATATTTTAAGTTAAGTGTGATTAAAAAGTTTCTGTATACCTAGTTTCACTTATATTTTTTTTAAATAAATGGCTTCCCTTTTTAATTATGTATAATTAATACACAAATCAGTGCCGGTAACAATTGAACAGAAACTTGAAAAGGCACAGACACACATGGATAATGTTTAACAATAAACGTCAGTGAAATTAATAATTTTATTTTGAAAATTGTCGATGCGTCGAATGCAATCGGCTTGCCAATTGGAACGCGCAATTACTATTATCACATTGGCCAACAGTCATGTGTATTAAATGAATATTCGAACGCGCGACTGATATTGGTGACGGTTTTCGTCACACTACTGACCCTTGCTTGTTTAATTACCAAATTGCTGTGCAAATCAGGAGGGCAATTTTGCTAGCTTTAGCAAACGATCGCAATCTAATCTCAGTCTGTCAAAAATCCTTGTAAATACGGTTTTTGACATTGATTGTTACTGAGATACAATTGAGACTAGATTTTGAACGTTTTTTAATTACGAGAAAATCAGCCGTTTGTTCTCATAGAACTATTATAATGACAAACGACGTCATTTAATACTCGTATTAGAGGAAATGGTTTTTTGATGTTTTTTAGAAATAGAAGCAAGCAATATTATAATACTGGATTATTGGATTATTGAATTATTTGGATTATTGAGTTATTTGGAATATTTAATTATTGTATTATTATTATTATTTTTTGACATTATCTTATAATATTGTAATGTAATTAAAATGAATAGCACCTATAGTATAGATCTAAGCGACTTGGTTTGTAAACTGTAAGCTTATGTTTTGATGAATAAATGAATATGAATACTATAATATTGCTTGCTTATATTTCTAAATGTGTGTACAATTGTACATAGTACAATGATATGTACGACAACAAAATTTTACATCCCGATAATGGAGCGAAGCCCAAGTATAGACTGTTTCGGAATCTTTTAGCAGTATGATGATGTTCCGAAGCCATTATATTAAGGGTATGTTAGAAGACACCCATAAACCTTATATCTATCAAAGCTTATCCTACACGAAACAATTAAACTTACACCCAATTATAAGTAAAAATAAGGTACATATTGCAAAACAAACCTTTACATCTACACAGGTACACTTACATATATTGCCAATTTACGTACACATGATTAGGCACCATAGCTTGCAACTACCCATTGTCGAGTGCAGTGAAACGCTCCACATTCCTCTTTGATTACTTATTCACGATTCTACGCTAATACGATCATTATGTGTTATGTTCAACGCATTATCATATCACACGATATAAAGGATCCCTGGACGTGTTTGATAGGCAATCAACGTGGATTTAAAAGAGAATGAGCATCGCTAATCATATCTCATTAGGACCTTTTTTAAAAGATGTCTCTCTAGGTGGAGTGGAAGGGAGTGTCAGACTCTTACTGACTAAAACCCATCCGCGTTCCTCCTAATGCTCTTGCCGTTCCAGGGCCGCGGTAACTCTTTCGAACAAATTCCGAAACCGTATCTCGTTAGGATCTACCTGAATATAAGTGCACTACGTAACCACTAAATAGTACCAAAGTGCGTATTTCTCTTTTTATAATTATTTTATATTCACCATCATTGTACAACAATGATAACAGTCGCTCCATGTAAAATACTGATATTCAGCTGCATCCGGTTCGACTGGAAGCCGACCCCAACATAGTTGGGAAAAGGCTAGGCAGATGATGATGATCATTGTACAACAATAATGTAGCAACCAGAATTTTGTAAAACCCAAATTGAAAAGAGTGTGCGAAGAGTTTCTTGCTCATTCTTCTCCATAAAGACCTACGTTTTAGAACGAGCAACTAGTTTCAACTTTCGGTCTAACTTCTTGACAATTCAAAAGTGCATGTTAATGGTCTAATTGAAATAAATGCTTTGACTTTTAGCGGAAGAGTGTCGTTTCCTACGCTAGGAACTATACAATTTTGTCAAACTTTTTGGCACAGGAAAATACAGCATCATGTCTTTAATACACACTTTATCATATTTAAGACGAAAAATAATTTATTTTTTGCGGCCTGTCGTATTAACGTCAACTCGAGATGGTATCGCTCTCTCTGGACAGATCAAAATGTTCGTTCCGCTTTCAGAACCGTAAAGGCGTAAAATTGAGATAAGCTCAAAATAGACCACTTATACCGCGCTACCGTTTTATGAGTGATAAAGTGGAAATTAAGACACGGATATATTTTAATAGTGACATTTTTATATGTAAAAATTCTGCGTGTGTGTCCCGCCAACTTGAAAAGTAGTCGATGGATTGACTTGACATTTTTATACGTCATTGCATTTTAACAGAAGATTGTTTTTATATACTTTTTATTCTGAAATTCCAATAAAAACTTTGGAGCAGGTCAACTGAAAACTGAGCCACAGCGAAGCGTGGCCAGTTTTAGCAAGCTAATTATAAAAAAAATATAATCCAGTAGATACATTAGTACCAGTTCTTTCTTACATGATTTTGAATAACTATGTAGGTATAGATGTAAAATAGCCTCAGACGTATTTCAACTACCAAACACGAATAGAAGTTTTCATTACATAATTTCGTGTTCACTGTAATCAGAAATGTAACCACATAAAGTCATCACATTCGTTCTTCTAACGTAATTACTAAAAAAAAACACCACGACTTCTTTTACATTAGTGGACTTGCCTTTTATTTGCAACGAGCGTCATAAAAAGAAAACTTGTTATCACAGCGCGCAAACTTTTCAGTCTATGTGTTATTCGGTAAAATTCCCTTTCTCCCATCTCGGTCCGAGTATGAAACATAACTCAATAGTGAGCGTAGGGATTCGGGGGCAACCGAGTGTAAAATGGTCGACATGGAGGGGCATTTTCAAACTGACCGGACAGTCCGCCCACCCTTTGCCTCCCTGAAATATGTTAGGTGCGCCGGTATTTGACGTTCTTATATCTACACGCCTCGCTCTTAATACAAGTGTTGAATTGGAATTCATGTTTTATAGATTTCCTTTGCTGGAATTCTGCGAAGACGTCTCCGTGTAGATAATTTATATAACGCGTACGCTGAACAAATCTTAAAGCTTTGGCTGATATTTTACGTTGCGTTTATATACTTTTTTTTTCGATAACTTGTCACGCAATTCTTTGAACCCCAGGAAGAAAGTTGGTCATAAACTACTCCACCTATGTGGAATTCCATACTATAATATGTATAGCATTGACTTCATGTAGTACCGAAATTAGAGCCAAAATAACGTGGCAAATTTTTATATTCCCTATCCTTTTTCTTTTGGTGAACATTCGCTATTTGGCCTCAGTGAAATAGGCCCATAATAAACAATATTAATAACATTACAAAAATACATTCGCGTACTAAAGCTTTTTTAAACCAGATCATTTATTGTCACCGACCAACAGGTGCTGAGGCTTAAAAATCCTACTAATGTAAGCGTAAACGTTACAAATTGTTGGTCCACAAACGGCGTTTAGAAGCTCGTTCTCTCTCAATTGACTTTTACAACTTCCGAATGAAGTTAAGAAACTGATACAATCTACGTTCTACAAACTCTCTGCAAAATAATTCTCAAAAGACAAAGTTCTACCATTGTTTCAGCACTAACATATTTCTGCTTTATCCCTTAAATTGATTTAACTATATCCGAGTTATCCCTCATGCTAGGAAATCCAAAGTGACTGCATATAGCAGAAACAGATATTTATTACTCTCCCGGGATCCAAACTCACGACTCCCGTGATAGCTACACCGAGGATCCTGTACCTACCATCCAACTTAATCTATACTGATACATTTTATATTTCAAACTAAAATTCTTACAGCGTTGCGGGTTTTATTTTCTCTGCTTTACGTTTTACGCTTCGAGAAAAATGTTCGGTAAAATCTCTAAATATTGAAGCAATACCTACTCATACAACAAAAAAAATAATGAACAAAATGAATATAAACTATAATAATAAAGATTGTTTATAAGAGGTTATCCCTAGAAATACTGGGCCGATTATAAAAAAATATTTCACTGATAGAAAGCTAGTCTATCGCCGAGTGCCATTGTTTATGTTTAATGATATATTCGACAGACAAATTAATTAATTGTAATGTTGGTGTTCCTAGCCCCAACCTGGCTTTGATCAATACAACTGACCTATGCCAGAAGATTGACTGACATTAGTAATAATGTTGCTATGACAACATTATTTTAACTACCCAAATACAGTACAAAACTTCCCACCATTACACTTCTAATCATCAACACCGAAACCTTATCAATTCCTCATTAGAACTGCACAAGTACCAGTACTTATTTACGTAATAATTTCCTTCGGTATGCCGCAATATTATAAAATGACGCTGTAAAAATATCGCGTTTCGCCGAAACGGGGAATTCCCGTGCATTCGACCGGAAAATAGCCGACATAAAGGTCCGACATTCTGCTACTGACCGGGGCACGGATGCCGATAAAATATATACGAGGACCGAGGACCTCCCTCGCCGCAAGTGTCCTAATGTTGATAAAACCTGATAAATCAACACTCCCCGGCCAAATATTATGCCCTCAAATCTTTATTTGTTAGACCTACGTCACGTTTCGATGGCTTTTTTTATGGTAGGCGGCTTTTTTCTGCACTACTTCGCTGTTTTTGTCTGCTGTTTTATGGATAGAAAAATAGTGTGTTAGTTATTGACAGGTGACCGAAACAATTCATAGTGAATTTTGTAATGACAGAAATATTAATCTTTCTAGTACTGATAATTAGTCGATATCATCAAATTTTAAATGATTTCATTATGCAGCCCCATATGGGTACTACTTAGTTTAATAGTAGTATCCAGTATCCTCTAACACATGAGGAATTAATTAACTAATTTTAGTATTCGTACGTAATAAGTATATATAATTGCGTTAGGTTCCATTGTTGTAACAACAGTAATTTAATATTCCTTCAACTAAAACCATTGACTATGATTGTTTAGGCGTGGATAAACCACAGTTCGCAATAGTTCAAAGGTTGCCCCGTTTGAACTTTGTACCACTCTGGATTTAGACGTCCTTTCAACCCACAACGTCTCGGCCATTGAGTTATTGTCACCTAATTATCTGTCTAAAAACTAAGGTAATGGGAAGCGCACTCAGACGCATAAATAAAGTGCGCAACAAGATGGCGTCAGCGTCGGCGGCGGTCGGTGTTGCCAGCAATTAATCTCCATTTCCCGCACGCGCCAAATCGCGCCGCCATTACTGGCTCTGTTTTATTTCATTAAATGGACCCGTCGAATTAATGCGCTGCACCGTTTACAAAACCGATGAAAGAATCGGAAAAAACCGGCATTGAAAGTTTTCTATGCCTCCTTTGTGGCTGTTTGTGAAAATTGTCCGACATTTTCTTTGTTTATTGAGGAAAAATAGCCTGTTAAGTCTTCCAGCGACTCTTTTGATATCTTTTTGCGTTGTTTTCTGAATCTATTTGAACCCATAAAGTTTGCCGTGAATATTCCGTCTTATTTTTTTTGTTCTGCTAACAAAACGGTTTATTGTAAATATTGTTGTAATACTTTTAGAGGTTTTACCGGCTTTCACTCAAGGTACGCTCTGTTTAACAAATAATTGAATCGTCAATCATTGAGTTCGTAGAAAACTGTAGGCACTTAGTGGCGTAAATCGATTTTTCTGTCCCCATTTTACATTGTATAGTTTATTTACCTTTATAGTGAAGAACAAAAAATACACCAAATGTAAAATGCTCACGTGGGGATAATACACACGCAAGTCATTCGATGTTTGTTAGTAAAGTTTTATACTTAGATACATGCCATTTACGAAAACACGAATTTCCTTTTATTTTAGTAATATAATAAGTAGGTATCAAGAGACCAAGTAGCTACGCAATACCTAAGTCTAAATATAAATTAACGGTATTTGATGAAAAGTTATTCATTACCGACCCAGTATCGTTATCAGGTAAACTTTTATAAAGGTAACTTATATACGACAATTTTATTCAAAGTTCATGAATGAAACGTTTATACAAAGCTATTAAAGCCGAATGAGCTACGTGTAACCAATTCCCCGTCAATAGAGAGATTCACTAAATGCAATAAAATAAAACATTTCAATGGACGTTGTATTGTTGCAGGTGCGAACACTGTTCGTCAGCGGACTGCCCATGGACGCGAAGCCGCGAGAGCTTTATCTACTGTTTCGAGCGTACGAGGTATGTTCACAATTAATTACTTACCTGAATTTGTTTCAGCTACACGTATGTACCTACCGACATTGTGAAATTAATTGGCTGGAGTTGCCTGTCGTGTCTGTGTGTTGCACTGACGTGTTTGTGACCGATTGCCAATGTTATCAAACTGTCTAGACATGTCTATTTTAGAAACTAGACATGTTGGGTTACCTAAATACTTGATACGGTTACTAGGTAAATAATTTTCCCAAGAACAGCAAGTTTACTTGTGTATTTAGCTGAAAATACAGTTAGAAGGCCAGCCAGTCTAAAACTAACCTTACGAAATATCAGAAACTAATAGAAATGTCGAAATATTTATCGAGAGAAAATAAAAACCTTAAGCACCATCGTTTTCGTCACGCGACTAGATCTCGGTTCGGATTACTGTGCCGTAAATATCAAATGTCATGCTCCGATTCGTAATATTCGGATTGAATCGATTCTGTTTACCGATAAGGGGGATTACACTCGATCCTTGGCTGGCACGGATGGCACCACAGACATAAAGGTGCCTAAAGTTAAACCGGGGGTAAGTTTTAGTGTGGGTATCGCGTGACGACGACCGCGCCGCGCCAGGCACCTCCTTGTACAACCTTTTTTCAGTAGTTTTCAACATTATTACGTCTGAATAGAATTTGACTGCGAAATGAATGACACTGACGATTCTAGCAATTTATTAATGTGGTTCCGTCTAAAAGTTTTACAAAGCATTAGTCTCGTGGGGGAAGTTTTGATAACAAAGTTAAAATAATCATTGTTATTTTGTTTGCACAGGGTTATGAGGGGTCCCTGCTAAAGGTTACCAGCAAGAATGGGAAAACAGCTTCGGTGAGTTTATGCAAATAACATACGATTACTTACGCATTTAATTGTATCACATACGCCTTCCTATTCCTATAACTACTAAAATATTAAACTAATATTATTGCAGAGGTAAACCATATTTTTCTATCAAATTATTATTTATTTTTTGTAAAATATAACTTCATAGCTGAACGTGAAAGGCGGAAGCTCCGAGTATGTTACGCATGTTACGACAATTTTGTATTGAAATAACAGCATATTATGTGATATTTGTGGTATCTCAGTAATGCCATAAAATATTATATCTATGTGTTACATAAAAAATAATATGTTACATAAAATGTAATGCGCTACATGGCACATTTTGTTGCAGCCGGTCGGTTTCGTCACGTTCCACACCCGAGCCGGCGCAGAGGCAGCTAAACAAGATCTTCAGGTTGGTATTGTCACAATAAAGTCTCATAGCTCTAGAATTTATTCTAAATCGCTACTACTAAGCATTGAGTCTGACCCAATATTTCGGCGAAACCCCTTCAAACATATTTGCCTCGGAATATTGGAGCGAACTCAATGAAATATTTTATCCGTAGATAACTGACAGATAGAAACTCAATAAAGTCTTACTAAAATTATTTATGTTTCCTACAATGCGGAAAATCACACAGTAACAAAAAATATCCACGTACACTACAACGCCTAATCAGTTTGAATGGCTTCAGAACACAGTATGATAGGTAACACAAGGGCCGCAGTATCTCAATGAAAGACTGAGATATCCTAGGTATTCGAAGCTCAATATGCTATTGTAAATACTAAAACATGTATAACGCACGGTGTTACTAAACCTCTTCTCATCACATGCCTCAAACACAGCCAATGAGCACTATAGTTAATATTCTCATTGTAGACTTGGAATAACATTTTCCTGACTCGAGTAACCGCATCGTAAGTTATGCTAAACCCATGCACATACAGAATAGACCACGTCGGGTCATCAAGTCGGTGTCATTGAGCTGTGAGGACCGCCGCGCGACGCAGGACTGTGATCGCTCATGTTACGGTGTAAATACGAGTACGCAATGCATGTCACTGTTTGACAGGTTTTGATGTCACATCCCGAGCACTGTGTTCCGTCACCTTAGCAGGCGCAGGCGCGGACCTCTCGATTCTATCGAATGTATCCAATATCAAGACAAAATTGACGAACCAGTTGTTATTTCCGAACCCTTACACATGAACTGTCCCAGTTAGGTTACTTTTAATGAAAATTATTGTTCGAATTTAAGATGATGATAGTTAAAGATATCGATGCAATTCAAATAACGTGTTCATACCGACGCCCTCCCAACCGCGCTATCGTTGGTCGCTCCCAGCGTTCGCTCGGTAGCACTGGGATCTCGCGGCGTCCGAGCCTTCCATCGTCATTATATCGGAGCGCCGCACCGCTCGCGGCTGTTCACAGCAGGGCGTCCGGTTCGACCCCGACATGCCGCAAACGATTCGGCTGGAGTTCGCTAAAAGCAACACGAAGGTCAGCAAGCCGAAGCCGGCAGTTGCCACAGCCGCGCCAGCTGCACACCCCGCATTGATGCACCCACTCACTGGACGTAAGTACCGCCGAACGCACACACCGCCCGGCGCTCGCTCGAAGCCCCCACATCCGTACCTCTACACACTAATGATATCGCACGACCTGTGTCTGTGCTGCTCCTGACACTATAATGCTCGTATTCTCACTATTGCTACCCCTTAGCCTCTAAGAGGGTGTAAGTAGGCACGTAATGGGTACGATCGGGGCGTCGAGCAAACGCGAAGGGCAAGTATCTGTGACCGCTTACACGTACCACGCAAGGCCTAGCTCCGCGAAGCTATTGATTGATCTGTCGGGTTCTTACCACTGTTGTCAACTTTTACATGTTTTCATGATAACACATTCATGATATTTTTATTTTGGTTGTCATCTACTACGAGACCATACCAGAACAGGTATAAGGAGAATTAATATCGTACCAAAACCTTTATTATTTCTTTATTTTCGTTGGTATTTTGTTCTCAGTATTTTTAATGACGTACTCAAAATTTGAAGAACCGTGAAAACATGTTTTGAGCACATTGTAAATAATAATTTTCTATAGCAGTATTCTAATATCACATTCATAGTTACGTCGAACATTGATTTCGTTAACAGACTGACACAGCTTGATTGTATGTATTGTATGCTTGGTGACGTTGATGTTATGGTGGACAGACCTAGCGAGTCCGTTCTTCCCGGGCGGCGGCGAGCTGTGGCACCACCCGCTGGCGTACGGCGGCGAGCTGCCCGCGCTGTCGCACGGACTGGTGCACCCCGCCATCCACCCGCAGATGGCGCCAGTTCGATCCTACCTCTGACTAGCTGCCGCCGATAGGCCACACCACGTATGTTACCTACTCAATATTGAGTTCCTAATATTGTTCATACTTTTGGGTTACCGCACGCAGTGGGGTTACACGGTCAAGATGTGGTCAAATATTGTGTGTTACGTCTTACCCCACTGTGTGTCAAACCCTTTATATGAACATACTATGCTGATTATGCCTAAGCTTCTCATTTCACTATGCTTTCAAATATTGCTTGCTGTTGTTCTGTACTTTAGTCAGTTCAGATATTAGTCTGCTAAAAGCTCATCACAATGGCTACCAGGTTAAGTTATATGCTTATCTTATTTATTGTGTAACTGTTAATTAAAAGTAAGAGCAGCCAAGCATTTTGCGTTCTGGACACCATACACAGAGCACGAACAAAATAAACTTTTGCACAATACACTTATTACAAAAACTTGTAGAACGCAGAACGCTTGGCCGCTCCATGTCTGTGCGGATTCTTATGTGATTCCAACTTTAATAGGAGTTTGGACCTTATTATCATGGTAATAATGTCCAGACCCCCCTGACGCTGGGTGCATGCGTGCTGCCCGCGCCCGCCCTGGGCTCGCCGGGCGCGGCGGTGCCGGCTCACTCCGGCCCCGCCGCGCACCCTGCGCACCCCGCGCCCCCCTGCTCGACGCTCTTCGTCGCTAACCTCGGACAGTTCGTCTCAGAACATGAACTTAAGGAAATTTTTAGCAGGTACCTACGTCAACAACATTCAACCTTATGCAATCGTATATATCCTAAATGTGCAAAACGCTTCAAGTTTTCGACTGAAAATAATGATGCAATTATGCAATAGTCAATTATTGAAATAGCTACTGAATGTATGAATTTCAAATGAGACAGTAATATAATATTTCCAGTCGAAAAATAACACAATGTTATGTGCATGATCACGCAATACATAAGGTAATAAAACATGAAAGCATTCGAAAATGTATATCAAGTTAATACAATTTAACTTTCCACAGTGCATGTTGCACCGAATATCACAATGTCGTCCACGTAAAACATTATTGGGTTATAATTTTATGTTTCAATTTTGGCTCTACTATGTCTCACACAAACCTTTCGATTTGTAAAGAAAATTCCAAACATATAATTTGGTTAAACTTCATCGTTTGTGTGAGATCTGAAGCCTGCACCCGTACCACCCTAAGCATGACGAACGTCACTATATCTCCACAGTTGTCACAACTAGTCGTACGTTAGCACTGTAACACCACACAATATGAGAGCCGTGAATATTACTTTTTACGTCGTACGTATCGTGCCGCACACACCAACTGCGATATTTATATCCGCAGCACTAAAGAGGATGACAAATGTCGCACTGTTTAGTTTATATCTCTTAGAATTTAGAAGCACCGTACGAATAACATTGCTTTCTGAATAAGAATCACTATCGTCAAAGTTGACTGTCAAACATTGTTCACAAATGTGGCATTCTCTGTATTTAGCTACAAGAATCCACCACATTAGGTCAGTCTCAAAGACACACAAAGTCATACTGAGGGGGTACGAGTGGGCACAATAGAGTATGATGGTACAGCTGCCCGGGGTTCTCTCGCCTGCGACTGCTGAGTGGCGGCAGCGGCGGCGGCAGCTCGGGCCCGGTGGCCTTCGTCGACTTCGCTAGCGCGTCCGACGCATCCGCCGCGCTGGCTCGCCTGCAAGGCGCACTGCTTCTCAGCTCTGAAGGCGCCATCCACCTCGAATATGCGAGGCATAAGATGGCACACAACGGCTGGATTCTCGCACATGAAGTATGCACGCGCACTATGTTTAGTTTTGATAAATCCATCTGACTGATATTCTCTAAGTGTCATGTAGGGTCTGTCATTATAAACAACTGCTCATGCACCGTGCAGGTTCAGTTGATGGCCAAAAATTTAAATAGCATCTGTCCAAATAGTTTCTACCAAAATAGTTGGTGTCGTTAGTTGGGTACATTTACTGATAATGACAGATTCATTTCAAAGAAATAAATACTAAAAAGTATATTCTTAAGTGCTATGTGTTAAATTTGATAATGCTTCGGTTCTCATGCACGAGAAAGTCAAGACATTCAAGTGTCGTGAGTGTCGAAGTCATCGGTCCTACTAATGTTTCACCATGCACCTCGCACTATATAGAGTTACATAATGCCTGCCTAACTCGTAAGCCTTAGAGAACGTCGCTATCAATGTTTGATGAGCCACTAACGTGTGTTACATTACGCAGGGAGCCAAAGGCGGAGAAGAGGGCGAACAGCATTAACTCGTTCGTCGCTCTTGGCACCTGACAACCAGCTCACTAAGGGACGCGCTATCGACATCCTCTGCATCGCATCGGACCCGCGCCAGGAGACCGGGCACTCCATCACTCATCCTTACGTCCTCATTAGACGCTCTGTCTCCTCTTTTGTTATATTCCCTGACTCCCTGCGTCAGAGGTGTGGTGTTATCTCGTTTATACCAAAATTAGCAAGTGTTAATTGTATTATTATTAACATTCCAGGTTTATTGTTTACTGTTCATGATAAAAATATTATTATTTAAATTTATTAATTTCCTATAAATGTAGCCTGTTTATTTAATATTATTATTCAATTTATCGTTAACATAAGATTTATTTACAACTAACTTATTGTACGGTAAAGTTTGTATATTTGTTTTTACAAGGCCGATGTATACAACTGAGAGGATTTGTTATGAATATAGTGTATTACCAGAAATTAAACATTTTAGGATATATCTCATTCGAGTAAGCTAAAAACCAAAGGTGCCCTTCATAGAAAGATTACGTTTTGTTAAATAATATTTCAAGTTGAATGATTTAAATGAATTTGTATGTAATAATACGATACTTTTGTTTTAGCCTCGATAATGTTAGCGTATTTAAATGAATTTCATAACTATTTCAAATTATATTTACCTAATACTTTCTTAGTAATGTTTATAATGTTCAATCACTCGTTGTCGCACTGGCACTCTAGTGTTGGTCTTACGATCCTTTCTATCTGTAAATGGAATTATTGCAATAATTATAATATTTGACTAGGATTGTGCGATAGGACGGGGAAGCCCTCGGAGCCGCTTGTCGAGTGCAACAGAGCGCTGAACGCTCGCGTGCGCACGCGCATCCTCCCCTACATACTTCATACTGACCCGTTCTGTTTGTATGTCCCCTTCTTTACTTAGGTGACTACCAAAATTTCTTGTGCCTTGCGAAAAAGAATCCTAAAATCATGTTTCGATTGAACTCCAAACTCTGTGGTTACACAAGTGGGAGTGTTTATTTGGAAGTTCTGCATTGTAGCTACCAGTACGGGTTCCCTCACCTTCGCGGTTAGTATGCGATGCGACACAATCGAGATCAGTTCAGTCTTGTCTCTTGTTGCGAGAATTTAGCCTTGGCCTTATGAGAAGTAAATAATTAAATGTAATCATTATATTAATTAATATATAGTTATAATTAGCCGGCGGCGTGCGCGCCGACGCTGAATAGTGAAACATTATTCTACTATCTGCATGCTTGAACGAGCTTTTTGGTAATAATCTAATTTAAAATTTAGTAGTTACTTTTATTGTGTAATCGTTAGGTGAATAATATAATATTAGATAAGGGTATTTATTGTAGACAATCAGCATAGTTACATTACTATTTAATGAAAGTTATTCATACATAATAATGAAACAATGTAATGAAATTTAAATTTACTGAAATGTTAGGATTAATCAAAATGAAGATTAATATATTTTTTATTTTTAGCTAGTTGACTATCGCATACAGAATGAATACTTAGTTACCTACGTGTCGACGAAACGGTGACGACATAAGTACACAACAGTGCGAGATAGCAATAAACCAAAAATGAAATATTAATGTTATTATAGGTATTTAGTGACGTATTCTGCTGAGTAAACAAGTAAAATTTACAAAAAAAAAAGTAAAAAAAAATCCCTGCTTAGGCTATAATAAATAAGGTTTTGGATATTTGGGTTACAATTTTGACGCGACAGAAATCTATTGAGGTACTCACGCGACTGTTGTCGGTCGCCAGCCAGAGATACCGCATGTGAATTCTTATGAAATCTCTTAGTCAATATTTAATAGAAATTTCGTCAATTTTTGACTTAGCAAAATTTTATACATTGTTTATAGTAACTGTAACTTCACAATGTACCGAACGTCGTGGCGTATAGACCAAAGATAAAGGATTATACATAATTTTAATACTAACCTCAGACCGTACCAAACTTGTATTTTGTAGGCACATTGTACTGCAATGTTGTAGTGGACACGACAAGTTAATTATTTTAACGCCACAGCAGTTTATGCAGACATCGTTTGTTACGGACGCAAGTTCAGGCTGTTGCCACGGTGGATCACGAGGACACCTAGGTAGGCACCATATTGTACTGTTTAATTGTTACCTACTTTTGCTAATCGAAAAATATCAATTTATTAAATAAAATTTACAATTAGGTTCAGTTTTATACCCAAGCCATTATTATTAAATGGAAATCCATCATTAATATGTATAACAATGTTTTGTGTCACATGAAGTCTCCTGACAATTCAGATTCTCTTATATATTATTAATTATTCATTGTCGGTTATAATAATTAAGCTAAGTCAATGTTCACTTATTTAATTCGATATATAATGCTAATTCGTGTGTAAGTAATTGTGTAATAATGTAGTAGTGATCTCCCATACCTTCGGCGCGCGGCGTCCTCAGGCGCATACTGAAATACAACGAAAAGTTTGTTTTTTCTTTTCAGTTGTTCTGTGTGAGTGTGTCTATGGCTTTATCACGTCGATGACGATCAATGTTAAGCTCTCTTCAGACATATGTGTATCACTCTTTGAAATCTCTATCATAGTTATAAAGTTAACTCTAGAGCCATCGACACACTCATCGTTTTGGTTAGCGAGGCTCGCCCGCCGTTCACGCCGCGCGCGGACGTGCACCGCGAGGTGCGCGCGCGGTGGGCGCAGCAGTGCGCGCAGGACGCCGTCGCCGCCATGATTCCGTCCAACAACCTTAGATAGCGAGTAAGAGACGTCCAGTGGCTGCGGACACGGCTACGTCACCTTTTGCGGGACTACTCGATACATATCATCATGTAATATTTAATGTGTAATTAGTAATAAAAAAGCGGTTTCATAGAGACGTTTATTCTGTATTCTCGTCTACTACTTATAATGCAATCGGCTATATGTCACGCTAACCCACTTTTACGTTTCCGACAAACTGTATTATTGTTCGCTTCGCTGTCGTATCCTTTCACTTTCACGGAATTTATCAATTTATGATTAATTTAATTTCTAAGGGATTTAAACACAAAAAGTTAATGTAAACCATAAAAAGATATTTTCTTAACGTTTACTGTGAGACGTTTATCGAGTAGATAGATGGTGTTCGGATCGTCGTTGTTTATAAAGACGCGTGACATTGGCCCGCATGTGATAGGGTAGTGTAGGGGTGTAGCGTCGCCTTGCAAGTTAGGTTAAGTGAAGCGGTATCACACAAACGCCGTGCATCGGAAACATATCAATTCTGTGCCCCTTAATAAATTTAGTTAAATACTATTCTAAGAGATACAATATGAATAGAATAAAGAAGACAAAATAATCGGAGTATCAAATACCTGCTAAGTGTTGTTTTCGTACGTTAATGATAATATCGAATAGATTGTGTTAAGGCGTGAATCGTACGCATAGTCCCCGAGTAGTGTCGCGCAAGTTTCCATTTGTTTATCGCTGTAGAGTTTGTACGTTACTTTATTGTTATTTTAGAATAATTAACATGGCTTAATTACCAAATTACTTTAACAGTTCGCTTCGTATTCAGTATTAAATGACATTTTATTTTAATTTCGGTGACAAGAGTTAGCGCGTTGCTGAAACTTATTTGTATATCGAGCAAAATAAACCATACAAACTATATAGTTAGTAATTAATTGTTAGATTTGTGTGACTTGGATTATTTAAATGCTTTTAGAGCAAAGGTAAAGTGTTATTGTGGTTTAAGAAAAACATAATGACATTGTAAAAATAGTGATAAAATTAGCTTAATTATCATTATTACAACTTTTATAGATGTTCATTACTTTTCTTTTCTTACTTCATGGAGTATTGTGGCATTGGAGACGTCATTGTTAATTCAAATAAATTTGAGCTCATCCTCAATCGAAGTTTTTATTCATCTGAAACCCTGTCTGCGCCAGCCCGCTACTGAGCCACTGAGCTACTGATTGTCTCCAAGCAAGAGTTGAGAACAACCCAAACAACTAACGTATTCAGACATTTAAATAGAAAAATGTTTTATAAATTAGCCGTAGGTAACAGATCTTTTATTAACGAAGTAATATAATCATTGTTTTCTTGAACGAACTTATGTTCAATATTATGTGTCTAATAGTGAATAAAAATAGTACTTTTATAGGTGTCTAGTTTAGGATAACTGAAATTAGATATAAATTGACAGTTGAGCTTTTAAAACGTTGCTTTGTAGACATGTCTGCTTTAGTGCGCCCTTTTGTAAAATGAATTCGAGAAAAATATGTCAGAATACCACGTTTTCTTCAATTTAGTTTACAGAAGAGGCGCAGATACGATATAATATAAAATCTCTTTATTTCGATAATAATTATTGCAATGTTGTATTTATGTTATTATTAGTTTTAAAGCATTATAGGGTCCAAAGATTGGGAATAAACATTATGTGACAATTAATGCACTTGTTTCTTTTATTACGGTACATGTGACCGACCTCAAGAAGTAGCTGGGGTAGAAGGAATTAGAAACTTGTTCATACTGGCCTACGAACAAGGCCTCTGGGATAACATGGCTAAGAAGCCAAGTTTGAAAAAATTAATAAGTGCCATTCCATCGAGAAAAGCGATGAAACAGGTATAAAGTCAACATAAAAATGTTGGATCATAAATTCTAAATTTTATGTGCAGCCCCAAAATTGCGGTATTAAAGTAGTTTTTAATGTCAACTAACTTGTTTAATCTAGTAACAAAGTAGGTGTGCAGAGCGTCATTGGGGAGTTAGTAATTATTTAGACAGTCGAAACTTGGCATGGCCTCGTTCTGCGGCCCCGGCCAAATTAGTATGAATATCATTAATATCACATTAGCTACGACCGGCGAACGTATGCCGGTTGAAATTGCTTTACCAGTTAATTTCAGGATGGATTTAGACCGGATTTCCCGTTTAACTACAAATGTTTTGTAAGAATCAAGTGGACTAACAATTTGGCAAGAACAATACACACGCACATGCCAACACAAGCAATTTCACAACTCAGTTTTAAGACGTAGCATTAAAATAATAAAGCGTAGGTAAGTCGTAACAAAGTGGTAAAAAATGAAATCTCGTAGCAAGTTCGTAGCGGACTGCTACGAAACTCGATATCAATAATTTGGAACTGCTAGAGAGAGTGTACCTCTACACAATATTTCATGTAGGCTCGATGAATGTTCATAATTACGATGGAGCTTTTGTTGCTTTTCAATGTAATTCAAAATAAATGGACACTAATTTGCACATGTCAAACAAAATATGAGTGAGTAGATCTCAATAGTTTCAAATAAGATGTTTAATTATACGCCGTGTTGCTGCTTACATCGGGGAACAAGACGGTGCTGCGACGGTGAGATGGTGAAACGAGAGATCGTAAGTATGGTAAGTAAAGAGTTGCGAAAAGGCATACCTATGAGCTAAAAAAAAACTGATAAAATAAGTCATAATGAAAAAAATTTTACAAGGAATTTCAATATTATGAGCCTACTCCGATGAAATAGTCCATTTACACAGTGCCTTAAGACAATATCTACAATACCTACTAGTATACAATGCTACTAAGTAGGACAATGGGAAACAATGAGGCCTTATCAGCGTCTACTGGACATGGCATTCCCGTTCCTGTTACAAAGAACAGTTATAATTACTTACTAATTCATGGCTAGATAGTACCTAAGGATTGGTGATTACAGCATAATCCTTAGTGCTAGTGTGTTTGTACCGAATAGGCTCTTAAATTACTAGACCGATTTAAACCATTTTTTCATCAATAGATAGCTACATTATTCCTGAGTAATAAGGGCTATGTAACATCATGCTACGACTCACAGGAGCGGAACAGTAATCAACTACGTAACTTAACGCTGGTGGAATGAGCCACACGAACGAAGACGCGGTCAGTTCGTTATTATATGTATGCCAAATTTCTAGTACCATACTACCGTACTAGCTGTTTAAGCGTAACAAACATACATGTAGGTTAAATAACTGGACAATTACTTGTATTAAACTGCCTCGTTGGCCTAGTGGTCCTGAGTGCGACTGCTATGCTGGAGGTCCTGGGTTCGATTCCCAGGTCGAGCAAAAAGTGTTATTGAGTTTTTCTATGAAATTCTCAGTAGCAGCTCGGAGTTTGGATTTGTGCCCGGTTAATGGCAATAGGCTCGCCCCCTATTACATGGGACCGAAATATAGCGGCGAACTGTGGGTGTACATTTGTTCACCTCTGCCTAGCCCTTCGGGGAATACAGGCGTGATGGTATATATTTTTATATATAATTACTTGTATTTTTTTAACAGAATCCCATAGTCCCCTTGCGTCCATAGTTTCGAAGTAATCAAATAAGGATGGATATGGCTAAACCACCCAGTCTCTACAGTACCTACTTACCGATATCTGGTAATGCTCATGAAGTTTTAACTAAGGTTTTAACCGGAGTGTAGCAATGTGAATAAAACAAGTTGTGTAAGCCATCCTCTAGCGGTTATGTTCCCCTAGAGAATCAAGTTTAAAAGGACTCCGTGTTCTCAGCAAATTGCCTAGGTTCTATTCGGTACACTCGTTAAAACTGTTTCACGGTATGTTAGTACTTAAATTACGGTATTTACTATGTAGTCTGTGAAGGAACTATAAGGTACTTACATGATTAAAAATACTGTTTGAATTGATTGTGTCTGGGTTTGTTTAGTTTTTGCTGAATTGATAAAAAAACCGATAATATTTGGTAAAGAACGACGAATACAACTTATTTTATGTATTTATTGGAGATACACATGATCACGCCGCGGGGGTCATTCCGGGCATCGGGAGCCACGAGACGACTCCCGGCCACCGTAGACACGGGCCTGTGAGCAATGAGTAGCTCACCGTCAGTACATTAATTAACGACAGGCCGTGTCGACGGCGCGTTCGTATTCCACGCGCGCCTCAAAAAGATGACAGCAATTCGGAGGGGCCAGTCACGGCTGATGCCTGCCGGGGCTGAGGCGTGTTCGAAAGTGATACCGCGCCCCTGGAACGCAAAGGGCACCAGAGGGAACATGGATGGGTTTGATTCAGTAAAAGTCTGACACTAAGGGCGGGAGAAGTCATTCGATGATATAACTTTCGGAAAAAAAAAATTCATGTTCCTAAATTGTTGTAAACTGAATTGAATGACCAAAAGACAGTCAATAACCATGTTTAGCATAATAAGTGAGTAGTTGATTTTCGCCCTACGGGTCACGGGATTGACTTCTCCACGGAACATTGTTTGACCTACAGGAGTTGTCTGTAACACTCTAGCATTTTGTACCTACTAGCATTATACATATATGCAAAAGTTTCGATGGACGAATGTCCGATACTCAATCACGGCTGAACGGATTAAGATGAAATTTGGCACAGGGATAGATCATAGTTAAGAATAGCACATAGGCTATATCCCGGAAAAAAATACGGTTTCCTTGGGATAATAAATTAACTTTGACGCTAAGTCGCGGGCAGAAACTAGTAGTAAATAAACCTGAAGAGTCAACTTTAAGTAAATAGGAATAAGGGCAGAAGAATGATGATGAGGTAACACTCTTGCCGTTCAAACAGAACAGTGTTTTATCGCACACACTATATCAGCCGTCTGGTTTGGCACTTGCGAATCATCGCGAATACAGGTGATCACACTCCGGGGGCGTCTGCGGTAATGACTAATAGCACTCAATTATACAATACGAGAGCGATACACGCTTAATTTTAATAGGATGATGGTTTATTTTTTTGTATGGTTCTGTTCTATTTCTTTGTTGTAAAGGCTAATAGATATTGACATGGCCTCGCAAATCTGGCCAATATTGTTTAAAGTTGCGATGCAAATGAGGGACGCATCGTAAGCAAAGTTGTATAAATGTGGATCATATTGAGGGAAGATCAAATAAACGATAGATGTAATGTGAGGTAGATGATAGGACTAGAAAAGGTACGAATATTGAATCGACGCCTTGTAGTGATGACATGAATGGAAGACAAGACCCAAAACAAAAAAAGGGTAAGGGCAAAAGATCTATGAGTAGCAATGGACACCTTTTCTGCGATGATGATTTCAGTTAGATATAAAAAGTTAGCCTATACCCAAGTGCTATTATAAAACACAAATATAACAAACATTAAAACCTTGTATCGAAGAGGACTTTAATAGTCATTTACTTCACTACCTACTAAAAAAGAATTTGACAACAGCAGAGTTACTTTATATTGTTATTAAAAAAAGCGTTGTCCCACACTAGGAATTTCTCCTATATATTGGGTGCGTTTACAAACATATAAACTTATATACAGAAACAATTAGATCCGTAACAAGTACTTGAAGGTTGCAGTCAATCGCTAAACCATGTCTTCAAAACAATAAATATCATGATTACAAATCGCTAATTTTTTCATACGAAATAAAATCTTAACATTAGATACCAATATACTTTTCATTAGCGCCACCATTACCTGATAAAATGTATAGTACATACCTACAAATTATGTACAATGTACACTACGCCTACGGCCTAACATATGAACATGCTACTTTAGTAGAGTATTCCCTGAAATGATATTGGCGCGAATACAAAGTAGTTTGTCTGTTTATAATTATCGTAAAGAAATGATATTCAACAGATCGTAATGTTTTTTGAATGAGTACATGTGTTATACAAATTCATCTGAATATAACGATGAATAATGCCCTGATTCAAGGTGTTTAAAACTAATTTGAAATTGATGTCATCTGCAATAGTTTAACTTAAATCTAAAATACTGAAGGCGTTGGAGGCAGGCCGCTTCCAACCGGTCCTTTTGGAAATCTATGAGGAAGGCCTATGCCCAGCTTTGGATGTCCTGAGCTTATATGATGATAATGATGATGATGATGTAATATTTGTAAAAAAAAAATCTACAAGCACTTTACAATGGAGAGAAAAATATTGTAAAAATAATTGAAATAGCCCGACCAAAGATTATAACTAGGGATTGCAATCCGGATTCTTCGAAATTCGAAAACAACTGAAAAGTCCGGATTTTGTTGCCTTTTTTAAATCCGGATTTTAAGACACAAATCCGATTTTTTCGAATTTAAGTGTAAACTGATTATAACGGATAAAATTTTGTGTTTAGGTATCAACAAATTTTGATTGTAATTCATCGGTATATGGATATTACCACAGATAAATATTACCAACTCTAATGCTTAAATAGGAATAAAATAATTGATTGATCCATTGTTACAATGAGTCGTAGTGTGATGTTGTATAGCCTATGTTACTCGGGAATAATGTAGCTATTTATTGCTGAAAAAATAGTTAAAATCGGTCCAGTACCTAGTTTCGGAGCCTATTTGTTCAAACAAACAAACAAACTAATCTTACCTCTTTATAATATTATTAGAATAGATATGGATGTAACAATTTATTGATAAAATAAATGTGTTATAAAATGTACGGCTGTCCCCAAAATAGGCAGCGCCCGTATCTTGGGGGCCAGAGTTGCGTTTACATAACTTTTAAATCGATACATTACATGAGATTGAACAATGAACAAGGCAACTTAATTTTCAACTTTTAATAAGTGAATATAAAATATTGAATAAAAAACAAAACAAAAAAAGTTTTTTTTACGATGTTAAGGTGTGTAATAGTGTGGGGAATACCTATAGTGAGGTGTGTGGATGTGATGATAATATGAAATGTGATTGCAAATATTATAATGATGATATGTGTGATGGTGATTATGGTGTATGAGTGTAATAGTGAGATTGGGATTATTGGGAGTTGTGTGGGAGGACATGTACGAAAAATATTTTTTGTTAATTTAGCAATTTCTCGGTTTGATTGTATGACAGGGAGAGAAGCCAACTTTTTGTGGTTCTTTTCCATGAATGGGAGGTGAGATCTTTGATATGACAGTACTTGCTTGCTTTATTGTAGATATGTGTGAGTAAGTAAGAGGAGCATCGTCTGGCCTGTTAGCATTATGAAGAGGATCATGTAGAATACGTTTCGAGTGTAGGTTATGGTAGTTAAGCTTATTTTTTATAGATTTGTGAACAAGCAGTGTGGCACTGTAAAGCTTTTTAAGCATCACTTTGATAACGGCTCTTTAAACTCTTTCGATTTCAATAAAAGTGCTTTTCCCAGCTCCGCCCCAGACGGAGATTCTATACTAGAGTACCAATGTTTAAGGACAGTATATGTTATGTCAGTATTTTGATTATGTATTGGCAGAGGAAGCATTATGCCTATAAAGCTTCCTCTGTCTAATACAGGTGTGATGGTATTACGAGAAAAATTACTAATACCCAAAATTTGTTGATTATTTTAGTTGATTTCATTCTGTCGTGCTGTGAATTGAGCGAATAAATGCAGATTTTAATTAATTTATGCTATTTTATTTCAATTTTATCAAATTAACTTAAAACACAAAAAACTTCGAAAACTCCGGATAATCCGGATTTTAATCGGACGAGAAATCAGAAATCCGGATTTTGCATTCCCTAATTATAACTAATATTAAAATTGAATAACATTAAGTTGTTCAGTATTATTAAATAAGAGCTAACATACTAAAAGGTGAGCAGCATAAGCCATCCATCAAGTCAGTCTTCATCATCTTAGCCAAGAAAGCTATCTTCTAATTCCTTACCTATAAGAGTTATCTTTGTAGTCCTTACTCAAATATCTAAATTAATTTCAAAACGAAATAGTTTATTACCATCCAAAACAAAGCATACCTTTACCAATAGGTATCACATCAGGATAGGTCATATCGCTTATAACTGTATTACATAACATACCATCACGCCTGTATTCCCCGAAGGATTAGGTAGAGGTGCCCAAAAGTACACCCACAGTTCGCCGGTATGTTTAGGTCCCATGTAATAGAGGGCGACCCTATTGCCATTAACCGGGCACAAATCCTAACTCTTGTAACTGTATTATATTGTTATATAGGAACACATATTACATACATCTTTGTAGGTATACAGTTCAAATCAATCAGTTACAATTAGTTCGAAACTCAATCACGATTCAGATCGTAGCCAACGTACTATATTAAACGAAATTGTTGTTAGTGCCTGGGCATTCCTAGAATCAAATTAATTCAACGAAAAATTAAGACGTACACAAACTTGTTTAGTCTGGTAGTATAAATACCGACTTACATTAAAAAGGAAGGAAGTTGTAAGCATTAGAAGTATTCAGAAATGTTTCAGTGTTTCATAACACGCTAAAGAGTGGATGTCGTTAAACTTTTTAATATCCATTAACTTTTTATATCTGTTAATAGTTTCAAGCTTCAATGACATACTATATCTTCCTTGGTATAAACAAAGTGAACCAAAACGATAAAATTAATGTAATTTTGTCCTACTAATTAGGTCCAACACAATACTAAAAAATCATGAAAACTGTAGCAAAATCCGTAATAAACGAAAATGTATACAATGTAAACTAAACCTTATCATATTCAGAGAAGGAACAAATTAAGAAAACACACATTCAACGAGTACAGAACAATCTTTCATGGTTCTACTCACTATACGATACTTTTTAATTGCAGTCTTTCTGAATACCTAACGCTCCTTGTGTATACCTGCAAAAGTGTTTTAAATTGCACTTGAACGAGAAGACATCACTATATGGGACACCTTTTTCCTCATATCTCAGGTATTTCTGTCTCTCTCTGTAGATCTTCTGTTTTTTTTTTTCATTTCTAATAACATACCATCACGCCTATATTCCCCTAAGGGTTTGGCAGAGGTGTACCAGTGTACACCCACAGTTAGCCGGTATGTTTAGGTCTCATGTATTAGGGGCGAGCCTATTTCAATTAACTAGGCATAATCCTGACTCCAAGCTACTACTGAAAATTTCATAGAAAACCCCAGTAACACTTTGCTCGACCTGGGAATTGAATCTAAGAGCCCTAGCGTAGCAGTCGCGCTTAGGACCAGTAGCCTACCGAGGCAGTTCATTCTTAATAAACGTCTTAAACAATTTCTTACTCTCCAGAAAGACATACATTTTCCAAAATTTTTACCTAACTATGGAAACAGAAACGAGATTAAATCGTCTAAAGAATTTTTAGGAATACTTCGGGACTTGTCGGTCGTGGAAGGAGTTTCATCTAATTAGTCTTATCAGCTTCATTTACAACGTCGAGTCAGCCAGACAGTTTGTTCCAAATAAACTTTTTACGAACTTGGAAGCTGAGATTTTCTGAGGAAACCTTGCCCGAGACGATTCCAACGCTAAGTGATAGAAGAATGTGGTTGGTTCGGACTGGAATGGTACCCCCATTCCAGTCCCCAACTTCCTTGTTTGAAGCTAGTTCTGTTGTAGTACCTCTACGGGTAAAGTTAATATGAAACAGGTAAATGCGGGTCGGACTCACAGCGAATAATTCTGTACCACCGTACAATATAAAAACAATATTAAAACTTCATACAAAAAATGTGTTTCTTGTATGAGACTTTCAATTTATTTTTCTTATTGGTTTTTAGAGCGGCCAAAGTAATAAACACTGGAAAAATTTTATGTGTCTATAATTACGATACAAAAGGTAACACCCTGTGGCAAAAGGCCGGATAGTGGAGTTTTAGTTATCGGGTTCCGTTTAGTACCTACCCTTTAGGTACAGAACTCTAATAAAAAAGACTGCAAGAGTTATGTCATGTTTTTGTAAGAAGTTATTTCTTAGTTTCTTTTAGCACGATATATTCTAGGTCTCCCTCTAAGACTTACGTACTTAATTTATTTTTTGTTCTTGTGATGCCATAATACTGCTTTTATACCTAATTAATCTCCGGTTTAGTTGTTAACATAGCCACTATACCGAACTGACAACATTTTTTATGATTTTCTACGATGTAACGAAGCCATAGATACAAACATAGGGTTATTCATTTTGAATCTACTTTAATCTACATCTACAAGATTTTGTTAACCACGACTCTATAGGGTAACTTAGCCGGTTTTCGGCCACTTAAGCGAACGTGTGACTTTGTGACGATTTTTCTCCATGACATTAAAGTCGCAGACTAGTTTCTTAAATATTTTTGAACTCGAAATATAATGTAGTTTTGATATTTGTAGACCTTTTACTCGTCAGCGTTAAATTAAAATTACTGAAAATTAAAATGTCTGAAAATAGCGATTTCACCGGTTTTCGGCCACCTGTTTCAGTTTCCGGCCATTATTTTGCTAGTTCTCGGCCACTAATCTGCTATTTGAAAAATGATCTATATTTGCTAACTAGTAGGTTCTATAATGGATTAAAAGCAAAAAATTCTTATGAATCAACGATTTCAATTAAAATATTAAACATATAGAAACATTTTAAACATAATAGTAGGAACATTGGTCAAAAAGGAAAAAGGATAATATGGCATAGCAAAAATAATTGAGATTATGGAAAAAATCTGCTTTTTGACTGGCCGAAAATACGATTTTTTAAACTGATTTTCGACCACCTCTTCAAACACGGCCGAAAAACAAATTTAAATTAATTAGTTTCCGGCCGTTGATCAACTTGCTTAATTTTCTAACTAGCTAATAAGATAAATTTTGGTGAAGTCCCTTTACGTCTGTATTGTTCGTGTGAGTGATGATTTCGATTCAGTTAGTTGATTTATTATCATTAGCTTTTATTGGCCGAGAATCAGTTAGTAAATTATTAGTTTTCGACCCTATCGATTAGCTTAGGCCGAAAGGTAAATATTAAAATTCTAATTTTCGGCCGTCAAATATTCAATAACTATTAAGTGTTATTACCACATAATTAGCTCAAAACATGCGGCCGACATCTGACTACACAAATGAGAAACGGTTCTACTTTGTGTATAAAGCATTTCTTTTTAAAGAATTCCTTATTTAATAATCAAAAGAATCAATTAAATATAAACGGTCTTCTTCTAGTTTTCGGCCGGCCGGCCGAGAAGTAAATAGTCCCCCAAATCATTATCTAGTTTACCGGCCATCAAATTTAAATGTAAATAACATTATCTTTCTTCCATTTTAATTAAAATAACATTAATTAAACTTATCTGCCGTGCACAGAACAATAATTATATTTATAAAACCGATAAACAACTTTGTAACTTAGCTTGCAAAAATTATGCGCGCACTATTTTTTTCACTAATTTCGACACACGCGTGCACTGTAAGACTTTCGGAGGGTCACAGACGACACAGTTGGATCATTAAAATTCTACAAAATTCAAAAGTTGTAGGGTTTATACCAATACATTAAGTAGGCGTTGTTTTTTTAAATGGGTAGGTTAAAGTGTCCTTATTATATTAATATAACAACGTACTGGCCGAAAACTAGAGGTGGCCGGCAAACCGGCTAAACTACCCTACAACGTTTGGTTTTGTAGGTATCCCAGTCTTTTAGGATGTTGTCAATAAAATATATAAATAATCAAATAAAATACAAAAATTAATAAATACTTTTTTTTTGTTAATGTTAAAGACTATATGCGTTTATATCACTGTATGCGTGCGGGTTCATCGCTCCGTCTGCCTTTTCTAAGCGGCAATAGGGCATTTCGAATTCGAAAATTACCGTATAAAAAAAAACTATTTCTTTTTTATTATTGATTCGTTTTGAGAATCACTAGCATAGTTTTCTCCTTGAATTCGACAAAAATGCAAAACTGCACCGATTGTATCCTTTTAAAACAGAATTTCAAACTGAGTTCACTACCTACATATAACATATTTATAGCCAGCTACACACATACGTGCTGAATATTTTCACAAGAGCAACTGTAAACAGAACGTTGATCCGATAAATCGCGTATCATTTCAGTCTCTTCGACATGTGAGAGACACATCCCAGATGTTCTCTAAATGTTGCCACATGAAAGGAGTGCCCTCTTTTCGTTTGGCTCATCTCTCGGAAAATTTGACGTTTCAATTTTATTAATACATACAACCTTTGAAGAAGTGGACGTGCACGGATTTATTTTTTAAGAGTCTCTGTATTTTGTGTGAGTTAGGAGATTTTGTTATATTACTGAACGCAATACTTTAGGTACAAGCACTATGTCGTGATGGCCCAGTGGTTTATGCGCCTGCTTTTTATGCTTGAGGTTGCGACTTCGATACCGGGTAAATACCAATGTAACTGTTCCGGTTATATTACCAACGTGATATTCATGTTTTCTTTATAAGTTCATTTTGGACGTCACTGACACCGGTGACGAAAAGCATCGTGAGGAAAATTGAACGTATAATGAATGTAAGCTAAAATGACCAATCCGCCTAAACCAAGCTTGGTACTAACTATACTCGTGTCTTCTATTTATAGGAAGAGAGCTTTCCCCTGCTGTGGGATGATAACAACCTAGTATTTTTTTCCGTAGACGGCTTTAAAATAAAATTATTGTTATTAAGTGAACTAAAGTACAACGAAAATAAACCAACTTAAAAAGTCAAAAACCGATGAGAAAGACGCGTCCCCGGAAGTTGATTCAACATCAATATAAACCAACTGCTCTTTCGACTTCTTAAACTCCAGCACGTACTTTATAATACTTTCTTACCGTGTAGAATATTATACAAAACTTCAACAAGCAACAACAAGTTAACTAAACAGATAAAAAGTTGCTCTCAAGAAGTGTTCGTGTGCACTCCTCAACTACTTTTATTAGTTTCGGATCAAAGCTTTACAAAACACATACATTGTAACCGGTGGTGTCGTATACAACATGTTTATTTTATTTTTATAGCCTTTCTGGACCATTTATGGGAACAAAGAGATCATCAATTATGTTGTTTTGGAAAGCAGTTGGAGATGCATGTCCTTCCGCCGTTGAGTTTCTAAACACTATCAGAAAATACACCAAGTAGGTATGTCCCTAGCTGGTTTTCAAAGTACTATCAGGCGTATCAGATCTTGACTGCCTCGTTAGCCTAGTGGTCCTAAGCACGACTGCTACGCTAAAGGTCCTGAATTCGATTCCCAGGTCGAGCAAAAAGTGTTATTGGGTTTTTCTATGAAATTCTCAGTAGCAGCTCGGAGTTTGGATTTGTGCCCGGTTAAAGGCAATAGGCTCGTCCCCTATTACATGGGACTTAAATATACCGGCGTACTGTGGATGTACATTGGTACACCTCTGCCTAACCCTTTCGGGAAATACAGGCGTGATGGTATGTGTGATGTCATTTTTACGCGCTCATACGTATACGAATAGCATCCTTCATGCAGCGATGATAGCTCCTGCTTGGTCGCTGTTGCAGCAAATAGTGTCCGTTAATGAGGCATTGGATGGAGACTCACAGAGCGTCTTTCAAGTATATGAAATATTTTTTTATTATATGTATTTATCATATTTATACTATTGCGTTGTGTATGTTATTTATATTGTCTAAATATCCTGTGTGCATTTAGGTTTTTAAATGACTAACATTAGGTACTATATCGCAGAAAAATACGTACCTACGTATCTAATATTATGAACAACAATGCTGGTAACGGTGCGTATTGATTCGTATAACAACTTTTTGGATATTTCGGTATCCCACGAAATTACCTACTTAGTAATAAAATGTGATAACAGTTGCTACGCACTATTGACTTCTAATGTTCACATTCTGAATGTTACTTCTCAAATAGCGTAGAGAAAGGTTATTCGTAATACGGAGACGTGAAAAGTTATATCCAGATTAAAAACCTTGTTTATACTTATATAAGAACATTTTGATATGAAAACTGCTTTCGGGTGTAATTCACAAACTTTATATATAAAAGTTAAAGTTGGAAAGCAACCATGTTTAGTGCACGGCATCCGGAGAAACGGAGTTAAACTTGTATTCGTCTTTAAGAACTGTAAAGAACTAGCTCTTATGTATCGTTGCTTATGGAAAAAATACCGCAGTAATAGTCGACGTGTCGTAAAAAAGGTCAGGGTGGGTGATACTGAAAAACAGAATCGAGAGCGTGTTGAATTTTTTATCGCGGCTTCTATCTTGTAAAGCGAGTGTTATAGCGATGTCTCGCCTCTTTACATAACGAATCGTACGCGAGGGAGATTGCTCCTACTAAATTTAGAGGCGTTTAACTTGTTCAGTTTCGACTCCGTAAATCTTTATTTGCATGCTGAGACAATAACAATCCGGCCCTTCCCGCTGATTTAAGATCCGCTGTCTATCGTTCGGTAAGTATTTTTACTCTATCGGATTTCTTGAAAGCTTTTTGTGGGAGAACGTAAGACGGTACCTAGGTACAGACAGTTTTAGTGTAATTTAAATGTTACATTTTGGAACGATTTACCCGGTTTCTCAAGGAAAAAATGAATATGGCAAGTTATCAAGCGCTCGTTAATCCTGTCATTAGTTGACTGGATTATAAACAGCCAATCAGAGTAGCTTACGCTCGCTTGACAATTAGCCACATTTTCATTCGACAAACCGAGATTAGAGTGCCAGTTATTATTTTCCTTCATTCATTAATTTTCAGTTTGTGGTCCTCATTATTCTGTGCCATCTCTCATCCATGCTTTTCCAATATTATTCCACACAACTTTCCACTTCACTTGGAACTCTAACGAGCTTTTTGTAAATAACATTGTCATTTACCATTTGACGGGCGAAATATTTTCGCTACATCATAATTCACAGGCAACCTAAATAGTTTGGGTTGTCGGAATAAATAAGGGTTACGAGGCGGGTCGGTAACGAGTAATAAATTACCGCGGTTATGGTGACTACATCAAAAGGGAACTGTTCCAAAAGAATCTGCTAACACCTCATAAAGTTAAATGGAAGTGACACGGCCTAATAACGTTTTGCTAATTACACAAACTTGCGCAGCGAATGTGCTGACGTGTATATTTTTTTCCTTACTGAAGTTATTTATTTGCATAAAAAGACATTGGGGAACTTACGAGTCTTCGATTGATAATTATAAAGTTATAATTTTTTTATTTAAATATGAAGTTCCTCTGTACAACATTTTCGAGCGAAACGAATACGGATGATATGAAATGAAATCATCATCTGCTTAACCTTTTCCCAACTATGTTGGGGTCGGCTTTCCATGAAATGAAATTAAACTTAATAATTTACCACCATATCATAATAGGTAGTGTTCAATATCAGATTAAATTTTAACAGAATATCGTAGTCAAACATTAAATGCAGAACACGAAAACCCTTCCATTTTCGAAATTTTTAAATATTCGAGGCAAACGCGGCCCACGATATGTGAGATTTTATTTTAAATTCCGAATAACGTTGGGGTTACCAAGCAACAACTACACAAATCAACTTGAAACTAAAATTAAAAAAAAAACAAAATGCGAGGATGCGATGCGGTCGGCGAAATCGGGGTTAACGGGAACGGTTTGTTTACATGTTTGGTCGGTTTTCAAACTGGAGAATTGCAGACCACTGCATCGAGATGTTTTAATTACCGACGTTTGTTTTACAATTCATTAACCGTGTGGATATCTGTTTTTGTAATGGAAATGGTTTGACGTTTATTTCGTATTCACAATGGAATTGTGGACCACAAAAGAGGCGTTTGTGTTAATTATCATGCTTTAATTCCTAATAAGTACCAACAGTATTTTTAATAATATCTGTATAACCATAACGATAATCTACCAGATTCCATTTTATTCAAATTACCATCAGGCATCCCTATCAAGCCATGCCACCAAGTTGGGTTCCAGTATTACCTACATTGGATTCTGGCTCTGAATATCGGAAGTATAGCACCGCAAACTGACTTCCGCAATCCACCAAATACGCACATATCGATATAATATTGCCTATTACTAATAATAACCGATGGCGGAAAATTATAGTTCTACTGCATAGCCAAGGAATGTTGCCAACAAAAAAAAAGGTATATGAAATAACAAAGTTCAGGATCCTAAGACCAGCCGGTGCCGGGGTGAAATGTGGTGGGGTGCGCGCACGAATATCAAGTAGCGTACGGCATTACCCGCGCACAGAACTACAGCGTGCCACGTGTAATGCCGGGCGTGACGTCACGTCCGGATACGGCACAACGCGGTCTCAGTCTGTATCATGAATTACATTACCCACCTACGGCATGCAAAAGTGGAGCGTTGCCCCCTCGATTCTTAAAAAAAAAAACATTCGGGATCGCACCTTTCCAGCATAATTTTAGTAACATTTTAGCGTTCCCCGGAGCTAAAGCTACTGTAAAGAATTTTAAGGTACGTGCGTCAAAGGAGCTGTGAAACATCTGGGAGTTGTAACAGTTGTACGATGCAACAAACTTCTTAAAATATTTCTTTGTGTCTGCCGCCAGAGAACATCACTAGTGTGAATTACTTGTTTCAAGTTTTATATTGAAGAAGTTTCTACTGTTGTAAAGCTTTTAAGTTGAATGGATATACTTACATAAAAACGTGTACGGTTTTCTTAGGATAATTAGAAGAAAAGTGCACGCTTCAAAGGTTTTACTTAAAAAATATAACTTTGGATTGTCTCATAAGGTATCGAACTAGCATGTAATCGAGATACCAAATAGCATGCCGAAAGAGCCCAAAGAGTTGAGGTATGTTAAGGGATACTTCTAATTTACCTACCGGAAAACGTATCAGAAAACGTCAATTAAATCCGGCCAAGTGCGAGTTTAAGGGTTCCGTTTTTTGCCATTTGGCTACGGAACCTTAAAAATACTCAATAAAAAGAATATAGGCCCCTTCCTTAAATAATATTTATTAAAATTCATCTACTAAACATAAACCGCAAAAACTTCACTTTCCAATTTCACCATTGTGAATATATTCGACTAAATCTGGGGTAATCTTCTTCAAAAATTTGTTCTAAAATAAAAAACACTAATCTCATAAAATACACAAACGAAAACCAATAGGAACCAAACCCCACACTTAAAAAAACTACAAGTCTTCATTGATGATAATATTAGCGTATCATTAAAAACAACAGTCTAATCAATCCGCACTGTCTGTTTGTACTCCTCAATAAATTGCTCGCGAACAGCGTAAAACAATAAATACACTACCAATTGGCGGAATCTCGAATAACAACGTTTACTTTTTCGTTTTGTAAAAATTGCATCGGCCGCACTCGCTCCAACAATTTATTGACACTGACTGAGCTTGGAAAAACAACGACTGTCTGAACTCTGAACCATTTAATTTTATATTAGTATTTAGAGATGGAATCATACATACATACCATCACGCCTGTATTCCCTGAAGTGTTAGGCAGAGGTGTAGCAATGTACACCCACAGTTCGCCGATATATTTAGGTCCCATGTAATAGGGGGCGAGCCTATGGCCATTAACCGGGCACAAATCCTTACTCCAAGATCCTACAGAGAATTTTAAAGAAAAACCTAGTAACACTTTTTGCTCGAACTGGGCATTGAACTCAAGACCTCTAGCGCAGCGATCGCGCTTGAGGACCACCAGGCTAACGAGGCAGCAGATGGAATCATAAGCTAATTTAAATCTATTGGGAATTAACTGGATATTATGCGTCAAAGAGAATGTTTCATCTGAAGAGGATGTATAAAATTATGATTCATTCATGCGATGCGGGGATCGGGCCTGACGTAGCTCTAATTAGGTATCACCCCATTCACTCCGGTCTCTCCAGACACTTTAAGATTCTGTTTCAGCGCCAAACAATGTTCTGTGCCACTTTCCCTTCTTTTCACCATTTAGCTCTTTTCATTCATTTGTGTGAAATGAAAATGATCTATTTTCCCTTTTTATCATATTGGCATTTGGCATTGTCAGCATTTTGTCAATCTCAATAGTTTCACAAAAAAATACGGAAAATCTCTTAAGTATCTGTTTCAATTTAGGGAAAGGTACCTCTAAACACTCCCTTGAATGCCTCGTTAGCCTAGTGGGCCACTAAGCTAACGAGCCTAATGCAACTAGTAGTGGCAAGCGCGACTGCTAGGTTTTGGGTTCGATTCCCAGGATGAGCAGTGGTATTGGGTTTTTGTATGAAATTCTCAGTAGCAGCTCGGAGTTAGGAATCGTTATGGCAATAGGCTCGATTAAATACCTAAACATACCGGCGAACTGTGGGTTTGCATTAGTACACCTTTGCTTACCCTTCGGGGAATACAAGCGTAATGGTAAGTACGACGGTAACTCAAAAAAAACAGCTACAGCAGTTTGTAGAATTATAACTTAATCTTCTTTTATGTTTGGCTATTTTCCGGATAAGGTTCGGTACACTGGTACAACCTACGTGACCGGTCGGAGGTTAAGGGCTACAGAGCCGAGGTCGACGGCAACCGTTGCGGATAAAAATAGGGAATATTTTAAAAGAATTGTCGTAGGCTTGTTAATGAGGATAATTGCGGAATCACATTGTGTTAGAGTGATTTATTACCTGTTATGTCACGTTTTTATTTGATCTTCTTCACTTACGTCTAGTCAAGAGTCTTGTTAAACTAAATGATGAAATATTTACTGTGAGAGTATTGTTTTTTGGTTTTTTAATAAATATATAAGGATTATATAAATTCACCAGCAAGTGTGAGGTTGATTTTATCTTAAAACCATAATTATGTGTGAATTGAATTGTGTCAATTGAATTGTTTGTTTGACGACTGAGCGATCGACTGCTGCGCTGCGTGTCGCGGGTTCGATTCCGGCACGGAACAAATATATGTATGGCCTACAGATAGTTGTTCCGGGTCTGGCTATTTGTGTATGTGAGTTTATATGTTTGTAAACGCACCCATAATACAGGAGAAATTCATAGTGTGGCGCAACGTTTAAAAAAAAAAAACAAGTTGTTTCTGCTGAAATTATATCTAAGATTCTTCTTCTTCATCGTAGGCAATAAGGTTTATTGACCCCACACACTCTAGTGTCAGCGTTTTTAAACCTCTACAAGGGTCTCTGGCATGGTTACCTATTTCAGTGATGTCCAAGATAAACTAAGAAAGTACATATGAATTAGAAAAAGTCACATTGGTACTTGCCCGTGCCCGAATGCGAACCCACAACCTCGTGCATGAGAGCGAGGCGTCCTGACCGCGCCATCGCGATACTCATTATATCTATTAATAATTAAATTTAGTTTAAGCCCATTATGGATATTATTACATAAATTTACATAATTTTGCTTGTAAATTGATATAAACAAAAAGCAGCTATCGAAAAACAATATTAAAATATTCAGTTTTTCATTAGGATCAATTTACAGAGTTTGCTAAGTAAACAAATGACACGCTGGAATATAGCGTGTTCCATTTAAACTCCTACAATTTGGGCATCGAGCCGATATCGATTTGCATCGATAAACCAATATGTGCCTTGAATAGCGAAAATAAGGCGCAATTTCCAATGCAAATGTAGTTTGCTCCCCGGTACAACGAGCTCTTGCTAATTCCAATTCGCATGTGGCGATGACGGCAACTTTTATTTTTTGGTACTTTCCTACTGGGAACGTAGAACTATGAACGCTTAGAGTTGCTGAGTTAGCTTCTTCCAAACTTTTGTCGCTAACGGATTTATAAGTTTCGAGTTTGGCTTCAAATATTTTATTCGAGAATACGAATTTAATGTTGAAAAATGTAAAATGCAGGAATTGTTTCAAACAAAAATATGAGAAAATAACAGAATAGTCAATATGTATGTCTCTTTTAATTTGTATAAAAGTACTTGCTAATAATAAGAAATATAATAAAACAAGAAATATAATAAATAAAAAATATAAAACTAGGAATTGACGCACATTTGTTACCACGGATTCATTAGGTTAGCCCCCCCCCCCCCAGAGTTTTAATTCTTTCCCGCTAATTAAAAAGCCCGTTCCACACATTTTGCCTTATAGGAATTACAGCTATGTATGGAATCGCTGTTTTATTTTCTAATACGCGACGATATTAGATCTAGAGTCACGCACTAAATCCATGGAAAAGTTCGACCGTCAATGGCCCTGTACCATGGATCAAAGTAATGATAAATGTTTGCCGATACTAACTTTATCAATTCTCAAAAAAATATCATTGTGGACACATCGTACCCCGACCTTGGACATACTCTTACACTCGCAGGCCTTTCGGTCAAAATTATTATCAATGATTTCCTAATTACAGTAAAGTCACCTCTAACACTTCTATAGTCACTCAGTGGTCGCGCACAGGCACGGAGTTGTGCGCAATCGGCCCTCCCTAATTACCGCCAGTAAAAACTAATTGCAAACGACGAGCGCCACCCCACCGGGTAACGTATTCACAAATATTGTGATTAATGCACTGTTTGCACCGACTCCGACAATTAGTAGGGTTATACTTCAAAGGGATTGCTTGTAGACCAAATTAATGCAATTATAAATCTCCAGCGATAGTATGGTTGTGTGAAATGATTTTGGAATGTAATTTTCATGGCTGAATATTGTTGCTGCTGAAATTGTTTAGTCTATGAATTTTGGGATATACAGAGAAATGGTATTGGACGGGTAATAAACGGTACCGTACCTACGTAATTTTGATAAGTATGGATAGCTGCATATAACAGCGAGTGACTATTTCTTAGCTGGTTCACCAAAACCCAATCCATCTCTGTGTCTGTGTGGTTATGGTTTACTCTCATCTTCTGACTAGATAATCACTAGACTTACGCTCATATACCTAAGCTCATTGAATCCTTTCATGAACCTAGATTTACTAAAGTACAGAGCATTCACAATGTTAGATAACAGAGATGTCAGCATCAAGGGGCCACTAAGCGCCAATGCCTGCCGGGGTTGTGGGTTGTTCGAAAGAGATACCGCGCCCCCGGAACGCAAAGGGCACACGAACGAACATAGATGGTTTTTAGTCAGTAAAAGTCTGACACTCCCTCCCGTCCCGCCAAAGGCGGGGGCGGGGGGGGCGGTGTCATATGATGATTTCCCATCTCTAAAAAAAAGGGGGTTAGATAAAACCACAAATACTCTGTTAATTCCAACAATTTAATGCATTAGCTTAATTTATGCGAAGTACCTACTACCTGAATAGTTCTTTTACACCTGAGTGCTCTACGAGACATTTTGTTAAACATCAACAAAACGCGAGTAATCTTTTTTTCTTCGGTCACCTAAGGTTTCCGATCTGTACAAGTAAAATCCCACGCAGAGTTGAATGCTTTGAGCAGGAACATCAAAGAACGTTACCACATAAAAACGGATTTTCTCAAATGAATACTTATAAATGTTTACACAAAGAAGCTCACGATGTTTTCTTTTTAAAGATAAAGACGGCTCAGATTAGATAGATTCCAGCTATCATTTATTTTATCAGAAAATGTGATGTTTTATAAATACTAAGAATCGTATGAAAGCGTTCGTCCGGCGGTGCCGACCACCGATTGAATCCCCAATCGTGTAAGGCTAGTGATAATCGGAAAAGGTTTTAAAAGGATCTCCGGCCCTTCCCTTATCTACACGAGGCTAGAAAAGCTCGGAAATAAAAGAAACATACGTTTTCTAAGTAACATCCCACGCACCCATTAGGCCATGGATACAAATGGTGATAAATATATAGGTACTTACCTACATGCCTATTGTATACTATACGGAGAATGGAGTTAACTAACTATAGTCTTTTAAAAAATAGGGAGATTATTTAGAAACCATTATTAATTAGTTTCCTCAATTAATATCTACTGGAAGGTGTTATATTAATTTCTTGGGCTCAATAAAATTTATATTAGATACAATTTAGCAACCGATACTTGTACAGGAACGAGCAAAAATAATCTGCAGACTTAAACCAGAACCAGCTGCCGATTTCAAACCGATTCCATTTTCAACATATTTCTATGTTTTTTTTTTTATTTACCATAGTCGTCTAATTCATTGTTTGAAGCCAATGACCTTGTCTTTATGACGCGATATCTAGGTAGGCAACCAGACACATACCAACATGAACAGTATTAGCGGCCTTCTAAATTGTTTTAATTAAACAGAACAGAACTTATTATGCGTATCATGACTATACAAATTTGACACTCAATGTTGAGTTAATTTCATTCGGGCCGGTAATCCGTCGGCCGGCAATAGGTACGACTGTGTTCGTAATTAAAAACAGGTGGTCCCGTATGTACAGTGAACAAAACTATTCGGTATCCAGGCAAAATTATTCATCTTTCTACTACACTGCCAATATACGCGTAATTACTTTTTAAGCTTATAACAGAGAGATATTAAAAGAATTGACAGCTCAGCACACTCACAACATTGTTTAAAAGTAATCGCAAGTAAGCTGCCTGTATACCAAATAACTTTGTTGAGTGTACCTACGAATGATTAAACGGTGTCCACCATTTTGTAGACGAATCGCTTTGACAGCCAAATTGTTGGTCACACAAAATAAGCTTTTACGCTTCGGAAGGTTTCAATTACGTTAATTTATGTTTGTAACCTACATTATTATGTAGGGACGATTGCATTAATGGGTTACCCTCTTTTCTGAGGTATTTTAAGGGGTTGGCGATACCCAAATTATTGCAGGTGCGGTGCGTCGTACCTACCTATAATGGGTGGAAGGGACAACGTGTCGAAAACTTTTAATTTTTTGAATAATCTACGAAAAATTTTAAACACTGCCGTTAACATTTTTCGTCGGCTATTAAAAAATGCAATAACATTTAGTATCATGTATCCCTTCCACCCCGTATAGTTAAATTACTTTTAGAAATTAATAATATTAATTTAAAAAAGTTAGCTGGTCTCGGTGTTAATAGGCTCTTTCACACTATATTTTATATTAGACGTGCATGTGGCTGGAATAAATTAAAAAATAACTGCCGTGATGACCCAGTTAAAGGTCTCATGTAACTGGTTCGATACCAAGCAAGTACCAATGTGACGTTTTCAATCTATATTTTTCAGTATATGTTGGACTTCACTGTAATCAGTGAACAAAAACGTCGTAATTAGGTAATATAAGTCTGAAATCGCCGATCCGCATTGAGAAAGCGTGATGATCAATTCCCGTGCCTTCTCCGTATGAGAAGAGGCTTTTGCCCTGCAGTGAGATAACAATAGACGGGTATTTTTATTTATTCAAAAAAATATGTAGTTCTTTTCACCTCTAATACCACACAGCCTACAGACCACAACAATTATGTTCTAAACAGTATTTCCAATGAAGCCAATTAAAGTATCCGCGCCATCTTGTTAACCTACGCACACAAACAACATAGTGTAACCTACGCAGTGTAATCTACACTATACAACTTTTAGCAAGTGAACCTCAACTTGGTATTAGGTAAACGTACAAGATAAACACAGTTAGTTTACAAACTTGCTGCTTTGCATATTTACCTAGATATATAGGCATATCAACTTTACACAAATCTGCTAGACATAACTGTAAAGTTTAAAACATAAGCATTGAAATTGAGAGAGGGAATTATAGTGAAAACTTTTGTTAGGTCTATCTGTTCGAATTTCAAATGTTTTCAGAATAAGAACAGGACAATGGTTCCGTTTTAATTTAATTACAGGAGTAACCAGTATTGTTAGAAGTTTATATTCAATATTTTGGCTACAAGGAATTTTATCAATAATCCGTCTATCACACTCCATAGTTTCTAATTAATGGGTTCTACCCTTCACTCAAAATAGCACGAGTTAGAATAGGTAACTAAGGCCAATCGAACTATGTTATTTAAAAAAATGTAACAAACATTAGATGTGTACTTTTTTACTTCTTGCACCAACACTGAAAATTCTTCTTCTTCCGTAAAAAAATGCGAAATCTTTCAGATCAAAATCTTCGAAACGACCGTATCTGTTGTTTAAACGGTGCATTAATGAGGAAATAATAACATCACCCTAATATTTAAAATATTATTCCTGTATAATACTAGCTATATACCCCGCGGTGTCACCCGCGTTCAATTAAATAAAATAATAAAATAAATATCTTGGGACAACACACACACGGCTATCTGATCCCAAGCTAAGCAGAGCTTGTGTTATGGTAACCAGACAACTGATATACATACTTAAATAATTTTATAAATACATACATATTATAGACTAGCTGTTCCCCGCGGTTTCACCCTCGCTGCTCAGCACCTGTTGATCGTAGCGTGATGTTATATAGCCTATAGCCTTCCTCGATAACTGGACTATCCAACACAAAAAGAATTATTCAATTCGAACCAGTAGTTTCGGAGATTAGCGCGTTCAAACAAACAAACAAACAAACTCTTCAGCTTTATAATATTAGTATAGATAAATCACACCCAGACACAGAACAAACAATCATGCTCATCTCACAAAGTTTGTCCTGGGTGGGAATCGAACCCACGACCTTCGGCTTAGCAGTCAGGGCCACTAACCACTAGACCAACAGGCCCGTCAAAATTACGCCTTTGGTTACTGATCCGCCCCCGTTATTCGTGCCGTAAAGCTCAATACGTATAAACCTTCCTCTAAATAACTCTATCTATTTATAAAACCGCATTAAAAAAATCCGTTAAAGATCTAAGCATACAAAGGGACAGAAGGCGGTAAGCCACTTTGTTTTATCCTATATAGAGATTGTGTATTGAACAGCAAAAGATACAGCTGAAAAATTACCCCTTTACCTTTTACAAGCGTCAAGATGAATAACTCTGGCACAAAATAAAACTCCATATCATGTGGACCCGTAAAATAAAATGGCCGGATTTTTATAACATATTGTGTGGACGTAAATCCTGACACCTGGTTATGAGTTACAGCCCTGTCCACGTTTTACAATGTTCCTGGGAATTAAATTACCCTGGTATAGGCGTCATGTCCATTTTGACCATTCCTCGCGAAGTTATATAGGTTTTATAATAGGGTCTGTGGGAGTGATATGACTAGATGCCTAAAATGAAAGGAAAATACAGGCAACCATTATTTTATACGAGGCATAAGGGACAACGTAACAAAATCTTTTGCCATGGCGTCAGTATAATAACTGTAGAACATACAGATATTAAATTTTTGGTCAGCTATTAAAAAAACTTGTGAAAAAGCCTCGCAGACGCGGGCAGACGCTAATCGAAGATAAGATAACAACTTATATTATCGCAAAACTCATACATACGTCATCATGGATTAAGTAAAATACATTCTCATAATTATCTTTATAAACGTAGTGTCATAGATACGCTAAACATGATTCTGTTTCCTTTGAAAAATAATCCTAATTGTCTATAATCTAATCTAATATCAGTGTCTAATATAAACCTTTATTAGCAGCGGGCAGGGCACATGACACGCAGAACTAATGCCTGATGGGGCCGCAAAGTTTACGACCACGCACCGGCAAGCGCAGCGTTAGACGTCCACACACAAGATGGACACACGACCTGGCTAAGACGCCTATGTTCAGCAGTAGACAGTTTTTAAAGCGAGCGAAGCCGCGGGCAAAAGCTTGTCTTATATAAAACATACTTTATCACTCTACTAGATTTACTTGACTACAAATCCACAAATCCTCATTTTAAGGTGTCATTTCAATAGACACGAAATAACACAATTCACTGCTATTCAGATACTAGATAATAATGATTCAAAAATCTGAAGTGTTAATCTATTTTTGTTGTTGACTGTACCTGTGTGATTTGTCAATAACTCAAAACACTATTTCCAAAAAATATTTGCAATATAAATGGTTAGCAAAAGAAATAACCTTTCATAAAAATATTAATGTTCAAATAAAACCACTTAAAAAATATGAATAACGCCATAATATTTCCAGCTCTGTACTACATTCGGCACCTGCATCAATTGGATTTTAATACGACATCGATGTTGATTGCGGCCGGCAAGTTTTTATTACAATTTTAAATGTAAACATTAATACTCCTGATGGTTTTATATCGATTAAGTTAATTTTGTAACTATTTACACATTTCCATTATATCTGATTGAAAGTATTATTGCATTATTAGATATCTAATGCCTACAGTTTCGAAACAGAGATTCAGTTTTAATAACGATTCTGAAAGGCGTTAATTAGGTAGTTATTTACGTGTATCTTTGGTAAAATTAAATAACTTCGAATCACGGATATAATGAAGTATGGAAAGACATTAGATGTAGACTAAATAAGACGCATCCCTTGACAAGTTTCATAAGATCTGATAATATGATACTGAACATCAGACATGAACTGATGTTTTATCATAAAAACTGATTGTCAACAGTACCAACTGTAACATCCAACTTCTATTCGCAGTGGCGCAACAAGAGAATGCCTGAAAAGATTTGGGGCAGGCCTTTGCTCAGCAATAGGACAGTACTCTGACCTTGCCTTAAAATTATTTAGTTAATAAAAAAACGTTAAAAATACGTAAAAAGTGAATGAACTTTAAAAATAACCTGATACCAGCCTTTATTTTAGAAAGTGATCGGTACATAGAAATAACCATTCCACTACAGTAAACTCCTCCTAAAAAGCAGCATTTCAAAACAAATGAACGACGATTTGAAAATCCTAAATTTTCATTTGTCAACATTACTTCCATATTATCGAAGTCGGTATTTTTCATAGCTTTGATATCGACGTAACTCGAATTCTAACTCATGACTTACTGCCAAACTACTAATTTACAGCGCGCCTCGTAAAAGAAGTTTGTGCGATAAATCCTGGAAGCGTGCATCAACCCCTTCGGCGATGTAGGAATGAGAACATGTTTCCATAAAACCACTAACAGTTGATATGATTTTAATACAGGATATCATCCCCGCTCTACTGATAATGCAATTGAATTTCATGTGGAATTTAATTATGCAAATTTTGTATAAATTACTATGGAAATATCTGCTGGTATTGTATAGTAGGAAATATCCTTTTTTAGGGTTCTGTAGTCAACTGTCCGTCGGTCTGTCTGTCTGTTCGCGGCTTAGCTCAAAGACTCTCAGTATGAGGAAAATATAATTTGGCATCAGTGTATGCCGTGCAAAGTGGTGAAATAAATAGTACACTTTTTTTTTAATTATGGGTTTTTTTTTGAATTCGCTATGGGTGGAGCGGAAGGGAATGTCAGACTCTTACTGACTAAAACCCATCCGTGTTTTCCTTAATGCCCTTTTCAGGGCCGCGGTAACTCTTTCAAACAAATTCCGCAACCCTAGCAGGAAAAAGTACATTGAACAACTGGAGAAACTTGGAGAAGCAAAAAACTATGGAAACCTTAAAACGCGTGGGCCGACACGCACTTGGCTTTCTACATCATTATTTTATTATTTCAAAAAAATATCTAAACAAAGGCCATGTTTAGACTGGAACCTCTAATTGGCTCTAATTAACCTTCCTACGTTTAAATCATTATAGAGTTCATTAGTATCAGGTTTAGTTTTGAGACATAATAATAACAACAATACTGTTTAGTCTGCGTAAATACAGATTTAGTTAGAACATAGTATGGTAGGTAGGTATATGTTCATAAGACAATTAAGCTTTAATAGTTCTGCCAAAATAAGCCAACTAACAATTCCTCAACAATGATATTAATTACTTACGTAAAAGTAATTAAATACGCCAAATGTGTTTACATTACTGTCCAGCAATAACAGTTAAAAAATAAATAATGACTTCGAATAATGAGGTAAATAACCCCTGTCTTTAAAGATAGGTACGTACAAATCATTTTCTTCTTTAATGCAAACATCACATGACCGACCACTGACTATTTTATATCGATCGCATGCGACTTCGTTCGCGTCTTATTTAATATAAATGTAAGCTAAACCCACCTTAACCGTATTTTTTTCGGGAAAAATTTCTTCTCTATGTAATTCCATACTACAATCTATCTCAGTGCCAAATTTCATGCAGATCCGTTCAGCCGTTTAAGCGTGAAAGAGTAACGAACATCCATCCATCCATCCATCCTCACAAACTTCGCATTTATAATATTAGTAAGATAGGATTAATAATCGCCTCGAGCTATACCTACACATACTTATATCTATTCTAATCACTGCGATTAAACGACATAATAGTCTTGCTATCATCCCCCATCTTTGTACTCCCATATTTCCTGATCCGTAATTATGAACATGGCCATCACTTCCCATGTAAGTGAAGCTCCGACATTCACCACACGTAATCCCTTAAGCCGACTGAAGTGCATTACGTAATTAAACAATATGAATGCGGTAAAAACAAGCCACGAGCATATTGATAGTACCTATGCGAAGTATATTAAAATATGGGCTCTGTAATTATATTGAGTTATTTCAGTGACTTCATAAGTAGAGTTACATGTTTACACACACCCCCACACACACCCATACCACGCCTGTATTCCGCGAAGGGTTAGGCAGAGGTGTACCAATGTACACCCACAGTTCGCCGGTATGTTTGGGTATGTACTAGGGGGCGAGCCTACATGTTTACAGTAAATGAAAAAGACAAATTTTGTTGTTCTTTGAAAGGATGGAAGATGAAATGCTTCAGGTGCATGACTAACAGCGGCGTTACGGGCTTTCTGAGGCACACCACAAACTTCCAAACTCCGGGTTGCTAGTAAAAAATTCCTAATAGAAAAGTTATGATAATGTAAAATTGGAATAAAAATTACAAAAATGTAGCTGCTTAATTTTATTTTTGTATGACATCTATATTTGTACCTATGTTCGCAATAAATTAATTTGAATTTGAAAGGCCCAATACTAAGATTGCACGACCCAATACAACAGTCAGGCTAACGGCCATTAGACCAACGGAGCAATTAACCAAGCTGCCTTACCTATCCTACTTTTGTCTGCTATGAACTTTTTACGTACAATACAAGTGACGAAACTTCCTAGTATTAGCCGTTGCAATGGCCTAGACAGCTTAATAGGCAACACTAATACGTCAGTATTCCTAGGAACTCATTCAATAATAACCGGCTTTTACATTTCGTTCATGGAAATCGGAACCAATCGCCTAGACCACCCTATGGGGGTAAAATACCATGAATCGTTAAGGCTCTTCATGTCTGCAGGCATCAACTGGGCTGACCTAGATCCAGCACCCACTTTGTAGTGGAACATCTCTAACAAGGCGATTACTTCACACTTATCCACTGAAAGTGATTTGGAGTTGGAAACAAAGTTCTTTGCAGAACATCGGAGCCGAACACAGGTGCAAAACTTACTGTACGAGTGTAGATACTCAATCAAACATCAATCTAACGTTACGAACACGTCCGTCCTCGTTACCGGAGGAAAAAGTTTTTAATTAGACACTCTGTTTGCTCACTAACTACGTTCCGGACTTCCTAATGTGTTCAACTAATTGGTGTAATGCGTAAAGTGGAATCGAGGTCCGGAGGTCGATAGCTAAACTTACAAATATCTCTTTTTGTTTGCTCTCCAAACGCGCGGTAACGTTTACTTGTTCGTTTGCTAGGCATGTAACTAGGGACTCGGTTCGCTTGGCTGAACTTGATTCAATTGGAGATCAGTGAGAACGTTGCCGGCATGGAGCATTTTTTCTGCGCGAATAATGTTCACGTTTTCGTATTAAAGGTCTTTCGTGACATGACATTCATGGTTTAAAACTCCACCCCTGAAAACTGACACGTTTTTACGGGAACGGAGATGAGGCGTTTATTAAAACTCGTATCCCGACATTCCTGCTCAAATATTATAACAACGTGTGTTCTAAATTAGCCGGCGATGTGTCGAGTTCATAATAACTTTCTGAATCCCGTGTTCCGCATACGTCGCTCTCGGCTTACTTAACTTTAAATAACAGCGAAATTGTTGTTTAACTATGAACCAATACACACGTTATCTCATGAAATGGTACACCTGGTACTTCCTAGCTTACAGTTTGTAAACTATGGAGGTAGACTCGTCGACTCTCTAAGACTCAGTGCAGACCTATTTATGTTATTTACGTGACTGGTAAATAGAAGAGCCGAATGAATAGATTGAAAGTTAATTAACTAAGTAGTCGTAGCACAAAGTTTTAAAGTTTCTCGTGTAAGGGTCCTAAGAGCGTTGGTAGAACCCAGACAGGCACATACATAAATGCGTGTACCTACACGTCCGTGTATACTTAGATAAAGGAATTATTCAGCAAGTACTCCTATTCCATGCGGATATAAAAAAATCCTGCAGCAGCACATGTGATGAGTAGATACATTACACACACAGCGCCGACTCAGTTGCTGAATTTTATACAGCAAATATTGCCTGAACGTGACTTCTGCAGTGCTCACACACACATGCGACCACATCACGTATGTACCTACACACTATAGACATTGTTCTTGTACGTTTTTTCACCGATATTGTATTCAATGTTTCGCTGTTAAAATCAGTTTTTCCATACGTCAATTGTGTAGCTCCTGAACAGTGAGACACGTATTTTGGTAGTACATTTTTTTTCAACGGCCACCAAAATAAGGTTTTATTCATGAAGCCGGTGACCGATGCGGGATCGTTTTACGATCGTCGATTTGCAAGTGTCTGGTTCGATTCCCGATGCAAATTCTTCCGTTTTACTGCCACACAATAAAACCGCTCGCTTTCATAATACATTTTCTTATAACCCTGGCGCCTCTGCCAAGAAATTTATATTGGTTTTGCAATTGTTATCAGATGACATGCCACTACATCATGTGGAGGTTACGAACTGACATGCTTTCGCTGTTTCTACGAATTATTGAATAAATATTTCTCAATCTCAATATTGAAACGTAGAACGGATCAAGCGAAGCTTCTGCGAAACTTATTCATCCAGTACATATTATAGAAACAACAATATAATGCCACCGCTGGCTATGATAATACTCCACAAATGATAAAGAGTATGAGTATTCAAGTCCTGGCCACATGTGGTGTCAGAGGATAATGCACGTTACGAGAACGCAATTTAGGCGGACGCAGTCGGCCCCATGTTGGGCGCCATTCGTTCCCCTGCACGCTAATAAACTTGAAACTTTGTAATGCTAGCTTAACTCAGGTAAACGTTGTTTTTAGAATATTTTATACAAGTTAACTGGTTTTAACTTTAAAAGTATCTTGCTTTTTCGAAAGCCGAATATGAATAGTCACGCTGTAACTAAGAATGATAAAGCACAAATAACTGTAAAGGACAATAGAAACGGCGCGCGAATGAAAAAGCTAGACAGAAATAGCATGTATTTTATTCACGAGCCGCCAGTAAAGCTATCAGACATGTCCAAACTTCGCTGAGTGCAGCTTGCTTTATTTCCGTTTGACCTGTCCCGTTCGACGCTATTCCTGGAGCAGCAGGCTGCACGGCCCAGACATGTTCGTTTCACCGACAAGCCGAATGCAAGTCCTGACAGCGCGGCTGCAGCGACACGTCTCTGCACTACCCAATTTGAATATTTAATTGCGATTATTTTAGCGCAACTCCGACTAATTTATAAAGCAAATTGACAGCTCCAGTGTAGCTCTCACGCCACTAATGGGAAAGGTTTATTCCTGGACATTTCCGTTTTGAAATGAATCAATTGAATTTTAAATTCGCCACATTTGCATATACGTTGGACCGGCTACTTTACGATTGCCGACCAGTTTCGTATTCTTTGTTTGGTGTTTTATTTTGTGCATTGCCGAGCGAGAAAGGTACGTGATACGGCCACGCCCGGGTCGCTCTTGTCTCTTTTCATGAAATATTTTCAGCTTGACATTCTACAATTTCAATTGAATATCTCTTCGAAGCAACAATGTTTGCCGGAGTAACTTTTCATTTTATTATTTCTGTGTTTAAAGGAAAATTTCAATTTGGATCCTCTGAAAAGTGTCGGCAGTTTACTCGCGATGCGGTAAATATGTTGACCAAAAATTCGCTGTTGGATGTGTCACGAGAGACACATATAACGCGACAGAGTCAGCTCTAACTTAAACTTAACTTAGATGTAGAGCCTCCAGGGGACCGCATTGAAAACCCGGGTTGACATTATATACGTTGGAAAACAAATTCATTGCTAGGAAAATGTATTGAATCATTTTATTAGCCTTTTATCCGCCGACTCATTTTATTACCGTAACTATGAGACACAGGACAAGACACAAGACCTTAGGGTAGTTAAAGACTAATCTAGGATACCTGCCTACATAGGTATGTTTATCTTGTTATGTAAGTAGACATTAAACAAGCTAATTCCGGAGGCCTTGAAGAAAGTTCCAATTGGTCATTAAATTTTCACAGAACAGTCGCTTGAACGCATAAATATTTGATGATCAAGTTTTATGTATACTTATATCTCCAGGCTTGAACGCAGCGATGTCTAAATGTTAAACAATCGAGTGAAGTTCTACGCGTACCGCTTGTCAAGATAAAATCGACTACGCACTTCGCCTTGAATGACAGATAGATTAAACTTTCACGTTCCCTTACTTATATTATCAAGACATAAATAGAAATGCCGTGTAAAGTTATCACATAATAAAATGTCGTAAACGTTTTTAGGAAAACCCGTGTCTTGGGTAAACTTGGGTCTTTCTGTCCACTTCACATCTAGCAATACATTGGTAGTTTTATTTTCCTTGGAACTGATTCTATTCTGACAATAGCTGCCTCGTCGGTTAATCTTATTTATTATGCTGTGCCATTGAGAGGCAAGGAGTCCGATTTCAAAGGCCACGTAGGTAGAATCTATTTTGAGCACTGAAATAAAATTAAATAAAGGATAAAGCCTTGTGATCCGTACTTGGTTCTTTGCCTTTATAATAAATACTAAAAATATCACGACATTTTGTGAGGTCGATAGGGGAACGTAGGCGTGAAATCGGGGGTATCGTGCGTGAATTGGTAGAGGCCTTCACCTGTAGGCTTTTGTTTTGGCAGATTAGATTGTATCCTTTCTTTATTCCCACACAAGTTAACGTGTCACAATCTTCTTGTCAAGTACAAGGCTTCTTTTAATAAATGATTTCCGAGCTGAATAAGCGGTATTCTTTATGCCTTGTAATAAATAAGTAATAATATCAGCCTTTTATTGTCCTACTGCACGAAAAAGCCCTCTTCCCATAGAGAAGCCGAGAGCATTGATTAACTAAGCATTGATACATTATTTCCTCACGAGTCACAAATATAAAAAGTTAATAGACCTTTCCTCCATTTTCAATAAACTCATTAAAACAATAATAATTAAAAGTGAACATTGCTAACCTACGTCATAGGCGAGCTCTAATATTCCGACCGCAGTTCATTCATTGGGAATCAGCGGTGCGCGAAAAAGTGCTGAATGTGTGGCTCCGGTCGAATAGACACCGCGAATGAAAACCCTCTCAATTGAAATGTTTATTCAAACACAATAGGATATACGTACTTGTGTGTTGAACTGTACCTATGTAAGAGAACAGACGGGGAAATGTAGAATTGGTTGTAACGTCTAATTGATTTTAATGTTTATTTTTTAAAATGTCGGTATTTGTTACTGGAGTAGCTTTTGCCCGTGACTCCGTCCGCATTAATGTTGAATGTTATCCTACGGGAACCATATTTTTTTCGGCGATAAGAAGTAAGTAGCCTATGTGTAATTTCAGGCTATAATCTAACTCTGTCTGTACGTTTCATTCCGATCCGTTCAAACGTTCTGGCGTGATTAAGTAACAAACATCCATCCATCCAAACGTTCGCATTTAAAATAGTAGTAAGATAAGTACGCAAATTCTTAGATATTATTTAAACGATATTACAATTCAAACTTTCAAATTAGTAAGAAGAACACTTTTCCATAATATCACTTTCCATAATTAATTCACAAGGAAATTGATTACAAAATCATGCAATTCATTTGATCAAAACAATATCCATCAAAAAGCTAATAAGAGTCGACTCGGCTGACCAATTAGTCGAGTGAATTTAAATTAAGAACTCCACTGACGCCGCGCCGCCGACCAATCGGCCGCGTAATTTGACAAGTCTTTAGATTCGGATCAAGAATTCCCTTAATAATATTGAAAAGTAACTTCTTACTTTTCTTGTGTTTCGTTAAAAACTCCACTTTTGTAAGTTTATAAACGTCGCCATTAAATAAAGGACTTATTTTTTGTTTGTTTCACACAAATACGGCGAAGTTGGCGTGTTTTCTTCGGCGTACGTACTTTAAATATTGAAGCGCTGTAAATATTTCCCAACTAGCTTTTTTATACGGTTTGTTTGGTGCGTGCGCTCATTTTGAATCGCATAAAATCTTTATTGCTCACTTGGTGTCTGGTTTTTAATACTTTCTTTATTTTAATAAGGAAAACCACAACACGCGCGGCGCGGCATTCACGCGCCTGTATTATAAATATTATAATTTAATTCAGAAAAACATTATAACAAAAAACAGCAAGTACCTAAAAAAAAAGTTTTACTAAAGATAAATTACAAACTCATTAAAAATAATAATAGTCTATAAGGTAAAATCGGTTAATAACCAGAAAATATTACCTACCTATATTCACAGCTTTATGAAATATCGAGCCTATAAAATAGTGCTGAGGAGCTTGGAACCGCGGGCAGGCGCGGCGTCTTCCGAATATATTTTAATTACGTGGCTGCTAAGATTTAAGCGGCGATGCGATCAACGCTTAAAATTTACCGCTCTAATTAAAACTATAAGCTCGGGAAGCCGATAGCGACGTGCGATAACTTGTTATAACGTTTAGCCATCATGTGTTGACTTGCGATAGATTCCTTATTAGTTATTAATTATAAAATTTGTTTCCGACTAAATAAGACGTCACTTTTCAGATTAAGGAAATGAACGGTTTGAAGGAAAAGTGGGAAATTGTTGTAAGTGCTTTTTGGCAGTTGGTTTGGAAATTGTACCTTAGGAGTTAGTTCTAAAGTTCTTTCTTCTGTTACAGTGTCTTGGCTAGTAACAATTTTGTTACCTAATTGAGACAAAAAAGTGTTCCTTGATTTTTATATTGGTAAGCTTTTTTTTTTATTTAAATATTTATACGCCACTCAGGCCAAACATGACCAATTTTGGGTACGCAACGTGGTTTGTATGTACCTTTACTTATGTTTCCACTAATAAAAGTCTGTATTATTAAAGAACATCTGAACTAAGATTTTAAAGAGGTAAAGTATGTGAGTTTGTGCGGTCGTCACTGGATCTACTGAACCGATCATGAAATTTTTTTACCCATATAAAGCCACGTTATTTGTGGGTGTCATAGACTATAAATATCATCACGCTACGACAAACGGCAACGGGAGCGGAGCAGAAACTAAAGACGTAACTTAACGCGGGTGAAATAAGCCACGCGGACGAAGACGCAGGTAGTTTTCTAGTTTTAAATACAAAGTAAAGTACCATAAATAGAAAAGTAAAAAGCAAGACCTTATTTTCCTTGTAAACAGAAAAAAGCCAATCACAGCCACAACCCATCTTACAAAGCTCAAGAAAACCTGACTAGCGTTTAATTAATTCATTTAAAATGACAAAAAGACGATGAAATAAAATAAAAAGTGAAAATCGCCGACACAACGGCGCGCTAATGAAAAGTAAAGATAGAGTTGTTGGCAGGTTCCGGTCATCGCACAATTCAGTCGCCAGATGGCTCTCCTGTACACCTAATTTCCTCACTTTTTCCGCCCACGACTTCTTTCATTCTTCGCTAATTAAGTAACTAGATCTTGATGGTTTAATAAAAGTTTGTAAAATACGACACTTTCTTTCACCTTCAAGTTGACCGTGTCTGTTCCACGAAGCGAGTTCAGAAATATTTAAAATACATTTTATTTTATTGTTTTGACAGGGCTATTAAATAAGGTGACTGTTCATTAGTGACTGATACTTTTATACATGACATGTACTTATAACAAACAACTTTCCCAAAGAACCATTTTTTTTAATTTAAACATGACTCAATGTAATATTGACAAACAATTACAAAACTAGCACACAATCAGCTGTAATATAATCTAATTACTTAATCCTTTTTGCAAACAAAACTATTTAACTTTTATCATGCAATTTGTTTTCCATTTTACTATAACAGTGCCTACGGAACGCGTGCATACAAATGAAAAGAAAGCATTCCTTTGGGAATGTTTTTTGTTATCAGGAGTACAATCGTGTGTTTAAGAATCGGTCTCTAATTACCCATTACCTACCCTATATAAACGTTGAAAGAACAAATCAAGTTCTTTGGTTCTAAATCTTTACACAAAAATACCAAAGCTAAGATTAGCTTCGGGCTAATAACGTAGGTTGTAACACAAAAAATAAAATAATCTATGTACAAAGGTACGGTTTTAGTAAAAAAGTATTTTGTTTATATCGTGACGGCCATTCTACCCGCCCCGCGAGTATGTGTAATATAAATACATAAGCAAAAAAAAAAGAGGAGGGGTGAATATTCCACAGAAAAGAAAAAGTTACTTGAAATGGCCCAGAGCAACGATCCGTAAAATAGTCTTGTGTCCGTTTCGAGGGATATCCACAAAAACAGACATATTTCATGCGAAGGGATAATGCTGTACAACACGCGTTTTGTACTCGACACGAATTGAGGACAAATCTATTTGATTTGTTAGAATTTGGTCGTATTATTTATTGTAGGTAACAAGCTTTCCTAAACTTTTCCATCTTAGCTCTGCATTTAGTGACCGCTAACAGCGGTTCACGATATTTATATATCGATCACTTTCTTATAATATAATACTAGCTACCATAAATCACGGTAATAGTGTAGTCTTTTTTCTACCATTGAAAGAATTTTTATTCCATAGATTAATTACCTCTTACAAGCAAATAAACAAAATTTACCTGTATATAATAACGTTAATATACATTCCCTTTATGTTTTGAACCCCACTAACTTTCTCGATGTCAGAAGTAGCCTTTTCGGAATGTTACAATCCGACAGATATAAAGGCTCATAAGTTGTATGGAGTACTTATCCAAAATAGCGATAAAATACCGTAGGTATGTCTCTACAGAGATCATAATAATTATAAACAAGCAACAGCTCAGCTGCAGGTCTGCTGCAGTCTGACACTCCCTCCCGCCCCGCCCAGGGCGGGGGAAGTTATTTGATGATTTCCCGTCTATAAAATAAAAAAAAAAAAAAAAAAAAAAAAAAAAAGCTGCAGGAAAATTTCTACAGCTTTAGAAACTGTTTTCAGAAGACAACTTTAGCAGTTTATAACCGGGACCCAGAAAAAGATAGGATTTATAATTAATAGGAGACTTACCTACGTGTCTTGGCTGTATATATTCTGTGGAGGGAAAACGGGTATTGTTTTAAATATCATACGTGTTTGATTTTGTGGTTGCATTTATTTGCAACAAAAGTACAAAGGCGGATTTAATGCCTTAGGGATATTTGCATGTGTGTTTGTGTGGGTGTGCTTAACATGGGATCCCAAGGCAGTACAGGAAGGGATTTCCCCATCAATATTTATTTTTGGACAAGGCTTGAGTCTGAGTTGCATGGGTAATGGTTATAGGGGTTTATGTTATACGAAGAAGCTGCTGGCAAACCTTTTTTAATAGATAAATGATGAATGGAATTAGGCGCTTAAGTATCATCCACTTAAATGCTGAAATGTGCTCTATAACACTACTAATGTTTCTATTCTCATGTTTATTACTTACCTATACAAACGTATAAATGGTTACCTCATTCATTAAATTACAGTATATCGAAATGTCGATTGCAACCCATGCTAATACAGATTGTTTTATTGTTATTTCTCAACAATTATTCTAGAAATACTAACCTCGATGACTGCTTCAATCTTTCGGAGCAAACGCACACACACAAGCACAAACTAATTATTTTATTTCGCACACACACTTTACACGCATCACTATCACAAATAGGTCATCTAACCTAACAGCACATCAGGTCCACACACTGGTATATAAATATAATAAAATCTTGAATTCGAAACCCATCAAGCAACGACCGATGACCGCACAATATTTTTCACTTTGAAACAAAACTACCCACTACAGTGGCGTTATTTTTTGTTTTAATCTATGTCTACGAACCTTTAGCTTGCGATTATTTTAAAGATCAAAGTTTAACAAAATTTAACTGACTTCAAAAAGAAGGAGGTTCTCAATTCGTCTGTATGTTTTTCTTACGATATGTTTTAAATATTACACCTAACTAAATTGTAAATACCGTCACGACCCCTGTACGATTGCATGCACTCGTAGACACAATATTTTGCTTGCTATTAAAACAACAATTTTTCATACCAATAATAAAAGTCGTTTTCAAGCAATTTATTTGCTCAAAAAATATATTTGGTTTGATGGGAAGTATGCGTTGTCAATTGCTCTGTGATGTGTCTTTTTAGACCCATACGAGTATTTTTTTGTACACGGCTAAGTAATAGCCATACGGATCGATCGCTCAAGGTTAAGAAGCTACGAAACATCCATCACATACTGAGGCACATCCATGCCAGGCTATTATTTGTAGATCTTTGACTTTCGTTACGGGGAATCAGGATACCGTCCTGACGACCTTACCAAGAAGTGTCGCGTTACTCTTTCAAGAAGTCTTTCTACGTAAAATTATAATATCTCTAAAATCGGAAGCCGCATGCATGATGACCGCTGGGCGAAAGTCTCCACACGATGATTGCCGGAAGACGGACGCCGCCGGCCCAGAAAGAGGTGGCGAGACGACCTGGACGCGTACCATGAGGGCTGGTTCAAGGAGGCGCAGGAAAAGAACAAATAGAAGGAATTGGGAGAGGCCTTTGCCCAGCAGTGGGACAGTACGGGCTAAATAAAAAATAAAAATAAAAATTATACCTTGTAAACATTACTACAGTGTTGTTCAAGAAAAATACATAGGTTATCTTATTCATCAAAAATAAATCACATAATTTCAAATAGTAAACGAAAGTTTATTATTTACTACAGTTTTTGTGTGTAGATAGCTAAAAATTATGAAGACATAACTATGTCAAAGGTGGTTATTATATCAACCCAGTTTAATTACTGTGGTGGCCCGTGTTGATGGTGATGGGGCGGGTGCGGTTGGTGATGGGGCTGGTGGGGTGGTTGATGAGGCTGGTGTGGTGGTTGGTGCGGCGGATAGGGCGGCTGCGGCTCATGACCCGGGTGGTGTGGTGGTTGCTCCTGATGCGGTGGTGGTGGCATGTCTGTAACAAAATCAACAGCTTCATAAATATAATCCTGTTAAGCACATGGTTTAGCACGCATTGGAGAGACTGTGGACTACAAGATTACAATTAAAATTGAGACGAATAATCATTTTCATCACTGACTTCTTTTCTTTCTATTCCACAAACAAGACACTGCAGTTAGTCCAATGTAGGTCCAAGTGGAAAATAAGTTTTATTTTTAAGAACTCATTGGACTGACTTTCATTTAACTGATTTTAAGATAAAGAGGTTCGCAACTGATTTAGCACCAAAAATTTGTTTAATTCAAAGCATGGATCCGCATGGCTTTAATATCTAGGACGAAGTAAATAGGTATAACGGGTATCTACTTATTATTCACATTCAATAGATAATTTACGAATTAGGACCTCGTTAGAGGCAGCATATTATCCACAGTTAATCGGGCTCAGTTCCAATTCTGGGCAATAAACTTCTAACTTTTGTAACTTGGCGGCTTGGCGAGACATTTTGTGAACATTCATTAGAATTAGAGAGCTGGCTGATATGGGAGCCAAGTAGTGCCATGGGTGTATAATTATACATTACTAGTTTCACCCGTTTATTTCACCCGCGCTAAGTTATGTTTTTAGATACTGCTGCGCTCCCGTGCGTCGTAGCGTGATGTTATATAGCCAATGTTACTCAGGAATAATATAGGTAAAAAAAAACTTAAAATCGGTCCAGTAGTTTTTAGCCTATTCGTTACAAAAAATCTTTTTATTAGTATTAGTAGTAGCTTCTGCCGCGACGTCGTCTGCGTCAAAGTTAATATTATATCTTATCCCACGGGAACCGGACATTAGGATACAAAGTATCCCTATGCGCTATCCCAAGATGTAATCTATTTCTGCGCTAAATTTCATCCAGATCCGTCCAACCGTTCTTGAGTAACAACCGTCCATCCATCATCACAAACTTTCGCATTTATAATATTAGCAGGAATTTGTAGGATATCAAGAACAAGCTTAGAACTAAGAATTTCTAGAACTAAGAATGTAAATCGAATTACATAGGTACAAAAACCACTCAGAATTAATGGAGGCAATAGAAATAAACTAATAAATTAGTTATTTCTTCCGAAACAAAGTCGCGAGCATAAGCTAGCCTGATAAAACTACTGAAATAAGGCTGAAAGATGCATTATAGCTTAACCAACTAAATGTTTACAGTTTCTATGTAGGTTCGCAAAAATATAGGTATAATACTCACTTGTGTATCTCAAATAAAGTTTGCCACAGACTACAATATTCTTACGTGAAGCTTATTGTTGGTATTGTTTGCTCGTAATGAGATCGATCGATGAATATATACTAAACTCCGTTATCTTCATCATCGCGCGGTAAAATTGATGTCTTTATCTTTAACAAGCGATAGCCAATAAGTCATAAGTCATAAGTCATTTATTCAAGAACAATACATTGTATATGAAATTACATGTTATAAATAGAATAGAAAAATTAAACAAAAAATAAATTAAAAAAAAAAAAACACGTTAAATATTACAACAACGCATACTCGTATATACCACTTATGCAAGAATTTTATTAAAGATCGTCAACAGCATAAAGACACTTATTCAATAGGAAACTCTTAAGTTCACTTTTAAAAGAGCTTGAGTAAATAGCGCTTTTTATATGTAGAGGCAATTTATTAAATAATATAACCGATTGATATCTAGGACTGTGCTTCACAATATTCAAGTTAGGCTGTACTTTGGAACGTTTAATGTCTTGTCTACGTGTGCCTTCTCTAATCTGTCGTTCTTCTGCTGTTTCATATTCATTAAGGCTCGACCGAGATCTCGGTCTCGGTCTCGGTCTCGGCATTCTCGGCTACAAATCCAACTGAGAAATTTGTCTCGGTTCTCGGCTAATTTTAGCCGAGATTCTCGGTCATGACCGAGATTGTAACTTTATTCGGATCGACATTTGAAGTCCATTGGTGTAAGTGCGTGAGAGAGCTGAATTGTGATTGGTTGAAGTCCTGGCTGGCGAACTGCGGCCGCCTTCGCTCCGTTCGTGCCGTATTTGTAATTGTTTATGTTTACAATAGTATTGAATGCAAGTTTGATTAAACGCAGTAAATTAAAAAGTTGCGCCGCCTACTAGCGTAGCAAGTGAACAACTGTTTAGCAAAGCTGGACGATTGTATGACGAGAGACGACACTCTTTAAAGGGCGAAAATGCCGAAACATTGTTTTTTTTTTGTGTTATAATATATGTTATTTAACTTTGATTATTAAAACAGTTAATTTTGTTAAACAGTTAGTACCGAATTAAAAATTTAACAGCATTTAAAAAAAAACACGCTTTGTCTATTCTCGGTCTCGGCTCTCGGTCTCGGCCGAGATATTATTTTATTCTCGGTCTCGGTCTCGGTCTCGGCCGAGAACGAAAAACCCATCTCGGTCGAGCCTTAATATTCATGTATATATTTGGCCATGTTACTGAGAAGTACAAATACATAAATGCTCGGAACTGTAAGTATATTCAGATTTCTGAAATGTTCACGGCAACTCTCCCTTTGCGGGATACGTACTAATGTGCGAATCGCGCGTTTTTGTAGCACAAACGCTCTTTTAATATTATATTCATAACTTTTACCCCAGAACATAATGCTATATCTAATTTTTGATTCGACCAACGCGAAATACACCATTTTCAATTGCTCAATTCCAATTTCTGTTCTAAGGGCTCTTAAAGCATAACATGCGGAACATACCGAAGCACTTATAGCATTTAATTCTGTTTTCCAATTTAGCTGATCGTCTATATGTATTCCTAAGAATGTAACTTCCTTAACGAGGACCATTTTGTCGTCATTCAAAATAGCTTCTAAGTCGTCTTTATTTCGGGCTGTCGTTCTAAATAATAATATTTTGGTTTTTGCAGTGTTGATTAACAATTTGTTCATAGTAAACCATACGTGAAATGCTTGTAATGCTGCGTTTACAGTCTCTTTTAATTTACCCATGTCATCTGCTGCTACTATGGCATTCGTGTCATCTGCGTAAATTACTATATCAATGTCTGGTAAAATTGTATTCATGTAATTAATTAAGTCATTAATAAATAAGATAAATAAAATAGGTCCTAATATAGATCCTTGCGGGACGCCCGTAGTCATCATTACTGTTGCTGATTTGTAAGCCTTTTTGTAGCCATTTTGTATTTTGTCAATTTCAATGAACATTTTCCTGTTTTTGAGATAGGAAGAGAATAATTCTAGGGCCTTGCCTCTTATACCATAATGCTCCATCTTTATAAGAAGCAATCCGTGGTCTATAGTGTCAAACGCGGAACTTAAGTCGAGAAAAATTCCGGCTACTCTCATTTTATTATTAATTTTTCCTGTTACATCATCAAGTAACGTATATATGGCATCGGAAGTGCCAACACCTTTTTGATAACCAAACTGTCTTTGATTTAGCACTCTATTTACACGCAAGTGAGTTAAAAGTCGTTTTTTTAAGATTTTTTCAAAAATTTTAGACAGGATTGGCAGCAAGGAGATAGGTCTGTAGTTTTTGGGATCAGTTCTACTGCCTTTTTTGTAGACAGGTATTACTTTGGATACTTTAAGCTGGTCCGGGAAGATAGATTCCCTAATACATTTATTATAAAAATCACATATAGGCTCAGCAAGTATAGAGATATGTTCCTTAATAACAGATATTGGGATCTCATCATAACCACAAGAATACTTGTTCTCCATACTTCTTACTATGTTTAAGATCTCATTTGGAGTGACAGCAGCAATTGTCATTTCGCTAATTTTATATGTGTCGGTCGTACACTTTTTAAAAAATGCTGCATTTTGGTCTCTATCTACTGCCCTAGAGATACATTTGTAGTCAAATTGTTTTGCCAAAATGTCAGATATTTCCGCTGGATCCACTACAATTCGATCATTGACTTTGAGGCGAATTTCCGGTTGTACTGATTTCTCCTTATTGGTACATTTTCTCACTACTTTCCAGACTTCTTTACTGAGATTTTTGGACGTATTAATTTGCACCATTGTTGCATGTTTTTTGGCTTTTACCACAATCTGTCTATACAATTTAATATACTTGTTCCTATAGTTTAAGACACTTGAATCAAGATTGTTACCATTACGTGTACATAAGAAACGTTTCATTTTACTTGATGTTCGAATTCCTTTAGTGATCCAGTTTAATTGTCTATTATTCTTGAGTCTTAATTTATAATCTTTTTTAATATAGCCGTTTTGAAATACTTTTTGAAATGTTTTGAGAAATGTATTTACACCCAGGCAACTCCAATCTTTTTCAAGAATTCCCTGTGCAAATTGGGCACTATTTTTACTATTAAATAGTCTTTTATTTGTGACATTTATGGGATACTTATTTCGCGTTAAATTGCTTACATTATCCAGACAAATATCTGCAAAAATACCCCCGTGGCCGTCAGCCAAGCCATTGTGATCTACTGCACATCCCAGTATACACGCGTCGGGCAAATTGGTAACAATATTGTCAATACATGAATTAGAACTATTACGAATGAAAGTGGCAGAATCGATTAGGTGTCTGAAATTGTAACACTTTAGCAAACTAAGAAATTCCATACGCTTTTTACTGTCCACTAGTAGATCAACATTAAAATCTCCACATATTATAGATTTCCTATTGAATAAGTAATCTAGTAATGTTTCCAGTTTTTCCAAAAACATATCAAAATTTTTGTCTACAGGATTTCTATAACAACAGCAAATGTACAATCCTGTGAAAACATCTTTAACACCACATATTTCAAAACATTCTACCTTATATAACTTATTTATAGCGTCGATATTATCTGTTTGCCTATCCACATGTCTTAAAATCAAACTACCTCCTCTCATTTTAAGCTTTCTGGTATTGTACGAAACTAGTTTGTAGTTATCTATATTTAAAAAAGTTGCTGCGTTTTCATTTAGGAAATGCTCGCTTAAACATATATAGTCGAGCTTTTTGTCTAGGGTCTGTATGTAAACTTCTAGTTCAGTTTTCTTGTTATTAATTCCACAAACATTCTGATGAAATATATTTAAATTAGTATGGTCATTTGATCCATATTTATTCACGAAAAAAATTTGTTGATGGTACAGGCTCCACAGTCTGAGTAATTAAGGATAGCGATGAAATTGGTTCAGTCCTATCGCTGCATTTGCTTATCTTAGGTTCATTAACCATTTTTTTAAAGTAATAAGGTATAGTACCAGCTTTTAGGTGACTTACTTCACCACAATCATGACTCACTTGATGACTGTGTGTCATGCGCGCATTTAATCCATCACAGTAATCTTCATGTTGAAACAGGTTTATGTATTTTTTTAAGTCATTGAAGAAACTTACTATAGCTTTATTATTTACTTTGCCTGTGTATTTAGAAAACATTTCGTGTGTATACTCCAGATGCTTATTTGTGTCAAACGTGTAAGTGTATTTAAAGGTCTGGTTGCTAAGATATAGAAGTTGATTGAAAGCTTCTATTCTGGTATTAAATAAATTAACATTCCATTTTAGTTTAAAGTTAGGAGAACATAAGATGACATTGGTATGCCTTATATTTTCAAGTTTACTTTTTATGTGATATACTAATTCATCGTACTTATTTGAGATTAAGAAATCTTTTTCACCTATGAGAATTATACAATAGTCATATATGCTGTAATTAACAAGTTTTTTTTCTAATGTGCCTAAAAGTTGTACGATACCTGCCTTCGGCATGCAATAGTGACATATTTTGGCTTTTGGAAAAGTAGTTTCAGCAATACCTAATATGTTATTCACATTATTATCACTAATTATACATAATTTATACGAGTTATGTTCTTTAAAGCTGCTATTGTGTGGTGACTTAGCGTCTGATGCGTCTGCTTGAACAGTGGTGTAGTGTTGCTCTGTGATTACTTTCGATGATGGTTCATGGTTGACGACATTAGGATACCCTTCAATCGTGTTTGAAACTAAAGACGACATTTTGTTATCGATTTCTTCTTCCGGACTTTGTTGAACATTTTTAAAGTTTAGCTTTGTTCTAATAAGATTTTTACGCTTTATTTTGGCTGAGGAAGTCTTTTGTTTTGTGCTTGTACATATGTGTGTCAATTTGTCAATTTTCAGTTTGCACTCAGCAATTTGTTTAAGTTGAGAACTATTTTCTAACAGTAAATTCTCAATTTCGGTTTCTGCGATTACCAACTTTTCCTCGAGTTGACATATTCTACTTTTTAGTTCCATTACATCATCACTAGGTCTAAAATACAAGTCAGGGTAGCTTTGGTTTAGATCACTAATTGGGGATGTCGAAGTAAGTGATGCGTACTCATCTTTTTCTGATAATTCTGCTGCTCCCTCAAATGAATTGTTTTTAGTAGTAGTATGCTTGCATTTATTTCTCAACGTTATATTATTTGTTTCATTTGTCGTTGTAGGGCTATTTGTCATATGCTTTGATTTTTTTGCCGCTCTCAACATGCCGTCGGCACATTTATTTTTACTTGCCATCATAATATTTTAGTAGATGACAAATTATAAATATTCAAAAAGAGAAACACCTGGTTGGATTTGAACCAGCGACTCTCAGTGACCACCAATATATAGTGCCGGAGTTCTCGCTACGTGAACATTGGTAAAAAACGGTGAAATAGTCGTTCCTATCTTGCTGGTGTAAAAATTTAAATTAAAAGACGGTACACTTGTTGAGTCATATCATTGACATTCCACCGATTTTTGCACAAAATTGTTAACACTTTATTTATAGTTTTCACTGTTTTGGTTGGATTTCACGGCGAATTGTTATTATTATGTTTCACTGTTGCATTAAGTGGTTATTAATCAGCACTTTAAACAGTTGTAGACACTTGAATTTTTTGACACAATGATATTGTATTAATTTTAAGTTTTTTACTATATTACGGCACTAATGTTTTGGATAACACTTCCACTTCGTTATCGTCCTTATAGCTTCACTTTTATCGCAGTTATATGTTGTATCTCGTGGTAATTAAATTTTAAATTAACTTTAAATACGGATCAATTTTAGAGTAAATGTTCACCTAGTGGCGCCATCTACCAACTGCAATACAAACAGTTCCTAATTCTGGTTTTTCCACATTGGGTACGACCCACTTTAGGTATTGTTAGAATCATAATTTAACCTATAAACCTGAATCATAATATTCATCACTACCTTTCTCCCGCGATTTCTATCACCTCATTTTAGCTACTGCCCCGCTCCCATGAGTCGTAGCGTTATGTTATATAGCCTATATTACTCAGGAATAATATAGCTATCTATTGGTGAAAAAACGGTTAAAATCGACCTAGTACTTTCGGAGCTTTTCAGTACAAACAAACAAAAAATCTTTCCTCTTAAAATATTAGTATAGATTACAGTTACAAGACAAAGTTTAACTCAGTTATTAAAAACCACAACGAAACAAGAACAAATGGAACGGACGGAAAACCCGAAAAAGAACAAACTGTAAACAAAAACGAAATAGCTATTACAAAACATCCTTTTTGAAAATCGATTGGGAATTCCGCCCCTTCTATATCCCAACAGGAAAATTCCATTTTCCAAATACAAAACTGTGAACAGACGACACAAACCTAAATACCTTGTAAGTAAACGAGGCGCAATAAGTAAATAGCATTTTCTGCTTTGAGAAAATTTCAAAACAAACGGGCTATGAAAAAGTCCAAACAACTTTTAACGGATTGCCATTTCACTGACGAAGTAATATTATTATTTAGTGACCAACCGCTTTCAATGAACCTTTATAGTTTTAGTTACTTCAATTAAAGGTTGTGGTCTCTTTTTACCCGACTGCGCCAGAAGGAGGGTTATGTTTTTCGAGAGTATCTTTGTATGTATGTATGTATGTGTGTATGTATAATTGTTTGGCACGCTCTGCAGCCTGAACGGCTTGATGGATTTTAGCTTAAGAGGTGTCGTTAGATTCGTATTTACTGTGAGAGTGACACTGGGTATATCAAAATAAAAAAAACAAAATGGCGGATTTTTGGCGCCAAATTCAAATGTTTGGATCGCTCTACAGCCTGAACGGCTCGATGGATTTTAGCTTGGGAGGTGTCGATAGATTCGTATTTACTGTGAGAGTGACACTAGGTATATCAAAAAAAAAAACTAAAAAAAAAAAAAAAAAAAACAGTAATTTAAAAAACTAAAAAACCCGACTGCTTTTCTTAATATTTATGAAAAATCCCTAAAACAAGAAATTCGTTGTACCCGATTGCACTTAAAATTGTAGCAGTCGGGACCCATTCTAGAAATAGTGAATTGAGAGCACATACCTATGTAATATTGCAGATGGTCCCGAATGGGTCCCGACTGCTACAATTTTAAGTGCAATCGGGTACAACGAATTTCTTGTTTTAGGGATTTTTCATAAATATTCAGAAAAGCAGTCGGGTTTTTTAGTTTTTAAAATTACTGTTTTTTTCAGGAGACATATTTAAATTAAATCGGCTTTTTAGTGCCTCCGACCAAATCCTACTTTTTCTAGGACCGACTATCGCCGCGTTCAATAGATCCATAGTTCCGTGGGTCCGACTTTTTGTAGGACGTGTGCCTTGGTGTAGGCTGTTCGCCCACATCAGGCAATCGGTGTTTGATTTTTTTGACTGAGAGAATGAAACATATGAATTCTAATATCGACAGACGGGCCTGTTGGTCTAGTGGTTAGTGGCCCTGACTGCTAAGCCGGAGGTCGTGGGTTCGATTCCCACCCAGGACAAACTTTGTGTGATGAGCATGATTGTTTGTTCTGTGTCTGGGTGTGATTTATCTATAATATGTATGTATTTATAAATTATATAAGTATGTATATCAGTTGTCTGGTTACCATAACACGAGCTCTGCTTAGCTTGGGATCAGATAGCCTTGTGTGAGTTGTCCCAAGATATTTATTTATTATTTATTTATTTAATATACCAACGCACAAGTCCTACAATAAATCGTCCCACGAAATTATGGATTATTTGAACGGTCCTACAAAAAATCGGACATGTGCGGAGGCATATATTAGGATTCATATGTTCCATTCTCTCCGACAAAAAAATCGGTCACCGATTGTCGGACGTGTGCGGACCGCCTTATGTTTTTCTCTTTGCATCGGAAATATCATTTTCTCTTTAATTAATAGGGTATGGCCACACCTGGCGAGATTATATAAGGAAAACCTCTTCGAAATTGGGCCGAGTAAATCAAACTGTGAAAGGGGTAAAAATCGGTACAGGTTTAGTAGAATAAATTATGGTTGAACCCGTTATTAGGATCTTTATTAAATCTACCAATAAGCTCTCTATTTATTTTTAAACCACACAAGGAAAAGTTACTGCTTACCTGCGGCCGTTAATCGCAATATGGTGTCAATCAAAATGTTCCCTTACTAGTTTCTTATATCCTTCTTCGAAGTACACGGTAGGTAGGTACGGGAATACCTGAATCGTGTCAGGTGTGATTCATACTAATATTTATATGTATAATGATTAAACCTGTGACATGATACACCTACGTACTACGCCTAAATCAGTTTTATTTTGTGAATCCCGTTTACAAAATAAATCTACGTTAAATTTTCTGCAATTTATTTTGTTATTTCATTAAAGCTTAATAAACCGCGTTGCTTACAGGCGTAAATGAAAATTAATTAATTAAATACCACATAATTATAAAATATTCCAATACATGTAATGAATATGGGAATCATCGGAAATTACTACTGATTTAATTAATAATTAATTACCACTAATTAAAATTGACCAGGTTCACATAATTTACCATGACGTACGACATCAATATTATGTACCTGCCTACCTATTTAAAATATTCCAGCTGCATATAAAACGCCTGTGAGCATAAATCTGTTCCTTCAGATTACCTATATTCGATGGGTAAGCACAGGTAAACAAAGAGCATTTTTACAGGCAGCTAATATTTGAAGCTACTTTTAAACAATGTTTATTTATTTATTTAACCATTTATGTACAAAGATAATGCTTATTTCTAAAAAACTCAACTCATTCAGCTTATCTACGCTAAAGTGACGTAAAGAACTACTAACTTAATACGTCACTTTCATAAGTGTAAAAAAATAAAATAAATGAATCATGATACTGAAATATTGCCTGTATACTACTAGCTACTAGCTCTTTATTGGATTAACTGAACTTAATTTTTGAACTTTACACTGTTCTGTAGATCTGTTCACACCATAGGCGTATATAGGGGGGGGGACCCCAGAATGGGCTAGTGCCTACCCCAGGCTGTAAGGCTCATCTTCCGCCTGACAGCATTGCATTGCATCGGCCAATGGTATCTTAGGGGCCAGGCCCCCCCCGAAAACTAACTCTAGATACGCCAATGGTTCACACTGAAATCAATATTCCTAGGTACAAGAGGTGGGTCACGTACTGCTAAGGCCTCACTTGATTGCAGCGCGAGTAGTTTGATAAACTCATCTCTAGTTTCCTAACTGGTTTACCAACAAGTTCCATTTCAAAGGAATTTTTAGAACAATAACACAGTTAGCTTGATTTCATTCGTTGCAAGTTTATAGAGAAAGCATAGTTATTCACTGTAAAAAGAAGGAACCGAAGAATAAAATAAGCATGTATTCTTTATAAGTTTTTTTTACTTGTCAACGAGGGTCAATAGGTAGGTTACACCTGAAAACACAATAAAAGGGTGTGTTCCTAAAGCCTACACCTAAGAGTTCTAGATCAGAATATTTCCAGACTCAAGCCGGTTTTCAACTAAACCTCACACACTTCCCCCTTTAGCTCAAAATTCGTCATATTCTTCACTTCATAAAAACGTTAACCTTAAGGCCATAACCGCCTAGCATAGTGGGTACAGATTGTGGTTCAGATCAGACGAATCTGAAGGTAGAATCAACCATACGAGTTTAGCGCGACCAAGTGGGTAGTTGCCGCCCAACATGAGTGCCTATTAGCCAGTCATAAAGGCTATAATTAAATAAAACTGACTCATAATATCAACGTCGCATTAAAACACATTTGAAGCGTCTAGCCTTCCTTATCTAGTGAAACAGTTTTGTTTCTCTGGTATCAAAGTACTTAATATTATCAACCCCACCTTCCGCACTTTACTTACATTCTTGGAAATACTTGAAACGTACTTCAAAGTAAGTGGGGAAGTATTCCAGTGGCGGGTTTACCTCAATATTGATACGGACATTTTAATTAAGGTAGATTTAGACTCTCCACAATCTAATAATAAACTAATTTATCAACCTAATTTGTATTTGACAAAATGTACCGAAAAATAAAGGTTTTCTAACTTCCTAAAAACTAGCTTCTAGTGTGTGCTGTCTCTTATTTGTTTTAATTTTGGACCATATAAGACGATAGTCAACGTGGCAAGCCATCGTTATTCTTGAATTTACCTACAGATCTAATAATTGGTTGTTCGGAGAGCACAGAAAAGTTTTTAAGCGACACATGTTAGGTTGACTAAAAATTTATACAAACCACAACATAACATATCTTAATTAAATAGATAACGCCCGTTAAGCAGCCGACAGAACCGTTAACCAAAAAAAATCACATTTTGTTTATAACAATAATTTAAGTTTCAAGGTCGTAAGGTGGTGGGTAGTATCGTGATGGCCCAGTGGTTAAGGCGCCCGCCTCCCATGCACGAGGTTGTGGGTTCGCAACCGGGCACGGGCAAGTACCAATGTGACTTTTCCTAATTCATATGTACTTTCTAAGTTTATCTTGGACATCACTGACATCGGTAACCATATCAGAGGCCCTTGAGGCGGTTTAGAAACTCTGACACTAGGGTGTGTGGGGTCGTTAGACCTTACTGCCCACACGATAAGAAGAAGAGTTACAAGGTACTTTATTTGTCTCCTAAATAGATAATAAAAATAGTCAAAAGTTTTACAATCATTTATTTCAGTACCATGATCTTCTAGGCGGCTCCCAATAATTAATAGTTAAATCTTTACTGGCATTTAATTAAATACCTACGGCAACTGTTCCCAGTTTAATTTAAAAACAACATTAACATTTTTATCTTTATTCCTGGTCTTAATTTACTGTGAAGTCAGCGATTAAGTTACGTAATTAAAAAGAAAATTTTCATAATAAGAGCCTTAGTTTTATTTGAATATAGAATGTTTTAATGAAGTTAGTGAAGACGGTGAAATCAAGAGGGTTTATAAGGACCTTATAGACCTTCTATCTCCAAGTGGGTGGTGGTCCGTGATGGTGACCACAATGTGGTCCGCAATGGGGTCCATGATGGTGGTGATGGGGTGGTCCGTGATGTGGTGGTCCGTGGTGGGGCGGTCCGAAGTGAGGCGGGGGATGGTGGGGCGGTCCGTGATGGTGTGGACCATGATGGGGCGGTCCGTGATGGTGAGGACCATGGTGGTGGGGTGGACCGTGGTGTGGTGGCCCATGATGGTGCGGTGGCCCGTGGTGGTGCGGCGGCGGCATATTATCTGAAATAAACAGGTCATCTTAATACCAATATTAACAAATTCTAGTTCGGACTCGTTTGGACTAACGAAGTTCAAATTAAATTAGTTTGAATTCTAATACAAATAAATTTAAATACCAGTCTATTTAAGAGTACGCTTTCTCCTACAGAGAATTACTAAACAACAGGTTAATTGTGTTTTTATTACGTTTCTCTGCCATTAAAACTTAAGTCTTATCTATATCAACACTTGGAAACTAACCACTACAATGCACCTAAAACTGAAATACACATAAAACACTTTTCAAGATATTCATGCGCACTTATTTATTTATTTAAACTTTATGCAACAAAAGGTACAACGGCATTAGGCATTCTCTAACAGACAACCAAAGGTGGTGAAGAGGTAACATCATCATCATTATCATATCAGCCTATTGCCGTCCATTGCTGTACGTAGGCCTCTCCCAAAGAGCGCTAATCATCCCGGTCTTGGGGTAACATGGTACGTGCAAATTATGGTCCTAATCTAAAACAACCAAATTAGATATTTCGTTGCTATACAGCAGCATTTAACGACACCCACGGGCAGAGAGAAGTAAAGAACCTATTATATTTCTTCCACGCACAGATTTTTATAAAATAAACACAAAGACACAGTTTTGAAGAACTTACGTGAGTTACCCATTGTAAGCACCAATGGCTGACCTGTAGGTATTACCTCAGTTCGCAAAAATATATTTTTCTTAACACAACCTAACAAAACAATATTATAAAAATAAAGTAACAAAAACTCACTTTTAATAAGTATACTTTGAAACAATGTTAGGACAACTTGTCGGTACTGTATCAGCTTTTCAACTAACAATTAACACATTGCATCCTCTTTCATATAGGTACTCTGGCCTGGTGGCCGGTGTTATCTCAATAGGTTTATTGTTTTGCTTTATCGTGTTTCATCGATATCCGAGTCATCGATAGCTATTTTGTAAAAATTAATCACACAATAACTTTTGTGGTTTCATCATTTTTATTCTTTGTTTTAGGATTATTGTTGAGTCTATAATAATCTTCCCATTAATTGAGCCTTCTTACTAGGACCTCATCTCTTAGAGTCACAACGCTTTTTAAATAATTTGCTTATAGATTTGATCTATTTTTTAAATTTACCTAAGTAGATTTATCTGTATAATCAACAATTCTACATAATCTAATCAAACACTTATTACCTACGTGTTGTTAGGATTAATTCATGAAACCACATCAATATTTACTTCCTCAGCTAAATAGCGAGTATTTAATCTAAGGATTAATTAAGTACCGAAAAATAAATAATAAATCATGATAATGACATTTAACAAATTATTTTTCTTTATGAAAATGTACTTTCTTTAGCGTTGTATAACTGTAACTCTCACAACACCCGTTTAATTAAAAGAAAAAAAACGTTGAAAGGTTTAAAAGGTTCTATGGCTTTTGCACTCCATTCAAGTATTGTAGCAAGTGCTGAGAAAAAGATTTTTTTTGTTGCCTTTATGTGTTTTTGAATTGTTAACTTTGCCTTAGTCAAAACACAATATGCAACATAGCCACGTGTCTGGCTACACAATAGATTGGAGTACAACGAAAACGTGGTGAGCAGTACACGGTGACAGAATAAGCCCCCTTCCAATGGTGTGGCAGGTTGAACACAAGATTAAAACAGACAAAGGATTTATAAACTGGTAAATTGAAAATATTGTCGTACGACTAGCTTGCCGATGATCGCATCATTCTCCGTATAGAGTGGTCATCTACATCTCTAAGGTTGTGTAAATTTTTATTCAATCTTCCAATCAAGCGGTTTTGTGGAGGCCCACGTAAATCTGTACGTTTACAATGATGCATCATAATACTAAAATTACAACTTCTTGCAATCCTTTCACAATCCTTCAATCTTTCTCTGTAAAGAACGTTTAAGGGGTTGTTGATTTATTTCAGTACCAACTATGATCATATGGAATGCTCCTAATAATTATTAGTTTAATCTTTAATGGCATCTCATTAAATACCTACGGCAACTGTTCCTAGTTTAAATTAAAAACGTCATTAACATTTTTATCTTTATTTTTATTTAATTTACTGTGAAGCCAACTGTTATTAAGATTTCATAATAAGAGCCTTAGTTTTATTTGAATATACAATGTTTGAATGATGTTATTAAGGACGGTCAAATCATGAGCGTTTATAAGGACCTTCTATCTCCAAGAGGGTGGTGGTGGTCCATGATGGTCATGATGGGGTGGTCCATGATGATGGGGTGGTCCGTGATGAGGATGTCCAAAGTCCGGAGGAGGATGATGGGGTGGTCCGTGATGAGGATGTCCAAAGTCCGGAGGAGGATGATGGGGTGGCTCGTGATGAGGCGGTCCATGATGGGGCGGTCCGTGATGAGGCGGACCGTGGTGTGGTGGCCCATGGTGGTGCGGTGGCCCGTGATGGTGCGGCGGCGGCATATTATCTGAAAAAAATAACGTTATTTTAATCCAAATGTTTTAATAGATAAATTCTTATTTGGATTTTATTTTAGAACTGAAGAAATCTAAATTATGTTAGTTTGAAAATCCAATACAAATTCCTTGCCGCCGCGGGAGACGCTCCGGGCATCGGGAGCCGCGAAACGACTCCCGGCCACCATCGACGCGAACCTGTGGACGGTGAGCAATGGGTAGCTCACCGTTAAATAAAGACCGCCACCAAACAGATGTCAGCAAAGCAGAGGGGGCAGTCAGTGCCAATGCCTGCCAGGGCTGCAGGTTGTATGAACGAGATACTGCGCCCCCGGAATGCAAAGGGACTAAGAAGTAACATGGATGGGTTTTAGTAAGCAAAAGTCAGCCCCCGCCCCGCCTAAGAGAAGAAGTCATTTGATGATTTACTATCCAGAAGAAAAAAAATACAAATTTCTTCGAATTTCAGAGAAATCTTTAACTATAGTCTAATTGCGTTTTTGTTTTTTCTCGTGTCATTAAAATTCTAATCATTCTAGTCATTGAAATCTTAGAATTTTATCAACGCTTGAGATTAAGAAATACTTTTAAAACACTATAAGATCTCAATTCACAAAGTATGCTGCAGTACACATTTCTTACTCTTACGCCATTTGTCGACACATACTCAAAGAAAGAAGTAGTGAACCTGTTATATTTCTCCGACAAAGATAGTTTTTTTTTTTCTAATATAATCACAAAGTTTTGAAGAACTTACGTGAGTTACCCATTTTAAGCACCAATGACTGACCAGTAGGTATTACCTGAGTTTGTAAATATACAAATATTTGGCTAAACACAAAAGAAAATTTATAAAAATAATATAATAAAAACTCACTTATTATAAGTGTACTTTGAAACAATGTTAGGACAACTGGTCGGTACTGTATCAGCTTTTGAACTAATAATTAACACATTGCAGTCTCTTTCATATAGGTACTTTGCTAAGTACCTGCTAGGTATTATCTCGGTATATTGTTGTTTTATCGTGTTTCCGATATCCGAGTAACCGATAGCCATTTTGTGTAAAATATTTTAATTTTACCATAATGGTTGTGGTTTCATGCTTTTAATTCTTTGTTTTAGGACAATTGTAGGTAATGAGTTTATAATAAGCTTCCCACTGTTATACTAAGGCCTCATCTCTTACAGAGTCACAACAAATTCTCAATGTATTACTTATAGATTTGATCTATTTTTGAAATATACGTAAGTGGATTATATTATTATATGTATAATCAACAATTCTACATAATCTAATCAAACACTCTTATAACCTACGTTATTATGATTAATTCATGAAACCGTATCAATATTTTTACCTTAACATCACTCAAATTAACTTCCTCAGCTGGTAACGAGGTACAAATAGCGAGTATTTAATGTATGGATTAAGTAGCAATACCAACTAATAAATCATGATAATGATATTTAAAAAATTATTTCTGTTTACGAAAATGTATTTTCTTCTACTCGTAAGAAGCCTGTAACTCTAAAAATCCACGTTTAATTAAAACGGATTGAAAGAAAACATCTTCTATGGCTTTCGCACTTCATACAAGTATTGTGCCAAGTGTTTTGAAAATTGTTGGTGCTTTAATATGTTTTTGTATTGTTAACTTTGCCTGAGTCAAAACACAATGAGCATAATTGCCACGTGTCTGACTATATAATAGATTGAAATACAATAAAAACGTGGTGAGGGAACGTATACTAAAACAGTGACAGAACAAGCCCTTTTCCAATTGTCGTGCGACTGAAATCGTAATGGATATCCCCCGCCCTTGGAGTAGCGAAGGGGTCTATCAGACTCTTGCTGACTAAAAACTTCTCTGATATTTTCTTCTCACACTTACACCGGGGATCGCGGGACCATACGCGCCTTCCACGATCCCCGTCTGGCGCTGGCTCTCTGCAAGCCGCCACAGAGTAGACCCAAGTCCAACTGAGTAAAATCCGAATTAACAAAACATCATTACTTGTATTTACTAGCTAGGAGCTCATCATCAGTAGCGTCTTGCAGTTCCTATTAATTTCGAGTCTGAAATCCTTACTATTCCTTACTATTCCTTACTTTTCCTTACTAATATTATAAATGCGAAAGTAACTCTGTCTGTCTGTCTGTCTGTCTCTTCTTCACGCCTAAACCACTGAACCGATTTCAATGAAATTTGGTACAGATATAGTCTGGGACCCGAGAAAGGACATAGGATAGTTTTCATCCCGGAAATCCCCCGGGAACAGGAACTATTAATCCACGCGGACGAAGTCGCGGGCAAAAGCTAGTATACGATAAAATAAACGGGGCCCGCAAGGGCCAGAGGTTGCCAGATTCGCGAAATTTGTTCGAAAGAGTTACCGCAACCCTGGAACGCAAAGGACATTAGGAGAAACACAGGTGGGTTTAAGTCAGTAAGTACAGTCCTTTCCGCTCCGCCCAGAGAGGGAGAAGTCATTTGATAATTTCCAATCCTTAAAAAGAAAAAAAAAAGAAAAAAATATACCAAAGTGTTTCACATACATACTATCACGCCTGTATTCCCTGAAAAGTTAGGGAGAGATGTATCAATGTACACCCACAGTTCACCGGTATGTTTTAGGTCCCATTTAATAGGGCGCGAGCCGTGGGACATTGCCATTTACCGGGTACAAATTCTAACTCCGAGCTGATATTGAGAATTTCATAGAAAAATGCACGAAAAAACACGTTTTGCTCCAAAGTGTTTCATTGTTTACGAAAGAGCATTTGCACTCCAGTCTGGAATCTTTTGATTGAACTCGTTACGTCAGTCATATAACTTTCATGATAGGAGATGACTAGACCAGTTACATAAATAATGTGAGTCACCAAAAAATATACCCGCATCCACACTGGGCTCTGGTTTTCATTTGAAAATAGTCCCTATTACTTATAATTTACTAATTAGTCATCAGCGTCACGTTGTCGATATCGGCTTATCGGCCTGTCTGATAAGGACTTGCGCAGCTTACGAAAAAAACGATAAATAGGTTCAACGTTAGGACCCTTATCATTCACTGTTGATTTCACCTGCAGTAAACAAGTTATTTACAAAATAATATTTTTCTTTGTGAACAAAAGGAAATAACAGTACAAGGTAAGGAAAGTTTGTTTTTAAATTAATCAAAAGTGTATGGGCATACGGACAAGTTGTAATGGATAAAACGTGGCTGACGCTGATCATTATGTGTGTTCGTAGTCCATATGAGATCCCACCTAACGGTTTTGTTTGTTGATTTCCTTATATTGAGATCGTGTTCATTTCCCCTTAATTTCCATTTCTACCTATGGAATTTTGTCGCACTAACACAATAGATACCTACGTGGAGAGTCACACATTTTGGTGACGTGTCGCGATGTCGCCATATTTTTGTAATCATCATGTTTACCAGTAGTGTTATTATTACACAACCCACATTCAACTCTTCCCACCTTTGTGAAATAAAAGCTATGCGTTCTAAGACTTCAGGTACCTATTAATTTCTTCAGATCTTCAGTAAGTTTCTTCCCTGTTCAGACCATAATATTCCAATCATGGTTCCAGAACGTAGAGTAAATGTTTCCTGTTCCATTCTGTGACATTTGAAATTGGCAGCTATGATTATCGTCAGGTCCCGTGCCAATATCCTCAGCCTATTGAAATTTTTAGCATGAACTGTATTCCTACGACGTAGATACATTATATCAAATATTTAAATTAACGTAAATGTTCTATTCCAGCTATGCCGCCGCCACACGCTCGCCCATGCGGGCCCATGTGCGGGACCTTCTGCCAGCCGCACTGCTATCACAACAACCGAGAGATCAACCAGCATTACCCGCCGCAGCCGCCGCCGCACCACTATCCCCATCACCCACCGCCGCCGCCCCACCACGGCCCGCACTATCCGCCGCCACCACCGCAGTACCACCCACCACCACCACACCACCAACCACCGCCCCCGCATTATTCACAGTATGGAGTTCAACCCTTTATGCCTCGCTAACTCCTGCAAGCCGTCAAGAACCATAATCATTTGAAGTTCAGGTCAAGGTGACAATCACCAGTTCCGCATCTCACTTCACTTTTACCATATTGGCCTGTCTTAAAAATGTATTATGGTAGCCCTCCTTATTCGTGAAACTCAACTATAAGGCAAATATCATGCAGAAATACCTTCTGTTATCTCGATACTGCACTGTGATGATTCTTACTTTTTTTTACAGCAAATTCTTGGAATATTGAGATCTGCATACTTACTGACTTTTTTATCAAACTTAATCGACAAATTATTCTATCTTATCGTGAACGATAATTTTTTAATGTACCTAATTGGAGATACAGTATATACCTTATTGTAAAAGAATAATTGATATCAACACTCAAATAAAAATATTTATGAAAACAAAACGTGATTTTCATTTCAACCTGATTAATTAATCATAGAAAATATATAATTATAATTAATATATTAATTAGAATACATTTCAGTACATAAACAATACCAACTTGGAAATTTCAAAGAAGAACTTTAAAAAACCCCCGGCAACTTTTATTCTTCGGGCCTACAAACTGTTTCTGGCGAGAGAACAATATTACTACACTCAATTATTTCTCCGGCACGAGGTGCACAGAAATAAAATCAATTAGAACGCAACAGACAGCAACACAAGTAATTATTTCATCGTTTCCTCTTCAAGGCTATGAAGGGAAATAGCAAACCAAACAGCGCTCTTATTAAGAAAGTTTTTCTTCATAACAAGATTACGTTCGCCAGATGTGTTGGATTGTGTTCGGAAGAAATGTTGGGAAGAAAACGATACTATCTAGGTATATTACATACTTTGTAATCTAAGGATGTAAGGGTAAAAATTTAGACCTTTTTTTAGTATTTTCTACATAAGGTTCCATTTCGAAAGACGATACAGAAAACTGTTTTTTACGCTACAAATCAACACAACATTGCTTGTTCCCTAGATGTTTTTCACAATCTTGCCAAGAAGGTAATTTATATTCACAAAAAACAACAAAGTCCTAAGACATTCATTTGATTATTTATTTTTATAAGACGTAATGGTAAACAAACAAAATCACTTGAGCAATTTTATCGATAAACAAACCTCTTCTGCGTTCTGTACTACACCCCAGGTCAATAGAGTAAATTATTGCTTCTGAAATTAATACAACTGTATTCAACTGACAGGCGCTTGATTGTATACCTGAAAGGTAATTCCAAGGCAATTTCGAGGCAATTATTCGAAGATAGATTGTGTAGCAATATCAACAGTAGATACTGGTTATTACACTCAATATGCAATAATTGTCGGTTTGTTTGACGTTCTCCGAGTTATACCAGTCGGGCAGTATAGCGTTATCAATCAGTATACTCGAACCAAAATGCCATCATCATCTGTCTTTAAACCACTCCTGCTTCACTGGTAAATAAAGCCATTAGCACCAAGTTTGAAAACAGAAAATTTCAAAATAATTGAATTGGCGCAAAGGAGGGCGCTCTTACCGATCTGTTAGATGTAAATCTCTTTGGAGCATCGTCTGCGGTCAAACCAGACTTTAATTTTCAGAGAAGTCCTGAAGTTTCTAGAATTGATGAAATCTGTAGTCTCTATTCTATGTAGAAGTTCTGAAAATGTCGTGAACTTTCGCCTTTATTCGTCGCCAAGCCTGTTAATTCAGAATGTCATACCACTACTTAGAATTCTTGATTAGGTTGGTATACGTGTGTATATTACTCACTAATGACTAAGCTTTGTCCTTTGTTTCAGTAAACAATTACTAATTCTATGTACTTACTTGAATGTTTTATCAATAATTTATCAATACTGTTTACTAATCATAAAAACAGCATTTGGTTTCGAAATAGAAACGGTAATAATATAAATACTATTGTTTTTTTTTTTTGGACGACATACCCTATCCCTAAGAAATCAACTTTAAAAATATATTTTTTATCAAAATAAGCGAGACTTCACATCTATTTATTACTAGACGGAGACACCTAGGATGAGCATGGTCAAAAAATACCACTTCTAGGTAGAGAAGGTCAGCAGACCCTTCCACTAAAACATATGGGACCGAAGGCAGGGTAATACGGAGAGAGGAAAAATAATTAAAAAATAACCAACAGTGGCCACAACCTTGTTAGATTTGGTCAAGAGGCGTAGCGTTATCTGATAATAACAACAGACCGGTACTCTTTACCTACATGTATGATACCTACATATTAATTTATCTTAGAAAACCAATTTACACCTAGCAATTTTTGAAATAATTTTCTTACCGCTTAAATATGAAAAGTCGTCACTGCTACGTTACCCGAGCGCACTTACTATGCAATATATTTTATCACCCACCATTTAACCGCGCGAGTAAAGTCTCGGAAAGTTAACTTTGCGCAAATGTTATTATGTTCTTACTATATGTACGTAACACGCAACACATGATAGTGTATGCAGCATGTAACATTTTAAAATAGTTTATATTTTAGTGTTTTTATTTTACTAAACTGCATCTCTGCATATCTCTGCAGCTCGGAGTTAGAATTTGTGCCTGGTTAATGGCAATATAGGCTCGCCCCCTATTACATAGGAACTAAACATAACGGCGAACTGTGGGTGTCCATTGGTACACCTCTGCCTAACCCTTCGGGCAATATAGGTGTGACGGTATGTGTGTAAACTGCATTTTAGGTCTTATTATCAAAACATAAATTTCTCTCCAGGCAGCGCAAATTAAAAAATATAACTCAAATATTACCTACGTAAATAAAGTGAAACGTACACAGGTACAAAACAGCAAAAATACCTACAAACTAAAAAAACGTAATAAGAGAATTGCCCCTCCGGTTATACCATAGATTAAGAATACTCCAAACTACTAGGTGCTAGTACTAAGGTGGTACTAAGGTGAATTACTTTTGTCCTTAAAAAATACCGCAAAGTAATAAAAATAAAACAATATAAGCTGTATGTAATCGTAATATGAAAATAGGCTAAAGGTCGACCGTAGGTCATCGTGAACTTTTTATTTTAACCACGATTTTATACGACCAAAGCCAAGGTCAAAGTTACAGCACCCATTAAAAAATAATACAATGTCATATAATTTATAAGAATTACACGACCTACAACAGTAAAACCGTTTATTGTAGCTATGTATCGTTTTATTCCTGTCTAAGCAATAATGTTCTGGAAAAAGTGAGAACGAAAAACTCCATAAATATCACATTCGCACACAGTTCGTTACCCGGCCAAGGAAACGGAAGAAAGGTCTTAACTCGCGGAAATTTCGCCCTCGGCTTATTCAGCCAATGTTTTTTTTTATCAATACGTTTAAGAAAAGAAAGAAACTGGTTTGGATTTCACAAAGATATGAATTCATTTTCGTTGTACGTACGTAGGAAGGTTAAGACGAGCATTTTTCCGCAAAGGGTTTCAATTGAGGATAAAAATAATGAGGACACAACCTCTGAAATGAAACTCTGTAACATAATCTTGAATTCAATGGAGCGTTCTTGTCATAAAATAATTAAGTAGACACGTTGATACCACTGAAATGGTATTAATGGCTAACACAGGTGCATACTGCTATCCTTACTCCTGGCGTAATCCCGCAGCCTTGCCTTACGAGGCCCCAGGGCAAAAAAGGCACTTTCGTGACCGGGAACCCTGCCACTAATATTATTCTTTATTACTAATCGATAAGCAGTACATACCAATATATTTATTGAGGAGAAAGGATGAGTTGAAACGATCCCCAGTTGGCACATATTTTCGGACAAAATTGGGGACATTTTTTCTGGAAATCCAATGTTCATGTCAGTACTGAGAAACTGTGGTAACTCACATATTCTTCGTCCAGGAACAATAGTTACCTATTTGTTTGTAAATAGCAATATTTGGAGGTGCCTTTACGTGTCTTCATAGCAATGTGCTTCTCATTGAATATTAAAAAATCGCAAGTTTCAGGCAGAGTTTGTACTGGGATTTCAGGAAGCTAGTACAGAAATTTTCAGATACCTTCAATTTAGGGTTTACAAGCAAATAATACCATGGCCCAGGTGTTAGCTGGTTGCACCTTAACGTTTGTACATAGCAATGGTGCGTCTTATTAAAATATTGAAAATTGCAAATATTAGGATCGCTACACCGGCGAACTGTGGGTGGACCTACATTGGTACACCTCTGCCTAACCCTTCGGGGAATACAGGCGTGATGGTATATTTTTTTTTTTTTTTTTTTTTAGGATCGCTACGGCACTTCATGAGTAGGCCATACCTAAATAAATAAAAAAGTAGATTCCAAAAAAACAACTAGAAAATAAAGACTGGTCGGTAAATTATATTTCGAATACTAATCCAAATGGTACCAGTACCCAAACGAAAAGTTAGAAAATTAAAACGTACCCATGAATAATTCAATAGAACCTCACATGTAGTTAATACATAATTGACTTCCTGCATTACCTAAACACAATTTAATTGCCCAATAAATTGTCAGTTGTGACCTGAATACGTTTAATCCGAGCTATGTACCCGAAGTTAATCGCCATCAATCGGGCGGAGGTAGTGGGGTACATAAATAGGTGCACATGTAACATCACTTTTGAACGCAGTCGGATGCTGGTACGTGAGTTACGGTTATAGCGGTCCCCGGCACAGTTCCGGTGGCGCTCGCCCTCTACTCTCCGCTGCGATTGAAACACGCCCCTTAATTTTTTATAGGCCTTTAATAAGAAATGAGCTACGTTTGTGGAAGGTATGCCTACTTTACAAACAAGCTGAGTCTGCGATGAAATTGGATGGTGTGTGCTACTTTATTAGACGTTAAAACAATTGCAGGTGAAGGTTAATAAAACAGTTTCGTAACATCGGTATCTTCTCTGCAAGATTCTACGTGAATAAGCAAAAGTGGAGCCTAATTTTCTGTCCCTTAGAAATGTACGTGACATCGAAACTTCGAGTTAGATGTAAGACATTCCAAACGGTTCAATCCGACCCCACCGAATGAGGCGTAAATCCGCCTCACATCGCGGGGGTTAATAGCAATATACCAGCATAGCACTTCGTTCCAATTCGTTCACAGTATCACACTTGTTATGATTACATACATAAAAATAACAATTTCGCAAATATGAACAATACCCCGCTGGGCCGTAAAGTAATCTCGACATAAGAAATTAGAACATTACTCGCTATTGTCGCGAGAGACGTATCAAAATGAGTTCCCTCACGTTCCTATTCGAGTAAATTAAATTTTGATGAAATCGCCGTAATGACTGGGGACGTTATAAATTTAATATTTCCTTAGCTTGTCGACATGAAAAAATATGAGAAACGTCTTATTGCTACGTTAAATTAACATTTATTATTAATGAAAAGATTTGAATGGGAAGCCCGTAAACTTGTGTTAGGTTTGTATTGTTTGACATCCTGTAAAGGCTGTTTTATTTTCTTTTCCGAAAATTCTTTCTTCGCAGCATTTCTGCGTAGGCTCAAATAAACATAAAAGTTGCTACGCCGTAGCCTGTAGGGTCTACGAGTGCTACGAAGCTCTACAATGCGATTCAGGTAATCGGCATCCAGCGCGATTCCGGTGATTATGTCTACAACTCAAACACTTTTGAAACGAGAATTTACTTTATGCTGTATTTTCTTCTTCATTTCTTTGTGAAGTGGTTCCGATCTAGAGTTTTTCCGAACGATTTGCGATTTCACGCGATCTCACACCTCGGTCCTTTAAAAATATTTTCTGCCGCTGAATAACCGGAATTTTCTTGCTTCAAACTGCATAGTGAAAGTAATTGCACCCGAAAAACGCCAATATCGTCGGCGTGCACATGACACCTAATAGCGTCATCGGGGAAACGAGAATTTGTGCACAACACTTTGTCGAGCCTGCGAGTACACAACGTTTAACAAAATAAACGTAAGTTCATGGATTTCGGTAGTAATAAACATAAAAATACGCTAACTTTTTAAGCAGCTTTGCGAAAATGACAAAAATTATCCTACCTCAATATCAGGTCATAATCCAGATCATGGTCTAATCGTTTGTCAAATTTTATCCCAATTCGTTCAGCTGTTGAGGCGTAATTGATTAACAAACAAACAGACATTCAATTTGAACATAGTAAGTACCTAGCAAAACATATTCTAGAAAATATATCAGACAAACTGAATAATAAATATTGTGTAGTGCTCTCATTCTACGCTGAATTCTGCACAACAGGTACTTTATAATACATTTATGTACCTACATTACAATATTGTACTGTAACCCCTGAAGACGAGGTCACTGTACCGGTATAATCAATATACGGGATTGAAACACTCTTTTAATTATCTATATCTATACTAATATTATAAAGAGGAATATTGTAAAAAAGCCTATCAATTGGTGAAAAAATTGTTAATATCGGTCCAGTAGTTTTGGAGCCTATCCGTTCCAAACAAACAAAAATCTTTCCATTTACCAAAACAATAACAATTTTTTCACCAATGGATAGGCTTTTATTACAATGTTCCTGCCTAACCAAGGCTACATAACATCACGCTGTGGAGCAGTAACCAAAGACGTAACGCGGGTGAACTAAGCGCTAGTTATTTTATATATTTAATGAATTCTATTATCATAAATAATATTTTTATTAACCTCAATACGTGTCGTTAGCCCTCGTCGTGGAAGTCAAGTCTTTCTAATTCTAAACAGAGTTTATATCATAACAATATACATACTAATAAAGTCAAATATGGCTAAACCAGCCATATTTGACCTTATTTTCTCTACAGTAGTGAGTCTCTACAGTACATAGGTACATAGTTACGTTACTTCTGTATTGACTTACGAGCAAACACACTGTTTTCTTTATACCCATTCGTTGCCAAGTAACAAGCAACAAATATACGTCTTAACATAACATGTAATCAATAATAATAGGTACCACTGAAAGTCGGCCATGGCATTTGGTTCGTAAACTATCGAAACAGCTTATTGTTTCGTAAATAATATATTGTTCTACGACGGTTCCGTAATTAACAGACAAGGTTTTGGATATTTTATTAATTGGTTTAGGCACATTATGTACGGCATATACGAACGATAATTATACACAATAATGTTCCTTGTTTTGTTCTGTAGATACGTTTCATAATTAACGTGACATTTAAATGTCAGCGCTTGTAATGGATTTTAGTACTATGTGTAAAATGTTTGATGTCTTTTTTAACCTTTTAATGAAAATGTATCGTTCCACTGCAAGGCAAATGTCTCTTCTTATACAGAGAAGGGAAGAGAATTAATCACCCCTCCTGCTCAAAAGGGGTTGGCGATTCTAGAATCATATTAATAACAATATTGTCGTTTTCTCTCAGTGAAATGTTTTTGTAATCGGACAAGAACTTCCAGAGATTACCTCATGCAAACAAAAACAAACGTTACCTTTCTATAAATAGATAAGTTCAAGTTACCTCACGACGTTTTCTTTCACCGATGTCAGTGCTGTCCTAGATAAACTTAGTAAGTAAATATAAATGGTAATAGCCACATTGGTACTTGCGCGAATTTGAACTCGGAACCTTATGTTTGAGAGGTGGGCGGTACTAAGCCATGACCACATTTAGCTACTACGTATTTTATTGTAATAGATAAAATCTTCTTCATACCTATTCTCCGAACCCTCTTCCCTGTCAGACATCTTCAAAAGTACCTACCGTGATATGAATAGATTTTCTTGGTACTAGTTTCAACAACTGTCTTGAGTTTCTTGTAGGATATAACATCATTTATCATTTACTTATGAAGAAAACTACATTTTTATGTGCATTTTTTATGCGTTTGTACTTCTTGAAATAACAGTAAGTTTTATTTCAGAAGTCCGTATAATGTATATCATATTACTGATGATATCATTTGAACAAAAAAATACATAATTATCGCATTGATGGCCCATTATGCAAATTAAAAACTTTAAAAATGTAGTCACAATCTCATCTCAGCTACAATTAATGTAAAAAGATTTTTAGGTAAAATCAAAACATTTTTGACAGATTGAGACAGTGATTAAATTGTGATTGATCCTAAAAGTTTGGAAACTTACCCGTGATCTTTCAGCAATACATATAAACTTTGATTTTACAAACAAGCCAATCACCGGTATTGATCTCATATTAATATATGTATAACACACACATTGAGGTGATAATTGAAACAGTATCCCACAGAGGGTATTATTATCTAACTTATGATGAATAGGTATGATGGCAGTATTATATGTAGGCGAACTCATAACCATCCAAAAGAACGTTATTAAAAAACCACTACCACAGAAAGAATTAAAAGAGGTGAATATCATTACCAGCCCTTCCAATCGTCAACCACCTTATTATTCCTTGCGGCATTTGTTTCATCAACAAAACTTCTTACAGCAAAACATGCAATATACAAACAGAATATGAAAAATAGCCTCATTTCGCTATAAAATGCATGTAAGAACCAGTAATTTCAGCAGCGAGAAGAAGCAAAAAGGATCACGGAGCAGCGCGACCCCACACTTAATTAAAAACTTCACAACAGGTTGCTTCCCGCTGTGTTCAAAGAAAAACGAGCACTATTGCAACCCTTCTTGTTAATAACTAGTATACAAATCCATACGCATAGCATGGCTGCTACCTGCCAGCTATTGTGTCAAACCTCACACAATCAGTTTGATCAGTTATTTCAAATATTTAGACAAAGGAGCGTCGTCAAACAAAAACATCCGGAATGGAGTCCCTATTTCAGTCGGCTTTACAGGGAAAACCTTTGTGTCGGTAAACTACTGGAAATCGTGGTTTGGAATCTAGCTGCTGGTGCTATAAATACCTATTTAACGAGCGGTAATATTCTTGACAGTATTCACTGTAGGGATGTGGGGACTCATTGTTAGTAAAGGAGATTAATCCAACATAAGTAAGGGGTTTCTTGACCTAAATTAAAACAAGGTGTAGTTTTTTCCTTGCTCCGAGGTAGTAGCTAAAAAACAAGCGTAGCTGGCCGCGTAGCAGCGTAGCGCCGTAGCACCCGCGTAGCGCACACTTACCGTAGATTCCGCAACAAAAAATCTTCCTTTCATGCTTTTTATGAAAATCACATAATTTTTTGCCAGATACATTAACATCCATTTAAATAGTATTGTTTACGTAAACACACTGATCTTTCTTCTTCTTCTCTTCTTTTACACAATATCTAAAATAGCGATTGCTCGAACGTGTGTTCCTAAAAACTGTATAATAATATTCATACATTATATTTTTGTTAACTTTCTTGCGCATACTGTGGTCTCCTATAAGTGAAGGAGTACACCTACATAATACTTTTGTTGAATTGTCTTTTTGTTATGATTTGTATATATATTTTGTTGGAGATCCTAAATAAATTATACTGTAAATATCATATTTCAAAAGACAAACCATATTACAAACATGAGCGTAAACATGAAATTAAAATAACGGCAACCATACAGTTGAATTTATTAAGCTTGTAAGGAACAACAAAGCGAATCGCGGTATGTTATTGCGGCCTGTTTCGATGCAAAATGCCGCTTGGCTGAAATATGCGACACCAAATGAAATCATAAATTCCGGTAAATATGAAAGCAACGCGAGAGGTGCATCACAATGTCGTCCTGCCTTCTTGTATTAAGCGCCATATTGCTTTTTTTATTAAATCTGTCCATATGTTTGTCCGATTCGACATAAAAGTAAACAGACAAACTATTTACATGGGACTGGCTTCTGCTTGCAACTTCGTTCGCGTCTATTTTGTTATGTTATCCCACGGATCCGTACATTTTTTCGGGGTAAAAAGTATCCTATGTGTAAATCACACTACAATCTAACTCAGTGCCATATTTCATCCAGATCCGTTCAGCCGTTTAAGCGTGAAAGAGTAACAAACAAACATCCATCCTTCCTCGCAAACTTTCTTAATATTATAAAAATATTAGTAGGATCCAGTTCTTTTTTATGTTATTGTAGCATCAATTTAAAAAGATAAAACACATATGTAGATTATAAAGTTCTCCATTTTTGCCGAAAACGGCATCTAAAATATTTCCCGAACAAAAAGATCCCTTAAATGGCCTTTGAGAAGAATCGGCAAGGAAGTTGGAAACATTAATTAAATCAGTAAAAAATTAAGAGAGTTATAAAGCTCTTAAAGTTTCAGTGAAGATCACGCCCTTTTTGTGAGATGGAGTGAAATTGATAATAACCAGACTTTGAACAGTATTAAAAATGTTTCTTTTGATATCAGGGTAAAAGAAATATTACGTCACATAATACGGCGTTAAAGAGAGCCAATGTTAACATTCTATTCCATACAGTTCGACCGTGTAGGTGATGCATTTTTGTATGAAATGGCAGATGTTTTTAACCGACGGAAAATTTCATTCATGGTAAACGTTTTTGTTATGAAATGCCTTCTACCCGTTGTATCACATACTGCCTGTATTCAACACTTAGTGAGGTGATTTAATATCTACAAATAAACGTGACCCTGTTGCCACTAACCAAGCCTAAATCCGGACCGCATCTGAAAAATTATTTCTTTAAAAAACCCCATCACACTTTGCCAAACTTAGAAAATTAACCCAAAACCCGATAGTCACACTTGCGACAACTAGGTATACCAATGAGTTACGCAAAAAAAAAGAAAATTAATGCAAAATTCATTCCCAATTCATTCCCAATTCATTCCCAATTTACCAAATATTAATTACGCCATACCAAAATCACCGTACCTACTGCAAATCAATTCTGACGGAATACCGTTTTCATATTCCTGAGATTATAATGTTCAATATCGCTTGCGGTCAATAACCCTCCTTTGAAGCTTACATAGCGAAATGGATGTGGTTACAGTGACGGACATAATTGTCCCGTAGAGCAGTGATATGCGATGGCAAACCACAATGTAGTGGTCGCAAGCGCCGACTCGCTTGCGAGTGGCATGCCAAACTAAATCTTGGAACGTAAATTATGTTTTAATTAAATTTTACCTCTAAAATTGAAAATTAAATTAAATATCAATGAGTAATAAGTTCTCTATTACTCGTGAAATGTTCATTCAACAGAAAAGTGCCACTATTATTACTTAGGTACTTACTTAACTGCTTTTGTCTTTATGTAGAACTGGAGTTTGTGAAGAATTGGGAATAATTTAACAATTTAAGTGTTTTGTAATTAAATTGTAATTTTAGTTTATACTTTTATAATTATTTACATTGTAAAAGTATAATTCATATCTTATGGCTGGCTGTTTTTTGTATATATTGTATGTCATACCTTGTAACCATATTTTCTAAATCAAATATTTTATCTTGCTTATCCATCTCATCTTTTATCTTAAGTTTAAATGGTTCTAAGTAGGGCGTGCAAGACCGGTTTTCCGGTTTTGCAAAAAACCGGAAACCGGTCAAAATTTACCGATTTTTGAAAACCGGGGTTGAGACACAAAACCGGTGTTACCTCCGGTTTTCCCGTCATTGAATTACATATTTACATTTAGGTTTAAACAACTTTTTTCGAACACACTCAAGAAATATTTAATTTTGGGGCATCAAATATATCCGAACGCAACCTATACCCACTATCCTTACCCCCAAGAATCGGTCTGATTTCGACCTTGCAGTTGGTGGTTTATCAAGGTAGAGCTAGCCATGTATGAAAGCGGAGGGCATCGGGATATAATTATATCTCACAGAAGCTTACGACTGTTTTATGTGTGTAGGTACGACCAACAAGTGTAGAGCGTGAAAAAAAAAATGTTGTTTATTTAAAGTTGTATACGGTACACAGTTGATTTGATCTCGTTTTATAGGTAGCTCATTATGAATCTTTTAATAATGTTGTTAGTAGTTATTAATTATAGAGCTCAAGATCAACCAAATAGAGACGTATAGTAATTGTGGTTGTGTTTAGTGTCTCAAGAAGATGAAAGTGTTTTGTATGTTTAAAAAATATTATTCTATACCACAAACTTACTTGTTGTTGATTTGATCTTATTTTGAGTTCCTGTTATCCAAACTATTAATTTGGTCTAGTTAGTATTGGTAGGCATAAGGGTTTGTTCCCATGACCGATTATCGGGCCGATTTTTGACAAATTTCTTTATCGGCAAGAAGAAACGACCGATTCGGTCCGAACGGTCGATTAAAAAGAGGTACTTATATCATAAAATTTGTTTTATGTAGAGATTGTGGGTATCTAAGAATATTGTTTTCTTGTTAAAATACTACTATAAAAACAATATAAAATTGTTGCCGAAACCGGGCCTAACACCGGTTTCCGGTTTTGGGGCCTCAACACCGGAATTCAAAACCGGTTTTGAAAACCTTCCGGTTTTGCACGCCCTAGTTCTAAGTACTTAACAGCAATTTTGTTTCCTAATATCCCTTTTTAACTGGATGTAAGATGCACTTACCTACCCGATCACATTGTTATCTGAACTAATATAATGAACATGAAATATGCGCATGCACCACTACAGGCACATAACTTGGTATAGTTTGAATTTCTGTACTTACCACAAAATCTCATAAAGATTTATTAAATTCTTTTCTCGAAAGAGCTGTGGCTTCCACTTTAAATTTTAATAAAATCATTTTTCAAGCCTTGCCTTCATAATGTTCGTAACGAGCTGCTAACATTTCATGCAGTCTAATGGTTGTTTCCAGACCTTTACTAATATCTACAACCTTCAGCGTTGTACAAGCTTTTAGTGTTAGTGTAACTACAGGGAATATGAAACAACGTTAAAACATGTAATTAAGTTTTATAACCAGCCAGACTGTTTTCTGTATGTATGTATCGTGAAATTATTTTTCAAGTCAAGAAACAAGTTCTGTGTCAACAATATACAATATGAATGCTAGAAACATTTAGACAGTAGTAAGCAGAAGACACAATTTCTGTAAGTATGTCTGTCGCATTAATATTATGCAAGAGGGCAACGTTCAACACGTCCGTAGCCGGGTCTGCGCTGCGCTACAAATGCGAATCTAATGCCACTATAAATCGTTCCCCCTCTCCTGCGCATATCCCCACCCTCGACTCTCTCCCAAAGCTCCAATAAGTAGGAAAATGTAGCGTGAATTAGTATCGATTAGGAACCGAGCATTTCAATCTCAGCCAATTCGATAAACTACAATTTCCATGTGAATATATTTTTATCGAAGGCGCTTAGTTCGTTTCAGGTGTCGGGAATGAGATCCTTTTTTATATCTAGGCGTAACGAAATACTTCACTAAGTCGGGTAAATATAATTTGTCACTCAAGAATGGAAAGAATGGGAAAAGAAACGCCTCCAGACTTTCAGAAATGTATTAAAGTGCCCTGAGATTACGTGGGTAAGGCACGTGTCGCACGGCACGCTAAAAATAGCTGAAATGTATCACGTCACGCATTGATATGATTTATTTTTACATCAATTCGAACTGTAACCAATTCCTAAAAATACGAAAGGTAAGATAAAATGATTTTGAATCAATTAATATTATAAGGGGCACCTCAGCGATCCTTACGCGCCTACGCAAAAAGAAACGCAATTTCCAAATAAAGACGTAACTCAACACACCTTTACTCTGTACCTACGTGAATAATAAATTGAATTTATCAAGCATCTGAGGAGGAGTATCCGTTACTTAGACAGGTAAAATATTGAAATAAGGTGAGTAAGTAGCTAAATTATTTTATTTAAATTTCCATGGCAGAATTCCGCGGCGTCCCGGCTTGCTAAATAAGAAAGTGTAGGAGATGTACCGGTCTCGTTACTGCTTCAAGACGAGTCCAACTAGGAACCCGCGCATTTCGCATACATTACAGAGAGAGTGCGCTTTCTACTAAATTAAATTTTGATGGCTGCCCGGATAACGCTGAGTAAGCAACTCATTTTTTCATAAAAGTCATACTGAAATTGGATATTTAAATTATATTTTGTCAGTATAATAAAGTATGAAGACTTATTTCGTAATTTAAACTAATTCTTTGACATACTTATAATAAATCAGAAAGATAATATAAAAACAGTAATTCGTTCTTTTATAAAAACTTGCGTTTTATAATTCCGTGTGTGTCAGAAACAACTAGTAAATTATTTCATTTGAGATATAACAAAACACTATAGAATAAGTAGGTATTCTTCAAGTGACCAGGGGGCTGGCCTTATCTTGGGCCTTGGATCAGCCTTGCCATACAATGTGGCAATGCTGCCAGCCTTTTGTGCACTTGTCCTATTGGCAGCGATGCGGATGAGTTTTTTGATGCCCTATGACCTGCCTTTTTTTTATTAACTGAACATAGTTTATAATTTTATTATTATGATTAAAGTTAGGTACTCGTTGTTTGAAAAAATAAAAATTGAAACAAGAAAGTAGGTACCAGCATAAAATTAATATTAGGAAATGTTACGCCAAAATGCACAATAAGACGGCCCGACACAGTACCTTAAAATGTTTATTTGAAATTTAAACGGCAAGGATGCAGCCCGGATGCCGCGTCGAGACAGAACTAACAAGTTTCACAGGAATTAATGTGGCGCCTTCAACTGAGTGTCGTCGTCCACTGTCTATTTAGGAACAATGGAAGCTCATGAACGTAATTATAGGTCCATTCAGTACATCGAGTCGTAGAAAAAGTTCGCCTTTGTAGAGCGTGTCTGACAGTTTACCTGTGTGAAAGTCGCTATAAAACTTTATATGTTTTATTGAGTACTAGGTTTTTTTTTAATATACATATATAGACGGGAAATCATCAAATAACTTCCCCCGCCCTGGACGGGGCGGGAGGGAGTGTCAGACTTTTACTGACTAAAACCCATCTATGTTCCTTCATGTGCCCTTTGCGTTCCGGGGGCGCGGTATCTCTTTCGAACAACCCGCAGCCCCGGCAGGCATCGGCTCTCAGTGGCCCCTTCCAAGTTTGCTGACATCTCTTTGAGGCGCGCGTGGAACACGAACGCGCCGTCGCGCGTCGACACGGTCTGTCGTTAGTAAACGTACGGACGGTGAGCTACCCATTTCTCACCGCCCACAGACCCGCGTCTACGGCGGCCGGGAGTCGTCTCGTGGCTCCCGACGTCCTTGAGTACTAGGTTTTACCCGCGAATTCGTCTGCATGTCCCTACTTTTGTTCATAATAAAACATAGCCTGGCTATAGCATTCCAGGATAACGCAGCTTCCAATTAGTGAAATAATTTTCAGAATCGAGCCAGTTGTTACAGAGATTCGCGCTCAAACAAAAAAGAAAACAAACTCAGATTTATAATATTAGTATAGATTATTTATTCACCGTCAGCTTGCGCAGTATCTCCTGTATAGCAATAAAATACAAAACAAATAATTTTCCCCTTAAATTACTGTGTAGGAATGTGGAAATTGCCACGATGAATCTTTGATGAGAAATGTAATATTTTCCTTGAATATTTTAAATGGTATTCCGAAATTATTTCACCAAAGTGACATTTAATAAAAAATATGAACTTCAAAAGTAAATAAAAGAGTTATTTCAATTTCTAATACTCGGAAATGTTGTACATAAATGAAAACGTGAACGCATTCATTTTTCCCGGAAAATTAAACTATGAGTCCTTCAACGATATAATCTAGGTATAATCAACAAATGTATTCAACAAGGTACCAAGAACTACTTGCTGTGAACGTTTAAACATTTATAGTTTTCAATAAATGCGACTCAAATATACATATAATTTTAAACATACATACATACCATCACGCCTGTATCCCCCGAAGGGTTAAGTAGAAGTGTACCGATGTACACCCAGACTCCGCCGGTATGTTAAGGTTCTATATAATAAGGGGCGGGGCCTATTGCCATTAACTGAGCACAATTTACTCGAAGTTGCTACTGAGAATTAAACCGAATTTATAATTTTAAAATTCCTAGAAATTAGCCGATTATAATTGAAAAATAAGTTCTAAGAAAACCGCCATATTTTATTGAAAATTAATTTTCTTTTTTTTGTTTCAGTTTTCTCAGCTATCCGAAGACAGTGGAGAACGGGCCGGAAGGCGCAAATGTCTCGCTTTAGTCGGCACTCGGCGCCACAGCCTAATCTTTATCCTCAAACAGTATTGCAGTGTTCAGTTAGCACTTCTGCTGCGCCGGCTTATTATAACTGCTTATTGCCACTCTGTGCGCTATGTCATAATTGTGGAACTAAATGTGTGAAGGAAGTTCATGTGAATATTGAAACTTATTAGGCTTTGTGGGCGTAGAGCAACCAAATCCTCTATTTGAATCGTAGGTAATAACGCATACTGACTGAAAATTTTCTTTTTGATCTAGATAAAAATATTGATAGGTAAATGTTATTTGTGATTGTAGCTATAAACATCTTTTTCTCCATATTAACTTACTTAAAAAGAAAACTTATCTACTGGTCTTTAACAGGATCGTTGTGCCCGACCCCCTCCACTACATTTTCCTTTTCAATCTACGAAATAAACTCCTCAAACATAAAAAAAAGAAGTTTAAAAAACTAAAACCCGACTACAAAAAATTCACGTTCTAAAAAGTATGAAACAAGAAAACATTCTCATCTGAAAGCCGTGGTCGTATGCCACTTTACCCTAAACTTTAGTGCTAAAGATTCATGTTCTATAACTACATACATACAGTTTTACCTGAATTAGGTGGCATACGACCACGGCTTTCAGATGAGAATGTTTTCTTGTTTCATACTTTTTAGAACGTGAATTTTTTGTAGTCGGGTTTTAGTTTTTTAAACTTCTTTTTTATTTAAAATATTTTGGGGTTTAAATTTAGACATTTATATGCGTAATATTATTGGAACTGCAACATATATACACAATATATGAAATAATAATCTATTAAGTCTCCCAAACGAAATATTGGTTAGTTAGATAGGTTTATGATGCGTTCTAAAGGGTGCTATGTACAATTTACTTATATAATATATATATATATATATATATATATATATTTGAAATGTGCTAATTAAGCCCTTTAGTTTGATATGCAACACGACCATATTTGGAAGAAAAAAATTTTTTTTTCACATCTTCTTGAGCCCCAGAGGGCGCCACATACAATTTATTGCAACATAATGTAGCCTATAACCAGCGGACGATCAAGACGCTTCTAATGACACCTCATTTGTCAATTTACGTTAGACGGTTTAGAAGTTATGAGGGAACAGATGAACATCCATACATACATACATACATACATACATACATACATACATACATACATACATACATACCGGTCAACCTCATAACCCTCCTTTTTGCTTCGCCGTAGTCGGGTAAAAATAAAACATCAACAATACCTATATCAATACAAAACAACCCAACCAGTATATTAAAGAACTTGGGAGACTCCGTTAATTTCCTGTCTTTATTCCGGAGCTGAGCGCAAGGAAGGCCAATTTAAATTAGTTGTTTCTTTGACTGGTAAGATTGATGAAACTGTCGCGGGCACCGCACCGAGTTCAACACTTGAAATTATTTCCTTCCAAACTTTTGGAAAAGGTTGCTTCATTATTAGAGGCCAAATATAAACTTGTTCTGGTTTAAACAATCTTAAATGACGTCCCATCCTTCGAGACTGAATTTAAAAAAAATAGATCCTGGTGGTCTAAAACCGTGGCATGCTCTAAGCAAAGTGGGGAATTACTCAGTAAATAAATTGCCGGATTTTTTGAAGGCTTTACGCGTTACCGTGATCAATGGGGAGGCTTTGCAGTTTGTAATGGGAGAATTTAGCGTCTCATTCTATCGCGACGGTATCGTTATTCTTCGTCTCTATCTTTGAGTCTGAGGCTATTTCAAGAGGTCGTACAGCCCATAAGTAAAGTAAAACAAAGGGCTGTCAGTTCTTGTTAGCGAAGATTTCGGTTGTTTTTACTTACTGGTATCCTGTATAATTTGATTGATTTCTCATTTTTTTACTAAAGGTAAAGTACTAGGATAATAATATGTGCATCATTCATTTTAAATAGCAGCTATTTATGAATAGAAATATTAATTGTAAATGGCATTCCATTAGCCAGTTACTGACAAAATGAAATCCGAAACAATACACACGATTTACCTAAAAGCATTCAAAAGCTTAATTAAGGCACATATCAAAACGATGACAAATTTTGCATTCGTTAACTTTGTAACATGCAATATCACTTTACAATACCGTCTAAAAGCTTGGAATAACAATGGCTGCATTTTTAAATGGTTCGAATGGAGCGATACATTTAAGTTAATTAGTGACTTCGGGTGGAAATAACCTGGTCTATTAAAGATTCAGATGGCAAAGTGCAAATCGGTGTCGTTGCAGTCGCCGCTGCATTTAGCCTGGCGCGACTGGACAGGTTGGGGCTGCACACTTACACATGCCCGTCTGCTCCTCAAATAGACGCGCCCGCCGATAGCAAGGGAGCTGATGCTTCGACTTGTGCATAGTAAATGAGTTACGTGTTAATGGTACCTTTGTCATTTTGTATAGGTTTGGTTTCCTATGTTGATTGAACTTTAGCATAGAAGTCAATACATTTTGCATTCCTTATGAAAAAGACCGATTCTCCGAATTGCATGGTGTGCAATAAGGTCGAGGATGTACAACATTTGCTGATGGATTGTGTCCGAAATAAAGAGAAACGTGAATCACTCATGATCGAGCTAAAACTTAATAGGTTAGATGTAGGATTAATACAGTCAATACTATCTTTACCATGTTCTGAGAACACTAAAAAATTTTGTGAGTTAATGACAGTACTTGTTGAGTGATCCATTTTTAGTATTATAGTTAATAGATGTTAAGATAGATTAAAAACTTGATGTATGTAGATATTTTGTAAAAGGGTATGATGGGGTTGTCATATCTGAGATAAAAACCCCTAAATAAAAGCAGATTAAAAAAAAAAAAAAAAAAGTCAATACATACTGAAACTTTTAATATGTAAACATTTTGAAAGTTTTTTATTTCATTACATTTGAGAAAGATAAGAAATAAAATTACAATATACATATATTATGTATTTTCTGCAGTATGTAAACACTAAGAAAAGACTTGCACTGATTAGGTACGTTTTATTGTTGATACTAAAAGAGAGACTGAGACTTTTTAATTTCTCGATGAAAACGCGGTCACACTAAAGATCCACACTCCCGAGCTACAAAGGTAGAATCCAGACTACACTGAAAATAGCGACCTGTAAACGTGAAAATTGATTTTGACACATAGCTCTATATCTGAACTGAAACTCGGAAAGCCTCGTGTATAATGCAAAACCTATTTCCGGAATTTACCTGTCCGCCCTCAGAATATGACAATTGAAATATTGCTTCTCCATTAGCTGGCAATGCTGGCAACACTACTTTTAGATTGGCTGTGGAACTCCAATTTAAGACATAATTGGATGGTAGACATTTAGACAAGTTTATTTTCGTGTTAGCTCGCGTCTGGACTAGAACTGGCTTTTGTAAAAGTTCTAGAGGGAATTTTTAAGTTACTATGTTCCGATTTCGTGTTTCTTTTCAATATTGATTACTTCACTCGTCAGATTATATTGCCACTTTTGAATTTTCTAAAATCAAGAACGTAATTCTCGTCCTTCTGTAATAAATGATGATATTTGAAGGCAAGCGAGACTTTTTGTTTTCTTTGTTTAGGAGAAAAACTCCGAGCGAACTTTTACGAAGTTTTAGCTGGGGATATTTATTTAATGACCCTGCTTCCATTTTGCCGAAAATGTTGAAATAGATGGCTACTCAAATAAATTGAAATAACCAATTCATGCTGTGACTGAATGAGGAATTTCAAGAATAATAATAATAAAAAATTGAGGTATAAAAAGTTTTCCTTTACCTCGTAATTATGACTACGCAGAGTGTATCCTTAAGTAGGTACCCATTAATAATAATAAAGCATATGCCAAACAAAAACTTCTCAATAAATTCCAAACCCCTTAACCAAAATCGTGCCAGACATACTTGATGTCGCATATAAGTAGAGACAGATTCCGTCGACAAAGTTTGTACTCGGTAAAGATGCAATGACAAAATATTTAGGCAGGGAGGCTGGGGGAAGGCGGACGCGGTCGGGAATCATTGAATGTTTCCTGCTTTCACAACTTCACCAGGGAGCCGATCTTCCAACGAACAAGTCTTGTTTTCATTGGTTTGTTGTACTTCACCGCGGCTGACGTGCCTTTCCAAACTTCCCCGTTGGCCGCGACTCGAGTGAATACTCGATGCATTGTACAATTTGTATCTTGTGCTCGCCACTTTTGTTACTCGTGTTACGTATGGCTGAACTCGGGGTAAGATTTCAATTCATCTTTCAATTCGTGATTTTAATTTGAATACGACCTTCATCCTGCCCTATTCTATTGTTAACATTAAGCTCGTGTACGTTGTTTGGTATAAGCCTTTCGCTGAATTGGACACAAACTTTGCTACAGATATTAATATTAACTGGCTGTAATAGTCTATGTATCTTCCATTAATTGACATTAAGGGCACCTAACAAAGTTATTGTATACATATTGGTATATGAAAACTTGACTAACCATAAATTAATAACTAATCTACCATTAGTCCATTAACAAGGCAACTGGCTGAGAATCTATTGTCCGAAGGCTGGAAGCGATCAATGTGAGGTTTGCTTGGGGGGCTGTGAAGTTAGATAATTAATTACGGCACCATAAAGCCTTGGTCGCGGTCGTTATAGTGCCCAGGAGCGTCGTAGCCAAACTCTGGCCATACAATACCCTATTGAATCTAGGTAATACGTTTTTGAATTACTAGCAGAATGGATTAGCGGCGGCGGCGGGGACGTGTACAGGAAATTTGAAGAGCGTCGGCAACACAAGTTGGATTACCGAACGATTGATTTATAGGATGCTAGTGCCTCATTCAATAGACTGCGGGTGGAGGTGAATTTGGCTAAGAGGATCGGGAAGCGTACTGCGCAAATAAACACGCCGTTTATAGATACGTGTTGATCTACATAGATTGCGAAGGTTCTATTCATAGTGGAAATGCTTATAATAAATTGGTCCCTGTGTAAACCACCTCAATGGTTCCCTAGGTGATATAAAACATGATTAAGTGCCTAATTGTTTCAGTGCAGAAAATTCGTGTTATATCTGTGTGCATTAGCATTTATGTACTAATGAGCTCAGCCAGCCAATTAACGCTAGTTTAGATTTTGTCGAGCCTTTCTTTGTTGGACACTACTAACAAAATTGTTGACTTGAAACTACAAATATTTTTATAAACTTTTTTTTTAGTCTATGCAGGTCCCACTGCTAGTTAATGGCCTAATGGCCTCCCCCAAGTCCTTTCAGCAATTCCTATCCCGCCTAACCTCGACCCTTGTAGTACTTTTAGGTGGAATTATCTAAAAACAAACTAAATTTAATATTTTTATTAAATCACTTTAAAACAAAATTGAACTGAGACAGATACCGAAAAAAATATTCAGATTTTTCAGTTCTATTCTTCTTATGAAAATGGAGTAGAATAAATCAATTCATCAATCATCGAAGCGTAATAAGGCAGACAATGTTTTAATTTAATTCAGGTGGGAGTCTAATAAGTCAAAATTAAGAGTGATTGATCAATCTTAGAGAAATCTGCAGTCAAGTGCCGGTGACTGAGCGCCGGGAAGTGTCAATAACGGTGGAAAAACGTTCCCGACTAGAGTACCTTCGGAAACAAAAGCTTACACTTTTTGTTTATTATTTTAACATTATTGTTGGCAGCGGCGCCTTTGTTTTGTTTTAGGTTTGTTTAAAAATTAACTGGGCTATTTTGTTTTGGTAATTAAACCATTTTAAGGCATTAAATATAGCTCAGAATTTTAAAAGATCACAACATACTACTCTAGTATTAGTAGCTCTTCCTTTATTTTATAAAGATTACGATTCTACAAACGCATGAAAAAATATCAACAGAATAATGTTCTTGTTTATGAAACTAAGTGGAAATTTTTGACACCCCCATTTTCACTTACTTCTAAAAGTTAAAGTTAATTATGAAAAACGTACATTTTGGTCGTTTGAAGAAAATTTTGTTATATTTATTCAGTGAACATATTTAAACAGAAATTAAAAGGTGGCAAGAGGAAACGGGCCGGAGGCAAATGGCAACGTGCTCTATCTACATCGTAACGAAATTAACTGGATACAACCATCTAACCTCTGTTGCCCTCGCTTGTACTTAATGCTATAACCGATTTTCATAACAGTGTAAACTCTATTTATTTCAACCAGGCATGCTTAAGCGTGTCTGTTTATTTTTAAGATGTGTACTAAAACCTGAGCCTTATTTACACGCCGTAAACTAGATATTCACTCGATCTCAACGCTTTAGAATCTTGCTCGCTTTTTTGTTAGTCTACCTTTCAGTTCAATCGTTTTCACTTAACTTGTTTTTTTAGAATCCCTAATAGACAGTCCATTAGCAATTACAAGTGTTTGCAATTAAATTTATAAAAGTCTTTGCTGTACTTTAAATTCGAACAGTCGCGAAGCCTTCTTGTTTCTCCTTCCATACTTAAATATTAAATGTTTTGTATTGTTTTCTTTAAAGCACCTATTTATAAAATCTTTAACGTAAGTTTGAATCTTGGGAATTGGATGTACTTTAGAACCGTAATGAGAAAAAGGCTACTACCCTATCTATCAGTGTCAACAATCTTTACCCGACTTAATAATTATAGAAAAGTTTTAATTAACATGTACTGAAAAAGCCACGAGGCTCACCCACGTATCTACCAAACATGTCTATAAGTAACATAATATGTTTAACACAGCATCAGATGAAACTTTTTTTAAACTCTTTAATGAAACGAGTTCTATATTTGAAATGATATTATTGCAGGCTGAAAAGTCTGAAAACACATTAATTTTTAATCAAGTGGAGTGCAGCTAGTGGTATTCTAGCTCAGAGGAATTGACAGGGCCGTAGGGAAATCAACGCTGTAGCGACATGCGAACCAAGCCTAATTCAACTTTGTACCTACGTCTAAACGATCTCGACGTCACCTCATTTTAATTGCTTTAAATACGCAATGCTTTGCCAACTATGTATGGGTCGTTAAGCGCGTAGATACGTAAACGAGCTAGGCAGAATTCCTGGCGATATTATTAACGGTAAACTTAGTATTTCACATTGTAGATCTTTATGTAGACTTATTTGTTACTTGCCAATTATTTTCTTATCAACTTCACTTTGAGATAGTTTAAGAACATATGTGAGGGACTGAACAATAAAGTTCAATACTTGAAATCATAAGAAAGCTAACAAAACAATTTCACCGTAATTTCCAAATAATATTTTTTCTCTTTCATCAATAACAAATTATAAGTCTATCGAAAGGCCTTTCTCATTACTTTGTTATTCTATAAACATATTGATTTGAATTCCATTAAGTTTACATAAAAAACAAACAATGTTGTCGTTGTGAGTTGTAGGTAGTAAGCGTAGCACTCAACACCGCTCACTATTCCCGAGACAATTGGTTTAAAAGCATCGGAAACATGACGCTGCGAGTACTTACATTATTTCTACCACTTCTGTTTATCATAGCCGAACGTATGGCGGAAGAGACATTGTAACAAAAACTTTTACCATGGATTCCGTAGACTTCAGACTCACAGGGACAATATTTTCACTTGGTTTTTGAATAAAAAATACAACTGTTCCAATGTTCCTTACACTTTGACCGTGTAGTCAAAGTGGTGTACACGAAACTAGTTTTAAAAATCAGGATAAGTAACTACTATATTGCCTTCTAGTTTGGCTTTACTATCGTGACTTACCTCTGAAATGAAGCTGAATTCGCGAAGAGTACTTGCTAGCTTACGAGCTTTATACAACCAGACTCGTATATTTTTTAAGTTCAAACAATTGACGTATACTATCAAATGTACGAATGTTATGTTTACGAATAAAAAATCGTATTATATTTTATTTACCCTTTTTTAAGTGTTTATACTATAATTTGAAATTAAATCATATTTTATTTGAGAACTTGTATACCTGTATGGGTAGATATAGGTATACCTGTAGCTATGTTGTGTGTTAGCTACATTCTGGCTGTGCCCGTGTCTATATGAAGCCTTTAATTGAAACCTACACAATGAAATTATAGGTTACTGAGTTACTAATAGGCATAGGCTTAGCTCTGCCTAGATACCTATCATTATTAATTAGAGGCTATGTTCAGCATTACATATTAAAGGGACGATTATATTAGCAGAGAACGAGTAACAATAAACCTACCTACTCAGTAACTGTCCGAAATACTAAGTCTAAATTTTATACAGGTTTTGAATATAAACTTTCTTAGTTTCTTCGGCACATATCAGAGATATCTACACTTTCTAAACTCGTTGTAATTCTGCCAAACATACTACAATAGTTTCAAACAACTCGAAATAAAGATGTTCGTACAATTTAATCAATTTACCATATCAATGAAACAGTTGAATCAGTTCAATCACTCGAAACGGTCTGATATAAAGCCCTTCAAGTCAAAATTAAACAATCGTTGTATGGAATGCAGGGCTTTTGCGGAATGTTGTGGCCGCGCTTTGAGCCGCGCCACGGTTAAATGGTCCTGTTAGAATATTCCACTTTCATTGAAAACGTTTCATGGACGGCAACATTTTTCTTTCCGTTTGTGTCTTTAAATTAAACTGTTTTTGATTGTTTATTTCAAGTTTTGTGAAATGGAGAATTTCATAGAAATAAGAATCATCAATATCTTCCTAGAATTAGCAGTTTACATTATTGTAAAATAAGAATCAATCGGCTTTGCCGTTTCGCGTCACCCAAAAAGGTATACGACACACCAAACAAAGTGCAATAATTAGCTGTGTGAAAATGAGTAGGCTTAAGTTCAACTCGATAGTTAAGTGTGACTTGTAACTTTAGCACTTAACGAGGATCTACAATATATCTGTGTATGTTATCTACATATACAATTTATTAATTAACACAGCGTACCTATACCATAATCCATTAAACGCTAACAATGCTGTTTCTGATTGAGATTTCCTTTTGTTCGAAACTGTGCGTACGAGTACAATAAATTGTGGTAGCAAATCAAAGTGGGCCCAGAGAATTGCCCAAGAATCCGTTTTAGTGTCCTGCGGTCACAGTGACAAGGCTCGGGTTACGTAATAGCATTGTTATAACTCTACCCTAATGAGACCCTTTATGTGAACTGTTTGGACACAGTTGCTCGAATCAACTTTGATTCAATGAAATACTGTTGTTTACAGTCTCTGAACACTAGCTGCAGACTGTAATTTGTTGAGAAGTTGAATAAATATTTAATATAGTTTGTTTCGTTTGAAATGTATGTTTTACTAACAAATTTTTAGATTCTCGTACCATCACGCCTGTATTCCCCGAAGGGTTAGGCAGAAATGTACCGATGTACATTTACAGTAAGCAGAAACGATTTAGGTCCTAGTTATAAGGGGCGAGCCTATTAAGACTAACCGGGCGCAAATCCTAACTCCGAGCTGCTACTGAGAATGTCATTGAAAAACCCAATAACACTTTTGCTCGACCTGGGCATCGAACCCAAGACCTCTAGCGTAGCAGTCACGCTTAGCACCTCTAGACAGTTTTTTAGATTCATTAAGAGCAATATGAAGATTTTCATTTGATATAAATTACTATTCAAAGTTTTGATTGATAATAAAGACTACTTATATTTCAACGTAACCGAATGACTTAATTAAATCTATTTCTAGCGTCTAGCAGCTTGAGAATCCAACTGTATTCAGAGCTATCAAAGTTTTAACTTAGACGTGTACCATAAATCAGACATTCCTTTGACAATATGCGTCTACCTATTTTGAAATAAATTTGCTGACAGACTACATTGCGTAAAGTTCACCTCTACAATCACGTACAGTCGGCCACAAAAGTGGTCTACCACTCCAAAATTCAAATCCGTTTGCTCGGCATAATATATTTTTACAAATGCATACAATTGTTTTAGTCTAATGAATTATGACGTATTGCAGAATTGTTGTAATTATTCTTCTTCAGCCAGAACCAAACAGATATTTTGTCAACATGGATAAACCACTTTCTTGGGCGACCGTACCTACTTAACTACCATGTCAAATGTCAGGGGTCAATTTAAATTGGGTACATGTAGGTCTTGCTGGGTCGTGGAGGCAATTAACGCTGCCATCACATCAACCGCGACCATTTCATATGAGCTGACACGGTCCGCAAGTCACAGATAAATGAGAAACCTACAAGCGTTTGTTTCAATTCATTTGGTGAGATAATATGTCTAGATACATATTAGGTTTCTTTAAATACTACAATAACACTGTAATTTCTAAGGTTTCGTAAATCAGGGCTAGCCTTAATGTGGAAATAGCTACATAATTCCCACAGCTTTAAAAACGCTTTTACTAAACTAATTCACTTATCACGAAAATGTTTGGGACAGTACACACACCCTCCGGTGCCGAGGCGCGTGTGCCCTTTCAATACCCTATTAATATAGGGTTCGTCCATTACGACATAACCCTAAATTACTCATCAGAATACTCACATCCAGTTTTACTCAGAATACTTTCATTTTATTTATTAGCAAACATCCTACGGGGCAATTCCAACCTTTTATTAACTCTGACACCATTACGTAGCTAATAGTGAATCAAAATGACATCATTAAAACGTTTAATTAAGGTACTCAGGCTTTCGAATGACATTTTAACGATACTGCATTAACCTTGAACAAACCATATTGTTATTTTAATAACGTACAAACTCTAACAAAACCCTATAACACCGTCCAATGGCGGGAATGAAGGGATTTCCAATAACAGTTTACGAGGAGTCGGCACAATGAGTCATCAGTCACACAAAGCCGGTAATTCAACCAGGACGTCGCCATGTTATCCGGATATAACGTAGCTAGACTAGCTAGTGCTACACGACGTGTCTAGCGAGTGGCAGGCACTAATCGCACGTCGTCAATAAACGGTAAGCTTTGGAACTGTCCGATGACCGAATACAGCCGATTAGCTACCGTCACTTTATTACGCAGTGACAATGTTCGCTATAATTATCTTAACTTTGCCTTTCACCCGACATTTTGATCGGATCACTGGGCTTCAGTTTGTTCAATTAATAGCTAACAATCATACTAGGATTGTCAATTAAATCAGTAGAAAGCGCTTTAATCCCGGTCGGATACTGGACACAATTATTCATCAGTAGAACAAAGCCGGGTAATCCGGGCATATTGACCGGTTTGGTGGCGTCGCCGCACCCCTTTCGTTGTGTATACTCGCCCTTATTTGCTATTCAATAACGGTAATGACAGTAGGTGTCCACCGGACGCGGCTGACCATCGTTAAATTTACTTTTACCCAAATTTTTCCTATATACATCCGCGAACGCAATTTCACTGCTTCGGTACGTATATGCTCGTTATTAATGAAATAATTACTAAATATTTAAATACTTTTTTAACGACTCAGCGGCTAAAAGGTATTAGCGCCAAAAAAGAAAGTAGGTAAGTAACTAAAAGTCCGTCCGTCTATATAAACTTTTAAAACAATTAAGTGAGATTAAATGCCTATTTATATCCAGGGATTTTGTAGAATATTTTCCTTGACGGATTATACGATTGGTATAGACAGCGATTAGGCCTGACATTTAAAAGAATATTATTGGATAGAGAAACAGAGTTTATAAAATGCCGCCCAATCGGTCCCACACTTTACTTAAGCCGATTACTAGCAGGTAGGTGTCGGGGGCTTCGAAATCTGTTTATACGTGCTACCACAACTTATCTAGAAAGCTTAAACGCGTTTATTTTAAAGACGGAAAGGAAACTTTTTGGTTACATATTATGTAGGGCAAAGTTCCAACAGTTTTTTACCTTATTTTGACAGAGCACACTAGGATCTAAAATTAATCCTGAAGTTACGTCAATAAAACTGTTGATGAAATTAAATCCAAGTTGATGTGAAACCAAGTTTCAGTCTAAGTGCACGCATACCTCCCGTTTCTCGGTCTTTACCGTTTGACCGCTTCCATCTGAAACTTTCAGTACTACACACTGTGTTACACTTCAAACTGCTGTTATATAGTAATTTCATTGTATACACTCTATACAAAACAATTCCATAAAACTATTATAGTTCCAAGTACTAGGTATAAAAATACTTTATTTTTATACGAGTATATGAGAGCGATCTTCACACAACGGATAAATAAAAAATAAGTTCAGTGTTACTTTAGGTGGAAGGCTTTCTAGCAAATGGCTTTAAAAATATTTCATTTCTGGAATTGTTTCGAGTCAGAAATAGCGCCAAGTGACAGTTAAACTGATGTGTTCTGCTCTGAAACTGGGAACGGTACATTTATTAAATGTCCCGACTTAAAAACGAAACAACTAGACTAGACGAACTCATCTGAGGAACGGATAAGCGTGAATTTTGGATAATCAATTTAAATAATTGAATAGAATATTTAGGCGAATGCATTTTCAATTAATTGGGTTTAGCTACTAATTGATATTTTATAAAGTACTCAACGACAAGAAATAGTATAAAGAATCCATGAAGTTTTTTTGATAACTTCTGATCTGACAAAGGAAAATATTTCAAAGAAAAATAAAATATTCATACGGATTGGTACAAAAAAACCTTTCAGCACTTCAATCTTTATACCAGAGAAAGTTGTAGAGTAATTCCCAACACATGTAATAGATATATTATAACTATGTTGCGCCATATGTAGCAGGCAGGACCTACGAGGCAAAACGTGACTAGACTTGGAAGAAATTCGATTGCCCGCGCGGTTGCCCCGAACGATCATCCCGAATCAATTTAAGATTAGATCTAAATTTCATATGAAATCGATACTGCGTTTTAGTTTAAAATGAACATGTATTAGTTATAATGAGTGGAGAGTAGTGTTGTTTTGCTGTATTACAGATTACGCTTTGCAATTTCTAAATTGTAGTTAAAATAATCAAACAGTTTGTTTGACATAGAGACGGTTGGTTAGGCGACGTCGTGTCGACACTTCAGTATCGACTTAATAAGAACAAAGGGTTCCAATATCCATTATAATATCTGAACCAGCTGTTTCAAATTAACCCCATAACTGTTTAATTAATTTTCATCTCGCTAGACCCAAGGGAGGTATAGTGCGATGTCAACTGTGCCTATATTATAGGAGTATTCAATATTTTGCGTAAATGAATTCAGAACCACGTGTTATTTATTGCATTTATGTTTTACCTAAAACAAGTTATTGCCTGCGGTGTCACTTGCATTTTAAAGAAGGTACTTCGGGTAACTGTATGAAAAGTATCTTTACTTAAGTAGGTTTATTAATTGCTAATTTTCCTGTATGCTAAATTAATACAAATTCATTAAGCCATCGAATCGTAATTGAATAACAAATTAACAAACAACAAAACTTTTATAGAATCCTGGTTGGTTGAATAATTTTGTAAAACGTCCAAAACGAGGCGAAAATTCAGTAATGACAGAGATCATAAAACTTGTTTCTTTAATCTTTATTTGTTTTTTATGTGCCGACACAACAATCATGATTGTCTCTTTAAATCACGAACTCATGACTTTATAATGACAGCTGCTCGTGCCCCTTATCTTGGTCCAAAAACTATTTCGACTAACGAGTGAAGAGATCAACTGTATCGCCTAATTAATGACGAGAATCATTACGAGATCACGCGTTACCTTATAAATGTGGTCACGCGACTGGTAACTAAATAGGTAAGTAATCTTCTGTATACTATGTCATCATAATAGTCAGGTTCTATTTTAGTCTTTCCATATCTGAAAGTGACGCAAGAGATGCATCAATCATTGATATCAATACAAAACAATGATACCAGATATTGAATAAAACGTGTTGAAACATTTATTATTGTTTGCATAAGTATACGTATGTTTAAGATCTGAAAGGTATCCTATCTAGGTACTGGTTGCTTGGACATATTATTTATGAGTAGTTAGGGATACTTTTTAATTGCTGTTTAGCTGTATTGCTACTCTATTATGAGTTCCAATCCAAGTTAGAAAACCCCAATACGTATAATGATGATGATGCCATCTAGTCGATTTCAGCCACAGCAACGGTAATTCGGACTTCCCTTCAAGATGGTTGGCTGCTCTTTCATGACATGTGCCCTCATATGACTAGCATATTATTATCCAACTTTGGCTGAGAAATAATATGTGCTTGTGAAGGGCACCATTTTGCCAAACATATTTTTTTTTTTTTTGTCATTGGATGGCAAACAAGCCGACGCGACGGCCCACTAGATGTTAACTGGTCACCGCTACCCATAGACATCTGCAATACTAGAGGTCTTGCAAATGTGTTGCCATCCCAGAGATATAGTTGAAATTAATCATGTGCCTGTGCACCGGCACCCATACCCTTCAACGCTGCTTTGCGGCAGAAATCGGTAAGGTGGTAGTACTTCTCCGAACGAGCTCCTTCACAAAGAGCTCTACTAAAACTAAATATCAATTGAACGGCCACATTTAATCTAGTGCTAGCTGATATAAACCTTTGTAACAGATACGGTTTGAAATCAGTTTCCCAGGTAAAACTCCAATTGGATTTTCCAGTAGCGTTCAAAAAATCTCAGCTCTATGTCGAGGTCGGAATTGCGTGCTGGGTTAAAGCCTCAGGCCTATAAATTGAAAAGCATCATCTGGTTTACATTCGTGCAACGACCTACCATGTCTATAGGCCTATATAGCAATGGGAATGGTGCTCGTCGAAAATTTACAAGAGGTATACCACTATTTTTGACATAATAATTGGCTATGTTTTGGTGTTTCGGTGGATATGAAATATTTTTCAAAAAAGTTGCTATTTTAGGTAAGTATGTGAGTATGTAATGTCAGCATTAGTTTCAAAACGATCCCTAACATGTTGAAAAAGAACTGATTAGTTGTAACAAGTAACTGATCGTAAGGAACTTAGGTTATTAATTAACATAGGAAGGTATCTTAAAAAAAAAACGCTGCCCCTAGGTATTTCTCCTGTATCGTGGGTGCATTTACAAACATAAACTCACATACACAAACAGCCAGACCCAAAAACAACTATCTGTAGGCCATACAAATATTTGTTCCGTGCGGGAATCGAACCCGCGACACGCAGCGCAGCAACCGATCACTCAGCCACTGCGCTAACCGTGTCGTCATATTACATTAAAACCCTCTAATATTAGATGTGAACAAAACGTCTCTCATTTTATTAAGCACCAAAACTAATTACTTACTTATAACATTTATCTTATTTAAAAATATACTTAAGAATGTATGTAGAATAGGTAATTAAAACTGGCACCTAATTCATTGCAAATGACAATAAAAGACTTTTATTTCTTACCTCAGAATATTTCTTTTCAGACGACAAAATTAGGCGTCCCTTAAAAGCCACGGGCGCGAACACAAATCCGATTTGAGTAATGAAACGAGACTAATTAAAAAGTCGGAAGAAAAATTATGAAAAAACAGGGCTTTATCTGAGAAGCTATTTGTTTCTTAAAACTTATAATGCCTTTGAAGTAGGTGTTATAAGTCCAGATTTTCTTACTAGCTTAGAACCTTTGTTCGTTAAATAAAAATGTGCCGTCTTTATGATTTTGATTTGGGGTTTATTATATGGGGTAAACGGAATTTTGTAACGAAAACTTTTACTATTAATTTAAGGGTTAACATTTTTCTTCGTTGGAGGGGTCTATAATCATGATTGTATTGAAAATCCATGGCAAAAGTTGTTATGGTAAAAAATTTCACCTGTATTTACCTGTGATTTACAGTGAAACTAATATTAGGACAGTGGGAAGTTTTTCAGCGAATTGATAATAATGATAATAATAAAGACTACTTACTATATAACTTATTACCGGAATTTCGTTTCTTACCATACCTTCCACCTACATGGCTAGTTATGGCATTCTACTTAAGTCTTCAAATACACACGCTGCTACAATTACCTGTTATTTCCGCATAGAAGTCTTATCGCCCTGTAAGGAAACTAGCGTGCTAATACAAGCACATAAACTAACATAGGTACAGCTTTGAGCCGTGCGTGATTTTATGTCGTGACTCGTGACCTTACTGAATCGACGGCCCGTCGACGAATTACAGTTGAACAAGGAAGCTATAAACGCAAAGCCTTTCAAAGCCGTCTTTCAAAGGTGCGTGCGTTAGATCGCGTGTGGCCCTGCCTTTACGTAAATGCCGCCTATAACAATATAACTTGTTCACCTTGTTTTGATCTCGCCTACTAAAGTAACTTTCGATCAAACCCCAAACTAATATCTTTTGTACTTTTCGTTTTTTGTTTAGAAATTATAATGATATCAGTTTGGAAACAAACTTCTTAATGGTATAATGTAACCTGCCTAATACAGTAGCTAGATAGGTAGGTGAGCAAGTTATTATTCTAAACTGAACTGCGGTAGTCCCATTTCAAAACCTAGCAAGGACCTAAAACTAAATTTTATAGGAGAGCGAATAAACGTTAATTAGATCAGAGACGAGTAGTGCATTTACTGGGTATCGATGATTAATTTAATTTCACCGCTTTAATGTGAGTTTTCAACGCTGGTGTTTTTGTATTTGGTAGGGACGTACTTGGTTAGCAAAATTATGCAATAAAACGATTTTTGGAAAAAGTGTCCCTTACTAGGTTTTGAAATGGGACAGCCGACCACTTGTATATTTTTCAAGGTTCCTATACCTAATAGTAGAACTTGAGCATGATAAAACGACACCTTTGTTTGACCTCGGCCACTTCTTGGTACTTATTTAAATAATTACTAGGTACCTAAAAGTTTTTCATGAATATGAAAATAGTGCCTAAACCAATTTTTCTTTTTACTGCGTAAATAAATATGTACCTACACGTTCCATGATTTATTTCCATAATTACTTGAACATTATAGCGAGTTTTTATCATAAAAGTTCGTTTACATTACTAGTCATTACCCTGTTTAAACGAACGGAACAGGTATAATATTATGGCGGCATTATTCAGAAAAAATAGGAAAAAAGCTTTAAAAAAACCAAAATGGTCGGTAATCGCGGTAATGTACACGAAGGTTTGTCACGCAACAGGAACTTTTATGTAACGACTAGTGATTTATTTTATAAAAATGAAATAACACTGGCTTACCTACCCGCCACAATTGAAAGTAATAAAATCCATTATGGAGAAAATGATTGATGATCGTCGTGTTATATTGAGTGATTGATAAGACTTGGAGCGATCGTACGTAGCACCTAACATTATTTTTACTGACGGCTTAGTTAAAACGGTTAGTGCATTTTATTAAAATTGGGCAATTTCCGTAAGTTAACATCAATCGCATTCTGTCAAAAATAGCTCTTCTGCCTATTTTGATTGACTTGATTGTAACTAGATTTCAGACGTTTTTAGTTACGAGAATTAATATTGGCCTCCTATGTACCTATTTACTTCGTGTTCAATATTATTTATAGAACAAAAGTCTACGACGCAGCCAGATTATCTAATCTAAATAAAAATCTATGAAAGATAAATAACCAATATCATAGGTAGGTACTTACCCATTTTCCTTCAAACACTTAAGATACTCTTATCGTATGGACAAACACAACAACCAAGACTTCGTTCAATCAAAATTACCACTTTAATCATTTTCACTTATCAGATTGATATTTTCAGCAGTACCTCCGAGTTAATAGTAGGTACCTATTGAATTATTTGTTGATAACTCCATAAGTAGAATATGACTGCACACTCACACAGAATACGCGATTTCTTTTTTTTTTCTGTAGAAGTACATAGGTAGACGTCAAAGAGAAGTAAATTTATATTTTTATGTGGGTAGATACATAAAATAGAGTCCCCTATGTTATGCATCTGTATAGTAGGGTACTTATATAAAATATAAAACAACGATTCGAGTGTAGATCAACAATATTTATTATTTAAATATTATCTTCGTGGTAAAAGTTGTGCTTAGCTTATCAATAAATGGATTCAAGAATATTGTTACATCTAAATACAATCTTATAAGTTCTGCTCTTAACATAGGTATTATGCGTTTGACAAAATAGTTTTATTTTGAAACCTCTTCATTACATTACGTTTTGTTACAAAAATATTTTTAAAACAAGTCTTAATAGTTAATACTTTCACAATGATTCAAGATACATAATTCAGATTTGGAAGAATTTAACACGCTATAAAATAAATAATATCACATAGCTATTTCATTGAAAGTGTCATACATCATTCACGCACTCTTAGGATTCATTCACATACACAAAATAATAATATTATTACAATTATTACTATAATGCATAAAGTCACCAAGTATGTTATTACTTAAGGATAATAATTATAAAATGTTTTTGCTTAATATCAACTGTTTCACTATTAATATATTTCTGTTGTTACGTTATTTTATCCCTAAGCAAAAAGAATTAAGACATCCAATACAATCTAGGACAGTAATAACTAACCTTATTGTATGATTAATTCTTAATATTATTACTCAAAAGAATCCTAAAAATAAATCGACCTACGCACAACACGCCTAATAATAATGGAATTCAGCAGAAAAGATTCAAGATGTTCATTATAAGAAACTGTACGTTACGAATTGATAAACCCAGTAACCAATCTACGTTATAAATGTACCTCCGTTAGAAATACAGAATACACATTGAACGCTGCAATTTAGTCCTTCCATAGCGATACTGGCAATCGCGAAGCTACCTTACTTACACGAACAAAACCCTGTAGTAGTAAAACTTACGTCACAAAGAACATACGCTTATCAGAAATCTGTTCTGCATTACGTAGCGCAGCCGGGCACGTGCGCATGCGCGGCTCAAACACGTGCAAAAAAAAACGTGTATAATGAACTCCTTATACGCTTAGAGTTACGCAATTAATGTGGTCATAGCATAGTAAAGCGTAACCCCGCAAGGAGTTTCACATGGAGGTGGGCGACCAGAAGTTCATTTCGCGCAGTTCTGAAGGTTTGGGGCGGTAGGTTTGCGGCTTGGCGGGCTTTGCTGGCTGCGTCGCTGGCTCGTGAGACATACTGTTGACAGTGTCCTTCCTCTTAGGCGAGGGGCCCAGGTTTTCTACTGATTCCGCAAGAAGACCTGAAAAAAATAACCATAAATAATAATACATTTATTTATTCTCTCCCACAAGTTACAGTTTATAAATCTTAAAAACATTACATGATGGGAAACAGGAGCCAAAACTAAGTAAAACCTGTGCTATGCATATATGCGTGGGTTGTATGTGTGTGACCATTATTGTTGGTTAATCAATTAAGAAATAAATTCTAATTTACGTTAAAGAGATTTGACATTCATGCAGCTATAATATCAAGTTAAATGACATCCAAACAACAAAAAGCAAATCTACATACCATGCGATAGTGTGAGGACTTCAAGAGTGTCTTCCTCTGCCAGTGTGGAGGTTGATGTGGCGAGGTCTTTCTTCAAGCCAAGCAGAGCCATAGACAGCCACGAGCGAGGGGCGCTAGCGTCCTCAACTGGCTCATAAGGCGATGTGAAGAAACTGTAACAATTAGATATAAATTATTTAGAATATTGCGTTGTTATTTTTAGACAACGTAGTTAATTGGAGGTTAATATCTTATTAATGGAGAAACGTATAAATGAAGTAATTCAAATATTGTATCTATTGTGGTTGCGGTTGGGCTATTAATCTGATTGTTTTCTTTGATTACTTAAGAATCTGAGCAAACGAGCCTGTCTCAGGCAGCGCGTGTCCCCTAGTTATTAGGCTAGCTGAGTAGTAATCTATAATGACAGTATTTAGAGCCAGAAGGGGTATCTCTTAACTTGGGGCCTCATGTTGCTCTGAAACTGTACTAGAACAGTGATTAACCTACATACTGCTTTTTACGATGCATTGTGGCAGACTATACATCATTCATTATAACGTAAGACAAATAACGGTTATTGCTTTCACGTTAATTCGTATAACCGTAAAATTAACTTCGTTATTTTACTGTACACACGTAGCAAGGTAATGCTTTTTAGCTATTGCATAATTTAAATGAACACGAAAATGCAATCCTTCTAACAATAAAACACAATAACCATTGTTATTCCGTCGTAATTTTTCCATGAATGGGGAGCACATAAACAACGCTTTTCTTGTTTTGATTAGAGTCGGAATTTTCCTTAAAATTGAATAAAACGTATACCTACGTAGCGATTGATTGTTTTTGCGATATCGAATTAGGCCACTGTTGCCACGACATTTTATTTGTTTCATAATAATCTTATCACCGAGCATTCTCCGAATGTACCCGAATGCGAATTTTAACATTTAATGCAAAATAACCTTGAAATTTATCAAATAATAAACAATTGGGTGTGGTTAAAAGTTCATAGGACGATTGCTCAAGCAAAATATATACACACAAATAGGTATCACTTTGCTATAAAAAACATCTTGGATTGAGGAAAACCAGTTTGATCTAGACTTGAACAGAATTAACATAACCAGAACAGGCGATATATAATAACAAAAAACTGTTGTTCCACGTTTCAAAGAAGTCGAGACCAAAATAACAACATGGTTGAGTGATTATAATAAGTCTGCATGATTATTTGATTGTGATTTTTCACATTTATTTATAGACCTATTCTCAATACTTATTGCGACCTTCAATACGGAGAAACCACTTTTGAAAAAACTGTCGATAGTTTAGGCATAATGTTGATTTATCTACATAAAAAGGTACATACCTTTGTATATATTTTGTATATAATAAGTTATTGGGTTTTTTCAATGAAATTTTCAATAGCAGCTGGGGGATAGAATTTGTGCCTGGTTACTGGCAATAGGCTCGTCTCATATTACATGGAACTAGAACGTACCGGCGGACTGTAGGTGTACTTCAGTACACCTCTGCCTAACTTTTCGGGAATACAGGCGTGATGCTATATATGTCTCGTTGTTTGGCCGCTTTTTGTGTTAGGCTATAAGTAAGTATAACTAAGTACGTACCGGTTGCCGTTCATTCTCCTGCGGCCCGTGGGACTCCCGGGGGGCGAGTGCGCGGGTGTGGCGGGCAGGCTCTTGCTGCCGCGCCGATGCATCAAGTTGTACTGGTGCAGCTCAGGAGCGACCGCGTGCTCCTCTTCAGGCGAAGCCACGGTGAAGCCACGCGATGACTTTGAAGATATTATTTGATTTGCGACCTGTAAATAAGAATATAAATATTAGGATTTAATTTTATTTCTTTTGGTTTATAACAAAAGACAATTTTTTTTAATTATTCGAGATGGGTAAGCTCTTGTCTCTAGTCTTGGTCAAAGGTGACATACACAAAGTCTACGATGGAGTGAGCTTACCCAGAAGAAGCCTGTTCACTCTGATTTTGAAGAGATTACGGTTGAATGCATTCAGAAATACAGACGCAGGTAGAGAGTTCCACTACTTTGCAGTGCGCATTATAAAAGAAGATTGGAAACGCTTAGTGCAAATCAATGAAATGGAAACAAGGTGGGGGTGGTAGCCAAAGGTAATTCATTTAATTCCATAGCAAATTAGAAAAGTCAACCAGTCTGGAAACTATGTTATCATTTAAGAAAAGTTCCATATCGTCAGTACAGAACAGGAATTGTACCAGACGTTTAAAACAATGAGCTTCTTGTCATAAGTGTTTGTGTCCATATTATGTTTAGAGAAGATTTTCTGATAGCGTTATCTTTGCAAAACACACAGTTATATTTTGTTTGCTTGCCATTTGAACACTATCTAACTAAACTATAACTCTTAACGAAAATGTACAATATTATATGTTTGAAATCAAACCGGTTACCTACAAAATGATGTAACAGCTGCTAATATGACTACAGACTATAACAAGTAGGTTGTTGATAAGAGTTAATTAAAAACATATTCATTGCTAATCACTATAACGAGTTATCAAACTGCTCGGGCGATATCAAAGGAGAGGTGCACGGAACCCTCTACTAGATTAAACTCAACGATGAATGTTTGCATTTTTATATTGTAGACATACAGTTTCATCACATGCACAAAACTCACGAATTATATATTTATACACGTTTTTTCTTTCTTTAAAACTACAATCATAAAACGTGTGCATACTAAATTACTAAACATGAAAGTCAATAAAAGATAACAACCAATATGACTCGGAATTCCCGGCTGCCGTCATATACATAGATATAATGTGGGCGTCGAATATGTATCGTCACGTAATATGACTATTTTTTAAGTCACATGACTATACTTTTTGTCTTTTTGTTTAGTCATTATGATTTTATTCGACGCTTTGACTCATACACCGTACCGCGTTGGGGGATTTACTAAGGTTACCCGCGAAATTCAAAATTTGTTTAGTTTTGCAATTTCCTGCTGAGTATAGTAATTGAAAAGAACATGTGGCAGTATAAAATATGTAATAATAAATATGTAGAATTAAATACATTTATGTAAGAGTCGCGTCTATATTTTTTATTACCCTGGAAACCGAAGCTAGTCTGCAAATTGCAAAAAAAAAACGTAAGAAAATTTGAATTTCGCGGGCATGGTAAACGAACTTTCACCTTAATGAGATACATCAAGGTTTAGATATCTACACAATGGCAGAAAGGACACTAAAAAGTCACTCGTTTTTTTAAACTGATCAAATATGCCATTTTAGCGGTCGCACACTGTAATCCTATCTGTCGCTCTGCTATTGGCTACAAACCTTGACAATCGAGGTGCCGCAAGCCGCGCCCTCGCCTTTGAATCCGTCGTCTGTCCCCGCTGGCTTCGGCTTAGAAGTAACAGAGTTAACTGAAAATAAACAAATGCAATCATAATAACACGTTTCACTACTTGCAACAAAGTATTAACATTACGTCATTTATAGATATGGCGTAATGTTTGCCAATGGAGTATGGTTGTAGTTCTTACTTAGAGAAGTTTTAAAATACTAACTAAATAAATACGTTAATTGTTACTAGTGTCACATTGAACTCGTTACACAAGTTCTACAAGTACGTTTATCTAGTTCATGTTATATCAGGTGTATGGGACATCTATCCTTAAACTGGAACCATTCTGGACTGAGTACCTATCACACAACACGAATTTTTTATAGGAATAAGTAAAGAAATATGGAAGTTTTTAATACTTTTCCGCTAAGTGAAAATTCGCTCTTATGCCCCGAGTGGCTGGTAAAAATTACTTTTGCCCTTGTTTTATCTCAACAAATATCTCTATTGCAATTAGGGACGAAACAAAGCAACAGAACAATTTTGCAAACTTGATCTGCCGAAAAAAGGGAAAAATTTCAAATATTTTCCTGTAAGAAATTCTACCTGTCCTGAAGTCAGAATAGTCTTCTGAGCGCATCGCGCACTGGAGAAGTTTACGAATAGATGTCCCTTACATACACCCCGTACTTATATCAGTAATGTATTACTCATACCAACAGGTAAGAATACCAACAATTCCTTTACTTATTTAAAATAATATCCGATCACAATAAATGTCACCGTGTACCGGCCAATGTCAATGTCATTCGATAACCTTTTGAAATATAAAAAGTGGTCTTACCAGATGTGTTGATTGGTGCGATGCCGTGGAGCACGTCTTGGCACGGCTTCGTGTGCTTCGACCAGTCTTTCTCCTTCACTATGTTGTAAGCTGAAGGAGCTTTGACTTCGTTGGACTGCTCAGCGAACACTTTCGGTCCTTCCTGGTCGAGTCTCGGCTTCCCGAACAACACGTCGGTTCTAGGGTATCGGATGTAGAAGAATGAATCCTCAGGAGCCGGCGGTGATGCCGCAAAAGGCTCGAACTCCCTGCAGATAAAACAATTGTAAATTAGTATTAAATACACCACTCATTGTATTAGATAATAAATAATAACAAACATGTTTCGAAGTTAAATAAGTAGATACAACAATGGACCATTTATTGTTTAAGAGTCTGATATTATTGTCGGTCAATCTGAAGACACTCACGATAAGATGTTGTTGAACTGAGCCACCATATTTCTCTTTTTGTACATTGTTGCAAGTAATTTATTTATTTTAAAATAAATAAGTATTTTAGTTTTTTCCGCACTGCACAATATCACAGACTGGTAAGATAAAAGAAATTATCGCCGAAATTTGTTAAAAAATAATTGTGCTAGAGATACGATATGCTATGTAACGCTCTGCGTAAAATAACTAATACGTTTGGCTCAAGTTTCCTTTTTATATACCCTAGAGATAACACACGCGTTCACGATAAGAGTGCACAATGATACGTCACTTTGAAAATAAGTGTAATAACACTAATAACCAACCGACGTGACGTCACGATGATGTTAACCAATGAGAGCGACTGATTAGCGCACTCCCTCTTCTACGAAAACACATCACGAGTATGTATGGCACACGTATGGCATATGCGTGGACGTAGAGGTTAAAACCAGAATAGCACAGTGAGTTGCTACGCACAGACCTACCTAAGACATATCTTCGTGCACAATTACATAAAACGTTATTTCTATTTAGATTTCCACGAAATGAGATTCCATGCCGATGTCATTAACATTGGTAAAGTGATTGTTACGAAGAATTGTGTAGACTAAACTGAAAATAGAAGTGGGCACGACACCACAGTTACGCTAGCCAATATCCGGCGAACCCAGACGAAATTTGGCTAAACTATTCATATTCATGTTAGGTTAGAATGAAACTTTATTTACACAAACAACCTACCTATCTACCATAAACGTGTGAAGAAGGAACATAACATTTAGATACAATAGAACATATTAAGTTTTGCTATCGTATATTATTGTACCTAATTGTTATAGCGATTACTATAATAAGTAATAAGAATTTTAACACGAAGTTTAAATAAAAATGTCAATGAACCTTCAAATAAAAACCTTTGCCAAAGAACGCGGGGCCACTCGCCAATAAATTCAAAATATAGCCGTTTTAAATGTAAACTGAGAAGCTGCTGTACAAACAAAAGATAGTTAATTAAATTAACTATCTTTTGTGAATGGCAACCGTGATTATTATTAAATTAACTTAATTTAATAATAATAACGGTTGCCATTCTGATAACAGAAAATATTACGTAGTGATAACACAAAATTTAGTGTAAAATCTTCTGGCTATAAAACATAATGTTTGGCTATCTCCAAAACAAAGTTATTAAGACACAAACACAAAGACCGATAACACTATACGTGTGGTAGAGATTACAAGTACAAGTAGGTACATAGTCTTATAAAAATATTGACATTAATTATAAGATTAACAAGTCCGAGATAAATAACTTTTCAAGGTCCCGACTTTGACGACCGGGCCCCGTTACTACAGGGGATAATTCTCATATCTTTAGACAAAGCTCGAATTTTAAAGTCTAATTTGAGTGGAAAAAATATTTTTTGACAAATTCTTGATATTGGCTGTCACTTAGATGAGATTGTGACTTTATTTTGAACGTTTGAATTACTAAAATTGGCTTTCTGCCCATTATATAATGCCCATTCTGTCACAAAGCTCTATCTCAGTAAGTATAAGCCGAAACTCCTGCAGCATTGCATATCACATGGCCTAAACCAAAGCTAGCTTTTCTACCTAATATAAGAAATGCAATAATGTTAAAGATAAGTAAAGCAGGATTTCGCTTTAAAAAATCTGGGGATTTTCTAGCATTACCGCATTAACTAAGCTGTCACTTTTTAAATTAAGATTGATTCAATATTATTCGAAATGAACAAAAACATTCATCGGTTCAACCTGAACAGAAACTTTTCAGTGTACCTACAAATGACCGTTAAAATTCAGATCTTACAAATAGATATTCGTAATTCAAATTTCAAGCTGTATTTTTTTTTAATTTTTAAGGTGTAACGATGATAGGAAAATGAAAGTGTTTTCTATTTTAATAAATCATTTTATCGGACAAAGTAAGTACCTAAGTAGATAAGAACAGATTTATTGTTAGTGTCATCAAGACAAAGCAGTCTTATATCATAACGTACAACCAGGTGCAGAAGTGTAAAGGTTTTATATCCATAATAAAAACAACGTTACATACTGACATTGTATACGTTTGCGCGATGTATTTAAGGAAGTTTATGTTCACAAGCTTGCATGAGAATTCTCACGTTTGTTTTAATAAGAGGATTGAAAATAATTATCTCTACAGACTTGACATCGTATGTTATATGTACAATACAATTGAAGAAAACGAAACATTTAAAATAGTCACCCAAGTATTTATAAGCTGTTTACAAACTTCATGCCACCATTGTAACTGGCTTGTGGAATTGGCCGTGGAATATTTCCAATGTGGGAACAAACATGATTATTTATTCGATTCGTTTCTTAATGGTATTACTTAGAGCCATAGTAATTTCAACAATAACAACATGGACATCTATGAATAACAAGATATTTTCTGAAGTAAACAGCAATACGTTTCTAACTTGAAAACTAAAACAAAAGCACCAGAAGTTAGAAAACCGTTTCTTTCATAAATGTGTGATAAAGAAAGTGTGAGTGATTGATTTAATGATAGATAAGTACCGACTTGACTTTTACAATCTACACCTGAATGTACCTGTAACCTAGGTGACATTATCGAAGAGATTGATTACCCTACGTCACGTATTTGTCCTTATTATTACAACTTAAAGCCAAATAACCACATCCAGATCTGTAACAATTGATATCAATAATATTCAGCTGTATTTTAAACCGACTCCTTGTAATTACAATTACCGAGCAATGTTACACTTATCAGCATCAGAAACAATTAGTCGAATGGGAACAGAAACATACGTAATGCTTATTGCTTACCCACGTATTTGCTTAGAAATATCGTAGAAATACGCCATTATTATGTTGACCATAGTGTACACGTTGACCTCGCAAGTATTGACTCTAGTGTTTGTAAAACAAATGCCAACGTCTTATTATGAACCACTGTCCTGTTGATATTTTCAAAGTTGTCCAAATGACGTCAATGCAAAATTATAATGGGTTCTGCAGCTCTTATTTTATTTAAAAGTAAAATACATACAGGCTGTTGCTTTTACAGACTTGCATCTTGTTAATATTGTAAAGGCCTTTTTAGAAGATTTGTTTTTTTTTTATTCTACAATCCACGCATAGACGCACCCACGGCTTATAAGAAAAGGGCAACTGCCGAAGAATAAAAAAATGCGTTCTATAGGCGTCAAGGCAATAAAGAGAATGCCACTTTTATAGTGCTTATAAAATAATGGCGTCCTCGTCATACGTTGCGTAATTTGACAAACTTTATAGAATAAGTAAACCTTCTGTTTTAGTACGAGAGCCCACGACCAAAATTTTTGTCTCATAGCAATACGGCCAAAACCGCATCAAATCGATAGATACGATTATCCTGAATTCGAAAATACCAATATCAGACATTTTCCGCGTAGCGTTTGATCTGACCGAATTTTCAAAATTGTCAAACAATTTTACCGAACTGCATCATAGCAATATGTCTGATTTGCAGACTGTAGTTGAATGATAGTTCATAGATACCGGAAACATATTTTTCAGACGTTAGTGGTGTAGCGCAAACCCGTAAAATCACTTAAAAAAATTAAAAATGAGACAAAAAAAATGTCTCATAGCAATACGTCTGAAAATCTTTTTTATTAGTAAATTTTGGTTATTTGATGCGAACAAAACAATTTTCAGACGGAAATGTGAACGCATTAAATTTTGAGACCGTTTTGAAAATGTTAACAAATTTTACCGATCGGTATCATAGCAATATGTCTGAAAATTGTTGGACATGATAAAATAAGTTGTCCACATGTGCAAAAAATTTATATCAGACAAATTAAGTGTAGCACCTTCTCTATCAGACAACTTTTCGATACTCAGATATCATTTAAAAATCGTATTGAGGCATCTTGAATTTTCTGTTACAAACCAATGAATACGTTGCGACCCTGAATTTATTAGATGATAATTAACAAAGAATTTACCCGAAACCGTAACATTATTTTCGTTTTTGGGAGTATATGCTACACTTAAAGTGTCTGAAAACAGGTTTTTGGTAATCATTTTTGGGAGTATATGCTACACTTAAAGTGTCTGAAAACAGGTTTTTAGTAATCACGGCAGCAATACGAAAAGTTGAAAAAAAATATATCCGTATTGCTATGATACAGGTCGGCTAAAGGAGGATGGCGAGGTTGGACCCACATTATTTATAAATTAACTAAGTGTCATATACTTGCAAGTTCATATTTACTATAATTAAGAGTTTGTAAAAGGATTATAAAAAAAATATGAAGTCGTAAGAAGTTGGGAATTAAAAGTTATTAAAGATTTTTATTTACATAAAAATAAGTCATCACATGCAGTTATTAAACGCACCGTGTTTCAGATTACATTCCAACCTACTCTTTCATTACCTACATGATTTACGTTCTTACACTTGTTTACGCTTGTCATTTTTTTTTTTAATAGAACTTGTAAAATATGAGGAAAACATACAAAAGTTAATATTAAAAATGCATTTACATTTTTTATACAAAAAATGTACAATATTATAATTATTACGATTATTTGTGATAACGTAGAATGGAACGTTATGCTGTCAATTGGAGTTGGCTGTCGGTGTCAAAACAATTAGCGCCTGTCATTCCATTGTTTGATTTCAACGGCTAACGTGGGATATCTATTACTTTCTATGCGATTGTATTGTTTCTTGACGACTTGGGTTTACTTTTGGACTGACTCTTCTACATACCGACTTAGACAACAGGTTTTACCTTTGGATTCCGATTTGCAAGTGGTTTGGACTTAGTTACCCGTTAAAATGCGTTGTGTGAATTGTCAATTGCCATTGCGCTTTGCCCGATTACGGAGACATCGTTTGTCCGACGAAACTGCTCAAGTAGTCGAGAGAGCTCAGAGATGGATTTATCAGCGTGATGTAAGTATTGTAATACCTATAAATAAATTGGTACTTAAGCTCATTTACTTCAGTAGCATCGCGTAACGTGGTTTTGTTTCCGTTTGATTGTAAGACTCGCACTCTATTACAGGGAACTTAAAAATATAACCGTCACCCACAGAGCCATACCATATGTGGTCACATTCTTGATTTTGAACAGTCAGTGGGTCATCTTAGGGGGAACCACTGACATGATTATAACATTAACTTGGTGTATTTGATAACTCTTAAACCTTGAACATAATTGTTTTTAGATGACTGGAGACAACTTTATTTGTCATTCCTGTTGGGAGTTGATAAATCAAAACTCAAATGAAGATCCTGAACATAACACCCGACAGCAACTTGGCCATCGTAATGTGTGTGCTGTGTGGAAGATCTGTTTTGAGAATCAGGAGCAGACTGGTCATTAGACCAGAGATGTCTGAAAGAGAAATCCAAATAGGAAATGTTGTGTTTGAATGGATAAGACCCCGCCAGGTTTGTAATAAAAAAAAACTATGACTAAGTAATAATGACGTGCATACTCAATAGATCTGTATTTTCATTATTTTTGTGATTGTTTTTTTAAAACTTTTCACTTTTATTGTTTCAGCTAACCAACACTGATGAAGTATGTGTGCCTTGCTATTTACGTGCACAGAGAGTATTTAATAGCTCTCGCAGAAGTTCTGCTCCTGTTGCACCTTCCACGTCTAGTGTAGGAGGTAGTGCACAGCCTATATCTTCGCAACAGATGGAGCAAGTTGTAGAGTGTAATCCGTCGACATCTGAACATCCATTGGATGAAACATCTGCTGATCAAATATTGCCCACAACACAAGCATTTGACACACCGGAAATTGAAGAGGCTGGTCCTTCAGTCACCAGACCTCCACTGCAGGTAACATCTGCTGCACAAGTTGTGTTGCCTACATTAAGAAGAGCAGCTGATACAGCACGCCGTTCCTTGTTTTTGGAGTGTAATGACAGTGAAAAACAATGTGTGCCTGATGGACTGAGAAAACAGATTATTAAGGATATTAATAATATTAATTTTTATATACCCAGAAATGCCAGAATTTGCAATTTTCACTTAGGTGCCAACTTATTTCATGAATTGTATGCTAATGAAGATGCTATATCAACATTTAGTGCTGCACATATAGAAGACATTGTGTATTTACTAGCAGATAATTCAAAATTGGACTTTCCGAATCCTGAAAGTATTGATGACCATCTTTTTAAGTACTGGTTTGGACGGACAAAAGAAGAATATAATGAAATATTAATAGAAGTACCACGGTTAAACAACCATAAAATAAAAAACGGTTTTAGTGCATTTCTGTGTAAAATGCGGACTGGAGATAGTGATGTAAGAAAGAAGGAGGAGGCTGAGGGGCTAAGTGCCATATTAGGATATTATTGCCACTGTCCCGTAGGGACACGGACAGTAGGCTGTTGCTCTCATATAATGGGCATATTGTGGTACATGGGTTATGCCAGACACCAAAGCTATGTTCTTAGATAATCTTTTAATTAGATAAAATGCATTAAAGGTTATCGAGGAAGTAACAGTATCCAGATAGAACGAATATACAATTACTGTATCAATAATTATTATAATCATCATCTTCCTGCCCCCATCCAATTTTTTATCACAACCTGTATTTTATAATCACAAACGAATTAAAAGATTTTCTTAATATGTATTGTTTTATTCAAGAAACCTCTTGTTTAAAAATCCAAGTTGTTATTAGTCTATAAAATCGCGTCTTTGATAAATTGCTTTTCATGAAGAGAGTTCCAGGAGATCTATGTTTGTGATCAAAGACTACAATAGTATATGGGCAATTTGTGATTTATGTAGGATGGCTCTGATATTTATTCCCAGTACCTACATTTCGTTTTCGAATGCTTCGTTGGTCTACTGATCGTAAGCACTACTGCCGAACGTGGGGTTCTGGGTTCGATTCCCAAGACGGTTGGCTCACCCCCCTTTTATCAATCAATCATGTAACTGGCAAAATGTGCGACCCGACTTTAGAAAGAATCTCAGTCGCAACTAGACACGTTGCGCCAATGGGAGCCATAAAACTACATTATCTGCTAGATATTTGCGCTTTATTCAGCTTAGTTTTTTGCCAATAATTATTATAGTTTCATCCTAAAATCAGTCTTGTCTATGCTAACAGTATTTTATTTCATATCTCGCTTTGACCAAGTCATTAAAGTTCCTAGCTCCCAGACGTATTTTTATTTTGAGTTAGTACCTATATTTGGCAAGAGAGGTGCAGAAACACGATGGTAGTGTTGGTAAATATTTATATTCTGTTTGATCACCTTTTTGAAACTACATAATACCTACATAACAAAAAAATATTGTATTATTAAATAAACACTAGGTATTAGATTCGTTTTAGGTTATAATCTTTAACAATGCATATCTTTTTTCTCCCAACTTCTACGACTTACTGCCCATTTGCTTTTTTGTTAGTTTTATATAGTTCTACAACTAGGTATAAGTTTCCATACTGCACGATACTCCTAACTGTGGGTCCCATTGTCCATGCAATCTCGCCATCCTCCTTTGTAGACATTTTCAAAAATGCGCTCAGGCTATATGCTACGCGCAAAATGTCTGAAAACAAACTTTTTCGTAATACAATTATAAAATCTATGTACATTTTCACTATCAGACGTATTGCTATAATACCGACTGCCTTTTTTTTTTGACACAGCAGAAATGGCCTCCCACGCAGTTGCTACACTTTCGACCGTTACTACACACCTAGTCGGGTTCAGAATCATACAATCTAACGATTTTATAGGGTTTTTGCCGTATTGCTATGAGACATGGTTTTGGTCGTGGGCTCTCGTACTATTTTGTTTTTCATTAATTAGTCATCATGATGAGTTGTGCGTTGTACCGAGTAATTAGTCAATGAACACTATTGTAGTCATCCGAATAATATGCTTAATTATTAATTACACTGTTGGTCTCATAAAAACAGCCTCTTCAAATTCATTTCAATATTTTCTGTTATGGGTAAATGCGCTGAGAACGAATCGATTGTGATAAGTAATCGAAATCAATTCGTTTCATTCGCTCGCAATTTATTCGAGCACTGATTATACTGATTATTCAGTTGTATTTTTATTAATACCAATTAACTCAATAATAATCGAATACCTTGTAACCAACCGTAGTAACTGCCTCGGTAGCCTATTGGTCCTAAGCGCGACTGCTACGCTAGAGGTCTTGGTTCGATTCCCAGGTCGAGCAAAAAGTGTTATTGGGTTTTTCTATGAAATTCTCAGCAGCAGCTCGGAGTTAGGATTTATGCCCGGTTAATGGCAATAGGATCGGAACCTAAAACATACCGGCGAACTGTGGGTGAGCATTGTTACACCTCTGCCTAACCCTTAGGGAAAACAGGCGTGGTTCTATGTAATAATCGAATAATAATAAAGTTATTATCCTTCGATTCTATTCTCGTCTTCATTGTGCATTAAATTGAACAAATCAAGGATAGTCATAAAAAATAAAATCTATTGTATTTATTTCAAAGAGCGATAACAGGTTTGATTTTACCAGGATCAGAAAATTATTCTTTGTTTTATGAAACTACCTGCCTATATTCATTTAAGCAACAAAATTATACAACGGCGTCGTGTCGGTCAGGCGGTTATTATAAAAACAAACAGGTATTTCTGTGACGTCTCGGCCAAGCCTCCAAGCCAAGTGTTATTGAAAGATCAAAACAAGTTGTTGATACTATAAGTAGATGTGTTAATAAATGCAAATCATCGAGTCTCGAGACATTTGTGACAACGAAAACTAAAAAAAAATGATTAGATAACTCTATGATTTTTTACAATCGCCAGTATTATATTATAACCGAATCAAAATGTAATTTAACAAAGAAACTTATTTGTGTTTTCTTTTTTATGCTTTCGGGTGGCAAGTGGTAATCAAGCAGACGGCCACCTTATGGTAAGTGGTCACCTGTGACCAGTAGGCTATAGGCAAGACAGCCTAGAGCCTAGGGACAATCTGCAGTGCAATAAGCAACGTAGAGATAAAGCTGAAATGTCTGAAAAAGGCTCTTATAACCAACTGTCGTACTACTACACAAAATAATTGGACCTGATCAATACCCTTCAAACAGGGCAAAAACAACTCTGTTGATCATCATAAATGGAGGCTTTACTTGTATTTCCAAGATGCTGTATTCCAAATCCCGAACATCAAATTTGATGACAGGCAGTGGCGTGCACAGAGTTTTTAGACAGGGTAGACAGAAAATTTACCTACCAAAAACACCTACTACATGTTTGTTTTGGTTCGTCGCCTTGTCGATTAAATAATGATGTAGGTATATGATTTTCCACCTCAAATATAATATAATATAATACGACGACGATCTACGATACGACTCGCTGTTGCACAACGAGAGAGTAAACAGTACCTTCGGCTCGGGATTAGCGTTGAAAATGCCGAAAATAACAATTTGTTTTTTTCCACGAAAAAAACAAATTGTGGTTTTTTTCCGTTTTTTTCGCATGTCACATAGAAAAATTAACAGAAGGAATCCTTTGGAAAGAAACAGGATTATTTCGAATGTTTCGGTTAATGTTTTGAAAAGTTGAAAAAAACAAGTTTTATTGAAATTGAAATATATTTTAATAGATGAAATACAAAACATTACATTCTACCCTCCATTTTATTAGTAGGTACGTACTACGTATTATTATGGAAAGAGTTAAAGCATAGAAGTTAATATTTAAGTAAATACGTATTTGAAAAAAAGGACATGAAAAGTTTCCCGTTTCTTTCATATTTTTCGGTTTTTTTCGGTTTTATTGGAAAAAAACATGAAATATATACTGGCAAATTTTCTTGAAACTTTCGAATGAAACATTGAAAAAAACAACGGAATGGGGAACAAACGGGAATTTTTCCTGCTTTTTTCAACGCTACTCGGGATAGGTATAGCTTACGCGCATGATAAAAAGAACATCTTCAAACTGTCACATACCTATACTATACGTAATCATAACATAACACAAAAGTAACAATATTACCTTTATAACCTATAACACTTTCGTAATCATACCATAATACAAACGCAGAACTACCCAAAGCTCTACTGTATACAGAAGTAACTAGTTACAAGAATTGAAACTGGTACCTACCTAGGTTCCTACTCATATCCACGAAACTACGTACAATATGCCCAAAACACGTTACGACTCACGTCTGGATAAGAAAAACAATATAATCAATTGCTATGTAAACAACCCGTGAGCCAGTCTTAAGATTCATATTGTTTTATATTGAATTTACGATTGATTTTACTTTTAGTTTGTATTCACTGCAAATCTGGTGTATAACGGCTTTGGGCGATCAACATTTGTTATCACTTTATGATTGATAGCTTTCAAAACGCATCATTTAATATTTTCTGCACATACACACCCCTGAACAACTGTAACAGTGAACGTATTTCATTTTCCACTATTATCAACGTTAAATACACATCACAATCTAATTTTAGCGCAAACACAACTGTTTACAGTCGTACAAAATGAATCAACAATGGCCGCTCATAAGTCACGTCAATATAAACACATAATACAACAACAAGTAAACGTGCTTCATTTAACGCTAATAAAATCCAACATACTGCTTATATTAAAATAATCACATAACTAACTTCGCAAAACCCCCGCAAACTTCAAAAGTATAAAAATTAGCCAAAGTCTATTTGTACGTTTGTGAGCGTTATTTTAACATTGTGTGTCAAGTTTTTATAGTAAACGCACACTATTGTAGACGCGTGCCTACGAGTCTGTCACGAGGCACACATTTAACCATCCAGACGCAATGTTTTGTGTCTTCCCGTTACTCGCGCGAAGCGATTTATCGATGAGATTCCACCGTTACTCGATAGATGGAGCTGATTTAAGTTTATATATATTGTTTTTTATTTTAACGATAGGTGGAGCTGATTTAAGATTTTATATTTTTTGTTTTATTTTAACGATAGTACTCGTGGATACAATAAAAGATATCAAAATTAAATAAGATAAATACGTATATTATAGGGTAGGCAATGTCTATTTGCCTATATGGAGTGCACGCCACTGATGACAGGACACCTAACACTCACCGACATGTATTAAATACTATAAATAATTTATTATCATTTTTAGTAACTTGTTTTTGTCATTTTTGGATGCCTACTTGATAACGTAATCGTTATCGGATTCCCATTATCAGAGCTAGGTCTAGCTATTGTAATACATACCTACAATGTTTTTACAGCTGGCAACAGAAATGGATATTTTTTAATAATAATTTATATAGAATAATGTGGACAATTGCGATAGTAAACAACGCGTAAACAAGGAATTTCCTGGTAGGTAGCTGGTATTTCGCTTTTGTATAGGAAAAATAATAACTGGTAGCACAGAGTCACTAGAATACAGCATTCCAAGAATTTAATTTGAAACATAAGGACATTCTGTAAATTTTAATAGGTTTTATGTTTTATGCTAGCGCTTGACATTAATGGTACCTACGAAACAATGCAATCCGCATGATTTGATGTCTGAATGAAATATCAAATTCATAAATTATTAAATTAAATCTATGGAATACGGTTTAACCCTGAAGAAATAAAGCGTTGAACGTTTGCCAAGTCTAATTTTAACCTGGTCGTGTTATTCCTCAATTGTACCTAATGGTGCACATGAAAATTTATGCATTGCGTAAATAGCTCATACCAACCTAACAAATAAACATTGATTTTGTGGTTTTAAAAATGAAGACTGGCTCGTTGGCCTAGTGGTCTTAGACGCGACTGCTACGCTAGAGGTCTTAGGTTCTATTCCCAGGTCGAGTAAAGTGTTATTGGGTTTTTCTATGAAATTTTCCGTTACAGCTCGGAGTTAGGATTTGTGTCCGGTTAATGGCAATAGACTCGCCTCCTATTACATACTTCGTATACATTGATACACCTCTGCCTAACCCTTCGGGGGAACGTAGGTATAAGTATGTATGTATAAAAATGAATGGTACCTACCTTCCTACCTTAATGTATTTTATTTTTTTCGTAGGCAAAACAATATTTCAGTTACCTACCTAAAATCATAATAACGTGACCAATCACGGGCGGAAAGATAACTAATATTTTACAAGATAATGGTAAACGTGGTCCTTTCTATGACCTAACAAAATCGAAGTCATGCCTACATGAATATTAAATTAAAAAGCGGTGACATCATAACTTATTATCGCGCATCCGATTTTATGCGCTTGGAAACAGATAAACCTGTAATTGCCGTATTTACAGACTTCACTTCAAAATATTTAATCATTAACTTTACCTGACCGAGCACATGAAATGTGAAGAAAATTGAAATGTTCTGAATCTGTTATAATGTGTAGAAATGTATGGTTGTCAATCAAATTATTATTTTTATAACGTCTCCGAGTGCGACAGTATTCTGAAACAATCAGATTTTATTCGCGCGTTATTGACCTTGAAAATTACTGCAGAGAATGGTCGCTGAACCTCAAAACTTATTGTCTGTTTATTAGAACGTACATGTTCATACATTAGTAAGAATTCATAGAAATAATAATCATAATTCTTGTTGATGAATCATGTGCATGTGCACCATACATATTAGGATTGGGAAGTAAATTAGTGTGATTTTCAAAAATGATTCTTATTTCTATGGCGTTAAAACATTCTTTCAATTACACATACAAACTATTTTATACTTGGCAAAAACGCAGTTGTGCATTCTAATAATGCATTCTATTTTAGTTCATTTACTGCTTGGATGCATGATGCACTTCAAACAATGCAGTTGAATCTCAATTATTTGAATTTTTAGAAACCTAAAATGATAACAGTTTATACAGCTGTAGGTACCTACAGCAATTTATACTGATACTGATAAAAACTTTTCGCACAACAATATTTTTGTTTTTTTTTATTTCATTACTATCTTAATGGCCACATTGATCTAATTAACTTTTTCAATATAATAAAACATTGAGGTGAGCTTCCAAAACACAATAGCCAAGAAGCTACTAATATACTATTCATAACTATTATGGGTGCTCTCCCAAAGCATCATCATCTACTTAAATTAAATTAAAGCTGATCATTAGTCAGTAGACTGTAGCATACTACACATTATTATAAACATGAGTATTCCATTCCATGTTAGGTCTGTAAGAAGATTCAAGTAAGAGATTCTTTGTTGTAGTTGTCTATGGGGACACCCATAAAACCTTGAGGAGTCTTGACATTCTGTAAATATCTATTGACAAAAGTATAAAAATAAAGTATGTATGTACTCACTTGGCCGGTTTGCTTTTCATCCAACCAGAAAGTGTGAATCCATCCTTAATTTCTGGGTCACTTGAAGCCATTTCAATCTCTTTCTTTTGAATGAAGTTAAAATAAAACTTTATAATAAAATTACTTATCTACTGAGAATAATAAGACAACTAACTGTCTTCAATGTACACAAAAACTGAATAGTGTTTTATCTTGAGCAGAAATGATAAGATTGTTTCAGTTGGCAATATTGTGACAACATTAAGAAACAAGAAAAGTAGAATGACAGAAAATATTATAATAACAAGAAATTAATAAACTTAATAAATTAACTAAGGTAGTGTTCAAGACACCCTTTTGGCTTCACTTGACTTCATTGAAAGAGATGATGAAGTCATCTGAAACAAAACATCCAACAGTGTTACAAAAACAGGTATGTATGACAAATTATGAACAATATACAATAACACCTACTTCATATTACTCCATAAAAAATTGGTCAGTCACAATAACAAGTGTCATTACTCATTATAGAGAATGTAGAATGTGTGTATGTAATGTACTTTAAAATTTTAAAACTACAATTTTAGGTGCTATTTTGACTACCACTCTTATTGTGGTGAGCCAAATTCAAGGGTTCTCGTAAAGACTGTTTACATTATTCTAATTGAGCTAATTTTTTACTTAAAAAATTAGCTATACTATGAGGTGTACTTACACCTCATAGTATATTGGACCCCCAAACAAATAATGAAGCAATTCTTAGAATAAATTAATCATAAAAACTTTTATAATTTATTTCCAATCACACCCATGACCTGAATCTGCTCACAGCTGAGTACAAACATAAAGTGACTTATTATGTAGGTCTGCTTTTGCCTTGTTTATCAATTGGTTTGTAGGTAATTTCCATAGCCTTTCTACAGTTGCCAATGTTAACCCACTCATAGTAATTAGTCACATGCAAAACGCAATGGAAGTTTTTGTTTTCACTACAACACGTAATAATCTTTTAATTCATGAAAATTTGCATCAATTTTGGTTATTGGTTAACTTTTTAAATTTGACTGTGTTATCATTAACAATATAAAACAACAGTTCCCTCAGCATTTTATTTGTGTATTATTTGGCATAACTATAAAGAACCTTGGAGTCATGTACAATTAAATTATGCTGACCTTCAGACAAGATCTCACTATACTTTTTGATCTTCCGCCTCAGATGACCCTCTGACCGATTTATCTAAGACTTATCTAACTAATTAATGAAAAGTAGGTGTTTAATAAAGGTTTAATTTCTTGCAGACTATCAGGCAGTAAGTAGGTATCTCCACTTATCTACATTATTCGTGCAGTGTTGCAGTCGTAAGCATAACTAACCGTTTTATAGCATACATTTTTTATCAATCACGAGGCTGATCCACGAGACCACATAGGAGTCATAGGACGTTAGTTTCAATGCCATCACAATTACAATCTAATTAGTTCACGTACCGATCAAATGTTCTGGACTTTTGTTAGGTAATGAAATACAAATAATATCTATTGGCAGGATTATAGTTAAAGACATAACAACTCAATAGTAACAAACAAAGACTACACTGACTACAGTGTTTACAAATAATGCAATACAATTCGCAATAATAATATGCAATCAATTTTATCCCATCCCATGCGGAGATGCTGTACAAAGATAGTACACGTAACGTGCAAGATTGCAAATAAAAAGTAACAATATAGGATAAACTTACAGGTTCAAGAATAATGTCTGAAGCACAAATAATTTTCAACATTATTACGAATTGACAATAACAACTCAATGCACAAGCTAGATCAATACACCAACCAAGACAGCTTGTAACAAAAATGGCAGCCAGGTGGCGGGTGTGCGGGCCAATCAAGGAGGAATAGAGGTGGAAGACGTTTTTAGTCGATTTATTGAAACCGATTTGTCGCATTACAGAATACGAGACGATACAAAAATAGATTTCAACTTTCTTGGAAGCTAATTAGTTTGAGTTTGAAACACTAGGGCCGTGGGGCCACGCTCACATTGTTTTTCAGTTAATCGTATCCGATCGACTGTTCACATGGCCATAGGGCGGTCTTTTCTTGGGTCAATCTGTCAAAGGAGAGTGGGCAAAAATGTATGGGAGTTGGTCTACCTACTCAACAGTGATGTAACATACGTCGTTGAATAGGTAATTGTGTGTACTTCATTTTGGGAAATAATAATGGTTCCGAAAAACAAATTAATCTCCAGCGATTTGTGGCCGACTATTATTCTAATTAACCAGCGTTATAATGAATTACCGACAAAAAACCCAAAACACAAACGAAAAAAAATATCCAATTTAACAACAAATAAGAGCATGCTCAAATTACATTTTCTTCTAAAAAAAAATGGATCTTCGAATAACAAAACTAAACTTCCGGATAGAATACTGAACCTCCGACAAAATTACTAAGTTACCGACAACAGAGGTTTTGTCAAAATAATCATATTTTTACAACTTGCATGAACTGTTTTAATTTCTATTGTTGGTTATCAAATATATTTTTTAACTCTCAATAATGATGAAAATGGGTGCGTTCTATTTGCCAGAAACTTGATACTCCGAAACCTATTTGGCATAACTCACTTCGCATAAACTTCTTTAGACGAACGTTTTTAAGGCATAATATTTTTATAGCATAATTATTTTTTGGCAGAACGTTTTTATGTCCGAATTTAAAATGGCATATTTTTAAGATGGCAGAATTATATTTGGCAATCACCTTTGGCATACTTATAATTTCGCATAATTTCGTTTAGTATAACTTTTATAAAGAGCGAGCGAAGCGAGCTCGGGACTTGGGGCACCCCGACTCGGACAGGTTAGGTTAGAAGGGGATGGCGGAGTCTAGAGAGCGAGCGAAGCGAGCGAACAGACCCCGCCATCCACTTCGTGGTTATTTTTTTTGAGGCTCGAGGGCTCTGGATCTATCTCTAGGGACTTTGATACGAAATGTATGCCAAAAGACGATTCTGCCTGTGAACTTTCTGCAACGACCGATCCTTGCGTGTTTTGTCTGTTTATGTTACAAAATTAAATAGTTATTGTTGCTATTGGTTTAATATTATCATTTCAACCGAAGCATACCCGTGGTAAGTAAAATTCATGATATATGATACAAGTAAAAGTTATTGTTACAAGTACATTTTTATATTTTTTATAAGTTTCTGTATAACCACTCAGAATAATATTTTCAGTATAATGTTACAGTTAAAATAGCACCACGGTCTATGAAATATGAAAGGTAATGTATGAATTAATAGTAGGCAAGTAAAGACAAAAATTACAGAGCATAGTTTTCAGTAGAACGTAATTTATGCTGGTAGAAAAGTATTATGGCAATAAACAGTCATGTTTATTTTTCGAAGATTTCAGTATCTCATTCGGTCGTTTCGTCATTTTTATTCGGACAAAAGTAGTCGGAAAGTTAGTATTTTAGGCAGTAGATTTAATATTTTGAGTAAGGACAATTCTTCTTTTTTTGTCGGAGCTTTTATTACTACCCCTTCATTTTGTTATATGGCCGTTAAGTTGTAGGTAATGGGGTTCTCGAGATATTTCCCAAAAACAAAATAATTTCGCCAAATAGAACAATAATGCAATTTTTCATTAACTATGGCTACATAAGTGACTAGCGACCGTGTAGAAGTTGGAGGAGTTGGTAAACCACGCCTCTCGACGCGTGCGCTTTGTTGGAAAAAGAGCGAGCTTTAAATATTAAGACTTATTTGGCATATTTAATATTGGCTGAAACGACATTCGACACAATGATCGCTGAGTGCACATTCCACATGTCGACAACCTCGCGAGCCAAGTCAAGATACTTGGATCTTCTTGTCATTCTCGGCCTTCACGAGGTTCACGTAATGCGGGACTGTTATGACAACAATCATTGCGCGCTTGTCTACGTGATCCACCACCACCATATCAGGCTTATTGGCTATAATAGTCCTGTCAGTGATGATGGATCGGTCCCAGTACAATGTGATATTGCTATTTTCGAGAACTGGGTCGGACACATACCCATAGTTCGGTACTTCCGATTCTACAAGGCGGTATTTCAGAGCAAGTTGCTGATGAATGATCCTGGCTACAAGGTTGTGCCTATGCAAGTACTCTTCGTTAGTTAGACGAGAACACCCAGAGATAATGTGGCGGATTGAGTCCCCCGGCCGGTGGCATGCCCGACAAATATCAACCGTGCCATCCTTCACAATAAATCTCCGGTAGTTATTCGTCATGATAACTTCATCCATAATTGTACAGACAAAACCTTCGGTTTCCCCAAATAGGTATCCGAAGCGAAGCCAGGATACGGACGCTAAGAAATCTACATTGGGCCCATGCAAGGCCCGGAAAAAGCGTCCGTGAAGCTCTTTACTCTGCCATACCTCCTCGCGATCTTTAGTCTCCAGTACTACTGATTTGCTTCAGTTCTCTTTTGCCAAGGAGAGCGGGGTGAGGCCCTTATCCACTGCCATGCCATGCACCATCTCGGTGCATTCCTACGTCGGCTAAAAGGAAAAAGTCCCTGAGACTGCATATCTCGCGGTTGTGGAAAGTCTTAGCATTTAAGAAGCCACGAACTCCACACTTCCGCGGAATATACAGTCTCATCACCGATGACCGTGGGTGATGCATTCGATATACCGTTAACAATGTATGGACCCTCCCATCCAGGGATTTGAGTTCCGTTTGAGTCCATTTTAGTATGCCAAAAGAGTACATCAATACCAGCATGACCCACCCGTTGTAGGCAACCCTGCTTCCGCCTGATAAATACTTTTTTCAGGCGGCCAAAGTAGCGCTCCTTTAACGATTGCTTCACGACAACAGTATTGATGCCCAACGCTTCCGACATACCCATATACTTATTGGTCTCCGTTAAAGAAAAAGATCTAAGGTTTATGGATTCCGAGAGTTGAACTCCCTCGGACTCCACAATCTCCCCTCGCTTGACATACATGACCGCACATTTGTCCACACCAAATTCCATCCTGATGGCGCTACTGAAAGTTCCCGTTACCTTCAGTAGCTACTTCAGTTATTATGTGATTACCAATCGTAAAAACTAGAAAAAAGAACTTTTTGAAAATAGCAAACTGTAGTTCCTAAAGTGTAATCAGTTAAACAGCTGAGTGATTAAGACATGTTGTGACGACTTCATGATCTTAAAGCAGTAAGGCAGCGGCGCTTATATAGCTATAGTTAATGAAGATTTGCACTAATGTTCCATTCAGCGAAATTAATTTTCTTTAACTTGTTTTTGGGACATATCTCAAGAACCCCATTACCTACAACTTAACGGCCATATAACAAAATGGAGTACACACAATTACCTATTCAACGACGTATGTTACATCACTGTTGAGTAGGTAGACCAGGTTGCCCACTCTCCTTTCTTTAATAGATTTTCAACTTCATCGTTGTAGCATATGGTTCAAAGTTGATTGCGAAAATTTGAGTTTCGGGTAGCTTGATGTGCTGGCGTCTGTACAAACTTTAGAGAAAACTATGTATACTTCTACATGATTATAGTCTTAGTATAATTATGCGGTTCAATAATTGCTATTTTTGTAAAAGACAGCAGATTTTTATCATAATTTGGCCCGTCCAATGTCCATTAGTTTAAATGCTCTAACTTAGAGACATGTCGTTGACAGTCGTGTCGTGTGTGGCAGAAATTACACTAATAGAATTCTAAATCGAGTAACATTTTACTTTCCTCACTATTAGTCACATGATTACGGCACTAAATAAATAACACTCTATAGTTTATAATCTGTTAGTTTTGACATGTAAACTGACAAATGTCAATTTGATTTTTTTAGGCCGTTTTAGACTTGTATCTATTATTAACTAATAATACGTCTTTATTCTTCTTTGACTGATGAATATCATTTGCAATATAAATAAACTGTTGTAAATTACAAGAACTAATACCTCAGATACACATTTAAGTATATTCAATGATGTCTACAGATGAACCAACTGATTTAGACTGGATAAAGCTCCGAAATGAAATGGGACAGCACCAACATGTTGAAACAACAAGTGAAAAATTTTCGAGGAAATTTTACGAAAATCCTTTTGTTCCTATAGGTATGTCCGTCAAATCAATATGTATCCTGTTGTTTCATAAGTTTACAGTTTTTACGAATTGGAACTAACTTAAAAAACACAGAAATATCATTTATTATTTTGTATTAAAATAACTACCTACTTCTGCAAATGTTATTATAAAATTATTATTGACAAACCTGTGTTGTATACATAATATTATTAACTTGGTCTGAACGGTGATACTATTTTATCTTAGAATTTCACTTTAAATATAACTATGAAGTATGAACCAATTTCTTCTTTCTTCCTACCCACTCAATTACCCATTGAAATGCAAGCGCCCCTAAGACGACCCACTGACCAAGCTAACTGTTATGTGACTTATTATTATTTCAGGATGTCTGGCCACAGCAGGTGCACTATCTTATGGTCTTTGGAGCTTCAGAACAGGCCGTAAAAAGTTATCTCAACAAATGATGCGGCTTAGAATAGTTGCACAAGGATTCACAATCACTGCATTAGTTGTTGGTGTCATGATGACTACGGGAAAAAGTCTCACAAAGTAGATTCTAATACTCAAGCTTTTTTCGATTTTCCAATATGCAATAAGTTAATGGATATTAATGTAGAATTTTATTAAATAGAGTAATTTCATCCAAGATATGATTTTTTATTGGTTTTCTATGGTGGTGTTCACAACAATGTGATTAAATGATAAATCATGCTTGATAATTTTAGTTAAGTACTAGCTAACCCGCCACGACTTCATTCGCGTGGTATCCTACCCTACCCTACCCCTACCCTACCCTACCCCTACCCTACCCTACCCTACCCCTACCCTACCCTACCTTACCCCTACTCTTCCCCTACCCTACCCCACCCCTACCCTACCCCTACCCCTACCCTACCCCACCCCTACCCTACCCCTACCCCTACCCTACCCCTACCCCTACCCTACCCCTACCGACATTATAAGTATTATCACAAATCTTAGGTATGGGAGTATAGAAAATTGTTGTTTTTAGACTTTTTCAGGAAATTTAATTTTAGAATTAGCGAAATCGGTCCAACCGTTCTCGAGTTATGCGCTTACCAACACATTTTGCAATTCATTTTTATATTATAGATCATCTACTTTAGCATTATGTAGAGTTGGTGTTGTGTATTCTATTTATCTCACTATCCATTCAGCCTCAGATGGATATTGAACCGATCATTATCTAACCATGTCTATAATTAGTACAAAACAAAGTTGTTTATTGTTTCTGTCTGGTTGCTTAGTTCTTTAAAACCACTTGATGAATTTTAATGAATAACTCCCTAATTAAAACACCCGGTGATAGGTCATTGGAATGAAAGATCCTCAACTGCTTTTACGAACTTTACTACCCTATATCTATGGCCCAAATGGTCTCCTAGGTAGGCCCTTGAGCTCAGTATTGACAGCAAAAAAAACGGTAATTTAAAAAACTAAAAAACCCGACTGCTATTCTTTAAAAATCCCTAAAACAAGATAAATTGTAGCAGTCGGGGCCCATTCTAGAAATGGAGGATTAGTGAATTGAGAGCACATACCTATATTACATTGCAGATGGTCCCGAATGGGTCCCGACTGCTACAATTTATCTTGTTTTAGGGATTTTTAAAGAATAGCAGTCGGGTTTTTTAGTTTTTTAAATTACCGTTTTTTTTTTTATTTTTTTAGTGTTTTAAAAAAGAAATTAATATACCCAGTATCACTCTTACAGTAAATACGAATCTACCGACACCTCTCAAGCTAAAATCTATCGAGCCGTTCAGCCTGCAGAGCGAGCCAAACATTTGAATTTGGCGCCAAAAATCCGCCATTTTGTTTTTTTTTTTTTTATATACCCAGTGTCACTCTCACAGTAAATACGAATCTAACGACACCTCTCAAGCTAAAATCCATCGACCCGTTCAGCCTGCAGAGCGTGCCAAACAATTATACATACATACATACATACATACATACATACAAACATACCCTCGAAAAACATAACCCTCCTTCTGTCGCAGTCGGGTAAAAAGATGATCAAGCAATCCAGTTTCAGAAAATTTTAATTTTTCTGATGAATATTTCTTAAGTTTTTTTCCCCCTTTATATTTCTTAAGTTTTTTGCAAAAAGAATAGAGGATAGTGCCTAAACGAAACCGATAGATGGCACCATCATCACAAACAATTTTTACGATACCATAGCATTGATATCGTAAAAAAAAAATTGTTTTCATTACTTATTTCACGAGGAAATCGGAGAAAATATTTTGTTTTATTTTTGCTGCTATCGCCACAGTCAACTTGCAGGATGAACACAAACGCATTATTACAGAGAACAATTTATTACTTCTGTTTTATTTTTGATGGTCTGATGGGTCAACTTTACTTACCTTCACACTAACTTGAGTAGCCTATATATGTTAGTACTCTTCTTCACACTAGATGGCGTGCAATAAAAAAAAACTGTCAACTCTGCCGTTGGATCAATATAATTAATCTCAAAACGCTATTGTTCAAAGTAAAAGCAAATAAAAACGAATGCTGTCAAGCAGAAATACATTTTTGACAACTGTGTAGATTGACAACTCTGGGATTAAATCAACATCATTCATTTTTCATTCCTCTTCAGTTTTCATAATTTTGTTCTGTTCGATCGTCGTCATTCGTCGTCGAATTTTATTTTCATCGTTCATTGTTGTTGACGCTCTTCTGTATTCTAAACATTGTAAAATAATTAACATGTGTCTTGATCGTTTAATAAATACAATAAGATGACGATGACCATAATGTGACATAATTTTATGAGATCCTTCTCAAAAATATTGGATATTGATAAAATTACTAAAAACATGAATGGGTTTATTGCAGTCCACTGTGGTAAATATTTTTTTAGTTTGTTTCAACGATGTGTTGGAACAATATAAAAAACTTTGCTCTTGGTAATAAGGCTAGAGAATAAAATAAACTAATTTCCAGGGGCTGGTTATCACAGTGATTCATTGAAAAAGGAATATCAGAAAACTTGCTTCTTAGCATGTAGAAAAGCCGCTGAAGCACTCCAGCAGGGTGGGAACGCCGTAGATGCTGTGGAAAAGGCCATAATTGGTATGTACTTTGTATTGATTTTTCTTCAGTTTGTTTTTTCATTCAGTCTACACTCAACTTGCCATACTTTGTAACCATACCAAGAAAAAAAGGATACACAAATCCATAGAAACAAAAAATGTAAGCAATTAGTAACTACTTTTTTTATATTTTCAGAACTGGAGAATAGTCCATTAACAAATGCTGGGTATGGATCAAACCTAAGTTGGAATGGCTTTGTAGAATGTGATGCCTCACTCATGAATGGGCAAACACTGCATTTTGGTGCTTGCGGTGCTGTATCAAATGTTTGGAATCCTATCACATTAGCCAAACAACTGTGTGTTAAACAATGTGATAATTTATCTCTTGGTCGAGTTCCTCCTTGCATACTGACAGGACATGGGGCAAGGTCTTGGGCAGAACGAATGGGCATAGAAATTGTGGATGACCACAAAATGGTTTCAGCCCGTGCATTTCGCAATTATAAACATTGTAAAAGAAAGCTAAAACGTTACTCAATACAAAATGATGTTAAATTTAGCCCCTTAGACACAGTTGGGGCCATTTGTGTGGATTCTAATGGTGTGGTGGCTTCTGGCGCAAGTTCTGGTGGTGTTTCTCTGAAACATGAAGGAAGAGTAGGTCAGGCAGCATCATTTGGAAGTGGTGTTTGGGCAGTGATGAGCAGAGATGGTAAGAAACCCTCAGTGGCTGCCTGTACCTCAGGATGTGGAGAACATTTGATCAGGACACAACTAGCTAAGAATTCTGCAGAAAGTTTACTTGAGTCTTCCCCAGTTCTAGGCCTTGATAAATGTTTAAAAGACAATTTCTTAGAGTCACCATTTTTATGGGATGTTCCTGAAAGACTGGGTGGCACTTTAGCTTTGAAGTTTGATTCAATAAATGGAGAGGGTGAACTACTTTGGGGACACACTACTAAAACCATGTGTATTGGATATATGTCTACTGAAAATGATAGACCCAAGGTACCATGCATCACTCTTTACTGTTTTTTTGCGTATATTACATTTTTAAGTGTCTCTAGTGTAATTTTTTTAAACAATTATTTGTTTCAGTGTGTCATATCTTACCTGCCTCAAAAAGTTGAGCCTGGAAGGAAGGCAGTTGTATCTGGACAGTCATTTAAAGTATCTATGCAGTCCTGCCCTGTGTTCAAATGGGAGGTGAAGGCTGAGCCCAGCTGTAACGGATCTCTTTAGTTTAATATAGCAAATAATTAGATGTAAGCAATAAATAATTGTAAAGTGCAGTTGGAAAATAAAGTTCATAGTGTAACTTACTTTTTTATTTTACAGTTACTTGCAATTTTTTGTGAATAAAATTCTTGCATTGCACTACTTATAGTTGCAGACTGGTTACCCTGGCAGATCTGAAATTAAACTTCTGAACTTTGTCTGTTCTATTACGTCAGAGAATCACATCTTGCATGCTTTATACAGTCGGCAATTAAATTTATTTCAAATCCTTATTATTGAACACAACATCAAAGGAAATAAAAACGAAATGAGTCTAAAATTAAGATAAAATGAAATCTTATGTAGTTACTCATAGAGTACATTATATATGTAGGTAGTTACTGCCTAAAATTCGGAATAACTAAATTTTGTTATTTCGTGTCTATTTAAATGACATGTAAAAGTAACATTGTTATTCGAATTTTGTTCCTGACCGAACTTTCGCATTACCTTTGTTATAGTGTTTGTTGTAAAGTAAGATAGGACTCGCTAAAATGCGAGATGTAGATTCCTGTTAAAAGCAGAAAACATAATTAACAAAATAGATCGAATCGAAGTGACACCTAAGTTCAGCATATCTATTTTGTAATGTTATTCTTGTTTTAAAGCTGATTAGGTTTCTAAAAGTCAATTTGTAGTCCTCATATTCTTCTAGCTGAATATTTTTGACGTTCTTACTTGGGTGTGTATGGGTCTGGGAGTACCTTCTGTACTGTTTACATTAAAAAAAAACACGCAAAGTTTATTAAAGAACTGTATTCGAGAAGTTATAAATGTGTGCTAAATATAAATTCGGTGAGAGGCATTTATTAAGTACCTATATAATAATTATATTACAAATTAATTACATTAAAAAAAGGGAGTTAAAATAACAAAATCATTTTATTTTCATGGGAATAGATATTCGGTACATGTTTAAAATTTCATATGCAGAATTGAGAATACATTAGAATCCACAGCTCATCCACATTGGAAATGAGTACTTTTTACTACAATCAAATTAATTAATATTATCTCGGAATAAAATAATACATTTCAAACATATTTCCGTAATGCGTTAATTATTCACATCGTAAATAAAGAGCACCATTTATAGTACCAATTAACAATTTAACAAATAAGATGTAGCCGACTGCTAAACGTTTGACGGACCGCTCGACAAATTAACATTATAGGCATAAAAAGGCACTATTCTACGAACAATATTGTACTCGTTTTCTTTTAAAAAAAGCATCAATTCGGTAAAACTGAGCACAAATTACATGATAAATGCAGATCCAGTAATGTTCTTTAATATCAATATTAAATTTTGTTCATATCTATCAGTTGGGTAAAAATGTCACCAACCAAGTGCGAGATTAGTCTAAAAATAATAATAATAAACTTATACTAGTTCTGATCGCTATCTAACACAATGCTAACATTTCTGTATTACGTTCATTTGTACTAGAGCAAAATATATGATGAAAAGCTAATGTCGCTTTATATCATATTACTGTAATAATATTCCATTGCTGTACTAATAAATAGAAAACAATGGAGGTATGCAAAATACATACATTAGTTACTTCTTAATTTTAAAAGAAACATACACATTAAAAAGTAACGTGTTTGTACATATGCTGTAGGTATATTATGCTTAATAGTTCATTAAAAATAAATTTTAATACTTATACACTGAAAAACGAAAATGCTGTATTATTTAATATCAGTTGTCACAGTATCACTGGCAAGGATAAATTATCTCTAAAGAAACATCACAAAGTGTGCCGATCAAATTATGTATTAAACTTATATTTACAATAAAAAATATTTATATAAGATGGATAGCCTCAAAATATGTTCGAGTATTAATCTCAAATAATAAGTAAGTAGTAAATAAAATTGATATAATCTAACATAAATCATTTGGTCCTGTAAATAAAATTGATCATACATTTTCATAATTACATTCAATCTTTACATTTTGTTTAACCGGAATTTAATAGTGGAATGATTTGATTACATCGCGTAGCCCTCCTAAAGTCTGATCTAGCTAGCCTCCGTATCACCCACCTACTGCTAGGCGTCAAAATAATGTATCACCGAGAGTGAATCGAAAATGCATAAAATAAAATAAAAATGTATTGTTTTTTGTATATATCATAAGTAAGTGTATATGTCACCGGAAAATAACAAGATCCGTAAGTTTATCAATTTACTAGGAAGTTTATAAACTTTCGTAAGATTCTAAACGGGAGATAAATTGTAATATTTTACGTCCACATTTTCGTAAATTGATAAACTTACTGAACTCACTCGTAAAATAATAAGTAAGCAGTAACCAAACGCTACGCGCGATCTGATTGGTTGGCTGTCACGTGTCACTTCTCCTTCCTCCTATGGACACAAGCATTGCCACTATGAACATTGACCAATCAGAGAGCAGTGTGTTATTTTACGTATTTCAAAGATCGTATATTTAAAAGAGTTTCTGTGATTGGTCGAACCATATAAAATCGTACGAATAGATATTCGTTAGTTTATAAATTTACCGCATGACGTCGGAAATTGATAAATTTACGAAAATGTGGACGTAAAATATTACAATTTATCTCCCGTTTAGAATCTTACGAAAGTTTATAAACTTCCTAGTAAATTGATAAACTTACGGATCTTGTTATTTTCCGGTGACATATATATCATAAGAATATATCATAGGTAGTAGCTACCATCTAATAAAAAGTCCATCCATCACAAATTAAGTTTGTACTTAATTTTTACACAACATCAAGCCTTTCCCCAGAAGGATTAGGCATCATTATTTACTAAGTTTTCAACCCAAAATATAGAAACTGCCAGAAAGTGTTAGTAAATTAATTGAAACCTACTCATCTACTATTAAATACTAGTTTATTGTTTTACACTTAGTTATTTACGTACCATGTAGTACAATATTCACTGGTTTACATGTCACAAACGATTACGTTACAGGTCTTTAAAGCTTAAAGGAAATTTATTGTCACCCATATCAACAAATTAAATGCCAACTAATACTGCTTTTACAATAAAATAAAAAAGAAGTTTATCACAACATTATCAAATCATTGCCAATTTGTCATAAGTTTAAATGTTTCATTACTCCAACCACACTATCATCTCGAATATCGTAAAATTCGAAATACAAGGCATCTCATCAGTCTGTAGTACATTCCACGCGTTCATCCTAATATAGTTAGTAAACATTTTAAAAATACATCATACACATCCATATTCGTACCAAATCGCAGATTCTTTAGAGTTATCTGTTTTTTCGTTTCGATTTAATGACCTCCTGTCACTTCTCAGGTCATCTCTTTCAGTTAAGCTCTCTTCGACTGCTGACCTGGAGTGTTCAGACATGGAACGTTGAAGGTCTGCGGGCGGTCTATCGTTCATGCTTTGACAGGCACCGTCACCGATGACGGTAGATATTCGGTTGTATACCAAGTAAGTAGGTGGAGTTTCTTTAATGGGAGTACTTTGTGGCTTACTGTTTATGTTGGCACTGGGATCGTCATCAGCCACGTACACCGTGCGTCGAGTACCGGCTGTGCCAAAAGGCGTTGGTGTTGATGCTGGAAAAATATATTCAAGTGATAAGTTCAAGCGTCATTTTTAGGTAAATATTTATTATCAGACATAAAAATACTAAGATATGATTTGACAAAATTGAATATAATAAGCAATTTTAAATGTACCTGCTGGTAGTCCCGTATCTAATCCTTGCCCTTCTATGCCTTGGAAGCTGTTTCTGTGTGACGGAGGCACTGCCTTATGCGGTCGCCTTCTCAGCGATGCTCTTATAAGCGCGTCGTCGCCTCCACCACTGTGTATCGATGTTCCAGAAAGCCTTCGCACAAAGTTACTTTCACTGTTCAATCTAGTTGAATCCAGGCTTGGTATTGAACCACTTATGTCAATATTATCAGATTTTTTTAGAAGTTTTTCATCAAATCTTCTTGTAAAACTTGAGTCTATACTATGCCTTGGCGATTCTGCACTTGGATTAGACGAACCTTGATCTTGGTCAGAGGTTTTAGTCATTTTTTCCAATTCCTGGCTGCCCGGATCTGATTCACCGGATTCTGATCCAGCCAAGGTTAGTTGAGATTTTGATCGACTCGCGTCTTCAATTCGTTTATTGTTTCTAGTGGGTACTTTATTAATCAAATCTGTACCAGCTTTACGGACCCTCTTTACAAATGACGCACCAAAGCCTCGTCTTTTCGTTGTGCAATTATCTAATTTCTTATAATGTTCCATAATTTTCTCTTCTAATTTCTCTTTCTGACGGCACAACGCATTTACCTTGTCAGCAAACATCTTTTCTTCTTCATGATAATGCTGTTTATCTTTTAGTGAATGAGCAAGCAGTTCATGGTATTGAGTCAAAAGTTGTGATACATGATCCATCAAAGAGCGCCTGTCAGCATCTAAACTCTTATTCATTTGTATTAACATTTCACAATGTTGATTGGTCTTATTAATTTCTAACTCCATGCTCGTAATAATTTCAACTTTTGTATTTATTTCACCAGAAATTTCTGTATTCCTTAGTTTCAGTTGTGTAACTTCGCTTCTCAGATTTCTGTATTCTTCTTGCATATTTCTGTATTCGTTTTTCAGTCTATCACTCGCTGTGAACAGGTTCCTAAAGTCATCCTTTAATTTGGAATGTTCTGCTCTAAGATTAACTAGATTCCTGGATTCAATTTTCAAACTTTCTCTTTCAACTTCGAATTCTGATACCTTTTTCTCAAAATGCGCCAACTTTTCTTTAAGTTCCCGATTTTCAAGTTTTAAATCTCGTAAAGTGGTTTTAACAGGCTCTCTCTCACTGAGTAATGTTTCATATTCAGTGTTCAATTGTTCATGTAGTGTTTGTAGGGCAACTTGGTCTCTCAGCAGGTTGTCTTGTTTATCTTTTAAAACTTCTAATTGTTTGATAATTTCTTCCTTTTCGGCGGCAAGTTGACTATTAGCAAGTTGTAATGTCATTTGTTGAGATATCAAAGAACCATTTTGAGAGTTCAAAGTTGCAATGTTGACTTGCAGTTTAGCATTTTCAGCTTGACTGTTTTCTAGAGAAGCTTGTAGTGCCGTTAGATCCGAAGTGAGCTGTTCAATTTGAGGGTTTACTAAACTGTCGTCACTGTTCATGTTGTCAGTATCATGATTACAGTCACATGGGACCAGCTTCATTAAGTTCGCCTTAGCAGCAATTTCTGATATTAATCCTTCATGATCCACATTTGTGATCACTTTTTCCAACAAATCTTCTATACTCACATCTCTATTTAAAATGTCAGATGCATTGATGCCTAGTTTGTCCATACAATTCCTAAGTTTATCAAAATTAACCTTTTCTGTAATAAGGTCTTTTTGCAGAGTTTGAATAGTTTCAGAATCTACTTTCTTTTGTGATTTAAGCTCTTGAGTCTTTTGTTCCAAATCTTGGATTTTGCTAGTTATAGTGTGGCTTATTTCAAGTTCTCTTGCTAACCTTTCTAGTTCCTTCTTCTTGAGTTCAATTTCAGTAGTAAGTTTATCTAGAGAGACATCTTTTTCCTCAACTGCCTCTCTCAATTTGTTCACTTCTCTCTGCAAATTGTGTGTGTCTCTTTCACTGTATGTTAGTTTCGTTTTTAATTCCTCAGTTAGAATGATAAGACCAGTCACCTTATCAGCTTCAGGCTTAACAAGGTTGAGTTCTTTCGTCCTGGCATCTAAGGACTTTTCCAATTCGTCAGCTCTTCTTTGAATAGAGTCACATAACATTTGAATTCTTTGTTTATCTTTGGTTATAGATTCTAAATGTTTTTCGAAATCTTGTAATTTGTTTTTCTCTGAATCTCTATCAATTGCTTGACGATCTATAAACGTCTTCTGGCTGTCGAAAGAATCTTGTAACTTTCTATTTTCTTCTAAAGCATTTCGGAACACTTCTTCCAGTTCTGAGTTTTGTAGCATAACTCTGTTACAATTTTCCTGAAGCTGCTCACATTTCAAAGATAATTTTTTCTTTTCTTTTTCTAGCTCTAATATTTTGTCACTACTCTCCAATAATGATTGCTCTCTTAAGCTGTCTATAGTTGACAACAATCTTTTATTTTCAAGTTCGAGCTTTAAAGCCCTTGCCTGAGCATTGCTTGTCAATTGTTCCGATAAGCTGTTCTCGCCAGATTCCAGTGTGCTTTCGCCTTCGTTGTCGGTATCCAAATTACTATTGTTGCTCTCACTTAATACTGACTTTGTAATGTATTGCAGATGGTTATTTTCTTCAATAAGCTCTTGGATCTTTTGTTGGTCTGCATCTCTTTCCTTTAAATAATAGTAATATTAATTTTTCTCTTTTGGGTCTTGACTACATACATAGATATTTTTGTTTAACTTACCAATGCTATATCATTAGCCTCCCTCTTCAATTTTATCATGGCCGCCTCCAAAGTAAGACATTGTTCAGCGCGTTTCCTTGCTCTTTGTAGCTGTTCTTCTAAAGCGTCTCTTGTTTCCATTAAAGCTTTATTATCTTCGCGAAGTTCTGTAACTCTAGTTTTATAGTATTCCGCGTCCGCAAGGCGATCACGGTAACGTTGGATTTCTTGTTCTAGCCTACGAACGGAAAGACAGATTTCACTTATTTTACTTAATTAAAACAAATAACAATACATACATACCATCACGCATGTATTCCACGAAAGGTTAGGCAGAGGTGTAACCAATGTATACCCACAGTTCGCCGGTATGTTTAGGTCCCATGTAATAGGAAAAACAATACAACAAAAAAAACAACAAAAACAAAACAAAACAATTTATCAATACAAATAACAAATAATGCATTATATCATACCTGTCGCATCGCTCAGCCTTTTCTCTAAGAGCATCAACTTCGTCTCTATAGCCGGTAGATTTCCTGGCTTCATTGAACCACTCCTGGCTGTCGGAGCGTAACTTTCCCAACACTAGCTTTGTGTGTTCCAGTTCTTCGCGACATTCCGATAATTGTTCAGATTTTTCTTCCCTAAAATATCACAATAGGCGCATTCAATATTACCCAAAAATGCAAAAGGTAATCAGAAAAGAGTTTTTGCAGCTTTTGTCAGCAAAAACATTTGTGAACTCGTATATGTTTTACCAAAATTTAATATATAAAATACCCACAATTCTTGTCTCTGCTTCCTAAGTCGGGCTTTCCAATCTGCTAGCTCCACAGCAAGATGTTGACTATCGCCATTATTTTGATTAACATTTTGCGTTGATCTATTCTTTCCATTTTTGTTTTCATTGTCATTCTCACACAAACCTTCGTGAAGAACTAAGGAAGCCCAATTTTGTAAATAGTGATCGCGTTCTTTGGCCAGCCTTCGCATGTGATTGAACATTGTAGGCGATTGGAAAAGATCAATAGCATCGGGCGTCAATACAACTGTTTGCATGTCTGTAACCTTTACAAAATTGCTTGGTTATTACTAGTTTTCTTAAAAATATCACATAATAATTATGTGCACATCATCATATTATAATAAATACATTGTTAGAGGATTAATTGCAGACTAACATACATAAGATTGGGCAACATTTATATTCATAAATATTAGCTGATATAACAGACAGCTTTTATTTAAGTTTGTCATAATTGGTCAATTAACTAAATAAAAATCAAATATAATGGCATAATTTTGCAAGAAACTGCAGGAAACCATCAAACAAAACAGACAAGTATTGCAAAGCTATTAGCTAGCTCAGTAACTCTTGCAACATTTGACTACCAGTTAGCAATGTAATGTCACAGGTTTGTGAAGGACATCCTGCTTCACAGTTTGTTGTGACATCTGTTGACCGTACATATGTCAATGTATTTATTTACTTATTTCTTGGTATCAAGTAACACCAATTTTTAAAGTTATCTTATCTTCAAAAATAACAACACAAAGTGTGTAAGCTTGTGCTTTTAAAAGACAATTGTTAGTCAAGTCACGCTTGACTGATTTATTTATCAGTTGTGTTGTGACTGAGACATGCCTGCTTATGTAAGTGTGAACACTTCCTCATTCATAAATAGATGACTATCTATAAACAAGCCTCCATATTTTATACTTCAATGGAGCCTCAAAGCAACTTCAAAGCAGCCTTGGAAACTCAATGCAAATGAGTACCAAATTTAAAAGAATCACATTGAATTTGTTTGTTTTAATTAATGATTAGTAAACAACAATACTTTATAATACCTGTTTGATGCATTCGACAATGTTATGCTGCAGATCAACATTAAGTTCCTTGATCCTTGTGATGAATAGTTCCTTATTGGGACATTGCACTGCCGCACCAAGGAGGAGCAAGATCAACAGCTTCATGGTTTCCAAACCCTCCCTTGATTCTGGTGACTTTCCAAGGCATATGCACTCAGGAACCACCAGAAGCGTCATGCCCAGTTCCTCCTCATACAAGCTCTTCACATTTTTGATGATCGCATCAAAGTTCTTCACTCTACCTAATATCAGGGCTTGGTCTTCTAACCCGGCTAGTTTTGTGATGTGACATGATGGTTCTGGGTCTATCTGAAGGTAGACTTGATGTAGAATGTCTCCATTGAACAGAGATGAATACTCTGTGATGACGTCTGGATTTGGTAAACATGATTTTAGCTGCAAATTAAAGTTTAGTTTAAAGTCTTAATATTATATTAGTTATTTGAAAATATACTCCTAATTTTTTGCTGTATACTTTTAAATGGGTGATAAGGTTTTATATTATTATGAAATTGCTTCAAAACAAAAAAGAAAGTTCAATTAATTAGGTTCAAGATCAATTATGTGCTATAGGGCTCATCAAGACATTATGTGAAGAATTTCTCTTTGTTGTTATGATGTGTATTGTTGATTCAATGGTAACACACACCAACAATGGATCAATGAACATGTGTGGGAACATCTGTAATATTTATGCAGTACATAGATATTGAACACAACTCTCTTTTATCATAGCACATCATATCTTTATTTATTTAAGAAACCCCTCAGGAGAATCACTTTCATATTTTTTTATAAACAAAAATTTAATTATGAATGGAATCTTTCAAATTGCTTTCTTGCTGGCTATTTTTATGACAAACATTAGGATGTCTATTTATAGCTTCCGTTTGTTGAGTCTTTGTAATTACTATAGATTTGGTAACAGCTGGAAGGATGTAGTTATAAAATAATGGCTAAACCATATTAAATTAAGTGAGTAGTGAAATAACTACATAATATAACGACCATCCGTTACAAAACAACTTGATCACTCGAGTATGACAACAGAGAAAACGATAACTATAATATTCTCTCACCCATTTAGTGAGGACCTAAAAATAAATAATGACTAGAACATGCAAAAATGACAAAATACCACATTCATTCATACGGAACGACTGGTTAAATCCATCTCACGCTTCATTTTTACGCGCACAGTAATAATAAAAACAGAGGCACGAATCGTTGTGCACTCACCCACGAAACTAGAGGCCCGTTCAAGAACTCGTCGATTTCGGTACCAGACGCGGCCATCCTTGCCATGCGTTAGGATGAACGGAACCTACTCCTCTGTGTTTGTCCGGCACGCATTGCATCGAAGCAGTGCTCAATATTCAATATTACATATTACAAGCAGCAATTTCACTTAACATCTGCAGAAAATGAGATAAATCCGTACTACTTTGTACCACTCACTTGTTCTACAATCAAGTTGACATTTGTGTTTGAGTGACGTTCGTTCGTTCGATTATGTTGCACAGATTAAATATGTGTTTCAAGTCATAATTAGTCGATTTTTTAGTAAATCAGGCAAGTCACAGATCTATAAAGTTAGAAGTAGTTACAACTTCCTGAAAACTGAAAAGACCTTCAATCCAATATTTCAATAATTTACCGTTATATGTCAATGTCAGATGACAAAACATTATTCGCCTTATCAAGTTGTCAATGTCATTTTCAGTCGATTGGCTGGATTTTCAAGTTTCATTATTTCAGATTAACTTGCTTGGTTGAGACTTGTGTATCTCTACGTAAATGATATACAATATATTATATGAACCATAATTATTATGTACTGCAATACATTTAATATACTAGTATAGTTATAGAGCACAAATTCTTAAACCATGTTTAATAAATCATCTTTGAATAAAGTTAAATTTCAAGATCAACAATTAGACGACTATGTTCTCGAGGTAAAAATCTATCGTATTGTTCGTTTTGGTTCATCAGATTTTTTTCTTAATTAAAGTATGTGCTGAGCCTTCAATTTATACAGAAATAATAAGAACTGTCAAATATTTTGATTTTAATTGACTCGCACCATTTCACCAATCCTTGTTTCAGAACTCAGTGTTGAAAAGTAAGCTACAGAGTAAGATTAATGCTCTATCTATTATGAGCAGAGAGTTGGACAAATGCAGCATGGAAAGAGACAGGTTCAAAGTTCTGGTAGAACAGTTAATGTGTAAGAAGACAGTTCCTATGAAATCTAGTCCAGGTGCTAACAACATTGCATATAGACTAACACCTACTAACACAATCAGTGGTGGAGAAATGCTTGCTAAAACACAGGACCATAACAATATGCTGAAATTAGAGGTAATCATAATTATGAAACTAGATTTTAAAGCTTCATTATGATTTTTTCTATGGGTCCCTATTTTTTAACTACTAAATTATGACTATAGCAACCAGGCATAACATAGCTTCATATTAGCAAAAGAATTTTCAGGTCATTTTGAAGTGGTCTTACAGTTATCATCAGGCAGGAGCTTACTGTTGCTGGTATTGGGGCTATCACCAACCATTTATAAATAAAACTTCATCTACTACTCATGTTGATTGTTCCCTTTTAAGGTGGAAACTCTCAGAAGTAAATTAGAGGAAGCTACAGGTGACATCATAGCTCTGAAAAAACAGTTGCAGAAAAGAGAAAATCTCACTGATGAAGTCAATGGAAGTAAAAAGTTGTCTACTATATTCAGCTATTCTCATAAAGATTATGAGCAATTGGTGAATGAACTTGAAAAGAATCAAAAGAAGGTTAGTGAAGTTATAGTTATGAATACATGGTATGGTCAGCAACAAAATTCAATTTACAATGTTACTTTTGCTTGTCATTTAAAAAGACATACAATAAGACAATTCGCTGCTATTCAAAATTTTAGGCAATACCTTATTTTATCTTAATTTTAGATCCAATTCGTAATTTTTTTGATATTGTGCTGGATAATAAGGATTTTGAAATCTGAAATGTTAATCTACTTTTGTTGCCAACTGTACCAGGGTGTAATTAAGAATCAGGATCCTAAAATATTACTTTGTTGGTTTTTTATCAGTTTTGCTTGATAGCCAAGTAATGGGTCTTAAAAAAAAAGCAACATTTAATTGGTCTATGTTTCCTTGTCCTGGGAGCAGATTTTTCATGCCAAACTTTCTTTTTTCCAGTACCAACAAATCCAGTTAGACTATAGAGCAACACTAGATGAAAAAGAGGAATTAGTTTCTGACAGAGATTACTACAAGAATAAAGTTCAGAGGTTGAGTCATCAAGTCAGTTATATTTTATCAAACAGGGCCAAACTTCAAGATAGTAATGAAATAGACCCACCAAAACCCATAGTAGATATTGATGCTCTAGTCACTGAAAATAAATACCTTCATGAAAGAATAACACAGCTTCAAGTGGAAAAGGAAATTGTAAAACGAACACTGACCAAATATAAGGTTTTATGCTTTTAACAATATTTTTGTTCATTTATCAGTATGTACAGGAAGTAACAGTAGATAAGCATGTAAATTTTATTGTTTTTCAGACGTTGCTTGACAACAGAAATAAAAACTATTCAAACTACATGAAAAAAGGTTTTGCAGATGTCATGACACAAAAGCAAGGTATGTTATCTTTCTTCCTATTCAAGAGGGTCAGTTCATACCGAGACGAAACGCGACGCTGCGCGCACTTTTTAAAGTTATATTTCGAGTCGCTCTATCAAAAGGTACGCGCATCTTCGCGTCCCGGTGTGAATTGACCCTTAGTGTGAGTTGATTTTAATGTTCAATGGTATAAGGTTGTAAATATTTGTTTTGCTTTTTTGTTTATATTTATGTTCTGTGTGTAATTTGTTTTTTTACAGTAAGAGAGTTCCTGGAAAATATTAATTCGAAAGCGGGGCTGAAGCAGGGTTCGGCAGCTGAACTAAGATCTCTATGTCTTGGCCTGTTTGAAGCACTTAATGATAAGTCTATCGCCCTTCAACATCAAAGGAAGACTAATCAGTACGTGAATTACAAAGACTACAGAAAATTTGTAAATGATGGTCATTGGTACAAATTATATAAAATGAATAACAATTTATTCATCTGTTATCTCTCATCCCATATCCATAAATAGTTTTAAATATCCGTTGCCCTAAAGAATTATCTCAATTTTCTGGGATACAGATAAATATAATAATTAAATATTCAATGCTCCATAATAACAATAAGAACTTACATTTTTTTTTCAGAATTCTAGCCAACAGAATAACAGAGCTAGAAAAAACATTAGAAAGTTGGTGCAATGGTCAGAAATACATTCCAATATTTCCTTCTCAAATGTTGTTAGACGAGTTTCTCATAGATTCTGGGTCAGTTAAGTCAAGTGACTCAAAAGAGCAACAGTTGAAGTCTCAAGACAGTTCAGATAATAATAGAAGCAAGTATTCCGATAGTGATGATGATATGAACAAGGAGAACAGTGATGGATCGTCCACAGATCTGAGAAAGGCTTATGATGATGAGGATGATGAGTGCCAAGTGTCCAACGGTGAACACAGAAGCATGTCTAAAACAGTTCTGCCTAAAGACTTGCAGGACTTAGTAAAGGAAGCTCTTGCTGAACTAAAACCTTCAGACTAATGTAAAAGATTAAGTTAAATAATCGCTGCTTAAAAGTACAATTATCTGATAAATGTATTATTATTTTTTGTTTGTATTTCATTATTTGTGATAGTCACTGTACCAAAGAAACTTTGTTTAAATGCAATTCTAGTCTATTCAAAGCAATTATCTAGTCTATGTTACTTATTGATGTATGTTTAACTAATTGTTATTGCGATTTTACGTCAAATTATATAATTATACAATATATTGAGGGTTTTTTTATTTGAGGTTAAAAAAAGCAGCTACTTGATTCACAAAAATAATTTATTAAAGTAACATTATCTATATCATATATTCCATTTTAAAAAGCTCTTTCCATACATATTTCATAATAATAGTTATTACTTTCAAATTTACTTAATTTCATAAACGTTAATGATAGTTCTGTTACATATAACTAGTAACCAAAAGCATTTTGATTTAAAAAATAGTAATATGTAAGTATAGTAACTTCTAAAAATACATGGCCATTAATATAAATAGGTACACTAAGCATTTAAAACATAACATGAACACAAAAATAACTTTCAATTAAATAATACATAGATGTAAAATGAACAATATGTTTGCATTACAGACCTCTCAATGAGACATGCTTTTACAGTACTCTTGAGAGATATGGGCCCACTTTCACCACAAATCACTAAACAAATTTAGAGGTAAAAGTAATTAAATTATCATTCTGTCTCTGTCACCTCCTAAGAATGTGACAGAGATGCAATGAAGTTCTAAATACGTTTAGGCACTAAATGTATTTAGTGATTGTGGTGGAAGTGGGTCCTAATAGTATTCTTTATCGTTATTCTCGTACCAAAATAGCAAAAATACATAACCTTCCTTCTGGCGCAGTCAGGTAAAAAGGAACCTGTAAGGAACGATTTCGCGAATCACTCACAGTTGCTTATTTCGGCAACTAATAAACCTATTAACTTGACATTTGGAATGGTTTTAAATAATGCCTTTTCCACTTACATAGCAAGTGAAAGAATAAAAACAAAATATTGCAAAAAAGAACCAAAATGGGTGGGTGAGTTTTCAAACCCAGAAATTCCTATAAACTGCCGCCAACGTTATTACGGAAGAAGCAAAGCGAATTATTGGAGCACCTCAGCTTTTTAGAAATTTACAAAAACAAGTTGTATTTAGAAAATCGGTTTGCACTTTGCCAGTTTATTTTTATTGTTTCACTCGTGAGTATATATAATGGGGCGTAGTTATAAGGGTAATAAAAAACTAAAGATAACGCTAGCGATTAGGTAACAATCAAAAAGGTTATGAATATTGTACCTTACATAATATTCGGCAATAAAATAAAGGTATACCTTACAAAACAATATTTAAAGACTAACTTAAGATATTTAAGTGACAGAAAAAAGTACAATAGTTATTGTCGATAAGATTATTGACTGAAATAATTTATATCCATTAATTTATCATGTAACCACTGGAATTTATTAGACTAATTAGAGTGAAACATAATGTATCTGCGAAATCGCTTGTTATCGATACAATTAACTTAAATTATTTTACGGATCATCCATACTTGATTTTTAAACGATAAGATATTCTATTAAAAATAAATACATAACTGATAATATAGCATTTGTTTAATGCGGTAATTAATTATAATCTATATAATCATAAGTACATGATAACTGAAAATAAACTATCTTTTAGCCATTACTTTTAGATGTCTAGGCTTAAATTATGTAAGAAGTATCTAATGTGATAAATAAGAAAATTAGTCATAGCTATAATAAGGAAACAAAGACCATTTAACATTTAATCTCTTTGTATGGGAACTATAATAAACTGATTCTGAAACTTATTACTATTGGTTTAAAGTATAAATTATTGGCTCATCAGTGCGCTTTAGACTATAGCCAGATTTTTAATAATTCAGACACAACATCAGAGGTACATATGGTCTATTAGGCGCTAGATGTTGGGGCGCGTAAGGTCAATCTATCCACAAATATAAATAGGGTTAGAGTCTTCCGAGCCCGGACACGGGGTATCCAGTCCCACGACTCCTGTCGAGAACGTAAATTGTATTTTGTTGCACACGAAAGAGAACTCTAATTCGGACTCAACAGAGACCAGAATGACCCGGATCTCCGTGGATAGTTTTAAAAATACAACTGAATCTCGCGCCATACTTATGTGAGTCAGTATTTTCAAGAAATGCTAGTGTAATGCTCAAGGGCTGCCGCAGTATGGTGGTGCAGCGCCGAGTTGTCGCTACGTTGTCTCGCGGCTAGAACTAAACGCGATAGGAGCGGACGATGGTCTCTCTCTGAATATCGCTCGTACGATTCCAAACCTTCTTGCAGCTTCAGAATTAAGCTGTCGTAGTTCTTTCTGACTACTTCTAGAATCTGTAAAGAAAAAACAAAAATAGTAAGTGATATTTTCTGTATTTTTATTATTTACAATCTTTGCCCCACACTAGGAATTTAATGTATATTTTGGGTGCGTTAACAAACATAAACTTACATACACAGACAACCAGACCCAACACAACTACATGTAGCCTATAAAATAATTGTTCCATATGAGAATCGAACTCGCGTCTCGCAGCAGCAGTCAATCGCTCAACCACTAGGCTAACCGTGTTTTGAAAGTGTAACTAGGTATGTCAACAGGTAGGCATTTCAATTGCAACTGGAAGTAGTGAACAAATTGGTACTGACCTGATCTTCAGTGGGTGTAGAAAGGTTTTGCGAAGCTAGCCAGGCTTCAATTTTTGGCGAAAAGTGTTGGATGATAGCGCGAACATTCACCAGACAATTAGCTAGGCGCAATGCTTCTGCTTTAAATTCACCATCACTGGTTGAATACCGTAAAGCTATAAAAAAAACATAAAAATAAATTATCAAGGGAACTCTATTTAATTTCGTAAAAAACGTTTTAGTTTTAAAAATCTTACCCATATAGAAAAGATTGTCGAATACTTGATGCATCCGAATCAGTTCGTAATATAGTTGGTCATAAGATGCAGGAGTTGGCAGGAACGTATCGCCAAATGTAATGAAAAGATTGAAAATGTTCACGACCTAGAAACAAAATGCATAAAACAATGACCGGTAAAAGGGACACCTTAAGGAAAATTAAAAAAAAAAAAACATTTGAAAAATACTGCTGTTCTGTAATATTATAAATGCGAAAATTTGTGAGGATGGATGGATATTTGTGACTCTTTCACACTTAAACGGCTGAACGGATCTGGATGAAATAGATTGAATTGAGATTCTGGATGTTTAGTTTTTAGATTTTTGAATTTGAATTCCTATTTTGGCACTGAGATACTCGTAGATTGAGACGAAAAATGTACGCATCATGTGGGATAGTGAATTTTATAAGCAGCGTAAAAATAAATAGGGAACAGTGAACACACCTGTTGTGCCATGATAAAAATGTTATGTCTCCTTAACAAGGTACTTTCGTTGGTGACTAAGAACTTCAACAGAGCAATGAGTGCTGCCCATAACGGTCGCCAGTCCCTAGCAAGTCTTACACGACACCGCTTCTGGTAGCTTAGCAACCGGAGCAATACTCCCACGCATAACTGATACAGTTCCCCAGGGAATTTCTTTAGTAGATGGCACATTATAAATTCGACGAGAAGATCTGAAATAAATTTAAAAAATGTAGGTAAATATTACCATTTTTTAAGTATTTTATGATTGTACTAGGTGAGAATATACCTATCAAGGTAGATGCAAGAGGCTGCGATGGCGGTTCTTCTAGAACTATTTTCCTATGGCGCATTGGCAGCCTATACAACTGTACCTGTTAAAGCGAAAATAAACTTTATTGCGTATTCCTGACAGTCTAAATTGATTATTACAATAATAATTCAACTAATTACCTTAAAAGTAAGATTTTGGTCATGCATAATCGAATTAGCGAACTGTTCCTCTACTATACAAGTAAGTATAATGAAACAAAGACTGCATTTATTTATGCTGGATTCAGTCCGCGTGTCTGCCATTACAATGGAACTGAAAAGAAAAGAGTAAAAACATAACTTCGACTTTATTTTTAAACATTTAAAGTCGCTTTTGCGGTTTTTACTCACTTACCAATATTGAAAGAACGTGACTAGTAAATTCGTTGGTTGTTCGTTGTCAAGGGCTTGTATTTGCGTTAAATTAGGAGGAGTCTGAAACAAGGAATATTTTGTCTGATGATGTAGAAGCATGTGAACTAAGAAGAGAACTCATTAACAACGTGCAATCACTCTTATATCAAGTGGAATAGTCATCTCACCTCATTGACTGAATTTATTCGACGACGCGATCAAAATACTACCTTTTGCAAGGGGGCAACTAAATTCAATTCTTTTTTCGTGTATTTGACGTTCAAAAGCCCTTCTTAATGGTCTGATTGAAATTATTTTTTGGTCTTTTTCACTGTTTAAAGCTTTTCAAAATGCTGTTAGACTTTTAACAGTGCATGTCGGTTAATTGCAAGTACGCCCTTTTTTTGGATTCATCTTAAAACAGTATGAACTAAATCAGAAAGCAGGAAGCTGTCATAAAAATGTAGTTAATCAGCGAGCGATTACCAAGGCTAGCTACCCAGTGTGCGTTGGAAGACCTATATCTTAGGTCCCCCCACTCCACTCTCTAAGAGGCTTATAGGGATGGTAATTTGTTTTCGGGTGGAAAATCATCGAATGACTTTTCCTGCCCTAGGTAGGGCGGGAGGCAGTGTCAGACTTTTACTAACTAAAACCCATTCATGTTCCTTCTTGTGCCCTTTGTATTCCGGGGGCGTGGTTTCTCTTTTGAACAACCCGCAGCCCCGGCAGGCATCGGCTCTGAGTGGCCCCTCCGATTTACTGACATCTCTTTGAGACGCGTGTGGAACACAAACGCGCCGACGTCACGGCCTGTCGTTAATTAACGTACGGACGGTAAGCTACCTATTACTCACCGTCCACAGGCCCGCTTATAGGGATGGGTACTATACCTGATGTGGAGGCAGTGTAGCAGGAGGCGAGGGCGGCGCTGACGACGCCGCGGCAGACGAGGAGTGCGCCAATGTCGTCATGAAGTTGCGGTTCAAGTGAGCTGCCTCATACAATGCCAGTAACATTCCTTCTTCGCCGCCGCTAGGAGATATAATAATGTTTTTTAAAGTACCATAAAACGGCGTCAAGAGCAACACACGGGGTGAATCAGACCAAAACTTGATGCCAAAGCCCACTCAAATTATTATTGATGTTACATTCTAATGTAAAAATCTCTTTTAAAATCTTGATCTGATTCACCCTGTTTGAACGTAATAAAAATTTAGATATATCTATCTTCTGTTTCTTTCAATGAGAACATGTAGTAATACTTAGTAATTTAGGAGGGCCGTGTTTGTAATAAATGCGTACACAAATATGAACAGTGGGATCTGATGAGTTTTATTTTGGACTTTATTGAATAACTACAAAGTATATTATTAATTGACAATGAAAATTGCGATGCAATGTGCTTGACGAACTTCCGCCAATAGTTACATGATGTTAAATTATTTTAAATCATCACCATTTTTGGAAGATTATTGTTATACCTGACTAAATAATTTCAAACAAGATCTTAAGGGTGATAAGTGTACTATCTAATCTAACGATTTTAACAGGCTTTAATGTATCATTCAGTTTATCACTTATCTACTTATCTAAATAAATAATCTACGGATGTACTCGTATTTATGGGATTTAGGTCACCCAACTAACTTTCCGATATTGTTAGTGCTGTTTACCATGCCTACATTGTAATTTAATGTAGACCTACATTACGGCCTTATAGACGTTTGTAGTAAGAAGCCAATGAAGTGTGTGCTTGCTATGCAAGTAGAAAATCATACTTGCATTGATAATCCATTAGAACTAAATTGCTCCAAATGATCGCCGTTTCTACTTGTTTTTATAGGTACTGAGATTGTTTTTCAGGACAAAATGTATAGTTTTTGGCACACATACTATTACGCCTGTATTCCCCGAAGGATTAGGCAGAGGTTTACCAATGTACATCGACAGTTCGCCGGTATGTTTAGGTCCCATGTAATAGGGGGCGAGCCTACGTATACTCATAGGCGTATATAGGGGGGGGCCGGGTGGGCCGGGCCCACCCCAGAATGGTCTTGTGCCCACCCCAGGCTGTAGGGCTCACCTTCCGCCTGACCGCATTGCATCGCAGCGGCCATGGCATCTTAGGGGCCAGGCCCCCCCTGGAAACTAACTCTAAATACGCCAATGCGTATACTATTACTAACTAGCGCAACTAGCGTATAAAATTCTTCACAAACGTTATACGCTATATATTATCACGCAAATACGCATGGAAGTAGAGCAGTAACTAAAACAAGTAAGACATAACGCGGATGAATCCGCGGGTTCACAGCTAGTAGTTCTTATTTAAAACGGCTACATGCATTTTTTTTACTTTATGTTTAGTCAAGTGTTTCAGTCTGCTATGTACTCATATTATTAACTTTACTTTAAATCAATATTTTATAATTTATTAGCATAATATGTATAGTAGCTCATATTATACTCTGGCTTACTTGTTAGAATGCCCTAGGAGAACATTAAATATACTAGTAATGCAGTAGTTAATTTGTATTCTTTTCTTTCTTTCTGTTAATAAAAACATTCCCACACTTGGAATTTCTCATGTATCGTGGGTGCGTTTACAAACATATAAACTCACATATACAAACAGCCACAACAATTTAACTACGTACTTGGCCTAAATAGTTTAGGATTATAATATTCATCGAAAAAAAAGATTACAAAATATTCTCTACCTGTTTCTCTGTCCCCTAACAACCGGTTGCGTCTCATCGCTGGTCAGGAATATACCGCCGACCATACTGGTGAGGGATGAGAGCCAGCCGCCGCCACCACCGCCTCCTTGCATACCGCCGAACGTAGACATCACGTAGTCGTTCAGTGCTGCCGTTATTACTTGCCCATATCTGTTAAAAATGAAGAAATCTTTAGGGATATTAGAGCTCCCTGACTAACTCCAATGTACGACACTAAGTAAAAATAGGCTCTGTGTTAGCAGGCTTTGGCTGTACAATCAATTCTCGCACGGACAAATGGGTTTCAGTTAGTAGCATGGCATGTTTTGAATTAGACAACAATAATTAGTGTAGTGTTTACAATTAGTGATATGGCAGTTTTATAATTATACAAAAGTTTAAAAACTTAATAAAAGTTCTTTAATTATATTCTTGTTCTTTTTTGTCAGTTAATTGATGGCACTACTTACCCATTTAGCGCTAATTCATCATCTAGTATTGATAATTTCACAACATAGGGGTTCGCCGATTCCTGTTTCTTATAATTTACTAAAAACATTAACAACATGACCACATCATATCCTAAAACAAAAATAATAAATATGTTAGATTTTAGAGAAAAAAGAAATCTAGAATTAGTTCTCTGTAAGTAGTCATTTTGCTTTTATATTAAAATACATAAATATCATGTCATGTAACGAAAGCTGTTTTTTTTTCATAGTCCTCTAAAAATTTATTCAAATCGCAATTATTGATTTACTTATAGTATTTTACAAAGTTATTTAATAATGACACAAATATGACCTCCAATATGAATGTCATTCACTTGATCATCATTACAGCACAATATTATTGTATATGTAAGCCACAGCAAATAATGTTGTTGACATACAGCATTGTGCTGTGACTTACATAGACCTATTGTTGATAATAATAATAAATACATACACATACTACCACACCTGTATTCCCCGAAGGGTTAGGCAGAGGTGTACCAATGTAGTATACCCACAGTTCGCCGGTATGTTTAGGTCTCATGTAATAATAATAATGAAAAAATAGAATATAATAATTACCATGATGTTGTCTCTCTGTAGATGTGCACAGAAGTTGTATCAAGGATTCGAACAATGAGTTCTGCATAAAATACTCAACTAATGAGTTATCATCAATATTGTCTATGCCTGTTGCTATAACTAATAGGAGCTTTAAAACCATTGATTTCAAACTATCGGGAACATCTCCTGTAAATGTTTAAATTGTTTACAAGACATAAGTACATAATAAAACTTGATGGGTTTTACAAATAATGATTTTATTTAAGTAGAAACCATTAAATTTACAAAAAGACTTTCCTGTGTTCTTAATCAGGTCCTTTTAGAAATCTATGGGCGAGGTCTATTACCAGCATTGGACGTCCTGCAGCTGATATGACTATGATAACAATGAATACATTATGCCTATTCAATTCACTAACCTCTAGAAAGAAGAAATAAGGGCTCAAAGATAAATTAGTAAACATAACAAAAGATAAATGTCTCTGTTGTACATAAGAAATCACAATAACTTTGTCAACAGGTTTTTACCTTATCTTTACAAAAACAACATCATACCTGATAATATGGTACTACAATGTTCAAACAACTTTTGCATTTTAAAGTCTGGATTATCAGACCCAATTAAAACTGTTTTGATATTAATGTTTGGGTCTTGTCCTGCTCTTTGATACATAGTTATTAAAAGAGCACTAAGTGTTTGAAGTGCATACACCAATCTGAAACATTACACTTATGAAATGGACTATTTTCATAGGTCTTATATTGAAAATAATAATTATTTTAAGTCTATGAGTTATTTATTACCTTATATGATGTTCTTGCCCTAACATTTCAATACATTGGGAAACAAGTAAGTTCATACTGTCTCTCATGCTCATAAGCTGCTCCACAGAGAGTTTGTGAATTTCGGCTTCTAATTGAGGGATTTTAGGCTTCAGAAGAAAGAATTCGTCCCAGAACGTTGCATTATCAGTGGTCAAATCTTCGCCTCTAAAGAAAGATTCATAAATTTGTACCACTTTCTCCTTCAGGTGTCTTTTAGATCCCGATCCGCTTCTCTTGCGTGTAGCCATATTTTTTATGATATTCTTTGGCGTATAATACAGTTTTTTTGCTATGAATTGCTTTTTAATTATGCCAACGATGCCTTATCGGGCTACGTTCAATCTACATTGACGATTTATTACGATTTGAAATTGATTAAGAACAATAAAACTTTCCTTGTTATAAATTAATTAATTACTGCACGAGGTTTGCCATTAAAACTGTCCAATACAAAGTAATCATTAATAAAACAAGTGAAAAAGTCAACAAATATTGCAAATTGTAAACTTTCGGTTTCATTAATAAATGTCAGATCCACGTCAAATCTTCTAAACATTACATGACGTTTCTCTAGAGCTATGTTGCCATACAATACGACAGTGCGTGTCCTAAGCTCCGATAGTTAGGAGCCCCTTTAGGGGTATTAATGTTCTGTGGTTAGGAGTGTACTGAATACTTTTTTCTTTGTTTGCCAGTACAGATTTTGTCTGGATCTTTAAGTTATTAAACTTGATGCCGGTGTACGTGTAATAAATACACCGTACAAAGACGGACTTAATGCCTAAGTTTTCTATTGCGCGTTTTAGCAAGCTTCTTGGTGTGGTGTTTAAAAAAAGCGGTAACGCTATATAAAATTATAAAACAATAAACAAGAAATTTCAATAGGTCCCTATTGGCATTGTTATCATGTGTAAATGCCAGCACTAGCTTTTTGGAGGATTTTGTTTGTGGGTCTTCTTTTTGTTTTTGGTTTGGTCTTGTTGTGTGTGTGAGTCCTGTGAGTAGTAGTGAGTGGCACGCTGCAGCTTTCTGAAATTGTGATTTTATTGAGAATATTTGTTGTGAAATATAACCACAATCATACATAAAATGAAATCTAAGAAGCGCCATCATACATCGTCGGAAGATTCTGATGAATCAGACGCGAGTGGTAACAGTAGTTCTTCTGGCAGCGATAGTGACGATTCTTCAATATCGGAACACCGCTACAACAAAAAGAAAAGGAAACGTGCTGATTCTTCAGACTCTGATAGCGATTCCGACGAGCAAAAACGTTCGAAGAAACGTAAGCATAAGAAAAAGAAGAAGAAGCACAGCAAAAAGAAGAGGCGTTCAGATTCCGTAGTGGAAAGTGTCTCGGGTGCCGACGATGTATCTTCAGTCAGCGAGGGCGAAATATCTTCAAAGAAGAAGCGCAAACATAAACACAAGCACAAGCGGCCACGTAGTACTTCAGCTAGTGCAAAAGGTGAGATATTTGTGGCCTTTAGCTTTTAATTACTTGATATTGTTGTCATAATAGGTTATTAGCGTACAACCATTAATAGAACATTACGGTCTGTATCCTTCATGCATTTATTGACTCTGTTTCTCTTTTTTTCCATCATAGAAGGAGAGCAAATTCATCGCCGCCTACATAGTGTTGTAAAAGAACGTCGTGGATCTTCTGAAGAGGCAAATCAACCTATACGGACATACTATAATCAGTAAGATTATCTTATATACTGCATTTGTTATAGTATTAGACAAAAAATGCCCAAAAACGATGGTTATTAGGTTATAATATTGCAATAATTGCAATTTAATGAAAATACAATGGTAGATGTGGTATAAAAAGCTAAAACTGAAATATTGAGAGAGTTATAATTAAATTTGTATTATTTACTCACTCATTTAATTAAAATTATGATGCTCTTGATTGAAATTAGACAAAATTGCTATGTTAAAATGTTTGGTTATAAGTAGTTTGTATTTTTAGGAAGGAATACCAAAGATCCGTGTCACCGGAGGAGTATGAAAGGGAAAGAGAAGTGCAGCGCTTCTACCGAGGCTCCAGCAAAGAGAGACGGCAGCAGCAGTATCAAGAACAGTACCAACAATACGACAGGGAACATAATGACAGGTAAAAAACAGAATTTTGTGCTAAATGATATTGTGTAATATTTCATTACACTACATCATTAAATTATTACAGATATACACAATATCGCCAAGAAAAATATGATAGAAATAGAGAAAAATATGGTCAAAGTTCTCAATATAACTATATCAATGAAGAAAATAATAGACGACAGAAGGATTATGATTATAAAAGGTACATTACAAGTACACATAGATGTTTGCTTGTAGGATACTTAAATGTGCTGGTCTTCATTAGAGGCAAATCAATGTAATGTACAGATATAATGCAAATTATTTATTTTCTTTAGGAATCAAAGGTATGAAGAGCACAGATCTCCAAAAGAAGAATACCAACGGAGACCAAGGGAGCAAGAAGAGAGATATCATCAAAGAGAAGACACAAGAAGTTAGTATTTAAATATTTTTGACTTTGTGGTAAAACATAAGCCTATACAATATAAAGAATGGGTTATGTTACAGTGGCTTATATTTATTTTTTCACATGTTTCATTAATTCCAGATTTCAACCGTTACAATCAGTATGAGGAGAGAGGAGCACCTAAGAGGAGGGAGTATGAAGATAGGAGAGACTATCGGGACAGGTATTTCTTTTCTTCTTACATATAATTGCCAATCACAGGAGGAGCTCGTGGCTAAATAATTACAGCCGCATAGACCGATCTTCCGGGTTAAGCCACGCTTGCCGAGGTTGGTCTGTGGATGGGTGACCATTTACCATAGCGAGTTTCCTCCGTGCCTCGGAAAGCACGTAAGGGACTGGCCACAGTCTCTGGCGACGCTTCACGCTTTGCGACAGGAGTTGCGACAGCGACACGATTTGCAGTGGTATGCCACAGCTCGAGTAGTTGCGACAGCGACGGCGTCAAAGGTGGACGTATTAAGAGAACGGCTAAACTATTAAAATTATTAAAGGCCCTATTAAAATGATTTTGTGATAAGTTGTTATAATACCTACCTAATGCCAAATTCGTTTCTCGAAACTGGTAAAATGTTATATCGTATTCAATAGCGTAAGTAGTAGGTACACATTTTTTTTATGTACCTAGGTACTGTTTACGCTATTGAGTACGATGATATAACATTTTGAACAAAATTGAAAGCAATGTGGGTAGGTATTTATTTCATAAATAGAAACACTGTATTGAGATAAGTTAGAATATTAATTTGTTTGTTTGATGATCGATCGATTTCAATTAAAACATATTTTAAATGTATAGATAAATGCTCGCGAGCTGTGTTCGAAGGAACGTGACCTTGAAGACTGACGGTTCGCCCAGAGAGGTTAAAGTTTTAGTTGCCTCACTTTTTGCAGTCGTACTAGGTTTCTATGCGTTATTGGTTTATAAATTCTTCTCCTTTCTAATTTCTTCCCATATTGTTTTTTTATAATATGCCTATATTTATGATGTGGATGTTTTGACATCCATATTGCTGGTCTACTCAGTACTTCACTCATAAATTGTTCAGTATTCATCATTTTTATAAGCGCAACGCGCGTCAAAAACAAAATTATTTGTTTCTGTCGCGCGAAGCCTGAATGCGTCCACTGATGAAGCAGCGCGTCGATACTCGCTAGTACATTTGTCTCACTCGCACAGCGCGCATTTTGTAGCCGCTACATGTCGCGCTACTTGTCGCGCTTCGTGAAGCGCCCCGTGAAGCGTCGCATGTAGTGTCGCCGGTAGCTGTGGCATACTTCATACGTTGTCTACCATTTGTTTTTGCATCTCGAAGCTTGTCGCGCATCTTGTCGCATGAAGCGCTTGGCTGTGGCCGGCGGGTAAAGCCGTTGATCCCGGCTGTCATTTGTAGATCTTTGACAGTCGTTACTGTTGGTCAAAAGCCTGAAAGTCTGACAACCAGTCTTACCAAGAGTATCGTATTACCCATTACTGGGTTGTGGAGGTCTGATAGGCAGTCGCTCCATGTAAAATACTGATATTCAGCTGCATCCGGTTCGACTGGAAGCCGACCCCAACATAGTTGGGAAAAGGCTAGGTAGATGATGATATAATTGCCAATCACAATATTTCTTTTAAAAAAAGAACATTTTATTTTTAGTTGACTAAAATGAGTTCCAGTAATATTGTGTTCTCACATTTTGCCTATTAATTTTGATTACGGAACATTTAAATCCCATTTGCATCACTAATCACCAAACACATTTAGGGCTATCACTACATATGAAATTATCATTTTCCTTATACTTTTGGTATTCATTTATTAAATCTATATGTAGACGGATGAGTCAGTATTTGTAATTAGGGACACAGATTGCTTAATAACACTAATTGTTTCTAAGTATCATAACAATCTGATGAAAAAAACTACAATAAGAACTCTACACTTGCTCATTCTTATCAGTAAGGCATTTTAATGTGTTAGCAATAATATATTTTGGCAGTAAAGTCCGAGATAAGAAAAAAAAGTTGGAATTGAAAAACAAAACATTATTTTTACTTATAAATAACCAAAAAAAGTATTCAAGTAAGTCAAAGTAATGAATGGTTTAATGCATTTACCTCAAGCCTATGTGAATGTTGTTTCTAGACGTGGTCCACCTGACAACGACCGCTACCGCGACAGAGAGTATCCCGACAGGAAGGAGAGGTATCATGAAGAAGGCTTCTCTTCTGAAAGGTACGTAAATTCGTCTTTTTCCCTTTAATTAGATGTAAGTAGTTAAAGGATAAACATAACCGGTAGTTTGTTTCAAAGAAGATTTTTCATCTATTTAAAACATTTTTACACTTTCAATACAGAGTGTTATTGCATGCGAGTCTGCTGGCCACAGCAGGTCAGTAACAGTGTACCTGCGACGTTAAATAACTATATTTATTTTTACAGTGACTACTCGACAGAAAAATATAATGATCAGAGCATGTCGGTGTTGCAAAGATATTTTAATATTTGCACCCTAAATGATACTTGCTATAGGCATGTGTGAAACCATCGATTATTATAGATTTGTTGGAATGCTTATTAGCAAAAGGATTACCATTTTCATTTTGGATTAAGCAGATACTAAAGTGCTTCAAACAACGGATTTTCTACACACATTTAATCGAATGATAGACAGACATTTAATTAGATTTCATGTAGAATAAAAGATAGCTGAAAGCAAAATGCATAATGCGTCCTTAGCAATGATATGACAAGGCAATTGACAAACAATTTGTTTTTTAAACACTCTAATTTCACAAGATTTGGAGCCTATACTGATGGAAATAAGATAATGATGCGTAACATTGTCGACAGAATGTCAAAATGCAGAACGCTATTTATTCGAGAAATGAGGATTCAGATGCAATATTTACGGAAGTGAACCATATTGAGGAATAGATTTGAAGATTACAGATGCACACGCTGGAGCTGACTTGAAGTTTGTTTGTTTTAATTTGTTTGTGTTTACTCAGAATACTATGTACTCTTATGAAATGTATCGTTTTATTAGGTTCCAAAAAGATTTTGATACTGGAACTCAACAGCTTAATAAGTTGCTGTAAGTATAGAATGGAAATTCTAAGTAAAGATTATTCAAAATATTCTGTCATTTGACAATTCACATAATGATTCAGTCTGGAAAACTACTTCTTTAACTGGCCGCTGTAATATTTATAGAGTACTTCGTCATCAGTCATTACCACCATTATCACTTTCAAGACTTATACTATGGATACCAGCAAATTATGAACCAAGCACCTTAGAAATGGCTGCTAATGCATTGATTTATAAGCAATTTAACTTACGATTATGTAAATGCAATAAAATGTCAATGAATCGACGCAGGTGAAAATAAAGAAACCAGATTTATACAACAAAGAGAATATAAATCGAAAAGCAAAAGATAGCTGAAACAAAATAATTAGTGCATATGATCCCAAACAGACCATGATTTTATTTAAATCATACTTGTGGTGAGGGACAGAAGCATGATTGATTGTGACAAAACAACTTGGAGGATAGAAGACAACATTTTAAATACTACAAATGAATGTAGACTCGCGCAATGTTTGTGCCTTGATGAGCCAACAAGAATACTGTAGACACTGGCCTTTAGCTTAGTTAAAAGCTAACCATTTGATTAAAAACATCTATGTAATATTTAGTAAAAACATGAGAACTTCACGCAAGGCTGAACGTAGTAGGTATGCTCGTGAAATCAACATTGTGTTTCAAAGTAATGGTAAGTGTACGATTTAAAGGAGTGTCAAAATAATTGGTTCTTCGTGTTGAAGATAAATTAATGAATATATTGTTACGCTAAAAAAGTTATTAACTGAGAATGATTGCCTCTAGCGAAATATTCTCTTATTTATGAGTCGATAGAGTTCGAATTTATAAAACCATTCCTGTTACAAATACAAATCTCACTTGTGCTATTGACCAAATAAAAGGATCTTTGGTAGGGCTTTTAGGTTACTTCAGTTAATTAATAAAATTACAATATATTTATTATTATTTTTGTTGTATTTTTTTTTTGTTAAAGCTTGAAATAAAATTTATTGTGGTGGAGCACCCAGTTTTGCAATCCTTGGCAATAATTGTAAGTCGTCTGTGTTAGGAAGTGAATTTATGGTTGATCAGTTATTATGTTTATCGGTTACAGACCTCGCGATGTTCGCCGAGAGAAGCCCATTAACACAGCTGCTAGACCCGACAAGCCGGCTGCGTCACACCACAGGTTCAGTACCTTTTTAGAGTTATTATTAGCATCACCAACAAAGAAGGATAAAGCTTTCAAACATGATCCTTTAATTTATTTGTGCAACTTTAGACGAGAAGAAAACCTGTTTGTTATTGTATAATTCTTTGTTAGGGAGCGGTCAAGATCGAGGAGCCAAGAAGAGCGCTACAAGCGAGAGGAGCGTCGCCGCCCGGAGAGACCGGAGGGGAAGGACGAACGGTACAGAGACGGGCGTGGCGACGAGAGGAAGGAACGATCTGGCAGACCTGAAGATCGCAATGCAGAGCGCGGACGACCTCCAGTCAAAACAGAGGCTAAACCAAAAGATCGCAAGACCAGGTTATCATAAATACATTTTTTTTTTATACTGACAATGCAGTATCTCATTCACATAAAAATGCGTAATTTGATTTTGGTGCAGCTAAACATATAGATAATTTTACTTTATTTATACATTGCCAGTGTAGTAAATAAACTCATATTATGTAGGATTTAAAGATTTAATGGAATCATCATCGAAAAAATCTGTTCATATAGGTTTGCAGATGCAGACGAGAATAAAGAATATGACTGGGGAAAGGCAGATGTTAATGCAGAGGAAGGCAAGACCCCTGCTGATAAAGAGAAGCCGAACTTTGGTCTGTCTGGTAAACTGACAGCTGATGCTAACACGGTTAACGGAGTTGTGATCAAGTATACGGAACCTGATGATGCTAAGCAGCCTAAAAGGAGATGGAGGTAATTATGAATGCATTGCGAATCTCTCACTCTTACTTTGATTAGCCATATCTAATTTCCTTTGGAGAAGCCTCTTCTCGTCATTCCTCGTGATGTGTCTATTCTGGGCCATCTAGATATTAATTGATGATCAATGCAAAATAACTCAATAAGTTTTTTTTTATATTCTGAGGTTCGTTTGCTTGTTTTCACTTACAGACATTCTAATTCCAGTCTCAATTTGTCGGAAATGCCTCAATTTGCCTACATTTTTGACAAGCTTCTGGCAGTGATTACGATCAGATTACGACTTTTTGAATGGTTTTGGTTACAGCAATGGCCTTTTCGGATAGCGACTTGAATTTGAACGTTATTTACTTAATAAAATTATTCTTCTGATAGATATTTGCTTTTTAACACTATCAAGGAAACTAAACGCCCTTAGGCGTCATAACAATAAAACTTCTATTGTGTCTCGTTTAGTGTCCTTCAAAGTGTTAAATAGCGACAGGCCCGTTGTCCCCCTTTAAATAAATAAACCTCATAGCTAATAGTATCATTATAATTTTCAGGTTCTACCCCTTCAAAGGCGATAAAGCGTTACCGATCCTATACATTCACCGCCAGTCGGCGTTCCTGATAGGTCGCGACAAGAAAGTGGTGGACATACAGCTGGAGCACCCGTCTATTAGCAAGCAGCATGCGGCTCTACAGTTCCGCGCCACGCCCTTCACGCGGCCCGACGGCACGCAGGGACGGAGGGTCAGGCCTTACGTCATTGATCTAGGTATGTATGCATGTATGGAGTTCAACCTTGTTGTTACAAAAATAGTTATAGTTGTTGAGTCAGTTATTGTATTTTGGACTTTATTTTGACGATGGTAAAATTGGTAATAGGAAATTGACAACTTGGATTAGTTTCTCACGTCTTTTATTAAGAATAAATAAATAAACCGTAAAAAAAATCTGTTGTTGATAGATCTGTTTTATGTGGCACAACTATTTATGCCAAAAATGTCCTCTGCTGACCAAGGTGTTTCCTAAATATTACTAGAAAGGCCAGTCCTGTACTTTTAGCATGTAGCGATTTCCTGAATATTTTTTAAAGTATTTACTAGAACTTGTTTCTTTTTCATCAGAATCGGCGAACGGTACTTTCGTGAACAATAAAAAAGTGGAAGCCCGCCGTTATGTCGAGTTGCTTGAGCGCGATGTGGTCAAGTTTGGTTTCTCTCAGCGGGAATATGTACTACTTCATGAGAACAGCAAGGATGACGCACAAGACGACGACCATCAGGACCCTCCCGCCATCGGTGGCAGCATCACCACCACCGAGCAGTTGAAAATCGAGAAACGCGTCAAGCAAGAAATCGCAGAAGACGGCGATTAGATAGGAATAGTAAATTACCACATAAGAACTTTTATTTCGTTAAGAAAGGTATATTTTATTTTTATTATTAGTTTTCGTTTGCGGAATTCTCGCGCGAAATCAATTTTTTTCTTTCTCAGAGATTCTGACGTAGTATTACGTTTTTTATTACCTCGATTTATTTTCCTGAATAAGCAGTAGTTTGACAATCATGTCCCACGTGACACGACTAAAAAGTGAATCAGTAATAAATCTTAATGTAGTCTCTCATCGTAAAGTATGTAATATGTACCCCTTTAATTTGAAAACTGACTACGATGTACAAGCATAATAATGTTTGATGTTTTACGTGTAGTCGTTTCCTTCCGCTGCTGGGTACAAATTGAGCCTATACCGCCGGTATTGGCTCGATGGCTCTCGTTGACGCAACAATTGTTTGCAGTAGTCATAATATGGCTGTGTTTACGCTCCGATGTACTTAATTGACAAGTCTGTTTGGACGTAGCAGTCTGCCAGGTGTACCCATTCTCATATCAACAGTAACGCGTGACAGTAATACAGTTGGGGACTCTGTGTCTTGAGCATATTTATAAATACTTTGGGGTTAATCTTTAGTGAAATTATTCAATATCTAGGTCCAATTGTAAACGCGTAGTGACCCAATATGTGACGGAATATATTACAAAAGTACATCTGACTATACAGCTGAATAATAACTATTTTGTAAGTGCATTAGTTTATTTAACTGTTAGAAAAGATGCACTTGACTTATTTTTTTTTGCGGTAATATAATATTAGATAATAAATTAATCGTATATCAAATAAAAAAAATAAAATGTCGTTACTTGTTTTTATTTTACTCCTTTCACTAATAATTTGGTATGTTACAGCACAATAAAACCTTAGTTACAACTTGCAAACTGTCGGTTTATTATTAAAGAAATCAGAGCAGGTATAAGCACTGACTTTCTTAGTGTTTATACGCGTACAGGTGTAAAATAAAAGTAGCTCATGGACTATGACGATAGGCAATATATTTATTTAACTGGCTTTTTAATAAATGCATTACATGTTGTCTCATGATGTTTTCTAAGGAGGCAATAATAATTGCAGCACAGCAGCTTATACTAATATGTACAACTAATTTATTCACCTCTATTTACAAACTGTTATCTAGTGAAAATAAATAATATTAAATATTCACTTAATTCTAAGACAGTATCCTCATTCGGTGGAAAATTTACACATTGCATAATTATTTTTTCTAATATCACAGTTCAAAATGGAGTCTTGAATACGTGTTTATCAAAGTCTAAGTCAACGCGCGGTTGTTCTCGCGACGAACACGGTCTCGGCTCCCGAGCGCTAAATTCTTCACACAATGAAGCTCGCTTCACTAATCCGTTCCGCAGAGGAATGATTGTTGCGTTGGGCGGGCGCGTGTGTGTTCGTAAGGAATGTGTTCTGTACAACGGTGGTTTGATCAGTCTATTTGGTGCGACACCGACGATGCTGTGTCTTGAGAATGGAGGCATGTACGTGATCGGCGCTCGCGGTACCTCGTACCCGTCGCAGACAGTGCCGTGCGCGGAGTCGCTGTCGTACATGAGTTCCAAGTACTTCGGAGTTCGTTCGGGAAGTAGTCGCGACGGCTCCATGTGGTGCTCCGGGAAATCTTCATCTGCATCATAAAACTTGAGTTACGACAGTCCAAACAAATCGTGTACTGTATGATATCAATGATTGTAGTCACGAACCTAAGCAGGCGTTGTCATTCTCGTCCAATAGGTAGGTGCGGTTGTCGACGGCATCTGAACATGCAGCCCATGCACAATACATCGGATCGGTTAGTTTCAATTACATGAAATGAAGAAAGTTTTGACTTAATTATATGTTTCCAATTGTAGTAACATGCTGATTAATGAAGATAATTAATAAAAATTGTGGAACTATTTTATGCATTCCACCGCAACTTTTTGCATTTTTGTTTAGAACTCAGTGCATCCAAACGCGAAAGCGAATTTTTGGGAGTTTGTTCTATATTATAAGCCCAAACAACAAAATACTCACGACGTGTTAAACTGCCGTCGCAGCGATGACATAATATGAAAAACCTCTGTGATCAAATATTTCAAAAAAATAGACTGCCGATATTTTGTAAAGAACGACCAAGTCGGATACGCGGACTAGTAGGCAAAGGTAACTATGGCTTTAATTAAATTGTTCATGCATGTGAGAAATGAGTATGATGGTGGGTGTGTTACAAACAGTTGTCAGGTTCGCTTACCGTCTCCGAGCAGCGTGAGGTAGTGCGGCGCGGGCGTGGGCGTGGCGGTGAGCGTGATGTTGGGCGAGGTCTTGTCGCGCAGCGCCCGCACCACCTCCAGGCACTGCCGGAACGACGGCCGCGCCTCCGCCGAATAACTCCAGCACTTTTGTAGTAAGTCGTAGCTAGAACACAATAATATTGTTTTAATCGTGTCTTGTCTAGTGATCGTACGCGCAAATACTGAACGGTCCGAGATACAATTTCGGGTAACAGTTACATAAATAAATTCTCAATAGCACAGTCCGGAGATTGGATTTTTACCAAGTGGTAGTAGGCATAGCAGTCACATAAGTAGTTGAATCAAAACCTAATCATCCCATTGCCAACTCAAAAAACGCTAGTAGGTGATGGCAAGTTTATCAAGTCATTAATTGTTGGAACGAATAGCCGCCTTGGATTCAGTAACATGTTACTGTTACATAATTTGTTGTAGAAAATATATAAAACAATACTTACAAAACTGAAGGACAATTAGGTGGTCGGTCGAGTGTGCCGCCGGAGCGCACATACGACAGCACCTGTCGGTTGGTGCGCGCGGGGTAGGGCTGCTGGCCCAGCGAAAGTACCTGTACCAATACGGAACGGTATAGAAACGAATAGCAATGGACATTTGTAGAGTGGAGATGGCAATCCGGTGATATACTTTGCTTTATTGTGTTGCAGCTAAGCAAAAGCATGAGCCTAAGCTGAGCGATTTCAAAATAACTAACCTATTAAAGTACCTTTTAGTCTTAATAGTACTCTTTTGTTTTTTTTTTGTGGGCTTTTTTTTTTGGGGTCGATTCCCAGGTCGTGCAAAAAAGTGTTATTGGGTTTTTCTATGAAATTCTCAGTATCAGCTCGGAGTTTGGATTTGTGCCCGGTTAATGGCAATAGGCTCGGCCCCTATTACATGGGACCTAAATATACCGGCGAACTGTGGGTGTACATTGGTGCACTTCTGCCTAACCCTTCGGGGAATACAGGCGCGGCGTGATGGTATATTTTTATGTTTTTTTTTTTGTTTTTTCGGATATTTCTACTTTTCTTCACTTTTGCTGACACCGGGCTTGAATAGCCGGCGCCCATGAGAAAAGGGTCAGTAGTTTGACAAATGTGTCACTTATAATGTATAATTCCTTTACTAATATCAGTCTTACCTCCCAACACAGCACGCCCCACGCCCACACGTCAGACTGGCAAGAGAACACTCCGTCTACTAAGCACTCCACCGCCATCCATCTCACCGGCAACAACCCTGGGAGCATACGAATACATAAAGGTTAGGTACTATATTTTACTTACGCTTCATTTTATTATCATTGTTTTTATTACAAGTTGTATCTCTATAATTTGTCTTCCCAAAAAGACCATTTAGATTGTATTACCAGCAAATCTAATTCTTCTACAATACAACTTCAAGTAACTTGATTCCGCATGAATTGACGACACGGTTGGCGCAATGGCTGAGCTGCTGCGCTGCGTGTCGCGGGTTCGAGTCCCGCACGAAATAAATATTTATATGGCTTACAGATAGTTGTTCCGGATCTGGCTTTTTGTGTATGCACCCACGATACAGGGGAAATTCCTAGTGCGGGGCAACGTTTTATTTTAATTAAATAAAACAAACAAAATACAATATTGATTACCTTCTCCTTCCTTCCTATAGTAGTCATTCTTGTAGATATCTCTAGCTAGTCCGAAGTCTCCGATCTTGACCACGCGGCCATTGGCGCGATGTGCTACGAGACAGTTGCGACAAGCTAAGTCGCGGTGTACGAAGTGCATCTCTTCTAGGTAGCGACAGCCTTTTGTCACGTCCACACACATGTTCAGGAGATCGAGTAGCGTTAGGGATTCGGGTGTGTACTGCGGATAGAGGAAACCGGTTAGAAGTGTTATTTTTTATACCTTTTTGGTAAAAGCTACTTTTTCAGTAGCGTTTTGGCCATATATTATATACTAGCTTCTGCCCGCGACTTCGTCCGCGTCACAGTTGATGTGTTATCCTACGGGTACCGTACATTTTCCCGGGATAAAAAGTAGCCTATGTGTTATTCCAGACTATAATCTATCTTTGTGCCAAATTTCATCCAGATCCATTCAGCCGTTTAAGCGTGAAAGAGTAACAAACATCCATACATCCATACATACAAACTTTCGCCTTTATAATAGTAGTAGGATAGGATGTTTTAAAAAAAATTTATAAGTTCGTCATGGTGAGCGACATCTGGCAATGCAGTTGACATTAGATGCATACGACTCGAAAAGTATACCTAAATTCGGAATATATTGTATATAACATCTTCGCGTCTTCGCGTCGCATCTTCTGCGTGCTTACGCTTATATTTCTATTTTCTTTCCATAAACATGTAACTTATCCGTCTAAACGCCCAAAAGATGTAGCTTTACTGACGCTACCTTATGAGTTAATCAAATTCTTTGCAATATAGGGGCAGTTACTTACTATTTAACTTGGTACTCTCTAACTATTATGTACACTAATAAATTCTAAAGTTGATTGTAGTGTACATACCAATGAAGTGCGTTTGGCCCTCAAGTAGCTCAGCAAGTCGCCGCCTTCCATAAGCTCCATTATAATATAGTTAGGATCATTGTCGAGACACACTCCCAACAGCCGCAGAATATGTTCGTGCTTAAAGTTGGACATCAGCGCCGCTTCCTTGAGGAATTCAGTCTTTTCTTGTTCTGTGGCACTTTTGCGTAATGTCTGTGAACAGCAGTTATTAGTTAGTAGGTTTAAAACTTAATTGAGAACTGTTAATGACAATGAAACGACAGACGATTAATTTAGTTCGATGGCAAACAAGAAGGCCTACCTGATGTTCAGTGGTGACCTCTGCCTATAGATATCCACTATGCCAGAGGCCTAGCAAAAATGCGTTGCTATCCCAGAGACAAAGTTTTAATATCTCATGTGCCAGTAATTCCATCTGCACCCATACAGCCATATAGCAACGCTTAATAGATATGATGGTAGTACTTCCTCGGACGAGCTCATTCACAAAGTGCTCTTCAAAGAAGAAAATAAAAAGTTTACTTACTTTGACAGCCACTTTCGTATCAGCAGTGCTACCATTGATCTGCCTGGCGACTCCTTCAAATACCTCTCCGAATGCGCCCGAACCCAAGAACTTGGTCAGCGTTATCTGTTCACGACGAATGTGGGGCAAACTGGCCAGTTCCGCGTCTGTTGGGCAGTGGACACCCTGGTGGAAAAAACAAATGTTTTAGGGTCTTTTCTCAAGGGATTTAAATCAACGTTGACCCAAAACTCGCAAACCATTCTGCTTTGATTAACGATCACATCAATTGTCTAGAGGCAGTAAAGGCTACATTGGCTACATTTACGGGTGCAAATGTAGCCAATGTCCAATGTCAATGCCTCACCAATAAGGGTTTATTGGTGGGGTTCTTCAGAAAGGTCAGGTGCGTAGTAGTCGAAACCGACGTGCTTGTATGACCAGATGTATGAATGTGGAGGAGGCGAAAGGAGTATGTAAAGATCGTAGCAGGTGGCGTTCCGCGGTTTCTGCCTCATGGAAAATAGGCATGAGTTTATAAATGTATGTAAAGGCTACATTTTATTTTGTAGTTTAAGTGCAGAGTTTAACTTGCCTGGTTATAAAGTATATTTGTAGAATGTCTTGTCGGTAGTTGTCTCAGCGTCGCAAGTTCTACATCAGGTCCTCTTCTTACTGGATTCGTGTTTATTTGACTTTCGATGGCTGCCTTCTTCCGAGCCCGGGCATTGTATGCTGCTAATGTGTTTATAAAATTAATATCACTGAAACTCAATTATCGATAAGAAATGAGATGACAAAATGAGCTTGGGCTTAAGCTGTGCACACTGCGTTGCTCTTCCAAAAATCAAGTGAGGTCGAATCCCGGCGCTGAGCATCTCTTGATGCCGTGGAGGATCTTACCTATTTTAGTCCTGTGGTTTATTAATGTAACAAAAAGGTCAGGACTTTACTTCGTGTTTAATGTGTTCATAAACGTGATTTGTAACTCGTTCACCATTAACTTTCCATCTACCAATCGTATTTTCGTGTGTCTTCAATAAACTGTGTATAAACGTTTAGACGAACTTTACATCCATATAATGATGTGTTACATACCGTAGAAAACAGCGGCTGCAACAGCAAGCAAGGCAGCTAGCGCGGCCAGTAATGCCAGAGCAAGCGCAGCAGCGGGCGGTCGGGCCGGCGCCAAGGCTGCCGCGTCCAGCTCGGCTGGCGGCGACAGCGGGCCCCAGCCGTACACGTTGCGAGCTTGCACGCGCGCCACCCAGCCCGCGCCCACCCCGCCGCTGTTACCGCCGCCACCGCTTAGCAGCCAGTAAGTCTCTGTAACACAATACAGGCATCAACATATCATAACTACCACTTGAAAGACCGTAAAGTAAAGCCCTGTATTCATGAAGTCAAAAAGCAGCACAACATTAATTCAGCAACAGCAAACACAAAGCACACTGCTGCAAAGAATAACTAACAAAGAAACTGATCGTTTAAACCAAAGTTTTAGGAAAACCATAATAATTATGTCTTCAAATGATTTTTTTAATAACAGGTTTCGCTTATGTGTTATTTTATCTAAAATAATTATTAATTTCCAACGTTAGTTCTTTTTCCCTCTCTGTGGCCGGATTATATAAGGATAGCAGATTGTGAATATAGCATGTCCGAAATTGAGCACCCACCGGTTCCATTATGAAGCAATTCCAGTCCCTCCCTTGCGATGCGCATCTTCATCTTGTCATCGATATCTGAAGGCAGGTTGGCTGGTAGAAGGTCACTGAGGTTCTTTGTTATGTTGTCGTTCCCTTGTGCAATCCTGACAGACAAATAATATACATAAATATTTTTCTTCATTAGGATATTATTGCATCGGTTCACTAGTACCTATGCTGCGGTCGTCCCCAAACGCGGTAGTCTATGATTGCCGAGCCTCGTGTGTCGGGTTCCGTCCACCACACGCGCAACACTCGATCACCCACACCTTCAACTCGCAGGGGGCCGGGAGGGCCGGGCACATCGCCTGTAAAAATAATACTATGAAACAAATACTCTTTCTTAGTTACAACGGGGGAGTTGGATAAAGCAGCGGATAAAAAGTCTGGCGATGTAACGGTCTGTTCACGAAAGAAAATGTTGTTTGTTGTGAAATTTGGCAACCTGTCGTTTTCGTAATTTTTCATGATAGGTACCCTAAGCATACCAACGATCTTAGGAATTTATGGTCCATTCAACAAGATTGAGATTTGCATTAAATGAGGTTTTACTACACAATAAAGTTCAAAATAACTTTTACTGTCTTATTTTTTTAACTCACCAAGAGTTTCAAAAGTGAAGCGGTCGTCGTGCGGCCAGTAGTAGGGCAGTGCATTAGCGACGTACTGCAGGCGAAGGCGGAAGCGATAGCGGGTGCGGGGGCGGAGGCCGGTGGCGGCCCACTCGCCCCGCTCGTCTTGCGTGCAGGCCTTCCATGATGCGCCTGATGTTGTTGCCTCTGTGTACTCCACTTTAAACCTGGAGAAGATTCAAGAATTCATATGAGAAGGTATTATGTTAATAAGTCTCTAGTTGTGTTGAAATTCAATCTTGTAAGACAACTTGGTGAAAAACACCACTATATTTTGCCCACCCCACCTGATGTTAAGTGGTCACCGCTAACTATAGACATCTGCAATACCAGAGGCCTTGCAAATACGTTACCATCCCAGACATAAAGTTGAAATATTTCATGTGCCTGTAAGTACACCGGCACTTATACCCTTCGAACCGGAACAAGGCAACGCTGCTTTGCTTTTTTTGTGTATTTTTAGGAGGTATCGGAAGAAAAGCCGCCTAATTTAAAGTAGACAAGTGTCAATTCTTACTGGTGCAACTGATAAGAGGTCGGCGGCGGCCACAGCACGTGTATCTCATAAGGCGTGACTGCCTTGGTCGCGAGTGGCGGAGGCGACGGGTAGGTCCTCAGGCGTAGTGGCGCCGAGTCCGCGCTGACCGCGCTGTGCTTGGAGCGCGCGCGCACCCACACCGTGTACGCCGTGTTCGGCGACAGGCGAGTTATGTTCGCGCTGCGGTCTTGCGACACCTCGAATGTGTTGTGCTCTGTTGGAAAAAGTTAAATCTAAAATATGGTACATTTTGTACAGTCAACAATAAAAGTCGCAAACAAAATAAAATTGAACATAACAACATAACATTATCCCGCCTGTATTCTCCGAAGGGTTAGGCAGATGTGTACCATGACACCCACAGTTGGCCGGTATGTTTTAGGTCCCATGTAATAAATATGAATTAGATCTAAAATTAAGATACAATAAACTCTTAGGAATTGCCTAAAATTCTTTATAGAAGTGAATTGTGTTATTTCGTGTCTATTTAAACGATATGTAAAAGTAACATTGTTAATCGACTTTTGTTGCTGACCGTAACCAAACTTGTGGGTGGGAACGGCTGCCTCTTGAAGTAATTTTATTTCAGAACGTGGCCATAAACCATGCAAATTATACTAACTATGCATTTCTTACCCTTTAGCTTATGCGCCAGTGATGGGGAGTCATCGGTTCTCCAGTGCACCTCATATGAGAGTCCTGGATCAGGCTTCCATTCTACGTGTGCGAGTACCGGGCTTAACACCATTCCTGTCACGTCTTTGGGAGCCAATGGTGCTGAAAATATAAAGTAACAGGTTAGTTCCTATCACAATAATAAAATATTGGTTATGTGACACATGACCTTGAGAAAGAGTCTACCACACAGGTATGAGTAGGTAATGGTGGCACTTCACATGGCGTATTAGTAGTGTACAAATATTTGGGTTGCTTGAGTTATACAAAATATACCCTATATTAGAATAACGTTATTAACATTACGTTATATTCGCGATATACCGCACGAATACGCCTGGTGAAGTCAGCGTGACAATAACGCCGTCCTGATGAAGTGCTTTTTTTACGGTCGGGTACTGTAAGAATATAATAAAATAACAATTTACCCTCAGCGGCAGTTTGTATAACCATCGGCATGCCAGCTAGTGGTTTCACCTCATGTAATTTCCCGTAATAGTTAGTGGCTTCCAACATCACCGTATAGTTCGTGAACGGTTTCAACTCATTAATCATCACTTCTGTGTTCGTAGTAGTGACGTACGGACACGATTCTTTATCGCAAAGGGAAGTGTCGTTCTTCGTCTGAACTCTGTAAAATATAGTGTACTCTGTCGTCGACATTTCGTACTCTAAGGAATGACATCGATTTGGTTTTTCCACTGAAGGCATGTGTAGCGTTATGCTGCTAGCCGAATTTGAAAGGACTCTCGGTCTTAAATGTTGTATTTTAGGAAATAAACATAGTCTTGGTGGATATGGTTGATTTCCCGGATCCAAAGCCATGATTTTGTACCCATATGCAGTTTTCCTCTCTTCTATTCTTGTCTTATGTTGTTTTGTGGTATAAAATATTTCCTTTTGAGTAGAATTAAACCAGTAAACGTATCTGCTGTCCACTGTGATGGACCTAGGTGTAAATCCGTACTTTTTCTTTTCTGTGGCATCAACGACTATCCTGCATTTACAAGCGTCCATATCCGTAGCGATTATGTGATGTACCCAAGGGTCGACCCAGTATAGATCATAGTTTTTACTTCTGGTCATGTCAATAACAAAAGGTCTCGCTACTTGAGGGTTCTCAGGGCAGTTGCAGTCACGGCCTGTGGCTTCAGAACTTCTGAAGAATCTCCTTATATCGGAGCCGTTTAATTGAGCTGTCATTATTGTTCCTAGTTCTGGGAATCGGGTGTCGCTTTCCTCGTACCAGAATAACGATCTAGAAAAAATGGTTGTTATTTTTATAAATAATCGTCAATCATTTGGCATTTAAACTAACATAATATAATAATTGTTTTACTCACTGATGTAGCGGTGCTATTTGCAGACTATAAATTGGTTGCTTCCTGGCAAATACCCGTGTAATGTGTGGGCGGGTGTTGGGCATCCCCAAATCAGCTCGGTACGTGACATAAGATTCGATGGATGTTATTTCCAGCTGTGTCCAGTAAACAGAGCGGCTCACCCAATCCACACACATGCTGGTCGCTGAACCGTTGATCGATGTGAGCTAAACAATAGAATACGAACCAATAAGATACTTAGTCTTACAGAATAAGGGTCGATTTTCACCGGAACTGCAGCAGCACGGGCAAAACTTTCAGTATGAAATAATTTTAAACATTATCTGCGTAATTAAAAGAATAGTATCTCTACTGCCGCTGCTGTTCCGGTGTCAATCGACCATAATACTGCTACAGGGTTACATCAGATACTAAAACGCTGGTATTATGTACCTTAAAGTGTCCACTGCCATTGATCCTCGAAGAAAATATTTCTTCCAAGTTATTAACCCAGTAAACGATGTTTTCTTCAGTAGACACCGCAAAGTCAACAGGTATTCCAGTACTTTTAGGGATCGTTTCACTTTCTCCGGAGTCTAGATCGATGATTTTGATGGATTCTTGAAAGGACACCATCACTTTTGGTATGGGGTTTACTTCGTCGGAAGATGTGGATACTACTTCGGAATACTGACCAAACCCAGCATCGGTGTGCGCTCGCACCTAAAACATAAAACAATATTGAAATGTAAATACAGATATAGTAAACATTGCAAGGTCTGTTTAATCTTATTCGTTAATCGATTGTTTCAAAGGTGAGACTGCTGAACGTGAGATCCTGAATTTGATTTCTAGATTCGCCTTAATTCGGTTTGATTTCTAAGACATGACTCTTCTTAACAATTTTTTTCCTTACCTGAAAGAAGTACTTAGAAGCTGGCGTCAGATCCCTCAGCATGAGTTGTGTATGTGAGGGCGAGAGATGAGCATCGGCACAGGCAGAAGGTTTAGTGGGTGAAGAAGAGTCCGCCCCAACCACCCAGCATTGTGCTTCATAGCCGCGGATCACGCCGTTAGCGCGCGCGGGGCTGCCCCACCGGAATATCGCAGATTGGGGACCGCCACTAAAGAAAAGAATAAAGAATAATAACTTTTTAGGGTGTTTGATTGAAGCGATAACTTTGGAGAAAAAAGCCAAACGAAGAACATAGAAATGAAGTATTAAACTTAATGGCAATTTATCGGTAAAATCGAGAAAAACACTCAAAACATGAAAGTATTCTGCTGCCGAACTGCAAGGCTCATCCATCACTATGAAACTAAGAAACAAATAGCATCGATATGGCAACATTATAAAAGAGCTGACATTTTCCTATAGCTTGTTCCGGCACTAGAAAAAAGAAGATATGGGAATTGCATAATCTGTGGATTTGTCTGTTAGGATATGTCAAGGCAGTAAATGGATACCTCAGTGCAGGTTGCACATAGATGCGTGGTGCGCGCGGGGCGGAGGGCGGTGCCTGTGGTGAGTGTAACTGCGCCCGCGCCGCGGCACCTCCGCCCCAGTGCGTATGCGCTCGCACTGTAGCCTCCATACTGCTGTACGGCGCCACCGACACTGATACCACCTCCACCCATGATACCTCCACTGTTTTCTGTAACATTACATTAGATTCCTTGCAGTGTTCTTACAGACCAATAAATATTTGTTGTCTATAATCTCGAGTGACATAGGATACATTTTTATGCTAAACACATTCGTGTGGAAATGCCCAAGAGGGCGAAGCTACAGATTATACCCTGCGGCTGCGTATAACTTTATAAGTAATGGTCTTATGGTGTTAATTCCATTTAGCATTCCTACTGATGCTAACAGCTAATCTAGATTCGTTAATTACTGGCTTCAACTTGTTATTGGTTTTTTGGATGAGTAATAATTCTATTCATCACATGAGAATTTTGATTTTTTACAATCTATGTCACCTTGCAAGAGTTACAAAATTAACGTGTGATAAGGAATATTCAATAAAAAGAAACAGATATTAATTTGATAATCCTTTATGAGTGCTTTAAAATGCCGATCACACGAGGTACACTCTCACCTCAATCTTATATTGTCCAGGGAAGTGCAAGTTGACGTCATAATACACTCGGCTGTTGTTAACATTGACGCGAGTGGCTGGGCTCCACGTCACGTTGAACTTGTCCCACTCGCCCGCCACCGCTATCGACGATGAATTTATTGTCTCCGGAATTGCGATCAATGATTCTGAAAACGTGAAGAAAGACAAAATCATTTTTCTGTGGTCTTACCCTATTATAACATAACATCACGCCTATATTCCCCAAAGGGTTAGGCAGAGGTGTACCAAAGAACACCTACAGTTCGCCAGTAACAGTAACAGGGGGCAAGCCTATTGCCATTAACCGGGCACAAATCCTAACTGCGAGCTGCTGCTCAGAAAGCTCTGAGCTGAGATCTGCCGATGATCTTGGCCTATAGGTAGGTATATGAGGTTAATGATTTCATTGTTTGTACTCAGGTTAGACATTCTGTTCGGTATCTGCCAATGATCAGTGACATCGTCGCATCATTCCAGTGAATCAAGGCATTATATTATGTGCGTTGTTTTACACATATACAAGTTATGTATATTTATTATTTTATCTATAGACCCTTGTTGCCTGAACTAAATAAACAAATAAATAGATAGATTAGCAGTGCAACGCTAAATGTTAAACGGTAAGTGTTTGCCAAAGACAACAGTTATGTACGATTGCCACCAACCAGTAAATTCTGCGGTTTACATATGCATAGAAAAATACTGCCTGGAACTCGGTTAGGTCCGTGCGTATGCCATTCCAAGCGTTACAAATTCCATGGAAACATGAACCTTAACTATTATGTAGAAGCCTGATTTTCTTTAACCCAGTGTGAAATATAAGGTAGACTGGTAGAAAATGTCTAAGGCATTAGTTCCGCATTGGTACGGTGTATATAGTATTTTATACATTATGTGCATAAAGTTTAATAAATAAAAAAATTAAATTAAAAATTTAAAAAACCCCCGACACAAAATCCTAAGTTCCCTTTAAAAAGTAAAAAAATAAAATACGTCGCGTTGGGGGACCGATGTTGCATTTAGGGTACGACCGTCCCAAGCGGTCCCCCAACGCGACGTATTTTATTTTTTTACTTTTTAAAGGGAACTTAGGATTTTGTGTCGGGGGTTTTTTAAATTTTTAATTTAATTTTTATTTTATACTTTTTATAGGTACATACTTATTATAATGTTGATTTTGTTAAGCTGTAAATACATAGGTTCCTAATAATTTAATAACCCACATTACCCACATGACAAATCATTTTTTGTTTTTCATCCCCACTTTCACACCCATAACTTTTAAACGGCTCAACCGATTTTCATCAAACTTGTCTAAGAACACTCGTACATAAGTCACCTTTCATACAAAAAAAACTAAATTAAAATCGGTTCATCCGTTCGGGAGCTATGATGCCACAGACAGACAGACAGACAGACAGACAGACAGACAGACAGACAGACACGTCAAACTTATAACACCCCTCTTTTTGCGTCGGGGGTTAAAAAATGCGCTCCGGCGCGGCCCCGTTGGTGGAAATCTACATTACATTACGTTGTTTCCTACATAGCAAAGGCAAGTTTACTACCACTGAAATAAATTTAAATAAGCTGTATTAACATACCACTTCCTGCATGCAGGGTCGGGTCTCGAACGGCGATGACATGGACTCTTGGCACCAATTCGGCGGTGTATCTCCCGGCCAGGTCCGACACGACGGCCCTGGAAGCGTCCTGCACCCACACCAGGCGACCGCTGAAGTAGCAGAGAGGTCCCAACGTTGCCGAGCCAGACAGACGAGTCACCAGTGAGCCTGATATCTGCGGAATATAATTGTGAGTAAAGGATATTATTCTTTTTGCTAAGAATATTTATTTAAACTTTATGTTACAAAAGGTACAAAAGCGGATTTAATCCCTGACTGTCTTAATATGAGTACTTGCGCTTAGTTTTTGACTACCTAAATTTTTAAGTAAGGGTTGTATATTTGGGTTGTGTACCGAGACAAGCGACGGTGTGTTTGTATAGATGTTCTTTTCTTTATCATTCTTTAAAAAAACAACGTTGCTCGCTCTAGTAATTTCTCATGTCTCGTGGGTACATTTACAAACATCTAAGTTCACACACACGCAAACAGCCTGACCCGGAACGACTTTCTGTAGGCCATGCAAATATATGTTCCGTGCAGGAATCGAACCTGCGATACATAGCGGGTTGATTGGTGGTTGGGTTGGGTATGATTTTAAGAGTTCAAGCCAGGGATAGTCAGGCATTAGCTACTGATGTCTTGCGGTATTGCAATATCTTTATAAAACAGAAAACTAGAAAACACACCTCACTAACTCCATGCGTTATTTGATCTGCTGTAGGAGCGCGGTGTAGTTCAGATCCATCATAACTTCGAACGAGCCAATAAAGCCATTTTTCTTCCAAGTCCGCTGTCAGTCCCATTACTTAAACAATGACCACATTATTAAAAAATATTCAGCTTTAAAACAACATAGCTTAGCTATTTTGTAAGGAGTATTACCTTGTTTCCCACTAAATAACTGCGCTGGATAGTATATCATCTTATTCTCTCCATTAAGTCTCGCCGCCTCAACTGCGTGCCCTGTATTCCAGTATATGTATGCGCCTAACGAGTCTATTGTAAGTTCTTTAGCTACCGTCACAATTGGTACTGGCTCTCGATTACCACCGTCTAAATTGCCTCGTGTTATCTAAAGAAAAAAATTGCAATTGAAGCAACATATATTGTGGCTAAGAAAGATATAGTAAGGCGTCCCTGGTGATTTATGAACGTTTTTCGCCAAAGATTCCTTACCAACTGTTGTTTCGGATTTGACCAGTATATCTTCTTGCCGACCCAATCTACAGCTAAACTGCCCACGTTGTCCATATTAGTCATGAAACCTTTCGTGTGCGTCGTGGTGTTATACCACATTACGGTTGAGGCATTTGTGACCAAGTAAAGCTTGTCTCGATACCAGGATATATCGGTGATTTGAAAGTTTTTTAGATCGGCTCTGAAATAAAAACAATACGATTAAAACGACATGCAAGTAGGTGCCTTGTGTAAAAATTTCGCAAAGTTCAAATCGTTCTATTTAAAACGAATAAGCGCACATAAAAAAGATTTTTTGAAGTATCTTACCCGTGTATTAAGATTTGTAAATTGTCTCCCGTAAGATCAGTTTGCAACAGTCCATCAGGTCCCGACCATAATAAAGTGCTATGTAGAGTGTTCGGCGATGATGCAAGAGTTTTACCAACAAATTCTGAAGACCATGGACCTAAAGATATTACTCGATTAGTATACGCACATAAAATACCGAATAATAATTATTTGGATCATCCTTTACCTGAACCAGATTCAGTTACAGCTGCAACTCTAATTACATATTCTGCACCTTGCTTCAAGTTTTCGACAATGCACGTCGATTCGGTTATGTTCATGCTAAAACGAAACATTTGCCGATTAGAGCTTTATATTTTTACAATGCACAAAAGTAATGACAACGAAGAAGTATGGAACACTTACATGTCTATTACATCGCCTGTTTCGACATGTGTAAGTTGGAGGTGAAATATCCATTGCTGCCAGGCGCCACTTCCCTGATGACCCAAAAGATGGGGGGGCGACCACGAAACCTTTGCACGATTGATACCCATCACACTCTGCAAACCCAACGGTGGGTTCACAGGCACTGGAATAGGTTGACAACTCCTCAAGGCAACCAAAACCTGTCTTGTGGCTATTGTCTTTGTGTTATAAGCTAAAGGGTATTCGTTGTGGAAATAACTGTCGCTTTGTCCGTGATATTCCTCCGTCAACATTTCTTTGCCATTGGTCCAGTAAAAAAGACCGCCAGCGTATGCTATGGAGCGCGTTGACAGGAACATTGGGGTTTGTGTGTTAGCTCGGAAATCTGCTACTTCTCGACTGGAACATAAGAAACACATAAATTAAAAACGTCATGCCACCATAGCACGGTATAAGTTGTTGCTTTGCTTATACTCACCCATCAAGCGATACAGCTAAAACTGTGTTCTTCCTAAGATGTGCAACTAGTATTCTGAAATCTGCATGGTCTACGGTAAAGGCTCCGAGATGCGCATCACGGACTATCATTTCTGGAGGACCATCGCCGTGTCGAACGCCGTTTGATATATTTGCCAAATCGAGTCTGTATAGACCACCGCGGTCGCCTCCTTGTTGAGCCCAGAATAAATAACTAAAAGAAAACCAAGATGGAGGAAATGAATAGGAAATTCAATTTCAATGGTTCTACTATAGACATAAATATAAAAATAAAACTAACCCATTATATGCGTCGACTTCAAAATGTATCGGACGAGAGTTAAAACCTGATACGGCAACAATTAGATTCTTTCCATCGAAATCACATCGTAGTATTTCCCAGTTCGTAATAAAGGTTACATTCGACCAGTCTGCTCTTCGGTACTGAACTTCTCCAAGTACATACAAGTGCCGATTTAACCAATCCACTGATAAGTCTTGAGGCTTGTAGTTTTCGGGTGTAAGGATTGCTTCGGAAGTACTCTTCTTAGAAAGGCTGCTGCGATATACGTAACCATTTGATACGGATGTAAAAAGTGAATCACTTGAAATATCTAAACCAACACCTGTAACCAATAAAATGACATGAAGATCAAAGACTTATAAAAGCCTACATTGGAAGATCAGTGATACTAGAAAAAATCATACCCGTGATTGAGTGTTCCGTGCTGTACAACTCGACAGGATCTGATAACATATCATTAGCAGGCGCTGCTAAAACATTCTGTTCACCACCCAAAATTAAAATCGGCTGTTGACTAGGAACGGCTGCAACAAAATATAAATCGTTTCATCATTTCGTTAAATATTCAAGTCATCATTTGTTATCTCACCATTCTAGAATTAGTACGCCAGAGTTTATCAAAAATAAAGTTTTTTAACTTACATGTAGGTAAAGGAGGCGTGGATATTCTAACGTAAGCTCTTGGTCCTTCCCCGACTGAGTTTCGCATTGCCACTGATACCTCATACTCACGCGCTGGAGCTAGGTTTTGAAACATGTAGAATAACGTATAGTTTGATGCTGGCATATCCTGAAAATCACATGTACATTTTAGAATTTTTTTTTTTTTAATTAAAAATATTTCATAATGTTCCCACTAATGTCAAATGATTTGGCATGACTGGGGCCATTGTCCTGTTTGGTATATGCTTACCTCAAGAGCGTCGTTAGTGTTTGGCTGGGTATCTGTCAGTCGTAACACGTATGATATCAGTGGTCCATTGGGGAATGGGCCTGGTTCCCAGGAGATGGCCACCCGACTAGGGTCAGGAGCTACGGCCCGTAAAGACGACGGCGCTGAACTCGGTTTTCCATTTTCCAAAGTAGAGATCACGACTGATGGTGCAGAGTAAACTGGCTCCCCATTACCACCTCGGCCAGACAGGAATATAGCTACTCGAAACTGTTGAAAAATTCATAATTTTTGTCCTGAAATACTCATTCTTTTCGTGGAGAATGCATTTAGTGTTTGCATGACAGATGTTAAAGGGTGATATAGAATTTACTTCTCAAATGTACTTCTCTTTTAAAGGAATAATTCCACTAGGTGATAGAAAGAGCCAAAAAAAGAAAAGTGAATTAATAATAAAATAAAATGAATGAATAAATTAGATTTCTCCACTTGCATTTGTGCTTGTTCCGGATAAATGTCCGAAATAATTTAACATACAATACAATTTCTTACCCTGTATTTCGTGTAGGGCCTCAGACCTTCCACGTGTATGATGGACTGATCCGAGTGACTAGAGTTAGAGTAATATTGCCACGTTCCCGGCAGTTCCTCGTAACGCCACTGTACCATGTAGCTTAAGTTACCCAGATTGGGTGCCTCCCAAACTAGCGAAAGTGAAGTAGCCGTCAAACTATCGGCCACTAGGGCCGGGGCGGTTGGTATCCCAATTAATTCTGTAAATAAAGGTGACATTGCAAATTAAAGATTATTAAGGTCGGTAGTCGATATAATCGGCTACAGCTTGGTCGGTATAATTTTCCAAAGCTAAGATGCAATCGTACCTCTTAATTTTTGAAAGTAAGTATTCAAAGCCTCGTTACATCCCATAACACAGTACAGTTCCCGCGAAAATACAGTCTCCGATGTGACATTCTGAAAATTATATACAAATCAATTTGCTTCTTATTCATGATATTATATAATTAATGATTGTGATTACTTACGCAAACGATTTGACATGAATTTTCCAATCCTTCTTGCCATAAGCTACACCCCAGTTTGCACTAGAACAATAAATAATTAATTGCTTCTATTTATTAAAAAAAACAATTAATAGGAACAAAAACACAATTCTATTTCATTAAAGCAACTAAGCTCAAAATGTAAGAGGATATAAGGAACTGGGATATGTTAAAATGATAATAGGTATTAGCCTATTAGGAGTGCACTTTTTGTGTACTATATTATGTACAACTTAAAGGTACAGCCTGTGATGCAGAGAAATGAGGAACACATAACAAAAAGAGCTAAATATGATTGGATAGGTTTAGGATGTTTGAGTGGTGGACCAAAAAAATATAGATGGATTTGTATGAAAGATGATAATGGGTCAGGAAGAAGAGAACTGACGTGACAGTTAATTTAGGTGTATGAAGAGAATACGTGCTGCACCGACCCCAAATAAATTGGAACGTAAACAGGAAGATGACGATGACATTGAGTGAGCCCAATATGAACTCTCAGAGCAACAACAACGCTTCAAGCCATTTTTAAGTTTTGTCCCAGATTAAGTTTATAAGTCCATCTTTTTACTATTTGAAGCTCTAACCCTTATAGTTCAGTTTCCTCCGAATCTCATCTGTTACTTCGCGTGTTGATTTTTAAATAAGATAAAATTATTTAAAATTACCCAAGCCTCAATGGAGCAACCGTGATAGTAACTAAGAGCTTCCTTATTAGGAACATGACTTGTGTTGTCATATAATTAGTGGTGCGGGTTTAATCCAATTAAATTACCAAGCTACAAATTCCTTGTTTATTTTACGTTCAATAATCTTCCTAATCAAATTTTTCATGTAAATAGCTCCATATTAGGTGGTACTATTTATTTTCTTTGTATCGAATAAAGTCTTTCGTTGGAATCAGATAATGTTCCCAGTTTTATGACTCTGTTTCATTTGTTTTTAATTGTTCGCGTAAGAGTGAATTTTGCGGGTGTTTACGTCTCACATGTGTGCACATGGCCGTTGATCTTCAGCTTCTTTGTTAACCTAAACAGTCATGAGATGCACTCTTTCGAGACACGTTTCAAGTGCAAACAAAGCTGTTGTGCTGGTGCCATTTTTTTTTTGAGACATTACAAACAAAACACGCTGGAAACAGAAAGTAAAAAACTGCATGTCATGAATAAGGAGTGGTGTATACTCGTAACTGCCATTCGTTCCCATGGATAAGAAAGTAAAAATAGGGCTTGTAACGGATTTTCATGGTTCGGTAACGTCCTTTACGGATGGCAAGTGACCGGAAGCCGCAGGTGCGCCCCTTCTTCAACCTTACGTATATTTCTTAGAGATAGAGGTTAATTAAAACAAACAATTCAAATGATGAGAAACAGACACATCAACTCATCAATTAACACAAATGTGACAAAATATCGTGACAAGCTCTCTGTAACTATAATGGCGCGTTTAGCTTAATAGATAAATTCAATTAGTCTGTCAGCGGGTGCCCTTTTGTGGTAATGATGTTATCAATGAATTATATTATCAAATTGCTGCTAATTCTCTTCTTGGTAACTCATTAAAATACGTAGATGAATGCTGACACATTCGATGTAGCCAGTCTCATATTTCCCTGCTAATTGCAAAGTTAGTTTCTGCTGGATATCAAAGCGCGTGAAATGATTAGTAGGAACAAAACGTTGTGACACAGACAGATCTCATTTGAGTCACGTCCATTCAGTGTGATGAACAATACGCGTAACAATTAAAACGGATGCAAGGACCGGCGCGGACGCGATCTGTGCCGTTTGTTTCGGGTGTATAATTGCGGGTCGCGGCCTGCGCACGCACAACCATCAGGCAGATCATACATAAGTAGGACACTCGGTTCATGTTTGTATCTTCCATTGTGGATTAATACTATATTTCTTAGTTCAAGGACATGAACATTTTGCAGATTAACCATCTACACCAAAAATATTTTTCTACAGTGTTTGAGCAGGTTTTTGTTCTATGACTTAACTGGTTTCCTATTTACAAATGATGATGTATCGGGATCATTTGTTATGCCTTTCAAGTACGAAGGTATCCCTTGCTAACGCATCTCTTCCGCCATAGTTGTCACAACACCACGCCCTGACGCACCCTCCATGTCCAATTTATTAATATTTGTGACTGACGGATGAATGTTTATTGAAACTTGCATTTGCTAGCTGTCAATTTTTATTAAAGTAACCATGGCTCTATTATGGGAATTGTAAGGAAAAATACTATTTTGCTTGCATTTGAATTAGGGTGATCCATATGCTTCATGTTTAAAAGTTGAACGATTTTCTTATTTCTGTTTTTTTTTTGGTAGGATCTTGCTTCGCTTAAAACAGAAAAAAAGCGTAGTATAGTACACTCTAGTATAACCATTAATGACATAACGTTTATTGTCGAGTTTTTCCATGAGCATTGAAGCGTATAAAAACGTGAACCCTGACATGACAATTGCAAAGTTTAGCGCCACTTGTTACGAACATACAAGTGCTTGTTTACGCCGACAAGGTCATATCACGCTATCAGGAACTAGTGTTGGTAGGCATAGGCACATGCTTAGTTATGTCAGAAGAGCGCGCTATCACGCAGGCATCATGTTAGAAAAGTCTTGGGGATTTTTGACCTTACATTAATTTAAAATACATAACTGAAGCCATTCTATGCACACACGAGAAAGTTTATTAAAACTAATAAAGTAAATTAACGCCTAATTACCCAGTTTCCTGTCTCGTGCCGCAATAATAACAAAACAATAACTACTCCCTTTACAGTCATTAAAATCGTCGCGTCAGCTCATTGTTGGAGCGATTTCGGAAACGCGCTCGGAAGTCCAATTGGGAGCGCAAGCGCACGCCGGACGCAGGGCGCTGTGAAAGCACTCACGGATAATTTACTTGTTAATTGCTTCATAGCAAAGTTCTCCTACTTGTATTATGATCCGTCTTTGTTTGTCAGAATAACCTAAATAGCCAAGTTTTAAATGAGATAGATTGATCAGGTGGGCGCGGCGAGACGAGCGTAACTGTACACCATTGAACTGTAATGTACTAAACTAACACAGCTCTAAGTATATTGTAACATTGTTTTATTCGTGGTCTCATCTTATGACAAATTGAAATTACTAAAAAAACAATAGCATTTGTGCTCTAAATCTATTGGTAATACGGGAAAGCTTGAAGCATTCCTTTTGGGATTCTGGTGACTGTTGTCAATATGTGATCAATCCTGAATTTAATCAACTTACAAAAAAGGCGCTGTGACTTTGCAGCGTTTTTATCGTCTACCAAAGTAACACTGCCGTAGGTAAAAGTATTCATCAGTATCGCATGACAAAATACCCACGTAGTAACAAATCTGGCCTGTGACCCTCAGATTATGGTCGCGATACTATGTGTGAAAATGAAAACAAGTGCAATTTTTATTTAAATTAATTAACGTTTATTTATCTGTTGGATTTGTAAATAGGCGCCACTGGATACTAACTTGCGTGGATGCTGTTTTTCTAATTCCGTACGTTACTGACCTGAGATAAACTTTTAGATAGCGTATCCCACATTTATTTCACAAATTGTTTATTAGCAACTTTGATTAATAATATTCTAACACGAGTTGGTCGGCTGGTAATGGCATGAGAAAACGTAATCACATTGTAGGCATTCAGGGGACATATTGTAGGGCATGGTGGACATCTTGAGGGTTACGGCTATACGTCACGATGTGCGAAAGTAGCGCCTGTTTATCATGCATCAAGGGTGCATTATCGTTAGTGTAATGGATTAATTTGCTTGCAGCATGGTTTACCTACAATTGTTAAAATGACTTGGGCCACCTATCTACGTAGTTCAAAAATGGTGATAAGTCACGATGTGCAGTTATTCTTACGTGTCAAAATGAACTATTAACAGGGACGTGTCTTTAAGATTTTTTTTAATATACATTAGTATTCAATTCCTGATTTAGACACACTTTATTTCATAAAGTGTGTCGGAAACGTCTTGGGTCGGGCCAATTGTTTCTTTTTTTAATAGGTTGGTTAATAAGCATTCAACATTTCGATGGAATATTGCGTTAATAATTACTGGAGAATTTTCCTTCTCCTCTTTACCTGCTTAGTCGTTAGTTAATTGTATTTTTCTGTCTTTCGGAGTGGCTTCTAACTTTTTGTAGGAAAATGACAAACTATTTTCAACTTTTTTTTAATTCCCCGTGCATACTTGTCTTTAATAAACAACAATGTAATCTATATTTTTACACAGTGGTTTATAAATAGTAGATATGAATTTAAAACAACAACATATTTTTGCATTGAACCGTATTGAACATATGATAAATAGGGACTCAAAATTCGAGAGCAGGTCACGCGCTGGCCCACGCCAACCATTTTATTCTGGCAATTGGATAATGCTGAGGCAAATTGGGGCCCACCGGCATGCTTCCCGCCGCCTCTGCCACGCTCTAGCCTCGAGAGCTCTCCTCTCAATCTACCGCTCGCTAGCCTTTAACAGTCGATTTTACAACACCTAGGCTATCTATTACTATCGAACAATGTAAATATCGATGATATTTTAAAACTACAGTTCAGTCCAATCTGTTCATTTAAATCTTGTTATACTATCTCTCCGCATCTTTCGATTAAAAAAAAACGATTTTCCGAAAATTTTATGTATTCAAACTTTTTTACACACGTTCCAATCGTTTATGTCATCACATCAATGTGTTCATTAATCTCCTGATTAATATGATGATGAGCAGATCCCTATTTATTTTATTGGAGAACAACGGACGAGTGTCCCAATAAAAGGACAATAAATCAAAACACTTAGCCGAAGCTGAGTGCACTCTAGGTAATTTCGCTCAACAGATTGGTATCGTGGAGTGTTGAAGGGGCAGTCAGGGGATAATGGCGTAGAGGGGAGGTGAGGAGACTTGTTGAATGGGCGCAAACGCAACTCGCAAGCGGGGAACGGTCCACCTAATGAGGAAATAAGAATTAGCGGGCGACGACGAAGCGAGTGCAGTTCTTTATCATAACTGAGCGTCTCTTCTTGATTTATCGTATTTATTGTGTTTGATATTTGAATATCTGCGCTATTTTGTAGGTTAATGCGCTTATTTTTTGTAGTTTAATGAGTTTAATAAAATTTAATACTTTGTCGTAAAGTGTGTAAAGATAAAAGAAATATTCAGTTCAAGGATTTTATAAAAGTGCCAGATTTGGTTATCGAAATGGTGCAGTTACCACTTACGTTGCGGTTTAAAATCCTTTTAGGTGAGCGGATGAACATTCAAATAAAATCTTCAAAAGGGAATCGGTAACCCAATAATGTTTACTTTCATATTAATGGGCACATTTGTGGAGAAAGCAATATTCCCTTAAGCATGGCCACATATTGCGCTTTAAGTATGAAATATGCGTTTGTGATGGTTCAAAGAGATATTTGTTTGCAAGCTGTGTCAGGAATTAAGCCGTCTGGGTTTCAATTAACGCTAGACACTGCAGTCAGAGATTAGCCCTGCCTCTGCGCAGGTTGAATAGCGAAATAGTAACAATTGAATTAGGTACAACAATTAGTGTTGCTAAAATTAGCACCGTGGTGACTTAGAAGTTACAAGGTCTTTGTTACACTAAATTAGGAGCATTCTTTGTCAATTCATGTTAACAGGCCCAGTTTGTGTGAGCGTTTATATGTATATACAGCTTTATATGAAAGTTCATTAGCTTATATATAGCGTCACAATGATTTCGTATAAAAATAAAACCAGTAACAAACAAACATAATCAGCGTTTATTAGCTAATTGAAGGGCCGACTCGACTTCATATTGCACTTATTAATCGCTTAATTGTTACTTACACGATAAGAGTTCTTTGTACGCGGTATAAGAACGTTCTCATGTGAAAGTTCGTGTATTTATTTTGGGTTTATGACATAACCGCAATATTTGAAGAGGAGACTTAAATTAGGTATACTTATGTACGTACCTACTCATATTTCAGTCTTGTTTTAAGTATGGAGTTTCCTGTCCATTCTTCTCTAAACAAAACTAACTTTTGGCAGGGGCAGCTATCCACACAAAAGTAACTTCTGGAAACGGCAACTAGATTCAAATATATTTTTTCTTGTAAAGGTCGTTCAAAAGTGCGTTTTGATAGTCTAATTAAAATAAAAAATATAAATATAATAATATACCATCACGCCTGTATTCCCCGAAGGGTTAGGCAGAGGTGTACCAATGTACACCCACAGTTCGCCGGTATATTTAGGACTAAAAAATATGACTTTGTTAAAATTTGATATTATTAAAAGAGAGCGATTGAATGCAAGCTACAAATGGTGATGGTGAAATGATATCTTCGATTAGATAGATGAATATATTAAAGATTCATTGCTATGATTGAAACTCCAACTGAAATTTAATCAATCCAAACCAAAGTGCAATGGCACCTTTTTAATTAAAATTACATTATTTATTATTCATGCAGTTGACTGGCGCTATAAATGGGTTGATTTTCAAGTTCTTTCCCCCATGACCAATTCCCACATTTTCACACAATTATAAGTATTCAAAATTATTCAGAATATTCATGAATGCACCTGACGCCGAATGCGGTCACATTTTGTTTTCGTTCCGCTACCAATTTGAATACATTATGATCAGAATTGTTGTAAATATAAGTACGGAAGGTACGTTATATTTTTTTTATTAATAGGATAAGCTTTCAATAGTTAGCTTTAGCTACAGCATTACAGAATATCATATTTCAAACCCAAGAGTAAACCTGAAAGATGCAGTAAAATTAAATTACATAAAATATCGGTTACATAAGTTATCGGGGGTAATTTGTTGTTGAGCTCGAAAACTCAAGAACTGCTACACCAATTTTGCCGATTCTTTGTTCTTGCCTTCGTATTTTCCCAGAGAAGGTTTATATGAAAGATTTTTGTTAGACTTTTTTTTGGAAAATCCACCTGAAATGTCAGAAATTTGCGTCTGTGTTAAAATAAAGCCGGGGGCTGTTCGCTAGTTCATAATAAAAATAAGAATATAAAGGGTGTTTGGCAGAACGTTGAACATACGAACATGGTGGAACTAGAAACTAGAAGAAGAGAGAGCTATAAAAAATATCCAGGGGGCCAGGGCCAATAAATTAGGGCTGAGTAAGTAGCAGATGATCCCCACCTATTCACCATTTTCGTATACAGTTCAACGTTCTGCCAAACACCCTGTATATTTTTATTCTCTGCCAGAAATATTACTTTCTATGAATAATAGTTATGATAATGCATTAGACTATTAGCGTAATAATGTTCACGTGAAATCCACTACAGACGTAGATGACTAAACATTGATCCTCATTGATGATCTTCAATGACCTTTTTCAAGTTATGCAAGTTCATGATATAGACTAGACCACGAGTTTGCGTGAAAAGGAAAAGTAATACGCTGCTGTTGCTTAGATAAGTCGATATGACTGTGTATAGTAACTGAGATAATAAATAAATATTGATATCACTACCCTAGGTTGTGATGTTATATTGAGCCACTTTCCACGCTCGTGCAATACAATTTTTAACTTAAATTCATAAAAGCAAAAAAAAATTTTTAAATAACCCTCGACAGAAGTATAAATATCCCTAGCGCAGCTAACGAAAGAGCTGATAACCTTGAAACGGCTGAACCGATTTTGATAAAACAGATCTAAAACCATTGCTAGGAAACCTGCTTTTAAAAAAAAATCGCACTGCACAGCTACGGTGCCACACAGACACGTCAAACTTATAACACCCCTCTTTTTGAGTCGGTTAAAAATACCAAATCTTTTACCCAACTGTACAATAACAATAACAGATTCCAGTACACACAAGTCAGTATAATTTCACACATAAATTATGAACTAATCGCAGGTACTACCTTTACTTCCGATAGATGATTGTTCATTTCCGAACGCAACGCATCGGAGCGCGCAGGGGGGAATGAATTCCCTTACATCACTTCAATATCTATGCATTGGTCACTTTACGGTCCACTTATCTTGAGTACCTTCAGTCAGAATATTTTTTATGAATGTTTTTTTTATGAATGTTTTTTTTTTACTGCCTCGTTAGCCTAGTGGTCCTAAGCTCGACTGCTATGGGTCTTGGGTTAGATTCCCAGGTCGAGCAAAGTGTTATTAGGTTTTTCTATGAAATTTTCAGTAGCAGCTCGAAGTTAGGATTGTGCCCGGTTAATGGAAATAGGCTCGCTCCCTATTATATGGGTCTTAAAAACATACCTGCGCGAACTGTGGGTGTACATTGGTTACACCTCTACCTAACCCTTCCCATACAGGCGTGATGGTATGTGTTTTTTTTCCATATGATTGCGTTTGAGCATTATTAGTTTATAGTAAACTATCATGCGGTCGAGAAGATGGTGCACGCCTACTTAGAAGTAACCTAATACACATACACACACACTCCGTTGAAGATTTCGAAATATTCGAAAAGGTCTAATTTAGCGACGAAGAGAATTTTTCCAAAAAAATAGAACATTCCAGTTACTATTAGGCCCTCTACCGTATCTCAAAATGTAAGTTCTCCACGTTTAATGACTTTAAACTGTTTTCTTCGAAAAGGAGATAAGCTCTTAGATAATTTAGTCGTTAATTCTAACGGCCGCAACACGTGTCTAGATAGAATGCATAATTATATTCCTTTAACATACCCGGAAAATTATATAATAGTATACATATCTAACTATTTTATCTTTATTAGCCAACAGAGCTCTATGCAACGCGATTTAGTCATCAATCCATTAATGACCCTAAGGTCAGGTGAGACGGATTATGAACCGAAATACCTTAAGGCTATAATTAAAATGCTCACCGAGTATATCATTTTTGTGAGTAAAATAGCTACAACCGAACCGTTTGTAAGAACCGTTTATCTAGCAGTTACTTAATCTGGAAAATTCTCTGTAATTCAAAGTGGGGTTTCCAGGACGGGATACCGCCACTCCAAGTCGGCTGATATTAAAAAGCATGTTCTGTAAATGATAGAATAAAACGAATGAACTCTAAAATAGATCCGAGGGGAGCAGGCTGGCAACTAGAAGCTTCCTTCCTGCGTCCATCCGGCGTCGAGTCTCACGCGACCCTTGCGCATGCGCAGCTCGGCAGCCGCACCATGCCACTGACCACCTATCACTCCATAACTACATCCCTTGCAGGATGAAGATTTACATTAATCAAATCGAAACTGACCCCTCTTAAATTACTCGTAGCAGATAGTCTAACGCGGTACTGGAGACGTGGAGGCCTTTAATAGGTATATCAATATAGCACGTTAGTACCTTCTCTTTATCTCTAAATAAATGTCACAACCTACACTTAGGTATTGGTATATTAATTAACCTTAAATTTAGCTTATCAGCTTCCAGAGAATTCCGTGACCCTCAACTTTAAATCTCTTAATTTTTGAAGTGGATTTCAGTAAAGCATGTTTTTCATTTAAAAAAAAAACTCAGCAAAATGAGTCCGTCAAAAACAATTATTTTTATAGAATAAATGTGGTTATTATTTACTAGATTGCGAGCTATAAACCTTCACACTTAGACCCCAGAAATTATTATCATAATACCCATAACAGAAAAATAACTAATTGGTCAATTAATTAAATAATAATTGGTATGATTTTATTATTTTCATTCATTAGTTTCGTGTTAAGGGTAATTATTATTTTAGAAGTAGTAAAATGAATAAATAATAAAAATCTATGCTAATCGAGGTTTTCAGTACAACTATGTATATCAAAGTTATAATCTAATACATTTATAATTTGACAGACAGGTACAAAATGTTATTTTTGGGAATTAATTTGTTAAAGGAACGTTTCTCAGTAACTACTTTCATAAAATAAACAAGTTGTCTTGTAAGGGAACAAGCGATAGAAATAAATTTGTTTAGCAGTAAGCAAAGGGCGCGGGCGGTGCATTCAATGCTTTCTGTCTGCCACACCTCGCGACCTGACGAAAGATGTTGAGCAAAGCTTTGCATGTTCATGCAACTTAGATGCGATGTTCAGATAAATAAATTCCCATGCATTCTTATAACACCGGAGGTGTAAAACACTCCTGTAAACAGAAACACTTGAACAGCAAAACAAACCAAAATTTATATTTCCTTAAACATTGTAATGCCTTTAAATTAAATGATAAACAAACGTAGTAACTTTTAAGTAATCTGCGCTAAAGATAAACATGGAAAATAATAGAGTCGTAAAAATAAAATAATATTGTCATTATTTATGTTACACATTACAGCAGTATTGTTATCGTAATGGTAACAAATAATAATAAAATGGAAGCAAGTCAATTGACTTCGTTTGCATCGTGAGGGGTGAGCTTGCCTACCCGCCCCCGCGGCGTCGCCCGCCACTTGAGCTTTTTTGCGCTACACAGGGGCGTAAATTGGACTTAACTGATAATTTTGACATAAACCAGTAGTAACTGTCGGGGTTTCGGACGAATGCGCCGTTTTATGTCAGTTTCGGTACAGTTTATGATGGATGGAGCAACAAAAGTTATTTCTATGAACAAGTTTAATGTAGATATTCCATTCTGAAGAAAAAGAACTGTAAGGGCTGAAAGCTCTTTATTTAAGTATGTTTAATATGTTTGTTTGTGTGTAATGTGCACATATAGTCGCTTATAGACTAATCTGAGTTTGTTGTACCTGTTGTTTGGTCTTTGATAATTAATGACAATTATTAACATTTTCATTTTGATAAAATCATGGTTTACATAAATGTAGTATGTACATAATGGCGTACTTATACAGGGTGGAAATTTATTATGCTACCTGGAGGGAAAGTACTCTAAATACTGAAGATAGCAAATTTTACTTAAAGGAAACATTCCTTTATTTTTAAAAAGAAACAGAACTGCATTTAAATAATTTTGAAAATACAGTTGCCACACCCGGGAATCGAACCGACTAAAATCCGAAAAAATAGCATCTTGCACTTTTATGGCACTAATCGATAGGGTCAATCATAAGGATCAAATCTCTGCAAACATGATAAATTAAATTTAAAAAAAGCCATGAAATTTTTAACAAAACTTATTTTATTCGGACGAAAAAATCGAGAATTGACTAATTGCATGCTCGAAATGAGCTCCATTTTCTTGGATGCACAAATTTATTCTTTTAAGGAATTCATTGTGAATAACTTTTAGTAGGGTGTTCTGGTGAATATTGAAAATTGTTTGCTACCAAAACTCACTCAAAATGAGTTTTTTTAAAGGAATAAATTTGTGTATCCATGAAAGTGAAGCTCATTTCCAGCAACTACTTAGTTCATTTGTTCGTTTTTTTCGTCCGAATAAAATAAGTTTAGGTTAAAATTTCATGGTTTTTGTTTAATTTAATTTACCATGTTTGCAGAGATTTGATCCCTATGATTGACTCTATCGATTAGTGCCATAAAAGTACAGGATGCTATTTTTTCGGATTTTAGTCGGTTCGATTCCCAGGTGAGGCAACGGAATTTTCAAAATTATTTAAATGCAGTTTAGTTTCTTTTTAAAAATAAAGGAATGTTTCCTTTCAGTAAAATTTGCTATCTTCAGTATTTAGAGTACTTTCCCTCCAGGTAGCATAATAAATTTCCACCCTGTATTGCATTTACCTACTGTATCTCTACAGTGAGTAAATAATTTAAATTAAGTTATTTTGCAACAAAGGAACTAGGATAGTGCTCACGAGCTCGTTTTGTTCATGTCCACGGTCTAGCTGGCTTCAATGAGATTTAGTTAACAAATGCTGTTTTGTAAGCTTATACTCTTGTCAGTTGTTGTTGCGACACGCCATTCGAACACTACTACCGAATAGTAAGTGACAAGCTGAACCCAAAGTGTTAGCTTGTAAATATTCATAATCTTAATGTGAAACTTATCGTATGTTTTGGAACCAGTATTCATTAAATACCTTATATCTGAAAAGAGGTTATAGGTGAAATTCTGAGATTTAGTTATCGCAAACTAATTATAAACGTATTGTAAATTATTTTATTATTTTGACTGTAGATATGCTAACCCAAAAGAACCTCTATAAAATTTAAAGAATAAATAATATGACAAAAATTATTTTAGACCAATGGCTACATCATAATTTCCGTTACGGGGCCGTTAAAATGGGTTACCCAATAGTGGGAGTACATAAATATACTATAAACAAACTTATCGGACCACTGAATTTTACGATCACTTGCGTAGTTATGGCCGATCAGTTTTGAGTTGACGCGTTATAATGTAAAACAACTAAATATGTGGGTGGTAAAGAAACGGTTAAAAATTACAATAATTACTCTTGATAACGAAAATACCACAGCACGAACGCTGATAATATATTATATAGCTAGGAAGAAAGTGATTACAGGGATGACAACTCATAGAAAGAAAAGACGTACTGCAAAAGGACGATGACAAAATTTGTATGGGACCCGTCCCCCCCCTCCAACAGATGTTTTGTATGTGTCAGGGGGTGCTTAAGGATCTTTTAAAAGACCAGCAATCAGTTTTAACTTCAAAATCCATGGGGTTTAGAAAAAAAACAAAAAAAAAAAAATTTTTTTTTTACTTCTAATTCCTTACGCTTTATGTTATAAGAACTAAAATAACAATATTTAAGGCTATTATGAAGTGTATACAGTTACACCGAACGCCGTGCGGAGCCAAAGATTGTAAATCAAATTATTGTGTTACCTACATATTTTACAAATATGGAAAATAGGTATATTAATTGTCATTAAGTAATTATTATTCTATTCAGCAATTCTGCCGCTGGATAAAAATCGAATGTACTGCCCAAGCCCCATGTACCACGTAAAACGAAATAATACGTATACAAGGTGGCCCCCATGTATGTTATACATTGATATACAAAAAAACATGTTATACGATATTTTTGTGGTTTAGGAATTAGACGATTTTTTATTTTGTTTTTAGATATTCTTACCTGACCATCAGAACTTGATGGTTTCTAGTCTTCTTGAGTAACGTTTTTTTTAATAATGAATCCTGAGGTCTACCTACGGTCGATAAAATCTGACTGTCTTTTCATCTCCTAAAGTGACTAAAACTAAGTTCAAAGGGTTATTTTTTAAATTCGTTCCAGATTTTCTATCACTCAAACAAAAAAACAAAAGACGGGTGGCAAGCACCTTAAAGTAGATTTACAACTTTAACGGACCCTCAGCTTTCCAAAACAATACAAATAACCGGTAAATAACCAATTTTACTGGTCAGTATTCGGTGTAATTGAAACTTGAACATGGTAAGGCGAAAATATCAATATTTAAAAAGTGTTATTGGGTTTTTCTATGAAATTCTCAGTAGCAGCTCGGAGTTTGGATTTGTGCCCGGTTAATGGCAATAGGCTCGCCCCCTATTATATGGGACCTAAAAACATACCAGCGAAGTGTGGGTGTACATTGGTACACCTTTGCCTAAACCTTTGGGGAATACCGGCGTGATAGTATGTATGTATGTATGTATGTGTGTATCAATATTTTAGTGTTCAAGTGAACACATGCCATCACACCTGTATTCCCCGAAAGGTTAGGCTGAGCACGTGTACTAATGTACACTCACAGTCCGCCGGTATGTTTTAGGTCCCATGTAATAGGGGGCGAGCCTATTGCCATTAACCGGGCACATGTCCCAGCTCCGAGTTGCTAATGAGAATTTCATAGAAAAACCCAATAACACTTTGCCACTCGACCTGGAAATCGAACCCAAGACACCTAGCGTAGCAGTTGCGCTTAGGACCACTAGGTTAACGAGGCAGTTGCTCAAGTGAATGCTGATAACAATGAATTTCAACGGATTTTCATCAAGTTTTTAATGCAATATGAGCTCTATATAACTGTTGTTATAATAACGTTAGTATTTAGTAGTAGTATCTACTTTAAAAAGTTAACCTAACTTTTTAAACTATTCAGAATCACCATAATGCAAAAATTAAACATGACAAAGCGTTCGAAACTTGATGTGAGATCGTTATTATTAATTTTCATTAGCTTTTACTTGAACACAAAAATATTGATATTTTCGCCTTATCATGTTGAATTTTCAATTGCACCGAATTTGACCGGTTTGAAAAAAAGACCGCTCAACTCTTATCGGGGTCGACCTCGATTCCCCATTTCCAGGACCGAGTGCCTAAGGAGTTTTGGGAAGTGCAGGGGAAAGAATCAGGGTTACGGCTTTGAGGGACCCCCGCGATTATGGGGTGCGCCCTCGATACGATAGCGGAAGGTGCATGTGATGAATGGTGTATGTGATCTTGCGATCGTTACACCACTTGGCCACTTCGCCTTGTCTTTGCCTTGTCTTGTATGGAAGCTGAAGCGGGGGGAGGCTCGAGGGAAGGCTGGTCGCTGGGAGAGCGAGTGCGGGGGGCCGCGGAGGTGGTGGTGGTCGCGGCTTTTTTGGCCTTGGAGGCCTGGTAGGAGGGTCTTCGCTTCTTCCTTCTACTTACGACGACTTAGAGCGGGCGGGGTTGCTGATATAAGTTGCAAATGCGCTGCTTTAGGCATCACCTGCAGCCGATCATTAATATATTTTGCTGATTCTTAACAGATGTTGGGGAGGACTGTATGTGTTCAATGACGATACTGGTACTTAGTTGACTGCTTTATTGCAAAAAAAAAAATAATTCTCCAGACCGATTCCGGCCATGGCGGCTAATCTTAATGCAGACTAGCCTCGTACGCAGGAGATATTATAGTGCACAAGTGTGTGCGCAAACACAGGTGCACTCCCTCTTTCCTAACTCTCATAGCCCGATGGGACGGCAATCCGACACGACCGGAGAGAGATCAGGCGCAGGACCAACGGCTTTACGTGCTTTCCGAGGCACGGGGGTGTCACACCGCCAACTTCCAAACTCTGGGCTGCTAATGAGAAATTCCCAATGGAAAAACCCAATAACACTTTTTGCCCGACCCGGGAATCGAACCCGGGACCCCTTGCTCAGCAGTCGCGCTTGCGACCACTGCTTTATTGCTAAACAGTATACAAAAGGTATACATAACAAAGACATTATTTTAATTATGTACGTCTTCTCCAGACCGATTACGATCACGGCAGTTAATCATAATGCAGATACAGAGTCGGATTAATATCCTACGCTCCTGCGTACTTGGCTAATCTTGGCACTATAATTAGTGCACAAGTGACTGCGTAAATACAGGTGCACTCCCTCTTCCCAAATTCTTATAGTCCAATGGGACGGACATCCGATATAGCAGGGAAGAGGTCAGGCGCAGGACCAACGGCTTTACGTGCTTTACGAGGCACGGGGGTGACACACCACCATCTTCTAAACTCCGGACTTTTACTGAAAAAATCCTAATGGAAAAACCCAATAAAACTTTTTGCCTGACCTGGGAATCGAACCCAAGACCCCACGGGCAACAGACGTGCTTGCCACCACAGGACTAACGGGGCAAATATGGTTACTATAATAAAACTTTGAAACAAACTGTTATTTTGTACCACAAAATAATCCTTTTAAAACTTGATTTTCTGCTTATCTCCCATACTTTAGAAAAATGTCGTCATAGTAAAAAATGATCAACTTTTTATCAGCTTTCGATTGAGATACATTTCAATTCTGTTGGTCGAAGTAAGGTTGGGGGGACGTTTTCAAGCATCGTCCTTTGTTAATTAATTAGTTAGCAATTAGTCGGGATAAGGGCAGCTTTTAGATAGATCCAGTAGGTCTAACAAATTAATGCAAGACTTAATGCAATGCAAGGCAATTTTTACTTCTAAATAATATGATCTCTGCCTAACAGTAGTCGGGTACTGTACTAAACATTCATTATTTATGAAGTATAGGATAAGACAGCTTGAGGGGCATAACCATGTAAAATAACTACGTTTGTATAGAAAAATGCTACGCTATCCAGATTTCCCGTCAGACGACGTTGTATAGATACAAATTGGTCGTCTTGCTTCCGCGACACCTAGCGCTGTTTGCTCTGCGAGTTCATTCAATCCCGTGTACAATGCTGATGCGATCTTTTATTTACTTACGTAGGTTATAAGTAAATAGCTTTTTAATTATATGAACAGTTCAATTAATTGATACCCAATTAGGAAAAAATCTGACTTACCTGTTGCACACTGCAATCGGACCCACAACTTACGTCGAAGTGGCCATCCCCAGTTCGGTTCTGTGAAAAAATTAACGTATGTTATAAAGCAGTACTGTGAATTCCTATAAAAACGGATATTTTATTAAATAGGGTCATCACGGGATGTTCAACGAAGTCACAGTCCTGATAACTTCCGTTGCGACACGGTTGGCGCGAGCTCAACCGAGCGTGATAATCATTGGGTCTACCTGTGCCTGCAATTTAGGTGAGATTGATTTATTTTCAGTGTAGGTTTTTTCTATAATACATTTTAAAATAATAATTGTTGTCACATTTGCTTTAAATAAGGAATTTTAAATTTAACATATTCAAATGTAACTAACTAATGTTGCATGTTAGGACTCTACGCACTCTTGATTTCCTGATCCTTGAATTGGACCAAAATTTCTTAATCTGGCGAAAAAACGTGTAAAATCCAAAAGTCGCTTTCTCCGATGAGATTTTCATGACATCAAAAGATTGTTATATTACTTACACACGACATTTTTCAAGGACCTTTAGGTTCTACTTAGTGTGGCTTAGCCCAGCATTTAACAGTATCTCTAATGACTGGGAATCAGAAATGCCTTCTGTATTTAATTGTGACACGATGATGAAGAGCTAGTCAGCAGTCACTCGTAACGCCAATACACCCCTATATCTTCATAATTCGAAGAGAGAAAATGACGGTTTATTCTTATTACATTTTAAGGACTAAAATATTGATTTGATCTAGAATTCTCCAGATAACACCGTTGATACTTTCATCATATTATTATATAATAATAAAAACTTCACAATTGTTCGACTATCAATAAAATTGTTGGGCCAGGGCTATAGACGTACCTAAATCAAGATAAGGTAAAGGTAAGGTAGTTACTTAGTTTGTTCGGGTAGCCCCAAGAATATTATCGGCATCCCTGAACCCTGAACTTATTTACTATAAATAAATACCCTTTTTCTAATTCTTCGGATACGAGGCAAATCTCAGTCTGCCTTTAATCCACCATAAAACCGTCACCCAGGGATGGATTCCGGGGTCCAAATTTCTAAATCGAACTGAAGTTAGTTATTGAAAATCTGCATTTTTAGTATTTATAAATAACGGATCTACTCCTTCAAAAACAAGTTTACTCCACCGCATTTATATTTGGTGGGGTTTTTTGCAACCGTGTGACCGGACTTCGCTGAGCGACACCTCAAAGGCTTCACCCCGAAATGTGATCCATCCGCGGTTTTCATGTTTTGGTTTTTTTCCCACATAACCTACCTATATAATATAAAGTATCAATGTCATTTAAATAGATTTGGTCTTGAATAAGTTTTAACTTTCGCCTATTTATCTGCGTTCGTGCACTTAAACTTGCCATAAGGAGTGGCTAAGGAGTAGATGGATGTGTCAAAACAACATTTACCTTCTCTTCTTCAATCATTGTTAAGGGTGTGAATAATTTTGGCATTTATGATTAAATACTGTATTTTGCTGTAGATAGTAAACATTCTCAGAAGCAAATTTTATTTTATTAATTGGTTAAATATGCAAGAGGATAATCCACCCACAACTAACTCGCTTGACGTTTGGGAACGCTGATCTATATTTAGCGCGTTTGCGTTGATTATAGTGGATCGCTAATTGTCGACAATTACTTAGATGTGCGTTGAACCTGCACGACAGTCGCCGCAAATAAACTACCTAATAAACTATAAGATCATCGTTTTATCCTCGACCAATAAACTGCTGATTGCAATCTTTATCAATGAACGCACAATGCGTAACGTTTGCATGCACTTGTGTCGTCTGCACCTACATAATATACAAGCTATGCAAAATAATGTTTTTCTAAACAAAAATTGAGATTATTGACAAACAATGTGCGTTATTTGAGAAAATATATCGATTTAGCTAAGCTAACCTGGAACGGGCATTTTTCATTGCATCGAGCCACAGCTTCCGCTCCAAATTTCTCGGTGATGGAACTGTAATCGCAGCCAATTGTCCGAGCGGACAAAGCCAATCCGAGCAGCGACAACACTAGCCATTTGTGCCAATTCAGCGGCGCACTCATTGTGCCCGCTGACCACCGCCACCGTCGCTGAATTCACTCTTGCGCACCTTCACACGAGTCACACATTCTTTCCAAAATGTAGCATTATTTTTTATAAAAATCACTGTATTTATCATACAATATTTATATTATTACATGTCCGTCTGACACACGTGATCGTACCTAATTTCAGTTTATAGCTAAACTATAACAAAATGTTGTTGCGCGATATTGACTACGCGGCAAGTCGGCATAATCCGAATTCGAAAAGCGCGGTAAGAGTGTTAGTGCGCGTACGCAGCTAAAGCTACTCATGGACTGAAGTCCCGCGCATATGCCCGACAGCGCACGCGCGATGAGGACGAGGACGCTTCGTTTGGGCGCTATGGCCATTTAAACTGTAGCCCCTACCTGTCGACAAACGCACTTGTTACACCTATTATTCAATGTCCTCAAACATAAAACTAAACAGATGAGTCTATAAATATGTAGCTGGGTTCAAATCATTTATTGATCAGAATCGCTGCATGGGTTTTTTTTTCATATAATTCATGCTTTTTAAAGATGCAGTCCATTATTGAAATATTCTGGTAATTTTAAGTATTCTGGGTTAGTACAGGATAGAAGTATACATTCGGCGATGAAGGTAAAATAATTCGCCGAATTTTAAAATGAAAGCTGGATAAATAACATTGAGCTTACCTAGGTATGTATTAAGGTGTTACTCATGTCTCTCTTATTAAAAACCTATTATAACCCTAGAATTAGGTGCTCACGCAGTTAACCTCGTTGATCTTAATCTCAAAGTATGTTTTATAACGTCGTATATCAGCGTAAGGAGCAAGGCCGTCGAATGATACGAGAACTGTGTGCCATCACACGAAGAGTTCAATTAATTTAACTACTCTCCGTGTATGACTTCCCACGCTTAGCAACATTCCATTCGTAAGACGATTTCTTTTCTTAAAAAAGTAATAGGTCATACATACTACAAATTCTAAACCATTTGGGTACTGATGTGCAAAATGAAATGACTTGAGCGTTCTTCATTATACAAATAAACTTGTACAAGAACTGGAACTACGCTGGAATGGCAGAGTAGTCCTTCCTATGCAAATCAATAAATTTCTTTAAAAGCTTGCAACAGCAGAAAGCTTCCTATCGCCCTTCTGTGGGTAACACAAATTGAGAAAGAGCCAAAATTTGTATTTTCTACCACAAATCGAACTATCTTCACGAACAGTTTAATCCGAAATTGACCGTCCCTGCTTGATATTGATAGTTCTACTTCTTTTTCTGACCTTGTACCAAGTTATTTAAGAGTAGGCGGCGTCCAAAGTCTTTTTCATTTCTCTATCCATTTTGGCATGTGAGCCGTCACAGAAAGTTAGCGATAATTATTCTCTTTACATGATCATTCATGTCATCCCTCACTCCATCCATCTTTTTCTTGGTCTCCCTTTACCGGCTCTCCATCCATCAACATTTTATATCCATGACTCTCTCTTTATTACATTGTATGCATCTCGTAGTCGAGGTCTTAGTATTTATGCGGTAATTGCAGCCATTGTATGATAAATGGAGACGGTAATGATTCCTACACAGGTAATTCCGAGTTCATATTTAGGTAAAATAATAGCAATTAAGCGTTTACCTTCGACTGTCCCGTATATAATTAAGTTTAGGCGTTTAGTCATAAACTACGAGTGTAGGAAACCAGAAAATGGGCAGTTGTAGGTTTTGTTGAAACGGCAATTTTGTCGACGGATACGTGTAGGTACAGGGTAGATTTATGAGACGGGCCACAAAGGGTAGTTACAGGAAAACGTTCTAAGGAGACCACCCATAACATTTTGAGATATTTTGAACCGCATTCACAGATTTTGGAAAAACTGTACAGTCACCGAAAAAACTGCTTAAATATTAACTACGTTACTATTATTACCATTCACAATAATAATTATATGATGGTTTTACGTATTATAAATTGCAGATGGAACATACCAGCACAACTATGCATAACACACAACCTTTAAACAATTATAAGAAATAATAGATTTTTGAGTTGTTGCTAAAGATGTGGCTACCATACCAAACAGCTTACACCGATTCTTAAGTGCAGTGTGTGCAACAAGATTATCTGAACCGGTGGCATATTAGTTACAACTTAGAACTAGCAAAATCTCTATTTACCGCCTTACTAATGCCATCTCTACAAAACATTGGCATACACGGTAAGCGATAATGTTTCATTGTGTTCGCAATGCTCTACGTAGAGGTCGCTGTACGCGTTGATCTAATTGTGCACGTTTGCAATAGGTGGCACCACTTTACAATAAATATCATTAGTAACATGCATTTTCGATAGATGGCGCTACATAATCTTTAGCAATTCTAGACAGTTTAAACAACCACAATTTTAAAGCGTCATGCATACAAATTTAATTAGTCATGCATATTATAGTTTGGTAGCGATAAGTTTATATACGTCATCTTGTTTTTTCCCTTTTTTGCCTGCACTCTAATTACGCACGTAAAAAATTGTTTTGACCAAACAACTTACCTACCGTCTGACTAATAACTTGTAAACGGGAGGAGTGTTTTCCTGTGGACAGTCAAAAGGATCAAAAATGTTAAGGAAAATTCGAAAACGTGTTTTACTGCAGGTTTTTAGGTAGGTAATTGGATTAAGTAATTGTGTGGTAAGAGGTGTATCTAGAAATGTATAAGGTGCACTGGGGTAATAATAAGTTCAATCTACTATACAAATTCCAATTTTATTAATTTCTATCGACAGGCGTGCCACTGTTGACAAAGAATATATAACCACTATAGTAACTAACTGTTGATTATATAAAAACAACAGTTAATTGTGTCTTCGCCTGGTTATCTAAATATTGGCAATCAATATAAGGTCGCCGGCAGTTAGAATGGGGACACTGTCTGCCCACTAAAGCGACCTTAGAGAAGACGGTAGCATAGGAGTCGCATGCTACCGTGCACAGCGAGGCCTGGGGAAAACCCCTTTACAGTCTTCCCAGCGATGTGCCCTATAAGGTATCGCACAGGAAGGGGTTCTGGTGCGATCTTTTAAGAGGAAACGGAACCCTCTTCATGCTGATGGTGTCCTACCTCGCTAAAACCACCATAGTTGGTTTTAGTGAGGTAAGAATCCCTCACTCCCCGGTCTTATCCCCATAGACCGAGCGCCTTTTGAAGGCATTCCCCCCGAAAAAAAGGGAATTACCTACCTCAGCAAAACGAACATTTGCCTTTGTATTACTTTATGCTTAATTTTTAGTGCTAAAACCTGCTGGTCGCAGCCTAGTCTCAAGTCACCCTAAATATTTTCAAGGGTTCGTTTTACATGAAGAGATCTCCTCTCATTCTATGTTAATTTTAGTTGTTACACTTATATTGTTATCTTGTCGCCCCTATGTGTCCACCAATTTGACTTTGAGGAAGGCACCTTGCCTTAATGTCTCATGAATGTGAACTCCATAGTGATCTGGGCTTATTAAGTACTACCTAGAAACGTCTCCTTCTTAATTATCTATATTATTATCTATTATGTTTTAAATAAATTTCGAAATCACCTATATAAAAAGCCACTCATTTGTTTAACAGTCAAAAGAGAAATACTCCACTATTTCTGTTGACCACTTCATTTAATTAAAAACTCTGATCACTCTGTTCGGTGTTCAGCTGGTTTGGTATAACATTTACCGTGTATCTATAACGTTGTCACCAATAAATAAAACGGAAGCCTGACAAACTTATTAAAATAAAACCTAATCAACACAAAGCCTTTATTATCTTTAAGCTGTATTTTGTGAAATTTGTAGGTCGATTGTTTTACAATTGTTTTGTCAGCTTATTTATTATCAAATGAAGCAAATTGTTTACTATTAATATTATGTAAACCCAAAACCCGTGCCTTTGTATGTTTTTATGAACAAACGTTAATATACAGTGTCACTTACTATCTTCTGCCATTAATACTATAATAAAATAATAAATTCTCCAATATTATCTCTCTATCTAAGTACTTAGATAATATTGGAGCACCATAAAATTTATTGAACCATATATGTATTTATAAACTTTATTATAGTTATTAAGTGATTAGATATTTTTTTTTGCATTTGTGCCGGGCGTCGTTGGGAAGATTCCAGTAAGGCCAGTTACAATCTAAAACAAATAGTATTGATATATTTTCTTTAATTAAAAAGGAATTGAACATTTCCATTAAGTAAAACTTGCTAAGATCGTCAATATTTAGGATTCTTATTCCTATAGGGTGGATAATTCGAATGGTGGTCCCATTCAAATTATCCACCATTTCAAACTATGTCACACAATGCCATTTAATTAATTTATCATGAAATTATGAAAGTCATGACTACCTATACTGTGGCACCAACTTAAAAATTTGAAAAAAGAAACAACTTCCTTACAAATAATAGAAATACGTAGAATACAAACAAATTTATAGAAAAGCTTATTTCTTTATTCATGTTTCAAAGTTAACCCCATTATAAAAGTTGTTCTTATTCATGACTTTACAAAAAATTACTTTCACCCTTCGAAATCCATTTCAAAAGTCCCATTATATTTAAGATAACCGTCATAAGACTACTTTAAAAATCCACCTAATTTGAGTTTAAACTAATACATTTAGAAAATACCTTAGTCAGGCTAATCTAAGCCGCGTGCAAAAACTAGTGAGGACTAAACAAATAAATAAATGTAAGTACAGATAATCGTTATCACTAAGTGATAATCTTCTCTACTCTAGGTATTATAAAAAGAGAAATTCAAATTATGCATTAAAAACATTCATATTGGTTGTTGTTCAAACATCAGTCGTTTATCAAACAATTGAAATGAAGGTGTCCAATATTTTACCGTGTTTGTGCAAGGGCAAACGTGAAGATCCGTTAATAAAGGTAGGAGAATCATTTTCTAAGCAATCGTACATTACTGAGCGGAAAACTTTAACCTTTTGAACGCCACCGCCGTGTATAGCCGACGAATGAATACGAGCCCAACACGCCACAATCGTCGTCTATAGGCGACAAGCACTTTTCTTATCGTCTATACACGACAAGTAATCTGCATATTTTATCAAACTGCATTTGTCGGCTATACACGACAATGGCGTTCAAAAGGTTAAGTGTGCATATTTATATAAGTAATTCATTCACTTATGCCCGCGACTTTATCCGCGTAATGTCGGTTATCGCGGACGCAGGAGAAGTCGCGGAATAAAAACTAGCCAACCGCCCACCGTTCTAGCGTGATTGAGTAACAAACATCCAACCAAAAATTCGTATTTATAATAGTAATCAGATTAGTAAAAAAAACGGTAATTAAAAAAACTAAAAAACCCGACTGCTATTCTTTAAAAATCCCTAAAACAAGATAAATTGTAGCAGTCGGGACCCATTCTAGAAATGGAGGATTAGTGAATTGAGAGCACATACCTATATTACATTGCAGATGGTCCCGAATGGGTCCCGACTGCTACAATTTATCTTGTTTTAGGGATTTTTAAAGAATAGCAGTCGGGTTTTTTAGTTTTTTTAATTACCGTTTTTTATTTTTTATTTTTTTAGTGTTTTAAAAAAGAAATTAATATACCCAGTATCACTCTTACAGTAAATACGAATCTACCGACACCTCTCAAGCTAAAATCCATCGAGCCGTTCAGCCTGCAGAGCGAGCCAAACATTTGAATTTGGCGCCAAAAATCCGCCATTTTGTTTTTTATATACCCAGTGTCACTCTCACAGTAAATACGAATCTAACGACACCTCTCAAGCTAAAATCCATTGAGCCGTTCAGCCTGCAGAGCGTGCCAAACAATTATACATACATACATACATACATACAAACATACCCTCGAAAAACATAACCCTCCTTCTGTCGCAGTCGGGTAAAAATAGTTTATGGATTATTTATAATGATATGTGCGGTGTTTTATTTTAAAACAACTCAGTCTAAGTATAGTTTAGTCGCGATAACATCGCAGGAAAAAATACAGTTTTATAGTCTTCATCTTTTAAAACCTAATTACGTTAACGTATATGTACCTACCTACTACCTGAAATTCAATTACCTATGTAGGAAGGAAAGAAAATTACGTATGACAATGCATGAGTCAAATCAGGAAAACAGCTTCTTTACTATTGTCTGTCTCCTATTATTTCTGTAATTTGCAGTTTGATCATCAGACGTGTCGTGTGTTCCAAAAAAGTGCTTAACATGTCGGATAAAATTGTGAAGGTAAATTATACAAAAATGTATTTTATTAACTAATATTTTGCATAACAAGTAAACTATAAACTTATTTGACATGAGACAGCTGGCGCTTTTAAATTAAATAAAAGCAAGGTTCAGGTGCTCATAGTCTGACTTTCGAATTAAATGCACTAAAATCATATTTCAGTAGACAGATTTTAGCTAAATTAAACGTAGGGTGATGTGATCATCATAAACTACTCAGGGGTAGATAGCCTTTAATTTCAATCAAACGCATCAGATTCTAACCGACTTTAATGTGATGAATTTTTAAATGTAAATATTATTATATAGTTCTTAAATAACCAATGTGGGAGTGAGTGTGACGGAGTAAGAATCACGTTCATAATTTAATTGGAAATACCTATTGAAAGTAATTTAAACTAATACACTGATAAGTTACTAAAAGTACTTATATCAAAGGCGTTTAATGCACATTTGTTCACTAAGTACTTCCAGTGACTCTGTTCGCTTTGAGGTGTAATTAATTTAGAAACGATAGCTAGAGTGTGACTAGAAATAATTGCAATCATCTCACAGATTACCTACAACAACCTTGCTTTCGTCCAACGGAAAATTACATGCTAATGTTGGTAAATTATTAAACTAAACTACTAGTAAGCTGTTAGTCCGATCGCGTAAATGGACGTGAATAACAGTACAGTGTTAGTCGTTAAGGTATTGGAACTACATATTGGTTCCTTTATTTTTTTGCTGATTATTTCGTAAAGGAAATAAAAAGTATCAAGCGAAAATGCTATGTCCTATACGTCCGAAGTGTTCTGAGTCTCATCTTCCCACACCTACGTTGGGAGAGCTCCAAGTTTCGTTATTTTAGTGCCAAAGTACGGTCAGACCAGTGATTGTTACCTAACCATAATACTCGCATTTTATTTAGTTTCCGAAGACCACCAACGCTTAAAAACCTTATCAAACCATAAAAGTGAATTCTTTAGATATTGTGCTTTTTGAAACACCAGCGCGCGTTTAATTGTCATAGTTAATTTATGACACATGCATATATGTACTGTAATATAGATGTAATTCTACCGCAATTCGTTGGACGCAATTTAGATAAAGATTATATAGTGGTAAATGTCAAGATAAAGGATTTTATTGTAGGGCTTCATAGAAAAGACGTGTTGGAGAAATAATCGACTTATTTCCATATTAACTGTGATACAGAGTGCGTCGGTGAATTTCAGAACAACTACCAAGACCGCAAAATGGCATCGGATTTAGTTGATTACAAGGTAAATAATTTTAATACCTACGTATGCAATAAAACATTTTTACTTTTTCGGGCTTTTAAAAACGCGATTAGCTCATTTTCAGTTACGTAACTCCTGACTTTAATTACCTAACAGTAACAGTCACTTGATATTTACAAAATATTTGATTTTGAAATGGTGGTTAGTTGTTTCACTAGTAGGTACGTAAGGTGAGATTTAGATTATAGTTGATTACGCAAATACACTGGAAAGGAATTTGCAAATGAAAATTAGATTTTAATTATTAGCATACTGCGTTACAATTTCATGATAAGAATAAGAAAAAATATTTTCTTTTAACTAGGTAACTTATTTTATTTATCAACATTACTATATATTTTATTTAGATATCATACGGTATCGATAGGACACTGAAGGAAAAAAAAAGACCAATGATCGCACACATTTGGCTTCATGACAAAGTTTCAGCGACTGCTGCCCGTAACGCCCTTACAGAATGAAAATATGACGTATACAAATATCCAATACTGAAACACGAGTAGAAACCCACGTACGCTGCGTATCAAATACATAATTCTGCTTTAATAAGAGTAAGAGTATTTTATTGTACAAAAATTGAACTCAATATAGCTCGTTAGATTCTCTTCGTTAGATCTTTATTGAATTTCTTCATAATTTAAATATAGTTGTATAAATTACTTACTTGAAAACTGATGCGTTAATTATTATCATAGTACAGTCGATAAGTATAAAATACTTACATAGGTAAGTATACCTAATCGTGGTATAATAATCCTATTGTAATTGTAGGCGTCATTATTTGCTCGTTTATATCGGGTAATCCCCACACAGAATAAGGAAAATAACGTTTCTAGTATTGTTTGTGAGTGACGTGTGTCATAAACCATTGAATTAGAGATATGGCAGACTATTACCTCCTAAACGACTTATTGTTATCTATACATGGTTACCAAGGATGTATTCTTTAGTATTTAGTGCACCGTATATTCTGGATAATTTCATCATTTCCATCTCGCATAGTCCGTGAAAACCTAATTAAGTATGGAACATACAACTAAGTACTTAATAGTAAGTCGGCTAATGCTAAATAATATTGTTTACAATTTTAATACGATACAGAGTAGGCACCTAATTAATTCTACAATCAGCTCAAGTATAGCAAAAATAAATATCAATATAATTTAATAGATTACTAGCTAGGCATAACAATATTAATATAGGAGATATCTAAGATCAAATGGCATAGGGTCTACAGGTCAGTCATAAGTACCCATCATTAAATATACCCAATAACAATCGGCGTTGTATTAACGTTCGCTAGTTTCTGTGACCCTTTGTTACATTATCTCTATGAGATACCTTATCTGATAATGGATGCTAGTTAGTTCGGTATGAAGATAATATAAACATTTTATTATTCTTATTTATTTATGAAGCTTCAATAACTAATCAATAATAATGTCACAAGTAAATACAATAAGTAAGCATAATATATTATGGAACAGTTTAATTGCTAGTATAGCACAACATATTTTTTTCTTTCCGGTCTCCGTTTTAGCAAGCAAAGGTCGCGCATGAAGGTCATCCTTTCATTAAAGGATTAAAGCAGGGTTTCTTAAAGTGGGGTCCACGGACCCCTTAGGGGTCCGTAGCATGTGTATCAGGGGTCCGCAGTAGGTCAGTTTGTAGAGTGTAAACATATTAAGGAATTGTATAGTAAACTCGACGAGACGCATTGTCGTTGTTGAGTGGCGGATTCAATACGTAATCACAGACAATTTAATATTCTGATTGAAGCCAAACAGCAGCACCCTTCTCATTAGTATTATTTCATTAGTTTTAGTAGTACTTAAGTACCAATTTTTTTTTTCATTTCCAAATTTTTTTTTGACAGGGGTCCGTGGAATTTTTTAAATTGTGAAAGTGGTCTGTGACTACAAAAAGTTTAAGAAACCCTGGATTAAAGGAAGCTGACGTTAATGTGCGCAATTAATGCTATTTAAACAGTTTGAAACTATCAAAAATCGGCATACTGAGATGTGAGTATGTCTGTAGGTTGAGCACGTGCTCTGTATCACGGACGGCGGCACACACTGCCACTACTCATATGCGTCTTGTTTGTGGTCCGCTGCGATTTGTGAGTAACGCTGTTACAAACATATCTACATGGTTGGGGGCACGTCACCTCGTCGGTGACACACCCGTGGATCTGTGTGGACACCTACTAATAAATTGAAAGTGGTTGATCAATCTTGCGATGTACCTTTTTCTTTCAACAAATTGATCATGGCGCTCTGACTGTTTTTAAAACACCTATCATTATAAATATTTTTTATACCAAGTAACAGTTTTCTTGAATTCCAAAATTATTTATATCATGAATGGTCAAGCACAGCTATAAATAACTACTATCAGTGCATAAACCTGACATATAAACCTGAACTGCTACTTTTCATTGTAATGTTCCATGCTTCGAAGACTAGACACTACTTACTATTCAGTACATTTGGTAATAAAAATTACTGACGCAACATTACATGAAGGGCATCACGTGAGCAAGGTATTATAGTATAGCTCGCTGTAGCGGTTCGCTATAGGGGGGCGTACGCGTCATGACGTCACGCTCGGCGGGCGCGGGGAGCGGGCGGGGTGTCCGAGGGTGTGGTGCACATGCGCCGCAGCCCGCGTCGTCTCAAGGTGACCCTCGACTCGCCGAGCAAGTGTTCTGCGTGGCACACGGCACTGTACTCCGTTCCTTTCACTTCTACACGCCTTAGCGGTCACCGATACCGGTATCCGATAGAACGCGGATACAATAATTTCTGTGCCTAGTCAAATTTATGTCAGCACCCTGTGGACTCCAACGTTACTCGTCCATCACCTTTTATCTCAGTCCTCGCGACTGACAAGACAAATCGATATGCGGCAAGCAAGAGATGTTGTGAGTATTAAAAAGCCAAATATTTGCTCTGATTAGAACTTTTCCAATCCATCAGAAACGTAGGGATGTTCTGCATTACCAACACTATCAATTCTTATCTGTTTTGTTCAATCTATGAGATTATACAATCGCTATCAAATAAAAACATTGAATCATGCCAGTCGGTAATTTACCGGAGGGACATTTATCGTAGGGTTTTGTGTCGAATGATACTGATAAATTGATAAATTATTTTCAGCCTTTGTAGCACATCGTCTTATTGTTATTTTCCGCACTATATATTCCTGGGTAATGAAGCGCAGGGATTCCCCCCTAGCCATTGAATGATTCATTGTGATTCAGAAAGCTTCTCAGATGATGATGTCTCATTTCTTACACGGCAATAATAATACCTAATAGCTATGTACAGTAATTGTATCATTTTAGTAATAGGTTAGGACGTTAAGTAACCCACATTGGTTTTCCCTACAATCGATTGATATGATCTTGTAGGTCAAACAGTTACGTAGCGTAGCCGCTAATGTAGATTTAACTATTATTTAACTAGGACTATTAAAAGCATGAATAACTGCCCACCTACATAACAGTCAGTAGTAATAGTTATTATTCTTTGGTACTAAAGTATTTTGCCATCCCTAAGTGACAGTTTGGTAACTAAGTGTAGGTGCAATAAATAAGAATAAAAACAATAACATTAAGTGATGAATGTACCTTTCTAAAATACCCTAGGATACGGTAAAGGGGCCTTAGGGGCCTAGCTTATATAAATTTTAGTTTTTCTTAATTACATAATAAGTATGTTAAAATTAGTGTTATAGGCCAGCTTCTAAGAGTTATAAGATGATAATGAATTTTCTACACAAGTTTTGTGCCTCTGTGGGTAGATGAAGAAAAGTTGTTGACATTTTTGGCTTGTCCGTTTGGTCTTTCAATTTTAATAATTTTCAATTTTTTGATGTTTTTTATGGTTTTAATGTGTTTATGCCATATTATTTTATACCCATGTTATTTTAAAATTAAAATATATTTTTTTTGTTGATAATTGATTAGAAAATTATAAGTAATGGTTTTCAGGGAAGCCCTTGGGTATTAACACCACGGAAAACAGTCAGAATAGCTAAAAGGAATAATGTTGAGTGCCTACTATTTTGATATTTTTGTCGAAGTCTTAATCAGTCGTGAATGTTGAACTCATGAATAGTTTGTAGAATATATTATCACATTCCATTAGCGAAGATTTATACTGATATAACTGGTTTCGACTGGTAAATAGTGGATTTTTCAACGTATAATCCGCTTCTCACGAATTCCAATTTCAATAATCAAGGTTATACTTAAAGATAATGTACAATCTTAGATTGGTATCTGCCTGCTTAAAAGTGAAAATTAATGTGAAAACAACAATACATAGTTACTTTATAAGTACCTACTTGAAATGTTAGATTAAGCATAAGAAATTTGCTAATAATGTTAAGACTGATTAAGTTGTTAATTACATTATTGTTGGAGACCGTTAAGTAGCTGCACCCACTACTTATAGTACCAGTATAGTACCTACTTACTTAACAAATCTTTTTCACCCAATATGTGTACTTAACCCGTGTTTTACTCTTTCGAGTTTGGATTAAAACATAAGTAGTCAAGAAAAGTCATCAAACCAAGTGCTCGTTAACACAGCCCACTTTAGATTAAATATAATTTAAATATATTAGGTACGTAAATAAAAACGAATACATTAGTATTAGATATTTTGTTTTCGTTACAAAACAGGAAATTTCACTTGACTCCACAATTTAATTGCAAATTATTTTATCACTTTATCATAAAGGTATGATCACAAAGATAAATGAATCACTGTAAATTGTTATCTAAAAGCGATACGGTACTTTATCGGGCTACTCAGCCTGAAGTATCACGATAATACTGTCTAGCCTGCGGCACACCCTGATTTGTTTATGTTCAAGAAGAATTAAAGTCATCGTCATTAAATAAAGCGTTTTTAAAATTGGATTTTATAGGAATATTCCACACGAATTTTTGTTTGTTAAGCTTCTCATTGTCAGTATTTTCTTACGTCAAACGTAGTGAATTATGTAGATACTCGTACTGCGTTGTCGTGTCGTCACTGTACACAACACTCGAGTCTCAAAAATAAACAGACACACTATGCCAAGAAAGTGCTTGAGCGTGCGTTTGTCTTGACGCGAAACGATCGCATTTTATTTATAGTTTTTCCTCAATTATTATGATGTTTACCTTTAAATTAGGTCGCATTTACAATGCTTATTGGGGCAGGCAGCATAAAAAAAGACGCTGCCATTAAGCCGGTTAATTTTGAACTTACTTTTAGACATGTTGTATATTAATTAACTTAAAAGGCGTAAAGGAAAGAAAATACTAAGTATTGGTTTCTTATACAAGCGGGAAAGAAATAAGGAAAAAAGATACAAGTTAAAGTTGGGAATTTGAGACGTCAGTAAGATGTGATAGTGAAACAGGAAAACCGTCATTTTTAGCAGTCATCGGACTGCCAGTAAAATTATTACAAATATTTTTAACTTTGACCCCTAATGCAAGGTTGTTCTCAACCTGACTGCAAGACTCAAACAGTTTTGATGCGTTTTCACAATTTTTGCGACATTTATATTTTTTTTAACTGACGGTATTTGCGAATTTTGGCAATTACCTATCTGGTGAAATCTACAAAAGTAAGCGATGGTCGTCTGAAACGCAAATTCTATAGCAACTTAACTTACTTAATAGCAGTGTTTTACCTAAAAATAAAACACATATTAAATACTTACCTTATTTGAAGCTTACTAGATTGAGAGTGGCACTACTGAGTTTCCGCTATATTTCCCTCTCTTTTGCTCTTTCCTTTTGTTATATCTATCCGTCTCTTTCACACATCCAGTTTACTCACCAGGTGGCGCTGCCAAGAAGTGGGGTTAGCCCTGGCAGTGAATCGCCGATCATTGTGTCGAAAATCTGCACCAGGTAGAGATTAAAATGTAAGCTTCAAATAAGGTAAGTATTTAATATGTGTTTTATTTTTAGGTAAAACACTGCTATTAAACACTTGACCGTTATTTGAAGCTTACTAGATTGAGACGTGTTTGTTATCACCTGGTGGGTAATGACGCCAATGTGAACGTGGATATAAGTTATTAATAAAACTAGATGTGTATAGAGATATTATACTTTAATTGATTAAATTATTCATACAATTCCTTGGAGGAAAATATATGATGATAATGGTTAACAAAAACTATTTTTTCCGTTATATGAACATTGTCTACATTTTGACAAACAACTTAATATTAATCAGTTAGGAATGAACGAAAGCTATATTAATTTGTTTCAAGAAATCTTGACACCCACTATGTAAATACAAATTTGGACACCCACTATGTAATTTAATTAATAGGATTAAACGTTCTAGATACATTACAACTAGAACTGGTTGGCATACAGGGCATCACTTCTCTGCAGTAATAGCGGGTGAAGGTATTCTGCGATCGCCAATTACCTCTAGAGAGTATTTCGTCTAAGGAGTAGTTTTGAACCCAGTTCCTAGAGGCTACAGCAGATCTAAGACTGCCAGCCGGAGCACTTATCCCTGCTTCTATCAACAGAGATTTGACCCACCCTGCTATGACTGTACGAGAAGCTACCCTTGATTTCCCTCTAAAATTAAGAAATAAATTATTAAGACACCCTGAGTCACGTTTATCTTTTAGTATCGTTATAGTTCGTTTCACCCAAAGTACAGGGTCTAAATTCTGGTTTGTAGGATTAGGGGATAATCTCCAACCAGACTGTCTATAATCGGCAGTATCTGTTTTGGACCCAAAAATGGGCCATAAGATCAGACAATCATTATTTTCTGACAGGTGTTTCGAGTCTACAGCTAGAAGAGTTAGATCATGAACTCTTCTGCCGGAACAGAGGAGTAACAAAGTTGCCGTATGTCTACAAGTAGCAAACACATTGTTCGCATCTACCGAGTAGCTTCCCATAAATTCTGCCAACTTGTCGATATTCCAGACTACAGATTTTTGAGCTACTGGGTTTTTTAACGCAATAGACTTTAGCATGTGTGTAACTAAAACGTGGGAACTTAATTTGGAAGAATCGTCAGGGTTGCTTAGCGTGCAGACTACAGATTTATGTAATAAAATAGTTTTATAAGCTAAACCTTCTATAAGACTCAAATCTGCAAGAAAACGAGCTAAAACTTGACCTGTTGGTTGGAAGGCGTTTAGTTTATGCTTATTTGTCCATGCGAGCCACCTATTCCATGCTACTTGATACTAGGGCATGCAAACCGGATACCCGGATAACCGAAAAAACCGGTTAACCGACTGATTTGAAAACCGGGCTTTTTATGATACCAAAACCGGTTTTTTCGGTTTTTTCGGTTTTGCTTTTCAAACAAAATCTTAAATTTATCACTGACAAACGTCGACAGGACGGCAAGACGGCGTTATTTCCAACGGCACTAACGGCCGGCAACGTTAATTTATACCGAAAAATCGAATTTGAGATCTAAAATCAAAATATATACAGGAAAAATTTTTAACCAGTGCGTAAATTTTGCCATAATAAACTTCAACACGTTTTATTAAACACGTATATTTTATTTTGATATGTCTTAGTACAAAAAAAAAAAGTTATCGCTTACGAAACATGTATACTTAAAAACCATATTTTATTGTCACTCGGCGCTAGCGCATTCCCCACCCCCTCACCCCCGCCATGCGCCCGGGCGGCGGCCAAGAGTTGTTATTGATAGTATGGCGAATAGATTATGTCCATGTTTTGCTTATTTCAAACTCGGATAAGGATGAAATTTTTTTAAATTTTTTTTTTAACTAAACACGGAAATGTGTTCTATTACTGACACTGAACTACCAAAAAAAATTTACGCACTGGTTAAAAACTTATCCTGTATAACTCAAAGGTGACTGACTGACTGACTGACAGTGATCTATCAACGCACAGCCCAAACCACTGGACGGATCGGGCTGAAATTTGGCATGCAGGTAGATGTTATGACGTAGGCATCCGCTAAGAAAGGATTTTGATTAATTCCATCCCTAAGGGGATAAAATAGGGGATGAAAGTTTGTATAAATCTTCTTAGATTTTCGACTGATTGAACTGAAATTAAAGATTGGAGCTACTATGATGAAGATGTCCGTTTAAATAGGATTTTGATAAACTCAACCCCCATGGGAATAAAATAAGGGATACCCGAGCGAAGCCGCGGGCAAAAGCTAGTGTAAAACAAAGAAATGTCATTGTCAAAGTGACAGTTTAGGGTTAGTCAACATTTCCCTAGTAATTCAAATTATTGAATTAGTTTTTAAATTTAATGGTTTTGGAAGAACTATGATATGAAATATAGCCTAAGGTTAGTCCTAATATTATAGGAAAGGTAAGCGAAAGGAACACTAAAGTTTTTTTTTGTTTTAACAATTTACGTTTCGCTCTTAGAAAACACTAAATGAAGTGTAAATGTTTATGACCACTGCCATATTGCATGTAGAAAAAATAAGAAAAAAACATTTGCACGATTTTATTGCAAACAGCTATATTTTATTCTTGGATCGTCGTTTACGTCACTTAGTTTAAAACTGTGTGTAATATTATATTTTAATTGTTAAAGGTATGCCTACAATTTTAGAATTATGTAATAGTACTTTTGGGCAAACTGCACAATTTAAGTTATGATTTAAAATTGGCAGTTATTATTTAGATTTTTGATCTCGAATTCGATTTTTTTTTTGTCTCGGATAGATCATTGTCGCGCTACTCTATGCCACGCTCACGCCATTTTAATTAAACTTTAGCATTTTTATTTCTTTACACACGTATTTCTGATTTCTTTAATAAAAATTGAAAAAAACCGAAAAAACCGATAAAACCGGTTTCACCGGTTTTGTAAAATAAAAACCCGAAAAAACCGTGTCCTTTAAATAACCCGGTTTTTGCATGCCCTACTTGATACGTCTTTTTGGTGGATGGCCGCCAAGAGGATTTTAAGAGGTGTAATTGATCTTTGTTCCAATTAACTAAGCTCTGGGACCACCCCCACATTTCCATACTTCTAACGTTATCTCCCGGACTCTTGGAGGTGGAAGGCCTGTCACCGTATCTATCAGGTGTGAATGCAGTTTCCGGATTGTGAATGGAGGTGCTAACGCACGGGCTTTTAGGTCTGCTCTCCAAAATACTCTCTCCCACCTCGGGACTACTATCAGAAACACACCCGACGCTGAATTGAGGTGAGCTAGTACCTTGGGCACTAGGTAAGGTGGGGGAAACACCCAAGCTAGTGGGTATGCCCAGTTTTGAGAGAAGGCATCGTGGTACATTGCTTGAATGTCGTTTTGATCCAATGATACATAATTCATCACGACTTTTGTCTGCTCTGACGCAAATAGATCTATCACTGGAACTCCGAACTTTTTGAATATTTTCTCCGTACACTGGGGTAGGAGATGCCACTCCGGAGGGAGCCGATGACGAGAAAGATGGTCTGCGTGGCAGTTGTATTTTCCCGGAATATGCTGAATTTTCAGGTTGATTTGGTACTGGTCTAGTAATTGAAAAATCTCTCTTGTGAGTTTTAGTAATGGCAGAGACCTGGTCCCCCCTTCGTTTCTCAAGAAGGCTACAACAGTTCTGTTGTCGCACTGAACTAGAACGGTAGACTCGGTCATGTTTGAACCTCGCTCTTTTATGGCCTTTAGTATTGCGAGCATCTCCTTTTGATTGCAATGGAGCTTCTGCTCTTGATCTGTCCACGGTCCTGATAGAGCATACCCATCGATTTGAGCTCCCCAGGCTACATCTGACGCGTCTGTGGTCAGGAAATGTGATGGTGGCGGGATGTGAATCAGTGAGGCTCGATGGCAATTCAGTAGCCACCAATTTAGGTCCTCCCTTACTTCTATAGGTAAAACGACACTGACACAGTCTTCTTTTAGCGTTTTGTTTAAAAACATTAGTGTCTCCCGAAAGTGAAGCCTGCCCTTTGGTATCACAAAACTGGCAAAGTTTAGTAGTCCTACCAGACTTTGCAGTGCTTTTATCGTAGTTAAGTGTTTGCGTAACATTTCCAACACTGTTTTTCTTATTTTTGTAATCTTTTCGTATGGCAATGATCTCTCGTTTATCCATGGATTCCATAGAACACCTAGAAATACGAGGCTTTTGCACGGAGTTGTGATAGATTTTTGATAATTCGTCTGCCACCCTAGGTAGTGTAGGCGATCTAATGCTATTTGGACATGCATTTGCAGAACCTGATGGTCTTGGTGGACTATAAAAAAGTCGTCTAAATAGACCAGTATTCGAATACCCTCCTCTCTTAGTGTCTGTGCTACCCAGTTTGTTAGACTCGCGAAGACTTTGGGCGCTGTGCTGAGGCCAAAAGGAAGGCAGGTCATTTCGAGCAATTTTCCTCTGTAACTTAGACGTAGGAACCGTCTGTGTGACTGGTGGACTGGCACATTGAAGTAGGCTTGTGACAGGTCTACTTTGCACAGCCAGTCGTTTGGTTGGATGAAATCTGGGACACGAAACATATTTACAAGCTTGAATGGCTCCGTGTAAACAAAAACGTTCAGTTTCTTTAGGTTGAAAATGGGTCGATTGGTGCCGTCGGCTTTGGGGACCAGAAACATTGAGGACAGGAAACTCGGAGAGTATGGAACTTCCTTTAGCACCTCTTGCGCTATCATTTGAGTTATGATAGTTGACATTGCCTCGGATATCTTTGTTTGAAATGGGCTGTGTGCACTGGGTATCGCTAGAGGTGGTTTTTTGATAAAAGGTATGCGATATCCTTTTATTATGCGAAGAAGAATTTTTGGTGCTCCAAGTTTCTTCCAACGGCCGGCATAGCTCGTTAACTGGCCCGCTCTGAAGTCCTCGTCAAAACCTGCTTCTCTTTGCTTCTGGGGGATATTCAGCGGCTGAAGTCCGTTTTCGGTTATTTCTGTTCGTCTCCTGTTTGTGGGGTTGCTGGTGAGTTCCTCGGGAGCGAAAAGGCCCACGAAAGTTATGGCTAGGCCTACATGTTCCTCTATTGTTGTTGCCGGTTCCCTGCGTGGGATGGCAATGACCCAACCTCTGTGAGGTGTGATTGTGTCCACAGCCCTGCGAGGGCTGGAAGCATGGCATACTGCAACTTGCTTGACGGGCGCCCTGCGAGGGTGCCCTGTAATAAGCTGACCCCTGCGGGGGGTAGCGAGTGGTCTTCTTAAATCCTGCTTGCGAAGCAGGTTTGAAGCCACTGGTTTTATTTGGAGGTAGGCAGGTCTTCTTAACACCTCCGTTCTTTTCCAACGTTGATGACAGCAGCTCAGGACTAAAAACTAGCTGATTGGTAGGTGGAATTTTGCGCAAGGCAGATTTAACGAGAGGATCGCGAACATAATTTATTATCCCGTCTCTGCGCATTTGAATTATTTCTGCGCGATGACCGCAAATCAGTTGAATCATGTCTGAAGACACTTTATAATATTCACCATCCGAAAATAATTCAGAGATTTTGTTATGTAACTGGTCGGGTGTTACACTACCTTTCACACGTGCCCAGGATAAAAGATCGGTCATGGTAGATTGCAATACCTCTCGCTGTTTAAGCGCACAAAAAGTTAGAGCACCATAGGCTTTATCAGCCAAGGCTAAGTGTCTTAGGGAATCATATGGTTTGATTTCATCGTTGATCTCTAGCTCAGTGAAACCAGGACTATGATTATATAACTTCTGCACTTCCGAGTACCTAACCTCACACCATTCATTTTTATTAAAATGCTGAATATCGTTTAATGATTTCAGATAATTTTCAGGAGCCTTAGGAACAGGCGGTTCCTTTAATTTTACTTGTAAATCAAATTTGAATTGAAGCGATTCGTTTGATTTTTCATCTACGACATAATGATCATCATACAAAGACCTATAATCATTATTATCTAATAAGGAAATTTCGTCATTACTGCCGCCTGCCTGCATTTCTGCTGAACGCGGAGGTGAACATGCAGAGTTTTTATCATTATAAAAAACATGTTCTCGTAGTGCGCTAACCTCTTGAGTTAATTGTTGCAATAAATCTGCTTTACGGGAATCGCGGCCCCCCTTCTTTTTATTATAGCGACGGCGACGTTTCTTTTTATTCGGCTTCGCTGAAGACGATGAAGAACTGGTAGAAGAACTGGACGAGGAGCTAGACGATTCGTTTGTCCGACGTTCTCGACGCTTTGTACTCGTAGACCCCTTGGTTTGTAACCCTGATGGCCCCGGAGTTTCCATCGTAATTGGATTACTTGAGCCCTCCATCCTAATAGAAAGGAAAACGTACGATATTTTTTTTTTTTTTTTTTGTATCAGCGAGTAGGTACTTCAGCTATTAAAGATATATATTTAAATATACAACCGAAAAACAAAAGCGTTTGCTGATATACAATCACGAATCTGCAGTAACATTAACGATTTAAAGTCATAAATAAGGACGCTAACATAATCTTCAGAGCTAATTTATGAGGGTAGTTTGAAAAGAAAAAGGAATAAACCGTTTTGCATTTCGAATATTATAACGCGATGCCGGATAAGGACAAGGTCGAACGGTAACACCGTTTTAAAATATATAACTTTGCCCAAAAACATACTGATCATGCATCGCGTCACTGCAAGTTTTGTGAAAAATAATTTCTATGTACTTACAATTTTGTCCGATGGAATGCACTTTAATCACTATTTGAAGAATTTAATTTATATGAAATAAATTTTTAAAAGTTGTCTTGACAACCTCTCTTCACGCGGAAATAGACGCCAATGATCGGCGATTCACTGCCAGGGCTAACCCCACTTCTTGGCAGCGCCACCTGGTGAGTAAACTGGATGTGTGAAAGAGACGGATAGATATAACAAAAGGAAAGAGCAAAAGAGAGGGAAATATAGCGGAATCTCAGTAGTGCCACTCTCAATCTAGTAAGCTTCAAATAACGGTCAAGTGTTTAATTCAAATTATTAACTCCCATACAGGGTAGATCTAAATATATTTTCCTGGAGTGCTAAAATTGTTGTATTGTAGAGTTATAAGCTATTTTTAATATCGCGTGGCTGAAATTTATTACTAACGTGTATTTAAATTAATCATATTTCAGTACTTACTGCTTTGTTTTATTAAATAAATTATAAAGACTGTTTGATTGTATTCAAATTGTTCCTACGTAGGTTTCACAATAATAATAGTACATTGGTATATTCCTTTAAAAAAAGCAATTAGGTACTAATCCTGGTATAAACGTTTAACTTCGCAGTTCGCACGCGCCGCATTAGCCATATTATCAACCTTTACACACATATAAAAGAAACAACTCACTACTACTCATGCAATCGTTAATGTGAATATCAAGGAATGCCATGACGTCAAGAACGATCCCACGCGCTAGCCAATCAGATTCGTACACTGAGGGGCTCGCCTTGGGAAATACGATAAAATGTTCTTTGAAATTATTTAAACAATATGATCCGAAAGGCGAAGAACTGACATTTTATTTGTAAAATACTTTATTATATGAGATTAGACAACACTTCTCTATATTTTTTTTTATTTTCACGTGTCGTATATTGTCTATCTTTACTATTCTAGCACAGTCAACATAAACTGACTAAAGCGAGACAACAATATTTTACTATCATGAATGAAAAAGACCGCGTATGTGAGCGCGTTCAATGCAGGGCTGACGGCGACGTTCGTTACTGGCTGCAGCTAGCCGTTCGTATTCCTCATTTTCTTGCGAATCCGGCGAGACGTGTCGTGCTTAACATAATAAATCGCGCGTTATATTAAATTGTTTATTAAATTGTCAGTTTACAAGTGTTTCATAATGGGCGTAGTAATAAATAACTTACCAAAGGTGAGTGCAACATATTTACTTCGATTTCAAAATGTATTATCAAAGCCGGCTTTGCATTGGAAAGCAACGGTAGTGTTGTAATGACCGCTTTGACCTTGTGAAACTCGCTCGCGATAATGAACAACTTGCTCATACGTCTACAAGTATTCCATATTTTGTACAACACTAAAATATTTTTAAACTATGTAATTTGAAATAAAACACCTATATATTATTTGTATACTTTTAAGAATGAGCACTTTGGTTTTATTACATTAAAAAATACGTGTAATACTGTAGTTAAAATGTAATATACGAACGGCGTTCGCCGTACGTATTAAAGATAGAGTAAAAAAATATTTATTATTTTTGCAGTGAACATAAAAATGCATCAAGTCTTTGTTACTAAAAAAATATGAAAAAATGCTAAAATATATTTATTTTTAACTTTGATAACGTATAGTAACGTGTTACCGTGTAACGTGTGTAGCGTGTGGCGTTTAAAGTACCGAAGACCTCAACTGAAAACTTCTATCGACAATTCGACATACATTACTGGTTACAAGAACATCTAAAATTAGCACCAGTGTAATTTGTCTCACGTCAAACTTTCGAATAAGAATACCTTTAATGTATATTGATATATTCTTTACAGATTCGCGAAGAATGCGAAATTCTACATTTGACAGACAAACAAATCAAGGAGATAATGAGCAGACTCCACAATGACCTGGTCAAAGGACTTGGGAAAGACAGCCATGCTAACTCCATTGTCAAGTGCTGGATCACTTATATTCAAGATTTACCCAATGGAAAAGGTAACACTCAACAGCTATTTATATTGCCACTAAATCTGATATCCGATTCCGATTAGGATCCGATTCATCCCTTTGTCTACTATTCATTTATTATGTTTCTTTCAGAACGCGGTAAATTCCTTGCGTTGGATTTAGGAGGAACTAATTTCAGAGTTTTAATTATAAACCTAGGAGCAAATCATTTCGATATGCAATCTAAAATTTATGCTATTCCAAATCATATTATGACTGGCACAGGGGTTGCATTATTTGACCACATAGCTGAATGTCTAGCAAACTTTATGAAGGTAAACTGACACGCTATCTTAATTTAATTTGTAGGATGCATATGTTGTACTTATAGTATAACTAAAGTCTCGTATTATTTAAACTAGGAACATGAAGTTTATGAAGAAAGACTGGCGCTTGGTTTTACGTTCAGCTTCCCTCTTAAACAATTGGGGCTCACAAAAGGAATTCTGCAGCGATGGACGAAAGGATTCTCTTGTTCTGGAGTGGTGGGAGAGGACGTTGTTCAAGGTCTCAAAGACGCCATTGCTCGACGAGGGGTGAGTCCACTTTTATACTTTGTTGTTAACATGTAAACATTTCCAAACATGATATTCTCCACAACCTTCACTGTTACATCTTAAACAAGTGTAAAGAAGTATTAGCATGATAACTGTTTCTTCAAATTCTTGTATGCATGAAGTAGTGGCCCAAATTATGTAAAAAAAGAAATTTTACAGGACGTTACCATAAATGTGATGGGCATCCTTAATGATGCAACTGGCACTCTCATGTCGTGTGCACATAAGAATCCAAATTGCCGAATAGGGGTTATAATTGGTGAGTTGATGATGATAACAGCTCTCTATTAGAAATGTAAGGCATGATTACTATTGGAGTCAACATAAGAGAGCCAAGTAGAGGCTTTCAAAACGAATAACAACTCGGTGGATATTGTCTCTTTGTCTTGTCGTAAATATTTATTTAAGTTTTTATTTTATTTACGTTATTCTTGAAATCAAGCATGATTACATTTTGCATATATCATTAACAATTGTATTGTTACTTCAAGTGTTAGTTATTTATTTTCCTAAACAAACGTGAAACGGTTTTGTTTTTGTTATTTTCAAATGATAAATATCTACATTCAATTTGTAACAATGGAAAATGAAAAAGTTCAGAACCTCAGTTTGTGAGACTATTATTTCTCATATATCATATTGTATCGGCGATCAATTTATGATAACATTTGTAATCGCATTTTGGCCTGTCATTGTACCTAATTGCGCCGATGAAACATGAAAAACGAAAAAAAGGTCTAGAATTCTAGATTACAAGCATGCAATCCATAAAGTTTGTAGGCAAAGTTGGCGAAATGTTTTGCTACTCATCGTATTTAACAAACAGCTATTCACAGATATGTCGACCCATTATAATTATATACCTACATTACCATTGTTATTTAAACGTGTGCTGTTGTCTCTGTATTAACTCCTGACGTTTACTGTTTAATACTGATGACACAATAGGTAGTCACTTAAGTTTCAACTTTATATCCATAACAATTGTTTCAAGTTGTATTTCAACTTGAGAAAAACAACAACCTGTATAGTGCAACTGTCACTTATTTTTTTATACTGTTTCTATAAATTGGTGGATTGTTGTATTTAAATCGAAAAATAGATTTAAATACTAAAACTTCAAGTGGGTTATTCATTATAACTTGGCCATCATTTCATGTGTACATTTTAACAGAATGAACATTATCTAAAGAGTTGATACGCCTTTCTTGAAAGCCTCTACGAATCAATCATCTTCAACCTAAAACAGGTGTCGAATAACCTCCCATACCTGGACTTGGAATGATGATTTCTATCTCACCTCTAAACCGCATGTTTTCTCGCTCTTGTAGGACGTACAGATTGATATATGCGCTATCCTGAATGATACTACGGGTACATTGATGTCATGCGCGTGGAAAAACCACAACTGCAAAATAGGACTCATCGTTGGTAGGTTTACCTTATTTATAGAGTAACTAAGTATTACATGTCGCTGAAACTGGTGTTTTGTTGTAGCTTTGCATACATACAGTAACTAAAATACACTGCTCAGTCGATAATAAAAAGTTGCACTTGCACACGCCTCGTACGGTACACTACCGTTCAAAATGATTCAATATTCATAAGAACTCATTGGGTTGGCCATTGGTATTGTAATGTGGTGACGGTGTGCCGAAAGACTTATTGTTTATCATAATTCCTAACAACCATAATGTTTCTGTAATTACCATTATGATTAATAATTTAATACCTAACCGTAACTCCTAACAATAACTACGTATAACAATGCAATTACACAAAAAAGGATGACGGGTAGCATAAGGTTATTTTTGGGAATATGGTGTGACCGTTGTCCAGTGAACAATTTATTTATTTAATACTACCAATGACACAACTAAACTGTTAACTGAACCATACTACTGCCCTAATCAAAATAATAAGCAATAATTGCAAGCCTTTTTTTGCACACCATATAATAAAAACGCATTTTTTCTGTGATGTGTGTCGTTAAATAACTGAATAATAATAAGTCCATAATTATGCTAAACTTAAAAATGCTTTTACTGTTGTTGTGTTACGTAAAACTGTTTTGTGCAACATAGATAATATTCCGATTTCTGGTTTTTGATTAAGTCATTGTTAATTTAGGTACTGGCAGTAATGCTTGCTACGTAGAAAAGACGGAGAACTGCGAACTGTTCGATGGAGAGCCAGGAAAGCCTGATCTTCTTATAAACACTGAATGGGGCGCGTTCGGCGATGATGGAGCGCTAGACTTTGTCCGCACGGAGTTCGACCGCGAAATCGACAATAACTCCATCAACAAAGGAAAGCAAATGTAAGAACATACCTTTTCATTAGTAATATAGTTAACTCAACAATTTTCCTTAAACTTTATCATTTCTCCTTAACGTTGACATTCTCAACAATATCATTATCAATAATATTGATACCTTTTTATCTAGTCTTCATGTTTACCTACCCACTTAATTTAATTAGCGAGTCATGCATGATCCACGCATATTTTTTCAATCATCATAATGTGAAAAAACTAGAATAAACCGGTTAAAGTGTGTATCTCTTGACGAGGTAAATTACTTGAGTTTGAGACTTGCAGATATGTAGTTAATCAAAATTCACCTGTTTGTGCTCAACCTTTTACACGATGCAGAACATATTGGTTCGATTTCCGACCATGCGTTATCGCTTACCATGATGTTGTTAGATGCGATTCATACATACCTGCATAATATAGAGGAGTTTCAATGTTTATTTCAGTAACGTGATTAGAATTCAAACACAATACCTGTTCTACCTGTTTCAGCCGAATTGCATCAGACGTAATCACAGTCACAGTACCTACCTGCAAAATATTTTTAAAACATCATTAGGCTTAGTGACGTACTTTTTAATTTGATTAAGATTAGTTACCTTTTCAATACGATAACAATTATATTTTCATTGCAGACAAGAAAAGATGATTTCTGGCATGTACATGGGAGAGATAGTTCGTCTAGCGTTAGTGAAGTTTACCAAGATGGGCTTGCTGTTCGGAGGACGCGGTTCAGATCTTTTGTTCCAACGTGGCAGCTTCTACACCAAATACGTATCAGAAATTGAGTCTGACAAGCCTGGAGACTTCACCAGTTGTATGGAGGTGCTTGAAGAACTCGGTTAGTACTGATTTCGTTGTTATTTTCTTGGATAAAGCTCATTGTACCTTATTACATTTTCCGAAATGGAACTAGCTTTACCAATTATTTGAGCTGTAATATGACAAGGGTTTCCACATAGACATTATGTAACCTCTCTGCTAATCAAAGCCGCGTAATGAAAACCTTACCATACATGTTGCGCAACTATTTTTATAAGTGATCAATTACGTCATACCTAATACACACATAAAAGTACTTGCGTATCTACTGATGTAGGTACGGATCAGAAATCAGGGCTTAAGAATGAATCAAACTTGTATGATGCAACAGTTGCTCCCCCTTGTGATAGGTCCTATTTACATTATCATTTCAATAATATTTGTGACGAATTTTGATACGTAGATAGGGAGGTGTGTTTCACAAACAAATTTATCATAGTAAAGGAAACAACATTAATATCGTTGCTGGTTTAACCACTGTTTTCCTCGATCAGCATTAAAAAAAACCCGCTGGTACAAAATGTTATCTCAATTCTAATTTAGGAAAAAATTTAGTCATAGGTAGTAATAATGATATCAAAGAAGCTGCAGTTTTGGACAGACCAGGACTGTCACTTCCTGAATATCCCACGCTGTTCTACATGAATTTAATTCAACTTTTCACCAAAAAGCGAAAGACGTGTGCCCCCCGGGATATAAACCCGGATGGCGGAAACAGACATCTGTGACTTAATTAAATTCCGTAGACATAAATAATTAATATGCGCGCTATTTTCAACTCTCGGCTAAAAGTCAGACAAATACCTATATAATAGATAAAGGTCAATAATAAGCCTTGAGCTTATTTGACATTTTTATATCTAAGAGACGTCATTTATTTAACTTGATTAAGAACCGGACTTCGTAGCAATTAAAATTTCAACAAACCATAATAACTGATAAAAGATTAAACAAACAATTAATTACTAGTAACAGTATCACAAACAAACAAAAATATTTTTGAACGAACTAGATTCAAGTACCTACCTAAAAGTAATTACTGTACACTAATTAGAAAAAGTAGCTGGGTAGACACTACCTAATTGAAGTTGTCCCATTATTTTTTTCACCTTGTAGTAAATTGACTTACTCAAGGACTGCAGAATATTTTCCTTGCTACTCTTGATAATTTCTTCAGATAATACGACTAAAATGCTGTTTGCATTTTTTTTTGTCTACGCCACGAGGAGATGTAAAATAAAAAGCATGTGTTTCCTTGAAATAAAACCTAAAGAATAATCTCTTGCTTATCTACAGCAGTGTAGAGTTGTAAAAACTACATTGTCTAAGGCTGTGTTAATTAGTTTTATTTAGCAGTAATGTCGTGACAATGTCAACAGGTGATAGAAAGATATCACAGGAACATGTTAGTTCCGACATACTATTTAGTATAATTGTATTGCACGTCATTTCTAATACTTACTGTACTTTGATGAAGGTTTAAGATATTAATAATACAGTGGTCGATAAAGAGCATAAGGTTCAATGTTCTACTTAGGTCACGATTTCGTGCCGGTGACGGAACTTCGTACTTTGACCCGCTACATATGTGTAGAGGGCGTGTTTGTAGACTTCAGACTTTGAGCTTAATTTATTTAAATAACATCCTGTTTTGAAGTCACATTGGACATTTTTCTAATAACGTTTAATAATAGCCGGATTTCATCCAAGCAGGAACATGCATTTTAAAAATATCCTTGTTCTATTCGTGTATCTATAGAGAAAATAGTCTTAGGCCAAAATAAAAATTAAAACGTGTTCTCACATACTTTGACACAGCTTTGCTATGTAGGTATGCCTGCTTGTTTGTATATATGTGCAACGGCGACATATGTGTGATATAAATGAAAATATGTGTGATATGGTGATACAGCTATCAGCCATAAAATGTTTCCAGTTTCCGAAAGTCTCACACATTTTTTTCAATTTCAGGTCTATCCCACGCAACCGACGCCGACATGTCCGCGGTGCGCCACGTGTGTGAGTGCGTGTCGCGGCGCGCCGCCCACCTGGTGTCCGCCGGCATCGCTTGCCTGCTCAACAAGATGAACGAGCCCCGGGTCACCGTCGGCATCGATGGCTCCGTCTACCGTTTCCACCCACATTTCCACACGCTTATGTGCGAAAAGATCGCGCAACTTGTACGGCCTGGTATACAGGTATGTAAACAACCTCGATCTAATAAATTATATGCGTACTCTTATTAAAGAATGAATATGGCAGATGTGAACTGAATCAACCCTAAAATGTCATTATCATCTATCTGCCCCTATCCCAATTTAATTTATGAGGGGTTGGCGGTCCATCACCTTTCTATATACTAAGTTTTAGTTTCCTGTGTTTAACAATACCCTTTAGCCACCATGGCCAATAATATCACTCCGTTGGCATCCATAACTCACTTACCATGAAACCAACATCCGATTTTGACCAATATTAGTGTAGGTTCGTGCAAAATGTACCCTTTTTGCACGAAGTTAAGATTCAAAATAGCGTGCGGTTACGAAGATTTTGCCAAACGTACTTTTGTGCAGTTTATAGAGTTTAATAAGTCTCATTGCATTTAGTGGTTTATTACAACCGGAACTGTGAAGGCTGCCAAAACGTTTGTGACGTCAATGTTTATAACTTTATGAATTTTCATTGGAATCTAATCAAATCAAACACAACGTTAAAAGCTAAACGTTATCGGAAAAATATCCGGGTCGGCCTCCACCTACACACACCAACAAAATTCGCATAAATAAAGCTCTATAGATAAAACTATTATCTCCTTTTAGTAATCAAGTAGAGTATGACGTCCCTATTAGTTTTGTCTGTGCTCTAGATTAGGTTCATTTTTTTTTCTTACAGTGTTCAAACTCCAAACTGATAAACTTGTATTGTGCAATATATTATTATTGTTGGTGATATATTGAAAGGGGCAATGACTCATAATCTTAATAAAACAAACGACACACCCACCTCAACGTATGTGGTCACTTGTTTAGGTAATCATAGTTTAATAGAAACATATTCAGTGTTATGAAATTCATTAATCATTGCACTATTTACATAATATTACCTTCGCTTTTAATAATATTATTTTAGAAAATAGAAACTTGGTTTGGAACAAAGGACGTTTATACATATTAACAATTCTTATTGCAATAACCACCATATTGTCATTGCACTTCGCAAAATGTACAGCGCATTTTAACTCTAATGCAGTTTCAACCTAACACACCTTCGAAGTTAACAATCAATTGTACGCCGTAATCACAATCGCTGAATTACAAAGCACAACCGGAAATTTAATCCTTAATAGAATTCAAATCATTCCACTTGATCAGGAACAGCTCAACACAATTTCGTCATAATTATTTATGTGTCCACTCCACTCCACCTAATCTAACGTATTCTTGAATGATAGGTACATTTGAATCGTAGGCATGACTTTGCAAAACGTGATTAAAATTAGACACTGTCATCGTTACTCTTGAGAAGATCCAACGCAATACACTACCGAACAAAGGACAGGTCTCCAAAAAATAAGAATTATGCAATAGCAGAATAAAAACTCTTGAGAAATAATTTCATTTTTCTCGACCTTTGAAAACTAAATTTATTTTGATTCAATGAAACAAACCTAGTTTTTTTATACTTGCATCAGATAGTTTTAGAACAGAGTGGACGTGCATAGTCTCCAAATATATTATTTTATTGGTTTTGTAAATAATGTATAATGATTGTATTGCAGTTCGACCTGATGCTGTCAGAGGATGGTAGCGGTCGCGGTGCTGCTTTAGTCGCTGCCGTGGCGTGCCGTCAGAGTAGTACGGTCGCGTAGGCGTCACACACACGTCCTTCACCTCATTCGGCGATCTCTCCGGCGGCAACGCAACTAAGCCTTCACATGTAAGCCGCCTAAGCAAACAAGACACTGCAGTGATCATTTCCCTAATAAAATAGTAACATATTTTTCAAATTATTTACACCTATTGATATTCATAATATCATTCAATATCGTAATGAAATTTTCACTGTAAACGTGAATCACTGATAAAGGAAACGTTATAAGCTGGTCTTTTCAGTTTCTTAAATTCACATTTATAGTCAACACACGCGCCGTTAAAAAAGGATCATCGATAAACATTAAGGCCATGTTGGCGGCTATTTTAGCATGTTTCAAAATTTTATGTAGTATAATAATAATGCCACTGTGTGCTTCGATCCGACGGCTTTTATGCATTCGCTCTCTGTTGGAATATTACCTAAATTGTCGTTGCTTTACAAGAATTTTAAAATTACAGTCCAAATTTAGTGGCATATAAAGAATCAATATTTTGCCCAGCATGTTAACTTAATATTACTTAAATGCGATTTGTTTGTACTTATAATGATGACTTAATCTAGTCATGATATTAGGAGTTGGCCTTTATAAAAGTTATATTTATGTCTATAACAGTGTTTGTATACTTTAAGCTCTTTTACACTTTTTGTTTTCAAATAAAGAGCATAAGACTGATTTAAGATGCGATCATCATCATCGATGTAATTAGTCTACAAAATTACAATTGATCTTAGTGTCAATCGATATACCGCGATAACATTAAGCATTTCCTTGCCAGCACACAGTAACATGGCTCAGAATTCTCTTCAGTGACTTATGTTATATTAGCAATAAGTAGTTATATAGTAATGTATATTTTATCGGAGAGAAAGCTCTTATATTGTTAAGTAGGTATGTAATTTTATATACTAATAGCAACTGTTGAAAAAGTAAATTAGAATGATGATATTATAAATTACTTAATAACTAAACACTTAATGCGAAATACTTCTTTAGAGGCATTGTTAATTTATAGATTTTTTTTTATACAGTGACCATGTCAACTGGTGTATTTTAGATAAATGATGTAGGTATATATTTAGTTTATTATAACAAGTACAGCGTATCATTATGTGCCTGTTCTGACCAAACTAATAATGACCTCTTCTAATGTTTTGTTATTGTGGTGAACAATGATAAACTTTCTGATACCTTTGCCATTATTTAATAACGTTCATCCCGAAATACGTTGTTTTAAAAAGATATATGTATATTTTCGGTGAGAATCTCAAAATAATGTATGCTGTAGGTAAGCATCAAGTTTAACACACTGGTGATACCATAATTACATCAAGATGTTGATCACTGATGGGTTTAATAAAATATTTTGTATAGATAACTACATAAATTAAATCAATTGTATTTATTTATTGAATATCATTAATGAATTAAATAGTCAAATATAGAGCTGGAGTACATTGGATCATCAGTGAAATTAAAGAAGTTGCATTAGTGTTTTGATATTTTACTGTGATAGAACTAGGACTAGTTCAAGTATATTATTTTCTGCAATTTTTTAATCCACAAAATTCGTGAATATTCATCACTTATTAGATACTTATTGTGTGCCTATAATTTGGTTCATGGTTTCACAACACAGAAAGTGTATATTAATAAATAAATCACACCCAATTATAGTTCCTAGCTTCATTGTATAGGTGCATTTTAATTTATGTATGTGATGTGTTGTTACGTATGTGCTGCACACTGTAACGAACACTTAGATTTATTTACAGTAATAATGGTGGATTAAGTATACAGTGTTAGATTGTATTAAGTACATTATTATTTAGTCGATTTAACTTAATCACTTGTAAATTTTACAGCTTCATAGCAACAGTTTTAATTTGTCATAAAATTATGAATGGAGTATAAAAGTACAAGTAAATCTTTTCTTTTTTTATAGATATTGATGTAAAAGATAAATATTGCTAATAAATGGTTGAAGTTTGCTCTATTCATTAGTTTGCAATTTTGCAAAGAGTTTATTCTAGTAAAATTCAATTAATTCAAATGCTTTGCTCAATGGAAAATTTTATTTAAAAAATATATTTGGCATGAATTGCAGTTATTTACCTGATTATGATTCCTTTTATTTTATGTTAATTTCAGTTAGATGCATTATTTAAAGATATGGAAACTTTCTGCATCAAATAACAAAATACCACATTCCACTAGTATCTGGAGGGTCATGTGTTGATTTTATTACTACCCGCAGAAAATGTACATATCAATTACAATAAGCCAAAAATATCGGAAAGGCGTATTTATGTTTAGAATTAATTGTTTCCCAAAATGTAAATAATATATAGTTTGTGACATTGTAAGTATGGTATGTATTCTGGCATGTTCATTTTGAAAAAAAATATTATTCACATGCTTTGTAGATAATTATTGTAATAAATCGAATTATGTTTGAGCCCGTTTAAGGTAGTAATTATCAAATTTATAATGTACACGCTCTTGAGGCATAGGAGCTCCTAGAAATGTTATTATTTCAGAAATAAATTTGTATAAATCTAATGTGTTGTCTTTATATTTGCTACTATGTATATGCATATAACCCCTTTTACAGTTATCCGATTAGCCTCGCAGTTGATAATTTCCTTAAAGATCCATTGCGCAGCCATACAGCTAATTTCACGACAGCCGTAATACATAGGCCGTACTATACAGTAAACACGTTTGGAAAATCAGATTATGTATCTGCCAGCTGAATCAATAATGTAAAATTGACTTGAACGTCGCGCTTTGAATTGTGAAAGTTATTGTAACATAAACTAAAGTAACACAGTAAAAGGTTTTCACACCTTTTTGAAGTAAAACTTCTATCCGCACACTTGACTTGGGGAGGTAAGCTAGTGAATGCGTGACGAGAGCGTTACGAAAAGTGTGATCGGACAAGGCGAACGGGAGGTAAGAGGGAGATATAAGTTAGGAAAGATAGAGAGTTACGTTTCGTACATAATTGTAACTCTCTCGCGCGCACATTTTCCTTCTCTCTTCCTCTGATATGCAGTTACTAGATGGAGCTAAAGGTTTACTTCAGTCGTGTAGGCTTTTCTAGGTGAAGCATCTTCAACAAATTGTCACAAGCTGTTAATTATTTATATAAAATACACTACACACTCTAATCCGATCGAGGCACTACAGACATAAACGCGAAGATTCTGCAGTGAAACACTCATTAAAAAAAAAATACGTATAGGTAAGTACATATATTTTTTTTTTAATGAGTGTTTCACTGCCACACTTTCATATAGGTATGAAGCTCACCTCTTTTTTTTCCATTTGGGTAGCAAATATCCAGAAAGTTTTAACTAAAGTATAGGCTAAGAATGTACACAAAGAGTAGGTTTTTGTAGCAGTGTTGAAATTCAGATTTAAATGTCGTAGAGTTGAACCGATTTGCAGTACTATGCAAAGCGGCGTAAGTACAGCACTGAAGTGGGTCTGGGTTTAAAATTTTAAATAAAATCCAAAAATGAGATTACTAATTTATGTCATCTCGGTAAATCTCAAATTCTCAACCTAATAAACAGGAAAAGACGTGTGTGCAGTGAAGTAACATAATAATTATAGCAATATGTGATAGCATGCTATTAATAATTTAAATTCACATAAATGATGGTGTAGTTATACATTCTAATCAATAATAAGATCGTTTCATTCTCTAGATCTCTAAGTGGAGCACAATTAAATTGTGTTCATATACTTTTGATTCTTACATAGGTACTTATAACAATAGCATTAAAAAAGTGAGACCGCAAATAAAACATACTTAAATTCATTATCTGCCTGCAGATCATGCATTATATGTAACCAATCAAAGTTATTTTATACATGGCAGGCACAATCAGACGGACTCCGTGCAGGCTTCTTTGGGGCGCTAAGTCTTTTGGACGTGCCAGTACCATATTGTATGCCTGAACCTATCCTCTCCGGGTCTAATTCTCCTGTTTCAATTTTAGCCAAAATCGTTTTAGAACATTTTAAGAATGCTTCTTCTACATTTTCTCCTGTTTTAGCACTGGTCTCGAGGAACATCAGTTCTGAAAGAAAATAATGTTTAAAATTAGAAGGTAAAAGTATTAAAAACTTGTTCTAATGTATTATCACTTATTTTAATTTATTTAATTATCAGATGGAAAACCAACAGCTATATGTGAATACAGAAATTGAGTAAGTTATATTTAAGCCAATTACAATTTCTCGCGGGTAGAAATGTAATGCAAATATTTTCCACTAATGCTTACCATTTTCTTGGGCGAATTGACTAGCTTCTGTAAATGTGACTTCTCTTGACTCTTCCATGTCCTTTTTGTTTCCCACAAGTAAAATTACTATATTAGGGCTTGCTAGTGTTCTGGCATCCCTAAGCCAATTTGAGAGTGCGTTGAAAGAGTCCCGAGATGTGATGTCGTACACTAGCAGGGCTCCAGCTGCCCCACGATAATATGAACGTGTGACTGAACGAAATCTTTCTTGACCTGCAGTGTCCCATATCTGTAGTTTAGTAGACTTTCCTCCTATGTTTACAATTTTAGAACCAAATTCGACTCCAATTGTGTGACATCTATCTTCCTTAACTGTTAAAACAGGAAAAACTCAGTGATTATAACTATTTATATTAAATTGGCATTGGCGTATCTAGAGTTAGTTTTCAGGGCCTGGCCCCTAAGATGCCATGGCTAATGCGATGCAATGCGGTCAGGCGGAAGGTGAGCCCTACAGCCTGGGGTAGGCACAAGACCATTCTGGGATGGGCACGGCCCACCCTTGTAACCCCACCCATGTAAATTGGGAACCAAATTGTGGTACGTTTTTAATGTTGCTTGTTTTTTTTAGAAATAGGGGTCAAGGTAAAACATACAAAGCTACTATCATCCCTTATAACTTGAGTACAACACTAGCTTTAGCTGGAACTACAACAAACACAAACATATCATCATGCCTGTATTCCCCTGCATGCAGAGGGGTACTAACCGCCAGCCGTAACTATACAACATTAAATAAATGAAAGTAGTTCTTGGAACTGGCTTTTTTACTGATTAAAAAAATAAGTTGTTAATTGTATTTTGAACTTATAGATAGTTATGCAATGTATAAAATGTTATTAATAAATTTGTTATAAAACATGTTTAGATTTTATGTATTTTGTTTAATTTAATTTACCAAGTTTGCAGAAAAATTTGGTCATTATGATTGACCTTATCGATTGGTACCATAAAAGTACAGGATGCTATTTTTCCGGATTTTAGCCAGTTTGATACATGGGCGCGGCAAGCATATTTTAAAAAATCTATAAATGCAGATTTAACATAAAGAAATGATTCCCTTCAGTAAAATCTGCTGTGTTCAATATTTAGAGTACTTTCCCTCCAGGTAAGCTTCGAAAATTCCACCCTGTATCAAGTACATATTATTATGTTTTGGATGTCACACTACTGTGACCAGTTAAAACTGTATTTATGCAACTTGTCACATATTTTTTGGTAAGAAATAATGATTATTGATAAAAGCAAACCACCAACTCCACCAAATTATGGGAAAATAACTTGTATTTAAATGGGAGTTGTTTGTGTGTACTGGCAAACACAGGCCTTAGAATACAAGTATCAGAGTGTTAAACCTCTCTAGAGTGTCAGCAGTAAATCAAGTTTGTATGCAATATTTAAAGTGAATGAGATGAAGATGATGAAATTATATGATTAAAGTTTCAAGGAAAAGCACCAAATGTAGTGCAAAGCAGTACAGTGGTAGCGACATCATTATAATTATTAAAGGCAGCATTATTAATAATTGAGTAGTATTTTTTGTGTATTCATCTGATAGTATCATTTTTTTCAGCAAGACAAAACATGTTTTAAATACACCTTATCTTTTGTTGACAATATAATTATCAAGATATAAAAAGAAGCGTTCAATAATTATTTAATTATTAAGCTCCTATGAAGTTGGCCATATTATATTATTCCATCACAAATTATTATTGATTATTTTGGTAATGATCTTATTATGTTTATTTTGTTGAATATGGTTATTCGTACACACATTTCGTATGAACATCGTAAGATAATGGCTCATGAACACAAAGATAATCAAGCAAAGGTCGATTAGGGCTACTTACATTTGTTTCCAATGAAATTATTGAGAAGGCTTGATTTTCCTGTACCAGCGCTCCCAATTACCAGAAATTTAAATAGGTATTCTGTAACAAGAAAATATGCAAATTTTCTTACGTTGTATAAACATAAAAATATACAAACAAGATTACAACAACAAGATACCATACCGTAAGACTCAGACATCGTGTATGTTCATAGGGTAATAAACACAGTAATATTTATGTTCCAGTATACCTTATCTTATAATTTTATACACTTATTTATCCAAATAGTTAACAATAGCTATATTATTCTGCGAAGTTTCATATTTTTGCTTTCACAACATACATAGTATAATTTTCAATTTATTTAGTTTTGCCATCCTCTAATATTAAATTTCCCCCATCTACTTATGAAATCTAAAGACAATTTAAAACTTTTTATGTTAAAAAGATTAAAAAACGCTTAATAAAGTAAATTATCTATTCCCTACATTTGAAAAGCATTTATTAATCGAAGATTCCAAGTCTTCAGTAGGATTTTCTTGGAATCATTCACGAATAAATTATAAATTTCTCACTATTCAAGGATACAAGGCCCTGCACGCAAATGGTTTTTAAATTGATCAAACAAAAAAACCATTAAACATGACAAATACCCCAACATTTAGGGCAAAATACCCTAAACTGGGAACACTAACTCACTGCCTATCACTGCATAGATACAAATAGTTTGAGACTGAGTGGTACATTGACTTGTATCTATGAAGGGACTCTATCTACGAAAAGAAGCTTCAGAGAATAGTGTTTGAGTGGATATCACATTGACTTGTATCTATGAAGGGACTCTATCTACGAAAAGAAGCTTTATATAGCATTGAAATCATTGAAATGTCAAATAACACAAAATGGCCGCTAATTCGACTAGTTTCGGTGCGTTTCAACGCAAATTAACATGAACCAAATCAACAAAATAATTTTATTTTAAGATAATATTTGGTTTTCAATTGCATGATCTGACTATGCCGTAAAAGCGAAAGCTCGATAAAACCGTTTATAGGGAACGTTCAGAGATGATCTAAAGTCCCCCCTCTACGATCCAATAAATGATTGTTAAATTATATTACATACTAGCGAACTGCCCGCAGTCCCCGTGAATTCGTCCGCGTAGCTTATTTCAACCGCGTTAAGTTGTCTTAGGTTGCTACTCGGCCTCCGTGGGTCTTAGCGTAATGTTATAGCCTATGTTACTCGGGAATAATATAGCTATCTCATTATCATCATCTTCTTGCCTTTATTCCATGTTACTTGGCGTCGCAACATGTTTTCTTTTTTCATGCCGTCCTATCAACCGTCATGCTATCACTGACTCCCTTCTATTTCATATCATTCTCCATTCAATTCATCCTTCTTTTCTTTGGAATAATATAGCTATCTATTGGTGAAATAATGGTTGAAATCGGTCCAGTAATTTTGGAGCCTATGCGTTAGAAACAAACAAAAAAATATCAGTATGTATGGGGGACATTGAGTGATAATATAGCCTTACGTTATTTATCAATGGTCGCAACGCCTATGTCTTAAAAAATCTTACCTCTTTAGATTATTTAAAATTTTAAATACCTAATACACACCGCTTACATGCGCTCTCTAAATCGCTCGCTTTATTTTACATACATACACTCACGCCTTTTTCCCTTGGGGGTAGGCAGAAACCACGGACCGCCACCTGCTACGATCCTTACACACTCCTTTTGCCTCGTCCACATTCATACAAGCATAGCTGGTCATACAAACAAGCACGCTGGTTACGAGTACTCTGCGCACCTGACCTTTCTGAAGAACCTCACCGATAAGGTCAAGGTAGGTCTTTCTAGGGCGTCCCCTCCCGGCATTGCCACACATCTGCCATATCCATTTTGTTAGTCGCCTTTCACTCATCCTCTCAACATGACCAAACCATCTAAGCATACTCTTTTCAACCTTTGTCACTACATCCCAATGAATGAATGTGTGAATGTGAAACCTATTAGTTAATCTGTGGTACAACTGTCACCACCAATCACTGACAAACTCCCATTAGGGTTTGTTTGTATATACATATTCTGTGGACAAACTGAGTACTGTTCTGAAGACTGAAGTACTGTACTGAGTCTGACTGATTGAACTGCCAGTCATACTACGACGTAAAGTACTTTTTATTATTTGTTTATAAAATGCTTGAAAGAAAAGTGATAAATCACGTAGTATTTCACATTATTATATAACATGTGTGTTTAACATTTCAGAATCACTGTAAGATGCTGTGTTCTTTGCGTCAAGTACGTTGCATTTGCATTAATGGTTTAAGATTATTTCGATGCTTATGTAGTTTTACATGAATTAAAAAAATATTTTCTCTTTCAGAAAGTCCGAGGAGCAGTTGCTCCTAGGATATTAAAATTTTCACCAAGAGACACCCAAATCAGAACTTTCTGGGAGTTTGTAAATATGAGTTTTAATAAGCCAGACACCGATCGCATTAAACAATTTGGCCCAGATCGTACATGTGCCGAATGGGTGCTACGAAATGGTGGCAAGGTAGTTTGGGACGGTGGAAAGAAATTAGCCGACTACAACAGCTTACCCTCGGAAAAACAACCAGTTCCTAAATTAATAGAAATTGATGGCACAGATTCATCTATTTCACATTATGGCTTCCCACATTTAAGTAGGTAATGCTATGTGAAGTATGAAAATAAAATAATGACAGTCAGCATCAGCATGAACAAAAAACACGAATTATTTTGCATGTACTAGATTGTTTGGCTATAAAATAAATAGTAATTTTGAGCTTCTTGCTTTTATAAAACTAGGAATTACTCTAATCATCTATCATTTTATTGCTGATTTCCATAAAAAATTGTTTTATTTTAAGTTGGGTGCACAAAATTAAGCAAAATTATTCTTCACAATGCCAGCTACATTGATGACAGAGCTCTTAGGGGACTCGTACATGGACGTGACACGGTATCATATCTCCAAGTATCTAAGTGTGTCAATGTCACAGATGCTGGATTAAAAGAACTGCAAGCTCTGAATAAACTGGAAACCCTAATATTGTTCCACTTAGAGAGTGTTGAACATTTAGAAGAATCTAAGCTACTTCTTCAACAACATCTGCCTAAGTGTAAAATACTAGGTGCAAAAGGTAAGCAAAAGCAATGCAAATTAAACAATAGATAGCTGTTTATTTATTAGTTATTATAATAACATTTTTTTCCAGATGGAGTAAAAGTAAATGATAATAATCAACAATGAATATGCATGCACATATTGACTTTTTCAATATATTAATATACAGGATGTACATTTTATGTGCTGTGGAGGAAAGTACCCTAAATATTGAAACAAGCAACTTTTGCTGTAAGAAAAGGTTATTATTTTTTTATAAAGTAATACATACTTTATAAAAAAATAATAACCTTTTCTACTCCTTTTTTTACATTTTTATTCACATTTGGTATGTTGTCTCTGAAGGGCCCTATGTAACATGACACGCCTAGCACCTCCCAGAAGCACAAAAGCTGCCTGGGCACTCCACAGGCTTCTTAAGGCAACCTCAAGAACTAGTGTGCATGGGGGAGCTGCAACTATGAATTCAAGGATAATTTAGGCTTCAAAATCAAGTTAAAACTGAGCTCAAACATTTTTTTTTAATTATTTTGCTAAGCTAGTGCTCACACGTACATAAATGTGAAAACTTTCAAATATGACAGAATGCAGATTTACTTGCTTTAAAAAAACTTAAATTTTCAACAATAATATATGTTCTTTACTATTCAGGGTACTTTCCCTCCAGGGCCCATTCAAACTTTCTAGTCTGTATAGTTTCTAGATAAAAACGATGATTGTAAATGTAAAAATGTAAATGTCTAAACTTCAAATACAAAATTCAATATTGAGGTAGTATTTTATTAATTATCAAACTTCTAATATTTAATGCCTTTACCAATTGCTTCATTAACATTTTTATATCCGTCACGTTCAAGGAGTTCAGCTAATTCATTCTTTATTTTTCCAACAACTGGTGGTCCATGATATATCAAAGCTGTGTAGATTTGTACAGCACTTGCACCCGCCAAAATTTTATCATAGGCATCTTGGCCTGTAAATACTCCTCCTACACCTACAATGGGAACCTTGCCTGAAACAAGATTAGAGTAATATTTTAACTAATACTATTACATTATAGAGAAAAACACACACACATTATAAAGGCGAAATTGTGTGTGTGTATGTTTGTATCTTCTTCACACTTAAATGGCTGTACGAATCTGGACAAAATTTGGCACTGGGATAGATTGTAATGTGGAATAACACATAGGCTACATTTTATCCTCGAAAATGTACCTGGGGTTATATAAATATCAAATTTGGAGTGGACAAAGTGGCGGGCAGAAGCTAGTGTTTAATAATTATCACCAAAAACGAATAGCCAATTTGAAATCCCAGTAATATATCTGCAAACTTTTGGTTTTTGCCTACAAATTGTGCACTACCAACCTTTGGTCATTTTATATATCTGCTTTATCATTTCTGTGGATTTATTAGTAAGCGGTTTGCCACTTAAACCTCCTGCTTCATTTGGAAACTTTGTATTCTGTAATTGAGGTCTGTCAATTGTAGTATTTGAGATAATTAGCCCGTCAACTTTACTTTCTTTCTTTAAGATTACTGCAACAATCTCTTTCATTTCATCATTGCTTAAGTCTGGAGCTAGTTTTAGAAGTAATGGAGGATTATTACTAGTCTTCATTTCATTTCTTGCCTTATTAATGTCTTTCAGAAGTTGATACAGTTCTTCTTTTTTCTGTAATGATCTCAATCCGGGAGTGTTAGGACTGTAACAAAAATATATAAGGTACATAGTAATTTAGAGGAATACTTATTGTGTTATAAATTTTATAAAATGTGTTTATACCTGCTTATGTTTATTACAAAATAGTCGGCTACATTTGAGAACTTTTTTATTCCTAAAATATAATCTTCATTAGGATTATTGGACAACTTATTTTTTCCTAAATTGATTCCCAATAAGCCTTTATCCAGTAGTGATTTTTCTATCATATCAATTTTCTTGAATACCTCCTCATGACCTTCACTATTAAAACCGTATCTGTTAATAACTGCCTGGTCTTCAGGTAAACGAAAAACTCTTGGTTTAGGATTTCCAGGTTGTGCTTCTGGTGTAACTGAGCCAACTTCTACAATAGAGAAACCTAATTTTCTCAAACCTATAACAGCATCACCATGTTTATCAAAACCAGCTGCAATTCCAATTGGATTATTTAATTCATAATCAAGGAATTTAGTTTTCTGAAAAGTCACAAATATTTATTTTATAACCATTGTAATTATCACTTTATAATTGAAATAATAAGTATGACAATGAACTTACCAATATTTCTGGATCATCAGTTTTTTCAGAAGGAAATATCCCGTATTTAATAGCTGCAACTCCAATATTGTGTGCCCACTCAGGGTTAAGATATTGGCTAAGCGGTTGCAAGACATTAGTATAGTATCCATTAAAATCTTTTTTATAGTACATTAACTGATATGCTAACGATCCCCCAATGGTCACACAACATAAAGACTTGAGCTTTCTCTGAAATGACAATATAAAAATATATTTCTGTATTTTCGAGTATTGTTATTTGAATTGCTCGTCACTCACAGTCGTTTAGCAGAGAGTTTGTAGTTACTTACTATAGCGTCTTGTTTAGCCATTGTCGTCTCTGTTTTATTTATATTTATAAATTTAGCAAGCTTGGTTCGTTTATTAGGTTAGAAAGATAATTAATCAATCAGTTTCCTAAACATTCCAGATTAAATTATTAAAACTGAAATCCCAAACAAAAGTTACACTGTATATAACTGATCGACACCAAAAAGTATTTAAAAATTATGTTAAAAATAACACTGCATGCCTGTTGAACTAAAAGTCTTTAATAAAAACAACAATGTATGTATGTACAAATTGTGCGTTATCTGCACCACTGCACTGACAGTAGGCACTGACACTGACACAAAAAATTGAATGTCGCCCTTTGTCAATGTCAAGTTTTGATTATTTGTATCTATGGATTTGGACCATAGCGATGAACGCTGGTCGCTGAAGCTGAAACAGAAAAATAGTCAAATCACGAACGTCAACTACAGAGGAGTTGAAGCAATCGCCTTGGCCGAAAACGGTCGGATCACATCATCATCATCATCATTACATAGATATATAAAGGCTAAGTTCACATGACCGCGCAGCACCGCGTATCGCCGCGGTGGGAGCGTTCACGTGTACGTGAGCCAGCCTGGCATCAAAACATCGTCTTTTCTTCAACTAGTGTGCGGTGTGTCTCTATCTATAACATCACGCCTGTATTCCCCGAAGGTTTAGGCAGAGGTGTACCAATGTACGCCCACAGTTCGCCGGTATAATTTAGGTCCCATGTAATAGGGGGTGAGGCGGCGAGCCTATTGCCGTTAATAGGGCACAAATCCAAACTCCGAACTGCTACTGAGAATTTCGTAGAAAAACCCATTTTTGCTCGAACAAAAAAAAAGTGTTATTGGGTTTTTCTACAAAATTCCTTACGGTGTGCCTGTCTATCACAAACCGCACATATCAACTGAACGATTCGATACAGGTTTGTAGAACTTATCGTGGTAGGTACAATCCGGTTCAAATTGAAGGCGAATCACTTACTGCCCCGCACTACGCTCCGAAGTGCGTGGCGACTGCGCGTGAATACGTTTTCTGTGTGTTGCACTACGCCGACTACGCGTGTTTTCTATACGAATACAGATACTTGCAAACAACGCAAGAACACGCACACGAACGACAAATACAGCGGAGATGAAGCAATCGCCTTGCCCGAAATCGGTCGGCTCACATCATCATCATTTACATCTGTCATAATCCATCGAAATGAAACCGTCAAATTGTGAAATGGCATGGAGAAAAACACCTTACTCATCCCCCTGACTTGAGAAGTCCCGCAGTGGCGATGGCGGGCACTAGGCGGGGATCGCAGGTGCGTACGTAAGGCCGGAATCGCCGGGCGTAAGTTTGGGAAAGGAATACCGGAGTAACGGGGGCGGTTGACATCCACGAGGATTATCCACCACTACAACAAAAAAATGCTCTATTTTTTTTGTTTGTTGGTTTGTAATGAATAGGCTCTGAAAGTACTGGACTGATTTGATCCATTAAATAGCTACATTATTCCTGAGTAACATACTTACTTAAGTCAACATAGTTACTTACTTACTTACTTAAGTCGCTCCTTAGTAAAGATTTCTCTTGGAAATCTTTACTAAGGAGCGACTTAAGTAACCGTTAAACGTCTCTGAGTGTGGCAGATAGTCTATAAAACATCACGCTACGACTCATAGGAGTGCACCAAACACGTAACTTATGGCTGATGAAATAAGCCATTCGGATGAAGTAGCGGGCAGTTCGCTAGTTTCTAAAATATAAACATTTAGGCTTTTTAAATCCAATCCTCAATGCATGTGGATCGATCCGCCATCGAATCGAATGCTATTGTATCGATACTAAAATTGAGTGGATCGTATCGCATCAATCATATATCAATCCACATAAAAGTATCGGGATCGAATCTACAGAGTATAATAATATATATGGTAATCGAATCGAACGTCCCTCCCTACTACATTGTCAAAAAAAAAAACTAAAACCGTCAAGTCAAATGTCTAGCGAGCCTGCAAGGCTGCAAGTTTATTTCTGCACACAGAAATGAAATTTAATTAGTGTTTCTAATAAGTATTTAGTAGCATAAATACTGTAGCATGTATCGATATTAACTCAGCCTTTCCGCCAGAATAGTTTTGTAAGGCAATTGAGACTACTAGAGGTTCAGTTTGTGTTGTTATTCGCTTTCGGTGTTTTAGTTTTTGCACTTTCCTATTTCATGCGAAACAAAATATTGACTACTAATAGTACTAATTAGTAATTTCGGCTTACTGCCTTAAAGTGAAGAGGCCTGCTGCCCTGCTGGTACCTGGTTAATGTATTTTTAAAACGAATTACATAAAAATGAAGGCTGCCTTGGTATTTGATAGTGTTAACGATTTGGTGTTTGGAAAATGGGATTCTGCATTCATTGAACGGATGAAGACATTTGGTATTCAGGTAAGTCCTTTTTTTTCATTTTTAATCTTGTTACCCAATTACCCTACTCTTATCCGTGTTCTATTGTAATGGAAATAATGTCCATCAAAGTATTTAAGCTTCTGTACCAAATATTGAAAACCCCTAAAACGGCTCATTGAACATATAAAAAACAATATTAACAATAACATGAAAAATTTTGTTTAGAAAAAAAATGTAGGTTCTGGGCCAAATATTGATAAATCCTGTTGGGAAAGTGGTAAAAAATTGCAAAAAAATACTGTTTTATTAAATATTTAATATGATAATAGGCTTTCCCTAATGTTTAATTTTACAAACTTGTTATCATCCTCTCAGGACAATCAACAGAATGTCACAGAGAACAACACGGTATCACAGCTACTGGCCCCCATCATAACATCCCAGCGTGTTATGGCTGCACAGTTTGGCAACACATACTCTTCCATACAGTGCAAGGACAAGACAACAATAGTTTTTGATGAGGTAAGATTGTCTGATGAAGATATTTTAATTGAAATACTGAGTTCATTGCCACTATTAACAACTTCACTAGATGTATGTATTTTTCCAGACAATTGCTTTAATTCCCTATTACTAAATGGCATTGATAACCATGTCAGTGGCCCTTGAGGCAGTTTAGAAACTCTGACACTAGAGTGTGTGGGGTAGTTAGACCTTATTGTTCACACAATAAAGAATAATTAAAATATGTTTTTGGAATATCCCACAGTGGCTTGATCATGTGTTCATGATCATCAGTGAAGATTATGTTGATGATGCCCATCGAGAACTTTTGGATTTTAAAACATTTGTACAACACATTTGTGGCCAGAACATTAATCTGTAAGTCTGTTGTTAACAATATTTAGTTTGACTTGCATTTAATTTATTTACCATTTTCTTTAAATTATGCTTACGCTCATTGTGATGATGTATTGTAAGCCAAAACATCCTGTGAGATACTAAAGTGACCTATTGACCCATTGCTATAACACTGCAGTTGTTCCAATGATGATAATCAACCTACAAAGACCACAATTTAATAATATTATCAGCAATAGAACTTATATTTCATACATGGTAGACACCCACAATCAATTGACATACTTTTTATGATATGTTCTAACACCATTGCCCGTGTCCCTTCGTCCAGCATACTCACCATGGAATCCTGATATTTCATGAATGTCAAAAAACTGTTCTGAAATAGTGCTAAATAGTGCCCAAAGGAAAAAAATAGTGCTCTTGTACTTGCGAAGTTATAGCCATAGTTCGATGAGTATGCTGGACGAAGGTTTCGCCCAGCATACTCACCTCCGTCCGGAGAATCTGTATACGCTTCAAACATAATTCATACTTCAAAAAATAGTTCCCAAATAGTGCCAAACGGTGCCCAAAAAGAAAAAACAGTGCTCGAATAACTTCGGAGTTATAGGCTTCGTTCAGTGAGTATGCTGGGCGTAGGTTCTACGCCCAGCATACTCACCTCAGTGCGCGAATATCGAACGAGCTATAGGTACAATTTACGTCTCAAAAAATTGTGCTTGAAATAGTGCCCAATATCAGTCCAATTTTTGCTTGACTTTTGACTTAGAAAACCATTAAATTTTAATGTAAACTTCTACATACTAACGTAAAATGGGGTACAGTCGTCGACACATGTTTTTGGACAAAAATATTAAACTTTCTAATTGTAGACTTCATGTTATTGGAAATAATTATGGTATTTTCTCACATGTCAAAAACTTTCGATTAAATGCATTATTATATATTTTATAAATAATAATAAATGAATGAAACTTTAAGCGTAAATGAAGTCTATTACTTCATTGCATTGTGTGTTTGTCTGAATAAAAACAGTCATTTGCAGCCAATAAAATTAATATCTTGAAAAATTGTAAAAAGGAAATTATACAGTTTCTTTTTGTATATAATGTTGCAGGCAAAACTTATAACCAGTCAAAACTAGTACTGTGACATAGTTATACAAATTTTTAAAACTCTTTCCAATAGTTTCATCAATGAAAGGTTTAGCAATAAAAAACATTTTTAATTACTTACGTTATTTATAAACATATTCATTTGCGTCGCGGGCGCCGCGCGTCGTAAGCCCCATACCTATTGACCGTACGTGCATCCATTACTGCCACACTATATTGAACTTTATCACATGAGGAATACAGGTCAATTCCGTAAACGTTGTGGTACCGTCCTTGATCCGGAAAACGATTATTTTGAATAATTTTGTCAGTTGTAATGTAAGCATTAATAACAGCAACTTTATTTTTCATGCATGATTTACTTCATTTGATATCTTAATCCTTCAAGCGCCGTGATCTAGACAAAATATATAAAATCATTGTTCCTAGCTACCGGGGTCCCATGCGACGCGCGAAGGCTTAATCATATTATTATAAAGTATTATTAAAATAATGTGTAATTAATAATATTGCGATTCTAAAGTAAATACTCCCTTACATAGACAATTAATAATTTACACAAGACAAAAATTGTTAGAAAGAAAGTTAATAATATTGTATTCGACTGTACTCAATGTAATGTATGTAGAAGTTTACAATCAAATTTAATGGTTTTCTAGGTCAAAAGTCAAGCAAAAATTGGACTGATATTGGGCACTATTTCAAGCACAATTTTTTGAGACGTAAATTGTACCTATAGCTCGTTCGATATTCGCGCACTGAGGTGAGTATGCTGGGCGTAGAACCTACGCCCAGCATACTCACTGAACGAAGCCTATAACTCCGAAGTTATTCGAGCACTGTTTTTTCTTTTTGGGCACCGTTTGGCACTATTTGGGAACTATTTTTTGAAGTATGAATTATGTTTGAAGCGTATACAGATTCTCCGGACGGAGGTGAGTATGCTGGGCGAAACCTTCGTCCAGCATACTCATCGAACTATGGCTATAACTTCGCAAGTACAAGAGCACTATTTTTTTCCTTTGGGCACTATTTAGCACTATTTCAGAACAGTTTTTTGACATTCATGAAATATCAGGATTCCATGGTGAGTATGCTGGACGAAGGGACACCATTGCCCTGGTTACCCTAAAAGATTTTGTTGCTTGATAATGTTTCTTTTATACTAACTTAATTGACTAACTATATGTTGATTCAGGAGTATCTAAACATTTAATTGTACAGTTAATTGAAAGATTATCAGATGTCAGGTCTAAAAAAGCCCTGTCTTGGAATTATTGGTTAATTGTCTTCATCCTTACTATGGATAAAACAATTTATATCTTATCCAAAATACCAAACTACAATCTAGAAGACCATAAAAAAACCTATTATTGAAAACTTATTTGAAATTTAAGTATCATATGGACCGATTGTAACTTGACCTTGTAATCTTACAGCCTTCATTGTTCAATTTATCAAGAATGGCTGTCAGTTCTCCTGGATAGTCGCACCAAAGGCGACACCATCCCCGGAGCTAATGGCGTCATAGGTGAAAGTGGAGCTACTATGGCTGCCCTGAATGCTCTTAAAAGTGCTTCAAAAGATATAAAACTACCGCACCAGCACAGTCATCTCATGTTATTTGTTGGAGATAAGTTGCTGGCACTTTACTCCAGGTAATAAACTTTCTTAATTTTTTTTTTATTGTAAAGCTGGAATAAAATAACAGCCTAAAAAATCTATTTCTTATATTTTTGTAAATTGAAGCAATGTCTTACGTACATACATACATAAATAAAGTCACGCCTTTTTCCTATGAGGGTAGGCAGCACGCCACCTGCTACGATCCTTACTGTGTGTAAGTACGAGTAAGTACATTTACATACATTGTTTAACTTCGTTATTCGTGTGTTCTAGTCGTGGAAGCGAAGATTTATCGCCTCCAGATTTGATATTATTAAGCATACAATGCATCGCCGCGCAAGAGTATTGGAAGGACCATAACAGTGAAGACGAAGTGTCTGATGAAGACAATCTGGAAATTAACCGTTTGCCTTGTGAGTACTCAGATACTTTATTTGTTTCCATTCGGTAATTATTTTATTACCTGGGGACTTACCCCTCATCTCTTTAAATATAATTCTTTTAATATTACTTTGCCTTGTGCACTGTTGGATTTTAAACACACGGCTCAGCGTTGATAGTTCAAAATCCAACAACTAAAATTACTATGGAATATTAAAATGGTATGTTTTAAGAGATAATGGTATAGGCCCTGACCGTAAAAAGAGACTGCACTTTACGAACTCATACTCTTTCTAAAACACGATGCGCTATAATAGTACAGGTACAGTCAGCGTCAGAGAAAAGGAACCTCCCAAGACCATGGTTATACAGTTTGATATAATTACCAAAGGAGGTTCCTTTTCTCTAACGCTGACCCTACACCCACATTTCCATATTCAAATATCAGCTAAATATTTGCAGGGTTGTCAACGGAGAATAGTGCTGTGGTGAACTTATGCGCAGGGCCTACAGGGAGCCCATGTGCTCCGCATTCTATACATTTGGCCGAAGTCGCACCCAGGATTACTTTTCTGGTCGTTGTTGATTTGGACTTGAGGTAGGTTTAGAAAGTTTCCAAAAGGACCCATATTCATCAATATCCATCAGATAACTGAAATAAGCCGTCATGTATGTTTATATTTAGTTTTCCATATTTCTTTGTGGTATTACAGAGAAGTCGGTGTTTCGGCATACATGTCAAATCAGATACTCTCTAATTTAAGAAGACTGTTGCTGCAAAGGAATTTGGAGCTCTTGCCTAGCACATTAGACTCTTTAGAAGCTGCTTTAAAAAAGGTACTTATAGCATAATATATTACTATACTATTTGTTCCCTAATGATGTAGGTAGACATCCTATCTATATCTTTAACATTTTTTCTTCAGACAACAGATGCGCTCCGTAAAAATAAATCGAATTCAAATCTCTGTGCCCGTCTAACCAGCCGTATGTTGGAACTGCGCAAATCTTGCACAACTACAACGCCTTTGACACCTGAGACTACGGCAACAGCCATGCACACAGCGTTGGAAGCTGTCATAGAGCAACTGAAACCTGACATCCCCAGTCTAAAGATGGAACAACCCCTAAAGGATTTGAGAGGAATATTGTCGCCCTACGTCGAGTTTCTCTGTGTGAAGGCTAAGAGATACTTCAGCCTGGGATTATATCCTTTTCATAACAGTATTTTAGTTTTAAATGACATTATGGTTTGGTTTATTTGAACAGCGATACCTAAACGCTCTCTGGGCTTTTGAGTAAAAAAATGATTGGTTTATTGGGATTTACAAAAATACGTCTGGAAATGTGCAGAGTACAGACACATTAATTATACATTTTATTTATTAATTTTACGCTTATAATACATTTTCATACCATGCGTACCAGACACATAATTATTACATACATACATACATACATACATACGCGCCCATATTTCAAACTCGCCTTCAAAGGTGTTAACCTCGTACTGAATCTTGTACTGATAACTTCACTCCACAGTACAAATAGTTAAGTACTTCAGTATTTACTGCATACTTGAAGATATGAATACTGAAAAGCCGATAAGCGATAAGGCAGAGGGGCGGGCGAAGGGGAGTCAGTACAATCCGTTCTACATATTAGAAAATCTGGGTTCTGAAATCGGGCTTCCCAGTATTGTTGCTTTTATTATATATTTTTTATAATTATATTAGCTTATTATGCATAGCCATCTTCATGTATGCTTAAATCATTTGTATTAAGTTTATAATTGTTTTGTGACTCCTTTTCCGATTTTATTAACAATTTCACAACAAAACTAAATTAAGAGGTCACAAAGCAATGTGAGTCATGTTTCAATCGATTATTTCGCTTAATGTGGGAATGTCTGGGCACGGGTGAGACAGACGCGAGTTGTTCCCTAACGCTGCACAAGTATGTGGAGGAGTTCCCCGGTCTCATACACTTCATCTACGTGGACCGCACCGTTGGACGGTTCCTGGCACCCGACATGGCTGATTGCGCTGATATGCTGTCTCCAGATACGGTAAGGTTTCAAATTGCGTAACACGTAGTTGAAGCTGGTGATAGACAACAGTTTCGCTTAAGTCTTTTTCTAGATTTTTTGTCCCAATGTAGCCTGTAAAAAGCAATCTTAAGAACAATCGTATGTGATGAGTTTGGATTTGTGCCCGGTTAATGGCAATAGGCTCGCCCCTTATTACATGGGACCTAAATATACCGGCGAACTGTGGGTGTAGATTGGTTGGTTCTCTACCTAACCCTTCGGGAATACAGGCGTGATGATTGTCCGTTTGCAGGTGCGTCGCGCGGTGTGCCGCAGCTTCGCGGTGGTGCGCGAGGGCTACTGCGCGGCCACGTGGCGGCGCGGCGCGCTGCACGGCTGCGCGCTGGTGTGGTGGGAGCGGCGCGGCGCGCCCGTGCGCCCCGCCGTGCCGCCGCACCCCGCCGCCGTGCGCGCGCTGCCGCCGCCCGGGGACATACGCGGCACCTTCTACAGGTACCTATATACCCGACCATTCTAATTTCACGTCTTATTTAAAAAAAAAACGGGTAAGTGCGAGTCGGACTCGCGCATGAAGGGTTCTGTACCATTATCTATAAAAACGGCAACAAAATCATGTCTGTATGGGTGCCCCCTTAAATTTAATTTTATTCTTTGTTTAGTATGTATTTGTTGTTATAGCGGCAACAGAAATACATCACCTGTAAATATTTCAACTATCTAGCTATCACGGTTTATGAGATACAGCCTAGTGATATACAGACAGACAGACGGAGGGATGGACAGCGGAGTCTTAGTAATAGGGTCCCGTTTTACTCTTTGGGTACGGAACCCTAATATTATCACACTGTCTTGTTATGAAAATGTGAACCTTACTGACATACTTTACCTGAGGTGGAGCAGAATTTTATGCTCATGTGTCTTAATTGAGTAATTTCGTAGAATACAGTTAAACGTAACATTAAAGAGTAGAAACATTCGAATTTTATGATTCACATTTCTATTTATTGACTCAATGTCCTTAATCCCTGTCATCTTTTGCAGGCAACTACTCGAGCTAGCATTCCCCAACGACTCCCGTGGCGTTTCGGTCAAGGAACTGATTTGCATCCATCTAGGTCTACTGCCGGCGTCCACGGCTGTGCAGCAAGCGCGTCGCCTCGCCCACTCGGTACACGAACTTGCGGGAGACGTAGCTACCGGCGCGGCTGACCTACTGTAAATCTAACATTTATAACACGGAGTAGGCAGCAGATAAATGGAGTGTAATCACTTAAAACTTTTCTTAGATTCAACCTATAGCTAACTTATTTAAGACTGCCAAGACGATTTAACTATACGATAAAAGTGGTCATTCTGCACCACAATTGCAGAACTCATGTACAGTTCTGGCCAATTTGAAATGGTTTCATAATCCGTACCTTACTTTATAAATGTTTATGAATTTCGTCTGTTTAACAAAGTAATTATGGCAATTAATATTGTGGAATTGTCAAAATGAATGCAATTGTGGTTGTAGATGTCAAGCAACCTAATAGCTTCACCTTATAATCACTTCTTGTTTAATTCTACTCCGTAACATGGTGTAACATGCACTTCTTGCCAATTATGATAATTTTAGTGATATTGATGCCATATTTATAGATTATTATCAAAGAAGTTCATGGTAGTAGGTACAATTAATGTACCGGTATATTTATACAAAGACTCGAGAAATATATACTTTAGAAAGTGTAAACTCAAGATTGGAATCGCAATATTATGATGTATTTAAGAATTTACTCTATAGATATTAATGACTGTTTAAATTATTAATAAATAATAAATATCTTGGGACAACTCACACACGGCTATCTGATCCCAAGCTAAGCAGAGCTTGTGTTATGGTAACCAGACAACTGATATACATACTTATATAATTTATAAATACATACATATTATAGATAAATCACACCCAGACACAGATCAATCATGCTCATCACACAAAGCTTGTCCTGGGTGGGAATCGAACCCACGACCTCCGGCTTAGCAGTCAGGGCCACTAACCACTAGACCAACAGGCCCGTCAAATTAGTTGTTATAGATACAATTCATTTATATAAATAATTATAATCTTAACAGTATTGAAATTTTTGGCAACCCACCTATTCTAAGAAATATTAATGTTGCAATTAGAGTTTTTAAAAGACTTACAAGACTTGAAAAAGCCGCCAATTGATATAATTTATTGTCACTATTTATTAAATGACATTCCGTAATAGACATTCAATATACCTATTATTTCATAAAATAACGCTATTCGATCTTCAATACATTCTCTAGTGAATGTTTTTTTTTATATTCGTATATCAATAATAGAAAAAGTAGGCATAACTGTTTTAATTTATGTGCGAAATAAGTGTAGGTGAAAAACCTACACTTATTTCGCACGAGAATGTATTGAAGATCAAATAGCGTTATTTATTTATTATTTGATTTTATTTTTAAATTGATAATGTAAATAAAAAGTTAGACAAAAGATCAGATAAATTATCTGATAGCAAAAACAATACTACGAATTAATTTTGCATAACTGAATCAAAAGCATTTTTAAATGTAAGAATTACTTATTGTTAGTGTCTTTTTGTTTTTAATGTGCCAAGTTTTATTTTTGTTAGATATTCGTAAATTAAAATGATTAGAAATAATATTCTTTCTTTTTGTCTCGTCCCGCCTCTCGATGTCTGTAGGCCCTTCTCTGTGAATTTGCCTGCAGATTGTAGTCGTTATTACAAACAAGTATTTTTAGGACGGGATAATTTATAGGAAACCCATCTCCCGCTCAGCGACTTGCGACGATAATCCATTCCAATGCTTGGCCCAAACATCCGGCCCTGTGTTTAGAACTCAGTTACTGTTTACTCAAATCGTTAATTGTTGATCGAACTAGTAACCGCTTCCTATAGATCGGTCCGTGCCCACAAACAATCAAGTCTCTACATAATTAAAACGACTTCTTCGTAATGTTAGGACTAGCACTTCCTATCAACTCATGTTTTGGTCATGGTCATACTCTATAATCTGATTTGTCTCTTTTTACCCGACTGCGACAGAAGGAGGGTTATGTTTTTCGAGAGTATGTTTGTATGTATAATTGTTTGGCACGCTCTGCAGCCTGAACGGCTCAATGGATTTTAGCTTGAGAGGTGTCGTTAGATTCGTATTTACTGTGAGAGTGACACTGGGTATATCAAAATAAAAAAACAAAATGGCGGGTATTTGGCTCCAAATTGAAATGTTTCGATCGCTCTGCAGCCTGAACGGCTCGATGGATTTTAGCTTGAGAGGTGTCATTAGATTTGTATTTACTGTGAAAATCATTCTAGAATCGGAGGCTTAGTGTATTAAGAGCACATACCTATATTACATTGTAGATGGTCCCGAATGGGTCCCGACTGCTACAATTTTAAGTGCAATCGGGTACAACGGGTTTCTTGTTTTAGGGCTTTTTCATAAATACTTAAAAAAGCAGTCGGGTTTTTTAGTTTTTTAAATTACCGTTTTTAGCTATTCTTTTGGTCTCGCGGTCGCCAGCGCGACAACTGAGCGTAGCCTTGGGTTCGACACCCAGGTCAGCAAAAATGTTTTTGAGTACAGATAGGTGTTTCTCTTTGACTGTGTCTGGAAGGTTGTGGTGTGTGTAACATGCCTCGGAAAGTACGCAAAGTCGTTGGTTCTGCGGCTCATCTGTCGGATTGCTCATGATAGGAACTATGAATGTAAAGGAAGAGTGGGTACACGCAATCTGTGCTAGCGCACACATTTGTGCATTACTACTCTGCGTACTTGACTAGCATCCATTGAGATTGGCTGCCATGACCGAAACTCAGTGTGTACAATATTATTATTATAAGGTATAAACTATTTATTATTTGAAGGTGAAGGACACTGAAAAAATCCTCTCTTCAGTTGAGTGTATAAATAAAATTGCTTATCTACTTTATTTACATTTGTATTGGTGTAATCCTATTAGTAAGTATTAGAGCAAAACAATAAAGATAAGTAGAAAATGTTTCATTATCATAGGGTCAGTTCACACCGAGAGGCGACGCAGCGCGCTCCTTTTAATGGAGCTACTCAAAACTTTATTTACTACATAGAAAGATACACATTCATTGTGACAATTTCCTTTCATTGTGAAGGTGCAACATATTCTGAATACAAACAATGAATTGTGTATCTTTTCGTGTAGTAAATAAAGTTATATTTTGAGTCGCTCTATTAAAAGGAGCGCGCAGCGTCGCTTCGCGTCTCGGTGTGAACTGAGCCATAGACGTTAAATTAACAGAATGCTAACATCTGTTATTCTCTCTGCCAGCAGACTTATAACTTAGCTAGATAGAATTATTAAGTAATTCTAATTGTGATAAACTAACAAAAATAATTTGTAGAAAAAACTAAACACCTAAAAGGTGATGTCTGCATCAAACATAAACAATGTGCACTGAAGAAAATTATGTATATTTAGAAAATGTTATATGAGTATTACTAATAATAAACAAAAGTGATATTACAATTTAAGATTCACTTATTTGGTAACTTATTCAATATTTAAATATTAAGCTGAAAAGGCACTTCTTAATATTCTGGTGAACTATCACCACACTTCACATCTTCACTTATTATCAAAGTCTTTTTCATATGATTATCTTCAACGTCAAAAATGATCAAATCGTCACTGCCATTGTTTCCTTTCTGCAAATATAAAAAGACGAGAATTTAATTATATTACCTTTTTTTAACCTATTTTATTTTTCTGGTGAATTAGTCATGAATAAATAAATAAATCCAAGTTGTTACACTAGTGCCTTATGGACCTGCCTCCATGACGGCAGCAGTCATTAAGCAATCTTGGTGCATCTTTCGTTGTGCTTTCTAGATAGACTATCGATAGTTTAGCAATAGTGGACTATTGATGTGCAACACTATTCTACAGATATATGACCTGCCCAATCCCATAGTAAAAAGCATTCAAAAACTGTGGTTCTACCAAATAACCATTATGTAATCTAAATTTTTTGATGCTGTTGCCAAAAAGTTATTATACAAATGCTTCTTTACCACAACAAAAGGCCACATGAGCTTGTAAATTGCAAGTACTGAATTAATGCATCACAGAAATTCAGAAATTCATTAGCAAGGCACAGGGTTGAGGGAAAAGTTACTCATAACCACTTAAAAAGACAGTTTCATGGAAATAACAATAAAAATAAAAACTTACACTAGTAGATGCTACGTCTTGTTTGGTTTTTAATGCAGCAGCATAATTAAGCTTCTGTTTAGATGAGCTTGAAGTTATTGAAGGAGGACTTTGACTTTGATCTTTTACTTCATCCTCAATAATGTCCTCTGAATCATCTATGTCCACATGTTTGTAGCTCATGGGGACATTTTTAGCATTCAAAATGTCCACTTTCAAAGGGATTTTTAATGCTTCCAAACATGCTTTAGCCATTTCTGCTTCCTGGTTTATTACTTTGTCCTCAACATACTTGTTATATGCAATTTGTAAATCAAGTGAGTGTTTGTCTGACAAAATTGAAGCCATTTGCTTGATTTCCGATTCTAATTCTCTGATTGTACACTCATTTTTAGCAGCAATTTTAGCTTCTTTGATAAGTCTCACATCCACAGCTTCTTGAATACGTAATATTGCATCGCTTGTGTCATTGCTCTGCACATTACTCTCTTTTACAATCTTATTAAATACACTATGTGGTGATAATCTATGTGATTTCTTGTATCCTGTATATTTTTCACCTAAATTAGCTGTTACATCTTCTATGTATTCATACATATCAAAACAGTTGATTTTCCCGAATCTATACATAAATGTGTGTGTAGATCCAGCGGAAGATAATTTATTTGACAAATGACATGTTACAAAATTTTTCTTTCCATGGTACTTTTCAAAGTATTTTTGCAGCCCTTTTGATATTAATTTATCTCTAAAAGTAGGTTTGATGTTGGTATTCTTTCGATATTTATACCAACCAACAATTTCATTAGCAGTGCTGGAAAGCAAATCAGATAGGACATCTTCCTTTATTCTACCTGTGGGTAAATAAAACAGTGATACTGACGGCAGTGGGAGAACAGTTCTGATTTCAATTTGAGTATCTAAGCGGGCATTATCACTCTGTGAATCAGAAATATGATTGGTAATTTCTGAAGTCACGTCGCCGATTAGGAAACCTTCCTGGAAAATGAGAAAACGCGAATTAATGGGAATGGTAAATCAAAATTGTGACACAGTGATATTATAGTATAAAAATAACAATACCTGACTATTAGCAGAGTTTACGCATTCATAAAACAGAAATGACAGAGCGGTGCCACTCAATAACACTTTTTCTGTGTAAGCCATTGCTACATTTACGGATTCTACTTAAACAGTTCTTGACACTATTTGGTATAGAATCTGAATTATAATACAGGATGTCTCATTTACTTTAATTTAATATATTTACAAAATTGTAGGATAGTCGCACATACAAAAAATTTTTGACGTGACTGACATGACTTTCGAAGTCTGGACTTGTCAGTGTGAATAACATGTCAATGGGGAATTTGTTTGAATTTATCATGGAAGTTATATGTACTACTCCATAGTCTAAAATTGAAACGTTGGACAAACGATTTCACGAATAGAAGCCTTTACTAGCTACTACTACTTTTATTTTAAGCCTCTCCGCCAACGACCGACTTTTTTTAGGAACGATTATCAGACCGTTTCAATAAATTCATAGTTTCGTAGGACCGACTTTTTGCCGGCCGTGTGGCTTGTGCGTTGGTATTTTATTTATAATTTTGAATTCATAATATGTACGATTCTCGTCGACAATAAAATCTATCATAAATTAAAAATTTAAAAAACCCCCGACACAAAATTCTTAGTTCCCTTTAAAAAGTAAAAAAATAAAATACGTTGGGGGACAGATGTTGCATTAGTGTACGTCCCGAGCGGTCCACAATCGGCGGCATTTTATTTTTTTTTTCTTTTTTGAACTAAGAATTTTGTGTGGGGGGTTTTTAAATTTTTAATTTAATTTTTTATTTTATACTTTTTATAGGTACCTACTTATTATAATGTCGATTTTGTTAAGTTTGAGACCCCACTCGAGTATATTTACAGACATTCGGTTTTTCTTCCCCACTTTCACCCCCACAACTTTTAAACGGCTCAACTGATTTTCATCAAACATGTCTAAGAACACTCGCACATAAGTCACCTTTCGTCATCCGTTCGGCAGCTATGATGCCACACACACACACGCACACACACACACAGACAGACAAGTCAAACTTATAACACCCCTCTTTTTGCGTCGGCTCCCCCGACGCAAAAAGAGGGGTGTTCGACATTTTTAACCCCCGACTCGGGGATTAAAAATGTCGGTCATGGGACTCGTGGGCGGAGAGCGAGAGGCTTCATAAAAGTGGGGAGAACACACCTTCAACCTACAAATATCAATTAGATTCAAATCAATGAGAATTTCAATATTTTCAATAAGTTCAAAGAAGAGGAAGTGGAGGTTTTATAGTTAGGATGTGAAGCCATAGATGTCACTACACTATTTAATATCGAAATTGAACTAACAGGGAAGGATAGATATACCGGTTGACCGGTTGGTTGAATTCGAAAGAGATACTGGTGCCGATTCTGTCTTACACCGACTAAAGCTAAACTAATGCTAAAATTTCTTATTTTTAATTTAGAGAATCTTAAAAGCTATTCTGAAAACAAGATTCTCTAAACTTAAAAACAATATTGACATCACTTAAATCGAGTTTGACAATCGCTAAGTTAAGTAAACCATAAACGAAGATTTGTTGAAAATTAAAATAAACAGCGAATGAAAGTGAACGAAATGATCTGAAGTGCAAAAAATACCTGAGTAAAATCAAATAATCTTTAATGGTTTATCAATAATTATTTAAATGAAATATAAAGAGCATATTTACGGCGTAAAACTATATTATTGTTTATATTTTAATAATATATTATGTAGTAGCCTACATTTGTTTTTATTATCTGTGGTTAATGTGATCCTGCCATGGTTGCCAACTTATGGGTTTTGCCCCAAATTAGGGGCTAGAAGTGGTAAAAGGGACAGAAGAGGGGGCTGAATTTTTTTGGGGCTAATATACTAGGTAACGTTTTATTTTATGAGCTACGTAACAATTTAGGAAATGAATGGGTACATATAAAATTTTATATTAAGGGGATTTTACGGGGATTCAGAAAAAACTTGGGGGAAAATTTTGGTAAGGGTTGGTAACACTAATTGACTTGTGCAATGATATGAATGATTGATGTATGTCAACAGAACAATAATAAATTGGGTGTTGTTTTATTTTTAACTGTTTTATAAATAATTAAATTAGCATGCAGTCGTTCAGAAAACGAGCGAATAAATAACAGCGAGAGCTTCTCGTGGAGCGGCTCCACAACAATCGAAAAATGACCAGAGGTAAGAAATAAAACTGAACTTGTTATTTTATTGCTGAATCCTTAGCATAACATAAACAACGATAGAAAATTTGAGAGCCTCAATATTAATAGTTATCAGTTTATCGTTGGGTATGTAAATTATACTATTATTGTGTATAAATTCAGGTCTACTACTAGCCTTTTTTGTTTTTTTTTAGAAAATCAAGCTGATTCTGGAGTTTTGGAATTATTGAAGGCTACCATCATTAGCCAACTGAACTGAACCAACTGGGCTGCAGCAGGACTGTAGAGCAGTGGCAACATGTAAGTAGAATACGTCAGATAAAATTTTAAACTGTATTGCATAATTTTCATTGTGTTCTAAATTAATTTAATTTCAACAGATATGAAATGTTTGGGTACAAAAAGTGAATACAAAGGCGAGAAAAGTAAGAGACTCTATCAGGGCCAAAGCGAAGGCCAAGCCAGGACCAAACCAAAAAGCATGCAAGCGGTCGAGTTACCCGTCATCGAGGACTACCGAGGACTCTTCGCCTGCCAATTGAAATTATTTTGCTGATTGTTAATTATTTTAATGATTGTTATGTTTTGTTGATTATTATATCTTGTAGATTGTTTATTATTATGTTTAGGGTTAAGGATAGGTATAATAGTAATAAAAATAAACTTTTTTTTAGTAAAGAAATAAGATGTTTAATTTAAACAAAATGATTTACAAGCAATTGCCGAATTTCCCTTGCTTCGGTATGGAAATCGGTGCTGGTATCCTCTACAAGTCTACAGTCACACTGCTGGCTATCCTCAGTCACATCAATATCTTCTTCATCTGCAAAAATACACTTATTTAGATTTCTTATTTTGCAAATGTAAATAAAACATCCATAATATTAATAAGTAAACTAGGTACACTTACCATCCAATGTTTCCAAAATCATATTGTACAGGGTGCAACATGCCAGAATAATTTTAACTGCCCTTTCTGACCGGTAGTGCAGACAGCGATGCCTGTGTAGGCATCTAAATTTATTCTTGAAGCGTCCATTGCACATTTCCACCACATTTCTTGCCCTGGTATAGCTTTCATTGTAGGCAGCCTCCGCTTCAGTTGCTGGCACCATAATGGGAGTTGAATGGAATGGGTTTGAATTGTCTCGCAATATTTCCAACCGAACTCTTTCTTGATCGTTTAAAAAAAAATCTTATTTCACAGAATCTAAATGTCGATTTATCCACTTCAAATTCAATGTTTATTGCTTCATTTGCACTTACAATATTCCAAATCATACTTTATAGATGTTCAGTGCAAAAATATCTTTGTTTTAACAAATGCATTCCGTATTGTAGGCATTCTACCATAACTTCCATTATGTTTATATCTCACGAGAATCCAAACTTTCAAGAAAATGAACAAGAAATGTGATTTTTTCATTATAGTTCATAACAACTAATTTTATTCCACACCTTTTTAGTCGCGATTAATATTAGTCTAATTTAGCTTGACAACCGACATTTTAGGACAAAAACGTCAGATTCAGAATAGCAAAATTGCCGTTTTCTCTAAATTGAGTGACTAAAGCAACTTTAGTCCTGTCAAACTATAATTTAGCTAGTTTAGTCAATTTCAGAATAGGAAACGTCGTTTGACAGGACTAAACTAAATTTTAGTGATTTTTAAGTTAGTTTAGAGAATTTTGTCACAACAGAATCGGCACCAATGATTATTGTTGTTAAGGTACTCCAACAATTCAGAACACGCGCTTTTCTGCGTTGTACTTTTAAGTAATATACCACAAACGTCAAAAGTCTTTTATTTTATCACAAATTCGAGTAAAAATATCAGTTCCTTCGATTGGAATATTGGATACCCTGCCAGAACAAGATAGCTTCCCTCTCGAAAGAAAGAAAAAAGTTTGAAGATTACCATTACGGCATTCATTATACCGTTTGCTTGAGGTATTCCTGTGAATTCTAAGCTTCTTGAATAGAAGATAACTTAGTCCGCGCGGGCATCTGTGCAGGTACATCTCTATGAGTAAGCAAGGGAGCATGATTGTTTGATATTATTTGTATTGTCTGTCTTGTCATGTCAGCCAGCAATGTCAGCATTGCAGTTTGTGCAGTTGTTGCACCATTTGGTCAGCACTAAATTAATTCGCAGTTCCTATTGTTGCTATCGAAGTAAGTTGAAATTAATAGATTTTAGTCTTAAGGAAAAGAATAATATCGCAAACAATTCTCACTGAGTTCAGTGGTGTGGTGAGTAGGTAGGTACTGAAAATACATAAGTTATTTATATTTTCGTGCTAAAATTAGTGTCTGGCACTATAGGGTTTATTTAATAGTTCACTACAATAAGTTCAGAAGACAGATTGCTTACCGTTTTTATGGTTTGCGGCTTAAGTCCAGCAGTCGACATTGAGTTATTTTCATGGTGGTTATCTAATATTTTACCGTAAGTAATCGTTCTTTAACTTGCGTCGTTCATAAAATATCAGAACAAATAAGTCCATTTTCACCTATAATTATAAATAATATTGTGAAACGACTGCTAATATAAGATAAGCTTAAATACTTGTTTCATCATTTTAATTTTTCCTTATTTATATGCTGTTTTTTTTAGGGTACTATGGTATGATGTTTTTATTATCATTGTTGAAATTGTAATAATTAATCCCAAAGCGTGAAATACCTAATTCTAAAGATATAGCAAGACTTTCACATTCTGGAAATGTTACTTCCATGAATAAGTTACTCCTCAGGACATTTTTACACTTTTACCAAATTATGCACAGAGATAACAAAGTTTATTTTTATAGGTGAGAAATAATTACTTTGAAGTAAGTTAATTAAAGTCTGCATGAATGGGCACAGGCTATCAAGTATTATTCCAAGAACACAATCAACCCTAAGAAACATTAGATTTAATCTAAATTTCATCGCAACAATTTCTACAAATATGAATATTTGTAAAGATAAAAACGTTGAAGCTAAAGCAGATGTAAAACAAATCAGGGAATCAAAGAAATACTATCGCCGAGCTGAACACAGGTAAGAAAATAAGTTATAATTTTACACTTTTAACACAATGCATTTTTGCAAAGAATATTTTAATTATTGGTTTATTATCTACTAAGATTTTATTTGGAATATTGGGCCAGAATAGTTTTAAAAGATTATATTACACTGACTAAAGAGTGATGGATATTAAACCTTCGACCAGGGCTTCCCAACCTGCGCGCCGTAGAAACTACATAGAGGCGCCGTGAGACGCTCCTCTGAACTTCAACAAAAAAAGAGAAAAGATACAAAAATATTTTAAAAATTCAGTGAACCATATTCTATTCAAATTATTCATTAACATTATATTAAATTTCATGCTATTATAGAAGTGTAGTATGCAGAAGGTGCATTGTTTGGTTGTTTTTAGTCAGTAAGTCTGACAGACTCTCCCCCCACCCCCATGGCAAATTTCTAAACTTACTAGTGTGCCATGGACTGAAAAAGGTTGGGAAACCCTGCCTTAGACAATTGCATGGCACCGCATATGAACATATATACATAGATAAACGCAGTCTTGGTGATCGATGGGGTTGATGGATGGAAAGGAAAAAGAGGAGCCGAGAAAAGGCAGAGTCAATGATAGCATGACATTCAACAGGATTAGACTGCCACGTTGGTCTCGTGGTCGCAAGCGCGACTGCTGAGCAAGGGGTCCCGGGTTCGATTCCCAGGTCAGGCAGAAAGTGTTATTGGGTTGTTCCATTAGGAATTTCTCAGTAGCAGCAGGAAGTTGGTGGTGTAACACCCCCGTGCCTCGGAAAGCACGTAAAGCCGTTGGTACTGCGCCTGATCTCTCTCCAGTGGTGTCGGATTGCCGTACCATCGGGCTATGAGAGTTAGGGAGGAGGGAGTGCACCTGTGTTTGCGCACGTACTTGTGCACTATAATATCTCCTGCGTACGTGGCTACTCTGCATTAAGATTGGCCGCCGTGGCCGGAGTCGGTCTGGAGAATTACATTAACAAGAAGAAAAATTACGTTAAAGAACCCTGATTTACATGGGACCTAAACATACCGGCGAACTGTGGGTGTACCAATGGTACGCCTCTGCCCTACCCTTTGGGAAATACAGGCGTGATGGTATGTGTGTGTACTAGACAGACACTTCAAAATTTAGGTGTAGGTATCAACTCTAAAAAGACAAATATCTTCATACAAAAACTTGCAAAATTTTGTTAGAATTAATTTAACTTTAAAGTAATTGACATACTTATAATTTTTTTTATCAATTTCATCTAATAGATATAGTGCCAATTTCAATAACATGGAACTGTTTTAATTTTAAATGATAATCATCAAATGTATTAAACTTACGACGTGACGAGATGCATTTTCAGAACAGGCGAAACTGTATACTGTCTCACACAATTCAAAATACATAAATCATGGTTGAAATAACTATCTACTTAAGTCTACTTCCGAATTATTCGTTATTATCTTAACTATAGTTTTTTAAATTTAAAATTATCAATATTTTTTATAGCATGTGTTGACACTGCCGGAACTATGTAACAATCCTATAAGCCACTTTTAGAGACTAACCTACAATTATAATTTTGCATAAGGGTATCCTATTTTTATAGAGACACAGTTACATAACTAACAAGATGAAACATGGAAATTGCCTGACTAGAGCCAAGAGCTTACGCATCTCGAATAAAAAAAAAAACATCTCATTAACAATTTTAGTTCCTCATTTTTTTAAACCAGTATTTAATATTATAATTTCTTCTATGGCTGTTCTTCACGTTTTTACACGATCATACAATCAATATTGTTACTTATATTTACATCACTTGTTGGCCCGGTCAAGAGTTATCATCTCGCGAGGTTATCTTTATCGTCTACTTGTTTTCAGTGTTATTCTGATGACGCCAGTTGTAGTTTAGCATCGGAACAATATTGACTTATCTTAAACTTCAAATAAACTAAAAAAAAAATGCCCGACGGGTTCGAAAGTGCGTATCCTCTCTCACCACCACTAAACCCTCAAGATATACGCGCTCGCTCCAATTCATCGACAAAGAACAAAAAGCCAGTGGTAACTTTTCTTGGCGACGAAACCATTGAGATACCCGACAAATCGGAGGCCGGTGTAGACAAACCTTTAGTCAAAGGGGAGGTTGAACTCGATAGTATCGCAGTATCGTATAATACAATGCATTCTAACTGGCTTGATAAAAGAGTGCTTGAGCACAGGTATGTATAAATAAATTTATTTTAATAACCGCATGGTCTAACTTGTTAACCAAGATCCTTATTGTATACTGCCGGTATGTTCCAAATTCCACTAGTCTCTCAAGTTCCTCCAATCGTTAAATAAGGTTTCAATAGTTAGTTAGTCACTCGCAGGCAATTTGGTTTTTTGCATTATTCTTAATGCCGCTGTTACGCCTCAAATGTCGTCGTTTATCACGAACCTAAACCGTTATTTTATGCGAATGCTACTTCTGGTTGCCGCGTCGTCAGTCATACTCATACACAAGAATTTGCGATAAGACTAACAGGAACAAATACGTTGGTATGACTAAAACCCGTAATATCGTTTACTAATAAATAATCCATTCAGAAATCAGAATTTTGGAGATAAAATTAATAATAAACCAATTTTTTCACCTTCAAGTCATGTCCCATTTCATGTTTTCGACGTAACATTATGTAGGTACGTAATTTCTTTTTATTCACGAACACACAAAATGGTATTTACTCAATTTAAAACTTATATTTAAAACATAAAATTAAAAAAAAAATTATACCCCTTTAAAACGTCTCTACAAAACTCTCACAATCATACTGAAAATTGTGATAAAAAAAAAAAAACTAGAATGGATTCTTGACCAAAATGAAATGCTGCTGATCAGTGTATGTTACTGTAAAAGCCCGAATTATTGTACACTAGCTGTTGCCCGCGACTTCGTTCGCGTTCAGTATTTTTAAGTTAATAGTGTTCATACTGTTTCTGTCTAACCCCTATGTGACATAGCGTGATAAATTGTTCCTATGATTACAGCCCAGGTTACTGCCAACACAATGCCAAAAGTTTTGTTCAAATCGGTGCAGGAGTTAAAAAGTTATGCGCGTACATACAAACAATCAAACAAACAGACAAAAAATCTAAAAACCATTTTTTTGGGTTCAGCATAATGTATTTAACATGTGAGAATTACTCTTAATAAAAAATATTGAATGTACAGAATTGGCCTCGTTACGATTTTATTATATGTATAGATAAATATGCTAAGATCCAGTAAAACCTAAGATTTACCAACCCGTAAAAGTCCTAAATGTTCTGTGTACGTGCTCTATTTCAATGATGTCGTAAATCTCAGATTTTACTGGAAAATCTTAGGATTAGAAAATATGTAATAAGTACTTCACCTTCCGACTCTCCAGTCTAAAATACCTCAGTGCCTCAAGTTGAAGTGGCAGGACACATGACACGCGGGTCTGTGGACGGTGAGCAATGGGTAGCTCACCGTCCGTACGTTAACTAACGACAGAACATGTCGACGGCGCGATCGTGTTCCACGCGCGCCTCAAAGAGATGTCAGCAAACCGCCCCGCCCAAGGCGGGGGAAGTTATTTGATGATTTCCCCCATCTATAAAAAAAAGGACACATGACACGCAGTGCTGATAGCCGATGGAACCGCAAAGTTCAGGAATGGAAACCACGCACCACAAGGTGGACGGACGACCTGATTGGAACCACAGGAAGACGCATGATGCAGGCCGCTTCCAACCGATCCTTTGGAAATCTACGGTGGAGGCCTATGTCCAGCAGTGGACGTCCTGCGGCTGTGTGTTGATGATGATGAATCTGACTGAACGGCCAATCCTAAACATTTCGGTTTAGAAAATGACTAGAATCCTGGTTTTGGTTTCTAATGGTAGGACACACTATCCGCACCACCACAGTATACATACTATCATGATTAGCACAAATATCAAACAAAGACACGAGTCTTGAAATCCTATTTTATTTATATCTTTCGCCGAATTTTTAGTCCATGTTTTATCTTAAGCGGTAGAAGGGTCTACCAAAGGTTTCAGATGCTGTTTTTGAGTGTCGTAACGTTAGTGGGTTTTTATCTTTGCATGTCGGTTTCTATCCTCGAAACGTCTCAACGGCTGGATAGATTTCATGAATGAGGTGTTGATCACCACATGTAGGAGTCACGTTGGTTATAGACAAGGGTTTGCTTAGCTATCAAATTATTTGGTGGCTATGGAACACGACGAATAAAAAAATATCACGGATCACATCTTGTGGGGTGTTACTGAATAGGTCATTTAAAATAAATGTCCAATATGATGTTTCCTTGACTACCTCTGTCGTGTGTGTGTGTAAATCATATTGATTGATAGAATTTCACTTTAGTTAGATCCCGAGATCAAAACGAAAACTAATTTACGAATTTTCTAATTGTAAAACATTCACAGCGTTGGAACTTAATCGGCACGGCACATTGCTAAATGCTATGTATGAACATGCAAAAACGTTGATAGGTACCTATTTGCACTACGAAGCCCAATTAAATTTCTTTAAAAGTCAACATTTATTCAGTAATAAAGATAAGGATTGCATTTGTTTGAGTTTAACAGTTGGCACGCATAATTATTCGTGTCGTGCTTACTGACTGACTATGCTACGAGACTACTGAACAACCGAAGTTGGCGAATCAGCTGTTAGCTACGGCCGGCCCCGGCTGCGGGGGAAGTGATTGTACTGTGGGGCCTTAAATGTATAGCGACCGTCGACGCCGGTAGAACGTCAGTGTACGCGACGCCCTCGCCGATCTATATCGCACGCACATAAACTCTCATTAATTGACAGAATTCTGTTATCGCCGCGATTTTTGATACGTGACGTGCATCTGTGTACAGTGTGTTGTCAACGCAAGCATTTGTTATGTTTAACTAAACATTAGTGGTAACGTTTCGTTATATTTGTTGTTATTGGTAGGGATTTCCGTTCAATTTACTGGTTTAATAAAATACCATTCACATGTAACACTTATTCTGACAGTAACAAGGTTGATATTTTAACGCGTAGGTGGCCAGTCACTCCGTATGCTGAGCAAATAACATTAATTCATAATTTCTATTTGTTGTGCAAGCAATTGCAACCAGTTTTGGTACGTTAGTTAAAGGGAAAGTATATTTTTTAAAGCTTACTACTACGCCATTTAGCACAGTGAATAATTATAAGTTAGTTAATTAGTTGCTTCAAAGTTATTGTATATGGTCACTGTTTGTTTGTCTTGCTACGATGATAGTATGCAGGCGGTGCATCGAAGTGCAGTTGTATAGTGTTATAGTTAATGTGTTTGTTAACTTGTAATTACTTTTATATCAAACTTGTTTTTGTGCATTAATCTGGTCAACATACGAAGATATACTTGCCACTATACACTAGTAGAAAGGAAATATGAAAACAATCTGCCATCGCAGATAGGTACTTATTCCGAGAATTGATTCGATACTTGGCAGCCTCTCTCCCATGCGCCCTGCACTGCATCCCATCTCAGACAAAACTATCTCTATCGAATACCATAGGTTTATACGTTTCTGTAACTTTCATTTAAAAATTTACTTGAAAGGCAAAAAAGAATTCCTAAATACGATTTGACTAACGTAAACTGCTATTTTAATCTGGAAAATTAAAATAATATGTATGTAATTATGTATGTGTGTCCGAAAGTGATCTTGTGCCTTTTACATAAGATATGAGGGCAATACGACATGTCCTTCACCGCGTCAGCATTGTTTTAGCTAGAAAATGTTTATAAATGTGTCTGAATTCAAAGTTTTTTGATCTATTGGTGACATGACATCAATGAATAAGTTCTAGATTTAGGTCTGCTTATCATGCAGGTCTATTATACAGGATGGAAGTCGTTTAGGAGTGTCATTGCACTCCAAAAAGATAAGACAAAGCGATGAGTAAAGTATTACTTAAGTTACTTTACTTAAGTAATTTCGCTCTGTTAAAATTAAGTTTATGAAGTGGTGCAAAAGAAGGATAAAGTTACAAAATTATGAAATATTTCTGGCGCAGTCACGTTTATGAATCATCGGAATTTGTAGTACTTAGCTATTGTTTGTGAACTAACAAAAATGACAAACAAGACGTGTGCACTTGAAATGCAAGTAGGCTAAATAACTCTGTATGTAACGCTATCAACACGTAGCTGTGAGGACCGGTCTCTTTAACCTTGTTACTGTCAAGGATATCCACTCAAATGCTTCCTGCGGTCACTAAAACGATTGCACTGAATCAAGAGCGACGTGTCCGTGTGAACCGGTAAACAGCAAATTATTTAAGTGAAAACAAATTTTCTGTTATAGTGAATCCGAATTTCTGAAGAATCTGAATATAAGACTTTATTTGAGTATAAGATTACCTACATTATATTTTACTTCATCTTGTGTTGTGAATGGTGTAATAAAAAAGCAAATACTTAAGTGATTTACAATGAAGAAACAGACGAAGCCAAATGGATCTCCCTATCGTTTCCTGGACAAGGCCGTAGTAATCGGTTCGGCCTATGGCACAGGGAACAGAAACACTGCAGCGCCAAACGAGTGAGTTGATATAGCCTTGAAATGTTACTATTTTCCAATTATAGAAATAGCGTATGTAAAAGTAAATTATAGTCAAATTCAGCCGTCAGGTTCTACTAATAAAAATATTCAGTGACGATGCGAGACTTAAAATTCAGTGGTATGTTATGTTTAAAAACATGTTTATGAAAGTATGTGAATTTCATTGTGTTGGATTCGTCGAGTGACGTAGCATCGTTTTCTGCATTGTTTGTATACATCTGGATTGGATTGTTATTGTTTTAAAGAAAGTTATAAATTCTTTGTTTTCACTTTGTCGACCTTCTTAGTAAGAAGGTCGACAAGATGATGCATACGTTGCTACTTAAAAATGTTCTGGATAGGTAAGAAGTTCTTACCTATCCAGAACATTTTTAAGTAGCAACGTATGCATCATCTTTAAGACAGCCCTGTATGCATAAGAAAGTCATTTATATTGAGACCGGCTTCCAGATTTCCAGTCTTGGACCTGCATTCTAAAACGAAATGAAATTGAAGTGTTGATCTCTACTCCAAACACTCAACCTGACGGATTATTCGGGATAAGACTGCGGTGGCAAAAAACTCCTATAGCGTTTAGCACTACTGCCTACATTATATTTTATTAACTCTTAGGCATACACCTGGTTAATTAGGCATCCGTGAGAGAATATTCTGCGCTTCAACTACAGAACAGATAAATGTTGGTTAGAAAATCTATCTTTATTTTTTTATACGGTCAGTGGGTCGCAAAATTGTGGACCTTCAAGGAATATTACTAAAGAACAAGAGCAATAAATACTAACAACTTTTTTTGTACTTTAATAATGGCACTTGTGCCAGCCACTGTAAGAAATGAATAGGTATCTCTGAAAAATTTCAAAATTATAAAACTTTTTACTCGCGATGTTGGCAAAACGCTGGAATTCCACTCGGTTAGGTGCGTGTTTCTCGTAGACTGTAGGCGTGAAGTCACTTTACAACACGCTGCATTATGATAATGATGAAAATGGACATCGAACTGGAGCCAACAGCAACGTTCCGTTCTGCTCGCTCTGAGTTATCGCCGACTTGCATGAAGTTTTTCACCTTGTGCGACAACATGTGTTCCAAAAATAAATACCTACGTTGCTGTTATGACTGGTGACCGCTCGATTTAGCTATAAGCAGTTAAATGTGTAAATTATGCAGTTTTCGCAAATAAAACGAAGCATTTAACAATTTCTTGATAATAAACAATTTTAAGGTTCCGTGCTTACTTGCAATTGGCCATAATCGTGTTATTAAACTTTAGAACCATTGTTTGTTACATGTTACCTCTTATGATGCGACTTTTTCGGTCTTTCGGTCACAGCAGCTTATAAACAATAAACAATCTATCGAGTTGTTTGATATACATAGCAATAGCTATTATTCATTTTTTTCCACGTAAATCGCACATTTAAGAATTGGAAATAATATGCTATTTTTAATGCAACTGAAGCTGAAATAGGTGGTTGACACTTCAAAGTTAATAGGTCAAGTGGGATATACTATGAAACGGTTTCATTTGCACAAGATACAACATATTTTCATTTTTATTTTCACATTTTCTACGCTTGATGATGATTTTCCCTTGTCTCTGAAGTTAGCAAAGCAAAGAACAAATAGAATTGATGGAGGTTGTTTTTAAATATTAAACGAAAAAAACTAAGTCTTGCATAGTTTTTCGAAAATCAACAATAAATCCTTTACAAATAAACTTAGTCCCAAAGAATGAAAATAAAAATATATTTTTTATTTCAAGTTTACGGGAACCCGAGATCCGCGAGTTTGACTCGCACTTGAACGATTTTTTGTATCTATAAATAAATAATGAAATGATGGTTCTTTTATCAGAATAATGCGTTAATGTGTTCAGGAAAGATGAAAATGAAGACTTATCAAAGTTGCTATCACAATGTTAGATATAATTGCGGTCTTCTCCAGTGTAGTACATATTTAAATATCATCTACTCGTGTAAGGATACATGACGTAAATTGACTAGTTACTACGCAAATCATAATATCTCGCTATCGATTTATTTCTGACATAGTAACACGGTGGTTTTAATCGCATAAGTAACATCAAAAGTGACAAAAAATAGCACCTAGCAGTTTCTCTTTGGTTACTGTTAGCTAATTAAGTCACACAATTTGAATACAGCTGTCACGTAGGTACAGGCATTAGGTATTTTGTTTTGTAACACACCTAGAAGTGTGACGTAATTCTTATCTACATTGGTACTTATCGAGTCTCAAGAAACAACGGAGCGGATGTGCGAGTGGCGTGTTAGCGCTAGTTAGCTGACTATTCACAAACAAATCAAACTGATAACTATAAAGAGCATTTTATCAATACCCAGAACGCTTGGCTATTTCTCGTAAAAGGAATTTGTTTGAAATAACCAAAACTTCCAACGACGTGAGACGTGCTAATGACTCAATGCCTATATCAATTAACATGTCATGTTGCTGTTTACCTATGTATAAAGAAAAACTTCCGCCGCCATCCGGATTTGTAGAGTTTCCATTTGTGCAATAAATAAATAATAACTTTAGTCACAGTTATGGTACGGTCTGCAACAATAGTTGATTAAACGCGATATTGAATTTTGATATTGAATCTAAATTGACATTTTTAGCATGACATGAATAGTTACGAGTTTTTTTATTATACCTAATTTATTATGATTATTATAATTTCGCATAAATATGTACCAATTTCTTTTTTTTTAATAAGGTATTTAAATAATTAATAGTTTAAATAATTTAAGTGATTTCGACTTTCTTTGCTGACCGTACCTTAAAAAGGTTAGATTATAAATGTTAAACTTTTATGTAAAACAAGCTATAAGTAATGTTGAGTTTTTGTTTTGTTCCAGAATCTTTGTCAACAGATCCCTACATTTAGAAAATGTCAAATTTTATGGTTTTGATATGGACTACACCTTGGCGGGTACGTTTAAAATTAACTGATATTTTAGATCCTCCAGACGCGGGTAGAACAGCTGTGTTGGTAACACCGCTATCGGTCTAGGCCACGTTGGCCTCTTGGTCCTAAAGTTTTTTCCACATCACTCTTTATTTCCCACATCACTTGGCGACTATAGTTCAGCTCAATTCAGCCTTTGTCCATACAAAACACCAGTCTTGTATGGAGATGCGTTCAGCTACCGCGTCCAAACGGATGCCATACAAAACTGCCGTTTTCTATAGATAAACGCTGAATTGTGCTGAATAAGTGTAGTTAGACCCTAACATTGCAAAAGATGTTTATTACACGTCTATCATGCTGTCATATTGTACTCATCGACAACCTTAACCATATAGGTGTAGGATTTAATCTTATCAGATAAGGGTTGTCAATGTCAGTGCGTATTTTAAATAGATGACTGTCGCCTGTATACTAGAAATGCAACTAATTAATACTCTGGCATTCTAAAGTTAAACAGAGGGTCAAACTTTTGCATTGCGACTACCCGTAAATTCGGCACTCACCCAGGTACCTACCGAACGAAGTCTATTTGCCGTCAATCATCCAAGGACTGATTTAACAAACAAAGTAGCCTAACACGCAATTACAACCAAAGCCCTTTTTTTCCCTAGCCTTTCCATAGAATAATGGATGTAAAATGGTACAGAAGCGGCTACGAACTTTGCGTTCTGAACGCCTTAGAGTCAGAACGAATAGAGCAGCAATATGCTTGGGCGGTTTTTCATTTGTCAATTGATGACGAACTAGAATTCAACGGCAATAAGGTTGAAAATGATGTACAAGATATCTTTTTTTTTAATCTTTCGTGCCCTTTTGGAATTGCAAAGCATATTCGAAAAATGGAAAAACGGATGCCGCTCTATCTACGCTCACCATTGTTAAGCTGTGACTAATATTACGATTTTTATTAACTACTGTTTCTTCTTTCCATACTTACAAAACAAAACCTTTTACAGAGTACAAATCACCGCAATATGAAAACTTAGGATTTAATTTGACCAAAGAGATTTTAGTCAAAAAAGGTTACCCACAGGAAATTATGGAATTTGAATACGATCCGTCATTTCCAGTTAGGTAAGGATTACTTATTATTTCATAAAACATTTGCAATATAGAAATACATAATATCTTGTTCAAGCCGCTAATTCTTCTTTTTTCTTTTCAGAGGTCTATGGTTTGACACATTATACGGTAACTTGCTAAAGGTGGACGCCTATGGTAATATTTTAGTATGCGTACATGGATTCGAATTCCTCAAACAGTAAGTTTATATTTGAAGTTATAAATGTTAGGTTACAAATAACCTTAGCCGCTTCGGCCACTTTCGAGCGAAAATGGGCCAGAGCCGAATTTGAACGATCTGTTACGAATGCTTGATTTATTTATGAAGTACTGTCAACGAATTTATACAGTCAATAAAAGCCTTTAATTTAAAACTTTAAAAACAATTCATATTATTAATTTTAGTCAATCTTATACAGAATTTCTTAGCGATTTAATCCTTGGGCTTGGGCCAGAAATCGACCTTCGGTCGGCCACTAGTTGTTTATCTCAAACGGACACAACTTTATTGATTTTAGCAGTGTGTAATCTAAAATGGTATGTTTATATTTGACACTGGCTTTACTTACCATAATGAAATCATGTCAGTACCAGGTACTCACAAGTATGACGTCAGCTATCTGCGTTTGCGACCATTCAGTTTTGATCTGACTTGGTGTTCCGAAAGAGATAAGGCATAAATTACAAATCAGAAATATAATTCCCGCAATTTACCTATTCAGTAGAATATGTGATTAATATGTTTATTGAGCCTACTTAAACAAAAGAATCTGCAGTAGGTACGCGGCTGTTATACGCATATGGATTTTTAGACAAAAAGTGTCGCACATTCATGAATGACAGACGACTTTTTACAGTAACGTTTTTTGCAATAGTAACAATCGAGGGCTTTAGTAGATGACATTGAAAATATGTAATATTTCACAGCCTGTCAGAGTGCAAGAAAAGCAATTAATGTTATACGTTTGTTTCAGTTCACAAGTATACGAATTGTATCCGAATAAATTCTTAACATTAGACGAGTCAAGAGTTTATGTACTGAACACATTATTCAACTTGCCAGAAACCTATCTAATAGCTTGCTTGATAGACTTCTTCACTAATTCACCACAATACACAAGGTAAGCTATGCGCTACTGGCGCCTTTTGGGTCACTTGTTAAGGCGCGTGGCCGTGCAAAATGCAGCGGCAGCCGTTTTTAGGGCAGTTTTTAGGAGCCCACTTCTCTATATCAAATAGAAATACCAACTAATAAAAAATACGTTAAATTTCTACACATTCTTGACTCGAAAATGGTAGATTTATTTTTAACTTTTTAGTAACATAATGCTTAATTATAGGGTCATAACGAAACTACAGAAATGAGAAATAATAATTTTTGACATGCATCTCCTCGTAAAGTAAACATTATTTTGATTTGCGACTTAAACTAATAATTAGGCAATTTAATAAAGAACATTATGCTAGTTTTATTTTTTTCAAAACACCTAAATTTGATTTGATATAGATTTTACTTTAAAATCTGAGCGTATTTCCTACGTATCTCGTGCGCCGCATTAGTGTGCCGACAAAGGAACGAATGCTCAAGGTTATTTGGTCAGGGTAGCGCCTTAAATTAATTAAATCGTTTTACTTTTAATAGAATCCATTAATAAAACAGGTGTAAATTGGCATAAAGTAGAACAATTTATTACCGCTATTGGTTGACGGTTAGTTGAACGAATTCTATTCATTTCATTGTATTACAATCGACTAATGTAGCGATAACTCAGTAATAGCTCTCCGGCTGAAAGTGAACGTAACGTTCACTCATCACGCCGCGGATTGCGTTGCGTAATTCGCACTTCAATCGTCGACCTACAAATGCACTACTCTCGATATGGCCGTCCTAGTTTATATAAAAGAAAACAACTTGCAGCTTGTCAGTAGATTGGTATAGTACGGTTCAAACATAATGGCGGCTCGGAAATTAGCTAAAGTTTGAATCGTACTATAATCAGACACTATTACCAAACGTATTCTTTACTCAAAAAAATATATTCACAGAACAAACAAAGGTGTAAGATGTGGGGATCTTGTAATGTCGTTCAAATCGATCTTCCAAGATGTAAGAAATGCCGTCGATTACATTCACGGTCATGGAGAACTAAAGGACAAGACGACGGAGAATATGGAGTTATACTTGAAGAAGGATGAGAGGCTGCCAATGTTCTTGTCGAGGATAAGAGAAAGCGGTGCCAAAATCTTTATATTAACGAATAGTGAATACAATTTCACGGACAGGGTTATGCAGTACCTATTTGATTTTCCACACGGCGCAAAGGTAAATATAGCTTTAATCAAATAGTTTATTTGCATAGCTATGACTGCATTTCAATATTCTACCCACCGAATTTGACTGTATTTCCTATTTTTAACCCCCGACGCAAAAAGAGGGGTGTTATAAGTTTGACGTGTCTGTCTGTCTGTCTGTCTGTGTGTCTGTCTGTGGCATCATAGCTGCCGAACGGATGAACCGATTTCAATTTAGTTTTTTTTGTATTAAAGGTAACTTACGTACGAGTGTTCTTAGACATGTTTGATGAAAATAGGTTGGGCCGTTTAAAAGTTGAGGTGATTAGTAGTGGTGAAAGTAGGGAAGAAAAACCGAATGTCTGTAAATATACTCGAGTGGGGTCTCAAACTTAACAAAATCGACATTATAATAAGTAGGTACCTATAAAAAGTATAAAATAAAAAATTAAATTAAAAATTTAAAAATCCCCCAACACAAAAACCTAAGTTAACTTTAAAAAGTAAAAAAATAACAAAAAAAATACGTCACGTTGGGGGACCGATGTTGCAATTAGGATACGATCGTCCCGAGCGGTCCCCCAACGTGACGTATTTTTTTTGTTATTTTTTTATTAAGATACAGTAAATAAATTTAGCAGATTAAATAAATGCACTTAATTGTATCATCTTCATAAATTGCTGTAAATAGGTCATCATCATCATATCAGCCGCAGGACGTCCACTGCTGGACATTGGCCCCCCCCATAGGTTTCCTAAAAGGCCGGTTGGAAGCGGCGTGCATCCGGCGTCTTCCTGTGGTCTTAATTAGGTCCTCAGTCCACCTTGTGAGTGGAGGTCCTACGCTGCGCTTGCCGGTGCGTGATCTACGTTCGAGAACTTTGACGAATAGGTTCTATAATATATTTAACGTCGTTGTTCAAAGCCTGGCGAGCCTCATAGGAACTGGAAGACGTACTTCGACTGGATCGTAGTGGACGCCAAGAAGCCGTTGTTCTTCGGCGAAGGTACCACGCTTCGACAAGTGGACACTAAAACTGGCGCTCTCAAAATGGGCCATTATGTCGGCTCATTGCATGAAGAACACGTTTATTCTGGAGGTAAGTCAATTTCGTCGAGTCCATCAATTACAGTTTCCTTAAGTTTTAAATTGCTAGGAGCGCGACTTTGTATCTGGGCTATGTATAGATATTTTACCAGTTTACCACGTTTTGTCTTTGGCCATTAAAATATTCTTTATTCCTGATTAACTTTCGCCTCCGACTTATTTTACATAGATGTTAAAGACTCTTTAATTTAACCTTGTTGCATAATCCTTTCTTTCTGATGTTTCCTACTATCAACTGATTAACACTGAGTGAATGACCTGTGGCTTTTTGTTATAAGATTACAGTAAAAGCCTACATCGAACAATATTATTTTTCTAAGAAGTATGTCTGATTTCATGATAAGTTATTCGTAGTATTACGATAGGTATCAAGGAAATTGTTGTCTTATCTATTAGTACCTCATACACTTTCAAAGTAATTGATGTATTTTTCTTGTAGTTTCAAACAGTTTTATAAGTTCAACTATAAAAACAATTATGGGATTCAATTGTATCGATAATGAACATAATAATCATTTTAACAAGACGAAACAAGACGAGTATAATAAAGATAACGACACATTAAATGGTACTTATTACGTATACAGATAAAATTATATCGTATTATCTAATATCGTCGCATAAGTCCTAATATGTATACTTATCCTTATCGTATAAAGATGATAATGTAACACTTAAATATAATAAGCGTGTGAGTTGTAGTTAGCCACGATCTGTATGTTGAATTGTGGACGCGACTGTGGTACATTAATGCTCCAGAACTAGATAATATTATCTTAATTAGAACGCTATATTAAGCATAGCCACTCAAGTTACTGATAACCGAATGAATATTTACTATCGTGTTTATTGTCAATGCCAGTGGAACTTTTTTTTAGTGGAACTGTACAGGGCGATGTCTTGTTTGTTGTCAGTCTGTCAACAAATTTAAATGAAAAATATTGACAAACTGGTCAATGAGTTATGGAGATTATAGAGATAATTGAACCAGCTCATACATAAATACATAAAGGTATTCATGTAGAGATCTAAAGTTGCCTTATTGACCTAATTTTGCACAGAAATGCTATCATGTAACTGCCTCGTTGGCCTAGTGTTCCTAAGCGCGACTGCTACGCCAGAGGTCTTGGGTTCGCGATTCCCAGATCGAGCAAAAACGTGTTATTGGGTTTTTATAGGACTTTCTCAGTAGCAGCTCGGAGTTTGGATTTGTGTCCGGTTAATGGCAATAGGCTCGTCCTCTATTACATGGGACCTAAAAACATACCGGTGAACTGTGGGTATACATTGGTACACCTCTACCTAACCTTTCGGGCAATGCAGGCGTGATGGTATGTATGTATGCTATCATGTTTTTTGTATCTGTTCTCAGTCATCTAATGGATTCGCAGTTTTATAGATTTAGAAGTTACATCAATATAAAAATACTTTAAAATCACCCCTAATAAAGCTACGTAGGTATTTCGTACTTATAATTCGCAAGCAACAACAACAAAGTATGATGAAAGACAAATCCATGCGATGTTAGTAACTCCAATTGTTATCGTTTTAATTATGCAATGAATGATGATTTTAGTGGAATATATTTTTGCAAATTTCTCGTTATCAGTGTTAATATTTTCTGTACCTAACAATAGTTAAAATAACAATAAGTATGTCTTTAGATTAAATTGCCAATGCGCAAACGCTTTGTTTACGGACTGTAACCGTACCGAATCTGAGCAACCTCTTTATATGTTCTAATTATTCAAGGCGCATTTATCGCATTGGGTTAGCCTGTAATGGTAAATGTATGTAGATAGAGAAATAAATATATTCAATATATTTCTATTTTTGTTTGTGTAAAGGGTTGTGCACTAGATCCGCACCCCATCTGCCCAAATTTAGAACATTTCTAATTCGGATGGATGGAACTTGGATGTTGAACTCTGATTTAGATCGGATACAGCACGCAAACGTTCTAAGTGTAACCTTGTAGTACGATATCTTTATAGCGATCAATGAATAGAGACTAAGTAAGAGTGATATAAATAACGACCTTAAGGTTTAACAGTTTAAGATAAACCATTACCTTGATCGTATTAATTAAAAGACGCTATTTTAATAAAAACGAGGGTCAATTCCAATGCAATCAAAATGTAAGTGCTTATTGCAGAATATTACAACCAAGAACAATTAAACTGGAGGACAATGCAAATCAGTAGAAGCCTTGTAACACTCAATGGGAATTCAATTGTTAGGATTTAATTATAAACTTATTAACATATTGTTCTAGGCTCTTGCGACGTGTTTACCGACATGATTGGGGCGAAGGGTAAGGACGTGTTGTACGTCGGAGACCATATATTTGGTGATATCCTTAAGTCGAAGAAGATCGGTGGGTGGCGCACCTTCCTTATCGTTCCCGAATTAGTTCAAGAGCTACACGTGTGGACCGACAAATGTCAGCTGTTCGAACAGCTACAAGACCTTGACGTGCAACTAGGGCAGATGTATAAGTACGTATACCTATATTTATTCTTACCTTCAGTTTTAGCGAACATTATTAATCAATTTTGTCACAAACGAACGTGTTTAACTGACATGCTACAAAGATCATTTTGAATAGGTCATGTTTTATTGGATTTCTATGTCGTTTAATAAGAAGTTTATTTCACATTATCCCAGAATCACCTGTTATTTGAACTATTGAAATATTTTTCTACTATTATAATTTGTATTGCAGAGATTTGGACTCGAGTACAAAGGAGAAGCCCGATATATCGAAGCTTCGCAATTCAATCCGCGACGTGACTCACAAAATGGACCTGGCATACGGTATGCTCGGCTCACTGTTCCGTTCCGGATCCAGACAGACTTTCTTCTCGTCACAGGTATAAACTAGTTTTACTGCATTATAAATAACACACTTTTTTTATATAAGTAGCTAATACTGTCCGCGTCTGTACGCGTCCACTTGTCCCATTCTCTGAATCTTTCCGCCAGTTTAAAAAAATCGGCGACGCCATCTATCTTTAAAGATCATGATGTATGTAAGCTATTCATTGAAACATTGAGCTCGCAGAAGTACAAGCTACTCTCTGCGAGCATTTCACTCAATGCTGGCAGGCATATTATGTTTTGTAGGGGGTGAGGATATTAAGACCTACGTGACTGATTCGCAACCGCGGCCAAGTAAACATCGTTGGTTTTAGACAGCTACAGTAAGCGTTAAACTTTATACCGGCTCTGGAATGTGGTAGCTACGCAGTACCCCGCCCCTAACACCCGCTGACATGTGAATTTATTACTGCGTAACAGCTACATGTCCAAAGCTGCAGTTTGTATGGGGCTAATATTCTCAGTTCGTGCTAGGGCAAAGGACATTCAGAACGATGCAATCTTGAAAAACAAGAGATTGATTTTGTAGTTACACGTTTACATATTCGTAAAAAGCAGCATTTGTCCTGTCTTAGGGTTCAAGCTAAGTCTGTGCCAAATTTCATTAAAATCGGTTCAATGGTTTAGCCGTGAAAGTGTAACAAGCAAACAAACAGACAGACAGAAAGAAAGAAAAAAGGGTTACTTTCACATTTATAGCATGAGTATGATTAGTATAAGTGATTCAAACGTCGTGGGATCGGAATGCACAGTATTAATATTCACAACATAGGTATATAAACATTCGTTTGGTGGCATACTTATATTGTAAACAGAATTCTTGCATCATCATGTCACTGTCCAAAAAAGTCTGTTGACCGGAAGGAAGGATACATTATTAACGACGGTCTATATCGAAGTTATGTGTTTACAGTTATTTTTAAAATGAATGCACGCGTATGAAGTAGACTCCAATGTGGCTTCTTTTTATAATAATACTAGCTTTTGCCCGCGACTTCGTCCGCGTGGATTAATAGTTTCCGTTCCCGGGGGATTTCCGGGATGAAAACTATCCTATGTCCTTTCTCGGGTCGCAGACTATATCTAATCTGTACCAAATTTCATTGAAATCGGTTCAGTGGTTTAGGCGTGAAGAAGAGACAGACAGATAGAGTTACTTTCGCATTTATAATATTATATTAGTACGGATTATAAAACTGTAGAGTTTGTTTGTGAATGCGCTAATATACGGAAGTACTGGTCCTATTCTGAAAATTCTTTCGTTCATAGCAAGCTGCATAATTCCTCAGTACTGTAGGCTATAATATTACAGTAGTTTTTTTTTGTAACTGAAATTAATGATATATTATTATTATTTATTTAGGATAAAAAATTTGGGATGCTTAAAAAAATCACGAGGACAAAATCGCGAGCAAATGCTAGAGCACTTAACTTATGAGTGTGCTTATTTATTTCGTTTTATCACGAACCCTTTTGCGAATAAACAAACCTAAAGTGTACTTAAAAGACAAAGCATTGTCATTTCCAATGTTTGGCAAAAACTACTACCTATTAAAAAAAGAAAACAAATATAGGTCACTAGAATTAGTCAATTTTGTAAAATAATATGTCGAGTTGAAATTTAAGTTTAGTCTAGTGCCAACAGAAGTGTCTGTCAGAGCAAAGGCGACGTGGTTTTTGGAAATAGATATAGCATTGCTGCATGAGCCGAAAAGTGACGCAGACTTTTTTCCCTGAAATACGGGATTCCTTTAATAGACCACATCTAAATCAATATGAACAACAGCAGAACATTCTATCATGCCTGTACTCCCCTAAGGGTTAGGCAGAGGTGTTACCAATGTACAGCAAGATTGCCGGTATTTTTTTAAGTTTCATGTATGCCCAGTCATGGTGTGTCTCGAACCTATTGCCATTAACCGGGCACAAATTCTAACTCCGAGCTCCTACTGAGAATTTCATTAAAAAAACCCAATAACACTTTGCTCGACCCAAAGATAGCACCCAAAACCTCTAGCATAGCAGTCGCGCTTAGGACCAGTAGGCTAACGAGACAATATTATATTTCTGGTAATAAAGCTGGCTTCATGTAGCATATTCAATTTTTTATCCATTTTATGTATAGCTGTTGTTTTCCATCTGATAAATAAATAAATAATATAATTCCAGGTGGTGAGGTACGCAGACTTGTACGCGGCGTCGTTCCTGAACCTGATGTACTACCCGTTCTGCTACATGTTCCGCGCGCCCGCCATGCTCATGCCGCACGAGTCCACTGTGGCGCACGAGCAGCGGTTCACTTTCGACCATCCTACCATTGACAGGTTAGCACACATCATCTGTTTATTTATTTTACTTTAATTAAAACGGTAACAATGTAACCAATAACAATAATTAAAGGTAATACACTTAAAAATATAAAAAAAAAAGAAATGAAACACATCATATCTGCCTACAGCCGTCCACTGCTGAACGTAAGCCTTACTCAAAGAGCGCCAACCATCCCGGTCCGGGGCAAACCGCATTCATTCGCTGCACGCCACCTTCATCATACATATTTTATAGTAATGGAGCTCTCTGTGAATGAATTTTTACCGGAAAAGAACTAACTTCTCCGAAAAAAGCTACCATAAGTCACCACAATGATGGCGACTACGATTAATTTGAAAAACTGACCAAGTGCAAGTTATTTACCAAACTACACTGAACAACTATATAGAACAGCAGTTGGTCTGGCATTTTTCAGCAACTATTAAGCTGCCGCAAACAGCAAATTTTTCTGTAACATTTGGCCCCATGTACATAATTTATATGTTTACTATATTCAAATTGCAACTTCAGAAACCCAGGACCTAAGCGTCGGGGGAAATAATCTTTTTGGCCTTTGACTGACAATGTTTGCGCAAATTACTTGAGAAAACTCCCTTTGTGACAGACGGTAAAAAAGTAATCTCCTATAGGTTCCGTATTTTCCTTTTGAGGTTTAGAACCCTAAAAATTGTAGCAATTTTGACATGACATGATTAGTTTTCACTTAAATAAATCCTTTAACAAAAATTTACATTCTTACGCTAATGAGGTCACTAACTGAGCAATGACCTCATTACCGAAAGAATATTACTCATTACGTTATATTTAGAAATAGTACGCGTGCACGAGAACTCTAGCTTACTGATGACCAGTGGCCTCGAACAGCGAGTCGTTGGCACTACTATAGGGTTCTTAATTATGTTTCCATTTTATTAAACTGCCTATTTAGGTGAACGCGCTGGTAGTCTGCAAAATTCAAATCACCTTGTCAAATTCAGGATTCTCAACACGAATTGCTATCAAAACGCGATTCCCCCATAAATTTTGTATTTTTTTTTTATTGTTCACGTATCGTAATTTTATTTGATTACTAGCTTTTGCCCGCGACTTCCTCCGCGTGGATTAATAGTTCCCGTTTCCGGGGGATTTCCGGGATGAAAACTATCCTATGTCCTTTCTCGGGTCCCAGACTATATCTGTACCAAATTTCATTGAAATCGGTTCAGTGGTTTAGGCGTGAAGAAGAGACAGACAGAGTTACTTTCGCATTTATAATATTAGTACGGATAATATTAGTACGGATTTATGTCTCTTAGCTTCAAGAAATTCGAGGATGTAAAACTGCACTTTGTATAATTTACTTTCTAAGTTATCAGTGACTATGAAATTATGTCGTTTCTGTCTAATTTTAATTGAAAGAGATATATATTGATGATTTGAATGATTATAATTATGTAAATATTCGTTAGTTTCGCCTCAATTTTTTACTTTAGATAATAATAATAAATAATAATAATATTTATTTATTCCACAAGAAGTACATTATATATCATTACCAAAGATAGCCACACTAGGCACAGCCTGTGTCGTGGCTATCAACAAGACGGATAATTTCTAGAGCCTAGGACTAACAACTTGTACGATAACATCACATAATTATGTAACAATAGTTCTTGTAAAATAAAAGCTTACTAATTAAAAATATAATTAAGTGTATGTAGTGTATGTGTGAGGGTGTGTGTGTGTGTGTAGAGTGATCAGTCAGACGGGGACTTTAAGTAACTGTTCAGTCTCTTGATAATTAAGGTTCAAAAGATAATTTCGTACCTTATTTTGAGCTTCTTTAATATTGCTATTCTTAATATCACACCTATTAACAACCTTATTATATAAGAAGGGGAATAGAAACATGTGGAAGCGCTTCGCAAAGATTGTCCTAGTTTTTATTGAAGTTATCTTAAATACTCGAGATTTTAGTAATTTATTGTAATTAGAGGAGTTCAAGGTTACTTTATGCGTGTGTAGGATTGCGTTTTGAATGTAAAGTTTACGTATACTTAGTACTCCTGCACAATTATAGAGCTCGACTGTTGGAAACCTAGTGGGTTTTTTTAACATAACTTTAAGTAGTGATCTTTGGGCTCTTTCCAATTGTATCAAATGTGTAGAAGCCGTGCCACCCCAAGCGCTTATACAATAAGTCAAAACAGATTGACACAGTGATATGTACACAGTCTTGAGAAGTTCGATGTCGGCAACGTCTCTGAGCTCTTTCAGCACGTATGTAAGTTTCCTGCTTCTACCTGAGAGTGCCGCTATATGTTCATTAAACGTTAGCTTTTCGTCTATGGTTACTCCAAGATATTTTATGGATTTTGTTCTTAGAACTTCGCTACATCCACAGTTAAAGTCTATGTTATTTATATCCATGTTACAGGTATGTATCTTAATATTTGGATTGAAAGTGGGAGCCGAGGCTAGCGTTTTATGCATGCAGAGAAATTTTGTTTTGTTTGCGTTTAAAGTAAGGAGGTTATTGCTTAGCCATTGAGCTACTGTAGCCATACCTCGTTCTACATGTTGGAAACACTCGCTCCATGTTTGACCATAGAATATTATTGCAGTGTCGTCTGCATAGCAGATAATTTTTGCTTTAATTAATGGGAGAGAGGCCAATTCGTTTAGGTACAGAAGGAAAAGGGTCGGTCCGAGTACACTGCCTTGTGGTACTCCGAATTCAATTACTTCCGGATCGCTGAGCACCGAATCCACTCTTACGCGCTGTTTCCTGCCAGTTAAGTAACTCTGGAACCAATCCAAAGCAGTGCCTCGAATGCCGATACCTTCCAACTTTCTCAATAGAATTGGTATGGCCACAGTATCAAAAGCTTTTGCTATATCAAGAAACACTCCGACGCAGGCATGTCCAATATCAAGATGGGTAACGATTTCTTCAGTTAGAAGCATTACAGCTCCTTCAGTAGACCTACCCTGTCTGAAACCAAATTGATTGTTTGAAAGAATATTGTTGCTTTCCAAATATTTTGTAAGTCGCTTATTAACGACTCTTTCCAACATTTTTGCGAATACGGGAAGCAACGATATGGGACGGTAGTTGTTAGGTATATTAGTTTCACCACTTTTGTGAATTGGGACGATAACTGCAGATTTCCAAGCTTCGGGTTAGTACCCGAAGCTTGGAAATCTGCAGTTATCGTCCTCGTGATCTGCAGTTATATTCCTGTTGACATGCTTTGGTTTATAATCAGTGTAAGGGGTTCAATTATGTGGTCTTTAAGTGCTTTGATAATGGAACTGTTGATACCATCTAAGCCAGGAGCACTGCCCAATTGGAGATTCATTATAATACTTTCTATTTCACTATCGTCAGTAGGTTCAAAGAAGAATGAATTAGCGGGTGCCATAGAGATGTCGACTTTATTTGATAGTGCAGTTTGGTTTGTTCCAAGGCGTTGCAGGATGTTTCCAGCATATTGTTGTCCTACTGATGCAAAGAACTTATTACAACAATTAATTGCAGCCTGAGGGCATGGACCTCCAGTCAATAGATCGGATGCTTTGGAATTACTTCTTCTTCTATTGGTGATTTCGTTAATGGCTTGCCAGAGTTTTCGTGGATGATTTTTGTGTTTCTGTAACATTTCTGTGTTATACTTGTTTTTCAATTTCCGCAATAGGGTAATATAAAAATTACGATATCTGGTATAACTTATTAATTTTATATCATCCTTTGCCCTATTTCTAGCCTCTAGGTGTAGTTTATCACGAACACGAGAACATCTTAGCAGTCCCTGAGTCATCCATGGTTTTATGATTGTTTTTGAACGTTTAACCAACGCAGAAACTGAATTGGAATCAATAGCCCTCTTCATGATGTTGAGAAAAGTATCTACCTGATCAGTAACGTTATGCATACTATTTAGTTTAGACCAGTCAACATTGTGTAATTTTTCTGCTATAGAGGTGAAGTCAATTCGTAGCTTATATAACGTTGGATTAGCTTTGATTGTATCACTCTCATTTATACCAGTAATGACTATATGGTGATCAGTTAATGCTGATTGACAAACGATAGTTTCCACGTCTGATTGGCCTTTGACAAAGACATGGTCAAGACATGCGTTGTTTCTAGTGGGAACGTTTACGGCAGGTCTAAACCCTAATTCCGCCATGGTACAAAGATAGTCACTAGAACCAGGTGAAAGGGTGTTAATTATATTAATGTTGACGTCGCCAGTAAAAATTGTGACTAATTTAAGGTTAGTTGTTTGTATTACCTCATGGATTGACTGAGTAAAGCGGTCGGAGTTTCTAAAGGAAGGTGACCTATAGACACCTAGAATATTTATACTGTTTGGGATTGTGATAGAGATGCATTGTGCATCTTCTATAATTGGTTCGCTAACTTGTGGACACCAAGTGTCTTTTACATACGCTACAACTCCACCCGCTTTGTTTATAAATTTTGTCGAATGAAAGACGTTAAATCCATCGATTTGAAATAAAACCGAACCTTCACTAAGCCAACACTCAGTTAGTATGATTACGTCGAAATCAATATTCATTCTCTTTAGGATTATAAGAAAACTATTAAAATTGCAATTAAGACTTCGAATATTCAACGTCACAAGTTTGATTTTATGTTTGTGTATTATGTCGTAGCAATCTTCAGCAATATTTATAGAATGACATTTTATAGGAAATGCATTATCAATACAACTTATTGTGTCAAGTGCAGCCATGGGAAGTTATGAGTAGGATAATAAATGATAATAAGTTAAAGTTTACGATAAATGTCATTCTACAAAATAAGTTTAAACGCTTAATGTAATCGAAAAAGGATATTTTGTGTTTGAGTGCAGATTTAACTGGCGAAGTGATAAAGTGTAGATAGTTTTGTGTAATTGAGTATTTTTTATTTGTGTTAACTGTATTATAAACTGTGTGCTTGTATAGTGTGATTAGTTTAGTAACAAAGGAAAGTACGTAATAAAGTAAAATTAATACAAAAAATTCAGTTACAAAATGAAAAGAGGGATAAAATAAAATTAATGCAAATCGAACAAACATAAAATAACAGTGAGATCGTTTGTTGATTATGACATAAAATTTGTAGAGAAACAAAAAGTTAGTTAATAATTTCTTGAAAATCACCTGACGTGTGAGGGCCGGCTTTAATGTGCTTATCGAGCTCTTCAACTGTCTGGATGCGGATGGCCGCCAGACCTTCTTTTTTGATAAAAATTGAGCCATTGCGCAACCAGCAGAAACGAAAACCGTTGTTGCGGGCTCTTGCTCTCGCCTCACGAAATAACAGCCTTTTTTCTTTTGAAGTACGTTCATTAACAAATAACTTAGATGATGTACCCTTAATAATGTCTTCGGAAGATAAGTTTCTTCTGGTCCTGATGTAATAAAAGAATAAAAAATATTGTATCTTTTTTACAATTTCAGATCCAGAAGCATCTTTTTGGCGGATGTACAAGAGGAACTGTCCCTGGATAGCCCAATATTGGTAAGTTATTAGTGTACCAGTGATTAGTGGCATTGTCGTTGTAGGATCCGAGCGCGGTAGCACAGAACTTCAATAAAACCTTGAATGTGTGTATAAACATGTACTTTATTATAATATTTAATTTTACAACTATACAATATACAGTCAGTATCGAAAGTCTTTACGATGTGTTATAACATCATATTCATATTATATTAAACAGAAAAGGTTAAATATAAAACTAGGATAATTAATGTAAAATACTTAACATAGCTATAACTATTCCTTAACTTAGACCATAACCTAATATTATGCCTAATGTTCATTTAGCGTATGTTCGCATGCACGCTCTAACGCGCGTTAAAAAGACCCGATGTCGAGGCCGAGATCCGAACGAAAGAGCCAATGCGGACAAGCGCCACACCATAATGTTTTACAAGGAATACTCCGATTTAACAAATAGCCGCCCGTTCTGAGATATTTCGACAATAAAATATAAATAAAAACAAACATCTTTTAACTTTTCAAGTTGAATTCTAGAAAAAATGTTGTGACTTGCAGCTTCATGGGTACTTTAAATCGAATTTGGCTAACTGTTAATTGGCAATATGATTAATATCCAACTGTATTTTAGATGGCGTTACCATCATTGCCGCACATACGCCCTGAGACACCGCGCCAGTTGACGCACATGCACGATGAAGACTGTTCTGATGACGAAGAATCCTCTAAGTCTGCGCAAAGTAAATAATCCCAAGGTTTTCTCGCATTGTCAGATGTTTAGTTATGCGTACACAAGATGCGCGGTGTACACTGTACGGTCAACGCGACAGCATTATAACACTGATCGATGTCGTATAGCGCCGTAAATCTGGACGTGTAAGCTTGTTTATAATTATATCAAATTATAAATACGAGAGTAGTGTCTAAACTATATTGATATGTTTAGCGAAACATGTTCAGTGAATTGTTGTACCAGTTAATGACATGTTTTGGAATACATAAACTATAATTTTGGTGAGATTCGAATGTCGAAATACAAACCATGGCGAAATAAATTTAAGTATTAGCATGGGTGAAGTGAAAATATTTCTTACAAATGGATATTCGAATAATTAAGTTAGTCATTTTTATTACAGAACTCTTCCAAAACAAAAAACTATCTCTAAATTTTCGCAAATATGATGGAATGAGGCTTTGATTATTATTGAAATATGTTTTATTATACTTTTGTTTTTGTTGAATTATGATATTAGATGTTTTATATTACTTATAATATATTTGGCTATTACTATTACCCATCCTGGAATCATTTTGATTAACTTTTATTTAAAGCATGTTATTAAGACAAAACTTATGGAGATATTTATCGCAGTTATTTTTCTAAAACTACTGTACCGTTACGGTTATATGTTAGTTATTGTTTTTAGGGAATATTTGTATTTGTGCTGAGAAGCCAGCAAAATTATGAACATGACTATAATTTTGAATTCTAGTGCTGTGGAGAAATCGACAAACTGATTATTAATTCAAACTTTTCTAATTCCAAAGTCAATCACTGCTGTCCATTCAATGGCTGTGTATGTGTAAATACTATGTAATACAAAACACATCACATCGCCACTGCATTCACTTCTAAGCAATCATCACTTAACAGTGAACCCCGAGAGACAACACTCTCGTGCTACGTCTCAGAGACTGTCATGATCGGTCGCCGGTTTTAATATCGGTCTCTACCGTAAAATACTTAGACGTGAACATTCGAATATCATCTTGATCTTAGCTTCTAAATGACTTTAAGCCACCTCATGCAATCGCACCTCCACTTTTTTAATCCTATTAATAAATCATTCTGATTTTGGTTACATTATTACACAAAGTCACATAAAATCAGCTAAATGCATGGCGAGATTATTTTCTTTGTATTTTAATTTCATTTATAAAATATAATGTAATCATTTTAAAATGTTTCTTAATTTTATATTGAATCAAATAATCTCAATCCTGTTTTATAAAGGCAAATTGAGTAGGTGGAAAATTGTGCAAACATAATACTTATAATTTTAGTCTTGGACTCACTCTTACTTCTAAGATACAGGCATCTGTCTAGTTTAGAAGTCAAGGTTTCATGTTATGACTTCTCATTTTGTATTTCCTACTGCTCAACAATGATTGTATGGCTTTGATGAAATAAATTATTATTATCATTTCGTTTATTCATTTTTAAACATCTAAATTAAATTTTGTATTAGTCTTACAATAAAAACATTTAAAAATATAGTTACATAGTCTGTTTTGCGTATAATATGATATTATGTTTATAAATAGTTATATGTGCTACAGTTAGGAACTCTTAACAGCGGAGATGCGAATCGGAGTGACGTACGGTAGTCGATATGCTTAAGTTGTGTTTATTGTGTTTTAGCTTACTTTAAAATAAATGGATACAGAACTAATTGGATTTTAGGCACAAAACGCCAGTCGTTAGGTGTTCCCCACTGTTTAGAAAAAACATTATTTGGCAATACATAGTCGTTAATCCAATTTTACATAAACACTGTTTACTGTAAAATAGATTGCAATAAACTATTTACTAAATTCAAAAGTGTTTATTTGACTTGTTTACAGTAACAAGTCTTCCAAATATTCTTCAAATTCTTCCTCTCGAGACTTTTCTTCAGCTTCTTGCAAACCTAAGTAAAACAACAATATTAGTTTATCCTATTTATCTGTACCTAATACATAATACCGGCTGAATGGGATATCATAACGAAAACTCTTACCACGGATTTAATATATGATCCTAGAAAAGAAACATTTCATATCTGGGCGCCAGCTACGAAATTTTTCGGTTATTATAAAAGAAATTTGCTGTTTCATACAAACGTGCAACATCTACACGGCCAAAATATATGAGACAGTTGTATTTAATTTGAGGCGTCTTTTAGATAGTCCCCACATTTTACTTGCGCATGTTGGTCTAAAAATATTTTATCGGTTAAAACGAAATAAACTCCCTGGACTTCGAATTGGGAACCACATATTTAGCCTGTTACCTGCATCACATACAATTCACACTGCTCGAGCGAACTATCCAAACACTGCTGTTGTTTAAGAAATGTTATAAGACTTTTAAGACATTTCTGATAAAGCCCGGCAAATTCTGATAGGTTAATTGCTTTGTCATCGACGAAACATACGGCCGAAGTATTTTGGTGGTCCTGAAGCTAGCTGTTCGGTTGCCCAATAGATCTTCTAGAACGAAATTGTCTATTGCATACTAATCGGCTAACTTTAGTACCGCTGAGATACGTCCGCCTTACTGTAACACAGTACCGTAAGTAGGGCTGTGCCGGCAGTGCCCAGGCACAGGGCGCAGATCCTGGAGGGACGCAGACATGACCAGAACAGCGCCAGTTTTTTTTTTCAAGGGCGTAGTTATGGATGCTGGCACGGGGTGCATAACAGGCTAATTACACTAATGCTGTAACTACGTGTAATGTTTTTGCTTTTGTGGAATTCGAATACAATTGGTCGACTAACTGAAGTAGAAGGTACAAACCCATTTTCCACAGTGCCGCTTCATCGGTGTCTACTGCTTCAGCTTCAGTGGAAGTGGAAGGTTCCACAGGCTCTTCTGGAGTGCCAGGAAGGAGGTCTTCCTCGTCTTCACTCTCTTCCAACTCTGGCATTTTACTTTTCTTTGATTTCTTTTGACTCTTCTTAAGCCTCTTAACTTCACGTTTCTTTGATCTGTAGTTCAATAGTTCAGAACATCCTGGGCATAAACCTATGATAAAGAGATGACTTAATTACTCGTTAAGAAAACTTATATAATATACATACATACATAAACTCACGCCTTTTCCATGGGGGTAGGCAGAAACCACAGAACGCCACCTGCTACGATCCTTACATACTCCTTTCGCCCTTTTCGTGCACATTCATACATCTGGTCATACAAGCACGCCGGTTACGAGTACTGCGCACCTGACCTTTCTGAAGAACCTCACCAATAAGGTTAGGGTAGGCGTTTCTAGGGCGTCCCCTCCCGGCATTGCCACTCACATCTGTCATATAAATCCCTTTTGTTAATCGCCTTTCACTCATCCCCCAAGATGACCGAACCATCTAGTCTAGGCGTACTCTTTTCAACCTTTGTCACTACATCCTCTTTTAACCTCATCCTCATTTTTTATCTTATATAAGAAGTACCTATTTATTTATCAGTGAGTTAGATACACCTACGTCACGGTAATATAATAATACAGTAGTGTAACTCGGCCGCATGATAGAAATAAATGCCTACAGCCGCGCGGTACGTAAACATGCGTTAGGGCTGCCCGTCTCCAGCATTTTAATTACATTTGCCTACTTTCTGTTTCTATTTAGTTTTGTGATTGTAAATATCCTTTTTTCTAGTATTATTTATACACACAGATATAAACAAATATTATTAATAATAAAATACCACGTCTTTACTTTGAATTATGCAAACTAACAAAACACACATGCACCGAAATTTTAACACAAGCGTAAGTAGGTGCTGCGGGTTGTTCGAAAGAGATACCGCGCCCCCGGAACGCAAAGGGCACATGAAGGAACATAGACGGGTTTTAGTCAGTAAAAGTCTGACACTCCCTCCCGCCCCGCCCAGGGCGGGGGAAGTTATTTGATGATTTCCCGTCTATAAAAAAAAAAAAAAAAAAAAAAGCGTAAGTAGGTAGGTACCTACCGTATCATGATTCATTCAAAACCGCATATAACTACCTATTTCACTCGTCTCAATAACTTTCCGTTACTGTATTCGCTTTATTTATTAACCCAAACACCTTTTTTTTCGTGAGATAAGAGGAAATACTTATCTATTAAAAAGACACACATTATGTACCTACCTAGTCTTACTTTTCAGAGTTTCCAGGTAATTTAAAAAAACTTGTGTGTGGATGCGTTATTGACGAATTCATACAACCAAAATCAGATATTATATTAACTGATTTTTAGAAAAAAAATCTCGCGGTTATTGTTAAAAAAACAACCCACTGTCGACGACACTACGGTACAGCCGTGACTGTTTGCACCCGGCGCGCACCCCAAGAGCGAGGCGCGTAGGTATAGCTCGCGTTTCGTCCGTTTGTATGAAGTTGGAGTACTGTATTATTATATTACCGTGCCTACGTAGAATGTTAATAGGTAACAAGGCAACAGCAATGCAACCTAGTTCTAACATGAGCCCTCCCTTAGAGTGTACAACGAGACCCAATTGGCGTAATTACTTCACGTCCGCTTCAACGAACTTGTGGCCGGTCAAGTGCCTATGTACCTATCTATAGGCACAAAAACTATGCTTTTTATGGCTTTACAGAACCAATGGGTATCCATGGTAATGGTGGAATGCAAGAGGATCTCGCTGTGAACTGTGCGATCTATATTAATATTATAAAATAAACTTTTTTGCAAAAAAGACAACCGCCTTCAAACACTAAAAATTATGAAAATAACATTAGCTTTGGTTCTCTTTGTAGTTTTGTATTGCCACAGACTTCCAAAGCAAAATTTATTTTTAGTTTTTGAAGGCGGTTGTCTTTTTTGTATAAAAGATTTTACCCATAGAAAGCCACGTAAGACTCTAGACAGACGGACTGCAAATTTGCAGTTTGGATGCAGTTGAAATGCAGTCCGCCTGTCATTACAGACAACAACTGCATGTCAACTGCATTCAAACTGCAAATTTGCAGTCCGTCTGTCTAGAGCCTTATTTGTGAATGGTCTTGTGCCTACCCCAGGCTGTAGGGCTCACCTTCCGCTTGACCACATTGCATCATCGCATCGGCCATGGTATCTTAGGGGCCAGCCCCCCCCCCTGAAAACCACCCTAGATACGCGAATGAGGCTATATATCATCACGCTACGACACATGGGAGCGGGGCAGTAACCAAAGACGTAACTCAATGCGAGTGAAATAAGCCACGCGGACGAATTCTCAGGCAGTTCGCTAGTAAATGATAAAGCGAGAGGTTTCAGGTCTTTTTAACGCTGTTCAGTCTCTAGGCTGGCAAGAAAGAAGTCGTAAGTTTGAATAGATGCGGCACGATTGACATGAACCGAATTTACTTTAAGTACAATATTTAGCCTAGAGAGGATAACCAATAGAAATTCCTGGGTTGGAGCAGTAGGTACTAGGAGCCGTGCAATCAACTAAGTATAGAATACGTTTTCTTGAGTTTTTTTCTTCACTTTTTTAGTTTGAATTTCTCCTGGATCGAGAGTGTCTTTACCCAACATACATAAATAAGCAAGATACATTTTCGGGTGCTGCGCAAAAAGAAGGAAGTAGGTACTAAGATACAACTTATTACTTTATTAAGCTATACATGCTTTCTGTAGTAATTCTGTAGCCATTCGACTGTCGATTGATTTAATGTTTTTTTATGTTCTATGTACCTATCTACTGGATGGCTAGCCGATTACTCCCCATGTGCTTAATGGTAGCCGCTGTTTTTTGGACATCTACAATACCAGAAGCATTGCCATCCCACTGACCCAGAAACAAAGCTGAAATGTCTTGTGTGGACTCTTGGTTCCGGCAAAGGCCCCGTGTACCTATCTAGACAAGGAGCCTGTGCCGGTACCAAGAGCAATGCTTCTTAGCAGCCAAAAGCAAGCACAAATAACGTATCAATGGTAAGGTAAACAAAAATAAGGTATGAATGTGTGTGATGGTAGGTAAAGTTCTTTCCCGAACGAGCTCCTTTACGATGAGTGTTACATAGGTACCTAGGTATTACTTTGTGGGACATTTTATACGACTTGCAAAGATAGCTAATAATAGAACATTATAATACCAGGAGGTAAGTTTGTCATTACGGCCGAGGCTGGATTGCAGACCTACCCGAATGCGAGGGTGTAAAGGCGTCGAGACTGTAATGATAAAACTAGGGTTGCCATCACCTAAATTGCCGACGCCGGGCAGAAACTTCTAAACCCCGGACATTAAAAAACACAAATTTAATTATTTACCCGGACATCCCAGGATTTTTATTATACTTTTTTTTTTTTAATAGGTATCGCTTTCTTTCAATTAATCGGGATTTCCCTGACACTAAGTGTCCGGGGTTCACCCGGACATTTTTGACAAACCCTCCCGGACGCCCTCTAAACTACCCTGAAGGTTGCTCTCATGTGTGGTCGAAGAACAAACCCACTAAACGGCCAGATCAAAAAAATACTAAATATTGTTGTAAATGCACTGCAATACTGTGCTGCCATATAATGTAAAAAGTACCTATACGTGCATAGTGCATAAAACTCTACATTAGGACTCTAAAAACGGTGCAATAAGAGTCACTTTACGAGCTCGTGTGTTGCAAAATTCTAAGGGACAATCAAAACTCGATAACGATTAAGTTGCTTTGCAAGACTTTATGCATTATACTATTTTATGAGTAATATTTTTTACTAAGATAAGGGCAGGAGGATAATGACTACCTAGACATTTCGTAGACTTGCGTCATGTTGGTATACCTACCCACTTTAGTCACGCACATAGGTATCTAATTATTGCCCTTACCCATACGGAAAAAATCTAACAAAAGCTCTAGCAAGATACGCCTTCGCGGCGACGCGTTGTGAACTAAAACTATACATAATCTGCATGTAGATGTGTTTACTTTTGTGCCAGATTAAATCGGATCTAAGTACCTACACGACTGTATGTATAAATAATTCCTGCGCACTTTTCAGATCGTGCCCGCTACCCTACGCATGCCAGTCATAATTATAAATGTAAATAACTTACCTACATGGCATATCCTCCCAAGTAATGAGTAGGTATTTAAAGATAGTTTTTAAGATAACATCAAACTTACGAAGTTTAACGAGAGCATTTTTCTTCTCGTTGTCTTCCATGTAAGCGAAGTTGACCTCCCAGGACTTGAGGCCATCACTTTTGTTGCACACCTTATTGCCGCATTGAAACTGACCCTTGCCGAGTACAACTTCTTTTTCAATGCGCCATCGCAGTGCTACCTAGTATTTCATACATAATTTATTTGAAGATATAATTAACCTGTAGAGTAATCAGGTAGGCAGGCAGGTAGGTACTTACTTACAGTAACATCAAACGGCAAAGCTAGCGATACATGAATCAAGCACACGTGCCAAAATCATAAGAAAACAAAGATCACAATAGTTCAGTGCATGGACAAATACATAACTACATAGATATGCACCGGATAAGACATCTATAATAGGTTCAAGTGCAACTGGTAATTGATACAAATGAGTTTACCACGATTCTGATTGTATTGTACAGTACAGACATTTTTTTTTTTATTAATATATGTACTTAAGTAAATCTAAAAAAAGTACCCTTCGCGTGGTTTGTATCTAATAATACAATTTAGAAAATACAAAATAGGTACATAGATATAACCGTTAGGAGCGTGAGAGCAAACCGTGCCTTTTTGTCATTGATTTTGTGAGACAAATGGGGATCGGCTGCGGCACGAACGGCCAGATGTGCGTTACTGTGTATCAATGCGGGTGAATGTATAGAGCTATATTTAGCCTACAGAAAGGCAGCACGGCTTTTGTTGCGCTCCCTACTATACAACACAAAGGAAGGTCTCTCAGGCAAAAAATTGAGTTACCTAAGGGATCGTCCCCATCTCACAGTCGTTTAAATTAGGGGAGAACTTTTATGGATTCCAGTGTGACCTTTAGACCCGTTTGTAGGCATTATTTAGTCAAACACGTTTTTTTCGTTACGATTACGAAGAAGAATTTCTGTTGCAAAGGTCTTTGGTATTTTAAGAGATGCAGTAAATTGTATCTATCTGCGTTTATATTACGTGGGGGCTTTTCTCTTTATTTAACTTACTTTGTTTTCTTTATATCTGCTTAAATCACAGATGCAATACTCTTTGAATAGTTTATCGCAATACTTTTTAGCTAACTGCTTCTCCCATGTATCGGCGACATCGTCTTCCTCCCACACAAATTTGTGGTTTTCTCTTATAATATCAAGGTCAGTTCTGTCTCTGGAAGTGTCCCGTTTCAAAAATGATGCAGAACCTTTCGTATTGAGACAATAAACATTAACTAAGTATTTATGTAATTCATAAGGATTAAGATTACGTAACCTCGCAGACATCGTTAGTGCTACCTAGAACAAAGGGAAAAATATTATTCAATTCTGAAATAAAACATAAATTGCAACAAACAACTCTTTAATAAAATCGCAATTATTATTACACATTTCCATAAAATATTTTTATTCATTATCAAACGGATCTTAATCTAATTGTCATGATGAGTTTTTAACAAGGTGCATTTTTGATAAATAGTAAATTGCAATAAACAGTATGAATAAATAATTTATTGTTTTGTGCACAAGTTAATACCTACTCTGAATATTATTGTCAGTCTTGTAGATTTTGCGTTTTTATTTCATTTGGCTCAATATCAATTTCTTAAACCTACAAACAAGTCATGCAAAGTTAAATACCTAAAAATTAAATTTAATAAATATATTAAAATATGATTATTGTCTATTTTAGATTTAATAAATCTAGACAATATTATAAGGCATTATATTACAACCAGTTTATGAAAATCAAAGTGGCACAAAATATTTTTTTAGCCTTTGGTTTAATAGCCAATTATAAAATATGAAAATACATAATCTTTGGGATTTTGTTACTTATTTTGGTGTAAGTCTTATAAGCACAGGGAGTATAATACCCTTGCCTATAATAAAGTATACTAATTTACTAATGTTCCAACAGTTACAAATTAATGTATGCACTGTTAAAAACATTTGTGATGTTTAATCAAGACCTCATTTTATAAACTTTAACTAATGTATCAATATCATATAGTTGTTCAGTGTCTTAACTAATAAATTAGGAGACCATCAAGAAGGAAAACTATAAGTTCCTATATTTTATCCACTTTAGGAGAAGAGGTAACTTACTAGTTAGACTGATTTTTAATTTATTACATCTATTAACACTAATAATTAAATTATTTGGTATACTCGTATTTATAATAATTATTATAAAGAATAGGCACATTAAACATGTTATTGCTTTGGTTACAACACAGTACAGTAATATTTAAATCACTTGAAATACTTATCTAAAATTTGGCAAAAGTTCACTTCAACTGGTAGTTCAGTACCTCATAGTATAGGTTTACAAAAATATAATATATTTTGTGACATGTTTTAAAAAGGCCTATATTGATGAATAACAAACATGTTTCCCTTTATCTAATGTAAACATTACAATAAGGCTATTGGACCTTTGGACATTCCATCTACATAAATATCCACATAATTAAAATATCACTTTATCATATCTAAAAGGCAACATTGGATTGAGATATGTGTGACCTTAATGTAGAGCACCTGCAAAGACATTTTACTAATTCACTAATATTAACCCAAGCATACATTTGAAAATAATATAAATAAAAAAAATCTTGAAAGCAATTACAGCAGCACACATGAGTATGTTTTAACACTCGCATAAACACAGAAACACACCATAATGACTAAAATATGAACTAGATCATGATAGGTTTAAATTTAGTATAAACAATGTAAAAGTTCTATTCTTAACAAACATAATAACTAACTTTTTGGCAATAAGAGAATCAGAAATCATAGCTTGTTGAAAAGTATTATACCACAGAATTTTTGGCAACAGAATTGACCAGACATTATTAACTTGACAATTTTGATATCAAAATGCAATCAAATTGCATGTTATATTATGACATTTTGTTCACAGTTCCATATTCTCATTCAGTCCTGTCATAAAAATGTCTACCCATGAGTCTTCTCATGTTTCTTCATATTATCAGAGCGAGTGAAAGCTTTGTCACAAACTCCGCAATAGTAGGACTTCTGCTTAGTGTGCACTGTCATGTGACGGGATAGTTCACTTTTGGTCACAAATTTCTTCTCACACACAGTACAAGCATGCTTCCGCACATTGAGATGAAATTTCATATGTATTGAAAGTGAACTTGACTGAGAGAATGCCTTGTGGCAAAGTTCACAGACAAATGGTCGCTCTCCTGTGTGTTTACGTAAGTGATTCATGAATCCTGTTTTTGTATAGTCCTTTTGGCAAAGGTGACAGAAGCTTGACTTAGATTCCAACATTCCAGGAAAATGGCTACTTAGGTGCTTTCTTAAGTCCCAGTAGCTTGGAAATTTTTCTGAGCACACATGACAGGGGTATTTTTTTTCTTCGGTGGGTTTAGCACTGCATTTGTGTGAGGCAAGGGAAGTCTCATTTGAAAATATTTGGTTACATTGGGTGCAAGTATGACTAGCCTCAGAGTCAGTTGATAAAGTGACCTCCAGATAGTTTTCGATCGACATAACATTACCGTTAGAACTATCCGCATCGTCGATGTGGATTTGGGTCATACATTCTTTTGGAGAAACATCTTTGGAATCGATCTTTTCGACATATTCTCTGTAATCTAACGACTCTTTACCTGAGTTATTATTGTCAGGCTCTACGAGACGTAAAACAGGCGACTCACTTTGCTCCCTATCTGGCGATGTAGTTTTTTCATTGTCGGAATGATCGGGTCTGGAGGACACATTATTATCAGACTCCCAATCATTTTCGACTATTTCTACATCCGAATCAGAATCTTCAGCGCTCGAAACAGTATTATTGACTAAGTGGAATCCAATATCGTCAAAACGTAGTACATTTGGAGGAAGTTTAACCCCGACGATAGCCTGAATCGCCTGCCATGAAAGCTCCTGGGGGTTGTTCTGCATATTAGATCGCACTACTCTAACCTACAAACGAGTATACATAAATTACTGATTGATACACTTACAAGCCACTAACTACAAAATAATAAAAAGTTATACGCTATATTTACCTTAAATGTTCACGATCAAAATTATTTTTGTATTAAATATTCAGATGACACCTTTGATTTCTACATCTAAAAATATTATGCACTGATATGCACTTCCCTTCTGTGTAGTTCTCTCTCCAAAAGGAGTTTCAGTTTGTTTGTTTATGGTTCGCTTTATGGCAAATGGCTTTATTTTCTTTCACAGATTGCATAGAAATAAATAAACGTTTATCAAGAGCATTTTATAATTTACATTCACATCAATGGAGTCTTGAAAATTAATAATAGTTTACCAAAATTGTTAGCAACGCCCGCAATCCGGGCGCACTCGTCGAGCGATTGCGTGTTAAACACGATACGAGTAGTGTCCGTGTTCGAAATGAACTCGGTCCGAGCCAACCATAGATTATACAGTATAAGAGCCAACCCTGATTGTGAAAACCAGGCTTTATCGCTTGTAACACTATTTTACCATGGTAACACTAAGTTTTTATGTCAAACTATACAATTCTTTCTTTCATTTCTTTGTCAAAAATGATGGCGCGAACGCGAATTCCACGCTACGCGATTAGTTAAATAAACAGATATACTGGTTTGATGGTAATTAAACAGTGAAAATATCAGTTAATGAGTTAATTTGAACAGATTAAGTCAATGTAAAAAACAGTAAACATTCATCAACACATCATTAATCATCAAAGATTTGGTTCTAATAAATAAACAACAAAATGATAAAATCATTGGAAGAACTAAAAGATTTTATAAAGTCTAAGGACAATTTTAACAACTTTGTGAACTGTTCAGAGGTTCCTGATGTTTGTAAAACTGAGCCTTGCATGCTCGGAGTTGACGAAGCAGGACGAGGGCCTGTTTTAGGTAATCATTTCTTGTTAATAGTAGTAATATTGTTATTTGCATGGTTTCATATCCTTTGCGATACAGTTTGTAGGCCTAAAGTGCTGGCGTTTGTTTAGCTCTTTCGCATAATGATTTTATCTTGGATCCAAGCTACTATACTGCTTGCACTTTTCTAAGATCTTGTTTTTGGGATAGGTCTTGTTATAGACAAGACATTTTCACTGTGATTCTGAAATAACAAGAAGAACTTGAACTAGACTTTAGCCCTGAAGTGATCCTCTGCTGAGCGTTACAGCCTCCTTGTAATTAAATTTTGCTTAACCTATGCTGTTGCACAGTGGCACAGAATGAAAGGAAGACGAAATATGGATAAAGAAATGTCAATAACCTTCTGTTTTAGGTCCAATGGTATATGGGGTGGCTTACTGTCCAGTGAACCAAATTAAAGTGCTTCAAGATCTTGGTTGTGCAGATTCTAAAGCATTGACAGAAGAAAAAAGAGATGATATATTTACAAAAATGATAACTGAGGAGGATTCATTGAACAATGTAGGATGGGTTGCTGAAATAATTTCTCCCAACTATATATCAAACTCAATGTACAGAAGAGCAAAACATTCTTTGAATGAGGTCTGTATTGTTTTTTACCGTACAATGTCTTATGTGTATCTAGATTCTAATAATATAATGATTGTATGCTCTATGTTATTAAAAAAGCTCTTCCTGTCTCTTAATTTTATTTTGTATAGCCATTCTTATAAGAAAAGCTTCATATTATTGAATGCTTTCTTCTTCCCTTTTTGTATTTTTTTTTCATGGATCATAAAATAAAGTCATAAGATAACAATATTTTGTGTAAAGGTTATAAAGTGAAGGGAATCACAAGTAGCTTGTAAATTATTTATTGTTTTGATAATTATAGTGATTTTTCATATATACCATCACGCCTGTATTCCTCGAAGGGTTTTTTTTTTTTTTATAGACGGGAAATCATCAAATAACTTCCCCCGCCCTGGGCGGGGCGGGAGGGAGTGTCAGACTTTTACTGACTAAAACCCGTCTATGTTCCTTCATGTGCCCTTTGCGTTCCGGGGGCGCGGTATCTCTTTCGAACAACCCGCAGCCCCGGCAGGCATCGGCCCTCAGTGGCCCCATCCAATTTTGCTGATATCTCTTTGAGGCGCGCGTGGAACACGAACGCGCCGTCGACACGGTCTGTCGCTAGTGAACGTACGGACGGTGAGCTACCCATTGCTCACCGGGCGTTTCCTCCCGCCCGATGAGGTGCAGGAACCTCCCGAAACATCCGTGTCCGGTGAGGACCTGCGTCAGGCGGTAGGTGAGGGCGCCGTGGCGCCGCTCCAGCCACTCCTCAAAAAGGGGACTTACCGCCTCAATCGAGGCGTGCCCTTCCTCGAAGGGTTAGGCAGAGGTGTACCAATGTACACCCACAGTTCGCCGGTATATTCAGTGATTTTTCATGTCTTCATTAAAAGATGCAAAATACCATTATCTTTTTGCTGATATTTTTTAGTATAGAGAATCTTACTAAAAATGTAAAATATTGATATTCCAGGTGTCAATGAATTCAGCAATTGCACTCATAAAGAAGGCAGCAGAGAGTGGTGCCAACATAACGGAGGTATATGTGGACACTGTTGGTCCACCAGAAAAATACCAAGCTAAACTAGCTGCAATATTCCCCAACTATAAAATAACTGTAAGTATTACATATTAGTATTTGAAAAACTGGTATTAATTATGCTTAATCATTGTTGCATGAGTTGCATCTGCTAATGTATTCAAGAGTTTTGCATATTTAAATGATGATATTATAATACAAGGACAATTTTTACAGTAAATAAAAGACAAAGTAAAGAGATACTGGTTTTCTTTTTAAAATCAAAGTGCTTTGTAATTGCTGCTACTAAATTCTAAGGCTCAGCTTAGACAAAGTAATATGCTTGAATAGTTTTCATTGATTAATGGATAATGAACTTAAAACAACAGAAATAGGGTTTGCACTGACCACTTTGTTAAGTAAATTTTACTATGGGCCATTTGAACTCATGATTGTTAAAGATATAATAGTATTGTATTAAATTGGCTACATATGACCAACAACAAAAAGAACCAACAATGCATGAATTTTAACCTGTAACCAGAAACTGTTAGTGGTAGAATTTGTTATTTTCTATACTTAAACATAGTTTGAGAATATGTCCCATGTTTGAGGGCTTGAAGATAAGTGTATGTTCTTCTTGTATTGTTTCAGGTTGCAAAGAAAGCTGATTCAATATATCCTATTGTGTCGGCAGCTAGTATTGTTGCAAAGGTGACAAGGGATCATGCCTTGAAAGTATGGCAGTTCCGTGAAGGATTGGAAATGGTCCACACAGAATTTGGCAGTGGATATCCTGGAGGTAAGGCAGACAGACATTGTGTAATAATAATTATTATTTATTTATTTACCAGACTTTATAGAGGTCCTTAATACTAAATTACTACTACTAATTAATACTACTCCATACTTAATAACTAGAACAGATTGGGTACAGTTAGTTAACGCCCACACTAGCGGGCTATCTGCCCGGACGGCCATCGATTGTAGATCGATTATACTAAGAACTGCTGCTTTTGTTAAAAAAAACCAACGTTTTTCTTATAAACTTTGAAACAAAATCAAAATTTTACCATGGTTACATACAAAAATTTAATATAAAATTTTCAATTTTTAGATCCACAGACAAAAAAGTTTATTCGTGAACAAATTGACAATGTGTTTGGATATCCAGCATTGGTCAGGTTTAGCTGGTCAACCGCTGAACACATGCTGCAAGAAAAAGCTGCTACTTGTACATTTGAGGATGTGGATGATGAAGGGAACACTAAGAAAGCTAAGACGAAATCAATTAGTTCATTTTTCGCTAAACCTGATGAAGAGAAAGTAAGAAAACGGCACAAGTATTTTGAAGAAAGGCTCTTGACTGGTACTAATCCTTTTGAATAATACAATGCTTTTAACTGTACATAGGAATAAATATTCAATCTTGTTAATCTGTAGTTCTTATTTCATGAATAGTCGATTCTTAGGGCGAGATTCTTTCGTGCTTAGAATATAGTTTGATAAGTAGATTAAAGCGTTTCATACAAATGTAACATTTAAGAAAACGTCGTCATGGATAAGAATCTAAAATAAGTATCTACTTAGTTTTAAAGTATGCAATAGAAATATTCGCCAAGATACACAGTAATATTGAACCATGGTTGATGACTAAAACTCTTGAAGAAAGTCAGGAAAATGCATTTCCTCATTTTAAAAAATAAAAGAGAGATTTCTCTTTGTCCCTCAAATTCATGCAAACCCTGTCTTTACATTGTCGTGAGCGTAATGTATTATCATTCAAAGACTGCACTCTTAGCGGCGCCTGCAATAAATCACGAGTTTCAACAGTTAGTAATGCGTGAATATATCTATACTTTTTAAAACTAAACCAGATTTTCTGATGTTTTGGTACTTGTCTGATACGCTTTCGTTTAACGCGAGAATGCAGGCTGATATGTTTTTTAAAAAAAATGTTGAACTTCCATTCTTCACTGGCTTTTCTAAAAACTTATAATTTTGTAGTTTCAAGTGTTTTGCCGTATCAAACCTATTTTCTTTTTAATTCCTTTACTTGACTTGCATTCAGTTCCGATGTAGTCCGAAACTTCCTTATATAAATAATCACCCTGTATTAAAGGATTGTATAGGACTATAGGTAGTAAGTACCCATGTTTTTAGGATGTAAGAAGGTATCGAAATAACAAATAGCGTTGCTATTGCGACCACGATTATGAAAATGCAAAGCGCATAACTTAGCAAACTGAAAAGGTCTTTTAGTTTCGTTTAACTTAGCAAGTGAAAATGACACCACACCTGTGCATTGCTGATCAGTAGAAATCGGCAACAATTTAAATACAATATATGCTGTTGTCGTATGTTTTACCATACAACTTGTATTTTATCATTTTGGAGTCTGTCCCAATACGTTTGGCTGTCGGAAATGTTGGCAAAATTTATTGTTTCGTGCATCGAAAGCTAAACAGGTAGGTGACATAAAAGTATTTGTCTAAAATTAAAAGATTAATACTTTTAACATAAATATTATTTTTATGCAGATATGTATACCTATATTTGTAAAAAGTGAAATTTATTATAACACTTATTGCTCAATATTTTTACCCGACTACTCCAAAAAGAGTGTAATGTTTTTGCGTGCCAATATTTATTAGGAGTAGGTAAAGCGCTATGACAATCTTTCAGTTGCTGAGCGGTGGTTAGTTTTGTATTACTTCGATAGATAACTGATTAACTTTCAACTTACATATTATTTTTTTGATAAAATACGATATTCTTCATCCGTTTAATATAAGGGCATATGCACATTATGCCGCTTTATTTAATGCGCTATCAGGGCGCTTAAATCGCATCAAAAACGCGTTACAAAATTGACTTGTTTATTTATTTAAGTATTTTATTTGTAAAAAAAAAAAAAAATATACAATCACGCCTGTATTCTTCGAAGGGTTAGGCAGAGGTGTACCAATGTACACCCACAGTTCGCCGGTATATTTAGGTATTTGTTTCTTCTTCAAATTGATCTACGCAGAAACGTGACGCGGACTCGCGTTTTCGACGGCGCCTATAAAATATGCCCTGCATACGCCATAGGGATTTAGGTGTACTGGTTTCAATATCGATTACTACAGAGTAATGGATATTTAAACTTATACGAGCCAGGCCTTTTAAAACCACGCGGTCTTTTACAAATTCATCAAACTCCACGAAGAATACATAGCACCTAATAAATGTCGGTGGAGGCATTAACAGTGTTTGTAATGTTACAGCTTTGTTAGGTTGGAAGTTGAACTTTATGTGCTATGTGTATGCTGTTCCATTGCAATTAATCATTTTTCTTAGATGACTTCTACTAAAGATTAGGAAAAAATTGTTCCGTGGTGATTTTTATCATGTTCATATGGTTATCGGAGAGTTCATGAAAGCATATCCAGTTTATGAATATTACCGTAAAGCTGTATTGGTTGGCCTTAGAAGACCGATAGGCTGCATGATTGTTGGGAATTAAAGGTGTTTTGTCTGGTGGTAATTGTGTTGACTCCTAGTTGCTCTAATAGCTTCTTTTCTTTTAATTAATCTACATAATTATTCACTATATGTATAACTTGATTGAAGAGCTTTCACATGCGTATTTGACCTGCAGCCTGTCGCTTACCTACCGCTGGTGTAATTCGCAGTGCCTTATGCTACTTGCAGTATAAACGCCGGTACCTATTCCTACTTAAGTTCCAGGCACATAAGGGATAGTTTAATTATTCATCATCTGCTAATAAAATACGTATATTAAAGTTCTGAGCCTAAATAGAAAAAAATATTAATTTGCCTTTAAAGGTAGGAAAAGAAAGAATGTATAACAGGCAAGCATATTTCATCAGATGTAATTCAAATAATATATTTTTGTATCATGACCGATAAAGCCGACGATAAAACTTTCACAGACAAATTGCGGTCTATTAAAGATTTCTTTATGCGATGAAAGGTCCCGATGTTTGGGGAGGCTCATCCAACAAGGCTCGGCGGCGGGGCGCAACGGTCTCTAACGTCCATTAGCATGCGAGCCGCGACACGCGCGCGCCTACTTACCATGAGCAATGCGGAACGCGCTGGGCTCACTCAGAGAATTTAATTGTGTTCCATTATCATATTTAGGTTCTTTTACGGTAAGTCAAAAGTGAAAACTGAATGGGAGTCAACGCCGCTTGTCATTCGTTAGTTGCGATCGATGGCGACAACTTCTTTCGGGCGGCAGACCAAGGATTAGCGGCAACATGGCGATCTTTAAATATTTTGCTGTATTATTAGCGGCGAGCTCGTGCGTTTCTGCTATTGTCGGACCGAGAAATGAAACGACATCGACAGCACCAAAAACCGATACGTATTTAGATGCATATTCCAAATCACGCGTTGAAGCTGAGAAGGCAAAACAAGGTGTTGTGATAGTAACAGCAAAAGATGGAGAAAAGAAGATTATGAATCGTGATGACAGTTATCAATCTGGATACGACTACTCGCCGCCATATTCAAGTGACAGCAGTTACAGTTCTTCGGGATCGTCTGGTTACTCTGGACCTTCGGCATCCAACAGCTACTCGGCACCGTCGCCTACATACGGATCGCCTGTGAAGTTTGAGCCTGAAATAACCTACAACTCTCCTCCGAACACTTACGGTCCACCGTCTCCAAATTATGGGCCTCCAGCACACAATTATGGTCCTCCCGCTCCGTCTTATGGACCTCCTGCTCCGTCCTATGGGCCCCCAGCTCCGACGTACGGACCTCCAGCACAGTCGTACGGCCCGCCGGTTCCGAAGCCTTACCCTCCACCAGTATACGGCCCGCCTCTAAAGCCATCTTATGGAGTTCCTTACACAGCACCAGCATTAGGATTTTTGGATAAGTTGTCGTTGAAACTGGATATTTTGACTATTGCAAAATTGTTGTTGAAACTTTTGATCTTCAAGAAACTTGTGACTATGCTCGCCGTGGTTTGCATGTTGTTGGTGATACCGAAACTAATCTCATTCAAGAAAGGCAGCGGTGGTGGTGGTAATACGGATGAAGATGAGCGCAGCTTTGGCGACAAAAACTGTGAGTACTTGTCTGTTTCCCTTTTTAATTTGTATGTGTTTTTTGAACCACGGGCATTTAGACTGACTTTTTAAGTCTCGGGTACATGTCTTAAAATGTAACTAAAAAAGAAGACGCCTTAAATTTCTGTCATACCTACACTTAAATTGCTTAATTGATTGGCAGAATTGAATAATAGATATGGACCTCTGCAAAGAATAAAAATATAACGTTGAGCCTGTATTCCGAGACTGGCTTCGCGGAATTTCAGTGATGTATGATACAGTTCCCCGAATGCGGGATCAGATAGTAATTGGTATTAATTGTACAATGTTTTGAAACGCTTTACGCCTCCTGTGAAATAATCCATTTAATTGTGTGTAAGTTATACATAAATGCCTGCTCATGGTAAAATCTTAAGGTGTGCAAGATTGATTCAATTCCATACCCAGACGGTCTATTGTGTAAAAATCTCCGTCGGAAAATTTAGGTCAAAGGACTTTAAAGTGAGCACTCATCGATGCTAGACATTGACATTTCTGAATTCACTGAGACTGAAGAGATTTTTACAGAATAGCGCTGGTTATGCAGTGTTATATTTCCATTTTGCAATTTCACTGCACTACAGAATAGCACTGCCGCATCTGGGTATCAAACGCGAAACGTCACGCTTATTACTATCTAATGAAGCAATTTGTTATCTTTTGTCAATCAACTGAATAAACAGTACGTAAAGCAGTGACTCACCGTTTAAAGTGGCTGTGATACATTTTTATTCACTGAAACTATTGCTATCTTATTAGGCAATAGGCACTTAAAGGATATATTTTTTAGCCTGTTTTCTGAAAATTTGTGACACCTATCGCTAACGATATAATGATATTTAGGCAATACATTTAGGTGTCATCTAATGTTAGTAAAAACGGGTATTAGTACCTATTGGGTATAGATATGAAATTCCTTATAGTTTATTAGTGTTCTGCGACAAAAGGAGACATTGTGTTTAAATTGGTGAAAAGCATACTACCTAGCTATTTTTAATACTAAACATAAATGTTTTTTTTTTCTCAACATAGTGGTGGAGTTAACATCGGTACATCAGCTGCTGGAACGAGCGATCACCGTGTACGGACAACAGCAACCGGACTGCGGAGTCACGTGTCGCGTGCGCAGAGTCATCGACGACATTTACGAATTTCAACCCTATTTCAGGTAGATAAAGCTGTAAATTTTATGTATAACAATTTCGTATTTATAGACAAAACAACGTAAATCCAATTAGCGCTACAGTTAATTAGTGATGGGTTCATTTCACATGATAACAAGGTCATATTGTTACACATTGTTACTATTTCAAGTGTCTATAAAAAACCAAGATTAAATTCGTTGGGAAGTTGGATGGTGCATTCACCCGGTTTAGATTAAAATAATTTGTGATAAACAAATCATTAACCGGGTTTTGCTGGACTTTAGTGACCCATACTGTCAGTCCTCTGATCTAACATTAAAATTTCTGCGTTTTCTCCAAATAAATACGATTTATTTTTCTTTCAGGGGGGAATCATCCTGAACATCTCGCAGTGTAAGTGCTGTCAACGTTCATTGTTATATTGGATTGTTTAGCAGGTGCCATTGAAATTAGTCTGACTGAAGTCAAAAGACTTATTTATTTATTTATTTAAATTACTGTAGTAGATAGTTATTTATTGTGATTATAAGTTAATAAAAACGTTGTTTTAATTGTTGTTTATGCTTTTGAAAATCAGGTGTTCAGACCATTTGCGATCCTGTAGTGTAAAATTTTGCGTATTATAAAACCTTTAATATAATATCTAACATATAGCATTTGAAAACGTATTATTTAGTTAGTTATCAAATGACGTCCATGGTACGCACTTAAAATTTAGATAATTTAAATTGATGACGTAATGTTTACCACAAAAAAGGAAAACTGCACGTTCGATCAATTGTAAACCCTGTACGCGTACGATTTATTTTGTCAAATTGTGCAATTTGCTATTTGGGTGAAAATCTACTTTCTCTGTATCGGGTTTAGGATCAAAGACCGAGACCTCGTATGCCTCGACAATGCTACGCACGGTCCCGTAGCGTACAGTGACTGAATAGTAATGCCACCGCCGATGCTTCATTGTTTGTCTCTGGACAATTAAAGAAAATTAGGTGACGTTTGCAGTGCAATTGGTATGCGCAGGATCCGGTGATCGATTTGCCGTGTAGGGAAAGTGGCGTATGAAAGTTATGTCCTTGTCCATACTGATGATTTGTTGCGATGACCTCGATAATAGGGGTTTTTATTATTAGCGGTTTTATGAATCAACTTTCGATCAACCCCCGATGACACGTAATACCACATCTCATTTCGCAACGGTACTTTTAAAAAACAATTAATTTATTAACCATAATTTATCGGGAATAAACATAATAATTGCATTTGTATAATAATTTGCAATATAACCGGGACGCCCGAGGATTTATTCGTCACCGTCCGATAAACTGTCTGTTTTAGAACTTACACAGTTGATGTTGTTACTTAATCAAGTATAATGACCGCTTTGTGGTCTAAGGGTTATAGAGAATGGGGTTTATGCATTTAATTCTCAAAGGGATCTCCCGAATGGATTCGCCTGGAGTCCAGATCCTTTCGTCATATCTTGGGAATAACGCATGACATGACGTGTTCGGGTGCAAACACGTCACCCTCGTTTTAGGGTAGGTAGTCTGGTAAAACATTCATAGGAGAATTGGAAATACTTATTTTTTTACCTCTTAGAAATTCCATAATGCAAGCTGAGTTGTTCACATGTTCATCACTAGACATGATGTAAGGTGATAAAAATGATTAAAGTGGTCTACTCATCTTTCTTTGTTGGTTTCCTTAAAGGATTCCCATTCGTCTCGATTTTTATCTTATAACGACGAATATCATCAACATTCCCCCTATGATGAAACCTACGCAAACGAGCGAGGTGTTAATGAATTAATTTCTAAAATATTTCCTATAAAAAATAACATTGGTGATATTATGTTCTGTCTCATAAATTGGTAAGACTTTATCCTTATTTCAGTTGAATCATCTATATTTAGATTGTTGTGTTCTCTCTTAATTCGAGCCAATTCAAGCAATTGACATGTGCTCGAGAGGGCAGTATACCGGGTGCAAGAGATTTGGATGTGGGATTTATTGTCGGGTTATTGTATTAAACATCGAGAGTGTTAGTGAAGAGCAGACAAAAAAGAAAGGACTTTTGTTTAAGTAAGTGGAACACATTTTGAAATAGTAATCTGTATTTGAAGCTAGAGAGTGATTCTTAATTGGATTTTTGGCTATAACAGTGCTAGGTAGTAATGAAATCTGCAACTCTATGTAAGGAACCGTCCAACCGTGGTGATCAATGTTTGTCCTTTCGTGTAGAATTAGAAGCTTAAGTAACTATAATTTTAGAAAGATGAAAAATTTAAAGTCGGTATGGACGGTTATAAAGGTTATCTACCCCACATGGTCACTTTCGACTCGTTAGTTAGTGTCAAGCTTGTGAAGTGACGAGTAGGTATGTACCGTTAATGTTCATAAAGGTACGTCATAGGTACAGTCAAAAGGAAAATAAGTTCCTGTCTTTATCTACACGATGCACAGCCAAAATATGATCGTGAAAAGACCAAAACAATCACGATCACGATCACCAAATCAGTTATTCTAAAATAGATAGATGATGACGATGATGAATAAAGTAAACTTTTTGCGTTTTATACGCGGTTGTCTTCGTACATTTCGACTCTTTGTCTGGCTTTAGACAGTTTGCCTGAGACAGTTGTGTATGAGCTTATGATCTTAGATTTCATTCAGTTCTATCCCAATAACATTAAATTATTTGGGTATTTCTATGAAATTCTCAGTAGCAGCTCGGAGTTAGGATTTGTGCCCGGTTACTGGCAATAGGCTCGCCCCCCTATTACATGGGACCTCAACATACTGGCGAATTGTAGGTGTACATAGGTGCACCTTCGCAGAATAGATATCCTAGATATGTTTGCAGAACATCTAAAATAAATGCACGTCATCGTCGCGTCATGTCGTCCTGTAGGGCCTATATATATTTTTCGTTGTTCTACTCTACTAAACAAACTTTTTGATAGATCAACTGGTTAATAATGCGACAACCTTGTAATTAATCTAGTGTTGACGTGATACAGGCATCATCGAAATAATTATATCCTCATTATAGTTTGGCCTAATTAAAACTATAGCACATACTTACATTATATCTAGGTATATACCTAGTAGTGTGAATAGTGACAGTTTAGCAAAATTGTGGGTTGCAAGCACATCCATAACTAAAAGACGCATCCGCTGTCTGTCTATCTCGTAGAACTGGTTAACATCTAGTTACTTAGATGTTCCTGGTTGAATGGATTAACATAAAGTAAGAGATGTGTCTGTTATGCAACTTATTTGCCAGGTTAACAACATTGATCAAACACATAATCATAATGATTTATTCATCTGCGAATATGGGTACAAAAGAAAAGGTCTTATACATACAGTAGTGGCCATTGACCATAAAAAAAAACTGTATTTTCTATTACCAACTCATGAATTTAAGCAACTTTTATTATGTACTCAACTTAGCATCGAAACAGGTCACAAATAGGTGGTTGACTCAAGCTCACTTTAGCTAAATTCACCGAAGAAGATTTTTGTGGAATAGATTGGCTGTTGCATACAAAAATGGAGCAACGTCGTATTTTTTACCCGACTGCGACAGAAGGAGGGTTATGTTTTTTTGTTTATACCACTGATGGACAGTAAGAATGAAAGTACAGGCGATCCATTCAAAATGTATGGAACTTTTTGGTATGTCGGAGTTAAGTTATGCCCCCTTTTCTATTTAATCTTAGAAACTCTTCTTATTCTGTGCACTGACCTGTTACAATATTGTGCGCTATTATTTTTAGACTAATTCACCTCCGTCACTTATTACGAATTTCTCTCTCCTTCGAAACTTCGAAAGTCCATTAATTAAGGTTGGGGTCACAGAGGGGCACGAGTGCGACAGCGACATGCGCCTGCGCCGACACCGCCGGTGCGACAATGAACTTGGCGGAAGCAGTTGTCACGCCCGCAGCGGCGAACAATGCCCCATGAAAACAGATAATGGCAATTAACTATTCCATGGTGTTAAAAACTAGGACACTAGCTAAACCTGTGTCCTAAGTACCGTAAGTTTAAGCTCAGACTGAGTTGAGTTGTGTAACTTGGATTTACTGCATAATTTGGGGTCATTCTTTCAAAGCTGAAACAGTTTAATAACAAAACGATTGTAAGGCTGTAACGAAGCAAAGGATATTCGGTCTTCCAATACTACAATTAAAAGAAAACATCGCTTAGTCAGTAAGAAAACTCTAGGTAATGTGCACAGTGACGGCATTTTGTGATGTAATGATAAATGACAATAATGAGAGTATAGTAGTAAGCCGTATGGTGGATGCTCTATTTAATCCATTGTTGCGGTGGAGGCAGGATGGGCCGGTCCGTGGTTATTGCTGGTTGAGTCAAGTGCAGGAGCATTCGCCTGGAACGCTCGGTGGCTCACTGTGGAATCTGCACGTGCCCTCGCCACACGTGTGCCTTGACGCACCATAACATCGCCGGGATTGTGTAAACTTACTCAGTGTACTCGACACTTTACTCCTAAGCGATCCTTATGACTTGTGACAAAGTGCCGATGTGTTGTTTCAACTGAAAGTGTATTAATGACTGTTGAAAAAAGCTCTGTTAGGTATGTAAGTTACGTTTTCATTTTCTTTGGTTTCTTGCGTGCTTTGTCTTATCATGCTGACACAAACATTTTTCTAAACCAAACAACAAAATGTAAGTAGAGACACTATCCAAAAAAATATGTACGTAGCCACTTATTTTTCTTGGATCGTATTGTTCTTACCTTACTCACATTCCATGAAGAATTCCCAAATATCTATGGTGTTTATACGTAAAGGCTGATTACAATTTCGAAACGCGTATAGGCAAGACCTACATACTCAGCTGCCGAGAATAAAATTACGTAATGACGGATAACGTTATACAGTCTGCTTTTACACAATGCAATTTGTTAGATTACGATTGTACTCTATTATGGTGTTAGAAAACAAAAAGTTAAACATACTTGAACTCCTGAAGTAACGAAGTGTTTAAAGACATCGTAAAGAATCGAATTTATCTCTGTTCTCTCATGCGATACATGTTATCTGTTATCAGAAGACGAGCATTGTATGGAATGTCAAGTAAAAAAAAAACTGGAGTGTTATTGTTAAACACGTTGTATTCGCGACAATACCTCCTGTAAAATTCAATCAGACAGTTGGTATTCATTCAAGGGTGTTTCGCGTATTTCGTGCATATGTCATGATATTTTAAAATATTCAAATTATTTTCGAATTATGTTGTTTTTCTTTTTAATATCATTAATATATAGATAATCTTTCAACATTTTGTGGATTGTACCTTCTTTCTATATATAATAAAGAAATAACGATGATATCAAAAATCAGGGTGCGATGGTAATGAGAACGTTAGGGAGGGTAATGATTTTTAGTTGTTAAGCAAATTGAAAAGGGTGCGAAGGTAATGAAGACAAACCGAAGGTAATGTTTTCATAATTAAAAGACATTTTTAATCACATACAATTCTAATTGGTGGAAATAAAAATAAACTTCTAAATATGTATAAAAATAACAACAACAATCGTAATTTTTTTATGTAAGGCCATTTCTCCTTGCCTTTGTAGAAAATTAACAGTATTTATAATCCTTATAAAAATGAGATCAAACATCACAAAATATGTTTCTTAGCAAAAACTAACAAGCTTAGGTACTAATACGAGTAAGTTAAACAAATGTAAACTTATCTAGAAGACGCTGGATGCAGGTCGCTTCCAACCGGTATATGTGGAGATCTAAAGGGGAGGCTATGTTTAACAGTGGACGTTCTATGGCTGAGATTATGATGAAACTTATCCAATATTTCAAATTACTTATTACTACTATTACTTGTTCTTGGTTGTTTTTTTTTTTATCAGAATATATTTAAATCATCTTCATCAGAATCAGTGGAAAAGCGAATCAGTCTTTTTTCCTTCATCTCCGTTTTAGATATTGTTTTGAATCTATTTTCTTTGGTATTATTTTCAGTCTTACACGTAATGAATTGTTCAAATCCTGTTTGATAAGTAGATTTACTCGTGTTCAGTTTAGCACGTTCCTCCTCATTAATATAAAACTTTCTGTTTACCCAGTCAGTTACATTAATATCAGATAATATTTTTACTTTCGGTGAGTAAGGCCTGCTTGAGCTTATCGAATGGTCAGAATTAATTTGAAAACCAGTCTCATTAATTTCTTGGATAAGTTCTGGAGTTGTGTTCTCATCGAGGAAACTCTGAAATTGGTTAGTAGTAACCTCCTCGTAACATGGAATATCATAATACCCAATATGTTTGCCGTGGCAGCAAATTGCTTGATTTTTACATAAGAAACAGCTTAGTTTCCTCAAAGTTATTTTAGAGCATCCATAAGACCAAAGAGCTTGGTGCACCAACATTGTTCCTTTAGCTGCTTTTAGGGTAGTTGGAAAAGTTTTTGCCTCTATATCACTTCTTGTGACAACGCGAATCTCGAACTTTACTCTGCTTCTAAGACAAGTTAAAAATGTATCTATCGAGTCCACGTCACTGCCAAAACGGACAACTTGGTCTGCTGTTCGTTTAAGAACCGCACCAACTCCGTCTGGGGCTCCTTTCCCGTGCCCAGCTTCTAAATAGTTCCAGATTACAGATTTCAGTTGCGGAAAATCACGATATAGTTGGCTGATCATATAAAATATGAACCGATTTCGATACTGGCTCGTTGGACTATCGGAAATAAAATGTATGGTATCAATTTGCGTCGAAATTTCCAACACATACCCAATAGTTGGCATCAAATGAGCCCAGATCGCTGCAGCATCGTGTTGGGTACATTCACTTACAGTGCAAAAACTATACTGCTTTTGAATCCCAACTTCTGGGTCTATCAAGTATATGACACATGTATGCAGTGCTAACTGCATTCTACTACCACCAAAGTGAAAACTCTGGATTTCTTCATTATATTTAACGCAGTAGTTCTCGCTGAAGTCAATATGAATCACTACCTCTTGGGGAGTAAGATTATTTTTAAGCTCTTTAATGTTTTTATACTGAGTCAAAATATTTGTGCAATGTTTCATGTAGCCCACAAGAGAGTTTTCTAGTTTAAGTATAATGTTTCGTGGAAAATCATAGAATGTTTCTTTTTTTGTAACTAATTTTGTTTTCTCCTCATCTTTTACATAATACTTTTCAGAACAATTACACCACTGATAATATTTAACTTTCTTGTCATTCTGAAATTCGGCGTAATCTAAGTTTTTGAAATGACATTTTTCACATGTTCGATTCAGACAATTTTCAACATTAATGTTGCAGCATAAGCTTTCTAATATACCTGTCCCGTTAGATTCTTTAAGTACTCTATTTGCATTAAGACATTTTATTAACAAATCTACATTAACGTGAACTTTGCAAGCACAAGTATTTCTACTGGATTCTTTTGGGTATAAAACCCAAAATGGGCGGTATTTACAAAAAGTTTGATACGTTACCTTAACATTCGAACTATGCATAAACTTTTTGTACAGATTAGTCAATGTGTCCGTTAAGTATCTTTTCTGCTTTCTAATTTTGTTTCTAGTAATATATTCCTTTTTATCAGGTGCAATTCTAGTTACTGCATCATCGTCGAAAAAATCCAGAATAAGTTGTTCTGTCAAGTTTTCAGTCTTAGCTGTTTCATTTTCTTTTCTATCTCTTACTGTGAACATTTTTGTTTGTGTCAAGAGCTTATGTTTTCTAAATCTATCTTTTTCAGTCATAATCACATCAGAGAACTCTTTTTTTTCCTTCTTTCTTAAGCCCTTGTATCCTTCCCCGACACTTCTTGAAAGAATTTCACCAAATAATAGTTTCTTCTTAATTTCCTCGCGCTTTTCTGTGTTCACATTTTCTACCAAATGTTCAATCTTTTCTTCTGTCGATATTTTATCATTTTTCCTTCTTCTATGTGTTATTCTATAGAGCATTTTTCGAAGAGAGTCTTTCTGTTTTTTCAGTTTTTCTATTTCTAGTTTTAAGCTGCCGATTTTTTTTTTATTCCGGTAACGAAGCTTTCTTAAAAGAATATCCATTTGAGGACACCGCTGACAAGACATTGTGTTATCGGTTAAACAGTTAAGAGATGAAGCCCCATCCCCAGGTATGGGGCTTAGGGCTGTACGGGCGAGAGGATCTTGTTCAGTTGGGACTTCTTCTGTGTCACTATTTTGTGGAGAATTATCTAGTAATAGCTGTTGGACAACTTTTTCTTTCTTTTTTTTTTCATAATAACGTTTCGAATTAATTTTCCATGTTTTTCTCTGAGCTCTCAATTGTCTGGGTGTCATATCTTCTGCACTTTTAATTTTTTTCTGTTCTTTTCTTTTAAGGTATCTTGCTCTTTCTTTTGCTTTCAGTTCTGCATACTTTTCGGGATCTTTCTTAATTTCTGCATACTTTTTTTGTTTTTGTAATCGATCTCGCTCTCGTTTCTGGTCTAATGTTTGTTTCGTTCTCTTTGGCATTTCTAATTCTTAATAATCTGGAACAATACAGTACCTAAATGTAAGTGCTTATCCTTAGCAATCAAGAGTAATATAACAATATTAAAAATATACTCATAAGCTTGTTTTAAATAGAAAAAAAAATCCCAACGGGAAAAAATCTCACGATGCACTTAACAAACGTAACTAATTAAATATATTTATATTTGCACAATAAAAAATATTAATTAATTGTCTTGTAATATAATCTAATTGCCATCGTTTTGGCCTCATTACCATCGCTTAAAAAAACGACGGTAAACGAAGGCAGTGAGGAAGAAGGTGATGAGGTTTAAGAACTTTATTATTTTTTTCTTAAATAATATGAACATTATGAATTTCATGCATTTACTAAACTATTAAGGTACTTATTAAAATTAATAATTAGCAATAAAATGAACAAAATCTTTAATACTCACTCAACAATACGGGCGATAAGAAAGAGAACGTTTCCAAAATATTCACCAGCCGCGAAACTTTACACGTAAATATTTTTTTACCACAAACAAGCGTGCGCCCACTTTCACGTTTGCTGGCTGACTGAGACGTGCGCGGGGAAGCAAGCGATGGTGGCGTCGCATATAAAGTCATACGCTCACTACAACTTACATTTTCTTTCAAACCGATGGTAATCAGAAAAAATAAATGTTAAATATTTATAAATTAATTGTAATTTTATTACTAGGTTATTGTTATTTATTTTAGATGTAAACGTTGTATTTTTTAATGTAGTTTCTTATTTTAATTACTTTTTTATTTTCAGTATGTATATATTTTGGTAAAAAGCAAATGTATTTAGGAAATCAGTAAATGGACACCGAAGGAAATGATAATTAGTAAAGTTTTTTATTTATAATTTAATAATCGTGTTATTTTGATCTGTAAATGTTCAATGCATGTAAGCACAACTTAATTTTGATTGGTTGCCTATATGACAAATATAGATATTTCATTAATTTATAAAGATTTTTGATCTGGACATGTAATATGCACGAAAATTTATAAACACCCTCAAATGATTCGATTATATTGATCGCTTACAAATAACTCAACTCGAAAAGCAGTGACGTGTGTAAAAAGGTTTTATGTGCGTATGTGAGTAGTACTATTTTTAATTTGTTTGATTGTGGTTAGCTAGTTTATATTAGTCACTAATATTCCTACTGCTGAATTCGGTAATCGTAGTATGTTTTGGCACATAGATAGGTGCTCATTGCCTCCTTTTATTTTTTTGTTATTTTTTTTATTCGAGGTGGGTTTGCATTTGACTCTAAGTTAGAGGTGACAAGGACAAAGCTCCTCTTCTATTTAATAGTAAATACGTACCTGAAAATAAAAAAAAGAGTCTCAGCAGCCTTCTAAGGCCTCAATAATATTATGTAGGTGTAGAAAACAGTAGAAGTCTGCCTTGAAATTATTGCCAAACAAATATGAATGGTACCGTAGTTCTTATCAAGATTTCTGCGATAAAGATTCGATAGTTCCGACACGGTTCCTGTACTTTGTGTAATAGCTCAGTGCCGGTGATAGGATGTACCTTGAGGATGTTAGGTACCTACACATTTTCGGAAGGATGTTAGAAATCGCGGTTGGCACTTCCTCTCAAATTGGCAGTTAGGTGTACAGCCGTTATGTTTGTGTCTCTGCTAACTCACAGAATTTTGGGTACATTAGGCGATATCTCATTTCCTTTGTTTACGTCAAATGTAGAAAACGTGTTTGCAAGCCAGTTTATCTTTTCTCCTATCATTCCTAAAGAACTGCCTAAAATATGCAAAACAACCTGCGGGTGATTTAATAAAGTCCTTTTGAGGAAGAGTAGGAAAAGGAGCCAGGGCTCATTAAGACAACTGATAAAAAAAAGATCAAGAAATACTGTACTCTCGAATAAGTTATCAATACTGCAAAATTTTTACAAGAAGTGGAACAACTAAGTAGGACTTCTTCGTAAATGATGAGATACGTACCTACTTACAACATCTTGAACGTGCTAAATAAATAGACCTATTATAATACTTACTTATGTTGGTTGATACATTGAAGTAGATACTGCGATCACACATTACAAATTGCAACATTGTGTCATTATGGAATTTGAAGGGCTACATATCTAATTAGAACCGTTGATTAACTAGGGCACTAATTGAAGGAACTTCGAAATGCGAAGACCTTTCGTGACTAAGTTCATTATAACTAATGCAAATGTTTCCTTAGATGTACGATTGAAGGGAAACGATTTGTTTTAATTTTTTTATGTTTCGTTGCAGAATTATGCAGTTGAATGAACAGCAACAGAGATAATTACCAAAGAGATCGCCAAATAAAGTAGTCCTTATAGAAAGTTAGAGGTACATATTATAAAAAATGCCAGAGATAGGGCCGATGATGCGCGCACTCGAGCTGCAGAGGCTGATAGAGGACAAAGTGGCCGAATGGCGAGAAAGGTCAGCGAGGGTCGCCGGAGCAAGTGTAGCCGACGCTTATCAACAGCCACTCAACTTCAAACGACACACATATAGACGTAAGAACAACGCTGAAATAAACAGAATTATCGCAAAGTACTCGAAGCCCACTAAGAGAGCGGACGAACCCTATATGGTGCGCAACTCGCCTGATACTTCCCCAAAACGCCCACCGAGAGCTAAGAAGTTATCAAACCTAAAAGTGCTATCTAAAAGTGAGGACAATCTAACAAGCATAGGCGAGATGGAGGTTGAAACGGACCCAAAACAAGAAGCCAAACCTTACTTTACATTGTCCAAGTACAACACCAAAAGCTGCGAAGATGTCACAGCGTTTGTCGATGTACACCACAACGTGAAAAGTAAAAATTTTGAGCAAAACAGTATATTGAATGCCAAGACAATCGTACAGAATAGAAGACCGAAACTGCACAGCATCTGCGAGGGTGTTACGGACATTTCAGAGTTCTCAGACAGTGGCTTAGAATGTGATAGATCCATAGATAGATCCTTTGCTACATCCACCCCTCTATCAAAAAGAAAAACGTGTCCCAGTGGATCTGTGTTAACATTAAACTTTGAAAAGGTTACGAAGAAACCGAACAGTGTTAGTGAATTAAGAAAAGGTGTTTCTGAACCAAATATCCTTAGTGCTGATGCTAGTGAAAGTGGAAGTTCAAAGACTATTGATTTTAGAAAGCGCTGGAAAATGTTAAAGCCACCTTTCAAAAAAGGGGCTTTCGATTGTTTACTGTTATGGCGTGGGAAGAAACAAACTCCACCAACAGACAACAACAACCGGAGGTAAGTCGACAGATTTTTTGCTAAGTTGTGCTTTAATTTACCTAATAGAAGTTAAGTGGCAATGACATGCTTGATCCCTTTATTATGTGCGCAGTTAAAAATTGACTGCGCTAACCTTAACGCACAAGTAATACTTGGTGAAATCTTTTAACCTATTAACGTGCTTAATGTGCCCCATAAACAGTTATAATATCTATCAGGGTATTCGTTAAATCAAATCATGTATTATTAAACCTGTCAACAAATCATGAATATTGTTTGTATTTCTTCAAATGTGCATATCGGCGCCAGCATGCTTTCGTGAGATAACTTTATATGATTGTTTCCCCTTAAGTAATGCGTTACTGGTACGAACGGTTTCTAGATAACTGGCTCGGGTCGCTCGATCACAAGACATGTGCCAGCTGTTTATTATTGAAACGTGACACATAAAGACAGTTTCATTAAATCAAGTACTTAAACGTTAATGTTCGGGATGTCTTTCTAAGTAGCAGCCTAGTCTGGATTTGTCTGTCTTATAAAAGTAGTAGGCTAGCTCTCTATTATCTACATGTAAACTTAAATAATACTGGCAAAATGAGTACCTATACATATTATGATGCGTTGCGTTATGATACATATTTTTTTAATAAATTAGGTATTTCTCCTGTATCTAGAGTGCGTTTACAAACATACACAAACAACCAGAAAGGCCATACAATTATATTTTATTTTCCGTGCGAGAATCAAACCATCTACTCGATAAAGCCAATCAAAGTTCAAGCATTTATTTTAATTATACAACATACAATTTATAAAATCTTGGTTACGATAATCTTGGTGCTTCTTTAAATGAAAACGATGTAGCTTAGGTACTAGGCGAATATAAACAAAAATAGTAATAAAGATGTAAGTAATGGTAGTTAAGAGATGACCTTTCCCACTGACAGCGCCCGTTCACGAACATGACCCACGGAGCAGCACCATTTATCTCAACCATTTTGAAGGGAATCGAATTATCCAATACACGCGCCATCATCAGCGACACGTTTGAGTGAGCATGACAAAGCTCTCAACCGCCGTACTCATTACGTTCTACACATAATCCTACTACTATTATAAAGGCGAAAGTTTGTATGTATGGATGGATGTTTGTTACTCTTTCACGCTTAAACGGCTGAATGGATCTGGATGAAATTTGGCACAAAGATAGATTATAGTCTGGAATAACACATAGGCTACTTTTTATCCCGGGAAAATGTACGGTACCCGTAGGATAACACATCAACTGTGACGCGGACGAAGTCGCGGGCAGAAGCTAGTATCTTAATAAATAAATGGCTCCATGATTCTGACAATTACAAAATTGAAATAAATGATACTATATTAATTGCACAGCCACTGCACCAACCGTGTCGTCTTAAATTATCAAACTATGATTCTGCTTCATCGTGAAAATGGCAATCTAAATTAAGACAGCCTTGAACTGAGCTACGAGTTTACCTTTAAATATTATTTAATCAATGGAAAGAAGATCAACACCCCAATTGCGTATCTTACTTAATCATCTTTTTTCTAAATGTAGTACCTAATAATCACCAAATAAAAAAGATATCCTGGCACTTCACCGTTTAGAGAATATTTCAATAACATACATACCAACACGCCTGTATTTCACGAAAGGTTAGCAGAGGTGTACCAATATACACCTACAGTTCGCCGGTATGTTTAAGTCCCTTAGAATAGGAAGCGAGCCTATTGTCATAAACTGGGCACAAATCCTAATTCCGAGTTGCTACTAAAAACCTAATAACACTGCTTGATCTGGGAATCGAACCCAAGACCTCTAGTGTAGCTGTCGCACTTAGGACTACTAGGCTAACGAGGCTGTTCAATTAATAAATAAACACCAATGATGTAGGTACATTGACTACTACCTAGTTGATCATCATTTGCACGGTAAGCCAGTCTTTGGGGAGTTGGACCTATACCAGCATCTCTTATTTAACAGGACTATTTTATATGAATAAAAAAAAAAGTTTTGGTTGGTTGGTTAATGCTACCCTAAAAAACGATATCAATATACCCACTTATCTATTTTAGAACCATTAAAGCAGTAAAAGGATATTGATAGTTAGTTACTGTTGCAGCAAGAATCCACTTTATTTCATTGTTTAATGCACTTATGAAATTTCAGTAAAATTGTGTAGATACTATTGCGAATAATTTCACTGTACTGGTAAAGTATAATACCGTAAGCGTGCCTATCATGTAGAAGTTTTACACCATTTAATAAATAAATCGATAATCGATTTATTTCAGCCTTTCAGTCTTTATTACTTGACTAAAAAAATAATGTGGCTAGTTACTAAAATTAAAGTTTATTTTCTAATTCGGTATTACCAGATTTTGTCGACAGGATTTGCCTAAATGAATTAAATTTTGCAAATAAAATGCTTATATAAAAAATGAATCATCGTTATTTATTGATCATTCATTAATAATAGACAAGGTACGGCGGATATTAAACTTAATAAAAAAATCGACACGCATTACTAGCGCCTCTGTCGAAAAACGGAAGAAACAATGGACGCTGAAACAATACTAGTTTCAACCAAACTCGCCAGATGTCGCTGTCAGTCTCCAATCTATTGGGTTTCCCGTGAGAAACGCGAACAATGTAAAACATAACTGAATGTACTTTAAAAAGCAAAATAGAATTTACCTATTTACGAAGAACTAAAAAAAAACCATTCTTTGTGTAAGGGGGAACCCCTCGTCCCTAGTTATTTCAGTTGAAATAAATACTGAATATTTGCACCTGTTGAATGAAATCCTTGATTCCTTTATAATTTTTTAAAACAGTAATTTTTTATTTTTTATTGGGATGGAATATTTTCTTTAAGCAGTACGGCCTTGGTGTATGTATTTTTCATGGAAAATTTAAAACATCATTATCTAAAACACATGGCATGGTTGGTGAGTAACCCCGGCCTTGGGTTTGGTCATCCACACAATTGTGAACAGGTACTTCGTGTACATAGCCGCGACCGCGAGGTTGTGTAACATCGATGTGCGCTCAAGTAGCAACTATTGTTTGTTATTATAGCATTTCCTATGTTACTGTGTCAATCGGATATAAGATCTCGGTTGAATTGAACGTAGAATTTTGACAATGGAGGCTTGTCTCAAAAAATAAGAACGGTTTGAGGCTACCTGGAATTCCGGATAGTGTGATGTGGTATCACAATGCCTGACCTCGGTATGGCCTGAATATCCATCAGCTAATATTTAAACATAACATACCATCACGCCTGTATTCCCCGAAGAATTAGGCAGAGGTGTACCAATGTACACTCACAGTTCGCCTGTATGTTTAGGTCTCACGTAATAGGGGGCGAGCCTATTGCCATTAACCGGGCACAAGTCCTTATTCCTAACTGCTACTAAGTATTTCTAAGAATATCTAAACAATAAAACAAAATTGCATTTCAAACATATTTTTCCAAAGAAGCTGCATGCGGCTAGATTGAAATTCGACCCTAATTCACCCTAATATAGTTGGGAAAAGGCTAGGCAGATGGATATGTATATTTCGCCGGAGAGGCGAAATTTGGTAAAATTCCGAATCTATCGAATTAAAGATCCGTTATTATTAAGTTCTTCGGAATATTTTGCCACTAAATAAAATGTTATTTATTTAATCTCGTAGATGGAAGAGAGTCGAGAAACATAAACTTTATGGGATGTAGTAATATTATTTTTTATTTTATTATTCAAACAACATAAACAACCTATTAAGTAGGCATCATTAAATAAGTAGTAAAACTAAACCCCTCTACAGCATACCTACTTGTGAACAGTTTGAGGTTGCACTGAAGCGGTCCGTCATAGCTGCTTTGTTAAAAAATAATTCAATTAAAATGCATAACGGTAAATGTGAACTAGCAACAGATGCATTTAATAAATGTGCGGAATGTTCGTCTCACGCGAACGCGCTCGCACATTCTCACCAGCATCTTGATAAACATCTTATTTACCAAGAAAGAATCATTGTACTGGGTACTTACTACATGACTATGTTCTTTGTCCAACTATTTACCACACACTTTATCGTTAAAAGCAGATTATTTAGTGATACAGAAGACGGACAATTTATTTCCATCTAGCTAGGTATTACCCCGTGACTTTACCCGCGTCAAGTTTTCTTTGATTACTGCTTCTATGGGTCTTAGCGTAATGTTATATAGCTTATAACCTTCTCCAATAAACGGGCTACAGGTTTTAGGTTCGATTCCCAGGTCGAGCAGTGTTTTCTATGAAATTCTCAGTAGCACCTCGGAGTTAGGATTTGTTCCCGGTTAATGGCAATTAGGCTCGCCCCCTATTACATGGGACCTAAACATACCGGCGGACTGTGGGTGTACATTGGTACACCTCTGCCTAACCCGTCTGGGAATACAGGCGTGATGGTATGTCGTGTTCCTTTGATTAACGCGTTCAAACAAACTCTTCAGGATTTTTTATATCAGTACGTAATAGATAAACCGACGACTTCTTCTTAGAACTGGCTATATCCAGGGATGGCGAACCTTTATCGGAGGACGTGCCATTTTTCATTAAAAAAAATATAGATAATATACCTACCTATGACGAGCCATCAAAGAATCTTGATTTAGCCATTTAATGGAGAAAAATAAAACTAGATGCTAAATATTTACTCTTTGTTTGCAACTAGTTTGTACAAGAATCGCAATGATTACTATTCTATGTTTGTCTGAATAAAAGGTTAGTGTGATTTCTGGTTTTGCAAATTATTTTTAACCCCCGACGCAAAAAGAGGGGTGGTCTGTCTGTCTGTCTGTCTGTGGCATCATAGCTGCCGAACGGATGAAGCGATTAAATTTAGTTTTTTTTTTGTATTAAAGGTGACCTATGTGCGAGTGTTCTTAGACATGTTTGATGAAAATCGGTTGAGCCGTTTAAAAGTTGTGGGGGTGAAAGTAGGGAAGAAAAACCGAATGTCTGTAAATATACTCGAGTGGGGTCTCAAACTTAACAAAATCGACATTATAATAAGTAGGTTCCTATAAAAAGTATAAAATAAAAAATTAAATTAAAAATTTAAAAAACCTCCAACACAAAAACCTAAGTTCCCTTTAAAAAGTAAAAAAAAATAACAAAAAAAATACGTCACGTTGGGGGACCGCTCAGGACGATCGTATCCTAAATGCAACATCGGTTTTTGTGTTGGGGGTTTTTTAAATTTTTAATTTTCTATCAAATACATTTGTCAAATATCGGCGTGCGCGAATTATTTTGTCGCGTGTCATTGGTTCGCCATCCCTAGGCTAGTCCATTAGATACTTGGAAATTGCGGGAACTCTACTAGTTATACTGGCTCGATAAATGTTTGCTTTACGGTTTGATAACAGGGTGCAAGTTGTTATATTGATCACTTTTTCTGTCCAACCAACAAATAGTCGGACGGAAAGACACAAGTATGCAGTTTGCCCTTGCGAGTTTAACGAAGTCATTAATGGGTCCGTTCCGCTCGCGGTGGAAACCGGGCTTTAAGGTTTTATTACGGTTTGAGAAATTTATTAAATTCAAAAAGAATTCAATTATTCACTTCTATGAGGAAAAACATAATAATTAAGATAAAATAAGCGACGGTTTTGCTTGGTAATTAACTGAAGTTATAAAAACGACCAAAGTTTACAAATTATACAAATGGTGCTTTAACAGCTTTTTAAAAGTTGTAAGTGTTTTCGATTCCTTGATTCCTTTAGGTAAAGAATTAGGTTATTATACTTATATATTATGTAGATAAGTGTATGTCGAGAAACACAATTTATAAACTATCATTAGGTATTTTATTTAATGTAAAGAAAAATACTAGGAAAATCAATTTCAAATAAATAATAAAATACCTACCACAAATTAAAACAAATTGTGTATGAACACACAATTTCCGTAATGAGTTTGGTAGATTAGGGAATTCTACAATAAATCATCATTCCATAAATATATCATGTAATTATTCCATAATAGCGAACTGCCCGCGACTTCGTCCGCGTAGTTTATTTCACTCGTGTTAAGTAACGTCTTTGGTTACTGCTCCGGTCCCGTGGGCCGTAGCGTGATGTTATGTAGCCTATGTTACTCAGGAATAATGCAGCTATCTATTGGTGAAAAAATGATTCAAATCGGTCCAGTAGTTTCGGAGCCTACTCGATACAAACAAACAAACACATATTTCCTCCTTATCCTACTTCCTACTACTATTATAAAGGCGAAAGTTTGTATGTATGGATGGATGTTTGTTACTCTTTCACGCTTAAACGGCTGAATGGATCTGGATGAAATTTGGCACAAAGATAGATTATAGTCTGGAATAACACATAGGCTACTTTTTATCCCGGGAAAATGTACGGTACCCGTAGGATAACACATCAACTGTGACGCGGACGAAGTCGCGGGCAGAAGCTAGTAATACATATTAGTATAGATTGCATTGCAATTTATTTGCTTCTTTGAACACAACATAGCTATCTCACAATTTTGAGATCATCAATTCATTTAAAAACTCATGACCAATGCTAATTGCGTACGTAGGCATCTACTTTAGCCTAATAAGTTCCGTAAGGCTCAATTGACACCGCCGCGGAATGGAAGCGAGTTTTTGCAACGAAATTGTATATAGCATAATGAACTTTATGTCAAAACATACAATCTAAATAGGTACGAACCAAAAGACGGTCTTTCGGGGAATTCTTGCGCATTTTAGAGAATTCCCCTAGCTATTTATGATATGTACAAGTTCGTTGCAAAAAGTAGTTTCCAATCCATTTAGCGGCGGTGTAAATTGAGCCTAACTGTTCCAAGAAAACAGCGTACGGTCACTCGCCGGAACAACAATACCAGCAATTCTGCCAAATGCAAATTATCTGCCTACACGGACTGCACATACATACGTCGCTAACTGCTCGGATGACGATAATATACCGTCTCATTGTTAGGTTATTGACATACATTATGTATTATTACTTCTATTATTTGCTGATCCACAACGTAAGAATATAGCATTAGACTGGACAGGCAGCACTGCAGTGAACAGTAAGATTATAGGTTGCACAGTTATTATAATACTGCAGGCAAATAAAGAGCTGCTGCTGCAAATAAAGAGGACTTATATTATATTTAACTTACTCGTTAGCTTAGTGGCCCTATGCGCGACTGCGCTACAGGTCTTGAGTTCAATTACCAGGTTTTGCAAAGTGCTGTTGGGTTTTTCTATCAAATTCACAGTAGCAGCTCGGAGTTAGGATTTGTTCCGGGTTTATGGCAATAGGCTCGCCTCCTATTAGCGAACTGTGAGTGTACAGTGATACACCTCTGCCTAACCCTTCGGGGAATACAGGAGTAATGGTGTGGGATATGAATAATAAATGTAGCAGAAAAAAAAACTTTTTTTTTCTGCGTTTATTTTAATTCCAAGATAGATTCTAATGGGTATTTAATTACTAAAATTATTGTCTCATAGGCACATGACAATGAATGTGTTCTTCAACACTTCGTGACCGTAATTTGTCAATATAATGACTTGACATTTTTTTTTTACAGCTGCAAGTATATCTTGTAATGTTCTAGCAAACTACTACCTACACAAAACTATCAAATGCGACCAAGAGTGGTGGGTGATCTTGGTCGCATTTGATTAGTTATCAAATGTTGTTTGAATTTGAATAAATTATTATTCCATTATAAACGCGAAAGGGCGACCTAATACTATTCACTCACTTTACTATGGACAAATGACGACAGTTTGATACGATTGCCTGAGGTAACATTTAGTGAAAGGACTTGTTTTCCTTAGCTGCAGTATTTGTGATTCGATGAGGAGCTGGGGCCAGTTTTCCATTCAATTAAAATATTTGTAACTTGCTCTCAACTCGCAACCAAGAAGATACAAGGGACCAATTCAGTAAAAAAATTGGTTAATAATTCGTATCTATGAACAGACGAAAACTGATTTCGACTTAATAATCTCAAATATGTTGTTTTTCTGCTTGACAATTTTAAGCTCACACCAGTCTAGAATATTTCAGATACCTTATTGCAATTTGACAGTCAGCTAATCCAGAGGTTTTGCCAAATATGTAAGAACAGGCTACTTCAGAAAATCATTAATATGCACCTATCTAGATAGTAAGTGACGACATGCTATGAATGGCAATGACACTTACTCTAACTACCAGTGCTGAAAAAGTGACTAAGCGACTCGTAAAGACATTTCATAAGATTAATGCTTTTGCAAGAAAGGCAAACAAAAAGCGATCGGTACTAATAAAAATACTAAGTATAGTGGTCGGTATTTTGGACTAAACAATTGAATTAATGCTAATGAAAATGCGGGTTTTCTGATATAGTGTTCCCCAGTGCGCTAATTGAATGCCTGCAAGACATGTTAAATCAAGTGTTAGGTAATTTACCTGCCACTAACTTTTAATAACTCTATTGTTGTAAGGGTTTTATTCTAACGTAGTAATTAAAAGCAAAAACTGGATTAGGAAAATCCTCCATCCAGTTACGCTAAAGTGTTATGGCGTTACTAATATTTTTTGCGTAGTTCCGTACCCATGATTCCTGAGCTAATATTCCACATAATTATTTTATTCACCAGTTGGTACACCATAACATTAATTACTATAATTTAATATTATTTAATTACAATTTTTGACCATATATTTTTCTTATGAGGTGTTTTTCAACATTCCCTAAAAACAATAGTTGACGTGAGAATTAAACGTACAACGCACTAGCTGTTTAACAATTGACCCTAGAAAAAATGGTTTCCATATAACAGCCTTGGAACTCTAAAAAACTGGAGTAGGTAAACCTCCAACAAACAAAGCTTACGGCATTGCAATTCAGACAGGCAGTCGCTGACGCCTCGCGCTGTCCGCAGCCTGAAAAATCGTCACACGCGCCAAATAGAAACTTTTAATTACAGTGAAGCATTTATTTTTTGAATTATTATAATTATTTTTCATATAAAACTGTGGTTATCTAAAGATACAATTGATAAATTCAAAGTGATAAAAACTATAGAAGTGGCTAGTTTAAGTGAAAATGCATTCGAAAAATTTTGAAGATCCGTGGACATTCGTGTACAGGAAGTTGCAAGAAAGGGAAATAATCAGTAGAAAAAAGTAAGATTGAAGTATTAAATTATTATATTTTACTTAATTATTTTAAACTTAATCAGATTTGGTCAATGATAATTGTCATGTTTAAAATCACAACCAGGAAAAAAACAGTTTAAATAGTGATCCCAATAAATTTTGATTTGTTTATCCTGTGTTTGCATGGATGAAGTTTTATTCTCGTCGTTAGATATTATTTTTTGCACTAGATACCACCTATGTATAATTTTAAAGGACAGGTGGAAGACTACCTCTTTCCTCCTGTTCGAGTTCGGGAAAATTTATAAAATTAGTCTGACATTTAGTTACCTATTCTAAAATTTTCAGTATATTATTTTCAAATAAGCACAGTGACGGAGAAGAACAAAAAAATAATAGTTTCTTGTATCTTCTATCTGAAACGATTAAATAATCTGCATAAGTGGAGGACAGTTATTTACAGTTAGCACTGCTAGCGAGAAAAGTCCTTTGTGAGAGGTCGACAATGTTATTTAATTAGGTGCAGGCGAGGATAATGAACACAAAATAAAGGAATAAAATTATCTTGCAATTCTCAAGACATTTTAAACGTTGGAGTGAGTAATTAGGTACAATTTAATCCACACAATTAGCATTTATAGTCTCAATCTCAACACTAAGTAAAAACAGAGCTTGATGATTACAATATAATTGTCATCGCTTTTTTCGGACTTCAAGCTTGTTATTGGTCATCACTGATCTCAAAAAGATCTAGATATTTTGCGTACATGTTTGCCATGGCCTTAACCTTTCTACAGCCCGCAAAAACATAATGTTATGGTTTTTGGCTCCATGCCTGCCTCGTCGCGCCCCTCGATCGATCGAAAGCCCAACCCATTCTTCGCCGTAGTTTTGCAGATGTAGCAACATTTTAATTTTATTATCTACATGCTACATAAGATTAAACACACATTATTATCATGAGACAGACACCGATGACATCCCGTATGAGTAATGAAGTGCAAACAAATGCTTTTGAACAGCGTTGCACAACAAACAAGACGGGGCGCTGATTTTTTAAATAAGATTTTGCGTAGGGTGTCTGTTTATGACCTGAGATAGCCATGATAATGCCATCTATGTCTTTGCGGGGAGTATTCAAATACGAATTAACAAGATTTTTTACACATGTCGTTTCCGACAATATAAACCGGAATCTTTATTTTTACACAATTTTTTCTGGAAATCTTAAAAAAAGAAGTTCGATAATTTTGAATCTTTAAAACTCTGACTTGAGCCAGTAGAAGAGTGGATCATCAAATATGTAATCCGAAATCTTACCAACATAATTTGGCCCTCTAGTCAATCAGAGAACAAAAAAATGGACCTTAAAAGCTCTTTTTTTTCGTTAACCGTCTCGTTAGCCTAGTGGCGACTGCTACGCTAGAGGCCCTGCGTTCGATTCTCAGGTCGAGCAAAAAGTGTTAATGGGTTTTTCTGTGAAATACTCAGTAGCAGCTCGGAGTTAGGATTTGTGCCCAGTTAATGGCAATAGGCCCCCCATTATATGGGACCTAAATATTCCGGCGAACTGTGGGTGTACATTGGTACAACTCTACCTAACCCTTTGGGGCGTACAGGCGTGATGGTATGCATTTTTTCGATTTGCGTCCACCAAGAAGTTGTTTTAATGTCTGGTGAATGATGACCAGACATTAAAACAACTTCTAGGTGGTCTAGATCATGAGATCTAGGGACAATACTCTGGTCCATTGAAAAAGCTACCTCCACCAACCTGGTTACCTAGATGGTGTACATTCACGGTACTTTTTTTTACGCCACACTTAACCCTCCAAGTCTAGAAAATATGAGCCCTATTAGGCTTAAGAAATTCACAGTTACTCTAAAGTCGGGATACCCGAGGCTCTGTCTGCAGTAGCACTGCGTGATGCATACCTCAATGGTAATCACTAACCACAAGGACACGCTTTACAATCAAAATTTTCGGAAAAAGTTTCTGTTATATAGAACAGAAAAAATATATAATTCATATAAGTACGGATAAAATTGTACTCAAATTCTGCATAGGTTGGGAGAATTTTGACTAACCCAAAATTGTATGACGTTATTTCAATGCATCACAATATTGTGGTCGTCCGTCATTATGTAGAATTTCCTTACCTACATATTTATGTTTCAGTTGAAATGAACTACGTAATTAATCCCCATTAGTCATAATCAACCGTGTATTACGAGTATAAAGTTACAATGCTTTTACAATTAGCAGAAATATTGTAATCCTATCTACTATTTAATATAAACTAACATAGGTTTACATAATTTTGTAGAACGATCTAGAGCTAATTTTTTACTTAGGAAAACTATCTTTTCTTTGCCTTGTGCGTTCTAAACAAAAGTTAACGCTTAAAATAGTTACTCGTAAGTAACACAAGCGTATTGGAGTTCGTGGACCGTAAAGCCTGTGGCAGAGCCTCCCTTTAACCTTGAGCTTGAACACGACCTCGCGGGGGCTCAGTATTTGGCCGAACTTTGAGTCATTCTCAGTTTGCTTAGATACCACTATCAGACGTTAACTGGAGTGATAATGTTCTTGTCTTCGCTAATAAGAATATTATGAGATGAACATTGAGAATTAGTGAACGATCGTGAATATATCCTACTTAGTTTGCCAGTTTGATATAATGAATTACGCCTACAAGTAACAGATATGGTTAGGCAACTAGCGAGTAGCGGTGCATTGGCTGTTTGTTTTATAATGCAGTCATGCTCGCAGTTTCCTCTGTTTGCTTTGCGTCCCTTATATATTTAATATAAGACTTATGTGACAAAGGTACTGTAGAGGCTTTGCTTGAATTAGTCTATACAACTTCATTATAATACTTTATGATATGCCGCTTTATTATAGTTATGGAAGAAAGTAGTAGTCAGTCCGATCGGAGACCGGCTTTCAGTAGTCAACAGTATAGAATAAAATATAAAATATATATGAATAACTTAATAAACGAATGTTAAAGAACGTCAATAACGTCTTTAAATAAGTACCTAGCTTTTTGGTCCCTCCACCGCCTCAAGCGTTACAGTACACAGGTTAATTAGAAGAAGGAGAACAAAGAGGCTATATGGCTAGGGCTGAGCCCTATTGGCTAGGAAGTTCTTGGTTGGTCTACTAGTTACTAAAAACAATAGCTTTGATATTTAGGCATTAATATTATTTTGGTATTTTAGATTTAGGTATCTACTCAGTCATAATAAGTAATTTCCAAATCATAATATGCTGATGCATCAATTGACGTCATATTGAGCAACGCAATCGCTTTACCTCGTCACGTAGCAGCGGTTAACAAAAACTTTATACCTTTCCATATTGATCAAAGTACCTTTTTCTACAAACCGTGCGGCAACGACACGCAAACCTTGGATTGTTCAACAATAACCAATAGGAAATTATCTAATGACTAGCGAACTGCCCACGACTTCGTCCGCGTTGCTTATTTAACCCGCCATAAGTTACGTCTTTGGTTAATGCTCCGCTCCCGTGGGTCGTTGCGTGATGTTATATAGCCTATGTTATTCGGGAATAATGTAGCTATCTATTGGTGTAAAAATGATTAAAATCGGTCCAGTAGTTTCGGAGCCTTGTCGTTACAAACAAACAAATCTTACCTCTTTATAATATCAGTATAAAAGATTTATGTCAGATGATCATTGTCTTGTGAAAAGGAGGCCTGAGTAATAGGAAGATTAGTGCCACTATGGTCGGCCTTGTAAAAATTATCCTTACAAAAAACCCATTATTTTATAGTAGCTGATGTTGAAGACAAAACTGCTAACAATTTTATCTGCTAAATTTATAGGATTTTAAATACAAAAGTACCTAGGGGGTTAGATGATAGATTTTGTCCACGTATGTCTACCTTCTTATTTCAGGACTGTTCAAATGACTTCAGTGATACAGAATGATCCATTATCCTTTACTTTCAGTGGCCATGATGTTAAAATAACTTCACGATACCTATACAGTCTACGGTGGACAGAATCATTGTCTAAATGTTTACAGATTGATTGTGTGACATTACAAAAGCACGTGTGCTAATGCAGAGCATTTAGTTTGCACATTACCGTGACACGGAGTGCGGTGTGCGGAGAACGTTCGTTCGCCTGTTCACAGCGTTCATAGCCACCTTGAAATGTCTTGAATTACGTCAGCCTGGCCCGGTAACTGAAACCAAAACAAACTGAGGCCGGAGACGCGTTTACTCCAAATAATTTGTATACTCGTGTAAACTAACAATACCTAATTGCCTGAATATTCTTCGTAAAAGTCAATGTGAAATTATTTGCGTCTGTGTCACTGAACTCTTGAAGTGTATTGATGTTGGAGCCGGTTGCTCTCGAACCGCGGCTGTGAATAACGTTATTTCCGGATCCAATCTAAGTCTCGAGTTTACTGGTACTGTTTACGTCATTTTCTTCCAGACCATATGACCGGCTTAGTTTTGTGATTCATTGTGTGTATCTATCGATGACCGTGGGTATCTGCATATTATTTTAGTCTGAGTTGCTGGCCGGTCGTCTTTGTTTGTACTTTTTTTAAATAATCGTCGGAAATATTGTGATTGGTGTTTAATATTTTTTTCTTATCATAATGGATGAAGAATCTATGTGGAAAGGTTTTTACGAAAAATTGCAGCAACAGAAATCTATTGAAGAACAAGTGCACGATAACAGGTGATTTTTATTGGTTTACATATTTTTATGTTTAACTGACACTAGGTATTTGTGTAATTTGATTTTTCGTGGATTTAAGATTGCAGATAAAAAGGTATTTTATATTATTATTAAACATACCTACATTTAAAACGTATAACATATCTGGTGAAAAGTTAGGGTTATCAGTAGTTACTGCCGGGGCTGCGGGTTAAAAAAAAAACAGTATTTACTGAAACAATGATCCAAGATGATCACAAAGCACGTCCATAAATATTAGCGAAACAAGTAGGTAGATACTTTGGTAGCACAAAAACGTGGCTGTCTTGTTGCAGTCGCAGACTAACGCAATGCCATCTAGGGATTACATTTTGTAATAGTAAATCATCAAAAACATAAATGTAAAAATTTGAGCCAAGTTCAGTTTTAAGAATATGCGTGGTTGTGGACTTCGCCGACAAAAGAATTGAGACCTAAATGGGTAGGTTAACCTAAACTAGCCGAGTCAGATTTTATGCTTCAATGTTATCCTAAGATATCTGCTTTGTGTATTCTCATTTTCACATGGATGTTTTTGACTAGCTGTGCCCCGCGGTTTCACCCGCGTTACGTTAGGTTTTTGGTTACTGATCTGTTCCCGTGGCTCATAGCGCGATGTTATGTAGCCTATAATCTGTTATTCTGAGGTATAAGGTACGGATTGTCTCGCAGAGTCATTATTTTGGTGCGAAGTTATTTTAAAACTGTGATATCTCCTAAGATACTCATTGAAATTAAATGATGTAAAGGGCAATTTTATTCAAAATTAAACACTTGTGATGAATAACGTATTTATGTTGATAAGGATTAATACTATGTTCATAAAAACACCTTCGCAAATAATGCATTATTTTAAAACAAATTTTCTGGACATAAAAATGGCTATAGTGAGTCAACCTTAAAAGTTAAGCATGTACTACAGCGGACTTTTTTTTGGAATTATTTAAGAGAAACAATTCTCTCATACATTATTTTCAAGTAATTTTAACCGTTTACGCAGCGCACGCAGCGAAAGCCCTCAAAACGTTTCCCCGTTCCCCCGTTTTTGCCACATTTTCACTGATTACTCAGCTCCAATTGGTCGTAGCGTGATGTTATATAGCCTATAACCTTCCTCGATAAATGGGCTATCCAACACAAAAAGATTTTTTCAAATCGGACCGGTAGTTCCTGAGATTAGCGCGAACAAACAAACAAACAAACTCTTCAGCTTTATAATATTAGTATAGATACCCAGCTGGATGCCAAATGTCAAATTTCTAGGTCACCTGTGGAAGTGACAAAAATACCAATTTTAAGACGTTAATATCTCAATAACCGTTTGAGGTACATATTTAAGGTTTTAATTAATCTCCCTTAGATTAAATGAAACCTTAAGTATTTATATTTATATGTTTTAATACTTAACCAAATTTCGTGTGTTCATGTTAAATAAATTTTGAGTTATTAAGGAGTCAAAAGTGGCTCCAAATAGTTCGTGAAATATACACACGGCAGCTGCGTCGCCAGTTCCTTTTTGGGTTGAACTTGGCTTGACACGCTGCCGCACGCTGTCCGGCAGTGTTATTTACGAACTACAGATAAATACTTTGAAATGAAATGAAATGAAATGAAATGAAATGAAATGAAATGAAATGAAATGAAATGAAATGAAATGAAATGAAATGAAATGAAATGAAATGAAATGAAATGAAATGAAACGAAAATCTTTATTTGTAGACATAGGTTGTACAATGATGTTACAAATAAATAGCAATAGCGGGTAGTGGGTAGCGGGTAGCGGTTTATAGCAATCGGCTCCCCCACTTACACGTGGGGCGTAAACATAATTGCCGAAATATGTGTATTGCCTATCCTTCGCAAAAATCGTGATGTGTTCGAATTGTTTTAAGTCAAGCATTCAGAAGTGTAGCGTGTAACGAAACGTTTTTGTAGCTGACTGTTTTGCTTCTGTCAAATGTCCTATGATAATGTCAAACTTGACTTGTCAAAGTCAGTCGAAAGTCGTAAATTAATAAGAAAACCGATGTGACATAGAATTAAATAATCAGTGCGGATTTGGTGGGCTGGTGCCATACAATAGTATTAAAAAATTCAAAGTGCCTAATTCGTCTTCCATATTTACAACTTTGTTATATAAACATTAGACCGCTGAGGTTAGTGATAAAACTTAAAGGCGACATTGAGATAATACATTGTATTCACAGTACTATCAGCTTTAAATATGGAATTTTTTCGTGCCGGTCTTCGGAGAAATGTAATAGCCTGTGGAATACAGTATAGGCAATTGCATTTACTAAAAGATAAAGCCTTCATTGAGGGCAAATGGGTAGCTGCAAAAGGTGGGGTAACGTTCGATGTATTCAACCCTGCCGATGACAAAGTTGTAGGAAAGGTGCCGGATATGGGGCTTGACGATACTACTAAAGCTATTAACTCTGCTGCTACGGCTTTTAATAATTGGAAGAATATTACAGCGAAAGACCGCTCAAGGCTGATAAGAGAATGGTATGAGGTTGTTGAAGCGCATACTAATGATTTAGCAAAAATTGTGACTGCTGAGAGTGGAAAACCAATAGCTGAAGCTATAGGTGAAGTTGCATATGGTAATTCATTCCTAGAGTGGTTTGCAGATTGTGCCCGTCATATAAACGGAGAAGTCATATCAAGTCCATGGCCCAACAAACATGTTATGATTACACGACAGCCCCTTGGTGTAGTATCCGTTATTACTCCATGGAACTTTCCTTTTGCTATGATAACCAGGAAAGTAGGGGCTCTGTTGGCTGCTGGTTGCACTTGTGTCATCAAACCATCTGAAGATACCCCTCTGTCAGCTCTTGCTGCTGTTGCACTGGCAGAAAAGGCTGGGATACCTAAAGGAGTGATCAATGTTGTTACATGTAGCAGGAAAAATGCCGCTATTGTTGGGAAAGAATTATGTGAACATCCTAACGTTGGATGTATTTCCTTTACTGGATCTACTAATGTTGGGAAATTGCTGTATGGACTTGCAGCTAAAGGTGTAAAAAGGGTTGCCCTTGAGCTTGGAGGAAATGCACCCTTCATTGTTTTCCCAAGTGCCAACATTGAACATGCATTGGATCAAGCCATGCTTGCAAAGTTCAGGAACAATGGACAAGCATGTATTGGAGCTAACAGATTCCTAATACATGAAGATGTGTATAACAAATTTATTGAAGGTTTTAAACAACGCATTTCATCCAAATGTATTTTAGGACCTGGCACAAAGCAAGGAGTAACATGTGGCCCACTAATTAATCGAGAGCAAACAAAGAAGGTTACCGGCTTAGTACATGATGCAGTACTAAAAGGTGCAAGAGCTTTAATTGGTGGCAAGATTGCTGAAAGTCTTGGCAACAAATTCTTTGAGTCCACGCTGTTAGTCAACGTGACACCTAGCATGAAGTTATATAATGAAGAAGTCTTTGGCCCAGTTGCAGCCGTTGTAAAGATTAAAAGCGAGAAAGAAGCTTTAAGTATTGCTAACAGTACCAAGAGTGGTCTAGCTGCATATGTTTTTACTAAGGACCTTGGACAAGCATTTAGAATGTCAAGAGACCTTGAATTTGGAATGGTTGCCATTAATGATGGTGTACTGTCTGCTGCAGAGCCACCATTTGGAGGTGTTAAGGAGTCAGGCATTGGTAGGGAGGGCAGCATGCATGGGGTTGAAGAATACACTGATATTAAATATACTCTGATGTCTGGGTTAGAACAATGAAAAATTGCAGGTAAACATGAGAAAAAAGTAAACAAAAGTAATCTTCAAATTTTAATATATGCACATTATTAAATTGAAAAGTTTCTACAGATATAGTAGAAATTAGAATGAATTTAAAAGAAGCTTGTGAAAATACCACCAGACTAAATTGATCTAATTTGCTGATATCATTTCAAAATAATTCTTACAAAGCATATCAAGTTTTTCTTATAAATAGTGAATCTTAAAAATTACTGAGGGAATACCTATTTCGGGTATTTTATCTATAGGTTTGGAAGTAAATAACCTGCTATAACTATTGTTTTCTATTTATAGTAATCAATAAATAGTTCTTTTTTTTCATAACGTAAATCCTAACATTAGTTTATAAGTTGTTTGGATATGTTTACAATAGAAGATTTTTATTTATTTATTAATAGTAATGTTGAATTGAATACATATCTGTCTATTCAGTGCCATATTGAATAATATAAATTAATACTGGTTATTTTAAGATAGTTATAAAAAATGCATTTACGTATTGGCAAACTGTAATAAATGAATACTGTAATATTACATTATGAATATTTTGTTCTTTTGACATCTGGGTAGAATTAGGTTAATAGTTTTAGGATTAGTTTAGCCATTACTGTTATTGAGCTGATTTTGTTTTTGTAATTTTTTGAGAGAGTGATTTAAGTATGCTGTTCCCCTTTTTTAAATGTTATTGTTACTTTTATATTTTGTTTTATTTATGAAAGTTGTTGTTATTAAAATATACTTTTACAATATTTATGTTGTCTATTCCTAAATTAAAAAGACAATGCTGATATAACTGGACAAATAAATAAATGTTTAGAATAGGCCTAAGCTTGTCAATCATTCCAGAATGTAGTAAAACGAGACAATAAATTGTATTTATAGTAATTTTAATTGAATAAAAACGTATTAATCTCTAACTTGTGTTGCTTTTCTTTCAAAAGCCTCTCTAATTACATCTGAAAAAAAAAAACGAAAAAAAGAAAAAAAGTTTTTTTTTTGCAAAGGATCTATGAAGAAATTAAGATAATCTACGCAACATAATAAATAAATAATAAATATCTTGGGACAACTCACACACGGCTATCTGAACCCAAGCTAAGCAGAGCTTGTGTTATGGTAACCAGACAACTGATATACATACTTATATAATTTATAAATACATACATATTATAGATAAATCACACCCAGACACAGAACAAACAATCATGCTCATCACACAAAGTTAGTCCTGGGTGGGAATCGAACCCACGACCTCCGGCTTAGCAGTCAGGGCCACTAACCACTAGACCGACAGGCCCGTCGCAACATAAAAACATAAAAACGTAGGTACGCAACATTGAAAGTAAAAAAAAATTGCAATACAAAGATTTGATAGCGGGTTCATTTCCCGCCCCATAGATTAATATATACTAACGTATTATCCCGCCCGAACAATGACTGAATTTAATGTACTCGTAACTAAGTAGGTATCTTCTACTACTTATTTGTAACGCTGAAAATGAAAATGGAAATATTCACTTCATCCTCATTCTTTTTATTAGGTTGTAAAATAAAAACAACAAATTCAATAGATTTCCTACAACACAGAACTGTCGTTACGGATAGTCAGAAGCCGAGAAGTCTGACAACCAGTCTTACCCAGAGGTATTGTGTTGCCCAGTAACTGGGTGGCGGAGGTCAAATAGGCCGTCGAAATTGCGGGCTAGTCAATAATATTTGTGTAGCCGATACAGCACCGTAACTAGCCTTAACTAGCCTAGATTCTAAAAATGCGCCCTTAAAAAGGAACCGGGTCCTGGTTTGAACATTTCTGCGCCCCTCCAGGGTCTGCTCTCGGTGTCTGAGCACCGCTGGCATCGCCCTAGTTACGGCACTGAGCCGATATGCAAGTATAAACTATATTTTGCGTTATTTTATTACAGAATACAAGAAGTCGACGACAGTTTCTTCGAAAAATTTGGTTCCATACTAAAACAAGCTTCTCAAAAAGCAGCATTAGAGGAATCGACACCTTTGGCCCCTTTGAAAGAGGCTGAAGAGCAAGATGGTGAACAAAAGATAGAAGGAGATCTACAAGCGGAAAGCAGAAGCGTCCTACGAGATTCTGACAGTGGAAACGAGACCCTACTCGACACTGATTCTGAGCCCGATGAGCATGACAAAATAGATCGTTATGCGGAGGCTGTTGGCTGGAACGTGAGTATTCTATAATCTCCGCTGTTATTATTTTGTAGTGCCTTGATTTTTCATATTAGCTTGTCTCATTTTATTTTGTCAAATCATTGAGTAGATAAGCGAACATACCGCTCACCTATCTACACTTCTACAGGTACCTACTATGGTGTGGGTCGTGGTCGTGGTTGTTTATTGCGATTCAAAGCTTTCATCGAAATCCATGATGATGAAAAGCGGAACGTATAAAACGCATTGTCGACTTGTCGTAGAAACTACCTGTAGGTGAATCAATAAAAAAAAGAACTGACTTCAAATATTCAATGTATAAAATCCGAATGAAAGACCTCTGATAGCTATTACCTATCGCGTTATTTTGGTCGAACTGCTTAGGTATAACATTTAATAGAAATCTAGATTACGTACCTATGTATTATAGGTAAGTAGAGAAGTTCGTTTTATTACACTCATGCAAGAATTAACCTAAGACAACCGCAAAACATTATCTATCAATTTGGCACTAGTTTTTTATTTCTGTCTGATAAATTGTAGGGTCAAGACCGTTGAGTCGAGCATTATCATATCTAAATAAACATAAGTATTCAACTACTTGAACGAAGTTTATACATAGGTATCTACTATCAAATCAGTTAAACTGTTCAAACTCCTCTTGTGACTGTCTAAAGTTCGGAAGTGTGTACGTAGAAAGAAGAACTAGCCGTAATTGATTTACACGATTTGACCCACATTCCTAAATTGGTGATGCATGCAGGAGAGTGCACAGACAATAAACATTTTATCGGGGCGGATGCTCTCGAAACCCGCGAGTCGGCTAAGTGTCGTTACGACATGTGTGGTATTTTTAGGTTACCCTAACTGAACTCCAGCCGGGACTAGCTACCTACTAATTGAACTAGACATTGGGCTATACCTATCTTGGGAAAGTGTGTCACAGTTCATTTTGGTCCCCGCTGAAACGCTTGCAGTGACATTAACCTGAGGTATTTGCTATCATGGGCAATATTCCAAGGTGGTGTCACGATTGCAACGCTCGCAACACTTAACCGTGTTATTGTTCTTGATTAAATGTTTGTCTGTGAATTCGTAATAGACAGTAGAATTGAACGAAGGACCTTCATTTATCTCACAGGAGTAGGGTTGCCATCTCTAAAAATCAAAAAGCCGGACTTACTCGTTAAAAAAGCCGGACTTTTGAATTCCAAAGCCGGACAAAGGGATTTTTAATATACTTTTGTTTTGAAAAAACACGGTTTACGAGATCTGTTTCTTTAATAATTGTTCGCATAACATTGTTTACAAGTTACATGTCTCACATTAAATTCGTCGTTTAAAATTTTGGCGATGGTTTTTGGATATAACCTATTCCTTTGTTTGTCCATTGCTGGCCAATTAACGAGAATACTCTCTCGACAGTTGCATCATGCCGCGGTTTTGAAAAATCATACTCGCACATAGCGAGTATGTCTGACTATCAATACATATGTTACTCAGCGACACAACAGTCGCTTAAAGCGAGGATCCTTTTGTTTTTCTTGTAGAAAAGAATTAATCGATGGTAGTTTAAAAAGCCTAACAAAAGCCGGACGGGCCGGGCGCAGTCAAATATGGCCGGACAAGAGGTCAAAAAGCCTAACATGTCCGGCTTTATCCGGACGGATGGCAACCCTACACAGGAGTGATATAAAATAATTATGAAGGAAAAGCACTTAACTACCTAGCTACTAGTAAACCGACATTTTTAATGCTGAACCTCGTTTACCAAGAGTTTGTAGGCTCACAGCTAGCTTGTATATCGTGTAATACGCGTACAATTACATACCCTTGATCAATATTCGTTGTGTAACCTCTTCCTTTCCTCTGTGTAGGTAGTAGGCACACAGCGATTGTGTGGTCTCAATCGCACAATGGTCGCGATACTTGCCCGCGTTCCTGGCATGCATCCAGCTGATTTCTACTTTTCTCATTTTATTTAGTCAACTTCCTCACCAAGGTTGATCTCAATGACCGTCGACGTGTCCAACGCGTCATTTCCAATGTCATTCCCCTTTCCTTTAAAGTTGGAATTTCCGTGTTTGATTTCCCAAGACACGTAGTCACCAGTATTAGTAAAATAGATACCATACAATCAACAGTATCAATACTACCAATTCTATCTGTGCAGAGAACATCAAAATTGAGCGGTTCGTAAGTGAAGACTGTTTGTACGGGGGCCCCTAATTCACAACATCCGTTTACGAATATAGTATAGTTAACATTCGTTAATCTCTAACTAAATAAGTTCAACTTGAAAGCAATCTTATTATTAGTAAATTCTCTCTCAAAGTGCTAAAGTACTTGTGTTTTGCATCATCTAGATTTAGACAGTTATACGCCTGATGTATTGCTTGGATATTCTCAAGATGCATTAACGTAATCTGCCGGGGTTGTGCTATCTGTTTAGTAAGCGTAGGATAGAGTTACACACTGTTAAGAACTTAAATCAGAACTATGTTTTAAAATAGTACTGGTTTTAGTCTCATGTTCTTGATCCAGAGATTATCAGATTTAGCACAGGGCACTAGACTTCCGCACACGGCACAGTATAAGGGCATTTTCATTTTAAATGGCGCAGGCTGTTTTTCGGTTGTCCCATGACTAAAATATGATGAAAAAAATATTTGCAAACAATTTTTTTAAGAAAAATCTATTGTACCCTGTAGGTATTTTTATAAATATGTGGATTTAATTTATTAGTTCCTTATAGAGCACGTATTTAATTTTATTTAAATTAATAATGTTGCGGAATCGTGTAAAATCATGATGTCCCCATGTCAGTTTGCATCATTGCATTCAATTTTTTCGTTATTTTTTGTACGACAGCTAACGTAGCGACACTTTCATTGTATTGTTAGATAGTTAATTTATCCTTTAAACTAAGCATTTCATCTCAGTTAGTGAAGAAAATATATAATAGTTTAATAAAAAGCTTGTCCCACGAATTCGCGACTACCGGACATGTCCGGATAGTCACGCGGTTTTTACTATGAAATACACACATTTATCATCAAAATTCGGTTTTAACGGTAACTCTGGGTACAAATTTCAAAGTATGAAATGTTATTTTGAAGTTAGTCGCACTAGGTGTCCAGCTAGTGCAGTAAGTTTTGCAGCACAATAAATGGTTAAAAAAGAACTGTTGTAGTTAGTAACGTTTTTTTCATGAATATAAAGTTTGTCATTTTTTCTTTTTTAGGTATACATAACTTATACACTGCTGAAAGCATAAAAGTACAATTTTACAGCTTTCTGATAATATTGTTTAAGTATTTAAATTTAGTTTAAAAAACGATCTATATCCGTCACGTCCTGTTAGTAACTAGTTGTAGTGAACTATACACTACAACTAGTTACTAACAGGACGTGAGTGTAGTAGTTTTTGAAGCCTATTTATTTTAACCTGCGCCATTTAAAATGAAAATGCCCATAAGCCTTTCATTACCTTACCAAGCCCGGTTTACCAGACTCCAGAATGCTATTTTTTTTACAATATTAGTTGCGGTTCGTTCTTTATCGCACAAATCACACGAGTCACACTCAAAAAATTGGGCAGCAACTAAAAAACAATTACAAAAAAACTCAAGTAAGGAAGGCTCTCTGTTAGATATTTTTTTAAGATAATCTTATTTAAGCTTCAACGTTCTTATTTAAATTTAGCTAATGCATCACGTCTTAAATTCTAATCTTGTTGAGAATACACTTAAACAGTTACGTACTAGCGCCTACTGAAGTTCAGTTATGTAAATAAATTGGCAATAATGTAAGAGAGTAGTTTCCGTTCCCGGCGAGCCCAAACGCGTGCGGTTAATAAAATAAATAAATCGTTCAGCACGCGCGCCTGTTGCCCTGTTAACTGGGAACCTTGGCTTTTGATTGTGTGTTGAACACGACTTACATGTATTATAAACATTGCCGAGAAGTTTTGGGAAGCTTTGTTATAAAACTTTACCTGAGGACTTTGCTCGAATAAGTATGACGAGTTTTCTCCCGCTTCGTTCGATATGTTTTAGAGATTTCACTTGCAGCATATATTACAGCAGTCCTAATAATTTTGTATCGACCGTTTTACATGAGCGCGATTTTTTAAGTGTTCGTGGTTTTAGGCTTCGTTTGGTGCTGTTACTGCTAGTGCTTCGCACGCATTTCTTTGGCCTATGTTTGTATAAAATCACCAGACAACTATTACATATCGATAACCTTGGCTTTCTTTAGTCGTCAAATTTTTATTAATTGCTCGCGGACGTGGGGCTTTTCAGGACCGCGAACCCGTTATCGTAAAAAAATCCAAGAGCAAAATGATTAGCTCAACAACTGTTTAGCAAACTAAGTCTATTAACGGAAAGCTAGATAGGCGTATGTTACTATTTTATATTGTAATAAAAAATAAATTTATTAAACGCCATAACGACCTGCCTCACGATTTATAGTTTTGGTTCAAGTGTTATGTATATTTTTCGTAAGTAAAACTACATTAAGACTTCCATTAAACTTATGTGAATGTTCTGTTGTATATGTATATAATTCTTTGCTCTGAAGAGGATAATACTCGTATATTACACCTTCTGCATTAGTAGAGGAGACGGATGTGTAGATATAGGTGCTATAGAGTTGGAGCTAGTTCCGTCAGGCTATTGCGTCAATAGATTGTTTAATAACGTGCGAAACTTTAAGGTAACTTTCTATCGGTAGATATACGCATACGAATTCGGAAAAAGTGCATAAATGACATAATTTTCAGCTATATATTTTTTATGTTTTCCACCAAAAAAATGTTATTGGATTTTTTTTCTAAAGCCCTTAAAAAAAGTTAATCTCTTAACAGGAAATTTGGCCATTCCAACAAAGATGTCGATCGAGTGAGACAACACATCGGTGGTGTCTTTAAATATTTTGGAGATTTATTTTTTATTATTTAGGTGTGTTCTCGCATTCGTCTTCGTTGGCGGCGCTTTGCAAAAATAGAATTTGGCGGCAGTGCGGGTTCAATCCCGAGTCCCAGTCGGCCGCAGCCAGTGCACCGGCAGCTCCCACCACACTCATTTCTCTCCACTTTCCTAGTGTTTTTCGTCCCGTGTATCGACAATATATCGATAACCTCAAGTGAACCGTTTTAAACGTCAATGAAAAGATGACGGACTTCCTCAATTTTCTCGTTTTATGACCCGAGTGTTTGCAAGTTGTGTTATAGTGAATTTTGTGAATATGTGACAGTCAACAATGACTCAATCTTTAGTAAAAATGAATGGAATGGGGACACTTCGGACTAAGTTTAGAGGCGTGAAGAAAGAGTTGTTGGAGAGACAGACCAGCATGCTGATCCAGTCAATGACAGTTTGTACATCATACTTACACAAATTAATTTCGTTGCTGCATTACGATTTCATTTTGAAAAATCTAAGCACACTTTAGGTATTTTCTGTTTTTCCTTTGGTTTTGTTGCATGAGAAAACTTATGAATACTTACGTAGTTCTGTTATACCTCTAATTCTTATCGCGTTTGTTACGGGTAATAGCCGATAAACTTGCATTCTGTATTGCGTTAGATTCTGTACGGTTCTAAATCTACGTAGGTAGGTAGGATACCTACTTCATCGTTTCAATTCGATTCAAACGTGAGGAATTGAATTAAACGATTGCTATAATTAAAATACTCTCTGATTTCCTCTTAGTTCTATCAGTTCGGTTTTTTTTGGGTCATCAAACTCATCAGCTAGCCGCCTACTATTTTCCTCGTACCTGTGTCGCTCTGTAAAGATATTTAAAAGCCGTCATGACTCATGACTTCAAAGAATAGCGACCTTTTTATAAAGTTCACTAGGTAATTTGTCCTCTGTTCAGTGTTACAAATACAACCCCAGTTATTTCGTAACCAACCGACTGGCTAATCGTAAACACCACCTTTCTATCAGATCGATAGACTTCCCACTACGGCGCAGTAACCCAACTATTTTAAGAGGGTCACTACAAGCTCGGTGAGAACTCTTTCGCTGGCGACATTCGTGTTCGGTCGCGCAGTCGGATCGTTCCGGTGGTGTTGTCGTTGCCAGGACACCCCATCATTAAAAATTGTCGATGATTCATTCGGTAGTGGTTTTAGCTGCAGTGCAGAGGATATTGTTGTGCAGCTTACTCGTGGTGTCCCGATTCCGTCGACTGGTTTATGAAATTGCGATATTATTACGATGCATCGGTGAGTGTTACTTTGCCAGTACCGAGCTACCTACACTTAAAACTTTGGATGAGCACATAATCAGCAAATCACTTAAAGTATCTCTGAGCATCATTGGAGTCACGTTTTAAAGTGGCTCCTTACACAGAGTCTATTGAAACGAATGAAAATACTGATTAATCAGTGGCTATGGCTTCCTATCTTAAGTGGGTAAAGTTAAGTAGGATATTATCGGGAAGTTTTTTCTCTTGGTACTTAATATAAGTGTACCTACTCTCGTGCGTTTTATACGAATCGACAAGTTTCCATAAGCGAAAGCAGTGGTGTCACATATTAATTTAAACAATAATAAAATCAATCAGTACGTTTTCAATATTTTGTGACAAATAAGTAACTGAAAAATAATAGTGATGGTGTTGTTTGTGCAAAGGAATCTTGCAAAAGCTCCTGTGTTTGAGTTTACAAAGGTCTATAAACCGAATTTTAAAATATATGTATCAACAAACCTTAATATGCTTTATATAACTTATTGTTATTATTATAACTAGCCCATGCTGTCCCACTGCTGGGCAAAGGCCTCCTTTAATTTTTTTATAAAGCTATCTATGCGAAATAATTATAAATGTAGGGAGGAATTAAAAAAACATATTCCGGTACCTTCTATGTTACATCAATAGGCGATATATTATTATGAACCTTGTTGAGAACTATAATGCTTTGTTTAAGAAGATAGTAGGAATTTCTTTTTCTAGCAACAATGTATGCAATTAACAACTGGATAAAATTGACACTTATGTTTGCAAACGGGTAGTTCGTACTGTAAAATAAATAGGGATTAAATAAAAGAGTTTGAAGGCTAATTGGATTGCTTCCACCATCTCTTAAAAACAGTATTATTAATATTACTTTTTACTTACAGTTATTGAATTTTCAACTCTCGGCAATAAACCGAGCGTTGAAAATCCAAGAGTGCACAAGGCAAAATAATATTAAAATGATACTGTTTTAAGTGAAAGAGGTAGGCCCCCTGTAGGTTGGGAATCCCCGGAATTATGTAACATCTGAGAACAATGAGCAAAGGGTTACAAAAAGGTTGAAAGATTAATTTTTCATGATTGCATATTAATTGAAATGCGGTTGCTGATGGTCTTTTACTGCTTTAATTATCGTCTTGTAATTGCATATCTATTTATAACGTATAACAATCATTCAGGTCATGATATGAGACCAATTAGCATTACATCACAAATCTATTTTATCCTCTAAACGAAAGTAAATTTTCAGGTCGATGAACTTTACCTGGAAGTACTGTATGAGATATTACACAATGTCGGGGGATGTGACGTAGGGTGCGAGGTGGGACAGCTCGCGATGCTGTCCTACATACAAGAAGCTTTCAAAATAGCTAATGACAAGCACACAGAGCTGCTCACACAAGCTGAAGCGAAGGAGCCGCCGGAACTGATGCTGAATGTTGAGGTGGTTGAAGCCAAAGACTTGGTTCCTAAAGACCCGAACGGTCTGAGCGATCCCTTCGTCACTATATACCTGATGTCCAACCCCACACATAGGTACAACACTTCAGTCAAGTCTGGTACTCTCAACCCGTTATGGGAGGAACATTTTTCTTTGTAAGTACTTACTTTATATTATTATTGCCTCATTATAATTTAAGACTTAAGAATGTAATTGAAGTAGTCATATAGATAAAAAGCAGATTAAATCGTCAAATGTACAAAACAAAATTCAGAAGATGAAACATCTTAGCTTGTAAGATAAGATCTTATGCAAACAGTGGATGCAGTGTTTTCCGAGAGATGTGAGTAGGTAGGTAAGTGTAATGTACACAGACAAAAGCCGGGAGAAACACGGAGATCGGCGATGAGGTCATGAGTGAAACAAATATGCATATTAACGCGAGTAAAATGCATTTATAGAAATCGTAGTACGGTCAGCGTCATCAACTGGTTACCCCCTTTTCGGACGAATTTGAATGCAAGAGGGGTAAACAATTGATTACGTTGTCTGTACAAAAAAACATGGCAGGTAATATTTTTCTATTTCGATTTTGTTACTCTAATGCGATGCTCATGACCTAGTAACACCTAGACAGAGAAATGTTCCAAACGTCATAGTAAATTGTATTAGTGTGTAATGTGGCTATAAAAATTTACGACTCCATCAGTGCAACTACAAATATCCGCGGGGCCTTGTTCCTTGGCAAACATTTTACGCTAAATAATCATCCTAAGTAATATTACTGTTGTTAATAAACGGGTAATTTAATAAATGTTAATGTTTTCAGACCTATGCCAGGGAGCGTTCAAGAAGACTCACTTGTATTGGAAGTATGGTAAGTCTAAATGCCACTTGTTATAAATCCTTTGCCTGTTGAATGAAAATTAAGTCTGCGTGACCAAAACAATTGAATAACTAAAAAAACCCGAAAATAAATCTTAACCAAGGGTTCTTGACCCCTGATTCCGTTTACTGCTGTGATTAGCGATTTCACTGAACCGCGATACCTGTGTTTTAATGGTATTTTTATTAAGCGGTGTTACTTTGCACGCGACTACTTGTGTGAAACATGTTCATATTCTACTTTTAATTACCCAGGTGACATAAAACTAGGGTAATTAAATGTTTATGCCCTAGTAACAAATGCCAATGACTTGTGTTTATGTAGTAAGGGTTAACGAAGTGAATGAAAACAATTTAAAACTTTTCAGGGACTTCGATCCAGCGGAGACGGTTAAGGAGAAGATGACAAAGATATTTGAAGTCAAAGGAGTGAAAGGACTCCGGAAGCTTATGAAGGAGATAGCGATCACTGCTTCTACGGGGAAGCATGATAACGAACTCATCGGCACATCAAATATACCACTGAAAGTAAGGAAGCATAATGATTTCGTTTGTCTTATTTGTATTAAAGTCACTTTTAACGAAAGTGACTTTGATGCAAATAAGACACATGAAGGGACATAAGACTAAGTCCCTTTCGTTAACATTCCTGTGATCTTTACTCACAGTTCAAAAACTGTAGAAAAAAAAATTAGAGAATGAGTGTTGACTAATTTTAACCTTTAATCTTTCTAACAATACTGTTTAATTTCAGTCAATACCTGCAGGCGGGATGACAATGTGGTTCAGTCTCAGCAAGAAAAGCAAACTAAGACGTCAAGGCGTAGTCAAAGTGCGCCTCAACTTCTCTTCAGAGAAGAACTCGCAAGTAGCTGCTCAGGAACACCGACATCTCCTCAGAATCATCCTCTTGCACGAGCTCGAAAACTCTAAGGTCTGTTTACTGCGTAATTATATAGCCAGTAGTTTATAGTCGTAGTATGTTCGTATTAGTCACTCATATAACTGGCGTACCTATGCGAGGCATGCATACTAATCGTTGATTTCCTATAGGCACTGACCTACGTGTCATGTACTGTTTACCATTATGAGGTAACTTCATAAAAGAACGTATGTATGTTATTCAAACTATTTTTGTAGCGACAAAATGTGTATCGATGTCTCATTATGAATGATCTCATTATGCAAACTGCATACCCACGTAATCAGACCAGATGTTTTACTTAGAATTTATGAAGCCTATGTCGGTACTACGAGTATGTTTAGATGCAGATAGACTCATTAATCAATTGAATCAACAATCGAAGGTTTCAGCAATTTTTACTGCTCTATCATTTTATTGACTGACAGTGATACGAGAAACAATCGTAAAATTGCAACTTTCGTCACTTTACGATCGGCGAGCGAACTTTTGAATTCGATTGAAGTAGGTCTTACGTCAACAGAATTGGAATGTTTCGTTTTATGTGCGTAGTTCTATCTGATAGAAGTTTAACTGATAAACCACATATTAACCATAACTTTTGAGTGTACCTACCAGTTATAATATATTTTCCGCTCGTAAAAATGTCGCTGTTTGTGCGTTGGGATAAACTAACTACTAAGGTCATGGTCTTTTACTGATTAACGCAGACGTTCCATGTATTAGGTACATAGATACACCATGCAAATGAATGTTTAACTATCTATCAGAAACACTGATTAATTTGTTTAACATAAACTTTTGCTCTTTAACGACAGTAGTCCGATAAATAAGTATGCTTTTTGTAGATCAGGCATGACGTCAGACACGGTTTTTCTGTAGGTAAATGCTAATTGTACATAGCACGCTTTTTTGTCTACCGTCACCTACGTACTGCTGTTGAAATTAGACCTTGATTCTCAAAATTGTGATTTTGCCAGTACATAATATTTATAAATAACTATCGAAAGTCTATTTGCAATTTTTCATCTAGGCCAGAAGGTAAAACACATATTTAAAGAGTACAAATGTGTTGTAGCATTACCGTTTCGTCAATGATGTCTTTCCGGTCATCAACCTGATAGGCATTGGTCTTACCTGCTCTTGAACGAGTAGACAAGGATTTTCCTTAACGTGATAGCTTATTACTATGAATGGAGCAAACTATTATCACACTTACAATAAAGCTTGACATTCATGACCAACTGTCTCGAATACTTAATTAGTAGGTACAGTTGCTGTATAATCTCTTAGTATGTCCTGATTTACTGAAGTAAATCAAATTGCCTTTCCTCAAACGGTTATCTTTGTTCATTGTAGTGAAGGGAATTATTTGGCTTAGGAAGAGATTTTTTCTTGTTTGTAATAGTAGACTCGCTTTAGACCGCTATCTTACATGTGGTGATAAGTCCTACAGTCGACAATCATGTATTATGTGTGTTTAAACTGTAGATAGGTACACCGAATACAATGATTTTGGGTCTGATAGGTATTGAAGTTTATGGTGAGTTTATATTAGGCAATCTAAGCTTACAATTATTTTTTTATAACAGATGAGTTTAGCTGTTCCTACATAAGTGCCATTTTTTTTTGTTGAGCGGTGGTAATCCTCTTGGACTCCTCCGTCATGGAGATGACGGAGGGGCATTCCTGACTTTTACCGGTTATAACCACCACGGTATTCCACTTCTGCCCATGGCCAGGGTTGCGGAATCACTACATCAGTGATCATCTACTCACTTCACTACATCAGTGCCTACATCATTAGAATATCCAGCTAAAGTACCATGTGTGTGTCGCAGGTGGCACCGTACTGGTGGTGCGGCAACTTCAGTGCGGCGGCCGAGGCAGTGGTGACGCAGCACGCGGCGCAGTCCGGCCTCTCGCCCAACGACAACTGCCTCGCGCAGTGGGCCGTCTACTGCGCCGTCACCGCTGACCACCCGCTCAGCTTCGCACTCTTCAACACCTTGCTGGATAAGATCTCTAAGCCTTTACAGTCGGGTAAGTACGCTTCAATCATCATCATTCATATAAGCCTTTTCGAAGCACCGCCACATTGACAGGTCCTACCTTCTCGCGTCTAGCGGATTCCTACGACCTTCACCGGGTCATTGGTCCGCCTTGACCTTTGTACGGTTTATTTACTTTAATTTGATGACGGGTTCATAGATACTTCGTAGATCGCGGTTTCCAATCTCAGATAATTTCGTGAACATTAGGCATCCAGGAATCCTGTTCATTAATGCAGGTGTTTGGACTCCACTTAACGCTTTGCCCTTTTTCATTTCAGGTCTAGTAAATGAAGAGGACGTCAAGCTGTTCTGGGATGGTGCAAGAAAACTACTTCCAACATGCTACAGTCACATTAGGAAACTAAGGAAAAAGACTGCTGGCGACAAAACTGTTATGAAGACACTCAGAGAAGTCCTCAAAGTTCTGTACAAGTTGTCCGTTTTAGACGTTCCGGAGAATATAGACTTATTTCCAGTTAATTTGTATGGATGGCTGCGGGATGACATGGGGAAGCTGACCATCCAGGTTGTGTTGGAGCAGGCAGTCATTCAAGGAACTTCGGACTGGTTCGTCCATATTCTGGATAACAACGAGTGTAAGGACAATACGGAGGATATGAGACTGCAGCATCTGATCAGAGTGATACAGCTGGTACGCTCAGATCTGCAGCGAGCCGTCGAGTATTACGACAGAGTGTTTGTTGAGTAAGTAACTATGTGATGCATCATACTACAGTACTAGCGTTACTCATACTGGAGTCATAAGTATTTTTAGCACAATTTTCTTTGTTACCATGGTTATTATGTAAATGATACTGATTAAGACGTTAATTGTTAAAGTTTTTAATGAGTGCCTCGTGTGTCTAGTATTCGCAAGTGCGATAGCTGAGCATAGGATCCTGGGTTTGAGTTCCAGGTTGAACTTTTTTTTGTCAGTTTCTGTTTCTACACTAGCCTGCCTTGAATATTTCTGCTTACCATATCGAGAAAGACAGGCGCAATGTTATTTGTGTATGTGTGCAAACTCTCATTAGAACACTAATTATTTCCAGGGTAATGAGCTTCCCCTATTCGAAGTCACTATACGGACTGTACGAAAGCAAGATAGCCTCTTTGGTCGAGTCAGAGGTAATAGATGTTTGCAAGAGTCTGAAGAGGTTGCGGTACAGTGAGGGGTCGTCAACCACGCTGGCTGGAGGCATCAATGGAGAGACAGGACTCGGGTCCTCGTCTGTGAGTTCAGAACCCCTGACTATGGGGACGACGCTGTTTGAACTATACCTGACACTGCAAAGGTTTTTGACGTGAGTATCAACATAAATCTGTTGATGGACATTATATTATCATGAAAAAGTATTTCTCCTTGTTGAACCATTTGCTTCGAAACTGTCCTTTATATCTCTTTGTTTAAGACAGTTCTTATTAAGATAATTGAAACAGTTCTCGTATTAATTAAGTCTTCATATCTTGTTTACGAGATTGCGTTATTCATTTTATTGTTATAAGCCCATAATATAATCCTTTCATTTCGATTACATTTTATTATACTCTAGAAACTGTTAAAAATAACAGTTTCCAAAAAAAAAATCTGTACAAAATTAATGTAATCGATTTTTCGTCTCACGTAAATATGTAGTTTCAATGTGTGCTTGACTTATAAAGTAAACAACTCGAACAATCGACTGAATGGCTGTGTAATCTTGATTAATATTTAAATACCGGACCGTCGCGTCTAACATTTTTCTTTGTTTTTTTTTAATGGCGTGCATAATGACTGACGATTATTTTTTATATGTATTATATGGAGGTACTTACGTAAGTTACGTATGTTTGAAAATAAAGGTGTATTTTTCGCTTGTTTACGCCGTTTTCATTATCTTCTCACGGTACCTAAATCTTCCATTATTCTCATTACCGTAGTTTTGTGAATTTTTATTTCGTCTCATTTTTTTACATACATACATACATACACACACAAACTCACGCCTTTTTCCCTTTGTTATTGTATTATGTCTGAATTTATATACCTGGGTGTCTTTTTGAATTTCAATTTAATCCCAAACAAGTTTGCAATGACATGTATCAACTATTTCTCTACGGAATTTTGTCTAAAATAAACGATTTAATTTTCATTACAGATTAGGTCAAGGGCTCAACGAGACCGACTGGCAGTCATACGCCATATCAAAATTCCACTCATGGTTCTTCGGCGGCGTGGCTCAATGGTTGGACATCGCCGCATACAAAGCACTCACGCGCATCGAGAAGGCGGTAGACCTTGATGACTTAGTCCCAGTGGACACTAACGTCAAGTACAGCAGTTCAGGAGTCGATACCCTGGCTATATTCTATCAGATCAAGATATTCTGGCAGCAGCTGGCGTGGCCTGATGTTGAGGGGTGCTACACGTTTGTGGCTAAAATTATTGATGTAAGTACTTATAAAGTTATCTTTATAAATATTAAATATTGCTGGTTAAGACTCTCGTGAATGAGGTTGTGGGGACACCAACGTCACTTTTTCAATTCATATGTACTTTCTAAGTTTATCATGGACATTTTTGACATCGGTGAACGAAAAAAAACATGAAAATCACCAATCCGCCTTGAGCAAGCGTGGTGATCAGTACTTGTGCCTTCTCTGTATGAGAAGAGGCCTTGGCCCTGCAGTGGTACAATTATAGGGCTTGTAATATTAATAAATATGAACTGAGTTCGAAGTAATTATATGTTTATTGTTGTCCCGTGATTTAGGGGCAGAGCGGGCTTTCGAATGCATATAAAATGGTTTCGGCAGCGCTATTTGCGGAGAACCAGCTGCGTTCTCGCCTCGCTTTGAATTCTCTCGAAAATCGCCAGTATAATAACGGCCTTAGAAATTATATCATACTAGCTGACCCGCCACGACTTCGTTCGCGTAGTATCCTACCCCTACCCTACCCTACCCCTACCCTACCCTCTCAACTACCCTATCTCTCAAGTTGGATCGAACTGCACATGGTGTGCGAATTTTATTATAATCGGTTAAGTGATTTAGGAGTCCATTGAGGACAAACATTGTGACACGAGATTTATATATATTAAGATTGCAAAAACTTCACGATACCCACCTCTAATCTTCAGGACATCTGTCGTTGCTGCGTATTCTACTCGGACAAGATGGCGGGTCGCGTGGACAACGTGGGCCGCGTGTGCAACGTGTTCGAGGAACGGTTCGAGGTGACGACGGAGTGGTGCGTCGCCATCAACAACATCGACTACGTGCGCCAGAGCCTGCCGCCCTTCGTCACCGAGCTCGGCATGGATGAGATCATACAGAATATGTGTGAGGCGCGCTCGCCTATCGAAGCGCAGAGGTGAGTTACTAGTAGTGTGCTTGTGCTTGATGTTATCAACGAGTGTCTCAAAGTAATAACAAGCTGGTATTAGTCGATACGGTTGACGCAGAGGCTGAGCGATTGGCTAATACGCTGACTTTTTATTTTTTACAAGCTTTTCCCCTGTCCTGATGTTTGTTTGTCTCTAATCAAATCTTGCAAGTTATTTTTGACCCACTTCCAAGTGTTCGATAAAGCTGAAATTTTGCGCACATGTGCACTTTGCATGACAATATAATATATTGATATCAGAGAGTTGGCGTGATGATGGAGCCAGATGGTGGCCTGGGGAACTTAATCAAATCTTACAAGTAAAATTAGACCAACTTCCCAGTGGTCTATTGAGCTGGAATTTTCAAAAAACCTCTGCACATTGCATGACAATGCAATACAAAAGTTGTTTCGGATTCTGTTTTAGTAAACGCACACACGATACACGTTAAATTCCTAGTGGGAGGCGAGGTTTTTTTGTTGTTTTTTTTTTAATTTTTATATAAATTGAAAGGAGCATGAATCGTAGCAGGTGGCTTTTTAATTTTTTGTTTATACCCTTAAGCCAGAACTGTATCAATAATTTTATCTGAACACGGTATTTAAAAAAAGTAAAAAAAAAACCAAATAATTATATTTTGTTCTTAATTTCCAGATGTAAAGAAACACTGCAAAACGTTATCGCCAATGCAATAGATACTGTAAGAAATAAAATCGTGGATCTCCTAGAAGTCATGGTTAAAAAGGTGAGTTTTATTGACAAAATTGTTTGCAGACGCTTCATTAATTTTACACTCTTTCTACCAGGAGTAATATATAAAGGCTTTTGTACTTGTATGATCAATTTATGGTCATATGAAATTGATGAACGTCAGTCAGACCAAGAGGTATCGTGTTGTCCAGTAACTAGGTTGTGGAGGTCAGATAGGCAGTCGCTCCATGTAAAACACTGGTATTCAGCTGCATCCGGTTATACTGGAAGCCGACCCCAACATAGTTGGGAAAACGCTAAGCAGATGATGATGATGAAATCGATGAACGTAAACTTATAAACGACTGTCACTGTTTCAGATGATGCCATCCATCACTCGTTTCTTGATAGAGGGGGCGGAGCTCCTCCACCAAGACTGTTCAAGCATGGACCGCGTAATGCGCTACCTAGAAGCCAACCTAGACACCTTGTACCAACATCTGAACAACGAAAACTTCTCTAGAACACTCGAAATTGTATGGGAGCAACTCGGCGAAGTACTGTATGAACTCATACAGGCTAATTTAGAGGTCAGTTTCTTTTGTTTTGTATGAGAAGTTAGATTTTACGTAACTTAGCTGCTAACAGCTGTAAATTAGCATTGTATTAATAATTTTAACTTTTTAATCAGCTGTAGTTTTGCCAAATCTATGTAATTAGACATGAGCTGTCACTATTTCAAATTGAAATGCGCTTGCGCATGTTAGATTATTTTTAGGTTAGCGACCAGGTACAGTCATGCGTATGTCCATGCTGACTTTGTTAGTATCTATTTCATAGCAGTAACAGGCCTCCGTCACTCTATGTACTTGCGCGCTATAATTGCCTACCGCCCGGCCGAGCGGTCTCGGGCCGTTTGCGAACCAAATTCAGTGCGGTTTTCGCAAGCGCATCACGCACGTTGTTCAATTTTAATAGTTTCATTCATTACCTACGATGCCGTCTGGTGCCTTATGTGTTGTAGATGGGTGCAAATCAAGTAAAAGAAGGAATAATTATGTTTTATCTAGAGGTATTGCTCAGTCAGCACCAATTTATAAAAAAAATATTTTATAAACATTTACGATACAATTTTAAACTGCCACATATAAGTCAGAACATATTCACAGTTCTCAATAACATAGACATAAAAAGTTATGTTAATTTAATTTTATCGAAAAGGCGGCCCTACGATTGTTGTGGGATCGCGCGGTGCGAAGCGATCACAACTGTACGCTTGAGCACTTAGGCACATTTTAGTTTGCAGTGGTTGCTGACGCGAGTTGACGCGACGGAGTAGGCTATTATAGCAGTAGGTATTGGAAATTTTCTACTGAGTGAAGTATCTGTACTTATTTAATCTGTGGCAGTAAGGCGATGGTCGTAGTAAAAACGTTACTACTGCGTGGCGTGGACTGTACGCAAAGCTCATATCTCGTTATAAGGTTGTACTTACTAAACCTATCTAATTTCTATTAACAGTTTAACAAATCTTTGATATCTAATAACAACTGACAAAGACAGAACACTCATATTCACTCATATGGTTTTGTTCACACGACTCATACAAAAAACATGAAACAAAATAACTCTCTTACAATACTAACCCATTATTAATTTTTCGTTTGTAGAAAGAGAAAATCTCCACGCGTATTCGCTTGTTTAGGCGTAGATATTTTGGAAAAAACAAAGTATCCCCCAACTATATTATGTTCAGGGTAAATAATATTGCATTTGTATCGCACGCTATTGCACATTTTCTTTAGAATTGTGCAGTGCACTACACAATATTGATTCTGTTCGATTTACCTCCGGTTTCTTGAAAGAAAAATTAAGGAGACAAATTGTTTAGCGTGCGTATGCTGCTCTAGAAGAAGGATGGGAAATCATCAAATTACTTCTTCTGCTCTGGGCGGAGAAAAAGGGAGTGTCAGACTCTTACTGACTAAAACCCTATCCGTTTTCATCTAATGCCCTTTGCGTTCCAGGGACGCGGTGACTCTTTCGAACTAATTCCGCAACTCTGGTGGCCTACCACCGTCTTAAAACAGTATTATTTTAATATTATTTTGTGTTTCGCACTGTTGGATTTTCAACACAGCGCCGAGAGTTGAAAATCCAACAACTGAAATTAAAAAGTAATATCAAGATCTTATTATTTTAAGATATAGTGGTATAGGCTATGATTGGCTGTTGATTAATAAGGCAAACAATCGCAGCGGTTTACGCTTGACAATTTGTCATTGTCATCTTTCGTTCGAGAGACCGTTGTTGAATATTCTGTAGAATAGTTCACACTGAAAAAAATTTGATGTTTTCAAAGTAGTAAAATCTGCTTGTCAAGAAAAAAATATTAGCCCGCGTTCACACGGACACGCGTTAAAAAAGCGCATGTGCGAGCAAGGGTTTACGCTTGATTTAATTATTGAATGGTAGTTAAATTAATTCGAATTTTATCAGTAACTAATGGCGGTGAATGAAAATGAATCGTCAATTGTTCCTGGTTAATTAATTTTATTTGCGGCGACGTTTGAAGGCCAAACGTCGTAATAAATTAGCGTAGCCCGATAAGTAGGTAGTAGAGCACTTGTTTTAATATAATTTATGTATAGGAACTACTGTTAAAACAGTTTCGTTGTTTGTAATGGGTATTTTTTTGGTGTAGCTTGACTAGTGCCGGCTCTGGATCGTGTTCTGAGGCCCCATTATCATCTCTTAAAACAGTATTATTATAATATTACTTTGCCTTGCGCACTGTTGGATTTTCAACTCTCTGCTCACCGCCTAAAGTTAAAAATCCTACAGTGGAATTTACAAATATTAAAATAATACTGTTTTAAGACATTGTAGTTAGGTTCTGCTCTGAAATAGAGTCCGAACCAAGTCAGACAACACCAAAAATAAAAAGATAAATAATGAATGTGTGAGGTAATAATGATAATTATAAAATAGTTTTGTTGTTGTTTTCAATAGCACCGAAGGGCAAAGATAACTCGCTATATCGACCCGCGCCGCTTGAGCAAATCGGCCGCCGCCAGCCTCGACGCGGTAAACATAGTCCTAGCAAGCACCTTGTCATGTACTGTCTTATGTTGCTCTGACCCCGCCGAGTTTACACACTGTTTTGTACACGCTAACTTTTACATCGTTCTGGAACCGAAAGCCATAAGCTCTTACACAGTAACAGAAACTATTGTCACTATTACTTTAAAAAAATAATAAAAAAAATGCGAAAAAATAAAAACAATAGTAAAAATGTGAAATTGTGATTTCCTTGCAGTCAATTCATATTTGTGTGTAAACCTTATCGACTACACATGCTAACGGTAGCCTTTGAAAAATCCATTCATCGATCAGACAAAAGAGCTATTAACATATTTTAACTCGAAATTTTAAAAAATTGTGACAAGTTCTCAAGGTCAAAGAGACGTCTGTTAAAAAAAAAAAAACATCGCCAATAGTACCTATTACTCGACTGAAGTTCCTGTGTTTCGGCTCCAGAACGATGTAAAACTGATCGTGTATAAAATGTGAAACGACTTTTGGACTTGGCTTCAATGTTTCGTGTATGACTAGAATGTTACACTAGTTGATGATTTACAAGTCATTGACGATATATGTTAGAGTCCTAAGCTATGTTCTCTTGTTCAAACATGTTTGTTCGCTTCAAATCGCTTACTTTCCGAAGATTGTGAACATGTCAAATGTTATATATCCGTATACCTTCGTCTTTTCAAACTATAGCATGTGCAATATTGTCCAGTTATGTAATTCAGTCGTGTCCGTGATCTCTTGAATTAAGGAGATCCTATAAAAATACAATTCCTGCTTTAAAGTAAGGTTCATAGGTATTATTATTGCATGACCAGCATGTCTCTTACCTATCATGCGACCGTGGGAATCATTTCTAAAGCCTATCCTCAACATACGCATGAATGGTGATGGTTTGAATATTATGACCGCTTTGTATCGTTTAATACCTACTAGCATCGTGGTGATGGAATGGAACATATATTTAAAGTGTATTTTCCTGTAGTTGTCATATTTAGTAAACAATTTTTAATTTTGAGTAAGTTGTGAGTTCGAAGTAATGCTTCATGCAATTTATGAATTTACAAAGATCAAAACGTCCCTTGTTTGTTTTACACGGTGATTGGTGTACCGTTCAAACAAATTCATGTTTACCAAATAAGACAACCAAGAAAAAATTACACTGTAAAATTTACAACATATTGGAGCAAAATATAATAATCAAACAAAATATTACAGAAACGCCGACCGCCATCTTTCTTTTCAAATCTTCACGAGTGTGTCAAAATAATGATACGATCGTTCCGTCAAGATAACAAGGATACTTACTCGTCGGATACACTGAAACGTGTGGAGTACTTACTGAAGCTCCATGGTATGGAGACCAGGGAACTGATACACCAGTTCCACTTAGAAAGGTGGCAGGAACAGCAGACGATCCAGGAACCTAAGATGGGGATGTTGACTGTTAGAGCGCAGTTCATCGAAGATAACTTAAAGATTGAGATTATGAATGCTAGAAATTTGACGCCTGCTGATTCTAATGGTAAGCATAACTCTTTATATTGTTTTGTTATTTATGTCGTGATTTTTAATTTTGATTATTTGATATCGAAATACGTCGAACGAGCTTTTGGTAAATGCGAAACATCTACTTTGGTAAATATTTTTATTATGATAAAAGAGTATGTTTAAATCACTTCATCATATCAGCCGAACGACGTCCACTGCTGGACATAATCCTCCCCTAAATATAGCCACAATGACCGGTCCTGCGATCCACCATCCAGCGATTTCTCGCGACCTTTCCCAGGTCGTCGATCTACATTGTGGGGGGTCTTCCCACACTGAAAGCTTATTTCAGTTTCAGTAACATACTGCACTATTTGAACATTCTACTATCCTATTATCATGATCCTTAATGAGGATGTATAGATGGATGGATGCATGGATGGATGTTTTTTTTTTGTTGTTTCACGCTTAAACGGCTGAACGGATCTGGATGAAATTTGGTACATAGAAAGATTATAGTCTGGAATAGCATATAGGATACTAGGTACGGTTCCCGTGGGATAATACGCGTGGGTAACTTTGACGCGGATGAAGTCGCAGGCGGAAGTTGGTATTTATATATTTGTATTTTTTCTCTTGCTTTAATCCAAATTGTAAATATTCGTTCCAGGTCTATGCGATTCGTACGTCCGAGTGGCCTTACTGCCAGAGGATACATTCGTCAACGTCCAAAAACCAAAGACGCAAACTCATAACAAGAATCTGTTCCCGCTTTATGATGAAATGTTCCTTATGTAAGTACTGTTAAGGTTTTTGTCTATTGCAACCTGGCAGAAAAGTTTAAACCAAACACTCGGGTGAATTCCGGAAGGAATTCAAATTTCAAAACATACATACGCCCGTAGATACGTAACTAATTTATTTACCTACTTGTTTTGCTCATCAAATTAGAACTATAAAGAGTCATAGACACTCTACACACACTTAATACAGGATTTATTTTTCATTTTTAGGGGCCAATTCCAACCTCTGAGTTGTTAGGCACTGACTGATTCTTCGAGACTAGAGTAAAGGTAGGGCTTCACGATGCTCGGACTAATATGACAGTTTAAAATAACTGCTAGATATATTCCATTAAGATTCAAAATGATCTCGAACCACCTGTTTGTAACGCTTCAAACCGGACTTGATATAACTCTTGTATGACGTAATTAATTCTTGATACTTTGGTCAACACGGATCAACTAATCTTGATATGGCTTGCCGAAATGGTTAGCTCAAACTAACTTTTTTATCTTTGTTGATATTTCTTATGAATCCACGAACTTTTTGTGTGGAACTAGGATTTTACACCAAAACCAATTAAACATAATCGGACACGTCCTGTCAATTATTCTTATGAATGGTCTTGAGAAATAGCTCGTAGCGGTGACATTGACGTAAAAAATACTGATACAACCATCTAATATTGGAATTAAGTTCATGGATCAAAATAGAGGATAGACGCCGAGGCCCGTAGGCCAAATAATGCACATTACTTGGCAGCGTGCCGCGATGTTTATTTTCTCAGAACTGTTTTTCTTTAAATAAGTTTTCAAATATTTTGTCATTTCATTTGATGCTAGTTTTTGCAATTATCAATGTAATGACCAGTCATTTAAGACTATTCTGTAAAAAAGAAAAGAAATTGTGAAATCATTTTTTTGAATTTGATTGCGCATTAAAATAAATGTATTCAAGGTTATTTACAAAAAAACGGGCATACCAAGACGACAGATAAAAAGGCCTTTAAATTAAAATTATGTGTGTTAGCGCCTTGCAGACAAAAATCTCACAGGCACCATTACACCTTGCAAAGACTAACTTTCACGGGTCAATACGGGATGTTTCAAACAAATCAAATTAAAAAGTCGAAATAAAAGTTTTTATTTGAATATAACTTAAAACAATTTTTAAGACACGTTTATTTTTTGGCCCCGTCATATTTGATTTTATGCGAGCGGGAGGCGGAGCCGCGGCGGCCCTTCCACCATTTCTTAATATTATCGAACTTATTGAAATACGGGACACTTATGGGACGCGACGGTCCCGTATATACGGGTCGTATGGCAACTCTATATATATGCATAAGTACCTAATAATGTTGTGCAAAGAAGTAATCCCATGTTTTATTTCCTCCAGCCCCCTAACACCAGAACAGCGCCGCCTCACCGACGGTCTGATCCACCTGGTGATCAAAGACAAGGACATGTTCAGCGTGAGCAACACGTTCGTGGGCGAGGCGTATCTCCACTTCAGCGAGGTGCCCGAAACGCCCGCGCCTATCTCCAGTCTGCCGCAACAGCTGCTGCCGCTCTCGAGACCTACTAGTATAGGTCAGTAACCACAACATCCTACTTTTTTTTTTTTTTTTTAAATGTTGCCCCTCATTACAAATTTACCCAACCAAGGAACCAAGAGGTATCGTGTTACCCAGGAACTGGGCTTTGGAGGTCAGATAGGCAGTTGCTCCGTGTAAAACACTGGTATTCAGCCGCATACGGTGGGACTAGAAGCCGACTATCTGATTTCCAAAACCCAGTTACTGGGCAACACAATGGCTCTTGGTAGGACTGGTTGTCAGACTTCCTATCTGACTATCCGTAACGACTGTCAAAGATCTACGAATGACAGCTGGGACCAACGGCTTTACTACACTGACAATGTAATTTCTTATTAGTTTAATATAATTTCCATTTTTTTTGTATTATCCTCTTTGTTCAAGTTCGCCGCAAAGTGCGAAACCAGGCTAATATTTAAACGACGACATTTGTTACAGACGGCGAGGCTATCAAAGCGCTAGAGACCCGACAAGGCGACAGACAAGCTCGAGACTTCATCAAGAAACAGAGAGCTAAGTTCCCTAGCACTAAACAGTTCTTCTCTCTCGGCTGAGAATAATACTTCCTAATACTTATTATTAAATAAAGGGTATATTCTGAGTTGTATATAACAAGATAAAGAAGCTACCAAGTTTATTTCAACGGTTCAATTGACCGATTTGATTTAAAATGCAATGTTGAAGCCTGGAAATAAGAAAGATTTAACGTTAGTAGTACGTCGCCTAACGAACCTATTTTGTTTATTGCGACTTATCGATTCCTTGCCCACTTAATACTTATAGACCATGATTCATATCTCGTTGTTATGCATATTGTATGCGTATTGCAAAATGTATGAAATCATCGATGTTTATGCAAAACTTGGTAGTTTTGATTTGTCAGTGACTAAGATTCCAACAGTAAAGTATGTAAATGATGCTTGCTATATACACCTCAGGTATATTCCTTGACTGTTTATAAATTATTTGCTTTTAAAACGCACAATACGAAGTTCTAGGAGTTAAGGCTGTGGTATCAAGTTCCGAAGTTCCGATACTAGCGCCCGGTTTCTGAACGACCATAAAAGTTCCTAATAGACTGTCAAAATCAGCTGATCGTTCCCCGAAATAACAACAGCCAATGAAATTGCTTACATGAGATTTGACAACAGAATAAATTCAATTGGGTAAGTAGATGACACCTCAAATCAATTGAAAAACACGATTCTTTCATAGATTTTGTATGACAATACTAAACTGTGACGTCACTTATTTGCCAACTCAAATCACTAACTATTTATTGATTTCAAAATAACTAAAATCTTAATTTGATAGAAATTTAAAAAAAAATGGGCTAAAATAAAGTATTTTTTTAGAGAGGTTGTGTCTTAAAATAGTAATACCCAATTGACTTTAAAAAACCGGGGGCTGATTAAAGCATTAACTTAACTTATATTAGTCTGAAATACTTCTGGTTTTATACATAAAACTAAGAATTGTACTATGCGGTTCAATAGATTGTGTACTTCGAAAGTTACTACATAATACTCTTTTTGCGGCAAATCAGTAACAATGTAACGAGTAAAATTAAACCTGCCATTACACATATAATTATATTATTTTAGATCGTATGTCTATGTATGTATGGTTGTAGTTTGTAGTATTATAGCTCTTAAGTGCATTGTCTGTTTAATATACTTATAAAAGAGACCTATAATGGTAGTCGTTGTAAGATTATAAATGTGTATGGGAAGCTTTTCAAGATCTATAAGTTGACCCATTACACATTTTTTTTGCTTTCATTGGTAATCAATCAATAAATGTATTATTTTGTTGTATTTGAATCATAAATGCATAATAATATTTTACGTTAATTTATTGAAAACAATCTGAAGTACCTATACGATATTTAAGAGCATATTTTTATAAATAGGCAATAGGCTCGCCCCCTATTACATGGGACCTAAACATACCGGCGAACTGTGGGTGTGCATTGGTACACCTCTGCCTAAACCTTCGGGGAATACAGGCGTGATGGTATGTATGTATGTATTTCTATAAAATCACATTTGTAAAAAAACGTGTTGTAATGTTGAAAAAAAATTTGAAACCTTAATTACGTGTGTAAAATTAAGGTAAAAGCAATAAAAAGTGCTAATGTATATCGAGTGCTAATTTAAAGAAATAATATATGAACCTAGTCTAAAAATAAAAATAAATATTATAACATCAGAGTAAAATCAAAATAAAGTATCTAGCGATGAAATTGTGTTGTACACAGAATCGTGACACTTTAATAGCGTGTGTGTCGTCCCTTAATGTTCGTGAGTCACGGAATTTGAATCTCGAGGGCCTACGGCACCACGTAGGGACAATAAATTATCATTATCATACATTTTCCTAGTGGTAGGCATTCTTCTGCCATTATTTAGATCTCATCTCATCAACATCATAATGGTATCTTAGTTTTTATACGTGAACAGTAATTTATTGTTTCTACAGATTATGTAAAATTATTTCGAATGCATAATTTTACTATAATTTAGGCCATAATTATGAATGAATAATGTTTGGCACTTAATAACATGCGATTCTATTCAAAATCTCTTAATTAATTCGTTCTACTTTGTGCACAGTGACCAAAGTTTGCAAACACTTGATGTACACTTAAAAATAAATATTTTATAGAGAATTGTGTTACATATTAGATATATTAAGTAATACATTATTGACATTGGTTATTGTGTGCCTATAATGTATGAAATACGAGTGATTTTCTCTTGTCTGAAGTAGTGAATAGTGTAGGTACATTTGAAAGTTTGTATAGGTACTTTTTATACTGTTTAATAATATTGTATACAAGTATATAGGTGTGTAGAAATTTTGTAGACGTTGTATTCTGTGATAAAGAGAAGTGCCTTATTTTTTAATTGAGTCTATATTTATTCATCGTAAATAGTACCTATTATTTTGATCAGGAGCATGTGATGCCAACCCATTTCGTGTTAACTGATAGCCTTGAGAAATTTGTTTATTTTTATTATTGCTGAGATATGTTTGAGGCATAACATAGAAAACTATTCCTGTATGTCTGGTTATATTTATTTGCAAAATAAAATTATTGTTTAAAAATAACTAACGCATTATTTTTTATTTCAAAAACCTATCCAATGTACGGTCAGCAACAAAAGTCGATTAACAATATTACTTTTACATATCATTTAAATATACACGAAATAACACAATTCACTACGATTCAGAATTTTAGGCAATATCTAAGAGTTCATTTTATCTTAACTTTAGATCCTTGGATTTCCTTTGACATTGAACTCAATAATAAGGATTAAAAAATCTGAAATGTTAATCTACTTTTGTTCCTTAATGTACAAAGCATTCTTTAGATCTAAGAAGATAGCGCGGTGGGTCATAATTTCCTTGTAATATGTACTAAAACTGTTGTGTAAACGCGGACGAAGCACTAAACTGGTAAGTATGATAAAGCAAAGCAGGAATGTATAGCTAATGCGAGTTGTTTATGGCAAATTAATTACACAAGACGCCAGTACACGCTGCTCTCAAAGGTACGGTGTTATTGCTTCATGCATATAAAGTAATAACTGCTACAATCTCTGTGTAGGTACTATTTCACTGGAGTCCACGGACATACGGTACGGTATTATAATTACCATTATTTTTTAAATATAATCTTGAATGGACTATATTCAAAATTGTATTAGAAAAATAATAGTATTTTGATACAAATGTGTGTTAAGTACGTACTTTGTTTGTATTTACGATAAATACAAAGTACGTAAGTAAGAACAGTAAAATACAGTAATTTTTACTATATTGCATTAGGTAAAAACTCGTTATTTGAAAGTTATTTTTCTAATGTAATCCTGAATGAAATTGTCCATTTCATTTTCTATAGTATATGCGTCTTATTGTTGCATCTGTATAATCATGTTATTATACTTATACAGATGACTTATTCATCTTTTGGTTGTAAGGTTCAAACTTGACATTGGTAAAAATAACCTGGCAAGTAATTACAGATCCGGATAAATAACACTCAAAATTAGATTTAATGCTTCTCAATCTGCCAGTCACCGATAAATGTTTTATGGATATGAACCTACATCCCTACCTTTATGATAAGCCAGTACATTACTGCACATCAGAATACTTTACCTTCGTCATTTAAATCTGTAAACCTGTCATTCAACATTAAAATCAAATTAATTAAAATGTCACAAATAACAAAGGGGCAATCGGTCGTGACGGGCGGTGGTGGAAACGCGGCCTCGAATGAAACATCTCGGCGGACGGCGGCGGCGCCTTTCATGTTCCTCCCCTCGCTTTGATCGCGCCGCGCCGACAATCCGCTCGACTACTTATCGGTTCAGATTTATTGTGATTCGGAGGCTGTGGGCCGCGGGGAGTCGCGCGCCGCTACTGCTCTACTCGCCCATTCGTACTCCGCTTACAATGCTTATTCATGTGGGGAATATCATAAACAAAAGTGTTTATATTCGGCTCGGACCATGCTATTAATCCGTACATGTCGATAAGTTGCAATTACTTCCTTGTCCATAAGTCTACAATTTTATTGAAGCCCATTAAAGGGCACTTTCAAATAACTCATTCGGTAGCTATAAAGCAATTTCTACTAATAACAAATTTATGAGCTTTTTTTCAGTCCAAAACTTATTTTTCGTTGAGTTTATAAAAGCCAACAACATGCTCAATCTTAAATTTTATTCGATTAACAATTTGTCAAGCCTCCACGTTAGTTCTATACGATAATTACAGCAAGGAATTAGGTGATAAAATTGTTGTCACTGTTATCAGCCATCAGACCCACTATTGTGACAGTTTATGTGGGAGATTCTAGTTCAATAATGACACGGAACTGAGAAACTGCCTCTTCGAGTCGCGAAGTTTCTTCTGTATCTACTTAGTTTGTATTTGTTAATGTCCAGTTTCTAACATTGGCGTGTCGTGTTAATCAGATTTCAAACTTTAGGAACTTTTTAATTCGGTAGATAGAAACAGCAGTCTAATGCCTATTTTACATAAAATAAATGTTACATACAAATAATTGGTAAGTAAAACGAACCGCTTTGACATAATTATTATAAAGCAGCTTGATTCGATTAGTAGTTTGGTTAGAAAAGTAAAAAGAAAATCCTGTACAGATCATTCGTTGTTTTAATTAACAATTAAAAGGATCGTAGCAAATTCCTATAGGTAGATGAATTCATAAAACTCATAATTCGTAAAACCAATTAGTGTGAAAAGTTCTCACAAAAGCAGTTAAAAACTATATTACAGTAATATATCTGTCACGACTGTAATCCCGGAACGAGATTCCCGGAGGCGTTGACTGAGATGTAACCGTTGACCCTTGACACAGTTCACCTACGATTATAGCTACGTAATTTATTTTGTGGTCACTCTCGACGATTATCCTAATGTGAGAGGCGGCAAGTCTTTTACTGAGCACAGCTTCAATCCGACCCTGGGATCAAACTCAAGATTTCACAGCGATAAAAGAAAAACACCGCAATATAGGTACTGCTCGATGTGATTCCGTCGGGAAGTGTACCGATCTTTGGCGTCACCGAGAATGAGTGCTTACCTACCACATTTTTTTTTGCCTCCATCAGTGCAAACCCCGGTAGCGGCCGGTGGCTACTGTAAAAAGTCCACTATTATTAGTACATTTGCGAGGTGACTAGCGGTTTATTACTTGATGCTACTTGTACCGAATGTACCTATCACAGGCAACCTACGCATAATGCCTATCTGCTGTTTAACTAGTTCATATATTTTATCTAAAGTCTGAGTTAGATATACCTACCTACTAAATTAAGTTATTTATAACTTGGATCGCAAACTTCTAAGAGTTTATATCTGGAACATAAAACGAGCTAAATGTGACTGATGTTGTTGTATTATAAAATTAATGTGGCGCAATTTACCGCTTGCGAGAGCCCGACATTTTGCCAAAACATATTTGAAATATGTTTTCACGATAGAGAAACAATAACAAATTACTGTAACAACCTAAGGTGCAGACTCAAATATTTGGGTAGTTTATAAATACTCCTTTTGCTAAGAGATAATTTGCTAAATATATTATGTACAGAGCAGAGTTGTTCTAAACTGATAGCAAGTTTAGAGCAAAGTATGGCTTGATAGATTATAATTGTAACTTAGTTCTAAGACCTACTTTCGCAGACGGTCACCTTCATACAGATTCATGAATAGTGTTAGTACGCAATCAGTGCTATCACTGCGACAAATCGATTGACGTGTCATTCTAGAATATTTTCCCGATAGGAAATCGTTTTACTGAGTAGCTATGGTTTGTGTGATCTACCACCATGCTGGCTGGCTAACATCTTTCAAGGCAGACCTTTTCAAGACTACTTCTTTGCAGAAATAATGATTGTCCTGTTTGATTGCACTGTAAATTTTGTGTTTAAATATATGAAACCACAAACTTTTAGTTGCCAATGACACAAATCAACCTTTCTAGGAATTAATATTAAGATTTTAGATCGTAGAGACATTCGGCAGCTGATAAACTAAGTAAGTTATTCTCCTTAGTAGTCAGTTCAGCGGGAAATGAACTTACTATCTTCGTTTAGTTAGCCGGAATACAAAGCAGAAGCTCGTGTCTGCTCACGAAACAAAGTTTTATCATCACCCGCCACTTCGAAGCGGCAAGATTGAGTAGCAAAGCACACATCTCTGTGGTTAATATATTCTTACTAGCCTTGCTCTTCTCGAAGTTACTCGAGTGATCCCTATTAAGGAGTGTGTCTTTCTATACTTATACATCGTGATGGCTACTGTCTTCGGAATTAACTTTCTCAGTAGTTATTTGAGTTAAATATGTACGTCATTAACATTAACTTATACGTATTGTCCGAATCATATATCTGGCTGATTATAAATCTCATCATCATCTGCCAAACCTTTTCCAAAGTATATTGGGGTCGTTTTCTAGACCCGAACATACACCGAATACAGTGAAAATCTACCAGTATTTTACAAGGACCGACTGCCTATCTTCACAACTCACAACCCACCGCGTAACACTATATCCCTTAGTGATCGTAGCGTCTCTGAGTTCGAAAACGATTGTTTATCCATTGATTCGACTTCTTCATTGAAGTTGCCTGACATACGTTTTCGCTAAACGCTACTCATATTTGTAATGAGTACATTATATTCTAGGTGCAGAAACTGACAATAGTTTACACTGTGGTCACACAACCCACCCCAAAGAAAAAAAGAGTGCTCACTTTATAAAATCTTTATTATCATGAATAGCTAACTTGCGTTTGTTGCATGACCAGCTGCAGTTTGTTTATTCAAAGTAGATTCAAGTGGCTTGGAAAAACACTAGAATAATATTTTCATTTATCTTTGTACTTTTCCTTTATGATGCAGCTGTAATAGTTGTGTCGTTGTGTCCTTGTACTGGAGTGCTTTTGACCGGCGTTGAACAACTTCATATTATTGGCATCGTTAGGAGATTTGCATTTCCCGTTCTTAAGAGAAATCTACCTAACTACTAGTTACTGCTGATATTATATTATTGGTGTCTATCGCCTGTAAATCTAGATCTAAATATTTTTACGAAAATTTCTTTGTGGATGATGGCAGGACCGAGTATTAGAGCATTATTGGTTTTATCACTCGACTGTTTTTGGATACCAAATTAAAATCTGTTTCGAGTACCTTTGTCTATCATATTATTTATTCTTTTGAATTTATAGTTTTTCTTATGACCGTATTCTGCCCCCCTGGGTTAAATAATAGCTATAAGTATTCATATTTTCAAACAGCTAATAAAGCCCTATTATTGCACATTATCTTTTGAACCACTATCTGGGACAACCTGTATAAAAGGGACGGGAGGGAGAAGCTTTATGTAGGTACCTACAGCATTTTTTAAAACATCTTTTATTGCTTATAATGATTAAATAATAAGCAATATAAAGAGAACGCGGAACGAAAAAATATTATGTTCATTGTTATGGAAAATGGGCTGTATAATGGTCTTTTATATTAAAAGCTCTTTTAAAGAGCCCGTCCCACTAAGTCTTTAATGGGATTGAATAATAAGCTATAAAGATTTTGAATGGTCTAACTAAATGGTTTATTCTTTCCGCCCTGTTTGTGAGCGGTAGCGCGTAATTCTTTAGATGCCCGATTTACTATCCGGGATAGCTAGATTGTTGTATTGGGAGTCGATAAAATAAGCTTAAATGGGTTCGGCTCGTATATCAGAGTCGGCATCATAAAGGTGGGTACCAACTGTCAAATGGCTCATTGTGGCGGCTTGGCTTTATGATGGCATTTTTACAGGCAGGTACACGCTTTGAACGTCTGCCATGCCGCCCGCCAATTATATTCTACTTAACTCGGTGTCTACGTCCAGTTTTATACACTTCGGACAATTTGCTTTGAAATAACACCTGCGGCCCATACATATGTCAAATCATACGATAAAATCTTTATTGACTTGAAAACTTGGTTCTTTACGTTAATATAAATTATTTTACGACTCCTTGGTAAAGAGTGATCGTTAAATTTTAAGGGATTTCTAAATCATTGTCACTCTACAAAGTCGTATTAAACGAAAGTTAGCTTGAAAATAATCGTTAATAAGGTGGTTTGAATATAATGTTAAATTACAAAATTGGTTGAGACGAGAAGTTAATTCATAGATTATGTACGGTTATATTTTAGACACGTTATTTAAGATTATTTTTCAGTCTAGCTAGCAGATAAAAAAGACAAACTGCCGGTTGGTGAATGTTCGCAAGCAACAGGCCATAAACTTATTTCTAGCTTATGGATTTGTGTCTATGAAGAGGTAGTAAAAGCTTTATCTTACGAGTACCTAATCGAGTCGGTTTTTCTACTTTCGCCAAATAGGCAATCTTAGGAATAACAACATTTGTTTGACGTCAATGAAGCGTAACTTTAGTACAGATATTTGTATGGTTTGATCACCGAACTATGGTCTCTGTTTTGTTTTGTTTGTACTTAATCCGCAGTTTGCCGATGATAGTAGCTCTAATGAGGCGACTTTCCAGTTTCAGCGGTGCTTTGTTTGGCAACTTTGAGTTTGGACAGTTCCCATTGAAGTATTGTGCTTTGTTTTCTGATAACGTAGGTTGTTTATTAACAATCCATTAATTCTTTTTTATTCTGAAATAGATGTTAATTTCTGCAGTGGGCTGGATTACTGGACTGGATAGGTAATCATTGAATTAACTAACTCTCTGTCCTCATCATCATCGTCATCATCTTCCTGTCTTTTGCTACAATTTATTTGGGGCAGCATAATATTTTGTTTCTTTCATACATCATCAGCTGTTATCGCTGTATTTACCGCCTTTCTAGAAACATCATCTTTCACATAATTCCCACTTATCGTTTTTTTAGTCTTCCTCTACGCTCACAGATAGCCATACTCAAAACTTGAACAACATGTTTCTCATTCTTCCGCGTCACAATTAATCTGTCCACACAAATATACACTTAAATATGTGCGTATGACGGCACTTTTCATCCACTTTGTGTTAATTTTGTGCTTGCCAGTTTCGGTCTATTTCGCCATCGCAGATAACGTATTAAGGTACTGGAATTTGGAGTAGACAGGAAGCCGCGCGTTATCTAAAGCTATACAGTTCTCAAAGTAAAAACACCACCAAAATCCTAAAATATTGGTACGTATACATTTATTCGGTTCGTTCGTGTTTAGTTCTGCTGGTTTTTAACAAAGTGTTTTCCTAATCTCAGTTCATTATTATAACCGACAACAGCAATATTGTTGACTAACAGCGAACGGTGCCTTTTCCTGAATGCACGGCCTGAGCGCATTCATCATCAATATATCTTCCTTCCTGTTGGTTATGGATGCTCTGAGATACTTCTTGTTTGGAACGTCGTTAACGCGGACTCTACGTCGGATGAAAAAATTATATGAATATATAAAGTCGATAACATCAGCGTTATTTGCTTTTAGTCAGTTTCACAAAATTTGTAAAATTTAATAAGGTGTAAAATTATGCCAGAGAATAACATGGCTAATCTGCGAAGGAGGAGGCGGTGTGCGCGACGCACAGGCCGGAGGGCGGTTGTTTTGTTCGGTGTCGATGCCGTTGACAGGTGGAGGGCGCGCAGGGCCGGCGGGGGGCGCGGCGCCCGCGCAGCTCGCGTGGCCCTCTCGCCTGAGTCACGCGCGCCTCGTAATGCTTGCATAATAATAATGACGGATGCCGATCGCGCGGCGGCTCCTTTGATCTGCGGCGCGTTTGATGTTGCCGCCGGAGCCGGTCCCGCCGCCCCTGCCGCACAAACGAGCCGCCCGCTCGCCTACTCGGTCGGGCGGCGAGCGCTGGCCCTTCGCCCTCGCTCTAAATAGAGGCTTTATTTTGTAAACAGCGGGAGCGCTACCGTGCGCGCGTGGTGCCTGCCGCGCAGTGGTGCGCCTGCGCCCGCCAGTATGGGGTGTGCTCCGGCCCGCAGTCTGCGCCCGCGCTGCCACCTCCGCCGGGAGCGATGACGCGCCTCCGCGGCTCGCTCCGCCGCTACCACCACTGGATTGTTTGGACACTCTGTGTACGCATTGCTTTATTATTTTGTGACATGTGTTTTCACACCGGTCTAGATAACAGTGAGAGTAAATAGTGAAGATCTCTAATGAAGCGGAAGATTACATGTTTGTGGTCTCTGGCTTGTACCTATTGGAATCAATATTGAGTTGCGAGTTTGCGATTTATATTTATGTGGATGTTTTATTGTGATAATTGAGTAGGTTATGCGTACATGTGCATCAAGAAGTTTATTTTAAATGCAATATTATTGATGAAAAAAAGTACCGCGTTTAATTGACAAGAACTCCTTTATTATACTTTCATCTAGCAGAGTATTTTTTTTAATGTTTTCGATTTTATTTAACTCTCAACTCTGACAACTCAACTCAGCGTAGTATTCCAGATCATAATCCTGGAATCTATCACAAACACTTTTCAATTTACCTATTGCGTTTCATTATATTTTAATTTACTAGTTATACGCTCCGGAAATTCATACAAGAAAGAGAAATTGATTTAAGATAAATATTTATTGATTTGAGAGAAATTGGTTTAGCACCATGTTAGTTCATAATGTTTTTCTAAAAAGCCGTAATCTTGATTATCATCTGAGTATATTGAATTATTGACTCATTAGTTATTTAGTTTGGAACATTTTCATAGGTAAAAAAAGCAAGAAAAGTTCAGAAATTATAATTTTATATCCATTCTCCTTCTCAATAATCTGTCCAAAAGAGTATTTAATAGCGACTTATGGTTTCGATTGATTTGTTCTTGTTCATTCTATGCTTATCTCATAACATCATGAAAGTCATTCTAGTTAATTAACGATTAAAGCCAAGAAAGTAAGTGTTGTTGTTTGTAACTTAAACACTCGGGAAGTAAAAAGACACATTACAAACTCGTTAACTGCGTATACTGTCCATCAAACTTAGTTATATTGAACAGAAATGATTGCTGGGAAAAAGCTTTTTGGTGTGAAAAATGTATGTATATGATAGTGCACAATGCAACGCACGCAAATCGTTGTGTTTACGGATGCATGCAACAATCAGGGGTCATGGCGATATTTAAAGTTTAGTGAGAACATTTAAAACCTTAGGTATTTTGGTAAAATCGTGAAAAATATATGCAACTTTGTAAAATCTCCGTCACCAGGAGCCATCCTTTCCCATGTATGGTCCAAAACAAAAATAATATCTTATCGACGGAAATAATATTATAACTTTTAGCGTCGTGAAGTAACTTTTTACATACGTTATAAAAACGTAGGTAAACTACTACTAAAACTCGGATTTTGACACGTTGCTTAAACAAACGGGAGTCCATGAGTACCTACTAGCATTACATTTCCTAGTCTTGGGTAAATTCATAAGTAAGCAAAACTAGATCTACGAGAAATATGAATATTTTGAATATAATCCGGCCGTTTGCAGCGTATAATTTACGTACAAATCTGCAATAATCTGTATTGATATTGGATATTAAACAAGTTTAAAAGGAAATTGAGTGGGACAAGAATGATTTAAAATGAAATGGTCGTATGCAGTCATCTATATTTCTCTTAATTAAATTCATACCATCACCATCACGCCTGTATTCCCCGAAGGGTTAGGCAGAGGTGTACCAATGTACACCCACAGTTCGCCGGTATATTTAGGTCCCATGTAATAGGGGGCGAGCCTAAAAAAATAATTCATATTAAAGTGTATTTTTAACCTCAGAGACTAAATTGACTGTTTCGTACGTCAAACATAAAAATATTTGTGTTTTCGGCACTTAAACATAAAGTACACTATTTTCAAGTTGGACACACAAAGCAAAGTCAAAGTCAAATAATTTATTTCAATTAGACCAAAAGGTACTTTTGGAGGTCATTAAATGAAAAAATCATTAATCATCAATCATCAAAATCAACACCAACAACATCATCAATCAAACATCATCAAACATCAACAATAATCATCATCATCATCATCATCATTAATCTAGTTGCCCATTCCAAAAGTTAGTTTCGTATGGAGAAGAATTCGCAAGAAACTCTCATACAAGCTTAAACAGCTCTAAGATTATTAGATGCCCTTTAGTTTCTTCATAATTTTAGGACCGAATGGAACTAATTAACGGTCTGATTAGATCACTACTAAGACAAGTGATGACCTTTCCTTGGTTAACATGAGTTTTTTACTTGGTGTTACATACACCAAATATACGGTTTAAGTTTTAGTTTTTTAGTTGAACTTGTTTTAATATTTTTTTTGCGGTTGCGATTGAAATTAGATACGATAGTAATATAATATTTAGATATGTACCTACGGATTGTAGGTACCTAACACTTTGGCCACATAGTAGAATGCTATCCGGATTTCTATAAATTCGTATCCTTTAGTATACCTTTTTTTTACGGATGAAAAATCGTCAAATGACTTCTCCCGCCCTGGGCGGGGCGGGAAGGAGTGTCAGACTTTTACTGACTAAAACCCATTCATGTTCCTTCTTGTGCCCTTTGCGTTCCGGGGGCGCGGTATCTCTTTCGAACAACCCGCAGCCCCATTCTATAGGTATACCTACTCGTAAAAGGTCATCTGTACAATAAGTTAAAAAGCATACGTGACTGGCTCGGTTACCTTTTCTTATACAATTTTGTTAACCCGCGTCCTAACATGGGCGTAATTTTATTTTAAGGTTTATAGGATTGCCACATTATTTTAAAGATTGAATTTTTGATGATTAGGTAGATAGGCTTGCTCCCTATTACATGGGACATAAATATACTGGCGAACTGTGGGTGTACATTGGTACACCTCTGCCTAACCCTTCGGGGAATACAGGCGTGATGGTATATATGTTGCAGTCAAAACTCTTAACCAGTCAAAAGTACTATTGACTAGCAAAATCAGTCAAAACTACTTTTGACTGAACAGGTTGGTCAAAAGTGGTTTTGACTGAAAAATATTGGTTATTAGTACTTTTGACTGCAAATTTGCGGTTAAAAGTACTTTTGACTAACGCTCTTCGTCAAAAGTAGTTTTAACTGCAATAAAGCACCAGTCAAAAGCACTATTAACTTGTCAGATGTGAATAATGCTTAAAAAGCATAGTCGAGGAGCCCCGCTTCGCGGGGCTCAAGGGTTTACAAAAAAAATAACCACGAAGTGGATGGCGGGGTCTGTTCGCTCGCTTCGCTCGCTCTCTAGACCCCGCCATCCCCTTCTAACCTAACCTGTCCGAGTCGGGGTGCCCCAAGTCCCGAGCTCGCTTCGCTCGCTCTTTCATCCTATAATTTACTTTTATAAAGAATAGATAATTATTATTAATTATTATTGCGGATTAGTGACTGATTTTTAAGAGTTTTGACTGATTCGGGCAGTCAAAACCACTTTTGACGGAATCACTGAGTCAAAACTACTTTTAACCAGCTCCATTGGGCAAAAGTACTTTTAACTGTTATTTTAGTCAAAAGTATTATTGACCAAAGCATACGGTCAAAAGTACTTTTGACTGATTTTGCTAGTCAATAGTACTTTTGACTGGTTAAGAGTTTTAACTGCAACATATATATCGATGGTATATAGGTAGATCTCAATGACTTCAAAATTTGTCTCTTCGGAAAACGTTATAAATGATCAGATATTTAATCGTAGGAAGGGCGTATAAGTCGCCTGGAAGTACATCAGGCTTCTTGGCGAATTAGCTTCATTCATTTAATTAGACTCAGTAGTCGTTACTGAACGTTATTTGCTGGGTCAATGAAAGGGTATTGGGTAAGGGTCTCTCGTTTTGTGCTTGTTAAATCGCAATAGGATTACGACTCTGGTGGAAAGCATTTTCTGTGCCCTTTTCTTTTGAAATCATAATCATGTCATCTGCTTAGCCTTTCCCCAACTATGTTGGGGTTGGCTTCTAGTCTAACCGTATGCAGTTGAATCTAAGGTAGTGTTTTACCTGAAGCGACTTCCTATCTGACCTCCACACCCCAGTAACTGCGCAACACGATACCTCTTAGTTAGACTGATTGTCAGACTTCTTGGCTTCTGACAATCCGTAACGACTGTCCAAGATCTACGAATGACAGCCGGGACCAATAGCTTTATCACAATCATGTAATGAATGTTAAATGTGCTGTGCAGGTGATATTGTGTGAATCGTGCGACAGCTCGGCGCCGCCTGACAGCCTGCGCCTCGTCTGGCTCTCCAACACTTCGCTCACCTGCAACGATGGATCTCCTGCCGGGTACGCCATAACTCATACATTTATCAGTAATACTGTTCCAAAACGTTGCTCGTATCGTGGTACCGACTACCACTTGCAAAGTGAACTATAAGGATTGTTTGCACGTGTTTCAAGCTAGAAAACATGACTGATGGAAGCTCAACGTTGTGCAATTTGATTACTATTGTTAACTTTGAAGCCTCCGTAACTTGGACTGTCTATAAATATTTTGTATTTAGTTTTAGAAGGTACTTTAGCGTACATTTAATAGGTTTATTTTTTTATGATTTCAGGTATTATTTCCGGCGTGGTACGGACAATGATCACTGGGTGGTGTACCTCGAGGGCGGCGGGTACTGCTGGGACCCGGCGTCGTGCAACGCGCGCTGGCGCCGGCGGCCCGCGCTCATGTCGTCCACGCGCTGGCCCCGAGCTCGCCGCGCGCCCGCCTTGCTGTCCGCTGACCCCGCAGCCAACCCGCTGTGGCATGCCTCCAACCACGTGCTCCTACCCTACTGCTCCAGTGACATGTGGGCTGGTACCAGGAACACTCGACACCCCGGTGCCGGATTCGTGTTCGCTGGTCGCCTCATCGTTCGAGCTGTCCTCTCTGATCTCTTCCGCTATGGACTCTCAGGCCGGATGCTGCTCGTGGGTTCCAGTGCTGGAGGCGCCGGCGTTATGTTGCACGCAGATGCCGCAAGACGCACGCTGCGCTCGAAAGGTGTGCGTGTTGCTGCCATTGCTGATTCCGGCTGGTTCCTGGACCGTCCCGCGCGGTCTCGACGTGCCCCGGCCGCCACAGTCGCCAAGCTGGGCCACACTCTCTGGCGCGGCAGACCGCCGACGTCCTGTGTGCGTGAACACGTCGCCGAGCCATGGCTCTGCTACTTTGGGTATCGACTCTACCCACATATTCGCACGCCACTATTCATTTTTCAGTATTTATTTGATTCTGCACAGCTGGCTGCAGAAGGTGTCCGCGCCCCTCGGACTAGGTCACAGTGGGACGCTGTCCACAAGACAGGTGCAGCATTGCTGTCAAGTTTGGCTCCAGTTCGCGCTGCCTTCGCACCCGCATGTCTTGCACACGGGGCACTCGCGCGACCCGAATGGCAAGCTATAAACGTTTCCGGCATAACATTACCTCGCGCAATCGCATGCTGGGAACAGAGGCTCGGTGGCGGCAGAAAACGGGCTCGCGGAGGGTGCGCACCGCGAAGATTGGTGGAAAGATGCACGTGGCCTCAATGCAACGGCTCGTGTCCGCGGCTGCGCGACCCGCGCACCGGCGAGGAAGTGGCGCTAGCGTCGCTACTGCAGAGCTTCGGGCTAGACGTGCGCGGCGCGGCGGCAGCCATGGGGCTGGACGCGCGTGCGCTAACCCGCATGAGTCGGGCCGAACTGCTGCCGCTGTTGGCACCTCACATGTGACGAAGTTTATATGGACTTTTTAAGTGCGTTTAGGCACAGTGAATCTACCTCGTTTTTGTTGCACAAGTACAAGTAATATTACGTTTAGATGTTAGATATTATTTATTGTTCGTCAAACTTGACGTATTTTTAAGTAAAGGGCTGGAACTCCTTAGATTTTGTTTTCTTCCCATGGTGGGACTGCTAGTAACTGTGAGATGAGATTAAAACTCAAAATATCTTTGGCACACCTGTATTTTATGTACAATTTAATATCGATCCTTTTAAAGGACCGACAGACTAGTTTGGGTCTATCTATAAATAAAATATCTAAAAATATCTCACTACTTGTCCACCGGGCGCTCTAGTTATATGGCAGTGATCAGGCGGATATTCACGATCAGATGGTACTTAACTAGATAAATTGATTGGGTAAGTATAACTGGCGCGGCGATTCGAAGCGGGTCCTTACGCGCGGGAGCCAAGGCGCGCGGCGCCCGGGGAGGCGGACGGGGCCGCGGCGCATCGCGTTCACATGGAGGCCCCCGCTTCGATAGCGCTTGTGGCGATGTCATAAGCGAGAGGCGCGCTCTTCGTTGATCATTATGGATAAATCTATGACATCGTTTCCTAAGTAGAAGTCACTGGATACGATGTTGGCTCGAGTCCGCCAGCGCGTCGCGAGGCGTGCGGTCACGTTGCGGTTGACGTCTTCAGCGTTTTCTCGGAGCGATCCTCGCAGGAATAGGATGTCGAGCACGGTGGGCGTGGTCTGCGCCATCGCAGAGAACAGCGGCGAGCGCGCTGTCGGCTGCGGAGACGATGAGATCGCATTGTCTAAGTACTGGAACAACTCTGTCGGACTGTTCGTGTTAGCCCATAAGTGAGGTAGAACGGGCCACAGCCACGAGTTTTCTGCAAATAAAAAATGTTATGAAATTAGTAACACAATATTTTGTTATCATCCTGGCAAAGTACATAACTTACAACTTGCTTTATCACAATAAATTATCTGCCAATTATAATTTATTAAGTATAAGACGTCATGAAATAATGATTGCGATATTTAGATAATTAAATTAAAATGACAGAGATTGTTTTCTCGTATATTTAATTATGTAGATAGATCAAATAGATAACAGTTTCATGGAAATGATAAAGGACAAAGAAATTACGTGATCATAATTATCTCAGTACTTTACACAAACAGTGAATAAATTGATGTTACAATAGAATCCGAGCAAGGGCGTACTGGGGGATAGGGGGGAGTGAGGGGCTACCCCTGCATCAGAACTGTCACCTTTGGGCTCATACATTTTTCCAAACGCATGATACGCCAATGGATGAGGATGATAATGATGAAAAACGCATAAGAGAGGATAATTTAGTATACTCACGAGAAACTATAGAGTTATCGACATAGCTGAACAGCAAGCGCTTATCGCCGTTGATCAGCGTTTGCAGTGTGGGCCCCTTAGTGCCCACACCCGTGCCGAACTCATTGGCTGAAGCTATGTGGGGCCCCAGTTCCCTCTGCACTATTTCCAGGAGGCCTGCATGCACGGCCCGGGCTGGCGCCCCGTCTGTCTCGTAGAAACCGACGGGAAAGTGGTGAGCGTCCAAGAAAACGACCTGCAAACGTGAAGAATTGAAATGAATAAATTGTGGTACCTGGATGGATACCTGTATGTTAAAGGTGGTCCCGGCTGTTATTTGTAGATTTTTGGCAGTCATTACGGATAGTCAGAAGCCAAGAATTCTGACAACCAGTCTAATTAAGAGGTATCGTGTTGCCCAGCAACTGGGTTGTTGAGGTCAGAGTCGCTCCATAAAAAAACACTGGTATTCAGTTGCCTCCGGTTAGACTAGATACCGCTAAATGCTAAGCAGATGATGTTTTTTCAATTTTGTAAATGTGAGTACCATGGAGCCATTTATTTATTTGTTAAGTTACTATGTGTTGGACTCTGAGTATGGCAGTTGAGAGCTTTGTCATGCTCACTTTAATGTCTCGCTGACGGTGGCGTGTGGGTTGGATCGTTCGGTTCCCTTCAAGATGGTTGAGCTGAACGGTGCTGATGCACGCGTCATATTCGTGAACGGGTGCTGTCAGTTGGGATTGGTCATCTCTTAACTGCCATGGCTTACATCTTTAATATAATTTTGTATTTTTTTTTATTCACCTTCATTGTTATCACATATAGAAGCAACAAGAATATTGTAACCAAGATTTTGTAAAAATCAAATTGAAAGAAAAGAGTGTCCATGGAGTTTCTTGCTCGTTCTTCTCCATAGAGACCTACGTTTTGGAACGAGCAACTAGCTTCAATTTTAAACTGTAACTTCTTGACATTCAAAAGTGCCTGTAAATGGTCTAATTAAAATAAATGCTTTGACTTTGACTTTGTTTAGCTGTTAAAGATATGATTGATTGTACTTAAAGGTCTATGATACAAACCAAAATATACTCGTTGCGTTAATCTAAACTAGAGTTTGTATGTTCAGTATTACAGTTTCATTTAATAAATCAAACAAGTGTCGCTTACCTCTTTAGTTGCATCAAGGAACGCTCTTATTTCTCTAAGAAGTGGAATTAATGGACGGACTCTTATTAAGTTATGATTCAGCCAATACCTGTAAACATATGAATACAAAATAATTTCATACTCATTTTTTAAAGACATGTGTTTTTATTTTCATTTGTCAGTAGATTAGCTGTCTGGAATACTTGTGCAATAAGTTGGTAACCGAAGTAGCCATGCGAGACCATTGATCACTTGACCGTTCAATGTTTACTTGGTATTTGGAACAAAAGGTTTACGGCCATATTATTTGATTTTAACTTCAGTTACATCACTTCCAAGCAACCGCATAGTATATACGCGCTCGAATTGGCATATTAAGACGCTAACGATGTTTATTGACAATGCTGTGACAGTAGGTACATGTGCGACTGTTGCAGAATCGAATTTGTGGAGTTAGGTAACGTTTCGATGACTCGGTCAAGTGTTGAAAGAGTAGCAGTTCTTCAACTTACTGGTATCATGGCTACTCCGGACATTGAAGAGCACTTTGGTCGTCGGTCCCCGTTGTATAACATAAATACGAGTACATACGTGTGGCGACTGCCACGGCCAGACAAGTCCCGAAAACCAGACGACTTTTCTATCTTTAGGATACGGGTATTATTTACTATTTGGGTGGGTCAAAGGCCAGTATATCCGCAGGACGTAATAAAAGGAGTTTAAAATAGACTGCAGGCTCCAGGAAATGAGGTCACCAATCTTTTATTAAAAGAAAACAAAGAAGTCCTACGTCCTACTTTTCCTACTAATGTTATAAATGCGAAAGTGTGTGAAGGTAGATGGGTGGATGGATGTTTGTTACTCTTTCACGCTAAAACGGCTGAACGGAACCGGATTAAATTTGGCACTGAGATAGATTTTAATGTGGAGTAACACATATGATGCTTTTTATCCCGAAAAAAATTACGGTTCCCGAGGGATATATCATATTTGACGCGAAGTCGCGCTCAGAAGATAATCTTATACAGATGTAGGTACCTGTTTTCTACATTTTCATAGAACTCGTAGTAAGCGACTCTGAAGTCGAAGTATCTGATGCCGTGCACGAGCTGGCCCCAGATGGACCGGTCCTGGCACAAGATGAAGCTGTCCCGCGACACGGAGCTAATTTCTGTGTTGAATTTCCAGGCTCCTGCATTATGTGTACCCGCAATAGCTAGATCACCGATACGCAGGTTGTTGATTTTAGACCTGGAAATAGATAAATTAGATTCATTAGATACACTATTTACTGTTTGCCTGCATCTAAAAAGGATATAATAGAGTAGATAGTAGATATTTTGGGTAACTGACGCTTTTTTAAATAGACAAAGGCGACGATTACTTGACCAATGTAGTCGAGTTGGGGATGTATAAAGTATTAAATAAAATAAGCTTACATACGTGTAAATACCGTGGAAATCTATAGGGGAGGCCTATGTCCAGCAGTGGACGTCCTGTGACTGATATGATGATGATAAATGTGTGTAAATGACCAAAAAGCAAAAATCAAAATTACATTTAATTTAAATGGTTTCCATTTCTTTTTTATTAAATTTTCTCACCCTATATCTTCCATCCAAGTCGGTTGTATTTTTAGGCAATTGTAAGCTTGTATCTCAACGTTGAATCCGGCTCCCACCCATGGCCAGAGACAGTGGGGTCCTTTTGACCCCACGCCTGCTTCCCAGCCTGCGGGCAGAGTCCCTCGACCTAACGACACGTTGGTCACCACGTGCCCTTCAACCTCCATCACAGTGAACACTGACAGAGCGTTGTTCCATGACTGTGGTCTGTCATCGAATAGACCAATCTGTGAATAGAAATGCGGTGGAAGTTTTAGAAGTGTAGATATTATGTCTTGCCTTAAACTAGCTTCAGCTCTAAACTGTTAATTTTAGACAGTACAAAAGTGCCTGTAAATAGTCTAATTGAAATAAATGCTTTGACAATCCATAATCCTATATTATTATACTCCTCCTAACCGAATTTTAGGCACGGCTGGCCAACTAAGTAAAGACTATAGATATCATAGCCGCAGGAGGAATTATAGTGTACAAGACGTATAGTGCGGAAACACAGATGCATTTTCCCTACTATCATTCTCGTAACCCGATGGGGCGCCAATCCGATATGCCCTCGTCGATCTCAACTCAATCAACGTGTTAACGTGCTTTCTGAGGCGCATGTTGTCACACAACCAACTTCCTGAATCCGGGCTGCTACTGAAAAAATCCTAAACAAAATATCTACCCAATATCACTACCCAACCTGGCAATCAATTCAACTCAGTGGTTGTGCTGGCTACGTATTTGTACCAACATAATTTCGATACGAATATTATTTAGATTGTTAATTTCAGTTCACGCTAAAACGTGATACATGGCCGTTGATTTCCTGCCTACATTCACACGCAATTTAATTTGATATGTGGATATGATCGTTCATTGGAAGGTGTCCATGTAAGTGATACACTTCCACTATGATTATATTTCGTAACGTCTAGTATTTGAAGGACCAGTGAATGATGCCGTGAATAAAAATTGATCGTCAACGGACGAAGCGTCACGTCCGTGTGTTTGTCATACTTTGTTACGTAAATTATGATTTGTTGAAATAGATTTTGTTTTGGGTTCTATTGTTACATTATGATAAGGTCTAACTTCAATCTTTGCAGAGTTGAAAACTATCGTAGATCGGTGGTCTTGTGGATTAAGCTCAGCCGTAGACATGGATAAGCATTTCCCTTCAACCGATCTGGAAAAAAGGTCATTACTCCTACTCATAATTCTTGCACCAACAGGACAAAGCACTGGATTTAATGAAGAGAGTGTTATGACTAACACAGGCCCAGGCTACATAAGTATCAATTTACAGAGACAGATTTGTTATTTATTGCGAAATGGAGTTGCTACTAAACAAAGGATTGGTACTGATCTGTTCACTGAGTTTTAATTTTAAACTTTTGAAGTGCCTATCATCATTTAGAAGTTTAAGTGAAGCAGCGGTGATTAATTCCCTTATATTAATGTCTCCATCCAATAACGGTCTCCTTCACTTTTATTACTGAACAAGATTTTAATACTTACTTTTAAATTGCTTATGAAGATTACCTCCAACATCTTCATATTTCATCTTATTTGTATTCTCAAGAATAAAAGTTTGATAAACAACTTTCGTATTTTGGATGACTGATCCACTTGATTATTATGATATACAATATTAGGTAAGATCATTGATGTCTAGATGTATGGATTCATGATTTCACTAACAGATTTAACTAAATGTTCTTATCAATGTCTCAATATGTTTGTCTTATTAGACACTTGCGTAATCCTCATATTCATTGTCGTCAAATGGTTACAAGTAGGAAGTTGTTTTGCCGTTGAAAAACAAAATGTTCGGTCCTCTCGATAGGTAGATCGGTAAATAAACGTCACACTTCGCGGTTTCGAAAAGTGTGAAGTGTGATGAGTATACACTATTCTTTTGTACTTACATACCATTACTAAATTAAGGTCATGATAAGTTACTGGATTAGACCAAAAAAATAAAATGACCAATGTGGTAAAAAAAAAAACGGAAACCAGTGGTTCTAAAACGGTCCAACAAAAAAATCGCGCTTACGACAACGTTGTGTTAAGATCCAGACCAAACGTTGTATCTCTATGGCATCCATACACGATTCTGCCTATCGTGCAATCGGCATGACGTTGCCGATTGGAAGATAGGCGGTAACGTGTATGGATGCCATTAGAGAATCGAAGACTGAAATCGTACCCTACTTAGATAGAAAGAATTACATGACGATTTACTTGATGATTGCCTAGTTAGCCTAGTGGTCCTAAGCACGACTGCTACGCTAGAGGTCCTGGGTTCAATTCCCAGATCAAGCAAAAAGTGTTATTGGGATTTTCTATGGAATGAATTCTCAGTAGCAGCTTGGAGTTTGGATTTGTGCCCGGTTAAGGGCAATAGGCTCGCCCCCTATTACATGGGACCTAAATATACCGGCGAACTGTCGGTGTACATTGGTATCTCTGCCTAACCTTTCGGGGAAAACAGGCGTGATGGGATATACGTATATATTTAATTATATTACTTGATGACAAAGGTACTTACTTGCGTTGGTACACTGGAACAGCCGTTGAAGTCCCAGTTAAGTTCCAGTGCATCCAGCAGGGTTACGCCCGTTCCCAGGCGAATCTCGGGCGAGTGGACTGTCACCCACACTCTGCCACAATGTGACTTCTCCAATATCTGCTTTTCTGTTGCTGGAATCAGAAGCATGGACATCTCAAATACGGTACCAAAGTTATATTGTTTTTGTATTTAACACTAGCTAACTTAAAGTTAGTAACATAAAACGTTAATTTCTATGTGTGGAGGTTTGTAATTAGCTATTTTTTAATATCAAATTCTTTATTTCACTGGTTTATTAGTCTGTAAGCCTTCTGTAAAATAAAATGAATAAATAATTAAAGTGACATAAGAAATATACAATTTTTGCTACTTAGGGATCAATATTGCAATATTACCTCATTAAGCATTAGTTTAACAATTACTTAAGTATTAATTTACAATAGTCATGTAACCCTAACTGCGGTGCTTAATTGCACTATCAGTTTCTACTTCCACAGTCAAGTTAATTAAAATATAAAAGCATGATTTAGGTAATACGTATAAAATGCATGTTTTGATCGTTTCGGAAGCGATAAATCTGTCTAAAGTGTTAGTGTGTTGTTTAGTATGTGGTTTTAACTTGACGTTATCATAATTTGAATCTAATAATTCGAATATAATGTATGTAGATTAATAATATAATATAATATTATCATTATAATACTGCTAATTTTATGCTAAATTGATTGGTTTGATATGGTATGAATATGTATTGATTGAATGCATTTTGGTTATTTTTAAGCATGGAAAAAATGAGGTTTTAGGGGACCCAAGGAATACCTAAAGGAACGAAGAAAATGAGGATAAGCTGCAGGCTGGGCTCCTTTCCATAGTCATCAGTCATCATGAGTACAATGGAATACATTATTTATACGTTAGTATCTTATTAAGTTGTATCTTCTGGTCAAGGTTAGTGTAGATTAGAACGATTTTTTGCAATGTACAATATGCGTGCCACATACCACCAGAAGTGAGTTCCTTTGGAACCGAACACTTTACGTACATACACGTTTAAGAGTCCGAATAATCCGGCTTGGTTTTACGACCGGTACGACAACCGGCGACGCCCTGCGAGGTACTAGAGAAACTGAAAACGTTACATGGATGTTAAAGAGATGCAAGACAAGTGTATGTATGCTGCGTGGAATAAAGATGATGTATCTGAAATTAGAATAAAGAAAGATGATAATCAAACAGTAATGTCGTGTGCTTGAAATAATGCTGGTAAGGATAATTCTACTGCGTACGAAGACAGATAATAAACATAAAAGGTAATAAAGTTTAATGACTGTAAACGATTTTGCCTTTACGTAAAGTAATAAATCCGGAATTCAATTAAACGTTACGTTCAGTTCTATATCCGTGTAGCTGTCAAAGACTGCAGGTGTCGTACATTGAGCTAATAGAAGTGTATCTGTCAATCTTTTGGGATAAACTATATTCATTGACATTGAAACCGATCATCATCATCTGCTTAGTCTTTTCTCGGGGTCGGTTTCCAGTCTAACCTGATGCAGCTGAGTACCAGTGTTTTACATGGAGCGACTGGGTAACACATTACCTTTTGGTTAGACTGTTTGTCAGACTTTCTGGCTTCTGACTATCTGTATGATTGCCAAATATCTACGGATGACAGCCGGTACATTGAAACTGATATGATAAATCAATAGTCATAAATAATGTTTCTAACACGGAAAACAATGAAAATTTCACCAGAATGTGCCGCGATTCGCGAGTTCCAGCGAACGTTGAGTAATACGACGCTAATGACATAATTGCACAGGCGATGTTCACCGAAGCATATTTAATTATGTGTTTAGTAAATCTACCGCGTGGACCTCCTTTTACGGATGCTTCACATTATGTAAGTACTGTTACTGTAGCCTTGTCGTAATGTATTGTAGCGATTTCGAAGATGACGCGTTCAAAGATAAGACTCGTCATTATGAGAACGGTACCTACTTTAACACTTTTTAAAATCAAGATTTGCATTTTTTACTACGTTCTTCTAGAAGGCTTCTGGTTCAATTTGAACTAAGTAGAGTTCGGTGTTTTCGGTCTTTATGATTGTTATCTAAGATAATTTAGCTTGGCTATCAGAATTATAGTAAATGGTAATGGCCTACTAAATGTTTATGAGTGAACGTTAGCCCAAAAGCCAAAATAAAAAAAGTCTTGAAATGCCTTAGTTTTTAATAAATACATGAATATATACATAGTATAAATATATAATTTTTCAACTTTCACAGTATCTGGGTTTTAGGACCAAAAACAATTGCTCGTGGTTATGTAAAGGTTTTTGAAAAATCCCAGAAAATAAACTTGCGGTACCTAACAGATATAAAAATACATGATATATTGCCGAAAGAAACATTCTTATTTTTTTTTTAATTCTTCCATTCATTGACATAAGTGTCAATTCTTTTTGTACTTACATTTTTTGCGAGAACAAGTGCTACAACTGATTTTTTAGAACCCCCACCGGGCCCTGTTCTATTTCATGCACACATAATCACAATTTTTTGCGTTCATTATTATTCGCGTTACCATTAATAGTGTTTTTTCGCACCAAAAATACCAGCCTATATTATAAAGGAGGTATTTACAGGGCAATCAAATCATCACTCTTGCTCAAGGCGGATTGGCGATTCCGAACTAATATTAACAATCTAAGACCAGGTTTCCCCACGATGTTTTTCTTCACAGATGTTAGTAATGTCTACGATAAACGTAGAAAATATATACATATGAATTGAAAATGTCACATTGGCCCTGTAAAAACTCGCAACCTCATGCAGAGGGGCGGGCACCTCAATCACTGGGGCATCACGACATGATTCTCGTACATGTTGCAGTCAAAACTCTTAACCAGTCAAAAGTACTATTGACTAGCAAAATCAGTCAAAACTACTTTTGACTGAACAGGTTGGTCAAAAGTGGTTTTGACTGAAAAATATTGGTTATTAGTACTTTTGACTGCAAATTTGCGGTTAAAAGTACTTTTGACTAACGCTCTTCGTCAAAAGTAGTTTTAACTGCAATAAAGCATCAGTCAAAAGCACTATGAACTTGTCAGATGTGAATAATGCTTAAAAAGCATAGTCTAGGAGCCCCGCTTCGCGGGGCTCAAGGGTTTACGAAAAAAATTACCACGAAGTGGATGGCGGGGTCTGTTCGCTCGCTCTCTAGACCCCGCCATCCCCTTCTAACCTAACCTGTCCGAGTCGGGGTGCCCCAAGTCCCGAGCTCGCTTCGCTCGCTCTTTCATCCTATAATTTACTTGTATAAAGAATAGATATTATTAATTATAATTGCAGATTAGTGACTGATTTTTAAGAGTTTTGACTGATTCGGGCAGTCAAAACCACTTTTGACGGAATCACTTAGTCAAAACTACTTTTAACCAGCTCCATTGGGCAAAAGTACTTTTAACTGTTATTTTAGTCAAAAGTATTATTGACCAAAGCATACGGTCAAAAGTACTTTTGACTGATTTTGCTAGTCAATAGTACTTTTGACTGGTTAAGAGTTTTAACTGCAACACATATACCAAACTATACGCCAACACTACGAAATCTGCGAAATATTCAGCAGAAACAGTTGGCGATTTATTATGGCATCATGCAAATGTTTTCATTCACTATTCAATTTTAGTACATTTAAACTTGACTGTGTACTTAAAATTATAAATAAAATAAAAAATATAAAAAATAAAATAAAAAATAAAATAACCATCACGCCTGTATTCCCCGGAAGGTTAGGCAGAGGTATACCAATGTAAACCCACAGTTCAGTATTGCCATTATCCGGGCACAAATCCAGACTCCAAGCTGCTACTGAGAAATTCATAGAAAAACCCAATAACACTTTTTGATCGACCTGGGAACCCAAGACTCCTAGCGTAGCAGTCGTGCTTAGGACCAACTAGGCTAACGACGTGGTAGTTAAAATAATGTAAAAAGTAAATTGAACAGAGCGCGTTGGTCAAACCAATGTTTTTGAATTCCTAAAGTGTTCTTGTGCCTATGTTTTATTTGGGTAAGGGTCTAATTTAGGTGCTTGAATAATCAGATAAGACCCGTGTAACATCGGCAAGACTTTGGCACTTTGACTTGGGATCCGGAACCCAATCAACTTATGAGGTTGCGAAGAAAAACAAAAGATTTTTGCTAAATCAAATCAGACTAACCAAAACACTTATTTAGTTGTATTTAGTGTAAGTAGGTACTTTGAAACTATGTTTTTTTCAAGATGTATAATCTTCATAATATGTTATTGTGGAAGCTACTTTATTTATTTATTAATAATAAGCACACCAACAGCACTGTCACTTACAATTCAAATATTTTTTTTCTATACCTAGTAGGTATAGAAAAAAAATGTAAATCTGTTGTATTTATACCTACGTAGGTAATAAACAACATACAGTTCTGGTAATCTAATCAAATGTGTACGTCGAAGAAGTACATGATTCTTGCTATCATAAGTAAGAATAATTGCATGCGGTTTATCCTAATTAATTACTAAACGTATACTGATTTGATATGATTATGAGTTAATTTACAAAGACGTCAATAAGATTTGCTTTTGTTTTTTTCTTAGGCCGCGTTCACACAAAACTTAATACTTGATGACAGTCGGCCGTCACAATTCTCTCTCTCTCTCTCAGTCGACTGACTATAGGTAGCTTTGGTGTGAACGCGACCTAAGTAGGTAGGTATTGTAACTACATACCATCATATCATCACGCCTGTATTCCCCAAAGGGTTACGCAGAGGTGTACCAATGTACACCCACATTTTGCCGGTATGTTTAGGTCCCAAGTAATCGGGGGCGAGCCGATTATGTAGCTCAATCATACACAATTGGGTTTAAGTACTGCGTTTACACACGTTAAATTACCTCCCATTTTTGGAAGTGATTAAAATGATTTTGGATGTTTAACGCTCATCAAGTAATTTTAAATCTATTGTAAGCATACGTTTCAAATGTACATTGAACTGTTATTGCTGATAGTAAATTAACACATTTGGCCTTTTTTTTTTTATAGGCGGGAAATCATCAAATAACTTCCCGGGAAGGAGTGTCAGACTTTTACTGACTAAAACCCGTCTATGTTCCTTCATGTGCCCTTTGCGTTCCGGGGGTGCGGTATCTCTTTCGAACAACCCGCAGCTCCGGAACACATTTGGCCTAAGGAATTAGTTTAACGTACATAATTTGATGATTGAATTGAGAGAATGTGGGTTGGCTCGTTTTGGCAAAACTTACCAAAAAAAATATCGGCCAAATCGTTTGAGTCGTTCTTAAGTGATCATTTAATACTTTTAATACTTTTGCCCCTACAATACTATTATAATAAAGCTAAAGAGTGTTTTTGTTTGTTTAAATGCCCTGGAATTACCAGTCGGATTAGAAATATTTTTTTATTATAGCCGGGTTCAAACATCACAATACGACTAACGAGAGCGGTGCAGATTCCAAAGACGTAACTTAACGCTGGATGAAGTCGCGGGCAGAAGCTAGTTTTCATTCATAGATTTTCAGAGCTGGCTCATAATAAAAATTGTGCATATTTATGAGTAGACTTTTATTGAATGGTACTTTACTAGTGAGGGCGCGTGTCTTGGATCATTCGGTTTTCTTCAAGATTGTTGATCTAAATGGTGCTGATCCTTGCGTTATAATATTATGCGTATGTTGGGATTGGTCAGCTCTTAACTCCCTTGGCTTGTGGGCCGTGTGACCAGGAATTTGTAAAAACTTAATTGAAAAGATTGTTCGTGGAGTTTCTTGCTTATTCTTCTCCACAGTGACCTACACATTTTAGAACGAGCAACTAGCATCAACTTTTCTACTAACTGACCGACTTCTTGACAGTTCAAAGTGCCTGTAAATGGTTTAATTAAAATAAATGCTTTGACTTAGACCGGAACACGGGGTACTTTCAACCCCTGAAAGATTGATAATGAATGAAAAGTTAACATCTGACGGTGATTGCGCAGGATCCAGTACGTCGATTCTGTAAAATTCAGACAGGAACCCGCGACTGAAGTCGCTATTCACCCTCACTTCGCTTAAGGTTCAAAATGACATTGATTTATTTGACACTTTGAAGTGCGACGTGAGCGTCGAAGTGACGGTGGAATTACCGTATAGAATGCTACTTCTTACGTGACCTCATACTTTATCTGTCAAAATTTCGACGTCAATTTAGTTTAACTCGCTGACACGCTCGCAAGAGTGCCGCTAGTGTAAATTCAAATTATCAACCGAGTTTTTAGAATGCCAATCAAGAAGGTCACAGCGGATTCAGATTCGAAGTTTAGAACGAGGTCTTACAGAATCACACAGCAGAATGCTACGTTAGAAGCATTTTAAAACAATGCCTGTTCATTAGTAAGGAGCTCGTGCTTCGTTCTGTATACATTGTCAACAATTAGAGCTGATAACATTGAAATTGCTGATAATTTAACTATGACAAACTTCTATTGTAATAAAATTTATTGTAAAGATAACAATGAAGGTGTTTATGCATATTATGAAAAATACCTTCTAAGTATTCTATTTCAAAGTATATGTGGTGTAACTTTGAACGATAGAGTCTTTGACAAGGAATGAAGTTGAACGAGAAAGTTGCGGATTAAAAGAGGATGTAGTGACAAAGATTGAAAAGAGTGTGCTTAGATGATTCAGTCATGTTGAAAGAAGATGAGTGATCTAGGCGCCTAATAAAGGAATTTACATGGCAGATGTGAGTGACAACGCATAAAGGGGACACCCTAGAAAGACTCAGACAACTACACAGACCTTAATGGTGAGGCTCTTCGGAAGAGTCGGGTGCGCAGTATCTACTCGTAACCGGAGTGCTTGTATGACTAGTTGTACATGAGCGTGGAGTGGGACTATGTAAGTATCTTAGCAGGTGGCGTTCTGTGGTATCTGCCTACCCCATCGGAAAAAGGTGTGAGTTTATGTATGTATGTACCTTCTAAGTATCGTTGTAGCATTACAAAATAATCTAGGCTTCCGGACCTAGGTATGTAAGTATTATATTGTGCAAAATGATGCTGTAGTGATTTAATCTATATAATTACGTAAATAACAAGTAGGAAATAGTTTGCTATCATCTTATGTAACCCAGTCTGTACCTATTTTTTGTCTGAAGTGATATGATTATTTTGTTTTTGCTGTTATGTTATTATTTTAGATAAAACGTCTGTAGTCTGCGCTTTTATATAATTTGAAATAAATATTTAATTGAATGTCGGTTGACACTGGATCTCAGATGTTTTCTTACGCAGATCGTTGACGTTAATTGTTATGCTCTAGTAAGTTGTTTAACTGAAGAACTGGTTTGGATCTCTGATGATTAAATATAATCATCAGAGATCCAAAACAAAGAAAGATAAGATAAGGTTTAAGATTGTAAATATGTCAGTAAAAAAAAAACACACTTTAAATTAATTTTCTTTAAACTACCGATATTCGATTCCTTTGTTAATTGTGTGGACGTAAATTCCTAATAAATTAAATTATAAATAGTTAAGTAAAAAATTTTAGCGTTTTTTGGAAGTCATTTCAGCCTTTAAACATAAAAACACACGGTATATTATATTGGTAAAAATCAAACACGTGACTGAATTTTTGCTAGAATTGTTATGAAAACAATAAAATGTAACTCACGTCCAATCGTGGCCCCGAGCGCGGTGACGGCAAGCGCGATCACGGCGTACCACGACGCGGCCATCTCACTGCGGGTCTCTCGCGCCACTGAACTACGACCACTTTTGGCGTTCTTTCGCTACAATTGAACACTGCGCAGGAGACGTACACTTAATACTGACGCCACGCTCCAATCTAATTGCAAAGTGTTGCTCGATCCGTTTTTGCGCGCACAATCCAGTTTTGCGCACACAGGCACGCCAGTGGATTGTGTCCATTCAAATCAGTAGTGGGGTTCCAAGTGGCATGTAGTAGGTAGAGGTACAACTACACTGTAATGGTAGTGCGGGCTTCCGACAGTTTCCTCGTTTCCGATCGGGTGTCGCGACTAAGCTGCGTCTGGATCACGAGCAGCCCCCCGGATGTCGTTGATGAAATTTGTTTTATTGATCGAATGCAATTCACTACACCCGCTTTATGCTTTTGACTCATTGAATTGAGTGCTGTCTGTCCGTACATCGTGTGAGGTTCACATTGTAGTACCGTTCTGTATTATGAACATTCAACAAACACAAATGAGGCATTCAGTACCCTCTATAGTATTCATAATATGCCGACGGTACGCGCCTCTCTACTCTCGCGCGTGTAAGTACTAAAAATGCCGTACATTTTTAAAACATCGCCCAAAGATTATTTAATTTAAAGTTAAATCACTTTGACCTAGCAACTCTGCCAACCAGCGATGAGCCCGCATCTTTAGAACGTCATTAGAGACTGCAAAAGAAGGTTCCAACAATTTCCTTTCTACACAAAGTGATTAAATTATAAAAAAAACCCGACTGCTATTCTTTAAAAATCCCTAAAACAAGATAAATTGTAGCAGTCGGGACCCATTCTAGAAATGGATGATTAGTGAATTGAGAGCACATACCTATATTACATTGCAGATGGTCCCGAATGGGTCCCGATTGCTACAATTTATCTTGTTTTAGGGATTTTTAAAGAATAGCAGTCGGGTTTTTTAGTTTTTTAAATTACCGTTTTTTTTTTTATTTTTTTAGTGTTTTAAAAAAGAAATTAATATACCCAGTATCACTCTTACAGTAAATACGAATGTACCGACACCTCTTAAGCTAAAATCCATCGAGCCGTTCAGCCTGCAGAGCGAGCCAAACATTTGAATTTGGCGCCAAAAATCCGCCATTTTGTTTTTTTTTTTTAATATACCCAGTGTCACTCTCACAGTAAATACGAATCTAACGACACCTCTCAAGCTAAAATCCATCGAGCCGTTCAGCCTGCAGAGCGTGCCAAACAATTATACATACAAACATACATACATACATACATACATACATACATATATACATACATACATACATACATACATACATACATACATACATACAAACATACCCTCGAAAAACATAACCCTCCTTCTGTCGCAGTCGGGTAAATATTTGTTCCTTAACTCTGGGAAACACAAAAGACTTTAACTTCCTTAAGAAAATCTGAAGTCATCTAAATTGAAATCTAATCTGTTTTCGTAAGAATTGCCCGATAGGATATTCTAATTCTGCAAGCATAGATTATTTTTGAATCATGTTCGTCATTCATCTAATACCAAAAAATATTTAGTTATATTCGTGAACTCATACAGCACAAAACCCATACGTTAATTTCTGAATTTTTAGTTAGTCAACAACTGTTAGTTTGTTTGTTTTTCCCCGACTGTTACTTATCTTACTAAATATTTGATAATAGGAATAGGCTATCAAATTTTTCCGTCTTCACTAAATAATCAGGAGGATCAATTTTGACGTCATTAATTAATTCGTTCGATTTTACTAAACATAAATCAATCAGTTCTTATCAAATTCCAGGTGGTCGTGTGTTATTTGTTTGCAGATATGTTTACTAGTAGATTCAATATCATTATCAATAGATAGGTAAGGGTCAGTTCACACTGAGACGCGACGCGATGCTGCGCGCACTTTTTAATAGAGCTACTCAAAATATAACTTTATTTACTATACGAAAAGATACACATTTCATTGTTTGAATTCAGAGTACGTTGCACCTTCTCACAATGAAATGAAGATGTCACAATGAGAGGTGTATCTTTTCGTGTAGTTAATAAATTTATATTTGAAGGCTCTATTAAAAGGCGCGTTGCGTCGCGTCTTGGTGTGAAGTGACCCTAAGATTCATTTAAGCGATAAATTATAAATCAAAATACTCAGGTGAAGGTCACTTTGGTGTTGTACGATAAAAATGTTGATCTAGAGTTACAATGTAACAAATAATATATATTATAAATGCGAAAGTAAGTTTTTTTGTTTGCTACCTTTTTACGCCTTAACCACTTGCCTGATCATCCTGAAATCACGTTGCCAGGTGTACAAAAACGGACAAAGGGTCCTTTCATCCCGAAAAGAAATGCCTTCCCCGAGGTAAAAAACAATAACGTTCTTATGATAAAAGATGGCGCTACGTGTCTTTCGAATCATGGTTAAATTTTAAATACATATAACATATATTTACGCGATCGAAGTCGCGGTCAAAAGCTAGTGACATAAAATGTCAAAGGACTAATTACAGAATTTAGAATTTTACAAGACAATTTTGTTGGGGATTTCAAAACCCTCCTGCCTATGTTGAGAGCATTTTTTATCATATGTACACTAACAGTACATTATTTTATGTTAAGAAAATTAAATAATGATTTATTTATTTTATCTTTATGCAATATAAGGGAACTATAGCAGATATCAGACATTGTAGGGTGTGGTTAAAAAAACTTTTTTACAAAAAAATTACAACCGCCTTCAAAAACTAAAAAGAGAAAAATAACTTTAGCTTTGGAAGTCGGTGGCTTTGGTTCTGTTTGTTGTTTTGTATTGCCACCGACTTCCAAAGCTAAAGTTATTTTTCTCTTTTTAGTTTTTGAAGGCGGTTGTAATTTTTTTGTAAAAAAGTTTTTTATTTCTCGCTTTTTAGTATCAACTTCTTGTCATCCAAATCCATGAAGAAACTGTCGTGCTATGTAAATTAACGAGACACCACTAAAAAGTCATAAGAAAGCAGAATATGCGATTTCGTTTACTTGGATGAGAAATTTTTAAATACTACTGTATACATCTGTGTAACCCTTGAGTACAGGCGTGATGTTATATTGTGTGATGGTGTAAACAATGCTTAAATATGCTATAGCAACAATCGCGGTTAATCTGCTGTTATTTATTGAAGAGTTCCCCCGATTTCTACAAGATCCCATCATCAGATATTGAAATGGTGACAATGGGACCACACGGGAAGCACCAGCTTTCAAATAAAAAAAGAATCATGACAATCGGTTCACCCAGTCGGGAAATTCGAGGTAACAAACATAAAAAAAAAAAAAAAAAAAAAATACAATCGAATTGATAACCTCCTCCTTTTTTTGAAGTCGGTTAAAAATACCGACATGATATCACAAATCAAATAAATGTGGCAAGATTCGTAATTTTCCAGTCTAGACCATCAAGAATCAGTGAGTTTTTCTTGAAGTATTGAGTATCAGTACCAGTGGTCGCACGTCGGTCTTGCCACGGAAAACTCAAACGGGTACTTATTACAATGATTATGTTCGAAAACCCACAGTTAGGAACAGGTAGCGGACGCTCATGACGATTTTCTCGGTTTAGAAAGCAAGGCATAGTAAGTAATTTGAAGGTACGCCTATACGGGAAACAGAGTTTGACGATAATATGACAGGCGTTAAGGGTGGGAGCAAACGATCGTAATTTGTGAGCTGTGAGTCGCGTTTTTTCAAACTGACTAGTCATTTTGCGTAGCTATGTGTCACAAACAGCACATTTGTAAGAAAAAGGAATGCAGCGTAAATTATCCGTAACTTTAGGTTGGTTGGGCCAAACACTAAAGCTTGACAGTCCTTTGTCTGATACTTAAGCAAGTAACAAATTATGCGATAAGGCTACATACGGGCACTACTGACTTTAGTGGTTCTACGAAGTGCTGCTTTTGGTTCTGCATCCTACTATCCTTTCCTTACTATCATTTGTAAGAATGGATGTTTGGGACTGATATCTCAATGCCAAAGTCCTAGCTTAAACCCTAACTCCTAGCTTCTACTGAGAATTTCATAGAAAAAACCAATACACTTTGCTCGATCGCCAATTGAACCCGAGACCTCTAGTGTAGCAGTCGCGCTTAGTACCACTAAGCTAACGAGGCAGAAAAAAAGGAAAGAAAGAAGAGCGAAAGGAGAGTTAAAGTAATATAAAGAAGATCTATATAAAAAAATATTAAATACAATCACGCCTGTATTCCCCGAAGCGTAAGGCAGAGGTGTACCAATGTACACCCACAGTTCGCCGGTATGTTTAAGTACCATGTAATAGAGAGCTGAGAGAGCTGTAGAGCTAAAGTAATAGAAAGAAGAGCTTACGTACCTACTTAGTAATTAGTAATCATTTACTAAAACCCGGTATTACTCCATAAGTCTGAATTGATTACTTTACCGACCATAGGTCAATCGAAACACCTGATAACGCAGAAAGAAAGAAATAAAAATACACTTCACCTTTTTCTCACCTTTGCTCGTGGCTGCCATTTTACACTAAGTGTCAATTAGTGAGGGATATCGGTTTCATACGAACGTACGGGAAGGTGTATCTTTTGTTACCTCTCCATTATAAACTGCGTCGTTGGTAATGTGGAGGAAAGTGTGCCTGCTGTTGAGGTCTTTGGTTCGATCCTTAGGACGGGTAAAAATTTCTTGCAAGTTTTCAGATGGCATCCCGATCGCATGACATACTTATTTAAACAATTCAATAATATTGTCGACACTACAATTTTTTCTAACATTCAAACCTAGTACGCAATTATTAAGGAATCCCTTAGAAATTTGAGGTGTCGGTATCTGGGATAATCCGAAGGAAGACCAATATGTATACAAGGAAGCATGTTGCATGGTATCTAATAAGTCTCGTCAAATTCTAAGAAGCTACAACTATAAAGTTCTTATAGAACTTTTAAGTGAACCTATAAACATCTGTAGGTTACGATGTGTGTTACTGTTTATGTGCTGTTTCATTCTTTTAAACACTAACCACCTTATGTTGCGTCCTCTTCGCACCAACGAAGCTTCGTTAGCGCTCATTCATTCGGTTTAGTGAACGCTCTTAAGCCTAAAATTTGATTACCCCAAAACCTAGAATTCGTTCCCGTCCTGTGGATTGGTAAAGAACACAATTGCTTTTACACATTTTGATTTTCCAGTAGAAACATTACGCCTGTTTTCCCCGAGTGGTTAGGCAGAGGTATACCAATGTATTCCCACTATATCCCTTTGTATGTAATGCCTCCTGCTTGTTTGGAGGGAAGTGAAAATTATGTTTTTCTTACTTCTCCGCTAATCTTTTCTGATTAATTTCGTTGCGGGATCCAAGACAGTTCGTTCAATCGTTTCTCCGGGACTCCTCGATCTTCATTGTCTCGGCGCTTTTCTTGTGGTCGCCACTGTTGATTCTGGCTTACAGAAGTTGCAGTGGTTTGGGAAAAGTGTGGCGGGCTTGTCCCAAAAAAAAAAAAACCAATGTATACCTACAGTACGCCGCCGCCCGCCGGTACGTTTAAGTCTCACGTAATTGCTACTAACCAGGCACAAATCTTCACTCCGAGCTGCTACTGAGAATTTCATAAAAAACCCCAATCATACTTTGCTCGGCTTGGAAGTCGAACTCTAGGTCTTTAGCGTAGCAGGAAAACCTTACAGCGGTGTAAATACTTGGCAAATGCGATAAGATCATTTAATTTTCATGCTACTTATAACTAAACTAAACAGTTAGACATGACCCCTTGTTTAATGTAATAAAACAATGAGCTCTAACTATGTGTCAATATTTGCAAATTGTAATTGTTTCTTAGAAAACAGTAAAACATCTAACATTCTTACTTACTTATACATTTTCTTTTGTATTTAAAATGTTTATCTTTATAAAACAAAGTCGCTTCCCGTCGTGTGCACGCTTAGATCATTTAAACTACGTAACTACATCATCAATAGACAGTGGGATTCATGAGGATGGTTTATTACACATAAAACATCACGCTACGACCAACGGGAGCGGAGCAGTAACCAAAGACGTAACTTAACACGGATGAAGTCGCGGGAGGTTTGCTAGTTTTTATAAGTTAAAAAAAAAATAGGGGTTCCATCTGTTGACAGAAAAGACCAATACAAACATTTTACAACATTTTATTAGATACAACAATTCATCCATTTATTGTTAGTAAAAGCTCAGATAAAAATAAAACATATATTATTATGTAGTTATTTCCACAAATTCGACACTAGAGCACTAAACAATACGATGGTTCATTATTGAACTACTTTTTCAAGATCCATGAAGTTTTCTAAAGCTTTTGTTTTTCTCTCGCGTTTCTCACTACTATCTGTTGAGATGACAGATGGAGCCCTGCTAGGGTTCCGGAGAACTGGCTTCTGAAGCTGGAAGAAGTTCAATGAAGCCTTCAGCTCCTTGATGAACACTTCTTTGTATGTGACCTGAAAAATATTCAACAACATTTTAATGTGTGAAACCCTCAGGTCGTGGGGTCCGTGTGCCTGTGGCCTTTATCAAAGAATTGTCCAAATGGTTGGTTGACTGACCCAAGGGCTGGCTTTTACCTGGCCAGAGGCTTAGTATTGCCATCCAACGTGGCAATGCCACCAGTCTTTTCAGCACATTTCCAGTTGACGGTGATGCGATTTTTTTGATGCTATGTAGCTTTAGTTTCTTATTTTTATTATTTTATCTTTTCTTATTTTAAGTCTGTACATATCGTACATTAATTTATTAAATAAATAACATTTCAATTTGATTGAATTCGAAATACCGAGTGTGGAAGTCACTACGTAGATATAAAAAGTGGGTTGTGCATTATGTCAAAATTCCAGCATCTTCATGGATGCTTAGTTTACTAACAAGTTTGTAATGCTTATTAGCATAATAAGTATCATCCTTGTACACCGTTACTTTTACATTGTTCTGGACCCTAAAGCCATAAGCTCTATCTTAGAAACATAAACTCGAAAACATAAACAAAAACAAAACACAAACAAAACAACAACATAAACAAAAACATAAACACAAACAAACAAAACACACACAAACAAAAAAAAACGTTTATGTTTTTTTTAAACATAAACTATTGGATAAAACAAAAAATATATTAAAATTAACGCTTCCTTGCACTCATTGCATATATTGTGTGTGTAAACCTTATCTATGCTCAGCTACACTTGCGAATGGTGGCCATTGAAAAATCCATTCATAGATCAGACAGACGCACTATATTTCTAACATATTTATGAGACGTCTTAGAAAAAAATAACAATGCAAATAGTAACTATTACTTCCTGAATTTCGGCGAGAACGATGTTAAAGTAACCATATGTTATGTATGTGTATTGTATGTGTGTCTGGGTTGTGGAGGTCTGATAGGCAGTCGCTCCATGTAAAATACTGATATTCAGCTGCATCCGGTTCGTAAATAAATACTAGTGGTGATTAAAATCAATCAAGTAGTTAAAACAGTTTACCGTTAGCACATCTAATAATCAAATGTTAAAGCAGGAACTGCTACTTGTTACCGCAACACTGGGCTCTAATGATAGCGTAATGTAACACAAGCAAATGCAACGCACCTGTTCCCGAATAACAATGTTGCGGACCTCATTCATGAACTCGGCAGCCGTCATGAACAGACATAACACCAATCCCACCACCAAAACCACGAATGCTCCCATCAGATTCTCCATTTCGAGATCGCCTTCTATATCGTTCTCGTCCGTAACTGGCTGAAATGTAGTGATAATACTTATAAATAAAACCCGGTCATAATTTACAGAAAATTAGAGGTAAAACCATTGATGTTTTCCATGTTCATTGTTAGAAAACAATGAACATGGAAAACTTTTTATGTCACTGATAAGTGATACCTATAATATTTGAGCATTTGCATCGAAGCAAAGAATTCCTCATGTGTGGAACGACTGTCATAGATCACGATTTACAGCCGGGACCAACTACAAAACGTACTTTACGAGACTCGGAGGGTTTACCTATACATAGTCACACAATAGCTCCTAATAAGTCTTCTTGTACAAATTGCTCTCTGAACTTAACCCACAACTACACCCCGGAATCAAACCGACAAAAATCCGAAAAAAATGCATCCTATACTTTTATGGCACCAAACGATTAGGGTAAATCATAAGGACCAAATCTCCCCCCAGGTACGCTTTGAAAATTCCGCCCTGTATACGTATCTTTTCTTAGATCTTGCATGCTTTAATTTGTGTGTAACGTATGTTATGACTAAAAAATACTAGTTACTTACATCACATTTTAAGGCTCCATATTTTTCAAGCCACCATTTATTTTTAATTTGGTCTAAGGTTGTTAATTCTTTTAGTCTAAGAATTGCTCTGTTTATGTCAGTTCTGAAAGGTGAATCTGAAAATCATAATTTGGCATTATTTAAATAATTTTCATAGAAATTCTTCTTTATGCGCCAACCCCACACACCCTAGTGTCAGAGTTTCTAAACCGCCCCAAGAGCCTCTGGCATGGTCACCGATGTCAGTGATGTCCAAGATCAACTTAGAAAGTACATATTAATTAGAAAAACTCATATAGGTACTTGCCCGTGCCCGGTTGCGAATCTACATCTGGGCCATCACGACACTGTGATTTTTATAGATTTGCAAAGGTGATAGGCCTACTTCGTTCTATATAAAAAATCTACTCCCCGATAGAGAAAAATCAGTTGCAAGGCATTCCGAAGTAATACAATACTCACTAGCAGGCATTGCAATCCCGTAATCCTTACTATCCAATTCACCTCCAATTTTCTTCAGATCGCAGTTTCGTTTTAATTTATATTCTATAGTACAGGACTCCATAAAGAAGGCGTACTTGTTTCTACTCTTAAGAACCCTTTTCTCTCCCTCGTCATTGTTGTTTACGAAAACAGCCGGGTTTGCCTTCATTGTCTCGTATATGTGTCTGTACGTTTTGTCTTTAGCCGACTGAAAAACAATGCCTGTATAAATGTTACTGTTAATTTGTTGATAATTATTTTGATAATGACTACATTCATATTAAGTTCAGAGTATTTCATGCTTTTTGCAAGAAATACAATTTGAATTATTTTCATAATATGTATAGGTTAATAGGATTATCGGGCAATCTTTGAGGCACTTAAATTTTTTGACGGACAAGACAAGTACATACTTTAAAAAACTCAAAAGTTGATCCAGTTTTGATAGATCCATATAGAATCTTGGTTTGCTTCGCCAAGTCTTCGATGTCGTTGATTGGTTCGTTTTCTAAGGCTGACGTCATAGAAGCTGACAGTTGGGCAATGTAAGTCTGACACACAATCACAGCAAAGAACCACCACATACTACAAACCCAGCGGGTCCCAAAAGCTCTGAAATTGTTAAGAACAACACAATCATGATTGCAATCCTTAACGTTTTCATGTTCTAGAATTACAAGTACGTAGTAGGTATTTCAGTAAATGTTTTAAACCGTTCCGTGTGGCTGCCTCGTTGGCCTAGTGGTTCTAAGCGCGACTGCTACGCTAGAGGTCTTGAGTTCGATTCCCAGGGCGAGCAAAAGTGCTATTGGGTTTTTCTATGAAATTTTCAGTAGCAGCTCGGAGTTAGGATTTCTGCCCGGTTAATGGTAATAGGCTCGCCCCTATTACATGGGACCTAAAACATACCGGCGAACTGTGGGTGTGCATAAGTACACATCTGCCTAACCCTTCGGAGAATACAGGCGTAATGGTGTGTGCGTGTGTTTGAAATCGTACAGCTGCCAGAATGAACAAACACAAATAAAATTACTTGGGCAAGATGTCACATCCTTGCGTCATGATGGAGCCCATAGTCAGCCAGGTGCAGTTCTTAAATGTCCATATGTTTTCCAATTCTTCTGGATCTTTCTCGCATGGTTCTGGATTTTCCCAATCAGCTGGTGATATTCTGAAATGATTAGCTTAATTTATTTCTTATTTATCCAGTCTCACACAGTTTATCATAAATGTACAAATCTTCGGAAATATTGAATTGCTGACGATAAGAGAATGTTTTCTTTGACCAAGGATAAAATAAAAACTTATGTTTAAGTGTGTCTTTTAGGGTACGAATTAATTACTCTTTTTGTTTTTAAACTCGAAATTGTAGTGTAATTGTTACCTGGCGCAAATAAAAAGAATGATTGAAACTACACAGTAAGCAGTCGCTGTGTACATCCAGACTTCAAAAGTATACGGATTAAGGAAAGAAAACATTCCTGGCTGGACTTTACGATCCTGGGTGTATAGGATACTTATGCCTAGAGACATAAAAGGTACTGAGAAATCAACTTTCTTTTTCCGGTCCTCCGTTATTGTTAAGTCACATACAGCTAAATCAGCTTTCTGTAAAAATAAGTATTTCAATCTTAATGGCATTATATGGCATAAGATACAGTAAGTTATGGAACAAAAGTCAATAAAAAAGAAACCACTTACTTTGTCTAATAACTCTTCTACGAGGCCAGGATAATCCAAGTCCTTTTCATGAATGAATTTATAAGTGTAATTAAACTTTTCTTCTCTCAATATTCTGAATATGTTCTTGACTAGGTCTACGGAGAAACCCTCAAATTTGTCATTAGGGTCGTCTGAACAGTCGTCGCCTTTGCATTCATCTTTGTACCAGAAATAGGGTTTCGCTCTACGGGATACTACCTGAGTAACAACAATAATAAGTTGGGTGGAAAGCTGGAGTACTTGCATTTGAACTTAGTAATCAGTAATTACAAAGTGACATAGGTACAGCAACACTTTAAATTTTGACTGCCCATTATTACTCACGCTGCCTCGTTGGCCTAGTGGTCCTTAGCGCGACTGCTACGCTAGGGGTCTTGGGTCCGATTCCCGGGTCGAGCAAAAAGTGTTATTGGGTTTTTCTATGAAATTCTCACTAACAGCTCAGAGTTTAGATTTGTGCCCGGTTAATGGCAATAGGCTCGCCCCCTATTACATTAGCACTAAAAAAACATACCGGCGAACTGTGAGTGTACAGAGGTACACCTCTGCCTAACTCTTCGGGGAATACAGGTGTGATGGTATATATATTATTACTCACAATAAATTCTTTGCTGGAGAGCGAGTTTGTAACGCTGCTGGAAGCTTGTTTGTTTACCACAATGCTGGTACCATTGATAGACTCCCACTTGCCAATGGTTTGCCTGATACGCACGTGTATTTCATTGACGTACAAAACATAATTAATTCTTCGACCTTCTTGGTTAAATTGTACGTTACCAGTAACGCCGTAGGTTTTTGTCTGAAATGTTATTATGTAGAATGTAATAAACTTTAACACAAAAATGATCACATCGCTCTAAATATGGATTTCAGTTTGGAACTTATGTATCGATAATGAGAGTACATATTGGAATATGTTGAACAAAAAGTTTAAGAAGGCAGTGACAATGTTGTAGGTTTACCAACAAATCTAAATAATCTGGAACGATCATTTGAAAAAGGGACCATCCCTAGAGAGGGTTACGTTAATTAAGGCAGACTTATTATATGGAGTAAAGAGTCCCAGTGTAAGGCGCCCGCCTCTCGTGCAAGAGATTGTGGGTACGCAACCGGGCACGGGCAAGTACCAATGTGACTTTTTCTAATTCATATGTACTTTTCTAAGTTCATCTTGGACATCACTGACATCGGTAACCATGTCAGAGGCCCTTGAGGCGGTTTAGAAACTCTGACACTACGGTGTCATGTATCTACGTGTCGTTAGACCTTACTGCCCACACGATAAAGAAGAAGAAGAGTCACCTCTAGTATTTTACGCTGGAATGCAGCTCCGTAAGCCCAGGGCTCCACTTCGCCAGTGCAACTGAACGAAGGAGGCTGTGCCCGATCTTGAAGTTCCTCCAGATCAAGCGCCTTCACGAGGTGATTAGCAACGTCATCCATTATTAGTGATTCCAGCTGTGTAAAAACGAAATTAGATGGACAAGATTAATTTAAATCCACATTTCCTTGTTTTAAATATTTATTAACTATTCCTTTTAATTACAACTAACTTTTGCTCGCGACTTCGTCCGCGTGGTTAATATTTTCACCCGTGTTAACTAACGTCTGTGGTTTCTGCTCCGCCCCCGTGTGTCGTATTGTAAATTGTAATGTTATATAGCCTAATGTTATATACTGTTAGCCTAATGTTATATAATGTTATATACTCACAAATTATGTGGCTTTCTATGGGTAAATGAATTTTCAAAATCGGTTCACGAGATCTGGAGATTACCACCTACAATTTCACACACTCACAAATTCTCAAACTTTACCTCTTTTTCTCTTTAACTCTTTTGTTGTAGATAACATAAAATGTATAATACTTATTTTCCTTACTTTGAACTGGACAACGGATGGTGGTTCCAGTTGAGATTGCCAATGGCCTACTCTAGTTGCTAGATAGTGTCTCTCGTCCTTCAACTTGTCATATTGAGTGATGCTGAGCCACGTTATATTGGATGGCATCTTCACTAATTTCTCAGCTACTGTAGACGTGTCCATGGAAACTAAAATGAAATGCTAAAACACATTGTAAATCAATATGGTTTAGTTCTACTAAAATGATCCAGCAGACATTATTATTTCTTTCATATTTTATTTGTATTGATTTTAAATGTTCTACTCTGATTAATTTTAAACCTAATCTAACTTCATGGCTTAAAATCCAGGAAGAAAAATCAGTAATACGTTTGTACGGAAAAATGGGCACTGGCAATCGCTCTTAATTGAGTATCATTTTAAAAATACTTACCTGATACTCAGTAAGCAAATGTGCATTATCAGCTTCCCCAAGATATTGTAAAATACGGTCAGAAGGGCAGTCTAATACGAAGCGGTTTATACGATAATTGCGTAATCCTTTGAAGATCTGAAAATATAATTAAAACAAATTGAGACTTCCAATTAGTAGGTGTAATTAGCACCACAGCAAGTGATGTTGTATATTTTTGGAATCGGTCAAATTTAATGATTAGGTGGTTCTATTATAAAATGAAAATGAATGAAAGTGATATTATGTACAATCCTTTTGAGTGCCGGTTATAAGTCAGAGAGTCGCTTATAATTACGGAAAGATTACCTGTCGGTTATCGCCCTCTGGATCCAATTTATACATGAAGATTTGTGAATTTAGTGACACCTCGGATAGGATATTTTGCACTCTTAATAAACCTAAAACACAAGGCAAAAGAAGAACAAACTTTACACTCATTAATAATACTGAAGGGTACATTATTTTTTTAATGGGAGAATTTACGGATTGTATTGTGTTTAGTATAGTCTAAGCAGCAACATTTCAATGCCTGAAAGTTACTCAGAGCAAAATGCCTCAGAGCAAAACTTCCACACTAAATGCCCATCAGAATTACAACAATTGATAAAAATAAAATGGACGAACTCCATACCAAAGTTATCTTCGTAGAGGGCCGCGAAATCTGTCCATTTGTAGTATTTCAGAAGTTTTCCATAAGCGCGTGAAATGTCGTCCGAGTTCGGATAAAAGTTTATTGAAATCTTTTTAAAAGTTAATTCTTCGTTGCCTTCTTCTTCTTCCTCGCCTTCTTCGCCTTCTGGACTTCTTTCTGTTTCTTTTTCTTGTTCTTTGTCTTCATTTAGTTCTATGTCGGGGTCTAAAGGCTGCCACGTGGCTTGAATGTGCGGTATGTTCGCAATAGCGCACTGGTCTCGAGTAGTGCCGTCTGATATTGCATTTTGTGGACCAAATACAGCCACCGGTTGTATTCCATTGTTTGAACACACTGGAATTATATTACAAGAAAGTCTGGTTGTGCAAATAAAATCAATAGAATAATGTTTGTGCAATTTCTTTACGAGCTTGGCCGTAGTATCTAAGTGTACGCAAGCAAAGCATATTATACTTTTGCTTTGTTTCTTTTATAGTGAAATGGGTTCGGTATTTGTACTTTAAAATATGCTGGGGTTTTATTTTCACAGTATTTCTATAGGTATACATTCTATTGTCATATATTTATAGCAATTACAGTTATTGAATACTGCTGAGCTTAGATCTCCCAATGATCGCCGTAACCACATCTTAGTTTCGTTATTATCTTGTCATAACTGTTGTGCGGGTTAAGGATAGTATAGGCAGTCGTTCTACGTCAAATTTGAACACTAAGCACGATCCAGTTGGACTGGAAGCCGACCCCTAAGAAGATGGGAAAAAAAACTAGGCAAAGGATCATAACTGTTTCAATTGTAACTAAAAAGTTGGGGTTCTTGACAAACGAAAGGTGAATACCTACCTACCTACTATCAAATGATATCCATTAGTAAGAAATAGTTGCTGACTACTCACATTCTCTCCAGACTGAGTAGCTGTCAGACCTCAGCGGCTGCAGGGTAATGGGAGTTATCCGGATATCCTTGAAGTGCACATGATTCAAACTGTCATTGAAAGCCGACAGCTGGGTGCTGGCCTCCTTGTCGAAGATACCAGCTAGAAATATATGAAATATTTCATTAGACAAAATTAATTCAACTAAATTTTGATAAAGCCTAACTTTGGAATCTTGAATCAATTATCGCAAGTTGTACGTAGTTTGAAGTACTTGTAACGTAAATTCGGCGCTGTATGTTTTGATAATAATTAACATGGTTGAGCATGTAAGTAGATAATGAGAAGGTATAGGCATTAATGTAATTCACTCTATAATAATATTTAAACACGCTTACCTATTTGGTAGGAAAATTCAACAGTTTCCGTGAACACAAACTGTGGTGTACATTTTTGAACACAGAACAACAATACAAGTAAATACCACCACATACTGCATATGGCGCAAAAACTTTAATGCGAATGTTTAGTTTAATTTTTAAACCATTTCACTTTGTTTTGTGGGCGCACCGCTTAGCGAATGAACGTCTGGGTTATCCGATCACTCAAATAACTTCCATCGGAGTTATAAAGAAATGGAGGGGGCAAAGTACTCCATGAAAATATGTTAGGTATGTGTTTTAGGCAGGATCCACAATAAAATAATAGTTATTCAAAGTCATAAGCGGACATTTAAAACTGATCTTTAATTATTGGTGACTAAAGTTCAAGACAGTCGATTCATCGTAATACAATTTCCTTAATATTCACATCAATGATATTCTGGACTCTGCTTGCGACGAGGACGCGTGACATGACGGCACACGCGACGTGACCTAAAACTGCTTTCCAAAAATACTTCAGACGGCGATGATGCGGCCGGCGCGCCGCATGCCCGCCCAAACAACATAATATTGTATTCATAATTCAACATCAACTTCCAAAATGATCACTCTCAAAGCTTTACTTATCGTTACCTTAATTGTATTCATACAGAAAACTCATGCAGTTCGCACGGCCGCTTTCCCCATAGGTATGTGAATAGTAAAAATCATTAAAAACAATATTTTGACAACAAAACCAATCGGGTTGTGTATGTTTTCAGGGGGTCTTTTCAACAGGGAAACGCTGCCAACTTCCTTGCAGGTATTTGATACCATGATTAAAGCAAATCAAAAGAAGACGTACCATGGACGGCCCTTGATCTCGAAGGTAGTCGACAGTTATTCCACATCTTTAGAACGTAAGTACATTATAACCTAGAGTTTTCGATCAGAAGAGTCATAAGTTTAAGCCTGTATGAATCTGTTAAAAAATTGTCTAGGCCGATACAGAAACAACAGCTTTTTAAGACATAGTTTTACAGACAACCAATAATTATTGCGAAATAATTGTCAAGTTTTGTAATAATCTTCAGAGGTATAGAATATTATTTCTGTCCCTTGCTGTTAAATTGAGTTGGGAGACTGGCGCCATATGCGAAAGTTATATTAAACTATACCTAAACAATCAGTGATTTCGTCGTGTACATGAAACTCATAATAATCAATATGGCTTGTAGGTACTTCGAAAAGTTTAACGTTTATGACGATATCAACAACCCTATTCAGAAAAACAAAAAGTGGTGTTCCCAAAAAATATTTTAAAATTCGATCGAACGAATTCAAATAGTCAATCAAAAAAGATGAACAGTGCTTGAAAATACGGAATTGTTTTCTTTATCAAAACAAATGAATTCGTTTTTCCATTTTCAAATTAAATTGTTTGCGAAGTGAATTTTTTGTGCTGCTTATATGGCATCCTGTTTATTAAGAACGTGTAATAAGTCCATGCCATATTTATTAACTTTGTTTGTAGTTCTCATTGCCGAGTTACATAACGCTTATTGTTGCTTTTCAGTGTGTCCATTTACTTCAGAAAACAGGGGGATCGTGGCTTTAATAGATGCTCGCCCGACTTACGGCATCTGCGACACTACTTGTTTGTTGTGCAATAGACTAAATGTAAGTTATTATTAACAATTAATCTAGCTTCAACAATGTGACGGATAATCAGAAGCCAAAAAGTCTGACAACCAGTCTAACCAAGAGGTATCGTGTTGCCCAGTTACTGGGTTGTGGAGGTCAGATAGGCAGTCGCCATGTAAAACACTGGTATTCAGCTGCATCTGGTTAGACTGGAAGCCGACCCCAACGCAGTTGGGAAAAAGGCTAAGCAGATGATGAATCTAGCTTCAACAAGATTACCAGTATTTGCTACTTTTGGTGACCACAACATAATAGTTCTCCGTGTAAAACAATCAAATCTGTTAATTATTTTAAATATACTATTAACAGGCACTTTTGAATAGTTAAGGTCAATTATAAATAAATGACCATTTCTGATTTAAGGCAGATGTGAAGCGGATAAGCATCACCAATACCTAATGGTGGGTCCACACGACACAGACTTTTGTCTGTACAGACATCTGCACAGATTATAAAGTCTGAGTAAAATTTTTTACTTTACCAAATGTCTGTGCAGACTTTTCATCAGTTCAGACTTCGATTTTAATGAATAAATTAAGTAATTCAATAATCATGAGTTTTGCTCCGACAATCGTACAGACATGTACGCAGACTTCCGACTTTTCTGATACACCGACATTTGTCTGTACTGATTTGTTGTACAGACAAAATTCTATAGAAGTCTGTGTTAAGTCTGTGTCGTGTGGACCCACCATAAAGCTTTAACCATGATTAAAATATTATTTTACCATTTACTAGGGATATAATTACAGTAGGTAAATCTTTTTTCTTCAATAATTTCAGATAACCCATCTGTCATTGGGATGGGAGCCAACGACGACCCAATCTGAAGACTTCTATACATTTGCGTATCATCCACCACCAGAAATAATCTCGAAGGCTTATGCAACTCTGATCAAAGACTTGGGGTGGGACAAGTTTGCAATACTATACGAAGATGATGGCAGTGAGTACCTATCATTTATTATAACTGCTTTCTAAGATTTTTTGTTTGTAACGAATAGGCTCCGAAACTACTAGACCTTTTATTGCTGAGTGACATAGACTGTATAACATCACGCTACGACCCATGGGAGCGGAGCATTAAACAAAGACGTAACTTATGGCGGGTGAAATAACCCACGCGGACGAAGTCGCGGGCAGCTCGCTAGTAGTTGATAAAGTAAAATCTCTTGACGTCATAATTTTATAAGTGGAGTCCAAAATGATTTCAAATTCAGGGCTGCTAAAAATTTCATAAAAGAAAAAGATCCAAACCTCAAACAAAACTTTCAAAAACGTAATAACAGTGGTCATCTGGGAATCAAACTTTCAAAATGCCTTTTATTTTTTAGGCTTTTTACGGCTGCAAGAGGTTATAAACTCATGGCCTACTACTGGAGTGAAACCAATTGTGTACAAAAAATTAGACCCAGAAAGTGACAATCGGGAAATTTTCAAGTACATATTCAAAGTAGCGCGAATAAGCTATCACGTACTGGATTGTAATGTAACTAACATTCATAAATATATGAATGAAATCATACAGGTTGAAAACGCGACAGAGTATCAAGTATGTATATTGTAGTGTGTTAATTATCGTTCCCTAGAGATGTAGCCACGAAAGTGCACTAACGGCTAGGTTTATTAATATTGAATACCAGTAATCCTTATATAATATATAATCCTTATAGAATGTTTTTATTGCTTCATGTTAAACATCAAATACACAAATCTATCAGTAAAATTTGCTGTCTCATCAGTAGATATGGTTTAAAGTTTTTCTAATATTTATTCTTGTCTCGTTCAACTCGACTAACAGTAACCATGGTTCTTTTCAGAGTTTTATATTAACGAGTCTAGATGCATACAGCCTTGACTTTAAAGGAATTCCAGCTCTTATGGCAAACGTTTCTACCCTGCACTTGACTACACCGAGTCAGGCGCATTGGAAAGACAAAGGAATGCTCCAATTCGGAGCGTTAGGGGTAATTCTTTTATATGTTGTATTCATGGTACTAGAGATCATTAGTTTCGCACTTGTCCAACTGCCGCATGTTTGTGGTCATTCAAAGTCGAAATCATTTATTTCAATTAGACCATTAAAAGGCTCTTTTGAACGTCATTTACAAGACAATAATAATAATATTGAATCTAATTGCCCATTCCTAAAGGTAGTTTCGTATGGAGAAGAATGGAAACTCCTTTTGAAAAAATAAAGAGGTATTTATTAATTATTGATCATACGTGGTGTTGCAATTTTATTTGAATATTCTTGTCTTTTATTACAATCTCCTGAAAACTGTACCGTATAGCAATGAGTAGTTGATTTAGCATATTCGACAAAATCTGTTTAAGATTTCTAGTTAGAACTTCTTTGATTTCTCGTTGTAACTTTCCATATTCTTTAAAAGTTCACATTCTAAAGTTTTTTTCAGCTTGAAACAGCTTTAGCAGCTGATGCGTTAAGCCACTTAGAAAAAGCGATCAGAAGCATGCAGATAGAAGAAGACCCTCCGGATCCACCCGCTTTATGCCTTAAAGGTTCAAAATCGGAGTACGAAGAGAATGCATGGCCTGTAGGATATGACCTTCGAGAAGCACTGCGTAAGGTAACAATTAATTAAAATCAAAATTAAATAAACAGAAGATATATATACGCTTATTTATACTTAGGTATCTTAATATAGTACTTCGTATTATGTTGCCTAGTAACTGGGTTGTGGATGTCGGATAGGCAGTCGCTCTACGTAAAACACTGGTGTTCAGCTGCATCCGGTTAGACTGAAAGCCGACCCCAACATAGTTGGGAAAAGGCTAAGCAGGTGTGATCATCTTAATAATTAGCCAGTAAGTAGAGTGTAGTAGAGTCGTGACGGCCAATGGTTAGGGCGCCTCTCGCGCATGAATTTGCGGATTCGATACCGGACAAATAAAAATGAGATTTTTTTCAATTCATATGTACTTTCTAAGTTTATCATGGACATATCTCTATCGGTGAAGGAAAATACCGTGAGGAAACCTGGACTTGTAGGTAATAAATTCAATAAATTATGTAAGTCTAGAATCGCTGATCCCCCTTGAGCTAGCATGGTGAACAACGCTCGTGGCTTCTCTGTATTGAGAAGAGTAATTTGCCCTGCAATGGGACAATAATATGGTATTATTATGATTATCTTAATAATAATTAGGCTTTCAATAATTTCCAGACAACTACAAAAGGCTTCTCAGGACACATTGAGTTTGATGATGAGGGGAGAAGAGTCAATTTCAAGTTGCATTTCTCAAAGTTGAACAAGGACAGTCAATTTACGTACGCAGGTGATTGGGACTTCAAAACAAATGTCATCACTAAGAAGAATATAGATGATAGGTCGCTCGCTGTATCAAATGACACAGTATATAAGGTAACATTGTTATTGTTTGAAAGTAAACACAAATATCATTATGGAATATATGTACACATGAATTTTTTAAACGCACTTATTAACAAAATATAAAGAAGCCTCGTTGACTGCCTCGGTAGCCTAGTGATCCTAAGCTGCTACGCTAGAGGTCTTGGGTTCGATTCCCAGGTCGAGCAAAAAGTGTTATTGGGTTTTTCTATTAATAGAAAAACCCAAAAATAATAAAAATAAAATAAAAATAAAATAAAAATAATAAAAAAAAAAAAAAATAATAATAAAAAAAAAAAATAATAATATTAATAGAATTTAAATTCTCAGTAGCAGCTCGGAGTTTGGATTTGTGCCCGGTTAATGGCAATAGGCTCGCCCCCTATTACATGAGACCTAATTATACCGGCGAACTGTGGGTATACATTGGTACACCTTTGCCTAACCCTTCGGGGAATACAGGCGTGATGGTATATTTTATATTTATTATAAAGAAGCCATATTAGAGATGACAAAAAATGAAATTAAAATTGGCCAAGTAATATGGCCGATACTCGTATAAGCATTTGAAACTATTAATTTCGCACCGATTTGACAGAGACATTCGACATACCGCGGCGTCACATAACACTACGGCCATATATTATAAACTCCTTGTTTTTTTTTTTAGAAAGAGATAGTAACAAATCTTCGATGACTTATACCTTTTTTTTAATTTCATAGTTATTCTAAAAATGGTTTTACTAAACTGGTACATTAATAGGAATTATTTATTTAAATATGAAAAAAAAACCTGCATATTCCCTAGTATATGATATGACGTCTAGAGCAATTTGTATGTTTGTATGTAGGTGGTGACAAGAGAAGGAAAACCATATTTTCATGTAGTGAAAACTGAAAATGGAACGGAGTATCGTGGTTACTGTGTAGATCTCATTAAAGCCATATTTAAGTTTATCCGAACAACATATAAAGTTAATCTAGACTATGAGTTTTATATAGCTCCGAAGAATGATTATGGTAATCAGTTGGAAGGCACAAATAAGTGGAATGGAATAATTGGAGAACTGATGGATCATGTAAGTTACATTTTCATAAATTTTTACTTATATTATAAAGCTGAAGAGTGTGTTTGCTTGGTTGAACGTGCTAATCTCAGGAACTTCTGGTTCGAATTGAAAATATGTGTTCGATAGTCCATTTATCGAGGAAGGCTATATAACATCACGGCATGAGCTATAGGAGCGAAGCAGTAACCGAAAACGTATCTTAAACTGGGTTAAAAGAATCACGCGGACGAAGTCGCTGGCTGTAGCTAGTTAAATTATACAGGGTGTATGGCAGAACGTTGAACATACGAAAATGGTGTGTAATTTTTTTTTAATAATATTACATTTTTAAGTTAATAAAGGGGTTCTCCCCTTTCTTAACTTAAAAATTTAACTAGAAGAAAGCAAAAAAATATCCAGGGGGCCAGGGCTCCACATAAATTAGGGCTGAGTAAGTAGCAGATGGAACCTATCCACCATTTTCGTATGTTCAACGTTCTGCCAAACAGCCTGTATCTGAAATCCTATAACATTAAATTAATATAATAAGACTGCAGGGATTTTTAAAAACATTTTTCATTCCAGAAAGCACATTTAGGTATATGTGATTTGACAATTACCTCTGAAAGGAATGCTGTGGTGGATTTTTCAATTCCTTTCATGGCTTTGGGTATCAGTATGTTGTACAGAGACGAAGAGCCTGAGGCACCGGACCGATTCTCATTTATTAAACCATTGTCTTTAGATGTTTGGTTGTACTTGGCTACTACATATGTGATTGTATCATTTGTTTTACTTATTTGTGCAAGGTTGGTATTTTTTTTCTTTTGTCTAATTATTTTGGAACGTCTTTGAAATAATTGATTTGCAAACAAATACATATAATATTTTAAAAATCTGAAACTTCCGACACATTTTTTCTTATGTCCCATCAAAATGCAATCGAAGACGCCATTCACTGTTTAAAGCTGTTTAAAAAATATCTAAGTCAAAGTCAAAGTCAAATCTTTTATTCCAATTAGACTCTTAAAAGGCACTTTTTGTAACTTTAAGTACCTTACTACTCTTTTTTTTTAGAATGAGCCAGAATGATTGGGTTAATCCTCATCCATGCAATCAAAGTCCTGAAAATTTGGAAAATATATGGAGTCTTTACAATTGCATGTGGCTAACTATGGGCGCTATAATGACACAAGGATGTGATATTTTACCAAGGTATGCATACATTTTGAATTGAATCATATTATTTATTTATTTTGACGTATTTCTGGACCAACTCGCAGAGGCTAGATGGCTTAAAAATGAAATGAAGCACCAACCGACAATTATCCCTGTATGCACTAAGCAAGGACAATCCCCGGCTGGCGCAAGACTATTGCAGGGTATGAAAACGAAGAATAGGACTATGGGTTTGGGTGGCTTAAATGGTCTAGTTTCCTGGTACTATGGCCCCTGCCTAATCAACGTTTATAAGACATGGATAAAATGGCTTATTATTAATGTTATTAATTGGTGATTTATCAAACAGGGCAGGAGGTTCACGTTGGATCACAGGCATGTGGTGGTTTTTCGCTCTCATCGTGACTGCCTCGTATACGGCAAACATGTCGACTTTTCTTAGTAACAGTCGGCGAAGCAACGTCATCAAAGATATCAAGCAGCTTTCGGAACAGAACAAAATATCATATGGAGCCGTGCTCAATGCCTCCACTTATAAGTTTTTCGAGGTACGTTTTAATATTGTGGTTTAAACGAACATTTTTTCATGACATTTCAGTGTCGTGATGGCCCGGTGGTTATGGCGCCCACATGTCATGCACGAGGTTGTGGGTTCGCAACCAGCCACGGGCAAGTACCACTGTGACTTTTTCTAATTCATATGTACTTTCTATGTTTATCTTGGACATCACTGACATTGGGTGACCATGTCAGAGGTCCTTGAGGCGGTTTAGAAACTCTGACACTAGGGTTTGTGGGGTCGTTAGACCTTACTGTCCACGCAACAAAGAAAGATAGAATGCCATTTTATTTATAAGTTGTATATTTTTATTTATTCATTTGCAGTCTTCAAATGATACTGTGTACTCAAAAGTATGGTCAGTAATGAGTACAGCAAAGCCTACAGTTTTCACACACAGCAACGATGAAGGGAGGGATCGTGTACTCAGGAGCAACGGGAGATATGCGTTCTTTATGGAATCAACCTCCATTGAATATTATATTAAGAGAAATTGCAAATTGAAAATGTTCAGTTCTAAATTGGATTCTAAGGAATATGGTATCGCTATGCCAAAGAGTAAGAAAAAATTACCTATACGTACGGTTAACAAAAAAGATAAGTAACCAGTGTGGTCAGATATTGTTGAAATTTCCTTCCAAAGAGATTGATGTCGGCGAAATTAATTTAATTTTAATTGATGAACTGGTTGTTTTCTAATCATGAAATCAAATTTTATTCTAAGCCATCCTTCAGCGTCAAAAAAATCTTCTACTATATGAGATGGCGTGGTTTATACTTATCTATTTTGCTGATTGTACCTATAACAAAATTATCTATCTAAAACTTGAACCTATCTACATTACCAAATATTATGTTATATTTGCAGCATTTTCAAGAAAAGGATGGATTGATACCGCGATTTTAACACTACAAGAAGAAGGTGAACTTGAGAAAATGAAGAAGAAATGGTGGGAAGACGAGGATAATGAAGCACATTGCGAGGTTTGATTATTTTATTTTTAACCAATTTAAAACCAAACTGCAATTAAAGGACTGAGCTAAATGTGTGTGATGTGATATGTATGATAATGGTATAATAACATTAATATACCTTCACGACTGTCTTCTCCCAAAGGTTCGCACATGCAGTTCGTCGGATTTCCTAGGGAGAGGTCTTGGGTTCGATTCCCAGGTCGAGAAATGTTATTGAGTTTTTCTATAAAATTCTCAGTAGAGGGACCTAAACATACCGGCGAACTGTGGGTGTACATTGGTACACCACTGCCTCTACCTTCGGGAAATACAGACGTGATGGTATTTAACGATGAATAATTTGATTTGATGTCAGGAAAAAATATAAAAATTAACTGTTCCTTTATTTTTGTTATAGAAACTTGTCAATGAAGAGGATGACAATGGTTCGCTACAGATGAAGAACACCAGTGGTATCTTCTTAGTGCTCGGTTCAGGAGGACTCTTGGGTCTGGTCGTGGCCATCATAGACTTCATGTTCCATGCTCGCCAAATCAGTGTCAAAGAAAAGGTATATTTTAATGTTTCTCTCTCTCTTCTCTTTTCTTTTTTATAAAAATGTGAAACCACGCTAGGAATTTCTTGTGGATCGTGGGTGCGTTTACAAACATGTGAACTCACATACACATACAGCCAGACGAGGAGGAACAATCTGTAGGCCATACAAATATTTGTTTCGTGCGGGAATTGAACCCGCGACACACCACGCAGGTGCCAATCGCTCAGTCTTTTTTAACACAATTTTCTTTATTTAACTGAAGGTCAATTCTACTAACTAAAAAAACGTTTAAAAAACTAGCCGCAGTTTCATCTTAGCAACATTCAAAGACAAACAATAAACAATGGTGATAAATTACAGGCGTTTTTGAAAGATCAAAGCTAAGATTATATTACGGTTTGATCCTAGTAGTTAATAGAATCGCCCTTCAGATGTCGATACTTACTACTTTCTCCACACTACACTACATCACACTATACTACACTATATTATATATGTGTGGATATATATATATATATTCGAGTTTTATCGAAAATCTTATAATTCGTAAATTGGATTTAAAAGTTCGGTGTTCGGTACAGCTGACGTTCCATCATTATCATATCAGTCGTAGGACGTCCACAGCTGGACATCGGCCCCTCCCATAAATTTCCTAAAAGGAACGATTTGAAGTGGCTTGCATCCAGTCGAAGTTCAAGGACGAAAAATTAAAAAATGCTATCAATTACTTATAACGATCTTCCCTTGCAGGTAACGTTCTTAGAGGCACTATCCAGCGAGTGGCACGCTTCTCTGAATCCCCGTGAGTTGCACAAGCCGGTGGCGCCGCCCCGCTCCGCGCCCCCCTCCACCGCCAGCCCTTCCCCGCAGCGCGAGCGCTCCCAGTCCCGAGCGGTCTCCGTCCTCAGGGCTGCCTCGTCTTTCATCAATTTCGACGAGATTTATTAAGTTTATATGCAGGGTGTTTGGTAGAACGTTGAACATAAAACGGTGGATAGGTCCATCATCTGCTACTTACTCAGCCTTAATTTATTTGGCCCTAGCCCCCTGGATATCTAAAACAAAAAAATATGCTTTCTTCTAGTTTCACCACTTTCTTAACTTTAACTGCATTTATTTTTTTCAAAGTCAAAGCATTTATTTCAATTAGACCATTAGACTTTTGAATTGTCAAGAAGTTACAGTTTAATATTGAAGCTAGTTGCTCGTTCCAAAACGTAGGTCTCTATGGAGAAGAACGAGCAAGAAACTCCATGGACACTCTTTTCATTCAATTTGGTTATTACAAAAACTTGTCTAAAATATTCTTGTTGCTTCTATATGTGAAAACAATGAAGGTGAATATAAAAAAATAACAAAATCATAATAAAGATATAAGCCACGGCAGTTAAGAGATGACCAATCCCAACTGACAGCACCCGTTCACGAATATGACGCGTGCATCAGCACCATTTAGCTCAACTATCTTGAATGGAACCAAACGATCCAACCCACGCGCCACCGTCAGCGAGACATTAAAGTGAGCATGACGAAATACAACAATTACATTATCAGATGACCCCTATCCACCATTTTCGTATGTTCAACGTTCTGCCAAACACCCTGTAGTAAACAATCGTATAAATGACTATTTATGTTCATCAAATAATGCCTTTCCAAAAGTTTGGGTTGACTCTTAGCGGTGCCTGTTGTTTGTATATTAGAATTCAGTCGTTATCATCTCACAATGACGTTCAAAGCTTAAGTAAAGCTTTTGTAAAAAACATCGGTATAAAGATGAGCGGCAGTACCTACCATTTAAGGTTCATTATTTTAATTGGTTTTGGGCCATGTAATATAATGAGTCGATACGTTTAAATTCATTATTATTAAATGTATAATAATATTGTAAAAACAAAGTAAGTATGAAATATTTTAATTTTCAACTACCTCAAAAGTGTTTTAATTTATGTTACAAATAAAATTGTTACAAGTAATATGCACAAATCGTTTTTTGTTGTTATACATACATACTAGCACGCCTTAATCCCCGAAGGGTTAGGCAGAGGTGTACCAATGTACACCCATAGTTTGCCGGTATGTTTTTAGGTCCAATGTAATAGGGGGCGAGCCTATTGCCATTAACTGGGCACATATCCAAACTCCGAGTTGCTACTGAGAATTCCATAGAAAATCCCAATAACACTTTTGCTCGACCTGGGAATCGAACCCAAGACCTCTAGCGTAGCAGTCGCGCTTATGACCACTAGGCTAATGAGGCAGTTGTTTCAACTGTAATTGTTTTTGTTGTTATTACTTATTAAATACGTTAAGATGGAATAAGTCTGCAGCAGATCGAAGCACGGATGAGGCTCTCGAAGCATTGTTAGATCCCGAAGCAGTTGAGGAGGGACGCGAGTGCTTCACTGGCTTTTCTGTCTCCCAAAAGCTTAGTGCAAATGACAGCTCTGCCCACAGAGCTTCTGATTGAGTCATCTGAAAAAATAACATCAAAAAGATTATTCAAAGAACAAAACATTAAGTTTAAGGTTTTCTTTGTTGTTTTTCTGATCTTAATTGCAACGTAAATAATTTTCCAACATATAATTTTCTATCTGTGTCAAAGTCAAATATTTATTTTAAGAAAGGTAGTATGCACTCTTAAATCGTCAAGTAGTAAAGATGAAGCTAGTTGCCCGTTAAAAAATGTAGGTAGGTCTTTACGAAAAAAAAAACGAGCAAGAAAATCCTGGTTACATTATTGTATCAGCAAGACATACAAGCTATTGATTTCCATCCTCGTCAAATTTTAGGAGCTTGTCAGAAAAAAAGAAGTAATCAATTATAATTACGATACCTGGCCAATATTTAATTAATGCTTGTTTTTTTAGTTGCAACTATCAAAAAACAGTATTCCAGAATACTCCTTTTGCAAAAATCAGCATCTCCCAGTTGCGTCTGCGGTAGGCAGAGTTGTCGCGCGGCTATATCAATGCGTGCATAGCGCCTAAACCCTCTGGCGAGATGGCTAGTTCGAATTGGAAAATCACGTCAAAAAATATAAAATTTTAAAACAAATTTATTTTATTATTGATTCGTGTTAAGAATCACGAGCATAGTTAACTCCTTGAATTTGACGAGAATGCAAATCAACAGCTTGTATATTTCAGTAAGCATGACAGTGATCTTAACCGCCATGCTTATTCATGTGAAACACAAAATAACTTAATAACCGAAAAAAAGGCTCTACGGTACTCCATGTACAATTCAATTAAGTTATTATCAAATTTCGGCAAAACAGAGCTAGAATAGCAATTTAGCAATGGTTTGTCTATGCAAAGCAGTGAATATGTCGCTAAGGTCTTATACGCATTAGCATATGAATGCTATTTGGCGCTAAGTGAAATTCGTACCTTCTGTTCCACAGCGACTTCTCTGACGTTCCAAAGGAATTCAAATATGCCCATTGCGGCGGCCATGCCGCATCCTAAACCCAATACCACGAACACACCACCCACGTTATCTACTCCTAATTCCCCAGCAGCACTTTCTTCGCTTGCTTCTTTTGCCTGGAATGTGAATTATAAAGTTTAAATAGAATGCATATATAAATTGAAATTAACCTAAGAATGAATAGTAAAACCTCTTTATTATTGTCATATCTATATAACAATAATAAAGAGGTTTTATTATTTTTTTCCATCTCTAAGTGGCACGAAAATTAATCACCACGCTTGCTCAAGGCGGATTGGCGATTTCAGACTTATCCTAATAATAAGTCCAGGTTTCTGACGATTTAAAAATGTCACATTGGTACTTGCCCGTGGCAAGTTGCGATTCAACAGCCTCGTACATGAGAAGCAGGTGCCTTAAATACCACGACAGGGTCCATAATTGTGACTAATCTAATTATTCCATCTTGTAATACATTATGGTACGCAATAAAGATATTGAGTATTGAGTATTGACATAATCAGCTACAATGTAATTATTGAAACTTACAACACAAGCTTCTTCTTTCGGTGGTTTCCACCAGCGGTTTTTGATCTCCACTAGCTTGCCACTTTCAGCTAATTTAAGTAAAGCATTATCCACTGCCGTTCGATAAGACGAATCTGTAAATAGTAGTAGGTATAGTTATAGATTATTTCATTACAAAGGTTAAGTGTTCTTTTTAGGGAAAATTTAAAATAAAACAAATATTTGAGGGGGCTCCCATACAACAAACTTGTTTTTTTTTTTTGCGTTTTTATAGATAATGGTACGGAACCCTCGCGTGCGAGTCCGACTCGCACTTGGACGGTTTTTTTAAATCAGATGAGCACAAATAAATAAATTGGAAAATACTGAAGTATATTGGTACACCAATGAAGTGTTTTAAAATGAAACGATTAAATACTTGCCAAAAGGCATAGCGATCCCATAGCCTTTAGAGTCGAGTAATCCGCCAACTTGCATGAGTTCGCAGTGTCTTTCGAGCTGATACTCAATAGCCGTGGATTCCATGAAGTAAGCATAGTCCCTTTTGCCTTTCAACACCCTGTCCAACCCCTCGTCGTTATTCTTGACGAAAACTGTTGGCCGAGCTGATTCCATAGCACCGTAAATTCTTTGGTACATTGATACATTTGATCGCTGGAATATGTGACATAGTTGTAGTAATTATAGCTTCTCCTCGCGACTTCGTCCACATGGCTTATTTCACCAGCGTTAAGATACGTCTTTGGTTACTGCTCCGCGCCCGTGGGTCCTAGCGTGATGTTATATAGCCTATGAAACTCACGAATAATGTGGTTTTCTATGGGTAAAAAATCTTCAAAATCAGTTCAGTAGATCCAGAGATTACCCCTACAACCTCACAAACTTTACTTCTTTATATTGGTAAGTATAGATTTATCTCGCAGGATCATAATAGACCATTCAATATGTTGTAATCTTTCTATTTGCATTATCACAAAGCGGTATAAGATTAAAAAATAATTATGAGCAAACCTTGAAAAACGAGTACGTGGAACCTCCTTTCAAGGTTCCATATTTAATTTTAGTTTGCATAGCTAGATCTTCGACAGATTTGATTGAGTCATCCATAGCAGCATTGGTGAGGAAGGCGGCCAGGTTAGCGGTGTAAGAGGAACACATAATCAGACCGAAGAACCACCACATGCCGCAGACCCATCGCGTAGAATAACCTCTGTTTTAGAAAAACAAAAAATTCAAGTAAAATAAGTCGCCGTGTATCAAGATATTAAGAAAACACTACTTGATTAATTAGAAGTAATTTTTCAGTCTTACTTTGGCAAGATATCAGAACCCTGTGTCATAATTGATCCCATTGTAAGCCAGCAGGAATTTTTAATGTGCCAAATATTCTCTAACTCCTCAGGGGATTTGTTACAGGGATGCGGATTCTCCCAATCATTTGGTGCCAGTCTAAAAAAATACATAAACAAACAGTTAAAAATACTGGTCAATAGTTGTACCTACTCGTAAAAGGCAGTTGAAGAAGGATTCGAAATTCCATAACTCACCTAGCTAATATATGAAGCAATAACGAGACCATTAAATAAGCAGCGGCCATATAGATCCATACATCAACCGAAAATGGTTTGAGAAATGAAAATAGCTCCGGTTCGGGAGGAGTCGGCTTTAAGTAAAGAATACTTATGCCCAAAGTCATAAAAGGTGTTGTGAAATCAACAGAAGACCGTCGTTCATAAGTTATGGTTAAATCACAAATGGCTAAATCAGCTTTCTGAAAACAATAGCAAAATAAACTTTAGACATCACTTGCAATTTTTTATTTAAGATTAAATTGTAATGCTACTCACGAACCCTTTCTAATAGATGTCCCACTAGACCATCCCATTTTTTTGTGTCTTTGTTGTATGACCCGTAGCCGTTACCAGGCACTATTTCGATTTCATAGTTCAAGTGTAGTATTTCTTTTAATATTTCATGTATTAAATCTTTCGAATAACCTTCATATCGGTCGTTGCCGATTAGCGTTTCGCCTTCCTTAGGGACCACTTCAACTAAGTACGGTGCACCGATGCGTGACACTACTTTGAAGGTTTTGTTTTGCCATTTCTCTGCTAAGCGATCGGACGTCTCGTCCGCAGATCGAACATATTCGAAACCAGTTTCTGGATTCCACTTTGCGATGCTATTAAATCCACTGTTCGATAATTCCATTATTTCTACGTTAAAATTTAATCGTTCGCCTGTTGTGTTATCTAAATTGATTAGGTTTGTAATGCCGGTAATAGGATTCTGTAATAAAGAACAGTCAACAACATTAAAAGGTTAACTTCTTTTTCTTTTCGAATCGTTGTTTTAAGTTAATCCTTGTTTTAGAGCACTTGGTCTGAGTAGGTGACCACGTTTATAATACCGTGGCGTTTTTAATGTGCTTTGAAGTGCAGGTGTAGGGACAATTTGGGCACTGTAGTAAACGGGCCATCATCTGGTCAGTAGGACCACGATTGCACTGCGTACTTGACGGACCTATAATCTCCTATTTTGTTATGTTATGTTTGCAGCGGCCTATTCAGGTCCGCAGTTTATTGAGTGCTTCCCATACACCATATACCCATATACGCCAGTGCAAACCTCATCCGAATGGCAGATGTTTTGGGGTAACTTTAGTACTGTTATTATATTGATTGATTGTATTTACCGTCAGCAGGTGATTGGTAAACTCTTCACCGACTTCCCATTTGTCTTCAGAATCACAACTTATTTCCTGGGCTTCTAATTTAAAATCTTCAGGAGCTTTTTCAACGGCGTCTGTTATAAGTCTTGCAGCATCGTTAGCAAGAGCGGCTTCTACCTAAAATGACATATCAATGAAGTTCAATGACCATACATATATTTTGACATATATTTTTTGATGCAAAGTCTGATTAGGCTTACAGTGATTTCATAAGGTTGGCCTGGAATTTTCACGCCGTCTGAACCTCTAACTTTCCAGTCTGCTAAATAGGACATAGTTCTTGAGTCTGAGTGGTCGAAAATCCGCAAACAAGTTACGTTTGATAATCCGTAGCGTAACTCCTCCAAATCCAATGTGTGGGCGTCCAGTGACATCAGAACGTAACTCTAGAAGAAATATTTAGGCACTTAAGACAGAACTGAATTAAGAGCAGAAATAAAAAGTTATTATTAAATAGTTTTTCAGCATTAAACTCAGAAATGTTGAATATCTTAGGAATAGTTAGACATACCATATAATCTTCAAAGAACTTGACCTCATTAGCTTGTCGCAGATATTCCAGTACTCTGTCGGCTGGACAGTCAAGGATAACCCTAGTTTCTCCAGTACTTTTTAAAGCTTTCAATAGTGGCCGGTTGTCATCTCCAGGAACCAGTCGTCGTACGAGCCACTTTACCTCTGGATCGATTTGTTTCAATACTTCTTGAAGCCTTATAAGCCCTGAAAATTGTAGGTGGATTTGCTTTCAGTGTACCTAAAGAATACTTTAGTATTTCAAAGTTAAGTAAAAGTTTTAATTTCACTCAGTGAGAATCAAATCTAGAACTTCTTCTTTTCGAATTGATTTTAGGAAATCCTTTTTATTTTAATTACTTTATAGTATTTGGACCCAGTACATGGCCACATTTATACTTCCAGTTTCAATATAGAACCAGCTTTTTTTTCTAAGCCAGTTAACATCTATTTAAAAACAGTTGGCTTAATGAAAGGGTAGATTTACCATGATCATCATCATATAGTAGTGTGTAAGACCTCCAATCGCTGTCTGCAACGAAGTGCGCTACAGCCTTGGAGAGAGCTACAGCCTCAGGGTACAAGTTGATGCCGGGTGGACTTGGTTGCTGCAGTCCTCGAACTGGTGGCGGTCGCCATACTGCCTGTAAATTAAACTTTATACAATCTGCTTTTTTATATTCCATAACCCTTGAATGGTCGAAACATCGGTTTGCGTACTTCTACGCAAACTGGTATTTCAGGACAGGTAGTTCAAGTGTAAAGTACCGGCAAACTGTGGGTATACATTGGTACACCTCTGCCTAACCCTTCGGGAAATACAGGCGTGATGGCATGTATGTATGTAGTTTAAATGGTGTCTGCAGTGTTTACAGAGGCACACCTTACAATTACCACTTGAATTATTGTGTCAGGCAAGTTTTGCGGCGAGGCCCGCTGTGCTATCCAACTTAATAGAAACTCTATGAATTAATCTTCACGGCGAAAATTTGCTGATTGCACCGTTTATTTAAATCGAAGAATTATTATAAAGGGTAAAAAGGGCATAGTAACGAAAACATTGACCTTGAATTCAGTTTAGCACAAAAATCTGCTGTTCCATACATTTTTACCGGGGAACCGTCTTTTGTATGGAATAGCTGGTCTAGAATTCTGATTACATTCCTCGAGGAGGGAGGATATCATAACGACACTTTTACAGATTCAGTAGGGCTTTTCTACCGCACATTTCGTTTTTTCCTTTGCACAAGAGCAGGAAAAGGAACGGGAAACACGCATGAATTCATTAACGGCATGTTCAAAATAAGTTCCCGATTCTTTGAAATAAAAAAATAATCGGTAAATATACTGTGACGATATTGGCTGATTAAGTTTTTTTCATGTTTTCAAAACACTCATTACTGGCACACGCGTACTTGTATAACTAACTGCCTCGCTAGCCTAGTGGTTCTAAGCGCGACTGCTACGCTAGTGGTCTTGTATTCGATTACCAGGTCGAGCAAAGTGTTATTGGGTTTTTCTATGAAATTCTCAGTAGCGGCTCGGAGTTAGCATTTGTGCTCGTGGCAATAGACCTAAACATACCGGCGAACTGTAATAAGTAACCAGGGTGTCTCAGATACAGTTAAAATTTCTGTCCAAACTGATGGATGTTTGCGAATTTAATTTAATTTTCATTAATAAACTGTTTTCTAATGATTAAATCAAATTTTAATTAAGATTATTCTTCAGCGTCTTACAAACTTCTATTTTATGTGATGGCATGGTTACTTATCGCTTTTGTTGACTGTAAATTGGTACACCTCTGCCTAACCCTTCGGGGAATACAGGCGTGATGGTATGTTGTTGGTACGTACTTGTATATGCGGTACGCTGGCAGCGCGGCAGTGTGCTTCGACTGCCGATGCCGACACTGGGTCAGTGGGGCCGAACACGGCGATCACGCCGCCGGACAGTAGCTCACATGCTGCGAATACAAGGGAGTTATAATGCTGTACTAATAACTTTGTACGAACAAAGGTACTGAGCTTTACTTAATCTAAGTGGTAACCTACCTCATTTAGGTAAGAAGGCAATAGTGCCAGTACAAAATGTTTTTGAAATTTGAAAAAGCGAACAGTCTAATATTAGTATGTTTATTTATACTAATATACTAATAATATTATAAAGCTGAAGAGTTTGTTTGTTTGTTTGGTTGAACGCGCTAATCTCAGGAATTACTGTTTCGATTTTAAAAAATCTTTTTGTGTTGGATAATAAACAAGACGTAACTTAACGAGGGTGAAATTAACCACGCGGAGGAAGTCGCGGATAGTTCGCGAGTAGGTAATATTTGATTAGAAAATAATATGCATAGTGTTAACAAATTACTATAAATCTTTTATACGCTTTGTCAAACTGTTAAACAATTGGAAATAAACAAGCAATGGCTGTTTGATTATTTGTTTGAAATTATTGTCAACCTCTACACTATAAAACTATTGTCTCTCCAAACATGTTGATGTCAAAATAACGCGAAACCAAATTGCTGTAAATAGGCAATAGGCATGCCCTAAATGTGGTATAAATAATTTAAATCGTTTGTGGTAAACAAACGTATTGTAATCGGCAAATGCAAAATTGATCAAACCCCGTGCTGTGTTGTTTATTTAGTGTGTGTTTTGCAAAATTAATTTAACAATAATGGCGTCAAATAATAATGTGAAGTTCTGAAAACGCATTGTTTGCTGGGAAGCACCACATAATTTGTTGCTGATGAAGTTTATAGAGAGCTGTTTATATATAATTTAGTAAATATTTGCGATCGAAACTCAATAAGGATAATAAATAAACCGTAGCTTGAACGAAATTAGTTTCTATTTTGTGTCGAAAGCAGCATCATTGTTATTAGCCAGTTCTTGTTGTTTATTGTTTTGTAATCTTAGCTTAGTGATTCTAAGCACGACTGCTACGCTAGAGGTCTTGGATTCGATTCCCAGGTCGAGTAAAGTGTTATTAGGTTTTTCTACGAAATACTCATTAGTAGCTTGGAGGTAGGATCTGTGCCCGTTTCATGGCAATAGATTCACCATCATCTGCCTAGCCTTTTCCCAACTATGTTGGGATCGGCTTCCAGTCGAACCGAATGCAGCTGAATATCAGTGTTTTACATGGAGCGACTGCCTATCAGACCTCCACAACCCAGTAATGGGTAATACGATACTCTTGGTAAGACTGGTTGTCAGACTTTCGGGCTTCTGACTTACAGTAACGACTGTCAAAGATCTACAAATGACAGCCGGGACCAACGGCTTTACGTGCTTTCCGAGGCACGGAGGAAACTCGCTATGGTGAATGGTCACCCATCCACAGACCAACCTCGGTAAGCGTGGCCTAACCCGGAAGTTCGGTCTATCCGGCTGTAATTATTTAGCCACGAGTTCCTCCTTCATGGCAATAGACTCGCCCCCAATTATATGGGACTTAAAAACTGTGGGTGTACATTGGGTTATACCTAACCCTTTGGGAAGTACAGGCGTGATGGTATGTGTTGTTATTAACCAAATGTTTTGGTGTTTTACTTAGAACTAACTTTGCAATCCGCGGTGTCACCTGCGTTCCATTACGTCTTGGGTGACTGCTCTGTTCGCGTGATGTTCTATATGTATAAACCATGAATAATTGTATATGTTGCTGAGACCGTTGCGGAGTTTAAAAGATCTAAACATACAGACGGCGACTTTTTTTAACTATGTAAAGATTATAGGCATTCTCTTTAATATAAAGCCGTTTGTCTGTTTGTCTTGTTCTACTTTTTTTGCACCTTAGAAATATAGGCCTAATTGTGTATAAACGCTGGCTGGCATCTAAGGTAAGAATTAAATTGAGTTTCGTGCCTTCAAATAACAAAAGCAAAAAGATTCACGCATTATAAAAATACCCAGATCTAACTTTTAATTAAATACTTACTAATATTATAAATGCGAAAGTAACTCTGTCTGTCTGTCTCTTCTTCACGCCTAAACCACTGAACCGATTTCAATGAAATTTGGTACAGATATAGTCTGGAACCCGAGAAAGGACATAGGATAGTTTTCATCCCGGAAATCCCCCGGGAACGGGAACTATTGATCCACGCGGACGAAGTCGCGGGCAAAAGCTAGTAACAAATAAATAAATAATAAAAGCTCGGAGTTTGGATTTGTGCCCGGTTAATGGCAATAGGCTCGCCCCCTATTACATTGGACCTAAATATACCGGCGAACTGTGGGTGTACATTGGTACACCTCTGCCTAACCCTTCGTGGAAAACAGGCGTGATGGTGCATATTTTTTTATATTTTTATAAATAATAAAAAAACTATGTAAATAAAGTGTGTGTTCATCGTGTTCAGCTTACCTGCTTTGGAAGCTGCGAAGCTATCACCATACGGAGAGTATACCGCTTTCATTACAAAATGATATTTTTCGCTTTCCATCGAGGCTCTCGCTAGAGCTGATGCAAAGGCCACTTCCGTCACTGTGTTTGGAGGAAATATTGCACCTAGACAAGAAGCAACAATTAAAAATTATTACATGTTGTTGCCCACGAGGAATTAAATTAAATTAATTTATTTTCCAGAATATAAGTATCTTACACAATAAGATGGTAAAATAATTTTGGGTCTCACTATATTCGACTTATCATCAGTTGTGCAAATATGTTTAGTACATGCATAATAATACCATGAAACATTATTTTTAAAAGAAGGAAAGAGAGCACATTCTATGGCCACAATTGAGACCAAACCTATCCTTAGGAAATCGCTCAGTCATGAATCTTGATTTGATTCTGCCAGATTTGATCCTAATCTCAATTCAAATCTAGATAAAATCGATATTCATGACGGAATAGTACAAGTGTTCGGTCTTATACTCGTGTATTTATGTAGGCATTAATAATAGACTTCTCTTTTACATTCTATTATACTACCACATGAGGAATAAATTAAGTGACAAACACATCGTGACACGATTTGCTACCTTTCAGTTGCTACAAACGGCGGTCTCCTTAGTATTCCAAGATATTATTTGCACAAACTTGTTTCTCAGCCGTAAACCAACTCACCGATGTTAACAGTCGTCTTCAGAGTTTCAAATTTCCGAAATACGGCTCCAACGTTCCCGAGAATTAATATAATTGTTACCACCGTCACGTACACTCCTGCAAGAGCAATATTGTAATAAATAACTTCGTTGGGACACTAACTGAAAACAGATTTAGATGTCACCAAGATAAACACATGATTTGTAAATCTCACTGAAGTAAAAACTTGGTACTCGCCCCGGTATAGCATTTTCGAGACTGGATTTTCCGGAATAAAAGTAGTGAATTGGAACAATGAGATTCAGCGCGGCACAGCTGTCGCATTACAAGTTTGCCGGTCGTCGGGGGGTGTTTACTCGACACATGGCAAACATCGGATGCCCGGATGCAGGAGCATAGTCACCGAGCGTGATGCTCGCGCGGGGTGCACCGCAAAACGTAACACGTTATCACAGCTGTTTTGCCAACTGTACTCGGACCTATTATTAGATAACGCTAACTAGTATAGTAGTGCAATGCCCCAGTTTCAAGTTAACAGGTGACAACGATCAGCTGCAATTATATCTTTAGTATATGTGACACTGCTCAGTAAATTACTATGCTCTCTTGCAAAAAGGAACGAGTACCACGCTTTCACATGACTGCTTAGTTGCTGTTTCTAGACCATTAAATCCAGGGTTCCTCACGATGTTTTCGTTTGCTATTAGAAGAGTTATATTTGAATTAGAAAGTATTTTTGGTACACACGATCTGTCAATGTGATCCCGCAAACCAGGACCGCTCAATAAACCCCAACGATAAAATTACAAGAAAATCTTGTTTTAAAATAAGAAACTTAATGTTTTTAAAAAATCAAGATAAAATATAAAATTAATGATTGTGTAGCAGAAAATGGTTCCAGCTACAGAACTCTACATTTTAGCTGGCAATGCGGATACAACTTATTTATAGTTTTCAGTTGTTCTACGAAATAAGGTTAACTCTCGTTACTTACCTTTAACTAATTTAGTTCACCCTATACTATCAAATATACTCGTGAGAGTCGTGAACTGAATACCACTAAACATATAAATTCAATTTAGGTTTCAAAGCTTAAACTTGACGTCTAAAGAAAACGCTTTCAGTTTGAAAACTTTATAATTTTGCTTTGCTTGCTGAAGCAGGTTTAGACTATTTTTAGATCCTTTTTTGATTGACGTTTTCTTTAATTAATGTGGAGTTTGCTATATACCTTACCCGGTCGTTAAGAGGATTATACTGTGTACGCACTTCATACAAAAGTAGCCTAATCATTCTGCCCCATCACCACTTTTGGCTTAGCTTTGTGTCTCGTCGTCCGTCATCTCTACGTGCAATGTGCCCAGCCCACTGCCACTTGAGCCTAGTAATTAAATTAAACTGCTGCGTAGTACAGTGCTATGGAACATACTAGTATGATTCGGTAAGTATAGCAAACCAGGTGAACTGAATACGCCATGGTCAGACAAGTTGGCGTTGGTCCAGTGTGTCGGGACATTGTCACGATTACTATTATCGTTGGACACTGCTGACGTGTCAGAATTAACTGACCAAATTGTTCCTCGTGTTTGCTCAGCTAGATCGGCAATATGGCTGTTTTTGTGGTTTTAATAATTACTTCATTTTGTTATTGGACGGTCTAAGTTTGGTAGGTCTAGTTAATTGTCGTAGGAAATTATATTATTTACTTTTTGGTATTTATAAAGTATGTTATTTGTTCGTATAGTACTAAATTTGCTAAATGGTCTTTAGGTGGATAACACGCTATATTGATAAGTACAAAATTGATTAAAGAATAAAATGTTAGAAAAGACACAAAATATGAGTTGTGATTTTGAAGTAAAAATAATATACTTAGGCTCTTTAGTTGAGACTGTACAAGACTTTAAGTTACAACACTACATTATAACATTCAAGATAAAGGATTTGTCATAAATATATTCTAACGATGTCACATAACATTTTATGACCTTAATGTGGGAGAACCATTAATGAAGATAATTTATAATTCAGTTCGGCTGTGGTCGCTTAGCGCCCAGTTTCTATGTTCAAAATCGGATTGGTTATTTGAAATTACTGAGGGGATATACCTTTTGCCTACGTACCTGTGAATGTCTACGAACATTACCAAAGGATGAAAGGGTCTACCTCTTGCTGGTTTCTTGAAATCGGCTAAAGTGTAATACCTATAAACCGATATTGGGAGCATATTGAGAGTCTTACGTCCGCTTTCTGAGGTATGTTTAACCCGAGTTTATTTATTCCATAGTGCTATTGGTTCGATATTGCGTTTCGCTCAGATATAACGTGTGTAAAAAGCCGAGAGTAACATGTTCTTTCTATCATTGCGATGTTTTTTCTGCTTTGGATCTTACCTGGGAATCTTGTTGTTACGGAGATATCGAAGGTGCTTTTTTTTGTTCAAATATAAATCTTATATGTTTTAGCAAAATTATATTACATGCATTCGTAAGCAGAATGTTTTACGTGCGTTATATTGTGTCCTAAGTAATATCTCAGCTACAATTTTTGTTCAAACTGAATAATAAAAACTGAATAAGTTTTATGGTCAGTATACATTCTGGAGATATCTTTGTCACGTCACAATTATTATTATGATCAAATTAGTGAAATAAATAATGGAGAAAATTAAAGATAGAAATATAAATATCAGTTTATTTCATGATTGACTAAAACAAAATGAATAAATTTTTTATTTAAGGTCACGGAGTCACTTTAGAAAATCGCTTTAACTTAATTCGGATCCATCTTTTAACCAATTACTTTGAAAAATAATAAAATAAAAATTGTTGGAACAGCAAAATCCTTTTCATCCCTTTCATTGTAATTTAACGAGACTGAAAGTGAGTCGGTAATGATCGCGGTAGATATTCAACATTTTCGACAAACTTATAATTAACGAATACAGGGGCGCCATTAAAAATAATTGAGTACAGTGTAGTCGCGTACTTTTTACAAAAATGTTTATAATAGAAAAAAATATATATATATATACAATCACGCCTGTAATCCCCGAAGGGTTAGGCAGAAGTATACCAATGTACACCCACAGTTCGCCGGTAAATTTAAGTCCCATGTAATAGGGGGCGAGCCAATTGCCATTAACCGGGCACAAATCCAAACTCTGAGCTGCTACTGAGAATTTCATAGAAAAACCCAATAGCCCTTTTTGCTCGACCTGGGAATCGAACCCAGGACCTCTAGCATAGCAGTCGTGCTTAGGACCACTAACTAGTGCTTAGGCTAACAAGGCAGTTTTATAATAGAGTTATACAAAAAAAAACTCTTACTTCAGAAAGAGACAAAGAAAGAGCGGAGTGAGAGAGAGAGAGAGAGAGACAGACCTGATGATAACGAGAAGACAATAGTTATAAAACTGCGTTACTTAAAACAGAATAATATTTAAGTTTACTTCCTGATATAAACATATTTCGAAAAACTTTTCTTGGAATAGAACTACTTGGAAGTAAAAGTTTCAATTGTTCTATTATTCGTGAATAAATCAAAGCGTAGTCACATTGGTCACATTGGTTCGATTATTTGGTAACATCTAATATCGTAGGACTACTGATAAAAGAAATCGCATTAGTTCTACCGTGGAACTGTTCAGTGTGGGAACGAACCAAAATTATCGTCTCCCTAGCCTTTTCTCAACTATGTTGGGATCGGCTTCCTGTCTAACGGTATGCTGCTAAATACCAGTGTTTTGCACGGAGCAGAGTATTTGACACAACCCAGTCACTGGGTAACACGATAACTCTCGGTAAGACTGATTGTCAAACTTTCGGGCTTCTGGCTATTCGCAACATTGTGATCAAATGTATATGTGGCTTGCCGAGCCATGGGATGTGTCACACTACTAACTTCCAAACTCCGGGCTGCTACTGAAACATATCCTGACTTCAGACTTCACGCTCAGCTACCACGAGACCAACAAGGCAGTTAATGAAGTAAAATACTACAGGAATAAAATTGACAATTGCATAATTGCTTGCAAAATAATAATTGACACGCGGATTTATATCTGGTACGTAATTGTTAATCCTATTTGTGACGAATTTATTTCGATACTAATGAAAACTATTCGAGTGAATTGCTCTTTTATTTCCCCTACACGTAGTTTATCAAAGGTATTTTTATTTATTTTTGCAAATCAAACACTCAAAGCGCTACGGCCAGCATGTACTCCATCCATTTAGCATTTATGGAATTTCACGCATCATCATAAAGTAATTTCGCATACGCGAAAAGTGAAGCCGTTTATTGGACAGGCAACTGGATTTAAAAAATGTAATAAACGTGCGTCAATCGAGGGTATCGTTCATCGCTGAAAAAAAATATTTAAAACGGATTTTTTGATACGGATGCGCTGGTCGCGATTTTAAAATCACGTATAGGTAGGTACTGCTGCTGAAAATATTATTAGGGTAGGCTGTACGAATTGTTTAATCATTACGTATATAAATGTATCACATTTTTCTGAAAGGGATTGTAGACACAAGCTGTATCCACTCTTGACAGAGAAATTGGTGATCACTGAGGGGAGTTTTCAATTTTACATAGGCTATTTTTGCCATAATGTTCGAAGTTGAGAGTACTGAAGACTGAAGGTATACCCTTCTGTCGCCCCATGGGATCAGTTTCACCATAAAAAGTTAATAACTGAAGTTTTAAATTATTCAAATCGTCGTCACGTTCACTTTAATCTGATCGACTTTAGAGCGCAGGCCGAATCATTTCTAATTCTCCGCAATTTCCATTTTAAAGTAGCGTCAAAGCTTCCGAATTTCCTTTAACCCCAATGTCCTTTGGTCCGAGTCAAAAACTTAATTATAACGGGTTGGTTGGTGCGGTCTCCTTCACCAACCGGCACTTAACTCTTCGTGTGTGATAGAAAAGGCGACCACACAACTTCGTAATTGCTCGCACTCCGACGCATCCCACGACCCCAAACAAGAGTAGTTTTCAAACTTATATGGAATTTAAAGCTTCAGTAATGAATTGTGTTAATTTCTTTGAGTTTTGAGCGCTTGAAAATTGTTGTTTGATCTCTTTGTGGCGTTCGTGTGGTGACTAAACGGACGTGCTTTAGACTGTGTTGCTTAAATGTAACCTCAATTCATGAAACAGATTTTAAATGAAGGCTGGGGTGGTTCATGGATGGCAATCATGGCAACGGATTAAATGTTAAATCTGAGAGTTACTCTCTCTCAGATTTCGCATTTAATCCGTTTAAATTCGTTCCGCAAGTGGTGACAGAGTTTGTAAAAAATAAAGTGATTTAGCGAGTAAGCCTCCTACGCAATACCCATGGAAAAGTAAAACAGAAGAATTGAACCGAATTACTTTTCTAATCGATAACCAAGATTTACTCAACAAGTATCTTAATTCAATTTATATGAAGCGAGCCGAGTCTCAACCGACTGTTTGATTTCAGTGATCACGTGGTACATATAGATTACGTATCGCGAAGTCTTTCCTCTTTGTGAACAAGACAAATTACCACAAGCGAGGCGTTTGTTACGCGGGAGGTTCGCGATGCGAATTGACTCTAATCACGTTACGCGTAGGTGTACGAGAATATTGGCTTAGGTTAATAAAATGAGTTTAGCTAAGCCTTGAAAAGTTCATGGAAGGACCAAAAATATGTTTAATTTATAAAAGTAAACACAACGTTAGTCTACATTAATATTATAGAGAGGTAAAGTTTGTGAGTTTGTAGAGGGTAATCTCCAGATTTACAGAACGGATTTTGAAAATTCTTAGATCCACAGAGTCACGTTATTTGTGAGTGTCATAGGATATAAAACATCACGCTAGGACACACGGGAGCGGATCAATAACCAAAGTCGTAACTTAACGCGGATAAAAAAAAAGCCATACAGACAAAGTCGAGGGAAGTCCGCTAGTAGTATATACGTAGGTGTTTATGATAAACCTAACCTATTTCTTGAAATGTAATTATAATATTATAAGCAGAACCTTTATAAAACATTAAGTAAAAAAGTCTGTGTCCCAGGCATAACGAAATAAAATTAAAGAGCAGAAGTCGCCAGCGGTCGTTTTCACATTCGCGGTCCGACACTTACTTGTTTTCAATGCCTAGCCCAGATATAGTGGCATAAAATTTTATAGACTTGTGTAAACTCGCTCTTGTTCAAGTTGGAAAAGTGGTAATGGCAGCGCGCGGGGCTTAGGGTTCCTCTCACAGGAATACGAATTGAAAATGGAAGAATATTTTCATGTAAATCTGCTCGATGGCTGAGATTTATTAAACCTGGATAAGAAGTAACTCAATTCAATGATGATAATGGAATATTCATTTAGTTTTATGGCCGCCTTTCGACAAAGGGTTATGAATTATGCTTGCCAAATATATTTAGGCAAACTTTATTTATGTGTCTACTCTTTTCTAATTTACGGAACCAGAAGGTTAGTTTTTTCAATAGACATGCTACAAAGTATTCGCTAACAAAGTTCTGTGGGTTCAGTAAGTTGGTCCGCACAGTCGGGGCAGGCAGCGCCACGGCTGGATGGAACTTGAGCGTTTCTTAACAGCTTCATTACCGACAGAAAACTTCTAACTCCTGAAAACCTGATGAAAACTAGCCAGCTGAGACTGCCGTCTAGCTCTCTCAGTAATTGAAATTACTTGAAATGACGTCATCTAGAACATTGCATTAGTTTTTGCTGTCAGAATATTCTGTGGATATTACAAATTATATTGCGACTAGGTTTGTACAATTTTATTCATGCGAACTACGGGGAGACATACATACGAGTACATACCATCACGCCTGTATTTCCAGGGTTAGGCAGAGGTGTAGATGTTATTAGATCCCATGTAAAAGGGGGCGAGCCTATTACGGGGCGACAAGACACCAAAATATCTAGGGAGCCCTATACGTATATAGTAGTAAAGCAATAAAATGTATTTTATGCCGTAGAATGAAAACTTTCACACACATTCACAAAATATAACATTTACTTTAACTCGCCTAAAAAACATCGGTAACAGTTTCAAAAGTAGACAAAAAAAGGTTACAGCTTTGCAAATACCTGGTTTCAAATAAAGCGGTAAGCAGTTAGCATAAACGGATGAAAAAACCGTAACCAACAATGAAAAGGTATCCCATTATCCGGTTGAACTACGAATGAAAATCGTGGCTATCAATGGAAAATTATGTTTGAGCTGTGTTCGTGTTAGCGGGTTTAATAATTTGAAATACAATCCTGAACACATACTAATGTGCCATTTAGATTCAACCTGAGGTGGTGTGTTTGGTACAGGGCGAATTTATTATGGAAATTATTCCTGGAATATTATTCACTAGCTTCTGCCCGCGACTTCGTCCGCGTCACAGTTGATGTGTTATCCTACGGGTACCGTACATTTTCCCGGGATAAAAAGTAGCCTATATGTTATTCCAGACTATAATCTATCTTTGTGCCAAATTTCATCCAGATCCATTCAGCCGTTTAAGCGTGAAAGAGTAACAAACATCCATACATCCATACATCCATACATACAAACTTTCGCCTTTATAATAGTAGTAGGATTGTTCACAGTATACGCCTACGGACGTTCATAATGTATAGCAGTAGGTAATGTGTTGGTAATCTATTTAAGTCATAAGCTTATACGAAGTCAGATCGCAGTTATGTTAGTGGTAGTTTATTTCAACCGCCATGAGTTACATCTTTGGTTAATGCTCCGCTCCCGTGTGTCGGAGCGTGATGTTATATAGCCTATGTTATTTAGGAATAATGTAGCTATCTTCCGGGTGAAAAAATATTAAAATCGGAATCCGAATACGTCTGGGTACTTTATAAGTGTTTCTCAATGATTTAGTCAATATTAATCTGCTTTAGTGTGTGTAGTTTTTACTGTTCCTAACCCTCATACCTTTCCATGTGTTTGCAATATTTTAAATGCTCTTTTATAATGCCTAATAACTTGTAGTCTAGCTTGATGTTTTTGAATAAGTAAAATGAACATAAATTCTGAATATTATAAGTACTTTTCCAGACAGTATAATAAAATAAAAAAAAAGTTAAAATCTTCTAAAGATAATTTTAATCTGATAAAATTATATTGAGGTATGCCTTTGTAAAAAAATAAAGAAAACTCTTAAAGATTTAGGCAAGCACAGGTAGGTAGGTAGGTAGTCGGTAGTAGTTGTATTAGAAGTAGGATATTTTTACAACATGTAGATTTTTCCTACACGGTCTCCTTATATCGATTTATAATTGGTATACAATTGATATACTTTTATGAGCTGTCAAAACGCGATTCCCCGTAGATTTGGTATGGGAATACAAAACGATGACGTCGCTTTTTTGGACATCTCAATTCACTAACTATTTATTGATTTCAAAGCAACTAAAAATGTAATTATATAGTTATTTAAAAATCATCGGGCTTACAGGGGTAAAATAAAGTGTTTTTTTGGATAACTTGTGTCTTGAAACTATTTTTTAATGGTGTCATCTACCCAATTTGGTTGCTTTGAGAATGTTTGTAAGAAACGATATATCACAGACGTCGGTCCCACAAATATTATTTTACCGGTTCTTGACGTAAACTCCAATTTCATTATGCATTCCTCAAGCATGTCTGAGAGCAGAGCGTCTTCGTCGCGTCATGCTCGCCGCTTGGCTCGCAGCCAGTCCTCAGCAGGGACATGAGAGCTATCGAAATCTATCTACGAAGTACACCCTCCAATAATCCCTTACCTGTTGAATAATGGATGCTTCCACGTATTTATTCCTCTCAATGCTCCCTCGAGTCCAGTTTACCTACTCCTTATTTGAATCGCATTTAATGATGTTTACTACAATAGCCCGCCGGGTCCCAATCGCTCGTGATTGCCAAACATTGATTGAAATAGTTATTTCGCTTGACGTTCTGAATTTTATAGTTATCATTGGAAAGCGTTTCAATAAGAACGTTCATAATCATAAAAATAGGTAATATTTTCTTTTAACCGCTACTTACTTGGATGTCTTATTGCTGAAATATTACATAAATATTTCATGTGTGTCCCAAAAGGTAAGGTATTAATGTTCAATATCTTGAAATACGTGTCTCAATACTCATTCCTGAAAATGCTAGATGAATTACAGAAATTCCTATAAAGAAAGACGCAGGTGTTGAATCACCCAATAACTTCGTAGTTTCTCATGAGTGAGGTGTTAGATACATAAAGTCTAGTCTCCTTGGCAAATACCTGGTTAGAATCTATGTTAGATACATGTATATAAACGGCCGGTAGCCAGGTCTCAGTGGGATAAGCTGTTTATGTACGAATGGTTACAGACTGATAACATTTAGCTGTGAACTCGATTCGCTTACCGGTAGTTAGCAAAACTTGCAGTGTCAGCGAAATTGCTTTAAGTTATACAAAATACTGGGAATAACAATTTCAGTATTTAGATTACTGTTTGAATAGAATAAATGAACATAATTGCTTTTTCGAAAGTATTTTTGGGTATCAATTTAAAGTTCACAGTTAATAGGGATTAGATTGATGACTAGGATTATGAAAACAAAAGAAAGAAAAACGTTCGAAGACAGTTATAAGACTTGACTGAATTTAAAAGGAGTGAGTTAAATGGAAAACATTTTAAACTCAAAGTTAATAAATTCTCGTAAAGTTTGAAATGAAATTGATAAAGTGAATTAGCATCACTTGAAAGTAATCTCTTTGTGTCAGAACTCAGAGTCGTTTCTTTGTTTCTTGAACGTTAAACAAAATTAGGAGCTATACCTATTGTAGACTTATCTATGAAAATAAGAGTTGCTCTTTGCAATGGTTATGTACAACTATTTAAACAATGCCCATTTTATTTATATTTCTTGCATTCTCCGTTTTTAAAGAATTTTGTTTAGGAATGTCGACTGTTTTTTGCTGCTACCGATTGGGATTCCGATCTTGGGCAGTAGACATTACATGTGTGTTGTGTGGGACGATTAGAAGGTTCTTTATTTTTACGCGTCTAGTTCAGTTTTGGGCTTTTTAAAAATAGATTTTAATAACCAATCAGGTATCTTCGGTACCTACTTATGCGACTTTATTTAATTTTCTTTTATTGGACTTGTTCCAATTACTTCTTACGGTTTCTATTTGTTTATCAACTAAAAAATATGCAGATCTGCAGAATTCCACACTTTGTATCTAAGACAGCGCAGACAGCGTGTCGTGGCAGAAAGCTGGTGCTCAAGCAAACGTGACAACTCGTAAGTATGAATACGTAAGCGTTCATTACACGCATACACATTTGCATCTCGTCTGGCCGTACGTAACTCGACTCAACTCAATTTCCTAGCACTCAAACGGTTTCCCGGTCGTAGGGGGTTGGAGTGAGGATCGGGGGCATTACTCATTTCCGTATCATAAAGCACTTTGTGCTATGCAAATTTGTTTACGCTTTACAGTACTTTGTATATAAGGTAATCTTCTTCTTTATCGTGTGGGCAGTAAGGTCTAACGACCCCACACACCCTAGTGTCAGAGTTTCTAAACCGCCTCAAGAGCCTCTGACATGGTTACCGATGTCAGTGATATCCAAGATAAACTTAGAAAGTACATATGAATTTGAAAAAGTCACATTGGTACTTGCCCGTGCCCGGTTGCGAACCCACGACCTCGTGCATGAGAGGCGGGTGCCTTAACCACAGGGCCATCACGACACACATAAGGTAATAACACTCGTATAATTGCTGTCGACTGTGAAGAGTACGTAATTATAAATAAAATTAATTTTCAATGCAACAACGTGAAATGTCGCTCCTCGTTCGAGAAATAAGCGACAGAAATGTGGTTCCGAAATGGAGAGAGCGTGGTGGTTCCATTTAATAATTTCAAAGTGTTTGATATAATAATATTCGAATTTGGAGTTATTGGGAAGAACATTTATATATCTTGTTCTTCATATAATACCTGTACCTTTTTATGATAAATGAAATACTGTTACCTACCGTAATACTTTAAGAACACGTAACGTAGGTGTTAGGGAAAATAAGAGTTAGCGACAATAACGAATACAAGTTGTTATTTTATTGTTTCATGTGTTATACAGTTTACTCGTACCAGTTGCAGCAAATAGCTGAATCTGTGGTCACCTAGAACACGTTCAATTCTTTATGACGTTTACGTGACGATATCCCTGCAATTTGAAAAGTCTGTATCATAGAATACTATTGTGTTTTCAATATTATTTTCAAGAAATCTTCAACATATAGTAGCAATTATCCAGAAGGAATGTATTGTATTGGCTGTACCAACTAATTACCTTGATTATAATAAACTTTGATTTGTTGCGACCAAATTAAATTGGGCAGAAGGCTGTTTAAATTTGGCCGCATCGCCGGGCCCATCTGTCAAAGCATTCTGTCGGAATAATCGAGAGTATTACAGAGTGATTTAGGAACATCTGTCATTCCAACACGGTTCATTTAAGCCTGTATACTTTTTCCGGCTTAAATGGTTCCCATTGGTCATTAATCGTTTAGGTTATCATGGAAGAGTCTATTGAAGTCCATTTTCTGAAATATATGGGTTGGTTTGGTCTGTAGCAAGGTGGCTTTTAAGTATTCAAATTAGCATCTACATTGTCAAATTGGAGGGGTTCCGGATTCAGTAATAGCCACCCGATATAATCGATTTGTGGGGCTAAGCTGTGGTTTGTGTCCGGTCAGCTTGCGGATTGTAATTATCCCATACAGATGAAGTCCGTTTGTAGTGTCTAGAGTAGGTAATCAATCGGCTTAAATTGTCATATGAGTGGTATTTAATTTCGGTAAGCTGTTTCTTAAGGATGAAAAATCATCAAATGACTTTTTCCGCTATAGACGGAGCGGAAGGGGGTGTCAGTCTCATACTGACTAAAAGATATCCATGTTCCTTTTTGTGCCCTTTGCGTTCCTGGGCGGCAGGGCTTCTTTCGAATGTTTTTTATTATGTTTTAGCCTCAAACAAAGTAGCTTCCCACTGTCTGTAGAAGAACATCACGCTACCAAAAATGGGGTCAGAGCAGTATCCGAAGACGTAACTGAACGCGGGTGACACCGCGGGGTATAACATCCTTCACATCATTCACAACCGTATATGTATGCTGTTAGTCTTATGAGACCAAGCTTTGATCCTCTGGTCGCGAAAATTGCAATTGAGTTTTCTGTACTTCTGCAGCAATCTAGATTTATGTGCACAAAAAGTTGGCCGTCTATAATCTTGACTGACAAAATTCCGGGAAACATTCCTGCTTCTCTGCCGGGAATCGGCATAAAGGGGTTCAGGAATAAAGACATATTCTGTATAATTGGCTTCCTTTATTATTACTATCTACTAAGCACCTCATATTAGAATCGAATGCGGGACGATTCCAATTACATATTGTAATCAGTCCGCCTTTATACGCTCTGGGTTACTACGTTTGGTCTAGCCAATCCATCAGACTTATTCCATAATTCATATCTGTTATTCCTTTTTGATCCATTTGGGTCGTTGCGCAATACAGTAGGTACTAATGGAACTAGATTATGTTCATGTTGTACTTGTTGAGACGATTTACGCTTGTTTTTGAAGAGGTTCTTGAATTCGGAGAATATTAGAAGGCGGATTTTTATTTGATTAATAGATTTTTTAGTTATTAAGGACTGTCTGTCTTCCTGTATGTTTGAAGTTTGGTACATAACTTGGACACATTGTGCTGGTAAGTTTCCGTGGGACAGTATCGAAATATCGAGCTTCTGTCCCGCATGAGCGGAACCGCGACCTTAGGATCGAGATTATTTTTCTTCGTTACATTATATAGTTATTTAGGCAGATTATTGCCTTGTTAGCCTAGTAGTCCCAAGCACGACTGCTACGCTAGAGGTCCTGGGTTCGATTCCCAGGTCGAGCAAAAAGTGTTATTTGGTTTTTCTATGAAATTTTCAGTCGCAGCTCGGAGTTTGGATTTGTGCCCGGTTAATGGCAATAGGCTCGCCCCCTATTACATGGGAACTAAATATACCGGTGAACTGTGTGTGTACATTGGTACACCTCTGCCTAACCCTTCGGGGAATACAGGCATGATGGTATATATTTTTTTATATATATTTAGGCACATTCTTAAAGTCTGCCTGAGGTATTCCAAACCAGTCAATCATAGTGTGACGAAGAAACACGGATAACATGACGTGACATTGATGGATAGCGTATCAATATACTTACCCATTTGGAAATTCTCAACGGCAGTACATGCCAGAAAAGAGATTTAAAAGTGTGATAAAAACGTGGTAAGTAAAGTAATTAACTAAAAGCCAGAAAACAACAAAAAAAAAGACGCTCGCTAAAGTTAAAAATTTCGACGAAGAAAATGGTGGGCCGACATCGTTGTCTCTGGCACTTAACGATCTATTATCACTCCCTATACAATAGTTTGCGTAGACCCCACTAACTTTACTTCTAGTTTCAATGATGGATTGCTCCCTTTAGTTTATAAATCTGTAGGTTGCTCAATCCTTTGATGACCTCTTGTAAAGGTCGACGGACTTTGAAGTGTTTTCGATGAGATTGTAAGGGATAGGTATAATTATGTAACTACTCCTCCGTTATTTTTTTCCTCAAATGTTTTGATAACAATTCCGCGAAATGCTTTACAGAAAATGTGTTTTTCCTCCATCTCATTCACTCTAGTAAAGTAAACTAAAGTAACGTAAAGTAAAGTGAAGTTTATTAACCATTGTTACTTATAGAAGTTTCTTATAGTTGGGATTTGCCATTGGAATAGGTAAATATTATAATGCCAAGGCGTATTCTATATGGGGCATAATGGTTTACATAACTTTATAAAAACATTTCTATTTTACAATCCGCACTAGCCCTGACGGTTCATAAGATATATGGCGACATATTGTAGACAAAGCCCCCGCCTAAATATAAGGTCACCGGGCGAGAATATTAGTCAACACCCGCCGGTCGATGCTAAACAAATAATATATTGTCTGGGATCGCCCTTTCCTCGAATATGTTTTTATTCTGTGTCGTGAAAACCTTTAACGACCCCATCTTGGTTCTTATTTCACCTCGGCTTTTAAACAAGCTGTGTAAGTTTATGTGCGAAATGTACCGGAAGCTCATATACGTTGTTTTATAGGTCTAGACGTATTGGCCCGGGGATTTATCGGCACGACTATTTATTACTGTACGGTTATCTAAAGGATGTTTTGACGTATCCCAGTAAGATAGGAAACTGTTTACGTAAGCAAACAGCCAATCAAACTGAAACGTTAAAATCTAGGAGGAAACACCAGACGTTCTGCAAGTTTGGAAAATGCGGCGGTATTTTTAAAAAATAATTAAAAGTTTAGACGGATGGAAGCGCTGAAGTGTTCGGTGCGGAAATAAGAAGAAAAAGTATTTATAGCAGAGTTTGTTAGCTGTGGGCGATGTCGAGGCACTTCCGGGGGCTAAGGCAAGCGCAGACCATTTTCTGGATAAAGGGTCCTTGCGAGGCGAAAACAGTTACCATTCCTTTAAAGCCTTCATTTTACATACCCCACTTACCTTCCTCTAAAATTAGGAGCAACCCGAAGATTCGCCTTAACTGAACCATATTCTATACGTAAGTGGGTATGTATGTGTAGCACAAACACGATTGCAGAATATTGTAATCCAAGAAAGTAGACGTTACCTTCCTTTCTTAAAATACAAAAAATGAGAATTCACAAATGACTCTTCCGTATTTCTGAGTGCTACAGCCTTTTGATAAGCCTAAAACACATTTATCTTCAGAAATAAAACCTGCCAGTACAACAAAAGAATACAAAGAAAGTATATAAAGCCGGAATTCTACACTAGTTCTCACCATTCTTGGGAAGTCTACAATTATTTAGAAAAAACCTACAAAGTAAATGTAAGAAAGATGGACGAAGCGACAGGATTAGTAATGACCTAGTCATTCTAGGTCATAACGGTTGCGATAACATGTTGTTAAATGATCACCAGTACATATAGATAGGGACTTACGTGTACCCAAAGAAAACAAAGGAAAAACAAACAGAAATACGAAAGCATTTCTATTTTGACTTAATTTTACGTCCGAAGAGAAAAACAATTGCGGGTGGATTGGATAGGTAATGCGTTGTGTAAAAAGTAAACGAATCGGAAAAATAAATAAGCTTTTCAGGACAACTGAAAGAGTGTAATTTGTGGAACATCTTGAAATTAATAGACTGAGTGTGAATTATGGTGGTTTGAGCACTATTTAGGTTTGCAAAAAACTGCTTGATGGATTTCGTGAAATATGACAGCATATTTTTCACGTAATCAAACAGTTTTTGTTGAATTACATACATAGATACATGCATACTTAAACTCACGCCTTTTTTAATGGGGGTAAGCAAAAACCACGGAACGCCACCTGCTGCGATCCTTGCGTACTCCTTTTGCCTCGTTCACGTTCACACATTTGGTAACCGGGCGGCGTGCTTGTAATACAATACTACGCACCCAAATTATTTAAATAGGAAAAAATAGTTAGGAACATAATAAAGCAGAACTTATGGTGTTTACTATGCTATATAACATACAAATTTTAAACAATACAAATACAATGCTTTTGAAATTATACAAAGAGCGTCTTCCGCCAACGACATTATCATCCTATTGCAAATAATAATTATTTCTAATTTGGATATCAGTGTAAATTAGAACGATTATTACATCAAAGGTCAGCCAGTTTAAAGGGGCTATATCCGTGTAACGACGCAACAAGGGAATTCAAGGGATCATAAACCCGTGAGGTCTCGGCGATTGAATAAGATTATATCACGTAGATGAGCCGCGTTCTTTGCACTATCTGTAGGTAGGCTTAGCACGCACTATCGCGATACCACATAGGTACCCATACCACGTAATCGTCATGGTGTTATACCTGTATTTCCCGAAGGGTTAGGCAGAGGTGTACCTATGTATACCCACAGTTCGCCGGTACGTTTAGGTCCCATGTAATAGGGGGCGAGCCTATTGTCATTTAACTAAATTTAAATTTTATAGAAAAACCCAATAAAACTTTTTGTTTAATCTGGAAATCAAACTCAAATCAAAACCTCTACCGTAGCAGTAGCGCTTAGGAGCACTAGGCTAACGAGGCAGTGTTTCATATTACGTGAATAAATTTCAGCATTCAATTACTGGTGTATAACACAAATACGTTTGCATTTTAGACTGGTTCCCACATTTAGAAGCGAAGCCGAATAGCATTTAGGTGTATCCCTCCATTAACCTCGTCCGCGTTCATTTGTTATTCTTGTCGAAGATATTACTGCACCTTTGTTGTTCCACAACCACACTCGTTTGTAATTGTAACTGGTGGTGTGTAGCGATTAGTGCTTTTTATACGTTACGTTATTCATAATGTGATTGAAAGAAGAATAAATTAATAAATTAACTAGGCGTTGTTTGAAATTTTATACTTAAGCTAGGGATCGAAATGTTTTATTTTTTCTGTCCAACCGAAAAGAAAACTGTAGACAAAGATCTCTCAAAGATCGACAGCGTTCTCTAGCCCACGGGCTTGCCCAATAGGTATGATTATCCTTGTCATTCTCGTATCCGTATCTCAATTTATTTGGGGTCGGCGCAGCAAACCTTCTGCTTCCATACATTTCCATTAGCCGCCATATCAGCAGTCACCTTTGCCCGTCATGACAATTAAACATATTTGTGAAATGAGAGGCCGCATCTAACCCAGAACCTCCACATTACACTTTGAAGAAGATATTATCATTATCGTAGGCATATATTCCTTGTACTCCTTCCTAAAGCTGCTGAATATATGCAGCTCCTTGATGAGAGAGGCTAAGTTGTTCTCTTAATGAGTTCTCAAACCAAAACTTTAGGCGTAAACTGCTCTTTTGACGAATTAATTTTGAAGTTTGACTTAATGGTGCTCTAGACAGACTTTTTGCATAAAGCCGAGGCGCATTATTACTTTTAATAACGGCTTCCGAAATTCAAAGGAGATAAAAATGTTCGCGATTTTTAAAACAATCTTTGTTAAAAAAAGATTGAATAAATAATTGCACACCGTTTATTTTTTACGTTCTGAAATAAAAATACTGGAAATTGTTCTGAATATAAAACAGTTATTTTTATACTAATGCTCCTGTTCGCTGTGAAAAGGCAAAGTCAAGATATTTTCTGAAACATTTTAATTAAATGTCACTTAAAAAAGTTGTAGCAAAAATGGAATAAACAATTTTGTTGCTGACAAGAGAGTGGTGGTGGTGCTGACCGCTTGGATTGCGGCCAGAGATACGAATTTTGCGGCCATTTTTACACTACTTTCGAACGATTCGCGGCGTGTGTAACTCAGGCATGCCTATATAACTGGAGCACTTTATATCTCCGTGCTCCAGACCAGTTGTAGGGTTGAAATATGGCTTTCATGAATGGGCGAGTTTGTGCGGTTTTTAGGAAGCAACCTTTTGATGTTTGAGTAGCATTCCTGCTTTTAGCTCACTTTGAAAATTGTTTGTTTATACCCCGGGAAAAAATAAAGCATTGTCAAGTAGCGTACGTGCATCTACGTAAAGTTGAGCTCGTAGGGCCGGAATAATTGGTTTAAATTCGTAGTTCAGTAGCATTAAATTTTGCCATTAACCTGAAACTTTACGACGTTACACATTAATTACACTTGTAGTAATATAATTTAATTTGAGTTTAGTTTAAGTCGTTTGTTGGTCGACGGTCCGCTGTTATTTTAGGCAGGTATGTTAAGGGTTGAAATTAATTAAGTACGTACTTAGCGACTGCAAGTTTATTGCACTTGGTGGGATACGTGTATACCAGGTTATATTATTTAAGTTTATTTTAAGGCTAACAGCTTATATATTATAAAAAAAATCTACTGTTAAAAGTAGATATTGTTACAGACCATAATTTTAATATATGCATGTATCAATATGTACAAAATATGCTTATCTACTGACAGTAGATACATACATAATTGAGTTCAACAGCAGAGAAGAATAAAACCAATCAGTTCGACCGACATTTGGTTTGTGTTATCTATTACCGTCAATCTATGTTTGCCATTGCCAAGGGGACGCCATAGGGAGCCCCCAAAGACAGCTGAAATAAGTCTTGCGGCCCACGCATTAAGTCGGTTTTAGATTACCCTAATGCTGGGTCCGCACCTGTGTCTATCATCACGAAGTAAAGCTTGCCGAAGTTTCACGAAAAAGTTATCGTACTAATGCGGCGGTCACATTAACGACTTTGTAATTCTTTGATGTATCGCCAACCGTGCGATTACTGGGGTTCGGACCAATCTTACCCCTGTTTATGTAGTGTGAAGCTTCGTGAATCCGTGACGGTACACGTAAGTGCGGCCTCAGCTTTATCTCAGATGCCTCGCTATAGAGATGACGAAATATCATAAAAATAAGCACGTGTCTTTTTCTGAACATACCCAATCAATATGAAAAGGAAATTATCTGTTATTACCTTTCATGTTTCCATGACAGCCAATTGATCACAGATTACTGTTATTATCTTCCAATATAATACCGTAAACAACAAATGCTTGTAGCAAAGAGTGTTATCTTACAAGTAAATGTTTCTGTATTATCGCTTTTTGCGTTTCAACAGCGTTTCAGCATCTCATGGGATAACAACCGTGTTTCCTTATCTTCCACAAACTACTTTGAAAATATACGCAAAGAATATTCTTTGTTCAGATGTCAAAGGAAATATATGTAGGTAGGGTAGGCATATCAGAATTTCGGTACGATGTTTGTAAGAAATCTTATGTTGTTCTCAAAAGATTTACTATTTTTGGACGATGACCTTTAGGAGGGGGAAGATTTTCTTATGTATGTTTTAAATGTTAACGTGCTTTTAGAGGACAGTACAAAATATGCTTATATAAAACGAATACAGACAAAAGTGCCTCATCGCATATAATTATGCTCAAAGCTAGCGTAAAAGGTTTGGTAACTGCAATTACACTAACTATAGTCTAGACTACTACTTTTTTATTACTAAACCCGGAGCTAAGTTATGCCAAACTTAAATAAACATTCAAAAATGTATGCTTGTACTAAAGTTACTACTGGTGTTACTTTATTTCACGTTATGTGGTAGTTAAAGCTTAGAAAATGACCAGTCATCGTCAAAGGAGTTAAAAAAATGTTTAAACATCTCGACTATTTGTTGCAGCTAATCATGTCTTCATCAAGAACCTTATAATACTTATACCCCTATGTAAATAATGCCGAACACATAAACACAAAATTAATTCTATATAAACACAGCCGGGGCTCACGGCTATAGTTCCAAAATTACAACGAAGTACTCTTTGATACGTGTATTTACATACTGAAAATGTATAAACTTTGCATATCAATTCTAAAGGGTAGTTTCAGGCTAGCTTACAAGTATTATGCATAATCTCACTAAAGTCGGGGTTAAGATAAAATATATCTGCGTTCAAATTGATCCTCAGACAGTTCATAAAGGCATAGGCCTACATGTGCCTCTCCTTTCATTCTCCTAATAAATGTGATGTTTATTTAAGTGAAATTCGTCTGCCTTGAAAAGCTTCTTGTTAAATGTTCCGAAAAATATTTGTTTCTTATTCAGGGAATTCAAATTGCGATTACACGCACCATTTATTTTTACATTGATAAATCAGTGATTTATATTTTGTTACTGAATGATTAGCCGTGGCTTGAGTTGATTTTCATTTGTCCTTATTTAAATTCTATTTTACAAACCCATTTGAAAAAAGAACGATGTTTTATTTATTTAAAATCACACGTCATTGATGTCACCGCGAGATCATTGTGAGGAAAATTAAGTAAAATATTATCTCGCAGCAGAATTGTTTTGTCAGGTATCAATCGCAAATAATGTATTGTCATTGGGGGAAGCGAAACCACACAGGAAAATTGTTTATGTGGCAGCCAATGGGGGTGAAAACATTTATTTCTCACCCGACACACTTTGTGAGATTTATTTCACGAAACAACAAACAATATGTTTAAAAGTTGTGGACTTAATACTTGAAAATAATGCTTAACTTCTATGTCGGTTTTATTCGAAGAAGTGTCTAAACACCCTCAAAATATAAGGCTTACTTGTACGTACTCCCAACAATGATTGACGAACACCATAAAGGGTTACTTATAAGGGTAATCTCCGAAGCCAAAGTGTGATGAATTGATTGATTCTGTCTTAGCCGCCGGATAAACAACAGCCTCCCACAAATATACTGATTAGTAGGGAACAGGAGCGTACTGCCGACACGATTAACACCAGTTCCGCCTGACCTAAAAAGGTTGTTTGTTTTCCTGATTTGTGGAGCGGTAAGGGGGAGATAGAGGGGTCTACATCCCTGGTCGAACTCACCACCGATGTTAGGTTTCGGAGCTGCGGTTTTAACGTTTATCCGTTCATTTGTTCTTATATAATAGGTGTGTTTAGACATGAATTACGACTGCCTCTAATTCAAGCGTACTATGGAAGCGAGTCATTATTTTCACGTTGAGATTTAGAATTTATTCCAGATCTCTCTTACCCTTTTTCGACACATTCAAAGTAAGAATCACTTATCTATTGGGGGCAAAATAATAAAAACAAATACGACATAGATAAAAGAACTTCCAGACCAAAAGGTTCGGTATTTGCATTCGAATGTGGCGAAACCCTTCAGTGAAACCAAATATAATTTTATTGTCAATGATTTCGGTCTAAAAGCTTCCACACGACCGCTAATATTGTATCACACAATATTAGGCGATGACGCGCGATATCTCGAACGTCGACCCTACGAATATATTATTAGGTAGGTAGGTATATGGTTATTACGAAAAGTTTTAGAAAAATCCGCGTGTCAAAAGGGACGGGGAACGCGGTGGGAAATTAAATTTCCGAGGACACAGAGTTTGATTGCTTTTCTGCGGAATTGAAAATTAAAATTGTAGATGGAATATTTGTGTTTTAGGTTCAATTTCCTTCCCGGATATAGTAGCAGTTGACATCGGAAGTAAGTGATATTAAAACGAAGTACCTATAATCTATATAGATACTATAAGTGCGAAGGTTTTCTAATAAAAGTTTATTGATGGAAATCCTGTGATCTCTGATGACACTGGTGCATTAACATTGACAATACTCTTTCTGATGATTCATACTGAGTAATTATCTATATTAATATTATAAAGAGGTAATCTCTGAAAGTATCTGTCCCATTACAGAAACCAGTACTTTAACAGATTGTCTCTTAAAGAGGTAATCATGAAAGTACAGGTTCGATTACCTATTACCTTTTTTTACTTTATCGTTAAGTGCCCTAGGCTGTGACATTGTACCATGTTTTATGATAAATTTAACTAAAGTTATTATTTAGTTTTAACTTTGATGGTCCAATTGAAATAAATATACTGCTAACATAAAAAAAAAAACTAAAGTTGGTACTACATGCGAACGAAGCCGTAAAAAGCTAGATGTAAATAATTGAAGAATACAAACAGAAAAGTATATTACCTGATCATAAAAAGGTACTAAAACTATACTATCATAACTTGAACACGCCATCTCTTCAGATAGGCAGATCTATCCTCATGAAGTAGGTACGTAAGCTCCGAAAAGCTTCAATACAAAAACATAGAGATTTTCCCGGCGGCTGGCTAGCAAAGCGTACCGTCGCTCGGAATTGGCCGCTGCATACACACACCGATTGTCAGAAGCTGGAAATGGATTCTGCCTCAATTCAGCTCGGTCTGTGAAATCTGGAAAATGGAAGCGACGCAGACATGCGATTGATTTATTTCGGTTTGTTATGTGTTTCATTACGTGAGAAGCTTTTTGGGTTAACTGAACGTATAAAGAAACTCCTTATATTTATCCCTCTTTGAATTTAGTGCTTTATTCTGTCATGATAGAAGTCAGCGTAATATCGTGTCGAACACGAGTACAATCCTGAGGGAAATGACGTAGCGTAATGCTGTAAAGAAAAACGTTATTTTCATTGGATTATAGGATTTTGTCTGTTATTACTTGTTTTTGGTACCTACGTAATAAAATATACACAATATTGAAGCGTATCTCTTTGTGAAACCTGTTAAATTTTGGGATTTGTTAAAAATACACAAACAAATATTTGCGTTAAAGCAAAAACATCACCGTACACTTTTTCACCATAAATGCGCGAAATATATTTGTGAGTTTTGACGAGCGTATACATAAGCCCCTATGTATTGACGTTGATAGAACTGAGATAGAACACGAATATTCGCGCGTTGATTCAGCAAAAAAGTAGATTTCAGACGTGTCAGCACAAACGAGGTAACGTTAATCTATTACAGATTACAGTAACGCGTGTAGGTACAGTATCTGGGTCACATACTACGGTAGGAGGTCTTTTAAATCATTATGATTGGTGGATATTTGAGGTAAAGCGCGTTAGAAGAAGGGTGTCCCGGTTACATAATATTAGGCGTAGGACGGACGCCGGACGTCAAGTCTGTGAATTCGAATGCCTTTCTTTATTGGTTGGAGAAAAATGTGAGTAGAATGCCCGCAGGTGTAGTGTAGCGTAGCGGGGCGTAGCACCGCGTAGTCTCGCGTAGCTAAGCGTAGCAATACGTAGAATAGTATTCATGTCATTGTATGAACTGAAAGAGGTCTCACATTCTGGCTTACGACAATCGATTCGTTTTTTTTTTGCGATTTCAGTGTTTATCCTCTATATTCAGCTTTTTGAAGTTAAAGCCAATCAAAATACTTTAACGTCAATACTATCTGATGAAAAAATAATCGTATATGGCCGTATTTAATTATGATGCATTCGTGATTAAACTTAATCATTTTATTTTGCAATAATAACGTATGAGACAGGTCGAATGCGGTACGCGTTACATTATTGGTATGAACATATTCGTACGCGCGTTTAATTTGGCGAAATTTATTTGGGTCCGACTGTTTAAATATCCACTTTAATTATATTAAGCGAGCCATAAAGATACTTTATAAGCCTCTTGTATAAAATAAGGTTGTACTTTGGAATACGTCCCTGTATGCCTGCGGAGTCTTTGTTTAAAATGTTTGCAACATTTTCCTTATTAGAAGGATGCTTTACAAGAATTTTCCCACAATTTCCACCATTTTCTACTCGACATTCTATGACTGCAATATTTTAAGTGGGTCCTCTTTTATAACCTTTTATGGAACCGTATTTTTTACATTTTACTATAAAACACCCTAATGAAGAAAATAAGAAGTTAACTACATAAATAAGTAGGGTTTTATGTTTATAAACGACAAAATTATTCAGTCAAGAAGGCATGTAATGGGGCTGTACAGAAAAGGGCTGCTTCTAGTACTAGGAATATTGAGCTGAGGTTATTGATCAAGGTCATGGCCCAGCAACGCAATTATGACCAAATGTTGAAAACAAGAGCATTAAAAAGTCTGCTTAGTTCAAACAACAATGGCCCGAAAATAAACCCTGAAAGACACGTAAGCAACACACATTATGCAGCACTTCATGAATACTTAACAAGTTAATGAGATGCGTCAATATTACCCAGTTACTTGGGAGCCGAGCTACGCAAATACGTGTAGATACACGTTCTAAATAATTAGTGTGCCGAGCTAATAGGTTGCGGCGCGATGCTAACGAGCGGTACCGGCCACATTTGCGAGTGAAGCGCGGTTCAGCGTCTTGCTAAATATAAGGGAGATGTTCCAAAGAGAGCGGGGAACGAACCAACGAGGCGATGTATTTGGATAATCTTATAAGGGTCCAGTAGGTTCTCACGTTCCTCGTGATGTTAATAGCATTGTTAATGTCATCTAAAGGGCAGGTGACGATCAAACAAAGGCGTGCTGATGGATAGACCAATGTTAAGCTGATTCATCACAAATATACCCTAGGGTAGTTCTCAAAACTTTAACAATGATCGCATTCTAATTTCAGTCACAATCTGTGAAAAATACCTTCATTATTGAAATACCTACACTGTTGTTTAAGGGGGTATCTGTACTCTTGCTGTAAATCTAGATGTACAGCAAGACTTTAATCTCATACATAACATAATCGCATATAGTAAACCTTTTGAATATCATTATATCTAACTTGGCCTCTTAGCCGCCGTCGCTCATACTGCTCAACAAATAAGACATTATCCCCATCTTTGCCCGCACCGCTTCCCGCGCACAGTGTGACGAAGACTATAATCAGCAAGACCTTGTGTCCCTCATAGCCAATATGACACCCACGACCTTTCCTTTGATAAATTATGCATATATCACGCCTCGTGTCCTCGCATCATCGATGTTGTGACGGCTAAATAACATACGCTTTGCTCTCTGACACTCGCTAAAGGAAAATTTACATGGAAGAGGAAAAGGGAATATGTTTATACCCATATTGCTTTGAAGATGTTTTACGTTGTCTCTCAACTGTACGAAATATTCTTACTTACATGTAAACGTAAGTGTAAATAAAACAAGAAAAGTAGGTAAATATTTTTCATTCGGATTTCTGTTTACTGACGTGTGTTAGTACAATATTAACTTCAGATGCGAGGAGGTTTATGGAATTCCAATTTATCTTGTAATGATTAAGACGAAGTTAGAATATATTGAAGGTAATCTAACACGGGGCATTCATTTGAGCTCAAATAGGTAGGTATAATCAAAAGTAAGGTGCTGCTTAGATAGTCACATTATGTAAAAGGCAGTAATTGTTATGGAATTGTAAAAATAGAAGCAAATGAATATTGATAGAAACATTTTAAGCGAAATGTTAGGTAAATGTTAGCACATGGAGCCATTTGGAAGTAAGTAAGTATTCAAAAGTCAGCGCCAAACTTGTTCCTTTAAGTTTATAATAATATATTTTGTCTTCATCGTACATCTTGTTGTTCTAATTGTCTAAGTTTCTAAAGTTTCTGCCTAACACTTTATCAGAGCTAACATAGTCTAAACTTAAACTGACTTTTGTTCAACGTTAAATTCCTTAAAACCATTTCGCAATGTTTTCTTAGGAAAAATTCCGTCATTATTTTAAGCCGAGCTCAATTTAACTCTAAAAACAAGTCCCCTGGGCGTATCCAAACAACCATTTGTAAACAGGCGGATCTTTTAACCGGATCACAGCAGCAGCGGCGACGGCGAACATTTTAGCGTAAGTTCCTTTTTGTTTTGAGTATCTTTTAGTTAAATGAAAAATATCGGGGCGACAGTGCGGGTTCCGTGTCCTGAAAAGGCGGTATTATATAAGTTATTGCTCAGTAACGATATCTCAGCCCCGATATCACATGTCTAAACATCTTTGTGAGGAGAACGCCATCCCTGGGGCGTATTCAGTGCGTCGGTCGTCAATCTCGCTGCCATCCCTGCGGCTCGTCAAATCGTACAAAGTTGTGTGTTATTTTCAGTGCTTTACAACATCCCTGGGGATGTGATGTACTGCCTGACATGTCTTAGTGTCACTTTTGTCTTTAAGATGTAAGTATGATAAGTTATGCCAAGGATTTTCTTTTGTTTATTTAGTTGGAGCTTTTCGTAGCTCGTATGAGTACCTCCTGCTGCTGTATTTTATTTACTCATTTACTCCATCATTATAAATGTCATCAGTCTGCGCGTTTAATCCATAATGTATTGTGAAGGTACATTTAAATTCTCATTACTCCAGAAAATGTACGTACATTAGACCTTTGATATTCAAAACGTGTTTGGTTAACAATTTCAATACTTAATATTTGTAGACAGTGTCGTTTGTCGAGAACATTCACCCGATAACTACGTGGTGAGCAATTTGTCGCTCTAGTGTTCGACTTAGATGCTCTAACAGCTTCGAGGCGTTGCTAATGGTTCACATGTGGAATACGTAATTTGTGTAGGTCTTAAGTGGTAGTTGATTTTGTATATTTATTTTAATTTTTACTGCCTTGTTAGCATAGTGGTTAGGTTAGGTTAGTCTCTTGGGTCCGATTCCCAAGTCGAGTAAAAAGTGTTATTGGGTTTTCCTATGAAATTCTCATTAGTAGCTCGGAGTTAGGATTTCTGACCGATAATGGCTATAGACTCGCCCTCTATTACATGGGACCTAAACATATCGGCGAACTGTGGGTGTACATTGATACTTCTCTGCCTAACCCATCGGAGTGTACAGGCGTGATGGTATGTGTTTTAATTTTATGCAACAAAAGTACAAAGGCAGGCTTATTGCCTTAGGCATTTTCTATCAGTCAACAAAAGGTCAATTTTCATTTGTATACCCTTTCTAATGCCCAGTCATTAGTCTTAAACCAACAGTAATGACTTTAAAGCAATGAAAAGTAGGGAGGTGTTTCCTTACAATAAGAAAATGCGGGTTTATATAAATACTAACTTTTTCCCGCGACTTCGTCGTCGTGAATGTCTGTTAACGTAGATAGAGACGAAGTCGCATTTAAGGGTATGTCCTTACTTCAAGCTCATTGAGTACTAAATTTCATCAAAATCAGTCCAGTTGTTGAAGCTAGAAAAGCGTTGCAGGCAGATAGGAACTTTCTCATTTTTAATATCAGTATGAAAGGCAAACGAAGGCGACGTAAAAACAAAATTTGTCAGTCGTTTTACATTAATATTAATGTTTAAGTAATAATTTTAAAATAAGTAGGTATCTTGAAAGAAGCTCAAAGAATGTTAGTACCTACTATCTTTCATTATTTATTATTTACTGTTCTGTAACCAATTTCTTTGACATGTAGAGCTTTTGAAACATCATAAAAGGATCTGGAATTGAAATAAAAAAGTCAGACCCTTAGCGAAATGCCCTCTTTTTTACGCATAAAATATCTAGGCACTGAAGAATATGTCTGAGTTATAAAGATGACAATACTAGTGGTTTCATTTCCATCCATATTCTGTACTCGAATGGGTGAGTTCTCGATGATGAGATGTTTACGGCCCCGGAAGAAATCTCGGTAACAATCTGAAAGGATTTTTCATACATACCTTTTACATGACTAACATGCTTGTAATTCAAAGAGGGATCAACTGATATGTTCTTTTATACACCTTGCGTTGGCCTGTGGCGATTTGTCAGATGTTATATTGTAATATATTAATTATATTTACTGGTCATAATTAATTTATTGTCGTATATTGATTATGACCAGTAAATTACACGTATGAAATATTTATATAGACACCAGGATCACCTGAACCAATTAATTAGTTTCATTATTAATACCGCTATCGTTGACCGGGACCGGAAAATAATTTAAAATAAATTATATTTTTTTTTTCTTATTAAGTCAACAGTTTTGCGCCAATCATATTCATCCAACTTTCCTACCATTGGTTGGGCCACACAAGCGTGAAAATCACAACTTTGTTCAGAAAACTACATAGTCAAATGGAAATATTGTAATTCATGGAATTTATATTGACGTAACTTTTGAGGCTTGTACCGTGAAATCCTTTGATAGCGCCGTGAAATATGTTTTCAACTATGTGATCTTTTGAATATTAATTCAATTCACGATTACGTTGATGATAATGATTATTATTATTGTATTATTTTCTAAATGTGTGGTGGCATGATGGGTTATCGAGTGATGGAGTCAAAATCCACCTACGTAGTACGAAGTAGATTCAACTAAAATTACCAATTTGTTTAGCAAACATTGTTGAGCAGCAATACACGGCAATTACCTACTTGAATGTGTAGAGGGCATGACAAGCAATCCGGAGATGCGTTGTAGTACTATTAGTCTGCTACTCGTATTGATTATACCTGGAGCATGTCTTGTGTAAGTGTCATAAGGATTGTCCCAGACAGAGAGATCCAAAGGAAAATATGCAATAATGGACTTAATTGCTTATCCTGAAATGCTATTCCCAATAGTTTCGAAATTGTTACCATTCTTAGGATTCGTATTAATTTTTACGATATTATTTGAATTTTTGGCATTGTGAGATGACTATTTGACATGAAGCATCTCTATATCATCTAGTCATTTATGATGTAGGCAACGTAATGTGATGGAAATTTTAGGTGCTTATTCATTTTCTTTGTACCACTCGGTCTGGGATGCCCTGTATGGTTCCATAGTCAGGAGATTAGAAAAGAAAGATGTATAATGTTTTGTGTATTCAGATAAGACTTAGAAAGTAGCTGGATTTTTTTATTCTGGATTTACTCTGAGTACCAACAACAAATAAAATTCGTACCGTGAGGTTTTGTTCCTCCGGAATCAAAAATCATTTTGTAATACATAAATTGATATATTTGTTTACATATGATCGCATTGCAGCGTTGTTCGGTTGAAATTTCACAGTGATTTGCATTTAAAGTACCTTTCAGGGATTGCCGTTTGTGGGCAGCACCCACGGTACCTACCTACATACATGGAGGGTTTCGATCGTATGTATAGTTTAGTTGTACGTATGTGTATCTACGTTGGTATATTACGTATGTAGCAACATAGTAAACAAAGGGGTATTAAATAAAACAGATGTGGGAAACTGGGAACCAATCGAATACAATGTAGTCAGAGCTAAAATGTAGTTTTATTTTATCAACGCTTTTGTCACTTGCAATATTTTGTTTATGCGGTGATTTCTCATTTAATGTAATTTTGTTGCCACATTAAATAACTTTATTATAATTATAACCATTAAAAATAATTCATTCGATGGCATGGTTAAAACAATACTTTTTTACGAGAACCATGAAACCGTTATAAATAATGTTTAAGAATATTATTTAACCCGTTAAGAACCACAATCATTATAAACAAAACGGAAAGCGAGAAATAACCCGTAGATTAGAAGCAGCGATAAAAATTCTTTAAATCTCCGTGGCATCATTAAAATGGTTTGTTTCAGTAGACATTCATCAAGCGGTAGTTTAATTAAAACGAAAGTCTTGTGGCAACACTTTTTGCTGTTGACTGACCCAACAGGGTAATGTGATTACAGGGCGACATGGAATAATAAAAATGGAGTGTATTATTTTACGAAATTCATTTTAGCAATATTAACTATTTTTGGGGATCATAATCACTGTTGAAGATGGAGTTAAATCCAACAGAGGTCGGCTTAAGTCTGGTGATAACGGTGGCATTATAAATTATACAAGCACCTGCCTGCAGATATTATTTCGACTGTTTCAGCCACGGCGAGCGGCAATGCTCATGCCAAACCAAGCTTTAGACTCCATTTCATCATACTCCATGTCCGGTGGCCATTAATTTATGCTAAATGCTGGCCGTATTACCCGCCGCTCGTGTAAACATAATGCCGTCCGATGCATTGAGGATAGAATTTAAATGTAAATTTGTACTTTTTGCCTATTCACGCCGCCTTTTTGTAACGTTTCATTTTGAGATTCAAGGTTGAATTTGTATGGAATACTGTGAAGAGGGTTTTTATATAACTCAAATGATTTGTATACGTGTACGAATGAGTTGTATGCCCGATTCAGCTTGGGGATTTACTGAAATTATATGGTATCTTTTCTTTATTTTTAAGTTACCATGAGCTAGCTATATTCGGTTCAATCTACTTTTCTTGGCTCAATCTCCAAAAGACAGCTCAAAACTACATTATTTTGTACATTTTGAACATATTCAATAGTATAGTTTTCTGCTACAATACGAAATAGAACAGAGCACAGTTTTATATTTCTCCCGAGGCGATAAAATGTATCAATGGCGACTATTCTTCGGCAAACATCGATAAATTCGGTTCAATGTGTATCCTATCTAGACTACTACATAGATAGTATTGACACCATTTGTGGTAATATCTTCTGTATTTTTCTCCATTTCTACCGATAAATCATCCATTTACAATGTCATTTCGTATGTTGGGTATGTTCCTATCTTATCAATTTTCTCTCCCAATAAAGGAAGGCTTTATATTCAGTTATACTTATAAGTCGATTGATAACGTCCTACCTTCTTAACTTTCTTAAAGTAGTTAGATAATTAATACTATAATTTTTGGACGGGGTAAGCCGAAATAAACATTGCTTAGTTCTATTAGATTAGGCATATACCTAATTCAGACACAAAATTCTGTTTCACAATGTTTTTATTTTAAGGGGTATTCAAAATAGTTGCCCTGTTATATTGTTGGGTAATAGACAATAGATACTACTGAATGTGTAATTTTTCAGTGGCGGTAGTGCAGCTGTTATTCCTAATTTTAGAAGGGAAGCTAGTAGGAGTCTCGTTATATCGACGGGCCACAAATCCAAGATTAACAATTAAATAGAAATCAACAATGTCTGTTCTCATTTGTGTATTTTTCTTTTATCTCATTTATGTCTCTAGGTATGCGGTTTCCAATGCGCCTAAATGACCGCAGCCCGAAATTTACGTACGTCGTGCGTTACGTGAGTACGTGAGTTAGATTTACGATGGTTCGACAAGATCGAAAGATTCGGCCATGTCGGAGTAATCCGGGTTCGTGCGTCGGGCACGTTTGCATCGTCAAATAAGTTTGCTTTGTCCTCGTGGTTGAACAAGGGCCCTTGGGCGACGGCCGATAGCTTCGCACTTCCGTACGTGATCATTAAGCGTATGGTGCTTTCATTCAATTTGTTTAGCTAACGAGACGCTCTATTGTTTTCTATACTAAATACTGACAGCCTTACTTATAAAAATAACGCTAAAAAATACTCAGCTATTTCTCAATTGATTAATTCTGAAATCCTCGACCAAAAATCAATTATTTTTCACATAGCAACCACTTTCAACGGTGTCTCAGGTGAAAAATCTTACCTATAAACGTTAATCAGCGTTGAGATGTAGCCTAAGTGACAGAAAATTTAAACAGCGGCGACCCGTTGTTTAAGTATAGTTCGGAAGTAAGATGGCGGGCAACAATCAGCTGTGACGATGACATTTTTGGTCTATGGATTCTATTGTAAATTTTGACAATTATGCTCGATTGTTCGTTCGATTTCGTTCTTTAGTCGAATAATTTGGTCATGCTCTATGCTGCCCGTCTATGTGTTGGCAGATTAAAATAGTGTTTCATCGTTCAGTCAGTCACATAAGAGGTAGCTGAGTATGAATCAGCGTTATATTTATAAGTAAGGCCCTGATTGTTTAAAGCGTTCAAAGTCCGCTATGCATCAAGCAATAACTGTAGATATAAATAATAATTTCCAGTGTTATGTAAAGGCTCTCCTTTTACGAGCGCAGAATTATAACTTGTAGGTTTTATTGCACAATCAAATTGTAAATACGATTCAAAGAGAGGCCTTTCATAGTAAGAGAGCAATATTGGAGATAATAAAAACATAACGAATAAAAATATAAATTGCGTAGCACTCGTAGCAGGTGCCACGAAGCGTGAACACACGCGTTATTATCAGCGCGGGTTCCGTCCCAAAAACCCTTTTCCTCTTAGCCGTCTAACCGGAAACCGGAAAACCCGTATTCAATGGGTTATCGTTGGAAATTGTGATTTGGAAAGCGTGTGAGTTTTACACCTCGTATTTTACATTTCATCGCCCTAGTGCTTTGAGATAAAAAGGCTATTCGATATGAATTACTTTGAAATTTTCATGCTTATCTTGTGTGACGAGGTTTTTTTTGAAGTACCTATATATGTTGTAAGTACAGGATAATATAATCATAGACGTTCGTGGGCATCAAACATTTAAAAAATATCTGCAATTTTTTTTTTTTTTCATCCGGGTTTCATGTATACTGCATAACAATCGCAGTATGGTAAAAAACATTTTGTTAGATATAAGGTATAAATTAAAAAAACCCAACATGTCCACATTTAGCCCGGGGCATGAATACAAAATGTTAATATAACTGGCATTCTGTTAACACGGAGCAGCGTGGCCGTCCGTTACAAAGAGTAAACAACGTAAACACACAAGTTATCCGCGGCATGCACGCCTCGCGCCCGCGTCGCTCCTGTCTCGCCCTCGCTCCGCCCCCGTCTCGCCCTCACTTCGCCCCCGTATCGCCCTCGCTTCGCTCCCGTCTCGCCTGCGCCACGTCGCGCCATTTTGTTTCGGCTAATTAACGTAGGATTGTCACAGTTCCCTGGGGACCTTGTTAATGTACCTATGTGTTGTACAAAATGTCTAGCTAGGGGTTAAATTAATATTGTTGGCACAATTTTTGGGGTAGGTTGGTATATTTTTTGGCAGTTTGAGGTAGGACGATAGTGAAAGATTATGACTGTTGTGTTGACTGTAACCTTAATTAGAATATCACAAGGATTTAATTTAAACTAGTCTTGAAATAACAAATGGCAATGAAGCAGTTTTCAATGAGGATTACCTAAGACAAGGGTAAAATAAACTTTGGATTGTGTCGTCAGTTTTAGAGTTATACCTACCTTCTAAACTGTAGAGCGTCTATTTATTTGATTTAAAGAATTAATTAAAATAAATAAACGCATACTTTAAAAATATATCAATTCTGGCACAAGATCTTTGTTTCAGGAGTTTCAGCAAAAATTACTAGTAGTACCTACTTTTTATGGAAAATGAGAAATCACTTATACAAAGTTAATTCTGTATAAAATAAATAGAATCGAACTGCAGTAGGTGTACTACACATAAAATATAATAATTATGTAGTTTGGTATAAGTAAGTATTCTATGTAAGTTTCAATTAAGTATATAGACATGACATGTGTAAGTTCTGAAATATGAAATTTGTACAAACCTCAGCAAGATTTGTGCTGTAACAAATTTTAGTGGGAGTGTAAAACATTTTTTCCCTTTTACCACAAAACGTGATCACAGTAATATAACTTTTATACTTGATATAAAAATTCTTAGCTTGATATACGACGCTGTAAATCATTCCTTTTACAGTAATAAGTCTTCTAAGACAGCTAGACTACTCTAGTGTAGTGGTTACGAACGCGACTGCCGATCACAAGGTCTGCGTTAGCATTCTAGGTCGAGAGAATTTAGTATAGTTTTTCTGTTATGAAATTCTCAGTAAGTCATGTGATTTGTATTATGTACTATCTATCATACATACATACCCTCACGCCTGCTTCTCTCGAAGGGTTAGGCAGAGGTGTACCAAAGGCATCTATAGTTCGCCGGTATGTTTAAGTCCCAGGTAATAAGGGGCGAGCCTATTGCCATTAACCGGACACAAATCCTAACTCCGAGCTGCTACTGAGAATATCATAGAAAAACCCAATAAAACTTTGCTCGACTTGGGAATCCAACCCAAGGCGTCTGGCATAGCAGTGGCGCTTAGGACCACTAGGCTAACGAGGCATTCAACTCCGTCCCGGTAAATGACCCCATCCCGACCCTATATCGTAAGACCTAATAGCAGGGTTCGGGACATTATAGATGTACATTAAGTACAGCTTCACCTCTTAGCAGTAAAACCGCGACGTTACATCATTTACTCCTAAAGTGCCGCCAAGTTCCAGCGACGATATAAGTACCTAACACTTAACACATTGAACGTCGAGGGCGCATGGGGTCACACACGCAGTTACACAATTTCTTCATTGCCCTTTTGGGGGTGGAAATGACCGCATTACCTATATGTATTTACGTAATAGAGCAGCCGTCACATGGGTAAAAAATTGCGAACATTTTGCCGTAAGCCGAAATAAATGGCCTATTATATAAGAAAGAAATGTTTGTACGAAAACCGTAGGAAAAAAAAACTATTTTCAATGTTAGTTTTTTGCTGTAGGTATACCTACTTACTTACATTCCTTTTAACTTACGAACTGTTCGAGCTCTTCTTTGTTCGAAAGTATCGAACGAATCAGGCTTTTTATAAAGAAAACTAGGGCTCTTTCAGCAAAAGTTGCAATTCCTAATTAGTTTGCAAATTGGTCTCACTGATATTGGATTTCGAACTAAGTTTTGATTTTATCATACTTCGACAACTTCAAGCTTATTCTTTTCTACGTAGACTCGTTCTGTTATCTCATTGTCATTATAATGAAGTAAGTTTGATTTAGTGTAGGATTAGGCGTGTAACAAATAGAGGGTTCGATTTATGATAGAATTGAGTCCTACCAACAAGAACAGAACAAAAATATCAAACAACCATAAAAATAATATTAAAGCAAGTTTACGACCTCCGTTACAAATATACTCAGTAAATACTGCAATAGGAAATACAGTAATATATTTTGTGTGTAATAAAATATAAAAAACACTTTACGCCGGTGACAAAGCAATATTTTGATAGGTGTTCTGGTTTACTACCGACGGCTCGTATAACCGACGGTAGGAGGTAACTCAGCGAAGCTAGCTCGTATAAAAGTTGTAAAACGGTCGTGAACTAACTCTAACTCATTTACCTGCCTCCTATCTATTTATTTTATTTCTAGTTATACGTTTTGCACCTGAATCACTCATTGGTGCCGATTCCCTTGTTCACAAACTAAACTAAAATTAGAGAATTGACATCTCTTACTAACATACAGCGAAAGAAAAGGAGGGTAATACCTTAGAACTAAGTTAGAAATGTCAAATTAGTTTTGCCTTGAACTTTTCCGTGTTTTTAATCGACGCGTTCTGACATGCCAACTACAGGGTGGAAATTTATTATGCTACCTGGAGGGAAAGTTCTCTAAATACTTGAGTTAGCAAATTTTACTGAAAGGAAACATTCCTTTATTTTTAAAAAGAAACAAAACTGCATTTAAATAATTTTGAAAATACGCTTGCCACACCCGGGAATCGAACAGACTAAAATCGGATAAAATAGCATCCTGTACTTTTATGGCACTTATCGATAGGGTCAATCACAAGGATAAAATCTCTACAAACCTGGTAAACTAAATTTAACAAAAAACATTAAATTTCAATCTAAACTTATTTTATTCGGACGAAAAAACGAGTACCTACAGTAACTAATTGCATTCTTGAAATGAGCTTCACTTTCTTCGATGCACACATTCATTATTTGAAGGAATTCATTTTGAATAACTTTTAGAAGGGTGTTGTGGTGAATATTGAAAATTTTACTACGCAACCAAAAGTTACTTAAAATGATTTTTTAAAGGAATAAATTCATGCATCCAAGAAATGAACCTCATTTCCAGCAACTACTTAGTGAATTTACTCGTTTGTTTCGTCCGAATAAAATAAATTTACAATAAAATTGCATGTTTTTATTTTATTTTAATTTACCATGTTTGCAGGGATTTGATCCTTATGATTGACCCTATCGATTAGTGCCAAAAAAGTACAGGATGCAATTTTTTCGAATTTTAGTCGGTTCGATTCCTGGGTGTGGCAAGAATATTTTCAAAATTATTTAAATGCAGTTTTGTTTCTTTTTAAAAATAAAGGAATGTTTCCTTTCAGTAAAATTTGCTAACTCAAGTATTTAGAGTACTTTCCCTCCAGGTAGCATAATAAATTTCCACCCTGTATAATTGTATAGAGGTTTTAGATCAACTAAAATTGACAAGTCTAATTCACGTCCGTCCCTTTTTTGTTTGATTGGAAAGAAAAAGATAGAAATAGTCTAAATTAAATTTAGCTTGTGCATAACAGAATCGACACCAATATCTTGTGTTGATAATAAAGATATGAACACGATAAAACGATACTAGTTACTTCTTATGTGAATTTGTTTAATAGAAACTTGTATCAATGTTTACCGAATCGGATGTTTGTCTAGGATGTTATACTACTTTGTGGAAATCCTTAGGTACACAACATCTCATATCAACAGTTTATGATTACTTCAGTCTGTTAATATTGGTTCACGGGTTGCAGACGCTTCACAGACAATGTACAGTCAGCAAAAGAGATAAGTAACCATGGCCACCTAGTAAATTCAAAGTTTTTCAAAAACCCATAGAAGTTTTTTAATGAATTTTATTTTTATTAATAGAGAATAAGCAGTTTATTATCTAAATTAAATTTTATTTAAAAACGACCACCGGTTTGAAAGAACACTTGAACTATATTCGACGGCCTGGTTACTTATCTCTTTTGTTGACCGTACACAAAAAATATATGAAATTTAATGATTTGGAAATTAAATAACAAGTCATGGATGTTAATAAAACAATTTATTTATTTAAACTCGGCAATGTAAACTTACAAAATATATTACAGACAGTGAACAGGATATTTGGCACATGTTGAGCCGATGAAACTTTACCGATCGGAAGGTACCGTACCAACAATTAAAAGAGTGGTGATGGTTCTCACGTTATAATCGGTTTGTTAATCCAATTTACATTAAGTTTACACCCAATAACGTAAATATATTTAATTATCTTTTAAATTTTCCTGGTCAATTAACTTTGATCCATCGTTACAGCGAAAATTAAATTTTTAACTTATTTACCTGTTGTAAATTTTTCCTAATAATTAATTCTACTTTGGCAGTACCACTGTATCGATTTATTTACAAATTATTTTAACTGGAAATATTAACATTTTCTTAATCTATTTAATGAAATGTCAATTTATTCTAATCGATTTTATAGTTATAAAACATCGATACATCTACGGATTTTATAACATATCTCTCAAATTGATATAAAGGTACAAGAATTAAGAATCAGAAATTAGAAAATTTGGTGTTTCAGACGTGCCAAGTGTGTCAACTACACACACGTAGGTCTGTCTCACTTATAGTAAATCGTAAAATTTGGCACATGGGTATCTTTGGCAAAAGGGACGCTACAAATCATGATTATAAAAAGAATTCGTTGGAAACAATATCAAAAATTCGTAACATCGGGTCGCTTACGTTATAACAGCACTTATTCTATACAAATTAGATATGAATTTATTTACAATAATATATCGTAAACATCTACGCTACTCGAGTCGACAAACGAACCTTCAGCTAGTTTGAACATTCACAGCAGGCCGCGGTACCTGGGGATGCGACTTGTCAGCCGCTAGCATCGTGGGGGTTATCGGAGCGTCCGCCGCCTGTGCCTACACGTCGCTGGGGGGCGAGGCGGCGGGCTCCGGCCGCTAGTGGAGCTGGCTCTTGGTACTGAACCCATAGTGCAGGTAGGGCGAGCCGGCGCCGTCACGCGCGCCCCCAGGCCCGCCGCCCCCGCCCCCCGCACCGCCACCCGGACACTTCAGCGCTGAACGTAGCTCCGATGCCATCTCGGAACACAGCGACGCCTGCGCATCAAACAATACTTCTGCATCGAACCGCGGTCGATAAATCTTACATATTTTGTGAATTAAAAATAATGTTACAGATCTGCTATCTGGTTGCAGTTTTACGAGATGCCCCACATCGCTGGATAGTATTGTTAGTGCGTGTCCAGCACCTTAAACATTACGTTAACGATTTGCGGTCTACACTCAAGAACACTTTTACTTCTACTGTCTTAGATTTTACAACTAAAATCACCGGCTTATAAAAATATTTAAAGTATTTAGAAAAATCTTACCTCTTCCTTCTGTGATCCAGGCAGCAATGAAAATTCAGAATTTTAGTGAGTTTAATCAAGTGAGTAAGTAAAGTGTCGATAGAAGGCATAGCACATTCCGAAAATCAATCAATAACTTTGAAACTCAATGTAAAATAACTCTCAAGTAGGTACTTTATTAACTTCAATATCTAATAACTAAAAGTGCCTGAGCTAAAAGGACAAACACAAAGAAACCAACACATTTTGTTCACTAATTACAGTCTCACTAGCTTCTACCAAACTAATGTAATAAGACTCACTGAAAAATATGTTACCTATATTAGTTTAAAAATAAACCTAGAACAAAACAAAAGTATAATTAATTAAGGTAAATAAATAAAATAAAAGAATAAAATGCGAACGAAAATTAACAATCAGCACAAATTGTAAATAAATTAATGTTGAACATAATGTTAATTAATGTCACCCGTCGAACTTGGCTGTTGACCGGAAAAATATGATCTGTTGGGAATATTACTGAGATGGGAATTATTTGCGTGGACGAGAGAATTCTTCAATAATGATAAGCTCACCATCACAAAATGCACCCAATGGACAATGGTACATGAATAATTTAGTATTTTATTTTTGTTGCTTTATGTAATTGATAAAAATGTTAAAGGATAAACCCCCATATTGGAATCCAAGATACAGGCTTGCCTAGTTTGGGGCCAATGTTAAAACCAAACTGCAACTTTATAGTGCAATTTTTTTTTTTACTTTTTTAACTAGCTGTTGCCTGCTTGAAAATAATGCAGGCCTACGCTCTATAATTCGTTTGCCTTACGTCACATGAAACAATATTTCGATTTCTTTGAATTTTTAGTTTTGCTTTCATCAACAAAGTCAAAGTTCTCAGACTGAAATTTAAAAAATATGACTCACTCGTTCGTCCACGGCGACTTTGCGCGACTTCCAGACGAACTCGCAGACGGCGATGACGCACGCTACACCCATGCCTCCCATTAGAACCACGAACACGCCGCCCACATTCGCCAGTCCTAGCTCGTTCGCTGTTGATGACGATTTCGATGTCTCGTCCTGTGGCAATAAAATGATAAATAAATAAATAAATAAATACCTTGGGACAACTCACACACGGCTATCTGATCCCATGCTAAGCAGAGCTTGTGTTATGGTAACCAGACAACTGATATACATACTTATATAATTTATAAATACATACATATTATAGATAAATCACACCCCGACACAGAACAAACAATCATGCTCATCACACAAAGTTTGTCCTGGGTGGGAATCGAACCCACGACCTCCGGCTTGGCAGTCAGGGCCACTAACCACTAGACCAACAGGCCTGTTGTGATGGTTTAGTATGTTTATTTCTTGGTTTGAGAGGTATTGTGAATTTTCTCGTGGACATTTAGATCTACACAGTAACGTAATTAGCCTTTTATGCACCCGGTGCGAGCAACTATAACTGAGCCCTTGAAAAAAAAAACTGGTCCTAGTCTGGTCATCTCTGCGCTCCTCCAGGGTCTATGCCTTGTGCCTAGGCACCGCTGGCACTGCCTTAGTTGCGGCACTGAATCTACATCTACACTTCTCCATGTACACTATTGACATTATAAAGAGGAAAGATTTGCATTTTTGTAACGAATAGAATTAAAAACTACTGGACCGATTTTAACCATTTTTTTCACTAGTAGATAGCAACATTATTCTTGAGTAATATAGACTATATAACATTGCGCTACGATTCACGGGAGCGGAGCAGTAACCAAAGATGTGTAACTTAACGCGGTTCAAAAAAGCCACGCGGACGAAGTCGCGAGCTGTTTGCTAGCACTTTCGTAAAATACGTAACAGTCAGGATTAGTTTTCTTTTAACCAGTTTTCAATTAATACCGAAGCTTTGCACGTTTTCCAAATTTAGTTTTCATTTTGAAATGTCACAAGTCTTTTTACGTCTGTAGTTTTGATCTATAGCGCCAATAGGCGTAATGTTTTATTTTATTTATTTACGATTGAAACATTGTTGAGTATACGTGACACATCCTCGCCCTTTTATATCCCTATAATACCCCATAAATGTTTAGTGATGGCTCCTGACGTTTCCCGAACAAAAATGCGAGATACAAAGAAAATTATTTGAGTTCTTTAGACGCTATGAAAGGAAAAGCGATGGGTTTTTAATGAAAATTCTTCCTTTGAGGCTGCTTTCAGTATTTCCAATATGCTTAGTTGGGAATTAAGCTCAAATAAAGTATGCTCCTAATTAATAAAATAAGCTTTTAGTAAATTAACTTGAAGTGTACGCTTTTTAACAAACACTGATTTTCGGATTTTCTTTTGAAAAAAAAAATCGTTTAACTTTTTGAGATCACATCTTTTGATAAACCGAAAAACTACGAATTCAGGATCGTCTCGCAACGTTAAACACCGCAGAGCGCAAAACTACAGCTACTAGGAGTAGTTAACGACGTCGTTTCCCCTTACTTACCCTACAAGACCCTCCGCCGCGTTTCTCTTTCCACCATTTTGTTTTCAGAATGTGCAATTTTCCTTCCTCTTGCAGCTTGAGAACGGCCCCGCTTATGGCTGTACGGTACGGCGAGTCTAAAAACAATTGGAACACATTACACATAATTGTAACATCTTACGAAAATAGGTAGCTACTTAATATATTTTAGGCGATCACAGTACATACTCATAAATATGAAATACATTAATTTGAAATAAGGAAAAAAAGTTGCTTATCATTTGTTTTGATTGAGAAAGTTGTTCGTTTTCGTGAGCGAAATCCCTAAAATATGTTACAAATATTATTAGACATTTAGACATAAAGGTGTGTTTATTTATAATTAACTCACATTTCATAAAGAGTCAACATACTCGTAGTAACTTCCAAACCTATATAAAATACTTCAGCACACGTTTCGCCGACGAACCTCGTTCATAAAAGTTGATATTGGTACAAAACTACGTATTTGCCGATACAGTTATAAAAGTTTTCTCATTATTCCAAGCATAAGTATGAATTGTTTGAACTGTAGTTTTGACCGTTTATACCTAGCTACTAGCTTTGCGCAAATGAATGAAATTATGTATAAACTTTTCCATTTACATTCGGCAGAATTAATTAAGATTGTTTTAATGACGCTTTTGTATCAAAAACGTTGTTTTATTGTAGATAATAGATGAATAGAGAGAATAATATCATTTTGAATTTGACTTACTGGGAGGCATAGCAATTCCGTATCCCTTAGAGTCTAGCATGCCCCCTACTTGGGTGAGGTCGCAGTTCCGTTCCACCACATATTCTATGGTGGTAGACTCCATGAGATAGGCATACGCGCCCTTCCCTCTAACTACCCTCTCTTCTCCCTCCTTGTTACTCGTCGCAAAAACTGATGGCCGGGCAGACTCCATGAAAGACCACATGCGTTGGTATGTGGAGAAATTCGAGTCCTATTCAAAAGAAAGTCATAAATTCATGGGATGAAAAGGAAACTGGAAAAAAAGGGAAAAGTTCTGTCATAAGCTACTTTGAGGCACGAAACGTAACAATTAAAACTTTCTTTCTATGACATTTTTACAAACAGCGCCGTAACATCAAATAGCTGCAAATATTATGTATTGTAGTCTTCACAAACTCAATATGTCAACGGTAGGTAGGTAACACACCATAAATCCTTGACATCATCCTTATGACGCTTAACAACAGAATTCAGGAACGTTTCATATTTATGAGCTTGAGCCGAGCCTAAATTCATAAGGTAAGACTTTAATACAAAACATTTATGATTATGACGCGAAACAAAAATACGTTTCATTTAGGTATCATCGTCATCTTATTTCACTACTTTGTGTAAAGTTTAAAAGCCAGTTTAAATTAAAACGATGAAGTATCTCTCGGTGACTTTGAGGTTTGTAAATCTACCGAACGCAAATTACGGGAATTAGAATTCGTTTCGTTAAGCTGTCACCACAGTCTGATAGACATCGAGAGTAATGGAGTGGATTACATTTTGGTGAAACAAATTGTCTGCGTAAATTGTTACTGAAATCTAATTTATTTTATAATCGTCTTAAATATCTCACATGATAATTTTGTGTAAGAAGTCGATAAAATAAACAACAGAAATGTTTGTGCCAACAAGTAAATATGCATCTCTTACAAGTTATTTTGGCAATTTGGCATCCATAGGAGTGTACTTACCCTGAAAAACGCAGCAGTAGAACCACCCTTCAGCGCTCCATATTTAATCTTGGTCTGTTTGGCGAGGTCCTCAGCACTTTCAATGGGCGAATCCATCCTCTCCACAGTCAGGAAAGCCGCTAGGTTGGCCGTGTACGAAGATATCATGATCAGGGTGAAGAACCACCACATTCCCGCTACCATGCGGGTCGATACCGCTCTGGTGCAAACAACACAATATTAATAACAACAACTTCAACGTGTACAAGAGGTTAAACTAACGAGCATTGTTAAAATAACTATATTGCCGTGGGACTTACACTGAAAACTCTGTGGTATTTCAATTATGTAAAAAATAGTGTTGCATGTGTATGATTTTGGTTTCAGTGCAGTTCCATTTTCTATGAAACGGTGTATTTTTAAGGTGTAAAAATGCATTAAATAAACGTGTATTATCTAAATTAAACAAGACATTCATTTCACATTGAAACAGCTGGTGTAGATTCCGTACATCGCATTATCAATGTGCAATAAATATCTCAGTTTCATAATCTAACAAACTTTGATGCAGCAAGCTGTGGATACTGCACAAGCAAGTCTCGGGTGCGATATCAGTAACGTTGTTGAAACTAGTTGTTTATTTAGCTACTAAATCAACAGTAAGTATTTAGCTAAGTACTGTGAAATGGAAACCAAGGCTAGTCGAAATAGCCGACACGTCTCTATTTAAATTGGACGCTCTAGGCGACTACCGATGCTTGAAATTCACAAAGGGCTGTGGTCGCTTTGAAACTAATTAGTAAAAGGGAGTTCTTCATCCAAGCTCTGCAACTGAAGGCTACATTTCCGTTTTGTAATTACCGCGAGATTACTCTTCCACTCAATTTTACCCATTCTTATTATGTCTGATTACGTTAACTAGCGACGACTTTGGTTCAATTTTGTCATTTATAAACTTTGTTATTTGTAAGTTGACTTGCCGTTTGTGGACTGTTTCGGAATTGTAGCCATCAGAGGCATAAAAGACTTACTTCGGCGCGATATCCGAACCTTGCTGCATCAAGGAGCCGATAGTGAACCACAGCGAGTTCAAGAGAGTGAACTGATTCTCCAACACCGGCGGCTCGTCTAGGCAGTTCCTGGGGGAGTCCCACTCGTACGGGCTGAACCTGCGCCCAAATACTGCCAGTCATTCATTTACAATGTATCTCATGACCGCGCGCCAACTTGCTTGCAGTGAACATTCAACACTCGGAATAATTTTAACAAAATGCAGAGCCGCACAGATTCTTCAGTTTGGCATAGAAGAGGTTTTTGGAAAGAATTCAAATAGTTCGCGAATTTTTGCAAGTTATTAGATGCCGTGCAAGAGTTTTAGTAATTTAAGTGGTCATTTTTTCCCCGTTTTGAAGCCTTATAGTGTTACTATTCGATATGAGTGATGTGAATTCTTGTATGCAGACATACTTACACAATATAGTTGTAATTAGGTGAAAAGTTACATTTTAGTAAAACGCTTCCAGAATTATAATTCACTAGCACGCAAGTTGGCGAATGATTGAACAACCCCTCTTTTATGTTCATCTTGTGGACTTCGCTGAGTTCACTATTTTATCACCAGAAATGAAACGCGTGTTTAGAATACGAACCAGGTTTTATTAGTTTTCTCTCTTTTATAACATTTAAATCGAAAACATGCTTAATTTCATTTCCGGCAAGGAAGTGCTCGTTGGTAGTCTAGTACTAATAAAAGTTAATGTTAGGGGTCTTTCTAAATTTTCTTACTTGGGCAAAAAATCACAGCTTTGCTGCATAAGAGATCCGATGGCAAACCACAAACAGTTTGCTAGAGAGAAAATATTTTCCATTTTCTCACCATCAGGAGAGTGCGTTGGATGCCATTCGTATGGAGTAAACCTATCGGACAAATACATTTAGCAACCTAATTACAGTCGGCACTTCTCCAAGTGAAGCAAGACGATGTTTCAGCTGAAAGATCGTCTTGCTTTAGTTGGCGCCATCTCTGAATTGAATTCATATATGTGTCGTGAAATATGCAGTGTGTACATTAAACGATGCTCACATTGCACATCAGAGTATTTTTTTCGTTTAAAGTGCCAATATTAATAAAGAGAAGTAAATTATGTCAACTTTCTGTGTATCTGTTTTCAAGTAATGAAGGTGACATGGTACACAAAGTGTCTACGGCTACGTACCTTGCCAATATGAAGAGCAGAACGGACACGCCGAGATATGCTGTGGCCATATAAATCCAGACGTCGAGGGAGAGCGGCGATAGGAAGGAGAACAAGTTCGGCGGTTGCTTAATGGGCTTGCGGTAAAGCACGGAAATGCCGAGATTCATGAACGGCATTGTGAAGTCAACCACTTGCTCTCTGCACAAACGAAAATAATACAATGAATAGGGTAAATACAAAGCGCTTCAACGCTCCACAAAAGCTTGCCGGCCGAATGGTAAGCGAGGTGCAAACAATACTTTAGTGCAATGGTTTTTCTTTCGAAAATACCGAAAATATTATCTTTATTTTAGGGAACTTTGTTGTGTTACCTGATGCAAGGAATATGTTATTCATATTTTAATGAGTACCTGTCGTATGTAATGGTGAGATCAGCGATGGCGAGGTCGGCTCGTTGTTCCAACAATTCCCTTATCATGCCGTCCCACTCTTTAGTCTCACGGTTGTAGGACCCGTATCGACCGTCAGGCGCCAGCTTGAATGTATAATTGAAGCCCAGAATTTTAGATATCTCGTGAATTAGATCAATGGCGTATCCCTCGAATTGTGCGTTGCCCGTTAGCTTCTCGCTGGCCTCTCTCCTCATACAATACGGCGAGCTCTAGGGATTAACAGAACAGATTACATATGTAAATGTGTTAAAAAAGAATTACTACATGAGTAAACAGAGTTTACATACTTGGGGAATACACGTGAAATGAATTCGTAAACAGCGAGCTTGGAGAAATGCTCGAGTGATTTTTTTTATTTAAATACAGGTTTGTCTGTCTTCTGTGTTTCTGTTTAGAGCTTTGTGTGTATCAAGTCATGAATACGGATACGTCTCGCATGAATGTTTCCTCGCAGGGAATATATTTTTACTGTGTGCCAGTCTACATAAATCCCCTTTTCGCTTCTCGAGAGAACACTCATATATATGTGCGATACGCTAATTTTGCTTTTGTGGGCCACCGGAGAGCAGTAAAATGTTTCCGGTAGATTAATGCCTATATCTTGAATGTTATTTATAGCTTACCAAAATGGTTGTTACGATGAGCGTCTTATTCTGCAGTATTTCCACTATCTGCTTTTGGTTCTCGCCGTAAGACCGGGTGTAATTAACGCCTTCCGAAGAGTTCCAAGTTCCAGCTTTTTGCAGTCCGTCTCTTGTTAATTCAATTATATCTAGAGTGAAATCGCTTCTGAATCCTTGATGGTCAAACTTTATCACTCCTGTTAAGCCTTTCATTTCGACCTGTTCATTGAATTAACGAGTTGAGTATTGTGGAAGTTATTTTGGTTATCAAGTTTTGAGATCTATAATAATTAAGTTATACGTACAAAGTTTTGGGTCAAATGTACGATACAGTTTTGGTTGAGACGTCGTTCTCGTGTAAGGGAGCATAACTTATTGATTATTGTTAATTGAAAACTGATTCAATTAAGTTCATACACCCACCCTATCACCAAAGTGAAACCTATTTCTGTCCTGATTTGGTCCATCCTACGTTCGTGAGGTTATGACAATGACAGGGGTTAAGTTAATTACCGCTATCGAATCACCAATATTGTACCTATCAATTTGATCTCCCATTATTACGCACGCCCGCGTCGAACAGCTTGTGTTCAAATTAACATACGTCTACGGACGTGTTTATATTTACTTTCAACAAGTGCCGGCTTCAGCTAATTACAAAATAAAGTTCCCGTAGAAGCACATCCAAGTTAACGGTTAGTACAACAAGAGCCACACAGATTGACATAAAAAGCGAAATCCCGGGGTGCTTAAGCTGAACATTGCTGGAGCAGTTAATCCGTCAAGTCTCACGTTCCAGCAGTTAATCCCACTATGTTGGTCGCAGCTTTGTTCAATGACCACTAAACCTCTCTTTTTATTGCGAGACTTCAGTACGCTTTGAACGAAAATCGGAGAACGTTTGCAGATAGACTTCAACGAAAAGTTATTGTGCTGGTCTAAATTGTTGAACGAAAGGGTCTCCAAAGCTGTTAGCCTATAGTATGCAAATACTGCCATCAATCGTTCCGTTAAATTCCAAAAGATACATCTAAACAACAGACGATATTTCACAAAAGATTTATGCGATGAATTAAACATGTATGGAGATTGAACTTACGATTTTCATGTAATTGATGAGGCTGTACCCGTGGGGCCACGTGTCTTCGGCTTCGCACGAGAGAGGCCTCACGTCGATTTGCTGTGACGTATCAAGATCATGTAACGCCTTAGCGAACAGGTGTACTGCGTCGTACATCAGTGCCGTTTCCGTCTGTACACCAACAAAGGATTACTCTCAAAGGCAATTAAACAAAAACTTTACAGCAACGAGGGTCAAGGGAAATGTTTAACACAAACGGGATTTAATTCTTAGGAGTCAAGTTAAATAAAAAGTTATAATTAATGGAGCAGAAATTGTAAGGAAAGCTTTAACATTATAGAAATGTGTGCAATGCTTTTTAAACGGGAAGGTGACAATTTTATCGTTCTTACCTTAATAAACGTCATGTTTTCCTGTAAACAAAGAATTCATTTAAATACTGCCCAGTTTGTGTTCACTCGTACAAATAACTTTATCATTGGCCTACATTCGGATTGGTACCTACCTTAGCCGTGGTGTGGCCCAGTTGGAGTTTGCGTCCTTTTCGGGCTTCGTCGTAAACCCAATCCCTTACGACTCTTTGGACATCAGCGCGTTCAGGGTCAAGTAATCTTAAAGCTGTAATATTTGTGCCTCCATATTTGAATTCTTCTAAATCTACGCTGTGAAGGTCCTGTTGACAATTTTCAAAACCTAGAATCGTTCACCCGGTTTCATTGTAAGCATAACTTTATTTCTGAAGACTTACCAAAGAAGTAATTAAATAACTATGGTAGTCAGACATCATTCCTATTTGCTGTGCTTGTTGAAGCACATCTCTTATCCTTTCTGTAGCGCAATCCAATACAATATGCGACTCAGCAGAGTTCTTTATTTGTTTCAAAAGTGGCCTGCAAAGTATATTGAGCTTTAGTATAGGCAGCTAAGTTTGAAAGTAGTTTGTGAATCGAAATTTACCTGTAATCATGAGAATCTGGCAGTTGCCTCACAGCAACAGGCAGTTCCGACGGCCCGTGAGCTTTGAGTAACTCTTGAAGTCGGACTAAACCGTCGCTGTTCTCGTAAACTATCGTGAATGACCTCCATCCCCACGCTCGCACTAAATCCACATAAGCCTAAAATAAATGAATAGCTTCATTTTTGATAAAGGTACCTATTAAATATGGAAATAAATTTGGAAAATCGGCAGCCACAATATAACAGTAATTAAAGATAATGAATTTCAGCGTTAATTTTTACCCGTGTTTCCAATTAGTATCTATTATTACTGATAATAAGTTTAATCATAGAATTAAATCGTATGTTTCAATATTACACTAATTAAATTATTCATAGGTAATTGAATTAATTATGGTAAAATATTGCTGTTTGTTTCGTAATGTTTCTTGGTGGCAACGTTTGAATGCTTTTGTATTGTGTGTGTCCGTGCTATATAAATGGGCGATCGACCTAATTGCGGATGTCCAATCTTCCGGGTGGGTGGACAATTTCATTTTTACCAACGACGGAGCCGCATCCACATGTGCGTTTAATGGCCGTATCGTTTTAGTATTCAATTTTATGTGCTATATATGTATGTTTTAGAAAATGGCGGTTTATCGAATTATCTAAAGTGCACTGGCTGAATGTTTGACGGCAAACGTCAGAACATAGAAAAATAAAATAATAAAAGAGATTACTAAAAATACGTTTCATTTCTGGTTGGTTAAAGGCCTGTGTTTACCTTCCGTTTATTTCAGTCGTGCTTACAAAAGGCAGAATTAATTAAAATCTTAAAATACGTAACAATTAATTTATAGAAAGAGTCAACTTTAATTATGGACAGTGTTTTGTAAACAGTGAGTTGTTCTAAGCCTTTAAGATCGTAAGTACTGGGATTTAATTAATTTTTAATCTTTATTTGAAGAATTCAAATTGCGAAGTTGTGAAGCATTTGGAATGGAAAGTGGAATTTATACCTAAGTTCAGCAGTGCGCGGTACGACGATGGCAATGATGATGAATGATTATAATGATGAAAGATGATGAAGATACGACGTTTCTCAACGTATTTTATTATGGGTATATCATCAGTAATACCAATAAGGTGATATTAACTGTAAGACACCATAATAATTATTGCGCACATAAAATTACAATTTTCAATTTTTATCTTACAAAAGTGCTTATTAGTACAATTAAAATTAATGGTTTGACTTGAACTATGCATTTCTTTTGTATGGCACAGTGAAACAGTGTTATCAATTTTTTTATTTTATAATTATTTTTTTTTGTGCGACTGCTGTGCAAGGGTCCCGGGTTCGATTCCCAGGTCGAGCAAAAAGTGTTATTGGGTTTTTCTATGAAATTCTCAGTAGCAGCTCGGAGTTTGGATTTGTGCCCGGTTAATGGCAATATTACATGGGACCTAAATATACCGGCGAACTGTGGGTGTACATTGGTACACCTCTGCCTAACCCTTCGGGGAATACAGGCGTGTTGGTATATTTTTTATTTTTATTTTATAAATATATCTTGGTGACTAAGTACCAAATCTATTTTATACTTATGTTTCAGTTCTCTGATATCGTCGAAAACGCGAATGAGGCCATCCCTTCGGGAAGAATTGCCGTCTCCACAAGGAAAACATTTTCAATGTGTACGCCATTCGCGCGATAGGGTCGACTAAGTCTCGCATACCAACGCCACTTCCCGCAATTAAGATAATTAATTAACAAAGTTTTCTGTGACAGTTCTAAGCCCTGCAATGTAGGCTTTCATTACTTGGCGAGTGGTCAATGTTTGCCACAAAACTGTTTTAGTGCTCCTGAGTTTTATTCGAGTAGTTTAAAGGTCCGTAAAATTAGATTTGTGTTGAGAAATCTCTTAAGGTGGGTTTAGTTGAAATGAATTTAGACCTAGAGGATAAGAAGGTAAGTATAAGAATAATTTCTAAATATTGTTGTAATTTGGGTGAAGATGGATAGATGAACAAAAAAAAAGCTCCTTTTGCACAAAGAGATTTTTTTTTGAATGAGTATTAATTAATAAACGTTAGCTCGTTTATCCGTACCGCTCTCAAGATTTTTAAGACCTTATTCTGGAACGAGGATCAAGTAGTATGTAAGTAATCTTGACTAATATACAGAATTACAGTGAAGTTTAATAATAAATCTACACTCAAGTTGTGGTTGCCACACACCGTGGCAATGCCACCAGCCTTTTGAGTACCTACTTGTCTCATTAACAGAGATACTAATGAGTTTTTTGATGCCCGCCTATTAGAAATTATTCATAATTATTAATACCTACTGTTAATATGTCTAATTTAAATGTAAAATTCAAAGTTGTGGTTTAATTTAGATTTAGGTATCCTCAGCCATGATGCCTTAGTTTTAAACATGAGATTCATAACATTAAGGTAACTAAAGGGTTTTAAATTCAGGCTTAAATCTACACGCCTATCCGTTTCACTAGTTCCTGGTATGACCAATTAGTTCACATTACTAATCTAGGGAACTACGTATTGGGCAAACAATTCGACGATTACCTGGCTAATATCTGAATTAAACACATTAGCACTAATATATGAGTAGGTGTATTGCAATACTAACAGGATATTTACTCACGTTTCCTGTACAAGCTATTCGGGGGTGAGCAGAAACAAGAGAGCACTTATTGCTATGGACATATACCCCTTACTTCCGCACACATGCCGTAAGTGCCTACCGCCCCTTTGACAACGTGTCAGGTTATCGCTGCGATAACGATGGGAAGTTATATTAAAACATGGGAAGTATAAATCTATACATTACCTATACAGTTTTATAAATACTTTTATTACTGTTGTATTGTAGCCAAATTCAACAATGTTACTAAATTCAACATCATGAAATAACATTTTTGCTCTCACATTCGCTGAAAACAAAATTGTTATTTGATTAATATGCTAGGCTTAACAAAGCTTACCGTCAGTTACCTAAAATCCCTTTTATTAACTGTAATTAAACGTTTTGTCTGTCAATAATGAAATGGTTGAAACACTCACTCGGCTCAAAGCGGCAGGATGCGGATAAAGGTTGACAAGGCAGGATTCTCTCCGCGTGCGGTAGTCCCATCTGGTCTCCAAATGTGGCAGTTCCATCGTGTCACATATTGACTGGACATGGGCGGCAGCTGGGGCGGATTGGGGACCAAAGATGGCCGCCACGCCGCTTCGTAGGAGGTGACATACTGTGCGATGAAAAATCAACGTTACACACCCGTTATAATGTAAATTATTTTCTTGTATTTACTTACTATTTCATCTTTGTTTCAAGCCTTGGCAAAGAATCTAAGCACGATGCTTCATTAATATATTCTATTATTATAGCAGTGATAACGGTAATTAAATTCCACCTGGCACCTACGTAACAAAGTAATAAGCTCTAGTTAAGTAATAAAAATTCTCGGTAAAATCTAAACAAATGTGTTACTTCAATATACTTAGTACGACAATACAAACGAACCACGAACAACGAATTAACAATATGGCAACATCTTAAAAAAATACACGAGAAAAAGAAAGGAAAGCATCACGTAGGGCACGGTCACGTTGTCACGGCACTGTGTCGTACGTGATCGTAGGGGGAAAACTATTACGTCACACATCCCGCTCCGAACTGATTGTATCCGTGCGGGATCGGACTACCGGACCCACCGGCCACCGGTTACATAAAAGGGTACAACTGCGGACCTTATTATAACGAGGACATTAGTTCGCACCCAGCTTTGTACCGAATAAAAGGTATATTTTCGTGATTTTTTGGAAGATTGATTACAAATGTCAAATGGTTAACCTATATTTGACATGCCTCATTATATCGAGAAGATATTATATTAGTCAATATTTTATCAATAATATTCGCAGCATAATATCTTATTTTGAATTTATTGTTCTCGTTTCAGTCAAAATGAAAGACGTGTCTTATCTAGTTCAGTTTCACTTCGGTACGAACCTGTCATTGGAATTGAGGAATCTATTGTTAGACTGGAGTTTATTGATTTATTTTCTAGTTTGATTGAAACATCTGTTCTTTTTGTGCCGTAGGATGTCAGGCAGCGATACACGTAGACGCTCGAACGATAGTTTTTATCACCGGGTGCCAAAAACAAAGTTCAATGTTTTTTGTTTTTGGTTGAAAACAAATTCAAATTCAAATTCAAAGCATTTATTTCAATTCCATTTACAGGCACTTTTGAATTGTCAAGAAGTTACAGTTAAGGTTGAAGCTAGTTGGTCGTTCCAAAACGTAGGTCTCTATGGAGAAGAACGAGCAAGAAACTCCATGGACACTCTTTTCTTTCAATTTGGTTTTTACAAAATCTTGATTACAAAATTGTGGTTGCTTCTATATGTGAAAATAATGACGGTGAATATAAAACAATGAAGGTGAATATAAAATAAAGTTCAATGTTTTTTTCTTCCAACAGAACCCATCAAACCAGACCAAAGCAATCTAACACAATAACATACGTCAGGCCATTACCACAGTCAAGCGTGTATGGTCAGTTTCTTCCCTCGTCTGTCAAGTGGTATATAGACGAACATCCATCTATCTTCATTAAATAAAGGGTGAGAGGGACATAAAGAAACGTCGGGTGATATATTGTGGCGGAAAGATTATGGCTTTGAAGTGTCGCCGACGGTGACGGGGCGATAACGTCCTCGCGTTAGCGGTACCCTACTTTGAAATTTGCTTTCCTTAACAACTGCGTACTAAGATTAGTGGGGAAACTTATGGGTATAACTCTGAACTTTGAAGTCGCATTGAAGTTATTGTTCGCATTTCAGTAATATGAGATCAAATAAATTGAATGTGTTACGGTCTTGATTACTTATGATATGATGATATATGTGTATTGCTTTGATTTGGTATTACCAGTCTTACCAAGAGTATTGTATTACCCATTACTGGGTTGTGGAGGTCTGATAGGCAGTCGCTCCATGTAAAATACTGATATTCAGCTGCATCCGGATCGACTGGTAGCCGACCCCAACATAGTTGGGAAAAGGCTAGGCAGATGATGATGATGCTTTGATTTGGTATTAAGAAACTCACACTAAGAATTTCTCCTGTATTGTGTTCTCCTATATTGGTGCGTTTGCAAACAAATAAACTCACATATTCAAACAGATAGACCTGGAACAACTATTAGGCCACACAAATATTTGTTCACACACACAGCAGCCGATCGCTCAACCACTGCATAAACCGTATCGTCCATTCTTCTAAAGTCGAGTCTTTTAAATGACAATGCCATTTAGTCTAATATTTATACTGCAAATAATACTCCAGGCGTATCTTGCTCGACATGTCGGTGGGCGAAAATAGTGTCACGTGTCACAGGTGTTGACTGGACATTTTTCGCCTAAGTCAATACGAGTCTTTAGTTTTTTGTGCTTTTTGTTTACACCATTAACCTTTTCGAGGCTATTTTGGGCGCGGTTGACAGCCGTTTTATTATTATTCCAGTATTGTACTGGGTAAAAGCCTCTTACTTTACTTTTTCTATTTAAAGCTACTTAGGGCTAGCATTTGAAAGCAGACTACCGTGTTTTACCGTGCCCTGTGCCAGGGGTGACCAATTTGATAAGACTCTAGATCTACTGTTTATTGACTACACTCTGTGCGATCTACCAATTATACAATCAGTAATTCTTCATAAACTCATAATAAGAATTACCTTATAAATCTACTTACATACAAATTTATCTAAGAAAATTAAGCGTTTTTAAATTGTTTAAGAGGAAAACAAAAAAATGAAGATTAGTATTAGTGCATAACTACTCATATTAGTGTGAGTGTTGCATCACAGATCGACTCGACTAACAATCAAAATCGACTGGTGTTCCACCCCCGTCCTAGGCTTCTTCTTTTCGGATCGATATTAGATAAATCCATTTTATTTATAGTACATGGCTTATTTAAAATACAAACCTCGTTTAGACGCATGGAAGCTGTCTTGTGGCGAAATGGTCTCTACTTGCGCCAGTAACTTGGCTCTTGGCAGCACTGCCCTGTCCGCGTTCACTCGTTCCACCGCGTAACGAAACGCGACCTCTTGTTTGTCATCCTCCGGGTGGAAAAGACCACCTGTCGTGAAAGACGATGTTAGATATACTGTAAGTCTGCGGGTTGTTCGAAAGAGATACCGCGCCCCCGGAACGCAAAGGGCATGAAGGAACATAGATGGGTTTTAGTCAGTAAAAGTCTGACACTCCCTCCCACCCGTCCCCAGGGCGGGGGAAGTCATTTGATGTATTCCCATCTTTAAAGAAAAAGATATAAGGTACTAATCTATACTAATTTTATAAAGAGGTAAGATTTGTTTGTTTGTTTGTAACGAATAGGCTCCGAAAATACTGGACCGATTTCAAAAAACTTTTCACCAGTGATAGCTACACTATTCCTGAGTAACATAGGCTATATAACATCACGGTACGACCCAGGGGAGCGGAGCAGTAAGTAACGAAAGACGTAACTTAACGCGGGTGAAATAACACACGCGGACGACGTCGCGGGCTGTTCTCTAGTCCTTACTAATATTATAAATCCGAAAGTAACTCTATCTGTCTGTCTGTCTGTCTCTTCTTCACGCCTAAACCACTGAACCGATTTCAATGAAATTTGGTACAGATATAGTCTGGGACCCGAGAAAGGACATAGGATAGTTTTCATCCCGGAAATCCCCCGGGAACGAGAACTATTAATCCACGCGGACGAAGTCGCGGGCAAAAGCTAGTAATATTATAAAGCTGAAAAGTTTGCTTTTTTGTTTGCACGCAAGTCTCCGGAACCAAAGTATATTTATCTAACAGGGAGCTACGTTTTCCCTAACTCTTCCTACTGTAGGTTAAATTTAAATATTAAAATAATTTGGGATCTATAACAATATTCACGCAGGCGAAGTCGAGATCAAACGCTAAAGATATTTATCATGTGATACATACGGGTGTTTTATTAGAGTAACACTAAGCCCTGTGTTTATAATTACAGTCAAATAAAATTTAGGATAAAAAAATAAAACGGATCTAACAAATGTAACTTTGTAAATACGTTTTTTATTTTCCCGTTTGTAGTACCTACTTTATAATCATTCGAATTCGTTAAGAACAAGGACATGATGTATTTTATCTTCCGCACTTTACCTCTTTCACTGTATGTTTGCTAACATACCATCACGCCTGTATTCCCCGATGAGTTAGGCAGAGGGCGAGGGGTACCAATGTACACCCACAGTGCGCCGGTACGTTTAGGTCCCATGTAATAGGGGGCGAGCCTATTGCCATTACCCGGGTACAAATCCTAACTCCGAGCCGCTACTGAGAATTTCATAGAAAAATCCAGTAACACTGCCCGTCCTGGGAATAGAACCCAAGACCTCTAGCGTAGCAGTCGCGCTTAGGACCACTAGGCTAACGAGGCAGTTAATACTACTAAACTGTTTTCTGTGTTTTGTAACTGTTTGCTAATGAGGAGTTATATGGCGTATCTTTGCAACTATGCTATGGCCACGGATAGGTAAGAAACCAGCAATTTTATTTGAGCTTTCGTGCAACAACTAAATGGCAACACGTGTAGGAATTGTTCCTTATTGAGGAATTCCATTATCTATCTCCGAAGGTTTATATTACATCTTCCCGAAATTAGATTCGGTTGAGAAATGTCGAAAAGAGGTAACAAACTTAAAAGAAAAAAATACGGGATGAATTGAGAACCTATTCCTTCATTGAAGTCGGTTAAACATACGAACTGTAAACCAGATGGGTTTCGTAGCTTTGTGTTTGAAGAAAACTATTTTGAAGTGAAAGACTCACTTCAAAATAGTTTTTTTTAGGAATACTGACATAATCTTGATACTTAACAAACATCTTTCTTGTGCTAGAATGAAAGGAAGAAAGAATGTTGATCCTTTATGATTTTATTTGGTTCACCAACCATTGTTTACATTAAAATCTTGAACATAAAAATAACATGTCTTTATTTAATACAGTGTACTGAATAATAACTTAAAGGAAAACACCACAAGAACAAAATTAAATTATGAAATTATTATTGTGAAATATAAGCTTAAGGTAAAATTTACAAGTAAACCTAAAACTAATGAAAAATTATTATTATTAGATTAAATAAAATTTTGCCTGCTATAAAGCTTGAAGGAATTTCTAATTTTCCTTTGGTAATATTGAAAATTCAAGTCGTCGTTGAATTAACGCTTACGTTAACTTCAATAATATTGGCTTGACGTTAAACAGTTAGATGAGCCGTGTTTTCCTTTCAAGCCCAGAAGGCTGGAATAACACTAACTTCATACTTGTTCATAAATTAATACAATATTATCTGTAACTTTTGGCAAGACTTATGTATACAATACAATGTATAGGTATCTGGCTTACATACCCATATTGTATTATTCTGTTACGTAAGTATTTGTACACGTTTTGCCTACGCAGAGTGGTTAAATTAGTGGTAGCAAACATTTATGTTTTCAAATACAGTAACTATTTACTTCAGTAGAATTTGAACAACCCTAATATTAAAACAAGACTACACCGTAAATTAAGCACAGTAGTAATACCTTAAATGTAAATTAAATCGCTCCGAAGCATCCCTAGACCCAATTATATTCAGATCATTGCTTTAATATAGATTTTTGAAATAGCACCCACAATTAAACATAAATCAACGTTATATTCAGATTTCGTTATAATTAATTCATTTAGCATTATAATTAACTCAGTAATGTAATCCTTACCTATCCGGATGGTGTCGGGCAGGGCTGAGAGATGTCCGAAGAATAAAATAAGGAATATTGCGTTCGCCCCTCTCATTCTGTAACAAAGAACAATGACGTCATTTTTTATTGACTAGGGGAAGTAAAAATGGATTCCAGAATGACCAATCATGTTTTATTCAAGTTGACAACTTGAAACATTAATTGTTTTTCCTTTTTTGCGTTGCGACGTTTTTATTAGCATTGTTTTAATTTCACATTAGTACACCAATTTTTCTTGATACATAATATTATAAGGTTGTTTTACACAATAGGTATGTCTAAGACGAAGAAAGGACGACGACAGAAGTACCTATATTTGTGAGGAAAATATATCATGTTTGTCATCAATTATTTATTTTCACCTCATACTTTCCTTGTTCCTAAATCTAAAAATAAGCTTCTTGGTGTATTCATTGTTACCTGTATTGGGTGTTTATTTTTAAAGCGCGTGTTCCAGGCCAAATCCCTAGCGCGTGTATACTTTGTACGCTACTTTATTGGTTACGGGAACAATAGGAAAAGATTTTCCTTATTGTACTTACGACTACTACACAAGCTATACAGTTCCAGTGTAAGCTGTGCTCTCAATGTATTAGCTTTCCGTACAATGAAAGGCCAGCTTATGGTGGAAATGTATGAATTGTGGTCATGCGTACGACACTAAGGCAATAAAGTTATTAGTGTGATTTGTTTATAGAAATAGTATTTAATTTAATGAACTTTTACAGTTATTGTTTCCCGTATTATAAGTTTTCCGTAGGTACTTAGTCATGACATAACAGTGCCAAGAGTCAATGATTGTAAGAGGAAAGCCGAAGCAAAAAATGCTTAATTCTTTGTGTCAAAATAATTTCAGGAAAAAAATATTGGTGTTGACATAATGTTTTTGGTTTACCATCAATTAACCAATTTGAAGTAGCTGCAATATGACTATATTTTATTAGAACGCTTCATCTTATTTTATTTCACTGCTGATGTGCCATTTTTTATGGCGGTAAAGTAGCTGTTGTTCTGAACTTCCGTAGGAAAGACGAGATGTGTGGAGTCTTTGCCCCTTACCATTAAAACCATTTTTGCATGGGTAAAAATCGTTATAATGTTACTATAGTGTGTGTGTTAGTGTAGATCTTTCAACGTAAATTGTAAGTAGTAATAAGCAAAGAAATAAGAAGCAAAATAATAAAAGAATTCAGATGGGTACAGGACAGAAATTCATTGGCAGTTACACAATCCCGCTACACTATTGCCATCTACTGCAACTCCTGGAAAGGCAGAATCAACAGTGGAGTCCGCCAGAAAAGTTGCAAGTTAAATTGCAGTTGCACGTCGTAACTATGACAAGCAGACTAGCACTCAGCATAATAACAGTATAATGCTGAGGTCTGTGACGGAGGGTGCTGTGGTGTCATATAGTGCAGACTATAAAAGATATAGATACAGAATATACTAGTTTTTGCCCGCGACTTCACCCGCGTCAAATTTTATATAAATGTAATGTAATTCTCCAGACCGGTTCCGGCCACGGCGGCTAATCTCAGGAGATATTATAGTGCACAAGTGGGTGCGCAAACACAGGTGCACTTCCTCTTCCCTAACTCTCATATCCCGATGGGACGGCAATCCGACACGACCGGAGAGAGATCAGGCGCAGGACCAACGCCTTTACGTGCTTTCCGAGGCATGGGAAATAAATAAATATAAATATCATCCCACGAGAAACGTACATTTTTTCGGGATAAAAAGTCTCCTATGTGTTATTTCACGTTGCAATTTATCGCTGTGCCAAATTTCATCCAAAACCGTCAAGCCGACGTCCAGTGAAGAAGAGACAAACACACAAACTTTCGCCTTTATAATATTAGTGTGATGTGGTATACCTATTTTAAAAGAGTATGTATGAAGTTTCTTCTCGATACGAAACTATGTACATTTTGGAATGGGCAATTACATTCAATTTTTTTTATCGTGTATTTGACGTGCAAAGGTGCCTTTAATTGTTCTAATTAAAATATATGATTTGACTTTGACTTATTCCTATAAGTCAAAGTCAAAGTCAAATCATATATTCTTGGATCTTCTGATCCTAGCACCTGGTTTTAATTTGTCAACCAAGAAAATCTGCCACGAAGTACATAAATGTATGTCTGTTACGTGGGAGGTAAGGCTGTCTGGCGATCCACTGGTTCCTATGTCAGAGTTCTATTTTTAGATGTCTGGATAGGTACTTGTTAGAGCGGCAGTATTAGATAACCCAAAAACAAAACGCGAAAATAACGAAAACTCTTCTGATTTTTCTCAGCCATGGGAAGTATTAAGAAGACTTAAACGGGCTGAAAAACTTGTTTGAGTAATACAATATATAAGTATAAAAATAAATGAGTGTTTGTATTTTTGCCCTTCATGCGAAACCATTGAAACGATTGTCATGAAATATTGGTAAGTGGTTGAACAATTCACCTAAGCTTAGGTGGGTTGTTCTGCGTTATTTTGGGCTTGAAACCTATGCATAAGGCCCAAAATAAGAAAAAAAATACATCGGGTCACAGTAGCAGCTAGTAAATAATAAAATACAGAGTTGGCATCTTATTGCCAACTATGACTGGTATAAAACGTGTGTCAGACTCTTACTGACTAAAACCCATCCGTGTTCCCCCTAATGCCCTTTGCGTTCCATGGCCGCGGTAACTCTTCCGAAGCTGCACAATTGATTTTCATCAGGTTGCTCTATAATTTTGATATTTTATTATTCAAACGTTCAAAAGCAAAAAGTGAAAATGATTTAACTTTGACCTTGACTTTGAAGGTTTATGTGTACTTTAATATTTAACTTGGGTGTAGTACTTACAGAACCCTTGATATTTTGACATATTTCCACACCAGTAGGTCGCACCCGCGCGAGGCAAGGCCGGGTCGCCAGTAAGTTTATAAGTACTGTTTCAAACTTCGTGTGGCAATAACATCCTTATTGTAGAAAAAAGACAGGGTACGCGAATATATCCCTTAAAAAATACCTACTTTATTTAACGATGTACTTTTTTCCGTAGGTCTGTAGGTAATAATGGCAGCGCAATGTTTATTTGTTTTCTCCCATTGATTGCTCATTTTGAAGAAGAAAACAACAAAATTGTTTTCTTTTGTTAGGCACGAAATTATTTTTATTTCTTCCAAAATAACATGCGGACAAATTGGGGACATTTCGAGGACAAAACCAAAGGAACGATGAATGGGAATTGTTAAAGACGAAAATATGGGCAGAAAGAAGATGAATGCTGAAAGGGACGGTCGACTGATGCATAAAATATGGTAGAAGAGCTATTAATTTATTTACTCATATAATTTTTATGAAAAGTCGGGTGCGCAGTACTCGTAACCGGCGTGCTTGTATGACCAGATGTATGAATGTGGATGAGGCGAAAGGAGTATGTAAGGATATCAGGTGGCGTTCAGTGGTTTCTGCTTACCCCCATGGGAAAAAGGCGTGCGATTATATATGCATCATTATTATTAAATATTTATAACCTTAAATTAAATTAGATTAAAAATAATACCTTGAGGGTCGGGCCGTAGGGTCCGTGTGCCCATTGCCTTTTTAAGGATTCATCTTTAACGGTTGCTTGACATTTGTCGTGACCCAAAGGCTGGCCTTTACCTTGGCCAAAGGTTTAGCATTGCCATCGGACGTGGCAATGCCGCCAGTTGTTTGGGCATGTTGAGGGCGATGCAGAGGAATTTTTTGATGCCTTATAGTTTTAGTTTTCTTTTTGTTATTATTAGAGTACCTATTAGGTACTTCAACCTCAAATATCTGGATAAGAGAAGGAGGGTGACAGACGTTCATAAAGTTCTGACATTTTATTTATTTAATAAGGCACAACAACAATTTATTTACAAGTACATTATAGCTTGTCATGTGTAAATAAATCAATTTCAGGCATGCACATAGTTTGCAGATTTTTACATAAAACAGTCACCACAATGACGATGACATGAAATAGATTAGAACATAAACTACTAGATAAGTAACACAGTTTCACTTTACAAAAGCTGTAATTACTGAGTTTTGTTTAAGGGTTATTTATTTTAAAGAGAAAGTCAACAAACGGCTACCCACTTTTCAATTAGCAATTATTTTGGTCACTGTCAGCCCAAACAATGGCGCTGAGTTGATAGCATTAATAGCTAGTTTACATTTCGTTAGCTATCTAAACAAATAAACCCTAGGGTCCATGCTGTCACACAAAGCAGACACGTTCCAAAGATAATTAGCCTTAGAGACCTTTATAAATATACTTAAATTACACTCCCAGACTCCTAAATCGAGCCGTCTAGCATAATGAGTTTGTATCGTCCTTATCTTCAAAAAATTATGTGAATGACAAATTAATGAAAAATCAAATTCAGAACAACAGTACACAAGCCTAATGTTGATTATGCCAGCTACAAACTTGCATAAAAACTTTTTGATCATTCATACAATTTTTTAAAGTTATGGACGTTACTAAATCATTTTGCTAGGTGGCTCGATTTAGGAGTCCGGGAGTGTATTTCTTGACGCCCACTGCCGAGACCAAGACGTACCGCCCTGTATCTAAATTATGACTCGGTCATGACCAGTGATCGGACTAGGTAGAGCTAGTGTGTCTAAAGTTTAAAGAACAGAGACAAAAAAGGGACCTCATTACGACAAAAAAATTGTTTCGAAATATTTTTTCCGAGTGTAGAAACATTAGATACTATTTAAAATTAAAATTAATAAAGTAAAACTATCAAATTAAATTCCTGTTTTTGTTTAAAAAAAAAGAGTAACTATGCACGATTTTTATTATTTTCAAAAAATAAAGATAATCTCCTAAATTTCGTTTGAACGAATATATTTCGAAACAATTTTTTTTGTCGTAAGAAGGTCTATTTTGTTTCTGTTCTTTAAACCCGGCACATTAGCTCGCCTATTCCAATCACTGGTCATGACAGATCCAGACAACATAAAAGCTAATAATATAAGCCAACCTTAAAAGCAATTTCAACGTTACCGTACAAAGGTCATAGCAGTTTCCGAAGTTGGTAATAGGTATAAGTAGAGTCACGTCTCGGAATGTAGCGAAATTGTTGTTGTACCGAACTCCATACACGGTGCACCTGAACGAACTGTTAACTACGTTACAGGTATTTGAGCTCCGCGTTATTTTAATTAGTCTCGCTGATGAGAATAAAGATAGCAGTGTTAAGTTTACAATGCATAATTATTTTGTGTAATTGAAAATGTAAGTTTTAAACATTCTACTGCAATACTATCTAGATTTGTTGTACTTGCAGCTGAATGGGAATTGTGTAAGTCAAGATATTTGTTTGATAAATGGGACTTCTAACTTGTATTACAGTAAAGTTTGTTATCGAAACGCTAAGAAGAAGAAGAATGTCTTACTCATTGCGACTACGATACTAATTTTTTTGAAAAAGCCATATGAAGAAGATCTCACCCTTTTTCCAAAAAAGTCTTAAATACGGTTTCCTAGATAGTGTTGAATTGGACTGGACCGAAAGCCGGCTGAAAGCGTGATGCCCCCTGCGAGTGATTGTTCAATAACGTACAATGACCATACGATGACTCTTCGTCTGTTGCTCGAGTAAACGAGAAGTAGCAAACCGCTCGGCGTAGTCAACATACAGAAATTACATGAGTGACAAAGAGTAAGTATAGAGTTTCCTCCCCGTTCCTCTTCATTCCATACAAAACAACCATTTGAAAGAGGCATCTAGATTCAATTCTTTTTAACCGACTTCAAAAAAAGGAGGAAGTTATCAATTCGACTGTATTTTTTGTTTTTTTTTTTATGTTTGTTACCTCGAAACTCCCGACTGGGTGAACCGATTGTCATGATTCTTTTTTTATTTGAAAGCTGGTGCTTCCCGTGTGGTCCCATTGCCACCATTTCAATATCTGATGATGGGATCTTGTAGAAATCGAGGGAACTCTTCAATAAATAACAGCAGATTAACCGCGATTGTTGCTATATCATATCTAAGCATTGTTTATACCATCACACAACATAACATCACGCGTGTACACCCGAAAGGGTAACACAGATATATTCAGTAGTATTCGAAAATTTGTTCTCCAAGTAAACGAAATCGCATAAGTATTCTGCTTTCTTATGACTTTTTAGTGGTGTTAAGTTAATTTACGTAGTATGACAGTTCCTTCATGGATTTGGATAACAGGAAGTTGATACTAAAAAGCAAAAAATAAAAAACTTTTAAACAAAAAAAAAAACAACCGCCTTCAAAAACTAAAAAGTGAAAAATAACTTTAGCTTTGGAAGTCGGTGGCAATTCAAAACAACAAACAGAACCAAAGCCACCGACTTCCAAAGCTAAAGTTATTTTTCACTTTTTAGTTTTTGAAGGCGGTTGTTTTTTTTGTTTAAAAGTTTTTTTTTTAGGAAATGACGTTCCAAAGTGCCTTTTGACTAGACAATCAAATTTTATCGGTCTAGATTGCTAATTCTGAATCCACAACATCTAGCCATAGAAAACCGTTAGTCAAGATCCAGACCAAATACGGCAGCGATTGTTTCTAGTTTGGTTGAAGGATCAAGTGACATCGAAGTACCGCTTGTAATCCAAGAGACAAAAGTTAAATTCACATCAAACAGACCGACTTAGTTTGAAAATGTTCCTCGGTATTGTTAAATAATCCAAGTTTATGTTTGCAGGCTCTTCGAAGTATATTAGTATTGGTTTCTATTTCAATCATCGTCGGTTTCTATTTACTATTGACTGCCCCGTTGGTTTCGTGGTCGCAAGTAAGGCAGTTGAGCGTAAGTCCTGGGTGCGATTCCGAGGACGGGTAAAAAGTTCTATTGGGTTTTTCCATTAGGAATTTATTAGTAGCAGCCCAGAGTTTGAAAATTGGTGGTGTGACACCCCCGTGACTCGGACAACCGTTGGTCTTGCACCTGATCTCTCCCCGGTCATGTCGAATTGCCGTCCCTTCAGACAATGAGGGTTTGTGAAGAAAGAGTGCACCAGTTTTGCACACATTCTTGTGCACTGTAATATCTCCTGCGTGCTTGGCTAATCGTAGTACTCTATTTAGTTTAGTCGCCGTAACCGAAATCAGTCTGGACTATATTACATAACTAAGGAAATAATAGAGCTTTGCATGTCAGGCAAAATAACTAGATAGTTAGGAAGCTGTACCAACCACTGATATTGTAAGACAGTTGTTCGATTTCGGGCGCCTCGCTTGCCGACTGTCGCAGATTTTCACAATACAGCTGGGACAGTTATGTAGCTTTCCACTTACTGCGATGTCGCTCCCAGATTTAGCATTGGACTGGCTTGGCATTTCTGTTTATTTAAGATATCTCAGCTATATCCTTACAGAAGTTTGCCGGCCACGAGACGAATAATTGGACAATTGGCCTTCCCAGCAACCGACACTAGAATGGTTATTGAGAAAATTGCCATAATCACAATCGTAATAGTTGCTGGCTACAACTTGCCGATGTGGAAGTTATTCAATGGATGTTTGTGAGATGGTATCTTACGATACTTTCACTATTAGTCAATACAAAAAAAGGATACGAGTAGTAGTAGAGTTTTTTGTGAACGAGCTCGTCCGAGGAAGTACTACCACCATACCTATTTCTACCAAAAAGCAGCGTTCCTGTGTTTGAAGGGTATGTAACTATGTCTCTAGGATGACAACGTATTTGCAAGACCTGCAGATGTCTATTGGCAGCAATGACCACTTAACATCAGGTGGGCCGTCGGCTTGTTTGCCATCCAATGATATTAGAAAACAGAAAAGATCTAATAAAGCGTCAACTCCAATATTATTGTCATCAACAACAACACCGTCTTCCACGTTAGTGTGTGGTGTACGAGACTAGAATGAAAGTGTTTTTCTAGTCAGTTTGCTTACCCCCCGCACTGACTGTAGTATAACTTATAGGATAGATGAGCAAAATTCTTAAAGTTAAGTTGCTATATTTTTGTAACATTATCTATTGGTAAACAAAACGATGTCTTTCGATACTTAAATTGCTATTTTGCTGCCGACCCTAAGGACAAAGTCAGAAACCTTATGTGTCAGTAATTTTATTATGTTTATAAAGAGCAGCCAAGATACAACAAGAACCTCACCCTTAGCCTTTGTAGTGCTCAAAATCACCCTTCAGACCTTATTATACGGAGTATGAGACATGTAAGACGCCCGTCACGACGTACTACGATATTATGAAAACAGAGGAATTGTCCTTTTCGTTACGCGAATTAAGACTTGACTAAGAGCTCTTTGTCGCCTCGAGGTGTCGCAAACTAACTACTTATAATATCATACCATCAGTATATCTTGTGCCTTTGTCTAAATTATTAATTCTGAAAAGTTTGTTAATTAATATCTTCAGAAGTACGGTGTCACTATTATCACCAAGCTTGGTAGATTGTTTATTCGGGTTATTTAGATTGCCTAGAAAGAGTTCCTTCCTATATTGTAATTCTTATGGTCTTCGTGTTGAAGTAATGTAGGTTTATGACCGCAATAATGAATAGTCGTCGTAATCACCAAACTTGGCAGACAAATTGCTGAATGCGGGTTATTGTCATTAACAATAAAGAGGCCTATTAATCTTGATTCCTCTTAAACACTTTCAGGTGATATTAATGTGGTTTGTTGATGCTACTCTTATAATGAGCGGTTGTTTGTAACTACAATCACCACGTTTGGCCAACTAATTATTGATTGCAGTTTATTGTTTATGTCTTGAAACCTTTTATGATACAAGCTGGTGGAGAAACCCGTTGCCGTAATCACCACGCCTGACAGATAAATTGTTGAAAGCAGCTTATTAATAGAAAAAGCTTATTTATTAATAGAAAAAGAACACAATGACACCTACGTGTCGAAGAAACTTAAGTAGCTTTATGCTCACTTCAATATATTATGGCCGCCATAATCACCACAATTGGCTTACAGGTGAAAAGAACTAGGTCATCATTACTGATGAGCCTTTTATGACACCACAACGGGTAGAAAGAAGACGGCTTCTACACAATTAATAATTAACAGTTGCTATAACCACCATAGATGGCAGAAATAATGCAGCGTCGGCAATTGCAACCTATCGGGGAAAAATACAAAAAAATATTTTAACTAGTGATGCGAGGGAAAATATCAAGACCCTATAGGACCGCCCCACGCGTAGGCCGGAAAAAGAGATTTTTACTTAATACTATCCGTCTATTTTGAACAGAATGGCTAATAAATAAATTATAAAAATGGTGCTAAAAATATCTTTATTTGAGACCTCTTCATCTTTTCTCTTGCACAATATTAAATTGACCGCATAATAAAATTACGCTGCAAGTGAAGCGGTAATATTTAATTTCCAATTACACCACAAGGAAAAATCTTTTTAAAACGAGCTGGGGAGAAATAATAACAGAATAAAATTAGAATCTAATAAAGTATGTAAATGTAGAGAGCATCTATGTATTTCTATGCAAGGTCTTATGAATGGAAAGGTTTTATGAGACAATGTATTACATAAAGAAAATTCAGACACAAAGGAACATTTTCTATTTTTTTTGTCTTCTCTTCTTCCTTACGTTATTATTATTATTTGCTAATGCCAGACGTCAGACATGTCACATCATGACGTGAAAACAGACTTTATTAGGGTTCTATTTAAAAGGTATATTGAAAGTACATTTAAATAATGTCCCTTTATTGTATTTGACATCCTTATAATACAAACGGTGTCAGTAACAAATAAACACCATATTATATACCACAAAGAAGGATTTGATTCTACGTTTTGCGGCGGAACTGAAATACCCGGAGAATTGCCTTATTTATTAGCCTTCTATTGTTTTCAATGAGCTCAAAAATACTACCATTTATAACCTCAGAAATGGTAAGATCTCCTTAGAACTAACTTAATAGTTTTGTTCAAGAAATAACGTTGCAAAATAACGATACTTATTAGAAATCCGTATCTGTTATTTTATAAAATAAAATATGTTAGTGACAATAAATCCTGTTTATACTAATGTCAATTAAGCTACAATACATACCTGTAAAACTACTAAATGTCACTCAAACTCGAAACACCTGTGTTATGTACACATCGTCACCGATTAATTTACTACTACACGAATACACACCAACCATTCACTAACACCAATCACAGATAACATTTCTACATTGTAATTAGGGCTACAGTACATTAATGTTGGCGAAAACTGTCAATTGTTGCGTTTTGAGCATAGGATTCGTTTGGCACGTTATTCGTCTTGATTAATCGGATACGTATCGATTTGTATTCGAGAGAGAATCGAGTCATGTGTGTATGAAGGCCGGTGAGCGTGCGGCGTCCGCCCGCGCCCGTGGCGTCGTCGAGCTGCCGTCGCGGGGCGCAGGAGCCTCAGCGCGCCTGCGTGCCGACACCCTGCCGGTGGTCGTCCATCCACTAAGATTATATACTAAATCAAAATCATTTTGAATTCATGACATTATGAATGGTCGATGATAGCACTACAGATTTGTATCTTTATTTTTTTTTACACACAAGTTATGATGATGAAGCCTAAAATTTTTGCACGTAAATTATAACTTTTATTTTGACTTTAAACGTCTCTGTATCTTAACTTGAACAAACAAAAATGAAACAAAATAATATACTTAAAATATTTTTTTTTCTTAGTTAATATTTTACATTCATGATTCAAATAAAACAGACAAAAGATTTCTAGGCCGACTAGTCCGTCTGCCCCTCACGCATCCCGCCACCGTCCGTTGAACTTGCGTCGAGGATTCGCATCGTCAACGCAAATTGTCTTTTCATTATTCACACCGCGATTATTGCGCCCTTTGACAGTAGACAATAAAAGTTTGTGCACAAGAATGAAAGAGGTTCTATCGTGAAGACCTCAAAAATCTCTCTGCATAGAACAAAGTAAGAGAGAAAAATAAAATTTGACCGTTTCGTCTTTGTCTGTCCATATGTACTCGTATATGTTGGTTTTCATGGTTTATTATTTTAATATAAATAGCGTCTCTAAATTATCATATTGAACCAATAAATCAATAGCCCAATTCTGGGATGTAGTTAAGGAAAAATATAATAAATTAACTGGTAGCGATTTTTTTTTTCGTCGAGGCTTTCATAAAATTAATTCATAATGTTCGCTGAAATGCTCGGCTTTTTCATTTTATTCAGTCGTTACGAATTCTAGTTGTAAGTAAATAAAATATGAACAATAGAGGTTAAAGTTAGGTATTTGAATGTCAGACGTCCTCAATTCTCTTTCATGTTAATGTTCGGTGCGAAAATCCAATTAGTTGGCTCGACTTAATAGTTTACTTCAATCATTTTTTTCTGATCTCTGACAGTAACTTATAATAAAGTAGAGGAGATCGTAAAGTGTTGTTAGCGGTTGATGTATCAGCTACTCAAGCTAGGAGCTCGTGGAGTTGTTGGTTACAACCAATTTCCTAGAACAAACTTTGATAAAGTGCTGAGATTGTAAGTGGTTGTTTGTAAGGAGTTAATCTAGCTGTACATCGGCAAGAAAATTAATACGTTTTTCCCTCTCAATCATATCGAACTTTTAGGGATAGTTTATGTAGAAAAAAGAAGCAAGAGGATTTATAAAATGCGATGGACACACGTCGTGTCGCTGTCATTTCCATGTTGGGCTCCCGCCAATGCTGATACCATTACCTAGCGCCGCTTACACTGAAAACATATATAAAAAAATCCAAAAGTGGACGAAGCTTTCAAAGTTCAGATATTATTAGGTGACAAAATTAGATAACACCGTTACGACGTGACGAATTTATAAAGGTTTTATTATTAGATTTCCTGATAAAGCCGAAAAGTAGACGGTGCTGCCGTGTAGGATTTTTTTTTGGCGAAAAAAGGCGGTAAGTTTCTGGAGCAAAAAGTAATCGGGTAAGAATGCTGCCTTTCACGGGGTTGATAATCGCTTCCCACGAGAAGCGTTGTAACATTTTGATCTTATAACATATCTAAGATCAAAATGGTTTTGATGTTAGGTATTAACTAAGGTCAGAATATTATAACATGCGCAACTTATAAGTAAGATCTTCTACATTATAGTTATATTGTTTAACCCCAGTTATAGATTTTAGCATCAATCCAATTCTTCCAATTCTTTGGGCCATCAAAGGTACAAAAAAACTTTAACTTATATAAGAGAGCTACATATTAAGTTATGTAATTAGGTTTCTATATAGGTGCTAGGCTGACTGGATGGTTAGTAGTTATGGTTATTATAATAGGTATGCTACCGTAAAACTATGCTTTTAGTGGGACATTTCAATAGCACCGCGAGGGTACTAAACTTGCCCGACAAGTTGAGTACCAATCCGATTCTGGCTCTTGTCCAAGAGATAAAAGTCAAGTCAACCGCGGCAAACGTACACAGCATAGCATTTTATCAATTTCCTGCCCACGTTTGATATTAATCATCCGTGCAAAAGTATCTACAGCTACTTACTCTGTGACAGAAAGAAAATCCTCTTCAACTTCTTTTTTCCTTCAGTATTAAGCTAAGCCCTTCCGGCATGAGCCAAGGCTAGTGTTACGGTTGGAGTAAAATGCAATAATATTTGTTTTGCTTTGGCACAACTCCTGAAGGTAAATTTTCCACATAAATAACAATTCAAATCGCTCTGCAACTTGGTCTTGCGCTGCGGAAGTTCTAGATTTGTTTATTTTTCTTTCATATAACTGAAGTTTGAATAGGTAGCAAAAGTTTCGAGCCTTTAAACAGTACAAAGGGAGCAGGAAAGTGTAGGAGTTATATTTCGAGAGGCACACTAACAAGCAGTGAGTGACTGTATTTCAAAGGGAACGACCGAGAAAGATACGCGAATGCTGCGTTTTCTGTTTTTATGTTACGATTCAGAAAATGGCTAGTTTCTTAGCATTATTTGATGCTTACTGCTATATTACGGTCTATTGATATTTACTTTGTAATCGATAAAGATCTCGAAGGCTTTTGTACGATATTCGTTGCCCTATTGTCGTACAATCAATATCTATTTATCTTTTATACTCGGATAAAGAAGCTCACTTAGTATGTCTATTTTAGAACGATATCAATGAACCATCACATAAAAACATAATGCGTCCTGTGGGGGAGCTATTTGTCAGGATGTAATAGTCTTATAAACTACGTTAACAAAAGACTACTTACGTCAATGGCACATTACACAAAGTTAATACGCCGATCTTGCTTTTATTGAACACAAACCGTGTGTCTAATGCGCAGGAAAATAAAGACACGCCGATAAGCACTTGTCTACTCAAACATCTTTATTTCCATCAGATTAACTATTTATTCAAGATAAGTTTAAAAATAAACTGAGGTTTTAGTAAGTTCTTAGGACAGTTTCCAAACTCGCAGGGGACGTCTTATATCTACGAGCACTTTTAACAACTTTTATATCAAGTGTGTAACTTATGCGGACAGCATATACTAGCAAAGTTATAATTGTGTTCACTTGGCTTTAAATTAATTAAATACTGTATGCAAATGTGTAGAGAACAGCACATATAGTTAATTTCCAGAGATTATCTCGGTGGAGCATATCTAATAACGTGCTAACTCGTAAACAGGAACACTGCACTGTGGTTTGCATTGTCTCGGTGGCCAAAGTTACGACCGCGCAATGCGCCTGCCTTTGTTCCGGCCTTGTTTTTATTTTTACTCCATGGTGGGCAAGATTAGTGGTCCTATACAATACTTAATCTAGGTTGAACCCGGCTCACGGATAGTTTATTTATGACCCTACACGTTCTAGTGGCGGAGTTATCCTTCCGGCAGGAATTTGATACTTTCCGGCTTCTCTGTTTTAGGGTGAATTTATGTCTAAGCTGTATTAGTATTAATATTCAACTAACTGAATAGTCTATTACCGACACTATGTCTACATTAAATACTAGCGAACGGCCTATTTCACCCACCTTACGTTTTTTTTTTTTTTTTTTTATTTATTTTTTTTTATAGACGGGAAATCATCAAATAACTTCCCCCGCCCTGGGCGGGGCGGGAGGGAGTGTCAGACTTTTACTGACTAAAACCCGTCTATGTTCCTTCATGTGCCCTTTGCGTTCCGGGGGCGCGGTATCTCTTTCGAACAACCCGCAGCCCCGGCAGGCATCGGCCCTCAGTGGCCCCATCCAATTTGCTGACATCTCTTTGAGGCGCGCGTGGAACACGGACGCGCCGTCGACACGGTCTGTCGCTAGTGAACGTACGGACGGTGAGCTACCCATTGCTCACCGTCCACAGACCCGCGTCTACGGTGGCCGGGAGTCGTCACGTGGCTCCCGACGCCCGGATCGTCTACCGCGGCGGCCGCTGGGACGGGGGACCCTCCTTTCCCTCTCCCGTCCCGCCGCCTCCTTCTCTAGCATTACAGCTTCGCAGAAGGAGGCGACTGCTTCCCATTCCCCCTCGCTCCGGACCATGGCCTGGACCAGTGCCGGACGCGAGAGGGCGCCGCCGCCGATGGCCGCCTCGAGGACTCGGCGGTGCTCAGCCCAAGCAGGGCACACCGCCAAAGTATGCTCCACCGTGTCCTCGGGGCGATCCTCACAATGGTGACACCCGGGCGTCTCCTCCCGCCCGATGAGGTGCAGGAACCTCCCGAAACATCCGTGTCCGGTGAGGACCTGCGTCAGGCGGTAGGTGAGGGCGCCGTGGCGCCGCTCCAGCCACTCCTCAAAGAGGGGTCTTACCGCCTCAATCGAGGCGAGCCCTGCACGAGGTTGCGACAGTCGTTCTCTCCATGTCGCCATGAGATCGAGCCGGAGTTCCGTCCGCAGGGCGGCAATTTGCCGCGGCAGCGGAGTTTCGCCCCGGCCCAGTGCCTCCGCGCGCCACTCGTGTAGGCGCGCGAGGACCAGCGCCTCCAGATCCCATGGCGGGACCCACCTTACGTTGCGTCTTTGGTTACTGACCCGCTCCCGTGGGTCGTAGCGTGATGTTGTATAGCCTATGTTACTCAGGAATCTATTGGTGAGAAAATGGTTAAAATCGGTCGCGTAGTTTTGGAGCCTCACAAATAACGCGGCTTTCTATGGGTAAAAACCAATTCAAAGTCGGTTCTGTAGATCCAGAGATTACCCCCTACAACCGTACAAACTCATAACCTAAAAACTACTATTACTACTAGTATAGATTAAAATATTTGCATGAAATATTAACACAACAAATGTAACACCGAATTGAAAAATAAACAATCGATTGTGCCATTTTTCCGAAATATTCCAAACAAGATATTATTTTTGTCTTCAGCGAAATACATTGTCTCTCTATAAAAGCTAGTAGAACTAGCCCCGTTTCTCCAGAGTGTTAAGCGTCGTAGCGCGGGGAGGCATTCGTGAGAACTGTTATTGGCATCTAAAATTGAAATGAACCATTAAGAGGGATGCTGTTTCTCGGACAGGAATTCAATTACCTAATGGTTATGTGAATACATCTCCATGTTATTGACAGTGTTAGAGATAGATGTAGCATTAACATAATATATTAAATTCTAAGATATCTTCTGTCAAATGCTAAGCTTATTCCACATATCGAGCCAATACCGCCGACTTAGCGTAAGCGACATTTTTACCTAAACTGCGTTTTTCATCGCAAACGACATTTTAAACTATAACGGACCATGCCTCGTTGACCTTCCCGCCAAAATAAAACAGTTATTTAAGTTATAGCAAATGCTAATTCACATTAATAGCGCAATTATTAGCAAAAATATTTTAAAAAAAGCTTCTTCTGTAAAATTTGTTTTTTGTCGGTTACGCTAAGTCGGCGGTAATAGCTAGATATGTGGAATAAGCTTAGCAGTTGACATAAACGATATAAACTTCTGCATAATCATCGATAGTGTTATTCTTAAGATGCACTAGCCAAATACTCTTCTTCAGTGGACACACTCACTCGTGTCTGTTGTTCGTATTTTTTAGCTTCAAGAAACTCTATTTGTGTTCATATATAATAATCATATTAGAACTACATTAATTTTCAAAGCAATCAAACTTAACATACGTACTTACTGTTGTGTACACATACCAGTAGGTATATACAAGATCAGTGATTCCCAAAGTTGACTGGACCGCGGCTTACCTAGCAAAAAGTTTCAAATTAGGGACACATCTTCTGGTGCTCATAAAGGATTAAGGGGCATATTATATGAATGAAAGACTGTGCAGGGTCCACCTAATATTCGTTCGCGACCCACCAGTGATTCGAGGCCCATACTTTGGGAACGACTGGACATCAAAACGCTTGAAAAGTTAATTTAGCAAATCCGTAACGTTTCTTAAAACATCTTTTTAAAACCTTTTCATTGTAAAACTTTCTAATTAATATTTTTTCTAAAGATTTTCATACAAAACAAATATTTGATCAAAAATGTTTACGAGCAAGTAATAATGAATCACTAATTAAGTTATAACCTAATTATTTATTGCTAAATGTATTTAAAATGGTGTATAATAAACATTTTCAAAGAACAACATAGCTATTTAATAATGAAACAGGTTGAAAACATGGGTTCTCATTATAATATTAAATCACAGCAGCCTAAAGCTTTATTAAATTACTAGCGTGAGGATTTACCTGCGCTAAGTTACGTCTTTGATTACTGCTCCGCCCTCGTGTGTCGTACCGTTAATATAACATAACGCTACGATCCACGGGGGCCTATGGTGAGCTTCATTGATAAATGGGCTAAAGGCAAAGAGGATTTTATCGAAATCGGACCTGCCCCCCTAGCCAAGTCACAAACGATAATCGTAAACGCTCGGTAGGTACCAATAGATTTTCAACTTAATACCCAAGAGCCTTAAGTTGAAAATCTATTAAAGATTTCTAAGCGTTAGCGACTGGAACGAACGAAAACGCTTTGCAATCTTCATTAGATCTTCAACTTAAAACCAAGCACATAAAGTTGAAGATCTATTAAAGCCTACTCAGCGTTTGCGTTTATCGTTTGTGACTTGGCTAGGGGTGCTGCAGTTTCTGAGATATGCGCTGTTGAAATAAACAAAAAAATTTTCAGCCTCATAATATAAATGTAATAACTAAAAATGGCAGTGATGTGAATGTAAATAATTTTTGCTGTTTTCTTGGAAATGTTGTTAGTGTAATGTTTAATTATTAAGTTGTTTATTATTTACGAGGTTCCAGGAATGTGTTCCGCATTCGAGTTTTCGTTGAAAGACTCATATTTCTCTACCTACCTAAAGTACAACAGACCGCAAGTTCGACCCTCAGAACTAGGACGTACTAAAATTTTCTCGATGCGATGCTATCAAAATAAAATATGTCCTCTTTTACGTCACCCTTGGGAAGAGATGGGCTGATGAATTTTCCGGAGTCTGCAGGGCTAAAAGGGTGGCCAAGGTAGCTCCGTTCATGAATATGGTAATTTTGACCCCTCAAACCCTCACAGATATGGGTACGACTGCCGTGGTCGCATGTTGCAATGATGCATAAAAGTGTGATTAGAGGCTTTGGTCACAAAATGTAAGAGCTACGTACTGGTTACTTTGTCCAGATATCTATATACAGGGTGGAAATTTATTATGCTACGTGGAGGGAAAGTACTCTAAATACTTGAGTTAGCAAATTTTACTGAAAGGAAACATTCCTTTATTTTTAAAAAGAAACAAAACTGCATTTAAATAATTTTGAAAATATTCTTGCCACACCCGGGAATCGAACCGACTAAAATTCGAAAAAATTGCATCCTGTACTTTTATGGCACTAATCCATAGGGTTAATCATAAGGATCAAATCTCTACAAACCTGGTAAACTAAATTTAACAAAAACCTACCTAAAAACTACGCAACAGATTTTAATGTGGTTTATATCAATAGACAGAGTGATTCAAGGTTTATATGTATAGAAAATCACGCTGCGACCAACGGGAGCAGATCAGTACCCAAGACTAATTAAACGCCAGTAACACCGCGGGGTATAAAACTAGTGAATAATATTTTAAAACCATGAAACCTAAAATCTTTGCCTCGTGCTGCGTAGGTTCTTCAATTTCCTTATTCAATAATCATCTAAATTCGGAAGCCTATCGGCGCGGAGTGTCTACCCCGCTGTTAGTACAAGCTTTTAAGTGCCTTCAATAATTCCTACAATTTCTGCCGCCATTAACTGATAGCTCAATATTTAATCAGAAAGCTCTCCGCTCAGAGTACGTTGTAATTGCATTTGATTGCCGTGTCTGTTCGTTTTGTACTTTTTACTTAATGATAATATATTGAAGGTAGTTCTCTAGCAAATCTTTGTTAAAGTAATTAAAAAAAAATAAGATAAAATGGATAACTGATTCACAAATAAAAACTGAGAAAAAAGTGTTAATGCGCAAAACATTTATTTTTTCACAGTTTTCATTTCTTTATACACGTTTATGTATCTCTAAGTTTATTTCAAACATCGCTGACTTCGGTGAAGCAAAACAGCGAGGAGAGAAAAAAAATGTAAATTCTAAATCGCCAGTGCTCGTGGCTTTTCTGTACAAAAATAGGCCTTTGCCTTGCAGTGGGGCAATAATAGGCTGGTATTATTATTACGGTATACATAGATAGTTAGTGGTAAAGTAAGTTAAGTATGCTGAAATTGTCTATATAAGATAGGCACAATATGGACAATTTTCTCAGTCAGTTTAGAACACAGAATGTACCTGTCTCTTAAACTAGGAAATAATTCCTATATCTAAAGAGACAGTGTCTTCGTAATAGATTACAAAGTATAGTGAGCAAAAATTCAGACCTTATGCAGTCAATGGCATAAAATTCAAGACAGACTGAAATAAATGCTAACAACTGCAACAGACTGCTTGAAAAGAGATGGTTTTTTTTCAAGTTTTTTAGTTGTTTCTGCAGTCGGGTTCTTTGATCACTTGAATTTCATCAAGCTTTTCTCCTTTGACTAAAATAATATTATAAAAGAATCATAAATTCAAAGCATAAAAGGAGTCTGTGTCTAAAAGAAAGAGCAAAGTCAGCGAAATAATGACCTAATTTATTTTGCCAAGCAGTTGCAAGGGGAACTGAATATAAAACAGGTAGGTACATCTCGGCGATGCGCATTTAAAAGACTGGCTTCAACATTTAAAAGATATTTTGAGTATCATACATAATACAGGCTGAATTTAATTTGCTGCGCATTATTCGGGGGATTAAAGTAGTGACTGCCTTATTAGTCTAAGGGTCCTAAGCGCGACTGCTACTCTAGAGGTCTTGGGTTCGATTCCTACGTCGAGCAAAGTGTTATTGGGTTTTTTTCTATGAAATTCTCAGTAGCAGCTCAGAGTTAGGATTTGTGGATTAGGATTCGGATTAGTTATGACTCGCCCCCTATTACATGAGACTTAAAATATACCGGTGATCTGTGGGTGTACATTGTACATCTCTGCCTAACCCTTCGGGGAATACAGGCGTAATGGTATGTTTATGTTTGTTAAAGTAGTCGTGAATACAAACAGTTTTTACTTAAGGACCAACACTGGAATATGAAAACCCAATCAGTTGTTCCACATGATCAAAACGTATGGATCCATAGTTTTTTATTTTTCACTTTATAGGGTTGGTTGCATGATAAAACTTCGTATTCATGACTACTTTCACCCCCTAAAAGATGCGCAGTGAGTTAAAAGTCAGCCTGTATAAAACTGACGCGGCGTCTCCTATATAAATGTATTCGCCCCAAAAATTGGCAACTTTGTAAAATATCGCTTGGTTAACTTTAGGGTACCGATATGAATAACACTGGCTCGGGAATATATAAACCGCTTACCATGAAGACATCACCGGGCAGAAGGTCTGATCTAAGACGGCCTATATTCCTTGATCCTACTTGGAAGGTACGTTAGGGGTTATTAAGCGAGGCTACAAGATCAATAATGTATAACGTTCGATGGCGGCGAGCTAGTGTTGACCTTTTGAAAGTTCCGGTGAGGTCGCCCCGGTGGTTTGCAAGATGAGGGTATTAGGCATCCGCCCTTCTGTTTAATTAATGGAGGCTTGACCCCCGTCTAACTTTCTCTGCCTGTATTTAAGAGACCGTTATGTACGTAGGGATGAAATAGTTTCATTGTGTTTTTATGTCGGTTAACAGCAACTTAGTACGTAGGTATGTACTAGTTTACGTGCCTTCTTGGGTTACATTTTATTTAAAGTACATCGGATGAGCTGCCTTTTAATGTCACACGCAAACCATAAAAACGTACCCATATTAACGTTGATAGGGCACGAAATTTTTATTGAGCGCTTTCCTGCTTGCCAGGTAGTATTAACGATAGACTTAGCTTTATTAGAATAAAGGTATCTTTCCTTTGTGTTACTTAAGCTAAGCGAGCATAAGCTAACATACAAGAATGTTAGTCTTGATTAGAAGTAAAATCAGAACAGTAATCTAGTACGTATAAGCTTTAAATTCATTACAAAGTTAACCTATATTATGTTTACGAGTGTTAAAACACCAAGCAACTCGATTATGAATATTTATGTTAAAGCATGTGAGCTGATGAGCTACGCTCAGTAACAGTAAACAAAGTTTATGCATATGAAACGTCGTAAAGTCGTACGTCAAGACAGCGTCGCGACAATTTTCCTCGCTACATAAATTCGTCGAGTCTTTGAAAGTAGACAAGTTAATATGAGATTTCATATCGTACGGCGGAAACAACGGTGCGTCGAGCTCTGCGCTAATGAATAAATAACACGCTTGTATGTCTACACTCGCTGGATCTCCCACGAGCCTGCATAAACAGGCACTTTTTTTCTCTGAATCGTACAAATGTATAACGTTCGCAGTAAAAACAAGCCCCATGTTTTGCGGCAATTAAAAATTATATTTTTCCTGAAAAAGGCTACATACACAACGCCAATTTTGCCGTTGTTTAATTGGCATCAAGTAGCGCCTCTTATACAATTCGCCAACATTTTAGTATTGGTTGGATGAATAAAAGTGGGAAATCGGGTGTGCTGACAGAGTAAAAGGATAATTAAATTTGCGGGTGGTTAAGCGCGGTGTATCACGTATCGAGCTGTGTCAATAGGTGTGACACTCGATGGCGGTGCTCCCGTCAATTTGCCCGGGGTGCGGGGCCACGTTCGACGCGACACCGACCGGGGATGAGAGCCATTCACGTCACGTTCCCGGCTTCCAGCAATTTTTTAATTTTACGAATAACGACTATATTATTTTTATGGCTACGACCGTGGTCACACTGAGTGGTTTCTTAGTTCTCTTACCGTGTTTAAAATGGCTTACTTACTTTTTGATATGTATCTTTTATTGAAGAAATATTGAACAAATATGGTTCAAAGAACCAAAGTTGGGACGCTGAAGCTTGATGCTGTTTTGTTGGCGCTCTAATGAGATAAGATTGTAAATATTATCTATTAATAAATGACATAAACATAGGTAATTCTGGCGATTGGCACCTACCTAAGATTTTATTATCATTTCATTAATATTTTTGGTTTAATCAACAGGACAGGAAAGAGAGAAAGATATTAATAAGTAATTATCTTATGGTTTTGTTCATGGCAAAAAAAACCTTGTCTTAGTAACCTAATTCTGGTCACATAGCAACAGTAAAATAAAGCGTGAAAACCGGCGCTTTAACGACTTTTAAGCTAAACATGGATCCACAGGTCCTTCTCAGAATAAAACCAAATCACTTAAGCGCCATTTACTCGATTGGCAACGTTAATTCGAAAGCCAAAGCCTTTTAATTTACCGTGGCCAGCTCTGCACGCCAAGAATTACTTCTACCCAATGGTGAACTGGTATAGTCTTAATTGTATTTAAAAGATAATAAAAAGAACTTTGCCTTTTCACAATCCATTATCGCGTACAAAGTAAGATGAAACGGACGTTTTATGACTCGTCTCTTTAATGGTCTTTCAATGTTTAAAGCTCTGAGATAGGTACTTAGGTACAGGATTACTTTGTTACGTGTTTCAACCTGATTAATAATAGAAAAGTTTTCTCGTTACCCCTTTACTGATTTTCTGAACTCATTTTTACTTGTCCGACGAAAGGCCATCAGTAAGTCCAACCTGCTTCAGTACAAATAAAAGTTTCTGTATGTTTTTGAACTGGAAATAGAAATTGAATCGTAGATACTTACATTAACTTTCATGTACCCTATAAATACCGCGATTGATTCAGCTGGATTGTTGTATTCATTCTGCAAAAGTACTCTCCAAGAATGAATGAATATACAAATTGTTTGAAAGCCACAATTAGAAGCTCTGTTCCAACATTAAGTAAACATTATCTGAACGTTTCGTTTTATTTCTTGGAAGCAAGAAACACTCGTTCAGTTCTCAAGTGGTTGCGCCGTACAGCCCGCAAGTCACGTAGCTTCGCTGCAAGTAACGGAACTTGCAATTGTACTAGAAGGAGGTCCCGAGGCAGCTGCCTCCCCGGATGTTTGTGCAGAGGTCCCTCGAGGAGCTCCTCAGGAAATTTAAATACTTTAACTAGAATAGCTGGAAGGATTCTTAACACAAATGGAAACAAAAGAGTTTTAATTTATAGCTTGTTGGAAGAATGTTTAATTTTTAGTCTAGGTTGTGCTTGGTAGTGAGGCAGAAAGGCTATGTAGGTATACAATAAAAATAATACATTATTTGTATACCTAAATATTTTACGGGTCCATCAACAAAACTTATTTGGCAATGGAACCCCTATAAAGGAAGAAATAAATATTATTTTCCTATAATCATAAAAGCTAATTTCGTATGTCTTTGAACTTTGTTGCTTTAACTTTCGTGGCACACAAAGAACATGGAATAAACGTAAAGATAATTACTTCGCTGAGAGAGGGTCGCGAGGCATTTCCCTTAATTTTGCTGCACCTGTTTATAATAACCATACCACACAAAGCTTTGTTTTTTAAAGAAGATGTTAGACTTTTTGCTCTTTGCACAAAAATCTTCAGTATGGTAAAATTAAGATCGTTTTCATACTTATAGAAAATTGTTACATGTGACCAAAAGAGTTATGAATATAGATGTGGATGGAGGAAGAGGGTGGCCAAGGAAAAGATGGATTGATTGTGTGAAGAATGATGTGAAAGAGAAGGGAGTCAGTGATAGCATGACGGTTGACAGCACGGCATTTTTTTTTTATTATTTTCTTTTTTTTTTCTTCCGACAGCACTGCATGGAAGAAGAAAACGTGTTGCGCCAACCCCAAGTTACATGGGATAAGGGCAGGAAGATGATGAGAAATTATAACCTAAGAATATAAGAATGTTCTGTTAGTTAGATACAAATACCAAAACCAAATAGACAGGTATAAAAAACAGCAATTTTGCTTGTATTTGAAGTACACTTTAGAACAAAGATCAAATATTTAAACTCATGTCACACTCAAACCTTTCAAAGTAAGCAAAAACTGTCAAATTACATCTAGTACTTATTTTGGAACTAACCAATAGCGATCTGTAAGATATAGAAATCAAGCATTTATCATACATAACAATTGAATTGAACGACGATGTAACGAATAAAAAAATAAGAAATTAAATATTTAAATCAGATTGTAACGCCTTGATTCAGCATTGTTTCAAACATAAACGTAGAATAAAGGTTAATTAATAATTGTGAGCCAGACCGCGATAGACTACAATGAATAACACTATTAAAAATAACAAGAAGTTTTTCTTAAATAGTTGGTAAACTTATCAGACAGTAGAGTAAAGAAAAGTGTCTAGACGATAAATAAATTACATATTGTGTTGATTGATACATTGTTCGCCATTCAACGAGAGAATTTGGATAGATGGATAGAATATTTTTTGTGATTATACCATAATTTATTGCAATACGGCTCATAATACAAAGCAACGCATAAAAACAATACTGTAATTGTTGGTAAATACTTTATTGAGACTGGCACAAGAGGCTTGAAATTGGTACAGTCAAAAAGAAAACAGCTTAGCAGTAGGTGAGGTCTGGCTGTGAATGATAATGGTAGTACGCTCCCGGACTCATAAATCGTGCCGCCATTCATTTCCGTTGGTTGGTAGAGAGGCCTAACACATAAAAATAAGAAAGTGAAACAAGAAAAAAAATGAAGTATTTCACAAAAAAAATTGAAAGTCAAAGTCTAATCAATTATTTTAATTATAGACTACTAAAAGGCACTTTTTTAACGTCATTTAAAAGAAAAAGAAATTGAATCTATAGTTGAATATCATTCGAAAAAAAAACAAATTCGAATTCACGATTATTATAACGTAACGTATTATGAGTCCGGGTGTGTTATGTACATGTATAATATGCTGTAAAAGATGACTCAATATTATTGTTTTGATAATACAAAAATCTAACGCATTATAATTTATAACAATACAAGTTGTAAAGCGGTGCATTGTACATTTGAACAAGTTACATAAGTATAACTCAGACACGTATTCGAATAATTCATTTTAATGGCCACCTCGAGGATAGTGGAAGAGATATACGTCGCCTTAGTATTAAATATTTTATCCTTTATGTATTCAGATACTTTTGTTTGCCATAAGAACAAGATGGTAAAATAGTTTCGGGAATGGATGGAGCAAATATAAATACTTATAAATGTAACAGTAACACATAAGCTGAAGAAGTAATGGCAATTCTTTCTACTAATATTCTTCTTTTATTCTAATAAGTTTGTGGTTTTTATAGAGATCTAGCTTTTGCCCGCGGCTTCGTCCGCGTGGATTAATAGTTCCCTTTCCCGGAGGATTTCCGGGATGAAAACTATCCTATGTCCTTTCTCGGGTCCCAGACTATATCACCAGGTACCAAATTTCATTGAAATCGGTTCAGTGGTTTAGGCGTGAAGAAGAGACAGACAGACAAGAGTTACTTTCGCATTTATAATATTAGTAGGGATAGTAATCGAAAACTAATAAAACTAAACCAATTCATCGCATATTGACTCAACCTTACTATTATTGTAAATTCAAAAGTTTGAACTTATGTACGTATGTTTGTTTGTAACTCAACCACGACAGAACGGCTGAACGGATCTGGATGAAATTTGGCACAGAGATAGGTTATAATCTGGAATAGCACATAGGCTACTTTTTATCACGAAAAAAGTACAGTTTCCATGGGATAATAAATATGTATTACCTTTAAAATTATCTTGAAGAAGAGGGCGAGACCTAGTATTTTAATTATGGAAACCTCTTCACAACCTTGTAAAATATTATATTAACTTAGTAGTGAACGACACTTCGTTAATATTTAAATTTCGGGAGTCCTTTCTCGGAAACCTTCTTTCTGAAACTAGGTACAGATTTACAAGTGATGAGATTAATATAGACATGTTAAAGCGAATAATTTTGTGAGTAGTAAAAAATACTTAATAATTAACTCCATTTGAGATCTCCGAAAATTCGAACCAGCACCATCTTCATTGTTTCTGACTACCTTCTGATGTCATAGGCTTGAAATTAGGTACATATTTTTTTTAAGTGTTGTGATATAACATTATCAAATCGATTGAGATAGAACAAGTTTTATGATATCTCGCGCACATAAGCGACGTTCACCATCTGGGTCATTAATATCTCCTTTTTCTTAATATCACACGTGTATGTAGAGGCCTTAGCTGGTCAGGGTGCGCTGGAGTCTGTAACGTACCTACATATCGACACAAATTTGAGAGGCAGAAACAATAGCCGTTTGTCCCCGATGGACTGGATTTAACGAGCTATCACTTATACCCTTGGAAGTTTGTGATAAATTTGTTATTGGAGCTGCAGATGGTCTATATGTATTTTCATGGAGCGCCACTCATGAAAGATATTCAAACCCCCGTGTTTAACAAAAGCGAAATTAGTTAGTGAATAAGATTTCAGTCTTCCGTTTTTGGTTCCTGTTTGCCGATACACAAACCAACAGCTTTTATCAAGTTCGCAACTAGTTGTACAAGTATCTGAACAGTAAATCAAAGCTCTAATCGTGTACACGGTATTCTGAGTAATCTGCTTGTTGATCGGGAGTTACGAGTGCGACGACAGTGTCGTGGTCACAATATGTTGACCAGCGGCTTTACGGCCACCGATACAGCCTCGCTGATTGGAATATCGATTAAGGGTGGTACAAGCGTGGTTCTGGGTATAGGCCTTGTTTGCTTTCTATTGGACAGGTAATAAACAGGGTTTTGTTGGTAAAATGTAAACAGTTCAAATTTAATTACTTGCCTGAATTTAAAAAACCTCCTTATTTTGTATTGCGGTAATTACAATGATGTGAGAAGCGTAAGGTATATCTTAGGTACAATTCGATAAACCGAACTCAGTTGTGTTATCTCAAAATATCTTTTTTATTATATCTTACTACGCTTCCTACAACTTTCTGCTATTATTATAAATGCGAATGTTTATGAGAATGGATGTATAGATGGATGGACGCGCTGACCTCTTTCACGCATAAATGGCTGATCGGAATTAGCTGAGATTTGGCACACATATAGATATTGATCTAGTTGAATACAGGAATTTTTATCCCATTTTTATGTTCCCCAGGAATAATTTAGGACTTTGCCTTTATGCATTAAGCAGAAGCTAGTAAAAAATATAAAAAAGAATCATCAAAATGTATTACCAAAAATTCCTAAATACCCAAGTGTGAGTAGGTAGATATTTTAAACGAATTAGGGCACAACCTTACTTGGCACGTCATGAGGCGGCACTATTTCTACAGTTGAACGAATAAGCTATGGCCGAACGTAGCTCTGGTATTGAGCCTGGGTGGTTCGGTGTCTACAAGATAAATGTAGGCTCGAAAACAAATGTGGGAACTTATTGTACACTATTACGTGTGTGTACAACCTAAATGGATATTGCGAACAGTTTTACCCGGTTGAAATGGAATTACTTGACATGTGGCTGGTGCGCATCTGTTGAAGCCTCTTGTTTTTATTTCCATCACAATTTATGCTAAACATCTGATATATTTGGGTTCAAACGATCCGCCCAGAGGCATTTGTATGTAAACCAGGACAACATCTGTCGTGACTTTCAGTTGACCTTACTTACCCTTTTGATTTATACATAAATGTTTTGTATTAGTTTTAGTGAAAGGCGAAAACTTCGGTTGAAACTTCACCTGGGTCTGCAATAACCTGAAAATTTCCTCTTGGTCTTGGAAAACATTTGTTCAGGAATTACTCCAAAGCAAATCTCCAGAGCTCTTAATGATCATTCGGTGGGAAATCTTTCTTTGATCAGAGTACGTGCGAAAAATTAAACACGTGTGGCACGTCTCACCTCGCAGTATATTTCATGTAGGTATTTCGCGCCATTTCCTTGATCCGACTTTATAAAGAGGAATATCGTAACACTTTGTGCGTTCTTGAGTAAAGTACCTACGTAAAATTAATTTTGAACTATATGCCGGGTATTAAAATAACTTTTGGAGAAGGTGCAACTTTAGAACAAGTTTTAATAGCTAATTTGCAGTTTACTGATATATTATGAAAAGATAATGATATTGCGTGGGTAGTAACGAGGGTACTTATAAATGGTTTGAAAAAAAATTAAGTAGATAAGTTCTCTTGATAAATTTCAAAGAAAATTCGATTTAGTAAATAAAGTGATTTACGCACGAATACCTAAGTCTAGACTCTTTAGAAGGCTCTAGAAAACAGAAATGTTTTTAAAATCACAATGTTAATCTAGTTGAGTATCTACCTATTTAATTCATTTTTTTTTTGCTCCACTCTAGGAATTTCTCCTATATCGTGGGTGCGTTTACAAACATATAAACCCACATACACAAACAGCCAGACCCGGTACAACTATCTGTAAATCATACAATATTTTTTTAAATTAAATTGTACCATTTAAAACTTTAAGATAAGAAGATATTGTTAACAGATCGTTTTGACATTAGCATATTTTTTTATGGAATGCATGTAATTGTACAACATAATGTAATACGTTTTTTTAAAAGAGTATGTATGGAGTTTCTTGCCCGTTCTTCTCCATACGAAACTACCTTTTGGAATGGGCAACTAGATTCATTAGTTTTAATTATTTTGACGTTCAAAAGTGCCTTTTAACGGTTTAATTGAAATAAATAATTTGACTTTGACTTTGACTTTGAAGAGAAGGGAGATAAGAGAATTATTTAAAAATAAACCCTAAACTATCGAAATAGGTACCTTCAAACCTATAATAAGTTATTTGAAAAGCCTCTATATCTTGACACGAAGTAGAAACATCTGAAACCGGCCAATCATGTAACGTGTTACAGTTGGCCGACGTTATCGGGATTGAAGACAGCTATGCGACCTGAAATTTCAGTCTCGAGCCAAAGTTTACGAATTCGTAGTATTGCATCAATGGGAGGATATACTTGAAACGTTCAAGCTGTATTTTCAGCAAGAACGCTGCAACTAGAGTGAGAATTAATTTCTGTTGGGGTAAAATTTCGTTTCTCGGTAGCAGCTCGGAGTTAAGATTTAATTGTACCCGGTTAACGGCAATAGACTCGCCTCCTATTACATGGGACCTAAAACTACTGGCGGACTGTTGGTGTACATTGGTACAGCTCTGCCTAGCCCGGGAACAGGCGTGATGGTATGTATTAGTGTGGGGCAACGTTTTATTTTTACAAAAGAAAAGAAAGATGTACGTGTAAAATTTCGTCGTCATCTTTTTCGCCTAAAAACGTCCATTACATTAAGAATTGCCGCAACGACGAGTTCCGAAAATAAACATGACCTGAATGAACCGAAACTCCTAATCCGAATTGCGAAAATCTCAGCCGCGAAAAGTTTGTAACTTGTTAATTAAAATCTAAAGATTTCTCTTAGAATTCAGTCATTATTCCGTTTGGACCCAGGTAAATGGGCCTTGACTTACGTCATCACTGTGAAGTAATTTGTAGATGTTCTACAAAAAACTAATTTAAAATTTCCATTTTTCTTGAAGAAATTCAAGTTTATCCTCAGTTTAAAACAATCCTTAATCCAGGATTAAAGGGATTAGGTTCTTTCCTTAAATAGCAAGGAAATTATAAAACTTCTGAAGAGTCGATGAAAGCTGTATTTTTAATGACATGCGCATAGAATTGTTTCTACAATCCTACTGTACTGTATTGCAAGTCTACATGTCAAGTATTGCCGCTGCCGGTGTATATGTCGTAGGATAATTTGATACTTCGAATCTTCGCGGAAATCCTAGGGGTTTTGCGAAAACGCGGATAATTAGACATAGGCGAAAAATTATCAAATCTTACTGGACAAAGTCAGGATTTTTGCGAAAATACTCGTTATTATAGCAATATTGCGAAACGAAACGCTGGCTGTTATGAAATAAGAACGCTGATTGGTCGGTCAGCGCGTTCAATAAGAGATCGTCTCTGATTGGTTGACGTCTTAAATGTCAATCATTTGTTGCCGCACGTTATTTGTTTACGCTTCATAACTCTATGATACAATACTTGAAGTTAATCATCGGCAAACTAGGAACCAATTAGAAGTCAGCCAGCAAAATTGTAGCCAATCAGTGTTGAGCACATCAAATCTTACTATAGTAACGAGTATTTTCGCAAAAATCCTGACTTTGTCCAGTAAGATTCGATAATTTTTCGCCTATGTCTAATTATCCGCGTTTTCGCAAAACCCCTAGGATTTCCGCGAAGATTCGAAGTATCAAATTATCCTACGACATATACATCCTGTGTCGAAATGGGATACCAAAAATAACATGAAAAAAAAAATACAATTGGTGAGCTTCTACGGTACCTATTCATAGTCACCATAACTGATACAATCATATCAGACATCGAATTTGCTATTTTACAATTAGGTATATACTTTCACAGTTTTCGCAATTGTGATGATCAAGGCTCCTGCCTTCTTTGCAAAAGCCTTTAGCCTTGCAATTGGACAATAAGCTAGCATTATTTTGCCAACCGCCTTCGCGTCTATTTCTGTAGATACCTACGTATGTATATTGAGCAAGTAAAAACAAAGTAATATATGTCAATATCGTTTTTATTTCCTACGTAAAATTCATCCTGTATTTGTCAATTTTAGGCTTAGCGCAGAAGCGGTTAGTCGGTTAGCAACAAAACCCGCCCAATCTCCAAGTTTACGATACGAACCCAATCCGAGCGTGCCAGAACAGCTTTCGGTTCGCCTAAAATACTGTGACACTTTCCTAATTATTGGTTCGCATACCTATGTACGAAATAGTTAAGTTGTAGCTTTGTAGACTTACTATCATTATTGTCTTATTCATAAGAATAATGGAAGTCATAACTGTTAATGAAGAAAAGTATTTTAAACATGCTTATCAATCTATTCTCTTTTACTATTTTATAAATTATTTATATTTTAAATTCTATGTTTTAACTAAGATTTTTAGTTAGTTTACCTTATATTAGATCTTATTTACTATCCCTAAATAAACACCAAGCTGCAGCAGAGCGCCATCTAGTAATAGCGAAACGTAAAATCGAGTTGAATAAGGAAGCCTGGCGAAAATTGAATGTCGAAAGCAAATATTCTGATTCGCCGGGACGCTTAGACACTGCCATCTAGCGTTTAAATGTAGAACTGAGAATAAACAGCACAGTGTAACAATTTCAGTTCCAGTTGAATCCTGAAACATTGTTATTACAGAAAGGGATGACTGCAAGGTGTATAGAGCAAATAACAGAGGTCGCCAATAACGGTAAAACAATATTATGCTTTAGTTTTTTAGTGCAGAAATACTGAACCTAGTTTGTGTCGCTATAAGTTAACCCGAATAACTCATTTTAAGATTTACTGTTAATTAACGATGATTATCTACTTTAATGCTTTCGATAATGGAGTTGCATGAAAACACTCTCATAATGTTGTTATCTAAATCTTCTCATCAACGCTAAATGAATTTGCACAGCTAAATATTGGATTACCTACAATGAAATGAACCAATGTAATATCTTACGATATTACTTACAGATTATATCGTGTGATGCATACAAATTGCGAGCAGCGTTAATTTTAGCCCTGCAGTTAGGTATTAGAGCCAGTAGAATAGCATTCGAAACAATTATAGTCAGGGCATTCGTTCCCGCATAGACATTTAGGTCAAGAAGTGGCATCGTTTCTTGTGGAGATTCACTAAATTGGTTTTATACGAGTCAATAACAGGAAGTTTACTTAGATGCTGTGTTAGTTTGTGATTAATGATGCTAATGTCAAAGTTATTGCTGAGATGGCTTACTACAACATTCTGTTCACTTTACGCTCTTGGAGATAAAACTATTGGTATGTTTTGTTACTTATTACTTAAGATGTCTCATCGTTAAAAAGTAATCCCTGTGGTGTCTGTCTGTCAGCAATTTTTTAACCAGTTTAAAATTTTCTTGACGTTTTTTTATCTCGATTTATTTTGTCTGCACTTTAAAAATGTACAATTTTGTTTTACCGAAATAGGTGCCATTTTCGATGATGGAACACTTTTATTAGAAGCAGCGTTCAACATTGCACTTACTGTGGCATCCGAAGACCAAGAAAATCCATTTACAGCCAGTGTTATAAGAACGTCTCCCGGAGACATATTAGAAGCAGAAAGTGCTATATGCACGCTTTTAGAGGTAATGCTCCTGTTACAAACTAAACTGTTAACAAAGTTACTTATTATAAGAGATAAAGCTGTTGAAAATATAAATTTTCAGAGTAATGTGTTCGGAGTATTAGGTCCGACTAGAAAAGGTTCACTACAGCATATTCAGTCTATAGCAGACTTCCTTGAGATACCTCACATTATCACAGATCCGATAGAAACACAAAATCGTAGCTGGTCTGTTGTGAATTTATTTCCACATCATTTGGCTTATTCACAGGTATTTACTATATTTTTTGTTGTTTTTATGTTATTTTCTTTTATTTGCACTTTTTTACAAAATTGTATTCCCTTTTTATAGATATTTGTCGACCTAATAGAATTAAAAGGGTGGACGGATTTTACTATCATTTATGAAGGAGCCGAACTTTTACCCTTTTTCGATAATATCTTGTCAATGCAAGACCTAGATACGGGTGAAAAAATTCGAATAAATATTGTCCAATTACCAGATGGTGACGATTTTAGGTAAGTTTAAGTATTCATTTAGTTTGTATTTTAATGATTTATTATGTATAGCGTTTTTTTTTCCTAGGTCTCAATTAAAATTTATAAAAAAATCGGGCTCTATGAAGTACGTTATAAACTGCCGTAGAGAAACGTTGCCAATATTACTAGAACAAGCACAACAAGTTGGAATAATGTCTGATGATCACAGCTATTTGATAATGAATCCAGACTTTCAAACAATAGATATAGACCCATACAAACATGGTGGCTCTAGTATAACAGGTAAACTTTTATGTCAGATTAAAAATTGGAAATAAGAGAATGAAGTCTCATTCTTTTAGTCATATTACATTTTTGAAAGACGTAAACATGTTGACTTGTTTGTAAAATGACATTGTTTTTCATGTTCAGGAATTCGCATGTTCGATCCCAGCTTAGAGCTCATTCAAAACTTTATCACATCTTTAAATGAGAAAGTAGCCGAGTTATCTGACAACAAAATAGAAAATGCGATAGCAGAGAACGGTTTAACTCTAGATTTAGCTTTGGTATACGATGCTGTTACTTTATTTGTTTCAACCTTAAATACTATGGAACTTGAAGAGGGGTCTAATGTGACTTGTGACGACGAAGAGAGCTGGGCTTTCGGTTCTACTATCGTAAATTATGTTAGAACAGTGAGTAATTTTTGATAGTACCTATTTATGTATAAACTTAAATTGCTTTTTCTTTTCTACTACCCGTAGTAAGTATGTGCTCAATTTCAGATGGAAGTTGATGGCTTAACAGGCATCATAAAATTCGATGAAGACGGTTTCCGTTCGGAAGTTGAAATAGATGTACTTGAAGTTATGACCTATGGTTTAGATAAGGTACAAAATTGACAAATTGTGAAATTGAAACTAGTTTAGCGTGTAGGTAAATTAATATAAAGGGTTTATAATTTTTCTTAGGTGGGAACATGGACATTAGAAGATGGTTTTGTTGAAACTAAAGTTGAAGTACCACCAGCGGAACAAGAGGGATCTGAATCAATGAAGGGCAAACATTTCATTGTTATTACAGCGTTGGTAATGATTCACGATATACCAGTTATTAAATTATGCTTGTACTTATTATGATGGCAACAAATTAAAGCTATGTTTATTTATTGTAGAGTGCTCCATATGGTATGCTTAAAGAATCTTCAGTAAAGCTTGAAGGCAATGATCGATACGAAGGCTTCGGCATTGAAGTAATTGAAGAGTTGGCAAAAATGAATGAATTCAATTATACATTCGATATTCAAGAGGATGGTGTATATGGCTCGTACGATAAGAAATCTAAAACATGGAATGGCATGATGGAGAAAATTATGGACGGTGTAACTATCATTTGCCTTATTTTGGAACAATTTCACGAAATATGTGACAAGTTTTTATCTGGTATTATGTGTTTAAATTTACGACAGCCTAACTTTTTGATACTTTGGTTAAGTGTGTTGTCAAAATCCTTCTATGTTGTAGAGAGCAGATTTCGCTATTACGGACTTGACAATAACAGCAGATCGGCAGAGAGCAGTTGATTTCACCAGCCCCTTTATGAACTTAGGTATAACTATATTGTATAAGAAACCAACGAAAGAACCGCCGAACCTCTTCTCCTTCATATCACCATTTTCAATGGGAGTAAGTTTACATTTACACAAATCTTTAAAAATATATCATTTTGCTTTTATTTATAATGATTATTTCTACTTTGCAGGTCTGGGGGTGGCTGGCAGGAGCGTTTGTTAGCGTGTCGTGTCTTTTATTTATTTTAGGACGGCTAGCACCAGAGGAATGGCAAAATCCCTACCCATGTATTGAAGAACCAGAAACGCTGGATAATCAGTTTACCTTGGCTAACTCTTTTTGGTTTACTTTGGGAAGTGTACTTACCCAAGGATCGGAAATTGCACCAATGTCAGTTCCTAGTTTTATTTTCTTTCTTACTGTTTTGTTCTAAAATGTATCTATATTGTCATTAACTGTCCTGTTGGTCTCGTGGTGGCAAACACGACTGTTGAGCGTGGGCTCCTGGGTTCAATTCCCAGGTCGGGCAAAAAGTGTTTGGAAGTTGGTGGTATGACACACCACCGTAAAACACTTAAAACCGTTGGCCTTTCGCTCGATCTGTCCCTGATTAAGTTGGATTGCCGTCTCATCGGATTATGAGAGTTAAGGAACAGAGTGCACCTGTGTTATACATAACACACTATAATATCTCCTGCGTACTTGGCTAGTCTGCATGAAGATTAGCCGCCGTGTCTGGAATACATTACATTTTCACATATTGATATTATTTTACCGTTTCAGTGCTGTATCAACTCGAATGGCTGGTAGTATGTGGTGGTTCTTCACGTTGATCATGGTGTCATCGTACACTGCCAACCTGGCTGCTTTCCTCACCGTTGAATCTAAGTTTTATGCTATTAAGAGTGTAAACGATCTTGCTAACAATCCGTATGGAATGACTTACGGAGCTAAGAACGCTGGTGCTACCTTCAGTTTCTTCAAGGTAATAGAAATGCTCTATCTATGCTAATATGAAAGAAAGATTTTTATTGTTTGTTTGTTTAAATAATTACAGCCGCATAGACCGATCTTCCGGGTTAAGCCACGCTTGCCGAGGTTGGTCTGTGGATGGGTGACCATTTACTATAGCGAGTTTCCTCCGTGCCTCGGAAAGCACGTAAAGCCGTTGGTTCCGGCTGTCATTTGTAGATCTTTGACAGTGGTTACTGTTAGTCAGAAGCCCGAAAGTCTGACAACCAGTCTTACCAAGAGTATCGTATTACCCATTACTGGGTTGTGGAGGTCTGATAGGCAGTCGCTCCATGTAAAATACTGATATTCAACTGCATCCGGTTCGACTGGAAGCCGACCCCAACATAGTTGGGAAAAGGCTAGGCAGATGATGTTTGTTTGTATTGAATATATAGGCTCCGACGCTACTGAACTGAATTTAAACATTTCTTCACCAATAAATAGCTACATTTTTTCGAGTAATATAGACCCACACACGGGTGCGGAGCAGACAAAACACGTAAACGAAATCGCGGGCAGTTCACTCATAAATAATAAATTGAGTAGGGAGTTAAATATTCTGGAATGATAGAGATTGCAACTATATTTTATTTTGTTTTTAGGAATCGGATAATTTACTGTATCAAAAAATGTATCGATATATGGAGGATCATCCAGAGCATCAACCAATTAACAATGATATAGGATTGGAGAGGTAAGTTCATACATAAATATTCTAATGAAAGCTAAACATGGATCTACGAGACTACGTTCATAATTATTAGGTCTATGATTGCAGCCTAAGACAAAAAATCGGCACTTTAGCCATTGTCACCAAACATTCGGAGAGGCCACTAAGGGCCGATGCCTGCCGGGGCTGCGGGTTGTTCGAAAGAGATACCGCGTCCCCGAAACGCAAAGGGCACATGAAGGAACATAGATGGGTTTTAGTCAGTAAAAGTCTGACACTCTCTCCCGCACCGCCTTGGGCGGGGGAAGTCATTGGATGATATCCCATCATTAAAAAAAAATAAAGCCATTGACGTGGTTATGTTCAACACTGTAAGTCCCATAAACATATATTTTTGAAACGTACTATTTTCTTTCAGAGTAAAATCTGATAAAGAAAACTATGCGTTTTTGATGGAATCAACATCGATCGAATACATGGTCGAAAGGAACTGCGATGTCGCTCAAGTTGGAGGGCTATTAGACAGTAAGGGTTACGGAATTGCGATGAAAAAAAGTAAGACATACAGCTTCATTTTGCTTGCTTTTTTAACCACCTATCGATGTTATAATGGAACTACCTAGTTCTACTGTCACGATAAACGTCATCAATCTCTAAGGCCCCTAGCATACGGCGTATTTTAAACGCGCTTCGTCTGCGCGTTTCAAATACGCCGTGTGCTAAGGGCCTTAGTATAGGGAGAAGACTTTGAACCCAACTCCAACTCCACTCCGACTGTAATAGTCTCATCTTTTTCCCGTTGTTCCCTTCCCACACTTACTCCAGAGATCCTGGCAGCGTATTCGCGACTGGAGATATAGCTACCTCAATAAATTAGCTATTTTGATTTTTATGTAATCTACTAATGAAATGTAAACAGTGTATATGTCGCAGGTTAAATAATAAAATCGGGTTTTTGATCAAGAACCGGCCGAGATGACAAAATCATTACTTAACTTTATCATAAATCTGACAATATATGTTTTTTTTTATCAAAACCCTGTATTCTAGGTTTAACTATAGCATGTCTAGAAAAGACCTTTTAGGTGTCCATAAATCTTTACGTTTTTATTAATTATGTTCATGATTATGTACCAATCATATGTTCTTTTACATTGAGGAATAACTGTTTACTGTACAGATTCGCCCTATCGACAACCAATGAGTGAGTCTATACTACAACTGCAAGAAGAAGGTAAACTTACGAGAATGAAAGATAAATGGTGGAAAGAAAAAAGAGGCGGTGGTGCGTGTGCGGTACGCCTCAGCTGTTTTTTTGAATACATTTATGATTTATTTTTGTCAGAAGTAACAAGTTGTGAATAAGGCTCCACTGACGTGCTATATTTTAATGAGGAATAGTATTTTCTTTTTCCAAGCAACGAGTCTTTCAAACATATCATAATAACCTCGCGTTTATCAAAAACATTGCTTTCTGAAGAAGTTTTGGTAAAATGTTGATAAAATAATAAACATATCAAATCCTAAATTCCTTAATTGGGGTGTACATTGGTATACCTGTGCCTAACCCTGTGGGGAATACAGCGTGATGGTATGTTTGTACATCAAACCCTTTGACGTTGAAGATATTATCGCTGGTAATCTCCGAACCATTAACAAAGTTCTATCGATCAGGATGACGACGCAGGCGGCGGAGAGGCACAGCCTTTGGTGCTCGCGAACGTGGGAGGCGTGTTCATTGTCCTCGCGGCGGGCTCGGGCATGGCCGTCGTCTGCGCTTTCATTGAGATGGTGTTCGACGTATGGATGATATCCCGCAAGATGAAGGTACTACATGCCATTAATATTCATTACTTTGTGACTTTTAAATGGTTTTACGTGCCTGAGCGTGCTCCCAAGTCAGTGAGATAAATGAAGGGGTAAGGATGGTGTGGAGAATAAAATGGATTTAGTGGCATGTTTTATATAAATATTCCTTTATTAAAATATTAGTTAGGCTATAATTATCATCGTAAGCTTTGAAAAAGGAAACATAACCAAGGCTTTTAGCCGTTTCATACCGTTTGTAATTCTCAAGTGTTCTTTATAAACCTTTGTCCTTCGTTATACCCTATAAAATTGTGTGATTGCGACAACAATTATGTAAATATGAATTTTTATTTGAATTTTGTGTTCTTTCGTTTTACCAGAATTGCATGTTCCAGTGTGACCCCTCACCAAAATATAGTCGCTTCGTGTCATTCTCCGTAGTTCCTTTGGTTACCATTGGTAAGTAATCCCCGTATACCAGGGTTTCTTAAAGTGGGGTCCACGGACCCCTTAGGGGTCCGTAGCATGTGTATCAGGGGTCCGCAGTAGGTCAGTTTGTAGAGTGTAAACATATTAAGAAATTGTATAGTAAACTCGACGAGACGCATTGTCGTTGTTGAGTGGCGAATTCAATACGTAATCACAGACAATTTAATATTCTGATTGAAGCCAAACAGCAGCACCCTTCTCATTAGTATTATTTCATTAGTTTTAGTAGTACTTAAGTACCAAATAAAGATTTTTATTAATACAAATAAGTTTTTTTTTTTCATTTCCAAATATTTTTTGACAGGGTTCTGTAAAAATTTTTAAATTGTGAAAGTGGTCCGTGACTACAAAAAGTTTAAGAAACCCTGCCGTATACGATCCATTCTGACATCTAATGGTCGTACATAAATGTAGTAGTTTTGTGCCTAGGTATTATAGACATCGGTTATTTATTTGTTAAATTAAATACACTACTTTTTTTTAAGTCACCTAAACCAATTACAGGTGCCGTTCAGAGAAGAATTGATAGCTGAAATGAAATTCATACTAAGCTTCAGTGGAGATACCAAGCCGGTTCGCCACAGAGAATCTACTGGCAGTGGTTCAGGCGAATCCAAGGGAGCTGATGAGAAGAACGAAGAAGACGCGGAAGGTCTTGATGATGGCGAGAGACTTGACCCATCACCAACCCCACGCTCGGAGAAGTCCGGCCATTCTCGTCATACTTTGCAGTTGAGCAGAAGACAAAGCAATGCGGTTCAGATGGCTAAACAGCGAAAATATAGCGCGAGAAGTATTTTTTAAATAAATGCTGATACAATTTATTTTTAGTTTTTGTGATAGTAGGTACGAAGTAGTAACTCCCCTACGTAAGAGAAAGTAAGCTGTTTTATTTTTGCGTAACAATAAAGCCCTATCAAACCTTCCAATATTTATTATCTCTATAGGGAATTATTGCTAATTATGAACCTAAACATTTTAATAATTTTGATCAGTATCTTAAGTACTTTCGAGTACTAACGAAAGTATACCTATTTAAGAAAATCTACCCATATAATAATTTCAGAGACTAATGTGTCCAACTTTAAAATAGTGTGCTTTATGTTTATGTGCTGCAAGCACATTTATTTTTATGCTTCACGTATTAAATTGTCAATTTAATACACGTTAGTTATTCTCCTTTTTCTTTAACCGCGTCTCAAAATTACCAAACCTATTTAATGCAAACATGTTTTCATTTACCCATTTTCGCAATAAATGAGTTTGAATTTGAATTTGAATAAAAAAAAAAAAATCTTTTTCCTTAAACTATAGTACGTCAAGTGGTTAATTAGTACATGGTTTGAGAAATGCGCGCTGTTCGTCCTTGTAATATGTCGAGCGTGAGGAGGGTACGGTAATGAAAGACCTTGATTGAGGAGCCGGCGCTCCTTGAGGTCATTCCTTATATTTCAGAACTGTTGACAACTGCCTTGAATGAAAGAATGCTAAGGTTGATGCTTTTTTGTCATTTAATTCGGACTTTTCTGTCTGTGGAGAATTTAGTGCAATAAACAGAAATAAACTACATTCCACCTAATATGTTCGACATGTTCGTGCAACTCATGTTTTGCAAGATAATCGCCATGTATTTAGGATTATAATATTGAAAAGTTCAAATACCTACAGAGAAGAACATTTTCTGTTTCAAAATTATAAACTCCAAGAAAAACTGACTTCAAATATAGAATCCCAAATTAGTTTTTACCTGTTTAAAAAAGAAGGAGGTTCCCAATTTAACCCGTGGATTTTTTTATGCCATTGGTTGGCAAACAAGCCCACGGCCCACCTGATGTTAACTAGTTACTGCTACCATTAGACATCTGCAATACCAAAGGCCTTAGAAATGCGTTGCCATCCCAGAGACAAAGTACTATCTCGTATTATAGGAATTGACTCGCTAACAAATTGTAAATTAAACCCAAGATCATGTTTCCCTATAATAACTTACGTAGATCGCAATAACTACGTGTAAACTTATAAGTTGGTGTCGGACAATTTGTTAAGCTAATGGAACCGCAGTGAAAGATAGTGGTCACAGAGGTCGGTGTCCATTTCGCGCTGGACACTGAAATAATGGCCTTATGTATCAAAACTATGTACTTAGAAGAGTTACTGTTGCGAAGAAGATATTTTTGAAAATTCTCGTAATCTTACTGCTTCGTTAGCCTAGTGGTCCGAAGCGCGATTGCCACGCTAGAGGTCTTAGGTTCGATTCCCAGGTCGAGCAAAAAGTGTTATTGGGTTTTTATGTGAAATTCTCAGTAGCAGCTCGGAGTTAGGATTTGTGCCCGGTTATGGCAATATACCAGCGAACTGTGGGTGTACATTGGTACACCTCTGGTTAACCCTTCGGGGAATACAGACATGATGTTATGTGTCGTAAACTAGTCCACCACTTCAGCATGAAAATACTTTCTGCCAAAAAAGATTAGCTAGACAACATCTTGGCTCCGGATGGCTCTTTTAATAAAGCCCTTATTATGCCGTTTTATAAAGGCGATTTTTCCATGTGGAATTCAAGGGCTTACGGCGACTATTAATCCTTTTGCAATGGTTGTAGTCTAGTCCATCGCGACTTCGTGCCGACGAGAAGGAAACGTCTAAAATGTAACGGTCAAAAAAATGGGCCAATAAAAATATATTACCGGATCTGAAACCAATAACATTTTGTATAATTTTTTTGAGAAAAATAGATTCTTTCGGAAACACATTATCATTTATTTACCTATTTCAACTTTATACGACATAAAAGTATAAAGACGTACTTAATGCCTTATGCATTCTCTGCAATTAATGATAGTTTATTGAACATGATTAACAGTATTTTATTTCTCTCTTTTTCATTTAAAATTGTCACTAGACTATCTCATTTCAGTAGATTGCTTATGATCATTTCAGTATTTTTTCTTTTATTGCTTTAAACTGTATTATTTATACCATTATATTTTCATTCCTACTCTCTTTTCACCTCGTTCTCTAAATCAAAATAGTAACAACGAGGACTATAAACAGTTTCAGTTTTTTTCGGTCATTACTTGATTATTTAGCTTATTTGAAAAGAGTAGCCATTAGATCAAGGTCACGAAATGTCGCCTTCGGATATAATGGACGCATTACGCGGCGCCTATTTTTATCCCACTTGACATAATCATAAACATTCCCTAAGGCAATGACAAATGTGGAGAAAACAAGTCGTTAAGTAGCTGCCGGAAAAGATTATGTTTTGAAACCACTTTTGGAGATGCCAAGAATAAAACAACGTTAAATATTTTTAAACAACATTTACCATAACAATGTTCATAATTAGTTAATAATAAAATATAAATATTAAAAGGTAATGACTTCATCTTACAACAAACAAAAGTTTCGTGTTAAAATTCAACTATGTGACTCACTCAACACGAGCTCTGCAGTCCTTCTGAATTAATTTCACCGAGGTAAAACTTTTGTCCAGCAGTTTGTGCCTCCGATTTGGGATGACTACAGCATTTACAAGTAGTACCTAATTAGTAGACCATCAGACGACTCCGTTCTAAATAGTTAATACTAACAGTCCACAGAGACACTTCATTATTATCATATCAGCCGCAGGACGTCCACTGATGGACCCTAGGCCTCCTCCAAATATTTCCAAAAGGACCGGTTAGAAGCGGCCTGCATCCAGCGTATTCCTGCGGTCTTAATCAGGTCGTCAGTCTACTAAGAAGGGTCTGTGTTAGGATAACCTGCACCAGGTATTTACGATCGGAAGGAATGCAGAGCCCTAACCTTACCCGCTACATTAGTACCTATCAATTTAGCTATAAGATCGTCGTTTAGCAAACGCGACACTGAGACTACGCGACGAATGCCTGGAGCTATGCGAGTGTTGTGTCCGATGCGTGTCAGTAGATCGGATAGAGTGAAGAGAGCGTACTTCGTCCTTCCCTTCTGCCTTGGCGAGAGCTTCGAAGCTTCCTTCAACAGCATCCTTCTGTGGACGCTTGACCGGCTTGATGCTGCCGTTGAACTTGATAGCGAACTTGAGCTCTTCTACTAACTCATAGCGGAAGGTTGTCTGTAAGTAATGAAAAACCACGATATCACATGGATGGTGTTTTTTACCATTTCATTATTAGTTTTTACACTATGTTTGTTTACTAAAACTGTATGCACATAATATAAAAATACACCGTACAAAGGTGGATTTAATGTCTTAGGCATTTTCTACCAGTCTACCTTAGGGTGATGCAGAGACAAAACATAGTAGGTGCAAGGAACAGACAATTTATATGTCTGTATATTATGTGCCAAACTTAACACTTTCCACTGTCGGAATTTAAAGTTATTTGTCGAGAAGTAGTTATACTACCTACCCTAACTTATAACTTGTATCTATTATAACTTCACTATCGCAATAAAAAAACTTAAATATAGCTTTTACAATAATAACATAAGATCACTATTTTAACACACACTCATTTTATTTCAAACGTTCACTATAAATAATACAAGTCATACTAGAGTGAAATTTTGAACAAGCAATTTGCGGGAATACAACAATTAACACAGTATTGTGTCAGGAGTACCTACTCTAGTCTTGTCGGAGACACTCTAGTTTAATCAAGTGCTGTTAGAGACCTTTGTTTACTAACATTGTCGTTACTACACAAAGTACAAAAAGTTGGCGGTAAACTGTATTTTCAGAACTTTGTTCTTTAATCAAACAAGGTGACGGTCCATCGCATGTTCAGTGGTCACTGCTGGCCAATCTTATCAGTTGTCCCAAGATATTTATTATTATTTATTAAAAACGCAAAGAAGAAAGTTGGAACTTTGGCTTTCCATACCTCCGTAACCCGAACTTACGTGACTGTTTAAACCCCGTTGAGCTATCTATATTCCAAACTAATACATTATAAGTACTTAATAAGATACTCACGCTATACTTGACAGATCTCTTGAACACCCCCCACAGCATATCTATGATGGATATGAACAGTCCTGCGAGGCTGCCGATGCCTAGCACCACGAATGCGCCCATCATGTTCTTCATACCCAACTGTTTCTGTTCCTCGTCGTGTTTCTCCTATAACATTGTTTAATTTGATCAATTTGTACATTTGTCATCATCATCTACCTGCCCTTATCCCAAGTTACTTGGGGTCCGCGCAACACGTTTTCTTCTTCCATGCCGTCCTGTCAGCCGTTATACTATCACTGACGGCCTTCTCTTTCATATCATTCTTTACATAATCCATCCATCTTTTCTTTTTTCCTCCCTCTTCCTTTTCATCCATCCACAATTATGTTCAAAACTCTTTTGATCACATGTGTGTCATCCCTCCTTTTCACATGCCCATACCAAGATAACCTTCCAACTTTTCCGTCACTGGCGCTACTTTCAAACTTCCTCTAATATACTCATTCCTTACCTTATCCATTTGTACATTTGTGCACATTCAAAATTATATTTTTCCTTGTTATGGTCTTTACAGGTCTCCACGTAGTGTCGTGATGACCCAATGGTTAAGGCACCCGCCTCATATGCACGAGGTTGTGGGACCAGCAACGGGCAAGTACCAATGTGACTTTATCTTAGACATCACTGGCATTGGTAACCATGTCAGAGGCCCTTGAGGCGGTTTGGAAACTCTAACACTAGGGTGTGTGGGGTCGTTAAACGACAAAAAAACCTATAGTATTTAATTTCAAAATATTTATTTAGGAGATGACGCACTATCGTATTAGGTTCGGACCATATCTTACGGATAATGCGTCGCGTATTATCGGTCGCGTAACGCTAAAACAGACAAATATAATTATGATAAAACGTTCAACCTTTCACACCTAACCGATGATCCGTTAGCGCGTCTACCTAAGAGCGACGATACGCTCGACGCATTTTCCGTCAGATATGTGCCAACCCTTAAAACTTCCCGGTGTGATGTTATGTCAGGGGAGATAATGTCTCAGGTTGTGCATACTGTGCCTATGTGTGGTTGCGCAAGATATCATAAAAAATGAGTTAATATTGCACCAATGTGTAAAGGCGCGAATATAAGGTAGATATATAAAAAAATGTGTTCTCTTCAGATAATGAAAAAATAATGTTAATAAATGGATGTTACCCCACACTTTCCTCCGCCTCTTTTTTCTTTCCACCATGTATTTTTCATTTTTTCTATTTCACCATTTTCTTTCATGTGCAGCAATGCGTCATCTATATATTTCTTGTACGGCGATTCTACAAATACAAGCAAGCAAAAATATAAAAGATTGTTTGCTGAAAAAAATATAAATATTCCAAATGCAATAAATTTATTCATACTCTTCTTCATTCCGATGCCGTAACTCTTGGAGTCCAGCAACCCTCCGACTTGCAACAAGTCGCAATGCCTCTCCTTATAATATTCTAGGGACGGTGATTCAATAAAAAATGCAAATTGCTTTGTTTCAGCCCTGAAAAGGAATAATTATGGAGATAAACTATACAAGCTGATTTTCATCCTCGTCAAATTTTAGGAGCTTGTCATAGAAAAAAAGAAGTAATCAAATATAATTACGATACCAGGCCAACATTTAATAAATGTTTGTTTTTTTAGTTGCAACTATCAAAAAACAGTATTCCAGAATACTCCTCTTGCAAAAATCAGCATCGCTCAGTTGCGTATGCGGTAGGCAGAGTTATCGCGCGGCTATATCAATGCGTGCATAGCACCTAAACCCTCTGGCGAGATGGCTAGTTCGAATTGGAAATTCACGTCAAAAAATATAAATTTTTAAACAAATTTATTTTATTATTGATTGGTGTTAAGAATCACGAGCATAGTTAACTCCTTGAATTTGACGAGAATGCAAATCAACAGCTTGTATTGCAAGTGCAAGTGCTAGTGTAACTTTTTCAATTTATCTTGGATATCAATGGCATTGGTGGAGGAAAAACATCGTGAGCAAATCTGCACTTACAATATTAATACAGTAATATGTCTGAAATAGCCAATCGGCCTTGAGTAAGTGCAGTGATCAGTACTGGTGCCTTCTCTGTATGAGAAGAGGCCTTTGCCCTGCAGTGGGATAATAATAGGCTGGTAACATTTTTATGGATATATTAAACATGTCGGAGACGATCATTAGTACGGACGCACAGCGAAGCGCAGCACGAGTCCGATAGGTGGCAGCACCGTCGCGGTGACGTCACATATTGTGCGAACTTCGTGCTACGGCGGAGTCTAGGGTGGGGGAGCGCTAGGACAAGAGATCACTAATCTCTCAGCCGTAGTGAAGACCAGTAGTACCTCAAGACCTTAGGAACTGTCACTCGTTTCGCTCAGTGTCCGTTACGTTTCGAATTTGATTGTGAGTGTGAACTAAATAAAAACGTGATTATAGTGTAACCACTGTTTCTCTGTCTCGATTACCCCGCTAAACGCCCACACGATGACTGATTATGATGCCAATAATAACGAAGTTCCGACAAACATATTTGGATGGGATGCATTGAGTACATTGTCCATTGCTTTTTTATGTTCACGTAATACTAACCATGCGACTCCTTTGTCGTTATCGCCGAGGAGCCAACCGTTTGCGACCATTTTCTTGTACATTGCGTGATAAATAGGATTTTTTGATTCCTGCAAGAAAAGTTCGAACGTTCAGTTTCTTGTTGTTATTTCGTAACTTGGATTAAAAAAAAATAAGAACCAAACAGTTAGAACCTAGTAGTGGTATTTGTAGTGATACCAATTATTTATTTATTTTACATTAAAAAATAACAAAAATAAATACCTCAAAAAACAGTCTAGTGGATCCCTTTTCCTTGGCTCCATAGGAAATTGATTTGTGATTGTAAAGCTCTTCCACCGTATTGAAAGGCAGCACGTTTTTCTCGACAGTGAGGAAAGCAACCAACGTACCGACGTATGATGCTACCATCACCATGGTGAAGAACCACCATACACTTGTGATCATACGTGGAGCTAAAGCACTGAAAAAACATAATTTATCGAGAGGGAATTATCGATAACGCGCTCCCGCGCTTTCCACACAAAAATTCTAGTCATATTGTTTTCAATAAGTAACCCAATGACTTTTTGTGAACAGTAAAAGGATAATCTTTATAGTGGTTAGTGTTTAACTGCCTCGTTAGCCTAGTGGTCCTAAGCGCGACCGCTACGCTGAGGTCTAGGGTCCGAGTCCCAGGTCGAGCAAAAAGTGATATTGGGTTTTTCTATGAAATTCTCAGAAGCAGCTCGGTGTTAGGATTTCTGCTCGGTTAATGGCAATAGGCTCGCCCCCTATACATGAGACCTAAACATACCAGCGAACTGTGGGTGTACATTAGTCCACCTCTGCCTAATCCTTCGGGGAATACAGGCGTGATGGTAAGTATGTGTTTTAAATTTTATGTTTGGCTCAAAATCAGCAATGGCAACAGCATCCGCCAGGGCATGCGGCACCAGATAAAAGGTGCAAAACGCTCTCGTGAAAACAATCTACCGACTCTTGCCAAATTGTACAATACTAAATACTTACATGGGGGCGATTTCAGATCCTTGCTGCATAACAGATCCTATGATCAGCCACACGGAGTTGGCGAAGCTGAACTGGTTGTTCAGTTCCTCGGGAGACTCGATGCAGGGCACCGGGTTCTGCCACTCTTTGTTCGAGATACGGCCGACGATAATCAGTGTCACCCCCAAAGCCATTTGGATCAGAATCATGTAGTACCAGACCTAGTGGGGGACAAGATTACGAGTTCTTTACACTACTAAATTTACAATATTTATGTTGTTTAACTGCCTTGTTAACCTAGTGGTCCTAAGCGCGACTGGTACGCTATAGGTCTTGGATTTGATTCTCAGGTCGAGGAAAAGGGAGTTTTTCTATATAATTCTCAGCAGCAGCTTGGAGTTAGGATTTGTGCTCGGTTAGTGGCTATAGGCTCGCCCCCTATTACATGGGGCCGAAATATACAGATGAACTGTGGGTGTATATTGGTACACCTCTGCCTAACCCTTCGGGGAATACAGGCGTAATAGTATGTTATGTGGAAAAATTACAAAAAAAAGACGAAAAAATAAATAAATACAAAAGAGTGTGTTACCTCTTTAGAGAAGACTGCCATAAATGAGAACATCTCGGGTGGCTGCTTACTGGGCTGCTTGTAAAGAATACCAATACCAAGCGTCATGAACGGCGTAGAGAAGTCGATGCCTCTCTGTCGTACCCTGGTTATAGTGAAGTCGCATATCGCCAGGTCGGCTTTCTACAACATTTCCAACAGTTCATTATACGAAGCAATTGTTTGACATAAAACATAATTATAAAATGTAAGCGTTATTGGGTTTTTCTATGAAATTCTCAGTAGCAGCTCGGAGCTAGGACTTGTGACCAGTTGATGGCAATAGACTCTTTACCCCCTATTACATGGGATCCGAACTGTGGGTGTACATTGGTACAACTCTGCCTAACCCTTCGGGAAATACAGGCGGATGGTATGTTATTATAATTATAAAAAGGTAAGATTTTTTATTTGTTTTTATGTTTGTAACAAATAGGTTCCGAAACTACTGGACCGGTTTTAACCAATAGATAGCTACATTATTTGCGAGTAATTAAGTAAATAAGGCTATTATTACACGGGAGCGGAGCAATAACCCAAGAAGTAACTTTATGGCGGGTGAAATAAGCCACGCGGAGGATGTCGCGGCCTATTTGTTAGTTATCCTATCTTCTTCTTTATCGTGTGGGCGGCGGTAAGGTCTAATGACCCCACACACCCTAGTATCCTATAATCACCGGCAATAGTCCTCACTATTCTATTAGTGAAATCAATGTTATATCGAACATGTCCTTCTAGAAATTACATCTCACAAAAAAAACTTTTCCTCTACTTCAAATACAGCAATGTACAGAGATGGTTGCTATCAGAAAACTTTTATGTAATGAAGACACAACCAACGATTGGTTATTTTTTGCAATTGTTACGAAAAAATGTGCGAAAAAAAGTGTTGCGTTGTTTGGCAACGCACGAGTGATGCCTTTGGTGTTGCAAGTGTCCATAGGCAGCGGTAACCGCTTAACATCAGGCGGGCCATTAGCTTGTTTGCCACCTTCAGTGGCATAAAAAAAATGTACTTACCTCTTCTCTAAGTTGTAGGACCATGCCAGTCCACAGTCCATCATCGTTGAGGCCTCCGTAGTCCCTCTCAACTCCAAATTCATAATTAAAACCTAAGATTTCACTAAGTCTATCAATCAAATCAACAGTGAACCCTTCATAGCGATCGTTACCTTCTAATGTTTTATCCGACTGTCTTAGGTAACCGTAAGGTGGAGCCTGGAAAATAAGTTTAATATTATCATTTGATTATTATTCTTCACATTATCAGAGGGCTGGCCTTTTCTTGGGCCAAATAATCAGCGTTGACATACAACGTGGCAATGGTGCCAGCCTTTTGGGCACTTGTGCCATTGACAGCGATGCGATACCTTACTTTTTTCTTATTTTGATTAACTGTACATTAATTTAATAATGATTATTATTTAAGTATGCTTAATGTTTGAAAAATAAACTCGTTTGTTTCAAATGTGAATTGTGAAGGTCGAAGAACAAAGTAGAGAACTTTTAATTTACATTCGATGATGTAATTATGATGTATTATGATTATGATTTTACTAACACATTCATCGTCTTGAAGACGGGACGGGACAGTTATCCTACTGGAACTTACTACCTGGACCAGAGGTTCCCAATCTTTTTTAGTCCGGGGCGCACTTACAAGTTTAGAGATTTGTCATAGCGCAGAGTAAATATTTTAATAGTTATTAAATAATTCAGGTACATACTTCAAAATAGGAAAAGGAATAGGTAGACTAGATCAGTAGTTCCCAAAGTATGGGTAGCCATCAACAGATGAGTCGCGAGCGAATACTCAGTGAGCCCCGAACATTCCTTCATTCATATAGTTATACCCCTTTTTCCTTCGTGGAAACCAAGAAGTGAGTCTCGTATTTGGAACTCTTTGTTAGGTGAGTGGCAGTCCAATCAACTTTGGGAACCACTGGGGCAGTGCCGTAACTAGGTCAGTGCCAGCAGTGCCCAGGCACAGGGCGCAGAAATGACCAGACTAAATTCTTTTTTCAGTTATAGAATCTTGCACCGGGAGACACAAGTATAGTATATAAATAAGACTTACATTAATTGCAATAAGTACTTTCAATGTTTTGTTTTTGAGTGCTGCCTCTTGCGTAATTTCTGCATCAGCTATAATTGGTCGTTGTATGACTAATTTACCGTCTTTCCATGCCCCGATCTAATGAAAATAATGTTTATGTATAAAATCTACATGGAGTTAGATTTTTGTGTTAGTTTTTATTTGGATCAATTTGACTTCTTCCATAAAATCTATTTATTGTTAGTTTATTTAATGTAATGTAAGTAATTCTCCAGACCGATTCCGGCCACGGCGGCTAATCTTAATGCAGACTAGCCTCGTACGCAGGAGATATTATAGTGCACAAGTGTGTGCCGCAAACACAGGTGCACTCCCTCTTCCCTAACTCTCATAGCCCGATGGGACGGCAATCCGACACGACCGGAGAGAGATCAGACAGAGAGATCAAACTCCGGGCTGCTACTGAGAAATTCCTAATGGAAAAACCCAATAACACTTTTTGCCCGACCTGGGAATCGAACCCGGGACCCCTTGCTCAGCAGTCGCGCTTGCGACCACGAGACCAACGGGGCAGTTAGTTTATTTAATAAAGTACACCAACAGCATTAATTCTACGTTTTATATAATTGGACGGCAAACAAGCCAAAAATAGATAGATTAAACAAAACGTAATATCAATCAATAATTATAATAATATAAGAATGCCCTACTTAAAAACGTTCAGAATCAAATCAGAATCAGAACTTTATTTGCTCTAAATGTAGGTACAGAATTGGTACGTTTGAGTGGACTTACTGTTTGATTGCCAGCAGAAGTTAATTCCAATATATTGAAAGTGACATCCGTTCGCTGCCCCACACCATCAAATATCAATGATCTTGTAATTCCACTCACCTTATTCTGTAAAGTCAAATAGTTTCAACAGGAACTTTTTTTTTAAAACATTGACCCACTCTACGAATTTTGTAGTCCTGTGTCAAGCGTGCGTTTACAAACATAAAAACTGACATACACAAACAGACATACGTTGGGGTCGGCTCCCAGTCTAACCGGATGCAGCTGAATACCAGTGTTTTACATGGAGCGACTGCCTATCTGACCTCCACAACCCAGTAACTGGGCAACACGATACTTCTTGGTTAGACTGGTTGTCAGACTTCTTTTCCTAGGCACAGGGGTATCACACCACCAACTTCCAAATTCCGGGCTGCTACTGAGAAATTCCTAATGGAAAAACCCAATACCACTTTTTGCCCGACCTGGGAATCGAACCCGGGACCCCTTGCTCAGCAGTCGCGCTTTGCGACCACGAGACCAACGGGGCAGTTCCATTATTCATCCGTTCCGTTCCATTACAGTTCCATTAATACAAGTACAAGTAAAATTAATTACATTTAGAATGCACTAGTTTTACACGCGATTTCGTCCCCGTGAAAATCACAGTCGAATTCAGTCTTAGATGCTTCCTTCCGACTGTCTTTCAATTTCATAGGTCAATTAGGTTCCGAGGTTTTGTGTTTATTCCGTGTCTCCTTTCGCTTTTATAATGGAAAACGTTGTCCTACACCAACAGGAAAGGTTCCTAGGAATTTCTCCTGTGTCGTGGGTGCGTAATCTCACACACACAAACAGCCAGATCCGGAAAAACTATCTGTAGATCATACAAATATTTGTTCCGTGCGGGTATCGAACCCGCGACACGTAGCGCAGCAGTCAATCGCTTAACTACTGAACCAAAAGTGTCGTGAGTCGTTAAGGGTCCCTATCAATTTTGCGGTCAAAAAACCGAAAATTATTTTTTTCAGTTCAAATTTCTCAATAACCATGAAAATTGACTCTTAATTCAAAATTAAAAAAAGAAAAAAGGCAAACAAATTAAGTAATTATTACCGTCTTCATAAAATTTAGGAGAGACGATCCGTAATTCCAGGCTTTGAAATTTTCGCAGCTCAGCGATTCTCCTTGCACATCTATTTTGTAGATGGCTGCAGCGAATACTTCAACAGCATCGTGTATGAGGAGTAGGTCTGTCTTAAATTCCTCCGGTGCGACGGTCTTCCCAGTTTCTAGGTTAAACGTCGCCGTGAAGTTCCACAGTTTTGACTCAGTGGCATTTAGTTCGACTAACCGAAATCCTGAAAATTACGTATATTTCATTAAATATATATATTATACTAGCTGACCCAGCAAACGTTGTTTTGCCATATATATATATACTTTTTTAGGGATATGAAAAATAGATGTTGGCCGATTCTCAGACCTCCTCGATATGCACAAAAAAATTCATCAAAATCGGATCGGAATCGGATCGGTTTCGGAGGAGTATGGCAACAAAAACTGTGACACGAGAATTTTATATATTAGATACCATCACGCCTGTATTCCCCGAAGGGTTAGGCAGAGGTGTACCAATGTACACCCACAGTTCGCCGGTATATTTAGGTCCCATGTAATAGGGGGCGAGCCTATTGCCATTAACCGGGCACAAATCCAAACTCCGAGCTGCTGCTGAGAATTTCATAGATATACCCAATTACTAACAATTACTAACTAACAGTTTGCTCGACCTGGGAATCGAACCCAAGACCTAGCGTAGCAGTCGCGCTTGGGACCACTAGGCCAACGAGACAGTTTTAAATTATTCTGTTTTAGATCTGTCTAAACGGTTGGTTGACAGTTCTCGTGACCCAAAGGCTGGCTTTTACCTTGGTCAGAGGTTAAGCATTGCCATCCAACGTGGCAACGCCGCCAGTCTTTTGGGCACTTTTCCGGTTACCGGCGATGAGTAGGAATTTTTTGATGCTTTATAGTTTCTTTTTTAATTATTATTAAAGTTTATTTATTTTATTTTAAGGCTGTATATATTTAATTGAGTTATAACTTACACTATGATAGAACTCACCGGTCATATTAACCCCGCCATATCTGTACCGACTCATGTCCAGTGTGAATAGATCGGGCGACACGAATATGTACGAATGCTCTTCGGCCATCATGCCGACCTGTTGTGCGTGGAGTAATATCTGTTCCAAGTAGCGTGACGGACAGTCCACCACGAAGTTTGTGTACCCGTTGCGTTTGGCATCTATGAAGACCTCCCTGAAACATAATAATAAGGTTTTTAATTATTTCCGCAAATAATAAAAAAACCGGAGGAAAGATCATACGATTTAAAACACTGTATTCTGTCTGCAGGTAAGCGATACTTTTTATTATTTAGGTACTTATAGGAGCTCGTGCCATCTCTGTACGAATAAAACAGATATACAATGTGTTCCAGGACATTTAAACACACATACAACAGATTTTTGACATAACAGATCTTTACTAGAAGAAATCTACTTTTAGATTTCTACAAAGTATTGCTGCATATTGCTTGCCCAGACTGTAACTATATTGTACTCATATATTAAATGTATCGAATATCCGGAGGCATTTTGTACTCAGATTACCTACTATTGGTTCAACTATAACTAGACAGATCAGACAGCGTAAGACAGACAGTGTTTTTGCGTACCAAGTCTCTTTATAGTTTTACAAGTAGGAGTGTAAAACGACGCCCATCTAAGAAAAATAAACGCTGTAACACGACGCAGCTTGCTGAGTAACGCCTACACTTGTCGAATACAAAGAGATGGATATCTTTCTTTATGTTTTGCAAATCATACGCGAACTGTCTAGCCAATTGTGTTTCGACATAAAATATTATATACACGTATGTATCTACGTACGTGTAAAAGTGTCTGCTATCAGCTAACATATAAAAAGTTTCGTGAAAACCTCCATATATAAAAATGACAACTTGAGAATGGCTGGACCGATTTCGCTAGCAAGCAAATACGTGCACACAGGTACGTGGGTTCTTAAACCATTTAATCAATTGTGTACAATATTTTATGTTAATAGTTAACGAACAAGCAGGCGGTCAACCTGATAGAGGCAAAGCTGTTATAACATGGTAATTTCACTCGTGGATCATGTTACTCAATAACTTGGTTGTGGAGGTCAGATAGGCTGTTGCTCCATGTAAAACACTTTTACTCAGCTGCATCCTCTTAGACTGAAAGCCAACCCTAACGTAGTTGGGAAAATGCTAGGCAGGTGATGGTGATTAGAGATTCTTTGGCCCCTACACCGGTACCCTTTCTTATGTATGGGAATCATCAAGTGCGTTCTTCCGCTCTGGAAGGGAGTGTCAGACTCCTACTGACTAAAACCCATACTCGTTCCTCCTAATGCCCTTAGCATTTCAGGGCTTTCGACCAATTTCCGCATGCCTGGCAGGCACTGGCCCCAACCCGTCTACTACCTATTGTCCTAACCAACCCTAGCAAAGAGAACTACAGCAACTTCGCCGAACAATTCACTGGTCGACATGCCATTTAAAAAAAGTTACCCTTTTTTACGTTTATTAATCACAACAAAACAGTGTACAATAATTTGTTAAGTCTTAACATACGACACAAATCATCGCGGGTTTAACAGCGGCATGGCAAATCAGTGCTATTTCATGTTACAATCAGATTATTTAATGAACAGTATTAGTTAGGTTACCTGTAATCATCTCCGCTAAGTTCCCTCACGGTGATGACGTACTTCTTCTCAAGGTTTCCGAGACGCATCAGCTCACTAACGCGCAGCATACTGTATCCCTTTACGTACAACAATGTGAAATTTCGCCATTCCTTGTACAGAACCAAGTTTTCTAATACCTGAAAATGTAATCAATTCATTGGACTTTCATAGAGGACGTTTTGGGGAAAATCGTACTTAAATTGTATTCACCAACACCAACACCAGCATCCTAAAAATGATCTTTGATACTGTGACTTACAGCTTGGTTTTCAAAATTTCATTATTTGTATACCGCTAAAACCTTTGCCGATATCGCGTATATCAGAATTACGTTATAACCTTCAAGCTATGACGATCGCGACCGCCGCGATAATTTAGTTTACTAACATAGCAAGACAAATTATTACTAACTAGCTTTTGCCCACGACTTCTTCCGCGTGGATTAATAGTTTCCGTTCCCGGGGGATTTCCGGGATGAAAACTATCCTATGTCCTTTCTCGGGTCCCAGACTACACCTGTACCAAATTTCATTGAAATCGGTTCAGTGGTTTAGGCGTGAAGAAGAGACAGACAGACATACAGACAGAGTTACTTTCGCATTTATAATATTAGTAAGGATGAATTGTAAATGAGTTATGTTACTTGAATAAATAATGAAATTATTATTAATGGAAACACGTTATAAACTGAATAGAAAGATAGGGTATTCAATAGCTGCCAATATTTTAGATTTTGAAAACTGCAGTTTATTTTGTTACACGTTTGAAAAAAATGGAAAAAAATATGTCAAATTTATATGTAACTAATTTCAAGCAGATATTTAAATCCTTACCATATTATAAGCAGAAGGGCTAGGGTACATGTTCAAGACAGACCATTCTTCAGAAAAGAGGTCGTTGTGCTGAATACTGACATGTGGCAGTTCCAACATGTCACATAGTGACTGGATATTCTCACTGGCTCGCCCTCCTGTCCCATCTATAATGCCGATCACACCTTCCTGGAATTTTAATAGATTTTTTTAATTATCTACTATGATAAATGCTATGGACATCTATAGTATGTGTACTTTCTAAGCAAATAAAGGTATATTGTATTACGTGCTAAACTTAATTGTGAAAGAAAAAGATAAGTTTAATTGTCGAAATAAAGTTTTTAAATAAAAAAAAACAAAAATTATAGTAACGAGATAGTAGATACCCATGTAAAAATATAATACAATTATTTTAACCATTCAAAAGTTATGTACCTTTAATCAAACGAGTAAGAGGAATCAACATAACAGGAAAAAGCAAATTCAGTTACGTTTTTTTAATAACTACAAATAACAATCACAGGCTAAAGGATGCCGCTATATTATCATGAACACAGTTAATTATAGTTAAATTGATCAAACACACTTATCGTACTTATACATATATAGAAGTTTACTCAGTTGTATTAAATTAAACAAAATCCAGTCAAATAAACTTTCTAAGATAAAACATCAATTTTTCACTAAAAGACAAATTCAATTTGAATCTAATATGAACACAAAGAAAGTTTGCCATTCTGCAACGGAATTATCCCGAACCATGTAAAATAGGTGGGCAATGAAAAAGAAAAGAACAATTGGAAAAAGTCATAAAAAAGTTGCGTTTTACAGTCAGATCAATGAACAAAACCTAGAAGATAGAAGCAGAGATATAAAAAAGGAATCCGTATCAATCGCAGGATCACATTATGCTTCCACTCGAGTTAACTCAAATTGAATGAGCAGATGAAGTAATTTCAATGAATTTAAATATAAAAATATTAATCTGCGTTTGATTTGCTTGATTTTTTTGTATAAGTAACAACTGGCCAATTGCTAGTAGATTTGCAAAGATTCCGTACCACCGTGCACCGTGAGATTTAATAAATAATGCCGAAAAAATACTCTTGTGGAGTCCCTTTGTTTTTAATTTGTTTTACTTTTGTATAGCGGTCATAGTAATATAGTACACACTTTCTGGAAAAATACAAGTGTCTACCTATTATCTATTACGTTTTAAAGATACAGCCCTATGATAGAGAGACAGACAGATCGGATCTTTTGTGTTAATGAGGTTCTAACATACGTCTAGCATCTATTATTTTTGTAATATTAGTTTCTTTTACATATATTTTAAACTAGCTTCTGCCCGCGACTTCGTCCGCGTCACAGTTGATGTGTTATCCTACGGGTACCGTACATTTTCCCGGGATAAAAAGTAGCCTATGTGTTATTCCAGACTATAATCTATCTTTGTGCCAAATTTCATCCAGATCCATTCAGCCGTTTAAGCGTGAAAGAGTAACAAACATCCATCCATACATCCATACATACAAACTTTCGCCTTTATAATAGTAGTAGGATAGACACGAAATATAAATTTCTCCACTATTAACAATTTTAGGCAACACCTGAGAGTTAATTTTATCTTAATTTGATATCCATTCGTATTGCCTTTGATATTGTGCTCAATAATAAGGATGTTAAAAATCTGAAATGGTAATCTACTTTTGTTGCTGACTGTAGGACAAAAGAGTTACTGTTTCTTTCCTTCTTTATCGAAAACAATGCAGGTTGTACAAACCTCCGCCAGTTCGCATACATATTTGCTTATTTCTAGAACTTCTCCTCTTACGGACACTTCCTTTATGGATGTCCTAAAATTAAAACTTTTCGCGCTCACATCCAGCGCGACTTTCATGTCTTCGGAGTCTTTGTAAAATATCCCTCCTGAAAAGGAAATTGAATACATAAACAAAATGTGTACGGACTCATTGTTATGTCTGTAACCTGTTTCTATTTTATTTTTGAGTATCTATAGTCATATTCCTTAACATAAAGTTGTAATAAATATTAATAAATATACTTTCAGTTTATCTTGGACATCTCTGACATCGTTGACGGAAAACATCGTGAAGAAATCTGGACTTATAATTAATAATCGCCAACTCGCCTTGAGCAAGTGTGGTAATCAATGCCCTACCTTCTCTGTATGAGAAGAGGCATTTACCTGCAGTGGGTCAAAAATGAATAGACTGGTATTATTATAATTATTTTCTATAGTATGTGCATCAGGTACTTTTGATTAAATTCCAATGCCAAATAAATAGGTTATGTCCACAAACAACTTCTAGAACAATATTTGAAACTAACCGATTATAGGTCCTTCTGCTTCTCCCTCTTCTTGCGCCCAAACACATTGTGATAACAAAAGCACGACAAATGGAACAAACACGTACATATTTCTAAAAAATATGTCACAATTACATGTTAATATAATAACACAGTCACAAAAAATCACAACACGACACTGTGCTCTGTCACCTTATCATATTGCCGCCTTTGCACAAATTTTACCGACAATAAAAGCTAATGAGTTTACATCTTAAAACTGTAATTCCGTTAAACTTTACAGTTAATCAATGTTTTAAAACATTGTCGTAATAAACGTTCAAAGTTTAGGCGGTGCGTCGGTAATGTGTTTAGATTGGTGTTGGACGGGCGCACGGCGCGCGCGACACGACGCTTCAGAAATAATCCCGCGCCTATATTTAGGACGGGTTTTCCACAAAACGACATACTTTATCTCGATGCCGTCTGTCTCAGTCTGGAGAGACATCGCGAAAACCGATTTACCAACAAAAAATGTTGGTGTTTTTCAGCTTGCTTTTTTAACTTTTTGCGATTTACGAAGTTTCCAATCTGTTTTGGTAGAAGTAAAGAATAAAAAAAGATTGGAACCAACATGAAGATTGTATTTTTGGTAATAACAGGTGTGCCCAGCCTGAAGGCGATCGAACAGTGACTCATGGACACGTTAGATTTGTTCGTGATCTATCCGTCATAAAATTATTATAATTTTCTCTTCATACCATCATGCTAACAATTTAATAAGATATTTACCCAAATACCATGGCACCACATGGTACCATGGTATCATGGTACCACGAATTGATAGAGCGATCTTTATAAGTAATATGCAAATACCTAAATATAATTAATATTTTCTCTGCCCAGCACGATTTATCTACTTTTTATGTGTTATAGGTACTTTGTATATTCGTAAAACTACAGGAACGGTCCTATAATGGAAATTATCAATTAGCTTGATAGCTCTCATCGTTTGAATAATGTTTGTCTATACACTTTACATTGAGAGCAGTTCACAGAAGCGGACAAAGGGGCTTTTTAAATTATTATAATCAGCTTAGCGCGATCAAAAATTATTAGAAATATTAGGAATTTAGGACAATCACCTACGGCCCAAGTCGGTTAATAATGAGCTTATAATAATAGCGTTTAATATTTTAACGCCATTTTCAAAACATTTAAACGCAATGTTTTGTAAACCATACAAAATAGTAAATACTAGCTTCTGCCCGCGACTTCGTCCGCGTCACAGTTGATGTGTTATCCTACGGGTACCGTACATTTTCCCGGGATAAAAAGTAGCCTATGTGTTATTCCAGACTATAATCTATCTTTGTGCCAAATTTCATCCAGATCCATTCAGCCGTTTAAGCGTGAAAGAGTAACAAACATCCATACATCCATACTTTCAAACTTTCGCCTTTATAATAGTAGTAGGATTAACAGTAGACAGTAATTAAAGATTAAATAATTTATAAAAATCTTTGGTAATCATTCAAGGCACAAGGGTATTGGGAACTCCGATGATTGTGAAGATACATCGGAGTTAGATTAAATGCTAAAAAAATATTTTTCTGGTGTAATTGTATCGTCAAACAGCAAAGCTATCTTTAGCTCCATAAACGTTTCATCGCACTTCTGACAGGTAAACCGTACGTGTAAAAGGTTTGCACTTAGTGGAAACCAGGTCGCCATAACACGTCTATAAGGAAAACATGTAGTGGTTCCAGTTAACTAAACCCCGAATCCAATTGTTCTACATATCGTGTAGATTAGTTGGCATGCAAGAGAGTGTCGACCATTGGCGCACCGACGACGTGCCGTATGCGCTTTAGGAAGATAACAGACTGACTTTTGTAAAATAATCGTTGCAGTTTTTATAAAAGCGATTTGCATGTCGTATTGGTACCTAGCTATAAATATAACTTACACACAAATGTATAATATGGATGTCCAATCGTAACGAAAATTAACAAAAAAGCAGCTTTTCCATTTTCGCAATGTAGGTTCTGCATTTTTGTATGAAACAATTGTTATGCTTTTTATAACCGATCAAAAACTACGTTGGGGGTCTACAATCACACATAACACTGATTATAAAGAGAGATATAGGTATAAAAATTATATGAAGTAAAAACAAAAGTATTAATTAACAATGCTGTGATTGTACAAAAACCCTATAAAAAAACAAGTTTGAAAAAATATTGTGGTTTTGTGATGGTAAATTAAATTAAATGCACACGTAGATATGCATTATCAGGCCTGTAAAAGCCTAAATAAACACTGGTTTATTCACTTTGTTAGTTAATTTCACACGCCACGTTAAGTCGTTCGCGTGGATTGATCCTAAATAAACACCAAATGGAAATTTACAATGGCGCGATGCCGATGAAGCCTAATAAAATGTTTACGAGCTTGATTTCCAAACTTCAGTTTATGAGTGGACCTATTGCTAAATGCAATCTGAATATTACAATAAAACAACGTCTAAATTTAAACTAATTTGATGCAAGGACTACGAGTAAAAACTATTAAAGCCGTTTTAACTACAAAATTGTTCGTTTAATGTTTTCATATTTCGAAATAAAGTTATTTCAACTCTAACTCATATTTCGTGTATGCATACTAGTTCAGTGAATTAAAGTAACAATGAACTTTAGTTAATGGCTACAACATACCTTTTCAACTTGTTTATTTTCGTATTAAATTCGCAGGTTCTCTATTGTGTCACCTAACTTTTTTATCCATACTTTAAAGTGCCATAACTTTTTTTGTCCTATCATCATTTGTCCGAATGATAACTTACCCGAACTTCATGATATCACATGCCATTGGCATTAAGTCCGCCGCTGTACATTTTGTGTGCATAAAGCGTTAAATAAATAAAATTGAAATCCCTAAATATAATATGTCATAAATCCGTTTGTCATAAATATTACAATCAATAATATACAAAAGACATAAAGCGTTTTTCGATAAAAGTTATAAACCCTAAATTCAAATTACATAACACTTTTTTTAAATAATAGTATTCTTAAAACTATTTTTTTTTTTTAGATTTTAGAATTTTATTTTTATCGTTTTTGCAAGCAAGCCTGCATGCAGCATGCAGCATGCAAGCAAGCATGCAGCATGCAAGCAAAGCATGCAGCATGCAAGCAAGCATGCAGCATGCAAGCAAGCATGCAGCATGCAAGCAAGCAAGCAGCATGCAAGCAAGCAAGCAGCATGCAAGCAAGCAAGCAGTATGCAAGCAAGCGTGCAACATGCAGCAGGCATGGTTTCTATCACGGCTTCGGCGCTGCGGGGCTCCGGCGGTCCCATGCGAGCTTATCGTCGCAGATGATTTCACGCTCACCACCGCGGTTTCGGCTTGCTGGCCGGCCTCGCTGGCCAGCCTCAGCCGCTGCGGCGAGTGTCAAAACCACCTGCTCCTCAGCTCGCGGGCCGCCTTGCCGCTCCGCGCCTACGCGATTTTAAATTACACTCTAGGGGTAGGACAGACAAGACTACGTGGAGTGTGGAGTCAGTTTTGCAGCGATTCGTTTCTGTCACTAAAACCAAATTTTTAGCAAATGTTTTAGGACTAAAAAAAAATATTATAACTGAACATTCGGAATAATACACATTATTTAAAGCAATACTTAGGACATATGACTTTAGGTCATGTAAAATTAGGAGCTTCAAATATTATAGTACTCGATATTAAGACAGAATACTTTTAGAACTAAAGATAATTATGTTACACAAAATTTCGGGATTTTTAACATTATGGTTACTGAGGTTTATATCAAACGTGTTATAGATAATGATTTTCGGACAAACAATTTTAGGAGATGTAAGGGACTCCCAAATTCGCAACTCCGCCACAAAATGTTACAAAGGAAATCAGAAAATGATACCTTCAGTACAGACGCTCAATTTGATGTGTAAACAAGATTGTGAGACCGAAAGTACTTGGACGCTTTCGCCTTCACTTACATTTGTTATTATTTTTAAAGCGCTGTCTTGTATTTTTAGGTAAAATCAATTTGTTGATACAAAACTACGAAAGAAATTGTTTATCTTTAGGTAAATTCCGTTTGCGTGTAAGCAAAAAGCCAATAAACGTGGAATGGTACGAAATATTTGGCAGAAAACGATTTATGGCAGCATATTGAGTCGTTTGAGCAAAAAGCATTTGGGCAATGTGAATCCAATGGCATGTGGCAAGAAGGTTAGGAAAAATAGACAGTATGGTCCGCAATGAGGAATCGGGGTAATGGCTAAAATTTAAAGAAGAAAACTATAAACAGAAAAATAAGAGCACAAAAAAAAAAAACATTAGTTATCAGGCGATGGATACTATATTTTATGTAAAGGGCCTGCTATTCCACATAAAATAGAATTTTGACAATCGTTATAATTATGTTGTAGTCGGACCGTATCGTGTATCAGTATCGTGTTACTTTGACTGGTTTATGGAGGCATTTACTTATTTCAAATACCAGCTTTCAGCTGCATTCTGATTTACTGGAAACCGAACTCAACATAGTTGTTAATAGAGTAGCCAGATAATGTTACATTTTATAACAATATCTCTTTAAATGTAACCTTACAATCAAAAGCAAACATGAAATGGCAAGAGTTTAACCGTTTGCTTTGCACATTAGTGTATTAAGGTCAAGATATGTAGGAACGCTGGGTGAACATCTTGCGTGGAACTGTTCAATTGAATTGCTTGAGAAGCACTCCTACTTAAAAGCTGAAGGTTTTAACGTCTTTGCACAACGTTAATTCCTATCTGAGTAGATATTATTTCCTTTACATTCTATTTCTATGAAATTAGAGCAGATATTTGCTGGATAGGTTTTATTTATTTAACACTTTATGCACACAAAAAAATGTACAGCGGCGGACAAAAAAAAAAAAAGGTTAGTGAGTAAGCTTGTTTAATATTGGAAATGTGAATTGTAAATGTTCATTATGTTTTAAAGAAACAATTAAGTTTGGATGTCAGAAACCTTTAGTTAATAGAAAGTAATACTTTTTTAATGATGATAAAATAGACACTCAAATCATCACGCCTGTATTCCCCGACGGGATAGCCAAAGGTGTACCAATGTACACACACAGTTCGCTGGTATGTTTAGGTCCTATGTAATAGGGGGCCAGCCTGTTAACATTAACCGGGCACAAATCCTAACTCCAAACTGTTACTAAAAATTTAATAGAAAAACCCAATAACACTTTGCTCGACCTGGGAATCGAACCCAAGACCTCTAGCGTAGCATTACTGCTACGCTGGAGAGTCAAAGCAACTCCAATAAACACATTTAAGTAATAGACTTTTAGTGAAAATGTCTATTGCCGTAACTAATAAAGGCAGAAATAAGACGCTAACAAAATTAATACTCGGTGAAACAGAGCAGTGAAATTATAATTATTATTCATCGTCATGCCCAAGAAATAATAACGCAGCCATTTAGCCGGAAGAAAAGAAAATTGAAAAGCTTTAATGGACACAAAAATCATCCTTGTTACTTGCCAGGTGGATTATGTTCGTAACATAATGACTTTTATTATAAATTCGATGATTAACAATCATTTCTTTCGTCTTTGAAGCCTGGTAATTAATGTTCGCTAGATAGACCTTATGATTCGGCTGAACTTCGGAAGGAAATCCGCAGTCAGTAGGAATCGAGTTGTATGTAGGGACCTAATTTATTTAGGTCTTGATGACTCGGTTTTTTTTTTTTAAATCAATAAATAATAACAGGGTGGTGATCGCTCGTCATCACAGCTAAACTATCACTGCCGTTAGCCTAGTGGTCCTAAGCGCGACTGCTACGCTTGAGGTCTTAGGTTCAATTCCCAGGTCGAGCGAGATGACATGGGACGTGGATGTCCATTGGTATAACTCTGCCTAATACTTTGGGGAATAGAGGCGGGATGGTATGAGGATGATGATGATATTAAGTTTTTTTTTTAAATTATTGTTTTGTTCTACTTGGCCCCAGTACGTATATCAGCTAAACCAAACTGTTCCTACATTCTTGCCAATTTTTTTATTAAAATATTTTTATACCTTATACAGAAAAATATATCAAACGGCAGAAATTCTAAGAGTACTTAACAAACGGCCACTTACCGCTAATCGGTACAAGTACTTACGTGTCTAGAGTAGCGCAATAATTCAATACTCGACTCGACTATTTATACAACCATGAGTCGGATAGTACTAGACAGCGAGGCTACGGGGTTAAATACTACCAAATGTACGGGTACCTTTCGCACCTTTTAGGCTTATCCGATTGGCTAATGGAACTTAGATTTATTTGTCAAAAAATAAAATGTTTTGATCTCTGCTACTAGTACTACTCAAATGCCCTGTTGGCCTCGTGGTTGCAAGCACCACTTTTGAGCGTGGGCTCCTGCGTTCCATTTTCAATTCAGGCAAAGATTTATTGGGTTTCACCATTAGAAATTTCTCAGTAACAGCCCGGAGTTTGAAAGTTTGAGGTGTACCACACCCGTGACTCGGGAAGCATATGAAGAAGTGCGTTGGTCCGGCGCCTGATCTTTCCCCGGTAATGTCGGATTGCTGTCCCATCGGACTATGAGGGTAAGGGAAGAGGGAGTGAACCTGTGTTTCCGCACACACTTGTGCACTATAATATCTCTTGCGTACCCACCTGGCTAGTCGCCATGACCGAAATTGGCCTGAAGAATATTATTACGAGACTGGTAATCCGAATATTTCTGTTTATTGGATTGAATTAACTCCCTCTCGAACCAGTTTTTTCTGCTACAATTGGCCCAATACCGCAATGGTCACTATACATACTTGCATCACCTCAATATTTAATGCTATAGCATCTTACAAGCGTACCGATAATGTATTTGGTTACAGAAACTGTTCTACATTCTATTTGTAGGTACACAAACTTGCTCTGTAAACAGAGTGCCTTCAACATAGTAAAACATAGTAAAAGTATCAAAATATAAGCGAGCAAGTGGTCGGAATAACGTCGTTAAGGCAACACTCGGTCTCCACGACAGCACGTTACCAGCAAACGGGTCATCTATTGGTACCTTCGTAATTAAGCCATTTCTGCAGCAGACAACAAGAGTGGACTCACAGCCACGTAGATTATCTAGCACATACACACACATATATACACGCCTGTGTTCCCCGAAGGGTCAGGCAGAGGTGTTTCAATGTACACCCACAGTTCGCCGGTTTAGGTCCCAAATAATAGGGGGCGAGGCTATGCCATTAACCGGGCACAAATCGTAACTCCGAGCTGCTTCTGAAAATTTCATAGAAAAACCCAATAATACTTTACTCAGCCTGAGAATCGAACCCAAGACCTGTAGCGTACTAGGCTAACGAGATAGTAAAGCAGTTGGAACCAAAATGTCGCCATTTCGGTGGCTATGTCTACAGCGAAGAACACTACTGGAACCACCGTTTAAAATAAAATGAAGTCGCGTACAGAATTGAGTCAAACCCATAAAAATAAATAAGACATCTTAATCTTTTGCTAACAGTTTCATAAATGCCCCTAAACTTAAAGCCCCGTCGTACTTTAAAATAGTTTGCCTTAATATACACATTTAATAACTGAGTCATGCAACACCTACTGAAATATTTGCAGAGGAAGAATAAACGTGAATCATCCATTCGCCAGATCAACTCATAAAATTACTCAATGGGTACTTATTTAATAATTTAGATATTTTTTAACACGAGTATTCGTAGTTAAGATAAAGCAGAATAAAGTTAGCATCATTCAGGGATGTTGAGAACTTTGTTTCGCTTAGAAGGTACCGTACTACATACTTCGATATTCAATTAGGTCAACTGACCGCAACTAACCCGTGAACTGATTACAAACTAACTGAATGCAGTCAGTGTCTTCCTGCAAAAATCTACCTATATAAGAAAACTGTCATTAGCTAGTAGTATACGTACAAAAAAAACAATAATCACACATTTTTTAGCACGCTGATTTTCTTCTTTATCTTGTGGGCAGTAAAGTCTAAAGAACCCGACACACCCAGAGGTGGACGCCTTTATCCACCTTTAGCACGCTGATATTTTGCTACAATTCAACAAAATTCCTAATCCGTATTTTACAGCACCCAGGAAAAGGCTGACGATGGCTCATTTGCTGTAGTGCCTAAGGCGTCCCTACACCTGCACCTTGGGGATACAAAAAATGCCACTGATGGCGCGATCAACGTGGCCTCATACTGGGGCCAAGTAATATGAAGTAATTAAAAAAAAATGAATTACTTAAAGCCGATTCAAAAAGAAAAGAAGGAAGAGTTAGTCATTTAGTAACCGCAGCCAAGAATGGACAAGAAGAAGGCGATTAGTGCAATGTTCTCCATTCTTGTGGACTGTGTGCACTCCTGCAATTCTGACAGTAAGTGGATTTAATATGGCGAACAGGGCTCGCGTGCCCCAGTCGCTCACAACCCACTGTGGGCCACTCTAGGACGTTTAATTTAAAATGAGTTGCCTGGTATTAATTAAACTATACGTTATAATTCTACCATCCAGTGTAAGAGACATTAAATTCATATCATTCTTAAAAATAATTCAATAGAATACAAACGAATGAGCACTATCATATGAATAAAGTAATTCTTTAAAATAGTTTTAGGAGCTTAGGGGTCCCAAAACAAGTGTAAAGTTTCAAAGACGTGGGCAAAAGGTGGCCGCTTTGGGCCCAACACTAAATAGATCTCAACAAAAGTCGTAACCTTCAGACGAAGTAAGTAGTTTATCACTCACAGTTTAATTTTATTACACCAGACTTGATCAGTCTTGATCTCTTCAGCCAGTAAATGTAAGAATAAAATCATTTTTAATACCGCAGATGTTGTTTTATTGCTATTATATTGTTACTGTCCCTGCTGTTGGTAGACACGCCATGAATATGAAGATGCGTTGCGAGACGTGATTCTCGATGAAGGCATAAACTTTACGAGGAGCTTGCAAATATCAATAGTGCATCATGAGGGATAATCCATTTTGCTATACGATCATGCAAATCCTAGTCTACGATAGATAGAAATAAATTGATCATAAATAAAGTCTTTGACCTTCCACTGAGGTCTCCACTGAATATCAACAAATAAATCACTTAAGCTGTTTATGTAAATTTATTTATGGATGTTTTAGCAAATTGTGGCTTTTGATATGTGAAAGGATCTTATTATATGATTCATAAGATTCTTATGCTAATATACATTACCGCACCTGAAAACTAAAACACTTCTGAATTTATAAAACACTACAACTTGTTCTGTTTTCTTTTATTTCTCTATAAAAAGAAAGAACTTGAAACTATGATTGATGCAGCCAGCGTAATTGCTATGGTTCCTTTTTTCATGAAATAACCACGTAGTTGGTGTCAACTTTTTTATCATATCATTATACATCATCATATCAGCCGAATGACGACGAATGCTGGGCATAGGCCTCCCCTAAACATAGCCACATTGACGGATCCGAATCCTGAATAAATATAAATTAAATACTTTAGAATAGAATACATACAGCTCGCTTTTCGCCCCGTGAGAAACAGTGGCGTGGTGTGTGGCGAGCATCACCGCCGCCTCCGAGATTTATTTGGCGTTCTGTGGTTTCTGCCTACCCCCATGGGAAAAAGGCGTGAGTTTATGTATGTATGTATGTATGTATGTAGAATACATACTTATTGCATTCTTCTCTTACTTTAAGTAAATCCTGTTGTTTTTGTTAGATTTCTTACTGCATTAATTTACATCAATAGCAAAGAAAGAGCGAAAGACAGAGAGAGATAAAAGACATACTTAGATACGATAGCATCACAAATTTAATGCGTGGCTTTTATCCATAAGAATGGATTGGGGAATAAACGGCCTCGGATGAAGATGGATCATTGCATAGAAATGCGATGTTAAGTGGGAATTAGGACGAATGTATTGCAACAGAATAGGTAAATTAATGGATTTCCTAGAAATCTCGAGTTTTCTTTAGAAAACGAGGTTGTACTCAAAGTAATTAAGGTTCTGCGATCTCACCTTGGAATTAAGTACTTACCGCTTCTAAAGAATTGTTTATTCATTTGTTACAAAGACGAGGAGCATTTGTTATTGTTGTACTTTATCGTTCAGCTTGAATGTGCCAAGAAAAGTTCACAATTTGACCGTAGATTTTAAACTGAAAACAGTTTTCAATATAATAGTAACTAGCATTTGCTCGCGATTTCATCCGCGAGAATTTCAAACGAAGTCGCGCATTAAAAAGTACCCCTTGTCCTTTCTTAGGTCTGTACCACATTTTTATCAAAACCGGTTTCGTAATTTAGGTACCAAAGTAAAATAACCAACCAACAAACAAAATCAACAAAGTATTTTTTTCGTTTATAATATTAGTATAAAGGACAAGAGACTCAAAAGTTTTATTATAAACTTTAAGCTTTTATTAACCATTTTTCAATTTTACATAGGATGTCAGGTGGAGTAAAAGTTGCACTAAAATCGGTTATCTATACATGTATGTCGTCATAAACGTGATATTTTCTTCTGGATGCTCTTGATGTTTTTGTCTAGACAATGCTTCGAATCTTCAAAACAGACTTTTGTCTTGCTATCACAGATATACGCTTCATATTACAGCTGTAAAACGAAATTCGTTCAGTGACGTAATTGCATGGCTTGATCCTTCGGCATTGTAGTTCGGCAAACTTTAGACAACTTCAAGCGACGCTATCGATCTAGAACAAATATTGTTTAATACTTGACCGAAGCGAACTTTAGTTTGTTTGAATTATTTTTCAAAGTACCTAAACAGTTTTTGATGGTTTTAGTTTACACGAAAGAATTCGTAGATTTATAACTAACTAGCGGGCCCGGCAGACGTTGTCCTGCCCTGAAAGTCCAGTTCTTGCCTACCCTACCCCACCTAACTACTCCATCAACCTACCTACCCACATACTTACTCTACCTACCTATCCACCTACCCTACCCCTACATACCTACTTACCTTCCTACCCTACACCTACATACCTACCCTACCCTACCTACCTACCTACCCACCTACTTACCCTACCCCTACATACCTACCTACTTACCTTCCTACCCTACCCCTACATACCTACCCTACCCTACCTACCTACCCTACCCCTACATACCTACCCTACCTACCTACTTACCTTCCTATCCTACCCCTACATACCTACCCTACCCTACCTACCTACCCTACCCCTACATACCTACCCTACCTACCTACTTACCTACCTACCCTACTCCTACATACATACCCTACCTACCTACCTACCGACGGGATAAAAAGTATCTAGTGCCTAAACTTTCGAGACATAGACAATAGTTCAAAGAGTATATAACCACTACGTATGAATAGCTTATCAAGAAAAATCATAGACAACCTATAAAAAGACATTTACACTTTTGTTAACCTGTAGTTTTTTTTTCCTTAATCTTATAACCTTTACCAACTGATTTTTTATTCCCTAAATTCCGTTCCTTTCCGATGATTTTATGTTTTTGCTGTAGAATAAATCTTAGGTATTATTTTCGGGAATAAAAAATTAAATAATTAATAAATAATTTTCGAAAATTAATGTCTAAAAAACAAACAAATATAACAGTACCTACCTGAACTTTGTAGACATTTTACAAAAAATAAATTTCTGAACGCACACATGATGTCTTCAGAAAAAAATAATGGGCTATGGCCCAAAAAAAAAAATAGTTGTGACACTATTTGACAGGATTGGACAACAAATGTTTGACATGTAATAAACAAATCAGCATCTATTGAAATGATTAATTATTTATTTCACATATCGAGTTTTCATTGTTTTTAAGATGTATTCTGCTATTCGGGACGGAAACAAATCCAACAAATCAAAAACCATGGCAATCGGTCCAGCCGTTCTCGAGTTATAAGTGTTGTAACAAACACGACTTTCTTTTATATATACAGGAAAAAATTTTAACCAGTGCGTAAATTTTGCCATAATAAACTTCAACACGTTTTATTAAACACGTATATTTTATTTTGATATGTCTTAGTACTAAAAAAAAAAGTTATCGCTTACGAAACATGTATACTTAAAAACCATATTTTATTGTCACTCAGCGCTAGCGCATTCCCCACCCCCTCACCCCAGCCATGCGCCCGGGCGGGCGGCGGCCAAGAGTTGTCATTGATAGTATGGCGAATAGATTATGTCCATGTTTTGCTTATTTCAAACTCGGATAAGGATGAAATTTTTTTTTATTTTTTTTTAACTAAACACGGAAATGTGTTCTATTACTGACACTGAACTACCAAAAAAAATTTACGCACTGGTTAACTTATCCTGAAAAAAATAATGGGCCATAAGCTCCAAAAAAAAAATGTGTTGTTACACTATTTGACAGGATTGGACAACAAATGTTTGACATGTAATAAACAAATCAGCATCTATTGAAATGATTAATTATTTATTACACATATCGAGTTTTCATTGTTTTTAAGATGTATTCTGCTATTCGGGACGGAAACAAATCCAACAAATCAAAAACCATGGCAATCGGTCCAGCCGTTCTCGAGTTATAAGTGTTGTAACAAACACGACTTTCTTTTACGTGTTTGTATTATATAGATAAGATGTAACTAAGAACGCAGGACGTAAACCCGTTCGATTTTGTTTTCAAACTCCGAACACAGCAGTAATGCGTGCTTGAAGTTTTGATGGAATAGTTCACCTTTCTATTCTTATCTTTCTCAAGACCCCTTTAAAATATATAGTTTTACGATTTCAGTTTGTGAGACGCGTCAATCCTCTCCGAACGCTATTAATTTTACGAGTATCTTGAAAACAAAGCAAGTCCCTTATTCTGCAGTATAATATTTTATCTGGTCAAATCTGTGTACCTACATTTCTATACCTGTAAATAAATATACCTACCTAGGTTACAATAAACTTTTCTAGAATGAAAATCCGAAGTGAGCTAGAGGTTATTAAATGTGCGATAGATTTTGTTCCTCGATTGTACACAGGCCGTTTCGAAGCTTTATTAAACTCCTAGATTTTGCCCGCGGCTTAGCTCGCGTTTCCTCTCTGCTTAAGAGACAGTACTGTTTTCTGGATATAAGGTAGGTACCATATATGTATGTCCTTTTTGTGTACCCCTGACATTGTGTTTTCAGAATTTCATAATGATCGGCTGATAGTAAATAATAAATTGTAGTTGTGAAAGCGTAGCAAATAAGAAAATTAGCAAACTTGTACTAATAATATAACTTATGATTTTCATTACGTATAGTTTAGTCAACAACTAAGCCGATACTCAACCTGAATTAAAATTACAAAACGAACATATCCCGCTGCATGACCCAATTAAGTGTGCAGGTTGTACGAATATTTGTGTTTAAAATGTTGTTTAAAAACCCAACAAGTCTATGCTATATTTTTGTAAACATTACGTATTTTTTTAAATTCTATTTTAAATCGTACCAATTTTTTTTGATGAACAAATGAATGTTGTTCATTTCACTGTACAAGAAAAACAATCTGGACAAGCGGACAACATTAGTGTCTTTGTTCACAAATAAAGATTGCACTGAAACAACTCGTTTTTCGTTCCGTTGTCCGTAAGTTCAGCGCGCCTGTCTAGTGTCATAAGTGTCATACACTACACTAACGAGACGTCACATTCACAATAAAAAGAAATGACTCACTATTTTTGAATTATTCAATAAAAATCGGATGAGAAGACACTGAAACAAGTCGCAATGTGGGGACAATGTACGAATTATAATAAAATATTGAATTTTTTGCATGACAACGAATCTGTCGTTGATCTGGAGACAAAGGGGAGAATTAAAATTCTTTTTGTCCCTTTCAATAAAGTATTTGATACCTAGATTGGTTTTGTGAGTGGCCTAGGAAATTTTTGGGAAGTGTTACCTGATTTGAATATTTTAATTCAATTTGCATAGTCATACTCTGAAGGGTCTACCTTCGTTCAAATTTTGGGCCGGTTCACGATTATTAACATTTTGTAGCCGTCAAAAGTAGCTGTTAATGTTTTAGATCCGCACCTTACTTTATGCTGTAGTAGTCACATTTATTAAAATTTCTCAAGTTTATATTTTCATATCAAATAAATTTCTTACAATAAGTACATCGCTACCATCTACTTAACACCGCCAACATGACCAAAATAGCCAGAATATCATCAGAATATTATTTTTTACGATAACTGTAAGTATTCATGTAGAATCGGGAAAGCATTTAGTAAAGGCATTATCTACAAAATCCATTTCCTCGTATGACTGGGCAGGAAAGTAAACGTCACTTCCAGTTATCGAAGTTCATGACGTCATAATATACTTATATGGAGGTTTACGTCGCTGTACAATGTCCAGCGCTCGATTCGTTTGAAACAGTACAAATCTTTAAAATGTTTTATGTATAGGATTTTGTACCTGTTGTAATTTGTTTACACTAATTTTATAAAGAGAAAAAAAACTATACATAAAGAAGAATTTATTGTCCAGTTACTAATCCAGTTATTCCAGAACATAAGCAAAAAAGAAAAGATCGGGCTTGACCCTTTGACAACGCATTTCATCACATTTTTTACGCGCCAAAACGAAAAAGTGAGAATGCACTGCTCGAAAACACAGCACACTTTTTTATTTCAGTCACCCTGACTGCCGCCGGGCAAAACTTGTTAGCAAAGTTTTTGTTTTTGTGTATGATGTGATGTCATATAATTTTGCTTGGTCAAAGGTTGCACATCCACCACGGTACACTCTTTACACAGTGCACTGTAGGTAGGTACAAAGGATAGGTAAATTAACGGTATTTCATACTTCAATAAATTCACTCTGTGTACACAACTCTCAACATGCATCATACTCGCCAAACAAGAGCTTATTAAAAGCCAAAATTGATTGATGCACAGTGGTCTCATTCATAACATGGAGTAATAAATCGATGCCATTAGGTAATGCGTTTGTACCGTACAGTGTAAAGTGTCGCACTGTGCAGGGGTTGTCAACACTCCACTATCATAAATCAATCCAACTTTATCCACAACACAGATTGCCCGGGCAATACAATGCACTTGAGTTTTGACGAAATATTAGCACGAAGCTATTTATTCCATGAAGTCAATTTCCGTACAATTGCTTCAGAATAAATTAACCCATTTATTTATGTAGGTGGCAACTACTCCAAAAACAACAGTCTTGCGAAGTAGCACAGAGTGCGGAACTCAAGCCAAAATCGTTTTCATAGTAAACTATTGATCCGGGATAGAGTGACTGGATGTAATATGCATGAAGGAGCGTTTGTATAGGTTGCACGATGCAGTCCGGCTTACGCATACAACAACAATAGTAAGCTAATGGAGTGCTCATATTACACGTCGAATCTTCTCTGTGGGTCAGAGAGATTGAAGGGGTGGCGGAAGAGGGAGAAATGTCTAAAGTTAAATTATAATCATTTTGGAATACTTCTGCTTAGCAGATATGGCAACATTTAAAAAGCAGTAAAGTAATCATCATAACGGGAAATAATACACCAAAATGTTAAAAAAAACTCACTTTGATAAAGCTTTTAAGAAACTTAAACGCTGTTTATCATTTATCACAAATTATTGGAAACCGAGTGCTTTAATTTGTATCAGGATTAAGTTCGGTTTAACCATACATTTTGCGAGTTTAAAAGTGAGACATAACATGACATGACTTTGAGTTTATATCTACTATTTTAATTTACCAACAATCACTTCATTCACTGATTATTCTGTGGCATTCTTCCAAGATTCTAACACACGGGCGGTCTAACTCACGGTACGACTTAACGGTCCTACACATTGGCTAAGTTAACAGTCTGTAGGACGATCTTTCGCTATCTACACGACTAACAGACGTTCTCTAAGCTAGCGATGTTTCAAAAACTTCGGAGTTCTTAATAGGATGTATTTACATTTTCGTACTCACTGCCTCGTTGGTGGTGACCTAGTGGTACTAAGCGCGACTGTTACGCTAGAAGTCTCGGGTTCGATTCCTAGGTCGGGCAAAAAGTGTTATTGGGTTTTTCTTTGAAATTCTTAGTAGCAGCTGACACACAGGAGACACTTTTTTTTTTTTTTTTTTTTTTTTTAGAGATGGTAAAATCATCAAATGACCCCCCCCGTCCAGGGCGGGGCGGGAGGGAGTGTCAGACTTTTACTGACTAAAAACCATCTATGTTCCTTCATGTGCCCTTTGCGTTCCGGGGGCGCGGTATCTCTTTCGAACAACCCGCAGCCCCGGCAGGCATTTGGCCCTTAGTGGCCCCTTCCAGTGGCTGACACCTCTGTGCGCGGAACATGGACGCGCCGTCGACACGGTCCGTCGTTAGTTAATAACTTACGGACGGTGAGCTACCCATTGCTCACCGCCCGCAGACCGTGTCTACGGTATCCGCCTGCGGGTGGCGCAATGGTGCCGTTATTGGCAATCCATTGCGCCGGCGGACGCGGTGTCAGCGGCGGCTGCGGGTGCGGCCACGGCGAGACACTTGGAGTTAGGATTTGTGCCCAGTTAATGGAAATAGGCTCGACCCCTATTACATGGACCTAAAATCATATCGGCGAGGTGTGGGTGTACATTGATACACTTCTGCCTTAACCTTCGGGACATACAGGCGTGATGATATGTATGTATCTGTGTACTCAGCTAATGTAGGGCACTCAAATAAATCTTTAAAGAAAATAGAAAACAATAGATTGCCTAGTACTTACATATTCCATGAATCACACTTTATTATATTTATAATATATCACGATATCGATAACAATAATAAAAGCACATAATAATTATTTGCTTTACTTACTATCCGTAACATAAACCATAATTCTCCGAATATTAATATGTCGATGGGCCTTCATCCGTTAATTGCGGAACGAATGTAAAATAACAATGAAAATGATGTGTGTGACCCGATTGCAATAAATATGTAAGTAAGTAAGGAGGTACGGTAATGGTGTAGAATATAAAGAAGCACTTTCGACACGACTAGCATTCTTATAAAAACAGTAGTGAAGTGTTCGGAGCTACGAATTTTATTACAGCGCGTTACATCATTTAGAATTGCGCAAAGTGTACTACGAAACGGATCACAAATTAACATGTTTTCGAGCGAGCTAACTGCAATTGTATGCAGTTAAACAACGGTTGGTACTTCAACATTCTGGCACATAAAAACACGTTACTTTTGCAAGACTATTTTTCATGCAGAATTTACACTTCCGTTCACTTTTCAGTACTTCCAACTCATTAAAAAAAAAAAAAAAACTCTAGGCCGATTCCGGCCACGGCGGCTAACCTTAATGCAGACTAGCCACGTACGCAGGAGATATTATAGTGCACAAGTGTGTGCGCAAACACAGGTGCACTCCCTCTTCCCTAACTCTCATAGCCCGATGGCACGGCAATCCGACACGACCAGAGAGAGATCAGGCGTAGGACCAACGGCTTTCCGAGGCACGGGGGTGTCACACCACCAACTTCCAAACTCCGGGCTGCTACTGAAAAATTCCTAACGGAAAAACCCAATAACACTTTTTGCCCGACCTGGGAATCGAACCCGGGACCCCTTGCTCAGTAGTCGCGCTTGCGACCACGAGACCAACGGGGCAGTCATAGGTCCAACTCATAGGTAATATGCAAAGCCACAGACCTACATGTATAAACTTTTAATAGGTGTATTATATTAAGGAAACTAAAGCGTTTTGTAGCCGTGGATGAGGGAAATTACAAGCGAAGGACACACACAACCTTGTTAACATACAGTGATTCAATAAATATTAATCTCGCTACGCCATCCGCTTACGCTTACATTCATTATCGTCTTTATTCTCTAGTCTGTGAAGAAGATTTAGCTCTAATACTCGGAAAATTTATATTATCAACACGAACACTAGAATTTGAATGCAATCAAATGTTTTATCCGGTTGGACCGGACTGCAAGTCAAGTTTTAGTAGTATAATACTATGACCCGTTTCGCATTTCTATTGTTTTGAGGACTGTTATAGCAAAGGTAATAAGAGTAGATAAGGTACACAAGAGGAAAAGAATATTTGGAAGGACTTGGAGAATACCATTGCCCAATGACATAGCAGGATAGATAAAAAAAAATGTACTCACAAATGCATCCATCAGCTTCAGTATTTTCTTTTTTTTATTTCTCTTTTCATTAAGTAATTCACATATTCTGCAAATAAGCCTTGTCGCATGCAAGCCTTTCCTCGTTGTTTTGCCATCGCTCGATTCCTTCATTTGTGTGGGTCAATCAAATACGTTTTACAATTCCCCGTTCTCTTCAATGGCTATTGTTAGTATTGTAACTTGTGGGGTCTCCCCACGACCCAAAATCAGAATATTCATCATGATATTGTTAGCAAGATCCATTACGTTCCGCTTGACCTATAGAACTTAATACTCGTATAGTGTGTACTAGTAAAGATTTAATAATTCATTGAAAAGGATCTGGATTCTCGTCACCTAGATCTTAATCACCAAATAAGGTTTTCACCATTAGAATAAATAAAGCAGCTTTGTTTATTCGCTTTAACGGATACTCCAGTTGATACTAGAGCAAAAACCATAATACACGGTTTTATTAATGTCATCGGCCATGTTAGTCCGTATGATTGATAACAAACTACAGAATATGACACTCCAATGCCTTGTAAAATTACTGAAAAAGCTATTGTTGTATAAATAAACAATTTAGTGGTACTTGTCGATAGTATTTAATGAGTATGTGTACAAGAAACTGCGGCGATCAATCTGGCGAGTGACGATTATGGAAATTTCTTCTTTGACCTTTCATGGTAAGTAGTAGGTAGGTACTGTAGAATGTTTAATGCAGTAGATAGACAGGCTAATGAGTCAATGTAATTTATTTCTTGTTAGAGTAAAGATTAACATTATATTTGTGCTCGCCAAACTGGCGAATTGTGGGTGTACATTGGTATACCTCTGCCTAACCCTTCGGGGAATACGGGCGTGATGGTATATATGTGTATTTATGGCCAACTTATTTTTGGTTTTATTACTCGGACTGTGCCCTTTTAATAGGAGCAGATTTCATAGGTATGAAATCTGCTCTCCATACAAGATTACTATTTTAAAATTCATATAATGAAAGAATGTCTTAATGTAGCATAAGCGAATGGGTATCGCTTATGCTACATTAAGACATTCCAAGACCAGCCTATTACTAACCTACTGCAAGTCTAAGGCCTTTTCTCCTAAGTAGATTTGACACGAGGATTGACCACCATGCTGTCATGGCGGATTGGTGATTTTCAACTTATATTAATTATTATAAGTCCAAGTTTCCTCACGACGTTTTTCTTGATTGATTTTTGATTGTTTTTCAGTGATATCCAAGATTCAGGAAACCACATTTGAATGGCAAAGTCGGACTGGTAAGTGCCCAATATATGACCCGCCACCACATGCATAAGATGAACGCCTTTACCATTAGGCCATCACGATATTATAAGCTGTTCTTAATCCTAGACTATACGAATGGGATACTAACGAGCTCCCTTAGTGAGATACAACCATTGCTCATAATTACCACACTCGAGTGACTGTGTGATCGGAGTTTGATATAATTAGTACACCAAATTACGTTCATTATTTTTCTTAATTTATCAATTAGTACACTCGTCTGATACCCAGTAGGTACATATATGTGGGTAGTGATTGAGAAGTTCTATTTGTATCCTGACACTACGTACCTATACAGTGTCGGAATTAATAAAAATATTTTCCTTTCATTTATTACGTTTAATACATAATATCATCTTAATAAAGTAATCTATGTTGAAGTATCACGCAATTTTGTTTTGCCGCTTATATTTTGTTCAAATTTTGCTTCAATATTCTCTATTAATCTGGTCAGATTACAGGCTACACATTATTACGCTATTTGCTAAGGACGATGAGCAAAATTGTATTATGTTTGACGTCTTCTACAGTTTACTACGGGATTGGTTTCAGACTTAGACCAGCTAGGTTCACTTGTGAGATTGCATAGTATTCAATACTTATTTCCATTACACATCTATGCGAGAGAATTCGCAGGCACAGGTAGTGTAAAATAAAACCGATGTTATTTATGCACACACTTCATAAAACGGATACATTTTTAGGCCTTGTTTTAGCACCTCGTATGAAATGAACGTCTCGTGATCTGGAATAAATACAGGTATATTGCATATTCGTGAAAAGAGATAAATTTCAGACCCTAACCTCGTTTGAATTAGAACTAAAATTGTAAATGATTCATGAAAAATTGGATTAGATCGCAACGTTCGGTCTTGTTCACGGAGTATTACCTACCCTCTTGCGCTAGCAACTGATTCGATCACTTTCACTCAATTAGGAAAGCTTTCTGATTTAAAACGTTAACGTAATCTGTTATTAATTGATCGTTATAAACGTTTCTTTTAGCAAACGAACCGGTTATCGCAGTTTGCTGTTATAATAGATAATACCCAGTGTTAAAAGAGTGTACATTGGTTACATCCTGCCTAACCTTTCGGGCAATATAGGCGTGATGGTATGTGTACGCAGTGTTAAAATACACATCACAATTAAAGGCGTCATCTATGTGTACTGCCCATCAAACTAAATAACATAAAGCAAAAAGTATTGTTGAAAAATTATTTTTATTTGTAGTGAGAGAAATCACTGTTTATCGTAGCGCGCATTTAACAAAAACATTATGGTTTCGGGTGTATTACACAGTATAGTGAGCGTAGTTAAAATTTAGATTTAACAGTTAAAATTTGTTTTCGCTTGAAAACGTAAAAAATTGGGATGACAACTTCAAATATCTCCGTAACCATAGGTACCTATTATGGACCAGACCAAAATAAAATAATCGCAACGATGGGAAGAACATATAACTTTCGACTTCGTCAAGTGACTTTTTACACCCTTTATAGGGTTAATAATTATCTTTTCCCTATACCAGAGCCACAGTACTAGAACAAAGAATAGGTAAGACTCCCCCGCCCACGACCCAGATTTTGACCGATTTTTTTTTCGTTGGCATATTAAATAAATAATAAATAAATATCTTGGGACAAACTCACACACGGCTATCTGATCCCAAGCTAAGCAGAGATTGTGTTATGGTAACCAGACAACTGATATACATACATATATAATTTATAAATACATACATATTATAGATAAATCACACCCAGACACAGAACAAACAATCATGCTCATCACACAAAGTTTGTCCTGGGTGGGAATCGAACCCACGACCTCCGGCTTAGCAGTCAGGGCCACTAACCACTAGACCAACAGGCCCGTCAAATGAATATGAATATTAGAATTCAAATGTAGGTATCATCGACACAAAACCTCACCGACAAATAAATCGGTCAAAAGGTACCTAGTTAATGGGCGGAGAGGCTAACCCGTCTTTAAAAACTATACAATTTACTAAGACGGAAATGTCTCACACAAATTACGTAAATTTAATGTACACACCGCGACTTCCACAAGACGACTGCTTTAAGCTTATGTACATTGAATTAGAGCACAAATTACCATAATATACTGAATTAACATTGTCCCACTAAACAAATAGGCACATAATGTACACATATAGGCACTGTTTTCGTTCTAGTTGAATAGTGCTGTCCGTTGGCTAATTAATTGGCTGACAGTGATTGCATAATATATGTCCTATTCGAATCCTGTATCTATTTCTGTGGTTTACTGACCTGTATTTGAAATTACTTCTACTAAAACTTGCCAACCCTCTATTGCTTAATAATTCAATTAATTACGCGTTAATTACTTTGTGTTATATTATTATCCAATAATAATAGATACCTTAAAATACATTAAAGACATCTGCAATAGGAGTGGGATAGAACAGGCTAATGAAAAAAAAAAAAACATTCCAAATCACCTCCGAAAATTAAAGAAATGTAGTTCAGATGTTGTTTCGATTGGTAAAACCAAACCTATTAAAATAACTCTAACTTATGAAGCCATAATTTAACAGAAAAGACATCCCAGTCTTCGAGTATTTATTTGATTAGTAGACTCACAGCGGCCCTGGAACACACAGGACATCAGGAGAATCAAGGATAGTTTTAGTCAGTAAGATTCCATCAGATTAGGATACCTAGATAAAAAGTAAAGAAAGTAAGGAAGTATTGAGTATTGAGTATTGATTTAGTCAGTAAGATCCTTGAAAAGAACATATTTTTATCCACTTTATACTTCCCGAGATAGAAGAAGACATAGATACCAAAACTCCATAAACACAGTTCATGAGATAACTACATATTTAACGACAAGTAAGTACTGGAATTCTGGACTAAATCCAAGCAACGCAGTCGGTTGAATAAAGTGTGACATTAATGCGACGTCTGGAACACCTCCGTACATTTCTATGCTGATTCGGAAGACCTTGGACATCTAAATGCTAACCATACTGAGAGGTTGTAATTGGTGGAAATGGTCGAGTAACCTGTCTCTCGCTAATTAAGCCCTTATACGGTTGCTTTAGAGCTTCAAGTCGAGTAAACTTATTATACTAACGCTTTTTGCTATAATAAAAAGCAAGAAGTTGCTTTTGCGAATTATTTCCATACCGGTACTTTGTTTTTGTACTGGCAATACCTGTGGTTTTAGATGCGTGAAGTGTAAAATCTTCCTAAAAACATATTGTATTTCCTACTGTCTAATCTATGTTTATAGTTAAGTTAAAGCTTAATATTTAAGCTTACAAATTATACAAACAGGCAAACGTAGGTACTAAATAACATAACACGGAAATCAAACTCCTAAAAATATATAAATTTCATATCCCAAGGCCTAACTATACCTACCGATTAAGAAATAATTAATACAAAACTTTTTAGATAAGTTGGAAGTCCTTACCAACCTAGATCGTTACCTACAATCCTTCCGGTATTACCCGCACCACCAGAAAATGTTTACACCTATCAAACTCGGTGGTAATATCAGTGTTACATATTCGTTGAAGTTCCCCAAGGGATACCTTTACAGGCCATATTCCGATGAGAACATCAAATTTATATTGACGCTGAAATTAACATATTTATTTCCCTATGAGACTGTCAGATTTATTAACAATCAAATGTTTTTAAATCCGTTTTCCGTTTCATCATGAAATTCCTTTTTACAAAAGAGAATGAATAAATTTGGCTTATAAATCAAATTTTTACACTCGAACACTACTTTTTTTTTAACGTGACGTAATGATAAACGCACGCCACATCTATTGTTTTAGTAAAATTCAAAGAATCAGGCCCACTCGCGCCTAAAAATTAACTCACAGTAAGTAGTTGATATAATAACACGAGGCTAAATTACAAATACGCCATTACGCCATACATAAGTGCGACACACGACGCCGACTTTTTTAAATATATAATTATATTGTTCTTGTATAGTATTTTTATGTTATTGTATATTGTATATACTAAAATATGCATTTTGTATGGGCCTTGATGCCTGATTTAAATAATGAAATAAATATGGGCCCGTCTTAGAAATCAACTCGGAGTTTATTAAGATAACCCTCGCTGGCAGAAGCGGGACTTGAGGACGACACGAAAAAAAAAGCATACAACTTTGCCCATAGATCTAAGAGTGTTTTTATTTATTCGTACATATGTAAAAGCTTTCATTCAGCAGAAGATTTTTGAAGATTTTTAATTTCGTACATATCATCCATGATGACATGACCTACAGGGCAAATTAGAATGATCCAGTCAAACGTATAGGTACTCAAATAACCAAAAAAACATAAAAATAGAAACACTACAATGTGTAGTATTTATAAAACATAAACGTAGGTTACAAATGAAAGGAAAACACCGTACTTTAATGGCGCGGCGCCCAGCTGCAAAACCTCATCATCAGATGAAACGCTATATATCTCGACGCTCATTAACGAAGTTACTTTTATCCTCCTGACATCAGGCGTTTCCTTATTTATTTACTTTACTCAATCTTCTGAAGATCGGTTTTCAAATGTTGCAAAGGAATTATTTTTCTTACACGTTCAAAGACTCATTAGAAAAACTTTGACACTTATTGGAATAACATTGCACACTAAAATGCTATTTAAAAATGTAGAATCCAACAACTAAATGCAATCCAAGTTCCTGAAATGAAAACGCAATATGAAAATAACAAAGAGCAAATCCTCACGAAGGTTTATTCCCATGATAATATGCACCGAGATAAAGGTACGTGTACATAGCGGGATGCTATCAGTGTTCTTTATCAGGAGCGGACAGTGCGAGGCCGACTACGGCTTGAGACACACGCGCGGACGGCGCGCCACGTTTCACCGGTAACGCGATTTACGTAAACGCGATCGCGAGTTGAAAGTTATATAAAACAGTAAGTATTTATTTGTTTTTGTTAACAATAAAAAATAAGCTGTTAATTTACTAAAATTAGAAATAAATAGTGTAACTTTAACTTTATTGAATTCGATACATTTACTAATTAAAAGTTCATCCACTCATTCATGTTTATGTATGAACAATACACAAGAATACCAACATATTATTATGTAAATTCTGTAACGCGTTCATTTCAATTCCATTTGCATTTACATAAAAAGATACTGCAGGAAGTAGGTATATTTATTCAATACAATTTACACATATAAAAACAAAAAGGAAAAGAACAAATAGAAGAAATTGGGGGAGGCCTTTGCTCAGCAGTGGGACAGTAAGGGCTAAATAAAAAAAAAATAAAAAAAATGTAAGAAAGCAAAAATGATTATTTGTAACATTGGCCAAAAACTAAATAATTATAAAACTTTATCGTGTGCCACACGCCTAGGCATACACATATGTTGCATACGTCCTACATACTAATGAATTGATCGAGCATCTGCCTGCACTTTCAACTGACTGTTAAATTATGACTGTTACATATCAGCCCATCAAAAACACATCCATTCATTGTTATAACATAAATATATCCTAAATGAATTTGCGTGTTCCAGAGAAAACTCATAAATATTTCAAAAGTATATTTTGATTTACGATAAATAAACCAGCTGTTCAGTGCCTACATAAAATCTTAACACTTATTATACAAACGAAAAACAGAAGCGTTCTGTAACCTCATCATGAAAACAATTTACAAAATTTTCCGTTTAATAAAATTCGATTACGAACACAATCAAGCGCAGATTATCTTAACCAAACAATAACAGCGGCACCTCGGCAACGGCCTTTGTTTTTAAGCACTTACGGGGCACAAAATTGGCGACGATTTAACGTTTTGCCTAACTAGATGTGCCTCACGGCTTTGGATACGTGCAAAGCTTTCAATTTTCTTTGGGATGATAAGTGTAGGTAGCATTTGTTATCACTCGCTTTGACAATAATCTTTAAAATTACCTTGGTGGTGAGGCTATGAAAATAAAAGTGACCAAAACGCAAAATATTGAAAAATTTAAATTCAGGAAATAGACTATTGCGCATAATTTTCTAGCGTAGCGATATTAAAAGTAAAATAAATATTAAAAGGCTTAAAGCTTAAGGCTTTATTTAAAGGCTTTTATTTTAAAAGTAAAATCTCATTAAATTAAAAGATTACCCAAAACTTAAAAACTGGCTATACCTACACGCTAGGCTAAAATAATTTAGTACTTAATCCTAATAAAGCAATGCAAAATTCTTCATAAAACTTCTAAGTTCATACTAAGTTTGTAATAGGCAATAAAGAGGTTTAATTAAACTTTGGATCTGTATTTTTGCGTGCAGACGCCAATATTAGACGCTTACATTATAAAGAGCTTAAGCAGAATTAAGAAGAATAATTTTCTAAAATCTTTTTAACTTAGCTATTTGCACAGAACAATTTTCAAATTAGATTTCGTGGTTTAATGAAATTTTAAATTCAAAGAGCCTATATATTGCAAGGCCAATTTATACTAGAAATATAAAGCTTGACTTGACGTGTAGGTATATACTGTTCTTTTGCCGGTCGTAAAAAATCTGGGTTAGCTTTTCACTTTTCAGTTTAACAATAGGTGCGAATATAAACCCTTCATACATTTTGTTCATAAAGTATGAAATCAACTTTTCTTACACGAGAAAGGTCGTAATATAAGCCGCTTTTGCAGCTTTAGTATTTTTTCATGATGTTAGTCGGGGTTGAGAAGCGAGCAGAATGCCTGGCCGCATTCCGGAAGGTCCAAGTGCGTCTACCATGGAGTAGCAAAAAATGGAGTGCTCACTAATAATAGGTACCCGAATTAAAACACTCATCAAAGTTTTTTTTTTCTAGTTAGGCGTATCGGCATGCGGCAGACATGTCCTGCCCAGCCCCATTTGAGTTGGGCAACCCTTTGACTAACACGTGCCACCGTGCGTTTGTGTCTTTTGACTATGCATAATAATTATACATCTCGTTTTAATATCAATTATAGTCAATCTACTATACTAACTACGTATATATGCACAGGTAGCGCAACTGATTACCTAAAATGAGCGCCCACCATTAATTTCAGTATAGCGGTACTGAAATTGACTATAGACTCGCCTCGACGTCGAGGTTGATATTTTAATGCAAACTAATCAAGTTAATTGATCACCCCCCGGTACCCGTCAGGTCTGCACAAAATTATCGCATAATTTTATTAATTAAATGGGTTTCTCGTCATTTACCACAATATCACTCCATTTCCTGTCTTCTCCGTGTCGCCTCTGTCGGAACACTACCAAACCGCAAGTGGGAGAGGGTCGTTCGTCACAAACTGCTACATTTCCGACACATGTCGACCATTTTCCTATCACGTCAGTTTTGATGTATAATTTCCGGATCTTTTGGTGTTAATAATATATTTACACTTACTTAGTACCTATACACAGGCATAAACACCTATATAAAGTTAAAAGCATTGTTTCTTTACTCTAAAAAGGTTAGTGCCTCGTCATGTTATCTTTTTATACAGGTTTTCTTAGGTACAGAATATTTAAAAGGGTCAGCAATAAGTCGCACAGTTGCTACATATTTCTATTTTACAGTCCGGATGAATGTTCGCGTTTTGAGGGTTATGCGAGGAATATGAATGATTTTTTTACTATTGACAATAAAATATACCCACTTTTTATGTGCAAACATTCTGACAGCGAGTTTAAATGTTAGCACCATTAACTTGAACGAATGTCGACGCTATATGTCGGCGTTCCGAGCCCGGTGTTACATTCACAGCCGCGCCTACGATTTTTTGTAAAGTCTAGGAGTTATGGAAATCCCGACCACTGCTGCACAAAATAGAACGCCAAAAAAGTAGCATTTCGGATGCGTTGCTAAAATAAAACTTTAGTGGTTGAAAAAGTTTTGCAAAAATCGCGGATGCAAACGGTACTAGATATCGGTTTAAAGTTTGGTCCGCTTTCGCTTCGCTTCTAATACTGTTGCGCTACAAAAAAGTTATGAGCACAATAAAATGTTATCACTGGAGCACAGAGTTACTGCTAACTGTTAAGACTGACAGCGTTAGTGGGACCACACTGTACTTGTTCCAGCAACGAGGACATTTTTTACAGTAATTGTGTTCAATTTCACTCGAAAACTCTCGACACTCTTCCGCGTTACAAACAACTAAGTAGAAAAGCATGTCCTTAGTTTGTAATTAAAGTAACGTATACACACTGAACTGCCCCGTTGGTCTCGTGGTTGCAAGCGTGGGTCCTGGGTTCGATTCCCAGGGCGGGCAAAAAGTGTTATTGGGATTTTTCCATTTCTCAGTAGCAGCCCGGAGTTTTGAAGTTGGTGGTGTGACACCCCCGTGCCTCGGAAAGCCTTCTTTCTCCGGTCGTGTCAGATTGTCGTCCCATCGGGCTATGAGAGTTAGAGAAGAGGGAGTGCTTTTGTGTTTGCGCACACACTTGTGCACTATAATGTCTCCTGCGTACTTGGCTACTCTTCATAAGGATTAGCCGCCCTGGCCGGAATCGGTCTGAAACCAGCATAAAGTATACTATGTACTTTTAATCGATTTGGAAGCGTTTAATACATGTTATGTTTCACATTGATAGCCTTAGGTACCCAACTGCCTACAAAATTTAATATCTAAATCTCTACGTGTGGGACTAATATCCCCCATAAGCCTTCTGATAGGACGGTTGCGTCCTTGCGTAGGTTTGGAACCGTGGGAAGAGACAGTGGTATCACGCAGTTTTGTGAACAAAATTGCAGTTTCGCTGACAGATTTTATTCTTAGATTTATGAAAATAGAACTTGTCACTTGGAGAATAAATATTCAAAGGTTTTTAGTGTCCGACCGAAAGTTCGGTTTCGGTTTCGGTTTCGGTCGAGTTTCGGTAAAAATAGCGGGTATCGGTTTAGTTTCGGTTTCGGCGTCAGACCTGCCGAAACTACGACCGAAACCGAAACTGTATTCGGGAGTTCTCGCGCTTTGCTCGGTCATGTTCGGGGAGGTGAATTCCATATAAGCGACGAAGATTTTGCCGCGTCGACGTGCCTAATCATGTCGTGATAGGCTTGTGTTTGCAGTTCGTTTTGTTTGTTGTAAGTTTTGTGTGATTTAATTTGAATTCGATAAGTTTTATCACATGATTCATGACTCTTATGCTATATAAGAGTATCTAGAAAACATCAAAAACCGGACAAGTGAGGGTTCCGTTCGTTTGTTCACCGAAGGTTCCGTACAAATTTGTAGGTACTCTACATATTTAAAATAGTTCAGGAATCGAACCTCGCAGTTTTTTCGAACTTTATTTTTCATTCTTCTTCGTAAATCGAAAACTATACACGATAAAAAAAAATTGTTTAAGCTTCTTTCAATGACGCCCTTTTATATGATACCGCCCAAGTCACGGTTAAGCCACTTAACAATTTTCGACTCCGTTCCTTATATGAAGGCCCTGTTTTTTTATGATTTAATTATCAGTTTTCAGACGTTTCCCTGTAAATCTAGTTTATGTCGATATTACTTGCCAAATTTTAAAGTTATTACCCTATTAATTTTGATTCCATTGATACTATAGAGTTATACTTTTTTTTTGCATCATAAACGGCCGTCTCTATCTAACTCACAGGTTTGATTTTGTCACAGCTTCAAGGGACTGTAGACCTAAGTACCTATATGGTTTTATTTTCAACTCGATACGTCCAACAAAGTGATCCTATAAGACTTCAGTGATTTTCTTTTGAGGTACGGAACATAACAAAATATTTCAATATAAAAACTACTACATAGATCATAGTAGAATCAAGTTTAACATAGGGATCTTTATATTTTTTGGTTAATTTAAGTCACTCGCTAATGCTATACCTAAAAAACCATTAGTTAGGTACTTGATACTTACTGTAGTGCATTAGTGGTAATAATATGAAGGATTCAGAGTTTTAAAGTTAATTTTAACAATTATTACAAAGGTATCTAAGTGGCAAGTACAGTTAAATACTTACCTAATTGTTATTTTTTTGTAACTTAAATAGATACCTACCTAGGTGTCATTATAATAAAATTATCATTTAATTTCTGTTTTTCGATTTTAAACTTTACTAATTACCTACCCCCAAACTAAAATCGAATGCAACATTAACATGATCCTTGTAAGAAAGTTTCGGTTTCGGTTTCGGTTTCGGCCGAAACTGACACCGTTGCCGAAATTCGTTTTCGGTTTCGGTTTCGGTCGCAAAAACCAGTTTCGGTCGGACACTAAAGGTTTTATACAAGGCTGTTTGTTAAAACAAAATGCCATTAAATAAATTGCGAGAGAGTTTGAAAATTAATTAGAGTCAACAATTAGATGTGGCATTCCCAGCTTTTATGAATGTATCATAAATATGTAATTATGGGATAAATGAAACAAGTTAGTTTTCTGCAGCTCCCGGTGGCGCCATCTGTCATATTTTGCTAAGTTATTTAGTTACAAAACAAAATTGTATGGAGTAGTTCAGCGTTAACTTTTTGAACAGTTTGTATTGTTATACGAAATGTTTTTGGCAAGTTAAATTGAGGGTCGCTGAAAATTTTCAACCACAAATAACTTTTGGAAAAGAATGCAGTAGTCACTTGTTTGTAAAATATTGTCAGAATATTTATAAATCTTTTAAAAATCAGCTCATTTTGGTTGTGTAATACCCTGATAAGATTACTGTGTAAAATAATTACTTTATGATAGAGGAGAAGAATGTAATAAATGTTTTTTGTCTCCAGTATTACAGCTAGTGGTAGCACATACAGTGTCAGCAGTGGTTTTCAGATTAAACCCTTGACTCCTGTTTACACAAAAAAAAAATGTTTGCAACAAAATAAAATGATTATTAAAAAGGTATCTAATGAAACAAATGAAATGATCATAGATTACCAGTTGTGAAATTTTGCTTATTTCCCAAATAGAAAGACTAGGTACTTGTATATAATAGTGTGTCTTGACTTGTAAGTGCAATAAAGTATAGGCATCATGCCCAAACCTTGTTGCTACAAAATATTTTTATAACCACTTGTTTAAGTTATCGCGAAAAAGGAAAATAATAAAAGGGTTTGCGGGTCGCTTTTATTATATACTTAGGCTACTACAAAGTAAACCTGTCTTTCAGAGAAATTATATTACTTGCCTTTATTTTATTCTACAGAAAACTAAATTGTTGATCTTTAAAACTAAGTACATAATTTTTTGCACAGTTACTAATGCGTGCAACTTCGTGCATGAGAGGCGGGCGGGCGCCTTAACCACTATTTAGAGTCATTACGACTAACAACCATATCTACTATGACAAAAAAGCTGTTAGGAACAGGTAGCTAACTTAGAAGTACTTTTAATCATCAAGATTTAGGCACCTGGTCCCCAAGATACAGGCACCGTCCAGTTTGGGGACCACTATTTTTACTAGAAATGCGCACCGCTAAATGGTACTGATGTTTTTTAATAATTTCGGTCCAATGTCAAGGAACCTTTGTAATATAAATATACTATCACGCCTGTATTCCCCGAAGGGTTAGGCAGAGGTGTACGAATGTACACCCACAGTTCGCCGGTATATTTTAGGTCCCATGTAATAAGGGGCGAGCCTATTGCCAATAACCGGGCACAAATCCAAACTCCGAGCTGCTACTGAGAATTTCATAGAAAAACCCAATAACACTTTTTGCTCGACCTGGGAATCGAACCCGGGACCCCTTGCACAGCAGTCGCACTCGCGACCACGAGACCAACGGGGCAGCCTTTGTAATAATGGTTAATAAATATCATTATTATTATTGTGAGTGTGCTGAGGAGTCCGTTCTTTTACGCCACTTTCTTAAGTATTCCATAAGGATGAAAAATTATAATGCACACAATAAAAAATAAAATTAGCAGTGCAATGAATATCTACTTTTTTTGCACATGTACAAAATACCTACGTCATTCAACTGTACCTAAATATTTGACCTATTTACTAACTAATTACTAAGAAATACTATTAAATACTTTATTATCATGTAGATTGACATTTGCACAACTATATTATACCCACAAGATTTGAGATATGAGAATGCTTTGTTGTTGTTTATTCTCTACGGGCCCATAGACACGAAGTAGGCGTTAGTTTGTAGTACCTATGTGTATCTATTGTAATTAAAAGTTTTATAGGTGAGTATATTTCCTTATAGACCTAGATCCTAGAGTCGTTAAACCTGCGTCATTTTAGCATGGCTGAAATAAAAGCGTCTGGTTGATGTTATTGCCTTATGACAATGTCTGGCAATAATGCATGTTGGTTTTTAACAATACACTGTAAAAACTAATTTCAATATCAGCTACCACACTTAAGCTTAAGTGAATAAGGTACTTTTTGACCTATTTGTAGCGTTATGTGGTTTCTGCCTACCTCAATGGAAAAAAGGCGTGAGTTCATGTACGTACCCGAAAAATTACCCTGTTTTGAAACTCACTACTCATGCCTTCATAACTCCATTTTTTTTCTGTCTATACCCTAAATTCCAAGCATGCTAAAATGACGTAGTTTTCTCGACTCTGGAAACTCAATCCATTACTATGTTACCCTGATTCCTCTTACGTCTACATAATTACTTGAGTAGGTACTTCTCGGAGGTATATTGACTTGACTAACTATCGACTGTTCTTTTATGTCGTCGTTAAATCCATTAGCAGATTTATGTAACATTGTAGTATTGTTTGTTCTCGTTTCTCTGCTTCTGTTAGACAATGGAGAATAACTTGTAAGAATATTAATAAATTTTACTGTAGCGAATTCTCATTAGACGAGACTAAAATAGCACGTCCTAATTTCTAGATTTTTGACATCACTGCCTATCGCCATTTCTTTTTGAAATGCTAGTTCTTTGAACTCTTTTAACAAACTATAATAATACTCATAAATTACAATTACACACCCACACAAAACCTAATTATAACATAAATTACCGCTGTCTAAATAAGTATTTAGAAACTTTAATAACAAAATTTCTACAATAAATACTTTTAATTATTGTGGGTGCTAACGATACCTAATTTTCATAAAAGGTTAAACTATCAAATTAATTATACTTAATTTGATTACAGTCCTTGTTGAAAAGGAAAATGTAACTTTCAAAAGTTTCAAGCCGTTTAAGAAAAGATTTTGTAATGAAAATCCGCTTTTCTTATTTTCTACCAACATCTTGAATACTTTGTTGTGATATACTACAAAAGAATTCCGACACATTTACGAGATCATTTATTTAGTACGTAATAATGGTGATATACCGCATTCGAAAAACGCTCACATTTTTCGGCGATATTAGCGAATATGAATGCGAATATTTAGTTTTAAAATCTGCTTTTATCAATGGCAAACAAGTTTCTCCATATTCCAAATATTGCCGAGTTCATCTAAAAAATTGATAGCTGTTTATTTACCTATCGACAGATCGCAAAAAGGGAATGAATTGTGTTTGTTAGCGCTCATATTTGCAAGATATTCGCATGAATTTAGCAAATATGACAGCGAATACAAACGTCAATAAATATGCTATTATTCGCGGATGCTTTTTTTTTTTTTTTTTTTTTTTTTTTTTTTTTTTTTTTTTTTTTTTTTTTTTTTTTTTTTTTTTTTTTTTTAGAGATGGTAAAATCATCAAATGACCCCTCCCGTCCTGGGCGGGGCGGGAGGGAGTGTCAGACTTTTACTGACTAAAAACCATGTATGTTCCTTCGTGTGCCCTTTGCGTTCCGGGGGCGCGGTATCTCTTTCGAACAACCCGCAGCCCCGGCAGGCATTTGGCCCTTAGTGGCCCCTTCCGATGGCTGACACCTCTGTGCGCGGAACATGAACGCGCCGTCGACACGGTCTGTCGCTAGTTAATAACGTACGGACGGTGAGCTACCCATTGCTCACCGTCCACAGACCGTGTCCACGGTATCCGCCTGCGGGAGGCGCAATGGTGCCGTTATTGGCAATCCATTGCGCCGGCGGACGCGGCGTCAGCGGCGGCTGCGGGTGCGGCCACGGCAACGGTGGCGGCGGCAGCGGCGGCGGCGGCGGCGGCGGCGGCGGCGGCGGCGGCGGCGGCGGCGGCGGCGGCGGCGGCGGCGGCGGCGGCGGCAGTGCGGGGCCTTCCCCCGGCCCCGGCGGGCACGGCGCAGGCCTTGCCCCCAGCCCGGTGATCGGCCGGCTTGTTAGCCCCCGCACATGCGTCGCAGTGCGGCGGGGCATCACAAGCCGCGGCCTTGTGACCGGGCTGACCGCAGCGGAAGCATAGGGCGCTGCGGTCCACCTCCGAGGCGCACCGACATGCCACGTGCTTCCCCACGTGACAACGGTAGCACCTCAGGGGCCTGGGCTCGAGCAGTCTAACCCGCGCCGATACCCAGCCCACCAGTAAACGCCCCGCCCCAACGATGGCTTTAGCCGCCGCCACTGGGCAGCTGACCGTAATGGTCTGCATGCCCAAGCGATCCGGGCGGATGATGCCTGCCCTCACCTCCTCGGCAAGGCATCCACCCGTCCTGGCGACGGCGGCTACCACCTCCTCCGGGGTGACGGAGTCGTCCAGACCCAGGATGCGCAAGTCTGCGCATCTGACGGGCCTGGACACTCGGGCCACGTCCGCATCCAGGGACGCTCTGAGCCTCTCTGCTAGAGCGTCTGCAGACGGGCCGCTGGTGGCACCGGGGACCTCCAACATCCTGGCCCCCGTTGCCGTCACCCTGAGCTGGAGGCCCGTGATCCCCAGCTCGCCTAGATTTATGGCCGCCTTGGCCCTGGTGAGCACCGCCGCGTAGGTCACGCCCCTTTCTACCGCCTCCGGCTGTAGCGTAATTACTACAGCCGCGGATTTCGGGGCGCGGAGCTTAGCCGCGGCGGCTCGCTGTCTGCGCCGCCGCCGTTCCTCCGTCTTCCTATTGGCCGCCCTGGCCGCTCTGGCCGCCTTCCGCCCCTTTTCCTTCGCTCCAGCCACCTGCCATTCGGCTTCTGCCGGAGGATTGGGATTTGGGGGCGGAGGGGGTGGAGGTGGCTGGGACGCCGCCTTGCCCCTCCCCGAAGGCACCGCATTTTGCGCCGGCGCCGGCCTTGCCGGGACCAGCTTCGCGGGGGCCGGCCCAGCCCTGCTGGGGGGCTGATTAGCCGGCCTCGGCACAGACGCGGCAACCGCGTACGAGGCCCGCTTGTCGCCCGCGGTCGTCCCGCTCGCCGCCAGAGGGGGGCGCAACACAATGCCCTCCAGGACGGAAAACCGTGCCTGGAAGGCCGCCAACTCCCTCTGAACCAGGGTCAAAACCTGGTTCTCCACGGGTATGGGCACGGGCGATTTGGGCGCCTTGGGCGCCTGGCGGGAGCCGGTCCCGCGGAGCTCGGCCAGGTCCGCCTGGAGTCTCCTGTTCTCCACCATCAGGAGCTCCATGTCGGCCGACAGGCGAGCCACCTCCGCCCGGAGCTGCGGGACCTGCCCCGCAAAACTGGCTTCCGCCTCCGCCAGTATGGTGGCCGCAGCCGCGTCCATGGCCCGGGACTTAGACCCCTTCATCTTCTTCCGGGCCACACTCGCGACTGCGTCTTTCACCACCTCCATGAACCTGGACTTACGCTCCTCAGAGCCGCCAGGTGCACCTGCCTCGTCGCAGGACGTCTCGATCGGGTGCTGCCCGTCCGCAGCAGGTGTCGCCGGTCGCCCAGCAACACTGCTCCCCCGGGCAGTCACCCTGAGTGGGCCCCGCTCTTGGACCCCACCGCGTCTGCTGGTGGGGATCTTGCGAGCCGAGGCCAGCTGCTCGCCGTCGGAGGACGCCCGTTCGTCCTCCGGTCTGGGCCGCTTCCTAAAGAATTTGCCCAGACCATCCAGCTCATGGTGGGAGCCCAATGGGCTTACGGTCACCATGCTGGAAGTCGAGTCGGACTCCGACTCGGCATCTCCCTTTCCTCCTTCTACGTCTTTTGTATTAGTATTTTCCATTTTTGGTCCCACGAGTATAAACTATATCCAACCATCCAACAAAAAAAAACAAGTGGTTCGCACTAGCGACTGATGTCCCATAGGGACGCCCGTCAGCCATACATCCCGTCACGGTGCGCCGCCGCTTGGGATTCGGGGTGACTTTTTATAGAGGGTTTCTACCTCGCGGTCCGGGCGGTTAAGCCAAGACCCTCGGTGCTAATCGAAGCCGCGAGACATGACCACGACACTTTGATATGGGGTTACGATGTACGACGGTGACAGAGAAGGACCACCCTCCTCTCTGTCTGCTCGGTGGCAGGGTGAGTGCACGCCGAGCCCGTCCTCACTCCTCCGCTGTGCCCTCTGCTGATCAGAGGGACACGCGGAGAAACGCCCTTGGTCCCTCCTTGGACCCCGCCCGTCAGAATATTGGCCACGAGCAGTGACATTCCCCAAAGAATAGGAATCTCTTCCCATTCCTCAGGGAAGATCACTACCCGCGCCCAGGGTGCACCGGCCAGCCAGCTGCCGTTCCCTCAAGACGTGTCCGGATGGACAAGCAACCGACGGCACGCGTGGAGGTTTTCTGACTAGCACCCCATTCGCGGATGCTAAGGCGAACTTCTAATTTCCTACTCTAAAGTTATCGTAATTAATGACCATCTAAATAACAGAAATAAAAAACCACAGGGCTTTAATTAGAGATCCCAGAAAAGCATAATACTCGTATTTCAGTAGTGGCTCCCACATCGTAATGTCATTCTATAACAATAGAACTAATGTGAGGAATTTTCAGTGGCACGCCGCTGCCGCCGCACTGAGTTCCATACGAGTCCAACGCGAGTGTCCGGGCATGTAATTTGTGGCCCACTCTACCCACAATAGAAATGCAATGCGAAGACTGACACCTATGTATGTACAGTCATGATAACAAGTATGTAATCGGGTTGTATAAAACCCGAAAAGAGGTCATCACATCTGTCGACAAAATATTTGGATCAGCTGATTTCTTTTGACGGAATTTCAATACTTACAAGCTTGAAGGTTGGTCTATTAAAATTTATACTCAATGAAGAGTTCAATGACCGCTCTTTGATATTGGGGCAAAAATATTATCAAAGGCGTGAGTTTATGTATGTATGTAGGTAATATTATCATTTCGATTTGTATTTCATTTTTCACATGCACAATATTTGACTTGATGAAAATTTTCGTTTGATCAATTCAAATAACGAGATACTGAAAACTCAGTCATTTTCTGGAATCATTTCAAAACGATGAACTTAGAGAGAGTGTCTGCTTCGCATGCTGAAAGTCCTGGGTTCAAATCCCAGCATCTCCAAATGCTCTTTTTGCTTTTTTATTTTGTAGGAAAATATCACTAGAGGCGAATCTTAATTTAGTTTTACACCTAGTTTATCTTTTTATCCATGGAATAAATTGTATATAATGTTCAAATTAGGTATTAAGCTGCATCCGGTTCGAATGGAAGTCGACCCCAACATAGTTGGGACAAGGCCAGGCAGATGTTCAAATTAGGTATTATTTATATTTAAACAACCTGCCTACTAGGTATAAAAGTTTGTACAGAAATCGCCCTTAATTACTTTTAGTTTCCTAACATTATAGGTTCCTACCTGCATACCACACATTTTACTTAATTTTCTTTTTCAGGTTTAATTTGGAAGGCGGCAAAAGCGGAGTGATATTCAACAGTGATTTGCATTTAACTGGGCTGATAAGTATGGAAGTGGCTGGAAAACGGGAACCATACAATGCCTATATCACAATGGATATTCGTAAGTATATTACCCGAATAATTATACCTACGTATAATAATACCACCCTATTATAATCCCACTGCAGGGTAAAAGCCTCTCATGAGGTGGAGGGTTCGATAAGTACCTACTAATGTGACTTTTTCTATTCATATAATAATGTACTTAATAAGTTTATCTTGGATTCTCGGCTATCGATGAAATTGATGAAAGAAAATATCGTAATTTAACCTGAACTTATAATCTATACCTACTTACTGATATTATAAACCTCAAGAGAAGATTTCTTTTTGAACGAACTAATCTCTTAAGCTAGGTAGATATTAGTCGGATTAAATCAAATACTCTTTGCGTTGTGTAGTCCGTTTATCGAAGAAGCTATTGTTGCGTAGTAGTAGGTTAAAACAAATAAATTCAAACTATAATTCCAATCAGTTTATATTTGAGCAGAGTACAATATCCGTTTACAATATAATTATAATCTTATTAAATGCTTAGTCTCCCATTTTAATGCACAACCGCCATATTTTTAAAATCATCTGTCAGTTCGAACTCAATATGACAGGAATACAAAATTATTATAAATTCAAATAAACTATATGGGAAAACAAATACAAAAGGTATTACACCTATTTGTTATTTGTTAACACTCGGCCATCCTGCATAGGCCGTGTCCCACGGCCCTCATTGTTTCCTCCCGCGGCTTGCACGAAGTCCTGAAATAGAAATAATGTCTGGCAGTACTTTGTTGTTTGTAAAAGTCCATAATAAGGACGGCTTTGTGACCAAGTCCATATCTTAGCTGTGTGACCAAGACTTAATTTGTAAAGATAGCTGTGCAATACTTCTAAATCCGAGATCTGACTTATATTCTATAAAAGGAGCTATATATATTATTTGGAAAAATAAACTTAAGGCTGTGTGATAAGAAGCGGAAAATAAAAGTGGGCCAAGGTCATTAACTAATATATATTCAAACATATTAATATTTGTATTAATTTTACAAACAACAAAGTACTGCCAGACATTATTTCTATTTCAGGACTTCGTGCAAGCCGCGGGAGGAAACAATGAGGGCCGTGGGACACGGCCTATGCAGGATGGCCGAGTGTTAACAAATAACAAATAGGTGTAATACCTTTTGTATTTGTTTTCCCATATAGTTTATTTGAATTTATAATAATTTTGTATTCCTGTCATATTGAGTTCGAACTGACAGATGATTTTAAAAATATGGCGGTTGTGCATTAAAATGGGAGACTAAGCATTTAATAAGATTATAATTATATTGTAAACGGATATTGTACTCTGCTCAAATATAAACTGATTGGAATTATAGTTTGAATTTATTTGTTTTAACCTACTACTACGCAACAATAGCTTCTTCGATAAACGGACTACACAACGCAAAGAGTATTTGATTTAATCCGACTAATATCTACCTAGCTTAAGAGATTAGTTCGTTCAAAAAGAAATCTTCTCTTGAGGTTTATAATATCAGTAAGTAGGTATAGATTATAAGTTCAGGTTAAATTACGATATTTTCTTTCACCAATTTCATCGATAGCCGAGAATCCAAGATAAACTTATTAAGTACATTATTATATGAATAGAAAAAGTCACATTAGTAGGTACTTATCGAACCCTCCACCTCATGAGAGGCTTTTACCCTGCAGTGGGATTATAATAGGGTGGTATTATTATACGTAGGTATAATTATTCGGGTAATATACTTACGAATATCCATTGTGATATAGGCATTGTATGGTTCCCGTTTTCCAGCCACTTCCATACTTATCAGCCCAGTTAAATGCAAATCACTGTTGAATATCACTCCGCTTTTGCCGCCTTCCAAATTAAACCTGAAAAAGAAAATTAAGTAAAATGTGTGGTATGCAGGTAGGAACCTATAATGTTAGGAAACTAAAAGTAATTAAGGGCGATTTCTGTACAAACTTTTATACCTAGTAGGCAGGTTGTTTAAATATAAATAATACCTAATTTGAACATCTGCCTGGCCTTGTCCCAACTATGTTGGGGTCGACTTCCATTCGAACCGGATGCAGCTTAATACCTAATTTGAACATTATATACAATTTATTCCATGGATAAAAAGATAAACTAGGTGTAAAACTAAATTAAGATTCGCCTCTAGTGATATTTTCCTACAAAATAAAAAAGCAAAAAGAGCATTTGGAGATGCTGGGATTTGAACCCAGGACTTTCAGCATGCGAAGCAGACACTCTACCACTGAGTTACATCCCCCATATTAAAAGGTTTAAAATTAAGGACCACTAGGTAGGTGCTGCGTGTCAAACATAGGTATAGGCTGTTTTTAAGCATGGAGACCACAAATCATGGATATAGTCTACCTAGTACTTACTATAAGTCAAGCCACATATCTACCTACATTAAAGGGAAGTATAGGACCTTGGACCTTTCACTAACCAAACCCCAATACTTCCAAATCCCAAGATTAAACACCACAAATCTCTTTAACACAAAAACATTAAAGTAAATTCTATTTGAATAATGATTAAAACCTTCTTTCGACGAGTTTAGTCCACCTGGCACCGGTAACGTTGACCCTTCTCAGTGAAAATGACGTTTGCTGTTCGGGTAAGGATAGGGATACACTGTTGATTATGGCGGGGTCCACAGGTTCCATCCCAAAGTGGCCAGCATCCATGAGGAAGAAGAAAGTTCTTAGACTGCGGCGCAGGCAGTCGATGTTGTCTGCTCTGCATGTGGGGAATGGGAGTGGTGAAACTGTGAATAAAAGAAAGATAATGATGAACACAAACGTACCATCACGCCTGTATTCCCCAAAGGGTTAGGGAGAGGTGTACCAATGTACCCCACAGTTCGCCGGTATGTTTAGGTACCTACTATGTAATAGGGGCGAGCCTATTGCTATTAACCGGACAACAACAATCCAAAATGTGAGCGGTTACTGAGAATTTCATTGAAAAACCCAATAACACTTTTTGCTCGACCTGGGAATCGAACCCAAGTCCTCTAGCGTAGCAGTGGCGCCCCTAAGCGCCACTGCTACGCTAGAGGACTTGGGTTCGATTCCCTAGCGATTTAACTGCCTCGTTAACCTAGTGAGGTTAACGAGGCAGTTAAAACCAACAAAGATATCTAAATATAGTCAAAGTTAAAGCCCTGGCTAAGTGGCTGAAACCCTAAATTTTATAGGGTTCACAGGAACGTCTGGTTAAACAGCCGACAACCTGCTAGGTAGATCTGAAAGATAGCATTTCGAAAAAAAAAGTACACGCCTCGTCTTAATTTTTATTAATATTTTTGAAGTCTTGCGGTAGTTGTGCGGTCGAGACCACCGCATCCGCATCGTAGGGACCTAATCATGGTACCAACGTCGTAGGTTATTCAGTCTATCTTTTGAAATGTCTCATTAGGTAGGTATCTTTAAGATATTATTGTGTCTATCAATGTTCCGACTTCCCATTTAATTACGTTAACTGTTCGAGAATCATTGTCTGGGCCAAAGACAAAAACGTTATTTACCGGTAAGGCCAATTGCAGCAAAAACTTAACCTAGAGTTAGATATTAAAGCGAGGTTCGATTACCTGCAAAGTAATCGTGTGTAAAAATTTTTAATGTAACCTCGTGTTAGCAAGTAGGTACCTTTGAATTGAGTTTTTGGTGCAAGCAATCCTTAGCTTAATATCTATTGATATTTAATCTGTGCTATTGATATCGAAAAAAAGTAATTTGTTGCAATTTGAGTGAACATAATTCCCAACTAACATTAGGTACTGTTATTTAGGTAAGTACCTAAGTATAAGATGATATTTCGATCGTAAAATTTTACGAATATCACCGGTTAATGGCAATAGGCTCGCCCCCTATTACATGGGACCTAAAATATACCGGCGAACTGTGGGTGTACATTAGTACACCTCTGCCTAACCCTTCGGGGAATACAGGCGTGATGGTATATTTATTTATTTTATTTATATATTTTATCTTTCAACATGTTTAGATCAAGTAATTTGCTGACGTTCGTTGAATCTTTCTTGTCAAAGTTCCTAATTAAGCTGGAATCTGCAAGGAAGCGTGGGCGGTTTGCCGTCTACGAAATTATTACCAGGAGATGCTTATCCGTCCGTACCCACGCAAACGTCTCCTAGACTTCATCAATATGTAGCCAAGAGGATTACTACTACCTACTTGAAATAAATGAAGAATTAAGTACTTATTAGGTATCGGTGTTGAGAAAATACATTTTATCACTTTATTTCAGCGTTTAGAATCTACTTCTTACCTACATTACTTTATAAGGATTTAAGTGTTCATTTTCTCTTTGAATAAATTGAACGGGAATTCTATAACTTCTGTTTACTTAAAGAATTTACTCAATCCACTCGCAAAATTGACTTGTCCCTTCTTTTAAGATAAAGTCACGCACATACATTTGAATATAACTCATAAAAGGTATTTTATTTTAATGAATCGTTATTTATAAAATCTTATGAATCAATTGATATTCCTTTGTTATCACAAAGAATATAAATTGTAAAATGATTCGAAGCTGAAAATTTGATAATGTCGAAAAAATATGTTACGCATACCTAGTTGATTGACAGAATTGAAAATAAACATGAATTGAAAATAAAAACATTATACAAATTCACGATACTAATAATATTTTGTCCTAATAATAACCAAAAACACTTCAATTACTTCGACAAATAACGAAAAAAATACATTTCATCAAAAACAAATTAAAGTTCGAACATTAAGATAATGCCCAACACTCGAGCAACATTAGTAAAAGAATACTTGATGAGGTCGGCAGTTGTCCCAAATTGAGATTTGAATATCTGAATTAATCAAAGTCAGAATACCATTGTGGATAACAACGCGTTTTGTCGAAATAATAAATATTTATCTCTCCAAGTGAAATTAGCTGCGATTTCACTATTATCACTCTTTTCACATCACTGAAAACGCGACAAATGATTTTATTTATAAAAGTAAATTATGTATGAGAAAGAATTCTGTTGAAAATATTTACCGAATGTTCGCTGTCGTTGGTCAAAACAGTTAACTTTTATGAGGTTCAGATTTAATCCTAACCGTCGTAAAATACTGTCAACGATACCCATTAACGAAGGATTAATTATTTTTTAAATAATAAATAGTAATGAACTGTTGCAACGTAACTATGTACTAACATTATAGTTAATTTACTTTCCGCCTCTATTTACTGATGGCGAAACTATATCATGTAATTTTATTTTAGAAATTTGTTCGTTAGGAGACGAGGCAAAAACTTTTCGATGTAGAACATCAGACTTCATGTCTAAGCGCTTATGAAACTATGCTCATATAGTAGTTTATACAAGTTAAACAATAGTTTATACAAGTTTATGCTAAAGAAATCTATGTAATGGTAGCTTAAAAAAACTAGTTTTAATAATTCTAAGATTAATTTAACTTCCAAAACATAATATTTAAAAAATATAGTATTTAATAATTTTATTATTTTTCTTTAATTTGCCGTGGATACGCTAAGAAAAAGAAGAAATAAACTATTAACCAATTTGACTGAATAAAGTTCTTCCATACCAAAAAAAATTGGGAAGTGTTATCGTAGAATATTCTAATGTCAAGTCTCCTTTGTGAAGTCAAAGTCAAAGTGTGAAGTCTTCTGCGATGACTATAAAGTATTAGAATATTTTTTATATTAGAAATTATATTTTTTACAAAAATATAAAACGCAAAAACCCAACCAAACCCAACACATCAAACTGTACCGCACGTTAAAAATTCGTCTACCTCAAAACGTAAAGCCATTACCAGATCGATGCATATCACTCCTAAAATTCATAGCCCAGACACATTACCATACACCAAGCAGCAGTTGAGCATTTACTATAAAAGCACCGATAGACGCTCGTCTAGGGATCATCCGAAGATACCTAAAAGAATAGATTTGAAATTCAATTGTCTGCCAAAGCGAGGGCAACAAAAGAATCTGCGCATGTAATTACAGACTATGAATGGCCAACAGAATGAAATGACGTCTGAAAAGTTCTAACATTCAACCCCTCATTATAGTGTTGGATCACATTCAATTTCAGACGTTTTTTACGTTTGTTTAAAACTGTCTCGTAAACGTTTGAGTTTACACACTTTACCTACATATGTATAAAATAGTGTTAAAATACAAAATAGTAGACGTTAATAGATAGTGGCATTTTTTTTAAGGATATCTCCAAATTAGTTTTTTTTTGTTCAAAATAACTAAGTATTTTTTGAATCTTTGATACTATCTATCTATCTCTTCTCTCTGGTTCCAAAAGTTTCTACCACGAACCATCGTCGATTTATTGGAAATTCGCCAAACTTTAAAAATGTATAGAGCTTAAAAACCACTACAAAAGCTGCATTTTCAGTATCACTTTTCAGCATGGACAACTTCTGAACTTTCAAACAAAAGTTTTCTGAATGTTGGATAAATTGCCTCTGTTTTATTTAAGAACATTACGCTAACTAATCGAAGTGCTTAGTATACAAAGAGACATTCATTAGCCCATAAATCCATGACTGTACATCAGGGCAGATCAGCAATTATAAAGGTCAAGCTTTAAAGAGGTTTCAAGACTATTCATCAGATCAATATCACTAACAAATTATTGCTTTTAATTGTTTGGCAAACGTCCTAACTAGATATCTTGTTCATAGCTATCATTGACCTTTCTTATTACATTAAATGTTGGAGAGAATTTATAGTTTTATTTAGTTCTAATAATAACTGCATCGCTTACAACAATTGCCATGAAATTGCCTTCTTCAAAGCCAGATTAATCATCATAAATCATCCCTGGATTATTTCGAATACACAAACATTTAACGTTACCAAATCTCTTTTAGCTATCGGACTATTGCCTTCAATTTCCTAAATCCCTTTATTTACATAACATTTAGTGAATTTATGAATATTTCATGAGAATATTAATAGCGGGGCATTATTTCATATTGGGTACTACTTAAGCGATCTTTTATATGGGCCATTTATAAAGGAGAATACTTATTGTTTTATTGATTTATAATATGATTTACTTCCAAAATAAGGCTAGAAAGTCGTTATCTTAGCCCATGTCACTGTCGCTAAAGTTGGGATATCCCAAGAAGTTACTTCCACATAACTTATATTCGTGACACATTATCCTATTTTGCTAACTATTTTATTTTTACTTGTTTCAGATAACGTTTCGTAAATTTTGTAAATGGTGACCAGTGGAACATAACAGTGAACTATACATGAATAGATGTGCGTTAAAAATGAGACCTCCAAATCTAAATTACAATGACGCTTCGCCGGTCTGACAGCTTGCCCACGCGACTCCGGGCGGAGCTTGTCCCGTCAGACCCCGAAAGCGGCCGACCAGTGGAAAAAATAAGCGATTCCAACACCGTCCCGAATTTTAGTGACACACCGGCGCGCGAGGAAGTTATCGCCACTTGGAAATCCCTTCACACAGATGTCAAGAACATAAAAAATGGATTCGCACCCAAAAGCGAGCAACCAAGTCGCGGTGAAGATAAGAATGATTGCGCGTCACAAAGCTTTGTTCCTACTCTTGCATGCTATGGTAGAGATGGCCAAAAGAGAATTTCATATGACACCCGGCAGCCTGAAGCTGAGCCTCGGGAAAGCAATCGGTGCACGTCATTCCTTCTGGATAGAGGTCAAACTGGCACAATCGAGTGCGGGAAGACCTCAGCGCACCGACGGCGGTCCTTGCTGCAGCGTCTATTGTCGTGGAGGACTCCAGAATGTGATTGTCGTGAAAGGTTTGCTCCAAAGTACCAGCCGGCTGCTAGATTACGTCCTGAGGACTTGTTGTGCACGTGTGGCGTTAGTAGGAACCGAATTAAACATTCGAACAAGAAGTGCAGCAATCAAAACCCGGAGCGGGGTCGTTCTAAAAGTGTAGGTTATGAGGCGGCGCGTGAAGTGGCTCAGTTCCGTCGGTTAGTGCAGTGTGTTTAAAATTAAATTTTGTAAGGGATTGCTGGTTGTGAGCTGGTAGAGAGGTTCTGTTTATGGTGTCTAAAGTGTTTTGGTGCGGTAGGTGTGCGAGTGCTGGCGCGACAGTGGGCTCGGAGACGGCGGCGGCGCTGCGGGCGCGTGCGGCGCTCACGCTCGCCCGCCGGTACTACCCCGAGGGCGGGTGGGGGTGGACCATCACCGTGGTGGGCACTATCGTACAAGTGCTGTCCCACGGTCTGCAGCTAGGCGGTGGCGCCGGACCTATAGCTTGTTCGGCCGCTATCAAGTACCATGTTTCGCCTTTGTATACCCACGGTAAGTACTACAATACTTAAATACTAATACATATTTGCGAATTGTTTGGGCTTCGGTAGAAAATTATAGAAGGTTATTTATTGCTTCAATGTTTACAAATTAAACGCAGTACGAAAAATATTATGAAGCAAACAGATCAATCCGTCAGTCATCGCTACAAACGGTCGGTATCCTCATCATGACTGATACTGCCAGCAGACAGATTTTCTGCGTCTATCCCTCCCGTCTCATAAGTATATCTTTATTATGTTCATATTTTACATTTCAAAGATAAATAAAGAGCGACTGTGCACATGTTTCTTGTCTACAAACGCAGGCCTGTTCAATTTGGCCCGTCAGAGAACGTTAACCAATCAACCTTTGAATTATATTATTGTTGTATTATTTTCACGATTACTAAAGGTGTCCTATCTTTTTATTGCGCCAGAAATAATGGTAATTTTAGCTGCACTTAGTAGGCTTGCAGCAGTTATTTCAGTAGCTATTTATTTATGCAGGCGCCAAATTATATAAAATATTACGGCTTAAAAAAAAATTGGTTATAATTTTACTGCGGTAACAGTTAAAAACTTTTAACACCAAATCTATTTAAAATAAAATCAAATATGTTTATTTTCTAAAACACATTTAAAACTACATAAAATCGCCTGTATTCCCCAAAAAGTAAGGTAGAGACGTACCAATGCACCCACAGTTCGTTATGTTTAGGTCCCATGTAATAGCTATTGTAATTAACCGGGCACAAAACCTAACTCCGAGTTGTTACTGAGAATTGCATAGAAAAACGCAATAACACTGCTCGATCTGGGAATCGAACCCAAGACCTCTATCGTAGCAGTCGCGCTTAGGACCACTAGGCTAATGAGGCAGTCATTTGAAACTTTTTATTACTTATTATTTTGATACTTAGTACCCAAAACTATTATCCTTTTATGTAGGTAAATTTCCCCCGTCAACTCAAGGGTGTTTCGCGTATTTCGTGCATATATCATGATATTTTAAAATATCCAAATTATTTTCGAATTATGTTGTTTTTCTTTTTAATATCATTAGTATATAGATAATCTTTCAACATTTTGTGGATTTTACCTTCTTTCTATATATAATAAAGAAATAACGATGATATCAAAAATCAGGGTGCGATGGTAATGAGAACATTAGGGAGGGTAATGATTTTTAGTTGTTAAGCAAATTGAAAGGGGTGCGAAGGTAATATTTTCATAATTAAAAGACATCTTTAATCACATACAATTCTAATTGGTGGAAGGAAATAAAAATAAACTTCTAAATATGTATTGAAATAAAAACAACAATCGTATTTTTTTTATCTAAAGCCATTTCTCCTTGCTTTTGTAGAAATTTAACAGTTGGATCTTTCTTACTGCTTTATAATAATCATAATATTTAGAAAAATGAGATCAAACATCACAAAATATGTTTCTTAGCAAAAACTAACAAGCTTAGGTATAGTACGATTCAAACTTAATGGCGGCTCGGAAGTTAGCTGCGAGTGCAGGTTAACGCAAGTTTAATCCAGTTAATATTAATTTTGCTTCCTTTTAATGATTTCTAGATATATATTTCTGCTATAGAAATATTTAAATGGAGCCTAAATTATTGTTAACTGGAATAAATCTGCGCGAACCTGCACTCGCAGCTAACTTCCAAGCCGCTATTAAGTTTAAATCGTACTATACTAACAAGTTAAACAAATGTACACTTATCCAGAAGACGCTGGATGCAGGTCGCTTCCAACTGGTATATGTGGAGATCTAAAGGGGAGGCTATGTTCAGCAGTGGACGTCCTATGGCTGAGATGATTATGATGATGAAGAAAGCTTCGTTACCGGAATAAAAAAAAATCGGCAGCTTGAAACTAGAAATTGAAAAACTGAAAAAACAGAAAGACTCTCTTCAAAAAAGGCTCTATAGAATAACACATAGGAGAAGGAAAAATGATAAAATATCGACAGAAGAAAAGATTGAACATTTGGTAGAAAATGTGAACACAGAAAAGCGCGAGGAAATTAAGAAGAATCTATTATTTGGTGAAATTCTTTCAAGTAGTGCCGGGGAAGGATACAAGGGCTTGAGAAAGAAGGAATAAAAAGAGTTCTCTGATGTGATTATGACTACAAAAGATAGATTTAGAAAACATAAGCTCTTGAACTCTTTTTTTTCCTTCTTTCTCAAGCCCTTGTATCCTTCCCCGACACTACTTGAAAGAATTTCACCAAATAATAGATTCTTCTTAATTTCCTCGCGCTTTTCTGTGTTCACATTTTCTACCAAACATTCAATCTTTTCTTCTGTCAATATTTTATCATTTTTCCTTCTCCTATGTGTTATTCTATAGAGCATTTTTCGAAGCGAGTCTTTCTGTTTTCTCAGTTTTTTAATTTCTAGTTTTAAGCTGCCGATTTTTTTTTTATTCCGGTAACAAAGCTTTGTTAAAAGAATATCCTTTTGAGGACACCGCTGACAAGACATTGTGTTACCGGTTAAACAAATAAGAGATGAAGCCCCATCCCCAGGTATGGGGATGGGGATGTTGCTTTCAGTTCTGCATACTTTTCGGAATCTTTCTTAATTTCTGCATACTTTTCTAGTTTTTGTAATCGATCTCGCTCTAGTATCTGGTCTAATGTTTGTTTCGTTCTCTTTGGCAATTCTAAATCTTAATAATCTGGAACAATACAGTACCTAAATGTAAGTGCTCATCCTTAGCAATCAAGAGTAATATAACAATCTTAAAAATATACTCATAAGCTTGTTTTAAATAGAAAAAAAATCCCAGCGGGAAAAGATCTCACGATGCACTTAAGAAACGTAACTAATTAAATATATTTGCACAGTAAAAAATATTAATTAATTGTCTTGTAATATATTCTAATTGCCATCGTTTTGGCCTCATTACCATTGCTTAAAAAAAACGACGGTAAACGAAGGCACTGAGGAAGAAGGTAATGAGGTTTCAGAACTTTATTATTTTTTTCTTAAATATTATGAACATTATGAATTTCATGCATATACTAAACTACTAAGGTACTTATTAAAATTAATAATTAGCAATAAAATGAACAAAATCTTTAATACTCACTCAACAATACGGGCGATAAGAAAGAGAACGTTTCCAAAATATTCACCAGCCGCGAAACTTTACACTTAAATATTTTTTTACCACAAACAAGTGTGCACCTACTTTGACGTTTGCTGGCTGACGGAGACGTGCGCGGGGAAGCACGCGATGGTGGCGTCGCATATAAAGTCATACGCACACTACAACTTAAATTTTCTTTCAAACCGATGGTAATCAGAAAAAATAAATGTTAAATATTTATAAATAAATTGTAATTTTATTACTAGGTTATTGTTATTTATTTTAGATGTAAACGTTGTATTTTTTAATGTAGTTCTTTATTTTAATTACTTTTTTTATTTTCAGTATGTATATATTTTGGTAAAAAGCAAATGTATTTAGGAAATCAGTAAATGGACACCGAAGGAAATGACAATTAGTAAAGTTTTTTATTTATAATTAAATAATCGTGTTATCTTGATCTGTAAATGTTCAATGCATGTAAGCACAACTTAATTTTGATTGGTTTGCTATATGACAAATATAGATATTTCATTAATTTATAAAGATTTTTGATCTGGACATGTAATATGCACGAAAATTTATAAACACCCCAACACAATAAAGTTTTTAATGACATGCGCGACATAGGTAATCTTTTCAAGGGTTACCCTATTTACAACCTTACCCTTTTCATAATACCTTTGTGCCTTTTTCAATGCTGCCAACTATCTATTTTTTTTTATAAATTGTTAAATTTTGTGGCCAATTTTAGTATGGAATTAATTGCCACACCATCGTAATGAATTCTGAAACTAAAATCCTATTATTAGGGAATTATACAGGAATAGCAAATACTCATTTTCATGAACGGTGAACGTTAATTAGTCACTCATTCAGATAATTGATTAATTAGAGAACCTACTCACGTAGGTAATTATCTTTTATCCGGCTATCGATTTTACATTGAAACGTGTGCCTATTCACACTCAATTTATATATTTCGGAACGATTCCTACCTACACTACACGATTGTATGCTGAACAGACATCTGAAAATTTTGAATGCGCTGAGTTGTTTTCTTTTCATACACCATTGGGATTATTTTTATGAAATTCTCTGTAGCATCTCGGAGTTATGATTTGAGCCCGGTTAATGGTAATAGGCTCGCCCCCTATTACTTGGGACCCAAACATACCGGCGAACTGCGGGTGTACATTGGCACATCTCTGCCTAACCCTTCGGGGAATACAGGCGTGATAGTATGTTTATTCCAATTCTTGAACAAAGTAAAATTTGAAGACAAAGCCATGTCATGTGTTAGAACTTCATGAGGACCAGCACAATTTGTTTTACGGGAATCCAGAGACAGTCTTTCCATGACAAACATTACAAGATTACCTACCAAATCTTCCGAAACGAATCTATATGTTATGGACCAGGTGATTAATACGGGCATTATTTATAATGCACGAGCATTATGAATAATGTCTAGCTTTATCGGGCTAAGTGATTAATTACTTTCTTAACTTCATTATTTATCACATTGCACGGTCATTATTATATTGCTACATGATAGTTGGGCAATTTGATAATAAAGCTATATGTGGCAGTTGTTCTAATAAATAAAGGGAAATTATAAGTCTAGCCACAAAATTATTTATTGGACACGTCGTGATTAAACTTCTAATTTTATAACTAAGCAACGGGAAAATGACATAGCCTCTAATAAACTAATTCATCTTTTTTACAACGCCCACTAAATATTCTATAGAAAACGTCAAGTAAAGATCATCAATTATTGTAACTTGTCCTTCTTATTTATGCATTGCTACCTAATTTACTAACTCGGCCCCGGATTTTACATCTCGTCACTATTTTACGTTTTACAGCTTCAAAGCAATGTCCTCAAAATAATTTAATTCAGGTTTCCACAGTCAGCATCACATTCTTTTATCGTGAAAATAGCCGGCAGGGCTCATCAGCGATGCAATTCGGGACTTAGGGCACCATATGTTTTTTGTAAATCCTTGAGCCCCGGCGGGGCTCCCCGACCCTGACGGCGAAGAGTCCTGTCGGTGAAGTGTCCTGTCGGCGAAGAGTCCTGTCGGTGAAGTGTCCTGTCGGCGAAGAGTCCCGGTTTTAAATGCAAAAACTAGTGGATTTTTAAGGTTGAAGTCCTTCGTAATTAATCCAAATAATGAGTCTGATTATTTAAGAGGTTTAATATTTAGTTTATTTTATGTTAAATGACAATAACAATAAAAAAATAGTAATTAAATATGTTTGTATTACTCTGCCCGAAAGGTGATGGGCCATATGTATAGTGCCCGGTCAATTTGATTATTTGAATAATTATTATCAAATTGCACTCTCATATTGGGCATTTTTCACAATGACCGGGCATTATGTATACTGCTCAATTTATCACTTGGTCCATAACATATACCTACATATAATAAAATCGTAACGAGGCCAATTCTGTACATTCAATATTTTTTATAAAGAGTAATTCCCACATGTTAAATACATTATACTGAACCAAAAAAAATGATTTTTAGAAATTTTGTCTGTTTGTTTCTTTATTTGTTTGTTTGTATGTACGCGCATAACTTTTTAATTCCTGCACCGATTTGAACAAAACTTTTGGCATTGTCTTGGCAGTAACCTGAGCTGTAATCTTAGGTACGATTCATCACGCTATGTCACATAGGGGTTATACAGAAACAGTATGAACACTATTAACTTAAAAATACTGAACGCGAACGAAGTCGCGGGCAACAGCTAGTATAAAATGAAATCGTTCAAACCTATAGAAGTGAATCGCAGCGCCGAACCGCGTTGAAAGATTAATGAAGTAGCAGCTAATTTATCATGTACGATTCTTGATGGGTCTCACAAAAGTTCAGGATCGTGACAGCCGCGTCCCCTTGATCTTCCTGACATCGCTGATCACGCATTACGCCTCTATTTGAAAGAACTTTGTAAACTGAAAAACATGTTTTACGATAAAAAATTCAAGCAGTTTGTTTTTATGAAACATCATTTTTGATCATCAGATATAAAACGTGAAATTCAAAGGTATCGTGTTACCCTATAACACTTACAATAAATTTTGTGTTGACACAAAGAGTTTGCGTGTTGTGTCAAGAAAAGACTTGAAATATTCATTCAAACACAGATCCGACAGTAAGTGCTCTGTTTTCATAACTCCGTTATTGTTCTATCAGTTTAAGGCCACAAGTACTTATTATTCATAAATTTAAAAAAGCACAAAAAGGTCAACATCTCTTTAAAATTTTAAGATTTCTTAACTCACGAAATGGCATTTTTCTTTTCTACCATTTATTTAAATAAGTTTGAAGTTTATTTCCCATTCTTCTCCATACAAAACAGAAAGAGAATACAAAAAGGAGCAACAATGACGTTCAAAATTGCCTTTTAATGATCTAACTGAAATAAATAACTTATATTTGACTTTACATTTGCCGTTAATGCTTTATTTTTTTTATTTTCTTATTGTATTACGAGACTGATATTACGAATAGAGTTGACATAAAAATATGGAGCAATCAATGACTGTTTACCTTCGACAAAGGATCTACGAAAATTGGTTATTGTTTTACTTACAGGCAATTTTTCTAGGCGATAAAAGAGGACAATAGGGTTTATTATCTTGGTAGAAGCTTGGCTACGACCGCAGCTGGTCTTAAAGACTGCAGTAGATCACTATGTATAGGTAGGTACTTTAGATGTATAGTAAACTAGCAAACTGCATGTGACTTCAACCTCGTGGATTATTTCGCCCGCCTTACCTTACGTCTTTGGTTACTGTTCGGCTCCTGTGGGTCGCAGCGTGATGTTGTATAGCCTATGGCACTCGCAAATAACGTGGCTTTCTATGGGTAAAAGAATTTTACCCCTACAACCTTACAAACTTTACCTCTTTATAATATACTAGCTTTTGCCCGCGGCTTCGCTCGCGTTAAGAAGTATTCAAACTTTCATCCCCAATTTTATCCCGTTGGGGGTAGAATTGATCAAAATCCTTTCTTAGCGGATGCCTACGTCATAACATCTACCTGCATGCCAAATTTCAGCCCGATCCGTCCAGTGGTTTGGGCTGTGCGTTGATAGATCACTATATCAGTCAGTCAGTCACCTTTGAGTTATATATATTTAGAAGTCAAAATTAAATGAATATAAGTATAAATTAGATGTGGATTTTTGTTCCTTTGGCAACTAAAGTCCAAGAACTGGAAGCATAATAATCAGATGATTATTATGATAATAGACGATTAATAGACTGAGAGAAGCTTCTTTGGAGATCCAAAGAAGCTTCTCTCAGTCTATTAATCGTCTTATGCTTCACCGAAAAGAATCTTTGTTAACGGTATTAAATGAAACTCCAAAAAAATATGTCATATTCAAATGCATCCCTCAGTTAGCTTGAAGCAAGTATCATTTTAGAAAATTGAACCATTTTAAACGATTTGCATTTGAATAATGGATACTAAAATGAAAGTGGTAAAAGCCAAGAATATTATTATAATAATATCATATCCCGACCACCAACGTCATATTCGTATAACTTACAGTATGAATCTCAAGCTTCCTAGATTAAATGTTAGGTATTCATTTTACTATGAAGAAACGTTGTGATCAGGTGTTTTTTTTTCAAATATCATTGAATAGCAACCATGGTTACCGCTTTTTTTTTTATAGACGGGAAATCATCAAATAACTTCCCCCGCCCTGGGCGGGGCGGGAGGGAGTGTCAGACTTTTACTGACTAAAACCCGTCTATGTTCCTTCATGTACCCTTTGCGTTCCGGGGGCGCGGTATCTCTTTCGAACAACCCGCAGCCCCGGCAGGCATCGGCCCTCAGTGGCCCCATCCAAGTTTGCTAACATCTTTTTGAGGCGCGCGTGGAACACGAACGCGCCGTCGACACGGTCTGTCGTTATTCAGTGAACGTACGGACGGTGAGCTACCCATTTTGCTCACCGTCCACAGACCCGCGCCTACGATGGCCGGGAGTCGTCTCGGATGGTTACCGCTGCCTATAAAGATCTGCAATATCAGAGATCATGCAAATGCGTTTCCATCTCAAAGACAAAGCTGGAATATAATGTCTCATGTGCCTGTTATTACACCGGCACCCATACCCTCCAAACCAGAATACAGCAACGCTGCTTAGCGGCGGAAATAATACTTCCCCGGACGAGCTCCTTCACAAAGAGCTACTACTACTACTACTACAGGTAAACTGTGGTTGTATAACTAGATATTGGTCAACATGACTTTTGGTCATCAACCTCTAATGAGAAATAAAAAGGAATATCCATCATTTTAGCGCCCATCTGTGTGTCTGTTTGATTGACGATCGTATTTATCACTTAACTGATCGCTCGACTTCTTGTTGGTTAGGTCTAGGGATATTGTATTCGGGGGTCTTCTTTACAAACAATTAACAAGTCTTAGGTAATCATTCAAGTAACATACTATCTTTACGTTCGATTATAATAATACCTAATACCTGCCTATTAACCCATTTAGACCCAAAAGGCCTTTTCTCATACAGAAAAAGCACGAAGGTTGATCACCACGCTTGCTCAAGGCGGATTGGCGATTTCAGACATAATTATAGTAATTGTAAGACCAGGTTTCCTCACGACTTTTTCCTTTACCGATGTCAGTGATGTCCAAGATAAACTCAGAAAAATTCGAAAAACACAAAAATAAATTACTATAAAGCACTCAAGTTTAAACAAAGATTTTCTGGTATTAAGTTTTTAAACGACATTAAAACCCCCTAATCCATCTCTGTCGCTTCTTAACCACTGGCCTCGATTCGAATAAACTTTGTATTAACAATGTCCTGTAAAAAGCACAATTTTCCTGTCTCTGGAGATTTAAGCCCTGGCTTTTCTCAACGAACCGTGGCTTTTATATCAATCTTTTCCACTCTGACTTGGAGAAAATGTGAAAAATATACTGGGTTACTGTTTCATGCATTTTATTTATTTACTCATACACAATATTTACAGTACCTATCATTTTCATTTTTATTGTTGTACCACTGCAGTGTAAAGGCATATTTTCATAAAAAGAAGGTACGGGTATAGGTGCGCTACAACCGCCGTTACAACCTCATGCACGAGAAGCACCATTGGGCTATCACGACATTCGTAGTGTTAGCCTATTTTAATTTCTTAAGTTTTACTTATTTTATTGCCCTGAATGAAAAGTCTAATGGAACGTTACTTGTCTAACAGTCTTTAATTTTAAAATCTCTTCTAGTAGTTTTATAAATTTATAAAATAGAGCACAGTAGCTAAGAACAGGTACGGAAATAAGTATTCTGAATTTTTATGTCACAAGTTCTTGCTATTAATGTGTTTTTATGTGTTGTCGTAGTCAATAACAGTTCAAACTTTGCATGTTTTTATTCGTTCTAATATAGCGGAACTCTTCTAATCATTGTTATTATAAGGTCGATTTCATGCTTATTATCTTAAGAATATTATTCTGATTTGCTTATATGACGTCATCATCTTTATTTCTACCTTTATTGCAGTGTTTTTGGAGTAAACGCTGCATGTCTTTTTCTTCCACACATAATAATATCTATTAGCCGTTATCTCAGTATTTATTTTATAGTAAGGCTTATAGATTAATAACACTACTTATAAACAAAGTAGATACCTACACCTAAAGTGTACGGTAGCATTTACAATAGTAGCTTTCTCATACATGATAGAAGGGTCATCCTAACGAAAACTACTGCCATGGATTCAGTTCATGATTGTAGAAAATTTAGCCGGTTATTAAAAACTAGCGAACAGCCCGCGACTTCATCCGCGTGGCTTATTTCACCCACCTTATGTTACGTCATTGGTTACTGCTCCGCTCTCGTGTATCGTAGCGTGATGTCAAATAGCCTTTATTACTCTAGATTAATGTAGCTATCTGTGGATGAAAAAATGGTTAAAATCGGTCCTGTAGTTTCGGAGCTTATTCGTTACAAACAAACAAAAAAATCTTGTCTCTTTATAATATAGATCAATCGGTCATTCCATACATTTTGACCGTGAAGGTGTTGCATTTTTGTGTGGGCAGCTAGGCCGTTACGATTCGTTACGTTCCAGATTTTTTTTCAAAATATCAACATTTATTTATCGGACCAACAAATACATATGTGGTTTTCAAAAGAAACGCCCGATAGAAAAATGTTTACACGCTTATCCCCGCGAATGCCGAATGTTAACGATGATTTATAGATGTAAGTCATATGTATGTTATATTACATTATGTAATTTGTGCTCGCACTGTGTTTTAACGCGGTTAGACACCCACGGCCTACCACGATGTAATTGTATTACGTCAAACTTGCGTCTCTCTGTCTGTCAAAAGGATTTTGCATCTATTTCAAGGTTAATGCCAGTATTGTGTTAAAATCCATTAATTAAATACGTAATTCATATTTAATGGCAACATAAACAACATTCATATGCTAAAGTTACATCTACACTAATATTATAAAGCCGAAATATAATGCTTGTTTAGTTTTATGAAAAGCTACATTTAATTACCAAAAAAATGGAGACTTTTAAGACAATTGACGCGGATAAAGTCACAGGTAAAAGCTATTTCTATTATAATGGAATAGAAATAGGGAATACTTTTATCCTTTTACCTTTTTTTTTCTATCCAATGACTACAATTCTTACGTTAATACATATTAACGTAATAATTGTAGTCAAATCTAGGTTTATTGCAAGTAGGTATAACAGCAATTAATTATCTACTAAACTATCTACCTATTATAATAGATACGTAGACAGTGCATTCTAGTCTTTACCTGTGCAAATTCGATAACATTCTGACAGCCGACCAATTACGCGATTAACTGTAAATTACATCGCGCTGTAATTACGTCACTACCACTAACGATACGTATTAGGGCTATTCACACTGTTAGCAGTATCTAAATATATTATCCATGTGTCTAAACAAATAAATCAAAGTGCCCAATATCGGCGCATCACCCTATTTGTTTCACAATATTAAGAACGTGATTCGAGTATTTTACGTCCTCGCAACAAATGGTAGAAATATCTACCCGTTTTTCTACAAAATTCTGTGTCTGTGACTAACTTGTAAGCCTAGTGGTGCTAAACGCGACTGCTACGTTAGAGGTCTTGGGTTCGATTCCCAGGTCGAGCAAAGTGTTTTTGGGTTTTTCTATAAAATTCTCAGTAGCAGCTCGAAGTTAGGATTTGTGTCCGGTTAAATGCAATCGGCTTGCAGACCGCTGGAATGTTTTTAGGTCCCATGTAATAGGGGTACATGGGACCTAAAAACATTCCAGCGGTCTCTGGGTGTTAAATGGTACACCTCTGCCGAACCCTTCTAGGAAAACGGGCGTGATGGTATGTTCTGCGTCTTTCCTTATTCCTATTTCTCAATACTCCGACATGCAAAAGCCTAGATTTTTCTTTCATCACTTAAGGATATATCCACTGGCAGTTTCAGCTTTCAATTTGCTTTTTTCCTTTGAAACGGGAAAAAGACTGTAATATTCGAGTTCCTACCAAGTAAATAATGCAAAATTGCTTAAACAATAGTGCAAGTGGTTTCCTCTATTTGCGGTTCACACTGATCAGATGGAATAATGTTCTCAAGAATCGATCAATCTCAGTAGTACGCAAGAGATATTGTAATGCACAAGTGTGTGCACTAACACATGTGCACTTACTCTCATAATCTGATGTGACGGCAATCCGACATGACTGGGCACAGAACAAGCTAAGGGCCAGTAGCTTTACGCACACCTTCAACTTCCCTACTCCGGGCTGCTACTGAGAAATCCTAATTGGGACAACACCTTTAGATCGAGTATAAAGTATGTAGCAATCTGTGATTGGCACATAGTATGTAGGTACGTACTTTAATTCTCATTGTTCTGGTTGAAAGAATTTATATAGACTATGTCTTTATAGCTAGCTTATCCATCCCTATTTACTTAAAACTAAAAATAAGATTTTCCTTAAAATATAAACAATATGCACTGCTTAGCTATTCAGTCCTACTTTGTGAAATGTTATTTATGGCTCGTCATATTTTGATCGGGGTAGCTCTTACAACTTTATAATAAAGCATCTTCATAGGAATTTTGTTTAGGTACGAGAAAATTCCTGAAACACTACTGTTTTAAGATGTTATCAAAAAGGCACAAGAGCTTTGTTAGAAAAATTGCATAGCAGGTAGGTGCATATTTCACTAGTAGCAATAATAACTTTGTGAATGGATTACACTTCAGTTCCCAAAATAGAATGCTAACAGACAGAACAATCTTCATATAACATTACAGAAGGTCTCACTTCATATTCAAAACGTACAAACTTCTTGATAAGTTCAGTTCAAGCATTAGCATTCGCACATAGACTACTAACGAACAGTTGCCAAACGACGGAGGCAACATCTATAAATACCTATGGTAGCAGGATTCTATCACGTACATTAGGCCATTTACCTCGAACCAGACGTGCCAAAAAACCACTTGGCAATAATCGCTTTATAGCTGGAATAGCTTATTGACCGGTATTTTATTGGGTACTTAATACCCTGCACACAGATTTGGCAATATGACATCTTGGACTGTAAAGCGATTTAGCGTCTCCTCGCGATCGTACGTAGTGTCTAAATCGCACGGTTGCGAACCCACGATTCATGGTTCGCAACAGGGCACAGGCAAGTACCAATGTGACATTTTCTAATTTATATGTACTATCTGAGAAAATAATCAAATCCATGACTTAATTGAATCACCAAATATAAAACAAAACATAATAATATGCTCATTACATCATTTCACTAAAACACTCACTAACACATACACACCGCTACATACAAACACTACACTATTCATACACATAAACTTTAAGCAGTATAATCGCGACCAAATTTGTTTTAATTTTATTTTATTTAGTTTTATTTTACTTTTCTGTAACTTGCATTTTAAACTAAGAGTAAGTGATAAATCTACTATAAAAATGTACAAACACTAATTTAGTAAACAAAGCAAAGCATCTAAAAACTTTGCATATACTATGTAAACTTTAAGAACTACCTACAAGATAAAAAAAGAACATGTTAAAATGTAACTCCTACCTTATAAATTTCACTTTCTTTGCTTTGTTAATTAATACAAATACTTAATTATGCCACAAGTCTAATATTTATATAGTTGCCTATACTGCGATTGAGGAAAACTGTTCCACCGTAATACAGTTTATACTAGTACGGGGGACAGAGCGAATCAAATCCGTATAAACTAACAACCAATTAATACGTTGTGTTACCTACACTAAATTAGACTTAGCTTAAAATTTGCCTTTGCTTTGATAAAACTGTCTAGAAATATTGCGCTAGGTTGTTAGATTTACTTACTTTAGCAAATAAAGAAAGTTTTTTTTTTTTTTTTTTTTTTTTATCTAAGTTTATCTTGGACAGAACAGACATCGGTAACCATGTCAGAGGCCCTTGAGGCGGTTTAGAAACTCTGACGCTAGGGTGCGTGGGGCCATGAGATCTTACTGCCCACACGGTAAAGAAGAAGAAATACGGTTTTGCAAAAGTACCCCCCTTACCTGGTAAATACTATTAATAGCGACTGTAGCTTTGTAATAGTACCCAGTCGGGTCATAAGTTCTGTTAAAACCTTATTATTTTAATTTTCGAATACTGGCTAGATAAACGTCGACTATTTTTAAAAGTAGATCATTTGCGCTTGCCGAAAATAAAAAAAGAAATTAAATTTTATTCATTTTTAAATATGGAGTGGTCGAAGAAGGAAGATAGAGTCGCTGTTATCGCGTTGCACCGCTGTGGTTACGCGCCAAAAGAGATTTTCAACATTCTACAAAAATTGAAAATAACACTACAGTTTGTGTATCGCACTATCAAACGATACACTGAAGATTCAAGCTTCGAAGATCGTGAGAGGAGTGGCCGACCTCGTACAGTTAGGACACCAGCGGTCATCAAAGCAGTAAAGGCGCGAATTCAACGAAATCCCGTCCGTAAGCAAAAAATCTTAGCCCTTCAGATGGGGTTAAGCAGAACCACGGTCAAAAGAGTGTTAAATGAAGACCTGGGACTGCGAGCTTATCGTAAAAAGACCGGACATTTTTTAAACGAGCGTTTGAAAAAAATTAGACTGGAAAGATCCCGCGCTTTGTTACGGCGGTACGCGGGAAAAAAATACCGCGAAATTTTATTTTCAGATGAAAAAATTTTTACCATCGAAGAAAGTTACAACAAACAAAATGATAAGGTGTATGCCCACAGCAGTGAAGAAGCGACCGCGCGTATTCCAAGGGTCCAGCGAGGGCATCAGCCTTCCTCACTCATAGTTTGGCTTGGAGTCTCATATTCAGGCTTAACTGAGGTGTTTTTCTGTGAAAAAGGTGTGAAAACCAGTGCTGTGGTGTACCAAAATACCGTCCTAACGAACATAGTAGAACCTCTTTCTCAAACAATGTTCAAAAACAGACATTGGATATTCCAGCAGGATTCTGCACCAGCTCACAAGGCACGAAGCACGCAAAACTGGTTGACCGCCCATGAAATTGACTTCATCGAGCATGAAGACTGGCCCTCTTCTAGTCCAGATTTAAACCCGCTGGACTACAAGATATGGCAACATTTGGAGGAGAAAGTCTGCGCTAAACCTCATCAGAATTTGGAGTCCCTCCGAGCATCTCTGGTTAAAGCAACGGCTGAAATAGATATGAATGTGGTGCGTACTGCGATCGATGATTGGCCGCGCCGATTAAGGGCATGTATTCAAAATGGAGGGGGGCATTTCGAATAATGTAAATAAAATTTTATTGTACATTTAATTATCTTTCATTTCATATATAATTTTTAAATCATTCTCAAAAAGTATATCATTAATTACATTGAAAGTTTTTGACAGAATTTATGACCTGACCATGTATAGTCATGAGACTATGTTAGAAATCCGTGATTGGTTGTCACCATTTTCTATAAGATGATCAAGCTTAACGCAGATATCAGACTGATTGATGTCCTTAATTACCACGACAGTTATAGATAGAGTTTTAGAAGTTCCGCAAATAAAGTCTCGAGAAGTCTCGAGAAGCCTCAGCAGTAACGCAGTAATGGGTGTAAAGATACTTAACGAAGTCAAAAGTTACGTGTTCAGCTATCTGGGATTACTATATAACATTATTATATACTTTAGGATTTACGTTTTTTTTATGACAACGAATTTTAAATGGATATACAAACTTTAAGTACCTCCATGACCGTTGCACGTACCCATAAGATTTTGGTTTGCTTTAATTACCAGTCATTTTACACCCCATACCACACATATACATTTATATACATTTTAAATAGGCCTGGGGGACTAAACAGTCGCTGCATCGTGCTTCCGAAAACCAGCTGAGTCGCTAATCGCTGATGCTATTACATGTGCGCTAGACGTGTTTCCTTATGACTATAATTAATTAATTACACGTATAATAACTGTCAAGAATGTGTCTGTTAAATATTTTATAGGATTTCGTAATTATTCTAATTTCTATGAAAATTTCAGTCTATTGAATTTGGTATTTTGACATGTTTTTGTTTTTTTTTTTTTTTTTGGTAGACTTTTTACAGACCAATAATTTTTTAGTTGTCTTTAATTGTTGGTTATATTAAATAAATAAAAGATAATAAAAAATATTGGTGAGGTTCTTCAGACAGGTCAGATGCGCAGTACTCGTAACCGGCATGCTTGTATGACCAGATGTATGAATGTGCACGAGGCGAAAGGAGTATGTAAGGATGGTAGCAGATGGCGTTCCGTGGTTTCTGCCTACCTCCATGGGAAAAAGGCGTGAGTTTATGTATGTATGTATGTATGTATTATAAAAATAGTTTTCATAACAACATAAACTAGATCAGGCTAGACGAAAGTAATACCTAGTAACACAATTACTCCGAATCCGTTCGACGAAAGAAAGACTTCAATCTATCCTATAATCGTATTTGTTCAGGAATCTATTTGTGGTTTAGTAAGGGTTAGGTACTAAACTAACAATGGGCTTCTAAATATATTTATGTATGTCAGTGGCGTCCCTGTTACAAGGTTACGATATAATTGAGCTTAGATCTGCCAAAATGAGTCAACCCACAATCTCTCACTGATTAAATTATTTCCCTAACACTAATTCAGAATGCCATTTTTTGCCAGCAATAACAGTTCAAAGTACAAGTTCTAAGAATAGATAAAAAAAATATCTGTGTTTTTAGAAAATCATTACAATTACTTACGCCGAATAATGGTAGACATGTATGTTGTTTGGTACGTTTTCGCGAAAGTGAAATATTGATTTTATTTGATCTTTAATCGACTCAATCCGTATCAAATCTATTCGTTTGATCTTCCATGATATTGACTACTGAATATCAAACGTAGTACTATTACAAAAACCAAAGGTTTATCTGACATATCTGGATATTTGATATAAGGCCCAAAATTATCCAATTTAACAATCACACGAACATTCCCAATCCTCTGAAACGAATATTATCCTTCCAAAAACTGGCCATTCCAAATCAATTACCACTCATCCAACATTTCTGGAAAATCTCAAATGCCTAATTGTAATGCTTAGGAACAGCCGGCCAACAATTAAAACTTGACAAAACGACCCGAGTTGGTCACTATTTATTGGCCATCGTTCCATTTGTGTAAAGGAGGAGCCATTGAGGAGCTCGTGGCTAAATAATTACAGCCGCATAGACCGATCTTCCGGGTTAAGCCACGCTTGCCGAGGTTGGTCTGTGGATGGGTGGGGTGACCTTTACCATAGCGAGTTTCCTCCGTGCCTCGGAAAGCACGTAAAGCCGTTGGTCCCGGCTGTCATTTGTAGATCTTTGACAGTCGTTACTGTTAGTCAGAAGCCAGAAAGTCTGACAACCAGTCTTACCAAGAGTATCGTATTACCCATTACTGGGTTGTGGAGGTCTGATAGGCAGTCGCTCCATGTAAAATACTGATATTCAGCTGCATCCGGTTCGACTGGAAGCCGACCCCAACATAGTTGGGAAAAGGCTAGGCAGATGATGTTCCATTTGTGTAAAGAATAGAATGGACGTGTGTGGCCAGCATCAGCCACTGTGTACACGAGTCATTATGTCTGCATCGTTAGTATTGGATAGAGGGATTTACTCTATTACTTACTTGGTCGGGAACTCGTGACTTTGAGTAATGCTATCGCTCTTTGTGTCAATTCTGTCGCGTTGCGCTCTATAATAGATAATGGACAATTTTAAGGTTCTCAATAGCTCTAAAGATATAAACTGATGTGTAGGTAATGTCGTTAATCTATTGTCACTATACCATTAAATGTGATAGGTATGTACCATTACATTTCCTAGAGAACATTTCGAACACCTCTAAGGTTTCTAATATAAAAACACTTTCTTTTGCTTTGCTCGCGTTAATTAAATTTAATTATGATTCGAACGAAAGACACGTGGGGCCATTTATTATCATAAGAACGTTATTGTTGTTATCTTCGGGAAAATTACTTTCTTCGGGATGATAGGTACTTTATATCCGTTTCAGAACACGTGACAACGTACATACCTATACGCAAAATTTCAGGATGATCGGTTCGGTGTGTTACATGTGAAAAGGTATTATTTTTTCGTATTTATTAAATTATGTAAGTTGCGATGATTAAACCTAACATTTTCGCCATTAAATTCACTTAGACCGTTCCCATTTTTGACAAATATAAAATAAGACATTGTAATTAGAAGCAACACAGACGTCGCTCCGTATTAGAGTACTACTTACGGTGCCTTCTTTACACAATTTGTCGTCCGATAACTTATAATAATATGTCTTCTCACATTCCGCATACCGTCGTCTCTGAGAAAATGCTGCAAAAGATGTAGTACTACGGAATGTATGAAAGAGGTGGAAAATGGACAAACATCCGCTTCATGAGCGCCTCTTTTGTCCGCGTCTGTCGCTCTAGCCTCTATAATACTCTATATGAATTGCGTTGAGCATGCACAAATGTGACACGAAACTATTATTTAAACAATATATTAGTTTAGCATTTATTGATAGGTTTTGTTGTTGTTGTTTTGTTTTGTTTTTTTAATTCGATACCGGGCAAGTACTAATGTGATTTTTTCTACTTCGTATTTATTTTTTAAGTTTATCCTGAATAACTCTGACATCGGTGAAAGAAAACATCGTGAGGAAACCTGGACATAAAAGTAATATAAGTCTGAAACCGCCAATCCGACTTGAACAAGCGTGATGATCAATGCTCATGCCTTCTCTGTATAAGACAAAAGCCTCTGCCCTGTAGTAGTACAATAATAGACTGGTCTTATTTTACATATTTCTTTAAATAGTTATTATTGATGGCATTTCGAAGAAAACGGCAGCTTAAGGCGGTTTTAAATATAAAGTTCGCAACGTAAAGCACCCTGCATACAAATGATTTCATCTTTACATAATTCATATTAAATGTTAGATTCAGCACAGCTATACTTAGTGCTAGGCGATATATAATGTAGATCAGTAAGTAGGACGGAGTTAAGGTAATAATAAAATTGAAAATTAAGATCGTAAATTGAAAATTTATTGAAATTACACAGGTAATTTACTTGGGAGTGGCTACCTACATAACTGTTATAAATATGTTCAATTTATGTTACTAATAATTGAACACCTACTCTTGTGTCTACCCACCTACCTATAAGTACTTATTTATGCGAAATTTACGGCTTAATTTCAATTCATTGAACTACATACATAAACATACTGATGAGTGTTAGAAATAGCTAGCTTCTCTTACTTTCAGCCGAGTTGCATTTTTGTCTAGTATCTCGCTATTTTTATAAAATAAATTCCTTATCTTTGCTCTCCAAAATTAGGTTAAGTTTTGGCTTAATAAATATTCATATTCATCAAATATATTCAAATATATATCTTCATAATTTAAGTTAAAACTAGTTTTTTTTTCTTCTACTACAATAATTCGAGGCTTCCCTCAAAATCTGACCTGATAAGATCACAAAGAGCCACCTATGCTGTTAACGGCTAGTGTAAAGTATTCTATCTCAGGCTTTCTGTGAAACGATATCCCAAAGACATAAATTCTGTAAAGCATAAATTCCCGATCACCTCGCATCTTTTCACTCTAGTTTGAAAATGATACAATATACTTGCGTGCAAAATAATCGGACCACCCCTTTATTTTCCATTTGAGAGACGATATCTCATTTTTTTTTAATTAAAATCAATTTTAATGTAAAATGTTCAACCTTTTCATTTACCATACGATACGGTATTAGGTAAAAGTTATTGTTTGTTATTTGTATTTCTTAAGTTATCTTATTTGAAATGGAAAAGCACGGGGTGGGTTGATTTTTTTGCACGCAAGTGGGTATAAGTAGATAGCCCTAAGTAAGTATAATCTATGCTAATAAATTAAAGCTGAATAGTTTGTTTAGCTACTGTTCTGATTTTGAAAATTCTAATCCTAATAGGAAGCTAAGATACCTCTAAATTGGCTCGCCATCTTATCAGAACCAGCGGGTCGACGACGGCGCTTTGTGTTCTAGACGCGCCTCAAAGAGATGTCAGCATAATAGACAGGGCCTGCAAGAGCCAGTGCCTGCCAGGGTTGCGGAACTTGTTCGAAAAAGACGCCGCAGACCTGGAACGCAAAGGGCATTAGATCGAACACGAATGCGTTTGTGTCAGTAAGAGTCTGACACTCCCTTTCGCTCCACCCAGACCGGAAGAAAAAATTAGATATTTCTTCAATCCTTAAAAAAAAGTTTCCACTGAATACTATAGGCTATATTACATTTCCTTAATAATAATAGGACATTTTTCGCCGGCAAAAGCTAGTTAACTAGAAGTACCATTATATCCTATCATCCTTCCAATAGATAGTGTTTTATTGTGTAATATGTATTGTCAATGAAACAATAACCTCAATAGATTACCCAGAATCGGACAAATAATAAAACTGGCTCTATAGATAGCAAAAATATAACCATAGCTAAAGCTGGTTCGTGTTTCAAAGTATTGTATTCGCAATACACTTCTGAATCAATGTTTTATTTTCGTGAACTGTAAACAACCAATCAGCTGGTGGAGAAAAAGTTTAACTGTACATTTGAAAAAATAAAAAACATCGTTGAATGCCACACAAGCCGTCAGCCCACCTGATGTTAGGTGATCACCTCTGCGTATAAGACATCTGCACTACCAGAGGCCTTGCAAATGCGTTGCAGAGACAAAGTTGAAATGTATCATGTGCCAGTAATTTCACTGGCACCCAAACCCTTCAAACCATATAATCAGTTACAAGGTAGGTACTTATATGTTAAGTAAGTATATGCCGAAACCTTGCAGTATCGCGAAAACCCATTCACTTATTCCAAGCATAAGTTTATTTCAAAAACAGAGCTTTGCTTAGGTACCTACATAAAAACTAGACGAGCATTCACTTTCCTTGAATACACTGAACTAAATGCTGAACACAAAAGTGAGTCTGAATCACTGAATCCGCTGAATAGAAACTAGAGCAAGTACTTTGGTACATATCCTCGGTATTTAAGAATATAATATTTCAATAATAAAACGTTGGCTTTTTCAACGACAAAAGCTTTTTATCTACAGATATTACAAGCTTTTATTACAAACTTCCAGCTCCTAGTCATAGCTCGTAGAGTAGACACCCATAGGAGTCTTAAATTAAGGCTTTCGAGTATTGACCACGCACCGGAAAGTGCAGTGTGGGTCCCTCACGAAGTGGACCTGCCAAACATCGTGGGAAATCGCTGAATGCGGGCATCGCAGGATCAGCCAATCAGGTTATCTCTGGGGGAGACCTAAATCCAGTAGTGGACGTCATTCGGTTGATATGATATCATGATGATATGATTAGAATTACTAACTTTGCAAAATATTGTTATGGTGGCTGTACACTCCCGTCCCAGTCGGTGGTGGCAGCACATATGTCACTTTGGCTGTATGTTTTGGGGCACAAGGGGCAAGATTATACACCCTGCGGGTGATCCGTTACTGTACCCCAACTCTGCGAGATTGGCATTTAACCTTCCTACTTGCAGTCTGAGGCATTCAGGAACTTCCAAGTGGACCACGGAAGGTTAGACCTTACGGGAAAACGTTTACTTGATGGTACATAGTTTATGGGTGGGCGAAACGTGTCCTGCCACAGTTTGCAGAGGACGTCAGCTAGGTTTCTTGTCTCGATGTAAAGTTAGCATGACAAAAAACATCCTCACTGTGTATTTCTGTTGATTTATAACAAGCATAACAGAACTTTGCTCCAATAAAGCCTGAATAGGGAAGTTTAAAACAATGATTTTGCAACATTACGATGATCGATGAGTTTCCAATACAACTTTTGACTTTTGGACGCTTCTAATATCTTTGTTGAGTGTTGAGAAGTTATTTTAATCTAGATCAGTAATGAATGTCATTGACCTTTGACGTGTCTAAATCTACGTGATTTTTGGCAAAAACAAATATGTCTACGGTATGGCATCAACGTCTAAACATCAACTAAATTAACACGAGTGTGTCAATCTATAAATACGACTGTTGTAAACTAAAATAATTATATTTACCTGTCTCTTTACAGTGTCTATCCAAATCGAACTTCAAATACGTTACCGTAAGGTGGAGATTCCTTGATCTACAGGTACTAACCTACTTCAAAAAACGGTAGAATTCCGTTAGAAGAGTTTATGATCTTATTAAATTCTAATATTCCTATTATAAAATTTAACATCTTTAATTTAACATTATTGTTATATGTACTAGTAATTCTATACTTTCGCGCCCAGTTTATTATTGTCCTTTTTATTTTGCGACTTCGCCGGCGTAAATGTTGGTTATTGTAGGTTTTCATTTTTCATTCCCGACTTCGGTTATAGCGGCGAACATACCGACAGACAAAGTTACTTTCATATGGATTTTAATGTTTTCTTAATACTGCCTACATTTACCTAAAGGCTCACAAAGTCAACCTTTACCTACGGTCAACAATAATTGTTGACCCATACACTTAGTTCCTGTGGACCTTTTATTCTTCATCTTTGAGTCGTTTAATCAAGTCCAAGGTTGTGTAGCCTCTGGTGTGGAAGCGGCGGATTTTCCTTGTGATGTACTCCCGAAATTTGATGATATATATGGCTTGTGGGGCTCTTGTTATGGCGGCAGCCTACAGTTTTGTTCCTTCCTGTTGTATGTGAGTATGGGATGTAATACGTTGTTTGTTGTGGCCCGATTTCGTGTTTTGTTGTTTGTAACAATTATACCTATTTTTTTAAGTACCCATTATTCTTATACAACGTGGATATAAATGATGATGGATGGAGAGGAAGAGGGAGGCCAAAGAAAAGATGGATGGATTCTGTGAAGAATGATATGAAAGAGAAAGGAGTGAGAGTGATAGCATGACGGCTGACAGGATGGTATGGAAGAAGAAAACGTGTTGCGCCGACCCCAAGTAACATGGGATAAGGGCAGGAAGATGATGATGATTCGTATACAACGTATATTATATTGAAGGCAAACCCTGAAAGTAGTTTGCTCCAAATAGGGTACTGAATCAATTTCAGCTATTTCTAAAATAGGTAAATTTTTATCCACATATAACTAAAAATGCGTAAATTACGAGTATAGTCAAGTCTCCGTTGAACAGTGGAACACACGAAAAGTTAAAACAATAAGGCTGTTTAAAACGCAATTGTAAATAAAATCTATCGATAAACATAAAGTAATGCGCCTATGCCTATACTATCGCCTAAAATTAGAATAACTAATTTTATAAATAAACAATATTTAAGCATATAAAAGTAAAATAACAGTGTTCGTATTTTGTAACTTAATTTTCTAATTGGGTTATTTGAGGGCCAGCTTAATAACGCACAGCCTCGAAAAATCCAATTAGAAAATTACATGTAACATGTAGCTGGAATATCCAGTTACATGTTTTATTCTTTATTCAAAAGCATTATCTTAATATATATACAACCACGCTTGTATTCCCCGAAGGGTTAGGCAGAGGTACCACTGTACACCCACAGTTCGCCGGTATATTTAGGTCCCATGTAATAAGGGGCGAGCCTATTGCCATTAACCGGGCACAAATCCACAGCTGCTACTGAGAATTTCACAGAAAAACCAAATAACACTTTTTGCTCGACCTAGGAATTGAACCCAGGATCTCTAGCGTAGCAGTCGTGCTTAGACCCACTAGGCTAACGAGGCAGTTTTTCTTATTCTGTCTGTCCGTTAGTGTGTTTATAACTCGGTCTTCAATTAAACTTTCTTAAGTCTTTTTTATTCATGGTAGTTTTCTCACCGACATTAACTACGCGAGCATAGCCTAGGGCACAGCTAGTTGATATAACTGAAGAAACCGATGAAATATTTTATCTAGTTGTTTTAAATATTATTTTATTAAGTTACAAGATCAAATCATCTTCATAGTAGTAAAAAAAAACATACCAGCCTATTATTGCCCCATTTCAGGGCAAAGGCCTCTTCTCAGACATAGAGGACACAAGCATTGATCACCACGCTTGCTCAAGAATTGGCGATTTCATACATATAGTTATTAATCACAAAATCTGGTTTCCTCACAATGTTTTTCTTCGCCGGTGTCAGTGATGTTCAAGATAAACTTAGCTAGTACATAGGAATTGAAAAAGTCACATTTTTCACATTTGCGGTGGGACAATATCAAGCTTATATAATTCTAATAAACAAACAACAAAATCAAAATATTGTCTAAAATAAACTAGTAATCTTAAAACAATGTTAAGAATAAAACAACAATTATAAATAGCTCCACAACTCTGGTTTATGCTTCAAGAACTAAACTAACAAAACTTTAAATAAGCAGGTACCTATTCATTTAACAATTTGTGTACGTAAAACTTGCGTAAGAGCAATACTCATTATTTTTAGGTAGGCGTGATAAAATAAAGCATTACTTATTTATAGAAAACTTTTCGTGTGTATCCTACTAATGTAAACATTATTAGTTAGAAGATAAATAGTTTGATCACGAAACAGTTCAATTACAGATAGTCTGGCTTCTTAGAAAATCAATTATCTGATAATTTAAATCGCAATTAATGTAATGAAGCTATGAATGGCTGTTTAGCGTCAAATTAAAAATAATAAAAATCACGCGAGATTTCCATAGACTAGAACTATGATAGTACTCAATAATACAACAGACTGATGTAATCTCTTTTCATTAAATAAAGCAAACATTGGCCGTTATTAGTAAAAATAAATAAATAATGCCATTAGAGTTTTCTTTCTTTTATACTTTTTCTCTGTTCTTAATGGTTTCCATTTTTTTTCGGTTAAAACAGCCAGTAATTAATTGAAATTGCAACCTAAACTCATTTTTAAAAAGTTAATAAATTAATAAATTGAAGTTACAAAAAAAAAGATTCACAGAATATCTTCATTTCCTCGCCATTGTAAGCTTTGCCAAAAATAATGAATATTTCTACATTTCTCCGCTATAATTACAAACGAAAATGAAAACTGTAATTAGATCTTTAGCCCCTCAATAACACTTCAGTTATACTATCCTACTTCCTACTTCTAGATACTATTTCCTACTAATATTATAAATGCGTAAGTTAGTAAGGATGGATGGATGGATGAATGTTTGTTACACTTTCACGCTGACCAGATCTGGATGTTTGGCACTGATATAGATTGTAATTTCCCACATAGGGTACTTTTTATCCCGAAAAAGGTACAGTCCCTGTGGGATAATACATCAAATTTGACGCGGACGTAGTCGCGGGCACAAGCTAGTAGTGCTATAAATTAAGTATAGCTGAATGTTAGACAAGAAAGTTAAAATATTTACACCATCAATCAATTACGGTGGCGCGTGCATTGGATCGTTCAGTTCCCTCCAAGATGGTTGAGCTGAACGGTGCTGAGGCACGCGTCATGTTCGTGAACGGGCGCTGTCAGTTGGGATTGGTCATCTCTTATCTGCCATGGCTTACATCTTTATTAGTATTATTTAATTGTTTAATATTCACCTTCATTGTTTTCACATATAGAAGCAACATGAATATTGTAACCAAGATTTTGTAAAACCAAATTGAAGAAAAGGAGTGTCCATGGAGTTTCTTGCTCGTTCTTCTCCATAGAGATCTACGCTTTGGAACGAGCAACTAGCTTCAACTTTAAACTGTAACTTCTTGACATTCAAAAGTGCCTGTAAATGGTCTAATTGAAATAAATGCTTTGAATTTAAATTTGAATTTACTGCTGAAAAATATGTAGGTCAGACTGAGCAACTTGAACGGTTGAAAGCATTACATAAATAAAATAAAATATTAGAAGTTTAATTAAATTATAATGTTCCTGAAACAAAGCCCAGTAAATATAAAATTAAAGTTGGTATATCTGGGAACAAAGCTAGTTAATTCATTTTAATTGATTAAATTATTCAAACTTTCATCAGAAATGTAATACTTTACGATTAAATTAAATATCTATCAGCACCTCCAACTGTTATTGATAAAATTTATTAAATTAATTTTAATGAGTCTTCAAAGGCCAATTTCAGTTAATTAATATGAAACATTATTTAATTACAACGAGGAAAGGGAAATTAAACTGAAATAGGTAGGTATTCAGGTGAAATTTACTGCTGTAATAAGCTCAGTGTGCGAACACGCGAATTCTACACTAACAACATATTGTAACACTAAAACAAACGTATACCTATAAAGAAAGCCGACACCCCGCGACTGCGACTTTTATGTCGCAATATTTTTCTAAACAACTCTCTTTTACAATTTTAGAATTCCCTCCTCGCTCCTCAATCTAATTCACAACACCTTAGTTCTTATTTTCCTGGCATTTTTCTTCTTATTAATTTATTATGTTTGTCCATGACACTTTCCGTGGTCGCTGCGTAATATTTAACTAGCGAGCTGCCCGTGGCTTTGTTCGCGTGGCTTATTTTACATGCCATAAGTTAGGCCTATGGTTAATGCTCCGCTTCCGTGTGTCGTAGCGTGTTGTTACTCTTATGTTGCGCAGTAATAATGTAGCTATCTATTGGTGAAAAAATGGTTAAAGTCGGTCCAGTAGTTTCGGAGCCTATTTGTAACAAACAAACAAGTCTTACCTGTTAATATTAGCTGACCCCGCAAACGTTGTTTTGCAATTTTTTTAGGGTTATTAAAAATAATTGTTTGCCGATTCTCATACCTACCCGATATGTACATAAAATTTTATTGAAAAAGTTCCAACGAGTATGGTAACTAACATTGTGACACGAGAATTTTATATATAAGATAAATATAGATGTCACCGACCCGCATCTTTGCTCTTCGTCCTACTTTCAGTCTGATATCGTTTCTACCCTCTATTTTTTTACTCTTTGGTGAAGCGTCGAGTCCCCACAAAAGTGTTCCACAAGAATGTACTTATACTGAACCCATTCTTCGTGTTGGTTATAACTAAAACCATCCACTAACTTATCTAAGAATCCATGACCTACGTTGTAGTATAATGTTTAATGTAATATTTTATTTATTTTTCGTTACTTAGATAAAACTGAATTGCAACTCACCAACAGCTAATCAGCATATCTACCTGTATTATAATGACGATGTATTGACATCTGAATATAATCTCCACTTGCGCTGTCAGACATGGGTACAAACGTAACTATGTTTCGTATGTATACTTCTTCCAGTTACTATTTGCAACATTTCACAAGATATACATATCAATGTTACATTAAGTTTACATGCTGAAACATGTCTCTAAAATATGATGTTCTACATTCCTTGAACTTTTCAATGTCTATCAAATATTTCGTTTTATATTTTATGAGACGTCATAACATGTGAACTACAGATTTTGTGGTGCAAACGTTTCGAATCAGAAAGATAGGTAGATGAAATTGCACTGCAGCTGACGATCAAATAACAGTGTATTTATGCTGTTGCCACATGTGTTTTGAATAGATAACAATAACGGTCTCTAATAGCCAGTCAGGCTATGTTTATGCACAATAAATGTGATCAAACGAACTTTCCACTGAAATTCGGCCCCTATTATAACCAGCGTTCATACATAAGTATTATTTTTTTATCTTATAAAGTTACAAGTTAGTTGTGTTATTGGGATTTTCTATGAAATTCTCAGTAGCGGCTCGAAGTTAGGATTTGTGCTCGGTTAATGGCAATAGGCTCACCCTATTACGTGGATGTGTGGGACCTCAACATCCGGGAAATTGTGGGTGTACATTGGCACATCTCTGCCAAACCCATCGGGGAATACAGGCGTGATGGTATGTTGTTATTGTTGTATTATTTCCGAACTTTGTTGTCCTATAATATGATATCCATCCCAATTAAAAACACAACTTCTAAAACCATTTTCCCTAAATAAATCATGAAGTTTACAAACAAATTTTCTGATTTATTTAACTGTATTTACTTTAACGTTAATGGGGCCTTGTAAAAACAAACAAACAGCTCGCTAAGTCTAAATGGCTGATACGCTACATTTCAGCCTCACGAAGTAAATTTACTTAATGTATTATGTTAATGACACCTTTCTCTTGCTTGCCTTTCTTTATACTCCTCATTATTGAATAATAACTGAAATTTAGGAACAAGATTTTCGTGAAGAAGGTTGTTACTGTCGTGAGTCTGTAAGACTGAAATGGGATTGTGCAGGCCATACATAAGCAAAATACATAAGACAGATGGGATAAAGTCGTCACGCAGTGGGTGCCAGAAGATGGGCGACAGCGCGGTGATGATTCAAGATTGTCAGTTAATGGGAGAAAAGAGAAAGCAACGCATAAGGATGAGTGGAAGACAAAAATGTGACGGTATGGTCTAACAACGTAGGTACACGTGTACTCAATGCCAGTTTTACCTTTTCCTATTTTCCAAATATTCACCTTTAAAAGTCTCTATGACTCCGATAAATCCGGATTTATTCCACGGACCGTTGACGAGTGAAATAACTGGCACTGTGTTTTGAAGATAACTTGAAACTTGAATGAATAGGAAAAAATATATTTTGTTCCTATTCATTCAAGGTACCTTTGGGTATTCATTCGTACGTACCTTTTGTAGTTTTCAAGTTTTGTTGTTTTGCAGTTTTGCATTCATAGCCAGCCATGGTAGGTTCTGATACATTGCCTCTTCATAAACTTAGTAATTTATCTGTTTGTGGTTAGGTGCGGTCTTTAATTTCCGGTTTCAGCGGAGTTTTAAATATTACAATAACGTAAACAAAAAGGATTTTCTGGAGCGGAATCATTTTTTCAGTGTATATTTTCCCGGTGATGAAAAAAATAATAATTAGGCACGGAATATATTTTCCAGTGCTTGTAAAATGAATAGGTACTTAACATGATTATGTAACCCTAAAATGACATACCTACCACAAGAGTATAGAAATAAAACGTGTCTCGCAGACAGAAATAAAGCAACAGTACCTAAACTTGAAGCAAAATAGTTGGGAAAGTTTCGTGGCAGAATAGTTTAACAATATTTTTAACCATTTTCCTCTCCAGACAAGAATTATAACCACATCTCCTCCGATCTAATACAACATTAAAAATATTGAATTTCATACAAAAACGAACAAAAAGATTAATTAAAGTCTAAAAGCTTAACTAAATGAAAGACTTATTATTTACACATATTATGTTATTACAATAAATAAGTAAGTGATAAAGATAGCTATTGTTAAATATTGCCCTTACGAAATTATGATAGCACTCTTTCTCTCTCCTTATTTATTGTTTTGCTGTGCCTAACGGGGTCCATAATTGTTTCTATTTATTATTTCCTACTACCTGTGTATTCTCATAATGGATTGCAATAAAGATTTGAGATTTGAACATTCAAATAAGCGCCGAAAAACATCGCTATTCAATAATTTGGTTCGCTATCAGTAGATAGGAGTTGTGTAATCGCCCCGATGACTGGTCTACAGTGATGGATGGTTCAGCTGCCGATTACTACCGAATACTCACGAACACTCCCGATTAACTCTCTCCTCTAATGTGGGTAATGCAGGGTGATTCAGCAGATATGAATACCTATTTACCAATCTGTCCATCATTGCGCCTCGGGGTCGTGTTTACAACTTGATGTCAGATTTGGCGTTGAATTAATAAATAATTTGATTTGGAGCTTAAGAGTCCGAGCTTTAAAATAAATATGTATACCCATATCAATTTATCATCCTATTATTTATTTATTTATTTATTTAAACTTTATGCACAAAAAAAAAGTACAAAGGCGGACTTAATGCCTTAGGCATTCTCTACCAGTCAACCAAAGGTGGTGAAGAGATAACACAGCAGGTGCAAATTATTGTACGAGAGTAGACAAAATTAAATGTACACAAGTACAAAATAATTTTAATACTCTAAACTTGAAAAGAACTATAACTATGACTTAATTAATGGATTATATTAAAATACTAGTATCTGTCCGCTACTTCGTTGGCGTGGTTTTATTCACCCGTGTTAAGTTACGTTTGTAGTTAGGTACTGCTCCGCTCCTGACTGTCGTAGCGTGCTAAAATATAGCCTATAGCCTTCCTCGGTAAAAGGAAGAATCTCCTCAAAGCTATTCTTTCTATTTGAACTAGCATTTCCTGAGATTGGCGCGTTCAACCAAACAAATAAACAAACACTTCAGCTTTATAATATTATAGATTTTATACTATGTAATGATTATGTAAATTATTCGCGTGTATGTTCTTTCCTTACACATATTACGTTAACGAACCTACGGATGTATCAACAATCAATCAATTTTAATAATGGAGTAAACTGAAACTACCGCCGAAAAATTTGTTCTGAGCTTAAATCAAAAATTAAACGGCCGGAACGCTGGCCATGTGGAAACGATATGTTCGAACTGACAGCGTACGTACAACATTGTCGTATAAGCCGAACAAGCGCTTTTTACGCTATTATTTAAATTTATTTTAAACTAGCTTTATACCGCGGTGTCACACGTGTACAGTTACGTCTTTGTTTACTACTCCGCTCCCGTTAGCCGTAGCGTGATGTTCTATTCGTATAAACCTTCTTCTTGAATCATATCTTAGACCCTCTTTCACCAAAATCACTATAAATACATTTAGTGCCTAAACGTATTTAGAACATCATTGCATCCCTGTCACATGTTGGAAGGTGACAGAGACAGAATGATAATTTAAACGCATTTAGCGCTTAATATGTTTAATGATTTTGGTGAAAGCGGGCCTTAATTTTTCATAACTTTTTGATGAAAACTGCATTCAAATCCGCTGCGTAGTTTAATATGCGTCCAGGGGACATACGGTGGGAAGCGACTTTGTTTTATAGGCACTATGTGTACACCTGAAAATTAATATCTGTAACTAGCTAGAATAATGAGAAAACAGTAGGGCCTATTTACTCCATAACCAAACCATAAATCATCATTGAAATAGAGTCCATTTTTCAATAGCAAACAAGGGCTGCGGAAATTGAAAATATCAGAAACACCCTCGTATCGAATTTATTAAAATTAATGTAAGAATAAGTTTGAGGTGACCCTAAAATATTGGGATGTGGGCAGCCATGCGTCTTGCGCCCGTGAAGTCCTTAAGTCCTCTATAAATTACGGGCCTAACCTAACCTACGTCAATTTTCTTTCTGACCCCTGTGGGCAGTTGATATAAGTATACAAGTAAAGGTACCTACTCATGGATAACATTTGTTGTTTTTTTTTTTGTTATAAAGGCTTACAGCAAACAATGCGACCGCTTACGCAGATACGAATACATGATTACCTACGGCTGAGTTTATTATGCGGATGAGTTTTTTGACGCCCTATGACCTTACTTTTTTATTTTAACTGTACATAGTTTGTAATTTAATTATTATTTAGTTTTAACTTTGATGGTCCAATTGAAATAAATATATCCTACGGCTTAAATAATCAATTAGGCTCCATTATTATTGATTAGATAATTTTGGCTCCTAATTATTTAAGCCGTTTTAAGTTTTTTAAGTACCTATTAGTAGTTAAGCAGTACCAAATTAATAAAAAATGTGAGTTCCTAACAATACGGTTTGTATTGTTAGGAACTCACATTTTTAGGTTGCTGGTACAAAATCAACTTCAAATGTTACCGAAAGCATGCAGTATAACGGATATATATCAGGTAATTCCTATACTTCTAAACATATTACTTAACCAACTCCAATTAATGTCAGGAAGCGGCAAACCGGACATAGGTACCAACAGTACAGACCGCACGCGATTCCTAGCACTAATTACTCTCTGATGACCGAATACACAACCCATAATCTCTCCATGATTCAATTAATTACGTCAAACCAATTCAATATTTAGTTTCCCTTACTAACCAGCAATAACAGTGTACCTACATCAATGAATAAAATAAGATGCTTAGAATAAATTTAAAATTAACTAGCGTAAAAAAAAAAAATTTGCTGCTGCCTATGCACATTTGATGTTTATGTCCAAATGTGGGTGTAGTTAATAAATAAACTACCCAGCTTGATATTTGTGGTCCTGCTTAATGGAAAATGACATTAATAGTTTAAATGTACGGTATGCGGATGCGGTGGACGGATTTTCGGAGTGGGGCAATATCGAATGAATTTCAGGCTTAATTAAATGGCTTAATCCTTACACTAATTGGGTTATTAATTGCTACACTTCACATCCACGAGCTTTTTATATTTTATTTCGGATAAAAAAAAGTTTGTTTGATAGAACATTGTTTAACAACATATGTGTTTGTGTAATTTTACATGTTAGGTACAATTCATCTTTTATTTCAGCATATACCCCATATATAGCGTGCACATACATATATTCAGTGTCAGCGGTGTCAATAACATCAACTTACGGGTTCTATCGACTTATCTTCTAAGTAGTTCTTAATAATGTAGTCGTTTAGTTTGAAAAGTATTCCCCTAAACAGTGTCAAAGGCAACTCTTAGAGACTATTTGATAAATTGTTATAAATAACATTCACACAATTCCATTAGGTACCTTTCTTGTAAATACGTGTATCACATAGTAGGTTGTCGTTAGTACGCCTATACACTCAGTCGTACGAGATGCAATGTCTTAGACCGTAGCCTCAGGGAATAAGTCACGCGATGTCTCTAGGGCCGTGGAGAATTTACAACACATAAATATTGTTCGCAGAATTAAACCTAGTCTTTCCCAAGAGTCAATATAGAGGTATTTTTAGAAAACTCTTTGATCTAATAATATTACCTACTAGCGGGCCCGGCAGACGTTGTCCTGCCCTGAAAGTCCAGTTCTTGCCTACCCTACCCCACCTAACTACTCCATCAACCTACCTACCCACATACTTACTCTACCTATCTATCTACCTACCCTACCCCTACATACCTACTTACCTTCCTACCCTACCCCTACATACCTACCCTATCTACCTACTTACCTTCCTATCCTACCCCTACATACCTACCCTACCCTACCTACCTACCTACCTACCCTACCCCTACATACTTACCTACCTACCCTACCCCTACATACCTACATACTTACCTACCTACCCTACCCCTACATACCTACCCTACCTACCTACTTACCTACCTACCCTACCCATACATACCTACCTACCTACCGACGGGATAAAAAGTATCCAGTGCCTGAACTTTCGAGACATAGACAATAGCTCAAAGAGTATATAACCACTACGTATGAATAGCTTATCAAGAAAAATCATAGACAACCTATAAAAAGACATTTATACTTTTGTTAACCTGTAGCTTTTTTTTCCTTAATCTTATAACCTTTACCAACTGATTTTTTATTCCCTAAATTCCGTTCCTTTCCGATGATTTTATGTTTTTACTGTAGAATAAATCTTAGGTATTATTTTCGGGAATTAAAAATTAAATCCTACTACTATTATAAAGGCGAAAGTTTGTAAGTATGGATGTATGGATGTTTGTTACTCTTTCACGCTTAAACGGCTGAATGGATCTGGATGAAATTTGGCACAAAGATAGATTATAGTCTGGAATAACACATAGGCTTCATTTTATCCCGGGAAAATGTACGGTACCCGTAGGATAACACATCAACTGTGACGCGGACGAAGTCGCGGGCAGAAGCTAGTAATTAATAAATAATTTTCGAAAATTAATGCCTAAAAAACAAACAAATACAGTACCTGAACTTTGTAGACATTTTACAAAAAATAAATTTTTGAACGCACACATGATGTCTTCAGAAAAAAGGTCTCAGCAACCAGGCAATAAGCTCCAAAAAAAAAAATAGTTGTTACACTATTTGACAGGATTGGACAACAAATGTTTGACATGTAATAAACAAATCAGCATCTATTGAAATGATTAATTATTTATTACACATATCGAGTTTTCATTGTTTTTAAGATGTATTCTGCTATTCGGGACGGAAACAAATCCAACAAATCAAAAACCATGGCAATCGGTCCAGCCGTTCTCGAGTTATAAGTGTTGTAACAAACACGACTTTCTTTTATATATATAAGATATAGATTTAAATTGTGAATTGGATTATTCCTTGCTTAAGTCAGTGACACCGTGAAGCAAAAAATAAAACTTTTCTCAAGTCATGAAGGGCGTGACACAAAAATTGATTATTTGTATCAAATAAACAATTTTCTCGTCACAACTTAAGATAAAAATATTAAGCCGTTATTTATTTACTTAATCTTTTTCACACCCTATCTAGTCAGAACCTAAAATAACGTACCCACATGACACATCTTACATAGGGTAATGGGCTTCAGTTTACGAAGCAACATTTGACATTTCAGTCACTGGCTCTTCTTACACAAAGAAGGCACGCGTATTGATAATCACGCTTACTCAAGGCGGATTGGCAAGGTCTCACGATGTTTCAGAGAGCCAGCTCTGAAAGAAAACATCGTGCAAATTAGGCTCATTTACATAATTATATATTTTCAGTTATTGTTTAGTTTAGTGAGAAGTCTTCTGCTAAACTGAACCGACTCACAGTTTTGCCTTTGCAACATTCCTAAAACTAAAATATTTTTAAATCTATGCTATAATAATAATTATAAAGAGGAAAGATTTGTATGTATGTAAGTAACGAATAAATCCAAAAAGTACGGGACCGATTTCAAGAAAATGTTCACCATTAATTAGTATGCTAAATTATCCCTAATTTACATAGGCTATATAACATCACGCTACGATTCACGGGAACGGAGCAGTTAAAAAAGACGTAACTAACGCGAGTGCAACAAGCCACGCGGACGAAGTCGCGGGTGGTTCGAAAATAAAGAATAATTTTCCTTTTTAAAAAAAAATGTGTACCTAACAAGCAACTGTTTACCGTTGCGCCAACATGGAGGCGCATCGCGTTCACTCACACGGAACTAACAAAGAACGAATGTCGACGAAAACGTTAAAGTTTTACGTGAAATAAGTTCTTCAGTTCACTCACACCTAGTTCTCTTTAAAAGCGCTGACTTGATATTATTGATGGCTGTGTGAAAACTGAACAAAGTATGTAGATTAAGTATCTATTGAGCATCGCCAATAGCACCCTGTAGAAGGTTTATTTTTCTGTTTTAAAAACGTTGCCCCGTTGCCCCACACTAGGAAATTCTCCTGTATAGGTGCGTTTACAAACATATAAACTCATATACACAAACAGCCAGACCCGTAGTATCTGTAGGCCATCCAAATATTTGCTCCGTGCGGGAATCGATCCCGCGATACGCAGAGCAGCAGCCAATCGCTTACGCAACCGTGCCATCGTGTAGTCTCTTTACTAATAATACTGTTTACCACAGGTTATGTAGTGTTTTAGTTACTTTTCAACTATTTCTTAGTAGTGGATCTTTATAGATACCTAGGTAGGTACTGTTTAAAATTTATGGAATTCAGGTGTAACATACCGGCGAGTGGCGATACCCGATTTCTTTCACTCTTGAAGGCTTTGTAGGTAAGGAATTAGGTACTTTGTATATTTTTCTTTTAGTATTAGTTCTTTGATATAAAACAACATAATTCAGTAAGATGAGACCTCTGGATGGAGTCCAGAAGACATTACATTAATGTTTCTACTTAAGCATAAAATTATATGTTGTTTTGATATCACACATTTTGCTCCAACTTGAAGATGACAATGTTTAGGCTTGGCGCCAAACGAACGTAACTTTGTGAATTGTTAGGTGATTTGCACACTGGCGCGCGCCACGCTCCGTGGTGCGCGGTGACGGAGCTTTGGTGATCTGCAACACTGCGCGTGAACGCGTTTTCAGTGTGTTGGATTACGCGAGTTTTCTATACAAACACAGATTCACAGATTTCAGTTGAATATAAATTTCAACTGAAAATACGTGACTCAAAAACGTAATTTTGTGGAATTGAGCTCCCCAAATTACGTTCGTTTAGGCTCACACTTAACATTGCCAACTTCACGACGTGATTTTTACACGAGCATACCCAATCATCAGCATTTTCCTGTTTTTCTTGAAGTTTCTTCCCTTGTTATATCGAGACGCGTATCTACTTAATGTTCAAGGTCGGCCGAAAACTTGAAGCTGTCAATTTATTTTTGCCCATTATGACATCAGGCCAGCTTTTCTTAAATAAGAGGATTTCCTTTTCATCCATTCATCCAAAAAGTTTCGTTTAGTTTGTGAACACACTGAATTTAAAATTCCATTTCGATAAGTCAGACTCATTTGTAAAACTACTTCTAGTACGAACGTCGCCCGTCCGGGAGACGCATTTCCTAGAAATCGGTTTAATTATAAGTAGAAATCTAGAGATTAATTATCTTTGCGAACATTCTCCAGTGCCTAAGTTTCAACAGATACTCGAACTAGTGGTGACTATTGATCAGTCGTACTCATATATCAAATGCTTCCGACATCACGTATTCACAATACCTACCTGCATGCCTACTATTTCTGTTTTCATATGAAATAGAACTAAATATAAACAAGGTTATTGTTTAGGCTAGTCCTATATTTTATCATCACGGAAATACTTGACGTCTTGCTCTTTACGTTTCATTAAACAAGAAAAAAGTTTTGTTCCGACAATTCTTTGACCATTCTGATTTATGATGATCAGTACAGATCGAAGTTATACCTAAGGTTGAAACATCAAAGTATTTATAAAAAGAATAAATAAATCTAGGTCTATTGTCTCTCAAATTAAGAAAATAACCTCTCCATCTTATTTTGTACAGAGAGGAGATCAGTCATTCAATAGGATTCCACACGAAAAGAAAAATACATAAGGTCTAAGAAACGTTACAGACTATTTGTCTTTCTTACTTTCCACAAAGTGAATCAATTGATACAACTTTAATCGGAACAGCTTACAGTCCCGAATTCGATGGAAAAACAAAGTGAAAACGTGACGAGGTGAAGATTAATCGAATTGTGTCCCGTAAAATACAAAATGAGTGAAGATTTTGCTGAATGTTTGCAACAAAAGAAAATTAAAAGAAGTGTAAAGTAGAGCAGTTTTTATGGGAGGACATTTTGTGAAATGCAGTCGCCTTGGTTGCAAGTAGTTGCAAGTTGCCCTGCAGATGATGGCGCTATTCGTGCCAGTGCTCTGCTGCGGAGAGACTTGACCCGCGGACGGATATTCCGCTACATTTCAAGTGACGCCGATAACCGCGACGATTTAGAGACGATAACGTTCCGGTTTCTAGTTCTCAGTTTAAAATACTGTAGTTTTCATTTGCGTTTTCTTGAACTGTGCTAAAAACTTCTGAAATAAATATTTGTGAATGAAATATCGACTCCATTGTCAAAGTAATAAAAGGTGAATTTTATGTGATAAATATTAAACATGAAATTTAATGCTTAGCTAAAAGTAGGTATAACGTAACTTAACACAACATGGGTTTAAGACTGTGCTACGCTTTGCTAAGCTGATATTTTGTATAAAATTAAAGCTCGCATCTCGGCTCAAAGAGTACGTTGTATGTGGGATATAAGAAATGATATTAAGACAAGCTAACAATATAAAGGCAGGGAAAGGCAAAAATAAATGTCATACATATTGTGTTTTGAATATAACACACGATGGCACTTACCTCAGGTAGGTAATATTTATTCTATAGCTATGCTGTAAATCTGTCAAAACTAAGTGCTTATCTGAAAATCTGGCTGCTGTACTACCTATTACCATAAGAATAAGTTTTTTTTTTCAATTCAACCTACTAATCTTTTTGTATAGTTAGGTACTTAGATTTTTTTGTCTAGTTCCAGTTTGCTATTTTGGCAACAACACAACGAAGTGTTAACAAAACTAAGTAGTATCTACGATATTGGCATTCGCCATTGTTAAGCATTTCCCATACTTTATATTATACGCATAAATGCTACATTATTTTGTCCTTGAACCTTTTTTTATTAATATTCAATCCACTTCTATTATCAAACATGTATGAAACAGGGGCGTAAGGTTTTAATGATTTTATTTCAATGCAACCTTCTTCGTTTATTTTTAAATTAGTAACGTAGCTGGCAGCATGCTGTAAAAAATAAAGAAAGCCATTAAATTCATTTTTTTTTATTTACTTTTTTTGCGTGGTTATTGGTTTCCCTGTTTTGTTTTCTTCACAATCGGCCAGGCTTACAGGTCCAGTAATAATAATACATTTTGATGGAAACTTAACAAAATGTCTTTTTAAAATAAACAGCTAAAAGTTGATAGTTGTGTAAATTATATTGATATAATAATAATACACAATTTTAATTACTATTTATATATTATGAACCTCTACCTATCACGTTCACATTCATAGCGTTCATGAATAAGTATTTTATTGATGACAGCGCCATCTATTCTCTAGCAGTTAAACTCAATCCAGTGAAACTTGAGACAGCATCTCGCTGCGTGGTTTCTTCTAGAAATATCTTGTGTGTTGATATAACTGGAACATAGATGGCGGTATTAAACACTTTCACCAACTTTCACTGATTGTGTTTCATGTAAACATTTTATAGTTTACGCGGTAGATGGCAGTACAAGTAAAGAATTTATGGTGTTTGGGTTTCAGGTACTTATCTATTCTGTCTATTTATTTTAACCGACTTAAAAAAAAAGGAGGTTATCAATTCGACCCGTATGTATGTAATATTTCCAGAACTGCCCAGTTTTCGTATTGTTAGTCTATATCAACGTCTGAACAAATGTGCCAAATTTCAAAAATGTATGTTTGTATGTTTTTATGTTTGTATTGAAATTATAATATTTATTAATTTATGAGAGATGACAAGTACTACATAGGCAGGTACTTATTCAAAAAGGTACCTTATACATAACTGCACTTAGTGGGGCACTAGATAAGTACATACCTACTGTCTCTCATGAAGTAGATACACCTACGAATTGTTGTTCCAACATGATTATATTAATTTTAGGGTAGGAGGCTGTATACCCTTTAGGGGTTCGGGCCAGGTAAGGCTCATTTCGTACATAAACATGTAGGTAGGTATGTAATAATGATATGTAGGTTGGTTTAGCAATTTATAGGTCACGAAAAAACTTGTTTTGCTTTTAATGTTAATGGTTCCGAACTCCCACGTTAACCTAATGGTTCTTAGCACGACTGCTACGCTAGAGGTCTTGGGTTCGAGTCCCATGTCAAGCAAAGTATTATTGGGCTTTTCTATGAAATTCTCAATAGCAGCTCGGAGTTAGGATTTGTGCCCGGTTAATTGCAATAGGCTCGCCTCCTATTATATGGGACCTTTAACAAACCGGCGAACTGTGGGTGTACATTGGTACACCTCTGCCTTATCCCTCGGGAAATACAGGCGTGATAGTATGCGATGGTATGTTAATGGTGACTATTTTATACAAAAAACAATAGAATATTGCCCACATACAAAAACATTACAAATAGAGAGGTCATTGACTTCTACTCACAGCAAGCACTGAAATTATAAGGGCATTTATTTGTCACTAATAACTACACTACCGAATTGGGAAACTGTAATGGTAGATGTAAGGACTTGTAAATAAATAAATAATAATTACCGCTTGAACATTTTTTAAGGCTAAAGCGTATAATCTACGTTTTTAATCAATTTCGCGTAGACCTTCTACGAGACACGTAGCACGATACGCATCTGTCGTAGCGCAGTGGAGCATTATTTTCGTAGTCATTTAGGATTCTCATTCGCGTTACGGAAGAACGCTCAGAGCGATACCCGTGCCCCAGCCAGTGGTAGTTGGAGGAACACCGTGGAATTTAAGGCTGCCAACAGCCGGCCTGCATCGCAGCAACCACGCGCAATCGATATGTTCAACCGCGGGTAGTTGATAGGTATATTCTACTGCATGCAGTTGTCAGTTCGATTTTGTTCAGTCCTGATATTAACTTCATGCGTGAACTTCAGTCGTGTGGAGTCGATATGAACTGCAACCGAACGTCTGATGTCGACGGACTGCATCGCAGTAACCGCGCGCAGTCGATACATTCAACTGCATGCAGTTGTATGTTCGACTTGGTTTAGTCATGGTATCAATTTCACGCGGTCGTCTGCAGTCACGTGAAGTTGAACTCACGACTTCGATGCAGTCCGTCTGCAGCCTTAGTCGGTAGAAGTCCGCAACACCCGTCCGCCATCCACGAGGCGGTGGCCCCAAAGGAGATTTCCCCTCAAATCCAAAAAAAAGGACTCCTCTTCTAGGAAGATTCGCGTACCAATGTGTTTAGGCGATTTTCACACTGCCCCGCATCACGGAGCGCGGCGCGTGAGTGCTTTTTCTTACGTTGTTCGCGAAATCTGTGTTTCTATAGAAAACAAGCGTAATCCAACACACTGAAAACGCTTCCACGCGCTGTATTGCAGATCACAAAAGCTTTGCCACCACGAATCACGGAGCGTGGCGCGGGGCAGTGTGCAAATCGCCTTATACTTATTCAAAATAATAATGTAACCTTAATTCTTCTTCTATCGTAACAATATTTCGCTACTTATCAGTGACGGCGTTCATCACAAGTATTTACAACAACCGCGATCATTCATTTTCATTAGATAACCAGTCCACTAAACTTCCTAGACTAAAGAAACAACACATAAATAAAATTACTTAGTTTTAGGATGATATTAACGTTACCATGGCCTTTATATAAGTCTCTTTCCATACAGAGAAACACAAGCATTCATTACGCAGTTTACTGTCATAAGTATTTTCGATTTTAGACCTTAATAATTATATCCTCTCGACCAAATTTCGGTCACGGCGGCTAAACTTAATGGGATATTATAGTGCACAAGTGCGTGCGCAAACAGAGATGCACTCATATAATCCGATGGGACGGCAATCCGCAACCGGAAGAAATCAAGCGCAGTATCAAACTGTTTTACGTGCTTTCCGTGGTACGAGGGTGTCACACCACCAACTTCCAAATTCCGGGCTGTTACTGAGAAATTTCGAATGGAAAGACCCAATAACACTATTTGGCTGACCTGGGAATCGAACCCAGGACCTCTCGCTCAGCAGTCGCGCTTGCGACCACGAAACAGTCAAATTTAGACCTTACCATTCCCATCATAGTGGATGTATTTCTTCACCATAATTGGTTGGCCTTCAGACGTCTAGCAAAAATAATATAATTTGTAATAAGTAAAGTACGTACCTATTTCAGGTAGCAATGTTGATCTTGTAGTATAGGTGAGGCTTTCATCTAAATGAAAGATATGAAAAATGTCTAGGATTACGAAACAGCGCTAAGAAATTCTCAACAGTTAGGCAAACAGCAAGGGGAGAATCGTAGCCCCTTGTTTTCTACATGTACAAATCCGTATTACTTTAGTAGTGGCAGAACTCTTTGTGAATGAGCTCGTCCGGGGAAGTACTACCACAGCTGACAGTACTGCCACAGTTAGCAGCGTTGCTGTGTGCCGGTTTGAAGGGTTTGGGTGCCCGTGAAATTACAGGCACATGATACATTTCCACTTTGTCTTTAGAATGGCACCGCATTTGTAAGGCCTCTGGTATTGCAGATGTCTATAAGCAGAGGTGACCACTTAGCCGTGGGCTAGTTTGCCATCCCACGACGTAAAAAAAAGGAAAAAAAAAATGTATTCATTTATTCAATTTAAGTTTGTAAATATACGTTTTTCTGCAACAAAAACCGGTAACACACTGTTATTTGAAAAGTTAACTGAAATAAGTTTTTTCACTAGTCAGATAAAAAAACAATGCATCCACCACAATGTTTATTTCACTTGTTTCGCATATCAACTGGCTGAAAAACGCAAACAAGGAAGCAAATGGCAATAAAAAGACGACAACAACTAGCGTTTAGGTTTCCTGTCGCGACGCTCTCACTTGGTCACTCGAACTGGAATAAATTGTAATACCAGTCTAAATCATGGAGTATGTACAAATGGAATGCTTATGTGCAGAATACGGTTAACTTAGGTAAGTCGCAAGTTGGTAGGTACCAACTTGCGACTTCTTATTAGAGAAAATATAGTAGAGGGAGTTAATTACGCGACATACGGTATGACTTGACGAAGCTTGGCTAGTGGCAGACATTGTTTTGACCCTTTTTACCCGACTGCGACAGAAGGAGGGTTATGTTTCTCGAGGGTATGTTTGTATGTATGTATGTATGTATGTATGTATGTATGTATGTATGTATGTATAATTGTTTGGCACGCTCTGCAGGCTGATGTCGTTAGATTCGTATTTACTGTGAGAGTGACACTGGGTATATCAAAATAATAAAAACAAAATGGCGGATTTTTGGCGCCAAATTCAAATGTTTGGCTCGCTCTGCAGGCTGAACGGCTCGATGGATTTTAGCTTGAGAGGTGTCGGTAGATTCGTATTTACTGTAAGAGTGATACTGGGTATATTAATTTCTTTTTTAAAACACTAAAAAAATAAAAAATAAAAAACGGTAATTTAAAAAACTAAAAAACCCGACTGCTATTCTTTAAAAATCCCTAAAACAAGATAAATTGTAGCAGTCGGGACCCATTCGGGACCATCTGCAATGTAATATAGGTATGTGCTCTCAATTCACTAATCCTCCATTTTTAGAATGGGTCCCGACTGCTACAATTTATCTTGTTTTAGGGATTTTTAAAGAATAGCAGTCGGGTTTTTTAGTTTTTTAAATTACCGTTTTTTTTAACAGTATGAACTCAATACATCTTCTTCTTCCATCCACTCCTATCACAATTTTTAACTATTCATCAATTGAAACTCATTTAAGAGCGTGTATACAGAAAGTGGGCAACGTCGCAAATAGCTGTCAAATATTTCGCTGTTAAGATTAATTTGTCAATATTACTGTATGAAAATAAGAAATATGGCTAACTAATGAACTAGAATATTGATTATGAAATGCAATAATTAATATCATAACATCGAATATTTAGTTTTAGATGTAAAAAAAGTATTTGGAAACTTTACAAATGCCTTTTTTGCACCTAAAACGTTTACAACATCAAATTCAGTGTTTTAATTGCAATTCATGATTAATGTTCTGGTTCATTAGTTAGCCATATTTCTTATTTTCATAGAGTAATATTGACAAATTAATCAAAACAGGGAAATATTTGACAGCTGTTTGCGACGTTGCCAACTCATGCTGTTCTTATCTAGACCATTCAGTACCTGTTTCTTAACATTCTTAATTTAGCAATTTTGATAACCTTTCTTCCAATCTTTGAAGACTATAGTAGAGTAGTAGAGTATATATAGACTCCGATTATATTATAATCCGCACAAGTGAACCACACAACAACGCCAGATACATCTCTTAGCCTTCCATTTGTGTTGCATCTTGGTTCAAACACAGCAGCCCTCTCGCACGGTGATTTATTGTTTAGGCGGTTATTTATCAAATAACCGAGGCGCGCGACGTGGGGCGACGACCGCGCCCTCCACGTTTTTAATACATTTTTTCCGAGTTTTTGTATCGTCAGCGAGATAACGAGCCGTTTGGATATGTGCTTTTTTTAACTTAGAATATGTGTGACGGTGTCTCGTGTCTCCTTTCAAGATGGTGAAACTTCAGTCGTACTTAACTTTTCGGATTTTTGAAAAGACTTCCAAGGTTTACTATTATATTATAATTAGCCGCTTCATGTAAAATACTAGTATTCTGCTGCATTTGGTTAGACTGAAAGCTGACCCCAACATTGTTGGGAAAAGGCTAAGTAGGTGATGACTTTCAAGGGTTACTATTGCAATAATCTTTATGTTGTATTTATCTGTGGAGGCTTGTTGTTAGCAACTTAGTTATATATTATTGTTATTATAATGTCATTAGTCTGTAAGCTTTCCTAAAATAAAATAAATATAAGTGTATAAAATAAAATAGTCAATGGTAATAATTAACTGGAAAGTAGGGTAAAACTGAAGAAGCTTATCAAGTCTTGTAGTAGATAGAAAAGAACAGTAAATTATCACAAGCTCGGACACTGAAACACGAACGTAAATATTTTCAGCAAAACTAAGTTGGCTTTACTTTCGGACTATCAGATACAAAGTATCAGGTTCATACTCCATGTGATCTCGAACACCCACGCTACAGGGGAACAAACACCGTGTCTTCTCTCTTACATTACCATCATCCATCCACCAGTCTGTTCACGTTCAAGGTAAAAGCTCGCGAACACGTACATAAGAAGTTGGCAGATTCGTCTTATAATTAATTTGTTATATTTCGCCACCTATGTATTCTTATCTCTCCCTACTTTAAATATTTTGTTTATATGTATGTCTTTATGTATTTATTATCTAATATATATTTTAATTCTTGGAAATTTTCTGTGTCTTGCACCTACTTTGTTCCGTCTCTGCATCACCCTAAGGTAGACTGGTAGAAAATGCCTAAGGCATTAAGTCCGCCTTTGTACGGTGTATTTAATACATTTTGTGCATAAAGTTTTAATAAATAAATAAATAAATAAATTACCTACACCCCTATAACACAATTTGTCGCGTTTGCACTTTACCGTACACTCGCGAAATTGTTCTTTTAGCCTTTACATTTGCGTGTGACACAGTTCTCATCGAGATATCGAGCTGAATTCAGCGTATATTTACGACTGAGGAATATTCCAAAGATAGTGTATCGCACAGTTTATTGTTTCACACTTTATTGTTATAGGACAGCTGATAATGTTGAGCATTTGTATAGGAATGAGCAAAGTATTTCTAGGATTTTGTTAAAATTTTGCTTTGAATATTCTCTTACAACTAAAATATCTCTATTAAGTAGTCTAGATTCTAAATATTATTATTGTAAGCAGCAACATCTTACATAAAATACAATATTTAAAATATAAAAACTTATAGATAATATGTTATGTCTGTGTTCTTGCATTTATGATGTGAACATAAGCCTTCTTAGTTCCTGTACTTCTTCATATTCAAATAATTATATAAATACATCGAAATTAGCCCGTCATCTCCTCCGTCCTTCACCTAACTGTTTCACAGTCAGATAACTTAGGCATATTTAAGTTTTGAGTCTTAACCCCAAGGACATTATTTTATGATTAGAACACACCTGTTTATATCTTGTTAGATATAAGCAGGTGTGTATTTTATTGTTATGAAATACGAGAAAATACACAGAAACAGAAATACAAAACACCTGCACTGCAATGCACAGGCAACAATAGTCTCGAATGACAAAGCTTTTGACCTGAAAACTGAAACCTAAACAAAGCAAACCAATCATTATTGTTAGTCGGACGGTAGATAACTACATTTCATTGTTTTTCGAACATGGGGTGAATAAAATTTATAAAGCCCTTTCTCATTGATGCGTAACAAAACGGGCGTAACCGTCGTCGTAGTTATATCGATAGAGATAGCTTTTGTTGTTGTTTTGATATCCTGTTAGGTCATGTGTACTGCTTTAATGAAAAACACTAGCTATTTTAAGGTGGTAAAAGTTTGGATTTATTTAAATTTATTTTTACAGAGGCATCTTACAAAGATACAGCGAAGCGATTTTTGTCAGACACTAAAGAAAATAATAGGTGCTATTGTACGACTACCTACTGCTTTTCCATTATTTAAATTATTCTCAAGTATATATTTTGATTAAAAGTCTTCTGCAAACTTCATAAAGTCATATTAAAAACAACCCACTGTTGTCTCCCCTCGACTCGATTTATTTATTGGAACAATTTCCAGCAAATATGAATGAATCTGTCTGCAGTTTCGTATCTTATTTCAATATACTCCCACATTCGTCCATTTTACGTGACCCTTCGCCCATTTAATCGGACCCCCAGAGAGTAAACAATAGTTATTTAATGTTATACGCTATTGTTTTGTACAATTTCGAAGTTTACTAGATGAACAAAGTAAATTACAAAAGAAAAAATGCTCATTAAAAAGAGTAATCCATCGATTAATCAAATGCTAGGTAACAAAAAGAAAATTGGGAGGTATGTAGTTTAAATAAAATATTAGATTAATATATATATATATTAGATGAATATTATATTATATTTATTAAATAAAATATAAAAAAACAAGGAAGATTATAGAGAGTGAAATTAAACAATGTCCATTTGAATGCCATTTACGCAAATCCATTACTGATATTATTCAACTGTAACTATCTGCCTATGATAATTCCATCGCAACGTCAAAGAGCTGTCTATCTGAACCCACCCTTATAATGGAACGGAAGCTTGATATTTGCAGGTAGGAAATTGTTTACAAACTTTACAGTTTCTTGCTAATGAATCTTGTTTTCATAGCAGAATATTAGTTTTCTCTTCAATAAGCGCTTTTAATTAGTCTTATAACAAAATAAGATGTTATTTCCACTGCTCTTCCATCCTACGCAGTGAAACTTTATCCGATGTTTGTCTTTTCTTATATTGTTTCAGTCAACAATAGCTATTATCTTGTTTAAACTGATGGTGGATTGAGAGTAAATATTTGCCTTTTGTAGGTAGTTAATACACTTTATAAAATACTTGCTCTTGCTTACGCCTTCATTCTCGTGAATTCTCTTAAAGATCCCATTTTTGTTGACATTAATCTAAATCGTAAAGTACCGCTTCCAACCGATCTTTTTGGAAATTATGGGGGAGGTCTATGTCCAGCAGTGGGCGTCCTGCGGCTGATATGATGATGAAATCGTAAAGCACTCAGGAATAACGTAGCTTTCTAGTAGCGAAAGAATTTTCAGAATCAGAGCGCAAGTATTACAATAATTTCGCAAATACAAACCACGGATACTAGCACACAAACTATTCAGCTTTATAATATTAGAATAGAAGAAGCAAGCAAAGTATTATTTATTAGCAAATTTATTTCATTAAAAAAATAAAAAAGACCTTTTTAATAATTAAAATTCAATTCAATTAAATTGAAAACCGATAATTGTAAATAATGTCCTTTACATTACGCACGTTTAAAACGACATTAAAATATAAATATAGCATCTAGATTTATTAAAGAGTCATAATTAAAATTAAGTAAGTAAACATGTAGAGAGGTTGCTTGCTTGCATACAAATGAACTGATATACTCATTACTACAGTAAGATTGGAAATCCGATGCAGAATTAATTGGAAGCTGTTTTAAATAAAAATAATTATCGGTGAGATAATGCACCTGTTCTTTGGATGAAGGTAAACGATGGCATAAAAATGTCCTTGGATACAATACCTACATTATTCTCTACACTGCTTTAATTAAATTATCTATACTTCCTATTATCCTACTAATAATCTAAATTCGATAGCTTGTAAGGATGGATGGATGTTTGTTACTCTTTCACGCATAAACGCCTGAACGTATCTGGATGAATTTTGACACTGAAGTAAATTGTAATGTGAAGTATATAACACATAGGTTACTTCGAATCCCGTATAAATGTACGGTTCCTGTTGGATAATATGTCAACTCTGACACGGAGCAAGCCGCGGACAGAAGTCAGTATATTATAAATCTGAAGATTTTGTTTGATTGTTCGCGTGAATCTCTGGATCTACTAGTCTGATTCTGGAAATTATTTCCCTAATATAAGACATGCTATACAATACCCCTGAGTGCTATAGGCTATATTAAAATGAAAATAAATTCTGATTCTGGACTGCCCCGTTGGTCTCGTGGTCGCAAGTGCGACTGCTGTGCAAGTGGTCCCGGGTTCGATTCCCAGGTCGAGCAAAAAGTGTTATTGGGTTTTTCTATGAAATTCTCAGTAGCAGCTCGGAGTTTGGATTTGTGCCCGGTTAATGGCAATAGGCTCGCCCCCTATTACATGGGACCTAAATATACCGGCGAACTGTGGGTGTACATTGGTACACCTCTGCCTAACCCTTCGGGGAATACAGGCGTGATGGTGGTAAATTCTGATCTGTAATATTAACGAGAGCAGAAGCTACATCTTATAATAAAACTAGCATGTGTATAACAATTTGTGAAGTAGTTTGTTGAACTCTGTAAACAGCTACGCAAAGTTTAAAATGATCTGCACGAATGAAATGTTGGTCTAGTAGAAAGTACAGTTTTGCGGATGATACAAAAAGGTGGATCTCTCTAACAGATACTGTAAATAAAGCCTTCTTTCAGATGCGTTGGTGGTGTAATGGTCAGCATAGTTGCCTTCCAAGCAGTTGATCCGGGTTCGATTCCCGGCCAACGCACTTTTTTGTTAAATACTATAGATTTTTTTTTCTTAATATTTTAAATAGTTTTAATATTTACTTAGATTTTATTAAATAGAGCTAGCAAAGGCGCTGCATACTTATTAATCTAAGTTCTAATACTTGACTTATGACTCGTTTTGATTCTTCCTGAAAGTTCACAAATGTGGTAAGTAACACTATTTAAAAGCAAACTTTTGTAAGATTATATTCGTAGAAACCTACCTACCTTTAACACATAATACCACCATGCCAGTATTACCCGAAGAGTTAGGCAATGGTGTACCAATGACAGCCGCAGTTCGTCGCTTTAAGACAACCATATAGAGACCTAAAACTAGATACCTACCATTACAGTTTCCTAAGCAATCCAACACATTTTCATTCGCCTTTATTTACGAGATCCTTAGATAGGTACTTACCCGATGGCACTAACATTGCCAACTTATACCAGAAAGGGTAATATTACGTAATGTGACAATCTTACGATCGTAAACAAGGATATTATTACTCGTAAAAATAATCCAATATACACAATATGTTCACCGTACAATATTTTTTATGACCATAACAAAGAACGAAAATAAAGTGACTTCGGAATAATTACGTCTATTTTTTGTTCATGTAGGAACATATTTTTGGCACAGTCATTGAACTTAAATAGAAAGTGACAATCGAATCTCACGCCAGAATTCGCATTTTTACTGACAATGCGAAACTACTCGCAATAAAATCTACAGAAGTTTACATAAACTGGGTATAAATCAATTTGTAATTGATTCCTAGCGCCATTCGTTGCTGTTATCATTGAAAGTTTATTGGCCGTGATAATAAAATGCGTCCCGCGGGCGTAATGACGAGTTCGATGAACTTCCCTATCACTTATCCTTCCACTCCCTCCGTTACAGGATACCCTAAAGGATATTTGTTATGCGTTTAGTTCAGCCTAATGGCACTATTGCCGAATTTCCCTGAACTAGTAAAGAGGGTCTCGATAGAACTTCCAAGTTACTTAAAGCCGCGTTCTTACTTACGAACATTGAACGTGAACAATTTTGTTTTGTACGTCCGAACATGACACACCGTGTTCGTCGAAAATATTCGTAGCAATCTAATTTGTGCGTTCCGTATGCACGGTGTTTAATAAGCTTTAGGGCCCTATGGTAAGCAAATAAGACAAAAACTCATCGCTGAAACAAATAAGGTTCAAAATAGCGATGTAAGTTGTATCGAATAACCACCAAAATCAAGAAATTTTGAGGTTTACATTAAAATGAGAAAAAAATACACGGCTCAGTAGAATAATTTATAGATATGTCTTTGGTGCATGAAATTCCCTATAATATATATAATAATTACATTAAATAATATAGTTTACGTTCAAAATTTTGAAATGTACGCCACGATTTTTTTTTATGCGCTTCTTTGTTATTTTTTTACCATAATACAGTTTTATTTTCATGAAATATTTAAAGGAAAGTCTTTCCTTTGAACCCTTGCCTATACACTCAGGCTTGTAATATGTACCACAATACACCATACCAGAGAAAAAAATGTGTGTTTTCGGTGTCCTGTGTTTGGATAGCCCCTTAATAAACATAAAGTGACGTGTAGTATACTTATGTTCGAGCTGGATGTGTGTGATCATGATGTTCGTGCTCGTACGTGTGTACACGACTTTACATTTTGTGTTCTTTCCGTTCAAATCAATACTTAACTGTAACTGTATAACTTATGGACCAATAAAAAATTGCCTTAATTACACATTATCGCGCACTCAATAATTTAAAAAAATATATTTCATACTTAAATAAATATCATAAGAAATTACTATGTTGAACACCAGAATTTCGGTTTTGGCTTGTCGAGACCTGGTTCCGAACGAGATATACAGGGTGTGCCAATTTAGGTCCAGTTTTAATAACTTGTTTGCGAGATAAGAGGAATGTCAAATAAAAATAATTACACGCGTTTTCATGAATATTATCATAACATATCTAAAGTAGCTGCGGTCAAAGTAAATATAATTACAAGATAAGTATCAGAATATTAAAATAAATTGTAGGTATTATTACTAATGTCTTTAATATGCGAGTTTAAAAACCAATTTGATCACTCCAATTTAATAAAAAGCGCTCGCTATCTTTTCTAAGAAAAAGCCCAACAGGATTGCAGTTTTGCAGCCAATTTGTCTGTAACAAAAGAATTCGACTTTAGAAAATGTAAAAAAAGTATTTCAGATGAATGAGATGCAATTACCTACAGAACTTAGTAGGAACGTACTATTTATTACCTTGAAATAGTACATTTCCCTTTCGTTCGTTTTCCTTGAAAAAACCTATAACTGAAAACGGCACACTAGCTACCCTATAAATTGTCAAGAGCCAAGCCTGAAAAGGTTTGTAAAGAGGACTTTAGAATCATATATTTTTTTGAACCATAAAAAATAGATAGGAAATTGAAATGGGTTTGTGAGAAGTACAAAAATATTACGTGCTCTTAAATAAAGCTACGAACGACAATGTACGGACATTTGTACAACACATTAATCTATACTAATATTATAAAGCTGAAGAGTTTGTTTGTTTGTTTAGTTGGTTACGCTAATCTCGGGAGTTACTATATCGAATTGAAAAAATATTTTTGTGTCGGTTAGTCCGTTTATCGAGGAAGATTATAAACTATATAACATCACGCTCGACGCTCGGGAGCGGAGCAGTAACTAAAGACGTAACTTAACACGGATGATTAAAACCTCACGGACGAAGTTGCGGTCAGAAGCTAGTATAAAAATAAAAATGAATGAATTTAAAAGTTTAACTGTCAATGATAACGATTTCTTCGCACATCAATGTCAGTATTTGTAACGGACATAAATATTACACGTCAGAATGTATGTATTTTATTAACTTAACTAATTGAGCAATTAGTCGAGATAATATTAATACGTGTCATTTACTTCTTGTATGTTATTTTATTTATCACGCATCTTATCTTAATACATTGTTTTCGACTTTAGTCAGTCTAGTATTTCTGCAAAACATAGAAAAGTTACCTTTATTTCAACACAAACAGTCAAACTTATTCTCCCTAATAGCTAAGCAGTAGACATTGTTCACAGCTAATATCTAAGCAAAATAGGATTTTTATTTACTGGTGAAGTTAAGACCTCCAGATAAGCTAACTTTTAGGAACGATTACAATCTATTCTCAATCTCAATTGTCAAAATTGTCTTTAATTTACCTACATTTATTTTTATAATAGTGGCTGAGATGATTTTTAAACGTTTTTAATTAATACAATTGCTCTTCTGAAACTTAACCAGTGTCTAGTAGATACTTCAAGACTTCCAAACTCGTAGCCACACACCAATGTTTGTATTCAATTTAGACACTCGAGATATCTATTTATAATTTACTCCCAATAAAATCTTACACTTTGAAATGTTTACATTGAAAACGTATTGTTACAACTGAGTAAACAAAAACATCGTGCGATCGTCAAACTGTTAACGTTTTGATTAAAACTGTAGTCAACGTTTGTGATGTAAATGGTTAGCATAGTTGCAATACAATCAGTTCACTTAGGGTTAAAATCCAGACAACGCACACTTTTGAAATATTTTTGTTTGCATACTGAAAACCTTATTACGATATCTTTTCCCATATTTCATTCAATTTCATGCTAGCTCCTTGAATGAAATAGGGAAGAGCTAGAAAATTGTGTTGCAAACGGAGTCTACAGGTAGGAAAATGTTGTCACCTTCCACTTTTAATAGGGGCAAATGCAAAACGTATCTGTTTCAGTGTTAATAGAGTAGGTATATACGTATACACGAGGTAAAGCCACGCTTTGAAACTAGAAACGGTTGCAGACACTCGCAGGAACAACTGGCTACAAATAAAACAGCAATGCAGGAGAGCATCGGACGGTGAAATCGGAGGATTGCATCCCCAACTCTCGATTTCCAAAGAAACTTCTAATAAGAAAAGTTGCACTGAAATAAGATTATGAGTATATTTCCTGACGCCCTGCTCCTCATTATTTAGCTCGCTTCGTAGAATCGTAACAAAAGGAAATTATATTAGAGAAAAGAATTTTTAAGAAGGAAAAACGAATATTCGGAAGGGGTACTTGTACTTACAGATGAGAGAGCAAATTAAAGATAGCAAGAATTAGTTTTTATACTGTAAGTAATTTAGCTTTCTAAGACCATTGAACTGAACAAGCATTTTATCGGGCCAAATTATCGCCCGCTATGTAGAACAAAAGGGAAATTATACGGAGCAAATATACGTTGTCGCACTCAATAAAATCTGTTGTTCACAGTTTAGTAACCTACCCGTTTATCAGCAATCAAGTGGTCAATCAATCAGTCTATTAAACGAGCACTGTAAAAAGTATATCTAACAGCTGTCCGAATTAACACCGAAAAATAAATAAAAATTAACTGTAACATTAAAAGCATTGAGGTGTGCTCGAATATAACGATAACAAGACGATAACGTCTTAATGGACTTTGACTACTTGACAGTCGGATTAAACACGCAACGAGAGGGCAACAGGGCGGGTACAGTAACCAGTGTAACATGACACTTCATGATGGCGTTACGTGCAAAGGCAAAAAGTTGACATCCTAAAATTCCAAACCAGCAAAACTTAATTCTGTTCTTTGCCGCGGGTCAAATAATATCGGGTGTTATACAAAAATAAAATCTGTAACGTACCTGACATGCCGCACACTTCATTCTCATGATACGGTTGCTCCACAATTAAGAAAGGTTTTCGAAAGTGAAGGTAACAAGTGCATGTTTATAGGAACCGGCTACTCCCTTTAGTGTTAACCTTTGCATGTCATTATTGACGTGACACGTGCCGCTGACGACGTAGGCAGGCTTAAGAACGTACTGTTGCTACTTACGGCACTGTTAAAATAAGTTCATCGAGCTTGTTTAAGGCTATAGCTTATGCCCGCGAATTCGTTTGCGTGAATATCGGTTATCACGGGGCTTTTTTCGCGCAGAACACTAATTATTTTGCTCCACAGTGTCTGCCAGTGAAAGTCCCGTCAAAGTCGGTCCAGCCGTTTCGGAGATAAGCCGGAAAAAACAGACAGACAAAAACAAAAAAATAATGTTTATTTCTTGTAAGTACCGTCTTATGTGAACATTCTATTTATTATGTAAAAAGTTGTTATTTTGGCATTAGAACCAGATACTTACATTTTATTATTTTTTATTATCTATAAAGCTACTTACCTATGTATCTACCCAGGCACCTAAGTAGAATATGTCCAAACAATACTTTTCTATCTTCTCCACTCGTCGCCGAAGCTTCCACATAACAGATTTTAAGATAGAATAAAGTTAATTACTACGTAGTACGCACTCAAATTAAGTTATAGCCTCTTAACCCAACATCTCATTTTCGGATAGAGTTTATGGTGCCCTTTGGCGTCGTAAGGGTTCGTTTGAGTACCGCAAATTATCGCGGGATAGCTGTCAGTTTATGACGAACAAATAAAATAGGAACGTTTTTCCTTCAGATAGTAGTTAAAGATGCAATCAAACCGTGTCATTAGATTTGTTCCTAGTTGCCAATTTGACACGTGTGGGGGCAATTTTGTTTTTGAGTGTTTTAGTACTATGATACGGTATCCAAATTGTTGAAGCCAATTAATTTGTTTAGTTAAAAGATATACGAGTAACGTACCGACAATATCTTAATTAAATAAAGTCTGTGCCAGATTCTAGGTGGTATTCATTAGTGTATGAAGCACAAATTGGCAAAACAGAACAGATATTTTAATAAAACTGCATTTCGAACCCTAGAACTCGACAACAGTCGATAGAGTAGGCACCAGAACTTTCGAAACATTACTAAAAAAAAATATTGATGGGACATGTAAAAACATCGGACTTAACCACTTTTGGCAACTTGAATCTAAAGATAAATAAAAATGTTTATTCAGATGTTGAGAAGTCGATATGGAAAATAATTAAGACGTGTTATGACATAAACTGATATTAAAATCAATTAAGGGGTATCCTCGAGAAACCTCAGTGATGACAAATCGATTAATCATCCGGCATCAAGAGTAATCTTATACAAATATGGGCGCCGAGGATAAACAGAAATAAACAATAAATTTCACAAGAGAATTGTGATTTATAAATCATAAACGATCCTTGACATGAATGCTATGTGAAGATGAATCGTAACATGCACTACATACTTACTACATACATATGCGTGCATACTTGATGGCACAGTAAATGAATTCTGCGGGTTGTTCGAAAGAAATACCGCGCCCCCGGAACGCAAAGGGCACATGAAGGAACATAGACGGGTTTTAGTCAGTAAAAGTCTGACACTCCCTCCCGCCCCGCCCAGGGCGGGGGAAGTTATTTGATGATTGCCCGTCTATAAAAAAAAAAAAAAAAAAAAACAGTAAATGAATTAGAGTTTTTCTATAAAAGGACTAAACGCCTCTTTTCTTTGGAAAACTATGAAGCAATAAAAATAGTTCTTATCACTTTCGATAATGTTACAGTTTTGAAATTATTTCGCATAGTGTGTCCTAATCATCATCATATCGGCCTATAGTCGTGTGCCTTAATAAGAAGCAATAAATAGAATCCAATTGGATATAAGCAGGAAAACATCGAATAAAATCATAAACTTCTCACATTTCCACAAACTGCAATATATGTAACAAATAACACATTATTTTCAGCCATAAATCTGCAAAGATTCCATCAGCTTGTTACCTGTAAACATTTATGAAGTATCTCAATCATCCAAACTGGGCTATCGTCCATTCTAATTTTAGTGAATCAAAATGTGTGCGTCATTGGTTTACCAGCCCTATAATGGTTAGGCCTCAAAACGTTTATTTTAAAATCAAAGTTGATACATTCCGCCGGCATATAGCTACGTGAAATTACTGCGGAACCACAGTGTAATTACTTACAGTATGTCATACAATATGTTTTTTTTTTTCAGTTTGAATATAATCAAAGTAATTTTAACATGGAAAAGGAGTAACCTTTTTGGTTGACAACACAAACTTTTCAAAAAAACAAACCAAACCATATCAATACTATTATTGCAATAAAACTTGAAAAGCCAATTATGTCCTACACCAAATTACTAATATAAGAATGCTGAAGAGATTTATTGTCTGTTTAAAGGCTCTAATTTCTAAATCTGACAGTCGTATTCAATTATTTTATTTTATTATTGTGTATCATAGCCAGAGTTATGAAGAATAATATAGGCTATATAATATCAAGTTACGATCCATGGGAGCGTAGCATAAACAAAAGACGTTACTTAACGCGAGTAAAAAAAACCAAGCAAACGAAGTCGCGAGCAGAAGCTAGTCTGAAACAAAACACGTTGACCTAAATATCGTGTCGCGGGTTGCAGAAGGAAGCTTGGTACATTAAACCACTCATTCCTTTTTCAAACTGTCGCGTTGTCGGACTGTATAAAGTCAGACTGTGGTCCAACGATGTTGACACCACTTTACACGGTTTTGAACTTTTGACACCGCGGCGTTTCGCTTCATTACGTGCCATCAATCTTTCCGAGCGAACACGTCGCACATCGTGATGCGACACCGCGATAGCTATTTGTGTTACCTATAATCAACGTTCACACAACATGCGGCCAAGTCGATAAGAAAATCAGCAAAAATATGAATGAAATATGGTTGAGCCTAGGCTGGGTTTTATGAAACTTAACTTTTAAAAGTCGCATGAAAGCCGCTGAGTCCTATATAAGATTCAAATTTGCATCCTCTTCAAATTCAAGGAGTTAACTACGCTAATAACTCTCAACATAAATGAAGAAAAAATACGGTTTTTTTTGTAGGTGATTTTCAAATGTAAACTAGCCGTTTTTCCTCTGGATTTAGGCAGGAGTGGCGAAGAACCCACACGCACACAATGATACAGTTGCCCGACACTGCCAACCGTATACGCGAACGGGGCGATTCTGTGTTTTAGATAGAAGTATTCTTAAATACTGTCAAACATAAACTACATTAAATAAAACAAGTATTTATTAATAATTTGACAAAGTAAGGTTATTTTATTTGATTATTTTATGAACATGCCAAATTACACGTTGTTTAACTGAAAGTAACCTCATCAAAGGTTTTGAAACAAGGAAGTACCTATACGAGACAAATAAATGTGCACATCTCATCAATATTTCCTTTGTGAACAAAACACGATGGTTTTTCAGGACTTTATTACGTTTTCCGAAGTGAAGACGTAAACAAGCACTGTCGAGTTTTTAACAAATGTAGAACATAAGTTGGTAATAAATTCGGGAATGTACACACAGTGTGTTGATTGTATTTTGTATTGAACATGCGTATGTTTGGGCAATAAAATGAATTGTTTTCGAGTGAATGTAAAACTTACATTCGAGATGACACCCTCAATGAATTATGATAAGGCTGCAGAAGCTATATTTTAGAGTAAAGGTAAACGTTTTGGACATTTACTTTTACTCTAAAATATGGAGCCATGTTTTTTGTTCAATAAACTCACTTGGGGCCAAACCACACACATTACTTTGTGTCCATAGAATCTCTAAAACACGCGATTCCAATGCTACGATGGAACGTAGACAGACGTTCGACAAAACGCAATGCAGCATCGATACAAAATAAAAACCCTTAGCAAAATAAAAATCAGAGTGCTTGGGCCTTCAGATTTTTCATTTCTTTGCAACTAACTGAAAGTTGAAAAAGTACCATCTCTAAGCCTAGATTTAGTGAGCTTCTAGTTTCTCCAGCCTAAGCCGGTTGGAAAGAATCCTCCGGGGCACACCTTTCGTAACTCATACACCAGAAAACAAAACAGACTAATATTATAAGTTTTAGTAGTTTACGGTAAAATGATCAAAGTTACTTTTACTACGTTCCAGAGGAGAAACGGAATCAATTTCCCCCGTAAGAATTATTGAGAAGTTGTTTTTCTGTTCATATTCCGGTATATATGAAAAACAAGGCAAATGCTAATAAATCATGTTTACTTCCACGTACCCAGGTATAAATAATAAAGCATAATAAGTAATAAGAAGGTGGAAACGTGAGTATTCGTCGAGGTATAAGAAACAGTAGATGGCAAAAAACAGGCAAATACAGCAAATGAAGTACCAGTAAAAAGTGTGATTGAAAAATAACATTGAAACAACAACAAATCAATGTGAAGGAGTACAATAAACCACGGCGCGGAAATTATAACAAATAGCGGTATACCACCGACTGTCAGCAGCTATAAATCTAATGTAGCCTAAGCCTAGATTTCCTGCAAAAACAAGAGATTAAAAGAAAATAATTCCACTTCCAGAAATTGCTGATTCGAGAAGAAAAATAAGATCTATTCGTAATTTCGTACGCTCTAGTATAAAAATTCAACCTAAAGTAGTTCATTAGCCAAGCTATGGAAAGTCCGTTGAGCAACTCCAAATTACCCAATTCAACGCGACTGCATTTCTGCAAACAGTGTCGCATAGTGCCCATACAAATTTTTCAAGCACTTTCTGATATTAATCGTACTCTTCCGCCTCCCGCTACTGCACAGAATTTTAAAACTGACTCATTAATAAAAGTCACTGACGAAGGTACTTGTGGTCTGTCCCCAAATTAGTTTCTTTATCTTAACTTAATGTACAGTCTGTTTGCACGTCACGAAAACTCTTTAAAAGTGTACTCTCCATCTACTCTATCTTAAATTATAATCAAACTTCTTATAAGGGAGACGAAAACGTTTAATTCTGGTAAATGGGACAATTTGCTGAGCGCTTAGACCACTGGACTATCTCGTCTTCTTCTAAAGTTATTATTGATACGTTTCACGTTTTCAGTATTGGGAACTGTTTATACTAAGCATCTATCTAGCCATCTTAAGAAGACCTATGCCTAACATTCAATTAGCCGTACGTAAGCGGCGTCTACAATTTTTTTTTCCATAATATATTTGACCACTTGAGACGCAGATACACCAATGTCGTTAAATCGCAGCCTATATCATGATATTATTTTAAAAGCATAAAACCCGGAATCCCCTAAACACTCTGATTTATAGCCAGATTGACTTAGTGATTGTATTGAGCGGTGCACCGTCACAAATCAAGTGGGACATAAATCTGGGAGGTGTGTCGTTGTTCGCACCTCGTAAACTGTCGCGGTGGCGCGGCGCAACTGTCCCACCGAGATATAGCTCGCTGTTACTGCCGAACGCTGGTGTACCGAGTAGTGCAACTTTCTTGAAAAAACTTAATACAATTTTTGTTCTAGTTTCTTTTGTTCAAACGACTGGTTTAGTTAGAAGTTCCTTTAATGAACTTCTAAATGGGTCACGGTGAATAAAATTTTATATTTACAAAAACGTTACGCTATATTTAATAAAATATACATTTTTATGCTATGTACATTCTTGCCGGGTATTTTAATTACCACAGAATTTTTCAGTAGTTCATTCATCTTAGGCTTCTTTTGGAAAACATTTTAAGCCTTATGTTTTACAACAGGTCTTCTGTTAATTTTAAATATTTAATTAGTCACCTTACGTTAAAATTGATGCTACTGTTTATGCAAACTACGAAGTCAAACAAACCAGAAAAGCATCCATAAGAAAATATAACTGCTCAACTTTGACAACAAAATAAGCGTATAGGAGATAACAAGTCATCTTTTCAAAGCTTCTGACAACAAAACGTACGTGATACAACGCATGAGGAAAATACACGGTCTTATACCAAGCTCACGTGTTGATGTTATCAACAATCTGTCTTTTACACTACAAATAACTCGAACAAGCTTGTAAATATGGAGTCAATCCTATAAAGCTCATGTCAGCTTAAACGTCATCCCGGGCTTCAAAATTTAATAAAAGCAGCAGTACTCACGTAGAATCTCTTTTTTAAATTCCACACGCGTGTGCGACAAATTTAGCTTTATTATTATAGCCGGAGATGCGATTTCGTGGATCACCCCTCACAATGTTATTACTATACTTAAATGTTATTGAAATGCTTTGATCCCGACACGGGGCGGTACAGTCCGTTAAATAAAACTACTAAGCAAGTGCGACTTCGCCAATTCTTTTGAAGACGTCTGAAAAGTAATGTAGTCTATGAGTTACAATTGCACTAGATCGTCTACTTCGAGTGCGTAATGCTATGTCTTTGTCGTAGTTCTATCTCTTTATTCTCTCGGGATTCGCTAATAATAAAAACTTTTGGGATTCTTGTATTTCGCCCGATTCCGCCATTAATTTTGGGTAAATCTCCACACATACATTTTTAGCAAGTCCTCATGTTGGGCGGGTCTAGGGTTCACCACGTTGATAAAACTTTATTATTATGCCAACCTTTCCTGCATCGTATCAAATATTTTCCTGAATGGTTCAAGGGTTACGGTTGGCTACGTTAAAAAAACCCTATACCAACATGGTCCCTTCCTGTCCCAAATTTCCCAAAAATAACTCCGTCCGTAGGCCTCTTAAGAAAAAATACATATCTGTAGTGTAGCATTGTGTATACGTCACACAATGCTATCGTCGCCCGGTGGCCCTCCGGCACTCCTGACGTCATGACGTCACGCCCTTCGTACGCCTCCGACTGGCTCCGAACACGATTTGTAATTGCCGATAAATTCGCAAAGTACAATTTTTGTCTCGTAAATAACCCAAAAATTGCCGGTGGTGGCCATTTAAAATCATTTTAACACACCAATTAGTTAGCGAGAATCTCACAATTCGTCATCAATTTTCCAAAGCAATTAAGGTTGTTTGTAATAAAATTCATGTATTATAACTCCACGTAATACTTTTTTTGGACCACCCTGAAATATCGATTAGTGGTATAAATACTTCCATTAACAAGTATAAACATTTTAAATGAAAAAGCACCCGAAGATATTGATGGATTTAAACAGAAATTAAAATGGGGTAGGTATTAACTCATTCCTTCCAATCGGATGTCAAAATGGTTTTGTCAGCTAAACTCAATTGTTTGTTCGTTTATTACAAGAATTAAAAAAAAAAAATAGCTCAATTATTAAACTGAAAGATGGTAGTCACGGCAATTATTTCAAGACAACAAATGAAATAGATATCAGTGGCAACATTACTCCTAAAATGGCGTCCAATTTTCGTAACCGCGCATTTCTTTGCTAATGAAACTGTTCTTATTTGTTCGAACAAATGTCTTTGTCTCTTGCTGGTGTCTGCTGTTCAGCTTAACAATGCAATTTTGCTTTGCAACAAGCTTTTTTTCTTGAAAGTCAACAAATAAATTGTGTGAAGAACGCAAATGTTTGAGTGCCTTGTTAAGACTTTATTTTTTCCAAATTTAATTCTGGATTTCACAAAATTCAAATAAACGAGCATCTAAAGAAACCTACTAAAACTATTGCATGCCTGTACGGACAAATAAATTGCATTTAGATTAAAAAATAAAAAATGTTTAAAACTGATTCTATTTATAGTGAAAACCACTCGATCCGAGTTCATTTCAAAGTTTTGCGAGTAAATTCGCTCCGTTTACGACAGTCGTTGACAGGATTAAAATTACAAACTCTATTTATATACTTAGTTTCATAGAATTTTACTCCCTCTTCATGTTTAAAGTTTTTAAGAAAAATGTTTTCAGATTACAGGAACTTTAAAATATAAAAGCTTAATTTTTGGATGCAATTTTAAACGCATAACTAGAATGCAAATTGAAAACTGAGAACGAAAGAATAAAGATTTAATGCATTGACATAACGAGCAGGTTAATTACCTTCTTTTCATAAAAAATATTTTTAAATATGATTTTTTGGTAATGAGAAATAAGTTTACTTACGAGCATAATGTTATGACGTCACAAGATACCAACAGAATGCAGTGATACGATGTTATTTCTTAGAGCCTGATTAGAACTTCGCTAGCTAAACTTAATACAATACCTACTACCTTTTCCCACGAATTTCACCACATTAATTTTCTTATACATACATACATAAATCACGCCTTTTTCCCATTGGGGTAGGCAGAAACCACAGAACGCCACCTGCTATTTTTACCCGACTGCGACAGAAGGAGGGTTATGTTTTTCGAGGGTATGTTTGTATGTATGTATGTATGTATGTATGTATGTATGTATGTATGTATGTATGTATGTATGTATGTATGTATGTATGTATGTTTGTATGTATAATTGTTTGGCACGCTCTGCAGGCTGAACGGCTCGATGGATTTTAGCTTGAGAGGTGTCGTTAGATTCGTATTTACTGTGAGAGTGACACTGGGTATATAAAAAAAAAAACAAAATGGCGGATTTTTGGCGCCAAATTCAAATGTTTGGCTCGCTCTGCAGGCTGAACGGCTCGATGGATTTTAGCTTAAGAGGTGTCGGTACATTCGTATTTACTGTAAGAGTGATACTGGGTATATTAATTTCTTTTTTAAAACACTAAAAAAATAAAAAAAAAAACGGTAATTTAAAAAACTAAAAAACCCGACTGCTATTCTTTAAAAATCCCTAAAACAAGATAAATTGTAGCAATCGGGACCCATTCGGGACCATCTGCAATGTAATATAGGTATGTGCTCTCAATTCACTAATCATCCATTTCTAGAATGGGTCCCGACTGCTACAATTTATCTTGTTTTAGGGATTTTTAAAGAATAGCAGTCGGGTTTTTTAGTTTTTTAAATTACCGTTTTTTTCTTATGGATCCCAATTTTTCTGTAATAAAAAATCAGCTTCCCAATAAAAAAAGATTTTTTGAAATCGGACCAGTAATTGAGGATGTGAGCTCGTTCAAATTAAAAAACAAAACGATTTCAATTTTATAATATTATTCGTTGTATAAATAATTTACAAGAAAATTACGCACATAATAACGAAGAAAATGACCCCTGAGAAAGTAAACGAAAATTCTTATTCTATTAATCACGTAATGTCGGGAACATGTCGGATGTGACTGTAATATTATAATGTCTTCGCTTTGAAATAAAATAAAACAGGTGTCTCCTGTCACATTAGCGGCGCGGATGCTTCGAGAGATAAAATTTGATGAATTTCTTAAAATAATTTAAATATGAATATCACGCTTGAGTTCATAATTTGAAGGAACTAAATCTATTCTGTTGATTTATCTATTTAACGACACGGTTGGTGCAGTGGATGAGTAATTGGCTGCTGCGCTGCGGGTTCGATTCTCGCACGGAACAAGTATTTTTAAACAGCCTACAGATAGTAGTTCCGGGTCTGGCTGTTTGTGTATGTCACTTTGTTATGCCATTGCCACGATACTGGGGAAAATCCGAGTGTGGGGCACTTTTTTTTTTTAAAAAAAACCTCCTGTTTCTTGCATTTTACGGGTATATTTTATTGCTAGTAGGTACCTATATTGTTAGGTTAGTTAACTTAGTTTAATTGTTACATTTATTAATTTCTAGCTATAAATCTAATTTATGCAAGAACAGATCGGGTTACAATAATCACTCGAAACTAAAGTGTAATTTCAACGAGAATTGGCAAAATTATGACTAATGAACCTAAAAATATATGTAATGCAATTCCACGAAAAGAACGTGACTATACATAACAAACATTCATAAAAGTAGCTATTGAATATTTGATTAGTTAATTTAATCCAACTCTTAGACACATGAATTTAAAACTTCACGACACTTACAAATGTGTTATGCGACAGATACAAAATACGGTACGATTAGTTCATTTGTAAGGGAACAGTTGTTTGACATTGTGTCACAGACTTCAACTTGTAGGCACGGCTTTCCAATCTCATTAATCCCTTGGGTGATCTGAATTTTAAAACTAACATCGAAAATATTAACTTGCGTTGCACTAAATAACGTAATTAAGTGCCAAGCACGTGTAAGCTTTATCTATATTGGTTGTTGATAATTCGGTCAACCAGTCAAGTAATTTGACAAATTGTAAAATTAAATTTCGAATCGAAAAATCGGAAGTACAGTGGCCAGAGGGTAAGCATTGCCATCCAACGTAGCAATACTGCCAGTGTTTTGGGCAATTTTTTTTATACCATTTAGATTTAATTTCTTTTTTTTATCATTGTTTTTTATCTTAACAAATAAATGTTACCTACTATAAAATAATTGTACTCGCTCAGCATAATATGCTTCTACATTATATCTTACCAACCATTATCGGTAAAAATATGAACTCGTACATTACTAGTATATTGTCGCTATGTTTTTGACCCAGAACAAAGTTTACCAGTGCCAGATTTAAAATAAAATAAATACAGTAGGTACGTCCTACCATCTAAACTGCTAAAATTGATAACTAAAAATGTTGTTTACAAAAAATTACAGAAGAACTTACTCTTGCTCAAGTTATCCTCCATTCTATGCGCCTCTAAGCTTTCAAATATCCGATGGTATAAGCTAAAAATATAATATAGTCTCCATATTAAATTATCTTTATCTTTGCCACTGCGGAAATGACTACTTTATAACGCGCAACTTAATTATAACTCCCAGACTTTTGACTAACCACGATCGATTTTTTAATTTATATTTTGACACGATATGAATCACATTAAATGGTAGGCAAACAAGAATGAATGTGTTTCGGCGCCTTCTTATTATAGATGTTACACAATTGATTGTTTGAGAGCGCGCTTTCTGTATAATTTATCGTCGTATTTATATTATTTCGACACCGGTAACTAGACTTGGTAGATAATTGATGAGATAATAAACACAATACGGTTAATTGGTTATTGTTGTTTCTAGGTCCATTACATCGACCTCCCTAGAAGGTGGTTAAGTATTCATCATCGATCAGGTGCGGAATTGAGATAGGCACTCAACACAACACCATTATGTTATCTATAAATTGTATACTGTGAAATTCATGACTGGGGAAATCTGCTTAGATGTATTTCAGTTATGAAGTAACTCACTCGTAAAAAATATAAAGAAATTTCTCGTAATCCTGAGTTCAATCTAGAACGGACAGACTGAGCTTTCCCATCAAAACTTTTCCATAAAAAACATCTTAGAACTAGTCCGATCCCTGGATTTGTGATAGGTTGATGGCAAGAGGCTCGCTATTACATGGAAACTTAAAAGTAACAGTTATAAAGGCGATATATTAAAAAAAGCTCTAGACTTCGAAACCCATATCACGAATATAATTTCGTTTGTAAATGCGCGTCTAAGCAATAATCGGCAAAATACTTGCCGAAACTAGTAGGCCCGTTACTACGCCATAAAGATATAACGTAGGCCTAAATTGCTTCATAAATATAATAATCTTTATTGAAAGTTTATAGCTTACATAAAACATTATCGCTCCATACTGTTATTTCAAATACTACTCAATATTCGCACAAGTTCACTTCGGACACTCGAGTTTAGAACGTTTAGAAGTCTAATCTCCATATACAGTGTGTCAATTACTTTATTATCGGAGCTAATAAGAGAGAATATACTTAGAGTGTATCCACGTTGCGAAACTGTAATAGTACGTAATTGTATCGACACGTAGCAGGTAAGTGAGGTAATCCAACCAGAGGCAGAAGTTAACTGACTGCTAAGTTGTGGCCAGTCGATGTGGGGAGCCGCGCCCGGCCGGGTAATAGTTGTGAATCTGTGATAGGGCTCCCACCTGAGGTCGCATGCAAATATTTGTTAATTGCCAACAGTGCACACACATGATGAATTGCGTTTCAGGGATGCAGCTTTTGAGACTCTTGCAAAAATATCACGTAAAGTTAGTTTAGCGAAACGACCTTTTATTCTTCAAATTCAAGTTGTAACAGCTGGACTTTCTAAGTTTTCTGAAAAACTGGTGAAAATTGATCTAAATGTTATAAAAATTAGCAATGAGGTGCACATGTATGGCAGTACCAACCCTACTGGTGCACCGTACCGCGTATCACACCGGTCGTCGAATGTGGAGCAGGCGGCGAGCCAGCGGCGATGCCTCCGACAAAAAATCAGTGTAAGCTGTACACCAAGGCGCTGCGGTCGCGCGCTCGGTCCCGCCGTCACCACTCGTCCGCGTGCCCCTAGCGCACGAACTTACCGCTCCGGCGAAACTTACTCGCAACTTCCGAACCAATTCGGCGGTCCAACCTCTCGATCCTCAACTATTTCCGCAATCAACTAAGTACTCCAGTGGAAATCTAAAGTGAAAAGTGTCATATTGTTAGTTGGTGTGTAAGTTAACAACATATGGCCGTGGCCCGAGGTCCGGTCGTTAGGCTGCGATCGGTCGTGCCGCCTCGCCGATAGAATCACGACCGAGCACGTGTGTGCCTATTGCGTCTGGAGGCTCACCATTCACTTCACCTATTTTGTCATCTCACACTTGCATTGAACTGTTTTTATTTTCGAAAGTATCGATAGAAACTATATTTGTACCGTTCCTAATTAGGAATCTAACAAACTTGAATTGAGCGTAAACGAACAGCAATAAATACAAACACACATAGACATGATTTCACTTTGTTATGTACCTACCTTGTGAGTCATGTGTCTGTTAATCAAAACTTTTATTTATTAGGAATTTCTCAATAAATCTACGAGATTTTTGTTTGGACGACTGATTAAGTAATGCACTTCAAAGTTTCGTGAAAGATAAATTTATTTTTTTGCTAACGTCGCCGTCGGATCCTTTAATGAAAGCAATTGTACCTGTATACATCTTGCTTACTCTAGTTAAGTTACCTATGTCCGGCAAAACAAGATTTAAACCTTTAATAAGTTCCGACTTTATAACTTTACCTCATTAATTAGCTCTCTTGGAATCTGGCTTACTTTTTGCCAAATTCTTCTTAATTTAATTAACTGCTTCAGACCTTTCACGTCTATTGGCTAAGAAAGTGACCCAGACGTTTTTATTTTCGCCTAACATTCCTCCAGAATGTTTATTGCCAATTGTACTGAAGGAAATGTGGGAACTTTTCTTCCTAAACAGCTCACTTTCATTAATTTATTATGGATCCCGCCTATTTTGTCCCAAAGTTCTCAACTTTTAATGTAGATTATCAATATCTGAATTGCGGATTTTTGTTTCTTGCGTAGACGTGACGAGAATTCCTGAAAATAAAAGTTTCGTGCCTGAATTAGATTAAAACCGAATTGCTCATAACCATAATGTTAATCATGACTTTAGTACAAAACGATAAATAATCACATAAGATCTCATGTTACCACAAAAATAAATCAAAAAGCGAAACTAAAACTTGTTTACCGTATACTTACACATACTTACTTAACACTGATTAAATATTACTAGGTCAATTATTAATTTCCGTTCTCATCGTATGACGTGCATTTGCGTCACTATTTACTTAGAAACAAGAGATCAATTTGACAGTAACATCGTAGGATTACGAAACAGATCATGCTTACAAAAATAAAACAAAAGAAGACGGCAGAAGAAAAAGACGAAAGAGATCAAATCAAATCAAAATCAAATCAAATCAATAATTTATTTGCAAGGAATGTAGGTTACATAAAAATTCAGGTGGACTAGATAGAAGTGAGCCGTGTACATTCTGCCTGGAAGTAGGCACGCAAAATATAAAAAATAAAAAAAATACATAAGCTGACAAAAAAAATTAAATTACAAATTAAGGTCACAGTTAGAATTGTTACAATTAATTAATATTGATAAAATGATAAGTCAAATTAAAATGTTACATTACAAAATTAAAATTAAATTTATACCAGGTACATAGTCATTGTTCAAAAAAAATAGTATTAATTATATTTATTAATTTACACATAGCTGATTAAAAAGTTTTATCTATTAAAAAATCATTAATCGAATAGTAGCATTTTTCTATTAGAAAGGCAACTAATTTCTTTTTAAAGTTCTGGACTGTGTTATTTTTCATTACATCCGGCAATTTATTATATATGGTAGGGCCCATACATATAACACTTTTTCTCAATAACGCTGTGTTACCGGACTCGATATGTAATAAATTTTTGTACTGATTTCTGATGGGTCGTTTTCTAGTTTCTGACATTATGGGAAACAGGTTTTTATTAGTCTTAACAAACATGGCCATTTCCAGAATATACAATGACGGAAATGTAAGCACGAGATGAAAGCTATTTGAAAAGACGTAAGAGACAGTCTCCACGACATAATTAGTAGCTGGTGCTTCGCCTCACTACAAAGGGATTTGAGGTAATTAGTTACCTTTAAACAGGCGTCGAATAACTTCCTTAAAACGGAAATATTTGGCCATCAGCTTAATGATACGATCTCAATGTAAGATGTTATTTACTTCATTTATTACTTACAATTAGAGCCTGACCACTATTAAGACAGATTTATTTGACTCGTTGCTGTAGGGAAGGCCGTTGTAATTAAACTTCAGTTAAATAGTAAAGTTTACACGTGTTATATAAATAAATAATAATTATAAAGCTCTAGTTAACAGCATTAACATATGTAGGTTATTTAAAAGTAGGTACATAATTTATCAATTGAAGATCCGTATCTATAATTAAGAGATGGTTAATAATTACTTAACGTTATTTATTATCGCTTAGCGAGATACAAATGGATGTAGAACAGTTACCTCTTTTTTGCGGCGACCACAGAAAAACGATTTGTTCCTATCATTCGTTAATTGGTAAAATGGTAATCATAGACATCATCTGATCATCTTTATTGGTAAGTGTGAAATTTTATAATCCAGTGAATGGGTTCATCTAAAATTCTAGTACCAGTCCTAAAATAACATGATCAAATCTCTTTGTTACTTTAGTTTTTGTTGAATCGCTGTATCAACTTTCGGGATTTGTCCCTTTCCTACCAAAACATTGAGAGGCTCGGAAAACCCGATTACTTTTTCCAAAAGTTCAGCACAACCCAGTGCAAAAGTTTTCCATATGCGGGATAGTCATGAATAGGCAATTCGCAATATTTCCGATCACGTACTGCCCCGGCTTTGGGTCCTGGCCAAACGTCGCCAATAACTTTGTTTCAATGCTACGCCATGAAACGTGAAGTTTCTGTAAGCTTGAAAATCAAAAGGTGAAGGAGCTCACGAAGGCAGGAGTGCGAGCTTTCCGAGAGCTTGTCCCTATTAACACACACACATTGATTTGGAGCAAACCTATTTCTCTTTCCTTAGTTCAGGCCCAAAAAAAATATACATGAATAATAACCAATACTTATCCGTAAAGTAAAAGATAGGTACCTAATAGAAATTAAATTAAAAACTATATATTTCTTAAATACTTAAAGAATGTTTTACCTTACCTGTATCACTACCAAGTACTATCCATACTGACACGATTTATGAGTAATCCCTAAGATATTAACACTATAACCCTAAACCGTGAGAAAAAAACAAGTTCCCAAATAAAGTTCGCAACATAGATCTTAAAGACATCTCGTAAGGAAGTGGCTATAAAAACTATCGCTTGGCCGAACCTAACATAAGCCAGTACACACATATTATAAATCTTTGTAACTGATGTTTGACAAGTTGTAACTGTTTTTATTAGTAAGATCGAATCTATATCGAAATGTTATGGACAAAGTACGCTTCACCAGTGTAGAGTATTGTTCGATGATCTACAATCCAGTTCTGTCACAGAGTACATGATATACTGTCGATGGAAGTCTCCACAGCGATAAAGATACACTAATAATGATGATCGTATTGGTATGTAATAAATGTTCCATTGTATTTACGGCTTATTCTATCGCTTTTTGCTCTCGATGTGATGTACCGTAACCTGTCTTTAGTAAAGATCGATCGCGTGATATAGAATAATGTATAAGTGTAACAGTCGTTGAACCAATCACTTCACTGAATCCTCTGAGTCGCTGTTGTTTGTAAAACTTTACTACCGTGTCATAATTTTCTTCTTCATAACATTTCACCCAATTTCCCACGTTTTATGTCCTCACAGTTTATACGATTATTATTTCTACTCTGAGAGACACCTCCAGTTTCCGAAGGTTCCTCTTATCATACAAAAATATCAGTGACAATGTTGAAATTATTTACGATATTTTTATAATCGCATCCAGCGAATCGTATTCATTGTCGCATTGACACAAAAACATGATAATAAAATATGTATGATTTGATCATCCCTGGTCGCGCTGCACCGTAGGACGTCGCCGGGCGAGTCTCAGCCTTCCTTTAACGGCTAGTGTTCACCAAATAAATTGTCCGAATGTGCAGTTTTATCTGGCAGATTATAAAGTCGTAATAAATACGCGTAACGTTTCGAAAATAACGTATTGCTGAGTTTGGTAGCGCGGTGCTGGTAGTAATAACACGGCATTAATCGTATGTCTAGAAGGTGAATAATGTGGTAGCGTCAAAGTTTGGACGTTTAAGAGCTTTGTGATTGATGGAGCCGTGCGGATTGTTTTAAAACTCAACTCTCGAGCACTCGCAACTCTAGGGCTCGCTCACACCCGCCAGGATTATCTTGTAACTCCGAGTTCGGTAGTTGCTAAACGCGATCATTATCCACTTATTATATTTGGGAAAACAAACGGCTTTGTAATACGTGTAGGGATTTTCTTAGAATAAATTCTCTAATGATAGAATTAGCTATTACTGTACTTACTACCCATAAACTTTTCCACACAATACTTCACAAAATACACACTGTCATTATGTTACATGGCTATGTTTTTGAACCTTCTACATAAAGTAAATAAATGAGCCTAGAAAGTAACACTAAAAATTAAGACTCTTCTTGAAATACCTAATGTATACGTATAGCTGTAGAATAATTTATTTTTTTGTGGAACCCACGGGAACCAAAATTACTACATTTTCTAATTTAACCTCATCTTAACAAATAGCTTTCAGTTAAGTTTTGGGATAGATGGGCCTTACGAAGAAGTGATAATACAATTAGATGCTAATTGGCCGTCTTCATTACATTAAGATTTATGATTGAGTGTTGCTTATATTTTATTGATTTCATCATAAAAATTTGAAGTGTGTTTATCGAAGAATTTGTCTCAGCAGTGAAGATAATTAAGAAACAAATTAAATATTTGTACAAGATCAAAGCAAATATTGATATTAAAACATGTTTCGCAATATAATAAATAACAATTGTTTTTAATAGATCCGCCGCAGGCAAAAAGAAAACGTTGATATAAAAGATAATTAACGGTCCATACAATTTCTAGGTTCCGTACTGAAATGATGCCAAATTGGACCCTATTACTAACACTCCGCTGTCTGTCTGTCCGTCCGTCTGTCACAAAGCTGTATCTTTTGAAAAGGTAGGTAGAAAGTTGATATTTTTTACAGTAGGTATGCATTACGCCGTTAGAGTAACAATAAATAATAAACAAGTTAAAAATTGCCGAAGAAATGTATTTTTTCGGCATTTTTGCTTGATCTCTTTATTATACACCACCGTATGATCAAGCTGATAGAAGATAGCTGAATATCAGTTCAAACTCGCACTCAGCTAGATTTTCAACTAAGCAAACACATAGCGACGCAACTAGCTAAGATGCTATACTTAATTCACGATTCCTATTAAACCTACGCTTACTAAATAGATTCATCAACCAAGCGCTCATAATGCGCAAGGAGTACACACCATCAAGTAATATAAGTGTCACGTCAGATGCGGTTAGGCAGAGTGACCCAGTTGCATGCGTTACGCTCCCAGCAAGCATCTCTACTCAATTCCTGTCGGCGGCAATCAACGCCCCCCGCCCATGACACATGGCTGCAAACCCTATCGTCATTCATATTCATGTTGTCAGTTTGTCATATTGAACGCAAGTAGACTATCAAAGTTGTGTAGCGGAGCAGCGGTTCGTTGGAACAAAAAAATTATACATTGGATGCGATACGAACAGTGAACTGCGCGGTACCTACCGACCAACTAATTTGTCGATTGCGTTATAATTAAGCTATTATATGGCTGGGTTTTAATCAGTATGCATATGAAGATCATATTCAAACAAAGAAGTAACTAAGGCATACAACAGATGTTCCATCAAAAATAAAAAATCCCTAAAACCTGCTCGCAACGCGACCTACCGGGTTCAATTGTAAATCTAACCCATCCAAGAACCCACACAAGAAATTAGGAGCCGTTTTAAAGTGTTTCGCTGACAAACACACGTATAAAAGAGGTCTTTGATTAATGCTCCGCTCCCGTTGTGTAAACTTCCTCGCAAAAAGTGCTATTTAAGGCAAAAAGATTTTTACAAATCGGACCAATCCTTCCTGATCAGGGCATTTAATCAAACAAACAAACTATTCACCTTGATAACATGAGTATAGATAAATGTAATCCCTTACTAAGCAAAGCAACATCATCAAAGGTGGATTCCAAAGATTATCTAGATTTGAAGGCATCAACACAGCGGTAGATAATGGAACATTTATGTGGTAGTAAACTTGATCGAGTAGGTATCCGCCACAATACGGCCACACGCGATGGTATCTTTCTACGATCAGTAGTAAACCAAGGACAACGTAATGCTCATCCTGGGTCTTCCTCATCAACACCGTAAACTTCGTTACACGTAAGATTGGTCTTGAGAAGATTGTTATTCATAGATTGATCTTTTTTCTGCCAAGTAAAGCTGACCCATAATCCCTCAGTAATCATGAATTAGCTACGTCAAAATAACTCAATATGCTTCATGTATTAATTACATTTACTCACTAGCAATAACAGTTTAATATACACCCATATGTTATAGTTAAAAAAGATTATAAATAAGCAGTCCTAAACGTACAAAAAAAAAAAAACTTTTTTGAAGTAGCTTAGTTAATTTTAGCAGAAGTAAAGTTGTTCAACAACCATTTTTATGTATCGTTCATTTTTATTTTCAATTTTCGTCGTAAAATGGCTACCAAAAAGAACGCTACAGAATTTCTTTAAGCATCTAGCTGTTTTTAATACAAAACCATCTACTGAGTTACCTATATTATACTAACTTATAACTACGTAAATTGGTAATTTAGTAGACAATTGAATTAAAAAGGGCATCTGATAATACACTAGTCGCCGTTCTAATTAATAATCCCATTTAATAAGCCGGTATTCAATATAACTCTGATAAAGACCTTTGAATGTAAGGTAATTTCATAAAATTACCCACATAAGTTCATTAAGTGGTCCTAAAAACATATATTTATAGTTTCCTCGGCCCTCAATGAAATTGCTTGTAAACAGCGTTTAATATTTCATCATAGCTTCAAATGATGCTGTACTTACGTGTACTGTCAACAAAATTTATAAGTTTGCAGGCAGCTTATTAGATACAATTCCATAATTATGCATGTTTCTGACACTGGCTATTCAAAAATGTAGTATACTTTTTGCCTTAAAGCCATCAGCTCACTATTATAAAAAAAGGTAGAGCTACTGACTAATAGCAGTAGGTAATTAAATAACCATCACGCCTGTATTCCCCGAAGGGTTAGGCAGAGGTGTACCAAAATAAAATCCGACTAATTAATCGCAATTAAATAAAAAGTAAAAGCAAATATCAATACTGATGAATACAAAGATTGGTACCTAGATAATTATCATATATTATGCATTACACCAAATAATTTAAACGTTTATTTTTGACATGCACACCAAACCCTTTTGTAGACTGTACGTACTTGAGTAGGTAGACGCCATAAATCGTCCTTTCTAGCCACGAAAAGATATGCCCACATGAGTTTATCTACTTATTGCTCAAGTTTGTGCTTTGATTTCACTATTACGATACTGCATCGGGCTTAATGCTTTGAACTTCGAAGTTGCGAGTCAGCGTATATACTTACCAATACTTATTCTCAACTTAAAGCAGTCAGTCAAATAGCTGAATTGGTTAAGTAATTAACGTCAAATTTAAAATTTCTTGCGACACAACCTACTCAAATAATTAATACAGAAAACAAAATAAGAAATAACAAGTCAGAAATCATTTTTAGAAAGGAACCAGACTCATAAATTAAACCCATTTATGAAATGCTTGGTCACAGTTCTTTTAATCGAAGAGTTAGATATTTTCATGTTAATATCATACAAACGAGCACGACATAACTCATACATTTTGTATGAAAACCAAACTTCCTTTCCTTTTGTTCCAAAAATATTTTACAGACTGAAATGGTTTGGAAAGAGTTATGTGGATGTAAAAGTGACGTTAATGTGCGCTCGAATAGTCGCGTTAATTAACTAAATAGTTCATTTATACGTCGCTACGACGAGGTACCAATCTGTAACAATCACGCCGTGAGACGTTAACGGCCTATTAATTATTTATAAAACCAACATCTTCATAATTTACATCACTACTAACATTACAAGAGATATAAAGTATCCCAAAATTAAATAAAAAACTCCAATATTGCATAATAATTTCGTTGTGAATTATTACGTGACAAGTTTTATTTGTAGGGACGATATTTAATTCCACTACAGCTATTATTCTTACAAGTAACTTAACGATGTAATTATTATTATATAAAGATGCTACCATACTAAATTTTATTAAATTAAAAACGAGTCGTTATCAAGAATTAAATTTTGAAATTCCGACGCAAAAAAGCGGCATTGAAAATGTCTGGACAGATCGCTTAATAAGGGCCCGTAACGAAACAGGGAGTAATCAAAAACAAGTGAAGTGCTGTTAGTGCTCATAAAAAGCTTTTTAAACAGTCCCAGGCTTCATAACTGACAACCGCTTAAAGGCCAAAAATTTCACAATTGCTTCCATTTCAAGCAGTTATTCAGATATTCGTTACGAAACAAAAATATTATTTTACATTATTGCAGGAGGCCCTCTTATTCTGATGGAATGTACAAAAATGTGATACCTACCTACTTTATTACGAAATTTTTATATAACTTAAGGTAGTCAGAAATACCTAATTACTGTAATAATATAATTACTGTCTGTTCAAATTCTTGATCTAAACCATGCTAGAAAAAGAGCTTAAATTAAAACGAGAATTAAAAAAAAGCTAACTTCAGTGCACCTATTTGTCGACAGATAAATCCAGATCGATCTACATAAACGAGATTTAAAATTCTTTCTAATTTATTATGCGTCTCAGTCAGATCCCTCCAATAAAGCCAGTTAGTTGTCCCTAAAGATTTATAATGGAAATTTTATTGGGAATTTATTTTTATAACGTTCAATTTCGTGACAGTTGGGAGAAATTATCACGCAATTAAAAGGATTCCCTAATGGAGCAAAAAGAGGAAGTTCGGCCCTAATTTTGAATGTTGTTCGCTGTGATATAGTGCTAATAGGATGATGGTATTGTCTTGCGCGCACTGTCGTGTGGGGAAGCAAGACAATACAATTATGCAGAACCCAGATGGTCCGTCACTCTATTAGATACGAACGAGGCTTGGCTATTAACACTATCTACTATCATATCGATAGTAGCTATTACTAGCTTAGTAGTATTTGTTAGCAATAATCCTATATTATGTATTAATAATAGTTCGTCGTGTTTGTGTATTAGATAATTCATGTATGTGCTAACTACCCATTAACTGTATTTAAAAAAGAAAAAAGTCACCTATTTAAGCAGCATTATGACAAAGAAATCTGTTAACTAAAACAGTTACGAAAAAATGGGTATAAAAATGAAAAACACGGTGAGATAGTGAAGTACAAAATAAGCTGTACGAAACATCAAGGGTCTGAAGGTCATCTTCGTGAAGACGGTCGCACCCTCGTCAGGGAATATAACGAGATCATGTTTTACGAGCTTGTTTATCCGAATTCCTATATACATCATAGATACTTGTCATTTATACATAATTTATCAATAGGACAGGGTCACACCTACATCCTCAAGAACACAAAATTATGTATATGTATTCTCCAGACCGATTCCGGCCACGGCGGCTAATCTTAATTCAGACTAGCCAAGTATGCAGAAGATAATATAGTACCTACAAAAGTGTGTGTGGAAACACAGGTGAATTTCCTCTTCCCTAACTCTCATAGCCCGACCCCGACGGGACCGCAATCCGACACAACCGGGGACAGATCAGGCGCAGCACCAACGGCTATACGTGCTTACCAAGCCACGGGTGTGTCATACCACCAACTTCCAATCTCCTGGCTGCTATTGAGCAATTCATAATAGAAAAAACCCACAGCAACCCTTTTTTAGCACAAAATACCAACGTGGAAGAGCCAAATTCAGGCAAGATTTTAGCCTTAAATGGCGCGCGACAAATAAGCGCATAACCAAACCCGTAACTCACAATAAGTGTACCAAAACATCAAGCAAATGATCAAAAACAACGGTGTGGGAGCAAATACTTAGTTTCGCCATGTCTCCGTAATGTTTGGCAATAAATTGAGATGAACAAACAGGCAGCCTTATCTTATCCGTACCGGTGGAAATCTTGGCCGCACTCGAAGCCTATCAAATATCTTTTCACAGTTTCCGCGCCATTTAATCGGCAAATACTGTAACATGTCAAGTTATTACACAGAACATTATCTTCGTGATATTTTAAGTGTGTAATAAAAAGGCTTTTGGTCGTGTTTGTTTTTAATCTGGCTAAATCGTTTTATTGCCCATGTATTACCACCAAAGTACCGAGAAAAATTGTATTCTTTATACTAGACTAGCTAGCCATTTACCTACTTATTAAACCAAACAATAAATATATTATAGCTCATCAAGTCAACGGTACTCTTCGCATGCTAGTAATTATGATATTATAAAAAAACTTTAAGTACCCTTTCTTCTTGTGGCACAGACATAAATCAAATCAATTTTTGGCAACTTAATAATCATCATCTTCATAAATGTATTAATTGGCCGCGTGTATACTTAAAGGTCATTGAATGATGAATGCGCAATTAATGATTAACTGAGTATTTATTTTCCTTCTTAATCTTCGTTTAAAATAGGGTTCGCATGTATAAAATGAAAGTTGTAGTTCGTTTTAGAATCTTTTCGAAAAAATATCGTGTTTGCCCGTTCAATAGCAAGTTTTTAACATTGTTTGTTCTGTAACTTACACCTTAAAAATCTGATGTTATTGCAGACACCAGCGTAGGTACTATGTACCTATTCTCCAATGTATTCACCCTCGGTATAAATATATAGTTTTAAAGTTCCAAAATCTCCACTTCACAACTTTTACAATGAATTTTATTTTTTACAGCACTCATAAATTTTTAACAAAAAAGCCCACGCTTCTTTTATTCACAAAACGTTTTTATACTTTTTGTTTCGAAAAAAACATGCCGCTTTTATTACTCTAAGGTACAGTTTTCAAAACTTTCAGTAGGTAAAGACAATTATCTCAACTAACTCGAAGATAGTTTCTGTGGACTTAGGAGTACTGAGCACTGATGCTCGATCTAAGAAGATTTATGTTTGTCTAGACAGACGCTTCTCCTAACTATCCTGTGTAAACCTACACTCAATGCGCTGCCGCTACGCATATTTCAATAAAATCCGGGTGATCCGGATCTGTTACGGTAGATTCGGCTTTTTTCATGATTCTAATATCGGTGTACTCGCTACTTAAAAAGGCAAATAAAGAAAATTGAAAAATACGTAGTCTGTAATTTCACAAAAAGACGTTAATGAGGCGTGTTTTTACTTAGTAAGAGTTCTTCGGAATGGTGATCCTCCAGACGTCGGACATAGGCGTTAGTTTAATAAATATTCTTATATGTTTAATAGGATATTTCTTTTAAAATTAAACCAAAATAAATAATTAATTCTATATACGAAAGTGTTTAACAAAGTGATGTGTACCCGGACATGAGAGAGCGCGACGGTGTAAGTGCGGAGCGGCGGTGATGCGTGCGGCGCATGATGCGCGCGCGCATTGATGGAAGAGTCATGGTCGTCGGGCGGCGCGCCGCTGCTGCGCACGAGGTCGCTGCCGCTGGTGCTGGAGGCGGCGAGCGGCGCCGCGCCCACGCGACAGGCCAAGCTCGACCCGCGCCAGCTACTGACCCTCACGCGCCACTACTACCCCGAGGGGGGGTGGGGCTGGGGCGTGGCTGCCGCTGCCACTCTAGCGCAAATCCTAGCGCACGGCCTGCATCAGGCCTCCGCTGTCCTCGCCGTCGAGACCGTCAAACGGTTTGGTCCAGAGACTCGAATGCAAGCAGGTACTAAGCCATCGGTGTCATTTTCAAAACGGGAATCCATAACATTTAGACAGACTATGACAACGTTATGGCGACCTGCGGTCGTCATAATGTTTCTGCGTTTACTTCATTATACGAAATGAATACAAAATATAGGTATGTATCAGCTTTTCCATATGCAGATTAGGTACGGACATATTGTGGAAACATAACAGAAATGGTTTACTGATATTTTTTACACTACTAAAGAGACACAATCGCAGTGCCCACGCATGTAAACCCTACGTTAAACATTTTATCCTCGAAAGCAAAGCGCTTGACCCCTGAAAAGGTGCGACCCCATAAAAGATCCCAAATAAAGACGTTACATTTCATCCTTTTACTTCGTATCTATCACAAATAAAATAAATCATTATATGACATATTTCTGGACCAGTGAAATATCGAAAAGGTCAAGATGTTAACAATGTCCAATATTATCCACGTGGGAAATTATAGGCTTCCTTTTTTCTCTACATTTATTATGGCGAATTTATTTTTCTTGGAATTACCGCGTTTTTATTTTTCCTCAGATACCTATTAAACATGTGACGACCACATTTAAAATATCGTAATGTTGGTCAAATACGTGCGTCCGCGTCTGTAGGTACTGTCAGTAAAGTGTCAGATCAATCTTCCGGGAAGGAAAGTAATTTTAAAATTACCTTGTAATTGTGTTTGCAACGTTTTATTAGCTTTAATGTTGGGTTTAGCAATATCAAGGATATTAATCATAATACATAAAATGTTGTACTTGATGTAAAACGAGGACATTGCTGTCTATAAACAAATATTTTTACTGATCACTCTATTATGGACATTATTTGAAATTGGACCTTATTTTTATATGATAATAAATCAAATATTGCCATCCTTATTGTTATTTATTTCCAGTGGATATCTAACTGTTGCGTCAAGTCCACTGCCAACATATTCCGTCGAGACACATTGTCCAATACGTTGTGGACAAATCTCGTTATATTTCTGTTTGTTTGTTTGTCCTAGCCAAATAATGTAGGTAGTCCATCTTTATCAATGTGTACACCCGAAGGCAAACAGTTCATTTTTTTTTAAGTAATCATTTGTTTGGTACCTACAACTAATTTTTTTTTACTAAACTAGAGTCAAGAGCTTACCCATCTCGAAAAAAAGGTATTTCCCTTTTTCCTTTGCCACGGTGAGAAATAAATTATGCAACAATTTTTTATTATAGGTGAAGTCGATCGGTTTTTCCTCATCGATTTGGGTGGCATCCAATTTTCCCTTGTTTACTTATTAGAAACGTTAGCTCGTTATGCGCTGGGGATTAGTTTGCATATACAAATTAACTGTCCGATATTTCCATGGCGCTGAACGCAACTGTTGAAAAAACTTGAGCAACTGAGGTGGAAATGTAAGAATGAATCCATTTATCATCATCATCATCATCATAATATTAGCAACGGGACGTCCACAGTTGGACATACGCCTCCCGAAAAAGGACCTAATGGAGCGGCCTGCATCCAGCGTACCCATTATATTCTGCTACAACTCTTACTAGCAATGATTATTGCTAGTAATTTGCTTACAGTCTATAGTTTCGCCCTCCGCAGTTCAACGCTCCTACGCCCGTAGACGCTTTCACGATGTTCCACGTTCAAATATTTTTCTTTACGCATGTAAATACACTCGAGTGAATCACGAGCCCTCTCAAACTTTGACAACACTCAGATCATTTTACTTGGGAGAAAAATGAGTACATTTTTCATATGCTTCGGCTTTGTTATCGTTATTTGTTATCTACAAGGTAGCCACTTGACGTCACACAGAAATTGAAACGTGTAATGCTAACTGGATTTGAAAATGCAGATGCTTCGTCTAAGTCCATTCATATATGGCTGAATTCGTAAGAAGTGGATTTATATAAAATCTTAAAGTAAAATCACAACTACAGTCTTTAGAAGACTTTAAGTCGAGCAGAAAATTTGCGCTCTTCGCAGAATGAATGCATCATATACAGTCTAGTACATTGAGCTTCGGTGCTCATATATAACGTAACAAAGCTTCTTTTGCACACTTTAAATACTTTTGTTTGTAGAATGAATGGAGAAAGGTTGTTGTCCTGAAACAAATCTCAATTTATAGAAAAACACCTATCTATAGGTGACGCTAAAACTACTAAGAAATTACATTTTCTCTAAAAATTGCGACTGCCCCAGTTTTTTATATAATACCTAGAGCTTGATTAAAAATAACGTGTAAACAAAGAACTCTGGTTACCCTTTTAGCGCTATTTGAGCTTCTCGCAAAGTAAAGTTGGTTAGTACGAACAAATTTCATCACAATATAGTTTTACCCACAATAAGCTTTCAGAAAAACTGCCATTTCCCGTAGGTACAAGGTTCTATTGTAAATGCGGTAAGTGTGTCGTATCGTAAAAATAATAGTCGATAAATACAGAGAGATAATGTGTGAATGATCGTCAAGAATCGATTACTTGCTGAAATAGAGTCGTTAGTGATGTTTATGTCCTTAGACTGTGTTTTGTGTCTTTCTTATGAGTCGTACCTACGTGAAAATTGGTTGGTTCTATTCTCTGGATGCAGCTGCATTAGTTTACTGCCTAGATTTATGTAGCTGCGGATAATAATGTGGAAAATTGTAATCTTAGTCGATTGTAACTTAGAGCAACTCGGCAAACACAGTTTTTTTTTATTTAATTAAATTTGTTATAGTCCGAGAGGGAATAATTATAAAAACCTTCTAATATCATAAACGCGAAAGTTTGTGAGGATCGGTGGATGGATGGATGGATGTTTGTTTCTTACTCTTTCCCGCTAAAACGGCTGTTCAGATCTGGATTAAATTTGGAACTGAGATAGATTGTAGTTTGAAATAACACTTAAGCTACTTTTTATTTCGGAAAATTATACTGTTCTCGTGGTATAATATATCAACTTTGATGCGGACACGAAGTCACGAGCAAAAGCTAGTGCTTTCAAAAAACAAGATGCTAGTTCTAACACACATACCTACATACAATATTTACCGTACAGGCCATAGACTTTATATATAGTTCCTAAATACCGCAGAGCTTGCGAAATAGAAAATAATTTCCCAGCATGTCTAAGATAGGGTGGGTGCCCCAAATGTCAATCATTGCCAATCGTTTATTAGGATCGAGGCGAGGCGAGAGACAGCGCGATGCGTGTGTACCGACCTCATGGCACATTTATCATGTCATAGAACGTTTAATATGTTTCAGTTGGATGACAGCCGCCACGATAATTTGTGTTGACGGCGAAAGATTATAATTCGCATGTTTTTTCAATCATGACATCATTAATTTTATTTATGAGATGTTATGAAGGTAACGGCCATTCTTTGCAAAAAATTCGCAATTTCAAATATGCTCAATTTTAACTTATATAATTATATTATATTAACTGCCCTCGTGGTCGCAAGTGCGACTGCTGAGCAAGGGGTCCCGGGTTCGATTCCCAGGTCGAGCAAAAAGTGTTATTGGGTTTTTCTATGAAATTCTCAGTAGCAGTGCGAACTGTGGGTGTACATTGATACACCTCTGCCTAACCCTTCGGGGAATACAGGCGTGATAGTATGTTCAAATATGCTTTACTATATGAGTAGCTCAGTACATATACGTAAATGATGGAGCTTGAAGGTGTGCTTTAATAAAAGATAGTGGCCAATTAATACAGGCAATAAATAATCGTTAATTAACTTCATTTTAATTTAAAGCGCTCATACAGGTAATATAAAAGTCCTATAAAACTTTTCAACTTGATCTCCAGTAAAACATGAGTATGAAAGCTGCAAAACAATTTTTTCACAAAGGTTTTTTTATTGATTGTTCAAACTTTGCCTGTAAAAGAGTAAACCGAAAGTTTGTCAGTAGTTCAAAATTTATTAGGCCGATAACATCAATGTTAAAGGTAATCCAAAGTCAACCTTTGTTCACAAAGCTTTTGTGAACAAGTACAATTATGTTTTGATAAAGAGGCTTCTTCTAGTTTTTAACCCCCGACTCAAACAGAGGGGTGTTATTGGTTTAACGTGTCTTTGTGTCTGTCTGTGGCACCGTAGCTCTGAAACGGCTGAACCGATTTGAGTGCGGTTTTTTTTATTTAAAGCAGGTTTCCTAGCGATGGTTTCAAGGTTATCAGCTCTGCGATAGGGATCCTTTTGTTCTTCTGTCGGGGGTTATTTTCAATTTTTTATTATGAAATACATCTAAACCGTTCATACAAAAAGCAAATAAGTAATATATTGACTCGATTTAATCTGAGACAGTCATTCAATGATCACTCAGGTTGACACACGTGTGAATTGAGTAGGTAATCCACATAAAGTGTTAAAACTTTGCAACGCGACATTTCAATGAAACGAATAATCGTTTATAGACTTAACTAATTATTAACTAATTTTTGAGATGAAAATGAAAACCACAAAGGATCTAAGATAACAAAAAGCAAAAAGGAGTTATTTCAGGCGAGTAGATTGAGTAATCTAGTTTTTTATCATAACTTTTTTAGTTCAGGTTAAAAGATCACTTTACCACACGCACACATTGACATGACCCAATAAATATATCTAAGTTAGGTTAATAACACACTTTTAACAGACATTTTCTTGATGTAGTTTATCTCTCTCCTCAAAATATGGTGGCCATATGGCCGAAAGGTAAATTTGTTCGTCTGCATATTCGTCTACCTTGTTTGTAGCGTCGCGAAAGTTTTTCTATTTCTGTTTATTTTACTGTGAATGAACTTGTAAACAAGAAATGGGTCCAGATTTACCTTACCCTGACGGAATAAGGTCGAACAAAATATATATATGCCAACTATTGCCAGCCAATCAATATGGTCTGGCTGTTATCTAACTTTACACAAAAACATGAATGAGTTATGAAAAATGTTTCTGAACTTTAAATTATGAACCAAGCTAGTACCTAGAAAATAACCGGAATGTTCTTCATTGCTGATTTGTTTTAAAGTAAACTTTAAAACAAATCAGCAATAAACAACGTGAATGAAAAAGGAATGTTTTAAAAAAAGCCAGCAGAGAAAAAGTTTAATATATTTATTTACCAAAACCAAACACCATCAATATTCTCTTTGTCCGTAACTATAGAATAAGTTCCTACTTATTCTATAGTTAGGACGGGTTTGACGCATTTGGTGCACTTTTCAACTTGTACACCATGCTCAAATGGTGAACTTAGCAACTGGTGCACTTCTCATATGGTACACTTCGCAACTGGTGCACTTCTCAACTGGTGCACTTCGCAAAAGGAGCACTTTTTAAAATTAGTGAATATTTGGAGAAATTGTCGGCTGGGGCTCCGTTTCATTGTAAAGCCATGTAAGGGGCCTCTGCGAGTTGGTTTCGGCTCCTCGTACGCCTTTCAAAGGTCCGGAACTCTAGGGTCCCGAGATACGTAACGACTATAACTTAAAGAAGTACAGTTTAAATTTTAATATTATAAAGATGATGATCATTGATGTAATATGATATTATATCATGCCTTTATTATGATAACTTTTTGCTGTAAATCTAATTTTTTCTTACATAGTTATATTTTTATCATTTCCGAGTGACTTCTTTTTTATTTTTGAAAAAATTAAAATGTTATTCTGATTATACATACATATATACATACATAAACTCACGCCTATTCTGATTATGTAGAGTTTAATTAAAATTATTTTGTTGATTGTATTTTTAAGGAAATTACCTACGCAATACCAAAGATTCTTATAGGTATTTTTAGTCAATTTTTCCAAATCTCTACTCATCATAAAAAGTGCTCTTTTTGCGAAGTGCACCAGTTGAGAAGTGCACCAGTTGCGAAGTGTACCATATGAGAAGTGCACCAGTTGCTAAGTTCACCATTTTAGCATGGTGTACAAGTTGAGAAGTGCACCAAATGCGTCAAACCCGTTAGGACTACGGAGCTACTTTAAAAACCTTTATTAAATTCAAGTAGGTCGGAACCTACTTGAATTTAATAAAGGTTTTTAAAGTAGCAATAGGACGAAAAGCAATTAAATACATTCTTTATCGTAGAGATAAACATTGATTATGTTGCTTTCATGATTTCAATTAATTTCATAACATACATTAAGATCGTCTATTTTTGGCTTAACTATGTCACAACACCGCAGCGTTTATTTCACTGTAAACTTGCACAGACATAGCGAATAATATGAAACTATCCGTGCAGTGCTGCAGATGGCACAGCAGCGCGTGTTTCATATCATAAAGTTGGAGGCTCCTGCATCGCGGTCAACTACTGTTGTGTTCCAAAGTTAAATCAAACTTTAACATTACTTTTTACAAACAAACCAAAGTAGTGTGAGAGAGAGTAGTGTGTGCAGTAATTGGAAAATATACAGCACACCGTAAGTAAGGTAGGCATTTACTTCTGTCATAAAATTCTCTAAGATCCTGACTCAAAAAATCTTAGAAAGAAAAAAAATTAAGTGTCGTAGAGAAAATGTTATTGAAGTAATAGAGATACTTTTTCGATTTCATTTTATTTGATATGCTATCACATATTAGCTGATAGTGTTAGATATGACTTTAAATAAGTTAAAAACAGACAATTTGCCAGTTATTTAGAAGATGATGAGACTGCGCAATTTCTTTATTTCGATTCGATTGAGACGAGCGACCAAAAGCTCGCTTTATATGTTCCAGTGCATTTGTTGCCGTCTAAAGAATAAGCCCAGCTCTTATTTATAGCGGCATATTTCGCCTTTACTGGTCTCTTTTCATAAAGTTCCATTCAAAACAAAACTGGGGAATTCGTAAGTAAAAAGCTAGATACATTTTTTGATAAAAACTTCAAGTTAAATTATTATCAAACTTTTTACAGTGTTTACAGTTTGTTCAAAACAGATGATTGAAAGCAATAAGTTGAAAACTATTTATTTGCCAGAGCTGAAAAATATAACAACTGTAGCTACCTAAAACTTGAAAAACAAAGCGACAGCTGAGGATCACGAATCACTCATCAATTCGTGGATCTAGACTAAACATCGTCTAGTAGATTTATTCGTAGATGTGTGACCGATGGATGACGCTCCTAGTTACAAAGTCGACGAACTTCACATACGCCCCGTCGTCCCTAAAGTTTTTCAATAGAAATGTTTGTTAGACATCAGACGAAGCCCGCACAAATCGCAAGTGTACACTCAACATTTGTGTTATTTTACAAATAACTCTAAAAGGCTTCTTTCGACAGTTCGCTTGATAGCATTGCGTTGTATGATTAGTGCTCTTGAAGTTACGAGACAATCTGTCTTCGCTAGACTGAATACTGATGCTTTGATTTATTGTTGAAATCCCTTTCAATAAATTAAGGACTGTCTTCAAAGTAATTTAGTCTATATTTTAAACATTAAAATGGGAGGGGAGTGCAGAATATTTATTTTAGAAAACTCTACATTTCCAGTAATATAAATTATTATACCTACCTCATTATTGAAGTTGATAAATTGTATCGCGCAATATAAACTTCTTCGAATCGAAAGAATAAACATTTCCGGACAACTAAAACTACCAAGCAACAGAAATAACTTCAAGCAAGTCTCGTGCTCTTAACTATCTAAAACAAAAAAGAGAACTGAAATTCAGATCACTAGGAAACAACAAAACTTCGTGTTCCATAAGCAACTTACATTTTGAACCCAATAACTCTCAGAATCAAGTATTGAAAAATATTACGAAGTAAAATCAGAGCAAAAGGATGCAGTTGCAACTTTATATAAAATACTTTCCTTAATGGCGGACCCTAGAGCAGAGTTCAAAATAAGTTGTCCGTTCAGCTGTGTCGACTTATACATCAGAAATTGAAATGCATAAAATTTAGTTATTCATTGAATTCACGCCCTAACTCTTTCGGACGAAAGTGCTGACAGTGACATGAGAGTATATTACTTATTGCACAATTGCTAAGAAAACTTGAACTAAGAATAATTTTGTGCTATATTATACTGAACACAGTCTTGTTTCGATATTTACCGCGAACCGTGAAATCATAACAGATGGCAGACATGCCTCATAACGAATATCTTGTCAGAGCGATAATCATTTAGCTTAATGGACTATTTAAATAATAAAAGCCCTTTTATGTCAATAATTTCCATTTAACTAACGTGTCAAGTTTCATATAAAGTGTAGTCACTGTCGTAGTACACCATAGGGATGTCACCACCTCATAATTAGGTTTTCATATTGAATATATTGTAAAGGAAATCTTAAGAAAACGCAAAAAATCTCTGTTGATCATCAAAATTCAGGTATACTTTAGAAATGATTGAAACTATAACTAATTAGGAACGTATTAAATTACAAAATAAATCATTAAGTCGCTTACAAAGAGACAGATTGTGTCAGTTGCGTAGGACACTCATACGCACAAGTGTAAATTTTAAAGCATCACCTAATTAGCATCACACCTTGTCTTTTCAAACTAAAAAGCAAGACGAGACTTTCGGCACGAAAATAAATCACAAGATGGAAAATTCATGAGCGCCACAAACATTTGTTTGGAGAGTACTTCATGCATAAAGCAGAAGAACGGCTATAACATTATGTCAAATTATTTAAACTGTCGCTTAACACATATAAAGGTGGTTCATAAATATTTTTGACATAAATCTCGTTTTGTTGGAGCCAGCCCTGCAGGAGTCACGCGTCCGTACAAGGCAGACGGAATGCCTGCACGCGAATCTTTACGACGTCGGATAACAATAAACATCACGAGCTTTTTGTAGCCGTCCGCTACTTGGTAAGCAAAAACGTGGCGTAGACGGCTAAAGCACTGAACTTGGACTATTGTGTTTATATTTTTAGAGAAAACCGTATTAGGATTTAGGGCTTTGTATTGAGATATTTCTTTGGGATTGTTTGCGAAACTGCGATATATTTTGGTCATAAAATATAGGGGGGCTTACTCGTTATGCATTTATTTATGGTCAGCAGTGACGAAGGGTCGTTTGTTGAAAAAGGGACGCCGTAGCAAAAATTGCTTATTTATTGTGAAATTTAAATTACAGGCAAAAAGTACCGGCGGTTGATGCCCATCAACCGCCTGTACTTTTTGCCTGTAATTTCGCAGTTTGGCGTATTTAAAAAAGGAATATAATTTGAAAAAGTAAATTGTGCGATAATTCAATGTAGAGTAGCTGTTATTCGGCACTTCCGAAGGGTAGTAGGTAGGAATAGAGTTGTATGGCCTTATCACTGACGGTCAGTGTCGAGAATCTACTAGTCATAGTGAGGTAACTCGCTATTTGGTCTATTCAAAGCCTAATAAATATGGTAACTCCGATATTAAACACAGTTAATCCCGCAGAGACGCGACTTTCTGTCTACAGTTCATCAAAGATGTCCTTACAGTGTTTCCGTCAAGTCGCAGGACTGACGGGGCTTTTCAATAGCTTATTCTGCATTACTTCTGTTCCAGGATGCCTGGGTGCTTTGTCAGCGGGGGTGGCGCTCGCGCTGTCTCCGGTGACGGTGGCGTTGTGCGTGAGGAAGTCCACGCGGGTGACGGCAGTGGTGGGAGGCCTCGTCGCGGCCCTCGGCTGCCTCTTTACCTCGTTCGCCACGCAATTCCACCAGCTCTTCTTCAGCTATGGTAAGTATACCTTTTAAAGTCCGGCGACACCGGAGCGGACGACTTGCGAGGGCGGTCACAGTCAGATATTGCAGTAGTGTTTATATGGACGGGTCCTCACCAAAGCAGGCAAAACACTACTTTCCTGTCTCATCGCGCCCATAACTGCTCCAATGTGGCCGAGCTTTAAAATAGTACAGGACAGATTTATGCAAACGATTGTAATGTGAACCGCAAATTGGAAAGTTAAGCCTGGAACCCATCCCACTGGATAGTAGGACAAATTGCATCGTCTGTCCACATTGTTGAAAACCGATTGATATATTATGAAGACTGATGTTTTATGATTTTACACAGTAATAATATGTATGAGCTGTTTTGCAAATATGTAAAGCTACTCAAGTATTGCGTCAAAGGATCTAGGTTACACTGCACTTAATCTAAATTAAATTAACGATGAGCCTAATAATACTAAAATTTCGTAAGGAATCCGGTTCAGGACGTGCGCGTACACTTGCAATAACACAGAATTAATAATTGGAACGTTAATGCACCTGAAACCGCAGCGGCGCTTCTGACAACTCAATTTATTTCATCAGATTCATATCCGAAACCCGTTTTGGTGAACTTCAAAGGTATCCGCTAATTGGGTCTCTGTGTAAATAAACGGATATCTACATATTCGTACAGACGAAAATAGAAACCTGAATATTTACTGAAACGGGTTATTTATTACATGATTTATCAAATAATCTTATAGGTAGGTACTACAGAAATTGAAAATATAATAACTTTATTTTTATCACACGGTTGAATAGACTGAATTATTAATATCTCGATTCTCAGAATTTGAAGTTGAATTTTCTGTGTAGTAAATAATTCTTAGAAATAATTCAAACGAAACGAACTCCGTTTCTACGGATTAGCTGGCGGGCTATTACTGAATAAAGCCACAAATCGGATCAACGTGACGTATTTTATTCTCAAAGTAATGCATTATGGTAGATTCCAATTTCTACAAATCCTGCGAATATCGTCGCATGTTCGCAAGCATATTATAGAAAATATTATAATGGTTAAGCAAACTGCACGCGTACTTACATGCCACACTCTGAGCTAGTTCTATCTTCAAGGATAACGCGTTGGCGCCCGGCAGAATGCGGCATTAGCATTTAAATTGGGACGCTACCGCCTCGTTACAGTGAAGTGCTTCACTTATGGTCTTGCAACTGAGGAGTTTTACTAACCCATGCATCGATCCCATACAACCAAACTACGACTGAGTATCTAAGTATCTATTTAAAAATGCATTGTTACAATATTATTAAAAGCACTACTTGCAGCCTAAGGACTGCAACAAGACATTCAAAACATAATGTTCCTAGAAACTCTAAGTAGTTGCTCTACTTACATCAGAATATTTGGAACTGCACCCCTGAGCGTTCATAACGGGGTTGTTTGTGTTTGGTAATCCAAACTATTACCTACTCTCTGGCAATATCTACCTTCTGAAATCAGATGGGACCCTAGATGCTATTTAACCTAAAGGTCTAAGCACACGACAAAATATAAGTAATCCCTTTATTCTTGTATGCCTACTAAAGAATCTGAAGGGCAAGGTCTGACTTCTTATAGGACTGCTTATCGGACCGTTCAATAGACCCATCGTTTCGTGGGACAGACTTTGTAGGACGTATGTGTTGGTTTATTAGAATTCATATGTTCCATTCTCTCCGACAAAAAATCGGTTACCGATTGTCTGACGTGGGCGGACAGCCTAAAACCTATCCAGCTGTGCGATTCTCTAAAATGCAAGCTCGAAAACGAGTCTCACTTCGATAACGAACCAACTTGTCATTGGCTTAGTATTCGTTCGCCGTGGTGACGTCACCACGGCGAACGAATATAAACCAATGACAAGTTCACTCGATCACTTTAGTGAGACTCGTTTTCGAGTTTGCATTTTAGAGAATCGTACTACAGAACGAGACGAGAGATCAGGATGATTATGAACCAAGCTTAATACCATGTAATCCTCGCAATCTTCAGGAAAATCAGTTTCTAAGTTACATCGGAAATACACTGATTGCCTATGTTGCCTCTAGCAACATCGCATAATGAGCAAAACTTTCCCAACTATACTACACTAGCTCCACACTACTAACGATACCAAGGAGATCGTATTATGGTTAGATATCGCCCTGTTACATGGTTAAAATCACGATAGCACTAGAATATAAACCGACTTTCGATTGGTATTGCGACGACCACTGCAAATGCAACGAGCAATGAATGTGCGAGTAACGATGGGCGAACAACGATAGCACTTTGCACCAACAGTAACATACACAATAACACAACAACTGTTATGATACTGGTAACGGACATGACTAGCAAAATCGAATCGGTTTTCGAATAGAATTAACTCGAGTGAGTAACGATAAGCATTCGAATTAAAGCAGCCTTTCCCAAAGTGGGCGATAACGCCCCCTTGTGGGCGCTGCAGGCCTAAAGGGGGGCGGTAAGAGACCCAGAGGAAAAATGGCGTTGTGTAGAGGCGATTTGTAATTTCATCTAGCTAGGAGGACCCTTAGACACCCTTAGAAGGGAAGTACGCGGAAGGCGTTGTTTGATTGATTTTAGCGCAAAAAAATAATTTATTCTCAAAGTGGGCAGTAGACACAATAAGTTTGGGAACCTCTGAATTAAAGGAACAATGCATGAGCAGCAGCGTGCATTCCTCTTTATTATAAAAAAGGGAGTTTTGAGTCTAGAGAGAGATTCTGAAACATAATACCTAGGTAAAAATAATTGTATATGGGTATGACTTCACTCAGGCAGTAAAGTAAACTCTAGAGCAGTGAAGCTGGATCAAAAATAATACCTACCTACTCACTATAAAGACCAGTAACATAATTATATTTTTAAAGATGGAATATCATCAAATGACTTCTTTCGCTCTGGGCGGATCGGAAAGGAGTGTCAGGCTCTTAATGACTAAAACTATCTGTGTTCCTCCAAAAGCCCTTGGCGTTCCAGGGCCACGGTGACTCTTCTGAACATATTCAACAACATCAGTAACATAGTACATGGTAATCTAGGTACCTACTATGTCATCTCTGTCTGACGGAATAAAATCCCCTGTGTAACTAGGTTAAACAACCAACGCTAAAATATCACGGAATTAGCGGAATAATCGGATTTTATGTTTACTACTCCTTTTCTTATACCCACATAAGGTCTTATTTGTTTTCTGTTTGTTTAATGCTCTTTAGTATCTCTTTTTATTACGTTCACAAATGAAATAGTTTACATTTATTTCATACTTTTATTACTCTCATTTTTACTCACATTTCAAGAATTCGTGAACATGTTTAATTGTTACAACTCTAAGGGCTAACCAAAATAGGCATGCAAAGACACTAACCCTATTTTATTTTAAGAACTTTTTATAATTCTGGTAAAGGTCTATTTTTAGCAAAACATTGGTCGCTCTCAATCATAAATCAATTCATTAAAGAGCCAATAATTCAAACACTACAATTATTATTTATTAGAAAATATCACAGGCACAAATAAATAAGATTTATCGGTTTATATTCAGTACCTAGAGGGATCTGGCAAAAGCGTTTCATGAAAAGAAAATACACGACAACGTCTCGATACCGCAATCTGATGCGGCTTTATCTCAACAAAGACCGCTTACTGAATAAACATGATTGCAATGTCTAATGCTATTGAACAGCTTGTACACACTACTAACAGTCGTGTTGGTGTTTATAGGTATCACGACTTTTTCACTCGTATTTTAGCCGATTTAATTCTGTTTGTGTTTTCACACTATTTACGGATCCATATTTACTATTTTTTCACATTATTTAAGGACCGTACTCACAGTGACCATTCGCATTGCAAACATTCTTTATGCGTTCGCAAGTAACATAGGTATTCTTGCGCGAGAATTGTTTCTAGAATTTTGTTTTAGACACACACATAGGTACTACCATATAGCAATAGACAATAGGCCCCTATTACTCGTACATGGGACCTAAACATGCCGGCGAACTGTGCGTGTACATTGTTACACCTCTGCCTAACCCTTAGGGGAATACAGGCGTGATGGCATGTGATGGTGCATACCATAATATAACACTTCGGGATATATAGGAATGATAGTTTATACATATATACTATATTCCCTGATTCCCTGATTCCCTCATTCCTATATTCCCTGCAGGGTTAGGCAGAGGTTTACCAATGTACACCCACAGTTCGCCGATATGTGTATGTAGGTACCATGTAATAGGGGGCGAACCTATTACTATTAACCGGGCACAAATCCTTACTCCGTCCTTTATCAGAACAATGCAGAGCGTTAATTCTATGTAATGTATGTAACATGTGACTGAGTCACCACATTAGTTACAGTGATGGAGGCTGCTGAAAACAGGTTATTGCTCTGATGAATCAAGTAGCTAGATACACTTACGCACGTATGAAATAGGTCGGCATGTAGAAGTAGGTACTTCGGTACTTTATTATATAAAAACACTATAAATAAGTAGGTTATAATTAATATGTAAATCTAAATACGTAATTATAACCGGTATCAATTTAACTGCACACGTAGATAAATCGTTAAATGTTACTTAGTAACAATTTGCTTTGAAATGTAATCAATCCGGAATCGGTAATTAACCATAAATCTTTTGTTGAGTGAGATATACCTACCTCCCTAAATAGCTGACCGTTCATTTTGTTCTGTGGACATCCTTGAAACGAATTGTTCGTCACGTAATATGGGAATGAAAAGATGATTTGTCACACGTCAAATTACTGCTCCCCTTGTGATTCCGAACAAGCGGTGATATCCTGGACGAGGTGACTACATTAACTATCCTAGTATAAAATAAACAAGTTGCAACGTTACATTGAAACAATAAAATTAATTTCCAGTGAAGCATCCGAAAATGTGTGTGGCGTATTCAGATTCAGAATGACCTATTTCGTAGACTCTCGTAGACGCGTAGCAAAGAAATTTTTCTGTTGTCTGTGCTCGTAGCAATAAGCTACGCGGGCTGGGATTTTTATGTATATTGTCAGAATACCTAGATAGCGATAATTAAAGCTACAATGAAATACATTTGAAATGAGAACGAGGATGAATGAATTATGTCTTATTGTTTTTGATTATTTGATATGCTGCACCTCTTTATCACCCTAGGGTAGAAAATGAATAATTGTTCAGGTTTTTTTTTTGACATAAACATAAAATAAGTTTGTACGGTTTTTTTACCTTATAATGAAACAAGAAAAGTAATAGGTTTTTAGTTTAACCGTTCGAGTGTAAATATACCATCACGCCTGTATAAAGAAGCCGTTCGAGTGTAAATAATCGGAGATAATGAAAATTGTTCATTGTAGTTAAACTCAATGAGATTTTTTAGATAGAATAAAAACACTAATGTCTGTAGCTAGTCAGTTTTTCGACAAATAAATTAAACCTGATAATGATTAATCACTATGATCACAAAATAAGAAGTACACCTCTTGTGCAGTCCCCTTAAAATTCCAATTAATTTTCCGGCAAGACTGGAAATTAGAAGTCGATCACTTGATGGCATTTTCTTGTTAAGGTGTTATTATAACTTTTAGTACTCTTATATTTCTAACTGCCTCGGTAGCCTAGTGGTTCTAAGCGCGACTGCTACGATAAGAGTTCTTAAGTTCGATTCCCAGGTCAAACAAAAAGTGCTATTGGGTTTTACTATGAAATACTCAGTAGTAGCTCGGAGTTAGGATTCGTGCCCTGTTGATGGCAATAGGCTCGCCCCCTGGTCCGGGGCTGCGGGTTGTTCCGGGGCTGCGGGTTGTTTCCGGGGCTGCGGGTTGTTCGAAAGAGATACCGCGCCCCCGGAACGCAAAGGGCACATGAAGGAACATAGACGGGTTTTAGTCAGTAAAAGTCTGACACTCCCTCCCGCCCCGCCCAGGGCGGGGGAAGTTATTAGATGATTTCCCGTCTATAAAAAAAAAAAAAAGTCTCGCCCCCTATTACATGGGAACTAAAACATATCGGTGAACTATGGGTGTACATTGGTACACCTATGCCTAACCCTTCCATACAGGCGTGATTGTATGTACTCTTATATTTCCCAGGGACGGTGGTAGGTGTGGGCGTGGGCCTCACAAGGGACTGCTCCACGCTGATGGTGGCGCAATACTTCAAACGACGCCGCGAGTTCGTCGAGATATTTATCGTCAGCGGCAGCGGACTGGGCATCGCCGTCATGTCCACCTTCATCAAAGGTGCCATAAGGTAAATATTGTCATTTCTTGGAAAACCCACTAAAATATGAACTGAACTAATGAAGTTTTTGAAACTAGTAAGGTAGGTATTTAAAATAACAATCAACATCCTATAGTGATCGGCCTTTTTTAAAGCGCCATTGATAGATATTCGGTACCTAATTTCTAGGTTATTTATACGATCAATCACCAACCCAGCTATTGAGCTACAGATTTTATCAAATTGATAGGGCATAGAATAAATTTGGGCATTTTATTGCCTTTGTAGGTTTACCTTCAGATAACATATGAGAATAGCTAACATACACATAATTGACTTTTAATAACCTTACAGAGCGATCGGTTGGCGATTAGGACTGCAGGCTGTGACGGGAGTGGTATTTGCTACCTTCATTCTGGGCACTTTTTATCGATCAGCGTCCTTATATCACCCACAAAGAAGAGCGATATTGCATCTTAAGAACCAGAACAAAATCAAACGGAAGATGAAAGACAGGAACAAAAACGATGACCGGCAGCCATTCTTCGATTTCTCCACGCTGAAGTCGAAGACAGTGAGGATCTTGCTTATGTCGACCGGGATATCGGCGTTTGGTATCAACACGCCAATATTCTACTTGGCTTACCATGCTGAAGAAGAAGGTACGATAGATGATACGACTTAGGGTTCCGTACCCAAAGGGTAAAACGGGACCCTATTACTAAGACTCCGCTGTCCGTCTGTCACCAGTCTGTATAATATAATGAACCGTGATAGATAGATAGTTTAATTTTTTACAGATAATGTATTTCTGTTACCGCCACGTTACCGCTATGACAACAAATACCTACTAAAAAGATAATAAAATAAATATTTATTATTTAATATAACCCACCCCTCCTAATAAAAATCTAACCTGGGACCTAAAATCTTCCAGGTCTCGGCGACACAGTAGAACTCTTGCAAGCGTACCTCGGCCTGGCCTGGGCGGTAGGATGCGCGGCCTTTGGGCTGCTGGTCCGTCAGAACTCAGCTGAATGCAGAATAGCCCGCCAGTACCTCACTCAAGCGGCCGTGTTCGTATGTGCAGTGGCGACCATGGCGCTGACGGCTGTCGAGGGCTCCTATCGAGGATACGTCTTGTTCGCTTGGGTTTATGGTAATTAGTTTAAGCAACCGCTGCTGTTTTAGATATCAAACAAAACTTTTTGTTTATTCGTTGTTTTATGGTTTACGATGGTAAGGAGTATCGACCTACTCAGACCAGACATGACTTCTTAAATAACGTTGTGTGATGGGTAAAATAAATAGCTTTTATGTTACGGGTCAAACGTATCTATTCTTTTAGATAAAGGGGATCAAGGTCTGGTCTTTTATGTATGATTGAAATAATCTTATTGCATGGAAACGCATCTGAAAACCAGTTTAATATTTTACAATTTATCCTACAAAATGTTACCTACCCTTTTATTTCCAGGTATATTCTGCGGAGGCTACCACTACTCGCTGAAGATGTACACCTACGAGCGAGTGCGGTCCCGCAACTTCGCACGGACGTGGGGCTTCGTGCAGTGCTCACAGGCCGTGCCCATCGCCATAGGAGTGCCGCTTTCAGGTGAGATTCAATGAAGATCATAATGGACTCTCTGACGCATAAATACAGTACTTAATTGAATGGAAAGTTTATAAATGTCCATAACATAACTTCCGCTAAACAGATATGGAATCTTTTCTGATTAACTTTGTTGCGGGATTCAAGACAGTTGAATCGTTTCTCCGGGACTCCTTCGAGCTTCGTTGCCTCGGCGCTTTTCTAGCGGTCTTCTGGTTTGGGAATAGTGTTGCAGTAGGCTTGTCCCAAAAAACAGATATGAAAGCTACAATTAAAAACTAACATCTGTTTTCAGGGTACATAAACGTGGGTTGCGGCGGCAAAGCGGGCTACTACTTCAGCTCTACTTGTTCTCTCATCGGATCCCTGTCTCTCTTCTGTATCGATCTTCATAGGCGCAGTGTAGCGCACAAACACACCAAGTATGTACAACTTATATACCGTACTGGGTACTACCTTCGTTTGTTATGTTCAACAGTCTTATCAACATGATGGCATTAACAGGCTACCACAAACTACTGCACAATCGTTTACCTTGAGTAATATGTTCACCTAATTTCATATTGTTTTTGTTGCTTGCAAGAATTATGATGAAATGATGATTAAATGAAAGCCTCTGGCTAAAGGGGTTTTGATGTTGAAACACCATTCATTATAATCCTAATACAACCACGTTACCTCATAATTTTTGTTTACTCTTTCATTGTTGAGCTTTTTATTGTATTTGATATAACTTTTGTTACTTATTTACAGAGAAAACGGTGGAACTGCCAACTGTGAGTCGACGTGCGAGCCGTCGCGACGCAGCCGCAGTCGCGAACGTGAACCGCGCACAGCCGCAGGCGCAGCCACCGCCTTAGGTAGGGTCTTCAGGCCTTTTTGCCATATCCCTAGGGAAATGGCAAAAATGCACACTTTCAACATTCTAGAATATTGAAAGTGTGCACCAACCACTAAGAATAAAACAGACCTTCACATAAAGTACCTACCTATCGATTCATTCTTCTTTTTTTTTAAACTTTGCGTACTGGGACTCTCTTCCTGTGTCGTGTCGTTTACAAACACAATATTTGTTCCGTGCGGGAATGGAATCCGCGACACGCAGTACAGCAGCCAATCGCTTAGCCACTGCGCAAACTATGCCGACAGAAAATACACTCACTAGTCAACTGGCCACTGGCGAATTGCATAACAATAACAGCAGTAATTGGGTAGATGCCACCACTAATCAATTGACGTACTTTTTATGAGCTGTCAAAACGCGATTTCTTCATAGATTTTGTACAATACTAAACTATGACGTCACTTTTTTGTTATCTCAATTCACTAACCAGTTATTGATTTACAATCGAGTTTTCAAGATTAAAATAAAGAGTTATTTTAGCGAAGTGTGTCTTGGAATTATTATTTAACTAGCTTTTGCCCGCGGCTTCGTTCGCGTGGACTTCAGGTTCGTCCCGTCTAGTCAAAAATTGTAGCCTATGTGTTATTCTGATGTATAAGCTATATTGTGGTAAAGTTTCATTCAAATCAATTCAGTAGTTTTTACGTGAAAGAGTAACAAACATCCATACATCCATACTTACAAACTTTCGCCTTTATAATAGTAGTAGGATGGTGTACTCAATTTTCTCTACTTTTTCAGTTCTAGGAGCAGAATTCGTAGCACCAGGTCGTACGGGTCGCGACCTCCTACTGGACAGCATCAGGCCGGGCACCCTCGGCTCCCCGCCGCCCAACGTGCCGCCCGAGCTGACCTGCATCAGCGAGGAAGGCGGCCTCGACCTCGACCTAGATCTGGATATACCAGAACATCTCCTCGAGGACTTGGACTGCGGGGGTGATTGTATCACTAGTTGTAATAAGGTAATGACGATAATTTCAACGGTATTTGTTGTTTTTATTATAGTTTATCACAAGAGGGCTGTGTGGGGCCATCTTACTGATATAAATGCGAAAGTTTGTGAGGATGGATAGATGGATGGATGTTTGTAACTGTTTCACGCTTAAACGGCTGAACAGATCTGGGTTAAATTTGGCACGTAGATAGATTATAGTCTGGAATAGCACATAGCCTACTTTTATCCCGGAAAAATGTACGGTTACCGTGGGATAATATACCTATTAACTTTGACGCGGGCAGAAGCTAATTGTTTATATAATCTTGCCTAAAAGTATTAAGACTGCTTGATACTTTCCGTTCCGATGTCTGCTCTCCCCGTCTCATCGGAGTCGGGAAGAGCAGACATTTAGAAGTCTTAACACTGGTTCTAATGGGCTTCAATAAATGGACTAACTTGATAATAAATAAAATGTTTTTTGCCCTATGCACCATCCCTCAACAATAATCCATAAAATTCCATGAAATGTGATTAACCAGTAACCTACTAATTTAAAAATCTTGTCCTCAGGTCGAAAACTATTTAATGTTAAGTGAATACGAAAACAATCTGATAGCCGAGCTGCCGAACCTCAACGAGCGGCGTGGACGTCGCTGGTCCATCGTCGTAGCCAACTCATCACCACAAGCATCCGCCATCCCAGAACGCCCAGAATCACCAGAGACCAAAAACTCTAACAAGTGGAAGAAAAAGTGCCATAACACAAACAATAGACTGATTACAGTGATCAACGAGCAATCACTCTGAAATGCTAGTGAAATAATTTTCAGACAATAAGTAGAAATAATCAGTTAGTGTATGACCTATAACCTCATTAATTTATTTGATGTGTGTGAATAGTAGCGTTTGTGTATTGTTCAAAATAATTTATTAAATTATTATTACAATTTTGTTTTTGTTTAATTTTATCTCTACTTGAGGTCTCCAGTGTGTAGATGGTGCAAGTTGAAACCACTGGTAATTGTTACTTTTTCAATACAGGTAGGGAAGGTACAATAATTAGCGTCAATAATAGTGGGACGAATAAAGTGTTCAAAATTATCTGAAAAAACAATAGATTTTACTTTATATCAATGGCACAAGGAGTGTTTTAGAAGGAACGCTGAACTGTTATTCTGCCAAAATTTTATCCATGTGAGATATTGTGTAATTTTCTTAGTATGGATCAATTCTGAAAAGCCTGTCACAACATTGTTGTCGCTAGCCTACATTAAAATAAATAAAACAAATTACTACAATGTAATTAAATATAATGTCATTGATATTTCTTAATAAACTTAATCTAAGTAAATGTTAGTGAATACTGCACCAAAAATACAAAGGAACACAATATAATTATTGATTATTACCGTTGAGGAACCACAATATCTTCTAAGAACTGGGCGAAACAGCGCATCGCTTGCAGCAAGGCAGCGAGAAGTATTGACAGAGATAAGCTGAGCAACTTCTGGTTCTCGGTATTCGCAAGTTCGTTGTTCGCAACAGGAACTAAACTTTGGCTCGATCCTACACTAGGTATACTTGAATAATCACAATCAATGTTACGTTTTTTTGTACCGACAACCTTCTTCTTATTTTTGCCTTTAGATAACGCACGAACATTGTCGACATCACATGTCAGATCTATCACAATATAATCCGAAACTTTGTTATCAACATTCAGATGTTTAGGCTCCGCCGGGTGAGACCCGACATCCGCGTCTTCAATAAAAACACTTACATGATTAACAGCGGTCGAACAACTCGGAATCTCATTCCTGTGCTCAGCACAATGAGGTTCTATAGTTAGGCACTTCGTTATTACTTCTTGTTTATCGTCTACAATTGAACTTAAATTTTTAGTTACGATATCATTATTATTATTAGGACTTATATTAAGTTTGAGAGAGTCGTCAGTTTCCTCGGATGACATGCCACTGTCATTATCCTCGAGAGCGTTTATGTCTTCTCGATTATCGTTTATATTATTTTGCTTAATAATATCGATGTTTATCTTAGTGTTACCGAAGCTGCCGTACGAAGGCGACATGGGGGTGACGGCAGTCGAGTGTTGTAGTACCGTGCCCGCGTCGGGCACGGCCTCGGGTCAGGAGATCTTAGCGCAGCTGATGTTACCCTTTATGACGATTGTACTTGAAGTTGATTCTTGGGCCCCAAATATGCTATCCATGTCCGACAATGATGCATTGTCCAATGAACTGCCATCGTCGAGCAGAAGCTCTGACCGTAAACCCTAAAATTCATTATAAAAAAAACATTAATAGGTACTCCAGAAATAGAAGCCCCCAAAATGTTTATAGTGTACCAATATTGAATTTACCTCAGAAAAATATTGATATTCTTTTTCAAAAGTGAGTATAAACACACAAAATATTGCTGCTAATATGTTGCTACATAGGGAAGTCACGACGAAACAGAAGTAAAGTGTGCTGGAGCCATCTAAAAAGAAAAAACATGAATTGAAAATAAATTAATTTAGTAAGGACCGTAAAAATTTCATACACGGTTATTCATTCTTGATTCGTTTTAGAGAATTCGATTCCCACTTTATGTAGGTAAGTAGGTACTTGCTGAGTTCACACAGGATGTATGCTACACTTTTATGGGTTGTGGATCAATGCCGACGCTCCCTCGCTCCCAATATTTTACGATCTTTGTATGCGAAGTATGCACATCGAATTTCAGAAAATATGTATTAGATACTTACTCAATGGCAAAAATGATGTCACGGTTCCAAATATTGCCATCAAAACTAAAATAAGGAAGCTCAAATTGGCAAGACATTGCCGAAACACTGTTAATTTTTTGTCATAAAACAGAGTCGAGATGTATGTCGTGAGGATGCACTGAAACAAACGTTCGGTCAATTAAGAGTATTTCATAAAGCAACAAACAGAATAGTTTGATTATACGTTAAGAATTATAACGGGATTAACTGTGCCAGCGGCTTCGCTCACATCTACCTAAGGGTAAAGGAAATACATATTATTGAATTATATGCCATCACAATCCTCCAAGTGAACCTAGTTGATCTAAGTCTTAAATCAATCCTGTGGTAAACTATGGAACAACAGATATAACATTTTCTCATCCCCCTCAGCCCATAGCGTGATAATCTTCTTTATCGAGTGGGCAGTAAAGGTCTAACGACCCCACGCACCCTAGTGCCAGAGTTTCTAAACCGCCTCAAGGGCCTCTGACGTGGTGACCGATGTCAATGATTTCCAAGATAAACTTAGAAAGTACATATGATTTAGAAAAAGTCACATTGGTACTTGCCCGTGCGCGGTTGCGAACCCACAACCTCGTGCATGAGAGGCGGGCGCCTTAACCGCTTTAGTGTCGTGATGGCCTAGTGGTTAGCTTGATGATGTATAGCAGAGGTTCCCAAACTTATTTTGTCTACTGCCCACTTTGAGAATAAATTATTTTTAGCGCCCCCTTTTTCAAATTTGTCATGTCGGGGGGGGGGGGGGGGGGGGTGTTGTATATGAACTACACGGAGAGAAATATCGAACCGAGTTTGAACAATTTCTTAATGAATACTAGTTTATATTCACAACTTGTAATCGAGAGCTCTGTCGGTGTCTAAGAGTCGTCCTAAGTGGATAAAATTACAAATCGCCCCCCAAGCCTCTACACAACGCCCCCATTTTTTCTTTGGGTCTCTTACCAGCCCGCCCCCCTTTAGGCCTGCAGCGCCCACAAGGGGGCGTTATCGCCCACTTTGGGAAAGACTGATGTATAGCATATAGGCTGACCAGACCAGTATGAAATATTTAGTTACCTATATTGATTTTTCAAATAAAAGTCGGTCATCTCACGAACGTACGACGCGACGGTCTACGCGCTAATTCTTAACGAGAAGGTAGGTAAGTTGAATACTACACCAAAATGAATTTAGCGAGTCACATTTGCCAACACTGTTATTGCTAAATCTTTATTATCAACTAGCTTTTGCCCGCGACTTCGTTCGCGTGGACTTCAGGTTCGTCCCGTCTAGTCAAAAATTGTAGCCTATGTGTTATTCTGATGTATAAGCTATAGCCTATGTGTTATTCTGATGTATAAGCTATATTGTGGTAAAGTTTCATTCAAATCCATTCAGTAGTTTTTACGTGAAAGAGTAACAAACATCCATACATCCATACTTACAAACTTTCGCCTTTATAATAGTATAAAGTAGGATTAGAACGAAATTCTTGAAAGTACTTACACAAGATTTAGTAAAGAAAATAACCTATTTACATACCTGCATCCAAATGTATAAAGTGCCAAATCCACATATAAAAATATTCAATGCTGTGAGGCAATGATTATCCACCTGCAAACAATTGCATAAGTTATGTGTTACTGTGTACTCATATGTTGAGATTTACTTCATGCTCATAAATATTCAAAACTTACATTAGTATGGTATTTATTATGAAATGCCCAAGAGTTACAAACAATGCCAAAACAATGATGAATGTTACAGATATTTTTGTTAAAACATTTTATTTTTAAGTTAGTTTTAGTTAGTTAGATGATTATATGCAAATTTTTATTATTCAATTTACATAATGCATTGTAATGAGAACCTTCTAATTATACTGATAAAGTTTACCACCTGAGAACAGCATTAAGTATTGTGTAATGCTACAATTTCTTAACACTATAAAACAAATTATTTACTGTCTGCCCTGAATTGTTCTAGTCTGTATCAATGATGATCTTACCTTAAATAGGAAAAGGAAGAAATATACCAGGAAGCCCAGAGAGAGGAATGAGGCTGAAAAGGAAGCTATCCTATTTGCAAATGAAGTAACATTTGGATTTGGTGTTAATGAGCCGAGTATATGTATTTGCTGGTATCTGTCATATAATATTTTGCCAGCTGTAAAAAGACACATTGTTAGCACAAAATTATTAGTAATTCATGATATAAAATAATAGAATATAAAATGAATGATGATAAAAAGAAGGCACCATGGAACTCCTGGTTTCTTGAAAGAAAAATGAATGTAACAAATTCTCAAGGGTGCATAAGCTGTGTGATATTGGTTGTTGATAAGTTAGTCAACCGATAGCAGCAGCTTACACTATCTTGACAATTTGTCTGATTATTTTTTATCACAAGAAACTGCAGGTAAGAGTTGTTTGTCAAAAATCTCAGTAAATTTTAACAAATAATATTTTCAACAATATTAATAAACATTATTCTCAAAAACCTTAGACTTTACTCTGTTGATGAAATATTTTTTAGTACTGGCTATTATGATCCTTGACCAACACCATTTTATATAGTACCTTTAAAAATAACATGACATAATTTCGTTAGCCCAATTATTTTAATATATCCCTTCCCTTCTGATATTTTATACTATGAAAACTCCTTCAAAATCTCATTAAACAAATTCTATTTCCAGCTTTTTGATTGAAAAACTGCACATATTATTCATAGTATAATTAAAATCAGGGACTTTTATTGATCATGCACATGGAGTTATTATAATTTTTTAAAGGTAAGTAGACAAATACAAAATAATATTAGATAGAGAACAGTCTGTAGCATGCCTAAATATTCACTTTTATGATAGCCATAGAACAGAAGTTATTCTTTTTTTTTTTGTCAATAAACTTCCCATAAAATTTATTGTTAGAACAACAAACAAATTTTGTTATAACAAAATTTCAACTTAATAAGCAGTTGTTTTTGTTTCAATAAACACAAACGCTCATAGAGATGAAGCAGTCATGGTGCATTCATATTATTGCATCTAACATTATTTCAACACTGACTTTATATAACATAACATAAATCCCTCTCACCAATTGCTCCGCTGGCTATGAACAAAAACGCAAGGCCAGTATCCAAAGAATTTGTGTCTTGCGAAACTTGGAAACACAGACTGAAACATAAAGAAATCAAAGTTATTTCTATGAAAAAAATAACTAACACATTCCGAATGAAAGTGAAAGTAGCAAAGAATGTATTGTAAGTTACTCTAAGAAAACAAGTACAATACAAAATATTGCTAACAAAACTTGTGGCATGAACGTGCTACCAAAGTGGCACAATTTATTGAGCAAATAGACATTCGATTTGGTTTTTATTTGCGAATAATTGCTAAACAAAACAAAAAAAAAACAAGTTTCCAACATTATATACAATGGATTAAAATGGTACTTACGATACAATAAACGTAGATGTTAGAATGATCAGGCCACACTTAAATATCAACATATTACGCTAACAGTCTCGCTCTAAGCGCCGAGCGGTGTGCGCGTGCGTGTAGTGTGTGCGCTGTGCCCGCGCGGTTACCGAACTCATAATAATAACTAACTTACATACGACTACGAAAGTGATTATGGAGTGTCAATCGTGTAAAAAAGTACTCTCTAAAAGGGGATCACACTTTCTATGTCAGGGTCCTTGTGGGGGAACCTTCCATAGGGGATGTGTGAAAGGATTGACGGCTGATTTAAAAGCAGGAAGAAATCGTACTTGCTGCAATAACTGCGAAGTCGATGACGGATCAGAGGATGAAGACTTCGAAAATGAAGGCCAAGGGTTCCATCAAATATTGAAGGATATTCAAAAAAAGGTGAGCGCCCTTCCAGGCTTGAAAAAACAGCTGGAGTCGATCACAGTGAGCATGAGCGTCCTCTCTGACAAATACGATACTTTATTGGCGGAGCACGAAAAGTCGAAAGAAAAGATTAATAAACTTGAAAAAGTCGTCGCAAGCACGAACAATAAGTGTATTTACCTAGACAAGTGCGTCATTGCAATGGAACAAAAAATGCACGATTTCGAGCAAGCGTCTCGTAAAAATAACATCGAGATAGTAGGCATAGAACAATTACCCGACGAAGATGTAAAGGGCCTTGTCACCAAGATCGGCGAAACTATGGGCGTCAGCTGTGTAGACATCGAGGCGGCAAAAAGAATGCGGGCTCTGAAACCAGGTGATAAACCGGCTCCAATCATCGTGAGCTTCAAGACATCAGGAATTGATTCTCGAGACAACTGGCTGGCGCAAAGACGTAAATTAAGTGAAATGACAAGTGACATATTAACAGGCGGGTCGCTTGTAAACAAGATCTACGTAAATGAAGACTTAACCAAGACTACCCGAGCTTTACTATGGAACACGAAGAAACAGCTGCATGGTGCCTATAAGTACATATGGGTAAATAATGGAAAAATACTGGTGAAAAAAGCAGACGGTGATAAGGCTATTTGGATACGAGCGGAAAGCGAAATTCCTGAGTTATTAAAAACAAGTGAGCTATTAAAAAACAAGTAGGTAACTACCTACATAGGTACTCATAACCAGCCAATGATTATTTTGTTTAATTATTATTTTAAAATTCAATCCCTTAGATACTATCGATTCTATAGATACCGCTGCGGTAAATTATGTGTGTGTGAATAATATAAAAGGTTGGATAGAATCTTTTAGTGGCAAGGAATGTCTAAATCTGTTACACGTAAACATACGATCACTTAAAAAACACTTTAGTGAATTTCTCGTTACTTTAAACACCTACATCAAAGAATTAGATATAATAGTGATAACAGAGTGTAACATTAATTACGCATTATTGTCCTTTTACAATATAAATGGGTATAACATGAATGTTTATACCCGCGAAGGGCGAAGCGGAGGGGGGGTATTGGTGTATTCGCGCGCCACGCTGTTGGCGCGCGAGAGCGAGCAACCGCTACCCGCCATGCAGACCGCAGAGTGCGTGTCCATTACACTCAGTATCAATGGAGAGATGGTTCAAGTTATATCCATTTATAGACCACCTAAAATTAACAAGAAAGATAAAATTGTACAATTTTTAGAAGAATTTCGAAAGCACCTGCACAGTATTCATCAAAATAGAAAAGTCATAATTTGTGGAGACTTAAATGTAAATTTGTTAAACGACCAGTGCAATCATGTAATATCTTATGAGAATCTTTTAGCAGAATATGGCTTTACTAAATGTATTAACGATGTAACGCGAAAAGAAGTAGTTAACGGAAATTGCGTCGAATCTTGTTTGGATCATATATATGTTAGAGATCATCAAGCGATCATCTACTCAGCCGTCATAAAACATAAAGTATCTGACCATTATTACACAGCGGTGGCGGTGGAGTGGAAACGCGCTCGCTCGCACGTGCCGCCGCGGAGCGGCATCGGCGCACGAGCCGATAGGCACTCGCCGAGCGCGCGTCGCCGGCGCGCGGCCGGGCGACCGCCGCCCTCCACTCCAGCACCCCCGCGACCCGCTTCTTCTACGCGACGTATACTCGATAATCGGATGGTCAGACAAAAGTTGCTTTCAACAGATTTTAAGGAGCTCTTATCAATTGAGTGCCCAACTAAACTATATATGGCTTTCCGTCAGTTATTCAAAAACATTTACGATGAATGCTATAAAACTATAACTGTTAATTGTATTAGTAATAGAAATAATAAATGCTGGATAGATGAAAACTTGAAAGCTATGATAAAAGAGAGAGATAGACTGTTTGAAATTTGGAGTTGTGACACCAAAAATATGATTAAAAGATTAAGTTATACAAAGTACAGGAACAAATGTTATAAAGCCATTTCTAAGCGTAGTAGTGAACATGACAAACAATGTATATTAGACTGCAATAAAAATATTAAAAAAATTTGGGATAAAATTAATAGTATGCTAGGTAACGATAGAAAGTCATTAGATTTATTAATTTTAAATAACATGCAAGGTCAAATTAGTACTAAGGATATATGTGATAATTTTTCACAAACTTTTTCTAGTGAAATTAATAATATTAAACACGTATGTGATGTGAACTGGTTAGATAGGAATGATTATGTTAAAGAAGCAGAGATGAGTATGAGATGGCAACCGGTGACTAGTAAGGAAGTCTTCCGCATTATTAATAATATGAGTATTAAAAAATCCCCCGGATGCGATCTCATACGCATGTCTGACTTGAAAACTATAGCAGATAAGGTTAGCCCGGTATTAGCAAAATTAATCAACTTAGCAGTCGAAAAATCTGAATTTCCACACGAATTAAAGAAAGCAATTGTACGCCCCATCCATAAGAAAGGTGACAGAAGAGATTACTCTAACTACAGGCCCATAACGATACTGTCAAGCATTGATAAAATTATAGAAAAAAGTATTGTAAATCAATTAGGAAACTATCTTAACAAAAACTCAATATTAAATAAAGCTCAACATGGTTTTCAAAAGAATAAAAGTACAAACACTCTTCTGTCAACTTTCACGGATGAAATTAATTCCTACCTGGCAGATAAAAAAATTGTGGTATTAGTATTTTTTGATTTCAAAAAGGCGTTCGATACATTAGAAACAGAGACGTTACTTAAGGCTATGGGGGAGTGCGGGGTGAGGGAGCCGCTCAACCGATGGTTTCGCGACTTCCTCTCCGCGCGCTCCTACCGCGTAAAGGTGAGCGACGCATACAGCGAGGACACGGAGGTCAAGTGCGGAGTGCCCCAGGGCTCCGGCTGCGGACCTGTGTGCTATTTGATGCACGTGAATAGCTTGTGCGGAGTACTTCGACACAGCTCGGCACACATGTTCGCAGACGACCTGTGCGTGCTGCGTGCTGGCACCGACCCAGCTGAGATCTGCCGCCTGCTGCAGCAGGATGTTGATGCGGTGGTTAAATGGTCGCATGACAATGGCATAGTCCTCAACCCCGATAAAACTAAACTCTTGATAACCCGCTCGCCTTATCTCGCAATCAATGTGAGTCGACCATCGTTGTACACACATAAGTTTTCTTGTATTCATGCCAATTTTAATGCTTGTGATTGTAAACCCATAGAAGAAGTAAATAATGTCACATATCTAGGAATTAAAATAGATAAAAACTTTTCTTGGACCACACATGTTGATTATGTATGTGGCAAATTAAGAGTATTGTTAGCGAAATTTTATCATTTAAGTTATAAAGTACCTAAAAGCACATTAAAGTGTCTGTATCTGTCGTTGGTTGACTCCATCATAGGCTATGCTCTTGATTGCTATGGATTGACTTTTAAAACAAATTTAGATAAATTAGAGACATTCCAAATTAGATTTCTAAAATTACTAGTAAATAAAAAAACAAAAGCTAAGTGCAAAGATAATTACAGGAAATTATTCACTATATGCAAAGTACTACCGGCAGGCCTAAAACACAAATATTTATTATTAACAAACCAACATGGCAATCGGGAGCATAGCCTATCGTTAGCAAGTCACAGTCACAGCACAAGGTCAGTAACCGCGGGTAGGTATGAAGTACCTAGGGTCATCAATTATTATGGCGACAGAACACTCAGGAAGCGCCTACCCTATTTACTAAATAGTTTGCCCGAGGTTATCAGACAGGAGCCTAACTTGTTAAAATTTAAAAAGATGCTTAAAAAGCATCTGCTAACAAAAATTTAGAGTACAAAGTAAGTTAAGAGTAAAAATTGTTATATTAATAGTTAAACTAAAATTGTTAAAAGATTGTGATATTTTAGCTGTTCGTAAGAAAGATATGGGTATATACACGTATGTAGATATATGTGTGTATGTATATACATATATATGTGTGTGTGTATATATATACATATGTGTGTGTGTGGATGTAGATATATATACGTAGATATATACATAGAATATATAATTAAGGAGAGTGAGACTGTACGATCCCCCAGTCAAACCGTCTAGACGGTTTTGGGAGACACTTCCTACTTTGTGAAAATTTGTATGAGTAATAAATAAATAAATAAATAAATAAATAACAAAATAAATTAAAATGAGATAATATCAATGCACTCGAATACAGGAACACTTCGTCTTCGTTTCTAAAATATACAAAGGCAAAGGCAACCAGGCAACCTGACTTTTTGAATTTGACACTGACAAATGATAATTAGCTTCTTGACAGTTATCAATAAACTGAAACCAGGGCTTTTAATATCTAATTAATCACATCTCATTAAACTCTCGTTCTCGTTTGATCATAGGCGTATTTAGGGGGGCCGGGTGGGCCGTGCCTACCCCAGAATGGTCTTGTGCCTACCCCAGGCTGTAGGGCTCACCTTCCGCCTGACCACATTGCATCGCATCGGCCATGGCATCTTAGGGGCCAGCACCCCCCTGAAAACTAACTCTAGATACGCTAATGCGTTTGGTACGTGGTATGTAGAACCGTACAAGCATGCATACCAGCGCTGGTATACGAGTGGTGCGCGTCACTGTCGCATGTCATATCAATCCACTACCGGACCCACATACACGTTTATCGCTGCTCGCTAACGTCGTCGCTTCTCTTGCTCTTGCTAATCGTCGGCGGTGGGATAAATGCCTAATACGTAAAAAGAAATACTCAATGTCGCGACAAAAGCAAATAGAAATAAGATTATTTCTTAATCGATCGATAGATCTTTTATCTTCTATCTTCTATATATATATATAAAAGAAAGTCGTGTTTGTTACAACACTTATAACTCGAGAACGGCTGGACCGATTGCCATGGTTTTTGATTTGTTGGATTTGTTTCCGTCCCGAATAGCAGAATACATCTTAAAAACATTGAAAACTCGATATGTGTAAAAAATAATTAATCATTTCAATAGATATGCTGATTTGTTTATTACATGTCAAACATTTGTTGTCCAATCCTGTCAAATAGTGTAACAACAATTTTTTTTTTTTTTTGAGCTTATGGCCTGGTTGCTGTGACCTTTAAGCTGAGAACTTTATTTTTTTCTGAAGACATCATGTGTGCGTTCAGAAATTATTTTTTTGTAAAATGTCTACAAAGTTCAGGTACTGGATACTTTTTATCCCGTCGGTAGGTAGGCAGGTAGGGTAGGTATGTAGGGGTAGGGTAGGTATGTAGGGGTAGGGTAAGTAGGTAGGTAGGGTAGGTATGTAGGGGTAGGGTAGGTAGGTAAGTATATAGGTATGTAGGGGTAGGGTATGTAGGTAAGTATGTAGGTATGTAGGGGTAGGATAGGAAGGTAAGTAGGTAGGTAGGGTAGGTATGTAGGGGTAGGGTAGGTAAGTAGGTAGGTAGGGTAGGTATGTAGGGGTAGGGTAGGTAGGTATGTAGGGGTAGGGTAGGAAGGTAAGTAGGTAGGTATGTAGGGGTAGGGTAGGTAGAGTAAGTATGTGGGTAGGTAGGTTGATGGAGTAGTTAGGTGGGGTAGGGTAGGCAAGAACTGGACTTTCAGGGCAGGACAACGTCTGCCGGGCCCGCTAGTATTTAATAATATTATTAGCGAAGCGCTCGCGACTTCATCCGCATAGCTTATTTCACCCGCGTTATGTCTTTGGTTACTGCTCCGCTCCGTTTTATAGCCTATTATACTTACAAATAACGTGGCTTTCTATGAGTAAAAGAATTTTAAAAAAAATTGTTTAGTATATTCAGAGATTCCCCCTGCAACCTCACATCGTATTATTTTATAATATTAGTATAGATTTTACGAAATTCATTGATAACAAATGGAAGACGTCAAATTAATCAAAAAATTGGCAACATCAAGTGACTCTGTCTGTCAGGCAGACTGAATGGCGGGATTTGATTGTCAAAGTCAATAAAATAAAAGTTTGTTATTATTTACTGCATGAATTTATCAGTTTTTACGTTTACTTATTAATAACAAGACATGTCTACTTTGCAACCTATTCAAGCGTTAAGCTTAGGTAAGTGTGCATTTCCTTATCTCTTTCTTCAAAGAATAAGTCTCATATGTTGAGGAGAATGTCCGTCGCAACAAGAGGTAAATAATTAAATAACAAAACGATATAAATGAAGACCGCCGTCTTCTGATGTGCTGACTCTAATCTGACACACGGAATCACCCTAAAGGAACATTAACGACTCATGAATTGAAATACGGTGATGCTTGTTTTTAAGACTGATCATATCGCGCTTTTCCTAAGAGTTACTAGAATAGTTATTGACCACCAAGTCACATCCAATGGGTAGTTAACCAGGTACTTGGTATGACTTGTTTAGTATGCAAAACCCTGAGTTCATGCCATTTACTAGTAAGGGACCTGTTACATGGAACTTAGAAATTACACTTATTGAGCTCTATTAATCTTTTATCCTTAAATACAAAAACTTTGTATTGGCTGAGGTCAAACTTGGAAAGCTGAATGAGTGCTTACATATCTCCGTACAAAACTGGACAAAACCTGTAGGTGTAGCTATTCCCATAGACATAACTGGTGAACTGATGATATTATACATAATACTAAACACCCAGTGGCATGCTGTTCATATGGGCAAATAGACATTGTCTGCCCTATAAAATACATATTTATCTTATTTTATTTTTATATGTTTATAATATCAGCCAATCTATAGATATTTGAGGTGGCAAATCATATACATCATTATTTAATTGACAAGGCTACGAACCAAAACCAACATGTAGTAGATGTTTTTGCTAGGTAATTTTTCTGTCTACCCTGTCTAAAAACTCTGTGCACGCCACTGTAAACACCTATGTTGCATGCCGACCCTTTGGAAGACAACTGTAATGTTATATTGTATAAATTAATCTAAATGACTATCTTCTGTGAGACTAACTCCTGTGTTGTTTTCTAAAATTTTGACATAAGGTTTCTGAATATTATTTGCTTATGGTATAAGTACAAATAAGACTTATTAGAGTAATCAATATATGGGGTGTAACAAGACTCATACTATGCCGTTAACCATGCATACTGCCGTGATTCTTTAAAAGGCAGCCTTCTGACAACACTGATTTCTGAAAAAACCGCAAAAGCAGTCTTCATTTGTTTTTTTTTTTCTTTAATTAATCTGAATTAAGAACCTGCAGATCTGCATTCTGAATTAAGCCGATTAATTAAAGTAAAAAAAAACAAAATGAAGACTGCTTTTGCGGTTTTTTCAGAAATCAGTGTTGTCAGAAGGCTGCCTTTTGAAGAATCACGGCAGCATACTGCCCATCAAACTAAGTAACTATGCAAAAGCTATTGCCGGGTAACAACTTTTATTTTGATGTGAATTATCAGTGTTCACTATTATAGTGGGTAATGTAATGTATGCGAAGCATTGTGCTTAAGGTGCTTATGCCTGCAACAGTACAGGGTGTAGAAGTATTTACACTTAAGTAACAAATTTACTATATTTATAACTAGTTTTGGTAAGAAAACATGATAAATGTTGAAACTTTGACCTTCTTATCTTTGTAACAAACCATTCCCAGGTATGGCCCATAACCAAAACATGATCTCGGGAATAGGAAATTTATTTTGGCTTTGCCTAATCCAGTGGACTATATTGTTGTCTGAATTTAAGAAATAAATAAAATAAAATAAATAATCTAATCTACATTATGTAAAATGTTGTATACCTAAACACAATTTCCCTAATAGGAGGATTTAGAAAACAAAAACAGAAACTTGGCATTATTATCTTATTGACTTCATCACAATAATTATATGTTTACAGATTCGGTACAGCAGCAGGCTTTTATCAAGTATTTTCACTCTCTACCGGAGGTAAGTTCTTTGATCTTTTACCTGATTTATACCTAACAGGAATAGTACCTGTCTGGTATTTACAACACATTGATTCCACATCACATACAATTATTTTTAAAGCAACCATAATTAAAATTATTTTATGACATATGCATTATCATTATGACTAGGTAATTAAATAAATTATAATATTAAAGAATGTTTTAATTTATAACATTTGCATGTCTTTAAAACCATGATGCAATTTTGCTCTTTGCATTGGAGAATTTATTTCCAATAGATTTCCAGAACCCTGTTTTTTCAGTTACTGGCTCTGTTGACGAAATTTCAGTAACAGGAGTTTGTGTAGAAATTGAATGTAAAACATTATTTTGTTTTTTAACTATAGGCTCTTCAATTACTACTGCAGGGAAAGAGTTGGTTTGTGATTGAACATTATCTTTTGGAACCATTGTTCTTTCTTCTTTCGGGTATTTTAAATTTTCTGAGTTTTGTCTAGATTGCTCTAGATTTTCATTTTGTTGTTGTAAGTTATCTCGCGATCTGAAATGATGTTGATTTACTTGCTGTCCAAAATCTTGCAAATTTTGTTGTTCCAAGTTATCTTGCTTATCAAAATCTTGTAAATTATGTTGCTCTACATTTGCCTGCTGTCCAAAATCTTGTAAATTTTGTTGTTCTAAATATGCCTGTTGTCCAAAATCTTGCAAGTTTTGTTGCTCTGAATTAAACTGCTGTCCAAAATCTTGTAAGTTTTGTTGCTCTGAATTAACCTGCTGTCCAAAATCTTGTAAGTTTTGTTGCTCTGAATTAAACTGCTGTCCAAAATCTTGCAAGTTTTGTTGCTCTGAATTAAACTGCTGTCCAAAATCTTGTAAGTTTTGTTGCTCTGAATTAACCTGCTGTCCAAAATCTTGTAAGTTTTGTTGCTCTACATTAGCCTGCTGTCCAAAATCTTGCAAGTTTTGTTGCTCTACATTAGCCTGCTGTCCAAAATCTTGTAAGTTTTGTTGCTCTACATTAACCTGCTGTCCAAAATCTTGTAAGTTTTGTTGCTCTACATTAGCCTGCTGTCCAAAATCTTGCAAGTTTTGTTGCTCTACATTAGCCTGCTGTCCAAAATCTTGCAAGTTTTGTTGCTCTACATTAGCCTGCTGTCCAAAATCTTGTAAGTTTTGTTGCTCTACATTAACCTGCTGTCCAAAATCTTGTAAATTTTGTTGTTCTACATTAACCTGCTGTCCAAAATCTTGTAGGCTTTGTTGCTCTAAATTTTCTTGCTGTCCAAATTGCGAACTTTGTTGCTCAATATTATCTTGTTTTCCGAAATCTTGTGAATGTTGTTGTTCTAGATTTACTTGGTGCCCAAAGTCTCGTAAGTTGTGTTCCTCGAATTTATCTTGCTTTCCAAAATCTTGTATATCTGATTGCTGGTTTTGATCAAAATTATTTTGCCCATGTGTGTTTGCGTGATGTTGAACATCTTGGTAGTAATTTTGTGTATTCGTATTGTTTGTTCTTTTTTCATCCCGATTCTGTATTGTTTCTGAGCTTACAGGCGTATCTAATGGGTATTTGTCGTGTTTTAGATCTGATAAATCCTCAGGCCCAATATCCCCGCGACCTACGTCTAGAGAGCTTTCTTTCCCCATCTTAGTGTCATTTGATTTATTTTGATTTATATCCTTATTAATTTGGCTATTAAGATTCTCCTGTGAAGTGCTTTCCATATCATTATGTGCATGCATTGAGTTTCCATAAGAGTTCTGAGTGTTGGTGTGTACTTGCGAAACCGTATTTCCTTGATCCACATTATGTGTTAACGATGTTTTTTCGATGTTACTTAATTTATTCCACAAGCTGGAAAGAGGTGCTGTATTTGATGAATTTGATTCAAAAGCATGTGACGAGTTCTCTGAGTTCGTCGTCTGTTCTTGTTCGTGTCTGTGACTATTTGAGAAATACCAATTGCTGCCTTCATGCAAATTATGGGTTTCTAGAAAAGAACTTTCATTTTTTAAAAATTGATTCTGGACGGTATGTAAGTCTGGGATTTTATAAACTTGTGTGTTTGTAATCTGGTCAGAATTTGAGCTTTTGTTTACATTATGAACTGAATGGGACTGGTCTGTATTGCTCCCTGAGTTCAGAGACTGCTGATCTTGTCCTGTCTGTTGCGAAACAAAACTCCAATTATTATTAGAATTGGTATTCTCGAATTTATTTTGTTGTACATTTTGATTTGATCCAAGGTCTAATTTATCCCAAACACTCATTTGATTATTGTTATGTTTTTGTGTCTGTTGCAAAAAATCAAATGAGTCGTTGTTCTGTTGCAGTTGTGTTTCTTGCTGATTAAAGTTGTTAGATTGGTCATCGGTTTTACCATTTTGTTGTTTCTCTTGGCTGTTGTAACTATTGTCCTGTGCTTGTTGATCTTGAGAATTATTTTTTAGTTCGAATTTGGTATCTTGTGTGCGTCGCCCGAGATCATCTAAATTAAGAGAGTTTTATTATTTTTTATGCCACATAATATTGTTTATTTTTAGTATGATTACCATCGTCCATCACGCCTGTATTCCCCGAAGGGTTAGGCAGAGGTGTACCAATGTACACCCACAGTTCGCCGGTATATTTAGGTCCCATGTAATAGGGGGCGAGCCTATTGCCATTAACCGGGCACAAATCCAAACTCCGAGCTGCTACTGAGAATTTCATAGAAAAACCCAATATCACTTTTTGCTCGACCTGGAAATCGAACCCGGGACCCCTTGCACAGCAGTCGCACTTGCGACCACAAGACCAACGGGGCAGTTAGTATGATTGTTATTTTATTTTTTGTAGAATTGTTATTTAAAGATATATTAACGATCCAACACCAAGTTATGAAGAAAATTATCATGCAGTTCTCAGCTCAGCTTTTTTTAAAGTAAATAATATATGCTACATATATGTTATATATATTTTTTTATAGTCTGACTACATATAGGAATCCTTTCCACATTTGATGAAAACATTTTTGTGAAATTTTATTGAAATTGGCCTGTATTCTTTATTTTACCATTACATATTTAAAATAAAAAGAATATGTAAGTATGTAATAAAAGTAAGTATGAATATAATAAAAATAGTGCTCCGCCCGTACCGAGTGGGAAATAGGCCTGTACCTAATATAATATTATTAAAAATATTTTGTTCCTGTATTTTGATTTAATAAATAAGCTAAAGCTATTGTAAATATCGTAATGTGACTAAGTGACTACTACAACTATAACATTTGATTCTCTTAATAAATGGACGAGTGCTCATGAGCTGCTTGGTGATCAAGAGTGCCATTATTAATGTTTCTGGTTTGTCCCCTATAATTTCAGGAAATATATTCGATAGTAGCGCAGCGCCCTTACACCAGTGATCTTTCAATGTCGTAAAATAATCATTGTTTAATTACCTGCTCTCAAATTAATAAAGACTATTATTATGTGCTATTCAATTAACAGAAGGTTTAAATTAAACAATGATTAGTATAAGTAAAACCAGCCACCAAACTTGGAAGTATTGATATAATATTGAAGGAATCAGGAGGGCAATTCTACAAATTTTTAGAGACAATCGCAATCTCGTGTCTAAAAATGCCTCTAATTTACCTACATGATTTTGCTGATGCTTTTGATTGCAACTAGACTTTGAATGGTTTAAATTAGTAGAATTGACCTCCTGAAATCAATATATAGAGTAATGAGATGTGGTTAAATAACAGAATTATTTTATATTAATTAATATATTCTTTTGTTAGTACTACTAAACACAAATATTCAATTAGAAATACAATTAAGATAATAATAATATACTAGTTTGTTGTATTAATTATGAACCAGGATCCGTGATTGACATCATACTGTGTGATTTTGAGTTAAAAAGGTTGTCATTTTCACCACTTACTTTGATTGTTTTGTTCAATATTGGTCTGCTCGTTTACGTCTTGAGGTTGATGAACTAAATCTTCAAATTTATCCCAAGCATGCTCCCTGTCCTCCCATATTTTATGTGATTGTTGACTTAACTGATCTAAGTTATCCCATGTGTTTTGTGTCTGCTGTCCAGCTTCTTGTTGATCCCAAATAACTTGACTTTGTTGGCCTACATTGTCCACTTGTTGATGCAAATCTTCTAGATTTTGTTTGTATTGTTGCTGACCAAAATCTGCTAGGTTTGAGCTTTGTTGCTGCTGACTAAGGTTTTCTTCATTTTGACTTTGTTGCTGTTGACCAAAATCTTCTAGGTTTTGATTTTGTTGGTGCTGACCAAAATCTTCTAGGTTTTGGCTTTGTTGTTGTTGCTGACCGAAATCTTCTAGGTTTTGACTTTGTTGGTGCTGACCAAAATCTTCTAGGTTTTGGCTTTGCTGTTGCTGACCAAAGTCTTCTAAGTTTTGACTTTGCTGTTGCTGACCGAAATCTTCTAAGTTTTGACTTTGCTGCTGCTGACCGAAATCTTCTAAGTTTTGACTTTGTTGTTGCGTCTCTTCATACTGATCAGTGTTAGGAGAACGAGCCGCGCGTATATGTCCGTTCTCGTCACAATCCACTTCGCTTTGGTGTGAATGATGGTGCTGTGACCCGGTCGTCAGTCTTTGTGAAGATTGATCGTCGTAATATCCACTAGATGCTGGCTTGATAACATAAGGATCTCCTTGTCGCTCCCACGATTTATGATAAGAATAGGCAGATTGATAACTTTTAGGCTTTGTATTTAAATTCTCAACTTGACTGTTTAAATCAGCATTTGCACTGTGTGCTGCTTGAGTCAAGGAATCTGCCGTAGCTCCATGATGTCTGCCTGCATTGTATTGGGATTGATAACCATTTGAACTAGTGTCTGAAGAACTTTCTTGGTGGTTAGTTCCGTATGAGTATGCGTTAGCATTAGTGTGTGATGCTCCGTGGCGTTGTGTGTCGTAATTAAAGCGACTTTGACCAGATGTACCAGAAGTTGATTTAACATTAGCATTATACCCTCCATAAGCCGATTGTGCTCTTTGAGAATCTACTCTGTATGGGTCATTAGTTGGGGTTGGTTGCCTATCTTCATACAGTTCACTATTCCTTGGGAAAGGGTTATCTGTAGTAGAAGTAGGTGAGGGATATGTATCATGTTTTTCCCATTCCTTGCGGTAGTTGTACGACGACTCATAGTGTCTGGCGTTGCCAGGTCTGTACGCAGTGCGTTGGTTATCATTACTTAAAACTTCGGCTTCACTGTTAAGAGAATTTTGATCTATTGCAGTAGATCCATGAGGAAGGTCGTACGTTTGAGCAGCTACTGGTATGGCAACTCTTGTTCCGGGCCTTACGATAATTCTCACTGGCGTCGCACTTATTAACCTAGTGTTAACATTTGAGCCATAGCCTCCAGAATGTGAGTTTGTATTGCTGGTGTCATACGAAGCGTGCTGTTGGTAACCAGCCTGCGCGTTATATCCAGCTGCGTGGCTTGATTGCCTACCGTAGTCATACTGGCCGGCCCCTTGTGTGTGATCTAGTGACTGAAGATCATCAGATTGCAGATTAAGACCTGAGTATCCTGTTGCTTGATATCCATTGTGCCTTGAACTTTGTGATCGGCTATTTGCGTAAGCAGCATTATACGCTGAAGCTGAATGTGAGGATTGCGACTGTGAGTCGCTGGCGCCGTAGGAATTGCTTTCTTGGAAGTTGCGTCCAGCGAGATTGCTGAGGTCATAATGACCCGAACCATAAGTACCTCTGGAGTTGGCAGCACTGTAGACACTTCCAGTTCTCGTCCTGGCGCCATCACCTAACTCTCCTTCAACTTGCCGCACAAGGCCACTCATTTGATTTTGTGCTAAGGAGTCCATGTTATGAGCTCGCTCGTAATTGCCGCCCATGTTGCCTCTCTGTGCGCCATAAAAGCCAGACTTACTGCCATCATCAGAGGAACTTCTTGAAAATTGGAAATCTTCCTTTTCTTTGTAAAGTTCAGGCCTAGCCACTGCTAGAGCCCAAACTGCGCCGAAGATTATTAGACGCTGCATGTTGAATTGAAGGCGCACCCTGAAATTAATGGAAAACAAACTTCATTAGTTAATTGAATGTTACAACAATACCTCATGATCATGCTATTTTCAACTAATTAAAACTCAGATTTCATTATGTTGCATTCTGCAAACTTCAAGTTATTACTTGAAAAAAAAACTTGAAAAAATCTTGGTAAATTCTTTATTGCAAACTAATGTAGGTAAAAAAAATTGAAGATGATAAAATATATACTTTTCATAAATTATGTAATAACGTTTGTAATTAATTATGTTAATTGTTACTTTTTGGGGTCCACCTAAAATGTTCAGTTACGCTGCGTTATGTTTTATGCATGACGTAACTATCACCATTCATTAACAAGAGTACCTAATTTGAGAATGAAGCTTATTCTTAAAACTGTTTTTATAATGAACATTACGCCTGTATTGGCCGAACGAAGGCGTAAGTAGGAGTACATAGTACAGCCACATCTCGCTAGCTATATTTATGTCAATATGTAATACGCCAGCCTATTGAGCCATATATCAACCGGCCACGAATCTAAATTCCAGGCTGGTCTAAGAAAGACCTAATAGAAATAGAAGACGCTTTAATACTTTTCCCGACCAGGGTATCGAACCCAATGACTGCAGACGCACAAAACATGTTTTAATCATTTAGAGTAGTAGGGCTATAACGTGGTCGCTTAAAACGTAAGTTAATAGAATAAAGTTTTATTCCAAGCAGAATCGAGTGCAAACATACTGAAATAAAGTTTAAAAAATCTGATGTGTATCTTTTACATTTACATAATAATTTATATTTTGAAAATGGTTTTCTTTCACACTAATGGACAAACAACGCGCAGCCTGAATCACTGAAAACCTGCCGTTCTTTAGAGAGTATAAGTAAGGTATACTTTTAAAAGAAATAACAAAAACAACCCCAAAATCTTAATAGCTGAGGTATCGAAAGGGGACAAAATGATAAACTATCTACAAAATAATCGCCCTTTGACACAAAACGAATCTTTCATACAATTTTGCAGTGTTAACTAGTTTAAATGCACTACTCGACTGCTTTAAAACCATTTTAATTTATTATTAAATAAGACTTAAAATTGAAAGAATTTCTATTTAAAAAAACAACGGTTAAAACAAAAGACTGTTCAAATTGAAACAAAAACGGCGCAACTTAAAACTTACCTATTATTAATTAAATACTGAACACTTGCACAATTATTACAATTTCACTCCGCGACTGCTGCGTGTCGCGCACTGACATTGGTCGATCAAGCCGCGCCAATTTATTGAGCTTTAATATTCTATCTCCGAACAGATAACCTCATGACCGGTACATGAGTGATCTTTTATTCTCAGAAGCGGGCTTGCAAATAAACTAAATCTCGGACCCAAAGCCTTGAGTGACCCAAACATCACTGTTATTTATATTGGTGATTGTCAACATAGGTTTGTATTTGTATGCTTATTGACTCAGCCGTAAAGTGACTTCATTCATAAAGTTTCAACTAAGTTGCTTTAGGTATTACTCATTATGAAACTACTTGTTTCACCTGGGAGTACAGTTGACCAAACTATTTGGTACACAGTCAGCTAACTTGCAACTTCTTTTGAATAGTGCTGATAATGCGCTGAGTAGTAATTTGTTTTAACACACTCTACATTATGTCATAAGTTTTAAAAGTTGTAACGAGCGCAATCCAAATGAATATTGAAGTATAAAAAAAAAATATTTGCTTGTACTATAAATAGCTTGTTCGACTGTACTGTACCCATCAGTACTTACACCGATACGATTTACCGAAATTATAATTTTCTAATTAGTTTGATAACCTTTTGCATATTCTTATCTTTCTCTCCGTATTAACTAATATGACACTTATTTGTCTCCACTTCGTGGAATATACGTAACCTAAGTAATATGTATAACCATTTATCTAATTAACTTTATTTGCAAGTTTTTATTAATACAAAGTCAAACAAAAAAGCGCCTCGTTACAAAAATCCAAATGTCTAATTTTCATTTAACCCCAGCTTCGCGAAAACGTGATTGCTGGTTATAGCCTGGCATTATTATCTATATTATAATCCGCATTTTTTTAAACGCGCATTATGTACTTATTTCCTCAAATTATCTTTAAGTCACTGACATGCTCAAGGTCACTAAGGATCCAAACCGCCCGGAATCCAGATAAACGAAAATAAGCTCATACAGAATGTATAAAAATAATCTTTTTTCCGTCTCTGGTGTGACACAGGCATAACCCGGATACCCAAAGGCCGGAAAGGCCCTGGCCCATATACCTACGTGCATAGACATAGATCTGAAGGTCAATTCTAATAATCCAAATCGTCAAAATCCATTCGCAATCTCATCTCAGCGACAATCAATGTCAAAAAAAGAAAAAGGTAAATTAGAGGCATTTTTGACTTGATTGTGACTGAGATTAAATTATAATCGTTCCTAATAATTAATCGATCCTCTCTGATAGCACTAACTTGCACTACGTCATTGCGATTCATATTCTCTTCTTTCCTGCATAAGAAGGCTCTGTAGTGGATAGACTTAGGTAAAAAAAAATATATATATATATATAGCATCACGCCTCTATCCCCGAAGGGTTAGGCAGAGGTGTACCAATGTACACCCACAGTTCGCCGGTATATTTAGGTCCCATGTAGGTAAAAAAAAATGAGGAAAAATATAATATATGTATGTATGTAAGCATTAAAAACAATACCAAGTGACATTGCTCTTATTAAAAAATGGGACATCAACTGAGGAGTAACAAGAATTGACACATAATAAATAATATTATCAATACCGATATTTTATACGGTCTTGACTTGTTTATAATATTTTTCTGAGTAATTTATTAATAGGTTTTTTTCATTAGGGTTTTTTTATTTAGTTTACGATGAAATGTTAAATCACACAGTAACTCGTATTTACCTCGTCATATGCTGGGGAGGCTGGGGTTTAGGTACATTGACATTGAACAGTATTAAATTAGCATACAAAAAAAAACATAAAAATCATAATTGCGATAACTACAACTTGACGTGAGCGATCTCTAAAACCGCATGACTTGCCTACTCATGTCAGATAATTACGAGCAATGCGTAATCAATATAATTGTATTAAAAAAAAACAAACAATGCGATTCGAGGTAGTAGTTTTGAAACTACGCAAAATTTTCAGAAACCTGCTACGACGGTGAGGATTTTTGACCGCAATGACTACTACAGTGTCCATGGGTCTGACGCAACAACTGCTGCTAGAGAAGTATTTTCCTCAGTGGCGAATATTAAGAAGATGGGCCTTGAACCCAACCGCCTCGACTACCTCGTATTGTCGAAGGGCAACTTCGAAATTCTGATAAAAAAGATTTTATTGGTAAGTCCACACATCAACATACTTGATTCCTAAAAGTAATAAACCGTCTTTTGTTGTGCATAACATGTTCAGTGTCAAACGCTGTATAGATATAAAAGAACATTGAACTATGTGTCGCACTTGATATGCTAAGATAAGGTCAATGTTGTATTTATATTTGAACACCTACATAGTTACTAGTTATTCGTTACATATTTTATAGACAGAAATAGGAGAAAACTACAAACATCCTAATTATTAAAAAATAATTTGCTGAAATTTGGCTAAACATAGTTTTGTTTTTGCCACATTTTTCCACATCATTTTTAGCTAATTATTCGGATGTTTGTTAAACGATGTGTATTTCGATAAGTAACAACTCAATAAGGTAAAATTGTAAAGATGTAAACACGAGGACGCTGCAACGTATACGCGTAATGACACGTGACCTTAAACTTAATCAAAGCTATCTCACGTTTATCAGTCGGTCATTTGTAAACATGGATCATCTTAAACACGTTTTAATTGTTTCACACTTAGTTATACTTAAAATGTATATAATATGGACATTGCACGTTTATAATGACCGATCTACATACTTGTTAATTCACTTGATTTTGCATAAAATGACTATTCGAGAGATAGGTAATAATGTTAGATCTAAGTATAAGTAAGGCGCATAATAAAGTAATTAATTTACCTTGTCAGGGTTTCGCAACAGTTTAAAATTTTACTCAAACTTCCGTACTGTGTAAAAAAAGTTAAAATACTATCGTCAATTCGAGTGTTTTGGATTATGTAAACACTTCAAATTTTATGGTTCTACACAGAATTTATTATTTTTATCTCACAGGTGAGGCGTTATAGAGTTGAAATATACGTGGCTGAAGGTTCAGTGAAAGGGAGCGATTGGTCGCTGAAGTACAAGGGATCGCCTGGATACTTGTCCCAGCTGGAAGAAATACTTGGCGAAGGGTTGGGAGCCTCTGATGACACGACACCATGCTTGATGGCAGTTCATATAAAAACAGATCCAGTTACCAAAGTAATTATTTTTTAAATATATCTTTACTAAATATACCATCACGCCTGTATTCCCCGAAGGGCTAGGCAGAGGTGCACCAATGTACACCCACAGTTCGCCGGTATATTTAGGTCCCATGTAATAGGGGGCGAGCCTATTGCCATTAACCGGGCACAAATCCAAACTCCGAGCTGATACCTACTGAGAATTTCATAGAAAAACCCAATAGCACTTTTTGCTCGACCTGGGAATTGAACCCGGGACCCCTTGCACAGCAGTCGCACTTGCGACCACGAGACCAACGGGGCAGTTAATCTTTACTAAAAATGATAAGTAAAAGGTACCTGAATGCAGGGAGACAGAGAGTCTTGCGACGCCGCTATCCCTGTCGAAACACCGACTCTGCTTTACTGTAGTTAGTATCTACTTTCAATATTAGTAGTAGTAGTAGAGCTCTTTGTGAAGGAGATCGTCTGAGGAAGTACTACCACCATACCTATTTCTGCCGCAAAGCAGCGTTGCTGTGTTTCGGTTCGAAGGGTACCTATAGGTGCCGGTGTAATTACAGTCACATGATGCATTTCAATTTTGTCTCTGAGATGGCAACGCAATTTGTAAGGCCTCTGGTATGGCACAAGCCTTCGTTGTTTGCCACAAAACGGAAAAAAAACCTTTGTATTTTAGGGACGTCTTCTAGGCGTAGCGTGTGTGACTGCTGGTGATTACCAGATGTCTGTCACGGAGTTCACAGATGACGACTTACTAACTGAGCTGGAAACCATCACGGTACAGATGGCGCCTTCAGAGTGTCTCGTACCAATGAGTGAGCAAGATGATGTGAGTACACACGGTCAAAGTTTTTGATATGCAATTAATCAATTGTAAAATATAATTTTACTTATAAAATAAGTTCTAAATATGTTGCATTTAGCAGCCTGCATGCTTATTTCTTTTACGCTGCACCAGTACCTTATTGATTAAGTAATAATATCGGGGGCCTTTATTGAGTGTGCAAGTAATTCCCTGCCATTTTATTCGTGTCATACAAACATAGATCAGGGGTCACAGTCCTCCCATAGTACCATTTAACCAGTTAAGCCGCCCATACCCATAGTCCTATTCTTTGTTTCCATATCCTGCAATAGCCCTGCACCAGTCGGGGGTTATCCTTGGATGCACTTGCATAGTGCATACGGTATAATTGTCGGTTGGTGTTTCATTTCATCTTAAAGAAGCCTTCAAAGCCTTTTAGGTGGCCTTTGCGAGTTGGCTTCGGCTCTTCATACGCCTTTCAAAGGTCCGATACGTAAAGAAAAGTTTAATATTTAAAAATAAAAATAGACTATTAAGAGTACTACATTTTTAATTTTTTATAGTACAAAGCTTTAAAGAAAGTAATGGAACGAACAAACGTCCCTGTGACTAAACTGAAGAAGGCTGAATTTTCAACTGAAGGTCTCATACAAGATCTGAACCGGTTGCTGAAATTCAAGGAGAATCAGCAACAGGATGCCAATACTTTCCCGGAGACGAGGAAAGATGTTGCTATGACCAGTCTGGCTGCGGCTATTAAATACTCTGCATTGCTGACCGATAACACTAATTTTGCAAGGTACGTAAAACATGTTTGAGTATAAAAACTTTAACTACCACAATCATGTGGCCAATTATTATCCTGTAAAAATAGTTTCTGACGCTAAACAGTTTTCAATAATAAAATTGGATGGTAAAGTTTTGAACATCAAGTTGCAAATAAACTTGAATTCTAAAGTTTGTCTGCAAGACCATCAAAGGATGAAGGTATGTGGTGAAGTTGATTTACTTTCGATTATATATAGTTGCGTCCAAAAAAATTCGGACTGCCCGACCCTTGGAACCCGTTTAGAACAAGATACATAATTTTAAAAAAAATTGATAATAGAAAAAACCATTTAATACCGTGTGGTAAATAAAAAGGTGAGGTATCGATAACCTAATTGAAAGTGTAACTTATTTTTCTTTCTAACTTAACAGGCCTAATACAAAAAAAAAACGGGGTGCATTAAAGGGGTAGGCACGCAAGTGTATTTCAACGTGTGCATTGAGCTTTTCACGTGCGCGTAATTCTTTTATTTTGCGTCATCGCCGCTCTTCTGATTTTCTCATAACTTTACTTATATAGAATACAATAAACAACTCCCAATCATCTCAATATTGTTTCAGATTTCGCCTGACAACTATTCAAGCTGACTGTTTCCTACACTTGGACTCGGCGGCGCTGTCGGCTCTCAACGTGTTCCCGGAGCTCGGAGACACGTCACACGCGCCCTCTAGGAGTCTTTACGGCTTGCTTGATAGATGTCGCACTCAGCAGGGCAAGCGGTAGGTTCATACCACACAAATAAATAATTAAAAAGTAATCCGTAATTAGTGAATTTCATGTCTGTTTCTGTCTTATGGCGTTAGAAAGGGTACGGTATAGTTTTCTGACGTGCTTTTTTCTGTCACTTTGGAAATCGGGGAGATGAGAAAGTTGTCTTTGGAACAGTATTATTACTGTCAGCTGGTAAACACAGTAGTTACAGCATAACCAGTCTTTATATAAGTACTAGCTTTTGCCCACGACTACACCCGCGCGGTTTTTTTTACGGGTTTTCAATTTTCGTAAAATAAAACATAGTCCATGTTACGTCCTGATAATTTAAAAAAAAAAAACGGTCCAGTTGTTATGGAGCTTATTCGGTATAAACAAACAAGCAAAAAAATCTCTCGTCTTCACAATATTACAAAGTATAGATTAGTCACGTTAAATAGATTTTGACTTCATCTAGACACAAAAGTAGTAGAGTACTAGAAGTCGTCAAGATTTTTAACGAACTTAGGGAAAAACATAAAACTGCGAATTAGCACGTTGCAAATTCACGGCACAGCCCCTCTGCGACGCAAATTAATGTTAGATTTCTTGGAGGATTTTATTTCTTTATGTGGTTTTAATTTAAAGAACTGGTCAAGTGCGAGTCCGACTCGCGCTTGAAGGGTTCCGTCCATTATCTATTAAATCGGCAAAAAAATCACGTTTCTTGTATGGGAACCCCCCTTACATGTTTGATCTTTTTAACCCCCGACGCAAAAAGAGGGGTGTTATAAGTTTGACGTGTCTGTCTGTCTGTCTGTCTGTCTGTGGCATCATAGCTTCCGAACGGATGAACCGATTTCAATTTAGTTTTTTTTGTATGAAAGGTGACTTATGTACGAGTGTTCTTAGACATGTTTGATGAAAATCGGTTGAGCCGTTTAAAAGTTATGGGTGTGAAAGTGGGGATGAAAAACTAAAAATGACGTGTCATGTGGGTTATTCAATTATTAGGAACCTATGTATTTACAGCTTAACAAAATCAACATTATAATAAGTATGTACTTATAAAAAGTATAAAATAAAAATTAAATTAAAAATTTAAAAAACCCCCGACACAAAATCCTAAGTTCCCTTTAAAAAGTAAAAAAATAAAATACGTCGCGTTGGGGGACCGCTTGGGACGGTCGTACCCTAAATGCAACATCGGTCCCCCAACGCGACGTATTTTATTTTTTTACTTTTTAAAGGGAACTTAGGATTTTGTGTCGGGGGTTTTTTAAAATTTTAATTTTTTAATTGAATAATTTATTTTTTAAGTTAATATACATTATAACTAAATATTCTGTGAATATTTCAAGCGTCTAACCTGTTGCCGTTATCAATATGGAGCAAAAACGAGCAAAAAAAACACGTTTGTTGTATGGGAGCCCCCCTAAATATTTATTTTATTCTAGTTTTTAGTATTTGTTGTTATAGCGGCAACCGAAATACATGATCTGTGAAACTTTCAGCTGTCTTACTATCGCGGCTCATGAGATACAGCCTGGTGACAGACGGACAGACAGACAGACAGCGAAGTCTTAGTAATGGGGTCCCGTTTTACCCTTTGGGTACGGAACCCTAAAAATCAACGTGGTCTTGTTCTTGTAATGATTCATCTTGACAAAGTTATTATGATTCATTTTAATACGAAGTTGGTGCGGTCATTCTGACATCATTGTGAGACACTTGAAATGTCACTACAGGATTAAGTAGTGTACCTACTCGTTAATGTTGCAGTCAAAACTCTTAACCAGTCAAAAGTACTATTGACTAGCAAAATCAGTCAAAAGTAGTTTTGACTGAACAGGTTGGTCAAAAGTACTTTTGACTGAACAGGTTGGTCAAAAGTACTTTTGACTGCAAATTTGCGGTCAAAAGTGGTTTTGACTGGTGGAATCAGTCAAAACTCTCCCCTTCTAACCTAACCTGTCCATTTCGGGGTGCCCCAAGTCCCCACTACTATAGTATAGTATACTACTAGTTTGACTAAATGATTCCGTCAAAAGTGGTTTTGACTGGTGGAATAAGTCAAAACTCTTAGAAATCTGTCACTAATCTATAATTAATGATATCTATTCCTTATAAAAGTAAATTATAGTATGCAAGAGCGACCGAAGCGAGCTCGGGACTTCTTATTCTTCTTAGCGTTTCGATAACAAACTATATTGTAATAAAAATAAATAAATAATATATATACTATTATTATAAATTATATTGATGCGGCCCAGAATTTGGCCACCAGCTGGGGACTTGGGGCACCCCGAAATGGACAGGTTAGGTTAGAAGGGGAGAGTTTTGACTGATTCCACCAGTCAAAACCACTTTTGACCGCAAATTTGCAGTGAAAAGTACTTTTGACCAACCTGTTCAGTCAAAACTACTTTTGACTGATTTTGCTAGTCAATAGTACTTTTGACTGGTTAAGAGTTTTGACTGCAACATATATATTCCATTAGTGATTAATTGTACCTATGGCTTGTTTAATCCTTACTAATATTATAAATGCGAAAGTAACTCTGTCTGTCTGTCTCTTCTTCACGCGTAAACCACTGAACCGATTTCAATGAAATTTGGTACAGATATAGTCTGGGACCCGAGAAAGGACATAGGATAGTTTTCATCCCGGAAATCCCCCGGGAACGGGAACTATTAATCCACGCGAACGAAGTCGCGGGCAAAAGATAGTATTTCATAATTTGACATGTTAATAAACGATGAACATCGTAGTTATAAGGAAATAATTCATGTTTCTTTATTTTTAAGAAAATAACAGTGTAGCCACTAATTACACTTCAACCTTTATTAATAATATAACTATCAATCCTTTTTTTTATTGTAATCTATATCCGGTTTTAGCTGTATAGTTGAAGAGCGATGAATTTTAGTGGAGCTTTGTGTCTTACTTTAAAGAAAACATCACTCTTGTGGGTGTACATTGATACATTTCTGCCTAACCCTTCGGGGAATACAGGCTTGATGGTATATCATTCTTGTCGATAGAGGACTATGGAGAAGTCTACTATGTGATCATTTACGGACTAATACGACTTCTAACACTATTATCATCATCTTCCTGTCCTTTTCCCATGTTACTTGGGGTCGGCGCAACACGTTTTCTTCTTCCATGCCGTCCTGTCTACCGTCATGCTATCACTGAATCTCTTCTCTTTCATATCATTCTTCACAAAATCCATCCAACTTTTCTTTGGCCTCCCCTCTTCCTCTCTATCCATCCACATCCACAGGGATGAAAAGCATGTGACTAAAAGAGCTATGTATATTCATAGCTCTTCCCTCCTCTTCACATGCCCATACCAAGACAAACGGTTCCCTTTCGACTTTTCTGTCACTCTACTAGTACTACTACTACTACTACTACATACATACATACCATCAAGCCTGTATTCCCCAAGGGGTTAGGCAGAGGTGCACCAATGCACACCCACAGTTCGCCGGTATTTTTAGGTCCCATGTAATAGAAGCGACCCTATTGCCATTAACCGGGCACAATTCCTAACTCCGAGTTGCTACTGTGAATTTCATAGAAAAACCCAATAACACTTTTTGCTCAACTTAGCAATCGAACCCAAGACCTCTAGCGTAGCAGTCGCGTTTAAGACCACTAGGCTAACGAGCACTACTAATAATAATTAATTAATTTAATCACTCTTTTAGCCTCCTAGCCCAATGGCTACGCCAACCGCTCCGGGATATAAACCTGATCAACGAGCGACTGGACATTGTGGAGTTGCTGATGAAGAACTCTCAGCTTCGCCTGCAGCTGCACGAAGACCATCTGAGGAGGATACCTGACCTGCAAGCTTTGGCCAGGAGACTGACACGAAAGAAGGCTAATTTACATGACTGCTATAGGATTTATCAGGTGAAACATGATAATTATATAAATATGATTTTGGATGTTGGATAAACAGGATCGTGGTTCATTATTTTCTTAAGGCTGATTCGATTAACCTAATATGTTGTCACAAACGGCGCCTGCGCATGTAATTTAAAAGACACATCTTTGAGGGTTCATTGACTTGTGTCCATATGGGCCATAACTCACGTCTTTTGGGTGCCAAAGTATTTTTGAAGTTCTCCAGTTCTTTTATTTGAGATGGATTTGCTCTTAATTCTAGTTAGAGATCAGCCAGAGTTGACAAATTCAATGAGGACGATGGAGTGAGCTTACCCAGAAGAAGGATGTTCATTCAAACTTTGAAGAGATTATGGTTGATTGCTTTCGGAAAGACTGACCAGTTTCCTTATTCGTAAACTTATTTATGAACCTCATTGCATTGCCGCTGCATCCAAAGTCTGAAATAAATAAATAATATTATTCTCAATTAATGCTGCAATGAACATGCCCTTATATTAGTACACAAATTAACCTAGAAATGTATCACATTACAGGCTATCAACAGGCTGCCATCTTTGCTGCGTTGCTTAGCTGAAGCAGAGAATGCAACCGTGCATTCATCAATCACTGAACCAATATCGGAGCTGAACGAAGATCTCGGGAAGTTCTTGCAGATGATAGAAACTACCGTTGATATGGAGGCTGTTGATAGAGGTAACATTACATACATACATTGTTGTGTCATGATGGCCCAGTGTTTAAGGCGCCCGCCTCTCATGCACGAGGTTGTGGGTTCGCAACCGGGCACGGGCAAGTACCAAGTCGCCTCAAGGGCCTCTGACATGATTACCGATCTACCATGACCATCCGACCATGGTGTAGACTGTAGATCCTGTAGAAAATTTTGATAATGGTTTCACGGTACAAGAATTTTACAGAACTTGACGTATCAGTCATTTGAAGCGTAATGCTGATGCAGTATCACTAATGCGTAAACAAGAAACATTATAGGGCCAAGAATCGAGCCCTGCGGAAGGCTTGTAAAAAAGATACAGATAAAGTAAAGAATAAGTAATGAATAGGCTCTGTCGGGACTTTATAAGTAAAACAGAGAACTGTATAAAATATAGGTTTAATACCGTTATTACAATAATCAACGTTAAGTACAAATTGATGCAAAGAAATGCCCGTAGTCAATCGCGGTGATGGGCTGAGAAAAATAAAGTCTGTTAAAAATCTAATCCGCAAAGATAAACTCAGTGTCCCACACATAACACAGTGATGGATGACATCGTCATGATCATGATTGATGTGATGACATGTGACACATTGACATGTGTGTGGCACATGCCAATGCCCGGACTTCTGCTCGTATACAAATGCCGTAGACTGATATTTAAAGCTAAAAAGTTTGTTTGTTTTTTTGTCGTTTTGTTTGAACGCGCTTACCTTTAAAACTACTGATCTGATTCAGAAATTCTTTCGCTAGTACAGTTTTTTACGTTTTATAGTAAAAATAAACATAAATAAATAATGGTATACTTAGTTCTGCCCGCGTCTTTGTCCTCGTGGTATTTTTCATCCGCGTTCAGTTACATCTTTGGTTATTGCTCCGCTCCCGTGAGTCGTAGCGTGATGTTATACAGCCTATATTATTTCCTGATAATTTAGCTATCTGTTGGTGAAAAAATAGTTATTGTCAGTCCAGTAGTTTCAGCGCTTATTCAGTACAAACAAACAAACAAAAAATAATAATATTAGTATAGACTTGACTTCCGTGCGGACGACTAACAGAAGCTATTTAGTAATCTTTATTTTCAGGTGATTTCCTCGTAAAGCCATCCTTCGATGAACAACTGCAGAGCTTAGGTGAGCAGTTGGAAGAAATGCAGTCTTCTGCTGAAAGGGAACTGAACAAGGCCGCTCGAGACCTCGGCCTTGATGCTGGCAAGACTATCAAGTTAGACAGTAATCCTCAAAATGGATTCTTTTTGAGGTAGGAGAAAACTTTATTTGTTTTTGTAAAATATGCTTGTGGCGTTTAACTGCCCTGTTGGTCTCGTAGTGCTGAAGCGTGACTAATGAGCGTGGGGTGTTGGGTTCGATTACCAGGTCTGGCTAAAAATTTTGTTAAAATTGCCATCAGGATTTTCGTAACAGTTTGGAAGTTGGTGGTGAGTCTTCATTGGGATTCGCCGCCGTGACTGAAATCAGTGTAACGAATATTGATTATACTTAGTGGAATCGCAAGTGGCTTATTTATTTTTAGTCACTTTCAACTTTCCTCTTACCTTCATCTTTTCTGAACACTGGCGAACTTCGAATAAATTGAGATTCAAATTTCAAATTGAGCCAGGTAGGTACCGGGCAGGCCAATAACAGAAGGCCTAATATAATGCTCTTATGTATAATACATTTACAGAGTAACACTAAAGGAAGAGCAAACACTGCGTGGTAACAAGAAGTACACCATCATAGATGCAGTGAAGGGAGGTGTCAGGTTTAAAACTAAGGCTTTGGAGAATATCACAGAAGAATATACTACGATCAAGTCGACATATGAGAAGGAGCAAGATAAAGTAGTCGCTGAGATAGTCGGCATAGCGGGTGAGATATCTCTTCCTCCTATAAAAGATAAAGGCCTCCACCAAAATAACTAAATACATTTAGAGACTAAACGTAATTAGAACATAATTGCATCCCTGTCACATTATTAGAAGATAACAGAGACAGAATCGTAACTTAAATACAGTTTAGCGCTACATATGTTTAGTGATTTGTGGTGAAAGTTTTCCCAAAACTCAAAATGCATGCCATTGAGGCAAAACTGGATTCGAATGTAAATTCTGGGATATCGATCGAATTACTGATTGAAATTACTAAAAATTAACTGTAACGTTTGTTTTAAATATTAACAATCATTATTATTTTTAATAATATGGTCTTGGTTCTTATTCCAGCGGGATATTCCGAATGCCTGTTCTGCCTATCTCACATCTTATCCCGATTGGACGTGCTGGTATCATTCGCGGTGACCGCGGCGAGTGCGCCCGCGCCCTACGTGCGTCCTGTACTCACGGAGGATCTCGACGAACTGGTGCTCGAGGAGTTGAGACATCCCTGTCTCGAGATCGCTGAGGGCGTGTCTTATATACCCAATGATGTGGTGTTTAAAAGAGGTATGTTTTGTTGCAGGAAGTTAGAATCTTAAGTAACTCTTGGAGTGTTTATTCGTTCAGTGAAAATTGTACGATATATCAACGTGTGTCTTTCATTTAAGTAACGATAGGTCATCTGCGTGGTTTCTATATACAAAGACAGTTATTGCAAATGAATTAAAAAACATTAAAGAGAAATTTTAGATTGCACCGAAAAAATATAAATACGCCCGGCCCGGCAGATCTTTCATAGTCGTAACGGATAGTCAAAAGCCGGGAAATCTGCCAACCAGTCTTACCAAGAGGTATCGTGTTGCTCAGTAACTGGCTTGTGGAGGTCAGATAGGCAGTCGCCCTATGTAAAACATTGGTATTCAGCTGCATCAGGTTAGACTGGAAACCGATCCCAACATAGTGGGAAAATGCTAAGCAGATGATGGCAGATAAATTACAAATGGGTAAAAGAAAAATTACCGCAAATCTTTGCACCACCTTTGGTTGATATGTAAGCTGAAACTTCAAGCACTTTTCCACATACTCCAGGCTCTAGCGTGCTGCACATAGTGACGGGCGCGAACATGGGCGGCAAGTCGACGTGGATGCGGTCGTGCGGCGCGGCGTGCGTGCTGGCGCACGCGGGCGCCTGCGTGCCGGCCGCGCGGGCGTGCGTGCCGCGTCTGCGGGCTGTGGCCGCCAGGGTCGGGGCGGCCGACGCCGAGGGAAGAGGGCACAGCACCTTCATGCGGGAGATGCTCGATACTGCTGCTATACTGCGGGTCAGTACTGTACACCCTCACTCCTTCACCTGCAAGTGTCGCTTCTTACAACAGAAGAAGACGCCTTGGTCAATAAGAGTCTGACACTCTTTTCACAATCCGCCAAGCTAGGTTTTATTAAGTGACAGGACGCTTAGTTTATCAGTTGCCTGGAAATCGAACGATACCCATGGTTTAAAAATTCGCTTTAACATTCAGTGTCGCCATGAATGAAGTATTGCGGACGGAACGCCGAAATCTTAACTTCTGACGTTCATCCAGCAACAGCTAATAGCATAAAAAAATATATTTTAGAAAAAAAATAACAAACCTTGTTCATTCCTCAGACGGCAACACCCGACTCGCTCGTGCTTATCGACGAGTTAGGACGAGGCACTTCGACATACGAGGGCTGCGGAATAGCTTGGGCCATTGCGGAGTAAGTACTTATCGGAAATCTGATCACTTACATGCCGAGCACAGTTCGATGGGTACATGTTGAAATTAACTGATGACAGCTGCAAAGATAATAAAATAAATAAAAGTATTGTATGGTCGGAGTCCATTTAAAATTATTGTTCAGCGACGTTTGGCGTGCACACCAACAGTTGACGAACTCGCTTGATTATGTGATTTTATATACCTAATTATCGACGTGATGTTGATACTTGGTATCCGCCGATCGTACTGTGCTTTTCAAGCTAAAAAATGATATCTAATACCAAAACAACGTATAATTTCGTCGAAATAATCTTCAAACTACTAAAGTTAAAAAAAAAACCACAACAATTAAACTTTTCATATTTACAGAGAACTAGCCACAAAAAGTAAATGCTTCTGCCTATTCGCGACGCACTACCAGGAACTAACGCGACTGGCCAGTGCCCACCCGGGCGTCATCGTCAACTCTCACGCCGAGGCGTCGGTCGTCAACGGACAACTACTGTTACTGCACCGCATCGCGCCTGGCCCCGCGCTGCACTCTCTAGGACTACACGTTGCGAAGCTCGCAGACCTACCTGATTCTATTATTGAGGTAAGGAACTGGTACAATAGTTTTTGTAAATTGCTGAAAACATCTTCAGTTGACTTGTCCTTTAGGCTTTGCCGGTTTTGCTAAAAGCAGCTTACCATCGCACAATGACATTGGTTTGCTACCACGTGTGTCCAAGTGATCGATTGTTAATTTGGTAAACAACTATGCTTACTAACACATGCTTGTAGACACAGTTGTTCACATGAATCTTATAACATACCTAATGTTACTGCCCCGTTGGTCTCGTGGTCGCAAACGCGCCTGCTGAGCCAGAGGTCCTGGGTTCGATTCCCAATTCGGGCAAAGTGTTATCGGGTTTTTCCATCAGGAATTTCTCAGTAGCAGCCCGAAGTTTGGAATTTGTTGGTGTGACGCCCCCGTACCTCGGAAAGCACGTAAAGCCGTTAGTCCTGCCGCCTGTTCTCCCTCCGTGTTAGATTGCCATCCCATCGGACTATAGTTAGGGAAGAGGAAGTGCACCTGTGTGTGCGCACATACTTGTGCACTATAATATCTCCTGCGTACTTGGCTAGTCTGCATTAAGATTTGCCGCCGCAGCCGGAATCGGTCTGGAGAATTACAAATTTATTTCATGATACACCTACTACCACTTGTGAATCAGACTGGCTGATTTGTATACAGCGCCGAATGTGCTCAAATCGGCTCAGCACACAGGAGGGTCGGGGCCTTCTTTCAGGTCTTATACACATGTTCACATGCAACAAGCTATCAGGAATTACTAGTATGATCTGTGTCTACACAGCACAGGTTCGGTTCCAGAACTATCGGCACAGAGCTTTAACGTCTATTAACTATCCTGTTTAGACTCGCGAACTAAAGTCTTCCAAATTCTGGGTTATTATGGCAAGGGAGTAGATTAGCTTAGTTTTCCAGCTGCAGGATTAAAGCGGAGATTTTTTTGATACTTTTCAGTACGCCGAGACTCAACAAGCGCAGCTAGAAATCAACTTGTTCGACGTGGAAGCCGCTGTTAAAACAAAAGAAACGACGGAGGGTCACAAATTAATTGTAGATTTTTTACGAAAATGCAAACAAATACACGAATGCACGTCATCAGACGACACAATGGTTAAGGAAATAACCAAGTTAAAGCAAGAATTGTTGCAATCTAATAATAAGTACGTGGAATCTCTTATGGCCTGATGCCTATTCTAGATTATTGTAATGTCAAATAAACGTTTTTCTAATTTTTATTTAGCATTTGAATGTTCTACGTAACTTATCCTTGACTCTAGGTACACTGCATTTAGGGTTGACACCCTTATTGGTCTACGGGTCATAAGCATGACTGTTGAAGTCTGGTTACATTTTCAGGTTCAACAGGTGATCCCATCAGGCCGCGTCTGGGTTTGTGCTTCATTACTGGCAAAAGAATATGTGCTCCTTGACAGCCAGCTCATGTCAGCTGTGATCGTTCATTTCTTAACATATAACGGGATGAATAGGAATGCAGGAGTGAATCGAAACGAAACTTAAGGGATTTTAAATAGTTTGTTCCCCATAACGATATTTAATCGTAAATTATATTACTGTAAAAATTTATAATCTCCCGATTAGCCATAAGCTAAATCATTTTAACGTTAAAATTCCAAAGATTCGTCCCGATTCACCAATGCATTCTTATTCGCCCTGTTGTACGATGTAACGATTGCTACTTCGGGATAAGGTTTATGAGCGGAGACGGGATGTACAGATCGCTAGGATAGTGTAGGTTAGCAGAGCTTAAACGTAAGTTCAATAAAAGAATGTGGTTATGATTTAACAATTTTTTATTAATAATGAAATAGTAATCACAAGAAAAACAATTTTTAATGAGACTTTTAAATGAACTCTCTTATGCATTATTTATATTTAAATGTCAAAAACGATATAATTCAGTGGCATGTGTTGCAAATAATATGCAATAGACTTCTCTGAAATCCACTAATTTTAATATTTTACATCTATGGAAAACAATGTAATGTGTTAATAAATAGACGCCCTAATGCCTTCGCTATTTGTATTCCATGTCACAAAACGAAATTTGGAGGTTTGAGAAAAACAAAAATGCGACTTTCAATCTGCATTGCACGCAAGTTCAACAAAAAAGTCTTTTAGAAAATGCTTTTATTTAATTAATAAATTCTGAAACAGTCAGTAGGATTTTTTGTTTTGAACTTCAATTTACATTATCAAGAAATTTTACTCTGTGTAACATTTGGTCAGCACAACAAACAAAATAGAATGTTTGGATGGTTTTTATGTCAAAATGCAATTTTTTTGGTATTCTGTCTTGTTATTTGTGCTGCAAAATGTTTTTTAATTATTTACACTTTTGTTGGTGGGACAAAATAATAAGCTAGAATATTTACATTAAATTATTTACATTATATGTCATAACAGGGGTAGACACATTTTTGGAAGTAATGACAAATCCAAATAGTTTCTTATGTTCAAATTGCAATATTGACACTTTTTGCATTTACATTCAATACTTAAGTGTCGAGACTAGACTTTTATGAAAATTAAAGTTAGTCTTGTATAAATTTAGTAAACCTCAAAAACACCTGATTTAGGTTTACTGTTGCACTTATTTGACAATCATATTGTTCCAAAATGTGGACGTCCTGTATATCTTCTCAAATAATTTAAAATAATTTTAACATCAAAAAATTATACTGTCTTATAAATTATTATTTAACGCGGAGTTTTAAAATTGCCCCACCGGTTTTAATTTATTGGATCACAAGGGCGGCCCCTGTAAGGCCACGCTTCCACAGTCAGAAATATAGTTAAGTAAATTCCCATAATAATCCTTATATTGCCAATATTGGTAATATGATTTGAAGCTTCAGTAAGATATCTATTTTTTCATTTGGCTCATTCAAAATTGCTATTGATATTTCCCACGCAAATGAGCAGTAACATTCCTAGTTTATTTAAAGCTGTTTATAATATGTTTAAAATAAATAATTGCAATATCATTCCAAAACCGGAATTACTAGTATTAAGCGTATCAATCTATTCTTGTCAGTACTTTAACTATTTTTACATTTTTCTATTAGGTACATTTCTTGTACTCCTGCGGACTCGATCTCAACGAACTGTAAAAGCGTATTTGTCTTTTGTTACACTAGCGGTTCCTATCTTATCTATCAGACAAAGTTTCAATAGGGTTCTCCGCCTGTGGAAACGTGACATAGGAGCTTGTGGTTTCAGACACAGCTCTGTCGGGCCGTCCCTTAAGACTAGAATCGAGCCTTCGATTCGGCGGCTCTTCTCACGAGTAATACAATCGCACTGCATTCTGAAACGTCCTGCGGCACATCGGGCACTTGGTTTCCGCCAGCGCGCACTTGGCGCACGCCACCACGTGTCCACACGGCACGAAGCACACATTGCGCTCCTCCGCGTAACAGATTTTGCACAACTTGGAGTCGTCCACGGAGTTCTCTGTGGAGTCGACCGGAGAGCTGGGCGGTGTGGCGGTCCGCGCGGGCGCCACGTCGCGCTCCGCGTCTGCCGCGGGCACGGCGCACGCCTCCGTCATCACCTTCTGCACGTACTCCCGCCCCTTCACCAGCTGCACGAAAGCGCAGCGGTCGAACCAGCGCGCGTGCTGCTCCCACGGCACGTCGTCGTTCTCCCAATCTTTTAAGCCTCCATCACAGTAAAAGCATTTGGTCTTGTCTCCTTGACCAGTGTAGAAGAAGCCAGCTTCCGCTAGTTCCTCTGGTTTCTGTTTCATACATCTTGGCCAGTCTTTGAAACTACGCAGCCGTGCGGTTTCGGAAGCGTACCGCGGGTGCACGGGGCCGGGCATGCGCGGGGGCGTGGTGCTGGTGGCGGGGGCGCGCGCGCCGCACTCGTCGCGCCCCGTGCCGCTCGTGTCGGTGCTGGCACCGCTCAGCTTGCGGACGAATGGGCATTGTGGCGCCCATCTCTGATGGTCCTTTGCGGGATCGTCGCCCTGGACCCATCTCATAATTTCCACCTTACAGAAAGCGCAGCGTACCTCGTCTCCACGGCCGAGGTAATAAAATCCATTTCGAGCGAGTTCGTCTGCAGATAAGAAAGTGACGGGCCATTTCTCAAACGTTTTAATTCTTTCATCTTCTCGGTGCATATCATTTGCGTCCGTGTTAAAGCCAAAGGTGTCGTGGTTGTCGGTCTTGTCCGAGGAAAACGAAGAGGAAGAAGGTGTGGAGGGTGACGAGGCCGGAGAGCTGGCGTTTGAGTCGTAGCTCGGCGTCTGCAGCACTAGACCGGCCAGAGGTTTCAGCTTAGCCTCGCGCGGCGCGCTCTTGAATAGCGTCAATGGTGAGGCGGGAATGCCATTGGATGCCACTGGAAAGAAAGAAAGGTTTTTGTTAATAAAAATGTATTGAAGATCATGCTATCAACTAGGTATTACTGCTATCAGTTTCGAGTGGCTTATAAGGATAATGATAGTAGTAACAATAACCCCAAAGAAAATTGCATTGTGCCTTAAACAAACATGACTTATAATGAGTTCAGAGCTAATTTAATATCACTTTAACATACAAGATGCAGCCATAATGTAGAAGATAGCCGTATGCGAGTGTGCGTTTAAAAACAGTTTCACATAACAACAAGTTCGCGGCCGCCGGGGCCGGCCCGGCTGGCTGCGTCATCGACATTCCAATGCCTCCGCCGCCGCCGCCCCGCACTCCGCCCTCACTCCTCCCTAAGTGCACTCAGTGCGCATGTACCGAATGACCACAATCGGTTTTCTAACCCCAGTATACCAAGACGTCCAAGACCCAAAACAGATTAATGGTTTTGAGGTTCTTAGAAAATATAAATGTAAAAAAACTAAACGTGGCAGATACCCATTAACACTTTCAATGCCCAGCACCCGCCTAGCGAGTCCAACGAAAATTCGTTCGTGTGCCCACAACTCGCCTCCCGAGTCGTGTATATAGATAGCTATATTTGACATGTGACCATGCCCAGCACCCGCCTACCGGGTGCAAAATACGCGGCTAGGGCTGCCAAAAATAAACTAGGTGTGAATGAATGATTTTAAAGTAGGAACTTTTGAGTAAGTAATTGCTCAATCAATTACTTATTAATTATTATGTCCGCAGATGTACTTATTCATAAATATTATATTTTCGTAAAGGTTAAAATTTTTACACTATATTACAATATAGTGTAAAAAGTTCAAATTTTACGAAAATATTAATATTTAAATATTAAATATATCTTTTTTTTAATTTGACGTATAGTATACATACTATACCTTAAATTTAAAAAATATAATACATATTATTATCAATCTTATGGCAATGGCGACGTGTATCTATTGATATGATGTATCTATGGACTTACGAAACCTAATACGTAAGAAATACATTTTTGCCTGCATCGATTTATAGGCATATCCTTTTCGTAGGTTCTCTGGGCGTGATTTTAAATACTAAAACAAATAATAACAGAGGTAAACAAAGAATAATATAGTTTATTTTGTTCTGTAACAAATGTTGTTGGCGACGGTCAAGGGCGTTTGACAACCCTATACCTGGCTGACGCGGAATGGGCGTGGCTTAGTGAACTCGGCTAGCGGGTGCTTGGGCATAGCGTTCCCGTTACGTAATCGCCATGCCGATGGACTCGACTGACGGGTTGTTATGAATTTACGAAAAACATTTTCGGACATGCGAATTTGGCATACAGTTTTGGACATGGCAGTGAAAGTGTTAAAATCTGATACAACTAGGAGCCTGTATAAGCCATTTTCTTTGGATGAGTATAAAAAAAGTACTTAGTTGACAAATAGGTTCCTCACAAATATTAGCTTTTCTAAACTTTCACTGACCGCAATTAACTGCCTCAGTTAAATTTTCATCATGTAAACACAGTTCAAAGAAAAAAATTGAAAAACCTCAATGTCTTATAATTTCTATTTAAGTAGTCACTGCGTTATTTTTTGATAACACATAAACTTCGAATAGTAATCGGATCGTGTTTGAAAATAATAGAAAGAAAGCTCCAGTATGTTACCAAAACAATAGGCCTCCAAAATAGCTAATGGCCGACAGTACACGGATCGATATTTACCATTTCTACTTTTGTCGACTAAGAAGGGCATTTTGTCGGGGATTGTAACACAAAACTTCACGTAACACTGCAATTAATACACATCGCAAAACTAGAACTTTTGCAAATAATAGTTGTAGAATAAAAATGATAGCGGAATGTCGTACGTGTGAGTACGAACATCGTTAGCTGTACGTATACTGTGCCGCCTGGCTGGTGGTAATATTGTACTACGGCGACCACCCCACTGCGCAAGCGTACGCACTTCAAAAGAGGGTTTAAATAGTCGTACTGCAACCCCTCCGCTATCAGGAGTATTGTCGCGCACATGGGGTGCACGCTGTATTTCGGCGATTCGCCATTGTAAACTGTATAATGTATCACAACAACACAGCTGTTACATTTCGTAGACTGCTAGCAATTGTACGTCCTATGAGAACTGGTTGAACGAAATGTTCAAAAAGCACAGAAAAGCTTGGGACAATAAGGTTTATTTTTTATTGAAACCTATTATTATTATTTGATAAAAGATAATATTTAACTAGGTATGTCCAAGGTATTGTCTTTAACTATGATAAGATAAGAGATAATTATATTTTTTAATCTGCGATAAGCTTTTAATTTTGTAATTAATTATATCGCTATGCGGTATCTGGTCTAAGTTTTAATGACGTAGAGCTTTATGCTTCAGTCTATGTAGGTATCTACACACTGGATAAAACAGGGAGAAGTGCAAATATCTGCGAGGAAGTCATTATATAACCGCCCAATTGATCAGTTGGTAAAATCCACTAAAGTAACAATACGTTTTTATAGAAATTTACAAAGACAACTTTACACGTTAGGTTCCACATTGTTTACTTTAACAACTACATTATTAAACTTTAAGTATTCACAATTTTGTTTTTCCCTAAAATGTGGGTAAAACTCATTCTACTTTATCTCTCAAATTCCATCTGGCAACACTGATAGTAAGTTCTCAATCAGGCAAGCGTCTGGTGCGACGTTGCCGTGCCGTTCACAGCCGACCGGATTTTCATTCATTGAGAGGCGACGTTGCCGTCTTCAGCGGAAACCGCGACCACACAACGTAAAAAAGGGCCTGTGGAATGTGGCAGTAGTTTACTGATGGGCGGGTCTAATACAACACCAAATAAAAAGTAGACAAAAGTGGATGCTTGGAATGCGGACCGTAGGTACATTAGTTTAATAAAAGAGAGTAGAAATGTTATCACTGTACCAATTTACCGTACTTAGTGATACATTGATTGTAAAAGGTAAAATATAATTGCTTTCGAAATAAATCAAGGCTTTCTCCTATGCTTTAATTCAAACAATTGTGTTGCAGAAATCCTACTCAACATTAAATATCAGCAGACATGTTAGTTGTTAAGTCCAGCGGGCAGACTGATATCATGTGCAAAGTTCACGTCACTCGCCGCAAAAAGCAAATGAAATTCAGCATTGTGCCCTAAGAGAGCGGCGAGAGGCGGCGCCGGTCGGGAGAGCAAGCGTGGGGAAGGGGACGGGGCCATGTTCTCATGCCTATGGGTGGTCGGCGCTCGGCTTTCGAATTCCAATGCCTCGCCTGTAGCGCCTACGCGCTAGACTGCTATCTATTTAACTACATACGTCTACGTAATTTCAGTACAGTTGTATCTAAGCAATTTCTCATAATACAAACAGTTTATGAGGTAGTACAAATTTATTTCTAGATGGCTGTTAAAAACAAATCCATCTTAAAATGGAATTGTATGAATGAATTTTATGCTTGTTGCCATAGCGTAGTTTAAACAAACCATGGCTTCTCTCATCATAAAAGTAGGAAAAATAAACTAAAGGATAGCCCGGAATTGGTGTCAGCGGAAGAGAACATCCGCCAGATGGGGCACATACATATCAAAGAGTACGGCATTGAATATAAAATGACAACGAAAAAAATATCCTGCTAGGAATAACTAAGTAACAAAAAAGTCGAAAAACGATAAGATATTAAAGGACCGAAATTACTTTTAGCTTGATATAGCATCAATATTGATCCTTTATGTTATTGCGTTATCTAACGCTCTATTTATTGTTATCTGTGACCTAACCGCCGTTACCCGATATTAGTCGGTTCCACGTTCAGTCAGTTGTTCAAGTGGTACCTATGTGTGCGTACATTAAACGGCAAATTCCGAAATTAGCTTTTCCGAAAGTCGCAATCGTACCCATAAAATGTACACCTATGTACCTACGTCATTTGATGATAAGTACATCTAATTGAATGAAGATAATAAACAGAAATATGTATGACATATTTTTATCATACTTAAAATAGACATGTTTGCAACAACACTTTCAGTGGTATTTTTTACAGTTGGCAACAAAATTAAAGTTACTTTTGATCCTTACTTATTTTGAGCTATGTTAATGCATGATACATAGTATACTATAAATAATAGATAAGTAAATAATACAATGCCAGAAGAGCCAGAACAATGGGTTGCTCTGGTTGGTTAGTTCCACTCATAGCATCATTTGGGTTACCATTTAAGAAGCTATTAGCATAATAAATAAATTGACCTGTCTGGTTACATTAAAAGACAGCCAGACAAATCGAATACAAATAATATTTATCATTAATTTAATCATCAATACTGCTAACAGATGGCGCTAGTAGTAAGTGAAGATACAACAAAACTGTTGACTGAATATCACAAAACCAATTAATATAAGAGGAAAAGAGTTATTAAAATTAAATTGGCATAAATATAAAGGAAACTTATTGGAATAATAATGGTTTTACCTAATGACACATAACAGCATTTATATTTATGTGGTACATAATTTGCATTATTATAAGCATGGTGGCATTATTACTCTTCTTTAGCAAGTTAATAAATTCATATCTATGATAATGTTGTTTCAAAAAATAGACTACACAAACTAGATAAGTACTTACACATATTTGGTACCAGCAAAGAGGCTCCACTGGGTAGGTTATAATCAAATAGCAAGGCCACACTAACACTACTCTTGACTTGTGAAGAACAGATTTTTTTGCTTGCTGGTAAAAATATATGAAATATATAAATATTTTAATAATTATATATTTGATATATTTATATATTATATATTTTATATGTATGTAAATATATGAAACATATAAATATTATAATATTTATATACTTCATATATTTTTTATTGGTAAATAAAATGTGTTCAAGACTTGTTTAAGGAAAAGACTAAAATTATTTATTATCTTCAGTATGATATATATGGGTATATCTTATCAGTATGTAATGATTCCCCGAAAGTACATAAGTCATAATGATAATATTATAATCTTGATGTTAAAAGGTTCTTGGAAATATTCCATTTTCTTTATGTGGATTTATAAAAGGCCACTTATTGATTGCATGTCACTCGAATAACAACATTCTTTTTCTTTATGACACAGCATTAAAATTCAGCTTACACTTGTGTTGTATAGATGGCGTTGGTGTAGAGCTTTACATAAAGTAGTCACATAATTGAGTTTTTTTAGTTGTTATTGAAAGTATCTAGAATTATATTGCATTCTACAAATTTACAATTGAACCACCACATTTGAAAAATTAACCTTTATATCATTATATAGGTATATGAGGTATGAAGGAGAATACAAAGCAGAAACATTTATATTGTAACAAAGGAAAATAATAGGTAAAAATTTTGGCCATTTGTAGTGTTAATATTAATAAAATGCAAGGTTATGTATAAATAATTACTGATTTTGACTAAAAGAATTAGTGTCAGCTGTTATTATGTTTTTGTGTTGACATAATAGTTTGTGCTAAGATTCCAGATAAAATCCTACGACCAAAAAATATAACCTGTACTTTCTTTCCAAAGCTTAGGTCAAAGTAATACTTAGATTAGAAAAGATAGTCTGACATTTCATTAATACAATTTTATTTTACAGACCAGATACGCATTTGAAATTTGTTTTGTTACATGACAACGTTTATCAATAAATATTGTAGATTCTTTATCGCGGATTTAAGCCTAGTGACGTCGCCCTTGTTCCAAATCTTACAACATATGGTCATGAAAAGGTTATGTAAGGAAATCGTTTTACCTTTGGTAATATCCATTTGTAATCCAGTTTTTTTTGTATTTACACAAGATAAGGAACACGACCACATCAAATTGATTGTTTTTGACTAGGTTCCTTCAATTCACTCTCACTTGTCAAACGTAAAACGGATTGACAACAAACAACACAACTCTCCAACATGAGTGCGAAACTCGCGACTAACGAAACGAACAACGTTCACAGCGGTTTACGATCGATCGCTGCAGGCTGAGTTCGAGTAGTAGGTAAGCCGTAAAAATGCGTCATTCCTCGGCGTTTGGAGAGTTCGGACTAAAACTATTCATCGCACACCACTACGCTCGCTGTGCGGTTCGCATCGCCGCCCGCCACTAGTCGTAGAGATGTGTCAACTCGAGTTACTAACTCGAGTTAACTCGAGTTGTGTTAAGTTCGAGTCAACTCGAGTTGAATTCTTCCTAACTCGAGTTGAATTCTTCGGTAAATGAACGAATCAAGTGAAAAAGCGAGGGCGTGATACGAAGAAAATATTTTTAGTTTTTTTATTCAGAAAATACTTTTTACTAAATATTTCACTTTACATAGTTGTTTATTGGTTGATTGTTTTATATTATATATCTCGTTGTCAAGACAAATTTAATTTGAGTAGTATTATTGAATAAAAGTTGATTGTGATGATTAAACTATTAATAGCATATGTACCTACATTATAAAGTTGAGACTGATATTATTTGTGAAGACTGCTATATACGAGTACCTAACTAGATTTGTTGTTAAATGTGAGTACTTACTATAATTAAACTAAGACTAACTAATGTGGGAATAACTGTAATGAGAAAGGTATTTAAATTATATTTGTAAATTATAAAAACCTTTTTATTTTAATCCTATCTTCGAAGTTTAGATTCTTGTTCTAACAGAGAGTTGGATGGAAGTACAAATAAGTAAAAAAGTAATTTGTAAAAAATCATACACTTAACTTCTTCTTGCCAACTCGAGTTGTGTAACTCGAGTTACATGAATTTTAAACTCGAGTTAACTCGAGTCGTGTTTTTTCCGAGTTGGCACATCTCTAACTAGTCGCTCCTCCTCGATCGATCAGTGTTGACGAGTGTTGCCAGAAAAGAGATTATACTAATTGTATCTGTATGTTAAATTAAATAAATTTATATATTAAATAGGATTTTTATCTTAAATAAAAATATTTAAAATCAAAATTTTATATAAAAATTGATTTTCGATTTCAGATCATTTGCACGGTAGCCTTACCAATTGAACATATTTTAGGAATCAATGCCTGTTGAATAATAATTTTATCTTTAAATAAACATATTTATATTTTTGGCACCGTTGACAAATTATACATATTCGCTTCATACAATATTTCAAATGGTGTCTGCTTTTATACCAATTCGTTTTAAAAATATGGCAACATTACTTTGCACCGCTTAAAATACAAATGTTTTTATTTTAGTTTCCATTTTTATATTTAATTTAATAAACTTTTTAAGTATTATTACATATCATTGAAATCATAAAGTGTTTAAAGGCACTTATTCTCCACCAGTAATATAAAAAATATTTATAGGTAGGTACCTTACCACAGTAATGAAGCTGCATTATTAAAAAAAACAGTACCTGTTTATGTAGGTATATCATTATTTCAGTACCTACTATCTACCTACATCATGTTTAGTTAATCAGCGCCTCTGAGGTAAATTTCTCTAATAAGCAAGTACCTACTAGTTAAGACGATGACTTATGGAGAATGAGAATAGAAACCTAGTAAGACAGGCTGCTAGCTGCTACTACCCTAAATTCATTGGAATAGGTAGGCATCTACATAAAGGCAGAAGGATGATACGACCACTTAGATTAGCTTCAGCCATGCCATCCGATTATTTTTTAAATAATTTGTAACATCCAGCATTAGATAAATATTATGGATAATATTATTTGCCATCGATACGCTAAGACGAAGATGGATAAAAATTACCAACGTCAATAAAATTTGAACGTCAAATTCCCTTTTGCGGGACAGCAGAGGACCACAAAACATTAGGTTAGCGATGGAAGGGAGAGGGGATAGAAGATATAAAACAAAAATAAATAAACTTGTAGACGTACCTGGCACTGAAGCACAGGGAGTCTTATTTTCCGCATCATTCTTCGGTGTGTTTTCCCCCATGCCCTGAGATGCAAAAACAATTTTTCGTATAAATTACACTTCACACTATTTGAACATCCATTTTAGTTGCGTTCAGTTAAAAATAAATATTTAATTTATTAGCGAAAATTTTTCAAAAAATTCTGACGCTAATCACACTTGATTAATGATAATTATCACCAGAGATAAAAAAAAAGTAATTGGATGATCTCGCAAGGAGGTTTACCTGTAAACGAGCACTTGTGAACTAACGAGCACTACAGCTGTCACTACAATGCTGTGGGCACCTAAGATACGGCGATAAACATCGTTCCACGTAAATAAAACGTAACAAAACGTGTCCAATGATTAGCTCATAGGTACGTAGGTACCTATTGCATGGCATTGTTCAATCAAACCCTCGCTCTCGGTGCAGTGTGCAATCATTAGAACTCTGAATCATAAGTCTTCTAATGTTTCCTCTTACCTACCTAAATTGTGTACTAAGATTATGGGATTATTCCATTTTGGAAACAACGCGTGGGTAAGCTACACGATGTATTCTACCTTTGTCTAGGTATCTTGTCTTATCATGTAAATTCCAACAGAATTTAATATTGTTGTGTAACATCTTCGACGTAATAATTTAGGTGTCGTTAATATTTAAAACGACATAAGTAACTCTTACTCCTTAGATACTTGTGCCTGCGTGCGGTCTAGATTACTGTCAGTTACAAATTTGGAAAGTTTATAGTAAACAGCTGTTAGCCTAATCAGGGCAGATGTTAATTCACCATATTATCGCATTGTGAAGGTAGGTAGTACAAAAAGTTGGTAATATTTGACGTTGGCAGGTGCGCGCGCAGCTTGCGGAGGCGCGGGCGGCATCAGCTCAGGCCAGCTGCCACCCCACGTGCTTCGCAGCTGTCGCCCTCATCCCTTGCACCCCACCTCATCTGTACCCCTTTAATTCATTCCTGAAATTAGCCAAAAATTCAACCCAGTTTACTAACTATTTTATAACATCCTGTCCTTGGTTGCTAAACTAAGGCAAGATTATCATGGGGTTTATGATAAACCCCTTACTTAATAAAAAGGATAAACCGTTTATCCTTTTTATTAAGTAGGTTGGTAAAATTACTTAAGTACCTACCTACCTAATTTTTATAATCTTACTTTATAAAACAGGATTTGCTAAATCTCCTCAGATGTAGGTAGATCTATAAACACCAAATTAGAACCTGTGTCGTCTATCATGATAAAGCTAGGACATAATATCTAGACAAAATTTCGTGGAACTATAGTACAAAGTTTGTAATTCATATAAGTAATAAGATAGGGTAAAACTCACTAAGGCCTGTCTGGCTGCGGCAATGCACCACAGACGCATGTTAGTAATAATAAATGCATATTTTAATGAATGAACCCGACGAGAGTGGTGCCTACAGCGTTCACTTCGTGACTTAACAATGACCATAGAGTAAAGGTTCACAGACACTAAGTGAGCTTTGTAGTTATAATGCCCAAAGACTGAGAATTAACAATGAGCCGTGGGAACCAAAATGTGCTATATGGGATAAAGTTACGAAAATATTATTATAGGTGCCCAAGATATTAATACTAAATGACATCTAAATGTACCTTAAAAGTGAACTGTTGACGCTGTTGGCGCTGTAGACAGCGCCGAAAATTTAAAATACAACAGTGCAACTGTGCAATAATATTATTCAGGCATTAAAAATGTAGGTGTCGCCTAATGTTAGTGAAAAGGAGCATAAAAATGCGGGCATGCTACTTTAGCTTAGGAATCATCTTAGCTCAGGAATCGATGAATTAACTACGAGTTTTTTTACACCTGGCATTCTGTGGTTACTCCTTAGTTCCCTACATCACTTATCTCTTCTATCGAAGCAAGTTCTTTTTACGAAAAAATCGAATTATCATAATTTTAGAATAAAATATTGGATCCTGCAACTTTTTGCCAGTTTTATATTCTCGTAATCTTCATGGACTAACATATTTTTTGGTTGCTAGGGACGCAATACAAAATGTGCCACTTCTGAAATGTTGTCTTTGCGTGCGGGCGGGCACAAGGCAAGGCGGTCCAATAGCGGCTCGCGGCGTGGTATGCGGCCTGCTTTTCCCAGAACTCTTCGCTCCGTGCCGCGGCGCAGCTCGCGGACGGGATCAGTTGCACGAAGTACCCAGCCAGCCCGCCGAACTCGACTACCCAAGTATTGTGTGCTGATATTTCAAAAACACTTGTTGCCAGCGTAAATATGAACTTCTTAATTTTTCCTTCCTTCGATACCGAGAACTTTTTACAGCTTTAAAAATAGGTACTTCGTACTCTTAGGTAAGTAGGTAGGTACCAATTCGATCTATTGATCCTACTATAGGAATTCGAGAGTAACTTGACAGTCACAACTCTGCCTGTCCAACATGACGAACCGGCAACCATGATGATTATGCATGGGGGTGGGATTTTTATTTTATTTTAAAGGTATCATACATTCACTCATGTAGTAATTCAAACCAAAACTCGCCACAACTACATAGTTACTTACTCTACTAGTGGTACTTAGGTACCTACTTACTTGAGTGGAACATTTGACTTAATTCAAAGTTTAAGGAAACATAGGTCTTTTAACCCGACTACGGCGAAGCAAAAAGGATAAATTGATATATTTTGCTTACGTTTATAAGGTACTTAAAGGTATTTACCATAGAATATGCCATCTAGGTACCTACCAAGCGAACAGAATACTCTGTTAATGTAAATATCTGTTTAGAAATCGAACCAATTCGAAGTTAAGAAATACCATCCGACTATTCATTTTAAATCAGAAAACGTTACGAAAACGCATCACAATGGATGTCTTTACAATGCACTATTTTTTCCTATCCAAATCCGTTACATTCCATTCCACGCAGCCGCGGGTTGGGTACGGAGCTATCTCGTCGAGATTTCGAATTCCACGAAAGGCAGAGCCTTATAAATTATCTCAAAAGCGCCGACGCGGCCCTGCAGCCAGAATGCTTTTTTTATACCACAGGTAGGCTGGCGCTAAGAAGGCGAAGGAATTTGTAGTGTGTACTTTCCAATTTGATACTTGAACTCAAAATGTAATATTCTTTATTCAAATGAGTGGAATGATGAAATATTTCTTAAATGGTGGAAGTAACTAAGTTCCTTAACAATGCAAGACAAGATTATAAATGAGACTTTAAGAAGAATAGATTTTATAACAAAAAAATACCACATTGGTAGATACCTAGCAACATTAAAATGCATGTTCACCACAATAAAATCAATAAATAAGAATTGCCTACTTAAATACGACTTTACGAGATATTTCAAATAAAAAAAAAACTAGTAAATAAAGAAATGCTACAACCATAAAGTATCAAGACCCTTCCGTCTGCCTATACGTAATGTACTACATAATACCATGTAAAAAATGTGCGTGGTACACGCGTGCAGCACGTTTCTAAGAAGATAGCACTGTTGGAACAACCCAAGGCATTCTCGAGACCAGGCAGCCCTGAAGGTCGGCTTCACAAATAATAATAATAGCTATTGTCACATGGCGCCCAACATAAACTGTTCATCCAAATAGTTTAGGAACAATACGACACTGGTCGCCTCGTTTTGAAAATAGCAGTTTTTTGGATAACAACCCGCAGCCTCAGATTTAAATGCAGTAATAATAAACATAGGTTTCACGAGTTACCTAGAGGTACATAGAAGTTTAAAAAATTCAATAGTTTGTCTTGTTACCGAATATTCAGTTCTAAAAGCGACTCCTTCGGGCCATTGTCGAAAGAAATTGACATTTGTAATATAACCTATCATAATGTTAACGGTACTATGGGGAAGATTTATTTAAAAAATCGATAAGGCAATTTACTTCAATGGTTTCTTGAAACAGCGCCATAAAGCATCTGCTAGACATTAATGTTAGAGTCGCGAGTCGCTAGATCAACGAAACAATGGTCTCTCAGAGGTTTCGTTGCAAGGCAAAGTAGTTTTTACAACTATGGTAGTTGGGTTGGTATTCCATTAAAACACCATCACGGATGGTGTGCTGTGGAATTTGGGGCACAGAGCTGACTCAACGATCTAGTCCCTTCCCCTATCGCGAAGGTAATCTTAGTGAAGTAAAACGGCACGGATGTTAACAGTTAGCTGCTTTCCGATTCTAGTAAAATTTTACTCGGGTTTAATTGACTTCTCTGGTAAAGGAAGCTCATCATTCGTTTTCTTGTCGCTTCTTCGACTATTTTCATTCACGCCATTAAAATATCTAGTTAACATGGTAATTCTTACTCTTTTGTAAACTTAATTGAAGCCGTGTGTAGTACGAATTCGCTAGCATATGGTTTTCATAACAACATTACCTAGTTTAGAATCTAGGTCTATAATAGGCAGGGTACTTAATTCGTACCCACTATAGAAATATTTGCAGCGCTTTCTTTGATCATGAACCTTTTGGCTTCAACTCAGTTTTGGCATAAAAAGATTCGATTCGCGCAAAAAAGCGTCGCCTTATGTAGCCCAGTTTGCCGCCTATTAAACCGTGTATTGTATTTCACAGGTCTCCCTGTGACCTTGATTTATTCGTCTCATTATTTCCATGAAAAATGACTGCATAGAAATAAATCATTGTCTAAAACATCTTCAGATCAGAAAAGCAAAAAAATTACGAGATAAGATGATGTGCAAAAAATGATCCCCATGAATCATGTTGTTTTTGAAGACGAGAACCAAACCTACCTACCTGTCTAAAGAGACCCAACTAAGAGTACCTACTATCAGGTTTATGTAGAGGAAAACACCATGAGCAATCTAATGTTGATACTAATAAAGTCGAAGCATAAACAGGTGAACTAACCAGTGCCAAGAATTCAACAGTGACTGACATTCTTGATGAACATTGTTTACTCCATACGTGAAGAAAATTGAGAATAGGTAGCCGTAAAACTTAAGACTGAGTACTGCACAGTACCCTTCAGTTCTTCTTTTTCAGCACTGGTCATTTGCGTCTAAAACATGTTACAGTAAACACGACGTATGTTGGCGAGTTTGAAGTTAACCGTATGGCTATGCAGTGTGCAATGGATCTTGTAGGAACAAAATTGATTACTGCGCAAATAATTGGATAGCTTCAGACTCGCCAAAATACGTCTGCCGTACTATAGTTTGGTCCTAGCAGTCTAGCAAACCTTCCTATTGGTCGTCCGATCCGTTTGACTGTAAATTCAATGTCTTCTTCTCCGAAAGATTGATTATCTGCTCTAACAGCAACTACTTATTTGTGCTAGTTGAGACTGCGCAGAAAGTAATCAGCAATAATTAGCTAATCATTCGTAAACACAAGAAGTTAGTAAACGTGAGTAAATTAAATATTATTTTCTTCAGACTGCTAGATAATGTTCGATAGATACTAGGTAAATAGGAAGTTAAAGGCTAAGATGCCGCCATCTTAAGATTAGGTAACCATCTTAATTTGATAGGTACATACGTACGTACAGTACGGCTGTTTTTTCCTCAAAAACACGTTTGGAAAAAATCTTCTATCGTGTTCTTTCTGCGCCGCGTACATTAGGTCCATTTCCATAATTCGGTAAACCTCTTATGTCATGATCGGAATGGTCCTAATCTTGTGTGATGTGATGACTCATATAAATAAAGCTTATCAGAGGTCTAGGGCTAAATATGAGTCATTATTCATCTTAAAAGGGGTAGTTGATACTTCTTATACGATTGCGTCATCGTGACGTTTATGTTTTGATGGGATTGCGTCATTGATTACTTTAATACTTAGAATTAACGAGATTTAAGTACCTTGTTTGTTTGTTATTTTCCTAAGAATAAAGATATCTATACCTATCTACCGGTTATAATTATCATACGGAAGTAAACAAAAAATGGTGCCTACTATCTTTTTGATAGGAACGAGTTTTACGGCGGTTTTTTTCGCGGCATTCGTGGGCATTCGAGTCTTCGTCGATGTCTTGTGTGTTGTAGAACTTGTAGCTAAGTAGTAGTTTCTCCCATACCGCAAAGCCCGCATGGACCCGATGGACTGGTCTCATTTCTTTTGTTATTGTCTGTACGATTAATGTTGTTCTCTTTTGTTTATTACAAGTAACGACTTCGTTTCTTATTGCGGTTCACACACATCCCTACTTACATACATCATAGAGATCAGCGCAAACAGCCAAAATAATATATGCTCGAGAAGATTCGACTTATGATCGAGAATGAACTTAAACTCAACATGAAATAGAGTTGAACATTGCGTGGAAGTCGCAACGACTATATCTTGCACACAATTTTCAACTCTATTGCTGATAAGTTAGAGTACATTATCAAATAATAAATGAAAACTGCCTAAGCATTTTGATGCCTTGTCTGCCCTGACCATTTAGCTATCAACACTACTAATTTATTAGAGAATACACATCATTTATATATTTGATAATAATTAATGTAATTACCTAGCTAAATATTTATTTGACTTTGGACATTCGGACTTTGAAATCCTAGTCATAATGAAATTAAGATAAGTACCTACAGGGAAACCGATAGTACTGCTTACCTAACTACCTATCGAAATATATGTAGGTAGGTATTTAATAAATGGTCACTTATGCATGCAATACCTATAATTACAGTTTTTATTTTATTTTATTATGAATGAACAAGCAGAAAGATAATGAATATCATTGTGTTTAAATATAGTAAGTAAGTAAGTAAAAATTTATTGTTCATTGTTACAATATGTTGCTTATAGCTAGGTTAACATGACGTCATAGTAGGTATATTTTCATCTGCAGTCATTAAGTGACCTTCGTCGGAATGACCTTGTTAACCTTAGGATAATTGAATAGATTTCCCATGACACGTCATCCAAGCTGTAGGTAGGTACCTAACCTACCTAATATCATTCATGGATCTTTCCATTAAAAATCAACAAGAACGCAATATAATTAACGTAAACAAGATTAACTTAGGTACAATTTGTGATTCTTTCACGCGATTCCACTTATTTGTCATTGTGTTTACAAAATGATCACAGTTTTACTATAAAAACTTATCTGATGCGCAGAAGTCATTAATTAATTACTTACCTACTTACTTAATTAGTCAATAATGTAAGTACCTACCTACCTACTGGTAGATATTTACAAAGTCTATCTGTACTCATAGTATAAAGAAGAAAGGTTTTTTGTTTGTTCGTAGGCTATAAGGCCCAATAGGCTCCGAAACTCCTGGATCGATTTTAACAATTTTTTCATCAATAAATACCTAGTTACATTATTCCTGAGTAACATAGGCTTTAAGACATCACGGGTGCGGAGCAGTAGCTAGACGTAACTTAAAAGCCACGCGGAGGAAGTCGCGGTCAGTTTGCTACTTTTTATATTTTTTTAAGTTCACGTGACACATAGGTATCTTTCTTGCTTTTATTTTTCTGGGGTGGAAAATCAGGTATAAGATAAACCACCCCGATGTTCCCCCTTACCACATTTTTGCTGGGACCTTACGACTGAACTGAGACAATCTCACAATATAAAATTTGATTTAGTGTTTTGTTTGTGTCATTGCTTCATTAGTTAGACCTTAGTGTCATATTTATTTTTAGAATTTACCAACATTTAAGTAAGTTTCTATCAGATTCTTTGTTTTAACTGTAAGTATCTATTCCACGCTACCTACCTTTTATCCAGTCGGCATGACAATACCTATTACCCGGCTCCTACCTACCTTCGATAATAAAAAGGAGACATCATTATTACTTCTATTGCGTTTACACTAGGTCCCAAGTCTTCCGCTGTGATGACCTCCAAGATTGTCAGACATATTTAATTATAGTGTAGGAGTAGAAGTAGGTAAAGTATTATACCTTCATAGGTACCAGTACAGACAGACCTACGCAGTTATTGTGTAGAAAAGAATATGGCAACACAATCCCATATAAGAAAAATGCAAAATTGTCTCTTCGCCTTTGTCATGCAAAACAAGATCAAAATATGCTTACCAAAACACTATTCTCAGTACAGCCGGCCAGTTTGTGTGACGTAATTTGAGAGCAAAAAGTTATGATTTTTGTCGATGCTATGATGTAGGTGAGTACCTACATATTTAATTTATACGAGTCTGCTGCGCAGTTTTGTGAGAAGCCACGGACTACGACGCCAAAGCTACTACACGCGTGACTCTGGAGGTCGACCGCCTGTATTGCCGAATTTGAACAGATGACGTCACCCTCGAATTCAACTCTAACAGACCATGCTTATCGCTAAACAGGCTCTCTCACGCTTGCTGAATAAAACTAAGACATTATCGCTGTTCATCTCGAACGAGCAATGTATTTAGAACACGGGGGCACCTTCAAACACATGAACAATAAACATTAGATTGTAAACGATGTAAAAACGGTCACGTCTTCTGGCACTCAACGGTCGATGTCTCCTTGGGAAAAATAAAGAGGTGCTCAAGTTACTCAGCTTCTTTAAGCAGGTAGGTAATTAGTAGATATCTGATTCCACCACACACTAGCCACGGACTAAGTATATTGTTACTGTACCTATATTTGCATATTTTCTTGTTTATACAAATACACTTCAATGCTGCGTCGTGTAGGATCCATCGAGGCGTTGCTATTGTTGATTTCTCTTATCACGCCTCCATGCTCGTATTGTTCGTATGTTCGTGATCTGAAAGTTAGAAGTACTTAATATAATTTAAATAAGTACATAAAGAAAACGATCTCTAATTGAAAGGTCGTGAAGTCAAACTGTACCGATTTGAAAACTAGCCAGAAAATTTGACACACATATTGAGAAAAGTTAGTTTTATGACAGCGTGGGACTGTGGGTAGGTGTTTTAAGATCTAGTTCTCTTACCTAATAGGTATAGAAGGTATGTGTCAAAGTCACCCATATACAAGTTTGAACATGTCTGGCTTAATTAATTCAAAAGTTTTTGGAGACTTGTAACGATTTTCAATTCTTGTTTTGGCTGGTGCAGCGTCAACACTGCACACACTGTTTTGTCCAGTTTCCGCAAGCAAGGTAACTAAAACTAATGAGATAAGTAGATAGGTATGTACTCTGTTAAACTGCAATATCAAATTAAATATTATAACAATGATAAAGATCACGTCTTCTGTTGTTTTAGAACAAGGCCGAGACAACGCGCGGCCGTCAGGCTTGGTGCGCAGGATCCCATTTCACAGTGCGCCTTAGGTCTAGCACAATGAACATTGTTCACCGTATTCAAAGAAGAATGCCTTCACGCACATATTATGATACACCACATTGTGCTCGCGAAAGGCGCATGTTCAGGGAACAGAGGGATATATTTACGCAACACTGCGTCAGCGGTGCATCACGTGTGGCTATACATCGTCTGTATACATATATTATGCACTGACACATGAGTGAACTGGCTGTTTTTTAAGTATATATCTGTCTATAGTAAGAGTCTTCGGTAACTACTTGATTCTAGGGTTCTAATTAAAAACCAGATACAACTAACAAAAGCTGTAAATTGAACATAGCAGTCCTCTATACATTTTTTAAATATTTTTGACTACTTAAATCCGATGGCAAGCTATTTCGTCACTAATTGTTTTCTAAGGTAAATAATCTCCACAATACTTACGTAAAATCTATTTTTAACTTATATTAAGCAGTCTATTTGATAGGAGGTCTGAGAAGATGTATTTTTGTGAAATAAGAGTCATTTAGTGTTGTCGAGTAAAAATGGGCCAGTGTATTTTCTGAACATGAAGATCTAGAGTAGAATGTCACAAAAATAGCAGGAATCAACGCTGATAACCCGAATATGATGAAAAGTATTAGATATAACAAGTTACTTCTGGTACGGTAATACGTGCGTGAGAACGTGGTCATTTTTCCAAAACTGACTATTGGCGTGAGTACATAGATTTACCCAAAAAATTGACAACTAAGTAACTTTAAAGATTTATAAACGATTTTTTTAAGCTGGCAAATACAGCGATATGTAAGGAACTGCCAATCATTGTATGAAGACAATCTGTAGGTTAGTTAGTATTTCAACCGCTCATGAGGTAATATTTAAGAAGCGTCTCTAAAGCATCCGTAGATTGCTCACATCAGCTTTCTATTTGAGAACAAACTGACTACATAGCTGGTTGGTCGGTGGTAGCTTTCGCAAGGCGGTGCGCGCCGTTGCGGATAGAAAGCGTCGCGACCGCACTTTCACTGTACTAGCAAAACCAGAGAATGAATAACGTTAACGTCATCCTGCATGGCACACCTCTCAGGATTGAGGTTGAGTTCATTCAAATGTTTTGTAAAAACAACCGGAACATTATTATATTCAGATTTCGATGATGCCACCAGCAAAATTATACCTTGCCGTAATACCATTCTAGTTCTATCTTCTTCTTACAGCAATGCATATAAATAAAAACTTGTTAATCAACCTTTGTTAGCCATGTTTAGAAGTACGAGCCTAAATTGGATGCGATTATTGTTCGTCAATTATATCGAAGCCGTTGTTTAAAGATCATATTCTCTCAAAAAGGCGTTCAGAAAGATAAGAACTCTGTCCACGACGTGTCAAGATAAATAAAATTGTGTAATTACCGAGAAATATTTCAAAACATAACAAACGAACGTGATGATCGGAGAGGATGTCACTCATCCAACTCGTTGAGTCAATATGCTTCGTGTCAATTGATTTCCAATAACAGTTTACAATTGAGACAGACGATGCATGCGGGGCCCGCTCAATTGTTTAATCAACAATCGACTGCAGCAATTTGTGACGCCATTATGAGTTTTTTAAATAAAATGCCATGAGAAACGTAAACCTCCGTGAAAGCAGGGACGCGGCGAGAGATCCCAAACTCGTAAGTGAACAGGAAAACTTCGCTCGAATCAACACACCATGAGAACATTTGCACTCTACGAAAATTTACGGCCCTTTGACGTGCCAGTCACAACACAAGCTCTTGGAATTCCAAAGTTAAATATTTGTTCGTTATAACCCGTAACCAATAAGATTACCACGGTTTCGACAATGGTTTCGACACAAAAGATTGTTATAGTTGCAACACGGTCTATCAGCAGCCTGTACGTTCTCTGACCAGTCGCGAACATTATGACACTAATTGCCTACTGCAACTATATCTTTCGATTGCTTAATTACGTAGAAATTGATAATCTTGTGCGAAAAGGCTTTGGGTTTTAAAATACTTGGAAAATTACAACTTGTATAAGGCGGATGCACGGTACGTAGAGCGAAACGGTTGCGCGCCGTGGCGCAGAATGTTCGTGAACCGTTAAATTATGTTACAAATTCAAATGCATGCATTTTCAACTTTGTGTTACATAGCTAAAGATCTAAAATTGTCTGTAAATTCTTTAGTACTTATCGCGTTAATGGCACCAACTGAGATAAAATTTCGTAGCCGCCAACTTCGAGAATGCTACAACTGTAAAATTGGACTTTATTGTGCGCACGCACGGTTTAATTTTGTTGCACGTCTGGATGGTTCGAGAGCCGTTCTAGAACGTTGTAGTTCAGTTCTGTGAACCGCTTCCGCCGCTGCTCCTTCCGTCTCGGGTTGCTGGTTGCAGACATTCCTGAGGCGGACACCGGACCCGGCTTAAGAATGCTGACCAGACGGGGACGCGCTGATGGCATGATAGCTTAATGCTCCCTCGAACGACGGCCGTCGCTGACATTCCATGAGTACTAAAGATACAAAACCGTCCCACTGTAACTCGCAAACCAAAAATATTGTAAGTTCTCAGCATTATTTCAAACATTAGACATTCGTCTCTCTATTCTTGTCAATAACCTTACTAACAAATTATCAATATTTTCTCTCGGGTCATGTCATAAAGTTTTTATCTAAGTATTTAAACCGTGAGAATGATTATGGGCTGCGGTCCCATGTCTTTAGTCCATTCATGACTCGGTCCCACGCACATTTGTGATCCATATGTGACTACAAAAAAAAATGTTACTTGCATTATTATTTCAGCAATTTAATTTTATAATATAAACATTTAGCGTTCTTATTATGAAAAAAAGTAATTGGACATTAGCAACAATTTTTATCAATTATTTTTCTATTAATAAAATGGTTTTATCTGCCATTACCAGTGTTACTTAAAAATTGATATCAATTCATATTTCCAAATGTGGGGGACTTACACCACAGCCTACACTCTGGAAATTAGAACAGCATTTTTTATCCTTTTGTGCTTAAAAATAATAATGTTACAGTTTAAAGTGGTTCCCGCCACACATGCTCTCTTTATACAGATTTCTCAATGACAGACATTCACGAGTTATGGGAACATTTTTTCGGGAGCGTAACGGTTTTTGTATTATTTTTTGTCGCCTTTGACCGTGTGAGTGTGAAGGGACCTCAATGGATGCATGTGAACGGGTCGCCCATTTACAAAAGATCTATGATAATGCGTCTGCTACCCTCATTCAACAAGAGCTTACACCTCGGGAGAGGGGCGAGGGAGGTCTCTTGCCGCTGGTGTTATGTTAAGCGTCTTCAATGAGCTGTTTCTTTGAGAGCCGTCTCTCTTTCTTTACATTGTTTGATGTTTTCACATGGTCTTGTTACCAAGAATTGTGCAAGTAGTAGGAAATATCGTTGTTTCCCATAGCGAGTACACGATGACGTAAAATCATAGAAATTGCAGTAACCTAATCAATATAATTGACTATAAAATGAGAGGAAAACAAAACGCTTCATTGCAATCCAGTTAAACTGCACTACAACAAAGTAGTGCAACAGGCAAGGCTGTGTGTTATATAAAAGTTACAAAATGAAAAAGTCCGTAACGAATCGAACCCTTTCCCTTTGCTATGGAATGTCGGTCCGTTCGTCCTTCAAGCGATTATGGGACGTCGACTCGGCCCAAATTACCATAACACGTTCAAACTCATTAAAATAGAATTAGTTAATTGTTTAGAAAAACCAGGTCGAAAACTAGTAACGTCATTAGTTAGGTATGTAGTACCTACCTATATCTATTGTCATAAGAAATGCATCGAGTCATTAAACGGGACAAGTAATCTAGAAAAATTATCTTGTCAATTAGGTTCATTGAATTATCAAACAATAGAATCCTTGTTTACGTACAAGGTAGACTACATTTCGTAACAATGTATTTGTTGACCAACTTTTTATTATCTTGTTATTGTTTTCTTCTTCTTCTTATCTGTTTGAAACACTTGCATTAAGCTATATTTAACTCTGCGGGTTGTTCGAAAGAGATACCGCGCCCCCGGAACGCAAAGGGCACATGAAGGAACATAGACGGGTTTTAGTCAGTAAAAGTCTGACACTCCCTCCCGCCCCGCCCAGGGCGGGGGAAGTTATTTGATGATTTCCCGTCTAAAAAAAAAAAAGCTATATTTAACTCCTATCTATAATACTAACCTATCATGATATTAAAACGACATTATAAACAATAAAAAAATAAAACGGTAGGTTTCTAGCTTTGATAATACAGAACAAGTGACGTCACAAAGAAAATCTCATTAACTGTGAAAAGTAGATTTTCGCGAATTCCATTTGACCTTTCGGTCGGCGCGGCATGCGAGGCGCGGCGCAGGCGCAGGCTCGCTCGCGCTCTAAGTTCTCACGGGAACGCGCGGTGATTGCACCGCATTACGCCCTGCACTGGGTCGCTACGACCGCCGACACATACAGCCACCCGATGGCGGACGAGCCTTTATTTTAGTAATCATTTTGTGTGAAACCACCGGTGATTAGTACAGTTAGTATAATCGATGTAAGTATTGCATTAACACATAAAACAGATAAAAATTAAAAAGGATAAAGTTAGATCTAGTTAGATAAAAATGATAGTACTACATTGATGCACAACTTTCTTTTCGCACTATGTTTCATTGAAAGATAGTATGTACTTATATTAGAAAATTATTATTAATAAAAACAGTTGTTATTGACTCGAGACCTTGCATCATCCTTAGATACCTGGAGAAACGGTTCTAAAAGTAAATACAATTTCCCCCGTGACGTCTGAATTCACTAGGTAAATTCAACTACTGCTGACGAAAACATCGTCATCACCAAATCCAGCTACACTTGCTACGAAAGGGGTATTCTCGCTACGTCATTTGTAGTGGTTGCGTAGACGATGTAGTATTGCGTAGAAGTCGTAGTATTGCGTAGTAGACTCTCAGTATTCGCGTAGCAGTTTCGTTAAAGGACATCGGAGACGCGTCGTAGACAGTGACGCTCTTTTCGCTCACTGATAAAAGGGGAATCCCCTCTTTATCAGTCAATAATATCAATTTGATTGTGTAGTATTCTTAGTAAGTGAAAAATCGGCTTAGTAGACGGTGGTGCTGTTTATTTTATTAATTGATAAAAGAGGAATCCTTTTATATCTTTACCAGTTAATATTAATATTGTCGACTACTATTACCTATCGTGAAACGACATCGTCATTAAGGTTTAGACGGTGGCGGTCTTTTCAACCAACTCATAAAAGGCCAACTGATAAAAGGGGGAATCCCCTTTTTATCACTCACTTTTACCAATTTGATTAAATATTCTTAGTAAGTCAAAGACGGCGTTGTTGACGGTGGTGATGTTTATTTTATTAATTGATAAAAGAGGAATCCTTTTATATCTTTACCAGTTATATTACTTATCGTACGATGACATTGCCGTTGAGGTGTAGACGGCGGGGCTTTATTCGCCAACTGATAAAAGGGGAATCCCCTCTTTATCAGGCAAATAATATCAAATTGGTAGTGTAGTATACTTAGTAAGTGAAAATACTTAATGTTTATTGATAAAAGGGGAAGCCCCTGATATCTTTATCAATCAATATTAATATTGCAATATCGCTTAGTCGATTACCAGTACCTGTTGTGCAAAGACATCGCCGTTGCGTCGTAGGTTTAGGTAAGTGAAATATATTTAATTTATTAGTCGATAAAAGGGGAATCCCTTGTTTATCAGTCAAAATCAATAATGCATTCCATTCCATTATCAATATTTGCTTTGTATATCAGTGTTTCTTGATAAAAAGGAAATTAGTCACTATATGATAGATTGTTAAGTCTATTTTGGAAGTTATGTCCTTTGACAACCTTCACGCGGACTTAGCCAATTATTATAACGTAACGACAAATCGCACTTTATTTTCGAACTAATCCAGAAATCCGAGATACCGACTCCACTCGTAGAACGTTCATCGCTTCATAAATTCAGTGCTGTGCGACTTTTCCCATTGGAGCGCGCGACCGCGACTTGTTTCCAATCAACAATGGAATGCGTCGACTTTTTGGTCTGCGCCGGAGCTGTTGCTCTTGCGCACGGGAAGATCAAGTTTTTATCCAGCCAGTGTTAACTCAATTGGAAACAAGGACCTTAGATTACTTTAACTGTTATTTCTAAGTAGCTTTTGGTATTTGATATTGGAATTTGCAAATGTAAAGACGTTTAAGTGGCTTAGGCCTCGCTTGCACCAAACAGCTATGCCTTAAACCAGGATATGCCTTAATCTAAAGTATTTAGATGATGATTTGAGTATTTTGGATTTTTCAATTATTAAGTAAAGGACTGCCACGTTAGCCTAGTGGTCCTAAGCGCGACTGCTACGCTAGAGGTCCTGGGTTCGAATCCCAGGTCGAGCAAAAAGAATTCTCAGTAGCAAGCAGCTCGGAGTTAGGATTTGTGCCCGGTTAATGGCAATAGGCTGGCCCCTTATTACATGGGACCGAAATATACCGGCGAACTGTGGGTGTACATTGGTACACCTCTGCCTTACCCTTCGGGGAATACAGGCGTGATGGTATACTAAAGTATTTATGTTATAATGTGTGTGTGTGTGTTATAATTGGCATAATGTAGCATATTCAACTTTTGTAACCATTTTATGTATAGCTGTTCGTTTTCCATCTGATAAATAAATACCACATAGAACGCTTTACCCCCTAGGTAACTTGCCTATCAACAATATTAAACTTAACGTTTTCTTAGTTATTGTATGATCCGTTACCTTTTATAGTTCCGTTTTATAACAAGCCTTAACTTAAAAGATGTGAAGAACAATTTAACTGAATACTTTAATTATTTAACCATAGACATAAAAACTAACTTCAACCGGTAAATGAGTTTTCCAAAGATAATTCGTAAACCATAATATAAGTTTATATTTTATAGTCTATGGATTTATAATTTTTCGCAGATCCATTGAAATACTGTTGTAATAAATTATGATTTCATTAAAAACAAAAACAAAATAGTAATTATGTTTAGAGACTACAGTAATATTTGCCCTATCCTTGATGCATCATGCATGACATAACAATTTGCGTCATTCGCGATATGAAAGTATTGATTTTGAAATGATGTAATCAATGTATTACCTAAGTGTATATTGTCATATTTGGAATTGCACAATAACTGATGTACAAATTAGTTAGAAGTAACAATAACTCTAAGCCCATTTAGCAGATCTAACTGGTCTGTCGACGTATTTTCAGTGCAAGAAAAACTTTCAAACACTGACAAACATGACCAGTAGACTCTGAATTAAACTACACAATGGACTTTTCAGACCATTCATAAAGTTTTATTGAGTTCTTGTGACAAAATTCGCTACTGTGACGTGTCATGATCTTATTGGCACTTCGCATAGTATTAGGCAGATCATTCAGTAATTTGCTGGAAATGCAGAAACGATCAAAACGTCTCCAGAGATATTTTATTATTTATCATAATGCTACCTGTAAAATTGGACACTGTTGGTCTATTCTGTCCGTGTGTTGTGTCTCCTGCTTCTTTGGATAGAAGTGGAAATCGTCTTTTGTCTTACTCCTCCGCTAGTCTTTTCTGATTAATTTCTTTGCGGGATCCAAGACTGTTGAATCGCTTCTCCGGAACTCGTCAAGCTTCATGGCCTCGGCGCTTTTATGGCGGTTTCCACTGTTGATTCTGGCTTTCAGGATGTGCAGTGCTTGGGAATAGTGTGGCGGGTTTGTTGGTCTATTCTGTAAAAATCGCTTTGATGAATAGAGGTGAAGGCAGCATGAGGTGAGCTTCAGGCGACCTGTCACCCACTGATGCTAAAGGTTGACAGCCCATCTCGAGCTCACTTCACCGAAATCTCGTGAAATGATGACAGTAAACCAGGACTGAAGTCTTTGGATGTGCTTTTAAAATCTTAAGAACTAGCAGCGAGCGATTATAAGAATGAGCATATCCATCCGCCATTCAGGCTAGATGCCTCGTGGAATATTTCTTCAAACTATTTCGAACAACGTATACCAATAGCATTAATGGAACTGATTGAACGATGGAATGCCATAAACTTGTGATACCTACGCAATAAGGTAATTGAAGGCAGGTCCTTCGGTGACTTGATGCATTAGAATAATGGTATTGGTCTTATGAGTCAGAGCTGATGTGCGCCCACGCGTCGACACTTGCTTTTAACATCTAAATATACTTAGGTACTCAGATATCGTTATGGTAACGATAAGATTACTTTAGTTAAAGTGTTTATCATGTTTTCGGTTGACATGCTAAGAGGTGACGGTTTGTTCTACTTGTGAAGATGAGATAATCAGTAAAGATTATCTTATTTGCCTACCTAGTTAGGTTGTTGTTGTTGTTGGGCTCGAAACACAAAATCACTAAGCATGGAGAATGTACTCACAATCTTAAGAGTTTAACCTAGTTTTCCTTCTTCAGGTTTCTTTCAAGAAACTCTTTGAATCCTTGTGGTTACAGGCAGTTTATATCACATATTTCGTATAGTTGCAGTTTGGTGTAGCTTGTAATTGCTTACAGTTGAGAGTAATGGGAACAGTCTGAAGAGTTACCATGAGAGGGTCTAGTAGCCAGCACTCTCATCAATAACGACGTCTCGTCTTCGGCCCTGTCTATCGGATCAACGCCTATTTTAAGACCGATGCAATGTCACTGTGTTAGCAATTTTCTACCAGCCGCTTATTCTAAAAATACCTACTTACTAGTTACCTCAATTGAATAAACTAACTGCCATCCCGTCGTCTGAGCAGCATAATAATAATGTCTGAAGCAGCCATTTTCCTTGTTGTTCCACATTTCAGTTTTCCTTATTGTATCCCCATTTTGACCATAAAGGCATTAAGTTGACTTAGTGTCTGCAAGTTTAGGTGTTTTATGCGGCGTTTACCTGACTGTGAGTAAGGCAATCGTTCGACATTCCTATAATGGTCATTTAAAAACGTTATTCTGCTACATCGACTTCATATATTATATGGCATATCGTTTTCCTTTTGGCAGGTACCTGTATTTTTCTTCACTTGCCTATTGCTTACGTTATTATTACAGTATGTATATTGTTTTGCAGTTTTTTTATTATTTATTTATACATTGTCATTATCAAGTGCTGTGTCTCCTATCGTGGATTCGTGGCGAGCCAACGGTCACCGCTGCGGTATCAGGCACAACTTACTATGCTGTGCTCACGACCTAGATCAAGCTTGCAGTGTGCGCAGTCAGTAACAGTTGCTTGTCGGTAAATGTTTTTACTTCTTTGGTGCATTCTGATCCAAGCGTTAAAGATTATGTTGCTTTGATTTTTTCATTCATGGCTTTAATAAAATGAAATGCTATTGGATCAAGGGAATTTGGACCCGAACGTTTTTTGTATGGCTTTCTTTATGGTTATGTTTTTCTAATATCTATGTCACCGGAAAATAACAAGATCCGTAAGTTTATCAATTTACTAGGAAGTTTATAAACTTTCGTAAGATTCTAAACGGGAGATAAATTGTAATATTTTACGTCCACATTTTCGTAAATTGATAAACTTACTGAACTCACTCGTAAAATAATAAGTAAGCAGTAACCAAACGCTACGCGCGATCTGATTGGTTGGCTGTCACGTGTCACTTCTCCTTCCTCCTATGGACACAAGCATTGCCACTATGAACATTGACCAATCAGAGAGCAGTGTGTTATTTTACGTATTTCAAAGATCGTATATTTAAAAGAGTTTCTGTGATTGGTCGAACCATATAAAATCTTACGAATAGATATTCGTTAGTTTATAAATTTACCGTACGACGTCGGAAATTGATAAATTTACGAAAATGTGGACGTAAAATATTACAATTTATCTCCCGTTTAGAATCTTACGAAAGTTTATAAACTTCCTAGTAAATTGATAAACTTACGGATCTTGTTATTTTCCGGTGACATCTATAAGCATTATTGGCTTCTTCATGTATTATGAACAATCAATGTTTACAACACCCACACAAAATGCAAGTCTAAAGGAATTTATAAATGCGGAATAAAGTTAAGCTAAACTTAAACTTTGAAAAATGTATACCTACCTGTGTTAAAGTATTTTATTTAGAACAATCAAATAGTCACGCTAACACCATACAAACAACATCGATTTTTAATTCACACATCCTAATTATTTAGAAGAATACACTTGAACGCGGCCCATAGAGTTTCGAATGTAACGGACGGCCTCATTGCGGTTCGATTGCCTGCCACTGCCAAAAACTAGCCAGTCTATTCGGGCGTTGACCTTCAAACGGTCACTATCTAGGAATCAGTGATTCATAATCATGGGAATTTTTGTCCATAGCTATAGGTACCTATTAAATGTTATGACTAAAATGGCCTCAACACAAATTATTTTCCTTAAACCTCACTCATGAATAAAAGAGCCCCGGCGAGTTTTTGACCACAAGTTGACCGATTTCAAGACTGTTTCTTAAGAAATTAATGTGAAATGACAAAGTTGGTTTTGGATGACATTCTAAAAACCAGACGTTAGATCCATAAAAATATATAAACGGTATAAAGTGAAATACAACTCATTTAGGTATGTGTCCCACACCAACTACCGACCAAAATACACCTGCATCAGGCTCAGTATAAGGCAAGGTTTTTAACAAATGGATTTATGGTAATGCATATTAGCAGCAGCAAATGAAATAATGGCCTACATTACACCCACGCGGGATCGACAGGTCCAATTCGGGAGTTGCATCAGGGCTGCGGCTGTTTATTTTGGTCGCATGACTCGAAACATGACGGAGCAGCAGCATGAGATCACCAGTTCTCATTATCGACCAACTGAGAAGCCGACTTTGTTAAAAAAACAGTCGCAAGAACGAACTGGCAAATCGGACCAAACGGTTTTTTTTTTTTTCAAATTTATGTTCTAATTATAATCTTTTAAAAGGACCGTTCAATATATGCCCTCGCGTTTCATAAAAACTAGCTATGGAGATAATTTGTAACCACATTTTCTAAGTTAAGACTGTATTCCCCCACAGATTATAAAAACAGACCACCGCGAGCATAACGTTTCGTTTAAAACAGAAGGAGTATCCATATTGATGGTTAGAATCAATATGAAAGTAATATTTTAAGAACGAATCCGAAGAATATAACCTAGTTTTATAACACACATTTAGTAACTTTCATATTTTATAAGAATTCGTTGAATTGGTGCAAAATTAACAAAGGTCGACTTTTTGTCATGTTTTAAAACCCCTTTGGTTTCACCGTCCCTAGTTTCGCAAATATGTAGTAAATATTTAAAATCTCTTCTGGATTAGTACCATTTATCCATCGGCTTGCATTTACATTCGTTCTATTGGAAACGAGATATGAGAAACAGAAATCTTTTTCGTTCGCACAATACTTACTTGCATCGATTCACTCCATGGCTTCGCTCAGATAAAGTATTATAAAAGTACTGATCTTTGCGGCCAGCATCTGGCTACAGTCATGTCGAAACTTGTTCTACACGTGCAATTAGAGGGGGTCACACAAATAATATCGGATATTATTAAAATTCGCCATCCATTATTCTCTCCCTAATACTGGGCCCGTACCAAATTACGTATTAATGTATTCAATCCAGTTTCTATTCATATGTAATTCAATGTTTTTGTAAGCTTTTTAGAGCAAGAACTGGGTCGCAGATGGGCGCTGGATTGAGAAATTTAAATAAAAACTGGGTGCGATCTTTACAAATAATATCATCCATGAATAAGTAATAATAATGCGTCTGCTTGACTATGGGCTTTTATTTGAAGTGGTTTTGGAAAGTTGAAAATATCCGGCAGTTTAAAAAAAGTGAAACGATGCATATCTGCATATAAAGACCTAAAAAAATTTTGTTCTATAACTGGTGGAGTTTTTGATGACCAGGAATTCAGACAACACTTAGTCCATAACAGTATTAAACCCGGCGAATTACTTAGTACCTATGCTTCGTATTTCCTGACTTCTCATCCATCTTTACAAAATTGTCTTCATTTTAATTTTTGGGCCTTGCTATTTGCGTGTGGCTTGATGTGAAATAAATCCTTCAATTTAATGACTTTGCTTGGATATAATTCTGGCTGGTTATGCGCGCGTGCGCACGACCTAACTATTGTCATTTACATCATTGACTATTGTTCCCTGTTCCGTGACTTCTAATAGCGAAGTAACATACTAATTAGTTACAAAAGTAGATGCTTCTACTTATGGCAGTCAAGGTAGGCAGGTACCTACTTAACGCTTTTTATTGAACTGTTTTTGTCGCTATCGCGCTATTAAGTATTGTGAAAAAATCTCTGAGTCTGATGCAATATTTTGTTTTTGTTAGATTCATTTTTGAAAATACAGAATAATGTAGTTTAGTCATTGATTCTTCATCGCAAAAATATAACTCTTGAAACGTAATAAATGATATTGACTTGTACCTACACTAACTTGAAATAGGTATAAGACTTGAACACGACCCTATACACGGATGCATAGGGGAACAGCTAATGCATACCTAAACCAAGAATCAAACATACTCCACAACTGTAGAAAGAACAATAAAAGCACAACTTCTAGGCTCACTTGGTAGAATCATATAGAGACATGATAATGAAGAATTTAGAGATAAACCTTGGGGCAACGTCAGCGTTTGAATCAATTTTAGGCCTGAAGCAATCAAAAGCCCTTCCAATTTTGAAACTTTGTGATAAGTATTTGGCATTTAGAAGATTAATTTACTTCTCTGTGATTTCCAAACCAACCTTGTAAGTAGCAAAAACTTGGTACAGTCACAGCACACAGTGATTTACGTCTTTTGCAATATACCTTGGCGAAGTTATTTAACGTATAGCGAATTGCAAAACTGGTGAATGTCATTTTGCATGATGTATGTCCGAAATGATAGGAAAGGCATTACTGTACCCGTAGTGGTGTACCGATAGAGCGGATGGTCCCATTCCACTGCGATAACGGTACTAACCACCGCTCGCAAATAACTATGCACCTACCACTAAGTTCCGGTGATCAATTTATGTAAGTACCTATGTAATGTTATATTGATAATTACGTGTTTCATTAATAAAAACTATGAATGGATACAAAGAAATGTGTCATCTGTGAGTTTTGATAAAATGCGTAACATTTATAATACACAAGTCGTCAGATCTTGTGAATTCAGAACAGTTTGTACCTTGACTATGACTAAGCTAAATGAACTTCTGATTTATTAATTATTAAGACTAGATATACTCTGAGAGGACCCGATCAGCTATTAGCTCTTGTAAAATGGTAATCCGTAGTTGCACAGAAATGGTTCCCAGCAGGACTGGAAGCCATACACTCGCTGGCAATTTAAGCCTCATTTTGAACTCTAACATCATAAACTCTTCGCTGATTGGAATAGAGTTCAATATCCTTAGACCAAATACAACATTTATAGCAATTGGCGTTGAGAGGAAGGCCCATTTGAGCCCGTCGATTTGTGTTCTCACGCCTTAAAAGAATAGTTACTTTCAGGAATTTATGGTGTATCCGTTATACGTATTCGTCATGGTCCTGAATTATTATTCCTTAGCTGTCATCTTGTAGATAATTGTGATCTCTAACAGCTGAAGTTAGTAGAATTTCGTTAAAAAAGCCGGCGTGGCCATACGCGTTGTGTGCGAAACGTGCAACCGCAACATTCCCAGTGCCTCAAACGATGCCACTTGTGGCGATCGGCGACAGACGCCCGTTTATGGCGAGGACGATCGCGAAGGAATGTGGTCTGCTCTTCCACTGCCTGCGACACATGTGAGGAGTGGAGAGAGTATGTGTATGTGGCATGTGCTACTCACAAGTCGAGTCGGAGTGGAGAGAGTGGCGAGGAACATGCTGGAAAACGCTCCAACCAACCTGGTAGAGGCCGAAAACAAAACAATTTAAGTATATGGAATAGGTGTCTTACGTTTTTGAATAACGTAAGGAGGAAGAGAATAACAAAATACGATTTGAAAATGTGTAAGTAGGTAACCTGATTCATGATTATTATACCACCCGGGGATAAACTATTAGTTTACCCTATGGAGGGTTTTTTCCGCAGATTACTCTTAATTGTGATTAATACATTTTTTGCTGTCTGTCCATTTGTGTGATTTTAATATGCATGTTTTTGTATGCTTGTATTGTTATTTCTAACAATATCTAACTTTATATTTGCTTCATGGCTGTCTCTCATCACTTACACCAAATTACAAAATGACTCGACAACCGCGAGAATGCATGCTTGCCAACTACATACCTAAATGACACTCAAACTTATTTGTTTTAAATGCTTGCAAAGGCTTACGTATGCATTTTGATTGCTAAATAACTAAATATGTGTTACAAGCCAAGCATTTGTAATGAAGCAATTGCCCTTTATTTGTCGTGGGTTTCCAATAACTCATGTATTAAAGTAATAAATAGCATCATTAACAAGTGCATGGAACTAGGAAGTTCTTTGGTGTACAAGCCTTGTACGGGTCAATGCACAAAGGTGCCGACGACCATCTAAGAGTATCAGGCCCACACAGTGCCCGCCGCCGGCTAACGGTGCCACGCTCAAATATTTTACCATTACACTGAACATGAGCCTAGTGAGCTAACTGTGAATTAATACAAGTACTTGTTTTACTTAACAACCTTAAAAACATGTAAATGTTATGTTCAGACGTGATGTTCTCTGAAGATATGTATACCTATATTTAGGTTGTTAAGTGACGCGAAAGGCCGGTTCCGGCGGCGGCATTTCGGATACGCTCAAAGAAGTAAGTGCATGCGAACTCCTTGCCATCGCTCCGTGAGCCTGTACAATGTGGACAACTGATGCGGGTAACGTCGAAACCTGTAGATTGAAACGTCGATACGATATGTGGACCCACTTCAATAAATCTACACGTTTATCATAAACTTGCTCTCCACAATCTTGCGGTTTGCAAGTCCATGTATTCATCAAACAAACTTCGCAAGTAACAACTTCTCCCGCCCATGAACACTGTTACGTGGTTGTTTACGTATTGTGTTAAATAGTAACGGTTTCAGATTGAGTGGCGCGTGCTGAAATGCGGCCAATCGATTGGGAACGTATTTAGCGCGAGCAAACGTACGAGTACCTAGGATATTAGTAGCGAGCTGGCAATCTACACAATCTCAAATAGAAATACTTAATTGCAGTTCCGCGGCGTTAAGATTCGTTGAATCATGCATCCATTTTAAAAGAGCTTTCGTTAATCTATTAGCGGTTTACTTCTATCATGTCGCGTGGCCATTGCCAAAGCCAAAGACCCAAAGTTAACAAAAGCATTATCGTAGATGAGTTACTCAGTCACCTATTATGAGTGTAGACTTCCATCTTAATTATGCTTTTTTGTGAGAATTAAAAGCTAATCTTATCCATATACCAAGTAACCAATTACTTGCCGGATAGTCACTTCCTTAACATGTGTTATGCATAGATGAATAGAATAATATGATGACTTCATAGTACCGTCATGCGTGCTAATTTGTCACCAGTGTTTGAATAGTGAACAAAACATAACACCCACAATCGAAGCTAGAACACTAAGCCACATGTTTAAGCTGGTAATACAGTAGGTCTACTGCGACTTTAACGATAACCGTTTACTTAAACAATGATTATTAAATTAACGAAATAAGAGGACATATCACATCATCCTGCCTAAAATGGTTTTAAAGTTTTTGGAAAGACCGCTCATAAGCCGTGCAAATCCGAAATGCAATCTAAAATATTTTGGATGCTGCATTTTCTTACGTCATTGCTTAACTTGGAAGTAGCATAAAAAGAGATGTAATTTAATTTTTTCCAAAAAATACGTTGGTATTTTTATAAAAATTGTTTCCGTATTAAAAAACATTTTTCCTATTTAAATTCCTGTAGGTTTGAACTTGAAGCCAACGAGATGAGTGATATCACAAGAACCGTCACCGGTCACGTTGCAGCATCGTGGACTCGTGGTATCAATCTTTTATTGGATAGACTGCACTTGTTATGTGTGTAAATGACAGCAATTTATTTCCCGTCGTCTCAGGCGTCCAAGGCGAGTCTCTGTGGAGGTCTGCGACACATTCATTGTACACTCATGCATCATGCTCAATGTGTTTTGTTTTTTGCTAAACATTTAGTTTATGTCGCACCACTTTCTGCTTGTAATAATTCTGAATATTCACATATTTCTATTAGTTTCCTTTTGTGCACGGATGTCAGTGCCTTTATCCTATGAGCCAAAATAATCTGAATGTCGTAATTGTGAAGTCGTCAATTGTTACATTCTAATAATAATAATTTAGTTAACGCACGACTACCACCTCCGGACTCGTCGCCCAGCTCCGCCTCGCCGCCGTCGGAAACCAGCCCCACAGTGAGTGCAGTGACACCGACCGCGGCAGTTGCGTCGAGCTCCAGCGACGAGTACTTCTCTCCGCCGACGACGCCACCACCTGTTCGTCGACGGGGAGGACGCCGGCCGCCGGGGGGTTTGGGACTCCGAGGCCCACTGGCCTCTGATAGGGTCCCCGCTACCGGTGGAAGTGTGCAGCGCATGAGATGGACACAGTCTATTAATGAAAGTGTCATGCGCTCATACTTTGGGGCTACAGAGGGGGGAAGTAACCTGACTGCGTACCGTGGCCGGATGCTCTCTCTGTTTCAGGTGCTTGAGCCAACTGTCAACGTATCGGCACAGCGACTATCGGATCAGGTACGGGTTATACAACGTAATCATATGTTGGATAATACTGTGCTTGATCGACTTAGACTCGAATCACGGAGTAGTCATGTTACACCTGCTTTGTCACAGCACACGGCCGCGGTGCAACCCCAAAGTTTACCCTGTGCTTCACCGCGACCTGAACGCGTTGATGAAGAAGATGATGGCGTGGCTATTTCCGTGAGTTCCCAATGTAATGAACAGTTGAGGAGTGCTTTGGAGGGTGCGTTCCGGGACTATCGCTCCACACCGCCTGAGCTTAGACCACGACTACCTCGTTTGCCCATGCACAATAAAAATAAGGCGCTGGTGTGTGCTCTAGATTCGCAGCTGTCAAACTGTTTTGACGGCAGCAAAGACCTTATCGATACCCACTCAATCTTGTACTGCGCGGCTGTAGCGGCATGTCGTGTAGCTCACGTCAAATTTCCCAGTGACGGAGCTGCACGACCAAAACCACCTGTACCAGCATGGCAGTCCAGGATTGAGCTTCGTATCGATGGGGCTAGAGCACTCATCGGCAAGCTAATCTGCTTCAGGGAGGGCAATACTCGCCCTAGAGTGATGCGTTTTGTGAGGCGGGCATTCTCGGGGATTGATATTAATCCTCGAGATTATTTGTCCCGCGTCACAGAACGTATTGACTTCCTGAAGCAGAAGATAAGTGCATGGGCAAACCGTATTCGTCGGTACAAGCGGCGAGTGGAGCGATACACCCTGAATCGCACATTCCAGAGCGATGAGAGGTGGGTTTACAGGGCTTGGGAGCGGCCAGATCAAGGTGTGACTGATGCGCGTCTGCCGGATGATGATGCCATGAGTTCGTTTTGGCGCAGCATCTGGTCGGTACCTGTCAGTCACGCTGAGGGCGATTGGACCCGGGACGTTGAACGAATGTGTGATCCAATACCACAGATGGGGGCAATTACAATCAGCCCCCAGGACGTAGCTCGTGCAGTTCGTCCGTTGCCTAACTGGAAATCTCCAGGGCCGGACGGACTGCACAACTTTTGGATCAAGTGGTTCCAAAGATCACACGCTCGCTTGGCATCCCAGTTCCAGTCAGCCTTAGAGTCTGGATTGTTGCCCCAGTTCTTAACAACTGGTATAACCCACCTGCTCCATAAATCGGGAAGTACTACGGAACCCAAAAATTATAGACCGATCACATGTCTACCGACGGTCTATAAAGTTCTTACATCTATTTTGAGAGCTAAAATCAATGATCATATTGATAACAATGCTATCATGTCTGTCTCTCAGAATGGATGTAGGAATGGGTCCCGTGGTACTAAGGAGCTACTCCTCATTGATATGGCCATTAACCAGCAGGTTCGCCGTTCTCGAAAGGATCTGTCTATATGTTGGATAGACTATAAAAAGGCCTATGACTCGGTGCCACATACATGGCTCATGAGGGTGCTGGAATTGTATAAAGTAGATACAACTCTACGCACCTTCTTGATGTCGTGTATGGGGCAATGGAGGACGGTCTTACGCTATCCAGGATGTCGGCAAATCCGAGAGAACAGTGAACCAATAAAGATCGAGCGTGGTATATTTCAGGGCGATAGTCTGAGTCCACTGTGGTTTTGTTTAGCCTTGAACCCTCTAAGTACACTGCTGGAGGGTTCGGGGCTGGGTTATCGGTTGAGAAGAGGTGGTCAGGTCATATCTCACCTCCTTTACATGGATGATCTGAAACTCTTTGCCCCCAGCAATTTGCGACTGATGGAGCTACTGAAGGTAACAAAAACTTTCAGTAGTGCCATCAGGATGGAATTTGGTGTGGACAAATGTGCAGTCATGCATGTAAAGCGAGGAGAGATTATGGAATCTGTGGGAACCCAACTCTCAGATTCCATAAACCTTAGATCCCTTTCCTCAACTGAAACCTACAAATATTTGGGTATGTCGGAAGCGTTAGGCATCAATGCTACTGACATGAAGCAATCGTTGAAGGAGCGCTTCTTTGGCCGCCTAAATAAAGTTTTAAATAGTCTTTTATCAGGCGGTAACAAGGTGCGCGCCTTCAACGGTTGGGTCATGCCGGTTTTGATGTACTCTTTCGGCATACTCAAATGGACTCAGACAGAACTTGACGCCCTGGATAGGAGGGTTCGCTCACTATTGACCGCAAATCGGATGCATCACCCAAGGTCGTCAGTAATGAGACTGTATATCCCGCGGAAATGTGGTGGTCGAGGCTTCTTAAATGCTAAGACCATGCACAACCGAGAGATATGCAGTCTCAGGGAGTACTTCCTGGAAGCCGATGTGGGGATGCACCGAGATGTGGTCTCAGTGGACAAGGGCCTCACCCCGCTCTCTTTAGCGAACGAGAACTGGCGCAAACCTATGGTATTAGATACTAATGATCGCACGGAAGTATGGAAGAGCAAGGAGCTTCACGGGCGCTACTACCGGGCCCTACATGGGCCGGATGTTGACTTCAAGGCGTCCGTATCCTGGCTGCGCGTTGGTGACCTCTTTGGGGAAACTGAAGGTTTTGTCTGTGCTATTATGGACGAAGTTATGATGACGAACAATTACCGGAGATATATTGTGAAGGACGGTACGGTTGACATATGTCGGGCATGCCATCGTCCCGGGGAATCAATCCGTCACATTATATCTGGGTGCTCTCGTCTGGCTAACGGAGACTACTTGCATAGACACAACCTTGTAGCCAGGATTATCCACCAGCAACTTGCTCTGAAATACAGTCTTGTGGAATCGGAAGTACCATACTATAGATATGTGCCCGACCCAGTTCTTGAAAATGGGCATATCACGTTGTATTGGGACCGGTCTATCATCACTGACAGGACTATTGTAGCCAATAAGCCTGACATAGTGGTGGTAGATCGATTAGAGCGTCGCGCAATGATCGTTGATATTACTGTTCCGCATGACGAGAACCTCGTGAAAGCTGAGAAAGATAAACAAATTAAGTATCTTGATCTGGCTCGCGAGGTTGTCGACATGTGGGATGTGAATACAGCAATCATTGTGCCGATAGTTGTGACGGCCAATGGCTTAATAGCCAAGAGCCTCGACCAACACCTGAGGAGGCTCTCGTTGGGCAGTTGGATCAAGGGCTTGATTCAGAAAGCGGTACTCCTAGACACGGCGCGTATTGTTAGGAGATTCCTTTCTCAGGAGCCCTGACCGCCGGTGGCTTGGACCCTGTTCCCGACGCCGGTGGGCTACTATTTTTTATATTTTTAAATGTTTTTTTTTTTTATATTAATATTTAAAAATGTAAATAATATGTAATACAAAATAAATAAATGAAAATAATTTAGTATCATTGCAGACTTATTTAGTCGCTATTCACATGTAGGCTGGGCAACAATCCTATATCTTATCATATAATTTTTCAGTGTGTTTACAGAACTCTTCCGTTTATTATTTATCCGCCTGCCATTCAACGTGTGTTGTGATTGCCCACGTTTCGCCATGCCTGTGTTTTCATTTCCTTCCGAGAACTATTTCCTATTAACTTTTCCTCATTATTGTTCCGCATACCTGTAATTGGTGCACATAAACCTTATCAACATTCAATATTATTTCTGATAATCATTGCTCATTGTTAGCAACAACAATACGTGCATTTCAGTATAAACGATAACAATGCTAGAACAATAGGGATGTTATCAACATACTATTGCAAGTGAAATGTCGATGGAGCGTTGACCGCTGAGTAACACTTGTTGCGATAACCCTGCTTTGTCTGTGTTGCTTTATTTCTGCTCTCCCCCGGTGGTAAACATCCGTGCGTCATCCCCAGTGGTCTCTGATCTACAAATAAATAAACATGTGGTCTCTTCCAGCTTTATTTTACATTACAGGAGCATGTTTTAATATTTTTTTACGATTTGTTGAATTAAGAATTTATATCGATAGAATCCCATGGCGATTTGCGATGCTCTTCTCTAAACATAATGTGATGTGAAATCTATGGTGGCGATAACGCTTTTATTTTTAACTGCAAGTGTTGATAACACTTGCATTGGAAGGGTTCTCCTATTCAGAAATTATGCAAAACGACAGCGTGAAACGTGATCGTCAGGTTTGTATAGGTAAGCATCTCATTAGCAAGGATATCCATATGCATCTTTCGTAAGTTGAAGACAATGGCTGGTTTGATAGTCGTGACTCGGACGGTTATGACATGCAGTGTGTCAAAGAGGAGCATATGGATCGGCTCAAGACACTCCAACACTGTAAACACTGGATGTACAGCAAGTCATTTGCAAAACAAAGACCGCAGAACGCGGCCGAAATAAAATATTTACGCAGCCTGCTGACTCAAGCAGCGCTTTGTTTGGACGGAGGAATAACCTTTTTGCAAGAAAATAAATTAATGTCAAATCACAAAAACAACAAGGAGGGACATGATTATAATCCGCTCCGTTTTACCCAAATTAACCGGCAAACAAATTGCGAATACGTCTGGGAAAGGAACTTGGTAAGACAATACCATAAAGGATATAATTATATGACAATGAAATTGCTACCTATAATGCTTTATACGATAATAATGAATAGAACGCTGAAATTGGATCAGGAATTGGAATTTCCTATTACAGCATTTTAAAAGCGCAGTAACTGGTAGAAAAAATGTAATAAAGACCTGCATAAGTATGTATTATAAACAAACAGTATCAATTTACATTATTTACAATGAGCGGCGTCGGCACGCGAAGGCGACACGGGTATCGCCGGACGTGAGACATTAGTTTAATGAAATAACGACAATTTGCATGGAATAACTTGCACCGCGTCCGTGCACCCGCGGCCTTATTCCATGACTGCTCTCAATGACTGGCTCAAGAGCTATTTGACTCATGCTCAATGAACATGAATCTTAATTGAAGCGAACTGGCAATGTGTATTGTTGATGAATGTTTGCTTTTGTGATGCCGTTACACAGTACATGCAGGAATTTATTTATATTTCCATACAAAAAAGGAATGAATATGTTTGTTTTCCTTTTTTCACATGACACACATTTACAAGCTGACATGTCATGACTTTAATCTTCGAGCATACTCGAGAGGGTGGGTAGACAGAGATTTATTAGCTCTGTCATTTACTCACACAGAACTACCCAGTGTCCAAAAGCAAGTCGCAACAATTGGATAATATCCTGACAGATGTCATGCATCAATCTAATTGATACAATCTAATCGGAACAAGGAATGTAGAATACCGCAGCAGTTTCTTCTCTATTTCCTTTCTTTCTATGAAGTCGTCGCCCTCCTTCTGATAAAACCAAAGAAAGTTGGGTATAGTTTCTATCTGGTGTCAGCTGTGTGAATTTTGTAATAGCTTTCATTATTTTTCCTAAGGTTTGGTCTGAATTATCTGATGATAGTATTGATAGAAGCTAAGTAGAACAGTTCAATCGAAACACACCTTTAGAAGCACTTAGGTAAATGAGTACCCGACTATCTACTAAGACGTTAGACGGTACAAATTCAGAGATTTCAAAAAATGATTTAAAGGACTCACAATTTCGAAGAATTGTTTACTTAAACACTGAAGTTAATGCAATCACAGGATGTACTACTTAAATGTCTAATTACGAAATGACGACTTGTTGTTTATTGTGTTTCCCCAAGTGATTAATTAATGCAACATAACAGTAGCTAGTTTTATCAAGTACTGAATGCATTATGTATGTACGTTACGCATAACCGATTCTAAATCCTAATATCTTATCATTTTTGACGAAGGTAATGCAGCTATCTTCCTTTCCCTTCTGACCATTTCAGCTTTTTCTTAGCTAATAGAATAGTCATCTATTTCGTTAGATCATACCTCTGTTCAAGGACATGGTAGACTGGCAGAATTTTATAAAGGCAACATGTTTTCGGCGAATTATAAAGCTAAGGAGTTAGTGGAAATATTTAGTTTATCATCACCAATTCCTTGACTGATAATCAACAAAAAACCCGATAATGTTGCTTGCGCTTAGGCAGCATAATATAACCACGTCTTGATAAATGTTCATAGGAATTAGACCAGCTTTTCTGATTTGTATGATATCTTGATACTGGTTTTCAGAAATTCAATTTTAGAAGAATCAACATGGAACGTACAAATCTTCGAAGGCTTAAACGACCATTGTATTTTTATCAGAAACTTCCCACGTTCTACAAAATGGTAGGTAAGCCTTTATTGAAATTATAGTCATTCCTCATATTCACAATAAGAGAGCCCTTGGCATTATTTCACCCACACCCGATTTACGCAAACAATTCTCAGAAATACCCTTCAGAATATTGTCATGGAGATACGTCAAGATAACCCTCGTTTAAGATGGATGGCAGAATATGATGATACCTAATCTGTGACACACCTTGAGGATTGCATTATCGATGGCAGCTGAGCGCCTCAGCAGGCGTTATCACCGCCTATTTATATACAGACAAGTTTTCCAACGTTTATATGAATGCCGACATCAATAACAACGTTAATAGCTGGACATTTGTACGGTTCTGAGAACATGTAGTTATTAGAAATCTTAATGGTGTTAAGTATAAAAAGCCGTTAACAGGATTAGTCATTAAAAATATAGTTAAATTCCAAAAATGACGTTTAGTATCAAGTATGAAAAGTGATGTTATCGTGATTATCACGCATAGAATGCATGGAGATAAGGATACTTTTGTATCAAATACCAACGCGCCTGGCGCCGAGGCGGACGCCGACCAACGTCGTGCCATGACGATAGATACAACACGATTGCGCCTTGACGTGTCGATCAATTCGATAAATAAATAATCGACTTTTTATCCAAAAGTCCATTTTCTCGCTAATTCGGCGATGATATGAAAGTTATTTTAATGTGACACTTAATTATACCTAACTTCCTATTGTCGATTGATTACTGTCGGTTTTATAACGTACCTAGGTATATTTATAACCCCAGATAATTCATTGATAACTAGTTTTATCAAATCCATTGTTACTTTCAAAGGATCACGTTGCATTTAGTTCTTGACTAACGTGACCAGCACTCTAGAAATACCTAAGTAGCTTCAGAACCACTTATGTTGGTACATGTTTTCAATCTATGCTCAACATTCGATTGCGTAGATCATTTCAAAGTACATAAACATAATAAGTAGGTAACCACATCATCCGCCCAATATTTTCCTAGCCGAAGGTCCATGAAAACGTCACTCAACCTATTTCACAATATTATCTCGGCAAGAGTAATTCTATGCCAGGCGCCAGTCGAGATAACCAAGTGAAGCTGAATGCGTGACTCAAAATTCCATGAATAGTTATGGGTAATAGAGCCCTTACTGTGTGCAATGCGATAACACTAGTAGATACTTGAAACTTCGAGACACGTATTCTTTTGAAAATGCAACTGATTATGGTGCATATTTCTTCACAACCGTGACTTTTGCTAAGCAGGTGAGTTTATTGAAGCTGAAAAGTTTGGTCCCATGTTGGGCGGCAATAGCGCCTGCGTATCCACATTAGGATACCTACCGTTTCAAATGTAGGTCGTATCGAGTTCCAGAATATAGAACAATGGTTGGAAATGGCACTTAATGTGGATCGAGTGCTCTTGAACGCATGGGACATTACCCTATCTGTAAGCACCCCGTTGACGTATGTTTAGCCTTATCAAGGATTATGTAGATTAGATAAATGGCTTCGGCATTAAACCGCCAGTGTCTGCAATGTTGGTTATAAGCGCCCCCGTTGTTGCTGATATATGACGTGTTTTGTAGCCAGATAACAGTTGGGTTTTATGTTATTTATAATAAACAAATAAAGCTGAGAAACGACGTCAGTTATTTCCCCCTAGCCAATGTGTCTGGATTCACACGTTATCAAAATTATTACACAATATTCATTGAAAAATACAACTAAGTAATATTCCAAAATGACAAAACTGTTTACGAAATAACAACCTACCAGTGGTTCTTTATTTAACGTATTGAATTTACGTAGGTACTGATTATTTAAAATTAAGCGGTTTTCCGCAAATATGACGCACAATGGTAAAAACCATCAGTTACACAGTACGTGAACATAGCGTAAGTAACACTTTTGTAAGTGTAGTCATAGTCGCGCGCGCGGACCTGAAAGTTTTAATAGGTACAAGCTTAGTAGGCAGTAGCAGTGAACACGGATTTTTATCGAATTGAAGCACGGATTTCAGAATATATCGAGCCATTACCCCCGATTTAGCGTAACCGACAAAAACTAAATTTTACAGGAGAAAGCTTTTTTTAAATATTTTTGCTAACATTTGCTCTATTAATGTGAATTAGCATTTGCTATGACTTAAATAACTGATTTATTTTGGCGGGAAGGTCGACGAGGCATGGTCCGTTATAGTTTAAAATATCATTTGCGATGAAAAACGCAGTTTAGGTAAAAATGTCGCTTACGCTAAGTCGCCGATAATGGCTTGATATTCTATAATAGCTTATGCCCGCGTTTTCAACCGCGTGAATTATCTGCGGAGTTTTGGTTGTTTATTGCGAAACCCTCTTTCTTTTTCTCACATAAATGTAAGTTACTCCTATTAAGCTAGTTAAAGTAAGTTACATCAAATATCAGTCAGTGAAGGTCCCGCTAAAATTGTATCAAACATTTCAGAGACGAACAACAAATAAAAATGTTAGGTACAAAGTGTTTTTTTGGTTTCGGTCAGGTTCCGTCTAAACATTCACAGTATTGAGTAAAAAACTGTTATTTTAACATTACAAACAGACACTTTAAATTGATTTATTTGTTTGTTTGGTTGACAGTTCTGATAAAAAAGAGCGGAAAAAGTTGTCATTATTCAATATCCTTCCTTAAATTCATCATCATCATCTTCCTATCCTTATCCCATGTTGGTTGGGGTTGGCGCAACACGTTTTCTTCTTCCGTTCCGTCCTGTCAGCGGTCATGATATCACTTGCACATTTTTGAAGAAATAATTTCCTTCCTTGAATTATTTCTTAAAAAAAGTCCTTGCGTAAATCTTCCTATTGAAGACTGTTGCCTAGCTACTGATAAATTAAAAAAAAATACCTATTTAAAAAAGCTTCAAGCAGCTCGCTAAATGCAGTGTTGTTCAGCATACCTCTCAGTTCACGGCTCAATTAAACAGGAAACGATTAACTAAATTTAGGACGCCATGTGCTTCGTTTTTGGGTAACATCACTTTCGATAAAGTATAGTAGACAGGACAGGCAGGTGTGCTTTATTAATAGAATAGATAGATCAGATAGGATTTATGGTTCAACGAATGCTATAGGTAAGTAGCAATGACCGAATTCCGATAATCCGTTGGTTTATTTTAAGAAATTCCAGGTAAAAAGTAGTGCGTAGGAGTGTTTCAAGAAATATGGTAAAAATAAATTTTGTGAATGGACACGATAGATGTTGTTCTATCCCATTGCTCTGTTTTGCTTTTGGCTGGAATCCAAATTCCAAATTATTTGAAAGAATTATGGTCCGAGATCTTACAGTCGCATGTTATAAGGTACCTTTTAAACCTAGGCATAACTTTATAAACATATTCCTCTATTATGTTCTGAAAAAATTCTGTCTATCGGTTCTGTCGGACTATTACTTTTCTGAAAGTTGAAAGGCATGCATTATTAAGTTTCACAATTTCAAACAAGCTGTCAAACTGTGTCAAATTGGTTGACTAAATCACAACAGCCAATCAAACCACTTGATGGGATTTAAAACCAAATAGGCCGCTTGCCTTTGTTACGGGTAGCCAGAAGCCCGATATTCTGACAACCAGTCTTACCAACGGATATCGTGTATCCCTATTATTGGGTTGTACAGGTTAGATGGGCAACAGCCTATCTGACCTTTATTTCACATAGAACAACAGTTCTATATATACCATCACGCCTGTATTCCCTGAAGGGTTAGGCAGAGGTGTACCAATGTACACCCACAGTTCGCCGGTATATTTTAGGTCCCATGTAATAGGGGGCGAGCCTATTGCCATTAACCGGGCACACATCCAAACTCCGAGCTGCTACTGAGAATTTCATAGAAAAACCCAATAACACTTTTTGCTCGACCACAGCAACAACACACAGAACAACAGTTCTATGTGAAATAATGGGATATAAAGCTGAATCAGGTTAGACTGGAAGCCGACACCTATATAGTTAGGGAAAGGCTAGGCAGATAATGTTTAAATGTTGCAGATCATCATCATATCAGCCGCAGAGCGTCCACTGCTAGACATAGGCCTCCAAAGCTTTTCAAAAGAACCGGTTGGAAGCGGCCTGTTTCAGATACCTAACAATTTAAAATGCGGGCAGTGACGCGGCCAACAGCATCATCCTAATAATCCTCTGCATGATAAATGGAGTGACGATAATCATGATTGTCACCTTTTGTTACAGCCGTCATCACTTGTCATTGTATTTCATGATATTACATGATTAGTAATTTTGTTGTAGGTAGGCAGGCTGTTGACTAATTATTATTTCCCTTTTCCTTTTGATTTTGACTATTTTCTCTATCTATACTATACTAATGTCACAAAAGGTAAAGATTGCCTTACGCATTGCTGGACTTTCAACCTTCGGCTTAGCACCGAGAATTTAAATTCCATCAACTGAAATTAAAATGTTCTCTGGTCTAATTACAAAAAAAAGTTTCATGGGGAAATTAATAGAAAATTGTGAATTGATTGACTGATGAGTCGAAATCGAAAACCTTTACTTATACGATAGTTTCAGATACCAGTTTTCGCAACGTTATCAGTCAATGAGTATAAGTAGTACTGCCTCGTTGGCCTAGTGGTCCTAAGTACGACTGCTACGCTAGAGGTTGGATTTGATTCCCAGGTCGAGCAAAAAGTGTTATTGGGTTTTTCTGTGAAATTCTCAGTAGCAGCTCGGAGTTTGGATTTGTGCCCGGTTAATGGCAATAGGCTTGCCCCCTATTAAACGGCACCTAAATATACCGGCGAACTGTGGGTGTACCTACATTGATACGCCTCTGCGTAACCCTTCGGGGAATACACGCGTGAAAGTATATTTCTTAAAGTATAAATTGAAACTTAACAGGTACTAGAAGTAACATTAAAAGTAGATATGACACAAATATTTGTTATTCATAAGTAAAATAATACCATCACGCCTGTATTCCCCGAAGGGTTAGGCAGAGGTGTACCAATGTACACCCACAGTTCGCCGGTATATTTAGGTCCCATTGACCCATGTAATAGGGGGCGAGCCTATTGCCATTAACCGGGCACAAATCCAAACTCCGAGCTGCTACTGAGAATTTCATAGAAAAACCCAATAACACTTTTTGCTCGACCTGGGAATGGAACCCGGGACCGCTTGCACAGCAGCCGCACTTGCGACCATGAGACCAACGGGGCAGTTCCCCGTTCATAAGTATATATACATAAAGGAAAATCTTTAAGAGCCACATTCAACCCTATCTGAATATAATAGGCTATTAGGTGATAAGTAGGTGTGCTGCGTAATAACGTGCGCTAGAGTACACTAGCCACTAGTAGGTGACGGTTGAAGCCCATTGTTTTAATATGTAAGATATACGTTCCCTAGTGTTGTAAACTTGTAATCGTAATCAACTGCCTAGATACTTGTGGGGCGTAGGTGCGTTGTGCGATACGGAAAAGAGGCGCTGTTTCAGAAAAGTTTGCAGATACAGGGTGTGAAAATTAAATAATTTTCTACTAGTTTTTAATATATTGATCTCTGCTGAAACAGCTTTTCTCTCACACATATCATCACGCCTGTATTCCCCAAAGGGTTAGGCAGAGGTGTACCAACGAACACCCACAGTTCGCCGGTATGTTTTAAGTCTCAAGTAATAAGGATATTACCAGGCACAAATTCTAACTCCAAGCTGCTATAGAAATTTTGTAGAAAAATCCAATAACACTTTGCTCGACTTGGGAATCGAACACAAGACCTCCAGCGTAGCAGTCGCGCTTAGGACTGGGCTAACGAGGCAGTTTTACATAAATCCTCTTATTTTATAAACGTTGCTTAAAGCTAAGACATGGTTTTTATTTCGATGGTTTTACCCCACTAATCGGCAAAGGTTAGGCAGACCTTAGGAATGGAGGGAGCTCCATTCCTGTTACTTGCTTCAATGTTTTGCCCCATCCTGCCAATTCTTAAAGAAGCCATCCAAGGCGTCCCACCATCTTCTCCTCGGTGTACCGCGACCCCCTCTGGCAGTTTCAGGGGTCCAGTCTTGCTATATGCAAACCCACTGCTTAGCCGTCATCTGGCAGACAAGGTTAAACGTCAAAAAACGTATAGTTAAGCAGACGTCATAGTACTCATAGTCAATACTTAAATAACTTTAAGCAATGTTTTTGAGTAAGGGGGATAAACGTAACTATAAAGCTTATCAATGAATCGAGCCTAAATGCGGGAACCATGGAAATTTTCATGACTGATTATGCTGATTGGCGCAATTTTCTCAATCACATTGAAAATATTATTATTGTTTTATTCATAGATATTATAATAATGATATTCAATTATTATAATATCTATGAATAAAACAATGAACCGACCGGTCTTTTTGGAAGTCTATGAGGGAGGCCTATGTCCAGCAGTGGATGTCCTGCGGCTGATATGATGATGATGATTAATGATGATGAACCTCCCTGTCGACATTCTACATTCTATATTTAAAGTGAAATGGGCAATACCCATGTGATGTGATAATGTCCTATTATGATATAAGGGAAGTAGGTTAACAGAGTTTCTAATTGGCTACCACTTTAGAAAAGAAGTCAGACGTTGAAGTAGATTTACTTAAAGCTCTTGAGAATACAAGGTCCGGTTGATTCTAGATCTTGAGGGCAAGGACGGCCCCTAACCGCAGAGCCTTGTTGTATTACAAGCATACGTGTTAGTCATAAACGATAGTTACAATTCTTTGAAGGAATGAAAGTTTATAAAGTCCGGTACCATTCGTAATAAGGTTTTTTTACTTTTAAGCTGAACATCTCAGTAACCTTGCTTTTGAATCAGATTTTAGTTGACGTCGCGTAGGTGATGCGCTTGCGCTGCGTATATGCGATTGTAGGGTTTAAAGAAACTAACAAAGTTGTAGTTGAGTGTTGACTGACAACTCGGGTTAGTGTAGCCAGCCAGCGACCTATTTTCTGGAAAATTTGCTATACCGACGAAGCTGGCTTGAGAGCAGATTTTTGAACAGGTGACGGTTAAAAGACGTTCCATTTTACTGTCGTGTTCCCATTGATGTTACGTTTCGTTTTAAGTGAGAACCGTATCGTCAATTTAACACACATAAAAGTGTGTTAAATTGACAATATTGGTAAGTTGTAGGTAGGTACTTGAGTTTATATTGCCTTGTATTTCTTGTTCATTCAATGTAAGCAAGTAAGCAAATACCAAGCGACTTACTTATGCTGACTAACCATTCATTTTGTGGAACAGAAAAATAATGTTTGTAAGAAATGCTTCGAAAGAACTTAATTTATTAATTAATGTAACACAACCGCGTCTCCATGACACAGTATAGAAACGAGTTTAAATACGGGTACTTTACATTAATGTTAGGTTTACTTAGTTTAAACTATCTGGGGCACATGTGGCTCATTATCACAAAACCTTTATATAAATAAATAATTCTATGTAACTACGTATCGCTTAGTTAAATATTCTACACATAGTAAATAAGGCATATGAGGTACATGGAATATTGTGAAACCTGTGTACTGAAAAAATAGGATTTCACAATTAATTTTAATACACAGCAAATAATGAAATACTCGACCTATTAAGATTAAATGAATGGAATGTGATAAAGGAGAAAGAAAACGAACAATGTCATGCATGGAAAGAAAAATTGAAGAAATTCATTGTAAAAATGTTTGGAACAAAAACAAGAGCCAAGAGGATGATGTTATGAAAATATCTTATCGATTTTCGACAAATCGAAAAGAAAAACGATCGATGACAGCCGTATTCGGGCGTTTTTAAGCTTGGTGGGTCCACACGATACAGACTTAACACAGACTTTTATTGAATTTTGTCTGTACAACAAATCAGTACAGACAAATGTCGGTGTACCAGAAAAGTCGGAAGTCTGCGTACATGTCTGTACGATTGTCGGAGCAAAACTCATGATTATTGAATTACTTAATTTATTCATTAAAATCGAAGTCTGAACTGATGAAAAGTCTGCACAGACATTTGGTAAAGACCTCTGAGTAAAATTTTTTACTCAGACCTAATAGTCTGTGCAGATATCTGTACAGACAAAAGTCTGTATCGTGTGGACCCACCATAACTTTAGCATTCGTTCAGACTTTGAGTTGTCAAAAAGTTGTTAATGATACTTTAAGCGGGTAGTTTCATTTTTATGGGAAAGAAAATAGGTACATTCATACCTTGAAAATTCATTCACTTTTGTAACAAACAACAATAGGGAGAAGACAATTTGAAATACAAAACAACTGTATAATATTAACATTTCATGAAAAAGGACATTACAGCAAGCGAGGTGTATAATAACGGGGCATTAGCCTCCTGTCCTCCTGAAAACATGAATAAATGTAAAAGAAATTAGTTAAACAAATGGTTTAGACAACACATTTAAGCCCTGTCCTGTATAACCTCAATAAATTACTTAAGTACATGTAGGTAAGATTTGTTATGTGCATGTAAAATTTAGTTTTATCGCTTTATTTTTCACAGGAACTAATTCTGTTTTGCTTGTTTATTTGTCTGTTTTCTCCGTTTTTTTTTTGTTGTTTTTTTTCTATTGCCTTGTTGGCCTAGTGACCCTAAGCGCGACTGATACGCTAGAGGTCTTGGACTCGATTCCCAGGCCGAGCAGTGTTATTGGGTTTTTCTACGAAATTTTCAGTAGCAGCTCGGAGTTAGGATTTGTGCACGGTTGATGGGACCTAAAATATACCGGCGAAATGTGGGTGTACATTGGTACACCTCTGCCTAAATTTTCGGGGAATAGGGGTGATGGTATGTATGTTTATTGTGGTAACTATAATCGCTAGTTTCTGTAGTTATTAGATGTTTATTACCCGATAATTGTCCCCGCGCTTTTAATTTTTGTTTTAGTGATGTAAACTACCTGGGTACCGTGCCGACTAGTTTATAAAAGCATTTGAAAGCTATGCGTTTTTTTTTACAAAAACTGTTACAAAGGACTTTAAGTTGTGATTCAACAAATTAGGTGCTTTAGTACTAGACCCGGACTTAAAGACTAACATATTGCAAGTACCTAGGTAGGTTGGTACTTTGGTAGATATAGGTAAATAGGTACCTACTTGGAAACTGACTAAAGGTAAATTTGCATAAGCAGAGCGAAACATGATAATATCTAGATTAGCGGACAGGATTATGACCAATTACGACGTACCAATGTGATAGCAAATCTATTATATCAATAGGTAAATTGGTCCTACCTTTATCACACACAACCAAATTCAAACCTACTTTCTTATATGCTGCGAAAGTATGCTCAAAGTCGTTACGTTAGCAATCTTATAATACCTAATTAATTATTAAATTTTATTTATTTACAGTTTTTTTTTTAATCAATATTTTAGTTAAAAATTTCAATCTTCATCGTTATTATTGTTTGCGTAACCTTATGTCCAATATTTTCGTAGTGTCTAATTTAATAATAACAAACTGTCAATTATAATTCTGGGTAAGTTCACGCTATCGTAGACTTTGTCTTTGTCACCTCTGACCTAGACTAGAGAGTCAAAGGCTTACCCATTATGAATAAAAAAAAAAGTATCAAAACAAAATAAAATCGACAAAGTATTAATAAATAAAGCTTACCAAATCAATGAAGATGCCAACTTCCAATTTGTTACTGGTCAGTAAGATAGTACGGGCAGCCGCCGGCGCGGCGTGCTGTACTCATGATCTTCATTAATGGACACAAAGCTTATACAACAATGCGGAGAGCCTCATTTGTCACACCGCTTGCTTCGTCTTCCATTATCCAGTCCCGCCGGACCGAGGAGCTTTCATCTCGCCTCTGACTGATGACCTGATGGACATTTGAACGATTATCGGCTGATCCCTTTGTCAGTCAAAAGGTTTAGTAATTCTCATGTGTAACAATGAGGCGGCAGATCAAAGTGTTACTAGGATAACAATTCTGGTTAAACTTTTGGTTTTATACTGGCATGCTGGTTAGATTTTTGATAAATTGAGGCATTTTAGCTTTTTGAGACTATGTATTGTTTTTATGCTGTCTACGTAAGCTTCGAAATACTTGGAATTTACGTTTGTGCTTGTAGTTTTGAATAATAAAATAAATTTGGAATACTAAGTCCGACTGCGATACCAACGTTCATCAAAAAGTTAGAAACACGACTTCATTAGTAGATTGATTTGGTATGGTATAAATTATAAACCGTCAAAATATAATAATAGGTATTAGACTTTAGAGAGAATATTTCGTAGGCTCGTACGAATAAATTTTAATGGCGTGTGACATTGCTTCCGTAATCGGGTCAAATGAAGGCACCATTCATCCTTTCGCGTCCTAATTTATCAATGATATCTGAATTCGTCTAGGAGTTCCTCAATAGACTTCAGAATTAGGTCTTCTATCAAGGTGCAGAACATCGGCATTGTTTCAGTTCATCGACCTAACGTTTCTGTAACTTTAATTGTTCGCGTTTGCGTGATGCAACGCCAGTTATTGTATGACGTCAAACAATGCATGGAATCTTACTTACAGCTGATGTTTACCAGTAAATGTTGCTAATGTATTAATTTATACGACAGTTCGCATGAAAATGTAACTTTCTGAGAACGTAGCCACTTAACTTTTAAAACAAACATGTTCGTGGAGTACCTACCTAAATATGGAAACAGCCGTGTGACTGACTAGGTATAAGAATAAAAATACCCCTGTCTTTATTTCCATATTGTTGATTTCAAAACCTTATTAGGTACCTACCTATAACTACATAACAATGCAGATATTGTTTAACAAATTATTTTAGTGTAGATACTTACTAAAAACGCGACAGATAAGTAGTATTTTATGTCATTATTTAATTGTGTTATAGTTAGATTGAAAATCCTAAGATCATTTTCCTTTTTGCTGCATTATCTGCTATAACTAAACAAAAGACATAAAAGAATTATGACCTGGGAGTCCAGCGCTTGACACGCCTAAAATACCAAAATTGAACAAAAAATATTTTCAATTTACAAGCAAAACGATCAGGGGGGCAATTTTACTAACTTTTAGGAACGATCGCCATTTTAATCTCACCAAGATGAAACTGCGGCTACATTTTAAACATTTTTATTCAGTACAATTGGCCTTTACACGTAGCTACCTAAGAATGTGTTCACATACTTACAAAGTAGCCCTATAATACTAAATTTAAAACGGCACATGCAGAGCAACGACCAGTGTTTATTGCTTGGAGCGGAAGCTCCTTTGACCCTTTGTTTATCAGCAGCGGAGCGGCGCGGGCGCAACCAAGCCGGATATGCAGTGTTGCTGACGGAAACGCGACGTCAGCGTGCATCAATAGCTGCACTTGCAGGGCCTTATGCATATAGGGCTGCTACACTACTCATAAGTATGAAATTTTAAAGGGTACCTACTATTCCAAAGGGGACAAGAAGGAACATGAATGGGTTTTAATCAGTAAAAGTCTAACACTCGCTACCGACTCGCCCAGGGCGGGAGAAGTCATTTGATGAATTCCCACACGAAAAAATAAAAACCTTTTAGGTACTTTTGGAATTTCCTTTGCTTTCCAAATGATTTATGTCAAGGGGAGGGTATCATGGAAAATAAGTATAAGAAACAGGTGGGGCAACCACAAAAGCCAGAAAAAAAGGGACGGAGTGAGAATACAATCTTCGCATCGACTGATGAGAACAATGGGGAACATCGTTAGATAGTTAGACGATAACAATTTCAATGAAAGATTACCATTTAATCTAAAAAGTATAAATTATAAATAAAAAATATAAATAATAAAATATCTGTCCTTCATGTAGTAGGTACCACAGAGCGGATAATAAACGTGTGTTTTCCCCACGATGATAAAAAATAAATAAACTTAATGAGCCAGCATTATATAGGTGTAGATTGAAATGATAGTACTTATCGATTTGCTATTACGCAGCTACAAGTTTTAATTTAAACTTCTAAGGTTCTTCAGAAAGATCGGGTGCGGAGTACCTACTCATAACCGGCGTGCTTGTATGAACGTGGATGAGGCGAAAAGAGTATGTAAGGATCGTAACAGGAGGCGTTCTGTGGTTCTGCCTGCACCCATGGGAAAAAGGTGTGAGTTTATGTATGCAAACTTTTCTTATGATCGCTTTATTGCTTTAACACTCAGTTAATAATTTACTGCTTATTATTCTTAGACCATATCTATTAACTGAACTGGTTAGACGCGCTGCCTGTTCATTGCGCGGAGAAGTGCAAACATTAACATTTTCAATCGTAATATAATAACAGCTTATGCCAGCGTCTTACCATGACGGACGCAAACGAAGTCGCGGATGAGTAAAACTGTAACAATAAAAGTGACCATTGAATAGGATTTTCTTTACAGTTCACAGGTGTTCTAATTTATTAGCGCGGTTTCTTAATTATTTTAAGTGTAGCAGCCAGCTCCCTGCGAAAGTCCTGTCAACATTCGTCCAGCCATTTGGGAGATTAGCCCTAAGAAACAAATAGAAAGCCTAAAATTAAAAAAGGGGATTGGTAAGTACTGTGTTTGCATTCAGTAAAAAGCTGTTATTTTGACAATGCAAACAGACACTTTAATTTCATCTAGGCATAGATTCTTTGCCTGAGCGGCCGATTTTCGACAGATTTCTTCGTTGGCGAGAAGAAACTGCCAAAAATCGGCCCGATTATCGGTCGTGTGCGCTTACACTTCTTCGCTTCTTTCTGTTCCAATGGACTGGCAGCCTTGCGTTGTGCGATGTTGCTAGCTGTTACTTGACAGGAAGGTGACAGCCCTGGGTCGCTAGTGTTGTGTTATTGTCAACGCGCAGTTAGTCACGACCCAAATATCAAGCGATACTAACAACGCTAACAGTGCACTTCTCGACTTGACGACTGCAGTAACTGCTAAGTACATATAACACGTGTTTTAAGGCCTATTCAGACCTAAGCGGTATTCGCTGCCGCTGTGGGTAGAGGTACATACCGCGCGGGTTTCGCTCAGGTATTTAGTATCAAGTACCGCGGCTAGCGCGACCTGAGCGATATTCGCTGCCGCTGTGGGTAGAGGTACATACCGCGCGGGTTTCGCTCAGTTATTTAGTATCAAGTACCGCGGCTAGAGCGACCTGAGCGATATTCGCTGCCGCTGTGGGTAGAGGTACATACCACGCGGGTTACGAACGGTAGCGAATACCGCTTAGGTGTGAACAGTAATATTACCGCATACCCACTGGGTTTTCTCTGCCGCAGGCGGCAGCGAATACCGCTTAGGTGTGAACAGTAATATTACCGCATACCCACTGGGTTTTCTCTGCCGCAGGCGGCAGCGAATACCGCTTAGGTCTGAATAGGCCTTTAAACAGAATCTTACTTCGAGCAGCCAACTCAACAATTTAAGATTAGATACAATTAAATTCAGAATTTACTTTTATTTTATTTTTTAAATTGGCTTTTTTATTTTCTCCTTTAAGTTGTCGCCAACTGCCTATGTAAAAACATCTGGGGAAGTCGAATTTAAAACCACTTGCATGCATGACATTGTTATGGTACCATCGACCTGGAACACGGAGGGTGGGCACTGAACTCCAAAACGAAATATCATTCTGCAGGTCATCCAACACGTAATTGGAAAAGGATAATAGGTAGGTGTGCCTACAAATATTATTTCCTCATATCAACTGCGTTGAACTTTTTTGGTTTTCCCAGGAACAGCAAATGACAAATTCAGGACTCAGACTTTCCCGATTGTTGGTCAGACTGTGACGTAGGTATGTAGGTATTACGAATTCCAAAATGTAACAACTATAGTGCAACTCTAGATAGAATTGCACTTATGTGCAAATCTGCTCGTATGTACGTAAAATTATAAAGATCTAACGAAATAGGTTACTATTTGTTTTATAATTTACGCGATTGTGATTTTTACGGGCAACAGACAAACAGTTTTGAAGTCTATGTCCACTTAATATCGTCTGCAATTAGTATTTCTGGAGTATCTTGCCCATTCTTTTCCATACGAAACTACCTTTTGGAAGGTTCAAGTAGTTTTCTTTTCTTCTAGTGTATAACATTCAAAAGTGCCTTTTAATGGCATACTTGAATAAATGAATGATTTTAACTTTGAATTCTGCATGTTTATCCTGGCTACAGCATGAACCTTCTCACAAGTCCATTGAAATAATAATTATGGTTACATTCAATATTTATAGTAACTAGTCAGTATTTATAATTACATCTGGGTTATTAGCAAATTCCTAACATTGTGTATCCGATCAGGAAATAACTGTTTAGGTCTTTTAGCGTTAACTATCTCAAGCCACGCACATCAAACTCGCCCAATATGTTTTATAGTTCTTCATCTTTATTACCAAAGAATAAGGATTATGTTCAATTTAGAAAATATGACAGTTTGCGATAGCTTTATGCTCTGACGTCTGTACCTACGTGTGATTTATGGATGCAGGTTATATTAGTGAACGGACAGTCAGATCATTGTTATTTTAGCATTGCAAAAAAATTGAGGAATGAATCCTCAATTTTTTTGCAATGCAGAGGAGTGCGTCGTTAGAAAATATGCGTAGGTAGTTCATAATTTCAATATTGTGCTCTTTTTCAGGAATCCGGTATAAAAGGCACCTTACTCATTTACATTTAAGCGAAACGGCTAGTTTTTGCAGAATTATACGTTTCGTTTTCGTTTTTATTCGCCAGACCCTTGTCATAGGTTTTAATTACAACCGTCTCACTCTAACGTTAGTGTGACTTTTATAACTTTACTGATACCTGAAAAAGTGTCCAAAATAAAAGTTTGCAAATACGCGTACCTGCTAAATACGTAATATTAGCTCTTCCATTAAAACTTAAAGTTCCCACCATGCTTAGTTACCAATCTAAGAATCGGTCAGTTTCAGTTCCATTCTGCTGCTGAGCCAAGCAAGCAAGACAGTTTGCTTAATTCCCTATCGCATGTAGATACTACTACAGCTTATCAAGCGTACGTTACACTATCCTGATGTTTACAACATTCCATGAATGTCTGAGCCCACCTGTGGGACTAACCACCCACGACTGAGGTGAACAAACATAGTCTCAACACTAAATTACTGGCGGTATTTGTACTCAACTGCTTTATTTACTTGTCTAACAGTGCTACATGGTTACATGTTTGTTTTTCTAATATATTATGATTTTAAATAAGTAGAAGCTTCTGTTCGTTTGAAAAATAGCATAACGAGCATTGGCCCGGACGCCAATTTGCGAGTCAGTTCAGTTCAAAACTCTAAACTAGTCGAAAGTATTTTGAACTAAAAAAAACTGGCAAAATTTAAGTAGTTTTGACTGAACAGGTTGGTCAAAAGCAGTTTTGACTGAACGGGTTGGTGACAAGTACCTACTGCAAAATTACGGTTCAAAGTTATTTTAACAGACGCTTTTAGCAAAACGCAAACGCAAAACTACTTGTAACCGTTAGCGCATCAGTCAACATTACTTTCAACTGGTTAGATAATGTAAATAATAGTATTTAAATCTTAAAATCGTTAAAAAAAAAATCGTCGTATTAAAATCGTTTATTACGAAAGTTTGGTTACAATCAATACAAAGAAGAATTTTGAAGTACACATTAAAATAAACTCGAAAGCTTAAAGGCCTATTCAAACCTGCTGTGCGATTCTCTAAAATGCAAGCTCGAAAACGAGTCCCACTTCGATAACGAACCAACTTGTCATTGGTGTATATTCGTTCGCCGTGGTGACGTCACCACGGCGAAGCCAATGACAAGTTGGTTTGTTATCGAAGTGGGACTCGTTTTCGAGCTTGCATTTTACAGAATCGCACAGCAGAGCGATATTCGCTGCCGCTGTGGGTAGAGGTACATACCGCGCGGATTTCGCTCAGGTATTTAGTATCAAGTACCGCGGCTAGAGCGACCTGAGCGATATTCGCTGCCGCTGTGGGTAGAGGTACATACCACGCGGGTTACGAACGGTAGCGAATACCGCTTAGGTCTGAACAGTAATATTACCGCATACCCACTGGGTTTTCTCTGCCGCAGACGGTAGCGAATACCGCTTAGGTCTGAATAGGCCTTTAGGACGCATCGCTGTCAGTATCACTTGCATCATAATTGATGTCTACCTCAGATGATGCACTACCACTGTCACTGTCATCTTGCCTCGTAGACATGCTCATCTCGCTCTCATACATTTCTCGTACTCTCTGCTGTTCCCCTAGTTTTTCACGAATAACATCTACCTCGTTCATTTCTCTCTTCCAGTCGCTTACCGTTATAGGCTTTATTGCATTCTCTGTTAATTTCATAATTTCTGTATTAATCGCTGTTACATTTTCAGTAACATTTTGTTTTATCAGATTCCAGATGCTGGAAGATGGAGATTGCCAGATGAGTCGGAGGACTTCGTGACCATGGCTTTTCAACACTTCGTCAATTTCGTATTGTGGGGTTGGATTTGAACTTTTAATGAAATTATACAGTTTTGGTTTGGTCATTTTTTCATTAAAAGTAATTTGATGATTGGTTTTAATAAAAATGATTATTTTTCCAATTAAGTACGGAGTATTTTATTCAGGTTATTTATTTTGACTTTCTAGATATACTATAATGTTTAGACTAGGCCATACCAGTTTATCCTAGAGTGTACGTATTTATATCAGGATCAACTAGTTTGGCCTAGGCTAAACTGGTTTATCCTATCGGGTTTAGGACAAACTAGTTTAGCCTAGGCCAAACTAGTTTGTCCTGAAATCGGGTTTGGCCGGTAACATATACCTACATAAATTCACGTTTTTTTCTAAGTATGTGCTGGCGTTCTGTGGTTTCTGCCTACCCCCATGGGAAAAAGGCGTGACTTTATATATGTAATGTCACATAACTCCTAACATAAACACACAAGAATATAAACGTACCCAGCAGCCGTGTATCACGTGAGATGGCATTTAGTTGAGCTGGCCGGTGATAATTACGCCGCCACGAGTGCACGACATAGGGCAACCAATTAGCCGTCCCACCGCCATTCACTGTGTTCAGTGCCGGCCCATTCATAGCTCCCGCGAGAATCATTCATCCCTGTCATGACACTCGGCTAGTCTTTGTGCGACCAGTACCGCGACGACAGATAGAAAATTATTAGACAGACTATGGTTACATAGGTACCTTCTTAGTTTACAGATGAATATCTCTTCAACGTGACTATTCCTTGGGTCTTCCTCCCATTGAATATGTTTATCTAGGGTTTACCAGTTGACGCTAGAGGACGTATCTACAAGTACTTATGAAGCAAAACTTACTCTCATTGAAAAAGACATTGGATGTGTCTCAATCAAATCAAGTCAAAAACTTTTATTTGCGTAAGTAAATAAGATACAGAACGATCTTAAAGATAAAGTATATGAATCTCTTATTCTGCCATTAATTTCGGCGTGCAATAAAGGGGTGGGGGATGCATAAAGGGAACAAGTCTTCAACAAGATCTGAGGAGTTTAAAATAATAGTAGCTCTTTATCAATGATTCAATGCCGAATTCAGCCGGCAGCTTGTGAGCTTGCTCTTCAAAATAATCGCAGCATTGTACTCGAGGATACCATACGAAGACAAAGTGAATTGTTATTGCAAGTCTTTATCTCAGAGTCACATTTCCGCGTGGTCCGTCTCAAGGCGCTCTTGTTCTCAAGCGAAGGGCCAACAGAAGGTCAGTACCTAAGTAAATGTACAAAGCATTTTATACAATCGCAAATGAAGAAAAATAAAAATTCTCTAACAACGAAAAGTATCTATATTTACGAACAAGATTAACTTAGCTGGGTATTACGAATAGCCGTCCAATAATTTGGATTTTCTTCGTTTCTGGATGAGCTTTTAGCAAAGATACGAATAGGAGTAAATGATATAGGAAGCTGTTCCTTAGGTCAACGTTTTTAAGCGTACAGTCATTTGGGTTTTTGTTTTTGGTATGCATTACCAAAATTATAAATAGTTTAACCAGTGCAGCTAAATGTTTTGTGGCAGTTTCAGACTATTATGGTGACGGCTTGTAACAAAGTATTAGAGCATTTCTGCTGCAAATAAAGAACAGATAACTGAGTATATCTGAATATCGATATGTAGTATCTGAAAGAGTAGGTAAGATGAACATCTAATCGGTTAGCAATTGGCGGAAAAGGACACACTATATCTACAAAACATGCATTACGACCTGACACGTCGCATCACAAGTCGCAAAGCGCCGTTTTTGTCGAATCTATTAGAAATACAAACTCCGACATAATTGGCCTGTAAATTGTAATCTTAGCTTAATAGGAAGCTTGCCAAAGAAAAAAAGTGAACAGTGTTATTGGGTTTTTGTATGATATTCTCAGTAGCAGCTCGTAGTTAGGATTGAATTATGGCCGTTTAATGGCAATAGGCACGCCCTCTATTACATGGGACCTAAAACATACCGGCGAACTGAGGGTGTGAGGGTGTGTACACTGTACACCTTTGCCCTACCCTTTGGGTAATACAGGCATGATGGTATGTACTAATGTGTAGAAAGCTTGCAATCTAAAGAATTGACGAACAGAAAATATTGTTTAAATGTACAAGCAGAACTGTGTAAACAAAGTGATCAAAGAATGGCATTTAAGTCTACAATGTTACAGCTGTTGCTAAATTGACGGGCTGATTCAACTGTAGCAAATTTATTATGACTTAGTTCTTCCACATTTAATTGAAGCTTCCTCCGACTGATTAATGTGCAATGTATGGTGACTCGGTGCAGTGTTGATGAAATCTTGTTTGCTATTTCAGTGACTCTTTCAGTTGATCAATATTTTTTGGCTATTTGTGTATCGACGTGTTTAATAAGAACGTTATTCATCAGTTGGCACGTTGACAGTTGAGTTTTGGCAAATAGCTGGTCACTTTTCTTTAGGTTCGGCAGAAGAAGCCATATATTTAACATGTCTGAGGATAATTAACAAAAGCAAACATTAATTCCAAGGGGCACAATAAGTTATACCAAGCCTCGATCTATTAGCAAGGTATGTATAAACAACTTATGCAAAAGTTTGCAATGCTGCAGAAATAGTGGCAGGATATAAGCCATCAGCTGTGAGCTCATTTCCTCAGTTGATTCTGACTACCTCAGGAAACGATAAGCATTTTATATTATGCGGCAACTTTAATTAAAATATAATTTATTGCATCCCACTAGAACACATGGGAACTTATCAAATCACACAGTAATATCGAATTGGGTAAGGGCCCAATTCAGAAATTATTGAGTATATTCCCAGAATTGTCTTTGTTTAAAACAATTAATCATGCCGCTCTTTTAAGGCAGCATGTTTATAAAAATAAATGGTCTGATGATAACCCTATAAGACATGTCATTGGCGCCAGTAAGTACATACAACGTCATAGACAATATTATAGCTTTAAAATTCCATTGGAGTTACTCAACGAACGTGAGTATAAAGCAAGTTATTATGGACATACACAGTACAGACAAGTCAGCTGTGTTTTTTTAGTTAGAGAGGATATTGCGATGTTAGTATGTATCTTGGTGGTGAGTACACGATTATTTTAATAACCATTTCTGTTCCACTTACGTACCTACTTAGGTATCTGCTACGTAGGGACATTTACCAGATATCCAGCTTATTTTAGGAAACCTACGCCTAATGTATAAAAATAGTGATAATGATAAATAGAGACACACTATACAATAACAGTGGACCGGGTGGGTACCTACTTAGATAGAGATTTGGATACGGATATCCAGATGCAGCAGAACATCATTATTTCTGTACCTAATGATTGGCAATGTTGCATTATTTTGGGCCACCAAATACAATAGGTACGTACATGAGGTAAGTACAAGGTTTGTTTGTTCTTATTCACAGTGAAAGCGACTTGCGGCGTGCGCTTGCAACACCAGCGTTAGCACGGAAGCAATACCGACCGACTTATTCGTTGCTTGCCAAATGCTCACTTCGATTAAAGTACCCAGGAACGTACCCAGATTACGTCACCGTTGGCTGGATGGCGCCATTCGTTCCAATTTAGCATCTGAGTGCTTGTATGAAATGCTTCTTATTTTGATCAAGAGGCCAACGGCCAATGACTCTTAATTTAGATGTCTAATCATATTAAAGACTAGCAGCTTCTGTCCACGATTTTGTCCGTTTGGTTCTTTTTAATCCACGGTAAGTTCGGTCTGGTTCCGTATGGTTACTGATGCACTCCCGTGGTTTACTATTCCTCATGAATCTGGCTATCCCATGCAAAAGGCTTTTTACAATCCCAATCCGATTCCGCGTTTAAATAAACCAACTCTTCAGCTTTATTAAGTATATTAGTAAAGATTTAGTCTGGAAGTCTCTGTGAGTAGCTAACATGAGATCATTTATAAATAAGTCTGGCTTTGGTATATCTAACGGGGAACCCCTCACTAGAGCCACCACTTAGCATTTCTTGGCTGTAAAGTACCTGATTTAAAATGCCTATAAGTATGTCAAAGTTGATCCCTGAATTCCGTTCTTCATGGATATAATCCAAAAAATTTCAGTTTTTGCGAAAATGCGTCGTATTTTAGGCGCCCAAATGGTAAGATTTAAATAGATCGCCCTGACCAATGTGAAGTTTGTACGACCCAATTCAAAGCCGCGTTCTATTCTTATTCGGATGACTTCGGCCACAAAATAAATATAAAATGGATAAATGCTATCATAAAATGAATGAAACGACCATTGTCAACACAACAGCTGGTTAACCAAGTTTGATATCAGTTACACCTACATCCGCGTTTGGCCTGTCTGTTGAAGATAGCGTGATGTACAGACACCAGCACATCAAGTTACTACAATCTGTCAAATTTCTTTAATTGATTTTCAACTTTATCGCTGTAAATTATGGTTGAAAGTTGATTGCGAAAATTTGACAGTTTCGGGTAGCTTGACATGACTATTATTGTTTTTATTGAGAAACATATAGAAGAAAATACAAAAAACATTGAGTTTGTCGAGAATATAACATTGTCTTGCGTTCCCAAACGCATTGGAGATAGAAGACAACTCAGTAATGTTAATGAAGTTAGCGGGTCGTGACTAGTAATATGTCGGGTCGGGTTCATAAGCGGCTGGACTTGGTACATCCCTTGTTGGTACGTGTCTGTGAATCAGCGCGTGACTGCCCCGGCCTGCGTGTGCGCAGAACACTACACATTGTTCCAACTAAAATACAATAGCTGATGTCATACAATAACGTGATGCGTTTTAAGGGCATACAGACATCATATAGGAACCTTTATTGTTTTCTTTAAGAAATCATGTAGCTGTGCTAATGTAGATAATAATAACAGGTAGGTACCTACCATAGTACCTAGAGTCTGCTATTATAACTATATAAAATAACAGTAAAAACTAAGGGACGCGTTCTCCAACGAGACATCTCTGGAATGTACAACACTCTAAGATATTTAAAGAATACATAAGAGAAGAGGGAATAACTAATAACAAACTTAAGCATAAAGGAATTGATGTGATCAAACCATAATATAACAACTGGAAAGGTGGAACTGCATGTAGGAAGGGAAGTGCTAGCTGATACGATTTTGGCGCAAAGTTTGGATGTTCTAACTATAGCACAGAAATTGATGCAAAATACAGAACAAAAATAGCAACATGGAAAAGGCTAAAAATAACTATTCGTAACAAGAGTTTCCCAATCCACATGGATGCTAATACCTACCAAATAGGTACTGAATACTTCTAGAACAATGAAAATGATTAAATACCACATGACCACAGCGGACTTTACCATTACGTGCAAGTAATGTATGACATGTAGCTAATGGAACTTGTATGTATTCATTCGATAGCGCGGTGGCGCGGTTATCGAGTGACCCACTGTGACTCGCCGATAGCTGCAGAATGCAAACATACCCTCCCAACAATAGTCTCATATAACATGACATAGATAAACCGCCCAGTATTACTTGGCCGGTGGCGAAATATGGAACTAATTTTAAATGAACTAAATTTGACGTGAGTATTTGTAAAGGCGCCCCCGCTGTGGACGCTAGTCGTCGATTTCGTGGTTGCTTAACTAGCGAAGAGGCCTTCAAACGTGACGCCGCACTGTATAATAAGTAGGGGCTTTATTATACGTCCGTTGTGATACGTGGCGACTAGCGACATCTACCGTTCGTACATGTAGACAGTAACCTTTCACTGCCTTTCCCTATGATGCTATGAATACTGCTAAGCTACCAATGGTCATATCTGTTTATGACTTTGATGATACGATCTACCTACCTAATATCAAACATCCTTTGACACTGGTAGGCACACGAAGTACCATAGCATCATCAGCTACCAACAGTATGGAGGTACAGTACCCGGGCAATATGACACATGGAGCTTTAGAAAGAGACTGTTTAAGTGTTAGAGCTGACGGTTTACGCTTTACAGACCCGAACTTTTCCTCGAAATGCTATGCCATGCCAACACAACATGCTTTCAACTTGCCGACGACGACGGTTGAATATTTTTACCAAAGGATGAGTTCAATAAATTAGGAAACAAAAGAGTGTACTTACTTATTATTTAATATTGTTAGGATGTCAGGACTCAGGTACAAAAATATGGGCCTTGAGCTTCACATTTTACGAGCATGCTGCGGTCACAGGTACGCCACCACCTGCCATGTTCATACGGGTTTGGCTGCCAAACTGGCGCTGCAGGGATCAAACATATAAACGTTAGCGCCGTTTCACGTCAATCTCATAGCCTTCATAATAATCACACTGTTTTGTTTTGATAACGAAGTATGTGCCTGAATTATCGCAACCTCGATTCGGTTCTTTCCTGAGAATAATAATATTTACAATCTAGATTGGAATTGCCAAGTTGCAAAAACAAAAATATTACGGGAAAGTGCAAACCACAAACAATTTCCCCCTCATCTGTGACCTAGCCGTAATCTCATCTCAGCGACAATCAATGTCAAAACTGACTGAGATTAGACTGCGATCATTCATAAAAGTTCGTAGAATTGGCCTTCTGATGGCCAATTCTACTAATTGTAAGTGCCTCCTTTGAAAGATCCTTCTAATTTTGAGTGACACGTCCATCTAGCGTGGATGCGTAGATGCCATTTCAATTCTACACGGGTTAGCCTTGTAGGATTGTTACAAATCTTTCCTGCCGCACCCACTTGTTTTACTTTCATATATCACATAAACAAGCACTTCACTTTAAGTGGGTGTGTTGATAGCATCATCTTAACATCGTTGATTAGATTGTCAGCGTTGACAAGTATCACTCACTCCTTCTATTATAACACTCGTCCTGTGTCCTCTTGTACTATTCCAGTACTTCAATTGCTTGCTTGTTACAAAGGCAATCATTTTAAAATAAAGTATATTAGCTTCTCATCTCATCAGTCTAGCCCTTGCCCGGCTACGTTGGATTGGGCTTACAGTTTAACAGGATGCACCTGAACACCGTGTTTTACATGGAGTGACTGCTTATCTGACCTAAAACCCAGTAACTGAGCAAAAGAATAACCCCTACAGAGAATTTTCCTAATTGAAAACACTTTGCCGTATCCTCGGTGCCTAAAACCCAGTCGTGCTGCGATCGCGAGAACATCGGGGCAGTTTAACGTATTTTATTTTTTAATGTATATTCTAAACATACCTACTAGTATTTTTTAATAAATATGTTGATAGAAACAGTTTATAGATAGACGCAGTTTATGCACCTGGTGTTGAAAATACCTGAAAACGAATATGTTTCTGGTATTAATAGAAATAAGGAGTCATTGCTTAGCCAATTCTCATACGCAGGTCTTATAATGCTTATAACATTTATATATTGTTGCGCCTTGATTGCAATTAATGATAGTATCTGTGGCACCTACACAGGTCATACAAGTCGTGGGACACATTTAGTATAAGGTGGAGATCAAACTGGAGTAACCGACATACTAGATTTTTATTTCACGTCATTTGGCGTAATGTAACTAGACCGGTGGCCTCATTCAGGTCAGGGCAACATGAGGTCAATTGCTCTGTCCTAAATACAGTTCTTTTGTTCTATTTAACTGCCGCCGCTGATGCTAACGTTAATTCAATGGAAAACGAAATTGATTTTGATTAGATTTAACAAGGTTAATTTGCTTTATTATCAGAAAATCAATTTAGTGCGTAGGTATACAACATTTTTATGATAATCAAAAACAACAGATAAAATACAAATGCTCAGAGACTTTTGGAAAGGTACCTACCGTACCTATTTCTATGCATGAGCTCATGAGAAAATGTTTTGTAAATAAAGCTCAGTATGGAGTAACGAAAGGCGCAGTACGTACACAATGAGAGTGGGTCGCGACTCAAGTCGCGACATAAGGCGGTTAGGCCAAGGAAGGAGTGCCTATGACTCACGCCGGTGGCGCCCACGCCTTTTAAACTTAAATTCTACAAGACAGATGGAGCCATCAACTTTCAGACTATTGCTACAATTTTTCAATTGGTTGTGAGGATTTGAATTTAGCTTTCTAATGAACAATTTTACTTTAAAAAAGATGTGATTGTGTAAAGCTTGCTACTTAGGTACTAAATAATTAGTTTTAGCTACAAATGGATTTTTCCAATTTACTTAGTATGTGGGCGTTACCGTTTTGTATTGTGTAGGTGGGGTTTATGAACATAACATTTATACTTACATAAACAAGTGATGGCCACAGCTATAGGCAATTTCCTCAGCTGTGTAAGTGACTGCTCACAAACTAGTATTTTCTTATAACTTGCAAAGCGAGTTATGATTGCAAGTTATGGCGATGTCACGCTAATTCATACTCGCCCCAACAAGTCATCCTCATAAACCGTGTGTATTAGTTTCCTTTCTTAATTCAAAGACGGTTATGGTTGCGCCGGCGCCGGCGATTCGCTATGCGCCCACATCTTCTCTATAATTGTAAGCCAAGACCAAGTGAACGAACGGGAACCTTGCCTGACGACTGTCTGTGACCAAAAATATAATGAAATATTGGTTTTAACTGGATTCATCGATTAATGAAATAAAATACATGTCTTTGTTATTTAAATGAAACATTAAGGCTCAAGGTACAACCAATCTAAACTGATAAACGTTTTGATTACCTATACCTAATGAGTGGTCGTGTTTTGTTAGCACTTTTTAAAAATAATTAAGTACCTATGTATTAACATTAGTAAATGCGCCGTGATAAAAGTTTTTTACTGGATTCTGTTAAATAGCGAGGTACAGCATGCTGGTAAACAGGAAAACAGCATTTATATAAACTTGCAGATTCAAAAAAGGGCTTTGTTTAAAATACTAATTCAGGTTATACGCGCGAGAGGGCGGGCCGGCGCAAGCGGCTCGGTGCATGCGCCCGGCACGTGATCGCCAGCGCAGCAGCCTTGCAAGGACGCGTTGCGTCTATGCACAGGCAACTATCGTTAATTAATTCCACCTTCACGCTGACTCACTCGCTAGTTATATACGTTGAAAATCTTTGCAGATGAAATAACCATATAAACAGCAACATTTGTGTTTTAGTGAATGGGAAATATTTTCGTGGAATATCCTTTCTGTAATGCGACCCTGGATTCCACAAAGAAGTTTGAATTCTGCGAAACACGCCTGAGCGAAGACTGGGTTTCCCCAACTGAACTTATGGAGACTTCCTGAGGCTAGATTTTTGGGACAATACGAACACTTTGTTTTTAGGTTTAATGTTTTTAAAGTCTTTGAGAAAGATTATACTATATTCTTTTGAATAAAATGTATTTATAAGACTAATAAGTGCCTACAACATAACGAGGCCGGCCAGACGATAACGTTTTCCTGGTCAAAGCTCAAAAGGAATCGAACACGTACATTACTGTATGTATGGTGCTTCTGCGAAACGTTGACTCAACTAGTTAGGTATGGACCGATTGCTATGCAACTCTAGTTACAAAACCTTTTTGGTATTCAGTATACTGCTTAATGTTATTATTTCGAAGAACGCACGGCTGTGTTACGTTATTTTTATGACTGGTTTGAAAACTTACATTTTGTAATATATTAGCTTCACCAGTGACCGCTTTGATCCTAACAGAAGGCCAAAAAATTTGGAGTCATCTTCAAAAATGTCCACTATTGATCAGCATCATTTTTTCCCTGAACTGCAAATATTATTATTTTTTATTAAAACAAAAATCAACAATGTACGAACTTTCAACAGGCTTTCAAATTTCGATATTTTTAATCGGAAAAAATGGCTAATGTAATTTGGCTTGTTGCCATGTTTTATAATTTTTAACATCCAATATTGCGAAAAAGTTATTAGAAGTATAAAGTAGGTACCTACTTAGTACAAAACTTTAAGAAAACGGCTTAGTAATGAGAGATCTCCAGACAAAGCGAAACATAATATAAATAAATAATATTCTATTTCAACTTAAAAATGAGTTGGGACTTACTAAAAAAACATCAGTTACCGACTTTATACACACACCCTAACTTCTCATTAATGAGTTTGCCGTTGATAAAGTACCTATTTAGTTCATAAACATGAAAAAATATCGATAAGTTATCAGCGCAACCCTAAAAATAAAACTTTAGTCATTGATAACAACTGTTGATTACACGTTCATTTTTTGTGATATAACTGGAAAGTGCGATAAAGTTCGAGTTGTTGCCATTCTATTTTCAAAATATGCGTAATAATCCCGTGGTTGGCTGTGCTAGTTAGGTAGAGAACGTAAAAGTTCGGCTTTGCAGGTGCACAGCGTTGTCTCTGACTAATCTCTTTCTAAAACCTGATATGCCATATCAACGGCCACGTACTAAAGGTCGCAAGACGACCTTGTTTATTAGTAACTTGAAATTACAAACGTAAAGTTTCCGTTCGGAAATCTGGAAAATCCCGAAACAAACGTACCTTAGTAAAGAAACGGTAAGTTCCCCGACAGTAACGACCGAGTCAGTCATCAAGTAGTATACAAGAACCAGACTAAAAACATTAAAAAATATTCCGAACAACAAAAATAACATAGTACCTATACAATTTTGACATTACAACTCCCAAAATCGTATGGATGCCATGTTCTCTTTTTGTAAATTAACGGCTCATAATCAATCAATGTGGATCCTAAGTATTGTAACCAACTCAGGATCTAAACACTAGGCATCAACGGCCAGTTTTTTTTAGTTTTCGTACCAACTATCCTTCCATAACTTTCTACACATAAGTAAGAGCTCAACCAATAGCATAGCTCTCCCGTGAATCACCGTAATGTGAAGGTGCGCGACTTTCGCATATTAATATTGTTCCAAATGCGTCGTGTCGTCGTTGGCGTCGTCTGCGCTATTTCTGTGCGCGACGGCCGCGCTATTCCCGGCCAGACGCCCGCCGCGGCGCCGGATCATGCATAGCGAACTTCTTAACACGCACTTCACCTTTATTATAAAAAAAAACTCGCCTTTGATCTAACAAAACAAAAACTTGAACCGTATCCGCACTGATTGTTCGAGCATCTGCTATACTTCTGCTTCAGAATGTTAGTATATACGAGTACGTATTTTATAACAAAGCCTAAATATCAAGAAGGCTAATGCCCGATTCCTAAAACTAACCGACCCGTAATTGTTAACAATAGTAACAAACAAATGCTTTTGTGTTTTCGCTGTTATTGAAGTTTATTTTTTAGGTTTATATTCATAATTTTTGCAAACATTTCTTATATTCAAAATTGTCACCAGAATTTTTACAAACGACCAGTCAATTTCGAAGGAATTACGACTGGTAAGATAAACTATCCGTTTTGCATATAGGAACCGGGCATTATTCGATGCCTTGTATAACGATACAAAGTATGTGTCACATATTCTGTTTTGTGGCTAAAATTACACAAAAGAAAAAGCAATGTCAGAGCATCGTTAAGGTTTCAAACCAGTGTATTTGAGTACCATGATATAAAAAAATGACACTACGCTATATACTAACCTACATTTAAAGTAACAATATCAATTACTTATTTGACGTACAATAGCATTATCATAAATGGCGCTTACACGTTATTCCAAAGATAGGCAATGTTTCAAAGGCCATAGTTCTCACTTTAGTCGTTGGGGCGTACCACACCGAGCAATCAAAGCTGCATACCTTGCGTTTCCACTGGACATAATTATGCTGGTGTGATATTCCCCCAAACAAGAGTAACGACGTTCTGTAGGCACCATTTTAGTGACTTGTTTCACACCAAGTTTAGTATACATGTTCCATTCGCTTGAACAAATACAGACAGCATTCCCTTGTAAATATGAAAGCAAATCATACCCTCTCAATTAGTTGGTGTGAAGCAAGTCGTCATTATTGCAATATCAGATCATCTTATATCACTAAAACTCATACGACATTATATTACGTCGAGAAGGCAAAACGTACGTTATAGTATGACAATTACTACATCAGCCTTCTCTTTTACCACAGCCTACAAAAAAAAAACACCTTCACACATGGAAAATAAATTAATAAATAAACTTATATGCAAGTAACACAATATTTCTTTGCATGTAGTTTACAGTTTCTTGTTCCATGTAATGTTGCATAATCAGAATGTTAATATACTACTACAATTTATATTTGAATACCAATACAAAATCAATCACACATATTTTACAAAATTTTAAATGATTTACTTATTAAAAATAGATACCTAATACAACCATAATGAAATTGGGGCAATGTAAAGTTTATAGATGATTTGACTTTATTCCCAAAATAAGACCAGGTAAAGGCTAAAGATATGTAATCTGGTTGGTGTATGAAGTGATAAATAAGAGCTGAGAGTAGACTGGCTGTCAAAAGTGTTTAAACTTTTCAACAGGCAAAAATGGAAAGAGTAAGCTAGATAGAGGCTATAGCATGCAAGACATGGAAATAAAATATTAATTGGAGCTGAAAACTACCTATGAAATAGTAATAAATATTAATAATTATGTAAGTGATTAACTTATTTTAACTATGACTGAATTCAAAGTACCCATTTCACTTTTACGCGTATTTTAATAATTATACCCATATAAATCATACGTTACGATTTTCCGTAGTAATTAATTTTTAAAAGTACCAAAGTAAATTTTGTAGTTATACTACGAATTTGATAAAATTGTTTTGTAAACATCGATGATAAAAATATAATAATTTCATTTAATTCCCTGACATAATTTTACATTATTAATAATATGACATTGTTAAAAAAATAAGGACCAATGTTTAAAAGATTTCTTTTTTCTGAAGTATCACTGGGTAAGGTTGTATTTGAATGACTAATATTGATTATTAATAGTAAGCAGAAACATGAAAAAGAACTCTAAAAGCTTCTAACTGTTTTATTTATCTTTGAGGTAAAGATAGATATCGAATATTATTCAACTACAGATGTGAGTATCAAACATAACTCGTATTTTTTTGTATTTTTATTTCTATTGTGTTATACTTTACACATAATTGTATTTTTTTTTCCTTTTCCATTTCATGAGTTTTTTTTTTGTTTTTATAATTTTAATGGATACATCTAATGTAGGCCCAATATTATAAGTAACGGATTGTATAGCATGCGCATCAACATGTGTCATGTAGGAGATGTTTACCTACAACGAATAAATACATTTTGATGTAATCGCGGTCGAAAGTCTGTAGTATGCAAGTTTCGATTGCACCTCCCTTGATCTGAAAAATAAAAAGAGATATTTTTGTACTAATTAAACATCCTATGTAGTAAGGTTTTATACAAATATTCGTTTTTATTTAAGAATTTTATTTGTAAAGTTTAAACTTCCTTCCACCTTCTTCAAAAAATAATACTTCATAGACGAAGAATGAGTGTGATTAACCCAGTATGATTTATAAAGTTTCTAGAGATTGTGATAATGTTCCTTAGGGTCAGTTTACACCGAGACGCGACGCTGCGCGTACATTTTAAGACTCGAACTAGAATGTGTATTTTTACGTGTAGTAAATAAAATAAAAATTTTAATCGCTGTATTATAAAAAGTGCGCGCAGCGTCACGTCGCGTCGGGTCTCGGTGTAAACTGACCCTTATGCCAAGACTGTGTAATTTGAACTTCAAAATTTTAGTAATTTAGCGCGAAATTGAAGCCTAAGGAAGCAGGGATTAATAAGTTGTCCCATGCTAGTGGGTACAGGCGTTACCTGAGCGTGCAGTGCGCGTGCAGTGCGCGGTCAGGCGAGGTAGGCGCGCACGAGCGCGCGCACGGCGGCGCGGCACAGCGGGCACGCGCCCAGCGCCGCGCCGCACCGCGCGCACGACACCAGGTGCCCGCACGGCAGGAACACCACGCTCACCTGCGGGGATACACAGCTTGTAAAATGTATCTACTAACTACCTTACCTTACTTAGAATAGTAACGAGGTGCTCACAGCATTTTCGCTTTTTTTAACAATTTATTTTAACCTTTTAACCACTAATCCGACAAATATTTTCATGTCCATTTCGCCTAAGTCGTATATTTACGACAGCTCGTTTAATATCGACCTCGAAAACGTTAAGGATTGCCCATCCCTCTTTATTGTAGGTCCGTGCCTCGGAAAGCACGTAAAGCCGTTGGTCCTGCACCTGATCTCGTCCCATCGGGCTATGAGAGTTAGGGAAGAGGGAGTGCACCTGTGTTTGCGTACACACTTGTGCACTTTAATATCTCCTGCGTACGTGGCTAGTCTGCACTAAGGTTAGCCGCCGTGGCCGGAATCGGCCTGGAGAATTACATTACATTACATTACATTTTTTATTGTAGGTTTTTATTTTTCGATTAATTGTGCCGGGCGGTGGGGGCACGACAACTGGTAAAAAGTCAGACGGTTAAAAGTTTAAAATTAGGCATGCAATTGCTCAAAGTCATAAGTCAAAACGCACATAATTATTACTAAAATATTTACAAATACATAACTTATTTCTGGTCTAATTAAATAGAACGGCGAGAGAAATAACTTCAAATTTATGTTTTTTAATAGTCTTTAAAAATATGTGATATTATTTGAAAACTCTTTCATTGACAGGATATTTCTTTTATTTTTATTGTTGTTCCAAGATAGGTACTAACAGTCCAACTACAAAACACCTAGGGTAAAGATGTACCACTACTAATTTGAATTGCATGGTCAAATTAATTTACTATGTGCCAAGATTAGCTGAAGGTGACTCACACAATTGGATGAATCATATCACTTCCTCAACTACATATTATTCATTTCCTGTCTGGCTCGACCAAGTCCATTAATTAATTTATTACGTAATACATTCTTACTTAAATCACCTCGTATGTGTTTTGAAGCCTACAGATAACGTCACATTTTAGAACGCAAAAAAATACAATTATTATAGTACTTAACCTAATCATGTTTGAACATTGTTAGGGTCGGTTCATATCTGACGGAAATGCGTCGCGTTTTATCGGTCGCGTAACGCCAAAACAGTCAAATACATAATAAAACATTCAACCTTTCACACCTAACCGATGATGCGTTAGCGCGTCTACCTAAGAGCGACGATACGCTCGATGCATTTTCCGTCAGATATGAACCGACCCTTACAGCGTTTAGTTATTGATAAGACTTATAATTCTCGCATTTCCGCATAAAGCGAATATTCAGTGTTGGCGATGGTGCAAATTCTATGACAGTGTCGCGATCACGTGATTTTACTGTAGTGTTTACGCAGCACCTTTGCCGCATATACAATCGACGACCATCTATGATTTACATCACAAGATGCGATGTAACCTTTACATAGTATTCAAGTCAATATATCTAGATAGATATTTGTTTTTTTTAAGATGGTTAATCATCAAATATCTTCCCCCGCCCTGGGCGGGGCGGGAGGGAGTGTCAGACTTTTACTGACTAAAACCCGTCTATGTTCCTTTCATGTGCCCTTTGCGTTCCGGGGGCGCGGTATCTCTTTCGAACAACCCGCAGCCCCGGCAGGCATCGGCCCTCAGTGGCCCCATCCAAGTTAGATAGATATATTGATTTGAATACTTTGTTAGGGTCGACTTCCAATCTAATCGGATGCATCTATACCAGTGTGTTACACGAAGCGACTGTCTATCTGACCACCTTCCAAACTCCGAGCTGCTACTGAGAAATTCCTAATGGCAAATCCCAATAACATTTTGCCCGACCTGGGACTCAAACCCAGGATTCCACGATAACTAGTGGCACTTGAGGTCAACGGAGCAGTAATAAAAACAACTAACCTCACAATCCATGCACACTTTACAAAGTCTAGCCTCTTTCAACTGCCTGTTCTCTTCTTCCAACGACAACTTCTTTCCATCCGGCGCCGGTGCCTCCTCGTTATCATTATCATTCTTAACTTCTGCTTGTACTTTAGTTGCCGTGTTGTTATCAGTCTCAATGGTGGATGGTCTATTGGCTCGGTCGTTGTTTGAATAAGGGACATTATCACGTTCATCCTCGTCGTCACCGTCGCCCTCGTTATCATTTTCATCGTCTTCATTCGGGGTCATCGACCTCGCGGGGCTGCTTTGGTTGCTTCCGTATGGGCGAGCTGGTGCAGTAGGTTGCTGAGGAGGGATTCTGAAAGGTTAATTACAAATAAATATAATGCGTTTCCAGCAACGGAGAGGTAAATCCCAGTGATCGCATAATTACAAGTAACTGTTGTATTCAACTCCCGCTTGGCAGTGTTAATGGGTTTTTCCAGCAGACCATCGTCAGTAGACCCGTCCTCTATGACGTAAAACAAAATCTCTGCCTCGGGGTATTCAGACTGACGCTAGAATAGCGGCGTGGAGTATTACTATTTAATGTTTGAATTGACCAAGTTAAAATATAGACCCATGCTTGCGTCTACTGGAGTAACGAGTCAGATAGAATGTATACATATACCATCACGCCTATTTTCCCCGAAGGGTTAGGCAGAGGTGTACCAATGTACACCCACAGTCCGCCGGTATATTTAGGTCCCATGTAATGAGGGGCGAGCCCATTAACCAAACACAATTCCTAACTCCTTCTGAAAATTTCATAGAAAAACCCAATATCACTTTTTGCTCGACCTGGGAATCAAACCCAAGACCTCTAGCGTAGCAGTCGCATTTAGGGCCACTGTGTGTGTAGAATGTATGTTTCATTAATTACCCGGCTCTAGGCGCGAACTCTCTGAAGGTTTCAGAAAGAATGTCCCGGGCGAGTCGACTTTGCGGTGTCATGGACCACGGCTCTTCATTTAACTGGTCATCCAACACTGCATCGATCAGCGCCTCAGACGATGTGAATGGAGTACCTATAAACGGAACGAAACATTTTTATATTTTGGGTGGCGAATGGCAAACTAGTAAATCTTTAATCACGAAGCAGGGCTCCAACTGATCAAACACTCATATGTCATCACGTAGTTTTTTTTTAAACTGTCATTTTATTTAGAGCTCGTCCAGAAAGGTCGAATTCGCCGCGACTCTCTCGGGCATATTACGGGCGACTGTTGCGTCCAGAAGGAGCGTACCAACGCGCGAGCTATTAAACAATTCCGTATTAAATTTTTTTGCTTCCATATCAAAGTTCTCGCGTCATCTGGACGCAACAAGAAGTCTCTAGTACGCGCGATGCCTATGGACACGATGTGTCGGTGCCTAGTATCTCGTTAACGCGCGAAACGTATCGCGACGAATTCGCTAATTCTAGACAAGGTCTTACAGTAGTCCTTATCACTTCGTAAACTACGTAACTATCTTTTTTTTAACGCGCATATTCTTTTGCAAGTTTCCTCTTTATATTTGCAATGCAGCGGCTAGAGTCAGGATTTCACAGGGAGAGTTGCCTCGGACCGAGTGCACTCCGATGTCTCCCGGACGCTAATCGTATCGTGTAAAGAAGCAAACCGAGCGCACTCGTGGAGCGATTGCGTGTTTACATGGTACGAGTAGCGTCCTACTCTCCCTGTGAAAACCCGGCTTCAGACTCGTGTTATTGGTGTCAATAACCGACCACGGTAACCACTTGTAACAATGTGGGTCATCAGCCTTTTCTAATCACGCATACTTGATAACTTATCAAATATTAGCACACTTACCCACGGTTCGTAATCTATTCGCTATCGCTCGTCGCACGCGAGCCGCGTCTAGTCCTGCGCCCAGCGCTGCAGCCGCCATTGTGCTTTCCATACATTCTTCTACCTGAAAAAGGCACAGAATACTATTTTAATTTAGGTACTTAAAAAACATATTGTGAAGTTGAGAACCAAATGTTTCTTTTTTAACTCTGTTAAAATATAGTTCCTATAGATCATGATTTTTACGTTATTGTTTTTATTTTGTACTACGGGTCGATGAATCCCTACTGATTTAATGTTCTGAAGGTTTTTCATAAAAAAAAATTCAATTGTAATCCGGAATTTAGTTTACACATGCTATCTTAGAAGAATTAACGTATGTACGTACGTAATCTTTTATTTACCTTTAGATTTAAAATACGTTTATTATTTACCTGACTTTCTGTAATAGGAAAGCTGTCGCCGTTTCGTCGTCTCGGATTACGAGCATTTTCAGCGAACTGAAAACAGTGAAGGAATAGATGTATGAAAGAAAAGATCTAGGTCATTTGAACAATATCATTTAGTCAACTTTTAAATAAAGGGTAACTACACCATTTATTTAAAAGGTGACTAAATGATATTGTTTACTTGTACTTTTTCTTCTACACTTTTGACACGGGTTTTTTTCGGATGGGAAGTCATCAAATGACTTCTCAGGCCCTGGGCGGGAGGGAAAGTCAGACTTTTACTAACCAAAACCCATCCATGTTCTTTCTTGTACCCTTCACGTTCCGGGGGCGCGGTATCAACACAGTAATTTTTTTTCTGCTTGTATTGATGAAACATCTACAAATGTATTCTATTTCCGCGACTTCACTTATAAATGCACTATTAAGAAATTATTTATTATTTAATAAAAAAGGTTTTTTTTTATTGCACCCAGATATTATGATCCTGGATATAACTTTTATTACTCTTTATTGAGATAAAGATCGATCGATCGATAAAGAACGATCTAAAGATCGATTAGATTTAAGGTTAGTTTGTTTTCTATCTCCACTATGTATTTTTATCTCTCTCCACTTTGTATTATTTTGTTTGTATGTATGTATGTATATATGTATTTATTATTATCCTACTACTATTATAAAGGCGAAAGTTTGTATGTATGGATGTATGGATGTATGGATGTTTGTTACTCTTTCACGCTTAAACGGCTGAATGGATCTGGATGAAATTTGGCACAAAGATAGATTATAGTCTGGAATAACACATAGGCTACTTTTTATCCCGGGAAAATGTACGGTACCCGTAGGATAACACATCAACTGTGACGCGGACGAAGTCGCGGGCAGAAGCTAGTATTTTATACTAGCTTCTGCCCGCGACTTCGTCCGCGTAACAAACATCCATACATCCATACTTACAAACTTTCGCCTTTATAATAGTAGTAGGATTGGAAATTTTCTGTTTCTTTTCCCTCTTTCTTGCACCTCCTATGTTTTGTCTCTGCATCACCCTAAGGTAGACTGGTAGAAAATGCCTAAGGCATTAAGTCCGCCTTTGTACGGTGTATTTTTACATTTGTGCATAAAGTTTTAATAAATAAATAAGATCGGAGTTAATGATTTATAGTGTCAAGTCAAATACTTACGCTAACAGTCCGCTGCACGGACGTCCGATTGCGGCACGCCTCGACGAACTCCTGTCCCTTGACGAGCAGCACGTACCCGCAGTGAGGGAACCAGTGCGCGTGCTCCGACCACGGAGTGTCGCCCGCCTCCCACTTGCCGAGACCGCCATCGCAGTAGAAGCAACGCACCTGTAATAATAAATCTTTCTTCTTCATCGTGTGGGCAGTAAAGTCTAACGACCCCACACACCATAGTGTCAGAGTTTCTAAACCGCCTCAAGGGCCTTTGACATGGTTACCGATGTTAGTGATGTCCAAGATAAACTTAGCAAGTACATATAAATTAGAAAAAGTCACATTGGTACTTGCTTGTGCCCCGGTTGCGAACCCACAACCTCGTGCATGAGAAGCGGGCTCCTTAACCATCACGACAATTAATACTACCATTTTACCAAGGGCGTAGTGTCCCTTAGACGGGCCTCATATCCTAATTTATTGGAGGGCGCTTCTACCTAACTGCGGCGAAGCCCAAATGGAGGCTAAGGTTTAATGAAACAATATGTTAATTTTTTCTAGGGAAGTTTTGCGTACAGCTGTAGAGTTTAAAGTGAGATAATATTTGGAATGTTGGCTTAAACGGGTTTGGGGCCCCTGTATCTTTGATCCGGCTGATATGCGGTAGCTACACCCCTTCGTTTCACCATGCAGCCTTTACTCTGATATGATAGTAAGTTTCTTTTGGTTGCTATGAAGTTGTTGAACATATTAATAAAGAATCGTCAATTTGGCACCTTGCAATGAAACATATCGTGTGATAAACAAACACTTTATTTTTTATTATTGAACATAGCATTTATGTTGACTCTTCTAAATAACATGGCAGGTAGTATATTACTGTATCTCAAACAATCTTGCTAGTCTAGCATAAGGACAAATTAGCTATCTTCCATAATGGTATAGTGTTAACTTGACATATCCCGATCCGTATAAATTCAAATATTCATATATGGGTCGCTATGCAAAGCGTGGAAGTTTAAAAGCTATTTGAAGTATATTTTTTCCGGTTATTCTTTTAGGTATTTACATGAATTACAAGTTCGTGGGGCACACAACCAATACCATTTAGAAAATATATTCAAAACCATTCCTTATTTGTGCCGCAAACCAGGGCAACTGTTAAGACGTTCTAACATTTATGTCATGTCAAGTTATATTATAACTTGACATGACATAAATGTTAGAACGTCAATCTATGGGGGAGGTCCATATTATGGACCTCCCCCATAGATTTCCTAAAGGACCGGTTGCCTATATCCAGCAGTGGACGTCTTGCGCGGCTAATATGATGATAATGGAGTTATATGGGAATTGAAGGTCACCTTGATAGCGCCTACAAAAGACGTACAACAAACATACCTGATCATCAGTCCCAGTATGAAAGAATCCCGCCTCCGACAGCGCTCTGGGTGCCTGGTGTCGGTCCGCGGGCCAGCGCTCGAAGCTGGCGAGGCGCGCGGCAAGAGACGCGTACTGCGGGTGTCGCGCGCCTCCGCCCACCACGCCCAGGTGGCGCCACGTGCCGCCCTGCGACAGCACGCGCTCGTTGTGAGCTGCGCCTGACCTGGAGGGCCAACGAACTATTTTAACTCTTGGCTTTTAACCTCGAAGATTATACCGTAATCAGCTTATATTTTCATGGCCCTGAAATTCATTGTAATCGCGACTAATTTCTTTGATCGAATCGATCGAATGTTATACGCTGCTAAATTATTATTTTTATTCAGCAGTAAATATACTTAAGTTTGGCATAACTTACTCCAGTGTTCATCGAGTAAGGGGAGAAGTTTAAATGCAGTGTTACCTCAAAATATTATAATTTGGCTTCAAGACAATTTATAATTGTGGCATCATTATGTTATGCCATCTGACTTCGCAAGAGCTACATGGTTTTTCATGTGACTGCGCCAGAAGGAGGTTTATGATTTTTTTTAACACGTCTTTTGCTCTCTGAAGCAAAGATATGTCTTTAACCGAGACAACAATGATTAATCTTACTGTTAATTAGCCAAATAGCAGCGGTACGAGGAAAACACAGGTGATATGACTACCCGATACGAATACAACTCAATATCAGTGACGTCATGTTGGTTACCATAATTTATTATTGTTTGAAGTGGGAGGCATTACATTAAACAAAACAGATCTACCTATTTTGCAAAAATAGCAAGGTATTCTAAAAAACGGATAAAATTGCGAAATAATATACTCTATTCAAGATTTCAAATGTATTAAGAGTATGACAAGACGCCGAATTACAAGGGAATTTACCGTTTACCAATATTTATATTTAGGTACTTACATGTAACAACTTCGGTAATTCCGTAGTAATTACGATTGATTGTTCATATCAATTCATTCAAAACGCCGATAACGAATAACAGTACCTTTATAAAATGATAAGAGAGGCTCACCTTATTTTGATCATTGAAAATAATGACGAAATGATGGTGATGCAACGGCAACCAAACCACTAAGTATTCACCAACAATGGGGTATTTACTAGGGTCACTTAAGAAACACACGTATATTAAAATTTATACGAGTAAGACCCAAATTAGCACGACCACAAGTCACCGGTAAGGAAAAATCTTGGGGTGGTGTAAACTTTTTAGCCATTTATTTCACTGTAATCCTGGTCCGATAGATTTAATATGGGAACTGAAATTCAGTCTGATTCAGTCTGGGGTTGTAGGTACAAGTTTTTTTTATTTTTTATCACAATGTTAACTTGATTATTTAAGCGCGTACGGTAACGACCGCTTCCGTGTGTGTCTTGCTGAATACTAATTGTGCGATCGGATCGGAAACTCCTTATTTTGTTATTTGAGTGCGAAATGACTAAGTGGCCATGTAGGACGCTTCCGAATAAAACAATATTTTCCTATTATTCGGAAGCGACTTATGACCGAGGTTTCAACGTAATTATTCATTGTTGGAACTGAGAACACTGCTTCATTGTCACTAGTACCATTAACAGTTCCATGATGGAACTATTGATGATTTTTGTAACCACTAGTTCCATTTTGCAAGGCAAATGAAAATAATGGAACTAATGTTGAATCTTCGTTGTCACTAGTACCATAACAGTTCCATGATGGAACTATTGATGTTTTTTGTAACCACTAGTTCCATTTTAAAAGGCATCTTAAAATAATGGAACTAATGTTGAACCTTCGTTGTCACTAGTACCATAACAGTTCCACGATGGAACTATTGATGATTTTTTTTTAGTCACTAGTTCCACATTATGACTTTAGGCACTTGTGAAATTTTTTAAGCGTTAAAAATCACTAGAGGTAAAAACACTTAGGTTTTATAATCATTTTAATCAATAAAATCAACATATTTTTTTTTTATTTACGATTCGGATTCAGAGTATTAAAATCATTACAGCACGTGCTCAACGAATTTTATCTAAAAAATGGCCCATAGATATTTCGCCTGTTATTAGTTGCATTTGGGTTTCAATGATCAAGTCATTTCTGTCTTGATTCATTCTTCGCCGTTTAGGTTGTGAGCTTAAAATGAATTAAAAAAATATTTCTTCACGTTTTGGATGATCATTGAAGCCCAAATGCAACTAATAACAGGCGAAATATCTCGAAATATCGCGAATACTCTGAATCCGAATCAAAAACCGAAAATCGTACGTTCTCTGAATCGTAAATGAAAAAAAAAATAGGTTGATTTTATTGATTAAAATGATTATAAAACCTAAGTGTTTTTACCTCTAGTGATTTTTAACGCTTAAAAAATTTCACAAGTGCCTAAAGTCATAATGTGGAACTAGTGACTAAAAAAAAACCATCAATAGTTCCATCGTGGAACTGTTATGGTACTAGTGACAACGAAGGTTCAACATTAGTTCCATTATTTTAAGATGCCTTTTAAAATGGAACTAGTGGTTACAAAAAACATCAATAGTTCCATCATGGAACTGTTATGGTACTAGTGACAACGAAGATTCAACATTAGTTCCATTATTTTCATTTGCCTTGCAAAATGGAACTAGTGGTTACAAAAATCATCAATAGTTCCATCATGGAACTGTTAATGGTACTAGTGACAATGAAGCAGAACACTTACGCGATCAACATCTGAATGAATGCCCTTCAATTAGATCACCTTGTAACATACCTGTAGGTACTTAGTTCGGTTTCATTGACAAAGACTCGAGTCAAGTATTTACTATTCATAGCCAAAACCTTGATTTATGTTGCTTTGGTAAATAAATTCATTTTATGGGATAGTTAAATTACGTGCGGTGTTCTGAACTGGAACCAATTGTAGGTACTTGTTTTATCTATTAGTCCACTAAACAAAGTAGTTGAAGAGTGCGTGAGCTAGGAGGCCCTAAGCGTTTTCTTCAGAAAGTTGTTCAAGGTGCTTAGGAAGAATACATACAAAAAGTCCCCGCGTGTAGGAAAGTGAGCCGGAGTGGGGATAAAAGTTCATTTTTTTTAGTTTTTTACTAATATGTTGCGTGTGTCGTAGAGAAAAGCTATCTCCTACGTAATAAAAGCTACCATTTTTCAGTCATTCGTTGAGTGGACTACTGTGCATTATTAATTAGTAATGTCTACTAATATGCTTAACTAATTAATGTTTACAGTTTAGTTTACCGTTATGGCTTTACAATCTATGTACCATAGCAACATGATAAAATAGTAAAACTTAAATGAAGAATAGTCTTTTTGCTGCAAGACTATAAAGCCTTTTTTTCCCTGAAGATCTGTATTATTTATAGCTGCATCTCTCTCTTACACACAGAAGTAAGTGATTAGAACTATATCTACTGTCTTTGTTTTTTTAACAATTTAGTGCTTCGCTGATTATATCAATCGAATCTATGCCTCGTTAAAACAACTAACGGCGTATTGTACTATATCTGGCAGTTCATAACATCGACTTATAAATCAAGTTCGTCTTTAAATATTGTAAAGGGTAGTATCTCTCATACTTATGTCGTTATGACAGTCATTTTCTAAAGTTTAATGTGACATATCAAAAGCCATGCAGGCAAGTAATTAAAGGTCTTTTTTTTTTTTATAGATGGGATATCATCAAATAACTTCCCCCGCCCTGGGCGGGGCGGGAGGGAGTGTTAGACTTTTACTGACTAAAACCCGTCTATGTTCCTTCATGTGCCCTTTGCGTTCCGGGGGCGCGGTATCTCTTACGAACAACCCGCAGCCCCGGCAGGCATCGGCCCTCAGTGGCCCCATCCAAGTTTGCTGACATCTCTTTGAGGCGCGCGTGGAACACGAACACGCCGTCGACACGGTCTGTCGTTATTCAGTGAACGTACGGACGGTGAGCTACCCATTGCTCACCGTCCACAGACCCGCCTGTAAAAGGTCTAAGAGCCACTTTCACCAGAATCACTAAATACATTTAGTGCCTAAACATATTTAGAACATCATTGCGTCCCTGTCACATTGTTAGAAGATTACAGTGACAGAATTATATTTGAAACACATTTAGCGCTAAATGTTCAGTGATTTAGGTGAAAGTGGAACTAAGTGAAACAAATACTTTGATTTTAACTTTGACTTAGAGGAGAGTACTTACGACTGTGGTTGATTATTCAATTGACCGGGGGGCGACTGCGCTGAGACATTGTTCGGCGGCGATGGCGACAGCGACGATGACGTGTTGATATGCCCAGCCTGGGCCTGTTGAGCTGACTCCAGCCCTGCTGCGTATTGGCATCGGGAGAAATACCTGCAAAAATAAAGACTGCCGCGTTAGCCTAGTGGTCCAGAGGTTCGATTCCCAGGTCGAGCAAAGTGTTATTGGGTTCTTCTAAGAAATTCTCAGTAGCAGCTCGGAGTTAGGATTTGTGCAGGTTAAGTGCCTCCTATTACAATGGGCGAATTGGTACAGCTTTGCCTAACCCTTCAGGGAAAACAGGCGTGATGGTATGTAGAAAGCCTGCTTTTAATATTTAATGCTTAACTGCCCTAAAAATCAGAGACGTTTTGCAGATAAAAATATTCAGTACAAAGGAGATGAAATATTTTATCTCAACCTAAGTAGGTTGAGATAAATATTTCTACAGTAACTACTGTAGATATACTATGGTACATGGTTTAAAACATTTATTAGTCAGAAATAGAACAATGAATTCTTTTATTATGGCAAACATTAGTTAGCAAAATACATAGTTGTTGGAGCAAGCTTCAAACTGTGATGTTAAGCTTGCATAGATTACATCATAATTTAGATTATTAAATTCATTGGCATGACGCAGAAAGAACAAATCTGTGATACAGATTAAACCTAGCTAGATTTTGCTAAGTTAATGTCGACAGCACTTTAGCTATTTTAATTTAAGTTACTTCAATATCAGGCCCAAATGATCAGACGACAGACATGAATAAGTATTGCACCACTAATTGCCAATAATTTTTTGTAGGTACTAGGTTGCAGTAAGTAAAAGACTTGGGAGACAGTTTATTACATCATGACAGTTGGGGTAAACAATAAGAAAAGATGAACACAAGACATTGTATTTGTAAATGCAAATATAGGTACTTCGCTCTTGGCAACTGTCAGTTTAAAATATAAGTATGCAAACATTATAGTAATGTGTAATATTGTAAATTGAAAATCTCACATTCGGTGTACTTCTAAAGGTGAAACTGAGCTGAAGTGATTGTAGGGGGCCAATTCTCCACCGCACCAGGCACAACGCAGGCGACCCTCACCAGCGTGGTAGAATCCAGCATTTACTAGTGCTTGGCGAGATACTGAAGCGTCCTGTACAAATATAAAGCCACATTGAAGTGATTTTTTAACATAGAAAACTCTGCAAACTATAAATGTTTGTACTTGTGATGTTCCCAAGAAGTCACTCATATAAGGTTTTCATCATTTTTAAGTAAATATTATAATATTTTTTAATGTTTCCAAAAATATTCTAGTTGCATTGGTAAAAATTGAGAACAGTGCTCAAATATAAACTGTTTTGAGGAAATACTTTGTAAAAATTTGTTATTTAAAAAAAATTAAGATTTTTGCATTTCAATCATTTTTTTATGATGAAATTTTAATCCAGTTTCTTAGAAACATCACACAGTAATAAAAACTACAAAATAATTAATGAAATATTAAAAAGCATTGCCAAGCAGTCTATGAATTTTTTACACATTCTTTATTCAGTGCATTCATGAAAATATATTTATGACAATGTTATGGTTGTGTACGAAGAGATTACATATTGTTGGCACATTAATGTCTGTATAATACTCTTTATTGTAAACAAAACAAACAAGATACAGTATTTAAAAATAGAAATGTAGAACTTAATCTTTGTTGCAGTCATATAATAGCGTCATCTATCTAGATATTTATCATGTAAACATTACAATATAATGCCAACAGTAGGTACTTCTTTTGTATATTAATTGCAATGATCTACCTATTTCCCGCTGAGGGGACTTTTTCTAACAATTTTGAATAATCATGAGTGGCTCATAAATGAATAATAGTGATGTAATGAATGTGTTTCTAATCATGAGTTTATAATCTAGAAGAGATTGCTATATAGATTGCCTTGAGTTGGTTCTTCCCCAAATATTACCTAAAAATTTGAAAGTCAATACAAATAAACAATTAGTCATAATTATCTTACTTTAATCCATTACAATATAAATATTGTAAATTCTCAAAATAATATCAATATACATACTTTATGACCTTGTTGATATCACCTAGAGACTACAACAAATACTTTGGTACTTTTAAAAATTGTTTACATCTAAAAACAATTCCTCTAAGAAATATTTATAGTCAATATTTACTATTGATTTCACATAAGCCAGCTCAGTAATCGAGAGTACAAATAAATTTTAAGATTACAATACAACCTAATTACAAATAGACAAATAATGTTCTTACATCCCAATGAATAAAGGATAGAAGTCGTAAAGCATCATTCCTATATGTTTCATCTTCTTCTGTCAGTCCGTAATCGGGTACAGTGTAAGTATGGTCATTCTGCACTTCATCAGGAGGCACAGACGATCTACGAGTATAAATAGATGGGGGGCAGTCTGGCCCTAGGACTAACGGCACATTGCCCGAGAATTCAGGATGCACCACGAACGGGCAGTTTGGCTGCATTTGCCGATGCCTCCACATCACCTGGTCTCCATAATTCCACTGCGATATTCTACTACCACAACAAAAGCACTTCACTGCTGTACCTTCTCCTGTGTAGAAAAACCCTGCTTTTGCAATTCTTATAGGATCTACGGGTGCTGATGAAGGCCAATCGGTAAATGTATTGAGTCTATTAGTCTCATAATTCATTTTTTTATTGTGAACAGAACTGCACGGTTGAAATGATATACTATAAGCTACAGGTACTTAGGCAAACTTGATTCTTACTCTTACTGTGTGTTAAATGTTTAGTTATTGAAATGCACAATTAAAAACCCTGACGTATGATTATATCATTAGATACACCACAAAATATAAAACAATCTCATGAACGACGAATAAACTAAACACACGAATCAATAAACGAATACAGATAGAAAAAGAATAAAAAAGAAGGAATAGAGACGGGAAGGGAAAAGCGATAAATTATGTGAAAGATGATTCGAATACTTTGAATACGTAATCGGTTGTTATAAAGAATTTATCATGATTTCTCAGTTGTAATCCCTACACAACTAATGATTTATGGTTTGTATTGTGCAAAATAATAAGCCTCATGCTCGATTTACGTATCTAAAGATATCTAAAACTTATTCCGTCCTTGATTACATACGAATCAGTTTTATTAAATAAGGAAATCGAACGAATCAGGTACATCCCTAACAAGAGCATAGCGTGCCCATAGAGTACTTTTGACTAATGACTGAGGATGCAGTCTATGTATGTATGTATGTTTGTTCATCTGCGTGCGCATATCTCCTACCGTATTCAACTTAAATTAAGAATGGGGTATCGATGTTGTTAGAAGCGTCGTAATTCAACATGGCGGCTTACAGAAAACATTAAAAAAGAATAAAAAAGTATTTTTGGAATTCAACTCGGAGTATGGAAAACGTTACCATTCATTTTGTAGCAGGGGTAAGGAGAAGTCAGAATATGTTAGTCGTACCTAAAGAACGCTGTTTATCCAAAATACTCATATCAACGCATGTTGCAACCCACATCAAAGGCCTACCCAACTTCCAAGGCATTATGGTCATCTGTTTCCCATCTGTTCTCTCCCCTTCGTCACATGTCAAGCTAATTGGTTCCAAAACAGCTGGCATGACAGCAGCATGCATGCATGCATGCGGCATGAATGCCGGCGTGCCGTGCTATACGGCCTGCGCTCTTACTACATGCTTGACAGGCCATGGTGTTCGAGGCAGTCGACAGCTTTACCACACTGACTGCGGTGCGGGACCACACAAGTAGCGCCCAGGCACAGGCTTATAGCGAGTTACAATGTACTGTCAGCTGTCACCCAGCATAGTGCCTATGTGTGACGGAAGTACAGAGGCCAGCACATCAAGCCACCCCAATCTGCCAAATTTCTTTGATAGTTTTTCAACTTTATTACAAAGAAAAAGGTTCATGTTGAATTGAGAAAATTTGACAGTTTGTGATAGCTTGATGTGCTTGCGTCTTTTTTTTTATATCACTCTAGGTGGCAAACAAGCTAACGGCGTCTGTACTTGAATCCAGAAACCCGACCCAACTCTTACTCACTTACAGCCAGCAGGCGACGTCCATCAATTCTGCTGAGCGTGCCCAGCAGAATTGATGAATGTATTAATTAAATTATTCCGATTTATGGTTGAGTATCTCCATAGATATACCTCTCTGTCGGAAACTGACGGTAGCAATAATATCACATCAAAGTCCATTCAATTGTCAATAATTGTCAAATCGTTAACCTAATCAATGTCAAATTGTCAAATGACAAACGTCAGATTGTCTGTCACTTTGTTTGTCATGTCAGTGGCTCACCCGGTGGCTGAGGATTAGGTTACAATTATTTTTTTGCGAATAATATTTTTTACTTCAATCCAAAGATCCATATTTCTTCTTTTATCATCACGAACAAAACCAACGTCAAACTGTATCCGTCTCTCCTTCTAAGACTCAGTATACTTAGTTGGTGCGGTACACTATAATCAATAACATGTTGATATACATTTTGGTGTTTCTGATTGTGTTAGTCGCCCTAGGACTTGTTATACATTTCTCTTTGGATAGAAAAGTAATTTACAAAGACTTGAAAGGTAAACATGTAGTCATAACAGGTGGATCTAGTGGTATAGGAAAAGCTGCGGCAGTGGAGGCAGCGAGACTTGGGGCAAATGTTACTGTTATCGGACGTGACGTTGGTAAACTAACCAGTGCCGTTGCAGAGATAACCCCGCATTGCATAGATAAAAACAGCCAGAAAATATATTGCGCCGCTTTAGATGTAACCTCTGATTACAAAGCCATAGAACAATGTTTTACGTCCATAGAAGAGAAACTCGGCCCCATATTTATGTTGGTGAACTGCGCTGGTATGTGCATATGCGGCCAGTTCGAGAAAATGAATGTAGATGACATAAAACAAATGATTGACCTAAACTATTTTGGTACTGCATACCCTACTCGGTATGTTTTGCCAGGAATGAAAGAAAGAAACGAGGGTCTGATTGTATTTGTGAGCTCTGAAGCTGCATTAGTTGGTAAGTACAAAAACAATCTGTTTTGATTCTTTCAGCCATTAATGTTCAACTATAATGTTAGATACTATTCAATATTTGATAATAATATAATAATTCCAGGTATATATGGGTACAGTGCTTACAGTGCTGGCAAATGGGCCGTTCGTGGGCTGGCAGAGTCTGTGATTATGGAACTTGTGGGCACCGGTGTAAGGTTGACAGTGGCATTTCCCCCTGACACCGACACTCCTGGTCTGAAGAATGAGGAGCTTACTAAACCTGAAGAGACCAAACTTATATCAGGGACAGCTGGCTTGCACTCAGCTGATGATGTTGGAAAGCAAATGATTCATGATGCTCTTGTAAGTAATACTTGTAATAATGTTTGAATTGGTATGCAATTTTAACCCTTTTAAAAAGGTAAAGAATAGTAAAAACAAGTATTTAAAAGGTTTTTCATTTTACTGTACCTTGAGTAAAATTGTATAAAATGCAATCCAATTACTTAAAATCTTTAGTTGTTGGATTTTGAACTCTCAGGGCTGAGCCAAGCATTAAAAATCCAATAGTGCATGAGGCAAAGTACCTAATATTAAAATAATACTGTTTCTAGAGATGGTGGTAGGTCTCCAGTGTAGTGATCACCAAGCTAATTGGTTAATTTCTATCAATTGTGAACTTTGTTTTCAGGTGGGCAAGACATATTCAGTGTACAGTCTTAGTGGCACATTACTAAGTACTTTGTTTGGTGGTTCCATTGAAAGTGGATGGCAAGTTGTTCTGCAAGTATTCTCAATGGGATTGTTGAGGATCGTCATGGTCGGAATCTTACTCTCGTTTTATAATATTGTTAGAGATGGTCTCAAAAAGAAGGGTAATGTTAAAAACAAATGATAATTTTGTCACTATCTGTTGTAAAAATATCGAAGATTTATATTATCGTACAATTTATTCATCATTTGGTATAATGTTGAATAATTTATGTTAATAAGATCATTCACCAAATATTGTGTAAGCCATAATATTTTAAAGAGATGAAAATGCATGAATACAACGTGAATAATTTCATGTAATTTATTTAAAAAGATTATAATTTAATTATCTACTTTTATAAATTTGATTAAATTTTTAATAATATAGCAATCAAACCTGCAAAAAATACATACCTACTATATTTTATTCTAGTATTTAAGTATGCATTTGTAGTCAACTGTTTTTATATGTATGAGTACACTTTTTACAGAACTATAATTTTTTGCCCATTCCATTGTATTCCATCAAAATTATTGCATATTTATATTGAGTCTTCACACACTCTTTAGATCTTGGTAAGATTAATTTTAATGCTTCATTAGGCGATGCGCACACTGCCCCGCATAACGGAGCGTAGCGCGGGAGCACGTTGTTTGCAAAAGAAGGTATCTGTATTTGTATAGAAAACACGCATATTCCAATACAGAAAACGTGTTCACGCCCAGTGTTGCAGATCACTAGAGCTCCGTCGCCACGCATTACTTAGCGTAGCGCGGGCCAGTGTGCGATTCGCCTTAGAGCTCTTTCACACGAGCGGCGTGTTGCCAATGGCAGAGGTAACTGCAGCCGTCGACACGCGTCTGGCAGCAACCGTCAACATGTCAACTTCGCTGATCTTTGATGTTGACACGCCGACGACGGCTGCCGCCAAACGAGTGTCGACTGCTGCAGTTACCTCTGCCGTTGGTAACATGTCGCTCGTGTGTAAGAGCTCTTGACTTGCCTTATTCAAAATGTTGTAGAAAAATGCAAATTGTTACATATACTAGTACATTCAGTTATCTGTATCGTTACATAATTAACTAGCTTGGGATTAAGAAACATATTTTTAAATACTTTATTAGTTTATTTGTTAATTTCATTATAATTTTATAGATTAATTAATCCAAGGTTACTTAACTAAGTCAGGTTTATTATAAAACAGTATTATATTTACCACCAATCATTTCATGAGAATAAATGATTATTTTTTAAATAGCTACTTTGTATCACTGATTGTAATTAAGTACTGCATGAGTTTTGTTGATACGTTAGTTTGAAGCCGGTACCAACGTAAGACTCGTCAGATCGAAACCATACCACAATGGGCCCTGCACCATTATCTGAAAAAAAAAGTATGAGTTCAATCTGGCGTCAAAAAAGAAACGTCAAGAATAAATCTATTCTAATACTATAAAAATAAAAAAGAAATTGCAAGGAGAGGTAATGTCTTTCAATATTGCTCCAAAACAAAAATTCCTTCACTGATAGAAAGCCGAGTCTATTGCTGAGTGTTATAAAGCTTTGTTTTAATATACTTGACTTCTACGCGGACGAAATCGCGGGACGAAGCCATAGTGTGTTTTTTTAATCTCAGAGACTGATTTGACGGCTTCTTACGTCAAACTTGAAAATAGTGTGCTTTATTATGTCTATGAGCCGAAAGCACATTATTTTTATATTTGACGTATGAAACTGTCAATTATTTCTACGAGATTAAAAAACACACTATAGTAAATGATAGAAAAAGCATACAGAAAATTAGTAACAAAACTTCACATCTGTGTTCGGAAATACAAAGAAATAGCCAGAAGTGTAGAGTAAACCCACATTTCGCCAGTTTACCCATGTATTTGAGGCAAAGTATTGACATTAACTGGGCACAAACTATCGAGAAATTCCTGACGATAACATCCAAAACTGCTCGAGCTGAGAATCGAACTCAGGACCCTGCATCAAGCAATCGTGCTTACAAACGCTAGACCAACGAAATATAAAATATTCATGAGAATACGGTTCGATTTGAAAGGCATAGCTGTTACAGTGGCGACCAGTAGTGACCTAGGGCGGTGCCAGCGGTGCTTAGGCACAGGGTGCAGACCCTGTAGGGGCATGGAAATGACCCGAACAGGACCAGTTTTTTTTAAGGGCGCAGTTATAGATCCTCGCTCCGAGCGCATAAAAAGCCAATTACGGTACTGCACAGTTGAAAATTACCTGTAATTGGTGCATTGACGGTGAAGTCCTGAAAAACTGACCCATCGTTCAGACGCTCTCCACAAAGCCTTGTCGCAGCTATCAGCAGCCAATCACTGGGGCAGTTCAAGATTTCCACCCCAGCTTGATCAGGAGGGATCACTGGTAGCCCATCTATAAAGAAACAGAATATTTCGCCGTCAATCTGTATTGAGGTAACGATCAATAGTTTTGAGTAATATAATTTACATATATCTCATTTTTGACATCTTCTCTTTTTAAATTCATGATAATATTTGACCGATAATACCAGAGGCGACGTAAGGCGTGGGCGACGTGGGGCAACGCCTAGGGCCTCGCAGTCCAAAGCGCGCATCGAATAAATTAAAATCATTTTTTTTTTCAACTGAATCCGTTGTCTTGCGTCGACCATCAGGGGGCCTCGCAAAATATATCTCGCCCACATCAAATTTAGGTCTTGCCCCGCCACTGGATAATACAATACTTTGCAACAATGATTATCAACCCTTGCTCAGTCAGCATACGATGGCACGGTTGGCGCAGTGGCTGAGCGATTGGCTGCGGCGCTGCGTGTTGCGGGTTCGATTCCCGCACGGAACAAGTACCTACCTATATCGTTATGGGTGTTTAGAGTAAACTATTACCCGCGCTAATTGAAGATACCTATGTATGCTGCTACCATAAAAGGAGAGTACCTACCTAAGAAGCTAATTAAACTCGCACCACACAACGTGCAAAAATGTAGCTTAAAACGGTACTCTATTGGTCGGTTTTCAATTGAGCAGATTGGTCACAGTCATGCACTGTGTAGCCTAGGTCATAAGTATTAAGCTAATGTGTGGGTCTATTATGTAGATATTACCTGTGTCGTAATTAACTATTTGCATGTTACCGCTGCTGGTGTATGTGACACTGCAGCTCTCTGCTTCACGCTCTATGCACATGGCGTAATTTAGATTGTTCTGAAATGTAAATGCATGGTTTTAATGCACTTTAATTTGAACTGCTGTGGACCTTAATTTAAATTTCTCTAAAGTTTCAACTTATCAAAATACCGACATGGTTCCAACTGTTTAAACATTGTCAATTTTCATCATCATATCAGCCGTAGGACGTCCACTGCTGGACATAGGCCTCCCCATAGATTTCCAAACGGACAGGTTGGAAGCGAATTGACGACTTTACTAAAAATTAATAAATTATTAATGAATACCTACTAAATAACTTGGGATCCTTGCAATACCGATGTCAGATTTATCTCCATAGTTGAACGATAGTAAATTGCCCCGAGGTTCTGTATAGTATTGCAGACAGCCTGTAGGTGCGGCTAGTTCATCGGACGACGTCAATTGTGTTATCTTAAAAATAATTGTAAGTATTTAATAATTCAAGGGTTTGCGAATAATTAACCCTGGACGTCACGCTTAACTGTTGCGCTTTGACCACAAGACCAAGTTGTGTTTGTTATCACAACTGCTAAGCGTTGGGTTTTTCGGTTTGATCACGCTGTGACGGCAACAGCAAAGTCGGGGGTCCGGTTTTTTCGTTAGAAAACTTGTCTTATTCGGTGTTACCCTGATGTTTTGATTTGTGACTAGGTTGCCAATATGCTCATGCCACCAGGTACCTACTACAAGATTTGACTGAAACATTGCAAAATTTCAGAATTTAATTCAGGGCGAGGTCTTCATCACCCGCGATCTCGAGGATTTGAGGGAGACTGACTAAGTACCTAGTTTAGTAACCTTTAAAAAATAGAATAACTTTACCTTCAAAGAAAACAATCGGCTATCGGAAGAAACGGTTTGAAATGTAAGATAAATAGGTCCGTCGATGTCACCAACTTCAATATACACTGAAATAGAGTTTCGGATAGAGTGGTTAGCATGTGCACTTGTAATAAAATAATTTTGAGGTATGTAGGTAAATCTAAGGACATAATAAAAAAAGTACGTTACCGTGTTGACCAGAGTTAATCCCGCAAAGAATCGGAACTATGCTATTAACATTTTGTCCTGATACAATGAACTGATCATCTTGACAGGAACCATATGTAGGTGAAAGCAGCTGAAAGGATAATGTTTGTTTAAATTATGCACGAATATCGGATTACATTTAAACAAAGCTAAAAATTGGTATGTCACCTCGAGATTAGTAAAGTCCAAACGTATCTGTTTGATGTCTTCAGAAGCTTTGTCTAACGTAAAGGCACAGGAAAGTCTTTCAGTGCTCGGCGACGGGAAGTCTGGGTTTGTGAACCAACCGGACTCCGCAGCAGAGCGATCATCACACTGAAATTGAGCTGAAAGTCGATAAACTGTTTAGTATGTGAATTATATTGATTGTCAGGCTACTGTAGCAGATTTTTCACTGCCGAGTACCTACTGAACTAAGACTGGATGTTTAACTTGATGTTCGGCTCGGCTGTTACGTAAATAGTTATGTACCTACCTACTAGCTATTTCCCGTGTGAATATGGGTAATCGTGGACCGCTGGACGCAGATGAAGTGGCGGATTAAAAAGTGTAGTGTATGTCCTTTTTTGGGATTCGATATTTGATTGTATTTAGCATTCGATTTGGCGTAGTACACCCCTATTAACTACCTGCCTACCTCGTAGGTGGGTAGGTAGTCACCTATAGTAGGTAGTCATCTATGCAAAATGGTGTAAAAACTGGTGGTAACAAAATTAAAGACAGAAATAAATCTTAGATGTAGGTACCACTGGATAGCACTTACTAACGCAACACGTGCCGTATCCATCAGCACAGGTTCCCATAGTAGCTCCGCCGGAGTCCGTGCACTCAGACTCAGGCAGACACGTTCCTTCTAAACCACTGCTAGATGTACAGGACACATGATCGAATTCCACCACCTGAAACACTTCCAAAAATCGGGTCTTCGATTTCTGTTTTGAATGTAACTGCTTGGCCTTCCTCCGTGGTCCCACTGCAGAACACTTCTTGCGAATATGTTTCCTTTTAGGTCGTATTCTTTTTAATACATTTATGTTTTCTATTGTGTTATTGTAATTTATGTTTACATCTTCTGAATTAGTATTAGAGGCATTGCCTTCACTCTTTATACCGGTACTAAAAATGGTTGATGTTGAAACAAAATCATGGCGTTTATTTTCAGGATGCTTTGGATCGATTAATATTAAAGGCATGAATCGGTCTTCAATGTAATTGGTTCTAAATTCCGGATTGGACGCATTGTAGAGAGCGTCTTTCCTTTCAAAGAGTGCCGCGGAATACCAGCGCTCTGCTTTGGTTACTACCATAGACGTGCAGAGTAGTAAAGTTATCTGTTTATCAAAGGAATACATTTTCGCGCACAAACTTTTGCATAGACCAGCCACTAGGTAGAATGCACGCAGAACTGCAGTTAGTGTGACGATGCACTTGGTTTGCCCCGGGGGGACAGCGTGACGAATGTAATTATTGCCTAGAAATCGTTCTGGTTTGCTAATTTGCCCCATATAACTGGATAGCGGCATGATGTACCATACGGCTTCCAATTATTTTAATTAATTTGAACTGCACTTATGTCTGGCGACATCGTATGGGCTTGTCTAAATATCCAATTTAACGTAGGTAGATAATAGTCTAGGCTGACGGGTTTAGGTCACACAGATCAGTTGTAACTTGTAATGAATAAAAGACAAGGCGAACCGCGCCCTGTCTAACAATCTAACACGTGCCAATAATATGGAAATTGTGAATTAGGTACTGCTAATTTTCATGATCTGTTATTATAGTTATAGGCTAGTTTTGGTACATAAGTAGTCTACCTACATAGATTTATGATTATAAATTGTAGAATAGGTATCTGATAGCCGATTTTGCCGAGGCTTGGCCCAAGTGCTGTCTACTGTTCTTGCCCATCTAGACTAGACCATTAACTACATTCATACTTACCAGCTAGGATCAGTTTTATTTTAGTAGCCAAGTATTTTATTGGTATTTTCGTTATTAGGTATGTAGGTAATGCAAAAAAATGTATGTGATGCATACAGTTTTCCTTATAGAACTCTTTTCTATGTTCTCTCTCTGATCTATATTCTATTGGGTCCTAATCGTTCTCGACATTGGTTGTTTATTGTGACTGCCGAAGTTCTAGAAAGATCTATGTAATAATAATGTACCTAGATTCCAAACTGGGCCAATGCAGCTATAACTCCTATTATAAGTAATTCACCTATGTCTGTCACCTATGGATAAAACTTGACGAACTTGGTCTAGATATAAACGGAGATTATTGTTATTATGTAGTAAGTACCTATCTACTATCTACCTAGGCTATGTATGATACATTCATGCCGTAGGGGCCAGGGGCTGATGCAATACGTGGTACATTTCTCGAGCTTTTAGTGGCATTTAGAAACATTAGAGATAGGTTGGTGCTTGGTGATAATTAGTTGGGTATTGTAAGTGCGTATAGCGTTAATAAACAACTGGTTACCCCCTAGTTCCTTTTCTAGTTTTTTTAAAGTAGGTACTTGCAGTTACTATTATGCGACTTTTTTTCTTCTGAAAAGTGAAATTTTCTGTCTGAAAATAAACAATTTTTTTAAGGAAGAAAAAAATATTTCTTTTTATTCCCTTCAGTGCATTAGATAACTGCAACCGCAACTGAAGGCTTGGTTCCTTGTGTTTTTCAAGTCATAAATCTCGCTGCTGTGTGTAGCACGCCTTTTGACTTTTTTTTTGTCAGTGTTAGGATAACAAATCTGCGATGAATCAAATTCCATCCAGTCCCAAATGCCAGTTCAAAGTTGTATACCTAACTACCTACTTACTTAAGTACTAAATATACGGCGGAATCAATTTTCTTTGGTTCATTTCCGAGGCTGTAAACGTACGGGAAATTGTTGCCCTCAAACAGGGGCGTAGCTACCGCCGTATTTGCCGTATCAATTATACGGGGCCCCCGGGCCACGGGGGCCCCCACTCAGTCATCTTACTATTGTCCATAGAGGCAGAAACTTTAGAAAAACTAAAATCATCATCAGCCATAAATGATTTAATAAATCAGTTTGCCGAAAAAAAGGCAAGGAGAGTGAATATTTAAAATTCGATTTTTATTTGTAAAATGGGTAAATTATGTGATAAATAAATATTTCTTCTCACAATATTTTTTTTCTTTTGTGAAAAATCTTTACCTCCGTATAAGGGCCTCCAAAAAAATGTTTATACGGGGCCCCGACAAGGCCCGCTACGCCACTGCCCTCAAATCGCATTTTCTGAGAATTTTAACAGTTGATCATTCAGACTGTCGATGTAGGTAATCCAATGATTGGTTGATAAGTACATAGATACTTGCGCAATAAGGACCTAAATTTAAATTCTAAAAATCTATTAAAGGGCATTTAATTCGACATGTGACGTGACTAACAGCTGGCCTCCTGTATATAAAATTATACATAGGTAACTATTGTCCTTGCGTGTATGTAGCCACGCCTGCGTGTACGCGCTTTTTCCAAAGCTCGAGCAGGACACGCATACAATGAATGCTGTCATACCTACATTATGTTGCGAGTGCCTTTTGACACACTGGGCCACTATAAAAGGCTAACGTGCCTGCCGATTCAAACATATCGGTCTGAGCTTTCAGGGGTTGAACACTAAATATGCTTTTAAAAGTAAGTTGGTAATTTTCCATTACATATTATTTATTATAAGTTTTCACCTACCTACCTATTGCCATACCTACCTACTGTTGCTTTGAGCGAATAAGCTGGCGTTAAAGTCTTTGATTGTACTTTTAGGGACGCTTTACCAGCCATATTTTTAACGGAATTTAAAGGCACTTTAGAGGTTTGTGATATTACAGGTCATTTTTTATGAGATCTGCATAAAAAAAAAAATACCATCTAGGTGTGGCTCGAAGTCAACCACCAGTACCGAATTTTGCTGGAACTCATGAGATCTGCAGATTTCATAAATGATCATTGTCTTTTCATTTCAGTTATTATTCTTGGTGTGCGTAGCTGCCGCCACCCACGCTGGGCTCGTGTCTCCAGTGTACAGTTCTCCGTATGCCTATGGCGGCTGGAACCCTTACAGCTCATACCCTGCGCAGCCAGCGGTCGCCTCTCAGCAATCCAACATTCTGAGATCACCGTTTAATCTTGGCCAGGTACCGTAGTCTTTCTTTATCATGTGGGCAGTAAGGTCTGACGACCCCACAAACCCTAGTGTCAGTAGAGTTTCTAAACCGCCTCAAGGGCCTCTGACATGGTTAACGGTGTCAGTGATGTCCAAGATAAACTTAGAAAGTACATAATGACGTCGAAAAAGCCACATTAGTATTTGCTCAACCTCGTGTATGAGTTGCCGTACCGTAGTTGTTCGAATTAACGAAAGTATTTGAAAAATCTGCGCAGATGCCAAACGCAATCATACGTATACCCGTGAAGTAAGAAGTAGGTACCGTGAATGGATTATAGACTAAATAACATACTTAACATAAAATCACGCCTGTATTCCCCGAAGGGCTAGGCAGAGGTGTACCAACGCACAACCACAGTTCGCCGTTATTTTTAGGTCCCATGTGAGGAGCCTACTGCCATTAACCGGGCATAAATCCTAACTCCGAGCTGCTACTGGCGCAATAATACTTTGCTCGACCTGGGAATTGAACCCAAGACCTTTAGCGTAGCAATCGCGCTTAGAACCACTAGGCTAACGAATACAGCATATTTCTTTGATGAACAGGTATCGACATATACAAAATCCATCGACACTCCGTTCTCAAGCGTCCGCAAAGCTGATGTGCGCGTAAGCAACCCTGGAGTTGCCTATTCCCCTGGATACGCGCGCTTTGCTTCGCCTCTGGTCTCCCATGTGGGCGTCGCTCCTGTTGCCAAGGTAAGCTACGGGAAATGGTAGAGATATCGATCATGTTAGTTGACATGAGTGAGCTTTTAAAACCACCATCTTTAGGTATAATCTGGTTTAATGTAATGGATCACTCTTTATCTACCAAAACAATAGCTGTTGGTGTATTGTTAAATTAAAAATGATCTACTAAGTACGAATACGAATTTTAAAATTTTAACGGTTTGTAACGTGGCTTTTGTTGTTCTGTAAGAAATATTGCTATTCATTTTTTGCTTGATGTGCTTAGGACGTACTTACACCATTTTTGTTAATTTTGTGCTCTATTTTAAAAGGTGGCTACTGCTGGACTTCTTGGAGTGGCATACTCGGCTGCACCCACAGTCTCCCACATGACTTACTCCAATGGACTCGGCCTCGCCTATGGCTGGTAATCACCGACAAGTTATCTGTTAGAATATTTTATTAAAAATTGTAAATGCATAGAATGATTCCTCTTCATTTGTTACCTGTTAGTTGTTAACATAAATTATTTGCCTACATGGTAGTTTTTTTATAAATATATTATTTAAAAAGATATGTGTGTTCTTTATTTTAACATACAACGTGTTACGGATAGGGTATATCCACACAAACGGGGCGAAGAGTGTATCCGGTACTGAATTCCTATACAATTATACAAATCAGCTCAAAAGCAATCACTTTGAAAATGTACAATACCAATTTTTTTATTTCAGCATCGTAACAAACTTGTTAGGGGAAACAAATCTTTTACAGAGTCGTTTCTTTGGGTGTAGTGTAGTTAATAAATGACACCGATCAGCTAACTTGGTGTAGTGACGTGTAGAATTCAATTGCAAACATAACTTTGTAATTTTGTTAGAATTGGTGTTAAAAAAATGTTGCTATGTGGTTTGAGTTTGATATGGTATATACCCTTTCCGTAACACGCTGTATACCTAGTTAAAATGGTATCGCAAAAAAATATGTAGAATCAGAGCAAGCCTTTTTGAGAGGCTTTTTGTAACTATTCGGAGTTCTAAATTGCCCACCCCAGAATGGTATTGTGCCTACCCCAGGCTGCAGGGCTCACCTTCCGCCTGACCGCATTGCATCGCATTGGCCATGGCATCTTAGGGGCCAGGCCCCCCCTGAAAACTAACTCTAGATACGCCAATTGGATCGAGATCCAATTGGCGTATCTAGAGTTAGTTTACAATTTAGGCCTACTTTTCAACAGTGGTGACTCATCATCACTGTTGAAAAGTAGGCCTAAATTGTCGTGGTCTAATTGTAGTGGTGGGGCGCGTCTTCGTGAATTGCATTATCTGTAGTCCTAGGCGCCAGGACATCGCGCGAATTCAAAATACGCGAGTATGAAGCGCACAACTGTCGCGCTTAACACAAACGAGAGAATCGTGTCACGCCTTTTCTGGACAAGCTCTTAGAGTTTCGGATAAGCCAGTACGGATAATAAAAAGGTGCTAATATAAATATGTACTTGAAAATCTTTTTTCTCCGATATTTCACATATAATGTTGCAGACAAATATTAAGTTAAAAGTAAGCGGTTCATATCCTATACTTATGGTTTGTATACTTAAGCTGGCAAGTTTTTATTCAAACTTATCCATGATTCTTTAAAAGGTCAGCAATGTCTCCCCGGTTGATATATGTCTATGTCTTAGATAGTCTATGTTTATTTTGACGTTGTCAAAATTCACACTGTCACTTCTATTGTCAGTTGTCGTCATGTCGTAGATAACTTGTCATTTTCCACTTGCCAAGTTACTAATCACAATAAATAAAATAAAATAAAAATTACCTGTGTGTTTAAATTAAGATACGAGACATCTCGTTTAATTAAGCCAGTAATACCTTCGGCCTACATAGTCGCGTTTGTTTGTGCACGTCGCGTTATTCTGTGTGCGCATGTATTATCTTTACTGGCAGCGATAGTGTTCGTAAACATCACTTGTAAATTGTCTGGGACGTTCAGTAGTAGTGTTGATTCGCAGTGAATATGTCTGATAGCGGGGACAGCGATGTGGCGTGGACGTACTACAAGGATCGTCCGGAGTGGAACGATGTGACACCAGTGCCGGAGGACGAAGGTCCTAACCTAGTCGTCGTCATCGCACATTCCGAAAAATGTATGTATTCGCATTACGAAGCAGTTTTTCCTCATAAAACACATTAGACATATTTTATCATGCTGAGTAGGTAACAATTTCTATGTAGTCTACGCATTGTAAACACATAGTTAACTCGAATTCGATTCGTTTAACCTTCAGTTTAGAAAGTATATACCTACTAGTGATAAGAACTTGTTAGGCTAATTTCCATAACTGGATTCTTTTTGTATAAAACATAATGATGTAATTTTGAGTTGAGCAATACAAATGTTCAGTGTAATGTTAACTTGTTTACAATAATATTCCTCTACTTTGATAAATATAAAGTATCAGTTTCCTTCTTATATTACATGTACTATGAAAATAGGTAATTTTAATTTGGACACTATTCTCTTTCAGTTGTTGACGTATATGATTATTTCCGGGCCGTGCTTCAAAACAATGAGAGGTCTGAACGAGCATTACGCCTGACAAAAGATGCCGTGGAACTTAACCCTGCTAACTATACCGTCTGGCAATACAGGTGAGTCTAAAATAGCATGAAAACATTCAAATATCATTCTTTAATAAGTGGTAAGAACAATTAATTAGCTAACGAGAATAATGAACTGTATATTAACTATGACTGGATGTTTGCCAACCCTTCCAATTAGCACCAAAATAACTTGATCTTGTAATATACCTATTCAAATTACATAATGTATTGGTATTATTCATAGTTTTAATTACACTAGTAATTGAAGGTGACTGACCAAGAGGGTATAGAATGTCATGCATTGTTCGTAAGCTGCAGTTATTGATACTTTTATTACTATTTTATGAATGCATACCATCACACCTGTATTCCACAGTTCGCTGGTGAGGTCCAAAACAATAAGGTTCAATAAAATATTATTTTAATATTACTTTGCCTTGCACACTGTTCCATTTTCAACTCTAGGCTCAGTGCTCAGAATTAATAAGAATAATATTTATTCTTCTTCCTCTATTATATATGAAAAATAACAAGAGCAAACACGTTTTTGGTGTTAACGGTGATAAGAATGCTAATTTTTACAAGCATATTCAAAGTCAAAGAAGTCTTTGACACTATATCCCCCTATTTGTTTAACAAATAAATATTTTGCATAACAGGTTATTATTATAACAGAAGGCAAGTAAATATTCTATTAGGTATATTATAATACACCTGCAGCAGTACAGTAGAATAAATTAAAACGTGTTATTCACTACAAGCTAGCACAGGCCCAAGCAAAGTGCAGCACTTTGCAGGTGTCAATGCCAAACAAGAATCAGCTTTATAGTTGTAGCAATACAGACGAAAAAAAACTTTTACTACTCTCTGCCTAAACATAAAAGGCGTGCAGATAAGTTGATTTATCATCGAATTTATTTCAGTAACGGTAAAGTTGATATTTGTTTGGCAGTAAAAAATCGCCGACCGTAAAAATCATCACCTTCATGGTTTTGTAGAGTCATAAAATGTGATCTCAATAAGAAACAAAACTGCCATATTGTGCCCCTAACTTTATTTTTTTTTAAATAATTGTACTCGAAACCGCTGTACTTGTATGACCAGTTTATGAATGGAAAAGAAGTATGTAACAATCATAACAGGTGGCATTCTGTGGTTTCTGCCTATTCAAATGGGAAAAAGGCGTGTTTTTATGTATGTATTTAATTAATTATCAATGTATTGTTCCAGGAGAGATCTATTAAAAGCTTTGGGAACAGATTTGAGATCGGAGTTGGAATATGTAGAACTAGTGATTAAAAACTCACCTAAAAACTATCAGGTATGCTATTACTATTTTTTTATTGGGTGATTTGTATAAAATCAGTAGTAGAGGGGGTTTGAAGGGTTATGGGTACCGGTGAAATGACAGGTAAATAAGACATTTTTAACTTGGCCTCTGGTATAGCAATGCATTTTAAAGGTTTCATTCTGGTATTGCTGATGTCAATTAAAAAATAACACAAGAACGAATATAAATTTGTCAAGATTAGCGATCCGGGGCTGCAGGTTTGATACAAAGGGCATTAGAAGGAACATGGATGGGTTTCAGTCAATAAAACTCTGACACTCCCTTCCGCCCCACTCCGCCCAGCGTGGGAGAAGTCATTTGATGATTTTCCATCATTAAAAAAAAAGATCTTGATATACAGTATGGCTAAATGAGCTCTTTATTTAAATACTTTACCATTTTATAGGTCTGGCACCACCGGAGAGTTCTTGTAGAGTGGCTTCAGGATCCAACACAGGAGATGGAGCTAACAGGAGATGCCTTGATGCAAGACCCTAAGAACTATCACGCCTGGCAACATAGACAGTGGGCAATTAAAACATTTGGGTATGTAATTTCTTAGCTGTAAAATTGAATCACATTACCTAGTTAACATGGGTTGCTTTTGTTAGCTTTAACAACTAATACGAGTATGCAGTAACAACAGGGTTAATGTAGAGGCTGAGCGATTGGCTGCTGCACTGCGTGTCGCGGGTTCGATTCCCGCACGGAACAAACATTTGTATGGCCTACAGATAGTTTTTCCGAGTTTATATGTTTGTAAACGCACCAACGGTACAGGAGAAATAAAAATCAAAGAAAATCAGCGGTAACAACTCGTAAAACTGTGCTAAATATAAAAACACGAGAGTATAACTGAAAATGTCTTTTGGTAAGAAGTCGGGAACTTTTTTCATCGATCATTTTATTTTCTTATGCTTATCTAGAACTAAGCGAAAGACAGTTGTATAAGTAGTGCAGTTCGACGTACGTAGTGCCGGGCTACGTACGTCCGCGTCGTAGTTGTTGATATGTAACGCAACTTCTATTTTATCTACAGCTTCGTAGCTTAGCTTCGGCATAGCTTAGCTCTTGGTGTGAAACTGGTTTTATAGTTTGACGGTTATGCCAAATTCACAGAATGCTAAGCCAAAGGATACACTATGTAACATTTTGGCATTCCACTTCTCGAAATTACAAAATAATCTAAACAATACATAAACTAGAACAGTATCTACAACAATAACGTTAAGTGTTTACTCAGAGATTTAAACCTGATTCCTTACAAGGTCTTTTTTAATTACCCATTGTGACTTAACTTCTAATCTTCTTTTACAGACTCTACGAGAAGGAAATGGATTTCGTTGATAACCTTATCACAGACGATGTGCGTAACAACTCAGCGTGGAACCAACGATACTTCGTCGTGAATAACCACCTAGGCTGGTCGGACTTGAATGTACAAAAAGAAATCTGCTATACATTGGAAAAGATTAAATTTATCAAAAACAATGAAAGCGCTTGGAATTATCTAAGAGGCGTCTTATTACATGACAAGCGGGGCTTAAGTGGGAATGCCGTAGTTACTTCTTTTTGTGAAGAACTTTATAAGAACAAGTGTCGGTCTCCTTACTTGTTAGCATTCCTTATAGATATTTGTGACGAAGCTGTAAAGAAATCAGAGATCAGCTGTCTACATAGTGCGACTAGAGCCCTAGAACTATGTCAAGCGTTGGCAGGGAAATACGATAAAATTCGTAGCAAGTACTGGAATTATATGAGTGAAAAATTTAAAAAGGCTGCTGAACAGGAAGAAATTAATAAAGAGGCGGCAAATAATATGGATGACTGATGTTCAATGTTATATGCGGAAGTTCAACTTGTTATGAAAGAATTAATTCTGTGTTATCTTGGCCACTGTTTCAATCACTATATTATTTTGTACAAACTGTAAGAAATGGATGACAAAAATACTGAAAGTGTTAAAAATAAGTCTTAATTGAAACCATAAATTCTGTTAATTTTACCGTTTGAAAGAATAACGGTAAAAGAAAAACTAGTTCTTTTCTTGCATTTGTCAATGTATCATCTGTGTCTGTGGATCATTTGTACAATGTTTCATCATAATAAAAGAATTGAATGGTATGGTATGTTTCTTTATTATTTTATAAAGTATTGTATTGGAGCTGCTAGCATTGTTTGTTTTGGTCTTTGGAAGCCTTGAGATCATTAATGTTGCATTACATATAATTTAATTCACAGCATTTGCTTAGCATTTGCATATGACATCTGGATTATTTTTCTTCTTTTTCTTTGTTTTGGGTTTGGAGCTGGATGCTCCAAAAGCTGTGTCTGAGTCTTCACCGAGTACAAGCGCGCTAAAGGATGCGGAGACCACATTTACCAACTCTCTGGAAGTGCTTTCTGGGGGTTCGCCTTTCTTCCTGCGTTTGCGACCACGTCGGGGATGATAGTAATGTCTATAAATACAGTACGAAGTGAAAGAAACGGATGTTACAAATAATAAAAATGATATAAAGAGGAACACTAAGAATTTTTTTCTGTGTATACTTGTTACTCTCCAGAATCTATACCAACGCCCGCTTGATTCAATATAAGCTTGCACGTCGTTTTTCGTTTGTTCCAGGGCTCCTGGGGCAGGTTTCATAAATAAAGATGTTATATCAGCAGCCATGTTTAAATAATTAATTTGTACAGTATTTCAATGTAATAAAATTTTATGTTATTATGTTATGTGTGAATAACTGAATGCTACGTCTTTTTCGTTGGTGGCTGTGCATTTTTAGTGCTGGTAGCATTTTCTGAGTTGTTGGTCTCTTTTTTGTTTTGGCTTTTAGGGTCTTCGTTAAATTTAATTTCGGGGACGCAACGGAGTGGTTCGTCTGGATCCAACTGGAGCGCCGCGCGGTGATTGGTTAAGCCCAGGAACCGGGGCACGTCATCGCTGAGCGCGCGCGATGTTACTTCGCAACAACATGCTCTGTTAGGGTTTATGGCTGCTAGCAGACCCGTCTCATCTTCTCTCGGGGGTGGAATCGGTGGCGGTTTTACCTTTGAACGAAATTAAATCTCATTATAAATGTCTTTTGATAGTGTCGTGAGAAATATTTGCGATACTATAGATAGTCACTCAGGTAGATCCCTAAGTAGGTATAAGATATACTAAACAAAAAATTATACATAATATAGGTAATAAATGCAGGTAGATATACTATACCTATATCTACCTGCGTTTAGAAGTCAACGCGAGCTTAAATACAAAGCATTCAAAGTTATCTCTTAGCTATGGCCCGTGAAGGTCTAGCACATTTCACATGCTGCCAATTGACCCCTTAGAACTCTTAGGTCTGCCGGGGCTGCGGGTTGTTCGAAAGAGATACCGCGCCCCCGGAACGCAAAGGGCACATGAAGGAATATAGACGGGTTTTAGTCAGTAAAAGTCTGACACTCCCTCCCGCCCCGCCCAGGGCGGGGGAAGTTATTTGATGATTACCAGTCTCTCCAGGTACAACTTTCACGTTCACCTTTTATTAGAACTAGGTACTACAAAGACTAATACGTGTCTATAAACTAGTGTCTCTAGTCATCATAGCGTGCTTCATCAGCATCCTAACAGCAACTGTGTCACGACCACACAGCATGCACGTGATGGCCACGCAACCTGTATTTGATCACTGAGAATGTACCTTTTTTTTTAAGTATGGAAAAGCATCAAATGACTTTTTCCGCTCTGTAGTGCGATTCTCTAAAATGCAAACTCGAAAACGAGTCTCAATAAAGTGATCGCGCTCACTTCGATAACGAACCAACTTGTCATTGGTTTAGTATCGTTCGCCGTGGTGACGTCACCGGCGTGATCGTGTTTAACAGAATACCATTTTGTAATCTCACTGCGGATTCAGCTTTCGAATTGCGAAGTGAGGCTTAGAGAATCACACTGCTGGGCGGAGCGGAAGGGAGTGTTAGGCTTTTACTGATTAAAACCCATCCATGTTCCTTCTTGTGCCCTTTGCGTTCCGTGGGCGCGGTATCTCTTTCGAGCAACTCGCAGCCCCGGCAAAACTTGGAATGCTGGAAACAGGTTTGACCTACCAGTTTCTTTGCATATGAAAATGCTACGTTGCTTAGAATTAATAATTTAAATATTATTGTGGGTACCTTCTTTTTTTGATTCAGGTCGGATTGTGTACATTTTAAATGATATTTTGACATGTCTGTAATTTTCAATCAACGTTCAAATGCGACGAAGCTGTCAGGTTGCACTTTTTTGGCTTTGTAGGCGGATTCGGGGTTGAACCGCTGGGGAAATAAGATATAGACAGAGGACATACAGTTATAATTAAAAAAAAAACAGTTTAAGTTGAAAAAGACAGTGTTCTTAGCGCCTTGTTCGCTCTTTGACTCGATTCGCTAAAAATATATATTGAGTAGGGTATCAAACAACTATTGCATGGGTGCCTACTTAGAAACCAATAAATCTACGTTCGATTCATGTAGGCCAGTATGTACCTACTTCTATATGTTGCTCCACAAACTATGAAGGATAGCGTGCGATCATCTCGCCTCCTGTAATACTATACCTATTCGATTTGTTTTGCAATGCCGCTTGTTTTTTACCCGACTGCGACAGAAGGAGGATTATGTTTTTACCCGACTGCGACAGAAGGAGGGTTATGTTTTTCGAGGGTATGTTTGTATGTATGTATGTATGTATGTATGTAAGTTTGTATGTATAATTGTTTGGCACGCTCTGCAGGCTGAACGGCTCGATGGATTTTAGCTTGAGAGGTGTCGTTAGATTCGTATTTACTGTGAGAGTGACACTGGGTATATAAAAAAAAAAATAAATTGCGGATTTTTGGCGCCAAATTCAAATGTTTGGCTCGCTCTGCAGGCTGAACGGCTCGATGGATTTTAGCTTGAGAGGTGTCGGTAGATTTGTATTTACTGTAAGAGTGATACTGGGAATATTAATTTCTTTTTTAAAACACTAAAAAAATAAAAAATAAAAAACGGTAATTTAAAAAACTAAAAAACCCGACTGCTATTCTTTAAAAATCCCTAAAACAAGATAAATTGTAGCAGTCGGGACCCATTCGGGACCATCTGCAATGTAATATAGGTATGTGCTCTCAATTCACTAATCCTCCATTTCTAGAATGGGTCCCGACTGCTACAATTTATCTTGTTTTAGGGATTTTTAAAGAATAGCAGTCGGGTTTTTTTTCGAGGGTATGTTTGTATGTATGTATGTATGTTTGTATGTATGTATAATTGTTTGGCACGCTCTGCAGGCTGAACGGCTCGATGGATTTTAGCTTGAGAGGTGTCGTTAGATTCGTATTTACTGTGAGAGTGACACTGGGTATATAAAAAAAAAACAAAATGGGGGATTTTTGGCGCCAAGTTCAAATGTTTGGCTCGCTCTGCAGGCTGAACGGCTCGATGGATTTTAGCTTGAGAGGTATCGGTAGATTCGTATTCATTCTAGAAATGGAGGATTAGTGAATTGAGAGCACATACCTATATTACATTGCAGATGGTCCCGAATGGGTCCCGACTGCTACATTTTATCTTGTTTTAGGGATTTTTAAAGAATAGCAGTCGGGTTTTTTAGTTTTTTAAATTACCGTTTTTTTTACCGTTATTGTCACGACCATGAAGTAGGTACCTACTTTCATATTTTTCTGGGTAAGCTTGATTTCATTGAAGATTTAGGAGCTGCGGTGCGCCGGCTCGAGCCTTGGTCTTCTTTAGGCGCTGACGACCCGAAACAACATGTTGTTTCAGTAACAGTGATTGCTAGCATTTCCAAAATGTCTGGACATTTAGTGCACGTACATTTTCTGCAATCGCAGAATGGCTAAAATTGTAATATTATCTGAGCTCTATATGAAATACCTAAGTACCTATCTATTATTAATCAGTACCATCTGTATAGAAGGATGTAGTGACAAAGGTTGAAAAGAGTATGCTTAGATGGTTCGGTCATGTTGAGAGGATGAGTGAAAGGCGACTAACAAAAGGGATTTATATGGCAGATGTGAGTGGCAATGCCGGGAGGCGCCCTAGGAAGACCTACACTGACTTTATTGGTGAGGTTATTCAGACAGGTCAGGTGCGTAGTACTCGTAACCGGCGTGCTTGTATGACCAGATGTATGAATGTAAACGAGGCGAAACGAGTATGTAAGGATCGTAGGAGGTAGCATTCCGTGGTTTCTGCCTACCCCTATGGGAAAAAAGCGTGAGTTTATGTATTTATGTATGTATGTATCTGTATAGAACAGTTCATCATCTGCTTAACCTTTTCCCAACTATGTTGGGGTCGGCTTCCAGTCTAACCGGATGCAGCTGAATAATACCAGTGTTTTACATGGAGCGACTGCCTCCACAACCCAGTAACTAGGCAACACGGTACCCCTTGGTTAGACTGGTTGTCAGACTTCTTTGCTTCTGACTATCCGTAACGACTGTCAAAGATCTACGAATGACAACCGGGACCAACAGCTTTACGTGCTTTCCGAGGCAAGGGGGTGTCACACCACCAACTTCCAAACTCCGGGCTGTTACTGAGAAATTCCGAATGGAAAAACCCATTAACACTTTTTGCCCGACCTGGGAATCGAACCCGGGACCCCACGGATCTGTATAGAACAGTTATAGATTTTAATTTCTTAGTACCTATAGAGAGGGAGAGACCCACCTTTGTTTTAAGAATAGCGGTGCTACTCTTACTGTGATTGGATTTACGGTTAAAGATGTTGCTGGGCTCTTGAAGGTTTTTCGGCATCTTTGTATAAATCTTAACGTTGTATACCTAGTACTTCCATAATTTGCAATATTCCATGGTGTTTAGATATTTTCACAGAATACCTGTGAGGACTTTTCACTACATTTCACATACTGACAGCAGAGAAGTGACTGAAAGTCATTTTATCGTAATTATTTTTTTGACATGACAGTGTATAATAGGTCATTAAGGTAAATAAAAACGAGGCGACGTTATACAAGTATCACGATCAGGGGATAAGGGGGTCATCGCAAATAATTAGTTATTCAAGTTAGGGCTTTTGTATGTTACAATACTTTTTATAGTGGTGACATAAACAAGGTGATTGTAGATGGCTGTAGTGATCCCAGTCACGGAGCTATGGCATTTTCAATATGTATTTAGTTAATCATCGTCGTCAAATCAGCTGTAGGACGTCTACTGCTAGACATAGGCCTCCCCCCTAGATTTCCAAAAGGACCGATTGGGAGTGGCCTGTGTCCGGGTATTTAGTTGTTCCAGCTTAAGTAAGTACATAATTGGCAGCTATTTTGTTAACAATGTCCGCTTTATCAAGCAAGATTGCACTTTGATCCAGAGAGAAACGCCAAGATGCCAAGATACGTAATGAATCTGGTGCTGAGAAGGTGCTTATGCCAAGCGAGACATTTTTTTTTTCCTTTTTTTTTCTTTTAAGGATGTGAGTCATCATATGACTTTTTTCGCTCTGGGCGGAATAGAAGGGGGTGTCAGACTCTTACTGACTAAAACCGAGTTTCTCCTAATGCTCTTTGTATTCCAGAGCGGCGGTGACACTTTCTAACAAACTCCGCAACCCTTGCAGGCACTGGTCCTGGAGGGCCCCGTCTACTATGGTAACATCTCTGTGAGGCGACACTGGCCAGGTTTTGATTTGGGCCGAATATCGCCCTGCGCCTCCCAACGCCTTGGGCGTCCCCTTCTGTTGCGACAGCTGGGGCGTGAGGATTGCTGGTCCCACAGGCGGCTCGCCTCCTCCTTCACTAGCATTTCTGTTTCGCAGTAGATGGTGACTGCTTCCCATGCCCCTTTTCTCTGGTCCATGGATTAAACCAGATTGCTTCTACGAGGACGTGGCGATACTCCGCCCAAGCCGGGCTGACCTCCATTGTATCCTCCGGGCGATCTTTACAGTGATACCTACGACTATAACTTTCCTGCAATCTGGAAACTATTGTTGGCCTTAATGGTAGTTTAAGTAGAAGTGAAATATGTATTTTAGCTGCAATGTTTATTGCATCCCTCCCATCTCTCCATCCCTTACCAGCTTCCATATAATGACATAATTACAAAAACAACATAACCTACCTATTTAAAAACTCTTAGCCATCTCTCAGCTATCTAGTCGATGGCTTTCAACTTTAAATCCCTGACAGGCGTCAAGATGCAGAAAAGTTAAGATGCATTATTGATCATTGGAAACGCAAAATCTCCACAAATCACAAAACAATAGCAGAATGCCAGCTTAGCAAAGATGACATGACAAGCGTTTTACCATCCAAGTTATAGTGGAAAGGACTAAGCACCCCGCAGTGAATCATGTGGCAATCATTGATTCCCCCTCAGTTCTATCCAGAGCCTAAAGAACTTCGCTCATTAAAAGACCAATTGGCCCAAGTATCTTGTGATTGCAGCATTTGCAAACGCAACCGTCCCCAGGATCCATTTTACGAAAGTATGAAATATACGAAAGATACCGAAACACAATTTGAAAACTTTTCTACTGTTGACTCGAAAGGAATTTATGCAGAAAGTGCCTTCAAGGATGCTCTTTGTCCTACCTGCTGCATGACTTTGAATTTACTACGCGGAGGTGTAGTCAGAGTTTTGAAAGATGAAGAATCAGAAACGGTGGCGACAATGTTTAGTTCCGATAAATCCACAGACGAAATCGTTATGCCACAAGGGAAAATGTGTCCATTCAAAGACTTCTCTTCTTTATCACAACATTCCGTCTTGAATTTTTGTGATCTTTTGTCAGACTCCTCGAGTGACATCACACTACGCAATACAAGTGCAAATAGTCGCACAGATCAAAGACGCTGCTCCGATAAAGTGACTTTCAGAATACCTTTTAAAGAGCGCAAGGTTAGTAGTTGCGTGTGTTTACAAGATTTCGTTGAATCTATAAGGCCACCTTTGAACTTTCCACAACCGTAATGACAGACAACAGCTTCATAATTTTATTCCTATGTTCAGATCTCTCCATTTCTTGTTAACACCTTTTAACATGGAACGAAGTTTATAGTGAACGGATTTTCAGGGGACTTTTTTGTTGAGTTCGTTGAAATGAAGGAAATTAAAAAAAAAAACAACTGATTCATTTTGTGGCATTACTGCAATACTGTAATAACTAAGCAATTACTTGGATATATTCTAAGTGATAATTTAATATTTTCCAGAAATTGTGTTTTTCTAGAATCGGCCGGGAACATGCTAAATAGTACCTAGTAAGGAGTCCTTTCTGTCTCAAATAGCATAATAGTATTACGCACTGCGTTACTGTGGTAGGTACTACATCAGCTGAAGCCGATACCAACTATGTCTTTTTGCGACTTATTTATAATCTGTGTAGTGTAGATAAAAAATCAGAAAGTAAAATTATTTGAATTTCTATCTTTTAAAATATCAGATGGACACGTCACAAAAAGTTTTTAAGTTTTTTTTTTTTTTTACTTTGTTTTTCTCACCTTTGGGATCAGGACCAAAAAGAACCATGAAAATCTGTCCACTCTGTTTTACCCACGTTCATTGATTCTACAATAATGTCCAATATGGAAGTGTAACAGAAACTTATAGCTGTATCCACTAATTATCATAAAAAAACATAATTAATTCCTTGCTCGTATCAAAATACTTAACTAAGTAATAAACAATATTTCAATGATTACACGTTTGTTTGATTTATATCTGCAGGTCTTTGTATGTATCTAAGGTAACGGTATATACTAAAACAAGTAGCTTACATAATATAATACCAGCCTATTACTGTTCCACTGCAGGGCAAAGGCGTGCGTGGCGTAGGTATTGATCACCATGCCTGCTAAAGGCGAATGGGCGATTTCAGAGTTATATTAATTCCAAGTCCAGGCTTCCTCACGATGTTTCCTTCACCGATGTCAATGATATCCAAGATTAATTACTTTGAAAGCACATATGAATTGTCAGTTACATTAGTACTTGCCCGGTTCCGAACCCACAACCTCATGCGTGAGAGACGGTCCGGATGCCTTAGCCTGGACTTGTAATTAATATAACTCTGAAATCGCCAATCCGCCTTAAACAAGCATGGTGATCAATGCTCGTGCCGTCTCTGTATGAGAAGAGGCCTTTGCCCTGAAGTGGGACAATAATATACTGGGTCATCATGATAGTAGTTTACATGTAATTTAAAATACATCTATTTGGAAGCCGAAGATCCCCAAACTAGGTGGAGGTGATGGTGAATCTTTCACTTAATTGTGTGAACATGTTTCACATCATAAACATTGTAAGGAACATGACTAATAATTTTTGTTATACAGTTAAAAGAAATAATTAGAAACGGAGAATTAGATAGGATCGACATAAAATGAAAACACCAAAAGGCGTCCACATTAGTGTTGTTTGTTAAATCGTGTTGTTACATTGTTTATTACACGTGTTGTGTTTTATTACCGATATTGAGTCACTGCTATGTTCAGAATTTCTTTCGTTTCTTTACAACAGAGCAATATCTATCGTAGACCTACGTAACAGTATAAACGCAGAAAGCTTTTCTGCGCAATGTGCCCAACACGGGTAACAACGATTGACTACAATGAAGTTTGGATTATATTGGCTTTGGCAGGGAGCTGGCAGCAAAAGGTGTGAAAAAAATCCTTCACAAAAACATCATATTATAAAGCGTATTTTATATTTTCTTCGGAATGATATTAGAAATCACTGTAAAACGACCCCAACACAGTTGGCAAAAAGATGATGGTGGCAGATGATGATGAATATTAGAAATCACGTCCTCCATAGGCTTAAATAGATAGGTTTCTTCTTATTGCTCTATCTATTCTCAGAATTTAAGCCCTGCTAAACCGAGATAGGACCGGCGACCGGTTTCAGTGTATATCTATTCCGAAAATTTTAGCTTTGCTAAAATGACGTAGGTTTGGCGTCTGTGTGATCTCTATCTACGACCCTTACCGTGATGTCCTTTGCACGTATTTTAGGCATGTTATAAAATGTCAATGTGGGGCCTACTTTGATGCCTAAAGTGCCTAATCTTGACGACACGGTAGGCGCAGTGGCCGAGCGATCGACTGCTGTGCTTCGTGTATTATTAATATTTGTATGATCTACAGATAGTTGTTCCGGGTCTGATTGTTTGTGTATGTGAGTTTATTTGTTTGTAAACGCACCCATGATACAGGAGAAATTCCTAGTGTGGTGTGGGGGCAACGTTTTAAAAATAGGGAGAAAAAAGAAAAATGAGGCTTAAAAAATATCTCTATAGTTTCTGTAGGTACCGTTTTCCAGCTATATTTGTGCTCATTGCTACTTAATTTGATGGGCAGTATACGTAGTTGACAACTATGTGATATGTCTATTTACACCCCGTGTTTTACTATAAACAATGTACGGTATATTAATCACTTTATTAAAATATCAGAATCTACAAATCGTTACGTCATGGCGTCCAAGTAGTTGACAAATGGAATGGGTACGTAATTATTATGTATATCTAAAGGATATAAAGCAATAATATTGAATGTAATTATAACAACAGGCAAACGATTAGACTCTGTTGAGGAAATTGGATATATACTAATTAATACTATGTAATCGGTAGTTTTAATTCCGATAAACATTATAATAAATTAATTGTTAATGTTTGGATTGTCATTAGTTGCCATTTCTGTAGTGAGTTTTTGAAATGGGATTACAGAGCATTTTTTGAAAGTAACCTTTTTGAAAGTGAGCTGTGCTAATTGAATTATCATATAAAAGTAGTAAAAATATTTATATGCATCATAGTCGTAGTACATAACTACCAAATAAATGATGTTCGCTATGCTAAGAATTGATAAAATAAAAGCAAAATTATGCAGGTGTTAACAATTTTTTATTTCAACATTTTTATAAATATAAGTGCAATTTGATTGGTTTATAAATAACCATAATATTTGGATTTAATTTAACTTATTATTACTATGTACATCTTACAGTAGGTACTAGGTACGATGGTTTCTTTTTGAGTTAACCCCTCTTGTGCTTTATTTGTTCATAGATTTCATGGCCGGTACCGATGGCGCCAATCGCTCCGATTCCTGCTTTCTGTAATAAATAAAATAACGTAATTGAAGAAACGTTGGTAAATAACTGCGTGTTTTTAACACCTGTCTACCCTTTTAGGGCTTACAATAGAGTCATGACTTAGTAACTCGTCTTTTAACGAATTCATTGTTAGGTTTACATGTTTTATTTTTATTTGTTTTTTGAAAAATATTTAAAATGTTTTTATGTTGTTAATAAGTAAGGATAAAATAGTATTATTTTAATCCAGGTTCCATAATCAAAATAGAAAATAATACTTACAACGGCTTTAGCTCCTTTCTTGAGCGCACTAAGTCCACCCTTGGGGTTTGCGCTGGCGCCGCCCATCAGCATGGCGAGCACCGCCAGCACCAGAACTAGCAGACCGAACAGTTTCATGTTGATGCAGATGTGCGGCTCGCTTCACTTCCAACTAATGATGACCTTTGCTTGTTTCACTAAGCTTATATACCTCAAAGAGTGTTCGATGACTAACCATGAGGAGAATCCTGCGCACTGTGAAAAACCATTAAGCGTTTTCCTTGTACTTAAGAAGCTTACGTTGACAATAGTAAGTTGTGCGTATACTCGTATGCGATAATAGAATGTTTAAACAGATGTTTACATAATTATTTTTCGGTTTCCTAAATAAAAATAGTATACTAATATTTTAATTATGAAAGATTTGTTTTTGAAATTTTTGGGTAGGGATTCACGTCTGAACTATTCAGTTTTGCATTAAATTATGCGGCTTTATTATTACTGGCTTCCAACCGCGACTTCATCCGCGACAAAGTTATTATATGAATCCCACGGGAACCATATATTGTTCCGGGAAAAATGGATCCTATGTGTTATTCCACACTATAGTCTATCTCAGTGGCAAATTTTATTCAGATTCGTTCAGGCGTTAAAGTATGGAAGAGCAACAGACATCCAAACATCTATCCATTCATCCTCACAAACTTTCGCATTTATAGCATTAGTAGGAAAGTAGGATAGTAGAATATATAAGGAGGAAGTAAACGCCAACAACAATAATATGATTTCATTTCAAAGGCGAAATGTGAAAATTGAAAGCCAGAGTAGGGAAGCCCAAAGTTCTCCAGGGCAAAAAATTCGAATAGGTTAAAATCAATACAATTCTGTTTTTCATGAAACAATCTTTGATCTGTGCTACCTTGCACTTACATTTAACAAGAAACAATATTTAGCGTGTCATGTCAGATTCAATTTAGGTTATCAATTAGTGCGCGGCTGTTACATCTCTCGGTAATCAATATTTTTTGTACCCATAGAAATAGCATCTATACTCATACACATATTAACTCATACACCACACACACACAAACACACCCTCATATATATCTATATATCTATATTCATACTACCTATAAAGCTGAAGAGTTTGTTTGGTTGTTTGAACGTGCTAATCTCAGGAACTACTTTTTCCGATAAAAAATATCCTATTGCGATATACAGCCCGTTTGTCGTGTAAGGTTGTGTAAGCAACATTACGTTACGACACACGGGAGCGGAGCAATAACAAAAAACGGGTGAAACAGCTTGGTATTGCTAGTTTATTAATACTTTAGTGTAGTAAATTCTGAGCTCTATTTAGAATTTAGAAAAATTTAATATATGTACGAGTATATACTGTACCTATTCCTACCTATCTTTAGGTACCTTATGGCAAATGTTTCAATTTTTGCCAGATAGATAGATAACATGCCCCGTTGGTCTCGTGGTCGCAAGCGCGACTGGTGAGCAAGGGGTCCCGGGTTCGATTCCAGGTCGGGCAAAAAAGTGTAATTGGGTTTTTCCATTAGGAATTTCTCAGTAGCAACCCGGAGTTTAGAAGTCAAGTCAAGTCAGTGTGACCACCCCCGTGCCTCGGAAATCACGTAAAGCCGTTGGTCCCGGCTGTCATTCGTAGATCTTTGACAGTCGTTACGGATAGTCAGAAGCCAAGAAATCTGACAACCAATCTAACCAAGAGTTATCGTGTTGCCCAGTTACTGGGTTGTGGAGGTCAGATAGGTAGTCGCTCCATGTAAAACACTGATACTCAGCTGCATCCGGTTAGACTGGAAGTTGACCCCAACACAGTTGGGAAAAGGCTAAGAAGATGATGAGATAGATAACAATGTAATCAGATCCCGTTTTCAAAGAATCCATTATAATTGCTGTCTCCTTTTTTTTGGATGGCGCCGCTGCTTTTCTTCTTCTGCAATGCGTTGCCATCCAAAAGACAAAGTTGAAATGCATCATGTGCCTGTAATTACACCGGTACCCATACCCTTTAAACCGGTACACAGCAACACTGATTTGTGGCAGAAATAAATATGGTACTAGTCTTCCGTGGACGAGCTTCTTCACAAAGAGCTCTATTACTCTACTAAAGTTTTCACTCAATATACTTAAAGTCTGAACTGCCTCGTTGGCCTAGTGGTCCTGAGTGCGACTGCTACGCTAGAGGTCCTGGGTTCGATTCCCGGGTCGAGCAAAAGGTGTTATTGGGTATTTCTATGAAATTCTCAGTAGCAGCTCGGAGTTTGGATTTGTGCCCGGTTAATGGCAATATGCTCGCCCCCTATTACATGGGACCTAAATATACCGGCGAACTGTGGGTGAACATTGGTACACCTCTGCCTAACCCTTCGGGGAATACAGGTGTGATGGTATATATGTCGCAGTAAGATAGATAAAGCCGTAATATAATTATATCCCTAGGGATATAATTATATACCGTAACATAGTTATACGAGAGCAATTCATTACTATCTCACTAGGAATATAGTTATAAAACGGTCCAAGTTTAGTGATATACTTATATTACTAGATTAAGTTCAGTGTTATAAATATATTAATTAAATTAAATCAAATTTTATTGGTTTTATCCTTATTAATAAATCAACTTTATGTATCCTGCAGTTAGTTACAATACTTTGTGACATTAACACGTATTAAAGTAATTATAATTAAAACGATCATATTTTTTGGAATTTAAACATTGACAATACAATTAAAACTAATCAAACATTAAAAATCTTTTAAAGCCAAACAGTTTTGAGATATCTTTATTTCTTTTCAACAAGTTGAGATCTTGGTTTCTTTAAAAGTATTTTTTAATTTTTGTTCAGATAAGAAGAGGAATCATAACATCTAGAATTACATAGCACTGAATGCTTCTTACAGGCACATCTTTTAGTAGAACACTGTATATTCGATTTTTTACAGGAACATTTTAAATAACCTTGGCCACCAAAGCGCGATAATTTTTGGCATATTTCTCTCAGTGACAAGTTTTTATTTGGTATAGGATTATTCAAAGTAATATTTGAAAGCTGTTTTGCATTTCTGGGTAACCAATCTTTCAGGATACCAACTGATGTAATTTTATGACTTTCATTTCGCTTTTCTAAACAATTTCCTAATACATCGCCTGCGCCGCACACTCCGAAAGCTATTTCACTAAACTTAATCTAGTAATATAAGTATATCACTAAACTTGGACCGTTTTATAACTATATTCCTAGTGAGATAGTAATGAATCGCTCTCGTATAACTATGTTACGGTATATAATTATATCCCTAGGGATATAACTATATTACGGCTTTATCTATCTTACTGCGACATATATATACTTAAAGTCTTAAACCTACTTACATTATACATACCTGTTTAAGCATCACAACTTAAAACCAAATATGACAGTAGTTAAGTAATACGTAATTACTCTACTTAGCGCCTTTTGTTAAATTGAATTTCAATAGAAACAATAAGCATGGGGATATACCTATTCAAAAACCCGCAAGCAACAATAATTATTGCATTCTTGGAATTCTTTGTTCTGTGGTCATAATTAAGTAGGTAAGTATTTCAATACATAAGTTGTACGTAGTAAGTACGTCATTGAAAGACTGACTGACTTAAGTGATTATTTAAGTATGTGAAAATCTTCAAAATTTGAGGTAGTTTAAGTGTACTTTAAAGTGTAAGCTCTAAAATGTTTTTTTTTTAATCTCAGACACTAAAATTATAGCTTCGTATGTCAAACATAAAAATAAAATATATTTTTGGCACATACATAATACACATATCACACTATTTTAGATCACTATCAAATCACACTAGTTGTAAATCAAAGTCAAAACATTTATTTCAATTAGACCATTTACAGGCACTTTTTAGTTGTCAAGAAGTTAAAAAAAAGTATTGTATATAGTTTACAGTTGAAGCTAGTAGTGTCGTGATGGCCCAGTGGTTAAGGCGCCCGCCTCTCATGCACGAGGTTGTGGGTTCGCAACCAGTCACGGGCAAGTACCAATGTGACTTTTTCTAATTCATATGTACTTTCTAAGTGTATCTTGGACATCACTGACATCGGTAACCATGTCAGAGGCCCTTGAGGCGGTTTTGAAACTCTGACACTAGGGTGTGTGGGGTCGTTAGACCTTACTGCCCACACGATAAAGAAGAAGAAGTTGAAGCTAGTAAGGATCAGGGGATAGGTTCTGCTATATTTTCTGTCGTGATCACCCAGCGGTTAAGATCTCTCATGAGGTTGTGGGTTCGATACCGCGTACAGTATCAATCTGACTTTTTCAAATCATATATGCTTTTTAAGTTTATCTCGGACGTCACTGACGTAGTTGAAGGAAAACATCGTAAGGAAACCTGGACTTATGAAATATAGGTCTAAAAAATCCGTACTAATATTATAAACTAGCTTCTGCCCGCGACTTCGTTCGCGTGGCTTTATTCATCCACCTTAAGTTACGTTTTTTAATACTGCTTCACTCCCGTAAGTAGTAGCGTGATGTTATATAGCCTATAACCTTCCTCGATAAATGGGCTATCCAACAAAAAAAGAATTTTTCAAATCGGTGCAGGAGTTACTGAGTTATGCGCGTACATACAAACAAACAAACAAACAAACAATCAGACAAAAAATCCAAAAACTATAATTTTGGATTCAGTATGATGTATTTGACAAGTAGCAATCACTATTCGAAAAAAATATTGAATGTACAGAATTGGTCTCGTTACGATTTTATTATATGTATAGATGCGAAAGTAACTCTGTCTGTCTGTCTGTCTCTTCTTCACGCCTAAACCACTAAACCGATTTCAATGAAATTTGGTACATATATAGTCTGGAACCCGAGAAAGGACATAGGATAGTTTTCATCCCGGAAATCCCCCGGGAACGGGAACTATTAATCCACGCGGACGAAGTCGCGGGCGAAAGCTAGTTAAATATAAGTTTAAAATCGCCAAACCGCCTTGAGCAAGTGTGGTAATCAATCCTCGTACGGTCAGTTCCCTAAATTGCCTGACCCCTATTCCCATCATCTTCTTTGTAACAGGGGTCATACACCGTAGGTCACTGACTATACCTTCTCTATATGAGAAGAGGCCTTTGCCCAACAGTGGGACATTAATAGATTGGTATTTTTTCCATCATGTTTTCCGAAAGTACTTCAAATATCCTTTTATTCGACTACAAAGTAAATTGTATAATGAGGTTGATTTCATGTACACAGCATTATCTCAGCTCAACGCATCTATGTATTGCACGATAACCCGCACTTATTGGGTTCACGCAACCATCAAAAGTCTAATTAAAACAAATAATTTCCTGTTAGAATCTCCTGGGATTAAATTCCAAAAATAAATCCATTGCTCACATGTATTATTATGATCTCTTCATAAGTGGGCAGTAAGGAAACCGTAGCATAAGGTATAGTTGCATACTGCATTGTGCTTAATACGAGTAGAATTAAGCAATTTAATAATCGAACCAAAAGGCAACAGATGCTAGCGCTGTTCTTTTTATTTGGTGGTTAAAATTATCTGCAGTGGGTTAATTATTTGGCAATAGTAGACAATATAGATATTTTACTGATATTAGACTGTACCATTTTTCAGTGGCGGTAGAGTAGCTGTTGTTCTGAGGGTAAGCCGGTAGGAATCGAGTTTTACAAAGTCCTCGCCACTGGTACCTATTTATCTATTCTTATTTTTTTTTGTTCGTTTGTTTACTTGTAACGAATAGGCTCCGAAACTACTGGACCAATTTAAACTAATTTTTCACAAATAGCTAAAATATTTCTAAGTAACATAGGCTATATAACACTGCGCTACGACACATGGGAGCGGACCAGTAACCAAGACATAGCGCGGGTGAAACCACGAGGACGAATTAGCGGGAATTTCGCTAGTAAATGATAGTTACGTAAGCGTATGGTAAAGTTTCAGATTGTATTTAAATTTTAATTAAATTCCACGAAACGTGTATAATATGGTCGATTTCAAATCCAAATAGTCTTAGTTTGTGAATTTCTCTTGAAATTCTAAGATGGCCGTCTCATATAATATTTCCACTGCTGGTACATAGGGCTCCACCTTGTGAGATGGTGTTGATTGTAATTCGCCATGCGTAATAAAATCTATTAAGGGAACTTAAGGACTTGATAAACAAAAGTATGAAATTAGTTTTACGATTTATTAAATAACAATAAATAACAACATTTTGGTATTTTTATCACAGTAGATGAATAATACAAGTTATAACCAGTGTTTAACCCCTGTTTTTCACTTCTTGGTAGATTTCATGTCCTGTGCCAATAGCGCCAAGTGCTCCAAGTCCAGCTTTCTGTAACAAAATATTACATAAAATAAGTAATTGAAAAAATATCTTCGTCTAATTATTAATTAATAAGAGTCAGGAAGTTATACGCAAATTAAACTTAATTTGCAAGAAAGGGACAAGCCCGCCACACTATTCCCAAACCACTGCAACTCCTGTAACCCAGAATCAACAGTGGCGACCACAAGAAAAGCGCCGAGACAATGAAGCTCGACGAGTCCCAGAGAAACGATTCAACTGTCTTGGATCCCGCAACGAAATTAATCAGAAAAGATTAGCGGAGGAGTAAGAAAAATATAATTTCCACTTCCCTCCAAACAAGCAGGAGACAGAACAGAATTAGGCCAATAGGCACAAAGGGATTATTTACAACTGGGAGAAGCCCAGATTGCCAAGCACCACGGATTGCAATTATCATTAAAGTTAATGATAATTGCAATCCGTGGTGCTTGGCAATCTGGGCTTGTCAAGAAAGGGACAATAAATATATTTTGGAGTCAATTAAATTCCCAGAGAAAACAAAACTTACAAGGGCTTTAGCTCCCTTCTTGAGCGCACTAACTCCCCCCTTGGGGTTTGCGCTGGCGCCGCCCATCAGCATGGCGAGCACCGCCAGCACCAGAACTAGCAGACCGAACAGTTTCATGATGATGCAGATGTGCGGCTCGCTTCACTTTTAACTAATGATAGCGTTTGCTTGTTTTACTAAACTTATATACTATTCAGAGAGCTTGATGAGTAATCCTCTAGGAGAATCCTGTATTCGTACGCGCACTGTGAATACCATAGCAACTGGGCATTTACCTTAAACTTGAACTTAAGATTAGCGTGGTACTTACGTAATGGTTGTTTTTGATTTACGAGCTGTAGCATGATTTTTAAACAGTTTGATTTCGAAAATGTTATTTCAAACTGAAAAAATAAATGTTTGTGTGCTCGAACTGTGATATTTTTTTAAATGACTGAAATAAGGTTAAAACATGAAATTTAACTGGGCGTTAATTATATCCATTCAGAGACATTTGAGAAACTTTCAGTAACGCAGTTGCAGTGTTCTGATAAGATACGTTTGTTTGTTGTTGTTTATTATTTAAGAGTTGAGACCAAAACCTTATAGGGATTGTAAATTGTTTAGTTACTTAAGCAAAACAATATTTAGTTTCATAGAAAGTACGTATGTCAATCGTTACAGTACCGACAATCAAGTCCATTTAGATTACCGGTACAAAAGTATGGCTTAACCGTGAAGATCGTGCTGATTTATCCTTAAATCCTTTCAGTTCACTTTGAGACTCAAAAATATAAATTTTAAGCAAACAACCATTCTAACATTTGCATTTATATTAAGCATACATAATCGTGTTTATTTTCTCCACCAAATATTAGGAAATGATAGAAAAACCCAGCGTTTTTAATCTTTGAAAAGCGTAAATAAAATGTCTTAACAACTTTTTAAATTACTTGCCAATTTGTGCCTGCAATTAGTTCAGATAGCTTTGACTGTTACGTGAATGGCACTTATTAATGCAAATTCTATTGTCGAAATTACGCGACGGAAGTGTTTACACCTCCAATGCTTTTCAAATTGACAGTAACACACCTGTCGAAAATACGTCGCATAATATTCATAGAAAATCTTTAGCGTCAATAATGCTAAGTAGCTGTACATCAGTGGGTATTTACGTTTGACGTAACTGTAAAAGCTTCAATGAAATATCTGAAACAATTCAACTTCCTTATTCTCAATTGTGCGTTTCTATTCAAACTTCAGCTAAACTTAGTGTACATGACTAACGTAAAAAACCCTCTTATGTATCTTCGTGACGTAATATTGTTACCTTTGTGAACATATAAAGGCACTTCGAATTGTGATCAATCATCATTCGAAGTTTGCGCTTCTTCAGTTCATTGACAGTTGATTGTTAGAAACAATATTCCTTCATCATGAAACTGTTCGGTCTCGTCGTGTTGGTGATGGCAGTCCTGGCTCTGATGACGGGCGGAGCTAGCGCGAGCCCTAAGGGCATCGGCAGCGTTATCAAGAAGGGCGGCAAAGTTATTGTGAGTATTAGTGACACGTCTCGTGTATTACAAACTGATTAGTGCAGTCTACTATGTAAACAAGAAAATATCTAAACTAATACCTGTGTCTACTGATTCTTGCGTTACCGTAGACGCTTTTGAACATTTTCTTGCATGCAAGTGCCTGTACTCGTAAGATGTTGTTATGATAAGCAATAAAAGGAACTACATTTATAAGTAGATACCCATAAAACCCATAAGCAACTGACCAGGCTTTTCAACTTTCCTGAGCTAAGTCGTTCAGGACCTCTCGTTTAAATTAAAAACGATAAATTTTTTTATTCATCAGTTCAGATAAAAAATTAATCCATGTTTATTTTCTTTACAGAAACACGGCCTCGGTGTGATCGGCATCGCCGGAGCAGGACACGAGATCTACCAACAGAACCACAACTAGAGAAAATCTTCCAAACATTCATCTTTCCTTACGCTACCATTTACAGTATTATTTTATTAGTTTAAATCATCAAAGTACAAATGTAATAAGTATATAAATATTGTTACATCGTTAATAAATAGTACCTAATTCCACATTTTTGCGATCTTTTGTCTCGACTTTTCCATCCTTAAATAATGCCTGTTCTGAAATAAGTACCTCCTAGGTACCTACCTATCCAGATCCTAAGGAGGACACAATCTTCTACAAGTTTCTAGCTCTTTAAAATATAAATTTATACCTATACCAAGTCTTAATGGACTGACACCAATTTTCGGGCAACAGTAAAACACATGAATAAAAAGCATAACAATGCTGTACGTCTATTTGTATTCACAAAAGGACCGTCGCTTCTAGGTTGTAGCTGGGAACTGCGTTTTTCGTTTTCGTTTGCGTGTTCTATGACAACATCAGCGTAGCTTTGTTATAGTACCTGTTGAATCCAAAACCTCGAAGCGAAGAGAAAGATGTGTTAGTGTAACGTAATTGGACCGCTGCGCGCTGTAGAAGCTTTTTCAAATTTTAATGCCTTTGTATTCATAAAATCAACGCCCGATGAAATGAACTTACCTGTTATTCTGGGAACTTTTAGAATTAGATATTAACCACAAAATAAAATCATGTCGCGGGGAGTTTCAATGGAATCTTTAACAAAAATGAATTACTTCCTCGAAAACCCCTCCATAATATTTGTATACATTTTAACATTTTCTTTAAGAACGTCAAAAAATCAAGTTTGTTGTATGGGAGCCTAGCTTAAATATTTGTTTAAGCTAGCTAGCTTTTACCTATAAAATAATTACGACAAAAGATTTTAATAATAAAGAGTTATCATTAAGATCAATTTTGTTAAAAATACTCTGCATAAAACAGCAATTTTCGTTGGTTGGATTTCCATCCCCCATTGGGTACACGGAATATGTTTAATATGGTCGATTTTAAATTCAAACATTCTTAGTTTGTAATGTATGTGTTGTCGGTCAAAACCATGGGTTTCAGTGGTGCAGATAGCTACATTGCTCTAGAAATTGTAAGATGGTCATCTCATATAATGTTTTCACTGCTGGTACATAGGATTCCACCCTGTGAGACGGAGTTGATCTTAATTCACCATGGGATTACCCATGGTGAATTAAGAAATCATTAGATTAATAATCATAAGATTATAATCATTTTAATAAAGTCTACAGGTTTGAAGAAGTTCTAGTTAGCGAACTTCAGAACTTGATAAATAAAAGTTTGAAATTAGTTTTACAATTTATTAAATAACAATATATAACAACATTTTGGTTTTTATCACAGTAGATGAATAATACAAGTTATAATCAGTGTTTAACCCCTGTTTTTCACTTCTTGGTAGATTTCATGTCCTGTGCCAATAGCGCCAAGTGCTCCGAGTCCAGCTTTCTGTAACAAAATATTACATAAAATAAGTACATAATTGAAATAATATCTTCGTCTAATTATTAATTTATAAGAGTAAGAAAGTTATTCGCAAATTAAACTTAATTTGCAAGAAAGGGACAATAAATATATTTTGGAGCCAATTAAATTCCCAGAGAAAACAAAACTTACAAGGGCTTTAGCTCCCTTCTTGAGCGCACTAACTCCCCCCTTGGGGTTTGCGCTGGCGCCGCCCATCAGCATGGCGAGCACCGCCAGCACCAGAACTAGCAGACCGAACAGTTTCATGTTGATGCAGATGTGCGGCTCGCTTCACTTCTAACTAATGATAGCCTTTGCTTGTTTCACTAAGCTTATATACCTCAAAGAGTGGTCGATGACTAACCATGAGGAGAATCCTGCGCGTTTTAAAAACCATAACAACTGCGTATTTACCTTAAACTGAAGTTCGCGATTACGTACTTACGAACACGTGTGTTTATTTTTAGAATGTAGCTTTAAGCAATTAAATAACGAAAAAGTGTACTTTTGTACAAACATTTTAATTATGCCCGAACTGTTAGGTTTTGAAATAAAGATGTTTTTGTTGTTTTAGGCACTTATAATGGAAAAACCCAGCGTTTTTAATCTTTGAAAAGCGTTAATAAAATGTCTTAACAACTTTTTAAATGACTTACCAATTTGTTCAGATAGCTTCGACTGTTACGTGTATGGCTCTTATTAATGCAAATTCTATTGTCGAAATTACTACGAGAAGTGTTCACCCCTCCAATACTTCAATTTAAGAAGTATTAGAGTGGTGACAGCAATACATCTGTCAAAAATTACGTCGCATAATATTCACAGAAAACAAGACTGGCGGAATTTTGCCCGTTATTTGGCAGTAGTGTGTCTTTAGCGTCAACAATGGTAAGTAGGTGTACATCAGTGGGTATTTACGTTTGACGTAACTGTAAAAGCTTCAATGAAATATCTGAAACCATTCAACTTCCTTATTCTTAATTGTACGTTTCTATTCAAACTTCAGCTAAACTTAGTTTTAATGACTAACGTAAAAACCCTCCTAGGTATCTTTGTAACGTAATATTGTTACCTTTGTGAACATATAAAGGCACTTCGAATTGTGATCAATCATTATTCGAAGTTGGCACTTCTTCAGTTCATTGACAGTTGATTGTTAGAAACAATATTCCTTCATCATGAAACTGTTCGGTCTCGTCGTGTTGGTAATGGCAGTCCTGGCTCTGATGACGGGCGGAGCTAGCGCGAGCCCTAAGGGCATCGGCAGCGTTATCAAGAAGGGCGGCAAAGTTATTGTGAGTATTAGTAACACGCCTCGTGTACTAGAAACTGATTAGCACAGTCTGTTACATACAAGAAAATGTCTAGATTAAAATCCGTGTCTACTGGTTTTCTTGCGTTACCGTAGACGATATTTTAAGATTTTCCTGCATGAAAGTGTATACATGAAGATTTTTTTATTATAAAAAATAAAACGAACTACATTTCTTAGTAGATAACCATAAAATCTAGTAAGCACCTGACTAGATTTTTCTACTTCCCTGAACTTAGTCGTTCAGGATCACTCGTTTAAATTTTAAACGATTAATATTCATATTCAATTTTTTTCAGATAGAATTCTAATCCATGTTTATTTTCTTTACAGAAACACGGTCTCGGTGTGATCGGCATCGCCGGAACAGGACACGAGATCTACCAACAGAACCACAACTAGAGAAAATCTTCCAAACATTCATCTTCCACTACTCTACCATTTACCTACAGCATTATTTAATTAGTTTAAATCATCAAAGTACAAATGTAATAAGTATTTAAATATTGTTATATCGTTAATAAATAGTACCTAATTTCACATTTTTGCGATCTTTTGTCTCGACTTTTCCATCCTTAAATAACGCCTGTTCTGGAACAAGTACCTACCACGTACCTATTCAGATCCTTACTGAGAACAGTTTATTCTACAAGTTTCTAGCTTTCTTAAATATAAATTTATACCTATTCCAAGTCTTAATGGAGTAGCAACGATTTTCGGGCAACAGTAAAACACATGAATAAAAAGCATAACAATACTGTACCTACTTGTACTCACAAAAGGACCGTCGCTTCTAGGTTGTAGCTGGGAACTTTGTCAGCTGCCCCAGTCGACATCTGAAACAGTTTGCGATGAAACGAAAAACGCAACTTACTCCTATGTGTAAGGTTGCGTTTTTCGTTTTCGTTTGCGTGTTCTATGGCAACATCAGCGTAGCTTCGTTATAGTACCTGTTGAATCCAAAACCTCGAAGCGAAGAGAAAGATGTGTTAGTGTAACGTAATTGGACCGCTGCGCGCTGTAGAAGCTTTTTCAAATTTTAATGCCTTTGTATTCATAAAATCAACGCCCGATGAAATGAACTTACCTGTTATTCTGGGAACTTTTAGAATTAGATATTAACCACAAAATAAAATCATGTCGCGGGGAGTTTCAATGGAATCTTTAACAAAAATGAATTACTTCCTCGAAAACCCCTCCATAATATTTGTATACATTTTAACATTTTCTTTAAGAACGTCAAAAAATCAAGTTTGTTGTATGGGAGCCTAGCTTAAATATTTGTTTAAGCTAGCTAGCTTTTACCTATAAAATAATTACGACAAAAGATTTTAATAATAAAGAGTTATCATTAAGATCAATTTTGTTAAAAATACTCTTTGCATAAAACAGCAATTTTCGTTGGTTGGATTTCCATCCCCCATTGGGTACACGGAATATGTTTAATATGGTCGATTTTAGATTCAAACATTCTTAGTTTGTAATGTATGTGTTGTCGGTCAAAACCATGGGTTTCAGTGGTGCAGATAGCTACATTGCTCTAGAAATTGTAAGATGGTCATCTCATATAATGTTTTCACTGCTGGTACATAGGATTCCACCCTGTGAGACGGAGTTGATCTTAATTCACCATGGGATTACCCATGGTGAATTAAGAAATCATTAGATTAATAATCATAAGATTATAATCATTTTAATAAAGTCTACAGGTTTGAAGAAGTTCTAGTTAGCGAACTTCAGAACTTGATAAATAAAAGTTTGAAATTAGTTTTACAATTTATTAAATAACAATATATAACAACATTTTGGTTTTTATCACAGTAGATGAATAATACAAGTTATAATCAGTGTTTAACCCCTGTTTTTCACTTCTTGGTAGATTTCATGTCCTGTGCCAATAGCGCCAAGTGCTCCGAGTCCAGCTTTCTGTAACAAAATATTACATAAAATAAGTACATAATTGAAATAATATCTTCGTCTAATTATTAATTTATAAGAGTAAGAAAGTTATTCGCAAATTAAACTTAATTTGCAAGAAAGGGACAATAAATATATTTTGGAGCCAATTAAATTCCCAGAGAAAACAAAACTTACAAGGGCTTTAGCTCCCTTCTTGAGCGCACTAACTCCCCCCTTGGGGTTTGCGCTGGCGCCGCCCATCAGCATGGCGAGCACCGCCAGCACCAGAACTAGCAGACCGAACAGTTTCATGTTGATGCAGATGTGCGGCTCGCTTCACTTCTAACTAATGATAGCCTTTGCTTGTTTCACTAAGCTTATATACCTCAAAGAGTGGTCGATGACTAACCATGAGGAGAATCCTGCGCGTTTTAAAAACCATAACAACTGCGTATTTACCTTAAACTGAAGTTCGCGATTACGTACTTACGAACACGTGTGTTTATTTTTAGAATGTAGCTTTAAGCAATTAAATAACGAAAAAGTGTACTTTTGTACAAACATTTTAATTATGCCCGAACTGTTAGGTTTTGAAATAAAGATGTTTTTGTTGTTTTAGGCACTTATAATGGAAAAACCCAGCGTTTTTAATCTTTGAAAAGCGTTAATAAAATGTCTTAACAACTTTTTAAATGACTTACCAATTTGTTCAGATAGCTTCGACTGTTACGTGTATGGCTCTTATTAATGCAAATTCTATTGTCGAAATTACTACGAGAAGTGTTCACCCCTCCAATACTTCAATTTAAGAAGTATTAGAGTGGTGACAGCAATACATCTGTCAAAAATTACGTCGCATAATATTCACAGAAAACAAGACTGGCGGAATTTTGCCCGTTATTTGGCAGTAGTGTGTCTTTAGCGTCAACAATGGTAAGTAGGTGTACATCAGTGGGTATTTACGTTTGACGTAACTGTAAAAGCTTCAATGAAATATCTGAAACCATTCAACTTCCTTATTCTTAATTGTACGTTTCTATTCAAACTTCAGCTAAACTTAGTTTTAATGACTAACGTAAAAACCCTCCTAGGTATCTTTGTAACGTAATATTGTTACCTTTGTGAACATATAAAGGCACTTCGAATTGTGATCAATCATTATTCGAAGTTGGCACTTCTTCAGTTCATTGACAGTTGATTGTTAGAAACAATATTCCTTCATCATGAAACTGTTCGGTCTCGTCGTGTTGGTAATGGCAGTCCTGGCTCTGATGACGGGCGGAGCTAGCGCGAGCCCTAAGGGCATCGGCAGCGTTATCAAGAAGGGCGGCAAAGTTATTGTGAGTATTAGTAACACGCCTCGTGTACTAGAAACTGATTAGCACAGTCTGTTACATACAAGAAAATGTCTAGATTAAAATCCGTGTCTACTGGTTTTCTTGCGTTACCGTAGACGATATTTTAAGATTTTCCTGCATGAAAGTGTATACATGAAGATTTTTTTATTATAAAAAATAAAACGAACTACATTTCTTAGTAGATAACCATAAAATCTAGTAAGCACCTGACTAGATTTTTCTACTTCCCTGAACTTAGTCGTTCAGGATCACTCGTTTAAATTTTAAACGATTAATATTCATATTCAATTTTTTTCAGATAGAATTCTAATCCATGTTTATTTTCTTTACAGAAACACGGTCTCGGTGTGATCGGCATCGCCGGAACAGGACACGAGATCTACCAACAGAACCACAACTAGAGAAAATCTTCCAAACATTCATCTTCCACTACTCTACCATTTACCTACAGCATTATTTAATTAGTTTAAATCATCAAAGTACAAATGTAATAAGTATTTAAATATTGTTATATCGTTAATAAATAGTACCTAATTTCACATTTTTGCGATCTTTTGTCTCGACTTTTCCATCCTTAAATAACGCCTGTTCTGGAACAAGTACCTACCACGTACCTATTCAGATCCTTACTGAGAACAGTTTATTCTACAAGTTTCTAGCTTTCTTAAATATAAATTTATACCTATTCCAAGTCTTAATGGAGTAGCAACGATTTTCGGGCAACAGTAAAACACATGAATAAAAAGCATAACAATACTGTACCTACTTGTACTCACAAAAGGACCGTCGCTTCTAGGTTGTAGCTGGGAACTTTGTCAGCTGCCCCAGTCGACATCTGAAACAGTTTGCGATGAAACGAAAAACGCAACTTACTCCTATGTGTAAGGTTGCGTTTTTCGTTTTCGTTTGCGTGTTCTATGGCAACATCAGCGTAGCTTCGTTATAGTACCTGTTGAATCCAAAACCTCGAAGCGAAGAGAAAGATGTGTTAGTGTAACGTAATTGGACCGCTGCGCGCTGTAGAAGCTTTTTCAAATTTTAATGCCTTTGTATTCATAAAATCAACGCCCGATGAAATGAACTTACCTATTATTCTGGGAACTTTTAGAATTAGATATTAACCACAAAATAAAATCATGTCGCGGGGAGTTTCAATGGAATCTTTAACAAAAATGAATTACTTCCTCGAAAACCCCTCCATAATATTTGTATACATTTTAACATTTTCTTTAAGAACGTCAAAAAATCAAGTTTGTTGTATGGGAGCCTAGCTTAAATATTTGTTTAAGCTAGCTAGCTTTTACCTATAAAATAATTACGACAAAAGATTTTAATAATAAAGAGTTATCATTAAGATCAATTTTGTTAAAAATACTCTTTGCATAAAACAGCAATTTTCGTTGGTTGGATTTCCATCCCCCATTGGGTACACGGAATATGTTTAATATGGTCGATTTTAGATTCAAACATTCTTAGTTTGTAATGTATGTGTTGTCGGTCAAAACCATGGGTTTCAGTGGTGCAGATAGCTACATTGCTCTAGAAATTGTAAGATGGTCATCTCATATAATGTTTTCACTGCTGGTACATAGGATTCCACCCTGTGAGACGGAGTTGATCTTAATTCACCATGGGATTACCCATGGTGAATTAAGAAATCATTAGATTAATAATCATAAGATTATAATCATTTTAATAAAGTCTACAGGTTTGAAGAAGTTCTAGTTAGCGAACTTCAGAACTTGATAAATAAAAGTTTGAAATTAGTTTTACAATTTATTAAATAACAATATATAACAACATTTTGGTTTTTATCACAGTAGATGAATAATACAAGTTATAATCAGTGTTTAACCCCTGTTTTTCACTTCTTGGTAGATTTCATGTCCTGTGCCAATAGCGCCAAGTGCTCCGAGTCCAGCTTTCTGTAACAAAATATTACATAAAATAAGTACATAATTGAAATAATATCTTCGTCTAATTATTAATTTATAAGAGTAAGAAAGTTATTCGCAAATTAAACTTAATTTGCAAGAAAGGGACAATAAATATATTTTGGAGCCAATTAAATTCCCAGAGAAAACAAAACTTACAAGGGCTTTAGCTCCCTTCTTGAGCGCACTAACTCCCCCCTTGGGGTTTGCGCTGGCGCCGCCCATCAGCATGGCGAGCACCGCCAGCACCAGAACTAGCAGACCGAACAGTTTCATGTTGATGCAGATGTGCGGCTCGCTTCACTTCTAACTAATGATAGCCTTTGCTTGTTTCACTAAGCTTATATACCTCAAAGAGTGGTCGATGACTAACCATGAGGAGAATCCTGCGCGTTTTAAAAACCATAACAACTGCGTATTTACCTTAAACTGAAGTTCGCGATTACGTACTTACGAACACGTGTGTTTATTTTTAGAATGTAGCTTTAAGCAATTAAATAACGAAAAAGTGTACTTTTGTACAAACATTTTAATTATGCCCGAACTGTTAGGTTTTGAAATAAAGATGTTTTTGTTGTTTTAGGCACTTATAATGGAAAAACCCAGCGTTTTTAATCTTTGAAAAGCGTTAATAAAATGTCTTAACAACTTTTTAAATGACTTACCAATTTGTTCAGATAGCTTCGACTGTTACGTGTATGGCTCTTATTAATGCAAATTCTATTGTCGAAATTACTACGAGAAGTGTTCACCCCTCCAATACTTCAATTTAAGAAGTATTGGAGGGGTGACAGCAATACATCTGTCAAAAATTACGTCGCATAATATTCACAGAAAACAAGACTGGCGGAATTTTGCCCGTTATTTGGCAGTAGTGTGTCTTTAGCGTCAACAATGGTAAGTAGGTGTACATCAGTGGGTATTTACGTTTGACGTAACTGTAAAAGCTTCAATGAAATATCTGAAACCATTCAACTTCCTTATTCTTAATTGTACGTTTCTATTCAAACTTCAGCTAAACTTAGTTTTAATGACTAACGTAAAAACCCTCCTAGGTATCTTTGTAACGTAATATTGTTACCTTTGTGAACATATAAAGGCACTTCGAATTGTGATCAATCATCATTCGAAGTTGGCACTTCTTCAGTTCATTGACAGTTGATTGTTAGAAACAATATTCCTTCATCATGAAACTGTTCGGTCTCGTCGTGTTGGTAATGGCAGTCCTGGCTCTGATGACGGGCGGAGCTAGCGCGAGCCCTAAGGGCATCGGCAGCGTTATCAAGAAGGGCGGCAAAGTTATTGTGAGTATTAGTAACACGCCTCGTGTACTAGAAACTGATTAGCACAGTCTGTTACATACAAGAAAATGTCTAGATTAAAATCCGTGTCTACTGGTTTTCTTGCGTTACCGTAGACGATATTTTAAGATTTTCCTGCATGAAAGTGTATACATGAAGATTTTTTTATTATAAAAAATAAAACGAACTACATTTCTTAGTAGATAACCATAAAATCTAGTAAGCACCTGACTAGATTTTTCTACTTCCCTGAACTTAGTCGTTCAGGATCACTCGTTTAAATTTTAAACGATTAATATTCATATTCAATTTTTTTCAGATAGAATTCTAATCCATGTTTATTTTCTTTACAGAAACACGGTCTCGGTGTGATCGGCATCGCCGGAACAGGACACGAGATCTACCAACAGAACCACAACTAGAGAAAATCTTCCAAACATTCATCTTCCACTACTCTACCATTTACCTACAGCATTATTTAATTAGTTTAAATCATCAAAGTACAAATGTAATAAGTATTTAAATATTGTTATATCGTTAATAAATAGTACCTAATTTCACATTTTTGCGATCTTTTGTCTCGACTTTTCCATCCTTAAATAACGCCTGTTCTGGAACAAGTACCTACCACTAGGGATTGCAAAATCCGGAGTTTTTTCAAATCCGGATTTCTGATTTCTCGTCCGATTAAAATCCGGATTATCCGGAGTTTTCGAAGTTTTTGGTGTTTTAAGTTATTTTGTTAAAATTTATATAAAATAGTATAAATTAACTGAAATCTGCATCAATTGGCTCAATTCACAGCTCGACAGAATAAAATCAACTAAAATATTCAATAAATTTTGGGTATCGGTAATTTTTCTCGTTATAAATTTACATAATCATTACATAACATAAACTGTACTTAAACATTGATACTCCAGCACTCCAGTGGGGAGGAGCTGGAAAAGCATAAAAGTACTCGTTTTTTTCGTCCAAATAAAATATGTTTAGATTAAAATTTCATGATGAGATTTGATCATTATGATTGACCCTATCGATTAGTGCCATAAAAGTACAGGATGCTATTTTTTCGGAGTTTAGTCGGTTCGATTCCCGGGTGTGGCAAGTGTATTTTCAAAATTATTTAAATGCAGTTTTGTTTCTTTTTAAAAATAAAGGAATGTATCCTTTCAGTAAAATTTGCTAACTTAAGTATTAAGAGTACTTACCCTCCAGGTAGCATTATAAAATTCCACCCTGTATATGAGGAGCGGAGCATTAACCAAAGACGTAACTTATGGCGGGTGAAATAAGCAACGCGTACGAAGTCGCATGCAGTTCGCTATAACTTAGAATAGCATGCCATAATGTGAAGTACTTTTAAGTTTATTTTGTCTTGTAACAATGGACCAATATTTTTTAATTTTATTTATTTATTTTTTATTCTTATTTTCGCATTATAAAATATATAAATATACCATCACGCCTGTATTCCCCGAAGCGTTAGGCAGAGGTGCACCGATTTAGGTACACCCACAGTTCGCCGGTATATTTAGGTCCCATGTAATAGGGGGCGAGTCTATTGCCATTAACCGGGCACAAATCCAAACTCCGGGCTGCTACTGAGAAATTCCTAATGGAAAAACCCAATAACACTTTTTGCCCGACCTGGGAATCGAACCCGGGACCCCTTGCTCGGCAGTCGCGCTTGCGACCAAGAGACCAACGGGGCAGTTCGCATTAAAGTAGGTAATATCGATATACCGATTAATTACAATCAAAATAATTATTATAATCAAAATTAATTACAAATATTATGCGTTATAATCAGTTTTGACTGAAATCCGAAAAAAGCGGATTTGAGTCTGAAAATCCGGATTTAAAAAAGGCAAGAAAATCCGGATTTTTCAGTTGTTTTCGAATTTCGAAGAATCCGGATTGCAATCCCTACCTACCACGTACCTATTCAGATCCTTACTGAGAACAGTTTATTCTACAAGTTTCTAGCTTTCTTAAATATAAATTTATACCTATCCCAATTCCTAATAGACTTGCCATTCGTTTTCGGAGAACAGTAAAATTCGAGAATTAAAAGGATAAAACAATGCTGCAGGTACCCAGGAAAAGACCGTCGCTTCTAGGTTGAATTTGGGAACTTTGTCAGATGTCTCAGTTGGCATCTGAAAAAAAACACGAGAAACATACTATACATTCTTATAGGTTCTATGGCAACATCGGCCTATTTTCTGTAGTAAAAGTACTTGTTGAACCCGAAGCCTCGAAGGGGAGAGAGCGGTAACGTAATTAGACCGCTATGGAAGTTTTTCAAATGCCTTTGAATGAATAAAATCATCGCCTATTGAAATGAACCTACCTGATATTTCAAAAACTTTAGAATTAGATACAAAATGTAATTATGTCAGGGTGAATTTCAATGGAATCTTTGACATAAATGACACTTCTTTAATACTTGGATATTTTTTTTTTAAACATTATTAACATGAATTCGATTTGTCTCCATTTTCAGTTCTCAGTAGGTTACTAGAACAAACAAGGCGGTTCATGGGGCCCAATGGGGCCAGTCTATGTGAATTGAAATGCAGTTGTGAAGCTATCGTTAGATATTTTAAATTAAATTCAAATTGCATGAAAGCTCTCTTCCCGAAGACCACAACTTTGGGAAAGTAGTAAACGTGTATCAAGAAAATGTCGGCACGACCGGGTTCAGAGGTTAATTTTAAAACCAACATCAATCCAGCATCATAGTGACTTTATTTTTAACATGTATAATATTATAACTGACTCGTTAGCCTAGTGGTCCTATGCGCGACTGCTACTCTAGAGGTCCCAGGTTCGATTCCCAGGTCGAGCAAAAAATGAGACTGGGTTTTTCTATGAAATTCTCAGTAGCAGCTCGGAGTTTGGATGTGTGCCCGGTTAGTGGCAATAGGCTCGCCCCCTATTACATGGGACCTAAATATACCGGCGAACTGTGGGTGTGCATTGGCACACCTCTGCCTAACCCTTCTGGGAATACAGGCGTGATGGTATATTTTTTTATATGTATATTATCTTGTAAAGGTAATACTGACTTGCGGTGAATGAAAAAATGTCATGGCTGACCTTCCTATGACTGGAAATTATTTTCGTCAAATATTATGGAAATTGCGATCAAAGCATGGTCATTCTTAAATTAACTAACGCTTTTTTTCTGTATATGTTAATCCTTACTAATATTATAAATGCGAAAGTAACTCTGTCTGTCTGTCTCTTCTTCACGCCTAAACTACTGAACCGATTTCAATGAAATTTGGTACAGATATAGTCCGGAACCCGAGAAAGGCCATAGGATAGTTTTCATCCCGGAAATCCCCCGGGAACGGGAACTATTAATCCACGCGGACGAAGTCGCGGGCAAAAGATAGTTAATTATAAAGAAGCTCTTGCAATGCAACGCAATGGGGCTATCAATAGATTATCATTACTTACAAAATTGTGAATAGCTTCTAAATATGTTACACTAAGATACTGCTGTTCCCGCATCGAGACTTTAAGGCATAATGTTATCAGAAACATGAAAAAGTAGAGCCACATGTATTATATGAAACTGAATTTGTGGTAACTGGTTAGTTGGGGTCAGCGTGCTAACCTACAATGTCTAGGTTGATGCTGCATTATACCTATAAGTAAGTGTGTTGTGTTTCTCGCTTAAAATTCGTATTCTCAGGATACACTTAATATTCTCTGGTAATAGAGGGAAAAATTGAAAGTTCTAAGACTATTTTTCTTTCTCCTTACTGTGGAATTATCAGCTACTATAGTCTATGTTCAATTTTGTAAAGCCGATTTCCAAAATAATATATTTTTTGTGACGGAAAATTTTGTTTTAATTTTGATAGCAACGAGCCCAACCACATTTCAAATACACGGTATTATTTACACGTACCAATACCTACACTGTGTAGGTAGGTATAGGAATGTTTAGGTACAGCTGCACCCAGAAAAAAAGACCGCCGCTTCTAGATTGTGGCTGGGAACTTTTTCAACTGCCAACTGAACCATTGTTATGTCCTTTTTATTTACGAACTTTGCTGTGGGCAGTATACTGGTGTCAAGTAGGTACATTCGAACTTGGGATAGGTATAATTTTTATGTTTTAAACAGTTCAAAACTAGTAGAAGGCTGTCTTCATCAAACATAGGTACTACATGTAGCAGGTACAGGATCTCGAACATGTGTTATTAATGGCGAAAAAAGTCAAGACAAAAGATCGCAAAGATAATATGCAGTTACTATTTATTCATGAAAAAACTTTAAAACTTAAAGGTTTTGTACTTTGATGATTTAAAATTAATTAAATAATACTAATAATACTGTAAATAGTAGCGTAGTAGAAGATGACTGTTTGGGAGTGTTTCTCTAGTTGTGGTTCTGTTGGTAGATCTCGTGTCCTGTTCCGGCGATGCCGATCACACCGAGGCCGTGTTTCTGTAAATAAAATAAACATGGATTAGATATTTTATCTGAAGCGAGCTCAGGGAAGTAGAAAAGTCTGGTCAGCGGCTTATGGATTTTATGGGTACCTACAAAGAGATGTAGTTCGTTTTATTCCTCATAATACATACTACATGTTCATGTAGACACTTGCATCAAGAAAATGTTTAAAAGCGTCTACTGTGGTTTCTGCCTACCCCCATGGGAAAAAGGCGTGAGTTTATGTATGTATGTAACGCAAGAACTAGTAGACACATGTATTAATCTTGACATTTTCTTGTTTACATAGTAGACTGCACTAATCAATTTCTAGTAGACGAGACGTGTTACTAATACTCACAATAACTTTGCCGCCCTTCTTGATAACGCTGCCGATGCCCTTAGGGCTCGCGCTAGCTCCGCCCGTCATCAGAGCCAGGACTGCCATCACCAACACGACGAGACCGAACAGTTTCATGATGAAGGAATATTGTTTCTAACAATTAACTGTCAATGAACTGAAGAAGTGCCAACTTCGAATGATGATTGATCACAATTCGAAGTGCCTTTATACGTTCACAAAGGTAACAATATTACGTTACTAAGATACATGAGAGGGTTTTTTACGTTAGTCATGTACACTAAGTTTAGCTGAAGTTTGAATAGAAACGTACAATTAAGAATAAGGAAATTGAATTGTTTCAGATATTTCATTGAAGCTTTTACAGTTACGTCAAACGGAAATACCCACTGATGTATACCTACTTAGCATTATTAGACGCTAAAGACGCACTACTGCCAAATAACCGCCGGCAATGCCCCCCAGTCTTATTTTCTATGAATATTATGCGACGTATTTTGGACAGGTGTGTTGCTGTCAATTTAAAAAGCATTGGACGGGTAAATACTTTCCGTCACGTAATTTCGACAATAGAATTTGTATTAATTAGTGCCATTTACGTAACAATCGTACCTATCTGAACAAATTGGCAAGACATTTAAAAATATTTGAAGACATTTTATAAACGCTTTTCAAAGATGAAAAACGCTGGGTTTTTGCATGGTATTTCCTAATATTTTCTAGAGAAAATAAAGACGATTATGTATGCTCAATATAAATGCAAATGTCAGAGTGGTTGTTTGCTTATAATTTATATTTTTAGGTCTTCAAGTGGATGAAAGGATTTAAGGGAAATTGGCACGATTTTCATCGTCAATCCGTTCTTTTGTTCCTTAATCTTAATAGAGCCGGTCCTGTACCAATCAACATAACTAAATATTGTTTTTCTTGATTTTAGAAACTGAACAGTTTACAATTCTTTGAAAGTTTTAATCTTGATTCAAACAACAAAAACCATCTTAATTTCAAAACCCCAAAGAATTTTAGGAAAATTGGCACGATTTTCATCGCTAAACCATACTTTTGTCCCGGTAATCTTAATAGACTTTAGTGTTGATAATGTTATAATATCCAACTGCTATCGAACCAAATACTGTTTTATTTAATTTGCAATTCTTTAAAAGTCCCGACTCGATATTTTAATATTATTTCATTAATATTAAAATTGGATATCAAACACAGGACGAAATCATGTCGGGGTGAGTTTCAATGGAATCTTTGACATAACTAATTGGCTCCCCCTAAACCCTTCAATAAGATTTGTATCAATTTTACCGAAACAACATCAACGGTAATTTTATTTGTCTCCATTTTCGGTGCTGTGTAGGTATCGGAAAACCAATTATTACGTATTACAAACAATTCGGGTCATGGGGCCTATGGGACCAAATTCTCTATTAATTGAATTTGAAGTAATGAAGACCAGTGGGTGTTACTCATTAAATTGAGGGATGGGTGCAATTCATTTCAGGCTACGATACCATTCAAACTCACCCCGACATAATTTAATCTTGTGTGCAATGTCTAATTTTAAAGATCCCGAAATAACATCAAAAGCAACAAGTAGACCGGACGTTTGAAATGGGTGTTCATTTTATCAAAAAGCACTGCATTCAAAGGTATAGAAAACCTTTCAGTGATGCCGTTGCAGATAGTTCAAAATTAAGGCACTTACGCTAAGACTCAATTTAAACCGCCGCGGAATGGAATAGAAGTGGCTTTTTGAAACTAAATTGTATATTGCATACTTTACTTTATTTCAATTGTTTAACATACAAACTAAATACGAACCAAACGCCGCGCGATTTTGCTGTGATGCGCAGAATTTCCCGGAAGACGCGTGACATTTTTAGTTCGTATGACTATTGACATAAAGAGGTACAATTTCGTTGCAAAGTACAAAAATAGGGGTACAAAAGTGCCCCTTTCTACGTACGAATATCAAATATCCAAATTTCGAGTTTGAGCATAATTAAAACGTTTATACAATAAACATTTTCGAAATCAAACTGTTTAAAAATCATGCTTCAGTTCGTAAAACAAAGGTAAAGACAACTCGTACGTAAGTACTTCGCTAATCTTAAGTTCAAGTTTAAGGTAAATGCGCAGTTGCTATGGTTTTCACAGTGCGCGTACTTACGAGTACAGGATTCTCCTAGCCTAGAGGATTAGTCATCAAGCTCACTTATTGGTACATATATAAGTTTAGTAAAACAAAGTGTATCATTAGTTAGAAGTGAAGCGAGCCGCATCCTGCATCAACATGAAACTGTTCGGTCTGCTAGTTCTGGTGCTGGCGGTGCTCGCCATGCTGATGGGCGGCGCCAGCGCAAACCCCAAGGGGGGAGTTAGTGCGCTCAAGAAGGGAGCTAAAGCCATTGTAAGTATTGTTTTCTTTCGGAATTTTATTGTCTCCAAAATATACTTATTTTCTTGCAAATTAAGTGTAATTTGTGAATAACTTTCTTATTCTGATTAATTAATAATTAGACGAAGATTTTTTGTCAATTACTTATTTTGTGTAACATTTTGTTGCAGAAAGCTGGACTCGGAGCACTTGGCGCTATTGGCACAGGACATGAAATCTACCAAAAAGTGAAAAACAGGGGTTAAACACTGATTATAGTTTGTATTATTTATCTACTGTGATAAAAACCAAAATGTTGTTATTTATTGTTATTAAATAAATTGTAAAACTAATTTCATAATTTAATTTATCAAGTCCTGAAGTTCGCTTAGTTCTTCAAACCTGTAGATTTTAATAAAATGATCATTGGTATATACGTATGGTATATATGACAAATTAAGACCAACACTGTCTGACAAGGTGGAGCCCTATGTACCAGCAGTGGAAACATTGAGATGACCATCTTACAGTTTCCAGAGTAAATTAGCTATCTGCACCACTGAAAACCACGGTTTTGAGTATGATCGACAACACATAAATTACAAACTAAGAATGTTCGAATTTAAAATCGGCCATATTATACACATTCAGTGTAACAAACGGGGGATGGAAGTCCAACCAATGAAAATTGCTGTTTAATGTAAAGAACATTTTTAACTAAATTGAACTTAATGATATAAAAACGCATCGATGCGAACTCTTCAATGTTACCATCATCTTTTATCGTAATTTCGTTTCAAGTATTTTTTTATTTTTACGTTCAAGTTTTGTTCTATTTTAATATTTTTTCTTGTTGTATTCATAGTCATCCTTTTTGCATATAATGCTAATCATGCTACAATTCGCATGTAATTTTTTCATCGTATCCATTAAATTGTGTTATTTTCGGTTCAAAGCTTTGTAGCATTCTGAATCATATCATACAGTTCATTCGTCGCCTTCATTTTTGGTCCTTCGAGTTAAATTGAACTTAAAATACCGAACGAAAACTTCACCACATTAATTTAATTTCTAGATCTTCTGGCCCCATAAACTGGCTTGTTTATCATACCTAATTAATTGTTTTCCGACACCTACTGAGAACTGAAAATTGAGATAAATCTAATTTATGTTAGTGATGTTTTGTTAAAATGTGTACAAATATTATGGAAGGGTTTTGAGGGAGGTAATTCATTTTTGTGAAAGATGCCATTGAAACTCACCGCGACATGATTTCATTTTGTGGTTAATATCTAATTGTAAAGTTCTTAAAAATATCAGAGGAGATATGAGGTTAATTTTAATGAGCGTTGATTTTACTTATTTAATGGCTTTTTAAAATCTTGCATAGCGGTCTCATTACGTTACACTAACACATCGCTGTCTCCGCTTCGAGACTTTGGGTTCAACAGGTACTCTTACGAAGCTAGGCTGATTTTGCCATAGAACCTAGGATTAAGTTCTGTTTCTCGTATTATCGCGAACTTTTTCAGATGTCGACTGAGGCAGCTGACAATGTTCCCGGCTACAACCTAGGCGCGACGGTCTTTTTTCTGGGTACAGGTACCTACAGCATTGTTTTATCCTTTTTATTTACGAGTTTTACTGTTGCCTGAAAATTGGTGGCAAGTCCATTAGGACTTGACTTATGTATACATTTTTATTTTTGACAGCTAAAAAACTTGTGAAAGAAACGGGTCCGTGGGTTACGCTCCCACTCGTCGAGGCACCTGTGGTCGACGCACCCGATTCGATTTATTTAATTCAAGTCAATTTTTGATCAAATGTAACGTCAGGCACAAAACTGTTTTATAAAAATATTAAATGTATATTGTTGGTATAATGAATAACATAAAAATCATAATTATATTTAAAACAAACAAATGCTTTTATATTGGTAGTATGTTTTGAAAAATTTAAGATTCAGTAATTTTTCATTCTTTATTTATATAATTCAATAAGAACACTAGTAAAAAAAAATGTTTACTATATACCTATCACAGTTTTCATCACCTATAATCAAGAGAATCATTTAACTTAATTAAATAATAAGTCTCACATGTAATACAATAAGAAAATGATTAAAAAAAAAACAGTCTTAAAAATTACTGCAGAGCAACTAAGTTAATACATACTTAGTGAAATATTATTTTCATCTTTGTAACAATAATAATTAAACATAATCAAACTGTGTAACCAAACAAATGAGAATAATTTAACCTAAATATAACAGTCAGTTTCAATAACAAAATAATCAAGCTTTCAAAATAACTGCATGTGAAATGTATCGATTTTTTTAGCGTAGTAATAATCTCTAACCTTAAATATATATTAAAAAAAAACACAAAATAGTATATAATATATGTACAAGCAAATCATCACTTTTCACTAAAGGTGTGTAAGGATAAGGTTAAATGGCGATCGTATACTCTCTGCTTTGTGATAGATAACTTTTGTTTAGCAAGGAAAAATACTTTATTATTATGACGAAACACTTTTTTCGTTTACTGTACTAAGTGAAAAAGTACAATAAAAAAAAGATATGAAATTAATCGAATCGGGTGCGTCGACCACAGGTGCCTCGACGACTGGGAGCGTAACCCACGGACCCAAAGAAACTGTTCTCAATAAGGATCTGGATAGGTAGGTACCTAGTTGGTACTTGTTCCAGACTAAGGATGGAAAAGTCAAGACAAAAGATCGCAAAAATATGGAGTTAGGTATTATTTATTAACGATATAACAATACTTATTACATTTGTACTTTGATGTTTGATGAATTGATGATTTAAACTAATAAAATAATACTGCAATGGTAGCGTAGTGGAAGATGAATGTTTGGAAGATTTTCTCTAGTTGTGGTTCTGTTGGTAGATCTCGTGTCCTGCTCCGGCGATGCCGAGCACACCGAGACCGTGTTTCTGTATAGAAAATAAACATGGATTAAATATTTAATCTGAACTATTGAATATAAATATTTATTGTTTTTAATTTAAACGAGAGGTCCTGAACGACTTAGCTCAGGGAAGTAGAAAAATTTAGTCATTTGCTTATGGGTCTTCTTGGTATCTACTTAGAAATGTAGTTCATATTATTTCTTATTAATAACATCTTCTCATAGACATTTGCATGCAAGAAAATGTTAAAAAGCAGTAGCAGGTATTAATCTAGACATTTTCTTTACATAGTAGACTGCACTAATTGATGTATAATACACGAGACGTGTCACTCACAATAACTTTGCCGCCCTTCTTGATAACGCTGCCGATGCCCTTAGGGCTCGCGCTAGCTCCGCCCGTCATCAGAGCCAGGACTGCCATCACCAACACGACGAGACCGAACAGTTTCATGATGAAGGAGTATTGTTTCTAACAATCAATTACGGTAGTTGAACTAAAGAAGCTCAAACTTCGAATGATGATTGATCACAATTCAAAATACCTTTATATATTCACAAAGGCAGCAATATTACGGCACAAAGAGATATGAGAGGGTTTTTCATGTTAGTCATTTACATTAAGTTTGAGAATAAGGATAATGGAAGTTGAATTGTTTTAGAAGTTTCATTGAAGCTTTTACAAAGTTACGTCAAACGTAATACCCACTCAACTATGTACTTACAGCTATCGAGCATTATTGAATGCTAAGTACAAGCTAGCACGTAGCGGAAATTCCGGCAGTCTTATTTTCTATGAATATTATGCCACGTACAGGCAGATGAGTTGCTGTAAATTTAACAAGCATTGCAGGCGTAAACACACCGAACTTTCCGCGCCTTATTTTGGGAGAATAGAATTTGCATTCATGAGCGCCATTTACTTAACATTGTACCTCTCTGAATATACGTATACATATCAACTTGATATGTATTTTAAAAACATGGAAGACATAACGTTTTTTCATCTTTCTGTCTTTAACACTTTTCAAAGATAAAAAATAAGTTGGTTTTTCCATCGTTTCCAAATATTTTCTAATGAAAATATAGAAGATTATGAATGCTCAATATAAATGCAAATGTAAGAGGAGTTGTTTGCTAATTTATATTTTTGAGACTGAAAGTGGATGAAACTTAAGAAAAATTATATACCGGTTCATCATCATCATCATCATCATCAGACATAGGACATCCACTGCTGAACATAGGCCTCCCCTTTAGATCTATATGCATCCAGCGGTTACCGGTAACCCGCTTATTAATATACCGGTTATCGAAATGGATTTAACTTTCAGCTTAACAATTAACATACGTATATTATCCTCAGTATTGTGCTTTTAAAATTGACACTCCAAGTATTAATGCATAAATAATACTATGCTGACGAAACAAACGGTAACGACCGCAAAAGAAGATCAAGATTAATGTTTCTGCGTCACCATTCAGTAAACACGCTGCCTCGAAGATATATGGACTGCTGGGAATTCCAAGTTCGCATGGCTGTACAAAGTTACGGGATTATTGAAATATTACCAGCCTATTATTGGCCTAGTAACTGCCTCGAGTCTAGTGGTCCTAAGCGCGACTGCTACGCTAGAATTCTGTGGTTCGATTCCCAGGTCGAGCAAATGTTATTGGGTTTTTCTATAAAATTCTCAGTAGCAGCTCGGAGTTAGGATTTGTGCCCGGTTAAAGGCAATAGGCTCGCTCCCTATTACATGGGACCTAAACATACTGGCGAACTGTGGGTGAACATTGGTACACCTCTGCCTAACCCTTCTGGAAATACAGGCGTGATTGTAAGTTATATTACTATTGTTCCACTGCAAGGCTTCTTTTCTTTTTCACACTTGTTCAAGGCGGATTAGCGATTTCAGGCTCATATAATTATGTAAAAGATATCCTTTAAAAGTACAAACGAATTGAATTAGTCACATTACTTTTAATCCACGACTTTAAAGAGCAGATATTATAGCAGCGTAAAATATAATGTTAGATGATTACCTCTCTGCCGGGGCTGCGGGTTGTTCGAAAGAGATACCGCGCCCCCGGAACGCAAAGGGCACATGAAGGAACATAGACGGGTTTTAGTCAGTTAAAGTCTCCCGTCCCGCTCAGGGCGGGGGAAGTTATTTGATGATTTCCCGTCTATATAAAAAAAAAATGATGATTACCTCTAAATTCGTTTTAAAGTAAAAACTTAACGGAAAACTAAGGCAAGCTAACTCAACCGAGTTTAAGTTGGCTAACTAAACATTTTTCGAGGTAAGAGAAGATATCTTAAAAACCAAAATGAGTACGGGAATAGAAAAAATCCCTTAGCTTATTAGTTACCGCCATCTTGTCAGGATGAGTGGCTGTCGTTACGACTCTCATGGGAATGTGTCAGGTGGTCTCATCCTAACGAAGACGTAAACCCTTTTCTGTTTAATATAATTTTCCTATAGAGAGAAGAATGAATCTTTTGTCGTAAACCGGGTAGAAATTCAGTCCCGTTTATATTCAATATGAATAATGTAACCTGAATTTTAAATAATTTATTGATTTAAAAAAAAAAGTGTACCTTGTGTTTCCTGGTCGTTCTTCACCATAGAAACCTACCGTTTAGAACTAGCTACAAGCTTCAACTCTCTAACTGACTGATTAGGTAGGGGAGAGCGGGGCTAGAAGTTACCAGGGTAAGTTGTTCCGATTGATATAACTCCGCGAGAAAAAGAGATAAATATATTGAGTAAACACGTCGTGAAATAGAAATTCGTTGCGCACCGATGGCAGCCCAGTTAAAAAGGCTAGTGTTCCCGGATTATCGGAACTGCAGCACGTGCGTCACTGGTTCACGTAAGTAAATATTTTTGTACTTGGCATTTTTGGTCTATTTCACGAATTTTAACAATTAGCCTTTAGTGTTGCAGGGTTTTAATGCAAGGATTTATGTATTTTTATGGTACACTATGCATAAATTGCGTATGTTTCATAACCATTCCTATATGTCGTTTTTTTTTCAACGGGTGTGATTGGGGTTAGATGTTCCTTTTTTCGGGGGCACGTTGTGACCTCGGAATAACTTGCCCCAATTCATTGATACCAATAATGGATCTTTTTTTTTCGTTTACTGCATGTGGACTTATACCAGTAAATCAACACGAGGTTCTGTGTCACAGGATCAAAAGGCCAGAGCCATCAGGGGTTGTTAATTTAAATGCCTCTTCTGGTGTCATAGAAGAATAACTTGAAGATCAAGTCCTTGTCTATCCAGAAGTAGTACGACCTTTTCCGAAATCACCACCAAGGATTTAAACAAATAAGAGACGTATTAGAAAGTCCGCCGTTTAACTGATACTTCTGAGAAACAAGCCAGAGCAAAAGAGGAAAGCGAGTATCAACAATGAAGAATTAAAAAACAATAAAGGTAAAGGGAAGAGTAAAACAAAGCAAGGAAATGGGCAAGGAAAGGGAAAATGTAAAGAAAAGGGCAAAGGAAAGAGACAGTCAGTTAAATGACAGGTTTAACGTCGTTTAACACGTCGATTGACGGACAGTTGGACAGTTGTTTGTGAATGGAGACCATGCACCGGCAAGCGCAGCATAGGACGTCCACCCACAAGGTGGACAGACGACCTGATTCAGACCGCAGGAAGACGCTGGATACAGGCTGATTTCAACCGGTTTTTTTTTTAAGTCTATGGCGAGGCCTATGTCCAGCAGTGGACGTCCTGCGGCTGATATGATGATGATGAAGAGGACAGCTTAGAGTATTATTATCTAGTGTGCTGTGATAGGTACTGTAATTCGTTTTCTGGAAAAGAATGGTCTCAGTGTCAAGAATGTAAGAACTGGTCACATTCCAGATGTAGGAAAAATGAACTTACGTATGAATTGTGAAATTATGAGAAATTGAACTGTGATTCTGATAAATCTTCTGAAGATTAATTATGAGTGGTTTTAATTTCTACCTATTCAATTGTTGGTTATTACTCAAATAAACAGACCTGGTTTAACCATTTATTCTTTTCTATTTTACAAATAATAGCTTCAACAGATATGGTAACAACTTACCCCGGCTTGTTAACAACTTGCCCCAAGTTGGGGTAAGATGTTACTTTTCGACTTTAGGCATTGAAAAATTAATAAAAAATAAATCTCGCAATATATGACCCAAATACCTGTCTTAATATCAAAGTTACATATAAAAGTTGATTTTAATCGCATCGAATAAATTCTAAAATCAAGTATTCTTAACACTTTTTGAGGTTAAACAAATTTCGGAACTTGTAGCCCCGCTCTCCCCTACTTGATAATTCAAAAGTGCCTGTAAATGGTGTATTTAAAATAAATGATTTGTAAGATTTTAATTTGAGACCCGGGCTTCTACTGTGTATTTCTGGAAAAATCCAGAACCATACTTAACCTTTTGACCGCCAGAGCGTAAACACATCGGCGCCACTGCTACGCCAAGCTACCAATTCAGCATTTCGATTAGCAATTTTTGATTATTGTTTTTTCTAGTGAAATGTAAGAAATCAATATATCTTTGTGCTATTTTACAATATTTAATTAATGTAGTTTTAAATAATAGGAAAGAGAAACACAAAAAACTTAATTTAGGACATTTTTAAGTAGAAAATAAGTACTTAAAAATTTCGTTTTCTTGACGTCTATAGACGTCGGTGGCGTGTTTGGCACGATTTCGTTAGACGTCTATAAACGTCCGTGGCGTTCAAAAGCCTGATCAAGTAATCGGACTCAGGACTGCACGCTCAGCAGTCGCGCTTGTAGGTAATTAAATGGGTGATTAGACCAAATATATCATTTACTAGCTTCTGCCCGCGACTTCGTCCGCGTCACAGTTGATGTGTTATCCTACGGGTACCGTACATTTTCCCGGGATAAAAAGTAGCCTATGTGTTATTCCAGACTATAATCTATCTTTGTGCCAAATTTCATCCAGATCCATTCAGCCGTTTAAGCGTGAAAGAGTAACAAACATCCATACATCCATACATCCATACATACAAACTTTCGCCTTTATAATAGTAGTAGGATTTATTTATTTTATTTGAGGATTACTAACAAGTGAAACATTACAATAATTATCTACTAAATATGAACTGATGTTTTGGGAGTTAGCAATGTAAGAAACAAACCAACAACTGTTCGTGAAACATATCTAGTTTCTCTTTCCAAAAACGTGTAGGAATTGTGTATACCTACTGAATTTTAATATTCTACGCATGTGTCTATCATAAGAATACGTAAGTAGTAGTTCATTGTGCTTTACTACGCACAGTGACGACACACGCAGCTGATTACAATTACTAAGAAATAAAATACATTAGAGACGTCACAGAAAAACCCTATATGAAGAAGGAGATTGAGGAATGATTTTTCCCAAATGTATATTATGTTTCTGTATATAACGACAATGGGACTCACAGGAATCATCATTCGAAGTTAGTCCTTGACTACAAACTAGTCATTAACAGTTAATAGTTCAAATCATTTATCCTTCATCATGAAACTGTTCGGTCTCGTCGTGTTGGTGATGGCAGTCCTGGCTCTGATGACGGGCGGAGCTAGCGCGAGCCCTAAGGGCATCGGCAGCGTTATCAGGAAGGGCGGAAAAATTATTGTGAGTAAACAATTTAATTTTCACCTCTTTACGACTTAAACATCATTTATTTCACTAAGATTTTCAAAATTACTTAATGAGAAATAAAGTTAACGTGCAGTTAATTCCGATAGTCCAGAGAGCTCGTTGTGCAGTTCAGCACCTGTAGCTATGTAACAAAACGATAAACGCAACGCTGCACGCAAACGGCTTTAATAGATCTTCAACTTTATGTGCTTGGTATTAAGTTGAAGATCTAATGAAGATTGCATAGCGTTTTCGTTCTTTCCAGTCGCTAACGCTTAGAAATCTTTAATAGATTTTTAACTTAAGGCTTTGGGGTATAAAGTTTAAAATCTATTGGTACCTACCGAGCGTTTACGATTATCGTTTGCGACTTGGCAGTGGTAATTTAGAAAGTATAGTTATATGTATCTAGTGGTTATAAATTTGGTGAGTGGATACATCGTTATAAATTACTCGATATTAATTCTATTATGTCTGTTTAAACTCTCTGCCTGTTCATTGTATCATCATATAGAGCTCACGGTTGGGCGCAGACCCCTGGGAGGAGGATTGTCGGAATTTCATAAGATTAGACCTTAGTTAGTAATTAACACAGTTTCCTTAAGTATTCGCACCCATATACGCTGCGGTGCCTATAGTATGAATATTTTAAGTAACAGTGTTTATTATTTACGTTGGATATTAAATATTCGCTAGATTAACTTTGTGTAAGCAACATCGAAATATTAGAGTTCAGTATTTAGGCTTGTCATTGATTTATTGACTAATAAATAAATTCGTTGTAGTAGACCTCTTTGTGAAGGAGCTTGTCCGGGGAGGTATTACCACCATACCCATTTCTGCCGCAAAGCAGCGTTGCTGTGTTCCGGTTTGTATTGTATGTGATGCCGATGTATGTCGATGTAATGTCTCATGTACAGGCACATGAGACATTTTAACTTCATCCCGGGGATGGTAACGCATTTGCAAGGCCTCTGGTATTGCAGATGTCTATAAGAAGCGGTGACCACTTCAGGTGGGCGGTCGGCTTGTTAGCCAATGACAACAAAAAAAATGCCGTTAGTGATCATTTCTGTAATGTGCAATTACTGGGCAATCTAGCGAAATAAAAAGTGTATTGTACTATAGAGTATGTCAATTAATCGTAAAGGTACAGACAAAATTATAAAATCCATCACGCCTGTATTCCCCGAAGGGTTAGGCAGAGGTGTACCAATGTACACCCACAGTTCGCCAGTATATTTAGGACAGACAAAAATGAAAGATTTATGATACTTAACGAAATATTTTTATGTTTTTTTTCAGAAGCACGGCCTGAGCGGCATCGGAGTTATTAGCACGGGACACGGTATCTATCAGCAAACACAAAACAATTAGAAAAGTTCCTGAAATCTTTACACAATTACATAGTATAAAAAAAAGTCGTTTCCTGCCTTCTGTTCCTCTGTATGTTAATTTTTTTTAAACCAAGCAACAGGTTTTACTGCGGTTTTCATCAATAGATAGAGTGATTCAAGAAGTTTTATAAGCATAGAATATGACGCTATGACCAACGGTACCTACTTAATTTATGTATTTATTTGTTACCCATAAATTAATTGTTGAAATGATTTGTTTATCTTTATCTATGTAATTCTTCTGTACATGTGTATTTCACTGAACTCCTCCTAAACGGCTGGACCGATTTCAATAAATGATAATGTTAATTTGATGATGTTTTTTTTCTATGAGTTTGAGTTCCTGGATGGTGAGTTTTTTAATTGGACCCGTTAGGTGGCGCTGCTACTTACCAGTACTGCTTCCGACGGGACTGCACATACCATCACGCCTGTATTCCCCGAAGGGTTAGGCAGAGGTGTACCAATGTACACCCACAGTTTGCCGGTATGTTTTTAGGTTCCATGTAACAGGGGACGACCTAATAAAGGTCGCCGGAAGACGCTGGATGCAGGTCGCTTCCGACCGGTATATCTGGAGATCTAAAGGGGAGGCCTATGTTCAGCAGTGGACGTCCTATGGCTGAGATGATGATGATGTAACAGGGGGCGAGCCTATTGCCATTAACATTCCTGACGGGACCGCAGTTTACTATATGGCATTTAACTGCTTTTTTTAAGTTGAACTCCACAACAGTTACACGGGAAATACCTTACCCTTATTACTTAACCACTGAGTCAATTGAACCGTCACATCTCCCACGCGTATTATAATAAATTATTATGTACGTATATGTACGTAATAACAAAGGGCGTCATATTTGTAGTCCCGACGCTTATGTCAATGCCACGTGCTCGGCATTTAATAGAACAGCTACGTTTTCCTTAATCGTAGTAGCTAATAATACAATTGTACTTATATTTATATGTGAGTGATCATATGTTACAACAATACAAAGTATCCTCATTTATTTAGACTACGCGGTTAACTGATGAGTAAGTAGGAGGTAGTATATACAGGGTGGAAATTTATTATGCTACCTGGAGGGAAAGTACTCTAAATACTTGAGTTAGCAAATTTTACTGAAAGGAAACATTCCTTTATTTTTAAAAAGAAACAAAACTGCATTTAAATAATTTTGAAAATACGCTTGCCACACCCGGGAATCGAACAGACTAAAATCGGATAAAATAGCATCCTGTACTTTTATGGCACTTATCGATAGGGTCAATCACAAGGATCAAATCTCTACAAACCTGGTAAACTAAATTTAACAAAAACCATGAAATTTCAATCTAAACTTATTTTATTCGGACGAAAAAAACGAGTACAGTTACTAATTGCATGCTGGAAATGAGCTTCACTTTCTTCGATGCACACATTCATTATTTGAAGGAATTAATTTTGAATAACTTTTAGAAGGGTGTTGTGGTGAATATTGAAAATTTTACTACGCTACCAAAAGTTACTTAAAACGAATTTTTTAAAGGAATAAATTCATGCATCCAAGAAATGAAGCTCATTTCCAGCAACTACTTTACTCGTTTGTTTCGTCCGAATAAAATAAATTTACAATAAAATTGCATGTTTTTATTTTATTTTAATTTACCATGTTTGCAGGGATTTGATCCTTATGATTGACCCTATGGATTAGTGCCATAAAAGTACAGGATGCAATTTTTTCGAATTCTAGTCGGTTCGATTCCCGGGTGTGGCAAGAATATTTTCAAAATTATTTAAATGCAGTTTTGTTTCTTTTTAAAAATAAAGGAATGTTTCCTTTCAGTAAAATTTGCTAACTCAAGTATTTAGAGTACTTTCCCTCCAGGTAGCATAATAAATTTCCACCCTGTATATAAGGAGGAAAGTTTTTCTGTTTGTTTATGCCGAATATATTCCGAAACTGCTGGACCGTTTTTAACCATTTTTTCAACAATAGATAGCTCAATTATCAAGAAGTAACATAGGCGTGGTTTTTTCCGATTGCGTTAAGTTGCGTTGTTGGTTACTGCTCCGCTCTCGTTGCTCGTAGCGTGATGTTATATAGCCTATAACACTGTTATGATTAGCTAGATGATTATTAAAATCAGACTGGAAGTTCCAGGGATAAGCGCGTTTAGAAAGAAAGAAACAAAAAAATAACTATTCAGCTTTATTCGTTTATACATTTTTTTGACTTTTTTTTTACCCGTTGCCCTACATGATACAAGAATTTCTCTTGTATCGTGGGTGCGTTAATAAACATATAAACTCACATATACAAACAGTCAGAGCCGAAACAACTATTTGTAAGTCAGACAAATATTTGTCCCGGGCGGGAATCGAACCCGCGACACGCAGCGCAGTAGTCGATCGCTTGGTTACTGCGCCAACCGTGTCGTCAAATAAGTGTGTACTTTAAATAAGTATTGTACTCAATTTATAGTTTTAAATAAGTGGATTTCACATCACGAGATATAATAATGCTAATGTTATTATATGCTTCAACGCTAATATGATTGCTCGCGCTAAGAACGCATCAAAGCAAGAGGTCGGATATTGCTTGTTGAGCCACTCTGGAGCCAATATGATCTTCCCATGTCTTACTAGCTGAAGCCCGCGGTTTCACCTGCATTACATCAGGTTATTGCTCCGATCGCATGAGTCGTAGCATGATGTTATATGGGCTATAAACCTTCTGCGATGAACGGGTTATTTCAAAAGTATTTTTTTTATAGGACCAGTAATTCCTGAGATTGGCGAGTTCAAACAAAACAAATAGTCTTACCTGCTTTACAACAATACTATGCATATAGTAGCAACAATAGCAACAATACTACCTACTCAAGGATCTACTTGGATTCTGGATCCAAGACAGTTGAATCGTTTCTCCGTTATTCGAGCTTCATTGCCTCGGCGCTTCTCTAGCGGTCGCCACTGTTGATTCTGGCTTACAGGAGTTGCAGTGGTTTGGGAATAGTGTGGCCGGCTTGTCCTAATACTACGTACTTATGCTCTCACACACAACCATACACACATATATAGTGTACATATGTTTACCTAATAATAATATCGGTATGGAAGAGCGGAGTCTCCCATCACAGGCATTACTTGCTTAATGGGAGGCCGCAAGCCGTTTTTATATATATATTTATGATGAAATAAATGATTTTTAATTTTGATATGTTGTAAATAAAAAGAGGCTTCGTAAAGAAGGCAAACAAAAGAAGGAGAAGCGAAAAAAAAAAACATACGAAACGTTTAAATTATGAAGACCATTTTTCGAGTACTCGGTGGAAACACTGAGATTCGACTAAAACAAATACTAGGTACTAATGTATAAAACTGCACACGTTGCGTGGTTTCACACACGTGATTTAATTAACCCTGTTACGGTCAACGCAGTTAGCTCGAGCACTTTTCCTTAATTAATTGAAAATGAACTAAAATGCTTTACTCTGCCCTATTAGTAAAGTTGAAAATTGTATGCACGATATAATACCGCGCGGCATTTATTAGGTATTTAGTACGTAATTACGCAAACTATAACTTTATTTCTTTGGTTTTGTGGTTCACTATTAATTAATACATGAACATTGTTCAAATATATTCCAATTCCTGCTTTGTTTGCACTCACCCTTATGCTTATTAAGTGCTTCTAATTTACGTTATGTACTAAAATTATAAATCATAAGAGTTTGTTTGCTTATTTAAACCGGTTAATCTCAGGAATTCGGTTGGAAAATTGGTATCTTTTTGTGTTATTTAGCCTGTTTGTGGCTATAAAACATCACGTAACCAATCACGTACCTTAAAGCGGGTGAAACTGCGGGATATTGCTAGTTTTTTTTTAATAATAGACGATGGAAAAGCCCCTAAACTAAAGTACTTTTTGCAATGCTTATTGATTTTTAAAGAACTACTTTGTGATACGCCAATGAAACCTACCCAACTGGGCAATACATATTTCAATATTTTCTCTCATAAAAGAAAACTCCTAACTAAGAGGAGAAGATATTCGATAACACATTGTTTCCCAAAAGGTAAGTTCGGGAAAGCGATTGCCCCAAGGTAAAAACTTACTTATGTAGCGACCTATAAAGCCCAATATAACCTTTTAGAAGGCCCTTTTTATTCTTTTTAATGTTTCCTTTCGGATCGTTTAACAAAAACCTTTGAAAAAAGAACTTTCTTTTTTAATTCGCAACGTAGGTATTCAATTGAATATCGAATTTCGATTAGATGTTTAAATCGAATGTAGAAGCTAGTGTTTAGAATTAATTTATTAACACTCAATGGTCGAAATTCACTGTAATTATTTAAATTTACTTTATTTTTATTTTATGTCTCTGCTCTACTTCTCCATATAAACAACATTAATCGAATATCATACTCATCCGTGCGCGCAATATGCTTTAACAGGGTTATAAAGTTTTCTTTTGACATGAAGTACAGACCCTACAAAGCCGTACGTGATGACCATATTATATTTTAAAAAAAAAAAAAAGCCTACTATGCATACCTATGACCTTAATTAAGTAATAAGGTCATACCTTCATTAAATATACCATCATCTCGCCTGTATTCCTCGAAGGGTTAGGCAGAGGTGTACCAATGTACACCCACAGTTCGCCGGTATATTTAGGTCCCATGTAATAGGGGGCGAGCCTATTGCTATTAACCGGGCACAAATCCAAACTCCGAGCTGCTACTGAGAATTTCATAGAAAAACCCAATAACACTTTTTGCTCGACCTGGGAATCGAACCCAGGACCTCTAGCGTAGCAGTCGTGCTCAGGACCACTAGGCTAACTAGGCAGTCCTTCATTAAATAGGTAATGTACTTATTACTGGTGTCCTTACATATACAGGGTGAGTGTTAGTTGACTGAAAACCTGAAAAGAAACCTGAACCTGAAAGGATCCAACCCTCAAAGTGACACTTTGAGGGTTGGATCCTTTTTGCGTATTTACGTCCAATTATAAGCAACTTTTAATATGGAACCAACCATGAAATAACGAAAAAAATCTGCTGTTCTCTACAAAAGTGCATTACAACACGATAAAAATGTATGGAATAGGTGACTTTTAATTCAAGTTTTATCGGAAGAGGATCAGAGGCTGTAAAATAGGAGCAACCGTTGGTTAGATTAACAGACTGCGATCATCAATCAAAATAACAGCAAATCCAATTAAAATTCTGACAATGGAAAGATTGACGGGTTCATTATTACTATGACGTTATAAATGTCTGAAAACCAGTTTTACAAAAAAGTATCGTGTTACCCAGTTACTGGGTTAAGGAGCTTCGGCTAGACTGCCGACCACAACATAAAACTATGTTGTAACTATGCTGTAAGTTCACCATATTATCATTGTATGATGATGGTGAACTTACAGATTTTATTTTAAAATTTGAATAAAATACCTAATAATAACCAAAAAAGAGACTAAAACTATATGGCATCAAAAAATTGAGTGAACCGGAAAAGTGCCTAAAAGACTGGCGGTATTGCCACGTTGGATGGCAATGCTTAACCTCTGGCCAAGGTAAAAGCCAGAGATACTTACTTAACTTTACTTACTTAGGTATACATTTTCAAAATTAAATCAAAATCAAAGCTAACTTTAGAGCTCTGTAGTAAAACATACATGCATACATACATACCACGTACCGCCACCTCCTACGATCCTTACACACTCCTTTCGCCTCGTCCACATTCATACATCTGGTCATACAAGCACGCCGGTTACGAGTACTGCGCACCTGACCTTTCTGAAGAACCTCACCGATAAGGAAACAAAAACAACCACTTCTTTCTCCTTCTTCCTCTCTTCTTCCTTCTTTCTTTTTTCTTTCTTTTTTTCTTTTTCTGTAGTAAAACTTTTTGAAAATATCTTTCAAAGTGCTGTTTTCATGAATTTCTAACTCGTGACTCGTGAGGTTACAAAGCTATGTCTGGAGGAACATGCATCGCAAACGACTCTCGAAAGTAGTGATAATGTGTGCGAATAGTTAATGTAACAGTACCTAGTGGAAAGTAGGTTAATGTAACACATCTTTGGGTGGAACAAAGGATACAACAGCTGTTTTTGTGAAAAACTACCTAGTCTACCTACTTGGTATTTTTTCTTAGCGTTTCGATGACGAACTATAGATATTATATTGTTGCGGCCCAGACTTTGGCCACTTTGACTGCGTTGTCGGTGGCAGCCAATTAATTTATGTTTTTTTTTATGTATTTGATGTATCTAATATTTTTAATTTCACATGACATGAGTACATATGGACTGGTTCCGAAGGAAATGAATTATTATTTATTATTTTTTTCTGCCTGCAGCTGTTAGGGCCACTCAGGGCACGATGTAAGATGGGCCATCGTTTGTGCTGTCCCGCACAAAAGATGATGGTATCATATATCCACTTAGGACTGCGGTCACTATACTTGTGACCGATGTAAATTTTAACAATGTACGTGATTGAAAGACTTTTAAAAATATTATTTCGTATATCACATACCATCACGCCCGAATTTACCGAAGCGTTAGGCAGCGGTGTAATCAATGTACCCACAATACATGTTCAGGTCCCATGTAATAGGGGGCGAGGCTATTGCCATTTTCCGGGCACAAATCCTAACTTCGAGCAGCTACTAAGAATTTCATAGAAAAACCCAGTAACACGTTACTAGATCTGCACCTGTAGCCATGTAACAAACGATGAACGCAAACGCTGAGTAGGCTTTAATAGATCTCCAACTTTATGTGCTTGGTTTTTAGTTGAAGATCTAATGAAGATTGCATAGTGTTTTCGTTCGTTCCAGTCGCTAACGCTTAGAAATCTTTAATAGATTTTTAACTTAAGGCTCTGGGGTATAAAGTTTAAAATCTATTGGTACCTACCGAGCGTTTACGATTATCGTTTGCGACTTGGCTAGGGGGGCTGGGAATCGAACCCAAGACCTCTAGCGTAGCAATAGTGCTTAGGACCACTAGGCAAACGAGGCAGTCAACTTATTTCTTAAATTGAATTTTTCTTTTTCTAGAATTATGTTTCAATCTAGTTCAATACCACCTGTCAGCCCTCGTGGCGGACTGTCAAGTCTTTCTTATTTCATACAGCGTTTATTTTTTGCGAATTTTCTTACAAAATAAGGTTGTATAAATCTCAACTAGACAGAATCTTGCCTGCCAGAGTTGAGGAATTTGCTCGAAAGAGGCACCACAGCTCTGGAACACAAAAGGCATTAAGAGGAACATCGATGGGTTTCAGTCAGTAAGAGACTGACACTCCCATAGTCAGATGTTGAGTACGCGCCCTTAAAAACTCAGTCTTTTTACAGCATGTACTTAGTAATAGGTATAAAAACTGAAGTTTATGTTTAAAAGTGTCGAATATGTTTTTAATCATTTTTGGTTAGTCGTATCCAGGAATTTTATAACTAAAGGTTTGTTTGGCTGGTATCGGATAGCTAGAACGGTATATGGAAAAAATAAAATCAATCGCTTCGAGCGTATCTGTAACATTTTGCAAATTCGTGTATTCATAACACGTACCTACGTTTATGGATTATGTACCTACAGTGTACTGATGCTCGAAATGTTTAAGGAATATTCCTTGATCCTTTTTACCTCCTTTCATATTATGTGACACATTAGAAAATCCGTACTTAAGGTACGTACGTAACGTAATTTTATTGAAACAAATAAAATTTTAAACGTTAATTTATTTTCAGTTAAGTATCAATTGTATTATACAGACAAAATATTTATGATTAAAAGTCGATGATATATGTGGTAATTAAGATCTGTGGAACACAAAATACACACGTTCAGAGTTTTAAATACCATAGGCATAGCACGTTACCGACTTTACTTAAAAATAAATAAGTAAGTAAATAAAACTATGTGATACCAAGTGCAACTGAACCTTGAGCTCTACCTGACCAAATTAACGTAAGTATAGCATTGCTTGTAACAGTATCTGTTCGGAGAACGAGTATCGGAAATACTATCGTGTTTCTTGATCTCGGTTTGTCGAGCACATCTGATAAAATAGAATTAGTTAAACGAAATTGTTATGGAAGTATGGTTATCTCGCATAATTTGCTCAATTTTCCTTAGACATCAACATTCTGGAAATACGTTTATATTGAATAAGATTGCGTATTTGCTGCTGCACGCATCATATGAGCCAATCCCGTTGGATAAATTAAATAAACTTAGGTAGCTACCCAACAAATTGTATGTTGGATCTTATTGCTCTTTTCATTAGGTTCGTACTCGGATGAATATGTTGCTATTTTATATTTTGTTCGGAGTAACGTATTGTTTGATAAAACACCATAAGTATACACAAGTTTGTAATTCCAAAAGTTTACAAAATGGTACAACAATTTTCACTGGCTTGATGATTTTGTTTTACTCAGGTAAGCATTTTCAAAGTATTCAAAGACACTCATATTATTAGAATATATTGTATTCGCATGTACCTAAGATAATCTACAAAATACCCGCAGGCTCGAAATCTGTGTTTGATAAGAGGAAAATTAAGTTTGTGGTCGTTGAAAAATTGTTAGATATTGTTCAATATTTATATTGATTTCTTAGATCTTGAAGGAAATCTTTCGTTGTATAACTTAATGGCTATGATGGCGTATCCGCTCGTATACGTCATGGGCAGTGCCAACCGCTCCAAAACACCAAAGCCTTTTGTTTGGAAATTCAAAGAAACGTGACGTGTTAAAAGTGAAGTGGATTCGCCTAGTATCAACGCATATGTATTATTTCCCATTATGGTTCGGTTATACGAGTATGACCAAATTATTTAAATTAATGTTTTAAAAGGAATTAAAATTGTTTTATTACCTATTTAACTAAATCCTTAGGGTCATCGCTCATTATAACAGCACGTCTCCGGCACAGCAAATCATTTGCAAATTCAGCTAGGGCTGAATGGTCTATGAAAAAAATAAAAAAAAAAAAAAAAGCATTATAAAAAGATGTTTTAACACACGATTTAATAGTGTGTTAAAACATCTTTTTATAATGCTTTTTTTTATAGATGGTTAATCATCAAATAACTTCCCCCGCCCTGGGCGGGGCGGGAGGGAGTGTCAGACTGTTACTGACTAAAACCCGTCTATGTTCCTTCATGTGCCCTTTGCGTTCCGGGGGCGCGGTATCTCTTTCGAACAACCCGCAGCCCCGGCAGGCATCGGCCCTCAGTGGCCCCATCCAATTTTGCTGACATCTCTTTGAGGCGCGCGTGGAACACGAACGCGCCGTCGACACGGTCTGTCGTTGTTTAGTGAACGTACGGACGGTGAGCTACCCATTGCTCACCGTCCACAGACCCGCGCCTACGGTGGCCGGGAGTCGTCTCGCGGCTCCCGATGCCCGGAGCGTCTCCGCGGCGGCCGCTGGGACGGGGGACCCTCCTTTCCCTCTCCTGTCCCGCCGCCTCCTTCTCTAGCATTACAGCTTCGCAGAAGGAGGCGAATCTTTTTATAATGCTAATATTTGGATTTTCGAGACGAATCCGAAAAGGATGAAACTCTTTCGCTAGTGTATCCTTATTTATCTGGTTGACTTATTTGTTTAATTTTATGGTTGGTTTTAACAAAAAAATATTTAAGGAAAAACATACCAGTATATTTCCACCCTTTTTGATAGTGCTGAACTTAATTATTGGTTCAGCTTTCGCGCTCAGCATTATAAGCCAGAGCCAGGAATACGAAGAATAATGCTTTGAGGAAATGCATGTTTAAATAGTTTGTTCGTGCGACACACGAATTGTACCTTGATGGTGCTTAGTGCATCTTAGATACTGATTTTGACGTCATTTAGCTGACACCTCTGGCTAATCTACTCGTATTTGTAAAACCCTGCCTCTCAATAATTGTATTTTAACTGTAAGGGCCAATCCCTCTAAGTTCAAATACAATTATGGTGTACCCATTTGCTAATGTTGTTTTTATTAATGAACATGTAACGATATACGCAATCAGTTATTATTGCCCAATCACTTCTGAATTGCTGCGAGCTGCGACTGGTCGTTTTTAAAGTCCTAACGTATTTTTTATCGACTTCATTAATATTTATCGACGTTCATTTTATCGGCCTAATAACAAATAAGGTTTTTTTTCACTTTGGGATCAACACTAAAACATGAAATACATTAAAAATAAACTGCTGTTTCGTACATTTTTATTCTATTGTATTTACCTTTTTAAATTTTGGCTGGAACCGTGAAATTTTTGAACATATTTCAGAGTTGGTCTCGTAGTATTCATAATCATTAGTAGGGTACTCATAGAAAGGTAGCAAATTATTTTATTAAAAATTACTTAGGCCCGCTTCGGACAGGCAGAGTTATCTTATTACTTAGTAACTAATTCTGAGTTAAGTTTTGTACTCGAGTCGGCCCTAGTATAGCGATCCTGTTTTTAACAAAAAGCTGCTTTTTTCTGTGAATCTACAAAGCATAGGTATAAACAGAGCTCACTGATTGCAATTAATTCTAGTTTTGTTAATTTGTTACTACAACCACAAACAGCGCCGTACGTTGTGCGGAGCATATTAAGGAGAGCAATTTGAGAGCGAAGTTGCTGAAGTTTGCAGTATAGCCAAACTTTCCCTGTTTGCATTCACACCACTAACTCAACACTAGTGTGCAATCAATGTTCGTCACTTCCAGTGCTAAGATCACTGAATCCATAAGCGCCTTTTGTAAAGCGCAAACTGTATTTGACAGTACTTTCATATACTTAATCATTATTCAATTAATAAACGTGATAAATTGTTTAATTCGTTCATATTCTAATCTGCCTCGTTAGCCTAGTGGTCCCAAGTTTCACTGCTAAACATATCGGCGAACTGTCTTCCTGACCCTTCGGGGAATACAGGCGTGATGGTATGTTATGTTGTTCTAATCTAAGTTACGGAGCCATTCCACTTCTTAGACCTTTTATGTATTTTTTTTTACGTTTACAAAATTACCTTACGTATCTTCTCATCTATTTAACTCGGTCATGATAGGATTCATAACTAATAAAAGTAAGGATAACTTTACAGTTAGCCAATTAACCGACTTAATTTATAATAAAATAACTTGAACAGTTGAGAAGGGACAGTTTATTTAATTATGCTACCGTTAAACAAATTGAAAAGTTATTGCGACATTTTATTACTTTCACAACACTGATTAAAACCCTGTGGAATTATGGAAGCTAGGGATGAAAGGGTGGGTGGTGTATATATAATTATGTCCAGCAGGATAAAGAAGAAAAAACCTTTACAATAATATTGGAAAAAATTAAGTGAGTAGGTATCAAAAAGGTACAAAAGTTTGATTGAAAACAATTTTCGTTGGTCGTAATTTTTATTTGAAATAGGTATATATTTTAAGTATCTACGTATACCTATTCTTGTAAATAGTTATTTGAAAGATACCCACAGGGCATTTAATTAGAGAGGTACAATACAATAGTCGACTTGTGGTTAGCAACGAAATATTAAGTAAATGACATTTTTATTTTAATACAATCCTTGTATGGCGTATTATTGTCGTATTCCTGTGTCTGTTGAATTTTATTGATGACGGTTTTTGTAGTCTTCGTACACATCGTGGGCTGTTCCAATTGCTCCGAGCACACCGAATCCTTTTCTCTGTAATATAATTATTATGTGATTTAGATATGTTGGACCCGGCTGTCATTCGTAGATCTTTGACAGTCGTTCTGGTTATTCAGGAGACAAGAAGTCCGACAACCAGTCTAACCAAAGAGGTATCGTGTTCCCCAGTTACTGGGTTGTGTGGAGGTCAGATAGGCAGTCACTCCATGTAAAACACTAGTATTCAGCTGCATCCGGTTAGACTGGTAACCGACCCCAACATAGTTGGGAAAATGCTAAGCAGATGATGATGAGATATCAGACGATTGAAAAATTAGCCATTAGTGACATAAATAATCGAAAAACTTTAGAAAGTCCTTGAAAATTCAATATATAATTTACATAGTTGGCACTTACCACAGTCCCAAATTTAATTCTAGGGCTAGCTTCTACGCTCAGCATCGCTGCCAGAGCCACGAAAACGAAGAGGAACACTTTGAGGAATTGCATTTTTGAATTATTATTTTGAGCACTTGTGTCAACTTGGAGTTGCAACAAACGAATTGTGCCTCGTTAGTGTTTGGTCAATATTTTATAGTCAACGAGACGAAATTAAGAAAAACCCTGTGTCGGCACACGAATAATTAAAATACGATTACAGTTCATTCAAAACTAATTTATTATTGACGTTTAGAGATTATTAATAAGTTTTGTAGATTTAAGTATTTAGTTACAGAGATGGATAGATAAAATATGCTTTATTATAAAACAATTAATTAGTTTCTTTGGATTGGATATAGGAAGAGAGCCAAACAATGCATATAATGTCGATAATAATCAAAAGCGAATTGAAATGTTATTAATGTTCTTGTTGTGCATTCATTATTGAAAGGGTAATATTTATTGAGGTCATTAATTCAGCGGCGATTTGAGTTTAAATAAAACATTTAACATAAATGCAGGAAGAACAATTTGGGTATTTGCCCATTTCCCTTTATGACGTATATGTACTTGTAGGTAAACAAGCGGGTATCATTTTGGTACTTCAATGACAAAAATACAAATAGTTCAATTGATCATTTATATTTTAATACATACAAACATACCTAATTACAGTGATAACGATAAGGAACAAAGTATCAATAAAACGAACTTGAAGTGAAGCTATCCGGTCGGTGATCACGTGGTCTAGCCCTTCTTATGTTTCATACTCTTATAGCCACCGCTGCCTCCATTCATTGGCCGGTAACCACCCATCATCTGTAATAGGAAAAGGCTTGTTCTATAGATTAAGTTGAGTTTGTTCTAATTAGCAGCGTTGCTGTATTTCGGTTTGGAGGGTAGGTACTGGTGCCGGTGTATTTACAGGAACTTAAGACGTTTCAGCTTTGTCTCTGGAATATCAACATAGGTATTTGTGAGACTTCTGGTATTGTATATGTCTAAAGGTGGCGGTGGACCACATAATATCTTGGGCATAATATGTTAGGCATCCAATGACATAATATAACTTTTTAATTCAATTTTTAAATAAGTCTGACAGAATGCGTGTACTTCACAAGATTTTATGAGAGTAGGTAGTAGCGGTAGCAATCATACAAGGCCCGAAGTTTAGTTTGTTTTAAAAAGAAAACTGACCCTGTATACTTTTTTTTTTTTATAGATGGGAAATCATCAAATAACTTTCTCCGCCCTGGGCCCCCCCAGGGCGGAGAAAGTTATTTGATGATTTCACAGAAGGGAGTGTCAGACTGTTACTGAATAAAACCCATCTATGTTCCTTCATGTGCCCTTTGCGTTCCGGGGGCGCGGTTTCTCTTTCGAACAACCCGCAGCCCCGGCAGGCATCGGCCCTTAGTGGCCCCATCCAAGTTTGCTGACATCTCTTTGAGGCGCGCGTGGAACACAAACGCGCCGTCGACACGGTCTGTCGTTAGTAAACGTACGGACGGTGAGCTACCCATTGCTCACCGTCCACAGACCCGCGACCCTGGATACTGCAATAGCGTAAATGGTCTACTCTACAACATCAACTGAAAAAGAATAAGAGACCAAGAACGAAGACTAGATTTCTACATATCAAAGTACTTACTCTTATGCAGTCAAGAGTAAAAAGTGAGCGAGTATGGACAATATATTATTATTAATATCGAATTTCGAAATCAATACATTAAGATCTTGTGATAGGCAGAACATGCTGAATTGACGCTAAAGGCAAATTATAATGTGTCGAAAGAAACACAGTTATCAGGAATCAAGATATTTTTTGTTACGGAAAATGATAACCATTCTTCGTTAAAGGTAAAGACATAAAACAAATATACTTACACCAAAGGACCCACCCTTCATTTTAGGATTGGCTTCAGTAATGCTTATCAGCATCGCCAACGCCGCCAGAACCACCATGAAGAAAGCCATGAATTTCATATTGACTTTTACTTGAATTTCAACTTGGATAGAACAAATAACCCGAAATACAAGGAAGGTAGATACACAAGTGATATTTTTCTTAAGATTCTCATCTATTTATTTGATTTCTACATGCAAATTATGAGTTGATGACGTAACAGAAAACCTACAATGTTTCAGTTCGTGGTTAGTTTCTGGATATTGTAAGGAAATTATGATCTAGTTAAGCAGGTCACGTACACAATTAAAATGAATCGGAACACCTAGATTCGTATGGAGGGAGAATCCCTTCATTAATTTTATTACATCGTTTTCTGAGTTCCGTACGTCTACTAAAACTATAGGTTGTCCGACTCTTTTTTCACTAACATAGCTGCTTAACTAAGCCTCGATTTGAACAGAAACTTTATGCTAGATTTTTACGCTTTTATACTATTTCTTTTTAAAATTGCTGCTATATCATTATGTAATCATTTCGGATTTTGGTGCCCATTTGCCCAATACATGTTTCTGTCGTACCTACCAAATAATATTAGACCATAACATTTATTTATTTATTTTATTTATTTATTCAAGAATCTACAGAAAACATAAATACACAAATTCTACCAAACATTGAAAGTCTGTGAAGAGAAGGTTGTTGTACACATACATACACTCAAGCCTTTTTCCCATGGAGGTAGGCAGAAACCACAGAATGCCACCTGCTACGATCCTTGCATACTCCTTTCACCTCGTTCACGTTCATACATAAGGTATAAGCCGGTATGTAGCCGGTTACGAGTACTGCGCTCCCGACCTTTCTAAAGGACCTCACCAATAAGGTCAGGGTAGATTTTTCTAGGGCATTTCTTTTGTTAGTCGCCTTTCACTCATCCTTTTTTAAAAACATCTTGCACGCTGTAATGTAGGTACGTTGGTCTTGAGTGGTTTCAGATTTATATATTCTCTCTTATTTTATTCAAATAAATCCTTCATACAACAGTTGGGTTGCTAAGATCCAGATGGTGCATAGCCGCTTCAGGTCGACCCCGATTCTTGAGCAGAATATTATAACAAAAATATTTGTATTTGACCACTGTCAAAAGATGAACATGTAACTAGGAAGTCATTGTATGATTATTTTAAAGTAACAAATGTTAATATATCGTTTGTTACTTTATAAAATGAAACATATTTATACCCACCAGATGACAGTGTTGCTGCAGACTGCCCCGTTGGTCGGTCGCAAGCGCGACTGATGAAGACTGGGTCCTGGGTTCGATTCCTAGGTCGGGCGAAAAGTGTTATTGGGTTTTTCCATTACGAATTTCTTATTAGCAGCCCGGAGTTTTGAATTTGGTGGTGTGACACCCCCGTGCCTCGGAAACCAAGTATAGCCGTTGGTCCCGGCTGTCATTCGAAGATCTTTGACAATCGTTGAGGATAGTCAGATAACAGGAAGTCTGACAATTAGTCTTACCAAGAGGTATCGTGTTACCCAGTAATTGGGCTGTGGAGGTCAGATAGGCAGTCGCTTCATGTAAAACACTGGAATTCAGCTGCATCTGGTTAGACTGGAAGCCGTCCCCAACATAATTGAGAATAGGTTAACCAGATGGTGAGATGACAGTGTGGCGGAGCAAATTTTTGTCGCCACATTTTTTTTTCTCCGAGGGAGCCGTGTGTATTTTCTTGTAAATAATATAATGAAGGTGTTCATATCGTATGTAATTTATGATAAATTATTTTTTAAGCCATTACGAATTTCTTATTGTTTTTGCACATAGTATCAGAAATAGCTTCTGTATTCCTATGCGGAACCCTATTCATGAAAATCTTACACGAGCATAGTCGGGTTTTTCCTATACGTTTATATAATTGTAGGTGTTCCATAATTAGATGTTATTTTTCTTCTTATCCACTAGAATAATTGGGTAAATAACTATTTTAGGCATCGACAGTAGGTAATAAGGAAAAGGTTGAAGGAAATTCGTGGCCATCATGCTCTATCATGTGAGAAATAGATAATAATCAATACTAATAAAATACCTAATAATATGACTCATGCTGGGTGTATAAAAAGGCAATACAATATTATGTTTCTTTTAGTTTAGAACAAAACATCATGGCAAGGAAACAAAAAAAAAATTTTGCCGACCCGCTAATTTAATAGAAGATTCAAAGCTTGCAACTCCTCGATGCAAAAATAGAGAAAATTATCAAAAGTCAAATCGTTTATTTCATTTGGTACGGCTAAAAAACAAATATGGTTTTCAAACAAGTATAATTATTTGGAAAAAAAAGATCATAAGTTCAAAGTCACATTAAAATCATTAATTTCAAGACAATTAAAAGGCACTTTTGAACGTCAATTATACGATAAAAAATTAATAGTATTGAATCTAGTTGCCCATTCCAAAAGGCAGTTTGGTATGGAGAAGAATGGGAAAGAAACTCCATACATACTCTTTAAAAAAAAATGTGTAACAATAATTTGTTCTGTTGCTTAGTAAATTCACGACCGACGTGCTGACATTGAACGTTGCTTGTGGTTTGACGAAATATGCGCTGCTAGCTCAGCTACAACCTAAAATGGTCAACGAGATACTGCAAAACCACAGGCACGCCATCCTCTTGGTGTTCCATACTTTGCCTAGTTTCGGCCAAAGATGCGCCCAATAATGTTAGTTACTGCATTGCTCAATGTTGGAAGTTTTCTCTGCAAAAAAGTGCAATGTTTTAAAAAAGTTTGTGGAAAAGTTATTGTTATAATTGATTTTTGGGTCAAGCACCAGCATAGCAGCCAGAACATGTTCATCCAGTGTGACATCAAACTGTCATCGATTGAAATCTTTCAATACATACTTTTTATTGCATACATGCAAATGCAGCCTTTCCTTTGTTTCGAGTATACCGGTACAGATTACTGCTGCCTGACCAACCAAGCAGGCAATAAAAATAATAAATAGCCCGACAACAGAGCCTATTATATGTAGGTACAGAGCATTTTTACTCACAGCTTCCTTGTGAAGATTTTTCACCCTCTCCACATCGTCCCTAGAGGGTCGGGGCACGGCTTCACTAGCACCAGCGAATAATGTGAGGGCTGCCACCAGGAACACGAACAGAACCATCAGCTTCATTGCGTCTTCTAGTTATTACTGCTTCACACAGACGCGAGGAACTCACCTTCGAGTTGAAGTTGATTGTGACAATATTTCGCAAACGGTAGTTTATATAAAACAAATCTATATTTTATACAAATATGCAGGTTCCTTCTTAGATTAGTTTCCTGGATCAAAAAATGGTGTTTGTAAAACCTTACGATACAAATTGATAGTGGAAAAAACGGTAGATTTAAGGGTTAGCTTCTTATATAACTGGTCCCTAATATCGTTCTTATCCTGTGTCAATATGGACAGTTCCATATATGAATCAGCCGGCATAAATCTTTGTCGGTGAATTGAGGCTAGATGAGCTATTAGGTATTTTATCTGCAGTGCTATTCTGTAAAAAACTCCCGCGGTGAATAAGTATTAAAGGAGTTTCAGGTGAGGTGTCATCCTGCCTTACAGTTGACTGTTCACCTCAAGTTCACTTTACGATCTTTCCATAATCTATTTAAAAGAATGAAGTTTTTTTTTACTTCAATAAAAATGTAAATCTGCTTACTACTATTGTATATTTTGTATAAAATTGATAATAAATTAATCAGCTTTACATATCCAAAATAATTACAATCACTTCTAAAATGGCAAAATTTTGACCAGAGCTGATACTAGATACGCAATAAGTCAGCATTAAGTCGCCAATTTGAATTTTCTGTGACAACAAATGCCTTATAACCAGCGCAACATCATGAGCCCAAAGATACCTCATACATTCATATACGACCGATAGTGTAGGAGATATGCGCAAAAGTATGAATATATACATATACATAGACTGCTAAAATCATAAACCTTTGTTTTGCCGTAGTCAGGTAAACGTGTCAACTTTGTAAAACTGATAACGATAACATATTTTTATGTCTAAGTAAATTTTTATCATCTAAGACCTAAGTTACTACAGTAGAACCTTGATTATCCGAACCTCGATTACCCGAACCCTCAATTATCCGAACGCTGACCTAGTTTATCAGAACCCTCAATTATCCGAACGCTGACTTAGTTTATCAGAACACTCGATTATCCGAACGCTGAGTTAGTTTATCAGAACCCTCAATTATCCGAACGCTGACTTAGTTTATCAGAACCTTCAATTATCCGAACGCTGACTTAGTTTATCAGAACCCTCAATTATCCGAACGCTGACCTAGTTTATCAGAACCCTCAATTATCCGAACGCTGACTTAGTTTATCGGAACACTCGATTATCCGAACGCTGAGTTAGTTTATCAGAACCCTCAATTATCCGAACGCTGACTTAGTTTATCAGAACCTTCAATTATCCGAACGCTGACTTAGTTTATCAGAACCCTCAATTATCCGAACGCTGACTTAGTTTACCCGAACATTAGTGAAAATTTGTTGCTGAAAACGCGTTGCAGCTGTTCGTCGATAAAAAATGTACTATTTTATAAGAAAAGCATTTGATTTTTTTAGGTGTTTTATATTTCAACGTTAATATGTACGTCAAATTGTAATAGACCGTACAGTTTTAGGTGAAAAGGTGTTGTTTTTGTTTGATCTTCTCCCCAAAAACCCACATTTCGATTATCCGAACTAGTCTCGGTTCCAATTAGTTCGGATAATCGAGGTTCTACTGTACTATGTCATGTTTATTTTTTGCATTCTCACTACGGTTGTAACTGTGTTAACAACATTTTCTGTCAAGAAAGAACTACCGCTAATGTAAAACAAAGAACGCATGAAAAATAAGTTGTTATTGTTTTAGGACGTGTAAACGAATTTCAATTTAAGCTGTCCAAACATCGTCGGCATGTTTGTACACTGCTTTAGAGTAGGTAGGTACACAATTCATTTCCTGGCTATACCTTAGCTAATCGCTTAATCCTACTATTTTCCTACTTTCTACTTATGTAGTAAATGTGAGTCTGTATGTTTGTTAATCAACGTTTGTTCTTAACGATTGAATAAATCTAGACTTTAACACACGGGTGTAAACCCAGATTATGACCTGGGTTAGGACCTGCCATACTTTTTATCTTGCAAAGCCGCGAGGAATGGCTTTTTTTTATTTTTTATAGATGGGAAATCATCAAATGACTTCCCCCGCCCTGGGCGACACGGGAGGGAGTGTCAGACTTTTACTGACTAAAATCCACCTATGTTCCTTCATATGCCCTTTCCGGGGGCGCGGTATCTCTTTTGAACAACCCGCAGCCCCTGCAGCGAGCAATGGCTTGTCTGAATAAAAAGGTTAAATATTGGAGTTTTTTTTTAACTTCAAGGGAATTTTTAAGAAAAAGTTACACAGGCCAAACTTTTTCTTTTCTTTATCTCTCTTTCAATATTGACTTTGTTTTTAGTGAGATTGCTGTAGAGCTCTTTGTGACGTTTGCTCGCTCGGGGAAGTACTACTACCACACTAATTGCTTTTTATTTCCTGTAACCCAGCTATACTGTTGTGTTCAGAGGGACAATTCTAGTAACTTTTAGGAACGTTCGCATACTTATCTGTCTTAATCTGTCAAAAATGCGTCTATTTTACCCACATTTTGACATTGATTGTCACTTATGAGATTGCGAATAGATTTTCATTCGTTTTAAATTACGAGAATAGGCCTTCTGATTTTGATGGTGCTGGTGTAATTACGTACATGCACATGAGAATTTTCAGTTTTGTATGTTTTGTCTGGTGTTGCAAACATTCAGTCGTCGGTGACCACTTACATACTATCAAGAGAGCCGTCTGTTTGTTTGACATCCAGTTTTATATAAAGAATATTTCGAAGTCCATAAAAATAGGTAGGTATATGAAATTGATCAGTGTCCTTATCAAATAGTGCCCTCTATACTTATTGTGCTGCAAGACTTCATATTTAAACAATATCCATTAAGCTTGCCCTTTTTATTATTTTCAGTAAAACCGTACCTATTGCCTTACCTTTTAAGTTTCAAATCACTTTGGGAAAATACACATAGGTAATTATTTCACAGCCCTCGGTGCTTTTTATTTTAATAGAAGGGAATCTCATTAGTTCAGGGTAAGGTACACTTAGGGTTGCCAACTATTTGTCGGTCTAATATAGTAGTTCTAAAATAATTACGCACAAAAATATAGTAGTCAAGGAGAATATTAAAAAAAATATAGTAGGTTTCAAAATAGGTACTTTATTTCTTAATTTGAATATTGTAACGCGGCATTATTTGAACGCGATACTTATGCTCGAACGTACCCGTAAGCGCGGGAGATCGCATACGCACCCCGCGCCCCCGCCACCGACAGTGGACGACTAGCCTCCGAGCGATCTATACGATTTGCCGCGAATACGCGAACTAATTTTGTTTTTACCGTTTTCTACCTGTTTTTTGTTATGTTTATCGTGTACACTTGAGAATATATACCTTTTACTGAAATCGTGCGTCGAACTCATTGAAGAAGCTCCCAAAACGCCCTGAGATAAATACACCTCCTTACAGTGTCGCCCAACTTGCGGGCACGATATCAGTGAAATAACTCAAAAGTGTTAATAAGTGCTATATACTGTTGTGCTTACACATACCGTGAACCTCATCCAACAGTGCATTTCACGAGAAAGAAATTGCTACAAACAGTGCAAAACTAGGCAACAAAATTCTGGGCGAGTCCATTCTCCGCGCCAAAAGTTTGTACCTACCGACGCCGACGCGACGCGACGCGCGGGCGAGTCGAAGTTACGTTCAAATATCGTGCAACGGATTGAGTACCTACCTACCTACGTTGCGTGACTAGGTACTCACGTATTACCACCCTGAATATCATCACCTGTGTAACCCGTGTTGATTGAGTGAAGAACAGACGAGCTAGTGCCCTGTTACTATGCCGATAACACGACGCGGTGCCAGAAGAGATGACGGGTCGGACTCCGACACGGACGCGGAACAAAACAGAACGGTAGTCTCGTCACCGAACATCACCATGTCCGAAGACATGCTGCAGTCCCTTGTCTCCAGCATCACCAGGAGTCAAGCGGAAACGAACCGTATACTTATAGAAAGTATTCTGGCGAACAGAGATACACCATGCGCTTCATCACTACGATTACCTGACACGCGTGATACACCGCGGCCATCGGGTAACTTCGCTAAGTGCACGGCGCGCTTCAACGGGTCATCGAAGAACGCGGAAGAACTCGAGGCATTCATTGATGCTATCGAGGTATACCGCGACTGCACCAACATCAGCGACGAGCATGCTCTACGGGGACTGCCGATGCTGCTGGTCGGCGAGGCCGCCGTCTGGTGGCAAGGCGTTAAGTCGTCGATAACATCGTGGGCCGACGCGCTGCAACGTCTTCGCGGAATGTACGGAGTGCCGCGACCCGGTTATAAAATCTTCCTTGACATTTTTTGTACCGAGCAAAATAGTGAACGTGCCGACGTATTTATATGTAAAGTGCGCGCTTTAATATCTAAATTACCGTATGTTGTACCGGAAGTGATGTTATTAGATATAGTTTACGGTTTGTTAGATCGTAGAATAAGAAAGCGAGTGTCTCGCGACTCGGTGTACGAGCTGGAACAGCTGATCTCGAAGGTCAGGTTAGTCGAGGAGTCGTTGGCGGAGGTGAGTCCATCCCATATTATTAGTGCGAATAATAATAATAATGTAAACAATGCGAACTCCGCTGTTAACCCTCTCGCTGCCGCGCGGGAACGTTCGAGCACAATTATTCCGAACGTTAACCCTACGAATGCCGTAGGTGACCTCCGAATATTAGGTAAACATAGTGTTAACCCGTCTGAATCGCGCGACGCTTTATGTAGTACCTCGAACTCGAAAAGTAGTGACCGGGAAGGGCGCGTTAGACCGAAGTGCACTTATTGTAAACTTTTCGGACATACAGTAGACGTTTGCCGTAATAAGGAGAAGAAAGACGGTAAGGTTACCGAGTCTTCTGGTAGCTCGAGCAATAGTACCCAGTTGCGTTGTTACGGTTGTGGTCAGCTGGGAGTCGTACGATCGAAGTGCAGTAACTGCAAAAGTGCATCGATCGAGTCTAATAAGTCAAGTAAATCGGATTTTTGTAGCGCTGAGGTATCTGATAACAACGATTCGCGGCCGTTGGTAGAGATTCAGGTCGTGAATCGCAATGGGGTGGCCATCTTAGACACAGGGGCCACACATTCTATCGCAGGCCCCATGCTGTACGATTTACTTGTTAGGGCTGGCGTGGTTTTTAGGGACACGTCACGTACTGTAGGGCTTGCCGACGGATCACAACAAGTATGTACTGCACTCGAGTGCAATACCGACGTCATATTAATGGGACGTACTATACCTACCACGTTTCTAGTATTACCGAACGCGCCGACTAGGACACTACTAGGTAGAGATTTTATAGTGAAGGCTAGTATCCTGTTGGATTTACCACAGAGCAACTGGTGTTTCAACGACGAGCCACGGCGTTGGTATCCGTTTGTGACCAGTTTTAGCCTACCTGCTGGCGGCCAGATGGAGCTGATGAAGGCAGAAGCATCAAACCTCGCGTTGAAGGTTGTTGAAGGCAGATTTAACTTTATCGCCGATACTCCATCGCGTAAACCTTGCGCTGAGGAAGCAGATTGCGACTTCCGCTATGCTGAAGTTGATTTTCCATTGAGAAGTCCCAAGGATGTTCGCGAGAACCAACTCAAGTATCCCAAGGTGCGTCAGGTCATCGAGGACCTGGAGTCAACCGACGTTCCGTTTAGGGGGAGGGGTTGGTCGGACGGGGGATTTACTAGATTCGATGGCATATTGTACAGACACGGACCAGACGAGTGTCAACGACCCGCACCCTACTACTCTATAGGTGATCTAGTCCTTTTAAAGACCCATAGAAGTAACGAGACGAACCGCGGACAAACACCTAAGTTCATACTGCGACGTGACGGGCCATATCGTATAAAGGGTGTTGCGAGTCCTACCACGTATGTATTGGGTAGGGTTAGGAGTGACGAAACCTTAGGTAGGTACCACGTCTCTCAGTTGACCCCATTCGTAGGTGACGTATTGCCGGTTCCGGTCAAGGGAAAACGTAAGCGCGGGAGACCTAAGAGGTATGTTAACTGACCCAGTCGCGAGGGCGCATTGTCTAGGTCAGAGGGGGAGGATGTAACGCGGCATTATTTGAACGCGATACTTATGCTCGAACGTACCCGTAAGCGCGGGAGATCGCATACGCACCCCGCGCCCCCGCCACCGACAGTGGACGACTAGCCTCCGAGCGATCTATACGATTTGCCGCGAATACGCGAACTAATTTTGTTCTTACCGTTTTCTACCTGTTTTTTGTTATGTTTATCGTGTACACTTGAGAATATATACCTTTTACTGAAATCGTGCGTCGAACTCATTGAAGAAGCTCCCAAAACGTCCTGAGATAAATACACCTCCTTACAATATGAATATTTTTTTGCTACTTTAAGCTTTTTTAATATTTTTTTATTTTTAAGGAATGCCTCACAGCTATAATTAAAAAATACCATTAACGCTTATGTCGCCAGTTACAGAAAACAAAAAAAAACAGAAAACCAGAAAATATACGTTCTGTATAGGCGGATGTTGCCGGAATTGAAAGAAGTGATATTATCTTTATAATATTCGTGCAATCTGCATCACTGTGTACATGTTGTCATTTTTCGACTGTAGTTTTAGAAGAAAAGTTTTCATCAGAAAGATGATTTGTTTCTGAATACAAATTATCAAAATTTATATTAAGTTTCTGATCAATTTGTATTTTTACCCGACTGCGACAGAAGGAGGGTTATGTTTTTCGAGAGTATGTTTGTATGTATGTATGTATGTATGTATGTATGTTTGTATGTATGTATGTATGTATGTATGAATGGGTCCCGACTGCTACAATTTTAAGTGCAATCGGGTACAACGACTATCTTGTTTTAGGGCTTTTTCATAAATACTTAGAAAAGCAGTCGGGTTTTTTAGTTTTTTAAATTACCGTTTTTTTTCAAGACATTTTGAAACGAATATTTTTGCTTATGCGTTTGATGCCTTTAAAATATAGTAGTTTCGCCTACTATATCTTTTCTTCAAAAATATAGTAGGCGGGGGCTCTAATATAGTAGGATACTATATTATATAGTAGGGTTGGCAACCCTTGACATTTATAACGACAATATTTACGTAAGGCAAATTATGAAAATTAAATTTATTATTTAGTTTAAAGCGGTACCTACCAGCTTACCTATTAAATATTATTAAAAAATCATAGCATGTGACTTGTACAGGTCAAAATTATTAAGTCAAAATTGATTTCAGATTATTTCCCACCCTTTTTTATTCGTTATCCATTCATAAATATACCTCATTTAATAGAGATTTGTGAATCACTAATACATTTCTTAATATCTATCGGTTTCGCTTATCGGAATGTTTATACCTAGTTATCACAACAATATTAAATGATGCAAAACATGATCATAATTCCTAGAAATTAGCTTGAGTTTGTTCAAACAGTAACATATTTAAGTTATTCATCACGATTTCGATGCATACCGTTTAGGGATTTGTAAAGCCCCGGTTTCATTTTATCTCTGTGTATAAAAACATGGGTCAATATTAGTCTTACTTCATAAGTCATTGACAAGTACTTTAGCGCGTTCTCCGTGATACGAATAACGTGTATTTTAGAAAATAATTGCCAAAAAAATTAGCACTATGAAGTTTACTAAAGTTTTTGTAATTTTAATCGTTGTGCTAGCGCTGCTTCTGCCTTCCGAGGCAGCTCCAGGAAAAATACCAATTGGTGCAATTCAAAAAGCGGGAAAAGCAGTTGTAAGTAACCCACAACACTACTTAACAATGTTGTAACAGTAGAAACAATAACGTTAAATTCTTTAAAGCTGAAAATAAATAAATTAGCGTAGCGGTCACATGCTGATAATTGCGAATGTCATGTTTTCTGTAAGTATTATGTGACGTAGGTAAATAATTTGCGCCAGCTACATTGCGGTTAATTTTTAAAGGATTATTTTGTCACTACATTTAACAGATGTATCTATTGTTGAACGTTTTTCATTATATTTTGGAACTGAATGTCGGAATTAAATTTTACTGAGTTTTTTACACAACATACCATCACGTGTTTATTCCTCAAAGGGTTAGGCAGAGGTGTACTAAACGCCGCTAGTCGACCTTTGTACAGATGCCACAGATGCTGATTATTTGTAACAAAATCCAATCAATATAACATAACATAATGTAGGTACCTCTCTGAAGGGTTAGGCAGAGCTGTATGTTTAGGTCCCATGTAAAATGGGGCGAGCCTGTTGCCATTGACCGGACACAAATCCTACGTCCGAGCTGCTACGGGGAATTTCATAGACAAACTCAATAAAACTTTTTGCTCGACCTGGGAATCGAACCCAAGTCCTCTAGCGTAGCTGTCGCACTTACGGCTAGGCTAATGAGACAGTCACTGAGTTTTTTTAGAGGAAGTGTTAACATATTTTTTTGTTTCAGGGCAAAGGGCTTCGAGCGGTGAATATAGCAAGCACGGCGCACGATATCTACAGTTTATTTAAGCCAAAGCACAAGAAGAGGCACTAGAAATGATTTCCAAGAAAATACTTAATATACATAAGTCTAAAGTTTGAATAATTTACATGTGTATGACTAGTCGTCCACTCTAAAGATAAACGAGACTCCATAAATTAGTGGTTTACAAATCTTTTGTTCAAGTGCCTAGATAAGATTACCTAATAAATAAATATGTTTTAATCCAATTTGATTTTTAAGTTATTTTCATTCTTATATAGATAATATAAGATAATATAACGTAGGTAGGTAGGTAACTAAATGCCTACGTTAAAAATGCATTTACCTATAGTACCTAAATATATTGAATAAAAGAAAAGTATCTAACCACTTAAATACACATTTTCTTTCTCTAGAGTAAGATTAATCTTTTGATGGTATTTTTGAGCATGAGCCAAACGTAGCTATGATGAGATAAGACGGAACGATAAGACGTTGATAACAAGAAAAAGTTAATGACCCCGATCCCCTATATTGGCCGGAGAGTTGAATAGTTACACATCAATCAAAACGTAGATCTGTACTGTGAGCTAGGTGCTACCATTCGTTATATTACTCAGCACATATCCGTACCTATCTAGCATCAACAGTACAAACTTTCACATAGGCAAAGAAGGATAACCATCACTAACACAGGTACCATCATATTTTTGGCTTACATCTTTATTATTATTTTATTCACCTTCATTGTTTTCACATATAGAAGCAACAACAATTTTGTAACCAAGATTTTGTAAAAACCAAATTGAAAGAAAAGAGTGTCCATGGAGTTTCTTGCTCGTTCTTCTCCATAGAGACCTACGTTTTGGAACGTACAACTAGCTTCAACTTTAACTGTAACTTCTTGACAATTCAAAAGTGCCTGTAAATGGTCTAATTGAAATAAATGCTTTGACTTTGACTTTTTTCACTGCTCATACCTTTTGTGTTTATTTATTTCTATAAATTGATAACAATCTTCCCTGGAAGTGTCTACGTCGTTAAGTACCAAAAAAATCAAGATATTATACAACATATTCTGATATAATGAAGTAGATCCTCATAATTTAATAGCCATTAATATTACTTAATAGATTCTAAATTAAAGGGTAAACTAGACATCGTTTAATAAATTGATTGATTATTTAATAGCTCACTCCAAAACCTAATGATTTGGTAAACCCAACTGTTGATAGAATTCTATTAAACAAACAATTATTTTATTACAATGGAAGCTAATGTGTCACTTCGCACGTGTGGGTTTAAACACGCTTTTAGTAATACACACACAATAGTACGTAATTTCCTTAAGTAAGAAACTGAATGGAGCAAGTTGACTGAATCAAAGTTTAGTTTTACTTTTCCTGTATTCATTGGTTTATAAAAGCCAAGTCATATTTACTGTTAGTTTCAATTGCTTCAAGTGATTCGGAGTTGAGACACGTTGACGGCACGATGAAGATCGCGTTGGCAATTATTTTGGTAGTAGCATTATGCTCGCACCTTTCTGTAGTGACGTGTGCGCCGTCTAGTACACCGGCACTGACTGGTTCTCAAGCTGCCACTGTTTCTACTACTACGGCAAAACCTTGGACACAGAAATTCAAAGATGGACTGGTTTGTAATTTTTTTATTTGAAATAATTTATATTTGCTGTATATTTGAGTTTTGATATACATTACTATATTATCTACACTACTACTATCTGTCTATACTTACTTGATCCCCTCGTATTAGTCGTGCAATTATTGTAATCGCGTCACATTATGCATTAATTATGAGCTCGTAGTACGTTTCTATAGCATGAAGTTTTCTGTTATTCATTTTATAATCAATAATAAGGAAAATATCTTATAATTCACATTACTTATTGTATGGAGCCACTTGCATATTGTTTAGTGATTTTTTTTGTTTACACTTTTGACAAATCAGTTCAGTATAAAATACAATTCATGTGAAAATAGTTATCATCACGATTCTATAATTTTTCTCTAACATATGTAGGTACAAAAAACCCACACGCTATTATTCCCCGAAGGGTTAGGCAGAGGTGTACCAATGTACACCCACAGTTCGCCGGTACGTTCTGGTTCCATGTAATAAGGAGCGAGCCAATTGCCATTAATCGGGCACAAAACCGAGCTGCTACTGCAGTTTGCAGGGTGTTAGGTTTCTCTAATATTTATTTTTAAATAAATTGTATTTTTGTTCTTTTAGGGTAAATTCCTTCAAGGGGCAGCAATAGCTGGTGCTGTGCAGCAAGGGTTCCACAACGCTCGCAGCCACAAACACAAGCCATCATCAACGGCAGTCGTGAAACCTAGTCATTAAATTATTATAACCTCTTTTGTTTTGTAAAAATAAATTCACAACCTATCAATAGACAAATATACCTCAAATTGATATTTTATTTACTTATTTTACAAGTCTATTATGGTCCCACTGCAGGGCAAAAGCCTCAGCCACGAGACGACTTTCGGCCACTGTAGACGCGGGTCTGTGGACGCTGTGCAATGGGTAGCTCACCGTCCGTACGTTAACTAACGACACACCGTGTCAACGGGCGCGTTCGTGTACCACGCGCGCCTCAAAGAGATGTCAGCAAACATTTGAAGGGGCAACTAAGGGCCGATTCCTTCTGGGGCTGCGGGTTGTTCGAAAGAGATACTGCGCCCCCGGAATGCAAAAGGCACATGAAGAAACATAGATGGGTTTTAGTCAGTAAAAGTCTGACACTCAAGGGGCGGGGGAAGTTATTTGATGATTTCCCATCTATAAAAAAAAGGTCAAAAGGCTCAGATCTCTTCTCATATAAAGAAGGCTTATTTAGGTACTTAGATGAATAAAAAAATAAAGCATATCTAAAGTCAACAGGCATAAACAAGTACTTTAAAATCAGCATTCTACATAAGTGTAGGAAAATTCGAATTCACAATTCTTAAGATACTATTTTCTTTACAAACGCTACTGTAAAGTTGAATAGAAGAGAATCTTCAGCCGCGAACAAAGATACGGGTATTGTATCTAGTTCGCCGACATATATCAAAAGTTATGAAAGATGTTGACGGCGTCTGGTGAAACAGGAGACGGTCTACTAACAACTGGCCTGTAGCCAACAATGGAACAGAGCCGACACGTGGTACCGCCCACTGCACTTTGTGTTTACGAATGAATACGTGTCAATAAGTTAATGCATCATTATAAAAGTTTTTTTTTGACTAATAATGGGATTTAAGTTCCACAGAACCCAGCCAACCCACATACCTACGCTCAAAAATGTAATTATGTCAAAATATGTTCTATATTACTTTGCAAATTTGCAGCAATAATAGTCCAATGTGCGCCACAAACTTGTCTAGTGAAAATGGTTTAATTTATTGTTAATATTTTTGTTTTATGAATAAAACGCAAAATCAGTGGACCAGCGGCCTAACGTTTGCAATCATATTATATTCCTACAATAGCTGAGCTGCTGGTACGTTGCTTAGTAATTATTTGCAAAGTCAGTTTTGCTTTCTAAATAAATGGATTCTTTCTACTTACATACATTGGGAGTACTTACTAACTACATTTAGAATAGAAGTGCCATCAGGCAATTTTCTTTTTCAGTATAAAGCGCAGGTATTGCAAAGTTTGTATCAACTAGAGTTTCATTAAAAACTTGTCCAACATGTAACATTTGCTCCCTAAATACGTTTAGCGCGAGTTTTCTTATGCCTCACTTTGTGTACACGTGTTGTGTAAGGGTTTTAGGTAACTACGGAGAAATGAAACGCTGCAAAAAGGAAATCCTTGAAAACAATAGACCATATTGAATATTTTGGATATCTTTTATTATGTAAGTTGAGATTAAAACACAAAAAAAAAAAATAATGAAAGAAAAAAAAAGGAAAGAAAAAAGACAAATTACTTAGTTAAGTCTTAGGAATCTCAAAAAAAATATTTTAATTATTTCTTTTCGGTATTCATATTATTCTTCTGATTAAGAAGAAAATTACGTTCAATAATGAGAGCTTCTAGCTTTTCTGTAAGCTCCTTGACTCTCGAATCTAATTCAATTTTCCCCCTGTAAAATAAAACGTAATACACAGTTGCGGAACATGTTTGTAACATGAAACTGGCAGGCGTTCGTTAAAAAAGATACAATTGTTTAAAGAAGATTGCGAACGAATTGTAATTTCATACCAAATTGAATAAAGAATTTGTACCTAACCTACACTGTAAAATCTCTGTAGGTATTTACCTATTTCAATACTTTGTGTTAAAAAGGACTTATGTTATTTAAAAATTCAATCACGAACTAGACTATAATAGGCCAAATTGTTTTGAAAACAACACAATACAAACAAACAACAAGAAAACCCGAATAAATAAATGATCCGTTTGGGGTTTCACTTTGCTTTTGATTGAAAGTGTAGCAAACAGCATTATTAAAAGTAGTGTAGGAAAAACAGAATAACAACGAGCCTTATGAGATCCACAGAAGAGCTAAGGTATCCGACATAGCTCCCAAAATTCAGAAACTCAAGTGGCAATGGGCAGGGCACGTAGCTCGTAGAACAGGTGGTGTTAGTCGTTAGGAGGGAAGGCCTCACAAGAGGTGGATCGATGACCTGGTTAAGGTCGAAATTCTGGATGTGGCCAGCGCAGGACCGACTATTGTGGCTATCTTAATAGGAGACCTATGTCCAGCAGTAGGCGTCTTTCGGCTGATATGATGAAGATGATGATGATGATGAATAAGCCAAAAAATCTCCTTTTCGAGATCATAATAACGGAGGAGACTGTTATAATGATAAATGATTAAAAAGTGACTTACAATATTGTTAGGAGATCTTCTGGTAAGTCTGGTTTTAGCAGGTTCAATTGTGATTTTAATTCATCAACCATGCTTTGACGCTTCTCCAATTCATCTTCCAATTGTTTTAATGTAGTGTTCACATTCTCTGTCTCCTTATTAATTTCCGCTTCATCCTGATTAATGAGGAGAGGGTGCGATTTAAATATATTTTAGAAATTAAAGATTTTAAATTATTATTATATTTAAATTATTACGTAATTATAAGATTGGTAGTTAGTTATACGTGATTTGTTAAATTGGATCTTTAATGGTTATGGCTTATAAAGAATTAAGATACATACGTAATATCCTCGAGTTTGTCTGAAACGATCCGCTATTTCTTGCAGTGAGTCTTCATATTGCCGTCTGTGTAAAATTAACAAAATTAAACAAGGATCAAACATTCGTACCATTTATGTAAGATACACCCTGTTTGCGGAATTTGTTTGAAAGAGTCACCGCGGCTGGAACACACAGGGCATTATGAAGAGCACAGATGGGTTTTAGTCAGTAAGAGTCTGACACTCCCTTTCGCTCCGCCCAGAGCGAAAGAAGTTGTATGAGGATTCCCCATGTTAAAAACACCCCTCTTTTTGCGTCGGGGTTATAAAATAATCACAAATAATGGAAAAAATTACAAGAAAAATTAAATTGACCCCGGCAAAGTATTATATTAATATAATAGGTAATCCAACGTCCTACATCGACTGCAGAGACGAGAAATGTCGAACCACTTTATAAGGAGTTGCACAAAGGATGTGTATTGTGCCATCGGATATTGCAGTCGAAAGCAGACAACCGACTAACAAACGACGAAGTATAAAGAAGTCTAAAAATATAAATGTATTGTAGATAAGTAATGTGATTGAGACTGGGAGTAGTCTCTATAAATAAAATGTATTTGATTTAAAACAAAATTCAAATCAGTAACAGTACACCGCTAACAATAGAATAAAATAATTCCTTTTTAGAGAAATCCGATATAAATTAGCAATAAAAATAAATATGGTAACAATGAAAATCATGGCAGGTGTTGTTTCAATGAAAAACCACTCAATCGTTTTTATACAAAAATTTCGTGAACTGAGACTTTTATTCTTATTTTAATTGAGTACCTGAGAGCGAGGTTACAAGAGTTACACGAGTATCAACTTTGTATAAACACAACTAGGTACTTGTACTACTGTTTATTTCAAACGTATTTGCCGCAATTATCTAGCCATAATAATATTAATTAAACCACCATCATACTATCACGCCTGTATTCCCCGAAGGGTTAGGCAGAGGTGTTTCAATGTACACCCACAGTTCGCCGGTATGTTTACGGTCCCATGTAAGAGGGGGCGAGGCTATTGCCATTAACCGGGCACAAATCCTAACTCCGAGGTGCTACTTAGAATTTCATAGAAAAACCCAATAACACTTTTTGCTCGACCTGGAAATCGATCTCTACCGTAGCAGTCGTGCTTAAGACCACTAGTTAAAGTAAAATAAATAAATTAATCACATGTGATAACAGTTAGTTATTTTTGAAACCTTTAAAGTATAATAAGTCTTTAAAAGCACGTATTATAATTATTCTATGTACCTCTATGTATGGTACACGTATGAAAGGAGAAACCGACTGACTAATAGTGTCAGCGCACCGCTGAAAGTTAGAACTAGAAACGTGAAATTTTACACACGAATTCTTTTTATGGTGAGCACTAATAAAAGATTTTTGGAATTTCAACTTCAAAGGAAATTCGATTGTATAAAAAATCCTCAATTTGATACTAAGCACGAATGCGAGCCTAAGTGTTATAATAAAGTTTGACGAAATAAGTTTCTTAAGTAGACAACCCTTAGCGTCCCCGCGCGACCCTTTTTAACCGAGGTTATCGGACCAATTTTTAGCAGATTTCTTTATCGGCGAGAGGAAATCTGTCAAAAATCGGTCGTGGGTGTACAGCCATAAGGGATGTTGAGTTTGTTGGGGAAGTAAGGAATTTACGCGAACGCAGTCGAGGGTAAAGGCTAGTTTTCCTATATGAACGCCACTGATAGACCACTTTGACCACCACTTAAGTATATTAAGAGAGGTACAAACTAAGCCGCAATCGCAAACTAATTAAATCTTATTATAGTGTGTTTTTTAATCTCGTAGACTGAATTGACAGTTTCGTACGTCAAATATAAAAATAATGTGCTTTCGGCACATAAACATAAAGCACACTATTTTCAAGTTTGACGTAAGAAGCCGTCAAATCAGTCTCTGAGATTAAAAAACACACTATAGTTGAAACTTACATAAGGAGTTCCGTTTCCTGAGCTTCTTGATTCATAGACTTAACCAGTTCGCGTTGAGTTTCCCGTGCCCTCTCCACGCTCTTATTTATATCATCACTCTGACGCTTCAACTGCATACGTTTGGCAGTTAGTCGGACTGCAAGAAATGGATTAGATGTGACTTGTTTGAAGCCAGCTTACTCCGCGCATTGAATTTGCGCATCTACACCTCGCGGTTCTCACTGCTCGCGAGATTGTAGAGCCGAGTTAGAAAGCCATGCCTCGATTTCTAGTTTGCAGAAGACGTTTCTGAGCTGGGAAGGTGCCGCACGTTGGAGAATAAACTTCTTCATGCAAAAGGTTCACACTGTTTATATCATGATAATGATCAGCTTTATTTTGTAGTAAGAACATGCCTGTGTTCATTATCATGTTATGGTCATCATCAGTGACCTTAACCTTACGGTCACCAGATGATGACCACTTCACAATGAATATCATGATTAAAACAAAAGCCTTATTACGCTTAGAAAATAAGTACATAAGTGGGTAGAAATAAGGTACCATTTTCGAGTTTCAGTCGTTCAATTTCTGTGTTCAATGAACGTGTGACTCGCAAAGCGGTCATCGTCTCCCGGTATTTCTGTTCGTTCTCCGCATCCAATGCTGGCAACGCTGAGCGCTGAAGTGTTAAAAATTACTGGTAAGTAAGTAATATTCAGTTGCAATGACAGATCGATGACACTATCAGACGTCTTGAAGCTTAGTCAAGTAGGTCAGGGATCACAAGTAAGTAATGCCTAAGTGGCAGCTAAGTGACTATTAGTACACTGCACACCGGCAGATAGATAAACTTGAGGCATCACAAATTAGGCGATCTGTAATCTTTACATTTAGATTACGAATCACATTATGGATCGTATGAAATAGTAACATTACATACTATCACGCCTGTGTTCCCCGAAGGGTTAGGCAGAGGTATAATATATAATGAACACCCACAGTTTGCCGGTATTTTTAGGTCCCATGTAATAGAGGGCGAGCCTATTGCCACTAACCAGACACAAATCCCAACTTCAAACTGCTACTGAGAATTTCATAGAAAACCCCAATAACAATGCACATGGGAATCTAACCCAAGATCCCTACCGTAGCAGTCACACTTAGTACCACTATACTAACGAGGCAGTGAAATCTTCATTAAGGAAGTAAACATCATTTAAATGCACAGAAAAATTAATTGATAGCAAACTCTGGTACTAATTTGGTATCTAGTGTTTGATACATTACCAAATATAATAGTAAATTACGAATGTATTAATTATTAAATAGCTGTTAATCAGGAAATTTAGTGGTAACTTTTTATACCTTATTAAAATTGAAAAATCAGTAGGTAGGTATTTTACCTACTAACAGTCGTCAATTTGTTTTGTGAAAAATTGTTGTAGACCTTTTTATACTATTTATCTACATAATGAACATAATTATATCTTGTTATTAGCTGTATGTTTTCCAAATAAATAAAAACAATAAAAAAGTAAAATAAAATTAAAAGACCCATTGCCAAAGCATCTACGCATTCTGACTTGCAACATAATAAGTGACAGATTTTTAATCTACTCGTATATTATTCACCTGACAGAATTTCATTAAAGTCAACGCACGTACGCAGGAGATATTATAATATAGTAGTGCACCATTAAGTTTTAATCTAACTACATAATAAGTGGGTACAAGGCTAACCTGCACGATCAACTCATTTTCGATTTCTTCCAAATTGGATTTGAGTAGACATATTTCAACTTGCTGTTCTTCTGGTCTAAACATTTTCGTTGCGAAGTATTAAGTTTATTTTTGCCACTTATTTGCGCTGAGTTTATTTTAAATTGCTAGATATGATTTATTAACATAGAGATTTTAAATTCACACTCTACTTGAAAAGCGATTTCGCGCCAAAAAAATGCATGCATGCAGGGACCGAGAGACGTGAACATGAAGCGTATTTCCGTAAGCAGTAAAAATAACAGTTATTTATATCTTTAAATATTGGTTATTTCTGCTTTCGTATTTGGTCAATGACAGATCCACACAAACTGTTACCGTGGCTGTCACTGTTATAATACTTCAAACAACATACACAGTTAACAGTTTCTCTGTCTTCGAGATACGGCTATATCACAAATATTAAATGATGTTATATATTAACAAGCAATTATTTAATAACAGATATTAGGATCAGTTATTCAATAACAGTTATTTGAGTATGCTATTTTTGTGTAACAGTATTATAAGACTAATAGACAAGTGTTCTAGTATTTTTGTGTTCCTAATTCAAATTTCTTTAATATTTTTTATGTCTTTTTTCTTTTTTTTTTCATACTGATGTAGTAGGTATGAAGTTACGAATTTATGTGTGTAAAATGGTAACGCGCGAAAAAAAAAATCATACAATTGTAATTAATTTTATAATTGGGTCTAAGTTCGAAATTCGGTGTTTAGGTAACAAGACACTTAATTCAGGTTTAGAAATGATTTGGCTTGCTAGAGTGTCGTTTCTGTCATTTATTTATACCTATGTGACAATCTCTTTTGCTGTTTTATGTTTATATATTTAATAATAAGGTAGGATTACCAATTTTCACAGTAAATACGTAAGCTATTTTAAGAATTTGGAATAAAAAGAATTTGCCATTTTGAGAATTGATCCATTAAAGACTCACTCGCCATTTTGAGAATTAGGCACTTTGCGCCCAAACCATAATTTCGAAAGTTTTTTACGATAAAATTGGTCGCATTATACATCACAATAACACAAAGACAATACAATGAATAAAAAAAAAAAAATAAGATTTTGCCATTACGATATAAGTAGGTGTCAAGCTAGGTACTTTTATATCAACAAACGACGCGGGCGAAAGCTAGTCTAGTAAAAATATTTTATCATTAGAATATTAATGATAACGATTAATTTGATATGCTGATAAATGTTTCTCTTCATAATATAAGGCTCTCATTATAAATAATAATAATTATAATACTATCACGCCTGGTATTTCCACTATATATTCACTATAATTAATTTGCCGTCTTTGCCTTGCTCTCGATGCCCCAGAAATTTTAATAATGACTTATATTTTTTTTTGTATTAGCACATTAGTGCCAATTTCCAATATAAACAAGAGCGCCTCAAATGTGTTTTTGCATTGCAACCAAGTTTAATTCTGTTGACGCAAATTCTTTCCTGCAATAATTATGTTTATTTGTTTATTAATTTGTCGTTATGTAATGCTAGATATTAACGCTAGCGAGGAGTCGGTGACGGGGCTATTGCCGCTTGTCTGAGATAGCGGGGTCGAGATCTGATCGACTTGCTTGTTGGGGATAAATAAAAGTGGACTGTATTACAAATAGACTTCGTGTATAACCAAATTTATTACAAATAGCGGTCCCGGACAAACATAAATTAAGGAAATCGTTTGAGAGTGTCGTCTGTCGCGGTGGTTCCCGAGATAGCGAGTGACCGCTCCGGCTGGCTCTCCGCACCGCTCTTCCGCTCGCTCGCCGATGACGATGAAGCGTAGGTTAGTCACGTCACCTGCGCGTGCCGTCTGCGTGTTTGTTGGGTGCGATTCCTAATACGTGTGTTGGATTTTTCCCCTTCCCCTCCCCCTCCCCTGGTGAAGAAAGGGGGGGGATGATTTGCACTTTCGGGAGCTGGGCGGTGCCTGATGCGCGCGATCAGACCCTTGCCGGGTGAGATGGTCCCTGGTAATCCATTGAAGGCCCGCTGGCCCGCAATGGATGCTGACCGCGCGTACTACTACTACACAATCACATCAGGCCGATATCGTTGCAGGACGCGTGACGTTGTAGTATATAGCGCGCGACTTGTAGTGTCACTGAAATTGAGCAGCAATGTGTGGTTTATATAGCCGAGCGTTATCGCGATAACGTCCGAGTGACTAATACGAACACGCGCGCGTTATCTGTTACAGACAGTACGTAATGAAATAATGACAATGTACTCGTAGAACGAAATTACTAATTTCACGAACTATATGAGACGTTTAGTTGGCCAAGTTGGTAGTGAGTGTGCCGGTGGATGCAGCTGCCGCGCGTTCGCATCCAACGACATGAAAGACTTTTTGTATTTGAAATGGCAGGGTAAACAAAATGCATCGTTGAATTAATATCATACATTTAGTTACATTGAAATTACTTGTGAAATAAAATACGCGTAGTCTTCAATGAAACGTTACAAATAAAGTTAGAACTAAATACGAAATTAAAGAGCAGTCCTACTGCTTTTCACAAGTCCGCATTGTACTCCTAAATAAAAAGTAAAGATAGAAAACGATTACATTCGTCATCAGAATTGATGCCGAACTAGGGTAAAAAAAATATGAAAAAAGGTCCGTTTGTTCGCATTCGGCATCAACATAAACACGTCACTGTAATTTAAAAAATGTTAATATAGAACATATTATTATGTAGGTATAGGTTTCACTAATCGTATAATACGTTCATTTAGCCAAGTTGAGAACGAAGACATTGACACAAAGTTATAAGGAAGATATTAAAAAATAAAATGAGTACTAAAAACAGTAAATATAAATTAAGAAAACAACATAACATACAAAAACAGCAGTCTATTGAACGACAAACATTAAAAACATATCCACAAGTTCGCTATGTACTCCAATATACACATTATTGGTTTGGCTGCCAAGATTGGAACGCAATACGGAGCACCGCCACAACGAAATACAGCGATGAACTTGTCAACGACACCGAAACTTGTAGACGCCACGCAGTGACTCTATGTTGTGATTATGTTCAGCGCAACTGCAGGACACGCCGCTGTCTACGTTGATCGGCCAGTTCGTGGACAAGTTGCGTTCTCTTGTAGAACACTTTCGGCACACTGCTACCACCGTCGCCGACCGCGGGACCGGTCACCAGCTATGACTAGCAACCCGGCGAGTTGCGAGAACATCATTAACTGCGCTTTGACCCGTTTCTATATCGGGTGCTAGTTTCTGTTACAAGCAGCAAGCAGAGCTGTCTACGTTGATCGGCTAGATCGTGGACAAGTTGCGTTCTCTTGTAGGACACTTTCGGCAAACTGCTACCACCGTCGCCGACCGCGGGACCGGTGACCGGCTATGGCTAGCATCAAAATCATTACCTGCACTTCGAGCCGGTTGTATAGCGGGTACTGCCTACTTACAAATCGCGACATGTTCCTCGCTGTTGCAAAATTCCCAAGAATTGGTTAAAATTGTGCATTTAGTAACTGATCACACTCCCGAGCGACACAGTTTGTAGAGGACGAGTTGGCCGCAATATTGTGCGTAGTCGCCATAAACCGCACTTCTATCCAGTGGCATTCCGCTCTACTCAGCAGCGTGTGGCCGCCAAATTGAACGCAATACGGAGCCTCACCACACCGAAATACAGCGGTGAATTTGTCACCAACGGATCGTATTTCAGTCAGAAGCATGGCGCGGTAATTAACGTCGAAGCGGCCGATGATCGGCCGCCTCGACACGCCACACATGCCGGCCGTCGACCGGTACCGCGCACCGATCACGAACATATTCGACGACTGTGACTCGACGTTGTGTGCCGAAACCGCTACCGCCATCGCCGACGTCGTCGCATCGTAAAACGTACGAGTCGCACGTGTTGCCTGATTTGAACAGCAGCTGACCGGATAGATTCTTTCGAAAATGGATTTGATTATCATTTCAAAATGAAATCCATTTTCGACGGAGCTTAAGAGATACATAATATAGTCTCCTAAACCCTTCCGAGTTTCTGTTGAAATTGGATTCGTTTTCATTTCAAACTGAATCCCATTTTCGACTGAACTTAAGAGTGACATAATATAGTCACTTGATTGAACTCTGACCAATTTCTGTCGAAAATGGATTTCGTTTTCGTTTAAAACTGAATCCCATTTTCGACAGAAACTCGGAAGGGTTTAGGAGACTATATTATGTATCTCTTAAGCTCCGTCGAATCTTTGCGGTCAGCTGCTGTTCAAATCAGGCAACACGCGCGACTCGTACGTTTTACGATGCGGTTAAAATCCGCCGACAAGTTGGTGAGACGCGGTGAAACACACAAATAAACATAAGATTGCAGGAGCGCTTAATTATTTATTGCAAACAACTCTTCAAAAAAAATTAACACAAAAAGAACATAGAACATAACACTTCAGTAAATATCTGATAAATAAATTACACTCGCAAACTGGTCATTTAGGAAGGAACACGATGATTGTTGTTTTTTGTGTTCAACTGCGCCAAGTCCTTCGATTCATCATATGTCTCGAATGTAATATTGGGAAGGAGAATACAAAAACTGTCTTTACTGTAGTTTCTCAGTCGAGCAGGAACTTGTTCTGTGGTCGAGACCGAATCCACGTCAGAGTCAAAGTTGGTTAAACTATTGCACCGGAACATGCCATATGCTCGTCCTTCTAGCGCCTTGCTCTTCAGCATTTGTTTCGTTATTTTAACGAAGCATGTGTATTTTCTTTCAGATCCCGAGCTCTTCAGAAATGTTTTCTGAGTCCAAGTGATGACTTTGATGTACCTTAATTATTTATTTTGAATTTTCGATGATCCTTTTGTCAGGCACGGACTATTGTTTATTTTGATAAATTAATTGCAATAATTTATTGTTTTTGTAAAAAGGGTAGATGTTTTCTTCACGTAAGTTTTAAGGGAACTGATGGTACATTTTGAGTTTCCGCCTATTTATATGTTCCCAGAATACCTACGAAGACTACGATTAGCCGTTTGTCCATCCAGTAACCTGGACCTGTACCCGTTCACAGTCAGTCACGTTAGCATAATACATGTTGCTGGTAATCAAACTCGTCCAAGATTCTGTCGAAAATGGGATTCAGTTTGAAATGAAAACGAAATCCATTTTCGACAGAAACTCGGAAGGGTTTAGGACACTATATTATATATATCTTAAGCTTCGTCGAAAATGGATTTCGTTTTGAAATGAAAATGAAATCTATTTCCGAAAGAATCTATCCGGTCAGCTGCTGTTCAAATCAGACAACACGCGCGACTCGTACGTTTTACGATGCGGTTAAAATCCGCCGACAAGTTGGTGAGACGCGGTGAAACACACAAATAAACATAAGATTGCAGGAGCGCTTAATTATTTATTGCAAACAACTCTTCAAAAAAAATTAACACAAAAAGAACATAGAACATAACACTTCAGTAAATATCTGATAAATAAATTACACTCGCAAACTGGTCATTTAGGAAGGAACTCGATGATTGTTGTTTTTTGTGTTCAACTGCACCAAACCCTGGGATTCATCATATGTCTCGAATGTAATATTGGGAAGGAGAATACAAAAACTGTCTTTACTGTAGTTTCTCAGTCGAGCAGGAACTTGTTCTGTGGTCGAGACCGAATCCACGTCAGAGTCTAAGTTGGTTAAACTATTGCACCGGGACATGCCATATGCTCGTCCTTCTAGCGTCTTGCTCTTCAGCATTTGTTTCGTTAATTTAACGAAGCTTGTGTATTTTCTTTCAGATCCCGAGCTCTTCAGAAATGTTTTCTGAGTCCAAGTGATGACTTTGATGTACCTTATCACTTATTTTGAATTTTCGATGATTCTTTTGCACGGACTATTGTTTATTTTAATAAATTAATTGCAATAATTTATTGTTTTTGTGAAAAGGGTAGATGTTTTCTTCACGTAAGTTTTAAGGGAACTGATGGTACATTTTGAGTTTCCACCTATTTAAGACTACGATTAGCCGCTTGTCCATCCAGTAACCTGGACATGTACCCGTTCACAGTCAGTCAAGTTAGCATAATACATGTTGCTGGTAATCAAACTCGTCCAAGATTCTGTCGGAAATGGGATTCAGTTTGAAATGAAAACGAAATCCATTTTCGATAGAAACTCGGAAGGGTTTAGGACACTATATTATATATCTCTTAAGCTCCGTCGAAAATGGATTTCGTTTTGAAATGAAAATGAAATCCATTGCCAAAAGAATCTATCCGGTCAGCTGCTGTTCAAATCAAGGCAACACGCGCGACTCGTACGTTTTATGATGCGGTTAAAATCTGCCGACAAGTTGGTGACACGCGGTGAAACACACAAATAAACGTAAGATTGCAGGAGCGCTTAATTATTTATTGCAAACAACTCTTCAAAAAAAATTAACACAAAAAGAACATAGAACATAACACTTCAGTAAATATCTGATAAATAAATTACACTCGCAAACTGGTCATTTAGGAAGGAACTCGATGATTGTTGTTTTTTGTGTTCAACTGCACCAAACCCTGGGATTCATCATATGTCTCGAATGTAATATTGGGAAGGAGAATACAAAAACTGTCTTTACTGTAGTTTCTCAGTCGAGCAGGAACTTGTTCTGTGGTCGAGACCGAATCCACGTCAGAGTCTAAGTTGGTTAAACTATTGCACCGGGACATGCCATATGCTCGTCCTTCTAGCGTCTTGCTCTTCAGCATTTGTTTCGTTAATTTAACGAAGCTTGTGTATTTTCTTTCAGATCCCGAGCTCTTCAGAAATGTTTTCTGAGTCCAAGTGATGACTTTGATGTACCTTATCACTTATTTTGAATTTTCGATGATTCTTTTGTCGGGCACGGACTATTGTTTATTTTAATAAATTAATTGCAATAATTTATTGTTTTTGTGAAAAGGGTAGATGTTTTCTTCACGTAAGTTTTAAGGGAACTGATGGTACATTTTGAGTTTCCACCTATTTATATGTTCCCAGAATACCTACGAAGACTACGATTAGCCGCTTGTCCATCCAGTAACCTGGACATGTACCCGTTCACAGTCAGTCAAGTTAGCATAATACATGTTGCTGGTAATCAAACTCGTCCAAGATTCTGTCGGAAATGGGATTCAGTTTGAAATGAAAACGAAATCCATTTTCGATAGAAACTCGGAAGGGTTTAGGACACTATATTATATATCTCTTAAGCTCCGTCGAAAATGGATTTCGTTTTGAAATGAAAATGAAATCCATTTCCAAAAGAATCTATCCGGTCAGCTGCTGTTCAAATCAAGGCAACACGCGCGACTCGTACGTTTTATGATGCGGTTAAAATCTGCCGACAAGTTGGTGACACGCGGTGAAACACACAAATAAACGTAAGATTGCAGGAGCGCTTAATTATTTATTGCAAACAACTCTTCAAAAAAAATTAACACAAAAAGAACATAGAACATAACACTTCAGTAAATATCTGATAAATACATTACACTCGCAAACTGGTCATTTAGGAAGGAACACGATGATTGTTGTTTTTTGTGTTCAACTGCGCCAAATCCTTCGATTCATCATATGTCTCGAATGTAATATTGGGAAGGAGAATACAAAAACTGTCTTTACTGTAGTTTCTCAGTCGAGCAGGAACTTGTTCTGTGGTCGAGACCGAATCCACGTCAGAGTCTAAGTTGGTTAAACTATTGCACCGGAACATGCCATATGCTCGTCCTTCTAGCGCCTTGCTCTTCAGCATTTGTTTCGTTATTTTAACGAAGCTTGTGTATTTTCTTTCAGATCCCGAGCTCTTCAGAAATGTTTTCTGAGTCCAAGTGATGACTTTGATGTACCTTAATTATTTATTTTGAATTTTCGATGATCCTTTTGTCAGGCACGGACTATTGTTTATTTTGATAAATTAATTGCAATAATTTATTGTTTTTGTAAAAAGGGTAGATGTTTTCTTCACGTAAGTTTTAAGGGAACTGATGGTACATTTTGAGTTTCCACCTATTTATATGTTCCCAGAATACCTACGAAGACTACGATTAGCCGTTTGTCCATCCAGTAACCTGGACCTGTACCCGTTCACAGTCAGTCACGTTAGCATAATACATGTTGCTGGTAATCAAACTCGTCCAAGATTCTGTCGAAAATGGGATTCAGTTTGAAATGAAAACGAAATCCATTTTCGACAGAAACTCGGAAGGGTTTAGGACACTATATTATATATATCTTAAGCTCCGTCGAAAATGGATTTCATTTTGAAATGAAAATGAAATCTATTTCCGAAAGAATCTATCCGGTCAGCTGCTGTTCAAATCAAGGCAACACGCGCGACTCGTACGCTTTACGATGCGGTTAAAATCCGCCGACAAGTTGGTGACACGCGGTGAATCAAACAAAGAAACATAAGATTGCAGAAGAGTTTAATTATTTATTGAAAATGACTCGTCCTTCTAGCGTCTTGCTGTTCATCATTTGTTTTGTTATTTTATAGAGCCTGTGTATTTTCACTCAAATTCCGAGTTTTTCAGAAATGGGAACGAGGTTCAAATGATGACTTTGATGTAACTGCTCATTTTGAAATTTACCAATGATCCTTTCGTCGGACATGGACCAATAATTACATTAAAAATGAAAATGCATAATTTAGGGTTTTTGCTTTTAGGGCAGGATTCACCGCTTGTCGATCCAGTAACCTAGACCTGTACCGGTTTACAGTCAGTCACGTCAGCATAATACACGTTGCGGGTAATCAAACTCGTTCAAGATTCTGTCGAAAATGGGATTCAGTTTTAAATGAAAACGAAATCCATTTTCGACAGAAATTGGTCAGAGTTCAATCAAGTGACTATATTATGTCACTCTTAAGTTAAGTCGAAAATGGGATTAAGTTTGAAATGAAAACGAATTCCATTTTCGACAGAAATTGGTCAGAGTTCAATCAAGTGACTATATTATGTCACTCTTAAGTTCAGTCGAAAATGGGATTCAGTTTGAAATGAAAACGAATCCGTTTTCGACAGAAACTCGGAAGGGTTTAGGAGACTATATTATGTATCTCTTAAGCTCCGTTGAATCTATCCGGTCAGCTGCTGTTCAAATCAGACAACACGCGCGACTCGTACGTTTTACGATGCGGTTAAAATCCGCCGACAAGTTGGTGAGACGCGGTGAAACACACAAATAAACATAAGATTGCAGGAGCGCTTAATTATTTATTGCAAACAACTCTTCAAAAAAAATTAACACAAAAAGAACATAGAACATAACACTTCAGTAAATATCTGATAAATAAATTACACTCGCAAACTGGTCATTTAGGAAGGAACTCGATGATTGTTGTTTTTTGTGTTCAACTGCACCAAACCCTGGGGTTCATCATATGTCTCAATTGTAATATTGGGAAGGAGAATACAAAAACTGTCTTTACTGTAGTTTCTCAGTCGAGCAGGAACTTGTTCTGTGGTCGAGACCGAATCCACGTCAGAGTCTAAGTTGGTTAAACTATTGCACCGGGACATGCCATATGCTCGTCCTTCTAGCGTCTTGCTCTTCAACATTTGTTTCGTTATTTAAACGCAGCTTGTGTATTTTCGTTCAGATTCTGAGCTCTTCAGAAATGTTTCCTGAGTCCAAGTGATGAGTTTGATGTACCTTATCACTTATTTTGAATTTTCGATGATCCTTTTGTCGGGCACGGACTATTGTTTATTTTAATAAATTAATTGCAATAATTTATTGTTTTTGTAAAAAGGGTAGATGTTTTCTTCACGTAAGTTTTAAGGGAACTGATAGTACATTTTGAGTTTCCACCTATTTATATGTTCCCAGAATACCTACGAAGACTACGATTAGCCGCTCCATCCAGTAACCTGGACCTGTACCCGTTCACAGTCAGTCACGTTAGCATAATACATGTTGCTGGTAATCAAACTCGTCCAAGATTCTGTCGAAAATGGGATTCAGTTTGAAATGAAAACGAATCCATTTTCGACAGAAACTCGGAAGGGTTTAGGATACTATATTATATATCTCTTAAGCTCCGTCGAAAATGGATTCGGTTTTGAAATGAAAATGAAATCCATTTTCGAAAGAATCTATCCGGTCAGCTGCTGTTCAAATCAAGGCAACACGCGCGACTCGTACGTTTTACGATGCGGTTAAAATCCGCCGACAAGTTGGTGACACGCGGTGAATCAAAGAAAGACACATAAGATTGCAGGAGAGTTTAATTATTTATTGAAAATGACTCGTCCTTCTAGCGTCTTGCTTTTCATCATTTGTTTTGTTATTTTATAGAGCCTGTGTATTTTCACTCAAATCCTGAGCTTTTCAGAAATGGTAACGAGGTTCAAATGATGACTTTGATGTAACTGCTCATTTTGAAATTTACCAATGATCCTTTCGTCGGACACGGACCAATATTTACTTTAAAAAATCAAAATGCATAATTTAGGATTTTTGCTTTTAGGGCAGGATTCACCGCTTGTCGATCCAGTAACCTAGACCTGTACCGGTTTACAGTCAGTCACGTCAGCATAATACATGTTGCGGGTAATCAAACTCGTTCAAGATTCTGTCGAAAATGGGATTCAGTTTTAAATGAAAACGAAATCCATTTTCGACAGAAATTGGTCTGAGTTCAATCAAGTGACTATATTATGTCACTCTTAAGTTCAGTCGAAAATGGGATTCAGTTTGAAATGAAAACGAAATCCATTTTCGACAGAAATTGGTCAGAGTTCAATCAAGTGACTATATTATGTCACTCTTAAGTTCTGTCGAAAATGGGATTCAGTTTGAAATGAAAACGAATCCGTTTTCGACAGAAACTCGGAAGGGTTTAGGTGACTATATTATGTATCTCTTAAACTCCGTCGAAAATGGATTTCGTTTTGAAATGAAAATGAAATCCATTTTCGAAAGAATCTATCCGGTCAGCTGCTGTTCAAATCAGACAACACGCGAGACTCGTTCGTTTTACGATGCGGTTAAAATCCGCCGACAAATTGGTGAGACGCGGTGAAACACACAAATAAACATAAGATTGCAGGAGCGCTTAATTATTTATTGCAAACGACTCTTCAAAAAAAAAAAATTAACACAAAAAGAACATAGTACATAATACTTCAGTAAATATCTGATAAATAATTTATACTCCCAAACTGGTCATTTAGGAAGGAACACGATAATTGTTGTTTTTTGTGATCAACTGCGCCAAATCCTTCGATTCATCATATGTCTCGAATGTAATATTGGGAAGGAGAAAACTCGGAAGAGTTCAGGTGAACTGAACTTAAGAGTTACATAATATGGTCATATTATGTGTTAAGTTCAGTCGAAAATTCACTTATCCTAGTTTCTGTCGAAAATGGATTTCGTTTTAATTTCATAACGAAATCCATTTTCGACAGAAACTAGGATGACTCCAGCTGAATTCGTCGCAGGTTGAATTATTGCCATATATTGTATACCTACATAGCGAGGACCGTGTCGTGATTTGTAAATAACCGAGACACGACGTTGTGATTATGTTCAGCGCAACTGCAGGGCACGTCACTGTCTCCGTTGGTCGGCCAGTTCGTGGACAAGTTGCGTTCACTTGTAGAACACTTTCGGCACACTGCTCAGTCGGTGACCGCGGTACCGCTCACCGGATATGACTGGCAATCTGGCAAGTTGCGACAACAACATTAAATGGGCTTCGAGCCTGTTGTATAGCGGGTACTAGTTTTTGTTACCAGCACCCTGTTCGACCGTAGGTACCACGTACAATACAATACTTGTCATGCTGTAGTCTAGTTAACCGACAGGTTGGTAATACGCGAGGACCCCATAAAAAGGAAAGCTATAAAAATTGCAGCATTTTTAGTGATCATTAGTTATGAATACTACTAAGTTGTTGAATCCTAACAAAGATTCGCATAAAATAAACGTCATACGACATTATCTCTCGCCGTCGTCGCCGTCGTTGAGTATAAAATATGCTTGATGACACATGCCATCAGGCACATTTTTCTGATTAGAGACACGCCGTGTCGTTCATTTGACAAAACGCTACAATAATGATAACCAAGTACCTCAATGACTGACGACTCCGCCTTTATACTTTTTCTTGCATAAAGTTTAAATAAATGTAATACTTTATGCACTGTAATAGTGAATGTGGAGTTAAATTAGAGTTGATAATCTCTGTGATTTTATGAGTCAGTGTGCTGCGATTCATCGCTCTCATACGAGGTTTGCATTTTGACGCGCTTTTTATAGGTAGGTGGATTGCGGCGGCGGCGAGAACGACCAATTCGCAGTGAGCGATTGTTTGGTTGCGCGTAATTATGTACTTTCAATGTACGATCTGCACTTGCGAAGCTATATTCTCTAATCCGGTATTAATTCTTATCTTGTCAGTACCAGTTCGAATTGAAAAACTATTTTTGTGTTAGATATTTTATTTATCAAGGAAGGCTATATGGACTGTAGAACTCACCACGAGCCATAGGAGTGGAGTAGTAACCAAACACGTAACTTAAAGCGGATGAAATAAGCCACGCGGACGAAATCGCGGATAGTTCGCTAGTAGTTGATATCATGATAGATATGTTTTGATGTGAATGTCAAGTTATTACGTATACCGTTGGTGTCCCGTGTGAACACAACAGCGCGGTTAGCTTTGATATAAATGCATGACTGTTTTTCATTTCTGTTACCTTCTGGCTTCTAAAGACATTTTGTCTATTTTTGTGCATTTTACAGTCATGTGTTCTATTTAGAAAACAATCTTACATCCGTATATCACATAACTTTGTACGGCTGTTAAAAATAATTGATAAACATTTAATGATATTGAATATTATTAATTATTTATTAGATCTATAAACTTAGCATCGTGTTTTATAACGACTTTTTAGTAGTATAGTTATCCTTTTAAACCTATTTTATCAAATGAATAATCAGAATAAAATTTGAATGCAAGTAACAGCCGACATCCGTTTAATTTAAAATTCAGATCGCAATCTTAATATACTTGTCGGCGTATTTTACCGCATAGTAAAACGTACGAGTCGCGCGTGTTGCCTTGATTTGAACAGCAGCTGACCGGATAGATTCTTTCGAAAATGGATTTCATTTTCATTTCAAAACGAAATCCATTTTCGGCGGAGCTTAAGAGATACATAATATAGTCACTTGATTGAACTCTGACCAATTTCTGTCGAAAATGGATTTCGTTTTCATTTCAAACTGAATCCAATTTTTGGCAGAATCTTGGACGAGTTTGATTACCCGCAACATGTATTATGCTAACGTGACTGACTGTGAACGGGTACATTTCCGGATTACTGGATGGACAAGCGGGTAATCGTAGTTTTTGTAGGTATTCTGGGAACATATAAATAGGTGGAAAGTCAAAATTTTCCATCAGTTCCCTTAAAACTTACATAAAGAAAACATCTACCCTTTTTACAAAAACAATAAATTATTGCAATTAATTCATTAAAATAAACAATAGTCCGTACCCGACAAAAGGATTATCGACAATTTAAGTGATAAGGTACATCAAAGTCATCACTTAGACTTAGAAAACATTCCTGAAGAGCTCAGAATTTGAAAGAAAGTACACAAGCTTATTTAAAATAAGGAAACAAATGCTAAAGAGCAAGATGCTAGATGGACGAGCATATGGCATGTTCCGGTGCAATAGTTCAACCAACTTAGACTCTGACGTGGATTCGGTCTCGACCACAGAACAAGTTCCTGCTCGACTGAGAAACTATATAATAGTAAAGACGACGTCGGCGATGGCGGTAGCGGTTTCGGCACACAACGTCGAGTCACCCTGGCGTCGAATATGTTTGTGATCGGTGCGCGGTACCGGTCGACGGCCGGCATGTGTGGCGTGTCGAGGCGGCCGATCATCGGCCGCTTCGACGTTAATTACCGCGCCATGCTTCTGACTGAAATACGATCTGTTGGTGACAAATTCACCGCTGTATTTCGGTGTGGTGAGGCTCCGTATTGCGTTCAATTTGGCGGCCACACGCTGCTGAGTAGAGCGGAATGCCACTGGATAGAAGTCCTCTACAAACTGTGTCGCTCGGGAGTGTGATCAGTTACTAAATGCACAATTTTAACCAATTCTTGGGAATTTTGCAACAGCGAGGAACTTGCCGCGATTTGTAAGTAGGCAGTACCCGCTATACAACCGGCTCGAAGAGCTGGTAATGATTTTGATGCTAGCCATAGCCGGTCACCGGTCCCGCGGTCGGCGACGGTGGTAGCAGTTTGCCGAAAGTGTTCTACAAGAGAACGCAACTTGTCCACGAACTAGCCGATCAACGTAGACAGCTCTGCTTGCTGCTTGTAACAGAAACTAGCACCCGATATAGAAACGGGTCAAAGCGCAGTTAATGATGTTCTCGCAACTCGCCGGGTTGCTAGTCATAGCTGGTGACCGGTCCCGCGGTCGGCGACGGTGGTAGCAGTGTGCCGAAAGTGTTCTACAAGAGAACGCAACTTGTCCACGAACTGGCCGATCAACGTAGACAGCGGCGTGTCCTGCAGTTGCGCTGAACATAATCACAACATAGAGTCACTGCGTGGCGTCTACAAGTTTCGGTGTCGGTGACAAGTTCATCGCTGTATTTCGTTGTGGCGGTGCTCCGTATTGCGTTCCAATCTTGGCAGCCAAACCAATAATGTGTATATTGGAGTACATAGCGAACTTGTGGATATGTTTTTAATGTTTGTCGTTCAATAGACTGCTGTTTTTGTATGTTATGTTGTTTTCTTAATTTATATTTACTGTTTTTAGTACTCATTTTATTTTTGAATATCTTCCTTATAACTTTGTGTGTCTTCGTTCTCAACCTGGCTAAATGAACGTATTATATGATTAGTGAAACCTATACCTACTTATGTTCTATATTAACATTTTTTAAATTACAGTGACGTGTTTATGTTGATGCCGAATGCGAACAAACGGACCTTTTTTATATTTTTTTTACCCTTGTTCGGCATCAATTCTGATGACGAATGTAATCGTTTTCTATCTTTACTTTTTATTTAGGAGTGCATTGCGGACTTGTGAAAAGCAGTAGGACTGCTCTTTAATTTCGTATTTAGTTCTAACTTTATTTGTAACGTTATTATTATTTTTGTTTTTGTTTTTATCCTCTTATTATAATAATTGTAACTGAACTTAATTTTTAATTGTAATTTTCCTGTGATAAAATAATATATTGTAATGTAATATAATATGAATTTGTATGTATATTGTAATGTGACGGGCCTGTTGGTCTAGTGGTTAGTGGCCCTGACTGCTAAGCCGGAGGTCATGGGTTCGATTCCCACCCAGGACAAACTTTGTGTGATGAGCATGATTGTTTGTTCTGTGTCTGGGTGTGATTTATCTATAACTAGCGGGCCCGGCAGACGTTGTCCTGCCCTGAAAGTCCAGTTCTTGCCTACCCTACCCCACCTAACTACTCCATCAACCTACCTACCCACACACTTACTCTACCTACCTATCTACCTACCCTACCCCTACATACCTACTTACCTTCCTACCCTACCCCTACATACCTACCCTATCCTACCTACCTACCTACCCACCTACTTACCCTACCCCTACATACCTACCCTAACTACCTACTTACCTACCTACCCTACCCCTACATACCTACCCTACCTGCCTACCTACCGACGGGATAAAAAGTATCCAGTGCCTGAACTTTCGAGACATAGACAATAGCTCAAAGAGTATATAACCACTTCGTATGAATAGCTTATCAAGAAAAATCATAGACAACCTATAAAAAGACATTTACACTTTTGTTAACCTGTAGATTTTTTTTCTTTAATCTTATAACCTTTACCAACTGATTTTTTATTCCCTAAATTCCGTTCCTTTCCGATGATTTTATGTTTTTACTGTAGAATAAATCTTAGGTATTATTTTCGGGAATTTAAAATTAAATAATTAATAAATAATTTTCGAAAATTAATGTCTAAAAAACAAACAATTATATAACAGTACCTGAACTTTGTAGACATTTTACAAAAAATAAATTTCTGAACGCACACATGATGTCTTCAGAAAAAAATAAAGTTGTGGCTTAAAGGTCTCAGCAACCAGGCCATAAGCTACCAGGGTCCATAATTGTTTCTCTATAATTTACCTACCAGCTTTGTATACATTATGGAATGCAATAAAGTATTGAGTATTGAGTATTGAGTAAGCTCCAAAAAAAAAAAATATAGTTGTTACACTATTTGACAGGATTGGACAACAAATGTTTGACATGTAATAAACAATTCAACATCTATTGAAATTATTAATTATTTATTACACATATCGAGTTTTCATTGTTTTTAAGATGTATTCTGCTATTCGGGACGGAAACAAATCCAACAAATCAAAAACCATGGCAATCGGTCCAGCCGTTCTCGAGTTATAAGTGTTGTAACAAACACGACTTTCTTTTATATATATAGATAGATAGATATGTATGTATTTATAAATTATCTAAGTATGAATATCAGTTGTCTGGTTACCATAACACAAGCTCTGCTTAGCTTGGGATCAGATAGCCGTGTGTGAGTTGTCCCAAGATATTTATTATTTATTTATTTATTTATACTTTAATCTAAGGGCCTCCGCCCACGACCGATTTTTTTTGGACCGATAATCGGGCAGAAAAACGGGCCCGTTTTTTCAAAAATTTCAACGCCCACGACCGTGTTTTTGTCGGTGACTTTCGAGGGAGGAGCTTAAATAGCGGTCAAATTTTATAGCGCAACTTTTATTTGACAGAGTTACCGATAGTATAAAAATAACGTTAATAGATTTAAGGTTATTTAAGTTACAATTTATCGTTAAATTGTTTATTGACGATATTTTTATCGTTTTTTTAAACAATTGATCCTTCTTAGATGGAAGTAGCGTAGGACGGAGGTGTGGCGGGTCGCCCACCTTAGCGTCGCGCTAATGTAGTGCCTAACAATACTTTCCCCGATTCTTACGAGTGAGAATTATACACGCTTACTTTTACATCGTTCTGAAATCAAAAGCCATGAGATCCATCATAGTACCTAATAGAAGCAATTGGCACTATTATTTTCGATAAATAAAATAAATAAATAAAATAACTCAAACATTTGTGAAATAATTAGATCGCGAAGTAACGCTTCCTTGCAGTCAAGGCATATTTGTGTGTAAACCTTATCGACTATACATGCGTAAGGTAGCCTTTAAAGAATACATTAATCGATCAGACAGGAGCGCTACTAACATTTAACTCGAATTAACAAAAAAAAAGTGACGAATTTCCAACATCTTTGAGACGTCTTAAAAAAAAACACGCAATAATAACTATTACTCGACTGGGGTTCCAGTGTTTCAGCTGCAGAACGATGTAAAAGTAACCGTATATGTTATTATTAGACCTGGTAATCGAACCCACGACTTCACGCTGATCAGACGCGCTTTGCGACCACAAGCCCAATACAGGAAAATTTTTTAACCAGTGCGTAAATTTTGCCATAATAAACTTCAACACGTTTTATTAAACACGTATATTTTATTTTGATATGTCTTAGTACTAAAAAAAAAAGTTATCGCTTACGAAACATGTTTACTTAAAAACCATATTTCATTGTCACTCGGCGCTAGCGCATTCCCCACCCCCTCACCCCAGCCATACGCCCGGGCGGCGGCGGCGGCCGCGAGTTTTCATTGATAGTATGGCGAATAGATTATGTCCTGGATGTTTTGCTTATTTCAAACTCGGATAAGGATGAAATTTTTTTTTTTTTTTTTTTAACTAAACACGGAAATGTGTTCTATTACTGACACTGAACTACCAAAAAAAATTTACGCACTGGTTAAAAACTTATCCTGTATAGTTAGTCAGTGACAATTAATATAAACGTACAAAACGGCAACGGTACCTAATTTAACGGTAAAAATAACGATTCTTTCATATTCTATGTTAATGTTAATTAACATTATATTACTGGTAATGTTATCAAATAACGTTTTTATAAAGTTATTTTTTTCAAAATTTTCGAGTTCATGGAAATTAACGTTACGTAACGATTTTTTTTTTTTTATTTCATAAGGTTAACAAGCCCTGGATTTAAGTCAATATATATTTAGCAAGCTTAGTCGTTGAAAACGAATGTTATTTTCATTCTTAAGAATTTATTTAATTCGTTTGATTATATATTTTTTAATCCATTAACGTTATTTTTATATTAACGGTAACTCTGTCAAAGGTAATTTTATAAATATTTACCGGTATTTAAAACCCTGCGTAAATCAACACAATACTATTTACTTATTTAAATCACAGACGATTAATTTAGAAAACCTTGATTTACCATATTATTAATAAATAAATAAGCTTTTTAATAATAAATTATTGTTATTATTCAAATGCTTCAAACTCATAAGTACTAACTGAACATAACACCACAATTGTACACTTAATTCGCAATAACTGCTTTTGACTTTAGACTTTTGACTTTAGCAATGACACAACGTTCTTCCCTAGTAAATCCATGACGCATAGGGTAAGTGCCCCAGTGAATGAACACACCCCAGTGAATTAACAAATCCGAGAATCCGAATCCGGATCCGGATCGATCCGAATCTTAGTTTTTATATTTTGGAAAATATTCCAAAAAATAATACACTAAGATATTACCTTCTACCCAACGCAGTATTATTTTTTTTGTAATTGCTGCTCTTTATTCTAACATAGTAACAACATTCATGTATTGCGATACTGTTCGTTTTAAAATGACGAGCGTTTAAAGTTGGCAGTGCTGGTGTAAATTTTCTTTGTTCGGGCAAGAATTTAGGACTTGGGTCAGACGCAAATTTTTTGATATCACTTTGCAGTCGTAATTAAAGTATTTACTATAAGTTATTTATAAATTCGAGTAATGGGTAGTTATAATATATGTATCAAATCAATTTCATTGCAATTTTAGCTAGTTTTAAGTAAATTATTGAGTGTTCCAGCATTGGCATTAAAAAAGTTTGAAATCCAGTGAATAAACGACAGTTAATTCACTGACCAATCGTTAATTTCATGAAATCTAGTGAATGAACTATAACATTTTCATCATGTTAAAATATAAGCTTTCGTCATAAAAATGTAACCAATAAATAAATTAATACCACATTTTGAGTTAGTAATCATCATTTTAGAGAACGGAGAACTAACAAATAGATCAAAGCTCTGAGACTCTACTCCCAAGCTCATAAAGGAAAGACGGGAACGGAACGGGCAGTCTTCAGTGGGTGCAGGTTCAGTCGGAATAAGCTCGGCTTATAAGGCAGATCCTGAAATCCATCAAACGCGACACACCTCAAATGCTGACGAAGCTGGAGACTAACGATGGCAGGATCATCTTGTCTAAACTAGAGCTTTTAAGGGAGGTAGAGAAGTTCTAAAAACCCGTCTCCAGTCCAACAAAAGACCCAAGAGCTAGACTGACCTAACACTACACCGATGAGATCCCGGACGTCAGCCTATATGAGATAAATATGGCTTCTTAACAACTTAAGGACAACAAGGTGCCGGGGAAGACGGAATCACTTCTGTACTACTGAAGAGGCCTATGTCCAGCAGTGGACATCATTCGGCTCATATCATGATGAATTGATTGTTGACGTTGGCTAGGCTCATGAAGGTATATAATGATTAAGTAAGAGTTTGAAGGCTTACACTTTGTTTTAAAAAAAATGATTGTAGCAGATTTAGAGGCTAGGGATGTATGTTCATTTATTTATTCCATTTTGAACTGCATTTGATATAATATAAGGATTTTTCGTAACTATTAATTAAACAAAAACTTGTGTTCATTCACTGGTTCTAGTGCTGTACATTTACTGGAAAATTTCATTCATTCACTGGGGTTTTAGGGTATTTTTCAATATATTGCCAAATATCTAAAAAAGTATACAGGTTATGTCGTAAAACCAAGTTAAAAAATATTCTTTAGTAGACAAAGATTACCAAAATATAAAACCGCATACTTTAGAGGAAACATAATGTAATGATTTTGTGAAGTCTGAAGATTGCTTAAGTGTTCATTCACTGGAGCATTTACCCTATTTTCTATTTTTCACCGATAATCGGCGGCCAGGATGCGTAGATTTTGTTTTTGGACCGTTTTTTTCTCGGCCGTGGGCGTTGATGTACTAGAATCCATACGTTCCATTCTCGCCGAGAAAAAATCGGCCGTAAAAAATCGGTCGTGGGCGGAGGCCCTAACAATGCATTGTAATATTAATATGGGTTAATGCCTGAAATAAACAAAATTTAATTTAATTTTAATTTTAATATGATATTATATCATGTCTTTATTAAGATAACTTTTTGCTGTAAATCTAATTTTTTCTTACATAGTTACATTTTTATCACTTCCGAGTGACTACTTTTTTATTTTTGAAAAAATAAAAATGTTATTCTGGTTATGTAGAGTTTAATTAATATATTTTGTTGATTGTATTTTAAAAAAAATTACCTACGCAAAACCAAAGATTCTTTCATTTTTAGTATTTTTTTCCAAATCTTAACTCATCTTAAAAAGTGCTCCTTTTGCGAAGTGCACCAGTTGAGAAGTGCACCAGTTGCGAAGTGTACCATATGAGAAGTGCACCAGTTGCTAAGTTCACCATTTGAGCATGGTGTACAAGTTGAGAAGTGCACCAAATGCGTCAAACCCACTTGAGCCACTACGCTATTATAGCGCATGTAATATAAGGTGAATTTAGTGATCTATTGATTTTTCAATGGTGTAATTCTATATTTTGGTAATAGATGTTGATGTTGCTGTTGTTAAAAGATATTGCGCGTAAGTTATTTATTAGTATAATAACACTGGTTATGGTATGGCAACTTTAATTAAACAGGAACAGTTCGTCAAAAATGTCACAGGCACCATCCTAGGACGCTTAAAGAGACAATGCCTAATTCTCAAAATGGCAAGTGAATCTTAAATAGATCAATTCTCAGAATGGCAAATTTTGTAAATGACCAGTTCTCAAAATGGCCAATGATAAAAATGGTACATATTGTGACAAATACCTGCGGTTACAAAATGAACCACCCCTTTTCGCCATTGCAAAAGAATTACGGGGTTTTCAAAAACCGACATTTCGGTTTTTGAAATAACCGTAATTCATAATTCGTGTCAAACGTAATTTTCTGTACATTGGACTGTTCTTTTTTTCAAATATAGTTTAACTAAAGTTAATTAGTTTTAAGTTTTGAGAACTACCCCTCAAAAATAGGGTACAGGGGTGTTTTTTTCAGAATAGTTCTGTTGGTCTAAGCGGTTGCTGTTCGTCGTAGTGCACTTAGTTTCCATGTACTTACTATTCCGGGAATCTGGGCAACACATTAAAAATGTTCTACGCGTCGAACACACACTTTAATGCGCATTTTCCTTTAGCCAACCACAGTAAAACGTTGCGCCCACATCAATTAAATGTACCATATAGGTATATTTACTAACATGGCATGTCGGTCCTAAAAGCCCAAGTAACTACATTATCTTCAAGTAAGTTTGTTATACGCTTTGTCATATACAGTTACAATACCTACAATTTAATTAAATCATTGTTGCCCGCTGAATTTAAATAAATTACAATGTTATTGGGATGTATAGCTTCATATATTTTATTAGTACCTTTATTGAATTATTAACGAAAATACCCGCCTAAGGGCCTCCGCCCACGACCGATTTTTTTGGACCGATAATCGGGCAGAAAAACGGGCCCGTTTTTTCAAAAATTTCAACGCCCACGACCGTGTTTTTGTCGATGACTTTCGAGGGAGGAGCTTAAATAGCGGTCAAATTTTATATCGCAACTTTTATTTGACAGAGTTACCGATAGTATAAAAATAACGTTAATAGATTTAAGGTTATTTAAGTTACAATTTATCGTTAAATTGTTTAAATTGACGATATTTTTATCGTTTTTTTAAACAATTGATCCTTCTAAGATGGAAGTAGCGCAGGACGGAGGTGTGGCGGGTCGCCCACCTTAGCGTCGCGCTAATGTAGTGCCTAACAATACTTTGCCCGATTCTTACGAATGAGAATTATACACGCTTACTTTTACATCGTTCTGAAATCAAAAGCCATGAGATCCATCATAGTACCTAATAGAAGCTATTGGCACTATTATTTTCGATAAATAACAAAAATAAATAAAATAACTCAAACATTTGTGAAATAGTAAGAACGCGAAGTAACGCTTCCTTGCAGTCAAGGCATATTTGTGTGAAAACCTTATCGACTATACATGCGTAAGGTAGCCTTTAAAGAATACATTAATCGATCAGACAGGAGCGCTACTAACATTTAACTCGAATTAACAAAAAAAAAGTGACGAAATTCCAACATCTTTGAGACGTCTTAAAAAAAAACACGCAATAATAACTATTACACGACTGGAGTTTGTTTCAGCTGCAGAACGATGTAAAAGTAACCGTATTGTTATTATTAGACCTGGTAATCGAACCCACGCCTTCACGCTGATCAGACGCGCTTTGCGACCACAAGCCCAATATAGTTAGTCAGTGACAATTAATATAAACGTACAAAACGGCAACTTACCTAATTTAACGGTAAAAATAACGATTAATTCATATTCTATATTAATGTTAATTAACATTATATTACTGGTAATGTTATCAAATAACGTTTTTATAAAGTTACTTTTTTCAAAATTTTCGAGTTCATGGAAATTAACGTTACGTAACGATTATTATTTTTTGATTTCATAACGTTAACAAGCCCTGGATTTAAGTCATTACATATTTAGCAAGCTGAGTCGTTGAAAACGAATGTTATTTTCATTCTTAAGAATTTATTAAATTCGTTTGATTATATATTATTATTTTAATCCATTAACGTTATTTTTATATTAACGGTAACTCTGTCAAAGGTAATTTTATAAATATTTACCGGTATTTAAAACCCTGCGTAAATCAACACAATATTATTTACTTATTGAAATCACAGACGATTAATTTAGAAAAAATTGATTTACCATATTATTAATAAATAAATAAGCTTTGTAATAATAAATTATTGTTATTATTCAAATGCTTCAAACTCATAAGTACTAACTTAACATAACACCACAATTGTACACTTAATTCGCAATAACTGCTTTTGACTTTAGACTTTTGACTTTAGCAATGACACAACGTTCTTCCCTAGTAAATCCATGACGCATAGGGTAAGTGCCCCAGTGAATGAACACACCCCAGTGAATTAACAAATCCGAGTATTTTCCAAAAAATAATAAACTAAGATATTACCTTCTACCCAACGCAGTATTTTTTTTGTAATTGCTGCTCTTTATTCTAGCATAGTAACAACATTGATGTTTTGCGATACTGTTCGTTTTAAAATGACGAGCGTTTAAAGTTGGCAGTGCTGGTGTAAGTTTTCTTTGTTCGGGCAAGAATTTAGGACTTGGGTCAGACGCAAATTTTTTGATATCACTTTGCAGCCGTAATTAAAGTATGTACTATAAGTTATTTATAAATTCGAGTAATGGGTAGTTATAATATATGTATCAAATCAATTTCATTGCAATTTTAGCTAGTTTTAAGTAAATTATTGAGTGTTCCAGCATTGGCATTAAAAAACGTTTGAAATCCAGTGAATAAACGACCGTTAATTCACTGACCAATCGTTAATTTCATGAAATCTAGTGAATGAACTATAACATTTTCATCATGTTAAAATATAAGCTTTCGTCATAAAAATGTAACCAATAAATAAATGAATACCACATTTTGAGTAAGAAATCATAATTTTAGAGAACGGAGAACTAACAAATAGATCAAAGCTCTGAGACTCTAACTCCCAAGCTCATAAAGGAAAGACGGGAACGGAACGGGCAGTCTTCAGTGGGTGCAGGTTCAGTCGGAATAAGCTCGGCTTATAAGGCAGGTCCTGAAATCCATCAAACGCGACACACCTCAAATGCTGACGAAGCTGGAGACTAACGATGGCAGGATCATCTTGTCTAAACTAGAGCTTTTAAGGGAGGTAGAGAAGTTCTAAAAACCCGTCTCTAGTCCAACAAAAGACCCAAGAGCTAGACTGACCTGACACTACACCGATGAGTTCCCGGACGTCAGCCTATATGAGATAAATATGGCTTCTTAACAACTTAAGGACAACAAGGTGCCGGGGAAGACGGAATCACTTCTGTACTACTGAAGTGGCCTATGTCCAGCAGTGGACATCGTTCGGCTCATATCATGATGAATTGATTGTTGACGTTGGCTAGGCTTATGAAGGTATATAATGATTAAGCAAGAGATTGAAGGCTTACACTTTGTTAAAAAAAAAAAAATGATTGTAGCAGATTTAGAGGCTAAGGATTTATGTTCATTTATTTATTCCATTTTGAACTGCATTTGATATAATAATAAGGATTTTTCGTAACTATTAATTAAACAAAAACTTGTGTTCATTCACTGGTTCTAATGCTGTACATTTACTGGAAAATTTCATTCATTCACTGGGGTTTTAGGGTATTTTTCAATATATTGCCAAATATATAAAAAAGTATACAGGTTATGTATATGTCGTAAAACCAAGTTAAAAAATATTCTTTAGTAGACATAGATTACCAAAATATAAAACCGCATACTTTAGAGGCAACATAATGTAATGATTTTTTGAAGTCTGAAGATTGCTTAAGTGTTCATTCACTGGAGCATTTACCCTATTTTCTATTTTTCACCGATAATCGGCGGCCAGGATGCGTAGATTTTGTTTTTGGACCGTTTTTTTCTCGGCCGTGGGCGTTGATGTACTAGAATCCATACGTTCCATTCTCGCCGAGAAAAAATCGGCCGTAAAAAATCGGTCGTGGGCGGAGGCCCTTATTGGTTTCGCTGTTACAAGGGTCGTTTTCAAATTTGGGGCCAAAAAGGAAGCAATTTCATGATTTTAAAATTGTAATTTTTTTTCGTAATTTTCAGGTTCAGGAGGGTTGTTTAATTAAAAAAACACATATTAATCAATTTTTCCACAAGTTTTAATCAAGAATACACATAAATTCGACTTTTTGAGCTACACTAATGATTCGTATAGTTTCTCTAATGATAATTTGTAATTTACTGTTGAGATCACAAGTTGCACTAATGATATTAAAGTTTTTACTTAAAGTATAATCAACATGATTAATATAAAACTTAAAAAAATAACGTTTTTATAGTTTAATAACTTTGTAGACTTCACATAATCAATAATTAATAACAATTAACATTTATTTCGAATGAAAGTGCTAGGGTAGCCTGCGAAATCTAAATTTTCTTACGTTTTTAACAACTTGCAGATAGGCGCCGGATTGTTTAGGGTAAAAAAAAATAAACACAACGGTACTTTATTATATATAATATAGTAAAAACATATATTTAGTAAAAACGCGACGTCTGTGGCTAATTATCACTAAAGTAGAGATGTATGGACGATTGTAATGATATTAAAAAATATATTAATAAGTACGTATTCGTTACTGTCACTGTTTTATAAACCCGGGCTGCAAGTAAATTTAAATTTCGCGAACAACCTTAGTGCCACCCCTTTTATAAAAATATACTTATTCATTGGTATACGTAATTGCCACTTCAGTCCTTATTTCTAATTCAATAATTAATCAGACAAATTACTATCAGAAACATTCCCGTCCTTGTTACTTATAAATTTAAGAAATTCTTTCTCATGCCCTGATGCCTTGGTATGAGCTCCCACAAAGGTTTTGTTTGTCCAGTGTCGACGTACGCTGCGAAGACTCGTAGTTGGCGGTGTAAAGGTTGCGTTAACATTCAAAAGTGACGTAGAGGGTAAAACTTGCTGATTACCATGGCTAATTGTAATATCGCTAAGTATTCGGATTCTTTTGTTTTCCGGTATAACGCTTACATTATTTATTGTAGAATCAATTGGAGTTTTATATACTTTAAAAAACTTGATATGTTTATCATGTACGCAAGCGTTAACTAAGCATTCAAAGCAACTTTGCCTTCTAAATTCCAAGTATGTAGAGTCTGAACACCACACGACCTAAAAAAATATGATCATTAAATGTTTGTTTATCTTATGCATCGCAAGAAGTAATTGTTAAATTAGATTACCCACCTGATGAACACTCATAGTGCCCTTGAACGTTGCGATGTCTTTGGGAAGCATTATTTCCTTTGCTTTTATTTCATGCTCCTCGACAATTATAATTTTCACATTTTGTACATTCTTTTGAATGACATCTATAAATGTATCAAAGGTCCCGACGTCCTTCCTACATTTGATTTGATAATCAGCAGTCCTTTTTATGGTGGCGCCAATGCCATCTGGGGCACCCTTTCCGTGCCCCGCTTCTTGATAATTCCAAGTTATAAGTTTCAGTTGTGGGAAATCATTTTGTAGTTGTGTTATAATGTAAAAAATTGATTTATTTCTATACTGGCTGCTAGGGCCATCAGTCAATATGTGTATGCGCTCAGTTTGTGTTGCTTTATCAAATACAAACTTCAGTAAATGATTCAGATGTGCCCAGACGGCCGCAGCATCATGCCGAGTGCATTCGCTAGCCGAACATATAGAATAGGTTTCAATCGCACGCATATTATTTTTCATATAAACAACCGCTGTATGAAGGCTTACTTGACCACGGCTGCCACCGAAGTGCATGCTCTGAACTTCTTCTGAAAATTTGTAGGCATAATTTTCGGAAAAGTCCATATGAATCAAGGATTCGTTATCACTTAGCGATTCTTTCAAATTTTTAATGGTATTGTATTGGTTGATAATGTTTGATGTGTGTGCTAAAAAATTTGGCAACATATCTTCTAATTTTAAAATCAAATTGCGTGGATTCGTTTGTTTTGTCTTTTTCTTTATTATTTTAATTTCTTTCCTTTCTAATTTCTTAGTGTCTCGCTCCCATTCTTGATATTTTATCTCTTGGTTATTTTGGAATTCTTTATATAAAATTGTCCGTTCTTTACAAACACTGCATTTGCGGCTGACGCAATCCAAGTTGTACTTATCACAACATAATTCAGTAAGCAAATTGAGGTGATCCTTAACATGGATAATATTATTTTTATTGAGTGCTGATATCAATAGGTCAAAATTTGTATGCAGCGTACAAGCACATGTATCGCGATCGTCGACTGGAAGAGAAACCCAAAAAGGCCGAAGCCTTGTAAAAGTGGTATAACTAATTTTTATATTAGTATTGTCTTTCAAGAATTTACTGTGCAAGTTTTTCATTGTATCTAATAGATATCGTGTTTGTTTGACTATTCCATGTTTTTTTTTGTATTGTTTTTTTCCGGGAGTAATGCGACTATTGATGTCATCTTCATAGAAATTCTGAACCAATTGTTGAACATTAATACTCTCATCGCGTACTTTTTTCTTCAATCTTTTTCGAAGGCACACTTTGCGTAGGTCAGTAGAAACTTTAAATTCTTTGAATCTATTTCGGTCAATTAAGTTTGTGATAGTCTGTTTTTCCTTCCTACTTTTAGCCGTTGCAAATCTCCGTTTGATTTCGCTACTCAAAAGTTTGTTAAATGTTTGGTTTTTGTCCTTCTCACTAGCATCTGTTGGCTGTTTATTAGCTTCGTTACTCAATTTCACAATTTTATTTTGCAAAATCTTAATTTTGTTTCTGTATCTATTAATTAATGACATAAAATATTGTTTTTCCTTCCTATGCTGCAATCGCATTATCTTTATTTTGGACAATAATTTAACATTAGGTATCTTAGTTTTTTCTTTGGTTTGTTTAACATTCAATGGGTCTACATCAGGAATTACATTCATAGCTTCATCTGCATCACTAACGGTTACAGTTTGCACAATTTTTTGGCTGACCTTTTTTTTGTAGTATTTTTTTGAACTTTCTTTCCATTTTCTTCTTTGTACTCGTTGTTCGCGGGGGCTCATATCCGTTATACTTTTTATTTTATTATCCTCTTTCCGTTTTAAATAATTTTGTCTTTTTTTAGCCTGTTCAGCAGCATACAGTTCCGGATTATTTTTAATTTGTTGATACTTTTCTCTACGAGCAATACGTCGTCTTTCACGTTGTCTTTCTATCTCCTCTTCAGTCTTTTTTTTCGATTTTGCCATTGTGTATAATCAAGCAAACTACTGCCGACAAAAAAACAATAGGTAGTTGAACTTTTTTGTCATTAGTGTACTACTCGATATCATTCGTGTGACTCTAGAATCGACACGAATGAGAGTGACACGAATGAGATTTTGAGAGTATTTAAGAAATACCGGCGCTATGGAACGTTCTAGAATATTGAATAACCTTGAAAACGTATTCATTTATTGGTACCTAACTAGTCAAATAACACAAAAAGAAAGAAATAATATACTAATCACGATATATGGATAAATACTAATGACAATATTTTGGTCACAAGTAAAAAATCTTACCTGATAATGGTTTTTTTCTTTAAATAACACAGTACACAACCTTACACTAGACGCGCTTAGGGACGACTGAAGGGCTACGATGTCCGCGCGGGATAAGAGGCAGGGTAGCTAGTAAGTATCTTGGGAGTAATGTGTTCGGAATTAGGGTTACACAAATGTGATTTTAAAAATAAACTTTTTGAAAAGAGCTAAGAAAACATATTTTTTGATACTTTTAATTTGCCACATAATACAATGTAGCTTCCGATTGGAATATGGTTTTCAGTTTAAAAATAATATTACAATTTCATACAAAAATTTTCGAGTTATATAGCATCATCGGAAAAATTTGCCTTTGGCATCGGTAACACTACTGATAAACAGGTTAGTTATGTCAGTCTACCTCTTCCGTCTACAATGCTAGGAAAATAACTGCATATGGACCGGATAGAAGCCAAAAAGATAGATAATTGACAATAGTTTTATTTACATTACGAGTTACGATACTAAAGTTATACCACTAATTATGCTTTTGGCCCCAAATTTGAAAACGACCCACAAGCGCGTTCGATTCCCAGGTCGGGCAAAAAGTGTTATTGGGTTCTCCATTAGGAATTTCTAATTACCTAGCAGCCCGTAGTTTGGAAGCTGGTGGCGTGACACCCCCGTGCCTCGGAAAAGCATGTAAAGCCGTTGGTGCTGCGCCTGATCTCTCTCCGGTCGTGTCGAATAAATATGCATGATTTTTTAAATCGCATTTATTAACAAAATATGAAAATACCGTAGTAGAGATGACCTGCGGGTTGTTCGAAAGAGATACCGCGCCCCCGGAACGCAAAGGGCACATGAAGGAACATAGACGGGTTTTAGTCAGTAAAAGTCTGACACTCCCTCCCGCCCCGCCCAGGGCGGGGGAAGTTATTTGATGACTTCCCGTCTATAAAAAAAAAAAAAAAGTAGAGATGACAAAAAGTATTTTTATTATTTATATTACTTAACCCCAGTACGTGCCACGTTTATCGCGACTTTAGTAGCATTTTTATCTCATTTTACACTTACAGGACTTTACATTAAGTAGAACTTGAACTGCATTATCATTAAAATAAGTTAAACAGACTGTTTAATTTATTTTAATATTTCATCAAAGATTTTCTTTATTAAGTTAAAAATGATTCCAGAATATATTCACGTCTTCGGTGATCGTTTTATTAAATTGTACAACGAAGAGTTTTTGAAAGCTAATGAAATTCATGTGTGTTGTTGTGTTATCTGAAGGTTGTGTATTTAAATCAGTAAAAGGTTGCTTCAAGATAATAAACAACGCCTACCTAACTGTCATAAGCAGTCACCGCAGAACCTGATTCACCAATATTATTCATCCGTCACGTGTCCTTATACATAGTGATAGTGAATCACACCAGCATTACATAACAGCCGTAGGATGTCCACTGCTGGTCATAGGCCTCCCCCATAATTTCCAAAAGGACAATATTTCCTATGACTGCCCAATTAGTATCGGTAATTTTTCATGATTTAATGTTTTAAAAGACAAATACAATAAACACTGAGGGAAACCTCTCTTGCCTCAGTTTATTTGAATTGTGCCGCCGCCGCCGGCAGTTTAAAAACAAAGGGTCAAAAGGAATTTTCTTAAAGTTGAACAAAGGCGTTCTTGATTGTTATATTGTTTATGACAAGCTATAGGCACTTACTCAGTGAACACGAAAGAAAATAATCGCCGAAAATTTGTAAAAAATAATCGGTTTTCATGGGTAAAATAAAGTGCTTTTTTAGAGAAGTTGTGACTTGAAATGATTGGTTAGTGGTGTCACCTACCCAATTGCACCCAATTGTACCCAATGCACAATCATACCAACCCCAAAGAAATTCCCTGATTAATAAAATTATCGTTAAGAAGCCATTTTAATTTGTGTTACTTTTATTATTCTCCTTACTGAATAAGGATGTGGCCAAACGAGCACAATTTGTTTTGGCAAAGCGTTTGTGAAAGCGGCCTTAAAGTGAGATTTGGGTGACACGTGACGCATAATGATTACTGGATATTTTTCGTGTTTAAAGATACCTAATACAAGTCTTACGCTAGGAGCACAGATAGGTACCTAACCATTAATTACACATAGGTACAGTACAAACCATACTTATGCTCTTATACTACTTACCTGTAACCTACTTCAATATTGTTTACCTAATGTAACTTTGTATTTTATTTCATTTAAGATACGTATGTTTTTTTTAAATTATGATCTACTCGTGTATCGCCTATACATAAGCAATATTGTCAAAATAAGTAGGACATTTTATACATATTTTACAAATAAAATATATTTTCATATTTTATCTTTATATTGAGTACTAGCTTTAGCCCGCAACTTCGTCCGTATTTCTTATTTCACCCGCGTTATGTCCTTGGTTACTGCTCCACTCTCGTGGTTCATAGCGTTATGTTAATAGCTTATGTTACTCATGAATAATGTAGTTATCTATTGGTGAAAAAAATGGTTTAAATCGGCAGGGCAGAAACAAAAAAAAACTTTTCTTTAATATAGATGTAAAGCATAATGTTCGTTTTTTTCACTAATTAAGTCAATTTTAGAACATAACATATTCACTGACTGCCAGTAGAGCGCATGCGTTTTAAGTTCGCTTAGTAGGTAGTCTTTACCCACAAATTACAAAACGATACTCAAGTACAGCAATGCGATTCTCTAAGCCTCACTTCTTAATTCGAAAGCTGAATTCGCAGTGAGATAACAAAATGCTATTTTTAACCGACTTCAAAAAAAGGAGGAGGTTATCAATTCGACTGTTTTTTTTTTTTTTTTTATGTTTGTTACCTCGAATTTCCCGACTGGGTGAACCGATTGTCATGATTCTTTTTTTATTTGAAAGCTGGTGCTTCCCGTGTGGTCCCATTGTCACCATTTCAATATCTGATGATGGGATCTTGTAGAAATCGGGGGAACTCTTCAATAAATAACAGCAGATTAACCGCGATTGTTGCTATAGCATATTTAAGCATTGTTTACACCATCACACAATATAACATCACGCCTGTACTCAAGGGTTACACAGATGTATACAGTAGTATTTAAAAATTTCTCATCCAAGTAAACGAAATCGCATATTCTGCTTTCTTATGACTTTTTAGTGGTGTCTCGTTAATTTACATAACATGACAGTTTTTTCATGGATTTGGATGACAAGAAGTTGATACTAAAAAGCGAGAAATAAAAAACTTTTTTACAAAAAAATTACAACCGCCTTCAAAAACTAAAAAGAGAAAAATAACTTTAGCTTTGGAAGTCGGTGGCAATACAAAACAACAAACAGAAATAAAGCCACCGACTTCCAAAGCTAAAGTTATTTTTCTCTTTTTAGTTTTTGAAGGCGGTTGTAATTTTTTTGTAAAAAAGTTTTGTTAAACACGATCACGCCGGTGACGTCACCATGGCAAGGGAATACTACCAGTATTATACTGTATAATTTATGAGGGAATACAAAACCAAAGTCAAGTGGGTTCGTTATCGAAGTGATCTCGCCGAGATCTCGCCTTAAGAATAGATTTAAAGTTATTTGATTGGATCGAGTTTAAACTAGAGTAAATCTTTCTGTAATACGGATATTTAAGGTTAAATGGAATAAAATTAAAGTATTCATTGCTCGTTATTAACTTTGTGAATTGCTTTAATCAAACTAAAATCACATTACGTGATTGTGATCATAATAACCAGACTGTTAGATGTGCCAGTTGTTTGAATTACAAGACTATCATTTACATTTTGAAAATTAAACAATGTTCATTGCGTAATTAATGTGGTTAAGCAATTTTTTTTTTTAAACCTATGAAGAAAGTTCATAGCCCATACCGTTATGAATTTTCTTCAGAATACTTTGGGTTTTCGTTTTTTAATGTTTTTGGCAATTGAAGTGCTAAACTCGTTTTTTTTTATTATTATTAATTTATGTCATCTTATTTTAAGGCTAGACGTATGATTGACTGGTAAGTTCCAACTGGCAAAGAATCTGGCTGATGTTATCGCTTAAGGAAAATGTGTAATTTCTTTTTTTCTTTAACCTGTGGGCAGTAAGGTCTAACGACCCCATGCACCCTAGTGTCGGAGTTTCTAATGTGTAATGATAATTGTGCATTTTTTTTACCGATTAGAAGTCATCAAATGACTTTCCCCGCACTTAGACTTTCCCGGACTTTTACTGACTAAAACCCACCCATGTTCCTTCTTGTGCCCTTTGCGTTCCGGGGGCGCGGTATCTCTTTCAAACAACCCACAGGATAATACATGTTGGCTTTAAACTACATACTATATTTCTGTAAAAACGATTACAAAACCAGCAATCCAACTTGAACAGTGGTAATGTACCTATTTACCTAAACTAGCAAGGTATGCATACTTTCTTAACTACCAACATATTCCTCCATCTTTACTAATTTAGTAAAATGACTTACATCTGGCAACTCTTGTCAACTTATCAGTAGGTACATATGATGTAGGTACCTACACGAATAAAACAAGGTTCGAAAATAAAAAGTAAACATATTTTAAAATTATATTTATTTTTCCACGTATTGTACATACATAAACATTACACCATCTCTTCTTTGTCATTACAAAATTACTTAGGTACATTTTAGCTAATAAAGGTACTTATGCGGAATCGTGAGCATTTTATTTCCATATCAAATAATCAATAATTTTAAACAATAACTAAAATAAAATAAGAAATGCCAATTAAAGATTCTATAACAAGCTTACAACACTTCAAGATTGTACACCTATCTATAAATATATATATACGTTATTAGTTTAATACAAAGTCGCATTGTGAACATACCTACCTATGGTTGCTAGTTCTTCAAATCTACTCAAAGGATTTTCTGTGGTTTTCACCATTCTAATTAAATAAATGATTGTGGAAGATTCTCTGCTTAACCTTTTGTGGAAAACTTGCATAGTTTTGTGTTTTTATTTAGTAGCAAATGACAATTTATATGTAGGTAAATATTTTTACTTTATCGAACCATAAAATCTCAGATCTTGTATTAATTTACGCCCAAAAAGTGTTTCAAGAAAATGTGATAAGTAGGTATATTATTTTAGAAAGTAAAACAACGGTTTTCTAAATCTAAATTGGGATGAAATCTAAGGGGAAAGTGGTGCGGTACACACCGAAAAATATTATTACATATTCGTTTACAACACATACTCGTACAACCGAATGCGTAATTATATTACAATTAGGTACTACACATATTACAATGGCTGTTTAGCAATAATACATATCTATACACCTACCTACATTCACACAAAACCTTCATTTATCCTGTAAATACTTCAGTTTTGGGGTTGTCAAGCGGACTCTCTAAAATACTGCCTTCACTAATATCTTCTTAAAGTAAAACAATGGGGTAGTGTCCACCACCATCAGTTGACATACTTTTTATGAACTGTCAAAACGCAATTCTCTTTCAGATTTTGTATGGCTACAGCACGCTATGACGTCATTACGTGGCCTACTCAATTCACTAACTATTTATTGATTGTAAAGTAGGTAAGTAAAAATCGAATTTACAATAAATAAAAATTAATCGGTTTTCATGCGTAAAATAAAGAGCTTTTTTAGAGAAGTCGTGACTTAAATTATTGGTTAGTGGTGCACACTACCCAATTACGTATAAAATTATATATTAATAATGAAATTACAGGCGTGGTGGGTAAAATATCAATCCGTATATAGCAGTGAGGAGCGGTGCTGTGATGGGGGGCGGTGGCGCCGCGCAGTAGGCCCGGGGCTGCTGGTTGCAGGCCGCGATGTCCTGCGCCAGCACCCAGGCCATGCGCCGAAGCAACGTGCTCGCCGCTATCGAACACGAGCGGCCTGCATTCGCCACACATTGGATGAAGTCGTCGCGTGAGCTGCGAATGAAGAAAACAGTTTAATTTTGAATATATTACATTACATACACACCATACCTTTATTTCCCGTAGGATTAGGCAGAGGTGTATTAAACTACACCCACTGTTCGTCGGTATGTTTAGGTCCCATGTAATAGGGAGCGAGCCTATTGCCATGAACCGAGCAGAAATCCTAACTCCGAGCTGCTACTGAGAATTTTATAGAAAAACCCATTAACATTTTACCCGACTTGGGCGTCGAACCCAAGACCTCTAGCGTAGCAGTCGCGCTTAGGACCATTACACTAACAAGGCAGTAATTTAGCATACATGTGCCTGCATAAAGTCATCTGAAGAAATGAAGGAACACTTCATCTATTATGAATGATTGTTGTCGTTTGAGAGTTCAAGGCAAACATACATTTAAGTGAAAAAACGGGGTAAAAGAAAGCCATAACGTTTCTTAAAAGTATTTCCGAAAAAGAAGCCCCGATGTTGTCAGCTTCCATACAAATAATAACAATTAATACGTTCCGCTAGAATCCTGTAAGCCCAACAACTGTTGTAACCTTAGATAAATCCTACCATTATTCTTATTTTCCGCACTAATTGCGTGCGAAGGCCAAATGGCAGTCCGACGGCGTTAATAACCGAGCCAACCCCATCTGGTCCGAATAGGGTCAATCCTTACAGTTGTTGGAAAAGTTATGATGGTGCAAGTCTCTTCTGGTTTATTTTCACATTAAAGATGCTATCAGGTACAAACCAATATGTATTACTAGTGGTTGTACGTGGCTTCGTTCACGTTGTAGTTATAACACATAACAATGTCGTTTTCGCATAACACTCTTTTTTATTAAAAAAAAAAATAGAAAATTTCTAAAATACAAGTAGCCGAAGTTACTTCTTATACGTTAGGTAGGTATCTGCGAGTGACAGTCCCGTCAAAATCGGTTCAGCCGTTTCAGAGATTAGCAGGAACAAACAGACAGACAGACTGATTGATTGATTGATGTAAGTACGAGTACTTTATATAATAGAATTCGGGTAGAATTTAATATGAGTTTCGATGCAGTCACACCTATAGAAATATTTAATATGACAAATAAAATGATAAGTAAGCCCTCTTCGGGTTATGACGAAATTCCGTTAACCATAATCAAAGACAACATAGACTTGTTAGCGACTCCACTAGCATCTCTTTTTAATCAATGCATCGACGAATGTCTGTTTCCCGATCAGTTTAAAATCGCACGAGTGCTTCCAGTTTTCAAAAAAGGATCAAAGACGGACCCTGGAAACTACAGGCCAATTTCTCTATTGCCTATATTATCAAAAATATTTGAAAAGATAATGAAGGATAGGCTCATTAAACATTTAAAGATGTACGGTATCCTAAATGATCAACAGTTCGGTTACCAAACATCATTAGGAACCATTGATGCTATTGAGGCGTTAGTGGACGAAGTTATTTGTAATTTGAATAATAAACATAAAGTGGCTGGTTTATTCCTAGATCTCAGTTCTGCCTTCGACACAGTAGACCATGTTATTCTTCTAGCTAAGTTAGAACATTATGGCATCCGGGAAAATGTATTAAAGTTATTTGGGTCTTATCTGCATAACAGACGACAGTATGTAGAGATAAAATCGGTGGTAGATGGAGAAGAAAAAAGCTACAGATCTAATCTAGTAACGGTATGCCGTGGTGTTCCTCAGGGATCCGTTCTTGGTCCAATCTTCTTTATTATATTTATTAATGATTTAATCGAGTATATAAAAAAACGCGTAAAGGATACAAAATTAGTAATCTTTGCTGACGACACGAATGCAATAGTTACTGCAGATGATATACTGGAATTAGAATCCAAGATAAATGCTCTCTTGAAAGCTTTTGAAAACTGGTTCAGTACTAATAATTTGAAACTGAATGTAAATAAAACAAAGTGTGTCTTGTTTAAGCCCACAGTACGGAATGACGTAAAATTGGACATTGTATCTTGTGGCAACGAAGTCCAAATGGTTGATAGTGTCAAGTTCTTAGGAGTGCACATTGATGCTTTGTTGAACTGGAGGGATGAGACATTATCCTTAACCAACTCTATTAGCTCGGCCTGCTATGCTATTAGAACACTGAGGGAAGAAATAAGTCTACCTCAACTTAGAAGTGTGTACTTTGCCTTGGTGGAGTCCAGGCTAAGATATAGCATCGAGTTTTGGGGCAATAGCTACAAGTACAACCTACAAATGGCTTTCGTGATTCAGAAAAGAGCTATAAGGACTATGCTCCGCATGAAACAGACGGAATCATTAATTAAAGAACATTTTATTAAACTAAAAATCCTGACAGTGCCTTCCCTTTACATTTTAGTATTGCTAACCAGCCTAGTTAAAAGTTTGCACAAAATTGAGACTGATGAACAAAGGCAAACTAGAGCTAGTACACGTAGGAAAGATTTGCCCAACACTATTCAACCGAAACTCAAAGTTGTCAAACATAGTCCGAGGTATCAGTCTGTACTTTTATATAACAAGTTGCCTATAGAATACAAAACTATATACAGTGTTAACTTATTTAAAAACAAATTAAGGACCTATTTGTTGGGGAAATGCTGCTACAGTATTGATGAATTTCTAGATGATGTATGACATTGTAATACGATTGTGTTTTTTTTCTTTCATTCTTACTTTGACATTTATTATTTTTTAAATTTAATTGACCGTTACTGTTTTATTGAATTTCTAATGTATTTAATGAATTTTATTTTATTTGATTTTGTTGCAATTGTATAATGTTATCTTAATTTTTCAACACAATGTTTTATTGTTATGAAATAAATGACTTATGACTTAATAATTTGAAATTACAAATAGACACTTCAATTGTATTTATTTGTTTAAACGTTTACCTATAGCATCGGTATAGAAACGTAAACGTATCGTAAAACGAAGGTGACCGAATATGTCAGCTTGGGAATAATAAATTGCGGAAAGTAGACAAAAGATTTCAACTTATTTGACGGCAAAGGAAACAAGGATGTAATATTTTATTACATATGAAGTAATGGAAGTCACAAACGAAACATTGGTTTTATTTGGCTGTGATTGTTTTGCGTAAACGTGTGATTTAGGACGAGAATAGAAAATGATAAAATCTTTGGCGTTATACTAAAGGTCGAAGGTTGGAGAAATAACAGTTAAATGTCGTAGTGTAGAAATAATGTTGTAGAAGTCCCTAGCGAAAGGTCTAGATCAGCGTTTCCCAAAGTGGGCGATAACGCCCCCTTGTGGGCGCTGCAGGCCTAAAGGGGGGCGGTAAGAGACCCAGAGAAAAAATGGGGGCGTTGTGTAGAGGCTTGGGGGCGATTTGTAATTTCATCTATGTAGGAGGACTCTTAGACACCGACTGAGCTCTCGACTCTCGACTACAACTTGTGAACATCTACTATTATTAATTAAGAGATTGCTCAAACTCGGTTCGATATTTCTCTCTGCGTAATTAATATATCTGTCCTGTTTTTTTTTATTTAAACAATGGTTTAATACAGAGAGTGGAAAGTACATAGAGGCGCCAAGTCTTTAAAAATGTCAAAGAAGAAGTACGCGGAAGGCGTTGTTTGATTTCATTAGTAGAGCACCCCCCCCCCCCCCCCCCGTCATGACAAATTTCTAAACGGGTACGGAATAAAGGGGGCGCTAAAAAAAATTTTTTTTTCAAAGTGGGCAGTAGACAAAATAAGTTTGGGAACCTCTGGTCTAGATGAATGATCCTCCCAATTGATCATATCTGCTTTTTCTACTGCCACACGCCGTTGTTGAGATCTTTTTTATTAAGTGTAAGGAACCTACATGATTAGGACTTTACATAGGATACGACAATGTTATATAACACACGTCTCAAATAACCCAAAAAGTTTTAACTTAGGCAGAAGTTATTGCTGTACATCAGTTATCTACATAAACTTGTCAACTCAAGAGCTTACCCATCATGAATAAAAATCAAAAATAAACTTGCGATCCCTAATAATTTAGTAGATATATTTCTAACTATCGATTGTATTTTAATATTCTAGTAATAGTATCGCGTTTATAAAACCTGATTAAATATTAAGCACGCTATTTTTGTACGAATTTAAACCGTGAGCGCTATTATAAGGCTGCTTAGACTCAGAACGTTATAATTACATTCGTTTTAATGCACTAGTGTATTACACAATCGTGTATAAAAATGTGGTATACGAAGTATATGTTATATATGAAATTAGAAAATCTGAAAATGGTACCGTCATTTCTGTGACAGATTTCCATATGCTATTGAAATAGCAACAACGTCTTGAACAGTAAAGAATAGCGAAGATATTAATGTCTTTATTACAAGTCTCATCCTCTGACGAAATGAGATATAACACAATAGGCAAGGACAGACATATAATTCTTTATGTACGAGTTTATTGTAGCGTTTTAATTGATTGCACAGACAAAGCCTCTCGAGAATGATGTAACAAAATAATATGTATCATTATACCTACTTAATTTTGGCTATTTGAAAAGAGAATGAAATAAAGAGAAATATGCTGATGCTCAATTTGTTGGCAATCGTGCAATGAAATGTTGAATGTAATTACCAACACAATTCGGCGTTTCTGTTGAAATACGTGAGCTGTTGAGCGCGTTCCGTGTTCTCTCGTACCGCGACCTGCAACTCATCGACGCAGCGGCTCCAGTCGGGGGACACACGGCCCCAACACGTCGGCTCCTTCAAAAACTCTGCAGGTGTAACAAATAATTAGAAACGGTAAAAACGTTTTAAGGCCTTTCTGCAAACAAAAATCTACGAAAGTTATTAAGTATTCGAAACTAATAAGAGTATCCAAATCGGAAATTTGAATTACAATTTCTTGTTATTCTTGCCAAATTTTAATAAAAATCATAATATATCTGTAGTATACATAGAAACGAATTTTGTGAATAATAAGACATGACCTTCATAACTAATGGCCTCTAAAAAGAATGAGCGATCAGTTTTAAATCCAATAGTAACCGGAAAGTTTTATTTATTTTCAACAGTCGACTTTTCTCGACACCAGAGTAGCTGGATGATGGATCGCGCAGAACGTGTAAACTTAGTTGAAACAAACATTCGGAAAATATCGATACAAATAAATGAGCACTCGGTGCGTCCCTGCCTCGTTTTCATTTATTAACATTACACCTGCAGGCTAGCAGCCATTTTTTTAATTAAATTAAAGTGTTTCCGACAGTATCGGTAATCCCTTTTGTTTGTGGATTTTCACTTTATATTCTTTATTCCACTTTAAGCTCACAATGATGAGATGCTCGCTGCTGGGTTTGTTTGGATATTTTTACTAATAAGATTCTTCTTCATCGTCGAGATGTCTATTTCGTAGACATTTTAGAGCTTTTTTTTAAGGATGGTAAATCCTAAAATGACTTATCTTCCACACTGGGCGGAGTGGAAGGGAGTGTCAGACTCTTACCGACCAAAACCCATCCGTGTTCCTCCTGTCCTTTGCGTTTAACTCTTTCGAACAAACTCCGCAACCCTAGCAGGCGCTGGTCTTAGCGGGCCCCGTCTACTATTCTGATGTCTCTATGAAGCGCACGTGGAACACAACGCGCCATCGACCCGGGCTGGTCTGATCGGACGGCGAGCCACTTACTTACAAACCCTTGCGCATGCATAACACGATGTTGGCACAGTATAGATTAGCAGATACTAAAACCGTCGAAGTATAAAACATTGGGAATTTACCTCTCCTTAGAGCTGTGTCGTTTGTGCACAGGAACCGCATAAGTGCGCGAGCACCGCCGATCTGTTGCTGGAGCAGCTTCTGACCATCCGTGGGCAGACATCGCTTGATCCACGCGTCCATACATACCATGCCCGTTTGGTATGCCCTAGGAAATAAATTTTCAATAAGAATTTATACAGTTAATCAACATTGCGTTTTTGTTTAAATATCATTGAATGGCAAACAAGCTATCTGATGTTGTCACCGCTGCCTATAGACATCTGCAATACTAGAGGTCTTGCAAATGTGTTGCCATTCTAGAGACAAAGTTGAAATGTCTTATGTACCAATTACACTGGCACCCATACCCTTCAAACCGGAACACATCAACGCTGCTTTGCGGCAATACAAACTTCTTGATACGTATTTATATTTACAGAAAACAATTAGTGGAATCAACATTAAATACGTCAGAAAGAACAAAAGAAAACACAAAATAACTAAACTTGTTCGTTTATTGCCATGTGAGGGTTAGATATAATTGGCTAACTTTTTAGTCACAATTCGCAACGGGGCGAATAATATTGTTTCGAAACTTTTAACTAAGTGACACATGCTCGTAAGGAGGTGCTTGAAAACTTTTGTTTGGAGCACGATAACGTATGTTTAAGTTAACATAAGTTTCATTGCATTATCAACTTTGTAAATGCTTTTGTTACAGATTTTATGATTGTAGTTCTATGTCAGTAGATAACAGCTCTTCATTTATAGACCAGAGCATATGGTTATCTATCATTAACCGCAGGTCTCAAGTACCAATTGAACCGTAATGTCTTTGTCAATTAAAGCGGTAAATAGTTCCGCATAATCCCAAAGGAACAGAACACGGGCTAAAAGCTTTAAATTGTTGCCGTTTACGAAGATGGAGAACTTAGCTAACAATGTACCTGTCTTAACACTATTAAGTGGCTTGTAGGAAGGTGAAAAAGAAGGCAAAAAAGGCTCTAAAGGAATGGATCAAATTATCAATCTCCATGTATTAGAGAGTATGGGTAACCGGGAGCAGTTTTGATATGACGAGCAAAGTTCACAAGTTTCAGTAAGTATAAACATAGTAAGAAGTCATAGCTTGCTCGCTGATCCGTAATGGCCCTGCCTACGAGCACTTGAGGCGGATTAATTCAACCGCCGAGGTCTTACGTCTAGCCATTAGGGACATAACATGACATCAGTTAGACAGGGGCACGTACAGGAACAGGCCCTGCCATATCGTAGAGATGTACGTACGTGCGTGCTCAAATGAATTGTCGAATAATTCGATTGTTCGAACTTTTTTAGACTGTCACGTGTTTTTTTCTATTTTTTTACCAAGGGAAAACCGGAACAACTTCACGTTATTTCACGGTTGAAATGTTACAAAATCAGCATCGCCTCCTCGCAAATTTCACATTACATTTCATATTGTGCAAAGGGGTTCAGAGAATAAAGACTTTTTATTAAATTTGATGTGGGTTATATGAACACCGCAAGTAATACTAGATTACAACAGGACGTTTGCCGAATTCAATCTGAAACCTTTTGTTCAATTTCGAAGGTATGAAGATTCATGAAATCTTTTATTTTATGAGTGAAATCATGAAGATTTTTGGATCACGGAATTTTTAATTTCATTAATCTCTTATGATATTAAGTACTCAAAACTGGAATCTAGCGTTCTTTAAATAAATAAATTGTGATCTACTAGGCACATTCAACGAATGGAATATAACTTTAGCAAAACGCTATTTTATACTATTGTAATTCGGTAGGATGGGTAGTCAAATCTTTGACATTGTTCGTTCTGAGAATTTCGTAAAAACTTTGCCTTTGTAAAAAAATAAAATGTTATTTTCTTTGCCTTATTTCTTTTGTTGAGTCTACATAGCTAGTATATGAAAAGGGCAATGGTTCACTCACTGGCAGTGCGCGTCCAGCTCATGTTTGTTCCTGGGCAGGCCGACCGGAGTGCGAGGGATCAGGTCCACACACATGTTCAGATCTCCAGCGTCACAATTCTCTGTCTCCCCCAGCTGTGCTCCACCGCCACCTACAACAACATACGTCGTGGTAAAGATAGTAAAAAGATCAAGGGTGACACTTCAACAAATCAAGAAGAACCGAAGCAAACAAAAATGTATTAATAAAGTCCTAGGTATATGTGTATGTTCTCCAGACCGATTCCGGCCACGGCGGCTAATTTTAATGCAGACTAGCCAAGTACGCAGGAGTTATTATAGTTCACAAAAGTGTGCGCAAACACAGGTGCACCTCCCTTTTCCCTAACTGTCAAACTCCGCGCTGCGGTGGGGTGTAAGGTGTGTGGGGTGGTATAAGGTCCCATTTAACTGATACGTGAAACAGTGCTGTCAAAAAAATTGGACCCAGTGTTTTATTTTCCACTGCCGCTTTGGTGGCGTGTGACCTTAAAACTCTGTCTAATTATTGAACACTCGAAAATAAGAATTTCGTTATCATATCAGACATGACATTTACATTGGCTTCCAGGAATTGATACACTGGCTGGTTCTGCGTAGTTTGTAATTACGGATTCCCGCAATCCGAGCGTTTGGTCGTCAGTTTAGGTACTGGGTAGGTAGTACAGTTTAGGTAGGTACAGTATAGGATCCGGGCCTACGTGAACTTTATACCTGTATACCTAAGGAAAAATACCTATCTACACAAAAAGGCACGTCATAGGAAAGTGTGTGGAAGTGGTGAACAATCAACGTACAACCGATTTCAAGCACATTGTGTTCGCCTTCTCTATTTGTGCCTACAATTGCTCTTTTGTGAGGACATCCATTGTTATCCTGACGTCATGTCAAACTGTATCATAAATAATGTACAGCCGATAGACTTTGACATACTGCTGAGCTGACGATAAACTACGCGGAAGCTGACAATTTCTAATTGCCTCTTTTCAGATTCGCTATAGATAATTAGCTACCAAAGGTAACTAAAAATAATTACAATATTTATGTTGTAAAATATAGTTTGCCTCTTGACCAATATGAATGTGGACGAGGCGAAAGGAGTATATAAGGATCAGATCAGGATCAGCAGTTGGTATTCTGTGGATTCTGCCTACCCCCATGGGAAAAAGGCTTGGGTTGATGTATATACCAAAATACAAACAACGAACTTACCGCATTGTTTTTACGATACAAAAGCGTGCAGTTTCTATTAGATGTTCACAAACAACACTGAGAAAACAGTGAATTTCATCATAGTTTGACAAAATGTTGCAGTGCACTGCACCGAGTGTGACTAGTATTTTGAACTTTCGAGGGACAAAATAACATGTTGTGGGTTAAAACAACACCCTTGTAAAGTTCATAATTACTTTTGTTTACACGATTTTAACCCTAACATACAATAGATGTAAGGTCAAGGTGGGGAAGTTCGTCTACGGGGGAACACCGTACAACGTCTTTCTAAGCTGTTTTTGAATAGCTACGACGTTGGTAGCTCGGTCGCTAAAACTGAGTCACTAGTTCGTCCTACCTTTAAATTATAGATGTCGTAGTGTGGAGTTCAATAGCAAAAATCGGTCTCCAAATTTTTTTGTCGTTGACAATTTGAAATACGAGTGAGTTGCGTCGACGTTTTACCTAACGTGAAATTTTAATATCAACAGATTTTTACGTTTTGTAGTGGTAAGTGTCTAGTTTGTATTACATTTTATTGTTTTATTATATCCAAGTCGAATTTAAATCATTATTTATAGAAATATTGGTTGTGATAAAAACTTAACTTAAAAATTAAATATTGGGGTAAGACTGTCTAGTATTTTAGGGAAAGGCCGTCATGTGCCGATCTTGCCCCAAGTCAGATGTTGATAACCTTTTCTGGTATAAGTGTTTTCTTTGAATATTGTTTTATAGTTATACAGTCAACGCTACTTATTTGCAGGTTTTCTTTTCGCCAATTATGAATAGGTACTGTTATGATATTAATAGTGTCTTTTCACTAGAAATATAATGTAATTAATTTCATCAGTCATTTAACCGATTTAAAATTAGTTTATTTTATTCTTCAGGTAAAATAACAAAAATGACTCAAATTTACTAGAGAACAACAACAACAAATCGTCTTACGCTAAAGAAAAATTGCTAGACCCTGTACAAGCTGTCCGGAATACAGGGCTGCTCGTCTATATAATATGCCAAGAATGACAATGACGTTGTTTTTCTTTCAATGTATTTTCCTATTATAAAATAATTCATTTTAATAAAAAAAAAGGAAGTTTTTATTATTGCCTTTCATCAATATGCTATCTGCCAAAACAGTACTAATATAACCAAGTGTTTGTTTGTTACCATTTCGTTTTTCTATTGTTTAAAGACCATCTGGATCTGGTTTGTACACCTAAATTTCAAAACGTATGAAAGTTCATATCGCATTTCACCTCATAAACATACTTACCTATACCCTACAAAGAGAATATTAAAAAAAAAATTGTACTGATTTTAATGTTGACGATCCCCGCCCTTGCAAATATACCGGACTTACCCCACTTCATGATTTTACCGCTATAGATTGTGATTCCTACCTTATATTGTGGAACTGAAAGCATGTATTTGATTAATTTTCATTTTCGAATATTTTCTGAATACGACTGCTGCAAATATCGATCAAATTACAAACAAATCATGCTTGTGACGGAGTTACCCCAATTACTCGGGAAAGTCCGTCTAGTGCCCACCTCTTAAAAAAACGCGGCTATTTCTATATTGATATTAGTTACATTGATGTTTGTAGAAGTAACTGATAAATAAGGAATCTTAAGTCATCATTAATATATAAAACATACAATTAATTAAAAAAAACAGTCATAGGGTGTTCATCAAATCAAATTTGCAATAAAATATGCCGGACTTCGACACCTTGACCTTATTGTAGGTTTTGCATTCTCTCACTTTCGGGGCTTTTGCCACGATATAATATATGTGAAATAAGCTCGTAATATTTCGACTATATTACAAGCGCCATTTTCTTGGCCTGCGGACTGTGTGAAGAATTTATATATCAAATATACCATCGCGCCTGTATTCCCCGAAGGGTTAGGCAGAGGTGTACCAATGTACACCCACAGTGCGCCGGTATATTTAGGTCCCATGTAATAGGGGGCGAGTCTATTGCCATTAACCCGGCACAAATACCTACAAACTCCGAGCCGCTACTGAGAATTTTCATAGAAAAACCCAATAACACTTTTTGCTCGACCTGGGAATCGAACCCAGGACCTCTAGCGTAGCAGTCGTGCTTGCGACGCAGTTAAGAATAATAAGAGGAAGTTGAAGAATTTAGGTGGATGATAATAAGCAATTGAAGATATACGGCTATCTATCGGTTCGATAATGCTATAGATACCTATCATTAAAGCAGCAATCAAATTTTATTATCGTTGATAACTGTCAAGGTTTTCATGCATATCAGCGAGTAGATAATTTATCACATTAACAATTGTAATTAAATTTGATTTATTGTCAAAGTAAAATGGGTAAAGAAAAATCTCAATTATTGCATATTTATTAAATTGTATTGCTTTGTCGTGTTTATAAAATCGTTTTGTTAAGCCTCTCCCTTTTGTCAAATTTCTTTTCACCGACAAGAAAATCGGCCGTGGGCAAAGAGCCTAAAGCAAGAAGAGGGTAAAGTCACGTTTTCACTTTTTGCAAGGCACATGACACACAAGACATGTGACAATAAGACAAGGATGACCCGGGTACGTTCTCACACCGACACGCTACAAAAGAAATCCGTGACACGAGCTTGGATGACTTCATTCAAAGAGAACGTACGTTGGCTTCATTAGAGCAAAACGAAAGAGCTCGAAGTAAGCCGTATTTTACCGAAGAGCAAAGTGATTGTCTACAGAACTCTCAATTTAGAACACCTTGATTTTTTAAATATCAAACCTCTTTTGTTTTGCCTCAATGCAATTACAGATTATACAGGAAAATTTTTTAACCAGTGCGCAAATTTTGCCATAATAAACTTCAACACGTTTTATTAAACACGTATATTTTATTTTGATATGTCTTAGTACTAAAAAAAAAAGTTATCGCTTACGAAACATGTTTACTTAAAAACCATATTTCATTGTCACTCGGCGCTAGCGCATTCCCCACCCCCTCACCCCAGCCATGCGCCCGGGCGGCGGCGGCGGCCGCGAGTTTTCATTGATAGTATGGCGAATAGATTATGTCCTGGATGTTTTGCTTATTTCAAACTCGGATAAGGATGAAATTTTTTTTTTTTTTTTTTTTAACTAAACACGGAAATGTGTTCTATTACTGACACTGAACTACCAAAAAAAATTTACGCACTGGTTAAAAACTTATCCTGTATAATCTTTAGTTATGAAGCTTAGTAGGTATTTTATTCCTGAATACTTCTTGAGAACTTGGATAAGTGCTGGGAGTGAAGCCGTCATCGTGACTGACATATTTCCACCCGAAGGTGAAATTTGGGAGCAAAACTAACAAAACAGCATCGATTGTAACTAGCCCTCATCTGGCTCTAACGATTTTGCCTAGCTTCAAATATCTGTTCCTAAGTGATGCTTTCGACTAGCGGCTGATAGTGACATGTAGCAATCCATTACAAGTTCGGTCTATTTAATAACGGCCTGTAATTGCCTGAATACATGGCATCGTATTTTCATGTATGAATGGCGGCGGATAGGTCTATGGTCTATGCTTATGTGAGTAAGCAGGCTTTTTGATGATGATCTCTTAAAAAATTAAGATTTACGTTTTTTTTGTTCTATATTCAAAATGCATATTACTACGTTCTAAGAAAAAAAAAACATTTAGTTTAAACATGGTTTAAACAGATCTTGTGCTACAGAAATAAAAATAAAACGTAGAATATTTTTATAGATAATTATTATGTTTGTATAACTATATTTTCGCATTTTTTGTTGTTGTAATAGTATTGTACATGAATGTTTTTAATGTGTATCTACTAACACAGATACATTAATATGCGTTTTTAATAAAGGATGTCATTTTTTGAGTACCTAATGATAAAAGCGTAAGTGTAATATTTATTTTTTATAAAATATGATTGGAAATAAACATTAAACAAAATAAACAAAGTTAAATAAAATTCAAATCGTCACAGCTTACATCATAGTAGTTAAAACACTGAACGCATTCGTATTTGTTCAGTTAAGTGCTGCAGTGTGAATTAATTATAGAAGACACAATGTTTACCTACTCTGGAAACAGTAATATAATTTTTATACGTGTTTTTACTTATAATCGTTATCATCAGATGCACGTCCACAGCATAGACCATCAAGGATTGTCACACTGACTGGTCCTAGGTCTCTCAAATCAAACGAAATCGGGCAACCATGAAATCTTTGAGTGCTGTTTAATTTTTACTCAAAGTCAAAGTTAAAGCATTTATTTCAATTAGACCACAAACAGGCACGTTTGAATTGTCAAGGAGTCGGTGAGTTAGTCGGAAAATTGAATCTATTTGCTCGTTCCAAAACGTAGGCAGGCCTCTATAGAGAAGAACAAGCAAGAAACTCCACGGACACTCTTTTCAATTAGGTTTTTCAAACTACTCTTAAACCGACCTCGTAATTACTAAATCTAGTATAGTTTGATCTTTCCCATTAGCTCATCTCATTGAATCACCCCGTGGGCGTAATGTTCCACAAAAGGTCAATTCTACCTTGATCCATTGCAGACCTTGAAAGTCAATAAATATAAGCAGCTAATGAACATGAACTTTTCCCATAGTAGCTGAATGAAAAAACGTACCTAACTTTAAGATACACTGATACGCAACAGTGTATGGCCCATGGGAAATGTTTAACACTCCTGTCTGAGCAGTTTAAATAATCCGTTTTTATCAGCAGCTATACGAACCGCCTACTTGTATGTAAAAACGAGCAAATGCGGATTTAACGTGCGTTCTGTGTATAATTTAGTACCGGCGGGGCGGGCAACAACCTCGTATCGTTCTATGTACACGCCAAACATCACATCCCAAAGGGTTAAGCTGTCACAATTAGTACGAATATGAGGCTGGAATTTGTAAAGCAATTCTTATTTTGCTTACCGACTTCAAAAACAAAGAGTTTTTTCTTACATACATATAGGTAATAAATAATAAATAAATATAATAAATAAATAAAAGTAAGGTATGCACCGTGTGTCGTGATGGCCCAGTGGTTAAGGCGCCCGCCTCCCATGCACGAGGTTGTGGGTTCGCAACCGGGCACGGGCAAGTACCAATGTGACTTTTCCTAATTCATATGTACTTTCTAAGTTTATCTTGGACATCACTGACATCAGTAACCATGTCAGAGGCCCTTGAGGCGGTTTAGAAACTCTGACACTAGGGTGTTTGGGGTCGTTAGACCTTACTGCCCACACGATAAGAAGAAGAAGGTATGTATCATCATGCCTGTATTCCTCGAAGGGTTAAGCAGAGGTGTACCAATGTACACCCACAGTTCGCCGGCATATTTAGCTTCCATGTAATAAATAGGGGACGAGCTTATTGCAGTTTTGTTTTTTTCTTGAATAGTAGTTTTATTTGTGTGTAAATTCTTGTTGTGAAGAATCTTACTACAGGTTACATTCTGAAGATAAATTTAAACTCAAAATAGTTATACGTTTAGTTTTTAGGGTTCTTTACCCAAAGGGTTCTAAAAGTTTGCTAAGAGTCGGCTGTTCTGTCCGTCCGTCCGTCCGTCCGTCCGTCTGTCACAGGGCTGCATCTTTTGAACCGTAAAAGGTACCGGTAGGTAAAGGTACTTAAAATTTTCCCAGAATATGTATTACTATGGTCACTATAGCAACAAATAATTAGGTTCAAAATTAGATGGACGGTTCCCATTCAAGGAAAGTGTCCTTTTTGTATGTAGCGATAAATATTGTATTGCGGTAATGAACCCTTGCGTATACCCGCATTTGGCCGGTTTTTTACTTCAGGCAGAGTCAAAACTACTACAGTATCTGACCGCATTCGCAACCGTGACTGTGGTCGTGGTCCGTCGTTTTGAATGTATTTTAATCATAAAAATATGGTCCTTATTGTTTTTTAAATAGGTTTTTATTTTATATAATGTTACTAAAGTTATTTAAATGCCTTAGAAATTAAATCATCTTATTATCTATTAAAAACCAGTAGCAGATTGTATTTGATAGGCGCCTAAGGATTAAAGCGTTTTATATCTTTTGAAATCTTCGTTTGAAATGCCATAATTTACGCCTACAATACGGTTTTATTTCCTATCCTTTTAAAAGGTTTCGTAAAGACCTTTTTAAGTCTATTGAATTTCTTCTTTTATTCTTTGATGAAAGTCGACTGTCGAGAACTGATAAACGGCTGAGCAAGCGTTCCCGAAGAACAAGATGGATCTTTATTGGTTTACACAGTTGCAACGTGACACACGAACATATGCCAAGTACATGATAACAACACTAATTTAACTCGTGTCGCTATTTTTAAGAGCATGATAGGTAAAAATACAGAGGTTTCAAGCATAATACTTGTAGAGAGTCCTAAATTACAGTTGCAAAGGTAAAAGGTAAAGGGGCTATTTTAAGGTCTTGATTTTTATCATGACAAATTCCCCACATCATGCGTGAATTCTACTCACGTTTTAAGACTCTTTCAACTAAATATTCGAAAAGAAGTTAAAAAAAATTGCTAATTGAGCTTAAGTCTGCCAAAACAAGCCAACCCTGGTGGGTTGGTCGGCGTTGTTTCGATTTGAGAGATGGTTCTCTCAAGAATAACATTAACTACGTCAAACCTATTCAGTATTCTAAATGCAGCAATAACAGTTACCGTCTCAAACTTATGCTTAGAACAAATTTTGAATTAATCAGCAATGAATATCCAAAATCATCACAATAACTTCGGATAATGGGAGAATTTTTGATGAGTGATTCGTTTTGACAGAACCAATTCCAATTGTGAATGGCCACTTAAGTAAAGCGTGAAGTGAACCTTACAGAATAGTATAATTAAATTAAATTAAAAAAATTAAAAACCCCCGACACAAAATCCTAAGTTCCCTTTAAAAAGTACAAAATAAATAAAAATAACTCAATCTCTAAGTACGTATGTATAAATAGTTTAAAAAAATATACGTCAAGTTGGGGGACCGACGTTGCATTTAGGATACGACCGTTCCGCGCGGTCCCCCAACGCAACGTATTTTTTTTTAACTGTTTATACTTTAAAACTAAATTGAAATCGCTTCATCGGGAGCTATGATGCCACAGACAGACAGACACACACACACAGACAGACACGTCAAACTTATAACACCCCTCTTTTAGCGTCGGGGGTTAAAAATACAAAACCGTCGTCTTCTTCCTTTCGTGCCGATTGAATCATTCAATTTTGTCCGACCAGTATTGAGCAACCTGTACAGCTGCATCATTGACTACGTTTAGAACTTGTATGGTGCAGGTAGTTGTGCACGGCGGGCAACTAAGGAGGTGATGCATGTCCTGTGATGGTGCTCCACACTGGCACTGCGTTTGGTATGGGTTCAGGATGCCCCATTTGACCAAGTTAGTTTTACAGGGGCCAACCTGGGTCCGCAAGCAGTTAAGAGGTATCGAGATTGACCACTATAGTTCACACGATTACTCAGGCTCAAACTACAGATGGCAAAAATGCAGGCAAATGGAGGAGCTCGTGGCTAACTATTTACAGCCGCATAGACCGATCTCCCGGGTTAAGCCACGCTTGCCGAGGTTGGTCTGTGGATGGGTGACCATTTACCATAGCGAGTTTCCTTCGTGCCTCCGAAAGCACGTAAAGCCGTAGGTCCCGGCTGTCATTTGTAGATCTTTGACAGTTGTTGCTGATAGTCAGAAGCCAAGAAGTCTGATAACCAGTCTAACCAAGGGGTATCGTGTTGCTCAGTTACTGGGTTGTGGAGGTCCGATAGGCAGTCGCTCCATGTAAAACACTGGTATTCAGCTGCATCCCGTTAGACTGGAAAGCCGATCCCAACATAGTTGGGAAAAGGTTAAGCAGATGATGATAAAACTACAGATGGCAAAAAAATAGACATACAGAACGTACTTTATGTCCGTTTTTCTCGTTGGTGGTATTTGTACCTTCTGCAGCAGTTTACTTGGACGTGGGAAGCGGGAAGGATAAGCGTTAACTTTAAGCTTTCAACAACCCTGCGGTCCAGTTGTAGTCGAGACACGAGTTTCACTTTGCCTCACTCACCAAACGTATTATGAGGGTGCTTTAGGTAGGTACCTACATTGTGTCGCGATAAAATATGTTTTATTTTTGTTTGTAACAAAAAACTATACTTTTAGCTTCACCGGAGCGGACAATTTGTGGGCGACATTGCGGTAGCGGGTGCGGGTGCGGTCAAATACCATACAACTACTGCTGCAGTATCTGACCATGCTTGTGACCGTGGCTACGCCTACAAGACTACAAGTTGACCGCTCTGGAATTGCTGGTTTTTTTATATCATTGGAAAGCATTCAAGCCCTCGCTCCACCTGATGTTAAGTGGTTACCGCTACCTATATACATCTGCAATACTATAGGCCTTGCAAACACGTTGCCATTCCAGAGACAAAGTTGAAATGTTTCGTGTGACTGTAATTACACCGGCAACCATAGCCTTCAAACCAGAATACAGCAGCACAGCTTTGCGGCAGGAATAGATATGGTGGTAGTACACTCCCGGACGAGTTCATTCACAAAGAGCTCTACTACTTACTGAAGTTGTCTAAACACTTCCATCAACAATTCATTGAAATCCAAACAGAAACAAAAGAACGTTAGGTATCACGACCAACATCATGTTGAATACAGTTTTCACTAAATTCTCCTAACAGAACACACAACATCCTGACTTCAGTCGGTGGGGCATGTCTGTTGGAATAAAAAGAAACGACTCAATCGCTTTAACAATACCATTTAGTATGTTCAATAAATTACATGAAAACTCACGGACTGAGGTTATTTGCCAAATATAAACAAGCTTACACAGAGCTGAGTCTATTTGAATATTCTTTCACGGCTTTCATCCCTCAAAGAAGATGTGGTGTAAACCCTTAGCTTATCCTCTACTGATCCACCTTTGAGGCACATCGCCTGAGGATAAAGCTGAAAATTGGTATATGCGATTTTCCGTTTCCCGAATGTTTTTACGGGAAATCGTAAACAGGATACAATACAAAATTTACTGTATGTTTTTATTTTCAATCTCGTGTTTTATTATTTCGTCAAAAATAAAGCGAATATGTAAGATTACCATTTTAATCTAAGGTAACAAAGAAACTGGGAATACGTATGTGGCTGTTCCGATTTCTCGTATTTCGTAAGCTTTGCAAAGGAATAAATTGGTTGCACGGTCACCGTACTACGTAGGACGTAGGCGACGCGTATATTAAGTAACCTATGGCATTTTATACCCAGTGCACATGCCGTAGGGTCTTGTTTTGGTTTACGACGTGACAGAATAAGAGCCCGTTTTGGCAACAGTGTCGTAGCTCAATACAGTGTGGCCAGAAACGATGTCCAAAAAAATTTTATGCATGTATCTACGGATTTGGCGAAACAAAAATTTGTTTTGACAACATTCGTTCCAGATTTTCAGCCGAACGCTGAAAATACTCGTACATGGGGGCTTTAAAACTTCCTTTAAACCCTTAGCGACTATCAGTGATAGCTACAGGATAAGTTTTTAACCAGTGCGTAAATTTTTTTTTGGTAGTTCAGTGTCAGTAATAGAACACATTTCCGTGTTTAGTTTAAAAAAAAAATAAAAAATAAATTCATCCTTATCCGAGTTTGAAATAAGCAAAACATCCAGGACATAATCTATTCGCCATACTATCAATGAAAACTCGCGGCCGCCGCCGCCGCCCGGGCGCATGGCTGGGGTGAGGGGGTGGGGAATGCGCTAGCGCCGAGTGACAATGAAATATGGTTTTTAAGTAAACATGTTTCGTAAGCGATAACTTTTTTTTTTAGTACTAAGACATATCAAAATAAAATATACGTGTTTAATAAAACGTGTTGAAGTTTATTATGGCAAAATTTACGCACTGGTTAAAAATTTTTCCTGTATAGATGATGTTTTTGTCAATCATAGTTTATTTTCAAAAGGAATATTAAAACAACGCGACAAAAGACGAAAATTCAAAAAATCAAGGCAAGTGAGAATTTTCCAAAAATTATGATAAAAAGTTTAAATCCTTAGCTATAAATTATCATTGAACATAACCCATGTATGTTCAAGGATTATTTGGTGTTTGGGGAAGTCATGAAGAGAACTTTTGAATTTTTTTGTTGGAAGTCGTTTTATGGCCTACTCTGTATGTATAGCAAAACTACGCACAGCGCGTGAAATATTTTTACTTAGTATTGTCATATGTATGCGGGTAAAAGGTTTCGTAGCCTTTTACGACGAAAATCGTTAAAGTTATTGTGTCTGCGGAGTAACAGCCTTCTTGCATTTTTTACACAATGTGCAATTTACTTGAATTTACTTTGTTTCATTTTCTCCTCAGAGGTAAAAAAAACAGAGACGGTTTTTATATTACTACAGGCTTACCGTAAGTATCGATAAAAATAGCGATTATCGTTACCAGGTATCACCGAAAGCACTTCGGCATCTACATTAAGACGTGTGGCCCGTACAACTGAGGTAGAATGTTTGGGAACTTGAAGTGAAAAGGATCGGACGTGACCGAAACAAGCACCTATCGACATTAATCGAATTTAAGAGACTAACTACTAAACTAGCTCTATTTAACGATCTACGCCATATGTAGCAGTGAGTCTGCTACGCTTTCGTAGCACTTGGTAGCAAGTGATACACAAGTTAAGAACCCCTATACTTTTTACCTATACTACTAATATTATGAAGAGGTAAAGTTTGTTAGGTTGTAGGGGGTAATCTCTGGATTTACAGAACCGATTTTGAAAATTGTTTTACCCATAGAAAGCCACGTTATTTGTGAGTGTCATAGGCTATAACATCACGCTACGACATACGGGAGCGGAGCAGTAACCAAAGACTCCACGAGGGTGAAATAAGTCATGCGGACGAAGTCGCGGGTTGTTCGCTAGTTCTAGATATTTAAGCACACAATAACACATTTAAATTATACTATAATAATCTCACTGCAAATATTAATTTTGAAGTGAAAACTTCTTTAGCGGCGTTGGGTAAAAAATGTTAAACTCGCGTCAGGACACGTGACCCTGATCGAAAATTTTAAGCGGCGTTGTGCACTTGTTTTGCTCGCGTCAGGACACGTGACCCTGATCAAAAATATTCGCTAAATAATGCAAAATTATTCCCTAACCATTCCAAAATATCAAAAATGCACAACGTTAATATTCAAGTTTTCACTTCTGCCGGCACTCCCGGAGTGCAACCCGTCCTTTTTTTTTTCATAGAACAATGTATGAAAAGCTCATAAATGTTGGTTGTGGATCACGTCCTAAGCCTCATACATAATATTATATAACTTGCTACGTTTTACGACACTAGTTAGCCATTATCTGCCTCAAGTGATTATGGGACTCATAAATTATTCCTCATAAAAATAACTAAGAAAAACTTTACTGCGTTGTTAAGTCTTTAGAAAAAAATATTGCTCATCGTCCCGGATTAAAGTTGTGATAGAGATGATTTGTTGTTACGCGATTATTATAGATGAATAGATTTGATTTCTGGCTGATGCAATTTGTATAAAGCATCTATGATTATAGCTTTTTTCAAATCGCATCAATCGCATCGCATCATATCTATCTCTATTATAATGAAGCTATTGTTAGAAATGTAATCGGAACGCCATTGTTTGATGTCACTTTTTACGTATATTGTTGTCTTTCTCTTGCTTCGTTCGAAAAGCTGTTAACGATTGTACTCTGTTGCGGCTTAATAAATCTCTTAAATTTAAATCAATATTGTCTAATTTACACCAAATCCATCAGCTATTGAAAGTGAGGTCTGGCAACTAATACAATCAAGATAGGCATGGAAGATCAAATAGCAGTCACTCCCAAAATACGTGCTGTCGACTGCAACAACATTGGAAATATGAATTTAAAAATAAATCAAAAAGCATTTAATATATAATAATAGTTGTCAAAAATCCTGAACATGCGCAAAACACGATACTAAGGTGTCTTTTATGGGGGAACCGTAGTCCGCGCCATTTTCTGCACAAGGCGTATTTTTTTGTAAAAAATAAAAAAAAATGCTATCTCACTCAAGGAATTTCGCCTATATCGTACAACAACCAGATACAACCAGACCAGCTAACCAGAGCAGCTTGTTTAACAACTATTACAACTTTACTAATGATTAAAATGGCTATACAAACGAAAAGGTTAGGTACCTATTCGAAAAATAATTGGCGATTGAACACAAATGGTACTCTGTATCGTACAAAAAATAAAGATCAATTTTGCGGACCAGTGTTCTTAATCCTTACCATTGCCAATAATAAGCCTGATTGGCTTCAAATAAATAACCTGTAATACCCATTTTCTTTCCCCATAATCGTACAATCTGAAGCTCGAAATTGTGCGAAAAGAAATATAAAAATAAAATAGTAGAGAAAGGTAGAATGTGATTATTTTGATATTTGGAACATAAAATATAGAACAGGATATAATAATAGCCCTTTACAAATGTTGCTTGAAGTTAAGACACACCTTAACGTTATGACATGTATGCTTAAGGACATGCTAATCAGTATTTAATTTTATACAACGTTTATAAGTAAACAGTCTCTTAGCTTTTTGTTCAAATTTATTTTAAAATCCACTATTCGGTTTGTTTTGTACAGTTAAAAAGAACATATTCAGCTTCCACCAGTTAAAACTATATAATAATCCTATTTCCTGTTGTTCACGTTTTAGAAACGAAATTATATTTTATTTCGTGAAAAATAAACTTTAAAATGGCTTTGTGCTTTAGTAGCAAGCTTGAAACGGATGTCATAGCTCAGGCAGACATCTCTTTTAAACTTTTCGTGATAAAAATAAACCCATGTTCCCCCCGAAAAGTTACCAGCTTTGTTAACATAATTGTTTATTAAGCCCTTTAAAATTGTAAGTTAATTAAATGATCTGCCATTCAACGTGGCAATGCTGTCAGCCTTTGGGCTTGTAACACGTTGACAGTGATATGGAAGATAATTGTTCTAAAAGTATATTTAAAGTCTTTTAATGAAATCTGAGGACGAAGTAAATAAGAACCTGACGTGTAGTTACATGGTTAGACGAAGAACCTAATCAACACGTCTTTTAGCGGGATCCTCACAATACCCGTCAAATTTTTTGTATAAAGTTATTCTGATAACCCTTTCATGTCTAATTATAATCTATCAAAGGATATTAAATTATATTAAGCCAAAATCAATATGAAAACCTTCACATTATAAATAAGCCTTAATTCTCAGCGTATAATACCCAGCAATCTCATAATAAAAGGGACCGATTTTCGGGTAACTGGCAAATAAAAATATAAATGTGTATTATGGACATGGGACGATCTCTATAAATCCTAAAACCATAACATAAAATGAAACGCGATTTCTGGGTGACGGCCGAAATAATAAAAGGTTGAATCTTTTGTGTTTTCCTTTCCTTTGATGTTTCATTTAATTTTCCGTTCAAAATAACCTCAACCAGCGAGGCTTGCATATTGCAACGGCTTCACAAAGTCGTTAATGCTTTGTATGAACAAAAATTTGTAGCCGTTTGCTGTGAAAAAAATATTTAAATACAACTTCGCTTGTTCGGTTTATTTGTGCTTTTTGTGTACAATTGTAAATTTTCGGTTTAAAAATATGATTCTTTCCGTTGAACAAAATAGCTTTTGTTTATAACAGTTATTGCGGACTTGCGGACACATAATATCACTTTTCACATATATTTTCTATAAGAATGGAGCTGTAAGGAAGTCTATTGTTCGGCGGGTAAGTTTCCGACGCGAGTACTTTATTCAGATTGCGATCTGAATTTTAAATTAAACGGATGTCGGCTGTTACTTGCATTTACATTTTTGCTGAAGAGTTATTCATTTAATAAAATAAATAGGTTTAAAAGGATTACTATATTACTAAAAAGTCGTTGTAAAAACACGATGCTGAGTTTATAGATCTAATAAATAATTAATAATATTCAATATCATTTAATTTTTAGCAGACTTACAAAGTTATGTGAAATGTATGTAAGATTGTTTTCTAAATAGAACATCTGCTTAGCCTTTTCCCAACTATGTTGGGGTCGGCTTCCAGTCGAACCGGATGCAGCTGAATATCAGTATTTTACATGGAGCGACTGCCTATCAAACCTCCACAACCCAGTAATGGGTAATACGATACTCTTGGTAAGACTGGTTGTCAGACTTTCGAGCTTCTGACTAACAGTAACGACAGTCAAAGATCTACAAATGACAGCCGGGGCCAACGGCTTTACGTGCTTTCCGAGGCACGGAGGAAACTCGCTATAGTAAATGGTCACCCATCCACAGACCAACCTCGGCAAGCGTGGCTTAACCCGGAAGATCGGTCTATGCGGCTGTAATTATTTAGCCACGAGCTCCTCGAGTTTTCCACGAGTTTTCTAAATAGAACATGACTGTAAAATGCACAAAATGGACAAAATGTCTTTAGAAGCCAGTGAAATGAGAAACAGTCATGCATTTATATCAAAGCATTTATGTATTCACACCGAGAACGGGACACCAATGGTATACGTAATAACTTGACATTCAGATCAAAACATATCTATCATGATATCAACTACTAGCGAACTATTCGTGATTTCGTCCGCGTGGCTTATTTCACCCGCGTTAAGTTACGTCTTGGGTTACTACTCCAGTCCTATGGCTCGAAGCGTGATGTTATATAGCCTTCCTCAAAAAATGGACTATCCAACACAAAAATATTTTTTCAATTCGAACCAGTAGTTCCTGAGATTTGCTAGTTCAACCAAACAAACAAACACTTCAGCTTTACAATATTATATAATAATACTAGCTGTTCCCCGCGGTTTCACCCTCGCTGCTCAGCACCTGTTGGTCGTAGCGTGATGTTACATAGCCTATAGCCTTCCTCAAGAAATGGACTATCCAACACTAAAAGAATTTTCCAATTCCAACCAGTAGTCCCTGAGATTAGCGCGTTCAAACAAACAAACTCTTTAGCTTTATAATATTAGTATAGATAAGTAAGATATGAAATAAACAGAGAACCTCGTTAAAATTAACAAAATATCGGAAGGCAACTCCAGAGCACAAGAGCTAATTACTTTTAGACAACTTCATCCATTTTATCCGGGCTACATAAACTCCTTATGAAAAAACTTATTCAATGAGGCTTGGCTGTCGTCGACCAACCAACTAACTTGCCTTTTGCTTATATGAATATTTATATCACGTTATCTACATATCATTTTGAAGTTTTGCTCTGAACGTTAGAAAACTTATGAATTATTTATGAAACACTTTCTTCACCTCTTTTCATATGCTCTTTGCTCCGGTTTCGTATAACATTTTAACTAAGTAAGTATTCGTAATTACTCACGTTTTAGCTGTCTTGTTTGTTTGTAAGTTAAAAGCCGAGCTAGATTAAATTTTTCGTTTCCAAATTTTTCGCTTTGTTACAAAAAGTAAAGCTTTGGTTTTTAATAAGGAAGAATGCGCGAACTTTATTTGCCTATTTGAAAAATTAGGTTAAAAATGCTTGTAATTACATTACTTTTTCCTAACAAAGGAGAATTTAATTGAAATAAAGACCGAAGCCACAAATCCAAACTAATTATTCGGAATATTAGATAGGTAAATAAATCATTGGATAGAGTCATTACATAGCTTGCAATTGTCAAATTACAGAGCATACAAATTAATCATACAGATTTAACGTGATGCGATAATAAGATAATTAATGGGTCTATTCTTCAAAATCAATGTGAATGCCTGAACACATGAAACACGCGCGCGCGGTGCATGCAAATGTAATTTGGTGTGGCGTGTAGTTTACGTGGCAACGTGCTGATAAGGCACATAATAGCATACGAGACGAACACACCGGTACTGATGACATGTCGTATCTCGTTAGGTTGGTACTTGTCACTTGGTACTATAATCATAAATATACTTAAGGCCCTGGCCCCGGCCGCAGAGCTTTCTGGTCTTGGGTTTGATTCCCAGGTCAAGTAAAGTGTTATAGGGTTTTTCTATGAAATTCTCAGTAGCAGTTAAGATTTGTGTCGGTTAATGGCAATAGGCTCGAGATGAGACCTAAACATTAAACTTTGGCAGAGAAATGTGGGTGTACATTGGTACACCTCTGTCTAACCCTTCCGGTAATATAAGCGTGATGGTATGTTATTTCCACCCCAATTATACTCGCGACTTGTTCTTCGTGTCGCTGGCACGCCAGTCTAATAGATTTGGGTGGCCCAAGACATTGGCACCTTCACGGCATCGTTGGTGGCAGCACATAGGGCACTTTAGCTGCATTTTTTAGGGCACAAAGGGCAAGTTAGGAGGTGAAGCACTGTTTGTGACTAGGAATCATAACTAACATAATATTTTAAATACGAAAATAAGTTTGTTTGTTTGTTATCTTTTCACGCCTAATCCACTGAACCAATCAGCCTTAAATTTTGCATATACGTTGTCGGGTATACAGCAACACGCTGTACCGGAGGAAAGCCACAAAAACTTCCTTATAGTAATAGATACGCGCCACGTGCCTTCGAAGAATGATTGAATTTTAAATATAACCTTCCGCGAACGAAGTCGCGGGCTGAAGCTAATGGTTTATGCTTGCAACTTAAATATATATACTAGCGATAAACTTTTATAATTATTATGTTAATTATTTCTATCAATAACTCAAACTAACCTAACTAATCTGAGGCAATAGATATCTAGTAATTAGTCACGCAGTGTAGGTATTTGTGATTACATGACTAATAAGCATTGCAGTTAAATTCCTCTGTTTACATTATAACGGTCATCTGCCAATGATCTTATACAGGTTTATTTATGTAACTGTACGTATACATAGTGTAATATTAACAAATAAGATAATGTTGAAATGAAAATGTGTTGTTTTTATTGTCGTTCTACTGTTCTTATTACAGCTATCGACGTTGTGCCATTTTCTTCAACATCGCTTAGACGTCATCGTTTACTGAATTTATTTATTTATTTATTTATAGTTAAGACGTCTTGATAAAAGAAAGATAATCATCATCGTCTGCCTAGCCTCTCCATTCTTAAACATTGCGTACGAAATGATTTTCATTTTCTTCGTCACATACTACGATAAACGCACAAAAATCTCATAAAATTGATCGAACCACAGATCACTGAAACAACGATCTGTGACGACAGTCGATTTCCACACAACCTCTCAATCGCCTTCAGAATCAGAAACATTTCCAATGTATATCAGTCCTTCTGCATCTAAATAAGTATCAAGAATTGGAAAAAAAGGAAATGTAGAAATGGATTTAAAGGCGCTCCCTCACCAGGAACATTTGCCAGTAATGTAACAGTTCAGACTTGAGCTCAAATCGAATCTTGGATCGTTTCATTACTGTGGAATGATGCTAGTCAGTCACTGAGGCAGTATTTATCGTAACGTAATGCTAAAAATTTAATCTTAAATGGTTTATTTTACAGGTGAATGCACGGACGCGAGAACGGCCTGAAAATTGTAGTAACCTGTAGAGTTAACCATGTACCTCATTAGCCTAATGATCCTAAGCACCCCAGACGTCATAGGTTGGATTCCCAGGTCGAGCAAAGTGTTATTGGGTTTTTCTATCAAATTCTTAGTAGCAGCTCGGAGTTAGGATTTGTGTCCGGTTAATGGCAATAGGCTCTAATGAGATCTAAACATACCGGCGAACAGTGGGTGTACATTGGTACATCTCCGCCTAACCCTACAGAGAAAACAAGCGTGATGGTATGTATGGTTTTACCAATGATACTGTTATCAACACAGCGTTTGTATCCTGTGTACATATGTATACATATACACTGATAAATAGGCCGTGATACGACTAGTCATCCGCTGTAGGTACACAATACCACAACCGTACTTGTGGAAATTCTGCTCGCTTCCCCTATAAGCTCCCTTGTTTAAAGTTCTGACGCCGCCGGTCGCTCTGTTTCCTGTGTGGTTTGGGACATTATTTCCCTAACTAGCTTTGATTTTGGATGGTATTTTTTTTAAAGAAATAGGCCACGTTACAAATTCCTGCAAATCATACGCCATTATTATAAGGTAAGAAAAATATAAATAATAAGATGAATTTTAAAAGATTTCATTTCCTTTATGCCTATTAATAATGACTGAATTTAACGGTCGAAACATGAACGCCACAGAATGGCGCTACGCTTTTTTTCTTTTTAACCCCCAACTCAAAAAGAGGGGTGTTAACTTCTTTCTTTACTCCGTGGGTGTTAACTATATGTTTGACGCCGCGAGTTGTTCGAAAGAGATACCGCGCCCCCGAAACGCAAAGGGCACATGAAGGAACATAGATGGGTTTTAGTCAGTAAAAGTCTGACACTCCCTCACGTTCCGCCCAGGGCGGGGGAAGTTATTTGATGATTTCCCATCTATAAAAAAAAACTATATGTTTGACGTGTCTGTGTGCCTGTCTGTGCCACCGTAGCTCTTAAATAGGTGAACTGATTTGAATGTGCTATTTTCCATGTGAAAGCAGGTTATCAACTCTTTTGTTAGCTACGATAGGGTTCTTTATTCTTCTGTCGGGGGTTATTTGAAGTTTTTAATTTTATCTTACCGATGATTCATTCATGTATGTATATTCCCACTACCTGGGCCCAGTAGACCCTAGGCCTTGGTCAGAGGCGCTATCCAGATCGTCAAGGGTGCAGGTGAGCGGGCAATTGGGACACTCCAGCATAAGGGACTGTCAGATAAGGAGCTCCACAATCGCACTTGGTGCCAGGCAGGTCTATAATGCCCTAGTTCGCCAGCTAGATTATGTTTACAGCGCAACGCTTATTCTGTTGAGTTAGATTTTTTTTAATACGGCTTCAAGTACCACTTTGAAATGTTAGTTCCTAAACGATTCTTCTGGTTGTCTGTCTGTTCTCATTCATGTGCATAGTGTTTGGAGTACATTTGGTGGTACTATATTTATTTCTAATCTGTCCATTGACATACAAAAAAACAGTTATTGTAGATTTACCAATGAATCTTCCACACCCGTGTCTTCATAACCGTACTAAAATAGTCTCGTCAAAAACTAAATAGTACTAGAACTGATTGAAAGATTGTCCATCATTGTCACGGAGTGTGTATTGTACATCCTTGAGATTACGCAATCAATATCCTGTCGTACTAGAAAATGGAGTCGCAAGCAATATGAATGCGCTATTGAGTTTTGCTCTTTTTAGTATATAAAATCATAATAATAATACCAGCCTATTATTTATTTATTTATCAACTTAGGGACAACAAACAGCAATATCGTCTCAATACAGGACAAAGGCCTGTAAAAGGACAAAGGACCACCGGTAGCTTGGACCCTGTTCCCGATGCCGGTGGGCTACTATTTTTTATATTTTTAAATGTTTTTATTTTTTATATTAATATTTAAAAATGTATTTAATATGTCTTAAAATAAATAAATGGAATAATACCAGCCTATTATTTATTTATTTATCAACTTAGGGACAACAAACAGCAATATCGTCCCAATACAGGACAAAGGCCTCTTCTCATGTAGAGAAAACACGATTGATCACCATGCTTCAATAAAAACGAACTCGATTTTTTTTTATTTCTTTTTATGCGTGTACAACGGAGGTGTGAGCCTGGATTACATTTGCAATACTTAATCACCTCGTGTTCGCGGTCTCCATTAAGAAAATAAAAATACCAGTGTATTTTTACTTTTTCTTTCCACGTCCATGCTGTAATTGTTTCATTATTCCGATTTATACCGGCCAACTGGTCGTTTCGGAAATCAATGGGGGAGGCCTATGTCCAGCAGTGGACGTCCTACGGCTGATATGATGATGATTGCGATAAACACAATAAAGGTGCAATAAGTCTATTCAAATGTTTATGGTGTTTGTAGTACCTATTTATCCAATAAAGAAACAAGCGAGCTAACTAATAAAAATCTATCTGCATTAGTACAGTATTAGTACCTACGTACTGTATACTATGTAGTTCTTTTCCCTTTGAGATTACACTGCAAAAAAAAAACATTTCTAGTAAGTCGTCAAAGAGATTTGCATTCCGTAGTCACACTATTCATGTCATGCATATAGGTAGTAGAGATATAAAGAGTATAGAAAACTTTCATTTCTTAGATTGTTTTTAAAGAAATGAACTGCAAATTTTCATTTCTCAATAAGTCTCGTTCTTATGTAAAAGTACTTTCATTATATCATTTCTTAGTTTAGGTGGTCGAGATTAATACAAAAAAAAACTTATTGTTTCTAGCTCTTATGATAGACTAATCAAAATCATTTAACAATAAATAACAGAAGAAAGTACGTAAACGTTTCTTGATGAGTACCAATGTTAGGTACTCAACGAGTCAGTAATTGCTCGATTTTGAATATTTTTACTCGATACCTTATCTGTTCTCATCTCACGTATTCTAAGCCCGTTTGATCACTTCTCTTTTTGTATTGTATGATTTTTCTGATAAATTTTCCTAAGCTATTCGTTTGAGTTATTTCTAACAATAATTATTTGTATTGAATTTTGAGCGGGCATCGACAAACGCTCCGGGGTCTTGGGATTTTGGGAAACCGCGACGATTTACACCCAAATTCACTCGGTCATGCGTACATTGTAATTGCTTGGAAATAATCGAAATGTATCGATGAATCCACATAACAAAGGATATTGTTGTTCATATTCGTTTATATAGCGGCTTTTGTTCAAAGGTCTTCATTACATTAAACCTTTTCTTATTTATTGATGCCTTTATCTGTTATTCGACACCTAAATCTAACCTCAGCATAAATAAATTATTTGTCCAGCAAATTAAGCTTTCACAAACTGACGGTTTTATTTTAAAAACTGTCCGTTTCAAATTGAATTATAAAAACAAATATGGGGAAACGAGAAAAGGCTAAAGTGGAGGACGGTTATAAAATGTCAATATCGATTGTCACTCACGACCCAACTCGTCCCATTTTTCGATTCCTCGCTTCATTGGCGGATGCGTTAAGATAGCCCTTCTGATCCAAAACATTACCTCCGGAGCTACTTATGGCATCTAAATAAGGACAGTCTTAACGTGTGGGTAGTTGTTGTTTGGCCTTGTTTCCAGGGAAGTAGGTAGCAATATCCTCAATAAGTACGTACTAAATCAAAATAGTATAAGTACACTCTCATTCTTAAATTAGCCTCGCTATTATGATATTTACGAAGGTAAGGAAAAATTTAATAAAAACGCGTTCCTTTGAATTCCGCTTTTGTTGTTGTTCTACAAAGAAGAAAGCTATGGAATCCTTATTAAACACTATTGACTAGCAAAAGGCAGAAACCGGCGATATATTGGAAAATAGTTTATATAGCTATTTATAGCTACAATAACTTAATTCCACGTAAAGTATGTACTCTCTTTAACTTTGATCACAATTTTTTTAAATACGTTCGCTTTTAGTCAAAAAATAATCTGAAATTTTTACTTTGTAGGTATTACGTACAATGACTTTCATAAACGAGGTCAGAAAGCTTCAACCTTCCTGTTTTTAAACCTTTCCAATGTTATCACTTTCGCCACGTCCCTTGGTTTCACCCCTGCCTAACGCTAAGCGGCACAATATTTCCTGTTGTCATGTTACCTTTCTATGAACAGACAGTTTTTAATCCGAGCCTTCCATTTTCCAAGTTTCTGGAGTATTTTCACAAAGATTTAAAACATAATTAGGTGATTAGGCACTTTGGCTCCTCAACAACAGCTGTTCGTAACATATCTGAACACTCCAATTAATTACGTTAATCGATTATGTATGAAAATGGTTCATAAAATCGGTATGGTGCCACACACAGTCATAAAGTTGCTGGAAGTACGAACAAACTTAATGACCGACGCCTTTATTAGTTTTATTGTTGCAAGCCGGTGATAAAACTAACAGGATTGTGTTAAATAGATCTCGTGGCTTCGGCCGGATTTGTATTAGGTTCAAGATTACTAATTAATAATATTTTTTGGTAACTGTAGTATTAGGTACACATACTACAGAAATTGATAAAAAGACATTAAGTACCTATTCATTCAAGTAAAAATACAAACATATTAGGTACTTTTTATTTTATTACTATGTGTGTGCAATGACATTTTTTTTCTTTAGAATAGAGTTTGCAAGCCCTGCCGCTTACATACTCTTTTGTCAACTGCCTAGATAAGAAAGAAAATTTAGAAAAAAAATCCATTTTATTCAACACAAAATTTTTGCTTATAGAAATCGATCCTCTTTTGTTTGTATTAGGTATTCAAATTCTTCTTTGTTGATCCCCTTCGTATACTGATCCAGGTTTTAGAGAAAGCCGAATATTGTTTGTCATGTTGTTCAGTTTGTATTGGTAACACGGGGTTACTGTACCGAAGCCTGTGTTGTCCGGAGTACTTCGTACTAACTGGAAACTTACACTTAAGTATCTAAATTGTGGGTAAGTGCTTGCTAGACTTTACTAAACTATTTGTTTGGGAACATGAGACTAATAACCCAATCTAGTTTCCCATGGGTCGTTTTTCATTATTACCCGACAACGACAGAAGGAGGGTTATGTTTATAAAGTATATGTATGAATATTTCGGGAATTTAGATTTTTAAATCTATTCTTTTTTTTCGTCGTCAATGCTGTTACTAGGTACAAACTATTATATTGCTGTATATGTTGTATTGCTTATGTAGTCATGAATATTTTTTTCAGAAAACACTAAAAGAACATTGTGGAAGTCTCAGTAGCAGCTCGGAGTTAGGATTTGTGCCCGGTTAATGACAATAGACTCGCCTTCTATTACATGGGAACTGTAGGTGTACATTACCATTAGTACTCCTCTGCCTAACCCATCGGGGAATACAGGTGTGATGGTATGATGATGATGAATGAACATTGTAGTTACCGACGTCATTACTTTAACGTGTCAGAAGGGTATTTTCTTTGTAGAAAACAGAGTGAAAATATAATCCCACTTGACCTCAACAATAGCAAAAACTTGAAGAAAATAACAAAAATGAACTGTCAAGTTTTCTTCTTCGCATCTCGACAATGAAAACAAATAACACGCCGATGGAGCGCGAATTCCAAGGTGGCTGACAAATGTAAATTTATGGAGATTGCCTCCCCTGCCTTTTATTTTCAGGTGTACAGAATTCACGACTTAAATTCCAATTTTCATCTAAATTAACGGTGTCAAGTTTAACTGTGTGTGATTCAAGACTAAGTGAATGTTGACAGGAGAATTACGTTTCCGATTTCTTTAATTTATCTCGACTTTATTGTGACATTTTTAATTAGATAAGCGCGCAATTTGATACTTATGTTCCTAATACCTAGGTGCTGTAGAGGCTGGCTTGTCGTACCAACCTCCGCGGAGTTTTAATTAACTTAGTTTGAATAAAAAATAATAATATGAGACAAACTTAATTTAAATATAGAAGAGTAACGTTAGTTAGCTGCGAGGGCCCCGTCTTGTTTAATAAAAAACTTACTTCAATATTATTAATCTAATAATTATCTACTTGCGTGTTTTAATTTATGTAGATTTTAGTATCCCTATTTACATATGTACACGTCTTCAACCCTGGGCGGTGCGGAAGGGAGTGTCAGACTCTTACTGACAAAAATTAACCTTCCGTGTTCCTCCCAATGTCCCTTTGGTTCCAGGGCTGCGGTGACTCTTTTGAACAAATTCCGGAACCCTGACAGTAGAATGATAAGTGTGAAATGAAAAATACTGTTCTGATCAGCATTACTATCCAGTGACAAAACCTTTTATACAAATGATGCAATTTGTATAATTATCGTGTTTATTTCAATAAAATGTTCTCTGAATTTTAACGGATGTGCCCACATAAAGTAAAACATTAGTTAATTAATTAATATGAGCCTTTATGCTTCAATAAACTGGAATAACTAGCATACATTTTAAAATCGCTCATCATTTTATATAGCTCGTGGTCGCAAGTGCGACTGCTGTGCAAGGGGTCCCGGGTTCGATTCCCAGGTCGAGCAAAAAGTGTTATTGGGTTTTCTATGAAATTCTCAGTAGCAGCTCGGAGTTTGGATTTGTGCCCGGTTAATGGCAATAGGCTCGCCCCCTATTACATGGGACCTAAATATACCGGCGAACTGTGGGTGTACATTGGTACACCTCTGCCTAACCCTGGTACATTTTAAAACAATGTACCAATGAATATTAAAACAGAAACAAATCGTGATAAACAATATCCATCCTCCGCGATCCGTGTTGAAAATCAACTATCCAGATGCAATATATATGGAGGAAGACGATCAAGATTTATTACGTAGAGCTGCAAATATATTATGGATCATGTATCGCGACTGCAGGATAGGCCGCGCGTGATTAAATTGTCAATCCAGCATTCAATAGAACAGCATCTTAACCAAAATAAATCATGTTTGAAAAACGAAACTGCCTCGTTAGCCTAGTGGCTCTAAGCACGACTGCTACGCTAGAGGTCCTGGGCATGATTCCCAGGTCGAGCAAAAAGTGTTATTGGGTTTTTCTATGAAATTCTCAGTAGCAGCTCGGAGTTTGGCTTTGTGCCCGGTTAATGGCAATATGCTTGCCCCTATTACATGGGACCTAAATATACCGGCGAACTGTGGGTGTACATTGGTACACCTCTGCCTAACTCTTCGGGGAATACAGGCGTGATGGTTTTTTGCAAAAAAGAAGAGTTAGAAAGCCAGTTTTGGTAAAATACGTCACGTCACGTCATGTCACGTCAATGGGTAACAAAACACCATTGTCACAACAATTGGTATAGCATTGGCATGTCGTATGGCACTTATTTTCAAGTAATAGAACTACAAAGCAGTGTTAATTGGCTTATTGTAAAGACGGTAAGTGCCGTGTTGACGTCTGAAAGGAGTGAGGTGAATGTTGGTTTGACAAGGGTTCAGAAAATAGTTTTATGGATTATATGCACAGTGTTGATTGAATACCGAAGCAAATAAAAAGGAGAATTTGCTTTAAACTTGTGCGCAGACGTACAAAAGATATTAATGTGTTAATTGTAAAAGTTATTGTAAATAGAACATGTAAAATAATGTTTTTGGTTTTATTTTTAATATTAATATACTCAAAAAAACTTACCCGCAATAAACAAGGCACTTAATAATAAGACAAACATTTCTGATAATAAACAAACGTTAACTCCCAGCGAATGTCAACTTGAAAAAACTTAAACTAAGCAATTGATTTAACTCAAATAACTTTTTATTGTACTAAAATAAATTTTATACGTATTTTAAAAGTTGAAGAGAACTTTAAAAGATTTCCGATAATCAGTTACGTGTTCACGAGTAACCGCGTACGTTCCCAACGGGATCTCGCGCCAAACTGAACACAGAACGGGAGTCTTTGGTCCTCGGTAGTTAGAGGAATCCTTTACAACAGGGGTTTCCAACCTTTTTCAGTCCGGCACACTTACAAGTTTAGAAATTTGTCATAGCGCCCTGGGGTCTGTCAGACTCTTACTGACTAAAAACAACTAGCCGCGTACTGATTTTTTTAAAGATTTCTTGTATTTTTTATTTTTTTTTATTTTTTTGATGTCCAGAGCCGTGCTTCGCGGCGCCCCTGTCTACTTTCTACGGCGCCCAGGTTGGGAGCCTCTGCTATACACAGTTGCTAACATCCACGGGTCATAGGGGCTGTACACACCGCGATAACAGCAAAGCTTTTTGTTATATATGTACATCATTATGAGAGGCTTTGCGGAATAAATTTTAATGCCGCAGGTATCTATGTCTACTGATGGACGTGTTATTTATACTGGCAATGAAACTCGTTAAACATGCAAAAAATGTACAAAACAGATTTTGTTTTTGTTTTAGTGGAATCCCGATGATAAGATAATAAAGTTTACGTAATGGGTATTTCTCATATTTGGAGCAAATCCGACGACAAAAAAAAATTGAATTTTATTTTTTTGATTCTCATGAAAATCTACGAGATTAATATTTATTTATTTATCACAAACACAACTATCATTACAGGCAATAATCCTAATATAAACTGCTATGTATAAATCACGTCAGACATGTAATGAAATTACACTGATACACTCAAACATGGTAAATTAAATTAAACAAAAATTAAATCTAAACTTATTTTATTCGAACGAAAAAAAGCGAGTAAATTTAACTAAACAAACTGTTTTGTGCGGAATTATGAGGAATATGGTTGTATTAGTCCACGTATACGAAGGTCATCTAAGCACTGTCAAGTATCTTGAAACACTGGGCCTCTTAAGAAATGAATTAAATGATTTACCCGTGGAAGAGCGTTTTTGTCGTTCGAATAATAGCATACACAACCCTTAGTCATTCCAGCGTTACTTAGGCCTCCCTCAGCGACGACACCCATCTTCCCGGATCTGATGACAACCGTCTTTCAGAATCCGATGACTCCCATTTCTCAGGATCCGATGACAACCGTCTTTCAGAATCCGACGACCCCCATTTTCCAGGATCCACTGCGTGACGACACTGGCCCCTCAGTTTTACAGATTTATTGCCTATCTGCGATTCCTGTTATGGAGCGTATCGAGGTGTTGCGCATACGTTCGCGCTTTGGCAAAACCTTGAGTTTAGACTTCTGCGATTTTGTCGGGTGCCATGTTTGAGCTGAATGCACATGTCAATTAATTTGCGCGTCGGAGTTAGAGGAAGGTTTTCCTTAATCAGCGACTTTATGGACTACTAGCTCATCTAGATGTTCTTGATAGGGCGATCGATTTTCTTTATCTGGTACATATTATATACTACTTAACACACTTAGTATACAATTATCTAGCTTATAAACGAGGTAATTTTTCATCAAGTAGGATATTTAATGCGTAGCACATTTTGTTATCACTGTTTGTATGTAAACATTATAAAATTGAGTTGTTTAATTCCATTTTTCGGTAGTGTTGCAGTTTATTTTTTTTAAAGTAATGTTTTGGGGTGTTATTTTTTTTAATTTGTTTTTTTTTTATAATTTGATAATGATTTTCACAACTATTCTGAAACGTTTTGATCATGTTCATGGTGTCGAATACTTCATAAACTTTTATTGGATATTAGAATAGTTAACCAGCTTTGATATTTGATACAATTATACCTACCTACTGTAGGTAGTTCGTGGTATTGGCTAATTTTAATATCTCTTAATAAGGTCAATTATTATTAATTACACGTGCCGATTACAATCTCTATTAATAACTTAATTTTAAAGTGCAAAAGGGCGGTTGTTTGTTATTTAATCACGCATAAACGTATAAAGGAATTTATGCATTTACACTAGCGGACCCAACATACTTCTTTCCTCCTCATCATTTGCTTAGCCTTTTTCCCAACTACGTTGGGGTCGGCTTCCAGTCTAATCGGATGTAGATGAATACCAGTATTTTACATGGAGCGACTGCCTGTCTGGCCTCCACAACCCAGTTACTGGGCAATACGATACCTCTTGGTTAGACTGGTTGTCAGACTTCTTGGCTTCTGACTATCTGTAACGACTGTCAAAGATATACGAGTGACAGCTGGGACCAACGGCTTTACGTGCTCTCCGAGGCACGGGGGTGTCACACCACCAGCTTCCAGACTCCGGACTATTACCGAGAAAATTTCAAATGGAAAAAACCCAATAACACTTTTTGTCCGATCTGGGAATTGAACCCAGGACCCCACGCTCACCAGTCGCGCTTGCGACCACGAGACCAACGGGGCAGTCATACGGGGAAGTGTGCTGTCACCTACCGGGTCCAATTGTGACTCTAAACCACTCAGGGATCTACTCAAATACACAAAATTGGTCCCGCCGTTCGAGAGGAGTTTGGTGACATGCACACATACAAAAATTCAATATCTACATAAGATTCATCAAAAAGTTAAATATAAAAGATAAGAATTACATTAGATTAAGATAAGAAAACTTTCATCCAGGTGGGTATTAAGTTTATTTTTCAGCAGGCAAATGAAACCGCAGGAAAAAGCTTGTATTTGATAAGTAATATTTATAAAAGTACATAATATTTTACCTCACCGGAGATGAATTTCGCTTTTTTCTTTATTACAATACGAGAAAGATAAATGTTAGTTTATTATTTTCAATGTAGTAAGTTAGAAAGCAAATCTTTGCGATTTTGGTATTATTTCTTCTGAGAAATCGGTGAACCGCCATAATGGGCATTGACATAGGTACCTTAGTTTCGTAATGAAAGTAAAAATGGTATCTCCTCGAAACATTGGTAGGGACAATTTTCTAGCCGAAATTGGGTCGAGTTGATTGAAGCAAAATCATTTGGTTGACCTGTTTTTTAGATTAAATCTTCTTAAAATAGTTTCTCCAAATAGATATGTTTAAAGATGTATAAAACCAAAACGAATAGGAGACAAAAAAATACTGTAAATGAGTTCAACATGTAATTAATATTTTTTAATTCTAATTGTATATTCATTTATTTGTTTTATGATAGCATCCTTTGTTTGCGATATTGTAGCAATACTAGTCTATAACAGAGACAAGTCTTGAAACAAACAGGAAAAATGTGACACAATTTTTCTACAAAACGTTTTCTTTTACATTTTTCCTTAAAATTTTGACTTTACCTAGAATTCGAAACTTAATAATTTAAAGTTACCTTCTTTTTCAAATTACAAGTTGATATTTATTACAACATCAAATTGGCGATCAAATTACTCATAAGAACAGCTTTGTTTAAAACTAATAGCCAAACAAAAGAAGCGTCGTATCGTGTTTAAGAAAAACAATGTTCTAATGAAATATTTCGTTATTTTCTGGGTCGTCGTACAACAAGGCTGATATATCGTGTCTGGGAACACTTCCATTCCTTTGGAGTTTATTACCTTGATGATACAACACGACATTAGGAAAGTGTTATTAATTTTTATGTTGTTTGGTGATGTTCTATAATCATCAAATTGATTGAGTCGGGACATTTAGCTAACACAATGGTAAAATTAAATAAATATGCAAGTGGTTGTGTTTATTTGAATATTAGGTTGTTATTGTATGTATTTTTGCCTATGTGTTTAACTTTAAGCGTATTCAATTACACCTAATGATTTAAAATTGTCAAAAGCGTGCGTGAGTGCCAAACAAAGTTTTAAATTTCACTAAAGCTAAAAAAAACTCTCGTTACTAGCTGTATCATTGTGTTTTTAGAATCAGTGATCCATCACTTAGTTCGCTGCCTGTCAGAAAACTTACTCAATCAGATCGACTCGAAATAACCAATTGGAAAAACAATGTGTGCAGAAATCGAGGGTGGCTTCTAGGTATTATATAACGTCAAATATACCTGAGTAAAAGTCTGGTAAATGTTCTGTAGGTATAGTCATATCGTGAAAACGATTTAAATCGAAGACGATATTATTGTATTGAGTTCAATAAATATTTTGAATATTATCATATCTACAAAAGATTCCTCCAAATACATGACAGATTTTATGACGGGATTTTTATTTTAATCGAATGAATAAAATGAATAAAAGTAGAATATGTTGTAGTAGTAGTAGTAGTCGAGCTCTTTGTAAAGAAGCTTGTCCGGGGAAGTACTACCACCATACTTATTTCTGCCGCAAAGCAGCGTTGCTGTGTTCCAGTTTGAAAGGTTTGGGTGCCGGTGTAATTACAGGCACATGAGACATTTCAACTTTGTCTCTGGGTTGGCAACACATTTGCAAGGCCTCTGGTATTAAAGCTGTCTATAGGCAGAGTTTACCACTTAAAAGCAGTTGGGCGTCCGTCGGCTTGTTTGCCATCCAACAACATTTAAAAAAAAATCGTTATAAATATAAACAAAAAAAAAAGAATGAGTATAATCTTATGTCAATTCGGGTTTTACACACTAAGTTAGTACCTAATGTTATGATACAAGTTCTATTTTTCGTCAACCATTCTCTTGCGTGGCCCGTTGCCAACGTTCAAATTCCTCGAAATGGTTTCTACGCTATCAAAACTAGTTCTCACACGTTATAGCTCTTATAGCAAATTTTTCATTTCACGGAGCAACTGACTTGTGGCCTTCCTTACACGAAGACTTTAAAATATTAAAGAAGATGCCAATATTTTGTCTATACTTCTTACGATTTCTACTGGTAACAATGAAAAAAACACAATGCTGCTACAGTGTAGTTTGTCATGACATTCTTAGTAGCAGCTTGGAGTTAGCATTTGTGCCCGTTTAGTGGCAATATCCTTGCCCCCTATTACATGGAACCTAAAATATATTGGCGAACTGTGTGTCTACACCTCTGCCTAAGCCTTCGGTATGTATGTATGTATGTACGTACATATGTGTCATACTGACTGACACATTACTCCCCGAAATATTACATTATGCTAAGGATGACCACAATAGAAGGCTTTTCGGCCAGAATTTCCGACATAAAACAGGCATATTATTTCTTGAGAGTATTCATAATTACATAAAAATATTATCCACACCAAAGCCTGCCGAGGAAGACCGCATCGTACCGACCACTCTCTCTAAAGGACCCCTTAACCTAATAAAATGGGCTCAAAGTAAGTTATGAAAGACTCTCCAAACATATTTTCTTTTTTTACTGAAAATTAAGTGACACTTAAGGACCCGGCTAACCCTTCTTATCAAATCAAATTTATGTTGTCGGATAACTTTCGAGTAATAACGTTACATGTATTGGTAATACCTATTTAATATGTGTTTTTTACTTATAGTTATTTTACATAATGTATAGGAGATTATTTCACATGGTTTCAGCTAGAGATTCCATTTGCATATATCATACATAATGTGCCTTTGATGGTGGAATTTGTGACATTGACTGATTACTTCTGGCGTTTGTATGCTACAGCTAAACTGATCTAGAGATTTCGACATAGACAAATATCTAACGTCGACAAGTAGCAGAGACTAGAAAACCTAGGTTAGTCGAAAAAGAACCGTTTGGAAAACTATTACAGCATACTTTCTCCTAATTCTATGACCGCAATAATAATAAAAACGTAGCATCAATAAAAATATTAATATGCCATTTAGAAATTTAATTCATACAGGCAATAACAGTAACGTAAATGGGTTTTGCTCGGGATTAATCTGTACGTGAGAAAGCGCCGGTCCACGGAGTTAATATTGCTCGAATTCATATAAATGGCAAATAGGTGGACCACACCTACGGCTATAGCATAAACCCGTTTGCCTAGTTTGTTTTCCTACTCTCTGTGTACAGCGAACATGTGTATTTATTGCGAAAAGATAAACGTCACCAAACTGACAATTTTATAAAAATCTTGATACTTTTATCGTCTTCTAGGCTAATAAAATATTCGGCAGTAAGTCTTAAGTACCTTGTTCAAGAGGCTTTTAAATTGGTATTTTAAAAGCATTTTTCTAAATCAAATTCATCCAATAGTTTGATGTAGTGTAATGAAAGCTGATACTTTCAAACGAAATTCCAACTGCTTTTTTTAGGATAAAATGTTTTCAAGGGTGTAAATATTGCAAAAGCCAAACCAAGCCCAAATAAAATAAGCAATATCAAAAGAGTTAGGTATCATAAAGTAGTCTTCAGCTAGCAAATCGTTTAAAAGGCATTGATAACCTCATTACTAAACATTAATATATTAAATTCGGTTTAAACTGAGCTTGTGAAAGCAAAGCTGTTATACTTACGTACATTTTCCATTTAGCACTTAAGTACCAAATCTTATTATCAGAAAACCGTCGGAGCAAAGACTTGGTCACACTGAGTCAATGCCATTAAATCTTGCAAACAGTAATTTTGGTGGCGACCACAACTTCGAACTAACTTACGTATGCCACTATGCATGAGCAAATGTATTAGTTATTATTTTACTGCCATTAGGTTACTTCAGACGCTGAGAAGGCCCAAATACTTCATAGGGTTATTTCAAATTTCTTGAGTTTTTGGCAGCGATTTAATAACACATACATTTGGATGAACAGCTCGACTATAATTAATTATGAAAACTAACTATTACTAACAATTTTTTGATAAATCAATTATTGATTCATACTTTGTAATAATTGGGTAGATGACACCATTAAATAATAATTCCAAAAACAACTTCAGAAAAAAAAGCAGTTTAATTTAGCCCCGAAAACACGATGAATTTTTAAATAACTATAAAATTCGATTTTTATTTGCTTTTAAATCAATAAATAGTTAGTGAATTGAGATGTCAATAAAGTGACGTCATATTTGAGTATTGTCATACAAAATCTATGGGGAATTGCGTTTTGACAGCTCATAAAAAGTACGTCAATTGATTAGTGGTGTCATCTACCCAATTCAAAAGCGCTGTGTCATAGAGGTAACGCGTTTCTCTTTCTTTTCTATCCATTATGACATTGAACGTACTTTAGTTGTTGTTAGTGTCTTAACAAAGCTTCTATTGAAGTTCAACATGCGTATCCGTTTGGTTCGATTCAGTGCTAAAATTATTATGAAAAGAATACCACTGTGAATTTTTTTGATGAATTTTGTGAAGCGTTCCTAATAATATCTTATTTATTTTAGGAATTCGCGGCATTGTGCGCTGACCGCAGCGTCCTCAACCCTCGAAAAGGTTCTCAAACTCAATGAAAACCTAAATATCTCGTACCCAAAATTAGGTGAATTGAGTATGACATCACTTGTAGGTCACAGGTAGGGATCACTAATTAAGTTTTTGCTTACAGTATGAACGAGAGTTTGTAAATATAAAGGCTGTAAATCAAGATTTTATAAAAGCAATTAGTAAATTTGCGTATCTAGCTTTATTTTTACCTTGGCCAATTAAAATAATAAGACTTATTTTTTGTAATTATCGAGTTCGTTGAGACAGCAATTTAAATAAAATAAAATACCTTTTGTGAATTATTAATTTTAGCATTTTAACAGTGTCGTAGAAGGTCATGTTAACAAAGATGCGCGAACGAACTCATTTTAATAAAATCTTGGTTCGATCTTGTAATAATCGATGTGTCATATCAGTCAAATTAAATTTTAATATTACGTACGTCGTACTTTTATTATCATAGGCATTACGCGGTGTCAGATGAAAAATAAGAGTTCTTTTACGAAGATGTAGCATCTACTTTCATTACAAGGTACCTACCTTATTTTTATTTTTAAATATCGTTGAATGGCAAACGACGTTCGGCCCACCTGATTTTAAGTGGTCACCACTGCCTTTAGAAATCTGCAATGCCAGAAGCCTTGCAAATGAGCATACCTATTTTAAACAGCTTCAATATGTAATGTGATGTCGACGCGCCTCAAATATTAAAGTTGCTCTTTCCCCCACATTTCACGCTAAATAGGTTACTATGCCGTCTGTTACCGACAGACTAGCCGTCGACCCGTCAATGCACGGAACTACGTTTAACTTAATAGAAACATGAATGAGAACTGTAACGAAACTCGTGGAAAATAACACCTGCAATTGTTAGCTTTGTTTTGACGGCTAGGTTTGTGTGAAAACTTCAGGAAAACTAATACAGAAAAATTGTAACCGACTGCCGAAATGTTTACATGTGATTTGTTTAGCTTTTGTTTTTAATCAGCCAATTACAATTTTGAAATAAGTTTGACAATTTGTGAGCTAATGTTCGTTTGGATTAGCCTTTCAGCAACCGGGTAAACGAGTTATATTTTATTTATACATCTGTATCTGTACAAATAAGTAAAATTAAAGTGTTTGTTTAATTTAAGTTATTTAATTTAATAAGGAGTAACTTAGGATACTCTTATTTAAGATTTTTTAACTAAAATATTTATTTATTTTAACAAAATAAGAGGGCAACGCGAGCGAGGCTGTGGGCAACAGCTAGTCTAAAATATAATGATGATGATGGTAATGATGTAAATAAATACACCCTACAATCATTACTCGTTTCTGTTCGAAATTATATGATCTATCAACATCCATTTTATGAAACAAAATAAAATCGTTGAAAGAATGATAAGTATCCTATATCACGTACAAAAAACTTATTATCTCAATATTGAAAACCAATTTTGGAGTTTCAAGTAAGTACAGATTATAAGGATAAAGTTCAATACAAGTTTCTTGGCCCTGTGGAAACTCTTTTGTTTGTAACCAATATTGTGCGACTACGCAACCCACACCGACTCTTGAAAGTTTTTTCATTATTTTTGATGAGAAAATTTACCTGAACTTGAAAGTGTCCGTTATTCTTATTAATTAAGTAAATATTTATACAAGCTATCTCAACACAAAGTGATTATTTTGTCAAAATTGTATGTGTTTTGGTGATGACAGGTCAGGTTTCTCGTAGATAGTAGGTACTAAATTATTTAAATGACATAAATCTTTGCCCGGATAAAACACAAATTCCAAACATTTAAACCAAATACTTAAATAAAACCGGCACAAACTGACGAATGTTTAAAACTTGAACGCTTAATCATAATCGTGTCTAACGTGAATTTTATGTAGGGCACTTAGGGTTAATTAAAAAGAATGAAGCACACACACACACATACAGGACTCTGTAGGTACATTATAAAACTCACATTTACGCGGCGAGCTCGCACAGAATAAAAACACACTGGATAAGTAAAATGGATGCTTTATTTTATTTTTTGTGCCGTCACGTAACACAGCTTTTATATTCGAGATTTTCGTGAGAGAAAAATATGCCGTGTAATATCGTAAAGTGTCTTCACTTCACGCCTAAAAAGAAAAGATATCACCATGTCTCAATCATCGTTACGAATGTTCCGTTCAGGTTTGGCTGAGTCAGGTATAATTTTACGTTTGATTTTGAATTATGATGATTTTCTTTTGAAGTCAACAATTTATTCTATCATTAATTTTATCGTACATACGAATATCATTTCCTAAGTACTAATATTATAAATGTGAAAGTTTGTGAGGATGGATAGATGTATGTTTGTTACTCATTCACTCTTAAACGGCTGAACGGATCTGCATGTAAATTGGCACTGAGCTCGATTGTAGAGTGGAATACCTCATAGATTACTTTTTATCCCAGAAAAATATACAGTTCCCGTGGGATGATAACTTTGACGCACTTTGACATTTTATATTTGGTCTGTCTCCGCACTTAGCCTCTTGATTGTACCATTGTGCGATATCTATAGATATAGATATCGCACAATGGTATATGTAATGGTACAATGGCACAATGGTACTTAACTTAGAAGTATATAAGATTATATACTTCTAAGTTAAGTGACCTTTAACCCACATGATAAACACGTGAACCAACAAGTACTTAAATAAATGAGATAATTATGACGTGGAATGTCGCTCGTAGTATTCATAATCAAATCTTGTTATTTGCACCAATAAGTACTAGCGTAGTGAGACACACAAGCAGTACCTACGAGCGGTTGCTTTAATTTCACACTGTTGCACACACTAAGGAGCTCGTTCCTTTAACGCTTCTCACTTCAAACACAGGTTTATTCGCGGAAGAATGAAAATCAGTCGGAATATTGAATTGAATATATCGTGATGAGAAATTGTGATTACGTTTTGTGTTATCGTCGATTGTGTTTTTAAAACAGTTCATTACAAGGATACATAAACAAATTTACTTTGAATATTTTTTAAACCAACAAATAAAAATACACAGCTTACATATACAGGCGGTTTTAACGCTGAAAGCGATAATTTTTAGATAAACAATCGAAATTTTTAACGTAAACAAGTAATAAATTTAAAAAATTTGATGTAGCCACCGAAGAAGAACGGAAGAATAAATATCCCTACCGCATCTAATAAAAGAGTTGATAACCTTGAGACGCTTAAACCGATTTTCATAAACATACCTAAGAACCATCGCTAGAAAACCTGCTTTCAAATAATAAAAACCGCATTCAAATTGCTTCACCCGTTTAAGAGCTACGGTACCACAGACAAACACACAGATGTGTCAAACTTATAAAAATCTTCTTTTTGAGTCGAGGCTAAAAATAATTTACTGCAATAGCAATGCTTATATTTACTCACTCAATAATTATAGCATTAAATTAGCATTAATCGTAGCTAACGTGCATGACCAGCTTCTAAATAATAATTCCAATTTCAGGCACATCCTAGTGAGCCGTCGGTCGTAATTTCCGCCTGTAGCATCAGCTGTAGCGTGACAGACAGACAGCTGCATCCGAATGGAATTACCGGTATATTGGTATAAATTGATCGTACCTACTGATGTTGTTACCCATTAAAGTCATGCTGTTTTGTAATGTAATATAATGTTTGCTATATAGGTACTTGACTATATTTACTATTTCCTACTATGATGATGAATGGTTTTTCTGTTTTTACCGATGGGAAATCATCAAATGACTTCCCCCGTCCTTAATGTCTGACGTTTACTGGCTAAAACCCATCCATGTTCCTTCTTGTGCCCGTTGCGTTCCGGGGGCGCGGTATCTCTTTCGAACAACTTGCAGTCCCGGCAGATGATCAATGGATGAATGTATGTATGTTTGTTTGTTACTACTCTTTCACGGTTAAACGGCTGAACGGATCTGCATGAAATTTGGCACTTTGATAAATCGTAATGTGGAATAATACATAGGATACTTTTCATCCCGAAAAATGTACGGTTTCCGTGGGATAATATACCCAATTCGAACGAAGTCGCGGGCAGAAGCTACTCGTAGTACATGATAACTATAATTGGGTAGTTGACACCACTAACCAATAATTTCAAGTCACAACTTCTCTAAAAAGCACTTTATTTTACCCATGAAACCGATTTTTAATGTATTGTAAAATTAAATTTTTACTTAGGTACTTTCTAATCAATAAATAGTTGTCAATTGAGTACCTAGGCATAAGTGACGTCACAGCGTGCTATTACCATACAAAATCTATGGGAGTATCGCGTTTTGACAGTTCATAAAAAGTATGTAAATTTATGGTAGTGTCAAGTACCCCATTATGTAATGAATAAATCAACACTTAGGAGACTCGACTTCCTAAAGTTGGATCAAAGGTTGATTCAGAAGGTATGACTTTTGGACAAGACCCGCATTGTTAAAAGGTTTCTCTCTCTGGAATCCCAACCGCCATCGCCGGGTAGCTTGGACTCTTGTTTCTGATACCGGTGGGTTCGATTTTATTGCATATAAAATGTAATTTTTCGCACTCTTACTTATACATAAGTAACTAATATGTGTAGGTATACAAATCAATAAACCAAATGTTGGTTCCTTATATATAGCTCCCCCCCCCCTCCCCGCCCTTACTCTCGACAAAAGTATTTCCTACCCCAAGTTCCGCCACAACTTACAGTTATCCGTCACTACTTTCCCCAACTTGTTGATTAATCTCGCTAGGAATAATAATACCTTTTGCATTTGTCTAATCTCGGTTTCCACTCGTAAATAAATAACCAATCGTGCAAAGTCTGCCTTTACGACATGTTGACGTTAAAGTACACTGTACTGTTTTACAATCCAAGACTACAAAAGCGTCCATAAACAAGAAAATGTAATTGTTAGCATGAATGTAGCTCTCTATTGTTGTACTGTTATAATTGTAACGCTTATTATACGAATTGTTCTCAAGATTTGAATGCGCAGTACTCATATTTATGCAAATGGTGTTCTAATTAAATCAAGAGCTGACTGTATTCCAGAACATAGTCTTAAAAATGAAAGTGCTTTCACAGATTTTTCCTAAAGAGGTAATCAGAATACTGCTACGTTATTTGCTACGCGGCGTAGCACGTGGCGTAGCAGCTGTCGTAGCTTTGGACCTTTACTCGAAATGAACAATAAAATCATTGCCAATTTCTGAAAGACACAAAGGAAATGAGATCCTATCTACCTTAAAAGTAAATTGTACCCGTGTAAAATGTAAGAATTGCTCAAGCCATTGAGTGTAAAGTGCGGATTTACCAACGAATCTCTTACAAACTACGAACCTAATGCTAATAGCTTTTAACTTTTTACTGAACAAAAAGCAAGAGGAGGTGGGAACTAGGAAAATGAATGGTGTGAGCCAAACTCCGCATTGCACCATTGTAGTAACGCCTATTGCCACGAGAAACCAATGCAGTGTGATTTATGGAACTGTTTTGTGGAACTGTCAATTTATGTGCGTAAAAATTGTTGCTCCGTTGTGTTCCGTACATTGGATGCGTTTGCAGATTCAAATCTCACTCGTATACATAAAGTTTTGGATTTATTTTATAGGCACCGCTGTTATTGAAACTTTTACGCTCGCGGAACGAAATGCTTTAGCAATTTTGTTAACATACGTTACATTTTCCGCTTCGGCAGATATGTCACCCCTGAGCTGGCTTTGTATGTATGGCGGTTGTAATGTTAATACTTGAGTTGTAAGGGAATCTCGCCTCCGCCTCCGTAAATGCGGAACTTCCGCGTGAAATCATACTACTGACTCCTCACCCGCAACCGTACACCGTAAACCGTAACCACAACCGTAATCCGTAAACTTTTTGTCACGGAGGTTTATTGGCATTGACATAAAACGCGCGAAGAGACCTCTCAGGAGAACCTCTGCATCCGTCGAGGCAAAGCCCTTTACATCCGCATCCGCCTCCGCTAAGAAGGCCTCCAACAACCCTTATTGATACAGTGCAAGCGAAAATATGTAAGATTTAGTGAAAAAAAAAAACAAAAAAAAAACGCAGCATGTATTTTTTACATTTTCAAATAACATCGAAACAAAGCAACCTATTTCGACGCTGACCTCAATAGATCAAATATTGAAAAGGCACTCGTAAAACCTTCACCTGTCTACTGTAACAAATACAAAACAATTCTGACTTTATTACAACGAAATTGGAAAAAAGGGAGGCGATAATCGCTATTACTTGAATATTACATAAGAATTGAGTATTACAAAAATATTGCTAACTTTTTGGATCACGGCCATTAATCGGTATATCTTCCCAATTCTCATTTATACTCACCTCTCTTTATCTCACAAGCAAGCTATACATAGGGCCATTGTCACATCAACTTTCATTATGACATCAACTGTTACCATTGATTTAGTAGACCACCAAAGTTAAAATTTTCCTTAAAAAAAAAAGGCATCCGTGGAGCACAAAACTTATGTTACACCAACGATTTATGTGACAACATTAGTATTTTCACATGTACCTTTTTTTAAGGAAAATTACCAAATGACTTCTTCCGTTTGCAGCGGAAGGTAGTGTCAGACTCTTACTGACTAAAACCCATTCGTGTTCCTCCTAATGCCGTGTCCGTTCCAGGGCCGCGAACTCATACATACATACCATCACGCCCGCAATACACTCACACTTCGCCGGTATGTTTAGGTCCCTGTAATAGCGCGAGCCTATTGCTATTAAACGGGCACAAATCCTAAGTCCGAGCTGCTACTGAGAATTTCATAGATAAACCCAATAACACTTTTTGCTCGCCCTGGGAATCGAACCCAAGACCTCAAGCAAAGAGTTTACCTCCGCGATAATTCCTTCGAATAAATTTCGTGAGGAAGTCACATGTACCTAAATATCAATTTTAAAGGAGCCTAAAAGTTTTATTACAGAATTAACCGTTGCCGTTTTATTCCGATTTGTCACATCACTTTTATTACGTCTATAAGTACGAATTGCTTCTTCAATATAAATAAATTGGACGAAATTTTTAACACCAAACTGCCGTCGTTCTGTTCATCCATATAATTTCTTTTAAACACAATTTGTGAGTGAAGTGAGCTGTCGGATTATTTTTACCACTTTTCTGTGTATTTTGATTTTCTATTCAAAGTAAAGTAGCCATGCTTTTATTATATAAAGTCAACAAGCTTTGAAATGTCCAAAAAGTTATAGGCTTATTGTGATTTTTATTTATCACTTTCGTCCCAAGTTCTGTGCCCACTTAGAAAAAGTTAGATATCTCTTGGAAAAGTGTGTAATTGTTTTTCAGAAACAATATCATATAGGTTCAGTTGGTGAAGTGATGATAAACTACATATCTTACATACATCTATACATACTATCACGCCTGTATTCCCCGAAGGGTTAGGCAGAGGTGTACCAATGTACACCCACAGTTCGCCAATATGTTTAGGTCCCATATAATAAGGGGCGAGCCTTTTGCTATTAAACGGGCACAAATTCTAACTCCGAGCTGCTACTGAGAATTTCATAGAAAAACCCAATAACATTTTTTGCTCGGCCTGGGAATCGAACCCAAGACCTCTAGCGTAGCAGTCGCGCCTAGCACCACTAGTCTAACGAGGCAGTTACATATCTTAATTTAGCTCTAATGTTCTTTTGCACAAAATATGTGAAAAAGAAGAGTTTTAGTACCCAAGATAAAGGGTGGCTTAGTTTGGGGCCAATGTGGAAACTCTGTAACTTTTATATCGTAATATTTTTTTATTACTATTATATTATAGACCATAATACTTACTAACTAGGTATATTGTTGTTAGTAGGTCTTACAGGGGGTGGGATTAAAGGGAGGTACACTACTTTATTAGAAACTTCAGACTTCGTCTGCGTATTTTTGATATATTATCCCACAGGAGCCATACATTTTTCTAGGATGAAAAGTATCCTATATGTTCCATTCCACACTACAATCTATGTCAGTGCCAAATTTCACCCAGATCCGTTCAGTCGTTTAAGCGTGAAAGAGTAACAAACATCCATCCATCCATCACAAACTTTTACTATTAATATAATATTTGTAGAACATTTATATCAGTTTTATTCTTTTTATTAGTTACCCGTGTCAAAGTAAACCAAAATCAACAGAAAACATAGTGCGTGGTAGGAATTCCCAAATTGAAAAACAATGCCAATTTCCGAAAGTCAACATTTCAGGCGTAGCATACTGCCGACGCGACGACCTAAAAATCAAACGTTGTGTGTTGGCAACCCTACTTTGTTGCTATGTAACTTTATACACCTTTTGGGTATTCTAAAACATGAAAAATACCTAAAAAGATAATATAATTTACTAAGAATATGTTTTTGTTTATCTAATGTACTATTATAACTTTTTTTTACCGATGGGAAATCATCAATTGACTTCTCCCGCCCTTGGTGTCAGACTTTTACTGACTAAAACCATCCATGTTCCTTCTTGTGCCCTTTGCGTTTCGGGGCCGCGGTATCTTTTTCGAACAACCCGCAGCCCCGACACTATGACACGAGTTGTGATTGTTTGTTTGTAACGAGTTAGGCTCCGAAATTACTGGACCGATTTGAACCAGTTTTTCCACCAATATACATATAGCTACATTATTCTTGAGTAACTTAAGCTACATTTAAAACTTCACGCTACAACCCATGGGAGCTAAGGATTACCCAAAGACGTAACTTATGGCGTGTGAAATAACCCACGCGGAGGAAGTCACAGGCACTTCGGTGACCTCCTATAATATAACGATAGATAACTTAAATACATATTATTGTTATTATTTTTTCTTATTGCATGGTGAATGTTTATTTTGATTTTAATTTGATTTATTTTTTAAATTCAGATACAAGTTTCTTGTTAATGAATAATTGACTATGACTATGACTATACGAACAAAAAGTATTACAAACGGATAAAATAATATCCGTTTTGCAAACAAGCCTAGAACTCCAATGACACCCCTTTTACAAACAAGCCTTGAAATAACAACACGACCGGCTTTAAAAGTTTAATCGGTGAACACGACATTCGATACCCACTAGACTAACTTTCAGATTACACTAACATCCTAGTATTAAAATAATTTAACGTGATGCCGGTTTAGTGTAATTTTGTGAATAATAGAATCCAATTTGGAGACTAAAGTTGGACAATGAGCTGGAGTTGGCTAGATTTGAATGTATGCCAGCGTGATTAAAATGCCAGTGCACGTAAGAAAGATGAAGAACAGTGGACAAAACCTGAATTTAAATTAGTATCCTTTCATATAAACGACATATTGTTTTAGATAAAGTGTTCATATATTGTAGAACATTTTGAACGTATTATGTTAAAATGGTGTCTTACGTTAGCTAAGCGTTCCACTTTATTTCATATTTTAAAATGATTTCTATGCATTAATATGATCGCTAAGCTTTTCATCCATTTCAAGTTATATTATTAATTTCTCGCTAGTATCTCCTGGCCACCGAGCCGAAAATCTCCTTGTTTGAGATAATGTCATTTGCAGAACGGGTACCAGAAATTATCCTAAGTTCATCTACGTTATATATTTCAACAGTAACCCTGCCATTCATGTATTGTATGAAAATGTAAGTAAGTCTAGAAAGCAGTCTAAAGGATTAATAATTCATAGGCATTATTACCACTGTCATCCCATTTGATCCTAAATGATGTTTGAACCCTTAAATACCTTTGCAAATTGAATTGGACGAAGGTAGTCCGTTCCTAATATCGGCTATTGTGTATAGTAGACGTAAAGAGAAGGTCTTCCTGTACATTGTTCGACAAAATGTTAGAAATACTATGAACATTTCGTGCCTAAAGCTCCCGACTTGTCCCTCTGAAGGTAATTTCCATCTCTACAAATTTCGTGGGAACTCGTGACATGCATTTCAATTAGTTACTTGATTCAGATTATATCTATGCCTCTAATAATTTCCCTGGCCCAATAGTCTACCATTCCGAATAAGCAATTCTAGAGATATCTCCGTGGAACATTTCGCGTAACCTTCTCAATATGGAATAGGCAAGTGTGGCAAAAGTTAAATTACCAATGAGTATTAGCATATTCTAGGAGGTTTAGGTCGTAAGTTAAACGTACCACCTGAGCAGCTCCTAACTGGTCGCTCCGTTGGAGTTCGAAACTTGCCGAGCATTCCCGAAATTTATGTTTCCATGATATGATCAAATTGTAATGATGTGTTGTATATTAAAGTATCATACAATTTACTACTGGTTAAATTCTGTTGAAATTTGGCATGAATGTTCCATACTAGTCTGGCCAGTCTTTGTCTTCTTTACCACGGTATTGTTTTAAGATTTAACCCAACAAGGTTTGCTTAAAGGATTTTGATGGTGTGATGGATTCAATACTTATTGTTATAAGTTCCACGTGTGCGAAGTCGCTGACATAGCTATTAACTGCTAAAATTATCCCGTAACATCAACATTGTTTACAACAATACTCACAATTCATAAACAGATCCATAACTTGTTCAAATACAAATTAATGATCGGTCGGTAGCTTTGCTATCAATATATTGTTGTTATAATATTTGACGTAGATAATCATTTGATTCCTCTCGATAACAACGGTATTAGATTACAGCACTATTAATATTAATTTTACCTGCTTTGTGTATTGGTGGTAGAGTATTGGATTATCTGTTTAGGACTGGCAGTTCAATGAGTCAGCAAACAAGTGGGCAAGTAAGTGATGTGGAACGATTTTCTTTTGTTTTTTGTCTACATATAGGTACTATACCTATACTATACTATATATTACACAGGTAAGATTTTTGTTTGTTTGTAACGAATAGGCTTTGAAACTAGTTAACCGATTGTAACCATTTTATCACCAATAGGTAGCTACATTATTCCTAAGTAACATAGGCTATATAACATTAGCTACAACGGCCAGGAGTCCTGAGTGGAGCATTAACCAAAGACGTAACTTAGTTCGAGTGAAATAAACTGGGATTTTTTGTAAACAAAGAAAAAAATAGAATCTTGCTACACACACTCGCACGTGTATAGTATAGTCTATGCGATGTCCATTTACTTTCCTTCACGCGACTAGCCTGGTTTCTGAGGCAGTGTGAAGGAGACATTCTTAGTTTTTACTTAGAATGTCTCCATTCTTCTGGGTTTGAGGATAATCTACTATATATATATATACCATCACGCCTGTATTCCCCAAAGGGTTAGGCAGAGGTGTACCAATTTACAGCCACAGTTCGCCGGTATATTTAGGTCCCATGTAATAGGGGGCGAGCCTATTGCCATTAACCGGGCACAAATCCAAACTCCGAGCTGCTACTGAGAATTTCATAGAAAAACCCAATAACACTTTTGCTCGACCTGGGAATCGAACCCCTTGCACAGCAGTCACATTTGCGACCACGAGACCAACGGGGCAGTTGCCCCAGTTGTTATTGTAATCTACTATGTATTTTGTAATAATCAAGAAAAATCTGCTCTAGATTAAATTGAGTTTTTTCTTAAAGTAACTTAGTATATACATAAGTACTTTCAAACTTTGACTTCTTTGTTCTATGATCAACAATATACTCTACCTATATATACAAACCGAAAGTTATAAGAATCTTGCTTATTTAGGCAAAGCGTAAAATAAAGTTAAAAATCTTGACGGCCTCGTTCATAGTTGACTTCCTCACAAAGTAAATAATTGTTAAATGAAAGCCTGATAAAATTAAGAAGAGGTAATTTTATTAACGTAGAAAATTTGTCGAATGGACTGAAAAGTTAAGAAATAATAAGTGTTATGTACTTCAAATATTTGGAATTCCCTTTCAGTAAGTACTTTAACTATCGCCATTTTAATTAAATAAATTTTCAGATAAAATAAATTATGTAGCAGCCCTTTTAAACATCTCAAGGCTATTTAGGCATAGCCTTTAAGTTTATTGGGTTCCATTCTCGAAAGAGACAAATATTTTTATGGCTTGTAGGTATATAGTAGTCTGGTTAATGGAGTACCTATGTGTGTTTCTATGTGAGTTAACACACCAACGATATATGACATAATTCTAATTCCTGTGGGGCTACCATTTAAAAATAATAATTTATTTCATCATCCCTCTATAGTCCCAGGTACCATCCTTTGTTTCCATATCCTGCAATACCCCTGCTCCAACTGCATAATGCACACAGTTATAATGATCGATTGGAGTCTCATTTTATTGTAAAGCTGTCAAAAAGGCATCTGTGAGCAAGCTGCGGCCTCTCATACGCCTTCCAAAGGTCCGGGATCCCATGGCCCGAATTACATAAAGTAAATATAAGTATATATATAATAATCTACAGTGCAGAACCCGTATGCTCGATAAACTTACACTAACAAGCGACAATCTGGTTAAAAAGCACACTGTGTACCTACCTAAGTTTGTATAGGTACCTAATCTAGTTTCCTTTATGTGTGTCGTTTACCCTCTTAATGTAAGCGTTTCCATTTTACGCTCATACGCGTCCTCATAAAACTCATTGAAATTTCGTCGGAGCTACATCACATTTGTAAAAGTCGGGTCACGTCGTTATTCTATCACAATTTCAAAGATTGGCGGCGGTGGAATGTGCCCTCTGTGAACTATTAAATGACGACTCTATGAATTTCAGCTTGGTTTAATTTGACGGGATTTTCGAATGGAATTTAGAGTTTTGGTTTCATTGAACGTGAATCGCTCTTTTCTTTACCTGTGCTCAAATTGTTAGTGAAATCCTTCCCTGGTTTGTAGTAAAATAACGTTAATTCATTGGCCCAAATATCCGACAGACGTTGTACTGCCTGAACGTTTGCTTGCAGCATCACCTACCGAGTCCAATTGTGAATCTAAATATTCCAGGAATCTACTGAAAAACTAAAAAAAAAACCATTAAAATTGGTCCAGCCTTTTAAGAGGAGTTCAGTGACACACAAAAGAGTGATATAAATAAAGATATGGCGTACTCTAGTTTAACACAGTAAATTCCACTGTAAAGGCTACCTGAATACGAAAAAGGATCCTACTTAGGAATGTGAATAGAAAGAAAATACCCGTGAATGGACACAATACTCTGAAATCTACGACACGTTGAGAGGAAACGAGGTTATCAATGTTCGATTCTTCTCAGTATGTAAGAAATCTGATTCTGCTATTATAGAAGCGTGAAGAGAACAAGTATGTATTAAATGAACAAATAGCCGGTACTGAACACGTGTTAGAAATTGAATTAAGTTTTGTAAACTAGATAACATTTTAGACTAGTCTCACGTGGAGTCCTTTTTCCATAAAGTCCTGTTCGAGGGAACTGTTGTATAAAGATTAATAGGTACTCAACTCTTTATAAAAAGAATAATATAACATTAAGGAGAAATAAAGCTTACTTTTCCCCAAGGCTTTCAAAGTCTTTTCCTTTTTGTCACACGTTAATTAAAATTTTAGAGACATCTTATAAAACAGTCATATATTTTACGTTTTTATTGAAGCTGAAACATTTCCAGCTGAAAAAATTAATATCTGCCGCTCTGCTAAAAGATTAAATGTTTTATTTTATTCATCAGGGATGTTATACCTACTGAAGGGCTTTACATAAATAATGAGAAAAATAAACATTCGAAAAAAATATGTCTACAATCTCGAATTGTGTTTCCAAATATATTTTTATATAGAAATAAAAAACAGTTCAAATATTCAAGTCTACAGGGATTCAAATATAAACAGAAGCGGGTGGTAACCAACGTCAAACAGAGCGACAATTTCTGACATCTTTAGTTGAAAAGTACTTCTGTGTTATCTAAAGGGCAAACAACGGTACAATTTTTGGCCGAGGCCAGGTTTTTCTCGATAAAATTTTGCTACGATTTTTCTTTTGTATTTTTTTCCAAAGATTTTTAATTTTCTTCATCCAACTTTTAGGCGAAAGGTTGCTGAAAAAATATTTTTGGCTAGAACTTCTTCACAAAAGTGTTTTTGGTTAGTCTCATGAATATTACGTCACAAAGAGCTTCTTATGTTCTACTTACATATACATAATGGCTTCTAATCGTTGATACATGGCCAACTGGGACAGGATCCTTTTAGATAATACCGAGGAAAGATTTATCCGAAGACTCAGCACTTTCTTAGACAAACGCTATGTGTTGGAATGGATTTAAATGGTACGGAAAAGAAGGAAAATGCAGTTTATCAAAAATCAAGATAAATCTTAGCCAGATAATATTGTCCTCACAAGGTATCTTTTTGTTTATCACTATTAAAATCGTTTCCGAAAGCGAAAGGTTACGTCTACTATACATAGAACATGGGTTGAGTTATTTTCGGAGATCGTTAAATGTTAAGGTTTTACTCTGTTAAATATGTAGTTAATCGTGAAATATCTTAATTATATGGAGTAAGCAGCTCCAGTCTAAACTTATATTTTAATTCACACATTATAAGGGGTGGAAGGGACATCGTTAAGAAATCTTTTACCTGGGATTCGGGACAATCATGTCCCGAATCATCTGGCCCCTAAAGTTAAAATTTTTCGTCGGTTATCAAAAAATAAAGATGTTCCAAATATTTTAACCGTGTAGGTGTTCCTCTTTTGTATAATAGCACAGCAGATTTTCTTTTATTACCTACAAAAAATGTCACCTCTCAAATACAAAAACATTCAAAACGTTACCAAAATACTCGTGAATATTTACAGAAAGTCATTGCTTTACAAATTCAGAAACTGCCAATGTTACGAAATTGAGGCTACGGTCATCATCATCAATTCATCATAATGTCGCACGTTATGGCCGCCGGTTTCGGCTGACTATGTGTAGTGTTACATGCTGTCAACATGCCTAATACATCTAGTAACCGGACTATCAGAACACGAGGATTTATTAATTACTAACTGGTTTAGCTATATTCATAGTCCATGACGTTTTTATAGAGGCCGGTTTTGTTCAAGTGTGTGAATTTAAATCTTACAAATGAATGTGAAAGTTTGAGAGGATGGCCAAATGGATGGATGAATGTTTGTTACTCTTTCACGCTTAAACGCTTGAACGGATCTGGATGAAATTTGGCATTGAGATAGATTGTAGTGTGGAATAACATATAGGATACTTTTCATCTCGGACAAATGTCCGGTACCCGTGGGGTATCTGGAGGGAAAGTACTCTAAATACTTAAGTTAGAAAATTTTACTCAAAAGAAACATTCCTTTATTTTTCAAAAGAAACAAAACTGCATTTATATAATTTTGAAAATACGCTTGCAACACCCGGGAATCAAACCGACAAAAATCCAAAAAAATAGCATCCTTTACTTTTATGGCACTAATCGATAGGGTCAGTCACAAGGATCAAATCTCTGCAAACATGGTAAATTAAAAAAACAAGAAACATGACGCATTTTTTTCAGATCTTATGTATTTATAGTACTTTCCCTCCAGGTAGCATTATAAAATTCCACTCTGTATATTAATTTTGACGCGGATGAAGTCGCGGACTGAAAATTATGGTCCTTATATTTTATTAATATTTTAAAAAATGCAGTACAAGCGGGCGGCACGACAAAAATGGACTTAGTGACAGAGCTTGCAAGGAATTTAAATAGATACTGCAGACTGAAATAGGGTTAGCCAATTTACTTTCGTTAGTTTTTAGGATATTGAAGAATAATCAGTCTTCCCGCCAGTCCGTAGTGAAACTCTCTAAATAGCAACTCTTCTGAAAACAATAGATGTATTGAAGTTACTGCGTAACTTGAGTAGAGAAAATAAATGATTATTATTATTTTTAATGATGCATACGTCGGTAGGAATCACTGAAAACTTTTTCGCTTACTTATGATACACTGGCTGTGTTTTAATTCAAGTTTAATTATTTTCATTTTCCATTCGCAAATCTTTGACTATGTAACAATAATAAGAAAGAAATTCAATAATCATTAGACCCACATACAATAAAAGCTCTTAAACATCAAAGTATCTACATCGTCCACAATGTCGTCATCTGGTAACGTGCCCAGAATGTAACGTTAACAAATTATGCTAATATCCTCTATGTTTCAAAATGTTCGACACGCGGAAGGCATCGCGTGCCTTGTGTCAGATATTAATAATGCATATTGCATTTGCGTACAATCATCATAGTACGACAATCTCATTACCTACCCTAAGTTTGCCGAGATTGGATTCGTGTTGCTCAGGTATGTTCCGTATGGTATAACAAGGATATATGCATACACGATATGAATGGATAGTGCACTGTTTGGAACGCAAGAATAAATAAGTACCTACATAGAATATTAGTTCAGTAACAACCATATCATACTCGTTACTACTACCTTATAAAAAAAAACTGTCACAAGTTAGGACAACGTAAAGCCCTTTTAAAAGTTTCGTCGTTAAAAATTCTATAAATAAGGATCAATGTTACAGAATTTTAAAGCGATAAATAAAAAGTGTAAAGTGACTTTTCTTTGTGAAGGTACCGAACAAAATGTTTTAATTGTTTCTTAATGTCTTAGTACAAACACGTCCACAATACAACATAAATAACATACAAAAACAAATATTTTTGAGTATGGGTCCCTGAGGTAAACTTGTAACGTCGTCCAAATATTTCAAATGTTCCTCCGGGGGTACCTGCTTCATAATTATGTCTCTCATTAAACATTACACGCGCGTTTCCTTTGTCGAACGACATAATTAATTGAAGAGACTAGGGTTAATTCCTCTAAGGATGGAAATTGGTTTCATCCTTGGTCCCTCCGCTTCGTGAGTAAACGAAATGAAACACTTTCCGGTGTCCGTAGAATTCTGGCCTTATTTATTAGTTTGCTTTTGTACGATATCCGGCTGAGGTCCGGATGTATCAGTCCCTCGTGGTACAATGTATTGGAAGTATTGGATTTCAGCACATAGCCTAGAAAAATGAAGGCGGCGATTCTCGTAAAATAAACATTTGGAAAAATGAAGGGACCTGATTTTTTCACCGTATTATTTTAATAGTCGATTCAATTTGCAATACCAATTTCTACTAGAGTTGCATGAAACTTCATAAGCTTTGACGGAAGTCGGTCGGACGGAAGTCCTAAATAAACTAGCTATAACCATAATTCTGACGCTTAGTTGAACTTGGACAGCAGCTTAACATAAACTTTGCAAGGATAATAATTCCATCATAAACTGCGAAAGTTTGTACACAACTTCTAAATCTACCCTCCGATAAGTTGGACACAATAATGCCATCATAAATCGAGTAGGTACCTTTTGTTAGACCATTTACTTTGAAAACATACCTTTATGGTTTAAATATAAAAGAAACGTACAATATCTAAAGTGAACCAAACAATTTATAGCTAAGAAGATCCATCCATTACAGCTCGGATTTACGATCAAACCGAGTCACAATAAAAATCTATTTGCTTCAATATTTTACTCCACTATTGCTTTTGTCCAATTCGTATAATCCATATCAATTAAAATCATATTTAGCCATTGTAAACAAAATAGTGAAAACGTTTCGTTTGAAAACAATTTCAATTTGCTTTTTCATATCTATTCATAGCAACAGTTTAATTAATTTGCGAATGATTCAAAATTTGAACAAAATAATATGTACATTCCGTACTTGTTTGTTTCAATTTAGGATACGGTGTTTTGTAACACGGTTTAAAATTTTATCACTATGTTCTTTGAAAATGTAAGGGTACTAGAAAATTTATATGTCTAAACTTTATTACTTCGGTGGTTCCCGACCGATGTAGTTGGTGAAAAGTGTCCCCGAACAAAATTGGAGTGGAGAACGCGGTTTAACAAATAGTGTGGGTTCCGTCCCGTTTAACAAAGATTCAAAGAAACTTTTAATCGTTCCTCCGAAGCTTGCGAATTTATTGAACCTTCTTGTGCTTAAAACTAAGGTTCGGGAATCAGTTTTCTTATTTGAACAGTGGAATTAATGAAATAAGAATTCGTCTCGTAAATATTTTCATTCAAATATTGGAAAAGTAATTAACTACTACACAAAAGGTTTTCTCTATGCAACCATAACAATGGAATGCGTTTTTACTTGGTTTTAGATTTCATAAATCAAAAGGATATTTATTTGTTTATTCATATTTCATAGCTCGTGAATCAAGCTGCAGGTCGCAGACACTTTAATTTGAACTAGCGAAAGTTCAAAGACTGCTTGTAAGTAATTATAGGAATACACTATTTACTCTTAGATAATTTTAACTGGAATGGGAAGATATTGTGTTTACTTAGACAAACAGATTGCTAATCATAGTAGATATATTTGTGAACTTATTATTCGCAAACGATATGTTGTTACTGCCATCCTCTTGATAAAGTTACCTTTAACGACACCCAAGGGTCACAGTTGGGTTATGAGTTACTCGCTCTATTGTATTCCTGAATTATATTACGGTCTAGGTAAACAAAGGCCGATGAATTATGGTTTCATTTAGGTACAATTACCCTTTGGCTCTTACTGATTTGTGGTCGACGATGCCAAAACCTTTACCAAATATTATTGTGTGAGGCTGTGAAGTACGCTGAAAAATCTATTGCTAAAACAATTCTTTACGTTCCACCTCGGTGTATTTCACAGCAGTAGAATTGGTCAGCTGCGCTTGGCTTTCAGCCAGTGCTTGGGAATACTTTACTACCACACTTCCCTCGGAAAAAAAGGAATTATTTATCACAAATAACTAAAATATAACTATGCGGTATGTAGGTAAATGTGCTATGGAACACACATAGTTTACACACCAAAGGTATGCTCACCCTTTATGGAATGTCACTCCATAATGACAGGGGTTTTAAACTCTTGCCTCCATTGGAAATTCGACACTCACTTACATATGTACTTTGCTCCTTATCTTTAATTTAGTCCACAACCTCTTCCGCTTTGATAGTCACATCAAACATTGATGTGGTTTTCATTAAAACAGAAATAACTCACCAAAGTTTGTTTTTCTGTTACCAATTTGTTTGTAAACTCTTAATTCCGACGCTTTCTCACCTTAATCTTTCTCGAAGGATTTCTCGGTAAGCTCTCTTGATTTTCCGTACGATCTCGTCTTTAATGCCACAAAGATTACTCTTTGATGTACTAAACAAGAAAGGATAAACGAAGTATTTATAAGTAAGTGTCTGGTACTCTGTGAAAAACGACACTAAGACGACAGATTGTTTTTTGGTTTTACTTTTAACGAGACGAGATTTAAATATTTAGAGATTTACAACGATAAGCTTTCTCAAATCAGTTTGCTTAGTCAAATGTTGTTAGTGACTAAGATCATTAAAATTTAATATTACGCAAATATTACATATTTATATTACAAATATAACCGTTTCAAAACGACTAATTAATTTTTAAATTAATAAGCAAAGTAAGCAAAACAAAAAGTCTCCTAAGTTTCGATCATAATTAAAATAACTAAGAACTAACAAACTTACGTCAAAGAATGTTATGTTATTAATATCGTAACTTATGCTTAACTTATCTATGTTTCCAATACCGTTTTAATTACCTATTTCTTCAATAGTAATTAAAACGTTGCTGAAAGTTTGTATGCTCTGATGTGATAGCATCAAAATAAACAAACTTTCATATTATATAACTATCTACAGAGAAAATCTTTAACGTAAATTCATACATGTGTATTTTGTGTAATATTCTGAGAATGACGATAAACGCCGTCAGCGCTGAGTGCACGTTCATCGCGAGTGCACGAGTCGTGTGCCAAAAAATATCTACCTCAAACATTCAATAACATTTTTAGAAACGGCTCTATTTGAGATGATATTTGTATATTATTTCCTTGTATTTTTATTTTTTTAAGGCAATAGGCTCGCCCTCTATTACATGGGATTTAAAACCATACCGGTGAACTGTGGGTGTACAATTGTACATTGTTACACCCCTGCATAACCCTTCGGGGAATACAGGCGTGATGGTGTGTGTTTATGTTTGTGTAAATTTTACCTACCTGATAATAAAATATTTTTTTTTTATTTTCTTTAAGATGATACGCAACTTTAAATTTGAAAATAAATCGAAAAATGTCTACAGAAATTGACGAACTGGCTACGCGGTGCTACGCCGTAGCCGTAGAAACAACAGTCGTAGCACCGAGTCTTACTAAATAATCAAAATGCATGGAAGTTTATATGCAGACAGACAGTAAGTGCAAATGACATAAAATATACATGCTCGAGAAGTGGCTTCAGGGCTCACATACTCGTGGCCACGAGTATTCCCACTGAGCCCTGAAGCCACTGGGATATGTATAGAAAGGTAAGTAATGCATATAGGTATCTATAGTCAATAGTTTATTGGAATATATGTGGTTGTGCACTTTACTACGTGAAATACGGATTTCTAGACAACTTGAGGTTCCGTTTAAGTTTTCATGTTCTCGGAATGTAAGGGAAATATAAAGTTTTATTGTCTGCTCTTGCTGGAGAGAGCTGTGAGCTGTAAAAGTCAATGGACTTGGAACATGGTACACGTGAAGAGTCAGGAATATTTAATGTGTGTATGTATTGTCTGGGGATCCTAATGTACTTGTCTTTATATTTAATTAGATACTAGCTTCCGCGACTTCGTTGATATTTTCACCCGTGTTCAGTAACGTCTTTAGTTACTGCTCCGCTCCGTGTGTCGTAGCGTGATGTTATAAAGTCTTTGGCACTCACAATTATTAACGTGGCTTTCTATGGATAAAAGATTTGTTTTAAAATCGGTTCAGAAGATGCAGAGATTACCTCTTTAAAATATTAGTATAGAAAGGATGATAATAAAGAAAGTTAATAGATCTTAACACATTGCATTTCAGTAGGTACCTATCAATATTTATAGTTTTATATCACTACTATCTTCTACCCGCGTCTTCGTTTGCGTAGCTTATTTCATCCGCGTTAAGTTACGTCTTTGATCACTGCTACGCTACCGTGAGTCGTAGCGTAATGCTATATGCTTTATGTTATTCAGGAATAATGTATCTATCTATTGATGAAAAAATGGTTGAAATCGGTTCAGTAGTTTCCGAGCTTATTTGGTACAAACAAACATAAAAACATTTCCTTCTCTAATATTAATATAGTAGGTATAAATACAACAAATTAACCCTGGAGTGGTCGCGCGGACTACATATGTAGTCCACGGTTGTTTAAACTGACATGACTTTTTGCGCACTTCTTTTTCATAGCTGATTTAAACAAGATCGATAAAGATTTATGTTTGTTTTTCGTTTTAATTTGATTTTAGAAGAGTTAATTTGTCATATTTTAATAAGAAAATAATAAAACAATTGAATTTCATTTAAAAAACGACAAAACAAATTGCTACATTTATGTAGTCCGCGCGACTACTCACGTGACTTTTTAAGGCGCGACCACTGCAGGGTTAAAGGAATATATATGTATGTACCAATACATGTGACCAATACATCTAAATACTCGTACATATTACCTAAATCCGTGGCATATTTATTACATTTCTGAGTATTCACGTGTGCAATTCCTTGAACACCGCACACATTCCTAAACTGTCGTGAGGGCAAGAGAATATTATGTAACTACGTACAGTCACGGACATAAATACGTTACAATTACGCTACATTCTAAAGCGATTACATTTTTGCGTAATTAAAAGTATTGATTGGAATTTTTTGGTGTTACGAATGTAGTATTTTGGATCTTATACTACTAAGAAATTGGGCAGGATTTATTTATATTACACAAAACTTATAAATAATAATAATTAAATTACAAACTATGTACAGTTAATATAAAAAAGAAGGTCATAGGGCATCAAAAAACTCATCCGCATCGCTGTCAATGGGGCATGTGCCCAGAAGGCTGGCAGCATTGCCACGTTGTATGGCAATGCTGATTCTTTGGCCAAAGAAAAGGCCAGCCCTCTGGTCACGTGAAGAATCGACCAGTCGCTTCGCGATGTTGCGATAAACTAGATGAGCGCTCGGTCCCCATGGCCCTAGTGTTTTAACCCCAAACGGCTCAAATATATAACTTATAACTAAGAAATTGGTCTTGTCTTAAAGTTGCAAAATTTAATTCATGAGAAAGTCGCTTTTGAATTTGCGTAATTATAACACATTTATGCAGTCTGTTGAATTCAGATGATTCAAAAGTAAAAGAAAGGCTCGCGCTCTATCTGAAAAAAAATCTATGAACATAAATTAGATTGAATTCAATATTAGACTTCAAGATAAATTAAAGGGAATTTTTAAATTAAAAATTCTGATATAATGGAAAACGCTGAAGAATTGACATCAGTTTACTAACGACTAATGTTCTCTGAAGCCAAAGCTCTCGAGAAAAATAAAAAGAAAACCATGGCGAACGTTCCAATTTCATTAAGTCTTTTCTTAATCTATATAAAAGCAGATCTGCATCACAATGAGAAAAGGTATTACGTAAGTTTTTTTTACCCGACACCGCCAAAAGGAGCGGTATTAATTTCAGTGAAAGCTTCATCGGTTATTGGAACTTCTTTTGTTCATTCCCGACTATGAATTAAAGCTGAAACTGTTGCTGCAGTCACATTTGCAGGCAGACTTTAATATGAATTATGAATATTGATATTAGACAAGGTGGCATTGAAATGCAAATTTCTACCACGTATTCTGTTCATGATTCTAGACCCCAGAGAGGAGGTTTTCTTTGGCAATTCAATAAAGAACTGCTATTCCATACTAAAGTACAACACCTACACGGTCTCAATGTGAGTAACAGTTAATTTTTTTAATACCGACGAAATATGTTAGCCTGCATCCTATATAGGTAATATTAATAATCCACTGTAAAAGTTTGTGTCACTATTTCTATTCCACCATAAGTTTTATTTCCAATTTAATAGCGATTATGCATGTGATTCAAATGAAAGGCATTTTTTTTAAACCTTTATAGCTTTATCCCTCCATCAATATTTTTCACAAAAATTTCTCTCTGAGCAAAAAAATAATTTTGAAAAACGTGCAAAAAAGTTGTGGATCATTCAAATATTTGAAAAGCGTTGCCATTGATCAGAGCGAACGTGACGTAAAAATGTAAATTCCTACGTCACATTCAAATGTGAAATGTCAATTCCGAATGCATAGTTAGGTGTTCTCGCCGCTTTTTTGTTTGTTGTTATAAACTATGACGTCACATCAAGCGCGCCAAAATGGTGGGCGTTTAAAGTCCTCGTGTGGGTTGATTTATTTTTCAAATTCTTCTATAAAATTACTTTATTGGTGTTTAATATTTTTTTAGTATTTTATAGCAATGTAAAATGTCGAATAAAAAAATACACGCCTATTCCCTATTGTTGTACTCTAATCCTTAATGATAATTTACAAAAAAAAAACAAGTTTTTCATGGTTATGACTAACAATTTCACAGAACTTTATGCATAAATAACGATAATTTTAACTAGCATGCACCACCGGAGACACATAGTAAAACAAACTGTCATTTTTGTAAAATTCATGTTGTAGTTAGCATATCCGTTAGTTCCGTTCGTGCACAGCATTCAGTACGCGAGTATTAGAGCGGCTCTCTAAAACGTACCGGTGATTTACAGCCTAGGAGGCCTCCCAAAACCATTACACATTTTTGAAATAAAACTGTATAAAGGTACTCTACAAATTGAAACACGAATCATTTCCTCTTCGAAACGGAATGTAACTCAGATAGCAGTTCGTAACTTGCGATTTGATTTACGACATTCCTAAAGTTCAGTTAGTCGTGCTTGTACCTGACACTGTATTTAATTAGCAGTAGTTTAGACTCAGTCAGGCGTAACTTCGTTCCCACGCATTGAACTGAAGAGCTTTTAAACAAAATAAGGGTTGTTTCGTGCAGTTTCCATCAAGTTTAAGAGCACTTTTCCTGTGTTCACTCGGCGTGACTACACGAGCTGGTAAGTCCATTATACAAAAACTTTTGTATTTTATTCAATAGTTGCATTCCCACACGAGTATTTTTTCAATGCACTTTAAATTTTTACATTGTACGGAACTGCTTCATACAGTTAGCTGATGTTTTTATAGATACTGTTAAAAACAACACAATAAATAAACATATTTTATGAATGTTGAATGTTGGTGGTTTCAAAATGCAGCTGAATATACAGATTCCCATTTCAATGGCCTGGGTAATAGGACACCTTTCTAAGAATTATTTCGTTCAAAAGGGATGAAATATTTCAATTCACTGTAATGTACATTTAAAATCGTTTGATGTTACCAAACATTCTATAAAATTATTTTTCTGAGTAAACTGAATTCATATGTTTGCATTTACACAACGAAAATGTGCCAATGTGTTTTTTTTTTATACATATGCTTTTTTATGTTTATCTTAGACATCTCTGACGTCAATAAAGGGAAACATCTTGAGGAAACTTGAACTTAATATAAATCTGAAATCGCCAATCCGCCTTGAGCAAGCGTGGTGATCAGTACTCGTGCCTCTCATTCATGAGAAGCACTGCAGTAGAACTGGTATTATTATTTAGTAACATATCTCAAGTAAATAATTCAGTATGTTCTTAGGGTCGCTTAAATTCCTATAAATCTAACCGCTTTTCTGAACAATTCACGTATACAAACTTATGAATAAAGCCATAACCCAAAAGGTTTACATTATATCCAATAAAATATATCTCAGGAAATCTCTCGTCCTAATATTTTATTCCATAGGATACCACTAAGCCAGCTTGGCTTACACGTGTAAGCCTATCGATCGTTAGAAAGGAACAACACGTAAATCGCGCAAGTATTTAGAAACGTTTATGTAATGCATCGAACAATTGCACTTAATAGCGCTACCATTCTGCTACAGGTAACAAATGGAACTAAACTTTAGCCGGATTTCGGATAATGCTTTCAGATCTCTTCGAAGAGAACACTTTGTAGGTTTAGTGCCTACTTAGTGTATACTAAAACTTGATTGTAATGTTGTTTAGAAGATATTTACAAGCCTATATCCGTAAACAAAAGTTTTAGACTTCCGAAATTGACGTTTTGATCCTTTTGACATGACTGACGTGGGTAGATTTAGTGATGGTCGTTCGATCTCCCCAACAAAATGTTCTGACAAGTTATGAGTAATATTCAGCTTTGTACAAATATTTCAGGAAAATGAAATGGAACGAAACATTTATAGTTTAATTTCGTGTTCGGAGTGTTTGTAATAACTGTCAACTAAGCTAAATTTATATGGCCGTGCAAACACTTCCGGAGTGCCAAAACTAATTTGCGTATACCTGCCGAACAGATACCTACTAGTTGTGAATAATTTACAGTAAATTTAAGTGTTTTCCTATCAAACATTAATACTGTATTTGTCGCTCATTTTAACATAGGTAAGTATTTTAAACAGAAATAAGTAATGAAGGTACCTAATTCGTCGCAATATGAAATATTTTTGTTAGTCGTTTTTTAATAGGTACGACTAATGAGCTACCGGCTTTAAAATACTTATGAACTTATTTTAAAATAAGAACTCTATTAATTAACTTATTAAGTTCCAGCGCTACCTTAAGATGTCAAAGTAAAAACTATCAAAGAAGCTTTGAATACTGGCTGTTTTACTTTTTTTAGAAAGAGTTTATACTCAAGAGAATTTGTCAAATTAAGTAATAAACGTAAGTCGCTTATCATGGCTGACTAAGTTGCAGGAATACATCACAACCTTTTACTTTTGCCACTTAGAGAGAGAAATAATTATGACACCCAGCTGAGCTTACGGAATTTAATTGGTAGACGTAATTATACGATGATTTGTTGTATTTCCTTATGTGATTAAAGTGGTTATTACGCTGTTTAGGTAGGTAATTACTTTTATTTATTGTTTATTATTTTGAAATATGAAGAGGACTTTATTGGTAGGGTACAAAGCATAGTCTAGACAGAATATTTTGATGAAATTTTAAGGGCATATCAAGTCTTGTGTCACTCAGTTTCGCATCAAATATATTACTTAATTTTAAACAGTTATGTAACTCCATACCTACTCTTTTGTCCATTAAGAGTAATTGAGTATCATTTTCGTATAAGGGTTGAGAGGTCTAAAACGTGACTTTTTAGGATTCCATATCCAAAGGTTGCTGATGGTACTCTATTACTAAGTCTCCACTGTCTGTCTGTCACAGGGCCGTATCTAATGAACCGTGTGCTACTAAGGCCAAATAACAATTAATAAAAATAAAATAAAGCTAAAAAAAGGACTGCCGATACCCCCATACAAGGATGTGTATTTTTGTATGTAGTGTTAAATATTGTACAGTACCCACTAAGTACGGAACCTTTCGTGTTCCACAACTGCCATGTTGTAGTCTGTCACCAAGAAAAGATAATATACTCACTAGGTATAAATATACATATAATATTCATCATTAAGCCTTTAACAAGCAAGATAAACCAAAATCAACATAAAATCCAGTTATACAAAACTAACATGCAAATCAATAAATAAAAAAAAAGCTACAAGAAAATTCTCGCATCATTACTCTTGAAAAAATAGTTTTCATTTCGTACATATTTCACATTGCAAGTCGTTCTTTGGCATTGATTAATTATATTGAGATCTCTTGAACTCGAGCCATTTTTTGTGTGGATTTACAAATTCATTGTTTACTGATGTGTCGTATAATCAAACCATTAACGTTTGCTCGTCGCCGATATCCTGAGATTAATCTTCTTCTTCTTTCTTTGACAGAGTTTTCATTATGACAGTTTCATTAAGAGAAAAGCCTTGTAGAAACTTGGCCGTAGTAAGTTACGGAGATTATTAATAAATAGTTTTAGATAGACTTAAACTTATCGGTTTTTATATTTAAAATACTGAGACCAAATCCTCGTGGCATTTTTACCTACTTTCTATAGAATTGATTACCCATACGTTCGATATAATCGGTCAGTCAGCCCATACGACAGCTGTCCAAAATGATAGAGTGATTTATTCATAGCCCAGCCCACGCAACATACGTTTAAAATATAGAGTAAGTATAATATAAAATAAAATAAAAAAATAAATATACCATCACGCCTGTATTCACCGAAGGGTTAGGCAGAGGTGTACCAATGTACACCCACAGTTCGCCGATATATTTAGGTCCCATGTAATAGGGGACGAGCCTATTGCCATTAGCCGGGCACAAATCCAAACTCCGAGCTGCTACTGAGAATTTCATAGAAAAACCCAATAACACTTTTTGCTCGACCTGGGAATCGAACCCGGGACCCCTTGCACAGCAGTCGCACTTGCGACCACGAGACCAACGGGGCAGTTCAATATAATATAATACAATATTTAAATATATTTTATACTCAACATAATAAAATATGTAAATCAGTGTTCGTAAACAATCCTAATCGGGGCGCCACGTAAAACGTCGAAGCGTGTTTTTGCCGCAAAGCCGTTGGCAACGTTAGCACTTTGCTTATTTTTTCATAAATCTAGGTACATACAAACTTAATTCAACCATTTTTCAACTTGTTTGTGTTGCTTAACTTAGATATTTCTAACACAGACTTCATAGACACAGATTGGGACAACATAGTATTATGAACCCGCTGTATTAGTAAAATGTAGCTGAAAACTATTTGCAAATATGAATATTAATTAAAACAAATATTAATTAGTAGTCGTAACTAAACGTTTATGAACATATAAATTGATACCAAAGATTTCAAATAGTTACTCAAATTATGGTGTAAAGTGCGATTGGTAATTTGGACTATTATTTTATTTGTTTTGCTGTAACTAGAAATTGTTAATTATATTTCAATATGCGTTATTTTAGACGTTATTTTCTACGCATTTTATTAATAAATTTGCAAAAGAAGGGTCAGCTTTGTAAAACTTTTTAACGACTACGGGACTTGGACATCTTCTTTAATTAATCCCATGAACAATATTTTATTTTACACGCTCTGAAACCTTTATAAGTGGCGCCGGCGTGTGCTGAGCGCACGCTGAATTAATAAATGTTACCAAACAAAAAGTCTTTTAAAAGAAGCGAACTTTTTCAGTTAATGCACTTACTTTGTTAAAACTGTGAACATCTAGGTTCACTGCTCACTGTTGAAAAGCCAAGCTTCGAGTTTAATTCGTCTTAAGGGTCTACTAGAACTTCAGGCAGCTACAATATAAAATGTGTTCGAGGGTCTCAAACAATACAAACTTTTCTTTTATGTACAGTTTTTATTGCTATACGAGTACATACTTATTAATTTATTGTGATTCTTTGAACAATACACGTAAATCTACTTAAAAATACTCACAATTTACAAAATTGAGGTTTTGTGTGACCTCAATTACTTATTCAGACCTCATGTACAATCAACAAAAGAGTTAAGTAACCAGTGTCTTCAGATATAGTTGAAGCTTCCGTCCAGTCAGTGCTCTGCGAATTTATCAGGGATGATATGATTTAAATCAGTGATTTAAATCGCGATTAAAACCAAGTGATTTTTAAAAAAAAATCGGTGATTTAAATCAGTACTTTTTTTACTGCAACCAAAACAGCCAAAAAGTGTCAAGGGACTTCCCTTACGGAACTATATGTGTGCATTGCTAATTTGCCTATACCATTATACAGTTCGGGGGTTCCCCGAAATTTAAACTCGCGCCTGAACTTCTCTTTTTATTCAAATCGTCTTTTTTATTTAATTACTATTTTTTGTTGAATGTTACATAATGGAAGTGGTTTTTTTTTTTAATTAAGTACCAGTAGAAGAATATACCTATATATGTTTGTTGATTTTCGTTAATGTCATTTTTTATAAATTTAATTCAATATTTCTATTAAATAGGCAAATAAATATGCTACTTCGTTTTTTTAATAAAAGGATGACTTGATAAAATAACTAATATGTTGATTTAACAAAAAATATGTTGTTTTTTTTAATAAATAACTGTCTTTCATACTGAAAACGATCTGATAACTTAAAAAATCTAAAAAATCTGATTAAAATCAAATAAATCCGATTTAAATCAAATAAATCTGATTTCTTAGATTTTTTTATAAAAATCATGATTTTTATCAACCCTGGAATTTATTAATGGACTGTTTGTTTTCTATCATTAAATCTCATTTTATTCGAAACCGGGTGGTTTTATACTACAGAAATTTCTTTGGGCGTTGAAGGGCTTCAACTTCCTAAGAAATTTCTGTAATGTGTGATTGTTTATCTCTTTTGGTGACTGTACGGTCAGCAACAAAAGTCGATTAATAATGTTACTTGTACTTATCATTTAAATAGACACGAAACAACCCAATTCATTGCTATTCCGATTTTAGGCAATACCTAACTTTAAGTTCATTTTGTCTTAATTTTACCCATTTCTATTTCCTTTGATATTGTGCTCAATATTCTACTTTTGTTGCTGACCTACATATATAAGGGGACTTTTAATTAGGTATCTTAATGTAATTTCTTAGCATATAGGTATTATTCCTATCGAAAAAAATAAGGGTTGTCTGAAACGTCTCCATCTAAATTAGTAATGAACACAAAAAGCCGGGTGTTGTTGCCAAGAGAATGGTTCTGAGGCAGTAAGGAATCTCTCGTGAACTTGCAGTTTCTGAAGTTTTTGGCCGCAGTTACGTTGCAATAAGACGACTTTATGATTTACTAGTTCCTGAACGCTTCTTTTTACCGACCGAGTTGGTAAATGGGGTAACTTTATATCATATTTTGCTGCACTAAGCGCAAATTTTTTCAATGCATTGTGCATTTTTAACATTATAACTTATTCGAAATTATAAAAAAATGAACAATAAATTTATATAGTTTTATATGTGGTACATAAGAAACAACAAAAAAAATAATTAATTCTAAAATAATATTGTGTGTCCCACAGGAGTGCCATATATTCTAAGTTTAGCAAAAATGCCGGACCACTAGTGTTTGATGTTGGTTTTCAACTGGAACTTGAGTTGTGACGTGTTACTTATGTAAATCAGGTTTATATTAAATTAGCAGTAATACTCAGTTCAATAAAATAAAGTAACTTGAATTGAAAAAAAAAAAAACATCATAAAAGTATTCGCCATGACATTATTAAATGCTTCACTTTCTATTTATGCACAAATCTTGTGTAAAAAGACCCCCAGCAAAACAAAATCAGGCACCAACAAATCCCATAATATTCATGATAACACAATATTTCCGTAACCTCTGTTGTATTCTTTTCTAAAAATGTTATACTAGGAAAATCTTTATCTACAGAAACACCAAACGATATTTCTCATTGTTTCCCTTGGTGACCATTGTTTGAGGATTCGCCCGGATACTGAAATTTTAATAACACTACTTAGTTAGTAGGTCCCTGTGTTCACAAAAGTTTCCCTTACCCCGACCTAAATGTACTTGTCTGATTAAATTAATAATATCCCACATGTCTGAATTAACGGCACGTTCAAGCGAAAGGATTACTATTTCATTTCAGGGATTTATTTATTTTTGCTACTGCTTGTGTAGCTATATTATTATATTTCGTGGAACATCCTCGTTACGCTAGAGGTCTTGGGTTCGATTCCCAGGTCGAGTAAAGTGCTATTGGGTTTTTCTATAAAATTCTCAGTAGCAGCTCATTAAGATTGTGCCCGATTACTGGAGGCTCGCCCCCTATTGCATGAGAACTAAACCTATCGGCGAACTGTGGGTGTACATTGATACACCTCAGCCTAACCCTTAGGGTAGGTACGGTTATTATATTTCCTGACTACGGCAAAGATATAAGAGGGGTATGATTTTAAGATGCTATGTATGCATTTGTATTCCTTAAAGATACGTACGTAAGCTTTAAAGTCCTTGTTGTACGGGAAGTTGCAACAATAATTCAGATGTGCATGAAATATGCATGTGCTCAAATAACGTTCGTATCAGAAGCAGGACAGTACATTTAGGTATCGTCTTGGGGGCCATGTATGCTCACCTAAGATTGCGTAGGGGAAATTGCAAAGTGACGTGACACTATTTATTTTATATCCCACACGTAGCTCCGTGCAAATAAGGTCACATACTAAGTGTTATTGAATTATAGATCAGTAGTGTTATTCTGTTTAAATTTATCTATCATTCGATAGGAGGTACCTGACATTTTGGTATTACTGATACCATCACGCCTGTATTCCCCGAAGGGTTAGGCATAGGTTACCAATGTACACCCACAGTTCGCCGGTATATTTAGATAATAGGGGGCGAGCCTATTGCCATTAACCGGGCACAAATCCAAACTCCGAGCAGCTACTGAGAATTTTATAGAAAAACCCAATAACAATTTTTACTCGACCTGTGAATCGAACCCAGGATCTCTAGCGTAGCAGTCGTGCTTAGGACCACTAGGCTAAAAAGGCAGTTGGTATTACTGAATACACCTAAAACAATTTTACCAATAATACGTACCTGAAAGTTTGGATATTGAAATGAGTTCGCTAAGGATCTTTGTGCCCCATAAAGGTCAATAAGCAAACATAGTTTCTATGTGGTTACGAACTTTGCTTATGTGATTGAACATCCCCGCTGTTTTAAGGTTGTAGGATACCAATAACACACGTGTAGCACGTACACACGCATACGTATACACGCACACTTTAATTGTATGTAAATTCTCCAGACCGATTCCAGCCACGGCGGCTAATCTTAATGCAGACTAGCCACGTACGCAGGAGGTATTATAGTGCACAAGTGTGTGCGCAAACACAGGTGCACTCCCTATTCCCTAACTCTCATAGCCCGATGGAACGGCAATCCGACACGACCGGAGAGAGATCAGGCGCAGGACCAACGGCTTTACGTGCTTTCTCAGGCACGGGGGTGTCACACCACCAACTTCCGAACTCCGGGCTGCTACCTAGAAATTCCTAATGGAAAAACCCAATAACACTTTTTGCCCGACCTGGGAATCGAACCCAGGACCCCTTGCTCAGCAGTCGCGCTTGCGACCAAGAGACCAATTGTATAAAGTGTGCATGTATACGTATGTGTGTACGTGCTACACAGTCACTATAACAATACTTAACAGTGTACTAAATTCGCAACGATTCTTTCCATGCTTATTAGTAACCGTTTATGTAAATAACAGCTTGTGACGAATTTTTTACGCAATTAGGGTACCGGACCAATTTGGTACTGAACCTATACAAATATAAATAATTCCATGCGGGCTCAACCTCACGACCCGTGCCCAACTTTCAGGCTAACATAATTTACAAGCTATTCATTACAAAAGCACTGAACTTTACACAGTAGGCACTCTTTTGTTCTTATAATACTTGTTGATGTACAAACCAAATTCATTAGAGCATGTTGGCACTTAAATAATAAATTACCTAGATAGGTACTTCGTAAAGGTTTGGTGAATTATGACCCTTTTACATAGTAAAGGAAAATGTCTTAAAAGAGCAGAAGAAAATATTGAATGTAGGAACTATTAGAGCTGATATTATTTAAATAAAAATCCGGCAGTACGTAATTTAGCGTTCCGCAGAAAAGGAATAATTAAAAAGTAATTAGCAGGATTTTTTATATGGCGGTCAATGTGTACGTAAAATTGTAAGTAGGCTGGTAAAAGGGTACAATTTGCCCTTAACTTTATAAAGTAGGATCCTCATCCAATCTAAAGTTAGTGATCACAAGTTTTATTCGCTTTGACCTAGACCACACTCCACTTAAGCCGCTAAGCATACAAAAGTTTGTAAATAAAGGATAATCTCGTTATAACAAAATGAATGAAGAATAATTATGTTAGGCAGGTATCTTGTTGCAAACTTCATCTAAACTTAACACGATGTATATAGCATTAACTAAGGTATTGTTAACATCGTGCAATATTAAATTTTGTGAGCGAGGCGGCGGAATTGCCTCCCCGCAAAGTTAATAAATTATTAGAACTTGCTACTAGCATAGGATATTGAGAAACTTGCAGATTTAAGATGTAATAATACGCGAACTGTGCAAAAGATTTATAAGAAACAGTTTCTGAAAAACAAAAGACCACATTTTTTCTTTGTTTCCAAATATTTGCGGAAATAACTCTTTATTTTCATAATTGAGTATCCAAAATGATTGATAACCGCTCAAAGAATTTAGTGGGATACAGGAAAATATTTTTTCATATTGCTTTTTGTCAAGAAAACGCAATATTAAAGCTGACAAAATTGGAAATAGTGGCATGTGACCGATCTGTAGTATATATGTACTTATGGACTTTTAGTTGAAGGGGTTCTACTCGTGCCCGGATTCCAAGCAGACATTGTGATGGATGATGTTTACAGCCACGATTTGGTTAGGGGACTTGTGGCTGATCGAACAATTTGCCGCCTAATTATGCTGAAAGTCTCGCCCGTAAGGTCTAGACGTAGGTAAAGAGGTGCTTAAACTTTATAAAGACCCCTTTGAGCCTAATTTATAATATAAAGTCATATCGTAAAACTTTAAAATGGTAAACAAGGTTTGGGTCAAAGTATTATTACTATTTTTGACTGCTGTATGATCTAAACAACTAAGTAATAATAATAATACCAGCCTATTATTGTTCTGCTGCAGGTTAAAGGCCTCTTCTCATGTAGAGAAGGCAATGCATTGATCACCACGCTTGCTCAAGGCGGATTAGCGATTCCAGACTTTTATTAAATAAGTCCAGCTTTCCGCACGACGTCCACGATGAACTTAGAAAACACCTATGAATTGAAACCGACACATAAATATTTATCCGGTATCGAACTTACATATTATATTAAAAGAGAAATAGTTTTATAAATATTTTGATTTGTCCCACAAATGTGTTAAGGCACTTGACTAATGTAGATTTCACCCCTTTTTCGACGGCAATAGTTTCGTAATTTTAACTGTACTTTACTTCCCGACTTTTATTAAACGAATTTATAACTATATTGCTCCGGGGTTCGAACTGTTTTCGCCATAAGGAAATGATAAATGGGTTGACTCAAGCCCGTGTAGGGCGTGACCACAATAAATCATTATATTGTATAATAAAAGCAGCCTCACATAGGTCTGTCTGTCCATTTTCAGTTTTATGAAAATATATAGTCAAGCTATGAAAGCAAATATGTGTAAGTTTCAGTAAGCTGGATACAAGTTGACCTAGAAAGGAATAAACTTCACTGCAATATTTACTGTGTATAACCAATGCAAAGGTCTTTTGTTAACCAAATTAAACCCAAAGTATTATGTCTTTGAGTTTAATTTGGGTTGGCCACATTTACTAAATCTCTAAATTAAAATGAACAAAACGATGCCTCCCAGATCTATTGAAAAGATTCCAAAAACGGTTTTACCTGAATAAATACTTCTAAAGCAATTAATTAGAGGAGTACCGTTAAACCGCCGCTTTATGAAGCTTCAATTTTCACAAAAATGTGAGAGCGGTTTTTATGACAAAAAATAAATAAAAAAATACGTTGTTATTAAAGATAAGATTAGCATAGAATAATGATTTTTCGACTGAATGCCTCCTGTTTTAATATTTCAGCCACGATTAATATTAATTAATCGTTTTCAACTTAGATTGTTTTCGTAGCTACCGACAGAAACAATGTATGAAGATTTCAGGAGGTTGGTAGGTACTGCAGACACTAGGCCTGTTTAAACCTCATTTTAATAGTTTATTACGTAATATTGAAGTAAGAGAAAAAATGGTACAATGTCAAGAGACCTGAAATTCAGCTGTTCGGGTGGTATTTACATAAAATATAGTATTAATTAAATGTACTCAATATACACAAAGATATAATAAGTCAGTCAGTGGTCTTCTTTTCAGCGTTTCGATGACAAACTATATACAGGATAAGTTTTTAACCAGTGCGTAAATTTTTTTTGGTAGTTCAGTGTCAGTAATAGAACACATTTCCGTGTTTAGTTAAAAAAAAAATAAAAAAAAATTTCATCCTTATCCGAGTTTGAAATAAGCAAAACATGGACATAATCTATTCGCCATACTATCAATGACAACTCTTGGCCGCCGCCCGGGCGCATGGCTGGGGTGAGGGGGTGGGGAATGCGCTAGCGCTGAGTGACAATAAAATATTATGGTTTTTAAGTATACATGTTTCGTAAGCGATAACTTTTTTTTTAGTACTAAGACATATTATCAAAATAAAATATACGTGTTTAATAAAACGTGTTGAAGTTTATTATGGCAAAATTTACGCACTGGTTAAAAATTTTTCCTGTATAATAGTTATGTTAAATTGTTGCGGCCCAGAGTTTAGCCACTTTATCGGTGGCAGCCATTAGATAATAATAATAATCTTTATTTATTTCCCTTTTCACGAAGATTCACGTCTCTAAACAAGATGTGAATACAAATACGTATATATTAAGGGGCTATCCGAACACAGGACACTGAAAACATTTTTTTTTGTCACATAGTCTGGCATATTGGTACAAGCCTGAAAAAAATTGAGTGTATTGCCAAAGGCTCAAACTAAAAACTTATCTTTAAATATTTCATGAAAATAAAGCAGTATCACATAAAATAAATTTTTCATTTCGTAGATCTTAGAATATTGAGCGTACACTATATAATTTTATGTAATAATATTATAGGGATTTTCACGAACTAAAGACATGTCTATAAATTATTCCATTGCGCTCTGTATTTTTTTCTCAATTTAATGAAAAGCTCAAAATGTCTTGATTTTGGTGGTTATTCGATACAACCTATACCACTATTTTGAACCTTATTTGTTATCGGGATGCGTTTTTGTCTTATTTGCTTTCCATAGGGTCTTATTGCTTCACAAAAATTCGTTAAGCTTGATTCTTTTTGAGAAACTCAATGTGAGATGGAGCATCGTATGTGCTTGACTGACTAGTCAATGTTTCTATTCATGTAATATAAATAATTTTATAAGCAGTCTGTAGTAGGTACTCTACTCGAATTATTCTTCTCAGCGTATCGATGGCAAATAAAATAATATAAACAAATAAATAAAGTATGTTTTAAGTTTTATATTTGGCCAATAATTCAGTCACGGCAACACCATCGGCCGACACAGTCATCAGGTCCTCACGTGTGCAGGTGACAGGGCATGCGGCACAAGATAAAAGGTGGGCCATGATCTGCTAAGCTTAGAGACGCCGCACAGGCACCGAAGGTCTATGCCAGAAACTCCACCGTACTACTACCCAAATTACCATCTCGAATTAAATATTCAAAGTAACCTTGAGTGTATGTCGTAAGTAGGTGTGTTTAGATTCGGTTCATAAAGCTTATATCCTGTCCGCCGTTTATGGTAAGTACATAAAAACTTTTGTCATGCGAAAAGGGACTCGTTGGTAATTTTTGTAATAAAAGCTGTTCCCAAAATTAAGCGTAGAAATTTCGTAACAATTTTACAGGAATTCAATTTTTGTTGTTTCAACCAGGACTTTGGCGCCTCGATGTCGATCGTTCTCAATATTTATTTACACAAACCGCTGCTATCGTAAAAGCGTACTAATGACTTCTCGATCACCATTACCAACAAGTGGATTTAATCTGGTATAATCTGTATAAACGTTTTGTGTATAAAACAAAAGAATACCGAATAATACCTACCTACTAAAAAAAGACTAACAAATTATTATACAGGATAAGTTTTTAACCAGTGCGTAAATTTTTTTTGGTAGTTCAGTGTCAGTAATAGAACACATTTCCGTGTTTAGTTAAAAAAAAAAAAAAAAAAAATTCATCCTTATCCGAGTTTGAAATAAGCAAAACATCCAGGACATAATCTATTCGCCATACTATCATTGAAAACTCGCGGCCGGCGCCGCCGCCCGGGCGCGTGGCTGGGGTGAGGGGGTGGGGAATGCGCTAGCGCCGAGTGACAATGAAATATGGTTTTTAAGTAAACATGTTTCGTAAGCGATAACTTTTTTTTTTAGTACTAAGACATATCAAAATAAAATATACGTGTTTAATAAAACGTGTTGAAGTTTATTATGGCAAAATTTACGCACTGGTTAAAAATTTTTCCTGTATTCATTTTATATATAAAATGTGAATTTAATGTTCGCAAAATGTGTATGTTATTTTGCTTATCTCTTGGTAGCAATAAATGCAACTCTCCTAATAAAATTACGAGTAACCTAATTCAGACTTTAGAACAATGTTTATAAGACAGTATATCCCAAGATAAAGTAAATGACTGTATACATCTTACTTTATCAGTGCATCTTACTTTCTCTGCAAAATAAACTTACGTAATTAATTTTCTCTAATTTTCTTCAGTTACAGATGCGGACACAAATAAATATCTACCAGCCTTCGCAATTTGGGAAAGTGCCGATTAATAGCAAGAGAAGCAAGCTGATAACCTCAATTTCAAGTGCAAAGCAATGTTGGCACTGCGCAAACATTAATGGTTGAAAGTGTAAATTGTCTTGAAGAATGTTCCTCCGGCGTGTTTCTAATTCGAAAACAATTGTAAGCTTTGCCGCAAGCACCTCTAAGTTGATACAAACATTCTCCAAGACTCGGCTTTGGAATATTTAGTACATTGAAATCTCATTAAGACTATTGATTTTCTTTTGTGGTTTTACTAAAGAAAATACAACACAAATGTTAAATTTTTCTACTGATATAAGCAATCATTCTCAAAGATTGCTTATATTTACATTCGTATATTATGTACATAATATTATCTTGTAGATTTTGCTGCATATTAATGCAGCAAAATCTGTACAATCTATCCAGATAAAATGTGGTTTAATAACCACATACACACACACACACAGACACACATACAGACTTAGCTAAGCAGTTTTCTCAGAATAGTTCTTAGTGATAACGAAATCATCAAATGGTTTATTTATAAACAGTATTTGTATGAATAATTTATACAAGCTGTTATTTTTAATCAAAACGTATTTAGGAATTTATTTATAACCTAATACCTACTGGCTGTAAGCGGCACAAAAAAAGAATAAAAAGCCTGAAGCTAAGTTTAAAAAGATTTTAATATTTATTTTTATTTGATCTAAAGGAATTTCTATTTTATTCTTATATTGAAGGCCAGTACCTTTTTAATTTGGAGTCTTACCTAAAAGTTTTTAATGTACCTAATAAGTGTCTACTTAGCAGGTGGTAGATTTTCTTATTAGTTTTGAAACTCTCACCATTCTATTGTATGTAATTTTACACAAAATATAATACCTCAACTAAAAGCAAGAGCGGAGGAATTTAATTTCCGCTAGGCACTGATTTCATTTAATGTAGCTTCTACAATTTTCAGTAAACGAAATAAGTTTATGTTAAAGTTCATTAGCTTATCCCACCTCATTTGTTTTAAAAGATAAAATCATTATGGTCAGGAAAGATAATCTTGCAAACTTTCTTAATATTTTGGTAACCTCAATTCAAAGATTATTTTATTCCTAATCTTACAATGTGTATTAAGTTTAAAATGTTTTGATATAACCTATTGATATATTGAAATAGTATTCAATTCTCAATGTTTAAGTATTGCCCGTGATCGCCCGCGTAGCTTATTTTACCGGCTTTAAGTTACGCCTTCGATTACTGCTCCGCTCCCATGGGTCGTAGCATGATGTTATATAGCCTATGTTACTCAGGAGTAATGTAGTCATATATTAGTGAAAATAATAGTTGAAATGGTCCAACACTTCGCAACTTAAAAAAGGTTTCCTCTTTATAATATTTAAATATAGAGAGTTGAATATTATACTCTAACCCTGTAGGGTACACTTAGTACTAATGACATTTTGCGGAACACTGAAAACTTCCCCAATGGTTAATTGCAATTAAAAGTTACATCTCTATTACGCTTGTGAACTTTACACAGGTATTGTACATAGCTCACTATTTTGAACCTAAACAAATTCATTCGTTGAAAACTACGGACTTTTGTAACAACAAACGGTAATTTGAAGTTCAAACCGCTCGCGCTCGAACTAAATAAATTTTAGCTTTTAGAACTCCATGTTTTTTTACTCCGAAATTGAAATTTGACAATTCAACACTGTTACGCTTACAGTATTGAATTGTGTTGATTGAATTGAAGTGGTTTTTAAAATAATTTACTGTTATTAGTCCTACTAAAACTGCTACTGTTTGTAAAAATCAATTTGAAAAAAGTGTCCATAGAGTTTCTAGCTCGTTCTTCTCCATAGACACCTACGTTTTGGAAGGAGCAACTAGCTTCAACTTGCTATATGTTTTAACTTCTTGACAATTCAATGTAAATGGTCTAATATAAATAAATGCTTTTACTTGACTTTGACTACATGATGTCTGTTAGTAGGTACAATTTTAAGTTACCTAAAGTAAGTAAGTACCTACCTACTGTGATTTAATCTCAGATTAAATAAAATAATTGCACTGGTAACATTTATTATTATACATTTTCTCACAAAATTATTTATTAAGGCTAAATTAAAATGAGAAAAAGACAATTTTAATAAGCACCGCAAATATCAAGTTTCTATTAAGAAATACTAATTCCCGGCTGTAGGCATAACAGCACGTTAATATTTTTAATAACGTGTAGAAGAAAATGTGGCTTACATTTCTTGTTGTTATTCTATTGCTTATGAGTTCGTTCTGGATGTAACGAATTGTTATGTTTAAAAAAAGTAATCTAAAGTAGTGTATGTTTCTTTTTTTTTTCTAACGGGACAAGCCCACCTCACTTTCCCTTGCACTGCAACTCCAGAAAGACAGAATCAACAGTGGAGACCTTCAATAAAGAGCCGAGGCAATGAAGCTCGACGCGTCCCGGAGAAACAATTCAATTATCTTAGATCCCGCAACGAAATTAATCACAAAAGATTAGCGGAGGAGTAAGAAAAAACATAATTTTCACTTTCCTCCAAACAAACATCAGTGTATATCTACTTAAATTTATTATGAGTTATTATTAGTTTGTTTTATAAAGTAAAAAAGGAACGTAAAAAACAAAACTTTTCACTGAAGTTACAGTCAGACATATTAGGGCGGTAGACCTTAGTCAATACTACTCACTAGTTACTAATAACAACAATTATTTCTAACTTTAGATAGGTATTTGAAAACATTTTCTAAGAGTAATAATAATTAAGTAGAAATTCGGATCGCCGTCACTCAAATAAAAGTTGCTACGAGGATAATAATAAAACTTCGCAAAGAAAGAATGTGGACGGTTCCCATTCTCTACCGGACAGTTACAAAAGTAATATGAAATGTTTGATACGTTCGACGGGAAACGTCAATACGACATATTTGAGTAACGTTCAATAGAATTACAGTTGTAAGAAGTTATACATTAAGTTTATTTTCGATGAAATTGATCACAGCCCATATTTTGTACTTGGTAGGCTAGGTACTGTAGAGGCTTCAATTGAAGGAGCGTATACAACCTTTTTTTACATACACTATGAGATGGATGCTGGATGCCGCTTTATAATAGATTCAAAAGTAAGTAGGTGTCAGTCGATTCATTACGGCTGTAAACTAGTCAACAAGTTAAAATTAAAATATAAAATATAAGATTGAATACAAAAATTGAGTTAATAGTGTTATTGGGTTTTTCTATGAAATTCTCAGTAGCAGCTCGGAGTTAGGATTTGTGCTCGGTTAATGGCAATAGGCTCGCCCCCTATTACATGGGACCTAAATACATATCGGCGAACTGTGGGTGTGCGTTGGTACACCTCTGCTTAATCGTTTGGGGAATACAAGCATGATGCTATGTTAAATACAAAAAAAAATACTAACATTAAAGTTGATAATCACATTTGCATCAGTAGCATATAGATCCCTCCACCGCTACAGTGCTTACTATGTGTTGTCTGTTGTGGTCATTTTAATGGTGTGGTACCGATTGCTTGTTGGTATTGCGAATAATGCCTACAAACGGGATTTGCATCGAGCCAGCAACCCGAAACCTCAGTCGTTGTGTACCGGATATGCAGGCATTAATCATGGCTCACACTGAAACTACGCTCCGTGCTTTCCAACTTGCTTCAAACTGAAATTATACACGTTTCTACCATCCAAAAGGGTGATAAAAAAATTATTAAGGGACAGGAATTGTTTCACTGTTTTGTATTTACTGCTAACCAAAATACACCCGATTAGATTTAAAAAAATATCTGAAACAAAACATAAAGTTATTCATTCAACTTCAGCTTTTTACTGAAGAGGTTCTGGTGCTTAATCATCTTTGAAATAAAGAATACGTACGTAGGTATTGAACGACATTTTTTTCTTTCAATGACAATTAAATTGACGTCGATAAAAATTGTTACATAGATTTTAATGGGTTGCTGTTTCTACAGATTACAGAATCTCGATAACGAGCAACATGATGGTCCTTGTTAACTAACGACTATAACATAAAATATAAAATTGCTTTAGTTGATGAACCTACAGTCATCAAAAGAGATAGGGCACAACATAACCTTGTGTTTTTGAAACTCAGAAACTGATTTGACGATTTCATACAACAAATTTAAAAATAGTAGAGTATAGTGCCGAAAGCACTTCATTTATTGATTGGCGTATGAAACTCATTGCATCCCTGTTAGATTGTTAGAAGGTGACAGAGACAGAATGATAATTTAAACACGTCATTTAGCGCTAAATATTTTTAGTGATTTGTGGTGAAAGTGGGCCTTAGTCTCTGAAATAAAAAAAAATATTCTTTAGTATTTTTTTTTTTTGCATGAAGAGATTTCGTTTTGGAGCCTCCGATTATGTAACTTTGGATTAAACCATTCTGTTTGTCCGTTTGTTCAGTTTATCTTACAAAGGCCGATCATCGGCCATCATCATCGTCATTAGAAGCCTTGTTCCATTCGCTACCGAGAGGATCGTACGTACGTAGCTTAAGGCGAGTGATTGATGCGAAATTGCACATTTTCATTGTGTTTGTTTACCAAATAACAAAGACAAATGGAAGTAAGTATAAATCACATTCCGTAACAAAACAACCATGACCATACTTGCGTTAGTTACTCTCTATGTATATGACTAAAAAATAATTTCGCCTTCTAATAAATAAAACTAGCCAGTGTAAACCATTCCCTTGTTGAAGGTACTTTCAGCAACAAAAGTCGATTAAAAATGTGAATGTTATTTATCATTTAAATAAAATAAATAAAAAAATATATAAATATACCATCACGCCTGTATTCCCCGAAGGGTTAGGCAGAGGTGTACCAATGTACACCCACAGTTCGCCGGTATATTTAGGTCCCATGTAATAGGGGGCGAGCCTATTGCCATTAACCGGGCACAAATCCAAACTCCGAGCTGCTACTGAGAATTTCATAGAAAACCCCAATAACACTTTTTGCTCGACCCGGGAATCGAACCCAGGACCTCTAGCGTAGCAGTCGCGGTCAGGACCACTAGGCCAACGAGGCAGTCATTTAAATAAACATGAAATAACACAATTCACTGCTATTCGGAATTTTAGGCAATACGTAAGAGTTTATTTAATCTCATTTTATCATAATTTTAGATAAATTTCGTGTTTCCTTTGATATTGCGCTCATAAAGGATTTAACAATAATAAATGTTAATCTACTTTTGTTGCTGACTTTACCTACATACCTATAAAAATATTTCTAGAATTATTAAAGTAGTGACTAAACGCTAGAGACTTTATTAAGACATCTCTCCGATGGTAAGCGAGCTATTTCTCAAAGTTAGCCGTTATTAAGAACTATATACTGTGAAATGAATTGCAGCTGCTACAACCATATTTTCCTTTCAACAGCGTGCATTTTCATACTAAGTGCATGATTATTTTCATGAATAGGCTTTATCGGGACATTATAAATAAAACAAACTAACTACTAAGTACATGAGACCTAAACATTCCGGCGAACTGTAATTGCACATTGGTACACCTCTGTCTAACCTTCCTGGGAATTCAGGCGTGATGGTATGTTATGTTATAAATAAAACAGAGAATTGTATTGATCTGATCACGGAATTAAACCGTTCAACAGTACAAATCATCGAGTCCGGTTAAATTGGATAATTCGGTAGGAGCTTCCTTTAGGTACCTAAATTCACGAAACGAAATCTTTACAGAATAATATTGCAGATTATGTTTTATTAGAAGATTTTAACGACGCCCACGGATAGAACTTTTTCTATTCCTTCCAGGATAAAATACAGGCAATAAGACAAACTTAAATTACAATAACGTGGGTACCTATTTTCATAACTTTACGCCTACGGGCACTAACCTGAAATGAGGCTAAGTCTTCTCCCGGGAGCCACGTCAACTTCAAATCTTGTGGTGGCATTAACGTAACATAAGGGAAGCTCTTGTGAAAGGAGGGGCTCTAAAACCAAGTGTTTATCTAGGGAGTAGGTGACTAGGAATTAAGTTTTCATTAAGATTTATGTTATTTATATTTATTCAAATTTTAGTCAGAAGCCAGAAAGTCTGACAACCAGTCTTACCAAGAGTATCGTATTACCCATTACTGGGTTGTAGAGGTCTGATAGGCAGTCGCTCCATGTAAAATACTGATATTCAGCTGCATCCGGTTCGACTGGAAGCCGACCCCAACATAGTTCGGAAAAGGCTAGGCAGATGATGATGATGATGATTAAGATGAAATATTAAGATAATTATAATTAAGAAAAGGCTTCGCAGTTAAGTTTTAATCAGAGGCCGAATGAGGCTGTTACTGAGCAATAACCCGGCTAAAATATACCTTTAGCTAAACAACTGTAATAGATTCGAAATATTTTAATCATGTATTAGTTACACTTTACAGATTACCTATATGGAATGACACTTATACGTATATTACTGATTATTTAACACACAAAAATAAGTCCTAAATACAAAGCAGTACAGTAGGTATAAGGAAAGCAAACATGTGCTCTCAATGCAGTAGCACTAAAAGGTAACACAGTGCCAAAACACTAGATATGGCATAAAATATAGACCTGCCCAATCCCAATGCAATTCCGAACGAACATTAGTATGCATTCGACACTACGAACATCTGCCCCTGACTATACACAGACACCTGTAATAGGCAGGTAGGTAACAACTTTTGTCATAAAAGTCGACACACAGTTCATAGCTCAAGTTTATCGCAATACCAAAGTGCACTCAGTTCTTAATCTGATAGAATATTTGGAATGGCAATTTGAAATACATGAAGGTAAATAGGTTATAATGATCTTTGACTAAGGGAAAAAATAAGAAGAAGAAATATTTGAATTTCGAAGTTTACATCGAAAGTTCGAAATTCAAATATTTTTGGAATAGGTAGCAACACAGTAAGACTAAGAGCCCCCGCAGACCACAGACTTTCCATCGGCCGACAGTTTGGTCGGGCTTTTAATCAGTATGAAGATGTATGCAAGTGCGCACATTACAACGGTTCGGTATCGGCCGATAAATAAGTTTGATGGGCTAACCGACTGCCTTCAAACTAAACTATCGGCAAACTATCGGCCAACTGCTAAATCAGTATGGCGCGCATACTGGCCGATCGTTTAGTCGGCCGATCCTTCAGTTCGCTCCCAGCTTTGGCGCAGTATGGTCGCACGTATTTCTCATGATGGGGTTGCCCAGTTCTACTCCACCGCTGCTTGTCGAAACGTAGATCGTAACTTTGATTAATTAATTTGAAAAAAATAATTTGGAATGCAACGTGTAAATTTTTTCTAGTAATAGTCTATCACTGTGAATAGGATGCACCCAATACTCTCGGTATCTCTTCTTGGTACTTCTCCTCCGTTGTATAAGAGCAATAATAACATTTCTGGACAATATTGTATTAACTTTCATTATGCGACCGTTCACTTCAAAAACCTCTTACCAACTAGAAAATCGTTCGAGAGCAGTTGGCCGACCGTTGTCTAGTTTGCGCACCCATCGCCAACCCGACTGTTTAGTTGGTCCAGTGTGCGCGCTAGCAGCCCAACCCGATCAAACTATCGGTGGACTAAATAGTCTGTGGTCTGCGGGGGCTCTAAGATGCTGAAACGAAACTTACCCCAAACTTCAATTTGTAGAAATCATACCAAAATGCAGGGAAATTGACGGATGAGTATCTATTAGTTTAGACTAAGTTTCATCTCTGAATCTTAGCGTAAGACGTGCAAGTTTCCGCATAATTTAATCCTCCAGTGACATATGTAGGTAACGTTACTTTAAATTTACGATTTTGAACATTGAAGTGTGCTGTTTTAGCGGTCGTGTTTTATCTACCTAAGTACCTAGAGATTTTTTATTTTAAATATTGCACTCCTCTCCACATTGTTAGAGAATTTGATGGAGGGGAAAGCAATTTTAAATTGAAAGATCTCTACTACATCTATTCTACAACTTAGGTAATTATACCAAGTAAATAAATACTCTATATTACTATACGTATGATACCCATGAGGCAAATATTGTATATACAGTATTCAAGAATATGAACAACTTTTATTATTTTTTTCAGAGGTAATCCACCTCTGAAAAAAAATACAGCTGGTTAATATGTTTAGCGTTTGGGTGGACCTAAATTTTTTAAGTAACAACTATTTTCTCATATTTCAGAGTAAGTCTCGTAGTAAAATTGTTCATGTTAATGAGTACTTTTCCCCCCTGAAAAAAAAGCCAATGAACTTAAGATAGCCTGTATGTTTACAACAAATAGGTTACTAAAGCAAAATATAATAAATTCACTCATAAAATGAAGAATTTTGAGGAATCAAAATACGTCAACACAAAAAGAAAGTACTTATCCAAAAAACATAAAAGCAATTCGCGATTTTACCATCCAACTAATCTTCTTAAAAACAAGTCTTGTTTTCCAGCGAGCTTTTACCCACTGATTAAACTCTTGTCGTCTTAAATTAAATTGTCTCCTATTGTGCCATTTTCTTAAATATACGACTACACGCCATTGTAGGTACTTCCTACTCTATTTACGTAGGTATATTATTTACTGAAATATATTGATATATTTTTGCTACAAAGATAATAGCTTAGAAAAACTATTATGTTTTAGATCTCAAAGTTAGTCTAAGTGATACCTACCTATAGCTCATGTCAAACGAGTAAAAAAATAAACATAATGGAACTGGAGTACATACTACCTACTCTTTACAGAAGTGGGTTTACATTATTAATAAAGTTGTTGTTATTTGTTATTACTTACTTTCTACAAATAGGTATACAGATTCGGTAAATCACCACCAAAATTAATGACAATACGGCGACAACAATAAATTATCTTGATGGTAAAGTTTTAACATAGTTTAGTCTCGTCTAACCTTACCAATAACAAAGGCCTAATTAAAGCGTAAAATCTTAAATAATTAAGGTACACGAGTATTGAATCAAGGGCAATTCATCAAGCAAATGTCTCTGGCAAGTGATGCGACCGTGTAGGTAATATGATTGATAGCGTTAATTACTTCACACTACGTCACAGTAATAATTTAATTCAGATATTCAGTCTGACACGAGGAATCTTACTAATTAACAAAGCCATTAAAATAGTAATTTTTGCTTGAACTGTTTTCCCCAAAAATAAACATGCTAGGTCATCCTATCCTTCCTGCTATTATTTTAAACGCGAAAGTTTTTGAGGAACGATTGCTGGATAATTATTATTCTTTCACGCTGAACGGAATTAGCTTAACAGTATACTTAAATATTATATCTTTAAGTTATCGTTGTCTTTAAAGTTTGGCACACATATAGGATTATACACAGATAGGATAACTTTTATCCCGTTTTGGTGTTCTTATTTTAGAATTTGTACGGTTTAAGACATTTATTTCTCAAAAAGAATACAATTCACTTAATATGAGAAACACAAGGTAATCTTAAAAACTAAATATAAGAATTACTTAGCGTAGGTAGGTACTCGTAAATAAATAAGCTAATTCGTGAACACAATTTCTACAGTGTTGTGGGTAATAGGAAAAAGATCGTGCACAATTACATATCGATTTTTTAAAAGCAAGTCAATAGCAATTACTCATTGATCTGTTTATATGTACTAGTATGCTTCGGAAATATGCAGTACGTTTCGTTGAATTTGGTTTAATTCTGAAGTCTACGCATACGAAGACTTGGGCAGAAGGCCAGAAGCTTAAGATAAATAATACTATTGTATGATCATCCATGTTCTCTGCAAGAGACATGACCAAAACAAGCAATAGACATATATTGTTCGGTACAGGGATGCCTGTCTACTACTTAATTAATATTCAATCGAGAATTCGGGACTACGCAATTCAGATATATGTAGTTACGGAACTATAGTAGGAACAAATGAATAGGTGCCACACACATTTATGTAGATATCATAATAAATGAATAGGAGGCGTAAGTGCTCGACTCTACTCAAGTCTGTTGTTAAGGACCGTTCCGCACGATTGTGAACAAGGCTTGTACTCTTGACGAGGCTCGACCTCACTATTCACTAGGTCTTGTTTTGTTTGCCAACATTTAATTTTAAAATGGAACTTATTTAGAATGTTACACAATACATGACATTAGGACACTAGACTGAAAATGTTACATTGTTTACAGACATACGTTTTAGAGATACGACTTATTACGCAAATCCTGAACAGTTATCACAAATATATTGCTATACAATGGAAAAGATCTAATTTTTACAAACAATAGATATCCTACTTCATCCCTAACAACTTTTTAAAAGCTTTTCTAAATTCTATATTGAAAATGGTATAAATTAAGGGATTGATTGTAGAATTAGCATAGCCTAGCCATGTAATAACATTGATGAGCCTCATACTGGGGCAACAAGTACTGCAAAAGGGTAGTATGAGATACATTAGAAAAAATGGTAGCCAACAAATAACGAACACACCCATTATGATGCCGAGTGTCCTCGCAGCGCGGCGCTCCTTAGAGAGGGAGATCTTTTGCTTCTGTTCAATGAACTGGTTCACAACGTCACCGCTTTTGGTCACACTCGCCAGCAATGGCTTCTCCTGCTTTTTATTTTTGCGACTCAATTTCTTCAATGAACCAACCACCTTCGTTTTGTAACTTCCGCAACTACCCGGAGATACATCTGCTTGCATCTGGTTCACGTTTGCTTCAATAGTTTGTCGAGATGCTGGATCGTTTAACAAAAGAAAAGGCACAAAGAAGTTTTTCTTTATATCTATGAATGCTTTCCTCTGGCATCGCTTAATGCTGCCCCCACTGTCGGATTCATTCTCTGAATCTTCTCTGTTGTCTTGACTCTCGTCCTGATTTTGTATTACCAATACTGGATTTTTATTCTGAACGCGCGTCACGAGAACGCGTTTTCTTAGTCTTTGTCTTGCAGCTATGTAGATTTTAATATACACTATGGTCATTATAACAAGAGGAATAAAAAATGAGCCAAGTGATGAATACACGACATAACCGGGTTCTGAGGTAAGCTGGCAAGGCGTATCCGCTGTAAATTCATCTGGCCAATCGTTCCAACCCAAAATAGGTGGTGAACTTATTATCAAAGAAAGAATCCACACTCCAACAATTTGATAAACAACTCTTTTCAGTGTTCTCTTATTGGCGTAGTTTATGGGATCTGTAATGGCCCAATATCTGTCGAGTGCAATAGCGCACAAGTTCAGGATCGATGAGGTGCAGGACATTATATCACAAGTTAGCCACATCTTGCACAGTTGTTTTCCCCACAGCCATCGTCCCAAAGTCATGTAAGCTACATTTAGAGGCATCACCAATATAGCAACTGCCAAATCGGCTGCTGCTAAGGACACGATGAAAAAGTTTTGCACTATCCTCAAAGGTTTGTAAGTGAACACTCCAAGAATAACCAGAATGTTTCCAAAAATGGTTCCCGCAATAACTACGAACAGTATAACGACAGTAGTCAGCGCTTCCCATTCAGGGACTGCTATTTCGATTCCAAAACTCGAGTTGTACAGGAAATTCGTTGAATAGCAAATTGTGTCGTCTAACGAAGAATTGTGTAATGAATCGTTATTGTGATTCAGTGAAATATTATAGACGTAATAATAATCCACATTATTCAATTCGTCGTTCATGGCGCTGCGATGATATTACCCACTAAAATATTGCAAAAGTATCTTTAATTAATTTTCCTTTCTTGTCACTCTGGAACCAAAACATTTCAGACCCACATTTTCATGAATTACACAAAAGTTTATTGTTCTTTCTTGTCCATCATTAATTAGGGATTATAATTTCCGAAATTGTTTTCTCACTTTTAATTAATACGATAACAGCTAGGTACAATGTGTACGAAATCAAAATATTCTTTTCAACCAAACGGTTCGCAGCAGACTGCGGGCCTAGGGGACACATTTTAAAGTCGACCCACATAGCGGAGATCATACTTGTGAATAAACTATAGGCATAGTTAACCATGTATATCATATGTTCTCACAACAAAGATACACAGAGATCTTTGTGTGTAGCCATGTCAGCGACGCGGCGTGACGTCGCCGACGCCTGGGGCAGTGTGAGAGCTTTCCGTCTATTTTTATGCAACTTTTGCGAACACCTCGCAAGAGACACGTTTTATATTGAAACACTTATCTAACAAACCGTTTTCGAAATTCCTACCTACCAATTCCTAGATACCTATCAAAAAGAATAGAACAAGTGTTTTGAGATTTTTCATGTAATTTCTCACATAGCAACAAGAAGTCAGGATAAAGTGATTGTAGTTATATGATCTATGCATACCAATTAGTGAAATGTTAGTATCCTACAATACTGAGTAGGTACACCCCATTTTTTTTTTATAGACGGGAAATCATCAAATAACTTCCCCCGCCCTGGGCGGGGCGGGAGGGAGTGTCAGACTTTTACTGACTAAAACCCGTCTATGTTCCTTTCATGTGCCCTTTGCGTTCCGGGGGCGCGGTATCTCTTTCGAACAACCCGCAGCCCCAGCAGGCAGGTACACCCCTGCCTATCTTTTTGGGGAATGTACGCGTGATGTCATTTTTTTTAAACCACGCGCGGTATACCACTGTTCCTGACCGATTTTTTATCACGGACCGTACAACCCCGAATATAGGTCAATTATTTCGAAAGTGTTACAGATTGTGCGCCTACAGTAACGGAAAATGTTACCTCTTGGTAGCCCTTTCGTACCACTAACGTTAGGGTAACCCTATCAATAAGTTAACTAGTACCTACATGATGTCACCGGCTCTTGTATGATTTCCAATTGAAGAACCCTTTAAAAGGGTTTGTCGGGGTAATTAAAGGGTTTTTAATCTAATTATTTTAAATGACGTTGGAGTGGAGGAATCAAGGAGGAATAGATATTGATCTTCGAAGTTTGGAATCATATAGGTAGTTGCGTGTTGTCGGAGTTGGAGTTGACGCATACCTGCCGAGTGCATGCAGTTTAGTTCTTTAAAGTAAAGACACGAAAGATAATATTACAATATTCGTATTCAGCTGCATCCGGTTCGACTGGAAGCCGACCCCAACATAGTTGGGAAAAGGCTAGGCAGATGATGATGATGATGATGTAGTCTGAATGGGTACGTAACTCTTTACAGTCGCTGAAGGGGTAACGTCTTACCGTTAAAAAGTATAACCCTCCAAGAATGGGTTTTTAAATAGGTAAATAGGTACCTAATCAAATCGAAAGGGTTTGGAAGAGGTTGTCCATTGATGACTTGATGAGGATTTTTGTAAAAGAGTGTAATTAATATGAAATTGGTTTTACACAAAAAATATCATTGGTTTTACAACAACACTTTCTCAAGCCCTATCAAAAACCCTTTCAATGGGTAACTAAAATACCTAGTCCCTGTTTTTTATACTATCTTAACCTAATTTTAAGGAATCTCTGTAACAATGGTTAATAGACTTTACTTTATTGTATTATAATTATGTATTACAGTCTGTAGGTAGGTCTATAGGTACACTGTACTAGAGTAGGTCATCTGCGTCTGTAGTTAGTATGCTGACAAGTACCTACTTAGCCGTAAGCCTATTAGACGAGGATTTTTATATGATTTGCCTATACAAGACTGATTCCAATGATTTAAATTTTCCCAGTTAATTATTTTGCTGCCTAGTTTATCGCCCCGCCATCTGTCAGTTGCGAAATAAAATAATTGTAAAGTTATTTCTTTGAACGCTAGATGTCACGTCAAATGATTTATTTAACTTCGAAATAAATACGGAAATAAACAAAACATCATAATGTTCACTTGTTTTTTCATGTATAATTAATTATTATACATAAAAAAACAAGTGAACATTATTCTATTACTTTACGCTGTAAAGGTAAATAAACATTTGATTTATTTCTGCTTGGAATGGAGTGACAATTCTAATGTCAAAATGGTTTACGGCAACAAGTGGCGCTGGTGTGCTATGATTTTTTACGCAAGAGTGAACGAGAAGTCCGATTATTTTGATTCTCATCTCATGCATGTGACATTTTCCGAATCCGTGGTTCGCACTCTTTAGTTTGCACCTTTTGCGTTAGCTGTCAAAATATTTAGTGGAGACGAAACGCGACACAGTTTTGTAAATTATCTCATGTAAATCGCTCTTGCTAAACATTATAATCAGCAATAATAGTATACAAGCGTGCCTCCTGTTTACCTAGGTTTCTCGTTCAAATGATACCTGCAACATAATGGGGTGTTTATCGTGGATCCGAGGTATGACGTACAACCTGACTTATTTTACTTAGATTAGATATTTTCAATGTTATAATTAGCTAAACGATCTCGTTAATTGCATTTTACCGATGTTTTTGAACGTGAGTTCTCTGTAACAACGTTTGCCATGTTAACTTCTACGGAACATCGTACGTATGACCTTTTCCTTGAGTTAATGTTATTAAAAGGGTGCGCACGTATTTACATTACGACATGGTATCGCTTACATAGTCTACTTTTGGTGAGAAATAACACTATTTATGTTAATAGCGGCTAGTCGACCTCCCTCGAAGATACGCCTCCCCTGAGGTGTAAAACTATTTATAGCCTCATAAATGACTTTTACTCTTCAAAACATCAACTTTTGACATTATTCATTAACTTTTTATTGTTATTATATTGCTCTAGTGTCGCCAACATTAACTTACTAAGATGTAAATAAATAGCTTATTTAAGTTACTGTTGCTATCTGACACTTAAAAACTTTTTTTTAATGTTAAAATATCTGTTTTCCTTGTGTAATTAGAATGTACTAATAAGGCTAACATGATTACAACTTATGGTTACAGGGTTAAAAATGCCGTTTCCTTTTAAAGATAAGGAACTGAACAAAATAGCGGCACTGTTCAATGTCTCCACATTTCTGCTGACATGTGCTGCACTTGTCCAGCCCAGCTGGTTCAGGATCAAAGGCCTGCACTGTACACAAAGCCTGTCTTTAGCACAATTTTTCTCCTTTGATAATGATGATGATGACCAAGAACAGTATACAATACGCCAGAATAATGAATATGATTCTATCCATAGGACTGACTATAATGGTAAGTGTTACTTATAGAATACCTATGTAGTTTGTATGAAGTTTTGTAGCCAATTTTCTCAATACAAAACTACCTTTTGAATGAGATTCAATATTATAAGTTTTTCCTCTTGTATTGATTTTCAAAAGTGCCTTCTAATGGTCTAATTGAAATAAATGATTTGACTTTGACTTTTTACTTTGAAAAGAATCTAATCTAATCATTTTTTTATTTATTTATTAATCTAAATCAGAAAAATAATAATCATTCCATTTTGCTCTTAAACTGTTATCCCTAAGCATTTAACAGCTGTTGTAGCAAAAATTTCATTGAGCTATTTGAATATCTGTTACCATAAACAATATTTTTCAGGTTTACCTCCATGCACTACTCCAGAGACCATCACACTGATGAGAGTACTTATATTATTATGCTTTATGGTGCTACTGTGCTCTTGTATCGGCACACTAATCAACCTTACAAGTCTCAATAGCAGAGCTATTAAGATGTTGAGAAGGAATGCTATACCAAGCATCATGTGTGTATTTTGGGTCATCGCAATTGTTGGGGTATGTTACTATACAACTGTAGTACTTGGAAATGCCAACAACAGTGACCCGAATACCATACAGGTGGATTATGAGTATGGATTCTACACTATCACAGGAGCAGGTAAGACAACTTATACCTATTGAATGTATTAATTACTTTTTTGTTAATGCCAAACATTTATTTTACTGAAATTCATTCATTTATTAAAACATATGATAGGTGTAGGTACACAAGTGGGAATACTCTCATTATCACATTATTATTAGGTGTTTAAGATGACTCATACTTACAATAAATTATTAAGTATTTTGGTGTATAGTCTTGCCTTACAAAGTTAAAACATAAAGTTGATAAGGCCATGAGTTTCAAAGATTCAAGACTGGTCAGTTATAAAGTTTTCCTGTTAGTAATCCTCAACTATACCGTAACTTATTTAACCCTTTCAACGGCACAGTTGGATAATATAAGACAAATAAATGTGTTAAAACAAATGTCAACTTTTACGAAAATGCAGTTAATAGCATAAGTGTTGGTTTTCACGCCAGTCCATACATTTCAGATTATAAAATGTGAAATATTACAGCATAATCATAATTCTTTTTCTTCTTTATCGTGTGGGTAGTAAGGTCTAACAACCGCATACCCTAGCGTCAGAGTTTCTAAACCTCCTCAAGGGCCTCTGACATGACCAAGATAAACTTCGAAAGTACATATGAAAAAAGAAAAAGTCACGTTGGTACTTGCCTGTGCCTGGTTGCGAACCCACAATCTCGTGCATGAGAGGCGGGCGCCTTAACCACTGGGCCATCACGCCATGACCTCTTTTTTTGGTCCAAGCTGAAGTAATATTTAATACGAGTATATAAAACATTAGTGATGTCCAATTAAAATACTGCTTAACTAACCGAAATTGTCAAACCCAAGATTTGACGTATTCAAATAACTAAGAAAACAAGACCTAAATGCCTTCAATATTCGGCATCAAATCCGCGATTCTATCCGCGACTTCATTCGCGTGGTTTTAATCACCTTTGTTAAGTCACGTCTTTAGCTACTGGTCCGCTCCTGAGTGTCGTAGCGTGATGTTTTAAGCCTTCCTCAATAAAAGGACTAACCATTACGAAAAGATTTTTTCAATTCGAACCAGCAGTTCCTGAGATTAGCGCGTTCAACTAAAGAAACTCTTAACCTTTATAGTATTTTTTTTTTTACCGATGTGAAATCATCAAATGTCTTCTCCCGCCCCTAGTGTCAGACTTTTACTGACTAAAACCCATCCATGTTCCATGTTCCAGGGCACAAGAAGGATCTTGTGCCCTTCCTTTGCGTTTAGTGGGCGCAGTACCTCTTTCGAACAACCCGCAGCCTAATATTAATATTGATTATATTTTACCTCTTAAATAAAGGATATATTTTCAAAAATGGTTGTGCATCAATAGCGTAAGTTTACAACACTGTAGTGTCATAACATTCAATGAATCTCGTACGGCAATGACTGATTTATAAGACATGAAGTGACGTCAGAGGCGATAGATGTTTCTAGAACAACTTATTTAGTATTGTGGAATCAAATCAAAAAAAAAAAAATAACAAGATGCTTTCGAAAATGTTATATTTGTGTTAATGTCAGATTGTTACCGTGTCAATTCTAATAATATATTGTCTATTGTATCATTGATTTATATTTATTGATATTGATGCGAAATTAACTTCTTTGTAAGAATTTCTTTGCAGTATTAATATGTTAAAATGTTGAACTGCCGTGTAGTTCTTGTGGTCGCAAGCGCGACTGCCGAGTGAGGGGTCCCGGGTTCGATTCCCAGGTCGGACAAAAAGTGTTATATTGGGTTTTTCCATTAGGAATTTCTCAGTAGCAGCCCGCAGTTTGAAAGTTGGTGGTGTGACACCTCCGTGCCTCGGAAAGCACGTAAAGCCGTTGGTCCTGCGCCTGATCTCTCTCCGGTCGTGTCGGATTGCCGTCCCATCGGGCTATGAGAGTTGTTAGGGAAGAGGGAGTGCACCTGTGTGTGCGCACACACTTGTGCACTATAATATCTCCTGCGTACTTGGCTAGTCTGCATTAAGATTAGCCGCCGTGGCCGGATTCGGTCTGCAGGCAGAGTTACATTTACATGTTAAAATGTTTCAAGGAATTAATAACAGTTTAATAAAAAGACATAAACTTAATATATTATACATTTATTTCAAAGCGATATATTTAAATAAGTATCGATATCTTCCTGTTCTTCACACTACTTAAACAAGGCCTTTTTGTGTCGTTGGCTAGTGGCGTTTGGTGAGCGTTTTTAAAAAAAAATCGTGGCATGGAAAGGGTTCAATTTACAAATAGCAATAGCTACAACTCTTTCCCCTAAACTATACAAACATGATGATGTAAATCATTACGTAATCTATGTTTATTGTTTAAAATGAGATTGTAAATGCTCTACAACAACTGTGTTTATGTTTACTGTTTAGTAAAGTTAGATATTAAATCACTCGGCATAGTCTCATGAGATGTAGGTATAAATATTATTATACTCCAGTAAAAAAATATTAGTAAAGTGTATTTTATTATAAAATATTTCAGGTGCGCTGGCCTTGTTAGCATCTGCTGCTAACTTATGGGGTGCTCCATTGTCAAGCGACGAGGATGTTCAAAGACGGAATTTAATGGAAGACTGGGATGGATACGAGGCTCACAGTGTGGGCCCCACGCCAGCCGTGCCCACCCTGCCCCCGTACACGCCGAGCGCCGACTACATGCCTTCAGTACACCCGTCCTACGCGCCGCCAGTGCTCGGCACACAACAGTACTTCCCTTTCGATGACCTGTCGGTGCTTCCGCCACCACCTCCCTATTCTCCTTGAGTTTGTGAAACTCATCCAGCTTTCGTCTCGAATCACCCAAATATTGATGTATTTTTAGTTGTAATCTACAGTATTTATTATTTTAATTATACCAGCTTAAAGAGTCCAATGCTGAAGGTTAGTTAAGGCTTGTGAGTAGTGAGACGTCTAGAACCCATACTAATAAAGAAACTAACAAAAGGGAAGTAATCTCAAGTGGTCTGTGCTAAGATAACTATATTTTCATGGATTTCCGTGACTTACAAATCCAAAGTTGGTAATATACTTTTTTTATTTTATGTGTGATGAATGTTTTGTAGGGCTGAGTTAAATTAACGCATAGGTAACATTAATTAAAACTAATTGTAATCTCTATAACGCCTAAAATCTAAATGGAATTATTGTTTATGTATGTATATATTGTGGTTGTGAGTTAATTAATGACTACTGTTCACTTCAACATGTGATTTGCCATTTTAGTGCCTATTCATGTCGTATTTCTCGAAATGCTTTAAGATAAAATAATTGAATTTCTTTTTATTATTTATAGCCTAATAAATAGGTTGTTAATTTTTAGACTAAGGGCTGAGCAACACTATTATTAACAAAACTTTTAAAACAATAATAATTCAGTCTTCACACAGCTGATTCTATAAAAATCGATGAAACGAAAAACTTACACAATACTTACATAAGTCGACTATGTGAATGACTATGAAATGCCAAATGTAATAAAATCTCCAACGTGTTTATACCTATTTACGACATTGAGCTCTTATCACTTAATGTTTTAACAAATTCATAGATGTAATCTTTAAAACACTTTTGGCACATGCTTTGATTTTTATCATTTTGATACTGGGACACTATCACGATATAGTCAATTTTGTCATTTATTTAAATCTCTAATGCTCTCTTATTGATTGTGCTTTATTGAAATTTTAACTTCTTTGGAAACTAGGTCACTTTGTTACTAAATGTATTCATGCCTTATCTACTTAATATGAGTTAAATGGCCCCTCCCAATATGAAATGAAAGCAATCCATCACTAAATGCCTTTAATGTTATAGAATGGCAATGATGCCATTGTAATTTAGTAAAAATATTGTTAAATTAGATGTTAAATAATACCTACATATAATTATTTTTGCATTATAAATAATAATATGTTGCAAAGTAAAACTAGAGCCAAAACAGTTGTGTATCGTAAGGGCACGTGTCCATCATAATAATTATGTAAAAATGTCGAGAGATCTGTTTCATCATTAAGAAACAATAAAATGAGCTTTTTAGAATCTAATAATAACAATTTGTGGTCCTGGCTATATCACAAAACTAGATAAAATGTACCTAAATTTAAATTATATACAAATAATAATAGTTAATAGTACTGGTAGCATACCCTGTATAATATTCATGTTACCAAAAATATAAGCATGTTATTAGTTTTATTGTTTGTTAATGTATAGATTCCTTATAGGGGTAAGAATAGTTATTCCTGGTATATCAACTGGGAAGTTTATTTTTACATTAAAAACAAGAGTAAAATTTTATTTTTGTGTAAGACCAATATGCAATACATATCTATAAACGAAAATTGCTTTTTCTTTCTAACATGCATTAATTTTCCCAGACAAAAAAAAACTACATTATAATTAAGGCAATACTGTAAGATAAAAGTGAAAAAAATAAATAGGTGTCAACTACATACTTTAAATTAAAAAAAAATACTTTGGTGTACCTGGAAAAGGTCAAAATTTTAATTATAATTAATAACATGACTGTTTGATGTAGGCTACAAACTTTAATTATTTACAAAGCCACAATAAGGATAATAATATCTAAATAAATAAATTAATAATGATACAATTTTCATGTCATGGTATAGCATAAAATACCAATACAGGGTGCTTTGAAATTGCTCGTATTCCTCTCGGGGGAAGAAACTATGACTAATTTAGAATGATTTAACCCCTATCACTTGGGGGTCGAAAATCCTCCATTTTCGAGAAAATCTACTTTGTTTTTATTTTTAGAAAAATCTGAATTTTGATAATTAAAAATTAATAAAAAAAAAACTTCATCACTTATCAGATTTCTTTTTTAATTTATTGCAAGTTTTAACATACAACATTAAATCTAACAGTAAATTATACAGTTTTCAGCTTTAGAGAGGTTGGTCAATTAGTAAGCTATCAGATCATAGAAAATTTTTGGCTAAAAAGTGTTTTTATTTTTTATTTTATTAAATGTTAATTACCAAAATTCGGATTTTTCTAAAAATAAAAACAAAGTAGATTTTCTCGAAAATGGCGGATTTTCGACCCCCAAGTGATAGGGGTTAAATCATTCTAAATTAGTCATAGTTTCTTCTCCCGAGAGGAATACGAGCAATTTCAGATCACCCTGTATAATACATCTCACCATGGCAGCATTACCAAAGCAGAAACATGAACACTACAATTATATAATATTGTTTTCAAATAGTTTCTAATGAGCAAAATTAATCGAAGAGTCTTTCAATATACTACCTTAATAGCCTGTTTTCTATACTAATATTATAACGAGGAAAGATTTGTATTTTTGTAACAAATAAACTCGAAAAATACTAACCCAATTTCAAACATTTTTTCACAATTAGAAAGCTCACTGAGTAATATAAGCTAAATAACATCATGCCACAACCCTCCGGAGCAGATTAGTAACCAATGACGTAATGCAGGTGAAATAAGTCATGCGGGGAAAGCCGCGGATAGCCGCTAGTGATTACTAAAGATATAATAGCATACCACTGCACATTTTCACAAAATCAATAAGTCTCTTTATGAATGCCAGGGTTATCTTTTTAATTACAGGTCTTTCAGTGCACTTAAGTCAAAATGAGGTTGCAGTGCTGCTCTATCTACCATGTTGATAGGTCTTCCCTGCTGTGGTTCTTTAGCAATTGGCATCTTCTGCATATAGTCATTCGGCAAACCTTCATTTCCTATACTTAAATTAGAAAAATTTCTTTGCAATAGATCACTTTGAGAAGAAGGAAGATTCAAATACTTGACTCTTTCTTTTTCTAAGTAATTTACCCTTTCCTTTAAGGTCATGTTTTCATCTTTAAGTACTTCAGCCTGCAGTACTAGCTGCTCCACAAGTGAATGTAAGTTTTGATTCAATATCTGTAACTCTTCTATCACAGTTTCCTGACCTTTTTCTGTCTTTTTGCCATCTACTACATCTGCTTTGATGACTGTGTCTTTCACTTGGCCTTCTTCCGTGTTTCTATTCAGTAATGTGTACAACAAAGAATCTGTTTCATTTATTGTTCTATAAATAGCAACTTGGACTTTTGAACTATCATTTGTTTGTACATTATATGAAGGATCTTTCCCCAAACCTTTGATGTTGTCGATGGCTTTTTTCAGTCTTTCGTATTGTTCTTTCTTGTTTTTAATAAGATCTTTTTGTTTAAGATGATAGCTGTGTTGCAATGTGATGGATTCAAGTGCTACTGATGACGTCGTAGATTTCATAGCGTCCAGTAATAATTCCGCAGCATTGTGATGGCACTGCATAGCCTCGTCGTACCTATTGTTGATGAGGTGCGCCTCAGCACGACGGTGTTGTTGATGGGCCTGTTAACAATTAGTTTTTACCACTTTAGTCACGAATATTTCAGCACGATAAGTAATTATCAAAAGAGATCTGTCTTTACCAAATTGAGTGGATGTGATTCCATTTTATTACAACTATTTAACTACTATTCTACTCAAGAAAATACTATTTATTTACGAATTTACTGCCACCAGGGTATAGGAAAACTCAAGTGTCAATGTCAAGTGTCAAGTCACACACAAGTGTCAACTGTCAACTTCAATTCAACTAGAATAGATCACTGCGCAACGTATTTACGAGTATACGTTGCGCGTTATATAGTTTTAATAACCGTTTCGTTATTGAAACTAAATAACGGCATAATAGCCGAAAGCGGGTGTTTCCAGTACGGTGAAAGTATATAAGATGTTAAAAAATCAACATTCCAAATATCGTGTACTTGATCAGTATCGAAAACTAACGTAAGTCAAAAAAAGTCGTCTCTGTTGCGCAAAGAGCCACACTACTACTATGCATGCACATCAGTTCACCGCCGCAAGCCCCACCAGTGGTCGCTGCTAAAATAGTGTATTTTAAAAACTACCGATTATATTCGATATCGAAAGAAAGCTACTACAGGCGTGTGCCTGTATTAGCTTTTTTTCAGTACACCACTAACTTCACTACTTTGGCATTAGGTCTTTGTAGTCAAAGAGCAAAAACTGTTGTTAGACTGTCCGCACACATCCGACGATCGATGTCCGATGATCGATCTATTTATCTATTGAGCGGTCCGATAATCAGCCCTACATAAAATCGGTCGCGGGCGGAGAGGCTTATCAAGAGTCAAGATTCAAGAGAAAAAAACTGTAACTAAAATAGATATTTTCAGTATTATAGACTTCAAAGCGTCCATATCCTGGCTGCGCTTTAGTGACCTCTTTTGGGAAACCGAAGGTTTTGTCTGTGCTACTATGGACGAAGTTATGATAACGAACAATTACAGGAGATATATTATTTTAACCTTTTATAATGCCATTAGATTGCGGTAGACCTATTTAGTACCTATATCATACATACATACATAAACTCACGCCTTTTTCCCATGGGGGTAGGCAGAAACCACAGAACCTATATCACAGACATATAAAAGTAGTAGGTACTCTTTATACGTCTGTGACTGAAATGCCTAGGTAATAATTATTTCCATGGTTTAAGAATAGTTTGTTATACACCAACTAAGACTAGCAACAATCTGTGGACTGTACCCACAGAGACTGTACCATAGAGTACATTATATAATATATGACTGTACCTACCTATGTCTATTTGTCTAATAAGATGTCTAAACTGTGTTTTCAGAAAATTCATTTTTTTTAAGTAACCTTTTCTATCATGATAAAAGCACAATAATCATAATGCAAAAAGACAATTTATCAAAATTCTGGAAAACAAAAACTAAAGAAATACTTAACCGTTCGCATATGTCGTTGGCGATGAAAATTCTTGCGTATAAAATCTTTTTGAGACCAATGTTAATTTTCGAGTGGTATGAAGGGAGAACAAGTGTTATAAAATGTTTGGAAATTCAAGCCCTTAAGCGTATATTTGTTAAATCTAGTGAGAGTAGTCTGTACAAGCGCTACACTGACATAGATGTAACTAGATACATGAAGTTACAAGAGATCCGATGGAGGCGTGCAACTGGATCCGATTTCGGATATCTCCGAAAAATGCTTCAAGAACTGTCCAAAACGGCGGATCCTTCGCCGTATTTCACCACAGCTCTTGACAGTCATAAAGTTCATAAACATCACCATAAAAGTGGTCGGTGTGATCAATGTGGTCGGTGTGGTCGATGTAGCCGATGTCGCCATTGTCACCATCATCATCATAACCACGAACGACCGTCAAACCATGTACGCATTCAGTCTGCTCAACAACTAAGTACGAAGAAGGACACAACTAGCTAATAAAAAAAATATCAGTACGTATAGAGCATGCGTTAAAATATTTATGATTGCCTCATTAAACATCATTTCAAGTTATACTTACGTATTTAATTTCACGCCTAGGTGATCACCACTGCCTATAGACATCTACAGTACGGCCGACTTAGCGACTCTTGGCGAGTCTGAAGTTAGCCGATTAGCTGCGCAGTAGACAATTATGTTCCTAAAAGATCCACTGCGCAGCCTAACGGCTAACTTCAGACTCGCCAAGATACGTCGGCCGTACTGTATATTTATAGGTAATATTAAAGACTCGTAATTGCGACTGCTACGCTGGGGGCCTTGGGTTTGATTCCCAGGGCGAGCAAAATGTTATTGGGTTTTTATATGAAATTTTCAGTAGCAGCTCGGAGTTAGGATTTGCGCCCGGTTAATGGCAATAGGCTCGCCCCAAATTACGTGGAACCTAAACATACCGATAAAATGTGGATGTACATTGGTACACCTCTACCTAACCCTTCGGGGATTCCAGGCGTGATGGTACGTTATTAAAATGGTACTGTAAATACAGTACCATTTTAATACCATTTTAATTTTAAGACCAGGGGGGCAACCACCATCTCATAATATTATGAGATGGTGGTTGCCCCCCTGGTCTCGTGCAGTTTGCTATCAATTTCAATGATCTCTCATTTACAACTGCATTATGCTTGCTAGTGCTAGGTACTTGCGGAAATAAGAACAGTAAAAATAGTCACATAATTTTAATTTGTTGTTCTATAAAGTACCTTACTAAGTACCTATAGGTACAAAAATAAAGCAGCTGTTACATAAATTCCTGATTGTATTATATATTGTTTTTCTTAATTCAGTGTTGGTACCATAGCATTTGTACCCTCTAAAATGCTGCCAACTTCACCTAGTACAGAGCGGCACTGGGGTACGATTAGTTATTAAAAAAAAAAAACATCACCATCATCAAAGACACTTAGTTATAGATGCTATAAGTAGGTAGGTGCCTATGTTAGTAGATCACCCTGGATCATCATCCATACTCTTTAGTGTGTGGCAAAGTTGCCACCTTACGGTACGAAACTTATCACCATATCTTGCAAAATTTCAAATAAAATCTGGTAAAGTTTGAGGATGTCGCTCAAAGTGTACGCGTGGATCCCGACGACGACGGGGCCTACTCAGAGCTGTCTCTTCACGTTTTAACAACATTGACCAACATAGCCGTTCGTTCTTTACGTGATCTACGACGTTGCATGTTCCGTACTTGGCATAAACGATCCCGATGTTGGGCTTCAGTCTGTGAGGATGCCTTTGAGGATATTTTGATTTATAAATTGCTACCAAAAGGCCCATTTCAAAGCGCTGTAGTTTATTAGAATTACTTTTATCCAAGTCCCAAAGCTCGCAACCGTATGTAAGGATGGGCCTCACAAAGAACTTGTATAGTTGGAACTTAGATCGGCAGCGAAGGTCAGGATTGCTTATTACCGTCCAAAAGCGCTCGCACCATAGTTTCGCGCATCTCAGTCTTTCTGGTATTTCAATAAGCATCTGTTCCTTGGTTAGGTGGGGTATAGGTAATTTTCTTCTACGTTTATGCATTGCACATACAATGCACAGCTTTTCCTACCAAAATATAATCATAATTTTTGTTGCATAAACGATTTACTTTAATTCAGACATGATTATGTCAATCACAAATTCACAAACAATAGTAGATATGTAATTATTTGTCAAAGCCAGATACATAGATACAAAAACTTCGGAAGCAACTGAACTACTGATCATGTAAAAAGATTTTATGCTCATTTTTTGGAGTAGAATACGTTAAATTAAATTAAAGAACTGTATTTTAAAAAGAAACATAAAGTAGCCTCAGTGATGGATTTGGGTCAATTATCCTATCCTAGCATGAGCCAAAGGTTGAAGCTTTTTTGGAACACCAACACAACGTTCAATATGACCACGATGGCATTCAAAAGACTTTGCGGATACGGTAATCTCAGGAGAGGACGCGCCCGCTGTTTGAACTCGTACCTACAGGTTCACAATGGACACCCACACTCATCGGTTTGGCCGTATTTTTAAGCCTCGTTTATTACGCGTTGCGCGTTGTGTGACCCTATACATTGGGGCATCGTGCGATTCTTCGTTCATGGAGAGGCAGAGCCTGAAACATGCGGTACCAAAGACGGCGAATGCATGCACCGCCACGATGCCCGCCGCGAAACATCTTTCACCTGGAGCTTTCCTTGCATACCAAACGCGTTTACCGCCGTGACTGAGCTCACATGCGCTGCGTATCGCGCTCAAGTAAGATTTCATAAGGAGACCTTATACGAGAACTGAAAGTTTGATTTCTAAAATAACACAAAATATGCTTATTAGGAAGGTGTCTATTAATTTGTAGATACTCAATTGCCCCTCGGGTAAACTGTCCTTCGGGCACACGGGATAAAAAATAGTTTATGTGCTATTCCAGACTATAAAGTATTTCTATGCCTTTCACCAAGATTCGTTCAGCCGTTCTGGCGTGATTGAATAACAAATAGTCATCCATCCAAACGTTTGCATTACAATAGTAGTAAGATTAACATAGCACTTGCATATTGTGTCAGCAAGTAGTTTATAAAAAAAACAGCATCTAGGTACCTAGGTTATAACATTTTAGTAGGTCCGCTTGTTTCCTTAGAGCATCAATGTTATCGGCTCTATTGTTGAAAAACACACCGTTTGTACAAAACTGTGAAAACAACTTTGTGTAAACAAAACAAAGTGCCGTTTCAAATGCAACATGTAGTGTAGCATTAATTCTGTTAACAGTTACTCCAGGCTGTTCAAATCGACTAGACTTTCAAAATGATTAACAAAAGCCTGGCTTTCGCATTATTGTGGAGGGTGGTATACGGCCTGACTGCACCGTCTAAGTGCGTTTTGACTGAAGTGAAGACTCTTCTGGAAGGGTGTGACCGGCTCACGGGCTTGAATGTGACTAGCGTCGGTGGCACCATCGTCAATGACCACAATTGCGATGTTCTTCTTCCGAAACAAGTCTTCCTTGAAGAACCGTTGTTCCAGTATAATTTGGCTGATTCAGTAATTTTTGTTTTTACTTATTTACTTAAGATATTACTATATTGTGCCTTATCAACAACAGATGGTTATAGTTGCAGCAGCAAGATTCGTCATTTTTTCTTCACCGATGGCGACGCAGTCACTATGCCAAATGCTGATTCGTTTCGGAATAAGTAGAACAGCCAGTGGGGTACGAAAATTATAGGTCACAGGCGTAATGTTCTGCTCGTGATAAGAATTAAAAGAAACTACACAACATATTAAACTGAAACAAAAAATCAATATAAATCTTGTGCCTGAATGATTTTCTAACCCAGTTTTGGATTTTCTTTTGTGTTTTAGAAAAAGTTCTACACATTAATCATGGTGGACCCAGATGCTGCACCACAAATTGAAGGTGAATTTTACCTTCACATGGTCAAATCAAACATTCCAGTAAGTAAATACTATTGCTCTTACTATTTATCTTCTTAGGTACTCTACTCTTGTATGTACCTCATCGAATTTTCTCTCCTCGCGTTGAAGTGATAGACGATGAATCCTGCATTTATTGCTGACATTATTCTAAAATATTTTTATGCGTAGGTAATAAAATGCCAAAATCTAAAATCACACTTGATTTTGGCATTCATTGCATACGTATAAAAATATCTTATTTAAGTTTAATCAGAGTGTTATGCTTCTCAAAAGTAAGCCCATGTGTAGGTATAGATGAACAAAAATAAACGGCCCTGCACTGCTTGTTTCGAATTGTTTGTGCAAAGTTAAATTAGATCATCTCCAAGTAAATAAGAAATTATAAAGATATAAAAAGTTTAAATGATTATGTTAATAATACGTGTTTTATTTTTCAGGGACTTGCGTTGAAGGTAAAAGAGAACAGTAAAACCGTTGGAATAGATTACAGAGGTAAGCTCTGACGAAAAAATAGTAAAATAAATTTTCATTGATAATTACAGTCACAACCGCTAAAGGTCTCTTAATTTTACCACTTGATTTTAGCCTAGCTCTCTAGGCTAAAGTCAAGTGGTAAAAAATCTGCTTGTTGAAAATCTTATCTTCAGTCCCTCTGTACTGAAGATAAGATTTAAACAAGCAGATTTTTTTAGCGCTTAAAAATTCATAATTGTGTCATTCTTAGGATACAAGCCCCCAGCGCCATCTCGTGGCACGGGGCCACACCGCTATGTCATCCTGCTGTACGAGCAGGCTGATGGCAACAATTTCCTGCCCACTGTGCCTTCCACACGATACCGGTTCTCGCTATCCAAGTGGCTCGTCGGTAAAAACACCTGTGGACCGGTTGCTGGAACTGAATTCAAGTCTGAATTCTAGATGGCGTTAGTAGTTACGAATACGATTTTAACTTCAAATGGATTGAGCCAAGGAATTTTCTTTATAGGTATTAGTGAGCATAGAAGTTGAAAGATTTGTTTTTAGTGTATAAATAAATTAGGTAGGGGCGAGTGTTGTACTTATGGCTGGTATTACTTGTGTATACTATTGAATGAAACAGCTAATTAGTCTGAAAGTTCAAAATGTTAAAATTTGACTAAAAAGTATTTTTATACTTGATTTCAAAAAGTACAAAAAACTACCAATCTACTTACTCCCTTTGAAGAATTTATAAAGAACATTAATTAATTATAAACTGTACCTACAGTGCTTTTTACGAGTGTAATTAATATAAACCGTCCCTAGCTACAACACTGTCTATAATTCCAGTAAGCATGTCCAAAGGTACAATCCATTATTTACTTTACCTGTGAATTAATTTTTAAATAATAAGTAGATTATTATCATAAATACCTATGATTGATACGGAGGCTAAAATGTATTGTATATGTTGCAGTTAAAACTCTTAACCAGTCAAAAGTACTATTGACTAGCAAAATCAGTCAAAATTACTTTTGACCGTATGCTTTGGTCAATAATACTTTTGACTAAAATAACAGTTAAAAGTACTTTTGCCCAATGGAGCAGGTTAAAAGTACTTTTGACTAAGTGATTCCGTCAAAAGTGGTTTTGACTGCCCGAATCAGTCAAAACTCTTAAAAATCAGTCACTAATCTGCAATAATAATTAATAATATCTATTCTTTATAAAAGTAAATTATAGGATGAAAGAGCGAGCGAAGCGAGCTCGGGACTTGGGGCACCCCAACTCGGACAGGTTAGGTTAGAAGGGGATGGCGGGGTCTAGAGAGCGAGCGAAGCGAGCGAACAGACCCCGCCATCCACTTCGTGGTTATTTTTTTTGTAAACCCTTGAGCCCCGCGAAGCGGGGCTCCTCGACTATGCTTTTTAAGCATTATTCACACCTGACAAGTTAATAGTGCTTTTGACTGATGCTTTATTGCAGTTAAAACTACTTTTGACGAAGAGCGTTAGTCAAAAGTACTTTTAACCGCAAATTTGCAGTCAAAAGTACTAATAACCAATATTTTTCAGTCAAAACCACTTTTGATCAACCTGTTCAGTCAAAAGTAGTTTTGACTGATTTTGCCAGTCAATAGTACTTTTGACTGGTTAAGAGTTTTGACTGCAACATATATATTTAAAGACTGACTATATTTTTAGACATGTGATAAAAATAAATTATAACATAAGTAGAAATAGATTAAGTTTTATTCAAATATCTGCAAACAAACACACAAATGTCGACAGATTCAAATAATCAAAGACACTTTACGATCTTCATAATGTGCGTGCAGTAGATGCTAATAAAATATAAAGTATTATAAATGTACCTAAACCAACGTATGATTTCAAAAATAAATGAGATCCATAAAGAAATGTTAAAGTATGAAGTTCATATAAATTCTTAACACCTAACTGTAGCATTAAGGGTTAACGAGAATTAAAAATACGAATAAATAACACTTTTATTCTTATTACCTTCACAGGCCTATTGGATTTATAAAATAAAGAGAGATAAGCAATTTTAAAAGAAGTCATAAAAACCACATAACGAGCATTTTTACGCTTCAGATTGTAATATTCTTACAATAGTACCTAAATACAATAAAATCTCTAAAGGTGATGTCTTTATCTAACATTTAATTATATTCAAACTATAAGTTTTAACGAAGCTAGTAAAGTAACTTACGATTGAATACAAATACTAAGGATTAATTAAACTGCGCCTATACTCTTCGTGCTAAAACACATTTCTTTTGTTTCATTTCAACGGACAAGTTGAAAAATAATGGCGGCACGAGCTGAGCGTAGGCTGCGCACGCGCACGCGACACTTCCCTCTCACCTCGCGGCCCACGCGCCACCACCGTGCACCGCGCCTAATTTATATCAACAAATTATTTTCTCATCTCTAACTACTGGTTTTATCCAAAGTGATTTATTGTTGACGACCTGATAATATACCTACTATACCTTTACTTTCGTTAGCAAATGTTGTTACGGGTCACCAAAATAATGCGAATGTCACGTGGTGTGACAGTTCTCGGAATAAACACCATGGTCCATGACCCGGGTGGTCCCTTGCAGTTTTATAGTGGTACTTAATATGTCAATGTATTATAGCCGCTGTTGTTTTCGGACACTTTTATAAAGTATCACAAGGTTTAATTGTGTCTTATAAAAGTTAATTCAATTTCAGATGGGTGTTACTTTTAACTTGACGTTAAAATATAGCTTCGTTCTTTAAACATACCTATGGGTTTGTTTAATTTTCTTTTCCGTTTTATTTAGGACTTGTACGATTTACTCCATTGTCATGTTTTTAGTACAGCCAATGACTTATGTAACACAAGATAGCATGGTAAAATTTGACTTATAACTGACTGACTGAAATACCTACACACTAATATTTGTTTGCAAAGATTTTGACTTTTCAATGGCTTTCGATAATGTTCTTCATGTTAATCCGAAGACTCATTGCATTAGTTACTAACAAATTGCACTTAAAAAGGATCTAAGGATTTGTTAAAAAACCGAGTAGGTACTTGTTGCGAAAATAAGGTACCAGGCAGAAATGATGAATCTCTGGACACGGTGGGAGTTCCACAGGGCTTGATACTGGGCCCCGTTCCGTTTATCCATTTTGCTAAACTTAAGTTAACTCAATCATTCTTTAATAATAGTTAAAAAATGTGATTTTCTTTTTAAATATGAAACTGAGTTACCCAATCTTGGTTACTATAGTCTACTAGTTACGTTACGTGATGCACTGCGCAGTAGCAGTCATAAAGTTCTTATACATTGTAGGTCATACTAATTTAAAAATAAACGTACCTATTCAGTATTGAATGCACTAAAATAAAAAGTGGTGCGAATTGATTTTATTTTGTCATAAACAAACACGAGTTCTAAGAAACATCCTGCGATCCGTAGGTAACGTTGAATGAATGAATGATTAATTCCGGTTAACCACAGAATGACACAGGGAGTGATCAGTGCAGGTCTTATTAATAATTCTAGGAACATATTTGTTACAACTTTATTTTTTATCCATTTAGAGGTAGTATTATGCTGAAGGTCTCGGCTTAGATCAGGAAACTGGTAGGTTACGATGACGTAATGCACTAAAAATAACCTCTCTTTCTTATCTAGTATAATTATGCATTTTTTACCTTAATTTTACCTATTAAGTGTAAAAGTAATTAAGAAACTATGGTCGTACTTCAGAGACCAAATTATAAAATACATATAAACCACTGTTAGAATTCATTCACAGATGATATCACCATGTCAAGTGCAGGTTTTGTCAAGCTATCTTCCTAATTAACAATTATGTTGAAAGGTAAAAAAAAATAACAAAACTCTCTGATAGTTATCTAATGGTTGAGTTGTCATATCACGGAGTTGAATGTCGCATCTTTTTTGACAGGAAGCTCGTCTATCGTAAATTAATCGACATGGCTCTCCAGAAAGACCAAATTACTGAACCGGTTTGGCGTGTGCTCGGCCGCTGACCCGCCGGAAATACTTGCGACGCAACACCCATAGAGAAACTCGCCACGTTTTTCTTAATATTCAAATGGAGGACATTACGTTGCATGATTTCGAACCCTCTATGTCATCAATATTCTACATGATATTGAAATATTTAACTTGCAGGAATTTTTGTTTTTTTTTTTGGTTTGAGTCTGTTAAGTATTGTGGATTGTTGGGGTTTTTGTATAAATAGAAATTTATTTACAATCGATAAGTAGTTGTAGTATTATGATTATGTTCAAGATTTTTTACACCTGCGCATTTTAAAATAATTTTCCTACTTTTAATACATTTATTATAGCACCAACAGTGAAACGTTTCTAATTTGGAGTTGTTGTAGCAATAATTAAAGGTTTATCACACATGCTTTACCTACCTGCTATAATATAAGCATTAACTACCATAGACTTAGCCAAACCTATATTTATAGATGGACTAAATTAGTTATAATACTCCTAGGTGTCTTTATTTCGTTAATGGGGGCAATACACAGTTATTAACAAAAATACAACAGCTTTACCAGAATACTCTTATTAAAATAGAAATAGCGAACAAGTACCTATACCTACCTATACATTTATTTGTTTCGTGGCTATACGTATTGGTCATGAAAATATATATTTGACTTGATTATTTTCGTACCAATCCACTTGAGAAGTTATTTGCGTATTTTCGTCTATTCTATTCTTGTACCTATATAAAAAAATAGCCGGATATTAAAAGTACCGTCTTTACTTTACAAAATACATTCTAAATGGGCTTTACGGACAGTGCAAAAAATAGACACAATTTTAAGATTACAATAGCCAAAAAAACATGACCGATTAACACTGGCCGATCGAGCGACGCTGCAGGCGATAGCTAGCTAGTATCGAAAAAAGTTAAGCCATGGCATTGAACGCTATTTTCCTTATTACCCATGATTATATTGTACGACGAAAACGTTTGGTTATTGAATTACATACATTTGTTAAACGTGTAATTGACTTAATGAAATCATTATACAAACTTATATCAGTTTGTCTTGAGGACATGGGCGCAAGCAAGATTATATAAATTATTAAGAGTTTAAAGTATACGTTAAAATTGATGGTAAGTATTGTTATTAAAAAATGAATCTGAGTGATTTACATAGTTCGGTGGTACCGAATTTTCTCTTTTACACAATCATGTCAGAAGCGATTCACAGCAAACTGGTGCATGCAGAAGTGATCCCGGAGCCAGATTTTCTCCATAGTGCGGAGTATAGCCACAAAAGGATTAAATATGATCAGCTAAAGTAAAACCACCAAAGTACTGGATACTTTCAGAAGATCTCAGATTCTCAAACAGCTAGGTAAGGAATGAGAATATTCAGGCGTACTAAGACTCATTAGATGATTTCCATCAGCTACTATAGCTACCTGTGCATGGCTTCTTCTAGGTACTTAAACCATGTGAATACGCCAAAGGATGACAAGATTAGTTACAGTACCATTTTCTGGGACTGAACACTTTCTGAAGTTCAAGGGTAGGTACCTATCCTAGGTACCCTTGAACTCCAGGAAGTGTTCCTTTAATCTTTCCGGTATCATCAAAGGCTATAACGTAGACTGTAACTATTGGGCTGCGGGTTGTTCGTAAGAGATACCGCGCCCCCGGAACGCAAAGGGCACATGAAGGAACATAGACGGGTTTTAGTCAGTAAAAGTCTGACACTCCCTCCCGCCCCGCCCAGGGCGGGGGAAGTTATTTGATGATTTCCCGTCTATAAAAAAAAAAAGACTAACTATTACTGGAAAGAAGTACTTCTTTGTATCACGCTTTCGACTGCGATCACCGAAAAGATAGATTGATGATCTTCAAACGGCTTTAAAGCCTTGTTCTTGCTCTAAATGATTTATATAAGAACATTATTTATTTACGTGTCGCAAGTGCAGTTATATGTGAAAAGCCAAAAGCTACGGCTTCCTTCCGGTCGCCCACGCTCTGCCCACGCGTGGCCATCGCCCACGCCACGGTATAATATCAATCAATTCGGCTAAATCCACTTCTATGATAATGCAATAGTTTCAAGTTTGTATTACAACAGAGAGTTTCGAACTTCCACATAAACTTGGTTTGTTTTTGTGCTTATTAACTGCTTCGTTAGCCTAGTGGCCCTAGACGCGACTGCTACGATAAAGGTTTTAGGTTCGATACCCAGGTCGAGCAAAAAGTGTTATTGGGTTTTTCTATGAAATTGCGACAAGCACCTCGGAGTTAGGATTTGTGCCCGGTTAATGGCAAGATGCTCGCCCCCCTATTACATGAGACCTAAAAAAGAAAAATAAATTTGTGACTCTTTTTATAAGATTGTAAAAAGAGTCGCAAATTACAATTTTTCCATAGGATTTATTTAGGTACTTAATTAGAACAATGTTTGGTAGGTACGACGAGGTTCTGTGTGAAACATTGGTTGTAGATTTCTAAGTAAATAATAATCTTTCTGTCGTCAAATGCCGTTTGGGTCAACCCATTTGGGTCACAGAAATGAAAACCACGTAAACAAATGAATTTGTAATAAATTTTGGGGTTCACTTTTGGGAGCAAATTAGAAGATATCAAAAAAGCTTTGCCACTGTGTGACATATCAAATGAAAGGTAAGGTTCACAAATAAATATATTTTTTGGTCATTTCATTCTCCATTCTCTCCTAACAACCGTTGTGGTAATAATAACCCACCATTTCCAGACATAACATGTTTTGCAATCTATCCCTTTTTCCTTTGGTGTTCCTCTCCCTCTTCATTTATCAACATTTATATTCAACACTTGAGTGCATTTCATACTAGATCCCTAACTAGCTATTGTGGCTATTAGTATCTAACCACTCATTTCAAACTGCCCGCACCATAAACAAATTTTCTATAGATACTTTAAGTTTACCATAAATAGGAATAGGTACTTAACAAATCCCATGCCAGAGCAAAATAATAAAGGAACCTATTGCTATTATTCCACCTTACGGCTTTACTTACAAATAAGGGTACCGCTCCGCTTGCAAACAAAACAATATCTAATATAACTCGAAAATAATCAAGTAAACATTATCAACGCGTGCTTTATTGTTAAATAAATAAGGCCAAGTGCGTTAGATAAAGTTACATTAAGAGAGTTTCTAATGCAGTCATCGCCAAATACAGCGCAACCGCGGCCCGTTTCTCAATGGCCGAGATAACTGCGCGAGCGACGTCATGGTTAAATCTGAACGAAGGCTAACTGGAGGCGTTAGCGGTGCCGAAGCAATTAAATTAATTAATTATTTCCTTTCAAATTCGCTTGAATACATCAATAAATATTTAGGTACGTGCCTTTTTATTGGGAGCGCGCCGTATGGTGAGACGATCCCAATCATGTTAATTCTATATTAATTATATCGCTAGCAATGATATTTTATTAAGCTAGTCTATTTAACTATTACACGGTATTATGCGTAATACTGAAGCCGTAATCAATGAATGTCGATGTATGATAGAACTGTAATTTTAAACAAAATGAAATAACGGGTGGAAAAAATAGAGATCACCATGATGGATATAGTAATAATCAGCTGTTCTATTCATTTTGACCGTGTAGGTGTTGCACTTTTGTATAAAATAGCAGTTTTTCTTAAATTACCGACGATAAATGTTAATGCTGGGAGGTCTATAATTATGTGTCATTGGTAAAAGTTTTCATTACGATATTTCCTCCAATGCGTATAATTATACAATTTTGAAAAAATACCTGTTCATTTGAGGTAGCCACTATTGACTCTAATGAAGATCTGTCGTTTGGTCTTTTGGACTACAATGTATATCCCAGGCAAAGCCATCTACTACAGGGACCCTAAATCGTACATAGCGAATGTTACAAAATACATAGTTTTAATATTCAAATAGTGGACGCATAGGTGAGTATGTCACTCACATTGACTGACCGGCAGACGCTTTGCTACCGCGCTACTGCGGAATCCTGGGCCATTTTAATGAAAGGTTGTGAGGTGAAGTAACGCAACAGTATGTGAGCGAGTGTTGACATTCTCCATTAGCAAGGTTGGATGTGCCGACAGCTGGCACCGGCGAGTCGGCGACCCGCGACACGGTGCGGCACGATGCGGTGATGCGGCGGCCGTGACACGCGCAGTGCCGCCGTGCGTACGCCACAAATTCGCCGTTCATTGATAAAAACCGACGCCCACTCCCGTCGCGGAGGCTCCATTCACCGGCGCCGCTGGTTGCGCAACGCGCATGCGTGGCCCTCCACCTCCCCCCGCGCCCCGCACATCCGCCGAAACCTTCATTCGAAGCATTAACAGCCTTCCGCAACGCTCGTCACTATTTCACCAGAAGACGCGAATTCTAACGTCTAGTGTTCCGTAATGTTCATTCATAAATAAATACTTTCAATGAATAGGAATCCGTTTCTTTTACTCAACTCGTAGCACCTTGAACTTAATATAAGAATATTATTATTGTAACTAACGTAACAGCATCCCTCTTTTTTCCTGAAGGGTTAGACAGCGGCATTTCAACATCAACAGGGGGAATATTATTGTTTGGAAGAAGATATCGCTGTGTAGGTCACATAACCAATTTAACATTCTGCGAAATTGCCAACCAAACCTAACCTAAAGTCATCCTAATATTGATTTCGTTCATGTCAGGTTAAAGCAGGTAGACTGTCTGATTAAACTGAACTACTTAGCACCAGCTTATGTATGATTTACGAGGCTCTTGTATTGTAACTTGAAATGAAATTCTGCATAAATGGAAAATTTATTCCTTAGCGTTCTCCTGGGTATTGTTATTTTGCGAGCCACTTTGCTCGAGGAAATGGAGAATTATTGCCTACTTAAAATTCACATACTTACCAGAGATTTCACGCTTCCCATCTCTAATCGCATCTTTTCTAACAAACGTAACATTTAAAGTTAAGCAGCCGTAAACTTCATAAGCCATTGCCATAAAGATCTAGTAGCTTAGTTGAATATCAAAAGTTATCGTGTATAATATAAGCTCGATTTTAACGACAATTTTACATCGCGAACATTAAGTAGAGCCATAAAAGGGTGAAGGGAATCTGAATTGAGATTATCGGTTTACATATCGTAATATAATATGAGTGGTACTCGTACACAAGTAGAAGTCAGTTCCCTATCACCTTAACGTCTTCAAGAGTTATGCAGGGAATATTAATTGATGTCGAATTTATGCAGGTTTACACGCACTTTTAATAAATAATCCCGCGCCCGATGCACTTAGATACCAGTTGATCGAGAACTGGGAATGTCTTATGACGGGCTCATTATCACAGGCAGATGAATTTTGGACAACTTTAAGGGAGTCCCTTAAATCTCCTAAAATTGTTTGTCCGAAAATCATTATCTATATGGATTAGTTTCACCTATTAACCTTTTGACCGCCTCGTTTTGAAGTAAAAACGTGCCCTCGGCGCCAAGCTACAAATTCATACTTTATTACCTACGAATAGTACTAAATTCGGAATTATTTCGATGTTGTTTTATGAGTTTTATTAACGTGTAAAAGTCTGTCATGGGATCGTGACCGTGGCGTGCTGGGTACATTTTGGTTTGTCATCTATACATGACTGGCAGTCAAAAGGTTAATGATTATAAACCTACACCTACTGCCGACTTGTAAATACACATGTCAAAGTTTTAAAATCCCCATCACACTATTATTATTATAACACACACAGATTTTGAACGACCATACCAGTACTAAACGCATCAGGGTTCAAAAGGAAATCATTACCCCCACCAGTCATCGCAGATAAGCTGGTGATCGCATCAAACTTCAAGCAAAATTCGCTGGGTGATCTTCAATTTGCACTAACCCGTCTTTCAATATCCACACTGCAAAAGGCACGGGTTATTACACCTAGTCTTCAAACATTGTAGTAAACGCGACGAGACGACTTGACATAGTTTTCCAAATGCTAGCCGAGCTAACAGGCCCTGTTTTCAAGATATAGCTGAGTTAACTGGAAATCTGAAAAGGGGTCATTGCACTCATCAATAGGAACAACTTTTACTATGGGTCCAAAACACAAATCAGCTGATCCATATGTTTTGTCGAGTAAGTGAACTTAACGTGCTGGTCAGCTGCATTTACTTGCCCCGCTGACTGCCTCGTTAGCCTAGTGGCCCTAAGCACAACTGCTACGCTAGAGGTCTTGGGTTCGATTCGAGTAAAAAGTGTAATTGGGTTTTTCTAGGAAAGTCTCAGTAGCAGCTCGGAGTTAGGATTTGTGCCCGGTTAATGGCAATAGGCTCGCCAAGAATTATATGGGGCCTAAACATACTGGCGGACTGTGGGTGTACATTGGTTACACCTCTACGTAACCCTCTGGGGAATACTGGCGTGATGGTAGGATGGCAGCTGTTTTTCCGGATTTCATGGTAGGTCCCGTAATAAAAGTTGTTCATAATTATGAGTTTTCAGTTAGTTCAATTTAAAACATTAAAATAACAACAAACAAAAGTGTTGTTTCTTTGTTTTTAATAATAATTTATATTACTAATAATATACATATCAGCAACGGAAGTCTCAATAATATCAATAAATTTTATGACCCATGTTTCAAGTTGTAAGCGAAAAGCAGCTTGATATCTATCTCAGATTTTAATAGATTCATTAGTTAACGAGATTTGAATTGGAAAAACCGATTTTTTTATTAATGATGCGCTTAAAATCTACCCACATAATAGTTTTATGTTATCAATATAGATCAATTTATTGGTTGAATGGAGAATATCCGATGTCAGTCGCAGGTGTTTATGTTTTTTGAACTTGTAGTCGTTTATTTTGGCTGGAATAGACATTTTTCTTTTTTAAAGAGAATATTTCTAAGCTTTCGCTGTCTCAATGTATTCTGTTTTTTTTTAGTTTCGAATTCCTCAGCCACATTAATGACATATTATACACTAATAACAATGACTCAATAAGTTCTTTCTATTTTGCATTATGTGTATTTAAAAAGACGTTATACTACATTGAACAAGACTTATTGCTGGGAAAGTGTGTAGCGCGAAATAATACGTACGCATTGCATTGTTCTTGTACAGGGGCCGCGGAAATATTGAAATTTTATTTGTACCTTTTAAAACTTGGCTTCGTAAACATTTGGAATTATGACTTTTTTTTTTTTTTTTTAAGAAGCAAGCCCTTCACACTTTTCCCAAACCTCTACATGTCCTGAAAGCCAGAATCAACAGTGGAGGTCGCCAGAAAAGCACCGAAGTCCCGGAGAAACGATTCAACTGTCATTATGTTAAATAAATCAGAAAAGAGAAGCGGAGGAGTAAGAAAAAACATAATTTCTAGTTCCCTCCAAACAAGCAGGAGACAGAACAGAACTAGGTCAGTATAAGCTCAGTGTGTTTACAACTCGGAGAACGAAGCCTTTGACTTTTAATATCTCCGAAACCAGAAGGAGATAAAAAAACGCGAAGATGGTACCTGCCTTTCGGCTACTTTAAGTGTCTTTTTACGCCTGTTATCTAACTTTTTCCCATTCTCAATGTACTCGACCTCTTGGCGAAGTACAAGTAATTCCGGAATGAGATTTCTAATAAATTGATCTAACGCAAAGCCGTTTTGGAAATCGGTAAGTAGAGTGAGCGACAAATACGATATAGGTACGTACCCTAAATGCAGGTTAACGCACCTGAACCAGTTTGTAATTAAGAATACATTTAAATTCATTAAAAAGCATTAAAACTTTCCTCGGCCGATACACATTCAATAAACGACACGCTAAGTGGCCACACCAGTACCTAAGTAGCCGAACCTAATTATGTTGTGAGATGCCGGTAACTTGGTAGTGTAGTGCCGGCACCACGGATCTAACTATAGTTGAACTAAATAATTATAATTGGTAAGAGTTTATAGCGTAAGATAATAATCAATATCTTATTATGCACACCAGATATTTTTATAACCCCATTTCCATTTGATGTTATTTCAATTATCTAGAAAAGTTACATATTTAATTTATAAAATGCAATCAATATTTTATGTTCTGTATACCTATGTAAAGTTCATTAAATTCTATAATTTTTAAGTAAATTCTATAATTGTTTTTTTTTTTAATTATTATGTAGATGGTTACCGAACAACACCATAAATTCTGATTACCTAGGATAATTACTTAAGTACCATTAATTTAAAATAAATCTGACTTTCAAGTACATACGTCAACTAAATATTTTGGTATTTTATCTAAGGCACCTGTACCTATAATTAAAATACTTATAAACCAATAATCCCACCGTGGCTAATCAGGAATTAAATTTCATTTAGGTACGAACCATTAATTTTTATGTCGAATTTGCATCGAATTATTTAAATTAGCTCATATAAAAGTATTTCAGCATTAATTCTTGGTTTTTATGTTGAAGAGAATGGCAAATGACCCCAAGTATAATTAAGTATACTCATTTACTAAAACATGTCCAAAAGAACGATAGATTTTTTATGAACTCGACAGGATTATGGATAGGCATCTCCTGTGTTGCGACGTTCTCAAAGTGTCGATTATAATGTGTTGATAAAATACTCATTGTCACCTCAAGTGTCACGACATCACTCACAAGTTCGCGCGAACTCACCACGAAGAGGTCAAGGCACCATTTTGTTGATATAATGTTACAATATTATAAAGTGATTGTTGTTGAGGCCTCAAGTCAGGGTTAGACAGTGTATACTAGAGACAAGGCATGCAGTCGGAGGCGATCATTAACCGAACTTTAACGATTCATTTAAAATTTCACGACTCAAGACTCAAACGGGAAATCGACATTTAATGCAAGTCTCATATAGAATTAAAAGGTATTAGAGCTCGGTATCTAGAAAGGTAAGTAAGACAGTAATGGTAGTAAAGTACAAGCATATAATGAGCGTTATCGCTGGCAGGAAGTGAGAGGTTGATGGTGCAAATGAAAGACAATACGGCTGTATTGGCAAATAATGCGTTTGTTTAGTGAGGCGCGTGCGGCGCGCGGAGGCGGCGCGGCATGAATGGACGCGCGTGATTCACAGCGGCCCATTCATAACCGACGCGCGCGCATCACACGCCACGAAAATCAATTCAATGCCACTTTATGCCGTGCTGCAATCCGTTTGCGAATAATTATGTATTCTAAACTAAAAATGCCAACTGTTGCTCTCTTATGCGAAAGGATGCAGGTGAATTTATATACTTAGGTAAATGGAAACTGAAATAAATGCCGTTAAAAAAACCGTTAAATTTAAAAAATACAGTTTTGTTTTTTGTTTACCAGGAACCTCAGAACGGGTTACTAGAGTACCTACCCACCATTATCAAATTATTAATTATGAACAAAGCTAAAAATATCAGCTAATCTATACATTTATATCTTGGGAAAATGTATGGATGAACTGACTTTTTTTCGCGATTTCAGGGTTGGTAAAGTAGCAAAAGTTGTTCATATTTATGAGTACAATATAACTCAAATAATTTGCGGTTTTTGGTAAAAAAAAGATAAAGTGGTATTTTCTTTTTTAATTTTACTGTTTAATGGCCTTTATTTCAGTTTAACTTTATGAAAATTCACTTGTAGTCTATTACTTAAAAAATCACTCAGTAATATCTTTAACCTTTTCAATTTAAGCTGCACAATGATTGGTAATTTTTCTGAAAGCTTTCAGGCTGTATCATCAAAGATCTCACCTACACACAAGGCTTAATTGCCCAATCACCTAAACCTATAGGTGCTTAATTTGTAATTCCCTATTTGGAACGCACAGTAATGTAGCGTAGGTACATGCTAATTACTCAATAAGTACCACATCACAAAAGGCGTGTTTAATACTATTTTAGGAAATAATTTTGCGCTAAGTGTAAATGCTCTCGCCGTGCAGTCCGCCGTAGGCTCATGTTTAAGTACTTACCTGTACCTACCTACCTACCTACAGTTGGTTTGACTCGAAGGCAAAAGGTTATGAGATTTCAACCCATAGATTTGCTGATAGCATTTAACCGGACGGGTAATTGTTTGGTGAACGGGCTATTAATTTTATATAATGGCTTCAAGTCCACATTTAAGTTACTTACATAACGAAAATTATGGCTATGGACCTCATGTGAGACGCTATTGAAAAACTTTAATGCTGGACACAAAGAGGCTGGATGAGTTATAGTTTAGACTTACGTTTGTATTGTTACAGAATATTTTATTATAACTATTGTTTTCTTGATCTATCTACATCTTGTATTTGATGTTCAGTTCCAACAGTATGAAGCTCATGACGAATGCGTTTTTGTTTTATTTTCAAAGTAAATTGAGCTATAGCAAGTTTAGCATAGTTTTTAGACATAGCGGAATATAATATCTTTATGGATATATGCAGATGCAGTCTTTAAACAGATTTTTCTTCCTTGATGCAGTGGAAGTTGCATAGCTGTACTAATCTCAACGATCACTGGTCGTACTCGGTAAGTAGAGCTCCAATCATCTCAAACCGACACGCAATTGCTTTATCATTTTGGACTCAATACGACATATGTGTGTAATTCTATACAAGCGTATGTTTCGATATCATTCTGAAATCTCTGCACACAAAGACACAGTCGATCCATGATTTTAATACTTCATTGTTCTGTAATGTCAATGAATAAGACCTGTTTTAGATTGTAATGGTAGCGACATACAAGTAAAATAGATTATTACACAATAAACAACTTGTGGCTCCATAAAAGTTCCCAAGTGTGACGATAAATGGAAATAGTATCAGATATGTGACCATACGTCGATATATTTACAATGTACAATTTGCATGGGAAACAATCACACTCGGCACAAATGGGAAATGTTCTACAGAATTGAACCTAACAAGGGCATGTATAGCATTTAGTTAGGAGTAGTACCTAAACAATAAATAGTTAAACATGGCGTTTCAATGTGTTTACAGTTTAAGTGGTCGGCAGATAAGGGCTGCCATATACTTGAAGTCGTTCGCAATGTAAACAAGATTCGATTGGAACAGTCTCTGAATTATCTGGCTTTATTTATTATCACCTGGTTCTGTTACAAATTAAAGAAACTTAGGATTAGGAAGGAAACAATTACGGGACATTTGCCTTGAGCTTGTTTCCACGTTTCCAGTTCTCTCATTCTGTAAGTTTTGCTTTAAAGTTTAGTTTCATAAATCTGCATTATATTCAGGAATCAGCTGTGTTAAACTAAAAAGATACTATAAATATTTAAGAAAAGAACATAAAATAATGTTATTTTAGACATGCGAGTGTCGCATATTACACCTTATAAACTACCTAATAAAATTGTTAGTGAGTATTAGCTTTCGTGATCTGATTGTATTTCAATACTATGGTGTTATTCACTTATTATTAATGTTTCCGTCAAATTCCCACATGATTACATGTTTTTTTTGTGAGGTAAAAAAAAGTCATTAATTTCCTCGTATCTGCAATTAACTTTACCGAACACCTATTAACAAGCAATGCCGACGTGACGGCAGTTCACATACGCCTGTAACCTCTTGGCTCTGATGGCCAAGTTCATCTGTTTTCGGTCACGATCGCGACGAAGGCTAGCCACGCAATAAACATCCATAATTTACATCGCATTATTGCCCACGGCTCTGAGCAATTCCTTGTTGGCTTATTTAAAATGACCAACTAGGCTAAATTGGTTAAATGCATATCTAGCATCTTGTGTTTAAAGTAAGAAGCCGTAAAGAACTCGCTTCTAGTACAAGCGATGCTATCTGCTAACTAGCTGTCGCTATATCGCGAGGTATCGCATTAAACTGTACCGTCTAATAGAATTTCTACTTATTTAGATACGTATTTTAACTTGAAGAATATTGCGGCATTCTTAAACGACTTGCAGTTTTCTTGCAATACATAGAGTTTGTCGACACATGCTGCATATTTTACAGTTATCAAGAAAGTTATGGTAGCTGTATGCGTTCTATTCTTAAATAAGGAAACTTCTTACTTTTGAAGAACAGGCTAAGCATAAAATTTACTAAAATGGATAAAGTCTGATTAAAATTTCATTCATGAAGTTACTATATTCTAATCTCAGCAAGTCAGCAAGCCCCCATTGCCAACGGTGAGCCGAACGGTTTCTCGTTAAGTGTTTACATATTTGTTTGTGCGTGTGTATATGGCGCTCAAATATTTGCTATTTTTGAAACGCTGACGACATTAGGCAACAGTCGCGTAACATTCCAAGTCCATTTGAATGAAAAGTGTGTCAGTAGTTGTTGCATGAATTGTTATAAAACGGGTGTTGCGTACGCCCACCGCCGGCGTCGCTGCGCTGGGTTTGTGAATGGATCGTCAGCACAGCCCGAGCTGCTCTGCACCGCTTGCAACAGCATTCGCCTACGTGCGTTTCGAGGTCGCCAACTTTCATTCATAGGCACGACGGTCACATTTGCAACGTGAAAAATCTGCAATCTAATCGCAACTGAAGTAACTGAGGTAATAATGTTGCGCAATGTATTTTCCTTGTCTGATGTAACGATGTCTGTAGGTATAGCTGGCGGTGCTCGAGCTTTACGACTTCCTAAAGTTATAGGTACGTATTGTCAGAAAAATGTACTGCAGAATAACAAATGCATCTACAATTCATGTTTCTTTATCTTTATTACTTGCCTTAAGATGGAGTACGGCTTTATTGTTTGTTGCTTTAGATTTGTGGACAAATACTTGACAGCTTGATGTTAGCGAGTAGCTTGTCAAAATACAGTTCTTTTGACTCACTTATTATTCTTAGGTGAGTATTTTAACACCTTTAGCACTACGGTACACTTTGCTTAAGTTTGTTAAGCAAAAAAAGTTGAAACAGTACAGAAATGAAAAACGTGTTAATGCGAATGTTCTAACAAGAAAAGAATTAAGTGACATTATTTTTTTTAATAGAAGTAGCTGTTATTTTAATTATACAGTGGCAGTTCCTCACCAAGTACAAGTTATAAAGTGAGATCTCAATAATATTGAATTAATATACAGCTTTTATAGTACTAATATAATTCGAATATGACAGCAACAAAATAATAATGTATGATTGGCTGTCGCCAGAAAACGTTATAATATAAATTGATATAAACCTACTATTCAAACGAGCGTCTATTAAACGGTTTAAATCATGTAACCCGACAACTCCGAGTCTTCTATGGCGTCTAAAATATTCCCGTCGTTCATTGACACGTGCCAAACCAGTTTTCGGGCAAGTTTTTCTGAATGGTCGCTTCCTTTGTGAGAGTAAACATATTCAAATGTTGCGATTAATTCATAGTTAGATAGTGCCATGGTTTTATGAATGGAAGCCAATGCAGGTGTGTGGGTGTGCGGCCGTGTAGCATGCGCGTGCACACACTCGCGCGGATTTGCATACTGGCTCGAGCGGGCCACGTGTGCCTCAAGCACAGTTACCTCTTCAATATTCGAGAAGTTAATTTTAAATGTAAATGATATTTGAAAGTCAACAGTTTATAATGCACCCTGGATCTTTCAATGTTTGCAAACCGATCTCCTTCCGGGTGCGTGTTAGCAGAACCAACGGTTTCAGGGAACCGCTCCTAAGCTCGTGCACCGACAATTCGTTACTAACAAAATGCTGTATTTATTTAGTAAGTACGTAGCTACTTACTTGTTATAATAGTACTAGGCTGAAGTCTGTGCAAAGTATCAAAGTAAGTATATATATTTTTAGGTTTACTTGTTAAGTAGGAAGATTGATTGAAAAATAACTAAAAGTTACAACATTATACAAATTAGTGGAAATGGAATTGAAAAACGAGTGTAGGTAGTATGAATGTGTAGTCAAACCTCGCTATTCTTATAAAGCAAAATTACGAACATACTACTAAATATCGGCGGCGGCGCCCTCTCGCGTCCGGCACTGGTTCAGGCCATGGTCCGGAGCGAGGGGGAATGGGAAGCAGTCGCCTCCTTCTGCGAAGCTGTAATGCTAGAGAAGGAGGCGGCGGGACGGGAGAGAGAAAGGAGGGTCCCCCGTCCCAGCGGCCGCCGCGGTAGACGATCCGGGCGTCGGGAGCCACGAGACGACTCCCGGCCACCGTAGACGCGGGTCTGTGGACGGTGAGCAATGGGTAGCTCGCCGTCCGTACGTTCACTAGCGACAGACCGTGTCGACGGCGCGTTCGTGTTCCACGCGCGCCTCAAAGAGATGTCAGCAAATTGGATGGGGCCACTGAGGGCCGATGCCTGCCGGGGCTGCGGGTTGTTCGAAAGAGATACCGCGCCCCCGGAACGCAAAGGGCACATGAAGGAACATAGACGGGTTTTAGTCAGTAAAAGTCTGACACTCCCTCCCTCCCCGCCCAGGGCGGGGGAAGTTATTTGATGATTTCCCGTCTATAAAAAAAAAAAAAAAAAAAAAAAACTACTAAATATAAATCAGTCGAGTGCAAATCTTCAGCTGGGGTTCCGTATCGATAAATGACAGAAAAAATGAAACGCTCAATTTACAAAAAAAAAAAAAAAATGCTTTTGAATTGGCTCTCTCTTTATTCTTTCCTTAGATAATTCCTTTATGTTGATGTCGCTTTTGATAAAATGATTTGACGATTGCAATCCAGGAAATCCTACTGACAAGAAACAGCTGTAGTTAGCGAAAGGCCTGCAAACTCGATACTTTTATACTGAGGCTGCTAATGATGAATTGACAGTCGACAGATAACAGATTTGATCAGATGCAGTATCCTTCAAAACCATTCTGGTACAGACCCCTAAAATAAACAAGTAGTATTGGAAACTGCAAATCAGATATGAATAAAATTATTACCTTCCACCATGTACCAGGTAGTCAGGGCCTTAAGCAGGCTTCTTTAATAGTTCGTTAGGCAGTCATTAGGAGCGATATCGCGAGGCACGCATTGTATTCATCCTCCACAAAGGATGAGCGCTGGTACCACAAGCGCCTAGTTAGCATGATTTATAGCGAATGCGGTATCTGCCAGCTTCAATACTTGATTCCATATATGTTTGGTTTACTTGTAAGTATCTACTATTGTTATTTTTTAGATTTTTTGGTAAGGTAATCGCAGAGCTCTTTTTTACACGAAATACCCTAGCACAAGTAGGTACAGTATATTGCCTGACACCAACAATCAATTAATGTAATTATTATGAGCTGTCAATCGCGATTCCCGGATAGATTTTGTATAGCAAAATTAAACTACGACGTCACATTTTTGTCATTTTAAATGATTGAATAGATATTAATTGGGTTTACAGGGTGTAATAAAGTGTTTTTTTGAAGTAGTTATAGTAGTCTTGGAATTATTCGTTAATGAAGTGAACTATCCAATACGCATTTGGATAGTTCACGTAATGCGATTGCCAGGTTACGTTAGCGAGACATTACTTCTAACGGTAAATAAGTAGGCAAGTATAGCAACTAACTTTATTTTCCTACAAATGCGTAATACGCTTGAGCTGCTCACACCTATACAAAAACAAGCTTCTACGTCCCAATTTTGGAATTTACTAGGGCTAAAATTTTATAAAAAAATACATCAATACTTTGTGACAAAGCACAATACATATTTTCAATAACACAATAAAATAAGACAGCCAATTAATATGCCTTTCAATATATACTCACAGTGAAGACAATAGAAACACGCAGATAGCTAAAGCTCAATAGACGATCGCGTGCTCAAGTCAAGGGCCTTCGATGAGCAAGGCACGAGTCATTTCCGGCGCTAAGGCTGTTGTCGCGTCGACGGCGCGGGCGCAACGTCGCCGGTGTTGCAACCGAGAAGAATCGCTGCTAATAAATAATCGTCACTTTCATAAACACTGAGTCATGTACAAAACAAGGTTGTGTTGCCTCCTCGTGTTGGTGGGCTGAAGATCGTAACGCTTGCGCAACCTTCGGCCTCATCCCTGATTACTGATATGTGGGTGATAATTATTTTTTACCACCTACGCTTAGCTTTGTCTAAGCAAGTGTTAATACAGTGAGCTGACAATTGCAACTTTCAGTTGATTTTGCTAAATGTCGAGGATTTAGAAATCTATCGGTTTGATGTAGCTAAATCAGTTAACGCACTTATTGAGCTACCTGGTAATCTACTACCTATATGGTCAATTCAACATGTAAGTACGTGGTCAGACTAGACTAACTTAAGTTATTCTGGTCGAAAAGGCCTTGTAGGTACGGTTTTGACATTTAAAGGGCAAGGGGAGCTATAGCATCCATATCTTTAGGTTGTAATATGAATTTGTAGATGGAAAATTAAAAAGAAAACTGAAGAATCAACCCTCGAACGAAGCTTCGATTAACAATGAACTGCCCATTGGTTCTTTTACTTTTATTTCTGCAAAAATATCTACTTACCTACCATGTAAAATAAACGCTTGGTGGTAGTAGAACTTTACGGAATATTTATTGGTAAGTAATAAACAGATATGTATATTAAAATATTAGCGGTAAAAAGCTCGAAATACTGTAAGGTACATTCTCAATATAAAGTGTTAGCAAGAAATGCATCGCAACATCGCAGTATGGACATATCTAATTATGTAAATGTGTGGAGGTATTGTGTCGCCTGTCACTATGTATTGGTCGCTACAAGATATGCGTGTAGTGGCCACTCGAGCGGCTGCCCGGCCGCGCCGGCGCCATCGTCGAAAGCTAGAAACCATCCCAATTTTTCCGTTTCCATCATTAGTAGGTTAAATTCGATATAAAATTTATTTATACCCGTTTTATTATGTATTTATGCAAACTATACTGACAGTGAACTGGACTTAATCGCAGCATCCAATCGTAATTGATTTCGTTATCGAAATACGCATTCGACCGATGCATGTTCCCAATAAGCTAGGAGATATTACTTGTTTATTTGGATTTATTGCGTACACATAGATTGACACTCTGAATGGATTTATTTGTGTTCTCTAGTCACTGGCTACTGCCTTCTTGGTGATCAAGCCCGCCACAATATTCCCAACCACTGCAACTCCTGATAATCCCCCTCCTCATTCTTCGTGATCAGTAAAGCAATTCAGACAAATTGGTATAACACTGGAGCTAGATTTTCTAAGCAATCATTCGCACGGCTGTTTTTTGATCATTTGGAGCACTTGTGTCACTTTGACCATTTGTTTGAATCGAACATACGACCAGGGGGCTTAAAAAGGCCACTTCGAGCATTTCTGCTAAAAGTGAATCACTTTCTGTCATCCCAGCGGATCTTAAACAATTCCTCTAATATTCGTAAAATGGTTACAACAAATTAGCAGAATCATACACAAAGTGTCACAAAGCAGAATCATATTTGGTGTAAATGTTGCCGCAAGCAAAAAGTTAAGATCGGTTTTATTTTTTTTGCAGTTTTTATTAACTGAGTAAGTTATTTATGCAGAATTTCTATGATTAGTACATAACTAAGGTATCGGATGCAAATAATCAACCAGCTAGGGTAAATAAACTCTTTAATACGAAATATTAACTTGGTAGACTGACAACTTTCATATTTTTATTTTTTTTATTCATTATCGACAGCTTGTCAATGTCATGTCTAGACAATATAAATATTAATAAAAACATATTTTTTTGGTAAAAGCTGAAATTGAAAGCTATTCATGGTCAGGAACGGCATGGCTAGATTTACAGTAAATCTGTGTATGTGTGTGGCATGTAACCAAGCAGTCACAGCATTTACCGCGATGTCCTCAGAGAGTGTGATCTTTATTATTTATTGTTTACCACTACAAAAAGACTCCTACGCCAAACCAAAAACTGCGTGCTGTGAAGGCGAATCCGGGGTATTCGCCTTCACCTATATTTCCCGTCTTCACTGTCTACACCACTGACGCGGAAGACATCATGAAGTACGTGCAATAAGCGCTGAACTGACCTAGCAGAGAGTGCAGCTACTGGAGTCGCATCGCAACGTCTACTTTTAAGGACTTTGTGTGCATACCGACATACTAACTGCATCAGGTGATGGAAGAAACCTATTGGCCACAAGATGTGGTATTTCGCCGCTTTCGCGGACAAATGCCACCGGGACGCACGAAGACTTTGTGAACTAAGTGATATTATCATAATTTTAAGTTTTATTTACTAACACAATTGTTATGTATACTGTCTAAGTAAGGTCTATGAAACACCAGAATAAATGTTTTATTATTATTATTTATTCACTGGGCTGCTACCGCGTATTTTAAATGTATCAAAGAATTTAAATTTAACTTACCTACCCGTTTTTAATGACGATACGTTCTTCCCGAGTTTGTGATAAGTGGATATATTTTCGCCGGAAGTGATCACTGTTTAGAGCTAATGAGACAGCTCCCATACCATTATATACACTTACTTGATGCATCTTATGGTGGCACCTTTGATATGAACCAGAAGCACATAAGCTAAGTGTGCTCAACACCTAAAATACAAAAAGGTACCTATGATAGATTTTTAGCATATAGGGTAAATCAGTGGCTATAATGCAACATCAATATTATAAGCTTGCTCGTTAATTAAAATTTCTATGGCAACATAAAAACACCTCTTTTGTGTTTATCAAGCAAAGTGTTTCATCTTCTGTGCCGGCGCTGACTGACGCCGTGGCATCAAGACACGGCCGCACCAACGGGTGCACTATTTCAAACCCTATTTCAATTACTTTAGCAGTCATAATCCTGGGACATAAGTGGCTCGCGAGACGCTGTGACACACCGCGGCATGCCACGGCGTGTCGCGTTTTGCCAATGCTTGCCACGGGATGATTGTATAGAAATTAAGAGTAATTCTAAACTTATTGAAATAAGGATAAAAAGGACTTGATTAGAGATAAATCAATTTTCCATGGCGTGCCAAGTCAGCGCTGATCGCTGCTGTTTTTTAAGTAACTATGTAGGAAAAGACATTATTTTCTGCAGAAATATTAAAAGATTTATAAAAATAAGTAGGTACCTAAATAAATCAATGTTATGGAAGAAAGTACGCAAACTGCTATTTTATTTTTGCTGAGATTCTCCTAGTACGACAAAAATAATTTGAAAAGTCACAAAAAGTAAAGCAGTCTTTCGGAACCGAACTCACGATCAGCGACTTGCAAGCCGACCGTGGAACCGTATGGCTATTCGATTCGATGACGATTATCCTGAAATAGCAGTTCTAGTTTGACATGATTGCTCTGTATGATTCGGCTAACTGACACCAAAGCAATTCTGCATTAGTGAACCATTTTATGAATCTTTATACAAAACTGTCAAACAGATGAATTGCGGGATATGAATTGAACACAGGTCATTTTCTGAATTGCCACTATGTGACCATTTTACGATCTGCAAAATGACACATAATATTATCCTAATACGATTCGTCAAAGTGGCCTTTTTAGGCCCCCTGGAATAAAAGGACAATCAATTGGGTAGTAGGTACCTACATGTATTTGCTAGCACCTGTCGTTTCCCATTCCATTCAAAACAGCCTTCAGCATCAATGAACTGCCTCTCCATTACATTTAACTATCCTAGAAAACGAGGCAGCCAATTAAAGCTGACACCGCTGTCACATTACAAGGACGTGTATATCTAAACACCGACAAGTTTTCAATCAAATCCGCCATTCAAAGCTGCGTTTGACAGCAGCTTTTAAAGTTACTAAAACAAACAAGTAATTTGTACGTATAGCAGATCTGAAGGGTCGAGTAGTTCGACGAAGCTCATCGCGCCTCGTGGGCGGTTAACGGGACTGTGAGGCGCCAGTCGTTACTCTTCGGTGTGTGGTGCTATACTGTTGCGAGTCTTGCGAGCCACTCGGTACGTCGGAGCATCGGATTTGTAGGAACCTGAAGGCACCGCTGATATTGGACGCAGCAGGATGCGTCTAGAGAACAATCAGTAAATATCTCTAGGTAATAGCACCATCTAATGATCATAAACCGGATCAGAACTTTATATCTCAGGTAGGTAGGTACTTACTTAAGTTGTTTTGTAGGTAACCTTCATTCGTCATCATGATCGTTAATGGAATAGGTTTTTGTGGTTACAGTTTTAGACTTCATACCTACCTATATAAATAAGTACCTATAGTAATTTGATTTGATTTAGTGGCATCGTCAATTTAGGCTAGGAACGTTATGGCGCCTAGTGGTTAAAACGACGATAATCTATGGTCATATTGTCATTCCTCGGGGTTTTTCTGTTTACCCCAGAGTCACTAAAGACTCTCGAGCATACTTCTAGGTTAATTTCCCCTTTCTTTTAGCTTACAATGCAACTTCAGGGAAACCACATCACATAGAATAAGCATCAGAAGCAGAAAAACCTAAAAAAAACATTTCTTTCACCATGTCACATAATATCTCGAAAACTTGTATTTCCCTGAACATGATTCTTCAACAATGCACGTGTGGCTACCACGGCCATATTTTTATCACCAAGCGTTTTATTATTTTCCAATTGTTGGCCAAGTATTGCGCAACCGCAGCTATACAATAAAGTGCTACTGTATTCCGTTCCGTGTATCGTATGACGCAACAACATGAAATCAATCCGTGTGGCGGCTGTGTGTTGTTGATATATGGTCGGCGCCCACACTGGCTCCGTCGCAGATGAACCCATCACCCGTACATTGTGCACGGTAATGGCCGATTATAAATATAGGTTATACTAAGTCAGCCTTAAGGCAGTACCCTTGTGTACCCTTATAAGGGTAACGTACCTATTGCAAAGCCTAAGTTGTTTATTTAACATGCAAATAAATGACCTCTTTTTTCATTTTTCTGTTTTTCGTAGTCACCCTAAAATATGGAGTTAGACGTATGCATTTTTTGGTTGTTTACCAAAAATGGGATATGGATAATGTGGCAAAGGTGCAACCACGTTAATTAAATTAAAAATAAATGTGCTATTGAGCCAGCAGTTGGATGAAATTATACTAAATAAACCAATTAAAAATCTATAAAAATACGTGAAAATTGGTGACTGACATGGCATGTAATCAAACAACAGTTGGAGTAATAAGTGGGGGCGTTACGTAAACAAAGAGTTGGGCGGACCTGCCACCGGGCGCCACCTCCCCGCCCCTCCCCCACCCTCGCCCGCACCTGCGCATGGGCACATTTTCGCAATCAACACCAAATTGAATAGCAAGAGGCGACGTGACGCGACGACCAAACGCCTGGCGCCACACAACATTAAACATACAGATTTGGTGATGCGACGCAATTAATTTATGTATACTTTCGGAGTTGGCATTCTACGCGTTAGAAAACTGCATTTTAGATAATGGTATAACTGTGGTTTCATATTATAATTTGTTAACACTGACTGACTGAATACACTGAAGTAGGTACCTGACCTGCTGAAAACTAATGAACAATCTCTACTCTAGCTCCTGCAAGTACAACGAAACGAATTGGTTACCTACTTAATTTTATGGGAGGTACCTACTTCACAATCCTAGAATATTGTACCAGATAGATCCAATAATTAATATTCCAGCACACACAAATTACTAATGCAGCATGTCTGAAACTAGGGTTCTTAGAACTGCTAAGTACAGAAAGGGCTCCTTGCAATCTGTTGATTAAATAAGGGAATTATAAGTATGAACGATCGATAAAGATCGAGAAGATCGATATAGGGCTTTAAGTCTTTACTTTCAGTTGTCTAATAGACGATTGAACAAGGGCACTAATAATGAATCTATGAAAAATACCACAACAGACCACAAGTCACGACAGTAAGTCTGTTTTATGTAGGTACCACCAATATGCATATAAGTAGGTGTTAATATATTCACATAATATTTATGTTCTACTAACGCTCTTTTAGGATTTCGGTAGCTCAGCTTATCTGGCCGAGCTATTAAACCGAACTTCCTACCATAAAAGGCAACCGTAGGAAATTGAAGGGGCAAACATTAATGATTTTCCTTCATTTACATTTCACATTAACAAAAAATATTCTTTAAAAGTCGACGCTAACTGCGACCACATATGGCGTCGATTCGCCGCCACCTACTAATTGAGAGCGACACTAGACAAATATATCGCCTTTTATGGTCGCGGCGGGTATTAACTACACTGATTGGTAAATAAACAGAATAAAGGATCGTAAGGCCGAGATGAATCAGCTCTCGATCGGGCCGTGATTAGAGGCGATTAGCATGCGCCCGCGCGCTGCGCGCTGTACCGCGTCTAGCGGCGTCCCACGTGGGAGGCGGGGCGGGCAGCCCTGCGCAGCCATTGTCTTACAACGCGTTATAGCATTATAATAGCACTGCTATTGCACACTATTTATGTAAATCTATTTGAGAATTCAATTTGTCTATTGTAATGTATTCATGAACGGATATTAGTAACTGTGAGACAAAGTGATTCTCGTCAACAACCTGTCAACTAGCAAGAGACTGTTCGCTCCATATGATTTGTTTCAGAATTAGGTAAAGGTAACCAACCGTTACTGAACTAGTTTCGTTTCAAGAGCACACTTCGTAATTTACATGTAATATATACGCATATCTTTGCGTGTCGTATCACTCAGGTATGGCAGACTCCAATGCTCACTTCAACTTTAATAAGAAAAGCTGCCATTACCCCCAACTGCATTGCTGTACCTATCTAGACGCTAAGGAATAAAAATCAGCCTTAAACTGAAAAGGTAGTCGTGAATCACCGCCATAATTGTGTCTAGGAGTTGTGTCAATAAATAAAAATCTATTAAATTTAATAAAATCTATTAAAGATAAAAAGGAATGGAATTGTAATAATTTATCATTGTTAGATCAGAAGTTGACGGGGACACATATTACAACTACTTACTACAAGCCACGCAACGGATAGTCTATTGCATGCATAGAAATAAACCATATGGACATCTTAAAGGTGCAGGTGAAAATGATGAGTTTAGGTCAGAGATCGAGTTGCCTTCCATTTGTCTGCACGTACTCTCCGACCATCGGTGCCAACAGGTAACCAGCTTTATTGTTGTCCTGTCACTATAATGTATGATCCCCACAGAGCGATATCATCGCGATGCATTTCTCGCACTGATATCAACATTAAAAACGATAGCCGCATCTGAGTGGCCTGAGAATCTGTATGAGTTATCGCGCGCAGAAAGCCGCTCGGTCGGCGCGCGTGCGCACCGCTGCCGCACGGTTTATTGGTGTCGGCGCCATCGACAACTTTCTCGTCTCGCAGACAATAACGCTCAAATTGGAAACTAAAATGATTTTTATAACTCACCTCTACGCATCTATAGACGTTAGCTTGAACTCGATCGCCTATTACCTACACGTGAAATGTCGTAAATTCCGACAGCGTAGGGCCACTTAACGCAGGAGCGATACTTGGAGTTATTCCGACTGTTTGCTCGTTACGGTGGAGTAGGTACTTCTAACGAAGGCACCCAAAAACGTTCCCACAGTCGTCGATCACCGCGGTAAAAAAACCAAGTGTCTACGAATTAACACGTCCGCGCGTTGTGTGTGTATGAAAACACTCGGTGGCCTCGCGAAGAGCCCTCGTGGTGACGGAGAGCTGTCGGCGTCGCCGGGCCTGCCTGCTGACGCCGACGCCACTACACCTCGTCGCGTAACATAGCTGTGGCATGTCTTTAATTTACTTTAATTTGAAATGTTCAAGATTACAAGCGCACAGTTTCAAGGGTTCTCGGTAATGATGGCTAGTCAGTGACGCATGCCAGGTGTTGTTTATGCTTGTTAATCTTGAACTACAACAAAAAGCATCCACTTGAACGAATACTTTGTATCTGCAAGCGTGGTACTTATGTATACGTATGTTGCAGTGCGTGAGGCAGACTTCATTACCGTGTTGGCGTGTTGTCGTCATCCGCGACAGTTACGCTGGGCCACTAATGCCCTGTACAAACATGCGCAGTGCGTGTGTGAAAACTCAGCCCTGTTCAGATCGGACACACTCGTTAATGCACAAAGTAAACTACACTTAATCTTTCACTTTGTGCCGCTTAGAGAGAAATTAACAAAGAAATGTTACTCAAACACGGGCTGTGCTCAACGTATTAGCGCGTTCTTTTGCTGATTGCGGGAATTTACCAATGAGATAGAGACGGTTATTAATTGGTGTTAGTGTGCCGTGTGACTGCAGTCTTCACTAGCCGAATGATCTCTAATGCTTGAACTTTGTTGACCGACACATCGTGGTGCGGTAGTCGCTCTTGACCCTGACACTACTCAAGCTGGGGATGGGCAAAGATCACCAGAGACTAATGCAGTAAATATACACCTCTATTAAAATGTTAGAGGTCAACAGATTCAAAGTGAAACATCACTATCCGGCTGAAAATCCGTTAATATAGGTATATTAATAGATACAGTGACTTGCAAACTAACACAATAATGTATTGCTCAGCAACTTAGTTTATAGGTAGTAAATTGTACCTTCTTGAGTATTTACCTCGACCGGTATTACGATAATAATATTACTTATTACATCTTCCCAACGCAATACCTCTCCACAGATCATCCGGCAATGCGAAAATAAATAGCCCCTACATGTAACAGTTTACGTTTGTACTATATTTTACATCGCAATCAGCAATAGGTAGGCAATAATAAGTTCCGCGACACGGACGCGAGCGTGGCCAGAAGGGGTGAATAAATCAGCATTTGCCGGTAGATGAACTGTTTAATTATTGATTTATTGTGCAGTGTTCGGAGCAAGGCGCCAACTAATTGGTGCCGGCGAATGTTCGCGTGACACCGGCTCTACGCTGGAATTATTGAGACAAAATCGTCCAATATTGAACAAAACACGACCGTGCATGACTTCGTTACCTTTATCCATTGCGAGTCCAGAATATATTATGCTTTAGAATTATATTTATTATTTTTATCCTGATAACTGGTCCTCTGGGATTTGTTTTTATAAGAATTAAACCCTACTGATGGCTGTCGTATAAGAAAATTTGTAACTAAATTGTTGAAAGTTCCCATGCTTCCTCGTTCGGTTCGGTTACCAGGAAGTCGATCATTTGTTTAAGACAGTGGCTGTGCATAAATCAATAGTCCTAAACATACGTTATGTAGTCCAATTAGATGGCATCACAGAACAAGTGGTGGGATACATATCTAGATGTAAGAATACGGCCTAACTGGATCATAAACGGTTAGATGAATAGCACTAATCATAACCCTTGCTTATTTTAACACTACTACAAGTGTTGGTTTCGATAATTCGATCATCATTCGATAATTGTTCGTTTTACGTCTGCTGCAATCGCTATCTTCCAAAGTACTGGTAAACTGATGCTCTAACCAAACAGAAACTGGTCGAATGGCTGGTGATTTCGCAGTGAGCAAGTAGTGAACTTTACCGGACACTGCGCACCAGTGAACCGTACCATCCGTTGTCGCGCGAGCAAACAAGCGCGTGAGACTCTCCGGAATAGGAATGCGCACACCAAACGGCGTAGCTTGTACCAAGATATCATAACCACGGAATATATTCGTCTACGTCAACGCGTAGCACAGATTGGCTACAATCACCGTAGCACTGTCGCGCATCGTAGCAAGTACTACGCTAATAATGAATTGACAAATAATTCTTTCTTATTTGAGAGAAATTGTAGTGCAAAGTCAAACTCAAATCATACATGCTATCACGCCTGTATTTCCCGAAGGATTACGCAGAGGTGTACCAATGTTCACCCACAGTTCGCTGGTATGTTTGAAGTCAAATCATTTATTTCTATTTTTTTTTTGTTTTTTTTTTATTATTTATTAGACATTTAAACGTCGTACACAAGAACATAGAATTGAAGGTAGTTTCATATGGAGAAGAATAGGCAAGATACTCCATACTTACTTATAAGCGTGTGTGTTTAAGCTCTATCATGCATAGCATGTAGTTCATTTTCTCAGAAAACCATCACCTCCAGGAAATCAAAGACGTTTCATAGAAGTAGTCAAGTGGAAAAATACTAAATTCATTTAAATTTCAAAACCTAAATATGTCTTTATAGCTACGATATAATAATATTAATATATCTTGAGCTACAACTGCAGCCTACCGTGGACAAGCACTGTCACAGAGGCAAGCACGCACTCGGTGCTCGTTTCAATATTTTAGTAGCGACACAACTCAAACAGAACTCCTTTGTTGGAGGTCAGACGTGTGTGAAGAGAGTTTCCGTGTCACCCTCGGCGTCTCGGCCTTAGTTACACATTAGCAGACTCGGACAAATATTTTTTGTTCTCCTATGATCACCTTATATTGTTGGTTCTAGTTCCTTGTTTGTTGTTGTGACATTCCGACGCTGCTCAAGTTTCGAGCAGGTTCCTTGATTGACAATTTGACATTGAGAATGACGCCTCTACTTTTTTTAACGACTTGCACTTGTTTGTAGTTGTTAATGAGGTGAATACGTCTAGTTTGGCAAGTCCATGTTAATATTATTCGAGTTTTCTTGAAGTGTGTATAACAGATGGTGAACAGGATAACATCGTCTTTTATCCATTTAATGTCCGCACTGAACTGGACAGCACGATAACAATCCTCGAAAAAATCATTTGCATAAACATCAAGCGAAGCCGCAACCTGTCGCACGCCGGAACTCCACATAGATATTCACAAAAGGCTATAAAGTGGCGAAGAATATCCAAGCTATGCTTAAGTGACGAGCCGCAGCCTCCGAGATAAACTATCGACCAACACGCGAACATTATGAGCGACGATAAACATCGCGATCGCTCTCACTCGCCGATAAACAAATATTTTGATTAGTCTGCTAGCTACAAATTACCAGCGATAGCATCATCTAAGGCGTCCGCAAACCCCGACAAAGTATCTACACCTAAATTAATAGAACCTTTTATGTCCTCGGACGATATCGAAGATCATGCGGAAAACGTCCTCAGATGTCACCATATCGCATTAATACCAGATTGCGGGGTCTTAGGTTTGTACCAGTTTTATGTCCCCCAGATAACACAGTATCTATAGGTAAGTTATAATGTTGATAATAGACACGGCCGCTATAAAGAAACTTGAGCGTAAACAGCCAATAAATAAACATGAAATTATGTTTCGACCAAGTTATTATCATGTTTGGTCTTTTACAAGGCCATCGAGATAAAAGTCACGCAACTTGGTGGAGTTAAGGCTTCGCAAAGAAAACTCCCATAAGATAAGAAGTATTTTATTGTGTCTACCTAGATACATGAAAATGTTTCATTCACACTACCTAATATGTAAAAAGAACATTCACACTATTATAGGTAGTGCTCACATAACTTATTATAACGATATTTGCAATAAAGTTTATTAAAATGCCGGAAAGAACCTATCTATATCGAATAAAACTTTATTTGACTAACTGACGACATTTTGATTATATTATATCTAATAATATCTAGTTTGTAGGAACTCGTAGCTCGTTCATAATATTAACAATTTTGCATAGATAAGCCAAAGGATAAGTTCTTCTCGAAAAGCTGTTTCTATCTCAACACCATAAATAATTGATATTTTAATGTCACAAATGATCTGTATGTAACTATGAAATACATCTTTCGGCAAAAAGGCTCAATTGAAATACAATTTTAGGACTAAATTGAGTCTTATTTTCAGTGAGATTGAATCTAAATTGAGTTTCTGATAGCAGGTATTTTAAGTCGTTATAGATGAGATCAATCAGAGCAACGTGTTTTTCAAGCGAGTGCCGTGCCTAGCCCATAAGTTATCGTATGTAATAAAATTAAATGTAACACATTTCTCTTTTTCATGTAATCTTCATAATTTATACACATTTTTAGTTTGCGACGTGTATCGGCGCCTGCGGCCGCGTCCGGGACGTGCGCCTGTTGCTCACTTTGTACGCGCTCGTACCAACTTGTACTGTGTGTATCGCTTTCGGAATATCATTACATGAACATAAATTTATTTTAGACGTCCACAGTAACTTATGCTTGTTTGCGTTCAGTATTGACTAACTTACGTTGATTACGATTGGAATCGTTTACCTGTTCATATACGTATTTATTTATCCATTAAGCTTTGTAATGATCTTTTGGTTTTGATAAAATCATTATAGAGAATTGTTACCTTTTCATTTATTGTAAGAGGAGGGCTGAAGTCTGGCCCGATTACATTAGCTAAGGCTTATGAATAAATTCATCATAAAGCCATAATCTAATTACATGAAATGTACGAACGTTAAATAGAGCGACCACAAATAAGATCCATTCAATCAACTTGCATAATAAAATAATTACTATTCACATAAACATAATTGATCGCTGCCGTGCTCCGGCGCAGTCCAATTACTCGTCTTGTCCTCTAATATCTGCCTACACGAGAATATATCGCGGCACTCATCGTTGCGCAACTGAATATCGTTTAATATAATTAGGTTGCCAGCACTAAATGTCACTGAGTCAAGATTTGCTTCTGTTCGCTTCAATGGTCTATAATAGTGAGCTTTCGACCTGACTTACGAATTCATGAATTCAATACTATAGATACTTATTGCATTAGTAATTTTATAAAACAAAAAACCCTATTTCAATTCGTATTTATCGAAGACAATGAAAGAGGCAGGGAGGCAATTTGTACAGATATCAACGCTGAGCATTGAATGGGCAAAATCCATCAACAGTTAATGCTGTTATGTCCGCCGTGATTTATGTGGTGAGGGGCGCGTTCCGCACGCTTGTTCCCGGGAGGGATGCCGCGGAGCCGAGCCTCGGCCACACCGACGAGGAGACAGCGGAGGCGTTAGCGACTTCACTCATGAGCGGCACAGGCCTACAAGATATCTATTGCTGCCATTTTCTGGGTGTAAGACCTCATTAAATGAGAATTTAGTTACACACATATATACATACCATCACGCCTGTATTCCTCTAAAGGTTAGGCAGAGGTGTACCAATGTACACCCATAGTTCGCCGGTATGTTTAGGTCCCACGTAGCAATAATCAATCAATCAATAGCAAAACTCCGAGCTGCTACTGAGAATATCATAGAAAAACTTGCTCACCTGAGAATCTAACCCAAGACCTCTATCATAGTAGTCACGCTTAGGACTACTAGGCTAACGAGGCAGTGAAGAATTTAGTTACGTAAACACACATTGCACTGCTACAGCAAGCGCATCCATACATCAACTTTCTGTAGAAAAGTTTACCCTGAACATCTACAGCTACTCCTTACGACCCTGGTTGCTTTTACTTTCTGCTTTTTGCTTCTAAGAGGTATTGCTTTTCCCGCTTCCGCTACCACATCGCTAAAGGACGGTCAGGCGGATCCTTGGCAGGCAATAGAGCGCCTCCCGCGGCGGCGGCTACTCGCCGTCTCCGTCAGGTGGCGGGCACAAATAACGCAATAAATACACGCTTATCGCAAATCAGCTCGTCTCACCAAGGGGCGATTTATTCATGAGCGCCGCGTCCGCGCATATGCTTAACCCCGCTTACATTTATCATCGGCACGTAGCTCAGTCAATTAAATTAAAGCGAACCGTCGATGACAGCCTCCGCACTAGATACGACCGAATTTGATGCATATGTGTTATTTATTATTGTGTTTTGAATTAATGAATTGAGGCTTGTACTTGTTGTACCTGTTAGGGCGCTTTCAATTTAGACGGTTGGTGCCGGACTGCTGCCGCACGGTTGTTACGACCATGAGCCGTACTGCTGCCGGACGACAGCAGTACGACGTAAATCGTCTTATTTGAAGAGATACGCGGCTGCAGTCCGATCGAATTTTAGTGATTTCCATCGAAACCCAACTTTAGTCGGTGCCATGGACTCTGACGAGGAAGTGTTATTGTTAGTTCTCTGTTCTATGAATTATATCACTTTGTTAAAAATGGAATACAACGTCCAAGAAACTAAATTCAAAAATACTATATCCGCCGAAGAGAGACTTGTTGTACCTGCAGTATTCTTTTCAGATGCTTTTTTAGTTTTAAAATCGGTAAAAAAAAAATCTCATAAAACATCCCAAGCCTTTTTTTTCTCCAAGCGATTTGAATACTTGTCACATTTAGAATCCCAAACGGCGGGCTGCAACTCTATTTCATTTATAAAATCTTCTGTATTTAAATCATCCATAATTAGGTAGGTATGCACGAAAACGTCTAAGAAACACGATGCGTACACAGCACTAGCGAACAACGAAGCTGAGACACTGAGACAGGTTGTTGCCGTTCCGCCAACGGACGTGCGCCGCACTGCTGTCGCACGACTTTGCGTCGAGACATTTTGTATGAAAAATCATAACCGCCCGTGCGCAGTACGATACCCGGACTGCAGCAGTCCGGCACCAATCGTCTAAATTGAAAGCGCCCTTACACGTATTACGCGGATTGAAACACAAATCGATTAATTGTAATTAGTACAAGAATTACAACATTTTTCTTGATATATTTAATTGAATTTTAGATGGGTACTGACATTTTAAGACAGTTAAACTATGCAATCTCATAATTCGAGAGATCTTGTAAAATATTAAAGTAGAGGCTTATCATAACCTCGCCTCGGGGTAAACTAACATTTTTAACAGGCATTACTTGGTTTGGCAATTAATATTTGTTGAATCGTTACAAGTGATTTTAACTTCCAAAAACATTTTATCAACTAGTCTAACTAGCCTATGCCTGCGTTATCGTTCGCGTTTTTTTTTGCGCCGATTCCTAGTTTTAACGCCAACATTCATAAGTACTCAGTAAAAAAAAAAAAATTGATGTTGCAAACAAACATTTAAATTTTGTTTTCTTGTATAAATTAAAACTAAAAGAATTCTTTAATTTATCCAAAAAACATATGAAATTTTCAAATGTCCCATTTTTTTACTTAGAAATTGTCAATTATAATCTTGACTCATAGTTTACTGCGCTTTCCTCATTAAAATTAGTATATTAAATGCAACGGATTTGAAAATAAGAGAAAACAAGGTACCCAATAGTGTACAAAACCATAACAGTCTAATTCAAGTGGTTTGGGCGTCTTAACTAACGGCGTAAAGTCAATATATTATTATCTATGTAAAGTAGGTACGTGTTTTTATTTCAATTTCAAGTTGCCATATAAACTGAATGATTGGCCAACGTAGGTAGGTGTCTTGTTTTTAAATCTCGTAACAGATTGTTCTGTTTTGTATAACTCAGTCTAGGTAGGTACTAGATTTTGTTCCTCACCTGTATGTATCTTCAAAAAAATGGGTTCAATTTCAAAATACATTCGATAAGTAGATGTGGTACAGCATTCACGAACATACAAACACATTCCGACCATAAGTAGCTTTTCATTACGGCCTTCAATCTGTGATTGTAAACATCGATCAAGTGTCATTGTAGCGCCGGTTCCTCTATCCGATCAATTCTCTCATTATGCGAGTCACGTCGCATCTCAATAATAGCTCAAATGTTTCATCTGAACATAACGTCAGCAAACAAATATGAATCGATATAACCGATGCCATCGCTATTACAAGCACTATGCACAATATATAAATAAATAAACAGTAAAGATGAAGTGACATATTCAACTTAACACTAATGTTTATCGGGTAGGCAAGCGCACATGTCCTCGTTGGTACTTTGTTATCGCCGCCGACAAGGCTCCGCTTTTAACGCGCTAAACGTTTTATACGTTCATCACAACATTATCCTTTCGACACGGTAGCACTAATTGGATAAAACATCTAAACAAAAAACGTCTAAGAAACAAACACTTTAATAACACGGACGTTCGTAATTTTGAGGCGCAAAGGGAATTCCATTTAACATGTGAATTGGATGTGTCGGGTCGGCGCGAGGGCTGTCATTAGAGGGCGTTGAGGAGCGGCGGGCAGCGGTCAGCGGCGCTGGCGCATGACACCCGAAGGCACCGCGTCAACAGCCGCTGATTGATGGGCGGCCGAGCCACGGAGCCAATGATTGTTAGTGTTTAACTAACAGTTATGATTCAACAGATCTTGATTGATGGACTAATGATATAAAGTAAACACGCGGTCGCGTCGTTAGGTGTGCAGCATCCGTCGCCTTGAGCTGACTTATTCCCATCACTCAACATTTCTTGCCCACAGAACGGTTTTAATCAAAACTTGCTTTCAATCTAACGAAACATCAATACATTAACTGTTTTATTACACTCTACGCCTTAGGTGTGTGCATGTGCCGAACTTGAAACTATACAATGAAAGCCTCCAGCACAATTTTATTTAACTTGTGTTAGAATTTGTCTTCAAAGGCATTAAAAAGAGCAACACAAAAACCAAATTAAAACAATACTGCGCTAAGGAACGTCGAATTGTGTTTAAGCAATTTGAGCCGCCACCATTCCGGGATAATTCATCGCATTATGATCAAAAATTTTACACTTAACGATTATTTCCGGCCGCATTGACCCGCGAGCCCATAGCCGCACTTCGCTCTGGTCCATCACGTACATTTAATATTATAAGCTATTAGGCGCCTCGCCAGCCCTCCATTACTGTGTCCATATCATAATACGGAATTGTCTGTTGAACGTTTAGATTTTATACTTTTTACTTTCATTGAGTGTTAAACAAAAAGGCGGGACCGTCGGCGCCGGCCATTGTTCTCCGCGGCCATTCGTCGCACTTCATGCTATTCACATTCAAATTAAATGCCTTGTGTACAAAATTAATTTGTCTTTTGTCTTAGCTGAGGGCTGGACGACCGCTGACATGTCACTGCGCAGCAGGGCGCGCCTGCGCGTCGACTCTACCAGTGCACTCCGGACTCATACATAATATAGATTACTTTGACATTTGAACTTCATTGTTTTATAGTCCATGCTTGAATTATTTCTCTGAGAATATACACAATGTTGCATTTCGGCTTTTTTTCTCGTCGTCCTGCTCTCATTATTTGTCGTAAAGGTATGCTTTGCAACTTATCCAACATGTTGTATTAATAACTCTTTTATATTTGATAAAAGAGAAAGGGTTCATTTTCTTGGAATCGGAGAAGAAAAGTAACCACGACGAAGGAATATGACAAGTCCAATTTGTTGCGAGGTACTTACTTTGCTGTTACAGACCCAGTAGGTTATGAATATGTTACACGTATCAGAACATAAAGAAAGATTGATGAGCCTTCGTACTGTCAACAGGTAGGTAATTAATATTTTTTATTCGACGTTCAGATAAACTGTCGTTGTTTTATTGTGCTTTCATATCTGTAAATTGTAATGTATTGTAAAGCAACGCTAATGCTCGAGGAAAACATTATTCAAAATTGGATGTTTTCTTCCAAATGCTTATGTTTGGTACCTAATTATTTGAGTTGCATCATATAGAATTACATTGTGAGTGCATTTCAACAGCGTAAACACCATCGTTAATACGCCTGTCCAAAACGAACAAGAGCGCGCGCATCACATTCGTTGAGAGATAGCCGTGACGAAAACATTGCACCCCGCCTCTCTAATAACACATCTTTAGTTACGTATAATTAAAAACTCAAACATCGACAACTAACAAATCACGCCGTCACAATGAATCATCCACCATCAAGCTATTATTAAAGAACAAATAGATATTTAAAAAATCACAATACTATCTTCTACGAAATTAGAGTCACTAGTGAATCAGAGCCCCACCCGTGACGGCTCACTTCTACTATCTCGATATCTCGCCTCGAAGCTCGGAGGTGGCAAAACAAGTATGACTATCAAAACTCATAAATAACATAATGCAAGTGAAGCCAACATAATACTGAACAATGTTAGTAATAAATATGTACGAGACGACACAGCAAGCGAGATCGAGATGATACCCTGAGTGCTCACAGTTGTTAATTAATATTCGATGACTTAGCAACACTGATGATTGGTAACAAATGAACGATGAATGTTCCATTCGTGACCACTAATTCGCGTCGATTGTTGATAATTACTTTCTTACTCAGAAAGACCGACTGACCGCAAAGCATATTTATCCATATACTAGGAACGACAACGATTATCAGTTGTTTACCCTTGATCGATTAAGTAAATCTAATTGTTGAAATCTTGATTGAATATCATTCCCTCAGTAATGAGTAAGAATGCTGCTTGTGAGCTGTGTGAGACGTTACTGGGTCCAGTTTAATACATAATTATTCATCCACAAAACGAAAAAACAAGTTCCACTAATCATAATAATGAATTACAATTACAAAAGCTTCAATAAACAACCGGAATGCCAATCAATAATGATTGACATTCGGACGTGTGGTCCGTCAGCGGCGCGTTAATGTGAACGGATGTTGTGAAGTCGCGGCCGAACCGATACGAATCTCGACGATCCCGCGCGTGAGTGAGTGGCGAATTCGCGGGTAATTAAATTTTGACGCATGCGCGCTGCCGCTGGCGCAAGCGCATCCGATACCATCGGTGCGTGTAATTGTAAACCGACGACAGGCCCAATACAGTCAATTAATATTCAACACACGACACACATTTTGGGTACAAAATTATAGCCTTTGCCGCAAATTACATGAAATATCAAGTTTTTCCTATCGTCATATCTTTGAAGGTGTTGCAACAAATTATAGGTAGATGAGTTAACGTTTATTCATATTCTAATTTTAAATAAAACAACATTAAACGCTTTGGATAGTTTTGATTTCTTTTTAATCAAACTTGACCTGTAGCTGGATATATGCACATTTCGTAATATTTAACAAAAGCAAAAAAAGAATACAATAAAGCGTGAGAGACAGAAACATAAGTAAAGTCATGTGATTGTTGTTGGTTAAATGTGAAGAGTTAGGTAAGGACATTTCTCGGAACGCTGGGCGAGACACTAAAGGACTCAGCGACGACGCGACGTTACCTGGCCATCGAACGGCACTTGAAACCTGTCTCGATCAATCCACCTCTTGTTGCTCGTGTTAAATAAAAACCTCTCTTAAAATACCAACCGAATGAGCCCGTTGACGCTTGTCATTCCGGTCCTCAATCCTTTATATTTTGTCTTTGAAATGTGATGACAGTGGTACAAATTACGAGTACAAATCTGTGCGTCGTTCATAACGCGCTATCTGACGCGTGTGATGGATGCGCATGCGACGCCGCTCCGCTCGGATCACTGCGCTGTAATTAATACGAGCGGTACGGCCTATGGGAATCGCTGTCACTTTATGTCGTTTTCCACTCCGTAAGGTAATACTGTACACTGTCAAAGGCTGGTTATTTATTGCCTTCGAATAAGGTACAGAAACAATTATCTGACAGTTAAGTTATGTGTATAGAATGCAAGTGCCAACTGTATCATGGAGAGCTAGGTGTATAATTTTGTTCTAAACCAGTAAACATAATTTAAAGATAACGAGTGAATCGTAAAACTCTTGTAGTAAAGGTCTCGTAGCGGCGCGGGCGCATGCCGCGGACGCGTGCTATTGTTGTGCGCAATTTACCGCCGCTTCAATCGCTGAAATATTTCGTGCAACGGGCATGTCCAATTGCTAACGAGCCGACTGCGACGCACAAATGAATAAGCACCTCATACATAGAGCAAGTGATTGTACTCCAACATTACTGGCCACTTGAGAGATTTACACTCAAACAACTGCCACGAATGATTAAATCAGCTAGGTGGGAATGCTAAACTTCATGAAATATCAATTTGTTAAGTTTCGAGTAAGAGTAAAACAATCAAGGTTGTTTAAAAACTTTTTTACAGACGAAACAGGAATTGATCGGTATTTTTATAACTGTAAACTTAAATTAAAATCTTGAAAAAAATAATTCTAGAACAAAAAATAAACCCTTATTATAAAAAGTACTTTAAAACAATCCCTTCTTAGTTTATGCCTATTTGTACACACTGCGATGGTTATTCTAACGCGTGAACGCAGCCTTCAAGAGTGGGAATTAGCCGCACTTATCCCATGTAATGGATCGCTGCACGTGTGTGCAGGCCATTGTGTTGCCCCATATCAATTGAGGGCTGGCCCTTCGACCACGACACATTACTTTTTTTAGGGCTCAAACACGTAATGGTGATTTAAGGCCAAAGCACACCAAATGCGTGGCGTGATGCGTGGCGTGCACGCACCAGTTGTAATGTATGAAACTGTAAGAAAGGTGTCAGACCAGATGCGTGACGTGTGCACGCGCGTGACTCACGCACGCAGAGCCGCATCTTGTCACAAACCGAGTCCGTACGCGTGAGTAGCGGAGCGGCAACGTCGCACACGCGCGTGCAGTGATGACGTTGTATTATATGGCGCTCCCTGTTAGATGCCACACCGGGCACGCACGCATACGCATCGGTCATTGCTGCACGTACGCACGCACGCAAAGTTGTATTTATTTACAAACAGAAAGCAGTTTACGAGTGTTTTTTTTCGCAATGGAGACAATTTTAAAGGAAAAACTAATAGAAATCGTCCGCAAATATGTCTCTACAACACCAAACATAAAGAGTACAAAAAAAGTATTATGGGAGAGAATTGGGAATACGCTGGAAATAGATGGTAAGTTCAAATTAGTACAAAAATTAGAAAATTTCAATTGTTAAAGTATGTAACAATTTTTTCTCGAATGTTTATTGCATTATTGGATGATCTTGCGTTAGTACGTCTGCGTGCAGCAGTTCTGCGTGACGTGATGCGTGCGTGCGTGACGTGATGCGTGCGTGCGTGACGTGTGCTGCACCGGTCTTGGCCGGTGTGACAGTGCTCGCACGCGCGTATGCACGTCACGCCACGCGTCACGTCACGCCACGCATCCGGTGTGACCCGGCCTTTACCTTTGATGATGCTTTTGGTATTTTATTAATTTCATTTTTAATAATATGCTATGCAATGTTTAAACGCTTCATTAGAAATTTCGCCAGAAATGACTAGTGTCTCATCAGTGAGAATTTCTATTAAATCTAAAATTTCATAGTCTTAGTAATATTTTTGTCAAAAATATTTTAAGGAACATCTGTGCAGACCTTAGTCAAAGCATTTAAAGCACATGTCCGAAGGTTTCCCATACGAGTTGCTATTGCCCCTCGCCCGAGGCGCAAGACCCGCGCCCGTCATTCATATAACATACGCACTTTGTTTAGCCAACATTAACTCAAGACAATTATCTTCACTAGCAATCTACGTCTGTGAACGTATAAGGCCTATCATTCGAAATTACTATCAGTCGACTTAACCGAATTACAATTCAATTTCAAACATGAGTGGATGTGGTCATGTTGATTGAAATTGAATTATCATCCTTAGACAGGCGCCTGCTCATAAGTGTTAACCTCAAGAAGAGCATGACAAAAGGATATATTTTTTTAATGACCAGCCAATACTGTTCATTGAAGTGAATGGCGAGATTTTTTATGGATACTACGAAAACAGTTTAATATCATGGTTTATTCCATAAGCCTCAATTGTAAAGAGCCGCAGAATTAGTTTTCGCAACATCTTGTTATTCCGTTTCCTTATGTGCACACCATTCTTTACTACAGTCGGTCGTTCAGTCCAGAGTTCCTTTCACAATGAGTCCTAACGGAATGCCCTCCGACCCGTCTTATAGGCCGGCTGGCACGTGAGATCCCATTACACTTGTCTGCTTTATTGTCTATAAAGCCTTAAGTGTCGATGATCTCTCAGCGACATCGCCCGATTCTTATTACATAATACTTCAGTGTACAAAGAGTAACATTACCCAATTTTACACCGATTCTATCTTAAATGACTATTTCAAACGTAGTGCTACGATAAATTTAAACCCGAAACTTACCACAAAAGAATGGGTCATTTACGACATCGCGCTCCATTCACGAGCTAATAGTAAAATAATATAGCTGCGAGCCGACAAACATGTATTTGTAACAAAGACGTGTAAAATTTCTCAAACGTCAGATTTATACGGCAATCTCCGTCAGTATTTCAGTCGCTGCGACTATTTAGTTGCGTTTAGAACACGTGTGTGTAACTGAATCGCTTACAAAAGATTAAAAGGTGGTAATTTGACGTTGATTTAGGAAGAGCGAGACTGCTTTCATCGCTCGGATTGTCTTACCCTAGATCGAGCGAGCCGTTTTGTCTATGGCAGGCGTATGTTCAGGCTCTTTATAATGTTTAAATTTGTTTTATGTGACGTTAATAAATTATCAGGAAGTAAGTGATTAGTTTTCATTTACTTTGAGGAAAGGTTTTGACTGTGATCCTAGTAGTAGTTGCAAGATACTGACTCTCTTAAGCCTTCACAACCTTTCGTAACCATCAATTCTACTAAGTTTTAGGAACAATCGCAGTCTAATCTTAGCCGCAGACTGTCAAAATTGCATTAAATTTACCAAATTTTACATTGATTGTCGCCATTATGGGGATAGGGCTTGATTTTGAACGTTTTTAATTGGCCTTCTGATAAAATATCACATTGCACATGACAAACGGCGAAATAATAAATATACAGCCATATGTTACGACTTTGTATCACAAACTCTTTTACAGTTACCGCTAGTTTTATTGCACACTTCCTGGCCAAAAAGGGAGTGGCACTATACAAGAAAATACTTCAAAGCAAAAAAGAACATAAAGAATTCCATTAGCGTTCCCGTAATCCTACAATTATTATTAACGTCTTTAGTGAGAATATGCTTATATTTTTATAAGATGGTGATTGCGTGCGCGTGCGCAGAGTGCAGCTGCGCGGTAGCGGGCGCGGCGCGGCGCAAGCGCTGATGTCATCGGCTCAACTTAAATGTTATTTTCCGTCGCTCGCCGTCGCGTGGGTGCGGCAAACACTATCGGCTGTGGTCATACCAAACCCACAAAACCTTATTTTGCACATTATCTTTTTATTACGCCTTTGTAAAACGAATTTTATTTCTCATCACTCCCATTCACCGGGCACTTGCTCTTCAATAAAAACGTTTGTGTCTGTGAACTGAATGTGAAATTGTGTGTCCAAAAACCATCGTTTATATTTTAAAGTGATCGGACAAAATAATGACTTTTTTGAAACGCCATTTAATTCACTGTTTTAATGTTAATAAACAAAAAATCCAAACAACCATTAATCTAACAAAATGACATCATCTCACATTGTACCTTAAAAAGTTTTCATCCGTTTTTATGAGCAGTTATTAATCAGCAGTATTGTTTTGAGCTCGGTGTAAACACGGCACGCGCTAAAGTTATGAATGAAATAACGTTTTGCAAGAGCGGATGTTGCGAGGCTGCTTGTGTCGAATTAGGTTTAGAGCCTTATGAAGGCTTGATGAATGAACCGCGCTCCCCGGCCCCCGCGCCTCACACCCGCAACTGTACTTATGTTGTTATTGAGATCAAGTGATAAAGGTGCATTGCACTTCATTTTAGAATTTGCATTTACCTACATGAATGGATTGATTTAAAAGCAGAATTTAGTATTCGAATGTGCAAATTAGCGCATTCCTTTTACCATTTAGTAGTTAGATCATCACATTACATTCTTCAATTAATCACAAAATCTGTCAATTACATCAATTTGTCTTAAAATCTTATGTAACGGTTATATGTGTTTTTAATTGTCTTCGTGTCTATTAGATTGCAGAGCTTATACAACTCGGCGTACCGTCTGGCTACGTGGCTCAAACGACTCAGTTTAAGCTTAGTATTTAAGTGCTAACACAATTGTGTTGCACAGGTCTTAGCAACTCGTTTTAAAGCCCATGCAATTCATTCAACGACGCAGATACATTTGAAGTTCAGCAAAATACCGGGAACTGAACATCTGATTGAGTAGAGGTATAATGCCTTGACAAATTGAATTATACAGTATTATTCTGACTACGGGAAGGTTAGACACAGTTTTGTTTATTGAACTACTAACTACTTTCACAGACCGTTTTCAATAATGAGGAGTATTAAAGAGGAAATATTTTTTTAGTTTGTTGTGTACCAAATAAGCTCGGAAAGTACTGGAGCGATTTTCACCATTTTTTCACCAATAGACAGCAAAATGATCAGTAAGTAACATAGGCTATTGACATCACGCTACGACACACGGAAGTTGAGCAGTAACAAAAGAAGTAACTTAACGCGGGTGAAAATACGCCGAAATCGCGGTTGAAGCTAGTTCGTCAAAAAGCGTACAAACAGCTATTAAAATGAAACGCGTACAAACGTTTATGACTTGTACCTAAAATTATAATGTACCCTGTGATAAATACTAAGATAATAACATCGGATATAATTGCACGGCATTTAAATTACGATTGGGTCGATTAATTTGTTTAATATTCACAATAATATCAATTAGTGGTAGATTGATTTCGTCATTCATTTAAGTGGAGGGTGTGTGCTTGTTTTACGAGCTGAGGTCGACGTATACCTTGCGGGCTTTTTACAGGTCAATAGCTTCAAAATAGATTTTGTATCATAAGCCATTCATGTCAATTTCCCCTTTAGTCCAATCAAGCGCTAGTGTCAGTAGGCCAGCACTTCGAGCTAATCTGTAAATTTCACTCAAGTGTCAAAATAATTCACGTTTTTAAAGTAAACTAACAGAGGTCAAATGGCTTTTGGCTATTGGGTTTTTCCATTAGGTATTTCTCAGTAGCAGCCCGGAGTTTGGAAGTAGTTGGGTGACACCCCCGTGTCTCGGAAAGCACGTTAAGCCGTTGGGGCCGGCTGTCATTCGTAGATCTTTGACAGTCGTTACGGATAGTCAGACGCTAAGAAATCTGACAACCAGTCTAACCAAGAGGTATCGCGTTGCCCAATTACTAGGTTGTGGAGGTCAGATAGGCAGTCGCTCCATGAAAACACTGGTATTCAGTTAGACTGGAAGCCAACCCCAACACAGTTGGGAAAAAGGCTAAGCAGATGATGATGAACAGAGGTCAAATGGCTATGCACATATTTAAAAACAAAGAAATTCGACTCAATAAGAAGTTCTTAACACAACCAAAAAAGATTCTAGCAAACAATTCTGCGACCAAACTAATAAATATTTTATGTTATAACCACCTAATAAATAAACAGATATCTAAGTTATTTAAGATAAGATTACAAAATGTAGTTTAGTTTAAAATATCGTACAGATAAGTATTATGAATAAAATACTTCTTTATAAATTTATATTATGTAGGTAGTAAAATGAATAGCCGGAAGAAATAAACAACCCTGTACAATTTTACCTCTTAGCCTTTTCCCAACTAGGTTGGGGTCGGCTCGAAGTCTAACTGGATGCAGCTGAATACCAGCGTTTTACATAGAGCGACTCCTGTCTGACCTCCACAACCCAGCTACTGGGCAACACGATACCTCTTGGTTAGACTGGTTGTCCTTGTCAGACTTCCTGGCTTCTGACTAATCGTAACGATTGTCAAAGATTGTTGTTGGAGAAATAAATGATTTTTGATTTGATTGATTTGAAAGATTGAGAGTCATTATGGATAATAAGAAGATACTAATAAATAAGAAGAGGCACGGGGGAACCGCACAACAATTTCCAAACTTGGGAATCGAACCCAGGCTCATCCAACCTGCTTGCGATCACGACACCAACGGGGCAGTTCGGACAGTTTTAACTAAAAGCTTATTATTATCTGAAACAAAATGAGTATCTAGCAAGTCGTGTCGTAACGTAATTCAGTTTAACATATCTGAGTGCAGCACTGTGCCTGATACGTCAATATGTCCTTGCGCATTAATTACGGCCTATCTAAATGTGTGGTGCGCACGAGTGTCAAAGTCAAGATTGACGCGCGTCAGTGGCGAGTGAAATGTCGCAAACGCATGCGCAGAGCACTCGCTCGCCCGCCGCCCCCCACCTCACCCCTCACAGGCTTAACATAAAACTTCAATTTGCATAATGCATACGGAATATGTAAACTTATCTCCGACACGCCCTTGCGAGTGACACGGCTGAGGTGTGCCGGGATAACATTATTCTCGTTGCGACGATATCCAAGTCTAAATAGATCGCATTTGCAAAGCCACATGTTGCGTGGATTTTATTAGCACCACAGATGCGACGCACAGATATTATTTTTATGCGTCGGTAACAATTCGAATAGTCGTTTCAGTATTTATAGAGCCATTTTCGCTTCGAAAAAACATCGATACTTATTCTATTTGTATCCATTTTATTGAGGCGATATTACGAAAATGAACCCTAACTTTTTTTATTCTGTGTTTCAACTGAGTAATAATATCACGTATCTACCGGCCAAGCTGCGAGTAATTGAACGAGGTAGGTAAGCAGCCAGTGACCACACTCATGCCGTGTCTTTTTTGGTAACAACTTATGACTCTCAAAGCAATAAAACGTGATTTCATTTGCCACACGACGGCGAATATTATCGACGTAAGGGATCGTTAAAGAGCGGCCATCCGTTCCTTATTAGCCTAACACGCGCCACGAGCCCTATTTCGAATGCAAATAAAATTACAAGGCTACCATAAAAAGTGTTTATTAAGACTTTATTCGCGTTTAAAAATTCGTAAAGTCTTATTCAGCTCGGGGTCTGGCCCACTCGATCGAGTTCCGAAGTTTTAAAATTATAAAATTACTGTCGACTCGAGCTCAGAAATGAGACGTAAATGGGAATTGTCTGCAAAAAGCGAATACAGTGCGACATATCTTCTTTCACGACAGAATCCGATCATTGTTGCATAAAATGCGGGATTAAGGGGTGCATACCCTAGAAGGCGCGGCGAGGGCACCCACCGCGCCGGTTCTGCCGCAGCTGGTAATCGATTCATCTTTTATTGCCGTTTGATGGCAGCAATATAGCACATATTAGCGTCTTCGGCATGCATCCGGTCCACGTACCTAAACAATATTTCCGGCAGTGGGAATTGCGATTTGCTACACTTTATCATGCATTCACTCATCTTAATTTCGATAAGTAAAATTAGATATATTCATTAGGAAAATCAATCTCACTAACAATAAATGTTTAATAGACATTCCATCGATGAATTAAGTTTATAATTTAAAAACATTCGTACTCGTGTGCATCTATATGATATTACCTTGTAATCTTCTTAATAATGTAAAGAAGATTACTCTACAATTCCATAAGTTTGATATAATTGAATCAATTTCAAATATTTCGTTGTCTGAGTCGGAAGATATTAGAAGAAACGACAAACCTAACATCCGACGATATCAATTACAACAGGTTGAATTACTTCGCCATGTTGAGAACAAGATATAAACAACATTAGTTTATTTGACTTTTCTATATTACAGATAAAATCGTGTAATAGCCGTCGTCGACTATAATTTGTGGTGACTCAATTGAAAGGTCAGTCTCGGCTAATACACATATTCATATCTGTTATCCGAGCGTCCTCTCTCCGAGACTTTCCAATTAAGCAATTTAGATACGAGGCCCGGTTGTGACACGACGTTACACCAATGTAAAACAACGGCTATCGGAATGATAATTCAGTGATGTAAATAACAATAAAGTTATCAGGGAAGGCAGCGACGCTATGGGTTTTGACAATAAAAAGCGTCGTGGAGAGCGCGACCCGCCGCGCGCCCGCGCCGCTCGGTATTAGGACGAATTTACGACCGCCCTCGACATTGTCTCCGACAACGCGGTGCATCACGTTCACAACACTGATATTGTGTCTAAGTGCCTGCCAGATGCCTTTTCTTGCTTTCGATCCATATTTACGATATTTTGTACCTGACGCATGAAAATTCCTTGTATTTTTTTCGAATACCCTATACATTTTATACGAAAATGCTAATAAAAACACTCTTAACACACCAAACTTATTAGTATACGTTTGATAAACCACAAACCAGCACTTACATCAAATATTTTATTACGATAATTCCATTTGAAGAATCAAAAACAAAAGCGTTGAAGTCTTTTGTTAGGGCGACCGATCTGCGAACGCAAAAGATTATAATCAAGACTAACAACAGCGTATGCTGAACAAGAGCTGGTACTAATAAATCAATATTGACAAAATTAACATACAGTGTTAATTATGTTCAATTGTTTATTAACGTTTGGATTGCTGGGTGTAATCTATTGCCATTTAAATAACAGATGGAACAATAATAGCGCAACAAGAAAGCATAGTGGACCGGTCCTGGTGAGGCTGCATTATTCGGAACCTGTTTGTGTTGCTCTAATTAACAATACACAAATCGTAGCTTGTATGCAAATGAGGGTAGAGTGAGCGGGCCGCGCCGAGGACACGGCGTACACTTGAGTCTCATCCGCGATAACAAAGAGAGGTCTATTTTTATTGGGATCAGGTCATTTTAACTGTCATACGAATGTGTGTTTCGATTTAAAGTTCACATAGTCTTGGAACTTGTACCAATGAGGGGATACAATGCAAATATGCAAATTATATTTAGATTATTTAAAAAAAATCTAATACTTTAAAGTAGGTTTCTATAATTAAGGCTTAAAAATATCCTAATGAAAAAAAAACAGAATTGAGACCACACCAAACCAAATAACTAATATGTTGTAAAAGTCTGTGTAAATATTTGATTAAATAATTCAATGTTCCTTTTTTTACTTTTCTAAAATATTAAAATTCAGTTAACAAAACACCCAATCTTCTAATTCCACCGTTAGTAGCTAAAGTCAAATGCCTCATTTACTTTTATTGATCTACAAGTTGTCATTCCAAACCTAATTGACCAAGACGCACTGGTCGAAGTGTACGCGAGTTTATCGTAAAATTGAATTAAAAAAGAGAGATAATAAAAGGCGATCGCGTCGTAATTCTGGCTCGCGACAACGCAGCACTTTTATTTGGAGGCGCGCGTGTGGCGGGCGGGGGGCGCGGGCGGTGCGCCTAATCGTGCGAGCTTTAGTATGCTCCGCTTTGAGCTTGAATATAGCTACGGATTTAGTAAGTGTGGATTAAAAAGTTGACTCTGGTGAAAATAGGGATTTTTGTTTAATCCATCCATGCTATTACATGGGACCTAAACATATCGACGAACTGTGGGTGTATATTGGTAGAACTTTACCTAACCTTTCGGGGAATACAAGCGCGATGGTATGGTATGCTATCCATACCACTCCACATCAACATTTATTGTAGTAGTAACGTTTCGTACTTCGTGTGAAGAAATAAAAGAAAAATTGAGGTATATGCAACTGCTTGTAGTAGGTTAGTATTTGCAATCATTACTATTGCTATCCAATATCAAGCAGACTTCCATAATATAATTGGAGTAAAAAAAAAACATGATTTTATAAAACGAACAATTCTTCTAACTCTTCTTCTTCAACTCATACTCAAAAATAATACGGCTTTACTAGCACTGTTGAATATCCATTCATTTCTTTTTATTTTTTACTTATAATTTAAAACCAAAACAGTCTAATTTTCTCATACCAACAACTGCATATTTCAATACTAACCAAACATTCCTTTTTTCAAACCCAATAAATCAAAAGAGGTACTATACCGCGGTACAGAGCAGAGCGCGCTGCACATTATGGCCCGCGGTCCTCGGGGACAATCTTCTTTTATTTATATCCGCCGTGTAACATCTCGCACCTCTCTCGAGCCACTCGCGACTCACTCGACTCCTTGCCAGCTTCAACGAAGTATCTTTACCCTCGTAACGTGAAGGAGCGAGCAGAGACCTGTCTTTCACATTCCGATCGTAAATGAGTATCTACCTGATGTGTACTAAAAGGCAGAAGGAAACTTGTGAAAAAAATGCTGAGTAAGAGCTTTAGAATCTTAGAGTTAGATGAAGAAGCCATCCGCTGTGATAAGGACTAGAGACTGGTGTTGGCGCAAGGTTCAGTTAATCATCATCATCATCATCATATCAGCCTATAGCCGTCCCAGTGGACGACTATAGGCTGCTGTACGTAGGCCACCCCCAAAGAGCGGTTAATGCTACATCTGAACTGAATCAACTTACAAGTGATCAAAGATTGTGAGATGGTTCGGATACCCAAGAAGATACCTTTCCTTGGACCCTAAGTACCTGGTGTGCTTAAGTAAACTTGCCTAGTTTTATCACTGCTAAGATATTACAAGACTTTCAAATTTGAAAATTCTGTTTCTGCTCCGTTACTTCTACAGGTTGTGTTAATAATTTTTAAAGTAATCTGCACGTTTGCTTGTTATTTTAATGTTAACGAAGATATCATTATATTAAAACAAAGTTGAAAAAACTTAAAGAGTACCTAGTGACTTGCAAATCTTGAATGAAGATGACAGAACTTGAAATAACAAGCTGTTGATGTTTTAAGATGGTGACTCTTCAAATTAAAGGCATCGAGGCTTCAGTGTTTTCGTCTTCGAAAAAATCGATCAATCAAGCTCGACCTCAAAATCATTTATTTTAAATAAACCATTTATAGACACTTTTGAATCGTTAAGGAGTCAGTCAGAACATTGAAGCTAGTTGCTTGTTTCAAACCAGTATGTTAAGAAAAGAACCACCAGAAAACTTCGTGGACACGCAATCAAATAGATTACATGGTCATGTTAAATCTAAGGATCCAATGTGATAATAATCTAATAAACAAATAATATAACCTAATAAAAAATAATTCTAACATGGATTATCGACTAAGTCCTTAAAATCGATTATTACACACAATGGTGATGTCGCTCTATCGATGTATGTAAAAGTTTATAATACGATGCATAACTGAAACATAATGTAAACTTGCCTATTATTTACCAGGCACTAATCAAAACTCCAAGTATACACATACATTTACTATGGAAAACTCACAATCACAAAAAAAAAAGTAGATACTTTCCTTAAGTGACACTTAGGCCCACGTGAGCCGCGGGCACAACTAGTAATACATATTTTAATGATAAGAAGTCCTGTTAAAATCACTTCTTACTTCATAATCACTGTAAAATCCGTGAAGTTTCATTCATATTATTATGACATAAATGTGAAACATAATCAGACCACAAAAGTCACAATATTTACTTTATCTTTACTTCGTTTTACGATCACTGGCAGAATATTTGAACAACACTGCTACGTGGTGTCGCAAATCTTTACTTTATTTGAATGTTAACTTTTATTTTCTTTAAGACTTGTTTATTTGAAGGTAAATTGATTTTTTGAAATATCCTGTGGTGGATTTTGATGTGACTTATACCAATTTACTTAGGTTGGTAACATCAGTTTATGATGACTTTCAAGTGTATGATGTTGATGACCTAAGTTGGTACCTACTAAAAACAATCTCGTCCTTATGTAGGCAACCTTAGGTAGACACGTAACGACTGCGCTCATTAAGAATATTTTAGGATGTGTGCACGTACGTCAAGCTCAGTATACAGAAACGTATCGTTATTATAAAATACATACGCATGACTTCACGCTCGCAAGCACCTGGTGCGGGGTACCACACATCGCGTGGTTAATATTTTTATTTTCGTCGAGCGTAACATTGGAAGCGCATTTTTCCGGGTACGGTGCGACGCGAGCCGAGGGTCCGTCCGAGCTGACTTGTAATTTCAAGTGTTTACCTTGCGCGCGCGCAGCAGGGCGTCTCACAACAATGCCCATATCCTTTTCACATAAAATATATGAAAAGTCCGGCTCGCTGGTAGCCACGGATCGAGCGTCCGATACAGCGACTGCATTATACTCGCTAGTAGCCTACCGAGAACTTTTTATGAGGGATCAAATTGATTGGTTCGGTGATAATATCAGAGTTGCGCGTATTGTGGCCGACGCCCGACGCGCCGCGGCCGCCTGCTCAGCCTTTAACACGTCGCGCCTCGGCTTCCGTTACCAACGATTACGTATGCAGCTACACTTCTCATACCTTTTAAGAGATGTAATTTAGAGATGCTGAGAGATTGTTGCTTGTAATAGATATGCACATTTTAATGCGCCGGTGAAAGGTTGTAAGCTCCGGCCCTCAAATAGAGTCGATCACAATAAACATTACCGCGTACCACAATGTACTCCCAAAGTAATACCAAGTAAAGTTACATGTTGTGGTAATGTCTTTTTCATGGTACCAACAGTTAGGTATCACCGTCGGAATTGAATCGAGTTTAAGATACACTTTAAATTTATTGAACGCTCGCAACGAATCATCTGCGGGCAGGTCGGGGCAGGACGTGCCCCGCGAGCGAGAAACACAAAACCACAAAGATAAAAATATATTACAAAATGAGGTCCACTTTGTGTTTTGAAATTACAATCAAATAAATTACTTTTTATTGCTCAATCTTGTTGGGTTTTATTAAGGTATCGGCGCTGAATGCGAGAGAATAAAACATGGCGGGTTTACGCGAGAGACAAGATGTTTCCGTGCGTCTTGTAGCCGCCAGATAAACGAAGGTGCTTTACATGGCCCTCGAGTTTTTGGAGATAAGCCATCACGACGTGTTCATGTCGACATGCGGACAATGAAGTAACACGGACACTTTCTCCAACGCTCTTTACTCCGGACACATCGGAAACGTCGTTACTAATGCACGCAGTTCACGTTATAACGTTTTATTACACGAGAGAGTGAAAATTAACGTTTCTTTGGTTAAAATGATTACTATTTAGAACACCAAATACCACAGGAAAGTCCAAATGCAACATAGTGCTGCAAAACTAGCAGAAACAAGAAGAGTTCCCCAAAACCAAACTAATTGCGCACACAGCATCACAGGCACAAGTGTTTGTTGTGCTGTGTTTTTACTGTGTACAACCCGTTCCGTTTTACTAATTTATTAAATTTCATAATATTTTTATAAAAACACCTATCTTATAATCAAGCAGGAATGTGTACAATTCATTACTTTTATCTTTAGTGTTGTCATAACCGAGTAAAAATAAAGCATAAAATAATAATCGTAACTTCTAGTTGAGTGTTATACTTTACAAGCCTTAACTACTTAACTGGTCCACTCAATAGATCTGTAGTCGTAAAGCGAAACTGGAAGTTAGTCTCAAGCTTGATGACAAACCGTAGTGCCAGTTTGAAAACATACAAATCAATAGCGAGACTGCGGAGACCAGAGAGCATATCGTGTTGATTAATGCTGATTGCTAAAGTGCGTCGACGCATGTATAAGTAATGCTACAGCCCACCGCGGCGTTTCCGTCTCAACCGGTCCTAGAACAATGTGCCCAAACATTTACTTACTCACTATTCAACATAAGGAATCGCCCCCATGACTTAGTGGACATTACCAACGACGCTCAGCTTAACCACCTATCGCTGGTGCAAATTATACTTAATACAATTACGAATCATTCATCATTGTATCGCTTTCAGAGATAATTGGCAATGATAAACTGAGCGTAGTTGAGACAATACTGAACAGCTCAACCATTGAAGAGGACCCTTAACTCTTGAGTGTAAATTCACACAGTTATTACCCATTTAGTGAAGCATGTGCAAAGCTACAGGTCTGCTTATGTTGGTGATGTGGAAGCGTGGAAATGTGCGCGAGAGCACAATGCGCCGCGTGTGTCCCTTGCCCAAGGAAACACATTTATCATCGTCACCTAGCGACCCGCGACTTGTAATTGTGCGCCATATTGTTGCAAGAGTTATGGGCCCTGTGCGAGAATATGGTCTCTTCCGCTTAACCTGTGCATAAACATTTATCGAGACAGGTTAATTTAATTTAAAAAGATAATTCTGCTTGATAGTGTCGGCTTGACGAGTCGTGGAGCTGCGCAGAGTTCTAAGTGCTTGAGACTTAAGTCCTGATGGTGGATGAAGCGAAAGGGCTTTAACAAATGTTATTTATTGAAACCATCAATTAATTTATTTGTAGTGTACACTTGAACACTTTTATTCCATTTCTTGGTAACAACACCCAATGTATTTTATTGTAAATGTACCCCACGCAGCGCCACTAGACAAAAATCGCATCAGCTTCCCATATATTTCCCTTGTCAGTGTTCAAGGGACAATACGGTAAAGGATTGTAGAAAAGTGAGCATAAAACACGGCGCACGCGCATCGGGTAGCGTCGATCGAGCGGAACATCAGCATTGTGACGGGAGAGCGGTGCGGGCGCGGTGCGACGCGGGCGCGCGATCAAACCGCGATTTGTCGTTATTTGCGCACGCGGCGGCTGCGACGCGCCGACTTATGACGGCTCTTATCCGCCATCGCAGGAGGCACTCCGCGCCTCTTGACATCCCTCTCCAGATCGTCGCCGTCGCCTACCTGCTGCTAGTATTTCTCACAGAAACAATGAACTTTTAAGCTTTATTATGACAACAGAACTGCACAATGCGTTTTAAGGGTTATTTCTCTTAAAGCTTCCTGGCATAATTTGAAAGCTAATTTTGAAAATGAGATTGTTTCCATTGATCTTAAATGTTTATTTTTATTTCCATCCACGGTGTTCGATTATGACATTTTAGTTCCTCATTCCCATTGATACACATCTGAACGCATGAAAAACTAACGGTGTTTGTTGCTAACGTTCAAATAAACGTATAACGTAATAACGTAAAATCTCAGTCATTCAGTGCCTCGGGCAATGAATCTTCTTCCACCATTATTTTTTAGCCATCGTTGGTGAGTTGTGAGATTTCGATAAGTCTCAATAAATATTACTATCGATTGACACCAGACACGATGTTCAGTATCAATGCCGGTATCAGATAGTGTGCGATGGTGCGCAGTCGGTGCGCCGCGCCTGGAGCGCTCTCAACCTATAATAATGTAAGATACGACGACGCTATCAAACCGACGATCACAGCCGAAATCAATTTTAAACAAACTCTAGCCACCACCTACAATTATCATTGTAGTGAACAATGCGTACACTAAATATCGGGCCAGTGTTAGAGGTCAGTCGGCCCGTCGTCCATCGATAATAGACGGTTCTTTTCGGATCGCACGAGATACCATCGCGATGATTTGTTGATCCTACGCTAGCTTAAATATTGAAATTAACATTCATTTACGATTTTTATCTATCATATGAAGAATATGTGAATGAGATAATAATATTATAAGACAAAGCGATGTTAGTATTTGTTTATTTATTGTTTGGAAATAAATATCTCTTTATTGACACGGTGCATTATTTATTGGAAGAGGTTTGTACAAACCATAAAGTACACAAGTTCTGCCCTAAAGCTACCTTAGATCCAATATCTGTCTAAAAGTGATACGAAATTGAAAACATCACCCGTTGATGAATTTTTCCTTCTCTTGTTTAGCAGTAAGCAGAATGTGGATAATCAAAGAAAAAAAACGTTACACAGTTAAAAATAATTAAGACAAAATTCTCATCATCTTCAAGATTAACAAGACTATCCAATAATAACTAAAGTTTATTTTCAAATTCTAGGTATTCAGACCATCAATCAGATGTCCTAGACAATTTTATGTTCATATGTAGTATATCGAGGATTTATTATATCTGCACTTCTATCTTTGCCTTTAAGCACTAGCCATTAGTAGCATTTTATTCGCCAGTTATTAAAAAAAGCTGTTGACTGGAGGCGTTCAAAAAGCGTTGAATTATTGAACATTGAATTATAGCCTTGTTAACATATTTGCTTAAAAACTAGAATCTTAAGACATAGGGAACATATAGAGGTATCGGGATGGGTGGTCTGGCGCCTGCGCCTGGGCAGGCTTGTGCATCCCCAATGAGAGCGCGTTAGTTAACTCTATGCAAATAGAAAAGGTCACACTCGCCGGCCAACAAAAAGTTGTTCATTAACGAACTATGCAATTAATTTACATTGAATATCGATTCTTAGCTGATATCGAGATAAAATTCGGATTTCTCATCGATTTCAGAAATAACTATATTATTATTCAGAAACGTTAATCACTTTGTTAACCTACATTAGCTCACTCGTACCGTGTGGGCGGATCTTTTCTAAGTTTAGATAAGTTTTATTACGCATTGTGAAAACACTTATAAAGTACAAAAAGCAAAGGTAATTGATATATCGACGGGCGGCGCTGCTGCCGGGGGCCGTCCGTCCGCCACAGTAAAATTAAAATTGATGATCATGTAAACTTTATTAGTGGCAGCATAAAAATGTTGGAGTAAATCAAAGAGTGCGCTAGTATATTGCATGACGCCGCGTGATCTAGTATCGGGACACCGTTAACACTTTATTGCCGTTCATACTTCTTGCACCATTCCGAGAAAGTAAATTACTCGTGGCGATCGTAAAATTAATGCCACATACGGTAATACGAGTACTTCAGCTTGTCACTGTCAATTTTTATGATGCACTCACTTGATATCGCAACCACCTGGATCGGAGCCTAGCGCAAAGAGGCGATATCTTTTCCGTGACATAGATGCAGTAAAACCCCAATTGTAAATAAAACACTTCGGTGAAATACAACTTCATGAATTTACTTTAAAATATTCAAGGTTCTACGAAGGGTCATAGTTTTAAAGCCCTGATTGGATGCTGAATATTTTAAGCAAAAATGTAAATAAGAAAAAAGAAAGTAGTGAGTGAAATGTGAGTACTCGTTGGAAATACGTATGTATTATTAAATTAAATTGCATTTCAACAAAATATTTACGAGAGTAGTAATTTTTCATGGCGGACAGGCCCCGCAGCGAGGCGCGCCGGCCTGCTCCGCTTGCCTTTGGACACAAACCACTAGCCTCGTGGCAGCGCTGCGCTAATAACTAACTTGTATTTCTAACAATTATGCGCTGATATCAAAAGTGATAATAGAGCATTTCATGCAACATTGTTAAATATAAGATCTTTGGTCCAGTCTCGGAACCTGTTGTTCGCTACCCGACGAGGTAGACGCGGTTTATCAGTTCAGTGCGGTGCGCACTCAATAACCATTACGATTTTGTAATTGATTTCGGTTTAGATACAGGTAGCCACTAGCCACTATGGGGACTTCACAAAAGGATAGGTTCCGGTAAGTAGCGTTAGATTGTTTGTCATTATTTCCATCACCTATCTCACTTCACCTTTATGCTAGAGATACGAGTATATGCTAACGCTATAAATATGACCTCATTATTATGCTAAAACAAGAATTTGAAGGAAAATACAGTTTTTCTTTTAATCAGCCATTGAAAATTGAAAAATATATCTAGAGTTAAAACAATCATATTAAGTTATATAATTAATTGATTATCCAAAGTTACAAATGAATGGCAAACACTACGAAATAATTCAGAAGGCAGTCTTAACTTGCCAAGTTGCCAGGTCGAGAGCATAAAATAAATGGCGTTGCGCATTGAGTAGGTACATCCGCTCAGTCGCGCGGAGATTACTTCATGAAAGCTCACGAGGCGATCATTACCGGCCCCGTCCGCAATCAATCCACCTTGCATAATTAAGACACTAAAATACAAAGTTTATTCTTAAGATAACTCTTATCTTGAGATATGTTTTAATCGCACGGGATTTTTGCCAAAAATTTGGGGTTCTTGAGTGTTTATATACACGTTTTTTGGAATTCGTATAATTACTGTGTAAGTTATGTCTGTGAAGATAATTTATCAAGTATGAGAAATCGTATGATTAAAATTTAATGTATCAGGTAGTTACCAACCTAAATAGCGTCGTTTTCTGACAGAATAATACAAATGTTAAACTTGATTTATGAATAAGAGTTACAGGCGATATTTCAATTAGATATTTAAGAGTCATCATAATATCGATACGGTGTATCTGTGTTGTAAATATGCAGTACAAGTAGCTCTTGATAAATGTCTCCGGCACGGCGAACAGTAGAGCCGGGGGCTCGTGCAAAATAATTAAAACTACTTAACATTCAAACAGAAAGTACCAGTAGCCAGTTTGCGGCTCATTTAGCGAGAGGAGGCCGGTCGGCTGGCACTGACGACCATTACTCTCCCACCCTATTGATATATTCTTGGTGGACATGCGATCGGCGACACGTCATTCCGCTTCCACTGTCCACCGGCCCGACCTGCTACCGCTCGCTACCAGCTCTGTATAAATAAACAAACCTTACAAACTAATAAATATCGGGTCCGCCTCTAACAACGTACGTCACTATAAATCGGACACTTCTTTTATTGCTGCACATCTAGACCAATTAAAATTAACTCGTAATTGTCGATAACCGTCAATAAAATTGCTATACGTCGATCTTAGTCAATATTAATCTGTGCTCGGGCAAAACGAATTATCAATTCATTATTTTACGAGGATTTTTAATTAAACGAGTAAATCAATTTTGATTATATTTTAACTTTACAATGTGAAATCTTATATAAAGTGAGTTCATGAGCACAAATCATTACAACTCGGCCTTAATCGAGTCCAGTAAACGATCGAACGAATAAGTCGACGTCAGATTAAACACAAATATTTACATGTGTACAAAGGCAGGGAGATAAAAGTTTACCTTTTACAAGCAATTTGAGGTTATTTATTATGTGGAGTGGCGCGGGAGGCGCTCCGCCGGCTGCGTTTTGGTGCAGCTTCTTTATACAGAAGCCATTATAAGTATCAGTTTCAGATCATAGATCATAAACGCATTTATTATACGGAGGTCGGGATCCGGGGGGTCCTGTCGCGTGAGCCACTGCGCTCATTGTTGACTTTTTATTGTCGTGCGCATGTCACAATTTTCGTGGACCTCACCAGAGATGGAGGCATAAATATCTAACACAAGAATGTCCCGTTTCGGATCTATGAGTATTTATGTGAAGAGCTGGAATGTACTTAAATCAAACTTTTACGTCGAACTAACCTAATCTTTACTTTATGATTATCGTAAATTATAATTTGATTTTAATGACTTATTTACTTCTTGTGTGTTACGTATATTTATAAATTAATCTTGATGATCTTATCAAAGCATAAAGAAATATTTTTTTGGATTCAAAATATTTCTTTACCGTGACGTTAATTTAATAAGTCTGTTAGTACCAACCCACAGAAGCTTTCTCGTTTATTCACGTTTAGATTTTACTGATATGGGTACTTAATAGCATTTACCTTGTACTCGTAGACATTTTAGAAGTTAGTTCTTGGCTGTTTAAGTGAATGTTCAGTTTGTTTATTTCTTACATTATTTTCGCACTTTTCAGGGCATAGTTTTAACTATTTGAAATTATATTCGACGGAAAATCTATTCCATCTGAAATCAGAAAATCTTATTAACTAGACATACCTGTCATTTTTGATTTCTTCATTTATTTAATACTTAAGTATTAAATAAATGAAGAGTGTAATAGATTCGTCATCTCATCACTTCAACGAGAGTCAATATAGGAACTACAGAACTTTCCTTGTCGAAATAAATTACTTACAAGCAAGAAACTTGCACCAAAGACTGACACGCGATGTAAATTGTATTCTTTGACACTGATTGTCATTGAGATAAGATTGGAATTAGATTTCGTTTTTAATTAGGATAATAATTAGTCTTCAGAAAGTGGTTCGTTTAAAGTTAAACATTGTTTGTTTAGGAAATTTTCCGCGACACGAAAAATTAATATTCATGAAACATCAAAACAAAACAATGCTTGGAAGATTTTCACAAAAATTTAAAGTGCATTTACAATGTTATTTTTAGAACTTTTCTTTTGTTATTCATCCAGTTCAATGATTTTGCTGGACACGTCCGCTCGACGCCAATCTAACTACTTACGAAACTCGCTCAATCGAGTAATAAAATGTAAAATAAGTGCGTAAATCAAGATAACGTCAATAGTTAAGAGAGTTCGACACAACGAAATAGTCTCAGACGAGGTGAAGAAATTACCTCACCTATGCAGAGGACATAACTCTTCACGGCTTTCCACCTCATCGCTGCCACACGATTTTGAACTCTAATCTTGGGTCAGATTACGATACGTTTTTCCTACGCCCAACAATCAATATTTAAACAAACACATCAATTTTAAAGTGTTAGACATTTTTTTAATTTCCTATCAGAAATTTATATTATCGTAGTTTCGTTAATTGCTCAAATCAAACCAATAAAGTTTAGGCGACGGCCGGCACGTGCATCGTGCATATACCGTAAAAATCGGATTAAAAGAAATAACAGTATTCGTGACTAAATATATAAACATGTGCATAACATTTGTATAAATGGTGTGTCAGTTAGTTTATCACTTGGTAATATTTGTGACAAAATCGTTTCATTCGTGGAATGTTATTAAAAAAGCTGCAAAGCTTTCTATGCACATAACTACTAGCATGTATTTAAAATACCAAAACAATTAGTGAAAATTAATTAGGTATTTCTCAAATTAATCAATCTGTTTTGTAATTTTCTTGTATGACACTCAGTGACAAATTAATTAATTTTCATGTAGCTGCGTTAGTCATGATTGTAAACGACTTACAAGCCAATAATTATGACTATTACCTGTAGTTCTGGTCATAATTACCGGTATCTCCTTTGTAATTTTCATATTTGACCAACAAATAAACATGCGCAAGATAATAACGTTGTCCAACTAAAGGATGCCACACACGAATGGGTCGAGTGAACCCGAGCCCAATAGTTATAGTTATGGCAAACGTGGCATTAGAGTATGAATAAGACAAGTAGATAGTACATCACAAGATGGTAATACTTATATTTCTGAACAGTTCGTCGCGCTACTTTTCTTTCCTAACTCAATCACCAGGAATTTATGTAGGTTGGCTGTTATAGAGCCATTTTTTGATAAGATGTGACAGCCAAACAGTGCTAATTCTCCTGATTTAAATCAATTTAGGCAATGACCTTTATTTTTGGGATGGGGAATCATCAAATAACTTTTTCCGCAATGGGCGGAGCGGGGGGGAGTAACAGACTCTTACTAACTCATCCGTGTTTCTTGTAATACCCTTTGCGTTGCAAACCCGTTGGATCAAATTCCGCAACCCTGGCAGAATGACAAGACCTATGTCCTGAATTTCGCCAGAACGCTTATGTTAAGCATGGTATAAAACTAAGTGGGTAATCAAAAGCAGTGAAACTGTAATGTACGACATAGTTAATAGATTGCAAGGCATATAGTAGCTGTTATGATGTCATTTCGTTTAATATCTACTACAAATTACTCTAATATAAGGCTGCTTTAATATGCAAATACTTATTCCACGTATAAGTATATTAGTGCGAAACTAAATTAGCAAAGAAAGCATGAGTTTTAAGCTTATGATTAGCCAATAATTGACATTGAAAATCTAACTTGTGTTTTGTTCCTTATTATTTGTTTCTTTATTCCAGATTACTTCTCAGCTTACAATTTAATAACATATTTTAACTTACTGAAACTTACGCTAATTACGAAGTACAGTATATTGCAATTGATTTAACTACAATAGGCGGAATGCAAAGTGTATAAAAAAATACAACAACAATAATTATGTGAGTGTAAAGAAGATAGAAAAGCTCTTCATTCACGAGTATAATTATTTAATTTAATGGTATTTTTTTACATACATAAACTCACGCCTTTTCCCCATGGGGGTAGGCAGAAACCACAGAAAACCCCCAACTACGATCCTTACATACTTCTTTCGCCTCGTTCACGTTCATACATTTGGTCATACAAGCACGCCGGTTACGAGTACTGGTACTTTAAATATTTAAATATTCTAAAGCTTGTTATATTAATACTGCAAGCGTGTGGCATTAAAAACGGCGAGATTGGCTACGAGCATGGCGCCTATCGCCTCTCCACCGAGTGCGTCTACTGCAATTCGATGCGGGACTTTACTATCGAATATTATCCAATATTTTAAACCACACCTTAGAGTTAAGCAGATATAATAACCGTTACGTATTTTAGGATAACGTTAGTGTACAATAAACTTAAATTTTATAAACAGTTATTACTGGACGTTTTCATTTGTGATTAAGCAAACAGTAACAGTTAAGTTATAGATAAAGCAACAGTTAGATGTCAGGTAAGTATCTGAAACGAGGATTCTTATTAAATTTATACCATCCATCACGCCTGTATTCCCCGAAGGGTTAGGCAGATGTGTAACAATGTACACCCACAGTTCGCCGGTATGTTTAGGTACCATGTTATATTCTAGGGGGCAAGCCTATTGCCATTAACCGGGCACTAATCATAACTTCGAGCTAGTACTGAGAATTTCATAGAAAAACCCAAAAACACTTTTTGCTCGACCTGAGAATCGAACCCAAGACCTCTAGCGTAGCAGTCGCACTTACGGCCACTAGGCCAATGAGGCAATTGTTGTTGTTGTTTTTGGCACTCCGATTAAAACTAGAACTTTTGTGAATCGATATAAAAAACTGTTTTCAGTTTCACTTGCCAGTTTATTGAGTAAAAATAAGCAACTTCAACATTTTACTTATTACTTTAAAATACATAAAATATTATAACTCAAAAGGCGTTTTGTGTGTACTGACACGCACAAAGATGTAATCAAAATATTATCTCAATTGTATGAATGAAATGGTAATGTACATATTGAGGTCATTCGTAAATATTATGTACATTTAACAACAGGCTGTCAAGTGATTGATGTATTTATTTGAACATCTCAGCATTTGTGAGACGCCTCATAACGCGGACATGAATAAAAACAATGCGCTTTGCGTATAACTTGCATTACAAAGTATAATAACTTTTGTTTACGACTGTACTGTATTTTTGTTTTGACTTATTTAGGTTTGTAGTTTTAAGAGATGTACTAATTAAAAAAAACATAGAACGCCTTTGAAAATGGTAAAAACGTGCTGAAAATTCTTTGAAAACAAAATTGAACTAAACAAAATGTTATGTTATGTTATAAATGTATACAGGATAAAATGTAATTGATCTTATTATCACAATGTATTGCAATAACCTTAATTTAATTGATATTGAACATCATCGAGTTCTAGAAATGAATAAAGTATTACTAGAACTAACACTGTACTACACACTGCACTACACACACACAAGCACTAGTGCACTGCACTGCACTAGTACTGTGGGTGTGGTACACCTCTGCCTAACCCTTCGGGGAATACAGGCGTGATGGTAGAACTATACGGTTTCCTTATAATCCTCGTTTTGATAACAAGTCCATTTAAAATATTTCTGAATTTCTTATCTTAATATTGCATCTATTGATTGATTTAATTGTCTAAATATTTTTATATCTTTCGTATGTAACGTAAACTTTGTCGTATAAAACTCGGATCACAATCAAATACCGAGCATCAATAAAAATTTGATCTTCGATATAATTTCAGAGGTTATACTTAAACCTCTTATCTTAGTTAGGCATTTACGTCGATATACGTATTAAATCACTCATGAATTTAAAACATTTTATTGTCATTTCGAAGTGAAAACAATATAAATGTATTTTATGCCATGCTTGATTTATATTTTATAGGTGAGATGTGATTTATTGTCGGTCGATTTAATATAATCTTGGATCAAGTCTTGCGCCCGCGCCGCCCCGCCCGCCGCCGCCGTCTGTCATTATGAGTGTCGTCCTTACTATCAGGCTGTATTGAAATACACCTTACATTCGTTCATGAAAGTTGTACGAACCTTGTAGAGTCCTACATTCGCGCTTATTACTAATGTATCGTTGTTGCAATACTTGCAAATCTACATAAAACACGAATATCCATCGCAACTCAATTCTTTATTATTCACAGCTATTTTTTAGGTAAAATAACAATTGTTTTTGATTGCATAAAATGTGTTATGTTAGTGCAATAAAAGAACCATTAACTCAAGAAACATTGAGTTATTCATTATGCAGTTTACAACGTCGTTTTGTGATGTAATTACCAAGTCATGAGTACCTACCACACGTTACTTATGAAAAGTTAAGTAGGTGTGAATATTTTTTGTCGTAGTTTGTAGTTTATACAAGGTTATACCTACTTACTTAACTTAATGTATTTGAACTAAACTGCTTATATCGTACTTAATTATGTACTTATCTATATAAAGTTTTAAAATTACTAGGTAATAAGAGGCTAGGTTGTTAAGAGCAGCTAAAGATCGAAACTTGAAAATTCCAGTAATGGTTGAAAAAAACTTAAAGATGAAGATAAAAGTAACTACCTACCGAAAATTAGTTACACAGTCCTACATAATAAGAAAAAAAGTCAACATTAAATTACTCTGTTTTCCTTCTACAAATTGGAACACAGATAATTTAACTATAGGTAACTCTAAGCTATAGGTATGTAATACCTAACATAGTTAATGCTAGACTATTTTCAACATTTTTATTAATCCACCACATCCTTACTTACCTGCCAGTTTATTACGCTACAAAAGAAAAAAAAAACATAAAGTTAATTTTATTGTTGTAAGCAATAAAAGTAAAATGGTAAATAAAACCTATTTATAAATACAAATATCAAATATACAATAATATAAATTCTATTACGAGGTATTTGTATTTACATTTACTACTTCCAGTCATCTCGTGCCACACGACTTACAGAATATTCACGTGTCATAAAAATAGAATGCGTCACTGTTCAAGTAATACCACATAAAAGAGATTACTTGTATTAAAGACGTAACGCCGACATTCCACTACAAGGTATCTCCTAAGCTACGGGGTCCCCTGCACAGCTGGCGTTTCAATTATTTGACGTATATGCGAATTAGTCGTTATCAGATGTAATAAAATGCAAGCATGTCCGGGCGGGTCGGCTAGCGCGATGGCTCGATATCGCGCCGCGCGACGCTGGGTGGCCGCTACTTGTCTTACGATAAACTTATCTTTACAATCGATCCCTTCGATAAAAATAAAAACACCGATGCCTTTGGATGTCGAATGCTTGACGCGCTGCGAAGCCATAACGTTTCGAGTTTTATCGGAGTAGCTATCCACATTTGCATCTCTATAGGACCCAATACATTTTGTTACCATATTATTAGCATTCCAGCGCCACTTGTGTATTCAGGTATTATAAAAATACACCCAACTACAGAGACGTGTGATATGTGGAGATTACACCTTTGTTATTAAATATATACTTACGGTACGTAACGTACGGTACGTAGAAGTAAAAATTGGGAATAATACTACTATGCGCAAGTTCAGGTACGATCAAGTTATAAATTAATTAAACTTTTACAATAGATCACGGTTCCTAAATCAAATTCCCTATTCAAAAGATATTTTCTTTCTTTTCTAATTAAGGTTGATAGCATACTTATAGAAAACTTGTAGTAAAAACGTAGTACCGTTCGAACTTCGCTAAAAGCCGTCTGTTGAGAGTAATTGAAAAGATACGAGCATTGTGTACTATCATAACACTTCCAAAGCTATCTGTGACGTCAACAATACAATATAACATTTTGGTGATTGAAAATCAAGCTTAGAGTTCATTGTCCCTAATCTCAGTGAGCACTCGATGTCATAGAGGCGATGTAAAATGTCGTGATTCAGTCGTAAACACACAGATATAATGGTGTATTGTATGAATGGACACTAATGCTCGCTGTAGCGAACGATATGTCCCACATGTTAGCCCAAGTGAGTGCTACGGGTCAATGGTTGGACGGCGCACGCGCATCGCAAATGTCAAGGCTCGATTGTCGCGAGAAATCAGTTAAGCGTGTTAGGTCGCAGCTAAAATACCACCGTAGTACTTTTAACCTTATAGGTACATGCAGCTTACTCGAAATAAGTGTTATTTTGACTGCCTTCCACCGGACACATAATTATGAAACCTAAACAAGTCGTACTTTTGCCTAATTTGTCATTTGTACAAAAACGACTACATCGTGTGTGGGAACTACGACCTATAAATTACATATAGTAAAAATAATTGAAAAGTTGTGTACCTAATTAAGTAACAACGAAACCAAACTAATTATAAGATAACGCGCAACTCGTAGTAACTATACTTTGTATTTTATCCAAAGCAGCAAACAAGCTTTTAATGCATGCACTGCTCTACGCGACGCGCCCGTTTAAGTCTTTCATATCCACCGGCAACTGGAACGAATGGGAATACATTTAATATTTAACTCACAAAGAATTTTTATGAGATTCTATCTAGGCCTTAAGACGGCTGTTGTTAGTATAAGAAAATTAAATGTCAATAGCGACTAGTCGAAGCAGATAGTTTATTCTCAGACACGTAGCATTGTTCGCAATTTGCACTGAGTCGCTTGTAGCCGAGTTACTCAATGGGCGCGACAAGAATGAATGAAGCAATCTTAACAGCGGTAAACGTAATTTATACCGTTTCTCTTCCATAAACGTGGTGGCTTTTGAAGCACTCGTTAAGGGGCAGGCGCAGCTTCTGTTCGACAATTAGGCAAAGCCCGCACAAACCACGAAAAGGCACGTTCTTATCGGCGCTCGGTAGTCGACTATCGCGCCACAATCTCACGAAAACGCCATTTTAAGCTGCACCTGTCATAAACGTAAGTTCAACGGCCTGCGCGAGTTTCAATTAGACACAAAATAGAACATTTTAACAAACGTTAGATAAGTAAACAAACGTTGTCCCCGGGCTATTTGGTTATGGCGGGCTCTCATCAATAATGCTTCGGAGGCGATAATATCGCGGACGCGTGTCTCGCGTAGAGGAACCTCCAACACCGTTATTAACCTCGCGATAGTCATCGCGGCCGAGAGATCATTTAGTGATACGCTTTATATTAAATTACTCGGTCGTGCGTTGATAAAATATTCCCGGTATTCTATTACCGAAAACGAGATAACCGCGCCTGGTATCAACAGCCGCATACTTACCATTATTTGGATAATCTCTACAGAAAAACAAGATGCTAAAAACGTATAAAAACAATTTATACAAATGTCAGTAAGTGTTTACGATGAGAATGTTTATGTTAATGGATGCATTAAGACGTACGCCATGCGTCAAGTTGCGTGTCGATATGGGATCGCGCGTGGCGTGTCGCGTGGTGCGCCCGCGACGACGCCTCCACCACTTGTGCCAGTTAATCCTCCTCACGGTGTTCACTTTTTACCACAGACGTGTTTACGCGCCGTCACCTGTTATTTACCGTCACATTTAGTTTTCGCACCTACATCTGTATGTCTTCATCACGTCTCGATTGGATGCGAAGTGACAACTGATATTTATTGACTGTCCAAATAATTTTATTCAAAATAATTTATCACATTATCGTTTTAATGTGTACAAGTTATCGTAAATTTTATTGATACCTCGTTTAGTTTAACTTGGAATTAGATGTTGCTACTTAACACCACAGTTTAAAAAATTACAAAGAGTATTTCGTAAATCGTTGTAGAGTTTTCCTAATCATGATGGGCCATGTATTATCGCCCCTCACCAGAAAAGCTTTTTAATCAAATATTGCCACACTTGTTTCACTCGCCATTTTAAATAATAGAGACGAATATATCGTCTCCATTATTTAAAATGGCGAGTGAAAACCAAAACACAAATTCAGTCAGTAAAAAATTGCGAGAGATTTGTGCGAAAAATGTATTTGCGTAATAGACGCGGGGCACTTGAGCGCAAACTGGCGGTACCCTGTTAGTACCTCCGTAATTTCTCGTTTCATTTCGCATACCGACGATGTTTGTTATACTAACTGGGTTTATTTTTCACGCAAATGAACTGTTTATCGGCTAATACGAGCGTTAAAGCTGCAGAATGCGGTCGGGGCCGGCTGCCGGCAGCCAGCTCACGCCATTTAGTAATTTAACAGTGTAATGGGCGTCTTTCACTGTACACTGCTGCTGCACTCGGAAAATCATCATTGAAATCTCTGCCGACCTTCCAATGACACGATACCTTAATGTAAGCACTCCACCCGCTCCCAGCACTAGTTAAAAACTCTATTAATTTATTATTTACGCTGACACTAACTGAGATACATTGTAAATGTTCCTTAGTACACCATGAATAATGGACACCTATACAAAGTCAATTTGTAGCGGCATCTTCAATATATGTAGATGGACCATTAAATCAAATACAGTTAACCGACATTTATTGCTTTTGCGCATTAAAATTCATGTAATCACTATCGAGACATAAAAATTAAACGGCATTAAAATTACTTCCATTAAGGTCTCATTAATTTCCTAATCAACGCTGTGGGGCATGTATACCTCGGAGCCGAGTGTCGAACATCAGATACGTGCATGATTTACCGGGAGCCGCTGGATAAAAAGGGCACAGGGACGAACGGCACCACAAAAGCCTCGTCGAGCATAATTATGCTCGACGAGCAAATGGAAGAAATGAAAAAAAAATGGAATGGAATTATGGAAGTAAATTTACTTCTCCCCACAATACTTCTAATTAAGATCATTCGTGAGTCCAATGAAGCCAAGGACTATGTACTCACTGCACAAACTGGACGTTATAAATAACTCAAATCGTAACTCACGCCTTTTCCGAGACACACTAAATGTAGAAAAAGCTCGTAGAATTCTTTTAAATTTGTACTCTGTTATTACTGTGCTAAGAGTCAAAATACAGGCTTTGTAAAAGCTCATATGGGTCGAATATCGAAATGCGAGTTGAGTTCACGCCAGGGTATTGTTACACAAACTAAATAAACTAAAACACACGGCACTTATTTGTTCCTCGGGGGTAGGCAGACTCAACTAAATCTTCCAGTAAAAGGCATTCAGAACGTTAACTTATTATCTGGCTTTGTTTAACAGCGAGTCTCTTTGACGAGACGAGTAAGCTTTAAAAGCTAATCATTTACAATTATTTTATATTATTCTTAAATCAACAAACATTTTTCATAAGTCTTTTAATATGTTCTTCTTATTATTGACCCTTGTTTGTATTTATGAATTTTATTCGTGTTCAAGAATAATATTGATATTTTGGGGAGGCATTGATTATGAAAAAACGCCTTGTTTCGTATAATTTAATTTCAATTTGTTAGTCATATTTACTAATCTAGTAAGATATGCAAAAGACATTGTGTAATGTTAGTCTCAAAACCTAATTCGATTTTGAAAAGAGTAAACCGCCCGCTGACCATATTATCTTTCAAAGAAAAACAGCTGAAACTGTTGTTAAAAGACACTTCACGAAAGCCGAACGTTCCATGTTCTTCAAAACATTGAGAATATTTTTTTGTTTGCTTTCAATTATACATAGGTATCTTCACCTTCTGGTTACGGTAATATTATTATAGAACCAATAATAAAAGTTACCGACCGAAGTGACCTAAAAACATACCGGCGAACTGTGGGTGTACATCGGTACACCTCTGCCTAACCCTTACAAGGGAATACAGGCGTGAAGGTATGTATGTATATAATAAAAGTTGTTTCCCAGCAACAATGTTGGGTTTACGTTACTTAGTTAGTTGGGCAGTATGTTATGTTGACGGCAATGTGATATCTTTTTACGCTCCTACGCTACGCACAAGTTAATCTGTGAAGTCTGTGATACCTTTATTAAATCCATATCCTGTAATACTGCATCTGCTCATATTATAACGGCGCAGCAAATGGCGACAGGTTGATTGCCGGGAAGGACCATAATAATGCATTTTCTGATAGCACCTGCCTGCGACGTACTTGAGACATTATAATGGCCCCTTCTGACTATCTGACTCTTATGACATCCCCTCTGTGTTTAGATTGCTAAGAAAATTATTTTAAATAATATTTATTTATTAAACTTTATGCACAAATGTAAAATACACCGTACAAAGGCGGACTTAATGCCTTAGGCATTTTCTACCAGTCTACCTTAGGGTGATGCAGAGACAAAACATAGGAGGTGCAAGAACATAGAAGGAACAGCAAATTTCAAAGATAAAATATAAAACAAATAAATACATACATACAAACAAAATATACAAAGTAGAGAGAGATAATATCGAGATAGATAAATAATATCAGACTCAAAGTCAAAGCTTTTATTTCAATTAGCCCATTTAAAGGCACTTTTGAATTGTCAAGAAATTATACAGAAAGTTAAAGCTAGTTGCTCGTTCCAAAACGTAGGTCGCTATGTAGAAGAAAGAGAAAAAACTCCACGGCCACTAATTACTATCATTGCCAAATTTTTCTACATTAGCGTTCGCTATCAACATCGTTATCAGCAGTACCTATCTATGTTTAAGAGCTGAATCTTAATATCAGCTATCGAATCCTTAGTCTAATCTTCGTCTTAGTCTGTTCCTTATCCTAAAACCTATAATGAATAAGTCCTCAAAACTGATGATCAAAATTCGGTTTCATACGCAAGATGCACTATACCTCAAAGCTCTTAGCAGTGTAATGTACTTAGCACTTCCACTGAATAATCTCCAATTGTAGAAATATTAATAGAATGACCACTGCTTTAGTTAGTAATTAAATATATAAGGTTTTCTAGAACACACCAAGAGCTATGTTATTCGAATACCGTTTACGGAAACTAATTTCACTTCGTTCAAATTATGGAAAGGCAATACAAACACTCGCATATTTTCCGAATAATATTGCTTTTAAGCAGGTATTTAGTTCAATGTGTAAGCAATTAACAGTACTATCTAGCCTGATTACTAAACTTGCCTGCTCGCTAAACACTTGTCATGTAAACCTTGCAATGTTCACAGGCTACCGTAGAGACGCGACGCAAAAAGTATTCCAACCATATTTTGCATTTCATTGCGTTTTACCATAGAACATCAATCATACACGTTCGTAAGGAAACAGCGATGTATAACGAAATGGTTTTTAAACTCTTCCTGCTTTGTACACTCGTGGTAGACTTTATGGAGCAAACATAAGGTGGCTTTATTATGACTAGAGTTACCATTCTGGTGTACGCTGTCACTCCTTAGCGGGCACTTGTTGTAATGATGTCATTTGAATGAGGGTAGTTGTAAATTAGATTTGAATGCACTGGTATGCAACAGAATAACAAAAATAGCCGTGTTACTTGAGACGAGGTTTATTTTATAACTCCTTAGATGTAGAAATAATTACGTCTGAAATGCAGAACCTTTAACGTAGACTGCTATTTGTGTGTGGTGCTATTTGTTGAAATCAGTTTTAATCTGACATTTGAGACAAAAAACATTAATTGAGTCTGGCGCCGCCGGTCAGTGTAATTGACCTATTGTCGAACTTGCGCAACCTGCGATAAGTATCAATGCAGTGAGAGGGAATTGGAATAGAGGAAACACATCCGCCGATTAGATTGACAACAAACGTATTGACCTTTGCCATGGTGACCTTAAGGTTTTATTCCTCTCCAATTTTTTGCACGACAAACCTGTTACTTTATAACCAAGCTGAAATAAACGTATTTCCTCATTATCTCTTTCATCACAATAAAAGCGAACTCATTTTAATGAATCCCTACATTCTGCCATATTTTAATGAGCAACAATAACAGAATACATAAACTAGTTGCTGCAGGACGTGCGCCTTCGTCTCCTCGACTGTCAACAGAATCAATAGAGTACAATAAAATTGCTCCTTTCAATGCAACGTAGTTAGGTCTAAATGAGGTTTGAGTAATGCCGCGGGTACACGCAGGGCTCGCGTGGCAACACGCATTACAGTCCCCCGCGCCAAGCACTAAGCTTCCACTGATTTGACGGCAATCATGTTCATAAACTACTGCCCGCTCTAACAAAGATAAAATTTCCGTAACACAATACTACATACAAAGTTTTCGCCTGTCATTATCGCTGTTGGCGTTTACTGGTTATTTATTTATTAACCCTACCTGTGCTGGGCTGTAAATCATAAAGTGTTGTCAGTGTCTTGCAAGTAAACGGTGTTTTAAAGTGTTCTACTGGTTGTTATTTGGATACTGGCGTTAGTAGTTTGTATCATGCTAATAGCCCTGGAAACCAGGTCATAAATAATGTAATTGTACAAAAATATAGCTCATGAACCAGACTGTAAAGAAATCTCGACATTTTCTTACTAAAATGGCATCAAGTTATTTTGTAAAACATTATAGACAGTCAATAACACTGAGCAAGAGACACATAAAATCATTTATCGACATCTTGACTTAATATAAAACTCTAAAGCGGTAGACTAATTATAGACACCGAGATTAAATTTGTAATCATTATTTTTGAAGAATAAATTCTGTAGTCATCCGTTATGATGCCGACAAAGGCCTGTGCAGCGACCGCTACGTCAATTTATAATGCGATTAACAGAAAGAATGGCGATCCGACTGATTGCACGGATCCTTATGCTCTGCTCCTCACCAAAACCCTCGCTCGGTATAATGACGGTCGCTTCCTTAATCGTCAAAGCATAAACCGCTGTGTCTGGAAGTTATTTATCGATGCTCATTTATTTCGCCGTATCGATTTCTTGACAGTAGTTCGAAATGTCTCAATTAATATTTAGCCTAAAGATAGTGTGTAATGAGCCATTTAATCTAGGAGCGCGTAAGCCGAGTGAGCCTGGTGAAGGTTATTAATATGATGAAGTGGTGCCATCCATCGGCGGTGCGCTGCCGGCCGGACCACCGCGGCGCCCATCCGAGCTCGCTGGACCGACCTGAGTATATATCAATAATAACATTAATTGCTCGGAGTCTTTTCATGAGATTTCACGTGAGAAGGGATTAACGCTTGCTTGTTTGGTTAATCCGAGCCGGTGCAGTGGCCGGTGGGAACTTCCACGATGATCAAGTACTGACGCCCTCCCGTGAGAGTCATTGACGTTTCCTAATCTTATTAATGCGTCAATGGATACCTATAATTAGTTGTCTTGTTTATATAAAGGCAATTACATTCAATTAAATATAGTTATTGTAATTTGTTTAATGGGAATATAAATCGTGGATTTTATTGAAATACTGGCCTAATATATTCACTCTTTCCAAACCGGGTACCACGAATCCGAAATACAGAATGCATGGTCTAGCTTTGTGTTGATAGACATAATTCGTATCTTGTGTGAACAGACTTATGTCAATGAAGACGTCATAACCATAAGAAAATATGAGAAGGTAAGCCTATTTGGTGCGACAAAATCGTATAAGCATTGACAAAATTAGGACCTAATAACACACAGCCACGTTTCCCTATACGGAAACGGGACTGAATAAACATACAATAAGTGATGGGAGTCAGAGAGTCAAAAAAGATATTATCGACACGATTTACCGTCGATCGAATACGGTTACGAGCGTTAGCTTTTCTCACTTCACTAATTTAGACGTTACCAAAGTAGCTCAGCGTTAAATGGAGGATGAGCGGTTACACGGTAAATACGGTCAGTTTATATGGCCTGTAAACAGCGCGACGTGAACTGTACACAAGGTGATTTTTTATTTGTATAGTTGCCAGTTCTGGCTCAAATACCCGTGAGAAGAGCGCGCCTCCCAGCGCGGCGCTGGCCGGTGCGACCGCGCCGTGACATCACGCCACCATAATCTTGAATGACACCACACAGTAATCACACCAATCAGCACATTGCTTATAGATTGACTAATTAATGCTCCATGTAAGATAATCCGTATTGTGACTACCTCTGAGTCGCTTCGTGACTTATGCTATCGCCAGTATTAGCTAAGTCATACAAATATTGCACCAGATAAGTAGATACATTTGGCTTCGACAGATAATAAACTTCATACATTAGTCCAAATAAATTCACAGCCATAATATTTATTTAGGAATTAAGATTGCGAGGTAAAAGGTCAAATAATTACAATACAGGTGTACGCGCTTATCTATGAGGTTTTGACGTCTGCCCAGTCGTTGACACCATCAATTTAAGATTACGTGAAAATCCGACGAGTGAGAAATTTCCTGAGACCGTAAGCGAATGTCATTTGAATATAAATTGTATCGGAGCAGGGCCCGACGCGGGCGCGACGAGGTCCCGTGTACCTCTCATTGTGCGTATAACAAGATCAGTATCGACTTAATGACAATATATTGGTAATAAAATTAGATAGTCCATACCGTCATCTGAGCGAACATCACCGGCCGCGCCTCGGACTCTCCGACTCTCATATTTATTGCAAACAAACTAGAAACATTATCGAATGACGGGTTTCAGTCTGCTCTGAATAACCGGGAACATATCCAACATTAACATTTCACCAAATTAAACCTTATTCCTGGATGCCATGACTCATATTGTTCCTGCATTTATGTGTCTAGAAAGCGCGCTTAACTTTACAACGGTGGTTCATAAGAAAGCCAAGTTATGGTATAAATATTATGACACTTTTATCTGTTAGTGAGGTTGAAAAGTAAATACGGCCGGCATTGGGCGACAGCGGCAGCGTGACAGCGCTGTTCGCAAGCGTAACATTAAGGTTATATCGGCGCACGCGCATCCCTGGAATATATCGCCATTTGATTGCGGATTATTCTCTCGATATATAGGTACAATAATACCTCCTGCTAATTTAGTACATCGGATTAGATGAATAACAAACGGTTTTTGTTACCGTTGCTATGGTTATTGAATATCATTTGCCGTGTTATCGTATTAGCATAATGTTGTTGTTTACCTACGGCACTCACAGTATTAGTAAACAAACACGCACACATAAATCATTGGTAGGTAATTACAGGTGCCTATTAGTAAAAATAAAAAGTTACAAAAACTTTTAAATGCTTCTGTGTAAGCTACTCATCCGCATAAACTGTGTCATTTGGCCGTCACATCAAAGAGTTGAGATACGAAAGAAAAAAATACCTACCTCAATTATCCTCTTAAAATTCACGGAAGATATAAAATAAGTACCTTCTAAATGTTACGACGGAAACAATATTCTATCTACATATTTCAGCAAATGAGTGAAATGGTAAAAATGCTTTCAAAGAAATACATTCATATTTAAGTACCTACATATTTATTTTCTGTAGCCGGAGAGTTTTGAAATAAATCATTTTCGTATTGGCGTTGAAAAAGCTTTTACACGAATAATGCATTAACGTGTTGTATCACGTATGTGTAAGATATGACATTTTAAAGAAGTCATATTGTGTAACGAGGCAGACGATCATTATTTAGTGTGCAGCGGGCGCAGTGTTTGCACTGTACCGAGCCGGGTGAGGGCCAACACGCGATCATCTCCGATAGCAATCTATAAGATTAACGGCCTAACTTGTGACACCGCTTTAATTACTCACACAATAATCCTTATCGATCGATTTTATGGTGGATTTGAAATGTCTGACGCTACTCAAATATGAAACGTTCTTATGACATTCTTCCACGATACACAACTGCAATAAAAAGATTTTTAATCTCGGAAGAATTTTATAAGCTAGTTGGTTTTGTACCGAGTGTTTGGTAACATATAACAAAACGACCGAGCAATGGAATCGCCCTAAATTAAATAAATTGAACATCTGTAAAATCAATTAACAATTCCCGTCGCTGTGTGAAAAGTAGTTTTTCAATTGAAACAATTAAGGTTAGCTGAACAGTCATCATGAAGAGAAGTGCTCACACACTCACACAACCGATGCAAACGTGCATATAACAATACATATCCATAAAATATGTACCAACATTTTGTTTCCTAAGCAGGTGTACTGATTACAACAACAATACATTCTACTATATTAGGTAGCACTATAATGTATTCTTTCCTTAGTTAGACTTTTATTTTAATAATTACTCAGGTGTCCAGCTTTCCCAAGCCCTCACAAATTCAGATAATAAGTTGCACTGCATGGCAATAAATTACATAAGTTGGTACAAGTGACACTAACGAGCTTCTCGTCTTTATAAAATCAGATCTTTAATTAAAAAAGCTGTAAACAAATGAATACTAATGTAAAAGTATGTCGCAGCATAAATAAGGACGTTGGCACACCGGCGAGTGTGGCGGAGGGTCCACGCGAGCATACCGATCTGTTAACGAGACGAGCGCATTAACCAGCCGTCATCTACTGCTTAACGTAGATTCCACATGGAGCGATCAATTTCAGCCGAAGCTTTTCAACCATTTATTCTAATTATGGTGGCCGTATAGTCCGTATCGGCGGACCGATCGAGCGTTATCATTAACATTCATAAAAGCGTCGAATCCGTTTAATTCATCAATTATTGTCCCTGAGATGTATACAGTTCTCTCGGCTGCTGTTAAAGAAGCAGACATCTGTAGTCGTATTTAAGGTTTATCTGCTTCATTAATCTGGTAGCGAGCGCGTGCTGATGTAGATTAATGGGGTGGCGCGGGCGCCGGCGATACCATCGTAGGATAGCATTTATTCCGGGACTGATGTGGATCTCTTGCCGAGGTGCCTCCGACAGACGCGCCGCTGCACGCGACCCTGCGCTAACGCAAGCAAAAGTATTGCGTTTCACTGCAACAAACAGGGTACACTGCCAACCATTATAAAATTATGTCGGCACTAAAAGAGTAAGTAATTAACCGTGTCACATTACACTGGTAGTTTCAAGATTAGGAAACTGTCTTTATAGATAATATATGTTGACTAATAAAGATAATACGCACGATACGGGACGTATATAAACTTGACAGTGATTAAAGCACTATAACAAACACATTTGGTGTCACTGGCGCGGCTAGACATTTATTGCGACATCTTGAATCGCTGTAAAAGTTACCTTGGCCACCGTAAAGGAAGTGTTATCACACCATCAGTCCGCCAGTAGGAGAGTGAAATAAGAGCAGGTGCAATTAATAGCAGCTGTGATTTGTGCGGGACCTAAACACTTCAGTTGCAGTCCACTTCTTGACCTTTCGGATGTAACTGTTTAAAAAACTTTTCCTTTTTTTTAAGCACAGTCGTATTACCAGTCATACCACAGTCGTATGTGGATACTTCATATTATAAAGACAGATATATAAATGTACAGTTTAGAATGTATTACTGTAAGAAATCACACGGTAATGATTCAAAATTGCCTTCTAGCCGTCAGATAGGCCCAGCATAATATCGAGGCCGGCGACACAATGCTCCCCTAAGGCGTAAGTTCATCTAAACCAGTACCACAGGAACAAGAATCCAACATATTTATGAAACCACCATTAATTATCCAAATAATCGATCGCAGTCGTTACGTGATTTATCTAGCGTCGATAAGATTTTAATGAAGTACTTTGATTGGGCGCACATGGACAGCGCAGACGCAGTTATCGGTTCACCGATAGCGTGCGCACCATTGCCTCCCTATACCTATCGACGTATTAAGTTATTAAATTAAAAATAAATGTCACATATCGCTCAGACAATATTAGACCTTAAATTGCACCAGGTTAGATGGGTTTCCCAACGCAGAAACTAATTAACAAGGTGGATCATTCTGATTAGAAATTGGTAGATATCGGCACGTCGTTCATTGTGGAAACTACTCACGATACTACCGTGCGATAAGATAAATTGAGTTGAAACTTTTTATTGATAATGTCGAGAAGGCGGGTGGCGTGCGCGCGACCTGCTACAAAAATGAACACTCGTTAATGGGGAAAGGGCTAATCTAGTGACATAGACACGCTAGTCAATATGCGTGACAAACTTTAAGATAATCGTATAAGAGGAAGATAGCCGAGTGATTCTGTCACCAATAAAAGACCGACCTTTACGGTTTTGGATCTGTTTTGGTCACAAATTATGCACCTCACATTTGAGCTTATTAAATTGTATATTAGTTACTGAAACAATGATTTGTAGTTTCTTACAATGACCACCAAAGCAGTTAACACGTTTGTTGCCAACAATAAGATAACACTTTACAACAATTTCCCTTACAATCACACAAAGTTAGTACACACTGCGATGTACGAAACACGAACAAAATGCTATTAGAACGTTAAACTTAGTACCTTCTACTTGCAGATCTATAAAATGGTAAAACGTATTTACATGGTCCGTACCCCGTTTGTGACCCTCCTGATTACGAGTATTTTCACAATTACACTGCATTTTGTCCGATGTCTTTAGTTGCGTGTGAATAATAATCAAGTATCGGGCCCGTAGCGTTAGATCTCGGGATTAATTAACGAAAAGTAACGTTAGTAGAACGTGTACAGACTAATGATCGAGAATAGGTTCATTTGCATTAAACAGACGAGGCTGGTCTTAATTACTGGGAAAATTACAAATTAAACAAAAATTAATGGGACACCAGATCGTTGGGGTCTCGGAATAGTTACACAATTGTGATGAAGACCTTATGGTTGCGTTAAATATTTTTACGTTATCTATTGATCGATCTTTTAAGAGACTCTTGAATATTATTAGCTATTAATAGATCGTTAAGTAGAGTATAGGCAATCATGACGTGGTTGGGGAGTAAAGTGAAAACAAATAAAATGTTGATTGGTCAGTAGTTGTATTGAGGGTCACACGAAGTCTGTCTATCCGTCACTAAAAGTGATTAGGAATTTAAGGAGCTAAGTCATTTAAAAAAATGCAAATACGTAAAACTATTTTCGGATGACTTAATTCTCGCATAAAATTTTAAAATTCAAGTTTAATAACATTAAGAATTAATTACCTAAGCTTGACTTCACTGCTAGTCAAGAAAATTACATAATAAGTGTTTGATTAAGTATATCTGTTATAGGCAATGTGTAAAATGCAGGCATTCTATACAGTACCTAGGAAATGTATAGAATGCCTGGGTCGTTCAGGCAATGTATGAAATGATGTTCAATGTTTAAACTATTTTACACTTTACCTAGGAAATGTATAAAATACCTAGGCATTGTATAGAATGCCAGTTGAAGCACCGGCAATGTATGTAATCGATTTTTCTTCTTTATAATTTAGTTTAGATAGGAACTGATCTTTTGAGAGCTAATCCTAATTTCAACTTCCATTAGCAGACAGCGATAAGCCATGTGTTCCATTGGTTTGTATACCTAAGTACATACGAGTTTTTGCGTAGAGAGCGTTTCTCACATAGCAGTGACCTTCGAATAAACATTTACATTTACAACGTACCAAAAAATTGCTGCAGAAAGTCGCCCTGTTCATTTCTTACCACTTGATTATGGAAATTTGATCATCATTCGAAAGAAACCAACAGTTTTCATTTAAAATAAGCTTTTATTATACTAATAATAAACTCATCATCATCTGCTTAACCTTTTCCCAACTATGTTGGGGTCGGCTTTCCAGTATAACCGGATTCAGCTGAATACCAGTGTTTTACATGGAGCGACTGCCTATCTGACCTCCACAACCCAGTAACTGGGCAACACGATACCCCTTGGTTAGGCTGGTTGTCAGACTTCTTGGCTTCTGACTATCCGTAACGACTGTCAAAGATCTACAAATGACAGCCGGGACCAACGGCTTTACGTGCTTTCCGAGGCACGGAGGAAACTCGCTATGGTAAATGGTCACCCATCCACAGACCAACCTCGGCAAGCGTGGCTTAACCCGGAGGATCGGTCTATACTTTTAATAAACTGTAGGTAACATAATTATAATTTGAAAGGAAATAAAATCTTAGGTAACATCTTTAAACAAACTAAAATAGAGTAATATGAAAATTGCAATCTAGTTACTTGTAGGTACTTAATAACAAAAACAATAATTTTCTTAAATATCTTCACATGTTCAGTAATCGACACAAAATCTATGCGCTACGTTATCAAAGTAATATCATATTATTCAAAAAATACTTAGGTAAAGTTTGATTTATACCATTCAAAATCAACATTATTAAACTTTAATTTAACACAAACATTACTCTAACTAAATGATATAAATTAAAAATCATCTAAAAAGGTTTCATATGTAGGTATTTAAAATGTGTAGTCACGTGTCTCCTTCTCGTGGTCATTTATTATACACATTGCCTGATGCGCTTTGGGCATTTTATACAATACCTAGGCAATGTGTGAAATGAATCGTATTATATACATTGCCTGAACGTTTTAGGCAATATATATAATGCCTAGGCATTCTATACAATGCCGGATTATACACATTGCCTATAACATATCCATCATATCTGTCGCTAAGGACCAACTCATTTCACTCACTAAGAATTATCAAAGCTTCATCAGAAATATCTGTGCAAAGCCATTTCAGTTCTAAATCCAAACTATGAGCTTTTTAGTCTGATAATGATGTTATTTATTCTTTTTCTGATGGTTTTTTTTTTTATTGAAACCGTATTTTTTTTTTTCAACTGTTGCAATATGTTATTTGCAATTCGCTTCGAAAATAATCTCGGAAAGGAGCCAATAAATACAAATCATCGGGCCATACAACACCTCATTTTCTTGGTCGTGACTAAACTTTAATAAAGTAACAAAATTGTGGTTACCGTGTAAAGCTCAAAGGTAGGTAGTCAATACGTTTGTTGACACAGAAAGTATGTTGTTTATTTATACAATATTGTAGTTAGAACTAAAAACACATAAAACATCGGTCGCCCGCTGCTTCCAGGGCCAGGGCTCCGACCGACTGCCTCTTAAGGACCGATGCAAATACCTTATAACACTAAAGTATTCAAGGTACTTTAGTTTACTTAAATCTAAACTGGTAGTTTATAAATAGAGCACCCAGTAAAACTGACAATGTAATAAATACACTACCTTACGATACTCGATCGTTGCCATTTTTTATTAAATTTATAACGTTCGTGTATTTTAGAAAACTTGTGGAGCTTCCATGCTCTCTTCAATGTATGATAAATATCTTTAACTACAATAATATCATGCATGTTCATAATCTAAAAATATGGATACATCCACGCAGAATTGATCCTTTGAGATGACAATTGTATAAATCATCTTATCTTCACATTTAATCGGATTTATGTTCAAGAATATTGGTTCGAAGCTATAAATTAATCATGTAGGCTGTCGCTAAAATATCGCTTTCCTAAGGCGAGGGCAGTGGCGGTGCAGGCGCATCGTATCGGCGATAGAACACGGGCGCGAGGCGCGCGCGCAACAATAAAACCACATCAAGCGGCCGCCGCGCTCGCCGTCATTTCCTGGCGACAAAATCTCCCGATACCATCAAACTCTCATGTCCTTCTCTACACTCCAATATAAATCAAGTGTAAAGTATGCTTTATTCAATACGAACCCTTTCAAGTTAATTTAAATAAGCTATCAACACCACGCCCGCACTTAATGAACACGAAACTCCAATAAAGCACAAGAAAATAATAATAGCACACAACTAAAACCACTTACCGACACATCTCATTTGAATAAAGTAAATTACCTACCTCCGTTTCAATTCTAAAAAGTTACCTGCAATTAATTAAACGAGCATTCCTTAATTATCTATTAAAATAATAATAGTTTAATTGGAAACTTTTATACGGACACGCAAAATAATTAAGTGATCAATTAACCGTACACGACGATGTATATCCAGCAGCACTGTTATCAGCTCACATCTACAACATTGTCTGAGCATAGATCATGCAGCGTTGTCTGCACTAGCTCGGTAATATACCTACGCGACATTATTTACCTTATAGAAATGTTCGACTGAACGATTCGTCTTGATGGACAATTTTTTTTTGTCCGTGTTAAACTTATTGTATTATCTTTTCTTGTTAAACACGGAACAATTAAAAGGAAAATCATGACGTCATTTAGGTATAACATTAAATGAGACACTTTTCATGTCTCCATAAAAATATTCTTTGGCACTTCATCTAGTCCCTGCCGAGCGTCCGTGGTGGTTGCGTGTCCACCGAATGTTAACTCATAATGATTGACGACTCATTCCACCTCAGTTGCCCACTAATTTTCTCATAACCCATGCAATTAACACTTAGGGAAATATTTGTTAAGTCCCTCTTAATTAGTAACTTTCATTTTTATGGTTATAAATGATTAGATACACACTCAATCAAGACACTTATCCGCAATGATAAGTGACCATCAAATAACAATTCTGACAGTCTATAATAAGCAGTCTATAAAAAGTCAATAGGAAGTATCAACATTATTAATAAAAATCGCTGAAATTATAAGGCAAGGGACACACGTTCGTGAGTTATCACCACGATTAGTTTTAATAGCGGTGCTTTGGAGCCAGCTGCCTGGTGGCGACCATGCTTGTAGCTATTTGGGCATATCGCTTTCGTATGTTGTCAGTTATATATCGTCCGTGTGCACCGCCTTAGGTCAACCGTTTCATTATAATTTGGCTTTAAAAGTATCAAATATACAATTGAACAAAATAAACAGACTTCTGAAAATCGGAATTGCCAAATACAAACTTTCTTTTATGCTTTTCCCACGCTTCATGCCATTAAATACAGCTATCAAAATTATTGCATTTTACAAATAATCATAATCACAAGTGAAGCAATGCCGGCTGTTTGATCAGGCTACTTAATAATAAATTGTAGGCAACAAGCTGTACACAAAATAACATCTTGCTAACAAATATTATAAAATTATAACAAGCATTAATGCTAGTTCTTAACATTTAATGACTGAAAGAATACTCGTCCATCTGTAAACTAATTATGTCAATAATAGAGTTGTTTATCGTTCCGCCTGATTGCCTACATCACGCATAATTGCTTTGAAATATTTTCTCATGCAGCCGCCCAAAAGTTAAATCTCAATGTTTATGTTAAACTATACTTATTCGCTGTTGATTTAAAATTACTTGCCAGCTTTATTGCTACACGTAAGGCATAATATGAGCTGTATTTGATTGCATACGTTAATTTAGGAACCGGAAAAACATGAATCAATTTTCTTATAATTAATAGTATTTCGTTCAACACCGTTCACGATGCAATAAAAGCCGACACTGAACGAAATACAATATTGCATAAATAAAAGATAGCTTTACTAAATCATTTTGTAAGTTAACCCTTTAGATGTCAAGTTCATTATTGCACAGGATCAAAAGTAATTCAATTAAATTGTATCATGGCGGGTTCGTTAGCGGCGCTCGCGCGGGCAGTGCGCGCTGCGCATGCGCGGGCCGAGCGCGGGTCGCGCGCGCCGCCTGTCTCTGCGCGACACTAAATGCGTATTATCGTTGTATCGACTGAAAATCGATGCCGATTTGATTTTGCGGCCTTCATTAGGGATCCGGTTCTTCATTTCAATAAGCTCTGGAGCCTTAATGATTCCGCGGTAACAACGCTCTTAATACAGCATAATGCCGTATTTAGGAAGCGGCCCTTTTGAACTCGCCTCGATGTTAGTCGTTTAGGTTGTACGAGTTTTATTCTCTTTCATTTTGTTGGTGTCATTAATAATGCATAATTAAATTTTATACGCTGTTTATAAAGCGACAGTATTTACGACTTCGTAACTGTCTTTTTAATATGGAATCGTTTTAAGATGATGGTATAAAAAAACAAACATGTGTCGCTTGCGCTCAAGTATTCCGAAGGCGCGCAGTTGTATTTTGAAATGGCTTAAAGAGCGCGAATGGCGTGCGCGGTTGCCCGTAGCAGAGAGATAGCGCCTATCCAGCCAATTAATATGCCTAATGCTAACATCATTATTACTAGGCACGGCGCACTTAACATACTATATCCATTTACATTTTGATTTGTGTAGAGCTGGGCTGCGATTAATCGGCGAGCAGCGTGCGCCGGCGCCGCTGATTTATAGGAACGCGCTGCAGCCCCGCACACGCCACGCGCTGCGAGCCTACCATAATCAACACATACACACTACAACATCGTGACTAAGCAATATAAAGTTACGCATAAAACTACTATAAAACTTAGCTTTAAAAATTTGTCTCTTTATAAAAACCATTCGGGGTAAAAAAAACAGCATTACTGAACAGAAAATCTTGTGTGTTTTGATTATTTAGTTACTATTTTACTGATGTTTTTGCGAAATTCTTTTAATAGTTCAATTTTAATTTATTACAGTGTACGCGATAAAAATGCCATTTTAGTTCTTAACGTCTAGAAATCATTAAAAAGCTGTTATGGGTAGTAAAACATGCGGCTTCGTCCAGGTAAAGTGCTAAATCTCGCTTATTAAGTTATCTGTAAGTAAATATCCCTAATAGTCTGTACGTAGATTGAGTTGTTCACTTACCGCTAATTTTCTACACAGAAACGACCAATTTGTACGCCACGACATGTAATTTTAGTTTTTATTTACAAAATGCGACTTTAGCGCGGGAAGCACGCCTTACGTGTAATGACAGCGATTAGGTTAAATTGATCATTGTATGGACACGTTATGCATAAGGATTTTCCTGCAAATTCACCTTTTTAAACTTCAAACTTATACCTAAATTTTCACTGATATAAAATATTTTTACGTAATGTAGAGTATGACCAGAAGTCTGAACGTGGATGAGGCGAAAGGAGGATGTATGATGAGGATCGAAGTAGATTGCATTCTGTGGTTTCTGCCTACCCCCATGGGAAAAGTTGTGTCATACTTGAACTAGTGAATATGACAGACGTTGCCTTGCTCGAACGTTAGTTTGCAGCGCCACCTAACGGGTCCAATAGTGGATCTAAACTATCCAGGGACACACTCAAATACAAACAAAAAATTATTATAGAATCGGTCCAGCCGTTTAGGAGGAGTTCAGGGACATACACAAGTACAAAAAAGAAATACACAAACATATATTATGAAACAAAGTCATACAAAGGTTTTTTCTATTTTGGTACGGAAGTCGGAATAAATAAGTCTTAAATTTTTAATGCGTAATAATTTCTTTTTTATTTCAAATCAGTAAACATAAAGCTCGTACATACAGAGAGACGAAAATGTCAAAGAATTTTAATAATTCCAGAAAAGCTTTGGTTTTAACATTGTTTTACCATTTAAGGTTGCAGAACCCACTTTTTAACTTTTATAAGCACGTATAAGGAAATACAATAGTAAAGATGGTTTATAGTAATAAAGAAAACGTTTTAATGTAAATCATAGTAATTAAGTAAAATCTTAATTATTTCCAAATGCATGAAAACTTTCTAAAATTTTTGTGATCCAAAAATACGAAGCATTCATTTAATTAGTTGTTATGGCGCTGAAAGTACACATTTCATATAAAAAATAATAATAATAAACGACTTGTTTATAATCGACGAGACTTCTGGTTTACTGGCAGGATTTCAGTTTTAGTGGCATGACAGAAATATGCATAACGATGTCCAATCACCACATTGGCATTAAACCTCTCTCTCGTCTAACAGTGGCTGTAAAACAGTTTATAGTCCGACTTATTAAGCAAAGCCTCTTCTCTCTAATTCGTACTAAAACATTACTACCTCTCGCAATCTTGAGAGTAATTACAAGATTGTTCACTTAAAATCCGACCATAGGTACGTGTACCTATGTTATTGCGTCTTTTATGGGCAAAGAAGATGTATTCTGTTCATAGGTCCATTGCGAAAAAGTAAGTAATTTCAGCATCTGTATAGGGATGTCTATTAACACACAGACTAGCAGAATTAATATGTAATAATGTAGGTATCATTCAATTTGCCGCATTACATCATGACATCTCATTCGTATATCGGCTGGCAGAACATCTCCTACGTGCTTTCAACAACAAAAGAGCACCTTGAAACAATTTCTTTTAATTTTTAAAGGGGAACACGATAGACACGGGAATGTGGTCTGCGGGAACATTTATGATATCTACTTAAGTTCACGCTGTGTAGTGCTGGAAGCAACATTAAATCAAATATCAGATGATCAGAGGCAGGTAAACGGTAGCAGTTATTTAGCGGGAACAGTGGCGGGAGTCGACGCGCGCGCAGCCGCCCACTCGCGTGATTTATCCGCCGGCCTGTCGTTGCCTCGCGCGGATTTACTGTCCTGTTGAAATATCAGCAGATCCGTGACGAAATGTGCCTCGATTCTGTCTCGTAATCTGCTATATACGACGGCAAGTCCCCGCCTTGTCAGATGTCGACAACCCTGGCTCTAAGTAAATGTCACCTTTTGATGTAATTTGAATAGTCTGCGTACCAAGCACTTGTAGGTATTGCATACACCATAAAGAGATGAACTTTCTGATCATTACCTGATATCTGCAGGTATACAAAAGGTGAAGTTTTCAACCCTAAAAGTAGATAGTGATACGAGGTATAAAAAGATACATCACATAGCCGTCAACTACGCATACTGCCTCCGGTATAAAAATAATTTTTCAATGTCCAAAAACGGTTACAGGGAAGCGACTCAAGTTTTTTATATAAAATCACTGTTTCTGGTAGCACATAACATTGTGCTTACAGATGCAAGTATCAGTTCAGGAGTCGTGGGGGGTATTTATAATTTATTTTATAACATTTACATTTGTGCCGAACAAAAAAAAACTATCCTAATGATAGGAATATATTTTTGCACCTATTATGTGTTTGAATTATCCAGTATCTGTGTGAACTAATTTAGAAAAATATTGCTCTGCAACACATCTATCTTAAGGACCACGACAACTAACTGAAAAACAGAGCAATTTGTGAAATCGGCCGTAGAACCTGTAATAAACAGCAACGATTTCATAGAGTGCTTATTCAGCGATCTACTTTCAGCCAGGTTGTAGCAACTGTCAGGACAAGTCGGGGGATATAACATAGTGAGTGGATAGAGTGCCTCTATATTACCATACCCGTCGGTTTATGAGCCCTTGTAGTGTTTAGGCGCCCACTCGAGTAGCTAACCATTTGAATTTATCATTCGCGTGGATTATTGCTTATTGGAACAACAACTGTCTCAGATATACAAAGATAACACCAGATGGAATTGTGTTAGCTTATCCGAGAAAGGTAAAAAACAATAGGCATGACTTGAATTATGGTATATCGGCTTAGTTTTCAAGTGGGCTAGGCTGCGGAGTGACAAGCGAACTTATTGACTTTAAATTGAAATATCAAAAGGCTTGTTTGGAATAGTGAAACTACTAGTTACCTAGTAGCTTTACTAGTAGTTTGTGTACAGCGAATTTACTAAAGAATTACGGGAATAACTTTACGTAACAAGTTCGGATCTGGCTGTAACGTTACGTTGGTAAAGGTTGGATAACAACCAAGTTCAATGGAGCCTACCTAACAAACATAGTAAATTAAATAGTACCTATATGTTCTTACTTGTAATAAGTATCATCCATTAAAATATCATATAAACAATATTAACGCAAGCAATGGCCGCACACAATCTTGAATCTCGAATATACCACATAACATCTTAAGCCATTATCTTTCAATAGTGTTGCGGGAGTACTCGACTTATCTGGCAATTAAATCGACATTCAGAAGCACATCGCCTTTAATTCTGTGCATGCCACCGACAAACACTCCACAATGACTCGGATGCATGACAAATAACGTTTTGATTGGACACTCACCTACCAAATGTCGAGATTGTGCATCTCCATTATACTAATTTTAAATCGAGAGGAAATATTTATACTAGATAATTTATTTTATGTCATTGGATGGCAAACAAGCCGATAGCCCACCTGATGTTAAGTGGTCTGGTGTTGGTGGTGGCGCTACCTATAGACATCTGCAATACCAGAGGCCTTGCAAATGCGTTGCCATCTCAGAGACCAAGTTGAAATGTCTCATGTGCCTGTAATTGCACTGGCACCCATACCCTTGAAACCGAAACACAGCAACGCTACTTTGCGGGAGAAATAGGTAAATATGATGGTAGTACTTCCCTGGACGAGCTCCTTCACAAAGAGTTCTACTACTGCTGAAAATAGAGACTAGAGATATATAAAAGCGGAGTCCTAAGCTATCATTAGCCAGAAAAACTTTCAAATGTCACGCATTCTGTGTGAAATATGACTACGGAACGACTATTCTTTCAGAGTGCTTTACCTACTCAATCTCCATGCAAATTATCTTTTAAAACCCTCGCAAAAAGTCTGTCGGTGGTTACATTGCGATTGGGGTCTAACCACACACGTAAGTCTACCTATTCACTAGTATGTAAACCAAGCATGTCAAAAATACAAAATCCCGAGCTTATTAACTTCTGACCAATATTAAAATAATAATTTGTCACATACCTGTTGCTTAGCCCCACATTCCCACGCTTAGACTATATTTTCAATGAATAATTTCATTCCAGTTTCGAACGATCCTAAGAAGGTAATCTCGTATGATAATGGAGAACCGTTTAAGAGATTGATATAGTCATCTGCGTCGTTATTACGTACCATAATGAACATGGTGTGATGAACTTTCATATCGGATCGGTGGTCCCTGACATTTTGAATCGCTTGAGGTTATCCATCGATTATAACGACATTAATGCTACAATTCGGTTTGGAAAATGCTTTTAAATGAACTTGAGATGTGGTTGTGCGGTGGAAGTGTACTGTAGACCTTATATTTTAAGATTAGCTTGTAATCAAATATTGATTTCGGTTTTGTATGATAGTCTATCACAATAAAATTTTGTTAATAAATGTGTGGTCTCATCAAAAGTGTATACCCTCTTATCAAGATCTTCAGTTATCTCCATATTATCTTCATAACATTCATGTTTTCAAAACACGGATAATATCGCTCCTTGAATACAAAAGGGCCACAATTAAAAAAAAAATGAAAATCGTTTTATTGCAAAAATTACACCTGAACCGACTTCAGGTGTAATTTTTGCAATAAAACGATTTTCATTTTTTTTTTTTATTGTGGCCCTTTTGTATTCAAGGAGCGATATGTCAAAGGAAATAAATAATCCAACGGTATCTACTAAAGAGCATCTATTGCAAAAACTTTAAATGTAGAACTAAAAGTACCTATGTAAAAAGAACAAAGTACTAGATACTTTCACCTTTCCAAAGGATTTATTTGTTAAATGCGTAGACGGAAGATCCGATGCGTAAAATAACGAAGAGGCCGACCTTTAGCAAAATATTAAAATGTTAAACCCTTAGGCTGGCCACAGGCAAGACTACATCTGTATCAAAATGTAGATGAGATACATTATGTATAGACCTGCTCTACTAGTTGTTGGTTTCAAGTTTGGTGGCAGGATAACTCACCCCTTACATAATTGTAACTATTTCTTGGAACATCTTCGCTGTCCTGCGCCATTACGAATGCAGGACGAGGTACTCCCGACATAGAGCTGTGTTACTAGGCAGGCAGAGTAGGTAAATATACATAGCGACAAAAAGCTTTTGGTCGTGGACGCGGCCACCCGACGCGCGAGTTATGGCACTCTCTCACCAACACGACGCGCCTCCATACGTTGCGCCTCTCTCCCCAATCACGGGCGCTCCGTCGCCTCCATCCCGCTGACTCGGTGCACCAACCTTTTAATCGCACTCATTGCCCAAGAAACCATTATACAGCCAATTTTTACGGCTTTATTCCGGGACAGCTAATTTTTGTTCAATCTTTCGCGTAATAACTTAGAGAGTCGTGCTGGGCAAATCATGATTATTATGCGAGCAGTCAGTGTCCCCTCGAACAATATTCATGTGTTTAGTTAAGCCGTAGACCGGGTCCACTTTTATAGCCGCTTATAAAGTTGCTTATGGTTGTTTTTCGTTATTGTTTTACCTTTAAATTCATCACCCGACATCGTAAAGTTTTAAACTGTTTTGTATCACATAAATTATTTAATACTTTAGTGGACATGTTTATTATTATTTTCATCGATATCTATAAAAGAGCTTGTTTTTTATGTTATTTTGTAACACAATACTTCTTTTGTCCAATTTTTATGAGAAATATTCATGGAAATACAATACAAGTTGAACAAACGGTTTGACAAAGTGGAGCGCGTTCTCCGCGGCTGCGTTTCCACGCCTCGGGGATCCAATTTCGCCGTTCCCACAACAAATCGTAGAGTCAAAGTTCACCGCCTAATTGTACGGCGTTATCGACAGATCCGACCGCTTCGGGAGAGAATATTTATCAATAACATGTAATTAAAATTATTTAGTTGAGGCCGGGCGCGGCGCGTCCCCGAGGCGAATTATTACACATACGCCGCAAGAGGTCCGCGGCCGTCATTAGCCGGGACATTTTTATTCCTTTCTCTTTAATTTCCGTCAGTAGACATAAATGATGACGCTAGTACCGCCGCAGCGCCCGCAGGGACACCATAACATTGAACAAACGCTGGGCTCGAACAGCCGCCACGTAAATGAAATTCGTCGGTACGTAAGAGAACAAGTTGGGGTAATTACGTTTAGCCTACGCCTTGTTCTAACAATTCAATGGTTCAAGTAAACACTAATGACAATTTGTAAACTTGGTTTGAATGTGTTAATTTGAATACAGCCGTCAATTAAGTTTTTACAATAAGGTTATTATTGGTACAATAAAGAAGTAAGTGTACATACAATAAGGTGAACAAATAGTTTAATTTTTCAGGCTCTTTTTTTTGCAGATTTCTTATATGCTCATATTCGGGTCTATTTTTAAACGGATTATAGAGTGGTCCCTCATAATTCGTGAGTATGAATCAGTGAGTCCTGAATTGAATCATGATACTTGGTTGAGACACTCAAACATTATGATTTTTTGTCTTATACCTAGCTATGGGTGTCAGCTGTTGGGTACCACATATTATGATTTTTTAAGATAAAGACACACTAATATAATCGGTCGTTTCGACAAGTTAGCGACAAAATCTTTAGGGCGGCCCTCGAACTCTCTGTATCGACGTGAACAGATAAACATTCTCAAAGCCTCACACAATAGCGGAGTGCATTTACAGCTCCATTGTGACCTACCACGTACCAGATAGTGGGCAAGGTATCTGATAACGCACCACTAAGTGGCCCAACGATCACGACGCACGTCCACTTGATGAATTATACAAACACCAATCAGTTAATTATTTTATTCACGTCGCTCAGCCGCCTATCTAGCTTTATGTTCTACATAATTGATATGTTAAGTCGATGGAACAATCGGCCCGTCATTCACTCGATAGGGTTGACTGCGGTTGACGAGACGATGCGACGCGACGCCCGGGCCTACCAACACGAAGCCTCGGCCGCTGTCTGTCCGACAATCGAACTACCTTGCGCCCGCGCCGCGGCCGGCACAAAGAACCATTTTACCATAATACGACTGAGCCTATTCTTTTCCCATCTATTATGGCATAAACCAAATAATTGTCTTGTAAGCTCGTTGATAACAAGACTAAAGTCTACAGCGTTAATCGTATGTACCTAACTTGAATAAATCATGTTCATTGTATTTATTCAGTTAAAACAACCACGGGCATTGTTCGATCGAGGCTGGAGTCTGTTCATTAAAAATTGCGTATGCCAAATAAAAATGTAAAGGCAATACAAATGGTACAGTTGAGCAGAACTAATAACACGCGCACGCGCTGATACATGGCAAACATACCGCCACGGATTTATTCGTCTCCATGAGAAGCGGCAATTAAGTCGTTCCCTTTTAAAATGCCAAAGCCAACCGACTTAGCTTATCTGAAATGCATAGGATTGAATTATTAGTAGCAATTAAAGACTTCTCAAAATAAGTGTTATCAATATTTTTAATACGGTAGCAGGTAACTACTTATACATTTAAATTTTATGTACGCGTGACTGAGTTTATTATAGAAATATTCTTGATGAGATAATGAAGAGATTTTAGTTTGATCACATGAGAAGAAAAGTTGAGATCTCGACACATTTTTGGTTATAATTCGTTGCCCATAGTATCTTTTGGCATCGAATTTTAACAAACAGTAAACACAAATTCCATGCCAATAATTTGGTGTCCAATTTTGGCATCGAATTTTAAAGATTAGATTCGTAGATTTTTAACAATACTAAGTACCTACGTACTACAATTTTACCAGCTTTAAAAGGAAAATAACAGAAAACACCTAAATATTTTGCAAATTCGCATTCTTTAGAATCCACCATGAGAGCTAAAACCAGTGTTAAACTGGTATTGCCATTGAGAAGATGATAATAATACACTTGTCCGTAATAACTCATTCATGATATAATAAAGCGTTGTTAAACGTATAATGATGAAGGCAGAGAAGTGAGTGTTGCCACAAATGGAGTGTCGAGGGCACTCTATTTTCTAATCTTCATAAAGCCCTCAGAGTGACGGCATCGATATCAGTATAATGCGCGTGCGCCCAATGTCGGCCCCACAGCCTATCGGACTGGAATGCGCTGTACTACCACGAGGGATAAGTGTTGGATTAATAATTTGTAAATATTACATATTCATGAGCCCCGAGCACGGGTCAAACATTCATTTTTATAAGAGCCCGAAAACTGTACCCGCAATCATATTTATTAAGGAGATGCAGGTAATTATCATAACTGACTTAACGGAACAACTTTCGACCTAATGGACGTGGAACAGGAACATCGTGGAGATTTAATTTATTGTTATTAGTGAAAATCTCCAAAGCAATTGGATCATATTTACACTTTTTAACCAATCACAGTAATCTGATCACTATGATCTATTAATTTAATTTATTGTAATTGAACTGTGTTATATGGAATGATCACCAAATTAAGAATGCAATCCGAAAGAATTAAAATGCAGACGTCTTTTAAATTAAACTTAATCCTTTTAACTGCTTGAAATTGTGGATCTGAGCTTTGAAAGCGCTTTTTAATTTTAGTAAACTATCAGTTTGTTCATTTTTCATGAAATTACAGCAGTTAGTTCTGCAAAGTTCATCAGTGATCTGATATTTTATGTATTTTTTATGAAGGTAACTTTTGTTTGTGGCTTAGTGATTCATATTATTTCTATTACCTACGATAAAAAAACAACCATAAATCTAAAAAGAAATAAAGTGAAAATGAAAATGAAAATGAAAATGATCATTTATTTGTCGTAACATGCGTTTACACACAGATTTAAGCATGCAAGATCTTAACAAAAATGTATTTAAAGTTCGTACATGTTTTACCCATCTAGGCGTACAAATAGTTTTTATACAAACAAATAAACAAAACGACTAAAGACAAACAAACGTAGTCAAACACTAGTAAAATGTCAGTGAAATTATAATTTGAAATTAAAAAACATGTCAAAATGTATCCGTCAGAAATTGGAAATAGGAAATAATAAATCATCATAAATTATAAATTGTAAATAAAAAAAATATATATAAATATATAAACATGTCAAAAGGTATCCGTCAGAAAGTCATTTATGCTATAATAACACTTGTGCCTTTTTACTTGTTTATTTCATAAAGCAAATATTAAAATAATTCCTATAATGCAACTCCACTCCATCGTGCACACTGCACTCAACATGATAGCGATTGTCATATCGTAATCATTTAAAATAAATGCAATTACGATCGCAAATTAAACGTCCAACTGTTTTAAATAAAACAAAATAAATTGAAAACAAAATGATTTGAGTTTTTCAAAATCGGGAACAGGATAATATTTCAGAGATTTTAAATAACGCCATTAAGTGGTGAACTGTTAATAATAAAAGTTGGATTTCACCACATAATAAAGTTTGAAATTACATGCTTCACATGCCTTACAAATATTTAAAACTTTATTATTGCGCTCATTAAAACGCAGTTAAATTTGATACCAGTATTAAAAAAAAAAAGCTCAAGATATTAAAAAAGTTATTAAACAAGGAAAACGTTGTTTATAAGAGCTAAAAAAATGTATTAAGCTGTCCTATCGCAGAATATCTGAAGTTATAATAATTTTAATATAAGGTTTAATAGTTATTGGATGTTCCCCGAAATCTAGTTCAACCTGTTTGCCAATTTCGATACGATCTTTATTAAATGAAAATAAAATAAGCTCGTAATTAAAAGTGTTTTACATGTAAATCTATGTATTATTTTAATTTATTGGATGGTATTTTGATTAAAGATAGTTTAGATAATGAATTAAGTAAGAAAAATACATCACAATTCATCGTCTACTCTAAAATAATTAACGCTGTTTCTAAGAGTTATGCCTACCTACTACAGTCACCATGTATGTAATTAAGTAATCAGAACTGCTTCGTTGATCTCGTGGTGGCAAGCTCGACTGATGAGCGTGAGGTCCTGCGTTCGATTTCCAGGTCGCGCAAAAAGTGTTACTGGGGTTACCATTAGGAAGTTTTCAGTAGCAGCCCGGAGTTTGGAAGCTGGTGGTGTGATACTCCCATGCTTCGAAAAGCACGTAAAGCCCTTGATCCTGCGCCTGATCTCTCCCCGGTCATGTCGGATTATCATCGGACTATAACTCTTTAGTCCGATGGGAGGGCCCCATCGGACTATAAGAGTTAGGGAAAAGGGAGAGAACCTGTGTTTGCGCAAACTCTTCTGCACAATAATATCTCCTGCGTACTTGGCTAGTCTGCATAAAGATTCCCGCCAAGCCGTGCCGGAATCTTTCTGGAGAATACATTTACAATTAAGTAATACGAATTGCTTTACATATATGAGAAATATAACGAAAAAAATTCATCTGCCCCATAAATAAGAACTTATAGGCACCTATATCAATTATTTATTTCAATAACCGACTACGCGCGGCTTAAATGAATCCTTAATTAATTTTCAAAGCAATATTTTCCCCAAATTATACTGTAAGAACCCGTTAAACTTTTGGCGACACAAATAAAAATATTCAATATTACAATGGTTATTAGGTATCAACGGACCCTCCATTAATTGCACATACGCACATAATTATGAAAAAGAAACCGCAGCACTTGACAGGATATTATGCGAACACTTCATGGATTTTCATTTGCAGTGTCAATATGTGTATGTTGTTTTGCAAAATACATTTTATCGATATGAATGCGTAAGGTGGTTTCACACGGGACGTGGGCGGTGGCGCGTGCCGGCCGAAGGCGGACGGCGAGGGCGCCTCGCCGGTAGCCCGCCGCCGGTAGCGCCGCCATTTACACCACAAATTAACAACCTGAATAAACATATCATTACAAAACATCTAAAAGGACAACATTTATTAAACACCTCTCTCATTTAACACTCAAATAAAAATCATACGATGACGACGGCACGTTACTTAACCACATTATGAAAAGTAATGAACCGTTAAAATAATATTTTTATAGTTATGACAGTTAAATTATGTGTAGACAGAATATAAGACAGTAAGAAAGCGCCATAAAAATCCGAAGTCTGGCTGTGTGGACATGTCGCTAGACCACGCCGGCCGGAACATTTCCGTGGATGATATACCGAAGACGAGCGCGACAGGCGCGCGCGCATCGCGCCCGGCGCCAGCCTGTGCCCGCGCGGCGTTTCGTTGACTTATGGCTCTTGTAATGTATTGCAATGCCTCTATCACTCATGAATATTTATTGAAAAAAATATAAATAGATTACAATTTATAATGTAGTCGCGACACAGAATATGAACGTGTTTAAGGTAATAAATATATCACGAAAGAATGTTATACATGTTAACATTACACGCGTAATTATAAATAAAATGAGACGGGCGGGCGGTCTAATGATGGTGATGCTGTTAACGGCAACGAGAGTACTTTTAATGTGGCAAGTTTTTAACTTAAATTATTGCTAAGTATCTCCGAATAATACATAGAAAACGCACCAGTCATTTAAAATAGATGCTTTGCTAAATATCAATAGGTGTTAACTAAGCGCCGACACATATAAAAGTGTTGCGGTGCGGTATCGTAACGCAATATGCCGCTGAACGATGCGTTGCAGTTGCAGCGCCACACTAGTGATGAGCCATGCCAATGTATGTATCCTAATTAGTACCTAATTGTCCTCCAAAAAAAGGGCATATATATACCATATACATGCCGTTCACCTAACCCTTAATTAAGATTAGAAATCAAACTATCAGTCCTAAGCAGAGCAACAATTTGTTTCGACACAAATTATGAGTAATACAATAGATAACTTATTAGCAATTTAAAGCTACAAGCGGCTACGGCAATAAAAATGAAAAATAACATCGAATGTTAACGTACTCTAAATTATGCTAAAACTCCCTAAACTAATCTCCATTAGGCGCTTTAATTTAAGATGTTACAAGACACATATATTCCTGACTCATAAACTGCGTCTTGTTTGCGTTCAATTAATTTAAATCTAAAATAAAAATGCTAGAGGCAATAAAAGAAAAAGTATGTGTAATTTTTCTAATCTGTATCAGGTTGAAGCGAACTCGAACTAGCGGCTCTCCGGCTTCCCGTGGTTAATAAAATACATTCAGGGTAGTCATTAAAAGCATATTTTATCGCGTTTTAAATATTTAGATATTCATCTGGTGAAAGTTATCTTAAATTTAGTTCATTACTACGTAGATGTAAGTCGTGAAACGTAATACGATCGCGGACAAGTTGTGCCTTACTCTAATGTTACTGATAAGAGATGTCGTCGCGTTAACTGTCTTCTAATGATACATTATACCTATAACATTATACATACATCCGTAACTTCAGACTACTACTAAAATTAAACCTATCATCAATGTACCAAAATGAATAAGCTAGGCGCTTTCATTTTACGTCATTATATTGATTGTCATATTATAAAAGGCAGCTATTATTTATTTTGTACGTAAACATTTTAAATTAATCTTGAAATAGATTTCTTTACAAATAATTGGCAATATGAATATTTTGTATGGTTTTACCAATTTGCAATTGTGGGGTGGGCCGGGCACGCGTAGCATTCAACCTTTACGGGGATTATGCAAACCTTCAAGTATTTGCGCCCAAAGACAACCAATTTTTAAAAAAATCGAGGACTTGGAATTTTCTTACTTAAACATTTAATTATATTTAGAACCACAACACTATTTCTAATTGCAAATAAATTCGAGAACATTACAAAGTTCTTATGAAATTGGATACCCCTCCATACTTACAACAAATACATTATATCAGACAGATAAAATTAATTAGATGCGGATTGCGCAAACATCTAATTATTTAAAATTCAACGGTAACCCAAGCCGTTTTCAAAACATGAGCATCGAGAAGTGAAATAAAAAGTTTAAACTGTCGAATATCGATTAAGAAACCGTGTGTTGGCTCTTAATGAGGTCGATACGTCTTCCCAAGTAAGTACATTATGAGATCAAACGCAGGGTCAGACGCAACCGCTGAATTATTAATTTACAAGTATACTCAATTAAACACAATTAGGACCAGCTCCTGTTTGATTACGGGATGCTTGCATTTTGGACGTAAATAAGTAAGCTTTTTTAAGCTCAAAGAAATTCTAAACTTTATTGAGAAAAAAGCAATGGCTATTTACAATTATTAATTAGGTAGATTATACACAATTGCAAAATTATAACAACAGGTGTGAGCAAGGAACCTTAACATTAACGAAAGTAGGAACATCAAGGGATAATATTTTGACGAGTCTGAAACTATCAAAGGAATTGGTGTCTACAACAAGTTTTTATATTGTAAAAGAAACTCAAGTTGAGCTCATGTATATTTCTTTTGAACGAACCTCCGGTTTTTAAAACACTAGTCGGTAGTCGATAGCATCATATATCAAGTTGTCGAGTCATCTATCAGCGGACACGTGCATTGTTTGTAAACTACAAGACGACTAGTTTTGTTGCTGGCGGTACTAATTGCGGATCAGAGTGTGTTCACATAAATATAATCCGCCGTGAGCGGCTTCGCTCATTTGTACAGCGGCGGACGGTTGTCATGTACCCGTATTAATATCGATGAATAAGAAATTCGTTATGGATGGGCTACAAGGTTGGCCATTACTGCGCCGATCTGCCGCTGACTGCGCAGTGTTGGATGGCTACCATTCTATCCTGTCGTTACCCGTTTTTATCTACCTCTATTTATGTTGTGCCTTGTACAGTAATTATTCATTTCGTTTCATCGGGTGCTCGTAGTGAATGTACTACGCACGATGCTCTGACTGCTGATTTATTGAAATACATATTATGAATACGTATTTTCCTGGTGTGTTTGATATTCACGACTTACCTTAAGAAAATGTTTAATAAATATAATATATTGCCTTCCCTATCAACGCCGATGTTAGCTTGTATGTTTAACATCCTTCATGTAAGTTACATTGGGAGAGGTTGTTTCTGCTCTATACATCATGAGGAGGGCTGCAAGACAAGCTTCATAAATAAAGTTTTAATACGGACACTTGTTGCGCAGTAGAACTTTTCATCATAAATACATGGTTCTTTATTACTCCTTGTATAAGTTTCAATAAGGTTATTTTTCATTGATGGTATTTTGTAGATTACTCATTAAGTTAAGCTGCAAAACAAAGAATATATCGTGAAATAGAAAAATGGCCATTGAACAATTTAAAGTTTCTTCATACATACCCGCAGACGTAGATTCAGCATAGACACTGCATAATGCAGCGTAGCACTTTACAAGTACTGTAATGCACTTCTCAGCTCCTCAGGGGTATTACAGAGCGCTTTGTAGCTCTATAGGTAAAACTCTTCGTGGCCATGCGTAGTTCTGCATAGTTCTGCGTAGTTCCGCGTAGCCCTATGTAGCTCTGCGTAGCCCTGTGTAGCTCTGCGTAGCTCTGCGTAGCTCTGCGTAGTTCCGCGTAGCCCTGTGTAGCTCTGCGTAGCGCTGTGTATCTCTGCGTAGCACAGAGTAGCATACATTTTGCATAGTACGGCGTAGCTTATAATAGCAAGTTAATACGGAAGAGGAAACATAAAAAGCTATAGTGGGGTCACCATTTTTGATATATGGACATTCAAAAAATGATTTGCTTAAATCACTTTATTATGGCGACAACACCTTCTCGAATGTTAATCATAAACGACGGTTTTAAAAAGTAACACCGACTAAAGGCACACAATAATATTTTTTGCTTCTAAAAACAGTATTATGTGGCTCATGGCTGAATGGCTGGCAGTGAAGGAGCGGTGTACATCGTGAAGCCGGGGCTGCGCGGTGATCGTCAGGAGATCGTGTGCGCCTGCGCGGGGGGTCTCCGCCGGCGATCCATCACGAACCGCCGAAACACCGAACTATACGATTATTATATTCAATAATCGATGAGCATTAAGTGAAATTAATTTTATTGGGTAATGGCGCGGGTCGTGCCGGCGCGCGCGCAAACGAGCCGTATTAGTAGCGGGCACGCAGCGCCGGCGCAGCCGACCCGCCAGTGTCGTGACCACCGCGCATTGCTGCCAAGTCATAATGCACCAGTAATAGGGCGATTATTGTTCATTAAATTATAAATATACCGCGATATACTGCCCTTCTTATCAGTTTGAATGTCATGACTTTTGTACTTGAAATTGAAATATACAAAAAATAAAAAAGAACGATAAGAAAGATTCTTATGCACGGTGAAGTAGGAAATATCGTAGGATAATAAGCAAATATAAATAGTTGAAGTCGGTAATGTATTTCCCCCACTGTTAAATAAGGTAAAGGCGGTGGCAGACGCAATTTGATTCTCAGAGCTTACACCATTCTATAACAGTGTCTATTACACCGATAATGGTGTTTCCATATTAGTCAGCAATTGCCCCAGTTTGCCATGGGCTAGGCGGACACGAAACAATTTTTGACCATAGAACCCAATCGTTAATCTCTACATATTATTAAACGCAATACCTGTCTGTAGGTTAGCACGTTTTATCTCGAGAACCACTGATCCAATTATACGGTTTTGTTTGTAATAATAGGGGAATGTTATCTGCTCTCGATGGTTTTAAGTGTATTGTTAGTTACAGTTACAATAAGTAAAATAATGAAGCTGCAGAAAGTGATGCAACACTGTCTCTGTTACAAAGTTCAAGAAACGCCTTCTCTAAAGTAAGTAATGGAGTTGTGTTCATAGAAAACAATCGAATCTTTTAACTAAGTGGAGGTGTTCGCCTAGTGTGTTATAAATGATGTGTTCCGGTTCAAACATTTGGAACTGAAGTAGGCAGCTCTTATCATGCAGAACAAATATCATAGAGAACAATGAAGCGCTGTAGGTACGCTCGTTGTGTGTAGCTGATCGGTGTCCAATCTTCTTTACACTCTACGACAGCTTTTGAACGAGTAAAAAGCCCTCTCTCTCTCAAAATTTGAAAAAAAATAGTCTCCAATATTTGAAAAAAGTGTGGTTTTATTTCAAACAAAAATTTCACGGATTTTTTCATTATTAACGTTACATTGTTCTACTACATTACACCCTTGATTTAAAACCAGTCAAATTGTAACCCAATCACCAACATCATAAGAGCCTTATATGGCAAATCTCATTGTGAATGTGTTCAAAAGTCGTGCAGTGTAAAGGGGTTCGGCCGATGACGCGCGCCGGACGAGTGGCTCGCGTGTGGCCACCGTTACTGTCTCACAACAATACACGCTGATATAAAGAAAATATTATTTATTTAAATTCCATAAAACCCAGCTGTCGTTATGTACCGCCATATTCTTATGTAGGCCACGTTACAAAAGGCGACATACAACTTTTATCTACAGTTATTGTTATTTATAATACTTGAGCCTTTTACGAATCGTGTAGAAGGAAAGCTCATCAACAATGTTATAGCACTGTAAGGTTTTTACATCGAGTTATTTAGTAAACCACTTCCTAGTGTCCTCAGTGAATGGTCGTGGCGTGTTCCTGTACGGATCAATATGAGCAAAACCAGTCCGCAGATAATAAATATATCAACCGACTGATTGTTACCATAAAGTATTAAGAATGATAATAGGAACACCATGCTTGGCGTAACTTATGTTCACTGGATTATATAGCTTTCATGATTTTTATTATCAGTTCTATATACATATTTTGTGTCGTTTATGGAGCCGGTTTTATGGATTTTTTTTTTGTATTTAGTTAATCTTTTGTTGAATATGAAATTCTAAACTAACTATTTATAAAATGATAAATGATATCTCAACGCTATTATAAAAATAAACCAACCGCAATACTCAGAATCGGGCAGCGTATCAACAAACAATAATTAAAAATTATTAATGACAGGAGCCAAGTGTATCTCGAACAGTTTGTAGCGATATAAATCAGAGCGATGTACCGCCACACTCGGTAGTGTACTCAATTAATTAGCAACATCAATAGAGAACCCGATCACGAACAACTATTATTACGTAAACCTGAAATAATAAGAAGTAACTATAAGATTGTTTCGAAGTTCGGAACTTGGGATTCGCTACAAAATTAGACATAGCTTTACCCAAAAATTTCCAGAAAAAATCGACGAACACTATTCTTTTACACTGATATTTTATATTTTACAGTCATCTCCGGGTACGCTCGTTCCATCATAGATCATGAAATATCCCGACTCCGTCCTCTTGGGACCACGATCTCATCTGGTAGATAGCTCTAGATATCGCTAAAGGTTGTGGTGATCAAAGTCAAAAATTTTCCTCATCAATTTTTTTATTAAAGAATGGACTGAAGTTATTGTTGGTCATAAAGCATTGAAAAATTTCCTACAGTTAATTATAAGTATAATTAACTGTAGGAAATCTAAACAATCTGACTAGATAGTTGTTTTTTTTTTAATAATAATTAAGTAATTTAAGATATGAGAAAGTTATTACTAAAATTTCTGAATATCTGCATTTTTTTATATCTTAATAAGTGTATGTGGGTACTTTGAATTGTAATCTATACTAATATTATAAAGCTAAAGAGTTTGTTTGTTTGAACGCGCTAATCTCAGGGACTACTGGTTGGAATTGGAAAATTCTTTTAGTGTTGGATAGTCCATTTCTTGAGGAAGGCTATAGGCTATGTAACATCACGCTACGACCAACAGGTGCTGAGCAGCGAGGGTGAAACCGCGGGGAACAGCTAGTAAGTGTATATAGGTATGTACCTATATACACTTATCACAATTCAAAGTATTACATACATATGTAATACTTTGAATTGCTACCTACGCTGAGTTTAAGTTTAGAAATGCAAATAGTTCCCAATGATTTTAAATGTACCTACCGCATTGTTGCTTTCTATAACTGAGATGAAAGTAAAGAACGACATTCATTTTCTTTTAGCAAAGGCACCTTTGACACCCTTTGTAGACATCTATTGGTGTGAGATATAGCCAGACATTTAAATATAAGTACTTTTTTTGGACAAAATATTTTTACTTTTCAATAGAGTCCCCCCGCCCACTTGCAATTTTTTCGTTTTCTTGGTAGGCAGAAAAATACTAAGCAGATTTTTTTAAAGACCTGGTAATAACCGACGACCTTTTCCAAAAGCAGGTCGTTTAAAACATACCTACTTTATTAAGTAGACATCTGAAAAAATAACATGTAGGTGGACGCCATATAATGAGTCAGACAAAATATGATTCGACTTGGAATATTAATTCAATGCCATATTGAAATTAAATTAATTAAGTATAAGATTTTAAAAGTATGGAAGTTGCCGTGGAACGAAATTGGATTGATGGTTTGATATTAATTTCGACCTGACAGATTTGCGCATGGTTCTAGAAGAAAATTATATTGAGTTTAATTCTAAGAGCTTTGGTAACATGCCCTGCAGGCTCTAATACTCATTGGTTTTCGTTGTAAATGTCAAGCACATTTGTCAAAACCGCTGTAATAGTTTATGCCGAGCACCAAATACCTGCCACCTGGAACTGCTTTTAGTACATTGGACAATAGTAACAAATATTTAACTACCATCGAGCTGGTATTCTCACGATATGAACCTCTTTCATTATTAGAATGCTGAGACAAATTCACATTCATAATATTTATTGGAATGTGTAGGTACTGTATTTACATTACATTTACATTTTACTAAGTTGATCCTAACGTGTTCTCACTTTGAACATTACTAAACATTAGTTTAGTTTTTTTGGTATATTTGCAAGAAAACATAACCAAAATATAACAAACTGTAAGTATTGGATATAAGAAATAAATTATGAATACATGTATCTAAAGAAAGTTTCTTTTTTGCCATTTTGAAAATTATTAATTTTCATGACCATATCTTTAAGTAGGTAGGCATCCTCCGCCTATTTTAAATTAACGTAAACAATACAATTATCAGCCTTTATCGTCGCTGGTTTCAATAATATAATTTTATATTATAGTTTCAAAACCACAAGTAAATTGCTTAATCAGTTCAGAAGATCTTTAGCAATTTGGTGCACGCCTAAGATCGAAATTATAACGACTAAACCTCAAGCTTAGTTACAATCATTTAGTAGGCTGCGGTTTGCAAATGAAATTGAAACCCCAGAGTTCATTTATAGATAGGTACCTACACATTCCAAAAGTAATTAACCCGATAATGTACTGCTAATTGGAAATAAATACGAATCTATATGAAATGCCTTATATTAGTTATATCGATAGTTGATACTGCGAATACGCTATGTGTAATAATTAGATAAGTAATTATCCACCGCCTCATTTGTCTACCGGTCGCAAGCGCAGCTGCCTAACGCGAAGCACTACTTATTAGGGTTTCAATCTGTACCTAGATCCTTATTCCGTAAGAGTGCTTGATAAATAAAGAGCAGTCTATTCACCTTTCTCAACAAACTAGCCAACTATCCGCGACTTCGCCCGCGTGGTTATTACACTCGCCTCAAGTTATGTCTTTGGTTACAAGTCCGCTCTTTTGGCTCGTGGCGTGATGTTGTATAGCCTAGCCTTCCTCGATAAATAGACTATCCATCACAAAAAGACTTTTCAATTCGTTCTTGAGATTAGAGCGTTAAACCAAACAAACTCTTCAGTTTTATTACATTAAGTATAGATAACTATAGGTAAACAGCATAACTTTTTGGCAGGTGTGAAAATACAAAACAATAAATTAGCACGTTCAGCGAGTTTAGTTACCAGCTACCATATATCAGATGTAATCAGAGCTCGTCTAAGCTGCTCTGATTAACGCGTGTATGTTCTACCGGACAGTAGACGTCGACATCATTAACATATACCTACCACGCCACTCCATTTGTCACTGCCGAGGACGCCGCAACCGGAGTGAATTCGCAATCGCATCATCCTTTTTTAAGTTTATTAGAAGTTGATTTACATATCAGTTACCGGTTTGAGCGCGTAATGTAGTATCACTGATCAATCAGCGTTTGACGTGTCGTGTTATTATCATCTCTCAGTTTCTTCATAAACGGAGGTCTTGTACTGTCGGCGATAGCGGTGGATTCAAGTCATTTTTTATTTTCTCTTACAAGTGGTAGACTTGTAACTTAAACATTAAAATCGGGATATCATGGTGTCAATTAATAGCAGCTATTGTCATTAAGCTACTTTTTTTATTGACGATATTGTATCGTTTTACCAGATTGCGTTTGCGCAGCTTTAACAACCAGAAGGATGCATGAAGCCAAGATTCACGTAAGATAGCTATGTCCAATAATTTCTGTGGGAAAGCACCATCACGTCATAAGCAAGCACCTGTAACTGCACCTGACTGTACTTATGTTTAAATAAAACGCAAAACATGTAATAACAACGTCGCACAGCGGGCACATGCAATCAAACGCTTGTCGCGGCTGTATTAATAGTGTCGCAGGACGCTATCTAAGAGTTGCGACAGACGACCGGAGTCGCGCCGGCCACTTCTCCCAGACCTGTGCACCGTATAATTACTGGTACAAAACTTTCATAACTCCCCGCCAAGCCCGGCCCCGTCAAATAAGAATGAGAGATATTTCAGGCGTTTGTATGCTGTCGCTTAATTACACGGTGCTGTTGTCGCATTAATAGAATTTAATTGTAGTCCCCGGTCCTAAGTCTTAGCGCTCGGAACTTGTTTCAAGTTAAATTAAACTATTATCCGTTCTCCGGGAAGAACGATTATAATCGCCGCGACTGTACAGGTGTAGCGTTCCTGTTTGTTGCGTAACTGAAGGAAGAATCTGCCCCAAAATGTTACAATTGACCTTTTCGAGATTCTAACGTAGGTGTTGTTTGTGGAAATTCGACAAAGCACTTTATTCTTTTTTTATAAGTAGGCTCTCACATGTGAAAATAGATATTTATTTTGACCTTTTCGTACTTACCTGTTTTTCAGTAAAAGGAATTCGGACAACTCCAAATTAATTGATCAACTGACGCACATCACAAATGCAAAGACTCAATTTAATAAAATACAGATAACAGATGTGTATCATAGTAATTCAATAACTCTGTAGGTATACATTTGTATATTAATATGCCAACATTAAAGAATCAATCAATACATTAACTTGCCTGACACATAATAACGAGTACGATATCCTAGGACCAACCGCGCGACGCGTGTGTACTGCCATATAAAAGATGTAGGCTATTGCTTCGGTCTGATTAAATATCGTTATCGCGTGTATCAAAAGCTACTGCACTTACCTACAGATCAAAAACTGCTGAGTTAGAACATCCATCAATGTGAATGAGTGGAAATATTAAAAGGTTTATTTAAGACCTTCGCTACATCAAAAGCTAAGTGGTAAATCTACTCATGAATGGATGTGCAGATAGCTTTACATTGATCTGAGCTCTTAGTAATCGATTTAGTTATCGTATCTATGTTAACATTCCTAACTAGCGCAAAGAAATGAACCCTGATTAAATTAACACAATTTATTTGATTAAGTCATTCGATTTTACGAACTTTTCTCAAATTAGTCAAATGTTTCTTCTCTCTGTCAGTATTACTCCCTAGATGTTTTCATAGCGTGAACTTCAAGCTAACTGTCGAAACCAGCATAGCTTTGAGTGTGATAACAGCAGCACAGCACAAGTAAGTCCGCGCTCGTCCTGGTAATGCAGCACACGAGCTTGTTACGAGCATTGTACGGCGGTGGCGGCGCGGCCCGATGATACATTATTTTTATAACAATAAATCGTTGTAAGTAAAGCACCGCGCTCTGCCCCGGTGGTCTCCGTGGCTCAGCGTCTCAGCAGTCTGCCCGGCTGCCCCTACTCGCCGCACGCTCGCTCATCATGCTCTGCGACTCTGACTTAAGACTTACTCTACACATTTTACAACACGATACCAACCATTAATCTCTTTACGAACATCTGTCCATCCGTTTAATTACATTTTTCATTACGATTATTGAGAAATATCAACAGATTTTACGACTGGGAACGAAAACTGTTTAATTTTTTTTACAACACCCTATCATTACCAGATAACGGATGAAAAGGCGATGGCTTTTCAATACTTAATTTATTAGTTAACGAACGACCAGATACAATCTATTCGTTGCATACATAAAGATAAATGCTATGAGACACGTTATAAGACTGTGGCCACTGCACTGGCCGAAGCTGTGATAGCGATCGTAAAAATTAATAGTCCTTGACACGCGGCGTTCAATTTGCTTTTTAATTAGTAGCGCGGCAGTGATATCGTACGTTACCGGAGATAGTGGAGATAACCGCTATGGGGAATCAATAACGATCTCCACTGATACCTACCTACTGTGTATCTATACTAACTGAATTTTAAATAACGCGATTAACTTTACATTTACATTTTTAAAGTTAAGTGTTAAAATAATACCAATGAATATTTATATCGCTCTATGCATCTGACCCCAGTTCTCTTTTTATTTTATTGAAGTTGGGATACACGTTCGTATTTTCCTCCAAAAACCAGTTGCACCTATCGCTTCTGAGAGACATTCAAAACAGAGAAAACTAATAGGCCAATGCTGCGGAGTTTGTATTGTTCAAAGACTAATCAATTCTGTTTTTCTTAATTGACTTTACGACACATAAACATTTACGATAAAATACTGATGAATACCGTGCCAAGTCGCTCAAAGGATTTCAAGGAGGCTTGAAAATATAAACAGAAGGTTTATCGCTGTAAACAAATTGGTTTAATAGTATCTATTTAGTTATGCGCATATTAACAGTGGGGAGAATTGAATCGCGTTAGTTAATAGCTCACGACATGGGACCGACGTGTACCATATATATTTAGTTTTGTATTAATATCTAAATTCATTTAAATTGGCTTATTACAAAACCTTTCTTCTCACGCCTCCATGTTAGGTGTTGGTTAATAATTTACTATTTATATAGTTGAATACGATTACTGTTCCCATGACTTGTGTAGTGTAATGTAATAAATTTTCAATTTACCAAGTCGGCTTTGTCATCTGCCGTAAGTCCATCGTTTTGTCATATATTATGTCTATGTCATATGAAATGAAAGAACGATTGCAGCAGTTACGAGCTAGGATGTAACTGCAACCGTAGGATTGCGTAAATGCTATGAAATTTAAGTTGAAACCAAGCAATTATTCATCGTATATTATCTTTACAAGATTCTGTGATAACTTTAATATAATTATGTCATGTAAAAGTCAGCTTGGCCTTCTGGAATCTGCCTTTCTTAACAATTCGGCTCTTTGAAATTGTCGTACCGGATTCTTTAAGAATATTAAAAGAAAACGTTTTTGTTTCTAATAATCCTCAAGTTAATGTTTCTTAAATAACTTTAAAATGATTAAAGGTAAAAAAAGAAACTGTCACTTAAACATGACAAATCAATAAATGTTATATTAAAATGTGAAAAGCTCGAAAGGCAAAATTAATTTTAAAAAATGTAATTTGGGCTTTCGAGCTTTTAACTATAATATTCAATTTAGTAAAGAACACCAAAACAAACATATGATTTAAAAGAGAAATTATCAGATCTGCCGTTACGTTCTCTTAATCAAACGTCGGATTTAGTCAATTTAGCTTTAATGATAGTGTTGTGAGCGTTAAGCTCGTTTGATGAATTGTATAGGACTCTAATTTTAAGAAAAATGATTCATGTATGCCTTTGTTACATTTGTGTGTGTAAGCCTCGTATAAGGCATAAGGGGAAACAAACGAGCAACTGTTGCTCAACATTATTTCCTGCAACACATGACGCATCTTTGTTAAGATGCAGATATTTTTCACTAGCATTAAGTTAGATCAGATACATATCTTTGATTATTGCTCCTCTAACGTAGGTAGTAGTGGGATGTTATACAGCAGGGATGGCGAACCAATGGCACGCGTGCCAGTAGTGGCACGCGACAAAATAATTCGGGCACGCCAATATATGACAACTGTATATGTATTTGATCGAAAAGAATTTACAACAGCAAAAATCACACTAACCTTTTATTAAAATAAACATAAAATAGTAAATATTACGATTCTTGTACAAAATAGTTGCAAACAAAGAGTGTTAACAGCTTCTAGTTGTATTTTTCTCCATTCAATGACTAAGCCAAGATTCTTTGATGGCACGTCATAGTCACATTATTATTTTTCTATAAAAAATGGCACTATCACCGATAAAGGTTCGCCATCCCTGTTATACAGGCTATGTTACTTCCTGATAATTCAGCTATCCATTGGTGGAAAAACAGTTAAAACCGTGTAGTTTCGGAGCTTATTCAGTACAAACACACAAAAAATAATAATCCTTTCTCTTTATAAGTATAGATAGTTTATCGGCATCCTAAAACTCCCATCCACACAATTGTTGCTCAACAGACACTCGCCAAACGCTGTAGAAAACATGTTGCTAGCAACACTTCAACACTCTGAGCTGCCAGTTTCATGTATCCCACAACACAAAAACATGTTGCTGAATCAATATTGTGCAACTTTTGTTACCCATCAATACCTGTGAGATTCGAAGGAAATGAGTGATGTCTGTGTGAGTGTATGTTTATACGTGCGTGTGTGGGTCCAAGCTGCGCACGCGCGCACCGCACGGAAGCGCTATCGGTCGTCCATCGACGCGTGATTTACGACACGCCATCTCACTACACACTTTTACGTTTCCATAAAATAAGAAAAGGAAATCGAAAAATCACTGCCTACCGAGTTTTGAAACCCTGTTACTGACTCTTGGTGTAGTGATACTTAGACTACTATACTTGGTGAATCAAGAATTGCTTTTCTTTTGGTACCTCATACTTTGCAAAATCACCAAATTTTATGTTTGTATAATTTCTTAAATTCTAGGGCAGAATTAGTTAACCTTTTTAAAAATATCTTTAAGATTTTTAGCGATCCACAACTTTTTAGATAATATTATTTATAGATATCGTTAACAACATTTACAAAAATGACAAGTTTTAACTATTTTTAACGAGACAAATTAGTCATCGTTTAATTTTCTGCCTATCATTATCGTTTGTTGTTTATTTGGGTAACACCTTACCAACGCATTTCCCTTAGTCAGTTTTATATTTTTAACCACCCGCCGTGTTTCAAAACAATTAACGATTTTAGCCTATACGTAACTGAAACACGCATCACGAGTTAACAATGTTCTTTTTTACGTTCCTCTTTTCTATTTTCGTAAAATTGGACAGTGTTTGTAGCTGACGTCAAACCTACGACTATTAAAATACTTACGGAAAACATACAGAGTAAACAACCTACCACAATATATTATAAATAAATGCAGGCACCACACCGCTAAAAGGAAGAGAAAACTTTATTATTTATCTATAGTACGTCCTGCTACTCGCTGCCATCGAATAATGATATATCCGAGCACAATAAACTAGATTTCGCTATCTACGTTAATGGTAGTGAATCAATTTGTCATTGTTTATCATTCATTATCCACCGAGATAATGATATCCGCTCTGATTTCGCTGTTATAAATCACAATAAGATTAACTCCGGTTAAACTCGAAAATCACCCAGGAAGCATTTTAAAGTAAAATCATAATTCATTAGTCGGTCATTGAGCGTGCGTATGAGCAGACAAGGAGACGGAGCGGCAGCCATTATACGGGATGACGGCGCGCGTGCCGCTCCAGGGCCACCGCCAGTCGCGGGCCCGCCCTGCCCCCCGGGCTACTTCCACGCAGCTGACCCACAGGGTTCCCTACCCAAACTCCAGGGGTCACACTTAAGTGGTAACGCCAAGCCAGCCGTCGCCTTTAAATAGGAAACGACACGTTTATCCAATTAGAAATTCACCATATCTTTGTGATAGTTGAAGAGGAAATTTGAGCAATCAACTTGCAGAGCGCCTCAGCGCAGCGTTCCTATCACAGTTTATTCAATTGAGCTCGTAATGAAGTTATGTGAGCTATGAACAGTATGAAATAAGCGCTCCGCGTCTACACTGACCGAATATTTGTGTGATGATTTGAAAAAAGTTAATGGTTTGAATTCATTACATTCGAACATTATTAAAATTCATATGTTAGGTACAACTGAGTTAGTCACGAATACAATCACCGAAGCCGCAAGAAAACATACCAATTAAACTGGAATAGGTACACGAAAATAATTTAACCAAAATTAAACTCTTGGTATCGCTGTCAAGACTTGCATTTATGGAATCAATTCTCAATTTAACTCTAACCTTTAAGATTAAAAGATATGCAAAAGTAGTGCCGCTGTCCAAAGACTTATAGTCCGGTAATAAGATAAGTATGACCTCAATACGGATTCCAGAACGAACTGGCCAGTGTGAAATATAGCTAGCATTCTAAATAACGTATAATATATAACCAGGCGGAGTGCACAAAAGCGTGAACTGGGAACAAGTTGTTATTACAAGGTGTTGAACCTGGTTTTCTGATTTATTGTTGAATGGTATTAGCAATGATCAATGTTGTTTTGAGGTGTCTCTTTGCTGCAAGCGTTTTATCTACGTTAATTACGAAACATTCTGAGATAAATCTCATTCAGTCAGGAACTAAACGTGACATGGAATCCATTTATTTTGTCGTTTGATCATAAAATTAATGCCAGTAAATTGACTGCGCTCATATCTTAAACGTGAATTGACCCTAAAGGAAAATACTATAGTACAGGTGGCGTCGTTTATTCCATTCATATTGTTTTCATTTAAGTTTATTAGTTTAATCGATACTACGACATTGCGTGTTTTTAGGATGCATTATTTTTGCACTTCAGAGTTGTGTGTGAATAGACCCTCATTGATGTTGTGCTCGATGCGTTAGCACATGCACACATGAACAAGGAAGCGTTGGAGTATATCTCGGCCGTCGTCTAAGTGGTGTTAGAAGGCAGAGCAGGCGAGTGTCGTGTGCCGGGCGCGTGGCCGGTGCGCCCGCTCGCCCCAACGACGCCGATTGATACACCGAGTTAGCCGACCTCACTCACCGGCCACCGCACTGACCTCATTCATAAATCGTCATTTAAACTTATATTCAAAGAGCAAGGGTCCCCCGTCCACTATAGATTCTGCCATATCTTGAATTACGGTGTCTCCTGATGATTTGTACGGTTTAAAAATGGTGGCTGATTTATGGGAGACCAAGAGAACATTTTTTAGAGATAAAGTTATAAAAGATTGTTGTCATTTGTATGGTATTTTATCCAAATAAAGTTTGGTCACACCGAATCTATCTTCTATAAACGTTTATGTCTGTTCTAAATGTAGCCTTACGTGCGGTTAGTAAAATGAACCGCAGAAATCTGGAAGAACAATTCTTCTTAAGAGATGATAAGTACCATCAGGCGTATTAACAGAAGTAGACAATTGTCTGAAGGAATGTGGTTAAATAATGAGGAAATCTAAGTGGACAATAAAAGTGGTGTGTGACGCGTTGTGACAATCGCGTGGCTTAGTGCTCCGTCATGCAGCAACCACTCCAAATTAATATATCCTGGCTCGCGCCGTGATTCCTAATATTATATTTAGACGTGACACGCGCTCGTTTGTATCAATTGCTCCCGTCTGCTTCACTGATATACGGCCGACGCTACTTTAGAACAATGATGGCATAAATTGCGCTATTACGCGCTTTAGCACTGCCCCGCGACCCTGCGCGACTTCTGACTCTCTAATTGACAAATTAGCCTGCACTGATACGCTTGCATGCACAATCGACGATACAATCACAGACAGCCACGTTACTCGTTACCTACGACCAACAAATTGTGCCTGCCTACGCTCAATCACCGCAAAGCCGAACTAATTTAATATAACCACAAGTTGTCAAACTAAATGGGCACACAAACGATTCTCATGTCGGGGACAAGCGATTACAATGCTCATTAATAACTTCTTGTGCGGCGCCGCTAACTTCACTAATACAAATCAGTCTAATGAGTGGATCCCATGAAAGCCTTTTAATTTCCCATTTGGTGCGGCCACCTCTGATATCGACTGACTGTTATTAAGGCGCGTGGCCATGCAAAACGCAGCGGCAGCCGGTTTTAGGGCAGTTTTTAGGAGCCCACTTCTCTATATCAAATAGAAATACCAACTAATAAAAAATACGTTAAATTTCTACACATTCTTGACTCGAAAATGGTAGATTTATTTTTAACTTTTTAGTAACATAATGCTTAATTATAGGGTCATAACGAAACTACAGAAATGAGAAATAATAATTTTTGACATGCATCTCCTCGTAAAGTAAACATTATTTTGATTTGCGACTTTAACTAATAATTAGGCAATTTAATAAAGAACATTATGCTAGTTTTATTTTTTTCAAAACACCTAAATTTGATTTTATATAGATTTTACTTTAAAATCTGAGCGTATTTCCTACGTATCTCGTGCGCCGCGTTAGTGTGCCGACAAAGGAACGAATGCTCAAGGTTATTTGGTCAGGGTAGCGCCTTAATATAGGGCCAGAGCCGGTCGCCGGTGGCGGGCATGGCGGCGCTCCCGACAACCTCGATTACGTGCAGCCGTACGGAGGTATCGCAGACGCTCTCTGCGACTTATCTCTCACTATTAATTACGCTCAGATATTCACCGGACAAGTTTTAATGCAACTGCTTCATTTGTTGCACTAAGAGTGCCATATCGGAGACGTTATACGAGCGATAACTTTGTAGAGCTGCGGCCGTGGAGCGCGGGGCGCGACCAGCGCGACGTCGCGGTTTGACAAGTAATTTATAACCTATCAAGTTATTCGTGTAGATGACTGATAGCTCCGGAGCTGGCGTAAAATGCGGTCTTTACACTTAGCACAGATAGTCATCTAGGTTTAAATCAGTTATTTTGTAAGAGCTGGTGCACAGTGGCGGCTCGGCGGTACCCGGCTGATGCAATTACTGTTTCTATTCATAAAAGAATTGGAATCAGATCAGGCGCAGCCGCGGGCTGTACCAGCAAGTGGTTAATAACACCCCACTAAGAATATTGACTGCTGTTGCAAATTGAACTAAACTAGTATCGTGCTCTGTTTAAATCGCTATTTATTTCATATTATTTATCGTTGTCCGATAGATACGTACACTTAATGTAAGGCTTTCAATGCCGTGATGTAAAGCATCGTAAAAATATGCGTAATTTACAAAGATGGGCCTAGTGTTTTATTTTGTTGGAAGATGGACATGCTGACCGTTATGTCTGCCATCATAATTCACGTAAATCATATTCAGCCGGTAAACCAGTCCGGTATAAAGAAAATATCCGTTTGAGACGGCGGCCTGATAACTGCCACTTCACAAGCGAGTTAAGTTATATAGTGCTATAGTTATTTCTACATTTATAGACTACATATTTTATCAAAACCAGAGAGATCGTTATTATTAACTTTACATATAACAAATAGCAAGACTTCTTATATGACCCAACAACTATGTTCAAACTCCGAAATAATATCTCAGCTATGATTTATTGTTTAACATCAAGATAATATTTTAAGCCGGCAATAAACAAAACATGAAACCGGCTAAAGTAGGTGACTTAATTATTCCGTCATTCAGGAGAATTAAAATCAAATTGAATCGAATTTATTGACAGTTAAGATAATATGTATTATTATGTCCATTGCGTTGTTCGGTACTCGAATTATCGTTGACCTGGAATTTGAAAACAGAAACTAAATCAAAATTACATTACCTACTCAAATCAAAATCCAAGTTGATGTATATTCCACGAGCTCGACATTCAGAATACAAATAAAATACGATACAGTTGGCACTTCACAGGCCCAGCACCACTGAGATATTTCATGAAGGACGCGATGAAAAAGTAGAAACATTGGTTGAAACTTGTGGCTCCATTAGTTATTCCGTCACAGAGATGATATCGCAGCATTAAGTGCTGGATGGTCAGCAGTGGCCAGGTGTCACTTATCTGTGCAGTGACGGACGCGCTGTTGAAACTAGAGAAGAAATGAGGAATCTCTCGGACGCGCGTCGGTTGCCATAACTCAGCAAGATAACTCGCTGTCCGGTAAAACTGTTAACGACAAATAACGCAGATAACGTAACGGGCGCCTAAACGACCCTATCTACCGTTTCGATAATATTTAATAATTATTTACATATATTTATCAGATGGATAGAACGCGTGCGACGGCCAACGACATCTCGTCGCCGCGGACCGCGATACTTCTCAAAGTGATTTATTTTGGCATTCGGTTACGACAACTACAAAATTGATATGGAAATTATGAAATATGCTAATAAAATACATATCGTAGTAGTGAAATACAAGAACTATAAACCAATCAAAAACCTAATGAATTTGGTTTGTTTGCATAGATTATTGATATAGCTAGGGGAAACTGTTGATTTTTAACAGCTGGGTATTAGTGAGTTGGCGAATTGAATTGAACTAAGTAAGCAAACATCCATTACGCTAAAGATATTTTGGTAGAAATCATACATACAATTGTCTGGTTTCTTAATGTTGGGCTAGTCTCCGAAACCATAATTCCCGGTATCTCCGTTGTACGTCATCGTCATAACTGAGAGGAAATCCGTGAAACGTGTCTTCCAATTCCATACTTATAGAATAGCGTAGGTGAAGTTATTCTTTGACAAACGGAAAAATACCGACCAAAACAATATTTTTCCGGTATAAATTGACTTCTTTCAAATATAAATACTCGTAGTATAACATAATAGTAATAGGTACCAGCTTATTATTGTCCCACAATTGGGCAAAGGCCTCTTCTCACACAAAGAAGGCACGAGCATTGTTTACCACGCTTGCTCAAGGCGGATTAGCGATTTCAGACTTATAAGTCCAGTTCTTCTTCCTGTGATCAACCTCAATATATAAAACATGCCAGATGCAAACAAAAGCAACTTTCTGTACAACTAACTTAGTACATAGATGTAGATTTCATTTACAACTGTAATCGTTGTAACATAGAACGATAACGTTCTCTTGAAATGCTTTGTGAATGTGATATGATCAACGTATTTAGTAGGTAAATAGAAAGGCAGAGGCAACGTTCGTATATGTACGTGTATACCTTCATAATCCCTACTACTAAAGCAACGAATTGATCAGTATTTTAAGGTATCAGTGTAGTGTTTCAGACTGATATTAGATAGTATTGTAAAAGCATAGAAACATCCGGCTTTGCCAGCAACCAAGGCGGTATCTTATTTCATTAGTGACGTACCATACTTAACTTAATAAGTATCAAAACATTAATGATTAAGGCAAACACGCTCCGATCGCGACGTCGTAATTTCTCAGTGCATAATAATATTGTACTTTGAATCTCTGGCTAATTAATAAAATGCTATCAGTACAAATACACGAACATCCCACTAGTTCTTTATTATTTTAATCTTTGGTTAACGTGTTCTTAGACTGTCGTTGGATATGGATGTATGTTTGATAAATACATACATTGAATGTAATCAAAAAGATATCAAGAATAATTTATCAGCTAATACAAAGTTTTTCATCATAATTTACTTTATTATTCTTTCGATATAACTTGTTGACTCTTACATGTTTCGTCAACAACAAAGGCCGATGAAAATGTACTGCTAGACGTAAAACTCTTCATGTAAGTAGAGAGTTATAAGTTATAAAATCCAAAAAAAAAACCTTTTGTTACTAAAAAAAAAAACAGAAATGTTGAGTCCTTCTATTTACCTGAGTTATCCAAAGAACTGGCCCTTAACAACTAGAATGGTTGTCACAAAAATTAGGCAATATGAAACTCAATACCCCGTTTATGATTGACCTTATCAAGACACGACGGTCCCTATTCCTCTACCTTATTACATCGAGGCCACTTAATAGCCGTGCTTTCTAATTCGTAATAATATATTTTATAATTTATAGAGAACGACATTTTTGATCCGACATAAAGTTTAGGAATGTATCGTAATATTTATTAGTGTCGATATTTGTAATGACACTTATGGTGTTATGTATTAATCTATTATACTTTTGCGTATAAGTTACGACCTTTTTCTGATTGGTAGGTTAAAGTTGAAATCAATGGCTGTAACATATTTATAGCCATGATTGACATCGTTTGATGGCACTGCGGGTAAAATTAGCTTGCTTGGATATAAATAAATCAATGTTACTTGATGCGGAAATGAGGATATGTTATTATCAAGTACGCTAATAATAATTGTATGTTTGTATGTTATTATTAGATACTGCCCCGTTTGTCTCGTGGTCGCAAGTGCAACTGCTGTGCATGGGGTCCCGGGTTCGATTCCCAGGTCGAGCAAAAAGTGTTATTGGGTTTTTCTATGAAATTCTCAGTAGCAGCTCGGAGTTTGGATTTGTTACCGGTTAATGGCAATAGGCTCGCCCCCTATTACATGGGACCTAAATATACCGGCGAACTGTGGGTGTACATTGGTACACCTCTGCCTAACCCTTCGGGGAAAACAGGCGTGATGGTTTTTTTTTTTTTTTTTAATTATTAGATACAAACATACAATTATCATTAGCGTAGTCGATATGATATGTCTGTGTCTTCTTTCAATTCGCTCGCGAATGTGGTTCTGCCGAAGCGAAAGTTTGCAGAATGCCATCACTGCTCCTTGTGAAGGGAAGTGAAGAACGTCAAGGTGTCAATGGTTCAATAATGACTGATAGACTTCTTCACAGGACCCGGACATCTTCACTCATCTAACGAAGTTCCACTCGCAAAAGTGACTTCAACTATAAAACATATAATCTAAGCTTTACATAATAGACGTACAATATACATAAATAGGTAAATACATAGATAGGTATAATTATGAGTAGGTAATCCACAATTTATATGGCGCGTCCGTCATAAGTTCTAATCATGACCTTTTTAATTTTTCCAGCTCCGGGTAGGCAGGTTGATCATGGCGATTTTCTTAGTAAACCCATATACATATAGAAAAGTTATTTCCACAATTTTATCCATGTCTAGTAAAACCTAGTAGTAATCATGCAATTATTCACGTTAGGAATCTAAATGCACCTATCTCAATTACGAATAAAATTTATGATTAACAGCCATGTCATTTCATACAACTACATAATGGAATATATGTAGTAATATTATAGAGGAAATAATAGTATTCTTGCAATAAGATCAAGCACCGCATGTTTCTAAATAAAAGCATGTTTGAATAGAAAATATAAATCGGTTGTTATGTACAACACTTAAATGCGGAAGGCATAAAAAGACGAGGCGAAAAGAAAAGAAGACTAGAAATTTTAAAAAAGCAAACTTTTGAATTGGTTGAATGAAATGGCTGTTTGAGATGCAATAATGTACACTTGCGTCATATTCATAGATGAATAACCACGTTAGACTGCAATTAGTTTTTTATAAACTACCTAAGATTCCTATAAATACTTCTAAATATTATGTATTGTGATTAAATTATTAGACCAATCTATTACGGTTACCATTCTAGTTGCCGACCTGATAAGCACAAAAAAGAAACACTTGAAACATCATAATACTGATAATTACTATGTCAGTAATTTTATATATTATATTTTAATGACAACAAACCATAATAAACCAGCATTACTACATTTGTCACCTGTTCAGATGATCTTGATACTCGCACCAAAGAATAGTATTAAGGTATTGCTACACGCACAAAGAGTCAAATACTTATAGGAAAAAACTTTGATAGCTTCAAAAACTTGTTGTTTTGTATTGCCACCGACTTCCAAAGCAAAGTTATTTTTCACTTTTCAGCCATTGAAGGCGGTTGTCATTTTAAAAGTTTTTTTGTTTTTTCGCTTTTCAGTATCAATTTCCTGTCATCCAAATCCATGAAGGAACGGTATTATTACGTAAATTAACAAGGCAACATGTAAAAGTCACAAGAAAGCGGAAGATGAATTTCAATAAAATTCATATAGGACCACCCCTAAAGTATGACTATCAAACAAAAACAGAATCATCAAAATCAATTCATAATTTCCAGAATGATCGTGTGACAAACATGCAGTCAAATTGAGAACCTCCTCCCTTTTTGAAGTCAATTAAATAGAGCCTTATAACCAGTCACGATCCAGTAGCAATTATAAATAAAGAAGTAAATTATATCACAGTGTGATCACGTCACCTCATTAGCTGTAAAACCAGCATAACATAAATAAAAACGTCGCTGCAATACCAAAGGAAACGTCACTAAGATATTGAGTGCTTATTAGTCCAAGATCGGCGTTCACATCTCAATCAAGGCTCGTTAAAGGAGGACACTACAAATTACATTCCACTTGGCCAATTAATTTATGTTTTATAGAGTGACGGTATCGAGACATGGCATGCGATCTGGACGGTCGCTGTATCGATATCAATCGCTTGACATGTGTATTACGTGTATGATGGCGGGTGACACACGGCCGGCGCAGGCGCACCTCTAGGCGCAGGCGCCGCGGTTTGAATGAACTGAGACAGTACGCGTACAAGTATTGAATTATTTTAATTTGTATTATTTTTTTAATATTATTGGAATATGAGTTCGTAGATTACTTATTTTTGAAAATTGTTGTATCTAGTACTACGAATAATAATTAATGCCGTTCTTTGCTCTTCCTGTTCCACTTTCTTCATGGGTCTTAAGTTGAATGCGAATTAGATTTCCTTGATCGGATACCGATAACTTTTAAGTACCTAGAGTCAACATTAAGCTTGCTAAAAAGTAAGGTGTGTGGATGTGGAGGTTTCAGTTCTGTAACCTTAACTCAAATTATAGTGGATGTCTTTATTTATTTAGGATCTTGAACAAAAGATATACAAAAACCATGACATAAAAACAATATAATATTATGTTTTATATAAATATAACAAAGGAATAATTATATACATTGTAGGTATGTATTTTCATTTCTTGGTTAACCAACCAAGACCAAAACCAATGTTAAAACCAACCGGTTTTAAAGTAAAATTTGGTTATAAATTATGATATGATACCTAAGTGCAATGACCACTTTACTGATTTCTGGTAAACAAATAATAAGTTTGTATATTTATAATGTTACATACGTATAGGTAGGTAAAATCGCAAAATACACTAAAAACTGACGAAGGGTGGTACAACCAGTAAAATAACTTTCAAAACACATTTATGCAAATGAAAATAACAGTAAAGGTTGTTTTAGTGATATTTTCCTTTAATCTCGACATAAGTATTGAATGTTCATACACCTGTTATTTGTTATTAAGGTGTTCTCACATTACTCCGTACTTTTCCGCCTGGTAACACATTGATGTCAATGATCCCGACGAATCAAGAAATCAATTTTAACACGACCCCTTCTTTTATTGCAAATTATACTTTAAACAACGAACTACTTACATACTTATAATTAGGAATATAGGTATCCAGTTTTGGTTGATTTTACTCCTTTTTGTAACAGTCATGTCAAACATTTATTTATTCACCCAGGTAACAACATTTAAAAAAGAACAAACATTTAATTTCAGTATAATCCTATATCAATGACGCGAATCGTACATTGTGCGACAACTATCGTAGCAGAACGCTTGCAAGTTATCTGTGCAAACGCAAAACTCGTCTGACGGCGATACTACGAACTCTTAGCCTCACACGAATTTCGCTTTCCAACATTCAACCCTCATTTCACTACGAAAGCTTAATGCATAAAAGGATTATCCAAGTGACAACGAGGTGAGTGTGGTGCCAATGGTACCACCTCCGACGACGGCCCTAGCGGTCACCACTCAGCCCGCTCTCACTTAATGTCATAAATAACTTTGTCAATCTGCTAACTTAATAGCATAATTTATCCGTCGCAGGACAACATAACGAGCAATGCCGATAATAAACCAGAAAAGCCATGAGGTGATAATAGCTGTCCGTAAATAATGATTCCTGATTGCTGGTCCACACCTCATCGGGCAGGTCGCCGGTCGCCGGGACTTAATACCGTTGTGTATGTATCGGTAGTTACGCGATTTCGATAATGTTACACGGTTGAAATATTGCGATATCTCCGTACTATCTGTAGAACAAGAAGTGACCTCTACTACTAGCATGTGTTTGGCTCAGTAGAATGCAATCGGAGTCTAATTAACGCAGGCACTCGGACACGGCCAGCATCGAGGATGTACCGATTAGACCGGCTCGCCCATTAAGGAGAAACAATCACATCTCAAACAAGGAATAAGCAAGATTACTTCTCCACACACAACTACCGCTGACTCACATGATACTCCATTATCTTCGACCTTTATTTAGTTTATGCATAGTATATCGCTATTTCTTGCAACGCGTAAAATACTTGTGAGACTAATGTTCGTCACTGACAAAGTCAATGCAAATATCAGAAATCCATATTTGTAAACAAAACCTTTTTTAAGACTTAAAGTTCTGTTTGAGTACTTACGAATCATGTATCTAGTAGAAGAGCAAGAGGTAAACAAGCTCGCGAGTCCGTTATTCAGGTGTATCGGCGTGTCAGATTGAATACAGGTGTGTGTCGCGGCGCAGGCGCAGCGGCGGCGGCGGTAGCAGCCACGCGGCGACGTCGGCCTCACTACACGGCTGCTGTGTCGATGTGTTGCCCGATAGCCCCCGCTCCAAGCACCGGACCATTTATTCATGGTGCAATAAATTCAAATTACCGGATTAACAATAGTACGGATACCATCTCCCGATCCGATATTTGCCTACCGATACTAAAGACATACGCTACCTTTTGCTCCCGACGTTATAAACATCTATGCACTTCAGCAATTAGTTATAATTGGTAAATAAGCAAAATTCTACGATAATGCACCTGTACAATATAAAATAGTGGAAATTCTTTAGTTTAACAGCGGGCAGTTAAATTCTAACGACGTGGATGGAGTAATAATCTAGATACCACTTATAATAGAGTTGTAAATTAAACACTCGCTCGTATAAAACGACCAATGTGAAGTGGTTCTAATTTTAATAAGCACGATTTACACAAAAACATTGCTATCAATAAACGTCGGCGGTAAGAGCTTGTCGTAAGCACATGAGTCTCGGAGCGCTCGAGGTGGATATAGCGCAATGAAATCCTACACCGCGACGAATCGAACGCTGTCCTGTCGCGTTTGAAATTTCTGCAATATTTCGCCCTTTTCACGCAGATATACTCGGCCCGTGTCTAAACCGCCGGACATGAAACACAATATCGCCGAGTGAACTCCATAATTTATACACACCGCACAGCACCAACGTTGTGCAGATTATTACAATACGTGTTACATTAAATTATCCCGCGCACACATCTGATACTATCAATAATTACTGCATTATCTGGATAGTAGTGCTCAATGCATGAGAATGGAGGTACCGTTTTGGGAACGTATTATCTCGAGAGCGCATTCCTTAGGCTAGTCGTGTCACGGCTGTTTACCTAAATAGATTTAAATTAATGCATGCGATTAGCGCGCTCCGCTCACTGCGCCGGCGCATCTGCGCACATCAGGAGCACCAGAAAGCTGGAACTGGTTTGATGTGATGCTACGTTTTAATTGGAGTCGCTGGACAGCGATTGACGTGACTCCCATAAACAGCGTTCTAAACGTGACCAATAAATACGAACAAAACTACTCTGTAACGTTATATTAGCAATTTTATTGTAGTGCTTAGCAAGTTGCAACGTTTACAGTTCAACGGTTACATTGTTAAAAGGCAAGCTAACTTCCAGATAGTTGATCGGACATTTACATGTTGAAACGACATATTTACTGAGGTTCTATGGCCATTTAACTTTAAATAATAACCACATCTCAAATAACACCGTTGATTGAAGGCAAGATTTATAAATAAATAGACGAATATAATTATTATGGATGAAACACCAGAAATTGTGAAAACACGTTGCGTTAATAGTCACGTAGCGTTTAAACGCCGCGTTGTAACCGTTTGTCTGGCGCGGAGCCGCGAGTCGGGCTACAGAGCTAATCAATCTAGCGGACATGGTCGCATTGTGTTGCGACTTGCGACAGGCGGGCGACACTCCTACCCGCTGCAGCCATCCATCAACTAACGTCCACTGCGCGCGATATACTCACAACACCCAACCAAGATTCACCTCGCAGCACTCCCATACAATCTAACCAGATTAAATCATTATTAGGCATTGAAAACCGCGAAATAAACTATACTTGCCCACTTCATAAATTAATATCTATAATTTATTACAAAATTATGGGGAATGATACATCTCAATTTTAAAGACACCACACCGCATTACTTGTGAGAAATGTATATTTTGTTGATCAAGAACAAATTAAAGTATCATATTTTATTGCTGCCAACACAGCTATTATAACAGCTCATTAATAACAAGTAGACGAGAATATAATAAAGTAGCTGTCTCCACATAACAGATATTTAAGATTACCCATATACCTACCTAGCATAGATGAAATAACATTAAATACATTTAGTACAGACAAGACAATTTAGTGAGCCTATCCAACTCTAAAACATTGTTGCAATCAAAGTTACGACGTGATTATTACCTAAAAATACTCAAACAACCACAACACTTGGCTTTGTTCCAACATCAAGTAGTAGTTCTGTATACAACGTGATTGTCTTCACGTGTTTCACCGACTCACTCGCCTGATATTTGTCCTCTTGTTTATTGGTACAAATGTACAAATAATTTGTCCAGCGCGACATAGTAAACACATTTTTGAAACAGGTGCCAATGTTGAATTTAGTTAAATGAAAAATTAACACGTATTTCCTTGCCAGAACGTCATGTGCAGTGGATACATTTACAAACACAACCAACCATAAATGAAATTATCAAATGACATTAGGATTAATTTAGACCTCAGCGATAATCGGGAATGACATGCAATAAATTATTGTCCAACTCGAAATCCAATTTTCTATTAACGACTGTGTCATAAAACACTAATTTTAATCAAAACTTTTTATTGTTTCTATAATTTATTCAACGTAAGTATTTTTCTCACCACTCTAAATTGGTGGCCTGTTGGCGCATCCTAATAACCAAATTACTAAATACCAAAAGTCACCGCCCACTCCTTACTTAAAAAGGTCAAGAAAGAACATTTCTCATAAAGGCAGACATTAGGCTTTCAATGAAATTTCCATGTACCACCTACATTTCTTGGATAAAGTAAATTATCACGGTGAGACTATACACAACTGAAAATTAGATAAGTACTCCAATACTTTCTTGCAAAATGATCTGGTAAGCAGATAAGATTTTCTTGGTAGGATTGTAGATCTACAGAAAAATTATTTTGGATTTTCATGATACTGGTGATAAACTTGGCAAACGATGATCAAAGTTAAAGTTCGGTGGATAATAGTTATGCCTTTTAAGTACTTAAATTTTTGGCAGCAAGGATTGAGTAAACTGGCCAAACCGGCCAAACAAAGACACAGCATCATGCCGTGACAAAACAGATCACAAACCCTTAATAAAACGCGCCACGACGTGTCACTGCAGTGCGTGACAGCCTCGCATAAAATAACTATCCCGCTAATTATGTTTAATGACGAAGCCTAACCGTGGGTGGGTGTTGAAATATAAGATGACCACGACTGTCCACGTAAACCTTTACTATATTTGTTAATTGTACCTTTTGCCCATTTACGTTGTTAAGTGATGGGTGTTTATCATTGGTCATTCTATTAGCGACGTGCTTGGCACTGTTGACGTCAAGCTTAATAATAGATACACATAATTAGTAAACTATCCAAAATTATCCTTATTTGATTTGTGGATTCTTATTTAGGAAATATGATATCTGTAAACAAGATACTTCACTGGCTTTGTCTAGATATAGAGATCAAGCTAATGAAATATTTTAATGCGTATTAGAGTTCATCCGTTTTTTTTAAATCAACAAGTAAAAGTTTTTCTCAAATCTTTCTGATTTTCGGTGTTTGTTGTTGTGGAAAAATATTTAAATATTGCACCTATGAATGTAACTAATACTGCCATCGTCGCCTCTATCTACCACGAGATCGTTTACCACGCAGAACTCAATGAAACAATAATTGATGACGACCATATTTGCTGATTTCTCTTGATAACTTCTACGAATAAACTTAATAGTGTGGAAGTAACTGTAGTTTGCATGCTGCACGCGTGTTTTTACGTGACGTCGGGTACAGCCGGTGGTCGATGCTGCGAGCGATTTATGCACCGGCCACGATAATGGCCGTATTAATGGAAATTGACACCGTGCCCGGCTCTCGTGGACTCGTGGGAGACCGCACCATCGCCGCTTAAGGAAATATAATATTAACGCACCAATCATGATATAATAATCTCGTCCTCACACGTTGAAACGACCTGTCTTTGCGCCCATCACTACCTTAAGTGACAATAATAATTAATTCGTCGTCGACGGCATCGGCTTTCGATTACCGCCCTTTTATATTCTCAAAGTTGGTTCCATCATAATTTTTTACTGCGTTCATAAATGTATACCGGGGCTCTATTACAATGTTTAAAAAAAGGAAAATAACATGAAAGGTTTTTAAAAAAATGCATCTAAACCAAAATGAACCTAAAACGTTTTTTGGAAAATACTTAGATCATAGAAAGACAATCTATGTTTGGTCGCCTAACCACTTGAAGCGACGTGCTCACAGGAAATGGTGCTACAGACGGGAGACGGATCCCTGATAAATACATATAGTAGGTGATGCTGAATCTGACGATGGAAGCTGAGAAAACGAAGCCAATTATACATATGTAGGTGTTGCAGCAGAATATAATAATGTGCAGGAAACTTTTATAGGTCCTTGTTTCGTGTTTGCTTCACGTGATCTCGTTTCGTTGGTAACACATAACTTACTACCTATGCTAGCCATGCCTGTTGTTATTTCTATTATGGGGATCATTACAGCGGTATGAGTTACGGCACCGTCTACGGACGAATAGCCCGACTGTCTCCCTTGCATTATTTATTGGCATATAATGGCTTCTAATGGGAGGCTATTGAATCTGCCACCTGCATAATGTTTTATTTTTCGCGGTGTACGCAGGGCGGATCTCGGCCCTCGTCTCGACTCAACGCATGTGAATATTCATAACACAAGGAACGTTTCGTCCGGTGATTTAATTGATACCCAGCCTGCATCGCATACAACTGCACCGATGGACAAAACGTAATTGCTCGTTAAGCCTCGATTCTCGATTGTTTCTTGATCATTAAAATAAAAAATAATAAGCGCTCTATAGGTACCGGTGGATTAAAATTTAAAAGATGTACCTGACGATCGATTCATACACGCATATATTATTTTCTTTATTTCGTATTAAACTTTAGAATTGAATAAACAATGTTAGTAACATTCTTTGTAGGTAGGTAGGTTGGTATATGAAACACAGCTGATGATGATATCGTCAGACGTGAGCAACAAATAAGTACATATTCGAATTTATTTAGACCTTTCGTCGATAACACGCAGTATTCAGGTTCTTTTATTTGCAAAACACGACGGACGCAAGTGCAATTTATTGATACGGTGTTCGATAACCAGTAGGTGCGTCCCACGCGGCGGCGCGGGCGCAGCGGCCGCAGAACACAATGATCGCGAGCGCGCCCAACAACATTTACAAGTATTGCGCCCTTCGGAAGGAAATAGTGAAGCGGGCCCATGCTAAATACACTCCATAAATATGGACGGTTATGGTGTCGTAAAAACAAAGTCAAGCTGCGCGAACAGCCTCCGAGGCTATAAAGAACAAGCGTCATCGCACCTCAACATACTTAAACGAATTCATTTATTACGTATGAATATTCTTGGCCAGTGCCACACTGCATTATGTATAATTATTCTATAAGATTTTATGATAATAAATATGATTATGTATAACTACGTTAACTGCAATCTACCTAACAACTAAAGATTACTTCCAAAACTGTGCCAGTGAACTCCTAAATTTAAAACACGGTAATCGCATTAATATAAATATTTTATAATAAAATTTTATGTTTAATAAATATTGAAGTAGGCACATTTACCTCTCTACAAACAATCAAACACAACAAAAAAAAATATTTCGTTGATCACGGATATATAAAATGATTTCTTCTATTATTATATACTTAATCGTTCCTTAACACACAGAATATAATTAAATGGCTAAATCCAAATCAATATCAGCGATTATAAATTATTCAAGTTATTTACTAATTTAAATACAATATTTCACAAAAACAAACAGCAATAAGCTATCTATAATCATTTTACATATTATTAGTTTAGAAAAGTAATCAAACTGTGGGAACATTTGTATTTAAAAGTTTATAGACTTGAAGACGAAAGAATATATTCATTTCATGTCCATAATAAAATTATAAGTTATTATGTAAGTTTTTATTTAATTCTCTTTATTAAAACTGAATAAATTGTACTTGTATTAGTTTTAAGACTATCAGTTTTGAATTGGTAATAGGAAAAATGTATGGGCCCCATAACGTCACCCAGGGAATGTTTATAAGTGCCATCACCTACGGAGAGGCGACACATTCAGTGACACCTCAAATAACATTAGCATTTTAGTTTAGAGTGCTGAGCCACATAATAACACCAGTGGAAGAACTGGTAATAGTCGCTGAGGCGATATTATGGAACCACTCGTGGAACGTGGAAATATGATGTCGTACACAGCGAAGGCTTTCCATGTTTGCATGATATTTAATATAGCGACACATACTGGAGTGAGATTATCAATCATTGTAGTGGCAAAGCTTCCTTAACCAACCCATTTTTGCGTGCTTACATTACTTTGACTAGCCTGAAAAATAAACAAACTTTGGATCCAAGTTGATCGAAGCAAGGAAAACTGATGATGTGAAATCAATAGACGATTCCAGTCTGAAGTGCTAATGTCGTGGCGCTCCTCAAACAATGGGACACCTGTTATCGTGCCTTGCGTTCCTGACTGCACGCTTCAACAAATGATGGACTTTTCTGATGGCGTCAAACTCATACCTATATTCTAAGCCAACATCGAAACGCCAAGTAAAATCATTGGTGTCACTATGATTAGTCATTGTTTTTTCAAACTGTTTGTAGCAATTTACACCGAAAAAACGGTCATGTTTCCGCTGACGAGAACAGATCATAATAGATATTAATTTGTAAAACAACATAATGTACCTGAGATAACAGCAGTTTGCTTTCACCATTTCAAGATTTTCTCACGGTTATCACGATTATTATTGCAGGGTGTGCTAAATGAATGAATTTCTAGCATCCTGACTGAGGTAGGTACTGCCAAAATGTTCAATGAACAAACATCGCATTTTTTTATGAATATTAATGTCAGGAGATCTTTTGTTTATTCTTTCACAATGTTAGGTTTCTCACGTACGGCAAGCAACACAAACACACGAGAATTAGCATAGAGTCACTTCCGAATACATTCATCATTTACTTCCAATTATTCTACAGCGATACTACAACAGCAATAACATAGATTATTTTCAGGTTGAATGGGCAACCCTGTAAGTAAGTAATGGGCAGTGGTGAGAGCGGCATTGCGTCTCCTCCGGCGCAATTATAACGCGCCCGCGGGCGAGGGTTTGTTACGCGGGGACGGCGCCAACGCACCGTACGAGCCTGACCTATGACTTCAACGTAGTGTACGTACCCACAGTGCAATTCTTATGATGATAACTGCTATAAACAGAAACTGTTCGTGTTATTTGCCTAGGTTTTAGTGCGCACTAAATTCACATGTAGACCACTGCCGTATAGTGTGCGATGATGAGATTAGAACTCTAGTAATGAAAGCTTTTTCAGTATTTTGATGAAAATTGCATACTATTATAACTTCTTATTGTTTTGGTTGCCGCACAGTCATTTTTAATAAAATTTATATAAATGCGTATAAGATATAGATAACACCAAATTAATAGTCCTTAAAAACTGATCTAATCACAATAAAGCCTATCATATTTTAGTCGTATTAAAATCACACCTACATCGAGCATTGTAAATGAATATTACTAAAGTGTAAGTCGCTTAATGCTCTCCCATCTACGGTAGGAAGCGACTTTTAATTATAATTTATCGTTTGAGAAGCTTTCTGTTTATAAAAGTCGATGTGACTATTATAAAATGTTATTACATAACGTTAAATTATTTCCATCAAGGTGATGTCCACAAATTCCTATTTGATAATAATTCCAGAACGTGTATTAAATTAGTTAAATTAAAACTTGTCGATAAATGAAAGAAGCGTTCCGTTGATGGGTTGTTAACCAGCCGTCGTTATTACATCATAAACTCCAATTTCGGACTAATTGAAAAAGGAAAAGCGGAACCCAGTCACAAATTACCGACACTATATCAAGTGTTAAACGGCACTTATCGACGCCGAAACGGCGAGAGATCATTGACGATGAAAAATACACAATTTGAGGCAATAAATCAATGTCAACAACTCACGCACGCTTCAGTAGCGCTCCTCTCAATGTTTTATTTTATTATTTATTACTCGTAACGTAATTTCTGTAAGAGGAAGCGTTTAATTACACGCCGATTACCCGGTTAAACTCGGCTTGGATATCTGCCTAACTAATTTCAGTGAATTGCCCCACAAAATGTTCAAACTGATGGAGCACCTTGACTCACAAATTAGAAAGTTTGAATAAATATTTGTTACAGCTACTTCAATAGTTTAATTAAAGCGTCCGAACACACGGTGTTGTTTGGTCGCCGTGGAGCCGGCCGGACGACGCGCCGCACGCGTCCCCTCGCTATTTGTATTCAATACGAATACTCTAATACGGTGCGCGATCTATCGACAGCGGGGCAATTTATCTTACCCAAGAATCGAACCCCAACCTTGCATTGCAAGTGCCGCACTGTATTTCCTGTTGCCTTGCATGACACCAAATTGCTTCTACAAACGGTAGGGAATGTAGATTGTTCTATTATTGTTTTGTTCCAAGGATTTGCACTGCATGTGTTTGTACCGAGAATGGATGAACTGAGCGCATACCCTTTAATAGGTGCAAAAAGGAATTATATTAACGACACTGTCCTGATTCCACTCTGCATTTATATTTTTATTAGAATCTAAAGTCTCTCTGCGTTCTGAATAATTAATGTTAATTTATAGCAGATTTCACTGCGTCCTGCACTTTTGATCTTTCAAATGACTAACATCCTCTGAAATTGGAAACTTGAATCTATTAAACGAGGTTGCACCGAAACAGACAAGTCGACTATACCAATTTCGAGATCTCCATAAATAAAGCTTGCAAAACAATTTTAAAAGGAGGTGCTTTAAGAATACCTAGTCTTACAAAGTATTGGAGATAGAGGAAGGAAATATATTGAATAGGTCATCCTAGTAAAGAGGTCGGAAATATGATACAACGAAGGTCAGAGTAGTTGCTACGAGGTCAACATCAGGTCGGGCCAAAAGATAACGGCAGTTGTCAATACTTATTAAAACGTAAGCACTCTACCACCTATGTAATCACACATACCATCACGCCTGTATTCCCCGAAGGGTTAGGCAGAGGTGTACCAATGTACACCCACAGTTCGCCGGTATGTTTAAGTCCCATGTAATAGGAGGCAAGCCTATTACCCATGTAATCGTTTACCTATTCACAATTTTAATATGTACATATTTTGAAAGTCCTAAATACATACGATGTTGTTATGAAGAATTAATACAAAAGATATACATGGACATTTATCTCTAAAAAAATATGACTTTAAGAGCAAGCCACCAAGTTATTCATAAACAAACAGAAAATAAACATTAAATTACATACAGTACTTTCGCGTCACGTGAAAATACCAGTAGCTAGCTACTTAATATTTGTTAAGAGAACAATATCACTTATCTCCATGGAGGTACTGTTTAAAAAATCCTTCGTATTTATAAACACGGAATAAAATGGTCACGGCTGTAGAAAACCTTATAAATCACAGTTACCACTGCTATATAAAACTTGAAGCACAACATAAGAAAGCACAAAACGCGGTCATCGCGTTCAGTTGGCACTGCGCATGTACCCGTCACAGTAATTGATAGTCAGATTTGCGGGTACCCGCGTGAATAATCATAACCGCTGCAGTGGTTAATTACCACGGCTGGAGTACACGTAATTAAGCAACCGCATTATTTCGACTATGTCAAGTATGCGAGCTAGAACTTTGTGGCCATACGCACTACTAACTTGGGATACGTCCTTATCCAGAATACAGACGATATTGTCTTGTCTCTTGTACTATTTGGACACTTTTGTACTCGGAGTTAAATTTTCTAGAACAGGCATAGACACTTGGCCTTTTTCAGCCTGCTAAGCTAAGCAAGAGGTCTTTTTGGAAATCTATAGGGGAGTCCGTCCAGCAGTGGACGTCCTACGACTGATATAATACCTAATGAAGCTCTTGCTTCATCTTCAACAAACATCATCATTATCATCATCAAACAAATGAAAAAAAGACTCTTTTTTTTCTAAAAATATTTTTTAGATTCAGCTCTTGACATAGTTAATGTTATTAAGTCAAACGTACTTTATGATAGCCTTTTTTTTTATAGACGGGAAATCATCAAATAACTTCCCCCGCCCTGGGCGGGGCGGGAGGGAGTGTCAGACTTTTACTGACTAAAACCCGTCTATGTTCCTTCATGTGCCCTTTGCGTTCCGGGGGCGCGGTATCTCTTTCGAACAACCCGCAGCCCCGGTTTATGATAGCCTAACGTACTATTTGTGTAAATTGTATCAGATTTCTGAACCGATTTCAATTGTTATTTCGTTGTCTGTAGGTACAAGTTGCCTTTGCTTTCCGTTTGTCCTACTAATCTGATGCAATAATGGGTACCCCACCGTCTTAGATGATATTCCAGTCGTAATTAACGTCATTAATCTACTTTGTTAACTCCTCATATAGACTTTTTATGTTAAGTATATCCATGGTAAATGAGTATCATAAAGACGACATAGTACGAGCACAACCATATTCAAATAATATTAGAAAACAGCTATTGAATGTAATTCGGTGTTCAATAAAGTTTCATCCAGTAGGCGTATTGGAGATCTGCCTACTTATGTAACATTTTGATAACCTTTCCGAGCTATTGTCTTATCGCCCCCATACAATGCCGCTGCCGTTATAAACTTTAATTATGAAATTATATACTATTCAATTAACTTTATGTAAACATAGGAAGTAATTCCTTCGAAAATATTCTTATTTCCAAATCGTGTTGGGTATGTGGGACGCAAACAGAACTCAATAATATGACCTTAAAAGTACATGCGAACATGACTATCGGTCCAGAGCCTAAACAACAAGCGATGGTCGGTTAATCGAGCGGTGACGCTAACTTGCGCGCGCGCCGCCGCTTCCATATAAGTCAATCTTCCTATTCGCCCCCGCACTAACTGCTCGCAACTGACGGAACCACTAAATGACGCTGCCCGATTTTCCGACGATTGCCTTATCGTTATGCTAATGTCAAAAAAATCATTACCGAGAGCGAAACATTGTCAGTATAATGAGCGTTATGTTTTATGTCACACTTTTTTTCCTTTTTGTTTAAGCAATCATATCAATAACAAATGATATCATATTATATTCATGTGTACCTATATCATCAACAAACAGCCTTCTGTCCTCTTAAAAAAAAACACTGTCAAGGCCACTCCAAAAAACGGAAAATGTTGAACGTCCACAAAGTTTTATTGTCTTTGTAAACCATGTACACTACCCAGCCTGCCTCTAATCCCTGCATCAAATGAAGTTTACTGTCCGATTAAACTGCGTTATATAAATTTATTCGTTATTTATTTATTATATAATACAGTTACAGTACGTCGATTCTGTAAAATTCAGACATTAACTCGCATCTTTCGTCGCTATTCAATGACATCAAATATTCAATCAAATTCAAATAACATTGTTTTATTTGACACTTTGAAGTGTGAAATGAGCGTCGAGGTGACGGTGTGGCGGTCGAAACATTCTAATCGCGAAAAAAGAAAATAGTTGTTGTAGGTTGTTCTCAGAAAAAGTTGCTCGTAATGAACGGTTATTTTTCAGGTTTTTAGTACTTGAAACAAAAGGGTCTGCCCCCACGACCGATAATCGGGCCGATTCTCGGTCGTGTGGGGAGACGCAAAATAAGGTGTATCAAAGTGCAGTTTTACATCCTCGTTAAATTCAAGGAGTAACTTAGCTAGTGATTTTATAGATAAATCAATAATGAAATAAATAGATTCTTTAATTTATTTTTAAGTAGGTAATTTTCGAATTCGAACTAGACACCTTTTCGCTAGGTTTAGGCAGGCGATGTAATGAACCCACATTTTATAGTCGCTCGACACTACCTGTTGCTATTTGGAAGAAGTGAAGAAGAAGATTCTGAAATACTGTCGAACATAAACAACTAAAAGACCAAGCATTTATTCATTATTGACCACCGTCTTAATTTTATTTTATTATTATTTATGTATTTTATAACCATCTACTGTAATATGACAAGGATGCAAAACTGCACGTTATATATTTCCATTCAATTTTACTGAAGACATAAGTTTGGTAATAACGCTCACATAGACAAACTTAGTGGTCCTTAATCTGTTTATATATAGCCTAACTATCTGAGCGAAATTATTTTTGTGGTTTTGTAAACTGTTATAACCATTTTATTTTAAGCTGGTCCTGAACGTCAATTCATACTCAAAGCCAAAGTTTCTCTTGACATTAACGAGGCTTGTGAAAATGTCACCCTTTTATATTTGTAGCGTATCAAACGATTCCCTATATTTGTTTATCAGGCTTTATTATCTAAATAGGATGTTATGAAACAAACGGACGTCATCGTGTAAGGGAGTTGTATACACAAGTGCGTCATCACGCCTCCGAAATATGCCTATAACATCTACATTGAACACCTTATCAAACGTTATATAAGGATACATACATTTTACAAAATACCAATAATTATTAGGTAATCGTACGTGTGCGTATGTTTCAGCTATTATTGAATATGTTACGAGTAACATACGTTCGTGTTAAGTTAACTGGCCCATCAACGCATGTTTAAATAAATACATACAAAGTACTTCATACGCTTGCTAGTCACTTAACATAAAGTACTCGTTCCCCCATTCATAAAATGAGCATGTAACATTATTAAAGCATGTTGGAACTTTTGTTGTATGATATAAGCGTTCATTTAGTAAAACATCGTTATAATTTATCGGCAAAGATGTGTGTTTAGAGCAACTTAGCAAGTACTTACTTACAATTTATACGAGACCGTGTGGGATACAACATGATTTTAGTTCTCCCTCGCAGTCATGATTGCTCAATATAATTCAGTATATATGTATATAATTTTCAAAATATTAATGATAGCGTTAATCACAATTACGTAGGCGTCCCGTACGTTTATTCATTCATGAAAAGTCAGATAATAATAATTAATCAAGTAATTATGAATTTCTTGAAAACTTGAATTTACATAAGTGCAAATACTGTCTAAGATACATAAGTACAAAGACAAATCTTTGTATAGTTTTGAGAATAAATTTTTCTATGATGCGCTGTTCTTTGAGTAGTATTTTATTACCTAATTGCATGGAAATAAATATTTATAAAGCGTCTTAATGCTTTTTAAATAACCGTTTCATAATAACGATTTATAAACCGAACAGTGATTTGTATAACAAATCCTTGTTCACTTTATAGGTACTAAAGCTCAATGACATCTGTCCATTTTTCCTGAAAGATGCCTTTTAGTAACCTTTTTACCGCCTACGAAATATGGTGTGATTTGATAAATTTTATTTTTGAATATATTTTAGGTGCAAATTTTGCCCTTTTCTATGAGTTTAAATGGCGTATCAAATACCCTTTTTCCGAGGTATTTTATGGTCACTGGCCATTTTTACCCAAGATGAGTAGGTAAAGGGGAATGGATAAGAGCGAACCTAAATACAAAGATAATACTAACATTATATGACCTATGTCGGGATTTGTTTAACTCATAGATTAGTTTAATTTATCCTAAGGGCTCATTTCGAAATCCACATATTCGGACCTTACATTAATTTTTAATATAATTTCTCGTATTCTTTATTGTAACTATTTTTTTATATAATTTAAAAATAAATTATTTTATAATAATTATTAGTTAGTGTTCCACGTATACCTAAATTTATAAATTAAAACAGTAATTATGCGTGTGTTTACTAACTGGAAAGATTGAGCTTATAGGATCCGAGCCTAGAGTATTCTCATTGTCCTTTGAGATGTGACTGAAATCGATTCTTAACTTTGATATATTTGTATTGTTTATAATATGTTAGTTGGCAGCCTTAAGGCAACTGTTGCTCAACACGTTACAGGCCGTATCTACGAGTATGAAATAGTTGCGTAACGCAGCTCGTGGGCGCCGGATGTGCGAAGGCTGGTCTAAGGCCCTATGGCCCTACATTTGCGTCATTTACAGACGCCCCAGCACTGCTGATAAGGGCTTGGTATTTCAACGGTTGCTTCATCGTGTTTACTAAGGCAACATGTGAGATCTGAAGACTAAAACTTTAGTGGGCGTATGTACTACATGCCGTATTTTGTAATGTTATTGTTTAACATAATGTAAATAAATATGTTTGTTAGTCATATCTCAAGAGACATACTTTTCTACTAGTAAAGCTTCCAAAAAAAAAGTGCTCTTCAAACAGCAATCACAGCTGGATGAAGGATGATCGAAGCTAATCCATATCCTAAAACAACGTTTAAGACTAATGGTATCTCATACAAACTTTCAAGAATAATCAATAATCTTGGTTTGAAACGTAAAATACAAACGAGTACTTAAGTGTAGCTACCTACCTAAGTCGTAGTTTTTTAAAAGAATTTTAGCGTCAAAAAAATGATTTTAAACTCGAAAGTTTGTATGAAATACCAAATGGTATAAAGGGCCTTTAATAATAAATTCATAACAAGGAACCCCTAACGAATAACGATTAGTCCGCCCACGCGTCGAGTGGGCGTGTGCACCTCCACACAATTACAGGTTCGATGACGGCCGATTAGATAAAATGTCATCACAAGAAGTATGTAACTCTCGGAGGGGCTGGTGGCTAAACTCTGGCAGCTGTCAGTAGCAGGGAACGTAAGAGGGCGCGGCTCGGCCCACTCGGGCTCTCCCACACCGTGCACCCTGACATTTACCCGAAGCGTGGAGGATCAACAGGAGGTAACCATGGCAACGAGTAGACGCTCAATGACCTTTCCTTATTTTAGGGATTTGTAATACTTGTTCAGTATTAAACCGTATTTGGGTTATGTTATAAATCATGAGCGCATACATACAGTGCTTAATAAGTCCCTATATAAATAATATAATGAATTCAATAATTTCGTACGTTTTCCTTGTCAAGTTTTGGCCGTTTCAATTACATCAAAGGAGTTTCCCTGGAGTTGTTGAATATTCTGGATCGCTAAAACTTTATATTCGTGTAACCTTTTCATAGAGAGTAGGTGGATAAAACAACATACAGTAGCTACATATTATTTCAACATTACTCGCCCCCTTCACGATTCATGCTGAAGAATTTGTGAACTACTCGTCTACGCTATGTTGGTTTTCAAGCCAACTTGGTACAATTTAGTATGTGGACAAAGAAATCGATAGTTATAATTAAATGCTACAATTTTGAATTCATAAACAAATTTTCCAGTAGATAAATCTATCTAATCTGTCTATTTTTCCCCGACTACGGCAAAGCCAAAAGAAAGGTTATGAGTTCACCAGCCTATATTATGTATGTTCATCTGTGTGCACATATCTCGAATCTATTCGTCTTATATTGAACGAAGAACGAAGGCTGTTTACAGCGTACATAAAACACGTACCTATTTAAAAATTACATAAAAGTAATAATATCATATTTAGTGTCTAATAAAAATTCTAAATGAGCACATTTAGTAAATACGTTAAAAATGAGTTACACTCCAAAATAATTTACTTAGGTAAAAAATAAATTTAAAAAACTCAAACAAAAACTTCCACCAAAAATGATATAATATTATGTTTTCATAGTTAGTGATTTACAAAAACACATAAATGTATCTACCAACTTTTTTTTAAAGTTCTACTTGTTCGGTTGGTACCTACATGATAAATATCAAAAAATTAAAAATAGCATATGGAGTAATGTTTTAGGTATCATTACGTAGCTACTGCTATGACCAGTTAAGTATTTTTAGAAGAAGCCAATGATTTATCTGAACTACGTAACGTCCGAACTATTCGGGCCGGTCTATCGACGTCACGGGAGCGCGCGTGCCACCCGGCTAATTGTAGCATATCCAAAACGGTCTCCGGGATCCGTCACCCGGCGGCAGCGCAGCGCGGTGCGTCCGAAAGTGGATCATGAGTCAACGCGCAGAGAAAGTGGCGAGTGGCAGGAGTGCGCCGCGGAGCAGGGTGCCGCGTGACGCGGCGCGGCGAGCCTCCGCGCCCACGCCGGACGCCCGCGCTCGCGCCGCCCGCCGTCGCTTTGCCATCACTACACTTGTGCGCCCCGCGCTTTTCGCGCGCCTCCCTTTGCCGTCGCGACGCCGCGCCATTTTCTCGCGCACGTGGGCGACGCCGGCGGCCGAGCGAGGACGCCGGGCTCGAACGCCATTAACGCGACCGTCGTGAATGAACGCCGACCTCGACCGGGTGGCTGGCGTCCATTGATAGGGCGCGCGGCGGACGACGACCGCGGCGCTCACGGGGGCGGCGTATGCACGCCCTCGCCGCTCCGCCTGTGCCTCAGTCGAGGATGTGGCGTTCTCGGCGCGACGACACAGTCCGCGTGCGAAACCTGTGTTCATTTATCAGTAGATGCTCGTGACCCTTAAGTGTGATTAACGTGCCGTGTATATGTAGTTTCCTAAACGTAATGTGCTGTGATCACGTCAATTTTGATAGGACATTAAGTTAGTTTTAGTAGGAGAGTGTAGTGGCGTATGCGCCGGTGCGGTGTCGTCCACGCGGGGGTTGAATGTGAGTGCAGGTGCGGTGTTGCGCACGAGGTGGTGTGGATTGTGCAGTGCGGGAATGCGCTCGTGCGATGCTCTCGGTGATCGCGATGCGTCGGCCGGAGGACGAGGAGCTGGGAGGCCGCGGCGACGGCGACGAGTTCGTGGACATCTCGCAGATGCAGCTGCTGGTGGAGGCGGGCCCGAGCGGGCTGCACTACGGAGGCCCTCCGCCGCCGCACGCGCAGCCGCAGCCCTACGCGCAGCCGCCCGTGCACCCCGCTACCACCACCGCGTCCGTCGACGACCTGTTCGCACTCTACTTCACACCCACTGCACATGGTGAGCATCAAGCTTTACACTTTATATAGCTCCTCAAATTAAAGTTCCTCCTCTAAGAAATTTTAAGCCACAAATGATAATGCAAAACCGGTTTAAGTTGGATTAACATAAATCGTCGTCATTCTTGAACTTGTTTTATAATTTTTAACAAAGTGTTATGATACTTACAACTTTGCAAAAACGCGATCATCAAGTTATTTTTAAGAAACACAATGTAAATTTGAGTTGACGCTTTGGTAAAGAAAATTGCTACGCAGTTTAACACACAATTGAAACTTTTAAAAGTTAATTGCAAAACCATTTTAAACACCTGTTCGGGGCGGCTACTTTTATACTGTTCCAACTTTCGCAAAAGTAAAACAAAAAGTTCACCCTTCTTTCGGTTATTTTTGTTTTCTGGCATAACAGTTATCAGCTGACTGTGCGACAGTTTTTCTATTTACTAACTTTTGAGGGTTGGTACAAGTTACAGGAGACAGAGTTTTGTTTTGATTACTGAACTGTTTTTAAACTATTATCGTTAGCTGATTGCACTTAAGCCTAACATAAAGTTTGAATACTCAATAAAATCGTAACAGAAATCAATGTAACACAATCGTTAATTATGTTATTTCATTGTGCGTCATTACCGTATTTAGCTTCAAAGCTACGACGACACAATAATTATTTCCATGGAGTAAAAATAATGAATGAATGTTCGATTCACGACGACGTCAGTTGTGAACACGCACCTCCGTATGACGTGTGTATTATGTCGACACAGCAACACTCGTCATACAGGTATTGAATATCAATATTGTTATTAAACAAGCAATCAATAACTGATAAAACCCAATTCGCTGTCAACATTTTTTTTTGGTAGTATTTTTACTGAGATAATAATAAATAAATACAATTAGAAAATAGTTAACTAGGTAATATAATCAAACTTTGAAAGCACAAAGAAAAAACTAGCAATTTCTTTTAACGTACCTAGCCGAACAAACAACTGATTTAGACAATGTTTGTCGAAGATTCGCTGCTGGTAACATCCAATTGACCCAGGGTCTGACCCCACCGCTCGTGTTGCTCGACTAAATACTTCATCTGACAAATGAGATAATTATTATATTGTCAGATAATTGTATATCATCGAGACTGAAAAATATTTGGACAAAAGGAATAAAAAATATTATTTTTATTTAAAAAAAAATTGTGCGCTTGGTCCTTCCTGCGTGTGTTACAGCCAAATCCTCATTGATGGTTGGTTGGAATTTCTTCTAACAATTGTTTTAATATCGTTAATTACCTAATTATATTTTTGAAAAAATACTTCTCTCATTAAAATTCCCTCGTGTCACTCACATACACAAATAACCGTAGACCTTTGCTGATGTACCTGTCATAAGCAAGCTTTTTAGATAGGTATTTTCTGCTTTCGTCGTATTCACAAACAAGTTTATAAAAAAAGTTTGCATAATAAGCCCATAAAGTATTACAATAAACGTAATAATATGCGTTCCACTATTGGTTGCTAAGATAATTTATGATGTCACAATTTATGCAAATATAGCTAAACTATATGATAAGAGTATCAATATTATAATCTTACAGTCAGTTAAGAATGGCTATGGACATTGTATGAAGTTATTTCGTAAACGTCAGCTTCACGGGCTCGTAATAATTCGGATCAGCGTTCCGACACACTGTTATCTGGACCGGACGGCACTAATCGGCTGCGTCTGCGCAACCAACGCTATCATGTTCACCCAACTAACCATAAACATTGCCATACCGTCAGATGTGCTATGTAGCGTTGTGTTGACCTTTGAAAAAATTTGACTAACATACACTTGACCTACACCCTGAACGCCAACGCGCATTAATTGACCTGAGTTATAATATTTCTTTAGCAAAGCACTCTCTTTCCCTTCCGTTTTAGGCTAGTTTTTTTTTTACATACGCCTATATTCCACGAAGGGTTAGGCAGAGGTGTACTAATGTACACCCACAGTTCGCCGGGTTTTTTTTTTACGTAGGCAATAATCACACCAGGATTCCCTGGACAGTGGCAGCTTCTACATCTACAAATAAACCCATGCCGGCACAAAGACGGTATTAAAAAATTAAATAACCACTTTTATAACTCGGAATGTGTCACAAAAGTTCTGAACGCAACAATGAGATGACTCGAAAGTTTGCAACTTGTGGGCTGATAGGTACCTATTGCATTGCGTACGACAAACCAGTTCTCATCTGAACTTTTACTGTTTAAGCGGACGTACCTAACTGGTGCGCTATATCTGTACACCTTATTTCGGCAAAACGTAGTGGATGCATGAGATGATGTGATGATGGAATGAAGACTTTAATATGAGAAGATAAGAGCTTTTTTTAATCAATGCAGGTACAGGGTAGATACTGTAATACATCAAGTAAGTTTTTTTTACCTGAAAATTAATAATGCAAAGTTCATTGTAATAACCTACCTATCATGAAAAACATGTTATAAAGCACAAAATAGATACCTAGTTACAGAAGGACGACTCCATTCAAAGATCGTAAAAAACGCAATTGCTGTTTGTACGAGGACCTCGGTGTTTCTCGTATATTTTGCCTATGCCATATATTACATAAGACGTCACGTTGGGTGACATCAAAACTTTCCACTAATCCGAATTCTAGAGACCCATTCAAGGTTAAGTTAAACTTTTTTTCCTGCGTGTAGGCATCTTTATAAGGCACTAGCAAACTGCGCCGCGTGGCTTATCTCACCCGCCTTTAGTTTGTGCTCCCTTCCCGTATGTCGTATCGTGATGTTATATAGCCTATGTTACTCAGGAATAGCTATATATTGGTGAAAAAATGCATAAAATCGGTCTAGAAGTTTTGGAGCCTATTCGTTACAAACAAACAAACAAATCTTACCTCTTTATAATATAGATAATGTATGTAAAAATGTAACATTACAAGTATGTAAAGTATCATCTTAATATAAGAATGTCATATGATATAATAAAATTAAATATGTAATAAATAAAAAATAAATTATTATACATTATGCTGATTGTTTTTATTGCCTAATTCAGGCTCTAGATATCTTAATACTTTATTATTATTTAACATTTATAAACATGTCAATTTAAGGAGTTGTCCATACAAAATGATATCATATTACATTATACAAAGAATTACATACGTACGATACCTAATTATCTGTTTTACTCAACATTCAAAAATAATCTCTTTTTTTTATCAGAATTTAATTTATGTATTTAACTTGTTTATGATACCAAAATCCACAAATTTTCTGGCTGTTTCTGTCATACTCGGTTTTTCAGAATTCAAACTTTACCTCTTTAAATAGTGCAGCCAGCTACAAAAGTAGGTTAACATTTCAGATTTTTAAATCCTTATTATTGAGCACAATTTCAAAGGAAATACGAAATGGATCTAAAATTAAGATAAAGTGAACTCTTAGGTACTTATTGCTAAAATTCTGAAAAGCAGTAAATTGTATTTTGCTGCTGACCATACCTGCTGTTTCAAACCATGAAAAAAGATGAAGTATGTAAGGCATCTACATGCAGGTGCGATGAATGAGACTGATGGAAGGAAATGAAAAAAGTTAAAAAAAAGTAGTAGGTAAAGTACAGTCCGACTGACATCCACGATTCATATACACGGACACATATTTGAATAGCAGATTTTTTAGTGTGCAGTTTTAGTACTCCATACACTATATTAGTTTAACATTATATTCATACTTAAATTTAATCAATTGGTTACCCATATAAATCTTACTACTGGGCAAATCAATCTGTGATCATAAGAGGTAATGGCACTGGTTTACAAAAACGATTCTTAATAGTGTGTAGGAACGACCAATTAGATGTTGGTAAAAATAATTTTCTTTGCTGATGATATCAAACTAATCAAACTACCCACGAAAGTTCGCAGTACCGCCCCTATTCGTATAAAACTTTCCCCCATTTAAAAAGAGGCGTTTTCGATGAAATTTCGTGATTTGTGATTGGCCAAACTCGAGGCGCTACAACGTCTACTTTCTAAAAATATATACCTTTGTAGGTAGCTAACTACTGTTAAGCTGAGGGCTAGACATCACAAGCTTCTCTATGCAAAAAATATTAAAAGAAAAATATCGTTACCTTACAAATTCCCAGACAGACTAAGCTCCATTTAAAGACCCTACATTTTATGTAGGTAGATATGCAATTTATAGACATCAATAAATATAAATACTATTGTTGGAAAACGACTTTCAGTTTTAGTGTGAAAAATCATGGTAGTGCGCAATGTAACATTGCGTTAATTTGTCTTTAAAAACGTAAAAAGTATGAACTTTGACCATTAATATTTTCGTAATCAGTGGTTCCTAAGTATGTATGCTAAAGAAGAAAAAAAAACGCAGTAATAGGAATAACAATAATAATAAATTGCGCCTAAGTGTCCTTTTACACCCGCTATTTTAGGCAAATTATCTTAAAACTAGAAATCGTTTCTTCAACAGCTGTATTCACATCACGTATAGTATTTTCCCGTGGGGGTAATCCAAAAGTGTTTAGTACATACACCCACATATTGCAAACAAATGAGGAATTATTATTAGAAAACTCAAAAACACAACGTGTGACCTGAGAATTAAACCCACTACATGTCCGAGGCAATAACAATTTGTTTAAATCGGTATTTTTTTTTCGGTACACCTATCTCAATTCAGTTAAAGTTTATCCAGGATAGTTTTTTAGATAGAAATACTTACCTAGGAATTGACCTACCTACCCTTTGCCAACCATTTTGGGCATGACCTACGGCGGATTCTTCAGGGTAGCCCGTGAATTTCAAAATATAGGTACCTTAAGAACTTCCCATGGAGGAATAAAAACAGTAGGTACATAAGTATTTACTAAGAAATAATAAAAAAATCAATACAAATTTAAACATAGAACTGACTAAAAATAATTAATAAAACAAGATATATTTAAACAAAAAAATCTCTTTCATTGGCAACCCTATAAAATATGCTATTACTTACTGAATTCAAGCAAGCATTGGTTGAGTACAAAAGCTAGAAGACCGTAAAGAGTGGGTCTACATAAGACTGATTGCTTATTTTAATTACCTTTTTATGTTACATGTTAAATTGTAGAATCAAAATTGGTTATCAAAACCATTATGTTAACTTGATTATAATAATATTGGTCTGAAAATCCTAGTGTCGTGAAACCTACGTCATTTCAGAGTGGCTGAAATTTTGAGGAATCGCAAGAAACGAATATTTGTGTAAGCTACAGATAGTTCTCCCGGGTCTGTTTGTGTATGTGAGCGAAATAGAAGAAATTCCTAATGCGGGGCACGATAAAAAAAAAACATTTTGTGCGCACTAATGACTAGCTTCGATGATGGGATCATTTTCAGGTAATTTTTAGATCAGGTTTACTCACTTAAGTTCAAGTGACACGGCTGATTTTTTTGGTTTTACAGAATATTGTTAAAACCAGACATTTTCCGCGGGATAAAACCTCTGCCCGACGTTTAAAGATTAGAACAATAGTTCAACTAGGGCAAGTAACTCAATAGGGCAACTAGATTCAATAGTTTTTAATTATTTGACGTTCAAAAGTGCCTTTTAATGGTCTACTTGGAATAAATGATTTGACTTGACTTTGACTTTGAACAGAATATATTACATACATACATAAACTCACGCCTTTTTCCCATGGGGGTAGGCAGAAACCACAGAACGCCACCTGCTACGATCCTTACATACTACTTTCGCCTCGTTCACGTTCATACATCTGGTCATACAAGCACGCCGGTTACGAGTACTGCACACCCGACCTTTCTGAAGAACCTCACTAATAAGGTCAGGGTAGGTCTTTCTAGGGCGTCCCCTCCCGGCGTTGCCCTCACATCTGCCACATAAATACCTCAGAATATATTACAAACTCAAAATTTCATTCACGCTGTAATAATAAATACCTAATAAATTTTATTTATAATTATAATAGTTTTGCTTTATTGAGAGATAGAGTCTGAACTAAGTTCGGGACCTGAATGAAAAATGTCAAGCCTTATACCCTTTTAAAAATAATCGTAGTTTGCGGCATATTTTTGATAAATGACTTAGGCAGAAATGAGGTTGATCTTTTCTCCATAGAAACTCTCAGCCGTTTTCTTTGTTTTATGACTTTAAAGCTTTGTTTTTTGCCAAAAAAGTAAATACCACCTATATGTTTGTCCTTATGTCCCGGGGTACCATACCACCGGGGTCCCGGGTTCGATTCCCAGGTCGGACAAAAAGTGGTATTGGGTTTTTCCATTAGAAATTTCTCAGTAGCAGCCCGGAGTTTGGAAGTTGGTGGTGTGCTACCCCCGTGCCTCGGAAAGCACGTAAAGCCGTTGGTCCCGGCTGTCATTCGTAGATCTTTGACAGTCGTTACGGATAGTCAGAAGCCAAGAAGTCTGGCAACCAGTCTAACCAAGAGGTATCGTGTTGCCCAGTTACTGGGATGTGGAGGTCAGATAGGCAGTCGCTCCATGTAAAACACTGGTATTTAGCTGCATCCGGTTAGACTGGAAGCCGACCCCAACGCAGTTGGGAAAAAGGCTAAGCAGATGATGATGATGTTTGCCCTTATGTTTCCATTTTTAATGATACATTCTTTTGATAAGCACTATAGCCCACTGGAAATGCTCAAAATTGCCTATCTATACTGCTGTCAACAGAGGCCTTGTGTGCAAAGTTAAAAGCTAGTCATGAAAAAGGAAAACATAGGGACACATTTTATATATATCCTTCTTATTTAGTTTATAAATTATCTTTTATATTGGTTCAATAGTAGAGAAGGAAATAGGCGAGAGCCAAACCCCGAATTATGACTTTTTACTTAGTCTATTCAGTCAGATCTGCAGTTGTCCTTTTCGCGCACGCGATTCTTCTAATACCATTTTTTTTTAATCTCTTCGCCCGTATTTCCTCTTAAGTCTGGCAACTCTCAAATCTTAGTACCATCACGTCTGTATTCCCCGAAGGGTTAGGCTGAAGTGTACCAACGTATACCACAGTTAGCTGGAATATTTAGGTTCTGCGTAATAGGGGGCGAGCCTATTGCCATTAACCGGGCATGAATCCTAACTCCCTGCTATTGATAATTTCAAAGAAAAATCCAATACCACTTCGCTCGACCTGGGAATCGAACCCAACACCTCTAGTGCAGCAGTAGCGCTTTGGACCACTAGGTTATCGAGGCAGTTCAGATCATAGTGTATCAGAAAAAATAACGTGATATCCGCGTACTGCCTAAACAGAGGTGTACCAATAGTGAACCCACAGTTCGCCAGATACGTTTAAGTTCCATGTTATGATGAGACGAGCCTATTGCCATCAATCGAGCACAAAGCCCAGATTCCGCTTTAATCACGATTTCCCCACGATAGAAATAAAGGTATAGATACCTAAGGTATAATACAAATATATAGAATTAAAGTATGTTTGTAATGTCTAAATAACAGCTTTTTACTACATTCATAATAATATGAAAGTTTACAAGGTACATGAAGCAGTCTGCCTGTTTGTTCCGACTGATCTTAGAAACGGCTGATATTATAAGGAGTAATTCAGGCTACTATTATTGAAAAAAAACGAATTAGGGTTCTATGAATAACAAACAAAACCCCGTGACAACCAACATTTACGCGGATGTTTCATATACCTATAACTAATTTCCATATTTGAATTTTAAGTATGTACTTGCAATTTTTACTAATGTCTAATAGTTTTCCAATCATAAAGTAAAACATGATTAAATGTCCTGTATTTTGAAGTTCGTTTTTTTTTTGTTTCCCATTGTAGAAAGTCAAACGTTGCGCACCCAAACGTGGCGCCTATAACGATGCTATCATTGGACATAAGAGCTCCTTGTAATCCGTGCTGATACTGTCAAAAAAGCTCATCCCACGCCGAGCGCGTCACATCGGAAGCGGCGGCTTGTCAGAGGTGCCCACATGAGGGCATTACACCTCTCTGGACGTTCCCAGATGTGCGATAGCCGGTGCACTCGCTTTGAGTGGCCCGCGGTGCCACGGGGCCACGCACGTGTCTTTGAGTCGACCCGCGCCGTCTCACGTCATCACACATAAATTGACAATCTAGCCTTTACTAGACGAATTTGAGCTTCTATACGCGCCTCTATGATCTGCTTTGCGACGCCGAAATGCCGACAGCCGCGAGAGTAGCGGCAACGCCAATTATAATAAAATTCAGGATGATAACAAAAAAACAACATCACAGTATCATTTCAAAGAAACACAACGAAGATATACAAGACTTAAAAAAAAAATATTTTGGGACGATGAAATGCACATTATCTGCATTTCTGACCAAAACTATCCAAGCTATTTAATAAAAGCTTACTGTAAAATTAGACCAAAATTGTTTTGATTCCGTTCAAAGGAATTAATAAGTGCCTGTTTCTTGACAATTCAAAAGTGCCTGTAAATGGTCTAATTGAAATAAATGCTTTGAGTTTGAGTTTGAATAGAGATGGTAGTGTTTGTCTTTTTCCATGAAAATCACAATGAAAACTTGTACAGATACTTACTTACCTACTTTATAGTCAAAAACATTGCAGTTGCAGAGCATAATTATATCATTCAACTTTATACATTTATCATATGAAATAAGTTAGCGCGGTTCATTAATTACCAGCTAGTTCATGGATAGAAAGTAGATAGGTTTCATAAAGCTTTTCACAATCTAGTTCAGTCTGTCTGAGTTGTAAAACGTTTTACAAGTAAATCGTCGATTGCATTCGTAAGTGACGAGTGTCGAGTGGCCGGCAGGTTTCCCTCGAGCTGCCACAGTCAGTGCACGCGCACCTGTGCCCAATGATGGAGAACAATTGCTATCATTAGGAGCCATCGCCGTGCGCCAAGCCCACACGATACATATTCAAACGGTGCCACGACAATGCAAGTTTATTTTAAACACAATAAATTATCGCTAATGCCCAATTTGTGTCGGCCGGTTAACAATGCCCGTTCCCGCAATTACTTAAACTCGTGTAACTGCGTAGTTGCATACGATACGATCTGCGTCCGACCGTCCAACGTCATTGTCTCACTCGATACATGCTCCGCAATTACACTGTATCGATTACAGCTGACTCAGTTGACTTCGATTCGAACGATTGACTGCGACTATAAAACATTGTTTTTAGTACACGTAATTAGTGTTCCGATAAACCGATATCTGCCTTTTTTGTCGACAATCTGCCTCTGAATCTCAAACATGTACTTTTAAACGTGAGTAAGTAGGTTTAATGGTTTGAAAATGTCAGGTAAAGCACTGAGTCACACACTTGTCCGTATGAAATTCATATCACGTGTAGCCAAACAGCTTCTGGAAATCACAAACTATGTAAAATGTACATGTCGGTTCGCAATCTGCCTTATCTCAGGCCGGAAGTTGACAATGGCAGTATTTCTGTTCTAAGTCAGTCATATAAATCTAGTCCATGATAGGTATATTCTAAAACAGAATGCCTCATGAATATTTTATAAATATTATAACTTGAAAAAATGTTGAAGCTGAAAAATCTTGATGAAACTACATAGTAAATCTTGTTTAGTATTTGAAACAAATTTCAATAATTTTGGTTACTCGGTAATTATTTAGTTGGCAAATGCTAGGTAACCTGATATAGCTGATGACACGTTGAACAATACAACGAAGATAACCTCGGTTTCCGTATTTAAAATATCAAACAATTAATTTTGTTAAAAAACCGGAATTGACTAACTACTTGGCGAAGCTTCAGAATGTGATTCCTGAGTTGTTGCAAAAATTCAACGAAAATGTACGTATAGCCTGAAGCTTGGCATTTAAACAGTAGATAATGTTGAATTCTTCCAATGTTTGCAGAATGTCTCAAGACGAATAACAACATACGCACCGTCGACTTGATTATAATCTTGTATGAAATTCCTGTGAGCGCGAGAATTGCGTCCCGGTTACGTGTCGTAATAAACTAAACTAGCCAGTGATTATTATTATTTGACGAAACTAGGAGGAACGTTTGAATGTCTGAAACAAGATACGTTTAGTGATGGAAACTTGTGGTCTTATAAAGTATCGTGTCAAGGAACTGTTCGAAATTTTGGGCTTAAACAGAAAGTACAAAAACAATCTTAGCGTAAATAATTTAAAGTTAACTAAACTTGCAGTTTTTACTCAGATAGCTCACACACATTCACGACAGTCTATTATCTACAATAAAAATAGAACACGATATTTTCTATCAGCGCCATTGATCCTATACATGTTCTTTAAATAGTTCTAGATACCAAGATACAATTGTAATAAATGTGACTATTAATATCTCAAAGTTATACTTTTGCATTCATCTTGAACAATATTTTTAAAGAAACTAGAGGACGACAGTTTAATAGTATCGGTGTTGTAAAACTGGATGTGAGCCAATGTTTGTCTAGTTTTAAGTTTTGTGCAATCGCCCTATTTTTCTAAACTAAAACAGTTGCACGCGACACGCTTCAAGAGAAGCTTTCAATAATATTTAGCGCTTCAAACTTTTAGTGTCACGGAGACTTCAAAATATTTACCTACAAGATTAATGTAGTATCTAAAGTATAGAGATGAATTCTAACTAATTAACTTAATAATTAATATTAGCCTATGCATTGTCATAAAACAATAAAACTATTCAAAAGCCTTGCCAAAACTAATGAACTGAATTATACGACACCTTCAATGATAAAACCTGTCCTACTTACACACAAACGCACGACTAACATTGTCTGAGATTCTGTTAATGCACTAAAAATTCTAATTGACATGATGTCGGACGCGTGCCTTCGGACCTGACTCATCGCTTCACTACCAAAGGAAGACTAATGTAATAAACGACTTAACAGCAAAAAAAAATGCGGATACTCTAATTAATGGACGCAAGACCCTGACCGTTGATGTACACTGGACAAATGAACTGGCACGATGCTGCAACGCCTGTACTCTTAAACGCGACCTTGTCACGAACAAATTATTGTAACGCAGAGTACTGTTTGCTTCCTCGAAATGACATGTCATCAGTCTTAGAAACTCATTAGGAGCGCCGCTGAATGCTTCTGCAGACTTCCGTGTATCACCTACAATTACAAAACAGCCGCAGCCGTCGTGAATAATAAAAATAAATGCTTAATGCTGAATCCTGTTTACAGATGATTATTTATCTAATACTTAAGTAGTAGGTGTTAGTTTTGCGGTTTAGGTGATTAAGATAACATCTAATTTATCGCAAGAGGCTGGAAATGTCACCGGAATTTTTATATCTGTGGATACAACTTACAAGGAAGAGCAATCAGGAATTACTGTTTAAGAATTGATAGAAGAGTATGACATAATCTTCTTTTTTTAACCTTAAGAACCGAAGTTTATTCTTTGTTTACTGGATAAAATGGCGTTACATTAAGAAATAACCGCTAACAGTACTGTTTTACCTACCAAGTTCTAATTCGTTCTTAATACGATATCTTGAATTCGAGCAAAAAAAAAGCCACTGCTACGTAGCACCTCGCCAGTAAAAACTAAATATTTGGAAAAAAATTGATACAAATCAATTTACTACGCGTAAAAAAGAATCGTAGAAAGTCACGTTAGCAGGTGGTGAATTTTTTTAGATTGAAATAAACCACATTACATAGGAAGCCATTATAGCAGTACATTATTTTTGTGATAAAGTAATAACCATAACGGTTTGCCCACGGCAAAAGATTTCGTTAGGATCCCTTTCACCCTTTACCTATATTATGATCTACTATAAAACAGAAGGGATGCTAAGAAATGGAAGCGTAACACGTTAATAAGGACGTAGCGCGTTGATAAGGAAAAGGTTGGTCACAAGACAAAGAACGAAGAAGCATTATGCATTTTTCCACAAATATGATTCTGAGACTACAGCTGGCAAAGTTCACAGATATGTAGCAGTCCAGTGGATAATTGTAATTGGTGACCGACATAAGTGAGTCAGACACAAGTGGCGTCCTATATCGTTGATTATTTACGGGTTGCAGCGCAACTGGTAATTGCGGTCGGGACCCCGCCACACGGCTCGTTTATCTAATTAGCGTCCCGGTGCGAGAGTCTGCGCGCACGTCTGCCCCGGCCGCAACTCGCAACCGCGCAACGCCCGACCGGCGCGTGCGCAACCTCCACTTACATTAACTAACGCCGCCATGATTAAATGAGCCATAACTGATAGCGACATTAACTTGTTACAAGAACGTCCCGTTTAAAACAAACAAATATGTCGTATCAATGCGCACTGTATTGCCGATCCGACAGGCGAGTTGATGTATGGAATCTCTACGGCTTTTAGACTGTTACATCTTTACAACTAATGCATCATTTGCTACTTAGAACAACAGATTTAATTTAAGAATAACATAGTGTATGATAACATTCAAGTACGAAGATGTGCTAAAACATTTTTTGAAAAGTTTATTTTTCTGTCACTTGCTATTCTTAAATCGTCTTTTTCCATTGTGTTCAAGAACATAAGAGGAAAAGCAATAAAACGGTGATATATTGTAACTGATTGTACCAGTAACAATTGATTGTATTCATGGTTTGTTCTTGGTTCTTAATTACAATTCCAAAAGCGAGCACCGACTCAGGTCAAGACCGGTCACTATTACTGACTTATGTTCTGTTTTAATTGCTTTGCCCGATATAGCTCACCATTAATATAAAATTTACATCATGACAAACAAACTTTAGTCACCGTTCCAGGTAAGTAATGACGATTTAATATAAAACCATTCTTGCGGTTTGATTTGAGATTCATTAATTTATTTGTGTATGATGGAAGTATATATTCTGCTAAATTATACACTATACATACCTAATCATTTTATTAGTACAAAAGCACGAAACTACTTTCATGAAAAATTAACAATACCTAATGAAATTGTAGAAATGCAACTCATGCAATATAGATGGAAAAGGGTGCAGTGAAAAATTTTCATCGCAGTACGCGCTCGCACTTGGACCTTATGTTCATTTGTTTTGCGTAAGTATACATATTATACTAAACATTTTTTTTATTATTAGATGTATTTTATCTTCTAAAGAATAAATATGTCATTTTCCTTCCAAAAACTGACGAAACGAAAAAAAAGAAGAAAGACCCTAAGATCCCCTAAGATTTGCCATTTTTTTGCTAAGAGTTGTCTGACAATTATATTAATAGCGCGACCATTTTTGAGATTATCTAAAGTAAACATACATCGTTTATCGGGAACTGTGTTAAATGTTAAAACAAAATAATATTATAACAAATTAAGCGAATAGGTTTATTCTTTTTTATCCAGAAAATGCTAAAAAAATGTTTGTGTGTACGTTTTTTTTTTTAAATCTAACCTATAATGTTCCCCGGCTGAGCAAAGGCCTCCTCATATCCTACGAAATATTCTTGTATTAAAATGCACAAATCTGTTTTCCACGTCAGGATTTTTTTTTAAATTCGCCCTTCTATTTTGTTGTGGATAAAGACGTATCCTTAATTTTTTGCGCAAATATATATCGTTGCGTGAAGTTGTTGGCTTGGAACAATAGTTTGAATTTTTATATTTTTAGTAAGCATGCAGGAGATACAGGGATTTAAAAATGCAATCATGATTAGGTAAGCGGTTATGCAAATAATGAAGCTATAGCAAGAAGCATAACTGCAATACATTATAAAGTGGTCATATAATATAATAAACAAGCACACAAATAAGGAAATAGTGATGCAAGTGGGCAAGAAAGCACAAGTATTTCTAAATATGTTCTGCCAGAAGACCTAGTGTTCTGGCTCTTCTTGTGACTCGTGTGTTACAAGTTGAATATCGCTCCGCTCAGAATCAATCAGACTCTCGTTCCTCATTGGATCTTCTGCGCGATGGTTTAGCTTCATGATCTGCAATGACACTATGCTGTAGGACACAATAATATTAAACAACTCAACTGCAGGGACCTCCACTCTTCGTGACCCTCAATATAGATGAGAATCAAGTCCAGCACACTTGTGCCTCCTTTACGTGCATGTTGGGGATTTTAGAAAATCTTAATATTCAATGCCCTATAGGCTAACCCAGCAACACTACGATGTGGCTCAATCCAATATTTGCAAGGAGAATTTCTTTTAAGTTAAAATTGCAATGGTAAATTGTAATCAAGAGAGTACTTGAAGTTTAGCTAGAACGTTAATTTGTTTTCGTGAAAATACGCAAAAAATATTTGAAACTTTGACCTTTTGAAAATTTATCCATTTAAAAGGTTTTGGAACACAAGAATGATAGCTATCATTCTTGTGTTCTTTTGTGTGCTATCACCTTCGGCTTCATTAAGTGTCGCTTTTTACCATTTTGTTTTCTATTTGACATTTAATAAATTAAGCGTTCTCTTATTAAAACAACCAGAGACATTTACTACATTCTGGCAAACTGTACCTATATTCATATTCATATTCATTTATTGCATGTATATCACAAAACTAACAAACTAAATGCACTTATTAACACATTCTAAAACAGCACAACACAGTGTAGGCTGCATCGCCAAAATCGAATCTTACAATTTCGATTAAAATGCCGCTATGTCCACAAAAAATATGAATGCCTTGGAATGAATCAAAGATGTTCCTAAGACGCCGACGGCAATGGCTCTTTTAGTGTGTTGGCGGGAACAATGCGTCTAATCCGCGCCAGTTTCAAACTTGCAGACCTTACCTTGACTCCTACGCCACAACTCCTTTTACTGAACAAAACCTTGTTCATGAGTCGCCTAGATACCACTTCCACAGTTCCACCTGAACTACGTCACTTTTGCTTTTTAACTTTCAGAATTCACCTAAACTTCCTATTTCATTAATTTCTATCGGTATCCTGTTTCAGGCTCATAATTTGGTCGGACCGTGACGATTTTAATTAAAAATTCCAACATTTTTCTCGAAGCCATAGGATTGCGATTAGAAAAACGACTACAAAATGTATTTTTTCAATGACAACAAACCAAAATCTTATTGCAAACGCATGCAAATCTGATGAAATAAACAATGTTGCAAGTCAACACACAACAAAGTTAACACTATTGACAGTTTTTGTTATGGTATTATTCATGAGGAATGGCCTCCGAGCTAATGAATGAATGGGCCACGCTCGCCGCGTGCCGCCCACGGCTACTTCATTCATACGTAGGCCTGCGTGGTTGCGGACTTGTTCTCAATGTCGCCTTGCAACGGCGACCCATGCACGAGTGACATCTATGCTTAATTGCTTACACGTTGCTATATTGTTTACTAGTAATACGTAAACTTCGACAACTTGTGGATGGAACATTCACGAAAGACAATGTGCTCTCCCGGACTCCTACACATTTACTATAAATGTCAAAGGTTTCTCTAAAGGCCTCCCAAAATGTTGTAGTAGGCTGAACATCTACGTTAACCCCTAAAACAATAAACTCCACTCAACAGGTTGCCTTATAAAGGTCACAATCGATAAGAAATGGCAGAGTTGAGAATGAATAAGGTGAGCCGCCAGCTGTGAGGGATCGCCGCAAGAGTCGGGATGAATGGTAGAGGGAGTGCGAGAAGTAGGGGTTAGGGAGGCTCGGCACGTGTTTCGTGGCCATGGTCACGGGATGACGTCCGACATTTAACAACGCATGCGCGGTACAAGGAAGCAGGTTCAAGGACGTGAATCGATCGTGCTTAATGCCGCGCTGGCCCCAGCCACGGTCGGACGCTGCTCTTCACCAGGAGGAAATCGATGCCGCTGCCATTGCCACGGTCACACTGATCATACGGAAACTACTAGGTATTGTTGTGTATTAATATGTTATTGTAAATTATATTCAAAAGTTTAATTCATATTTGTACATGTGAAATATCTGTTATTATAAATTAGCAAATAAGATCATAATAAATACATAATATATGTAAGCCTGTGTGTTTTATTTTGGCCAATAACGACCTGAAGACTTCAAGCTCACCAAACCCACAAGGAATAAAGAAAATCCCGCATCCAGGACTGCAAAAAAATATAAGTAGGTACACGTCATTATTCTGTATGAAAAAACTTATAAATGATACATTGTACTTTATGACAGGAGACAGAAACAGTCAGTTAGTTCGGTAAGTCCGTATTCTTTCGGTGCGCGCGAGTTGATTGCGCGCGTAATCCGCCGTAAATAAGGGACGCACATCGAGATCACATGAGTCGCGTGAGAATAAAAATTTAAATTATACTTAATTATTATGTACATAATTATAATTTGACCGTTTACAAATTGCTTCACACGTTTTATTTTATCTATCACTTGTTTAATTTCCACGTGGGTAGGTATACCTGCCAGGGTTGCGGAATTTGTTTGTAAAGTAATCGCGTCCCTGGAACGCAAAGGGCATTAGAAGGAACACGGAAGGGTTTAGTCAGTAAGAGTCTGACACTCACTTCCGCTCCGCCTAGAGCGAAAGAAGTCATTTGATGATTTCCTATGCTTAAAAGAAACTTTGGTATTCCTTGTCAGGTGGTCTGGAAATTTGGTTAGTCTAATGATACCAAAGAAAACAACATTTAAACTAAATTACTAAGTCGTCTAGGTAGGTATTTAAATAATATAGGTACTAAAGACATATCAGATTTACATTAGTACTAGGATTTTAAGGTGGCTGTAGGGAACGAAATTCCTGAAAAAAAAAGTGTTAGCTCACATAGAAAAAACCTTGCACTGATTAAATGTACAAAGTATACCACGGAATCTCCACAGCTTTATATGTGCAAGTGCACTGATTGCGAATGCAAGTGTCGCACGCGCGTGTCAAATCGTCGCAGCACCCACGCCTTGCATACGCATCGCGACATCAGCCTCTCACACAACGCTACGTCGATACACACCATCACATCGCATTGCATGATCCAACTACTCCTCAAGCAATCAAACCTTCTGAAACATTGTTTATGCCGCAATTTGCTGCTACAAAACACAATATTTACCTTATCGCTGTAATAACTATCAGGTAGCCACTATTATTGTCATATTTATACAATACGGACGCCATTCCTTTCATTTTCCTATTTAAACATCGACCACAAATTACAGAATTTATATGTGTGCGCGCCATTCATGAAGTTGCCACGATTTTACTGGAAGTCGTAGTGTGGGGAAGGTGGGGAAATAGGGTACTGGGGTGAGGTGCCCCCCTATTTATGAATGAGGTCGTACGTCATTGATATCGATCGCGGGCTCAGCGTTGCGCGGCCCCGGTAGAGGTTACCACACAAGGGCAGTGTTGGCGGTCGATCAACAGGTGGCCGGCTGACGCACGCCGGCAATACAGCCTTCCGCTAATTTTGTCACTAATATGATGACGTCAGACTGATAACTTACGAGTTTGCATTTTTAGCCCCTTATCTCGACTTTGCTTGACGAGTAGGCACTTCATGGATCAGCAGCCTTCACAGCCAAACAGATGTTTTAGAGAAATCTCTTTTCGTGACTATAGAACGCGACGTGACGCGACGACGGCGACGCCTTACTTTCGACCGTAAGGCGTAAGGCAGGCGCGCCCTATGGATAAGTTGTTCCCAAAATAGGCTTATAGGCATGTCTTTTCTGTAAACTACGTGCGATATACAGATACACCCTTTACCGATACTGTCTACTGAAACTTTAAACCAAAGAGTGTCCTTGTTCCAGCTAACGCAAACCCTACAGATATGAATAAATTAATTTAAAATTCTAAGCGGTTGTTCACCGAGCACTTCAAGAACGCGCTCCAGATATTTTAAAAAGAGCACTATTCGATTTTCGATATTCCAACTGTGCGCTTCTTAACGCGCCTTAGAAAAGTACGAACAACCGCTTACAAACAGTAAATAAACACAAAAATATGATCATGAGTAAAAGATTATATAGTTACTAGAAAGCAGGGCCATTATTCTTTAGGCAGTGTAGGCAATTACCTACAGATCAGCATCAGGTAGAAAAAATGGAAAATGTAGCTCCCAAAACAAAAAAAAAACAAAAAACTTTTTTTTTTCTTTTTTTTTAAATTGAATCTGGTAATAGCATACTTTAGTAATGTAGTGAAAAACAGGACTTAGAATAGGTAAAGGAGCCTGGGGGCCCCGACACGGCTAATCCGGCCCTGGGTACTAGGTGAGTAGTGTGCCTAAACAAATCCAGATAAAACTTTCAGCTTTTTACAAAGGAGCCATTTACCATTTCTATAATTCACCGTCACTCACATAGGTAATTTACTGTCACAATTTTATTACAATTAATTTAAACTGGAAGTCAATAATACATATAAGTAGGTAAATACCTAATGTTACGGACATAGGGCGTATGATAAGGTCATGTTTTAACATTTAAGAAAATTATATCTAGTTGATTTTGTGACAACACGACAGCAATCCTAATTATGTCAACATTCCACTATTGGACGTCATAGCGTACGAAATATCAAACATGACATGCGTAATATTTGGTTTAGGTCCGATAGCTGATCTACACTCAAGTTATTTATCGGAAAATAAAAGTGTGGCATAAGTGTCGTGCGTCACGCGAATAATTCCTACCACCCAAGGGGCAGGGGGGTCGTGACGTCAGCACCACCCCCCGAGTTTCTCGCTACTCACTACTCTATTCATAATTTCCAGAATTTCCTTTACATTCATGACATGAAAGGGGAGGGTTTAGACTACAACTGGCAGTTTTAAGGTGGGTTCCTAAATTATCTGCTCCAATTTATCAATGAAACATCAAGAACTATTAATATTGGCTTTTGCAAAGTTGTTTCGAAATAATCAGAACTTTGTAGTTTTCAGCTTTGTTCTGAGTCAGAGTCAACATTGCTATAATTGAAGATTGCCTGTTATTTTCTGTCTCAAAGGAATTATGAATGATGAATTACCTTAAAAAGTATTCTCATATCGTACCGATAACATTCTAAATATATTTGAACATCACCATGTTACATCATGTGAAACACGCTGCATACGTGGTGAACGTGGTGACTACGTAAATGCGTACAAATTACGTTCAAATAACGATTACACAGTTCTATAAATGTATCGTGATAAACATTTTGCTGTTTAGGGTGTCTGTGTACGTCAGCAAGCTAGTGATAAATCTGCACTAGATTAGAATTCTCGAGTGTTGATCGATGGAAGCGTAATTATAAGCATGAGTGCGACGTGACGCGGCAACCAGCTCATCTTGACGTGACGAGTGCCAACATTACTTTCGAGCTTTCGCGTCACTGTACGCTATTTCAGCGTGCGTTATCGGTCAACGGGTGGAAGGTGCTAACCTATGTGGGCGCTTTAGATCGACGCTCGCAGGTACTCGAATGTGTAATGTTACTTGCGTACTTTGTCCCTCTATTATAAAAGGCTTATAAAACCAGTCATGATATATGTAGATAGGACATTCAACTTCAGATGTTCAATGCTTTTTTCTTCGGAGCAAAGAAGAAACGTTAGAGATGGTAGCGGCTTCAAAGAAAAGATCAGACACGATGAAATAGGTATAAGCTTATTTCAGCTATGGAAGAAAGAAAATCATTGTACGTACACAACTAATAGTTTATTACTATTTGCTACAAATGGAATTGATAGCCAAAACCTAAGACAAAAGTCACAAAACGTTTAATAATTTCTCCAAATTTTATATAAATAAATAAGCATTAGAATAACGCAACCACATTTCATGCACTTGCTTACATATCTAAGATTAGCAGTGTCTAACTAATGAGAAAGCAAACCTTTTTGGCATGTCTGAAATCATCGTGATTCATCAATAGGACTAATGAAAGATAATGTAACAGTTTGGCGGCGTGGCATCGTCACCTAGAAATGCATTTGCATCACAAGCGGGTATTATTAGCCCGAGTTCACACATGCTCGCCAAACGGCAGCAGTAGGTCGACTCATTGTCGAACCACTTTCTAACACTACGACTCATAACACAAGTGTTTACTTGATGTCACTGCGACAATGATACGTTTACGGGGGCGTTAATGTTACTACAGTGTCGTAGGCGGCCACCTATTCGTCTTATAAGTTGCTCCTTTAGAAGTCTGTGAAATCACGACAGGAATAATCGGGAAAATATTTGAATAACAAAACATTTTCCTGGTTCTTCCCGACGTGATCTTGACTCCATTGTAAACGTGGGTTGTTGGAAAATCAATTAAAAACACAAAACAGAATTTTTAAACTCCGTTTATATGCTACTTTCGAAATAAATAAAACAAAGCAACAAACAGAATCATAATTATCTCGCAGTCTATTTTTTGCATTTCATAGTAATCTGTGTAGAGTGAGTGATATGTAAAACACTGTTGCTAATCTTAAAGCAACAAACAAAACATAAATAAAAACAGTGGGACATTAACACGTGGAAATGAGCATTCCACTATCTGTCCACCTACTCACTGGTCATCCCAGCGCCGGCCGCAAGAAGTCACTTGGTCGTTTAGAACATAATTGTAGTAATTCCCACGGCAAATATAAATCCAACTACGATACTTACTACAAGTTATGACACTTCACATGAGATACACTGAGACGATATCTGTCATGAAAAATAAATTTAAACATTGTTGTAGTGAGACAGAATACAAGCTCTCTACGACAAAGTGAAAATACGAGTATATTGTTGACACGATAAACAAAGTTGTCATATTGTAATAGAACATTACACAAATGCAAAATATGACCCAAAAAAGTAACGATGACTTTTGTTATTCTGGAACCCCTTTTTTTTTTATAGACGGGAAATCATCAAATAACTTCCCCCGCCCTGGGCGGGGCGGGAGGGAGTGTCAGACTTTTACTGACTAAAACCCGTCTATGTTCCTTCATGTGCCCTTTGCGTTCCGGGGGTGCGGTATCTCTTTCGAACAACCCGCAGATTCTGGAACCCTGGAAGCACAAAAAAATATCTTAACTATTTCGGCGAATCTGAACAAACTATAAACAAAACATGGAGCATCGTTAACTACCAAGTCATATGACTGATACTTCACACAAGCACGAAAGCGTGAATAATAATCTAGAAGAAACAAATAGTAGCGCGCTAGAAATAGACAGCGGTACTGAAGCAACGGTCCGAAATAGAACCCCGCCTCCGAAGTCCAAACCAAAAGTAGTCAAGTTAATTATAGAACGATTCCGCAGGGACGTTTTCATCTCGTGATTCACCTGCTGAAAACTCGATTGTTCGCATTTTACGTCAATCGGTTGCGTGGTGTTTACGAGCGTGCGCGGCGCGACGACGGCGCAGGAGCGTCAGCTGACGGCCAGGAATAGCCCTGACATCGCGGCCACGCTATGCCGCTTGCGCCCGCGCACCCACAAATAGCGCGCTATAATTAGACGTCGGTGAAATCGTGGGTTTGTTATTTTTCTTTATCGTCTCCGTTACGCGATAATTGGGTTAGCGTGAACGACTGCATGTGGGCCCAATCGGGCGTCGGCGTGTCTCGGACACTGCCCGGCAGCCCGCCACCACGCACACAGCTGCGGCCATTGTCCTGCCACCACAACACACCGCCGCCAGTCGCACTCACTTCTACTAGCATACTTGACATACTTACTTATTTTAGATTTGAGAAGTGTCTCGTTGTTGCACATTTTACGAGGAGTTTTACGACTTATTTGTACCTAATGTGCCAAAGCAATGATGACGTTTTACTTCATGCAAAAGGACCTAACTTTTCGTGCATACATATTTTTCGGCAAATGACGATCAAATAGTTTGGAATAAATTCCATGATTAAGAAAAACATATTTTCCTTCGTAACACTTAGCAAAACGATCTGTTAAATGGAACTTGAAATTTGTTCTGTTCTAAGAAAAGATTTCCTCTGAATAATAATGAAAATATGCAGACGTCAGAACTAATTAGGTGGCGAGTGACGACTGTGTATCTGTAAATTATCCCTACCTCACGCAAATACCTTCGTCTGGGTGTTTATGAAAACACATTTTCATGTTTCAACATTTCCGTCAGAAATAGATTCTTTAATCTATTTGTTTTTCTTTTATGTATGTTACTGTGTAGCTACATTATGTATCTTCATTATTAATTACCACTGATGTTAATTAATTATCTTCATTTTACTGTGGCAGTATATAATAAGTACGAGTAGGTTCTCCCGAAATTTTTGCGCTATTTGTTTGATTGACAGGTAACCAGAAAATACATATTAACAAAGGTGCTAATTGCGTGTCATGTATAATACGGAAATTGCTCCTATAAAAACAAACAATATAACTTTTTGTGTCGTGACTGTTTGGCCGCTTAGTTCTTTAGAACTACTCACACAATGGATTTTTATAAGATTTTTGACATTATTTAGAAAATTCCGGATGGATAAACCATCCTGGTAGAATATGCATTTATAGTCAGGATAGCAAAGACATCTCGATTTCTTTTACTTTTGCCTACGTCATATCAATAGATCGCAACCGCAATGCATTGGGCAAATTACTAGTACCTAATTAGAATATAATAATAGTGGTTAAGGCGCCCGCCTCTCATGCAAGAGGTTGTGGGTTCGCAACCGGGCACGGGCAAGTACCAATGTGACTTTTTCTAATTCATACGTACTTTCTAAGTTTATCTTGGACATCACTGACATCGGTAACCATGTCAGAGGCCCTTGAGGCGGTTTAGAAACTCTGACACTAGGGTGTTTGGGGTCGTTAGACCTTACTGCCCACACGATAAAGAAAGAAGAAGATAATAGATAATTCAATACATGATATTAGACGATTTGCTCTATGTCTAGTGGTGTAGACCAAAGAAAGTATGGAATAAATGTAGGTAACAAAAATGCTTAGCATAAATTACGCTTTGAATATTCAAAATGATTTTACAAAACGTAATTGAAGTTTACACTAGCTTTGTTTCTAGATTCAAGTAATAGAATGTCATTCAATAGATCATAGAGATCCATAATGTGCCATAGCCAATGTACTAGAACCTATTGTAGAAAAAAACGGAGGTAATAAGACCCAAATTAAAATTTTCTGGTACACCCATTAGCTAATCGTGGCACCCACTCATAATTTTCATTCCTATAAAATAAAACTTAACTTTTTCCGTTTTATTTCTAGAATGGAAACGCAGTGTTATAAATCATCATTAAAAATATACTACTAGATACAAAATTGAAATTACCCTGACCCCATTATTTTTTTATCGATATATGATTTTGTCCCGCACCAACTGACTATATTCATTTTTGATTAGCCATTCTTGTCTCAATTTATCATAAACAAAGAACTGAGACTGGCCGATTCTGAGAAAACGTAAAAGGAGCTCCAGACAAACCGCGCGGCCGCCAGAACCGCGTTTGGTATGAGAAGCTCCTCAAACTACAGCGAAAGAATTAACTGGTTATTTTTCTGCCACAGCTTACATAGCCTTCGAGGCAAACTAAGAAACATTCTAATATATAATATGGTATCTATCGAACTACGTATTGTCTCTCGTTATATTTCCTTGATCTTGAGTGGTTCAGGTCACCGCCCACAAGCTAAACCTACACCTAACGATTCATAATTACTGTTAACCACACGTTTATACAATCTACCAATTATTATCTGACCATTTATACACAAAGATATACTTATTACAGCTATAAAACATGTTATATGTTTGTTTTTAAATTTTGGAGCAAGGAAGTTTCAGATTTAGTTTTAAAAATAAAGGATGTAACACCTAGGTAACCCAATAAAAAATAAAATTTCTCGTTGCCGTATTGCCCCGACCTCATTAATAATTTTATATGCAAAGAGAAACCTATACATATAGATCACATCACATTTGGCAACTAGGGACTAAGAAAAAAAAACATTTATAAAAAAAATACTGTGTTATTTTTTACAACGGGATGCATAAATCTTTCTATTTATTCTGCTACATATCTAAATAAAATAAAAGTATACGATTATACATTTATAATATAAATTAACGCGAATGTAAAAATGTTAAGCAGGAGGTAGGTACGGATGAATTTTGAGATTAATATTTATTAGCTGTCGTATTATACATCACTAATTTGTGTTTAATCATTTAGAGTAGTAAAAATATATGTATCATCAGCGCAGAATGAATGTAGATCACAAGAACATAAAATTCTACTTATCTATGAGATCAAAATTTAAACATCAACCGTGTAATAAATAACATTTATTATTCTTACGACAAAAACGCTATTTGCATAGGTAATATAAAATTTTATGTGCTAAAACAGTCTCTTGTATTTTATTAGTTTATTAGGTGAATGTGTTGACCACGTTAAATATCAAATAATTTTTAAAATAAAATATCTCAGCTCCCTGCGCTACGCATTAATTATACCTATGTATATTTTATGTAAATGCTTTGTATTGTTGTTACCAATAATAATAATAAATCAAATTCTAATTGGTACAATCATACCTAACTGGTAAATAAAGTAACCTCCAACGGCAGAACTGACAATGTTAACCCAACCTTCAATTATTTAATTTCATTTTAATTTGGCATAAAGATATTTTATAACGATCAAATAAAAATACTCTGTCAAATGCAAAAAACAAGCCTGTGAAATCTTAAAAACAATTAATTGTAGAGTGCTAAAATCGAAAAAATTGTGTAATCGCACACAAAAGGTTACAGTTTGCTCATTAGAAAATTTCATTGAAGTAGGGAGTACCCATCTAAAGCTACGTACGTACGTAGGTAGAACCTAGCCAGGAGGCTCGCGCGCCAAGTTACCGGGGGCAGGAGGAACTCGGAGGTTTCTGAAGCGGGCGGTTGCGGCCGGGGGGGCGGCGCGGGCGGTAGGCGGCGTCGGGCGGTGACGTCAGCCTCGGGGGGGCAGCGCGCCGCGCGATTGGCGGAGCTGCGCGCGCCGCTACCGAATATGGGACCACGGCTCCATTGATAAAACTGCGACGCGGGGTCGCGCGGCGCCAGTCCCCTTCGCACAGGCCACGCGAGAGGCCGTCTTCACGCTGGCGTTGTTCGTAATTCCGCTCGGCCCGTGGGCCGAGGAGCAGGTGGTGCCGGACGGGATGGGCACCGACGTGGATCACCCGACCGGCCCGCACCTGCTCTCCCTGGCGGACGTGGGCGCTCTCGGGTTCGACTGCGCGCTGAAGCCGGTGCTAGCTCCGACGCCTGCCTCCGGCACTCCGACCGACCTCAACACTCCAGTCACCACATCGGACCTGCCCGCCTTCTTCCCGACGCTGCTCGAGCCTCCGTCGATATCAGGTGCGAGTCCATGCCGCTGCCCCACTGCTGCCCCTTGCACCCTCGCGCTCTGCCGGGACTCGCAGGCGGCCTCGCCCCCGCCGGCCGCCGGCTCCCGACCGATAACGTTGTAAATAAACAATCCGGTCTCCTTCGACGTCGACATGTCCTTCGATGCCCTTCACGACTTGCAGTGCTCTGGCTTCCGTAAAAGCACTTCGGTTTCGCGACAACTTTGAATTATCGCAATATGATAGAGATAGAAGTTTCCCGGCGCGCGGTTCAAGTTACAGTGTTTAGTGAAATGGAAAGTTCAGCGGCTCGTGTCATATGTTCGGATTTTCGGATCGATACATGAAGCTGAATGGAGCTTCTCTTGTGTACCTACTTAGTTGCCGGCGCTGTACGGCGCTACCTTCAGCGTGTCTTAAGTCCTGCTTGATCATTCTTTCCAAGTGCGTAATTATTTAAAGTCAACTTTTGGAGAATAGATGGGGTAAATATACTTAGGAAATTTATACTTCGACATTTTAGAATGCTTAAAAGAGTGAGTACCTATACCTTCTAATAATAAACGTATAAAATATGATTCTACTCAAACAATTCTGAAAATGACTTAGCAAAACAAAGTATTGTTTGAACTCAGTAATTTCAGGACTTTTCCAGTTGAAACAAGCTAACATAATTTTTTAACATCATATAATTTTTTAACAACTCTGCCTATTTATGCTTAAATGACATCTTTACCAAAGAATCAATGAATTATACTTTATAATTAATTATTTTAATATTTTTTTAAACAAATTGCTACGTGTTTTTTTTTTATTCTTTTATAACTTAACCATTTTCTCAACGTTTTTGAACTGTTAAAAAGGTGTCTACAATTTTTTTTTGTTCGATGCTTATAGAACTTCCAGCACCTTTATGCAATACTTAAATGAACATGCGCAGTTCTTGAAAATTCAGTATTAATTATAGTTGTACATTTAATTAGTACAACTTTAAATTCTTAATTAATTGATAACTGATAACCTAAAATTAAACTACGGCTTTAACTACTGCTTCAGGGAATCTATTGCTGAACTTAGGCCTGACATAAGACATACCTACGTACGTTTGCGTGAACAGCACGTTCCCCAGTAGGTGACGGTCAACGGTCAAAACGACGGTACATGTCCGGATAGTTTAGTGATACGCCCTTATCGACTTCCTACGTTATCGAGCGCCGCGTAGCATTGCGCCATCCGTTCTGCCATGCCGCGACTACAAAACATGCAAAAATAGTAGCGATAAAAAACGTACTCCGCAAATGTATTATTTAGCTACGTAAATAAATTGACTTTTAATTAAAATTACCTCGCTGTAAAACGTTCGACTCACACTGTAAAGCCAAACAGTGGCAGTGTTAGTTATAACATAAAGATATTTAATCACTTTAAAATTATAGAAAAAGGGCTTCCTCGTCGCAACCTTTTAGGTGTTGCTATTTGCCTCGATCTTATAAGTTTCACAATGTGTCTTAGACTTACTACGCTCACTGCGGAACATCATCACAACAACGCTTGTTTCTAAATTTTGACTTTGAACGAAAGCTAAAGAATTTCTAGTTACAAATCAGCGTCACGTCCTTAAACAGTGAGTCAAATCATCCAGTAGATAGCAATGCTCATGGGATGTTATTTTTGTTGCAGGTACACTGACAGGCGATGAGCTATCGCTTGGCTGCTCACCTCGACGGCACAAGCACGAAGCTTCGTTATCGCCGGGCGCGCGCGCTGAGGACGCCAGCAATGCGTCCAGCGCAAGCGCGTCTCTGTACGGCCCGCCCGCCGGCAGCGCTGGCAAACGCGCGCCTTCGCCGCCGCTGCAGTGGCTGCTGCCGCCCGGCCCCGGGCCCGGCAGCGTCGACAAGTACTTCCAGCAAGAGTACGAGGAGCGCGTCGAGCTGCTCCCTCCGGAGTGCCAGCCGTACTGCGCGCCGGCGCAACCCTGTCCGCCGCCGCAGCACTGCGAGTACCGCCCGCCGCCGCAACCGCAACAACAACACACCTGGGACACGCAAGATTATGCTAGTGCACCCCAGCCCACCCCTGGGCCCTCCGGCCTGCCGAAGCGCGAGCCCTACCCCAGCCCGGCCGGCCCCAGCGACAGACCCGTGCAGCTTGCCGAATACAACCCGTCCACGAGCAAAGGGCACGAGATCCTCTCTCAAGTGTACCAACAAAGTGCGCAACCGCTGCGACTCGTCGCGGTTAAACCTCGCAAGTACCCTAACAGGCCGAGCAAAACCCCTGTCCACGAGCGGCCATACGCATGCCCTGTGGAAGGCTGCGATCGCAGGTTCTCGCGGTCGGACGAGCTGACGCGGCACATACGCATCCATACGGGTCAGAAACCGTTCCAGTGTCGAATCTGCATGCGCTCGTTCAGCAGATCGGATCACCTGACGACGCACGTGCGCACGCACACGGGCGAGAAGCCGTTCGCATGCGACGTGTGCGGCCGCAAGTTCGCGCGCTCCGACGAGAAGAAGCGGCACGCGAAGGTGCACCTGAAGCAGCGGCTGAAGCGCGAGCGCGGCGGCGGCGGCCACCACCACGAGCACGGGCACGCGCCGCTCTAGCCCGCGCCCGCCGCCGCCGCGGGGCACTCGTCCGGCTCCGACGACGACAGTGGCGGTAGTCTTAGCTCCTAAATGGACAACTGAACTTTTTTATACTTTCACGTTGAAATTATCGAATGATTTCATCGCTTAGGTGTAAATGAATTGTCTTTAACAAAGCTTTATTAACTCTACATTTGTAAATTCACTGAAATTTATATATATCTTTTTATACATATTTGTAATTACTATGGTAGGATTCGATTTGCTCGATGTATTTATTTAATTAGATAGGTTAATTGAAAAACTGACTGGGAACAAACGTAGATACGAAGCGATGTGGCCTAATGCGTCCAGTGAGCGTGTCGTTACGTTTCTATGCAAAGAGAACTTTGTCACTCGGGTGGTGATGTTTAAGTCACTGTCGTCCTCGGCATTATGTGAACACATATCTTTCTGTCTGATGATGGCAGTCCAACGGATAGGGTTAACTGTGTCTCACATAGATATTCTCTTGTTAAGCTATCGATTAGTTATACGTTGTATTATTAGACAAGTGATCATGACGAAGATGAACTGTACTTGTACTTGACTGAACCTGTCTTCTTGACAACGACAGCGAGAACTAATTGATATCTAAGTATGTGACAAATTCTGGAGGTAAACCTATTCTGCCTAGGACTACCTACTTAAGTATTGTAGGTATATTTAATATTCTTATATTTGACAAACTAACGTGAAACTGTGCCATTAATTTAACTTTATAACGTGCCACTGCAATTTTTATTTACATAATTATGTAATTAAATAAGTATAACACGACTGCTGAATAAGTGATAACTATGATTATTTCGTTATACTATATTTCTAGTCGAAGATAAAGTATAAACGTGAGAATGTCGACTATTATGTTTGTTTTTTAGATAATATTAATATCTGCCATTACTAACATTATATATTTACGTTTCGACAGCTGATGTCATCTTCTCTTGCTCAAACATTTAATTTAACTAAATTTGCTCAATTCAGCTTCAGGTACATATTTTTGTGATATGGTTACTTTACATTTCCACTAATGTTCTTTGTTCACACCATGTGTTGCTCTCTTCGTGCACTTGTTGTTCAGTAATTTCACTAAGTTTCCCCAGTGGCATATATTTTTATAGTGTACGTATTATTACATAGACTAATCTAGTAAAAGTTTAGCATGTAGCGTTTAAATTATGATCTCTTAATCATTAATAATTATTTTCAATCGTAGCGAGGGCCCTTTATTTATAATACTCATAAGTTTCTGTATAGGTGTAACTACGTGTAAAAATCATGTTTTGGATTTCAGTAACTGTGATGACGATGTTACACTTGCTACTGTAATACGACTAAAGAGCACGGTCACAGGCCGACCGTTAGGTAGGTAAATAATTACTGCATTACTTATTAACTTCAAACAATTTATTGCATTACTTTAATAAATTGCTAATACGTTTTAGAACCGTACCTAGGACTCCTAAACATACACTTACATAATAATAATAATAAAACCATCCGAGTTTTTAAGTAATGCGGTTTACAAAAAATTGAGAATGTCTAATCTCCTTATTTTTCTTATATCTGAGTACAAAATTAAGCACAAAATAGTCGTAACTTTGTCATTAAAATACTTCAAGTGTAAATGGCTTTTTATGGAACTGCCTTCGCAATGATACTTTTGTACTAGTTCCAAGTTAAAAAATATTTTTGTTGGGTACATAATCCCCACACATCAAGTCTTTAGAGTAGGAGTTATTCAACAAATAGTGCAGTCGTAACAATCCGGATCTACAACAGACTATATAAAGTGTCACCGAACAAACAGTGATAGAACTACAGGGTGGGCCTTTCAGTAACGTCGGTCATTATGAATTTAGGAAATCGGACAATAATATTACCTTCTAACTCTTGCGCCTGCACTGCAACCCAATAACTGCAAAAGGGAGCGGTTCTTATAGTTCACCGTGTACAGTTATCACTTAGTCTAACGTGAATATTGTCATCGTTTATCAAAGCACTGAAATTGACCAGAAATGTGAGCACGTCACTGTTAGATCGCCGTTCCCAAGTTATCCAGTCGCTTACGAAGCCTCTGTAGGAAGAAGCGGCGGGAGCACGCTCGTGCGCCTGCACGCATGCGCACACGACCATGCTCCCGCTCATGATAAGAATGTCGTGTACGAGTTTATAATGTTTTTACTGTTATAGAAGAGACGAAGTCTCCGATAGACAAGGCTAGAGTAGATAGGTATTATAAATCGTATTCATGTTAAACAAACGAGTGAAATTGAAACGGAAAAGACTAAATTCTTACACATTTTACATAATGTTGCATCGCGTTCGCGTTAACGTTTTTGATATACGGTGTTTGTATTAGGTTACGAGTTACGACTTGCCCATTGTTTGCTGCCCGCCGGCGCCGAAGCCTCGCGGGCCGGGATGGTGGAGCGATCTCGCATTGTTACATTATGTTTTACATTCATACAACCCCGTGCTTCACACGAACACTCCACGTTAATATACCTAGCTCTTTAAGAACTTTTCAACAAATACGATATCTAACTTGTGTGGTGTTCACCTAATAGTGAATGAGAACGAATTCTTTATGAAATTGTGTATGATTATTGTTTAAGCTACCTTATGTATTTCACCAGAGTGAAAGATGTTGTTGATGTTCTATAAATATATCTACGTAGTCATAAGTAGGTATTGTTAAATCTCACTAATTTTTACTAAATTCTATTTAATTAAAATATTTGTAAATACACTCTGACTAAATTTGAATTTAATGTGTATATAAGAGAAATGAAATTTTTATTTAAAGAATCACCTAAGGTGAGGAAATACAAATTGTTGAAAATTTGAATCCTGGTGTTTATGTTTTTGCTTTGCCTTCCACATCAAACCTTCTTACGGAACCCCCCCAATGAAATAGATAAATTGGTAAGTAGCTACCTATAGTAAATATCTATCTCTACGTTATGGATTAATGAATCATAATATGAATGAACAGATTTTACAATTGGGTATTGTAAGCTACCTATATCAATCCTCTTATATTTTATTTAAAATTCAAGATCACTATTCTGATTCAAATAATTGAAACAGGCCAGTTAAACTAGGTTTGACATAAAAAATAATGGTTAATACCAATACCAATAGTTACTATACTTTACATTATTAAAGTTAGACGTAGTAAAAAGATCTATTGGAAATCACCATCGTGGCGCCATCTACACACAAATTGCACAAACCTCAACAACAGTTAGCGCCTCGCCTCATATTTTAGCGGCGCGATCGACAGCTAGACGGGTACCAATGACCATCGTAGTAACACTTTTCACGTCTAGATGGCGCTACTAAACTTGTTTCAGTGATTAACGCGCATTTAGAAAGATGGAGCTATTAGGAACGGTGTATAGCAAAAGCGAGTTCATAACTTGGTGATAAACACCAGGCATCAGTCTTCCACAAATTAATTAGTGATAAGGTTATATCTGTAGACTAACTATTATACTGTAATTTGAGGTAAGAAAATTAATAAATAATAGTCTATTCTATTTTAAAATTATAAGAGATGAGTTAGAAATAATAAAATACTGTAATCCTTTTTGTATCCTTTTTCTTGAATGTGCATAAAATATTCTACAATTGGACATCAAAAATTGCTGCATAAAGCAAATATTCGGCTGACACCTTTTAAAACTTTTTTGGAGTTTAATTCAAGGACTTGAAGTTAGCGTACCTTAAGGTCATTTCTTGGGACCAACACTGTTTGAATCTCTTAGGGCAGAACCATATTTATTTATTCAAAAAGACCGCATCCACATACTCTATAATACATAAAACGTGTGTGTACTTCCTACTTAAAACATGTACAAACTGCGACTGTAGTAAACTTTAAAAGCCTACAGGGATTTATCAAAAATCGAAGATAAACATAGGTTGCGTAGTGAATTAATTTAAGAATTGGGATAATTGCTAGCATAATAGTTATTTGTCGTGTCATTTACCTCTTCCGTGGTTGAATATCTATGTACTATTTAAGATTCATACTTTAAAGAGTTAGCACGTTTTGTATAGGTGTTGCTAGTATTACGATTTGTAAATCATGCACTACTGTACATTTAAAAAGGACTATGTTCTCTGAACTTTTTAAATATAAAAGTTACCTTCTAGTCAATTTGTCGTTACTATATATTTTTTTATTTATTAACAATGTTAAGTGCTAATTTGTACCTAATATTATTCAACTATACTTTTTGTCGGTTCATATATCAGTTTTACAGGTAAAGGTATTCAAGTCAAAACAAATTATTGTAAATAAACGAGTTGTGATATAATGTTTACATAAAAACCACGAACATATTTTAATAGAAACAATTCGTCACAAAACTTCATGGAGATATGATTTTGTATCTAACGACATTCAATAATCTAGTTAAAAAAATTATAAGCAAATAAAATCTTCGTCTTTGTTGTAAATAATATATAACACCGGACAACAAAATCTGACATCAATACCAATGAAGTATTATACTGTCGGAATAAAATTGACAACAGGGAATATATAAAATATATGAATCTTTAACAGCTATAGTTCAAAAATATTATCTTTTATACAATTTAGATACGACAATACGATCATTAATTAAACTTTATCTAATGCGTTCCCAATCTGTGGATATAAATTTCATATAACGGGTGCGAAAAGATACATAAAACACGCGATTTTCTTTTTCTCGTATTTTTGCGGTGTTATTTCTCAAAGAGATGCCAGCAAACATTTGGATGGGCCACTAAGGGCCAATGCCTGCCGGGGCTGCGGGTTGTTCAAAAGAGATACCGCGACCACGGAACGCAAAGGGTACAAGAAGGAACATGGATAGGTTTTAGTCAGTAAAAGTCTGACACTCCCTCCGGCCCCGCCCATGGCGGGAGAAGTAATTTGATGAATATCAAATGAATATAAAAAAAAAAAAGATTTATTTGATATTTATAAAATACCTACTTCTAAACACTGGCAATATTGGTGATATGGCCAGTGTTTTCATTTATAGTTGTATTGTCGTATCGGTATGGTATAACATTGTCAAATAAAAGATTGCAGTCTCATAAAATTATTATTTTTTGCTGTCCAGTGTGGCTTGTACCTGTTGCTACCAATACAGTGTGAAACAATATTCATTTAATTTGTTATTAAGTTATTATTATGATTCTACCGTTGTACCAATTGTTGTAAAATTACTCAGAGCCAAACATATTTCACATTTAAAGGAAATTAAATTTTCAAATTTCCTTAATTTTGAATTATAACACTCACTCTTGTTATACCTACTTGTTTATAGTAATCGTAAATAACATAGCGCGTGTACTTTATGCTATGACATACCAATACAATACGAGTACATGTGCGTCAGTGTTCACCAATATAGCTAATAATGTTATGCTTTTGCCTATTATTTTAATTTTCATCTCAACTCGTTATTATATTATCATTATGTATTACAAATTTAGTACCGTTGGAATGATAAACAGTAAAACTTTGAACTATCAAACGCCTAGGGAATTAATAAACTTTTACAAACAAACAAATAAATAAATTAAAATCATTGTTATATAGAAACTGAATATATTAAGCACCTAATTCATATCAGTCTTAGATTTTAAGCTATAACGTCCGTTTACCTATCCGAATTAACGATTACGGTAATCTAGGCTACGTCTAAGACATATTATCAATACAAAAATAATATTAATTTGTAAAGAGCCAATTCTAAGCGGTCTCTTGTCTCTTCTAGTCATTATTTCATATGAATGTCATCTCACTAGCTAAATGTGCAAAACTGTAACTTCCTTTCTACCATGTATGAAATAAAAGAATCATGCATTTTCAACACAAATAAAATTTAATTTTCTTATTTTATATTAACAATGTATCGCCTCATTGTCATTCACCAGATAGAAAGCAAGCTCAATTGTGGCTAAATATTTTTCTTGCTCACATATTTTAAATGATTCACCAGGTAAGAACTAGGACTCGGTCCATCAGCGATTCCTGAGGCAATCGGACATACATATAAAAATATACTATAAGTGTTCTTTCCCGATGACAGAAACCATACTAGACACGAAACATCAAAAAATACTCAATATAAAACCCAGTCATCTAGTACAAAACACACATCTGAAAAAAACAAAAACACCTTCAGCGAGCGCGCTTCTATCCTTACTTATATCTTCTTATAAACAATCGAAGTTACAAGGATTGTAAACAATTTTTATTTGATTTTATCAAAAGAACGAACCTGTTACTTGACCAAAGACTAGACCGCGTAATATTACAGTAGAATGTTTAGCAAGCAGCACAGGGTGTGCTATGTGGCTTCCTCGTAGTGTTCGTCGGCTTTCACGAGGTTGGGCTCGGACTCGGAGCGGCGCTTGAGCCCGTCCGCGTCGGGCGAGCGCGGCCGCTCCGCCACCTCCGCCTGCGCGCACACGCTCGCCGCCTTGATGTCCGGCGCGCTTCTACTCACGTCCACCTATCAGGCAACACAGCACTATTTTTAGAATAGTCATTGAAAATTACATGTGGTATTAATCTCATCGATATAGGGGTTAAATTGCAATAATTGACATGTAAGTACTCCTGAAAAAAGAAGTTCTTTGAAGCAATCGAATTTCAAATTTGTTAGATAGCAGTCATAAACAAAATAAAAATTTAAAACACTTCTAAAGTCAAAAGTGTATTACTTACCATTTCTGTTTCTAGGAAGTCACCTGCTTCCTGCTTTACTTGTGTTGTCATTTTGTCATTGAGGTAACACACCCCATTGAGGTCGATCGCGCTGTTTGAGAATATTGCCGCAGCACCCACTGACGCATCTACTAATGGGTCGCTCTGATGAAAACATATCAAAGATAATTATTATTAACAATTCAAATTGCCTGTAAATGGTCTAATTGAAGTAAATGCTTTGACGTTGACTTTGACTTATTATATTGAGCTATGAATTCAGAGTTTAATATGTATGTGTGTGTAAAATTCTTGACAGTTACAAATACATAGATCCACAAAACAGATGTTATACTATGTCATCCAGGGCTGCGGGTTGTTCGAAAGAGATACCGCGCCCCCGGAACGTAAAGGGCACAAGAAGGAACATGGATGGGTTTTAGTCAGTAAAAAGTCTGACACTTCCTCCCGCCCCGCCCAGGGCGGGAGAAGTCACTCGAAGATATCCCAAGGGTAAAAAAAAAATATTATGTCATCATCGACTTCAGCCAGTGGTTGGACATAGGCCTCTCCATCGACTGTGATTTAACTCCATCTATGGCCACTCTCTAACAGCTACTACCAGGAAGCTCACAAGATCTCCACTTAGTCTGATGGCATTTTCAAATTATGGCGGGCCCTCTGCCACTTCAGCTTGCTAAAGGATGACTCACGCTAGACCGTACCGAACCGAGTGCCGGCCGTAGCACCGGTCAACTAATATTACATCTAGTGTGAATCATCCTTTATTCAGGCAGTAATATTTTAGATACCATTGCAGCAAACATTAAAATTTACCAGGATTACATTTTCAGGAACTGTGAACTTCAATTGCGTTGGCTTTTTTGGTGGTGGCATCTCGGCTTCCGGTGCTTTGTGAGCATAGGAGTTGTCTTTAGGAGTCAAATCTTTTTGTTCTCTGAAAAGATAATAACAAGATTTATTTTAGGTCAGCAGTCTTCTCACCAGCGGTTGTAAGGTTGAATATGGTTATCTACAGGATTTAAAAGGCCAAAATACGCCAAAAGAGCTATTGTATATAATGGCCATTTTAGGAGGTTCTTTTATTTCAACTACAGTGAAGTGTTTAAATGTAATGACACTAATGGTAAACAGCACAAAACTATCAAAATCAATGATGCAAACTGGAGGGAGACAAATCCTTGTAAAACTTGCAAAACTCAATATATCAGAAAAACAAGAACATTATAAACTACCAAAATTATAATGTTACTAAAATATTGTTTTTCTTTTCAGTATTTTATTGCTATTATTGAGATACCGACACCCAACACGTCTGTGAAGTTTCGCTAGTTAAAAGACAGTTATAGTTTACTTACTTTTTAGGTGTTGCGTGGTAGCTCTCACTTTTTTCTGTCTGATGTTGTGTTATTAAATCACAAGCCTTTCCAAGTATCACAATAGAAACTAGTACTCTTACTGATATCAGGCACAAATATGCTATAGATATTAAAAATATTGCCGCGAATCTGAAAATCAAAAATATTAACTACTTAAATATTCTTTTAATGAGTACTTTGCACAGCCATATTTTACCAATAACACAAAATTTTTGTAAGGTCATTTTTGCTCTACCAAAGAATAATTGCTATTACTTACTATGTCACATAAAAAGAAAGATTTTTACTCCCACCCCAGCCAATTTATTGTCCCCCGCAACACAGCAGTAGGCCTGGTAGTACTGCAGTGGTTAGCGAAACCCACATAACACATTCTTACACAAATAACATGTCTAACAGGCCGGTTCTCCTGTATTATTAATATCCAACTGAGTTTGCAGTATTTGGGGGGGGGGGGGGTGAGGTCCGACCATTAATAGTACTGTCTCACTAAGGGTATGATAATAAAATAATTTATGGCTTAGCAATTCTAAAGGAGTCTAGAAATTTACTGGAAGGTAAGGCATGATATGGTAACAACAATTATTTACCCATCCACTTTGACAGCATGCACCAATACTCTAGTAATTACGACACCCAGAGGCAAAGGTATGAAACCCATTCTGCGTGCCACTAAATCTGAGTGGTCGCTGAAGGCATGCTTCTGTCTCGTTTGCGCGACGTCATACGCCAAACTTACTGTGTATTCTCTATATACTCCATAGGGGATCTCATTGAACCTGGTCAAAACAAGAAGAAAGCATGAAGGCTGTTTTGCCACATTACTTTTAGAATTGTAACGCCATGTATTAATTATATTACATGGCGTTAAGTTAACTGCGAGTGTATTCGGTTTATTGCAATTTTTTATTACTTCTATAGCATAAATATATATCTAGAAATCATTAAATAGAGCCTAAAGTGTTATTAACTCAAATAAACCTGCGCGAACAAGCACTCGCATCTAACTTCCGAGCTGTCGTTAAGTTTGGATCATATTAAAACACTCTAAGGAAAAAAGAGCCTTCCTTGTAAAAATTATCAAATAAAACTAACCTGGTAATAAAGGCATGTTTGACCCAATCAATGATGACCTCAAACGTGAGAACAAGCACACAATCAGGAGCAAGTATCCAGAACCGTTCCTCTTTCCACATGTACTCCTTCATAGTTTGCAGCACTACGATAAACAGTAGCACGGACAGATGGAGGCGCTCTCTCACATCGCTGCAAGACACTTGGAAGAGGTTGTTCTTGTCAAACTTCTTGAACACACTGCCCTTTAATTCTACAAACTAAAAATGTATACATTTTCACAGGAGAAAAAGGAATGTGAGAAAGAACCATATTGACTGTACGCTGCCAATACCTCCAAAGTGCTTTAAGAACAAGTTTGCAGGAGAGCATAATATCTGAATATTTATAAAAATACTAGCTTTTGCCCGCGACTTCGTCCGCGTGGATTAATAGTTCCCGTTCCCGGGGGATTTCCGGGATGAAAACTGTCCTATGTCCTTTCTCGGGTCCCAGACTATATCTGTACCAAATTTCATTGAAATTGGTTCAGTGGTTTAGGCGTAAAGAAGAGACAGACAGACAGACACTTTCACATTTATAATATTAGTACGGATAGACGGCATTTATGAATACTAAACTATATAAATATTATGTAGGCATCCTTTGACTGATATGATGATGATAAATGTTAAGCTTATGTAAAAACTATAAAGTTGGATTTTGGGTTAATAATGTGTAAAAGTGTAAACTTGTCCTCAAAGCACAGGAGGAATTGGCAGCGTTAGGTCAATATGTATTATTCAAGAAAAATATATAAAGCCACAACTTGTAAAAAGCACAACCATTGCCTTATTCATCTTATTGCAAAGTGTTTTACAATATATTAATAGTGGCAAAAAAAACTTTTACTTGTAAAATTTTGTGTTTATTTATACTATTATAACACTATAAGAAATAAGAATAGCAAGAATATATTGTACTATTGATACTCACATTATTTGACATCATTATTATAAGAAGACTTTTATTATTAGAATTAAAGGCGACATTCAGTGTTGTTGCTTGAAACAGCACTAGTAAGCTATGAAGAACTGAACTAGTTTTTAAGGAAAATCTATGAAAAACATGGAATTTATTGTGAAATTGTAAGCCTGATTATATGATCTAGATCTCTTAGTAAGGACTTATTGATCAAGTTTAACCCCTCAATTCACTGCTAGGCATAAGTCTCCAATTTCTGCTACAAGTTAACAATGCTCTTCTCACTTCAGTGGCAATATTGATCCATCACTAAGTTGAGAGCTATAAAGCAAACTCAGTTTGTTCAAGCTAAGTACAATATTTGCTCCATATGAATATGAACCTTTCCCTCATAGTTTTAATGTCCATATTCACATGAATAGCTTGCATACATTGGCTTATTAGAATATAAACCTTATTGCATTACAATAAGATTTTATATTTATTTGAACTGCTTATTTGTGTAGTTTAAGTGTGTTCACCATCAAGTTTTAAGCATTAAACATTTCCACAAAATGAACATAATATCCAGACCGTGACTATCCAGTCTGATTATTTAAATTAAACTAATTTATATGCAGTTTAAAAGGATACAGACATAGATCATGGCAAATAACAGGTGAGGTATAACTCCCAAGTGCTCTCTCCTTCTATCCCGTGGTTCGGTTGCTGTCCAAAACAGTGCATCAATTGTATCCTGGCCAAAAGCTGAGAACAGTCTGTCACCAACTTCTAACATATTGTAAAATATGTACAACTTCATCACACTTTGACTCTTCACTAAATGATACATCATATTTGTGTCTATATAGCACATTAAAATACTGCAAACTAGTAATATGAAGCCTTTCAGCATGTCACATGTTTCTGCTGGTTTTAATAAACTTTGGCGTGAATTTGAATAAAACCTGTAATAAAGGAGATAATATAGAACACTGTGTTTTACTTAATAATACCCAAGATTAGTGTAATTACCTACCCAAAACATTTCCTGAAAAGTCTGCCAAAAAAGGTCCAAATAGCCATAATAAACCTCAATGGAAGGAATGTGTAAACAAATAGCAAAGAGTCTGCACATTGAAAGAATCCATAAGCCATAAACTTTTCCAATTCCTGAGGAATCTTAATAAAGGAATAAACTTTTTCTCTTCTTGCTGAAAACCGTTCTTCATCATGTTCTAATAAATATCCTCTCGTTAGTTCTACGTGTAAAAACGCAAATAAGGAGGCTGCCTTCTCTGCATCTGTAATGTTAAATATCACAGCCGTTAATATCCGCACTATCTTATTATTTTATCACTTAGTGCATACGGAATCAGAGCTTATACCTTTGCATTTCATTTCCTTCACTCCTTTATCAAAACTTACATCGCCGGACGAATTTTGAGTATTGGATAAAGACTTGAATCGTAACCTTTTAGTTTGTTCCTGCACATCCTCATTTTTGATTATCATGTTGTTCAGATTTGAAAAGAATCCAACTGCAAATCACTGTTACATTTGTATTGATTTTGTTAGAATTTATCCTAAAATGCGGTAACTATAGCTCCAAAATTTTTATTATTGACACTCTGACAGATTCAAATGACACAGACGCAACATCAGGTTATGACAGTAAACCACTGACAATAGAGATAAGACTTGGCACTATAGACAAGAGTGACAGAATTTATACCAAGAAAATATTATTACTAAAGAGGTTATGGCAAGTTCATAGTTGCCACGTCAGAAAGCACAAATTAACATTGAGCACAGACAGACTATCTATGTAAAACCAAGTATTCACTAAACTCTAACTAAAATCTGCGTTATAGTTTGACTTTTATTTTCGTATTGAATAACTTGACAGTTCAAAGAAAAATAATGTTACCTTGCTAAAATTAATAGTGTTGGGGCAATGAAAGATTTTGCGTAAAGAACAAATGACAAAAAAAGTTTAATTTAAATAAAACTTTAAAAAGTAATATTTAAAATGTGGAACTTATAAGAATAATTATCTTTGTTAACATAAGTAATTTGATTTTTTATTTTCTCCTAGTAGAAATAAAATAAATAATATTTAAATTACCTTACTACTACTTCTTCTTCTTTATCGTGTGGGCAAGTAAGGTCTAGCGCCCCACACAAGAGTGTGTGGGGTCGCTGACGACCCCACACCTAGAGCAAGTAAGGTCTAAACCTTACTTGCGTAGTGTGTGTTCTAAACCGCCTCAAAGACCTCTGACATGGTTACCGATTTCAGTGACGTTCAAGATAAACTTAGAAAGTACCTTATTACTGAGAAGCAATAATAAATTCTACAATTTTTAATATATCACATTCCTATATATATATTTTATCATACTTTTGGGACAACTTCATTATTAAATTTAAAATAAAAAGTTTGCATTTAAGTACATTATTTTAGTTTATCCAATTTTATGCATTCTTACACTACCTCACTATCTTTTTTGTCAAAATCTGGTAACCCGCTAACTGTTAAGTTACTGAACACAATTAAAATTCGTAGAATAGAGTTTCAGGGATTAGCGCAGTTTTTGTATAACCAATTAAATTTAGGCCCACTTTCACTAAAATTAACGAAAATATTTAGCGCTAAATGTGTTTTAATTACCACTCTGTCTCTGTCACCTTCTAACAATGTGACAGGGGTGCGGGTGAGTGATCTGTGGCAATGATGTTCTAAATACGTTTAGGCACTAAATGTGTTTAGTGATTTTGGTGAAAGTGGGTCTCAGTATGTCTATTTTCACTTATTTAATTATCGCAAGCTCAATATAAGGCTGAATGCTTACGGCCCGTATTTATCTGTTGTACTTGTATCAGTTGTCTACCATCATCGATCTGTCATTCATAAATCGACTAAACAACACTAGTTAAGGTCAACTGACTATTTGGCACGCTCACTTACTGTACTGTTTTATTAAACTTACTATGTTCCATTCGTTCGTTCATCCGTTCATCTTCGTCAAGCTGAAATTCGTGGCCTACGTTAGCGGATTTTAGTACTAATTTAGTATATAAACGTTGTAAAACTTAGTTGGAACTTCTTAATTCTTTCACTGAAAAGTTAATTGAACCTACTAAGTGCACAAAAACCATAATTATGGCTACGAGTGAAGGGCGAAGTGCTCAATCAAACTTGCATCAGCAAGACCTAACCAAATTGGTGAGTTATATTATTCTAGATAACAGTGCAGAGAAGATATTTTGAATGAGTGCTGTTCAAATCCAGGACAAGTTTTTATATTTCCGTTTACTAGCCAATAATTAATTTCACATAACCTTTACATTTCACACACATGTATTAGAAGGTTGTCAGACTTGCATTATCTATTGAAGTATGTACCTACTTGTCCAGTTATTTATGAATAAACTTCTGTTTTGTATTGTTATATAGCCATACCAATGAAATTATTGCTCTGGTTCGTGCAGCCCCATTACCTCTTCACTCATCACTCATCTCTGAATATTAGGATCCAAGATAATTAGGACACAATCATTATTCATTTAAATCCTTTTCTTATTTCAGGATGTTACCAAATTGTCAGCCTTATCACCTGAAGTGATTTCGAGGCAGGCCACAATAAACATTGGCACCATTGGTCATGTAGCTCATGGCAAGTCAACTGTAGTAAAGGCTATTTCAGGAGTGCAGACTGTCAGATTCAAGAATGAACTGGAGAGAAATATTACTATCAAGTTAGGTATGTATCTCCCTATCATTTGTTTTTGTGGTTCTTTGACAGTTGTTATGGGTAGTCAGAAGCCCTATAGTTTGACAACATGTCTTATCAGTAGAGATTCTATCACCCTGTAACTGGATTGGGGAACTAAGATAATGTTGTCATTTTTGATAAAAGGCTAGGCACACAATGGTACTGTTCAACCATTGGGTAAATAGGTACCTAACCGCTCTTTTTAAACAATAACTCATGTTTGGTATCAACAAATATTTTAGTCACACATGGTGTTCATACTTACTATAATAACTATTTTGGGTCAACTATTTATATTTTTAGTATGAGATAAAAATTGTCTGTTGTCTTGAGACAAATTACATTTATATTTAAATGTTAAAATGTTGTTTATATTCATGATAATAATAATCTTTTATTTTGTTACAAATTATTTTAAAATTTTCTTTTTTAAATTCACTTTTTAAAAATTAAATCAATATTTTAAAATATTCTTAGAAAAAGAAACAACTTATAGGCTCTTATCATATAACTTTTTCAGTAGACATTGATAAAGAAATTCAGATATGTTTCATACTTAAATTCAATCCCGTAATTTGTTCAGATGCTATGCAATATACCATGTGAAATATATTGTAAACCTAAAGTAAATTTAGAATGTTTTTTGATCTTGTCAAATTGTAAATTAATCAAAACACATGGTATGTTGCAGAGCGCCTGTCCGACTCGGTCATTAAAATGTATCGTGAAAGAGCTGATGAGCGACATGAAAATGAGTTCTTTGAAAAAATAAGGAGGTCTAAAAAGAGAAACCTGTGTGTTGATTCTGAAGACGAATTGAATATGCCTGCACCAAAGAAAGCTAAGAAAAGTAGACAGGATTCCGGAGAATACATTATTGAAAGAATTCTTGACTTTAAGTTTGAATCTGGCAAAGAATACTTCTACATAAAATGGAAAGGATGGCCTGACAGTGAAAACACATGGGAACCAATAGAACATCTTGACAACTGCCCCAATGTACTAAAACAGTTCCTTGTGGATGAAGAATTTAAATTTTGCATTCAAATTGAAAAACTAAAAGAAGAAATCTCATTTGGTAACCTACTTAGTGAAGATAACCTTTTAAAAAGGTTTGATGAAACAGACAGCAATGACATTGTGAAATTAAAAGAAAGCTTAACATTAAAGTTGCTAACAATGATAATGTTACCAGAAGCAAATGAAGCCTTAGCCACAGAGCTTGTACAAGAAGCACGAGATATTTTACAACTGTATGTTGTAACTAGGAAACGATGTCAGCAGTTAATGAAATTAAGAAAATGGGAGACACATTTGAATCAGGTTGACAAATCCAAGAAGCTTCTTGTAGAAAATAATTTCGACTTAGCTGGTCCACCAGAAAACTTTACCTATATTAATCAATGTATACCTGGCAGTGGTGTAACAATCCCAGATGACCCACCAATTGGGTGTGAATGTACAGCTTGCAACTGTCGCTCTAAGGCATGTTGCGGCATGCAAGCTGGTCTATTTGCTTATACTGCAAACAAAAGACTTCGCGTCGCACCCGGTACCCCAATTTACGAGTGTAACAAAGCCTGTAAATGTTCATCAGAATGCTGCAACCGTGTAGTTCAAAGTGGCAGAAATATTAAATTGAGTATTTTTCGAACCTCCAATGAATGTGGATGGGGAGTAAAAACAGAACAAAAGATAAGGCAAGGACAATTTCTTTGTCAATATGTTGGAGAGGTTATTACATTTGAAGAAGCTGAAAAACGAGGAAGAGAATATGATGCTAATGGTCTAACATATTTATTTGATTTGGATTTTAACTCTGTAGAAAATCCATATGTAGTAGATGCGGCTAATTTAGGAAATGTCTCGCATTTTATTAATCATTCCTGTGATCCTAACCTTGGTGTGTGGGCAGTATGGGCCGATTGTCTCGATCCCAACCTGCCTATGTTAGCTCTATTTGCTACACGTGATATTGAAATTGGTGAAGAACTTTGTTTTGATTATTTACAAAAAGCTTCTGACATTGATGATGTTGAGACAAACAGTTCTAGTATTAGTAAAGATAGTTCCTATGATATTGATATACCAAGTGGGTCTGAAGCAACTATGGGTATCACACCAGTGTCACCTGTCAAATCTAGATTTGAAATCCAGCAACAAAATAGGGCTATGCTTAGAAATCTTACAGAATGCAAATGTGGTGCTTTAAAATGTCGCAAATACTTGTTTTAAATATTTTCCTCTCAGTAATGAAAAGAGAAACGTGTAACATACGTATCAATTGAGTTTCCCCAACAACAACAAAAAAATCCACACCAAGTCAAATCATTTATTTTAAATAGAACATTATTAAATAAAATACGCTTTAAAAATCATTTACAAAAAACATATTCAGTTGCCCTTGTAAAAGTTAGTTTGTTGTAAAAGATAGTTTCGTATGTAGAAGAAAGAGCAAGAAACTCCATACATACAATATTTAAAAAAAAGCAGTTTTACAATCATTTGTATAGTTACATAAATTACATTATTTTGTGATTGAAAGGATACTGTACCTAAAATGAAAACCACGTAGGTACTACAATAGGTAGAAAAAGCTTCAAACTAGGCAATAACAGCTTTTTACCTGGTACTTGCATATTTACAAAATTGAGATTGTAAACTATCCCTAACATTTCAAGACTGTTAAAAAAATGAATTATAAACAGCAACAAATTGATTTTATCAAGATTAAATAATTCTATGCAGAAGAACCAGTATACTTACAAACATTATTATTTATATTATGAATATAATCTTCTAACTTGTAATGTGCATGTTTACAAAGTGGACTTTTAATATTTCTTTAAAATTTTCCTTAGTTTAGTCTTAAAATATCACAAGATATATTTAACATAGTGCCCCTTATCAGATCACACATCTTTTATGGGGCACTTTAGATTATTGGAATAGGAACAACTCTGTCGAATATTGGCCAGATGATGTTATTATCAAATTAAAGGAATCTCATTAGGCTGTACATAGGAAAAATAAAATATTTTTGCTAAGAAATATCTTACAATATTTTTCGAAATATTTACGTATTATTTTGAAACAAAGACTGTATATCACAAGTATTTTAAAGAAATGTTAATAATATTTTTAGATTTGATTCGCTATCAGTATAATAAAATGTTAATGATTTGACTGGCTACTTTGCGCAACATGTAGTAAATTGATGTAATCCTAAAAAAAATATAAACTTATCTACACTATAAATTTTATCAGGACGTCTCGTATTATTCCTTGATTTACTCAATTCTGTTTTTTTTTTTGGCTGGTCCACACCAAATGCATCTGCAGCTCGCGTGCGTTTTGCTTGCCAAAATCATGTCTTGCAGCACAAATGAATTTACAACATATTGTAATAAGATAGTAATAGCCATTAAGGGAAATGCTCTATGGTAGCTCGGAAAATTCAAATATTACAGTTTTTTTTAAGTTTGAAAGTAGAGCTAGGCGTCCATTAGGAGGACGTAAAATGCCTTATTTGAATAAAAAAAAAACTAGGTGTTTACTTAGTTTTTTTTTATTCAAATTTATCGCCTAGAGGCGTGCTAGAGTGCAGCGGAAGGATGTTAAAATGCCCGCCCCTAATGGATGTCATTAACTAAAACGGCAGCACCGTCCTTCTCTGGCGCAACAAACATTAATACAATACAAGCCAAACCTTAGCTTGAGAAGTACGCACCATCTGCATATTTTTGCAGATGGAAGAATGTTGTTGCATTCTGCTACCAAGCTGGAATCTAGTTGTTAGCGGAATAAATAGTAAATGTGGAATGACATAACATTTAATTGTCATGGATTTCGGCAAAATAACGCCTGATTTCACGATGACTCATTCTAAGGTGCTCAATTGCCTTACATGTATACAATTGCTATATTGAAAGTATTGTAGTAAAAACTGGGTTGTTTTTTAATCCATGTTACATTTTGATAGTTTATCTAAGTTTGTGGTATATTATAATTTGTTAAGTACAAGTATGTTAGTGTATTGAACAATTTATTTTAGATTGCATTGCATTATTCATAGAATTATGTCAATTTTATATTTCTAGAAATATAACTAATTATTACGAATTTTCTTGTAATTTAGCTATGCTAGTAATAAAATATGTTAATTCGCTACGAATATTTTTATTTCTGTATGAAACCCTTATTAACCTAGAATCTGTGATGACTAATTACGATACGAAACCTAGACAGATTTTTGTGGGTTGCTCAAATATTGCCTTTAATTTATTCCATGTCGAAATTGACTTGAGAAGGCAGTTTCCAAACGAGACTTACATCGTCTTCTCTAAATTATTCAGAATACCTCTTAACACTTTTTTTACTTACCAGCCTTTTTTCCCCGTAAAACTCGAATTTAAAACACCCGTGCACAAGCTTAATAAATGTAGTACGTGGGAGGGTTTACACTGCAATTACTGATCTCAGTAAAATGTGTGTAGATTCTATATTTTGCTAAACCAGCTGAATCCCCTAACTATTTAACTGTGATCAATCTACATTAGAAAAAAAGCCTCTCAATCGATCTGAACCACTCATTCAGATTTCAGGATTGCTGTAGATAGCCTAGATGGATATCTTCAATAGGTATCTAGGGCGTACCTTCATCTTCATCTATTAGGCAATAAATAACCCATTAAAATGTTCACCACAGGTTATGCTAATGCGAAAATCTACAAATGTGACAATCCAAAATGTCCGCGACCCACAAGCTTCATTTCGGGCGGTTCATCGAAGGACGATAGCTTCCCGTGCCTGCGACCTGCCTGCACTGGGCGGTTCCAACTGGTGCGCCACGTGAGCTTCGTCGACTGCCCCGGGCACGACATCCTTATGGCCACCATGCTTAACGGTGCTGCGGTCATGGACGCCGCATTGCTCCTAATCGCAGGTATACAGCTTTTAAACCCCATGTTTATCTAGTACTGTCTATGACATTTTTAATCATTACTGCCAGCAAATAGATGTCAAGCCAAATAAATTACTAAATCGTTTTTATTATGTTTAGGTAACGAGTCTTGCCCCCAGCCACAAACCAGTGAACACTTGGCAGCCATTGAGATTATGAAACTGAAACATATACTCATATTGCAAAACAAGATAGACCTGGTAAAGGAAGGACAAGCCAAGGAGCAACATGAACAAATTGTGAAGTTCGTGCAAGGCACTGTAGCTGAAGGTGCACCTATAATACCTATATCAGCTCAGTTGAAGTATAACATAGAGGTAAATCATCTTCGTAAAAATCAAATTGAATACATCCTTTTACATACATACATAAAATCACGCCTTTTTCCCATGTCGATAGGGAGAAACTACAGAACGCCACCTACTACGATCCTTACGCACTCCTTTCGTCTCATCCACTTTCATACATCTGGTCATACAAGCACGCCCAACCGTTCATTACTCTTTTTCTGATAAATAATTGAAAATAATAGTTAAAAGACCACTTCTCATAAAACTATGACATTGCCATGTCAATGAAACGCAGCATGCATTATGCAATTGGTCAAACAGTGTGTTCGACAAACAATAATAAAAAAATGTTTCTAGGTGTTATGTGAATATATCACAAAGAAGATCCCGGTACCTTTGAGAGACTTCACATCCCCACCTCGGATGATTGTCATTCGTTCTTTTGATGTCAACAAGCCGGGTTGCGAGGTCGACGACCTCAGAGGAGGTGTCGCCGGTGGTTCTATTTTGCAGGGAGTGCTTACTGTTGGAATGGAAATCGAGGTAACTACTTAATACTTTTTCGGAAGAAAACCTGAGAAACTGGTTGAAAAGTCACACATCTAGTTGTTTTAGTGATAGTTTTTAAGGTCAGACCTAGTTCCGATCATTCTCGGCTAAAATTCAGGCCGGGACTAACAGTTTGTTAGGTTTATCTAGATTTAGAGCTTAATGCTCGTTACAAATTACATCGTCTTAATATGTTGAAAGAGGGCATCATTTGAAAGGCACTGAATTTTTTCATGTCATAATAATTATAGTTCTGTTCAATTTTGATTACTAAGTGTATATAATTTCGAATATTTCTAACATAGGTAGGTACTAAATATTATTTTATTCTCGCCAACATTTCGATGTGCATTTTTTGTATTTACCTGTTCGGTATTTTTTCAATAGGTCCGACCTGGACTGGTCAGTAAAGACGCAGACGGCAAGCTGACGTGCCGTCCCATATTCTCCCGTATCGTGTCCCTATTCGCGGAACAGAATGAGCTTCAGTACGCCGTGCCCGGAGGTCTCATCGGTGTTGGAACCAAGATTGAACCCACGCTTTGTCGTGCTGACCGACTCGTGGGACAGGTGCGTATATTCAGTTTTTATGCAGAATGAAATGGTATCTTGAATGACTTTAGAGCTTAAATATATGCCCTGATGTTCCCAATAAATGCTGCAAATGAAAATTCTGCCTCTCGTTTTTACCTGGGCCCAAAAAACGCAAGGCACCTCTCTAATAATTATGTTGTCGTATGAATAGAATGCCAATAGAATAGCAACTTCATGTATGCGGGTAGTTTTAATTTAAGTGTCTCATAAGATCTCACTGTGATAACACCAAAAGTTGTATAAATATTCAGTACGCCTTCCACCTTTTTTCACGATATTATTCAACCTTGAGACAGTGTCTCGTGCGAAGACAACATAATGAAAACAATTTACTATTTATAGGTCCTTGGCGCTGTTGGTGCTCTGCCCGGAATATTTGTGAAGCTAGAAGTTTCGTACTACTTGTTGAAACGTTTACTTGGCGTGCGCACTGAGGGTGACAAGAAAGCGGCTAAAGTACAAAAGCTCACCAAAAACGAAGTAAGCAGTACAATTCATAGATATCGACCAGTAACACTTGCAGTGGTCGCGCCTTAAAAAGTCACGTGAGTGGTCGCGCGGACTACATACGTAGCCAAATTTGTTTTGTCGTTTTTTTTAATGAAATTAAATTGTATTATTATTTTCTTATTAAAATATGACAAATTAACTCGTCCAAAATGAAATTAAAATGAAAAATAAACATAAATCTTCAAAGGTCTTGTTTAAATCGTCTATGAAAAAAAAAGTACTTAAAAGCCATGTCAGTTTAAACGAGGGTTTAAGAGGGTTTAAACAACCATGGACTACAAGCCCGCGCAACCACTGCAAGGTTAAAATTGTCTTATGGCAACAGGAATCGACCTCAATATAATGTACAGCTACTCCTCTAACACTTTGCATACTCGGACCAATTTAGTTCTAATCGTAAAACATATTACTATGTGGTCTGAATCGTGTATATCAGTTAATAAATAAATCATAATTCGCTATGCAGTTTCTGAAAGCCTGTATTTTTGTTGTTTTAAGCCACCCCCCGTTCGTGCGAAAAAAACTGATGAAAGAATGTAATAAACATTTTCAATTAATTTATAGGTGTTGCTGGTAAACATTGGATCTTTGAGCACGGGAGGTAGAGTAATTGCTACCAAAGCTGATTTGGCCAAAATTGCTCTGACAAACCCTGTGTGCACCGAAATCGGAGAAAAAGTAGCTCTTAGCAGGAGAGTTGAAAATCATTGGAGGTGAGCAAACATTCGTTTAAATAAAATACAATGATTTATAATTATTTCATTCAAATTGGTGTATTGTATTGAATTTAGTAGGTAATGATTGCAATTTATAAAACACATTTTTTTCGTAAATTATGAAATTTTACTATCTTCTACATACTTAAAAATATGATTGATTCTAGGTTGATTGGCTGGGGCCAGATTCAAGGTGGAGAGACAATCGAGCCAGCGAAAAATTAATGTTATTAATTTTTTTATACATTGAATATTATATGTATTTAATAAAAATAAAAGTAAACATAAATGTAAATAAAATTATTATTTACTTTCAATTAAACTTGACTACCTATAAATTAATTCAAAAGTGAGTCCATTTAGGGACAAACATTTCCTGGGTAAACAATTTATTTGATTTTGTTCATTTATGCTTGCAATAACAAATATTAGGCCATGTATATAAAAGTATTGATATCTTCATCATCCCGTCGCATATATTTGTGTTCGATGAGCCATTCTAGCTGCTCCTTTATCATCTTCTTAGAGGGCAAGAACATGTTCTTCAAAATCTCTACCAGTTCACTCTGGAAAAAACAAATATATTGTTGTATCTCTTTATTGATATAAGGGTATATTAAAATATGGGGATGAGGTCTGTCCAAAATTGGAACAACTAAAAAAATGTATGCAAAGGATCTCTGATGTGTCATTTTTATCACTGACTCCTTACTAATCGTAAACTTTACTAATACTATAGAGAGGTAAGATTTGATTGTGTGTAACGAATAGGCTCCGATAGTAGTGGACCGATTTTAACCATTTTTCACCAATAGATAGCTACATTATTTCCGAGTAACATAGGCTATATAACATACACGCTACGACCCACGGGAGCGGAGCATTGACCAAAGATGTAACTTATGGCGGGTGAAATAAGCCACGCGGTCGGAGTCTCGGGCAATTCGCTAGTATATATAATATATCAAAAATATAATATACCTGGAGAGCAGTATTCGTGATTCGTTTTCTCATTTTTAGTATTTTTATGATAGCTTCTTGGGTCCTTAGTATTCGAAGCTGAACAATGGAATGATTATCTTCTATTTGAGATCTCTCAGTGCTTAATTGGAGTCTACCAATTAAATTAATTTTTCCTCGACGTTGAGGTTTTCCATTTTTAATTAGAGCAAATTCTTGATTAACCCAGAATGTTGTATTCTCTGTAAAATCTTTAGGATTCTGAACTGCCGGTTCATAGGACAACAACTGCCTTTTGAGTTTTGGAAAAGCAACAAGGGACCATAAAGTTCTCCTAAGTTCTGGATCAGGCAGTTCAGTTGCAAGTCTCAAGTTTTCATAACTTATTTTCTCCATTGGTCTTTGATTCCATGCAAACAAGACAGCCATTTGAAATGTAGTGACATCCAAGTCAAATCTTCCAACAGAATTCGCAAATGTGATTGTGCCATTGCTCATATGATGATACCACTGCAACTTACGTCCTGAATGTTTCTTCTTATAGAAGTCTTCAACCTCAGGGATGTAGTCTTCTAACTCTAATGGAAGGCTAACAGTAACTCTTTCAGATCCGCGAGCCCATGCCCCAGCATTGAGTATTTTTATATTTATAGCATCATGTCTTGTGGTGTCAGTTCTAAACTGAGTATTTAGATCTTCACTGACCTTAATATCTTGAAACATTCGAGCCAGTTTGTTGACATAGTCAGCAGGCATCCCCACCTCCCTGAGCCACTCTACCATGTCCTCTTCTTTTTCAGAATCTGCACTTGAATCTAATATTAACCTTCGAGTCAAATGGGCTTTGTGGTATCTCATAAAAACATCCTTATTTTCTATATACTTTAAAACTAACAATACATCCCTTAACCTTGATTCTATTTGCTCACTTGTCAGACGTTTACTTAGTGGTGTCTTCCGCAGCAACATGTCACAGTAGTTAGCAAGCAGCTCAGGACATTTACTCTCAGGAGCTGTGCCTTTACTGCCCCGGATCAGAGCTGAAGATGGTAATTCCAACTTAAAAACTGTTGTGTCATTTACGACACATTTGTAAGCCTTATCTCTAGCTGTCAAAAACCTTGGATCATCCAAAAAGGCATCTTTAGCCAATGAGCTGAAACTCTTAAACAACTCCAATAAACGCTCCACATATTTTTCTGAATCAGAAGTAATTATATCTGCAGAAGCTACCATATCTGCTAATCCAGCCGACACTATGTGTGCCTCTAGGTCTCTTAATATGGGTGTAACTCCTTCAGGCACTCTATCAAGAAGACGGAACATGAGTTGAAGCTTCTCAGTTTGACCAGTTTTAATCAAAGGAGCACTTTCTGCAAGTAAAGTAGGAAGATGTTCTCCAATGAGTACCTTCTCACAACAATGTGTGAGTGCTGTAACACTGCCACTCCCTGGTTCCAAGTATCTATGAGCTCGAGCTTCTTCTTCTTTCAAGCGTTGATCAGCATACTTCATATAAGATTGAACTCCATTAGCTAGTAATTGTTCACTGGCTTTTAGTTTGTAAAATTCTTCTGTTGCTTGCATATAAGCAGCCTCAAAGTTTTCCCTGTATATTTGGAGTTTATCCACAGAATTAGAGCATAAATTAACTGCAAACAAAATATTTAATTATAAATTTATTGAGAATTTATGTTTAACTAATATGATGACAAATTATCACAAAATACTAAACTTACCATATGATTCTCTTACACCAATAACCAGCTGTGAATCAAATGATTCACCGTTGCGCTCAGCTTGTACCAGTTTCATAGCTGAATCTTGTAGTCTCTGCTTGATGTCCATAAAGATACTTTGATTCCATGAATCTAACATCAATTTTCTTACCAAACTATCCTCTATGTTATTGTTGTTATTTTTCTTCTGAGTACTAGATGCATTAGAACTGGTCACCTTGCTTACATTGTTAATAGAATTTTCTAATTGTCGAAAGGGGGTTGGTAAATAGTTGCACTGTGTGAAAAACTTGCCCCATTCAGCAATATATGCCTTCAGAAGAGCTTGGTCTTCTCGCTGAGCCAGTACGCGATTCTGAGCCTGCTTTATATACATCATTATATCTTGCTGGAGAGCATCCCTTAGTTTATATGGACCTCTCTCATCCCATAAGCACACAGAATGGACAGAACCAAAAAGATCTTGCCATTCTGTTTGCGTTACCGGCTCCTGCTTGAGTAGCTTCAAAACTATAGGGCGCATAGCAGGCCATTTATCCTCAAAAGTAATTTGTCCTTTATCCTGTAAAGAAAATCCATGAAACGTTTTTACATCTGTATTTAATCATTAATGATAAATCATACAAAACAATATAAAGAAAAGGAACCTTTAACATGACTTTATAATCAAAATAGTACACTATTCACATGAATACACTTCACTCAAATAAATCTAGCGAATTTTAATTTACGATTTGCAATAGTATTGAGTAGCTTAATTCTACGTCAAACGTCAATAAACCTGAAAATAAATCAAGCATCCACAACTCGATTCGACTATTGTTCGTGAAACCATAGTCGAATACTTGATTAAATAATTAACATAAATATTTATTTGTTAAATATATATCTAAAAGATACGACAATACTATAATTAATATCTTAATTATACTTTCTTTAATTTCTTAGTTTCAGACTAACATTCTTTTTTTCACGTTTTATTACATAATAAAATCGTATTTAGAATAGATAGGTATATGTAGTTGTAGATAAACCGGCTTTTCACCAAAACCCGTGGTTTAAAACAGTTTAAAACCGCTTTATTTTCAACTATAGGTGTATTTAATTTTCCTTCGGTTTTTTAAAGTGAAAATTGGACTAACAGGGAAATCATCTAACGTCGAATATCTATAACAACAAAATAACCGATCGTGGGCTATTGCAATACCGTAAAGGATTCTATCTCAATATTCTCAATCAGTCTTGAACGCAACGCGCGCAAATGTTAGTAACTTGGGTTGTGTACATTAGTACATATCTATTTCACTTTTATTTAGGCAGACTAGAAAAGAACTTTGTTTGTCTTTGGTTAGATTTTTTAAATGTTGAACGAAATCTTTGACGTTTTTGACAGCTTCATCAAAACACAAATTCATTGTTGTTTTTATAAAACTGAATATCAATCCCTGTTTAGATAAAAAGGAAGAATGAGTACTTTTGGTGAAATAAACGAACCTTCGAGTCGCACTGCTTGGGAAGACTGGGATGACATTCTTTCTAGCGAAAATTTTGTGGAGTGAGTTTGAATCATCTTTTTGTATCCACCTCATAATTCTAGTATTTCATGATTCTAGTGGATGACTCGACCTATTTATATCAAAGCAAAGGAATAATTTTATAAATCGTTCGTAGTCTCCGGTTTACCTTAACGCCGACTGCGGCGAAGCCAAAAGGGGGAGGTGGAGCTCTTTTTTGCTGGCTTTCTTGTTTTGTGCCGGAATTGTGGTTTTTAACAATGTATGTAACTCATAGTACTTAGTAACCTCACGTTTTGTTTTTTTTTTACAGTTTACGCCTGGAAAAGGACATAGAAGCCCCTAACGAAATTAATACTTTCATAATATTAGAAGGAAGATACTTGTATGACTGTATCAGAGCTCATCATCAACTGGAACTTGTCAATGCCAGTTCAGCAGTTAATTTACGCATATACAGGACTAGGAAAACGAATAATTATGTGTGTATGATAAGGGATTACAATTTAATTCAAAGCAGCGAAATTGTTGAGACAATAAAAAAATACATCACTGCCAGCACTGATGTCATAGCTATATTGACAAAGCCACTAGTGGAATACCAAGTATCTGAACTGGTGGCTAAAGACTATGTCATAAGAAGTTTATCAGCAAGCAAACAATCTTTAAATACTGTACTGAATACCACTTTCCCAAATTTGGAGCAGCCGAATATTATATCTGGTGTATCCGCTGGAGGTAAATCTCTTCAAGTATTGATATATTTATTGAAATATCTAGTGTCTTTTTCTCTATATTTAATTTGTTTTTCTCATTTCAGTTCTTTGTTGGAGAGAAATCACAGACATGCCTGCTGTAGCTGTTGTATGTTATATTGAACATCCTGAAGAACAGCAAATACAGGAACTGTATGATTTATTGGAAAAGTTGAAAATTATTCCACATGTAGTGAAAAAACAACATGAAAATTTGTTGAACTCAAATTTGTACATTTAAATGATACTTTTTGTCAAACTATTTGTATATATTTGACAAAGTAAAGAAATATGAAAATAAAATTTTATAAGCATTTTCTTATGAATTTCACATAACTAGATAGACCCGCATGTATGTCAGACAATTTATTGCTACAAAAGGCTACTTTTGTCCTTAACAAAAGGGTGCTGGTTATAGAATATACCAACTAAAATATACTACTCCTTATCAGTAGTCAACAAAAGCAGTTTTAAAGTTTCTTGATTGCTACTGTATAGGTATATTCTTATTATTTATTACTTGTTGAAATATGTATAGTCTGAAGACTAGGTACTGAATCTTTACTCACGAATATGGAGCTAATATGTAGTAAAACGTCATAATTGTGTTATTGCCCTTATTCTTAACTATAGCCATTTCAATAAAATACATCCAGAAAAAAAAAATACCTACTATGCATCAAAATAATGCACAATAGTGAGAAAAGAGGAAGAGAAGAAAAGAGGCAGAAAACGTGTAGCATGATAGATAATTGGGTAGATGACACCACTAACAAATAATTTCAAGGAACAACTTCACAAAAAAAACATTTAATTTTAGCACTAAAAACCCGATGATTTTTTAAATAACTATAAAAATCGATTTTTAGTTGCTTTGAAATTAATAAATAGTTAGTGAATTGAGATGACAAAAAAGTGACGTCATAGTTGAGTATTATCATAGAAAATCTATGGGGGAATGGCGTTTTGACAGCTCATAAAAAGTACGTCAATTGATTAGTGGTGTCATCTACCCAATTTCAAAAATATTGGTGGTGAAGGAAAGTGTGCAATTTAAAAATAAAGACATGAATTTCTAAAATGAATACTTAATATCGTAAAATTTTATTCAACATTAATACAATAACATACATTTGACAATCATTAAAAAATATTTAATAAAGTAAATAAAAGTAACATAAGAAAACTTATGAAATATACAAATAACCACAGCCTATTGGATCGCAGACCAGTTTGAGTTTGGTTTGTTATGTCACAAAAGTACACTATTATATGTTTAGGTAAGTACCTACTTAAACAATGTTTAATAACGAAACACTGAAGTAAATCCACCATAAAACAAATTTATAAAATTTGAAAGCCCACTCATGACCACGAATAATTGTATGATAAAAGCGACACTCCCCTACATTCACATAAGGTGCATCGCATAGCAGAGGTTGTCTCTATTGATTTTGAATAATAAGTACCTAAACCAATTTTTTACTGTCATAAAGTACAACAGTTGGATTAAAACAACAACGAAGATATAAAGACAGGATGTGACGCATATTAGCCTTCACAAAAGAATTGCCTAGCTCAGACTTGGAAATTTAATTTCATTTAAATAATTCGTAGTCATGATAAGTTATGCTATTCATGCGACTGTGCACAGTACAACAAGGACAGTTCCTGCCTGACCGCATAGTCAATGACCTTTAAAAATAAACAGAAATTAACAAAAACATTATTTACAATTAGTCTTAGACAGTAAACATAATATAACGACATTATAAAATTTAATATACAATCACAAAATATTTAATTCAGAAGATTTATGCTCGTTTCCACTAACACAAGGCGATACCTAAATGGAATGCTCAAATATTATTACACCATTGGATTTTCCACTCTCGGCTGACTGGGCCGAGTATTGAAAATACATCGGGTGTGCTTTTATTTAGGCATTACATTTAAGTGTCGCCTAATGTTAGTGAAAACTTGCATTAAAGTTACATTATACTTATCTACATACAACATAGTATAAGCATCATGATTGGGAGCTTCCGAATGCTTAATTTTAAATTGATATACATAACATTAAGATAAGAAAAGCTTAAACCGATCAAATTTTTTGAGGTATTTTTTTTAAGTGAATATAACAAGTCTACATTAAATTACCAAAATTGGAGTAAAAAATGTATGTACTTAATGGAATTTTTTCTTCCAATAATTTCGCCTAAGGCATGATTAACAGCCAAGATACCGTTGTTACTTAAAATATATCAAGAAAATACAAATTAAGAAGTACCTAGCTCAGAAGAGAACATTTCCGATAAGATTAATGGAAGCAAAGTCGGCTATCTCAACAATTAAATTCCATAAACATGCATCCCAAAAAGACGCTGCAAGTCTTGCTCTAGCTTTCTGCAGTAAAAACACAGCAAATCTGTCACGTTATTAGATGTATTAAACGGGACATTAAATTCTCATGATATCTGTGAGAAGTGGATAGCATGTTTAAAACCCGGGACCGTATAAACCCTTATTGTTCCGTTGTGAATAGGAGACGGCGCTATTCGTCGCGCATATTTCTATCACTTTCTCGCACTAGAACAATAAAGAATTTAACACTTATATGGCTCCAATTAAGTTAATGCTCATTATTTTCATCACAATCTAGGCCACTGTTACATACACACTTAATTGATACATGGCGACCCAAACTATGGTATTTGATGATTTGTACCTACATAATAATATTATTATTCATAGGTAATATTATTACCTATTTAATAAAATCGAAATGAACGAATAAATTCGAATATTTGTAGTAGATTGATATGAAGTACTTAACATTTTATTTCATTTCATTTCATTAATATTAAAAGTATTATAAATATATTTTTTATTTCGTATCTTATACTAAGTATAGATATTTATATTGCAGATCATTCATAAACATTGTTAGGTTATAATTAATCAATACAAATATTTTGTACAGTAGGTATTATTAAAAACGCAGTTTTATATAAGTATATCACAATGTATGTGATAATAATCATTCAGTCATGGATAAAAATATGGTTCAAATCTGGTTATATATAATTTAGTGTAGGTGTGCAAGACAATTCAATAAGTACCCATTCAATGTCACTAAATGGGTTAGAAAAAACAATAAGACCCACTTTCACCAAAATCACTAAATATATTTAATGCTAAATTTAAATGATCATTCTGTCTTTGTCACCTTCTAACAATGTGACAGCGATGCAATGATGTTCTTAATATGTTTAGGCACTAAATGTATTTAGTGATTGTGGCGAAATTGGGCCTAAATATGGTCAATAAAATTTTTAGAAAAATAAATTAACACCTAAAACGCCTCCTCTGGATTAAAAATGACGTGCCATTATTGCAAATTATACTTCTCGCAAATCAATTACGTTGCACTTTCATCAACCCTCAATACAAAAAATGCTCGAGCAGTTTTCAATGATGAAATTGATAATAAACTAAATTACAACTAAAATTGAGATGAAAATCGTGTGCAAGAGAAAATTTCCCGTGGCGTGTCTCATGCTATTTTATAATCTATTTCAGTTGAAATTTAGTTAATTATTAATATATTATTGGAAATTGCTCAAAGTGCGCTAGCCCTTCGACAATCTATCATCGATCAGTGTTACGTCATTTCATTGATGAAATGAGGTTCACTACGTGACTTCACTAGCAATTCAAGGTGCGATTTCGATCACGAAGAAATAACAGGCGTAAAAAGACACTAAACAAAGCCGAAAGCCACAAATGATTTTTTTAGTCATCGCGATTTGGATTAAACCTGGGACCTTCTGGTTATGGAGATCAAGGGTTTTCAACCCTTGATTTTGTAGCAAAAACATATTTAAGTGTTTTACTTTTGAGACCACAACGTTAAGCCGGGTTTTCATATTCAGAGGTGGCTCGGACGGAGTGCACTCGGTTAGAGCCAAGTCTGTGAAAACCCTGTTTTAGTGCCATTGCATTGTACTGATGCACTTGTACCGAAGTACAATCGTACCGTGTTGCACGCGTTATTTGCACATTACAATAAAAATAAAACCTTTTCTCAGCAATTATTTTAGGGCAATGTTCCTTGCTAAGAACTACTTTCTGTAGAAAACGGCCGTTAGTTTGATGTACAGAAAACGTAGATGGCTGACTTTGTGATAGGTCTTTTTACTTAAATATTTTTTTCAATTTACAATATTTTGACAACGATACTGAATAATTTCCGCTTCCAAGAAGGCTTTATTTAGAAAACAAACATTCAACATTGTTATATTATTATAATATGTATTAATTAACACTCACAATTTTAAGGTAAATATATAATTATTATCCAATACGATGTAACTATTTAAGGCGAAGTGGTATCCAAAATTTGTGTAGTATAGCTGGATTACGCGCCAATGCGATACACGTTTTTTTTACATTTTCTTATTAAAACCAAATGAAACGCTTCCTTCACAAATGTGGGAATGTGGAGTACCTTTTAACATAGTACATATTAACAATATAGAATTTGGCGAGAACCGTCGTTAAGAGTATTTCAGATCGGTATGTAAAATTATGTGGTGTTTTGAGTTGACTACAATTCACTAACTGGTATTACTTTATCAACATAAAGAAAAGTTTAGTTTCGTAGTCGTACGGTCCAAACTTCTACTTCGGATCTCACATCACCTTAAACTTCCCTAAGTGTTAATAGGTAAAAAATATAAAATAGTTAAGCCATGCTTATCTACTTATCTATTTATTGAAATACATCTACGAATTTATATTGTGCCGTCATTATTACTCACTACTTTTATATCCTATTGTACAAAGTAACGTTTTTTTACGGACTCATCACCAACCAACCTATTATTATATTATTTTACATCCAACGTGATAAAATATTTTTGTGATAAGTAAATCTAGTTTAAGTATTATGGAGAAGAATTGTATAAAACTATACTTATGTTATACACATATAAATCACTATTTTCCCATATTTTATGAGTAAAGTGTGTATGGTCGGTACACACATATATAAAGAAATGCTTAAGAAAAATAATACAGTATCAATGATTTGTTTTACGGAACAGATTTGCAACTTGAAGTTTATAACATTAGTAAGGAATGTAAAACAGCATATAGATTTTTCTCTTATAAATATGGTTCACCATATCATATATACATACTAGTGCCTGACTAGATTCACTTTTAAAATTGACATAAGTAATCATTACTTTGTGATACAGTAACTGTTATTTTTGTTAATGGTACACACGTGATTTATTTATGTATTTATTCATTTAAGTAAGCGTTAATAGCATTTCAATTACAAACTTAATGCAATTAACATGCTATCAGTGTTTACAACAAACATAATGTAACTTAGGTCTAAGAATATAACATTATAAACTTTTAAGATATACATGACACTGACACCTAACTTATGGCATAATAATATTAGAAGAGGATTACATTAATTTCCCCCTAGTTGCCTTGTAAAGCTTCTAGTGACTAAATCTACTCTTGTTACCATACAAAAATAAAATTGTCTTAGACAATTAAGCTTTTATATGATAGACATAAACTCTCTTCTCTAAATAACTTTGGAGGTACATTGAACAGCCTTTCGTTTTTTTACTCACATCTGAAGTGTTGTGTATGGATTTATATATCATTTAACCCACCATTGTTTTGTCCTGATCTGACTTTGTCCAAAACCTTATTTACGAATTCTGAAGTTTTGCCTGCGATTTTTATCTCTGTAACAAAATATATTATACATATTTAGTACAAATTTATATCTATACTTAATCCTTACTAATATTATAAATGCGAAAGTAACTCTGTCTGTCTGTCTGTCTCTTCTTCACGCCTAAACCACTGAACCGATTTCAATGAAATTTGGTACAGATATAGTCTGGGACCCGAGAAAGGACATAGGATAGTTTTCATCCCGGAAATCCCCCGGGAACGGGAACTATTAATGCACGCGGACAAAGTCGCGGGCGAAAGCTAGTAATATTATAAAGCTGTAGGTTTTGTTTGTTTGTTTAAACTTGCTGATCTCCGGAACAGTAAGGCTAGGCTTCCGCGCGCAAAAAAAAACCGTGATAACCGAAATTTACGCGAACGATGCCACGGGCATAAGCTAGTATGATATAGGAATACAATGCATGCAGTCTTGTGCGCTGTATCTCATGTCCTATTTGCCGCAGTACGTCTTTTAATGGTTTTTGTATGAGTATGAGGCCAGTCTGATGGTAAGTGTTTACCTCCACCACGGAAATACGCAATACCAGAGGAGCTGCAAGTGTTTCCAGAGATAAAACTGAACCCTCTGGCTGGTTATATGACATAGAAAATCTTTCTTGTTTATCCACAATATATTTCTTATAAGAACACAGTATTGTTATTTTGTTGCAGGCGTTCATTTTTGGTTGTGATCTCCTTGTATCTCAAATGGTAGTGTATCAAACCTAATATAATAATATTATTATCATGTTATACTGCTTCGTTAACCTAGTGGTCCTAAGCGCGACTGTTATGCTTAGAGGTCTTGGGTTCGATTCCTCGATTATTGGGTGAAAAAAAGTGTTATTGGTTTTTTTTCTGTGAAATTCTCAGTAGCAGTTCGGAGTTAGGATTTGTGCCCGGTTAATGGCAATAGGCTCGCCCCCTATTACACGGGACCTAAACATACCGGTGAACTGTGGGTGTATATTGGTACACCTCTACCTATCCCTTCAGAGAATACGGGCATGATAGTGTGTGTATTATTTTTATTACCGTTATGTATTATTATTATGTTATACTTAAAAATAGAACACCTAAATATTTCCTTCAAATTAAAATTAAAACATTTTTACATAAAAATCCTTATTGTATCTTAGGTTGCATTCATATTGATTTCAAAACAACTGTAGGAACCTAAACACAAAATAGTTAAAAGACATAATGAATTACCTGTGGCTGTATTAACTATGTTCGTGATGTGCGAGTTCCAGTCAACATTGTTCTGTGAGTTAGTCACTCGGCTGCTCACTATTTGTTTCATTTGTGCTATCCCATTCATGAGACGCCCTGAAGTGAGACAATATAAATTAGCACATTGATCTTGCATGTAGAAGAATGGAAATATTTGATTGCCTTCAATCAAATATGTAAATCAATACTTACATTAACATATATTGTTAAATTAGCTATTGTTAAATCAAAATCATAATTACCAGATAAATGCCATAATTGGTGATGTTTATGATAAAATCAGGTTACCTAGGCTTTTGATGAAGAATCGGCAGATGACAAAATTGTTACTTTATTTTATAATAAACCTGGGAAAATCGAGGTTTTTAAAAAATCTAAACTTAATAAAATTTAAGTGATCAAATGGAAGACTTAGGTTGATGGGGATTTATCCTACCCATTTTTACAGAAACCATGCGTTTCTGTCACGGCTCCGGCGCTGTGGGGCTCCGGGGGTCCCATGCGAGCTTATCGTCGTCGATGATTTCAACGCTCACCACCTCAGCTGCGCCGGCGGGCTTTCAAGCCACCTCCTAAGCTCGCGGGCCGCCTCGCCCCTCCGCGGGATTAAATTACACTCTAGGGGTAAGGTAGACAAGACCACGAAGAGCCAGTTTTGCGGCGATTTGTTTCTGTCACTAACTTTTGTAGCACAACATTAAACAAATATGAAAATCAATTTTTATTCTCTCATGGTTTTATTTATTGGAAGAAACAGCAACTGACATGGTTTTTATTATCATACAACTAAACCAACCTAGGCTTTTGATAAAAAACCTGTATTTTTTTAGGTTTATCTGTACTAATATTATAAATGCGAAAGTAACTCTGTCTGTCCCTTCTTCACGCCTAAACCACTGAACCGATTTCAATGAAATTTGGTACAGATATAGTCTGGGACCCGAGAAAGGACATAGGATAGTTTTCATCCCGGAAATCCCCCGGGAACGGGAACTATTAATCCACGCAGACGAAGTCGCGGGAAAAAGCTAGCAATAAAATAAAGTAACAATTTTGTCCTTGATCAAAAATCTGATTTTATCATAAACCTACAAGCTATAAATAGAAGTAATTTGTAGAAATGAATACACTTACTATGTTCTTGCTCTAAGCCATGCAGTTTTAATTTATTTGCTTCATGTTGGGCTTTTTTCTTCAGCCTGCAGGCTCTCGATGCTAGTTTATTTTTCTCTTTCCTCGTTTTGGGTCTTATATTGAATGGCAGTTCACTAACAGGGATCATGTCGTTTATTACTTTGCCCAAATTATCTAGTTCTTTACCAATCAAATATAATTTTCTCGGATTTGGTGTAAGGTCATTTCCATCTCCTTTCCTGGCTTTCCCACTGCAATTGAATCACAATGATAAATAGTGAAAAAACTTATCTAAGTCTAATTAATAATATTTTAAATTCAATTTCATTTTTGTTATTCTTACCTATGTTTAATACCCCTGACACTGCAACTGGGGCTAAATACCGGATCGGTGACCAGATTCAGAACATGTGGGTCTTCAGATTTATTTTTTAAGATAAGCCTTTGACCCTTGGGGCCTTTTGCTTGCACATTGTACTGCCAGAAAAATCTTTCTTTCTTTGAACTGTGTCGAGGCTGTTTACCTTCTGTTTCATCATTTGATTCTGTAATCACAATTATATTTATATCCCATTATTACATTATTATTTAACACAATTACATCTTCTCTATATTATAATACAAAAGAGTAATTCATGTTCATAAATTACCATCAGAAGAGAGATCCTCATATCTGTCACTATCTTCATCTGTTTCAATGTCACGGTCCTCCTCATCCTGTGAGAAGTCCCCAGTGCCAGGACTAAGGAGCCCTCCAGATAAAGAAGATGCAGATCCTGCTTCAGCCAAAGAGCTTGTAGACAACAGATGTTTCCGTGGCTCACGACGTTGCCAGATCTAAGAATTAATTTAAATAGTGTTACCTTCTATACAAAAAAATCTATATATTTGGTAATAAATACCAAAAACAATCATAACAACTCACCTGTTCCATTGTGAGGTGTGTTGGTGCAGATGAGGAGAGTTGTGCTTGCTGAGGCTTAATATTTGTGGGGTACTGTGGCAGTACAGTGGATGCTGGGACAGACTGCCCTAGAGCAATTTCACCACTATAACCATCCATACGCATCAGCAGTTCAGGCAACTGGTTCATAGGCTGAGCAAAGCTGGATGATGCTGAACTATGCTGACTTGCTGGGGAAAATGCAAGCTGTGCACGGCTGTACGGACTGCAAGGACTCTCTGATGCCATTATATTGAGTGGTTGCATAGTATTAGGGCCACGCCGTGAACCACTCATGGCTCCTCCTATTTGCACACAATAACCACTCTCTTCGGGCAATAGGAGGTCATCAAAATTCAAGTCATCCAATAATGTGTCTGGATTTGCATTTAACTCAGCAAGTGTAGGTCCAAGTATTAAATCAGCTTTATCAACTTGAAATATGTCTTCATCATCCATTTTAAAGCTTTCCACTTTAGATGAGTTGTCAGTTTCAAAAACAAGCTTATTGTATCCCAGATTGGGCATGTTGTAAGAGCCAACCAGGCTGTCTTGCAGACACAGGTCTAGATCGTTGTTGAAGTCCCCGAGATCAACACGGCGCTGCGGGATAGGCACCGAAGCAGACATTGTCCCCAACTCTATTGGCGACTCCTGTTTTATCTCTATACCTGGCTCGAGAAGAAAGTCATGTGTGTAAATAGAATCCGACATCGCACGTGTTTGTGACTGACTAGTGACCTTGACGTATAATAGTCTTGTTGATAGAGATTGGCGCACGCGTCTTACGTCTCTATCGATTTATTCACAGCGAAACCCACGTGTTGTGGCTATTTCCTTAACTTTATTTTATACCAGAACCTACATTAGAAGTTCGTAGTAAATATAAACGTATCTTTTTATCTTAGTTACACTTAGATATCTCATCCTTCGGTTACATAACTGTAACAAAACACAACCCTATAAACAAAATTTGTAAGCACTTGTTATTCACAATGACTTTCGATATCGAAAATACAAACAATAGATTCACTCTATAGAATGGTTTACGTTTATTCGTGTCGATTCCACTTAAAACATTTCGTTACACGTGTTAACAGTAATGAAATTATGTGGATTTCACTAAATTCAATTGATAGAACAGCCACAATAACAAAAACACTGCTGAGATATACGAAGTAAACAAAGATTTTATTATTATTATTCAGCAAATTCAAAGGTCACTAAAGTGAGACAACGAAATAGAAAAATGTGGGGAGAGAAAGAGACAAATTATTTGCTTTGAAATGTTTAGGCGGAAGTGGAAAGGATCCACGAACTAGGGATGGAAAATGTTTCTATTTAAAAAATTTACTTTTTGTCTATGGTCCGTCAGCAACGTCGTCTGCGTGAGTATCGGTCATATATTGAAGACGAAGACATAGGTACCAAACATGTAGCAGGAGTCGCAGCAAGTAAAACAGGAATTTAATTGAGACGAATCGATAGACACCTCATAAATACAAATTCAACCAGTCTTTGAAATACTTTGAGGGTACAAAGAAACCCACATAAACCAAAAATCGAAGTAAAAAATGTTTGCTCAGTAGAATCAAAGAAACTCTTGGAAATGCATGGACCGTTGGATGGTGGGGATTCTGAGGTCGAGATGAAGATTCTCACTGCGAACATAGAACGGGGCTCCAGTGGCCCTTGGCATGACCTACACCCCTAAAATTATATTCTAAGCTGACTTAATGGTCTACTCCGGTCTACTCCCATGGGCTACATGTGGGCCCAACAAAAAACCTACCATAGACATCAACCAACTCATAATTTATCTAGACAACCATGGAAATAATAAGTGAGGCAATCAACCAACCAACACACAACCATGCAATTTACCACTTTACCACAATATTATTATAAACTTTTTTTCAAGTGAAGGACAAAGATGTCGTAACCAGCTGAACGTCAAATGTGCAGTGACAATACTGACAAAATAATACAAGTATTATTCAATTTTCAATATTATGGGCGACGAAAACTTAAATTCTAGTAAAAAATGTGATACAAATAAGTGTAATGTCTTAATTATTGGCGCCGGCATGGCTGGATTATCTGCCGCTAATTATCTTCACAAAAATGGCATGCAGGATTTTATAATTTTAGAAGCTAGAAAACGTATTGGCGGTCGTATAATTTCAATACCAATGAAAAATCAGAATGTTGAACTGGGAGCAAATTGGATTCATGGAGTTTTGGGTAATCCGATTTTTGAAATGGCTATGGCTAACAATCTTGTAAATATTATAAATATACCTAAGCCGCATAAGGTTATAGCAGCAACAGAGGACGGGAAGCAGGTTCCTTTCGGAGTACTTCACGAGATACACGAAGCTTATGTGTGTTTTCTGAGACGTTGCGAGGAGTACTTCCTGTGTCAGTATTTACCCCCTCCTGACATCCACAGTGTTGGGGAACACATTAATTTAGAAGCTACTATATATCTAGAACGTTTACCATCATCAGAAGAAAAGAAATTACGAAGATTAATATTTGACTGCTTACTCAAAAGAGAAACTTGTATATCTGGATGTAACAGTATGGATGAGATAGATCTCTTAGAGTTAGGCAGCTATACTGAGCTACAAGGTGGGAACATTATGATACCAACAGGCTATAGCTCAATATTAGAACCACTAACAAAGAATATTGACCCTGACAAAATAATAAAAGATCGAGCTGTGAAAAAAATTATTTGGGACACCCATGAGCATAGTTCACAGAGGCCCTTAGATGATGTGGGGGAAGAATCTGAGGATTCTGATCAAACAGTGATTGAAGATATTTCCAAAACACCTTCTGACAAAACAGTGAATCCTGGTGAAGGCACGTCATTGACAGATGTTACACGAAAACCAAAGAAAAAGTTTCCTAACCATGTTGAAGTAGTGTGTGAAAATGGACAATCTTACTATGCCCACCATGTGATATGTACAGTCCCCCTGGGAGTTTTAAAAGACAATGCTTCAAACTTGTTTGAACCCACTTTGCCACAATACAAAATGGAATCCCTTGAAAGATTATTATTTAGTACTGTAGATAAAATTTTCTTAGAATATGATAGACCATTTTTAAATCCTGAGATCACTGAGATCATGTTGTTATGGGAGAATCCATCTACTCCTGAAGATATATCAGACTCGTGGTATAAAAAAATATACTCATTTAGCAAAGTATCAGAAACCCTGTTATTAGGCTGGCTGTCAGGAAAAGAGGCTGAGTATATGGAAACACTATCAAATGAAGACATATCGTCTACTTGCACAAAGATACTTAGAAAATTCTTGAATGATCCATTTGTCCCTGAGCCTCAGCAATGTGTTTGGTAAGTTGTTTTGGTACTTACATTTAGTTTTATATACTAAAACTAAATGACCTGTTGAACTTCATATCACCAAGATATATTTTCTCCTCCTGAACCATCCCAGTATTGAGGTGAACAAAACAAATGATAGTTAATTTAAATTGGTCAAGCCATTTTCCAGTTATTACGAGACTCCCAAATGGCAATTGAGTTTTAGATATCTTTAATATATCTTATTTTATGTTCTTTATTGTGTTTACAATAACCAGTTTCTTACAAAATTTGACATGGTTTGTTTACTCTTTTTTTGTTATATGAACATTGTTACTCTACAGCACAAGTTGGAAAAAGCAGCCATTTACAAGAGGATCATACACTGCTATAGGGGTGGGAGCTAGTCAGAGTGATATTGAAGGTTTAGCTCAGCCCTTATTCAGAAATGTTCATGATAAAAAGGTAATACTTCTTTTTCAACAATTTCCCTTGCAGTGGGTTAGTTTATGGAGTAATGGTCACTATTTAGGACATGGTATTCACAACTATGACCCAAGCAATGTTTTAGTTCTACACACCCCTTAAATTTATGCTACCACGGGCTCGGTTTTAGGTACAGTTTAAAACAAAATTCTTATAAGTATTAAAGATACTCAGATGCCTTTGCTGATAATTATGAATCTAATATAATAAAGTACCTATCAACAAACAAATCATAGTCATAAGTTCATAGCTATTATCTTTTAACGTCTGCTCATAGTATTACTATCAGATAATATAAAATGTAAAATATGCATAGTCACCATTAGACACCTGTAGTTACTATTATTAGATAAAGCACAGATAGGTAATTCCAGCATGATGCAATTCAAAATAGGAAGAAATAACATATAGGTACCTAGTCATAATATTTTGTCCTGTTTCTGATGCAACCTGTCCATTTATTAACTCAGCATCTGTTGTGTTAATTGGTTTTAGGCAAGCTTGATGTGCGCCTATCGTGACAAGTTTTCCTAATCCATTCATATAATGGTGGTTTAACAACATTTTAATATTGATTAAAAGGTAAAATCTAAATAAAAGTGAAAAAAAATCCTAGACAAGAGTACAATTGATACACACACAAGAGTATAATTGGGCAACACAGTATAGAATAAAAAAATGGATAATAGAATACTGTAATAATTATGTTTATTATTTTTTATTTTTGTTGTAACTATATTATTATAAATGGAACAGTAAGTGTGTTTGTTGCCTTTTCACGGCAAAACCACTGAACCAATCAACCTGAAATTTTGCATATACATTGTCAGGCGAACAGAAACGGACATAGAAAAAATATACTGTTCCGAAAATAACAGTAACGTTCTTATGATGATAGATGGCGCCACGTGTCTTTCGAATCATGGTTGAATTAATAACGACAACCGCTTTTACGCCGACGAAGTCGCGGTCAAAAGCTAGTTATTGATAATTACCATTGTCACAAATGTCAACTATTGTTCATCTATTCCATTGTCCATTGTAGATGCCTCAATTGTATTTGTAAGCATTCCATGCTCATGTCTCTGTTATATCATTTCAGCCTGTGTTGCTTTTTGCTGGCGAGCACACCCACAGCAACTTCTACTCTACCGCGCACGGTGCTTATCTGTCTGGTCAAACGGCAGCGCGACGCTTGCTGGCAGCAGATGAGCCTGAAGAGAACTTCCTTGAATGTCCTGCATCTTCTGACCTGAGTTCGTGGATACAAGGAATACAACTTGAGGGCTAGTTAAATATCAATGGTATGTAGACCTGCTTCATATGCACAGTGCAGTGCCTAGGTACATTATACTCTCATTGTATTTATCCATACATGACAGAGGCTTTGTCCGAGTTATTCATAAGAATTGTGATTTTGTTTAATACTGCTGTTATTAGGAAATAGTTATGCCGTTATTGTATAGTAATTGTTTCTGCAACTAGAAATAGTATATGTTTATTTATTTAATACATGAAGGTTGATTGTTAATTCGATGCATTCCGTAAAAGGGGTTGTTTATTATATTAAAGTTAATTAGCATCAAATTTGATTCTATTGTTGGTGGTTTTCAACACACACCCCGAAAACTTGCGTTTGTCATTGAATTGTTATTACGGTTTATCACTGTTTGAGCATTGGACTTTTTAGCTTTTCAACCAAAACTGTTAATTATCAGAAATCGTCTTAACTCTGGCTACAACTCTCATATCGAAATCCGGTTCCTACATCAAAAAAAAAGTAGCACAAAAATATAAAAAAGCACCCTAAAATTCGTTGCTTCGGATTAGGCTAGGCAAACATACATAACGATACTAATCTCATAACCCTCCTTTTGGCTTTGCCGGAGTCGGGTAAAACAACAATTTTGTGTTTCAAAATTGAAAATTAGCTCTAGTATAACTTCTTTCACAGAATACATCGAATTACCAATCATCATGTATAATTGTATATTAAAACTATTATATAATTGATTGTCACTAATTGACTTTGTTAGCTCTCTTAAAAAAGACAAAATGTATGCGTGGATTAAAATTTCGCAATACCGTAGTTATACAAATATTGTAATAACAATAATTATGGCCGAGTATACCATATTAATACCAAAAAAACTGAGAAAAATAATAATTTTGAATGAAATGATAAACAATAAAGGAATTAATAACTTACTTACCTGATTTGTGTAGGTAATCATAGTTTATGAAAAACATTTAAAATACAATCTAAAAGTACAAAATATAGGAAAGTCAACAGTGCCGCAAAACGTGATTTCAAAATCGAGTCCGACATTACCAACTTTATTAAGTTATTCAATCTAGAAGTTGCCTGTATCCATACTTGCAGAGTTGGTTAACTTTAAAGATGTATTTAAATTAATCAAAAAGCAGTTTTACATCTTTTTTGTGCTTTGAACTATTCTAAAGTTAAAGTAATATGGCCACTTTAAGATTTAAAAGCACTGCTCATAAAACATAGGCACTTAGGTACTCATTACCTATACCTACCTATATATTTTTGGCTAATTAACTTTAGGTATCTATCATTTGATATCATTATTTTAGTTTTGCCCTCACGTGGTCTCTTACAATGACTTTAATACTATGTTATCTTGGCGCAATACTTCTTTTGATCAGTGTAACAACAATTTAGCTTGCCACCATTGATAAAGATTGACGAAGAATTAATTAGGTACATAACGACTTTTAAAGTTGATAGGTTAGCTTTAAGTTCGCTAAAAGAAGGCAATTTAGAATATTTATTATTAGTCAGTTTGAAAGAATTTATACTAAAAGGTTTGAGATATACTTCGGTAACAGTATTAAATTAAGCAGGAAATAACAACAAGCCGACCACATGAAGGGTAGGTTTCATAAACCACTCACTTATTCCCAATTTTCTTTTAAGTTTTTTCGGATTTGAATCAAATGCAATTAAATTTGAATGAATGTTGGTAGAGGCTGGGACTTAACCAGCTAATTGGCGATGAATGTAATTTGTCTGAAATTAAATGAGGTGTTTGTCCATGTCGCTTATTGAAAACGACTTAATGACTAGGTTTAAAAGGTCAATTTTGCAAAAGCTAAATACAAGACGACCTAATAATATTTTTTAAAAGCTACAGCAAAACAAGATTAATAAATGCCTAATATTTAGGTGTTAAGAACCTTATTAAAGATATTCAGAGGCATACAAATACCAACGACCTTATAGACATCATATAGAGTGCGGCGTTCAAATGGGTCAGTATGCGATAATCCAAAATTAGGAAAGAAAGGTAATCTATTTGTAGGACCGCCGATTTTAGAGTTAAGAAAAATACAATCAAAGATTTTCGAAAAGCTCGTATGACTCGAAAGTAGTACCCGTTTATTTTCTCAGAAATGAATCCAATGTGTTAATTGCGGTCATTGATTGCATGGATTACATTTTACTAATTAACCACATATCTGTCTGTATCTACTGTACCTACACTTAAAAATTTTAGATTTTTTAGTTAGTACGCAGCTTATTTATTCCGTAACTTTTGTAGTTACTTAGTTCATTCAACTGTCGGTCAACAATATTTTCTTTTTAAACTTTTAATACAGTTTTTCTTAACTCAAATCTCGACGAAAAGATACCTTAGAATTTTCAAGTTACTCTATAAATATTTAGGTACTCGTCGTCTTTAGATACGCATTTCATGTTAGTTTATCTCAATCCTATAGGTACCTATTAATCGCAAAAAAAACGAAACTAAAAATACGTTTAAATAAAATTTATACGTGTTCAGAGTTTAAGTTCTTACAGCCGGCCGCGGACAATGATTGCTGCCGCGTATAGTATAATAGAAAGAGAGGGAAGGGCGCTCGGGGGGACTCGCATAACGCTTTTCCCTTACGTGACGATTTCTGCCAGTTAAGTTCTACTGCAAATCGCGTCAAGAAACTTCGTAAAAAAAATCTCAATGGTAACACTGTATAACATATAACTTTTGGCTTCGATAAGTGTCTTTTTACACCTTACCCTTATTTAAATAGATCCGATCAGAGTTCAGATATTATCTTCCTACCACAACGGCATCGGCACGGCGATCAAATCACTCCCAAGTAGTCACGCAGTAACAACGCAGTATACAATGATAAAAATCGTCACCGGTCACGACACAGTGCTAACAGTGCCTTACTGTACCTACTATAATTTAGGTACCTTGGTACTAACTTCCACAATGTTTTATATTAGTCCCTGTGTGCATAGGCCCAATGAATAAAATAAATTGAACGCGGTACCTCTGTTCGCACGGGAGCGTTTTTATTGCGATGTTTCAACGCCTCGCACTATTGAATTTTCAACGACGGGAGTCGGGAAACCAAGAGCGTGATGAAAATATGAGGCATCTTAGGTATGTTTACGGCGTTTTTCTAATACGCGTTTACAGAGCACAAGTGCGAACAAAGGCTTAGTGTAAATATATTATGTGAAATGCAAAAATGAGTTAAAATGCAAATTATGAAGTGGATATTTATTCTTTTTACTGTTATAGGTAGGTACTATAGTTATTTATTGGACCAGGTTTACGTACGGCGCTATATCTACCTAAAGCAAGCTAAATTGGCACATTTCAACAGCAGTATTTGCAATTGATATTATACTATAATGCATTTCCAGATTTTAGACTTATTAAAATATAATTAGGTTACATATTCGATTTTCTAGTCAATGCAATGTTTTTTGTATCGCTTTAAAAATAAATCATCAAATACATAATATGTTTTATTATCCTTTAAGTACTGATATGCAAGATCATTGAGATTTAATTACTAATTGGCTCCAACTACAATTATTTTATCATAACATAATTGCATCAGTTTGCAAATCAAATCCTACTAATATTATAAATGCGGATGTGTTTGTAAGGCTCAACTCACACTAGCGGAGAGACTGTCGCTTCGTTCTACGCCAGTGTGAGTTGAGCCTTACTCGTTCACGCTTAAACGGCTGAATGGATTGGTGTGGAATAGCACAGATACTTTTTATCCCGGAAAAATATACGGTTCCCGTGGGTACCATAATCAAAGACGCGAAGGAAGTCGTGGGCAGATGCTAGTAATGTCAGTTTGATTGACGAAACTTCACAGATTTCATAATATCAATCCAAAAGCAATAAATACGAAATACAAGCTTTAAGTAAGCACGTCACCAGCTGTTTAAGTAGGTATCAACTTAGATTAATAATAATGATGAAAATAAAAACGATTTTTTTAATTTTATTGCTCATAAGAGACTTCTGTGAAGTTTCAACGATTATAATAAAAGGCCCCTTATATATTATTATGTTGATATTTTCGCAACATGAAAAAGGTTTTTGTATAAGTAGTAGAATCTAAACACGACCCGTGTGACCCCGGGGTCACGCCTTAAATCCCGGGATTTAACGCGCGGGCCCACCTTGGTGCACGGAGAGGCCACACACGTGTATTAAGCTTAGCTTTGTAAGAAAATATATGTGGTTTTGTCAACTGCAACACACGGAGAGGCTACGCATGAATTGACTTACTTAATTCATACATGCGTGGCTAGCTCGAATAGGCGGTTACATAGCTCAACGCGATCAATGTGGATCTACGTTTCCACTGGAGTACACGAATATGTACAGTCGCTTATCGCTTACCCCATCTGTCTCTGACTATTATAGAGTTATGCGAGCCTCTCCGTGCGCAGTGCCACGCTATTCATAGTCCTAGTGTACTCCAGTGGAAACGTAGACCCATGTTGTCAAACAAATTAATACACGCAGCTAAAATGAGCCGCGTGCCCGTGCACAGCCAGCCCCGGATCTAAGGGGGGGCAAACCGGGGCACTTGCCCTGGGCGGCATTTTCATGGGGGCGCCAAATTCTTGACACAAGAATTCGAAATATCAACAAATGAAGCCTCTTTTGCTACAATTTCATAGGTTTTTATCAATTAATCGAATCTTAATATAATATGTTTGAAAAACGCCCTGAAGGGGGCGCCAGTCTCAAGGTTTTGCCCCGGTTCGAAATAATCTTAGATCCGGGGCTGTGCACAGCATGCGCCGCGGTAGGCCCGCGCCTTTATTTATGGTGATAACAGCTAAACTGCAACTGTATTAGACTAGTAACCTGATACAATATTAAAATACTCTTATTAATCTACGAAAAATGTAAGAATGAAATCTCGAACCGGGACCTCCTGGACCTCATTTAAACTTCCAACAGAGATTTTGTAGATACTTTCCCATACGAAGTTCAATAGTGTCCCTTCGTCCAGCATACTCACCATGGAATCCTGATATTTCATGAATGTCAAAAAACTGTTCTGAAATAGTGCTAAATAGTGCCCAAAGGAAAAAAATAGTGCTCTTGTACTTGCGAAGTTATAGCCATAGTTCGATGAGTATGCTGGACGAAGGTTTCGCCCAGCATACTCACCTCCGTCCGGAGAATCTGTATACGCTTCAAACATAATTCATACTTCAAATATAGTTCCCAAATAGTGCCAAACGGTGCCCAAAAAGAAAAAACAGTGCTCGAATAACTTCGGAGTTATAGGCTTCGTTCAGTGAGTATGCTGGGCGTAGGTTCTACGCCCAGCATACTCACCTCAGTGCGCGAATATCGAACGAGCTATAGGTACAATTTACGTCTCAAAAAATTGTGCTTGAAATAGTGTCCAATATCAGTCCAATTTTTGCTTGACTTTTGACTTAGAAAACCATTAAATTTTAATGTAAACTTCTACATACATAACATTGAGTACAGTCGAATACAATATTATTAACTTTCTTTCTAACAATTTTTGTCTTGTGTAAATTATTAATTGTCTATGTAAGGGAGTATTTACTTTAGAATCGCAATATTATTAATTACACATTATTTTAATAATACTTTATAATAATATGATTAAGCCTTCGCGCGTCGCATGGGACCCCGGTAGCTAGGAACAATGATTTTATATATTTTGTCTAGATCACGGCGCTTGAAGGATTAAGATATCAAATGAAGTAAATCATGCATGAAAAATAAAGTTGCTGTTATTAATGCTTACATTACAACTGACAAAATTATTCAAAATAATCGTTTTCCGGATCAAGGACGGTACCACAACGTTTACGGAATTGACCTGTATTCCTCATGTGATTCAATTACTGCTCAATTTATACTTATTTGTAACGTATACAGATTCTCCGGACGGAGGTGAGTATGCTGGGCGAAACCTTCGTCCAGCATACTCATCGAACTATGGCTATAACTTCGCAAGTACAAGAGCACTATTTTTTTCCTTTGGGCACTATTTAGCACTATTTCAGAACAGTTTTTTGACATTCATGAAATATCAGGATTCCATGGTGAGTATGCTGGACGAAGGGACACGTTCAATAACCCTTCCACCGTTTTAAGAAATGTATAGTAACAAGTTCAAGTCAAGTATCGAAAGCGAAGAAATAAGATCTTTAACACAAACTGTTTTTCATCCCTTTTTACACCAATAGGGGTAGATTTTAGAATCGACTATAAATTAATGGTTTGGTATGTTTCCATTACAACAAATTCCGGGTTAATCGAAGCTAGTTTACCCTTTTTCACGCATTACTTGATATTTGGAGAACCCAAAAACACGTACTAATATATTTTTTGGTTTAGGAAAATAGTAAAGTTATGAAAAAGATTTTTTAGTTGTATAAAAAACTTTTATTATATAGTAATAATCAAAGCAAGATTATTAGCATTATGAAAATAACAAATAAGTATAACATTGAAATATAGCTGGTTACATAATGTAGACGTAAAATTAAGGTATTAAAGCCCTCTAAATATTTTTACGAGTAACATCTTTGTCAAAATCATATTGGGTAATAGTTCTATTTGGTCAAAACAATTATAATATTAATCATGTGGAATATAACATTTCAGTACTTACTTACCTAATATAAACATATACCCACGTAAGTACCTATAATTTACATTCTAAGTTCATATTATTTTAAGCCATAATTTATAAAAAAAATATAAATTACAAATTGTTTGACAATCATCATAGTCAATATTTATTGCTGCATTTATTTTGGCCAAACAGGCCTTTCACCCAATTACAGGTACAGTTGGACAAAACTACTAAGCAAAATTAAATTAGCTAGTGAAACTTTACAGAAATGTTGATATGTAGTGACCATAAAAATTCTACTCGTTAGCTGACTAAGGCTCCACAGGGGCCACAAATAGTTTGTTAACTAGAAATTTTGTTAAAATCTTTTTGATTGTTTTTAATAGGTACCAATCATATCAGTGAAGTTTTGCCAGCTAATTAAATTTGACCCAAATATTTTAACTTTTTATACCTCTAGTAATATAATTTTAATTAAATAATACTATGTTAATAACACCATGGAATGCCACCGTTGTTAGACTATAACTTGATAAAACTAAAATAAGAAATACTGAGTAATAAAGTGAGTAAGTACCATAATCACCACCAATAATAACAAATATCATAATATTATTCCCTAATTGATTATATTGTAGGGTCGAAATAATAGATATTTTTCTTATTTATTAAGATTCAATGAAACCCATCATTAGAAAAATGTTCAAAATGTAGTTGCAATCTCATATCAGTAATATTATATACATAATTGTTGCTGACATGACATAGGTACATTTTGTACTTACATGTGTCATCTCAGTAACAATCAATGTCCTAAAACTTGTCATTAAACAGGTAAACTACAGGTATATTTGGCTGATTAAGAATAAGATTAAAATGCAAATTATCTTTACTCTACCCTGTATGTAGGCATTTTTCACTGTCAAGAGTCCACATAATTTACTTGATGTTTACGAGGTTGTATTTATATATTTATCTCAGTTACAGAGAACATAAGAAGGCACTAAAAGATGAAAAGCAGTGCATAAGAATTTGTGCTTAAGGTTTGTACTTCTCACAAGTAGGAAAAAGCATGATCAGTGCTTCAAACACCTATACAAAGGGATTTTTATAGTGAGCGGACTATTCATAATTTTTATATGACTGTTGTTGTAATGTACTTCCCGTGTTATGGCAAAAATTTTCAAGTACAAGTTTTATAAAAATGTAACTTTTGTTGTTATGCCAGTTTTTAAACATTTGAAGAAACTAGAAATCTATTTGGATATCAGTAATAGATCTTTAAAGATTTAAATCTTCAAAGCTATGAGATAGGCATAATAATAACCTACATTATTGGACGGACAAATCCATTGATAAATCTCTAAAATTATAATAACAGTTGATACAATAGTGAGTATTCTTCTTAATAAAGGTACATAAAAGTAGATGTCATGATTTGTATATTGTTCAGTGCTTACAGACAAACAATTAACATCAGTTACAATACTTATCATCATTTTAAGTTTTTTGAGAAAGATAACACTAATGGTTGTTGTGTGTCTGTAAACACATAAATCAAAGTCATTATTAATAATAATATTAACGAACAACATGAAGTTCTACTAAAGAATTCTTTGTAGTAATAATTGTGAGTAACTTATTTTCATCACCACGGGACACCTCTTGCCAAACACACTTGCCTATAAGAGGTACTTCTTCAAGTGGTGCTCTAAAGGCTACTAGTAACGTAAGGCAGCAGCCATCAGCTACAGGGTCATGTTCCAAGTTCAATAGTCCCAATGGCCGGTGTTGTCCCACATCAGCACCAAACATTTCCACCATAAACCTTCTCAATGTGGAATGAATGCTTTTTCCTGGATTTATTTCACATGTTGGAAAATGAATTGCTGTTTTCTCACTTAACAGCACATGCAGCTTGTTTGTACTCCTTTTTTTTATAACTACAACCAATCTCAATAAATCTTTGACATGATGAATGGGGGCTGGTAAAATGTCTTTATGCCATTGACTATCAGGCTTTTTATTACAGTATAACTGTGCTTTCTCAATGAGATGCAAAATATCATTGGATCTTAATGAGATTTCTTGAAGATTTGAGATCCACTTTGCCTGTAATGATTCTTTGTCTGCCCTAGCAGGCGTTTTTAATTCACCACCATTAACTTCACCAGTTAAAACAAATCTGTACCACATTCCACCAGCAGTCTCTACAACTAACAGAGTGGTGAGATTACAAACGAGACCTGTTTCCTCAAGTACCTCTCTGGCTGCAGCCTGCACTATCGTTTCACCCTTTTCCATGCGTCCTGCCGGTAGATACCACTTGCCTGCGCAACTCTCCTTCGCTTCTTGCATCATCAACACTTCATTTGATTCATTTATGATTACACAAGCAACGACGTATGTGACGTTGCTGCCCAGTACCGGTTTGAAATTCGATGGAGTGGTAGGTGTTATACCCTGAGATTCCGCAACAGAATTTTGATCAGCAATAGTAAAATCACAAATGGCATTGTCATCTCCTTCTAGACCTAGGCCATCAAGTAATTTAGTAATATTAGAGTCAACTTGGCGCGACATTTTTACTTGTTTATTCTTTAATTTTTGTCTTGTACTCAACACCTTGGTATTTTTACGAAACTAAATAAATGTGGGAAATGCGAATAAGACGCTAATTTCGCTGGTTTTCAAACATTTGAATGTAAATAGCCTTGAATCGAAACAGTGAGCGTGATTTGTCTAGCAATTAGGAATTTAATACATAATTTGTAGTACGTACGGTACCGTTCACAGATGTACTAGTCATAGCCATGGTATGTATGTACCCATTATTATTCTAGCTGCGGAGAAATAAACTTTAATAATCTATGGTACTGTCACAGCAGACTTCAGGTATTAACAGACGTTCGAATATGGTGCGCTCCGCACCGGCGAACTTGGTGTGCTCCGGACCACATTCGAGGGTATGTGCAGCGGTCCGCCGCACATTCACCGTCAATAATAATAATAATGTGCGGCGGACCGCTGCACATACCCTCGAATGTGGTCCGGAGCACACCAAGTTCGCGGTGCGGAGCGCACCATATTCGAACGTCTGTTAATACCTTCCATTGCACGTAGTGTTGCCAGATGTCCGGCAATTTTGGCGGGAAGTCCCGTTTGCAGCCTCTCAGGAAGCATCATGGAAGGACGTTCAATGGAACGCCTAAATTTCCGTCTTTCTTATTATTATCAAAGTTAAATCATTCTCTATAAATAAGATCACTAAAAGGCACTTTTGAGCGTTATTTACAAGAGAATAATATATTTGATTTTAGTTGTTTTAAAATAGTTTGTACAACATTATTTCAACAATTATGTAAATGTGAATACGATGTACCTACATACCTTAAATAAAAACCACAGGACTGCAAAAAATCAATACGAATGCGAGCTAAATTACTGATAACTATAGATATTTACACAGTTCCAACACTGTGTAAATTTCTATAATTATTATCAGTAATTTAGCTCTTGGATCGTAGCATCAGTGCTGAAGTTATACTAAGGGCACTCGGAGCTAGGCTAGTGCCCAAGGCGACAAATTGTAAGATGTGGCACAAAAATTTCTTTAGAGATTATTTATTAAAAAAAATATATATTTCGTAACTTTATCCATTTTATACAAAATTTCGTTAATGGCGCGGCATTTTTTACATTGCCTAGAGACGGCGCTAAGGCTTAATCCACACGTAATGTAAGAATTTTAGAACTCGCTACAAAGGTTCGTGCTCTTGTGTTTTTTTAAGTTTTCAGATTTTCTGCATAACTCTACAGTTACTCCTATTTCTGAATGAAGTTTAAAATAGAGCCAAATTTATCCGAAATGAGTTTTTTTTTTAATAGCTTAGTTATTTGAGAAATGATAACCCTCCACAATGCGGAGATGAGCGTGTACTTTCTAGAAATTAATCTTGTTTACGAATTTGTAGTTAGTGATTTAGTTAGAGATCAAGACCTAATCTGAACACTGAGTCGCACCAGGATAAGAAATATAAAGTTTTGGTAACCATTGACTTTTTTCTTTTAACTGCCTCGTTAGCCCAGTGGTCCTAAGTGCGACTGCTACGCTAGAGATCTTGGGTTCGTTTTTCAAGTCGAGCAAAGTGTTATTGGGTATTTCTATGAAAATCTCAGTAGCAGCTCGAGTTAGGAATTGTGCCCGGTTAATGGTAATAGGCTCGCTCCCTATTACATGGGACCTAAATATACCGGCGAACTGTGGGTGTGCATTGGTACACCTCTGCCTAACCTTTCGGGGAATAAAGGCGTGATGGTATATGTGTGTGGACTTTTTGCTACATCTCGACTTTTAATTCCAATTCCGATTTTTTCCACTTATGTCCTGCCTGATATCAAAGAAACGGATGTGGTAATACTACTTTCACGTAATTGACATTAATGTGTCAAAAAAGTGCCCAGTATCAAAAAAATCGAATGTGAACCTTTATTGAAACCAATACAACCATGGAGGTGGAGGGGTACCTTTACAATTACAACAACATGCAAAGTAGAAATGAAGAAAACATTGCATTCTTACAGCCTGTTTATTGTCCTAAATGAGTAACAAATGCAATTGCAAACACAAAAATGTAATACCATTTTATACAAGTCTTAAATTAAAAAAATGGTTGATGGCAAAAGGCTCTTACTTAAAGCAGTCTCAAAACCGTGCCGTTACCGTCTTCTTTATAGTGTAGACATCTAGGCGATAGGTGGTCGAGTTCGACTATCTTTGTGCTTTAAAAAAAAACATTCGACACCAATGTCAACTTCGACTGTCAAATTTGACATTTTGACAGTTCACTCAGGGATTACTTTGCTTGACTTGACCGATCGAATCGAAGTCGCGAGTCCTTCTACACGCTCTTTACTTTGAATAGAAATAAAACAGTTGCAAACTAATCTCATATCCCCAAATCATCATGTCGGTCACAAAGGGAAATATACTGGTGATTGTTTATAATTTTTTTATATTTAATTTATTTTCTTGTATGAATTTGACTATGTAAGTTACGTAATTTTTTGTAGGTTCGTTCGTTGAGCACGTCGGCTGCTTCAGGTCAGCTCATTAAAGCTCCTGTACAAGTTTTTGGTCTGGAAGGCAGATATGCGTCGGCTTTATATTCTGCTGCCACCAAAAGTAAGAGCTTAGATGCAGTTGAGAAAGAGCTGTCTCATTTCCAACAGTCGATTAAGACTGATGCTAAGCTGAAGGAATTCATTGTGAACCCAACACTTAAGAGGACTCTGAAAGTGGACGCTTTAAAGCATGTTGCTAACCAAGTAAGTTCAATTGAAATATTACTTCTAAAATGAAATCAAATCTCTTGTATCTATGCAATTTTATTCTGATTTTTATTAGTAAGAAAGCTTTATTTGTGAACAGCAATAATATATTAAAAAAAAAACGTGTTCATAATGTTTTTAATTTTTTATAATTATTCTTAATTTAAAGTATTATCATTTTACTTGGTGCATGAATGTTTAATGATAACGGCAATGCAATGTCACAGGAATAATCTTTATTTTGCACCCAGCATAATTCTAATTGATAGTTGGACTATGTTTTTTTCTAAATGATACCACAGGTCAGCATACATACATACTCGGCAGCTGTATTTGATCAATGTTAAATCATTGGCAGATATCTATGAAAGTTAATTTGTATGTCAGAATTATTGATTTCTTAGTTGATTGTGTATTTTAAGCAGTGTTTAAAGACAGGTTATCTACCTTTGGCTCCCTAAATTCTGTGAGGACATTAATTTATTAATGACTCCTACTCACAACTTCATTTCATACATAACCTCTCTGTGCCAAATTTCATCTAGATTTGTTTAGCCCTTCTGGTGTGATTAGGGTTGCCATCCGTCCGGATAAAGCCGGACATGTTAGGCTTTTTGACCTCTTGTCCGGCTAGGGTTGCCATCCGTCCGGCCATATTTGACTGCGTCCGTCCCGTCCGGCTTTTGTTAGGCTTTTTAAACTATCGATTCATTCTTTTCTACAAGAAAAACAAGAGGATCCTCGATTTAAGCGACTGTTGTGTCGCTGAGTAACATATGTATTGATAGTCAGACATACTCGCTATGTGCGAGTATGATTTTTCAAAACCGCGGCATGATGCAACTGTCGAGAGAGTATTCTCGTTAATTGGCCAGCAATGGACAAAACAAAGGAATAGGTTATGTCCAAAAACCATCGCCAAAATTTTAAACGACGAATTTAATGTGAGACATGTAACTTGTAAACAATGTTATGCGAACAATTATTAAAGAAACAGATCTCGTAAACCGTGTTTTTTTTTCAAAACAAAAGTATATTAAAAATCCCTTTTTTCCGGCTTTGGAATTCAAAAGTCCGGCTTTGGAATTCAAAAGTCCGGCTTTTTTAACGAGTAAGTCCGGCTTTTTGATTTTTAGAGATGGCAACCCTAGGTGTGATTAAAAACAAACACCCATAAATCCAAACTTTTGCATATAATAGTAAGTATGATGTGCCACAGTCCTCTTTGCCTTAGGTACAATGTATTATGTTCTTAAAATTGGATACTCAGTACTTTACAGTCTTGATAAAAAACAACAATAATAAAATACCGAAGTTTGCTCTTGTCATGCAAAAATAATTAAAATATGTCCTTCACTTTTGAGCTTGTAGAAAAATTATTTTTTCAATGTGGATTCTAATGTCAGTAAAAGCACAGATTAACTAAGGTAAAAGATGATCCCAATATCTCTAATACTGCTTGCATCGCTCATCTACAATATATCAATATAAAATAAGTGGAACATGTGGATTCATGAACCATCATGGATCCGTGTGTTGCAAAGTTTGCACCAGTGGCAACTGGGTGCTAGTCATTGCTAGGTTGTTGTGTGAACAACTGTTTATCATAAGGAAAAACCATAACCAAAAATCTACTTGAATATTCATCATCTGAACGGAGTGTAAGACTGACAAACGTGTAACTGGAGCCTTGTGACCAGCACCGTAATTAGCCTTTTATACACCCTGTGCCAGATTCTACAATCTAGCTTTTGGTCATTTCTTTGCCCTGAGCATGCTTGTGACAGTAACAATAGTGCAATTCCAAATTCATCAACCTTTGTTGGCTAAGACAGCCTTAAGCAATTTAGGTTGAATTTAGCAATTTGGCATGAGATTGATTACTTGTTTCTACCGGCAGAAATTTTAGATTAATCAACTAGTACTAAAAAATATCCTAGTTACAACAGTGTTTTCGAGTATTATACAGGAAAAATTTTTAACCAGTGCGTAAATTTTGCCATAATAAACTTCAACACGTTTTATTAAACACGTATATTTTATTTTGATATGTCTTAGTACTAAAAAAAAAAGTTATCGCTTACGAAACATGTTTACTTAAAAACCATATTTCATTGTCACTCGGCGCTAGCGCATTCCCCACCCCCTCACCCCAGCCATGCGCCCGGGCGGCGGCGGCGGCCGCGAGTTTTCATTGATAGTATGGCGAATAGATTATGTCCTGGATGTTTTGCTTATTTCAAACTCGGATAAGGATGAAATTTTTTTTAATTTTTTTTTTTAACTAAACACGGAAATGTTTTCTATTACTGACACTGAACTACCAAAAAAAATTTACGCACTGGTTAAAAACTTATCCTGTATACTATACCCTGCGGTTTCACCCGCGTCAAGTTAGGTACGTCTTTGGTTACTGCTCCCATGGGTAATGGGATCATGGTCAACATGATGTTATAATGTATAGTCCCTAATTGATAAACGGGCTATATATCGAATGTCTACCTAATAAAGCGATTTTTTTTAAATCGTTTCAGTAGTTCTTGAGACAAGCTCGTTTAAACAAAGAACCTCTTCAGGTTTATTATATTATTATAGATTTTCGTATAATAGATTTCTTTTCACGCTTGACTATACACTGTTTTCATTACTTTTTTTCAGGCTCCTAATATGTTTCCAAAAGATGTACTGAGCGATGAAAAAATGAGCATTTTACGATGTTTGCGTTTGAATAGACCCTTTATTAGTTATTTTTTTGCTGATTTTGTTCCTATTTCTTTACAAGTATGTTCCCTATAACCCATTCTATACCTAATTTTATTTTTTTTGTGTATTTTGTTGTAGGTATATTGTATTATAGTAAACCAGTACTTAGGTATTATTTTAGTTAGGTAGTTAAAGATGTAAAACAATTGATCATCAATCCATTGAATTATTTGATTTATATAAATATTAAATGTATTTCTAGACGAAACTGTCTGCCAACACAAGCAACTTGTTGGGTCTTATGGCTGAAAATGGCCGTTTGGACAAGTTGGAGGCCGTTATCAACGCATTTAAAATCATGATGGCTGCCCACCGTGGAGAAGTGACTTGCGAGGTTATCACTGCCGATCCTCTTGACCAGGGCCAGAAACAGAACTTGGAAGCTGCTCTCAAGGTAACAATCTCTCATACATTGAATGCTCTCTAGGTTTCAATTACTGGATATGTTTTGAAAGAAATATCTACGTAACTATCTCGTTGGCCTAGTGGTCCTGTGTGCGACTGCTACGCTAGAGGTCTTAGGTTCGATGCCCAGGTCGAGCAAAAAGTTTTATTGGGTTTTTCTATGAATTTCTCAATAGCAGCTCGGAGTTTGGATTTGTGTTTCGGTTAATGGCAATAGGCTCGCCCCCTATTACATGGGACCTAAAAACATATAGGCGAACTGTGGGTGTCATTGGTATACCTCTGCCTAACCCTTCGGGGAATACAGGCGTGATGGTATGTGTATGTGTGTGCTTTCTCGTGTTTACCGGCAAGAATCCCACCATGGAAGCCTCACAGATCCAGAACACACCCCTATCTATAGAAATTAGTTACCTTTGGTTGCCTCGGTAGCCTAGTGGTCTTAAGCGGGACTGATGATCTTGAGGTCTTGGGTTCAATTCCCAGGTTGAGCAAAAAGTGTTATTAGGTTCGTGGTTTTTTTTTTATGTCATGATTTCTGTATAAATGTTGGAGATACCAAATAAGTAAATAAAGGATTTGCAAGGCAAGCTTTCATCCAAGAAGCTTGGGATGCTATACAGCAAAGCAATAACTACTTCATCTAAATCGTAAGCCTGGCTCCATATGACGGAGTAACTAATAACCTAACATGTGTTTTTTAATTCCAGAAATTCCTGAAAGACAATGAAACTCTACAGCTTACAACCAAAGTTGATCCAGCTTTGATGGGTGGTATGATCGTGTCTATTGGTGACAAGTATGTAGATATGAGTGTTGCTACCAAAGTCAAGAACTACACCAAACTCATTACTACCCCTGTTTAAATCGAGAAATATGTCAACTGTAAATTCTTAGCAAAGATTATTTAAATTGTTTAATCATTAGAGATGTTTGTTTTATTTATCCTCTATAATGTGAACTCTTTGACACCCCTGTATGTAAGCTGTTGTAGTTTTAAATCTAGGAGGGGTTCAATTTTAAAAAGCCCTTCCTAGTGTCCTCATAAAAGAAAAATAGGACATCCTTTCTCTTATAAAAATAAGGATCCTATAAAGCTGTTTGGAATTATATTCAACATGACCTATAAACCATGATAATAAGTACATAAAAAGGTGGTCAGCGGTAGGTGGCTCTACCTAGGTATTGTAATATTAAAACAGCCAGATAATAATTAGAACAAAAAATTTAATAGTGCTTCCTGCACTGACAAACTAGATATACTTATAACAAAAATAATACTCTCACAGTAATCATAACACTAAGTAATATTTCTCTAGAATTAACAAGAATATTTTTATTTGAGATCATTTTTAAGGAGATCTTTAATTGAACATGTCATTAATTATGTAATTGTAGGTAAGTCGGTAATAATAATTATGAGCAAAATTTTATCCGTCCGTTGGAGCTGCGTCGCCTTTGAGCAGTGCGTTTTCTGCTTCCAATTCTGCTATGCGAGCTCTTGCAGCCTCCAGCTCATCATCCCCACCATCAGTGCCTAAATGTTTTCGAACATATTCTAATGCATCTTCCGGCTTATCAGGTTCTTCATATAAGCTAACAAGAACTTTCGTTAATGCATCCATAACACCGGCTCGCTCAAGGTATCTACGAAATTCCTCTCTTTTAGAATCAATGGGCTGTAATCAATAGACACAAAATTTAATTATTTATTTCAAGGATCGCTACACCTATAGGCGGCAAATAAATAGGTCTCTTGATAGAACTATCCAATAATTCCAAAAGTATAAGGCATAATTTAGAAGACGTTTGTTTACTAAAACAAAACATTTTAAATTTTATGGATTATGCTTATAATTTACTGTACTTACTTTATACGATGACATATTCGTATATTTCTTAGAATGAGCTCAAATACTGGAAGATTATTAAATAGTTCTCCTTCTCCAGACGAAAAACCAAGCCGAAGTTGGACAACTGACAAGTTGACTTGACAACCAAGGGCAGGCACATTGACTTGTATCCATGGAGATATATCCATCTATTGTATCTGGCAGGACAACAATCGACATTCTATTTTTATACCGATGATTGTAAATTAGACGCATTCCTTGAAAGAAGAAATTAAGAGCATATAACTTGAGGTCATAACCGCCCGGCATAAGCTATACCACTTTTTTCGTATTTCGACTAAAATGCTTATTTATTAACTTTTGAAATTCTACGAGCTCCCTACTTTCTTTTTTTATAAATTGTACTTTGTCTTAGGTTACTGCTCCGCTACCGCGGCTCGTAGCGTGATGACCGTGATGATATAATAGAGCATAGGTTACTCCAAGAGGAACAATGTTGCTAGTGAATAAAAGCGCCTTCACACCAGCGTGTGTCTAGCGCAGGCGTTCGATGAAATGAACGTGTGCGCAGCGCAGACAACGCGACTACGCGGCGCAGGCGTCGCGTTGTCTCGGCTTCAACGCCTCTGCCTCGTCTGCGCTGCGCATACGTTCAACGAACGCCTACGCTGGACAAACGCTAGTGTGAAGGTGCTCTAATGTCTTTCAGAATCTTATGGCATTAAAAAGTAAAAACATCCTGAGTTTATAAATTAAATAGTACATGGGACCTAAATATACCGGCGAACTGTGGGTGTACATTGGTACACCTCTGCCTAACCCTTCGGGGAATACAGGCGTGGTGGTATTTTTTTTTTTATGGTTTTTTTAGTAATTGTTTAATCAAAATTTGAGAATTTTAAATAGATTATTCCTTGTTTATGATTGTAACTTCTTTATTTTCACTGTCAGATTTAATGTTTTATGGAATTTAAAATTAGAAAAATACATTAGGGTTCCGCGCAATCGCGACTGATGAGATCCTGGGTTTGATTCCCAAGACGGGCAAGTTTTTCCATTACGAATTTCCCAGTAGCAGCCCGGAATTTGGAAGTTGGTGGCATGACGATCCCATGTCGCGAAAAGCACGTAAAGCCGTTGGTTCCGGCTGTCATTCGTAGATATCCCTTTCAGTGACCAGCACCCGGCTCCCGAGTTCGTTCGACTCGGGAGCCGGGTGCTGGGCACTAAAAGGGATATTTGACTGTAGTTACGAATTACTCCTAAGCCAGAAAGTCTTATCAAGAGGTATTGTGTTATTCAGTAACTGGGTTGTGGAGGTCAGATAGGCAGTAGCTCCATAAAACACTGGTATTCAGCTGCATCCGGTTAGACTGGAAGCCTTTTCCCAAGTATTGATGATAACCTGAAGCTGAACTGCTAATTCCAAAACACTGTTTTTTTTTCTCTAAAAGAAACTAGAAATCAATTTTCATTGAAAGAGTTCAATGAAAATTGATTTCCAGTTTTTTTTTTTTAATTTTTATTGTGTCTAAACACACTATGCCGAAGGTACGCGACCGAAGTTCGGCAGGATTACGCCTGTAATGCTATTTGAATTACTGACGACACATTATGCCGACATTACGTTGTGTTATAGCGCACAGCCGAACTTCGGTTGGGCGTACGTTCAGCGGCAACGTATTGTATAGAGCACACATTATACGCGACCGAAGTTCGGCTGTTTAAATAAAACAACACGACGCCATGACAGCCATAAATACAAACAAACTTGCGCGACTGAATTTCTGCCGCCGAAGTTCGGTACTTATAGTGTGTCATAGCAGCCGAATACATCGGAAAGTAAAATCAGCCGCGAAACTTCGGTCGCGTACCTTCGGCATAGTGTGTTTTTATAAGACCTTTTCGGTTCCACTCTATTTCGAGTTTTACGTCTATTATTGACTCGAGAAATTACAAGAAGTTTCTGCTACCGATAAAATAAACGTTGTGTATATAAAATATTAATTTCACTACGGGGAACCCCTTCACAGTGCCTAGTACGACACATACTTGAATGTTTAAATATTTAAAGTGAAAAAATAGTAGCAAGTTTAAAAAAAAATGAAAATGCAATAATTGTGTCAAATATTTTATTAGGTAGTTAATGTATGCGTGACGAGGTATTTATAGATTTCTGGCAAATACAAAAATAATATCATAATATGCGCTTTTAGTTTCTAAGAAAACGCCACAACATAAAAATAAATAAGCAACATAAACAGATTTTAAGTAAGGAATTTTTGAAAATAAAATATTTTCTCGTTTGTATGAGAAGACGCCTATGCCCTGCAGTGAGACAATAAAAGGCTGGTATTATTATATTAAAAAAATTAAATGCAGTTTTAACCTGACTGCAAAGAAGGGTTATTATTCTGAGAACTTAACTAAAATACTTTGCAAGTTTAATATAATGTAGTTGTGATCTATTGCATAAAACTTAAGATTCATCATCACTTCCCGCTGGCGCCTTCGGTTTTGGCCCTCCTGCTCTCTTAGCCATAATGATTTGGTCCACTTTGAGAATGGTCGCAGCTGCGCCTACAGCGTATTTGAGCCCCCATTTCTTGAGGTCATATAAATCTATAATGTTTTTCTCCTTAGCGTCACATATACCATTATTTTCGGATTCTATGTCATATCCTGCATTTTTGTTGCCCTCCTGAAAAAATTGCAATGCATTATAACACAATTACAGATTTAATAAACTTTCTTATATTTAATATTTTGCTCTGCTGTATATGCACTCAGGTGGGTTTGTACTTCATCTCTTAATCATAAAGCAAGAGGCAAGTTTTCATGACAAAGAATCAATTAGATTCAACTTTTTAGGAAAGAATAATGATTAAATAAAAAATAAATAGTAGTAACCTTGTGAGCTTTGTAGATGTTGTTGACCACTTCTGTGGCATTGGCTCCAGAGTTGTCTGCTAAGGCACGAGGGATGCTCTCCAAAGCAACTGCAAACTTTCTCACTGCATACTGTTCTAAGCCAGGTAGTGTGTCAGCATACTGCAGGAGCTGCTGCGCCAACTCTATTTCAGTTGCACCAGCGCCAGGTAGGAATCTGTAGAAACAATTTCAGTTTTCATGTTAGAAATCAATTCAAAAAGTCTTATTTAAAAATTCAGTTTTTTTTTTTGCAGTTTATGTGGTGAGCTAAATTTAGCCTACTATCTGAATCACTTACTTTCCATCCCTAGCAATACCCTTGAATGTGTTGACACCATCATCTATAGCTCTTTCAATGTCATCCATGTAGTTATCAGTGGAGCCTCTGATAACAACAGTGGATATACTTGATTCTGAGCTCGCCATGCGGAAACAAACGACGCGAGTGTCTCCCAGCTCTTCCACACCAACCGAATCACAATACCCAAGCTCATCAGCAGTAGGTGTCGTAAGTCTTGGCAGAACCTTTAAAAAAATTGTCAACTTTAGTATAAAAAGATTTTTGTTCTCATATGGTGGTGGACAGCTAATTTGGGACACTTATACCAAATATGTCAGATGTTTATTTTAGATTACTTTTCTATAATGTAACTGCAAAATTACATAGCAAATAGTTTCTTAAAATTTTGAACATTTTAAGAACTGTTACTTTTGGTTTGGTTTCCACACTTAGTCCTTCAGTGGACTATTGTATGTGTAATTTTAAGAAACTCAACCTACCGTTGCTTTGACAGTCTTTGCAAGGCGGCGAATGTCGAACTTAGAGTTGAGACGAACAGCCATCAAACCATACTTGTTCAGGAAATGTAAAGCCATATCACCAAACTTAGCACCAGCAACAACAACTTTGACTCCAGCATCTGCAATATCTTTAATTTGTTTCTCCAACTGTGACTCTTCTCCCCTACTAAAGTTTAGGAGCTCATCAGCTGATTTAATCAATACTGTTCCCTTGGTTTCAGTCTGGGTGATGTCTACAGGACAAGAAAACACAGCGACTTTGGCTTTTGTGGCAGAAGGTACATCTCCTTCAACCTCTCTCTTGAACACCATTCCCGAAAGCACTTCAGACTGTAGAATTCCTGATCCAAGAATCTAGAAAAAAAACAATAATTTTTTTAGATTTATTTATTATTTGCCTATTACTGCAATTTAACTAATTCAACAAAATCTTTTCTACATACCTTGCATATTCTCACATTATCAACATTAAATGTGGTCTTTTCGGGAAGTATAGCAACACACGCCTTAGCAACCAGTGCAGCAATAAAATCTTCATAACCATATTGCTTAGACATGATTGAAGTAGTGATTCCTTTGACTACAGCATCAACGTTTCTGCAATCCTTAATTTCTTCACAAACCAGTCCGGGTAGGATTTCCATACATTTATCAAGAGCTTTTTCATATCCATCAGCAATTTCACTAGGAGTTACACCCAAACGCAATAGCTCTTCTGCTGCTTCCAGAAGAGCTCCAGAGAAAACTATGACAAAGTTAGTGCCATCGCCTACTTCAGAGTCTTGCATCTGGCTGGCCAACACCATCAATTTAGCAGCAGGATGTTCTACATCCAGTTCTCTAATGATAGTTCCAGCATCACTTGTTACAAATTGCTTATCAATGTGGTTGATGATCATTTTGTTCATTCCATTTGGGCCATATGCTGAACGGACACTTTGGGCGAATTGTTTACATGCATTAATATTTCGGTAAACTGCTTCCTCCAGGCCAGAGTACATCTAGTAACAAAGGAATGATGATAATAAGTATTCGAAGTTTTTGTATGAGTTGGTCATGGTTGTAAATAAAATATATAAACATAGGGCAAAATTATTATAGCAAGGGTATTTTGAAAATAAAACAATGCGTTACATACATACGTAGATGTTCAAAATGGAAGTAAAAAAAAGTTTTTTTTATAGACGGCAATGAATTATAGGCAGGTAGGTACCGCGACAAATATGTGTTAAACCCATAATTATTTTAATCAAATAAGTTAGTTTTCATAGCTAGCATTCTGTTTTGCATAAAATTGAACCTGTTGTGCGTGAATTAAAGAATTTATGAGAAAATGACAAAACAGATGAGTCGTTGGAGTGGGCGCTCACATTGTTGGTTATGTACCATGTACCTATCTAATAAAAAACTTACCCGTGCTCCTTCTTTCAACATTTGGGGTATCCCCGGAGCTTTAGGTACGTGTAAAGCCATGGTTTTTAAAATAAGACACTTTCAACACAAGGAACTTAATAACTTGATTTCCTCGTGATCTGCTGAAATACGGACGGCGCACCGGGCATAAAGACTATAATAGTAAAGAGAAATCACCATAGATAATACAAGAGCAATTCACCATAAAGGCATAGAGCTAGCTAGAGGTAGAGCATCCAAAGACTCATACAAATTGCTGGCCATATTTATATAAATTCAACACTGGCCGGCAACGGCACGACACCGACTCTATCACGACCGTACTTTTTTTTTTGGTGTTCTACTCGGCGGCAACGGCCCGGCTTTCGCTTCGAAAAGAGGAGCGCTATTGTACACATTTTTGTTTTTTCTTTCTTAATTCGGGTATCTCGGTCTTTTAAACTATGTATTTAAATGAAATAATTTAATGTAAAATACTTATACTAGCCCAATAAGGTACATTTTATTTTGTAGAAGTAGAGTTCGTGTAGGGGCTCTCGTTAGAGGAAGCACTACTACCATACCCATTGAAGGGTGCAGGGGGCTTACTATTGCGCTCATATAGCAGGGCAGTTCAACTTTCAGGCAACTTCTGCCCTGCTAATATACAGGGTGGAAATTTATTATGCTACCTGGAGGGAAAGTACTCTAAATACTTCAGTTAGCAAATTTTACTGAAAGGAAACATTCCTTTATTTTTAAAAAGAAACAAAACTGCATTTAAATAATTTTGAAAATATTCTTGCCACACCCAGGAATCAAACCGACTAAAATTCGAAAAAATTGTATCCTGTACTTTTATGGCATTAATCGATAGGGTCCATCATAAGGATCAAATCCCTGCAAACATGGTAAATTAAAATAAAATAAAAACACGCAATTTTATTGTAAATTTATTTTATTCGGACGAAACAAACGAGTAAGTTCATATAAGTAGTTGCTGGAAATGAGCTTCATTTCTTGGATGCATGAATTTATTCCTTTAAAAAAATCATTATAAATAACTTTTGGTAGCGTAGTAAAATTTTCAATATTCACCACAACACCCTTCTAAAAGTTATTCAAAATGAATTCCTTCAAATAATGAATGTGTGTATCGAAGAAAGTGAAGCTCATTTCCAGCATGCAATTAGTTACTGTACTCGTTTTTTTCGTCCGAATAAAATAAGTTTAGATTGAAATTTCATGGTTTTTGTTAAATTTAGTTTACCAGGTTTGTAGAGATTTGATCCTTGTGATTGACCCTATCGATAAGTGCCATAAAAGTACAGGATGCTATTTTATCCGATTTTACTCTGTTCGATTCCCGGGTGTGGCAAGCGTATTTTCAAAATTATTTAAATGCAGTTTTGTTTCTTTTTAAAAATAAAGGAATGCTTCCTTTCAGTAAAATTTGCTAACTCAAGTATTTAGAATACTTTCCCTCCAGGTAGCATAATAAATTTCCACCCTGTATAAGAGCTCATAGTAAGCCCACAGGTGTATTACAGACACATGAGACATTTTAACTTTCTCTCTGGCATAGCAACGCATTTCCAAGTCCTCTGGTATGACTTAAGCAGCGGTAACATCGTGGGCCGTCGGCTTGTTTGCTATGCAGTGATTTTTTTGTAACTATGAAAATAAATGCATTCTTATTCTGAACAAATCTCTGTAAATATAGTGCAGCAAGTTTCTCCAGCGGTAAAAGCAAACAAAAGAAAAAACACAGAAACCTTATCACTTTTTATAGCGATTTCGTTACTTACCTGAAATACTTGATAATATTATTATGTGGGGTCTAGGCAGGTTGGTTGGTTGTTTGTCTGTCTGTAAACTGGGCGGTACGAGTACTTCATACGGGCCTGTCGGGCTTTGTGCAAGACCGTCCCGACTGTCCCAGATGGATGATAAAGAAAAATCTTTTAAATGGCTACAACAATATTTATTTAAAAATACATCACTGGAGAAGTCGTTACATAGTTGATTAATTTGGCAACACTTCTAATAATTTCTGCTTCTACAGAAATACTACGAAACATTAGTCAGATTTCGGTAGATATTTATTTGAAAACTACAATAATCTTAAAATAAGCAGCCGTTAAAGGAGGTAGCTGCGGAAGTGTTTTCTATTGTTTACAGTTAATAAGTCTAAATACATAAGTGCGATATGAATTCGAAAATATTTATTTAAAACATAAAATGTGATTATTAATATCCATCCGAATTGTATACCTACTTCCTTATAAATCATGTATTGAAAGCTTTTAAGTTGGCATATTATTAAGTAGGAAATGTATGAATAAACCAATATAAACGTCCACAGCTTCTCCACTTCTTACGTTTAGAATAAGTCTCTTCTGAGCATGCTTACCAAGTGAAGTCATCCACCGTCGTCGTGATATTTTAGATATTTATTATTTCAAGAGGCTTAGTGGCGTAAGTCAATTTTAGTAATGCCACTAATGCTACCTAAAATATAGGACTACCTCCGTAATCGGCGCCGGGTTTCAAACAAAAAACGGGCGGCATACAGGTGCGCAGGTACTGTAGGTATATATAGCAGCAAAGCCATCTACCGCTTAGCGGATGATCTGCAAAAGCTGAACAAAAGTACACTAAATCCGATACAACAAAAATTGGCCCGGTAGCTTTAATTGTAATTTACGAATCATTATGAGAGTTTACAAGACCTGTCATGATTTGTTGACCGACAGCGCCGTCACCGGGTCAGAATGAAGATGAACCAAACGATTACATTCCGTTATTTACAAAAAGTTCGTCAGGGTTCTTTATTCACAGCTCATCTTATTGAATCATTATTTTTCTTTTTTTTTCATATTTGTGATTCACCAGCGCTGGTAGTCAATACGGTGGCGTTTGCGGAGGCAATCCCTAAAATATATAATTTCACATTTTTTCTTTTCCTAACCAGTATTTATACCCTAGCAATTTCCTAGCACTAACATCACAGTGTGGTCCCCTAAAACATTAAATTAAAGAACCAAGTAGTAGGTATAAAAATAAATGTAAATTAATACTGTTTGCCATCAAAATAAGTAAGAAGTCAAAAATATAAACTTATGTTACACACGATTATAGGAATAATTGAAGTACAATATACGCGAGAATTACAATTATGAAAATCCCGCATGGGTGCAGGGGACCGATAAGTCAAATATTTATTATTTATTTTTGTCATATTTTTAAGAAGACAATACGTTAAAAACACGACTGTAAATGTTAATTTAAGATACATTCATATAAAAACTAACAAAATATTTATATGCTCCTTGATTGTATAATTGAACCTAATCATGCTTGAAACATGGAAGCCACTAATATTTGCGAAACATTCAGTTGAAAATACTTTTACTATGCAATCAGGAATTTAGGACACCTAGTGGATATAAGTACAAGCCTTATCACAATTTTAACACTAATTTATTCTTTAAAAATATTATTCGAGCTTAGCTCAGACCAAAAATATTTTATATAAAACTAAACTAAAATAAATAAGTCCATTTAATTTCACATAGGCTGGTATAGTATTACAGTATTTTTAGTCGGAGCAACAAAAAATCACAGTAAAAACAATAATAATAATCCTGTAAAATCTTATAAAAATGCAAGTAACATGTCTTCTTGCACCTTAAAGAAAATTTTCTCTAAATAAAGGTACTTTACAGTAACCGCGAGCAGTCGCTTTGCAAAGGACATTAGGCAAAAACGTATGGATCTCGGTCGTAATGCCCACCACTAACGATACCTATCTTACTAAAGTTTTACTAAAACACCCACCCATAAAAAAGTCTATCTGTAAAAAGTTAGAGCATAATAAAAACATTGGATTTTAATTTTTTTTTAACCTTGATTGATTTTGACAAAAATGAGGTATTTAACACAACAAATGCCACCGGTACAATACGGGTTTTGAAAAAACCAACTAAGACCAAACTAAACTAAGCAGATTATAGAACGACCACGGGTTGGTCGCTTTTGGTCTACGATTTGCATCTAAAAGATTTAAGTGTAAAGGAAAAAAAAAACAAATCTTATTCATATTATTTTGCATTGAGATTAATGTCTGTGACCGAAATTTGATCTGTAAATTTGTAAGTGACATGGCCTTCTTTTCCTAAATATCCTTTATTTTCCGAGCATTTACTACGACGACTGACGAACGCGCGCCTGTGTAATAAACGCTCGCGCAACCAGTGCTCGTAAAACAAATACGTAAAGCGAATGCTCACGGTAAGTACAGTCCTTAAATACATTGCAATGTTTACATAAAAAATAAAACAAAATGTGGTTCTCGACTTTTGCTTGCATACAACCAATATATTCTACCATAGATGTTTAAATATGGGTAAAATGAGAACTTATAGTTTACTAGCAGTCTCCTAAGCAATATAACTAAAACTAAGAATTCGTATTTATTTTGCATTCTTAGTACTGAGATCAGTTACCAACTAAGAATATTATCATCTAATATTCCGCAATAGTTAATTATTTATACAAACATAATAAACCCAAAACATGTTTTCGAATGTATACCAAGGAAGCGGAACCTTATCTAAACCACATTAAGTTATTCATCGAAAAATACGAGTGAATATAATATTACAAACTACAAGTAAATATTGATCACACTGAAAATCTATTGAAATGTCAAAATACATTGATTAAAATTCTAATTCTAGCTTTTAAATTCGATAATGGAATTTTAAAAGTACGAGGAACAGCGAACAGTTCTTCATCCTACATTGAAAGAAGAAAATCCTCCACCCAGACAAGTTGTCGAATTTCTGTATACAGGATGTCCAGTAAATAGAACACATACCGTACATGGCATGACATGACATACCGTATATGGTGACATCTTAGATCAGTAACGAATAAAAAAGAGCCGAAAAGTACGAGAAGAACAGTATCAAATGAAGCTGCCGTTATTGTTATTAATGGCTAGTACACATTGGAAACAAATTTTTGCAACTATTGCGCAACATTGTTGCTAGTAACAACATTGTTGCTGCGGTATGTTCATTTATTAGTCATGAATACGGAACATAGGCAGTTGCTAGCAGCATTACCTGGACACAAAAATAAGTTGAGCAGGAAAGAATATTATCGTACAACATCATGAGATGAACATTTAGTTTGCGTATTTAGTATCACCGGGTAACAAAACTGCTTCGTGATCCTCGGGCGAGGATACGATAACTACATCTATGATGATCACTAAAGAAAGGAAGACAGGAGGAAGTCTTACATGATTGCGTCAATTAATAGACACTTTTATATACATCAAAATGAGATACTACTTATATTGGAATAAGACATCAATTGCTAAAACACGCAGCAACTGTGTTACAGCTCAGTCATCATGAAAATTAAGTCAGTTTAAGCAGTAAAATATTCAGTTTATTGCAATGGATAACAATTATACCCAAATACATGAGATTAATTTAAACACGTGTCTCTGTTTCGAAAGTTATGGATACCCCCTAGTCACACACTTATGGTGATCCTCATTATAAAAGTACCGGTCCGATACTACAATAGCGCGGCCTGAATGGCCTTGAAAATTACAACCGCTATACGTCACATTTTATCTAGCCATTTAAAAAATATATTTTAAAGTACACAAATTTAAAGTACTAACTTGAATGGCAAAATTATTTGCTGTATCGGTGCAGTGCTGTTATAATGAGCGCTGACATTACGAATTACTTGGGATTGATAAAACAATCAATATTCATTGTATTATTTTTGCTAATCTAATTAGGGTGAGAACGCATTGTTGATAAAATAATTAGTAGTATGCAACTGAAGAGTCATCATCCTCGTCGTCTTCCGGATCTGACATGGAAAGTATGGGAATAAACTTAGCTGTGTCCACCGGGCGGCGGATAGCATTGTATCAGAAGACGTTCTTGGGCGGCGGCACGGCGACTACTGCGGCGCCGGCGCGGCCGGTGCTCAGCGGCGCCAGCTTGCGCCAGCAGTTCGACTCCGAGTCGTACACCTCCACCACGCACAGGTATTGTACGCCGTCGTACCCACCTGATCAAGTGACAATCATTTTTTTTAGCAAACTGTTGCGTTTGTAACAATATCTTCAATTTATTAGTAAACAAATTCAGCAGTCAGAAAATCTAGTGGCAGGCCTCTCAGAATCCGGGGCTACGGGTTGTTCGAAAGAGATACCGCGACCACGGAACGCAAAGGGCATAAGAAGGAACATGGATGGGTTTTAGTCAGTAAAAGTCTGACACTCCCTCCAGAGTGGAGGAGTCATTTGATGATATCCCATCGGTAAAAAAAAACTTTCAGAATCCTTGCTCATTTGGTTTGCTTATGACGTACCTCATACTGGCCGCCAAAAACCGAAAAAACTTAGATGTTTAATTTGAAACCATCAACTTACCGACAGCAACAATCCGATCTCCGAGTAGACAGGAACCAATAGCATCTCTGCCATACGAGAGTCGCGCCAGAAGGAGCCAAGAGTCGGCTATGGGGTCGTATCGCTCAACGCACGCTAGTCGGCCCCCAACCGTGTTGGCCGGCGCTTCATGACCTCCCAAGGCGTATAGGTAACCGCCTGCGGCACAAACCTGCAAAATTAGCAAAAGTGATTCGAATAAATTCTATATGTTAACTGATGATTGTGACAATATGTGGCATTTTTAGTACACTTTTTAGGCTGTTTTAGTTGGCACTGAATAAAGGTGCGGTTACACGGCGCGCGATGATGCGAGCCACGTGCCGTGTAAACAGCAATTTTCGGTGCGGCTCGGCAGGGCTGGGATCGGCTGATCCATCGCTTGTTGGTTTTTGGCGTAGATCAAAGGCGAGTGGAGTAGGCTCCCTTTCAGGTTAAGCCGAGCCGCATCTACACGGACGGCGTGGCTTGCATTATCGCGTGCCATGTAACCGCACCTTAAGAGTCTTTGAATTAATGTTTTACTAAATGAATGTACCATTTTTACCACAAATCTGTGTCAGTCGGATTAAATTCATTGATAATTTTATTAGTGGTTTTATTCGGTAGAAGTGTGTAAGCGTGTGCTTGTACTGACGCTGACTCCGCCGCGGCGGCGCGTCATGGGCGCGCAGTTGGTCCAGTGGTTGGTGGCGGGGTCGTAGCTCTCGACGGAGCGCAGGCACGCGCCGCCGTCGCGGCCGCCCACCGCGAACAGGCGCCCGCGCAGGGCCGCCACGCCGCACGTGCTGCGCGCGCCCGTCATCGGGGACACGATCGTCCACGTGCGCGAGCACGCGTCCCATCTAAAGGCATTATATAACTGATCAGCTATGCTATTCTGAAATAGGCAAATCACTTCGAAACTCATCTCGCAAGTCACGCTTACTTCGCAGAATACCTACCAAATGCTATTGAAAAACGTCAAAATACTCTCTCGTCATAATACTTCTCACTTACATCATCACGTGGTGGCGCTAGTGTTGACCTCGCTCATTTTAAGAATACGAAACTAAAATCTCACTGCGGATTCAGAAGTGATTTCGCAAATGAACTTTTTAGAATAGCACTACTGGACGGGAACTTAATACGCCACATAAAATAGGCGTAGCTTGTAATCGAAAGTAATACAATTTTCATTCCCTTCTTGCTATGATGAACGCTGAGGATCGACTAATAAGTATCAGTAGTAAGTGTTAGTGGTATTCGTTTATAAGTTATTTACCTTTTTGTTAACATAATAAATACACTCACTTCAACTTGATATTTTTGATGTTATTTTGACAAATGACTTTTCAAATAATTCGGATGTTAGGTACCTAATTAGAGATTTCAATTTTTTGTACATTACGGATTTAAATAATCACACATTTGCTTGATGTAAAGTACCTCTCAACAGAATTTAAGTAGATCCATCCGTCGTGGCCGCCAACTGCATACACAGGCGAGTTAGGTCCGTCGCCTAGTACTGCGACCCCAAGTCCGTGGCGATGGGTGTTCATAGGGGCCAGTACGCTCCAGCTCAAAGAAGTCAGGTCGAAACATTCCACCTGACATTCAAGAAATACATATGTAGTTAGTGTAATTATAAACTTCGCCATAGGGTGAGTTCACCACGAGACGCATTTCATATCATTGTGAGAAGCTGCAACGCATGAAATGTGTATCTTTTCTTGTAGTAAATAAAGTTATATTTTGAGACGCTCTATAGAAAGGTACGCGTAGCGTCGAGTCGCGCCTCAGTGTGAATTGACTCATAAACGTAACTTAAACATTAAAAATCGATCATATCAAATTCCTACTTCATTTGCTTACTGATCTAACTCAGTAGTACATATTCGGCAATACTTAAAAAGTGAATCTAAATACCGTATTTAAAGTTTTAAGTCCATCCCTGCCTCCAACGACAATCAGTTTGTTCTGCAGTACTGCTACGCCAAACTGCAGCCTCCTTGCGCCCATTCGCATGAATGGGGTCCAGGTGTTCGTTCGAGGATCATACATTTCCATGTTGCTGGCACCCTAAAATATGATTTTGAAATTATTTGATTTACTTATTATGGCACAACAACAACAAAATCACTAAAACAGAAATAATACTGAAACCGACCGATTTATAATACTGAAATTATTATAAATCGTTGAGCATGCAGGTTACAAATATCTGTTTAGAAAAAAATAGTATTTGTAAACCTTGTATCCATCCATGCCGCCTACAGCTAGCAGGCGTCCAATAGTCGAAGTCCGTGGTCGTGTGCGGTGTGAGAACAGAAGCGAACGTCGTTCTGGCAATAGATGCCATTTCACTGCCTCCATGATAAGGGGCTGGCACTCCGGCACATTACCACAGGCCAGCTCCACCTTATCAATTAAGTACTGTAAAAAAAAAAAAAACATTAGGCCCCACTTACAAAATAAATAATCATTAATAATTGTTTTCCTTGTTAATCTGGTGCAATTATGCACCAGAAAGCTGTCCGCTACAGGACCTCTAAGCCACCACGAGAAAACCAATCTTGTACCTCTCACATCTAGCATATAGCTCGCGAATTTGAACAAGCGTGATGAATGATGATCAATGCTTGTACCTTGCTCTATATGAGAAGGGCCATTGACCCTATGTAATTAATAAAATAGGGCCAAAGGCCCCAGAGAAAAATTACACCAGCCTTAGGTTGGTATAATTTTTAATAATTGACTATTTGAATTTGGGGGACTTTGTTAATTCCCCTAATAATTATTTATTTTTATTTTAATTGTTCTGTATTTCGATTTTCAGGTGTTTGGAGCGGCAGGATTAAAAAGTACATTTGTGTCTACAATAATTATAAAAGTTAAAATTTACCTCAGAAGAAAGAAGAGGTAGCTTTATCAGCTTTAGTAAAGCAGGCAAATGTGTTTCTCTGTTAGAACTGTCATGTTGGACCCAAGTCATAAGACTTTCAAATACATTTTCTTCAGTCACCACATTAAGATCATCCGATTTTAACAAGTTAGCCATCTGGTCTGCTTGCAGTGATAAGAATTCTTGATGTTTCACCACCTAATCATAACAATAAAAAATATTATATAGCTGTTTTTATTTATAGCAAATATAACATGAATTCTGTTTATATAAAGAGAATAAATGGGAAACAATAAAAGAGGTAGTTTAAATTATAATTTGCAAAACAGTAAAATATGAACCTGCATGAAGTTTTGGTATGTGTATTTCAAAGCACTTTTGTGTAAATCCAAACAGGACTGTTGTTCAGCAAAGAAAGCTATTCCCAGACAGTTACAAGGATCCAGCTGCTTCTTTAAAAAAGCGCAACAAGCATTTGTAACAGAATTAAGCTGCAACAAGCTTGATGTTGAAAGGAGCACTTCAACTGTTTCCTCTCTCAGTTCTGCAAATTAATAAAATAACAGTTGACAGTGTGAGATCATTTTATTTACCTTATTAATAATGGTGCATTATCACTGCAGCTTAATTTTTTTGTAAGTGTTGATTTAAATACATTATAATGGCTTTAAGACATTTATTTTGTGCTCACTACATAGGGGACGGGGAATTTAAAGGCGAAACTAAAATAAATTAAGCTGCAGTGCATGTGCAACTTCATAATATGAACAATAAAATTATATACTAACCTATGGTGCCAGTGTAACAATAGTGAACAAGATCCTGAAGTGCCTGAGGGTCAACTCGCTCAAGTGTTATCTCACTTGACTGAGCCTCCCTCAGGGATCCAGTAAACATTGCTGCAAAATACTCACTGCAAGATGCAAGAAGAATTTTGTGCGCCGGGACTCTGTTAGAAAAAAAGAGAGAGAGAGAGAGAGAAATTACATATTGTTTATACTCAGTCTCATGGTTGAGCACTATAATATAGTTTTTAAACATGGAATTTTTTAGTAGCAGTCTGGAACTTGAAACCAGTAGGAAGGACATTATTTAGTTACACTAGTTTTATTTTTACATATGACTTGACTTTTGCATACATTTCTTTGATTCAGTTTTGGGCTCAATGAAAAATTTTCCTGCTGGAATGGCAGAAATATTTTATACCTAATATAATATTTTCTCAGAATTTTTCAGTATCATGTAAAGATGTTAGGGGTAAGGTTCACAATTACGTCGGGGGGGGGGGGGGGGGGGGGGGGGGGGGGGGGGGGGGGGGGGGGGAGGTGCTGAGTCCCCCCCCACCAATTTTCGCCGCCGGAAATGCTCCACGGAGCCCTACTGGGGTTTTGTATCAAGTCACATTAATAGGGCCGTAAGGGGGGCGGGGAAGGCGGGAGGAGGGTAGAGACACCCTTCAGCCTTTCCTTCCGCCAGGGCAGCTCGACGGAGCCCCGCTTCGCGGGGCTCCTACCTCCGGGTGGTTTAAAAAAAAATAACCACGAAGGGGATGGCATGCCTTCTAACCTAACCTGTCCGAGTCGGGGTGCCCCAGGTCCCGAGCTCGCTTCGCTCGCTCTTGCGCACAATAAAACAACAAAAATTTATTTTGAGCTAGCTCGGGACTAAGGGCATTCCAACCCGGACAGATTTTAGTTGTTTTTTTTTAAACCACCCAGATGTTGGAGCCCCGGTAAACGGGCTCTGTCGAGCCGCTCTGGCGGGGGGAAAGGCTGAAGGGTGTCCCTACCCTCCTCCCACCTTCCCCGCCCCCCTTACTACCCTATTAAGGTGACTTGATACAAAACCCCAGTAGGGCTCCGTCGAGTATCTCCGGCGGCGAAAATTGGTGGGGGGAGGTTAAGATAAATTCCCTCGATCCCCCCACAGTTTCAGAATCCTCAAATTCGCGGTACGTAATTCGAAACCCAACCCGATGTTAGTCCTGCATCAGATATCGCTTTGGTTAGGTTGTATTGCCATCCCATTTGACTAAAAACATGAGAGAATGGGAAGTCACCAGTATTTGTGCACAAAATTGTACACTATGATCTCATGTGCAGTGGTCTGGTCTTCATTGGGACAGGCCACTGTTACTGAAATTCTGTTAGGAGGTTTATTATCCCATTGTTCTTTGTAGCTATACATTTTATGTTAAAATATCAATCAGCATCTATTATAGTGGCTATAAAAAGGCTGACTTTATACAGTGACTAACTCAATACAGCTTTACATTTCTTTTATTTTCTGTGAGAGTGCAGGAAACAAAGACAACTCAAACTCAGTTAAACTAAATGCCATTTGGAATATCCTTACAAGCTACAGTCTGTAAAAGTCAAGTACATAGAATACTACTGGGTAAGAAGTATTATCTTCAGCCCCGACTTTATTAAATGGGAGAAAATTTTAAATAATTCCTTTGTTTGATGATGTCAATTTACACCATCACAAGAGGAGTTTTGATTTATAAAGAGGTGTCATTGCTGATTGCGTCCCTCAATAGGGTATTATCTAACAGGAACATTAAAATTAAAGAATTGGCTTTAAATCAAATTAGTTGCTATTTGTGTAACAAAAAAAATAAAAAAATAAATAAAGTTACTGAATTAAATATTTGACACCTATTTTTCAGAAGCAACATAGTAGTGAGAAATGAAAAATACTTAGTGCTTTATAAAACATACCATTTTGAGAGTTTCATGACCTTTTTCAGAACACTTGTCTTTTTATTTATACCTTCAGACAAAAGTAAATAAACAAACCTGCATCCTCCTGCAATAAGTGCGACGTCACACAATTTCTGAGATTGATAATAGCCGAATATATTTTTTAAAGCTGCCCCTGCGTGTCCTGTGTCGCAAAAAAATTCATCTTGGCTTGCAGCACTTGAAAGACTTAGCTGACTCAGTTCTCTCGGCAAGCCTTCATCGATCGAATTGTTTGATACATTGTCTTTAGAAGTCTCTGCTTTCGGATTATCACTAGCCGACATTGTTAATATTGTGATTAATTAAAAGCGAGAGTAATGATTCAATTGTAAGAGCTTGTAATATTTTCTTCTAAATCGATACCCACTTCACACTTCACAATAAACGCATTAAACAAAGCAACTCGTCGACAAAGATTCAACATGATCAACAAACGAAAACAAAGACATTTTTTGTTTCATTTCAAATCAAAGAAAGAGAGAGACCAGCACAGATAAAGTAAGTAACCATCAAGGAACTTATACAAGGTAACCATAAATGTTCGGAGCATGCATGGAATGAATAAGTACGATAATTATAGAGATGACCAGTGAGAAAACTTATGAAAAAACCGGTGGACATAGACTAAAAGAAAATAAAAAAGTAGTTTAAAAAACTAAAACCCGACTACAAAAATTCACGTTCTAAAAAGTATGAAACAAGAAAACATTCTCATCTGAAAGCCGTGGTCGTATGCCACTTTGCCCTAAACTTTAGTGCTAAAGATTAACGTTCTATTACTATACACATACTGTTTTACCGGAATAGGTGGCATACGACCACGGCTTTCAGATGAGAATGTTTTCTTGTTTCATACTTTTTAGAACGTGAATTTTTGTAGTCGGGTTTTAGTTTTTTAAACTACTTTTTTATTTAAATTATTTTGGGGTTTAAATTTAGACATTTATATATTATGTAATATTACTGGAACTGCAACATATACACAATATATGGAATAATCTATTAGGTCTCCCAAACAAAATATTGGTTAGTTGGCTAGGTTTATGGTGCGTTCTAAAGGGTGTGTGTACGGGTGTATGTATAATTTACTAATAAAATATTTATATATTTGAAATGTGCTAATTAAACCCTTTAATTTGATATGTAACACGACCATATTTGGAAGAAAAAATATATTATTTCACATCTTCATTAGCCCTAGAGGGCGCCACATACAATTTATTGAAACATAAGATAGCCTATAACCAGCGGACAATTTAGACGCTTCCAATGACACCTCATTTGTCAATTTACGTTAGATAATTTAGAAGTTATGAGGGAACAGATGAACATCCATACATACATACATACATACCGGTCAACCTCATAACCCTCCTTTTTGCTTCGCCGTAGTCGGGTAATTAGGTACAACAAAGTAGAGCAGAGCAGATGTGTTTCCCGTTTGCTTTTGCTTATATAGTACGATTCAAACTTAATTGCGGCTCGGAACTTAGCTGCGAGTGTAGGTTAACGCAAGTTTATTCCAGTTAATAACTATTTATGCTCCATTTAATTATTTCTATAGCATAAATATATATCTAGAAATCATTAAAAGGAGGCAAAATTATTATTAACTGGAATAAACTTGCGTTAACCTGCACTCGCAGCTAACTTCCGAGCCGCCATTAAGTTTGAACCGTACTATACTTTCCTTTTTTTTATTTTAACGATGGCAACTATTTTACTATTTATGTCAGAAATCATCGCCGCGCCGGTAGAAAACACTCCATGAAAGTTTCAAACACAACGAAAACAGTTTGATATTTATACTCCATTTGCCCGTGCCTTCCTCCGGGTAAATGTTGGTTATGTTTAAAAACCAATCATGATTCGAAAGACATGTGGCGCCATCTATTATCATAAAAACGTTATTGTTGTTTTCCACGGAATCAGTACTTTTTTTCAAGATGAAAGGTAGTAGGTACGTTCGTTTTAGTACACTTGACAACGTAATATACAAAATTTCAGGACGGTATTACAGTGGAGTGGTTTAGTTGAGAGAAGGTAACAAACAAACAAACTTACTTTTGCAATTTTTATTATTAGTTAGATTTTATAATAGCATTAGAGAAATAACATAACATAACATTCCATCACGCATGTATTCCCGAAGGGTTAGTTAGCGGTGTACCAATGTACACCCGTAGGAGGCGAGCCTATTATTGCCATTAGGTCCATTACTATAAGGCCTATTATTGCTCGGAGTTAGGATTTGTGCCCGGTTGGCCCCCTGAGAATTTCATAGAAGGCACAATAGCATTTTTTACTCGACCTGGGAATCGAACCCAAGACCTCTAGCGTAGCAGCCGCACTTAGGACTAGGACCACTAGGCTAACGAGGCAGTTTTGAAATAACAGCCGTTACTGGGTTTTATTGTTGCAATATTTGCATTTTAGTGTTTTTTAGGGTTCCGTACCCAAAAGGTAAAACGGGACCCTATTAATAGGAGTTCGCTGTCCGTCTGTCTGTCCGTCCGTCCGTCCGTTTGTCACCAGACTGTATCTCAAGACACGTGATAGCTAGACAGCTGAAATTTTCACAGATGGCAATAGGCTCGCCCCCTATTACATGGGACCTAAATATACCGGCGAACTGTGGGTGTACATTGGTACACCTCTGCCTAACCCTTCGGGGAATACAGGCGTGATGGTATATTTTTATATTTTTTTATTTTTTTAGGATGGTGTATTTTTTTGCCGATATTACAACAAATATTATAAAACCAAATAAATTCAATATTTAAGGGGGCTCCCATACAATAAACATGTTTTTTCTGCCGTTTTTATAGATAATGGTACGGAACCCTTCGTGCGTGAGTCCGACTCGCACTTGGCCGGTTTTTTGGGTAAATGGCTAATAGTCTTTTGTCTCGCCCTTTGCTTCGGATTAATTACGGCCTCTCCTGCTCGGGCTGCAATTCACCGACCGTATGGATATACTCACCTCATGTAGCTTTTCTTTAGTACGGTAATGGGATTTTTTATATCTTGCCAAAGAAAATTGAATGTTTTTATGCCTAAATATTTTGTGAATAAATTAACTAAGTAGGTACGTTTATTAATTACAGTTGATAAATAAATATTATGAGTATTTATCATTTGTTTTTGTTAGGTAAATAAAATTACAGTACCCTGTGGAACACATTCCATAAAAAAATATTTAAGTATTTTTTTTTTTAATCTGTTTTTTAGGCGGTTTCGACCAAGGGAGCGAGTAGCCAGAAAGATGTCGTATGAAACGCATATTAGCATTGCAGTCTCGGTACCATTACGCTCTCGCCTTCGGCTGGCGCTCCTCCGTAACGTCAGACTTACTTCACTAGTATCATAATGTACTATTGAAACAAGACAGACTAACCTTAGTCAGTCAGGTTAGTTTCAATAATTTCGGTCTAATAATTTTATTTACAGGCAAGTACTGAATTTCTTTAAACTCACTAAAGTATTTTTTTTTTATATTATCTATTCATTTCTGGTTCTCGCCGGCCGTTGCCGTGGCACTGCTCGCTTCGCTGGCTTAGCTCGGGCCATACTATAGTAGTCTTTGGCTCGGGCTCTGCTCATGGGTCACAGTTTTATCCTAACCTAATAATTTTGTTTTCCAATAATTTACCCAATGTAGCGATCATAAGATAAACTTAAAAAATAATCAAAACTTAAAAAATTAAGATAATCAAACGACGAATTTATTGTGGGTGTGCATTGGTACACCTCTTGCGTAACCCTTCGGGGAATACAGGTGTAATGGTATGTATGTTTATCGGATAACTATTTTCTTGTGAATTATTTGATAAGCTTATTGTTGATAAAATGACAAGTCATGTGTTTGCCAAACGTTTCTTGTCTAGTAAAAATCTGTAAAATATTTTTTTGTGAACTGCCTGTCAGTTCACAAAAAAATAAGCCTATTTTTAAAGATTTTATTTGGGTCGTGAATTTGTGAATTTGTTGAAGTGAATTTTCGGGGTTTTTTTGCAATAATTTATGTACATCTCAGTAGAGATACCTATGTTATATTAAAATAAAACATCGCTATTATCTGGCTGAGGCATTTATTAACATTTATTTTTGTTTTTCAATTTTTTTCTTAATACAACATACATAGTAATTAACAATACATAATAAATAGTCCAAAAGTATATTACGCCTACAAAATAGCGTAGTCGTTATAAGATTATCGCCATATGAGTTGCTTACATGTCCTGCGAAATGTCTAGGCAACCCCATGACACGGTGGAAAAGTGGGAATATTCTCAGAGAGAATGAAGGTGGAAAGATTATCAAGATTACGAAGCATAATCTCTTTAGAACGTGTGAAGTTGTTCAGCTGTTGCTCGTTACGCGTTAGTGTATATTCTCTCGGAGGCTATTCCGTTTTTCGTACAAGCTATGCGATGACAACGACCTGTGCGGCCTGCCTGAGTGAGCTCGAGCGTTCTCTGCCTCTCGGCCGTCAGTTGACGTGACAGAGTCCGACAGTTTATTGCAGTCTCCAGTACTATATTGTGGGTCAACGAAGTTTCTGGTATTCGGTTTGTGCGGTCAGAGATAGTAAATCGTTTGTCTTCTGGCAAACACAACACTATGAGAAAATATACATATGTTAATCTCTATCTAGTGGTAATGAATCAAATATGTATCTACAAAAATAGTTGCATTTTTAAATAATAATTTCCTCAAGAAGTACGGCTAATAAAATAATGGTTTGATTCGTCTTGTGACAACGACAAAGGTTACGCAGCAAAATTTCTATGAAAATGTTTCATGTGAAATATTTAATTGACCAAACAAAGAGTTTTTAGTGTAATATTTTATCCACTACAAGTGTGACATCTAAAAATATTGTTCTTCAACAGTAAATATCGTCGAAGTACTTTTCCCCATTTGAGTTGTAGAGATATTTTAGGTAGGTATAAGTACGTTATGAGAAATAGATATTACAATAATATCTAATTTGAACTGAGTTTGGAAGATTTCATGAGCATCATTCTTTCCTTTCCAAAAGAGTCGTAGAAGTACGGTTTTCAGTCGCAACATACTGCGAGTCGTATAAAAGTGTCTAGAAACGATTTGTAAATGTTAGATATAAGTAGGCGTTTAGTATATTTATTTGACAAGTTGTGCTCATATTACGTGCTTACATATATTGGAACAATCACTAGATATAAATACAATAAATAGGTAGTGAGGGGTGCGTCGAAGTAATGGCGAAGACACATGAGCGGTCACAGTAACAGCGAGCAGCGGGCGGACTCGCCACGCTAGCACGCTGGGTCGCGACTCACTCACTATACAGACAGTGGACTGGACAACGATTAGCATCTTCATTATTCTACATACACATACAGGTATATATTAATAATAAAATTGACCAAAATTGCAAAATGTTTCAAAAATAATAGGGTCATATGAACAAAAATAAGAGCCATTTGGAAACAACACTAGGTTTGAGTAATGAAAGGTACCTTTACCTAAAGGACATTAACAAATAAGGTATCCATAGAATGTGCAAAGCTTAAACAGTATCTAATCGTGGCACGCCTGTATTTAATACAGACTAACATAACTGACAGGTATTACACGACAATAGAATTAGTATATATTTTAAATTAATGTTAATCACATTGATAGGTACATAGTCTATTCCCGAGATCTTGATTTGCATCTTAACCTATAAGTATTTAAAATATCACAATAAATTGCTGTGCACATACGAAACAGGCAAATTTTAGTGCAATTAGATTAATTTTTAAAGATAATTATTTTCCGTTCTAATTAAACATGTTTAAGTGAAATAATTATATTTGAATTCACAAAACATGTAGATACAAGTAAATGCCGAGTAGTCTTGGGGTATAATAGAACTATGAAATGTATTAAGTCGGCGGCGGGTAAATTATGATATGCTACTTTAATAGAACTGTTTGGTACTTCATCTTAGAATTAATTGACATAATTATATTTTTTTAATGAATTCAAAAGTTGCTCTTGTAGTACTAATAATAATGGTTTCAAATTTATTAGTTATAGTTAAAGTGTCTTTTTTCATTCCCTCATAATTGTATTTTTTAAGTTTAAAATAAATGCTACACTATAATAATGAAAAAAATTGAATAATGCCATACTTCTAACTAAAATAATTAAAAGTTATATATGTAATGTTTAATTCAATGAACAGCCCTGCTGTGGTTATTATTGACAAGGTTAAAGGAATTGACCTTCCCATTCACAATTAAAATTTGGATTGGGCGTAATAGTTCTTATGTAGCATTTGCCTACTTATTTTACTTTACGCCAACATTTCGCTAACTCCAATCATGAGAATTTAAAAACAACATGGATGTATTTATAGTTGAATCATTTTTCATAATTATAAAATTATATTATCTGAAATCACGATAAGTCATAAATGAGATTAACATCAAAGCAGGTACGACCGACCAAAGAGATAAGTATCCAGGGCCTTCAGATATGGTTAAAGTTTTATTAGGAACCGACATCCATCAGTTCGAATGAAATTTAATTTAATGAATGAACTGTTAATTTTCTGTTCATTAAATTAAATTTTATTCAACAGGAAAGCTTCAACTATGTCTGACGACACTGGCTACTTATCCCATTTGTTCACTGTACATTAATCTTTATTAAGATTTTTTCGAGAAATTCGAACAGATGAACAGATTTTGCTAAAATGTCGTCTTGTTATTATAAATACCGCTGAGTCTGTTGGCTCAAGAACAAATGTTCTAACAGACTATAGCGGTGTTTATTCAAATTTGGAAATATACTGAATTATTATTTTCTTGTGATTTTTTAAAATGAAATTATAAGCTGCTTCGATGTGCCTCCTAATTCTCAAATACGACTTATCTTCTTTGTTTGTTCACATCCACTTTTTAAGTACCTAATATATCTAATATACATTTTATAATTTCACTATTCTACATTTTAGAAATATGATGCAATAAAAATTAATTAATCTTAATTTTAATAAAACTGATTATTCTAGTAACTAGCTACACACAGAATATGGGGTGCTAGAAATAAATATTTTGATTGTTAATTGGTGCAATATTGACTACTTTCTACCAAACAACATAGACGGATCTCTATGTGCTACTTCATACACATATTTAATATTCCTATCGAGTACAATTTTTAATAATAATAATGTTTATTATAAATTAAATCTACGCTACATCTATTATAGTTTTAGAATCTAGATAATAACTCAATAATAAACTGCCTACGTAGTTAACGTAGAGTCACCTTTATTGTTGAGTTACTTTTCTTATAGCTAGATTAATATATTAGTGGATGTGAACATTTAGTTATATATGTTTCGTCTGAAATAGGCCACTAATTAGATAATGACTTGTTCGATGAAATAAACTTACATATACCTAGTTCGGACAGCTCGTCTGTGGTACGTGGTGGACGTTACTACGACCTTTACACGTTGTCTCTGTCAGTTGAATGCGTCGATCGGATTATTTTGTACAATGCTACAGAAATTTTCTCAAGTCATTATGATCTTTGTCACAATGTAATACCAATGTTTAAACGAAATGAAACTCTTAATACTGCTTGTGACATTATGTCAATGAATTCATGATGTTTGTTACAGGCATTCTGTCGCAATTCGCTAAAGTACAACACATATGTTTCTAAATTAAAACTAATAATATAATACTTAACTCATTAAAGTTATATTAATGTCTAAGAGTTACAAAATAATTTGTACAAAATAGTAAATAAATAGGAACTGATCAGTGAATAGAAAATATTCATTTTGTATAGCAAGCTCCCCAGACTTAATCGGCACAGGACAATAACAATAAAATTTTCAGTCAAAATACTAACTTTATTCTAGCCGTATTAAACATATCAGTAACTCATACATAAATTAATGACTATTATAACCTATCAAATAAATAAATAATTAATATTTATAATTAATGGATTATTTTATAACAGTACACAATATAGCTGCCTCTAGTCGAGATTAATTTATGTTAAAATACATAATGCTCTCACATCTTAATAATTGTCTTTTGAAAATAATGCACTTAAGTACATACACAAATCAGGAAAAGTAATAGACAATAGTGCCAACGACGACTGATCACCAAGTACTAGTGCGGACTCGCCGGAACAGTCGCCGATTGCAAGTTATAGGCCGACTAATTAAATAAATACAAAATAATTCATTAGGTATCTATCTATATACAACATATTTTTAAATTTCTCTTATTTACTTTACAACCCTCATTATAATAAGGAATGTCATAACTTAATGTAGAGTAAATACATAAAGTGAATAAATATTTTAACAAATCGACAAACATTTACGTTTTGCCAAATGAAGAACTATTCTAAAATATTTATGTATATGTTCTACTGTCTAACAATGTTGACTACCAGTCTCACATTTTAGTTTAATAAGGGCTAGAAGGTATGAAATACATGGAAAATAAATCAGCTGCGGAGAAGTTTAATTGGGACGAAACCAGATCGTATCACTGCTTTCCTTCGTTCGCTGGGCTAGCGGCGTGTTCTGTTGTCTCGATTGTCGCAGTCGGAAACCTTACACTACACTTTAAGTGGTCATGTTTTGGCATAGGCTGCACCACTACTTGATATGTTTCATTACGTTCAACGCATGTACGAGTTATGACTGGTTGCGCCCGAATACTATTCCTGGGAGTTCGCAGCTTTCACTGATCGCATATAAGCACGGGGGCCAATCGATCGTATATGTTACATGAGGTCCGTGTAGCACTGGCGGAGTATTAGAGCACTAAGGGGTCAGGGTCCGGGAGGGGTGCCGTGCTTAGCGGCCGCGCGCCCACCGCAGCAGCGCGTCGGCCAGGACGTCCAGGTGGGCCTTCGTCTGCAAACAAACGGCTTGTTACTACTCCACTCACACTTATATGCCGCAAAAAAAAAGAAAAAGTGAAAAAAATATGAAAAAGAAAAGATGGGTGGATTGTGTGAAGAATGATATGAAAGAGAAAGGAGTCAGTGATAGCATGACGGTCAACAGAACGGCATGGAAGACGAAAACGTGTTGCGCCGACCCCAAGTAACATGGGATAAGGGCAGGAAGATGGTGACTTGCATGCCGCAAAAACATAGGTAGTCACTAGTCAGTAGCAATAAAGAAGTAAAGAGAAGAAGGAGCAATTAAGAAATGGGCTGTTTATTGCAAAATGAGTCTATAGAGCACGTCTATAAATGAAAAATGTTTAACACTCATCGCTTCACGGTAGAATTCTGTCCTGGGTGCTATTACTTTCACAAACTACGTGCCCATTTATTTACCCAGACACTAATTTATCCTGATCGGGACACTAAGGGCGTGGTCAGATCGGCGAGCTGTTAACTGGTGGATAGTGTGCTAGTAAACTATTAGCGAATAGCGGTCATACTACTACAATGGAGCTCAGTTGCTTAATGGAAAATAGTAGAATAGATCTGCGGAAGTCAATCTCTGAGGAAGTAAATACTACACTAGTTGAAGTATGCTCGAATTGCAATAGTTAACCAACTACTATAGTTATTAATTTTAATAAATCTTCGTTAATCAATTGGCCGTTTAGGTCTTCTTAAACTGATACATTACAAATATACGCGCGAACTTTGGATGTACATTGGTACACCTCTGCCTAACCCTTCGGGGAATATAGGCGTGATAGTATGTATGTATGTAATACATTGCATTTCTACAGTTGTTATTATTGCAGTACTATTGTATTATTAAGGTTCTAGTTAATCGCTCTCAATTTGACAGCGCCCTAACGGTGGGCTCTCCAATTAATTATTTATCCTAATATGGGAATTACATAAGAGACCTCAGGGTTGCTTCTATGCTTTACATACAGGGTGGATGATTGGATGCTTAGGCCTCATTTTCGATGGGAGGAGGACTGAGTGGTATAAAAACTTATTAGTTACAAGTTACGGTATCACGGGGCGACACACAAGCGTCTTGTGTGAGGGTGTATATGTGTGTATGTTGCACTTATACCTATTTGAAGTACCTGTACCCTACAGGGTACAGAATGTCGAATGTAGCGAAGTGCGGGGCAGTCCAGTCTCCAGAGGTATACCTCTGGAGACTGGACTGCCCCGCACTTCGCTCTGAGGTGCGTAGCGACCAAGCGCTGAGACTGCGCGTGAATACGTTTTCTGTATGTTGCACTGTGCGTGTTTTCTATACAAACACAGATACTGGCAAACAACGTAAGAACACGCACTCCCGCGCTACGCTCCGTGATGCGAGGCAGTGTGCGAATCGCCTTATAATGTGAAACTAGTTTTGAGAAAAAGTAAGAATAGAATCACCGTTTTGTAGAACATGCAGGCCTGTCGGTCTTCATCCTCGCCGCTGGGGCAGTCGATGAAGCCGTCGCACAGCACGTGGTCGTCGATGCAGCGGTAGCGCCCTTGCCGGTCAGGCGTGGGGCACGCGAACCGCTCCATGCCGTCCGCTGCCGGTGGACATTCTGGAAACAAAACGCCTTTTTGTAGCCACTGTCTTGCGGTAAAACATTGTGTAGAACTAGAACTAGTGGGGAACCCAAGAACAGTGAGATTAGGATTGGCTAATAACACTTTTTGTTTGATAATGATATTAGTAGTGCTTTACACAACAAGTCTGCCATTTGAGTTCTATTTGTTTCAAGTACAATCATACTTTTCAAACAATTGATACGGCACGCCACTGTGTGTGTAATTACAGTGACAATAAATAGTCTTCATTAATATCGAACATGCTACAAAGCTATTATCTATTGAGTTTCGTTTCGTTTTGGTTTCGTGAGCTAAAGACAAAAAAAATATCTATAAATAATATAATGGCTAATGTTAATAGTCATTACGAAAGGGAGGGTAATGAACTTTGACCTCTGTTGTAAACCTAGTCACTTCTGACTTTAGGTTCTTTGTTCTTTTGTGAATTGCGCTCCGAAGTCCGTCTCTTGGAAAGAGTTTAATGAGCTGTGCTAACAGAGTACACACACAGGATATTGTGTTGTTTTCATGGAAAATTAAATGTTTACATACCATCGGCTTGGGAATAGGCCCACTAACCTATCAGTCGCAGAAGTTTACTTAATGTCTTCGATTGGGACATGTTGGCATAGTTAAAATAAATAGCTTTGACATCTTACGACTATTGATTTAGAAGGTCGACCCTTATCGAAAAAGTTCTTTGATCTTCTGTCGATATCTTGATACGTATTTGACTAGTCAAAGTAAGTTTCAGAGCAGTTGTTAGCTTATTTAAAAATCAGTAACAATGAAATTTTATTTCAATCAGCCGTTTTATTTTGATATCAGATCTAATAATAGTAGTAATAGTCTATTCGTGCCGATAATAGATCTGGATTTATTCTGACTGCTCTGTAAAATGTATGTCACTAAGGTAAAGCATCCTGGATTTTTCTCGGCATTATAAATATGTTTTTAAACTGAAACACGTTCTATAAATAGGGACTTATCTTACCTTTCAACTAGGGAAGAAAAACATCGCACGTAAACCCACACGTATGCAATAAATTCTTATAAGTCTGATAGTCTAAGAAGCGCGATAGGTCACATACATGGCGACGCGGAGCTTGCAAGGGATAAAAGTGAACTTTTTATTTTCCCCAGTAAAATTCCACTAAGTTCTTACATATGTACCTACCTACAGAGAAAAAGGTCTAATAAAATTCTGATGTTATTTGACCTGCAAAGTTAAATTAAGTTTCCTTGATATTTATCTAACTTTTTAATGCGCAGGACAAAATAATACATAATATTTAGATGACCTTTTTATGACGCACTTTGTAGACCTATAAAGTAAACTGAAAGATATATTAGGTACTTGAAAAGTCAGCAAAGTGCGTTGGCAGTACGATTCATCAAGAATATAATAATCTCATCCATTTGGTTGCATTAAGTGAGCACAGCTCTTTGCTCCCCGAGAGGTTGTATGTTTCGGTCAGTTAACCGTACGATATTCCCAAACTCTGCGACTAAACTGGTTGCTTATACAGACTGTGACGGCAGGCCACTCTATCGCGAGCGTCTATTTTTAGCAACGCCGGGGAAAGTGAGGCCCGTGGCTCGATTGCGCGCGCCCTCTATACACCTCTATCCTTAGCCTCTATCTACCTATTCACTTTGTGGGGAGGCAGCGACGACGTCTTGTGCATTCGTAAGCAGCTATCGGTGCCGTTCAGGTGAACTAGCGCTTTACGGCTCCCAAATCTTTTGTTATAACTATTTTTGTATTTTCATGTATTTATTAGTAAATGTCTTGGGATCGGCCGTTATAATGAAACTGGCATGTTGAAAGGGTATCAATTCAAAGCTAGCCGCAAAGGGGAAGCCTTTGTGGTTACTAACAGGCAACAACCTGCTGCACAAGACTACCCAAGCACCTAATCAATCTGGCAAACTGATTACTTACTGATTCTAGGGTATAGTGTGACAAGGGTTATGACGGGGTATTATGACCGCAAGTAAATACTAATAAGGGGTCCGTTACTGCAACAAATATAACTTATGAAAAGTTACCATTTTTTTTCTGAATATTCATAACTAGAAACCGTGGAAAGAAAAAAATATATAAACACAGTAAAGAACAATTTGATTTGTTTTTATTTATATGATTTGGACGAATATGAATATGATACGTAAAACATTCAATACTTATTATTTTTAGATAGATGTTTATAAATAGAATGGCTTTTTCTGTTATTTATCGCTTGTTAAGAGTTGGTTCTAAGATGCGGGGTAACCTAATTTCTCGTCGTTGTAGGTTCGTACATACGTTGCGTGGGATGACAAGCAACTAAAACATTCATGTTTTTCTTTTACTAACAGAAAATATTTAACTAACTAGCTACTAACATACCCCGGCTTCGTACGGGCGTACAGTGTATGTGACGGTGGACGACCGCTTGTTTCCAAATAATAATTTTAAATAAACGGCAATTCTGATTACAATAAATGCATAACGTATGTACCGTATTTGATTGGATAAAGATTAATGCAGTATTGTTTAAAATAGCTTCGTAAATATTTTATTTACGAAGCTATTATATGTATAATAATCCATATTTTTTTGTAATATATAAAGATAAAAATGGTTATTGTGGGTTATCCTTAAGCGATATACATATAGGTACAACCGCGGACTTATCTGTTGACCTTTTTAGTATATACAGACAATTCTAGGTTAAGCCTATGTTAACCATGTACGTTTTATTTTTCTGCTTACATACACTTATTTGGGTTTTATTATATAAATAATTAAACTTCCCGTGAAAGATTATCTAATAGATGGTGAATACAGCATCATAATCCGTTGCGTGGTTCAGGAGAAGTGAGAGGATACACACGAGGACACAGAAAGTCTTTATTTTATTTATATATTTGATTAAAGGATTTTTTCTTCACATAAAACACTAACAATAGAAACGTGTTCGTTTTAATTAAATTACATTTAAACAATTTTATTGTAAGAAAATTTGGAGCAAGGTATCAAAATTATGAAGGCTAAAGTAGCGGTGATGTTTTATTAAACCGTTGTTTTGAGAAGATTTAGGGGCTTGATAAGGCTCTCTAATCTCCTATTCACACAGTATACTTAATATCTATAGCTAAGCTGTGGTATTATACACATATCACGCCCAACAAAATCGTGGCAAACAAATGAAAGTTGAAAATTCATTGAGCACAAAATAATATGGTAGTAAAAGTAGTCAATTCTAGTTATTGTGGAATATTTATATTAATTACCTAATGTACTCCTAACTTTATTCCACAATGGCTCTAAATACCATTTAATTTAAGTTAAATGTAAATAATTGTACAAATAAAGCTGTCTTAAGTTACAAAAATAAAGCAATTCATATACAACACACATATACGAGATTATCTTGCTATAAAGAGATACTAATTTGACTCAGAGTAAAACTATTTTTCGAGCAAGCGGTAGGTACTTTGTTAGGGTAATCTGCATTTTATCTTTGAACTGTGCCTTTCACGAACACAACTAGTTGCTTCTCTCACCCAGAGGTTGTTGCTATACATATAGATACATAAATATATAGGATTTATCGTCACCTTCTAGAAAAGTAAAGTCAAGATCCTCACACATATCTCGATTTCTGAGAAGAACAATTTATGAACGGCTCTTTTAAAATGACTTTATTTTGAAAGTTCGTTAATATTTATTTGTATAAATTTGATAAAAAATATTAAATATATACAACCTTAAAATTAGATAAAAAAGTTTGTTTAAATCTTAAAATCAATTAAGAAATACTCGTATATTTTTTTTTCTTTTAAAAAAATAGTGTTACTTATAGAAACCAAAAAAATTATAGTTTTCGGAAACATAACTAACTTTTTCTTTTTATGTCAAAAGAGGTAATGAAAATAAGAGCAAACCAGTTCAGAAGTTTGAAGAATGAAGATTAAGAATGTGACAATATAATAAAGTAATAAGAGACAGCATTGATGGATCGCTACGAATAAGGAAAATAATTTGTTATAAATCTATGGTGCCCCCTTTTTACGTGTACGGCGAAATTATGAATGTTTTTGTAACGCTGTGTATTCATAACACTCGATTTAAAACTAATAAAACTTTGAATATCAGACTACGTACTATAACGGGTCGAAGGGTCATCATAGCGAAAATGTTTACCAAGATTTTGGTACATGAATCTAGACCCCCAGAGATGAAATATTTAGAACAGATTTTTATTTTAAACCCGCTTAAAAATTATAAAACTGTTAATTATGTTAGTTCTTTACAATATGCATGCTCTCTGTATATGCAGTAAGTGCCAAATATAATATCTATTTTCCAAAATCGCATTTTAGTCGCAGCTTTTTTTCAAATAGTATGTCATTCAGTGTAGTGTCATTTCATCAAATAGGATACCATAGTTCTGTATAAAGGTTTCTATGCGCGACTGTAAAAGTGGAGTTACGTGCTCGTGTAAAGCCTGCATCAAGTATTCAGGGCGATGGCAGATACACGCCGGGATCTTAACATACCTTTTATGACCTCGCACTTTTGAAATACTGTCATTTGTAACGCACTTTAACGTTTAGGTGTCTAAAGATTTACATCCAATGTCACCTAGTTTGGTACTTTTTATTTGCTGAATTAGCTTTTACCTATTTTTACATCAAAATATATGAAAACGGGTTGTATACTCTCATTATCTAGAAATGTCTTAACTCACTGGAATGATTTCACATTTCAAATAGCGAGAGATAACCTTAGCGAGAAGGCTGCCTTGAAAAACTGGAAAAGTATTTTTACATTGACATTTTACGGCAGAAAGGCTAATCAAGTGGTATTCACACACCTGTGCAAGGACCCATAATGTGCTGGTGCAGACATTCAACTTTATAACCATTGCATGTACTATGTACGAGGGATGATCAGAAATAAATCGTTTATTTCTAGACCGCATGAAAAACAAAAAAAAAACCTGGTTTATGTACCTAGTAAGTAGTAGATCAGCATAAAAAAAAACATACCAATTGAACATCATTCCCGGGAGATACATTCATGTGAATACGAACCATTAACGAGATATCACCAAAATGCAGAAAAAATAAATTATGGAAGTCATCACGTTCCTCTGATTGAAAAAAGAAGTCTACGAAAGTCATACACATTTGATCCTTATGATTTACCCTAACGATTAGTGGCATAAAAGTATAGGATGCTATTTTTTTCGGATTTTAGTCTGTTCAATTCCAGGGTGTGGCAAGCGTATTATCAAAATAATATAAATGTAGTTTTGTTTCTTTTAAAAATTTAAAGAATGTTAATTTTGAGTAAAATAATAAAATTTAGAGTACTTTATAAAATTCCACCCTGTATACAAAATTACATCAAGTTTAATTAGTTTAATTGGCCAAAATAAGATAACGCTACGTTTTGCACGGAGCGCGCTGTAGCTAATAATAAAACGGAGAAAACTTGTTTGAGACTTACATTCTGTTATCGTGATTGTCGTAAGAGACGAACAGTTTCCGCCTGACAACAGATAGTTAATAAAACAGCGAATTAAGAAAATTTCTGAGTAGCCTGTTTATTGTTTGTTACGAGTATTCTTCTTAATAAAAAGGCATCTAAGTATAAACCTAGATGCCTTCCCAGTAGACTAAATTTTTTTTTAGTTAGTGCGTTTGTGCATATAGTACGAGTGATTTATTAAAGTAATTATTATTAAAACCATAATCGTACCTAATTTTTATTTTAAATAATACCTTTGAAATAGGTTTTGGACAAATAAAAATATCTACGTATACTGTAAAATAGTAGGTGTTACAGCCGGGTAGGTGTAACACCCGTTACTGTTGGGATAATATATTGTTATTAATAACATACGTATGCACATACATACCATCTCGGCTGTTTTCCCAGAAGGGTTAGGCAAAGGCGCGGAGTAAAGAAAGCTTTACTCCATGGGCAAAGGTGTATCAATGTACAACCACAGTTAGCCAGTATATTTAGGTTTTATATAATAGGGGGCAAGACTATTGCCATTAACTGGGCACAAATCCTACCTCCAAGCTGCTACTGAAAATTTCATAGAAAAACCCAATTACATTTTTTGCACGACCTAGGAATCTAATCTAAGACCTCGCGTATCATTTGCGCTTAGGACCATTACAGTTATTAATAACAAACCTTTGTAATTCAGTATAACAGACAACTAACAAGTGTATTATTCTTATTAACGTTTATAGGTACAGTCAATAACATCATGCTATTTACTACCTCAATGCTGATTTATATAAATAGGTTCCACATAAAGTGCTTAGCTATAAAAACGGACAGCGATTACTTAGAGCACCACCAAGTTGATACATACGTCACAGGCGTGGGTGTTATCCCGTATTACTCATGATAGTGATCGCGGGATCGAGTACGCACCAGACTTTTCGGCGTCGAATACGTCATCGGTCGTTACCACACTATCGAATGACTTTCATTCGAGTAGTGTTGCATATAAATGTCCAGAATGCCTTTAGTTATGACTAGACCTTTGTTTGTGACTGTTTATTCCCTACGCGCCCGTTATAGCTGACAAATGAAACTAACTAACCGTTGAGACGAAGTTGAGAGAGTAACGATCTTTTTGGTGAAGTACGAGTGTATACTCTCACTCTACCAAAAAATCGATACTCTAAAAACGACACTTTCAAGTGGAAATATTTTGTATTATCAACACTGATAATAAATATTAGTGCCCACTAAACGCGTTATCGAGTATTCTCCTAAAGTTAGTGTACAGGAATCACGTGCTAAACTTGGATCCAAAGCTTTAGTCTTGGACTTCAGTTGGATTTAAGTTAAACTTTACAATTGTGGCCGGTTTCGTTTTATTTGTTTCGAGTTGCTGTACTTAAACGAAAGTACTTAATATAATAAAGAAACTTTTAGTGTAGAAGACTTACAAAGTATACTCGCTGTGTTCCGAGAAAGTTGTTGAACTTTCATTTTGGTGTACCTACTAAGTGTTGGGGGATATTTTATACCAAGCAAATTAATGTAATTGATACAGCAATTATTACGAGTACAATTAAAAATATTGTTGTAATTGGATTACACTTGGTTTATTGATTGGTAGTGGGTTTATTTTATCAAGAGTGAAGTTTAATGTGGCTGCCGAGATCCTTTCAAGCTAATAAATATTAACATCATGTCGCAGAACGTGCCACTGTTATTGAAGAATGTTCCAAGTTCTTCAGTCTATAGTTTTCCATAGGGTAAAACCCGGATACTTGCCTCGGGGGGATACATGCCCCGGTTTTTAATACACTATGTTAGGAATATAAGTAGAGTTGGTCCTTTACTCCAATAAGTAGTGACCCCCTGCAGGCCTTAGTGCAGCATAAGCCATCGGAATAGGCCCACCTGTTTTGTCCGTGTGAGCAAAAATCTTCCGCGGCGTAACTTTAACAGGCGTTATAATTATATTGGTAAGTCATTTCTATTGAATATTTTTATTACTGATCGTGGTTTCAGTCAACTTTTTGTTTCTTTGCATGCATTAGAGTTTAAATTACATTGTTTATTGTGTTTTATTGCTAATTAATAATTAATTATTTCGCAATTAAAAAGGGCAAGTATCCGTATCAAAAAGGATAGTCGCCCTACTTACTTTCGCGGATAGTTGCCCCTAGAGTGAGTAAAAATTCTTTAACAAACAAAGCTGGATTAATTTGTTTTTGCTCTTTTTCTAATTTACTGTGACTCTAACTTGTTGTTAATGAAATAAATATGTATTTATCTATTTTATATATTTATTTTAGATAAGCAAAACGCCTTGCTTATCTAAAGCAACATCAACTGGACAGAAAATAGCTTAGCACTTGCCTTGGAAGAATTAAGAAAAAAAAAGGAGGAGTATCCTTAGAACCTTAAGAAGACGCTACGAATATATATATATATATATATATATATATATATATATATATATATATATATATCTCATAATATTTTTATAATTTACATCATTAAAACTGAAAACTAGTTAATGAAATATCTCAGTAAATTATAAAGGCTGTTAAATAAATAATAAAGATAACTTTCATTGATATAAATTTCTTTGTATCCATAGTAAAAATCATACCGAGGTTACTATCCCCGCGCGAGGCAAATATCCCCGGAAGAATTTTGCACGCTAGGCTACTATCCGCCATAGTAGGCAACTATCCCTTTTTTGAGAGGTGAAATAAAACAGTATTTACTCGAAACCATTGTTAATTATGTATACAAAAATAGGCTATTATAGAAGATAAAGGACCTATGTTTTGAGATACATACTTAATAATTTTCAGCCAGTTCATATTTTTGCGAAATAAAGGTTTTTCGAAAAGTGGGGCAACTATCCGGGTTTTACCCTACACAAGTTTAAAGTCGACAAGCGCATACAGAAAGATCACCCAGCTTTACGCGATAAGTATTACACACCAGCTTGGTAGCTTTGCATAAACTGAGCTGTTTTAAATATATTGAAGAGTTTTTTTTTTAAATTAACAAAGTATGGTGTTTAGTGCATGCATGCATGCATGTATTACCTATATTATATTATTAGCTATACCTATAGCTGTGTGTTTAGTTATGTTTTTGGTTACTGCTCCACTCTTGCGAGCCGTAGCGTAATGTTATATAATCTATAACTTTCCTCGATAAATAGGTTTTTTTTTAATTCAAATCAGGGCAGTTCTCCCTAAGATTAGCGAGTTTAACAAACTCTTCAGCTTTATACGAGTAATGTTAGTATGGGACGATAGGTGTTTACTCTGTAAAAATAACATTTCTTCAAAAACAATAGTAAGTACTTTGTTTCAGTGCTCTTCTAAATATATAAAGTATAATAAATAAAGTTAGTGTGACGAAAGTTTTTTTTAGATCTCTTTTTGTTTCAAAGTAAAAACGGAAAAGCTTTGTCATGTTTTATTTTGTGTAGCTCATGCATGTTGCATAGTGTATTTTTCAGCCTTGTGAAAAAATACTTTTTGTGTAAAGTAACAATATATATAAAATGGAACTCAGCTGCTACGACTACACGTAGAGTAGTCAGCAAAAAATAAAATAAAACAGTAATTACACGTAGGCACCACATAGACGCTAATCTTGTAGCTAAGGTTGACACCCTAATTAAATAAATGCGAAAGTAAGTTTGTTTAACTTACTTTCGCATTTATAATATTGTTTGTTTGTTACCTTTTCACGCCTAAATCGAACCACAGAACCGGCCATGCTGAAATTTTGCTACGTTGTTTGGTGTACAGAAATGCATACGGTAACTTTCATCCCGAAAAATTCGAGAAAAACAAAAATAACGTTGTTATGACAACAGATGGCGTCACGTGCCTTTAGAATCATGATAAAAATTTTAAAATATCCTCGTTTCAAATGAATGAACATTTGAATGAAAACATAATTTAAAAAAAAAACCGCAGCAGTGCGAGTTGAAACCGCGTTGAGAGTGTTTTGTTTTAAAAAACATGCTCTCCCCTTTATTCCAATTACAAAGAGATTTATTTTAATTTTGAGACCGTAGACTTCTAGTAGGTTTTCCTGTTACCAGTATCTACAAGGTACAAATATTTTTTATTTAAATTTTCTAATTTCCCCGTATTATTTACGTTACACATTCGTGTTTGGGTGGTGTACGACATTTCAACTTAATCGGTCTTGTAGTTTCGGAGTAAATTAGCTGTGAGAGTCGGACAGACAAGACTCCGCTTTTTCATTACGGATACACGGAACCCTAAAAATATGCGCATATCAAATAATAACGGCATATCAAAAACGTAACTTTATTTTTACAAATCACTAGTTAAATGGGATATACAAAATACTCTGCCCTTAAATTACTACACTGTCAATGTAATAAATAGAATGCGGGATACATCGCTGCTACGGCGTAGCAGCTATGGCTACGCGAACCGTAGCCAACAGTGTGCACGTAGTTATGCTACGTCATCTACGAATAAGCATATTGTCAATTTAAATACGATACGGGAGAGTAATTACGGGATATCTGATATTGGATGAGTCATTTACAGCCATGATAAATTATCTGCCCACATCAAGTTTATTGCCAACAATTTCAAGTAACCCAAAACAACATTTTGGCAGTAAGGAAAATTTGATCTTCAACTAACAGTTACGAACTATATTGTCAAATAAAATAGGTTATAGAGAATAATTATTGTACTTGGCGTAGCAGCTACGCCTACGCTCAGCGTAGCCAACAAGCGTTTTGCTGCGTAGCAGTCATGCTACGTCAGCTACGACATAGTAAATTATAGGAATACGAAATTGACAATAACTGGATTTATAAAAACGACCCAGGAGCTTTCTTAAGCATATTAGCAGAACCAATATCTGACACAGAAAACTTTATTGTGGAAAATATTGTTTTGTATCACAGACTTATTCCCTTTTGACAAAATTAGTTTAAAACCAAGAATGTAATTTAAGGTAGATTTACTTCAAACTGCCCCTAATTAAAAAAAAACAAAGATAAAAACAAGCTTAAGGATTATAGGATAATATACTTGGCGTAGAAGCTACGCCTAGGTGGACAGAGGCATATTATGCATTTTACTGCGTAGCACCTAGGCTACGTCAGCTACGAAAAACTAAATTGTTAATTTAAGCGCGATGCGGGAGTAATAACGGGATATTTGATACCGGAAAGTCATTTAAAGCCATGATGAGTTATCTGCCCACATCGAGTTTATTTCCGACATTTCTGAGTAACCTAAAATAACATTTGCCTGTTGGTCTAGTGGTTAGTGGCCCTGACTGCTAAGCCGGAGGTCGTGGGTTCGATTCCCACCCAGGACAAACTTTGTGTGATGAGCATGATTGTTTGTTCTGTGTCTGGGTGTGATTTATCTATAATATGTATGTATTTATAAATTATATAAGTATGTATATCAGTTGTCTGGTTACCATAACACAAGCTCTGCTTAGCTTGGGATCAGATAGCCGTGTGTGAGTTGTCCCAAGATATTTATTTATTTATTTTATTAAAGAAAATATGATGTTGAAGTAGACAGAAAGTTTTGCAAGTAACAAAGTATATCGATCAGTGACAAATAAAATACTTGTTGTTAAGTCGTAGCTTTAGAGTCAGCTTGAGAAAAAGTTTCAGATTTATGAGATTTTATGTTTAGGTATTATCTATAGTTGGAATTTTAATCCTTTCCGTGGACACGACAACAGTAAGAAAAGACGCAAAGACGGGATTTTTATGATACACGGTGTTCTTGGCTTGTTACACTATATTCTGTTGTCTAGTATCGAGAAACTATGGTGTAACATCTCAAACTGGCCAGGCTTACGTCATTTAAACATGGCCAAAATTTTGAGATGGATATACAGGATAGATAGATAGATATATATTTTTCAGGTATCGGTTACAATTGTGTGCAGCCATTACATAATAGGTAAAATGTAACAATAGAATATAAACAAACGTTTAATGCATAGTTCCACGTTTTACAGTTACTGTCGTTAAGAGGGATTCACGCTTGCTCGTGAGTCGGGTGTCCTTCCTTACCGCAATCTTGATATAAAGAGGAATGAGATCATGGCCGCCACATAATCTCAAGAAGGTTTTCATCATAGTACGCACGTAAGAGCGTAGGTATATGTGACTTTTAATGCCTCAAATAAGACGTAGGGTAAAACCGGGGTAGATGCCACACTTTTTGAAATCATTTAATTTCTGCCAGTACAAAAATCTAAATATTTGATTTGCAAAATAGGCAAGTAGCTACTTTAGTTCTTTATCTACAAATTTATGAAAAGTAAAAAACATTATCTTCGATATTTCCAGTGTATTAGCGATTTTTGCGGTTCTTTACTTTTTAGGACATCTATCCCATAATATGGGATAGTCGCCTAATCCATATAAATTACGTTTAGGATAAACGACACGCAACACACATTACAAAAGGTCCTCTTAGTAGTAGATGGTAAGTCTTTCGATAGATAAATGACATAACACGCGATCCATCCGCGAAATTAGAGTAGGTAATTACAATCGGGGCATCTATACTCCTGGGGCGTCTATCCCGGTTTTACCTTACCATTTGTCCTAATTTTAGGGCAGGCTATCTCCGGCAAATGAGTAAAACTAGTAACACTTTGAATTTGTAAAAACGAAAAAGAAGACTTATTCTATCGGATATAAAGAAGACAGGATATACAGTCTACAAGTCCAGCTAGTAATTATAATAAGTATCTATTAAATGATTTGTTATTTTAGAAATAGACATTATAATTATGAATGTAACAAACATGTCGTTCAACAAAAGCTAAGATGTATTTACTTAGTTACGTTCTACTGTATAAGGACGCCTGATTATAGATTTGTGAATGAACTAAATAAATACAGGCTATTCTTATCGTGTGTTCTTTTCATAAGTGGTTCCACAATGACTATCGCGCAACTCAACGAGCGATCGAAATGAAATTGATGTAGCCGTAATAGCCCCACTTTACTCACTTAAATTCCTACAATAGACGTAAAAATAACAAAGCATTAACTATTTTATAAGCCCTATAAATAGAATAGCTAAACTATAGGCGAATTTATTACTAAATGTGTACAATGTTAACGTACTTAATGAAATAGATAAGTAATAACAATTAAAATACAAAAAACTAAAACGAAATGACATCAAAATATTTTTCCGCGTCGCCTTCGTACAAATTTTTTATTTATATAAAATGAAGTAGTTGTTTCGACCAACAAACAAATGTCATTTAATACCTGAGGAAGAGCCTAATTAATTCATTTAAAAATATTTACTAAGCCAGTTGGTACGACCTCGACTTTTAAGTGGACCTTTATCTCGAGGGAAACTTAATATTTTGTTTACTTTTCACTCCGTCATTTTCCTTTCCTTTGTATTACGTTTTGTTTTATATACGATAAACAACTAATTAAAACAGAAACTTCGTGTAGGTTCCTATGAATTGTTAAAAAAATATGATGTTGTTAATAAGTATCTATGAGAAGTTTATTTTATATTACCATTATGTTTTATTATCCTTATAGTTGTTGAGTTATGATCAAGACTTACTACTCGAATGGGTGGGCGTCGAGCGGAGGTTGCAAACCCATTAATCATACTACGATACTTTATTGCTTCAATGGGGCGCCGATATAGGAACGTTCAATGTGGCTCAATGGGGCGCGTGCGGCTCGCTCCCGCCGCGCGCCTATCCTCTTCTACTGTTACATTTTTGCATTGTGTTTAGCGGGTCCTACCAGTTTCATTGGCAATCTATTTTTTTTAATTCATTGCCTTTTTTTTCTAAAGAAAACGGTACATTCAACGGCGAGTTTTCACTTTCTGTGCTTCTTTTGTGAAGATATTAATAACTTCAGTCAACAATATGTGCTGAAAATTCTCGAAATCCAGTCTTAAATATACATCTAACCAAAATAACGAAACTTAGGTATTGATCTCTAAAGCCATCAAAGACTTCGGGCGCGGTGTAAACTGAAACGAAACTCAACTTCTGTACTTCGGAGTTTACATTACTAAGAGCGTGGATTCACCGCCGGCAGTTCTCGACGCGTTTCCAACACCCTTAGCATGAACACGGCATGAGACAGTAATTACGTACCTACCTATCTGAAATTAATTAGCAACCTCAATATACAGGCTAGTTATAAATTTAGTTATTTTTTCGACATGTTCCAAAATATTATATCAAGAGGGTTCGTTTTGTACGATAGGTATGCCTATACCTATAAGATTAAAATCCGCCTTCAGTACATAAAAAGTCTAAAGGAAATTAGTTTTGTCACCACCGACAATAAGAAGCGTCATCACTAAAATTCATGTATGATGGCCCAGTGATTAAGGAGCCCGCCTCTCATGCATGAGGTTGCGGGTTCGAAACCGGGAAAGTACCAATACGACTTTTTCAGTTCATGTAAGCTTTCTAAGATTATTTTGGACACTATTGAAGGAAAAATATCGTGAGGAAACCTGGAATTGTAATTAATATAAGTCTGAAATCGCCACTCTGCCTTGAGCAACTGTGCCGATTAATGCTCGTGCCTTCTCTTTATGAGAAGGGGCCTTTGCTGTGCAATGGGACAGTACCTAACAGGCTGGCATTATTATTATCACTAAAAGTAAACTCATGACAAGAATTTAATCAGGAAAAAAGGTTATTTAAGAAGTAAAAAATCAACAAATGTTTCAAACGTGTTGTTCTTAAAAAGTAACTTCTTTTTGTTTACATTTAATTTTCGTTCCCAAAATACTTTGTTTTTACGTAAGTTGCGTGTGATTACGGTAAGTATGGTGTCTGAAACACCATCGATCGGCGAGCTTAGTACTAAATTATGTAGCTTCCTTACAACCACTTGGGGATATTTATACCAGCATCGATGAGCGGGTTGAAGGGTCATGTTAAAAACAGAAAGGTCACGCTTATTTTAATACTGTAGGTAAACATTTGCTATTATAAACTGCTAGAGTTCATAATAAACAGTTCGCTACGACGTCATATGATATTACGTAAGGGGGTAATTATGTGCATGAGTATGGGCATTTTGGTAAGTTATTATTACTTTTATTATAATAATTTAACAGCAGTTTCCTTCTAGAAGGTCAGTGAAATGGCAAGCTATGTGAATAAAATTAAAGTCACTTTCAACAACAATGAATTAATTCAGGTAGTTCACAAGTAGTAGCAGGCACCTAGCTATTATGTTAACGCCTACTATTGTTTGTTATAGACGAATTAAATTTGGGTACGGAAACATTACGTAGAATTTCGTCTTTGTTTTTACAATGACAATGAAAACTTGCTAATAAAGGTAAATCCTACCCATATTACCATTATCTATATAGCCTATAGTATAAATGTATATAATAAAGAGCACCAGAACATTGTTTGACTACACAGTTAGAATACACATGACCGTATTTACTCAACACATTATGGATAATCCTAACAAAGGGTTATGATTTGGGCAATATTGTATGAATCTGGTTGTGTATTTCCATCAAGGATGAATGAGCATTATTTTTTGAATTCGATTGCCTCAAACCATGTATGTACTTACTGCCTAAATGACAAAATAGCGGCTAGAATATCGACGTGAGTTTTGTATGCGTCATGGGCGAGAAAATCAATGTCCTAATTTATGTATGTTGATATGAATACCGCTTAGCTTTCAAAACAATGTAGGTACCTATTATTTGTAACTATTTATACTGAATAGTAATAGGTATGTTTACGATTGAATACCCATGTGTATTAGAACTTCGATGATTGGTTCATAGTAACGCAAATGTGGCACGTGTATGCAAATGATGAAGAGCCGTAAACAATATACGATTGGAATATAATTTTTTTCTCTCCCTTTGTCAAGTGGAGACAGCAAATGGTTTTATTTTCCAAACTTATGTGTTAATATTCATACATTATAGGGGTAAAGTACTTAAGCTGACAGTGCAGTCGGTCGGCGCTGAGTTAAAGTTCGATGCCAAGAGTCGGAGATGCCAAACAATAGGCAATATGCCGCTGCAGCTCCGTGTCTGTGTTATAGTTCCGCCTATTGCACTGTCGAACTCCCGCGCCGGAAGTCGTTGTGCGCCATGTGGCCACCGCGCCCGCGTCCCGCGCCCCCGCCCCGCGCCTCTTGCGCCTCAATACTCCCTATACATGACATAAACTACACATGCACATACTTTATTGCATCTCAAAATTGGTTTTATGCTATTACAATTTAGTATTTCAAATAAATTGAGGGAAGTATATTGGAAAACGTCGCGCTTCTTACTTTAAGGAGCCATGTTCTTCAATAAATTGGACAGAACTTACAATAAACTGTGTCCTAATTGGCAAATTTAGCTCATACAAATAAATATTTCCTGAAAAGATTTATATTTTATTTTCTGAAAACAACAACAATTTTGCTGAAACGAGTTTCATACGCAAAGTTAGTAAATGTGATTATTTTTTTTTGTAAAATAGTACACAATGGGATTGTTAGTGACTGTACAGCTTCATTATAAATAGCAATTATTTGGGCGTAATTAGAGGGCGTACGGGTTGTAATATAGGGAGTTTGAATGAGAGGCTTGGAAGTTGAAAGTTAATTGTGACGTCGGCACTTGTTGTGGCTGTCGCGTGGTGGAGTGTAGGGCAGGCGAGGGTAGGGCATTAGCGAGTGGCGAGTGGCGAGCATCCGACCGCAATTTATGCCTCGGCTGCGGCTGGCGCGCCGCCAGACGCCGCCGACACACTCGTTAGCTCCTGAAGCAGCCCACGATCTAATAGTTTTGTCGTCTTTCAGAGACCATTTAATCTGCTTGTTTATATTTGTTGCAATTGGAACTCGAATACAGGTCATTTTATGGTGTTTACAATTTCGTCCATTTCTATCGTATTATTTCCAGATTTAGAAAGTAGCTATATACTTACGTATGTATGATATGTTTAATCATGAAAACTGTTTCATGTAACTTTGAAATTCAATTTTACATCACTCAAAATATGTTCTATAATTAAAGTTTACAAGTCTATATTGATTACACAGTATTCGTAGGTTTTAGTAGCGGCCTGTTACGAACCGTCTACGCCGGTAATATCTGTACATTTTATCCCGAAACTAATCTCATAAGTTGTCTGTTATGGTAATTCTCATTGTGGTATAGACTTATCTGCTTACTGTGGTTTAATAAGTCTACCAAAATTATTGCGTGCTTATTTACTTTTAAAGTATGTTCACCTTTATGTGAAGCGAACAAAACTAAACCTCATTAACGTAAACTTCATTATGTTTATGTAAAAAGTTTAGATACTCTTAAATATGGTTACCTTGTGTGAATTATTAAAGTATATTAAGTGAATGAAAAGGAGATAGGGCTCTGGCATAAATCTGGGTGACCCTCGTCAGTGGCTCGGCTTTTCTCGAGCGACACAACGAGTCGACATCCAGATAAACTGCCGTGTGATTTTTTCTTCACTTTTGTATCACCATTAGTTAACTGGCTTATAATGCAACTGATTCAATTAAATATGTATAAGAGGACAAATGACTGGTTCACTCTCAAGATTTTTTTTTAATGGTTTGGAATTAAATATAATATTTATTTGTCGGTTTATATCCGAATTCTATGCGATTGGACACAATTAACTGCCGAAAGTATCATAGGTATATACAGAATAAGCTGCGAGACACAATCGTTTTTGAAAATATAAATACTTTTCGAATTTTAAATAGTATTGTGGGTTACAACTTACCTAAAACTATTTAAAATTCGGAAAGTATTTATAAAGTCATAATTTTAAAGTTATTCCAGTTTTCCAGTAACTAGGCACTTACCAAGTTTCCATTGTGTATTTATAATTTAACTAGAACGTCGTATTTTAAAGCAAGTTATTTTTCATTTTAATGGTGCGACAATAAGCATGTTTATACAGATTGATGGCAGCAATAGGCTCCAATTTGTCGAGTGCTTGTGCTACGGCGCGGCTTTTAAATTACTCGACTAATTGGGCAGATCACGGTGACTTTAGGCCCTACTGTACGCCTTAATTGGGGTTTCTGGTGTAATCGTCGATCGTCGGATACGTCGAAGCCGAGCTAAAAATAAACTTTATAGATGCGTGCGTGAGGTTTCGAATAACTAAAACGGTACGAAATGGGGCCGTTTCCCTTTCGCTGCTATTCTTGTTAAATTTTATTTTTACCCCTTATGTAGGTTACAGACCAAGTTAAGTGTGTAAATAAGTTTAAGTGTAACTAAGTTTTTGAGGGCAAACTGTTTTAGTTTCACAAATGCCATCGTTACAAAATATATATGTTGATATTTATAGTCACTTCCTATATAATACACACTCTTCAAGCAACGATATGACCTCTACGGAAGTTAGTTTTCCTTTTTAAACTAAAAGTTTCGGAAACACTTTGTATTAATGATAGAAAGAAAAAGAAAAGGAATATTGGTTGCTATATATACGTATATAACCATTAACCCTCAAGTCTAAAATTAGAGTTCAATTAAACTCGCATCTACAGTTTGCCCGCTACTAATCTAATGGATGTCAGTCATTGGATGGCAAGCTAACCGGCGACGGCCCACCTGGAGCTAAGTGATCACTGGCGCCTATAGGTATCTGTAATGCCAAAGGCAGATGTATTGCTATCCCAAAGACAAAGTTATTGCTATTACACCGGCACTTATATCCTTCAAATCGAAACAGCAACGCTGCTTTACGGCAGGAAGTGGAACAGTTACAATATTTTCCCGGACAAGCTCATTTTTGAAGAGCTCTACTGTGGCTACAACTGTTGTTGTGATTATGCACCCAGAACTACTCAGTCAGTTCAGTACTGTTTAATTGTAATCTTTATTTAAAACAACTTAGAGGATACAATTTACAAATATGAAACGAAGATAGCTACAAAAGTTTAAAACTGTGAAAGAGCTAGCAACGCCCATGTTCCTATCTTAAATATGCATAGCATTGTTTCCAAAAATGGTCTGAAACATAATCTAAGCACCCGATTAACCTACGCACATAGCTTGTTGACATTTTCATACAAGAAATATTATGTTGTTTACTGGATCGCTGAGTTTATAACGTTCATGCAGCTAAGCGATCCCGAGAAAATAAACTTATTTCTTATTTTACAGTTTACCTGAAGAGTTTCTACTAAAAAGAACTAATTCACTTCAGCTTTTGGTAAATTTCATAACACTTAATTATGCTTCTGCAAGACTGTAAATCTTACATCCCAATAAAGTCACGAGAAAAAGCACTTGATTATCCTTTTTTTTTTCTTTTAACTCATTGTATTTTCTGTACGTAGTGGTGAGTCTTAAATTGTTAGGTTATAGTGATGAGAATAAAGATAATGCTAGAATACAACGTAACAATTGACTATTTTAACATAATTAGTGGATGTGCGGATAAACCAAACAGAATTAGTAAACTGACCGATTAACCGATTAATTAGAACGCGTGGATGGACCAACAGACCTATGCATTCCACCGCAGGCACCATCGTTTGTTTCGCTTGTGATGTAGTACATATCAAGTAAACAACAACATGGCGGGAAACGCTACCGCTTAAAAAAAGTTCACTGAATTTAAAATTTGGGACATTTTTATCCAAGTTTCCCGGAATTAGAAAATGTGTATAGTACGCGTTGAATATTTATATAGACGTTGATATTGCTTGTGATACGATATAGCGAAAACAGTGGTTGTTTGGCCGGATTTAGGTAATCATGTAAAATAAATAGGTATTCAAGAGATGGTACTTCTTTATCGAGAAATAAGAAATGTCCGTAATAAGTATTCAAACTGCAAGCCGTCAGATTATAGACATACCTAATAGCACAAAACATATAATTAGGTGGTAGGTACTAAGAAAATAATGGTCTGATGAAAAAGATTTTTGTACTTTTATGTTCAGCGACTTTTTTTTAAGTTGTGCAATGTAACCAGCTTGTTTATGTAATATAGCTTTATGTATGTAGATAGACCTTATGCGCGTGTAGGATATAAAGTCTCAGATTTATGTCGGTAATGCCTGCCGCATTATTCTGTTTACAACAAAAACGAAAACGAGCATGAAAAATCCTTCCTGATGATGATAAATGTTCAGCAAATATTATTTCGCGTGATTACGAAGTGTTCTTTACGATTTGGATAGTTTTGGTTGGTACGTAAGTTTTTATAATGTGTCACGATTTCATGTCGAAGTTCGGCGGGATGCGAGAGGTTGTCGGGGCGCGGGGGGCGGTGGCGAGCACCTGCGCAGGATGCACCCGCGTGCAGTCAGCGCGCCAGCCAGTCTGGCGCCTACCAGCCGCCCCCGCCGCCCCCCCGGGCCCCGCCACCCCTCGCACACCCACCGTACGACTCCCACGCCCGCGTTTGTTTTCAACTTTGATTGATAATTTGTTATTGGAGTGCGTATAACATTTCGAAAACACTACTACGTTTCACTCAACTGTACGTAATTGTGTTCCTGTAACAGATTTGCCGCCATAATGTATAACATCTGACATAAAAAAATGGATTTCCTAATTACATACGTTACGCTCGTACGTTCAAGGAGAGAAAATGTTAAACAATTTTCAAACCTATTTTCCCACGAAGCAGGCGTAATAAACTTTTCGATCTGCCATTTTCGTGTCGGAAAAATAATAAAGTGTGAACAAAAATAACCATAAGGAAATAAATAACTAAATAAATAATATCGGTTTCATTCTTTGACACTGTCTATTTTCTCATAGAATTTAGCGGAATATAGATCCTTTTCATGATTAAAGTTGACCATTTTATCAAATAACTACATACGTTATTAGATAAAAATAAAGCTGTTGGTCCCGGCTGTCATTCGTAGATCTTTGACAGTCGTTACGGATAGTCAGAAGCCAAGAAGTCTGACAACCAGTCTAACCAAGGGGTATCGTGTTGCCCAGTTACTGGGTTGTGGAGGTCAGATAGGCAGTCGCTCCATGTAAAACACTACGTCCGGTTAGACTGGAAGCCGACCCCAACATAGTTGGGAAAAGGTTAAGCAGATGATGATGTTATTAGATAAAAATAATAATACATCTAAAACCGATACCGTTTTAAAATGTTTAAATATTTTTCGTCCAATTAGGCTCATAGTAAAAAATCGGTATGACCAACTCTTAAAAGTATTTTATTTATTCTAAAATCCCACTGAAATAACAGGTACATAAAATCAATGTTATTTGAGAATATAGGTACCTACTTTAACGTGTTTGTGAATGATTGTATGCCAAATAGTTTGTGTAAGTAAATTAATTTCTTAACTTTAATAAATGTTTAACTTAGAAGTATACAACTTTCAAACACTGTAAAGTAGATATTTTTTTCTGACACTTCCAAGGAATACTCTAATTATATTTAACTTAATATTTAAAGACCCATCTGTTAAGCAATCTAATCCAACAGAGTAGATCTACTTTAAAATTGTGTTGCCTTCCAAAATTTAATCATCATCAACGACTTATCTATCAACATTAAGGGCCACCTTCACCAAAACCACTAAACAGCGCTTAGCGCTGAATATGTTTAGTGATTTTGGTGAAAGTGGCCCAACAGATGGTATGTCAAATTCTATTTATCCAAGCAACCATCTAAATATTGTAAGATATACCATATTTATTTTTGTACAGAACACTAAAATCGATCGCGTCTCAAAGCTGAGAAGTGACATCAACAAATATTACAACAATACAAAATCCTGTGATATCGAGCGATCGTGTTAAACCCCTATTCACGCATTCAGTAACCAACGCACCAAGTAATTACACGTGAGAAACTATGTACCGAGTAATTATACCTCGGTTTGATTAGGTACTTAATCTTAAAATACTACTTATGTACCTACATTTAAGACGGATTAGGTGAGCCTAATCCGTCTTTAACGTATGTAAGTAGTGTGTACGTGTTTAACCGCCGCACTCATATTCATAATTATCTACTTAAGCGTTGGTTAGCTAAACTAACGGTTACTTAAGGATGGCAGAGGTCTGGAAAATATTGAGGCTAAATAGGGCGGCATTTATCATTTTCGATTGTTTTGATCGCACACTTTAGTTAAAGACTGTTCATTTAATTATAGTTTAGTAATAGGATCTATTTGTAAGCACCCTGAAGGAGACGTTTACCTGACGCGGGATCAACGATATATCCCAACAAAACTCTGAATTCCAAAACAAAACACATATTTACTTCTAGTAAAAGAGTAAATATGAGTGTTAGCCGAAATTTTATGTTCTATTTGTTAAGGGCCATAAATTATGATGCTGCGACATAAAAAGTGAAATAAAACCGGCTGCCGGACATTTCATGGGTTACAATTGTACACATTTTTTTTCATCATTTTAATGTCTTTATGTGGCTTTATTTATTATTATATCGTGTGCTAAAATTGAAATATTCACAACAAATTCCCTTTTTGTATAAAGTAACAGTAAGTAACAGGTAATAAAATATACATATACATAATTCAATATTTATCATAGTACCTATATTGAATGAATTAGGTTATTAAATGGATTAAGGGTGGGGTGTGACGTAGTTGACGTGACGTCACGCAGTTATTGCGCCATCACTACCAAAAAAGTGAGTCAATTTCTTGGAAAAACAAAGTCGCTTAAAATGATAACGTACGCCAAATATTTAATATACTAAAACATTTTTAAAATTACTCTTGGTTGGTAAATATTTGACGTTGGTTTTCTCTACGATATTTGAGTTAGGGAATAGGTTTATTAGATTATGTTTGAGCTTCTTATGGTACTGTAAGCTAATTTGATTCATAATTATATTAATAGAGGGCTTTCTCTGCTACATTCAGCCCTGTATAGGGGCTGTTCTTGGCGTTATTGGACTGTTTGATTGTGTTATCGAAATTTATTCATGAATTGTGAACTGAATGGCTATATAGCACTTGTGTCTTATTTCGAATAATATTCTTAGCTAGGAAACATCAAATGCGGTTCTATTTTCCTGTACTCAAAAAGTTATAATTGCTTTTTAGATCTTTGTGTTATTTTCATTTTAAAAGCGCTTTGATTAAAAATTAAGCTTGTTTGAATATACAAGAAATTCTACATCAAAGTTATCCAGATGCACAGAATTATGTTCGAGTTAAGGTTTTTTAAATGTAGGTACGAAACACGTGTATTCCCTTTTTTCCACCATTCTCTTGGGAAACAATTTTATTTATATCTTAGCTGCCTACGAGAGTTTATTTTCAAGGCAATTTTCTTATGGTACCTTTCACAAAAATGATAAAATTCCCTCGTATGATGGCGAAAAATGACAATATACGAAATTAACAACGATAAACCAGTGTTATAATGACTTCCTGCTTTTTACAGTTATAATTTTACCATGTTTTATATTTGATGAGTTTTACGGAGGAGGTCAAAAACCTCAGACGGTTAATTTAACTTACTATTTGTATAGGAATTTTAAATAGTGCAAACGTGAGGCTTTCAATCTTAAAAATATTTTGTTTACAACTTGACCTCGAGATTCTGCTTTCCTAAAAACTAAAGTCGGAACTACAAGAACTTTGATACTAAGCGAGATCGCACTAAAACTGTCGCCTCCTACACAAGTTTTGTAGCCCATATAATTATAAGTATATTATTCTCGTATCCTGGCAAGATGCCGGAATGTTCGTTACCCACAAACCTGTACAAGACCTTCTTGAAGTCCTCAAGAGCGTTAGAATATCTTTGGTTTAAAGCCAAATACTTGTTCCTTTCCTTCTACACGATTCGTAAAGTTATAAAATCTGTTTTCCATAAAGAATATTATGAAAGCTAGCATTTAACGTGTCTCAAAGCACTCAGCCTCTACTTTTGTAATATTCAGATACTGTCAGAAGTTAACACGTAAAGCTCATATTTCCATTTGAAAATTTCAAAGGTATCATTTGAAACTGTTTATCGAACGTACTACGTAGGCATAAGTTAATACCTTTAATATTCAGTAATAAATAAATAAAAAGCTGAACGACGAGCTTTATTAATTTTAAGTAGCTAATAACTATTTTTTTTTCTTAAACGTTACCTTCATTATTCAGAAACGTCTTTTTTATATTTTCACGAATGTTTTTAGCACGTATTTTATTCATGCCAAGCTAAAGGATTACATACTTTTAATCTCCATGAAAAAGAGGTTTTAATTTTCAAAGTTTACTGTTTTTTTTACTGCATTTTTAATGAACCATCGCAGATTAAAAAAGCCTGGAATCCGAACTGCTTGATGTTTTTTTTTCATGTAATAAAAAATACTTTAAAACGTGTACAGAGAACGGGCCCATTATGTATGACATTTTTTAAGTATTGTAAGTAAGCAACTAATTCTAAGGTTTTGGTGCAAGTGGGCCTAGAAATCACCAACTCACCAGTCACCTTATAAGTTTTTCCTACGTTGCAGTTGACATGTTAACTATAGTGTTAGCAATTGTTAGATGCATTTTGATAGGCTGTGAAGTGCGTGCCGGTTGATATGTCAACGTCCCGCATCGTATACGTACATCCAACTCATGTTGTTTGTTTTATGGACATATTGTTTCATTTTGTAATTGGCGCTACTGCCAGTGGTCACTGTTAAACTTTCATATTGTCATGGTTTTTTGTTATTGTAAACTCTAATTTTTCGACTACAGTGTTTTTAATGATTTGATAGATTTTAATCTAAACACAACATACCTATGTTTATGAAACCATTTTTTACAGTTAGCTTTAATCTTTTGTTGTATAATGTCTGTGCAAACACACAAACGTGGGTATTAATTAAATTAATCACTGATTTGTACACACAAGGTAATTTCGGCTTGTTGGATGATTATATTAGGTAATTCCGCTAAAGTTCAGTGAACCTCTTGATGTACTTAATTATAATCAAGCTACGAACTTAATTATTGGCTCATTCTACTGCTATTGACTATTATACTTCGTATTAACCCTTTCAATCAGTATTATTATTCTTACGCTATACATTTTGCCCTGCTGCAAACATAAAAAAAAAACAGATAATAAGAATCAGCATCTACAGTACTAAAACGCTGATAGTTCCATATATTGCTTACAGCAATTTTTTGCAGTTCAGTAATTAAGGCGTCTCATGCACGAGGTTGTAGGTTTGCAACCACGGGCAAGAACCAATGTGATATTTTCTAATTCATATGAACTTTCTAAGTTTATCTTTGACGTCACTGACATTGGTAACCATGTCAAAAGCCTTTGAGGCCGTTTAGAAACTCTGCCATTAGAGGTCGTTAGACCTTACTGCCCACACGATAAAAAAGAAGCACTTCTTTCCAAAGAATTATGTACCGTCATACAAAACACCACCTTGTTGCAACAAATTGAAATGACAAACAAAAAAAAACAGTAACTCTTTAATTAAGTTCGATGCGCCGTCTGATTGAAACGACAATTTATCAACTGAGGCATCCATTCAAACGAATTAATAATGTATCAAATAGCCTGTCATTCTTACGAGCAATATGATGCTCCACTGGATAGGCTACTACGGCAGGTGTGCTGTGACGCCTTAAGTACCTAGTGTTATGCAAATGTCAAATGCCCATTTACCATCACCTACATTTACGTCCTACGCAGGTAATAAATACATGTGCTGCTCTGATAACATGCTACAGCCTCTGGATAATTAAACGATGCCCCATCCAATTGTATTTCATTTAACCGCAAATCTGAATAAATGTTTTATTTTCCTACGAAACTACGTCACTTTAATAGCACTTAAAAATAATGGAAATGTTTTGGCTCTCTTTTTACCAAAAACTTCCCCAATTTTTTTCAAAGGATATTTTCCGAAACTTAAGTCGTTACAGTACAGTGACGAAAGAGTGGCTGTAACGGCTTTAGGGTATAAATATACCTATTAGATATAACGTTTTTAAGTTCGGTGCTCTTTAGTAACTTTGCTCATTTAAAATAAGCGACAGAAAAATGTTTGAATTATGAGCCCTTACAAAGGCTCAACATGAAAAGTTAACTGTTGGAAAGATGAGCATAAACTCGTATTAATGAGCAAATCTTTATCTAGTTGTGTGGGTTGTACACAACTTTCTGGATAGGCATGGACTTGTGTGAGAAGGGTAGAGTGTGTTTTTGAGTGTAATAATAATAAAATTGCAATTATCAAGTTTAAATACTTCAAGCACTCTTGAAACACTTTAATATATAAAGTTCTTATATGTTGTTACATTAGCAGAAATGTCCTCCAAATTACGAATGTAAGAAAAGCAGTGAGTCCTTGAGTGACCTCTAAGAAATAAGCGTGGGTAGTAGCGGCGCCTCGTTGTTTATCTAACTCTTAAATGAAATTATCTCCTTTAACCTCAGTAGAAATCACAAAAGATCAAAGCTGTATTTGCTTCTTTTATTTTATTAATATCCCATTGCTCTAGTATCTAGTTTTGCTTTGTTCAGTCGTTAATGCTGCAAATTAATCTAGAATATTTAGATTTTGATAATATCACAACATTATAAATAACAAGACCGTTTTAAGGACTGATATTTTATTAAAATTCGTGTTGTAAGTACTCTACATTCATTCAGTCTTTTATCTTGTATAGCCTTATATTTAGAGATGAGAGTCTTGTATTAATTACTAGAACAGCAAGTACGATTTTTATTATTTCAATTAAAGTTTTGTTTTGGAATTGATATCAGCTACCTGCGCTAGCTTTTACCAACACTTTTTTTTTATTTGAGGCGGGTAAGTTCTTGACTCAAGTCTAGGTCAGAGGTGACAAAGATAAAGTCTATGATGGAGTGAGCTTACCCAGAAGAAGCCTGTTCACTCTAACTTAGAAGAGATTAGAGTTAAATGCGTTCGGAAATACAGACGCAGGTAGAATTAAGTCAGCTTCCAGTCTAACCCGAGGCAGCTGAATACCAGTATTTTACTAAAGCAGGGGGGTGCCACACCACTTTCTTCCAAACTCCGGACAGCTATTGAGAAGTTATTAATGGAAAAACCAAATAACATTTTACCTGACCTGGGAATCAAAGCCAGGATCAGTAGTCGCGCTTCTGAGCAAGAAGCCAACGGGGCAGTCGGCAATATCTAAGTACAAATACCATGTCATTTTATGTAGGTAATCAATCCAAAAAACGAAGACGCCTTTAAATGAACAATCGGTAACTTACTCGATCCTTGGAAGAAATTTCCTGATTTTCTATCAATAACAAAGTTTCATACACAGTCTGGACTGGGATACGCCGCTGGGCGGTTTCACAATAAATCCTTTGATCGCCCATTGTGTGATCATTATCCGTCGAACCCTGAGCAAAACACGTAAAATAGAAGAATGTAAACCCATCATCAAAGGGTAAAAGATAAGTGTTAAAGGATATTTAAAGGTAACCTTTTATGCCGTGACATAATGTAGGTTATACGAGGAAGAAAGGTTTACCTCTAACTCAGACAAGCTTGCATTCAATTATAATACCTCTGACATAGGAAGGCAGGTGCTTATTTTTGATCTTCCTTTATCGTGGATGGTAGAGACTTATTAATGAATTACTTATAGACACATTCAGTGGGCGGTATTTAATGAAGGCAAGTGAGTAACATGCTTTAATTACAAATGTGATTACTTAGTAGGCTTCCCTGAATATGATGCACGTAATTTATTAAAGAATATACGTCACAAACTGTATCAACATTGTTAACAGCCGCGAGGGTTGAATATGATTTTAATATTTACCCAGCAAAACGCCTCCTCATTACATGTTAGCTTAAAGAAAATTATACTTACTTGTTGAAATATACGTAAGTAGATCTTATTAGGTAACATAATTTTCATGCTATTAACATATAGGTATACCTACGATCCGTAGGAGGACCAAGGTAACCGGCTGAGGTACCTACTTAACCCGAAGAATTGCCAATCTTAAGTGGCAGTGGATTGGCATATTGCTTGAGAACGGATGGTCAATGGAGCCGAAAGGGTCTGAGGCGGCGACCGCATACCGAAAGGTGAAGTTTTGGCAGGCATCATACTGGGTGTACCTGACCGGTTTTAAGGTCACGGGAATCCATTTAATGAGAGAAGCACAAAATGTTGTGACGCTTGTAGGAAGCCTGTATCAAGCAGTGCACGGCTTTCAGGTGAAATGATGATGATATAGCTTCTGCTCTGTAACTCTGACATGTGACAGTTTATTTCTAACAGCGAGATAAATAAACAGCAATAGCACGTATTCTTTTTGTCTGAAAGAGTTACCACGACTGGAACGCAAAGAGCTTTAGGAGGAACACGGATGGCTTTAGTTCGTAAGAGTTTAACATTCCCTTCCGCACCGCTCAGAGCGGAAGAAGTCATTTGATGATTTCCCATCCCTAAAAAAAGCACGTTGTTTAGCTTACAAAAGTTTCCGTTTCTTACTTGCACTCATACCCCTTTAGGTCCAATAAACGTTACCTGAGCAATGTTTATAATTAAGGGTGGTGCCTAGTACCAAAGCCAGTGCTCTCGGCAAAGGATTCGAAGCGACTATTTTCGGTACGATCTCATTTGTATGGGACTTCCTTTTTCATGAATGGTTTTGTTAGTTTTTCTTGTCCCGCTCAGGTGTAGATATCTTCAATATAATTTCTTATGTCAACACTCTCCGACGAAATATATCTTCGTTCACGTTTCTATTTTAAGGCTGTCCGCTAATAGCTAGATACGAAGTCACTTATGAAATATCGTGGTCGAGAAGCCAAGGCCCTTCAGGTAGTAACTTGTAGTTATTGCTAGGATTCAATATAATTATATTATTTTATTTTATACTTTTCATGTTTTAACTGGGTTAGTACACCCACATATCGCCAGTCATGTTTAGAGACCATGTGACAAGGGGCGAGCCTGGAGGGCAATTTGGTCAATATACTAAATAACAAAAAATGGAATTAATAGGAACGTGTTCTCGTGTACTGAAAATAAAATCAGTGCTCACAATATTTGAAGTTACAATAATACATAAATACAATAAAAATTACTAATATTGAGATCCAGAAATTTAGTTAGTGTTTGGGGCACAACATTTTATAAATCTTTTAACATCAATTCGAAAAAAGCTTTTTACTTGCTATGTGATTAGGTACAAAAATAATAGTTTTACTAAACAACTAAAATCTTTAAAAAAATATTTATAAGTAGGTACTGATGCTATCCTTACAAACGTCGACTTCACACCTAAATTAAAAGCTTTATAGCCGTTTTTCCCAAAAATTATGAACAACATTAGGTAGTTTGTAGGTATAACACAGACTATCATCGGCTAAATACAAACGTATTGATTACCCACATGATTCTCCATTATCCGTGTACACCGTACCTAATCTAACCGTAACCGCGATCGTTTATCTCAGTTCGAGGCGAAGTGCACAGTGTAATTAAGTACCGAGCCTAAGGGTATATATAGTACTTGTATAGTACGCAGTATCAACCTACAACGAAAGAAGAACATTTGTGTAATCTACCTTATCTTTTATAGCTGTTATCTATATGGCTCGCATAAAAGAAACTACCGATTTTGACCGTTAAATAAAATCCAGCCATTTCGGGAAACAGTCCCGATGTGGTGAGTCAGTCTTAACGATTTGTAAAGGGGAATGATTGGAGTAACCGTATTTTCACAGGATTTTCAGTTTTACAGCACGTGTCAGGCTATCAGGAACTGTTGGAACAGCGGCTTCATTGAACATTGACGTTCATGTGGTTTAGTTATGTTTGCTTGTTGCCTAGTTTAAACAGGAGCAACGTTAGCGGTTGAAAGTATTTAGTAACCATAATAAGGTTGTGTGGCGCTGCGGGAGCCGGGAGTAAGACAAGGCAGACTGAGCGTCGCCGCGGCGCAAACGATGTTTACCCTGCACAAGTACACACATCGCACTGTAAATAGAAATATTTTCCATACCAAATTGTAGGTCATGTTTGTACCTTTTGAAGCGCGCTCTTAGAATTTTATTATCGGATGAATAAGCAATGCAAGAATGATGCGAATTAAACTTATTGCATGTTATTCAGGATTCCTGAAAAAGGCTTCTTAAATCAGTTACTGGTTTTTTTTACAAACGCATGGCTTCGGGTCTGTTAATCTATGTACGTCCTTTCCTGTATTAGTACAAGAGATCGTTCATAATTTTATCACAAACTGCTTATTCCAACACTACACGCTTAAAAGAATGCGTCCCTTTGAAATTGCTGCTTTTAGTGATGAATGCCATAGACCCGATTTTTATGAATAAAGAACTAGGTTAATACAAAATAAATTAAAATAATTCTTCTAAAATATAAACACAAGTTTTGTATCCCTCCTTTATATTAGGTTTTTAAATATTTTCGTAGGCGCTCGGCTCGTCCCCGTTACAAGGGTTATAAAACCACTCATATGAATTTTGACTACATTTAACCTCAATATTTTTCCTAATTTTCTTACGTAACAGTAAAAAAATACCTCTCTTTTCCCTCGGGTGTGTGATTCATCAATTTACCGGTGCTTATTTAGAAATTAAATCTCAGCCTTTTTGTAGATGGTGAAATTACATTTTTATAAACGGTTCTACAGTAGCTACCTACGTATCTACCTTATTCAAAAGTTTGTTCATTGTGATGTATTCTATTTTCGTCACAAATGTCCACACCCTTCCATTCGTGTTAGGAAGGATTTATTGTTATCACGTTCAAATACATGTCTGTGTTGTATTGTTCACTTTCACTATAACCTTTAATCGCGTCCCACATTGTATCAGCGAAATCTGTGCAATTTTGACCTTTGTTGTTTAATGAGTTTTTAATCATATTTTTTCACAAGGAGTTCAATTATTCGCCTATAGCAAAGAGAAAACACACCCACTTAGTTATTATAATGAAAACCGAAACAAGTACCTGGCGGTATTTAATTAACTAAAGAAGTCGTTTGGCGGTCGGGTTAGTTTACCTCGGAATTTGCCAAGTAATTATAACATGAACGAAACCATTCCATCATCGTATAATAAGAAGGGTGAAAGCATATTGTAATAGCTGTGTTTAGCGAATGTAGCATATTTGAAACTCCATTACGTAGTACTGTTTTGTACCTACCTACTAGTGAACATAGAATTATCGATTTGATTAATACAACATAAATATGTTTAATATGTAGTACCTTTACCTTGGTACATTGTTTATACAACAAATACAAAAATAAAGAAATATCGCAAAGACAAGGATATAGCTGTATAAACATTTTAAAATCGCAGAAATGCCGCTTTACGTGTATTACATTATTCATAAAATTTGGTTTTCATACAAGCCGAGTCGAGGGCTGTGAGATCAGAGGTGCAAAAATGTTTTCTCATATTCACAACGTTCTTGTTGGTAAGTCGCGGTGACTTATGAAAGTGGAATATGGCCACATTCACTGAGTGTGGTTGCCGGAGTGTCGCGCGAGCACCCAAATGATTAAAGAACTTCTTTCAACTGGGTACAGCAGGATATGTGATTATTTTAAGCCACGCGTCATGTTCATTGCCGGTGCACTACTAGACTGTAGTGGTAAAAGTTCTGATAAAGTTTATCTGAGGAATTTTGTTTGGTTTGAGAAACTTTAACAATATAACTAAAGATGGAACAGTTTTGATTCTTCACATACCTAAATGCTACTTTGCACCTACATCCGACCCATATAATAAGATAGGTTGGTTATATAGGAGATAAAACCAACCTATTTGAAATCTATGAAAGTCATAGATAGATAAAGTAAAACTACTTCAATTCATAATTCTAATCCTAACGGTATTAACAATAGAAACAGAATCAAAAGTTCTATCGGCGCAGCGATTCCTATCAGTAGAGCGCTTGTTCCAGCTTTGCAAAGGCATCTTGTTTTAATGTCAAAGACATTATCTCGGCGGCGGCTGTTGCTTATTCCCGGCGATTATATCAGTTTATTAAATAAAAAGAGAAACACTTTATTTATGAAAATGCGGTACTAAAGCTGCGTCGTATCAGTTAATGGAAATTATGTAGATACGTGAAAAAGCTCACGGTTTCATTCAACGAAAACTGTATTTAAAATCTGTTCGACGGCGGAGGGTATTAACAAAATTGACTGAGCGCGGAAAACAAGGTTTCCTATTAGCTGCTGTCGGAAACAGCGAGAGAATAATTTGAACTGAGATAGGCGACAATTTGTTCTTTAATAAACAATTTGTAACGGTATTTAATAACGAATGATGTTTGTTATTATGTTTCAGCAGACGTATCATACACTCGTATGTATAAAGAATTTGTTTTGGAGCTAACGCAACAGTGAGCTAGCCTATCAATATTCACTGAGCACCTTTCTCCGTTAGCTTCACGGCAGATTAATAAGCTGAATTCCCGACAAGGAAATCCAGATAACCGACTTGTGATGTAACGCGAGCTCTATAGGTAAGTACAATTTCAAGCCCGCAAGCCGCGCTTTACAGCTTTACCATCAATAGTGTTTGAAACACTATACATATTGAGTTTTTCCATTTCTTTGTGTCTTTTATAGAGGTTATTATTAGATTGGACTTGTTCTCAAACAATATAAAGAAACTAGAGGCTGCGGCAATTTTGTTGGGACGACAATAGTCGGGCACATGGGATTCTCTCGGTTTGATATTCCTATTGTCGGGATCTGGCATCCGATCGGTCGCTCGAAGGTCGTGTTTACTTTCATACAAATTGTATGCATACAAAGAAGCCCTTATAATATTCTTCTTTATTGAAACTTGAATATTTCATGAAAGGTTTTGTTGAGTTAAATGATCTGTGTCCTTTAGATACTTTTTGGAGTTTGACTCTGGACTTTGAATTCTGAATTTGAATTCTGAATTTGGACTCTGAATGTAGAGAAGGATGCTGAGAAAGGCCTGCGCTTTCTTAAGATAGATATTTTAAGACGTAAGAATATGAATTTGTAGCTATATACAGTCACGCATACTGTTTGAGAAGTTTGGTAAGTTTCAACTTACCAAACTTCTCAAATCAGTCTACATATTTTGTAATTAGGTCAGGATCTGCTCGGATTGGAAAAATGTCAACTGAATATGATTTACAGTTAATATTTTGAACAAGACTTAAATACACTGAAATTGATATATTATCCCACGGGAACCGTACATTTTTTGGGATAAAAAGTATCCCATGTGTTATTTCATACTACAATCTATCTTGGTGCCAAACATCCAGATCCGTTCAGCAGTTTCAGTGTGAAAGGGTAACAAACATCCATCCATCCATCCTCACAAACTTTCGCCTTTATAATATTAGTAGGAAGTAGGATGAATAACCGAAACTTAAACAAAATATGATTGTATAGTAACAAAGTTTGTTACGGCAATTTGTTATTCGTAGAGCCTATTTATAAAAGTATTTTATTTAAAGATAAAAGAGATAAAAGTTGTGTAGGGTTATATATATGACAAAACAGATAGCTGTTGCGAGCGTGGAGTTAAAATGCAGTAATTTCTTGTCAGTTTTATCCGGCGAGCTAACGCTCACACGCCGCCGGGCTACGGTCGCTAACAAGTGGTCGCGTGCAGGCGAGCCGAGGACTCGTGGCTCAACCACTCACTTGTTCCTTTTTACTGCTAAAATGTTAACCATAATTGCATTTTAAAGGCAATTTATTCAAAGGGTTTTTTAATCTACAGGATAGTGAAAATTGCTTATTATAAATTGTCTGAATAAGTGTGTATGGCCAGCTGTTGACAGATATTTTAGTATCCTGCTTAGCGATCCGGTAGGATAATTTTTAGTATTTATTTAGTTTAATTTAGAAGTCGACCCTAACATAATGAAGATAGTCCGATATTCTACTTTACTTTTGTTTCAATCGCTAGTCAAAGGTAGGTGTCCTTGCCATGTCAAAGTTCAATTTGCCTTCGTTTAATTCAATGCCCATCTAATACATGTGCATCCTTTGGCTTGTAAAATTTCTCAGAACGTGAGTCGATCCTATACGATCATAGTATGCTCGTCTAAGGAATGGATTAGCCGTATCCCCGACGGTGTCGTAGGCGAACAGTACTGGTTTGTATTACGTAATATAATAAAGGGTAGCTGCACCCACCTGCACACTGATAACATAATACTGACACAGCCTGAGGTCGGATTTAGAATTCAAGGCATACGTACTATTCCTAATAATGGAATTTCGAAAAAATCCACAAAAATGAACGATGAATTTAAAAGTAAATCCGACACGTGAATGTGAATTCGAAGAAAAGCAATTACTGCAAAATAAGCACGTAAATCACCTATGAATAATCCAATGCCCGTCTGCATTAAATTTTGACTAAGCCTAAGTTCATGACGCACTCGTCATGAAATATTTTGCATTTTTATGACAAATAGTTATGGCATTCCCGGGTATAACTATTAGTCATAAAAATGCGTTGCACCAACCAACGGTTGCCTAAATGCAGTCAGATGTTAAACGGACTGGACTTTGGCTAGATAACTTTAGCGAAGAGAGGCGTTGATCGCAGCATGATGTTCTATACGTATAACCTTTCCTCTTGGATCACTCTATCTATTTATGAATACGGCATTAAAATCCGTTTCTTGGCTTGAAATATCTGAGCGTACAGAGGGACAGTGGGCGGGAATCCACTTTGCTTTATACCAAGTATAGAATGGCATTTCTCGTTAAAAACAATTTAATTATGGCTCAATAATACTGTCTAAAGCTAACAACGCAACGCTCTATTATAACTTAGCTTTTATAAACAAAACTCATTTGAAATGGGTGCTGAAATCTGTATAAATAATAAACGTGGTGTGAGACACCACATGGTTAGCAACTCCTAAATAAACATCTAGATTGGCTCGGACATCGAGTGGCGGCACAAAGCCTCAGCCGGTCCCAATGTCACTTGAGATGTATATATGTACCTGGCTCCAGAATAGTAAATACATATTATATGTCTTAATACTGTCCAGATTAAGACACAACCTGCCTTTATTTATAGGTACAACTATATGTTATCTTTGTCTACAGGTACTTTCATATTAGTTTGTTTGCTTATTTTTCTTCAGTGTGAAGTTATTCAGGGTTGTTTGTGTAGTGAGTTTATATATTTGTGAGCGCAGGTGAAATTCCTTGTGTAAGGAAATGTTTTTTGTTTTTAAGAAAAAAGAACCAGGTTCGCTCTAATTGGACGGGCTTGTTTTTCTTTTGTGACAATTAACATCAGCCTGATATTTTCCCAATGCAAAGCAAAAGCCTTTTCTTAAACCGGAACGCACGAGCATTGATTACCACGCTTTAAAAATAAATTACTTACACAGATGAGTCTTAGTATATTAAAAATCTTTGAATGCCTCGTCCTTCTTTCAGAGTCCTAGTTGGGATCAGTCATCTAACTTTCTTTAGCAATTTAGACAACAGTGATTTGCATTATCTTAACTTAACTACCTACGTTTCCATGCTAGGCACTGTAATAACAATTCACGGCGGTGCCATTTTCCGTTTAACATTTTAATAGACCTTACTTACAGCATCATGAAGTCGTTTGTAATCATTTCTAAAACGATCAATTTTATTTTGGTCTCTAGAATATTTTGGGCCCTTTTAGCTAAGGCCTATTTAGCTAAGGTTCAAAAGAACGTAATTTAATATCTCTAGGGCTTTTAATATTGTTTGATTATGGAATTTCCGTTCTCGCGGAGTGCCTACGTTGGCTTAAAATAAAATCTGCGTGAATGAAGTTTGAGAAGTAAAAACATGAACGCTACGGTTTAATCAATGAACAGCCTTGATTATTCGATTGTAAGATTTTGAATCTATACTAATATTATAAAGATGTAAGATTTGTTTGTTTTTATGTACCGAATGGGCACCGAAACTACTGGACCGATTTTAACCATTTTAGCCAAGTCACTTTTATTATAGTTATTTTTTTTTTGTTCACTACTTAAAGAATATCCCACATGAAACCTTGAAAGCGATTCTAAAAAAAAATTATAGTGGAATTTATCAACCATAAAACAACTTATAAACAAAACAAACAAATAAAAAAATAAAGTGTAATTACTTGCTGAACTCCGGACCCTAGGGCCTCGGGACTTTTAAAAGGCGTACGTGTAGCTGAAGCCAACTCGCAGAGAACCATTAGACAGCTATAAGATGAAATGAAACTCCAAACGACAATTATCCCTGTATGCACTATGCAAGTGCATCCAAAGATAGCCCCCGGTAGTAATAAGACTATTGCAGGATATGGAAACAAAGAATAGATGGCTTTAGTGGATTGGTTATAAGGTACTATGGAAGTACTCTGGCCCCTGCCTGATCAATGTTTGTATGAAACGGATAAAACGGTATGGGGTGACTTGCACACTCAATAAATGGTCTCCCGAAAACAGTCGCTAGCACTTAGTGACGTAGCGACAAGACGGCAACACATTCCAAGGTGCTTGAGGAGTGGAGAGGTATTTCACGGCTATCAAGACAATCCCTGTAGTACGGTCCAGATCCCTACCAACACCTTACTGAAATACTTCTTTCCTCCGAGCGTGTTTGCTCTTGTGAATCTCTACTCAAAAAGAACAATGAAGGCAAGAGAGAGGTGGGAGCTTTGAGCTGAGGAAATAGACTTCTCCAGGGAGATCAGGTTCGTGGGTTCAGTACTGCGCAACAGCTCGCCACAAGGTGCCCCGGGAAATGTAATTAGGTTGTAATTAGGTTGTTTTATTATTATGTTTGTATACGACATAATTGGCTACCAACGCCCTACCATCTTGATGTGAAACGTAACCTCCCATATCATCATCCATCATTTATTTTGACACTCTCGATCATCGGAAGACATCCTTAACGAGGCATGGTGTAAATACCTACTTCCTACATTTCCCACGCATATAAACTTAGAACGTGATTTTCCGGCTCAGCCTAAAGTAATGTCAGATAACAGAAGCCGTAAAATGTAATAAATTCATCTTTTCATGTTGACACTGATTGCGAGCTATGATCCTTGAAAGTCATTTGCAATGATTCCTCCTTTCTCCTTTGTACAAATAAATTGAGCGAAATTACAAATGGCAGCGAATATTTCATTTCGATAAGAAGAAATAAAATACGCAAATTAAGCGTGGGATAAAACAGTAAGATTTCCATTTCTCTCGTTTATTATACTTATTTCTTTTTCAAGTTGATTTTGTTTTCTCTCTGGGAGTTTAAACGCTAGCTAACACTACTTTCAGTGTAGAAATAATTAACTGTTTGTTCTTTATACAAATCGGTTTCGTAATTGTTTTTCTCTGGAAGATTAAGGTTTCGAGTAAATATACATATTAAATTATGTTGATCTACACAAACTTCGAGACCACATTCAGTAAATTGAACTTTATTTTCCGATTAGCAAACCAATGTTCTTCAAAGATTCTTCTTAAAATTACGTAATTTTTAACAGGCTCCTTTAATTTTGTATAGATAACTAAAACAACAATCTGGTTCATCGACATCCCGCCTCAGGTGTTAATATAACATTGAGTTGTGATTTCACACCGGAAAACTCAATAAGATGTTATCACTGACATGTCACATTGGTTTAATGTGCATCGTCAAGAAAATTGGCTTCACGAGAAACTACTCGTAGCCGAATCGTATTATCTGTAAAACCTTTCACCTGAATACAATGAACGAAGCCAATTTCAAATAAACGTACAAAATATACCTGATCGTGTAAGTGATGTGGATACAATCATTTGACTCTATATATACAATAAAAGGACTAAGGCGGACTAGACCTTGATTTAATAGAGTTAGTATATATTGAGCTAAAAATTACAAGAAAATTATAGCTGTGCGTGACAGTGTTACACTTGTAGAAAAAAAAACAGAATCCTAACATAGGTGCTTCCTTACTTTTAACCTATGCAGTATTCGTCTTTATCAATTAAGAAACTTTAACTATTTGTACAAAGTAGTGCAGATATTTTTTTTTTCTCCATAGGGAAGTAGTAAATAAAGTAGGTAACTATAGGACCACAGGTTTATTTCACAAATCTTAATATAGTTAATTAAGGCTGAAAAGCAGCCTTTCTGTGGACTTCTTAGTGTAATTTAGTTCCAAAATTTTTCGAAGTTCCAAAGTTAATGTCTATTTTAAATTATTTTTAATAATTTAAAAATATTACTTTGGTGCACATACATCTATTTTATTTATTTCCATTCCATTTTCATTTTCCATTTAGCTAATCAACTGCAACTGGAAACGGATTAAAAGCCACAGAAAGAGCACTATGACGTCATTAATGCCCGGTGAAATGAGTAGTGACGGTCAATTAGAGATACTTAGCGCAAGTTCATGGTGTGCCGTGCCGCGCGCTGTTAACCGGCTACGTTTTCCGGGTTGTGATGGACACCTAAAACGTGACTCGATGTTGCCACTCCCAACCATGATTGCTCATGCCTAATCTCTCCGACTGTCAATAAACGCCGCCATGTCTCGGCGTGCCGTCTGCCGAGCTTTTGTTATTATTGTAAAGGCCAAAATACAACAGCCGAGACGCAATAAGGAGTTTAATTTGCAAGCCTATGTCACATTTGATCCCATTGACATTTCTGAACTTTGATGTACCTATCAGTTAGCTTAGCAAGGACAGTGAACTATCCGTCGCTGTGTACCGTGGAGGTGGCGATAACGGCAAGTATTTTTACAAAAGCCTTGCGTTAGTGTGCATGTGTTGTAATAATGCCACTTTGTGAGTTGTGGGCGTGCGGCTACGCATGTGTGCGTGTGTGAATGGGCGAGGGTAGCAGGTAGCAAGGTGCAGGGGGGTGCGCGGGTGGAGCGGGGAGCGGTATCGACGCGCACGCCGCGCCTGCGCCGGGCCACTCACCTGTTGCCGTGAGGCCATGGAAAGATACTCTTTCAAATTAATATGGACACCTGATACCGAAATAAAAGCAAAGTTTCAAGTCCAAGGAAAGCATCGTATCTCAGGCCTGAAATTGGGCAAAAGTGACTTTGTGAGTAAAAGTTAGTGAAAGATAACACCGCGTGTGACTAACCTACAAAACTTTTGACAACTAAATCAATTGTTTATTGTTTTGTTAGGAAATTAACGAAAGGTGTGGAATACGAAAAGTTTGCTCATTTTGGTTCCCTCACTGGCGTGTATATTCATAAAATAAAATATTTTCAGTACTTTTGTGAAATAGGCACTGCATGTTGCTAGTAGTCTTTACAATCACCGTGACACTGTGAAAAGAATTTAAAAATAGAATTATTGTCTTGTTTCGATTATTTAATATGAGTATTGTCCTCATAACGATAGGATTCATACCAAATAAATAAAAAAATGGAAATGGTATTTCCTCAAATCTTTTTTTAGAATTACGTACTGGCATTTTTTTTGACGCAAACCTTGTCTTGACACTACAAAACAAAAAACAACGAGTGATTATGTAATCATCAGATTTACTCATCTGACAATTATTATGTTTAATTTGCAAGTAAATAAATCCATTTGTTTCTGTACGTGGTTGTGGCACGCTTGGATACTTCAACATAAGTAAGGGCAAAGTGGTATACAGTGTTTAGTGTTATGGAAAGGTCTTGTAACAGTATTTGGACGAATGAATATAGATCGTCTTCATAATGGACGTCGAGGCTCATGTTTTATGATCCATGTGAAGTGAACATTCGTCTTAGCTAAATTGTGTTATATGAAATAGAAGGGTTATACGGGACATTTTGTGAGGTAACATCCGACCTAAGGAAGAGCGCGTTAGACATAAACATTGACATGTCTCGTTACTGCTAAATGGATTGATCGTAAAACATTTTTTGATGGAAATGGCAGTACAGTTAGTGCTTGTAAATGATATAGCTGTATGCGGCCACGGTCTGGGTGGCGTGGGCGTTTACAGCTTCTCTGAACTAGGGGGACTCGAGCGTGGCGCATACCACAATATTCCGAGAAAAAGCAATTTTATTTCAACACGACCAATATATATTAATACTAACGAACGTGCATACGTGGTTACTTTATGTAATTAATAAAACTTAGCTTCAGCGTATTTTAACTCATTTTAATTTTGTTGCTCGTAGCACACTCGTAGCAGAGTGCTACACAAGTGCTACGCAGTGCTACGAGTTCTCTAAAACCAATAATTATTTTATCGTTTTCAATATTATTATTATTTTATAATCAGATACTAGACGAGTACCAATATTGGTGCACGTCGTCGTTGGTAGACATTTTTAAAGCATAGCTATGCAGTCTCTTTAAGTAAATGTAGATAGATCGGCAGAACTGACTACAGTAGTAGAACGTGCATTGCTTGCGTTCAGCTACGATCTCATTTTGACTGTAAATAATAGAAGTCGATATTTCTGCGGATGTACTTTTTCTAGTTGGTCAAAACTTTCTAGATCTATATTTAACTCAACCCTAAAGTATCAATGTGAATGACAACCTTTCCAAATGCCCGTTATACATATTTTAAGGATACAAGTTGCCAATAGATTGACTTAAGCTCTATAAAGTTCTTTAATAGTATTTCAAGAAGATTAATGACCTGATTGAGATATCAGTTGTTACTCCGCAAATAATAGGTTACTTCTTTCAGTTCCTAGGATGCTGTAATACTCGGTTCAAAGATTACGTCAAGAGGATGATTAGTGGCACCTTGCCACTTGCTAATAAAATATTGCTTAACTATTAAGTCTACCAGACGAGGTGATGATAGCAGTCTTTCATTTTGGAGGTCCTTGTTGACCAAGATATTCACAGACGAAATTGTGATAACAAAAACCAGTAGATGTAATCCTAGCTGTTTATCCGTATCTTTAATGCTCGTAAAAGCACTGTTATATTCTAGATTAAAAAAAAAAACAAATTTGCAATACATTTTTTACACGCGACATTAGGTACTTATTATAGAAGCCTATTAATATATCAAATGCCTGTTACCGTTCCTTAAAATAAAAGACTTACCCTACAATATCCTGGAGCTCAGTATGTTGTTCCGGGCTCAGTAAACGACTTTCACTTATCACGACGTTGATGGAAAAACGTGGAGAATATAGTCGACGTTTATTTTATGTACTTTTATAGACTGCCGATGATATTTCTTAAAGTATATTCCATTATCCTGATCGTGTAGGGAAGCGCTACACATATACGTATACAAAACAAGGACACTTCATGGAAGGGGGCATGCATAAACAACAAACTAGTTACGTGCAAGGTGACACCCACTCGTATGAACTATTTACATGTATTTGGAGCTCTTAAACTAGACCCACAGAGGAAAACAATACTGTTTTTATTCCGTACATGATTTTCACGTTTCTCGTGCTTTGATACAGGATTTCGCCGTATCAACGTGTATAAGTGGTTTTTTTTACACAGTAGGCGAAATTGGTTTACGATCACGCAGAGCAAACGTAATTGTAGCCGTCTCGCGATACGATGACTACATTTAAATCAATTCAATTCAATTTTCAATTAGAGGCCTTTAGAGTTCTAAAAATACGGTCTAAACAGTTATGTAAAGCAACACCATTTCCACCATAATAGAAACGTTCCTGTTTGCTTACAAAAATGGTGCAATCTTTGGACGCACGGAATCTAAAAATATTCAAGGTACGAACATAACAGCTTAGTTATATAAGAATAGATAAACAAGATTAATCCGAAAGGGATGTTTGTTACTTGTTGAACGGATTCGGATGAATTTTGATATTGCGGTAGAAAGTACCCTAATTTGGCACAAAGGGTATCCCGGAAATTAAGGAAGTTTCCGCACAAAGCGTGGCCGCTGGAATTACATAGTTTGTTAGCAAAAAGCCACATATTTTACAAGTTCCACTTTTGACCTCGTCACATTCAAATTCACCGCAAAAGTTTTATTAAGCAACTCATTTTCAGAACAGTAAAATAACAATGTTTTACATAGATATGAAAATATGATGATAGATACTGAGGATTTGTATAAACGGGTTAGAAAAATAAGAAAGTCAAGTAGTTGCGAGATCGATCACTCATCGATATTTTATGAGCAGAAGGAAAGCCTCACGTAGCAACGACCTTATTCAAAATGAAAAAGGACTGAAAAATTACTATGAATGTCGTGATGATCCAGTGGTTAGAGCCTCTTATGTTTGAGGTAGTGGGATCGCAACCGGCCACAGGCAAATACCAGTGTAAGTTTTCATCTATTTCTAAGTTTATCTTGGACATCACTGATATCGGTGACGTAAAATATCGTGAGAAAGTTAGGTGACGTCCTACCTAACCACAAGTAGATTTCAAAGATTTCGTTTTTAGTTAGTGAGAGAGCTAAATTGAACTTTCGCTTTTAGAAAATAAGACATCAGGTACAAATTCCACAACTTTAGCAGGCACTGCCCTTAGCGGGACCCGTTTGTTATGCTGACATCCCTTTGAGGCACGTGGATTCGGGAGCGGACCCGGAATCTAAGAGTACCTACACCTTCTATAAATCTCAATAGCTACCATTACAAAAGTTTTTTTCTAGCATTCGTTAAGCGGTTTTTCTACTTGTAATCCTAATTCCTAAAGCTTGTCTCCGAACGCAGTGAGCAATAAAGAAAAGAAATTGGCGTATTCACGATGTCTATTACTCACCCGTGAGTAATGGCAAATGGCCGCTACGAGGAGGTTAAATGCCTATGCTTTAAATAAATCTAAATTTTAGGCACAAACCGAGACGTTTTCTTATCTAGAGCTAGGTATATAAGGATAATTTTAGGTTGCGTCCCATATTCGTGTTGTGATCATCGTTTGTCGGTCGCATGCCGTATTACCGAATAATAAGCTGGCCCCACAGGAGTACAAGCGACCACGGTTATCTTTCATGTTACCACCGCACCTATGGGATATTTTTTTGAATACAGTAAATAACTCAGTAGTCTTTGTTTCGGTTTAACCTTTGCAAATTATACTGGCGGTAATTACTTAATTTCCGTCATACTAATAAGGTAATTAAATTATGCAGTTGTAGAAAATGACGAACACGTTTGAACTTTGCGGAGACGTTAAAGCGGTTGTCAGTTTTCCTCAAGAAGTTTTCCTACATAAATATTTTATTTTTCCTTTATCTTGCCATAAAGCTTTCGCCGCGATCCAAGCATGTAGGTAAAGTGGGTATTCTAATATAAGACACACCAGGTCTCAGGAGGTTTGTGTCTGTTAAGAATTTCATGCCTCAATAATTTGAATGACAGACTGAAATTCTCGTTCACCAAATTGCCATGGTGTATTTTTTCATTTAGTGGTTTAAAATGGCTCAAGCGCTCTGTGCTCTCTGTGTTATGGTATCGCAGCATTTTATTATTAACGTCAACAAGTGTAAATGTATAGTTCACAAGTGTTGTAGTGGTGTCGGAAGTGCCTAATGAACCTGTTGCACGTGACCTATGAATACTGTCTTTGCTTTGCCACGAGAATGTCCGGTCTCGTTATCTAACCTAAAGAACACTTATTTTTATTTATAGCAATTTACTGATTATGAAGTTGTAGTGTGAGTGTACAGATTAAATCACAATTCGCATTAAGTAAACCTACAAAACGAATTCGATAACAATGGAATACAACGACATAACTCAATTTAAGTCATGAATTTATAAAATATTTGTATTATTTCGAGGTTTTTGGCAATTGCGGTCGCACGCTGCATAGCCAGCCATGCGGCAGGCAGCAGCCACTAACAATTATAACAACTCGACAAGGTAATTAACATCGCCATTCGTACAAAGCTCGAGGACTTACCATGAATAATGTACTCATTGCGGTTTCCGTGAAGTCAACGAATGCATGCGGTGTGATTCACTTTTTGTTTTTTGATTATTAAGGTGACTAAAGTCCTTAGATCGTCTACGTTAATTATTTCTGCAATTTTTTGTCACTGGCTGGCGGCTTGTTATATTTCTCACGTTAAGATGCTGTCAAAAACGGCTAATGATACAAAGGTCTACGTGTGTGTAATGTCGTATGTGCTTCTAATAATAACCCAAAATAGCATGTTTGGTTCTAAGCTCATGTTTGGCAGTGAGATTAAACGGAGCGGAGATGAGTTGTGTTCAGTTCATATAACGATCGGAAATAGGTATGAGGAGGTAGCAAGCAGTTCGCAACGATTTGAAGCGCGGTTGAATCATACCGAACGTTTACTTTACTTTCATAATTTTGTTTAGTTAAATGTGGAATGCTTTTCTTTCATCGTTCTATGCAAAAGGTGTTTCGTTCTGCCTATTCATCAAGGTTCAGAACTCATCCAAGGAAGCAACCTTTTTTTCGATACTCACTTTTTTTACCCCGGTTTGTGTAGTGTGGAGAAGCTTATTTGAGTTAATATAGATTCCTCTACACGTAAAAAACCGCGTCGACTTTGTTTACCGTGGTAATGTTCTTGTCTGGCAGTTTGCATATTATGTATGTTCATGTCGAGTACAGTAAATATGTTCTGATTTGCTACATTTCTACGTAACAACCGAATGTATTATTTGCATGTTAATTCACACTGGTGTTAAGCTCGCATCGAGTGCGAGTGCTTTCATCAAGTGGTTTAATTTACCGTAGGTATTGCATTTCTGTTACTATTTGGGAACGCTCAAATATGAATTCAGATTTTATTTATCAGTTCATTCAGTTTTAATTATTTGGGTATTAACTGTATTCAGTGCGATCAAAAACAATGTATTTGGCATTTTTGAATAATATAAAATGGTATGAAGTAAACAAAAGGTTGTGAGTGTGTGATGTTTGGAACCAATTCGAACATCATTATAATGATTTACGTTTGACATTCGGTGCGACATAAGTGAGTAGGGAGTGAATGAAGGGGAAAAAATATTTAGAAGTACAAATATGCATCATAATATTCGTAATCAAGTCTCTTCGAAACATAAGTAAAAATAACTTTTTAATAGTCATGCTTCCCAGACTATGGAGACGACTCATCATCATGTCATGCATGATCATGTAGACAGAGGTTAGAATAGCTCTTAGATCTGCGGTGTAGAACGTAATATTTGTATGTTGTTGAGGTAACAATGTGATTGTAATCGCATTTTAGCAGATTTCGATGTTGCAAAAAAAATATTTGCACGACATTTTGTTCTATACCAGAATTTGTGGCTGAAATTGTTCATGTTCCTAGAATAAAATGAATATTTGTTTAAAACCGCTACGACGCGAATTATTCAACTGCGATGAAAAATAAATAACTATGTACCTATATTTTTATAGAAAGCCTGGCTTTTTCAGTAGTACGTCTATACCTACCACCTACGCCAATACCAATGAAATATTTTTTTGACGTTAAATTATGTTATTCTCTTTTCGAGGATTGACGAAAAAGATAACAAATGTTTGTAACTTTAAATTGACAATTTGACATAGGTATTTGAAAAACATAACTACATCGAATGAATGTTCTGGACAGGTGTACGATTTTTTTGTTTTTAATATTTTAAAGTGTCACATTATTTATGTAAAATGTACAACCACTTATGAGTCTGTATTAATCTAGAAATTCTAAATATTGACTGAAATACGAAAACTGCTTAACAGATTTGTGGCTCTATCTGAAATCTAATACAATTAGCAGCTCCGGTCGTTATCCGTACGGCGCGCGGCAATGTGGCGAAACCTCTTATCTCGTCTGTTATTAAAGGTTTTAAAGAGCTTCGAATTGGAAATAGCAATACTTCTATTCTAGAGTATAAATTAACCTCACAGAAATTCTAGAGATAATAGTGTAGGTACCTGCTTTATTTGTAGGAACTATGAAATTCTGAACTGTTATTGTAATTTAAGTTTTTAATATGACTTTAAATAATATGTGATTTCATCACATATAATCACAAATGGAGTACCCATTTTTACTTATATTTATAATTATTTTAACCACAGATATAAGAAAGAATTTTAACCAATAAAAACGTATTGGTCAACATTTGTGATCAGTTCACCAGGTTAATAGACGAAGTATTTAAGCATTTAAGGCATCTAACTAGGAATTTAAGGGTTAAAATGGTAATGTTACTTTTAAACTGTTCTTTAAAACAATACTATAATATCATTCTCTTTTGGAAGGAATGATAAGACTGTAGCCCAAACGTTGTCAATGATGGAATGTTGCAAGTAACAGGCAAGCATTTTGTCAGTCTGTGGGCACTTTTCCAATCCCAGTCCATTCGTGAACCCTAACAGAAAACGGGGATTAAGCCTTAGCTTGATGGTCGAGTTAGTGCTAACTTTATGAATAAACTTTCATTTAAATTTCACAGAAATGAGAATAATCTATTTTAGCATAAATTAACGTATAATAAAAATACTTAGCATTATTAAAAAAATATTTCTACTTCTAAAAAGGTCACAGTCAAACTCAACTTAGAAAAAATGATCGTGCTCAGAACTTTAGAATACCTATTCTATTATGAAGAAACCATGTCCGATTTTGGATACCTACAAGGAAAATTAATCTTTTTACAATTTGAATAAGAATTAGAATTTGTTTATTTGTAAGAATTTATTTGCGCATTGTATGGTGCTAGGTTCGTCTACCATCTATACTAATATTATAAAGAGGTAACATTTGTTTGTAAGTTTGTATGTTTGTAAGTTTGTATGTAGGGGGTAATCTCCGGAAGTAATGAACCAATTTTAAAAATTGTTTCACTGGTAGAAAGCTACATTATTCGTGAGTGCTATAGGCTATATAACATCACGCTAAGACCAATTGGAGCGGAGCATCAATGAAAAACGTGGCAAAAACGGGAAAAAATATTCTTTTTGAGGGCTTTCGTTGCGTGCGCTGCGTGAACGGTTAAAGTTACGCAAAAATAATGTATGAGAGAATGGTTCCTCTTAAAATATACTAAAAAAAAGTCCGCGGCAGTAAATGCCTAACTTTTAAGGTTGATTCACTATAGCCATTTTTATGGCCAGAAAATTTGTTTTAAAATAATGCATTATTTGCGAAGGTGTTTTTATGGAAATAGTATTAATCCTTTTCAACATTAATACTTTATTCATCACAAGTGTTTAATTTTGAATGAAATTGCCGTTTACATCATTTAATTTCAATGAATATCTTAGGAGATATCACAGTTTTAAAATAACTTGGCCGCAAAATAATGGCTCTGCGAGACATTCCGTAGCTTATACATCAGAATAACATATATAGGCTACATAACATCGCGCTATGAGCCACGGAACGGATCAGTAACCAAAAACCTAACGTAACGCGAGTGAAACCGCGGGGCTCTGCTAGTAATATCATATTACGGTTACAGTTTTAAAATGAATTAAAACTAAATTCAAGATAATATTTTAATGAATATAATGCCAATTGAAATACTCATTTAAGTAATAGTAGGTATAAACATTTGAAATTGAATGTTAAAACCAATATAAAATTCAAATTAAATGTCATAATCTTATGTATAAAATTCTCGTGTCACAATGTTAGTGACCAAACTACACTGAAACGGCTGGACTGATTCAATAAAATTTTGTGTGCTTATTGGGTAGGACTGAGAAACGGCCAAAAACACAAAAATAAATATGTGGCAAAAGAACGTTTGCCGGGGTCAGCTAGTAAATATATAAAAATCAAATCTATGTGGATGCGACTTTCTAACTTTAATTATTATTCAAGGTGATACTCTTAGAGACCCAAGAAGTAAATGAGCAGTATTTTCAAACTCAACTCATGAATCGAATGAGAATCAGTCAGCTTCTTTTTGTACTAATCATATATTTCTTCATGAGGAATCTGTTTGACAAGGGTTTATATAAATCTAGCGGCAAAGAGTTTGAAATTATATCACCAAACGAGTCTTCAACGTAGGTAGTATTTAATTTTAATAGTTCTTTGTTCAGCAGGCTGGGATAACCAGTTGAAGATAATAATATTATGTTGCCGTACGCTTTAGTTCACTTAGACAAAGAATTAGTCTTTATAAAGCTCTCTCATAATGTTGCAGAGTGGAGTAATGCATTTATGGAGCAGTAGATAAAGAGACTACAGACCCACGGTCTCTAAGCGACTATTTAATTCCAATGTAATCGCTTTGCATGTATGAAATTATTTATTTCAAGTTACGTCATTGCAGCGTCGTAAAATGTATGCAGATGGCGATATCCGAAAATGGCAGGGCTTAAATAATATCAGATTGTTGTTCTGATAAAATTGAGATAATGCGGCCATTGAGATGATATCGCGTTCTATATTTAGAATAAAAGTTTGCCGAGAAGAAAAAATAAATACGGCCGTGGGAATTGGTAAGGGTGTCACGTTTCAGGCTTGTACGTGGTGAGTCGCTTCTCAATCGAAGAGTAGCTACGTGTCCACCGATCTGCTGAGGGCACCGCGCGCCTCGCGCTTCACACATTACGTATGTGTGAAGCGCGAGGCGCGCGGTGCCCTCAGCAGATCGGTGGACACGTAGCTACTCTTCGATTGAGAAGCGACTCGACAACCCGAACCGTCGTCGTACGTGAATGTGTTCCCCCTCGATACACTTAACGTCCACACTTCAAAAAGTTCATTCAGTCAACCTTCTTCGCTAAACAGGGTTATACACGTTATAAAAACAAAATGTACCGAATTAGTCTTAATTTGAATGTTTAAGGTCGAAATAATAATGCTAAAACTAAAAATGTCGCATTGCTTAAAGAGTTTGTAGGTATGTATTTAATTATTTTAACGTTTTCATTTCAAAGAAAGCTCGGCTTCTGTGGTTTTCATAATTGGTTGTGAACATGCGAATTATAACTATGTGAAAATGAATAGGACTTTGTAAAACTTTTGATATTTAATTTCATTAACTTATATAGTCTTTTATCTTTTTTAGATAAAGTTACGAGATTTATAAAATTAACTTCAAGTATGTGACTTTGTAGAACAAACACCACCCAAGACGCTTGCCTAAACATTAAAAAATAAAAACATTTGAGCATTACTGTCAAATACCCAGTAAAGTCGAAAAAAGTTTTTTTTTTTAGGATGGTCAATTAATCAAAATACAATTGGGGAAGTTAAAAAATATGCTGGGTTTAAGGGTATTATTGACAAAATGAAAAAAAAAAACAATTAAAATAATAAAGCAAAAATAAAGTAATAATGGAGTAATGGCAATAGGCTCGCCATTACATGGGACCTAAAACATACTGGCGAACTGTGTGTGTACATTGTTACACCTTTGCGTAATTCTTCGGGGAATACAAGCGTGATTGTAGTTATGTATGTATGTAAAAAAAAGCAACTGCCTGCAGTGACAGATATACATCATGGATCCGAGGTATGACGCAGTACTTGTTGCTTTTCGTAGTGATGTCACTACGAAAAGTAACTCTTGTCAATTTTTGGTGACCAGTGCCGCCGCCGCCGCCGGCGTCGGCGACACATGCGGTGCGGATGTGTGCGGTGGGACTATATGTACCTATACTCTGTTTTGATACCCATTTTCAATTTTCCAGCAGTGACCCTCAAGTGGTTGTTAGTTAATGGTTCATTAACTTTCATAAGTGCGGTCGTAAGTGTATCAGCCGCATCCTTTTGCGTCAGTGTGTCGTAAAAGTAGGTTGTATTGCAGCTTATACGTTAGTAGCTATTCTAATCGATCATGGTTTAGTCGAAAAATATCTCTGGTCGTTTTACACAAGGAGTTCAATACAATATGTATAAATCAATTGCCGTGGGGTAGTCTCGCAAAAACTCCAAAATGACTCGACGGATTTGATTATTCTTTCCTTTTGTTCGCCTCAAGGCTCGGGCGAATTACGAGAAAAGAAAACTAAGAATAATAAATATTGGTGGTACACTGTTAAGTTCACTGGGTCATCTAGTCAGCAAGCTTAGTGCATCAATATATAAGGTTCTGGGTAAGTCTCTAACTAAAAAGCATAGTTCCCTAGAATAGAGAACGAGATTTTATACTACCACAGAGTCTTCACACATCTACTTATAATTAGCAATGGTCGGCACAGAGGTGTGACGTGCCTATTCTGTCGCCAACAGAATATTGTCATCTGTCGTGCGAAATACGGGAACGGACAATGCATTCGGGATTTCAACCGCATTTGCCGCACCTGTTCATGCCACCGTGAGCCTAAATTATGGTGCAATTATCGTAGATCGACTACCGATGAAGTTATTAGGTGCCTGAGAGGCACAAGCTGTGTCGGTTTATTAGTTTTATTTATGAGTATGAAGCTTAACAACGAGAATGTTATTGATATATGCAGATTATTTAATCAATAATACTCTTATAATAAGGGCAAATTCTGTAAATGATACTCTTTTGTGAAAACGTGGTAACTTTCTAATATAAGCGAGCTTAGAGGGAGGCATTTGTATGAAGATTTATCCTTAAACTGTACTATAACATTTATAATGATTACCGCACACCATTAAAGTTTTCGACCACGCCCTCGACTATGTTTGTTTGAGCTTTCATTTGTTTCGTAAATTACAGAGTAAGTTTAGATACAACATTCACGAGGTCCTGTACTATAACATATTTAAAAAAGTTATTAAAATTCATTCTTTGGTAATTTTTTTTTAACCTAGGTGATTAAATTCGATGAAAGCTTATCTTGCTGAGTTTCTGTCAAATTGATATAGCATAAGTACTTACCAATTTGGGGCACATCATAGGGTCGATTGGAGCGTGAGGCTCGCAACATCATCTGGCTGGCTATCTCCGAGGGCAGCTGGTGCGGTGCGCGCTTGTTAGTGCGCGTGCGGCGGCGCTCGTTGCTGAGTGCGCCCGGCGGCAGCGGCGGCGGCGCGTGCGCATAGTCGCCGCCCCCTTCGGCCTCGAACAGCTCGCTGAGCGGCCGGGAGCGCGCCAGCTCGCGGCCGCTGCGCCATTCGGCTGGGTAGCGGCGCGGCGCAGGCTCGGCGGCCGAGCGCAACGCCAGCGCCGCCAGGACCGTCGTCACGCAGCATACGCGCATGCTGACCGCCCGCGCACCCCACCACACGGGCATCGCCTGCTACTAAGTACACAACACGATGAGAGCACCCGCTGGGCGCATGCCCGACCACATTATTTAACCTTCACCGCTTATAGACGGACCTTTCCCTTTTCCGCTTCAGTTCAAAGGTTTCAAGATGAGACTAATTTTAATGTTTATTGACGTCCCTTATCTGAAACAAACGTAAAAAAATAAATTATATTTTTGAAGGGCAACTGAAGATGCTACCACTGATTGTTACCTACTGGCTAAGCGATTGACATCGAAGTTGAAGCAATCAAAAATTCATGAGTCGTTCCAAGGAAATCAATTTGTAAAAGAGTATAAATACGTACGACCTTTCTTTAAACTAATAATACCAAGCAAATAATGTATTTACTTATCAAAACTATTTGACCAGATTATATTTCACTCAGTTAAACAGTTTCAAAAGGTTTGATAATTGTAAATTAGATTTTATACTAGCAGAATGATTTGTAAGACAAACAATACGACAGTGAACAAAGTTTAGCAACTTTTCTGCGTTTCACTGGATGTTGATCACGTAGAGAACTCGCTCCTGTCACTTCTACTAAATTAATTAAATATCTATTTTAATTAGCACTAATATAATGGTGTCAATTTAGGTAATTCTATCAAATATGTTTACATATGACGTAAGCTGTACGTTAAGTCTAGTCTACTTTATTCCAAGACTAAAGTAATAGGATTCACATGGCATTGATGTAGACCCAACACAACATACCACCAACATTACCGTAGAGGATACTGAAAATGTGGAAAGTTTTACAATAAAAACAAATTAACTGTGGTCTAAGTGCGGCTTTCGCGTCTGTTCTACGGCGACTTTCAGTATGAAACTTTTTCCTTAATCTTATTTGTAAGGTTGAGTGAAGAGAACCACAAAGTAATATTAAAGAACCCGTAATGAATTACAAACAACGTAACTGATCGCTGACTGTCGTTCACTGTAACACGCTTTGCCTCAATTACTTTCATGAACCACAGTGTAATATTCAATTACGTCTGCCAAGTTTTATTGTTAGTCGCGGAGGGATCTACTTCACAAATATTGGTCTTACGATGGGATACTTCTATTATACAAACATTTGAATGTATTATTTTGTATGTTCATATTTTGCATCTCATCTCAGACTTAGCAAAGTTTTATTTTTGGAGTAAAATATTCAGATTTCATGCTAGAGTTCTCGAACGTACACAGAGAAACTTGTTATCATCATCTTCGTTTTACAAGAATCTCTCATGTGAGATTGTGATGTTTACAAATGTTTACTTTAACAGAACAGTCATAAAGTTGTCGGCGTTTTAAAGTGTGGAGAAAGCTTAGTTCTGTCGCAATAAATTATGAACATACAAAGGGATGAGCATAGTTGCAAGTTTGTGGCAAGGCTTGCTACTTGCTCTGGAGTTGCAATATCCACTCTAAGAGATTTGTAGATTTGTTTAAATACAAATCTACAAAGTGTACAATAATGAGAACTTAAAATTTTTATGTAGGGCGTGAGTTCTTGCAACAGCATAACATATTGAAAAATAGTCTAGTCTAATATTCTACTGTAGTTTTAGGCACTCTTAAATTCAATAAAAGTGAAGTTCGTAATATTATATTACGTTTGTACGGTCTAGGTTACCCAACTATTACATACATATATATATTTTTTGTATTATGTCTGGCAATCATACATAAAAATAAATACCGGTTTATTGTTGTTCTTCTGCAGGGCAAAGGCTTTTTCTCATAAAGAGAAACCAGAAGCACTGCTCATTACTCTCCACACACACACAAACATACATATATACACTAGACAGTTAATGCTGCTTGGCGCAAAAATACGGATGGGTGGTTGGATTTTGTCGGACGAATTCTATCACAAAGAGCTCTATCTACTTCTAGTCCTACATCTAAACTAATTTATACCTTATTTGATATACTGAAATGTGTCAAAGTCTGGGCTGACTGGGCTACAAAATAAAGTACAACCTACATTTTTATTCTGAAACGTTGGTACCTATCATGCATAAATGGCTGAAAGCTCTTTTTCGTTGGAAAATGTCCATTACTATTAGTAGTGTGAATGTGCCGATCGTTTGTAAATGGAAGCCACGTGCCACCTGTATCGCGTAGGTTTAAATGTCACGCCGGTATTAACTGGTGACTGATTACTAACACTACGCCTACGGTCCGGTGTGCTACTATCTATATGTCCGTTTGTTTCACTTTCGACAGATTTTTGTGGTTTATGAATCATAATTTGTGCAGATTTATGGTAGTTAATTGATTGAGGTCGTGTGTTGTTTCGGGAGACTATCAGGTAATGGTGAATCTGAATCTAATGAGAAAAAGTGTCAGCGAAATTTTATACAGTTATTAGTTTTCAGGCTTTTGTTTAGTTTAGTAGTAAAACACAGCTCTGGCGCTACCTGCTTGATAGGGTCGCGTTTACTTTCACAGTACCTTGTAATTATTTCTACAAAAGTTATAATTTACCTCCATAACGCGACTGAATCACAAGCAACTTTCCGCATATGAGATCCTAATTGTTAATTTGCTAATATAAATTAATAGCGGTTAGTCTCGGCTTGGGGCGCTACTCGCAGCTTTATCTTTCCTCTTCACATTATTAAGCCACTGATGAGCTCTATAATTCGTTTGTTAACGCAGTAATATTTTCATAATTTATCACAAACAGGTACGTAATAGAAGCGCGATGATTAGAACTTCGTTTATATTCAATTCATCGCTTATTTTTGCGCTACGTGCAAATATCAAATGTTTCTTAAGACTGTTCTTGTTACCATAATAATGAATTGAAATTAATTTTGGGTTAGCGCACAAATACAATTCATTTCAGTGAATGTCTATCCATCAACGCTAATTGTTACGTAACAATTACTTGGAGGCGTCTGACGATGAATAATCCACAATCCAGTGATCCGACAATATCCATTTACATCTTACAACTCTGTTTATTTAATGTTCATTTAAAATTTGCAATTAATTAATTATTATTGTTTTTACCTTATGATGTTGTGACTGTCTAATAACAACTATGGATGGATTGATTCCGTTACTTTCAGAAAGAACTATTTCTGCGGGTTGTTCGAAAGAGGTACCGCGCGTTGTTCGAAGGAGATACCGCGCCCCCGGAACGCAAAGGGCACATGAAGGAACATAGATGGGTTTTAGTCAGTAAAAGTCTGACACTCCCGTCCCGCCCAGGGCGGGGAAAGTTATTTGATAATTTCCCATCTATATAAAAAAAAGGAAAAAAGAAAGGACTATTTACCTATTATAATCTCAAGTAGGTTCCTAAATATTTATTAATTACTAGCAATAGTAGCACAATTATTCCTGTATTGTCTGCTGCAATATTTTGTCTGCTGAATAATGAATGCAAATCTAACGCAAATACGTTTGGGTCTTATGATATAATATAAATAGCACAAGGGAACAAAGTAAAGGTTCCTGGGAGAGCAAAATGCTGGCGTAAAAACTCTTTATGAGGGGTTGGTAGAGGTCCTATTGACACTATTAAAAGATACGTTCAGCTAAATCAAACTGAAAAATTGGAAGACTGGTAATTGATGAAAAAGAAGACATGGCAAGGAAGATAAGGAACCTGCGAGATTTTGTATTACTTTTTTATATCAAATACCTTAGGTACGCGCGAACCTGTGCACAAACACACTTGAAACGAAATTGGCGGCGATTTGAGTTTCTGAAGTTAGTCCGCGTCAATACACTCGGCGCCGTGACGTTGGCACTGAATTTGTTCAGAAACTCGTCAGTACTTGAACTCTAGCCGACATAGTTCCACTTCAATACACTAATTTAATAATTCCGATATTATAAATTCTTACACTTGGAACAGTTGGAACTTTCAAAGGCTGAAGGGTCAAAGCGAAGAAATTCTCTTAAAGGAAGACCAACCGAAGGTTTCCGAAATCCAATTACCTACTCAATTTGTGGATTAGTTACTCCAACTTAAACTATAGCAAGGGCACCGAGCGAACGCATGGGATGTTTTATACATAAAAGCTATATGTAGATTGATATAATAATAGTTAGGACAATTTTGTGACATACCTATTAGGTCGTTTTGTATTGTATAGTTTAATATCGGTACTCACGGTAAGTATTTCTATTGTATTTAATGATTTAATTGTATTTATTGAATCATTGATTAGTGATGTCTTTGAGTCCAGCAGTAAGTGTAGAAATGAATCTAGCTAAACTGTTCAATGGACATACATACTTACAGGTCATAGTATATGGAATTATTAAGTAGGTACTATTCTACATATTTATGGTGCGTCTTGCTTATGCAGAATAAACATTTTCTTTTCTTACTTTCTTTCTTTCTTGTTATGTATAGGAAAACCCACATCATGGTCAAACAATATTGATTTATACAACCGAAAAGTATGTATGTAATTTAGGCAAGAACGGGAAATGAAAATGTATTTTAGTCTTTTTAATGTAAGAACACTGAATGCTATAAGGGCCGAAACCTGTGGCGTGGCTATATTTATAATCGGGTGGTACGCGGTGGGCCGTTGACGTCATCGCGAGGGTCGCGGGCGCCGAGGGCTCAGGGGGGAGGGGGGGGTGGTGGCGCGCCCTCCGATACGCACTTGCAAATTCGCACCTCCATGAATGGAGGAATTAAATTATCCTTAGCCGCGCGCCGAATTTACACGGACCTGACTTGGTACGCCGAATGCCTTTTTTAATATGTATTTTGTTCAGCTGGTTTACGATTTCGTGTGTTTATGACCGCAGTGACTCATTTTCAGCCGCCTGGGATGTGCTACGTGTGTGAGGGCGACAGACAAATGCTATAAACAGCTGTGAAAAGAGATCACTTTCAGACGGAGCTATCTTAAAGATTTATTATTACGAAGAACCACTAAGACTGAACTCCAATTAAGACTAATTTTCAAAGGTTAGTTTTTCTATTGTTGGAAGCACTTCACCTACAACATTCTAACCATTAGGTATGGACGTTTTAGACGGAGTAATTACCTGAAGACGAAGTGGTAGGATCGTGGAAACAATTTACTTTGATGAGCACCGTAACGACGCTGCCAAAAATAAACTGCTACATATTTATAAACTTGGCATCTAGATAGTTGTAATGTACAAGTTGAAATTTGTTTCTAATTGCTTTGTATAAACGTCAATAGTCTTAGGATCATTTCCTTGGGGAATAGTGTAGTGGTGGTACAATATTAAGTACCGGATTGGTTGCAGGGGGTCCAAAATTGACAGACTATTTTATGGATCCAACAATAATTTAACTAGTACCAGTGCTCTAGAGTTTTTTTCATTGACTAGTATCGTACTCAATATCGAACATAATAAGATTTATAACTAATTTCTTTTTAAACACAATCACATTATGTACCTCTTGCTCTTTTGAGTTGTTAATAATGAGCCATAACTTCAGTTTGTTACTTTTTAATTTCTTCTGATTTCTGTGAAATATCAAAGTATTTTTATACGCTGTTATTTGGTGGGAAAGTGGAGCATCAAGAGTGTCGTCGAGGGCGGCCGAGGCGACGGGCGGCGCGCACCTCCGACCGGCGAAGGTGCGCGCGGGCGCGCGGTGCGTGCGCTTCAGTAAATTGGTGTGTTCCGTGTCCCCACAATAATTCCACTTGATGTGGGTTTCAATTCAATTATACGTATCACGCAACACGCTGCTTAACCAAGCTACGGATAAGAAACTACGCAAATAAATACAAAACTTTTATACTGAAATAAAAATGATCGTAAAACTATATTTGGGCTAGAGCTTTCGTCAACTAAACCTAGCGTCGATGGTGAGAAGTCATTTCTTAGTTCATTATAATATATAATGAAATACGCACCCATAATATAATATTAACCTTAGAGGAGCAGTAACAAAGCCTCGTACGTGACTGGTGTTACGACGGCTATATTTTCTTGCCGCGCCGTAACAAAATAAGCTGAGATATGTGTACTGCTCAGTAAGCTTGTATTAAATCTGTGAAGTGATATAAGTAGTCACATCTTTTTATTCCTGTAAATTATTTGAGGTCATGTTCCGTCTATTACGCATATGATTCAACTTTCGACGCTTCGGGGATTTCATGTTTCCTTCTAAAAGTCTTCCATACAAAGGTCGAGAAGAATCGATGCGTCCCATGAGCTCCAACTATTGAGATTACATTTCAGATATGATCCCGATTTTTATTATTATGGATCATGTATTACTGTTTCAATCATACAAAAATATGGTTGTTATAAGTAATGTAATTTATTTCAAGTATTATCGTCGACAGTTAATCTGATTGTGTTACAATTTCATTAACTTAAGTGAAGCAGCATACACATTTCATATATATTAATTCGTTGGAAAACAGCTTTTATGTTCAGGATCTTATCAGCCAAAATTGCACTAAAAGCTGTGTGTTTAATTAAACTGTGATAAGTATCTGGCTTTATTGTTATGGTTGTTCTGAATTCATAGATTCATCTTGATATGTGGAATTCTATTGTATTTTATATTCAATAACTAAAATCTAACTATTTCCAAGAATGTAGACGCGTAATGGCTGAGAAGGGCAATAAGTAGCGACAGGTGTCATGTCAGACATTTATCACTGACGCTGGCGCTACGTGGAGGCAACAATCGTCACGTATCGAGATGATTGAAAAGCGATGAAGTGTCTTGCGTGTTTATTATTACTTGCGACATAAAGTTAATGTGTCATGCCTGACACATTCTAGTATGCTACATTATTTGTAGGGACCTATTACCTATAAAGCTAAGGTGTTTTTCAATTCCTAAATAGGCACCTACAGTCTACAGAACGTTAATATAAAATACCTTCTATAGAAATGAGGTTTTTTTTTGTGGGTATACTTCTATATGTAGGTCGCTACTGTTAGAACTATACCGCCTTTATCATTATTATGAATTATCATATCATAACATACCATCACGCCTGTATTCCTCGAAGGGTTAGACAGTGGTGTACCAATGACAGCCATAGTTCGCCGGTATGTATGAATTATCAATCTTGAAAGAATATGTTGGTTATTCTTTTGCAAAGCGTATGTATAACATCTGTGGCGAACACAATAAGTTGAGACATTGTGGATGTAAATGATATGACGAGCTTCGCCAGCAGCAGTGTCTTCATTGTGCTGCCAACCTACTTGGCAGACCTTTATTTTATGCTAAACTTTCAGAAAGTAAAGCCATTTCAGCAACTTTTGTATAAATATTTTTGAACTGACCAATGCTTGACGTAAATTTAAGTGTGTTTAAGACAAATTTAGCAGTAATAAGTATTAAGTTTCTTGCTAAAATATAGCAATTAAAAAGCAATATAATTGTGTTAAATTAACCAAAAATGTATAAACCAAAAATATTAAATTCCATAAGTAATATAATTTTGAAAAATATTGAATCTTTCTTCGCAGACTGACACTGACTACTGATGAGTGAAAGTAAAGATGACATAATGGTGGTGACAGACAATCCACAAATGAGTCATCGTGTTAGACATTATGCTACATGTGATTTTAATGAGCAGAGTCATTAGAAATTACAAACTCGTGTTTGCAGCCGACTGTACAACACAAAGGGTACTCGGATAAACTTCAAACGCTTTCAATTGCATCGTTATAATTATATAAAGCGTACGCGCAACAAAGAGGTAGGTATGTAAGATAAGTGTCGTAATTGCTGTTTATGTAATTGCATTAGGTAACATGACTCGGATTTGTCATCGAAATAGTAATTAAAACACATGTAACGCTACATAACATGGGAGTGAATTCGTCCGACATCTAAATAATATGTAAATAGAGATGTGAAGTGGCCGAGCCGTCGGCGCGCCGGCCGAGTGTACAACATTGTGCCGCTAACCTAATTGGCGGCGATTCTTCGGAAAATGTAAATTTTATGACGATCATGTTCCCTCCTCATTCCCTCCACATTCTGTTCAGTAAGGTCTCTATCTACACCGTAATTAATTGTTAAGTTTATGTCGACGAAGGTTGAATTTGCCTGGGATGGAGATCGTTATGCTTTTGTATGCTCAATATTGCTCGTAACATGCTGATAAACACACCGTATGTAGGTGACCGGTGTGATTGCGCGGACGAGGTATGATCTGGCTGAATGAAAGGTGGTTTTGTCTTTGTTCTCGTATATCATCTGTGTCGATCGGACGGGTTGAATGATTGAAGGTGTGAGGGGTAAGATAGTTTGGGTGGCCGGGAGTGGGCGGCGGGTCAGGCTGTCGCTTTGTTTGCGTCGGCTCAAACCTCAAAACACCGACACTCCGCCGCCGCCGCTATTCACTGACTGTTTCAATGGATTTTCTTGCGTTGTTGATCTTAGGTTCTGCCAATTATTATGGGAACCTATGCAGCTTTCATCTTAGCTATAATGCTTTACTAAACTAAATAGTTTGTATCTAGTTAATTATAACGCTGGCGTAATGGCAGCTTTCTAAACGAATTGTAATTGTAACTCTAACATATAGGAGTAGGTAGGAACCTCAACCTACATACTTTATATTTATATAAATATAAATACAAAGTTAGAAGAGTATACGAAAACATATACCTACATGAGGTACATTCCCAAACGTGTACAGCTAAAACTAATTTCCGTTGGAAAACCTTTGAGCGAAGATTTATATATTTAGCGGGACGACGACGTTTGCGGATGTTTAAGATGTTTACTTACTATCAGGGTTGGAAAATGTTTTTGTACGATAGAAGATGATACGAACGATAAGCGAAATAGCCTGAGGTGACACGGGTTTTTATGTAATAGTAATAATACCAGCCTATATTTGTCCCTTTGCAGGGCAAAGCCTTCTTCTCGTACAGAGAAAGCACGAGTATTGATCACCGCGCTTACGCAAAGCGGGTTGACGATTTCAGACTTAGATCCTATAGTATCCTACTTCCTACTAATAGGTATTATAAATGTGAAAGTTTGTGAGGATGCATGAATGAACGGCTGATTTTTTTTTACTCTTTTACGTTTAAACGCCTGAACGGATCTGGATGCAATTTGGCAAAGAGATAGATTGTAGTGTGGAGTAACACTTAGGATACTTTTTATCCCGAAAAAATGTACGGGTAATGTACGGTACGTGGAATAATATATAAAATATAACGCGGATAGAGCCGCGGGCAAGTAAGTCAAGGTCTTCTCACGACGTTTTCCTTCACCGATGTCAGTGGATTTAAAGATAAATTTAAAAAGTACATATGAAAAAAAAATCACATCGGTACTTGCCTGGTATAGAAACCTCAATCTTGGCATACCTTAGGCAAACATCCTAAGCATTGGGCCATCACGACACACTAGAGAATTATGGGTTGAATTTTATCAATTATTAGAAGACCTGGACTACTACATGACACATACCATACATGGCGTGATGTTTTGTTACGTTACGTGTGTCTTTCTAATTTTAATTTATCGCAAATACTACATTAAGTACAGAAGTAGATTTCAATCAATTTGTAGCTGTCAAACTATCGATAGAGTGTTAAGTGGACGCCAGCACCAAAAAAGAATCACTGGCGCAGTCGTGTTTCGACACGTTGAACCTATCTTTTTTCATCCACCATTGTTAGAAATTGACGGGCGAAATGTGTGCCTTTTATGTTTTGTTCAGCTAACACAGAGGTGACAGCCCTAGGTGAGCGGGATAGGGATGTGCAATATGTTTTGTTTGCGCACGGATCCACTACCACAAATCAAGTTGGAATGTCCCGGATTAAACGGTTACAGATTGCACTTTGTTGACTTTGTGCACACGAGAGTATTTTGTAACACAGTTACACAAATATATTGACCTGAAGTTGTACTCAACTGTTTCTATGTTTAATAGCAAAACCCTGATATTGGTTTCCCTAACACACGTCTTCATATACTGCCGTGCTAGCATAAGCGAGTTAGCGGTTAACTTTGTAGCCACCCCATCAACCTACCTTCAAAATTGAATAATAGTATCTCCAAATCCTTGGCTTTCTAGTGTAACAAGTGCATCTAATATATTGACCGTCACCTTTAGTTTTCCAATGGGGGTCAACGAGAGCGTGCACCTCTAGAATAACTGATTGCGCTGGCTTTTAAGTAATTGTAGTACATTAACTAATTTGGCTTTCCAAAAATATAGCTACGTTTAGACAAATTGAATCATTAGTGTAGTTAAATGTATGATACCCGCATGAAGGTATTAAAGTTTTGAAGCAAGCTGGGTTGTGAATCTATTCCGTGGCTATTTAGTATTATAATCGAGCACTGTTGGCACTCACATGCACATTGTGAGCTGCGCTTTGCATGTCAATGATCCCGGTGCGTTAGAGCACCGAGGTTGCGCGAGCGTTGCGAAACGCGTTGTCACAGATTTTTATTAGCTTCACGCTTTTATACGTTCTATTCCACGTAACAATTAGTATACAATTGCTATAGCTGGTTATCTAACAAATCATTGTTAGAGTATCAATCTTACGGAAGTAAGCAGTATTAAATGTATAGGTTCTGCTTATCGGTATCTGCTTTGACTGAGATTTTAGATGTCGTTTATTATCATTTGATTGCTATTAACTGGTACAATGACATAGACATGTGCAGCCTGCCATCCTAATCTACGCTACACAAAGTTGATAACTTACTGACAGAAGTACAAAACCAAGCTTTGCTAACAAGCAATGGGGAGCTGCATAATAGGTAACAAGTGAACAGATCACATTGGAAAGACCACCCTGTACTTCATATCTAAAAAACCGGCCAAGTGCGAGTCGGACTCGCGCACGAAGGGTTCCGTAAAATTATCTATAAAAACGGCAAAAATTACGTTTGTTTTATGGGAGACCCCTTAAATATTTATTTTATTCTGGTTTTTAGTTCTTACTTGTTGATAGAGCGGCACCAGAAATACATCATCTGTGAAAATTTCAACTGTCTTACTATCACGGTTCATGAGATACAGCCTGGTGACAGACGGACAGACAGCGGAAAAACAGCGAAGTCTTAATAATAGGATCCCTTTTTATCCTTTGGGTACGGAACCCTAAAAAGTAGCCAGGCTGAACTGGGATTGGTTGCGCGAATGCACTTTGATAAATGGTCAAGAACTGTCACTCACTGATCGCCTGACGGTCCATCGAGGTCGATCGCGGCGAAGGTAGGTAGTATGAACATCTAAGCATGTTGCCTTTTATTCAGGCAAACGTGGCCAGAGGTCACCCTAGATAGAGAGGTTGAAGAGATAAAGAAGAGATTGTTGTCCTACAGTGGAACACAAAATCGCCAGCAAAAAAAGCTGTTACAATTAATATATAACAAAAAACTGTTATTTGTCAAACTAACACAAAATCACAGATAAGTAATTTCTCTTAGGCTGTAGGTATACAAACTCACACAAAAGAGCTACGTATTTATTCAGTAATTAATGTTACATTAATGAGAGATCTTTATTTGTTTCAACAACACGTAATTGTTAATGAGAAATTATGTTTTCTTAGAATGTTTGTCTACAAACACCATACTTCGCTAGTCATTTAAAGTCATTTAATTTTCAATGAATGGTTAAAAATAATTTTAATTACGTATCTTTGCTTGAAAAACCTCACAAGGAGGCACAAAAAGCCATTTCGTTGATTTTATTACCTCCAGCCTAGTGCACGCCCGCCCTTGGACAGTAGAGGATAAAAATGTCCAAATAGATAATAAAATTTATGGTTTATGTGGGTTGAAAACACAAAAAATGCATTTTCTTTTGTTACTTTTAGACGCTTCTGTATGAAAATGTTCGACTTAATATTTTCATAGTATAGTTTCTCTTGAGTTATTTAAAACTTAGTTGAACTTAAAGTTCATTTTAGGTGTTATATGTTAAAGTATTTTACTTAAGACTTTAGGTGGCTTTAATTATTATTCGTTTTAGTTCTATTTTTAACTTAGTAATTTCACTTTGTAGCGCTTGACTTGAGTTTAAAATAGTGTTCCTTTTTTAAATTGTAAGTGATTTTGACGTCACTTCAATAGATTCCTACGTTCAAGGTTAAGAAGTGAATGCGTTGTAACTTTTAGATTGTGCTTACTCTTATTTATACAACCGAACATAAATCGAGTTAAATAATCCATAAACATTTTACAAATTGCCAATTTTATACTTACATAGATAGAACAAATAGTTTTATTAGAGCGTGACCTTAGTGTATATTAAATTACTTCAAGATCAAAATACGAAATACAGCTAAAAGAAAGCGGCTTTTATTCATAATTAACAAGGTCCTAAATGGATTTAGAAATCAGTTGGCTTAATGAAAGAATCATATTTTATAATGGCACGACGACTTTCTTCTGATTACAGTTTTAAAGAAATTACGAAATAATAGAAAGATAAGACGCAATTACGTAGATCCTAGCCGAAATAAAATATTGTGTAATGCCTAGTTGGCTTTCTGAACAAGGACGGGACGCGTGTCCTGCGGGCTGTGACCTCCTGTCCGATGTTCTTCGTAAAATTATGTTCCAGTAAATATTTTTAGAAAATTCGTTTCTGATTTCTGATTTCAGATAGTCGATGGATAGGAATCCGATATCTAGTGCAAGGGTACTGACAGTAGATTTTCAATATAAATAATGTTATTATTATTTTTTATTTAAAATCTAATTAGTTATGTTAATATTTTTTTATGTATTTATCGACGCGACGGTCAATTAATAAGAATTAGCAAGTCTAAACTTTTAAGGGAATTATAATTTTCTTTACATTAACAGAAGCTTAAAAATTAATATAAACACAAATTAAAATAACAATTTGTTAGCATACATTGACTCTATTGTACTTTATAGTAGTTCGTGCACGGAATATTAATATATGATACGGAGTTAATATTAGGTTAAATCGATTAAATTATGAGGTTTATTTCCGGCGTGACCGCTCAGGCGGGCGGTTCACCAACTTTGTAGTGTTCGTCAAACATGGCGTCGTTACTATCTAATAACTTTGTTGCTCCGGTGTTCACGGCAACATTATACAGTGGAACCACTTCGGCACCCTCATAAAGCCTAATTTTCAGGATCACTACGTCGATTACGTAACGGTGCGTATCGCTTGAATTAGTTTAATAGTTATGCTTGGAGATAGACCCACGACGATACGTTGTCAGCATACAGGCATATCGTCGCCGCCCGTCGTGTTAACTTTCTGTACAGAAGCCAGAAATGAGAGAGGTTTACATTCTGTACAGAATGTTGGTTAATTCACATTCATAGTAATGTTTAAGTAATATTGGGCACTTGGCAAATACTTACAAAAATATTAAATTACAGTCTACTCAATTTATTAATCAGTTTTTAATAACTTTAAATCATAGTCTTTAAATAGGTAATTTACTACAGAAACGTGAAGAAAATGCTATAGCTACTTGCTACACTATGAAAGTGTAATGCCCAATTCACGTTCCAGACATTGACTAACCTTTACATTTTTTGCTTATAAAGACAAGTTGGCCCTCAGGCTCTATATCTTCATCCATCTCATATAAAATCGAGTCTGACTTACAACCGAGTTATCATCCTAAAAGGACCTTATTTTTGGTTGAACCGATACACTTAAATCTAAGTACGTATACGTGAAATTAATAACACCCACCTCTCCAAAGGTAAAGTAAATCTAAACAGAATTTAATTTAATTTAATTGAAACATCTTTTAATCAAGGTGTTTTGAAGTAAAGTGGGCAATGCGCTAGGGACCTTTGTTGTTTCATTCTAACAGTTTTTCTATATGAATAAATCTTGGATTCGACCCACGCATGTACATATACAGGTATCTATTCCAGTCCTTTGGGACGCACGGACAATTCTCCTAATTATAACCTATATTCCCTGCACATGTGTTGTCACGCGATGTTTCATTGTCAAGTGATGGCTTGAACTTTCACTGGAAATTAATGTAGCTTATTTTGAATAACACTTAATAAATTGACATTTCGTAGTACAACCTCGGACCATAGTCTGGTGGAAAAGCTTTACAAGGTTGTCATCGTTATTCACGTGCATAAGTATAATTCTTTACGCCGATTTCAGAAAGGTGGCTGTATCTATTCTGCTATTATACTGGATGATGATAAGTATGATGCCTTATTCGAGTATTGTAAATTAAGTAGAATGAACTAGATACGGTAAAAAGAATATATAAGTTTTAACTGAATAACTAAAATAAATCGCTCAGAAACCGGATACCTACATCAATGTACTACTTTATACTATATTTTTTATAGCAGCCTGTTCATGTAAGAGATTGAATATCAGTAAAGGATAGAGTCCTTGAAATGTGGTGTCTCTAAAGCCTTTGTGGAATCCCGCTCAAGGTCGCAGTAAGAATAGCTGCGTAAAGCTTAGGTTGGCTGCCTTTGGCTAAGCCGCCTCCTCTCTGGGAATCTTGTAAAAGTTGTAGTTAAATTGAATTACTATTTCCACGAACAGTGAAGGTATTCCTACCTACATACACTGTGTGGATTTACTATGAAGCACTTTTGGGTTTCTATTTTGAGAGCAATGGAGGAATGGCACTTTCGTCAAGCTTGTGGCAGAGAATGACGTTAGTACCCGCAGAGTTTATTACAATTATACTATGTACCTAGTCACTTACTTATACTAAATGCACAACTAGCTGTTTACTTTGATACTTATTTATGTTCTTACTTAGAACAGATTACATTATATTTTATTACTTGGACAATGTTACCCATTACCAACTTGAGCGAAGTAGGTAGTATGGTAATAGGTAATGACCACAGAATAATGAAATGTTTCTCAGAAACAACTCAACATTTCACTGTCGCCTTTAGGTATAGGTATGCGCTGGAGACAATATGTTTTATAAAACTCAAATATATGAGATCGTAAAGTTCCATGTTCATTAAAAATATAGAAATATTAATATTATCCTCTATTACTTACATGTATTTTTATAAAAAGAAATATTAGAATCTACCTACGGGTACAGTATCTTAAGAAAATTGTGGTACATTAATAAACGAAAAAAAAAACTATTTTTACAAATTACTAAACCGAAACTAATGTCTTTTGACACGCACTTCATATGTGTTTGTGTGGGTACATTATTTAGTTAGTGCCGTGTTTTACGGTTAAGAATTAGCAACGAGCATGTCACCTCAACCTAAATAAAAAAACGTAATAATCGTGATTGCTGTAATTTTCCTAATATTCCGAGTTTGGAACTAACTTTCCGAGAGACTATTTGATTTCTTTTTTCCGTGACTTGCTGACGTATCATCCGGGATCAAATCGTAACGAATATATCTCCAGCATTCGGAAAATTCGTTCCCTTTTAGATGAATCAGCAAATAAATCTGAACATGATATGTGATATACTTGTACAAATAGGTACATGAGACCAGCTTTGTAAAAACATCTCCCCGTAGTAAATACGGTGGGTATTTATATACGCAATGTTTTACTTATTTGTCTTTTTGTTGTGAATGGAAAGGTCGCGACCAAATTGAGGTTAAGTTAGAATTGAAAGGTAGAAAAGTATTCATTTTCTAAATAAGTACACCGGGCTTTTAGTGGGAGTGCTCTTTCTCTAAAATAATGAAATTGAAACTTGAATAAATCAAATGATGAAATTCAGTTTCCCACGTAAAAATTGATTTAATTTTCCTTTGATTATGGTTACAGTGAAGGTATTTTCGTTTTGTCATTCTTATTATAACTTTTAAATAGATTGAGTTTACACTTACTTATTTTTTTGATTTGCTTTTATCTACTAAACCGCTTTTTGCATTAGTTAAAATAAAAAGTTCTGATTAAAGTTAAAACTTTGTGTAGAAAAAAAGAAAATCCTATTTCCATCTTTTTAGAATTGACGAATTTGTTGCTGAACAAAGTTTTGATTTTTTAAATAAACATTCCGTTAATTCGGCAAGGCCTGCATGGGCGACGTCTTATATTACAAAAGTCGTTGGAGAAAAGATTAGTAAGATTAATATTCATCTTTTGATAGACTTTGTCTGGCGGCTTAGTGTATACAAGGTGTTGATTTCGATCCTTGCCAAATTTTAGGAGGTTGTCATAAAAAAATAGAAGTAATCAAATATAATTACGATACCTGGCCAATATTTAATAAATGCTTGTTTTTTTAGTTGCAACTATCATATAACGGTATTCCAGAATACTCTCCTCTCGCAAAATTCAGAATCGCCCAGTTGCGTATGCGGTAGGCAGAGTTGTCGCGCGGCTACATCAATGTGTACATAGCGCCTAAACCCTCTGGCGAGATGGCTACCTCGAATTTGAAAATCACGTAAAAATAAAAGATTTCAAAAACAATTTATTTTATTATTGATTCGTGTTAAGAATCACGAGCATAGTAAACTCCTTGAATTTGACCAGGATGAAAATCAACGCCTTGTATATAGGTTCATGTATACCCTAATTCATATAGCTTTAAAGGCACGTGGGCTTTTAAGGCATCTTGTCAAGTTTATTAGAATGGCATAAAGCTCACTGAAGATGTGCTAAGGCTTTCTGTTCAAGGAGGTGTTAGAACTTAGTAGATTAACTTGCACACCTATGGCTGCCTGTGAGCTCAGTGACATTTGCAGAATCTCTTGGGTGACTCGGTAACCTCGCGCCAGTTCCCTAAGGTTGAATTAATTTAGGAAACTTTATGGGTGATACAACTATTCTTGTGACGTGCCAATCTTGGAACGTGTGGTTTGAACAACATTTCGAGAATGTTTTAAGTTTGATAACATAGCGAAGTATTTCAATTGTAAATTGCACATTACTTAGGTACTTGTTTGGAATAAAGATGAGGCTCTAATAATGTGGCTATCATTCGAATAAATGGCCAGAGTGATCTACGAAAAATACTTATTCTCACTGTACATACGAGTATATATTATGTATAGTAGTATATGTATATATGTTTATAATATTATAAAGAGGTAAGATGTGTTTGTTTGTTTTTAACGAATAGGCTCCGGAACTATTGGACCGATTTAAACCATTTTTTCTCTAATAAATAGCTACGCGCTCACGCTACGACTCCCAGGAACGGAGCAGTAACCAAAGACATAACTTATGACGGGTGAAATAAGCACTCGTTTATAAAATGTAGCCGTGAATGATACAAGTCGTTGACTCAAGTAGGTACACATAAAGACCTCTGCTAACTACTCCGTTCCATACCATGACCAAAACCATATCGGAGCATGCAAAAAATATTCAATGTATTAATTTTTATGAAACAGCGTCCTCTACACCAACTAACACCATCGCGTACTATTACTGAACCGACCAAACCAGGTTTTATCCAGTTGCGAACGTCCCTTTGTGTCTATTGGCCTAGTTCTGTTCTGTCTACTGCTTGATATGGATAGAAGTGGAAATTATGTGTTTTCTTATTCCTCCGACGTTCGCATCTGATGAATTCGTTGCAAGTTCCGAGAAAGTTGGTTTTATTAAAGGATAAAATAATTGAATCTAGGTGCGACTTCGAAAACTTAGTTTTGTGTGGAGAAGATGTGGCAAGAAACTATATATCTAAACCCAGTTTGGTTACATTCTATAGAGTACCCAATACTATTTTGGTGGACCTGTTAATCGAAGCCAGAAACCTACGTGCTTGCAACCATGTGATAAAAACGAACCAGGCTATAAGGGAACAACAGGTAGAACAACAACGGTACGCGTATGAAACGGGGATGATCTGGTTGCTGAACGCTTTGTAAACGGAATTACGGTGTCCATAAGTTCTAGTAACGTCTGTCGTGTTTATTTCACGTGTGATACGCTCATAGCACAATTGCGTTATGGAACGGTATAATGGTTAAAGAGCTTTAACATGTAAATATGCTGTGCATGTTAAGCATGGCTGAAACATGATTAGAATGAAGTCATACAGTCAGCAATCTTATGTTATTTAATTGTCAATGATGAAGAACTGTATCCTACTCTATAAACGATGGATGGATGGATGAATGTTTGAAACACTTTTACGCTTAAACGGCTGAAAGGCGTTAGATATCCATGTAGCTCATCACATATGATATTGTTTTATCCCGTTTTGTGACCCCCTTAAGATAATTTAGGACACTGGCTATTTTTCAAAATCTATGAAGTCTTACTACTTTTATAAATGCGAAAGTTTGGATGGATTGATGTTTCGTACCTACTCAATCATGCCAGAACGGCTGAACGGATCTGGGTAAAACTTAGCACAGTGATATTATAGCAGTTTGGAATAGTACAAAGGCTAAATATTACTTTAGCCGGAAAAATGAACGGTTCCCGCGAGGAAATACTGCAACGTTGATGCAGACGAAGTCGTGGGCCGAAGCTATTAAGTATTTTATGTATATTTAATAAATCTATTATCCAAGAATTTGAAATATATGCACCCACCTATGACCGTAAGTAAGTAATAACTTTTGTTTAGACATTATGCTGGTAAGACATTTGTCTTAGGAAATGATTTTGATACTTTCCTTAGATTAAAATAAAAGTGATGACTTTTTGCAAGGGTCACAAAGTTATTTAACTTTGCCTAATTAACATGAACTTTAAGAAAATGATTTATTATTCTAATTAAACCTTCTTTACTATTATCAAACCTTTTTCTCCAAATAATAAATAATAATCAGCGTCTTTGTGAACATTTAATTTTATTTAAATCTCATTCAACTTTGCTAAGGATTTATGTGAAACAAAATAACGTAGGCTCAAGATTTGCTGAAAATACTCTTTGTCTTCATTTCAATTTTATAAAAGTACTGAATCATTGAACATCTTTTATGTCTGGAAATGTGGAAAGAGACGAAAGAAAACCTTTGCCCATCAGTGGGCTCATGTGACTCATATTGCTTAGTGTCATATGCGAAGACTTATGGTTAATATTATAAAAGTTAAAAATAGGGGGTTGATTCAAAGGCAGTACTTCTGGAGAAGGCCCGTATTGTTGGGAGATTTCTCCGTCTGGAGCCCTGACCCCGATAACGGTAGCTTGGGCCCTTCCCCCGATATCGGTGGGCTATCATTTCTTATATATATAATAAAATGTATAATTGTATATGCAAAGAATCAAAAAGAATGATATTGTTATTCTATCGTTTCAAAATGTATGATCTAAACTCAGGTACAAAATTCCGTTACACAGATGTAAAATAAAAAATAATATATATCGACTTATCTATTTAGAAATCTCGCTGTTTATTATTCAAAGGTTGCATAAATTTAGAACAGAGACAGTTGACTTTTGGTCCCACAAATCTCAATTAATGAGTATTTCAATTTGAGGTGTAGTAGCTTCACTAAATGAATTTATTCTGGCCGTCTCCTAAGTACAGCAACCCATTAAGGCAGTTATAGGCACAACGGGACGAATGCCGCGGTAGCTAACCGAGTACTCTCTAGTACTCTCACTTTTGGCCACTTGGGACGAGTTTGCTACAGAAACTTTATTAGACGCCGCGCTCACTAACCCACGACAACTAGTTGGCGGGTGCGCAAACAACCTCTCCACGGCGTATAGCTTTTCAATTAATTTAACACGACTATTGAAGCTATTCTAATAAAGACGGCAAACGAATCAAAATTGATTACAATCTTAACATTTCAGCAAGTGTTGTGTGTTGCCGAAACTCCCGCGTGTTCCATACATACGTGATTTGCATCTCATTTTAACAATCCGATACTTCTAAGAAGTAACCCCACATTGAAGATAATAAACCCTTAAAATTCGGTGACACAGCTTATTTCGGCTTTGTCTACCGCAATAGTAGTATTCGCATTATAATGGTAATTCAAAGTTTGTGTTACATTCTATTGTATTAGTTTATTATTTCTGCAAATCATATGCGGCATGAAAATTATAATGAAAAGGGACACTGGGTACAGTTCAAGCGCTTCATTTTATTTTTAGATACAATTTTTTTTATAATTCAGTTTCGAGCAATTTGGGAAATCAGTAACACAATATACGTATCTTAAACATTAGATACCTATCTTGGAATTATTCTGCATGTTGACAGGTAAAAAATAGTTTTGTTATTTTCGAAAGAATTGATTAATACCTAATTCGTGAAAAAAGAGATATAAAGCGAAACCAAAAGACATGTTCTTCCCATTATTGCGATCATGGTTTTGTTCTGGATACTTGGGAACAATCTGGTTACAGAAATATTGAAGGTCAAAGATCCCATTTTCTGTAGAAATTGGATCTTAGTAGCACTCTACTACCAACTAGTTTAATTACTATTAACTACCATAAAGGCACGATGCAGGATTTTGATCAATGTGTTTTCCTATCGGTACTGTTACCATTGTTTTAGGTAATGAAGTTAGCAAAGTATACTAAGTTTAGGTTTTTTTTTTCGGATGATAAATCTTCAAATGACTTCTGCCGCCCTTAGTGTTAGACTTTTACTGTTTAAAACCCATCCATGTTCCTTCTTGTGCCCTTTGCGTGCCAGGGCCGCGGTGTCTCTTTCGATAAACCCGCAGCCCCGGATTAAAGGTATACTAACAGACAAAGAGAAGAGTAGATTGCATTAAAAAAAATGTTTACAACCACTTTCAAGTTCTGAATTACGCTAATATCGATTAGCAATAGGTACCTAACGTTACGTTCTTTAGGGATTTGACCATTTGCATGTCTAAAATAGTGTAAACTTTTAAAAAATATTTACTTGCAGAATAAAGTTGTTGATCAAAAGTTCAAAACTAAGTTAAATTAAGTTGATATTTTTTCTGCATAAAAAACTCATTATAATAAAATGTTGCTAAAATTCATCACATTTTTATATTCTTTGTAGAACTTTTACTTGACAGATTGCACGCTAGGCTTTCAGTCCAAATCTCAAAAATAAACCTAATTATGTTTCTATTTTCCTTTTACCCCCTTAAATAAAATTAAACTATTTTAGCAAGACCATCACTTAATACATTTTTAAAGAACTGACAATGACTGACAGGCAGGCTGATTCCACAGATGTTTAATAATTTGAAGTGAGCACTAAAATGTATAAAGCCTTACAGACTTAAAAGTCAACTTCAAACATTTAGCAAAAAATAAAACCTTTCGAAAACGTTCTACATACGAAACAAACCCGTCCTCACTTGATAGAAAAAACAAACACGGGTAGCAGATGTAAATTTGCATTTGGACGAAACGGAAAACATCCTTGGGAATTCGCTGTTGTGTTAAATTAGATAAACGGTGACTGCATGGTTGAAGACAATCTAACAATTTGAAACAAACCCTTAATTTAGAACACAGTTTCTCATATTCCATTTTTGGAACGATGCCAAGTATTTCGTTTTAAGGTATTCATTCAAGTTTAAAGTTATTTTTTAAGTAATGGTTCTACGAATGTTACTGAGACGACCTGGAGTTTCCTCTCTCGAACGAAGTTACCGTGCCCTGGGGAATAAGGTGCCATCAAGATTTTAATGGAATGTAATCATCTAAACTTGGAAAAGAAATATATTACTTTTTATAACTTTCACAAAATAAATTAAAGCATTTTTAGGAATTACTTTGTGTATAAAAAGACCTAATAATAAAATTGCTCACTCCGATCTTCATTCATAAAACATACAAATAAAGTAACTAGTTAAACTTAAAAGCTTATTAAATCAAATAAACCGGATTTGTGTCGAACATAGATTTTGGAGTATGTAAGGATCGTAGCAGGTGGCGTTCTGTGACTTCTGCCTACCCCCATGGGAGAAAGGCGTGAGGGTGAATGTATGTATAGATTTTGGCGTGTGTAACACTTTCTCAGTCTTTATAACTTCTTGGAAATTTAAGTAAAGAAAATCTGCGAAAAGCTTGTTACTGGCTACGTAGCCTACCTATATAAAGGTCGGAAAAGGCCATTGACCTTTTTCTTTAAAATGAAGAGCCGCAGGACTACTTGCGCACGATGTACTAATTACGCCGCGATTGTTTCTTTATTTTCTAATAAGTTAATTTTGTATTCGCAAACCCACCGTCATTATATTATACAGAACAAAATTCTCAACTGTATTTCATTTGGATACAATCTTGTTTGCCTTTCATTGAAGAATACAGACGGGAAGATAAATTAATCGCGAAAAGTTTAAATTTACTTTCATTACGGTCGAGTTAAATCAAACTTCCAAGTTTAGGCTTCATCCTTAATTTAGATATCATTTCAACAAATTAATGCACTGACTCAAAGTTTAAAACGTGTTCTTTCTAATTAAGTCGATAAGTTTTACCAATGCTACGTTGAACAAACGTTAAAAGAAGAAGCGAAAACATATGTAGTTAAGGCGTATAACTCGTCGCCTTATGCCCGCGACTTCATCCGCATGAGTGTCCATTACCGCGGTCGCAGATTATACTTGCACTGGCAAGTGTAATACTTGCAATGGTCAGTTTTACTGAAAACTGACTACTAAGTCGGATTTTGTTAACAATTTCATAGGTTACCCTTTTGCGCGGACCCCTAATTGTTTTACTAAAATAAAAGTCTAAGTTACTTCTTATAACATCGGCTATCTGCCAGTAAAAGACCCAGCAAAATCAGTGCAGCCGTTATGGAGGACAGACAAAAGACAGAAAAAAAATATGTACTTTTGGTTAATATTTAGTTGTGGTAGCACTATAAAAATTAACTTAAATTTTTTATTAATTGTATAGATGTAAATACCAAAAACAACAATCAATGCAAACACTGATTAACTTGAACTGGTATATCAAACAATTGCAGTTATTATTGGAGATTTTTAAAGGTTAGGCAAGTATGGGGAATCTTCTCCTAGTCTCAATAATAAGCCACGTAACGACTAAGAGCCTAATGGAGTAACCGTATTTTCTTTCATTTAAAAACCTTTAGCTTTATTTAAAGACTTTTCTTCTAGCCCCCGATTTAATAGTTTCAACAATATCTAAGAAACAGTAAACTACTTAATGGTGCACTTGATTATTATATTAAGAACATAATTTATCTCAACGTGGATAAAACCGTTGGCAGCCAACTTACTTTCCCGTGACGTCTTAATAACAAGCTCACCTTCAGATTCTCTGAAGTTTCTTTATACATTAAAATATGTAATCTAATTTAATTTAAACGTAATTTGATAACATTTTATGTAGGTGTAATATAACTCAAGTTGTAAAGGCGTTTGTATATATTATTATAATAAATGAAAAACGTGGCCCGAAGTACCAAGGCTACCCTTAATAGGTTGAAAACATATCTGTATAATAACAACGCCGGACAATGTAACGGTAGTGTAAAGGAGTATATTCGGTGCTGTGGTTGACCGACCCTTCGCCCATTCACTGTGTTACTTAACATGAATGAAACAGTAACGAACCTTATTTTTAATTTCAGCAGCTTATGTATACGTAGCAACGGAAATGTGACGTCATACATACACGTCCTATAAATAGAATATGCTGTGCTTATCTCAAAAGTTCACAGAGTTACACAATATAGCTTTATATGTGTTCTCCTTATTATAGCTGCCGAGTCGTACCTTAAAAAGTCATTAAAATGATATCCCTATTATAATCCCGATGGTCTATGAAATTTTTGGCAGGTATTCCCGTAGTAGGTACTTATTGCTTACAGGACATAATATGTTTATAATTTTTTATAACGTAAATTATTATTTCTTTCGTATAGAATGTTAAACGAACCGGTCCTTACTTTTCATTCTTAAAATGAATATCTACTTTACCCAAAAAAGGGAATTTTATAAAACTCAGCTAAAAGATCCATTAAAACCTATTATTGCTAAACGAACTTAATTAACCAAATATTATACAATTAAAAGAAAAATGAAAATCCATTTTTATTTTACTGTTAACCTTACGTTGGCCTACGTCATAAAAATTCGTTGTACCAATATCAAACGCGACCTCGAATGGAAATAGTAAAGGACTTGAATGAAAGTAAAACAATATTCAATGAACCGGAAAATGTCTGTGATCGAAAAATTCTGTAACCAAATATCATGTTTGATAGTTTCGTAGAGCTTTACTTATCTATCTGCCTAGCCTTTTCCCAACTATGTTGGGGTCGGCTTCCAGTCGAACCGGATGCAGCTGAATATCAGTATTTTACATGGAGCGACTGCCTATCAGACCTCCACAACCCAGTAATGGGTAATACGATACTCTTGGTAAGACTGGTTGTCAGACTTTCTGGCTTCTGACTAACAGTAACGACTGTCAAAGATCTACAAATGACAGCCGGGACCAACGGCTTTACGTGCTTTCCGAGGCACGGAGGAAACTCGCTATGGTAAATGGTCACCCATCCACAGACCAACCTCGGCAAGCGTGGCTTAACCCGGAAGATCGGTCTATGCGGCTGTAATTATTAAGCCACGAGCTCCTCCTTTTTCCACGAGCTCTTTCGTAGAGCTTTACTTGTAAACTGAAAATCATAGCTTGAGGTTTGATCAGCTTTCAGAAAACGGTTGTACGTATGATACGCCTTTTCATTTTCCTGCTATCTCGACATGTGACAGCAAAGGTGTGTAGGTAGCGTTGTTATTTTGTGTCGAGATGCTACCCATTGTGTGTATGGTCATTTTTGAAAACGTCTCACGCACATCTTGTGCAGTAATAAAACATTCCAGATGATCTTTCACTCTACAATTTATACTCTTTTCCGCAAATGAATCTTTCACTGTTGGCAAAAGTACCTTTTTTAAGGATGGGATATCATCAAATGGCTTCGTCCGCCGTGGGCGGAGCGGAAGGAAGTGTCAGAGTCTTACTGTCTGAAATCCATCCGTGTTCCTCCTAATGCCCTTTGAGTGTCAGGGTCGCGGTAACTCTTCCGAACAATTGGTGGTAAAACCACCTAACAAAGCCTCATGTAGGTGGTTTCCCCAACAATGCAAGAATCAATTCAATTGCATTCATATTGTACAACTCTCATTTCGGTCCCTTGATGTCGATATCGATCTAACCGAAAAACTAACCACAAAATTGTGTTTGATTCAATTTTCTCCAAAACGAAATACAAATCAATTTTTAGGGTTCTGTTGTTATTCGTATATTCTCTACACCTGGGACTATGAGCAGAGTTTTATTACGGCTATATATTTGTTTTCTTCCAACAAATAAAGACTTTATGGAACCATATTCATTCATATTTGCTCAGAAGAGACGTAGCGATCGAAAAATATCATATTTTTCCTTTGGTGTCCGCAGAAATATGGTATACAGCACAGTCAGTGCTATCAAAGGTTCAAAAGTTTCATTTTGATAGAGATTAATGTTCTTCAATGTGACCTTAGACAACCGACGTCAGTTCTTGCTTCAAAGCTGTTTAGGTACGCATTTTTATTCCATTTTCTACCCCATAGGCGCTTACCTATGAAGTATCTGCTGTCCTATCCACTGCAATATTTTGTTTCCTGTAAATCCTGAGGAATAGGTGCAGATACTACTACTTGCCAATTTAAATTTAAATTCAACTAAAACTCGGCCAGTGGATCTTCAGTCATTACCTTAACAGATTTGAAATGTTCTTGAAATAAAGTTCTGCCCAGAATACATCGACATCACGCAAGAGGTCGTTATCTTTGAAGGTTCGATTAAGTAAATGACTTCATACGAGGCTTTTTTAAAGAATAGAACAGCAAACAGTGATATGTAAAACTTAAATAGACGCTGCCGCTACAATTTCTTCAATTACTAAGTTTTTCTGTAACTTGTTTGAATTTTAACCGTCAAGAAGTTAATGTTATGTTGGGGTAGCTTAATGCCAATTTATTAAGTTATTTTTATTATGTAAATATTAGTTGAACTTATACTAAACTTAAGCAATGAAGCATTTGTTTTTAAAAACGGCCAGTATTCATGTGAGCGTTTTAAAGAAGCGGCTGAAACTTACTTGTTGTGAGTGCGATCCTTGCGTGCGTCCTCGTCGGGGGTAACAATTAGTAGCACATAGTATAACAAGGGCACGGTGCTCAAGTTTGTTGTACCGGCGCTCGGCGCGGCGCGGCGCGGTGCGGTCGGCGGGCGCTCGGGAGGGAGCAGGCGCGGACGTGCGACGGGCGCGGCGGCGGGCAGCTACTGGAGGCGGCGCGCCGGCGGCAGCCCGCGCAGCCCGCCCGCCCACGGCGACGGCCAAACGTCACGCCATTTACCCCACAATCTTTACATCACATAATATCACACCAAATATTTTTTCACATAAAATCACAAATTGGAATATTTAATTTATTTTCTAACGGATTTTGATCAATGCGTGACATATTTTCAACTTGAAGAACACGGCACAGCGCCGCACATTTATACTCGTCCATCGAAGTGTCAAAGGTTGATGTTTACACAACATGTTCTATTTATATCAGTTTTGTCAATAAGCTGATTGTGTTCTGTTTATATTGGTAAAGGGTTGGGTGGACATTTTTTTGGCCCTATGTCACGTTAGTAAAAAAAACTACCTAGTGACGACTCGAGAGCTGTTCAAATAATCAAAAAACTATAGTTTTCACTTACAAGCTCAAACATGCACAAATATGGCACTAGTTATATTATTTAATTACGGCAAAAGCCTTCATACTATTCGGAATTAGTTTTATGCGTCATATTAATCTAGGACTGGGAATGAGTAGTTGACTTTTGTGTCAAGAAAAAAACGGTGAACTTAATGTTCGGGAGTGAGTCACATGTTTGTGAGTCAAGTTAGCGGGATAGCTTTCTTGAAACCTCAGTTCTCTATAGCTACATAACAATAAAATTTGCTTGTCACGGTGCTCTTCATCTCCTCCCACGGCTTCGCTCATAATACTGTTTACAGCTCCATATAAAATGCTATAATAATACTAGATCGAGGTTCAATGACAAAAACTTGCACAGAGGGTAACAAGAGGATTCATCCTTTGTAATTTGTTTTATTAAATCCTATTCGGGCAGGCGCAGGCAGATTTGAGAATGGTGCCGCCTTGAGCCTCTTTGTCGAAAAATATCTTCATATCTCTAAAGAAACCTAATATTATCAAATGAATGGCGCTGTTCATTCATTAATATTTGGAAACGTAGTACTCATTTTCAAGCTGAAAATAGCTGTGGCTGCCAGTAGTAATGCATATAATATAAGGGAGAAAACTGCTGGTCGTATTTTACACGTTGATTTTCATTAGTCAGTATGTTCTATTAATTAATTAAATTCCATGTTTCTTGCTCATGTTCTGGTTTCTGTTCCATTTTCTAAATACGTGAAGTAATATCCGAATTGTCTATATTTTTCAACGTGGGTAGAGCCACGTAGAGAGATATTACATAGGTATACACATTTTAAAGTACAAAAATAATTAAAAGAAAAATTGTTTGTGCTGTACACTATGTAGGTATGTGTCGTTCTGAAAATGATTATGTTGTTATACGCGTGGAGCCTGTAGCGAATAAACCACCCATTCACTTTGCGTGGGTGTATACTATGTAGCTAAGGGATTATTATATCATAAAACTGGCCGGTACATCCACCGGTGGATTAATACCATTATACTGAAATATATTGCCAAAATTGGTTCATGAGGGGGTACAAAAATGCCTTCAAAATATTCAAGCAAGATACTTATGAGCTTATGTAAAATGAGCCACTTATTAAGATAATTAATTCTGTTAATTGCCTCCTATAGGGTAGCGAATAGCTTCAAATTATGTCGAAGACAGGATCAGCTTTGGCCTTCTTTGTGGTGGGGGATCACTAAAATATTCGTCTACGAACGTCAGTCGCGCGCCGCGCCGTAGCGGTCTACGACGACAAGTTCTACGAGCATGACGTCAACGAGCAGGATGTCTACGAGAAGTGCTACGACTGCTACGAACTTGACCTGTTATTGGGATTTTCTATACCTATCTCTTTCAATCAATATTCAGTTAATGTTACAACTGGGAATCGTATTTCCCAGTAATGCCTTAATAATTTCAGGCTGAATTTAGACGCTTCAGTAAAAAATCAATAATATATGTTTATTGAGTTCACTTTGGCATTTCAGAGCGTACGTTTAAATAGAATGAATTCATCCGGATTTCAGTGTTTGACGCAAATAAAATAAAAGCTATAATTAAACAAGTGTTTTTTTTTTCAAATGAAAAATACGGTCATATAAAATAATCTCTTATTTTTAATTCGTCGCTGTTCATAAATGCGGTGATGTAGGTATGTACGTAATTTTATCTGAAACCTAATTTAAATGTTGTGATTTTAAAACGAATTAAAATGAAAGCGTAGAAATGGTAAAAGTGTTGAAGTCAAGTGGTGTTACAGCGTTCAGTACAGTTGTTTGTATTTAGTAAAGCTCCTCTGGAGTGTGGACTTACTTATGTGTAATTAACCACGAATGCAGGCGCCTGACTTTTACCATGTCTTTGTTTGCTGTCCAAACATCCAACCTGACACATCATACAGTGTTAGAATAATTATATGCAACATAATTTGTAGGAGGTTAGGTTAGAAGGAAGTAACTGAATATATAAATAGAAATTAAAATTGACATTTTTACGGAATTTACACCAGTATTCGGCGTAGACTTGTTTGTGGAACACCAGTTATTAGAAGATTTGGCTAAAAGCCTGTCATTCTCTGTCTTTCATATAATTAAGCCACCCTTCGTAAATACACCAGGCATTCGTCGAACGTATACGCTGCGTGAACGCGATGCTATCACTCTGCAAACACAGTGTCAACGCGATGTTTTTTTGAATACACGGCTACGCAATGCTAGCACAGCGTCTACGCGGCGTGTACGTGACGTCAACCTCTACCAGCTTACCACTATATTGATACCCATTTTTAAAAAGAGAAACCATTAAGTACTAGGAATCTTTGCGGTTACTGTTTTCAATTAATTGTAAAGCTATCAATAAGTCAGTTATATTGTTGCACGATAAAATTCCTCCCGATTACTTATACATTTAAGAGACTTATTGCAACTCGATTAACTGTACATCTGAAGGCCAATTCTCGTAACTGAAAATGCGCAAAACCTAGTTACGGTCTCATCTCCGCGGCAATCAATGTCCAAAACTTGACAAAAATGTAGGCAAATAACAGTTATTTTAGATAGATTGAGACTGAGTTTGAAATGCGATCTTTGGGTATTTTTCGAGAGTTGCCCTTCAGACTGTATTTTTAGGTAAAAGGGCAGAGATCTATTCACCTTTTCCCTTAAAAAAAACATAAAGACAGATGGACCACCAAGGATTTTTTTACTTAGAATTATCACAATTCAGTTTCGGCAGAAGCCCTACACCTTTGGGAATAACTGTCAATATTTTAAATAACGACAATGATCTATTGCCAGAAAACGATGGAATATTATTACGCACAATTATGTTTGTAAATGTTACAAAGAATAAATAACCTGTTAAATAATATGTACGAAGCTTATTTATAATTAAAATATTAAATTCGAAAACTGACATGATTTTACACATTGGATTTAATTAATTAGTAAACAAACAGACGAGTAAATACGTATACTATTTCATTATGAGAAATGTAACGAGTTTATTCAACGTTTGTGTTTTACAACTCGTATTTATATTATTGGAAATACGTACGGAAAACAGTGTGTATTCTCTAGAGCGTATTCCTATTTATAGCCTTTCAAAAGGGGATGTGATACTACTAACTAAATAACAATGTCAATCAAGTTAAGATAATATGGTTAAGTTACGTTAAGAGATAGAACTTAAATGATTAGTTGCTATGAAAAACATCGTATGATGTATGTGTTGCGATACTTTTATCTCGTAAATATCATAGTTCATTGTAAATTGCTGACAAGTATGCGTTGATTTAGTACATAATGGTAAATTTCTCCATTTTTTTGACCTGGTATAATATTACCGTAATAAGAAGCATGGATTGCTCACAGTTAATGTGAGGTGCACCGTCACCCGTGTCCAATCTCCCATCCCGCGTGTGTTGTCCGTGCTTAACGCTCTCTTGAACACCACGCCTGACTGTGATGTGTTCGCGGACTAATGGTAGACGATCTTGTCAGTATGTTTAGAGTATTGTAAGATGGGCATGTGAATGTCGTGTAAATCTATGCCTTTAATAAATATTTTACAATAAACAATAAATATTGTCGTAACGTACATGGTAGAGTTACATTTTTTCTGTTTTTATGTTTTAGCAAGTGTTATTCAAGAAAAAAAGAAATACTTTAGTATTATGTATTATTATAATTAGTCAATGGCCATTTTATGTTAACGTAAAATAAATAAATAAATTGATGCCTATTTCCTGCGGGGCGGGATTACCCCTTTAGACAAGTCCCATACTTGAGGGACCATACAAAACAAATTATAAGGCATTTGAGTATACCCGCTTATGAATATGATACTGACATCTTACTTGTATCGCAAAAAGTCAAAGGTCTCTCAAGAATCACTCCATAGCTTTAGTAGAACAGTAGTTCTACTAAGGTTATAGTTGGCATATATACTCCAATATACTTAAATATTCGTGTAGGAGAGCATAGTTTTTCGTGATTCCTTAAGTAAACTTTAAATTCAAGTAGGCGGGTGACATTTCCAACTATGTTCAAAGCTTAATTATAGCTTACAATGTTGTAAGTAACGCCAACGTAAAAACAAATAAATTGTGTTGATACGGCAAATGCCTTTAAGCAAGCGTTAGAGAAAGGATCACCCTGTTCCCACGGGTATGAGGTACCGGTCACACTCCGTGGATTCAACTTATTAACACAATCTAATTTTATCGCCACTTAGTTCTTTAACCTTTTCAGAAGTACACTGCCGGTAGCTTTCCGTGTAACCTTTCCTGCAACACCTGAGTCAAAAACGATGGATGAAGTTCACGTAAAATATTGAACCCAAAAGAGAGTTATTCATTCTTGCTATCTTCTCGTCAGTACATATACAAATGGTATGTCCATATAGTTCTTAATCACAAGTGTCAATTCAATCAGATGCCTACCTCTAATTAAGTATGTCCTCAATTCGCTCTATTTAATCAAGCGTGGGTGAATATCACTACTATTATGGACGCAAGTGGCTGCCACCTGACCTCCGTCCCGGTACCAAGGCACATCGCTGAATAATATAATACTGTAAGGTATGGTATTAAGTTACTAAGATCATTAAACCAGGTTTATATTAAACAAACTGCCTCTACCTTATTAAAACATAGAGTATCGTATATATTCTGTTAAAATTAAGCCTTTATAAAGATACATGACAACCTCTAAGAAAACATGATTCTTATTATAATTAGGTACCTACCTACATAAATAGGTATTCTTTTTTGGATTTTGCCTAATTAGTCATGTTTAATTTTGCCTTAAAGACGTTTCTTTCGTTTTTTTCTTTTTTTTTTTTTCTTTTTTGGTATTTGTACTTCGTATTTCTTTGTATTTTCACCCTAACTAATAGATAGTGAATTCAAAGTTATGGCTTTGAATTCACTATCTATCAGTTAGGGTGAAAATACAAAGAAATAAAACATAAAGATAAATATATAAATATACATAAAGGCTTAACTTTCATGTAAAAGTACTCATCAATATGAACAAAAGCTTAATTTCAGTGTCAGTTTACCCCCATCACTCGCAGGCCTGTGGACGGTGAACATTGAGTACCTCACTATTTGTACGTTGTATTACGACAGGCCGTGTCGACGGCGCGTTCATGTTTGACGCGCGCCTCAAAGAGATTGCAGCAAATCGGAGGGGCCAGTCAGAACCGATGCCTTCCGGGCCTGCGGGTTGATCTAAAGCGATACCCCATAGTGATGGGGGTTTTGTTTTTTTTTTCGCATGAAATCATCACCCGGCACTTCCGTGGAAGTGTCGTGTTTGACCGATGCGATGAACACCTAAAAAGTGGCTTGCCCATATACAAATCAGTTGCTGAACAGATCTTCCTAGAAACAATAGGATGAGCCGGTCTGCAGTTTGGTAGGGATTAATGTTATCTGATAAGTCCACCAATTCTGCTGAGCGTGCCCGCCTACTGGCTTTGGGTGAGTAGGAGTCGGTCATTTAGCTTCAGGCACTCCTGTTTTAGACCTTTGGTGTGGGATGCAACATGTTTCGTGGGAACTGTTGTTGCTGGTGTGGGTAACTTAAAAGCGCAAGTATAACAACCTTCTAGGAAGCTATATTTGAGCCGTTTGGAGTTGAAATACAAGGGCAATGGGATATAAGGGCTCATTTTGGGACATTGCCAAGCGGCTGGTCTCTACACGTGGCCCGAGGTCTTTTTTTGGGCTAATGAATCTGAGGGCCTTGGACTTGTACGGTCAGCAACAAAACTTGATTACACAATTTACTGCTATTCAGAATTTTAGGCAATACCTAAGAGTTCATCTTATCTTAATTTCAGATCCATTTCGTATTTCCTTTGATATTGTGCTCAATAATAAGGATTCCAAAATCTGAAATGTTAATAGACTTTTGTTGCTGACTGTACCATTAGCAACAGCTAGTGGTACAGTCAGCAACAAAAGTAAAACCTCAAAAACAACAACACCAAAAATCTTGTCCACATTGTTATGTGGACAACGTTTTGTCGTATGTGCTCACCCCGCTATTTTTATAAATTGTAAACGAAGCGTTAATATTGGAAAAGCTCTGAAATAGGCAAAAACAACAAAGTCCAGTTAACAAAGCAAAATAAAGCAATTGGTGAAAATCTCTGTGTTTTGTAATGTCACCATTTCAGTAAATAAGAGGATGAGCATTAAAGGCGGGAGCTTACTGACATTTTAACTAAACAAATCTCATGATTAACGAAGAGGTCAGAAAATGATTGGTGCTAAAGTAATCAGCTGGTCAGTCTAAGATCTCTAAAAAGTTCGGTTGTTATGTAGGCTGAACAATGAACAGTGTCCTCGCCATTCTGAAATATTTCAGAATATACCAGAAGTAGGTCAGGGCAGCCATAATAAAAACATAATAGTGTTCAGGTTATGAACTATCTCTCTATCACTTATACTTACACATACAGACAAAACAACGTTATTAGGTACAGTACACGTAAACAGTGTACATAAGGCGACGAATTGTTTAACAATAATTCTAGACCAGGCGCGCGCCCCCCGCAACCCGCACACACCCCGGTAAGTAAGCTTTTTGTTATTTTATTTAGTCGGAAATGATAACTTGAGAAAATCCTTCTACAATTTTAAAGAGTATTTATAGACTTGTCTACAGAGCAAGTTGAGAGGCTAAAATCGGCCCCGTTTGCCCATAAGATGTGAATCTCTATTTAAAAAGAGGTATGTTTGATATTTTTTTCTCTGTTACTAAAGTTACTTAATCATGTAATGAAAACTAACAAAATAAGGCTTTCATCATGAACTATTCAGAACACCAACTCACATTTTTATACGTTTCGTAATTACTGACAAAAATAGAGATCACTGATGCCAAAATTTCCAATTCGTCCTCTCTCGTTAGCTTAGTGGTCCTAAGCGCGACTACTACGCTAGAGGTCGTGGGTTCGATTCCCAGGTCCAGTAAAGTGGTGTTGGGTTTTCCTATGAAATTCATAGTTTTCAGAGTTAGGACTTGTGTCTCGTCAACCGTATTGTCATTGGTACACCTCTGCCTTGTGTGGTGATGGCCCAGTGGTTAAATTCCCCTCATGCACTAGGTTGTGGGTTCCGTAAGTACCAATGTGACTTTTTTTAATTCATATGTATTTTCTAAGTTTATCTTGGACATCACTGACATCGATAACCATGTCAGAGGCCCTTGAGCCGGTTTAGAAACTCTGACTAGGGTGTGTGGGGTCGTTAGACCTGACTGCCCACACGATAAAGAAGAAGACCTTTCCCTAACCCTTGTGGGAATACAGGCGCGATGGTATGTTGTACACATACAGGATAAGTTTTTAACCAGTGCGTAAATTTTTTTTGGTAGTTCAGTGTCAGTAATAGAACACATTTCCGGGTTTAGTTAAAAAAAAAAATTAAAAAAAATTTCATCCTTATCCGAGTTTGAAATAAGCAAAACATCCAGGACATAATCTATTCGCCATACTATCAATGAAAACTCGCGGCCGCCGCCGCCGCCCGGGCGCATGGCTGGGGTGAGGGGGTGGGGAATGCGCTAGCGCCGAGTGACAATGAAATATGGTTTTTAAGTAAACATGTTTCGTAAGCGATAACTTTTTTTTTTAGTACTAAGACATATCAAAATAAAATGTACGTGTTTAATAAAACGTGTTGAAGTTTATTATGGCAAAATTTACGCACTGGTTAAATTTTTTTCCTGTATACTAGCTCTTTTTCCCCTACAACACTGTTTTCCCCTACATTTTACTGGGAAGTAAAAAGATAAAATTGTTATGAATGTTTGATAAAGTAATAACGATGTATTTATTGTTACAATCCTATGTTTGTACGAGTATTTCTTGAATTGCCTCAGGAAAGAAAGAAAAGGATGTCTAAATAAAATTTTCTTTTTGTGTTTACAAATTCCTAAACAAAATAATTTGGGAAGATGGCTTAAGAAAACTATTTATTTAAGTATCTTACCAGTTAATACCTAATGAATTACCAACGGTAAAGTAGAAGCCTCAAGCAAGGACAAGTTGTGGTTATCAGATAATCTGCGTGTACCGCGGCTAGAAGATTCACACGGCGCCCGGCGTCCGTTCAGCGGGGACTACTGCCGCAATCGGATTAAAACTTAAGGGTTAGTCAGAGGTGTACCAATGTACATTGCACACCCACAGTTCGCCCATATTTAGGTCCCATGTAATAGGGGCGAGCTTATTGCTATTAACCGGGCATAAATCCTAACTCCGAGCTGCTACTTAGAATTTTATAGGAAAACCCAATAGCACTTTGCTCGACCTGGGAATCGAACCCCAAGACCTCTAGCGTAGCAGTCGCGCTTAGGACTACTAGGCTAACGAGATTACAATAAGACACTAACAATTATATACGTTATTACGCAAACAAGACAATTGCACGCGCGTCAAATAAAGTCATCTAGGTATATGATGGCAATACCGCATAATATTTTATTATTAGATTAGAAAAGTTTCTACATGAGCCGAAGTAGTCTGTAATTGGAGGCTAAGTAATAGCCACACTATACACGAGGTTGTAATTATCAACAGTAGATAATAATTAACATTGTAATAAATCTTTAATTACATACCCGTGGAATCCTCAATTTGTCTACGTAAAATCTATACATATAAACAAAATTGAAGTGTATTTTTGTAATATCAAAATAACAGTATTTTACTAAATTCTTATGAAGGTTTATACTGTACAAATATCAAAAAAAGATATTCTCTGTCTGACTGTTCGTCTTTCTGTTTATTCCGGCTGATCTCTGAAACGGCTTGATCGATATTAACATAACTTCACTAGCTGATGACATAAGGAGTAACTAAAGCTTATTTTATTTTAGATAAAGAATTAGGGTCCGCGACTGAGAATCAGCCCGATTATCTGGCCGATTCTCGGGCCGATTCAAAAAAACGACCCGATAATGAATCCGTGAAAACATTCAAGGAAAGAAATCAGATGACGGAGATCGGATCTAGTGCGTAACTTACCATAGAAATAGTTCTACGGCTACTACGGACCATATTTTCACGGGCCCAGATCGGATTCGGATCGGACGTAGTGCGAAACCACTGTTCGGGTTTCGCGCAAAGAAAAGAACACCCCTGGATAACTGACAGTTACGCGAACGAAGTCACGGACATAATCTTATTGCATTACTTAACATACACAAGTTAAAGATACTACGGTACACGACATAAATAACCGTAGTATTTATAGTACAGACGCCAAGTGAAAATTATGAAAATAGACCTAGAAATAAATTTAATCTGTTATTCTCGGCGACATAATAATAACGCTCCCTGAGAAACTCATAAAGGTTCGACATGTGTAACACAAACTTGTCGAACGTACCTACTAAATTAATTAAATAATAATGTTCGACACAGACTGGCTGAAGTTTTTCCTTATAACCGTAAACTTGTTGGTTTCGAACGCGCCGGTAATAAGCTTGTGGCTCATTAGACAATAAAGGCCCCTACCGAGTATCGCATCGGTTTTCCGCTTTGACTATGATAACACACACTTGGATCCCTATCGCTGTAAACATAATTGAAGTAGATGAGATCGTGATTGCGGTACGGTAGATTTTTCCTTCACAGGCTTCACGGTACACGGGCTACACGTACACGCTGCTCCTAATACCTATAATTGGGTAGTAGACATCATTCAATAATAATTTCGAGACACAATTTTTCTAAAAAACACTTTTTTTTAGCCCTGAAAACCCTATTAATCACACTAATATTAAAGGAAAGGCACGAAAGTTTGCATGTTTGTCTCTTCGTCACGCTCAAACGGCTGAATGAATCTGGATGAAATTTAGCACTGATCTCAGTGCTAAATTTCATCCATATATTTCATAATTTTGTCCTAGGACACTTTTTGTCCCGGAAAAATGTACGGTTCCCGTGGAAGAATAATCAAATTTGACGCGGACGAGGTCTCGGGCAGAAGCTAGTTTTTAAATAAGTATAAAATTAGATTTTTTGTTGCTTTTAAATCAATAAATAGTTAGTGAATTGAAAACAAATAAGAGACGTCATAGTTTAGTATTGTCATACAAAATCTATGCAGAAATCACGTTTTGACAGCTCAGAAGAAGTACGTCAATTGAGTAGTGGTGTCATCGACCCAATTTAACGCTTTCTTAAGGCATAAGTTGAGATGGGTAATGTTAAAGGCCTACCGTAGACGACAGACTATCTGTGACGTACTTGAAAATAAAACCTATACAATTATACACACACGACGCGCCACACAAAATATCCTTGTTATTCTGACAGATCGCACCGCACAGTTTTGCACAAAAAATGCTGGAAAAACTAACACATTTGCCCCAACTCGCGCTAATTTAGGCAACGCACCCTTTTGTTGGTAGTCAGTGCTCGTTAGTGATAAACTACAGTTCTTCCGACAAAATTACCGAAAATGTACGTCGAGAGACGCGATATCACAATTACTCTAACATTTCATATGCATTGTAATGTACTGCCTCGTTAGTCTAGTGGTCCCAAGAATGACTGCTACGCTAGAGGTCCTGGGTTCGATTCCCAGGTCGAGCAAAAGTGTTATTGGGTTTTTCTATAAAATTGTCAGTCGCATCCAGAATTTGGATTTGTGCCCGGTTAATGGCAATAGGCTCGCCTCCTATTACATGCGACCTAAATGTACCGGCGAACTGTGGGTGTACATCGGTACACCTCTGCCTAACCCTTCGTGGAATACAGGCGTGATGGTATATATATATTTTTTGTAATGTACAAACGCTTAACAAAAGTAGCTCACTTTATAGCCTATTTTTGTTTTGCCGTATCACATGGCAAGGACCTCTTTTCATACCTATAGAAATAAACAAACAACTTTGTTTCAAGCGTGTTTGCTCTCTTGCATAGCTTATGCCGTTGTGACTATTAAGGCGATGAGCAGAGTTAGTATTGTAGCTTACCGTCCGGAGAGTATCGGACATCCATAAGTAAGTATATCCATACTCGTGTAGCGTTCCGTCCTTGTATCCTCTTTACGTCTTAATGAACATGAATGTGTTACATTGGATCTGGCAAATAGTTGAAATAGGTACATAATGTGTTTATTTATATGGAATTACGGGCTAAGGTAATTACAACAAAACCTATTGATTTTATTTACTTACTAGTTTCTGTCGCGACTTCGATCGCAACTAAGTTGATTTATTATCCCACGGGAACCGTAATATTTTTCGGGATAAAAAATAACCTACATGTTATTCTCCTTCTTCTTTCTTCTTTTTTAAAAAACGTTGCCCCTCACTAGGAATTTCTCTTGTATCGTGGGTGCGTTTACAAACACATAAACTCACATACACAAACGACCAGACCCGGAACAACTGTCTGTAGATCATACAAATATTTTTTCCGTGCGGGATTCGAACCCGCGACACGCGGCGCGGCAGTCGATCGCTCGACCACTGCGCCAACCGTGTCCTCCACACTACAATCTATCGCACTGCCAAATTCCATTCAAATCCGTTAAGCTATTTAAGCGTGAAAGAATAACCAACATCCATCCATCTTCACAAACTATCATATTTAAAATATTTAGTAAAACTAGTAGAATTTTTGTAATTAAACCCCGATGTTGTATTCCGCTGCCGCTAAAATTTCAGACCCTTCAGATTGTGTTCAACCCTCAACGTTGTCTTAAGAATAATAACGTTTCTTCAATGGTATTAGATATCTCAGAGGTTCATAGAACGCGGTTTCCCCAGTTCAGTTTGTAAGCGATATAAAAACATTGATTTTTTAACGGTTTCAGTACCTATGTTCATTTCAGTCTAATACAGTCACACCACATACATACAATCACGCCAGTATTCCAGGGTTAGGCAGAGGTGTACCAATGTGCACCCACAGTTCGCCGGTATGTTTATAGGTCCCATGTAATAGGGGGCGAGCCTACTGCATTAACCGGGTACAAATCCGAACTCCGAGCTGCTACTGAGAATTTCATAGAAAAACCCAATAACACTTCTTACTCGACCTGGGAACTGAACCGAAGACCTCTAGCGTATCAGTCGCGCTTAGGACCAGTAGGCCAACGAGGCAGTTAATAAAGTTCTGAAAGGAAAATGGCGAAGTTCCTATACCTACTTACCTTACCTCGCTCAAGAGTCAGGTACCTTTTATATTAACCTTATCCTGTTGCCAGCGTACATCTGACACCCCGAGCCGTGGGCGGTGCATGAAAATAGCTTAAGGAAATTCATACTTGGTATTAATAACGAACATTATAATATATTAAAGTTTCTATGTTCGATGGAGTATATACGTGTTTAGTAATAGAGTACCTACTGTACAGACAAATGAATTTCAGCTTAAGTTTCCATGTAGCATTTAGTGATGGTTTTATAGATGGACAATCATTCACGGTTATTTACTGTAGTTGCCTATACTAGAAAGGTTTAGGTAGTTAACTAAAGGTAAACAAATCGCAGAAAAGGTTTTTTATAGTTGACACTTCCTTGTTTAAAAATATGTTACAACAAAATCAATTCTAATTTCGATTTATGCGATACTTTTCTCTTTTATTAATGTATGTTAAACTTTATCATTTATTCGTAAACTACTCTTCATAGGTGTCATTGTTTGGACACCACTTTTTTGTTAGTTTTATAAAATAGTATAATATTTTGTAATCTGTCTATTGTAAAGAGCCTAAAAAGACAGGTTCCCAAAACCTTTTAGAAGATACGATGAATTAGATAACGTCGCTAAATTGAAGAGTACGCCCGTGATGTAGTATGGCAACTAAAATTGCAGGTATTACGTTTAGTCGATTAACCAGGCGCCTTTGAAAATTGCGAGGGTCATGTAATAAAACAAGAACAGAAAATGTTTAAATTAGATAAAATGATTGATAATACCACTGAACGTTTTATTATTAACGTGGCAGATAGTTCCTCAAATTCTGATATAGACTAGAACCTATTATTATACGACTTTAAATAATACGATTTTAAAATTTGAAGTGAAAGGTTTAGCATCCATGAGTCACGTGGTTTGTTTTGTTTACATTTAGTTAACTACCTAAACCGTTCTAGTATAGGTCAGCAACAAAAGTCGATTAACAATGTTACATTTACATATCTTTTAAATAGACACGAAATACCACAATTCACTGCTATTCAGAATTTAGACAAACATTTTATCATAATTTTAGATCCATTTCGTAATTCCTTTGATATTGTGCTCAATAATAAGGATTAAAAAAATCTGAAATGTTAATCTACTTTTGTTGCTGAGTGTACTACAATTAAATAATAAATGTATGAGCAGAATAAAGCCTTTGCGTAACATCAGTCATACCTACTTATACTAACTTAATTATTATGTATGACTATCAGGCTTAATTAATAGTATTGATAAAAACCTGTTTCGTGTTAGAAGTAAATATAACCCCAAAATTGTTGTGGGGGATGCCTACAGTTGGAGGTCAAATGAAAGCTTGATAACGTTGAAAGGCACTTGCCGTATTTATTGTTGTCTATTTAAATATAAACTGTCACTATACGACGATTAGCTACACGTTATTCGTTCTTGAGGCTTCCAGTGACCCCCCAGTTTTTCTTATGTTGCAGGTCCCCACTTTACTTCAGGGGCTCAGTTCGTGAGCGTTCAGTTCTCCGGATCTTCAAGTTGTTGTAGTCGCGCCGGCTTGCAAGTGATGAGTGCGTGCGTGAGCGTTCGGCTCCTCAAGTTGTTCTAGACGCGCCGGCTGGGTAATGAGTGCCATTAGTGAGCCGATCGGGCCTACTTATATACAATTTCTCTTAACAATTTCAATAAAAGTATTTCAAAATACCCTCAAATTTTTACTTCGGAAATATTTGTGAACCCGTATGTGGGTAGATCGACATTATTTACACGTTACCTATTCATACAAATTCATATTCTAAACAATCAACATAGGCATTATCTACAAGCTAGGTACTCATTATCTCTAACATAAATCTTATCTACTAATTAAGTACTCAAAACAATTAATACAAACATTATCTATTAGTTAGGCCCTCATTGTCCCTAACATTCTCCCCCCGGCGTAGCACTGCGAGCCTCATCCCTTCGGTCCAGGACGATGAGCCTTCTTACAGGTCGCCTGTAAATTCCCCCGCGAGTCCGCACGTCCGCAATCCGTACCACCCCGTCCGGGCCTGGTGCCGCGCGCACGATTTGGCCCCGCGGCCACACGTTACGAGGCAATAAGCCGTCGGCGATAATAACGACGTCACCCGTTCGTATTTGTTCCGTTTTCTTCCTGACGTCGCCGCGCGGAGTTAGCGTTGGTAGGTATTCGTTCACCCACCTTGCCCAGAAGCGATCTGCTAATGCTTGCGCCGTCCGCCAGGCGCGCTTATCGCCTACGTCACAAGTTCCAGTGACCGGCAATCCTACTGCTGACCCCAGTAGGAAATGGTTCGGTGTTAATGCTTCGTCGTCGTCGGGGCTCACTGATACGTGAGTTAACGGTCGCGAGTTTATTGTGTACTCGGCTTCCGTCATAACTGTGTTCAAGACTTCTTCCCGCGGCGCACGTTCCTTTAGTACGACCGCGAGAGCGCTTTTGACGCTTCTTATTAATCTTTCCCAGGCGCCTCCCTGATTTGGCGCTCCGGGCGCAATGAAACGCCATTCCATTCCTTTTGTTAACGCGAAGTCCTTTAGTTCATGTGACCACTCTTCGTATGCTTTACGTAACTCTACGTCAGCGCCGCGGAAGTTCGTGCCGTTATCGGACATTATTGTTTTAGGCCACCCGCGGCGCGAAGCCATTCTACGGATAGCCATTATCGCCGAGTCTGTACTTAATCCGGCTAACAATTCAATATGCACCGCTCTGGTGACGAGACAGGTAAACAACAATCCCCAGCGTTTCTCTCTGCGCCTTCCAATTGCTACCATCATGGGCCCAAAACAATCTACTCCGCATCGTGTAAAAGGCCGTGAGTAGGCGTCGAGTCGCTCGAGCGGTAGGTCTCCTTTGACTGGCGTCGGTGCCGCAGCTCTGCTTAGTTTGCACGTCACACATTTGTTCAATATCATGCGCACTGTAGTTCGTAGCTGTAGTATCCAATAGCGTTGACGTATGTTATTTACAACGTGCTCGCGACCGGCATGTCCGTTCGTGACATGTTCGTGCCGTATAAGTAAACGTGCAAGCAGATGTTTACCGCACAATATAGGCGGTCTTTTTCTGTGGTCGGGCACGTTCGCGGCGTTAATGCGCCCGTTTAAACGTAGGATTCGATCGGTTTCATATACCGGGTCGAGCTTGATCAGCCTACTAGATCGTTCCAGGTCCTTTCCCGATGCGAGTCGTTCTACTTCTTGTGGAAAGCTGACGCGCTGCGCTTCACGAATAAGCGTTAGTTCGGCTTCTTCGATGTGTTTTAGTTCTAAGGTAGTAGCGCGTTTCCTACACTTGTCTATAAATAAGTGTACATAAGCTGTAGCGCGCAACATTCTTTTATATGATGAAAAACGTGTCATATCGACCACGCTCTCACTGGCCGCTATTACATGGGCCGACATCTCTGTTCCTTCGTCGTTACATGGATGCGTTTCTAGCGGCCAGGCTTCCTCTGGTTCCTTGAGGAATGCGGGGCCAGTAAACCATCGGTCGTTCTGAGAGAGGCGCGTTCTGTAGCCTCTGGTTGCATCGTCTGCTACGTTGTGTGCGGTCGGCACCCAGCGCCATCGTTCAGCGGGGGTGAGTTCGGCTATCTCGCTCAGCCGATGCGCAACGTAGGGCGTGTATCTTGCAGAGTCGTTTCGTATCCAATGCAACGCGGTCTTAGAATCACTCCAGTAGGTTACTTCGGTCCATCTATGTTCTATAGATCGTAGCCTCCGTACCGCCATATTGTAAATAGGCGGCAAGCGAGTGTCCTTCGTCCGCCAAGGCAATTCAACTGCATAGCGACCATTTACGAGTCGCGCCGTATTACATAATACTTCCTTCGCGCGCTCGTTTTCCTGCACGGGTTTGCAATCCCTCGTTATTCCTAGAGCGTCGATTGCAAAATGTGCCTTAATTAGTTCATCCAGTTCGTCATTGTGGTAGGTTCGCGCGCGTCGCTCCGGCGCGCTTACATGGAGCACAGTGACGCCCTCTTCTGGTCTTTCTTTGGCCACTATCGTTCGTGGCACCGTACCGTGTACTACCCATCCCAACTGAGTTAGCGACGCGGCCGGTTCGTTCCTTTCTCCGATCTGGAGATTTCGCGATACTATTAAGTGCCAATTGTCTGCACCTATAAGTACGCGCGGTCTTGCATTTGCATAGCAGACCTCGTTCTGTGGTAATTGCTTCAAGTGTTCATAGTTCAAACAGCTTGCTGCGATCGTTTGACTGGTGATGTTGAGACGTTTGACGGTTCGCGCCTTTATGGAATGTGGGTCAGTTCGTGTTCCCCATATTTCCAAATCTACGCTCTCACTCTCGGGTTCTTCCTGCGTGGCCGTCAGGCCGTTCAGTCGCAGGGCGCGTTTCGATCCACGCGCGTTCACGGCTCTAGCGGTTTCCTCGTCGATCAGAGTAATCGTAGAGCCCTCATCGAGTAGAGCGTACGTGTCAACTTTCAGTCCGTCCGGTCCTTTGATCGTGACCGGGCACACCTTTAATAATACCGCGCCTGTTGACGTCACTGTGTGAGCCGACGCGTCGACCGCTTTTTCTTTTTCAGTGCTTTCCTTAGCGGTCGTAGAGGTTCGCTCTACGGTGTGCAACAGTTTGTGATGTGGGTGGCGACACTCGTCCATTCCACATCTCTTCGCCTTACAACTGGCTCGGTGATGACGGTTGTTAAGACAACGAAAGCATACACGCGCTTCCTTGGCCCATGCCCATCGTTCAGGTACGGTCATCGCTTCCAGCTTCTTGCATTCGTTCGTCGCATGTTCGAGTCCGCAGCATAAACATACTTTGTTTTCTGTAGCTGTGTATGTGGCGCCATCTCGCCTCCGCTCGTTCTGGCGGCGCGCCGGCACGTTGCTCGCTTTGGTCGCTATCGTGCCCCGTGTCGGCTCTTTATTTGCGTTGTTCGTAGTAGAGTAAGCGTAGCGCACGGCGCGGTCTGCCTCTCCCATGAGGAAGCGAGACAGGGTTGCGATTTCGGGTTCACTCGCGCTTCCGAATTGATCGGCGTAGTCACACCATCTTGTTCTAATGTGTGGACTCAGTTTTTCTACTACTTGGCGAGCCAGCATAGGGTTCCGCAGGTACCCTCTCTCGTCTATGCTTGACAATACACAGACTATGTTCTGTAGTTTTATTGCGAACGCGTTCAAGTCGCTAGCTGATCCCGCGGGGCGCTGTAACTTTCTTATGTCGTCTAGCGCTTTGTCGATAATGATCTCAGGGCGACCGTAACATTGTTCTAATGTTTGTAAAATGATCGCGGGATCTGTAGCGGTATACAGCAGGGCGGCGACTGTTTCACGCGCTTCTCCCTTCAGACATATTCTCAGTCGCGCTAGATTCTCGGCCGGTGAGAATCCGTACAAACGCGTCGAGTCCCTCATCGCTGATCTGAATAGCAGCCATTCATTCGGCGCGCCGCTGAAGTAAGGCAGTTCTTGCGCTTGTCTGGGCGGCGGGCGGCGCTGGGCCATTCGCTCTATGGCTTCAGCTAGTCTGTCTATTCCCCTATCTCTTGATCGCGGCGGGGTGGGTGACCGTGCTCGTCCTGGAGTTTCTATGGTGACTCCTTTCGGCGCCTCCTGCGGCGCAAATTGGTAGAAAGAATGCTGCGACGTTTGTCTTGCTAATCCTCCTGGAGGCCCGCGCTCGGTACGCTCCCCCCGTGGTTCGCACAGGGCCGATGCGCGGACAGCCGATGACCTGTCCTGTTCTGTGGTCGTTGGAAGTAGCTCGCCTCCTCTAATCTGGGCATTCTTTAACCAATCAGTGACTCTATGTTCCACTTCAGACGCTTCGCGTGCAGTGACGCTTCCTTGGCCAGTTTCTTCATGAATCGTGGCAATGTCCAAAGCTAGTCGCTTCTTTACGAGGTCTGCTTCGATCTGCAGTTCTCTCTTTTGAATTTCGGCTAGGCGTTCCTGGGCATCGAACTCAGCTTGCTTGATTCTGGCAATAACGCTAACAGTTGATCCGTGCGATCGTTCGGTTTCCGCTCTGGATCTTCTTCCTTCCCTGCTTTGCTCAATGTTAGACGCGGTTGCAACGGCAGCGGCGGCGGTGTTCGTGGCGGCTCGTAACGTCGCCTTTGTTCTATCTGTATCCATCGTCGTTTGTGCGGGTAACGTGGGCGCGCGAGTGACCGGGTCGGGACGCGCACGTGCGTTCGGGTCGGGGCGCGCGCGCGGCTTTGTTCCGGCGGGTACGGACGCGGACGCGGAAACGGACGCGGACGTGGACGCTTGTGCAGACGGTGACGCGGGGGGTTCTTCATATATCTTCCCTGCTTTCGCGTCGATCGCTGCTTGGCTCCTGGTCTGCGTCATCTTCGACATTTGACGTCCCTAACAGCCCTAACGGCCCTATCAGTCCTGTTGGAGGGCCCGCAGGTGGCCGGGATACGCTCCGCCAGGGATGGATGCGTGCAGGATCGGACGGGTTCAGGGATCTACCCAGCAGAGGGCAGTGTGTCCTACGGGGCGCTCGGGAACCGGTGGGAATATCCGGCTCCTTCAGCAGTGCCTACAGTCCGGCCCCCGCACCACACACAACCTTACCGGCGTAGAAGTGCGACTTCGGTTCGCGCCTTGAAAAAGGCACTCTTCATGAACCGGTGGTAATGCACAAAATTACCACACCGCCTTGAACGGCGTTAACTCCGACCCCCACCGTTTGACACCGTTAGGTGGCAGGGATACGGAGCCGCGGTCCACCCGCTTAGAAACAGGATAGAAATAACGTTTTATGACTCCGGACTTGCGTCTTGAGCAGCTGACTTGCGTCTTGAGCGGCTGACTTGCGTCTTGAGCGGCTGACTTGCGTCTTGAGCGGCTGACTTGCGTCTTGAGCGGCTGACTTGCGTCTTGAGCGGCTGACTTGCGTCTTGAGCGGCTGACTTGCGTCTTGAGCGGCTGACTTGCGTCTTGAGCGGCTGACTTGCGGCTGACTTGCTTCTTGAGCGGCTGACTTGCGGCTGACTTGCTTCTTGATCCGGCTCGAAGGACCAACCAACTGTGGGGGATGCCTACAGTTGGAGGTCAAATGAAAGCTTGATAACGTTGAAAGGCACTTGCCGTATTTATTGTTGTCTATTTAAATATAAACTGTCACTATACGACGATTAGCTACACGTTATTCGTTCTTGAGGCTTCCAGTGACCCCCCAGTTTTTCTTATGTTGCAGGTCCCCACTTTACTTCAGGGGCTCAGTTCGTGAGCGTTCAGTTCTCCGGATCTTCAAGTTGTTGTAGTCGCGCCGGCTTGCAAGTGATGAGTGCGTGCGTGAGCGTTCGGCTCCTCAAGTTGTTCTAGACGCGCCGGCTGGGTAATGAGTGCCATTAGTGAGCCGATCGGGCCTACTTATATACAATTTCTCTTAACAATTTCAATAAAAGTATTTCAAAATACCCTCAAATTTTTACTTCGGAAATATTTGTGAACCCGTATGTGGGTAGATCGACATTATTTACACGTTACCTATTCATACAAATTCATATTCTAAACAATCAACATAGGCATTATCTACAAGCTAGGTACTCATTATCTCTAACATAAATCTTATCTACTAATTAAGTACTCAAAACAATTAATACAAACATTATCTATTAGTTAGGCCCTCATTGTCCCTAACAATTGTGATAGGTCCGTAAAAAAACAAAACAACAAAAATAACGAAAATACATAACCACGTGTGTTGCTGATTGAAAGTGATATTGGTTAATTAATTCAACAGGTTTTTGCTAATAACTGTGATGATAGTATCATCAAAAGTCAACATTATGTCAACATGCAAAAAACGTTCTAGATAAAAATGAAAAAATGGTCTAGATAAATATATCTAGACCATTTTTTAATGAAACATAACGTTTTCCATTTTTTTTATACTACTGATGGTAGCAAACAAGCTAACGGCCCGCCTGATGTTAAGCGGTTACCGCTGCCTATGGACACTTGCAACACCCGAGGCATCCCTCGTGGGTTGCTGACCCCGTAAAAACCTCAAAACTCCTTTCTTGAAGAACCCCATGCTGTAGACTCTTGAGAAAACCTTAGCAGGGAGCGCATTCCACAACCTAAACGTACGCTGGAGGAAGTCTCTGAAGCCGTACCGTACGGGACCATTTGGGTTCTAAGGTATGAGAATGGGCCCCCTGCCGATAGCTAGAGGTGTGAAGGTAAAAACTGGCCGTTGGCATTATTTCAAATAATTCCTCGGAACACAGTCCATTGTACAGACGTATTTAGTACAGTCCAAATAATTACATACAACGTGCTGTATATCATTGGCTGTAGTACAATGTATTGTAGGCATTGATATACAAAAAACCCAAGATGCACATTCAACGTTTGAAAAACGTCCCCGAAAAAAGAGCGCAACATTCTAAATTGTGCGCTCATTTCAAATAGTCTCGTGTCACTCGCGTCTGGGAGCAGTCGTCAAAAATGCCGAAGTGTTCCGTGAGAAATTGTAAAAATATTACGTCAAAAACGTTAAAAAAGGATGGGATATCGTATTTTCGATAAGTAAAAAAGTTTATTGATTAGTTTTTGTTGTTTTTATGACTGATTACAGCAAGCAATGTGTGATTTTGATTTATTTTTTCTAAAAACTTCATTCAACATTCAAAGTACAATACGGCCAACTTCAATGGCCGCTTGTTCAGTATTAGAACAACGCATTAAAGCGTCCTTTTTATTTTAGTCGCATTATAAAAATGACCCTGTTCTAATCTAGTGGAATCGTTTTTTTTATTTGTGTTAATTTTTTTTTATTATTAAATTTATGTACTTTTGAACTTTCTTGTATGTTAGTTTTTTTTAAGCCGAATAATTCAAGTGTCGTATGTTCCGAGCATTTTTTGAAGGAAGATATGTATGTCACTTCAAAAGGCATAAAACGTCTTCGTAAAAAGTAAAATTGTCTTTTTTTTCATTTGCTATGGACAGTTAATTTAGTTGTATTTTAATTTTAATGTTTTAATTGTCTATGACAATTCAAACCACACATTTTGAACCAAATATTTTAATAAACAGTTTTAACAGTTATTATTTGTTTTTTTTTATATACCCATAAACATGTTTATGCCCAAATAAAGGTATATTTATGTGTTTAAAACACAATTTAACAAACTTGTAAAATACTGACTAATAAAAAAAAATAAAAAAAAAGTCATGTTCGACTCCACTCAATGCCTTGTCCTACCGATGACAGTCGGTCGTAAAATTTTATTGCTTAAGTACACTGCGTTGTAATATCAACTTTAAACAATTAGCGTAAGGTTGAACTTGCAATAATATATGCTTGTAGCTTATAGAAAGAGACAGAAATATGTTTGGGGACACTTTCGTGCGTTACTTTTATTCGAGACTGTGCATCTTGGGTTTTTTGTATATCAATGATTGTAGGTATATAAATACTTAAAACAGTTGGAATTAGTTCAATCGCAATTTTTTACTATGAAAATGAGCTGCAATTAGCTTCTACCTACACACACAATGAGACCTTATTTTTACATACTTCTATTCTATCAGACCACCGACAAAGATCAGCTGCAACATAAGTGTCACTTAAAGTAGCAGTTTGTTTACAAAAATAATATGTTCCTATTTGAAAATACAAATGAATCAATTTATTTAAAACTTGTACAACGTACCAATAGTATAAAAAGCGTGATCAAAATATAAGCTATACGTAGTGCGATGTGGCGAAGTTTGCCTAATGACTGATTAAATCAAAGCAAGTGAGAAGAAAAACCATCATTACTCTTTTTGAATATTAATTTGTAAAACGCGGCACCAAATGCGTGATAAGAGAACAAATTGCTTATAAAAAACTCAGTGTCCGACTATATCGGTCGAACCTCCTACACGTCATAACAGTTCAGAAACTAAAGCGATACCTTGATAAATGATCGAATTTTAATGATAAAAATGGCGTAAAACGGTCAGTGGCCTTCTGACAGAGAGTGCAGCGCGCGTAATTCGCACCAGATAACCCCCTCCAACGCAAGCGCCCCTTGGAGGTAGCTTGCGCGAAACGAACCTTTCTCTGTTTGCGGACAGTGACATAGTGACCGTGTTAGCGCGGAGGGCTCATGCCATGCACCACTACAGCGTCATAGTGCCGCTGGTGGTTGCCATATACGTCGTGGCTGACACGCTGCCTAGCGGCGTCTCGGCTGCAATGCGCCGCTCCGAGCCCAACCTCAGCTTCGCAGAGTCCGTCTACGCCAAAATGTCGGGTGCATGTAAGTCACTATCCTTTATCTCTACTATTTATTCGCGCTTATTAGTTAATATACGGCATATTTGTCCTACTTCAACTTATCTATAAGGATTAACACATCTACATAAATTATTATATTTAATGTATTTTTTGTGCTCGCAGGTAAGGCGATAATGGACCTGCGCTACAACAGTATGGCTGACCAAAAAGATCTTATAAAAACCATGAAGGTCATACACATGAACAGTAACACAATTCGAACTTTTCCAATTAATGAAGCATTTGCAAACCTAACGAAACCGGGAATTTTCGACATAACGAGACAGACAAAAATTATAATCCACGGATACAAAGACAGTTCACAGTCCGCTCTGCCGTTGGATTTAGCTAATGCTTATAATGACAAGAACATGTTCAACGTGTTACTAGTGGACGCGGAACAAATGAACAACGATGGATACATTTTATCTGCCTATTACTCTCGTCTTATAGGCAAAAGACTTGGAAACCTTTTGGCGAATCTGGAAAACTTTGGCGCGAATGCTGAAGATTTTCACCTGTTGGGGATCAGCCTTGGTGCGCATATTGCAGGCTGGGCCGGCAAGTATTTTAAACAATTCAAAGCGCACAGTTTGGGGCGCATCACTGGATTAGATCCTGCGGGCCCGTGCTTTTCGTACACAAACAGTGATGAGAGACTAGATCAAGCAGATGCCACTTACGTAGACGTACTGCACTCAAACAGACTATTACAAGGAATAATCGAACCTTTAGGTCATGCAGATTTTTACATAAATGGCGGAGGACCAAACCAACCGGGATGTTTTATGCCCTCCTGCAGTCATCTCCGAGCAGCAGAAGTTTACATAGAAAGTGTCAAAACTCCAAAGTCTTTCGTTGCAGTTCGGTGTAAAAGTTGGAAGCATTTCAAAGCGAATGCTTGTGAGAAAGAAGAGTACGCAGTTTTGGGCTACGGTTCATCAACAGCGAGTCGTGGACTTTATTATTTACGTACTTCACCTAAGTCTCCTTTCGGCCTCGGAATGGATGGAATAAAGAATAAGGGACCAGTTACTGATAACTGGCTAAACAGTTTCATTGTGAATTAAATCTGTGATTTTAAATTTTAAGTGCTAGCTCAATTTCGTGGCGTGTAATAAATTGTTGCCATACTCTTTAATATATTTGGACTTTCTTGTTAGTGCGTTACATAATGGTGAAACGAAATGATCGAAAATACGCAAGAGTGGTTTGTTACACAAACGTTATCTTCAGTGGAGTTCGTTTATTGATTACGCGAGGTGTCTTCAATAGTCTCTTCAGTTTCGCAAGCCCTTTTGAAAACCATTACAAATTCAAGATCGACTTTGATACAGCGGAACTATGTAATAATAGGTACAAACTGTTAATAATTGATTCGTCACTTCATTAGCAAACAATACGTACCTCAGCGATCTACTTCCCAACTACATTATATAATGTAGGCTTGCCATTATTTGGTACTTCGCAATTTCTACTTGAGTGAGTAGATTTCTCTTGCCGAGTAGGAAGGTATGTCGGTGCAATAATTAAAGTTACTGTGTACGATGAAACACATTTGTTTCGTAATTTTATTAGTTAAACCAATTGATAACAAGGTGAAGTTAAAATTACTTCTATTTTTCTTAACAAGATATACACAATTAAAGTTTCCTACCAGAAATCGCTGAGAAGCGCGTTCATATTAAAATTTGCAGATGCCTTAACACCAGGCACGATTATGAATAGAAGTTTTAACCTCTTTTTATGGCCCAAATATACTGCAACAGAACTGGATAAATGTATGTTGGAGAAAGTTACCCTTCCTTATTTAGTGCAGACGTATACGTCTTGACTACGAGTTAAAGCATTTAAAAATAATGAAAATATACTGTCTAGATTAGGCAGTGTAGTACTTTTCAATGTCGTTTATTTTGAAAAAGTGCGATTAAAATATACATAATATATTCCGATGGACTTAGCGGAGCCAACACGCCGTCTATTTTAAGCGCGGAACTCTAAAAAAGCAAGGAAATCATCACTTATACTGTCATCACCATTAAAACCGTTACATAGTAAACGAGACTGTTATCTGTTGCCTCTAATTCATCAAACGTGACGGGTTACGTGAATAAAAGTGTAGCAATCATTTCAAGTTCGAGTCGTTCGTCCGGTAGGTGTGGAAACGGAAACTACTTGTTACCGGCGACGGCCGTCGGTTGCCGGCGGCTAGTCGGTCATTGCCGCTATACGGCACACACGGCTCACTTAACACGATTGTTGTCTCAGCGCGGTACTCCGTCCGTTAATCAACTAACTTTAACACAAACTATAAAATAGCGATTGCAATTTGGAAGCATTTCACGAAAAACGGCTGATGCTATTAAAAAGTCTAGTACAATTTACAGTTTGTTTTTGTGTTTTATGCACCCGTAAAATGTATTTATTCACATATTTAAAGAGTTACATTATGTCAAAAAATATGTTAGATTCAATATTAGTCTCTCCAACATCTAGTTCATGTTCTGCACAACGTCTTTTAATGTCTAGACTTATCTAGGTAATCTAAAGTATATATGCAAAAATCATTTAGCACATAATCAGCTTGTATAAATATTATTCCATCATATTTCCGCTCCTTTCAAATGAACTCAGCAAAGTTTACGCCATTTTTAAAAGTAGTGCGAAACAGTTTCGATCTTGAATATTGCTAAACCAATCATAACCAGTCTCTGTGACCTAGTGCATGCAAGTAAAGCCTTTGAAGCCTTGGATTTACGTTCAATTCGGTAACTACATTGGCATACGTGCAACAGTAGGATTCTGTCGTATGGATTACGCAGGTAAAGTCCCTTGTTAAAATGGAATACAGCGGATATAGCGATAGGGTCGCTCCACGGCACACGGGACCAGGTGGTACCATCGGGAAACCGTTTGTAGACAAAAGCATTTATTCCTATTAAGTGTAAGTAGACTATGTAGGTAAAACATATGTATTTAGTACAAGTATTTATTATCTAGTTATTTTATTAGAATTTGGGAAATTGTATTGACATGTTTGTTTTTAAAATAATGTAAGTATGTACTTTGCATGTGATACCACTTTGAGAAACCCTTCTTACTTAAAGTAATTATGACTACGAAGTCTCCAATAATGAAATAAAATAAAAATATAAAAATGTAAGAACCAAGAAATGTAGGTTAGGTACTTAAGTAGGTAGTTACATAGAATTACATTTCAATATAAAATATACTATTTCTTTTATTTGATTACGTCTAAAAAACCTATCTTAAAAGAGTAGAAAGAAAGTAGAAATCTAAAAAGAATGAGATAAGTCTTGAAGAATATCAACTTGGTTTCAATTTTGAGTTGATTAGGACTAAAGTAAAAGAATGAGCAAGACAGAACAATTGAAATTCTGGAAGAGCGATTTATAATAAATCATCCTCTACATGTAACAAAGAACGAAAAATGCAAGTGGAGTTTTCAGAATCATTTTCTAGTGCGGAATGAGGTTTTAAGTTTATTTAATAATTTAAACAATGTATAACAGTTGTAAAAATGAACCTAATGAAGTCATAAGTTACATGTACTTCTAATCATAGCGATATTTTTTTTTCTGGGTTATACCAGAGAAATTTCAGGTTATAGAGATATTGTAGGTCTAAATTACAACTTTGTTCTATATGTGTTTAAAAGAAAGTTTGAAATGTTTTGTATGTGGATTTAAAAAAAACACTTACGACCCCTGTACTGTTGTATGTATCTATAAGCACGATCATTTGAGTGCCATCTCCGTGCCTCGGAAAGCACGTAAAGCCGATGGTTCTGCGCCTGATCTCTCCCCGATTGTGTCGGATGGCCGTTCCATCGGACTATGAGAGTTAGGGAAGAAGGAGTGCACCTGTGTTTGCGCACACACTAGTGCACTATAATATCTCTTGCGTACATGGCATAATCTGCATTAAGATTGGCCGCCGTAATACTACTACCTACTTAAAAAGTGATACTTCTGACAAAAAAAAATAATCATTTCTAGCAATAATTTTGGCTACAGGTTACTTTAATTGATTTGATAATTAATAAAAGTTTGAAAGCCAATTCGCCTTGAGAAAGCGTGGTTATCAATCCCCGTGCCTTCTCTGTATAAGAAGTGGCTTTTGCAGTGAGACAATAAAAGCCTGATATTTTTTTACCAATTTAATGAAATTGTAGCACTGTACTTTATTATTTACATGTGTGTGAATAATAAACCAACTGGTCTCAATCTTTATAACCGGTTTGACGTTCATCGAACCAAATATAAATGACTCGTTTCGCACGCTTCAACTTTTTTATTCATTTCAGTCCACATTTTTGAAGGTCTAGTTTACAATTTTACTTTAGCGTGCAAAATGTACACCCAAGTAATCCTTTTTGATCTCTTTGTTCTCTCTTTATTCTCCATCGTCAATCAAGGTACCTACAGCTCCTTCATCCAAGATATAGTAGCGATTGATAAATCTCCGTTGTGATTAATCTAGAACAGATTTCTATAGACTGTAGTAATGCCTAGCTCGAGTGATCATATTGCTTCGTAAACTACGTAAATAAATGTGAAATGATTCTAATTGGCACGGCTGATATTTGACGGCACGGTTGGCGCAGTGATTGGCTGCTGCGCTGTGTGTAGCGGGATCGATTCCCGCACGGAACAAATATTTGTATGGCCTACAGATAGTTCCGGGTCTGGCTGTTTGTGTATGTGAGTTTATATGTTTTTACGTAACTTTTTTTAAGAGCAAAGTTTTCTTTCTATTTATCAGAACTTAAAACTCGATACCTCTTATAATACTGTACAAAAGAATATAAAAGTTTATAAACGTTAAAAAAACTTGACAACAGTATGCAATCCATTCAATTAAGTACTACTTTTTTCACTTTCGACACATTTTATTTTGGACCAATTGCTCAAGCCGCGGCTCAAACAATTCAAAGATTTTTTGTAGCAAAGTAATCTTAGTTTGACAAATAGGTACCTATTAAGTTTTGTTAAAACAAAATAAATTGTACAATAAATTATTCTGTGCATATATTTGTGTAGTAAATTGTTTTCTTTGTGTAGACTTTCTGCCTCCTAATTTGTTTTTTCGTTTTCTAAACTATACTCAAAATTATTTCTGGACTGTGTTTGTACCGTTTCGAACTAATTAATGGGCATTATGTTGAATGATAAAAGCTAATACGAAAGAAAACTAATTCTCTTAACAAAGAACTGGAAAGAACATATACCTACATATTTTTTGTTGTACATATGTATCGACACTTGCATAGTAGGTACATGGACCATAGTTAAATACTGTGCCCCTTGAAATGCCCGCCGTACCTACCTATTATTCAAACCTGTGCCTAAAATATTTACTTGGTAGGTACTTTTGCTATAAGCTTCACTTTAGTGAATTTAATATCAACCTTTATTTAGAATAAGCTATTATAATTATTTCCTCGCCTTTCTAAATATAGCTCAAGATAATAACACAGAGATAATAATAACGTTCCGTTTGAGTAGATACCCCAAAAAGTGTCGTTTTTACCTTGTCCACCAGCTACATAATGATACATTTATGTAATGTTATTTTATGAAACTATTTCTAAACTGTGATATAATCAAGCTTCCGGAAACAAAAATACACGAGTAAAGCTATTATATGAGTTAGGTAGCTTAGAAACTAGAATTTGTCTAATGACCTCCTAAATTGCCTGCTAGCACCAATATACATAACACCCAACTGAGTCAATTATGGAGGTCAGAGCTGTCACAACTAATACCAGACGACAGGCATCGCAAGAAGTCAGGAGCCCGGAGATCTGACTAAGTAATCGGACCACTAACAATATTCGTTATCTTTATTCGATATTAATTGGATTCCCGATGACCGACGGCAGCTGTTGCGAGTAAAATACTAATAGCTATTTTGAAGGCATCTTCAGGAACTAATACCTATTTGGGCACAGATGTTTGGAGTTTCTTGCCCATTGTTCTCCATACGAAGCTACCTTTTGGAATGGGCAACTGGGTTCAATATTATTAATATTTTCTCATGTAATTGACGATTAAAAATGCCTTGTCTAATGTCTAATTCAAATAAATGATTTGACTTTGACTTGGTTAAGGTGATACCAATTATAACTACTTCCGACTTAGTCATTACCATTTTTCATTGCCCTCATAATATATTCAACATGAATATTAACTAGGTTCCTAAGAACACTTCATCTTGAAGGGACTACGCGTATATTTCACGATCTCCGAAGCAATTATCCTTCTTTTATTTTATATATCAACTAGCCGAATTCGCGGCACGTTTCAATTTTAAACGTTTTCAGAATAAAAGGTTCACTTTGTTCTTTTCCGTATTTCAAGATTTTCAAATCAAGCGGTACCTTCCATTCGCCATAGTTTAAAATTGTGCAAATAAGACGTTACTTGTTATATCAACTTAAATTAATTAGAAGCTAAATGTGTGTAGGAATTGTAAGGATACCAATACCTAAGATACGTTGCAACACCTTTATTTATTTTTTCATTATATCAACATGACTATATAATTTGTATTCCCCGAAGGGTTAGGCAGAGGTGTATCAATATACACCCGCAGTTCGCCGGTATGTTTTAAGTCCCATGTTTTTTTTTTCTTCGACGTTCATCGTGCCATTCCTGGGCAAAGGTCTCCTCCATTGCCTTAACACATCCCTATGCTTTGCCTTCTCTTGCCAATCTCCTGAATATCAACGACACGGTTTACGCAGTAGTTGAGCGATTGGTGGCTGCAAGCTTCAAATATTTGTGGCTTACATGTAGTTGATCTGGGTAGCTGTTTTGTGTGAGAGAGTTTTTATGTTTGTAAACGCACCCACGATACGGGAGAATTTACTAGCGTGGGCAGCAATTAAAAAAAAAACAATATCATCAACAGACACTACCTACATAATACCTAAATAAATAAACGCAAAAATGTTTGTAAGTTTGTAATACATTGCAGTGAAAAGATAAACTAAACATGATTTATTTACTATTCGTTTATTTTTTGAAGGATTTACCACGCTCACTATTGCTTCTCAATCGTAGGCGTGTTTACAAATCTGACAAGGAATCACATAGGTTTATGACAAATACTACTATTATAAAGGCGAAAGTTTGTAAGTATGGATGTATGGATGTATGGATGTTTGTTACTCTTTCACGCTTAAACGGCTGAATGGATCTGGATGAAATTTGGCACAAAGATAGATTATAGTCTGGAATAACACATAGGCTACTTTTTATCCCGGGAAAATGTACGGTACCCGTAGGATAACACATCAACTGTGACGCGGACGAAGTCGCGGGCAGAAGCTAGTTATTAATATTTTCTCATGTAATTGACGTTCAAAAATGCCTTGTCTAATTGAAATAAATAATTTGACTTTGACTTAGTTAAGGTGATACCAATTATAACTACTTCCGACTTAGTCATTTCCCTTTTTCATTGCCCTCATAATATATTCAACATGAATATTAACTAGGTTCCTAAGAACACTTCATCTTGAAGGGACTATGCGTATATTTGACGATCTCCGAAGCAATTATCCTTCTTTTATTTTATATATCAACTAGCCGAATTCGCGGCACGTTTCAATTTTAAACGTTTTCAGAATAAAATGTTCACTTTGTTCTTTCCCGTATTTCAAGATTTTCAAATTAAGCGGTACCTTCCATTCGCCATAGATGAAAATTGTGCAAATAAGACGTTACTTGTTATATCAACTTAAATTAATTAGAAGCTAAATGTGTGTAGGAATTGTAAGGAAACCTATACCTAAGATACCAACGCCTTTATTTTTTTTTCATTATATCAACATGACCATATAATTTGTATTCCCCGAAGGGTTCGGCAGAGGTGTATCAATATACACCCGCAGTTCGCCGGTATATTTTAAGTCCCATGTTTTTTTTTTCTTCGACGTTCATCGTGCCATTCCTGGGCAAAGGTCTCCTCCTTAACACATCCCTATGCTTTGCCTTCTCTTGCCAATCTCCTGAATTTCAACGACACGGTTTACGCAGTAGTTGAGCGATTGGTGGCTGCAAGCTTCAAATATTTGTGGCTTACATGTAGTTGATCTGGGTAGCTGTTTTGTGTGAGAGAGTTTTTATGTTTGTAAACGCACCCACGATACGGGAGAATTTACTAGCGTGGGCAGCAATTAAAAAAAAAACAATATCATCAACAGACACTACCTACATAATACCTAAATAAATAAACGCAAAAATGTTTGTAAGTTTGTAATACATTGCAGTGAAAACATAAACTAAACATGATTTATTTACTATTCGTTTATTTTTTGAAGGATTTACCACGCCCACTATTGCTTCTCAATCGTAGGCGTGTTTACAAATCTTACAAGAAATCACATAGGTTTATGACAAACTAGCTTATGCTCGCGACTTCTTCCGTGTGAATGACGGCGTTCTCTGGGTTTATTTTTTTCGCTTCTAGGCACAAAAAATAAAGTTCCGTATTTTTTTTAGATCTATCAGCTATCTGCCAGTGAAAGTCTTGTCAAAATCGGTCCAGACGTTTGGGTAACACAAATACAACAAATAAATACACAGACATAACTATAAAGATGTTATTCGGTGGTAAGTACCATGTAAACATTTTTATGTATTTAGTAAAAAGCTGTTATATTGACATTACATACAAACACTTTAATGTTATTTATTTGTACATATAGATAACTTGAAATATTATAGATAACTACACAGCTTCATCAAGGTTTCTAACTTGCCTAGGTATATGGAAGCTAGAAAAACACGTTGCTAGTACGCTGTACATTCTACTGTCTCATTAAAAATAAAATGTGTTTCAGAATCCTTCGCAATAAATCATTTCTATTGGGAATGAAAAGATAGCATGATATCTGAGTCCTTAACGAAGGAGATGTTACATGGGAACGTTAGTTGCAAGTTGACTTTAATTACATGGAAAAAACGATCAATTTTTATTTCGGACATCAATACTAGTTAAATGGTAGAAATATCGTTCACGTACACGTTTAAAAGTAAACGCTATGCTCTCGGATTTTCTGTATCGTGGGCGACTATTCCAAAACTATTATATATATACCTAGATACAGGTAATTATTCATAGGTACACCGAGTGAGCCAGTGACATGGGTCAATGATCAGTAGAGAAAACAATTTTGATATTAATCGTCGTCGAATTTAGAGTTAAGACATTCATTTTCTAGATTTTTGTAGCTTAACCTCACTTACGCTTCTGGCCTTCGAACAAGTTTCTATAACTTTTCACAATGTTTAATTTCGTTATCTATAATTAAGTACTAATCGTTGCTCATAATTTCATCAAACGTCTGAAAAGATAAGGCGACTGCAACTGCAACTGTGGATTATTAGTAATAAAAATAAATAAATTTGTTCCGCTGCGGATACGCAATGTACTGATAAAAAGAGAATATTGTTTTTGTGATTGTGTCTCAAGGATTTCAAGCAATAACACAATCACACAGGGCTATACGGAAACATTTCAATTAGCACGCTGAGTTAAATAAATAAATAATATACTGTAAATACTTAATCATATAAGGAAGTTTAAAGTGCGAAGCACACAAGTAGTCCCTTCGATACGCATAATAAATAGATTAGGTTAGCTGAAGCATGTATAACTATTGCTACGGACCAAGTGAACTAATTTGAGTAAAATAGATGGCACGAGTGGAAAGGAATAATTTAATATTAACTTTCGAGTCTACGTATACAACTATAGCCTGTTAAGGGAACACTTCCCTAAAATTGGTCTGGCCGCGAACGGTGTCGAAACTATTATACTTGAGTCTGTTTAATAATACACACTAGTTTGTTTCGCATTTCTATGTTAATCTTGAACTCACCTCAAGCTCATATCACCAAAACTTACTGAAGGAGTTTTTTACTGAATGTAATTCTGTTCCAACTACTATCTGCAGTGCTATTCTGAAAATAGCAATGCAGATTGTAGTTGGAAATGCAACATCTTGTTACACACGCCTGTACTATGCGATAATTCTGTTACGCAACAGTTGTACGATACAACAGTATACAAATTATATCCATACAGTGCGCAAATGTTAAGCCATTGTGTTAGCAGTTGTAAACAACTGAATCCATACAATATTATACTTTCCCTTGGCCCCTTTTATTTCGCAATTTAAGCGTTGCACAATGAAAGAAAATGTTACCGAAATGACGTCGGTTTAATTGAATTAAAAACATTCTTAGATAAACCTACGTCATTTCAGTAATATTTTCTTTCATTGTGCAACACTTTAATTTCAAGGACTCAATGATGTAAACTGAAATGCATAACTAAAGACTTTATGTTTTCTTTAAAAAGACATAAGGTACGCTGTCTGTACTCTTCTATCTATAGAGCTTTATTCCGCGAATCCAGAATACCCATATTATTCGTATCTAACGTGGTGCTAATTATGGAACAGTAGTAGCTTTTTCGTAGTCTATTTACAGCCAATAAGAACTTTATTATCCTTACTAATATTATAAATACCAAAGTAAGTTTCTTTGTTTGTTTGTTACCTTTCACGCCTAAACCACTGAACCGATCATCTTGAAATTCTGCACATACGATATCAGGTATACAGAAACGGAGATGGAGTACCTTTCATCCCGAAAAAAATTGCTGTTCCCGAGGAAAACGACAATGACGTTCAGATAATAAAAATAAGGATAATAGATGGCGTGTGAATTATTATTGAATTTAAAATTGAAGTATTTCCTCTGCGTTCTCGATAGCCGACATTTACGCGGAAGAAATCGTAGGCTAGTTATTTACAAAAAATAACATATACAAATTGCACATATTGTAGGGGCTTAGGTCCTGTAAGTACTTTCATTAGGACACGTGTGCGCTGGAACGATAATCATAACGTTCTATAAACGTATAGTTAACCTCTTTTCTGGAGTCCGCACGTGCATTATGAAGAAAGCTAATCCTGGGGTAATTAGGTTACTTTCCAGTAGGGTTGGTAGTAGCCTAACTGTCAAAATAAACCCTCATGAATTCACAGTCTTATCTTGAGTACAAATTAAAAAGCGCAGAACTTGTTTAAATGTTAGATATTATGTAATTAGTAAATAATCATTGAATATCTTGAATATCTCTATTTGACTGACCTGTTGGTCTAGTGGTTAGTGGCCCTGACTGCTAAGCCGGAGGTCGTGGGTTCGATTCCCACCCAGGACAAACTTTGTGTGATGAGCATGATTGTTTGTTCTGTGTCTGGGTGTGATTTATCTATAATATGTATGTATTTATAAATTATATAAGTATGTATATCAGTTGTCTGGTTACCATAACACAAGCTCTGCTTAGCTTGGGATCAGATAGCCGTGTGTGAGTTGTCCCAAGATATTTATTTATTATTATCTTTAGGTATCCTTAATAGATTAAATAAAATGCTTGTTATTTTTTTTGCTATCTATCTTTGTTAATTTTATACTTAGTTTTATATGTTACTCATTGATGGTAAGAAACCAATCCTGGCTACAGCAGTAGTTCACGGCGAAGATCATGTTTAGCCATCAACGTTAATTTTATTTATATGGGAAGTTTTGTGTTCGTGCTACTAACAGTTAATGGAGTATCCTTGCGAATACACGATGTTGGCTGTAGCATTTGTTCATACCAAAAATCAGGTTTAATTGTCAAAATTATATCTAATTATGCAAAGGTGATGGCTAAATGACTGCCCCCGGGCCAGATACATTCTGGAATGTATATGAATCTTACATAGCCTCATAATATTTAAAAAATCATTCATGAATTATGTAGTGTTTAATATTTTCCTAGCACTTTCGTGAACTATTAAACATAATAAAGTATCTAAAAAAAAAACTTTTTCATCACAAACATTTGCTTATAAATATACAACCTCATTTTCGTTTTTAGTTTTATTCTTTTTCATTTTATTTTTTGTCAGTTGAAGAAAATTATATACTGTCACACACCTTTTTTTCCTTTTTAGGCAATATTATTTTACCATTATATTATTCCCAAAAAGTATCTGAATCTTTTTTACATGAAATACTAATATTTAGCCATTCAGCATTACATTGTACCTAGTACCATATTTATACATGGTACCTGGCACATGGGGCAGTGGTCTATACTTCCATTTAGCCATCTCCTTTCGTATATCTACAATCCTCATTATGTAACGTCTTTGTACTATGGCACAGCCTTACAATAAAACTCATGAAAGAGAAAACATCAAACTTATACAGACGTACAAAAAATTACAATACTGAAGACCCTGGCATTGGCACGCTTCTTTGTTTCTTAGTAAGAACACAACGGAAAAAAGAACAAAAGCTTTTCAACAGTACCTATTAAGAGCCACGTGACGGCAGTCACGGGTAGGTACATGGCAAGTGTTACTTACTTTTTCTCAGAATTATATAATACCGACGCATATTTTTTGTATTCTTTTAATTCTTCATAATATTGTTGTAATTTATTCGGCAATAACACTTCGTGGTACCCACGTCATTGCACCAGTTCGTAACCCTCCGGAATACCAAACAACGTTTCAGAGTAACAATTAAACTAATTTCAATATTATTCAATTCCAATCAGTTTGTGTGCCAAGTAGTAACTAACTAAAACATAGTGGTCTGTAATTGGCGCAGATACTATATCAGTACTTAGAAATACAACTCGTGATCTCGCGAATCTATTATTCGAATAATTTCAATGCTAATGGACTAAAATCCCAGTGTCTTTAGACCAACGTCATATTAACTTGTCCGAAAAAAGCTGAATACCATAACCATGGCCCGGAGCAAGAGGGAATGGGAAGCAGTCACTTTCTTCTGCGAAACAGTAATGCTAGAGAAGGAGGTGGCAGGACGTCAGAGGCGCAGATCCTCTTGTCCGAGCCGCCGCGGGAGACGCTCCGGGGGTCGGGAGCCGTAAGACGAGTCCCGGCCACCACAGACGCGGGCCTGTGGACGGTGAGCAATGGGTAGCTCACCGTCCGTACGTCAACTGGCGACAGACCGTGTCGACAGCGCATCCGTGTTCCACGCACGCCTCAAAGCGATGCCAACAAATCCTTTGGAGATCCTTTCAATCCTTTTAATCTTTTTTGATTAATTTCGTTGCGGGATCCAAGACAGTTGAATCGTTTCTCTGGGGCTCGTCGAGCTTCATTGTCTCGGCGCTTTTCTTGTGGTCGCCACTGTTGATTCTGGCTTACAGGAGTTGCAGTGGTTTGGGAACAGTGTGGCGGGCTTGTCCCAAAAAAAAAAAAAAAAATCCTTTGGAGGGGCCACTCAGGGCCGATGCCTGTCGGGGCTGCGGGTTGTTCGAAAGAGATACCGCGCCCCCAGAACGCAAAGGGCACAAAAAGGAACATGGATGGGTTTTAGTCAGTAAAAGCCTGACACTTCCTTCCACCCCGCACAGGGCGGGAGAAGTGATTTGATGATTTCCCATCCGTAAAAAAGAAAACAAATTATTATATACTTTAGCAAGCAATGGCGGATTTATTTCCCAAATCAACAACAATCATTTCATTAGTCAGGCCAGCCGTTCTGTTAACCGCTAAGTGTATACTTGATCGGGACCCTAATTGTGCCAGCTTGACTTGCCCTTGGTTGGTTTATAACAATATCCCATTAAACATGTATAAGGTGTTAAAAAATCAACATTCCAAATGTCGTGTTCTTGTTTAGTATCGAAAAACACGACATTTGGAACGTTAATTGTTGATTTTTGAACACCTAATATAAAAACCAGCCGTCACACTTAAACGTAAGTGAGTTAAGTCCTTTTCTACCTAATAACTGAAAAATAGCTTCATATTGAAACAAGCAAGTACACAATAATCTTCCTCCTCTCAAAATTTTAGCCTTTCTAATTTGACGTAGGTATGGCGATCGTGGTATCTTGGACCATAAAACGTCAATTGCTAAAAATAGACTATTTAAGGCCGTTTGTCCACCGCCGCCGTCACCGGAACGTCAACGAGAACGAGATGACGGCGCCGAAGTACTCATACATAGACTACTATAGCCGCGTGTCCACCGCAAGTCCGTCACCCGAGCACCGTCATCCCGGCCGCCGAGTTTCGAGTAGATCGGCGTGACCTGTGCCGGCATCGGCAAAGTAGGTGCATATTATGTCATCTTACAATAAATATAGGCCTATATCACTATATACTTAAGTACTACTTTTAAAATAAATATATTGAAATACACAAAACTTGCGTCTTACTTACCTCAACGTCACAGCCAGCCAACATTTCAGTTGGTGGTATGCATGCCCTGTAGTTTGAATTTTGGAGTGTGATGGCATCTTTTATGTGATACTAGCTGTGCCCCGCGGTTTCACCCGCATTACGTTAGGTTTTTGGTTACTAATCCGTTCCCGTGGCTTATAGCGCGATATTATGTAGCCTTTATTCTGTTATTCTGAGGTATAAGCTACGGTATGTCTCACAGAGTCATTATTTTGCCGCGAAGGTATTTTAAAACTGTGATATCTCCTAAGATATTCATTGAAATTAAATGATGTAATGGGCCATTTTGTTCAAAATTAAACACTTGTGATGAATAACGTATTTATGTTGATAAGGATTAATACTATGTTCGCACATACGCACACCTTCGCAAATAATGAATTATTTTAAAACAATTTTTCTGGCCATAAAAATGGCTATAGTGAGTCAACCTTAAAAGTTAGGCATGTACCTACTACCGCGGACTTTTTTTTAGTATATTTTAAGAGGAACAATTCTCTCATACATTATTTTTGCGTAACTTTAACCGTTTACGCAGCGCACGCAACGTAAGCTCTCAAAAGGAATATTTTTCCTTGTTTTTGCTACATTTTTCACTGATTGCTCCGCTCCAATTGGTCGTAGCGTGATCTTATATAGCCTATAACCTTCCTCGATAAATGGGCTATCCAACACAAGAAAAATGAGCTCGTGGACATCCTATAGTAGTTAAAAAACTTGTGTTCATACTGCCGCAACTTGTCGTGACGTACATAAAACGCTCCTGTGATGTATCGTTCACGTATTAGCGGATCAATCCAAAATTCTTTGCATCGCCTACGCCTTCGAACGTACAAAAGCAGAGCAAGCAATTGTCGCCGGTTGAAACTAGCCATCCTTCTAGTTTGTTTTATTTCTATTATAAAAAGGACTGACTGACTGCCCCGTTGGTCTCGTGGTCGCAAGGGCGACTGCTGAGCAAGGGGTCCCGGGTTCGATTCCCAGGTCGGGCAAAAAGTGTTATTGGGTTTTTCCATTAGGAATCTCTCAGTGGCAGCCCGGAGTTTGGAAGTTGACACCCCCGTGCCTCGGAAAGCACGTAAAGCCGTTGGTCCTGCGCCTGATCTCTCTCCGGTCGTGTCGGATTGCCGTCCCATCGGGCTATGAGAGTTAGGGAAGAGGGAGTGCACCTGTGTTTGCGCACACACTTGTGCACTATAACATCTCCTGCGTACGTGGCTAGTCTGCATTAAGGTTAGCCGCCGTGGCCGGAATCGGCCTGGAGAATTACATTTTTTTACATTAAAAAAGAAAACGCGACTACCACCCACGACAAAGCTGTAGGACTGAGCCACCGATATATCGGCGCGGTGGACAAACGATCGCCGTCACGTCATCTTAAACTCGGCCCGAAATAATCTCGTTCTCGGTGACGGTCCGGTGACGGCGGTGGACAAACGGTAGGCCGTTTGTCCACCGCCGCCGTCACCGGGACGTCATCCATGTTTCTGCTCGTGACTGTACATTGTTGTTGCCGGCACAGGTCACGCCGATCTACTCGAAACTCGGCGGCCGGGATGACGGTGCTCGGGTGACGGACTTGCGGTGGACACGCGGCCATAGTAGTCTATGTATCAGTACTTCGGCGCCGTCACCGGGACGTCAACGAGAACGAGATTATTTCGGGCCGAGTTTAAGATGACGTGACGGCGATCGTTTGTCCACCGCGCCGATATTATCGTTGGTTCATTTCTACAGGTTTGTATTGGGTGGTAGTCGCGTTATCCTTTTTAATAGAAATAAAAAAAACTAGAAGGATGGCTAGTTTCAACCGGCGACAATTGCTTGCTCTGCTTTTGTACGTTCGAAGGCGTCATGATTCTTTATTTGAAAGCTGGTGCTTTCCGTGTGGTCCCATTGTCACCATTTCAATATCTGATGATGAGATCTTGTAGAAATCGAGGGAACTCTTCAATAAATAACAGCAGATTAACCGCGATTGTTGCTATAGCATATCTAAGCATTGTTTACAAAGGGTAACACAGATATATTCAGTAGTATTCGAGAATTCGTCCTCCAAGTAAACGAAATCGCATAAGTATTCTGCTTTCTTATGACTTTTTAGTGTAGTAAATCCTTCGTGGATTTGGATGACAGGAAGTTGATACTAAAAACAAAAAAAAAACAACCGCCTTCAAAAACTAAAAAAGTGTAAAATAACTTTAGCTTTGGAAGTCGGTGGCAATACAAAACAACAAACAGAACCAAAGCCGCCGACTTCCAAAGCTAAAGTTATTTTTCACTTTTTTAGTTTTTGAAAGCGGTTGTTTTTTTTTTGTTTAAAAGTTTTTTTAAACAATAAAGTGTCAACTATAAAAATCCCTTTCTACGATTTGTTTACCTTTAGTTAACTACCTAAACCTTTCTAGTATAGTGTTTTGTATTGCCGCGTTGCCGGCACAGGTCACGCCGATCTACTCGAAACTCGGCGGCCGGGATGACGGTGCTCGGGTGACGGACTTGCGGTGGACACGCGGCTATAGTAGTCTATGTATCAGTACTTCGGCGCCGTCATCTCGTTCTCGTTGACGTCCCGGTGACGGCGGCGGTGGACAAACGGCCTAAGGCGTCTTCGCATTTGACGATGCTCCAGTGTAGGCGCTGACGTTGTATTGACGCCACACGTCTTTCCCACAACATACAATCGACAAAGAAATGGGATATGTGTTAAATTACCTAACCGTTTACCAAATAACTAAAAAGATTTGTTTGCCGTCCAGTCGCTTAGTTTAGCAAAAGTTCCACAAAAAAAATTACCCATTTTCAAGCTCACTTCAGATTTGCCATAGATTTCGACACTGATAACTCGTAAGAATGCAAATCTGAATTTCTTTAGGTACCTACTACGCAAACAAAGCAACTTTTATCTCCGTCTAAGCAACTACGTCCGCACACGCAGCTGTTACTTCAACTGGCAATCGTAAATGAAAATTTAAAAAAAATTGACAAACCCGTCAATTTAAGCTGCTTCGTCTGCGGAACGCCTAATGAGTTTTTACAGAAAAATCTGGCTGTTCATGATTAAAAAGTTGGACTGAATGATCTCTTCAGATTTTATTTCGTTCAAAACTTTTGCACTTAAGTGTAATACTTACTGGAACAAATTCTAATAAGCGTTTTCTTTTTTAAGTTATGAAAATACCGCAATAAAGAACTTTTAACAGCCAATGGTAGCAAACGTTTAGAAGGATTACGAATTTTGAAAACCTGAAAACAGTTACTACGTGTGTGATACAAGTGCTTGGCATCACAAAAAAATACTATCACCATTCCGGTAACCAAACGTGGTGATTAATGCAAATGCTCTTAAAACTACTAATAGAATTAGAAATCCTAATGATAATGATAGATAAATAAGTCTATTAATAACCCTACTATTATTTTATTCACGTAGGTATAAAAGAATGCAAACTCACTCTCAGGTTAAACCAATTTAAAAAATAATTTCCTTTGCACTTGACATATTTAACAAGTGTACGGATGTCGGCAGCACGTGCAACATGCTCGGCGTACGTAAGCGACATCTACGTCTACGTCATGACTCATTTTCTTTTTTAAAATCTAGAAGATAAAATTAGAGCCAGAGGAAAAGTTTGCAAATAATCTTATGTAACAATCCGGTGTGCAAACGTAATGATTTACGTATGTTTACATTATGTTTATTTACAACTAGCTCTGTCCGCGGCTTCGCTCACGTGGAGTTAAGGGTAACGGACATAAATATATTGAATACTTTGTTATCGCAATCCTCCTAGTGAACATAGTTGGTCTAACTCTTAAAGCAATCCTGTGGTAAACTTTGCAAGAAAATAGATAAAACAGCAAGCACCGTGAAAATGTATAGCTATAGCTTATAGACTGACCAGACAAGCATCCGGAATATTCATGCAAAACTGCATGATACTTTAACAAACATTACAATGTAAGGTATATTTTTATGATATCTAATTAGATATGCATCATCTTCCTGCCATTATCTAATGTTACTTTGGGTCAGCGCAGCTCGTTTTTTCTTTCATTCCGTCCTGTCAACCGTCATGATTTCACTAACTCCCTTCTCTTTTATATCATCCTTCTTTCACGATTTTTTTTATAATTCTTTACACAATCCGTCCATTTTTTCTTTTTCATCTGCATTCTTCCGCATTTATATTCATAACTCCTTTAGTCATATGCGTTTCATCCCTCCTCTTCTCATGCCCATACCAAAAGAAGCGGACCCTTTAAACTTTTCTGTCACTGGCGCTACTTTTAAACTTCTTTACAATTTTGAACAATAGACTAAGCAAGAATTATGTAGTAGTATTACTTTATTGAATCAATAGCCGCTGTGAGTTTATCTGCGGGACCTCTGAAACCCGGCGTTACTCGCCTTCTCTGTGATAGAGCAATAAAGACCGCGGAGATTAATCTACTACCTGCACTTGAATTCCTGCATATGAAACTCTAGCTAGAGTGATCTTGTAGCTCTACGAGGCAGACTGCTCTGTGCGAGCTGCTCTGCAATTAGTCTCTCGTGGACGCAGACGATCTTTATCCATTTGCTTGAATTAAGCTTTTACACTTTCATTATTACGTATCTTTTGCACGTAAGAGTATACCTAAGGTGTGTAGATTCATAAATACCTTGCATGAAGGTTAAAGGGTAAATAAAATAAAATAAATGTGATGTTTTTAAGCCATTCATATTTTATTTATATACAAACATACAATCACGCCTGTATTCCCCGAAGGGTTAGGCAGAGTTGTACCAATGTACACCCACAGTAACAACTTTAACACTTTTTACTCGACCTGGGAATCGAACCCAAGACCTCTATCGTAGTAGTCGTGCTTAGGACCACTAGGCCAACGAGGCTGTTATTTATATATACCTTCCTAATATAAAAAAGTTATTTTGGTTCTATTATATTTTCAATACCTGTTTATCTAATAACGTTTCTGCCTACCTTTTACAGTTTTATGAAAGTCCTGGCTATTTTACACTTTCGACGGAAATCTGAAATCTTGTTAAAAAATTAAAATATAACACAATTATGGAAGTAATATAATATAATTCTGACCACATTTAAAAATTAGGTAATCAAATTCATCAACGCATTCAGAGAAAACCTTTGTTGTATGGCTAACGTATTTCGTGGAAAACTTTTTGTAATTTGACAAAGAACTGTGAACTTCAACAGTGACGTACGCGACATAAATTAGGTAAGCAGGGACCTACGTAAATAAGTTACATACAAAATAAACAGTTGCGTCAGACGTGTATAATTAAAATAATGATCAGCTCATAATTCTGCTCTTGGGTGTTATTACTTTCCACAAAACATAAAATTAATAAGGAGTGATATACACCGTCTATAAAACGGGCTGTTATTAGATTTCCTCTTACAGTTACTGCTGTAAGGTGAGCGCCGATAATCCCGTTGATAGCATTCTAGAAGTTTATTAGGTGTCTTTTCCTCAGAATATTTTTATGATAATGTTTTGGCATTTTCATTTCACAGGAAGGCTCTTTATATCACCGTACTACACCCACTACCATATAATGTACCGTAACATCATGACTAATTAACTCGCTTTCGGTGCCACGCAATTTTACACCGTTGAAGAACCTGAACAACTTTACATTTCAATTTCATTTTAGAATAATATTACCAGTACACATCCCAGTCACATTTAAAGTCGTAACATTTATTAAGAGAACCTCTCTCCGATCGGCAACGGAATACGTGTTTAAATTTTTGTTGCGCACTTTCTTTCTTGTTGTTACTGGTTGTTACGACTAACTTTCAGTTATTTGGCACAAGAACCTTTCTTAATGAGGGTGACATTTAAACAACTGCCTCATAATTCTGCCTCGTTTATGTGTTCATGTGCACATACCCACACGTGCTGAGATAGTTTTTAGTTGTTATTAATAACACCTACGTGAGTTTTTACTAATATAACAAAGTGTTTGTGCCGTTGATCTTGCAGGTATATACCGAGCATAACGAGCATTTACTTAGACATGTATTTTAGATGTCTTTTCTACGTTATTTTTGTATATAAATTGTGTTATATTCATCAGGCGAAAGTTGTATGTAAGGATCATAGCATGTGGCGTTCCGTGGTTTCTACCTATACCCATGGGGAAAAAATCAAGTGTCAAAAAGTCTGCTGTTACCCCAATGAAGGTCACTGGTGAATTGGAATTTTTATTCTGTACTACTGCGTCAATAGTTCGGTTATTTTTACGTCAATTTCAGGAATTGACACTAAACATACAAGGTCCACATTCTTCCTTCTGACAACTGACACATATCAGATAAATCATTCCGATGTAGAAGTTTGATTGTCACTTGGCAGTAGTGAATAAACATTGCTAGTTAATTCAACTTCATGTCAGAACTGAGAAAACTGTTTGACTGCCTCGTTAGCCTAGTAGTTCTAAGCGCGACTACTAGGTCTTGGGTTCGATTCTCAGGTTGAGCAAAGTGTTAATGGCAATAGGCTCGCCCTCTTATACATGGGACCTAAGCATACCAGCGAACTGTGGGTTTGGTTGGGCTAGTACACCTCTGCCTAACATTTCGGGGAATACAGGCGTCACGGTATGTCAGTAAAAACCATTAAGCTGTCCATACTCACTTAATTTCTTTTATTGCCTATATGTCTCTTACACTTGCAGCTCGTCCCGGAAGACTATTCATTTAACATACTCAAAATAATTAGATGCCATAACTGTACATTTTGTTATTGAGTCGAATAAACTAATTTCTATTTCACTTTTCCCATGAGATCTTTGCAAGGTCGCCCTAACATGAAACTATAATAAACATTTATTTAAACCTCTGATAAATTGTATTCACAATATTGTATTACACAATACATACTGCAGCATTATAAAGCAGCGGTTTATTTTGCGAGTTCAACTGAATTTTCCAGATTTCAGCCAAACGCGCTTCTGGATATTCGAAATGTATTTTATAGGAAGTCGTAGGCGAAAGCTATTATCTATGTTTATTCTGTGGTAGGTATTTATTTTTGAAATCATTGTATGGCGTTTTCATTATGAACTCGCTGGAACTTTATATTTAATATTCAGTTATTTTTTTTTTAAGAACTGTGCTCAAGAAGTTTGCTTACTGAAAGAATGTGCAAATCTCATTTCAATGCAGTCTAATAGTTGTAGAAGATTCTCAAGTTCGTAGTTCAACTTCTGTTTTTTTTACAAACCTATTCTGCAGTAAAAGTTTTAATAACACAACTTTTATCATGAGCTTTGATTTCATTGCCTCCACTTGAGAGGTAGAAAACTTAGTACAACGCCAACTCAAGAAATATTCTAAGTCATCCTTCCTTGACCTTTTGCAATCCTTCTCTTATTACTTGATTCACGTTAAAAGAATATACTCCACGAGTTTTCACTTAGATGTGTGTAGGTTGATACTTCATACATAATTCAACAGACTCATATCTAAGAGTTGAAAATATATTATAGCCCAGTTGTATCTCGTTAATTATACATATTCTTATGTTTTTGCTAAAAGCAGTCTCAGATAAATAACACTGCCTAACGTAGGTAAGCTCTACTCAGCAACAGTGCTGCGCTTGACAGTACCTAATAAGATGGTCTTCATGAAGCTGTTTAACTTCTTACCCACTATGAAGAGTTACTTAGTAAATGTTAAAAAGAATTACATCGTTGTAATTATAGCTCAGTTTTTAAAAACGTCATTAAAAGATCACTTTAAAAAGGTGATTTTGTTACAAAAATTAATTACGCCCAATTATAAACAAATTACCTTCAGCATAGTTTTCGTATATTGTCGCTGTTGTTTTGTTTTCGTATACTAACTGATATAGATATAAGATAATATTATTACTGCAACGACCTAAAAGCAATTATGAGAACGGAGGGTGTCTAAAAATTTAGTCGGTTTTTTTACCATCGACACTTAGATAATATTATTCCTGAAGTAAATGAATAAGAGGCAAGTGCAAGTAACGATGCGAAAACTCTATCTGCTGCGGAAGTAGAACGCAGCCAGGGAGGAAAAGAGCTGCTCACTTGAGTTTAAATTCAATCCTCGCTCTAACTAAAAGAGAGTTAAATAAAACAAGACATTTTAACTTTGAACGAAGGTCTTGTTTAGCCATTTGTGCACAAGTATTTATAGATAATCGAATGGTTCTAAATAATTACATACAAAGTACGTACCGTTTTAATCTGCAAGTCTATACAATATTCCTAGAGTTAATCAAGTCTTGGGATTTAGATATAACTCCTACCAGACGAAATTTCATTTGTAGCTTTCAATTCAAAGCACGTGTGTTGAAATCCTCTGAAATTAAAGGCCGTCCTATTCTGGACGGTAAATAACGGACAGATTTCTCATGGGGACGGCTATAGCAGTAGTTGCAACTTAATCGAGACTTGGAGAAAGTCGGGAACATTAAAAGGAGTTTTGTTGTGGCGTATTGTCGCTAACACATCTCGTAAATATCTTCCGTGGCTGCCGCCTTTGTTTTATTCAGATAAATGTACCGCGTCACCGCCGCGGCTTGCTTTATCGCCTTAATTATTCACTGCACTTATATTTTACTTCCCAAGTATACGACGTGAAACTGCAATATGAAGTGTTACAAAATAACTTCAGCTTCATTGTTTAAAACTTGTTATTTTAGAAATAGCTATGCGACACCCGTTTAATCTGCCTAATGTGTTTGTTGTAAATGTCTCTACAGGGATTCTGTAGAGACATTGATCCTGTGTTCGTTGAATATGATGGTATACTTCATTTGCATAGATTATTTTGCAGAAACCTTTTAAAACTCAAATATCTTATACCGGTGAATTCGTCCGCGTGGAAGTCAAGTAATCCATAAAACGTATTCTTTAACACTCAGCAATAGTGTAGCTTTCTATCAGTGAAACTATTTTTGTAATCAGACCAGCGCTTCCTTTACTTCTTCATCATCATCATATTAGCCGCAGGCCGGGCACGTTTTCCCCTTTATAATTTTAGTACAAAATATTGTCTTCAAAGAAAAGGTTTCAACTTCAGACTAACACATAGGTATACCCAAATCGAAGCGATCGGAATCCAATCTCGATATTGTGTAGTAACCCGCTGATGAGTGTGGAGTGAAAATTATTTTGGTGGTTCGGCGCCTGGCAACGTTTCAATCGGACGGGCGCGGATACAGTTTCGTAGTGTGTCGCCTACGTTTCGATCCGAACTTCACCGCTAACGCTACACGCCACGCGACATACTTACTTAAAATAATATTAGTGATTGTGAAACACCGACAGTGAAATGTTTTGTTTATAGAAGATAAATCTAAATGTGCCGCCATCGGACGATTACCAACTAACTAGCCGCTTGGCAATTTATAGTGTTTACGTAACTACCAGGTATTGGCTGGTTCTGGTAAATGCAGTGGCAAGGTTATCATACCACGTAATGGGTAAAATTCAGCCGTTAATGATTAGAAATCGTATACTGAATGCACTCGCTGGCATCAGTTCTACAGCGATCAATGATTACGTATCAAACCAAAACATAGCTCTTAGTTCTTGAGTTAAAACTTATTCGAAAATCACAAACATGAGAGTAGGTACTTGTCTGCAAAATACCATTATTTTGTATTAAACACAAAAACGATTTGATACTGAACACAAAGAAGTTAAGCTGATCAAGTAAAAGAAAATCTTTAAGGACAAAACTCTTTTGAATAAAACTGATTACCCACGCTGAGAAAAACATCGTATTTAATAGAGAAATAGATATTATAAAAGTTCTTTATAAATATTCGCACAGCAGCGAATCCTTTGAAGTTTAATGTTCATAAACTAAGGGAATTTTATATTAGCTGTCCAAGTAGAAAAATGAGTAATAATCTCGTTTTGTGAACGGAGTTGAACAAGGGGAAAATACGGCCGCCACAATAGCTCGCAGGCGACCGCTTCCGGACACACAATAGCAACAGGCAGTTGATGAAATCAGCCGAGTGATATGCGACGGAACAAACCACGCTAATCATAGACGTAGCGTGCCCATTATTTGCTCTTCTGACATTTTGTTCTACATTAACTTGCCTTAATAACTCTATGGCACGAATTATTCTTACATAAATCAACCATTGCCGTACTTGGGCGTCAATTAATCAATGTGGCTTTTTAAATTATTGGTATATTTTTACAACTGCACAGACGAGTTGCATCTGTTTGCTGTCATATTTTTTAAGAAGCATGGAATACGCTTGTTTAGAATAAACTTCTTTAAATAATTCTTATTTACCATTTTCTGAAAGTAAGTACTCTGTCTTTTCTTACCTGAAAATAAAACATAATTATAAATACCATTACTTAATTATTTACGGCAAGAACCTAATCCAAAAATCATTCCAGAAATAGCCTTTCTGTTTATTTTCTCACAGGATTTCTGGGAAATGGATGTCATGGCAGGCAGGTCATCGTTGACGCCCACACGTAGCGCAATATTTAATTGGTTTGGTTCCCTTTTGGTACTCATTTATTAAAGGTGAAATGAGATTTTTCAACATGCACTATAACTACATATTCTGTGATTTGAGTAAAGTTAGGTCAAGTTTCTAAGACATAATATATTCCGATAAAGTGGAAAGAGAAAGTGGAGACAAAACATACGTAGGTAGGGAAACCAATGTATGAAATAAAAGTTGGACATATGCCATAATTATTTACCATTTAGGTATTTAATGGTAAAAGCGATACGATTTGTAAATCTAAATCACATAAGGGAATTCAGTGACGTCACTATTTCAACATATTCCAAAAGTTTGATCTCGCTCCACATTTGTCTGATATCTGGCGAACTACATGTAAATCTCAAGCTTACTCCTGCATAGCGTACCATTTGAATTGCAAATGCAAATTAAGGCTTACTTCCTTTACCCTCAGGATTGCGATTAAATGCGTTGGACCGACTAATAGATTCTATAGAAGTAAAGCGTAATCAGGTCGACATTAAAATGTGGTAAACGTATTTTATTGTAATGGTTCTCTGGTGATGTAGTATTAGTAATTTATGTAACTGTTATATAACAGGAGTCAGTAAAATACGAGTATCTCACGAGTGATGTGTAGTTTCATTCACTACTTTTTTATCTAAACTCATAATACTTTATTTTCAGTTTGTGATGCTGGTCGAACATAATTTTTAATTGAAAACGAAACTAATCTTAAAGCCTCATTCGATTATAGAAGGTGCGTCACAATAAAACTGTTGAGTTGAACAGTCACACTTGTATTAAGTGTCATTAAGATACTGTTTTTGATTTCATAATAGTAACTTTACGCTAGAATGCAGATAATAATATAATTTATAATCAGAATTGAATTCGTTCAAATATAGATCTATATTAAATCAACAATCGGGAAAACAAACAATAACTTACGTACTTATAAATAATAATCAACTACAAAGTTAAAACTGACCCTGACTGACTGTCCTGAGCGCGACTGCTACGCTAGAGGTCCTGGGTTCGATTCCCGGGTCGAGCAAAAAGTGTTATTGGGTTTTTCTATGAAATTCTCAGTAGCAGCTCGGAGTTTGGATTTGTGCCCGGTTAATGGCAATAGGCTCGCCCCCTATTACATGGGACCTAAAATATACCGGCGAACTGTGGGTGTACATTGGTACACCTCTGCCTAACCCTTCGGGGAATACAGGCGTGATGGTATATTTTTTTTTTTTTAAGTTAAAACTAAATAATAATTAAATTACAAACTATGTACAATTAATATAAAAAAGTAAGGTCATAGGGCATCAAAAAACGGTAATTTAAAAAATTAAAAAACCCGACTGCTTTTCTAAGTATTTATGAAAAAGCCCTAAAACAAGAAAGTCGTTGTACCCGATTGCACTTAAAATTGTAGCAGTCAGGACCCATTCTGGACCATCTGCAATGTAATATAGGTAGGTATGTACTCTCAATACACTAAGCCTCCATTCCTAGAATGGGTCCCGACTGCTACAATTTTAAGTGCAATCGGGTACAACGACTTTCTTGTTTTAGGGCTTTTTCATAAATACTTAGAAAAGCAGTCGGGTTTTTTAATTTTTTAAATTACCGTTTTTTATTTTTTACTTTATTTTTTTATTTAACCATTGTCACTTCCACTGTAAATACGAATCTAATGACACCTCTCAAGCTAAAATCCATCGAACCGTTCAGGCTGCAGAGCGATCCAAACATTTGAATCTGGCGCCAAATAACCGCCATTTTGTTTTTTTTATTTTGATATACCCAGTGTCACTCTCACAGTAAATACGAATCTAACGACACCTCTCAAGCTAAAATCCATTGAGCCGTTGAGGCTGCAGAGCGTGCCAAACAATTATACATACATACATACATACATACATACATACATACATACATACTCTCGAAAAACATTACCCTCCTTCTGTCGCAGTCGGGTAAAAACTCATCCGCATCGCTGTCAATGGGGCATGTGCCCAGAAGGCTGGCAGCATTGCCACGTTGTATGGCAATGCTGATTCTTTGGCCAAAGAATAGGCCAGCCCTCTGGTCACGTGAAGAATCGACCAGTCGCTTCGCGATGCCGCGATAAACTAGATGAGCGCTCGGTCCCCATGGCCCTAGTGTTTCAACTCCAAACGGTTCAAATATATAACTTTCATGAAGGTTAATATATTTGCGCCGTTTAAGATTTTCCGCACCAGACGCATGCGCCCCAGCACAACACGTCGTGCAAGGAAGATGGGATGGCGCTAGGGTGTCGACGCATGTTGCATCCCACACCAGAGGTCTACCCAACTTCCAAGGCATTATAGTCATCCCATCTGGTCTCTTCCGATCGTCGCGTGCCAAGCCAATTGGCTCCAAAACACCTGGCACTCCGGCGGAGACAAGAGCACGACGGATGATGTCATTAATGCTGGCGTGCCGTGCCATGCGGCCAGCGCTCTTTTTGCATGGCAGGCCATGGTGTCCGAGGCAGTCGACAGCTTATTCATTCAAATAATTATTTATTTTTACTTTACTTTAAACGATAACGATATAGAATACGCTAGCTTAACGTAGCATAAACTATTATCATAAAATATCAATGCAGAGACATCGTAAACGCATAACCTTTGCCGCACTCATCCAAGGAAGTATTTAACGCCCCCGCATATTGTGATTCACGTCGAAGATGCATTTCTAGGTAACATGGCTGACTGTTGAAATTTACTATTTGTGTGCTATATACAATACTACATAATACGAGCACTGATGTACGTCACGTGCTATATATTTCGTTTTAAGAAATAATCTAGAATATTCTAAAAGTATTTTTGTGTCTTCGTTGTAAAATGTTTTGCTTTATCAGAAGAATATTTTTCAATTTGAGTGTTTTTCATGAAAATCAAACGATTTGTTGATATTGGGTGATGTTCTTAATTAAATATAACTTATAAGTACTTACTTTTTACCCGACTGCGACAGAAGGAGGGTTATGTTTTTCGAGGGTATGTTTGTATGTATGTATGTATGTATGTATGTATGTATGTATGTATGTATGTATGTATGTATGTATGTATGTATAATTGTTTGGCACGCTCTGCAGCCTGAACGGCTCGACGGATTTTAGCTTGAGAGGTGTCGTTAGATTCGTATTTACTGTGAGAGTGACACTGGGTATATCAAAATAAAAAACTAAAAAAAATAAAAAATAAAAAACGGTAATTTAAAAAACTAAAAAACCCGACTGCTATTCTTTAAAAATCCCTAAAACAAGATAAATTGTAGCAGTCGGGACCCATTCGGGACCATCTGCAATGTAATATAGGTATGTGCTCTCAATTCACTAATCCTCCATTTCTAGAATGGGTCCCGACTGCTACAATTTATCTTGTTTTAGGGATTTTTAAAGAATAGCAGTCGGGTTTTTTAGTTTTTTAAATTACCGTTTTTTTTATCTACTTAGCTTTTCGCTGTTACTTTTTACGATTAGTGTCTACAAAGGTGGAATAGTCGACTATTTTTTAAAGTTCTGAAAAATCTGGAATACTTTTGTCCGAGCGCCCGAAGTCTTGTGACCTTTAATTAAGTACTCGTATTTTATTAAAATAACATAACTACAATTCTGCTAGATTTTTAATAGCTATGTCAAGCAGATAGGTACGCGATCTTTTTTAAAAACATGTACATTATCTTTTGTAGCACTACAATTTATGAAAAAAGAAAGGCTTATGAATATGTGTAACTATTACTAATCTAAACTTTCGAGAATAGGTATTCACACTGGTACTAGGTACAGGTACAGATACTAGATACTAGATACAGGTACAGGTGCTAGGCACAGGTACAGGTGCTAGGTACAGGTTTCACCATAATCAGTACGGCGGTACTTTGCAAGAATAAATAAACTTTTCAAAAAGCACAAATATTAAAAAAAGGACGAGGCTTTTTCTAAAATCCTAAACACCCACGCCAATTATGTATTTAAAAATCACGTCAACTACAGCCTGTGTATATTTTATAACAATGATTATAATACCGAAGGTTCTTTTAACATTTGATGTTACATTGCTAAACGCCTACAGGTGTGGTTTTTGTAATACAATGTTTAACTTAAAAAAAATATTTTGTAATAAAGAATTAAAATTCGTATTTTAATTTATTTTTATACCCGCCTACAGCTATCCGAGAATATCGTCCAACAAAATTACGATCTGATTTGTATTTTTCTTTGCCTGTACCAATTTCTCTTACAACACGTAATTGTTGAAAAAAAAGTAAAAGTGATACGTCCTTGATATTTCAGGCTATTCAAAAGCATTTGACACTACTGTCAAATGCTTTTGGCTGGCTCCATTAAATTGATCTGTGGTTCTATACTACTATAGGACCACAGATCAATTTAATGGAGCCAGCCGTTCATATTGTACCTATGATCCACTCTCGGTTACGAATGAATTTATTGCGAGTTCAGCTTTACACCATTGAAATTCAACGTACCTGCCTAAATACAGGGTGTTTGATAGAAGGGCCGACCCAATTTTTTTAGGGGTTGGGGAGGTCATAGACTTGTCATTCCCCGACTCCAGTCCCGAGGTAATGGAGCTATGTTTGAAAGTCAATCGTGTAATCGGACCTTGCAGTGGTAATGTCACGATCAGTTTTTGTTTTATTAAAGTAGTTTGTAAGAAAAGTTATACCACGTATTAAATTACATTTTCAAATTAAATAATAATAAATATATTAATAGTAAATAGTAGCCCACCGGCATCGGGAAAAGGATTTAAGCTATCGGTGGCCCGGGCTTCTGAGAAAGGAATTGCCTATCAATACGCGCCGTGTCTAGGAGTATCGCTTTCTGAATCAAGCCGCGCAACTAGAGCTTCCTTAGATGTTGATCAAAGCTTATGGCTATTATACCATTGGTCGTCACGACTATCGGCACAATGATTGCTGCATTCACATCCCACAGGACGACCATCTTGCGAGTCAAGATACTTCATTTGTTAATATTTCTCAGCTTTCACGAATACTAAAATACATTTATTATTATTACCATTTCACTTGGGACAGTAGTCAACACACAATGAAAAACCTTGAATGACATCCCCAACCTCTCAAAATCTGTATGGATCTTTCTACCAAACATCCCATAAGTGTGTCTACTTTTTATCTCAAAAATATATTACACTAGCGACCCGCCCCGGCTTTGCACGGGTGCAATCACAGCTTTCTTATATCTGTGGGTGCAATGCTGATACTAAATCCACTACAGAAAACTCATACAAAAACATAGCGGCCCGCTCCGCCGCAAACGCTACGTCCCGCAATTTTAAATCTGTGATATCTTCGAAAATATTCATTTAAAACATATGCTGTAAAGGCTATATAGATCTATATTAAATCAACAATGTATTTAAGGTATTTAATTGGATAAGGATTAATGCTGTATTGGTTAAAATCGCTTCGAAAATTAGCCATTATTTATCGTAAAAAGTAAATGACAAAAAAAAAATATTGTGGGATATCCATAAGAGATAGACATATACCATCGCGGAGTTTTCTGTAGACCTTTTTAATGTGTACAATACTTAGTACATTATTTTGATAAATCTCGTAGGGTTCAGCCTGTGTTTGCAATGTAAGCGGAAAAAATGAAATTATTACACATTAGAAACCTCAAAAATAACAGTATTTATCCATTATTTTATGAATGTTATTATACATATAAACCTTCCTCTTGAATCATTCTATATATTAAAAAAAACGCATCAAAATCCGTTGCGTAGTTTTAAAGATTTATGCGTACAAAGGGAATAGGGACAGAGAAAGTGACTTTGTTTTGTACTATGTAATGATGATAATATGTAGGAGGAAGTTGTTTACGGGGCATTTGAAAATTTGAGTAACTTCAAAAGGAATCATAAAGTTCACGATATATCAAGGCAAATACCAGATTACGTCTACGTAATGCTCAATGCCTCGGTGTTTACTAGTCACGTACTCTACATTTAACAGCTTGATTAATTACGGAATTTGATTATGCAACCGACACACTTGTAAAACGTGGTTGTATGTACATCTCAAATGTTTCTGTGCCGTATTTCACGTTTCGTTCTTGTTCTTGTACTTATGTTCGTGTTGTATTGTGCTAGCACTATCTACTGGAGAAAAGAGCAGTGAAGTGTTGATATTATGCTGAATTCTATGCATCTTCTACGTTTATAGCGTTCACTTTTGTCACTGATATTGAAAACTTTTTACCTAATTAATTCATTAACGTTGTTTGAATTTTCTAGTCTCTTCTGGTGCACTTCGTGAAAATATTACCGCGGTATCAGAAGTAAGTAGGTCATATTTCGAGATTTTATTTCGAATTTCAAGTCTAAAAAGATATCATCGTCCCTAATGATTTTTCGAAAATCTTTGAATGCGGTCTTCCTAACGATATTATTTTTTCTGACCCGTCTAAATGTCACCTGTATACCATCAATCATATGAGAACCATCCTATGATTCTATGATGTTTCCTATTGAATATAAGCAAAAGAAGTCATTTCCTACCTTCACCAACATGTTTCGTTTAAAGTAAAAACAAAATATTGGAGCCAAAATTTATTTGATCCTAGTCTGAGTTGACCTTTCTTAAACAGTATTTACGTGTTTTATCTAAAGAAGCTTTCCTTTCATGAAGCAGTTGCGGTGGACGCACTGGATAATAATAAACAGCTAACATTTAACGGATGCTCGGCTGCATGACACCGACAATAGCTGCGTAGGCAGATCATAGGAGAGCACTACAGAGTACATACCGATGTAGACAGCCATATAATTTGCTAGTAACCAAAACGTGGTATTTTGTATAACATGTTGAAATGTTATATATACAAAACACCGCGTTTTAGTTGATTTACAAAGTTTTAATGTTACTAATTATATTTTTCTTATAACATCGTATCCAGCGCATTTAAACATATATTTCATCAGGTCAACATTTTCATTAATAAAACATTTGAAGGTTAGTTTTATTTTGAAAATCAACATTCATAAGTTGGAATGCCAAATAACAAATTAAGACCGAAAATAGCTCTTAAAAACATTGAACCCGTGAAAGAGAAACTTTTTATATACACATATTCTTTTGTAGATATATAAAAGTTTCTCCTTTACACATACAAATATCTGACCGTCGGAGATTTAATGTTTCGATGTTTTGCCAAAAAACATTCCACTCTGCTGGAGCATTGAGTAGGTATCTGATTTTACAATCTAGGCGAAAATGTTGTAATAAATAATAATGCGCATGTGTTTAATTTTGGCGCATGCGTGTATGCGGCTGCGCGCGCGCCTCTGTGCGGACAGTCAGAGATCGCGCCCGCTCCGCGCCGCCCGCCTAGCGTCCTGAAGCGAATGCGCCCGCGCCGCATCGTGAACACGATAACACCACCTCTGCATTCATTAAACATTTCATTCAAACGTATGTGAATATTATATTAGCGATATCAAATTAGTGGATACAAAATTTATTTTCATCGGCGTATTACATATGTTGTACATCTTCAAGTGATCTATGTAGGCAACTTCAGGAAATACGTGCTTTTTATATTATCTATTTGGTGAACGGCTAGGTGTATGTGAATGTTATTTACTGTTAATTAACTTTTGCCTCTATCTCCATTATATTTCGTGCCATTTGACATGAAATAGTGACGCGGCTGTAATATATTTTATTACTAGCTTCTGCTTTCTACAGTGACTTCATCCTCGTCAAAGTTGATATATTATCCAACTAGAATCGTAAACTTTTCCGGAATAAAAAATAGCATATGTGCTATTCCAGAGCATAATCTATATCTGTGCCAAAATTGATCCAGATCCGTTCAGCTGTTCTGTCACGATTAAGTAACAAACATCCATCAATCCAAACATTCGCATTTATAATAGTAGTTAGATTTGCTTAAGTTTTATTTTTCACGGAGGAAACCTCTTACATGTAATAACCATTAGGTAAAAACAAGTCTTTAAAAGAAAGAAAAATACAAATGTACCTTTCATAGTTAAGAAAGAGTTAATTGGAAAACAAGAATGCTAAATGACCTTTCTGTTAAACAATAAAGAAAAGTTGGAAAGCTTTATAAAATCGTACAAAGTCCTTTCAGTACAGTTAACAAAGTGTACGTTGCTCAATGACGGTTTTACAATACAAATTGTTTAGAATGGAAAAAATATGTGGCAACAAAGCACTGGAGGCAACCGTCAACAATGAGTTCCCAGAAACAACATTGAAACAATAAAAACCCCTTGTTTTGACTTTCTTTTGCAAAACATCTTTGAAAGCTAACAACGGGCTTTTATCAGAAATAATGATTCCAGAACATTCCTGAAGTAGGTACCTACGGTACGGTCGAAATAAAAATTAAAAGTAAATAAAATATGTTACATTTAAATATTTTTGTGTAGATACCTACTTAAAATAGTTTTCAGAATCGGTTCACGATTTGATACCCGTTCAAGAAAAATATTTATGATTTGGACGTAGGCCAATATTTTGGTTCAGATATCGGTATTTATTTTTGATCAATATTGGTATTCAATAAAAATATAGAGTCCGTATCTAGGTACCCACACACCTAACTCAAACAATATACTATAGTTACTCTACTTAGTTAAAAAAAAAAAACAATGTATTCACATTATTACATTCAACATTGAACAAGTCCCTTTTGAGTTCATGAAATATTAACAGTCCCACGATTCTGATCTTCAAACGATGATTTATTTATGTTATAAGTGCTTTACGCGCGCGTGAAGTAGACATATAAATACATACTTATTATTTTATTGCATATTTTAAAATGGACTAAGTCTCGGTGAACTTTGAAAGAATCATCATTCATTTTCCGATAGTTAAAACATGTCCATAGTTCAGAGTTTACCAATAAAACTACATAGTAGTAGTTGTTTAAAGTCGTTATATTTCTTGTTAATACTATATTAATCAGCCAAACAATCCTTATTTTTCTGTATCGCTACATTTTGCGGCATTCAAGATCTAAAATGATGCTCCCATTTCATGAAAAAGGAATTGCAAATAAAACCCTTCCCGAATTAGATGCCGAGTTTTGTGTAGGCGCAGTAAACAAACGGTCACAATAATGCGGATTACTGTCACATTTCGATCAGAGTTTAAATTGATCACGCCCACACAACGTCTATCAAAAATCATATAAATCTGGCACAGGAACGTTTTAGGTCGCCCACAGTGACCGTTCGCTTAAAAATAAACTCGTGTTCGCCGTCCCCGGCCACCGTTCGCCGGTCGCAACGCACTCCGCTTAGATTCGCGACATTTACATCGGTTGCACTTTCTATTTGTGACACGGCACCCGGGCTGCTTTCCGACACACCTTCGTTTATTGATTCGCACTTAGAGTAAACATTAACGAATTCTTTCGGTAATTTAAAAGCTTTTAGGTAAATTGTGAGGCATTCATAGGGCTATTGGTTCATACCATCTGTCAGTATTGTTAACGTTTGCCAGAATATGTCAGTGCTAGTCAGTGTTGAAAGCGAAGTTTTTAACCATTTTTCTATCTATAGAATTGAGTAGTAAAGTGGCATTACAGTAAAAGTGTATTGTTATGAACGCAGCGACGTAAAGCGAGCTGGTAGCCATGGTTGCCGGCGACGTCACCCGGCGCGCCTCCATCACGGCGCCGTCGATGCACCGCCGGCCTTCAGCGCGACGCGGCTCGCTCATCAAAGGCTCACAGTCTACGTCACAGGTAAACCCGCTAATTTTAAATACGATGCATCGGAAATAACGTAGGTCGTTTTCAGATTTCAGGATTATTCATGACTGAAGGTCAATGAACTCTCATTTTTTATGGTGTTCCCTAAAACCGTGAATGCTAATAAAAGCTTTTTAATAATGATTAAAGCATCACCTCCAGGTATCTAACATTGACATGACATTTACAGTTGTTGACGCATTTTACGCATACGCTGGTTATATCTAAACTTTTATCATCTACACTTTAAGAAAAACACAGACCACTACATAAATAATGATGATCGCAGTACATCAAAATCTAAAATTAATTCTGTTTCAGTTTACCGCCCAAATTATATTATATACGGCTGATACTTCTAAAATTTCGTGGAAATGGACTCTTATTTTAGTGAAAACAAATCGTAATTTATAATTTAGTACCCACCCTAACTTTGTAATTGCCAAATTAACCATAACATTTTAGAATAACAAACTTGAATTTAGGTGTTAAGTACAGGTACCTGTATTTATATTACTGCTACTAAAGTCTTATTGTTGAGTAGCTATAATTGTAGCTCCGTATTATGCATAACCAAATTGAACCACTTGGGATTCGTACCCAAGAGCCTTGGGTACGAATCCCAGGTCGGGCAAAAAGAGTTGTTGGGTTTTTGCACTAGGAATTTCTCAGAAACAGCCTGGAATTTGAAAGTTGGTGGTGTGACACCCCCGTGGCTTGCAAAGCACGTAAAGCCGTTGGCCCTGCGCTTGATTTCTCCCCGGTTATGTCGGAATGCCGTTCTATCGGACTATGATAGTTAGGGAAGACGGAGTGCACCTGTGTTTGCGCACACACTTGTGCACTATAGTGTCTCCTGGGTACTTGGCTAGTCTGCTTTAAGATAACCGCCGTGGCTGGAATCGGTCTAGAGAATAATACAAACTAAAGGGACTTCTTTAAAAAAAGACTCAGGCTTTTAAATAAAATATTATGAGCTCAGACAAATTAACGGCGATCTAAGTAGATAAGATATATAATAGAAACAAAGACGTTCATATTTTCTTTTATAAAGTACTGAAATAAAGAGTTTAGCACCTCTTACAATATTTATTAACGATCTCATGTTCTTAATAAGAAAGACATTGAGCTGTAAACTCAATGAACACTAAATTTATTCGATAGTTTCAGAAAAGACGCTTTAATTTTAGTTAAAATATTTTAAATATCAACGTGAAACTATAACTTCGAGGTGTTATTTTGCGTGTGTAGGTTGCTCTCGATTTATTGGACTATATACACACTCCTCGGGTATTTCCCTCAGCACTCGGGGACTCTGCTCTACGATTTATTGAAGAAATAGTCTTTTACTTTCAATTCATAATTTTTAGATCTTATTGTTGTTCCTCCTTAGAAGTCTTGGCGTGATTAATAGACAAGATATTTTTTATTTAAATAGTACTTTACCATTCGTTACTCCATCATCAAAAGCAGATTACCCGTCAGGTTGATAAATTATCTGTTTATGAATAAATAAAATGTATCTTATAATGCATGAAAATGTAGATAATTTGATCCTACACTTCTTAGTACGCGTGTAGTAAATAGTGCGCCTACGTAATTACATTTTAATTCGATCGGAACATCATTCATGACCGCCTGAACGAAAATCGTAATGTAAAGATACCATGCGTTTATATTTGTAATATAATTTCAATAATACAATTTTATTGATGATATTGGGAGTATAAACACATTTAACAAAGTAGAAATACTAATGTGTTATTGCATTAAATGCAACCTTGAGACCATATCACAGTATGTAAACATTTATAGGTTCAGTACATGGCACGGTGATGAATATTTGTACGTAAAATTGGATTCCGCCTTAAATATTTAAACAAATTTGAAGAACGGTAACAGATCAGATTAATTTTCCGTTTGGTAATAAATTATTATTTATATTTTGAGCACCCCATGTAGCCGTATCTTTGGGTGATAAAAGCTTTTTGTTCAAAAAGCTTATATTTACGGAGACGAGCAGAGAATTTACTTAAAACATTTTTTTTAGCATCCTTATCCTTTACATACATTTATGACAGTTGATTAAACGTTTTAACATAAAAAGTTCGCAATGCATCGAACCAGAACATTTAATGATCATGATCAAAAGATTTTTATCGAGAGCACAGGAAGCCCACCCGCGGAAAGTGAGCAATTTAAAACTCATTTAAAACATTTATAATACCCAAACAACCAACGTATTTATTAAAGAATTTCCATTTATTCTATTTGTGGTACATGAAAACGATTCATAAACACAATCTGCAAGACAACTACGCAAACAAAAATTGTCTTTTTATTGCATTCTATACGAAAATAGACTGCACAAACACATAAAACGATTATCTTAAATGACCTTTCTATAAAGATAGTTCCATCTACATTTGACCGATGTCTCGGGTGGCATTCTTAATATATTATTTTAGAGAGCTTTTCATTTTAAGGTGCTTATTAAATGAGATGTCACATTGGACCGTCGCCGCGTCTCGTCGAGAACAGCGACTTCACTAACTTTAATATAGAATCTTAAAATTTTGTTTAAAGCCAGTTGTTTAAAGTGTGAGACAGAACTCGTAACAGCTATTTTCGCGTTTCACTCAGTCACGCTTATGAAGTTATGGTATTTGACAGGTTAGACAACGAGCACTTTGTTATTGAAGATCATGTTTATAAGTAATAAGTGGGGAATCATTCCATTACGTTACTGGCTTTTAGCCCATCATCCATTTATGTACTCATCTATGTTCTATGTTGTAACAGTCTGCCACAAATGTCACTGACTTATATTTGTGGCAGACTGTTAAGATAAATTTTAAATGGTTGCTATACATGTCTGGCGGTGACAATTGCTGCATCATTGATCTCAAAAAATCAAAACCAAAGCAGTTTTTTTATTAAATAAAAGTAGTTAGATCCTACAGCTGAACACTAGTTTTCAGGAATCGCATAACATACTTGTGGCTTTACCTCTTTTAATTGTCTAATACATAGGTAGTGAAAAGTTAACCTTTAAGAAATTTAATATCCAGAAATAACTACGAGTTCCTTAGAGCTACACACTTATCTTCTGTTTGAAATATAATCTTTACTTGTTGGTTTTCAAATTCTAACATTTTCGTAAGTATGTACCTACCTACTTGAACAGTGTTGACAGGCTTGGCATTACTCACACCCACGTGCGAGAACAAACTTGTTGGCTAAAATATTCCACAATATAACGCGAGGGATCTCAGGCTGATAGTGTTTCTATATTAAAATTATTAATACAAAATTAAATCTCCCTACAACCTATCTTCTAGCTCTCTAGAGTTCTAGTACTAATTGTTTCAAAGTCTTGTTATCTTAGTCTACGCTAAAACTCATTATATGCTACGGATAAGCACTTCAACCCATCTTAAGCACCGTTTACTTACCTGTCTATGTAAATAAACTAATTTAGCTCTACTACGATTTTAGTTTAATATGCTACCTCTTGAGTATACCACGTTAATAATATACTTATACAATATAGAAATAGTAGTTTGATAATTTTTATGCACTCGACCAAGATCTTTTTTAAAATGTTATTGATGTTAAATGTAATGGTGTTGTTTGTAGGAGGTGCCATGGGATATCATCGACCGCTGCGCGCTGCCGATAGTGCTGTGCCACGCGCTAGCGGTGGTGCTGTCCACGTTGGTCAACGCCATGCACCTCAGCTCCGTGTCCGTCTTCACGCTCTTCCTCTGGTTCTCTATCTCAGTCACAGGCTCCCTGTGGTTCTACCATAACTTACAGGTAAAGTTACTACACATAATCTACACTAATAATATTATAAAATGGAAATATTTGTATTTTTGTATGTAACAAAAAAAAAATTAAAAAACAACAGGACCGATTTCAAAAATTATTTTGCCGTTAGAAAGCTACATTATCACTGAGTAACATAGGCTTTATAACATCAAGCTACAACACACGGGAGCGGAGCATTAACCAGAGACGTAACTTAACGCGGATTAAATAAACCACGCGGACGAAATCACAGGTAGTTAACTAGTATTTACATAAAGATAGATATTAAATCCTAAATAGCCCAAGGCTAGGCTTCTTTTTGCCGGTAGGGATGTTGCGAACTTTCTCCTGACTTAAATTAAAAAGGTTACCTTTGTGAAAACTTGTTTAGGGTGCTTGTAAAGGTTGAACTGATTAGGTAGTTTGTTTTCATTACTATTTATTTTCATGCGAAACTGGCATAAACTTATTGAAATGAAAAGTAATCAAATATTTTACAAATCGAACTGCTCATTTTATACATATTGACTAATGTTGGTTTGCGTCGACTGAACGAAGTGGTAAAAACTAATTTAAGTATTACCGTAATCCAACATCAAGATGTAACGTCGTTTTCTATTTATTTTACGATTTGTTCAGAAGGAATTTCACCAAAAGAAGCACTGTTTCTTTATGAGCAATCATTAATTGTACCTAAAACATGCAGTAATGCATAGAGAAACGGCAAGTAGCTTGCTAAATTTATGGTAGCCGTAAAGTATAAATAAAAACATTAGAAACACGTAAAGTTGTGGATGTCGTCAGTCAACACTTACGATATGCCAATCACTCGCTGCCCACTACGTCCCTGGATTTATTTTTTAAGCAATTTCAAAATATATGTTGATTTTTAAAGCATTTATTTTCGCAAACGTTTTTTTTTTTGTCTTATACAAAGTGCTGCTCAATTCTTTGCAATAACTCCGTTTAATCTATAAACATAATAGAGTTGTCTGTCTTGAGATGCAACCAAAAACTGATACGTTTTGAATGTACAGTAATACAAAACTTCAAAATCACATTTTATGTTTTATTAACTATATGTCAAGTCAAGACATAGGTAAGTAATTTGTATTAGAGTAAAAGAAATACGTCAGCAAGTTTTATCCAACCCATGAACTCAAATGCCACGTTCAATTTAGTTTGAATTGCGTCATATATTATGTCTTGAAACCACGGCAGCAACCACCTTCCCAAACAACATAGTTGAGAGTTCCTGTATGATTTGAAGAAGCTTATAACACTAGATTTTGTAAAATAAACAGCTGTAGCACCTGAACAACCTCATTTAAATCAATGAATATTCATATCGTAGCTCTCAGCCTCCGCATGCAACAATTTTCCACAATTTAATTTACGCTACTGGGTATTTGCTAGTGATTAACAATTATGTTTTGCCAGGTTTATTTAAATATGAAGCAAAGCCTACTTGAGCCTCATGTATTTGTCCCTGATGAATAAACATTTATGATCTATAAACAAGATATCTTTATCAATCAACACGTAATGAGCTCTGAAACATCGATTGAATATACCCACGATGGTAATAAATACCACTGCATTAATTATTCTCAGGAAGATGATGCCATATTCACGTATTACGGTAACAAGCAAGTTGATATCGTTCTAATATGTACCTAATAGTAATAGTACCTAATTGAATGAGTCAATCGACACGAAAAGAAGAAAGAAGAAGAAAATTAGGTACCATGTATTCATAACTTTCTTGCTACTAAAATTGATAATTTGCATTATAAAAACAATCAACTCTACTTGCAAGTAACAATCCACGAATTCCAGTTTTGCACAGAATATCAATCTATTTCTATTAAATATATACGAAATCAATTTAGTTCTGTATTCTGAACTAGTCCTTGGTGCTGCGTTCAATCATTGGCACCTTGTATTTGTAATGAGCTAGTGCCAAACATTAAACTACTTGACCACATACATGCAAGAATAGAAATTGCATTTAAAACAGAAAACCATTTATCATTAGATTTATCGTCGGCAGTAATATATAGTGCCACTAAACTGTGTAGTGTAGTTTAGAACAAATTGGACAAGTTTAATGTTCATTTAGACGTATACAATATTAAGAAAAGTGAGTGATTAGTTTTTTTTTTAATTATAAATAATAATAATAAATTATTTAAAAGTACAGGGTGTTATTTTAGGTGATACGATTCCCGAGTGTACAATTCCATCTTTTATATCATAAATGAAAGAATAAATGAATAAATAGTAAAATATGTATACTATTACTTATATCTTGCACTAAACATAACAGTTATTAATAAGCCGCAGATTTTCAACAAACACACTATACCTACATAATAACATATTTTAAAGATAGAAACTTTGATTGTTGGGATAAATAAATAAATTATCGTTAAAAATAGCACGAGCGTTATCAACTATGGATAGTTAGTTGGTCAACCAGAATCATATTGAACCATTCAGGAGAGACTTTCCGTGAGTAGAATTCTAAACATTTAATAGCCTAAATCTGCAGAATATCAGACCTAAGCCAGCACATTTTAGTAAAGAGAACGTGCACAGACTGTTGAAGGTAATTCAAAGTAAATTAAAATCCATAAAGCAATGGATAAGAGAATTTTCCCCTAAGAAAGTCGTTAACACCCACACTATGCCTCTGTGGGTTGCTCAATCGCAGAACAACTCCCACTAAATAAAGATTTAATGCCAAAACAACCTTAAGTGGGAACAGATTACATGGAGCGCCTCGTGCGTCACCAATATTCTTGACGAGAGCTAGAAACACGCATTTGTGCACTCTTGGTATTATTAGTTCTTGAAATGTGTTGCCACTCGCCGCGACCTACTTCACATGGAATCGTCTGTAACCTTCAATGTGTTCATTCAGAATAAACTTATAGAAACTAGAGAAGTTGGAGCTCAGATTTGTTCAAAACAGAATGATTATAGACATCGCGAGCGAGGCGAACGAACTTTTGCCGAATTACCATGCATCGTCTCCTTTCGCACCTAAGTAGGCTAAAACATTCCATTGCCTCGTATCTAAAATATTAAAATTTTGATAAAAGGCAATGAAATGTTCAAAGAACTAATAACTGTAATTTGGTTTTAGTGTTGGATCCGGGATTATTAAGCAAGTAGACGTCTTGCTTCTTTATGAATATTCATTTGAGGTTTCCATTGATTAATTTTCTTTGATGAATAATAGCCTGGTGTCCGTGATATTATAAGTGACTAAATATGGGAAAATTGGAAGCACATTGAATGTGAACCCTTGTTTACCAAGCTTTTGTATTTTGACTGTACCTCGCCCAAACGTGGCTAGACTAGCAAATCTGAGATGTCCGATTGGGTATACTTAGACAAATATTTTATGTTTATTACTACTTACAACTCTAAGTACTCAGATCTAAAAATTTTATTGATGCCTGTGGGATTATCAGCCCCGGATCTACGATTTTTTCGAACCGGGGCAAAACCTTAATAGTGGCGCCCCCAACAATTTTTTTCGAACCGGGGCAAAACCTTTATAGTGGCGCCCCCTCCCTTCAGTGCGTTTTTCAAACATATTATATTAAGATTCGATTAATTGATAAAAACCTATGAAATTGTAGCAAAAGAGGCTTCATTTGTTCGATATTTCGAATTCTTGTGTCAAGGATTTGGCGCCCCCATGAAAATGCCGCCCGGGGCAAGTGCCCCGGTTTGCCCCCCCTTAGATCCGGGGCTGGGGATTATAACATGTAAAACTTAGAATTTCTATTGTACAAGCTTGCCGCAGTAACGTGTATTAATCTAAGATGTACTAGGTTACTTTTACATAATACAATTTCAAGATGATAATAATTTAAACAAAAGTACTTACAATAACAAAACGTTTAATAATAGTAAAAATAAATGTCAAAATTCAAAGTCCTTTTTTGGATAAATAAAATATTCTAACTTTGAACTATGTGGGTATAAAATTATTTTTGTAGTATAATAATACTCGTATGATATTCGGGTGCTCCGTATCTACTCGCTCATGATTAGAAAAATATGAAACTTCCCCGCAACTCCCAGTGAACAATTTTTGAGTAGAGATAAAAACCCCACGTAGGCGTCGTTACTTTAACAAAACTAAACATTTTCATTACATTATTTAGATTTCCTTAATGCAAATGTATTATAACTGAGCCGCAAGACTAGAGATCGAGATTAGATATGTAACAAATCGAAAATACACATAATGTGGTATCTAGGTCTCGTGAGAATACACCTTTGCTTCGTTTTTTACGAATAAACATCTAGGAGATTACCTGAGCCGAGCAAAGCACATCAAATCAGGTCGCAAGCCCTCTAGGCAGGCCTCCGTCACTCTATGTACTTGCGCGCTATAATTGCCTACCGCCCGGCCGAGCGGTCTCGGGCCGTTTGCGAACCAAATTCAGTGCGGTTTTTGCAAACGAAGCGCACGCACGTTATTACATTTTAATAGTTCCATTCGTTACCTACGATGCCGTCTGGTGCCTTATGTGCTGTAGATGGGTAAAAATATTTTATAAACATTTACGATACAATTTTAAACTGCCACATATAAGTCAGAACATATTCACAGTTCTCAATAACATAGACACAAAAAGTTATGTTAATTTAATTTTATCGAGGAGGCGGCCCTACGATTGTTGTAGGATCGCGCGGTGCGAAGCGATCACAACTGTATGCTTGAGCATTTAGGCACATTTTAGTTTGCAGTGGTTGCTGACGCGAGTTGACGCGACGGAGTAGGCTATTATAGCAGTAGGTATTGGAAATTTTCTACTGAGTAAAGTATCTGTACTTATTTAATCTGTGCTCTAGGGGAGAATACAATAACTCAATTTAGGAATAAAAGTCAAATCAGAGCACTTGTAATTGAAACATAAAACACTTTCGCACACATTCGCTGTTACTGTGGAGCTGCATCTTCGGGTAAAAAATACTTAGAAAAAGTCACATGAATCACAGTGAACTCCAAAACAGATAACGCATTTCACCCCACGGATATTTGCTTGAAACTGAAAAACTAATGGGTGGATTTCACAGAGTTAGCAACGAGATTGCACGCGAACTAGTTAGATAATTTTGATTTGTTACCGAGCTCTTGTTGGTCGTTGAGCATTATAAAAATCCTAAAGTAGATAGAAAAATAACAAAATAATTCAATATTTACTAATAAACACTTTTCACAATGTTTTATGGCATCAGTTATAATTAAACTTTAATAAATAGAACTGGTACAATTTACCACAGTTATGGCTTAAAAATAATATTGATCAAAACTCCATATAAAAAATACGTTCTGATGTCTGACTTTGCACGAACTACCTAAATCTTATTTTATTTATCATACTTAACAATAAAAGACGTATACCAACTCTAGAAAACTTAACGAAAAGCTTATTCGTGTCATAAAAGCGCATCTTCACCTTTTAAAATAAATATTCTGAGAAATTGTGTAATATTACCCCTTAAATGTCAGTGCGAATGTGTCGCATTATAAATTGCCAAGGAGATTGCAACAATTGTACCATTGTGCCAGCCTCCACACTTGTGTCATCAATCCATTCGAAAGTCCGATTTAAAATAGGTTAATGGACGTGTTTTTACTGAATAGACACTACTAAATAAAATATTCATGGTGTTTTCTTACTAACTCCAAATATTTTTATGAGGAAATCTACATTTGAACTTTCGGTTTTATAAACCGAATGAAAGAAAACAGCGACGCTTGAAAAACAATATCTGATATATATATTTTTTATGCTGTTAGTTGAGCGATATAATCTATGTAAACAGTTGTTAACATATTTTTTTCATATAAACAGTTCAACGAGGAATAAAATATGGGTGCATTACCTATATTTAGGTAAATCCAAACCTTGTTATAAACACGTTAGTATTTTATCGAATGTAACCTAGTGTTAACTAGTTCTACGCTTCAGTAAAAACGGGAAGAAAAATGATTCATGAAACGAGTTCGGACACCCATCACCAAATGTATGCAAACACAATATGTGATTGGTGCGTGACTTCGAACAGTGAGAGGACTACAAGATTAAGAATTAACGATCAGGCAACCCTGAAATAGTTAACCTCGAACGTCACTGCGTCACGCATAGGTAGGTACTAACAAAATGCTTGAATAAAATATTCACTCAGCTGTTATTATAACGGACATCAATCAAGCTGTCGCCATCTATTTTCGACGAAAACTTAATTTCGTCGCCCGCCCATTATATTTGATATAGCAAAACGTTCGTACCCTAATGAGATATAATTATTTTAGGCATAGAAACAATAGTGGCATGATTGAAAGGGTTCATGAGTTTCTGATAAGCCTAAAGTGTAAATGAAAGCCTAGGATAACTTATTCCGTGACATAAGGTCACGGAATAAGTTACCCTAGGTTTTCATTTCTAGTTATTTTTGTTATTTCAATTTCGAAGAAATGTTGTATTTCATTGACCCCACGCACTAGTCCTTACTTGCTTTATTTATTCGTGAACAGGTGACAGCTGCAGGGAAAGCAGTTCTAGTAACAGGCTGTGACAACGTGTTAGGGAATGCTCTCGCTAGACGTCTAGACGACCTCGGGTATCATGTGTTTGCTGGATTCCAAAGCAAAGCTGGCAACATTGACGCCGACATGCTCAAAGAAGACTGCTCTGGAAGATTACATACTCTCCAACTTGACATCACATCTGAAACTCAGGTAAATCTTAATTATATTGTTATTATAAACCTTAGAAATTTTCAATTAATAGGTATTGTACACAAAATTAGTAATTAAATTATTAGTATCACTATATTAATAGCTGGCTTTTACCATATTTATAGATTTATTACAAACTTAACACTGTTTAAAATAAGAAACTGTTAATACCTACCTAAATATATTCTAAATAATTTTACATTGAAAAGGAAAACCTTATAATAAACTCCCAAATTAAGCAGACAATTAAAAGGTAGATTATATTTTAGGGTTGTTAGTTAAATCCGTAAATTCTATAATATGTAAATATACATCTTTAATACAAACAAGTATCTTGGCTTAGTCTTAATATTTCTTAGTACTAGTAGTAGTTTTAGGCTCATAGTCTAAGCCGCTAGTCTAAGAAATACATAGCTAGTCTTTGTAAATTAATTTTGTGCGTGTACCGCTCCTAGCAAACCTCAATTTCGGGATGTACTCGTCTCTTAATTAATTCAGGTTGGCAAAGAGAAAGAAAATGTTACAATCACGAGGCCACAGCCGACCGCCCTTTTTTACAACATCAAAAACGATGTTCTGTAAGATGTAAAAATCGCGGTACAAATTCGCCTAATTTGTGCACATCCGTTGAAAGTCTCTTTTTCTTCCCATTGTATCTTCTGCCTCGTTGACCCCTGATAACGCACGAGTTCAAATATATTTACGATTCGGAGAACGTTCCAAACTTAATAAGATTAATTGCCAAAATTCTGGACTAAAATAAACTTACAATTTGCTCGATTTTGTTTACGCCTGCGATAAAAGGTTTTCATGATTTAGATAAACGTAAATCTAGACACATTTAATTTAAAATACTAACAATATTAAATGTAGATAATTTTATTATCAGCTCATGAAACTTTGCTGAACCTTTATTTTGTTAAGTGGTCATAAGGTTCATTCTTTGCACTATAACTATCGGCTATAAGACACTGCGCAAACGATGCTTTATGTTACCGGCACGGAATGACCGGTTGCTGTCTCCTGCGACAACCTCCGGAGACGGTTGCCGGTTGTTATAATACTGGACACTTTCGGTCCTTATTTTCCCAAAATTCCGTCTGTGTCCGCTGTGTGCAACACGGGTAACTCATGTGTGCAACAATTTCTTTACTCTTACAATTTGTATGGAAGCTTATTATTGTTGCTTGTGATCCACTAGAAACTTTTCAGTTTCTTATTGGTAACGCCGAACACTTTTGTGATTCGAACAATGTCAATAAAATGTCAAGTGGAAGCAACAGGAAACCACAGTGGCTCCGTCTGCGTGTGAATGAGTTAATTATATACTTTCAGATAAAATCAAATATTTACTATTGGTTCCCGGCTCCTTCAGTCGAACACAAGACACTTGTAAACTCGTGTCTCCGTTTGCGCAGCGCCTTAGACTGAGAGGGTACAGTACCTACCTTTATAATTTAATTGTACTGACATAGGATCTAGGGAGGTATTCAAAAATAGCGTCGAGTGTTTCTTTTGACCCAACATACGATTAGGTAACTTTAATTCTATACGGCGACTCTAACTAAAAAACTGTTTGTCGTTTCCCATTTCACACGGCATTTATTTATGAGAAAGCAAACGGTATCTAGCGGTGAAGTCTCGCAACGTTTCGGTAACATGAAGCTATTTTTTGTATTAGATTCTGTCGGCGTCGTTGTACATCGTGGATCACCTGCCAGAGGGCGCGCAGGGGCTGTGGGCCATCGTCAACTGCGAGTCGTGGTGTGCACTCGGCGAACTAGAGTGGGTACCCTTCTCCGTGATCAAGCGTGCCATGGACGTCAACTTGCTCGGTGAGTAGTCACTACGAGCTACGCGGCGCTACGCCGCTCTACGACCGTGTTTGTTTGTGAAAATGTCACTAGATGGCGTTAGTTGTTGCTATCTAGACTGAAAGTTAAGCTGTATCTGCCTAACCGGCCTACACACAGAAAACATAGACGTACTTAATTAATTTATTAGTAATCGTTAAATAGTGGTGCTGCAAGTACTAGTATTTAATCGAATTGATCCATCTAATATTTGTTTTCCGATACTGGATTAAATAATAGAACAGCTATTTTATATTTGAAATTGATATTTATAACATCGTCATCATACCTATCAATAGAGTAAATTGTTTGCTTAAGAAATTCCCACTCACGAGAGCATCAGATTCTACTTTGATGGAACACTCTATTATATCAACATTTCTTGCACAAACCATTTTAGCAGCAAACCAATTTTACTTTTAAAACGCTACCATTATTCAAAGAGAATATTAACATCATAATGGAAAACTTAATATCGAAGAAGTAACAGGAAGATTTCATTTTGCGGAGCAAAAAATTACACGTTTCCACGAAGTTAATTAAGTCCAGGAATTTATTCTTAGCGGTGTTAATTAGCAAATAATTCTAGGGATCTTCGGGTTTTTAACGGTCTTTTACGTGTAATAATGTGAGGCAGGTGTCAACACTTTATAAACGTTATTTTAAGGGATAAGATGTTTCTAAAAATATTCATTGATTCATGTCCAACTCGAACGTGACATTTATTATTCACAATCTCTTTATTTTTTCGCACTAAATCTTGCAAGCTTTCTGTGAAAATAATCTATTACTATCTAATGTGTAAACAATGACTTACCTCTTAGTAAATTATTTCAGTACTGAATTGTACAGTTGTTGATATTTTTTTTCAAAGTTATATTTTTACTAGCTTTTGCCCGCGACTTCGTCCGCGTGGATTAATAGTTCCCGTTCCCGGAAGATTTTCGGGATGAAAACTATCCTATGTCCTTTCTCGGGTCCCAGACTATATCTGTACCAAATTTCATTGAAATCGGTTCAGTGGTTTAGGCGTGAAGAAGAGACAGACAGACAGAGAGACAGACAGACAGACAGAGTTACTTTCGCAATTATAATATTAGTAAGTACGGATTTTTGTCATACGACCTTCTTGCCTGTTCTACCCAGCACAAAACAATGAATAATAATTAAACTCGCCCAACAGCTGGGATTGAAACTCAGGACTCACAAGTCTGACGCAGAAGGTGGTATTATAAGAAGCTTCCTCATGGATTTTTAACCACTGCCTACTTGGTATTAATATACCACCCCGCTACTGGCGGAGCTCTATTACAGTACCAGCATATTTTTTTAAACGTGTCGGGACATAAAGGAAACTGAAAAGAATGTACCTATATTATTCTAGCTGTTGCCCGCAGTTTCACCCGCATAGAGATTACGGTAGGAACCGTGCATTTTGACATAAAAAGTTCGCTTTGTCCCTTGGGAATAGTCTAACTTTCTGGCAGTGAAAGACTTTATGTTTGGATTTTTTATTATATACCTATTTCCAAAGATTTTCTACCTTTTACAAAAATAAGTGTTATTGGGCGTTTCTATGAAATTCTCAGTAGCAGCTCGGAGTTAGGATTTGTGCCCGGTAATGGCAATAGGCTCACCCCCTATTACTTGGGACCTAAACATACCGGCGAACTGCGGGTGTATGTACATTGGTACACATCTGCCTAACCCTTCGGGGAATACAGGCGTGATGGTATGTGGGTATGTGTGTAAAAAATTGGCCCTACTTATGCTAGTTCCATTATCCAGGTCCAGCGCGATTAGTGCAGGTGATGCTGCCTCTAGTGAGGCGTGCCCGAGGCCGCGTGGTGCTGGCGTCCTCGATCCTGACGCACGTGGCGGCGCCGGTGCGCGGCGTGCACGCTGCCTCGCTGGCTGCCCTCGACGCGCTCGCCGCTTGCCTCAGACGTGAGCTCAAACCACGAGGCGTTGATTGCGTAAGTGTTTCATGTATCCTAGTATATCCACGAACAACCCAATTTTTTTGTTTATTTGCCCACGTCAGGTAACAGCGCCGCAGAATGGTAGTGGATATCTGCCTAGCTTTTCATTAATCCTAATAACAAACAATTTTTAAGCTAAGATAAGAGGCTAAGATGTAAAGCTAAGAGGAGCCATTTCAGGAATCTCTTTCACATTATAATTTATTTAAAAAGTAACACATCTTAAATGTGTATAATATACATATTATCAAAAAGTTTTGCCGATTTAATAGGGACTACTTAGTTTCTTTGATCAAGAATTTATATCGTCCTTTTCAACCCACGCCTATCTATAGTAGCAGTCGTAAAACAAAGCCAGCATTTATACTACTATCTAGTTAGAAAAAGTCGAATCTACTATCTCTTGGGGATCACAATGACGTCATACGAAGTAATTAGAGTGTGCTCAATACAGAACATCTTTAAACGCAAACCTTAATTTTCGACATGTTTGTTGAATCTGTCAAACAATACAACTGCTAAATTCGACGTTAAACAACAAAGGCAACCAAAATACATTTGAAGCTTATTATCACATAGTTCCTAATCTGTTGTACCTCTGACGTCTACTAAACTCAGCCGTAGTTAATAGCGGTAGCTGCTACTTTATATAACAGATAGGTATTGAGCAAAGACCGGATTACCCGCAAATCTCGTGCCTAGAATATAAAACTATTTTATCTGAAAGAAGTTTTGATTAATCGCTAGGGGCACAGAGCTACGCCGTTTAAAAAATATCTCACAAGAAACTGTTACAGCTGGTTTTTGCTTATTCATTCAGTACCAAAATGTCTTCTGAATATTTTTAATTACCTGGATAACTAGGTAGATATAATATGTAGTTCTAACACAAACTATACAGAACAATGTACTATGATTTGAAGAGGTCAGAAGTCTGACAGACAAGGTGCTTTAATATTTCAGCTGACTCCCGCAGCGCACTATCATACGAGGTGTTATAATTTTAGATTAGTTGGTTGCGCATTTAAATTAGCTTAGGGCTCGTTATCCTTTACGATGCGCGTAGAACCTAATCAAACTGCTTTACATTATTCATAGCTGAAGGTAGGTAGGTATATCGCAATATGAAACCTAAATGGTGCATCTACCTACCTAAAATATACAGTTCGTAAAATAACATTCCATATGAGTTTCATATACCTACATAAGAGTAGGTTCCGTTTAATAAATTGCCCGCGTTTGCAGCTGTGTTTCGTTTTGATTAGTTGGGAGGACTGTTAAAAGTCGCAACTACCGAAATCAAATAAAAGTATCCATTTTTATTTATTAATACTTACTAAGTTTATCTAAGCCTTACATTTCCTTAGGTGTTTTTAAAACAGACTATGACATCTAATCTGAATTTCAAAATAACATCCTACCAAAATTCGTAATGCTGCAAATTAATGCTTTGCGAACATATTTGATGAAATAGTGTTTCAAGGTTTTCCCGTTAGGAAATTCTTAGTAGCTTTCATGTTCGACTTTGTGCACGATTAAGACACACACACCTCTACCACCTGGTATGATAAGTAGGTCTAAAATTGTTAAAGATTTTCATATAATCAACCTAATAGAAAATTGTATGGAGATAAATGAGCACTACCTACAATAACACTTTCTTTACATGTTAATTTAATTTTGGCATCAGACATTCGTCTGTTAATACCTACGCCTAAAAAAACTCGAATCTTTGACGCACTAAATAAATTTTGCTCTTGACGTCAAATGCAATAAGTATTTTTATTTCCACGACTACGGATTCTCAACTGGAAATATTTTAAAGACATAGTATATGTTAGTATAACGAAGCTGACTTTTAGATATGTTTAAAAAACGAAAACTAATTATAAATATCTAAAAGACATATACAACTGTATAAAACGGGAGTCAATTACCGCGAACACCCACACACTCCATCAAGAGTGAACGAAATATCGCGTTAATTAATGTTCAGTGAGTAAATAATTGGTTTATCGTCATTTGGCGTGAGCAAATACCCAACAATTTTATAATAGAATAAGTTTATTTGAAAGCCATTGTTGTTTAACAATATTGTTAATTAGTAACAATATTATTATAATCTTTAATTTACAGTTATTCCCAGTTGTTGTTTTATTGTTGTTAGTTGAACTGTGGGTGTACATTGGTACACCTCTGCCTAACCCTTTCGGGGAATACAGGCGTGATGGTATGATGGTATGTTATTCCCAACGCAACCGATTGGAATGTCAAATACCAACGTTACGTATTATTATAATATGATGTAGAATTCCAGATATTACCTACCTTCCTATTATGTAACTCAGCTTCATATGAAGGTACCTTCCCTACATATTGAATGTAACCAGAACCACCCGCCGTACAAAAAGTCCGTCAGACATCGAACCAATACCTATTGATCGGATGGAAATGTGGAAACAATTAAAACTTGACGCGTGTCCATTTGACACGTGCCATGTTCGAATATAGGGTAAAACAAACCGTTAAAATTAACGTTACCTGCGTCCAATTTTGAAGGTATATTAAAAAGACTGTAACTATTTTTTTTATGCTGAAATCGTATAATTTCAGCACGTGTTTCAGATATGTTATTAAAATTCTGAACACAGCCGTAGGGCTACAAAAGGTAGGTAGTTGTTTTATTTTATCAAAGGATAATGACTGTTTGTACATATCCTAGATATCGTGTAAATGGATACTAATGCCCGCTTTCGCTAACACTAGGCGACACCTAAATGTTAAGCCTAAATAGAAACACGGACTGTTGGATTTTTGACTCTCAACTCAACGCCGAGAGTTGAAAATCCAACAGGTGCAATAATGTTAATTAATACGAGCATTGGCAAGTTTGTAATCACAAACTCCCTATTTCTGTGCACACAATAGCGTTATTAGTTTGACTCTGGATATTAAGTATCACGCTACTCTTCTTTCCATTCTAACGTAATCCGAAGAGCAAAGTTTCCATTAGTGCCAGCCACAGAACTTGCTCGAGTATGTTTGGTAAGCCTGTGTACACATCGCTTCTAAATACTGACACAACTTTTATATTGGTAGGGAGGTAGGTAGGTAAGTCTTATCGTATAATGACATAATACATAACATATTATGTATCGTTTCAGTGTTCTTTATTTAAAAGAAGAAATTACAATAATTTGTATAAGAATAGTGTTTCGCCAATGCAACATAATTATTATGTCTACCGTAGATTGTAATCAAGTAGGTGCCAAGTCTAAAATATGGATCGTATTAGAAACGTGGATGCCATGCTTAGACCTTTATAACTAATAGTTGGACGGTTGGCAGGTGGTAGTAGCGGCTGGAGAGTACACAACCGGCAGCGCGTGGCTTTCCGAGGAGAAACTTTTAGAACAAGCCCGCGACATGTGGAAGAGACTGAGCGACGAACAAAAAGGCGCATACGGTGAAGACTACTTCGAAAACGCCCTGCGAAGCCTCGAGAAGTACACCAAAGGCGCTGTAAGTAGTGAAAACGTGACTACGCTTAATGTCTTCGTATTTTATAGCTTTACTTGTGTGTTTGTAAGACGGCGTCGACGCCACAATATTACATTCTTAAACTATAGGTAGATAAGCCCTGCCTACGTCCCACCACCTTTCTTTATTCAGTTTTACGACCCACAAAATATTGATACCGTTTCTCATTTTCACTGGCGTTGGTACGTCCGCAAAGTTGTAAGAATTTATAACAAGCTACCGTCCCATAATTTAAATATCAAGGCTTGCTAAAATAAGTTACGTACATACATGTTTTTAAATCAAATGTAATGTGTCAACTATATTATAAAGATAGGAAAACATAAAAGAGAAGCTTGGTAAAATAAGCACAGCAACTTATTCTTACCTATAAAAATAAACGCTAAAAGTAGAGAAATCATGATATGAATCACTTAATCTGTTTTTGGGCTTGGTTGTGTAACCTTTCTCCTTCTCTGAATAATAATACAAAAATACCTAACCCGAACCGAGGCTTTGGGCATATACTATAAGTACTCCAAGTTAGTATGTAGGTATGTTACTCGGCGTGTCTTATTTGGATTCCGTACCCACATCCGATTCCGTACACGTCCATTTTTCGGTAAACAATTCCTTACTGTAGCCATGGTTCTAAAATCTTAACATGAGGGAACAAATAATGTAGATACTTTGATAACGTTTTCCTTGTTTCCCACCTAACGTTGATTGATCTTCCATTAATTTTGTTATGTGTTATAAATCAATAGAGAGCAGATGGTGTGAGTTGCTTGTAAGTACTATGGTATAATCAATTCTGTAATTACGTAGGTATTTAATATTAACAAATTCAAAAGCTGGAAAATCAATAGCCAATATAGGTTACATAAACAAACTCCTTCGTAGAATCAATTTCCATCTCCTCACTGCGTAACTATATATCTCGATCTTATCTGCCTACCTAATGTTGACCTTCCCAAAGTTAACTACTAAAATTATTCTTATCGTTCTATTTCCGATGTTGACGTTATAAAATATTATTATAATTGGACGGAGCGTTCTCTCGGACGTAATTTTAGATGGAAAGTAACGAAAGCAAAACCTCGGTATATCACCTTCTTTTTCACGTAATAATATTTTATACAGGTATAATAGGTATTTATATTTTCTGAGCTACAAAAACGAACAAAACCAGTGATGTGAGAATTACATAGTAAGCCTACTTTGTTTTTTTCACATCAGTGGTTTTATCTCCTTTTATTGTTTACGCTTCATTAGCAGTTCGATCACATCAGATGATCAGGGGCAACACGTGTAGGTACATGGTAACTGATAAGTGGTGTTCTTTCCACAGGACGCTGACCTGACCGCCGTGACACGTGCGCTGAGTGATGGAGTGACACGCACCTTCCCCCTCGCCCGCTACACTCCCGTCTCCCCCCGGGAGAAACTTAAGTCCTTGCTGGCTGAGCACATGCCGCGCTCCCTCTACGAAGGCCTTTACACCGATTAAACGGGAAGCCTGCTCAACGTCTACCAACTAATGAATAGCTCGGTTTATGTTTCACTGCTCCTACAAACAACAAGGCTTATGTAACAACAATTTTTAATTTACCCAGCGGTGTAAAGGTCAAATGTGAAAAACAAAATATAACCGACGGTGCTGTTCGTCGGACCTACCACGAAAATACGAATTCACTCTCATTTCGAACTTTCCTAACGCAAAAATTCTTTTACACGATCTGAACGATAGAGTTTCTATTTTTGGTAGGTCCTTAAATTATTCATTGTATAAATTATACTGTAAAGTACGACATTAATTGATCCACTTATCAGGCGATTGATATCACGCTCTAAAGGATCAACAAATCACACTAAACATAGACGTGTATTGAAAAGCTGGCATGCGTGCTTTCTTAGTGCAATAAACAATTAGCATGTTATAATACGTGGGTAACGTATAGTTGGCGTGTGCCAAATGAAACTCTTATGCAGAGCACTTGAATTACGTAACCGTGTATGTTGGAGGCGGTTTACTGATTCTGGCTCCAGCCCACTTGAACACGTTTATATGTATGTGTGTAATCACCTCGCTAGAAATTGTCGCACCGCCCGAGGACACTAATACATCAAGAACGATTAACAATCCTGTAAGCTCGCGTTTAAATAAAAAGCCTTTGTCTATTATCTAAATGTCAGCCAATTGTAATGTTGGTGGCATTTAGTTAATTAACAAAAGATTCGCTCGACCGTTCCATTATAATCTCCGTTTTCATCTTTTGAGTAAATTAGATACCTGCTTCAAAAGTATCTAGATTCTATATTCTAGCAACAGTCGCTAGTAAAATGAAATTGCTCGAGCTTGCGACGTTCGCTTCATATCAAGTTACCTTGTAAAAGTATATGTTGTAATATAAAAGTCTACAAGAATGTCGCTGTATTTTAAAAACTTGATAAGTAGGTAGATACCTATATGTTACAGTACTCAGGTCAGCTTGACCCGATTATTTGTTGGCACTCGATCAATTCTGTCAGTCGCGTATGTTGCTGATCCATTTTCGCATTTAATGTGTGGTTTCCATCATTCAGGCTAGGGTAATTATTGAATAGTTAAATTGGTCAAAATATGCGTTGTATAAATCATTTACATGAAGGTGGTAGTTTTATAAGCAGTAATTAGTTGGAACTTGCAGCTTGTGCAAGGCTCTTGCGATTCGCAAAACTTTTATTTGCGATACGCTAAGTGAAACCCAAACGATAAGTATTTAACCACTAAGTAAGTTAAATAATAAAAGTGGCCGGCGCTCGCCCCAGTCAAGAAAGTATGTTTATTTAACACTCTAAGCAAAGATCCCCTTAAATTAAAATCTGCTGCCTTCAAATTTTGGTTTAAATAACGCAATGTTAATCTACTTTTACTTGTAAATGTACAATAACAATATTATGTATATTCACAGATGTAGATAAAAATTAAAGGTTAATATTCGTTGTGTACAGTATTTTTGAATAAATGTTTCCGTGTGTTATATCATCGTCATTAGTTCACGTCATCAATTATAATGAATTATCAACTAGAGGTGTTCCCTCTCGTTGGCACCACATGATAGAGAACCCATTATATCATTTATGTTTGCAAATACTTGCTTTATGTGTGTGTATTCGTATTATGTTAAAAATGCAGCCGGTACGTAGAGTGCCATGAATACATTATCGCCAAATGCTCGCTGCATTTTTGAAGTGCATTTAAGTGCGGCTACAGACATAATTCGTTACTACTAGATTAATTTTAGTTCTATCGCGTGTGAGATAATTTTATATAATGTGTCTTTTTAATAAATAAAAAATGAAAATTATTGTTTTATTTGTAATTTCTCAACAGGTGAAAATAGGGTGATTTATGTCCTCTTGTCCTTTAGTTTTAAATTGTTCTTGTCAGACATCTCAACAATCGATGTGATCATCTTGAATTGAAACTTGTGATTCGCACATACTACGGAACCGCGATAAAAAACCCGTTACAAAAATCAAAGTAGGTACGTTAACTATGTACATTATTACACTTGTAAAAGCCCAAAGCTTTGAAAAACTGCAAGAGGATTATCTCTGCTCGCTAGACAGACAGCGAATCTGCAATGTAGCGTGATCATAAATCCGCCTACGTAGCCGTATCCTGATGCCTACGTACGTAGCATGGCGCTCGCGTAGCATTTGTTCGGCGTAGCAATCTACGTAGCTAGCAAAACCCTTTATTTGCCACTGAACTACTACGAACTAATATCGGGCCACTTGCAATTTGTTTTTTAATAATTGTATTAAACTTCGTTGCTATTTCAACAAAATTAAAACAAGAACCCAAGAACTAGAATTAAGAAAGAATAAGTGCTTAGTACAGTGGAGTAAAGAACCAAGCATACAAATGTTAATAGCCAATTTAAGCAAGTATAAGAGTTCATTTTCATTTATATAAAGACTAATTAGTATGTTTACCAGCAATAATGGTCGTAATTAAGTTTAAATGTATGCAAAGCTCATGTTTAAAATGAAGCAAGTGTCGGAAACACGGTGTGGCGCGCCGGCGTCGGGCCTTTTATGTCAAATTATAAATTATTATTGCACGCTCCTAGAACATTGCATAATATGTTTCGCAAGCAACAAAGCCGGGTTATGGTATACTTACTTACGGACCTTATTGATCTTCTGTAATGGTCACGGTACACTCGTGATGGACGCATGTGGACCATGAAAGGTAGGTACACAAAGGGATTATGGTACCTGTTGTATTGTAATCCCTTTGTGTGAGATCAGACATCTGTCTCCTAAGCACAGTAATGCCATTTCATTGTGGCATATTCACGCCTACATACTTAATTTACCTTACCTTAGCACCTCTAATAGCTAGGCCTCAGTGGGTAGAAATGACGCCATTAGAGAAACGAATGTAAAAAAAATACGACTGCTCAAAGAAGTTTATTACTTTAAATTAAAATATATCATGCCATTTCACTTGCACAGTACGGCGTGCGACAGAGAGGATATGAAAAGCGTCGCTAATTTAATTTAATTCTTTTATTGGCACGAGTTATACCTGTCATACCTAATAAATGAATTGATCGTGCATCATCAAATATAACTTGCGTCCTATTCCTGGAGATGCGTAGGAGGTGTTCATCGCGGAAAATAAACTACTATTGCAACTGCCATTTTTCTGTTAACTACCTACAGTAGAGCTAAAATTTAAATATTCAAGGCCTCATCCGACTTTCTGTAGGGCCGATTATCGGACCGTTCAATACATCCATAGTTGCGACTTTTTGTAGGACTTATGGGTTGGTATAATTAGAGTTCAAATGCTCCATTCTCTTCCACAAAGCAATCGGTCACCGATTGTCTGACGTGGGCGGACAGCCTTAACAAAATACGGTCTACCAAGTTTTAGAAATTCAATCAGAATCGTGCTTCCACAAAGGAAAAAATAATAATACGGCCTTAATTTAATAAGGTGACTTTCTCTCTCAGGCAAGTGTACATTCACGAAAATAGGAAAACTTTTGAATTAACAACATAACGCGAAGAAGATACAATTTTCCCGAAACTAGGCTGAAGTTTTCGAAAACGCAGCATCGGCCAACTTATCGCTCCACCGACTCGTAGGTACGCTGTTGACCCACTTTGGCACACTTTAATTATTTAATCTGAACATAAGTAGGCTGTATCAGCGATTTTACTGTAATTATGATGACATAGCAGTAAGCAATCTCTGAATAGCTAACAAGATTTATCTTCAAGATGGTCACTTTAATAGGTTCCGTCAAAAAGAACGATAAAAAGACTAAAGAATCGGCGACTAGGGTACTGTGACTTTGGATACATCCTTTACTTACTACTTTACTTTGGATACTTTATATTCAGGAGGCCACAAGAATAGGTCAACAGAGAGTTTTAGCGTCAAACTGGGACAAGTAAGACATTTTATATGGCGAACGATCTTCAGCACTGAGGAACCGTTTATAAAGAACAGGAAGTTTCTATCGTGAAAGCAAACAGCACGGCTCGATCGGTAACAATATGTAGGTATCTACTGAATAATTCTATAAGCATAACAATGGATTTTTTGATAAGTGAAATAGGTACTTATAGTGTATTTGTAGTGGTATTTGTACATACCCATTGTATACCGTACTGACTGATAGTAATACCATAGCGAGATAACAATAATACATACATAATGTAACCGTAAAATTTCATCTCCTGTACTAGTAACTCACTTCTTAAGATAACCGTTGTTCGTTTCCCACGGTGTGGCTCAAAAGAATAAGAATAAAATGAAATATATTTCAATACAGCTCCCTCCCGTTCCTCTTCCAAATGCAAAGTTTCTTACAGATAAAACGTTCTTTGAAAAAAACTTATGGGCATACCATTGTTTAAGTTTTCTATTATTAAAGATGACTTTTCTGTTTTAGACCGAATTTAAAGCCCTCTAATCGTTTGAACGCCAACAATGTTAGCGTCGATCAAAATGAACGTCACGGCATAGTTGTAAAAGATTCAAAAACAACATTAGGCTTGATGACTGGTAATGTAAGCTAATCTTGACTATAATAATTTAAAATGTTCCTTCCTAAATCTACCGCTAGAGCACGTGTAACAAAGATTAATCGCTGCTGAACGTTTCACGTCATCCTATTTCGGAACTTGTTTAATGGCATTAACAACCTACATTTTGTTAACGATGCCGAAGTTTAAGAGCTTTTCCTGTTTAAATATTAATCTCAATTTACTTAATTCGGATCGTATCGATTTCCAATGCAATTGCTTTTGCGGTTTCCAGGCACAAATTGTGCCACTCATGTGCCAGCCGTAATGTGCCTGTGGGAACCTGGGGTCGGTTGGGCGACCTCGACCTGGATACTGAGCTGCAAAGGTCATGTTGGCTGCAGCCAAAGGCAAGTTTCACACAAAAGATACTTGTAGCTTCAACTATACGGCGTTTTACATAAGAGTGTGAAGAGGGTTAACGTTTTAAGAATTTCATACAAAAACCAGAAAAGGAATTCGGTATTCTGTGCGTCGGGTGTTGCGACCATCCAGGACGAATAAAAATGTGATTCAACATTTATACAAGTTTTAAACAAACAATTCGATAAAATAGACTTTTGGCAGAACCTTGAAACGTTTGATAGACAAAGAATACGATGCTCTAGTAATCAATTAAACAACAACTCCAAGCAAAGCGTTAAAACAGTAAAGCATGCTGCCTAACATGCCATAGACCCATGGGTCTAACGTTTTGATATTCAAAATCAATCTTGATGAAGGATTCGCGAATTCACCAAAACACACTTCTATTTTAAACTCCATACGAGCATCTTCCATTTGCTCACAAATCCAAGTACCTACTTCGCTCCTGACCTTTATGAAGGACACCACAAATAGGGTCGGTGAATGTCATTCTAGGGTGTCCTCTTCTGACACTTTTATTCACACTTATTTTGCTGTAAGGAAGTCGTTACCTACGGTAAACTTTTCATCCTTATTTTCAGGGACGGTCTGCAATGAAATTTTAAGCAATAAATAGACAAAGATTTCCGTTTAGTTAGTAGGTAATTGTTTGTCGAAAGCGAATCGAAGCTTTGGTTAACATTCCAAACCCACGAGAATCTTCCTGACACGATAAACGTGTACACAAGTCAGGGAAACCGAAATGCCGTTATTATCTAGAGTGCTTGCGTCACACGTGCACGTCAAAGTTTCCAGTTCGTAATTATAACATCCGGACTTTGCTGCTGTGATGCTCCATTGATGAGGATACCGTGTCAACGAGACTTTACATAACACCGCCGAGACCACCCGCCACCCTCCTACTGCAAACAGCTATAGGTAGGTACCTCTGCTATTGAAAAATATTATGGCTCCAGCGAAGTTACAGCCGTGTTGAATAAAATGTCTCTCACGTGGATTTACAAATGTACCTATATATAAAAACTGCTCTGCTATATTAAAAACATTTTGTCTGATATTGCAGAACGTGACTAATTTGTGACTACATTGTTTGTCAAATTATCTCGTAACTAAATTCTAAACAATTTGTTGGTCTACAGAGTTAAAGGGTTAGTGTTAATGAAAGTATAGAGTATAGACCGTAGATAGAGAAACGCAAAATCGGTAACGATTTTAAAAGCACTATACTGATAGCTAAAATGGATATACATGTTATACTTGCAAATGTACTTGTAGCTTCGTAACCTATCTTGCCATCGACTACCTACCTATAGGTCATTAATGACGATTTTTTTCCGCACAACTGGACAAGGATTTTGATTTTTTCTCAAGATCGATTGGCGTGAACTTTTAAATGTAAATACTATCGATCACTCACCTAATATTTAAGAGTGTAGCTTCGCCGGATCCTCCGTACATAAATTATCAACCAGTCCATTTGGAAAATTGAAATTCTGACGAAATAGCGGAATAAAATAGCTTTATTTTTAGAATGTTGCTAGGTGATGCTGCCTCGAAGGACACAGGTCTGACACGAGTTTACAGTACAGAACCAACGATGAAATCTCGATCGATCTCCGAAACTTGGTAGTTAGCACCACCGCCGCTCCCTGGGTGAATTAACTTAGAGACGAATCCAATTATGAGGTTTGTTTCGTTCTCTGTAGCCTGTTGGTGACGTAAAATTTAATTTCATAACATTCATGAATATTTGAGAATATTTAGATATGTTATACACGTATTTTCGTGAATAGGTAGGTAAGTATGTACCAACTCAGAACAGTATTTCAAACTACGTAGACATAATATGTAGGTAATATGCAGATTATTATTCAAGTTTTCATTCACTCAACAATTTGGCATATTCGTGGTACCACTGAAATGTTCCGAACTAAAATTAATACGAGTATAACAAAAGTTGGCAATTTATTTCGTTGTAAAAATATAGGCATCTACGTACCTAAAAGTAATAATAAAAAATGTTACAATAACTTTGAGTACTAAGGTAGGTACGTACCTACACTCTGTACTGCGGTCTCGTGGGCTATGTTTATTTTAGCATTGCAGATGCGTCATTTGTTGGGAACTAGTACATCCCCACTCTTTAATAATGCAAAACACACTTGTTGCTCACTTTGTTCGGAAATAAAAACTACAACAATTTTACTTTCCACTTAACCAACCCACTACATGGAAAATTGGAAAACATGCCTTCATGAAAACATAACTTTAGTAAGAAGGTAGGTATAAGTACCTACTTTGGTATACATTACATTATTTCAAAATAATGTAAGTAGGTACTAAAGTTACTCAATGTTTGTCTCGTACGGTATAATCAATCTTGAAAATACAGAGAGTGATTTTCTAATATTACACTCTTATTTGTTGGCACAATCTTGAAAGTTTGCCTCAGGGTTTTGATGAAATTGGGTGAATCTACCTCTTTCCGATGCTATAAAACGATTTAGCGTTCGGGAGTTTGGGAAAACTCATTTGAGGCAAATTACCGTAGGAGAGCTTTTTCTGCTGTCGAAGGCAGCTCTCGTCTAGTGCCAGGCATTAGCTGAATAATAATTATTATTACCTTCGTAATGTACGCAGAATTCATGTACCAAATTTTTTAAGACAGCTAAATTTAAGGAGATTTTATTACCACTTTTTTTCTTTTTTTTTTTTTTATAGACGGGAAATCATCAAATAACTTCCCCCGCCCTTGGCGGGGCGGGAGGGAGTGTCAGACTTTTACTGACTAAAACCCGTCTATGTTCCTTCATGTGCCCTTTGCGTTCCGGGGGCGCGGTATCTCTTTCGAACAACCCGCAGCCCCGGCAGGCATCGGCCCTCAGTGGCCCCATCCAAGTTTGCTGACATCTCTTTGAGGCGCGCGTGGAACACGAACGCGCCGTCGACACGGTCTGTCGTTATTCAGTGAACGTACGGACGGTGAGCTACCCATTGCTCACCGTCCACAGACCCGCGCCTACGGTGGCCGGGAGTCGTCTCGCGGCTCCCGACGCCCGGAGCGTCTACCGCGGCGGCCGCTGGGATGGGGGACCCTCCTTTCCCTCTCCCGTCCCGCCGCCTCCTTCTCTAGCATTACAGCTCCGCAGAAGGAGGCGACTGCTTCCCATTCCCTCTCGCTCCGGACCATGGCCTGAACCAGTGCCGGACGCGAGAGGGCACCGCCGCCGATGGCCGCCTCGAGGACTCGGCGGTGCTCCGCCCAAGCAGGGCACACTGCCAAAGTATGCTCCACCGTGTCCTCGGGCCGATCCTCACAATGGTGACACCCGGGCGTTTCCTCCCGCCCGATGAGGTGCTGGAACCTCCCGAAACAACCATGTCCGGCGAGGACCTGCGTCAGGCGGTAGGTGAGGGCGCCGTAGCGCCGCTCAAGCCACTCCTCAAAGAGGGGACTTACCGCCTCAATCAAGGCGTGCCCTGCACGAGGTTGCGACAGTCACTCTCTCCATGTCGATGTCGCCATGAGATCGAGCCGGAGGTCCGTCCGCTGGGCGGCAATTTGCCGCAGCAGCGGAGTTTCTCCCCGGCCCAGTGCCTCCGCGCGCCACTCATGTAGGCGCGCGAGGACCAGCGCCTCCAGATCCCATGGCGGCAATCCGGCAAGGAGGCTCGCTGCCTCGCCGGAGATCGTGCGGTATCCGCGGATGACCCTTATGGCGATCACCCGCTGGGACGCGTTCAGGACTACCTGAACGCGCCACTAGGGCGGCAAGCCGCCTCAAGCCCCGCGCCCACACCGGGGCCCCGTAAAGGGCCATCGAACGCACTTTATTACCACTAAGATCAAAAATATTGAACACGGACGTTATTATAACCATCTTGCAACATTAAATATTAAATATTAATATTTTTACTAGTATCTAGCTAAAGAGACAAGCGTCTATAAATACAAGAAAAACTTTTACTATGATTTTTATATTAGAGGAAAAAAGAAACAGTTGTTTCTGGTTATTGAATTATGTTCGACAGAAAAGTGCAATACTACACGATCACAATGTATTTAAGTAACAGCGCTATTTTTGTTTAATCAACAACATGTGTGTCTGTACAATCATGTACTGAACCCATAGTAAAACTTAACGTTACGATGTCCATCTTCTTTCCTCCGTGTACAACATTATAAATCAGTATGCAGGTTCTCTGACACCGCTTTCAGCGTCAAAAACAGATCATTATTCGTGCGGAAACTGAACAAGGCACATTAATGGATTGTGAAGAAAATTGGATTACCCCTGCACAAACAGTGGGGATGCGGATTACTGAGCCATCTCTAGTGAATGTGCAGAGATAATCCAATTTTCAAATATAGTCTCAGGTCAAGGTTAATACTTTATGGTTGGAGGTGGGTTGAAGCATGCAACAAATGCTACGTAAGATAGTACAGAGTGGTTTAGGTACCTAGCGGTTTTGGTAGAGCTTTTAAATTTTGTTTGCTAGTGCCGTCTAGACGCTAACTAAATAACGTACCCACGTATTCTAATGGATTGTGAGAAAAAAGGGTTGCTAAAATAACTGAAATCCTCACAGGGCTCACATAAAATAGAATATTACGTGATGGTTGATCTTTTCTGATGAAATGAGAGGTTCCCTAAGTGAATTTGGTTCATCATAAACCATAATAATATTCCAGTACCTACCACAGTACCCTACAACAGACACACAAACGTTGTTTTAGGTTTGGAAATGACAACAACGTTGTGCCTAACTACAGGTGCTTCAGTGTCTTCAGTAATATTGTTACTGTAGCGGAGGCGGCAGTACAAACAACGATGGGTATCTACGACGAACCGTCTTTTACCGTTGGGTTTATGTAAAGAGTAAACAAGGATCTAGGCATGCGAGGTATGCCGCCTAAACCTACAAAGCATTGGATAGGTACCCAAAGTATTTCGGAAAGTAGGTAGATAAAATTAAGGGCTTTTCCTCAGACCATGAGGTACACCATTGTCTACTAAGCGAAAGCTAGTAATATATTCATCAGTGCTGACAGCAGTAGTACTGGCCTGCCTAAATCAAAGCTCTAAATTCTCTTTCCTGAATTAATAAATATTTTTTGCGGGACTTACAGACCTGCACAATAGTACAGAACTATTGAGCTGTAAGTTGCAAATTGCATTCTAGTCGGTACAGAGTAGGGGGTGAGTCGGTAGAGGAGACTATTGATCCTCGCCCGTCGCGCCGCGCTGTGACCGAACGTGACCCCACGACCGCCCTTGTATACCTGGCCCGTGGCCCTCGATGCTGATCGCAAGAACACTTTCTTTTTTACGGTAAAAAAAGATATACGACTAAACACTACATAATGAAGAATAGATAAGTAGGGGGTGTTGGTGGTGGGTAGGCGTGTAGCGTAAGGGTAAGTTGATATTATCTACATTCTTAATTTATTCTTAATTTATTATTTACATATTAATTCAAAGGCTTTAGCCTTTTGGCTAAGTAGGTACCACATAATGACAAGTATCTATGCCTTCTTATACTAGGTACCTATTACTACTCCCACCCGTACGCTACAGCAGGGCTGCTTCTAAACTATAAGCCTCTTCAAATCTCCATAATTTAATAACTAAAGTGATATCTGATTCGAGGAGGTCTGAATAGGTCTTCCCCATGAGGTACATCTCTGAGGTAAATGAAATCTAAACAACACATTATTTCTCGACATTTGCTAAGTCAAGTCATCATACCCACTGTGGCCGCAGTTCCAGCTGTGCAGTGAACGGTTTAGCTGACTACCTACTTACAAAACCATACGCCAACGCTAATACGTTACACACTCTCTGTTACAAGATTTTATTCGATTTAAAGCGACAGTCGAATGTAAAAAATATTTAAAATAAAATTGCAGTAGCTAACTAAGTAAAATTGACTTAAAAAAAAATGACACTACCAGCAGTGGTCGGTACCTACATAACTTTTTCTAAATAACTTACATTGCAGGTCCTTCTTGCTTGGGTAATATTTACAGAGGTTTACGTCGGTGGCTACTATAAAATAAATGCATTAAGCAAAAAAATACAACCTTTTCTTTATCGTAAGGCACCTCAGTTAACTGAAGAACGTAGGTAATAATGTCAAAAATATTTTTATATTCCATGGCATTTACCGTAGGTAGCTTTTAAATAGGTAGGTATGTTTAAAATATAATATTTTAAGAGATGTTTTACAAAGGTATTTATGTGCACTATCCACGTAACATTATTAAGTACCTATTATTAGTTACCTTACGTACTTCACAAAAAAATCATAGGTACCTAATCATACCTACCTAATATTTATTATATTAAACTGGAATTCAATAAAGCAAAGTTAAGTTGATTGCTAAAAATACAAGGCTTTGGAGTACCTACCTACCTAGCTATATATTTTTATCATAGATCTAGATGTTCGTATCATATCATGATGATCGGCTCCACGCCACCGCGGCGTGAGCGGCAAAGCAAGACGGGTCAAACGGGAGTCATATTCAGGAGCTTGTGGGAGGCAGTCGTTGCTATAGAAATATCGACTGGTGTTCAGTCAGACAAACCGCGAGAGATTCTGAAAAATATAATTTCAAATAAGTTATTGCAAAACAGAGGAATAAAAACTGCGGTTAATATTCTAGTCTGGCAATATTTATAAACGTCAAATCGACCACTACGCGATTACCTCTGCGAAGCGAATACTCGAACAGCGAAGACAAAACTCTGTAATTTTTTTGAGAGTACAGACATAGTAGTGTAGTCCGTGCCTGACTGTTGAATAAAAAAAATATTATAGTGAGTCATCAAATCGGATAAATTTGTTAGTTTAAAAACATAGCAATGGAGCACGATATTAACAAGCCGTATAAAATCTGTGATGTAAATCGAGACAAAAAGAAGGGTATAGTGGCATCATCCCTTGAGGATCTCCTTACAAAAGTGCCCGAAAAGTTAGGAATGCCCTCGGAGAATTTAACTGTGGTTCTAGAGTCCGATGGCACTGAAGTGGATGATGAAGAATATTTTTCTACTTTGGATCCAGATACTTCTCTTATGATTCTACATGGTCTTGAAAAGTGGGCTCCGAATATGCCAAAGTGCCAAGTATCTCTCGATCAAACTGACGACATCGCTTTAGGAGACAAAGGACAGGTAGCAAATTTAGTAGGCCGCCTGCAACACAACTTGTGTCACATCTCACTCCTTGGGGGTCAAGACTTGGAGCTGTTATCAGACATGGATCCAGACAGTCTAGCAGACATTGTGACTGATAGAGACAATAGAATAATATTGGAGCACATTAAAGAAGCATCTGGAAGGTAATATACTTATCAAATATTCATATTATATTGTTTATTCTCATTATGATTTTATTTTGCCCGTCTGTAGGGAACCCAAAGGGGGTTTAGGGTAGATGAGCTTTTATTGCATCCACTTTAGTATTATGCAAAATTGTTAACCATTATTTTTTTTTATTTTATTTTTAACAAAAATAGTTCAATTCATTGATTTGACTTGGTTTTGTTTTTTTGATTTTTATATTTATTTACCTATTCTGAATCTTGTAAAAATTTGTATTATTTTTCACACAAAAAATGCCAATATTATTTTCATAGAATAAATAAAGAAATTTTCTTCTGATTTGACAGTTTTATACTTTTAACTTTTAAGAAAGACCTATTTCAAAATTGTATGGATTCAAAAACATTTAGGAGAAAATCTAATTGTGATCTTATTTTACATTATTACAGAATACTGCTTGAGAAACGTCAAGCCCAAGATGCCATGGAATTGTTGAAGCTGTATCATCAGAGTGTAGCCAATGGTAACGAAGATATGTCACCACCGAAGCAAGAAAGAGTGTAGAATAGTGTGTGTCCCACCATTATTTCATTTGTTGTGACTTGATTCAGATTAAAATAAATAAACCTTGTGTGCATGTAGAGAGGTTAAGATTTTTTACTTGTAATTTAAAACATTTTCTTTTAATTTTTAACTGCAATAACAAAATTTTATAGCAAATTTCATACAGTATATCCATGATGATGATGATGGTTACATTATCTTGCATCTCCTGTATAAAATTTTACAATAATACATATTTAGTGTGATTATTTGAACTGAATCAAGTTATGATTAACATAATGTAACCCTCAATTTATTTTTAAGAGATGGTTCACCTCAAAAGTTTACAAAACATGAATTATTGCGTATTTACAAGCTTGTGAGCAAAAATTTGATCTTTTTTTACTGTACTAAAGGTAAAAGTATAAGTAACACACTTAGCATAATAATGATCATTCATGATAATACCAAATATTGAGGCCTTTTTATAAACTTTATTTTCTAAGTTATTATAATTTTATTTGTAAGAAGTAAATGTATCATGTACTAGTTTAGCCAAAAATAAGGGAAGTATAGCACATCATATATTTATTACTTGTATTTATTTTAAGTAGAATCTTGTAACAGTAGATTGCAATGTCCTCCATTGTGAATACAATTATATTGAGTAATGTATAAGCTGGTACATGGTAAAATATGGTAGATGTTAGTGATAATACAACGCTAATCTTATGAATATGAGCTGAAATCGAAAGATATGATAACAGTCTTAAGAAGCATTGTAAGTATGTAACTGTATTTAGATGTTTATGTATATAATTAGTCTAAAACGTAATGTAGTAACATACATAACAGTCAACTATTAGAATTATCTATGTAAACATATTTTGTCTTGTGGTTTTATTATTTTAACTCATGAAAGTAAGGCATTCTCTACTTATGTATCGCCATAAAAATAATATCAGTGTTAGTACTAAGTTTTTAGATAAAACCTTTATACATATTTTACTAACAAATCTGACAATAGGTATGCTAGTGCTAAGCATTTATAGTCTTCTATTTGTTATTTTACATTATTTTCTATATTTTGTAAACTTTTGAGAGACGAATTGCCACAAGGTTGATAATCAACATCAATTTAAAAGACTGATAGTTGGTAAATTTATGTTTTTATATAGTTTTACCCCTAGTATAAGGTTTATTCATTTAATTCCAAATTTGCTCAAACATTTTATATTACAAGATACTAAATAAATTTTCCTCAGTTTAATTCCACTGCCATACATTATTATGAAATACTGGCTGTTTGTTTCACTATTTGTAGTGAGTGGGGTATAATGGTTGATATTGGTGAAATGATAAGGACATTGACATTAGTTACTCAATATGGAATTGCAACAATTTTGTTAGATTATATCGAGTGGAAGATTTCCGGGATGCTTCTTGCATATTTATCTTATTAAAGTCTGTTTAAACTTGAAGAGAGGGAAGAGGGTCATCAGTGCGTTATTGAATTTGTGTATGATGGTGTACGGTAATTATTAACTTACTCATATAATTTCGTGTGTTTTAAATTCAGTCTTTTTATCCTGCCCTGTAATGTTTATTTTAATGAATGAATTTGTATTTGTAAACAGAACTACGAGATGAAATGGTTATGTTAGCATACTGGATTACTGTGCTAGATGTTATACGTAATATTATTATACATACTTAATTATATGTAGTGCACCCAATAACTTATTATAGCTGGCGAGAAGTAGGTGCCTAACCTATAATATTGCACATTGTATGTTGTAAAATACAAAGCCTATTAAAATAACAGGTGTTATCAGACATTATATTACTCAAAGTACTTACCTACCGTCTGACTACTAATTAACTAGAGATTTGTGAACTATTCTTTTTAGCCATCTCACACCTATTAACTTGTCTTTGAACCTCAGCAATTATCAAGTAATAATGATTGTAAGATGTCTGCCTGATATTGATATGATACTATGTCTGTAAGTTCACAAACTGCACATACCTACTTAAGCCAACATATATGGTAATTCTAATTAATGTTAGTAATTATTGTGCGGGATATGATGTACTTATTTGTAATTCTACAAAATGTTAAATTTATTGTCATAGTAAGTAATGCATTCAAACGTTAACACCAAAAGAAAACTTTGTCTTAATTTGATATACATATTTTATCTAATATATAGTTATTTATTATATGCAAGTAGTGATATTCTGTCTAAACTATAACATGGGAATTTGTAAGTCATACCCATGTTAATTAAATATTGTAAACATAGGTTCAGTTTGTAAAGGGGGACACCCCTTAGAACTTCTATGTCCATGGGCCTCCCTTAAGTCTATAAAAAGTTTTGGTAGCAGCTAGAAATAATGTGAATAATATTTTTACTGCTGTGTCAACATTTTGTTAAACATTTTTGTGGAATTGGTAGATGTCAACAAACCTAATAGAGGAATTGGAATTCAGTTTTACTGTGCACAAATAAAACATAATGGAAATTACATGTTATATTTATTTACCTTTAACAGTTAAACAGTGATTAAATTACATACACAAACTTGAAGTAGGTAGGTAGTTAAAATCAGTAACATTTTGCCAAATATAATATTTCATATGATTAGGTACCTATAGCTCTTGAGATGAATATTTTGAAGTTATGAATACATGACTACAATGCCAAACTCAGTATAATTTAAACATCTAAACAAAATCATATGTGAAGCATTTCTTAAATAGGTAGTTCACAGTACATTAAATAAGTATTAAAATTGTTTTAGAGAACAGTGCAGGAACTTTTTTCACGGAAAGGATTAACTTTTTGACTGGAAAAGCCAACAAGAAGGCAATCCTCTTGTTCGTGTTCATTGATGTATTTGACAATGTCAGATACCACCACAGAGACTGGAATACGCTTTATTGCTGCTTCTCGTCTCAATTGTTCTGTTACAGCCCGCTGCTGTTGTAACGTTGAAACCATCATGTCCATAACGGCGGTATCTGATAGGCCTATGTTGAACGGAAAAGTAAAACTTTGAAATGCAAAACAGGGCGTAGCCTCCACGGAAGGATTGCTCTGGAAACAAAATATTAGATTAAATATTGTGAAAAACTCAACCACAAATAAGTATTAGCATTAACACACAATTAGTTACCCACAGCGGATGGAAATTGAGGCAGATGTCCAAAATATGTGGATTTTTAATGGAAATTCGTAGCAAATATCGTAACGAGCAGAACAATACGTTCAATGAATCGGCAGTAGTGTCAAATTGACATTGACAATCTTGTTGCATTCATACTATAGGTTATGATTTAAGTCTATCATTCATTTATTCAACGTTGATCGGAATATGAGGCTTTTGAAAATAAATAAAAATACGTGAATTTTAGTCGATTTTTTATTTTATGGTCGCATTTTAGCATTCCGGATGACACACATAAACTTCCAGTAATTTAGAAAAAAACTTAAGAACACACATATCCTGCCGAGAGAGCTGGCAAATCAGAGAACATCAGAATATAAAATGCGCAGTCTTAAAATCCTCATGCAGAGAATAATTTTAAACACTACTAATATACATTTTTTACAGGGGCAGCAAATTATCGAGCATTTTTTTATTGATTTCATTGATAATAAACAAATTAAAATAGAGTTGTTATATAAATAGTTTCAAAGAAATGCCTTCTTGGGGTTAGAGTGTGTTCAAGCCTGCTCGTGTATTATTATTTATTTTTAGCTCGAACTTGACGCAGCAAATAACACGCTTGAGCAAATTATGCTGCTCGTGCTACGTTGACCCGAGACAGAAAAGACACGCTACGAAGAAAGAGCATACGCTACGAATGTTTGTGTAAAGTTACGTGCAGGCTGCATAATTAAATCTATCGAAAAATATCACGTTTGTTTGTCCGGTCCGCGTGTATAGACCGGCACAATACACACTCAAGTTGGATCGATTCCTGGCTCAGGCATGCGAATTTATGTAATTTTAAACTTGTAAACTTGTAAATGGTGGGAAATATAATTATATAAATAAATATCAAATTACGATTGAATGCAGTTTTACATGTATTAATAAAACGGAATCTTTTCTTTCTATAAAATATGCTGACTTCAACATTTAGGGTAGGCTACACAAACTTTCCACCCTGTATACAGAGGGCATAACTAATTTATTCTGTTGAATAACAAGCATCACCGCGTTCATCATGTATGTTTAAATATTCTACTTTATGCGCATTCGCGAAAAAGGGTGGTTAATTTTGAAAATACGTTTTTTTTTTTTCAAAACTATCTCTTACTCTTGTTTTTAGCGTGGTTTCACAATCGAAAGTCAGTAGGTAAATCGTAGCAGGTAGTGCTCTGTAGTTCCTGACTAACCTAATGGGGAAAAGACGTGAGTTTGTGTATGTATGTGTATAGGAACAATGGTTCCAGTAATTTATAAACCACCCAGACGAGACTCGAGTGAGAGCAAATCTTAAAAAAAAATACAAGGTCACCAAGGTTGACCAAGAGGTCAATAATATGACACCGTAACAGATAATTACTCATAAAAATTTTGAAAGCAAATATTTTATTAATTTTTATGCATTATAAACATATCGGATGTTCTTATTTACATGCACAGGTAGTTAAACTTTTAATTATACATATAAATAGGAGCATTCCACTCCTCACTCAGGTTTTTTTTTTGTAATAAATGAAAAGCAATAATGTAACAAAAGAAGCATTCAAAATTAATGACAATAGAGTATTTGACTGGTTATAGAAAATAATCGTAATTTATCAATCATGTCACTGTTGAAGCATTTTAACGTTTTGAACGCGTCGTGTATAGCCGACAAATAAAAACGTGCCCAACACGCCATAATCGTCTATAAACGACACAAAAATGCATTTTTTATTAAACTGCATTTGTCGGCTATACACGACGCGCTCAATAGGTTAAATAAAAGGTTGGCCAGTACTCAATAATAATTCAATTTATTAATGTAAACTGCAAAATGTTTTGGTTCTTAGTCAGAACTGGTCATTTCAATTCCTGTAGGCCTAGAAAACAGCATCAACAGCAACAATTTAGAGGCCAAACAATAAAATAAAATATAATTGAACTGAAATTTTAAATGGCAATAGCCAAATCCATTTTAGTCCAGTGAAATACCCTACTTGACTTTTAGTAAAACAATTTCCTCTTGTTCTTTGAAATCAAATGTATGGCTATCAAGGTATCCACATACCTATTCATTGCTGAATAGTTTGTAACCATTTTCTTATACACAAGCTTTACAGGAAGACAATCTGACAGGTCTTTTCAGTAGAAAACTACAAAATATGTCAGTATTTTAATAAAATATTTTAGTATAAATTATTGAGTGCATAAGCCTGCAGTTGTAATTGTAAATTTAGGGTAATTAACTAGATGCCTTGGCAGCCTGGCGCCTCTTCACATCCCAATTGTAAACTCTTGCCATATTTACTTCAGTTGTTGTCCATTGATCTCTGTAAATAAAATATATATCAGCTATTATTTTTTTTTATATAAAAACCATTTCTTTTACAATCATATGAATTTTCATACATCATTTATCAGAATAAAGCAGGTTTTAGTGTTACAAGCAACAACATTAATAAATTACCTTAAGAAATCTAAATCATGTTCAACACAAGCTAGATTCTTTGTAGCAGTAGCCATATTTGATGAAAGGAGATTTTCAGCATCATCTAATGTATATTCTAACATAACATTTGCTCCAAGCCACAAATACACTTTTTCTGTTGGTGGTATGTTTGCCTGAAAAAGTTAAAAGCTTTAATTTGTGACACATAATCTGAATACCAATGAATATCTATGGTGCTCCACATGTGCATTGATTTAAATTTCCACATCACAGACCGTATGCACTAAGCATGTACAAAAATAAATAGCTTATAAATTTTCTATTAATAATGTATCTACCTAAAGACTTTATTATATTATATAGACTTTATTAGGTGCATACAGCGTTTTGTCAGTCTAAATGTTAGCAGTTTGTTTAAATATTATAATTATACTCATTACAAATATCAGCATTATGGATTACCTTAACAAATACTTGATCACTAAGAAGAAACTTGGTTTCCATTTCGTCCTTTTGAGTTTTCAGCTTTTCAATCATTTCTAAAGACCGTCCCAGATCAGGTATCTGTTGCCGCAGTCGCCTGCGTTTTGTTGATAATGACAATTCCATGTGTTTATATTTAGCATGTTGTTCATCTAAGCTCCGCAAAACTTTGTCCACTCCACCAGTATTTTCAGGCTTGCTCATAAATTCATCTACATTATCCTATTAATATAAATAAAAATTAATTTACACAAGCAACACACAATTATTTCGTGAAACAATCAATAATTTTGTTTAAGAGGGACAGCTTTTCGAGATACTCAGAAATCAGATAATAAAGCAACAGTTGATTTTACGGGAATATCAGCGAGATCAGTCGGTACTACTGCGTTAACTTAGGTTATTCAGTCATCACGTCGGTGATTTCAAATGGTTAAAGGTTACAAAAATAATTGTTACAGTATTTAAAGAGATAATTACTAAATCAACTTACGACAAATACAGCCTCAGGTATGCCTGAAAACGATTTCGGATTGGAAGTGTCCAATTTATCACCTTCCATTTTTTTACTTGTATTCAATCAGGTTCTATAAATGTAAATAAGACTATTATTATTAGAAAAGTTTGTGAGTTACCAATGTAATGACAACATACAATATTAATAATTTCCTCAGTAAAGTTAAGATTTTTACCTTTTATTTCACATACGGCACCGCTGCACAACAACGATGTATGAAAGATGAAATGAATGAATGAGTGAGTGAGTAATGAAGTTAATTGATTGATAGAACTGCTTACGCTATGGTCGTACGTCTGCCTGCCGGGGCTGCGGGTTGTTCGAAAGAGATACCGCGCCCCCGGAACGCAAAGGGCACATGAAGGAACATAGACGGGTTTTAGTCAGTAAAAGTCTGACACTCCCTCCCGCCCCGCCCAGGGCGGGGGCAGTTATTTGATGATTTCCCGTCTATAAAAAAAAAAAAAAAAAATGGTCGTACGTCGGCTTGAAAATAGGTGTGTACCTTAAATATGATAACTTCGGAAAAGTGCAGGTTTTTGTAATGGGTTGACGATGCTGTACAATTAACCGATTATTTATTTCTGAAGTACTACCTAAAAATACTTAGTCGGTTTGCATTTGTTAAGCCAGTATTAAAGTATGTATGATCCAGTTCAAGTTTACGATAGATGGGACCATTGGCGTATCTAGAGTTAGTTTTCAGGGGGGGCCTGGCCCCTAAGATGCCAGGGCTTTTTTTTTTTTTTTATAGACGGGAAATCATCAAATAACTTCCCCCGCCCTGGGCGGGGCGGGAGGGACAAGCCCGCCACACTGTTCCCAAACCACTGCAACTCCTGTAAGCCAGAATCAACAGTGGCGACCACAAGAAAAGCGCCGAGACATTGAAGCTCGACGAGTCCCAGAGAAACGGACGGGAGGGAGTGTCAGACTTTTACTGACTAAAACCCGTCTATGTTCCTTCATGTGCCCTTTGCGTTCCGGGGGCGCGGTATCTCTTTCGAACAACCCGCAGCCCCGGCAGGAAGATGCCATGGCTGATGCGATGAAATGCGATCAGGCGGAAGGTGAGCCCTACAGCCTGGGGTGGGCACAAGACCATTCTGAGATGGGCACGGTCAACCCGTATATCTTGCTGTCATCTTCGGATTTAGGTAATAGCATCCATAGGTATTTCTCTATGGTAGCGGACATTGTACGAGACCATGAAGGTATAGCTTCATGTACGAGACCGACTGATCTGACAGTGACAGGAGTGACACTGTTACAAACAGTACGTGACGTGCCCGTCGTGATGTAGTGTCGTGTCATGGTCGTGTCAGCTAGTCAGCCGTTCAATATTGATTCGTGGGAATTGAATTGGTTTTGCATTTGTATCGCAGAAATTGCATTTTCTTTGCTATCATGGCGCCGTCGACTGACTGGGATGAGATAAAAAGATTAGCAGCTGATTTTCAAAAAGCTCAGCTAAGTTCAACATCTCTCAGGTATGATTCCTATAAATTAATAATAGTTTCATTGACACAAAGAATTATTAGTTACGATTAGTTTATACTTCCGTTGGCTTAAGTACTAATATCATCTAATCTTCTGATTTAAGTACTAATTTTGCAGAAGCATGATCCATAATGCCTCAAATATAGACTATGCCTGAGAACAAATTCCAAATGAAAACTGATTATTTTAATATTTTCAGATTATCAGAAAGAAACTGCATAGAGATTGTCACAAAACTAATTGAATTAAAGCTAATTGATGTAATTTTTACTACTGATGGAAAAGAGTACCTTACTCCTCAACAACTTGTTAAAGAAATAAAAGATGAACTGTATGTCCATGGTGGACGCATAAACACAGTTGATGTTGCTAAGGAGCTTAATGTTGATCTCAGCCAGATCAACAACAGCGTCTCAGAAATTATAAAAGGAAAGGAGGTACAGCTGGTCTCTGGGTATTTGATAGCTCATTATTATCTAGAAAAAGTTGCAAGAGAAATAAATGAAAAACTACAACTCCAAGGCCAAATATCTGTAGGGGAGTTAACTTTGCAGTATGATTTGCCAGCAGAATTACTGCAACATAGTGTCTTGGAAAAATATTTGGGTAAAATAATTTTTGGAAAACAAGATCCATCTGAACCTAGAACCTTCTATACTGAAGAATACATAACCAGGACTAAGGCTAAAATTCGGGGGGCTCTGATGGGTTTGCTGAAGCCAACTCCAGTAGCGGTTATAGTGAACCATTGCAACTTGTCTGACCGTCTGTTCTCTTCCTTGTTTGATCAACTGAATGCCCCGGGAGTACTAACTGGACGCCAAGCTGGAGCATTATATGTGCCATCATGTTACACTAAATCTCAAAATGACTGGGTTATGAGCTTTTATAAGCAGAACAACTACTTGGAATATGATGCTCTGTCTCGCTTAGGGATATCAGACCCTAAAGGTTATGTCAAACGCATACTGACAAATGAGGATTTAACTTTTCTTAGTAGTTGTGTAATTGGTTTACATATAAAGCAGCAATTAGAAACGGCTTTGGAAGAATGCATAGCATCAAAAAGTTATTTAGACGTTGTTTCTTTGTTGCCATCAGTTTTAACAGACACAGACATTGAGAATGTTCTTGATGCTCTCCTGAAGAAGTCAAAGTCTACAATATTGTTTGATAATACAGGTAAACATAATGGCTTTCTTTTTTTTTCTATTTGTTTGTAAGACTAAATTTATAGGCAAACAGCTTTTTTAACGAATACATAAATACTGCATTAAAAGAAAAAACTAGGTTGTATTAATATAATATATTCTTTCTTTAGTTTTCAGCCATCACTATATTGAAAATTTAAAACAAGCTTGCATGGCCATGACACAAAAAAAAGCTGATGAAGTTGTGAAGTCTGGTAAATTCCAGCAGTATCATATAGAGAAACAGATCAATAAAGCTTCTGAATTTGCTCATGCGGGCCATGTAGACCATAAAGCAGAAAGGCGTGAAGAGCGCAGAAGGAAAGCCGCATCCGGAAAAGGAGGCGGCGGTACTCAAGGGAGAGAAACCAAAACAAAGGCTGTTAAAAAACATGCTCGGGGAAAACAAACTACTCATGATTCTGATTCTGATGAAGGTCCCGTTGTAACTAAGAAGTCTCAAACACAATTAGAAATTGTTAGCATTGCAGATGTTGAAAATATCATTAAAGGAACGCTAGAGAACGAAGGTTTAGAAGACTTACTGACTCGTATAGCAGAACACCTCCAAGGGTAAATTTTATGATTATTTATACAACATAATTAAAAATGCATCATCTTGTGAATTTTTTCATCATTTGTATTGCATTATTCCATAGTTAGGAAGAAAAAACGAATGGTAAATGTTTTTATATGTCATGTGAATTTAATCTACAAATGTTGTGTAGGTTGGGATTATTAATTATTGATAATTTTTTCTTCATATTTTCGGCCAAATATTGTTTTTATTGTACCTATAAATCATGTTTACTTTTCAGTGGCCTTAACCAAACAGCGATGACAATAGCTAAAGAAACTGCCGAAAAACTACTTCAAGATGCTAGTCAAAACAGAAAGCAAACACACACTTCTGCCCAAGACAAAATCAACATTTTGATTAATGACATAAAACTTTATGAAAAGGGCTTAAAATCCTTGCCCGCTGATACTCAACCTCAGTTCATTAAATACTTGCTGAAATCACTAGGAGGTGATATTCTTTCAGAATTCTGCAAGTATGCAGCAAACCAATGTAATATAACTGTGCAAGATGTTTTAACAGTTGAACAAAGAAACAAAATAATCAATGACTTATCTGATGAATTTATGAAGCCGCTAGTATCGTTGAATGGGACATTGTCTGATCAGAACATGGAATCTTTCTTCCAAGCAGTTGATGTGTGTCTGTCTGAGTATGGAATGATTCTGAAAAAGGTTGATAAGAAGAAAGACAAGTGAGTATTGTCATATATTTTTTTAAGGATGCTATTTAATTGTTTGCCAAATGTACAGTCAACCACATGTAGCTTAACTGTTGGGCAAAGTACCTACCACACAAAACGATAGCTTTTGATTGACAAAAAGTAAGTTACTGCAATCAGTAAATAATTTGACAGTTTACTGTCATGCAGCATTATGTAAGACAAGCAGAACTCAATACTTTTTATTGTTTCTATTACCTAGTAATAAATAACTAGACCTAGTCATTATTGTTGACCCAATATTATTCTTGAAATGTTCTCACAAAAAATGTTATTTCTAAACCTAATAATTTGGTTTTCAGACTTCTAATTCAAAATCACAGAGAAAAGTTAATTTCTGAATTAGACAACTGTGAAGATCCAGCTCTCAGTCTACATATGGCGGTTCTGGCAATTTTCACAATTGTAACACAAAACATGCTGCATGCATCTGGTCGACAAGTACCAATTATTATATCATATTTAAAAACTCAACTAAAGGAAGAGGACTATGAGCGACTGCAGCTATGGCATGGTAGGTTGTTGAGTTGATATTATTTTAGAAGATAGCCTATGGCATCATTTTAATTGAATTTAAACTACCTTGTCGCTGTCAGCTGCTGTTTATAAGCAACTTGTATTTTTTTTTATAAATATAAAAAAACGTTGCCCCCTCAACAGGTATTTCTCCTGTATCGTGGGTGCGTTTACAAACATAAACAGTCACACACAGAACATAGGTATATCCATAGGCCATACAAATATTTGTCCCGTGCGGTTCAGGAACCAGACCCGCGACACGCAGCATAGCAGCCAATGGGGGCTCATCCGCTGCGTCAAACGTGTCGCCCAACATTTTTGGAACTAATAAAATATGCTCCTATTTTCAGAATTAGTGTCAAAATATTTGACATCCACTGAAGAAGACAAAAGCGAAGTTGAAGCGAAACTTATCCAAGAACTACCATTATTGAAAAATATGGTTCAAGAGATCAAAAAATATAAGTAAAAATGCAATACTGAATAAGTATGTAAGTAACATAAAGGGGTTGGTTATATTTTACAAATATATAGTTGTTTCTTTACAATAAAAGTGTCTTTATTTTATTGTCTAGTGCCTACCCTTACAGTTACGAGCTCTTTATAAAAGTGCTCACTCACGGGCCAAGCATTTGCCAATAATATACCTATTTTCCTACGTTATACCAGTTATACTACCCCACTGCCTCACGAGCATAGGTCTGACAAGCATTCGCATAATATATAACGTAATAATCCAATATTCGATTATTAACCCCCGACGCAAAAAGAGGGGTGTTATAAGTTTGACGTGTCTGTCTGTCTGTCTGTCTGTCTGTCTGTGGCATCATAGCTCCCGAACGGATGAAGCGATTTCAATTTAGTTTTTTTTTGTATGAAAGGTGACTTACGTGCGAGTGTTCTTAGACATGTTTGATGAAAATCGGTAGAGCCGTTTAAAAGTTATGGGGGTGAAAGTGGGGAAGAAAAACTAAAAATGATTTGTCATATGGGTTATTAAATTATTAGGAACCTATGTATTTACAGCTTAACAAAATCGACATTATAATAAGTATGTACCTATAAAAAGTATAAAATAAAAATTAAATTAAAAATTTAAAAAACCCCCGACACAAAATCCTAAGTTCCCTTTAAAAAGTAAAAAAATAAAACACGTCGCGTTGGGGGACCGCTTGGGACGGTCGTACACTAAATGCAACATCGGTCCCCCCAACGCGACGTATTTTATTTTTTTACTTTTTAAAGGGAACTTAGGATTTTGTGGGGGTTTTTAAATTTTTAATTTAATTTTTGAGTTCTAATTTCAGAATTGCATTATAGGCAAGTGTGCCCAGTGAGAGCGCAAATAATTGTATCATCAGAGAGTATCGCAAATAATTGTATAATACAGGTTTTGTACTGTACCTAATGCTCGGTTCTCTGCACTCACTGATTTACCTAATAAGTAGGTACCTACTCGAATCTAAAATGTTACGCGCTATAATTGTGAAATTGACTTTAATGCGAATAATATAGTAACAAGAACATTTTATGTGCTGAAAAAATGATGTTATAAATATAAACCCTCAAATTATAGCTCAGCGGTTGGACACTATTATAAAGAGACAGATTCCCTCCCGAAACAGACAAATCTGTATCAAGGTTAGGTACCAAAGCGGGATTCACTGACGTGTTCTCAACACCTCCCCATATTTTTATGAGTATAGGCCCGGAGTTTTGTCCGCGTACAATGTCTGTTATTGTGGTCACGCTGACAAAGTCGCGGATGAGACCTAAGAAATTTTCCGATTTCTGATTTGAATTTCTGAATCAGATTTTGTTCACAATTTCATGAGATTTTTTTGTGCATAACTCTACTTAATTCTTTTTCTAAAATAAAAGTAAGTTGTACCATATTACATCAACTGACAGCGAATTGCCCCAAAATCGGTCCAGTTGTTTCGGAGCTTAGCTGGAACAAACATATAGATAGACATACATACATACAGAAAAACACAAAAATAATGTTTTTTTTTGTTTTCGTATCATTCATATAGCATAAGTATTTCGAAAGTTGTGTTTTTTGATATTTCAAACATACACTTCCATTTTGTTTATTTGTACTTAAATATTAATTTAAAAATAAATATAAGGCTCTTCGCCCACCTTTGATTTTTGACAGATTTCTTTATAGGTGAGGTAGTCGCGTCGTTGAGAAGAAATCTGTCAAAAATCGAACGTAGGCGGAGAACTCCCTAGAGTAAATAATAATTATGTTCGTTGGCGAAGGTTTTAACACGGATCTTGAATGAAACTAGAACATACATGTATACCTATGAAGATGCCCATCATCTGCTTAACCTTTTCCCAACCATGTTGGGGTCGGCTTCCAGTCTAACCGGATGCAGCTGAATACCAGTGTTTTACATGGAGCGACTGCCTATCTGACCTCCATAACCCAGTAACTGTGAAACACGATACCTCTTGGTAAAACTGGTTGTCAGACTTCTTGGCTTCTGACTATCCGTAACGACTGCCAAAGATCTGCGAATGACAGCCGGGACCAACAGCTTTTACGTGCTTTCCGAGGCACGGGGGTGTCACACCACCAACTTCCAAACTCCGGGCTGCTACTGAAAAATTCCTAATGGAAAAACCCAATAACTCTTTTTGCCCGACCTGGGAATCGAACCCGGGACCCCTTGCTCGGCATTCGCACTTGCGACCACGAGACCAACGGGGCAGTTCTTATAAAGCTACCCACTATTTCTAAATGTAAAAAAAAATATCGCAATGGTGATTTATTATTTTTAATTTACTTAAGATTGAAATTAAGGTTGCCGGATGGACTTGTGTCCTCCGTTCGCGAATAAAGTACTGCTACGAATGCGTAGGGGTAGCAGTTCTCGATGCGATAGTTCTCACCCATCAAAGCGAAAGTAGGAGTACAGGCGGAGTTTTTAGTGAGCATAAGCTCCACATAACGTAACGAAGCCGTGGCAGGCACTTTCTTCGATAAAAAAAAGGATTGAAATAAAGTTAATATTCGTCAAGTATGTAATGGAGTCTGTCGAGCGATTCTTATCCAAATATCCATGACCATTTACAGTCTGCCAGTATTATCTGACAGACGGACTGTCACAAGTTTTGCAATAACCACGTATTACATATTTCCTATTATATTGGTGAAACCTATAAAAAGTAGGGTCAGGAGAATGCTGTTTACAATAATTAATAAATAATATTATAAAGAGGTAACATTTGTTTGTAAGTTTGTATGTTTGTAAGTTTGTATGTAGGGGGTAATCTCCGGAAGTAATGAACCAAATTTAAAAATTGTTTCACTGGTAGAAAGCTACATTATTCGTGAGTGCTATAGGCTATATAACATCACGCTACGACCAATTGGAGCGGAGCAGCAATGAAAAATGTGGCAAAAAAGGGAAAAAATATTCTTTTTGAGGGCTTTCGTTGCGTGTGCTGCGTGAACGGTTAAAGTTACGCAAAAATAATGTGTGAGAGAATTGTTCCTCTTAAAATATACTAAAAAAAAGTTCGCGGTAGTAAATGCCTAACTTTTAAGGTTGACTCACTATAGCCATTTTTATGGCCAGAAAATTTGTTTTAAAATAATGCATTATTTGCGAAGGTGTTTTTATGGAAATAGTATTAATCCTTATCAACATAAATACTTTATTCATCACAAGTGTTTAATTTTGAATGAAATTGCTCTTTCCATCATTTAATTTCAATGAATATCTTAGGAGATATCACAGTTTTAAAATAACTTGGCCGCAAAATAATGGCTCTGCGAGACATTCACATACATCAGAATAACATAATTAGGCTACATAACATCGCGCTATGAGCCACGGGAACGGATCAGTGACCAAAAACCTAACGTAACGCGAGTGAAACCGCGGGGCACAGCTAGTAATTAATAAATGTACTAATGTAAAGAGTGAATTGTACGTATTATTTGGCGGCCATTTTGTGTCATTTGGCAATTCAAGGCGGTAACTGTTTTCGTAGATAGGGCATGTCCATAAATAAATGGCAATGCAATGAACAAGAATGTCTGATGAAACTTGAGTTGAATGAAAGGAATGTCAAATGTCACAACAGACAGACAGCCGCAGGTTCAGTCAACGAACGCCTGTTGTTTAGGTTGTAGGGTTGTTGAAAATTAAAATTTTACGGTAATAATAAATATTAAGAATCATTAATTAAAATCACTAAGAGGCAATGAAGTGTAAATAGTCGTTTGAATTATTTTACGAGAGTTACAAAAGTGGTAAACTGCGAGCTTTTTACATCAAATAATTCATAGATGCACAAGCACCATGTGCTTGTGAAGCAGAATCATGTATTTACAAGTCTGTCAATTTATATAACTACAAGATGGATTCAGAGCTAAAAGAAAGTTCAGATTTGCTGAGACAGCGGAATAATATTGAAGTGAATGGAAACATAAAACATGAAGAGCCAGAAGTTCCTCCAGACGGCGGAGTGCGAGCATACTCCGTCATGGTTGCATCGTTCCTCACAAATGGCATTTTATTTGGCGTCATAAATTCATACAGTGTGATATACACAGTCCTCGAAACGCACCTAAAAAATGAAGGAGTCTCTAACTCGGAAAGTCGAGCTGGTGAGTTTGATATACATCATTGAAATAAATTGTGTATGTGCTTAGCCAATTTAGAATTATATTTCGTCATTTAAAAACTCCGTATCGAATTCCATATCGAAGTTGCATAGCTATGCTTATTAACCACACAATCATCCAACATGTAGGTACAGTACGTGCTTATTGTGTACTGTTTACCTACACTGTATCAGTTTACACTTAGTTGTATTTTTTTGAGGGAAAAGTTTGTGGTCCTTATTTCTAGTTGTTTTAATACCTACCTAATGGACTTAGAATTGATTTTAGAGCAGCACAGCCACATTATCGGTAGTTTAACAATTATCCTCCAATAAGTTTGGTATAATATTATTGTTGTTAGTGTGTGACCTAATGCTTCTATTTTAAAATCATTTAGCATTCAAATAACAGCAAAATTATACAACATCATCCCTGTATTGACCTACTCAAAACAGGAAATTATAACGGCATTATTTATTATTCTGAATCTTTTTTTTAAACTTTTTAAATATTCTTATAATTATTTTATTTTATGAACAGCAACTAGAACTACTGATAAAAGAGATCTTAATTATTTTTTAGCATTCATAAAAAGTAATGAAACAGCAAAAAAATAAGTCTTAAATGTATGCATGGTAACATTAGTTTGCAACAAGTACTCTTATAAGCTGCTATTATAAGACATGCCCTTTGATACCATGTCAATGAAAATCAGAACTTTATATTAGCAGATGTACAATATTATCTTATCATACTAATTATGTATGTGGTCGTTCTGAGGACTTGAAGGGTTATCATATTGATTTATTTACTATACAACTTATGTCCTATATCACAGTATGTAATGATAATGGAATGCAAATGTATTATTTGTTACAATGCATGTTAAAGTTGTGCTTGAATAATAATGAAATTAATAAATATTTCTTTTTTCATTTTATTATTCAAGCTTGAGAGAAATTAATGTTAAGTAGCACAAAAGCTGATTATGAGATTAGAAAGAAAACACAAATTCTTTTTTTAAAGTTACATGCATGTATACTTGTAAGTTCATACTTACCAGTATTTTACTTATATTTGAACTTTTGAACACTATCCTTAATTAATCATTAATATTGAATTTCTACAAAAAAATTGAATCTCTTAAAATACAGTTTCTTTAAAGTGATCTTTAAATTCTATTTAACATCTGTGATCAAATTTGTTATTCAATAAATTTATTTTACGCATATAGGTCATGTGCAATGTACCTATCTACAAGATAACTGAGACAAACATTATTATATTGCGCGACATTAACTTTTGTGTAGTCGCGAAATTTTAATAGGTACCTTTACAGTAAAGTACTAGAGGATTTAAAAATACAATGAAATGAATAGGTAGCTGAAATCTGCGTAATTGTTAGGTCTATCTACTGCGCTATACTTGAATTCAATTACGACGTTTCGATACGCAAATCCTCATATTCCACCTGAAAAACTACTCCAGTAGGTACTTATAGTGTTGATATTTAATAGAGCAGATTGTCATGTGGCGCCAAGCGAAGCGCACGTGGCGAGTCGGTCAGCCGACGGGCGCCCGCGTCGAAGGCCATCGCTTCATTGCGTTCAATTTCATCATGCCTTTGGCGCACCGTCATTGCAATCATTAACAGCTTACCCAAATCAATGCTCCATTCAAATTAGTTCTAGTATGGTAAACGTTTATGGCACACGTGGTAAAGGCGATAATGTAGGCAGGTATGGTGCCTAATGGAACCATAGTTGGACGTAGTTATGCAAAAACGATCCAACCCTCAAAGTGTAGATACGCAAAAAGGATCCAACTCTCAAAGTGGACACTTTGAGAGTTGGATCCTTTTTGCGTATCTACACTTTGAGGGTTGGATCGTTTTTGCGTAACTACGTCCAGTTAGCCTTGCCACCTAATTTACCCCATGATCGGGTCGTCATCGCTAGAGGTCCCGATTTACGGATGACTCAGATTTAGGTCGCAAAATAAATATATCTGTGGAATGGTGGATGCGCTAAGCTTTCCCGCAAATTTTGAATACCGCGCCGCAACGCAAAGGCCACAAGAAGCAACATGGGTGGGAAATATTCAAAATTTCTTACGTTTGCAATTTACTGCTGGCAGAATAAGGTTGTGGGGTAAAAAAACAAATTAGACACGACGACAGTAACGAATATGTATCAGAATTATAATGATTACACTCTTAAATTGCTCGCTAACGTAATTTATCATTGAATACGCACATTACAGCCACTTACCTAATTCTAACTTGGAGAGTTATGATGAATTTCAGAACATTTATTAAGTACTAGCGAACTGCCCGCGACTTCGTGCGTGTGCCTTATGTCACTTGCCATATGTTACGTCTTTCGTTAATGCTCCGCCCCCATGGGTCTTAGCGTGATGTTATATAGCCTGTTACCCAGAAATAATGTATCTATCTATTGGTGAAAAAATTGTTAAAATTGGTCCACTAGTTTCGGAGCCTATTCGTTACACGCAAACAAAAAAATCTTACTCTTTATAGTATTATAGTATAGATTTACGCAATTACAATTAAAATGATGATGATAAATGATTTTTATGATAGTAATTGTGTAAGTATATATTGTGTTGTGTCTCGTCAATTTTTTTATTGCCATGTCACCCAATGCTGAACTGCAAATTGCAAAAAACGTAAGAAAAATTTAATTTCGCGGACTCTTTCGCCTCAGTCGTTATGTTGTGCATATCGTGTTTATTTACTGCAATCGCTTTATTCATAATACCTATATAGTTATGCAGACGAAAGTGTTATTCTCTGCGATGATGATTTCAATGATTTGTAGTGCGGCTGGTGTAGTGATGACCCGATTAGATTACGAGACATTGTGTGTCACTTGTCAACTTTAACTGCTTGTTATATTTAGATTTTTCGACTTCCATGTTGATTGATGAACACATGTGTAAATGTGTAGGTAGGTAACGTAGAAGTGTGCCGCGTTCACAAATTCTATTTACTCAAGAGATATTCCATCATTGTTTCATGATAAAAATATCGAAATATGATTGATGTCTTATCTAATCTACTTCCAAATCTCTAAGAACCATTATAAACTAGTTCTGTTCTCAGAAATGGAACGTATTGTTATATATATAGGTAGGTAAGTAAGTTAACTGTGTCGAGTATCATGAACGCTCTCAGTGTTTTATTTATTTCATAAAAATACAAGATAACCCTTTGTGGTCAGACAAATCGCGGTCATTTGAAGCGGGCGAGAAGCGATGATAAGGCTTTCCTTTCATTACCAACAGCACGCGAACATTGCGATGATGTTGGTTAACTAAGGAAGTAAGGAGAATTGGGCTCTTGTAGTATCGTAGGCGTAACACTAGCAGTCGGTTGCTAACCTTTGGCCTGGCTTTGGGATAGTGATTAACCGCAATCATCTTGATAGTTAAATTAAATAACACGTAAAAACATACACTACGATTTTACTACGTATATACTTAATACGTATTTAACAAATGATGTATCTCAACAATCTCTCAAATTCTTCAGATGTTAGGCTCTATTATATGATCTTAAAAAGTGTAGCCAACTTATTCAGACCGAACGCGTAATCAATCCATCTTATCCATGGTCCATCATTTGTTGTATGTGCTGGAAAGTACTATAAGGATTTTGTACTTCCTGGGTTCTTTAAGGTACCTACTAGCTTCTACCGAAAATGTACTCGGATAACGGTATTAAGATAATTAATAGAACCATTCAAGTAAAAGCGCCTGTCAGCCCTTATAGCGGAATGTCAAGTCCCATCGTTCTATTTTCGATCCGTGTTCACCTCATATTAAAGTGGGAGAATTATAAACAACTTAACTAAGGTTGAACATACCTAAATCCGCCAAAATTCCTACAGTATCACAGAATTAGTTTTTTAGACACCAAATTATTGAGTCTATCAAAATAAATAAAACCCTAGTAATAAACATTTTTGATTATTTCATGATGTTGTTGGAGCCAAGATTTTTAACAATAAGGTATTTAATAAACATAGCATGCAATACTCAAACATGTCCTAGTTTTATTTGATATGTGAGATCATAGAATAGGTGAGATCTATATCGTGGAAATGTGGTCGCTTGACTCACTTGGTCAGTTTCTAGGTTTCTGTTGTGTTGTGATGTGAATAATTGACGACATTGCAAATTGTAGCCAATTGTGTAATCGCGTCAATCAAGCAGTTAAAGAAGATCAAACAGAAGAATTATTCAAGAGCTTGTTGAAACTAATAGTGCTCAGTACAGCAATAAAACAAGTGGATTCACTTAGTTTTGTATTTAGTTATTCAGCATTGTCAACAGTCTCCTGGCTAGAAGATGCCCCTCTTTTTCATATACACATACATACCTATAATAAAATCAATAACACCAGCCTATTACTATCTCACACAGAGAAGACACGAGCATTGATCATCACGCTTGCTCAAGGCGGATAGGCGATTTAAGACCTATATTAATTACAGACAAGTCCAGGATTCCTCATGATGTTTTTCACCAATAAAATAAAAACAATAAAAGATGCGATATGAAGCATGTAAACAATCTAGCACATACATATAAGAGAATTAAGAAAGAGTGGTTAGCACACTTAGCTTAGTAAAATGCACGGCACACAATAAACAATGCAAACGACACGACTTATCACAAATGACGAGTAGGTAACACATATAACACATACATTACCTTAGAAGAACTTTTTAAAATTTATTTCCAGGTTATCTAAATTACTATTTTTAACTTATTTCCTTTCATTGTACAACAAATAGTCACGTACTTTGCCAACTTTATTCGTTCTCACAATTAAGTGCAATAATAGTTATGCCAATGCATCTCCGACCCCCAAGACGGATATCCACCTAGTTTGGGGATCACTGTCTTTTAAATGTATGTATTTTAATAAGTTACGAGTACCTATATTTAAAATTATTTTTATTAGCCCATTAAGATACTTTTTTTGATACAGTGAAAAATACATTAATTCTTATCATCGTTTCCAAATGCAACTCTGGAAAAGACTTCATTAGCGAGTTTCCTTTCGTGACAAATATTGCGCTGGATGCTCTGTATACCCAATTTTAACACTCTTCTTATTATTAACATAACATTTTTCTTTTCCAGCTCTGGTAGGCGCACTTACTATGGGAACTACTTTCTTCCTATCGCCTGTGTCTGGTGTGCTGACTGGCGTGTTAGGAATCCGTCTGACCACAGTGTTAGGTGGTACAATTGCTACTGCCGCCATGCTTTTATCCTCATTCTTCGTTTATAATGTAGGTGTCCTTTGTTTCACCTATGGTGTATTGTATGGGTTAGGAGCATCTTTTGCATACACTCCTTCGTTAGCTATTCTTGGTCACTATTTTCGAAAGCATTTAGGTTTGGTAAACGGATTTGTAACTGTAGGCAGTTCTATTTTTACGGTCTTTATGCCACCACTAATGGAATATATGATTAAAAATCATGGGCTGGAATGGCTATTTAGGCTTTTAGCTGTTTTTACTTCTGGAATACCAATATGTGGCTTCTTATTCAAACCGGCCCCATCAATGGTTTTAAAAACAGCAAGGGAAGACAATAGCTGGGAATCATTTTTAAAATCTATTGTAAACGTCCAAATATGGAAAAATAAAAAGTACAGACTATGGGCGTTATTCATGCCCGTTGCACTGTTTGGATATTTTGTTCCTTACGTCCATATTAAAAAGTTAATCGAAGACAGTTTTGTTGATGTCAATACCAATTTGCCGTTGCAATGTATAGCTGTTACTTCTGCTATGGGACGATTACTTTTCGGCTTCTTAGCCGATAAACCAGGTATAGACAGAATTTTGTTGCAACAGATTTCTTTTTACGTAATTGGGACCTTAACTATTATCCTGCCATTTGTGACCAAGTTTGGTTTGTTAGTAGCGATTGCTTTGGGTATGGGACTATTCGATGGTGCATTTATTGCATTAATCGGACCTATAGCATTTGAGTTGTGTGGTGCGCATGCGGCACAAGCGATAGGTTGTATGTTAGGACTTGCCGCTACTCCCTTATCGGTAGGTCCTCCGATAGCTGGCTACCTGTACAGTCTCAATAAATCTTACACTTTGCCTTTCATCCTCGCTGGTATATCTCCACTAGTTGGCGCCACTCTGATGTTTAGTATTCGTTTTCAACGAGCTTCTTCCAATAAAGAGTCTAATGCTAATAAAGGTGTCGGTACTCGTCCAGCTTCAGTAAACGTAGGTGAGTCATACAAACCGGTTTTTAAATTAAAAAATATAAATAAATTATCTAATTTCTTTTATTTTCTTAAGAAAACTTTAATTTTAAAACCTAATCGCGAATTAATAAGCGGTTAGTTTTTTCCCACTTGTATTATAAAACCTTTTTTTTCTATTACAGAAAAATCTCCGAGCTTGTTACTTATCAATGGAGATGCGAATCAGCAGACAAATTTATAACGGAATTTTGTTTTTACGACATGTTGTATAATGAACCAGAAATAATTGTTCTAAAGCAAAATCTATGACAAACTAAGAAACTGAAGCCGCAACGGATAGCCGCTGACCGCAAGAAAAATAAAGCTGTGTCTAACGCTTTCCCGCCGATAAAAGCGTTCATTTAAAATTAAAATTAAATGTAAGTACCTAATAAATCCATTTGATATATGATATCAGAAGATGGAAATTCGTAGTTCATACTTGTTGGATAAATTCATCAGATTCTATCTAATCTAATCGTCATATTTTTGTCAATTTTATATACCAAAGTAAAGATTGCCTTATTGGCCGTTAAGTTATATTGTAGTGAATAGAAAGCGCACAATGAGCATTTCCAGACATTTAAATTATACTGCTGTTAAACACACATAATAGACTTTACATTATTCTCGTAAGTTATAGTTTATGATTGTATGATTGGTTAGCTGTAAGTTTTAGGGCTGACAAGTTTATCAATTTAAACGCATTTAAGAATACATATATATTGCATAATAAACTATGTATGTTTTTACTTACATGGTTACCGTTGGAAGTTCCTAGTTTAGTTTAGAAATGTTTAAGTAGATTTTATGTTTTATTATATTTAGCTAGGCGCATAAAAGAGTCTTAACAAAACCACGACAGATAAGTGATTTTACATAATAAAATTCTATTAGAATTACCCAGTCTTACTTAAACCTGGATACGCCTATTATAATAATAGACAATAATTACTAAGTACATGGTGATATCGATCGCTCTGATTCTACGTATATGTATTTTGATTTTCATAACTGTTTTTACATGTAAAATATGTCGCATCTTAATGTAAAGTGTGTACCTATCAATGCACATTTTACAGAATTGGGAGAAAATAACAGTCATATTATATCAGCCTTAGAGTGAGAACAGTGCTAGTATAAGTTGCAGTGTAATTAGCAATGTAACCGCAGGGTTAGTTATAGTTGCAGAACGATTTTGATAAAATCAAATTAGGTAGATGCCACATTGATAGACTTTAATAGAATGCCCGGTTCTATTAATTCGAGTAGTTGTATTGTACCTACTATATTGGACTGTAGGTGGATTTAGTTTAGACCAAGCGAATATGGAACTGAGGCAAGAGCAAGTCAATTATTTCCTATAAGTAATAGAAAAACGAAAGAATGCTCTGACTCTGTTAACACATAGACAATTCCTTAGAGTGGGGATGCAATCGGAGCATTCGCTTGGTTTGGTCTATAATCTAAAACCATCTTAACGTCTTGTACCCACTTGTCGGGCCTTAAGGTGGGTACTGACACTACTGACCGGTGTTACGGGACGCAATGTACCATTCGCAGCGAGCAAACAACCCCTCCTTATTCGTTGCGAGCGAGCGCCTTGTTTTCCCTTACTGACTGCACAAACGCTCGCTGTGTAACACGTTACATTACGCCTCGTAACGCCGGTCAGTACCCGCCTTTACAAAATGTCGGATACTGTATTGACTATTGACACAAAATGTTGTATTGTTCACTGTTGACATTTATTTTTAAGGCACCATTGTTAAAAAAGCGGATTCCATACTTGACAAGTGGGAACAGGGCCAGGGCTTAAACTTAATATGACATTGTATAAGCTGCACAACATTACGTCGCTGTTGCAATGCGTACACAAGTTCGACATATTCACCATAATAAAAAAAAATGCGTTCATACTAGGCCGTAGGTCGGCGTAGAATTGTTTAAGTACCTATTTGCACATTGAAATCTCAAAAGATTTACACCTGAATTTTGAAAGCTTGATCAGCACGCCATTTTCTTAACTCACTCACGATCCTTTTAATCTCGGAATCGACCATAATCCTTTGCTTTTGTATATTTATTAAAGTTTGTTTAATAGGCTTTTACAAACCGACCGGCGGCAGTAGATTTGTTACTTAAGCCCATTATATGCTACTTGACAGGGATGATTGATTAACGAGGTGATGATGATAATTTTTTAAAAGTGCACCTTTGATCACTATACCATTTTTGAAGACAAGTGCATATAATTCCTAGAGATTCCTACAAATTAACCTCAAATAGTTTATCTTTCTTGACCTTTGTAATAAAACAGTAAAGTATTTCTAAACCCAGTGAGATTTCAATCGTGTAAAATCAGAATCTCTACATCAGTTACTATAATATTAGTTATGTTCACCTGATCATTTTGGTGTAGAATTATAAAACATCCTATTTAATTTTAATTTGAGATAAGTTTATCTTAGGAAAATTACAGTGAGTTGAATAAAATGAATATTATTTACTTACATAACATGATCTTTAATCAGATAAGGCGCGCTTGCGCCAAACAGGGTTATCTTTTAACTCCAAATAACTTGCAAACACGGGCTAGTTATGTATAACATTTTGATATTTAACCTCATGTTAACATATAACCCTGAGATATTTTTTTGGCGTATGTGGGCCTTGGGTAGTGTATGCCTACAAAATTTCATCTATTTAGTGTTCTTTGTGTAGATCATTTCTTTATTTTCTCAACCCACATTTAATTAACTGACATGATTCTTATAATTATGTTTAGTTAGGTAAATGTTCTGTTTCACTACTCTAAAGCCGCGTACAGACATCGCGGGGCATGGCTTGCACACACGCGTGCCCGCCGGCCGGTAGTATGGAAAGAGTAACTCACTGGGAGAGGCTGTTGCTGCAACGAAATTAAGAAGCTTGGTGGCAATTCATTGAGCCTTTGCAGCACGCATTGAGATGCGTGCTGCAAAGCTGGCTCGGGCCAAAGTCATGCCTCGTGGTGTCCGTACGTGGCTTTACAATTATATTTTATTCTATGACAAAATATCAGACTAGTACTGACATGATTAGAATATAAATATGAATATCGTCATTCAAAAGCTGTGATATAAAATTCATAATCATTGTTATTGTTTAAAAATATTTAATCTAAACATAGGTATAAATCATTATAAAATTGACATGTTAAAATGTAATTAAGTATGTTAATTATGAAAGTAATAAATATGTTGAACACTTAGGTGCAATTTAGTGGTGTAGGTACCAAAGTTTTTATTGTCAAAGAGTACCTCTGCAATTAAATCCGACTATAAAATGGTGTATTGAAAGATTTTAACCGTGAGAATATTTAAATTTGACAATCGCCGCCATTTTAAGTTAATTTATTTAATGGCACAGATTATATTTATTAATTTTATAAAATAGGGACACGAGCAGAGATAATAAAAAAAATATATACAGGGTGTTTAGACCAGTGCAGTGTCAACCTATAATAATCAAATGTTTATATTTTAGAGATATCAAATTATTGTGCTTGCTTAGCAAGAAGAAAATATTTTGATGTACCTATTATGAATGTCTCGAAACTAGACAGTAAGCAAACGCTAAATAATTAGTCCTAAATTACATTCATAATAATTAGATAGGTTACTTTGGAAAGGTTGGAAAAGACTTACGGTAGGAAGGTTAAAATTGAATGAAATGTGGTGCTTGTGAATGTTACTCTGTGTTAGGTATAATGTGTGAATAATATAACAATAATTATTTGACATTTCATGTGGTTTACATATTGATTTCGTGTATTTACGTTCGATCAATTATTGCGTCATGCAAAATCCTATTCAATTATTTTGAGTGTAAAAGGCGTGGCGAAAAATTAAATAATGTATTCAAGTCATATTTGTTTAGATAAGCAATATTTTAATATTTCTTACGACCCCACGATAATGCGCCGCTATTGTGTGCGCAAACGCAGATGCACTCCCTTTTCTCTCACTCTCATAGTCCGATGGGATGACACTCCGACACGACCGGGGAAAGATCATGTGCAAGACCAAGCTTTGTGTTTTCTGAGGCATGGGGGTGTCATACCGCCGACGTCTTAGCTTCGTACTGCTACTAGGAAAACCTAATAACTCTTCGTCCTACCTTAGAATCGAACCCAGGACCTGACGCTTATCAGTTACGTTTTCGACCACGCGACCAACGGAGCAGTCAATAGAAATATTTTAATATTGCTTTTATTTAACAAATAGGACAAGATTTGATGGCCAGTTCAAAATTGTATAATTATTAATATTTTGCTAAACAGCAAATTCGTGTTCCTACCTTGTTTTAAGATTATTTTTTACTTAATTAATTATTTAGAGCACTACGTATGTTATGTTACATAAATATATGCATTTTTAATGTTTATTTTCGAGTTTCTTGATTGTGTCAATGTGGGAACATGTAGTCTGTGAGACATCTTCTCTTGAGATAGAAATTCTAGACGTACCTATGAAGTGCTTTCATATAAATTGACATTTACTGTGGAAAAATATAATTCATGGAATAGGCTACATGACTTCCTACATTTTCATTTGAGTAGGTGTTGATGGCAAGAGGGTTTTTATCTCAATAAGAAAAATAATAGCTAATAACGAATTTTGCCTTACGTTTTTTAAGCCTGTTACAAACGCTACTGTATTTTTATGCCATTATATTATTATTGATGGAGATTTTGTTGCAATTTGACAAGCGCACAATGACATGACACAAATATTGAATATGAAATATTATTTGTTGTGTTTCTTTTACGAAATATACAGAGTGTCCCTGAGCGAGTGGTGCGAAGGAAAATTCAATAAGGAGGTTTATTGCCTTTTTGAAAATAGGTATACAGTTGGCTATTCGCAATAGCTTAAAACGAATAATACCATTCTTCTTCGAATTTTCATTCTGTTTGGCATGGTGGCCTAATTAGATAGTGTAGACAAAAGATGTCTTTACTACCAGTGTGTTAAAATTAACTTTACCGTTACGTGTTACGTAAAGTTAATTTTAACAAGAAAAATGTCTTAATTTATAGGAATAAATAAAGTGTTATTTATTATTTTGAATTAAGATGTTTTTCTTATGTATGGTGGAAATTGTAGATTTGCTATAAGTATATCTATTTTAAAAAGGCAATAAAGCAGACTTTCCTTTGGATCACTCGGTATTCCTTCATGTACTGTTAATGCCAAACATTTCCACATGTCGACTATGCAGTCACGTCTGTAACGGGCTTTGACAACGGAATATTTTAATCATATTTTTAATGCAGGATGTTAGGTTAAACGGGAGTGTGGTAAAATTAAATCTGTTCCCTATAATTTATCGAGTTCGAAAATAAATGCGCAGAAGCAGAATTTTTTCGAGGTTGGTCCTATATTCAAAGTTTTTAATCTCCAGAAGTAGGTAGCACACTCTTCTAAAACCGTGTCTCGTTTAACCTAATACCATGTATAACACTAACATGTTTATTTGTTAACTTTAAAACTTCTATTTTGTATTATGTAAGGCCCCTGGGTTATTAATGTTACCGTGAGAATATGATATGCATATAAATCAAATATATTATTTTGCAGTTTATTTGAAAACATTTTATTATTCCGAATAATAATCTTAATTAATGCAAACGACAATGAATGTTGCATCATAAATCTAGCCTTGGAGAAATATCTGAGCTAATAAAGTAAAGCTGAAGAGTTTCTTTTTGTCTGTTTTGCGCAGATTTTTGTAATTACCAGACGGATGGAAATATTATTTAAAATGATTTTTGAGAAATTGTATAGGCTATATAACATCACGCAACGATCCACTGGAGAAGGTGGAGTAATTAAAGACGTAACTTCACGCCGATAAAAAAAATCATGTGAAGTAGAAACGTGGGTAGAAATTGTAGAGTAAAGAAAATTTACTAAATAAATAAGATAATTTTGCTACTGTCCTCGATTCGTCCACTTAGATTTTGTAGTTTTCTTACAAACTCAACACTCCTTAGGCTCCCTTTAAAGGCTAGTTAATTTTATTATTTAAATTTTATACAATCTTATAGGTACTTACCTACTACTTAGCGTCTCATGCGGTTTGTGGTTGAAACTCAAAACTAAACCGTAGGTATTGATTTTAATGACATAATCGAAGGTGTGCAGGAAAAACCTAACAAATAAACTGGAAATACTGGAATGTATAATTATTTTAATTTTGTAATATTGTCAAGTTAACATTAAAATATAAGTTTTAACTTATGTTTGGGTTAATTTTTCTATAAAACTTTCGACGCACGTAGTTGATAAAGATCCGCCATAATCGTTTGCAACCTATTTGTTGTGGGGGCACGCTTACTTCAAGCAGGGTGGGTGTAGATCCGCTGTGTGCGCTCCCGAACGAGTACACTCTTATTTGAACTTCTTCCAAAGACGGCGAATTGGTTTTTTGAGTAACCCAGCGAAGAGGTTTTGATAATCTGCGAATAAAATTATTTTTTTATTCATTTATTCAAGATGATTAAAGAAGTACATAATTGACTAAATATCGCGAGCTTATCACTGCTTAACCTTTCGGGAAATACAGAACCAGTTATCATGTTTTGTTATTTTACTCACTCTGAGAAGAAATCCATATCCTTTATGAGATCCGGTAGTTCTCTTTGATCGACATCGGGGAATACTAAGCACAGCCCAGCTAGGATTATCGTAACAATTATTCCTATTGCCATCTGGATGTTATCATCCATAGGATGAAACAGAAATAAGAGGTAGCTGATTATCGAGCCGAGCTGACCGGTGGCATGGCAACATCCGACGACTGTAGCACGTATGTTGATTGCAAAAAGCCGAGGAGTTATGTTGAGAATCAACGCGTGTGCCATAAGCCCTGAAGCGAATGCAATAGATGACAGTAGACTATTTATGGTGCCCTGAAAAGGTTTAAACTTTAGTAGTTTTACTTTATCTATTTGTTGTTCGACAATTTTTGCTTCCATGATGTCTCTATATGGCAGTATGTAGGTATGTTTCTATTTGTCTCTAAATTATTTTGTCAAGAGATAGTAGGTAGCAGCATTATACATATATTATTAATCTTTCGTAGAAGCACTACATTATTGTCCCATGCTTTAATTAAGCATTATTAGCGGTACTTACAACTGATAAACGGTCATTAGGAAATATTTCATCTTTAGAGCCGTCATCATAAGCCTGAGCTGTCCACTGCTGAACATACGGCTCTCCAATTCCGCGCCATTCATCTCTGTTTTCAGCAAATCTCATCCAGTTGCTACCAGCTACCGTGCGCACATCGTTCCTCTTCCTAATTTGACGGCTTCCTACCTAACGTTGGCAGACTCGCGTTGTCGACTCAAAAACACCAACCGGTCTCTAATAGAGGCATAAAGGATTATTATTTCTAGCTATATTAAATACAATCAAACAGTCATTTATATACCTCATAGAATATTGTCACGCCAGCAGTAGATACGCCTGTAATCATTACATGAACTAGCAGCAAGTATCTTAGCGTCAACTTTAAAGATGACAATTTTGTCAGGCACCCGAGAATAGCAACGGCGCAAAACATTTTCAGTAATAAATAATTGGCATCTTTTTCACTGTACAATCTTATATAGAGTGAACTCCATAGAAAATAGTACAGAATCCAAAACGACATGGATGCTACAATTATGACCCTTATATTGTATGTAGAGAGCATCCCAACGAAAGCCGTTGTTTCATCTAGCGAGCTGTACGCCTGAAAGGAAAAGTGAAATTACGTGACGCATTTTATTAATATTTTCACTATATAGGTGGGTATCTAAGAGGGACTGATTCCTTAGTATAAACTTACAGACGTACTCTGTGGTTAACAGGCCTTATCTTGAAATCATCACACAGATTAATGTCGTTTGTTTTGGCAGCTTCCATTAGAATTTTTTCAGCGATGATTATTTTCCTGTTATGTAATAACCATTGAGGTGACTCTGGGCTCCACCTGAAACGTGTTACATCATTAAAAATCTTTTGGCGGTGTGATCTTTGGTAAGATGAGGTTAGCCAAATATCGTCGGTGCCTGGTGCCAGCAATTAAGAACCCGAGAGTCTAGGACTATACAGTTCGTATTATTATATCGCAGAAAACGGAAAGGAACACTCTTGAATTGAAAAAATAACCTATTTTTAATCTCATGACGCTGAGTTTTATAGGTACCATGATTTTTTAGAAACAAACTGAAAATGTAAACAAAGCAGCTGTTGAATGAGGAAGGATAGGCAGAGATCCCGACATCTGTATTAAAAAAAAAACTTGTGAAATTGTGGACGGGTAAAGTGCAGTTCGTTTGAAATGATGCTAATGAAATTTTATTGATAAATTGATCTTTTTGCTATTGATCCGTTCAATTCATGCTTTGAATTTTGAATAACAATACGTATGTTGGTAGGTCCCTATAGGTAAATACCTGCCTATATTTTGCAAACAAATCGAAACTAACTAAATCTCATGAAATTTGAGAACGCAAAGATATTTCTAATTCTCTTTCTACATAAATAGAGCATGAAAAACGGTTACAATGTAATGCGCGAGTAACTCCGATACTAAAAACATATAGAAAAAGGTGTCAACTATGCGGTCGTCGGCACTTGATCTACATTTTATCGAATCGGACGTCTTAGTAGCAGAACTAAAATGTTAATGACCATTAATCATAGTGTATTTTATAAGGAAAATGGCAGTGTTTATTACCTTACTAAGACTAAACATACTACAGCGTAAATACAAGATATAAAGCTGAATGTTTCAGGGTTCGGGGCACTGTTCGCGAGAGGAACCATGCAGGCTATGGCGAGCAGTCTCGGACACATCACGATGCTACAAAGCAGGGAGCGCCACCTGTTACTTGCTATTTCACATGCTGGAAAAGTAAGGCAGCGTAGGGGTTAAAAGTGGACCTGTTTCATTTGTTTTATGTACAGTAGAACCTCGATTATCCGAACTAATTGGGACCGAGACTAGTTCGGATAATCGAAATGTGAGTATTTTGGGATAAGATCAAACAAAAAAAACACCTTTTCACCTAAAAACTGTACAATCTATTAAAATGTGAAATACATATTAACGTTTAAATACATAACCCCTAAAAAAACTCCAATGCTTTTCTAATAAAACAGTCAATTTTTAATTGACGAACGGCTGCAAATCGTTTTCAGCAACTCGCCTATGTTCGTATAATTGAGGGTTCGGATAATCGAGGTTCTACTGTATTTATTTAATTTATTGATGCCTATCTGGCAAAAACATTTGGTAGGTAATGACTTTGCCGGACGACTTTGCCCATGTCTAGCTCACTCTTGACATTTTGGGTTTATGGGGAATTAAATTTGTAGGTACTTAAGTTATTACGATAGAAAAATAAAATACTCGATAGATTCTCTTGTGTTAAATTAAAATCGTATTGTGGCCGACATAAACTGGGGCAAAGGCGAATAAGCAAGTAGTTAGTCGCACAGGATTAAATTCAAACAGCGTCCTCGACATTTAGCGTCATGTTTATGTAGCTATAAAACTTACTCAGAATTAGACCCATATAGAAATTGGCGCTGCCTAATAATGATTTCAGAAAGGCAATTAATCGGAACCATCCCTCTGAATCACAGAATGTTATCACCAAGCCAAGCACGAGTTCCGCAAACACATCGAATATAATAGCCTTTCTTCTGCCAAAACTGAAACAAATGAACAAGATATCTACTTTACCTACCTATAATATCGGGTGTAAGGGACATCTATCCTCAAACTGAACCATGAATTCTCTAAGTATTCTGAACTGAGTATCAGTCACGGTTATTTTTATAGGAAAACCATAAATAAAGAGATGTGGAGTATTTTAATGCTTTTCCGATAAGTGAAAATTCGTTCTTGTTCTTTCTGTATCGTTCTCAGCGCCTCGTAAAAATTCTTTTGCCCGTGTTTTAAGTCAACAAATATCGTTATAACCACTAGAGACGAATAAAAAAATTTAAAACTTGATCTGCCAAAAAAAGTGAAAAAAAAAACAAAATTTTCCTGTGAGGAATTCCACTTGTTTTGAAGTCAGAATAGCGTTTTGGGTGCACTGGATAAAAATCCCTTACACCCCGTATATAAAAAAAAATATTGGCACAAACAAAACGTGTCGATTGTCCGTTTATTGTTTTTACAACATTTCAGGTAGGTACGTGTAATAATTACCTACATATCTACTGCTAATCAAAAAGTCTAAATCATTAAATTGTAAAAATGAGTACCTACCTCACACTCGATTTCTGGAATTAAAATCGACACCAGATTTAGCTAACAAATTGTCAACTCTAGGTATGTTACATTTGCGTTTAATTTTGATGGTGAGTTTGAATTTTCCTGAAACTGGGTTTAGCCCGTTGTGAGTAAAGCCTACCTAGGCAGTTGCTAGTTTAGTTATGTATATAGTTGGTTTTATCGTAAAGGAAACTATTAAACAGAAACAGTTGTTTTAATGACCCTGTCTGTGCAGCTTATTGTACGGATGTGAAAGTACTATCACTTCATTCATGATAGCATGCATCCGTAGTAGCAGCATGAGATAGACATGTGTCATGTGTTCAGTATAATAAATATTAATAATACACGTATATACCTAGGTATCAAAATACCCATAGCGGGTGTAGGGGACTTCTATCCTTAAACTGAAACTACGAATTCTCTATTCTGGAGCGAGAATCAGACAACGAGATTTTTTATTAGGAAAACCTTAACTAAAGAGATATGGAGGGTTTTAATACTTTTCAGCTCACTGAATGTGAATGAACTGAACATTCTGAGGAAGATTCTGTATCGTCCTCTGCAGTGGCTGGTACAACAATATTTTGCCCTTGTTGTAGGTCAACAAATACCGTTATTATCATCAGGGACGACTAAAAAAGCAACAGGCCCATTTTTCAAACTTGATCTGCCGAAAAAAGGGGAAGTTTCAAAATTTTCCTGCAAGAATGTCCACGTGTTCTGAAGTCAGAATAAGTGCTCTGAGTGCACTAGCGAAGTTAACGGATAGATGTCCCTTACACCCCGTATGTACCCATCATGTGTACGAAAATTTATGTTAAATTTCAAAAAATTCCTAATTTGTGTTTTTTTTCCATGGAGTTTCTTGCTCGTTCTTCTCCATAGAGATCTACGTTTTGGAACGAGCAACTACCTTCAACTTGCTGTAACTTCTTGACAATTCAAAAGTGCCTGTAAATGGTATAATTGAAATAAATGCTTTGACTTTGACTTTCTTTCACGGCCTCGGGGTTAATCGTAGGTGTTTCTTGTAAAAAATTTAGGACGTTATGTTTCCTAAGATTCTGTTAATAGGTACTGGATAGATAGGTACTTCTAATAATGACAAGATTGAATGACGTGCTTTCTTTATCGATTTGTTTGACGCAAAAGATTGTTCACAAATGAATCCTTACTAACCTATGTTCATGGTTACTTATTTATAAGTAAATGGGAAAAGTGTAATTTCAGAGAATAGGTTGTCGGTTACGTTTAGTAAGTTCTGAAGATACGTATGATGTTAGATAGGTACTCATTTTGTTTGCGGTTTGGTGTGAAATTCCTTTACAAAGGATTTTATTTTTAAACACTAATTTAAAATAACAATACAGAATACAGGCTAAAACAAAAAAAAAAACATTCACAATTGAATTGAATACAGAAATAACTAACTTGCTCAAACCGCATTCATGGCGACTCACAAAAATACGCCTCACAACAAAAGACCACCTTATTTATAGTGTGCCTACATTACGTTTGGTTTGAACCGGTTACCTGTCTGATACTAAACCGAATATGATACATCCAAAGACCAATCCAAATCGGCTTATGATAGCTGTTGATAGCAATTTCAATTTTTGGTCACAAAAGACGAGCCACTGAAAAATAAAGTTATTTTAATGTTCCAAAATGCAGTATACCCGCTCTACTTACAGATTGCATAAATGTTAAGATCTAGATTTATATTGTTATCAAAGGATATCTTTTCATACACAATTCTACAGTTTACATAGTTTCTACATAACACATAACATACCACCACGCCTGTATTCCTCGAAGGGTTAGGCAGAGGCATAATAACAATTTTTTTTTTGGGAATCGACCTCAAGACCTCTTTCGGAGCAGTCGCGCTTAGGACCAGCTGTGCGATTCTCTAAAATGCAAGCTCGAAAACGAGTCCCACTTAGGCTTAGTATTCGTTCGCCGTGGTGACGTCACCACGGCGAACGAATATACACCAATGACAAGTTGGTTCGTTATCGAAGTGGGACTCGTTTTCGAGCTTGCATTTTAGAGAATCGCCTGGCTGCACTAGGCTATCGAGCGAAGCGAAGCAAAACATGAAGTAGTTTTTAAAAAGTAAAAAGGTACTAGGTAGATATCATTATAGTAAAATAATACACCATAACTATACACAATACCTTTTTAAAAACTACTTCATGTTTTGTTTTCATTTTACTATAATGATAATATCTACCTAGTACCGCAGATATCCACCTCTATTTTATCAATAGTTCCCGCATTGTAATAACTGTTTTGTTAGATATACATAGTTAACTAAGGAATTTTGGGATTTCATCTAGGTAATTAATTCATTCTGCCTCGTTGTGGATTTAAAATAAGATTTTGTTCATACGAAGCTGTACTGTTAGGGAAGTAGAATAGATCATACTCCCACTTTGTCGTATTTCTCATAGACAATCATTGTTTAACTTAAATCAATAGAAATTATGTAGTCGTATTAATTAAATGGTACCTACTTACCGTCTTTTGCAGCCAAATGACCCATAAAAACTTCAAATGCCACTTATTACATATTTTGTAGTTTTCCGTTCCATTGTTTTTAAAAGTTACAAAACACAAGCTTGAGTTTAATATTTCAAATTCATTAGGTATAATACAATAGACTTCTGAAGGTTGAAGTAGGAACATGTCTTCGTATTGATTAAACATAGCGAGCATCATATGTGATGTTGAAACAAATGTTACGAGCCATTGCCAGGAACCAATTTTCCCCAACACATCCGTAGTTACATCTTCATAAACGGTTCCGATCCTACAACAAAATAAATGTCTGATTGGCACACTTAAATTATGATTAAATAAATAAATAATTAATATTTACGTACACAGACATGATTTTATACGTCATTGCCCATCAGAGCTTCATAGATTTTGATTTGGATTGAAATTGTGACATAAATAGTTGGATGACGAAAATGCCGTTATGTATAGTGATTCGAGTGATTCCAATACTGCGCTCCTTGAGCTGCAAGTGGACTGATGTTTAATAATTCATTGCATTCGGTCACTTACCTACTCTTGCGCGTTTAACAAGTAAAATGATTAACATGTGTGCGGTGTGTGAGGATACTGGTTCCAAAGAGAATATTTTAAAATTATCCTCATTCAGAACAAAAATAAATAGCGTTATCGATAATCATAAACGTGTCTATGTCGTGATCAATTAATGGTTATGGTGATAAATTATAAACCTTTGCTTAATATATTTTACACAGCTTGTAACATAATACCTACATTAATAATTGTTTAAGGGCACGGTTTGCGCAGTGGCTGAGCGATTGGATGCGTGTCGCGGGGTCGAATCCCGCATGGAACAAATATTTGTATGGCCTACAGATAGTAGTTTCATAACGATTAGCTATAATTAAGCATCTATTTACATTGATCACCACTCTTGCTCAACTCGTATTGGCAAATTTCGACTTATGTTAGACTAGCTTCTGCCCGCGACTTCATCCGCGTCAAAGTTGACATATTATCCCACGAGAACCGTACATTTTTCGGGATAAAAAGCAGCCTATGTGTTATGCCGCACTATTACCTATCTCAGTGCCTTTCATTCAGATCCGTTCAGCCAGCAAACACACAAACTTTCGCCTTTATAATACTCGTATTAGTGTGATAATACTTATAAAACCAAGTTTTTTCGCCAAGTTTACCTTCAATGACGTTTGTGGTGTCCAAGATAAGTAAACTAAGAAAGTATAAATTTACATATAAATTTTAAAAAGACACATTGGTCCATATTTGCCCTATAGATATCGAATTCGCAACTACATGCATGCGAGGGCCATAAACTAATGGGCTATCACGATCACAACATAAAAATATTTAGTTACAATGATAAAAATATTTTCTATAATAAACTTAGGGTTAGCCTCATCAACGTCTTATCAGCAAAGTATCCGCGTAACTTTGATGTGATAACGGAAGTGACAAGATATAAATATATTTACATATTGTTATATTTAAATGGGGCCTATATTTTATTGCGTGCCCATTGTGAAGAATAATAAAATATACATATAATATTATTTTATATTTTTCCATAGGAAGATCTAACTTCAATGACGTGATTTGTAGCTGGAAAGATAATTCTAATTATAGTCGGTTTTTTTAAGGATGGGAAATCATCTAATGACTTTTTCCGCCGTGGGCGGAGCGGAAGGGAGACTTCCTAACTAATAGGTATGCATCGGTGTTCCTCCTTTGCGTTCCAGTGTCGCGGTCACTCTTTCGCACAAACTCCTTAACCCAAATAGGCACTGGCCCTGGGCCCCGACTATCGAATACCTTTTCTATCTCCCTAATGTTCTGGTCAAACGTAGAATGTTTCTGAGTAAAACAAGCCAGTTTGATTTTTTAGATTAGAGACGCTTCTGCGTACGCGCAATCATGGTGTTTACATCTGATAGTATCAGTCATAATGTTGATTTTATTATTTTTCACAATATTTTTAGTCTAATATTAGTTGGGTAAGTAGGTTAATTAATACCAACAGATGACATCTACAGTAAATGGTATCTATATGTACTCTAGATTTATAAGTAGGCAAAATTACCTTGAGTTTGTTTAAAGAACAGATTACACGTAAAGGTAGTATTAATATTACCGGCTAGCCTACGATTGTTAGACAGAATAAACGTTTTTCAGAATCTTTCAAGATATTCTGAAAATTAATATTAATTCTGCCTCTTGTTTAATCTGTTCTTTAAACACTCAATTTTACCTACCTGTAAAACCCTGTTTTTGGTATCTGAAATCGGTAAAAGGGTTTTCCTAAACTATTAGTCAGTATTAGTCGGTAAGATATGGGAATCGAGAACAATCGGTAATTATGTTCTTATGGATACGCTTGGAAGTATAGATAACGACTGTAACATAATAATATGAGTAAGTTGATAGTATAATCTTTAATTGATTTGTGATTCATAAAATTTCAGATTTAAAACCAATGCAAATTCAAATGCCTTGGCGGGTGGGCCACTTAGCGGCCCGTGGATCTGGGGTTGGCCAGCCTTGCAGTAAAGTAGGTATAGGTGGCCTATCAGTACTTTGTAATACACTATTAGGTATTATTTCCTGAAAATAATAAATTACATTGCATAGGTAAATGTTTTAAGTTTGAACAAATGAAATAAATATATTATTTTTTAAATGTAGTATAAAAAAGCACTCCATTTTCCTCTAATTTCTCAGTTCTTTGCCTTTGTAATTCAGTCTCCTCCAGCCACTTTATTTATCTCGTCTATTTATCTCTCTTTTGGTCTTCCTGTGTTCCTTTTATTGGGTGGTGCTGACCAAGTAGTTATTCTATAAGTCCATCTATCTTTGTTCATACGTGCAATATGGTCAGCCCACTTCCATTTCAGTTTCTTACAGTGTTCTAAAGAGTCTATCACATTTTTTGTTTTCCTTGAATCTGTATTTCTTATTTTGTCTTTTCTTTTTATACAAGCTGTTGATTTGCATTCTCGTCAAATTCAAGGAGTTAACTATGCTCGTGATTCTTAACACGAATCAATAATAAATTTATTTTTATTTTTTGCCGTGATTTTCCAATTCGAACTAGCCATCTCGCCAGAGGGTTTAGGCGCTATGCACGCATTGATATAGCCGCGCGACAACTCTGCCTACCGCATACGCAACTGGGCGATGCTGATTTTTGCAAAAGGAGTATTCTGGAATTCTGTTTTTTGATAGATGCAACTAAAAAAACAAGCATTTATTAAATTATATTTGATTACTTCTTTTTTTTTATGACAAGCTCCTAAAATTTTACGAGGATGCAAATCAACAGCTTGTATAATTGTTCATTATTTAAACTGTCACGTCTGACTGTCGAAAGAGTTACTGCGACTCTGGAACGCAAAGGGCATTAGAAGGAACACTGATTGGTTTTACTCAGTAGATAAGAGTCTGACACTCCCTTACAAGTCCTAAGTCATCCCAAGGGAACACCAATACAGAAAAAAAGCTTATATGTTAAGCTAAATCAATATCTACACGCTTTCTAAATTTCAGCCAATTCTGTTCAACAATCTATGCGTAAAAGAGTAACAAATAGTGTACTAGGATGGGATAGTACAGCCATATACATACCATCACGCCTGTATTCCCCGAAGGGTTAGGCAGAGGTGTACCAATGCACACCCACAGTTCGCCGGTATCTGTTTTTAGGTCCCATGTAATTAGGGGGCGAGCCTATTGCCATTAACCGGGCACAAATCCAAACTCCGAGCTGAGAATTTCATAGAAAAAACCAATAACACTTTTTACTCGACCTGGGAATTGAACCCAAGACCTCTAGCGTAGCAGTCGCGCTTAGGACCAGTAGGCCAACGAGGTAGTTACTAGCCCAACGAGGCAGTTACAATTACAGCCAAATATACCCCTTAATAGGGGGTAAGCCTATATACATAGTATATTGTCATCAACCAAACATAACGCCCGGACTGCTACTGAAAATTATAATAAGTATAAATATTATCTTGCCTTCGATACAAATATTGATTCTACAGTATAATCAATTTAGATCGCTCGATGATTATCAGAGATATACAGGACTAATATTTATCATATTGATAACAAAGTTACACGGAATTCTTGTAGTATGATGTGATGCTTAAGTAGTGTAATTTTATCTCTAACTGTTATATTTGGAAAAATCTTTACAAACCAAGGTACTGAACCTGTCCTTGTGCGAAGTTTAAGTAAGTATTGACCTTAACAATACAACAAAACTGCGTCGTGGTCCCAAGCGCGACTGCTAGAGGTCTTGGGTTCGATTGCCCGGTCGAGCAGTGTTATTAAGTTTTTCTGAGAAATTCTCAGTTCAGCAGTTCAGAGTTATGATTTGTGCTCGGTTAATGGCAATAGGCTTTTCCCATAATACATGGGACCTAAACATACCGAATTGATATGTTTATGTGTGTTTAACCCACTAAGCGATTAAATGGTAATTGGAATGAGCTTTTCGTTTGATGTGACGTTTTCAGTACCTACTTACGTAAGTGAGTACCAACAATACCTACCTATTAGGTAAGGCCTATTCAAGGTCAATCCCTAACTTTACTTTGCTTAGCAACCGTATGTTTGTTTTTATTAGGTATTTACTGGATTCTTCTGTGTAATTTATGTGGCAACGAACCACATTATTAATACTCACATAAATGGGCATACATTTCATTTTACATCTGCTTGCGGTAAACGTCAAAGTTCATACGTAACCACGTGCCTATCTACATATTTCGTGTGTGGTATCAATTGAATTACGATATACAGTGCGGCTATATCTTTCATTATGCAGGTGCTGATAATGGTATTGGCAAGATGAGCCTGTAACATAACACACTATGGAAATATTTTAGTTATAGTTAATCAATGAATTGGTACCCTTATTTTCCTTCCTCATTCCTGAGTACTAGAACAGCTTTTAAAAATTTAGGTACATAATAAACATATCATCACAGTTGTATTCCCCGAAGGGTTATCCAGAGGTGTACCAATTGTACACCCACAGTTCGCTGGTATTTTTAAGTCCCATGTAATAGGGACCAATATTTAAAAGTGATATGGTGAAAAATGTATAATATTTTTGAAAAGCAAGAGGTGCGTCCGTATCAGTGTAAGATAGACTCCCCAGTGCGCTGCGGCGCTAGCAGCGATCACCGAACTGGCAGGTATGACCATTGCAGATAAGAGGTTAGGATTTTTTCGCGCGATTGCGGTAACCGACCCGCGGTCGGCGCCACGACGCGACGGACGATTGCCATCCATTCGCTCGTTCGCCGGCACGCACGCCTGGCGTTTGCCTGCACCACTCACGCCGCCGCGCGTTTCACATAACTCTACCATCAATGGTGCAAGTGAATATCATTACAGAACTCCGACAGCTCCACTCCTGCGCCAGGAACCACCATCACCATGGACAAGGATCATGCTTTAGAGGAAATGATGGGAAAGCTCGGTGAGTGCTCGATTTTGCAGCGTGTTAAAACATATGGATAGGTACTTACAGCTTACACAGAAGTTTGGAACCCTTTTAAATTGGTATTGGTACATTCTTTTTTTTTGTTTTTTTTTCATCCGGACCAGCAGTGCAAGTAATGCTTATTGGCCTCGTTTTCGCTGCAACTGGTCAATCTTGTCTTGACTGAGAAATGTGATCCGTGTTGTAAGCGTATAAACCTTCATGTGACTGAGACGTAAGTTTAATAGTTGCCGCGCTTTCCTTTCTAATTGATCACATCCTCAATGTCAGCTGCATCGATGATACTAAAATAGTACTTAATGCGAAATGCCATCTGTAAACTTGTTACGACCTAAGGAAGGATGTAACATTAATAGCTCTTGATTTTCTTGTTCAATTAAAATCCAGATTTGAAATATTCTTGTAGTTTGTGTACTAAGCGCAACTAATGTGGATTTCTATGATACTTATATTATGATTAAGGTTATTGTTAATGTTTGAATTATGATAACATTTGCGTTTTGATGTAGTAATATTTTGTGTTTCTGAGTTTTGGTCGGTTACTTAATATACTTACACCTATGTACAAAGACCCTGTTGAGAAAATTTAATAAATGAACGGTTACGCGTCATTATTTAAATTAGGCATAATTATTGCCGACAGCCTTTTTGGCACTTGTAAAATACAATAAGCTTTTCCGTTATTGCAACAAAAATAACGCTACTTGGCAACGCAAACAATATGCGCATTTAAAAACAACTAAGAACCGAGACATACCTGCCTACGCGCGTTGGAAATAAATCAATTTTTAAAATGACATTAACGTTACTCATTTTACGTTGCGAAAGTTCCTATTTTCACATTACATAGGTATCTTATAAATGCGCATTACAGATCTTACATTTAATTCAAAGAAAGACTTCACTTTTACGCACTCTATTCGAATACAAATACGATTCCGTTGCAATAATGTGACTGATTTAAAGTGCGTAACGTAAACGTGGGAAATTGAACATTTCCTCGGCTCAACACGAAAAATAAATTAATAGATATTTTTTACGCGATTGCGGTTCATTACACAATGTTTTGGAAACAAAGGCGTTACTTGGGTAGTAATATTTATAGTAAATTACAACCATGTTCTAATTGGAAGTCAAGTACGAATAATAGTAGTAGATATTGTATTCATATGTAGGTAATGCAGGTATGTATTATGGTTTTATACAATGCTAGTTCACAAAATAGGTATTCATGTAAATTCAGTAAAATGCCATAGCATAACATCGCGTGACACCGGTGACCCTGTATTTTACTGGATCGGTACTGCAACAACGTACCACTGTACTAGTAATTATGTTCAGATAACCTAAAAACAACTGTTAAAAGTGCGATAAACGCGCGTAAAATTATCACTATTAAACAGTTGTCAAGACAGATAATTATATCTACTGATACCCTAAATAATAAGAAGAATAAATAGTGTGCTTTTGTTCCTTTTTACCCGACTGCGACAGAAGGAGGGTTATGTTTTTCGAGGGTATGTTTGTATGTATGTATGTATGTATGTATGTAAGTTTGTATGTATAATTGTTTGGCACGCTCTGCAGGCTGAACGGCTCGATGGATTTTAGCTTGAGAGGTGTCGTTAGATTCGTATTTACTGTGAGAGTGACACTGGGTATATAAAAAAAAAAAAAACAAAATGGCGGATTTTTGGCGCCAAATTCAAATGTTTGGCTCGCTCTGCAGGCTGAACGGCTCGATGAATTTTAGCTTGAGAGGTGTCGGTAGATTCGTATTTACTGTAAGAGTGATACTGGGTATATTAATTTCTTTTTTAAAACACTAAAAAAATAAAAAACGGTAATTTAAAAAACTAAAAAACCCGACTGCTATTCTTTAAAAATCCCTAAAACAAGATAAATTGTAGCAGTCGGGACCCATTCGGGACCATCTGCAATGTAATATAGGTATACTGTGCTCTCAATTCACTAATCCTCCATTTCTAGAATGGGTCCCGACTGCTACAATTTATCTTGTTTTAGGGATTTTTAAAGAATAGCAGTCGGGTTTTTTAGTTTTTTAAATTACCGTTTTTTTACAATTGTTTTATTATATGGTCGCAGCACGCAGCACGCGATGTACCTATTAACTCATCATTTACCTTATCAAAATAAATAATCCTTAGTTCGTTATAGTTTTATAATTATCTACTTGATTGGGTACTAGTTGGAAATATGTACACATTATTAATTAATAAGTACCTATTGATTATTAATTAGTAAGTAGGTATTTTCGTAATTAGATAGGTAGAACAAGTTACTGCCACATTGACCTTTTAGAGAGCTCGATAATCTTAGTTTATTCACAATTAAAATAATGATTCTAGACCTCTGGGGGTCAAGAAACTTGTACTGGATCTATGGTAAAAGTCTGCCTCGGTAGCCTAGTGGTCCCAAGCGCGATTGCTACGCTATACAGTACGGTCTTGGGTTCGATTACCAGAAAAAAGTGCTATTGGGGTTTTCGTATGAAATTCTCAGTAGCAGCTCGGTGTTAGGATTTGTGCCCGGTTAATGGCAATAAACAGGCTCGCCCCCTATTACATGGGACCTAAACATACCGGCGAACCGTGGATGAACATTGGCACACCTCTGCCTAACCCTTCGGGGAATATAGGCGTGATGGTATGTGTGTATCTTCAAAGTCTGTGTAGCGATGGCCTTCCACCGTTTATTGTATAACAGTAGATATATCTTACATTTTACGGTACTCAGGATTCTTAATGTAATATCGGTTTAGACAATACATGTAAATGTAGTTCTTAATATTGCCCTCGGTTAAAGACCTGTTATTTACGATAATCTGGGGACGAACAAAGGCTTTTAAAAAATGAATAAAATATTATTGTTGTCATAAACTTCTATCACGACTGCATACGCTAATTTTAGCATCGACTACGTAATGTTTACATAGTCCTGATCGCACCTAAAGCATGCCATGCACACGTCAGTGATTCACTCACGTGGTCACGCATAGACATAAAAATTTAGATCCAAAATATTATGCCAAAGACAGTAATAAATCGAAGATGACTACAAAACGTATAATATTAAGTAGGTATTCGTAAATTCTCGCTCTATTATCTTGTAAAACAAGTTTTTCCAGATTTTTCTAATATTTACTTTATCGTCTGTCCTCTATGCTAATTAACTGTTTTAAATAGAGTAGATTATGTTAACTTTCGATGATTTATGTTGATCACAAAATAGGTAGGTGTAGTGATTATGTCTGAGAATTATCATGTTAGTTGACCACCGACACATGGGTACGTCAACTTACCTCGATTCATCATCAACGAAAACAATACAGCGAGCGTGTTTGTGACTGATCACTGTAAGGTAAACATAATGCGTGGATAGTGCTACTACCTATACTATTCGTATTCAGCTACATTTTTATATCAGCACGTGATCTAGCAGCTACTGAAAATATGCTTATATGTAATAAAAAGCTACGAAGAACGGCCTAAGTATTTTTTACGAAGGGCTTTCTGATATAGTTTGTCATGTTCTGGATACAATAAAAAAATGCCTTTTAGCTATTTTACCTCGAATAGTGAAAGGATGCCCTTTATTCTGCCGGATGGCTGGCCGGATACCACACACACGGCAACATCACACCTCGATAATCACGTTGATACGTTAGTAATTTCTTAACAGTTCAGTAACGTGTTGGTCTTGGTATCAGCTACAACAATCGAGCCCATGTTTACCTATTTACCTACACTCGACATTGATGGACCCCGTGGCATGATCACGTGACTAACATTCAACCTTCGATACCTAGTATCATAACTGCAGATTTTTTTATAAAAGATAGGAGGAAGAGGAGATAGGGCGATAGGGATGTATCTTCCATAACTACATTACGCAAGATCTTTATCTATGCATTTAGATAGCGAGGCTTTATTACGTAATCAGCTATTATCTAGTAATCTTTTATCTACTTTCGTTGTATATTATATCTGTTAATTAATAAAGTCGTGATTTATCGATTCAGTTTGATTACTGTAATGTTCTGTATGATAATGTGTTTAGTCAATTTACACGAGCCTTTTTTTTTAATCAGTAGGCACCTATCGAATGAAATCACAAGGTCCAATGAATATTTTAACTGCTCTAGGTCTATTGAAACTAATATTTTTCCAAATGAACACTGTGCCACGACAGCAACGCAATGATCTTGAAATGTCAACAGAGACATTATTTAAAGAATGGTAAATGTGTTAAAATAAAATCGTCGTCATTCTAGCCGCGAGACGTGAGCGTCAGTCAGCTGACATCGTACGCAGAGAGCTACAGACACATAGGATAGGTAGTTACTACGGAAACATTTCGGAGGTGTGTCAGAATACGTAAACAGCAAACATCAATATATCAAATATAATGGGCAAGTCCAATTTGAGGCGCGTGCCGAGTAAATTACGAACCTACATCTCTATTGAGTTCACTGTTTTGGAACTGCATCATCTTTCTGTAAATAAGTTTGAAAACTTCCACTGACTTCTCAGAGGACCCATCCTGTCTTTATTCTATCCTATCAGGAGAATAAATACCACTAGGTAAAATAGGAATACGAATAACACTAGGTAAAAAGAAAATCCACCAATTTTTCCAACCAATCTTCAGGACAGTCCATCGTGTTCTTTCAGAAAAGTTAAATTACTGAAAAGTACAAGCCTAATGTGAATTACTTTGATTAGAAACATTTTATATGTGTACCTGGTTACCTATCCAATTATTATTTTTTATCCGTGCATTTTTCAAATCATTTACTTTTAAACCAGAACGAAACTCCAATCGATTGTTTATGGAAATATTCCACTAAATATTTTTTATTTGAAACATAATACGAACAAGTATTTTTTAAATAAATTATAGGTTCCTAACAAAATAGTATGCTACAGTCATGCCTAAATTTATTTGCAAGATAGGTAGTTGTTCTTAAACACTTGTACCTTACTTTGAGTAATTTCATGCAATTAGGCAAGAATGTTTCCTTACTTACGCGTTAAGTGAATTGTCTTCACGTCAAACGCTAATGAATGCATTCCACTTTAAAAGGTTTAAGTGTTCGTTTAGTTTACAGCTAATTACGGTTGCATGCGGTTGTTTGCACTGAGGTTTAAGTATAATTCAATACTTTGACCTAGGTGAATATTGCCTTTGCGTTTGTTGCTTACTAAGTACAAATAATTGCTGGTGAAGTTTATTGGTATACCTTTAATGACCAGCTTAGCATGAACGTGTTCAAAGGCATTTAACTTCGCCTTGTCATAGTTGTCGCAACTACAACTTGATTTTTCGTAAAATGAAGTATATCCGGCAAGTAAATTGACTTTAGATATCCTGATGACCAAAATAGTAGGTTCTGAACATTCGTATCTCTAATAAATATTCCTTTCACGTCAACCTGATAAGAACTGGAATGTTACTTCGACCTTCGACCTATGAACTAATTGCTTTTCCACCTCATATTCTTTTCAATATCAGTCCCACGATGCTGTTTTCGTTTCCTTCAATATTGTTTCAGACTTTTCTCTGGGTTGTGGAGGTCAACATTAAAACTCAAGTTTGCAATACCCTATTGTCGCTACAACTTTGTACATCTTTATCTTCTATTGTTTACGTGGTTTTTGTACAGATTAATCGATATTTAGCCTTCCGTCTAAGAGAGTACAGATATTTTGAATGTGTTCCGATTTAGCTGTGCCACTTTTCCTTCACGGACAACTTCCATCGGTTTCACGTCGCGTGTGACACGGATGATCTCTGAGTCTCTGAGTGACATTCACGAAAATAAATTGCAAGAATATTTACTTACCACCTATAATATAATAATGATTTTAAGTTTGTCTCACACATGAGATATCTACTTACGTCAGTTTGTTTTGATCTATGCAGCTGTGGCTGTAATTTGAAGCCATCATCGTGGTATTTGCTTATAAATATTGCTCAGACAGACTAATCAAGCTATAGCTATATAACTAAACGCAATAAAATCTAAATAGCCTATAAAAAAATGTAGCTGTTTAGTCATTTCGTTTATGTACCAAGTCAAAGGACTATAATCTGATTCCTTAAGGTACAAAAAATAAACATAAAACACGATAACATGGCTCAATTATATCGTTAAATGTATGTGTCGTTATTTAACTAATGGTCGCTAAATATCTTCGATCAAAATTATCACACTTTTCTTTGTAAGCGTACTTTCATTAAGTGCAACAAATGAGGGCGGTTTTCTGGGTCAGTGACACGTAGGTACAAGTACTTACAATACTCTTTTGAGATACCTAAATAAATCAGTACACTAGACAAGACGATTATTAGGTAGGTAGGTAGGTACATTAATATGACGATAATAGAGCAAATGTATGTCAGATAATTTGGTCCACAGAAATTTCTCTACGCATAATTTTCTGAATAACAGCTTTGGTGCTCTATTTATAGTGTCGCACAATGTCAACAACCTTTTAAATTCGATTTAAGGGACTTAATTCTGCAACGCTAACAGAGGAGAAAGATACTAAGAAAAGACCGACTGAGAATGTAGGTACGTGTCGTTTTTTTTCGTTGCATGTCGAAATAACACTAACACAATTTATTGTACGCCCTCAGTTCGGTGGAATGTTAAAATTCATAACCATCCTTATGTATTTCATATAGGTACGTTTGAGAAGACGTTGCTTAACAAAACGAATGTAAATTGAATGAGTTACCTACAGTGAACCGTATTCTTATTTTCTTAATGCGTGTACTTTGGCTGTAACGATATAAAATGGCGTAAACGGTGTTCCGCCGGCGACCTCCAATTTGCAATTTATGTCTGCATGTGGCCGTGGGTAAGCTTCGGTTAATTAGACCAATTCCAAGTATTCAGATGATATGTGGGAGTTACCTGCGCAGTACCGAGACGCCGTGGACGACTTTCACACCATCTCATTTTGAAAGACTTGCAAGCCAAATACAACTGAGTAGGTACATAATTATCACAGTACTTGGCAACACAGATATCTAGGTACCTACTGTGGGTATTGTTTACTATTAGCAGAACAAGTCATCAAAGGTTACTTGAATGGAAATATTTAATTTGAAAACCGTCATAAACCTTTATTGAAGTTCACGTTATCGGTCGCAGCAGTGTTATCGAGGTCTGCATCTGTGTCAATAGTCAATACGTGTTGCGTGACGTTCCGATCTTACACCTCGTGAAGTCGTCGGTCTACGAAGTCTAAGTGAACCAACACATCTGTCGGATTTATGCGACTGAATCCATAGCGTTATTTTCGCCTGAAATGTTTTAAATTTTCTAATAAATAATAAAATTATTAATTAGGTACACATCAGGCCGAATATCCGAACCATAATGTTTATGCAAAACAAGCAAATTTCAAAAAGTTAAAGTTCCGAACGAGAGACATTTCAACTTTGCCTCTGAGAGGGCAACGCATTTGCAAGGCTCCTGCTTTTGCAGAGATCTACAAGCAGAGGTGACCACTTAACAGCAGGTGGGCCATCAACTTGTTAGACATCTAATGATGTTTAAAAAAAAACGACCGATTTTTTACGTTTACATGAAAGCGTGACTGAATTTTCGGGACGTATGTTGCTGATAGTAAACATCATTGCAGGCGTAAAGCACGCCGAACTCCCGTCGCATAATTTCGGCTGGTGTGTCGCTCCTCTAAGAACTGCACAACGTCGTAACATAAATATGTATGTTATTGTTTCTACTTGTGTTTATTATCGGCTCCCAGACGTACCTACGTCGTGACTAGGAATTTTCCATACCTACAGTCAATAGTCAATACTTAATCAAGAAACTATTGTCTTAATTCTAGTCATAAAACCGTAACACTTTACATTTTGTTATGGTCCGAAAATTAAGATCGGTTATCTAATTTTTAGGACACCGGATAAGTATTACTGACCTTTTGTCGGCCATGTGCTTTTGACCTTGATTGACCATGTAGGTGGTAACTACTGAAATTAATTTACATCACTATCAGTTGAACAATCCAATTTTCTATCGATTTTGAAACGTTTGAGAGCCCAATTAATGAGTAGAGCCTCTATTTCGTTCAATTTGTTTAAATATAATTATTTAATTGTCGTTTTAAGAATTCCGCAATTAGGAGCCTATAGTTTCTTCGACGGTATTGTTGCTGTTGGTGGGCAAATTTAACTTTTATGAGTTTAGCGACACAGTTAGTATCTGCAGCTTGCGAAATGAAAGCTGTAAATCTATTTAGTACTAGACTACAGTATCTTCACTGTAGCAGTCTATGTTTCTGCGAACCTGCTAGTTATTGCGTATACCTATTTACAGATACCGCTCCCACTGAAATACTATCTGCTTATACTTAACTATAATTCATGTACAAAACGTATAGTTACATCTTCCTAGTGAATTAATATTGCCAATACTTTCCAAAACTCTTATCGAGTCATAAGATCAAAATTGCGATTGCTCCTAAAAGCCAGTAGCCTCCCTTGTAATTTGCCTCGCACCCCTGTACACTCAAGATAATATTATTATAATAATTAAAAATCTACATTCCTTAATTATGTGATAGTTACTTACTTAATACTAACGCAAATATTTTGCGTGAACTGAAAATAGATGTGTCGCAAATAGAAAGTCGTAGATGAATTATGACATAGGAAGTGTTCTACCTACGATCCGTGTGCCTAAATGAAAAATAGTTTTTTCACAAGAGAAACTTAAATGGCTTCTAATACCTATATTAATCGCGAAAGATTAATGAGTTCATCACTTCAACACTTTTCGTTGTGTGAATAATAATTATACACTAAAGCGCGTGATAAGATGCGAGGGGCGTGAGTTGGACAGATCGAGTACAGTGCGGCGGGGTTACGGGTTATCGTGCCTGACGCCCGCGCAGATAGCGGACCGAAGAGCATTGTATACAACGACCCTCGTAATGATCGCATTATTCACTAATGTTACATATGTACCATCGCCGTATGTTCTACGCGCCATTCCCCGAACAACGCTACGTTTGACGTCAACCCATATTCATAGTCCGAGATGCTAGCAGCGCGGCCGTTGCTAATTTCTATGTCAGTATTACGCAACTCCTTTGTTTCAAAACTAATGTCATTAAATCTTGTCTTCTCCTAAAATTAGGAAACGTTATGCGTCCGTGTATCAGCTGTTATAAATATTTATTTTAGGTTAAGAAAGTTATGACAGGACTAGTTGGCCACGTTTATTTTAAATATGTAATTACTCTTTATTCAACAAAGTAAACTTTATACACGCATACACTACGATTGAATTATATACATTATACAATATAGTACCTACTCTGTGGATTGAATGAAAAATGCAAACATAGCTTGCAAAAAATGGAAACAGACATAAAATCGAGGTGAGATAATCTGTTACTTCAATTATCGCACAGTCATAATTTTGTTTTATCAGAAAATCAATGATCTGGAGTACCGCGGTTAACTGTGCAATTATTGTTACCATTTAAAAAAATCCGTTAAACACAAGAAATGTGATTGCACCAACATATTTCTGCAAACAGGTACCTAGAAACCAGTACTAAAGTTGATATTAATTGCGTTACTTATATCCTTTCATAATTATTGTATCATACAGGGCTATATTTAGCCCTCAACTCGATACGTGGTCGCAGCAATTCGCAGTTCGCACTAGTTCGCAGTTAAAATCTTGCATAAAAGTGAGCAGGATACTTATAACTGTGCTTTTAACTTGACTACATGTCAAGTTTTACGTAACTGTGTTTATCGAGTAAGTCAATATTTACATAAATATCAATATTTATATTGATACATACCTACGTAAAATAATGTGGCCTTATAAAGTTGGTACTATATTGTTAACAAAAATAAGTTCAAGGCAATTTTGTTCCTGTATAACATCAATAAGTTAAAGATTAATTATATAAATTGGAGAATACAGTAATATATTAGAGTAATCAAAAAATAATATTCTATAAAATAAGTATTTTGGAAATAAACTCGTTCTTGTAGCCGTACATACCTACCGATGAATATTAGAATACTCATAAATAAATTATTTACTCGTCAAAGACATACATAATTGCTTTTCAACATGATTGGTGACCTTTGGGGCATATCCGGAAGTTGATACAGTTAGGTAGACGGTTTTCTGGTGTAGATTTAGAAAAAAGGGTAGGGAGCTATTTCAGAATCCATCCGAATCTGCAAGTTCTCTTTCTTCGTTGTTCGTGGTTGAAACAATTCTGAACAAAACCTTACAAGTAATCATGTGTGCAACAACACTCATGAAAAATTCAATTGAAAAGAGTCATGTTTACAATTTTCTTGAAGTATCAATCATAACAGTAGTAAAGAATCTTCGTAGCTAATATTACAATTGAACATCGTCATCGCTCTACCTCTAAGCACTTTCCCATGATTATCGCTATCGTATCTATAAAGAAAATATTTTGTTAACCTACTTATTCTACCTGTTATCTGAAAGGAATATTAAATGAATACCAAAAGTCCAATTCTTGACGATTGTATTTCGGTGGTTTCAGGTGACTTCGGGCGGTACCAATGTTTCCAGTTCATCCTGCACATCCTGGCCGCAATGACGGCTGGCATGCACATGTTATCTCTAGTCACGGTCGCTGCGGTACCCGAACACAGGTCAGTTTCCCCCCGATCACGTCCACCACATGACCGGCTTATTATGGGTACGCCGACAGTAAAGACAGATATTTGGTGAAGACTCATCAGCTCTTTCTGGTAAAATCATTGTTGTTGGCTTAAGCAAAAGGCGAGACTAAACAAATTGTCGCACTTTTGCATAAGTCAACACGAGAATCTGCGAATCAGTTATATGCCCCACAATTGTCTTGGATACCTATGTTATGTTCAGTCAAATATCTATCGACGCTTAGTTAAGAGGTGAAACAGGTCTACTAGCATGTGCATGCGATGGACAGCAGAATTCATAGTGAAATGTACATCTTTTTGGGAACTATGTATATGTATTACGTAAAGTTTATTCAATTTCTTTTATATACAGTGGTTCCGGGAAAATGCAACTACATCAATTGTGTCAAGTCCTATTTTATTATTTCTTTATAGAATTTTCGCCAAATGATATTGGTGCGTATGGTTTGGGTATTATAACATTATTTGCTTTTGGTTACACAGCGTGTACAGTTTTGCTTGATCAGAAGGATGGTGGCAGTCGGGTCGGCTTTGGTGTTCGTTATTATATCTACAAGAACTGAGTGATATTACTGGTGCTGTTATACTATATATGTTGGTACATTGAACGTAAGTACATACTTTTGTAACGTACATATTTTTGTATCTTGGGCTATGGTTTGCTACGTATGTCGCTTTATCTAGGTTATATTCCATATCAAAACAATTATTTTTCCACCATTAACAAATAACATTGTGGTTTTCGGTTTCGAATAGATCCCATTTAGTTTATAGATAATAAATAAGCTGTAGGTGGCATGTGAATGTTGTTGTTTATCTAATAGAACTGATAATAATTGGTTGTATACAAAATCAATAAATTTCAGTTTCTGTGTGAGTCATTGTTATAGATACCTAATCTCGAAGGAGTGCACTGTGTTGTCTTACATTCTTAAGGAGTGGTGTATTTTCAGTATTTTTTTCGGAAGGCATATAGCTAATATGTAGTTCTAAAATATTTTTATTAAAAATATTGGTACGAATTAGTTTATTTGGGTAACACACACATATATTATTAAGCACAAGAAATATGTTTGCTTACGTCCTATGTAAGTAAAGTTAATTCAAAGTTAGTAATTATCTATAATCGTACGTATCTACATAATATACAGAATGGCCCAGTTGCGGACATCCAAATGAAAATACGGATATCATTCTCTTCTCATGGACTCTACAAAAATGTATTAGGAAAAGTGAATATTAACAAAATCAGAAGTCACATAATAATTTCTCTATTTTGTTTAAAAAAATTCGACGTCTTCTAAACTACAAAAAATCGCAGTACCTACATGGGGGTTATTTTAGAAAGCCAAGCATGAAAAAAAGGCTTCTAAAATTTTCATTTGGACGTCCGCAACTGTGCCACCCTGTATAACACATGCAAAGAAAAACACCAAGGAAAAAAATAAAATATGTAGTGGATAATTATATTATGTTAGCATACTACCTGATGTTATGCTAGATAGAAAGGTTTTGTGTTATAACTTTTAGCTTCGTGTACGTAGTTTGTTATAATCGAGAATAATATAGGTATTTTAGTAAGCTGATTTAATGGAAACAGTAAAAATACGCGTGTTTCGTTGCTACGTTTTATACAGTTGTATTGCACACTCCTTTTTTAGTATAGGCTCGGTAGGCAAAAAGTGTATTATCTCATGCCCCGAAACAGGTGTAACAACATTTAAATATATACCTAATGAAATATAGTAATAAAACTGCAACTAACCTAATGCACCGCACACGCTCGGCACGAAAACACTACTAAAATAATGTGAGAACAATAAATGTATCTTTTTGGAATTTCAGATGCTACCTGCAAGGAATAGACAGTGCAAACTATACGGAGCCGTTTAACTCGTCGCTGGTTCAGGCAGCCATCCCACTAAACGAGCACGGCAAATTAGACTCTTGCCTTATGTATGGAGATAATAAAACTCTAATCGAGTGCCAGTCCTGGGTTTACGATACCCAGTATTACTCTTCGTCTCGGGGTATTGAGTGGGATTTCGTATGCAGTCGGCGTTGGATGGGAGCCTCAGCACAGACCGCATACATGTTTGGTGTTGTGGCCGGTTCGCTTATATTTGGAAGAATGTCTGACAAGTTTGGAAGAAAAAAAGCCTTCCTGTGGTCTGGAATCTTACAACTGATTTTAGGCACAACTGTTGCATTCACTACTGATTACTATTCATTCGTAGTGCTTCGATTCCTTTACGGTATCTTCGGATCGGGATCATATATAGCTGGGTTTGTACTGACAATGGAAATAGTCGGTCCGAGTAAGCGTACTATATGCGGTGTTACGTTTCAAATCATGTTTGCCTCCGGCATAATGTTGTTGGCCGCTTGGGGATATTTAATAGACAACAGATTCTATTTGCAAATAGTTTATGCGTTACACGCAGCAATATTGCTTCCTCACTGGTTTCTTATGGACGAATCCCCAAGGTGGCTCTGGGCTCAAGGACGGGCTCGTGAATCTGTCGCCATCATAGAGAAGGCTTTGAAATTCAACAGATCAACGGACCCGATAGACACTCCGGCATTAGTGTCCCATTGCAAAGCAACCTGTGCCAAATATACAGACGAGCATTCTGCAGGAACTACTGACTTATTTAAAACTCCAAAAATGCTGCGGAAAACTTTAATAATTTGCGCGTGTTGGTTTGTCAATTCGGTAGTATATTATGGATTATCGCTAAATACTGGTAAACTTAGCGGGAACCCATACTTCCTGATGTTCTTAATGGGGGTCGTGGAGCTGCCGGCATACATACTCATTGTATACTTCTTGGACCGCGTCGGACATAGAGCACTCATTAGCACCATGATGTTATTAGGAGGGATCGCTTGTCTAGTCATTGTCGCTCTACCTCATGGCTCTACGACCACCACAGGTATCGTGATGGTAGGGAAACTATTTATATCTGGCTCCTATTCTATCATCTACAAATATTCAGCGGAACTGTTCCCAACTGTAGTGCGGAGCTCTGGAGTGGGACTGGGCAGTATGTGTGCTAGTGTGTCGGGTGCTCTGACACCACTTATCAACTTATTGGACACACTAAATCCTAAAATACCTACCATACTCTTCGGATTTCTGGCTTTGCTATCAGGATTCTCTACTTACTTCCTTCCTGAAACAATTGGTAGAAGCTTACCCCAGTCATTAGACGATGGAGAGAAGTTCGGTGTCGGTGATACTTGCTTCACAAACTGCAGCGGTCGACGAATGAGCACAGACACAGTGGACCTACCAGAAACAATGGTGCCGTTGGAAGTTATGGAAAAGAAACCGTAAAGACATTATTGTTAGGTCTGTTGGTGAAGCCATTTCTTGAAAATCAAATAATGTGACATATGAATAAGCGATAAGTAAAGCGGTAAATTCAATAACTTATTGCACCCTGAGCCTACTAAAACTTGCATTTTGTGATCTTTGCTCAACATTTTCACATTTGGTATGTTGTTACAACTACCAACACTGCTCATTTTTATACATTGTATTTTTTCTTGTTTTATTTAACTGACACTATTTTGCAAAGAATTTAGATATTAAGAGTAGATATGATATACGTAATTAGATTAGTTATATTTTATAGTGACTAGTCAAGAGGTAATCGCAAGCACATTGTGTTCATGTGAGCAGTTTAGCTTAAGATTGAACGTCTGTTCTACTAACAACTAGCGTTACTAACAATTGTCAAGATGTGACAATAATATCTAACAGGTAGGTAAATAGTACATTTTTTACATGTTTATAATAAAGTACAATTGATTGTATATGTAGCATATAAAACTAAGTATGTATAATATTATGGCAAGTGAGTACTTCTATCTACTTATGCCGTAGGTAATAATTAATGAGGCATACATTTTGTCTCAAAGACAAAACTTATAAGACGGTGAAACCATTTCATATTGTCATGTCAACTTTAAGCATACGTTGATCATATTATGTAGGTACTTGGGCACGCCTCGATTGAGGCGGTAAGTCCCCTCTTTGAGGAGTGGCTGGAGCGGCGCCACGGCGCCCTCACCTACCGCCTGACGCAGGTCCTCACCGGACACGGATGTTTCGGGAGGTTCCTGCACCTCATCGGGCGGGAGGAAACGCCCGGGTGTCACCATTGTGAGGATCGCCCCGAGGACACGGTGGAGCATACTTTGGCGGTGTGCCCTGCTTGGGCTGAGCACCGCCGAGTCCTCGAGGCGGCCATCGGCGGCGGCGCCCTCTCGCGTCCGGCACTGGTTCAGGCCATGGTCCGGAGCGAGGGGGAATGGGAAGCAGTCGCCTCCTTCTGCGAAGCTGTAATGCTAGAGAAGGAGGCGGCGGGACGGGAGAGGGAAAGGAGGGTCCCCCGTCCCAGCGGCCGCCGCGGTAGACGATCCGGGCATCGGGAGCCACGTGACGACTCCCGGCCACCGTAGACGCGGGTCTGTGGACGGTGAGCAATGGGTAGCTCACCGTCCGTACGTTCACTAGCGACAGACCGTGTCGACGGCGCGTTCGTGTTCCACGCGCGCCTCAAAGAGATGTCAGCAAAATTGGATGGGGCCACTGAGGGCCGATGCCTGCCGGGGCTGCGGGTTGTTCGAAAGAGATACCGCGCCCCCGGAACGCAAAGGGCACATGAAGGAACATAGACGGGTTTTAGTCAGTAAAAGTCTGACACTCCCTCCCGCCCCGCCCAGGGCGGGGGAAGTTATTTGATGATTTCCCGTCTATAAAAAAAAAAAAAAAAATTATGTAGGTACTTATTATACAAATAAGTTAGCCTTTTTTTATATAGATGGGAAATCATCAAATAACTTCCCCCGACCTGGGCGGGGCGGGAGGGAGTGTCAGACTTTTACTGACTAAAACCCATCTATGTTCTTCATGTGCCCTTTGGGGGCGCGGTATCTCTTTCGAACAACCAGCAGCCAAATACGTTAGTCTGAGTCTGTTGCATTGGAATGTAGGCGTGAAAATATGATTTGAAAAGGTATTGTTTGCTGGCAGCAAATAATTTAGCAGATTGTGATGCCTAAATGGTATGCTCAATAACAAATATTATAAATAGGTAAGTATAAAATAAAAGTTTGCGGACTGTGTTGGAAAGCAGAATCTGCACAAATATTTGAAGATATTTCTGCAACTTTAGGTAGGTAGGTACCTAAGTAAATGAAATACAAGATTGGAGTTCAAATTATCCCAAAAAATGTTTAATGAATTTAAAAGGTCTCTCTCAAAACTTTAATTTACAATTTATAAGGAATTTCATGGATCCTCAACAGGGCAAATATTTACTTAATTATCAATATATAAATAATTAAATATATTTTAATGTGACCTACTGATGTCAGTTCCGTAGGTTTTATCTTCCTAGCTAGTCATTATGGCTAATTAAAGTACGGACTTGTTTGCGTCACAGCGTAATATATACATGACCTTAGGTAAATAATATTAAAATATTTTAAATTGTTACAATATCTACAGAAGTAGGATTTTTTCACAGATCACATAAGTCGAAAACACCAAAATGTTCCGAATACCTACTTATAAAATATTATTATTTCTTCGTTTTAATCAACCTTTCATAACGAAAACTTGCTTTTTAATTACGCCAAATGCTGGACTAGTCTTTACCCATTTTGCAGGTTCTATTTGGATAAATCGTTTTGTTATAATTATTATATATATTCAGTATTGTTTAACATATATTTCTTACATATTTTAAAAAAGGAATTACAACCAATAATAATAAAAATATTCGTATCGATTAATCGAGATTCCAATTTTATTATTAACCTGCCACAAAACCAGTGAAGAATGCATACTATGATCAATAATACTGCCAGTAGGTGCTTAAAACATTTTGTTAGTTACTAGAAACAGTAAGCTTTATGTATTGGCGTAACTAATTTATGTTTAGGAAAATATTAATTACGTATTTTTTAGGATTTAGATATTAACAGGAACAGGCATATAGTCATTTATGTTTAAGACTAAATTTAATACACAAAGGTTATGTATGTAGGTATTGGATAGGTGTCCAATATTGTATTTAAATATCACTTCGGTTTTCCTTTAGATAAAATGCAATCATAAATAACTTCGCTAAGAATATAAAGTGGGAAATATTTTGACACGGTAATAGTTGAATGACCATCAATAATACTATCTGACTGCTTATCAACTCGCATGTTTTATACTTTATGCAAATTGACGACATTAACCACATTTGCGTCTGTGGTCGCATACCTATGAGGTTTAAGTTCTATAAATAGCTGGATTCAAATAGCATTACTGAGTTCCTTTTTATAAGTAAGTATTTATTACTTAAGTTCAGAACATGCCTGTGAAATAGACTGATGTAAAAGACAGACATGCAATTTTTTTAATAGATTAAAACGATTATATATGAATAAGATGCTAACATGTAGATACAAAGTGTTCATAAGTGTCAAGATATTATTATAAAATAAAATTTTAAATCAGACAAACAGGTACCTATTAAAAGATCCAAATTAAAACGAATAAATAATATCTACTAACTTTTTGGTTATTTCAATAAATAACAGGATATGTAAGTTTCTTTGAAGAAAAGAAAAACTTAATATGTGGCGATGCTTTTTTTAAAATATAATAGGTGCCTATTTATCATAAACCAATTGCCTCTACCAAGACTGAAGAGAGAGTAAAAGCCAGGTATATTTTTAAGTAATTTTGTAAGGAGATACTTACTGTACATGCAGTAGGTACCTACCCTATAATATATAGAAATTTGCAGGGGCTTCTTTTAGATTATAATAGTTAATCCCCCCACGAGTGAGTCATAAACATTCCTTTATTTAATATAAAAGGTCGAACCTTATTAAATAGCATGCTTTAGATTCCCACATAGTAGATATAAATGAATAAATTAAATTAGGTAGGTATTTTTATTCTTTATAAGTATCCTAAATAAAAATAACAAATCATGACTGATGGCCAATATAATTAGAAAGCTCAACATTGTCAATAACAAGACACGTAATTATTTAGTAGAATATAATAGAAACAAACTGTTTCTATATATTCATACGTAAATACGTATACGTAGACGTAATATGTACCTATAGCTACATATATTTTTAGCATTTTTATTAACACTGTGCAAGTGTAGAATAAGAGGTAGATAAACAGATTATCTAATTTAAAATTGCGTCCCATTCTCGGGCTGCCATCACCAAAATTGCCAAGTCCGGACAAAAACCTCAAAAGCCCCGGACATTTTCGTGAAATCGAGATTTTTTGAACAGACGCCCCTGAAAGTAATATTTTGAAAATAAAAATGAAATCATCTTTTACAATTTAATTTTTTTATTATTTTAATTCATTGCTCATCATTATTCATTGCATTCATTGGGAGTCCCTTGAAAGAAGAAGAGTTTAGATTTCACGCGGATATTTTTTGAAAACGATTCCCCAGATTCGGAATCAGGGGTTCCAAATCTGCGGGATCGCGGAAGGATGGCAGCCCTACTTTCACCACAGGTACATATTACAGTTAATTGTAAATATAGAAAGTTATGTTAAATTAAACAATCTATGTACCTAATACCTTCATGTACACGCAGGTAGGTAGGTACTATTATTGGGGCCCAACGAAAGAAAATGTGTGTAAGTTAAATTGTAAATTATCATAAAGTTGTAATACAATAGTCATTTTGAAACTTGGTTAAAATTGGCAATTTTTTTGGTGAAGTACGTACTTAACTAGGTCGACTCTCTGAATACGTGGCCTCTCTTTAACATTTTTATATTTATATAGCTGGATGATGTAGGTAAGTATCAAAAGATTTACTAATCAACGAGCAAGACTATGTCAAAGTAGATTTAAGTATCAAATACATGGTGTACATTTTAATAAATATTTTTTACGAGTGTTTGTGTTTTTTTTACCTGTTCAAATGTTTTTAGGTGTCTACGAAGATTGTATCTTTTTGTAGGTTTTTCTCTTTCTGCAATTAGGTAGGTAGGTATTTAGATATTAATGTAGGTACCGAATACCTACTTATTAGTCAATGAATTCAATAAAAGTAATTAGCCCCGACAGAACCGAATATTTGCTTTTCAATTTCATAAGCTACGTTATTGCTATATGTAGTCAGAAGGGGTTTTATCACAGATGGTTTTATTCATTAGGACGTTTTTGCTACGAGGCCAAGGCAGATGAATACGATGTAGGTAGTTTAGTAGATATTATAGAAAATGGTTTCTTTGGAGCGCGCTGTCCAATAATATATTTTTTTTTCCTTTACATTTTACTAGTGAACCACCCGCGACTTCGCCCGCTTGGCTTATTTCATCCGCGTTAAGTTACGTCTTTGATTACTGCTCCGCTTCCGTGGGTCGTAGCGTGATTTTATATAGCCTATGACACTCACAAATAACGTGGCTTTCTACAATTAAACGGTTTAGTAAATCCAGAGATTACCCCTACAACCTCACAAACTTTACCTCTTTATAGGTAGTATAGATTTCAATAAAAATATTTAAAAACTTGGGTAGGTAGTTGCGCCTTATTTTTTTTACAAGATTTATTTTCACTGTTTAACCGAACTGTATTGGATAGCTATGTATTTAACAGGGGCTAATTAAAACGAACACTAACGAAATCACTTAAAGCAGAAGCTTTAACAAATTAATTTGCTTTGTTTTAAAGCCCAGGGATCAACACGAGGGTGCGGTATTAAAGTAATGAAATCATTTGACTCTGCATACCTTGTACCTATTCATAATTAAACATATATTTATTTTCAAAAGCAGTAACCACCTAAATCTAGTCAAGAAAGAGATAGGTATAGAAAATAAGGATCCATTAGTTCCTTTTAGTAGTACCTTTTTACAGCAGTCATGACTGAGTACTTAGGACAAAGGAGGAACCCATTACTGAAAATTGAGGATACGCAACTTCCGAGCAGTAGGTAAACTGCATTCCTTCGACAGCGGAGATGACCAGTAGGTATAGGTATTAACAGAGCGATTAATGGTACAATCTGTAGCTATTCTTATCTAAGGGTTTGATGATGATATTTCTATTTGCCAATTTATAATTTGTCATTGAAAGAATCGAGAATGGATCGCTCTTAACTTTAATTGTTATAATAGTTATTGTTTTTGTAATGGCAAAATATTATAGTAGGAAGTGGTAAAATAATTAAAAATATTCCTTTCTTTTGCAGGTGCTGGGTTGACGGCGTAGATACGAATGAATCTATAGCAGCTTGGAATTCTTTAGAAATATTAGCTGCTATACCAAACAAGACATCTGGAGGTCTACATAATTGCCTCATTTACGAAAACAATATAACAACATCTTGCTCTAAATTCGTGTTTGATACGACATATAGGTCTTCGTCACGTGCTATGGAATGGAATCTTATATGTGATAAAAGATGGATGGGAGCATTAGCTCAGTCCGTTTACATGTTAGGGGTTTTCACTGGAGCTGTAGTTCTGGGAGGAATGGCAGATAAGTACGGAAGAAAAACTATATTTTGTTGGTCCGGAGTTCTACAGTTAGTGTTTGGTGTGCTAGTTGCTTTTATACCTGAATATTGGTCCTTCTTGGTAGTCCGATTCATATACGGAATCTTTGGATCCGCCGGTTCTTATATTACCGGTTTCGTTTTAACTATGGAATTAGTAGGAGCTAGTAAGCGAACCGCATGTGGTGTCGCTTTTCAAGCCGCTTTCGCTGGCGGTATTATGTTAGTCGCAGGATGGGGAGCTCTTGTAGACAATAGACAAATTCTTCAAGTAATCTATGGACTTCATAGCCTTCTCCTTATTCCTCATATTTGGGTAATGGACGAATCACCTCGTTGGTTGTGGGCTCAAGGTCGATCAAAAGAATCAGTGGATATAGTTGAAAAAGCTTTGAAATGCAACAGATCTGACAGTAGGTTGGACAGGGCTGAACTAGTGTCTAAGGGAAGAGCTGAAGCGTCGAAAGGTACAGATGCTCCTGCGGCCAGTACAGGAGACCTATTCAGAACGCCTAATTTAAGAAATAAAACAATGAATGTCTGCTTTTGTTGGTTTGCTAATTCCATAGCATACTATGGGCTTACTCTGAGTACTGGGAAACTCGAAGGTAATCCGTATTTGATTACAGCTATTTTAGGATTCGTGGAATTACCGAGTTATGCTGCGGTTATTTACTTCCTCGACATTTGGGGTAGGAGGCCGCTAATAAGCTCCATGATGCTTGTGGGTGGGGCAGCATGTGTTATTGCTACTTTCTTGCCTGCTGGAAGTACGGTATCAACTGGAATTGTGATTGCAGGCAAATTATTTATTGCAGGCTCTTTTGCTATTATTTACAACTACTCAGCGGAGTTATTCCCCACAGTCGTCCGTAACTCTGCACTCGGTTTAGGATCTATGTGCGCACGTCTCTCTGGCGCTTTGACACCATTAATCACCCTACTAGATTCTTTTAACCCCAAAATTCCAGCTATTACTTTTGGAGCAGTGGCAGTGATTTCCGGATTCTTATGCTTGTTTTTACCAGAGACCATGAATCAACCCATGCCACAATCCCTCGCCGATGGAGAAAGGTTCGGTAAAGGTGACACGTGTTTTGGCAGTTGCATAGGAAGTAAAAGAAATAGAACTTATTCCGAAGACAATAAAGCTGTCGAATCAATGGTTCCTTTAGAAGACGCAAGTAGAAAAGTTTGATTAGTTTTTTTATTTTAGATTTATAGTGTATGTATGAGTTTTCAGAATTCAATGTACGAAGGTACCCGGAGGTTCCTATTACCAGCCGCTTTCAAAGTTGGTTGTTTATTTTTATGTAAATAGTACCTAATCTAATCGAACAAAGTAGTATCTACAGCAGTTCTACTTTTTACTAACATGAAACTTATATTATGAAAGTTTGCTTTTGAGTATTAAAATTTGCATACCTACAGTTAGTTATTAAACAAAGTAGGAAGACCATTCATGTATTGTATTAGTTCTACCAAAAATAAAAATTAGTGTGAATAAGTTGTACCAATTAATTATGTTTAAGCATAGAGTTTAGATTGTTTTGTTTTGTTATTTGTTTTTACTTATTTTAATTTGTATGTTGTACCTATTATAAATAATGATTGATAGCATATTGGTGCTTATGAATCTCGTGATCTGGTGTGATATTGACTGTACGAAGAAATATATATTGCTTATTTTGTAAAAATGTACAAAATAATAAATTATGGGTACATAAATTTAGTTTTTTTTACCGCTATATGAAAAGACTGATTTGAAACTCATTATAATTTTATATTTACACAAAACAATAATAAAATCACAGTGAGATTAAAACATCAATAGATGAAACATCGATGTATGAACAACGAACATATAGAAGATATTAAGCATAGGTAAATATGAATGAACCACAACTGGGCAAAAGCCCTATTAAATTGAAGCTTTCTGTACAAGGAGAGGTGTCGACCACACATAGAACATTAAAGAGTAGGTACAATACTGTCCTGAGACGCCGTTAGTGGCTCTTGTATTATGGGACTAGTTAGACCCCCAGATCTCATAATTAAATAGTTGTATGCTTATTAATAATAATTATCAGTATTTTATTATTGAATAGGTCTTATGAGATCTGGTTCACAACACTGTTACAAAATTCTGTCTTTACATTATATGTTAAATAGAAAGATACCATGCACGAATTGAAATTGCAGTCAGCTACCAACCGAGCTATGCAGAACCGACTTTATATCTTTTTTAAATGTTTGTTTTAACAGTTGGGCTGATTTAGGATGCTGCGCGTACGCACATGCGTTTTGTCAAGATTTCCAAAATGGCGCGCGTACACCTTAAACAACCTAAGGATAGATAAGAAAAAAAATGGCGAGCTTTTTATAAATGAGTAGCTTTATCGGACAATGTAACAACATTTAAGTTCTGATTTAATTTGAAAAATGTAAAAGTAGGCAGGTAGGTCCGACATTTAAAAATTACAGCGAGGGTTTCAAAATACATCCTTTCCTGTAGCAGCATTTTCGCGTAAAAAAATACATAAAGACCAAAATAGTTGAGATAAGTCATTCTGAAATCGTTCACAACGGAATTAATACAAGATTAAAAGTTGGTAATCTGCTACCTAACAGTCGATTCGATATTAATTCGTAATTTCAGTCAATAAACATACATAATTTATATACATATGCGTATAATATATTATACATACATAAACAGAGCCACTCAGTAGGTAGGTATTGTTCTGAATCACAGTCTTATACAGACGGAAATGCAATATAACATGAAGAAATTGCATCAAAATCCTAGGGGTAAAGACTACAAATGTGTGTATCATAATATCAAATAAAAAATGTTTAAAATTCTTTAGGTAGGTAGGTACTTAGATAAGCATATATTAAAATATAATAAAGTTAAATTGTAGTACATTGAATATTTTTAGAATTAGATTTTTGAGGTTAAGCTTCTTTTTTTAATAAATAGGGCGACCATTTTTCTTTGTAATACCATGTTTTGAAGCAGAAGTCTAGATTTATTAATTATTTATGGAAACAGATTTTTTTTTGTAGTGCGTGTTTTGTATCACTGTCAAATACAAAAAGTAGGTATGTTATTGATTTTGATTAGTTGATCAGTTTTCAGTCATTCTCAGAAGTCACAATCTTATGAGGATTACCACAGACATGATATTATAAAATAATAGAAGTTATTATAAACTAGGGAGTTGCTATAAATAAATACCTACCTACTTACAAAGAGACTACTATCTATTAAACCAGGTCTAAAAATATTTAGGAAGGTAGTTTACAGAAAATAAGTACCTACATAGTTACCTAGGTAAGTTGGTGCGTAGGTAGCGTTAAGTACGCAAAAGCAAGAGCAAGAAATATAAAACGAAAAACTTTAACATAACGTATTTGGCTAAATTTTTATTCATAAAAATATCGAAAATCTTATATTTCCTTCAACATGGTCCATTTTCAAACATTCACCAAAATATTTCTCTGAGCCAAACATGGCGAATCACAACAATGGCGATTGAACGTTTAAAAGTATTTCTATTCTGCAATAAATAAGATAACCCCTACGTGTTCTGGCTTCTACTAGGTACTAATTACCTGACCTACGCTTGGGTAGGCAAGTACATAAAACTACAAAATGCGTAAGTTGGTTCATTAAAATTCAATTCTAATATCATGTGGCCTTTGCAAATAGTGCCTGTGCAGTGCCAATTTGAAAATTCTCTTTCAAATAAATAGATCTAAAAATAACAAAGGAACCTTTACAATGGTATCTTCAGCGATACAGCTCCCCCAAGCCTGCCAAGTTTCTACTTGTAAAATGTTTATAAAAACTACAACAATAATTATTAAGTCTAACAATAGGTACATATTTTTATTAAGTTTAATAATTCTCTTGTTTGAAGTATTTAACATTTGAATAGTTCAATCTTACTTAGGTACGTATTTGAACATTAGGTACCCATGGATATTAACACATGATTAGCATAATTTTTAAATCAGAGAGGGTTTATCTACAATGCAGATAGGTAAGTACTGGTGCAGGTTTACAGGCGGCATTGCAGGGCCAAAATAAGTAAGTATTGAAGATATACAGAGATATCTACTTGATCTAAACTTTTGAAAGAGTCTGAAAGATGCCAATTTTTAACCTGTTAGATGGCAACTAATCTGTAATCAGCCATCATTAAATTATACAAACAAATTATAGTTGTGTTGGCAAAGATTAATTCCTAAAAAGATTTTATTTATAATTTGTTTCTCATTTTGCTTGCCCGGACATCGAGACTTTGTTGAATTAAATTTCATTGTATTGAACCATTCAAATATTTTTAGGCATATATTATTATGTACCCACCCTTGAACATCAAATTTAACATTTATTTAGACATATTATCACAAAATTCTAAGACTACTCATTTTTTATTAATAATCTTTAGTAAAATTGAAGCAAACATTTAAATTGCAAAATCAAATGATGGTAACTAAGTTTTAAGTAGTTAAATTAAATAAATAAAATATTAACATAAGCTTAAGAATTTCTTGAAAGAACTAAATATGTCAAGATACAATACTTGTATGCAAAATTACATTCAATGATGTTAACATGGACACTTCAATCTGGGATGGTACAATATCATACAAATAACCTATTAAGGTACAATATTATAAATTCGAAAAGGACAAAATTTTGTCTACCTTATAACACAATAATCAAATTTGTTTTTAGTAAATAATAATACAAAGGTAGTAATCTAAGAGAGCATGTTGTCGGTAATTTATGACTGCTGGTATAACAAAAATACATTGTTAAATCATTAAATACCATTAAGATTACTGATATTTTTTAGTGTTAAAACAAATTACAAACCAATTGAATTGAGCAACCACCTTATATTTACGGGGTTAATAAAGTTAGCAAGTCTTTCTGACCTGATATGTTTCCAACTATTGTCCATTGTCCATACTTTATATTTTGCCTATAGAGTCATATTATATGATAATGAAGAAGTTGAAATGAATGCTATTGTTTAATTTAAGTATTAACTTAACAAATAATTTAACTAAATAAGAAAGTAAGTAATTTTTTAATTATTATACTTTTGATAAAACATAGCACCAATTCAATTATGTGTAATTTCTGTTAAATAAATAACCATTTCAACAAGCAAAACTACTATTAGTCTAACATTTTTCTAGAGCTCATATTTTGTAGCCAACGTTAAGACAGCTGAAGTGTCTTTGGTTTAACATGTCATAAAAATTGACATGTAATTGAATAAAAAGCATTCATATTCACTACTACTCTAATTCATAGTCACTAGATTTTATTCAAAAGGCATTTGTATCAATATTCCGGACAACGAGTATGAGGTATTTTAGCTACAAGTGGGGTTTGGTCAGCAGTCATAGCAGTATGCACAATAATGGCGGGTTGAGTGGGAGTAGGAGCATGCAGTTCATGACTCTCACCAGGGGCTAGACTGGCCAAAGCTGCCAAAAGGTCATGATTAACTAGAGGTTCATTTTCCTCACGAGGTTCCCAACCTACTGGAGGGCTAGATGGTGGAGAAATCAAAAACTGCTTTACAGGAGCCGGAGGTCTCAGGTTCTTTAAAGAAACAGGCGTCACAGGTTGTGCAAAATAACAGTTGATCGGCGAACCATGAAATTGATATTGATGCAGTTGAACACGAGCATTAGCTGCGGCCAGTGGACTGTCATAATTGACACGCAAACGTTTAAAACTGCGTAGCCATTGAAATGTTATATTATCTGAAAATGTGCGGAATAAATCCTCCATTCCTTTCTTTAATTTTTCATCAGCAAATACTTCGCTGTGGATGTTTGTGACGATGATAGATTTTGGCAAGTCATCGAAATCATTAACTTCGTCTTGCACATCACTTTCTTGTTCTAAATTGGCGATATTAGGGTGAACGTTAGGCATCCCATCTTCTTGGTTGATGTATACGTCGTCTTCTCGAAACGAGTCTTCATCTTCCTTATGAGCCATCATAAACAAAGCTAGTAACGAAACCAAACAGGAACTTTTTGTATCAAACACTTCCAATTTTAATATCCCACTTTAAGAAAGCATAATATCAATGATAACGTACGGAATTTTATTTTTGTTATTTTTTATTAAAATCGATTACTGCAATTTTCTTAGCTGTCAACGCTGTCAAACAAACGAAACAACTGTGATATGTCAGTGTCGTGTGTCATGTGTAAGCGTACTCTATGGTGAGGTTATGTCATGGAAAGATGCGGTAAGGCCGTTTGTCCACCGCCGCCGTCACCGGGACGTCAACGAGAACGAGATGACGGCGCCGAAGTACTGATACATAGACTACTATGGCCGCGTGTCCACCGCAAGTCCGTCACCCGAGCACCGTCATCCCGGCCGCCGAGTTTCGAGTAGATCGGCGTGACCTGTGCCGGCAACGCGGCAATACAAAACACTATACTAGAAAGGTTTAGGTAGTTAACTAAAGGTAAACAAATCGTAGAAAGGGATTTTTATAGTTGACACTTTCTTGTTTAAAAAACCTTTAAACAAAAAAAAAACAACCGCCTTCAAAAACTAAAAAAGTGAAAAATAACTTTAGCTTTGGAAGTCGGCGGCTTTGGTTCTGTTTGTTGTTTTGTATTGCCACCGACTTCCAAAGCTAAAGTTATTTTTCACTTTTTTAGTTTTTGAAGGCGGTTGTTTTTTTTTTTTTGTTTTTTAGTATCAACTTCCTGTCATCCAAATCCACGAAGGATTTACTAGTCAAGTTAATTTACTACGTAAATTAACTTGACAACACTAAAAAGTCATAAGAAAGCAGAATACTTATGCGATTTCGTTTACTTGGAGGACGAATTTTCGAATACTAGGTACTGAATATATCTGTGTTACCCTTTGTAAACAATGCTTAGATATGCTATAGCAACAATCGCGGTTAATCTGCTGTTATTTATTGAAGAGTTCCCTCGATTTCTACAAGATCCCATCATCAGATATTGAAATGGTGACAATGGGACCACACGGAAAGCACCAGCTTTCAAATAAAGAATCATGACGCCTCCGAACGTACAAACGCAGAGCAAGCAATTGTCGCCGGTTGAAACTAGCCATCCTTCTAGTTTTTTTTATTTCTATTAAAAAGGATAACGCGACTACCACCCAATACAAACCTGTAGAAATGAACCAACGATAATATCGGCGCGGTGGACAAACGATCGCCGTCACGTCATCTTAAACTCGGCCCGAAATAATCTCGTTCTCGTTGACGTCCCGGTGACGGCGGCGGTGGACAAACGGCCTAAGAGTTTGGATCACGTCACCAAATCATACACATACATAGCAAAACTCTTTGTTTATATCTTGTTATTTTTCATAATTTTGTTATGACATTTATTGCAACATTTATATTAATGAGGACTTTTTATAATTTTAATTTTTATTATGAATTACATGTATTATTAAGATCTTCGTTTTTTACCAAACTCTTAAGCGCTTTGCAGAAGTCGGGGCGGGTCGGGGCAGGCCTTTTGACCGCAAAGCAAAACCGCGTCTGACCTTCGATGCCCGTGGCTGCCCTTACCGTGAATTTACCTCACAGATATGCTGCGCGGCTGCGCTGCCCGCGCCATCGCCAGTGCCCGCCGGACACCGTCGTTTGCAAAGCGCCTTACGTGACAATCAAGAAGCTTACAATAGGCTTTTTGGTTGCAATAATAGTTAGGTTGTATTAGCAAGATAAATTTTACGAGAAGAGATTCACATGTATGTTCACCACGATCATTATGATCCGTGTCGTAGTGAGACTAGTGTGTGTATGTGTGTATCACTAATATATGACGATTCTCTTGTCATTGAAAATACCATAGATGGTAGCCAAAGTTTGCAGAATTAGATCCGATGCCTGGTCTATTCATAGACAAACAACAAAACATGTTTACTTGTCATTCTTGTCAAATTGAATTTAATTGCTAGATAAAACATAATTTTAGTAAAATTTGATTTCTTTAGGAAATTTTCAACAATATTTGATAAGAAATAAAAGTAACTGTTCAATTGGTAGTTTAATTAAGGGTATTATGAAAATGGCAGGACTGGAGTCAATGGTAGTTGAAGAGGTTAAGCCCGCAGAGAAACCGGTCGATAGGGAGAAGGTAAGAAAATAAATATCCTTATCATTATTAGTATATTGACCAACAAATTTAATTTTTTAAACCATGTCTCTGTTCATGAATTTTATTTTTTCTGATTGGCATTGTTGTTTTAGTACTGTTACGGTTTTAATGTTCAATTATTGTTTCTATAAAATTAACGTGTTCCGTTTCAGACCTGTCCATTATTACTGCGTGTGTTTTGTTCAACTGGACGTCACAATTCTCCTGGTGACTATGCGAGAGGAAATGTTCCTCAAAACGAACTTCAAATCTACACATGGATGGACGCTACGCTTCGTGAACTTACTGGTTTAGTGAAGGAGGTTAATCCAGAGACAAGACGTAAGGGCACATATTTTGACTTTGCAATAGTGTACCCAGATATGAGATCACCAACATATCGCATGAGAGAGATTGGGGTCACTTGTTCGGGACAGAGAGGTGGAGACGATAATAAAACACTAGGTCAGGTCAAGTTTCAGATTGGCAACTATTTGGATATCTCTATAACACCACCCAATAGAATGCCTCCACCAATGAGACGTGCCCAGCCTTACATGAATAATCGTCCCTATTAAATGTACCTGTGTTATTTGTAAGTTAATTTAGTAAGTTTAAATAAATAAAACTTATTTTACAATTCCTACTTTGTTTGTGTATTTATAGTCTAGCTATTCAAAATCAACATCAAAATCAAGAGTATCATATTACCCATTACTGGGTTGTGGAGGTCTGATAGGCAGTCGCTCCATGTAAAATACTGATATTCAGCTGCATCCGGTTCGACTGGAAGCCGACCCCAACATAGTTGGGAAAAGGCTAGGCAGATGTGATGTGATGTATTCAAAATCAACATCTCTTAATACAGTTGAAATATTAAAGTATGGCATTATAATGCCATATCGTACATTCCTTGATTCCGTAATTTTGACAAATAACTATCAATTATATTTAATTGTAGTACAGAGAACCCAATTTTTTACTCATACCACATTCATTTTATTTGTTTGATAGTGAAAACTATAAAAATCCTATTTATAGTTTGGAGGTCAAAGAGAGCAATCGGACATGAAAATCAACTGATTTATACTGGCCATAAATTTAATGGTCTATTGTATTACAAATGTAATTTAAATTGTTTTAACACTTCTGAATGTAAGCATGAGCGAGCGGTGTGCTTAGTACCTAATAATAAAAAATGGTAGTGAGAAAAAATTCTTTACAAAGTATGTAATTGATGAATGTTTTGGAATAAAAACGAAGTTTTACAAAATTATTCACATTTATTTCCATCTCTCATTTGTGTACTATCAAGGCACACATAAAACCACTTGAAGTCGACCAAATGTTATGTCGGTGATAACACTTACATGACGAGACAACGAAAATGTCCTTATATTTAGATTTTTCCTATAATAAATATAATTAAAATGTAAACTTAAATCCTAATGATTTACGGGTGATCTGAATGGCCTCTTAGATTTTTTGCCCATCGCGGCGAGATCAATCGTAATTCCATTAGGTAAAACAGCCTTATTTCCCTGATAGTCTACGAAACCTTTCTCGTCTTGCTCTTCCTTGTTTTTATCGCAACGAATACCAGTTTCGTAATTGTATTCACGTTTCAATCCATCAGGGTCAACGTACCCGTATTTGCCTCGAGTGATGCAGTCAACACCGATGGTCTCTTCCTTGAACGATCCGTCGTCATTTTCGAAACCCCACGTGATGCTGCCGTCTTCGTTTTCATCTGTAAACTTGCGAATGATCTGAGCTACTGGTTTTTTCTCCCTCTGGTGCGACTGCGTATATTTTTGTTGAGGAGCTTTAGCGGGTGCCCGATTAATAGGTTCCTGTGGTCGTGAATACTGTCTAACAGGTTGAATGGGTGCCTCGTCATCTTCAATGAATGGCTTTGGCTCGGGTCTGAACACAGGCCTCTGAGGTCTGCTCGAAAGAGGCTGTAGCCTCACTGGTTGTGGCTTGTTGAGTGGCTCGTTTCTGACTGGGTTGAAAGCTTGCGGGGCCAGCAGCGGTCGGTATTGTGTAGGCTTGATAGGTTCAAGTGGCAGTCTAATTGTTGACGGAGTAGATTGTGGGTATGGGGATTGATTGTAAACAATTGGAGGTTTCGGTTGTGAGGTGGTCGTTATGTCGTAGTAATCGTTTTGAGGTTCGGGGGTGGAAAATATACTGGGAGAGAAAGCTGTTGGCGTGTTGATGTCCAAATCATCTTCTGGTTCTTCAGTGACTGGTTTCGCAGGCTCGTCGAGTGATTGAAGGCTAGGCCGCGGTGAAGCGTCTACTGACTTAAAAGACGGTCTTGCTAATCCCGGCCGCCTGATTCTGGCTGGCCCTTGCCCTCCTGCAACCGGAGCAGCTTGCAGACGCCCTTGTCTAAAGCCTCCTTGTCTGTGACCTCCTACGGGGATCGCGCCCGGTATTTGTAGCCGGGGCGGAGCCGGAGAGTCATTATATTGAGCATAAGCTGTGATTACGCACAGCGTACATATCTGGAATAAAAGAGAAGAAAACATTGTAATTTGGTTTTTGCATAAACGGATTCTGTTTTATAGATAATGAGATGAAACTAATATTTTGATTTGTGCTTTGATGTAAGGTTGATAATTGGTAATTATCACCCTAACCCATAAAGGCTCCGCCTTTGCTTGCCTGTGCATAAACTCTACTAGTCAAAACCTTAAATCTATCTAAACTAATATCATAAGGAGATAAAATTGATTGTTTATTTGTAAGAGGTAAGTAATCTCTGGAAGCAGGCATTGATAGGATAGAAAATTCAATTGCCCCAAATCAAAAGCTAACATAAATCAAAAGCTGACAATTCCTGAGGCATCTTTTACGACTATTTATTCTCCAGATCGATTCCGGTCACGGCGTTTAATCTTAATGCATACTAGGTAGTCAAGTACGCAGAAGATCTAATAGTGCACAATCGTGTGCGCAAACACAGGTGCACTCCCTCTTTCCTAACTCTTACAGTCCTATGGGACGGCAATCCGGCTCAACCGGGGAGAGATCACGCGCAGGATCAACGGCTTTACGTGCTTTCCGAGGCACGGGGGTGTCAAATCACCAAATTCCAAACTCCGGGCTGTTACTGAGAAATTCCTAATGGAAAAACCTAATAACACATTTTGGCCGACCTGGGAATCGAACTCAGGACCCCACGCTCAACAATCGTGCTTGGCACCACGAGACCACAGGGCAGTTTACGACTAAGTAGGCAATGAGGGACTGCCTTGTGTGGTGTTAACCTATTATTTACCGGGACATTAAGATTACTTATACTAACTTGATTAAGCTCAATTTTGTTAAAGGAATGTATAACGCAACCAGTAAACTGGCACACTTTCCAGCGACGTGGACCTTGTTCGTGAGTAGGTACCTAATACGGCTTATAACACTTGACTGTATTAATCCAACCCAACTATTGTAGATATTATCGCAAGCCTCATTCTTATTCTAGCGTTTCATTTTTTTTTATCATAAATGTTACAAAACTCTTTGAGTTTCTAAGTTGGCTTTTGGTAGGAACATGATTTTTATTGCACTTACCTAAGGCCTACTATATTATCATAAATGAGGCAGGGTTAATAAATGGATGATTGCTACTGGTTCCCGTTTAAATGGGCAGAGATAGAGAAATATTGATTTATCTTACTCATTTTTATCTCGTTTTTGTATTTCTGGATTATTTAGGACGGTGTGGGCAGAACCTTGTAGGTAATACATTTTTACGCTATATAACCTATAGCTATATATAACGTTGAGATTTAGACATTTAAAGCTCGTAAGTCGGTTATTTTCGTTCTGATGTAACTTAATGGAAATTATTGCAACTTAATCAATTTCCTGCGAATTTTAACGTTTGCCTATGTAATTCTACGAAGTAGGTAGGTAGGTAATGTAGTTATTAGGGTATGTACCAATACTTAATTGATGCTAATGTTCTGCTGATTAACGTGGAGGTATCTAGTCAGTGGGCACAGCTGCATAGGTTATATATGTCTTGTTTACAAGGACAGCATAGGCATGAGTATATTATGTAGATCTTTACTGAACGTGGCAGGCACCGATGTTGGTGTAAAATAGGTTTAAAACTTGGCATCCTACCCATGCTAGGGAATATGCATGAGTATTTTTATTTAAAAAAAAATCTCATTCATGTAACAAACAGTTTAGTAAAACTATTTTTCGAATAATAATGAAATTAAAAAAATATAGGCCATCGAAGATTTATTTCTGTCTCTTTCTAGCAAAACGAAATTTAACACGGAGTTTATATGACCGTAGTATTATGTGGCGCCACAGTCCATGTCTCATCTCTCTGTCGAATCGGTGACGAGTTACGGTAATAGTTTTAATGCTTATATTCCTTGGCCATTTTTAATTTTATTTTCACTTTTTGTCATTATTTGTACTATGGTATTTTGCGATTAAAAAAATCCATGCATATTATGGATGAATGCATTATGCACGATTACGTATTGACGACATGGTTGTCGCTGTGACGGAGCGACTGCCAGCTTCACATCTGGATATCATATAAGCCTTGTTCTTGTCCAACAACTTCACAAATCGATTTATTTTATAAATGAGGTTATGGTTTTTATTTATTTGTCAATCATCTACAATCATATCGTTATTGAGAAATTGTAGGCTGTAAGGTAGTTCGCTTATTGAGACAGTGACTTGTTGAGTTGTGAACATTGTCGCAACATGCAAATGGCACCTACTCACTCTACTTTCGATCAATGTACGTTTTGCAATAGGTATAAAACTTATTTTTATAAACTCTCGACAAGATTTGTGATTTCACTTTTCTTTGTTGTACAAGGGCAAGTTTCATTAGGACCCCTAATAAAATTATTATAGCGCGATTCATATAAAAGTAGTCTAGTCAATTTTGTAGATGGGATAAGGGCATTACTATATTATCTGAGCTTGTGGTTATTAAGTTTCCCATGGACGAGATTTTTGATACCTTTTTTTTTATTGAACATAATAATGATATTATTATTTACAAGTTTTGTAACTATTTAATTCTGGATTATAGCAGTAAAGCAGCGGATGGATGCGGGCTGCCCAGGACCGGGATGGTTGGCGCTCTATGGGGGAGGCCTACGTAGCGCAGTGGACGACTATGGTCTAATATGATGATGAAAGCAGTAAAAATAATGAGTATATATTATTTGGTGAAAAGTGTGATTATTCCAAAATAACTTCCCGAATTTATTCCATCCCGCCGCGGAACAGGTGCTATATTTCCCATAGCATCAGTAATGAGGCGACAAATTGCTGAACCATATCTACGACTCTTTCTTTTATGAAATCGCATTGAGTGTGTATTTAGAAAATAAGGAAATTCTCGATTGTTCGTCACGGTCGCGAAAGTTGATTGTATCGGATGATCTAGACTGTGTGGATTGTATAGTACATATCTTTAACGAATGATTAAATTTGTTGGTTCAACAAAACACATATTCTACCAGTTACAGTTGGGACTGTTCAAAACTAAGTATTAACATTAAAACATACTGTAAGGTACTGAAAATCTTACTGTATTTAAATATGTTAGGAAATGCCTTCTTGTTTTGTTGGCATTTTATTTTTAACTAGCTGTTCCCCGCGGTTTCACCCTCGCTGCTCAGCACCTGTTGGTCGTAGCGTAATGTTACATAGCCTATAGCCTTCCTCAAGAAATGGACTATCCAACACTAAAAGAATTTTCCAATTCCAACCAGTAGTCCCTGAGATTAGCGCGTTCAAACAAACAAACTCTTTAGCTTTATAATATTAGTATAGATTTTTCGCAATTTCTTGCATTGGCAGTTAAAGGAACCTATTAAATAGCGCCTCGATAGGTAAGTCATCCCTTATGGTATGGATTATCTAAATAGGTACCTACTAATGGTGATCACATGTTAGAAAAAACCTAATCACTTAATAAATTAATATTAGCTTTCATTCTAAATAAGAATGTGTTTTAGTATATATTTTTTTTTTTAAATGGGACAAGCCCGCCACTCTATTTCCAACAAATGCAACCCCTGAAAGCGTTCCGGAGAAACGATTCAACTGTCTTGGATCTCGAAATTAATCAGAAAAGATTATCCAAGGTGAACAAACAACATAATTTCCTCTCTCCAAACAAGCAGGATACATTATATAACGTTAGGTTAATTTATATGTTATTTGTTTTTGTGAGAGTGCGGTTTAGGGCGTGAGTACAGTGATCTGAAAGGAGTAAGGACGCCCGGCGGCGCAGTACGCTTCCGCCAGTCAAGGTGACTGCGTTGGAATGGCGAGCGATATACCAAATACCTAATTATTGTTGCACTATCTTGTCAAATGTCAGATTGCTTCAGACACTCCATATAAAATATTATTACGCTTAATTTATCTATTTCAATACCGATATAATAAAGATGAAGAGTTATTTTGTTTGATAAAAGCGTTAACCTCTGAAACTACGTGTCGGATTTGAATATGATAGCTAGACTTATGGGGAATAGTATAGGCTTTATAACATCACGCTACGGCGCACGGGAGTTGAGCAGTAACCAAATACGTAATTTAATGCAGGTGAAATAAACTACGCGGGCGAAGTCAGGGGCAGAAAGAAGCTAGCAATTTATAACACTTCATTTTGGCAGGTTTGATTTCTCTCTATTTATTTTAAATGTTGAATGCTTTTAAAGTATTATGCACTTTTATACATTCGTTACATCATATAATGATTGAAAACTAATTGACACATAAAACACAGAATTCATAAACATATCAATCAAAATAAACATGTAAAAAAATAATAAAGTAATAATATTTAATTTTAAAGTATTTTGTTAAACAACAATTCGTAAATATCTTAGTTAGATAAAAAGAAACCGCGGCTGCATAATTTATATACACTTAACTATGATACTCCTGCATTCATTACTTGACATTAAGTAACATAATAATATAGAGTGACGAAGGTGCTTCAACGCGTTGATGTCTTTTGTAAGAGCTGTAAGAGACTGATTGAAAAGCACTTAAAACGTTCGGTATTCGACACGTTATTGAATAAGTACGTGTGGAGAATGCCCAATTATCTGCGCATGTGTATGTTTATCATATAACTTGGTGCATCGTAACCGTCATGCATTGCTGGGCGACAATTATATAGCCGCGTAAGCGCTGCCACCTCAATACTTCCAAGACCACGTATTATGTACAGTCAACAAAGCTATTCGGTATACAGGCAGCTTACTTGCGATTACTTTAAAACAATGTTGTGAGTGTCCTGAGCTGTCCATTCTTAAATAACTCTCTTATGTGTGTCAAAAGATAAAAAGTAATTACGACTACAAAAAAATTGGTAGTGTAGTAGAAATATGAATAATTTTGCCTGCATACCAAATAGTTTTGTTGAATGTACTTAGGGAAAAATTGACAAAAAGCAAGGTTGATGATAAGATTTATTCATTTGTTTTTATATGAAGATCTCCTTCAAGTATACACCTACATACATACACTTCACTGCATCAGGTGTTTATGGGAAAAGTTATTAATATAGGTAGGTATTGATTAACTCTTGCGCGCTAACTATATTGTGTAGTTTGTACGAGAAAGCTGTTTAAAACTTGATTGATACCACGTTTCATAGAAAGAAAAATCTTGTATATTATTATGAGAGTTTTCTTATAAGGTTGGGTGCACATGTGTGGATTTTGTGTTGCTATAATATTAAACATAAAAGGAGCAATATATTTTTAGGTCTTCTAATTTTATTACTATTTTTCACTGGCACTCCCGAACTCCTTTCGAGTGTGGGAGGAATTGTAAAACCTGACATTAATGTATTGTTATCACAGTTTAGTCTGGTTATCATTTATCATATGATTTACGAAAAGAATAGGATTGATTTATTAATTATCTACCTGCTCTTCCTCTCACCGAAGAGAAACATAATCCCGGGTCACGCATAATAAGCGGAAACACACGCATATTAAGAATTAGTATATAATTACAAGCACAATTTGTTAACATTTTGTGAACGTTCAAAACAACAGGACGTTAAACTTCATTTGTTATGCATATCCGTGAATTTCGTGTGTCCGTGAAATGGAAACGTGTCTAATTTTAGAAACACATGTTAGTTACTGCCCCCCTAGCCAAGTCACAAACGATAATCGTAAACGCTCGGTAGGTACCAATAGATTTTCAACTTAATACCCAAGAGCCTTAAGTTGAAAATCTATTAAAGATTTCTAAGCGTTAGCGACTGGAACGAAAGAAAACGGTATGCAATCTTCATTAGATCTTCAACTTAACACCAAGCACATAAAGTTAAGATCTATTAAAGCCTACTAAGCGTTTGAGTTTATCGTTTGTGACATGGCTAGGGGGGCTGTTCTCTTAGTATTTCACTCTGTCGACATTTACCTTTTGTATCGAGGTCTTAAACCCTATGCTAATTAACAAGTCATTAGACGACGGCATTAATGGCTGACACTTGTTACACTAGGACAAGGATTACCGGTTCGTGTGAAATGACAAATTCATGGCGATATTTCGGAATTTCGATTTATGACCGACAAAAACTGCGTAACACAGTGCGCCTTGTGAGTTTATACTTAGCTTTTTTGCAGTGAACGGCCACAATTAAATATAACTGTTGAAATAGAACAAGTTATGCGTATCCAAGTCCGTATCTACGTCCAGTGGCCGAGCCTGTTGGTAGTGGGCCAGTGTGGTAACGACACCCGCGAGCCATTTGCCCGTAAGTTGCGTGCTTTACGTAATTCAGCTGTTAACATGACAACGACTAACTTGCCAAATTATGTGTTGGTACCGTCAATTAGTTCCGCCTAGTGAATTATTAAGGGCGGTACGGTACTTATATCGGTATGTTGTAAGGTTACTGGAGCAATAGACACTCGAGTTATGTACTGCAGTAATCTGTCACCTCACGATCGCCTTCAAGGTTGCCGCGAAATCGATACCTCGAATGCCGCCTGTATGATCGACCTGAATTCTATACTGATATTAATTTACTTGTATATTATACACTGAATGCAACCAAGAACTTGTTGCGAACAAACTAGATAATTTAATCATTTGTATATTTTACTTGCGTACTTTCACAATGCTTTGTCCTTACTATATCTAAGAGTATGAGTAGGTTTATTTATAGTGGGTGTACTTTTTGTTAGATTAAATGTAGTCAGTGTATTCAAGGTGAAGATAATTAATCAAAATTGTCGGTTTAAAAAATAAAAATAATCATTGGAATAAAAAAAAAGAAACATTAAATTTAATGTTGTAAATGAAAGTTAATAATAACAAGTAAATGCAATAAACGAAGCTATATATATTTTCACCTTGAAAGAACTCGGAAGCACTATACGACAACAATTAATTTAAATAAAAAAAAAAACTGCTTTCAAAAACTTAAATTTTCAGAAAAAGGGAAATAAATTGATAAACTTGTTGGTATGTAAATGATGTAACTGCCCTTGACAAGGGGACGTCACTGAGACTCACCAGCAAAGCACGCATGATGTCCTGTGTCCTGCGCAGAGTCACGTCACTATCACGCAGCGTACAACCAACAAATAAAGGAAACGCCTCCCGCGCAAGCTATATGAGGTCGCCCACTCTCGCCCTGCGCCCGACGCGACCACCATACCTTATTGCAAGGTGACCAACTGTGAACGTATACCCGGACCACGAAAACCTTATCAAATGCACCACTATACAAATCGGCTGCGCTAGCCGCGAAGATACCGCTAAACGATCTAATTATTGAAAAACCTATTGTCTCAATTATTTGTATTCATGACGCGAATTGTAACATTATTTTTATTTAAATTAATTTATTTTTATCGGGACAGTATAAGGTTCAATTATTTTTCACGCAATACTTTACTAGATCTTACGCCTGCGGCTGTGGATGTATCTGCCCTATAGTTGCGAACCGGATTGGAACTGTGCCACTAATGCTATTGAATGGTTCAAAATGTATGAGGTAAGCATCTATTCACGCCCATAGTGAACCTGCATTATCTAGGAATGCTATTGGATCTTCCTGAGAGCTTAACTTTGAGATTTTGCAATAACTAAAAGGTTATCATAGGTGTTACTTAATTTTAGAAGATGGGTAATAACGTAAGTGTTGTAACAGTTTCTTTCATCGTCTTAATTAGTAAGTAAGGGCACTGCTGTGCCCCCACTAAATAAAAACCACAACTACTTAGTCAACATGTTCTAGATAAAAACACGTATGAACTTCGTCTGTGTGTAGTTCAAGAAGTTGTTGAAGGTTACATTTATTTATATTAGGTGTGCACCGTATCCGCCATGCATTCATACTGTCATCATAATTAACATTATAGTTCACTAGGTACGTAATATTTAAAAAAAAAACTTAATTTACACTTTTGGTGTAGATCAATAGGTTAATAAAGTAAAATAATTAATTCCAAATACGTGTGCCTTTTGCAGATCGCCTCTGCCTTTCTTAATCTTACATTATCGTACATTTTATGAGAAGATTTGGTAACTCTGGGCTTGGTTAGTACTGGCCTGGCCTAGCCTAAATGTCTATCAGCAATCCAATTTATGAATAATAATTACAAAATGCACACATTAAGTTTTGTGGGCCAGTTGCCTAAGTTACATTTGTAATGTGTCTTGCTCGACCTCAAATAGTATAAAGTTCATGTTTAACGAAACTAAAATCATTATATCGAACTATGCATTTTATTTACATAACCTGTAACAATTAGCAAAGTCGGTAACTTATTTGATCCAAAGTTTTTCTGACAATTTAGCAAATGTAGTAATGTTTGAAGTAGGAAATATAGTTCTTAGATTGGTATGCACTGGCAACAAGCCTAAGAATGTTCAGTCTCTGTCCAACTTAAACAGCCCAAGTGAGCTAAGATATCCGATTAGCTTCGTCTCCAGTAGAGCTATTGTACTTTTGGTAATTCAATCTAAATGGTCCCAGCATGTGATAGGTATGCCAGGTGTGGCAATATCATGATTGTTACTTCAATGTTTAGTGGGTAATGACATTGTCATGTTCGTATTGAATGGAATTGCGCAATGTGTACGCTATGTTTAGCTACGTTGAACATAGTAGAGTAGAGCACCTACGTATTTTGATAGGATGCCATGATCCCCATAGGCCTAACTTCGAAAGTCTGAACGTGTATTGCATTCGATCTTAATTCATCCGAGTTTGACCCGAATTGGAAATGTTTAGGGGAACGATCAGTAATTGAATCGTGTAAGGTCAGATGGCTGTAGACTGACAGCTAAGAAGGTTAAGCTGACGATAATGTAGGTACAATAATAGCATAGTAGCATATCTATATAAAATGCATGCATAAAACTATATTTATTAGGTAAGTTTTTTATTGACGGGACTGTACTTTGCCAGTTGTGAGTATCTGTTATTCACTCGAATGTCTCGCTGATGGTGGCGCATGTGATAGATCATTTGGTGGTCTGCAAAATGGTTCAGCTAAACGATACCGATCCGTGCGTCATTTTTGTAAATGTGCACCATCAGTTGGGACTGGTCATCTAATCTTTGTTTTAAAGTTATTTCTATTATTATATTTGTTTTAACCCTTTTAAAGAGCAAGACTTGTAAAATTGTTGTTATGTTGTACCCATACATTTCACATGAATTGTGTAATATTTAAAAAGGGTTTAAAAAGAATGTCCATGTCCATTATTTCTTGCTCGTTCTTCTCTATAGAAACCCACTGTTTGTAATGAGCGACTAACCTCCACCTACTTCTACTTCCTGACCGATTCCCTAATAATTTCAAAGTATCTGTAAATGGTTTATTTGAAACAAGTGATTAGAATTTTAGTCATTTATATTATATTAATCTGAAATATTCCTACTGCCAGCTGAGTGAAGGCAGAAAGAGAAAAGAACGAGCTCTAATGGCCACAATGGCTTATTGTATAGAGGTGATTCCAGACATTTAACTCCAAGTTTCTTTACAATATTTATATTTTATATCTTCTAATTAACTGAAAGTCCTTAACTACTAGACATAGCACAAGCATCACCATGACAATCGCACTCAGAAAAAGAGAATAAAACAGGTGTTCAAGACGGAAAGAAGTACCAACAGATGACGATGGAATCATATTATGTGTTGGTATGTTGCAGGATAATGCATTTGGGGTGTGTTACATCAGTGCTGTGTTTCACTGGCACGTCGCAGTCGAGTCACGCACTGGCAGGAAAGTGTATCGGCAGCATCACAACACGAGCAAGTGAGAGTTACTGTGGCCATAATAGTTCATTCCCCGCTGCGCGTCGCTGTACAAATTACGAGCTTGATTAAATTTTCCGATGCTGGAAATGTGCAGAGGAAAGTCCGCGAAGGTGTTATATTAATTGTATCCTGGGTTGTAAATGTGTTTATTAATTTATATTATTACAAGCTTCTGTCTGCGACTTCATCCGCATCTAATTTGATACATTATTCCGCGGGAACCGTTACTTTTTCCCTAACAAAAAGTATCCTATGTGTTATTCCACAGTATAATCTATCTCAGTGCCAAATTTCATCCAGATCCGTTCAGCCGTCTAAGCGTAAAAGAGTAACAAACATCCATCCTCACAAACTTTCGCATATATAATATTAGTAGTATATGGCGATGATGATGAGATTACGTTTTGGAGAATAATGTAGAGCCTTTTTGTAGTTTTAAATTCTCCTTCTATATTACTGGCGTGAAACAATAACAGTACATGCAGATCAATCATCATAATTATGTTATTAAAGCGTCATTCATGATAGTAATAGTAATATCTATACTTACTCCAATTCTCTTCGTTTTGTAGAAGTTATATGTACGAGGCTTAATGTCGGTAATGGGAGTTCACAAGTCCTCATGTAGGAAATGCACTATTTTGGTGAATGGTTTCTTTGAAATGTGCTTTCGTGAATGGGACCGAAATAATTACAGTTGCGGCTGTGTACACATAAACATCCTTTGTTTCTAGCAGCTATTTTGTAATAATGTGTATTAAGTAAATACATTATGTATTAGATAACTGTTGTGTAGTACTTACTATATGTGACAAGCGTACTACAATGCCTGATAGTTTGTGATGGATAGAAAGTGGATCAATCTTTATTCTGTGTGATTGTGTTTCTGAAAACAATTGATTTGAAAGAAGCCGATTAAAATTTTGGTAAAAAGAAACGATATGACTTTATGCTAGGAACTCAATTCATGTGACTTATTTTTCCCGCATGAAATTATAGGTCCGATGATCGGTTTTTGCTTGCTAACTTCGATGTTATAAAATGATCAAGGATTATTGTAGGTGGCTTTATCACACTAATATTAGTTTGCGAGTCTAGATGTTTGTCTCTTCTTCACGCTTAAACGGCTGAACGAATCTGGATGCAATTTGGCACTGAGATCGATTGTAGTGTGGATACACACACATAGGATACTTTTTATCCCGGAAAATGAGCGGTTCCCGTGGGATAATATATCAACTTTGACGCGGTGGAAGTCGCGGGCAGAAGCTAGTTATGTATAAAAATATAAAACAACCTGGTAGGGCATCGCAGGTCATTGTGGTTATCTCTAGGGGAGGCCTATGTCCACCAGTAGTCGTCATTTGGCTGATATAATGATGATAATGATATAGGATAGGAAAAAAAAAACAAGAAAGGCTGTGAAGTTGACTTTGATTATATTTGAATGGGGTTGAAGCTGTTAATCATTTTATCTTTATTTCTAATCGACAAGGATTTTGCTATCATCAGAAGTACCTATTTAAAGAGCTATTAGGAGCAGTTGACTCTTAAAGTAGTCCAAATACCGATAGAACAATGAAGTAGGCCTCGTAGAATACGTCGGCTACCGTGCAACATAAACATTGTGCATGCTTATTACACATTTAAACGCTTGGCATAATTTCACTACTGATTCCCAGTACTAGTGACTGAGTTACCCGACGCAGCGGTATGGGCTAGTCGTCGAACTCCGTTATCCGTCCTGCATCGCCTTTTTCAATGGCTTTCTGATTCGACACGTATTCTATTTGCCGCCACAATAGGACCTGCTACGGGTCATATTCATATCGGCTATATACTATGCATCTGGGTTAGTGTAAAACAGGTGAATGACCAGAGAAATTAACTGTGACCTGTTGATACTCTGCTGTGAAGGATAAACTATGGTTAGCAATAACAATTTTCTGAAACGATCGGTCGTTTGGCAATATAGTTATCTTTCGCCTTGAGAGTTCAACGAAATCAATAGTTTACCATTGAAGAGTTTAGAGCAATAAGTAAGATAAGATCTGAGTGACTCAATGTGTACATCCAATCAACTTTACTATATGGAGAGCTATGCATATCTTAGTTGTCTACGAAAGCTTTTGTCAGTTGTAATATTGAATAGCACCGTGAAAGAAAGAGAGATGTCACTCATAATTAAAGCGTTAAACTATGTTTTAAAAGTCAACATGTGTCTAAAGAACGCCTATCGTACAGGCGGGTCACGTCTGCCATGACGCCTGAGCAGGCTTGTCACCGTTACCGACATTTTGTAATGGCGCGGGCGACCGACCAAGGGACCGCCACGGCCCTAGACGCAGGAGTCAATGTCCCGACGACCACAATGCACTCGCAGGGCACTCGTCAATTTGTGTGCGACCACATGAAGCCTCGCGGTCACCGCAACTCGAAGAGGCAATTCTTCAGTATTGCGGTCGCGACGCTCTTCTGGCATACTTACAAGCCTAATGTAACGTACACTCAGATAGTTCAAATCGTGTGCATCGCATCGATTAGCTTCAATGATTGGGACGAATAAACAGACAAATATTAAAAATTATAAGTTTATTTTCGAATTATTACAGATGGATGTAATTTATTATTAATTAATAATTTATGTATTTAAATGATTCAGTATTTAATAAAGAGGTCGTATTCGAAACAATTGAGTGTACAACTAACAATTTTAGTGTAGAAAAGCATTAAATCTCATTGGGTTCAGCCATTTTTTGATTCACATAATTTACTAAAAGTCTACTTCCATTACATAGACGATAATTAAAAAAAAGGTATTACAATAATCAATCATACTGTAATTATAAAGAGCGGCCCCGCAAGCGGTGCTGACAGACGTTGGTGCCGGTTTACACAGCGGTGGCAGTGATTTTAATGTATGTTCCTAGAATGTACGAGCGAGAAAAACTTTTGAATATTTACACACCAATAAGAGTCTCGCAAAACCAGGCAGTATTTAAACATTTCACCAGGGAAATTAAAAAGAAAAAGTAATAATAACAATAGTCAAAAACGTGTCCTATTTAAGACAGAATGAACTTTTTTCTATTGCATTTCTGTGACATTAAGTAATATACATTCTGTTTCACGTTCGTTACTTAAAATTATTTTGAATACGACCCAGAGACAAAAATATAATATTAATTAAATGTTTTACATTGATTACCAAATAAGTACATAAGCCAAATTTGAGTGAAAACGTTAATTATATCTATTGATGGTAACATTATGTTAGGTGATATGAAACTATCGACTATATACTAAAGTAGGTCCTTAGGTTACTAAAATTAATTAACTTTAAGACAATAAATAAACTAATTGGTAAGAAATACAGGTACATACTTCCCTAACTATAATTTTAGAACTGTACAATTAGTAAAAAAGTAGCATAATGTAAAATAAGTAGATACCTATAAATTAATAATACGTCACAATGTTTTTCAATCGTGTCTCAAAGTTAAGTCTGAAAACGGATAATGAATAAGATTAAGTAAGTTTACACTGTCTCTTCAATTACTGAAGACCATTGAATCATTGGAACCTGTTTACATAACAATGGCGCGCTAATTAGCGCCTTATTGCTTATGAACAAGTTTGAAAATGAAGTAACAAGGTGTATTCTTACTATAAATTACATTAGTTACATATCAAAAGGTTGCGACTTACTTACAATCAAATATAATATGAATAAATTGTATACAGGCATACCGTTAACTTAATTTGTAAGTTTACGAAAATTAACCGTTGGCTTTTTAACATTTTCATCGCAACATGCATATAAATGATGGTTACAGTAATGGCTTCGTGCGGTCATTGCATATTGTTAAATACTTATTGTATTATAATATTATAATATCAGTACCTAATGTAGGCAATGTTACGAGTACTTTTTTAAACAGAATACCAAACTAGTAACACTGCAATATTTTGATTGTGGTGTTACTAGCTTTTTATTCCAGAAATTTTCTCGTATCGTTTAGTTGTATGGTGAGTGTATTAATTGTATTATATCGGATGTAAAAAGTCACTTAACGAAGCCTCTAAAGATGCATGTTCTCCCATCATAATGATATATTTTTTACCGAACCTCCTGGATACGGAAACATTGCAAGCTAAAATTCAACGACTTTTTCTTTACGAAAACAAGTTTTAAGGTTTACAACCAATCTTTAACAGAGTACAACCGCAATGTTTTGCGTGCAGGACCTCACAAATAAAAGTTGATTCCAGTAATAATGTTTGCTCAATGTTAGCTACTTAGTTTGATGAGCAGCACCTGTAGCCATGTAACAAACGATAAACGCAAACGCTAAGTAAGCTTTAATAGATCTTCAACTTTATGTGCTTGGTTTTAAGTTGAAGATCTAGTGAAGATTGCAGAGCGTTTTTGTTCTTTCCAGTCGCTAACGCTTAGAAATCTTTAATAGATTTTTAACTTAAGGCTCTTGGGTATAAAGTTTAAAATCGATTGGTACCTACCGAGCGTTTACGATTATCGTTTGCGACTTGGCTAGAGGGCCTGCTGGTATGCGTTGCTAACAGCTATGCGATGTGACTTTTCACACCCCTTATAATAGTCCTTTGAACAACAGTCCTAAGTCCATCGGCTGGCTGGCTATCCTCAGCTAGCTTCCTACTTATGGTAGCCTAGTACATGTTTTTAGATTTAGAGCATAGTAGTTAATAAATTGTTAGTGTTATGATGTTTCTTCTTCTTGACAAATATTTTATAAGATTATTTAACCTAACCAGTCAGATATCCGGTACGATTTGATTTTAACTACTTACTTTACCAAATTAATTAAACCAATTCACATGTTATGGGTTTGTAACACTACCTATTGCTAACTTCCACGTTTTTTAACGATTACAACATTGAGTAACATTAAAATTGACACACGTATCTACTTAATTGATATTTTAGGGAAGTCATTGAGTAATTAAATCTAATTAGAAACTATCTACTAATAAAATATTGCTCAGAGCCCTACATTTAATTAGTTAAGAATTATTGTTAATTAAATAGACTCTTTACTTAATCTAGTTTCTTAATTAAATTCCCTACAGCTACACAACATTATAATGATACTGCATTGTCTTACAACTTTACTTAATATAATAATACAACCTACTCACAGAAGTGACACCAAAAGGGACACCTGCATGATAATAAAGAATGGGAGGAGCATCGTAACAACGAACACTTTGACCATAGATTCAGTATAATATAATCCCCAAGAGCACACATTCTTCATCGGTTATTAAAAAAATCGCAGTTGCACACATTTTGACCATTTAGGTTTTCCCAGTTTTGTATGGAATAGCTGACTTTTTTTAATAACCAATAAATCATTTCATGTGTTGTCACGATGCGCCTTCCAACCTTTATGTAGTTATTCAAACATTCGTCATAAAATCTACTTAGAACTGTAAATTAAATTCGAAAAAATCTCACTACTCACTGTCTATTTCACTTTGTACAGAGTATGTTATGTATGATCTACACACATTGGGAACTATCATGTTACACTTTGATATGGTGCTAGTGCCCTCTATCGTCAGTGATCGTAAACGTTCCATTGCACGGTGAGTTGCTGTCAAACGCGGGCCTGAAAACAAAACACAGCGTTAGTTCATGTAGATTGATCGTAGGTATAGATGGCGCTAGTTGTAGGTACCAGTAGAAGAATTGCAAGGGTCTTGTTGATTTCAATAACAACACATACGGAAATTGCAGTGACCGCATGGGACACAAGGATTATTCACACCTTGACCTGGTTCTAGCAACAGAGCTTAACGTACTTATTAATACACTAACGCAACAGTTAACTACCTTGTTTTATTTATAGAAAGGACACATTCTCAGTGTTTTCTCAATCGATCTATACTTCCGCGTTACTTTCACATTGTAGCTTGGTATTTATTTTCAAAATTATAAACGTCAGAAGTTATTTAGTTTATCATTAGTTAGCGTCTAACTGCATCCCAGTGCATTAAGAGCTTTTCTTCAACGATGGCTACAAAGATGTTGCAAAACCTTAGAATATCTTTGCAATCAAATTGATAATTAGTTTTTTCATATCTTTTTAAAGAATTGGGCACAGTAGGTAATGTATTATTTATTACTAAATAAAACTTTATATTATAACTGGTCCGTTTTTTGTTTATAAAGACATGAGGTACATAGTCTTGCCATTTACAAGTTTATGGTTTACTAATATCTCTAATAGATGTTCTCTTGTCTGCTTGGAGATCTTTTCAGATATGTACAGGTAGTTAAAGAATTCTAGTAGTACTATTTATGCTTCACATCACAATTAAATCTGCCGCATTATAAAATGATTGAAAAGGTATGTAAAAGAAATCTTAATTCGATGTATTTACTCAACACAGCTTCCAGTTTTCCTCGATTCCACTATACAACCTATAAATCATTAAACGTGCGTACGATTTATAAGTTGCTAAAATTCCTGCATTGCTAATCTATGAAAATCTCCCGCAGTGACTTTAGGCTTAAGAAAGGCTGGTTTGTATGGTCTCGTCTTCATTTTTAAAGTTTATGAGATTGTAGGGGGTAATCTCTGGATCAACTGAACCAATTTTGAAAATTCTTTTACCATAGAAAGCCACGTTATTTGTGAGTGTCATAGGCTATATAACATCACGCTATGATGCACGGGAGCGGAACAGTAACCAAAGAAGTAACGTAACGAGTTCGCGGGTAATTTGCTAGTAAGTGATGTCTGAAATGATATAATTCCCACAAAACTTACTTTTTCTTATCAGTCACAGGTTGTTCCTCAGGGTGAGTGACGTCAGACAGCAGCAGAACTATCCCTCCGCCGATAGCCGCCAGCGCCGCAATCGTCACCATCGGCAAGTGCTCATTTATCATCGTCTGAAAAGACAAAAATAAAAGGTGATGTTGAATCATCTGAACTTTCCAATAACATAACAGGATTCAGGAAGTCGTTTCTGTACTTGTAAGTTTACCTGCGTATCATAATAACTTGTAATTGCATTTTTTAACATTCCTATAAGATTATCAGCCTCGGACAAAGGATGTCTGCTCGAAATGGCGGAACATAAATCAGGAAGTGTCTGTGTACTTCTGTTATTTATTTTAATAAATTAACTACAGCACTTATACCATTGTAATTAATGTTTTTTTTTCTTACCAGTCTCCATAAGTACGGAATGCATATAAGCGCTAGTCCGGCTGCTATCTGGCTTGCACCCACACCGAGGTTCCGAACCACGGTAGGGTACAGTTCGACGGTGAAAATCGGCATCATCATATTTGTGGAGCCGATAGCAAACTTCCCGATCATCAGGCAAGCGATCATGATCCAATCATCATCGAACGCTATCGATAGCAACTCGCTCGCAATACAAGCGAGCCCACACACTAACATACTGATGAAAATAGGAATCCGTCTTCCAGCTTTCAAGAGGATCGGGATGCTGATTGCTATCGCCGGAACCTCCACGACGGCTAGGATTATAGAGGTCACGTGTAGATTGCCCAAGTTGAAGTTGCCAATATTCAGTAGTAGTCCGTAATACGCAATGGTCATGCAGAACCACGATAAGAAGAGACATATGGTCCTCTTTCGTAGTGCTCCGCGGAACAGCATCATGACGCTGGGTAACTCTGTAGTCTCTTGTGTTTTGTGCAACATTAGCAGTTTGTCGATATCTGATGGCATTTCGCGCTTGTTGATCTTGGCAGCTTTCTCTAAAATTTCCTTGGCTTCCTGAGTCTTTCCCATACTGAGCAGCCACCTCGGCGATTCTGGTAAAACGAACCTGTAAATAATATTGGTTTATATACTTGTGAACCTTGATGCCAAAGTAATGTTTTACCGTGTCTATAAAATTTAATATGTTGCATTTATATAACTCGCTTTTCGCGTCTGTATGTACAGTATTAGATCGCACCCGTGCGAAGCAGGGGCTTGCCGCTAGTTTAAGAATAATAATCTCGAATTTAATATTTAACAACAGCTCCTGCTCATTTCTTTGTTGTATGTTCCAGAATAAACTTATTGGCAAACAACAAGGTTTTATCGGTAGTAACTACAGCAATAATTTAATTTAATAGGAGCATTCGAATTGTGTTTAAAATTAATAGTTACCTCACTGAAATAAATACTTTAGGTAAAACCACAAATGTAAACAACACAAAACACCATCACGCCTGTATTTTCCGAAGGGTTAGGCAGAGGTGTACCTATGTACACCCAAAGTTCGCCTGTATGTTTAGGTCCCATGTAGCGAGCCTTTTGCCACTAACCGGACCCAATATCACTTTTTCTGAGAATCGAGCCCGAGACCTCAGGCGTGTAAATGTAAACAAGTAATAAATAAATGCTTACCATAACGCAAGCAGCAGGCATCCGGGGACAGACAGGCTCAGTTGCAGGTCCCTCCAGTTGGGCATTAGCAGAGACAAGAGCGTCACTATGAGGTACGCTAGGGGCAACCAGAAGAAGTTGCACACTCCCGCGATTGTCACCCACTTCCCTCCCACCAGCTCCACAGACAGGACAAAGGCGGCGTATACCACGGAGACAGATACGAATCCCATGACCAGCCTCACTACGAGGTATTGTACGAAGGAACGGACCAATAGGGACAGGATAGCCAGCGAGCTCTGCGCCACCATCATGCTCATCAAGATGCGTTTGCGGCCGAATCTGGAATGTAGGAAATGCAATGAGCTTTTGCGTAATTTTGTGTAAATTATTTAATCTTTTTATATCATACGAATAATAATATCTTAATGCACTTTCCTTGTAAGTAGGTACAATATCGTAACTATGAAATCATACATTGAAAATGCCTAGTCTATCATTCTATCCTCTATACTGAATATTATAAAGAGGAAAGGTTTGTATGTATGTAACGAATAAACTCAAAACTACTGGACCGATTTCAAAAATTCTTTCGTCATTAGTATGCTTCATTATCCCTGATTAACATAGGCTATATAGCGTCTACGACCCACGGGAGCGGAGCAGTAACCAAAGACGTAACTTTACGCGGCTGGAATGGAATAAGCCACCCGAACGAAGTAATGGAATAAAGTGAAGAAGTATATGGTAATGATGGATAATGTCTTGCTGAAACATAGAGAACTCACCTGTCAGATATCCAGCCGCCGACCACTCCTCCAACACCAACGCCAACCAAGAACATAACTTCGGCCAAACTCGTGAGATAAGCTTTATCGCACACCAAGTTCCATTCGGAAATGATCGTGTTCCCAACTTCTGACCTGTCATAGTCCCATTCAGTGCATCTTTGGAAGGCGTCTATGAGGGGAGCGGTGTGGTTCAGAATGCTTTCCACCGTCACCCCCGCACTTAATGTCCGTACAGAGCAACTGTCTATTGGCTGACTATAGTTTATCCACTCCGATATTGGTAAGCTTGATAAATTTTCCGGCTTTCGACACCAGAAATTTGTTGCCTTGGCCTGAAAAAGAAGTTAAAACTAATTATATGAAGCAATAATATGCTAAGTGCTAGCTTGTTATTTTGCTATTTATTTATCTATTAGGATCTGTATGTATGTATTCTTCAGACCGATTCCGGCCACGACGACTAATCTTAATGCAGACTAGCCAAGTACGCAGGAGATATTATAGTGCACAACTGTATGCGCAAACACAGGTGCACTCCCTCTTCCCTAACTCTCATACTCCGATGGGACGAAAATCTAACACGACCTGAGAGAAGTCAGGCACAGGACCAAAGGCTTTATGTGCTTTTCGAGGCACTCTAATTAGTTACCAGTACCTATAACAAAATACATTATTTCCTAAAATAAGGCAATTTAAAAATAAAATAACTTTAATAAATTAAGGTTATTACAAAGTTATCTAAAGTATAATGTTCAGACGTTAATTATAACGAAGGTACCTAATATTTTAAAAATATCTGTTTATTTATATTGAATTATATTATCCTGTCAAGCAGGAGTTGATGGAGATGCGGAGGATTTTTTTTGATGCCATTTAGTTTTAGTTTCTTTATTTTATTGTTGTCTTATGTTGTCAGACGAGAATATTTTCTTGCTTTATGATTTTATTTTTAATTTGTTTTTTAACTTTCTATATTTAGTGCCACACACCTGTACCTACTACAGCCAGTCTGACGTTAAGCTAAAGCACCTGTTACGAGTATACATATCTAAAGAAAAATTCTGTTGTGCGCATCCCAGGTTAGTACATTGCACATACACTACATTTAGGTTTTTAGGTCCTAGTTAATGGGGGGCGGGCCTATTGCCATTAACCGGGCACAAATGCTAACTCCAAGCTGCTACTAAGAATTTCATAGAAAAACCCAATAACACTTTGCTCGACCTGGGAACCCAAGACCTCTAGCGTAGCAGTCGCACTTACGACAACTAGGCTTACGAAGCAGTTTGTATTTAGTGCAGCTAAAATTTAATAAAACCCTAATAATAAGTTCACTTACAGTAAATGTAGGCAGGTAGATGTGGAATGTGCATGGCAAAGAAAACAGCGACAGCAAGAACGTCATCAGTAGTTGCCAGCGGCCATACTTCCCGATGACAGTGGACACCACGTCAGGTCCATCGTCTTCCACGGGCGACACCGCCCGACTCTTCTCCTTAATGGTCCCTTGGCTTGGGATTACTGGAAACAAAAAAATAAATAGTACATGAAAAATAATTGTAAGGATGAAAAACACGCTACACTTTAAAATTAGTTCACTGTGCGATTCTTTTATGATACAACGTTACTTTATCAAAAAAATTACGTACATTATTGTATTTCAACACCTTAATTAATTAATTGTCCCTTTTTTTTTTTATAGACGGGAAATCATCAAATAACTTCCCCGGGGGCGCGGTATCTCTTTCGAACAACCCGCAGAATTAATTGTCCCTATCCTACAAATATTATTCATGATTCTTGATTTCCGTTGTGTTTATTACTTGGAAGGGTTACTCTACTATTACTCGCTTAACAATAAAATTTCTGTTGTGTCTCCAAAACAGAAGTTTCAAACTAAATCAGCTTGCCTAACGAACGAGGGCCATTTTGAAATGAATTTGTTAAATGTTGTATTTTAAAGTCATAAATGCAAATAATTTTAGTAAAAAGACAATTATATTTTTATAATATTCAAATTAATTGCATGATTGTTGAAAGAGACTTCTCCGCATCTTCTCAACTTTAACGAACAATAGAGCTAGTTATTTAATAATCCCTGAAATCATTTTGCGTGTAGGTAAATATATGTGGTATTATTACTTATAGAAGGAAAAATCATATTTAACACGAATATGTAGGTAATACGAGCATCTAATTCTTCGACTGTACGGTCAATATACAGGATTAATTACTTCTTAGTACCTACCTTTATAGAGTATCTTTGTTACACGAACTAATAATAGTTCTCAGAGTAAATTAATACCGACTGCTCAAATCTAGCGGATTAGGTTTCGTATCACTATCTTGGGATTTATATTTTTTGTAGCGCCGCCATCAGAACATACTTCAAAGTAGTGTCCGACCGAAAGTTCGGTTTCGGTTTCGGTTTCGGTCGAGTTTCGGCAAAAATAGCGGGTTTCGGTTTAGTTTCGGTTTCGGCGTCAGACCTGCCGAAACTACGACCGAAACCGAAACTGTATTCGGGAGTTCTCGCGCTTTGCTCGGTCATATTCGGCGCGTTGAATTCCATATAAGCAACGACGCGATTTTGCCGCGTCCACGTGCCTAATCTAGTCGTGACAGGCTTGTGTTTGCAGTTCGTTTTGTTTGTTGTAAGTTTTGTGTGATTTAATTTGAATTCGATATTTTTTATCACGTGATTCATGACTCTTATGCTATATAAGAGTAGGTAGACAAGCGAGGGTTCCGTTCGTTTGCCCACCGAGGGTTCCGTACAAATTTGTAGGTACTGTACATATTTAAAATAGTTCAGGAATCAAACCTCGCAGATTTTTTTTGGAACTTTTTTTTTCATTCTTCATCGTAAATCGAAAACTATACAAGATAAAAAAATAAATTGTTTAAGCTTCTATCAATGACGCCCTTTTATACGATACCGCCCAAGTCACGGTTAAGTCACTTAACAATTTTCGACTCCGTTCCTTATATGAAGGCCCTGTTTTTTATGATTTAATTACAAATGTACAGTTTTCAGACTTTTCCCTGTAAATCTAGTTTATGACGATATTACTTGCCAAATTTAAAAGTTATTACCCTATTAATTTTGATTCCCTTGATACTATAGAGTTATACTTTTTTTTTGGCGGCATAAACAGCCGTCTCTAATGAACTCACAGGTTTGATTTTGTCACAGCTTCAAGGGACTGTAGACCTAAGACCTATATGGTTTTATTTTCAACTCGATACCTCCACGCGTTTCCGAGATAAAGGGTCGTGACGCAGACAGACAGACGGACGAACAACAAAGTGATCCTATAAGAGTTCAGTGATTTCCTTTTGAGGTACGGAACATAACAAAATAATTCAATATAAAAGACTAATACATAGATCATAGTAGAATCAAGATTAACATAGGGATCTGTATATTTTTTGGTTAATTTAACTCACTCGCTACTGCTATACCTAAAAAAACATTGGTTAGGTACTTGGTACTTACTGTAGTGCATTAGTGGTAATAATATGAACGATTCAGAGTTTTAAAGTTAATTTTAACAATTATCACAAAGGTATCTAAGTGGCAAGTACAGTTAAATACTTACCTAATTATTATTTTTTTGTAACTTAAATAGGTACCTACCTAGGTATCCTTATTATAAAATTATTATTTAATTTCTGTTTTTCGATTTTAAACCTTACTAATTACCTACCCCCAAACTAAAATCGAATGCAACATTAACATGATCTTTGTAAGAAAGTTTCGGTTTCGGTTTCGGTTTCGGCCGAAACTGAGACCGTTGCCGAAATTCGTTTTCGGTTTCGGTTTCGGTCGTAAAAACCAGTTTCGGTCGGACACTACTTCAAAGATATAGGTAATTTTATATCGAACACATATGGCCAGGTATGTCTGTAATTAATATAAACTCATGTACCTACTCTTGAGAGAAACTACTTCCGACGAGTCAAGGCTGTATTGCAGCAATGAATGATCGTTGAAAATCCGATATTAGTAGCCTCCTACCAGTGGTAACGCGGTAATTATTAATTTAGATTAGTATTTAATTACAGATCATAAAACTTAATCTGATTGATATTTGAAATACCATCAAGTTTATAAAACTGTAGTTGAAACTAAAGCAACTAATTGTTTAAGTTTGTTGCTTTAGTTTCAGATCTGAAACTTCTTGCTACACAATCCTGAAAGGTGGAAATTCTTTAAACGTAGAAGAAAACGAATTGCATTCGAGTGTATGTATAATTTGACTTGTAAAGCTCAATTCATTAGTGCTCGTCTCGAGTCGCGTGCGCCGGTTTGTCATTCCACGTGCTTTTCTCGCGAGCATTTCACGCGCGCTTCACAATTAACGGACACATGCGCCCGCGCCGGCGCCTTGACAATGATCTTCACATCATTGCAACTATAACGAATGACCCACTGCTACAGAACCGATGTTAATTTTAGCATCATTAATAATAAACTCATTCATGACATTCGTAATAATAGAATTTTAATGAATATGTTAGTGTTGATAACTTTATATGTCAATTCATTAGTATTGCGGTGCATTGTTAATAGTGCCGATGCCGTGTAATTTATTCAATTACTTAACATGCTAAACTGGTACATTCGATAGAGCTAGTTCTTATAAACGAGTTTTGCCCATTTCTTAGGAACATACTTGAATAAGAACGTTTTCAGTCGCTTTGTTAGAAATATTCGACGAGGCAATGATCCTAAAGATTCAGCTGGCGTTCAAGGTCCGTTCTTAACCCGTAGCGGGTTATTGTTCAAAGGCTGATAGGATACATCAATTTCAGTGTTATTTATCTGACGTAACGTATGATTGCGTGTGTAGTTTTACAACATAAACTGGAGAGGCGTCATCCGTTTAAACATTATTCTTCATCTCGCGGACAGCGGACTGCATTCGGGGCCAAGGCCGGAGGGCATATCGATTACGTTTATCGCGATTTGCATGGCTGACTTAGCACAACAAATGAATTGCTTTACATGCAACAGTTACAAATGTATGGACTTCTAAACTCCAGCGGTGCTGGCCTCGTTGTACTGCGTGCGAACCATGTACTCATTCAATAAATCTTATTTGGAGCCGTCACGAAAGCTACTGAAAATATTCTATTAGGTGCTTGCGTCTGAAACATTTCAGCCTCCATTTTTTGACGATTATTTTAAGTGTTATGTTTAATTGGAGGTTAATAGCAGAATAAAATTAAGGTAATAGGAAGTTAGTCAGGATTTCGTGACAAAAAAGTGTTTAAAATTAATCGTTATATTTTTTTTTCTGTATTTTAAAATAGTTTATTATGAAGGTTTGACTTATTAGTATTTATGACATTTGGACACACAAAATATCTGGTAAAATTTAAACAGTTCTGCCAGATCTATTGGGCCATATTTGATAACATGTGGTTGATAGTCTCCTCATGTTCCATATATGTTGCCCTCTGTGCCCCAAAACACACACCCAAAGTGTTGCCCCCAACGATGACGCGGTAACGAAGAAGTTTTCATCATCATCATCATCATATCAGCCGCAGGACGTCCACTGCTGGACATAGGCCTCCCCCATAGATTTCCAAAAAGACCGGTTGGAAGCGGCCTGCATCCAGCGTCTTCCTGCGGTCTTAATCAGGTCGTCCGTCCACCTTGTGGGTGGACGTCCTACGCTGCGCTGAAGAAGTTTTGGGCCACCTTAATCTAAAAGACTGTCGTGCCAGCGACACAAAGAAGAAGAAGCCTCCTTTCTGAGCTGGACAGAAATTAAGTATTGTCATAATTACAGGAGTTAGATGCTTAGAATGGAGGTTATAGACCAAGAATTGAAATAAGTATTTAGTATAAGTACTTAGTACATTATCATAACTCTTTTGGTCACATGAGTCTCATCTCTAAAAAAGTACTTAGTACAATTGGTAATATGTTTTGTACATAATAGTAAATTACCAGGAGCTTGTGTTATGTGATAGATGGCCGTTGATTAATCTCTTGACATAAATGTTTTGCTCTACGGCTCAATTTACCGTCTAGCGTTTGTCTGTACGTCTGTCATGGCTATAACGGATCTTCGTGTGCGCGTAATCAATTCATGGATCATCTAATCATTTCAGTTTATTTAAATTCTAACTGAAGGCGAAGTAACATAGATTTGTACCTGGTTTATTATATCATGGTTTATATATTTGCATTGGTACAATTTATTTTTTTATTAATAATGATTTGTGCTAGCCTTCTGTTTATTTTTGTATTATCAAGACACGCCCCCTGTTACGATCCTTATATACCCCTTGCGCCTTCTCCACTTTCATACATCTGGCCACACAAGCACGCCAGTTACGAGTACTGCACAACCGACCTTTCTGTAATTTCTGCCAAGTTCCATGGGAAAAAGGCGTGAGTTCATGAATGTATTAAAACACGATGAAACGGCTGACTCAATAACGTGTATATGTAACAGTCACACCACCTATATTTTAGAAAAATGTGGCTTATTCCTGAGCCAAGAAAAAAACTATATAAATAGCTGTTGATATTAAAGCTTAAATAAAAACTCTAGTCAGAGATCATCCCTCTGCTGCAAGTATGTACACATATGGAAAGTATACGCTAAGAGACGTGTTAGGTCTAGGCAGACAACTATCTACTTAGATGACCATGATCGTAGATAATAGCTTGCTAGAATAGGTGTAATAACAACCTATTATTGTCCCACTGCAGGGCAAAGGCCCACAGTAAAGGCGCGAGCATTTGATCACCATGCTTGTTTAAGGCGTATTGGCGATTTCAGACTTATATTCATTATAAGTTCAGGTTTTCTCACGATGTTTTCTTTCACCGATGTCAGAGATGTCCAAGATAAACTAATAAAGTTCATATGAATTGAAAAAGATTCATTGGTATGAATACTTGCCCGGTATCGAACCCCACTGGGCCCTCATGACATTGATGTTGAATAGGTGTAATACTACTTCACCAAAACAACACATTAAAAACACATGCATTTATTATTATTATCAGTTTTATTCTAGTACGTCCATTGACAATGACCTGCTTTCTAAGCATTATGTTTTTCTCAGACACTGTTGCAATATTACTCAATTGCAAATTGTTACCACTAATCCGGTGATTAACATTTGCTACGGTGACCTGAACGGTGGTCTACGAACTTTTCAATCAATGTGTTTATAAAAAAGTAATAAAAAAAACTAATTAATTTAATCACCCCGGTGATGGGCCTGTTTCCTGGTGTGGTTTAAAAAAAATATTGTAATCTGTGTCGGTTCCACTCTATTCGTCACCTCAGTAGTGACCATCTTAACCCAACTAGTGACCTGTTAAATTAAATTTACTGCAGTACGTAGATGATTTCATGTGTAACGTAATAGTTCAGTTCGTCATACTGCAATTTACATTATACTTGAAGGATTAAGAGGGAGCGCAACCTATGTTTGCGCTCATGCTTGGGAAATATAATATTTCCTGCGCACTTGGTTAGTCATACTTGAGATTTGCTGGAGTGATCGATTTTTTAAAGGTTTTATTAGTTATTTTATGACATTTAATCACGGAATCACAGATATGGAACTTTGTTTATGTTGTTAATTAAACTTTTACTGAAAAAAATATATCTCAAAATTTTTTGTAAAGCGATAGTACAGTAGGTACCTAACCTAGTTGTTGTACTCTGTAGTACCTACATATCAATTGGTGTACACGCTCATGCATGACGGGACCGGTAAAGTATAAAGTGTTTTTGTCAACAGACTTGCGTTTAACATACTATCATTGTGATTAGCTTGGAGAGGATAACATATAAACCTATTAGTCATATATCTATCACAAAAAACTTGAACTTTCGCCTCAAACCGTTTTTATCACGAGCGAAAAGAAAAACATCATCATCTGTTAACAGCTACACCGCGGAAATCTGGTTTCCCCAACAGTGGCTGTAAGGTCAGGTGGCAAACTGTACATTGTCAGAAAACTCGCGTGATTAGGCTAAAGACTAACTACCGTACTTGGAACCGAATGTGTGGCTAAACTGTTTGAAATGGCTCAATCTTTTTTAAACGATTTTTTGCCATTTATTTTATTCTTTCTGTCGTCAAACATCAAGCGTGATTTATGTATAGCAGCGGTGAAGGGTTAATGTTTCCTTAAAGAGAAAAAAAATGTGTAAAAAAACAATGATGCCGTAAATACCGTTTCCAAAACGTTTTGTGTAGAATTTTCGCGAAATGTAGGTAACTAATGTGTGGTAAAAAATACGGTATTCAAAAGCTATGTACTCCAGTACATTTGCAAAGAGTTATGTGGTGCTAATAATTCGCATAATTTCGAGTTGGATAGCGGCGATGTGGCGACACGCCCGCGTCTGCATTGGGGGACCTCTCCGGAAGTGAACGTACTCAATGAAACTGATTCGACGATCCCGCTGCCACTCGGTCACTGTTCTGGTTACTCACTTAATATAATATACTAGCGTTACGCATTATTCCCCAAATTCTGAATGACTGTTTACTACTGCGCAGATGTTAGGGGATACGCGTCAAACTATGTGTTTTAAAAATTATGTACACGGACCAATGAAAACCAAAACCATTTGGCAATTTATTTTGATTGACAAACTAATAATTAATTGAACCAATTATTGTCAACACAACAAGCTTCAAGATCCAGTTTCATATTCAAGATTGCATATTGCATTAATATTACGTATTATAATTACTTATTCATTATTTTCTGATCCACTTATTATTATTATCGAAACATTAATATTAATTAACTTCACAGATATCAGTAGCTTCTGATTGATCGTGGTCATCTCTATTTATTGAATTGTTTGTTCAACTTCCTGGTTACGAGCTACGCACATAGAGTCGAAAATCGAATGACTTACAAATGTGAGGTATGTACTGTAGTAAATAGAACTAGTAGCAATTTTTTATTAGGAAAAAATATGGTAGTTTCTGTTATAAGGAAAGTCTAGAGCGCGTTGAATCGATTGGCCGTGTACAAAGATCTGGCAATGGGCGTGCCCTTAACCGATAATTCGCGACGTGAACTTTTCGACCCTCCGGTCGGCTAACATTGAACTAATCAGTGATTGAACTGTCAGTGCTGATCCACACGATGACTACAACCGGGCTCCCTTCTGACTACTGCAGTATCATAACGTTGTTTTGACAAAATTGATTGTTAAAAGAAGTGGATAATCTGACTGTGTATTCCAGGCACGAATTTTACCTAGCTCATGAGTCATTTATTCAGAGAAGTTCTCTTTTGTTACGGTAGTCATCAAATATGACTGTGACAAAGTTAACGAAGGATTCCCGAAAGCACTAATATACAATTTCACATGTGTTCAGACCACCGGGCATATCCATAGATTTCAATAACAACAGTACGGTCGAAGTATCTTGGCGATACAGCGATACTGAAGTTAGTGGATTAGCTGCGCAGTAGACAATGTTGTTCCTAATCCAATGATTCCTCATCTATTGCGCAGTCAAATGGCTAACATCAGGATAGCCAAGATATGTCGGCCGCACTGCAAATTTAAGTATAGGTACACCATTTACGAGGTAGTTATAATAAAAAATCCATGTTTGAGAGGTTTAGTTTGATGTACTGAATCCAAAGTATGAGTAAGTGTCTCAATGCCCCTTCCTCCGCGTTTGTGGCTAAAACCACATTGAGTTGAACTTGGGGTCATATATCTATAACAATATTATAAACAAGAAATACTTGTATGTATGTATGTTACGAATAATCGCAAAAACTACTGAACCAATTTGAAAAATTCTTTCACCATTAGAATGCTACTTTTTCCCTGATTAACATAGGCTAAATCACATCACGCTACAACCCACGGGAGCGGAGCACTATCCAAAGACGTAACTTACCGCGGGTAAAAGAAACCACGCGAACGAAATCGCGGATAGTTCGCTCGTAATTTTATAAATTCAGTTTTTAAATTATTTTGGTAATTCCTGTAATTGTTATGTTAAAAGTACATCATTAAAAATTCTACACGTTTTACACATTATAACTAACACGTTGTGAGAAAATGGAAGCAACAATGATAAACCTGATCAGTTACACTTTACGCACGCGTTTGAATAAACCTAGAGGTCGTTGACCCACCTGATAATAGGCAATTCATAGTGAACAGGCTTCTTCTGTAAGCTCACTCCATCGTAGACTTTGTCTATGTTACCTTTGACTAAGACTAGAGGCAAGAGCTCGAGATCTCGAATAAAAAAATAAAAATTCGTCATTTACAATGAAGCCCGTTTATTTTAGCGATTTATCCGCGATCCGCGGACTTTTGATTTTTTCATCTGGTAACCCTATACCAGATGAAAAAATCAAAAGTCCGGAGATTTGGCCTGATTTTCATTAAAAAATCCTGAGATCCTTTACATTATCAAAATTTTCTCTCGAATTTACTTAACAATTTAATAAAGTCGTAATACTATAGTTTTTATACATTGTGAATCTTACTTAAAAATGTATCATCACATATTAAGTATGATAAAACTGATTATACCTACTTGGATAAATAAGTACTGATTTTAATTGTGCAATTATTACCAAAGGAAGATTATTTTTAGTTTGATTAACTTTTTTACCGGCGGAACTGTGGGTGTACTTAAATTGGTGCACCTCTGCCTAACCCTTCGGAGAATACAGGCGTGATTGTGTGTTAAATTTTTTAACAAAGTGATCTTTAAAATGTAAGCTGTATTTTATTGAAAATTCAAAAAATCCTGAGATTTCATGAGATTTGCAAAATCCAGCCGCAATCCTGAGAAGAGTCCAAAAATCCTGAAATCTCAGGACAAATCCTGAGATATGGTAACCCTATCCGCGATTACGTCCGCGTGTCTTATTTGACCCACGTTGAGTTACGTCTATGGTTACTGCACCAATTCCATAGGTTATAGCGTGATGTTATATAGCCTATGCTACTCAGTGACAATGTAGCTTCCTAAAGGAAAAAGATTTTTTTAAATCGGTCCAGTAGTTTTAAAATTAATTCGTTACAAACAAAAATACAAATATGTCCTCTTTAAAATATTAGTGTAGACGAATGAATTTATGAAAATTGCACGAAGACAAAAAATACACTGAAACAAAGTAGTAACTCGTAATATGTATTAAGTTGTTGACACAGAATGCTTAACAGCTGTTAGGTACGTGTATAAGACCTACTTAAACCTTATTGTTGTTATGGGTATGTAATTTTCCTTTGTGACGAAAATTGCGCAAATATTCACATGATTATATGAGAAATAACATAACATTTGATTGTGTTTCAGTCTATTGAAACCAAAAGTAACCACCATATAGTAGACTTTAAAGATAGAGAGAGAACTTCTGGTGCTTCTATGCTGTTTAAGGAATAAATATGGGCAGTGACTATAGTTGACTAAAACTTCACCTAAATAGAAACGAAATGGTACAATGTTTTTTAGGATTTTAGGCTATAGCGAAAAAAAAATTTTATCCTAATTTTATTTAAATTTAAAATTACTATGTTGTGTTCTAAAATTGGGCTTTAAAAATCTCAAATGCTGAACGACTTTTGTGCCACCATAAAAAAGCATATATACGGTCGAATTGAGAAACCTCCTCCTTTTTGAACCCGGTTAAAAATCATAAATAAAACTGAATGAGTAGGTTTTTATTTTTATATGAAAACTCAATGTCAAGTTTACACATATTTTAATGGAATAACACTTGCAAATATATATTTAAACAGAAGGTTGTATGTTTACTTGTTACATGGTATTGAAAATGTGAAAAAAGCAAATTATGTGCGCACAGCAAAATCTGTAACTTCCACAATAGAGTCGACACGACTGTGGAACGAGCTGACAGATAATTTTCTTTACATAGTATAAAACAAAGTCGCTCCCGCTATATGTAAGCTTAGATCTTTAAAAAGATGCCACGGATTGATACGTATCGACATTATGCAATAGATAGAGTGATTCAAGACGAAGGTTTATAAGTATAGACATCACGCTACGACCAACGGGAGCGGAGCAATAACCAAAGACGTAACTGAACGCGGATGACACCGCGGGGTATACAGCTAGTAATATAATCTAATGATAAAATAAGCAATAAAATACTTAAGGACAGGAATAACCAGTAGCTATTTTATGATAAGTTTATATATTTTTGTTACCTGAAGTAAATTATGTATTATTTTTATGGCTTGTAAAAATATAAGTACAAAGACCTAATAAAAAAAGACAATAGTTAATAGCCATCGCGAAAATGGTAATTTTCTACTTCACATTTATAAAACTGGATTTTGTAAATTACAAATTATACGATTACTATGTTTCTATTTTAATTGTAAAGTAGCAGTTCCTGCTATTTAAAACATTGTTTTTTAACACTTTCTGTCAGTTTTATCTTCTGTCCCACTAACTGAAGGTTTTGGATTCAAATGTATTATATTATTGTCCCACTACAGGGCAAAGGCCTCTTCTCATACAGAGAAGGCACGAGTATTTATCACCCGCTTGCGTAAGGCAGATTGGCGATTTCAGTCTTAGGTAGGTATATTGATTATAAATTCATGTTTTCTCACGATGTTTTCCATCACCGATGTCAGAGATGTCCAAGATAAACTTAGAAAGTACTTATACGTCTTGTAGTGTAATGGCGGAGAGATGTCAGTTTTGGCCTTTTACGAACAATTTGTTTTACGAGACGAATTGAGACAATCTAATTCGATTAGTTATATCACATAAACTTCCGTCCTTCTATTTAGTGTCGAGGGTCCGTGACGAAATGACCTTACAAAGTATTCTGTCACACTTGTCTTTCAAATTATTACCCATCCGACAGTTTCCAACGACTGATTGCGATTACCGGGAAATTAATTCCCGAGTTTAAAATCCAAGATTTTTTTCGCGTTGAATGATATTATTAATCATTATAATCTTACAACTCCTACCAGTTGACCTTATGTTACGAGAACATAAACAAGCATTTATTAATAGAAAGATCTTGTGACCTATTGTTATTATTAAAACGTACTTACCTAGGTGTTCTTGTGACATATAAATTAATTAAAAACACATTACATAATGATGTAAACATTGGACTTGTGCTCTTGTTGCATCTAAATCATCTTATTTTCAGAAACGTAAATTGCATTGTTATTTGCGTTCTACGCCTTTGTGCTTTACAGTTTATGTTCCGGAAAAATATCGCCACGTGTCATCTCAGACATTGAAGATAAGCATCATCTTGAGTGCACTTAAGATCAAAAGTATAAGTTTCTGACACGCCCGTGCACTTAACTAAGCCGATATTCGAAGAAAACTATCACGGAGTCAAAAATAAACAAGTGATTCGGAAGGGAAATCAAGTCTTATTCTCGGGGAAGTGATTTTTGGTCATGACATTTCTCAAGGCATGGCCAAGGCCCAAGGGTCGGATAACCGCGCCTAGACTACAGTTCACTTCCTATTAAATAATCGAATGTTAAGTAATTGACTCCTTCTGCGGCTTCTGAATGTTGATCAAAGGACGACAAGTGCATAATTGGCACTAACCTAGACACAAAACAGATAATGACCTCAAAATATACCAAAAAAATATTATAATCAGTATTAAGAAGTTGTGCGTGGGTTTCTAAATTATTATGACATGTGTGTATTTCTATTTATATATTAATATTACAAAATACAAATTAATCTTTTTTTCTAAACATAGTCGAGGTTAATAGAGTAAAACAACAATCAATTAGGAATATAACAATTATGTCATAAAACAGGTGTTGAGGTCAAAGATTGACCTCGTATTTAGGACCCAAAATAGAATGCTTAAAAATCTTAAAAACTGATATTAATTACAAGGATAGTATCCGATTTAGAAATATATAGCTAAAAAAGGTTATTTCTTTAAACAAGGTATCACATTGTTTCAATGATATTGAACTTATCCGCTTCCGGATACAAATTGGTCGCCTATTTTTTTCAGATGAAAATTTTTGAAAGCGTGATTTATACGTACTTTGGATGATACGATAGTGCGCGTCACTAACGTCAGGGCAAAACGTAAAACGTGTGCCATAAACACAAGTCTCTCTGCCTGAGGCCTCTCTGCATATTTGAGCAGTCTTTGAAAGAGTAGGTAGAGCGACCCTTTTATTTATTCACACACCTCTCCGGGGACAGTGGGAATGTCTAAACAAGCTACTAGATAAAAAGAATATGAAATTTTAACTAGTTGTCTTTGATTACATTGCTTTTTTATTCAAGTCAGTGTTTGTGTCTGTTTTTGGAATTTTGATGTTTGTTTTATGCATGAAGTTAATGTAATAGAGGACTTTTTGGAATGTTTTATACTACTATACCTACTATATGTTTAGAAGCATAAATATGGTATTTCTAATTTCTTTCTATCAGTTTTTGGATAAAATAAGTACCAATAAATAGACCTATATTAAATAAACAAACCTTTTATTTTTAATTATTAATCTTATCTTAATGATGTCAAAGCTCATAGACGAGTGTGCATAAATAATTAATTAGATAAGCCATAGAAACGTCATTATTTGTTTGATAGATCCGCTTGTTATCTTCATTCATAAATCAATGCAATTTAAATGCGATCTTATTAAAATTTACATATAGGTATTTTCATGCGATTTTTAGCTTCTTTTATATCTGTTATTCTTATTTTTAGACAGTTTTCTAACCCGTTTGACTTTTTTAAAGATACTAAAAAAAAATAGAGTGTGAAGAAACAGATTTGTAAATCCTCTCACTTTATTGATACATATCGACATTATTCATTATTAATTTGTTATTATTATTACCTATGTACCTAATCGACAGGTAAGCCTAAAAAATTATAGCCTGTAATAATATTTTATTCGAGTGTACGTAAATAGTACGTAATTTATTTTTAATTCGATCAGATATCCAATAACTTCCTTCAACATGTTTTGATTTTATAACATCAATAAATTAATAGCACCCTATTATTAATTTATTGACGTTGGATTGCTATTTGAGAAGGTTGAATAGCTGTCAGATAAAATTATATGAAAAACATATTAACAATAAATTAATAAGAATATTTAAAAATAACTAAATGTCGATGTAACAAATAAAAAAATAAATTTAGCAGATATATATATATTTATGTTAATATCAGCAACATTTAAAACTAGTAATAAACGTTATTCTATAGTGTACCTGAATGAATAAATTACCTACCTATCGTATAAAACTTAATTAATTTTACGAAGATTATTATAATTTTTGTTAATAGATTATTTAAAGAAGGTGATGATTTTGTAGTGCACTTTAAGCGATCTGGTAGATAAAGTCATTAAAACATTTCATTATGAATAAAGCTAGTCAAGAAATATGTATTTACCTATAGACAATATAATTAATTTTCTTTATGAACATTACAGACGAGCAACTGCATAGGCTTGTCTACTCGGTACATTATACAATATGGGTTTAAAATTGCAATACAATATATCTACCAGACCAGTAGGGGTTGAACGTGGCCGCGTACTAGGCCAAGTACTATAAAATAAAGTAAATAAAAATAAAAAGGATTTCTCTAAAACCTGTTTGAAACGAAGAAGAAGTTAGAAATATATATGCCAAAGAACATAATCTATCTGCTAGTAATTGCGTGATGTTTCAGCATATTTTGTTACGTTTTCATTATACTTAAGTATAGATATTTATTTAATATTTCGTGGATCCAATAATTGAAATACATGTGAGTTCCACTGATCTACATTGAGCCCGCGTGTTAGATTTCGGCTCGCTTCCCTCTTACATAGATGAGGCCTGCGCCTGTACATGGTATATACCAGTTTTGTTTGAATTGTTGACTATGAATGTACTTGTTGAATACTTAAGGAAGGGAGCTGAAAATCCACTTTCTTTATAATAAAAACTAATGAACTGCCCGCAACTTCGTACGCGTTGTTTATTTCACCTACTTTACGTTACGTCTTTATATAGTTACTGCTCCGCTCTTGTGAGTTGTAGCGTGATGATATTTAGCTTTTGTTATTCAGATATAATGTAGCTATCGATTGGGGAAAAATGGTTAAAATCGGTCCAGTAGTTTTGGAGCCTATTTGATACAAACAAATAAACAAAATAAATCTTTCCTCTTTTTAATATTATTATAAGTATAGAAGATACACTATGTTTTGATTACCGATAGCACGAATCAATTTAACTATTGATTTAACTAGTTCAATACTTGTGTGTACGATAATGAAGAAAGTTATTATTTTAATCGGTTATCGAGATCTTATTTACAAACAAATGTTTGCAAGGTAATTTATTGTTTATTGCTGTTTTTGTTAAGAGGTGAATGAATTCGTATCTTATTATATCTGTTAATGGTCTTCAGGTAAAGCTTTTAATTTTGTGTTTACATTTTCACACAGACATTTATATCCATGTGACAAAAATTATAAACGGAAAATATATTTTTGGCATTACTATTTTTTAGACATTAAAGTATTTTTAGCTAAATAGCAGGTATAATGGCAGGCAGGTACTTGACCTAACACAAATGCCTAAATGTAAATAATTGAAGGTTCCTGTTTAAACTTTGCTGTATGTACGTACCTAACGCTAGAGATCTACGAGAATTAACATTTAGATAATACAACGTCGATGAAGACGATATAACGAATAAATAGCATTGGTGCTTATTTAAAATAATAACTGTGACTACTTTAAAATAAGACAACAAACAAACATTAATAATTTTAAAAAAGTAACTAAAACTATATGGCATGACTATTACTTAAATTCAGTCTAGTATATAGCCCCAATTCAATTTAAAAAACACGACCTAACCAAAGCATGCACAAAAAAGAAGACTCAACATTCTAAATATTTCAATATGAAACAAGGACACCAAAAGCATGTACAGTCAGCAAAAGAGATAAGTAACCAGAGTCGCCTAATAAATACAAAGTTTTTCAAAAACGCATAGAAGCTTTTTAATGAATTTTATTTTTATTAATAGAAAATAAACAGTTATTAACAAATTTAAATTTCATTCAAAAACGACCGCCAGTTTGAAAGAAAACCTTAACTATATTAGAAGGTCTGGTTACTTATCTCTTTTGTTGGCCGTACCTACCTTTATAATAGAGGTAGGTATAATTTAGCCAAAGTAGTCGGATAGTGTACCTATTATTATGCGAAGTTGCATCAACAGTATCCAAGTGAAGGGCGACACCTAGAAATTGCAGGTTGCACTGCGTGACAGGTGAACGGATCTTACGGCAATGACGGTAAAAACGCACATGTAGACAATGCCTAATAAGTATAAATATCGTAATCGTCATAATGGTGTAAAGTTCACATGTAACACTTGTGTTAGCCGCCTACAAGTGTAAAAATGATTTATTTTTATAGAAGTAGACACGTTTTCTTATTTTACTTATCTATTACAATTAGACGGTATTTAAAATATGAGAGATGTTAGCAACTTCTGTTATAAATATGCATACCACCTACAAAGAATCATCATCATCATCTGAAAAAAATATTACATTTTTTTTTTAAATTTTCATTACTTTAGCTGTCAATGTGCTTGAGTTTGCGAAAACTCGAGATAAAGATAAGATAAGATAAAAAAGATAAAAATAAAGGTCATTTTATTTGTCAAAACATGTGTAGGTTATAATAATACATGCAAAAATGGATGTATAGATGGTGCATTACATAACGATTGTTTTACCACGACTGGTGTACAAATATTAATTATTACATGCAATGAATCTAAATAGTAAATGTCATGAAATAATAAAGTCAAAAACAATTTATAAATTAAGGCAGTTAATTATAGAATAACACATAATAATAATTATATTATTATGTGTTACAATTTAAATGTCATCCTTCATATTCAGTTAAATCCATTTGTCACTTAGGAAATCTTGCACATGATAATAGCATTTTTTAATCAGAATTGTCTTTAGGGTACTTTTAAAGCTATTGGCGTTCAATTTTTTTATCGAGTTCGGTATGTGGTTATAAATTAGTGGAGCTCTGCATACTACACTTTTCTGTAACAGTGCTGTTTTAGCAGGCTGGGTACAAAGTCTACTATTGTCACGGCGCTGACTGTGTGAGGGTACGTGAGTAAAATAACCCAGGTTCCTAAAAAAAAAAAAAAAATATACCATCACGCCTGTATTCCCCGAAGGGTTAGGCAGAGGTGTACCAATGTACACCCACAGTTCGCCGGTATATTTAGGCCCCATGTAATAGGGGGCGAGCCTATTGCCATTAACCGGGCACAAATCCAAACTCCGAGCTGCTACTGAGAATTTCATAGAAAAACCCAATAACACTTTTTGCTCGACCTGGGAATCGAACCCGGGACCCCTTGCACAGCAGTCGCACTTGCGACCACGAGACCAACGGGGCAGTTCAGGTTCTTATGAACGAATAAAGCTGTTTCGAGTATATACAGTGATGGTAGTGTAAGGATTTTATGTTCAATAAATAGTGGTTGAACATAAAATCCTTACACTACCATCACTGTAGGTATATAGCGCTGCCTTCCATTATAATTTTTATTTAAATGGTGTTTAGCATTGGCGACAATTCTTTTTTAATTAATTGTACGCAAAACATTTACTTTAGTTAGCGCTAGTATCAAAAGCGATTACATTAGAGGTCGTCTCAGAATTAGTTTCATTCTTAAGCAAAATTTAAAATGCATTCTAAACACAACACGTATGAACACGCAGGCTACTAATTTGATTAAAAAACATGTCTTGCCTAAATTAATAAATTTTAATCTATTTTATTCATTATTTTATTTAACTGCCTCGTTGGCCTATTGCTCCTGAGCGCGACTGCTACGCTAGAGGTCCTGGGTTCGATTCCCGGGTCGAGCAAAAAGTGTTATTGGGTTTTTCTATGAAATACTCAGTAGCAACTCGGAGTTTGGATTTGTGCCCGGTTAATGGCAATAGGCTCGCCCCCTATTACATGGGACCTAAATATATCGGCGAACTGTGGGTGTACATTGGTACACCTCTGCCTAATCCTTCAGGGAATATAGGCGTGATGGTATATATATTTATAAATTACGTTGAATAAAAAAAAAACTCATTTGCAAAATGCGAAAGTTTTGATGGATAGACGTTTGTTACTCAATCACTCCAGAACGACGGAACGGATCTAGATGCATAGAGATAGTTAGGGAGTAAATAGGTTTTTGGTCCCGGAAAAATGTACGGTTCCCGTAAGTACAATATTAACGCGGAGGTAATCGCTGTCGGAAACTAGTACTTAATACATAGATGTATGTACACTACAGTTCTATTCTTCTTCTTCTTCTTTATCGTGTGGGCAGTAAGGTCTAACAACCCCACACACCCTAGTGTCAGAGTTTCTAAACCGCCGCAAGGGCCTCTGACATGGTTACCGATGTCAGTGATGTCCAAGATAAACTTATATAGTGCTATTGATTCATATTACTTATTGGATGAATACAAATGATAACCCACTGACGCACATTAGAAGTTGATACAGAAGTTTCAGTCATTATTCCGTTGACTTATTGTACCTATAGCAAAAAAAAAATGGAACAAAACAATATTATTGCCAAACAACAATACTGACATGTTTACACCAGCAGTATTGTGTTCTATGGATGGTCAGTAAAAACTAAATGTCTATGTACTTAGTTATATTTCTATTTATATATTATGTAAATCATGATCAAGGGCACACACTAAGTTCAATACCGAGGTGCCGCAGAATCATATTTATGTTTAAGAAAAAAAATAGGACTCCCGTTATTTGCTTATAACTTTGCACTAGGTTTGCTTATTTTACATTTTTATCAATTCAAGTCTAAGTTTAGTGCTTTAAAGAATATTATTTTAAAAGTAATTACCTAGCAGGATCCAAGGTTTATTAACATTAACGATAATCATGACATATTTAGAAAAACTTGTTTCGGATTTTAATAGAACACGCTTTATCACTTGTTTATAACTATGTAGAGGGAAAATAAAAAAAGAGATAAGAAATTACGGTCGGCAACGAAATTCAATGAACACTTAAAACTTTTTAAATGAAAACTAGTGAGCACAAGTTCAACCTTTTTACCGCCATTGTAACAAATACGTGACAAGCAAGTGCGTGCTCTGTACGCCAACGACACCAATATGTGACAAAAATGCGGTGCAATACGTTTTATTATTATTATATTTGATGACAAAAAAGGAGAAATTAAAACATTAAAAAGGAGTGTTCTCCCACGCCAAAGTGTTTTAAAGAGGAGTGCCACGCCAAAGTTTTTTATATGTGACCGCTAGTGACGTGACGTAATTATTATGATTGATAATGTCGATAAATCCTTACAAATGTGAAACTAACTTTAAATGTATGTAAATATATTATTTTTGTATCAATTAGTATATGAATAAAGATATAAGATTCATTCAGTCTTATAACGCCACACAAGGAGCTATACAATCAAAAAAAAAATCAGATAGTCAGGTCCAATTTCGAATATCGCTAATCCCATCTCCCGCGCATCCCTATTATTATTATTATTATTTATCTGTCTATTCATTTTTTCAAGATAATTGGTAATTAAAGAAGATTTATTGAACAGAACAATAATTTATAATGTTTATTAGTACATTTATTTTACTTTGTTGGTTATTGTATTGTCTATCTATAAGAATATTGTTTATTTTACGAACTAATCAAAATAACAATGGTTAAAAGCTAATTTCAAATGTGTTTTACTTATTACAAAATAATATCATACTACAAAGTACCTATCGATAAGCGTGATGTTGCTAGAACCCTAATTCCTTTATATTTTAATATTTTTTTTTATAATTATCGGATTTTTATGAAACTCCGATTTGGAAATTATTGACAAAAATGATAAAATAATACAGTTTATCGATAAAGTTTTGGAATCCTTATTCTTTTTGTAGGCATTAGCGGTGAAATTGTGATGATGGTGAAAAAAACTCCTAGTTATTATATGTATATGTATACCAAATAGGTATTGAAAAACAGTCCCTAAAATATAAAAGTATTTAACTGACTGGTTAAATTACTTACTTACTAACTTGTCTTGCTGACTGTCCTACTACTTACTAAATCACAAATTTTCCGGAATCATTGAACCCAAAAACTTGAAATTTGGCAAGTAGGCAGTAGGCATGCCTATACGTATATGACCAATATTGTGAGTTACAAGGATAAAAATTAATGATATAATATTAGGAGTTATTCAATTGTTTTCAAGTGTAGTTTTTATCATACACAAATGTATTTTTTTTTTATATACCTTTACGCCTGTATTTCCCAAAGGATTAGGCAGAGGTGTACCAATGTACACCCACAGTTCGCCGGTATGTTTAGGTCCCATGTAATAGGGGCGAGCCTATTGCCATCACCCGGGCACAAATCCTGACGCTGATGAGCTGCTACTGAGAATTTTATTAAAAAACCCGATAGCACGTTGCTGGACCTAGGAATCAAATCCAACACCTCTAGCATAGCAGTCGCGCTTAGAACCGCTCGGCTAGCGAGGCAGTCAAGATCAAGATCAAGATTTCTTTCTTTCCTCATAATGGGTAGGTCACCAAAACGTAACCTTGACATTAAAAAAAAATATCTTCGGAAGTGTGTACGGAAGTGTATTGCTTCCGTAGTAGCAATGTTTACATTCGCGTAGTGTCGATCATGACAGTAATGTCGACCGGTTTTCAGTCACCGGTTGCCATTGACTCCGATTGTCCTCTCGTACTTTATAAATACGTGCTTAGATTTTGGAACTACGGTGTACTTATAGGAAATAGTCGTCTACTGACGCGGAACAACGGCATCTAATAGAATGTTAAATTGTTAATCTCACGTTTGTTTTACTTAAATTGTCAACTGTCTCGTTGGCCTAGTGATCCAAAGTACGATTGCTACGCTAACCCCATATTCCCAGGTCTAGCAAAAAGTGTTGTTAGGTTTTTCTATGAAATTCTCAGTAGCAGCTCGGAGTTAGGATTTGTGCCTAATCGCAATAGGCTCGCCCCTACTACATGGGACCTAAACATACCGCCGAACTGTTGGCGTACATTGGTACTCCTCTGCCTAACCACTAACTTAACTAATACCAGCGTGATGCTATGCATGTTTTTCTTACGGCCTTGCCACACTGGAGCGGACAACTTGCAGCTACAAGTTGTCCGCCCCGGTGTGACTAGGTTATGAGAATCTGAATGTGGTTGTTACCAGGCAAGTGAAAATAATAAATAGGACCTAGTACTAGTACCTAGACACTATTTATTTCATCATATGTATCCATGTTAAAAAAATATCCTAATGTACTTTCGCACTGCGTGTATGTCCAGCGAAGCCTAGGAGTCAAATTACAACGTAAACGTCTATATGTCGTATAGACGTCATATTTTAGCGATCGTGTTGATATCAAGCTCTCATTAAATTATTTTTATATTTCTAGAGTTCAATCTTTTCATCCTGTGTTGTCTGTAATATATACGTACTAAGAAAAAATATTAAACATCACAAAAAGGAAATGAAAAATGATCTATTTACAGAATCATGGTATTGCGCAAAAGGAAAATCTGGCCAAAAGATAAACAAAAAATTACATCACAAGTCAGTAAATAAATCATGTACCTCGTTCTTGACATTATTCCGATTTAATTACATGGGTACAATACCTACATGCGAATCTACAACACTTGGATAACAAACTAGATTTTTTCCGGTACATTTGAAATTAGTTCCTATAACTAATCTTAAACATGTTCGTAATAGTTTTTATAATCCTTTGTAAAGTACCGAAACTAATGGCCAATGGGTGTGTCGTCTTTATTATTTTGAAGAAAAACTGCCCGCTTAATGGTACCTAGACTGATGTAGAACGATGAATAAATTTTGCGTAATTAAAAAAGAATCATTAGAATCAATTACAACACCAAAATCGCGATCTCGGCTCCTGAACCGTAGTCTTGGCGCGATTCCTAGGCCACACAGTGTTATTGGGTTTTCCCATCAGGTAGCAGCCCGAAAACAAAATTCACATCTAAGTATACGAGTATATGTATATATATATATATAAGGAGTATATGTATATAAGAGTATATGTATATAAGGTGCTTGAGGGGAAAATCGCTATTGGCTGTAGCCATGAAATCTGTGTGAATGTTATTTGATCCTATACAAGGATAGCCTCTAAATCTTTGTGAAGGATATGAATGAGGAAATGCTATTAGGAGTTTTTTTCTCTTTATTTTAAAGAGCAAATTGCTGTCTTTAAGTCTCGATTATAGATTAGGTACGGGTAGGTAAATCATTTAAGTTCAGCAGTTTTTGCATGGTGCGGCAATTTGAGCTGCTTTTGAAAAGTTAGTTGCAGTTGTCTGAAGTAGTGTAGTACATTACTAATATAAGATTTCTGTTCTTGAAATTAAATAAATTTTTCCAATGGTTGATTTTACTTACGTGAACAAAGCCTAAGCAGCGGAGCTCGACTAGAAAAATACAATTTACATACTTATTTAAAACGTCATTGTACGATAACATAATAGTTACTACTATGGAACAATATAACAAAAGAAAATGACTTCAGTAATTTTCTCAACGATCGCTACAGACTGTTTGTTTAAAGAACTAGTCAAAACTCAACTAGCAGCTACCCATAATATTTGCATCTAACTGCCATACTCAGAGACGTTTAACGGTTACTTAAGTCGCTCCTTAGTAAAGATTTCCAAGCGAAATCTTTACTAAGGAGCGACTTAAGTAACCGTTAAACGTCTCTGAGTATGGCAGTATGTCTCTTATTTCTTGGGTTTATTAACTTCAAAGTTAGCATGAATACGAACCTAAGTAAATAATCAGGTTTAACGTTATTCTTTTTTTAACTACCCCTCAAAGGGGGCTTAAGGGTTTTTGAGTTTGTAGGGGTTAGTACATACAAAATCTACGGGGGACTAAGTTACGGTCAAAGAATTTGTTTATTTTAAAAGAAATATTTTGGTGAGATTTTCCTAACAAATATTTTCAAAACAATACATATTTTAATTTTTCGCAAAATTTTAAAAGGTCTGAAAATGATCTTAATCTCACTTGTATGGAGCATGTTGTTAGGAATAAAATGTTGAAAAATCCTGATTGTATCCAACAGCAACTGCATCTATCTGAGATTTTTAAAAATGCGACAAAAAACGCTATGCTTACAAAAACTTAAATAACAATAAATAATGAAGACTATATTGAATAACAGACCAACTTTAACTGAACTTTGGGTCATCGCCTGGGTTTTGATTTATTTCTTACCTTGATAAAATCATACCTAATGTATGTATGTATATGAAATGTAATGGGACCATAATGATTGATTTCACCTTCCAGAAATATTTTACACTCATTTCATGGATTTATTTTATTAAAACCCTTCAGGTAGACCTAACACGACTTGTTGCTTATCTACCACACAAAAGAATTGTCGCAATAAGCATTGCCTAAGGTAAACGCATTTAACTGCTAAGCATGGCGACAGGCACCTCTTGTAAAGTGCAATGCCTGTGCGTAATATTACAACACATTTTAGTTCACAATCATTGTATCGCAAAAAATATATGTCTATAAATCAAACTTTTTGCGTATTATTACGAAATAACCAGAACTAAGTTATAATTAAATCTACAAAAAAGGTTTATGATTTATTTTTGAACATGTGTAAGTACAATAAGTAGGCCTGTTACACTAACGAGTATACATTACCTACAATTACACTTAATTAATTTATCTCGAGCATTGTAATAAAGGTATATTTAGCAAAACAGAACAATTAACGTTTTTATTTTTAACAACAATTAAAGTGCTTACATAATTAGTGTAGTTTCCTCCTGCTAAAATATGCAAAGCATCGTCTTAGTAACAAGTACTATGCTTGATAGATATTGGATTTTTTCGTTATTCGACAGGCTGTGTAGCATAAAGTACAGAAAATGCATGATTTCTTTTAAAAAAAGCCCTTTTTCACAGTAACTCATTAAAATTATAATCGTAATCCTAACTAATATTATAACTGCGAAAGTAAGTTTGTTTGTTACCTTTTTACACCTAAACCATTGGCCCAATTATCCTGAAATTTTGCATATACGTTGTCAGGTGCACAGAAACGGACATAGGGTAGCTATCATTCCGAAAAAAAAAGTACTGTCCCCGAGGAAAACAACAATAACGTTCTTATAAATGGCGCAGTGGTTAGAACCATGATCTAATTTTAATTATAACCGACATTTACGTGGGTGGAGGATGTCGCGGGAAAAAGCTAGTATGTTGTACATGGTTTAGACGCTTAGTTTTTCGATATATTTTTTTTTTCAATTTTCACCATTTTATTTATTGAATTTTTCCGAAAGATTTTTGTTTGAAAATATTTAACTTGTATAGTGTACAAAAAATCTCAATGTTTTGACATGTCTTCGTACTTCTCAGTTACGTACTTAAAATTTCAATTAATTTAAATAGCTTGAGATGCAAATTAGAATAGGTACCTAAGCAGTTTTTGGGTATGATGATAATTATAACTAAAACACTGCGCTCGCTTCGAGGAAAAACCCAACAGTGGTACGTGTAAGAAAACGATAACATTTTTTGCACATTACCATTTTGGTTTTCCTTTCATTCTTTATTATGATATAACTACTGAACAACTGAGGGATCCTACCACACATTTATTTTTACAATGTTAGATTTTTTTGTATTATAACAAAAATTCTAAAAAGTGCCTTTTAAAAGTCTCAAGTGTTTATTTACCGGCAGACAGTTTTGTAACGCTGCGAATGGTCGATTATGGAGGTACTAGCATTGTCGGGTTGCAACGATGCATACGAGGCGCTGATTGCACCCGGCGTCGTGATCAACGCACCCGCTCGACCGAATAGATTGCAATACAACGTAGCCCTTTCTCATTTGTATGGACTTTTGTACCTGTGCTAGATCATGCCTTTAGTGGCTATATATTTCCTAAAAGTGGAAATATTTATAACAACCAACATTTTTGTCTATTTGACTAAGGCATGGGTGGCATAATGGATTTGTAAATTACGGTACTTGCCAAAATGACTTTATGTATGTATTTTTTTATTAATGTCAATAGGCTCGCCTCCTTTTAGGTAAATTGGACCATGTCAGCGAACTGTGGGTGTACCTACATAGGTACAACTTTGCCTAACCCTTCGGGGAATACATGCGTTATGGTATGTTAATTTATGAATTTTCCTTTTACAGAAAAGTGCACAAAACAGTATTTCTAAAAAGTTACACTATAGATGGCCTCCATAATCATCATCATCATCTTCCTGCCCTTATCCCAAGTTACTTGGGTTTTCTTCATCCATGCCGTCCTGTCAGATGTATAGATGTATAGATCCGATATATAGAGATGTATAGGCCTCCATTATTACTATTTTAATAAGTTTTCGAACAACCAAAATTAGTAAACAGGTTGGTCTTTTTGGTCAGGCTTCTATTTATAACTAAGAATGTTGTTGTCTAGATACATCTGGGAGGTAGCATGGACAAAAAATAATGACGTTCGTAGCATAATAGGAATTGTTTAATATTTAAAATATGTGTTTTGATTTGATTGGATATAATAATTAGATACGATATTGATTAATACCTAATTCTGCATTTGTACAAAAATAAATATAAGCACTCCGAGGTTGATATTCAAATCGTAGGAATTAATAGATATAATGATGACAGCATCTGCCTATCGTACTAATTGCTTAGGAAATACCTAAAAACTATTTTTAGTAAAATACCATTAGTTATGCTTTTTGAATCAGTATTTAATTGTGTGCTCAGTACATAATTTAAGAAGACTGCAAAAACAATTTTGAAAATATGAAGTATGTAAGTACGTTTTTGGATATTTAAGTTAAGTAGTTCAATCGTTCGTGGTTTGGACTATTTTCAAAGCACGTAGCATGCTTGCCAATCAAAATTAGCAATGTGCAAAGTAACTGAGTATGTCTTTTTAATATTATTATTTTAAAGGGCGTTCCTACACGGTTAAAATGACCTACAATATGACCTAGATAATTACTGCAAATAAAACACAGTTTACTTATTTCTTTAAAGTAGGTAAGTACTAAAAACTGTGTAGGTACAGTGGTTTAATTATAATTGATATTTATGAATAAGCCACCGTCATTTTAGCGTTTTATTATCGAACTTTGTTAGCATTTGAATCTATCAAAAAGACTAATTTGCATAAAATTATGACATTTATTGTTGCTGAGATTAAATTGTGACTAGATTTTGAACGTTTTTAATTAGTGGAATTAGTCTTCTGAAGGTCTTCTGAATTAATGGTATAAAATGTAGGTAAATTAGAGACTTTTTTTACAACTTGAGACTGATATTTAGATTGCGATCGTTCCTAAACGTTAGCTAGGTTGCAATCATGCTACTCAATTTGGCAAGTAAGAAATTCGATTCGAGGTAGATATTTAATATTTTTTTTGACAGAACATGTCCATGTTTACTAACTGTCATGTTGAACCAAGTAATTTATGTCATAACAAAAAATGTAGTCAGGTTTTGTTATCATACATCTTTCTGACTGTTTCTGGGACAACTTTTTAATGTCCCGATAGATTTCTTATTTGTAGAGATCTCAATCAACGATATACGATATTATTAATGTTTGTGTGATATTTTTTTTCGGATTATTTAATAAGTAGGTTGGCGACTATTATGGGTATATTTAGACAGGTCCACTGGTCTTGAGGAACCGGCTGAATAATTTTATTATTGTTAGTAAATTTACTCGCAGGCGGAAAATCTTGCCCGTGTTGATGACTTTGTTCTAAAGAGTCATCGCGGCCCTGGAATGCAAAGGGCATTAGGAGGAACACGGATGGGTTTTTGTCAGTAAGAGTCTGACATGCTCTTCTATTCCACCCGGAGCGGAAAAAGTCATTTGATGATATCCCATGCTCAAAAAAAAGCACGTCAAAATCTAATTATTTTATTTATCTTGCATGCCACTCTCGAAAAAGCTTGTACGTGACAAATATTTTTTCCGAGCTTGCGTTTTCCTTCCCTGTGGGTACCCCAGCATCTACCATTTACCTGCATTTGTACTAACACATCACTAAATACTTTGTAATTGTCAATTGTGACAATCATAAATAAATACGTAGGTATTAAAAAAAATACCCGTGCATTAGGTTTGTTAGAAAATGAAATGCAACTCACGGTAGTCACGATTTGCAATAAAATCAACTATACAAAACAATACCTACTAAATGAGACATTTTTTTCCTCGAACAAGGCAAAGGGCTTTAGGAACTGATTTATGTAATTTAAACATTGAGTCGAATAGGTAAACAATTTTGAATTTAGAGGTAGCACCTGGCGACACATCTGCAAACTGCCCTGGCTTAGTGGCATTAGTAATTTGCGTAGATAAGTAGGTAAGTACAACCCTACACTAGATTTACGTATTTTTAGCATTAAAATAATGTCCGTTGTATTAAATATCTATAAATCTAATTCAAAAGAAAGGCACAGGTACAGTACAACGGTTGCATAAGGCAAACACGTAATGTTCCACCGAAGAAAATGGGTCAGTATTGTGCTCCGGTCTAACAAGAACAACCATCAAATTGCTTCAGTTATTGCGAGTCCTAAATAAAACGTTTGCTATGGCTGACTCTGATTTGTTTAGTCGTTCCCAACCTTATTTAAATACTAGCTTCTGCCCTCGACTTCGTTCGCATGGTTTTAATCACCCGTGTTAAGTTACGTCTTTCGTTACAAATGATGTTGCCTTCCTTGATAAAAGTATCAAGGAAGGCAACAACACGCTACGATACTCGGGAGCGAAGTCCTTTGACTAACCAATACAAAAGGATTATTTCAATTCGAGTACCAGTATTTCCTGAGATAAGCGCATTCAACCAAACAAACAAACTCTTCAAATATAAAATATACCATCACACCTAGGCTGTATTCCCCGAAGGGTTAGGCAGAGGTGTACCAGTGTACACCCACAGTTCAAAACTCTACAGTAAAAACTCTTCAGTTTTATATAATATTAGTAAACATATTATGTTGGTTCCTATAAAAGAAAAACACTGTTTTAATATTATAACTGAACTGCACATACCCCCACGACCTTTGTACTGTTGCATGTACCCGGAAAAACAATGTTTTGCATGCGTTACATTGGCGGCTACCATTTAATTTTACAGTGATTTTTCACACCAACAATTAAAATCTTTTTCCAGTGTCAATTTTTGTTTAATGCTACTTATTTTTATGGGTAGTTTATTTATTTAAACTTTATGCAGCTAAAAGTAGCAAGGCGGACTTAATGCTTTAGACATTCTGAGCCATAGTCAGCCAAAGGTGGTGAAAAGATAACATGGCAGGTGCAAATTAATGTACGAGAGAAAAACTAAACTCAATATATAAATTAAATTAGTTAACGGATTTGAGGTGTGTCTTGTATCACCTGTATTAGAATGAGGTACTATCAGCTTTCATGGCGGGCTGTATATATCAAGCAATTGCATTACAAAAACCGCCCTTAAAACAGTGACATACAGGTACTGTCGATGTCAAATTGTCACCAAGGACATGCGGTTAACAGTAAGACTCTAAAACACTAAATAAACTAAATCAAATTAAATATATGTAGTTCACACGGATTCGATTTAGCAGGTGTTTAACCCCAATAAAGCCGTAAGTAGGACAGATTAGTGTCGAGTTTCGGTTGGCAGGATTACCATTTCAGTGACACGGGGAGGGATCGCACATTTAACACCTGATCAAATCCTTGCCCTTGTTATATTTTCAAGGCGTTATTTAATTAATTAACCTTTGAACTGAAGCACCTTTCGACTAAATAGAAGGACATTTTTTTTAAGACTTATTTGTAATGTTAACTTGTTATGACTTGAAAAGAAATATCCATACATATTATGTATATTTTGTGTATTTATTTCATTTATTTTATGTTTAGCGTTAATAGTTTGTGTACGCAGTGTTTTAATTGCAATTCATGATAATGTTTCACATACACAGTCTGTTAGGTAAGTACCTTTATAGGACTAATCAGAAGGTTTATTATATATGAAGTTATTACCTAATAAGTTCCGCTAACATCGATTAAACGGTAAAATTGTAATGGTAGGTAGCTATTGTTAATATTTGCAAATATGTTCCGCTCATTTAGGTATTACAATTTAGGTATGAGCTATGGTCAGTGCATAGCAGCTTTTTCTTGAAATTTTCTATATAATATTATGGATCTCAGGTGTGGTTAAATACATATTTACATGTTGTTTGTTGTTGTATATGATAGCAGGAACCTCACGACGCACACTGGTCAATTTTTAAAAGTTAGCGTCCCATAATTATTTTTGGTCAATGTGTCGGAAGTACGAAAAATCATTTTATTAAGACTTGAAGATAAGTTCTTTACATTATTTTAAAATATCACCGTTATGCAGACAGTAGTTTAATAGGTATGCCAGTTCAAAGTTATCTCGAAAGCTAAATTATTGTAACAAGACTGATTTATCGTTGTTTTGCGCTCCCATTCAAGTTAAGTTGGCTAAGTTATGAGTGTAAATTGTGAATTGAAAAAAATGGTGCATATTAAGGAAGGTCTGTACTTTTAATTGGAATATAAATAAAAAATAAAATAGATCAATTTATATTATTAAAAAAATATTTTTAATAATGTTCTGATATTTACTAACTTTTCTAAGTTTGAACTGTGTTACGTTTAAAAGTACAAATTAGTACATTATCATTTCAATTCCATTATATAGCAGGGAGTATTGGCTATACAAAAATATACATTTTTTTACCGGTGATTGCCGGTTTCCATAGTAAAAAGTGTATTTTTAGGGAACGGTGCCTTAATAAAAAAATATTGATTTATTCAATATTTTGTCACTACATCGACCAGTGAACCCATAATCAATGGACAATAAAAATAAATTACTTAGCCATATTTTGGAGACATTAGATTTATCGGAACTGCCTCCTACAAGCAGGGTACAGCCTTCAAATCGTTTTTAAAACTTTTACTGTACCAACTTCAAAATTTTGGAAAAAATGTTTTCTTAATATTATTAGATTTCGGAATCAAAATGAAAAATGACTTGATTAAATAGTAATCACCTCTGGCGGGCAAGAAAGTGGACCCTCTACGCCTACGACTCTCTAGTCGTACACGTAGAGGGTCCAAAAGGGGGAAGCAGGACGCCAAAAAAGAGCTTTCGTGACCTATACACTAAAACTAAACGTAGAAGTTTGAATGTTTTGAATTGTACAGGTATCCGGTATCAGGTATCCTATGATACTAACAGTCCATAAGGTTCTCATACACGGCAAGGATATCATCGACAACTTTTTTTTGCCAATTGGTATGCTTGGAGAAGACGCACAGGAAAGTCGCCACACAGATGTCAGATATTACAGAGAGCATAACTCCAGGAAGATGATCAGAAATCAAACTAATGAAGATCTAATAAAAATTTTGCTCTGAATATCTTCAGATCCTGTAATATCTAACATCAGAATATTACCTGTAAAACAAAAACATAAGCGCCAGAAGTTGTGTTAGATGAGGAGTGATGAAACAAAGTACATAAAATACATAAAATATTAGTTACCAAGTTAAATTATGTGAAAAGGATTTTTCGATACTATTTAATGTTATAAATATAACTTTATTTCACGATGTCAGTATTTAATATTTTCGTCCCCCTAAATGTTTGAAATTGACCACTGTGCGACGTAAACTTTTGCCATGTATAATCATGATTATGATTCAAGATCCCATCAAGATGAAATTTAAAAAAATAATATATTTAAAACATAACTCTCCTTCTCGCGCAGTCGGGTAACACTTACGCTGAGAATGTGTCGGAGAGCTGATTTTTTTTTAACTGACAATAAAGGTTTACCCTGGGGTGTCTAGAATAATTTATTGAATCCATGGTAAAAGGTTTCGTACATTCACCGTGTATTTATGTTGTAGGATTTATTAAAATAAAATTGACAAGTCCTTAGAAAATAACAAATTGCAATAAAATAATACATGCAAAATATCTGTAAAACATCCTGAATTCAATACTCACTCTTGAACAGACCCATCTTGAAACACTTTCTCATAATGTCGGGAAATGTATTAACTTTATTTACGTCTCCCATATATGGTGAGCACTTCCGTACACCAGTCTTTAAATGTAACCAATTTATATTTATATCATTAGGTAATTAATTAATCAAATTAGAACTAAAATCAAAAGTCTATAATAAAAATTAAATTTACGAAAACTCGTTAAAATGGTTTGTTCAACGTTCATGTAGCCGGCTCGCTACGACCTGATACATTATCAGACTGAAGCGTCGACGCAGGCGCAGCCACCAGGCGACCGGCGCGCGCGCCGATCTCATTGCCGCGCTCCGTATAAATCATACACGCGGATTATCTTATTAAACTTCGAATAACTGTATCATAAGGCCCATTGTTTGTGTGTAAACAAATAGAAATAATATACGATTGTAATTATGCGTTTATTACGTAGCAGATGTCTGAAACGAGATAGACTGTAATAGATCACTGAAGCGTAGGTATCGTGTATGTGCGCTTAATGATTTTGTAGCAACGCACATTAATCTAGATTCTAGTACCTATAAGTATATTAACATTATATACGTTGTTCCCTAGAGGTTAAAGGAACCGCTTACTTGTATAGGTATTTTATTGGTAGGTTATATGAGTTCAAACAGTATACATTAATTTTATAAAAATATTTCACACAAACATACTAAATAGACAGTAACTAATCGGTTTTTTAACGCGTAATATCTTATCCACAAATAGATTGTTGGTTTTTCTATATTTTTGCTCATTTTAACACTTTTTTTTTCTAATAGCACTCTTTACAATCAATTAATAATCTTTATTTGTTTTTATATTTTTTGGTCTGATAGGCAGTCGCTCCATGTAAAATACAGATATTCAGCTGCATCCGGTTCGACTGGAAGCCGACCCCAACATAGTTGGGAAAAGGCTAAGCAGATGATGATGATGTTTTTATATTTTATTGATGTGGATTTTATGGATTATTATTATTTTTCTATATTTTTTGTTATGTCACTACGTCTACATACAAATCTGTAGTTTGGTTTTAGAATTAAAAAAAAAAAAAATATACCATCACGCCTGTATTCCCCGAAGGGTTAGGCAGAGGTGTACCAATGTACACCCACAGTTCGCCGGTATATTTAGGTCCCATGTAATAGGGGGCGAGCCTATTGCCATTAACCGGGCACATATCCAAACTCCGAGCTGCTACTGAGAATTTCATAGAAAAACCCAATAACACTTTTTGCTCGACCTGGGAATGTATGTGCTTGTGTGTGTATGTGTTTTTTAGAATTTAGAACGTACTTTTTTATATGACAAACAAATTCAGCAGAAATTTAACAAATGTTCGTCTAATTAAACTTGTGATATTAGTAGACAAAACGTTGGAGTACCTTTAAATAAATAAATTCAAGTAAGTAGTTCATATTGATTTCAATCAACTGTTGAATTTTATAGTCAAACCCGATCTTGGGTAGCCTGGTTGTCAGACTTCTTGGCTTCTGACTATCAGTAACGGCTATCAAAGACTTACGAATGACAGCCGGGGTCAACGGCTTCACGTGCTTTCTGAGGGACGGGGTGTCACACCACCAACTTCCAAACTCGCGCTATTACTGAGAAATTCCTTAAGGAAAAACCCAATAACATTTTTGGCCGACCTGGGAATCGTACCCAGAACCCCACGCTCATCAGTCGAGCTTGCGACTCATTTCACTAGTTAAAAGTGAGAACACACAAGCAGCACATAATTATTATTAAAAGTAATCGGAGGAATTAGGTAACACCAGTAACTGTGGTGATTGGGAAAATATTTCGTTTAATTTGTTAAAAAAAATATTCTTTTACTGTGAAAGAGTTCACAAATATGTTTGTTTTGTTTTAATTGTTACAAGATTGGTTTTATTTATCTTTAAGTTTCATTATAAAGCTGTTTACATCCGTTATACGTCACTCGCACAAAAATGTCCAGTCAAAACTAGCGTCAGGCTTAAGGGGTCCGGGCATTTTAGAGGAACAGCCTGTTTTGCGCAAGTGTACGCACTCAAAAATAAATGTTTTTTTTTTATTGTTTGTATTTTTATTATTATTTTTCTGTCAAAGTCCAAAGCATTTATTCCAATAAACCACCACAACCATTAAAAGGCACTTTTGAACATCACACACTGTGCACATGGACTGTGTCAAATTGATTTTTTTAACTATAAAGCTAGAAATATAACTATTTTTTCCAAAAACGCGCCGCCAGATCGAAATTAAGGAACATTGTTACGTAAAAACCATCTTAAATTCTACAGTTTTGTATATTATGTTTTTAATTATTTTTTTATGAAATCCGCGTGTTTCTATCAACCTTCACAATTTATGGCAAACAATAAACCATTAAACGTTTTAATTTTTAAACAAATAACATTTAACGTCTCCAAGGTGTAAATCTGCAGAGTTGCGAGCATAATGAGAATCTACGAATGTCATTAGCTAATCAAACTTGCTGATAACAAACATAATGAAAATAAGAGAGCGTCTGTGTCCTAGAAAAGGCATTACGGTTTACGACCCTATATCAAGTGTAGGAAATTATGTAAAATTATTTCCATAGTGAGTCAGGACAAGATTAGATGTTATCGTTACGTAATGACCTACATTACATGATAATAACTTATTAACAAATTAATTAGCATTTTTAAATAAAGGGACATTAGAAATTAGGGTTTTATTTGTAGTATAAATGTCGTAGCTTCGCGAAGTTTTTATCAAACGATTATAAGCAAAGCACCGAGAAATACTCGTAACTTATCCAAATTCATCGCACACCCAGAATTGTAAAAGTAAGTTTATAGTACACATAGTTACCTACTTTTTTATTTTGTGAATATTTTTAAGGCCTGGGTTTTGTACGCAAAGGAATGTTTTTGGCAAGTACCTATATAATTTGCCTTCCGACAAAACTTTTCCTTGTTGATTTTTAATCGTAGTTACCTTATATAACCCAAAGGTCAAACTTATGACACATTTCTTTCTTTTTGTTCCTTTTTTACATGTATCTTTCATTTGATAAAGAACCATTTTTATAAGACCCATATTTGCTGTCTACAAAATATATGTGCATGAGTTATGAACATAATTGTGGATGGATGGAAAGGAAGAGGGAGGCCAAAGAAAAGATGGATGGATTGTGTGAAGAATGATATGAAAGAGGAGGGAGTTAGTGGTAGTATGACGGCTGAGAGGACGGCATGGAAGAAGAAAACGTGTTGCGCCGACCCCAAGTAACTTGGGATAAGGGCAGGAAGATGATGATTTGCTGCCTACAACGCCATGATCTAGTAATCAATTTCTGGTTATATCATAATGGGAAAGTAGCCCACATCTATGCGATTTATTTATAATTCTTATATATAAATATTTATGAGTATGACTGTTTGTTCTGTGTCTGGGTGTGATTTATCTATAATATGTATGTATTTATAAATTATATATATGTATATCAGTTGTCTGGTTACCATAACACAAGCTCTGCTTAGCTTGGGATCAGATAGCCGTGTGTGAGTTGTCCCAAGATATTTATTTTATTTTATTTATATGCTATTTAATGTTATTTCTTCAGTGTTTTAAAAATAATATTTATTTTCAGATGCTTCGTGGTATCGTTATTATTGTGACGATCCTACTGTCTGTTCAGAACGCATGCGCAGATCCTACGTCATCAAAAAATCAAAATGAAAATTACGAAGGCTTTTTAACAGCTTTAGGCGGACCACAGAAAAGTGAAGAGGGCACATTGTTGCTCTCAGTCAAAAACCAGTTCAAGGAAATCATTCAAGACATCATGGGAGAGGCTTACAAACTCGCGAAGAATATCTTATTTCAGTTTAAAATGAATTTACTTAAAAAGTTCGAAAGTTACACGATGGCTAATTTGCTGCGTGTTGTAATCGATGGTATATCGGAAATGACGTCAGATTCTGATTCTGAACTGTCTCTTGAAACTGAAGTGGAACCAGTGGAAACATATAATTATTTCTCTCCGGGGTTGGTAACTCTATTTAGAGATAAGAGAGAATAGCATGGAACATTGTCGTATCTATAACTGCCTCGTTAGCCTAGAGGTCCTAAGCGCAACTCCTACGATAGAGGTCTTGGGTTCGCTTCCCAGGACGAGCGAAGTGTTATTGGGTGTTTTCATGAAATTCTCAGTAGTAGCTCGGAGTTATAACTGTGGGTGTACATTGGTACACCTCTACCCTTTGGGGAATACAGGCGTGATGGTATGTATATTTTGGTCGTAATGGCCCAGTGGTTAAGGCCCCCGCCTCTCATGGGCTTCGGGTTCGATACTGGGCAAGTGCATTATTTGCAATGTAACTTTCTCATTTCATAAGTACTTTCTAAGTTTATCTTGGACATCTCTGACATCGACGAATGAAAACTGGACTTATAATGAATGTAAATCTAAAATCAGCAATCCAACCAAGTGTGGTGATAAATGCACGTGTCTCCTCTGACGAGAGAGGCCTTTGCCCCGCAGTAGGGCAGTAATAGGCTGGTATTACTATTTGTTATTATATGTACATATTTTAAAGTGAATTAAATTATTGAGTTACAAATATCTATGTACATTTGTGTTTTATTGTATAACCTAGTTGTGGTCTAGCCTAGTAATACAAAACAAAAACGCAAAAAAATAAAACAAACGAACTATACACTATCTTGAAACTATTAAATCCATGAAAAAGACGAGGCAGGCTAGACTTTTATATTCTAAAGGTAACTAGATTATTGTTTGACCGTGACTCAGTGAATGTATAAATGATGTTTAGCAAACGTGACCAAATACAGCGTAAATAATATAGTTTTGGTGTTATTCGTTACCACAAATGTCGCGGTGACCATAATACGTAGATAGAGACTCCCAAAACTTGTTAACGTGGGTGTACTTACAAACTTATCGTGTATGTTACAATCTCATTAACATGTGTAACATATTAGCTAATAAAATTAGGGAACCAATTAGTACTGAACGCCTTGTAACGAATTATACTGAAAAATGTACAAAATAATTTTACGTAATAAACAAAAGTTATTCGGGACTGTTTACTTAAATTGTGGTAAACTAGACGAGTCTACACAGATTACAGCATATTAATCAACATCAAAACCTACTTTTTTTTCATTTAGAAACAAATGATTCTCTTATGTTATACATTGTTCAATATTTAACAAAGTGTAGTAATCAGAAGGCTTATTCCCTGATCAACTGTTACCGAGCGTTAACTAAGCTTCCCCCCCCCCCTCGCGCATCCCCCACCCCTCTCATCCCAGGGGTGCTCAAGCGGAGGGGATTATATCAAACCAATTAAAAGTGTTAAAAATGTCGCAATCTCATCTCAGCGACAATTAATAACAAATTAGAGGCATTTTGAGATTTGAGATTAGATTGCGATCGTTGCTTAAAGTTAGTCGAATTACCCCCGAGACTTGGGATTAAAATTACATGTTCAACATATTTTTAAAAGTCCCGGTGACTCACGTTTTTACCCGACTGCGCCAGAAGAAGGGTTATGTTTTTCGAGAGTATGTATGTAAGTATGTATGCATAATTGTTTGGCACGCTCTGCAGCCTGAAGGGCTCGATGGATTTTAGCTTGAGAGGTGTTGTTAGATTCGTATTTACTGTGAGAGTGACACTGGGTGCATAAAAATAAAAAAATATAAAACGGTAATTTAAAAAAATAAAAAACCCGACTGCTTTTCTGTGTATTTATAAAAAATCCCTAAAACAAGAAAGTCGTACCCGATTGCACTTAAAATTGTAGCAGTCGGGCGGGACCCACCCAATCGGGACCATCTGCAATGCAATATAGGTTCTCAATTCACTAAGCCTCCATTTCTTGAATGGGTCCCGACTGCTAAAATTTTAAGTGCAATCGGGTACAGCGACTTTCTTGTTTCAGGGATTTTTCATAAATACTCAGAAAAGCAGTCGGGTTTCTTAGATTTTTAAATTACCGTTTTTTATTCAATATTTTATCAGTTGAAGCGCTTGAAACTCAACTGCTGCCGATTCATGTTAACATAGTTCAGTATTATTCAAGTACACAATGATAAAGGTTTAGTTAATCAATATTGAAATATCAACCTCCATTGATTAATCGCTTCACTTGCTTAAAACAAACAATTAATTAGTGTCATTTAATGAACCACAAAACCACCATTGTTTCGTTTTTGTTTGTTTCCATTAAACTGCCTCGTTCACGTTAGCCTAGTGGTTCTAAACGTGACTGCTATGCTAGAGGGCTTCGGTTCGATTCCCAGATCGAGCAAAGTGTTATTGGGTTTTTCTACAAAATTCTCAGAAGCAGCTCGGAGTTAGGATTTGTACCCGGTTAATGGCAATAGGGTCGCCCCCTATTACATGGGACCTAGAAAATACAGGCGTACTGCGAGTGTACATTGGTACACCTCTGCCTAAGCCTTCGGGGAATACAGGCGTGATGGTATGTGTATGTGTGTAATTTAATGAGAACATTGATCAATCGCAATTTCTTGTTTCTAGCAGCCATTATACGAACCGTTATTACTGCTTCCTAATATCCTGCCTTCTCTCTAATTTAGAATGCGTATATTCTCTCAAATGCATTATTTGTAAGTACAGCCATTTGACGCTACCAAAGGTCAGCTTGCAGTTTCTCATGGTACGCATTAAGTTATAATAATAAGTAAATTGAACATTAAAATGAATATCGTATTGCATAATTATGCCTTGACCAATATAGATTATTGAAGAAGTGTTGTAAAACAAAAGATTACTGCAATGCTTCAGATTATCAGCATCGATTAGTATAGCGTAGGACTACATTATGACATCTAATGGTCAAACTTGATAATAATTACTTTCGATATTATCATCTATTCTTCACTACATAGTATAAAACAAAGTCTTTCTCTGTCCCTATATCCCTATGTATGCATAAATCTTTAAAACTACGCAACGGATTTTGTTTTTTTTTTTATAGACGGGAAATCATCAAATAACTTCCCCCGCCCTGGGCGGGGCGGGAGGGAGTGTCAGACTTTTACTGACTAAAAACCGTCTATGTTCCTTCATGTGCCCTTTGCGTTCCGGGGGCGCGGTATCTCTTTCGAACAACCCGCAGCCCCGGCAGGCATCGGCCCTCAGGGGCCCCATCCAAGTTTGCTGACATCTCTTTGAGGCGCGCGTGGAACACGAACGCGCCGTCGACACGGTCTGTCGCTAGTGAACGTACGGACGGTGAGCTACCCATTGCTCACCGTCCACAGACACGCGTCTACGGTGGCCGGGAGTCGTCTCGCGGCTCCCGACGCCCGGAGCGTCTACCGCGGCGGAACGGATTTTGGTGCGGTTTTTTTTAATAGATAGAGTGATTCAAGAGGAAGGTTTATACGTAAAGATCATCACGCTAAGACCAACGGACGCGGACCAGTAACCAAAGACTTACCGCAAGGCGGGTGAAACAAGTTACGCGGACAAAGTCGCAGGCAGTTCGCTAGTCCTACTACTATTATAAAGGCGAAAGTTTGTATGTATGGATGTATGGATGGATGTTTGTTACTCTTTCACGCTTAAACGGCTGAATGGATCTGGATGAAATTTGGCACAAAGATAGATTATAGTCTGGAATAACACATAGGCTACTTTTTATCCCGGGAAAATGTACGGTACCCGTAGGATAACACATCAACTGTGACGCGGACGAAGTCGCGGGCAGAAGCTAGTATATTATAAAGTTGAAGAGTTTGTTTGTTTGGTTGAACGCGCTAATCTCAGGATCTACTGATTAGAATGAAATAAATCTTTTTGCGTTAGATAGTCCATTTATCGAGGAAGGTTTTAAGCTATATAAGGTGTTACCAAAATATCTGCCACGGATTTAATGGGAGGTAGTATTGTGTTTAAAGATTACAATAGTGAAGAAATTTCATACCCCAGAATAGTTAATTCAATTTGAGAAAATAAAGTAATTTAATAAACATTGACACTACTCTGCATAACGCGGTTCACAAATTAAAAAAAATATGACACATTATCAATAATTTATCTTCACTATTGTAATCTATAAACACAATACTACTTCCCATTAAATCCGTGGCAGATATTTTGGTAACACCTTATATAACATTACACCACAAGGAGCGGAGCAGTACCTAAAGACATAACTTAAAGCGGGTGAAAATAAACACGCGAACGAAGTCGCGGGCAGCAGCATGTTTAATCATAAAGCAGTGGTCCCGTGCACCTTAACCTGTGGTGGACCACGGGAACAAAGAATACCCCTGGTATAGCCAAGCGAACTATGTTAATGGACCACGGGCAATAAGGGACGCAGAACATCGAAATGTCTATTTAAATTAAATACAGAAAGACATTCGTGATAAATCCTCTTAAGTATCATAAAAATAACATCAAAATCCATTGTTTAGTTTAGGAGAATTAACATGAAAAACATAGAAATATATTGATTTGTTTTACTTATTAAACTAAATTATAAAATTATGTACATAATACTCGTATGTTATGTAATGCCTTAGCTTACTTTTAATAAATATATTTTTATTTAACCACTAAAGTTATTAATAGTGCTAAGGACAGGATTGGGTTTATGTACTACGCGGCATAAGAGCTACGGGCTACGAACGGGGTGTAAGTCGTAGCACATTATCCTTATGTAGTTACACCCCGTAGCTCGTAGCGGCTACGAATATGTAGCTTTGTACAATTTGACAAGTGTCGTATTGGCCCAGTGGTTAAGGCGCCCGCCTCTCATGCGCGAGGTTGTGGGTTCGCAACCAGGCAATGTGACTTTTCCTGATTCATATGTTCTTTCTAACTTTATCTTGGACATGACTGACATCGGTAACCATGTCAGAGGCCCTTGGGGCGGTTTAGAAACTCTGACACTAGGGTGTGTGGGGTCGTAAGACCTTACTTTATACCATCATATCAACTATGGACAAATGTTAGCAGATACAAACATTATTTTGATTATTAATAAAAACTAACATTAGATACCTACGCTAAGAAGAAAAATAATGGAAACTCAAATGCAATTTAATAAAAGTCCTCGACTATACATTTTTTTTTATAGACGGGAAATCATCAAATAACTTCCCCCGCCTTGGGCGGGGCGGGAGGGAGTGTCAGACTTTTACTGACTAAAACCCGTCTATGTTCCTTCATGTGCCCTTTGCGTTCCGGGGGCGCAGTATCTCTTTCGAACAACCCGCAGCCCCGGCAGCCTCGTCTATGCTGTCAGCACAGATTATTTAGTGATATGACATTTACATAACGATAATGTTTCGAGAAATGTGCAGTAACCCACTAACCCATCCATCATTTGACCGCCGCCGTGACGTTCACGACCTTTTTACACGGATACCCGTTACCCATGAGCCATTTATACATTAACTAAGAAACCTCAACTAATTAGTGCTCATACCTCACCGCCAGTTCACCTTTCTAAGATTTATATATTACAAATTAATATTCATTGAACATATGCAATATGTTTCACAAGATCAGGAGGGCAATTCTACAATTTTTTTGAAACGATCGCAATCTAATGCTAGTCTCAACTCAATCTGTTAGAAATGTATCTAATTTACTTACATCTAACATTGCCTCGTTAGTCTAGTGGTTCAACGCGCGACTGTTACGCTAGAGGTCTTGGGTTCGATTCCCAGATCGAGCAAAAAGCGTTATTGTGTTTTTCTATGAAATTCTCAGTAGCAGTGGCAATAGGTTTGCCCCCTTACATGGGACTTAAACATACCGGCGAACTGTGGGTGTACATTGGTACACCTCTGCCTAACCTTTCGGGGAATACAGGCGTGTTGGTGTGTTTATTTTCTGATATTGTTTGTGGCTGAGTCGAGATAATGACAGATTTTTAACGAGGCAGCATATTGACTAAAACTTTATCACTCCTAATGACTGTTCTACCATCGTTGTACACTGTATAAGCCTCAGTGAGTAAAGTATACTTACTCAGTAAGTTAAGTGCATACGAGCATCAAGCAATAACTTGTTAAGCTAACAGATAACACTCCCAACACTTGCACTCTAAACTTTATTAGGTATGACCTTTTGAAAATAAAATGATTACAATACGATGTCAAGCGCGTCGTTTTGATCTATACGCTCCAGGACTCGAGACAAGTAAATTTTAGAAGCCCTCAGGACTTGTACTCTCCTGATGTCTAGGGATCCTAAATTGCATGGCATGTCATAGGGCAGTTAGGATACTATAGCATCCTTGTGATGCACTACATTTTGTAACCGGTTCTAGAGATCTCACGGAATCGCTTAGGACAGGTGGATAGTTGTAGTAACGGACTAATTCTTAGCTTAATAATAAGTCCTAAAGACTGTAGCAGTAAGTGCCTCGAAAAATTATTTAGCAATAACACTGTTCTGTTACGATTTTATCTATTGCACATTTTTTTGTTAAATTAATGATTACTGAAGATGAAATATAGAGTAGGTACTACTATACTCCCTAATCGTGATCAGCTGTTTCAGGTAAACGACACTACAGATATAGTAAATTGTCACTGGCAGAAAATCAACAGCAACATGTCTCAAGAAATTATGATGCTATTCAAATCAAGTAGGCGCCAAACGCGTCTATGTGTAGCGGTCCTGAGTGACTGAGTGTGTTTATATTAATAGCCTTAGATCACAACGGAGAAAATTGTATACATATGCAATAATCGCATACATACAATTAATAGTAACATTAATACTATACACAAAGAAGAACTCATATCAATACTTGCCTGGTATCGAAATTTCAACCTGATCACTGGGCCATTACGATACTAAGTTGGTACTAAGGTATCGAACAAAAAATGTGCTTAACTGTAATCAGTAAATTTAACTTATAAGATTTTCCGGAACAGCCCACTTTTTCGTCAAGTCAATATTTTTTGGAATATGTAGTAATTTTGCCACAGTGTTTGTTTTAGTTGGTGGTAACCCACTTTTCCCCGAAAAGAGATATCTAGACAACCCAAAAAATGAAGATTCAAAACGCTCCTACAATTTCTTATATAGCAATCAGTAATGACAAAGCTAATCCGAATTATTAACAAACCAATCTTTTCACTACGAAGTAAATTCATTAGTATGGGAAGCTGGGAATCCCATACAATATCTAACATTATGGTACCAAAATTTTCCAAAAATAAGATAAAGAGTGTCATTGTTAATTATTGTAATTGGTGTGTAACCGTAAAGTTAATTAAAATTAACTATAAAATAAATAAATAAATTGTAAAATATTTTTGATCACAAGCGCCTGACATAATGAACGTAGTCTCATTACATTCGCCAAGGCGCACGTACGCCTTTGATTATTTTAATAGCAATCAGTTTATTTCATGCAACTAAACAAGATTTTTTATTAGGATAGTTTATATTAGTGTGTATTATTAGCTGCGTACATAATCTTAGTGTAAATATGTACATCATATTATAGTTATTTTATCAATCAACATTCTGTCTATCCAGTGAAGGTTGATAAGGTTTTAGAGAGAATTTTCTGCTCTTTTCACCCTCTCACTAGTGGAAGGTCGTTAAGTATCTCGAGCACATGCTAGACCGTCTACAAGAACAACTTTCCTTTATTTAATTAATAAATAACAGAGATTACAATAATGTTGATCATTTACTCAGGGTTATAATTATTTTCAAAATGCAGAGTATTTATTTTCAGACACTACTTTTTTTGCAATTCAAGAAAATGAAAAGTTTTCACTCGTTTCTACTTAGTTTTGAATCTCACATTTTTACACCCAGAGGTTCTAATTAACATGGCGAGTTATTACGATTGTCGTAGATATTTTCATGACAGCCGGGGCCGACGGCTTCACTTGTTTTCCGAGACACATGCTTGGCCATGGCAGTTCAACCTCGATCAATCGATCTTTGTGATAGATGTTTAGCTGAATCAATTCTAAATATATTATGTGTTTTATACCTACTTTAAACTTATTTCTTTATTGTGTAAGTGCACCAGTACACCAGTGTACAAGTAGCCATCAAAATGTAGGCTCTTTATATTTTCTAACATTTTGTTGTAATCAGTAGCGCTGCATTAGATTGTAATATGTTGGTCAAAATATGATTTGTGACAATAGACCAATTACTTTATTGTTATTAGGTACTTATGTAGGTACCTATGCGTTTTGTATTTTGGGTGTTGATTTAATTTTAATACAAATAAAGTACTTACACAGAAACTATTTGATCTTAGAAAGTTGTTTTGATGATTTAATTGATTATAATTCCATTAAAAAAAAACTTTTTACCTTATCGTTACTGTCGCGTATTATGTTTAGATCACCACTATGTACAATCTCAAATCTTCTAAGCCCTTTACCAAGACGTTTGCCTATTGTTGAATTTAGATGTCGTTTTGATTATAATAATAATACCAGCCTATTATTATCCCACTGCAGGCCAACGGTCCCTTTACATGCAGATAATATCACCACGCTTTCTCAAGGTGGGTTAACGATTTACATGCTTTAGTTTTCCTTTTTTACCTTTTTAAGGTTCCGTACCCAAAAGAGTAAAACGAGACCCTATTACTAAGACTTGTTCGAGAAACGAGACCCTATTACTATTGTAAGCTGTTCGTCTGTCCGTCTGTCTGTCTGTCCGTCTGTCACCAGGCTGTATCTCATGAACCGTGGTAGTTAGACAATTTAAATTTTCACAGATGATGTATTTCTTGTTACTGCTATAGCAACAAAGACCCTGTTAAATATTTATTTTATTCGGTTTAAAAAACCGAATCCCAGGCTCCCATACATGCAGGGCTTGCCTCGATTGAGGCGGTAAGACCCCTCTTTGAGGAGTGGCTGGAGCGGCGCCACGGCGCCCTCACCTACCGCCTGACGCAGGTCCTCACCGGAAACGGATGTTTCGGGAGGTTCCTGCACCTCATCGGGCGGGAGGAAACGCCCGGGTGTCACCATTGTGAGGATCGCCCCGAGGACACGGTGGAGCATACTTTGGCGGTGTGCCCTGCTTGGGCTGAGCACCGCCGAGTCCTCGAGGCGGCCATCGGCGGCGGCGCCCTCTCGCGTCCGGCACTGGTCCAGGCCATGGTCCGGAGCGAGGGGGAATGGGAAGCAGTCGCCTCCTTCTGCGAAGCTGTAATGCTAGAGAAGGAGGCGGCGGGACGGGAGAGGGAAAGGAGGGTTCCCCGTCCCAGCGGCCGCCGCGGTAGACGATCCGGGCGTCGGGAGCCACGTGACGACTCCCGGCCACCGTAGACGCGGGTCTGTGGACGGTGAGCAATGGGTAGCTCACCGTCCGTACGTTCACTAGCGACAGACCGTGTCGACGGCGCGTTCGTGTTCCACGCGCGCCTCAAAGAGATGTCAGCAAAATTGGATGGGGCCACTGAGGGCCGATGCCTGCCGGGGCTGCGGGTTGTTCGAAAGAGATACCGCGCCCCCGGAACGCAAAGGGCACATGAAGGAACATAGACGGGTTTTAGTCAGTAAAAGTCTGACACTCCCTCCCGCCCCGCCCAGGGCGGGGGAAGTTATTTGATGATTTCCCGTCTATAAAAAAAAAAAAAAAAAAAAAGGCTCCCATACAACAAACGTGATTTTTTAGCTCGTTTTACTCGATATTGATAACGGCAATAGGTAGACGCTTGAGATATTCACAGAATATATAGTAATATATTAATACCTAGAAAAAAAATAAGGAGGTTCCCAAACAACACACTTGTTTTTTATGCCGTTTTTATAGATAATGGTACGGAATCCTTCGTGAGCGAGTTCGATTCACACTTGGCCGGTTTTTTTTTCCCACACTAGGAATTTGTTCTGTGTCGTGGGTGCGTTTACAAACATAATAAACCCACATACACAAACAACGATCTGTACAAGTATCTGTAGGCCACACGGATATTTGTTTCGTGCAGGAATTGAACCAGCGACACACAGCGCAGCATCGTTCAGCCACTGCGCCAACTGCGGTGTTATTCTGTAAAACCTTCCTTTCGTGAAGTGAGCGTGTGGCGACCTGTCAATCCCTAGCGTCGTATAGAGACAGCCCAGTTAGCTCACTTCACCTTAATTCACTGAGAGAGATTTTTTACAGAATAAGCCGGCTGTACTAGTTGTTGAATAGTTAGTAGGGTGTGTGAGCGAGGAAATACTTTTTTTTTTTTAATAATAATAATAATTTTATTTCCAGAAAGTACAATTTCACAGCGGGACTTAAGACTAAATCCATACATTTGGTTATTTCTAATCATTAAAAATTGTACGCTTCGCTTATTGTCAGCTCTATATATAACTCATCACTTGAGATCACTAACATTACGGATTAATATGCACGATTGCATACATCAGTGCATATATCAATATACTTAGCCCCTGACCAAAACGAGTTCAATCGCAGTATGTTTTTATTGTACGACTATCTATTTATCCAATTGCATCACATAGGTATTAAGTGGTGGTAATAAAACATTTTATTTAAATTGTTTATTAGGTATAACTTTAATTTCACTTAAACAAGAATTGCCATGATTGTGCCTACGGTTTTAATATGAGCAAATGCGCTGTAGGTACTATACTATTTCTGAATACATATGGAAACCACACCGACAGCACGCTTCTTAAAAAAACCTCGACAAAATTTGATTCTCTATAAATTTAATTTTAACAAAATTTTATTCAGGTTTTTAGTTAGTCATTTTTTCTTCATAAAACTTTTTAAATCACACGAAATGCAACCTCTATTATTATATATTCTATAAGAATACACAATTATAGATTATTTCTACACATTTTTTTTATAAAATGCGGTATCGGCGGTACTGTCGCCTCGTTGATTGATAAAACGCAATTGCAACGACATATTAATAAAGCAAAGCCAATATTTGATAAACAAAAAATTCTTAACATAATCCATTTGTTTTGTAACGCTAAAGGTAAGTATAGGAAGTTTAATGGATATTTATACCTACGCTAAAGGTGACTGTATAAAAGTAGATAATTGCATACACAAGTGATTGTTCGACAGTCATTACTTGCACAATATTGTAAAGTCTATCGTGATCAATGTCACTCGCCGCCTGAGACCGTTCATAATTTTTGTCAGCCTTCACACTTTTAATTAGAACCGCCCTTGTTATAAATTAATCCTTAAGATTCATGGCATTGAATTCTAATTACCGTAATGTTCTATTGTGAAATAGTTTTTCTAGGGAATGACAATGTTATTTCAATAAGTATCGTGCAAGAATTTTTCTGCGGGTAAATCACAATCCAGAGCAATCACAGTTTATATTCTAGTCACAATACGTTGTTTTGTCACGGAGACGCATTCTGATGTTTAACATTCATTGCGGAGACAACGAGAAGGCATTCCAATCTTGTTGGAACTAAAATCTCGAGGGACTCGTCCAAGATGTTAATTGTATAATTTTCACGAGTTACATTTACATGAACCGTCGGTAAAGCTGATATAGTTACAAAATAGTAGTTGGTTTTGAGCAGTGGGGAATTAATGACGAGTAAGTACGCTCCACACATACAAATGAGTCTCGTTACAACATTACCTCCAGCTGTCAAATGTATCGGCTATGGAGTGCAATGTTATCTACGTCTAGACTAGTAATGGACGCCCAGATGTAGGTCTAAGTCACACGTAGATAGCAAACAACATCATAAACTAGCTTACAATATTGATTGGGTTATTTCTATCGGCATGGTTGGCGCAGTGACTCGGAGTTTGGTTGTCGCGCTGCGTGTCGTAAGTTTGATTCCCGCACGGAAAAAATATTTGTATAGTCTACAAACAGTTTTACCGGGTGTAGGTACTGTGTGTATGTAAGTTTGAAAACGCACCCATAGTGCAGGAGAAATGACTAGTATAGGGCAAAGTATAAACAAAATAAATAAATATTGCTAAAAAGTTCGTAGTAACATTACTAGTACCTAACATTATCCTGAGAAACATAACATAGTACAAAACCCGAATGACAACTGGATAACGCCCATTTCTCTCCCAACGAGACAATAGATCTGATCTTGAATAAGTATTACTCAGGGCCCTACGTTACCGGATCCCTCCTAGAAAGAAGAAGAGGGGTAGAAGGTATCATTCAATTTAAAGCACTAACGGTACGTTAAATTCAGCATTTAAGATAACACACCATCACGCTTTATTCCCCAAAGGGTTAGGCAGTGGTGTACCATTGTACACTCACAGTTCGCCGGTATGTTTAGGTTCATGTTATATGGAGCAAGCCTATTGCCATTAACCGGGCACAAATTCTATCTCCGAGCTACTGAGAATTTCACAGATAAACCCAATAACACTTTGGAAATCGAACCCAAGGCCTCTAGCGTAGCAGTCGCGCTTAGGACCACTAGGCTAACGAGGCATTTACACGCATTTAAGATTGCCACCTGAATACAAGATTTTGAAATAATCGTCCTCCCACTCATTGTCGACCATTATGAACGAAACTCTAAGTACACGAGTTATTAGGTATGACTTAATCAATTTTCTTGTTAAACTTGTTTATGAGCGTTCCTGGTAATCTTCTGAATATTTGAATACTAAAATCACAGGAAATCTTTAATTAAATAACTTTGTATGCTATACTAATATTATAAAAGGCATGATTTTTTTGTTTGTTTGTAACGAATAGGCTCCGAAACTACTGGGTCGATTTTAACATTTTTTGTAACTAATAGATAACTACATTAGCAGTAATCAAAGACGTAACTTATGGCAGGTGAAATAAGCCGAAGTCGCGGCTAGTTCGCTAATAATCTATATATATAAAAAAGTCGTGTTAGTTACACTATTTGTAACTCAAAAACGGCTGAACCGATTTGGCTGAAAATTGGTGGGGAGATCTTAGGAGAGAGCTTAGAACCAGGGGACGGACATAGGATTTTTTTTTTTTGGGAATGTAGGATAGGTATTTAGATACATAGATAGGTACAGTTTGGTAGGGTAGGTTCGACTTGGATTTTTGTACCGATTTTCAGGGCAGGACAACGCCTGCCGGGACCGCTAGCAATATTATAAAGAGGTAAGATTTTCATGTTTGTTTATTTGTAACGAATAGGCTCCGAAACTACTAAACCGATTTTATCCATTTTTAATCGATAGATACTCGTAGCTACATTATTCCTGAGTAACATAGGCTATATAACATCACGCTACGATATACGAGACATTAAACACGTGTGACGAGGATGGCTTCGTAAAGGTGGAGAGAAAGAAGAGGAAGAAGCCTCCTAGTCGGAACCAGTGCGGGACTGCGCTGGCCGGACCCAATATGCTGCTGCGTCCAGCAATACCTACGACGCTGCTGTATGTGTCCAGGTTACACTACACCACAAAGGTTGAGGAGGTTGTGGAGTACGTGCGAGTCAAGACCAACTGGACTCTGAGGGTCAGGGTCAGGGTCGCGCCATAACACCATTTTTAAGTCGTTTGTGGTGCGCGCCCCGACTCATCATGTGGAGACTTTCCTCAAGGAACAGTTTTGGCCGAAGGGTGTCATGTTCCGGCGTTTTCGCGGAAGGCCACGTGACACCTCGCAGCGCAACACGACGCCGTCTATTCGTGTGCAATAGTTTTAGTTTTTAAGTGTATTTTTTGTAACTTTTATATGGGTCTATGTAACCTGAAATAAATGATATATTATTATTATTTTATTTAGGGGTCCCGGGTTCGATTCCCAGGTCGAGCAAAAAGTGTTATTGGGTTTTTCTATGAAATTCTCAGTAGCAGCTCGGAGTTTGGATTTGTGCCCGGTTAATGGCAATAGGCTCGCCCCCTGTTACATGGGACCTAAATATACCGGCGAACTGTGGGTGTGCATTGGTACACCTCTGCCTAACCCTTCGGGGAATACAGGCGTGATGGTTTTTATTTATTATTATTATTTATTATTATTAACCAAAGACGTAACTTATGGCGGGTGAAAAAAGCCACGCGGACGAAATCGCGGGCAGTTCGCTAGTTTAGAATATATGTACTCGTTTTATTGTCGTGACTGTGATACTATAAGTCCCTACATCTTGTAGCCAGTAGTTGCCGTGGAGCGCTGATGTCGTTTAGACAAACGATTCTCGGGCATTTGCATAACGAGTACAACACAATTTGTCTACGTTTTCTTAGTAGCCCCATGTAACACTCAAGCATAATTGAATTGGTTTAATGTTGTTACTTGCCTCTTGATTAGGGTTGCCAGGCGTCAGATTAAAGCCGGGCAGAGTTAGACTTCTTGGATGCGTGTTCGGCCTAATTAGTCAGTGTCAGCATAGTCTGGCTTTTGTTTGGTTTTAAATTCAGACATAAGGCTTTTTTATCCAAAAGTCCGGCTTACTGGCTGGTAGGTAGTGCGGTTTGCGAATTTATGATCTGGCAACCCTACTCCTGATTAATAACGCTATATTTCTTGTTTTATGAATGTAAAAACTATGTTTATTCAAATGCAATAACTAAACATGAATAGGTAAGTATTGAAGTTTAAATCGTATCAATTATTTAATTTTTTATTGCATTGTAGAAAGTTACTTATCTAAATTTGGGACTTATGTATCAGAAAAAATAAAATCTCATTTAATTAGTGTTTTAACTGACAGGTAGGTACTGTAGAGACTGGCTGGTTTAATTATGTATATCAAACCTTATATTGTTCAAATATTATCATGAGATAAAGTCTATACTGAATAAGAAAGATTTGATAGTCCACAAGTGCCAAAGCAACGTATTTAAATTAAATTGTATTGTGATTTAATTATTACGAAAAGTGTAAGTTAATAAGAAAAGTTACAGAGATTGATTATTATCTCGGAACAGTTACCGGTCCAAAGGTACTATGATTTAGTCCGTATTGATGTAATTTCTTTAAAGTTAAAACAGACATAATGATTTTTTAATTGTAATTAGCGACGATCACATTTTACAATAGTAGGCCTCAATAAAAATGACACACCGTAATCATGTAGTTTGGGGACCGCAATATAATTAATATTTTATAAAAAGATTGTTACATAGTTAGAATATATAGAGCGTAATTATAATATTAAGTACTTTTAAGTTTATCTTGTTTTGCAGCAATAGACTAATAAATTCATTCTTATTTAGCCCTGACTTTATTTTAATCACTTTTGCGAATTATTTGACCGTAAGTAGATATATCCCAAGTACATTCAGCCATTCTTTAGCTCCCGTGTGGTTCACATGGTGAGATCATGTGGTATTGACCAGAGGGTCGGCCACGAAATATGCGTAAATTCAATGTCACACGCGCCTAGTAATGTTAAGACGCAAATTGTGCAATCGACGTAAAAGATAGAGCGGACTTTGTAACTAGAACATCAGATACGTAATAAAAGAACATTTTATAAAACTAGTATCGTTTGTGAATTGATAAAACTTAGGACATGCAGGATTTATTTAGGACTAGAGACTCGTCTGCAATTTCGTGCGCGTTGCTTATTTCGACCGAGTTAAGTTACGTCTTAGGTTACTGCTCCGCTCCCGAGAGTTGAAGCTTGATGTTTTATAGCCTATGTCATTCAGGAATAATGTAGCTATCTACTAGTGAAAAAAACGGTTAAAATCGATTCAGTAGTTTCGGAGCTTATTCGATACAAACAGCAAAAACCGTTTTCCCGTATTCCCCGAAGGGTTAGACAGAGGTGTACCAATGTATACCCACAATTCACCGGTATATTCAGGTGCCATATAATAGGGGGCGAGCCTACTGCCATTAACCGAGCCTAAATCGTGACTGCGAGCTGCTACTGAGAATTTCATAGAAATACGCAATAACAAAATTCAAACAGCAAAGCAGTAAGCAGTTCGGTTCTTTTTTTTTCAAAATAAACAAACGATCAAATATCAACCCGGAACAACTAGGTATCTAAAGGACACATATTTTGTTCCTTTCGTTTGAGACGGAATCAAAACCTGTTACCATAGACAACATTTGACTAAAAGTTCCTGCACGACTTTAGTGGCTACTTTAGTTTCTGATTACAATATAATCTACATAACCATATCATAACTAGGCTTTACTGCTACAGGAAAACATACACCAGATTTTTTCAACAAAAAAAAAAAACAAATAGATATACGAGTTACAAACTGTCAAGCGCGAGTAAGCTGCTGTGATTGGTTGGTTATTATCAACAGCCAATAGGATTACCTACTCGACTATTTTTAACGATGGGAAATCATCAAATTGTTTCTTCCCCACAGAGCGGAAGGAGTGTCAGACTCTACTGCTTATAAAACCCATTCGTGTTCTTCCTAATGCTCTTTGCGTTTCAAGGCGTCGTCGGCGGTGACTCTTTCGAACAAGTTCCACCTCGCGGGTGGACGTCCTACGAAGTTTTTTTTTTTTTTTAATGATGGGAAATCGTCAAATTACTTCCTCCGCCCTTAGTGTCAGACTTTTACTGACTAAAACCCATCCTATTCCTTCTTGTGCCCTTGCGTTCCGGGGGCGCGGTATCTCTTTCGGACAACCCGCAGCCCCGGCAATGGGGATTACTTGACTTGCGTTTAATAGTGACGTACGTCACTATTAAACGCAAGTCAAGTAATCCTAACGAAAATTTTTGATACGTATCAAAAATTTTCGTTAGAGCTAGAATAATATGGATCGATTAATTGTTTAAATGTTAGTAGACCATTGTACCTACCTACCTACCTCACGATATTGTATATGTAACATCAAACAAGACCAAAGATTACACAATAATTATTGTAAATATTCACATCACTCTTGGTTTTGTAGTCACATTAATTTTAATTAACTTCTAAATACAGTCCTTTAAACCGGAAAATTGACAACGGATATATATTTTCGTACCTTTTCAAGTTTTTGTACAACTTCTATATCATTGTAGGATTATTTTTGTGTGTAAAATTAGTAGAGTCAACAACAGAAGCCTAGTGTGTATTTAATCAATTAAAGCTTGATAGTGATGGAATCGAGATATAACCAATTTTCTTGTAAGTAATAAATAAATAAATAACTTGGGACAACTCACACACGGCTATCTGATCCCAAGCTAAGCAGAGCTTGTGTTATGGTAACCAGACAACTGATATACATACTTATATAATTTTATAAATACATACATATTATAGATAGGTAAATCACACCCAGACACAGAACAAACAATCATGCTCATCACACAAAGTTTGTCCTGGGTGGGAATCGAACCCACGACCTCCGGCTTAGCAGTCAGGGCCACTAACCACTAGACCAACAGGCCCGTCTTAAATAAACTAAGTAATTAACTAAGAAACTAACTAAGTAATACAAATAAATAAACTAATAATATAATATGACGACATGGTTGGCGCAGTGGTTGAGAGATTGATTGGTGTGCTGCGTGGCGTGTTCTATTCCTGTACCTTACAAATATTTGTATGAACAACAGATAGTTGTGTCGGGTCTGACTGTTTGTGTATGTGAGTTTATATGTTTGTAAACGCACCCACGATACATGAGAAAGTCCTAGTGTGGGGAAACCCTTTAAAAAAAATCGGTTAGAACCTTACCTTAAACAAACAACTACAATAATGGCGCCTTCAATAATTACTGTGACCGTTATTTCCGTTATTATTGCAATAACTCATCTAAGGTTCTAATCAAACCCATAACTACATTATTACTATTACATTCTTTACATAAGTAACAAGATAAAATAATTTACACTAAACTAATACTGTATATAAATAAACTAATTAAATAAAGTAGTATGAACCATTAAATACAGCGTGCGTAGTTGCCCACCTAATGAATAAATAGTCAATAAGTTTACTTCACTTATGTATGGAAAATACTGGACCCATTTTGTTTGTCAACTTCCTACATTTATGCGAATTGTTGTGTAGGTTGTCCATAATTAATAGTTCATAATTGGTATTAGGGTTCTTCCAACAATGTTTATTCAAGTTTAAACTATCATTATTGGTAAGGTTCTTCACAAAAGTCGAGCGTGCAGTACTCGTTAAGTTCGCGTTTGTATGACCAGCCCCCTGTAGCCATGTAACAAACGATAAACGCAAACGTTGAGTAGGCTTTAATAGATCTTCAACTTTATGTGCTTGGTTTTAAGTTGAAGATCTAATGAAGATTACATAGCGTTTTCGTTCTTCCAGTCGCTAACGCTTAGAAATCTTTAATAGATTTTCAACTTAAGGCTCTGGGGTATTAAGTTGTAAATCTATTTTTACCTACCGAGCGTTTACGATTATCGTTTGCGACTTGGCTAGGGGGGCAGATGTACGAACGTGGACGACGCAAAAGGAGTAAGGATGGTAACAGGTGGCGTTCAATAGTTTCTGCCTACCCCTATAGGAATCAGGCGTGTGTTGAAATTTTCGTGATATGTTTAAACAATAACTACGTGAAAGTTTCAACAAAAAAAAGCAAATCTTTTTTGTTCTTGGAATATGAATGCTTAAAAGTGAAAGATATCTACTTCATTATTTTAAGTAAATATAATTACTAGCTTCCGGTTATCCAGTGGCACCTATCTATTGTACCAATAAAAAGCTTTGTATGTATAGTATCACTTTCAAAAACCCTAAACATGTTTTTTTCTACTGATATGCACAAAGAAAAGAGAAAATATAGTTTCTACAACGATTTTCCGTAAAATTAATCTATGTATGTTCAAATAATTTTAGGTAAATCCCCAGTATTCCTTACCGCAAAAAATAATACACTTTGTCATTGTGTTTTAATTCTAAATCAACTTAGTCATTTCATCGATTGTATGGTTCCTTTTAAAATTATCTTGTTTCAAACGAATTAAAACCAGTTTTCGAATCAACCAATAATTTTAAACTATTGGTATGTAGTCACCGATCGCCTAAGGGTTAAACACAGACATTGTATTAAATTATCTATGTCAGTGGGTTTAAATTATCATTTTGTCATCTTAAGAATTTGATTCGACCACCGCTCTACCGACAAATCTAAAATAATAATTAAGTTTTGTAATACAAAGTTTTTACGCGTGTAGGTAGGGTCGACTTAAATTAATTTCAAAATGATGGGGAGGTGCCTACTGCTTAGGCATTACGCACTTGGTATGCTAGTTATAAGACTCTCATTATTTTAATATCAATATATTTCTTTTGTAGCTAATAATTATATAAGTTCTTCTAAGTTATCGCTATTATCCGTACTAATATTATAAATGCGAAAGTAACTCTTGTCTGTCTGTCTGTCTCTCTGTCTGTCTGTCTGTCTCTCTGTCTGTCTGTCTCTTCTTCACGCCTAAACGACTGAACCGATTTCAATGAAATTTGGTACAGATATAGTCTGGGACCCGAGAAAGGACATAGGATAGTTTTCATCCCGGAAATCCCCCGGGAACGGGAACTATTAATCCACGCGGACGAAGTCGCGGGCAAAAGCTAGTTTGCTATAATTTGACTTTTTATAGGTTGGGAAATCATCAAATAGCTTTTTCCGCTCTGGGCGCAGCGAAAGGGAGTTTCAGACTCTTACTGATTAAAACCCATCCGTGGTCCTTCTAATGCCCTTTGCGTTCCAGGTCCGTGGTGACTCTTTCGAACAAAATCCGCAACCATGACAGGGTGGGTATACCTAATTCACTATACTATAATAGATTACTTTATAGACTTAGATTAGATTCATAAATGTCTTCTGAAACATTGAATAGCTTTAACGCAACTTGATGTTACTTTTTAAACATTTCGCAATAGTGTGGAGAGGCCTTTAATCGTGGTTTTTAGTGAATTAAAAAAGAAGTTTATAAAACTAAAACCCGACTACAAAAAAATCACGTTCTAAAAAGTATGAAACAAGAAAACATTCTCATCTGAAAGCCGTGGTCGTATGCCAGTTTAGAAGTTATGAGGGAACAGATTAACATCCATACATACATACCTACATACATACATACATACATACATACATACCGGTCAACCTCATAACCCTTGCTTCGCCGTAGTCGGGAAACACATATTTTTCCTAAAAAATAAACTCAATAATAAATGTCAACTGTAAACGTTTAGTGAGTCACTATCGATCGGCTATTAAATGTGCGGTTACCATCTATAGGTAGATGTAAATCAGAAACCGCAGCATGCATGTATAGGTACCTCTCAATTTCAATTAAATTAATGTTGCGATAACTGCTGCATAGGATTAGAGTTGTTCCGATAATTTTGTTTACGTCGTCTGAAAACCGATGACGATTTCAAAGCAACAAACATGAAAAATATGAGCAATCAGACTAGTAATAGAGTAATTACCCGGGTATATTGTGGTTTGTAGTAAGCAAGTAATACCGTTGGTACTGTGCCTTGTCACTCCTTGGTCGTGTGGCGTTGCCGTCCCATCATTCTATGCCAGTGAGGGAAGAGGTAATGCACCTTGTTTGCGCACACACTTGTGCACTTTTCTATCTCCTGCGTGCTTGCATTGTGATTGCCCGCCGTTACCGTTTGGTCGGGAGAATTTTAGTGTAGGTAATCCAATTATTTGTACCACTTTTATAAGAGATGAATAATGATTCAAATTAATGACACGACGATATTTAATAAGTCACTGCGTTTAGTAGAAATTAATGTAAATCTGAATATATTCAATTGTTGTAGATCGGTATATTCAGTTGTTGCTCCAATGCGCCTTACATGCATTTTCCCTGCGATTATTGATTATAAAGTCATAGTTTAACTCTTAAGCCAAATATGTACATAGATACTCATTATTGTTACGTACAATAAAAAAATACGGTAAATTAACAGACAATAGGTACTTAGAGGTTCCCAATAAACATTCATTTTAATGCTATCATTTACTATTAGTAAATAAATCATGGCTTATTACAGTGTTCTCATTAAATTGTTGATCGCTTAGTCATAACTTGTTACTCTCAAATAGTCTCAAAGCATCGAATTAAACAATTGACAATTAGACATAAAGTATGTATTTTTTGCTATAATCATATTGTTTCATAATGAACCAAGACACGAGTAAAACAATGTTTATCAACACCAGATTACATGCTTGAGCAGCTGGCCTCATAACATTATAGTTGGCTGTGTCGACGATAACTTCAAATGTTTCATATAAGTAAGTACGGTTAAAGCCTATGTATACTGTAATGTGTGTACTTTTTTAAATAAAGAAATCTTACTTCCTGCCAGTGGCGGACTAAGGAGGGTGGGGGTGGGGGGGTGGGTCCCCAATCCTGGGGGCCCCCAAATCACGAATAGTTCTTTTAATCATCATCATTATATCATCACGCCTGTATTCAGCAGATGTGTACTAATGTGCACCAACAGTTCGCCGGTATGTTTAGGTCCCATGTAATAGGGGGCGAGCCTATTGCCATTCTTTTAATCAAGTCCTAATTAAGGCTAAAAGGCTGTTTGAAGTTCGTTGGAGGCCTCATAGACACAAATACAAAACGGACTAGTGAGTTCAGTTAGCTACTAGTTAGAGAACCGAATTATACTTAAAATTTTAGCTGAAATAGTAATATAGAAATGGTATATAATTTAGTTTTCCCGCCCGGGCCCCTCACAGGCGTAATCCGCCCCTGCTTTCTGCTGTCCTTCTTCTACTACTATGATAAACGCAAAGTTTGTAAAGTGGTTTTTATTACTCTTTTAGTTTTAAACAGCTCTACGAAATTAGCTGAAGTTTGGCATCAACATCTAAGTACATGTACTCGTATGTGTACCCGTTTATTGTGGGAATTCAAAAACGGAATATCCCCCATGTGTTAAATTAGATTAATATACATTATTTATGTGGTTTAACACATGGGAAATATCTTGTTTTCGTGTTCCCATGAGATCATTTAGGACATTTGCTAAATTCAGAAGTCTAAGTACTTATGGGCTACCAAATAAATAATCCAGGCCAGTTGTAATGTATGTATGCATGTACCATAGCATTACTTATATTTATTAGTTGAAGTACTGGCTACAGAATCTTTTTAATTTTTTCTCCGGACCATATCGTGCAATAATATGTCAAATAGATATCTATAATACAGAAAAGACAAAACAACTATTTCTGGGAAAGTTAAATACAATACTTTTCAGGCAAGCAATGGTGCGAGCACTAAGCTTGCAACTGAATTTAGAAATGCTTACTTACCTTAATGTTGTTAAGAGACTGATTTTATGTCATCTAAAAGATTGTTATTTAGTTTATTATCCATGTTTTTTATAGAATCAGCATTCCGTGTAGCTGCAAACATTTTGCACAACAGTTTGTCGTGGGTACTTACATGAATTTTATGTGTACCAAGAATTTATCTATTTCTTAGTCTTATTAACGTTAACTTAAAAACGAACTTCTACCTAGCTTCTTTTTCTTTATCGTGTGGGCAGTAAGGTCTAATGACCCCACACACCCTAGTGTCAGAGTTTCTAAACCGCCACAAGGGCCACCTTCCCAAGGACCTACCTACCTAAGGGTTACCTAGCTAATAAAAACCTACATAATGGCTCAATTAAATATAAATTACAAAAAAAAACACGATAGGAAAGTTGTAATTACGACGTATAAAAATAGTAGATATTTTTAATCACTTTTAACAGGTTTCTCGGCCTTAGGCGTTTTACACAAATAACCACAAAGGAAAACAGTAAGAATGTAAACAATCTAGTTGTCTTTGAAAATAGACTGTTTAACTTTAATATTGTTGTAAATCCTTGGATTTTTTGGATATTGTCGAAATAAATTTAAGAAAAAGTAAATCAGGTAGGTACTTAACTTCAACCTATAATTTTTGCCATCCAAGTATGCTAGCGGAGGCAGTCTTTTTGTGAAACCGTGATTATCCAAAAGGGCATTTAAGGCTGCCGCGGCGATAGAATAAAAACTAAAGTGATCTTAAAGATGGTTTTTAGTCAGTAAGTCTGACACTCCCTCCCGTCCCGCCCATTGGGGGGCACTTGATGATTTCCCATCTCTAAAAATATAGCATAGTAGTTACATGGTTTTATTTTTTGTTTTCCGGATGGGAAATCGTCAAATGTCTTCTCTTTCTTGTTTCAAGCTTTTCTGTTCAATTTGTGTTTTTACTTTTTGATATTTAGTGCTATACATCAGTACCTACTACAGCCAGTCTTCTTTTTGTTTTTTCATAACAACCCGCAGTAGTGGCTACATGCTACCGTGCACAGCGAGGCTTAGGGGACACCCCATTACAGTCTTCCCAGGGATGTGCCCTAACAAGCGTTGTACAGGGAGGCTTCTGGTGCGGTCTTTTAAAAGGAAATGGAACCTTCTCCATGCGCTGATGGTGTCCACCGAGGTGCTTTTAGTGAGGTAAGAATCCCGCACTCTCCGGTTATCCTCAAAGATCGGAGGCCTCTTAAAATTCCCCCCGAAAAGAAAAAAAAATAGAAAAAAGGTAATCATTTAATCAATATGCAAGTTGTCAGAACTTCCCCGTCTACAATACGATGAGAATTTTAAGTGTTTTCCTTTATCGTTACTATGCCTTCCCACATTTATTTAAATCGTGTCAACTATTTCCGATGTGTCATATTATTTCACAGAAGTTTTGCTTGACCATTTTGAAAAGGAAATACCGGTGCTTAATTTCATGTTTACGGCTAAAAATGCTTTTTTAAAACGCTAATATTAAAAAAAAAAGCATATTCATGTGGTCAGTACCTAAATACATATTATTTTATTTCGTGTTAATAACTAACGTGTTTGTGGCACATTCGCGGAACCCACGCGAACTGATTAACATAGTAAATATTGACAGAAGTTCATGTCTTGTCAAACATGTCTCCGAAAAAATAGATATTCATCAAGAGTCAATATAACACGTTCAACGTCACATTTAGCTCTAGGGTTCCGTAAGTTCCGTTACAATCATACTTTGACAGGATATTTTTGTACGGACTCCTACCCTCTATATACTTACGATTACCTACCCCCTTTTCTAAGACAAATACTTGCCAATTGATACAGATATCTATAGATTTAACAACAAAGGTGTTTTTTTACATAATTCTTGGGACATTTCAAAACAAACCTAAGATCTTTGTTTTTGCATCGCTAAAAGATATCACACATGTAATTACATTATTGTACATGTAATTATTTAATGGTGCAGAACTGATGGCCGATAGGGCCGCAACGTTTTCGAATGAAGACCACGCACCCGCAAGCGCAGCGTAGGACGTCCACCCACGAGGTGTACAAACGACCTAATTAAGACCGCGGGAAAATCCTGGAGCCTTGGTCGTTTTGGAAATCTTTGGGGGAGGCCTATGTATGACCAGCTGTGGACGTCTTACGGCGCATAATAAATAGTATACAATTTTAAAATACTGCACTGATCACTAGAAAAGATTAAATTATTTGCCAAGTACATACCCTTTATTCGACGGTAGTGAAACCGGCCTATAATACAACCAAAGTTCAGCCATACCACCAACACATGTGCCTACTACCTACATATATTTACCCATTTGACCAAATAGCGAGAGGTGTGCTTAGAATATTAAACAAGGGAGTTAACAATAACCGCCATAAAATGTTTTTTTTTTTAACATTTTTAAAGAACAGTTTAGATAGACGGGTTTCTACGCGCGTCAGTATTTCTTAGGATAAAAATTTAAATCGCCTTAATGCAAATTAATGTCAAGGATTTAAGAAGCGGTTACGCCGGAACTAAATATCGATATCAATTGATAATTGAAACTTTTATTTATTTTTATTATTTACTTTGTCGACCTGGCTAGTAGAACTGAAATATCAATATTGGCATCTACTGCACCTAAGTATTCTAATTAGGTTTAGGATGTTTTTAATGTATTAATATTACGAACACAGCAATTCATATTCTCAGAATTTCATATATGAAATTCTCAGTAGCAGCTCGGAGTTTGGATTTGTGCCCGGTTAATGGCAATAGGCTCGCGTACATGGGACCTAAAATATACCGGCGAACTGTGGGTGTACATTAGTACACCTCTTCCTAACCCTTCGGGGAATACAGGGGTCATGGTATTTTATATTAAAATTTATATTACGAACACAAAGGTGAATTGATTGGAGAAAGTCTATACTTACTTTTTCGCTTTGTTCTTAGTCTCAAGGTTAATGCTTATGCGTTTAAAATCAGGGGAGCAGATCTACCAACTTTTTGAAACTATCGTAATCTGAAGGCCAATTCTATTAATTTAAAACATTAAAAATCTCTGTGAGTTGGCTTAAACTCCTCCCACGCCCTTAAAGGTCCGGGCGGGACGCTACGGTCCCGAGTTCGTGTTATTAAATACAAAAACTACTTTAGTTAGTTAGAATAGTAAATAATGAAGTAATTTTATTTTTAAAATGACGTAATCTTATAATTATATGCAAACTTATACTTACATACTTAAGTATAATTGTCAACTTATGACAAAATATTGCGAAATATTTAAGGCCTAAACTTATGGTGTTTCGTCTGGTCGCGTTAATTAACTGGATGGTGTTAATTTGATTTATTAATGGACTTCACCGAAATTTTCCATCATTTCCTACAAAACTGTTTAAGTATCTAATAAAACCATTTCACTGTATAGTGTAGGATTAAGTAGGTGTTACAAGTTTAACAGGCATGTGCCCTAGCAGGCGTTGCACAGGGAGGGTTCTAGTGCGGTCTTTTAAGAGGAAACGGAACCCTCTTCATGTGCTCGTGGTCTCCACCGGGGTGGTTTTGTGTGTTCCACGCGCGCCTCAAAGAGATATCAGCAAATCTGAGGGGCCAGTTAGGGCCGATCCCTGCCGGGACGGCGGGTTGCTCGAAAGAGATACCGCACTCCCGAAACGCAAAAGGGCACAAGAAGGAAAATGAATGGGTTTTGGTCAGTAAAAGTCTGACACTCCCTGCCGCCCCGCCCAAGGCCGAAGAAGTCATTTGAAAATTTCCCATCCGAAAAAAAAAACCGAACTGGTTTCAGTGAGGTAAGAATCCCACACTCCCCGGTCATATTTCCAAAGATCGGGCGCCTTTTGAATGTTTTCCCCCGAAAACAAAAAAAAACTACGTCGAATTCAAAAAAAATGAAGTGTGCGTGTAATACCGACGTATTATGTCTGTTACGATCTGCAGAGAAAGACCTTGTGACTCATTCATTGATAGCTGGACGTAACATTGACGGAGCATGATTTCTGTGACGTACATTTTGTTTTTGTTTTAAAATCAAATGTCAGTGAACGCATATACATAAAATTATATGGCTAACAAAGGCACTAAATTGTACATTTTATGGTCAACTTGAGCGCCCATTCATTATCACTTATTAAACTTGGTTATCTACCTGCTTTATTTACGTTATGAGGTACTTACCAATTTATTAACTAAGGTATGTTTTACTTCTGTGGTATATACTTTGGTGTAATAAATAAAATAAAAATTTAAAAGCTGAATGTATATTTAATGAAGCATCCATATTTTGTTAAGTATGGAGAAGGCGTGGTGATCAATGGTGGTGCCTTCTCTGTATGAGAAGATAAGAGGCCTTTACCCTGCAGTAGGACAATAAGGCGCGAAACGCACGCCGGTGCGGGGCGGGTCGGTCAATTTGACCGCGAACTATAGTGCAAAGGGAATCCTATACTACCAACGCATATGAAGAGAAAAAGACCGCGCCCCGGGTAGATAAAGGCGGCGCGGCATGTCTATGAGGTGTATTCGTGGTGAGCACAGCCGCGAGCATCGACGGTCAGACGCGGTCTTTATTGCTTCGCAGTAAAAAAGACTACCCAGCCCCGTCGTCTGCAACGTGCCTAATAGACTGGTATTATTTACTAAACAATACGAATCGCGTGTAGACCCCTGCCCGTAGCTACGCTAGCCTTGGTTCAAACTTATCAGGACGAGCTGCGTAGCGCTACGCGCCGCCGACGGGCACCCTGCGCTCTGCGTTCTCTCCTGTCCATTAGCAAGTGATGTTGTAAATCGGAAGATTAAAATAACTTACTAACTTTTATTTGTTTGTTTATTTAACAATTTATGTATACACATAATTGTATTGTGTACATAAATTATTAAATAAATAAATAATAATATTAAATTGCATTTTAAGAAAGTTATCTAAAGAAGAAACCCGGTTAGTTGTTGAGTTTCTCCTTTATTGGTTTTATTAAAATATTATTTCATAATTAAGAAAACGTTTTATTGTAGTGACATAAACCTGTTTTAGACTACGTTATCATATACATATGTAATAATGTATTCAGGGTCATACTCAGAAAAAGTGTACATTTTAAATTTGTAACTAAACTGATAGGTAACGATACTGAGAATCTCCGTCACGAAACTGATGACATAAGGTATAGTACACAAGGATTGGGCGAATAAAACAAGTAATTATATTTGGCTTATCAGTCTTATTAAGATCATTAAAAAATATCAGAAATAATAAAGGAATGTTATAATTTTAGTTTGGCAACGAAATTGTGCGTGCGCGTGTTTACCATAATCTTTGGCCAACTTACGAGCCGGTAACTATAGTTATGCACTTCTCGCTTTTGTGAACTAAGCTTAATAATTTCTCAGTTTCGTAACGTAACGCAATGTAACGCAAATGAGAATAAAATCTGAGAAATTATAACTTCTAAAAAATTTTTTACGTAAACCACGGTTTTACCATGCAAGCACTGAGTGTATTCGTTAAGATAATACAAAAAATAAGAAAAGAACATATTAAGACAACAAAAAATGTAATAAACTTATCACAAAAATCGACGTTTATCACCCTGAGGGATTATTTTGTAAATATTCACTTGATACACGTCTTGACTTCACGACTATGGTGAAAACATAATGGCTGCCGTGAGAGTGATTTTGACGTAAGTAATAATTTTGCCAGAATAGGAAAAACAAATTATAGCACCTTAAATCATCGCGTTTCAAATTTTATTACGTGTTACTAACCCTGAGTAACGAAACTTCATAATTTTGGGACAACATTTGTTTAGTTAAAATAAATTCTTCTTTAAATGATTTACGAATAAAATTGGTCTTATTTAGTTACTTGATGATACTTGAACAATATAGCCACAGTAAATGTTAAGAAAAGCGATAAATATTCGTAACAATTCATCTCTGAAAATTTGTAATGGTCATTGGGACACTAAAAAAATGTATGAGGATATTTATAGCAATGTTTTGATATTCAACATTTTTTATCTTTTGATGCTAAATAAAGTTAAAATACCAGAGAAATCTTCATATTAATAGACTAACATAACAAAAAAGGGCGGGAAAAGAAAACATATCATACTATTAGATGTTTACTTAAATCTGAAGTAGCGGGACAAGAAAATATATCAAATGTACACTTTTTCTGAGTATGACCCATTCAGTGTCATTGATAATTAAATTCGTTTGATTTTAGTCCATATTTTACGTCATGAAATCTAAATTATCATAAGTTCCGGTCTTTTGGTATGTGGGTATTTTGGTATTTATTTATTCTTTACCGTGACCGTACCGGATAAAATGCAATAAGTGATACCTAATTAAAAGGCTGAAATGCATAATACATATGTTATATCCTTGCATACAATTTTATTACTATCCTTGCTATTCGCAAATATAGTAATAAAATTGTATGTAATCAACCATGCAAACTTAAATATATTTTCATTATATTTTTAACCAACTAGGTAAAAATGAAATTCTCCAGACCGTTTCCGGTCACGGCGGCTAATCTTAATACAGATTGACCACGTACGCAGGAGACTACTGCACAAATGTGTGCGCAAACACAGGTGCACTCCCTCTTCCCTGTCCCTAACTCTCATAACTCGTTGGGAGGGAAATCCGACACGACCGGTGAGAGATCAGGCGCAGGACCACACGGGAACCAACTACGTAGTACTGCAATAAACGAGGTACTTTAGGATGAATTTTATGAACTCACTTTTTCAACTTACCACTTCCCATTCACCACACCCAGAGTTCACACTAAAACCAAAGAAACCACTAAACACCACTAACCACTAACTAAATATATAAATAGGTACAGTCAATTTCATATGTGCAAAGAAGGTTGTTAAAAATTCGTGATTGTCCAAAATTAATACAATTACAATTTATTATTTATGTATAAAAATAAAAAGGTACCTCATATGGGTATATCATGTGTGCGCATATAACTATGTTTTATAATGATGTCCACATGTTTCTAATTATTCCATACAAATAAAACAGCTAATGCAAAATAAAGTAAACAACTTAGACAAGCACTAAGATATATTACTATAAGTAGCACCATAATAAATAAGGTTTATGTCAACTAATTGTACCACTAACAATATAAGAATTAAAACATTTATCATAATTAAGTGTAACGCCATTCAATTGCACTTATATCTAAAGATGCCGCGTCGGATTTGTATCAACAATTTCATTACTCAAGTTGATTGATGCTCTGCGTTTTGTAACAAATACTTTTGTTTACGTTATAAATCTAAGCCTACAGTGAGACAGACAACCTCTGTTCTCTGAAACCCTGGTGGGTACATCTTCTTGCGCACGAACTACGTCAGATAGGTAGATACCAACTTTACTGCCGTCTCGTGGTCGCAAGCGCGACTGTTGTGCGTGGAGTTGTGAGTTCGATTCGGTCGGGCAAAATTATTATTGAGTTTTTCCATTACTAATTTCTCAGTAGCAGCCCAGAGTTTAGAAGTTGGTGAGGTCAGTGGTGAGACACCCCCGTGTTTCGGAAAGCACGTGAAGCCGTTGGTCCTGCGTCTGATCTCACCCCGGTTGTGTCGGACTGCTGTCACATCGGACTGTGAGAGAAAGGGAAGAGGGAGTGCACCTGTGTTTGCACACACACTTGTGCACTATCTATAATATTTGGTTTGGTTTTTGGTTGGTGGTGCGTGGTTGGGATTTATTTAAATAAATAAATATCTCCTGCTTACTGGGCTCGTCTCTATTATATATACTCGACATTAGCCACCGTAACCGAAATCGGTCTAGAGAATACATACATTTTTTTTACAGTAAATCTGGCTAAAATTTCGTTAACTGGCTATTTGCATGCAGCCTCAAGACAACCAGCGGATAGCCAGCAAAGAAAGCCTGATGAAGTCTCGGGTACCAAACTAGCGACCAAATCTTATGTTATGTTTAAACCGAACCAAGTCAAACTAAACAAAAGCTTCTAATAAAACATCCAACCATATTTCTCGATCAAACTGACATTTAAGTAGGTACCTGCCCATATTTAGCAATATGGGTTTTCTTGTTTTAAATGATTTATTGATACCGGATTGTCAATTTTTTACTTAAATTTCGGGAATATAATAGTGTTTTAAGTCTCCGATTTTATAATACAGAACGAATATATACATTAACAAAATTATTAATTCCGTAAAAGAACGCATGGTTCGGTTGCATCTAAAGATCTCTCATTTTGTTTTCATAGTTTTTATAAAACTCTGTTCCATGATTTGTATGATGTACGTAACAACACAATCAACCAATTGGATCAATATTTCCAGAGCTTACCTCTAACAAACCAAATATGAAAAAAGAAACAAACTTTACCCCTTTGTAATGTTAGTACAGACAAAAAGAGAAAATGACGTTTTATAATCAAATCGTAGATAAAATATTTTTTTGCTTTAGTCTTTTAATCTTTTGTTTGACATAACGCATACCTTCCATGAAACCACGTTTGGTTTTTCAAGGGTTAGGTTATTATTAAAACATTTAAAACAATCAGGTATCTATTTGTCTTGTAAAATAAGCAACAGGATAGTGTTCATAACTATAGTCATACGAAGCTTATTTCTACGGTTACAAAAGCAAAACTATTTTAGTTATTATAAAAATATTATATTCATAACCTTGAAACCCAGCATTATCTTCGCATTATACGTATACCTAAGGGATACAGTGAACAGTCGATCACAATCGAACGTTTCAATAATTCAATTCTAATCAAAATATAATAATTCTACAATACCTAAATAAACCTGAATAAGACCTCATTTAAGTGGGATAAGTTGAATAACTGGTTATTTAGGTTAACAGCCTGAGAGCGGCTCGAGAAACAGCCCTCACGTTGGACCTATAAAAGATATTTAAGTACCTATTTTGCTTTATGAGAAAGATAAACCAAAATCGAATGTTGTTATTAAAATATCTGTACTATACAATATAACATTAGAAAAATAACGTAACAATGCTATAGTTATTTCAATGTTAGCGTACTAGGCTGCATTTTGTGTATCCGGAACTGGCCAGTTACAGAACAGTATTAAAAAAGTTTTGGAGATACCTCAATCCGAATGGAAAAAGTGCTGCGAAAATTGGTTCCAGCGTGTGAAAAAGTGCATCGATCATCATGGCGAATATATTGAAAAGCAATAAAACTATAATAAATACTACAGTATAATAAACACTGTAGTATTTATTATAGTTTTATTGCTTGTTTCACTTTTTTATTCCGGATACATAAATAGCAGCCATGGTAGGTATAATAGCTTCGTTGGTTCACGATCAATATAAAACAATACAATAAAAATATCATCAAAATGTAGGCATTCCAAAAATGTAATACAATAACCATTATTTGGTTATTATTATCATAATGCAATAGTAAAGATAGTATAGGTAATGCGAAGTATACGATAAAAAAGAGGAAAACGGGTAATATCTATGCAATAAATAAGTAAGAAACAGTGTCCCCTTCCTGATGCGAAGAGTTGGGAGGAATTGTTATTTTTTTTAATTTGTGTTTTATGGTTTTATTTTACACTTTTTTTCGTACTAGTATGAACTAATATACATATTTCACAATACCTGCCCTATTATTGTCCCACTGTAGGGCTAAGGCCCCTTCTCATGTAAAGAAGACACAACGATTGATTACTACGCTTGCTCAAGGTGGATACACAATTTTAAACTTATATAAATTAAAAATCATAAAAAAAAACTTGAAACTGAAATATACAGGTTTCCTCGCGTTGTTTTCCTTCACCGATGTCGGTGATGTCCAAGATAAACTTAGAAAGTAAATTAATATAAGTTGAAAAAATCACACTAGTGCTTGTCTGGAATTGAATCCACAACCAATATTCGAAAGGTAGGCGCTATAACCCCGGGCCATGAAAATCTCATATCGTAGTAAAAGCACATATTTGCCAGATTGTTATGATAAACCAATATAAACGGTCATTGTACGTCATACTCATAACAGTACCATATTCTAAGAAAGAATTTACCATTTTGTACCTAGTTTCCTACCTCAACTATTTACATTTTTGTCGTCACAAACTTAAATATTGTCAGTTTTTATTGAATATAAGTATTAATCCACCATTTGTGACTTGTGGGTAAGTTGGTCTTTAGCGAAATTGTGAATACTAGAAAGTTTATCAAGGCCTTTCATTCCCAGTCTTATTTTACGGTCGATACAACGAAATAGCCGTGAAATGTGAAGCCTTATATTAATTGGATTTGGATGTTTGGCGCACTGGTAGACCTAGATTAGGACATATAATTATAGGATTTATCCCTAAGTTCCCTTGAGATAATAATAACATTACTTTTGATCGTTTTCCGATATCGCAAGTCTGAAATCACCAATTCACCGTGCCTTCTCTGTATGAGAAATAGACTTTGCCTTACAGTAAGACAATAAAAGGCTAACAACAAAATATAAGTCATTTTACCTATATCATGTTTAGTGTCTATTGAAAGGTTCAGAAGTACATTTTAAAAAAGGAAATGAGTTATAAAAAAAAAATAAGTCCCCAAAAATAAGTTCGGAAACTAAATCCCGATTAAGGAAAAGTATGAAACTAAAAAAAAACTCATTTCATTTTATTTATTGTTAGATAGTGATGTTAAGAGATCAGAATAGCCGTGGTCGTATGTCACCTACCCTAGTAAACCATGCATTTGGAAAGCGATCATAAGTTTCAGAGAAAAGTGGCAAATGGGGTTATCCTTTAAATATCACTAACAATAACAATTTCAGATTATAATTATTTTCTTGTTTTTATTGAGTAAGGTGTATTTTTTTAGTAAATAAACCAATATTTAATAGTATTTCGTATATTGCAATTTCTTGATATAGGTAAGGTGCCTTTAAACTTTTGTAGTGACATTGTCTGAAATTCCTATACTATATTTTTTTGGTATTGCTTTTTGATTCCCTTGTCGGGTAAAGTGTTATTGGGATTTTATATAAAATTCTCAGCAGCAGCTCAGCGTTAGGATTTGTGGCCGGTTAATAGCAATAGGCTGGCCCCCAAAACATACATGGGACTTAACCATACCGGTGACCTGTGGGGGCACATCGGTACAGCTCTGTCTAACCCTTTGGGGAATACAGGCGTGATGGTATGTGTGTAGTGTCTGAATTTCAGGTCAATTTGCTACGGATGCTACAACTACGGCCGGCGATCATGTATGAACAAAAGTTCGCATTACAGTTTGAGCGACATTTTGTTATTTATTTTATTAACTGTAATTAAACTAATTAGAGTACGGATCGTTAGTTTATAGACGTTTATATCATATTTAAAAACGATGTGAGTATTTCTTAATGATGTTATTATGGCTTACATTCCACGCACTATAGTGATATAATACGCATTAATAAATAACAGGTAGGTACGCGTAACAGGTATAGATTTTCATATAATATAAAAATGTTATGCAATAATAAATATGTAGGTATACATATATTTTTGTGACTACCTTATAATATTGTATCCGGTAAGGAAATGCCGCCGGCGCTACTCGCTACTGACGTGCGATAGTGTGAACTATATTTCTATTTCCTAATAATACGAGTATACTCATATTTTCTTGATAACTGCTTTAATTTTATAGTTCGCGAATATTAATGGTGAATTAATACCGGAAATTATAGTAAGTATTCAAATTAAACTTGAGACTAAGTGCCGACAAGATAAAAATCGCGCATAACCGTAAATAAGCACGACATTTAATTTGGATTTATTAATTTGATCAATTGACGCCTAATCTCAATAACACATACCTAGTCACACGATGACTCTGGGCAAACATTGAGCTCAATGACATCCAACTAAAGATACTGTTTGCTTCAACTTTTGCTTTTGTTTACAAGGACAAGTTTATTTACTTCCTCTCTTAGATCAAGTCCTCTCATAACAGGCTTTGCAGGTGCAAATTAAATACCTATATAAAGGTAATAATGAAATCATCGATGTTAACCTTTTGTTAGTGCTGAAACATGTATTCCTCACTTGGAAAAACACTTAAAATATTAATTTTAATTTTTGTCAATAATGACTAGGTAGGTCATTGTTATACACGATTTACTACATACGTCCATTCACCGGAACGGACGCTATTGAGACGTCACTCTAATACTTAAAGATATTCACTGAAAGCTATGAAAATAAGAACGTACTTGTTGCGCGTTTGCCGTCAGCGATCAGCGTCACGCTGTGCGGCTTGTGCAGCAGCTCCTGCAGCTCCGGCTGAGGGTCTGATGAATTTTTCCTGGACTTCATGTTGATAATATTTCACTAGCACAGGTGTCAATTATTTCATTACAACTCCTTGGAGTAAGTTTAGCACTTTTTGATAATTATGATAATTAACGATATACACATCCGATGCTTCATCCGTGGGGCGGAGGCGCATGGCTCGTGGGTGCGAGTGTGCCGGGAGCGAGGGCGAGCGTCTATATAGTAGTGCACAGTGAGACGCGAGGATACAAGCAGAGCCGCGCCGCGACTGAGCTGAGCGCCGTCATCCGGTCAAGGGTACAACACCTCGCGGACGGCACTACAGTGCTAGCGGCAGCGGCTAGCGGCGCCTTCGCAGCCTGCACTCTAATCACTCATTGTTTATAATAGCTAATCGGAGAAATATGTAATACAACCGTTTTGTAATCTTACGGTTCATTATTTTTATTACACATTATAATCCAAGACCGATCAATTAATAAAACATGTTCAATATCCAGTCGCAATCTCATTTTAAATAGCGACAATCAATGTCAAAAAATGTAGGTGCCTCTTGCCTTTTGACTGTTTAACACTGACATTAGATTGCGATCGTAAAAGGAGAATTGCCCCCTAGGCCCTACTAACATTATTCTTAGCTCAGCACTAAATTAAAACCTAAATAAGATCTGTCAAAAATAAATCAAACATTCATTATACTGAACAAACATTTAAAGGATTGCATGCAATTCTCAAATTAATCTAAATAACTAATCAACCACGAGAAGGAGTGGTTAATATGATGTAAACTGCATAGTACTTAGTGTATAAACCTGCAGGTACCAATACAATCACAGAGTATACTTGCATAGGTAACTGTAGGGTAGGTATTGTAAAGGTGAATGACACTAAAAGTAAAGGGCTTAAGGAAGTAGTTTTAGACTTTCTGAAAACAACACTCAATGAACATTAAGTCCAGTAAGTAAACGTAATAAATAGTTTAATATGTAAACAATCAATTATGACTAATTTGATTAATGTACTTATTACTTATCATATTAGGAGCTCGTGGCTAAATAATTACAGCCGCAAAGACCGATCTTCCGGGTTAAGCCACGCTTGCCGAGGTTGGTCTGTGGATGGGTGACCATTTACCATAGCGAGTTTCCTCCGTGCCTCGGAAAGCACGTAAAGCCGTTGGTCCCGGCTGTCATTTGTAGATCTTTGGCAGTCGTTACGGATAGTCAGAAGCCAAGAAGTCTGACAACCAGTCTAACCAAGGGGTATCGTGTTGCCCAGTTACTGGGTTGTGGAGGTCCGATAGGCAGTCGCTCCATGTAAAACGCTGGTATTCAGCTGCATCCGGTTAGACTGGAAAGCCGACCCCAACATAGTTGGGAAAAGGTTAAGCAGATGATGATGATTACTTATCATGTAAAAGTGGAGTTAGATACACGGACCTTTGTCTTTTTTTCATGTTTTTTAACGATTGTAATGAATGGTGCTGACCTCTTAATTTGACTACATCTGAAATCTTACTAGGTATTAACATAAATGCAAAAGTATTGATGGATAGGTGTTTGTTCATCAATCACGCAGAACGGTTGAACTGATCTGGGTAAAATTTGGCACAGAGATATAATAGTCAAGAATTGCACGTAGGCTTTTTATCCGGAAAAATTATAGAGAACCCGAGGGATAATACGAGTATATCAACTTTGCAAGAAAAGCTGGAAAAGGAGCTAACAATAACTATTAAGTACATATAACATTTTGTTTGTTTAATAAGAGGTAATCTCTAAAAGTAGTGGTCCGATTACAAAAAAAATCACTGAAAGAAAGCTATCTATTGCCGATTGTCATCGAATGACTTGGTTGTGACTTCGAAGTAGTGAAGTCGTTAGTCATCAATAAAAATATGAGTATTACCCTAAATGAAAAATCAGCTGGCGCACCAATACACTGCAATTGTTATGCTTATGTATGACTATACTGTCTCGTTAGCCTAGTGGTCCCAAGCACGACTGCTGTGCTAGAAGTCTTGGTTTTGATTCCCAGGTCGAGCAAAAAGTGTTATTGGGTTATTCTATGAAATTCTCAGTAGCAGCTCGGAGTTAGGATTTCTGCCCGATTAATGGCAATAGGCTCGCCCCCTATTACATGGGACTTAAACATACCGGAGAACTGTGGGTGTACTTTGTATACTTTTTACACCTCTGCCTAAAGGTACTGATACACATGCTTTAAACTAGCATGCTACTAGCATGCTCAAACCAATCACAGTACTGGAAGCTCACTTGACTTTGATTGGTTTGAGCATGCTAGTAGCATGCTAGTTTAAAGCATGTGTATCAGTACCATAACTCTACGGGGAAAACAGACGTGATAGTACGTATGTACGTTTGTATGTGATGAAATGCATACAACAGTATGTATCAAAGCAAGAACTTAACCAGTACTGCTGCAAGGATCTAGTACTAAACCTATAAAAAAATATATGAAGACATTACGATTTAGCAATCTAGGAATCTGGGTTCATAAACAATTTAAGGAATTAGATCCGCGATGTATAAGAATTATTACCCACCACACGTACCTACATCGACAATTTTATCAATTTAAATTAGTTTTTGCTCGGAGCTCGAATTTATTTGAACTAAATTGTGTGCTACATTGGTTTCTCAAATTCTTTTGGTTCCTCAATATCGTTTAGGTTAGCTGTTGTTGCGTTTTATGTAATTAGGCCTAAGGTTCAAGGTTATATCGATGCATTTCCCCCAAATATCTAAAAGCTATCTCCTAATAGCTTAGCCCTAGAGTTAACTATCAGTCCAAGCTACACCTAATTGGCCAGTAAGTCAGAAATTATACAAAATAATTAAACATTAAACTGCACACACATTACTACATTACACTACATTTAGGTAGAATTTACCGCCAGATCCTACTAATACAAATGCGAAAGTTTGTGAGGATGGGTAAATGAATGAATGGATGGGGATGTTTGTTACTCTTTCACGCTTAAACGGCTAAACGGATCCGGATCAAATTTGACAGTGAAATAGATTGCAGTGTGGAATAAAATATAAGATACATTTTATCCTGGAAAAATATACGGTCCTCGTGGGATAATTTATCAAATTTGATGCGGATGAAGTAGCATCTAGCGGCAGAAGCTAGTACCTATCTATAGACCTACCTTAGAGATATTAGGTACTAATATAATTATCTATTAAATAACGTTAAAAAAACAATTTTCTTTGAACTAAAACATCTGAATAATATTGATAATTACCTATCAGGCAACAATTACTTTACTTAATTGGTTTTTCAATTGACCGTCATCTGTCGCCGTTTCGTGGGAATCTGCAAAGTTCGGAGGCACATAACTAGCCGTGTCGATGATTGTTGACGCCTATGCTCAACAATGGTCGTCATTTGGATGATCTTTTTTATCACCGTTTTTTTTTAAGAAGTCTGGAATCCTTTATTTGTTAACTAAAATAGTTGCAATGTGTTACATTATACAGGTCTTAAAAATAGTACATAGTGCGTTATGTTTTGTCAACAATTATATATGTACTTAAGGAACTTGAATAATTCTTGTATCGAAGGTACTTTTGTAAACAGTTAAACTCAACCCTATTTGCTTCATACCAACGTGTTTGTTTCTTGTGGAAATCGAACTCGTTACAAGCAGCGCAGCAGTCACTGCGCCGAACTTTCCCTCTATGGGAGTTGCCACGCTTATTCAGCTCAATTTAGCCTTTTTCTAAAGAAAACACCAGTTATTGCTGATGTTAAGCTGATCAGATCCGTAATCTCCATACTAAATTGGTGCGTTCTATAGACACAAGCTGAATTAAGCTGAATAAGTGCGGTTAGTCCGTATCGCCGATATATGAATGGTGTGAAATAAGTAAGAAGGTATGTCAATCTACCGACGCAATAACAACATTAAAAACATCGGGTTTTTTTAGGTAGGTGGGACCTATACAGGATAAGTTTTTAACCAGTGCGTAAATTTTTTTTGGTAGTTCAGTGTCAGTTATAGAATACATTCCCGTGTTTAGTTAAAAAAAAATTTTAAAAAAAATTCATCCTTATCCGAGTTTGAAATAAGCAAAACATGGACATAATCTATTCGCCATACTATCAATGACAACTCTTGGCCGCCGCCCGGGCGCATGGCTGGGGTGAGGGGGTGGGGAATGCGCTAGCGCCGAGTGACAATAAAATATGGTTTTTAAGTAAACATGTTTCGTAAGCGATAACTTTTTTTTTAGTACTAAGACATATCAAAATAAAATATACGTGTTTAATGAAACGTGTTGAAGTTTATTATGGCAAAATTTACGCACTGGTTAAAAAATTTTCCTGTATACAATTGGTATAGGTATAATACAATGTTATCATTATTTTAGGCAATAGGTACAGCGTGATTGATAATTCGGTATATTCTTTAACAAAGGAAAGAGTAATCAGAAGAAAGAGATTTTAAGTAATGATTTTGTGATTAAAGAAGATTATCTATAAGATATGCGTCCAGAAATGAACAGATTTCCTAAAATTTGCTGGTTTGATAGAAAAACGACAAAAAATTCTTAGAAAAAATAAATCAATATCATAACGACGTCAAATGTTATTGGGTTTGTCTATTAGGAATTTCTCAGTAGCAGCTCGGAGTTTGAAAGTTGGTTTTGTGACACCCCCCTGGCTCGGAAGGCACGTAAAGCCGTTGGTCCCGGCTGCAATTCGCAAATCTTTGACAGCCGTTACGGATAGTCAGAAGCCAAGAAGTCTGACAACTAGTCTAACCAAGAGATAACGTGTTGCCCAGTCACTGGGTTATGGAAGTCAGATAGGCAGTCGCTCCATGTAAAACACTGGTATTCAGCTGCATCTGGTTAGACTGAAAGCCAACTTCAACATAGTTGGGAAAAGGCTAAGCAGGGATGATCGACGTCAGTGGGGTAAAAATGATTGGAAATGAGATCTAATTTATTCGCTTTCAAGGAATGCATCGGATAACTAACCATCCTGTATATTGGTTTTGTTAAAAACTTCGATAACACATAGTTCTTATTCCCGTCACCTTTAAATTTACGCATAAAATTATCCTAAATATATCTAAAGTGGATACTTGAAGGTATTCTTGAATGTCAATTGCGTGATTTAGCATTCATATTGCGACCATTCGGTGCCTAAACGACATAGCTTTGCAAATTGGTATTTTACATACCTACCTGCCTAGGGATATTTTTTTGTAAGGCCCGCAATACACGGACTGCTCGAGCAGTTAGCCAGTGATAAACATACACGGACCGCTCTTGCAGTCAGAGTCTGCTTGACCGCACGATGTAATTTCCCCGTGCCGCCATCTGCCTGAAGCAGTTGCAACTGCTCGAGCTGTTTCGTGTGTGTACGTACAGAGAAGGCTGTAGTTTACCATGCAGTCGCAGCTTAAAGCAGTCGATCCTGACTGCTTCAAGCTGGCCGTGTATAGCCGGCCTAAGTCTATTTATAAACGAGGTTAGAATAAGTACTTAAGGTGTTTTTTCGATACATTCCGATTCATCCGAGAGCTGTTAAACATGGGCTTCACACATTTTGTTTTCAAGACGTTTATATACTACGTATTATTTCCATCATCCATAACATTTTTTTTTAGTTAGAATTGTTTGTCCCTCTCCTGGGTAAAGGCCTCCCTCATAACGCGTAACAACGTCATTTCACATCAGCCTGTAGCCGTCCACTGCTGAACGTAAGACTCCCCCAAAGAGCGCCGACCATCCCTGTCCTGGGCAGCCCAAATCCATGCGCTACCCGCCACCTTCTTCAAGGGACTAACTACACTTATTCAGCTCAATTCAGCTTTTCTCTAAAGAAAACGCCGGTTTTGTATCGCATCCGCTCAGACGCGGAAAGCTGAACGCATGCGTAGCATACTATAGTAGTGTTTTCTATGGACAAAAGCTGAATGTAGCTGAATATGTAAGTGGGTTTAGTTCCTTAATCGTCGGTCCACCGAGCAGCAGGGCGTCCCACACTACGTTTGCCTAAACGTGATCTCCACCGATGCTGCTCTGTCCGTCTGCAGACATACATACCTATATACATATTTGTTATGCTGTAAATAATGTTGTAGTCTACCTTGTATTTTTTTTCCAAAAACAACACTATACATATGAATAATTTGAAAATAACTAATTTTTTAATTATTTTCTCAAAAACTTTAGATATGTATGGAATTTGCTCAGAAATCGTCGAGGTCATTGGCGTTACCTAGCGCCATTCATGCATAGATACAAATAATTGTTTTAGAATCAAAGAATGCTTTGTACCCTGAGAACTGCGGTGCCCATGACCTGACCTGAGACTTGAACCTAAACAATGAAGGCATTACTATCGACGGGTCATTATACCATTCAAAATTAACGATTCACAGATTTGTTTTTAATTTAAAATTAATTGACAAGTAATTAAACTAAGATCACAATCATTATTTATGTCATCTTGGTTGTGTTAAGACTACAAAGCACGTTTTTAATTATTTCTAATATTGTTTTATTATTAGGTATTTCAAAATCGAACTCAGATCATTTAAATCATATAAACCATTTAGATAAAGGAATCTGAGAGTCAGAAAGTTGCAGTTAGTTGCCTCTGGAGAAAAAAGAGCAAAAGACAAAGAAAAAAATATCATTAACCGATTATCAAATTCACCGTGCAATATTTTTACAAAAGAGATTGCGTGAACATCGAACCCAGGACCTCACGCTGAGCACTCGAAAAACAAAAGGTCAAATCTACATAATGATACGCTAAATTGGAGATTAAACAAAAAAAAAACCTTTAGAAATGATTTATTAACTCTGTATCGTTTTAGCAAGATAAAAACAATCGGTTGTGGGAGCACTTTATATTACCAATACATTATCTTCAAACAGGTCCTGCGACTATAGTTCCGTCGTTGTACACATTAATTATATGTTACGTTACCATTAATTAATCGATCTTATAAACGAGATCAGGCTGCGTAGACATCGCTTGTTATTTTATCTGGGTTTTACGCTCCTAACTGTGCTGAGATCCTTAGCAAATATGTCTTTACAAGCATTTTCTTGAGGGTTTTGTTTGTTTCGTTTTCATGAGGGTTTGGTTTCCGCACTAATTCGTTATGGTTGACCATTGTGTGTATGACCTTCATAACTACCTACTTAAGTGTAATTCCGACGCTAATGGTTTAACTGTTTCATAAAAATCATCGATTTTTTGATGTTACTAGAAGTCTGGTAGTTACATCCTTAAAATCGCGAATATAAAATTATCTGCTCAAAACATTTTATGTACGCATAACTTGACCATAAGTAGTGTACATATGTACATGTATACAGTAACGCCTGTGGTGCCAATCTTAATCCTGAAAAGAATTCGAGATTTTAAGATTAGCCCCATAGCAAAAATTATTTGACATTATGATTATTACACTCCCTTAAAATACATTCGTCCTCCGTTAACCTAACAGCCAGTAGAGCTGGTTTCTCTGATAACGGATGTTGGTATAGGTAGGTCTTGGGTCTTGCTAACGAAGCTTGAAAAGCTAGAAAAGTTACAAAAGAAATGCAACATGATACAAAAAGAGTAACAATTTTTAGCAGGGTTTAATTATTATGACATTAAATACAACTGTTCTTTAAAACAATATAAGTAGTTATCTGTTGAGGAGCTCGTGGCTAAATAATTACAGCCGCATAGACCGATCTTCCGGGTTAAGCCACGCTTGCCGAGGTTGGTCTGTGGATGGATGACCATTTTACTATAGCGAGTTTCCTCCGTGCCTCGGAAAGCACGTAAAGCCGTTGGTCCCGGCTGTCATTTGTAGATTTTTGACAGTCGTTACTGTTAGTCAGAAACCCGAAAGTCTGACAACCAGTCTTACCAAGGGTATCGTATTACCCATTACTGGGTTGTGGAGGTCTGATAGGCAGTCGCTCCATGTAAAATACTGATATTCAGCTGCATTCGATTCGACTGGAAACTGACCCCAACATAGTTGGGAAAAGGCTAGGCAGATGATAAGTAGTTATCTGTTAAATTGTAAATCGTTAAGTATACCTAATATCAATAAAGATATAGAAAGGAAGAGTTTAAAACATTATACAGAATTAAAATTATCATTTTGAACCGCTTTCTTCTTTCGCATATAAATATGCATCAAACGTTCGACGGATTACTAGACATCTAAAAGTCATGTGACTACGTTATACCTATTTGATATTTTTAATCGGTTATTTAACTTTTGTTTGATCCTACTTATATCCTACTACTATTATAAAGGCGAAAGTTTGTAAGTATGGATGTATGGATGTATGGATGTTTGTTACTCTTTCACGCTTAAACGGCTGAATGGATCTGGATGAAATTTGGCACAAAGATAGATTATAGTCTGGAATAACACATAGGCTACTTTTTATCCCGGGAAAATGTACGGTACCCGTAGGATAACACATCAACTGTGACTACGCAGGACGAAGTCGCGGGCAGAAGCTAGTTTAAAATAAAGTAAAACAAACACGGCAGGGCTCGAAGGGTATGACACATGGCTTGACGAATATTTTATCTCGCTTGCGCCTGTATAACTATCTGGTATTAAAGAAGAAACGAGCCAATTTTTTTGCCGTTTTTTTTCTCATGTTTAAAGCAAAATTACCCATGAATTATTTAATGGCCGTAATTGATCATAAAATGTCTTAGTATATGATCATAATTTTGTAGCATCAATTATGTCGTACCGCTTTGAATAGTACATAAGTAGGTACATGTTACGACCAGCCGGCTGTGTGGGATTGAGTGGTGCCGATGGTTCTTTTGACCCACAGCCCATTCGACATACGGTACACACGAAAGACTCAGTCACACTTTTTAGCAGGATTCCGGGTAACCATAATTATACCTAATATAAAAAACGACGGGTTGCACTCCGGGAGTGCCGGCAGAAGTGAAAACTTGAATATTAACGTTGTGCATTTCTTATATTTTGGAATGGTTAGGGAATAATTTTGCACGAATTGCTTTAATTATCAGTATAAAAGTACTATCATGTATGTGGTAGAGTACAATATTTATTTATTGCGCTATCGTACACAAACATGACAATTCGCGTCAGGACACGTGACCTGATCGAGAATCTTACGAATTTTCGATCAGGTCACGTGTCCTGACGCGAAATTAACATTTGTTACCCATTACAAAAAAAGTGTACGACCCGTAAAGAAGTTTTCTCTTAAAAAAAAATACCATTACGCTTGTATTCCCCGAAGGGTTAGGCAGAGGTGTACCAATGTACACCCACAGTTCGCCGGTATATTTAGGATCCATGTAATAGGGGACAAGCCTATTGCCATTTACCGAGCACAAATCTTTTTCATAGAAAAATCCAATAACACTTTTTGCTCGACCTGGGAATCGAACCCAGGACCTCTAGCGTAGCAGTCGAAACCTACCTAATATACATAATATTATCGACTGTAAATGAAAAAAATATCAGCACCTGTGTTGGTACATGACATACATACCAACTGAAGGTGTAAGGACTCGTACACATAAACACGATACGACATTGTATCGTAATACGACGCGGCGTTTGTATAGATTTTCCACGATTATATCTATACCAAAACCCGCGACGTGGCGCAATGTGATGTCGTATCGTGTTTATGTGTACGAGCCCTTACTGAGCTTGCAACGACGACGTCGCCTCCTTGTGCCTCTGTGTCGGACAAAAAAAAAGGGCTTACCGCATGACAAGGACATCGAATACACATAAATACAGTTCCTAATTTGTACTTTTAGATAAGGCAAGTAAGGACACAGCCTTCATAAGCGCACGACTATAACTATCTACTTAAAATACAAAGATAACTTTCCTATAGGTAATTGTAAAGATATCTTTTGCTATGGATTCAGTTAATGATTATCTAATTATGAAATGAATGCGTAGCAAAAGATATCTTAAAGCTATCTAGCAGCACCTCAGGGGTCTGTTTACATCATTTTAGCAAAGTTGTTTGAAAATTAAAATATAACTTGAATGCTCCGAAAATCAGGTAGGTACCTGCCAAAGTATGATGGCTGATTTTTATATACGTTTTCCTAAATGTATATAAAAAAGTATTTATAAAATTAAGTAACCCCCGACAGATGAAAAACGATCCCTGCCGCAGTTAACAAAAGAGCTGATAACCTTGAAAAGGTTGAACCAATTTTGATAAAACAATATCTAAGAAACATCGCCAAGAAACCTGCCTTTATTTTTTTTTTAAAAGAACACATTGCCACAGACTGACAGGCGCATTCGTAACACTTTCTTTGAGTGCACTTGCACTCTTTTTGAGTCGGGGGGTTAAAGCCATCATGTAATAATGCCAGACACTTTCTGCGGCCGCAACTTCCGCCAGACGGTAAAACTCACGTGTGATCCTCGACCAGCATCATTTCTTTGGAAAGAAAGACGGTCTGATCGCGTGCAGTATTCATAATGAAAATAAAATAGGTAAGTATCTACTCTTATGACTCATATTGCAAGTATTTATAAGCCAATGTGAGCTAACACAGTACAAAATAATCACCTAAGTAGGTAAGGTACGACATTGATAAACAACGGAAATTAACAATCACTGTTTGACGTTCGAAAGGTTAACAATCCCAGCTTTTTTTAAACTCTTTTCAATTGCACAGAACTACAAGACTTAACTTATTACAATAAGACCGATTATTGTTAAGGGCGTAAGGGCCATTGCTTCGACAGCAACCTTTTTGCTCATTTCCTATTCACATTATTAAAACACTTCTGGTCAAGATAAGCAATGTTAATTTAGGCAGGTACCTACCTACCTAATAAAACATTTTAAGTAGGTCGATAAATAATTAGCTACGTATATAGTTAGGCAGGTAGATGTAGTAGTTAGTACAGGATGCAATTTTTTCGGATTTTAGAGAGCTACGAGTATATTATTCTTAAGTAACATAAGCTATACAACATCATGCTACGACATACGGGAGCGGAGCATTAACCAGAACGTAACTTATGGCAGGTGAAATAAACCACGCAGACTAAGTCGCGGGCAGTTTACTAGTTTTCCGAAACTTACATGGTGAAGTCGCGGACAGAAGCTAGTACATAAGTACAATTATAAAACTGGTACTATACCTATATAGGTACTATATTGGTGGTATATAACACTTTAGTTTTATATTGTTTAAACAGTGTTTGGCAATTAATACATTCCCTTCTTAGCGTATCGATGGCAAACAATAAAATATAAATAATTACAAAGATACTTTTCAAATACCATGTTTGACCCAAAATTCGGCCACGGCAACACCATCCGCCGACGCAGTCATTAGGTCCTCACGTGTACAGGTGACAAGGCATGCAGCGCAAGATAAAAGGTGGGCCATGGTCTGCGGGGAGACCTCGCACAGGCACTGAAGGTCGGTGCCATCTGCGAAACCCCACCGTTGAAGATGGTCGATGATGATGGCCGTTGTAGATGGTTGCTTCGGCCGACTTGGGTACGGAGTCTTAAAGTTTTCCAAGTCGGCCACGGCAACGTGTGCTCAGGTGAAAGTTTCTCTGATGGCTCGATGAATTATTCAGGAGGTTTAAGCTTCTCTCGCCAAAGATGGCATCTTTCCGAGGTATTGTTGCCATCAGATGGCCTCACGCATTTTAGAAAACTTTTCAGACTTTTTAGTCTCTGCTGAACACAAGCACAATAATTGTGCATTGGGTGGCGTGGGTCCCTTTCTGCTTTCGCCTACGGTCTTGCTACGGTCCTACGAATTCCAGGGTGCGCAATGCCAATTAGCGGATACAGCATAGGTACGTAGCGGAGTGGGATTAAGGCAACCAGTGGCAATCCGGCACGTCTCATTTAGTGCTGTATCAACCAAGTTGGTGTGGGCAGAGCGACTCCATACTGGGCAGGCATATTCACCAGCGGAGAGGAGAAACAGAGTGCCAATCCTGTTGTTCGCAGGACTTGGGGAGACGCCCCCCATCTGGTTGATGTTAGACGACGTAGCAAGTTGTTTCTTGCGTGCACTTTCTGTTTAACAGTCTCACAGTTTCTCTTGAAGTTGAGGGACCTATCCAAAGTGATGCCGAGGTATTTTGGATGGGGACTGTGGATGATTGGCACACCCTGCCATGAAATGTTCAGTGTACGACCCGCTTGTCTGTTGCGAAGGTGGAAGGCGCATGACTGCGTTTTTGAGGGATTTGGTTTCAGTGCATTGTCAGAATAATAGTGGCTGAGATCTGAGAGGGCGGCGGATAGGTTAGCCTCAATCTCCTCAAAATCAGTGGACTGGGAAGTTAGAGCCAGGTCGTCTGCATACAGGAAGCGGGTTGTGTTAGGGCTTACCGGTTGGTCATTAGTGTAAATATTAAACAGCAAAGGAGCCAGCACATTACCCTGAGGCAACCCATTCCCTGAAAGGTATAACTAGAATAACAACTGGATTGATTTCGCGTCACAACAGTTTTTAACCTACCTACCTTCCTGCCTACTTACCTCTGAATGGAGACTAGTGTTTTTAGAAAGTAAATGGTAGGTAGTACCTGCGCAGCCTTAAGGTTGTTTAATTACGATCAATATAAAATATAGGTAGGCAATAGAATATCTAATATTAACATTTTCTACCAACGTTACACGCATTTATAAAATCATAAGGAGGACATCTAGTGGCCTTAGATTAAAACATTATGAGTGTGGAATGTAAAAACTGTGAATATTATCGTAAAGATTGAAGAGCCGAGAGCTCGTTCTGCGGATACACCCAGTCTCTAACAGATGGCGCTTATTCCAGTTCCCACCTGTGACCTAAAAACATTGTAAATGATTGTATATCATTTACAATGCAAGAAATCCTCTTCTTTTTTTAAATTAGAAAAAAGATTAATATGAAATCTAAGAATTATTTCATTCCACCTATTACATGAGACCTAAACATACCGGCGAACTTTGGGTGTACATTGGTACACCTCTGCCTAACCCTTCGGGGAATACAGGCGTTATGGTATGTGTGTCTGTGTGTGAAAACTAAGCAAGAAGCTATTTTATTGAATGTGATACAAGGGACTAATAAAACAAACATCTAAAGGATATTAGTAAATTTTTATTCGGCAGCGACATTCTGTGCTTGTCTTGCTGCTTGCCTCTCCTTCTTTCTCTTCACTAGCATCTTCTTTTTCTCTTCTGGGGTCTTCTTCAATCCCTTCATCTTGCGAGTCTGTAGTCTGTTAATATCCTGTTTGCCCATATGCACGCGACCCATCTTGGAACCGAATGCATCCCTGGATATATTCTTCTTTGTGATTGGTTTGAGTTCTCTCGGAACCCTGCAAGCTTCCTTGAACAGATCTTCCGACCCTAGTCTAGTTCTTCTTAACTTGAAATCTATTGAAGGACCTTAGAATAAAAAAAAGTTTGTATAAGAAAACATTGTATGAATAAAAACAAGCTGTGCTGAACCAAAATAAATTGGATTAAAGACAGGATGATGATGTGAAAATATTATAACACAATTGTTTGCAATAATAGTTAGATTATAAGATAGTTTACAATGACTGTGCTGTGTGATACAATTTTTACTGTATTTCTGTAGAGAAAATGATGTAATTGCAAGTAGTGTTAGAAAGATTGTTGATATGTTTTGAAACTATATTGTTTTATAAAGTTATGATTTCTGAACTGAACAATCAATGATTTTATTATGCATTTCCGTTTCCAAGCTACACTACATTAGATCTTGCTTGTATTCTTTACAGGAATAAAAGTGTGTGGTATTCTACATCTACATTCTACTAACTGTTATGTGTACATGACCTGAAATAAGCAATCGCTGATACTAACCTATTTCCTCTAACTCAATTCTGGGTGTTCTCTGGCCACTCTTCTTTAGCTGTATCCTGTATGATCTGAAATAGATATTGCCAGTTTCGGTAGCTGTGAAACTGATCACATGCTCCAATCCTTGAAGCCTTATTGTTTCCACCTTAAAATACATAACATAACACATTAGATGATTGACATATTAACGAGTTGACTGTAGACTAACGAGTTGAGGGAATATCTGTATGCTGAGCCCGAAGTACGGCTGGCTATGCACTTGGTGTGTTTACTGTTGGAAAGCACATACAGTTGTGTGTGCACTGCATTCACATTTTTGTTAAGAAACACAACAGCTGTGTTATCCCGCAGTCAAAGAGTTAATATTACTGTAATGTTTAAGTGCAGCTGCAGTCCTACGTTTCGTTCTACTAATACTACACAGTGTTTGATTGGAATACAAATAATCCCCAATGTTTAATCTAATGTCCCCATCATTTCACTTATTGTCTTTTGGTTATATTTTATGTTAGTGGTGACTGGCCATTCCTAGCAAATATTTTTACAAATAATATTCACCATAGAAGATTGTGTAATTTGTTAGTATCTAGCAGATCTGTATATACCTTTTCTCTATAAAAAAAATCTGTGAATAGTGATTTCAATCTTTTCAAATCTTGGTTTAAATCCCACGCTGGTCCATTGAAAACCAAACAAGGTTTTATGCCAGCAAGCACTTTCATGTTGTGGAACTCTGACATTGCTTTATAGTTGTCTGCTCCGAGTTCTATCATGTCCAAGATACCATAGTCAAATGTACGGCCAAGTACTATATTGTGAGGCCTCTTTTTTGAGTTGGAGCCAACTCCAAATAGTGCTGCTTCCTTCTTGTAGCAAAGTCTGTAATTAATAATAAAGATTGAATTAATATAAACAAGTGCAGCAGGCTCCTAATCTGCATGGATATAATATTCCAGATCATGTTTTGTATGACATATTTTAAATGAGGTTAGATTAGCTTCCATGATAAAGTTAAGTACATTATGCTATGCAGTTCTGGATGATCGAGTAAAAAATTCGAAAATTCGTAATGCTGAGTCTATTAAAAAATTTCGAATTTTTGATTTATCAGGTAAAACCGACGCTTCATTGTCACTAGTACCATTAACAGTTCCATGATGGAACTATTGATGATTTTTGTAACCACTAGTTCCATTTTGCAAGGCAAATGAAAATAATGGAACTAATGTTGAATCTTCGTTGTCACTAGTACCATAACAGTTCCATGATGGAACTATTGATGTTTTTTGTAACCACTAGTTCCATTTTAAAAGGCATCTTAAAATAATGGAACTAATGTTGAACCTTAGTTGTCACTAGTACCATAACAGTTCCATGATGGAACTATTGATGTTTTTTTTAGTCACTAGTTCCACATTATGACTTTAGGCACTTGTGAAATTTTTTAAGCGTTAAAAATCACTAGAGGTAAAATCACTTAGGTTTTATAATCATTTTAATCAATAAAATCAACATTTTTTTTTTTCATTTACGATTCGGATTCAGAGTATTAAAATCATTACAGCACGTGCTCAACGAATTTTATCTAAAAAATGGCCCATAGATATTTCGCCTGTTATTAGTTGAATTTGGGTTTCAATGATCAAGTCATTTCTGTCTTGATTCATTCTTCGCCGTTTAGGTTGTGAGCTTAAAATGAATTTAAAAAATATTTCTTCACGTTTTGGATGATCATTGAAGCCCAAATGCAACTAATAACAGGCGAAATATCTCGAAATATCGCGAATACTCTGAATCCGAATCAAAAACCGAAAATCGTACGTTTTCTGAATCGTAAATGAAAAAAAAAATATTTTGATTTTATTGATTAAAATGATTATAAAACCTAAGTGTTTTTACCTCTAGTGATTTTTAACGCTTAAAAAATTTCACAAGTGCCTAAAGTCATAATGTGGAACTAGTGACTGAAAAAAAACATCAATAGTTCCATCATGGAACAGTTATGGTACTAGTGACAACTAAGGTTCAACATTAGTTCCATTATTTTAAGATGCCTTTTAAAATGGAACTAGTGGTTACAAAAAACATCAATAGTTCCATCATGGAACTGTTATGGTACTAGTGACAACGAAGATTCAACATTAGTTCCATTATTTTCATTTGCCTTGCAAAATGGAACTAGTGGTTACAAAAATCATCAATAGTTCCATCATGGAACTGTTATGGTACTAGTGACAACGAAGATTCAACATTAGTTCCATTATTTTCATTTGCCTTGCAAAATGGAACTAGTGGTTACAAAAATCATCAATAGTTCCATCATGGAACTGTTAATGGTACTAGTGACAATGAAGCAAACCGACCCTCCTAATTACTGTCAAGTTTACAGAATATCTAAGTAGGTATGTTGCTCAATTATATGTAATAATATTAACTTTTTATAAAGAAACCCCATGAGGACTAAAACATGTGTTTTGTTACTTACTTCTCAATGAGCGTCGCATCTTCGAACGGGACAAAATCATTTTTACGGCTGAGGTACGCTGCATCAGGTTTCTTCAAATCATAAATGTCTTTTAATAGTTTCCTTGTGCGATCTGATGGGTTCCGGCCCTGAAGAAAAAGGGCTTGTTTGGGCCCCTCAATAGGTTTTGGCTCTTTTGATTGCAAAACCTTTTTACCCTTCCTTGTTGTAGGTTTCCTGTAAAATAGATAGCCCGTGTTAGTTGTTAGTCTAATTTTAGAACAATAGGGTTTTTAAATAACGTTTTCTTACTTTACTCTCTGTATTATACCCATCTTGCAACAATAAATTACAACAAATAAAGTAAGTAACACGTGTGTGTACAAACGTTGTGGTTAGTTTCACACAGTGACACTTGACAGACTGTCATTCAAATAGCTGTCACCTGTCACTATTGAAAGATGTCAGTACTGATTACTTTATATTGTCTATGGACTAACATTATAAAATAAGTACATACAGCCTGCTTCGCCGTTGGTTACCTAAATGAATTAACCAAAACAATTCATCACATAAATTGGCGTAGGTAAATATTTAAAACATTTTGCCACACTCATTAGTTATTTTTTTTTAATTTGAATAGGTTCACAATAATGTTATCTCCAACTCCACTTGAACGACTTGAAGTACCTATGTCTAGACTGAGCCGAAAGACATATGGCCGGGCTGACAAGCACATAGCACGTACACGCTTGCCTATCTATTAACCATGCAATACAATGGCTACTGCGTGCAGTCGTGCACATGCATACAGCATGTTGAAATTATTAAGTACCTACCTTGTTAAGTTGTTAAGCAGGTACTCTAATGACCAGCAAATTAACTTATTACTTCCATAAAATGTAGAGTATATTAACTTTTCCCCAAAAACAAATTACACTGAATTATGGGAATATACTTATATTCTTTGCAAAAGGCTTAAATCTAAAGTACAGAACGACCCTTATAAGGCACAGCAACACAGTATTAATATAAAATTAAAATAAGAGAATAAATAATTCTTATGTGGGATCGTGGGTAGTGTACATCAGGTTAAACCCCTAGTTCTTCGAATCTAGCAACTGTTTCTATGTTTATTTGTTCAAAAGCTACCAAGCGGAAACTTTACACGTTACACCGAGAAATAATAACAGAGCCTCCGTTATTAAATATTTTCGAACAAAACCTGAAACCCCGGAATGAGTCAGCGAAGCCCGTTAGATATCATTCTTACCTGCAGTATCTATTTTAGTGAATGGTTTTTTCAGCTGACGAATCAGTTCGCTGAAGGGTCAGGTTTTTACCGATTGAAACCACATGTTATCCATGTTTGTTTTTGTCCTCATGAATGTACTCCCTTAAGGGTATGTTAGATGCTGCGGAGTTTTTTTCGAAAGAGTTACCGCAGCCCCGGAATGCAAATGTCAGTAAGAGTCTGACACTCCCTTTCGCTCCACCCAAAGCGGAAGAATTCATTTGATAGTTTCCCATAAATAAAAAAGTCTGTTAAATTGTTTGTACACTGAAATCCATCACGGACCGTGGTCCGTAGGAGTTTGGTAGTACACCGTGGTGTACTTTCCCAAACTTATGCAGGGAATCCCCGACGGGTGCCGCGGCCGGGCCGCCTCCACGGGGTTCCTAAGGGCAAAGGGGATAAAGTGAGGTGTCAAAAAACTACATCTTGCCGATACGCTGAGTGCCTACACAGTTCTTCACCCTGCCCTGACAAGGTCCACCACCACCTCACTACGACTGGAAGCCTGTGCCAGCCGGAAAGTAAGGATGCTGTTTCTACAGCCACTCCTTCATAAAGGGTCTTACCGCCGCTGTTGCTACGTGCCCTAAGCATGAGAATGTCATTTATCCTCCAAAAACCAAGGCTGCTTCGAAAACGAGAAACCCATGTTTGGGCATTAGGCTCCTCGGATAAATAAACCCCTAATAGGTATACACAAAAATAAAAGGATTCTAATTATTTCTAAGTAACATATTATCACATTAGCTGGTAAACATTAAACCAGAAATGAATTATAAATAAACATAAACTTTATTAATTAGGTTGGGGACTAGCGTGATTACGCATTCACAATTTTACACCGTGTAAAATTCCCGCAAACTGGTTCGCAAGTTTTCCTCTACCACACTAATACACACTAAGATCGCGATTAGCGTGCGTCAAGACGAGTTTTACGTATGTTGTGACTTGTGGATAGTGCAAGCTTTTGACTGGGTTTTATACGTCATCGTCCCAGCCTCAAAGGAACGGCGGCTATCTATATACATTCACACGTGCCTCTGTTGATCAATTCGTGTTTGAGCGCGGCGCTGATCGCAGCTGCTAACAGTGCGACCGCTCGCCACTATACAATCTCGCCGTTCGTGTGACAATCTCTTGAAACATCCGCACACTGAAAATCACACGAAAGTAAGTGTTTTTCTTTGACATTATGAATGTATTTTCAAATATCGTGTGTTGAAGTATGAGTGGTATTTAATTCTTATTGAAATGGAAATTGAAGGACTTGTTAAATTTCTAGCAATGTTGTCTGGTTTCTAAAATACTCCAGGGGCTTGTTTCACTACCTCTGGATAAACACTATTTACCAGAAATATGAAAAAAAAGAATGGATTTATGCAATTTGTATAAACATTTTATGATCTGCCAAGTAATTGAATTGGATTTTATTTGAATTGAAGGTGGTGAATTTGCCCATAAATCTTTAAATAACAATAGTTTGTTTACAAAAACAAATGATACTTTTTGCGTTCAAATCATTTTTTATTTTTATTTTTCTAATTTTAATATTGAGTTGCGCCTCATCCTGCCTTCTCTTATTCAAGTGGAAAGAATCGGGGAAGTCCAAGAAGGACAATGAAGGATAGAAAAAATACATATATTCAGTATAAAAGTAATGAAATACAGCCTGAAAGGTACCTTTCCAAATATTGTTTTAATATTAATTTACAGCCTCTTGAAAAAACTTCAAAGTAATTAAAAAACACTTTTTTTATAACTTATATATATTTTATGTAAGACAAACACTTCAATTTTATTTATTTGTATAGAGATTGTATTTCTGTATCGATCCTTTTTGTCGGATTAAATAGTCGACTTATTATAAGAAGGTATACATATATTTTTTCTATTGGCCCCTAAATATTAAATACATAATTTTAAAATTAATATTTCTATAATATTATTTATACTTATTCACACTCGTAAATTTTAACCCAATGTAACCAGGGGTTGGTAGTTATTGGTCAAGTACCAACACTGCATTGAAGTTACCCGCACTTACCTATATTTCTCATGTACATTATAATTATTTGCTAATAATTGTTTCTATGATAATGAATCATAATTAAGTGCAAGTAACAGTAACAGTGTGTTAGTGACAGTAACAGTAATCGTTGTATTGAATTAAACACAATTATTGACGGTTGCCCTTGATCGTGCATCCCAGGAAATGTTCCTGTGCACATTACACCGAGGCAGTTTCCGCAAAATATCAGCGAATGTCGACTTCTTTTTGCTACCTTTTTAATGTTCATGTTTGCTGTTTATTGCTTTGGAATGGTAGAATTCGTTATAATAAAAAGACTGACTTCCGAGATATTTAATACAAAGTAAAGATCAAATTAGCATGACCTTTTAATGAGATACTGATGAGAAACATCTACACTACATTACATCATTCCATGTGAACTTATCGTAAAGTTTATTAAATACATTAAACATTGGACTGTTGTTTGATTACAAGGATCAAAGGCAAGGTGGTTATTAATTTCGAGGAAGCACGATTGATAAACATTTTATCTTATTCTGAAAAAACCATACTATGCGCATATATTTTTTAATACCTACAATACATATGTAAAGACTAGCTTCTGCTCCCGACTTCGTCAGCGTTAGTTTAATATTACCACGGGAACCGTACATTTTCCGGAATAAAAAGTGTCCTATGTGTTATTGCACTCTACAATCTATCTTGATGCCAAATTTCATCAAGATCCGTTCAGCCTTTTAAGCGTGAAAAAGTAACAAACATCCATTCATCCTCACAAACTTAGCATTTATTATTAGAAGGATAGGATGTTTTAATTTAAAATTGCATATCCATCCACCAAATTATCTAGCAAATAATTGAACTGTCTACGAAATACGCAATAAAGAAAGAAAGACCATAATTTTAAAATAAAACATCTCTAATTGCTTTGAACTCATTATCTGTAATCTTTGTCAAAAGAAGTAGTCAGACAACTTGTTCCCAATTATTATTATTACTGGTCATAAAAGTTTGCGTGAATAATTTTGGAAATGGTGGAGAAAAAAGTAATTTGAGTTTGAGATTGCACATTAATGACTCCCTTGGCAGAGGCAGTGTTGGGTTAATTCTATAAACATTTTCTTAAATCATTTTATCAGTTAAAATTAATCATGATTAACTTAACCGCGATTTAAAAACTCTATCATAATTTTGACCAAAATGATCATTCAAAAGTTAATTTTGATTTATTACATTTAAAAATCTCAAAATCGCCGTCTATTACATGGGACCTAAATATATCGGCGAACTGTGGGTGTACATTCATACACCTCTGCCTAATCCTTCGAGGAATACAGGCGTGATGGTGGTAAAAATCTCAGACTACATGGACCATAATAATATGTTACCCAGTAAAAAACTTATTATCTTTATAAGTACAAATAAATGGAGCTACAGGCGACAATAATTTTCACAATTTCCACTAGCGGCTATCGCTCTCTACGTATCTATTGGATTTCCGTGACTTAGTTAATAATTATGATTTACACAAAATCACACGACGGTACCTACCTGATATCGTAATGTTATTAGTTATTAGTGCCTAAAGTCCGTTTGTAGTTGTGTTGTTTTCATTTGTTAGTCAAACAAAAGCGGAACGCCCTTTAGTAAAATACTTAAGAATTGATAAACATAGCCCGGCCTTTTTAAACATCTTTGTGTGTTCCGATTAGATTATTAGAGTTCTATTTTTAATTCCTGAATAGAGTCCATTTCGATCATAAAACAGGCCGTAAATAGCAATACTTGAGAAGCATGAGTGCTGGAAGTCCACTCCACATCAACATGCATAGCTAAAGTACCTGCTTACTAGAAATTAATTCACAGTAGGCTAATATTTAAATAAGTAGGTATATATAAATAATGCGTTACTGAAAATTATTAATAAATTAAGATTAAATAATTAACATAATTATAATAGTCATTATTTATAAACGCGTTAGGTTCATAATTCATTGTTAATCGCTGATCATCAAACAGTCAATTTGATCCAGCTCTGTTCGAAAGGGTGGTTGGCTTCATTGTAGTTTTCCATCCACGCACTACCTACGCGTAGGTACGCAGCAGTCAGTGCGACTGTTCTCAATGCTAACGTTGATTAATTGTATGAATAGGTATTGGGGTAGGTACGTATATGTCCCTATGTTTGTTAGTAACAGCTGTTATTATTATTATTCTGTATGATTGCACTTTGTAGGTCATATAAATATTTGATAACCGCATTTTAAAAAAGTAAGAATCTCACACTTCCCGGTGTTATTCCCAAAAACTAGGCACTTTCTGAAGGTTTACCACCGAAAACAAGAAAAAACGTAGTGAAATGCCTCGTAAGACTTGGTACCTTTGCTTCCTGAAAAAAAATATCCAACAATCAGTTTATTTCTTAAAATATCCCTCGCTTTACCAAGTGAGATTTTTTCAGATTATGACTGAGATTGATAAACACTTTTTATCAAAATGTAAACTGCTGACTGACTTAACTGCCAGGTTAATGACATTACGAGTTTAATTTTTATGTCATTGATAACGTTTTAGAAACAGAGTTTTTGTCTATAAACGTTTGTGTATTTCAATTTATGGTTAGCCCAGTCATATTAGGAGTTTAATCTCAGAATGAAAGATAATAAGCTGAATATTAATAATTTAGTTAGGCATTATTACATATTAATGATGTCTCAAAAGTCATAATATAATCTCGTATCTGCGTCTTAAGATATATTCAAGGTCAAAGGTCGAGAAAATCAAACCATTCTTGCAGTAACAAAATATTGTGTTGAGTTGAGCAGTTCGGCTAGTGCTAGGGGTTTCAGGAATTCATTTTGCAGCATCTAGTTCCATTTTTGAGGTTCTGAATCGTTCCCTCAACACGCTTGAATTTGGTGGTAGACACGGTTGCTGTGTTTTTAGGCCACTACACTTGTTGGTTGTTACAATGTTACCTAATGTTTTACACAATGTTTAATGTTTTGAATAATAAATCAATGCTTTAATGCCGAAGACTGTTAAATTTACGAATTGTGTGTAGATAGAGGATATTAACAATATTGTCATACAGACATAAATTATATTGACCCTCTTACTTTAACCCAATAAGAATGGGATACGTCTGCAGTACGCCGCAAAAACTGACCGGTGACACAGCAGTGATGAGCAGTGGGAACAATTTAGGCAATGTATCATACCTAGGTAGGCGCTCAAATCCGAAAATGATCCGCTTAACTTATCCAGCATTCCAGTAGTTATTTTAATTTAATTGGTGGATAGTGCTTGGGAATCTGTGAAAGCCCCAATGTTGTTATCCCAACATGTTTGATCGTGCTATAACTTTCAAGTACCTAGTTTCCTAAGCGGTGTTAAGTTAGTAATCATGTTGCGTACCAACATGAAAATGACCACTGATTACTAAGTAGTTCTGTTCCTTCTAACATTTTAAATTACATTCAGACCTACATTTAGATTCCTAATATAAGTACTTACTTACATGATTTTCCAGAAGCGATTAGTATAGTTTTAAGCTCTATGCAAGATGTAATTCCCCGGTGTATTTATTATATCTATTTGATTCGCACTTACGCAATATTCAACACTATTTCTTGTGTGTTTACGTTAATAATAAATCAATTAGGTAATTCTGTGGGTCTGGCTGTTTGTGTATGTGAGTTTATATGTTTGTAAACACACCCACGATACAGGAGAAATTCTTATTGTGGGGCAACGTTTTTTTAAGAAAAAATAAATTAAAAATCGAGGTCTTGGATTCATGTCCCAGGTCGAGTAAAGTGTTAATGGGTTTTTCTATAAACTTCTCAGTAGCAGCTTTGATTTTGCTCGGTTAATGGCAATAGGCTCGCCCCCTATTACATGGGCCCTAAATATACCGGCGGACTGTGGGTGTACATTGGTACACCTCTGCCTCTGGTATGTACGCATGTATATTATTTACTGAAACCTGTTCGAACATAATGCTGTCGTCTGCGTGAATATTGTAAATTACTTCAATTGACGACATCTTGTGAATATGCTTTTTTAATAGTGTGTTTACGATGTTATTAGTCCGTCTTACAAACAAAAAACGTTAAAGCAAAAAAAACCACCGCGTGTTTTTAGTTTACCTCTTTAATCATTTAGTTAGTTTTCCTCCTACGAGGTGAATAGACCCTAACAACTGTTGTGTACTAGGTAGGTAGGTAGACGCCTGCAACATCTAAGCAAAACTAAAAACGCATCAAAAATTGAGTGTTGCGGTGTTGCCAAATAGAGATTGAGAACTATTTGAAAAGGCTACGAGGGTTTTTACAACAATATTTATTTTTTATTGAATCCTTACTGATATTATTTTACGTAAATGTTTGTCTGTCTGTTACCATATTATGTAGACAAAACTACTGAATCGATCGTATTGTTTGAAATTTGGCTACTATTTAATTCACGACTTGGTATATTTTGTTCGTTAAAGTTAATAAAATTGACATTGAAGCAGATGAAGTCGAATGCAAAAGCTATTTAATTTTTAATAAAATTCCGAGTGGGTTTAGTCATTATTATGGTTTCCACTGCAGTAAAATTGTAAAGTTAATCTTTGAAATTCATTTTCACGGTATACGTAGTATTGCTAGTTTTATGATCTAAATGTACCTACCTAAAGGTTAGTACCTAAGTAGGTAGTTGGCAGATGTATTATTCAAATTATTATAATACCGACACGAAATTTATAGGGAGTGATTTCTAGCTTAAAACCTAATTATGTAGGTATGCGTAAATGCTGACATATGACTCAGTGGTCATATCATCGAATACTTAATAATTGTTTCTTTTATCTGGTGGCGTCGCGTGGAGGCTTGGCTCCTCGTTCCTCTGATAACGAAGATTGACGCGCCAAGCGTCGCGCAGACTAATCGCTGATAGTGAACAGACAGCACAAAGGTCAAATTAATTATATATTTAAAATAAACACTCCGAGTTCGGATGACACGGAACATTATTAATTAGTTAAAAAATAAAATATCACACTGACCAATTAATTGCTAACCTACCTACAGATTTGGGAATCCTGTCTATAACAACCAAAACAAAATTGGTAAAACGGGTTATCATAATTATCTTCTTTCTTAAGTTTTCCTTAACCGCGTAAATTAACCCAACTCTACCGCAGACCAAAATTGCACTTCTTGCTGTAGGTAGGAACACACCTGTAATTTGTTTTTTAAGCATGGCCAACTGTTATTAATGGTTGTCGTTAAAAAAGTAATATAAAAACGTTTTCTGAATCACATGCATAGCCCTCGTGTAAGTCACACGTGTTATAATATAATGATATCTAAATATTCCTAAAGACGTTTCGCTGCACTGAAGCGTAGAGATGGCCCTGAGATGACCATGTAAACAGATCGACCGTTAGAGACCAGGCAGATTACGTGAATAATTTATTATTGGCCTTATTTTTAAATTAGGCTATAAAGACAATAGCAGACAATATTATTTCTCAGTAATAAAATTTTCCGTTAATTCCCACGCCACGCCATTAAAGAATTTAACGCAAAAAAATAATTTGCATACCTACCTATTTTGTTTCCAACTTCTCCAATATACTTAAAGTTTAGGTACTTTGTATAATGCTCAATCATATAACATCAACTTTATTTTTCAAATTGATTAAAGAAGCAATTTAAATTTTTTGTGCAATTTAAATGCACTGTAAGCTATTACTAGTAAAACTGTGGTTGCATAAAAAATACTTAACATTTTGGGACCGGGTTTCAGCCATGAACTAAGCGGTCAGACAGACAAAAACGAAAAGCGATCGTTTTATGGATATTTGAAACTTTAACAAAAGAAGTAGGTATATTTCCCATATAACTGCCAATTTCTGCTGCAATACATTGCCAGAAATGTTTTAAGGATTGCCGGGCCATACTCGAAAATGTTGCACTAAAAGAATCACCCGTTTAGGAAAAACGGCTGTGATTAATGACCATTGGGCAATCATAACGTATCTGTGCATGTACTTATTGGGTTATCGATCTGTGACCCCGTCATTAGGTTTATGGGGCACGTGATATTGCGGTTTGTGCCCTGAACTAACTTTCTTTCTATCAGTAAAAGACGATAGAGTCTAGTCTTCAACTGTTCATGTTTGAAGATGATCTTTTCCATAATAATAGTACTGAGTACCACCACCATGATGACGAATATCTCATCAATCTAAATCTCATAGGTCTTATCTACTTGATTATATATCCACATATAATAAATAATAGCTGTTTGGAGTACCTACTCCAAATGTTATGTTGTAAATGTTTGCGTTGTAGATCTATCTACAACGCAAACATTTATATTTTCACTGATTGATTTATTAAACAAAGATATTGTTTTATTTTCAGTGTTGGAGAACGAAAAGAAAGACATTGAAAACCAAACAGTGGAAGAGGAGGATCCTTTGACGAAAGCCATCGGAGCGCTCGGAAAATGGCAAATATGGATATGCCTCGTCGTATTCCTCGTCAAATTCCCCGTGGCCTGGCATCAAATGAGCATCATATTCCTCGCACCGCCGATGAACTTCACCTGTGCTGCCACACAAGACACCGGTTTTGATAATGTCTGCTACGCTAACTGCACAAAATACGAATATGATCATCATGTCTTCCAAGAAACGATCGTATCACAGTGGGATCTGGTCTGCGACAAAGAATGGCTTAAAAACCTCACGCAGACAATCTTCATGCTGGGGATTCTGGTCGGCAATATGATGTTTGGCCATCTCTCTGACAGGTTAGTTACAGACTTACAGTTTATTGGTTCACAATGTTCGAATCGCGTCAATTATTGACCAATTGGCATATCCCGTACTTACTGCTGCAAGTAGTAGTGGGATCACGAGGGTCCGGATGAGATTACTTTAGCGAATGTCGCTCAAGGGGTCATTCATTGTACCATTGTGTACAAAACTTACATTATGATGCATTTAAGTGCATCCTGCGTACAAAAGAAACAATTTATCGTTGATATGTGAACTTCACGGGTGATCTGACATCGGCAGACAGGTCAATACCACGTTTGTTGATAACCCCACTATTAAATCCTTGGAGGAAACCGCTTCCTCCGTAGTCACGTTTCTAAACATGAGACTTGCATGTGTACAATGTGGCTACTAAACATCGATAAAAGATTTTCCCAAAACAAGTTTGTGTTAAGGAAACACGATTTCGTACTGTACTGACGTATTCGCAAAATATTTTTTCTGATACAAATAAAAGACAGACAGGAAAGGTTACACTTTAACACTATCGAAAACTAGTTTGATGTTTTAAAATTATTATTTGAGCTGATGACCTTTTATGTTTATTATTATCATAAAATCCTTAATAGAGCGTGTGCGAGTATCTAGTAATTTCGAATCGGCAAATGTCTTCATTGATCAAAATTAAAAATTCATTCAGCAGCCGTCGAGATAGTTTTTGAGTGTACAAACCCACATACAAACATACAAAGATGTTGTTGCCGTGTAAAACATAATCATGTGTTATGTGGGTTTACCTAAAAGATCGGTATTGGTTTAGAATTATTTATGTACCTAGCAATGAACCTAGCTATAAGTTATTGCAGAACTTAGCTGTTACGTTTCGTTTTTCTTCAAAATGTATATTTAATTATTGAAAGAACAATAATAGAAAAATATTAGGCTTGAATTTTTTTAATTGTTTATTTGTACTGACTCCAATGCATATCGGCGATAAGTACAGTCACGAGCATAAACATGTATACTGTTAGGAACATTCTAAAACAATTCTCCCAAAGGATTGATTAAAATGTAATTGTGTTACGAATATCATTTACTCTGGATCATCGGACTTATCGTGGCGTTGCAATCGTTCATTTTCGAAAAAAACACTTTTAAATTTTAACAAGTGTTTAAAAGGTACTGCTTGCGACTGTACCTAATATTTATGAAGTCAGAATATGTGATTGTAGCGACATCTATCGCGTTACAAGTGAACTTCACAGAGTTTTCCTACGTCGCGGTAACAAAGTCCTCTGTGAAGTTAGCATGTATCCAAAATCCCGACAAGAACCGTAGGGCAGTACCCAACCAGACACAACATCCGTCTGATTCGAGGATCCACCCATTTCAATTTAGGATGAGAAACTTTACACCCCACCCACGTGTAATATTACACAGAGGAGGTAATATTCCAGATTGCGTACTTGGCTTACATGTGAAGGGTTGCGCGAAATATGTTGGAAATTGTTCTACGGATATATCTCAATATCTCCCAATTATCGCACCTGGTATAACAATGAAACCTTCTCTGTTATTTTATAGTGGTTCCCCGTCATCCTCAATCTAACCTCACACCATATAGGATCAAAATCATTAAATACTTATGAAATTCTTTATGTTTTTACAGATTTGGACGGCGCAATCCATTTCTGGCAGCAGTATTCCTTCAATTGATATCAGGAGTAACAACAGCATACTCTGTGAACTGGTACATGTTTACGACACTTCGGTTCTTCCTCGCAGTCGCGACTGGAGGCACCATGGTCACCAGCTTCGTTTTGACAATGGAACTGATTGGAGCGAAGTACAGAGACACTGTGGGAATCATATACCAGATACCGTTCAATTTGGGGCATCTGACACTTCCCCTGTTCGCATATTACCTTCGGGATTGGAGTACGTTTCAACTCGCGATTTCTCTGCCGTCTGTTCTATTCCTGAGCTACTATTTCCTTCTGCCTGAATCTCCGAGGTGGCTCCTCACAGCCGGCAGATCAGAAGAAGCCGTTAAGATCATGGAAGTTGCAGCGAAAAGGTGAATTTTCTTTTAATATTTTAAAACGTGAAAGAGCAACGCAGGTTAATGTGCCTATTACACTAAAAGGAAAGGTAATGAGCTAAAATGGCCAATTAAAAATGGGGCAAGAAAGAAACTAATTATGTCTTTGTAGCACTTATGTATATTAGCGTCAGGTTCTTAATAGTTATGTAGTGTTAACTAGTAATAATAGTATACAAGAAAATAGTCGTATTTTCTTCGTGGAGTCTTCGTAGTTTGTGTGTTATGACATTTTAAATGAAATTATTTGATGGCAAACTGACTAATCACAAGCCTAGATACAAGCGAGAAAAAGCTATAAATCCAAATACGCACGCGAAGTTTTTACTTTTATACAGCAGTAGAGCTATAATGAAATGATTAGGTTTTGAATCTCGGGTACCTTAATTACCAAACACAAAATTAAAATCAATCTCATCGATTTCAGGAACGGCCGACCAACAGAAGGAATAGCAGCCTCTACACAGAAGATGGTTGTCGACGTGAGCGGCAAACAAGATGAGCACGCGTCTTTCCTCGCGTTGTTCCGAACACCGAAACTGCGTGCGCGCACCATCGCCATCTGCTTCAACTGGTTCGTCTGCGGACTGTGCTTCTTCGGCGTCTCTCAGTACATGAGCCATATCTCTGGAGACATCTTCACTAATGTCGCTATTTCTGCGTCTATTCAGGTAAATTTTCGGTTTATTAGCTTCAGGTTCGATACCCAGATCGAGCAAAGTGTTATTCGGTTTTTCTATAAAATTCTCAGTCGCAGCTTGGAGTCAGGATTTGTGCCCGGTTAACGGCCATAGGCTCACCCCCTATTACATGGGATGTAAACTTACCGGAAAACTGTAGGTGTACATTAATACACCTCTGTCTTACCCTTCGGGGAAAATAGGCGCTTGGTGTTGTATTTTACGGTGTAAGTACCTGCCGTATTCATAATCATTTAGTAAACAGCTTTTTTTTTTGGAATTACAAACAGACACGTCTATTCAGTTCGTGTCAATTCAAAAGTAATACGCCATACTAGTCCAGCGAGATTACTAGTTTATTTACATTAGGTAAAACCAGTTTCACCCGAAATCATCTTGTAGACACTTCTTATCAGAACGATAATATAACCTATTTAACTTCACTTAGAAATCACGCTGTGAACCGACACGGAACACGCATAATATAACTTATTATAGTAATCACTGATTAACCTTTAATCACAAAATAAATAATACAACTTACAGTTTAAATGAATGTATAATAAACATACTAGGTAAGAATATAATAATATTGACCTACCTAACGTAAGTACCTACATAATCTTTAATTGCAAAGACGGTTTTACCTAAGTGTCACTTTAGTCGTAAAAACTCATAACAATGTATTATTATAACTTAAGTAACATTACATACCATTACGCCTGTATTTCCCGAAGATCTTGCTTTGATATCTACTGTTGCATACATTACATAGTCATAACAACATACATCACGCCTGTATTCCCCGAAGGGTTAGGCAGAGGTGTACCAATGTACACCCACAGTTCGCCGGCATATTTAGGTCCCATGTAATAGGGGGCGAGCCTATGGCCATTAACCGGGCACAAATCCTAACTCCGAGCTGCTACAGAGAATTTAATAGGGAAACCCAATAACACTTTGCTCGGCCTGGCAATCGAACCGAAGACCTCTAGCGTAGCAGTCGCGCTTAGTCTTAGGCTAACGAGGTAGTCCGAAGCAACTTAAGTAATGTTTTATTTTTTCTTCTAGGTACCCGGAACTATCATGTCAGTCTACTTGAATAAATATCTTGGCCGGAAAGCGACACTGATCAGCGCAAACTGCGTGACAGGCATCAGCTGCCTTCTCATTATCGTCGTCCCGCAGTCTGGACTGAGCCACCTGATACTTGGCTGCACAGGACTATGGGGAATGAGCGTATCCTTCGCCACTGTGTACTTGTATGCAGGGGAATTGTTCCCAACTGTCGTTAGGAATACGGGTGTAGGGCTCTCGTCAACAGTTGCTAGAATAGGTTCGATGGTAGCCCCGTTCGTTGCCACTCTTGCGCACACGAGCGCGTGGTTACCGCCTCTAGCTTTCGGAATAGTGCCATTAATAGGTGCTGGTCTTTGCTTTATATTACCCGAAACTCGAGGTAGGAAATTACCTGACACATTAGAAGAAGGCGAAGCGTAAATAATGCCATGGCTTTAACAAGTATTCCTATTTTTTAAATCAATGTGATGTTGTTGGTATGTAGGTACCTATCCTGCCCTTTCGTTTAAGATCTTTTAAACATTGAGCTAGTCTTCCAAAGTTTGGCGATCATCCTGAAATTTTGCATATGCGTTATGAGGTGTACAGTAACGGACATAGGGTACCTACCTTTCATCTCGAAAAAAGTACTGTTCCCGAGGAAAACAACAATAACGTTCTTATGATAATAGATGGCGCCACGTGTCCTTTCAATTATTATTACATTTTAAATTGAAGTACTTTCCTCTGTGTCTACGATGTCTACGAAGTCGCGGTCACAAGCTAGTTAAATATAGAATTGAAAGTGCAAATGTAAAATCTTTTCATAATCACCTTAAGATTTAAAATAAAACTAAAAGTAAACTGGCATCTAGATGTTTAAAAATAAATGGAAGCAGTAGGTACCTGCAATTGTATAAATGAAGAGAGTGAGTGCATGTGAACAAAACCTAACTAATTTAAAGGCTGTTTCATTACGAATAGCATTCTCGACATTGTATTGTAAATTGTTGATATTTGCAAAAAAAAGTATTTATGAAAAATATTTATAAGATAAGGCTAGACCTAGACTGTAGAAGGTCTATTTTTATAGGCTGTGTTAAATACTGAAATTATTATTAAATAAAATAATTATAAGAATCTGCCCTGTTTCATTCACACACATAAACAAATTGAGGGGAAATAGAATACGATGTTTTACTACTGATGTTGTGTTGGCCCTTCTCTCATGCTTGAGTTTCTTTTTTAGGATGGGATATCATCAAATGACTTCTCCCGCCTTGGGCGGGGCGGGAGGGAGTGTCAGTCAGACTTTTACTAAAACCCATCCATGTTCCTTCTTGTGCCCTTTATGTTCCGGGGGCGCGGTATCTCCTACGAACAACCGGCAGCCCCGTCGATGCTAGAGGATGCGGGTTCAATACCTGGCAAGTACCAATGTGATCTATTTAATTTATTATATTCTTTCTATGTTTATCTTAGACATCACTGACGACGGTGACGGAAACCATCGTGAGGTAGCCTGGATTTATAATAAAATTAATGTATGGGAATAGGCTGCTATTATGCTTATTACTGACTCGGTAGCCTAGTGGTCCTAAGCGCGACTGCTATGCTAGAGGTCTTGGGTTCTATTCACAGGTCGAGAAAAAAGTGTAACTTGGTTTTTTTCTATTAAATTCTCAGTAGCAGCTTGGAGTTAGGATTTGGGTCCTGTTAATGGCAATAGGCTCGCCCCTATTGCATGGGACATTAGTACACCTCTACCTAACTCTTCGGGGAATACAGGCGTGATGGTATGATACATTACGTACACACATTAAGGTATGCAAAGGTACAATTAACATCATTAAGACCGTTGCAATAAAATATCTATAAACCAACATGAACTTTGAACATCATCTTTGTTAAAACAGATTATGAGGTAATCGATCGTTTAGTGTCTAGTGTTCGTACCTAATCAATAAATTAACCAGCATAATCTCGAAACTGGAAGATAATTTCTACTTGAAGATAATTATGGAAAAATAAATATGCGGGTCCAATTAATTAGGTAGGCCCGAATTTCTGCAATTTAACTAAATGTACTTATTAGGTACAATCTTCTATCTACTCTACTCAAGTCACGAGCACAATCAAACAGCCAAATTCAAGCATAAAATAGCCTTGGAAATGGAAATATGCCTTGGATATTATTATTTTAATGATTTATGAGTAATACGGGTCATAAGCCATCGATCATATTATAATAAAAGTTGGCACCGTGCGTTATATAGCCGCGCATGTCACCTTTCAAGTGAATCTATAAGCCATATTGCCCCTGGATGTTCTAGATTAAAATTAATAATAAATATTTGGATGCCCAGGTACCTACCACATTACCAATACTATCCCGAATTACTTTGCGAAAACAGTCATCAGATAACGCTTTACTGAGACAGATCAATTTAGTATACAACGAGCAGTCCTGTTTTGCAACCTCATCCAATTGAAGGGCTACTGAGTCTCAACACGAATCAATAATAAAATAAATAGGTTTTTTTTTTACATTGGTTTTCGAATTCGAATTAACCATCTTACCGTTGGGTTTAGGCGGGTGGGATAATGAACTCGCACGCGGCGATTCTGTACTTTGAAGAGGTGCATTCTGAAATACTACCAAACATAAAAACCGAAAAAAATAAAAAAAAATATTTTTAATTAATGAATTAATGATCAAGTATCGTAGTCAATTTATTTTATTACTATGTCTTTAATGGCAGCCTCCTGAAATTTCACGAGGATGCAAATATACACCTTGTATTACATTGACAGCCTGACAGGGTTGTTCCTGTTAATAAGCCTGAAGCGGAGCAGAACATAATTATGCAGCAACAATAAGGCGGTAAAACACCCAGGTACATACTTATATGTACTTGTCTAATAAAATACAAGATCTATTTGCCGGTGATTGTATTATCTGCGGCCGAACTCCACGAGCTTAGTGGTGCCGATAATGTTAATGGATGGCTCTTAAATAGTCATGATAAAAGTAATGATTACGTATGATTTTGCAAAGGGACGAACTATGAAAAATATTGTTGGGTTTTTTTTCTTAAAAATCTGTCGAGTTTACCCTAACTTCGACTACTAGGCACTGGCAAGGTTTGTGGATCATAGATCAAACAGTTATTGCATCAATATTCGTGTCAGTAAATCGTTTAACAACAAAGAGTTTCGACTAACATCTAGAGAAGTCAGGGGTTAAATGCACAAGTTGGTCGTCATGATGGATTCGCCACGCTTTGTGAGAAGATTCCTCACTCTGGATTCCTGACCACCGTTAACTTGGGTCTTCCACCTGGCTCCAGGCTTTCTTTCTCTTTCCTTTTTTATTAGGTTGATATTTTTAAGAAAAAGTATCAATAGTATTATCTGGAAATTTTCTAATTTCGAGGATACTATACTGAAAAGATCGATCAAAGTTCATTATTTTTGCGTGTTTTCATATAAACATATGTTATAATTTATTATATGTTGCACACCCCATGTTGCATAGCTTATGTTGTTCATACCTACGTTAGTTACATTGCACCTATCTAAAAGTTTTCTTTTTTTACACCAATTAATAATAATATTTTTATCCAAACCAAAATAAAAGAAAAAGTCGTTTCTCAGCAATTTATTATTGGCAAATGTTACTTAGTTTCGTGAACGCGTAGACGTGTGACTTTGTGATGTGATGTGTCATTTACACCTTGTTATGTAAAAAATATGATTGTCGTAACTGTATTATAAATTTATTATACCGAATAACTGTTAGAGATAACAATGTAATCAGTGAGGCATTAAAGTCAACAGATACCAACTGATAAATCATTATTTTACTTACTTAATTCGTTTACGTGCTTTTGAACAGAAAGTTAGTCTTGCAAAGTAAATTTAATTTAAAATAACACCTTATAATGTAGAACCTAATTCACCATCATCCTGTAGATTTGTAAAAAACTATAAATAAATTAGCATGTGGGTGTTTTAAGATACGATAAATGGAAAGTAATGGGAACAGTACCTGCAGCCTACCCATTACCTAATGGTAGAAGTAGCCCCTATCTACCTATTTAAGAATTCACAAGGTACCTAGTCTTTAAAACATTCAACCACTGTCAACGCACTAAGAATACGTAAATACTTTATAATAACCAGTGTAATCAGTTTGTGTAAGTACAACATTGTCATACAGTGAACGAAATGGATGAAGATCACATAGAGGCAGCGATAGGTCGCTTTGGAAGATACCAAACGTGGATTTTATTTCTTGTTCTGATAGGTAGATTCCCATCAGAATTTCAACTAAATAATGTAGTGTTTCTTATACCTAGTGTTGAGTACAAGTGCTTAGATAATAACGTCACCAACTACTGTCCTTGTGAGAACCCGAAGTATGACACGAGCACTATTGTGAGCTCAGTCACAAGTGAATGGAACCTTATATGCGAGAAAACATATCTGGCAAGTTTATCCCAATCGAGTATGCAAATTGGGATATTAGGAGGCAGTCTAATTTTTGGACATGTTTCCGACAGGTAATATAAATATATCGTCACTACATGAAAATACTATCATTTTTAGTCCATGTATCCATGGTCCATAAAAGAAAGTAATTGGTATTTTTAATGCCTAAAGGTAGAGGCCTGATTTAACTTACTGTTGAGCCTACAATTAATAAGTACTGTACTGGTCAACTTCAAATACTTCTTCCCTTTTCAAGATGAAACAGCTGATATAAAATAGTGAAAGAAACTTCTGTTTCAGAGTAGGTGCACTGTGATAACTTGATTAGACATAAGTACACTTTTCATTGTAAGAAAAGCCTCTAACTAAACGTTCTGTTTTCTTTGCAGGTATGGCAGAAAACCTGTTGTAACATTAACGCTCATTTCAGATGTAGTATTCGTAGTTATCTCTGCCATAGTCCCAAATTTTTGGATGTTCTTAGCCTGTAGATTTTTAAATGGAGTATCTATGGGTGGATCTATGTTGTCTTCCTACATATTAATAGTTGAATTATGTGGAAAGTCCTTTAGAGCACATGTTTCAGGACTTCAGCAGATAACATTGTTAACGGCATACCTAACAGTTCCTGTCTTAGCATACTTCATCAGAGAATGGAGAGACTTACAATTAGTGACGTCAGTGCCTTGGGTCATAGTCGTTGTGTATTACTGGTTAATACCTGAATCACCTCGATGGCTGATTACAGTTGGAAGAAAAAGGGAAGCTGTTGATATTCTTACAAATATAGCTAAAAGGTAACTATAGATTCTATTTTAAGTTTAGTTCTGTCAAAAGAGGCAACGCACAATGTCTTAATAATTGAATTAACTTCGTCAAACTAATTCAATATGCCAAATATGTTACCTACATTATGTACTATTGAGTAATAACAGTCTAATATACATGTAAAAGTTCTTCTTAATATCGGCTAAAATATTCACAAATGTAAAAATTCAAACATTTTTGAATTCTAATAACATTTATAAACCTAAAATATATATTATCATGATAATAATGCTTTACGTGAATTTACAGAAATAAGCGACGAACGGAGAATATTGAAGAAATTGTTGAAAAAATTGAATTGATCAACAACACAAAACATGAAACTGGAAATTACATGGACCTATTCAGGACTCCTAGAATAAGAGCTTATACAATAATAACAGCATTAATATGGACGTTTTGTTCTCATACTTTTTATGGTCTTAACCAATACATGGGCCGCCTTCAAGGGAACATATACTTGAACGTGATACTATCAGCAGCTTGTCTCATACCAGGTTTAATTATAGTCGTTATCGCCACTTTGTATTTTAGGAGAAAAGTTACCATAATAACAAGCTTCGTCACAGCAGGAGTATCGTTGTTAGTATTCATTGCCATTCCGAAAGAGCTGAGAGTTGCAAACTTAGCTTTCGCTATATTGGGTTTGACAGGCGCATACACTGCTTTCGTTCAAGCGTACTTATTTACATCTGAAGTGTTTCCAACGGTAATTCGGAATATTGCAATAGGTTTTGCTTCAATGTTTGCAAGAGTTGGAGGATTTATTGCACCTTTTGTCGTAAATATTGGAATAGAATGGGTATCTATTCTCATATTTAGTGGCATAGCATTGAGTGCAGCGGTACTGTGTTACTTCCTTCCCGAAACGAAGGCGACGACACTCCCAAATACGATTGAGCAAAGAGAACATGCAAACGCGTAAGATATTGACCGTTTGCTATTACATTTATTACTGGTACTACGAGAAGCGATCATGAAAACTGCTCCTACTGGTTTGGTAGGCTCTTTGATATATTGAATAGACGGTATATTCTCATTCAGTTCTATTCTGAAATTCTTCTGCCCGCGACTTCATCCGCGTAAAATTTTATATATTATCTCACGTGAACTGAACATTTTTCCGGAATAAAAAGTATCCTATGTGTTATTCCATTCTACAATCTATCGCAGTGCCAAGTTTAATTCAGATCCGTTCAGCCGTTTATGCGTGGAAGAGTAACAAATACCCCTCCATCCGCACAAACTTTCGCATTAATATTATTAAGTAGGATTAGCAGGATGGTAGAAAGTAGAATGTAACATAAGTATTCACATAATATTTAAGCATATAATCATTCAAAAACTCTGCTGGTCAAAAAAAAATTATAGGTTGGTGATAAGTACAACAAACTGTTTTATTAAGCTCAAATAAATCTTTAATTATTTACTAGTGTGGCAATCTTATGTAAAAAGTACGCGTTGGTTAAACATCTCATTGTGACACTAAAAGCGGTGCAATAAGAACTACAAGCTTTAATAAAAGCCCAGTGTGTTTCCATTCACCTACAGATCAAATGTCATGACTAGGCTAAGAAAACCAAAAATAAAAAACACGTGTTTTGAAGCGCTCTTCTGTAAAATTTGTAAATTGTCTTTAGGGAATAATTGTATGTAGGGACTGATAATAAATAAATATCTAATAAATATCTTGGGACAACTCACACACGGCTATCTGATCCCAAGCTAAGCAGAGCTTGTGTTATGGTAACCAGACAACTGATATACATACTTATATAATTTATAAATACATACATATTATAGATAAATCACACCCAGACACAGAACAAACAATCATGCTCATCACACAAAGTTTGTCCTGGGTGGGAATCGAACCCACGACCTCCGGCTTAGCAGTCAGGGCCACTATAACCACTAGACCAACAGGCCCGTCAAATGGTGATGATGGTTACTACCTATATAACCTCCTTTTGTCAGTGTTCTAAATGGCTTAACGCTGCCCCCCCACGTCAGACAAAGCCATTTTTAATCAAAGAGAAAAGAGCATATGAATTCTAATATACCAATGCACACCTCCTACAAAAAGTCGGTCCCACGAAACTATGGATCTATTGAATCGGTTGGACACTAGTCCTTCGAAAAGTCGGACGTGGGCGGAGGTCATAATTAGTGCTCCTAAGGCTCTAGACAGACGGACTGCATTTCACCTGCAATCCAACTGCAAATTTGCAGTTCGCATGCAGTTTGAATGCAGTTGACACGACTGCACGCCGACTGCAATTGAACTGCAAACCAACCGTGCAGTCCGATTGCAGTCGGTGTGCAGTCGTGTCAATTGCATTCAAACTGCATGCGAACTGCAATCGGACTGCTCGGTTGGTTTGCAGTTCTGTTGCAGTCCGATTGCAGTTCAATTGCAGTCGGCGTGCAGTCATGTGAACTGCACACCGACTGCAATCGAACTGCACGGTTGGTTTGCAGTTCTGTTGCAGCCGTGTCAACTGCATTCAAACTGCATCCGAACTGCAAATTTGCAGTTGGATTGCAGTTGAAATGCAGTCCGTCTGTCTAGAGCCTAAGAGCACTTGGCTTGACTTTTTGCGCCTGTCATTTTTTTTTAACAAACAGAATACGTCACCTTCCTTCCTAATTATGTTTGGCTATACCTGGTTACCTTTTCCACACAATCATACCGCGGCAAGCAGCGGCATGCCACCGCGTCTCGCGAGCCACTTAGTTTACAGCATTATGACAGCTAAATAAATTGTGATAAGGTTTAAGACAGATGCGGCGGTGTTTTGATACCACGACATCACTTTAGAATTGTAGCTGTTTATGTAAAATTGTCGCCTGTAAATTTTATTAAATAAGGAAGTTATCAACAACATGTTTTTTTTTGCTCGGAGATGTCCATAGGCGTTAAATCTTATTTTTTAAACATATTTTTTTTAACAATTCATTCTGATTGTAGGACATCGCTAACGAACATTAGGTTCTGCAGTAACACATGTAATAGGTACCAAAGTTGAATGCTATTCGTAAATGAAAAATAAAGAAATTGAATTAAACTTTTTTCACTTGCCGCATCAGGCATACGATTCAGTGTACTCAATACAATCTTTGACAATGAGCACAATTCACTCAGGTACAGTTTACTTTTTTTAAATCACACTGGCCAGCCGTTCAAATCAAGGCAAACGATATCCTACCAAACACCAACACACAATGGTCTAGATTTTCAAGCAGAACTTACTCCATCTGTTGAAAACTATCTTCTGCCTGCGACTTCGTGCGCGTGGATATTTTCATCCCTCATTAAGTAACGTCTTTGGTTACTGCTCTGCCCCCGTGTGTCGTAGCGTGATGTTACATAGCCTATGACACTCACAAATAACGCTTTTATGGGTAAAACAATTTTCAAAATTTTTTGAATTACCCCCGACAAACTACACAACCTCATAAACTTTACCTCCTACCTATAATATTAGTACAGATAGTACATAGTATAGTACGTATAGATAATAAATCTATCTAAGTGGCCATGTATTTGTGATGTCACAACCACAATGATGGGTACCTACGAGAAATAAAATGGCCATAACTGATTGATGATTGAATTGTAAGGGCCTTGAGAACAATAGACAGTGAAAACGCTTACATAATACAATCAGTTACCAGAGTAACATGTTTTGCATACTGAAATGGTTACAGTATCTAATTGTAACATTTTTTATATAATTGTGGGCATTACTAAGCCAATAAATGGATGTAGTACATTTCATTGAACAAAAACCTACTTACACATTATACTCTGTAATGGTTGGTGCTGCACCTTTGATGATTTATAGCTTTAGATCATTTTATATAACACACATTAATAAGTACTTACCTCATCCATTTATTTTATCTATAAACCGTGAAATAATGGTTTATTATCCGCAGCGTAATGACTGTGCCTTGGTAGTACATATTTTTTTCCGAATTGTCGAAAACTAACTGCCTCGTTAGCCTAGTGGCCCTCAGCGCGACAGCTACGCTTGAATTCCCAAGTCAAGTAAAAAGTGATATTGGGTTTTTCTATGAAATTCTCAGTAGCATCTCAGAGTTAGGATTTGTGCTCGGTTATTGGCAAATTGGCAATAAGTTCGCTAAACATACCAGCGAACTGTGGGTGTACACCCTCTGCCTAACCCTTCGGAGAATACAGGCGTGATGGTACATGGCGTGGATGTAAAACAAAAATCATTTGTTTTACATCAAATCTATACTAGAAAGGTTTAGGTAGTTAACTAAATGTAAACAAAACAAACCACGTGACTCATGGATGCTAAACCTTTCACTTCAAATTTTAAAATCGTATTATTTAAAGTCGTATAATAATAGGCTCTAGTCTATATCAGAATTTGAGGAACTATCTGCCACGTTAATAATAAAACGTTCAGTGGTATTATCAATCATTTTATCTAATTTAAACATTTTCTGTTCTTGTTTTATTACATGACACTCGCAATTTTCCAAGACGCCTGGTTAATCGACTAAACGTAATACCCGCAATTTTAGTTGCCATACTACATCACGGGCGTACTCTTTAATTTAGCGACGTTATCTAATTCATCGTATCTTCTAAAAGGTTTTGGGAACCTGTCTTTTTAGGCTCTTTACAATAGACAGATTACAAAATATTATACTATTTTATAAAACTAACAAAAAAGTGGTGTCCAAACAATGACATCTATGAAGAGTACTTTACGAATAAATGATAAAGTTTAACATACATTATTAAAAGATAAAAGTATCGCATAAATCGAAATTAGAATTGATTTTGTTGTAACGTATTTTTAAACAAGGAAGTGTCAACTATAAAAAACCTTTTCTACGATTTGTTTACCTTTAGTTAACTACCTAAACCTTTCTAGTATAGAGTGATATCCAGAAATACAATGAGACTGACAGTGAAAACGATAAGATCTTTATGTTCTCTTTTTATTTAGGTACAGAACCAAAGAGTAAAACTCAATGAACCCTAAAATATGTGTTCCTAATAAAAATAAAATAAAATAAATAAATAAAATATCTTGGGACAACTCACATACGGCTATCTGATCCCAAGCTAAGCAGAGCTTGTGTTATGGTAACCAGACAACTGATATACTTACTTATATAATTTATAAATACATACATATTATAGATAAATCACACCCAGACACAGAACAAACAATCATGCTCATCACACAAAGTTTGTCCTGGGTGGGAATCGAACCCACGACCTCCGGCTTAGCAGTCAGGGCCACTAACCACTAGACCAACAGGCCACTGATATTGTGACGTACTCTACGCCAAGGGCAAATTAACCGATTGTCGGCACGCGGAGTTAATACGTCGAGATTGCCAACGAGACATGCACTCATTCACCGAACATTTAACAAATTATGTAACTCACGATATTTCCAGTCTCATTCTTAATTCCAAATAGAAACGTAAATACAATTTTACTTACTTTAAGATAACATTTTAAGCTGTTAATCTGCCGACGCGACTGAAACTGATAAAATGATATTTTATGAGATAGGTAGCTGCTGTGTCATTATATTGTATGTATCTGGTCGCAGCGTGAGTGTGATCAGTGATCGTTAAGCAAGTAACGATTCACGTTTTTCTTATTCTTGGCTAACACGAGACAAACGAATTATTTAATAATGTAAACTCAGACATAATAAGTGAACGTTTACCATTTATATTTAGGTAGTGATTAAATTATCAGGTAAGTTAAGTGTGACCATTATTTCCAGCCTGTTAACATGCATTCTTAATTCACAGACGCATTAAATAATTTTCCAATATTTTCAGACAAACAAAAATGGACGAAGATCACATAGAAACAGCAATTGGCCGTTTTGGAAAATATCAAACGTGGATTTTATTTTTAATTACAGTGGGAAGGTTTCCAGCCGAATATCAATTAAATAATGTTGTATTTATTATACCGAGTGTTGAGTACAAGTGTTTAGACAACAATGTTACCAACTACTGTCCTTGTGAGAACCCGGAATATGACACGAGCACTGTTGTCAGTTCAGTTACAAGTGAATGGGACCTTATATGTGACAGAACATATCTAGCGAGTTTGGCTCAATCCATAATGCAAGTTGGAATATTGGCAGGCAGTTTACTTTTCGGTTACCTCTCTGACAGGTAACTAGCAGATATTTTTTACTCCAGAGACCTTTTAACCAAGTTGTTTACCTATTCATAATTCGCCAGCCTGCTTAGTAGCAGAGAGCATCAAAGGGCATCGTTAGATAACATTAATTTCGGTTTTTAAATAGGACTGTGGTGTGCAAAAATGATCCTTTCTACAAAAACATAAATACAAGTTATCCTGATTTAAACGATAAGTTCACTTTCCTTATGACTAGTTATGACTATCGCCACCACCATCACTAGAGAAGGTTTTAAACCTTTCAAAACCTTTGAGGTATGGAACCTTTTCTTGCTAAGAAAGAGTGGAAGCCTATGTGGGTGAGACCTTTGCCCACATAGGCTTTTGTGGGACAAAGGCAATACAAGATGATTAGAACAAAAAACACATCAATATCTTAATTTACCTGATTCAAGTTAATATGGAACTGTATTTTCTTTACAGGTACGGTCGCAAATCCGTGGTGTTAATATCACTATTTTTTGAAGTAGTTTTCGTAGTTCTATCAGCCTTCGCTCCACATTTTTGGATGTTCCTAATCTGTCGATTCTTGATTGGAGTGACTCTTGGTGGAGTAATGCTGTGTTGTTATATCCTACTCATTGAATTATGTGGAAAGTCGTTTAGACCATACGCTGCAGGACTTCAGGAAATGCCCTTCTTAATATCATACTTTACGCTTCCAATCATAGCTTACTTTGTAAGAGAATGGAGACAATTACAGTTGGTAACCTCAGTGCCATGGGTTATAGTCGTCGTATATTACTGGCTGCTACCTGAATCACCTCGTTGGTTGATTACAGTTGGACGAAGAAAGGAAGCCATTGAAATTCTTACACATATAGCAAAAAAGTAAGTACAACCAAAACTGTACATTATAATTTTTGAGAAACTGTTACTTTATTATTCCTAAATCACATAACAATAACTAGCTTTTACTAAATATTATATATTATCCCGAAGAACCTTTTCATTTTTCCGGGATAAAGGAATTATATGTGTTATTCCACACTATAATCTATATCAGTGCCAAACATCCAGACCCATTTAGTCGTTTAAGAATAAAAGAGTAACAAACATCCATTCATTCATCCATCTATCCATCCATCCTCGCAAACTTGGCGTTTATAATATTATAAATATACAGTATAAAATAGATTAGTAGGATAATAGTAGCCTATTATTGTCCCACTGCAAAGCAAAGGCCTCTTCTTATGTCCAAAATGAACTTGCATATGAAATGGAAAAAGTCACATAAGTCTTGCCAGTATCCGATTGCGAACCCACAGCCTCATGTGTGAAATGCGGGCGCTTTAACCATTGGGTCATCATGACATCGATCAATATACTAAACATATTTTGTTTCATCCACAGGAATAATCGGCCGACAGACAATATAGAAGCCATTGTTAAAAAATTGGAATTATTGAACAAAAATCAGCAAAAAACTGGAACTTACATTGACCTGTTCAGAACTCCAAAAATCAGAGTGTACACAATAATAACAGCATTAATATGGATGTTTTGTTCACATACGTTCTTCGGCCTTAACCAGTACATAGGTCGCCTCCAAGGGAACTTATACTTGAACGTGCTACTTTCAGCAGCGTGTCTCACACCGGGCTTGATAATAGTTATCTTCGCCACATTGCATTTAAGAAGAAAAGTGAGCGTTATATCTAGTTTTACCACAGCAGCATTATCTTTATTAGTTTTTATTTTTGTTCCAAGTGATTTAAGAGCCGCGACACTGACGTTTGCTATAATAGGTTTAATAGGAGCGTATACATCTTTTGTGCAGGTGTATCTTTATTCATCAGAAATATTTCCAACTGTGATAAGAAATACAGCGATTGGTTTTGCTTCGATGTTTGCAAGACTTGGAGGTTTTATTGCTCCCTTTGTGGTGAACATAGGTATAGAGTGGGTGTCTATACTGATATTTAGCGGTGTAGCACTCAGTGCAGCTATATTATGTTATTTTCTTCCTGAAACTAAAGCAACTACCCTTCCGAATACAATTGAGCAAAGAGAGCAAGGAAAGACGTAGCAAAATGGTTCTATGGAGCGTGTCGTTGATTCAGGTCATGTATTACAACCTTTGAAGAACTGTACGTACGTATATTCGTTTAAGTTATTTAGGTATTTTTAAGTATGTGTCTAGGTATGAGTATCTTTAAAATAAATTAAATAAAATAACTTAATATATTATGTATAACATAAAAGAGATATTATACCTACTTATAATAATTTTAATTTTGTATTCTATTAAAATAATTTTCTAGAGATTACGATGACTAGTATTTTAATTACAAAACCTTTGGCATCGATGAGAACTCACAATTGTATTTAAATATTTCTAAAATCTATATAAATATTAAACTATTATTAATTCTACAGTGTTTTTTACATTATCAATTTCTTGAGAAGTTTATACTGAATATTATGGAAACCTCCAAAATACCAAGTAATGAATATGAAAAGTAAACAGTGATATAGGACCCAAAACTGGAACATGATGCTGTTGATCAAGAAATATAAGAAAATTATGTCAATTATGGTCCAAAACAGTAATCCTAATTTTGCTGGTAAAAGCGTCCTCGGAGATCGATGTGGTGGAGCCCTGTTGTATTGTGGATCTATGAAATTACCTGAAAATGTAAAAAAGAGTGTTCGAAAAAGTTCAAATATTTTAAGTTTTTTTTTTTTTTTTTGTTTGTTAGCCTGTTAATTTTCCTACTGCTGGACAAAGGCCTCCCCTTTCTTTTATTAATTTATACTGTCGAATTGTTTTAACTTTGAATTTTAAGAAGAACACTAGATGGCGCCAGCATAAAGAATAGGTACCTCGAAATTATCTTTATTTATCAGGGTTTGTCCCGTAATAAAAGTAATATTAATATATATTGTTGCATTATTTCTATTATTTTTAATTTGGCAAGCTGAACCCGTTTTGTACTTTCTCCTTTACTACCACTTCATAATATGTTTTACTACTAAACATTGCAAACGAGTAATTGGGTGCCCGTGCTTGCAAATTCTGTGTGAATGCCCTTTCTCTTTTTTTTATATAACTAATCGGTTCGATAACTTGTTTTATCAACACTTTCATTGCTTCGTCACCGAAAGGGGACCATCAAAGTCGTAAATAAACCATCAATGGACCGTGTACCAAAGAGGATGACGTCATTGAAGTCAGACCCATCCTTTTGAATTAAAATCATTTGGATTTTCAAATCAAGGCAGGTAACTATACTGACCATCATTGTGAAATCTTCGAAGACTATATTCTTTTTCCCGCCATCGATCACCAAGCCAAGTTTTCAGTTCGTTATCTTCTCTAGGAAGTTTTTCAATAGAATATCTACGGCAGAAAAAAAAATGTTAGAAAAAAAATATTGATCTTCTATAAACCTCAGTACTTGGGTTCTTGTCATTAGAATTGAAATATTATAATTATATAAATTAAGTAAAATGTAAGCGTACTACTTTTCAGAACGTAGCAATTAATAGCGATTCACTACACTACAAACAACATATCTTACTAACTTTTCTATAAGCACTTGTACACTAATGAATAAGAAAAAAACGGTAATTTAAAAAACTAAAAAACCCGACTGCTATTCTTTAAAAATCCCTAAAACAAGATAAATTGTAGCAGTCGGGACCCATTCTAGAAATGGAGGATAAGTGAATTGAGAGCACATACCTATATTACATTGCAGATGGTCCCGAATGGGTCCCGACTGCTACAATTTATCTTGTTTTAGGGATTTTTAAAGAATAGCAGTCGGGTTTTTTAGTTTTTTAAATTACCGTTTTTTATTTTTTATTTTTTTAGTGTATTAAAAAAGAAATTAATATACCCAGTATCACTCTTACAGTAAATACGAATCTACCGACACCTCTCAAGCTAAAATCCATCGAGCCGTTCAGCCTGCAGAGCGAGCCAAACATTTGAATTTGGCGCCAAAAATCCGCCATTTTGTTTTTTTTATTTTGATATACCCAGTGTCACTCTCACAGTAAATACGAATCTAACGACACCTCTCAAGCTAAAATCCATCGAGGCGTTCAGCCTGCAGAGCGTGCCAAACAATTATACATACATACATACATACATACATACATACAAACATACCCTCGAAAAACATAACCCTCCTTCTGTCGCAGTCGGGTAAAAAAACATTATCATTTCAATATAACGGATAAAAGATTTTTAGGCGATTGGCACACTGCCCCGCATCACGGAGCGTGGTGCGCGGCGGCGGAGCTTTGGAGATCTGCAAACCTGCGCGTGAACGCGTTTTCAGTGTGTTGGACTACGCGTGTTTTCTATACAAATGCAGATACTTGTAAACAACGTAAGAACACGCAGTCAAGCGCCACGCTCCGTGATGCGGCGCAGTGTGCCGATCGCCTTAGACACCAACTTCAAATGAATCTTTTCATCGCTAAATAAAAAATAGCTGTTCCAAACATTTTGAGCGTGTGGGTTGCATTTTCATATGGAACTTAAACTGTTTTCAAAACGATGTCCCTTCTAGGTACGCCGCATTTAAGTCGACGGTCGAAGTTTTTGCAATTCCCTGAAAGTATACCAACCTTTTAAAGTAGAAGGAGACATGCATCGGTATTTTTCCTTGAAATAAGTCCATTTCAGTTTGCGCTGGAGTATCATAGGCGACGGTGACGTCATAGACGGAAGCTAGGCCAGATTCCCGCAGACGGGAACACAATGCTACCCAACCAGTGGTCCGCGGATGTAACACATACTCGTAATGCTGTAAACATTTAATTGTTAAACAAATTATTATACAGTATAGTAAAACTATTTTTCGAAAAACTATGAAATTAAAAAAAACATAACCCTCCTTCTGGCACAGTCGGGTAAAAAAGATATTAGCCATCGAAGATTGATTTCTATCCCTTCCTGGCATAACGAAATTTAACACGGAGTTTATATGGCCGCAGTGTTATGTGACGTCACCGTGCATGTCAGATCTCCCTGTCTAACCGGCGCGTAAAACATTTTCTTTGATAACTAATCAACTAAAAAAAAAAAAAAATACAAAGTACGAAACTCTAACAAAGACAGTGAATGGGTCGGTGTCAAAATATTTTTAACAGATCCTTAATTATCCGAAAATGCCTCGCCACTTTTCATTTCACCAAATAATTAATGATTACAACCATTCCCGTACGTACTCGATGCAAACAACATTATGAATGAGTTATTTGGTCAACAAATCATTCTAGTGCTGATCATTCAGCGAACATTATTTATCAGCGTAATGAAATTCGATTAAAAACAATTTGGTTCAACGGCGGGCAGTCATCGAGCGAGCAAAAAATACAATGGCCCTCATTGAAAACAAGAATTTGTAGTCATGGTCATAACATATGCATAAAAGATAGAGTTGGAATGTAATTAATACCTGCATATTGTTAGCATGTGCAAATTTTTCGGCGCGACGGAGATTTTCCTCACTTAAGTCCGTTCCTTCAGGAAATAACACTAGCCTGTAGTCATAATTCAGTTTCTGGTAGTATTCTACAAACTGAGACAGACTGATTTGATCTTCACGCCAATTCCTCTTTACGTACAGGAAAAAGTTTAGTTGCATTATCCAGCCTGCAAGGTTTTACAAAGCCGATAAGGTCATGCATATAAAACGGCATAACTGATTAATTCAGAAGATGCAAACTACCTGTGTGACATATTTTTGTTAAGGTGCAGTCAGCAACAAAAGTAGTTTAACATTTTCAGATTTTTTAATCCGTATTATTGAGCACAATATCAAAAGAAATAAGAAATGGGTCTGAAATTTATATAAAATAAACTCTTAGGTATTGCCTAAAATTCTGAATAACATTGAATTGTATTATTTCGTGTCTATTTAAATTATACGTAAAAGTAACATGTTAATCGACTTTTGTTGCTGACCGTACCTAAACTTGCGCCACATTTAACGCAGATTATTTAACAATAAACAACTGCCAAAATAAGGAATACTGCGGGTTCAAAAATGACTTTTTCACAAAAATGTTTTATTGTATTTTATAAAATAAACACATGTAACAAAGCTAGTACTTACTAAATAATACCAAAGTAAATTGTGACTCTAAATATACGCACTTGCTTACATACCGACATTTTTTTAAATGTTGGTTGTTAAAGATTCTTTTTCGAATTTGGCTAAAATATAGGTAGGAACTAAGAATCATAATTTCTCATAATTTTACAGCTGTCAAACGTGATATGATTAAGAATTGTTATCAAAGGTTTTACGCAGTTTAACTTACCCATGCCAGGAATATTTTTGATTTCATCCTTTAAAACAAATTTTATTTTCGATTTGCCTCCAAGATCCAGAGCACTATATTTAGATTCACTGGGAATTTGAACTGCCTGTTTACAAAAACATAGTTCGCCAGACGTATTTTGCGTTGCATGGTAAAGAGCTATCCATACATAGTTCCAATCCACTCTTGTGCGATGGTTCATCACAATAATGGTCTTTTCGTCAGGATTCACATAATCACCGAAATGATGCAATTGAGTGTTACAGCAACATTGAAACAGCGCCTGAAATAATAAATTCAGCTGATAATAGCATTCAGTTACGATATAAATGGTTCATTAAGTATTTCGTAGGATCACGTCTTACCACAGGATACAGTTCCCACAACGAAAATAATGTATCAACTAATTTTCTATATAATCTATGACTAAAAAACATCACGTACATAACAGGACAGTAAAGAATGAAGAAGCCTGAAATCAGAATATAAGAAGAGACAAGGTGCTTTTAATAGGTAGATAGTACCTATTACTTAATTAAAATTCAATGCAAACCGTACCAGCAAGAATGGTGTAATACCAGGCGGTGCAGAGCAGAAAGCCCACCGCCATGGTGCCGCGACCCGCGGGCTTGCACTGACGCGTGACGGAAGCCGCGTCGGTGCCGATGTCAGCATCGTAAGATTAGAACCCCTACGTGATCCACTAAGCCCTGTTACATAACACCCTGCCGTGAAACGGTATTATAATATCTATTATTAAAGTACCAACCTTATTCTATTACTTTACTGCGTTACACAAGTAGTTAAACCCTCTCGTGTTATCCACACATCATAATATTTTCTTTATACGTTGTTTTCTGTAATATTGATGTTATTGTTTGTAGTTGGGGTTTGCGAGATTTTTCCTAAGGCTTCAGCTTCTTCTATTGTACTCAATAGTTCACAATCTTTCGTTTCTGGTAGTAATAAACATAGTAGTCCTGCTATCATGGGAAACATTCCAAATGCAACAGGTGCACACCATTTTCCAAAGGGTCTTAAGCCTGCCGAAAAAGGTGCAATCATGGCACCTAGTCGGGCCATCATCGAGCAAATTCCTATTGCTGCGCTTCGCACTACAGTTGGAAACATTTCCGTACAATAAAGATATACCACAATGAAAATAATATAACAGAGCAATTCACCGATACACCCGAATACTACTGACACTTTGCCTTCAGGGACAAAGCCAACAATAAATAAACATAAACTGCATACAATGTTTGCAGCAACAACGACGGTTTTTCGCTTGTAGAACTTGACTAGAGGAATGCAGATAATACATCCACAAAGACACACAGTGCCAGTGGCCACGACATTAATAAAAACGTCGCCAGTTAAGTGGCTTATATAATATGTGACGCCGTAGAAACAGTAGCTGCAGACGAGCCAAACAAATGACATTATCATAATATTTCTTCGTATGTTCGGAGTGCGAAACAGATCCAGCACTGTACTCTTTGGTTTTAATCGCCTGTGTTCTAATTGATACATTTCAATGGTATGCCTTATTTGTTCCGTAGGTTTTTTATTGCTGAAAATATATTTTTTAATTCCTTTATTTAAATAATGTAGACACATATGATTTCAGGAAGAGCTTAAGTATCTACAACATGTATAACGTAGGTCATAACAAATTATTTTTTTAAATAAACTCACATTTTTGCTACCCGTTCCATTAAATCAATTGCTTGCTCGGTTTTGTTCATAGCTAATAACCATCTTGGAGTTTCTGGCAATAAACAAATATAGAACAACAGAATAACGTTTGAGATTGATATACATAGTTGAAAATAACTATAATCTCTTATGAAATAGCCAATTGCTGCCAGTATGATGTGACCAGTAGTGAAGGGTATGTGAAACAAAGCAGACACCACGTCTCTATTCGCATTTCCTATATATTCCATGACTATCACAAAAGATGTAACCATAATACCACCGTTCGCAAAGCCTACCAACATTCTGACGAATGTAAAACTCCAATAGTCTGGCAGAAATGATGACATTACTCCTGTGAATATCTCTACAATCACTGATATTATTAAAGTCGGTTTTCTGCCATATCTGCAATTGAATAAGCCTTAATATTAAGTATTTCACCTCACTTTAAATAATACAATTTAAGCAACAATGCCCACCTGTCTGATGCAATACCAAATAATAAACTTCCACCCAGGACACCAAATTGAAAAATTGTTTGAGTTAAATCTTTGAGCCAAGCATTTTCGCATATCAGATTCCATTCGGTGACTATAGTCCTGGTGAATACAGATTTATCGTAAACCGGGTTCTCGCAACAAGTAGCGTTTGATCCTGGACAGTAGTAGTGCGCTGGTGGAGCCAGGAAAATTATAGCCATTTGGTGAAACGCCACTCCGAATTTAGACATAAACACAATAAAACATAGCCAATAATGAAACCGCCCGAAATTTCCTATTAGTTCATTGATAAGTACCATTATGGGAGAATGTTTATGCCTGGATCGGGAAAATAAGTTACTACAAATCTCATTATTATGTGTTACAAATCAAATGTATATAATTTTAAAATAGTTTAAATAAAGACCACTGTAAACAAGCTATATCATTGTCGTTTATTGTTATGCAGATAAAAACAGGTTGGTCTTGCTCAAGGTTGGTTTTCACTGCGAGGCGTACAAAGGTATTAGTTATTTTAAATGAGTGCATTTGATGACATACCTACGTTAATTGTTTATGTAGCGAGGTCGTGCACTCACATTAATCTTGAAATTGTAGAATCGCATATCCTACGATACACAATATTGTGTTTCGAGTTCCAACAATGTTGATTGTAACATCCAGGATCCAGGACGAATGCACACATAATCTCCGTATCACCTTGCGTGTAGGCTGGACAAATTCTAATGTTCTGTCTTATAAATAGGCACGTAGTTGTACTCATGTGTATCATATAAGCGAGTAATGCTTCGAATTTATGGCGTAATATTATAATTTTTATATATTCAGTGTGAACTGTAATATAAGCATACGTGACTAATGGAGCAAATAAATTCAGCGGCATGTCCAACATAACAAATATTTAGGTTCAAACAAACATGGTGTTATATAGCGTGGCCAATTTGCGGACATCCAAACGTGTATCTACTTATGTTTGCTTGCGGCAGCGTAGCTCCCAAACGGCTGAACCAATGTTGATTTAGTTTCGGTTTTAAAAAGACGACTTGGTGGAGGGAGTTCTTAGCAACGATTTTAGATAATCTTCGCGAAGATTGTTAGTTCTATATTAGCATCTTCTACAGCTCTGATAATAATTAATAATTTGAGCTCTGAATATAATTTGAGTTTAAAAATTGTTATACCTAGGGCAGTTGGCATAAATATCTAAAAAAAAAAAAAAACCGAATAGTTTATCCTAACTAATATTGTAAATGCGAAAGTAAGCTGTTTGTTACCTTTTCACGCCTAAACCACCGACTGTGACAAAGTATATGCAAAATTTCACGCTGATCGTGAAATTTTGCATATAATTTGTCACGGATACCTCATCCCGAAAAAAAGTACTGTTTCCAAAAACAATAACGTTCTTATGATAGTAGATGGCGCCACGTGTCTTTCGAATGATGCTTGAACTTCAAATATAACCGACATTTACGCGGACGAAGTCGCGGGCAAAAGCTAGTATATTATAATTTATAGTTGTACAAATGACAACATATTTATACGTCAGAGAATGTGACGTGCAGCTAAGTATATAGGAACTACCTATAATTTAAAGAAAATCACATAGTATTCTAAAGTGGAGATAATGTTACAAATTTCTTGAAATTATAGTTCCTATTTCCTTTGTTGCATGTGACATTGTGTTTAGCTTAATTTCTGCCTACATAATATTAAAACAACGCAATATTGTAAGTACTTTCATTTAAAAAAACTGTTATAAACCTCGATATGTACAAAATATGTAATTTTAGAGATATAATTAAAAAAAGATGTATTTAATCTTTTTTTTAATAACGGGAAATACATAAATTGTTTTATTATATATTTACAGAGATAAGCATGAGAAGAGAAAAGCAGATAATAAGTACAAAGTTATCAAACTTATCAAAATCCTTGACGACGCACTAGACAACGTTAGCGTGACATACAATTATGTTATAGAGCGTGTTACGGAAAGAGTATAATTATAACACTACATGACCATTCGTTTAAATACATAAAACTATGCCTGATCATGTACAATCAAGCGTGAAGCATGAAGTGCAGTACAAATTGACATTTGACCGAATTGTTTTTAGTCGCTTCTGGGATAAACTAGGCTGGGCCCGAAACAGATAAATATAACGTAAGAGTAAAAACTTAGGTCGGTACTTCTGCCGGGGCTGCGGGTTGTTCGAAAGAGATACCGCGCCCCCGGAACGCAAAGGGCACATGACGGAACATAAACGGGTTTTAGTCAGTAAAAGTCTGACACTACCTCCCGTCCCGCCCAGGGCGGGGGAAGTTATTTGATGATTTCACGTCTATAAAAAAAAAAAGGCTCGGTACTTCTGGGTTTGACTTCTTCTTCTTGTCGTGTGGGCAGTAAGGTCTAACGACCCCACACACCCTAGTGTCAGAGTTTCTAAACCGCCTCAAGGGCCTCTGACATGGTTACTGATGTCAGTGATGTCCAAGATAAACTTAGAAAGTACATATGAATTAGGAAAAGTCACATTGGTACTTGCCCGTGCCCGGTTGCGAACCCACAACCTCGTGCATGGGAGGCGGGCGCCTTAACCACTGGGCCATCACGACACTACGCTAGCAGCAGGTAGCAGCGTAGCAGGAAGGTTTGACTAAAAACACATCAATTAATGGGCAACATTGGAACCTATTTCGGGGATTGCCGACAGATGTTGGTTACCTAGGATGGACCAGTAATTCCGCAAAGAGGCTGCATATCGACCTTTGACTATAACATGCGGATAAAATGGCATATTCTATTTCATACTAATATTATAAATGCGAAAGTTTTATGAGGATGGATGGATGTTTGTTACTCTTTTACGCTTAAACGGATCTGGATGAAATTCGGCACTAAGATTGTAGTGTGGAATATCACATAGGATATTTTAATCCCGGAAAAAAATATTATTCCCGGTTCCCGTGGGATAATGTCTAATTTGAACGCGGATGATATCGCAGGCAGAAGCTAGTTTAAAGTAATATTGTGTGCCTAGACATGAAAATAAAATGTTTACACTTAAATCGAGACTGAATCTTCAAATAACACATGCTTATAATCGAATCTACTATAATCTATTTATTTATCTTCTGTAGAAGGGTCTACCCCTGTGGTCTACCCCCACGACCGACAATCGGCCCGATTATCGTGTGGGGAGACGTTTATCGTCTCAAAACATTATACCGGTATAACAATAAAATACCAGTAGGTAAATGTAATGTGACGTTTATTTCAGTTTTCACCTATCGGCGATATAAACTGTCAAACACAATATATCAGAAAATTCTGCTCTTGAAATGAAGTAGTTCAGGATCATGAAAGATGATAATATTGATCTAGTCTTATCTCTAACGGGCAAACTGTTATCAAATAAAGCCAAACACGACAGTTTTGCGTTTAAACATAAATAATTCCAATATGTATTGCTTTAATAACCATATACTTCAAGGAAGCCTCAACTGCCTTGTTAGCCTAATGATCAGGTCTTGGGTTTGATTCCCAGGTCGAGCAAAAAGTGTTATTGGGTTTTTCAATAAAATTCTAAGTAGCAGCTCGGAGTTAGAATTTGTGCCCGGTTAATGGGAATAGGCTCGCCCCCTATAAAATGGGACCTAAACATACCGTGCGAACTGTGGGCGTACATTGGTATACCTCTGCCTGACCCTTCGGGGAATACCGGCGTAATAGCCTCAAAGAATATGGCGGTTGCTAAATATGCTAGTGTTCTTTCAAAGGGAGTAACTGAAGAATGTCAGCCAAAAGGAGGCTAAATTCGTTTCTCTTGTTTTAACTGACTATTGTTGATGACGTCTCATAGTGATGATGTAGGCAAACTTACCCTGTGCCAAATATCATCAAAATCAGTTCAGTAGTTTAGTCGTTAAAGCGAAACAGACAGACAGAGTTACTTTCGCATTTATAATATTCATAAAGTATGGAAGCACGGATTATTATTGTTTAATTATAAAACATTACCGTAACGTTACACTGTACTGGGATCGATCCACATTCATTGACAGAACTATTGTAGCCAGTAAGCGACATAATGCTGGTGATGGTTTGAGAGATGATTGTTCACATAACTGTCCTGCATTAAGTGAACCTCGTGAAGGTCAAATAAGATAAATAACGCAGATACCTCAGTTTAACCCTTTGTTCTGTGCCGTGTTTTGAGAAAGCACCGCACCTCATTAGTAGCAGGAAGCGCCGCACAGACCTTGTATTATCTACAGCCACACATAGAGCTAAATTCACACACAAACAATATCTTTCTATTAGCACAAGGCTATACAATTAATTCAATTAAATCTTAAAAGTGCACACTTTGAGTAGGCAAGAGTGTACAAAAAGATTTAATAAAAGATTGGTTTATGTCCAACTGTTATGACAATGAAAATCTTGTAAATTATAGGTAAACCGCTGGCGCTGTGATAAAACAAAGGAAGAAAGCGCATATGGCTCCGCCCACTGCGGGGCGCCCCACCCCTCGCGTGGTGACAGCACGCGCGGCCCCTTTTCTAGCGCAATCCATATTTTAACGTAACAGTATATTGCGTTTTTAAACTATTGCAAGATTTTTTTACATGAAGATCCGATCCTCAATAATTAAACTGAATTTCTTTCATTACATTTATTAATAAAACGCACATTATCAAAATACATTCTTAGTTCATATTTTCGCAGTAGCAGCTTGGAATGATTTCAAATAGAATACGAATAATAATGTATTAGAAAATGTTATTGAAAAGTACTTTTTAGATTGGCGTACCAAACATAGGACTTTGTACATTTTGGGCAAAAGACACTTCCGCCTGGTTGGAATAACCCCCACCACGGCTCACGTACAATGGTCCACTGAAGGACTAAGTGCCTAAACTGTACGTAGTGACTAAGTGCTCTGAAAGACAAACCCCCTAACATAGAACAAAACAAGACACTTCCGCGAAAATACGTTCCCTTTATGTAAATATAAATAAATTCTATGAAGACACATCACGCCTGTATTCTCAAAAGGTATGGAAGAGGTGTATACTGAACACCCATGCGTTACTATATGTAGGAAAATATCTATTTGTATCTTGTATCAATACTAAACTTTAGACAATCTTAATTAAATGAAACGATCACAGTGAGAACTTGAAATGACATAATTATAATCATAAAGGTGATTAACATACATGACATTTATATACACAACAGCAAACGTTGTTTTGCCATATTATTATTTTTTGTTTCAGAAACGACCGATTCTCAGACCTACTGAATATACATATAAAATTGCATGAAAACCGGTCAAGTCTTATCGGAGGAATATGGCAACTAACATGGTCACACGAGAATTTTATATTTAGGAGATACAGTTGACATTAGTTACATTTGGCTGCGGTTCATTACAACACTCTCTCCAGAACGCAAGCCCATTAATCTTGAACAGCAGATGTTCTTGTACGGTAGAGGCCCTTGGTAAGCACATCAGCGACCATGTCATCGATGCTTATATAGCAGACATCAATGTCTCCACTTGAAACCTGTTCACGGAGTCTAAGGCTGATGACGGACGGACCGCATTTCAACTGCAATCTAACCGCAAATTGCAGTTCGGATGCAGTTTGAATGCAGTTGACACGACTGCAATGGAACTGCAAACCAAACGTGACACACGATCGCACGCCGACTGCAATAGAACTGCAAACCAAACGTGCAGTCCGATTGCAGTTCAATTGCAGTCGGTGTGCGATCGTGTCAACTGCATTCAAACTGCATCCGAACTGCAATTTGCGGTTAGATTGCAGTTGAAATGCGATCCGACTGTCATCAGCCTAATTGTTTTTTGATCATCACAATAAATTAACAAAGGTAAAATAACTTTTTTAAACTATAGCTCATGATCCAACTGTTTAAGTTTTAAACCATAGTGCTTCTTGCATTGCCGACGTTAATGACACAATAATATTCGGCTTCTGTTCACAACAATGCAACTGTTGGTTGTCTTTTATAATTCCAAGTAATGGCAGCACCTTTAGTCCGGTCAATTTAGACATTCGAAGTTACATAAAGTCCCAACAAGCTGAATTTCTGTGAAATTGTTCAAAACATAATTATAAACAATGTCTAGAAGTTCCCCATCATTCCCCTGTAAGGAAAAAAAAATATTCAAGGTCAAAGATAAAAAAAATGAGTTTTTCGCGATTTTCAGCAAAACGGTAAGTTTTATCATAAAAGTACCTCAGACAAAAATTGTAGATCATAAAATTATCTATAAAAACTGTATCAATACTTTTTTCTTACGAGCCACCGCTTCTGACATATAACGATTCAAAAAGTTATAAAAGTTGTTATCGTCATAATATGCACACGTTTCCACGCCACCTATGAGGTAGTGTACTTAGCGCGTTTTTTTAACCCCCGACGCAAAAAGAGGGGTGTTATAAGTTTGACGTGTCTGTCTGTCTGTCTGTCTGTCTGTCTGTCCGTCTGTTGCATCATAGCTCCCGAACGAATGAAGCGATTTCAATTAAGTTTTCTTTGTATGAAAGGTGACTTATGTGCGAGTGTTCTTAGACATGTTTGATGAAAATCGGTTGAGCCGTTTAAAAGTTATGAGGGTGAACCGATGTTGCATATAGGGTACGAGCGTCCCGACCGGTCATCCAACGCGACGTATTTTATTTTTTTACTTTTTAAAGGGTACTTAGGGTTTTAGGTCGGGGGATTTTTAAATTTTTTATTAAATTTTTTATTTTATACTTTTTATAGGTACATACTTATTATAATGTCGATTTTGTTAAGTTGTAAATACATTCAGTTCTTCTTCCCCACTTTCACCCCCATAACTTTTAAACGACTCAACCGATTTTCATCAAACATGTCTAAGAACACTCGCACATAAGTCACCTTTCATACAAAGAAAACTAAATTGAAATCGCTTCATCCGTTCGGGAGCTATGATGCAACAGACAGACAGACAGCCAGACAGACAGACAGACACGTCAAACTTATAACACCCCTCTTTTTGCGTCGGGGGTTAAAAAAACGCGCTAAGTACACTACCTCATAGGTGGCGTGGAAACGTGTGCATATTATGACGATAACAACTTTTATAACTTTTTGAATCGTTATATCTCAGAAGCGGTGGCTCGTAAGAAAAAAGTATTGATACAGTTTTTATAGATAATTTTATGATCTACAATTTTTGTCTGAGGTACTTTTATGATAAAACTTACCGTTTTGCTGAAAATCGCGAAAAACTCATTTTTTTGACCTTTGACCTTGAATATTTTTTTTTCCTTACAGGGGAATGATGGGGAACTTCTAGACATTGTTTATAATTATGTTTTGAACAATTTCACAGAAATTCAGCTTGTTGGGACTTTATGTAACTTCAGTCTCCTTTTTTGGTCTAAATTGACCGGACTACTTGAAACAGGAAAACTCAAGCCGAACATAACCTCCTGTCTCTAATATTTGATGCCCAGTCTGCATCAAAATATCCCGTAATATTTTTTGTTTTTTCTTAAATGTAAGTTTGATATGTATCATTCTTCCTTATTATTTTTTTAACAGCAATTCAATGCTCTTTAGTGGGCTTGTTATTATACCGTCTCAAATTATTTACTACAAAAGCAATATCCGGTTTTGTACATTGAGATAAATACAATAAACATGCCACTCCCTCATGATAAGAAATGTTTGTTAAGACTTAATTATCATCTTTTGCTGGTACTAAGTTCATACTGACATCACATCTTGTGTGCTCTATTTTGCAATTTGACATCCCAAATATTTGTAGGATTTTCTTTATGTACAAGCACTGATTAAATGACATTTCGTCTTTACTTCTAATAATTTTTATTCTAATACAATATATTGCTTCACCAATATCTTTCATGCTTTTCTTTATTTATAAAAAACATAATAAATCATCGTCATACATTGCTTAGAAAATATCCGATTCATTCTTAATAAAATAATTAACACGTACTTATTTAATTTAATTTACCAAGTTTGCAGAGTTTGTTCCTTATGATTGACCCTATCGATTGGTACCATAAAAGTACGGGATGCTACTTTTTCGGATTTTAGTCAGTTCGAATGGCGGGCGTGCGAAGCGTATTTTCAAAAATCTCTATATGTAGTTTTATTTCTTTTTAAAAATAAAGAAATTAAGGTTCCCTTTGAGTAAAATTTGCTATCTTTAGAATTAAGAGTAAGTACTTTCCTTCCAGGTACGCTCCGAAAATTCGACCCTGTATATTAAATATCAATTTTTTTACTCACATTCATATAGTCACAACACACTAACACAACATAAAAACTAATAAAACTGACCCCGGCGATGACGTGTGCCCTGTGATATTGATAATATTTACCTACGTAATAATAAGTTTCCTAGGTGCGCTTCTTTTTGTATATTTTTTTCATTTCTTTACGTATCTACCTCCTTTTTTTGTTTCTTTTTTCCAAACGCTTCTCCCTCTTCTATAGTGGTTGTAAGTTCGCAACCTTTGGTTTCCGGTAGAACTATAGTTATACAAGCTGCTATTAGCGGCAACACCGCAAACGCGACCGGAGGCATCCACAATGCCTTAGCTCTCGTCTCTATCACGAAAGGTGCGATCATAGAGCCGATTCTTGCTGCCATCGATGAAAAACCGAGAGCAGCGTTTCGAACAACAGTAGGAAATAGTTCTGTACAATATAAATATACAACTACAAAAACAATAAAACTAGCTACAACACCAATACTGGCACAAACTACAGACCCTATACCTTCAGGTATTACTGCTAAAACTAATAAACAAACTGCACAAATGAGGTGAAATATTATCACAATCGACTTTCTTCCTATAAATTTCATAAGGGGTATAGACACAAATGTGCCTAGCAAGGTGACGCTGGCACTGCATGCTACATTGATGAAAGCGTTACCGCTAAGCTGACCCACATACTGCGAAACTCCATAAAAACAGTAACTACACGTCAACCAGTTAAACGACATAGCTATGATATTTTTCCTAAGGTTTGGAGTTCGAAACAGATCCAAAATATTCCCTTTCTTTAATTGCTGCTTCTCTAGCGACGCTTGGTATGCCTTGATATCCGCTCTGATATTTTCTACAGGACGATTGTTTCTGAAAAAATAATGCAATTTTAAATAGGTGCCTACATGCAAAAAAGATAGGTATATTTTTTTGGCAGCGGGATACTTACATCTTAGCAACACGTTCCAGTACATCAATAGCCTCTTCTGTCCGTTTAACAGCTATCAACCACCTCGGTGTTTCAGGCAAAAGGAAGAAATATGATAGTAAGATAATGACTGGTGCAGATATCGATAACTGGAAATCTGAATAATCTCTGAAGAAGTAGGCGAATACTGGCAGCAACATATGGCCCAAATTGAATGGTACTTGATAAAGAGCTGAGATGAGATCTCTGTACTGTGTTCCGACGAATTCCATAATAATGACAAATCCAGTAACCATAGTGCCGCCCACAGACATGCCGACGAAGAATCGTAAAAATGTGAACGTCCAAAATTCTGGAACGTATGCTGCCGCTATTCCACACGATACTTGGATAACCACAGCAACTAGAAGAGGATATTTCCTCCCGAACCTAAAAAGAAAACACATTGTTTCTACATAACATTACCATAATTATAAAGTACCATAAAATAGTTCGGCAAAGTTGTGTAGTTCACACATGTTTCGCCAACTATGACTAACGCGGCGTCCGTTTTTTTTAATGATGGGTTATCATCAAATGACTTCTTCCGCTCTGCACGGAGCGGAAGAGAGTTGCAGACTCTTAGTCATTAAAACCCATCCGTGTTCTTCCTAATGCCCTTTGCGTTCCAGGGCCACAGTGACTCTTTCGAACAAATTCCGCAACACTGGCAGGTACTGGCCCTACTTTACTGGCGCCAATTCGTGAACCAGGCACATTAAATAAAAGAGAGTGCCGAGTTTTTCATTAAAATATTTGATTTTAAAACTAAAAAAACTAATTCGGTACCATATTATGCTGTTAGAAAAAATCAGCAATTTACCAAATATTGCTGAAAGCTAAGTTGCTCTTTAAGTGTTTTATAATATGGGTATTATAGTAATATTGTTAATACATATTATTTTTCAATTAAATTATGAAATATTCTTATTAATTTTCTTCCAATGTAAGCAAATAAAAGTTATTACGTTTATTTCTTCTTATTGCGTTCTTTAAATATATGTAAATAGTACGTTACCTGTCAGAAGCCATTCCAAAAAATACACTGCCCAGTAATGTTCCCAATTGGAATAACGTCTGTGTAAAACTGGTAAGCCATCTCTTCTCGCAAATCAAATCCCATTCCATTATGATGGTTCTCGAAAAAATTGAAGTATCGTACGTTGGGTCTGGACATGGACATGTATTATTCATTTCTGATGTGCCACAGCTGTATGAAACTTTTGGAGACAAAAACAGAATGGCCATTTGATGAAATGCTACCGGGAATTTCGTTAAAAATATTAAGAGGCATAGCCAAAGTTGATATCTTCCAAATGACCCAATAACCTTTTGTATTAAGTCTTGTGAAACCACTTTAGATGGTTGAACTTCTGAAAACAATAAAAACACACGTTTTAGATTTTATGTCAGGTAAAGTGTAGTAGTGCAAAGATAAGTAGATCAAGCATCATGACTTGACCGGCAAGGTTGTCGTGCATGTTGCTGTGGACTCAGCGATCATTGTGCCGATTGCCGTTACAGCCAATAGCTTAATTGCCAAGAGCTGGATCTTCTGGGCTGGTTCGGGGGCCCCATTCAGAAGGCAGTACTTCTACACACGCACCGCATTGTATAGAGGTTACTCTCTCTGGAGCCGAAAGCGCGAGTGACTTGGACCCTGTTTACGTTACTGGTGGATGACAATTTGTACATGTATATTTTATTTTATTTTTATATCAATATTTAAAATTGATATATTTATGTTACGAATAAAGGAAATAATATATAATAAGATCTCAATAACTATCACTATGATATAAATTGAAAATAGAAAATATAACTCAAACGCTGTGGTCATCCTGTCTTGTCAAAGTCAAAGTATTTGTTTCGATTAGACTATGTGCAAACACTTTTGAATTGTCAACAAATTACAGTTTAAAGTTAAAGTTAGTTGCTCGTTAACTGCCCCGTTGGTCTCGTGGTCGCAAGCGCGACTGCTGAGCAAGGAGTCTTGGGTTCGATTGCCAGGTCTACTACAAATACACTACTTGAGCACTATAATATATTCTGCGTGCTTGGCTAGTGTGCATTAAGATTAGCCGATTATTAATAAATTTAAATTTATTGTAAACCAATTATGGAACAAGGTCCATAATTGATTCATTAGTGGTAATTCATTCACGTCGTTAAGGTGCTGTGCCCGACTATTTCTTTAAAAAAAGCAGTGCTGGATCATCCTCAAATAACATCATTTGAGGTAAGTTTTCCAATAAATGAGTGTATCATTTATGTATACTAAAAAGAGAAACGGACCCAATAGTAAACCCTGCGGTACTCCCATCTTTACTTTTAAGCCTACTGAATTTACACCGTTTATTTGAACTTGCTGCAATTCAAATACAATTTTACTAAGCTAAGCGCTACTTGACCGAGTCCAAAATGCTCTAGCATTAGTAGGAGTGTCTTATGATTTACACAATCAAATGCTTTGAATGGTCGCAAAAAATGCCAATGGTATCCTGTGAGTCCTCCCATGCATTCAACATATGCTTAATTAAGTGACATCGATCGACGTCAGACAACGTCCTTTGGTGAAACCATACAATTGGTGATCTAGTACGTTGTTAAAATTAAAATGACTGTTTGATTGAGCGTTACTTTTAAATACCTTGCTAATAACCGACAAATCAAAACAGGTGTTTGATAATGCTGAACAATGACTTTTCTAAAAACAGTTCAATTTCTAATTGCGTTGAAGAAAATCCTTGAATATTTTGATGACATATTTTAAAGGACATACATACACATATACATAAACTCACGCCTTTTTCCCATGGGGGAAAAAAAATGGAGATTGGGATTGGATTGGGATGGGGATTGGGTTTTGGAATGGGGATTGGGATTTGGATTGGGGATTTTAAAGGAATGTTGCCTTTTTTAGAATTTGGTAAATAATTGCTCGAGAATACCTTTTTGTTGGTAAGTTTAACTACATATATTGTTACTGACACCTTCTGTTGTGTCAATAACTTTTTTTTTATATGTGGGAATTCATCAAATAACTTCCCCCGCCCTGGGCGGGACGAGAGGGAGTGTCAGACTTTTGCTGACTAAAACCCATCTATGTTCCTTCATGTGCGCTTTGCGTTCCGGGGGCGCGGTATCTCTTTCGAACAACCCGCAGTTTCGAACAACCAACGAACAATAACTAGTTTAAGATATTATTTGTTGTTACACCCTTTTTTTTTTTAGAGATGGGAAATCATCAAATTACAATCCTGGGCTGTTGTTACACCCTAACATTAGTATTATTACTAAATATTGTGGTGCTAATTATGGAGGACTTGGACATACTAATTATGTCTAATTTAATATTAAAAGCTAATAGCCTAGCTATGTGACGTTTAAAACTAATGAGCAGATACGCTATATCCATAGTCGATCTCAATTTTTCAACACAACTGTTGATGTCCAGGAACATATTAAACTTGTCACTATAGTGACCTAACTAGAAAATGCATGCGTATGTGTTATAATTTTGCCTGTTTGATTACTCAACGTACGGAAAATCACACAGTAATATACTAATATTATAAAGCTGAAGAGTGTGTTTGTTTGTTTGAACGCGCTAATCTCAGTAACTACTTATTCGAATTGAAAGCATCTTTTTGTGTTGGATAGTCCATTTACCGAGGAAGGCTTAAGGCTATACAGCATCACGCTACGAACCATAGGAGCGAAGCAGTAACCAAAAACGTAACGCGGGTGAAAAATAACACGCGGACGAAGTGTCGCGCCGAAGCTAGTTTCGTGATAAAGGGGAACGCGCATAAAATGTTGGACATGGTCTAATTATGTCCTTTATTGTATTTAAAATAAAATATGTATTAAAGTGAAATAATTCTCAAGTTCGTTTAAGCAGCGTAAAAATATAAGAATAATTAAAATATTGAACTTGATATCCGTCAAGTCAATCTTATTTCTTTATGGCGGACAGTGTTTATTTGAAATTTACCTAAACAGAAATCGTCAAATAATGAATATTAATTAAAAACAGAAGGAGAAAAAAAACAGAGCAAAAAATTCATGTTCTAAAAAGTATGAAACAAGAAAACATTCTCATCTGTAAACCGTGGTCGTATGCCACCTATTCCGGTAAAACAGTACAAAGAGGCATACGACCACAGCTTGAATGTTTTCTTGTTTCATCCTTTTTAGAACGTGTTTTTTTTTTCAGTCGGGTTTAGTTTTTAAACTTCTTTTGTATTGTTAACTTGATTAACTGGGTTTTTAGAAAACAGACTAGCTGATTATGTGATCAGAAATAATTTGAATCATCGCAGAACGCAATTCTAAAGCATTAATGTGAATGATAACAATGTTTCTGATCTTCCACAACTAACATACAGTGTAATGGTTTCATTGAAAACTTAATTATTGAAATTGAAATTTATTGTTGTTCTGGCTGATGGGCATTTGCCTTTACAATTTACTTAGAGTAATTGTAATTGGATAAACTCTTTTACACTGGATTAACTAGATCATTTGCAACCATTTTGTCGCTACTAAATTGATATACAACTAGATATTACTAGATATACGACATATTTAGCTAAAAGTATAGTATACAGTTTGTGCGTTGTTGGATATATAAAAATTAAATACTTAAAAAGTGCTGCACATTTACTCAAAACTAACTCGGAATCGACCAACCCCCAGTCTTCGCGGTCTGAATTGTTGCAAATAACTGCACTTCATCTTCTTTCAAGAAATGTATCAAATTACCAATTACCCTGATTATAGTGCAGTGTCAATATTCAGGGCTACGATGGTCATAGCGTTCCAGCAAGATTTTGTTTTTATTAAAAGTAATAATGTTAGTAAGCATAGTAAATAAATGGTAACAAGCTATGATACAAATGCAAAAAATAGTCACTGCAATATTTAAAACAATTTCTCAATGTCAACATTGTGCCAATGCTAATTCGCCAAGGTCTTAAACATATATATCGGGGTCAACACACCATGTAAAAGTCAATACACTCAAGATACACTCACTTTCACCACAATTTATAAGCTTACCGTTTCGCTTCTGCATCTCCATATTATTATTATTATTTTGTATTAACACTACTATCACTCAGTGTTTATTTGGTTTTATCACACGAAAGTTTGCATAGGCACTAAGTTTTGTCGATGCGGTGTTCTGCACTTCGCGACCCGCTGCTGCAGACTAACGACATTGCTTTGTTACTGAGCCCAGAGTTGCGCTCGCGCCGCACAACGCTATCTGATAATTTGAGTAGGTACTTAGTAGGCGCGAGGAAGTGTCAGTTAATGATATAAGAGAAAGTAGGGATTCAATGATAATATTTAATAAAACAATGCTTTTGAAATAATTACCAATACTTTTACATAATAAATAATCATCCTTCTGCTCTTATCGTATTTCACTTGGAGAAGGCACTTTACATCACTCTCTATTAGAACTTTTTGGAGGGTAGTTAGACTACGAAATGTTATTTTGAAAAAAAAAACACTTGTAACATTGTGTTGTAGCCATAATGTTATTTTGAAAAAAGAACACTTGCAACATTGTGTTGTTTGTTACCGTTATAATCATTACCTATTAACAAATACAGCTGTACGCGGTGCGGTGAACATTCTAAGTTACTTAAATACATGGGTGATCCAAATCAATATTACCTGGTCATGAGTCATTACTAAAGATACTGGCCTAGTGTGTGTTGGGCCACACGCAATGTAGGGTTCCGTTTACTATCTGTTTAACAGAGCTAACAATGTTGTAAGTAATCTTCAATTCAATTTGTACAAAATGTTTAGATACTTCTCCTCGTACATTGTATTAAGTTGGTCGGCTATTCATTGTAAACTTGTTCCTACTTAGCTGTGATAGTTTTCCGGTCAGTGGATCATCTTAGGGGCGGAGTTTCGTTAAGCATGTAATCCGCCATTGTACTGTTAATTGGGGTGAATCAGAACAATATTTTGACATTAGAATAATAAATATAGTTTGTTGCCGAAAAGGACACTGGTGCCGATTCCCTTGTTCACAAACTAACCTAAAGGAGACTGGCGGTTTTAGGCCTGAACTCCTACAGAAATGAAACTTATACGAAAAAAAAGTAGATTTTTACGTTTAACTATTTTCTTCAATACTATTTTCAGATAAGTTCTCTAAGAGGAGAAAAATAAGTTGTAATATAGCGAGTACAATTTGAAAAATCGATTGTTGCGATTTTTCAAATTATGATTGCGATTGAAAATGAGATTGGTTCCTTTATCACAATAATTATATCCCAAAGTAGGTCTTGGCCTGGGTATATATAGGTATTCTTTTAGGGATTTATAATATAATTCACAGGTTTTGTAATTAATTATTCACTTAATATCTGTAATCGATTATTTACATTGCCATACTAAAAAATAGAAAATAGTTTTTAGGTTGGCAACAAACTGTCACTTGTCACCTGTAGATTAGGGATGCCCAAAAAAAGTCTGTTGTATCGACATATCGCATCGTAACCGTATCACCGAGTATATCGATTGGGTAGGTTATTTAGTAGGTAAAATATTATTAAAACATTAAATATATCGTAAAAATTAAAGAAATACATACCATTCTTTAATTTTTACAATAAATATTGTATGTTATAAAAAAAAAGGAATTTATATGTATGGAAGGTTGGTTTATTCATTATAAAAAATACAGTTGCCACTTATCAGCACTCAAACTGCGTAAAACTAATAATTTGGATAACCGCTGTGGATTTATCCTGTTACGACTTTCTGATAGTGTGGATCCAGCTAAAGAAAAGAGACGTTCGGAAGGCACCGAAGTTGCTACCACAGACAAATAACGTAGTGCGGCGGTAGTATTCATACAAACACACAAAGTTATGTAAATCTACCTACAATTAACAAGTCTAAACAAAAGCCAGTTGATTTGGTCAATATCTTATTACCAGAGGTCGGAATTAGTTAAAGTAAATAATGTGTTTGTATCGAAATGTTGATAATAATATTGGATCTTCACGGTACATTTTAAACAAAGTTATACTTTGATTTGAATATTCGATACGTTAATGCGATATTTTATTGGAATACGATATATCGAGGCGCATCGTATGGCCGAAATATCGTATTAAATATCGATATATCGTATAGCGCTGTATCGATATTTCGATATATCGCATCGTATTCGGCATCCCTACTGTAGATCAATATTTTATGTCAATATCTGAATTCTGACGTTCGTTGTTGTTGTAATTTTGCGCCGGTGTTTTGTCGTTTTCTCTCTGTGTTATTGATTATTATATTTGACCTTGGCTTTGTATTTTGGACTGTATATCTTGCATAAACGTTGACCTGGCGAATTACCATTTGATATTCTTAGCGATTTTGGATTGTGACGATAATGGAAAGATTACCTACGTTGTGCTAATTGCACCATAGCTACTCAAAGATTGAGGAGACATGTATTGACGGGATCGGGTGATCAAGAAATACTGTCTATAGGTAATAAGGCAGTGGCGAACGTGAGAGTCAAAATGGCGGGTGTACCATGATGAATTAAATTGTACCAATTACCAAACAAATGTACCTAAAAAGTACTATTTAGTACCTAGCGTTAAAAAATGTGTACCTCCTCCAGAACAAAGTTATTAACAAATTAAGGTACACCCGCCATATTGAAATCAAGACGGCGGGTGTACTGTAATATTTTATTATTTAACCATTTCTAATAAAATATAATTATACCAAAAAATTGTACCTAAAAAGTACCTCAAGTAAAAAGAAACACACACTTGATCAGAGAGATAGTTCCTGAGAAACAATTATCATGATAAGTATATTGATCGATGGGCCCTATGTATAAGGGCCAAACTAACAATTTGGCCATTTTGACTTTTATGTTAAACGTATCTTATAGATGTATTGAATTATGTGAGCTATTAAAAAAAAGATTTCTGCTTAGAAACACGATTTTTTATTACAGTATAACGGCATAATTTAACATGAATTTAAACGTACAAGGTCCAAATAGTCCAGTCAAATTAGTCCCTATCGATCCCACTTATGCATTTTTTTTTTATTGACTGTCAAAGTTTTCAAAAATGGATTTTTCGCGTTTTTCAGCTAAACGGTGCATTCTGACCTAAATTGTAGATCATCCGATTGTCTAAGCTTATTACTCTAAGCTAACCTACAATAAACAAGGTTAGTAGGTTGATAGGAAAGGTCGCTCGGTAGGAGGTAGGTAAGGTAGGTAGGGTAGGGCAGGCATAGGTCTCCGCCAGATCCTGGTGGCAGAATGGGAGGATCGAGTTGCACGACCCAGCGCAGGGCACGCTGCTATAGCGACTGTAATTCCCGTCTTGAAGGAGTGGCTGGAGAGGCGTCATGGTGCCCTTTCCTTCCGGATGACGCAGGAGCTTTCTGAACTTGGGTGCTTTGGAAAGTACCTGTATCGCATAGGTCGGGAGACGGCGCCTAGGTGCAATCATTGTCAGAACTTTCTCGAGAACTCGACGCAGCATACGCTGGAAGAGTGCCCAGCTTGGGCAGCGCAGCGCAGTGTTCTCGTCGCAGCGACAACTGTGGGTAGACTCTCGCTCCAGGACTTTGTTTAGTCCATGGTCGGGAGCGAGAGTGCGTGAGATGCTGTCGCTTCCTTCTGCGAGGAGGTGATGGCCGCCAAGGAGGTGGCGGAACGGGAGAGGGAGGCTACTTCCTCCCATCGCACCCGCAGCACCCCAGGCGCCGGAGGGCGCGGGACGATCTCCGGCCACCCTAAAAAAGGGCCTGCGGGTGGCGGACTGGGAGTCAGTCCGTCGCCCGAACAGAGACAGGCCCGAGAGTAAGGCGCGCGTGGTGTTCCCCGCAAGTCTTTACTGGTAGATGGCCGCGCCATGTGACTGGTGGTGGCGGGCCATACCTGCCGGGATGCGGAAGAATGCTCAGAGCGATACCCGTGCCCCGGCCAATGGAAGTTGGAGGAACACCGTGGGGTTTTAGTCGGTAAGAGTCCGACACACCCCTCTGCCTTACCCCAGACGGAGGCAGTCCATAAGGATTTCCCCAAGAGGAAAAAAAAGGGCAGGCATAGGTAGAGTTAGTATGTGGGTGGGTAGGGTAGGTATGTAGGTAGGTTGGTTGATAGGGTATGTGGGTATATTGATAGGGTAGGTAAGTAGGTAGATAGATAGGTAGGTACAGTTTGGTAGAGTAGGTGGGGTTGGGTTGGCTGGATTTTCAGGGCAGGACAACGTCTGCCTGCCCCACGAGTTACGAATAAAATATTCTTTTTAAGTAAATAAATACTTTAGTATAAATGAGGAGGATAGTTGTCTTAGCAAACAAGCAAATAATCGTAAAGTTCGGTATTATCAATCTGAAGTTATAGTAAATTTAAACTTTAGAAGCGTGTCCTGTAAAGTTGTAATTTTGCATTTTCGCCCATATGCATAGGATCCGTCGATAATATACAGGGTGTTTTTTCGGAAGCGTACCTGTAGGGAAACTACTGTAACTACTGAAGACAGTAAATTTTTGTCAAAGGAAACATTGCTTTATTTTTTTAATGAAACAAAACTGCCTTTACATATTGCCGCACCCTGCCTTTCCTTGTTTAATTTAATTTACCATGTTTGCAGAGAGATAGAAAGAAAAAAGTTTATTGACACAAACCATGAGCACACACATATACTAACAAAAAGCTTATTCAATATAAAACAAAAAAGAAAACAACATAACTGTGTGCCTCTCGGCTGCGCCAAACAGGCCCAGTTCAGCATAAATGCCAGACCACTTGGGCCTGACGCTGGTTCTCAGCTGGACCTTTGTGCGTGACGTGCTACGGATGTAAACCTTATCTATGGATGCACGAAACCTAAAGATTTGATCCTTATGGTTGACCCTGTCGATTGGTGACATAAAAAGACAGGATGCAACTTTTTTGGGTTTAAGTCGGTTCGATTCCCGGGTGTGGCAATGTATAAATGCAGTTTATTTAATTACAAAAATAAAGCAATGTTTACTTTAACAAAAAATTACCGTTTGCAGTAGTTACAGTAGTTTCCCTACAGGTACGCTTCCGAATAAACACCCTGTATATCAATATACTTATCATGATAATTGTTTCTCAGGAACTATCCCTCTGATCAAGTGTGTGTTTCTTTTTACTTGAGGTACTTTTTAGGTACAATTTTTTGGTATAATTATATTTTATTAGAAATGGTTAAATAATAAAATATTACAGTACACCCGCCGTCTTGATTTCAATATGGCGGGTGTACCTTAATTTGTTAATAACTTTGTTCTGGAGGAGGTACAAATTTTTTAACGCTAGGTACTAAATAGTACTTTTTAGGTACATTTGTTTGGTAATTGGTACAATTTAATTCATTATGGTACACCCGCCATTTTGACTCTCACGTGTTTTTTCGGAAGCGTACCTGTAGGGAAACTACTGTAACTACTGAAGACAGTAAATTTTTGTCAAAAGAAATATTGCTTTATTTTTTTAATGAAACAAAACTGCCTTCACATATTGCCGCACCCTGCCTTTCCTTGTTTAATTTAATTTACCATGTTTGCAGAGAGATAGAAAGAAAGAAAGAAAAAAGTTTATTGACACAAACCATGAGCACACAGATATACTAACAAAAAGGTTATTCAATATAAAACACAAAAGAAAACACCATAACTGTGTGCCTCTCGGCTGCGCCAAACAGGCCCAGTTCAGCATAAATGCCAGACCACTTGGGCCTGACGCTGGTTTTCAGCTGGACCTTTGTGCGTGACGTGCTACGGATGTAAACCTTATCTACGGATGCACGAAACCTAAAGATTTGATCCTTATGGTTGACCCTGTCGATTGGTGCCATAAAAAGACAGGATGCAACTTTTTTGGGTTTAAGTCGGTTCGATTCCCGGGTGTGGCAATGTATAAATGCAGTTTATTTAATTACAAAAATAAAGCAATGTTTACTTTAACATAAATTTACCGTTTGCAGTAGTTACAGTAGTTTCCCTACAGGTACGCTTCCGAAAAAACACCCTGTATATCAATATACTTATCATGATAATTGTTTCTCAGGAACTGTCCCTCTGATCAAGTGTGTGTTCCTTTTTACTTGAGGTACTTTTTAGGTACAATTTTTTGGTATAATTATATTTTATGAGAAATGGTTAAATAATAAAATATTACAGTACACCCGCCGTCTTGATGTCAATATGGCGGGTGTACCTTAATTTGGAAATAACTTTGTTCTGGAGGAGGTACAAATTTTTTAACGCTAGGTACTAAATAGTACTTTTTAGGTACATTTGTTTGGTAATTGGTACAATTTAATTCATCATGGTACACCCGCCATTTTGACTCTCACATTTTGGGCACTTTTCACTTTTCTGTAGTGGCCATAGATTATCAGGTACAGATGGCCCCTCAATAGAACTGAGGGCTTAACTTTTCAGTCCATAACTCGCTTATTTGACTTCCACAAAATCTGATTCCAACTTTTACGATTCTTTGGTGTTCACTAAATCTTAAGCACATTTTCAAAAGAGTTTTAACTACATGGCACTCACATCACACGATCATAAAATAAAATAAAATAAAATAAATAATTATAAAAACCAATTAGCATTTATTCAATACAAAATCAAATTCTAAAACCTAACCAGTAAGCCATAAAAATCAATCTGTATAAGGTTTGGAAACTCTATCAGAATAAAAAATTAAAAAATAAACAATTAAAAAAACAAATTAAAATTTGATAAATAACAAAAATCTGTTCTTCAAAAAAAGTCTGTTAAAAAATACAAAAGCATTTTTCACTAATCAGGAAACGTTCATCGGAGGAGTACGAGGTACGAATAGTAGGTATCGCCGTATTTATCCTGCGATGAAAGTTAGCCAGAGTTACCCCAATCCCCCTTATAATAGAAGAGTATTATAATGTAGATAAAACATGTCTTATCATTCACACCCAGTTGCAAAAGAATTCTTTAAATTAGTAAAATGACTAAGCGGGGTTCCTTCTATCTGGCAGAATCTTAATGCTCCGAAACTTTTGTGGCATGACACACTTGGCACGATATTCTTTAAACTTATATTTTAACGCGTCTCGGTGTGAATTAAAGATGATGTGCTGACGTGCGTGCGTCAGCAGGGCGGTTTTACCATGGATATTTTATTGTCTAGTGCCGATATAGCACGCCGTGTCCACGGCTAGCGCGTGATGGAGGTAGAGACGCTATCGGATCATCGATACGTTTCGATGTCTCCGTCCAGTCCTCCACCAGCAAGCCAGCCCAAGCGGCCCCCGATGCAGAGGGACCGCACTGGGCACTAAAAATATTTGATTGGGAAGCACTTCTGTTGGCCTCAATCGTCAAGGACTGGGTGTCTGCGCTGAGCCAACCTGACGACATGAATGAGGAAGCGAATTATCTGCAGCAGGCGCTGTCAGACATCTGCGATGCGCCGATACCAAGATCAGTCAAACGCCAGGTATAATGGTGTGGTGGTTGCCGGAGATCGCAGAGTTGCGCAAAGCATGCCTCCTGGTGGCGTGAAGACAATATTTCAAGCATCGCAGAAGGCGCCGCCGTCACCGCGTTGCGAATGCAGAAGCCTTGGAGGCGAAGCTGTGTGAGAGGTATAGAGCAGCAAAGGAGGCCATGAAAATGGCGATCGGACAGATCAACATCAAAGCCCTTACCATTATTTATTTTTTATTATTACCAGGCTTATCTGAATAAGCCTTACGTACGGTAAGCCCTGATTCGAAGCTTACCGTACGTAAGAGGAAAAGTTCGCCAGTTGACTCGCTCGAAAACCTTTGGCCGCAGCTCCTTGTCCAGGCAGTTTGGTGGCTCCACACCTCCAGCGCAGATGGCACGGATGACAATGATGCCGACGTGTCCGAAGTTACCCGGGTAGAATATAAAGTGGCGGTGTTACGGCTTCGAACCCCAGGGCCGAATGGCATACCAGGCCGCGCGTTGGCCCTGGCTTTCGGGCTCTGGGGCCCCGTGTAGCAGGACTCTTTATCGCTGACTTATGCCAGTTTCTACGGTGCAAAACCGGCAAGCTGAGGAAACAGAGGGTGCGCCCGGTAGGTACGGCGTAGCATACATAGGAAGAGCGACCAGCCCGAGATTTACAGCGCCGTGACCTCGCAGCAGCACTTTTAGTGCGGGTGATCTCGCGCTTCCGCCCGTGATTCAATCCATATTAAACGCCGAGATCGGCATCTCGGCGTTTAATATGGATTGGGATGCCATTGCCTCTTTTTGCGAAGAGGTGATGCATGCAAATAGGTGGCGGGAAGACAGAGGGAGCGAACCTCTCTCTCTACCCGCATCAGAAGGGCAGCAGAACGCCGGAAGGCGCCTAATGATCTCCGGCCACCGCAACAGGGGCTTGCGGGCGAGGTACTTGGGGCAAGTCTGACATAACCCTCCGTTGACCCTAGACGGAGGGTACTCTTGCGGATTACCATGCGAAAATAACAATTAAAGAGGCTTCGGTTTTATAAATTATTTGGTATGACTTATGTTTCGATCAAGTATAAAAGATAGTGTGTAGGTACAGAGGACGATAAAGGATCAAAACGTGCAGGAGGTTAGCTAATAAAGTAGAACTTCAATTATTTAGTATCACTTTTTTTAGCTGGTGTGGTACCACTAAAATTCTCAGCCTCTTCTATTGTAGTCATAAGATCACAACCTTTAGTTTCAGGCATTAACATCGTTACAAAGAAGGCTATAAATGGTGGGATAGCGAATATAATAGGCGGTAAGGCGGTTTGAACATCCTTCAAATCAAGTACAAATGGAGCTATAATAGAACCAATGCGAGCACACATCGATGAAAAACCGACAGCAGCATTTCGGACTACAGTAGGGAACAACTCTGAAGCATACAAATAAACAACAACGAACACGATGAAAGCACTTACGGTTCCAAAACTCGCTAAAGCTACAGCCAAAGTGCCGTCCGCAAATGATAAAGCAAATAAGCATGCAGCACATGTAGCATGACATATTATTAATATCATCTTTCTCCCCAATACAGACATTAAAGGAATAGAACCAAATGTGCCTAGAGTGACCAGCGATGAGCTGATTGCAAAATTGGTAAATATGTTACCACCTAACTGTCCTACGTACTGCGATACACCATAGTAACAGAAGGAACACGTGCACCAATTCCACCCCATAGCCAGAATATTTCTCCTAATATTAGGAGTTCTAAAAAGATCGGCTGTAGTCCCCTTTTTTAATGCATTTTTCATTGATGCCGCGTGAAAAGCTTCTATTTCTGGTTTAATTTGCTCGGTAGGGCGACCATTCCTGTAAATAATAAAAAAGGAATAAACTTTAACATATATCTATTTTTTTATTCTATGGCAGCAGTCGACTTAAAGATTGGTATATACCGAGGGAGCAAAAGCGGTACGAGCGGAGCAAAAGTAAAAGTATGCGTTCAGATTATTAAAAATAAAATTAATATTTTTTCAAATCAGAAATAAGAATCAATCAAGACAGACAATGTAGCATAATGTTTTACCGTTTTTTTGCATTACGACATTGAAAAAAAAGACCTGCAGTTATGTATGTGCAACGGGAATTGACGTTACGTTATTCCGCCCGCTCGTTCTTTACTCTCTGAACAAAGAGCATCCTTCGTATAGAAAGGATACCAGAATTAAGAAGGGTACCAGGGGTTTTTATGTATTTTCTTTAAATAGTTGGTGATATTTAAGAGGTAGGCAAACGTATCAATTCAATTTAACGCCATTTCATTATGTTCACTTAATGGAACGTTCCATTAAGTCTACTGTACTTCTACCATGAGTCTGCACACCCAAAACTCGCTAGCGTGTCCGTAAATTATTTGTATGAAAAACTTTACAGCGCCCCTAGCGGACACAGAAATAATTAAAATTCGTACCGTGAGCATAATAGATTTAGATAGGTTCAAAACCTAACGTAATCTATTTGACATATTCGATAGTCACAAACGTTTTTCAGCTGCACCATACAAAATGGTACCATGTGTCACTAATTCGATAGAAGCTATCGGATAATATGCTTACGATAGTAGTAACGTAGGTCACTAGCATTTTGACGTGTGAAACATATGTTTACATTAAAGTAATATACGTTTTTGAGTCTAATAAAGTCAAAATAATGTCTTCAAGAGCTTATTTAGCATGGAATATGTAAGTGGCCGCTAAAGGAGATGGAAAATGGTGGGCCCAAATGTAATGAGATGACAAGTATGTTCTAAAAAATTAGTCATATTTTTTTTAACTTAGAATATAAAAAAATCACCTCGGTTTTGTTACTGGAAGTGGAGAAATAAGAATAAGATCATTTACGTGAGATTATATATCGATTGAGTAATCGACTACACTATTACAAAAATAAAACCTTTCACATTACTGAAACTAATCAAATACACTATATAAATACTTATATGCAATATAGTGCATTTTATTCATAAATAAAATAAAATATCAATTAATTACTAAAAAACAGTTATAACGATTATCGCTTTACATTACTTAAAATCATCTTTATATTTTTATTCTATGTCACTCATATGACAGCTGACCATATATTATATTGTTTTGTCGCTGTACAGCTGACTGACATTGTATTGTTACTGGACAGCGCCTAGCTGCTGTTGCTCGCTCACATATTTCATGTTTTCTAATGCGCTTATAGTGCTTTTCCGATTATTTTTTTTCTATTTTCACCATACTTTTTTTTTATTTCTTGGGGTATATTCTATCACGATTTTCCTAAATAACCGATGTGTCAGATTTGACCCAAAACATTTTGGCCCATATTTTTAATATTTAACATCTTTAGTACGCGATTTAGCTAGGCAACCCATGTGCGATGTATCAATCTATGTATTATCTATACTAATACTAATCTATTAATATTATAAAGCTGAAGAGTTTGTTTGTTTGTTTGTACGCGATAATCTCAGGAACTTCCGGTCCGATTTAAAAAATTCGTTTTGTGTTGGATAGCCCCTTTATCGAGAAAGGTTATAGGCTATATAACATCACGCTACGACCAATTTGAGCGGAGCAATCAGTGAAAAATGTGGCAAAAACGGGGAAAAATATTCCTTTTGAGGGCTTTCGTTGCGTGCGCTGCGTAAACGGTTAAAGTTACTCAAAAATAATGTATGAGAGAATTGTTCCTCTTAAGATATACAAAAATAAAGTCCGCGGTATTTTTATGGCCAGAAAATTTGTTTTAAAATAATGCATTATTTGCGAAGGTGTTTTTATAAACATAGTATTAATCCTTATCACTATAAATACCTTTTTCATCACAAGTGTTTAATTTTGAACAAAATGGCCCTTTACATCATTTAATTTCAATGAATATCTTAGGAGATACCACAGTTTTAAAATACTTTCGTGGCAAAATAATGGCCCTGCGAGACATTCCGCAGCTTATACCTCAGAATAAGAGATTAAAGGCTACATAACATCGCGCTATAAGCCACGGGAACGGTTCAGTAACCAAAAACATGCGGGTGAAACCGCAGGGCACAGCTAGTCTTGCATATAATCCTTACCATTATTAAATAACAGATGAGGGTATATTTTCTTCTACCGGATCTCGTACTATCTGAGCTCCACATGGACTAAATACATATAGTGTCATGTTGGAGCGAATACAAAATAAATTTGTTATACTTACTAGAAAGGTTTAGGTAGTTAACTAAAGGTAAACAAATCGTAGAAAAGGTTTTTATAGTTGACACTTCCTTGTTTAAAAATACGTAACAACAAAATCAATTCTACTTTCGATTTATACGATACTTTCCTCTTTTATAACTTTATCATTTATTCGTAAACTACTCTTCATAGATGTCATTGTTTGGACACCAATTTTTTTGTTAGTTTTATAAAATAGTATAATATTTTGTAATCTGTCTATTGTAAAGAGCCTAAAAAGACAGGTTCCCAAAACCTTTTAGAAAATACGAAGTATTAGAACGTCGCTAAATTGAAAAATACACCCGTGATGTAGTATGGCAACTAAAGTAGCAGGTATTACATTTAGTCGATTAACCAGGTGCCTTTGAAAATTGCGAGGGTCATGTAATAAAACAAGAACAGAAAATGTTTAAATTAGATAAAATGATTGATAATACCACTGAACGTTTTATTATTAACGTGGCAGATAGTTCCTCAGATTCTGATTTAGACTAGAGCCTATTATTATACGACTTTAAATAATGCGATTTTAAAATTTAAAGTAAAAGGTTTAGCTTCCATGAGTCACGTGGTTTGTTTTGTTTACCTTTAGTTAACTACCTAAGTAAACCTTTCTAGATAGATTTTTATATTTAGGACTGTTACGTATACGGGGTTATTCCCAGTTGTCCCCACTGTGAACGCCACCACTGGTGACAAATGGGATTTCTTTCCATAAAATGTCCCATTTGCCACCAGTGGTGGCGACACCAGTGGTGGCAATTGGGAATGGCCACTCTTTTTGTTCCCAATTGCCACCAGTGGTGACAAATAGGACAAATAAAATGATACGGCTCCATAATAGTACGGTACACAAAACGAGAGAAATAAAACATTGCACAGAATAATCAAGGTTTTATTCACAATAAGTCCATTTTTTTTAAATACGTAATCCTTTAATTCCTAGGGTTTTATCACAGAGTTACAAGCTTCAATGATCAATTTATTGTAAATACTGCATTGATTAATCTTTGATACACCATCTTGGAAAACAACTGAGTAAAATAATAGGTGGTAAGTTAGAATATTATAAAACGTCAATTATTGTGAATAATATACTGATGTCCAAAAAGGCTCGATTGGAGGTGCATAATGGCGTGCTGGTGCCTACACTTATGTATGGAAGTGAATGTTGGGTATGGCAAACGAGGCATGAAAGTAGGATTAATGCTGTGGAGATGCGTTCCTTGCGAAGTATGTGTGGTGTAACTTTGAACGATAGAGTGAGGAATGAGATTATACGAGAACGTTGCGACTTAAAAGAGGATGTAGTGACAAAGGTTCAAAAGGGTAAAGGTATGCTTAGATGGTTCGGTCATATTGAAAGGATGAGTGAAAGGCGACTAACAAAAGGTATTTATGTGGCAGATATGATTGGCAACGCCGGGAGGGGACGCCCTAGAAAGACCTACCCTGACCTTATTGGTGAGGTTCTTCAGAAAGGTCGGGTGTGCAGCTGTACTCGTAAGAATTACAGGATTACGTATTACAACAAAATTGGACTTATTGTGAATAAAACCTTGATTAGTCTGTGCAATGTTTTATTTCTCTCGTTTTGTGTACCGTACTAGTATGGAGGCGTATCATTTTATTTTTCCTATTTGTCACAGTGGTGACAATTGGGAACAAAAAGAGTGGCCATTCCCAATTGCCACCACTGGTGTCGCCACCACTGGTGGCAAATGGGACATTTTATGGAAAGAAATCCCATTTGTCACCAGTGGTGGCGTTCACAGTGGGGACAACTGGGAATAACCCCGTATACGTATCCAACCTTGTTTGTATTAGGCATGGTTCATGGCATGGTTGGTAAGGCGTGAGTTTGCACTTGTCTCTTATTTATCTATATGAATTAGAAGTAAGGTACATAACGCCAATATATTAGAATTATTGTGTTTAAGTGTGCTCGACAGAAATATGCCGCGGCGACGCGACGGCGACGTCGGCCTCAGCTGCTGGCTGCACCTCGTACCCGCACTAATCTGTAAGGCCGAGACTGGACCAAAGCAGAGAGGAGAGGAGATGTCTAGTAAACAACCAATAGGATACTGTGTTGTGTTATAGTGAGCGGTGAGATGTGAAAATAACGCAAGCCGATTTGTTGTACGAGCCATCTCCTCTGCTCTGGTGGAGCCCGGGCCTTAAATGTGGCGCCACTAAAGCGAGCGCTTCGCAGTCTAAACCTTGTAGCAGAGCATTTTTGCTTGTACTTTACAAAGATAACATTATACGTAATAATTTTTTGTTAAATAAGTTGTTATTATTAGGATTGCTCGCTATTGCTTTGGGTTGTACCTCTACTGGTAGTTGTAAGTGATGGTAAATAAATAAAAATAAATAATGAACTAGGTGGTCTTATTTTTACAATTTTCTAATACGAGGAGGGGTCAAAAAGTTGTGAGAATAAGAAAGAGTATTAAGTATGACTATTGATAACTTAATAATTTATTTTTGTATATAGTTTCCGAGTCTCTCTACACACCGAGTCCAGCGCTTTTCCAAGGCTTCAATCCCTTTCACAAAAAAGTTTTGTCTTGGTCCTGCAAAAAGCTCTCCACGGCATCCGGCTGTTTCCCCTTAAGATTTTTTTTCAATTTGGGGAACAGATAAAAATCGCTATCCGCCAGAATTGGTGGTCAACCAATTCGAAGCCAGCTTGCTGAATGCCAGTCATCAAAACTGCCGACCTGTGCGCGGGCGCGTTATCGTGATGAAACAACACGCCCCTTCGAAGTTTCCCTCCCCTTTTCTCTTTGATGGCATTCCTTGGGAATTAAAACTATAATATTAGCCTGTAATAGTGGTTCCACACTCCAGGTAATCAATACACAATATCCCTTCTGAGTCCCAAAATATTGAAGCCATAACCTTGCCAGCCGATGCCACGGCACGAAACTTCTGCGGGGTCGGTGATGATGGTCGTTTCCATTGAGACGATTGCTGTTTTGTCTCGGGAACAAAATGATGGACCATGTTTGGTCCAATATTACGAAACGAGATAAAAAGTTTTCAGAACCTTCTTGAAACTTGTCCAATAATATCTTCGAAATGTCAAGTCGATTTTGTTTCTGACTGTCGCTCGGTTAACATTCTCGGCGGAGACTTTTCTCATATTCAAACATTGTTTCGATATGGATTGAATACGTCCATATAAAATGCCCGTTCCTTGAATTAAGTATCGGATGGTAACTCTTCGATCGCTCAATACAATTTTCTCAACTTTCGCAACATTTTCTTGGGTGACTGACGTCGATGGACGGCCGTAACGATGTTCGTCTTCCGTGCTCGTTCTCCCTACTCGAAATTGAGAAGCCCACCTTGCGATAGTGAAATACGGCGGAGCAGACTCTCCTAATGTTAACGTTAACGTTAACTTTTTTAAACAGAGGTTAAAACATCTTTATATTTCTCTCGGTATTTAATAAAGGCTCACACTTCGTTTTTCTCCATTCATCGAGAACGCGTTCCGACACGAAGCAAACAAATGACTACATTCAGAAAAAAGCAAAAGAGAATCGAAGATTATTTCCTTTATTAAGGACGCATTTGCAAATCTGATAAAAATAAGTAGTTTTTCGGTGTATTGTGCTGCAAAACGGAACTAAACCACATGTAACTAATAATTAACACAGATAGATTACTCCTTCATCTTTAAATCGTGGTAACTTTTTATTCGGATATTTTGATTTATAATATTTAAAAAAATATTTCCGTTGCCACTTCACACGAAAATAACGATATCGTGTTGAGTTTTGGTACATTTTTCTCCTATTTAATGACATAAACTTATTTATTTTTAAATATTTTATAACTGCAGACATGTTCAACTCAAAAATTTAGTGTAAAGAATTATCAAAATGTTACAAAAAATATCAGAAAATAAATAAAAATCAAATCTATTTTTTCACTTATTTTGTTCTAATACGTGAATCTTAATGGATTGAATTAGGGGTCATTTTATTGTTCGCTTTTTTTGTTTATTCCAAAAACAATTGACATTGACATGACATGACATTTTAGTCTGCGCTCGGGCGCCGTCGTGGGTGGACACTGTGTCGCTTGTAAGCAGCAGCTCGTGTTGAAAAAGATCGCTGTACGAATATAAAATAGTTGACATACCAAACTTGATACTTTAACATTTTATACGGTCCACACATTCAAGGAAAGATTTTATTCACAGTTTCTTATATTTTTGCTAGAAGTAAGTGGGGATCGTAAATTCATATTTCGTTTCGGACTTGATGGAGTGACCTGAAGATGTACTTCCAAATCTGCTGGTGGAACTAATAGACGAATAGAGCTACGGGTTGAAGTTTAGAAACGTGCTGCCTCAATAGGGTTCCATGAAGTAGTGGGGGGAAGGGGAGGGGAGGGGGGACCCATCCCCTCTAACTTTGCTTGCCGGAAATGCGTATTTTTTTAAATGTTTTTTTAATCGTTTTGTCACAGCAAATGTAGATTCTGGAGGTTCTGGGGGTGACGGAGGGCATTAAGCACCCAACCTAATCCAGTCAAGTTGGTCTGAGTCGGACTCCGGGCGCACTCGGAGCCAGACATTACGACGTAAATTCCATTCCTAATCTAAAAATTTTGGACTTTTCTTTAAATGCTTTTGGTTAAAACTTCGTCTCTAGCAAAAAAAAAATGTTGGAAAGGTGCCCCCTAGAAACCCCTGATATTCTCACAATTCCTCCAGCGAGGCAGCACGTTTTAAAACCCAACCCGAGCTACTTGTGCCGAGTTGGGCTCCTTTCCTTTTTTTATTTATGTCGAGACCTTACAACAGTACTTCATAGAGTGACCTGAAGGTGAACTTCGAAGTCTGCTGGAACTAATAGACGTATGGAGCTGGTTGTTAAGAGTTAGTTTAAAAACCTCTTATAACTCAATTGTCTTTATAGATGCCAAGGCCTAATACGTTTTGGAACAGCTCTCGTAAGAAGCTTCATGCCTGTAGGCATAAAGCAGAAAAGCGAATACGGTTTGTACTTATTTGATTATCAAAAATACATGTACGTTATTATGAATAAAAATTAAGTATTACTTTCATTAAAATAAATTATTATTATTTTTATAGGCAAAATTCTGAAAGCAGGCGTGATACTAGTATCGCGACGTACACATCCGAAGTGTGCCCGGAGAGAAATGACCAAACGAGTTGCAGTATTCCTAATGACAACAGTTTGGAAATATCTTACATAAGTTTAAAATTACATACCTAAAATTACTGATATGATTTGATTATTCAAATACTTTTTTGCTCTAAAAACCAATACATATATTTTCTGTATTGTTTTAGAACACGAACAATGAGGAAACAGAACCTATCCAGGTTTCAGTAACTACGGTTATTTCATGAAACAGCTTCAAGAAATCGTAAACCATAGCTCTATGTTTAATTTTAGTTTTGTTTGTATTTTTATTGAAATTCGATTCTATAAGAACTGCCTCGTTCCAGAACTGAATGATCCAAGATTTAAAAGATACATTGAAGTTCGAAAACATTCTTCACATTGTCCTAATAATGTTATGAAAACTAAGTTGTTTTTTTGTTACCCTGTTTTCGATAGTTTTGTTCAGTATTCAAACATTTTTATGAGCTTCATCCTTAACTATGTAAGGGAAGTCAAAGTCAAAGTCAAATCATTTATTTCAATTGGACCATTAAATGGCACTTTTGAACGTTATTACATGAAAAAAACAATAATATATTGAATCTAGTTGCCCATTCCAATAGGATTTTTTTGGAAGTGCAAATAAATGTATGTAAAACCCATAATGATAATTATGGTACCATCGAACCAATCTGATTATGATCTGATCTGAATACTACAAAATGTGCCAAATCAACTTCCTTTTCTTTCTACTTTTTGACATCCATACCAAATAAAATAAACGCCTAAAAATTAAATAAAAGTATCAAACCGTGTCAGTTTACTCATAATTTCGCCGCATCGCGCATGTCGCTGTGTGCGTAAGCCGTGCACATGTAGGTAGTAGTAAGACTCAATACCTAGAATTGAAGCGTGTCAATTCGTAAATGCGTCCTTAATATACAAATATGTATCTGAGCTACGCCTGCCAGTATTTATTTATTTTTTCTTACCAAGAACTATGTCGTTCTCACTACTTTTTGATCCCTCCTAGTACGTGTGTATTTTTGTTTTGTTTCTAAGTTTAATTTTGATTTATTTATTCTTTATAACCTATGAATAAATACATACAATTACTTATTTAAGGTGAACTTTTCATACTGAAATAATAAATAAAAATCCTGTCCGTGGTTTTTGTGTTTGAGCATGAAAAGCTTTCCAGACGATAAAAAAGTTAGCATATAGGTAATAAGCGGTATACATAAGCAAGGTGCTGCGTTCAATTTTAATTTTAAAGTGTTCTGAATGTAATTATTGAGAAATACTTACATCTTAGCGCATTTTGTCAAAACTTTTACAGCCTCTTCAATACGACCGTGTAATATTAACCATCTTGGTGTTTCTGGGATAGTAAAGAAATAAATAAAAAAGAAAGCGCATGGTGCAGAAATAAGCATCTGAAAATCTCTCCAATCTCTAAAAAAATATGAAATTACTGATAAAAGTACCATTCCAATATTGAACGGTATTTGATATAATGCTGAGATGACTTCTCTGTGCTCTGGGCCAATAAATTCCATTATAATAACAAATGCAATAACCATTGTTCCGCCCACAGTAATGCCCATTATAAATCGACAAGCAATAAACAAATAAATATTCGTTAAAAACACGCCAATCATTCCAAATACGAATTGTGAGACGCAAGCGACAAGCAAAGGCATTTTTCTGCCATACCTGAAAAAAAAAAGTTATCATTTAATTCAAATAGCATATCAATGCGGAGACATAACAACAGTCAACATTGAATTTTTTGAGGGTTTCGGTAATAAGGAGAGGGCCTTTCCCCCCTGCCCGCGAAGCTCGATGCCATAAACGGGAACAAAAAATCATTAACAACCCTGGTATATTGCTGGTGACTGTTATTTATTATTTGTCCTTGAGATCGACATAGTACAATTAACTGAATAGGTAACTCCCTCCCTAGACGATATCACCAACCAGTTAATTGTATGGTGAATGTAATGCAAGTCGTGGCTGTTACTGTGTCACTGTATAAACGGTGTCAGCGATTTTTTCCAAAATCTAAATTGTGCAAGTGCGATATTGTTCATATTCTTATTTTCCGAAATCTTAAATTGTAGTTTTCCGAATTTTCCATATTATTATTTATTAAATACAATAAAAACTTGGAAAAAAATAGATTCATAAATATAATTTTCCAATTTGTAGTAGGTATAAAATAAACTCTTTGATGATACAATTTGACTAGTCGAAAGTCAAATCAATTGTTGGTTTGCAATCGACTAATAACATAATCAAAATACATAGTTAAGGCTTCTACCAATACAGGAGACGTTCAATTGCATTTTATGGAAGTTATTTAATTAGAAAGTTATTGCGGCTGGTTATCAATATTTCTTCCGGGCTATGAATAAAAATGGAACTCTAATGGAATTCGGTATTACGGGAAAGCATACACACCATGTACTAAAACCTAACTTTCCAAAAAATAAAATCACACAAGCTAAAGATTCCTGCAACGTTTTTATTTTTGCTTGTAATGGTTTTTCATATAAATAAGTAGTCTTGAGTTTGTCTTATAAAAAAATATATTTATACTTATCCCGTATCCAATTATTTTGCTTTTTGTTTCGATCTGTACCCATTCGGAAAATTTTAGAGTTCAGACAAGAAATAATTAGGAAAAGTAAGAATTCGAAAAATTTTGCATTTTGAAAATTAATAATTAGCAAAAATAATATTGCGTATTCTAAAGAACAATGACAATTGATACTATGGAAAATGACTAATTCAGATTTTGTCGCTAACACCGTATAAACATGCTTTAATTGGTAAATGAAATTAAGTGCGCAAATTGATTACTTACCTCTACTCAGGTAACCATAGTCTAATAATTTAGTGTCTTACTTACAAAATAACGCTTAATACTTAGTTAGGTACCTCTCAATTTACTAACTGAACGATGAAACACTATTTTAATCTGCCAACACTTAGAGGGTCAGCATAGAGCATGACCAAATTATTCGACTAAAGAACGAAATCGAACGAACAATTGAGCATAATTGACAAAATTTTCGTGTTGATCCATTGATCAAAAATGTCATCGTCACAGATGATTGAACCATCTTACTTCTGAACTATACTTAAACAACGGGTCGCCGCTGTTTATATTTTCTGACACTTAGCTAGTACACAACAACATCTCAACGCTGATTAACGTTTATAGGTAAGGTTTTTTACCTGAGACACCGTTGAAAGTGGTTGCTATGAGAAAAATAATGTATTTTTAGTCAAGGATTTAAGAGTTAGTAAATTGACAGATAGCTAAGTATTATTTAGCGTTATTTTTATAATTAATGTCTAAGGACGGGTTGTTTCAAACGGTCGGTTAACGTTACATACGTACGGTTAAAAGTTACTATGACGTGAGATGTTTAACGTAGGTTAAATACAACGCGTAGTTTCATTACATAAACAACCGTCATCATCATCTGCTTAGCCTTTTTCCCAACTGCGTTGGGGTCGGCTTCCAGTCTAACCGGATGCAGCTGAATACCAGTGTTTTTACACGGAGCGACTGCCTATCTGACCTCCACAACCCAGTGACTGGGAACACGATACCTCTTGATTAGACTGGTTGTCAGACTTCTTGGCTTCTGACTATCCGTCACGACTGTCAAAGGTCTACAAATGACAGCCGGGACCACCGGCTTTACGTGCTTTCCGAGGCACGGGCGTATCACACCACCAACTTCCAAACTCCGGGCTGCTACTGAGAAATTCCTAATGGAAAAACCCAATACCACTTTTTGCCCGACCTAGGAATCGAACCCGGGACCCCTTGCTCAGCAGTCGCGCATTGCGACCACGAGACCAACGGGGCAGACATAAACAACCGTCATTCAAAGTTATTCGGGCTGCCAATAGAAAACAACACATTTCCCGCCATCGCGCGACACACGACGCAGAGTTGACGTCTGAAGTAGATTATTAAATAATTGTATTGTATTGTTTATGTATAGTATTTATTATTGAAATATATGTAGCTACTGAAATATATATTTACTACGGGGCTTGACGCCTGATTTATGTACATAAATTTTCGACAATTAAATTGGTATACCTATGAGCCGCCAGACGCAATAAAGGTCGTTGCCAAAAAAATACGTAAAAATGTAAAAGCATTGTCAAAATCACAATCAAAACAAATGTATCGCGGTAAGGGGCGTCTTTGACTGGTTCACATTGCATGAATTATAAACGTTTTGCTCCAAACCATGTTCAGTCGTGTTTATTTTGGTAGGTACCTACTAGTAAAATGGAACACAATATTATATACCCAAATCATAAAATTTGACAATTATAACCGTTAATTGGCAAATACCTATTTAAATTGTTATTCAAAAGTGTTTTATTCTGTTTTAATGAGAAGAAAAAGTTCACAGGCTCGTGACATGAACATCTTAATTTCTGTACCGATTCAACAAGCAGCGCGAGTTTCAATACGCGTTTTTTGCTGCAGATCAGTCAAATCATGAAGCACCCATTTTTCATATTTTTTTATCTTGTTGATTTGACGCAAATGAGTCAGTAGTGAAGGTAAAGTAACGGCAAACTATACTGTTAATTCCTGCGTAGTTTGACTCGGATCGGCTTCCACCATCTTATCCAATTCGGCGTTCTGTGTGGTCTTCCACGTCTTTCGAGTCTCCATTACGAAAGCGTTTAAACCAAAAACGTTAGCAGTCTCCTGACTCCTCTCCAAACGCAGCATTGATATTGCGAGCCATTTCTGTCGCGTTAGTGCTACGTCGGAACTCGTATTCAAAAATTACTCGGTTCCATCTTTTCCGTCTAAGCACTCTAAGCAGAATAAAATAAAACAATTGAAATTCCAAAATCAAATGTTTAAAGAAAAATCTAATAGATACTTAATATATCTTTACAAAATGACGGACAGGTGATGCGCCCCTGATTCGCTCTGACATTACGTACCACTCAACGCCTAGAAAAGGGCACTCCTTGCTTATGCCGGTTGAGTTCGATTTTTTGTATTATGAATCTTGACCGAAGTACCTAGTATTTAGCGACAGTTTTGTATGACGAGCGATATCTATCGTCTAGGTTTCGGGACTTTTTGGTACAAGTCGGGACAAATAGTGCTCCCACACTACTCTTAATTTTTTTTTACAAACATTTTTTTTAACACTAATACATTTAGTAACAAATGTAAGGAATTGTTAGATGTTTCGAGTGACACTGATGTAAAATGTTTACAGACATTTTATTATTTGTTAATGTTTACTAATATTACCAAATCTTTATTAACATGAAAACATTTCTTAACATTGTGATAAAATGTTTGCTTAGAAAATGTTTACTTAAGTTTGTAAACATTTTTAACAGCAGTGTGGGAGCACCAAATGACCTCTATTGCAAATTAATCTGGCGGCTACTTTAGGAAGATTTTTCTGTATTTTCTGTTCTGTGGTTATAACCAATGATATATAAAAACAAGTTATAACAACATTTCAATGTTCAAGTTCACGTAAATTTTTTGATTTGTTATCGGTAGTTAAGGGTCTGCCCCCACGACCGACAATCGACTCGATTATCGGTCGTGCCGATTTTTGACAGATTTCATCGTCGCTCAGTGAGAAGAAACTGTCAAAAATCGGCCCGATAATTGATCGAAGTCTCGGCCGTGTCGGGAGACGCTAAAGAATAGGTACGTTTACACCAAAGTAACGGGTTTAAACACTGTTTGTATCATCATCAGAAAAACTACCATCAAACAAAGACGAAAACAAAAGAGTCCATTATATTTTTATATTTGACGCTGCTGCTTCACAACAAAAATGATGGAAATTGACGTTAACTAGTGGGTGGTGCATCGGTGGTATGGTTATTGAATTTTTTAACGTACGTTAACCATTTTTTGGTTTAGCGATAGCTAGCGCCATTTTTTGCTACTACCTGCTGCATACCTGAAGCAACCCGCCCTAAAAAGAGGTAAATGATCGTATAACGCACGCCCAGGCCAATAACGACGTAAGTGGAATATTTGTAACTTTACAGGGGAGCAAGAATACTGTTTAACCTGGTAGGTATATAGCATATGTATTTTTAATTACTATTCAAAATGCACTACATTTATCTCGTATTGTTACTTTACGTCTTTGTTGATCTGGGTGTGCGAAGTCCTATCGGCAATATTCTCAAAAGTGACTATTTATTGCATGAAGGAAGTAATTGATTTATAATCGATACATGACGAATATACATCATTACACCAACATACATATTTATATCTTTACATAATTAAAATGCTGCGCTGGATGCAGGTCGCTTCCGACCGGTTTATGTGGACATCTAAAGGGGAGGCCTATGTTCAGCAGTGGACGTCCTATGGCTGAGATGATGATGATGATGATGATAATAAAAATAAATATAAAAATGTATCTCACATGTCAGCAAGCACTCCAAATGACATGCTACCGAACAGGGAGCCAACCTGGAATATTGATTGTGTAAACGAAGCTAAAAATTTTCTTTCGCAAATCAAATCAAATTCCATAATCATGTTGTTCGTGAACACTGATTTATCATATTTAGGATTAGGGCATGGGCATGGTGGCGGTTTGGGCTGGTCTCTGCCACCCCCGCCGCCTTTGTCTTTGCCGGAACCACATTCGTACTTGATTGGTGTCGCGTAAAAAACAATGGCAAGTTGATTCCATGCGATGGCAAACTTGGTCATAAAGAGTAAAAAGCAAAGCCAAAATTGATATTTGCCCCAATGTCCGGTGATTTCAAGGATCACATCTTTTTGTTTTGGTCGACCCCTGAAATATTGATTTGTAAAATTGATAAAATATTTTTAAAAGGGAATAATGTTGGTAGTGTACTTAGGTACCTACCCATACCATGCCACAGGAAATAATAGGCCTGTAGCTTTTCATCCACTTTCCGACGGGGGATATTGACCTCTGTGTCGGATGACCTTGATTAAATTCATGTCAAACTTTCTAGTTTGTTCTTATTTTTATAGGTCCTTTTTTTCTAAGTTGTTAGTAAATAAAATGACGCCGTCTCACGATTGGCGAAGCAATTGTTTGTGCTGCGTGTCGCGGGTTCGATCCCCGCGCGGTACAAACATTTGTCCGGCCTTCAGATACTTGTTACTGTTGTTTGTGTATGTGAGTTTATGTTTGTTAACGCACTCACGATACAGGAGAAATTCCTAGTGTGTGTGGGGGCAAGAAATTGTGTGGAAATTCAGTATCAACAAAAGTTACAAATTGAGTCGCTAGTCGACAAATCTATAGAATAAGGCCCATTTTTATCAAAATCACTGAACATATTTAGCGCTAAATGAGTTTACATTATCATTCGGTCTTGTCACCTTTTGACAATGTCACAGGGCTGCGATGATGTTCTAAATATGTTTAGGCACTAAATTAATATATTTAGCGATTTTGGTGAAAGGGGTCCTTAGTGTTGAACTGCGCCTTTTAATTCCACGCAGCGATGGCAACAAGTTAATAATAAAACTTCCAAGGTGGATTTAAACTAAGTATTATTCATAATAAAGGATGAGTAACAAAGTACGGGCCCAGTTGTACAAAAACAAAAAAAACTTACGTCATTATCCCTTGTGAAGTAGTTTAATTAATTCTTAGAAAGCATCTGAATTCACTTGATTTGTTTGCTAAAAATTAGAAAAAATACAATTGATTAATTATAAAATAAATAATTAAAAATACAATTTAAGGAATATATATATGTTTTAATTATTCTTTTTTTTATTTTCAGTTTAAGTATTAATTATTGTTTGATATAATTACAATTGATTTTTCGTAATAATTTATTGACTTTTCCTTGTAAAATATCTATGCTAAATGATAATGCGACACGGTTGGCGGACGAGCGATCGACTGCTCTCTGCATATCGCGGGTTCGATTCCCGCACGGAACAAATATTTGTATGACCTACAGGTAGTTATTCCGGGTCTGGCTGTATGTGTATGTGAGTTTATATGTGTGTTAACGCACCCGCGATACAGGAGATATACCTAGCGAGGGGTAACATTTCTTAAAAAAAAATCGGATCATGTCAAAGATATTTTAAAAACAGTAGTCACATAAATGGTCAGCATTGTTGAAAGTAAACATATTATGTACTTGGCACAAAATCTCGTTGAACGTTATTTTTCATGGGAAGGCCGCCTTTTTTTTTGCGCGATTGTAATCCTTTTGGACTTCTTCCCACGTGAGGATGACGGAGGGTCATGCCGTACCCTTACCGGTTTAACCCACCACGGTGTTCCAACCTCTGCCGATTATTTGTGGCCATTTTAAATATGCGCTTTAATAGATTAATTAATTGGTTGGTCATAACTTCTATATACTTACAGGATTTTTTTTAACCAGTGCGTAAATTTTGCCATAATAAACTTCAACACGTTTGATTAAACACGTATACTTTATTTTGATATGTCTTAGTACTAAAAAAAAAAGTTATCGCTTACGAAACATGTTTACTTAAAAACCATATTTTATTGTCACTCGGCGCTAGCGCATTCCCCACCCCCTCACCCCAGGCATGCGCCCGGGCGGCGGCCAAGAGTTTTCATTGATAGTATGGCGAATAGATTATGTCCATGTTTTGCTTATTTCAAACTCGGATAAGGACGAAAATTTTTTTTAGTTTTTTTTTTTTAATTAGGCACGGGAATATGTTCTATTACTGACACTGAACTACCAAAAAAATTTACGCACTGGTTAAAAACTTTTCTGTATATATTTTTTAAACAAGCTTTTATTACATTAATTTATAAAATAATTAATTCGAACATATAGTTTCAAAATGTACAAAAAAGTATAAAATATTATTTAAGCTACTTATATGCTTAATAATTACTAGCGAACTACTCGCGATTTTCTCCTCGTGGCTTATTTTCCCCGCGTTATGTTACGTCTTTGGTTAGGTACTGCTCCGGTCCCATGCGTCGTAGCGTGTGCCTTTGTTACTCAGGAATAACGTAGCTATCTACAAGGTGTTGATTTGCATCCTCGTCAAATTTTAGGAGCTTGTCATAAAAAAATAGAAGTAATCAAATATAATTACGATACCTGGCCAATATCTAATAAATACTTGTTTTTTTAGTTGCAACTATCAAATATCAGTATTCCAGAGTACTCCTCTTGCAAAATTCAGAATCGCCCAGTTGCGTCTGCGGTAGGCAGAGTTGTCGCGCGGCTATATCAATGTGTACATAGCGCCTAAACCCTCTGGCGAGATGGCTAGCCAGAATTTGAAAATCACGTCAAAAAAAATTATTTCAAAACCAATTTATTTTATTATTGATTCGTGTTAAGAATCACGAGCATAGTTAACTCCTTGAATTTGACGAGGTTGCAAATCAACGCCTTGTATTGGTGAAAAAATCTGTCCACTACTTTTTAAATTTATTCGTTACATATGAAAATCCAAAAATACAAATCTTTAATCTTTTTATTATTACTATTAGTGTAGATATACATATACAGGGTTACTGGTTAAGTCGACCTAGATCCTTTAAGAGGTGGTTATTCCCATTATTTCTGACTGATTGACTACGACACACCTTACCCCAAACTTAACTCGTTTCAAGATATTTGACATTGAATTTTTTTTTAAGAAATTGCCAATTTTTTGTCTATTGGTCAATTTTTTTCGGGGATCTTACCTCTAATTTATTCGTGTTTCAGATTTTTGTGTAGTAGATAAGTTGCTTTATTATTCTCAACAGTAAAATTGCAGCTAAGTGAACAAACTGAACAGTAGTAGACGATTAAAAGTTATAAATTGAATTCGTAAAAAAATATGTATTTCTTTCCGTACCTATACTTAATTAAAAAAAATGTCTATGACAGCTATGCTGCAGATATGCTTAAGAACACCTACGTTTTATTAGCTATCCAACAAGGTATAACCATACTATAAAGAAGGGAAGTAGGCTATCTCCGGGTAGGGTTCCCAGATTGAAAAGTCGAAATTCCGGAGAAAATTCCGGACATTGGATGAAATTTCCGGATTTCCAAAAAAAATTTTTTTTTTCTTCCCATACACTGACCTCTATAAATATACGCGTATATCATCAAGTAGTCAGTGCCGCCACAAATCAAATAAAAAGAAAATAACCAAAAGTGGAGGAAAGATGGCACCGCCATCTCTTGATGATATTTAAAACTAACCTATCTGAAAATTGCTCATTGTGAAGGAAACGCCTCTCCTCTGATGCGCGGTAGGGATGTGAGATTTATGGAATTGTGGTTTTTACTTAAATTGTAGAAATTCCTGACGGCTTAGGATTCCCCCCGCATTCCGGACAAAGCACTAAATTTCCGGACATGTCCGGAAAATTCCTGACATATGGCAACCCTATCTCCGGGCCAATCCGCGATATAATTGCCTACTGTCTCAGGGTTGTCACGGGCGCGGGCGGGGCGGCGTGGAGCGGTAATGACCACGAGTAAACGGTAGGTTACTGATAGTAGGTACTGCCAGGCCTCCGTTACTCGTTCAAGGTTACACGCTTAAGTGACTACGGGTCGCGTACGCCCGGGCGCACACTACTATCGGGCGTCTGCGTAAAGTACATTTTACCGCGCACGAACGCTTTGTAGGTACTTAAGTAATTATAGCGTTAAATGTTAAGTTCTCAATGGAGTGAAGTATCTGTACTTATTTAATCGGTGGTACCTACTGCCTAGCAAACCAATTCATTCTCATATTCATATCTCTGTATAGCTACCTAATTCAGTGATCATTAGTCAATAAAGTTCAACAATGGTTTTCCTAACAAATACAGAATGTATTCAAGACTCAGAGCAGTAGGTATTATTTTCAAAATAATTAAATTAAAAATTTAAAAAACCCCCAACACAAAAACCTAAGTTCCCTTTAAAAAGTAAAAAAATAAAAAAAATACGTCACGTTGGGGGACCGCTCGGGACGATCGTATCCTAAATGCAACATCGTTCCCCAACGTGACGTATTTTTTTTATTTTTTTACTTTTTAAAGGGAACTTAGGTTTTTGTGTTGGGGGTTTTTTAAATTTTTAATTTAATTTTTTATTTTATACTTTTTATAGGTACCTACTTATCATAATGTCGATTTTGTTAAGTTTGAGACCCCACTCGAGTATATTTACAGACATTCGGTTTTTCTTCCCTACTTTCACCCCCACAACTTTTAAACGGCTCAACCGATTTTCATCAAACATGTCTAAGAACACTCGCACATAGGTCACCTTTAATACAAAAAAAACTAAATTGAAATCGCTTCATCCGTTCGGCAGCTATGACGCCACAGACAGACAGACAGACAGACAGACCGACAGACAGACAGACAGACACGTCAAACTTATAACACCCCTCTTTTTGCGTCGGGGGTTAAAAAAGAGGATAAAATAAACCGGCGAGGCGGTGTGGCCGCGACTGTCCGCACTTTGTCGGACACCCAAACACACAGAAATACGTTCTCCTGCGATTGTCACACATTTTTCATTCATTAAGGCCTATTCAGACCTAAGCGGTATTCGCTGCCGCCTGCGGCAGAGAAAACCCAGTGGGTATGCGGTAATATTACTGTTCACACCTAAGCGGTATTCGCTGCCGCCTGCGGCAGCGAATATCGCTCAGGTCGCTCTAGCCACGGTACCTACTTGATACTAAATACCTGAGCGAAACCCGCGCGGTATGTACCTCTACCCACAGCGGCAGCGAATACCGCTTAGGTCTGAATAGGCCTTTAAGCGGTACCGAAAAGCCGTGACGCGCGAATCTCATGCGGTGTTAGCCCCGGCTGGCGCACTGAGAAACGGGTTGAGATTTTGTTAAGTGTGCGTGCGGCGACGCGTAGATACTATTACGCACACATACAAGCCGCGCGCGGTGCGTTTGTATCGTTTGTATGAAGATAACTTACTTCCCCTCTTTATACTATGGTATAACAAGCTTAGGGTATTATCAGATTTCTTAGAAAAAACATTGATGAAAAGGTCCCAGGTAGTAGTAAAAAGTAACGGTACATAAGCGTCAAATTTATCATTTGGGTCGAAAAACTAAATAAAACAATTCAAATAGGTACAAAATGACGTTTTTAGGTATTTTTATCTGATAATACCAATAGTCCAATAGTCCCAATAGTCAAATCAGTCAGAAATGATGGGAACAACCACCTCTTAAAGGATCTAGGTCCACTTAACCAGTAACCCTGTATAGCTTGTAATTACATACAAGCGGCTTAAAAAAATAAACTTTTTAACCGACTTCGAAAAAAGGAGGAGGTCGATTCGCTCAATTCGTCGGGATATTTTTCGTTTGTGTATGTTCCCCGATTGCTCGAAAACGCTAGGACCGAATAGAAAAAAATGATTTTTTTGTTTGAAAGTGGGTACCTTACTAGTGGTCCTATTAAATTTGGTGAAGATCCGATGAGGATCTTCGGAGTGATGACCAGAATTGCACTCGGAGGGTGCAGAAATTTCTCAGTTTTCGATTTCTACCAGTATTACCGTTCCTTGATGGATTGGGATGGCAGCGAAAAATTTAAAAATACTTTTTAACAAAATAGACCACATTAAATTTAAACTAAACTGAAACTTAACTAAATTAAAATGAAAAATGTGCGGGTGCACCATTGAGCTGGAACCACATACGCCGACGGTACGACAGAGGCTGTCTGCAAATTGTGACTCGAAAAATTCTAAAAATCTTCTATCTACTATCAGTCTCTCATGACTATGATCAGGTGAGTGGAAAGCGGCATAACATTTTATAGATTCTGGACCAGTGTCTAAATTCTACGTAATCAGGCAGCACAATACCGGCTTTCTTGAGTCTCTTACTCTGGTTTGGCATTAGTAGTGAACGTGAAAGGGGATTTGGATGGTTGGTTAGTCTCGTTTATATTTGTATGTCTTGTATTTCTCTAGGTAGCGCTTAACTTCTTCTATGATTGTTGGGATTTCCAGGTGCTCATGGATTTCTGTGTTGCGTGCGTACCAGGGCGCCGATGCTAGAACCCTTAGGATACTGTTTTGGCTTCTTTGAATGCACATGATGTTTGATTTGCTTGCGGAAGACCATAGTTGATTGCCATATTATGTCCATATTGTTTTTATGATGAAACAATAAACTCTTAGTTTGTTACTCAGACTTAGTGAAGATTGTCTGCCTAGAAGCCAGAGCAAGTTCTTAAAACGATAGTTCTTTTTTTCTTTATTTGTTTTTTCCATGTCAACCTACAATTACCCAGGTATTTCACACATGGTGACTGAGGTAGAGTGGCCTGACCCAATTTGACCGGAGCGCAATTTCCACGTTGTATAGGTAAAGGTACTCACCTTCAGGGCCGTCTTTACCAGGGGGTGCAAGGGGTGCGGTGAACCCTGCGCCTGTCGAGCGCTGAATTTTTGGATATTTCATTGAACTTAACGCCATTGAACAGTTTTGTATACTTGTTACTTACGACAAATATGCGCAAGCAAAAAAAGTCATCAAAAATATTATTTTTTTTACTATTATTATGCTTTCGGCGCTTAGTGTTTTAATTAATATGTTTTTATGCATTTAAGTCAAATCGGTGAAAAATAAAAATGGGTACGGTAATCAGGCGAAATTTATAGAGTCATCGCTTAGGCCTCATTTACAAAGGCGCGGGGCGTTGCGCGTCGCGTGCGGCGTGACTTCTCGCGGCGCGTCGTACGATTTGTCTGTTCACGGAGCGGCGGCGCGTCAAGCGGCACTTATCGCCCGAGCCCGAGCCAGTGGATGACCAGCTGTGCGATTCTCTAAAATGCAAGCTCGAAAACGAGTCTCACTTCGATAACGAACCAACTTGTCATTGGCTTAGTATTCGTTCACCGTGGTGACGTCACCACGGCGAACGAATATAAACCAATGACAAGTTCACTCGATCACTTTAGTGAGACTCGTTTTCGAGTTTGCATTTTAGAGAATCGTACTACAGGTGCTGAACCTGTTTCAGCTAGAGCTGGCGGCCTTCCAGGCACGGTTCTCCGTCCTGGAGGGCATTGTGTTGCGCCCCCCTCTGGCAGCGAGCGGGACGGCGGCGAGCGACAAGCGGGCCTCGTATGCGGCGGCCGCGGCTGTGCGGAGGCCGGGTAATGAGCCCCCCAGCAGGGCTGGGTCGGCCCCCGCGAATCCGGCTCCGACAAAACCGGCGCCGGCACCAAAAGTGGTGTCCTCGAGGGGCAAGGCGGCGTCCCAGCCGCCTCCGCCCCCTCCGGCCCCTAATCACAATTCTCCGGCCGCGGAAGCCGAATGGCAAGTGGCCGGGGCAAAGGAGATGCGGTGCAAGGCGGCCAGGTCGGCCAGAGCGGCCACGAGAAGGGCGGAGAAGCGGCGGCGACGCGGTGAGCGCAAAGCCGCGGCCAGGCTTCGCGCCCCGAAATCCGCGGCTGTAGTGATTACGCTACAGCCGGAGGCGGAAAAGCGGGGCGTGACCTATGCGCAGGTGCTCACCAGGGCCAAGGCAACGGTCAACCTTGGCGAGTTAGGCATTACCGGCCTCCAGCTTAGGGTCACCGCAACCGGAGCCCGAATGCTGGAGATCCCCGGCGCCACCAGCGGCCCGTCCGCGGACGCTCTAGCTGAGAAGCTTAGAGCGTCCCTAAACGCGGACGAGGTGCGGGTGTCCAGGCCCGCCAGATGCGCAGATCTGCGCATCCTGGGTCTGGACGACTCAGTTTCCGCGGAGGAGGTGGTGGCCGCCGTCACCAGGGCGGGTGGATGCCGAAGAGGTCAGGGCAGGCACCATCCGCCCGGAGCGCTCGGGCATGCAGACCATTACGGTCAGCTGCCCAATGACGGCGGCTAAAGCCATTGTTGGGGGGGGCCGTTTGCTGGTGGGCTGGGTGTCGGCGCAGGTCAGACTGCTCGAGCCCAGGCCCCTGAGGTGCTACCGATGCCACGTGGGGAAACACGTGACACGTGGCACGTGGCGGTGTGCCTCGGAGGTGGACCGCAGCGCCTTATGTTTCCGCTGCGGTCAGCCCGGTCACAAGGCCGCGGCTTGTGACGCCCCGCCGCACTGCGACGCATGTGCGGGGGCTAACAGGCCGGCCGATCACCGGGCTGGGGTAAGGCCTGCGCCGTACCCGCCAGGACCGGGGGAAGGCCCCGCGCCGCCGTCGCCGCCGCCGCTCCCGCGGCCGCCGCCGCCGCCGCACTCGCGGCCGCCGCTGACACCGCGTCCGCCGGCGCAATGGATTGCCAATAACGGCACCATTGCGCCTCCCGCAGGCGGATACCGTAGGCACGGTCTGTGGGTGGTGAGCAATGGGTAGCTCACCGTCCGTACGTTATTAACTAACGACAGACCGTACCGATGTTATCATGTTCCGCGCACAGAGGTGTCAGCCATCGGAAGAGGCCACTAAGAGCCGAATGCCTGCCGGGGCTGCGGGTTGTTCGAAAGAGATACCGCGCCCCCGGAACGCAAAGGGCACACGAAGGAACATAGATGGTTTTTAGTCAGTAAAAGTCTGACACTCCCTCCCGCCCCGCCCAGGACGGGGGGGGGGGGGGGTCATTTGATGATTTTACCATATTTAAAAAAAAAAAACACATCGCACGCGTAAACACAAATGTATGGCAATATAGGACGTATTGTTCATAGAGATGCGGGGCGGGACGCATGGCGGTGCCCGCCGCTGCGCCCGCGGCGACTCCTCAAGCGTGTAGCAGAGCACGCGGCGGGCAACGCTGCGGCGCACTTCTATTACGCACTATAGAAGTTTCTTCCAATAAAAATCGTTAATATAGTACTCTATTGTGACGGTGACTACGTCTGCGTTTAGCAATTTTCCAATATGACTGGCATGGCAGAAGATTCCGTCGCGGGCATCACTTCATCGAGAAATGCCGCGTGCGACGCGGCGGTGCTAGCCACGGGCTCGGCCGCAAAAAACGCTCCTTTTCAAGCAAACGCGTCTAAAATCTCCGTAAACGCTCTTATACAACGCCATATGTTTGAATTCAGTGCGAGCCGCGCCGCACAACGCGACTCGCGACGCCCCGCGTCTCCGTAAATGAGGCCTTAATGTTAGTGATTGATAAAAAACTACTTACTATATTTAGAATAAAGAAAGAAAAATTAAATACTAAATTGAAATTTAATTTTATTGTAGATGGCCGAATTAGGGGATAAAAAAAACCATCGAATGCTCAAAATAATCGAAGTTTTTAGTTTAATTTTGTTTTTAGAGTAATAAATAAATAAACTTTACCATCAAAATCAAGTGTATTGTGTTTTTTGGTTGACTAGGACCCCTTTCATACTGCAGTGTGTCATCGGCCGCGAGGCACGCTGCAGTGTAAAAAAAAAAAACGAGGGCGCAAGCTGAGTCCCGCACCCCGGCGCAGAATAGACTTAAGACGGCCCTGCTCACCTTAAAGTTTGATCAAGTAAAGAAAAAATCCATATTCTTTGATTTTCGACCGTATCTACAACCCTCTTCACTGAATCAATTACTAACACATTTACACAAAAACCCGCACATTTACATGAAAACCTTAATAAAACATAAGTACGGTAAGTATAACATAAACATACATACCCTATTATTTCATGGGTAAATTCCAAGTAACAAATAATGCTTGAAGCTGACGTCAATGAAAGTGATAAGTACTCCATTGAAATGTTACATTGACATCGTTTTGAAAAGATTCGATTTATTTAAAAGAAATTGTTACCTACCCATTGAACAAAAAGTATTAGGTTAAAAACATTGTAAAAAAGGTTAAAATACTCGTATATTAGTCTATGTGTCTAAACATATTTAGCGCTAAATGTATTTATTAAATTATCATTATGCCTCTGTCACCTTCTACGAGGGGAGATCAAAAAGTAATGAGAATCGGTTACTTCAGGTCCGCATAAAAACGCAAAAAAAGTTTTTTTTGCTTGCTTATGTACTCACTACTTCAGCCTAAAAAAATCATATACATATATCACGATTTCCGGGAGTTATGTTCATTTGAATACGAACTGTCGAAGAGATAACACCAACTTGGAGAAAAACGAAATTAGAGCAGTCATCAAGTACCTACCTCTGTTTGAAAAAAAATTCTACAATAGACATACACAGTGACTTAGTGGGAAAATTGAGGGACTCTGCTCCTCCATATTCTACAGTTGCACGCTGGACCAAGCAACTTAAACTGGGCAGAGCATCCACTGAAGATGAACATCGCGAAGGACGCCTATCCACGTCCCTCACTGAAGACAACGTGAAAAAAGTCGAAGATGTTGTGTTGCCAGATCGAAGAGTGACCATCAGGCATGTAGCTGAGGTCACAGGGATCTCATATGGCAGCATTCAAAAAATCCTTGCGAACGAGTTGCATATGAAAAAGGTCTCCGCGCATTGGGTACCCAGGATGTTAACCGACTTGCAAAAGCACCGGTTCACAAAGCCGCAGTTGCGATGGCTGCCAATCAAGAAACGGGATCTGAACTGCTCGAACATCCTCCCTATTCGCTAGATCTGGCTCCTAGTGACTTCTACCTCTTTCCTCGGCTCAAGGAACACCTCCGAGGTAAGAAATTTGAAGACGATAGCGAAGTGATGGTCACTTTTGAGGCGTTTTGGGAGGGTCAAGAAAAATATTTTTTTCAAAGGGAATCCTGGGTTTACAAAAAAGATGGAATAAATGTATTGATTTGTAAGGAGACTATGTAGAAGAATAAATTATTATTTTAACTTTAATTACCGCGTTTTATCTTCATTCTCATTACTTTTTGATTCGCCCTCGTATAACAATGTGACAGCAATGCAATGATGTTCTAAATACCTACGTTTAGGCACTAAATACGTTTAGGCGCTAAATGTATTTAGGGGTTTTAGCGAAAGTGGGTCTAATTAGTGCCTAAAGTGAAAGTGGGCCTAAATGTATTTAGTGATTTTGGTGAAAGTGGGCCAAAATTAGGGCTGCCATCCGTCCGGGTTTCCTCGGATTTGTCCTAGTTTAGAGGGCGTCCGGGAGGGGTTGTCAAAAAGTGTTAGGCGAATCCCGATTAATTGCAAGATAAGCGATAAATAAAATAATAATCCTGGGATGTCCGAGAAAAGAACTAAATTTCACCCAAATGTCCGGGGTTTTTAAGTTTTTGTCCGGCGTCGGCAATTTAGGTGATGGCAACCCTAGCCAAAATGTATTTAGTGAATTTGGTAAAAGTGGGTCTGAGTTAATGCTCGCCGTCTATAGGACTCCCATGACATTAGACTACTGCCGTGCAATTCTCTAACATATTTCAGCGCTGCGCTCGACGCCGAGCTGGTTGACGAAACTTCGGTAAATTCAACTCTATGCGTTGTGCGTAAAGTTGATTTGACACACTACTGTCAAATCAACGTTGACGAGCTCGACGTCGAGCGCAGCGTTGAAATATGTTAGAGAATCGCACGGCTGGACACTTATATGCAGTCTGTTTTTTGCGCCTACCAATAGAAACTTATATTCTTTTCACAATTTTTTGAACCAGGTTTATCAAGCATTAAGCTCTTTTAAACATATTGCAGTTAGATACTAAACAGGCGATATACCTACATATTATATAAGCATTGGACCAGAAAACTGCGACGCAGGGACGCAATATTATATTAATTTGTGCTCATAACATGGATTTATCCCCGCTCATAGGTACATAACTGCCCCGTTGGTCTCGTGGTCGCAAGTGCGACTGCTGTGCAAGGGGTCCCGGGTTCGATTCCCAGGTCGAGCAAAAAGTGTTATTGGGTTTTTCTATGAAATTCTCAGTAGCAGCTCGGAGTTTGGATTTGTGCCCGGTTAATGGCAATAGGCTCGCCCCCTATTACATGGGACCTAAATATACCGGCGAACTGTGGGTGTACATTGGTACACCTCTGCCTAACCCTTCGGGGAATACAGGCGTGATGGTATATTTCATAGGTACATTGCCTACACAACAGAGTAGATGGATATGATTCTTTTAGGTGCCAGGTGTAAGGGTGATGCCCAAGGTGAGCAGGAGGGTCGTCTGGGTGTGCCATTCGCTAGCATAGATTCAAACTCCTCCTGTGCAATTCTTGATTTGTCTGGAGTCAGTCGTCGCAGTGTATCCGAATAGGACCCGTACCCGGAAGAACACCATGAGTCAGTAATAAAACGATGAAAAATTAGGAAGTCATGATCCCCGGGCTCCGTGTCTGTGCGGGTATCGTCATTTTACCCCGGCAAAACGGGGTTGTGGTCTCCGCAGCTGGAGTCAGTTCGCGCTGTGCGAACTTCACTGTTAACGCCACGAATGTTCACCACGCGATTAGCCTAGACCCAATATAGGTACGCATCGGAAGTCGAGGATATAATTACGGCTCCTGCAGCTTCAAACAAGTACGAAGAGCGGAAGACAGAACTTGTAAAGAGGTTATAAGCGTCGAGGGAAAAGTAGGTGCAGCAGCTCTTAGCACACGAGAAGCTTGGTGACCGCGCAAGCCCTCGCAGTTCTTGCGTCATCTTTCAGATTATTCTGCAAATGCTTTCATCCTTATTCAACTTTTACACGCACATTACCTACTATTAAATTATAAAAACTGTATTTTGTTAAAAAATCGCTTTTTCTTTACCTTCTTTGCTCTGGTATTACTTCCCAGAATTTACAGGGTGCTTGGTTCTATTATATTAATTATACAGGTTGTTTGGTGTATCGTGTGTTAAATTGAAATGGTCGACTGAAGGGGTCGTCTGCTAGCCTTTCAGACCCCTTAACACTTCTCATGCCCTGTGGAATAGGTATTAAGGGATCTGGAAGGCTAGCAGATGACCTCTATAGTTGACCATTTCAATTTAACACACGATACACCAAACAACCTGTATAATTAACATAATAGAACCAAGCACCCTGTAAAGTCTGGGAAGTAATACCAGGGCAAAGAAGGTAAAGGAAAAGCGATTTTTTAACAAAATACAGTTTTTTAAACTTGATTCCAGTTTTGTAATTACATTAACAACATTTGTTTGGTTGTAAACTTACGTTGTTGCTGATCAAATTGATGATTCGATTTGATTTCATTTAGTTTTTAAAATGAACACTTTCCTTTACTTCCAGAGGTCGAATACCAGACGCAGCGTTAATAAAATTCAACTGTCAACCAAATGTAATTCTTTTGACAATTAGACCTCAGCCTTAATTTCGGTCAAAAAGCAGAAAAACTTCAAGTCTTTAGGAAAGATATTGTGTAGCTCAATGAATTTAATGTGTGAATCACGCAGCGAAGATTGAAAAGGATTGGATTATTGATCAATTTTTAACGATGACTTGTACCTAAACTCGCCACAATATAAGAAATCCGATTTGGCGTTTCTCATTTTAGATGCCGCGATAATTTTGTATAAACGTCTACATACAAAGGTGAAGATCGGATGAGGATCTTCGGAGAGATGAACAGAATTGCACCTTGAAAGTCGAGCAAAGAACATGGGTCGGAACGTACCCAGTTTGTAGCAAGTTGAAATTGGTAACATTCGAAAGGTCTTTGAAAACGTAGATATTTTTTGTATGGGAGCAACTTTGTAACTTATGTAGGAAAAAAGATATTCGATGTTGAAAATACCGAAAATCCGTAGTAAAATCGACCCACACACGTTCAATTTTTTTTTATTTTATCCATTAGGTGGGTAGTTTGAACTATTTTGTGCTAGCGTCGGTGTGTCGTCAGTAGTTAGTACCTGTTAGGAACTGATTTTGAGCGCGCGCGCATATCTTAGTTTATGTTATTTTTACTTTTATTTACAACCTCGGCTTTCACAACGGACTTCAGTGCTTTCATCAAATAACTTCCCCCGCCCTGGGCGGGGCGGGAGGGAGTGTCAGACTTTTACTGACTAAAACCCGTCTATGTTCCTTCATGTGCCCTTTGCGTTCCGGGGGCGCGGTATTTCTTTCGAACAACCCGCAGCCCCGGCAGGCATCGGCCCTCAGTGGCCCCATCCAAGTTTGCTGACATCTCTTTGAGGCGCGCGTGGAACACGAACGCGCCGTCGACACGGTCTGTCGTTATTAATGAACGTACGGACGGTGAGCTACCCATTGCTCACCGTCCACAGACCCGCGTCTACGGTGGCCGGGAGTCGTCTCTTGGCTCCCGACGCGCCCCCGACTCATTGGGCATTGCCACGTTCACAATGCTCACCCTGGCATTGCCACGTCACAAATGTCGGACATGGCCCCCTGGAACCACTCCACCTCGCTGTCTATGTCGGCAGGCCTGACCGGTGATGACACCCAGGCCTGCACGATCGAGGCTTCCAGGAGGAGCTCCCGGTCCAACTGCTTCAGCGCCCACCGCGGACCACTCGGGGCCTGCACGACCGGCGCGCTAGAGTACGGGGCGGAGACGTCAAACCGGATGTACCGGTGATCGGAGTAGGTCTCCACCCCCTCCACAACGCGCCAGTCAAGAACCCGCGGCGACAGAGCGGGGCTAGCAAACGAAATGTCCACCACCGATTCGCCCCGCATCCGCACGCACGTGGGTACAGCACCCCGATTCAGGACGACTAGACCCTTCTCCAGGGTCCAGTCCTCCAGCATCCTCCCCCGCACATCCGTGCAGCGAGAACCCCAAGCCACGTTCTTGGCATTGAAGTCCCCGAGCACTAGCACGGGGAGGGAATGGCTTCCGACGACGACACTCAACTCCATGAGGGAGTTGTGGAACTCGGCGAGAGTTCGGTTCGGGGAGAAGTAGCAACCAACTACAACGATCCCCCCGAAACGGGCTGCTACGCACCCCTGTCCTTTCTTGACTCCCTCAAGGGACGGGGTGCCGGCGGCGGCCGACGCAATTATGGTCACTGAGCCGCTAAGGTCCTCCACCCAGCCTTCCCTGGGCGGGACAAAGCACGGCTCAGCGACCACGGCGATGTGTATCGACCACTGAGCCATGCTCTGGAGCAACAGATCCTGAGCGGCGGCGCAGTGGTTGACATTCGCCTGTAGGAGGCGCAATGGTGCCGTTATTAAAAAAAAAAAACGTCCAGGGCAAAGAAGCCATCGAAGCGTATTATTGCTCCTGCATGACGGGTTCATACCCGTCATGCAGGAGCAAGCGAACTCTAGGTGCTTGTGCTCATACTATTAGCATAATATGGTACTTAGGTGTTGGCAGGCACCTAGATAACTTCGTAGGTCCGGCAAGTGCCTGGGATGATATAATCATTGAAAGTAACAATACAATTTAATAAAACTGTGCTATTTAAGATTGATAGTTCTTATTTAATATTTTTTCTGTACCAAAAACCAACGATAGGAAGCTATATCGCTCTCTAAAGACAGAAAAAATGACTGGTTACCTATTTATTTAGTCCAAAAAGCAGAAAAAGTGCGATTATTGGCAATTAAAAATGTTACAAAGAAGTTATCATAACTTCGGTCTTTCATTCATTCATTCATTCATTCGTTCACTTATTTTCGAGTTACTCAATTAGGCCTCTTCTAAATTACACCTAGTCTAAAATGCTACAAAGTGGGTACGGGTTCCATACAAAATGACCCATTGTTCTTTCTCAGTTTTCGATTTCTACCAGTATTACCGTTCCTTCATGGTTGGGATGGCTGGAAGTTGATGGTAAAAAATGAAGAATAAAAAAACGTTTTTTTGCAAAAAAAAAATGAGTTTAAAAGCGGTTGTTTTTGTTTTACATAAAAAGTTTTTTATTACTTTGTCTCAAGAATTGGTTTTTCAAGCAACCGAATTTTTTCCCTCGCTACACGAAGCATTTTTATAGCTACCAAATCAGACTTCTATATTATCGCGATTATAGTTACGGTTGTTTCTTTGTTCAATTTAGTTTTTCCGAAATAATAAGTTTAGCTTATTTTACTTTCAATTTGTATTTTAACAAAGACAACAATAGTTGCAATAAAATCGCTAACTGATTGTAAGATATCATCATCATCTCAATACCGTGTATATCTGTACACTAGCTGTTCCCCGCGGTTTCACCCTCGCTGCTCAGCACCTGTTGGTTGTAGCGTGATGTTACATAGCCTATAGCCTTCCTCGATAACTGGACTATCCAACACAAAAAGAATTATTCAATTCGAACCGGTAGTTTCGGAGATTAGCGCGTTCAAACAAACAAACAAACAAACAAACTCTTCAGCTTTATAATATTAGTATAGATATCCGCGCGCCGCCTCGGGTTTCGCAAATCATCAGTAAAGGCGCGCTTACGGTGATCATCAGCCTCTAGTTTAGAACCCGTTTTTAGCCAGAACGAGCGTTTTCTCTAGTTAAATCTAGTTAATATGTACTATGTGCTTCCGTTACAAGTCGAATAATTATACTGGCTGAAATTAAGGTCCTTTAAAACTATTTGATTAGTTGTAAAACATTCAACATTAACTAGTTTTATAGAGAGAAAAGGCATTCTAATAAAAAAAACGGCTTTTGCTGTAACATAATGTACTTATTCGAATACTTTTTCTACTTTTATAAATCTACAAAGTAACTTTTAACAGACATCACTCCTTTTCCAAGTGTATTAAAACCGCGTATTTCAATACGTTTGAAAAAGGAATGATGATTTTCTAACATGAAATATTTCTATCTCTAAGGAAGGTCGCCCATGGCGACGTTTTACAGCCCGGTAGTCGTATACCTTCACCCAATTAACTACGATTGCTCATCGCTGCAAAAAGTCGCTCTGAGCGACCTCCTAACTATTGCAATAGTTGTCGCATTCATCCGTGTTTGTAAACTTATCCAGTACAATTGAAATTAATACGATTATAAAACAAATTAATGGCGCTATTTCAGAATTTAAAATTAAACTTAGTATGCCATTAAATGGGTACTTCAAAAAATATCTTGAATCATAGGACGGTAACACAATAAAACCACATCGTATTTGTGAGATTCTAAAAAAAAAACAGATTCGAATATTTTAAATAAAAATGTGTTTCTAGATTTTAGAGAAACGCTTAATAAAAAAAAAAGGAAACTTATAGTTTCAAACTCTAAGAGTGAATTATAATAATATTATTGAATATCTAGTACACAGTAGAGTTGCACACGCTTAGGTACTATAATGTCGGCGATTTTTTATTTTTGATACAAGATTGCAAATTTTTAAAGCAGGGCCTAGCTTTAGCCCCATGTATTTCATCATCATGTCAGAATTCAGCAATAACAACGCTTTGCCATCTATTTCCTGTAACAAACAAAAAGCGATATTAGTATGCGAGCATTGCGGTGATTTGAAGCGGTTTGACCGACCTCAAGTCATAACTGGACGTAGTTATGCAAAAACGATCCAACCCTCAAAGTGTAGATACGCAAAAATGATCCAACTCTCAAAGTGACACTTTGAGAAGTTGGATCATTTTTGCGTAAAAACAACCCAACAACGCGCCTTCCGCGTACTTCCCACATAAATAATTAGCATGAATTCTGGATAATCACGGAAATGATAACCCAAAAATATCAAGCATCATAATATCCTCATGATTTTCCATTCGCTACTCACATGCTTCCTAAAAAGATCTGCGTGAGCAGCAAGGGCTTGGTCGGCGGCTGCAATGAATCCGATGACGTCCTCGACGGACCAGTCGGCAGGGGGCGTGGCGGGCGAGGGCGGGGGCGGCGCGCCCGTGGTGGACGACGCCGGCTCCGGCCGCTCCGGGGACACACGCGCCAGCTTGCCACTCGAACACTCGCCTGATCCATTCACGTTGCCTTCTGTAGTGCTCTCTTCCTATAAAGCAGTAACTCACAATGTCAATGCATGATAGGTCCTCACCAGTTTTGTTAGAAATGCTAGTGTTGAAGAAACAATTGTTATCATGGGTTGTCTAGTCATGCTCAAACAATAATACTGTTCAGACGAATATTTACGGTCACATTTCTTCTGAATGGATAAAGTGATCTGCAAAAGGAGACGGGGGAGAGAGGGGGAGAGATAGACGTCAACTGAATACGGATGAAAGTTCAAACAGAGAAAATTAAAAAAAAACTCAATAAATAAAAGTCATAAGTTGGTTTAAAAAATGAGATGGGTTATGGGTGAATGGGATGGATGGGTGGGTTGGCTATCTAGAAGAATCTTGATGCTCAGAAAGTTATTTTGCATAACACACTTAGCGTAATCTTCTTTAAACAAATATTTTTAAGGCATAAAAATTGTCTGTCTTGTCTGTCCTCCCCCACTCCAAGAGTGTAATTGCCCCGCAATGCCGCATCCGTGACAAAAAAACCACATCTGCTACATGTTGCATGCTCGCTGCATGTTGCTTCTTTCTTATAGGGAAATAAAAACCTCATCTTGCATTACGGTCCCAAAGAATGAAAATTAAAAATGGATTTTCTTTTCCTTTAAACCATTGATTTGCGAATCCGACTTGCACTGTTTTGAACCGAAGACTTTTTCATAAGGCATCCTAAAATTTAGGCAAGTATCTGAAGGATTCTTGAATTGGCCATAGTGCAAACCCATTGTACATGCCATAATAAAATTATGTGATGCGAAAATAAATATTATTTCATACATGTAGCTATGTACTCACACATTTAGGTCTCTTGACAGCTGATGTAATGTTATTTGAGGTAGACTCGCCACAAAGAGTGCATGGCCGACCCGCAGCCTCACCCGTGTCCACCTCTATCATACCAATACAGCTGCCAACGCCACTGGATACTCCTTTTAGCCAGTTTTTAAGTTCTTCTATGGTCAGCTCTGATGGAACCTTTACAGGGTAATTTTTGTTTCCTGATGAAACCTGCAAAGTGCAAATTATGTACAATTCTTAATACACATAATTACCGTAGCTTTCAGATAAAAACTTAGGAATGAAACACCTTTAGGCTTTATTTTACTGCTGAATATAAATTAGTTCAAATGATCTATTTTCGGTCATCGCAGCCAATCTCAATAAAGACCAGCTTTTGGCTCAAGAGATCTTAGAGGACACGGTTGGCGTTGCCCACCGTCCACAGGCCCGCGTCTACAGTGGCCGGGAGTCATCTCGCGGCTCCCAACGCCCGGAGCGTCTCCCGCTACGGCTGGGACGAGAGGGCCTATGCCTCTCGCAGCCCGCCACCTCCTTCTCTAGCATAACTGCTTCGCAGAAAGAAAGAAGTGACTGCTTCCCATTTCCTCTCGCGCCGGACCATGGTTTGCACCAGAGCCGGAAGCGAGAGCTCGCCGCCGCCGATACCCGCCACGAAGACACGGCGGTGCTCCTCCCAAGCGGGGCACACCGCCACGGTGTGCTCCACCGTGTCCTCAGGGCAATCCTCGCAGTGGCGAACACAAACGGACGTTTCCTCCCGCCCGATGGTTTGCAGGAACCTTCCAAAACATCCATGTCCGGTGAGGACCTACGTCAGGCGGAAGGTGAGGGCGCCTTGGGGCCGCTCTAGCCACTCCTCAAAGAGGGGACTTATCGCCACTATTAAGGTGTGCCATGCACGAGGTTGCAACAGTCGCTCCCTCGATGTCGCCGTAAGATCGAGCCGGAGGTCTGTCCGCTGAGCGGCGATTTGCCGCGGCAGCTTAGTTTCCCCCGGCCTCTGCGCGCCATTCATGCAGGCGCGTGAGGACCAGCGCCTTCAGATCCCACGGCAATTTTCAATAGCTTATATCTTTTTTATGTCATAGTTATTCGAAAAATACTTTTACAAAGCTATGAATAAAATGAATGAAGATTAATTTTTTAAATAAAAATAAATCTTGCAAAATTACACTTTCACCCATTTACAGGTTTGATATTTGTTTAATCATTGCGAAAATGAGATTATTAATATGTTGAATCTTACCTGTACATTAGAGATATTAGAATAGCTACAAGAAGCTGTAAGTATTGCTCTCGTCAGCCTTTGTGGGTCTGGGTGGACGCTAAGCAACTCCTTCACCAGCGCTTCAGCTGCCCCAGAGGGACCGGAGCCAGAGACCGAACTTGGTAATGAACTACTGCCACCTGTACAACTGCTTCGAATGCGAAGACTAACTGTGGCTACAGGTGTAGGTGTTACAGAGCTATTTGAGTTTCCAGCACCAGTAGATCCACCTTCAGGTAAAGCCGGGTTGGGCATACCACTTGGCCTCATTTTGAATCTGTAAAATTATTTATATCTAATTAATAAGGCCCTTATATAAAATAAAGATTATAATAATATTGGCGATTGTCCCAAATCTATTTCACGAAACTGAAAACAAACCTGTTCATATCAAAATGAAAATGACTTGTGTATATTGAGCGTTGCGTTACTGATTTGTTAGATCAGTTATTACACAGGGAAAGGAAAATTCGTGTATACAAGATAGATTTTTTTGACGGGTCAACAAGGGCAGGTAGCTTAACCGTTATAGTTACAGGAAAACATTCTTAGAAGACTGTCCATAACTTAATGAGATATTCTTAACTGCATTCACAGATTCATAATACTGTAGGCACTTTTGCTTCTTGGTACAAAACAGAACAAAGAATATTTCAACTTGATTAATAGTTTTTTTAGTACAAAATGTGTAGGAAGTTTTTGTCGATTTCTGTGATTTCTAGTACTCATACCATAAATGGTCCCATAGAGTCTTAAGATCCCTACATGAAATAGGATCCATTGGTATAAAAAAAAACAACCTATTTCGTATTTATATTTTTTTCCGCTAACTGTGCATTTTTGCAAAATCTGTGAATACAGTTCAGAATATCTCAAAAGTTATGGATAGTCTGCTTAAAAGGTTTTCCTGTAACTAAAATGGTTAAAGTACCTGCCCCCAGTGACCCAGCTCAAAAATCCAACCTGTATAATAATTGAATAGTTTCCTGCAACATGAAAATCAATATAACAAGTTTCTATAAAATAATATATTTTGATACATTACTTTAACTACATTATCCAATACCTTATCTACTTTAAAGACTGTCAATATAATAATGTACATCTACTTTAAAGACTGTCAATATAATAATGTACATTAAAAATAAAATCATTTTGATATTCTAGCAAAAGAAATGTGAACATAAAAATAAAATGCTTACATTGTTTTCAGTCTTTGTATATTTATTTTTTATTATGAAGTATCAAAAATCTTTTTATATGAAAGTATTATGATTTTATTTTATTTACTTTACTTCTTAAAAATAATAATAGGGTCTTTTAATTGAGTAAAAAGGCAAAAAGATTTTTTTTAACTTTTACTTTGTAGAGGTTTTTTTTTTCTCCAGGGATACTTAAAATTTTTATTCAATTCTTTTTTATTTTCTCGCTCTACAATGCCATAGACAGACAGACAGACATGTCACACTTAAAACAACCTGTCGTTTTTGCATTGGGGGTTAAAAATTATGTAGGTTTTCATTACCTTAGTGGAGTTGTAGCACTTTTCTGGCCAGGAGGTGCTAGAAGGTGCCCAGCTCTAGCACACCAACCAACTGGGAATATATCTCTTGAGTCATATCTGCACCAGTAATCAAATGCACCTCTCCATCCATCAAATGTTACATGTATCTGATCATTTTTCACAGCACTAACAGTAGCACAACAAATTAACTGTGGATTTTTCTTATCTACTGCCTCCAATTTCTGACCAACAACAAACAAATTTGATTTAGGAGTTGGCGGTTCAGGTTGAAACACTTTAGTAGGAGCCATATCTGCACCATTTAAAGTTTTAAGTAAAAACATAGGCCAGCTACTGGCATTCATACGAAATCCCAGAGGTGGCTGCAACATACCATCATTTCTTTCACAATGACCAATAGGGTGAATGTCCCCTGCATCCACAAGACGCCAGAAATCATTTTTGTTGTCACTACCATCAAGCCTTAGCCTTAATCGAGGACCCAGGACACCAACAACAGTTGCAATACAAGTAGATGTTAAGTTTCGGGGATCCAGAGCCTCTAATTTCATTCCTACTTTGAAATCATTTACTGGAGGCATAGGTGCCTGTTTAAAACATTCTTGAGGTGCTGCAACACTATTTGTATCTTTTATGTATTCATTCCAATCGAAATCTTGGTAAATATCGTAAAAGGAACCTGTCGAATTATTGTTTGCATGATTTTCTGATCCATTAGCTCCATTTCCAGATTGTGGGGATATAGTACGCTTCTCGTTTTTCTTTTGATACTTATTCAAACAATATGTGGAACAAAAGTTTTTGCTACTGGAAGGTGCATTACCTCGAATAACATTATCACAGTGAAGACAGGCACCCTTACTATACGCCTGTCTAAATTCAGACAAACACGTTTCAGAACAGAACTCTTTTTTCCCATTCTCTGTTGGCAAAACATACTTCAATGGAGTTTTACTTTGAGCACACCAAGTACACGTACGCTTAGGTGGCCTTCCAGGTCCACGTATTTTGCCGGGAGCAGGCCCCGATGAGCCGACAGTGTTGTTTGACATCGTTCCCTACGCAGATTTAATACATTATAGTATTCGTACTTCAATGTACAGGATTAACGACTAACATTATACACAATCCAAACACAAAAATCTCATTAACTATTAATTAAAATCATATATTTTTGCACAAGTTTAATGTCAGTTGCGTATATATTTTTATGACGCGGATTGACGCGCTTCAAACGGCCATCTTGGTTTTTTTTTTCTTGAGTCAGAGTTATACGAGACAGAGTCAGTTCAGCATTGTTGAGGATTCTGCATGGAAAAATTAAGTACCGTCCTAATAGTACTTAGCATAAAAGTATGGCACCCGAAAGTTAGTCAGAAACTATAGACGTGTATTATTTATACATGCATACCATTAGACCTGTATTCCCCGAAGGGTTAGGCAAAGTACACTCACAGTTCGCCTGTATGTTTAGGTCCCATGTAATATCTGGCGAGCCTATTGCCATTACCCATTCCGGCACAAATCCTAACTCTGAGCTGCTAAGAATTTCATAGCAAAACCCAATAACACTTTGTTTGATCTGGAAATCAAACCCACGACCGGTAGCGTAGCAGTACAAGGCGTTGCTGACGAGTAAAGAACGCTCTCTTTTGGATCCAGGGACGGCAAACTTGGAGATGTACATTGCCCTCCATTCAACTGGACCCGAGGCGACATGTAGTATTTCACTCGCGACCCTCCCTGACGTCGTGCGGGGAGTCAAACACCTAAAGGTGGATCCACACATTGCGAGCATGCGCTCCGCACGGCGCACAACGCATGCCTCGGCTTGAGGCGTGCGTGTTGACAAATTATACCAACATATGCTCGGGTCGAGCCATCGCGTGCGAAGGAAATGCTCGAGGCAAGTAGGCGCGCAGACTTGGCAAGGCATGCGCTCCGCACGGCGCACAACGTTCATTTTGATTTGATTTTCATCATTTTTGCAGTCGACGCGTGCGTTGATATTGTACGCGGCGCACGCCTCGAACGTGCATGCGCGGCTACGTCCACACCTAACGTAATGCTCGCACTGAGGCACTTTGATCTTGAAGCATTTGCCGACATACGTTGGCTCGCCCTCGCGCGTGCGGAGCGCATGCCTCGCCACGAATATACAGGTCCACACTTGGCGAGGCATGCGTTGTGCGCCGTGCGGAGCGCATGCCTCGCAATGTGTGGATCCACCTTTACTCACCCACCTGACCTGACCAAGGCATTGTTCAGGCATTCGGGATTTTTAAAGCATGTGGAAAAGTTTTTTTATGAAATCAAACTTGTTTTATTTATGCCTTTGACTACACCACACAGCAAGCTTTGGCCTTTTTTGATTTTTCAGCTGGCAACATTGACTAGCAAAAGTATGTCTACTTAGTAGGGGTGAATTAAGGCCTACGCAGACCGGGGCGGCATGGCCAGGGATTTATTTTTTTACTAATGGACATTTTAACGTATAATATAGAAATACGATATAAATTGCTATGTTTTAAAATGATGCCGTGGCATCGAAAGGGATTTGTCGATGCCATGGCATTATTGTAAAGCATAGTAATTTATGGTCTTATTTTTAATGATACATTTAAATGTCCATTGGAAAAACATAAATCCCTTGCCATGCCATCCCGGTCTGCGTAGGCCTTAACACTTCTTAGTTGGGGTACAGTTAGTGCCATAGATTATATATTTTTAATGGGTTTGTGCACTATGCTATGATTCTCAGCTTCTATGATCTGTGTTATGGTGATATGACATATGGATACATTGTATGATTGTACGTAATAATATGCAAAGACTACTGGTATTGGTATTATGTTATCGCAATTATTAAAGAGAAACATGTCTCAAAATTCTCTTAATAGAATTATAAACAATGCTGAAATTGCTGAAAAGAGATTGGCTGAATTTAGAAGCAAAGTAAGTGCGTTCCGCCCTTCAGACCACCCGCAGACCGCTATTTGTTGAATATTATAACACGTGCGGGAAGGCAGTCCGGCACGGTATGGCACAAAGCCTTATTTTCAAATAAAAATCAAATACAACCTTCTACAACTTAAAATTCTTATTTTACCTTTACCTTTTATATATTTTTCTGTAAAATCCAACTGCTGGTGGTTCGACGTCATTTTATTTTAACGTTAGAACAACAATAATAATTTATTGTTTTACTTTTCAGTTAAGCGAAATTAAAAAAGGTAAAATTGAAGAAAAAATAAAACAACTTACAGAAGAAAATAAAGTTCTAGCTTCTAAAGTAGAAACTGCTAAGGCTGAATTAATCAGGTTGGAAACATCGAATGGTAAGAAACAATACCCTATACCAGGGAAGGCGTCGGTGCCATCGGTTGCCGCATGTGAAACAGGGGATATAACAGTTAATTCTGAAAAACAGCAAAATGTAAAAAAAGTGAAAGACCCTGCCAAGAAAATCAAGGAGAAACCTGAGTCTGCCAGTGAGACTGTAGTAGATGTTAGGAAGTTGGATTTCAGAATTGGAAAGATTGTCGATATAAACAAACATCCTGATGCTGATACATTGTATGTGGAAAAGATTGATTGTGGTGAAGACAAACCTCGAACCGTTGTGTCTGGTCTTGTAAATCATGTACCAATTGAAGAGATGCAAAACAGAATTGTCATGATACTCGCCAACTTGAAACCAGTAAAGGTAAAAAATTATTAAGTTTCTTTATATTTGTTTCGGCACAATTTACAAGCAAAATATGTAGAATATTTTTGTGTTATTTTCAGATGAGGGGAGTAACTTCAGAAGCTATGGTAATGTGTGCTTCGTCTCCTGAAAAAGTAGAAGTCCTCATACCACCTAGTGGTGCTGTTCCAGGTGATTTGGTAGAATGTGAAGGCTACCCACGAGAACCAGAGGCCATTCTTAACCCTAAGAAAAAAATATTTGAGGCTTGTGCTCCTGACCTTTCAACAAATAATGATAAAGTTGCCTGTTACAAAGGAAGCCCATTAATGATTCCTGGCAAGGGAGTTATAGTAGCACCAACCCTAAAAGGAGTTAATGTTAAATAATTATATTATTATTTTCATTGAAAATGGTTATATTATTGTTTTCCTTACTTCAGCACAGCCTATTAAAGGTTAATGCCTTTAAATGGTTGTTATTATCAGAATTAAGTTTTTTTTTTTATCAATTGATCAGTTGCTAGTTGTGTTCTGTCTTGGGTACCAAGACAGAACACAATCTTAGGGCCTTATCACACTAGCGGTTCGCGAGCGTATTTTGTATGAAGGCGATCACGCAGCGAATTCGCCGCGTCAGATATTTGTATAGAAAACACGCTCGCAATTCGCAAGTGTGATAAGGCCCTTAAAGCCCTCTGCCTCACCTAGGTTAGGACATTAATTATTAGCTAACTCAAATCATAGAATAAAGCAGAACAACAAAAAAAAGTTGCACTACTTCATGCATGGGCCACGGCAGTATGCTGAGCATAGACTACATTTTATATAGGGGGTTGCTTAGCATCAGCCGTTTCGCGCGGTAGTGGCGCATATTTCCGTGTAGGACTATTTTCTTATCACGCTATGACCCACGTGCGGAGCATTAACCAAACACGTAACTTATGGCGAGAAAAATAAGCCACGCGAACGATATCGCGGGCAGCTGTGCGATTCTCTAAAATGCAAGCTCGAAAACGAGTCCCACTTCGATAACGAACCAACTTGTCATTGGCTTAGTATTCGTTCGCCGTGGTGACGTCACCGCGGCGAACGAATATACACCAATGACAAGTTGGTTCGTTATCGAAGTGGGACTCGTTTTCGAGCTTGCATTTTAGAGAATCGCACAGCAGTTCGCTAGTCAAAGTCTTGTTTTTATCTTTTTATGTAAGCCGACAGAGATGCCAACTTGTTGAATATTAATTGTTCAACAAGTTTGCATCTAAGCTAATCTTCCATTCACTGAGGGATTTTTTTAGATCGCCGGTCGGTATAGGTACTCGCGTGGCATGTTCTCACTCCGGTTGTTTACGTTCACAAATTGTAATAATCGCTTCCCTTTCAGCTTCTAGCTAGATATTTTGCTAGGTCTGGCTCCGAGGTCGATTGCTCTGGCCGTAGTGTAGGTCTTGGTGGTGTTCGCTTCGTACAAAACATATTGTTACACGATAGCAGCTATCAACGAAGCGTACAATTGCAGTTAAGCGTAGGAGCTACGTCACACGGCGTAGTGAGACTGCTGACTGAGGAATGACGAGGCAGCGTTAGAGGAGGGTGCGTAGCGCGGTCGTTGATTTTGGTTCTCTAGAACTAACCTTGATGGTGCAGTGGCCGACAGCACATCTCTGCGGTGACGCCGAAGCGTCCAAAAATGGTTTATCCCTTTTTGGGACAGCCCACTGGGCGGGATCAATCCCCAAAATCACGATGGAGCAAGCAAGAAATGAAGTAATTCTACACTTTACGAGCCCAATCACAAAAATATATTATCTTCTAGAAAGCAACAACACGTCCACACTGTTTCACATTGACGAAACTGCTGGCGCAGTGGCCGAGCCATTGGTTGCCGCGCTGCGTGTCACGGGTTCGATCTTGCATGGAACAAATATTTGTACGACTTACAGATAGTTGTGCCGGGATCTGGCTTTTTGTGTATGTGAATTTATATTAAAGCACGCACGTTGCAGGTCAAATTACTAATACGGGGGCAACGTTGTTTAAAATTGACTGCTTTGAAAAATAAATTTGCAGCAACTCACAAACCGTGCCGGCCAATCAGGGCGTCTCGCGATCGCATGCCGCCACGGTGTGCAGAGTGAGAGCACCACTATTTTTGTCTCATTTACTCGTATGGCCGTTATACTGATGATATGATATTATATGATATATACTGACACGTGGCGTAAACGCGTGTGCGTGCCACGCCAGTCCGCTGCACACACGCTTACTGCGCACGCACACCCATGTGACCCATGCGCAAATCCGTCGAGCGAAACATCAAACAGACTCAAAGTGGTTTCCTTCCTTGAGAACCTCTCCCATACTTTACTTTTTACCTGTTTTATTTTCATAAATTTTAATTACTTTTTGATCATCGCTTGTATGTCTTAAGTAAGATTCCTTTCTGTTTGCAGAATTAAGCGCGTAAATTGGCCCGACGATAGAATGGTTTAAAGCATTTAGGTACATAAAGTAAGACTTCAATAAAAACATTAAATCATTGGTTTATTTTATAACCTACTAATATTATATGATTATAAACACAAATGAAACTACATTATAAGCAATATCAACAATATTTATACGTATCAATAATCTATTTATTCATATTAGAGATGCCGCAAATACTCGCTATTATTCGAAATGTTTTTGTTATTCGTCGAATACCGAATAATAGCTAGACAGCTATTATTAAGCATACCTCTTCGACATTCGGCGAATAGTTGTCAAAAAAAATACTAAATTAACAAAACAATATAGGCTTAAAAATATTCAACATTTATTTTGTCTTAAAAAACCAAACCACTGTTATTGTTAATGGTTGTTATTATCAGAATTAAGTTTTTTTTTTATCAATTGATCAGTTGCTAGCTGTTGAGTTCTGTCTTGGGTACCAAGACAGAACACAATCTTAGGGCCTTATCACACTAGCGGTTCGCGTTCATTAATATAAAAAAAATGCCATAAATATTTTTTAAAGTTCAAAATATTCAAAATTGTAGTAAAAAAGAAACTAGTTTTTCAGCACGATTCGGATCAAGTCGGTTGCACTTTTTTTATAAATCAAACCCGCCTCAGAAAGTTTTTCTGAAAAAAAAAAACAGAGCTTGCTGGTGTGATTAAGTATTGTTTAGCAAGCCTACTTAGAACGGGGGGAAAAAAACAGTAAAATATGAGACTGATTTCTAGAACTTACTTGTTTTCTTACTTGTTTTGTTTTTTTTTGATACTGTAGTATCAAATAAGTTATTGGTAAGGCGTTACACGCGTGACATTATTATTTGATAGCAAATAAATATTTTTTCTTTCTATATTCCTTTTTCTTTGTCAAATAATAATGTCGAGTATTCGCCATAGGAAAAGAGCAATCAGTATTCGACTATTCCCTATAACAATTATTTATTCGCGGCATCTCTAATTTCTATGCAACAATTTTGATGCCATTATCCTACACTTAATGATAGAAATATTATTTTAGATAGAAAAATAGATGTGACATAACATTAACATCCAAGACCACAAAAACTTCACTCATTTGTCTTTACGCTAATGGGGCGAATGAAAAATTGTATTTCTCTAAATTTACTATTCAATTCCTTGATTTGTGGTCTTGTTAGGATATTCTGTTTAGGTAACAAAAAATAATTGCTGTCACTTCTAAAATTTAACATGTGTAAGTATATTCTTGTACTTATGCTACATTTTGAAGTGTCCTTGAAAAACTACCTACCTACATCAACATACCTATTATTATTAAGAGCCATTAAGAAAATATTTCTTTATAACAATAATTAACAAATGTGCAGGCAAGCTCGGTCCAAAGTGAACATACATCAATTTATTTAACCTATTACAGTTTCATTAAAAAATAATATATCTATGGTTTAACATTAGCAGTATTAAGTACCGTAGGTAGGTACCTACTTATTTTATTTGTTACGTTCAAAGGGATTTATCGGTTAGTATGAAATACCTACTATAAAAAAATACTGGTAAATGGTAATACCACCGCAGTACGTTAAAGTGATAATGTTTAAAAAAATAAAAGGTCAATATTCATTAATCGATCAAACTATAATTAGTGCATGGGTAATGTGTTACTAACTCAGTTTAAGTGGCAATGGCTAAATACATGGAATTGAGATATGTTATAATCTAACAATATGCTGGGGTATTTTCGCAAAGTAACTACCGTCTCTTATTGAATTTAAAATAAACACAAAATACGTCTCTATACACCGACTCAGAATAATTATGTGCAATCCAGGTAGGACTAGTACGCAAATGCAAATACATATAAAAAATATTCTACTCCAATAATTATCTCCTATACTTACGGATTTAGCCAATGACACTTATACTTTAATAACTTATTTATTAATTAGCACAGATATCGTTGTGATTGACGCTAAGTTATTTAGGGTTTTTCATCCATGCAACTTGACTATTCTTCTTTATCACCTTATCCGCTCATGAGTTATTAATAATTTTAACTTACACTTGGTGAATGTAATAACAAATCTTAAGACACTCATCAGCAAATTTTCGTGGCCGCCATTTTGCATTTAGAATTAGACCTCTTTTTCGGCATCAGTGCCTTCGAACTCGATGGAAATCACACTTATTACGGCATTATTTAAAACCATTCTAAATTAAAAGGCGATAACTTTAGAAGTTGCTGAAATAAATAGCTGTGACAAACAGGCAGACAGATGAAGTCGCACCATAATGGTTCCTTTTTACCTTTTTGGTGTGGAACCCTAAAAATACAGTATGTAGTTAAAAATATTATGCAATACATTCATATTTTTCAACACCAAACTGAATGCGGTTATTATGACTATATAAAACAACTTCAAGTGATACATAGAATTAATGTTTGCGATAGAACTCTAGGGTTATAATAGAGCGATGTGATAAAAGGAACCATGAGATTAAATTAAAGGAATATAGAATCTGCACTATTATACTTTCCGTTAATATCGCGCTGAGCGACAGTGCTGCTGATAAGGATCAAATACAGCAAGCAAATGCAGATATGAGGAACTGTGGAATGGGATGCAAAAAAACATTATATTTTCTTACAAATCGGAAACAAGATTTTTGATAAAAACAAACTAAGTTTTACTTTAATTGTCCAGAAATGAATAAGAATCAACATATGTCTAGTTTCTCATGGTCCCTGTACTTTGAAATGCATAAATAAAACACAATATCACCCTTGTTATCCCCAGAACTTGAACACTCAGCGTCCTGTTGAAATATTCATCATTTACAATTCATAATATGTAATATTACTTATACGATTGTATACCGCACCCATTTACATGCACATTTTGCTTTTTCAGATATGTTTGATGTCAGAATGTAATAAATTCTTAAAATCTTAATTTATATATACCTATTAAAATTCATATTTTATTTAATATCAATTCCTTCAGATGATAAAACTCTGTAGCCAAAATAATAACATTTAAATTTGGTAAAACATGACGTGGACTGCAAACACTCAAGCGATCATAATATTTACCGTCCCCACAATTATATTAAACGTTAAAATTAGGAAATCTCTCGTTAAAGCTAAATATGATTTTGTTAAATACGAAAACCAAGTTTTGCTATGTACTTAATATTATGCTAATTACATTTTTAAATATAATAAATCTACACATCCTAAGTTTTTGCACGATTTAAATCTTGTTAGAATACAACGTTCGTTATGTTAAGAATAAACCTTCTAATCTTTGGTAGAAAACCAATCACCATAATATATTTTTTTTCATATTTTACATATAAACTATTTATAGTTTGTTGTAAAAAAAATATAATATGTATAAAAATATACATGAATATAGACGACAGTTACTTAATAGTGAAAACAGCACAGATTTGTATTAGTTACGTATTTGTATGCAAAGAAGGTATTTATTTTACTTGGTTCAAGTGACTTAGAAATTGACAAAATTTTCCAAGAATCTTATAGGGAACGAAACCATAAGTAAATATAACAGAGATGGTGTAACGACCGGTACACCGTGACACCAGTGGTGCCATGACGTTATCAAAGTAGATGTGGAGACCGCGTCGGCGGCGCGTTCGTGTTCCACGCGCGCCTCAAAGAGATGTCAGCAAAAAATTCGCAGGGGCCTGATGCCTGCCGGTGCTGCGGGTTATTCGAAAGAGATACCACGTCCCCGGAACGCCAAGGACACAAGAAGGAACATGGATGGGCCGAGGCCCATTTATGTTCCTTCTTTCACTCCACTGAACGAGTTCAATGTAGCTGCACACGTCTTGGGCATTTGACATTCACATTTTCAGGTATTTTTATCCTAATAATTCCGATCTACGAGATGAAGCATTGCGGGTTATCTTGTAAAGATTACTTAAAAACGTTACTTCTGAACGTTTTGATACTGGAAATAGCAATTCATTCCACCTGTAACTATAATTTGTATGCGTAGTTTATTAGAAGAGTGTCACGCATCCGTAGTTTAGAAATTCCGTTTATGCCATCTCCTATGTTACATTTACTTTATAAAAAAAAAAAAACAAAAAAAAGCCTGGGGTTTAGGCAAATCTTATAATAATATATTAGTTTAATTAAATAGTTTGGCATAGGGACTTGCTCGATTTAAAGCATAATACTGAAAAGATTTTGAATGCAACACTGAAAGTTAGCCAGTTTTGTAAGCAGTAAGTCCACTTCTTGATTTTATTTTCAAGAACAAAATGAAGGAACAATGAATTGTTTTGTAATTCATGTTGTTATTCCATAAATTTAAAAATAAATTATGTCGTATACAGGTCACATTTTAAAATATTTGTTTTGATTAAGGTAAAATCCATAAATAGGAATTAAAGCACAGGGAATGGCACAGTTAGATTTGGGCGATAACATAATAGTTTTAAAAGGTTTCTAACCTAATTCATTATACTAAGGTAAGTATAAAGACATCTAATACAAATAACAAAAATATATGAATAATATTTTACTTAATCTACATCATAAAATAATACTAAGTGACGTTTTACATAAAAATAACTTAAATAACTATATGGAGGGTAGTTAAAAAATGAATTATGCTTTTATGAACAATTTAGGCTATTGATAAGCAAAACACTGTTTTTAGTAAAATTACTGGATTTGTTCCACACAATATGTCGATATGGGTAAAGTTAAATAAATGCCAAACGCACATATATGTAAGATGGCGATGTGTACAGGCATGGTTCAGCTAGCTTATGCTCCCGACTTTGTCCGCTTCAATGTCTGTTATCATGAACTCAGCCGAAGTCGCGGATTCAAAATTAGCTTAAATCGTTATCTAGATATCAAGCTACCACTTTGCAAAACTATCGCATTTATAAAATTAGGGTGGATGAGATTAGTATGAAATGATACATGTTTTCTTATACAAATACTAGATAAAATTTGATTGTGTTCAGTTTTGATTTATACATAATGCTGTCTATCTTAAACGTGTCGAAAAGATTTGCAAGAAAATAAAGATACAAGAAATATAATGTTTCTTTTACGTATATGTGATGGCAAACATTTGGAAAAAGTTCGTGGTATCGCTGTCTTTTTAACATTTTTTAAAGTTGGTCACTTACTGTTAACTTCTAAGCTTAAATCGAATGACATGTCTTATAAAAATATAAACAATTTTTCCAATACAAGAACAACATCAAAATAAAAGAAATTTAGGACAACTAATGACTATGAGTATCTAAAAAGAAATCATTATTATGAGGCAATACTTCCACAGATTAATACTTTACAAAAAAAAACGATATTGCTAGTAAGCTTAATAAGGTACGCCAGGGAAGTAATAATATATAAATATTTATTGCACTTGCAGGCATAAGTATGATAACATAATGGCACAGATAAGCATTCAAAGTATGGAGTAGGTACTGTACAGGTGGGTAAGCAAGTTCTTCCTTAAATATCCCGTCATAAGGTCAATATTACGTCAATGTCATATTGTTGCCAATGGCTATACCTGCCTTCTACAATAAACAAATCGCAGGAAGACATTTTTCACTACAGTAAAGCTATTTCTCTGCAGTTTTTTTTATTGAAATGTAAGTAGCTAACTGAAACGTTCCATCTTAGATTAATAATTCATCGTCATGGCGAATACCAGGTATATAAAGCCGGTGAACTTGTAAAATACGGTAACAAAAACGAACCCGAGTGATCTCGAGTCTCCATAATAAAATGACAAAATAGATAAAGTAAAGCATTTAGTTTTTTCAAGTAAAGAGACGTGAGCGAAGATTTTTATCGTGTAAAAGAATAAACGCAAATATTAAAAGTCCTGAATCGACATTCAAGTTCGACTTCAGTAAGTGTAAATTTATGGCGAAAAAAAAAATTAAAAGCACAGAACGCTGTTAAACCGTCATATTTATTACTCAGAAAATAGTTAAATGAGAAGGTTCAAAAACCAACCCTTAATAAAACAAAAAGTCCCATTATCGTTAAGAAGCTGGCATAACTATTGTTCACGAACGCAAGACGTATCGTAAATACTTAGTTGTCGCATTTCAAGAGTAATTGTTTGTATGTAGGGCGGCACCTAGTCGAGTCACGGCGCCCAATTAATAATCTAAGCGTTTTACGTTTCTCACAAAATATATAGGTAATGCTTAATTGTTCAACACGCTTAGTAGAATAATATCGTGTCGTAAAGAGCAACAAAGAATATGTTTTCCACAACAACTACAAGCAAAGAACGAAAGCTGTAGAACGTCGTTATGAACTGAGATCTGAGTCGCTAGAATTACGTCATTTTAACATTGCTGAAATTTTAAGAATATGTACCTAGTTTGATTTTGAATATACAGTTAAGAAGGTATGCCTACAAGCTAGCTACAATCCTGGGCCATTTTTCAGGTACCAGCCACGAAAGGTACCGTACTTACATACTGTTAACTGTAACGGCTGGGTATTAGAAACTAAACACACATTATTGCAAAACACATCGTAAGCCAGCCACTCTAGCCAGACGCTCACGGAAAATGTTTAGCTATGACGAATATTGAATTAATTTTAACTATATTCTGTCAAATCGAAAGAGAATCGGCCTTACTGTCGTACCCGATGCCTAAGAAATGGCTCAGTATTTAACCCTGCAGTGGTCGCGCGGACTACATATGTAATCCGTGGTTTTTTAAACTGACATTTCTTTTTACGTACTTTTTTTTTCATAGCTGATTTAAACAAGACCATTGAAAATTTATTTTGGTATTTTGTTTTAATTTTATTTAGGAAGAGTTAATTTGTCATATTTTAATAAGAAAAAAATAATACGATTGAATTTCATTTAAAAAACGACAAAAGAAATTGGACTACATATGTAGCCGCGCGACCACTCGCGTGACTTTTTAAGACGCGACCACTGCAGGGTTAAACTAACAAGTACGCAGCTATACTAAAATGACGTTTGTCTAACGACTCGGAGATCTTGGATCATAACTAAATTAATTTTTACCTTGATTATATAATGCATAAAAAATCCTATGCAACAGAAGCAGTCACAAAAACTGAGTTGTCAAACAAAAAAACAATGTAAGCAGAAAGTTTAAGTAATTATATTACTTTAGTTAGTTTCGATTCAACATAATTTGGTTTTTCAAACCGTTATTATGGAATGAGACCCATTCTCACGACATTGTGGACTGAAAACAACATTAACTTCATTGCGAGCATCCATTTTGGGTGATTATGTTATGAAACATGCACTTACATTATCAACTATAATGTACCCATTGAAGATTTCCATTGTGAAGCATTTGCCTGAAGATACTTTAAAGTTGTGTCGGTGGAAAACGTCGCTGAGGTTTACTACGGCGCTGTGCAAGAGTTGATTGAGACACTGGACCCAAGACTTGCGGTGTCAGCGGTGAAGCTGTCATTGCCTAGGAAGGAAACACAAAGTATGTGAAATAAGCCACCAATCTATCGTTATGGTGCGGTTACACGGCCCGTGATATCGCGAGCCACGCCAGGCTAGGCGCGCGTTTTAGCGTGGCACGCGCCGTGTGAACAGCTACGTCCGGCGCGGATCGGCTCGCCTGGGATGATCCATCGCTTGTCGGTTTTTGACACAGATCAAAGGCGCGCCCGGCCGGCACGGTTCGGTTTATGCTAATTCGCGCCGTGTAAACGAGTAGGGTCGCGTCCAGAATAACACGCGGTTAGTTTTTTTTTAATTACTTGACATTGTTGCTGTGCCCTAACAGGGCCCATAATTGTCCTTTAGCTCTAAGCTTTTTGTAACATCTTTTATGCACATTATGGTATACAAAATAAATGAATATAATTCAAATATGTATGTGTAATTTATTGATTGTTAATTATTTAATGGACGTGTGTTTTGTATGATTTTAGTTTTAAATAAGAAAAAAATAAAAAAAATTATATATAAAAAAATATTATATTAAGTATATATTAAATTATATATTATTATTCTCATTTATTCAATTAAAATACATACAAATTACATTTTTAAATATTAGTACAAATTATTATTATTATTATTGTTTTTTTTTTTATTTTTTTTATTATATTTTTTTTTATTATTTATTTTGTTGTTTTTTTTTTTTTTTTATTATTGTTTTATTTTTATTTTATTATGTATTTTTTTTATTATTTTTTTATTGTTATTTTTATTTATTTTTGAATTTAGTTTTAAGTTTATGTTATTTGCGTCACATTCTCATGCGAATAAATGGTTTTTCTTTCTTTCTTTCTTCTTTCTAAATGTACCTATAAGTAATATGAACTATGTCTGAAATAAATGAATTATTATTATTCATTAAGTCCACCCGCACCTACACGAACGGCGCGGCTCGCGTTTTAACGGGTTGTGTAACCGCACGTTAAGAGTGGTCAGTGTCAAAGTATGTTACTAGCACTTTGCCCGCGACTTCATCCGCGTGTATTTCGTACTTTCCTCAAAAAAAAAAACATACAAACAAAATCCCTCCTTTTCACCCCCTTAAAGGTTGAATTTCCAAAGACCTCTTCTTAGTGCTCCCCTACATTATAAAAGGAAGCCGTGTGCAAAATTTCATATTTCTAACCCCAGTAGTTTCGGCTTTGCGGTGATATGTCAGTCAGTAAGTCAATTTGACAATGAACAACTTTTACTATGGCTCCAAACCTAAAACCGCGACAAAAAAAAACAGCCGTTCCCTACGTTTATGTTCGCATAACTCGTCAAAATGTATGGAGCAGCCGATTTTTTTTCCGCTATTTGATATACCTGGAAGGTGAGGTCGACGGCGCGGCGCAGGTCGGCGGCGGGCGGGTGGTGTTCGGGCGCGGGCGGCGCGGGCGGGTGCGGCGGCGGCGGCGCGCTCAGCCAGGGCTCGCGTGTGAGAGTGGTCAGTGTCACAGTATGTTACCTGGAAGGTGAGGTCGACGGCGCGGCGCAGGTCGGCGGCGGGCGGGTGGTGTTCGGGCGCGGGCGGCGCGGGCGGGTGCGGCGGCGGCGGCGCGCTCAGCCAGGGCTCGCGCACCAGCTCGGCGGCGCGCGGCCGGAGCGCGGGCTCCAGCTGCAGCATGCGCCGCACGCAGCCGCGCGCGCCCGACGACACGTGGCGCCACACGCCCGTCGATAGCTCCACCTGACACATACTATTGTATTAAGAGCAATTCTAACGTTACAACGGACTATGTGAATTAAGTTTTTAAATACAGTGTGAGTCTTTATAATGTGCACATATTGAAATGAGGGAATCCATGCTTAATTTTATTCAAATATTCAAATATTTTTATTTGTTTATCGACGGAATGAAATCGCATTTAAATATCACATTGGTTAGACAGACAATTGATAAATTACCTTTCCTGATTCGATTCTCGCTAAAATCGCTTCCGGGGTATCATCTCCAGTTGAAGCGAATGGCGTTCTACCAGACAGCATTATATAAGCTAGCACACCTGTAAATAAAAGATGAGAGTTTTCTAACATAATGCAATTGTTCACTTCTCGTGTTATATTAATAACCGACTTTAAAATAGAGGAGGTTGAGGTCCTTCAGAAAGGTTGGGTGCGTGCAATCTGGACGAGGCCAAAGGAGTATGTAAGGATCGTAGTACGTGGCGTTCTGCGGTGTCTGTCTACCCCAATGGGAAAAAGGCGTGGGTGTGTATGTATGTATGTATGTATGAGAATGTGTGTATGTATGAGAATCTACGTTCGTTCGTATGTTTGTTTTAGTTGAAAAATTAAATGACCACCTCTTACGTAGACATTCGTGCTCATTCTACGGCATTCTGAATTGTTTCTTGCCAAACATCTAGGTCGAAATTGCTGATTTCTCTTCAATATTTGCTTTCAGTTGTTCAAATTATATCAATAAAAAAAAGCACAAATAATTAAGAAATTCATACCTAAGCTCCATATGTCACAAGCAGCATCGTATCCAGCGCGTTTTAAAACTTCGGGAGCGACAAAGTTAGCAGTATAACATGGCGTCATCAGTAAGCCGTTTTCAGCGCGCAACTGTTTCGCCAAACCAAAGTCGACTAGACGAATGTCCTCAGGCCTCTTCTCTGCCGTTGCAAATAGTATGTTCGAAGGTTTTATATCTCTGGAAAATATATTAATGGTTGTATCGATTATGTGCAGTGGACCGCACGTCTGTGCTTTGTGACATTCCTAAATATTTTTTAAGTTCATAGCATTTAGAAATAGGACTTTAGAATGAAATTATGGAATAATCTCTATTTCTTATCGCATCTCCATGTGTTCAAAATCTTTAAAACCGTCCTGTAAAAAATAACTGAATTTTAAGACGCCTAAATTATCACTAACACTTTATCTCTGAGCGATAAAATAACCGCAGGTACTACTTAACTAAATTGTTTTATTATTACCTATGCACGACGGTGTGTCTGTGTAGATAATGAATGGCGTGCAGGACATTCCTCAGTATGGGCGCAGCCTCGTGCTCGGGCAGGTACCGGCGCTGCGTGATGTGCTCCAGCAACTCGCCGCCGCGACAGAGCTCCGTCACGGCGAGGATACGGCCTCCCTCTTCGTACACGCCGCGCAGAGTTATTATGTGCGGGTGTTGACTGTATCTGTTTGGACATAACACACACCGTGTTATGACATAACCTTTTTTTCAGCAAAAGTATCTACCTTCCTACCGGATTTAAAACAACGCCTATTAATGCATGTACGTAGCCAAGTATTTTTTACTACAAAAGGGTCTTTTTCCTTTTGAATTGTCGGAGTCGGTTAGTTAGTCAGAAAATTGAAGCTAGTTGCTTATCAAAATGTAAATAGGTCTCTATAGAAAAAAACGAGCAAGAAACTCCATGGAGACTCTTTTCAATTAGGTTTTTACAAAATGTTGGTAACAGTAATGATTTTTCCTATCCAGCTTCCGTCAGTAAACTATTCATTCTATCTTTACCACTTTTTTCACTTTTGCGGATTTTGGGTGATCTGAACTGTACAAACTAATAATTTTGGTGTTCAATCATACAATTGAAATATCAAGTATTTGCCACATTCTATGTAAAAAATAAAAACAAATGCACATAATATAATGCCTTCTCATTGATTACTATGTCTGCACATTGCACTCAAATTGAATAGTAAGGTTTCAGGCTTGTAATGTACTAGGTCGCGAGTCTTTGTGTATTGAATTTTCACAAAACATCAAGTTTTCCTTGGTCTACTTCTCGAGTCACAAGATATTAGGTTTGTGAATTTGAAAAGAAAACACGTACCTATACTTATAGCTAAAGTAGTTAGTACCTTATTTGAAGTGACTTACAAAACTAATAAAAGAATTCGTTTTAAATCGCTTTCTCCGTAGAGCTATTTGTCTTGTAGATAATAGGGAGTATGCATGTTTTTTTTTTATTGAAAAGATCAATCCTCATTTATGTAAGAAACAGATGAGTAAAAGATTTTTAACAGTTTAGTTTCGAATAACTATAAAATTCTAAAAAATATAAGCCATCGAAGATTTGTGTCTATCTCTTTCTAGCAAAACGAAATTTAACACCGAGTTTATATGGCCGTCGTAACCAATGTTGTTATTGGTCATATCGGATTTCGCTGTCTAATCGGTGCGTAATTAATAGTTTTAAATGCTTATATCAGCTGTATTTCTGGGTCAATTTTAATTTAAATTTCGCTACATCTCTACTACGGTATTTTCAAGATTTGTTAACAAAAGCGAATAAAAAAGTTCATGTATATTCCCTATTACCAATAAGCTAAATTGTACCCAATTACGAAACAGTTAAAAAAATAAATTTCAATCTTTAATTGATTTAAGATTAATTATATTATTGTGACCTACTTACAGGAGATCAAGAAATGCATACTGCATATTAATTACTTTGATTTGGTAATTTTATAACATACCTCAAAAGTATTTCAACTTCTTCACGAGGATCATACTGCAATTTGTCCATTATTTTAACAGCATACTGCACCCTTGAGGTTTTGTGTTCACAGAGGCGGACGACTGAAAACGATCCAGTGCCTAGTTCTCCCATTAGCCTGAAATGATTATTACATTTTAATAAATATTGAAACCTTTATTTTGCCGCCTCATAAGTTACATGCAACTGTCAAGAGTGAAGGCTTGGGTTTGATTGACAAATTGGTAACTATGTTTATAGATTTTTCCAGCATTTATTTTTCAGTAGCAGCCAGGCCGGTCAGCATTTAACCCTTTAACCATTCGAGATTCATAGAACCTGTACAAAGAAATACTTTCTCCTTTCCTACCTGTATTCATCAAAGAAATTGTTCGTATTGACAAATCCAGCCCAAAATTCTTCGGTGGACGTCTTATTATTTGTTGCCACATGGTTCTGGTTTTGGTTTGTAACAGTTTTGTTACTATCTTCGTTAAGTAAACAGGGTGCCACAAAACTGAATCCGCTGAAATAATAACATTAACCATTTGTTACTCGTGTGCGAACGTTAAATGAGTGTCAAGTGTGACAAATGAGTTTATCTTATCGTTAGATAATCCCATATGATTTAATAGTGTACCTACTAACTTTGTAATTGCCGATTATAAATAAACGAATAAAATTTTACTGTATTTTTTTTACACACCGCAATATTATCACCTAAAGAGAATTCACGCCCACAACTTAGTTTAGTGAACATCCATAAAATCTAACCTTATGATACTTATAGGATCAGTGAGAACTTCCCCTTTGACCCTATAAGTACAAGATAAGATTATATGCAAGGCTAAATGCTCAAGCGTATTGCTCTACGCCTAATATAATCTTTGTAATATACCTAAATCTTGTTATACAAGCAAGGCTTTTACAATAGGTAAAAAAGATAGAAGTATATTCAAAGAAATTAAATTGCACCTGCATTGCAAATTGTACTCGATCTTCAAACAAATAAGTAGGTACACTACCGGTCAAAAGTCTTTGCCCACCCGTTAAGCCATTCATTATGTTTTAACATATGACCATTTTCCGAATTTTCATCACAAAATTGTCAAGCTCAGTTCAAAACGATCTTATACGGAACAAAAATTTAAATATGTGTTTTGCGTTTACGCTATACACGAGCATATTTATATTTTGTGGGTGGTTGTGAAAAATTAATACTTTTAAGTACCCGATTTTTTTTTCATTTCTGTGAGAGTTAAATATTTCTTTCGTGTTTATTATTGTAGTTTAGTCCCAATCAACAATGTTAGTCGAAAGAACGTACAGTGTAGTGGTAAAAACTTTATTATTGTGAAGTTCATATTCGAATTATTTTCATTCTCGCTAATTCAGACCCATAAATTCAAAAATGGGTAAAAATAAGAAACTACCGATTGAAACTCGTGCATTTATCATTAGTCTTCATAATCAAGGCAAAAGTAACCGTGCCATTGCCTCTGAATTGAAAATATCTCGTCGAACCGTAGACTATAACGTGAATAAATACGCATCCACCAAGAGTCTCCTCGATAGAAAACGTTCAGGACGGCCTCGAAAAACTACAATTGCTGAAGATAAACGTATTGTATTGATCAGCAAACGAGATCGACGACTCACAGGCCCAGAGATCGCAGCTCAAATCAATTTGTCTAGGGACTTGCCTGTGAGTACTTCTACTGTGAAAAGAAGATTGAGAGAAGCTGGCCTTTTCGGGAGGGTGGCAGTGAAGAAACCGCTTTTAAGACGTCAGAATAAAATCAAGAGGTTGCAATGGGCCCAAGAACATAAAAATTGGACGCATGAAGATTGGGAGAGAGTTTTATTTAGCGATGAGTCAAAGTTTGAGGTTTTTGGGTGTAAAAGAAGAGTGTTTGTGCGCAGGTCAAGACAAGAACGGATGTTAGATTCATGTGTAATTCCTACTGTGAAACACGGTGGAGGCTCAGTGATGGTTTGGGGATGTTTTGGAGGACGGGCAACTGGAGACCTTGTAAAAATTGAAGGGATTCTCAAGAAAGAAGGCTATAAAAAAATACTTAAGGAAAATGTAGTACGTTCTGGCCAGCGCCTGATCGGCAGAAAATTTATCTTCCAACATGATAACGATCCTAAACATTCATCAAAGCTTTGCAAGGAGTATTTAGAACAATTGGAAAGGAAGAATGTGCTTAAAGTCATGGTTTGGCCGTCACAGTCACCCGACCTCAATCCGATAGAGTTGTTGTGGGATAAACTGGACAGAGAAGTCAGAAAGCAGTGTCCTACTTCTACTACACACCTTTGGGAAGTTCTGCGAAACGAGTGGAATAAAATAAATGATGATTATTTATCGAAATTATTACAGAGAATGCCAAAATTGTGTGCCGCAGTAATCAAAGCAAAGGGAGGTTATATTGACGAATCAAAAATTTAAATATAAAACACTTATAAATTGTACTTTTATCATTACTGTATTCTTATCTATTCAAGTTCTTTTAAATATAAGTATCAAAATCAATCGTATTATTTTTATTTGTTCTATAACCCGAAATCTATAGGGTGGGCAAAGACTTTTGACCGGTAGTGTATACTTATACTTTATGATTAATGTGGGTTATACAATATCGTTAAAAGAATGTACAGAAAATTAATATTCGCCGTTCTTTACACTAACATCATATAAGTCATGAGCTTGCTATATTTCAAAGATAGGATGACATTTATGTGATGTTGTTTTCATTGTAATATTCCCATACTATAGTCTACTACGGCTTCTAAACAAGTATACAAAAATTCATGCGAGTGTGCTTGTAAGTAAGTATATAATTGTGTACATGCAGGATATTTTTTTTGGACGATAAATTTGGAAAAAAAATATTTCAGGGCGATAGTACCCGTGAAATTGAACAACTTTCTCCAAGGACCACGAGTCGCCTCAATTTTGGGGCATTTGCCCGGCTTGCCCTCCTTCAGATCGGGCCCTAGCTACCGTTTATATTTAGTGACTACGCCTTTCCCGGTGTAATGTGAATTCATGTTATTTAAGTAATATCTTACCGGAATAGTTCGTGTGCATTTGCCGAAGCGGGTACACCCGGCGAATCTCGAGGCGTGCGACACGTAAACTCTGAGTCAAAGTAAAACGCGTCATCAGCCCGAGAGACGGCTGGGCGAAATGGAGGCACCACCTGCCGAAAATATCTCAAATGGCATTATTTAAACCAAGTTAACTATTAAGACGATGTAACGAAGGGCATTCAATTTATGAGAGGGAGCGATCTTGAGACATTCTGTCCAAACTTAGATTAAAGGTCTCAAAATATAATATTAGTAGCTATCTAAGTATCTATCATATCTATGCATAGATACACAGTGTGTTTTAAACCGTTTAAATAGTACCTATGCTATGCAAGGCCCGAAATGAAAATTTCGACCGCACGGAAAATCAATTTAAACACACTAATAGCTACGCACCTACTTCATTTTACTGGTATTGAAATTTAAGAATAATCGTCAATGAATGATAGAGGTGAACCAGCATTATTTAGCTCAAACATTTTGAAGCGTGTCTCGTGTCTAAATAAGAGAACAGGATGAAAAAATGCACACCTCTTTTTTACAAAGTGCATCCCATTCTATATTTGCAAAAAACTCATGATTCTTAATGTCTTCAATACCACTGGCTCCAGCTCCCAATCTATATAAAAACAAAAAGAAATCTGTTATTTTAAGGTCAAGTAATGATCATAAAGTTAGTTCTCAAATTTGTTTAACTCACCGGTTTTGTGGGTTTCTTTTGAATAAAGCTCTCAATAGAGATTGTGCTTCTTCACTAAGATTTGAGGGCATCCCCAGTTTTGCTTTTAATATTTGTGTCATAGTTTCATGTCGAGTTGAACCATGAAAAGGTAGATTTCCTGTCAGCATTTCAAACTGAAAAAGAAAACTTGATTAGTTTTGTTAGAAGATTTCAATTCTAGCTAACTGGCTTATTGTTGGTTGTAAGCATCATACCATAAGAACACCAAAAGACCACCAATCTGCGGCAAATGTATGTCCTCTTCTGTTAACCACTTCTGGTGCCATGTATTCCACTGTACCACAAAAGCTATAAGCTTTATCACTAGTTGGAGGGAGTTTTGATAAGCCGAAGTCTGTGAGCGCTATGTGGCCATCAGCATCCAACAAAATGTTTTCTGGTTTGAGATCCCTGTATATTATTCCCAATTTGTGTACATGTTCTAAAGCTAATGCTAGTTCAGCTAGGTAAAATTTTACATCCTCCTCAGTAAACATTACCTAGAAATAAATAAAATGTGTAATGAACTAAATAAATACATCTATTACTTGCGTAGTGCGAATTGAACTTGACTTGATTTGAACATGTTAATTTTAAAATACATATTATGGGTCTCATTTGAAAATTAAGGATGCGTTTACAAAATAGACAACACAACTACATTGACACTTTTCAAACACATACACATATGCAAGGTTTGTTTACATTTTCATCGCATATAAATGGTATTGGAACAGTGTGTATGACATTAATAAAATTCTACCAATAGATAGTAAAACTTACCTCTTTACTGAGTCGAGAAAACAAATCCCCACCACGCAGGAAGTCTAGTATTAAATATAATTTACCAGCAGTTTGAAATGCATAGTGTAACTTAACAATAAATGGATGGCCCATTTCAACTAGAATATTTCTCTCCATTTTTGTGCGTTCTCTATCTCTTACTTTTAAAGTAGCTTTTTTAAGTACCTAAAAAAAATATTTGGTCTTTATTATAATTTGTATTTAATTGGCAGACATCATTAAATTATTTATGTATGTTTACTATAATATGCTTTATAAAAATATAATAAAGAATATCACCTTCATGGCATATAAAGTGCCTGCATCAGCACCAGTAACTTTCCGTACTAAAAACACTTTTCCAAAGGAACCCTCACCAAGAACTTTGAGCAATTCAAACTGAGAGGGGTCTGCCTTATCATGCCCTTCTTTAACAACATCTTGTATTTCAACCTCCCTTTCTTCACTGATATCAACAGATGTGTCGAGACTCTCGGTTGTAGATGCTTGACGAGAGCCACCTGAGCTTTCAACCACTACTGGAAGACTGTTTACTGGCTGTGCAGATGTAACAAGCTATAAATATAAGTTAATGACTAAGTACTGTTTATAACATGTTTGATTACCTATGAGTATTATCAGCTGCATATTCCAACCACTGTATGTAGAGTGATTAGACATTACATCAGTAAATTAACCTGAATTTCCAGGTTCCTATTACAAAAACAAACAGTAGGTACTTGTTCAAACAGTGTTTAATGTTGGTGTAACATCAAATTGAATTAAATTCATCATTATTAGTGAAGAAAAGCTACTACTGTTGATACCTTTGACATTCATTTTATTACTTATGAATCACTTTGTTTTTACCTGGGTCTTTATATGAACTTATGAACTCAAACAGTATGTATTTTTTGTTAATATTTATAGTGTACAATTTAAATTCTCACCAAGTAAAATATATAATAAATTCATATAAATTACATCCACTCTATACCAAGATTGCTGAAGAACAGTGTTTTCAGTTCCAAAATAAATATACACTCATCAGAATAATTGTATCTATTTAATATTGTTTTTGCTTACAATCAATAAATATCATTCTTAGTTAGGACTTAGGGAACCCACTTAGTGGTTGTTTTTTAAACCATTGAGCCAAATGGATGTAGCTCTGACTACACCTTTTAAGGTAAGTTTTAGTGTTTTAAAATAACTTTTGTATTGTTATGGTGTGTCATAAAAATAATAAAAAAGAAAACAGCTTCATAGAAATGAAGCTATTTTCCTTTTTAATATGTCAACAACAATTATCAACTCAATTTGGTCATTTATCCATTCTGGCAGGTATTTAGAATGTCTTGGTATAAAAGTAGGTGGGTTTCTGATGATCTGATGTTTAAACCCAAACCATATTTAAAATGCATACAACTAAATTGAACTGAAAGAAGGGTATTACCTGTTTTTGATTTAACATAATAAGAAGAAACACTATTCATATAAGTAATTGAAAAACTAAGTACAACTTCACTCTTTGAATATTAAATTATTAATAACGTAATGAATCATAGGATACATGGAGTTATAAACTGTTTGTATTCTCAACCTATAAGGAAAAGTGATGTGATACTTAGTATCATATCATTTTGCCAAAGTTGGCACTGAGATGATTTACAAATTTTCCTGTATTATTAATAATTGTCAGGAACTGGTTCACTAAGTAAACGGAAAGATATTAATGCTGTTACATTAATCTTATGCATTTAAATTAGATTTGCTTTCAAGTGGGCGTAAAAAGATATCTACATGTAATCTCAAAAAAATGAAAACTGTCTAAGGTATATTCAGTGCTTGCTTAGATTTGAGAGAAAAATATAAATCTATGTGGAGAACTGGGAAAACACAATTAGCTACGCAAACAAACTCTAATTATACCGTGTTATCTCCAACATTCTGCATTCGCCAAGGATCGGAGGATGAGGTGTTAGCCAAAGGCATGATTTACCACTTCTGCACTTGAACATTCACTTTGAAATACTTTGACAATTATATAGAAAATAATTTAAATCAATTATAACTAAATCACTCTTTAAAACATTTCTCATTCATAAATCACGATTAAACAACGTGATCACTTAATCATTCATAATCATTGACAGACAGAATGACAGACAAGCAGTAGCACTACAATGAGCATAGAGTATTCTAATTTCTGTTAGAGTAAAACTTGACAGCAAAACATTATGCCCATTCCACACTAGTAGTAGACGTAGACAAGAATGAAAAATGCTAAAGGGAAACGTTTAGGGGTTTAAGAAGCCTGTACTCCTTTGACGTTGACAAGAAATGTCGTTTTATCATCACAACATCGAAGATGATTGGAATCCTCCTGGGTTGTCCTTTATAATTTGAATTTTACTCTTTCAATAATTACAAAGAATTGCATTTCCCAACAATATTTCAGCATTATTTTATAGCTCAGACTATTATGCTAACGTACGGCACTGACGATAGTAATGATAATAAAGGTCCTTTTTGGAAAAGTACTAATGGTAAGTGGATAAAAACGCACGGTAATCAGTAGGGACAGCCAGTCCGCATACGTTTGTGTGTGTGTGGGTACGTACCTATTTTCTGGGCTGGCCTTGGCCAATCATGCCACGGCAGTAGTGTTAGGCCTACTGCTGCGCTGCATGGATACAATAAATTGGCGACGGGGCGTTAGTGTCGCTTCTTAGTTCTTCATATACCTAGAAAGCTATTATTCTTTTCGAATGCACACCAAAGTTACTAAAATGAGGTGAGTGTGGTTCAATTAGGTATAAAAAGACAATCGTAACGATGTAGGTACCAAATTTATTTCAGAACTGCTCACCAAGACAAAAAAAGCTGTTGAAAATAATGAGGATGTAACGGCGAAGATCATTGGTGATTTCGGAAAATGGCAACTAAAAATCAGTGTAATGATGGCGCTCTTGAAATTGCCCATTGCTTATTACCAATTAAATATAATATTTATGGCTCCACCACAAGATTTCTGGTGTACCAAACCAGCATGTTTTGCCAAATACAGTGTTGAAGAATGGAGAAGAGTTTGTGTGCCAGTAAGTTTATCTGAATTGTTTGTATTGAAGACAGCAGTTACCACAGATGCATTAAAAAGAAGTTATGGAAAAATAGCGTGCTCTAGATATGGCCAAACAGAATTGCACTGCACACTTGGTCATTTGGTTCTGTCGTGTCAGTGTACGACTGAACGCCGACAGACTGAACACCGACAACACTTTTCTTCGACGGGAGTTTTAGCCGATAGGACTCTTCGCCGACAAGGCTCTTCGCGGGTAAGGCTCCGGGGAGGTCACCAAATTTTAGACGGACTTGGGGCAGCACCCCAACTAGGACAGGTTAGGTTAAAAGGAGATAGGGGGTCTAGAGAGCGAGCGAACAGACCCCGCCATCACTTTCGTGGTTATTATTTTTGTAAATCCTTGAGCCCCGTGAAACGGGGCTCCCCGTCTACACCTTTTAAACCTCTAAGGCAAATTCAGGCTCCCAAACAAGCGGGGCTCCCGTGTTAACTGTCTAATCTTCCTAACAGCAAAAGCTGCGGAGCTCAGCCGCCCTGCAAGAGATGTTATATGTGGTCCCCATTATAATTTCTCATCTAGAGTGATTCCTAAGAAAACCGTTTGATTAACATAAGCCAGTTTTTCGCCATTCAATATGAGGTCACATGCGCTATTTCTAACATTGGGTAAAGAAAATCTAATACATTTGGTTTTCTTTTCATTTTCATTTCATTTCGGAACAACAGCTACGCTACGCAAATAATAGTCACACTTGCAGCAATTTAAATACGCACTCAAATTTATGATCAACTAGCTGTGCCCCGCGGTTTCATCCGCGTTACGTTAGGTTTTTAGTTACTGATCCGTTCCCGTGGCTCATAGCGCGATGTTATGTAGCCTATAATTTGTTATTCTGAGGTATAATCTACGCGGAATGTCTCGCGGAGTCATTATTTTGCAGCGAAGTTTTTTTTTGAACGGTGATATCTCCTAAGATATTCATTAAAATAAAATGATGTAAAGGGCAATTTTGTTCAAAAGTAAACACTTGTTATTAATAACGTATTTATGTTGATAAGGATTAATACTATGTTCATAAAAACACCTTCGCAAATAATGAATTATTTTAAAACAATTTTTCTGGGCTTAAAAATGGCTATAGTGAGTAAACCTTAAAAGTTAGGCATTTACAATCGCGGACTTTTTTAAGTATATTTTAAGAGGAACAATTCTCTCGTACATTATTTTGGCGTAACTTTAACCGTTTACGCAGCGCATGCTCCGATGCGATGCTCCGCTCCAATTGGCCGTAGCGTGATATTATATAGCCTATAGCCTTCCACGATAAATGAGCTATCCAACACAAAAAGAATGTTTTAAATCGGACCGGTAGATCCTGAGATTAGCGCGAACAAACAAACAAACTCTTCAGCTTTATAATATTAGTATAGATTCATTTTTAACCGACTTCAAAAAAAAGGAGGTTATCAATTCGACCCGTATGTATGTAATATTGCCAGAATTGCCCAGTTTTCGTATATGTTATGAACAGCCAATGTCTATGTGAGTCATTAGTCAGATGGTTTAAAAGTTGTATGACTTGGAAAGGCAACTGCATGATTACAAATAGGTAAGTACTTGGTAAGCACTTAGGTACAAATTATATTTTTTTTATGTCATGTTTTAGCATATAGAGGAAAACCCGTGCTTGATCTTTGATCCAGATCTACTTGCAATTAACCCAAGCATGGACAAGAGTCACATACCACTTGTGCCTTGCACAAAATTTGAATATGACTTTAGCGTCTTTAAACGAACAATCACGTCTGACTGGAATTTAGTATGCACCAGACACTGGCTGATTTATGTACGTACTTTTGTAATCATCTTGTCTTAAATTCATTAAGTTGTTCAATTGACCCTAAATAATACAAGTAGGTACCTACTTACTTGGACCTAACGTACTTATATGTACTTTTTTGTTCTTTCAGTTGTGCCAGTGTGTAATGATGTGGGGAATAGTATTAGGGGGCATTCTTTTCGGACTTTGGGCGGACAAACATGGTCGACGATTACCTCTTATGACTGCACTAATTATAGAGGGTGTCACTAGTTTCATTGCTTGCGTAATTCCCTGGTATTGGGTGTTTCTAATTAACTGGTTCATTTTAGCATTAGCGTCTGGTGGTGTTGGTATTATATCCTTCGTAATTTGTATGGAGGTAAATCTAACTCATAATTGATTAGCGTTACATACTATGAAAAATGGAAGATGAATGAATGAATGGAAGATCCCAATAATATTTTTACTAAAACCAAAATGTATGCATTGGTACGAGGTTAAACGTGATAATTTGATGGTCGCTCTATTTTTATGTTTTCCATCTTTCAAATAATTTAGGCTGAGGCTGCAATACGCAGCGATTTGCGATGCGATTAGAAGAGCGAAACGAGATAAACATGGTATGGCTATATTATTAGCGAAAATCTGGTATATATGTCACCGGAAAATAACACGATCCGTAAGTTTATCAATTTACTAGGAAGTTTATAAACTTTCGTAAGATTCTAAACGGGAGATAAATTGTAATATTTTACGTCCACATTTTCGTAAATTTATCAATTTCCGACGTCATACGGTAAATTTATAAACTAACGAATATGTATTCGTATGATTTTATATGGTTCGACCAATCACAGAAACTCTTTTAAATATACGATCTTTGAAATACGTAAAATAACACACTGCTCTCTGATTGGTCAATGTTCATAGTGGCAATGCTTGTGTCCAGCTGGCGGCCGCGAGGAAGGAGAAGTGACACGTGACAGCCAACCAATCAGATCGCGCGTAGCGTTTGGTTACTGCTTACTTATTATTTTACGAGTGAGTTCAGTAAGTTTATCAATTTACGAAAATGTGGACGTAAAATATTACAATTTATCTCCCGTTTAGAATCTTACGAAAGTTTATAAACTTCCTAGTAAATTGATAAACTTACGGATCTTGTTATTTTCCGGTGACATATATATTCATATAAGTTTAACTGATATGTTGGTGTAGCCGATGCCGTGATTACAGTATTGTTGTTCCTATCGCATAAATCGCAAAGATCGCTAGTAATTTGATATACGGTGTAGCCATACACGTGAGTATGTATTTATTTATTTGTTTTAATCGCTCACGTGTCGCATGTCGCGTCGCGGTGCTATGTAGCCTCAGCCTTAGGGTCAGTTCACACAGAGACGTTACGCGAAGCGGCCGGCGGGCGGCGCGCACCTTTTAATAGAGCTACTCAAAATATAGGTAACATTATTTACTACACGAAAAGATACACATTTCATTGTTTGAATTCAGAAAACGTTGCACCTTATCACAATGAAATGTGTAGTTTTTCTTGTAGTAAATAAGGTTATTTTTGAGTAGATCTATAAAAAGGTGCGCGCAGAGTTGCGTCGCGTCTCGGTGTGAACTGACCCTTAGATAGGTACTTATTTATTGATGTTTTGTTTTTTATTAGGTAGGTAAGTAGGTACATACAGCGCCTATATTTTAGCGTTCTATTGTCGGTTAAAAAGAATTGACATTTATAATTTTATCTAAATTATGTCCTCATATGTACCTAATGTATACGTTACTAAACGCCACATTATTTTTTGAGATACTGATATAAAAATAAATACCATCCGAATTTCCAACGTTTCCGGTGAATTTCCAAAGATGTTGGGTAAATATTGCACATTGCAATAGACTAAAAAATTAAGGGAGGCCTTTGTCTTGCAGTGGGACACGACAGGGTCATTTATACTAAAAGTATGAAACTAAAGTTTCTTTGATTGTTTAAACGCGCTAATCCCAGGAACTAAGATGCCCGTAGGTATGGACTGAGGACTACTAGTGTGATTTGAAAAATCTTGTAGCTTAGTAGCCCGTTTATCGAGGAATATAGGACCACGGTCACTACGACCCACGGGAAGGGGCAGTAATGAACGACATAACGCAAGTGAAACCTCGAGGTATTGCTAGGAATCAATAAGTTATGTTAGAGTAAATAACTTGAATTGCACTAATTCATTGTAGGTGGTAAGCGGCAAGTGGCGAACCTTAATTCCAGTGATTTACCAACTGCCTTTTGGACTTGGAACCGCAGTAATGGCAGGATTGGCATATTGGCTCCGAGATTGGAGAAAACTTGAATTTGCATTGGCGGTTCTTTCTTCATTATTCATATTATACTGGTTTTGGGTACCGGAATCGCCGAGATGGTTGTTAGCAACAGGACACACAGAAGAAGCTGTCGGTAGGTATAAAATTATAGCAAGAAGAATCCAAGTTGCGGAAGAATGCTCAGAGCGACACCTACACTTTAAACCTACACTTCAGTAGGTTTAAAGAACTTTATTAGGTAGGTACTTGCCTGTAAATTATCCGAAACATTCGCATAGAGAAGCATTTGCCAGATGAATGTTTATAAAGCAAATACCATGAAACTTTGTATTCAGGCAATTGATAAAAGTAAAAGAAACAATTGTTCAAGCGTTTTTTAAAAACAAAATATAAAAAAACTGCCCAAAGTAACTATATCACGAGGACGAAGTAGCGGGCAAAAGCTAGTAAAAAATATTAACGCTAAACATAATTGATTAGATAATATCCTCTAATTACAGTTGTCCTAAAGGATATCACTAGACAAAACGGAAAGTACGTCAGTTCAAAACGTATTAGAGAACTAATAGATGAGCATGTGCATATAAAAGAACAGGACCCAGACTTTATGGCTTTCATGAGATCGGAAAATATGAGAAAGAAAACTATTTTGCTGTCGTTGAATTGGTATGGCTGACGGATGTTTAACCAACTTATTTGATTATGTATACTTAAATTATATAGGTATGTAATCTCTTAACTTTTGCAGGTTTTGTACCGGATTGGCTTTTTATTCATTTTCACAATACTTAGGTTCGATAGGGGGAAACATCTTTGTTGCTGTAGCAGTAACTGGAATAATTTCAGCATTTGGCGGGTTGACATGCATTTTTATAATAACGAGAGTCGGAAGAAAGACAACTATTGCATTATACCAGATAGTTACAGCTTCGTGCTTTATTTTGTTACTTTTCATACCTAGAGGCGTATATTATAACGACCTTCCGAGGCTATTGTTTGCTGGAATAGGTTTTGCAGGAATGGCGGTAAGTCAACGATGTGCGAAATTGAACAGTAGAATCTACCTAGGTACCTAGTAGGTATACCGGTTTGTATTTATATTCTTCTGTTTGTTACCGACCTACCAGAGAATACTAGGTACCTACCAGAAAATATTTCTGATAGGTACTTAGTCTACAAAAAATATGTAATATCTTGCAATAAGTACCTACGGCACTTTCAGTCTAGTTTCTTTTTTTTTAAGCTCACGTTAGAACCCCGTTAACTTAATGATACCTAATTGCAACCCGTGGTGCTTGGCAGTCTGGGCTTCACCCAGGTGTAAATATCCTTCTGTGCCTATTTCTGTTCTATTTCCTGGTTGTTTTGGAGGAAAGTGGAAATTATAATTATTCTTACAACTCCGCTAATCTTTTCTGATTAATTTCGTTCTGGGATCCAAAACGGTTCAATCGTTTCTCCGGAACTCGTCGAGCTTCATTGCCTCGGAGCTTTTCTGGTGGTCACCACTGTTGATTCTGGCTTTCAGGAGTTGCAGACTTGTAGTGGATAATAACAGTGAGGCGGGCTTGCCCCCATAAAAATGCTCAAATTTTATAATTATTTGTTTTTTTATAACTAGCAACCTTACCCTGAAGTTGATTATTCTTTCAGGGCACGATACCAGCGTTGTATTTATTTTCGGGAGAATTATTTCCAACAATAGGACGGAATGTTGGTGTCAGCGGTGTGACGACTTTTGCTCGTATTGCGTCCATGGTTGCTCCGGCTGTCGTTAGTTTGGAAAGCATACTAACGGATCTTCCCATTAGCATATTGGCGGTAATTTCTATCGCACAAATATTTATGATATTACCTTTACCTGAAACGAAAGATGCTCCATTGCCAAATACTTTAGAGGAAGCTGAAAGAATTTGATATTTACGTAATTATTTGACACCACCAATAAATTGACTGGCACTTGAAGGACGACCTGATTAAGACCGCAAGAAGACGCTGGATGCAGGCTGCTTCCAACCGGTTGAGTTTTTCGGGACAAGAGTGTTTTTTATGGAAGTTGTCTTGGTTGATGGTGTCCACTACCCAATTAGAACTAGATATTTACATGTTTAGTCAAGTTTGTATAGACGAGTTAGGGTGTTAGGTACCACACAAATCAATCAATGGTAGAATGGATTAGTCGACGTCGATTGAGCTATTTGGTTATTCGAGAACCCCACTCCCTATTGTCACCCTCCGCCACCGCCGTCCTTACAACCTGACCTGCAACATCGTATCGGCCAACAACAACACGTCCTCTTCTGAATATATTTTGAAAGATACTGATGGAATATAGCCGGATCAGTCAAAACTACTACACAAATCTATCAACTTCGACCGATGTCAATCGATTGGTGTGGTAGCACCACAGACATATTAAGAAAGAAGGTACCTATGTAGTGAATTGGTAGGTAGGTACTGAAATAACTCGATGGCACAACTACTTTTAACAATACTTCTGTCAAGTTCGGTCACAATTCTCCAATGAAGCATTATACCTACCTATACCGATATCTTATCCGAATAACAGTGTTGAAGGTATGAGAAGGTACATAGAGGTAAATAAATATCACGTAGACTGGTACATTTTTGTTTATTGTGTAATAAAAATAAAATGTATTACATTATAACTTTAGTGAAGGAAAACATCGTTGAGGACTACGGGGGTCTTTCAATTTATGCTTCGGATCTGGACTTTGCAGCGCCCGCGCTACCCAGTGGTGCGGAGTGTACTTCGCGAGTTCAACAAATGGATGTGAGATTCAAGCTTGTGAAACAAAAGTGTACCGCGAATCACGATAGTTCGAATGCACGCTTGTGCGACACATTGAAGCACGACAACACCCTAGTGCGATAGTAAATATCTCGGGATTCAATTTAAAAAAATGCATTGTAAAAAGATTTACCTATCTATAGGCTATAATAATTACGGAGGAGCTCGTGGCTAAATAATTACAGCCGCATAGACCGATCTTCCGGGTTAAGCCACGCTTGCCGAGGTTGGTCTGTGGATGGGTGACCATTTACCATAGCGAGTTTCCTCCGTGCCTCGGAAAGCACGTAAAGCCGTTGGTCCCGGCTGTCATTTGTAGATCTTTGACAGTCGTTACTGTTGGTCAAAAGCCAGAAAGTCTGACAACCAGTCTTACCAAGAGTATCGTATTACCCATTACTGGGTTGTGGAGGTCTGATAGGCAGTCGCTCCATGTAAAATACTGATATTCAGCTGCATCCGGTTCGACTGGAAGCCGACCCCAACATAGTTGGGAAAAGGCTAGGTAGATGATGATGAGGCTATAATAATTACTATATACCTACTATATTGACCTATTAGGATCGTCAGATTATTAATGGATAAAGTGATGTGAATACATATTTTGAGTCTTCCGTTTCCCACTAGGTTGATGTTGAGCATCAGTGTTTCGCATTCTAACTATCGTGTGTCGTGGTACAATTCTGTCGCTCAAGCGTGAATCGCACATGTATTCGTCGAACTCAAGTAGTATCCACGCTATACACGCAGAGCGGGTGTGTTACTGCATATATATGGAAACTTGTTTTTTTTTTTTCATACAATTGACGCACTAAGATTTTTGTATTGCCATCATACACGTGCGGTACCGGTGTCGCATTAACTTCATGGAGGGCCGGCGCAGACTGACGTTGCGCCACGGCACAGTAAAGGATTTTATTTCTGATGAAGTTCTTTTTGTCCTTATTTCAATGACTCTAGAATTCATATTGCTTTATTTCGATACAATCATACCGCACCACGCCGTGTCATGTCGCGGCATGCCACTACGTCACGTGAGCCTCGGAGGTCACAGGATTATGACAGCTAAAGTAATTGAAATAAGGATTAAAACGGGTGCGGCAGTGTTTTGATGCCACGACGTGACGTGATGTCAGTCACCAACGGCCCTAAATTGAAAGCGCCCATAGTCTGAAATAACCAATCTCAGTCTGCATGATCATTAATGCACAAGCATACAGATAACGAAAGCACAAGCTTTCGTTGCGATGCGCTTCGAATCTGCGCTAGTATGAATTAACACTAATAGGTTGGTATTTTTACAATGATTATTACAACGAAACATAAATGTTTCCTTGGAAAATAATATACATCAATATTACAGAAAAATGCTAAGTGCAAAATAAATGCTTTGGTGTTGCATGGTAATTATTATTATTTACATACATACATACATGCATGCATACATACATTCTATAAATAATAATAATTAACAAGCAACTCACTGGTAAAACTTTAATATTGAAATATGTATGTATTTACTTTTTAACTTATATAAAAGGCCTGTGCGCCTGTGCAGTTTGGCTATAAGCATACATACATTAATGTTTTGCGATTTAGGAATTTTTACATTATAAACCAAGTCATCAAACCAAATGTGCAAAAAGATTTACAAGCAAAAAATAAAAGACTGGACTAGAATATACTACAAAATGCAATTCACAATTACACTAAAGTATATTTTTACTTGTACTGTTAAAAATATAATGACATTATAAAATCGTACATTCTAAATAATATACCTTAAAAGTATTATTCCTTTTTTTCATTTGCAATTTGGTTCCTTATGTTTTCAATTCTGTGTAACAAGGTTGGATGCGAGTGGTACCATGATGAATACAATTTATCATAAATTGGATAATCTAAATTATCTTTTCCTAACTTAATAAGAGCAGACCGTAACTCAGCTGGGTATGACAGTGAAACAGCAAAGTTATCAGCTTCAAATTCAAACTTCCTAGACAGAGCTGTAGCAAAGAAGGATAGCACTGAATTGTATGGTGCAAGAATCATCTGTAGAACTACAATTAAACCAATAATGATTGGCTCTTGTCCAGCAGGAAAGCCAAGGGAAGTATATAACATGGAATATTTGAACAAAAATCCAAATGCAGTGAATAATAAAAGTAAGTTTACTTCAGTCAAGGCAATTGATTTGTAAATGTGACTGCAGCTCCAGTGCCCAAGCTCATGAGCTAACACCCCCAATATTTCACTATCTGAGCATCCAGTTTGTACTTTCTTTTCCTCATCAAATTTCTCTAATAATGTGTCAAACAAAACTATCCTCTTTGCACCAAACAGACCACTGAAATATGCATTACTGTGTGCTGACCTTTTTGATCCTTCTACAATGTATATTTGAGATAAAGGAAAATGAAGCCTTGTAGCTAAATTTTCAATTCCTTTTCTTAGAGAGCCATCAGGAAGTGGTACAAACTTATCAAATAGTGGAGCAATAACTGAAGGATATATTGTTAACAATAACACTGTTGCCACGGTGGTGAACAACCACAGCCACATAACAAACATGTTTCCTCCAAGCATTATGATAAATATAGCTATGGATATGATTGGAAGTGTGATAACCAGGCTAAGCACTAAAGATTTTAACTGATCCTTAACAAAGAAGCCTGCAGTCTGCTTGTTGAATCCATGGTTTTGTTCTAATACAAATGTTCCATAAATGGTAAATGGCATGTTCACAACAAAATTAAACAATGTTACAAACATCATAAATACACAGCTGACTATAATTTCTCTCTCAGGAGCAAAGTTTAAGCTGGCTGCAATATTTTCTGACTTGTGCCATGCAACATATATCCACCGATTATATAAAATCACAGAAGTTAATGCTATACTGTAAAATTCTTTCACTATCTTGAACTGTGATTTGTCAATACCGTAGAGCCGTGCCTTTTTGAAAGATTCTTCAGTTAACATTTCCTTCAAATCATTGGGTATGGTGTTATTTGTCTTATATATTTTCAACTGTAACAGAAAACATAAGTTTAGACATCAACTAACAAGAGTAGCAAATAGTTTTATTTTTCTATAGAAGTGAATATGGCGTCATGGGAACACTAGGTTGTAGGCAATTATTGTACTTAGGTATGCATGTAGTCGTGCATGTGTAAGATTATCACCGCAACATACTACATGGAGAATGGAAAGTTTACGCTATTCCGTTTGATATTACAATAAAACTATAAGGATCGCAATGAGGTCTCAATAATAATCTATTGATAAAGCAATGAGAAAGTAGGGAATACATGCAACACAAACACAACACGATAAGACAATTACCTGCCGCAAAGACAAATATAACTCCCACAAATATTCCCCCCATGAGAATAGTAGAATCAAAAACACAATACAATCTTCATCAAATTTCATTTTGATTCAGTTCTAATGTGTGCCGGATTAAAAATTATATGGGCCACTTGTTCTAATAAAAATCTAATCTCAATAAACTTTGTATCCAGTTCCACTTCTCACCACACAGACAGTCACAGACTCACAGCACCGCACCGCACCAACCAATCGGACAAATTTTGACACTTGACAGAATTGAAATATGTCAGATTTATGCCGAGTTTGCATAGAGATGTACTTATGGAATAGCCCTAACTACAAAAACACTCTGTGCTTAAAATATTTTTGATACTGTGTCACTGGTAGAATATTTGTCAAAACTTAGGATAGAACTGCATCAATGAATATTACAATACACACATGGATATAGTATGTACCTACAACAAAACATTCAGAAGCATGTAATAGAATTTAAATAATGTGATAAGTACTCACTTAATTTACGTTATATGAAAAAATATGATCATCATTATACTCAGCCGGGCTACTGGACAACTTAGTCACTCGCTTTACTTATGTTTACAAGATATTTCAATTATGTCTTCGATGACCCGCTGATAAATCTTGCCTCCGGTCCTTAATTCCCCATCCCCTTGTACATTAGAACCTTGTCGTTAAGTGTATAAAAGGGTAACTGCGGAATGAAAAAATATATTACAGCTCCAAAGACGGCTTGCTTCATACAAAGCGGGACAAAATAAAGTAATAATATGTCCCCAACGAATTTTAAGGTTTTATCATATGTAATTCAACTATTTTTCGTCGTCGTAATAAAATGTGCTGCAGATGAAGCTTGTGAAACAATTCCATCTGAAATACATGTAACTAAAGGTAGGTAGTATTCATTATTATTTCTGTTAACCAATTGAATGTTGCAATTCTGATGTCATCCTTTCGAATGGCCCTCTAAATTCGTTTTTAATCTATACATATAATAAAATCGTAACGAGGCCAATTCTGTACATTCAATATTTTTTATAAAGAGTAATTCGAACTCGAACTCGTTTCGTATTGTGTTGAGTAATTGTATTGAGTATTGAGTATTCTCACATGTTAAATACATTATACTTAACCCAAAAAAATGTTTTTTTAGAATTTTTTACTGTTTGTTTGTTTGTATGTATGTACGCGCATAACTTTTTAACTCCTGCACCGATTTGAACAAAACTTTTGGTATTGTGTTGGCAGTAACCTGAGCTGTAATCTTAGGTATTTATCACGCTATGTCACATAGGGGTTAGACAGAAACAGTATGAACACTATTAACTTAAAAATACTGAACGCGAACGAGGTCGCGGGCAACAGCTAGTATTATTTAATTTGATTTAAATTTTGCTTATTTTTTTAACATTTCAGAGGAATACGATGACCTAGGCAGATTACTTAGATCATGCAGCGGGGAAGTTAGTGTTAACAAATGCGAAGGAATGTGCAGTAGTCAAGTGCGACCATCAATTTCAGCTCCGACGGGATTTTCAAAGGTATTGTAATTTGATTGTACCGCCCCTAAGATGACCCACTGACCTAATAATGAATTATTTGACATGGTCTGACAAATTACCCGCAGGACAACATTGTAATTTGTAGACAATGATGAGAGTTCATAATAACCCTACCTTTATCGTTTAAATTTTCGGAATGAATGACAGAACGAATAAAAGAATTTGGTGTAACTTTGGGTAGGTATAATAGACCAAAATTAGTTTTATTTTTTGACTGAGGTAGGTATATTGTCTTAGGACTAATATGTTATTTTGTTCATTTAGGACTGTTTCTGCTGTCGAGAAAATTACTTGCGTGAACGCTTGGTTACCTTGACCCACTGCTACGATCCTGATGGTATTAGGCTCGAAGACGAAGACAGTGCCATCATGGAAGTGCGCTTGCGTGAGCCAGATGACTGCAAATGCTACAAATGCGGAGATTATAGCCGTTAAAATTTTGTTTTGTGAAAACGATATCTTCCTACATACTTACTATATAGGCCATTATGTGTATGACATGTGCCATAAAAGAAACGAATTTGGCGTACGCCATAAAAGCAGCAATTGCACAATATGGCGAACGAGTGAGAGGACATGATGAGCGCCACCATTTTAAATTCGATTCTTTGATGGAACAGGTTAAATCGTTACCTCTAATGTAAAAAAGGTTGCAAAAAATGATGATCTTTAATTAATAATTAAAAAATATGGTATATAAAATTTATATTAGAAATATTTTCACTTATTACGTTTGAATTAAATGGTCAAGGGTTTTTTCTTATTAAAATAAATAATACCTAAAAAATAAAATATTATTAGTTCATCGGTGCCTGTGTATTATGTAATAAATATATTAGATTCACCTAAATATTTTAGTAGTTGTGTCTTGTGTAACAAAATGTTGGAATAAATAATTTTAATGAGGTTAATCTGGGTCTACGTTTTATTCTCCTACTGGTGAGGTCTATCCTAAAATGCCGTGTTTACACACTTGTAAATGCTCGGTAAGCGTTCAAGACTACAAGCTCCTGAACGGGGGTGATCGGTTTGGTTTGCGAGAGCTTGGAGGAACTTGAAGGTCGGTTTTGAAGTGAAACGTCTTTAACATCACACACGGATATTAAGTCAGAAGAGCGGACTATAGCGAAATAGGTTTTGAATCTTTAACACTAAAAGCGAATAGCTGATAGAGAACGTTTACGTTACTCCATCCCGATTTTTTTTAACACGAATCGCTCTTTTTTTTATTTTTACCTAAAAAAACCAAATTGATCAACCAAATGACATATTCAGCCGAATTCGATTTCTGCCATGCTTGTGGCTGACAGACGTAAACGGCGGCAAAACAGTAGAGCAATAATGCTTAAGTTATTTCCATTTATGAATTAATAGTGAACATGTAGTGAACTAACAAATGAAGTTCAACATTACTGGCTGACGTGCGGACCTAACCAAGTTCCAAGCAGTATAAATTCCCTGCGAAAATAAACCTTTACTATTATTATGTAGAAGCAGGGGCGTAGCTACCGCCGTATTTGCCGTATCAATTATACGGGGCCCCCGGGCCACAGGGGCCCCCACTCAGACATCTCACTATTGTCCATAGAGGCAGAAACTTTAGAAAAACTAAAATCATCATCAGCCATAAATGATTTAATAAATCAGTTTGCCGAAAAAAAGGCAAGGAGAGTGAATATTTAAAATTCGATTTTTATTTGTAAAATGGGTAAATTATGTGATAAATAAATATTTCTTCTCACAATATTTTTTTTCTTTTGTGAAAAATCTTTACCTCCATATAAGGGCCTCCAAAAAATTTTTTATACGGGGCCCCGACAAGGCACGCTACGCCACTGTGTAGAAGCCTGAGCTTTCTTTAGCACAGTGTGAAATACGCTCCCGGTTCCTCCCGATCATCTGCACGAGCATGTGTAATGTACGATTTCCACCACTGTTGCAACAGCTAGTCCTAGAGTGTAATTTAAACCCGCGAAGAGGCGGGGGGGGGGGGGGGGGGGAGGCGGCCCGCGAGGTGGCGGCGTTCAAACCGATGACGAATAAGCACGCGTGGGAGTCCCGTAGCGCTGGATCCGTGACAGAAACGCTGGTTTCTTTAAAAATGGGTAGGATAAATCTCTGTCAACCGAAATATTCCATTTGACCGCTTAAATTTTAAACCTAAGCAAGTTCAGATTTTTGAGAAAAAAAGAATTTTCTCAGGTTTAATAACATAAAGTAATAATTTTGTCTTCTGTCGGTCTTTTGCCCTTGTTTTAGGTCAACAAATAGGTATCGTCATTGCCATTACTAAAAAATACTAAAAAAGCAACACGCCAATTTTCCAAACTCAAAAATTTCAAAACTTTCCTGCAAGAAGTTACACTTGTTCTGAAGTCAGAATGATAGATGTCCCTTACACCCTGTATGTGTGTGTATAAGCTATGATTTGTTGTTGTTTAAATCTAAGAACATGATAAAAAATTACAATGTAATTATAAAGCGCAGTCACACTGGGGCGTATTCTGCCTTACACGGGCTCGTATCCTAATTTATCTACTTAAGGTCGAACCTCCACGGTAGCCCGCGAAGTTCAAATTTGCTTACGTTTTTTGCAATTTGCAAGTTAGTATTAAGTTATATGTTGATTAAAGTATAATTCGCGGGCGTAAGGATTGTGTATTTTCAGAATTATAACCATTTAAGTTAGCAATAAAACTCCATAGGGCCAGGTAAACCCAAAGAATGACTATTTCATGAAATCTTGACATTTTGGAATTATACCGACTTATGGAGTTATTTACTGATTTTAATGGTTAAAATTCTGAAATTACATACTTCTTACGCCCGCGAATCTTACTTTAAGCAACATTAAACCTGATACTGACTTGCAAATTGCAAAAAACGTAAGAAAATTTGAATTTGGCGGGCTACCGTGGAGGTTGCACCTTAACTGCGGCGAACCCCAAAATTTAGGGTTCGCCAATTTTGCGAAAAATCCTTACCTCCATTTAATGGAGGCTAAGGATTTTTCGCAAAATAAACAAAGTGTTAATTTCTTCCCGGGAAGTTTAGCGTACAGCCAAGGAGTTTAAGTTAGGTAGTGATTGAATTTGGAATTTTGGCTTAAACGGGGACGGGGTCCATACAAGTTTTTCCATTGTTCTTTTATATTACATTAACTGTTAACCATAAATTATCTTCATTAGTAGTAACGTAATAAATAGATTAATAAATTAAATTAAGCTTATTAATTTACTGCTATGACCCGCGTGATATTTGGCACGCAATTTGCCAAAGGTTGTTTTTTAATAAAAATGGAATTGCCTCTGTATCGTGGGTGCGTTTACAATCATATAAACTCACAGACATAAACAGCCAGACTCGGAACAACTATCTGTAGGTCATCCAAATATTTGTTCCGTATGGATATCGAACTCGCGACACGCAACGCAGCAGTCGATCGCTCGGCCACTACGCCAACCGTATCGTCAAACCTGCAAAAGGCCGGGCTTTTGCCTGGTTCAAATGCACAGTTGAAGTTACCGTGGTTGAAGTGACAAGTTATCAAAGCAGAATTCACTGGTCAGTAGGTACACAATGCAACAAGTGGTTTTGTGCCTTTAGATGAATTAGAAATGTCGCTGACTGGCAGAATTACTTTTGTGACGCCCAGAAGTGGCATAATAATAGCCTAGTGTACTGTAATGCGTGCATTATGCTGGACGACAAGATAGGCACTTGTACAATAAATCTTGAGGACCGCAGGTCAACGCGGAAGTTAGGCAATACTGTAAATAAAGTAAACGATTGGTGTTCCTTTATGCGACAAGACGTTATGGTTAACTGCCCCGTTGGTCTCGTGGTCGAAAGTGCGACTGCTGTGCAAGGGGTCCCGGGTTCGATTCCCAGGTCGAGCAAAAAGTGTTATTGGGGTTTTCTATGAAATTCTCAGTAGCAGCTCGGAGTTTGGATTTGTGCCCGGTTAATGGCAATAGGCTCGCCCCCTATTACATGGGACCTAAATATACCGGCGAACTGTGGGTGTGCATTGGCACACCTCTGCCTAACCTTTCGGGGAAAACAGGCGTGATGGTATATATATGGTTTCAATACCATCGAACGGGGGTTTAGAGAGCCTCAGAATTGCAGTCGCATTATCGCAGATGACGCTCTAAAGAACCACTTTGGTGTCATAGTGATAGTAGTTCGGTTGTTAGGTGCTAGCTGAATGATCCTTATCAGAGATATTAATCAACTGCCAGGGAACATACATGAACTGAACAAAAAAAAAATCTATCCCGTCTGAACCCTGTGGCGACCGTTGGTCAATAGTTGTCCTGCACACTTCAGAACCAGATAGATTTTGTATAGGTATACGCTAGGTAAGGGTTTATCTCGATATTTATTCGCCAAAGAACCAGATTATCACGACCTCGACCACCACACGGCATGAAAGTTGGTCGCTCTACTGCTGCATTGTACTCAGTCTCGCTGACAAGAACTAACTAACACAGTCAGGGTAGTAACATGCTATCTCGTGGACCGTTAGATATTAGTGGTATCTGAGTAAGTATTTAATATCTTAATAACAAAACAAATAATATTTCTTTCAGCATCAGCAATAGATGATAGCATGGTACATACGAGTATATATAGGTAACTATTAAATATCTCTATATTCTCTTCTCTATATCTATACTATATACTATCTTGCTGCGTACCCATTAAAAGATCGATTAAATCTTGTCGGCGCTGTTGGGTCTCTATGTTAAGTCACATACATAAATAAAGAGCTGTTGTCGCTAAAATGAATTTCGTGTCAGGTTTCGAGAAAACGCTTTTTGTATTAATGCACAGTGCCTTTATATACCGAAGCAATTTTTCAGTAATTCACACAACACTTTCTTCCATCGAAGGATTAGGACGAACTTAACGATAAGGTTTAATTACAAATAAAATGATTCCCTTCCAAGTTATTTCTATGAGTTTGGTAATTACGGCGGTTTTTCAGCAACATAATAAACCAGTTAGCGCTCAGTCAGTAGAAGTGCAACTTCCCCCAGGTATTTAAATATTTCCAGGATTTTTACTTGTCATACTTTTACTTTACATATAACTCAAGTTTTTGTTTTGTACTTTTATAGGACAAGAATGCCAGATGACACCCGTTATTCATATTCTAAAACATCCTGGATGTATACCTAAAGCGATACCCTCCTTCGCGTGTATTGGCAAGTGCACAAGTTATGTCCAGGTAAATAGTTATGCTTGTAACAGAATAGTGTGATTTAGTAAGGATTAATAGACCAAATACATATTTTTTAATGTTTTTAGGTGTCTGGCAGCAAAATCTGGCAAATGGAACGAACATGCAACTGTTGTCAAGAGTCAGGTGAACGGGAGGCTACTGTAGTTTTGCTGTGCCCTAAAGCAAAGAGCGAAGATAGGAAATTAAGAAAGGTGTTTGATTCACTTAATGTTAAAATTTCTACGTTTATCTTTTATTAAATAAGACTGTTCCGATGTAAAAAAAGGCTTTCTGCAGGGTAATTTTTGATTCGACCTTATTGACTTTGAGGCACCATGGTGGCCCTGTTACTACACACGGTTGTCCATTGAACCAGACCGCTAACCTAGTGAATTCCTACATGACTGTAATTAAATCAAGTTCTTTGTTCTAGATCACCACTAAAGCCCCTCTGGAATGTATGTGCCGCCCTTGTGGCAGCATAGATGAAAGTTCTATCATTCCTCAAGAAGTTGCTGGTTACGCTGACGAAGGACCCCTATATAATCACTTCAGAAAGTCGCTCTAAAAAGTTAACGGATTGTGTTACTAATTTCAATTTAAAATTTTATCAGTAGGCATTCATTGTTTTAAAATTAAAAATAATAATAAAACCCTTTGACCAGTCAGTGTTTGATTTGAATCATAGTTTAAAGTTTTGAATCTATTTAAACCTTTATTTTTATGAGTGTGTAAAAATGACTTCTCTTCTCTTCTCAAATGACTTCTTCCGCTTTAGGCGAAGCGGAAGTATATATACAGTCCGGAATTCCGGAATTTGGTAGTTGTCACCACTAACCAATTAAACCCAAATTTTCAAGCACAACTTCACAAAAAAAAATACATTTTATTTTGACCCAGAGTTTTTATATGAGTTTTTAAATAGCTACAAAATTCCATTTTTACTTGCTTTTAAATTAATAAAATAATTAATGAATTGAGATGACAAAAAAGTGACGTCATAGTTCAGGATTGTCATACAAAATCTATGCGAGAATCGCGTTTTGAAAGATCATAAAAAGTATTTCAATTGATAAGTGGTGTCATCTACCCAACTTCGTAACACAACAATTTTTCTGATATTTCTATTCTAGAATTAAAAGGAGAAATATCGGAATTCCGAGTTTCATACATTTTTGATATTTTGATTATTATTTTTTCTGAACGCAATCGAAAGTGTGCGGAATCTTATAAATTCATATTTTACTGTGGAGAGTGCGGTAATATTTATCGGTGCTGGGTACTTTTGTAACCGAATACAAAGTTCATTCTCTGATAAAATGTTAGATGCTTTATGGTTCTTGAGAACACACATTATCAAAAACAATAAGTCCTCTCAAAGGATCAACTTTGAACCATTATTATGCTACAACGATAATGTTGAAAATCTAAAAGAAATTTGACAGATTGTAGTAGCTTGATGTGCTGGCGTCTGTACATGAAATGTATGCTACTAGCGGTGCTCATTGCGCACGATAGACGACTTGAATGTATTTATTGTAAATTTTAAGATGTGTTGAATACACATAACACGATCGCTATAGCGGTGATGTATAGTTAAATTAGCATCGTTTTTCAATGTTGCTTATGTAGCAATCTTATCTCAACAACAATAAATTTTATTTCTGAACGTACATTCCTCGGCTTAGTTACGTCAATGTCGACTGTCAGTGTCACTGTCATAACTCAAGAAACACCTACATGTCTTGAAACTTCTTTTCGTTTATTTTGTTTTGTATTTACCAATTTTGTGCTCCTTCTTCAACTAATTAGAAACATAGTCGATTCTATAGTATTTTTCCTTGAAAATGAGTCGCAGAAAACGTGCAAAGGTAGATTAGCGTTAATACCATCAAAAGACATTAATTTATGTTTTCTGTTTATTTGTTTTGATGACATAGGTTATGTTTATCGATCGCAGGTTGAAACCCGGGAATTGGACGAGAAATTAAAACAAGATGATTCCGAATCTGATCACTCGGAAAAGAGCAAGGTTACGTCGTCAAGTCCCACTTCGATCGGGGGTCTACGAGAATCGTCATCGAGCCGTACCGCTGAAGTAATTAAGGATACAAAAGAAAAAAAGGAAGATGTTAAAGTTGATGATACTAAGAATGACGATATCGAGGAAATTAACTACAAAGAAATGCTTAACAGGTACTTATATTAAACCTAAATTGGTACCAAAAAGGCCAGAATTGTCCTTTGCTGTAAACCATTATTGGTCCTAAACATCCCTTTTTCTTGGTACCTAATATTAAAAAAATCTGGTTTGTCCAGGCTTTATAATTCAAAACATTTGTATCTGTTAAATTAAAAAACACAAAATTAATTTACAGTTTGGAAGGAGCAGCATTTCAGTCTCGGTTGCCATTTGATAAGATGTCATCTCTAGAAGCTGAGTGTTTCTCTGATCTGCAAGGTCCCTCAAGCCATGCATTTGTTCAAATACGAAATCGCATATTGAAACTATGGTTTGAAGATCCCAAAAAACAATTGACTCCAGAAATTTCTGTGCAGAAAATGGAGGTGAGTTATGTTTTGTGCAACAAGTTCTTGTTGCTAATATTAGGAAACTTGTTGCTATGCAAATTCATTATGAACTTTAATAGTCTGTTTATAGAGGTCACACTGTCTTTCTTAATCAAACAAGTTCAGACATAGCTATAAAAATATATAGACAATACTTAACAAGCAAGTTCCCTGACACTACATTATGTGCTTAAATAAAGGTTTGGAAAGTCTCAACAGTATTGAAGTCCCCGGATTCAAGACTGTTTTTAGAAAAACTCTTGGGACTTTGAGACTTGAAATATACCAGACCTTAACCCTAACTTTCATGTAAGAATGCTTTACTGATTAAGTTAGAATTTGTTATAAACTGTGCATATTTTATTTATAGTACAACAGCACTGTTAATCTACTGACACAGTATAAAGCTGAATTCTGGGCCAAACTAATTTTAAAACCATATTATTTAGGATTTATATTTACCATCAATACACTAAAAAGATGATTTATAATATGAGTCCTGTAATTTATGTTCATTAATATTATTCCAGGCTCCATACAATGGTGATCCTGCGTTAGTAATGAGAACTCACGCATTCTTGGAAAGACATGGTTTTATAAACTATGGCATCTATGAGAGAACTACACCTATTCCAAGTCCACCCAAAGGAAAGCAGAGGCCAAAAGTTATCATCATTGGAGCAGGTATGAGTAAATTGCAAATTATTCTCAATAGTTCCTTAGTTTTTGAAAATACCGATTAGCCTATGAAATTCTAATGAATAACAGTGGGTAATATATAGGAGCATCAAGCAACACCAAGGATAAATATATAATTATACCCAAAGAGAGGGTACAAATGTAATGGGTGTAAATGTTGGGCATTGAAATCTGCCTGAGATATTTAAAGTATTTAAAGATTCCAATTCAAATTAATTTCTAATTTAATAAAACATTTTCTGATTGTTATAGGAGTCTCGGGCTTGGCTGCTGCTCGTCAACTGATATCATTTGGTTGTGAAGTTGTTATTTTAGAAGGAAGAGATCGAGTTGGAGGCAGGATTGTAACATACAGAAAAGGTCCTTATGTTGCAGACTTAGGTAACCACATTTTTTACTACACTTTATATGCAAAAGTAAGTTTTTTGCCTTGAACCCGTTCACTCAATAAATGTAAAATTCAATCATGATTCAAAGGACATGTGACACTATGTATTATCAAAAGAACTTTATTGTTGTTTTTCTGGGGAACAATGCTTTTTTCGGTATGAAAAGTATCCTATGTTTGTTTGTGTACACCTGACAATGTATATTCAAAATTTCAGGATGATTAGTTCAGTGGTTTTAGGTGTGTCATATTTATAATTTCAGTAGTTAAAAAAGTATTTCCTGAGGCTAGACTTGCTTGGGTCTCTCTATAAAGTTCTATGTATTTAGTAATGTCATCATTGTATCTAATATGAATAATGTTTTGTAAATTTCCAGGTGCAATGGTTGTGACTGGTTTGGGTGGTAATCCAGTAACAACTCTCTCAGTTCAAATGAACATGGAATTGCATAAAATTAAGCAGAAGTGCCCTCTTTATGAAGCTACTGGTAATCAAGTGCCTAAGCATAAAGACGAAATGGTATGTCAGGAGTAAAAGAGATTTTGCATGTGTACCAAGTTGTCTATGGACCAAAAGTGTTACGGTTTCGTTACTTGGGAAGGGATACCTCATCTCCTAAGATTATACATTATTTTATGCAAAATTATCTTTGACCTAAATAACGTGTACGATTTTTTTTATACAACAGTTACGTATACGTACAGTATACGTCACCAAATATCGGAACTGTATTGCTATTGATCCACATACCACTTAAGCCCAGTCTTCTTAATAGTAATAGAGTGGGATAGCAACAGAGAACTCAGCTATTACTTTAATTTTATTAGGTTCTTTGTTTTTTCTTTTTGATATAATTTTTGGCGGTGTACTTACATGCATTAGAGGAGCGCGAAATTATCTTTGCTTTATACAAAAAGGGACGTCAACATATAAACTTACACTTAGGTCGAAATTACTTTATATTCACAACTTCAGGCGATTGCTTTTCACCATTAAAAAATTTTAATAATAGAAAAGCTAATTTTCCTTTTTTAATTTTCCTGGTCGGTCAGACCTGGTTCTGAAAAGTGTTACGCATCCTTCATCTTTTTTTTTTTTTTTTTTTTTTTTTTATTGTTTTCTGCAACTTGGCAATCTGTGTAAACACAATAAGCCATTCAGATGAGGTATCTTGAACTCTGTCATGTCAGCAGAAGGAATTCCTTTGAATCCCTTTCATCTCAATAAGGTCAATAAAAAAATACAACTACTGTAGGGCTAACTACGAGAAGATAAATGAAGAATTAAGTGTAATCAATTGGACTGAGAGAATCGGATTAGGGAAATCAGTTGACGATGCGCTGTGTGAGTTTTATAATATTATTTTTAATCTAATTAAAATACACGTCCCACTTACTAATTCAAAATCTACAAAGTTTCCGATTTGGTTTTCACCTTCTCTCATCCATATATTCAAGAATAAAAATAAGGCTTGGATTAAATGGAAGATGTATGATAATATCTCAGACTATGAACTTTTTTCCTTGTACAGATCGAGATTTCACGTCGAATGTAAAAACTGCTATTGTAAATATATGAACTCTGTTGAAGATGGTATTCGCAATAATGTAAAGTACTTCTGGGCGTATATCGCCAGCCGTAAGGCTACTACTAGCATCCCTTCAGAAATGAAATACCAGGATCAAACCGCTAATGACCCTGAAAAAATATGTAGCCTTTTTTCTAATTTCTTTGAATCCGTTTATGAACGACCGTCTGCTAACGATACATCACGTGTTAATGAGGAATTTTCAGAAGACTGCTCTATTATAAGTAAGATTGAATTCAGTATTGATGAGGTATTGAGGGCGCTCAAGTCTTTAGATTCGACTAAAGGACCGGGACCTGATGGTCTTCCCGTCGCTTTTCTTAAAGCAACTGCAGAAAACATTTCAATCCCTGTGAAAATCTTATTCAATAAATCCCTAACACAAGGAACTTTTCCCCAGGCATGGAAGTCTGCAAATATTACACCAGTTTATAAGTCCGGGTCTAAAGAAAATGTGGAGAATTATCGCCCCATATCAATTATGTCTGTACTGCCAAAGCTTCTCGAAAGATTAGTACACAGCAGAATGTATCCTATACTTCACAATAGCATTATCCAACAACAACATGGATTTGTTAAAAAACGCTCAACTACAACCAACCTGGTAGCCTTTGTAGATTATTTATTTAATAACATGGATTCTCGTACTCAAGTGGATGCCATATATACTGATTTTCGGAAAGCATTCGACAAGGTAGACCATAATTTACTTTTAAATAAAATCTCCTATAACGGAATACGTGGCGATCTACTACGTTGGTTCTCCTCCTATGTAAAGAATAGAACTCAGAGAGTAGTTATAAACGGTTTCCATTCTTCTTCAATCTATGTGACTTCTGGGGTGCCTCAGGGCTCAATTTTAGGGCCCCTTTTGTTTATTATTTTCATAAACGATATTATAAAGTGTTTTAAAAACTCAAAAGTATTGCTCTATGCAGATGATCTAAAGATTTATAGGCCAATAAAACATTTGCAAGACTGTAGATTAATGCAGGAAGATTTGGATCGCTTCACTGATTATTGCTCTAGTAATAAACTACAACTTAGCATATCCAAATGTTGCTGTGTCAGCTTCACAAAAAATAAGAATGTCGTGAAATACTTATATTCACTGGACAGTACTTCATTATCGAGGGTGCGCCTGGTTCGAGATCTCGGGGTTATTCTGGATGAAAAACTTCACCTTGATGCTCATGTAGATCACATTGTAAATAACGCCTTCCGCATGTACGGTTTCGTAATGAGGTCTACTAAAGACTTTTTGCGGCCCTCAACTTACTTGTACCTGTATAAGTCATTGATAAGATCACAATTGGAATATGCAGTGTGTGTGTGGAATCCCTTCTACAATAAATACTCAGAGTGTATTGAAAATGTACAAAGGAAATTTTTAAAAGCCGTGCATTTTCGGTGCTCTCGTACTTACATACCTTATGATAATTTGCTGAAGAAATATAATCTGCCGGATTTAAAATCTAGACGCACACTACTGGAGACAGTGTTCTTGTTCGATCTTTGTAACAACGTATATGACTGTATTGAAATACGGAATAAAATAAATTACATAGTGCCTAGAACCACAGTATGTCGTGGCGTGTGCATGCGGCCTGTGTTTGCCGTTACTTCCTGCCGCACTAACGCAGGACTACGTGCGCCTTTGCGCAGACTGACTAGTAACTACAACGAGTACTATAACCACATTGATATGTTCGTCCTCTCCGCGGTTCAATTTAAAAGAAATATCGTAGAAACTCTCATCAAATAATCCATATTGTTGCTTATTCTTTTGTAAATTGTTGTTCTTAATTTGTTTTATTTATATGTACCTGTTTTTGTTATCTTTTTTTTTATACTTTTTATTAGGTATTGTTAAATTCACTGCATGACGTCTTTAGAAATATTTTTTTATCTATATTCTGTGGAAAATGCCGTTGGTTACATATTGAACCATCTTCTGTAATTATTTAAATACTATGTAATATGTAATGTGTAACTGTTTATTTTCCCAAATAAATAAATAAATAAATAAATAAATAAATCTCTTGTCTCTAAATCTCGTGGTGAGGGTAGGGACACTATGCCGTTTCAATCTGGAGTGAGTGATACTTCCTGTGCCCACTAGTTTGGAAGCCAGTTCATTGACGTGAGTTGATATTCTCGTCTGATAACTTTCGCTATATCTAGCGATCTCCTGTTTGACGGTAGTGATCTTCAGGTCCTCGTGTATGTATTTGTTGCTCACAAAGTATGGTATGTCCAGCATGGCTCTCAATGTCTTGCTTTGAAATCTTTCGAGAATCTCTATGTTGCTATTGCTAGCAGTACCCCACAGCTGGATTCCGTAAGTCCAGATGGGTTTAAGGATGGTCTTGTAAATAGCTATCTTGCTTTCATCCTTCCTTCATCTTTGCCGGTATGTTTTTAGCTCTCATGTAATAGGGGGCGAGCCTATTGCCATTAACACTTTTGCTCTAACTGGGAATCAAACCCAAGATTTCTAGCCTAGCAGTCGTGCTTACGACCACGAGGCTAACGATGCAATCAAAGAGTGTTACTCATCCGTAAATCTCCTCTTGCACGCCCATTATCTACTCGATCTTACCTTACTTAATTAGCCTTTTTAGGTCTAAGTACATATAATTGTAATCCCTTTTTATTAAACGTGTTGTTTTGTACAGGTGGAGCGTGAGTTCAACAGACTTCTAGATGCTACGTCTTATCTGTCACATCAAGTTGATTTTAATTACTACAACGACACGCCCGTCTCTCTCGGCCAAGCGTTGGAATGGGTTATCAAACTGCAACAGAAGAATGTTAAACATAAGCAGGTAATCTTTAATAGCAAATAAGTATACCCAGAAATTTCGGGGAAGATATACAATAAAAACTAACTAAGAGTAAATCGGGCTTGCAGGATTGAGGGGTTTTTGAGTTTTGGTACCCTAAAAACCAGGTTAACCGGTTTTACGTAGTTTTTCTTTTTATTCTGTTACTTTAAATCTATCTTCTGTTCTAGGTACAACATCTAAAGGCACTCATAACATTACAAGAGAGACTTAAAACGAATATAAACAAGTAAGTAAAAGTTTTAGTGACCATGGGAGACTAGATTTTATGACAATACGTTTTTCAATCGTAAGTTTCAAATGGTCTTAATGGCCCAGTAGTCAACCTATAGGTTGTGGGTTAGCAACTGGGCACGGGCAAGATGTACTGACATTGGTAAAGGAAAACATCCTTAGGAAATCTGGACTTTATAATTCATATATTATTATTTATTACTTTTTCCAGAATGTCCGATATGAAAGAACTCTTGCTATCTATGAAGGCCGAGAAGGACGCTTTGCTCGTAGAGAGAGACAAAGGTGTGACAGGAGACGCGAGCATCTTGCAAGAGTTTAATTTTCGGCGCCTCAATAGAGAGATGAATCTGCTATGTAATGAATACGAGAGCTTAGTCTGCACTAACGCTACCATTGAAGAAAAATTGGTGCAGCTGGAAACTAACCCACCAAGGTACCTATATAATTATTCTACTTTATTACACTGTAATTTATACGGTGTACTTTACGGGATTTTATATTTGGAACATCGGCTATAGAGAAGGTCGACATTTGTATCGCAATGATTCTGTCACTCATATCTGTGAAAACTTTTTTAAAAATCTTTATTGATATTTACGACTGGGTGCATACCTACTGTTCTCTCTTGTTTAATCATGGGTGTATAATACGGCGAATTGACTATATCTGAAAGGTAAAAAATTATATGAATTTAATTACTTTCTCAAATAATTATCAAGCTAGTAGAAAAAGTTTGTGTAAAAAAAACACCAATGCTTTGCAATTAAGTATTCCTCGCATAGAAACTTGCCAAGAATCATCTGTTCACTATTTTTATATCTACTTAAACAGTTACTTAAATAAACCGTGTTTTTAGTTCGGTATATTTGTCGGTACGCGACAGACAAATACTTGACTGGCACTTCGCTAATTTGGAGTTCGCGAATGCAACACCGCTGGGCAACCTATCACTCAAGCACTGGGACCAAGACGACGACTTCGAATTCACTGGAAACCATTTGACAGGTATGTTGATCTTTCTTTCTTTATCGTGTGGCCAGTAAGGTCTACCATACACCCTAGTGTCAGAGTTTCTAAACCGCATCAAGGGCCTCTGACATGGTTACCGATGTCCAAGATAAACTTAGAAAGTACATATATGAATTAGAAAATATCACAATGGTACTTGCCCATGCCCGGTTGCCAACCCACAACCCCGTGGTTGAGAGGCGGGCGCCTTAACCACTGGGCCATCACGACACGGTATGTTAATTATCCCCAACCACATCAGAAGAATAATTTTAATAAAGCTGCTTTATCTTTTACTAGCAAACTGCCAGCGACTTCGTCCGTGTGGCATATATCACCGGCCATAAGTTACTTTTTTGGTTAATGCTCCGCTCCCGTGGGTCGTAGCGTGATGTAAGGTATATAGCTCTATCTTGCTCAGGAATAACGTAGCTATCTATTGGTGAAAAATGGTAAAAATCGGTCCAGTATTTTCGGAGCCTATTCTTTACAAACAAACAAATCTTTAATTCGTATGTACCTCTTTATAATATTAGTATAGATTTACAGTTAACAGAATAGATAAATAACCAGCCAATACCTAGACTATGCGCATAATAATATTTATTATGAGACATAATTTATATAATAACTGCCCCGTTGGTCTCGTGGTCGCAAGTGCGACTGCTGTGCAAGGGGTCCCGGGTTCGATTCCCAGGTCTCGAGCAAAAAGTGTTTTTGGGTTTTTCTATGAAATTCTCAGTAGCAGCTCGGAGTTTGGATTTGTGCCCGGTTAATGGCAATAGGCTCGCCCCCTATTACATGGGACCTAAATATACCGGCGAACTGTGGGTGTACATTGGTACACCTCTGCCTAACCCTTCGGGGAATACAGGCGTGATGGTATATTTATATATTTATATTTATAATTTATATAATTATTCATAATTAACATATTGTCATAATAACAAAAGAAACATTATATTTTCCACCCAAAAATATTAGAGAAACGCGTGTTTGCTGCATTACAATACCATTTGTTATTTGTGTTTATGAGGAAATGGTTGTATACGTGCACGTTAGCAAAGCGTCCTTCATTATTAAGTAAATCAATCTGATTTGCTGAATTGAGTATCGGTTTGTAGAATTTAATCAACGAAATGACCATAATGTACATTGATTAAGTTGTCACCGTATGCGGCATAACTTAAATCATTTAGGGCCACCATTTGGTCCCGGATATCAACGATTGTGTTTTAGGATTCGGCTACTAGATAATATTCTAATCGTAAGGACAGTGAACTTTAACTCTCATATATTTATAGTAAATAAACTTTACCAACCTAAAACTTATCAATCAACCAATAGAACACCTACAAGGTTAGGTAGTCGATGAATGAAGTGAGGTCAAGGTACAAACAGCGATATCTCTATAGAAACACTTCATTAGAATAGTTCCCGTCTCTAATCACCTGGGCATTCGGGCGTCGGGCCTACGACGGCAATAACTTCAATTAGCCGCTGCCACGGCATTCGTTAGCGTTTTACTGAACGTTTCCGTGCAATCCAGCACGATCGATGCGCCATTGTATCACACACAAAAGATGCTACCGAATAGCAATAGTTGTCCCTATAAGGGTTGTTTTACCTCGGGTGTGTTATTTGTTTCCACTTAGGCCATGCTATCTAAGCAACGGTGAATGAGAATCTGCTGGGCTTATATGGCTTTTGTATATAGCTACATATTTTGTTCCTGTTGCCTTCGCTTTAAATATAACACGTATAACGCAGGCATGGTATTGATGTTACTGCTTTGTAAAATATACAAAATGCATCGTAAAAGCCTTATTTAAAGATCACCGTTTTGCCTACGAAATGCTTTCGTAGTGAGGTTTGACAGTGGCTCCGTACATGCCTAAAGGCTTGCTTTGTTATGAACGTGGAATTTGCGAGTTAGTGACTGGTTGTGGTTGTGATCTTTAGCAACGGATTGCAGATTTTTGCCTCGGGCGTCGGTTCGTGTCAATAATTACTATCATTTCTGGCCGCAAGTTTCCATCTTTTACAGCCGATAAATTACCAACTGACTTCTGTGAATTGTCGTAATGACCGTGGCAGAAAATGCGAGCCCAGTACTTACCAACTTTACACATGGTGTAGCACTGACAAATTAGAAATACTCGTTTAGCTTGTTCATGTATGGTTATAATTGAAGCAAAATTTAAATCTATGTATTGTAAGCTCTGTAAGCTATATCTATAAATAATGCTGCTGGTCTACTACATTTTTGCTAACCAGATTTGTGTAATGTATTCTTCTGATTAAGCACCAGGTTAGCGTTGTGATATTTAAATTTCATTTATGTTTGTCGATTCCGCGTAAAATAAAAAAGGGACGGAGTGCCCTGTTGCATCTTGCATCCGTTGTTCAGTCAAAAGATATGTATCGCGACATCCCCGAGACGCCTCTTTTGTACATCGGCTATGCGTGTGTTGTTGGTCATATTTCTTGGTGTTCGAGGCGTGGGTTGTTGAAAAATGACATCTTGATTGTTGTGCGTTATTCAACTCATGAGAATGTCGTGGTGGTCGCGTGCACCACCAGGTCCTAAGCCCCAGGCTCCTCTACGAATTGAACTCCCTTGAAAACTCTGTTATCGTGACTTGTGACAGAATTATGTGTAGGTACTTAATATATTTTATTAGAATGTAAATATAATATTTATGCCTTGTTCGCACTACAGCACAAGACGCGATACATGTTTTGTAACTTGTGCCGCAAGTATTACTATCTTAACATTTTTATTCCATTACTGAAGCTTGCTGGCACATCCTGTTTTAAAACTAATTCTGCAGGTTTTTGGTTGACAAGTGCGACAGTAAATTATATACGTTACCTATTTTTTTAAAATTGCTATTGTAACCGAAAGTTAGTATGTTATTTACAAAACTTCATTTTAATTAAAAAAAAGGAGGTTCTCAATTCGACTGTATTTTTTTTATGTTTGTTACCTCAGAATTTTCGACTGGGGGAACCGATTTTTACCTATAGTTTAATACGGAAATGATGTAGTGTTGATGATTTTTTAAAAGGTTGGCGCTACTACAACTACTTTAAATTTTACATTCCAACGATCAACGAACACTCCATTCAACGTTTTTATTTATCATTGGAGGGACAATGATAAATAAAAACGTTGAATGGAGTGTTAGAGGAAATGAAAGGATGAAAATGATACACAACATTAAAAATCAAAAATAATAATTATAAATTAGAAACTAAAATCGGACTATGACAAAACTAACTGAAAAGCATGAAACAAAAAATGGTCCTGTCTGACAGTCTGAAATTATTCCCTAGACTTAGGATTATTTTTTCTCATTATTGAGTTACATCTAGGGTGCAGCCGTGTTCGCATGTCACCCTGCTAAAGCAATAAGACTTATTATTATTTTATGACACATACTTTGAATTTTTACTGACGACAAATGACTCTGAAACAAGCCCTAGAGATGGCGGCGAAGACCAAATGATTGGAGTATAGAAAAGCTCACGGCGGCAACAAGTTTTGATAAGAGTGTGCGTGGCAAGATGCGAGGCAATAATGAATGTGATACAAGCGCGACCTTCCTCATTTATCACTCGCTCTATGAATAAAATATCTCGACGTTCCTTTCGGATAGTGTCTGGTCGTGCCGGGACGCTTACGGCTCATAGCCGAGCGATCACAATCTTCACTCTCGTACCTAATAACGCTGGGCTCTCAGGAGAAATTCACAATATTCGCTCTTGTTACATCTCTTTGTTTGGTGTAAAACAGCCACTAGGGAGTATTTCGTTCAGATTTTTGAGTACAGCCGATTTTCTTATTTACCGAAAATAATCTGTCAAAAATGTTTCTAATTTACCTACATTGTATTTGTTTAATACGTTTTATAATTTTGATTGCCGCTGAGACGAAATGGTGATGATTACGATTAAATATTTTTAATAATGGGATTAAAAAACCATACATACACATACAACATAAGGTGTTTACAATTGTTATTAATGATTTCATACGAGGGAGACTGAAATAACATGCACATTTTTATTTCAGTTTCCCTTAATATCACGAGATACTGCTCCAACGTAGTGGATACAGGTTCCGACCAAGGTCACGGGCACTATATGCGACTTTGGATTGACATGACAATTTGACAATCCTGGAGTTTATGGTATTAAGTGGTTTAGCATCAATTATTGCCAGAGTGTTTACGTTTGGAAAAATGTGGGTTAGAAATTGTGGATTTTTCTTGATGAGAAACTGAGGCGCTTTAGAAAAATGCGAGTCTTAAAAGTGCAGTTAATTTTGCGTATTATGAGAATGATTCTTTATGATTATTGATTCTCTATTATTATAGATGGATGAACTGACAAAAAAGCTTTTCCACGATATTTTCGAAGAAATCAATTTTTAGTATTGTACATCAGTGCCTATGGGTGTACAGACATAAAGGTCTTTTGACTCACGAGGATGTCAATCGCGACGACGGTGTAGCCTGTGGAGGCGTCAGGGGCGTGGATGAATAAGCAATAAAACGACGAATGGCTCTATTAGACTGCCATTGTTGCCTGCGATCGCTCGACTTGCGCAAGCGACATGTATTGTTCGCAACTCGTAGCTTTCACTTCGAGGGATGACGTCACAACGCTTGCGACCTAAATGCTTGCAGTGTTAGATGTAGTGCAATTTCCATTTATTGAGCCTTATATAGCTTGGAACGCACCCAATACGGTGGTAAGTCGTTGTCGCGTCCACAATGCCTTGAATGTTACTGTTTAATGTCTGAGGAAAAGGATTGCCTGAAGTAAAGTTTATTCTTGGACTTTTTACTTTGTATTCAGTATAAACTACTCGCAAATAAGTATTGCAAGTGTCAAAGATCTATGAGTGAATGCCGGGATCAAAGGGTTTTCATACTTTCTGAGGCACAAGGGTGTCATTCCACCTTCCAAACTTCTGGGTGCTACTGAGAAATTTCTTAACGGAGAAAAACAAATAACACTTTGCCCGACCTTCGAATAGAATCCAGGACCCCGGCCCTCACATCACGTTTGAGGCAGTCCACATAATTATTGATAAAAATCGTTAAAGAAGGGGTTTATCAGGATACTCTAAAGTTGACACAGTTTTTTCATGTCACAGCAGTGGATTTACGTGGTACCCACATTATGTTACCACGGGTCGGCTTTCTGTGCGTCTAATTGACAAGTTTCCGGAAGTGAACGCGTCACACCTGTCTAACGAGCAAGTTGTGTATTTGATTGCACCCACTCGGCCCGACTAACAAGCTGCTCATCTTTGCCTATATCAAATTCCTGAATCTGACATCTTTATTAACTATTTGAACTATCGTTTAATTGATTTATTAATCAAGTCTCTATTTTTTTATGGTTTAAAATGTTTAAGCTCTTTTGTACTCCTATCTACCCCTATAGAATGTATTGAACGGTGCGAGCGTAATAACTGCACCAATAGATAACGTGTTTTTTGACAATTATACTAATCTGTGGGTGGACATTGATAAACCTCTGCCTAGCCCTTCGCGGAATACAGGCGTGATGGTATGTATGTACTAATCCGGCTGAATGCAGTAGAGCAGGACCCTTTGGGCGACTCCGGCCTGTAATATACTCGTAGTCTGCATCGTGTACCTACGGTAGTCGTTTATTGTTAACAATCGACCATTATTTGAGAGCATTTGCACACCACCTGTCATACGGTTTAATCATCATGTCGTTATTTTGGTCAAAATTTTACTGTAAAGTATATCTATGTCTAGAACATCTGTTACGTAAGAGGTCTATGTTCTGTTTGATGACACTTACTATTCTTACCCTTTTTCATTACATAATTGTCAAAGCCCTCGAGTGAGGCTTCACAAACTATATTTTAGGAGTGACAAAGGTTCAATTTAATTTTAAACTAACTACGTACTCGTTCTAATTTTGATTATTCCACGTTAGTTTAAATCGGGTCTCCGCTCAACTTTCCTTTCATTGTAAAAGTTGTAATCCTCTTTGTGGACCCTAATTGAATTCACTGTTATGCTAATACTCTGATTTCCCATCTTATTGCGTTAATAGAGGTCTGTGGTAAACCAATTAAAGGGTACGTCTGTAGATTACTCAACTTTTGGCGATTAGTTTGAAGGTTTAGCATGTACGAAAAATGTAACGTTTATTTGATGATTTTTTGAGATAGCCAGATTGTTTGCTTCTAAGAATTTTCTTATCAACATTTAGTTTAAAACTAGTATAGATACCGTGTAGTAATTTGAGCTTAATATAACAGAAATGTTGCAGTTCAAAACTGTAAAACTAAATCAGGTAGAAAATTCGACTTACTGAATACGATACTATACGTCCCTATGTGTTTGTCGCTCAGTGTGAGTCTGATATGTGCGTCAGTGCATATGTCGCTTTATTGCGCGTTTCGGAAGGCTTAGCATTCCGCCCGTGGACTCGGTCGTCTCTAATGTTGGCGTATTGCGGTTTTATTAACGTTGTTTCCTTTTGTATTACATTCCGCAGCATCTTGTTTACATGAGAATGTATTATCTATTTCCTGGATTGCAGAGGTATTCTTTAAATCCTTTTCTATGGTTATAGTTATGGGATAGGAAAGGAATAAGTAAGGATCGTAGCAGGTGCGTTCTGTGGTTTCTTCCTATCCCCATGGAAAAACGCGTGAGTTTATGTTTTCTGCCAAACTGCAATAGTTTGTCGGCATGTATGTATGGTTATGGAATTGTAATTTATTTATTTATTTTATTTATTTATTTAAAACGCGTGTGAAATCCATAGGTTCACGAGTCTTTGTTGAGCCATGAATTTTGTTTGTTTTTTGTGAAACAAACAAAATTCATGATATAACAGAATATTATTTTGCTGGATCACTTGCAGTGGTAGTATTTGACGCTGTAGTATAAAGTTATATGTACGCATTAGGTATGTGTTCATAGGAGCGCTGTGCAGGGTTGTGTCACTCCGTTCGGTCGAGTGCCCCGACAGTCAGCGCAGCGTGAATTGCGGACGCCCGTTCCAGTGCCAGTACTAGCGCCGCGCCGGCTGGCTATCCAAAAAGAAATAGTTTTGTTTAACTCAAATCCGCTTAAACCTTTCCAAAAGTCACAAACGACGAATGGTTTTATCAGAAAAATAAACTTTTGACTGTACTGGAATGGAACATATTTTAATTCTGTTAAGATATTACGTTCTTTGTAGTTTACACCAGGCTGCCGTCGTACCCAGTTGGTTCTGAAAACGGCCCAGATGTCGACTGGAAGCGCAAAATGAAACACGTTAACGCTTTGGCTGACGTCAGTTCCCTTTTTTATCACGCCGCCTGTGGAAGGCCATTTATCAACTTTTTATGGAAACGCTTGTTTGAATTTATGCTTACACTAACTTCCGAGCTCGTAGCTATCTCCGAACTTATGTGCAACCACGGCTTTGTTTGCGCATACCACTAGAGTTATGCTAAAATTAGAAACAGGGAACAATTTGGCTAGCCTTTGAAAGGGTATTCCACGAGGTTTTGAAAAATCATATATCGCGGTCAGGCATATTTCAATAACGGAACTAGTATTTTCTGCATAAAGTTGAATAATACAGTTGTTTAAGATTTCAAAGGGTATACAGATAGGGGATGAATGTGCTTATCTGGGGTATTTTTTTTTTTTATAACCAAAGTTTAAGCTTTTTAATCTTATAAAATTAAATAATAAAGATTGTTATCATTATTTTTCCAAAACTTCTTTTTAGATGTGTTGGAGAAGAAACCCATGCGTATGAGTCGCGGTCAAAGTGATAGTGTAGCATAAAAGTGATCTATTGAGACACACATGTTCAAGCATCATGGTGGTACCGAAATTATGAAATAGACTGTTTCTGAAAAATATTTTTTATTTTTAGATGTATATGGTCAGCTTAGTAAGGTCTGTCCGGAGGCATATCAAAGCTCCGCCTGATGCATTTACGTCTGATGCTTGTCTGAACGCACATCTGATAAGGCAACTAAAACGCCTTGTGAAGTTACTATAATTAAATACAGACCTTTTTGCTGTGGAGGTACCTACGTGTGATATGTAAAGATAATATCGCACATAAAATGCAAAAAGATCCAGCAAACATTTTTCAAATGATAATAATTATAAGTAATTTAAAAAAGCAAAAGAATTTATTTAAACTCGTACTAGGGACTTGTGAATGAATAAAGGTTATAAGGTACCGAAGGTAGGAAAACAACATCTGGTGTTAGCTAAAGTCTGGAAGCTGCCGGTAGATCGGAGTTAAATTGACATTTAGGGTAACTTTGACAGTTTTTGGGGATACTTTAACGGAGCGCTAATCAAAATCATAAACCTTCTTTTTGCTTCGCCGGAGTCGGGTATAAAAAGTGTGCGCGCAGTGAGCCTGATCAGACTCAGATTCTTCCGAGGAAAATGTTCTCCTGAAATATTTGGTCCGCTAGAAGAAAGACAATGAGCTCTGTTACATTTCTAGATGTGATTTGCGGTTCTATTGCCAGCAAAATGATGTCAAAATAACGCTTTGTAGCTTTGGCATATGAATACAATTGGATGCCTTGTCAAAGAAACCCCACACTCTATGCTAGTTAATTATGTCTCCAAAATTGTTGGTGGATGTTGGAGCTTGATTTCCTTGTACATCTGATAACTGAAAGACACTTTGTTCTACTAGAATAAAAGAAATGAATTTAGAGTGTTCAAAAAAATATGCCTACATATACCATCACATACTCATACCAACTCGCCTGTATTTCCCGAAGGGTTTGGCAGAGGTGTACAGTCACGAGCATCAACATGTATACACTTAGCATTATTCTAAAGCAATTTATTTCCAAAGGATTGATTAAAATTTAATGGTGTTACGAATATTATATTCTGGATCCCATATTAGTATGAAATTGCTCTTATCTCCACGTTGCAATCATGCATTGACTAGAAAATCGCTTTTAAATTTTGTCGAGTGTATACATGATTTTGCTCGTGACTGTACCGATGCACACCCACAGTTCGGGTTATTCACCAACTGGACACAAGAGACCGGACACACGTGTGTCCAGTTGGTGAAACTCAAATTTAGTATCACTTATTATTTCGTCATCTGGACACGCCAAGATTTTCATTCGTGTCCACTTAGTGAAACTTAAATTATATCACTTTTATGTTTTCGCCAACTGGACACAAGTTCGCATTTTACCCGAATTCAAGATAAAGTACAGTCAAGCACATTAATGTTTTGTGTCAAACATCATCGGCCACTGAACGTCCCACTACTGAGAATGGGTAATTAAGTATGTAATTTTAAAATTATTCACAATTTGTGAATTTATAAAGAATGTATTTTTGAGACTGACAGTCACTATCTCTATCCTTGTTTTATAATCAGTTTTATTACACTTTCTGTTTATTACTTGTATTACTTTTTCTTTCTGTATTCCCGGCGGCCATGTATTAATGCTCTGATTGGTTGGAGCAGGTAAAAAATCCCAACCCGTTAACCCTTTGGTCATAATTCGTTATCAGTTTACTTCGTTTCGCGTATGCATTAAGTGCAGTATTTGTGCCATTTAAAAGTGACGTGGATTTTAATATAGGTAAGTATCTACTCAGTTTTAGATTCAATATTGTATTTTTTAAGTTAATTTGTGACAAAACATGAATTTCCAAATATGAAAATTGTGGGGTGCTATACTCATTTCAAGAGATGTTTGTGGCGAAAAGCAGAACCGTTACACCTAACAAAGTCGAAATTGGGGAAAGATCACGTGAAGAGATGTTGTACATTGCCAGTTTTACCGACTGACACACAATCTGATGCCTGCTGAATGACACTAAAGATGTCACATAATTTAACGATTATTTTATTACGTGGCTCGATGAAAATTCCGATTATGCAAACACATACAACTGCTATAAAGAACATCATCGCACTAATAATTCTGTAGAGGCATGGAATGCCGGAATAGCCACAAAATTTAAACGGAAACCAAATATAGTACAGTTTCTGGTAGCGATCAAAGAGACATGAATGATTTTTGGCGCCGGGTTGTGATGGATGGACCTATACCAAGAAAAAAAATTGAAACTATCAGAATTAATACTATGATCGCAGTCACTGTTAAATATTTTGAATCAGGAGAAATTAGCATCGGTCACTGTATCGAAAAAATTAAGTAAATAAAAATATATTTATACTGGCTTATACTAATTTCCTATGTTTTACTGTTGATTTTATTGATCTCTGTAATTATTATCTTAGTCTTAGTAAAATGATTGTGATACAATTACCTTAATTATTACTAAAATACTCTATTTCCAAAGAGTCAAAATTGTTGTTCCAAAGTTATGTAGAATGATTCTTGTTTGTAAAATTACCCATTTTAGTATTGTTATGTCATAAGTAGGCTCTACCTACTGATGATATTTTGATATTTTATTTTATTATTGTATGTCAAAAATCAAGGATGAACGTTTCGACTCCGTACTCGTAAATTTTTTACTGTAACTACATTTAATAAGAAAGCAAGCTTTGCAAGTTTGTATAAGAGTGGAGTGTATCTTTAAAGGTTAAAAACGTCATCGCGTTTAACCTTGAAAAAATAAAAAATAAAAATTTTATTTTTTTATTTTTAACCTTGAAAAATATAAAATATATATTTTGCTGTGTTTATGTATGACCTTATATGATTTTTCTGTGATACTCAAAGATTATATTGAATATTGTCACGCTGATGTTATAAAAGCACCTACAGGTAATCAAAAAATAACATTAGTTAAGTATAGTATTTTTCACAATAATAAATCGTCATGATATTACTTAAATTTGTTTTATTTCAAAAATTGTCTTAAATACTCGTAGAAGCTAATAAGGTTTTTCAAGTAAAAAAGTATAGCAGCTTTTTCATGAAATTGAGGCGATTATGAACCTGACTGTACCCTTTTTGCAAAAAAAAAATAGTTATGTCCAGTTGGCGAAAACATAAAAGTGATATAATTTAAGTTTCACTAAGTGGACACGAATGAAAATCTTCGCGTGTCCAGATGACGAAATAATAAGTGATACTAACTTTGAGTTTCACCAACTGGACACACGTGTGTCCAGACTCTTGTGTCCAGTTGGTGAATAACCCCACAGTTCGCATGTATGTTTAGATCCCATGTAATAGGGGCAGGTCTATTGCCATTAACCGGTCACAAATCCTAACTCCGAGTTGCTACTGAAAATTTCATAGACAAATCCAAAAACACTTTTTGCTCGACCTGGGAATCGAACCCAAGACCTCAGCATAGCAGTCGCGGTTAGGACCACTAGGCTAACGAGGTATTTACCTACAGAAAACTACTAAAACCTGTTTAATGTAACCTCATTTTACCGTAGTTTCCAGCAAAGGCCTTACTTGTTGGAGGCGCCCCGCAAAACGTCTACCGCAGGACAAATTTCGTTTATATTAACTTTTGCTTGGAGTATTCTTCAACTGTGCGACCACTGCACTTCCAAGTGGCAAAGTTTTAATCCCGTCGCCAGGTTGTGGCTATACTTTCTGTGTTTCTCGACACACTGTTCTCAATGTTATTTGTGCTCCTTAATGAGAATTATATTTAATTTTAACTGGTATATACTTCTGTGCCTATTATTTGCCTTTACCTACAATAAGCCTGAAACTAACTAAATGAGCATTTTAATGAAAGCACACCTTACCAATCAATCAAAAAGTTTATGTTTCAAAAATCAAAAACCGAATGTTTAGTTTTTTTCGATATTGCATAAAACAGAAAATCAGGAACGAATTTTATCGAGAGAAAAATCCTTTAAACTACTAAGTTTTAGTTACTTTGGGACATGGTTAGGTAGTCGATTTTTTGTAGATCATGCACCACACTCAGGATTTATTATAACTAGATTAAATATTATAATTTTTCCACATAATTGACGTTCAAAAGTGCCTTTTAATGGTCTAATTGAAATAAACGATTAGAAAAAATCGAAACAAAGCAGCAGAAAAAGTGAAAAATTATAAAATCTGAAGTAATTTCTCAATTTTGTTTAAAATAACGTCTAGATCCGACCTAAACTAAAAAAAAACTGCAGAACATACATATAGGGGTTTTTTGGAAAGTCCAAAAGAAGTGCCTTCCAAAATTTTCATTAGCTTTTCACAGGGCATTAACCACAACATACCTCTAAAAGGCGGGCGCACCGTCCATTTCCTTCTTAATGTTAATTTAAGCAAAAAAGTTCGACGCTCATTAACCGGATTGGCGCTTAATGAAACGCGTGCGACTTAGAATATATGTATAGAATAAATATACATTCAACACCGCTACCACCAGATAATATCACACTTTATTTTCATATCTCATTAAAGACAACTCTCTTATTAACCTGTTTTTCGAGTTGAGGTGTTAAAGACTTGATGTGTTAAGGCGATAAACTCAAAGTTTTAGTGGTGCGAGCATGGCGCTCGAGGCTTCCACTGAGACAATTACTGCAGCTCTGCAGCCTTAGTGTCATTGTCCTAATGATGGAATTTTTAGCACAAAACAATCATTCCAGTATCGATCCCAAAAACGATTTTAGTCACAGTTAAATTTTTAGAATTTTGAGTATATTTAGGAGATAATTATTTTCTTAACAAAGTCCCGGTTTACAGTGTGAATAGTTGAAAGTGGGGAAACAATAAAATAGTGTACTTTTTCTCAATTGTCACCATATGAGCTGTAAATAAACTCATAAATCTAACGAGAGCACTCATTAAGGGCCTTTTTCATTTGCACCATCGCTCGGTGCGGTTTTCCTGTGCCATTGAATTGTGCTGCTGCCGCTAACTTCCGCGGCGAACTGTTCAACCCTCAGGGCTCTGCCGTTTTTGCATTTTAACACTTCGGATAATGAGGTCTAGAGGCACGTACCTACATACTACGTTCACTTAAAGTGCCGTAATTATGGACTAGAAAATAGAAACCAGGTTGAATCTATCATGAATTAATAACATCTGCTATCTGAAGGTTTGCTAACTGAATATATTTTTATTTATATTGATATATTTGTAAAAATCTTCTGTAAAACGGACCATGTGTTTACTTCGTGTTTTTTGTTTTAATGTAACACTTTACTATCTAGTTAGGATTATCCATTGTGAAACTGTTTGTGTGTCTGAAGTATTTAATTGCGAAGCCGTGAAGGACTCGAGTCTTATAAAAAGTCAAAGAAACGTACAACACGGAATAATTATACGATATGTCCTTTAGCTATGGTTGATATCCAGAATAAAGTAAACTAAGTAGCTACTTGGAGTCTGGGCACAGTTAATTCTTTAAATAAGGCTTCTTATAACCTTTTTATAATAATTACTCATAAAAATATCAGAATTTGTTACTTTCTATCGTGATCACGCTGTAGGTAATCGTTGGTCGACAGCATTTTCCCGCGTCTGTCTAAAATATGTAGCAATAAAAGCGCTTTAGAAAATGTTCGGACGTGTTAGAATCCTTTTATTGTTCGAGGCCCACGTGTTGTTGATGCCTAGTTATACACCGAGTCTCTGCGGTTTTGTGACATTTAGAAACGTTGGCATAATAGTTTTTGCCTCTCCCGACAGCATCGGGATAATTTAGTGTGCGAATAATACTATCATTATTTAATTCCGATGACTCAGTAATTTCCTAGAGATTATCATATTACTCCTTTAAATTGCATCTAGGTACCCTTGCAATACATTAAGTAGGTAGGTAAATCACTTTGGAGACATCTCTTTGTGCAGCTGATAAAGGTTTTGTCGTCCCACTTAAGACGTTAAAGGAGAAATAGAGCCGTAGGGGTTGCAAGCAGCGTAACCTGTTTGTACTTGTTTATCAAGGAGATAAGTGTCTGGAGTGTGCGGCGAGGTCCGCTGGCCGTCTTAACCCATTAGTTGGGGGAATGATAGCGAACCTGTCGGATTCCTCTGTGGAGGTATGAGAAACAGGGTGCAAGTTTCTCATCCTCCATTGAAAAGGGAGGATCCTCACGGAGACGGTTGTTATCGGGATTTTGTATATATGCTAACATTGCGGTCAATTTTGATAGCGCGATGTAGGAAACGTCAGTTGTAGTTCGCATGTTTCGCGACAGATGTCGCTACACCTATTTTAATTGTTAATCTATCCGTGATTGGAACTGAAAAATCACTCTAACTTATATTACTTATATTTACTTATATTTTTTGAGTAAATGTTTTCTACTTCTAGGCAATATGTAAAGAATAATACGGTACATATCGTTGATGTTGTTCTTTTTTGAAGCCTTGGTGGGGTAATAACCTATACATGTATCGGTTTATCCATGTTTAATAATATATTTGTGTATGTGTACTTCTGCACGAGTAGGCGCTGAGTATTTAGACGATTGTGATGTTATGATACTGCCACGGGGTGTAAAAAGACACGTCACGTAGCCTGTAAATACGCATACTGTCTGCCAAACTAAATTACATTGAGCAAAAATTATAGTATAAGTATACTTGACTATGGCAAACCAAAAAGGAGGGTTATGATTTTCACCATGTATGTATGTATGTTCACCTGTTCCCTCGTAACTTCTAAACTACTTATCATAATTCGACAAATGAGGTATTATTCGAAGCGCTTTAATCGTCGCGAAAAAATGAGCTTGATGAAGGGAAGAACAGGCATCTTTCAGCTTTCATTTTACACACACACCGACCTAATTGTGGATTGTTTCCGTTTCTTATACCTGTCCTTCTTATTTAAGGCTTTATTTATATAAAATAATAAAAAAAAATGTCTTTGTGTTAACACACAAAAATAAAGTCCTAGTTTTATGTCAGAAAGGAAAATTTTCTTTGAAAGAAAATGTGTTCTGCTTTTAAACCTCTTCTTACCTTCCTATTTCTGTTTTGAAAGGATAACAAAACATTGTTCCTTACCTATTGTACCTTCATAATAAGTTTGTTGATGGTAACACGAGTTTCGACTTAGGATACAAGTCGCAGTATAGAAAGAATGGTATTATGAGGGTATCTAACCATGGAGCGCCGTAAGCGCATTATTGCAGAGCGCGGGTGGCGGCGGCGGGTGGGTCGTGGTGTTGCGACGCCTCTCGAATGTACAATGCGCCCTAAGCTCCGGGTGGACGTATTCACAGAATAAGTGCTTTGGTAGTCAAAAAGAACATCGCTTTTTGAGCCTTATTTGGAAATGTGACACACTTTCCCTGTAGTGGAATTACCATACCGGGGGATAAGCTCTGGCTGGGTGCATGTGACATCGTGGCTTTTTAATAAAACATCCCTTTTAAGATTTTATAGGATTTGTAAGTTTTTCTTACTTACCGTACGAACGTAAGTACCTTAGATTCTGGTGACATCTTATGACTATGAAACTTTGATCTCATGAGGGCAGTGAACATGAAGTAAGTATGTACATAGATCGTTCTACACCCAAAGGCCAATTCTACTAATTAAAAACGTTAAAAATCTAGTTGCAATCTCATCTCGGCGACAGTTTAAAAAAAATGTAAATAAATTAGAGACATTTCAGTCAGATTGAGAGTGATATTAGATTATGGTCGTTTCTAAAAGTTATTAGAATTGCCCCCCTGCTAGAGACGGACTGCAAAGTGTACATCCTGTAGTATCAGCGTCATTAGATTTATTCAAAGAATTGATTGAACGAACGATGAGTGTTTAATGAATCTATTTCACATTCATTATCTTTCTTCGGATTTGTTAATGTGAATGTTCTAGTTGACAGTTAGAAACGCCCAGCTATGCAAATGTCATTGTCTCTAAAGCGTGCCCGACCGCGCCCTGGCGTATGGGGCTGCCTACGCATTGTAAGAACTATGACAATCTCAGCCAATGAATATTAACAACCCGACTTAAGGCAGTTCATTCAATAGCCCGTGAAATTTAGGATTTCATACATTTTTTGTCGTATTAAATAAACTTTTTCACGAGTTTCTGTCAATTATAATTGTGAGAGCTATATTGACGTTTTAAATGATTGACAGAAACTCAATAAATATATCACTCATACAAAATGTTTACTTTTCATATTTTATTTAACAATCAAAAACCTAATTTAAATTTATGAAATTTTGTAGATAGGATGAGGTCGGTTAGCTATTCGCGGTGGATAAATAAATAGGCTTGAGTCCCTGCCAGGATTGCGAAATTTGTTCGAAAGAGTCACTGCGGCCCTGGAACGTAAAGGACAGGAGGATTACGGACGGGTTTTAGACCGTAAGAGTCTGACACTCCGTTCCGCTCCGCCAAGAGCGATAGAAGTTATTTGATTATATCCCATTCTTAAAAAAAAAACAAAAGACTTCAGATTCAGTAAATAAAAACAAACTACAAAGGCCCATAGCATACTTTATCTTTTTTTTTATTATTTGACGGAATCTTGACTAACCTAAGGCTTAGTTATAGGTGCCCTTACCCTATCTACAAAATTTGATCAAGTTTAGTTACATATTGGCCAAAAATATGACAGTTTGTATGGAATACGCAGGAGCGCTCCGTCGAGAATATCCACTTTAATATAACGCCTTTTGCTTACTGTGACATCCGATGTTTATTATATTAGCACGTGTCTGACTCTTGTAGAGGAGAAGGATGAAGACATTAGCATTAGACAACGTGGTTGACAATCATTTTAAAATGTTATATAGACATTGCAGTCCTTGTCTACTTAAAATATTGATTTATTCATTAAATTAAGCATTGTGAATAGAAAGGTTTTCAGATTTGGTCTTATGAAAATTCTGATGTAAAAAAACGACCGGCCACTTGCGAGTCGAACTCGCGCACTAAGGGTTCCGTACCATTATCTATATCTCCTTAAATATTTATTTTATTCTGTTTTTTAGTATTTATTATTATAGCGGCAACAAAAATACATCTGTAAAAACGTCAACTGCCTAACTATCACGGTTCTTCCGATACAACCTTGTGACAGACGGACCGACTGACGGACAGCGGAGTCTTAGTAATAGGGTCCCATTTTACCCTTCGGGAACGGAACACTGAAAACCACAAAACACTTATAAAAGAGATCCCTAACTGCCATACTCAGAGACGTTTAACGGTTACTTAAGTCGCTCCTTAGTAAAGATTTCTCTTGGAAATCTTTACTAAGGAGCGACTTAAGTAACCGTTAAACGTCTCTGAGTGTGGCAGTTAGACTATTAGGATAAAGGCATTGTCACACAGTCACTATAGCTAGGACGTGACATTTAGATCTCACGAGTAGCTTTCACTATTATGCAAGTGGTGATTGACACGTTGTGCGCGCGCGCAACGCTATCGACAAATGTAGGTACAGAGCTTTTCCGTGTTAAAAGATCACGAGATTGAGACGTCACGATTGTTGATACTTGTGTCACATTCTCACATTAGGCTGTTACGTCATTTTAATAAGTTTGCGAAATTACATGCTGTTAGGTAACTTTATTTTTTGCCATTATTGAATGAATGTTATGTTACTATAAAATGCCTAATATTAATCAATCTTATGTTTTACTTGAAATGTTACGGTTTAGGTAACATCAGTTGTAATAAGAAGGTTTTTCAGGCTTTTTATTATCAGACTTAGGCACATGCCATTAATAATTGTTAAAAATGCATTAAAACAATATTATATAATTATACTATTACAATATTATATAACTCGTATAATCATAAAATATTGTTTTATTGCGAAAACAATATTATTTTTAAATTCCATCAAACATTATTGTGATAAACTCACAATAAGTGATGTTGTGGGTTCTGGTGCCTTAAAATGTTCAATGTACAGTTTACATGGCTAATTGACTCCGATACGCGGTCAATTTACGGAATTGAGATATATCTAACAGATTAATTTAGACTAGAGTGACGAACATCCATGTCGAACCCTAAATAAATAAATAAACCTGTTCTAAATTAAGTTGTAAATTGTCCTGCCCTTGTAAGAGGAGACGGTCATAAATGAACGCTGGAGTGGGGTCATAAGCGTCGCTCGATGTTGTCGCCCGCGCTTGCCCGGCCGGACGGACAGCACGCTGGCATATATATGATCATTAGCTGTCCAACTTGTAAATTTCCTTTTAAAACAACATCAAGAGATCTTTATCTTAACGAATGCGAGCGATAAGGCATTATTCAGCGAGAAGCGACGCGCGTTAGATCATATTATTGTCACTGCACACCATTTTATTGTCACCTATTTGCCATTTGGGACTGATTTAAAATAGCTCTTAGCATAAAATAAGGCTAGGCCATTCGATTAGATCACCTTATTTAATCAATTGAATAGTAATCGAGTTTTCGCGTTCGCTATAATAACATGGACAGTTAACAAGATCGTAGATCGCAGATTGTTAGATTAAAATCTTTAGGCTTGACAAATTCGAATATCAAATGACTCTTGTAAATGTGATCCGGTTTGATTTTTTAAGGATGTTTTGGGAAATAATTTGTAAATGTTAAATTATATTTTACTATTTGGCCGTTTTTACTGAATAATATTAACGCACAATAGAAAAAGATTTTCATATTTCTAAATCGAGTTTTCGATTATTTCTATTTGTGGCAAACGCCCACAGACCGCCTAATAGAAGCTATAACTGTAAATGTAATCTCATTACCACATTGCAAAATTCTATTTCCATTACAACATAACGAGAATTTATTTGTTTTCCATTTTCATAAATTTGTGCACGAGAACGCGATACTAGGGCCTATTCGGTGGCTTGTCGGGTCCTTGTTGGAGAAATGTAATTGTGAAGTATTTGCGCAGGTGCTAATTAGGCGCACTTTGTAAAGGTTGCAATAAATTGCTTCGAGTCAGTCTGGCGAAAACTCAAACTCAAATAGTTCATATTAAATAAGCCACTTGAGGCTCTTTTGTATTGACGAGAAGTCAGTCAGTCAAAGAGTTGAAGTTAGTTGAACTTACAAACATTAGGTTTCTATGAAATAGTACGAGTAAGAAACTGCATGTACACTTTTAAAATAATTAATAATACTAGCTACTTTACCTTTCAAATTGTTATTTTTTATTGAAAGTTCGATCAACCTTTTTTAATGAAAAGTTTTGATAATCAAAGTTTTACGAATTACGGTCGATGCATTTTTGCCAGTTTAATGGAAATGCATTGATGCCCGTGCTATAAAATTCACAGAACGGAAATCGATGAACTCTTGAATGGTGTTTGACATCCACACAACGCATTTGAGCTGAAATTTTTCCCCTGTAAAAGGTACATATAAATAAAATACATATTAACTTATGGCAAATAAGTTTTATCTTCGTTTCATAAGTGTTATTGAACTCCATGTGCACTTATGAAAACCAATTATCTATCATTCTATTTATTTAATTATGGCCTAGATCGCTTTACTTATCATTAAGGGCACTATTTAATCTATTTAATTTGCCAGTTTTATTGGTCTAAATTGTATTTGCACTTTTTTCATGGGCATTTAACTGCCCCGTTGGTCTCGTGGTCTCAAGTGCGACTGCTGTGCAAGGGGTCCCGGGTTCGATTCAAAAAGTGTTATTGGGTTTTTCTATGAAATTCTCAGTAGCAGCTCGGAGTTTGGATTTGTGTCCGGTTAATGGCAATAGGCTCGCCCCCTATTACATGGGACCTAAATATACCGGCGAACTATGGGTGTACATTGGTACACCTCTGCCTAACCCTTCGGGGAATACAGGCGTGATGGTATTTAATATTCAAAAGTTAAAAAAAAAACCACTATAATCAGAAAGCAGGTAAGTAATTAACGATGGCCTTTTTATCGAAGTAGTCACAATCGTTAAAAAATATTATTGATACAAATAACAGGTTGGAGTTATTGTAGTGTGCTCCATAAAACCATTAGTCAATTTAAACCATTTTCTGAAATGTTATTATTAAAATCGATTGACCATTTACTGATAGGCCTACTATGTAATTCCTTTATTTAGATTTCAAAACAAACTTTTAAACCTTTTATTAAGCCACGAAACATTGCTTTACAGTAAAAAAACTGCCCACACAATATGTAACAAGGCGATTCTTATTATGTACTTAAAAAGTTGGCTGTGTCTGTGTATCCGGTGTGTGTTTTGCATAATGGCGGAGAGCGCATGCGTATTTTGTTCAAGATCTGCCTCAGGCGCACGCGTCCTGACCGACCGACGTGGTAGCTCTGCCGCTTCTAGTGTTCATGGACCTTATATGCTCATAAAATATCGTGCACGACCTTCATGCAAACTTGAAATCGTTGCATTAAGAAGTTCTTTTTTGATGGCGGCAGATTGTGTGTTTGTGTTGAGTTAAAAATAATAATCATTTCAGTTCAAAAATGTCTGAACATTGATCTATAGTTTTGCCAACGTTCAATGCATCATTATCATTTTATGACCAGCAGATATTTATTTTAATTAATTGATAACTAACTGTGTATTGAAAATAATATCTATACAGGTAGTTATTATTATTACATACAGGATCTATACTTACAACTTTTCTCTCTCTTTTACTTATCAATTAGGAATAAAATATGAACACGCTTGATATGTTATCCCGTCCAAGGCATGAAAATACTGTAGCCAGGATTGTCTCACGAGGGCACTCTTCAACGATTAGTAGCAGAGATACGGAACTCTGGAAAGAGGTTTAACTTTGGTATAAGTAACGCCGTTTTGTTTGATTTTTTAGATTTGTTTTGAAAAATATTTTAAATTTTAACCCTCTGTGTTCTGAAGTTGGCTATAGGAACTTCTAAACCAAACAAAATAACTTCAATGTGTCTATACCGTTCATGTCAAGGTGATAGTATTTAACAAATTCAAATTGTATTAAGTAACAACCAAATTAAAAAACAGTAAAAATGTTTTTAAAAACAAGCTTTTCTTTTAAGCTACCACAAAATAAGGACATATCAAGAAAAAAAAAATACAGTTTTATTGTGTACCTTTTAGCAATAGGTTGTTTTTAAAGAGATTTTTTACCTTCATTTTAATTGCGAAACTGATTCAGTTGTCATTTCGTATAACTCTCAGGTTGTTAATTAATTTTATATAGATAGGTATTTGGGTGCAAGTAAGATGGAAATATAGTAAGTTCTGTAGGGGTGGTCTCGTGTTTCCGCGTACGACGGCACCTGCAGCGGCCGCTCGGGCTTGCGCACGTGCCTATGCGCCGTGTTCCCGCCGATAATGAATACGAGTTAATTAAGCAACATTAGCTTGAACATCGACGCTTGCACACGATGAGAGATCTGAAGGCTTAGTATTAAATGTTCGGCAATGAAGTCACGTGACGTCAATGAATTTATTGTTCTTTGCTAACGCTCAATCTGTATCGTGGATGAAATTCTAATGTGATACAAATGCTTTGGCATTTATGTTTATTGCTGCGACTCCTTACTTATTGCTTTTAATTTAGTAACGTCATCCTATTTCCATTTTTTGAGTAAGGTTACTCAGCCAGGATTTTTTTTTCTCTGTATATTATGTAAGTTAGATCAACGAGGATCCCATAATTCTCAACTCAATTAAATGGTAAACGAGCCTAATGAAAAGAACTTTCCACCTTTTACTTATATGGTAACTAGTACCGTAAATAACGTAAGTTAGCGTAAATTACCTATTAATTACCTATTTTATTATATAATAATGACTTCTTTCAGCATTGGAAATGCTTGAACATTATGGGTTTTCTTTATACTCGTTTTTTTTTAAATAACACATTATGGCAAAAGAATTGCAACAAATGATAAGACAAACTGAAATATGAATGGCACACGCAAGTATAAAGGCACTAGAGATAGTCATGTAGGCCCGAGGTTCCGTAAGCACGAAGCTTTGAGGGGAAATTCGCATACCATTCACATACAATTGCGAGAAGAAGGCTTCGATAAGCCGCTGCGAATGCTAATGTTTTCTAAATAAAATTTTATCGCATAGCGTGTGCACTATCTGTGCGCAGCGTCATGTATAGCTAGTTAGCAGAAATTATAAGCGTATACGTAATACCCTTTAAATTTTTAAAGAAAATGGCCTTTTTTTGGTGGCCTTTTTACAGTAGAGACGGTTTTTTGGTTTGAAACAATTTTATGAATTTTGTAGATTATCTTTTCCGCTACCCATGACTATAATGGTGGATGTAGAATGTTTTTATTAGTCCATTTTGGAATTAGATGAAAAAGATTTTTACGAACGTATGTTTAGGAGTAGGTACCGTAGATAATTTTTCAACATGAATGTATTAAAGTAGTAATTCCGGAATGAAAACCGATGCATGTGTGCAGACTGTCTTTTAACAAGTAGTTTTCTGTTTACTTCTGACGGTTGTTCGAAATGCACGGTAAAGAAAAGCCATTGAAGATTAATGGTCAGTACAAATCTCTCGTTAAAGAAATAATTGACGGCAACCTAAGCGTGAATTATGAAATGCTGCGCTCATCTTTATGTGTGGCGCACGGGAGACGTGTTGTAGGTGTTAAATATTTAAACTTATGCGTTACCTCTCTGTTAGTGATATTGTAATGATGTATTGTTTCAGGTAAGTGGGCGGGGAGCTGCTTGGTGCGCGAGAGATGAGACGACTGATACACTTTCAAGACGCCATGTGGCAATACTTTGTAATCATTGTCACGCACGTGGGAATGTGCCCATTTAACCTTTAAAGCAATACAAGTCTTTGTTGCTAATTTGCTAACTCTGCAAAGGTAAGTAAAATATATTAAACCTATCGATACAATTTCTTTTTATAGGGCGCTAAGTTTATTCGAAATTTTCGGAATCGCGTGTTTACACAGGCGCTAAATTTTCATCAGCAACAAGGGATCACTCGAGAGAATATTCTCCCTAGTTGAATTATGTAAGCTCGTGCTTTGATATGATAAGGCGAGGGAGCGATCGGAGCCAGTGCTCTCATTGTGTTGGCCATAATCTTGCGTATCGCGTAGGACTCGTGTCGGAATGCGAGTTTATTTTAATATTTAATAACTCCCGGGCGGGCGAAGATACCGTCTACTCAGAGGCGATTCTCTGGTCGTTTTTCCTCTGTTATCGCATTGCTTTTGTGTCACGCTTTCGCTCTTATTCGTTTTACTTAATCACGCCGCTGATCAACTCGAATGACTGGCTGGGTCCGTAAATCAGATCGATACTCCTTTGTTTTGTCTTCAGTTTAAGAAAAATCTGAATATAATAATTAGTTTGCAATAAGTTAAAAATGAAATCTAACAATTTACGCATTACATCAACATTACAAACATAAGGCACCCATTGTTCTCTTACAAATAAATTGTAAACATAATTACAGAGTATCACGAGTGCGCACCAAAGCCTAGGAGGGCGCCATCAGTTTCTTTGAGCTGTTAAATTTGACGCCTCCCTACATAAATTGTTGGAAAGAACGCCGAGCGCACGTGACGCGCAAATAAAAATACTAATTCAAGTGGGAATTTATCGTCTAATTGTTTTGTATTTATGAGCTCGTCGGCACATTGTTGTGAGGCGATAGCTGCAACCGCTCGACGCCCGGCATAAAACAGAGTAACGAACGCTGGTACTTTAAAGGCTTCGCTTCAATTCGCATCGTGATTCGAAATATTAACCTGATGCCATATAAAATATATTTAAGCTTAGATTACGTGTTACTTTTCAGCTTGGCATTGTAAAGCGTAGCTAGGACGCGGGGCGTAACCTAAGGTGCGCATTAATTTATTAAGCAAGCTTTTATCGTAATGATGGTCGCGCTTGAAAGTAGGTCAGGTAAGGCAAGTCATCCGAAACCGACGAGTACTTTTTTAATCCTGTACGGTTGCACGCATCGCTCTGGTTCTTCGGTCTTATTATTTATTCCAAGGCATTGTTTTTATGTTATTTACTTGAGTAAATCCGCAGTACTCGGTTTTGAAACAGGCAGCGTTACAGTAGGGAACGAAGACTGATAGATGTAACAGATAAAAGGAGTGTCCACGATAACAACCCCGACGGGTTCGGAGTTTTTTGAAACTGCGCCAGCGATTATTATGTTATCTGCTACCTATACACTCCTAGTGCCGTGATAAGGAAGGAAAAAATTTACTATTTCATAGGCTTCTAGAATTGATTAAACGTGAAAAATTTAATGTGGCGCAACGTCGATCCCCGATCCCGAAGACGATTGCGAAACGGGCGTGGGAAAGGGGCTTTATTGAGTATTTATGGAAGTAAAACATTTCGGGAATTTCGTTTATTGGCTACCCTGTTCAAGAGCTTGTCAATTTCGTCTTTACCTAATTTCCAAAATGTAATCAAAATGGATTGCGTCATTGTAATGTCGTGAGTCTTTGTGCTTTGATTGTACGTTGTTTCATGACAGTTTTAAGTGGATATTCTTATTACGTTCAAGGTAATCACCCTTAAGGATACCTTACTTCCTACGTATTGGACAAAAATGACTCTATTACGAGCGTTGATAGACGTGGTAGTCGCGTGTAGTAAAAATAGCACGCTTGTTAACCACAGGGCTCGTATAAGTACTCGTACATAAAGATGACGTATGAATGAGTGACAAACAAATTGTCTGTCAGTCAAACAGTTGCTGCGGGCATTGTCTGGACGTATGCGTGTTCTATTAAAATAATTTCAGTAAGTGCACGGTTACAACTCAATAGACATTGAATTATTTTACAGTTCAAGGAAAATTGAGATAAACATGTTTTTTTTTCATGTTACTATAAAACATAAAGCGAGCAGCCTAAAATACTCATTTGACTAGATCTTGACGTTTTGCATCTTGTGTTATAAAATAATATAATATTTATAGTGCTGCATGTTCATTACAAAAGTTTTACATCTATTGTATCGCAACAAAGTACAAACACATAATTACTAATTACATGGTAGGTACTAGATGATCTGTAGAGCGTACGTACCTTCATTATGACGCCTGATAGAAGTTCCGCTTCGTGATTGGTTAAGTCAACGGCACAGTAAGCTCAACTGAGCTTTAATTTACTTAGCAAGCAATTCAGCCGATTCCGCCAACTTAACTTGTAGCAGAATTCTAGTTTGCATGACGACGCGACACGCTTTGAGCTTGAGCACGTTATCTCAACATAAAGTATGTCATTCCAACGTGCCATTAACGTTTATGCCTGCAAATTGAACCTATCAAAATAGTCATACTTGAATGCGTGTCGTAAAGAAAGTATGAAGTTTATGATTTTCAGTAACCATTAGAATTCCTGGAAGGTCATTTATTTATTTTTGCATTCAAGATTATCTTCCTAGTTTTAATTGACAAGTACCTAAATTAAGTAATCGTTTTATAGTTAGTGTCACCTATTTTGATCTTTTTAAGCATTAGATATGTACTAATTTTGATGATGGAGGAGAACTTTGCGCTAAATATTGTTAAATTGTAGTTGTGTTTCCAAGAAAATGTTACGTATAAGGTTTTAAGTAAAAATGAACAGCCGTAGATAAAAGGAATCAGTCGGTGCAAAATGCAAATGAATGGTCCTTCATTCAAGGAAACGTTTCCTTTTCAATTTTCTCACGCACCGATCGACAGACGTTCGCGATCTTAGATTCGCTCGATCATGAAAATATATAGCTTCATTCGTACGATCGGTATCGGAAAAGCTCCTTAATCGGTTTTCTTTTATATGAAAATGGACTTTCAGATTTATTACACCATTTTGGTTGCGGAAAACGTGATATACGTCTGCTTGGGTTCAAAATTGCATATTAAACAAAAATTCAACAACGTGCCGCTACATATTTTAGAGAGAGTGCCTCTTTGCGAATCTGCTAAAAATATTGGCTATGAAAGAAAATTGCTCAGGGAAAGTGTGGTTGCGTTGATTTCCTATTTCGTATTCATTGTGCGTTGAAATGGATCATACCCCGTGACTCGAGATGTCTCTCCAAAGAAAATGTAGTATGTACCTAATGGGGTTTGCTTCGTAATATTTTTTATTTAGTGTTTCATTATTCATTTCTTACATAAGTCGAAACTCTTTTTGTAATTGTTCTGAGGGTGGGTACATACATAAATCGTACCTCAAATACATTTTAGCATGTTGCTTGCATAAGGAGAGTTAATTTGGGCGACTCGGTGCGGCGATAAGGCGACACGCACGCGAGCCATCTCTTGTGTCAGTGCAGTGCGTGTTCAATGCGCGCGCGCATCGTAAATCTCTGCGTACGAACACCGACGACCGATTTCAGGAGTGCAGACCGCTGCATGCGTCCCTTGGCTGTTGTCACTGTCAACAGGATTGCGGCCTCAATATGTCGAAAACTTTTCTTCACAAAATATGTTTTCCCTTAATTCAGCAGTCAAAATCTCCTGCCCACCATGATTATAAGCTTACCAGCCATTATATACTTTTTATATATTTGGCACATCCTGGATGAGTATGATTAAAATATTGGGCACCTAAAAATATCTTATTGTTTTTATACGTTAATTTATTTTATGAGTTAAGAAGTGTGAACATTTAAAATACCAGCTTTAACAATTTATTATTCATCAGCTCAATATTATGTAAATTCAATTACGATTATAGTATGACGTAACGAGGCGGCACCGAAGAGTTGCATCAATATTCGTACTCGCCCACGTAATATTGCGTGGGACGGGACGATCGCAGGGCGCACACGTTTCTCAAAATTTTTACTCGACACCTTTCATGTAATCCTGGCGTTATCTTTTTGAACACGTCCGTATTAAGTTTCGAGAATTCGTGTTTCATGCGTACCCACATTCATGTATAAACTCGGCTTTAATTTTATGCTAGGTAGGTGAGAGTTCGCGGCTTAAATTATTAGGGTATTAATGTAATCAGGGCTTCAGTAGGTAATATTTTTAATTTGAAAATTACACTCGACATGTTTTAGGGTATCTGTAATTTAAAACCTTTTGCCTTGGGTTTTTGTTTGGTGGACAATGTAATGAAGGGACAGGCGGCAACCGCTGTAAAAAGCCTAACTCGGCAGTTAATTCGTGCACTGGGCTCGTATTTTTTTGCAAAATGTTTAGACTTTATTAAGGCAAATATTAACGTGTGCGTGCCATCATTTTATGTGCGGGGTGTTAGCAGCGTGTTGATATTTTATTTACTTTATCGCCGGCTGAGGCAAAAGCCATTGTGTTCATTATGAAACTCAACTCTTTCCGAGATTTTGTCGGGTCAGTAATTAAACACATCTGCTACACGTGCAATTGTATCTCCCCGTGCGTATTTTCATTTAAACATTTCAGAGGGGTTTTTGTGATACTTATGGAAGGTTTTACTTTGTTCTACTGGTAGTTTGTTTTAATGTTAACGCTTATGTCGCAATCGCAACATGTGTCGATTATGTAAATAAGTTTAAACGTACTTTTTATCGCTGTGCAGCGTGTTCTCAGAGACATGTATATCTACATACTCCATAAAACCAAAAACAACGGAAAATTTACTCAAAATTATATATTTCTTATTTTATTTTTACAGTTAAGAAAGCTTACAGACTAATACTTCTAAATGGTAACAATTGACAATTGTTAATTTTAATAGCTCTTGTTAGCTAATATGTACCTACATATGTTTAACTCAAAACTTTTTACGAACTCGCTTTGCTTAACTCTGACAGAAAACCATACTGCTGCTAAATAAAGCTAATGAAAATTTATCTCGGTCCATGCATGGTTGATTAACAGCCATTACCAGTCGTATTTCAATTGTACGAATAGATGTTCCCGCCTTGACTCATATTTAATGCGTGAGTTTACTCGTTCTACTTTTAATACAAACAAGGGTATCGTATTGTAAAGGGAAGAGCGTTTTCAATGCCTCCTTTGCTCTTTAGTTTGCTGTGTAGGCGCTATTATACATATTCCTCGACTATTGTGAATTGTTTCTGAACAATTCGTTTCCAACTACTCAGAGGGCGGGTTTAATAAAATAAAATTGGTTCCAATATTATTTGCGATTGAAATTAATTGCAACCGTAGGTAGAATAAATAAATATTATCATCGTGGTTAATTGGCCATGTTGTGCATATATTCAGTCATACGTTTCCGTTGGTGGTTGCAGGTAGCTGAATGTATAAATAGTTGCAGAATGAGTGTTGTACTTGGTGGTCTCGGGATCGGTGACCATGCATCCCGCGGGCCTAGCAACTTCTCTAATAACTGTAATTAAGCACAAACCATCCCGTTTGTCGCGGCGATTAGTTACGTACAAGAATTACAAAATGTCGATATCGATTTAATATAGTTTATTTTGTATGGTACCTAAGTAAATATTAAGCTGTTAATTTAAACAACTGGGCTTAACAGTATAATACTTTTATATTGATTGAATTCGTCCGCGTGAATGTAAGCGATATTCACATTCACGGAGGACTTCGAAGCTACGGTGTTTTATTTTGATTGCTCGTAAATATAATGTTTGTTTAAGTAGAAGCCTAAGTTACTCCTTATAACATTAACTACCTGCCAGTGAAAGTCCCGTGAAATAGATAAAAATGCAGGCGAAATAACATTTTTTATATAGAAGTTTATAATTTCTTATTAAAATATTGATTTTACTTACTGCGATAAAAAACTTGGTTTTCTTTTTCAAATTGTCATAGTATGACATTAAATAAGTGAAATTGCCTGGAGCATGTTTGTATTTAAACAAAGTTTACCTTTATCGATAAGTAAGTGCTGCCATTTCATAAAAATGAAGGGTGGTAGCGATCTGTTAGTATCAACTTGTCGTTGCGGCGCGAACCAGCCGATCGCAATCTGCGCTTGTTAGCCACCATTATGAATGCAAATTTAACAATTATATACATACTCTTCGGTCAGGTATTTGAGTCACCGCTTCTGCCGCGTTCATCGCGTGACTCTCACTCGTCAGTAACTAGGTACGAGAAACGGAGAAAATTGTTTGTTCAACGAAATAAACTCGATGTTTTTGACGACATTGACTGTCGTAATTGTGAAAAGGTAATTGGGTGGATAGGTACTCTCCCGACGCTTGTTTTCACCTGACTTGGAAAGGAGGTTCTTACTTTACGTTTGACAATGTTGCAATGCAAGTTTTGTAGCGGAACGTAATAAGGTAAGAATTTAATGGGCGAGTTCCTTTAGTTTTTTTTTACTTTTCAGCCAACCTCTTGCTTATTTGTCAATTTTTTTTTTATTATTACATTGTTTTGATCTAACTCATCATCATCATCTGCATAGCCTTTTCCCAACTGCGTTGGGGTCGCCTTCCAGTCTAACCGGATGCAGCTGAATACGAGTGTTTTACATGGAGCGATTACCTATCTGACCTCCACAACCCAGTAACTGGGCAACACGATACTTGTTGGTTAGACTGGTTGTCAGACTTTTTGGCTTCTGACTATCCGTCACGACTGTCAAAGATTTACAAATGACAGCCGGGACCAACGGCTTTACGTGCTTTCCGAGGCACGGGGGTATCACACCACCAACTTCCAAACTCCGGGCTGCTACTGAGAAATTCCTGATGGAAAAACCCAATACCACTTTTTGCCCGACCTGGGAATCGAACTAACTAACTTTGGATCTAACTAACATTATGAAAACAGTAATTTGCAAAAGCTGCATGTCTTACCGCATACTTAATACAAAGCAGCCGCGTGACGTTGCGGTCCGCTGCGGTTCGTTTATGGAATGTCATCGCAACACCAACTTGGCTCTATTAGAGCTTAATCAACCTCCCGCCTTTCATCCAATCTTGTTAACGAACTAAATTGACTTTCTTATTGCGCGCAGTTTCTCTCACACTATACGATCCAAGTTTATAAACCTCTTAATCCGACGTTATAGTTGCAAGCAGCGGCACTAAAAGCCGTACAACTGCATTTGCTTCTAAACAAACATCGTTTACTAAGTGTATTATCTGCCGTGCGCTACACATTGGAATGAGCCGAACTACTTAGCAAGTAGGCGATGTGCTTCCACTAAAGTGGGTTCGCGCCGCGGAGATGGCTCTCTGATGGCTTCCTACGAAGCTAGTTTGTCTTGTATCCTTCATTAAATGGGTAATGGCTTCAGCTTAAATTGACTACAAGCTTTATCCTTTAATGCTTTATAGGTTGGTACTACACAGCGTTCACGTTTCAATTAGTTGTAAATTATAGACGCGGCAACATTAATGTTGTTTTACTTCAGATACCGCGGAATAGTGTAATTACTCAATTAGACGAACTTATCTGAGAAAGTTTTTTGATAATTATGCTCCTGCTTGGTCCTTGATAATTATATTGATTTACTTTGTTGTTTCACTTTGAACCATTGTGAACTGGCAACTCTACCCACCTTATGTCATCCTACATGTGCCATAGCAGTTAACTTGGAATCGTACTACGTGTTTTTTTTTATTTTATTAACCAAAAACCCTTAGTGGCGTTCGGAGTTCGTTTAATTTAGTAATTATACCGAGTGAAAATACTTAAAGCGACATTTATTCTCATTAAAATAAAACAATGAAACATAAAAAAATCAATATAGTTTCTGATTGCCGCAAAAAAGCATAACACAAGCTGGATAAAATTGCCAAGTTGTATTAGTTTGCGGAGTTCTTCATTCTTCTTTTCGTGTTGATTGACTCGTTTCAAATTTTGTCGACCAGCACTGTGCATCCTGTAGGTACAGCTCTATCATTGCCCTCGTTTAGGCTTTGGATGGTGCAGGTAGTTGTGCACGACGGGCAATTAAGGAGGTGACGCATGTCCTGTGATGGTGCTTCACAATGGCACTGTGTTTGGGATGAGTGAATAATGCCCAATTTGGCCAAATTAGTTTTACATCGGCCAGCCTGAGTCGAATAAATCAAGATAATTATCGAAGAGTACGTAGGTGTAATAAAAATATTTTTTTTTATGTTTCCGCTGATGAAAATACGAAAACCATAAAACTGTAATGCGATGCGACTAATATAGTTTTTTTTTTTAACAAACTTAAAGGTAGAAGAGTTTGTGTGAGCTTTATAGAACGGGAACATATTACGAGTAGGTGTCCGAGGGTTGCCTCTATAACTAGAATCTGATGGATACCTATGTGGGACGTGGCTGGGTTCTGCAGCGTCGGGAATAGTCTGTGTTTATTTAGTGACTTGTGCTCATGACATTACTCGATAGAGTTAACTGATACAGCCAGTTTATCTAATATGTAATGTCTAAGGCCAAGCTATACCCATCGATGACCACATTTCATGAAACATTATACATATACAACATGTTAAACTATTTGTCATTAATAAATAGCAACTACCGAAAACAAGTCCAAAAAAATGTCGTACTGTAAAACTTTTACGACTTACGAATTTTTAATTATATGGATCGTATTAACGACAATCGTTATCGGGTTTTGCTAATTAAATTAGGAATATTCGTTAGAGTATAATATATTTTTATGTCATTTAAAAATTTTACAAGCGTTCGATCATAAACACTTTTATAGCAGCTTCCTAACAACCAATGGTCGCAAATTGAAACTAACCGCAAAGTCATTAAATAATTCGATATGCAATCTTTTCAATTTGTCTCTAACTATAATGATTACCTCACATTATTATACCTAATTAATGCCATCTGATAGGATGACATATTTCTTGCTAAATCGAACAATAAGTGGTTGGATAGACTTAGTTTGTTTTAGTGCTTCCTGTGACTGCTTTGGATGTCGTGTCAGATAAGTGTTGCTGGTTAGTGTTCGCGCAAAATCACTGAATTATGGACATTGTACATAAGCCAGGACACCCGCTGAGACCACCCGCGTCTGTCCTCCGTGGAAGCGCGACTGCTGCTGTGGACACGCTGCAGGTTTGCTCGCACAAACACCAGTCTGTTGTCAAGTTCTTTATGCTTCATTCACAACACATGTTTCATTGAAAACAACAAAAGCGAAAATTTTATTTCAAACTATGTGTAGGCAGTGTGTTGTACTAATTACAATATATCAACACTCACCTTGCATTACACTGCATTTGCCGCGTCTTGCGGTTGTCCCTAATACATTGTTAACATAGCTCTGTGGATAGGTACTTCACGTAATTTTGACTAAATCTTGTTAATGTGGGGCGTGCTCCAGCTTGTATCAGCGTATGAGCTTTTACGTTATTATGCAAATTGAAATTTGATACGCTTTCCGAGTTTGCGAGTTTGTTACCACTTAAGAAAGTGGATACTGTAAGAAATTGGAGTAATGTGAGTTTAAATAGGCGCTTTACTTATTGGAAATGAAGAGTAAACGTTTTTGGGTCTCTTAACAATGCATGATTATCAGCTACAGTTTAGTGATAACGAAATAATTCTCACAAAATTATAAGATAATGTCACCCAATTCTATATAACCAAATACCAATTGGGTCTCAAGGAATATTCACACGTTATACATGTTGAAAATATTATTTGCAGTGCTATTGTTTGAAACAGTTTTTACATCATTGTCGATCTGTATCGGGCAGTTTGCACTGGCAAAAGCTCAATCACAGCTAACGACGGCTACTATTTGTCACAACTCACAGTATGCGAAAAAGCAGGTGCGTTGGCGCATTTATTACGTCACTGAAAAATGTCCGGCGCACAAGATAAATGCGACAGGACAAACGAGAGCCCACCGATGCAACACGCCGCTACTGACATATCCCCACCTAATGAGAACCATGCTACGATAATGAGAAAGAATATCCTCTATTCGCTTGTCGTAGCGTAATTAACTAACCGGATTCCTTGGGCAGTCTGCTAACTAAATAGACTTCTGTGCTTGTGGTTTACATTTTGGAGTCACAGTCCTATTTGATTTGTTCTTAGGGGGATGTTTACCTTTCGGTTTCGTGTAAAATATTCTGTGCTTTGTATGTGGTACTCTTACAAGTCTAGAAGCTTATTATTAAATTTTCGCGTGGGGTTTTCAAATGAGCATTAAGTTTATTGGGAGGCTGATGTCGGAGTAGTCAATGACTGTGTGCTAATTTGTTGACGATTAAATATTTTAGGAATACTTTCTAAAAGATTTTTGGAGATGAAAGTGTTTAGGTGGATGTGTGGTAGGACCAGGATAGATAAGGTAAGGAATGAGTATTTTAGAGGAAGTTTGAAAGTAGCGCCAGTGACAGAAAAGTTGAAAGGGAACCGTGGATGGATCTCCATCCATCCACATTTATATTCATATATTCATCTTTTTTTTTTCTTTCATATTAATCTTTTTTTTGGCCAGAAGAGAAGAGAAGAGTGAAATGAAAGAAAAGATGGATGGATTGTGTGAAGAATGATATGAAAGAGAAGGGAGTCAGTGATAGTATGACGGTTGACAGTGCGGTATGGAAGAAGGAAACGTGTTGCGCCGACCCCAAATAACATGGGATAAGGACAGGAAGATGATCATAAGTGTCCAATAGATTTGAAAATAAACCATTTCCGTTAAAAAGTATTTACAATAAGTATAACATATATTTTAACATATTTATATATTTTGACTTAAAAAGAAACGAAGAAATGAAACGTTTTTTTTTCAACACGTATTATGTTTGCTTTATGAAATAATGTTATACTCTTCAAAAGAAATAAAAACGTAATTGCGTTTCTTTGTCAAAACAAAAGATTTATTTCCAAAGGTATTCACAATATTTAATTAATTCAATTTCCCATCTGTTAACAAAACATCATCTATAAAAAACAAAAGAAATAACATTTAAAACCTTTATTTCAGCAATCAATACATTTTAGCATTTAAAAGACTGATTCTGATTTTTGTACTGGTACCTACTTGGCATGGCATCCATGATGACTTTAATGACACTTATTTCACCTCTGTTCGTTTTGACCTTTAGTGAAATAAATATACATACAAAAGTAAGAAAGACGGTCATATATGAGTGGAGTGGTTTCTTTTACAAGTATAAAATCCGACCGTTAGTAAAAGCATGTCACGGTCAGGGATATTGAAAGCACCGTTAACGGTTAATAAATAACAACTGCAAATACAAAAAAATATACTTTTCGGGAGGGTGAACCTTTTTAAAAAAGGCATAATCGATAAAAAGTGGCATTTCTTATAATAAAAACCGATATAATTTAATTTCCCTTACAAAACCAAAAGGTTTATTCACGCCGAAATAATAAAGCGTGGTCGAAGGCATATGGCGCTTTCAAGTTTCAATAGACTTGCTGATCGATATAATTATTATCGAAGTTAAATTAAATTCACGATATGCATGTCATGTGTGTTAAATTTTTATTTGGCTGTCAATAATTTGTTTCCTTGAAATTTTAACGGCATTGCCGTTTTAATGGTGACTCGACCCTAGTACGATGCATGTGTATTTTTCCGTTGTATCAAATTACTATGCATGTTAATAAAACTGATGGTTTTCCATAACCCGGTTTATTAAAACATACCACAAGTCTACACTACAACAATGTTGTGACGTTGTTTTAACTCGTAAATTAGAGGCTGGTTTCGTTATTTCATCAGCATCATCGCGTATTATTGGAGTTGGTCTGCGCAGTGATTGTAAATGGCCGCGGCATCTGAGCTCGTTAGTGTTTTTGATAGATGACGGCCGGTCGTTTGTTGAATTTGTTGTAACACTCGCTGCCCGTGTAAAAACACATGGTTCGACAACGAGATATAAATGGACACTCCCCTCGGCGATCGAAGTTAACGAGCCACCATATAAACAAGAAGAGGTTAATATTTTATAATTCTGACGCATGCTACACTAGTTAGCGCTCCAGCCCATACCATTGAATATATTAGCAAAAATTATGCCTTATTACGTGTCTTGCCGGGAAGTGAATTCAAGGTACAGTCGAATTCATAAAACCTTAACTTTACAGTTTCTCAGCTGCACGAAATAAAAGTCAACAAAATTATTTCGAAACATGGCAGTGTGGTGCGATAATAAATAATTGAATACGCGTTGACGCTGATAATTTGTAAAGTCATTATTCAATATTCGTGACATGAAGCTTATTTTCTCTGCAGCGTTTTACACTTTAGCACTTGGCCTGATGTAAAGCGCCGTCCAATAAGACAACGGCCGACTATTTTGACGAAGGCCGGTCACGTTTCGTCGATACTCACCATGAGAATATTTGTTTTTTATTGTGCGCCCGCCGTCGAGTAAAAATTGAAGTGTAATTTTACGTTTTAACCGGTGCCTGCCCCCTTTCGTTCCGCTCGCCTTGAGTGATGGTTATCATAATTGGAGAGAGGGTAGGTGAACAGTGCGCGCCGCCTGGATGATGACGGTGGGCGGGCACGCGACGAATATTCTTACTACACTTGTGCTCGCTTCCACCCTTCTCTTGAAGTAGGTCAAGTCTCACGGGCTGTCCTGAAGGTAACTAAACATACAAGTTTATTTAATAAATTGTACCGACCTTAATAGTGACCGTCAGTAAGTAAGGTAGGAGGTGTCAGATAACTGTAATCGAAGTTATTGATTGCATTAAACAAGCGGGTTTACCATTAGTGTTATCAATGCGCATATGTTGTGAGATGTTGTTGGCTAATACAATGGTAAGATTAATAATGCGGACGTATCGGGCAGGACCGTTATGCCGACGACACGAGTGATCGCGGACCAACAAGGGCGGAAGAGATGGACCGGATAATAAAGCATCAGCTCGCTGCATCGTAACTCAATACCGTCGACATAGAAATTGTTGGTTGCATCGCTGCGCTAAACTCTCCACAATACCTTATGGATGGTAATTGGCCAGTCTCTCTAATCGACGTATTTCAATAATAATACACGTATGTTCGAGGTTTATGCTGACAGTCCTGTAGATTGAGTCCCATTCTAATATTTTAACGACTATTTTAACATATCTGACTCATGAGACGGCAATGGATTTTATTTATTTTTTGGTTCAGTGCATGTTTTGCAATATTTATGGTCGGGTTTAATCTGAAGTTATCATTGTTGCAGCTGTAAAATACATGTAAATTTTATTTTTCATTACCTACCTCAATGAAGAATTCTTTTGTTCCTCGTATTTTGTTCATAGCATTATAGCTGGATTAAATACTTATCAATCGTACGTTACAACATAAAACTTGGTACAAACTTACAAAACTTATTTAAACAATAGTTTTTCATACACATTTTACATGTCCTATCCAATGCTTGCTTTTGTTTTAGATAATATTATAAAGGAGTCTAGTGTCGACATATAAAATACAAGATGTAACAGGTTCTCCGTGACCGGTACGCACGAAGAATCGCTTTCATGCCGTGACGGAAGTAAATATCCATTGACACATCCTTCAATAGGTTTTTCATGATCACAATTACTATCGATTTCGGTATATACTCGTTTGAAATGGTAATTATCTCATGAGTGTCATTTGTCGTGTTGAATGTTTAGTAGCCACCATAACCCACTGTTTGATGTAATTTAAAATTGTTGGACGTTTTTTTTGTCTTTAAATCTCAACCGTACACTTTAATCGTAATGAAATTTTTGCTTGGCTACCTTACCTATTTACATGCACTTATACAAATCTGTAGTAACTTCCTAGTGTATTGTTTCAAGAAATGCATTCGCGACTTGTTTATAAACAATAGCAATTTGCCTTTTGGCGTTAGGTCACGCCTGCCCATTGATTCTCTGCTACGTAGTCGAAAGCATTCGAAGGTTCTATTATATTATCTATTCAATATCAAACAGATGTGCACCCTTATAGTCTGATGATTTCTGTTATACGGGACTTGTTGAAACATACATGCAGCCTAATTACGTAATAAACTTACAATGGCAATGTTTTTTAATATGGAAATTGAATAATGTTGAGTTACTCGTATTTATGTTCTCGAGCAGTAGGATTTTTCATACAAATGAACTTATGGGTCATGATTTCCATTCTTATTGTGATTTTTAGATTTGCTTTGCATTTGAATTGCTTTCCAGTAATAGAACACGAATGCATACAAACATTGTGAGTATAGGTGTAAATATTTACAGCTAGGAGGGTGCAAGAGGTGAACGGGACCTGGCCTATCGCCGGGACCCGGGACCCACGGGACGATTCGTGTATCGCCACCAGTATTTGTAGACAAGTATTTGCATGTTTATTGCCGACACGCTTGTGTAACTGGAACGAATCTCTACGTACAGTCAGCAAAAGAGATAAGTAACCAGAGTCGCTTAGTAAATTCAAAGTTTTTAAAAAACCGATAGAATCTTTTTAATGAATTTTATTTTTATTAATAGAAAATAAACAGTTTATTAATTACATAAAATTTAATTTAAAAAAGACCGCTGGTTTGAAAGAAAAGATCAACTATATTAGACGGTCTGGTTACTTATCTCTTTTGTTGACTGTACATTACTAATGTTGGTCATTATAGGGTTTTTTGGTCTTATACAATTATATTAAGTAGGGGAGAGGTGTGTCAATAGTAACAAAAAAAAAACAATCCTTCATATCATTTTAATTAAAAATCACAGCGCAATAATTTTTGGTCACAATATAGTTGAATTATCTAATTATAAAATCAAATACAAAAAATAACAAAAGAAACGATACAATTCTAAGGAATGCCACTTAATGAGATCAACGAATAGTGTTACAATTGCTGCACCGAGGGAGTCAATTGTAACAGCAATGAGAGTCAATTGTAACATACAGAAATCGTCAACTTTTAAACCATAAACCTTTTAAAATCTTGACAGCAGTGTAAGCTCTAAACACTTAAAATACTTATAAAAAATAATAAAATCAAAAACAGTCATTCCGACAAACAGTTTAAACACACAAAATATGGATCATTGTTTGCACAGCTGGAGTGTGCCCATTTATGGCAATCTGTGCATTGCAACCAAGCCTCTCTACTCGTTTTATAATGGTCAAAACAGACTATACAATAATTATCGTCTTCGTCTGCATCATCTGTATCTTCGTTTATATCTTCCTCTATCTCATAATGTTCAGTTCTTACAGCATTTTTTCTAGTCAATTTCTTTCCTGTCGGCTTTGAATCTAAATTCCTTAATTTTGGCATCTTTTTCTCATTAATCCTTCTTTGCTTTGCTTCTAACGCTTCCTTTTCTGGCGTATCAGTGTAAATTGCACTTTTTCCTTTGGATCTCCCAGTCTTAGATTTGACCCGAGGTGGTGCTTTTGGAAGAGGGACCAAATCTACTAATGAAGTCCTACGTGGCGATGTATGGTTAGAGAGACTTGGTGTTGGTTGAGCTGACGTCTGGGGCAAAGTCTGATATGATGTTGAAGGTGCTGAATTGTTGATCACTTCTGCAGGCAAAGACAACTCTTGCTGATCAGTTTCATCAACAGTGGCTTCTTCATTATCTTGGTCGGTAACGCTGGCTGGGGCAAAATCAATGTCAGAAAAAATGTCTTTGTTATATGGCCATATACCAGCGCATGCAAACCCTTGAGTTATGTTATTTGGCGTAGCAGCAAGAGAAATAGCTTCTTTAACAAGTCCCGGTAAATCATGTATGGTCATTCTTTGTCCCGGATGATTTTTCATCCAATGATCTGCAGCAATATTAAATCTAATTTTGAACGGCCCAAAAACTGACCTGTCAAGTGGTTGTAGTTTGTGAGACGTATGTGGTGGGAATGATAATATTGAAATGAAGTTTTCTTTACAATATTGAATAACGGGTACATTTATATGAGAAGAATGATTGTCCAAAATAACTACAACAGGATTTTCTTGGGACGGCTTAGCAAATTTAGTGAAGTGCTTCATGAACAATAAAAAATCTTCATCTTGCATCCATCCACTTTTATTACCTGAACCGTCACAGCCAGGAGGACCATCTCTTACAAAATGAGGCTGAAAATTCTTTCGGGGAAATACGAAGAAGGCAGGTACTGCGTTTCCTATTGCGTTAACAGCCAAACATACAGTGACTAGGGTACCTCTTTCTTGGGAAGTAATGGAACCGACCTGTTTGGTCCCTTTGACAGCAATTACTCTGGCAGGTTTTTGAGTTGTTGTTACACCTGTCTCATCTATATTATATATATTTTGTGGTTGACATTTAAGTCTATCCAAAAGCTCACCCCATTTGTCAAAAAAAATTGTAACATTTGGTTTGTTGAAGTTCATAGCTCGAGCAAGACTTGTGGCTTCAGGACGTCTGACTGACAAAGTTGAGTGTCTTTTCATAAAGGCCTTGTACCAATCAAGGCTAGCGAGTTCTGTTTCGTTCCACTTTCGGGGATATTTTAAACTATTAGCTTTGGCGTAAGAATAAGCCAATTTACGTAAATCTTTGGTAGTCAAACCAAAGTAAAGCTGACTCGCTGTCTTGCAATATTGCGATAATTCTAGTTCCTGTTCTGTAGAAAATACTTTATTATGTGGGGCATATCCAGTTTTAACTGTGTTATCATGCTTGTATTTAGCTACATACCTGGACAAAGTTACATGACACATGCCAAAGCTAGTAGCTACACTTCTGATGCACTTCCCTTGCTTAATTACAATTTCACAAGCTTCAGTGTATTTTTCTGGTGGCACGGTGCCACGCAATGTCTTTCGAGGTCGTTTATAAACCATTTCGTATGAATTCTGGAAATAAAAGGGTACATATTAAATAATTAACTAATGTGAAAAAACTGGGTGTCAAATGTAACATGTTACAATTGCCTCTCTTTGTTTTGTTACATTTGCACCACTGCCGCCATTTTGCAAAGAAGACTTATTTAACAAAAAACTTTGGCAAATTTGAAAAACCCACATACCTGCACGTATAGATTTGACGTCAATTTATCCGAAAATCGCCACTCCAATATTGTAAAACTATTTAATTTAATTTTGATAACAAAAACTGCGTTGAACAATAATTTTACTCAATTTGCTGTATCTCAAACTGTCATGTACTGAGAGCGCATGCGCAAACTGTTTTAACTGTCAGTTCGGTCGGTAAAACAGCACCAAATAAAGCTTCGATTGTCACCAAGAGCTACCGCTATTCGTCAATAGATGTCGTTAAACTACATATGTTACAATTGCCTCACTGTTACTATTGACACACCTCTCCCCTACCTACTGTTTTTGTTAATTGCAAAGCAGATTAAGTTAATTTTTATTTTAACGGATCAAAATGTTTTTATTTAGTCAAGTGCTTCATGTTGAGTAAAATATACTAAGAAAGTAAATTAAGCTTAGCTGAACCAATAAAAATGGCAGATGAAAGCTTCATAAAGTTTTTACAACGCGACACGTGCTCTCCGTATCGTTTTTCAAGCATATTGAACGCGCACATACCGTTATTAGTTTTTTAATTTAGAAACTTTTTAGATTATCTTTTTTATGGTAATCATAAGGACAAGGTGCCGTACATGTGGCGTACATGAGTCGCGACAGGCGTGTCGGTTTTTTAATTTATCAGCTGTTTTGTTAAGTTAATACCCAGTATTCAGATAAAAACAGTTACACTTCATGTTTTGATCCTTATTTCTTATACAATAAATACCAACAATTCGTAGAAGACTTTGTTTCACAAAATTCTCACATAGCCGCCGAAAAATCCCGAAACTAGGTACACCTACATAGGTCACTGCATCTTAGTATGGATATTAGGTTCATTATAGAAGATACACTATGTAGGTAGGTAGGCACAGTATTATTTAGACGTCATTATTTTATTATCACTTTTATATTATATTTAATCGATTGTACTATATAGACATAATACTTCATATTTATTTGTCTTCCTTTGTATAAACACACGTAGGTATCCAAAATCCGAATACTTATGTATTTTCTCAGAAAATAGCTGTACTGGTTAAAGTTTTAATTATATTCATGTTAAATTCGATCCTGATATGTAGTATTATTTTTCCATATCAAAGTTACGGTGATTAGAATAGTAATGTTTGATTGAAAACTTCAGTTTTCAATCAAACATTACTATTCTAAAGCTGTGATCATCACACCTTGTATGAAAAAAAAAAACAAAATTCTATGTTTAAACGACTTTGTTTTTGTTATACAGTTTTAGCTTTTAAAGCTGTCTAACAAAGAACCCTTCGTGAAGTTGTTTCAGTACATTTTATCAGCACGTACCCGGTGCTGAGACACAGCTATAAAATTATTTCAGAACACGTATCGCGTTCAGATAATCTAATGCAGAAGCGTTATGACGCATTTATTGGTTAAAATGTGTTGCGCTATGTAAGCTCACGTAACAGTAATTAATTGATAATATTAGAAATACGACCGTAACAATATACCAACTATTTTTGGTATATTGTTACAGTCTATTCGGAAATGATTTTTAGAAATAAACATTATCTGTACATAGCCAATTTATTTTACGGTTAATGGTAAATGTATAGACAGGTGTCTTATATCTACAAATAAAATCTACTGGGATAAGTAGATATATCTACTTATCCCAGTAGATTTTATTTTAAAGATTAAGTAATCTTAATAATAAAACCTACTGCAATCGTTGAAGGAGCGCTTCTTTGGCCGTCTGAATAAAGTTTTAAACAGTCTTTTATTAGGCGGAAATAAGGTGCGCGCCTTCAACGGTTGGGTCATGCCGGTTTTGATGTACTCTTTCGGCATACTCAAATGGACTCAGACAGAGCTTGACGCCCTGGATAGGAGGGTTCGCTCACTGTTGACCGCAAATCGGATGCATCACCCAAGGTCGTCAGTAATGAGACTGTATATCCCGCGAAAGTGTGGTGGTCGAGGCTTCTTAAATGCTAAGACCCTGCACAACCGTGAGATATGCAGTCTCAGGGAATACTTCCTAGAAGCTGACGTGGGGATGCACCGAGATGTGGTCTCAGTGGACAAGGGCCTCACCCCGCTCTCTTTAGCGAATGAGAACTGGCGCAAACCTATAGTATTAGATACTAATGATCGCATGGAGGTATGGAAGAGCAAGGAGCTTCACGGGCGCTACTACCGGGCCCTACATGGGCCGGATGTAGACTTCAAGGCGTCCGTATCCTGGCTGCGCGTTGGTGACCTCTTTGGGGAAACCGAAGGTTTTGTCTGTGCTATTATGGACGAAGTTATGATGACGAACAATTACCGGAGATATATTGTGAAGGACGGTACGGTTGACATTTGTCGGGCATGCCATCGTCCCGGGGAATCAATCCGTCACATTATATCTGGGTGTTCTCGTCTGGCTAACGGAGACTACTTACATAGACACAACCTTGTAGCCAGGATTATTCACCAGCAACTTGCTCTGAAATACAGCCTTGTGGAATCGGAAGTACCATACTATAGATATGTGCCCGACCCAGTTCTTGAAAATGGTCATATCACGTTATATTGGGACCGATCTATCATCACTGACAGGACTATTGTTGCCAATAAGCCTGACATAGTGGTGGTAGATCGATTAGAGCGTCGCGCAGTGATCGTTGATATTACTGTCCCGCATGACGAGAACCTCGTGAAAGCTGAGAAAGATAAACAAATTAAGTATCTTGATCTGGCTCGCGAGGTTGTCGACATGTGGGATGTGAATACGGCAATCATTGTGCCGATAGTCGTGACGGCCAATGGCATAATAGCCAAGAGCCTCGACCAACACCTAAGGAGGCTCTCGTTGGGCGGTTGGATCAAGGGCTTGATTCAGAAAGCGGTACTCCTAGACACGGCACGTATTGTTAGGAGATTCCTTTCTCAGGAGCCCTGACCATCGGTGGCTTGGGCCCTGTTCCCGATGCCGGTGGGCTACTATTTTTTATATTTTTAAATGTTTTTATTTTTTTATAGTAATATTTAAAAATGTAATTAATATGTATGATAAATAAATAAATGGAATAATAAACCTACTGCGATACGTAAGTGTCAGGTTCATAGGTATTTTTATCGGAAAACAAAGTATTAAATATAGAAAATACGTCGATTGGAATTATAAAATATTTAAAGAGCAACTTTTGCCAACAAGAATGAAAAGTTAAAAAATAAGGTGCACTATTGTCAACGGTAGAATAAAAGTAAATTTTCTTTTCAATGGGAATGTGTTCTGTATTCGTTGAACATTGTCGCTTTTCGTTGGCCGTCGGTGGGTGCCGGTACATGCCGAGACAGACCTATTCAAATGTCAGTGTGAAGACCGCCCCCCACCCCTTGTACACCTCGCGCTCGCCTCTTCACAGATACTGAAATGTCACTCGCCACACGAAGCAATCAATTTCGTATTTGTATGCTCTGCCTAGATAGTGGTAGCAAGTAGATTTATCGAATCGATGAGCTTGTATCTTACTATGCTTGTGATTTTTACATGTTTTGTATGTGAAATTGCTTGCTCGTTTCTTTTTTTCTTACTCTTTATAAGATGTCAATCGATACAATTCATAACTTCATATAATCCTGCAGACTTCATGTACTGTCTTAAAAAGAAAATGAATGTACATATCCTTATAATTATTCTATGATCAAATTGATGCACAGAGCATGGGACTAAAGAAACTAATACCTGACTTAATACCTTTTTACACTGTATACACACTGTGTATTAACAAAATCAAATATACCTATCACTTTTGTTAGGCACATATTAAAGAAAATTGTGATTGCCATAAACTAATCCGTACCTTTATTAGTAGTAAAGCTCTTTGTGAGGGAGCTCGTCCGGGGAAGTACTACCACTATACCTGTTTCTACCGCAAAGCTGAGGTGCTGTGGTTCCGGTTTTAAGGGTGATGCCGCACTGGTGAAATCATAGGCACATGGAACATTTCGACTTTGTCTCGGCAACGTATTTGCAAGGCCTCGAGTATTGCAGATGTCTATAGGAAGAGGTAACTACTTAACATCAGGTGGGCCGTCCGCGTCGGCCTGTTTGCCATGCAAAGATATAATATATACTTGACTAATAACTCAGACATTGTAGGTACAGGTACCAAGTGATCTCACCAACGTGCTGTCTTGTCTCCCGGTATAGCTCGTAGAATGCTGCCGGGGCTCTAGTATAGTCCTCAACGAAATTTCTTTTTTGTATTCATTGTCATGATTTTGTATAATAACAACGAGAAATTTGAAATCTTAAGAGTGATAAATAAACTATTCTCTTCGATTCTATTGTAATATCTAGTCAACGCTTAATACATTGTGAAATTTAATTCAATCTCAGCCATTGTAAGTCTTCGCCAAATGTCGCACTAATTGCTTTGCGCAACTGAAAGATATTCACGACATAGAGCCGTCTGTTTGTTAAAGTTTATTAGCAGGAAATTAACGAACTATCTAACTTCACCCATTTGTAATCTCTTCACTTTATTAAACAATGAAGCGATTGCCGATTCTGATTTTGATACACCTATTTTTGTTATTTAGGCCAATATTTACATTTTCAATTTAAATTCATTACACAGTAGCACAATTTCTTAACCTTATTCGAAGTTAGAAAGCGATTAATCAACGTCTAACAACATTCTTATTCCCGTCTACGTAGTAGCGTAAGAAATACAGCCTTTAAATGTTTTTAAGATAGCTTCACAGGCGCTGCCAAGCAATTGTCCCTTTTAACCGGTTGGCCTCATTAGCATGGTCTGATCGCTCTGGCCTATCAACCTCCTCAGATTGATACATTGACGGTAAAGGTCTTTTTAGAAGCTGCTCCAACTTCATTCGTAATGGACTGCTACAATGTCGTATCTAGTTTAGTTTGCGTTTGATGGATTGTCTTTGCTTTGATCTAACTTTATAGAAAACGTTATTTATCTAGACACTATAATGTGAATAGGCTGTCGTGTATACTTCACTGTATATAGAATTCAATAGATAGGAGTATAAGGTAAGGAACTCGATGCGGACAATCGCGTACTCGCTATCGCAATTTAACGAGCCACGATTGTTTTTCTCAGTTCTGAATAATATTGAACTTGAACGTCCCTTGGTATCTGATGGTGATACTTTCGTTGGGCGGCGCTGTACTGTTAGTTGGCTAGCTTACAAATGAACGGTGTGATTATGGGCGCGCGGATCTAACTCCGCGATAATTTAAATGTTCCCGCAACCAGCACCACTACAGCCCGTGAGATGGCAACGATTACACCCGTGACTTCCTCTTATGGTTGCAGTATATCTGTGAGTTTTGAATAGACTTACGGCCACCACCACCACTTGATTAAGAATGTATACTTTGATTATATTCGTATACCTACATTAAAATTTACAAAAAAAAAAAAACACAATGAAAACATACACATGGAAAAATACAACAATTTCATTATTTTAATTTTATCGATACGGTGTAAATATATTTTAGAACATCATTTCCATAACCGAATCTGTAAGAAATCATGACATTATTTTGCAAACATCAACAGGTGTGTAAATAAGAAATAATCTCAACTGTGTATAATTCAAACAAATCTCGTGGTATAAACTTATCTTTAGGGCTTTATGAGAATACTTTATAGAAAGTAAAATGGGAAAACACGGTTTGCAGCACTAAAAACCTTGTTACTTTATATGACCTACTCTGCCAAATTTAAACAGACGGTCATTTTCATACCGAGCAGGGTTGGTGGTAATAAAAATGATCCTATCTCCTTTGTTAGATAATTAAGGTAGTAGGTAAATTGTAGTTCGTGTATGTAATCCGAGTGGCCCGCCTGCCGCGAATTCGATGCGCGCCTCTCGAGCTTAAACTTTCAGAATACGCGATATGGATCTCACGTTTACTGCCGACTAAATAGCGGATAAATTAGCTAACCGAGTTAAATTAGTAGAGCCAGCAGCTGGGCTTAGATCACGGTCTTACTGTTTTTGGTATGAATATTTTAGTAGGTGTAAGTAAGAATGTAGATTGTTTATTCTACTAAATTTAACAATATGGTTCGTCTAAGACGATCCTTATAAAAGGGAGCATATATGAGAAAATCGTTTTATCTAAAGTTTAACTTGATTGTAGATTATGCTATTGGCAGTAAATATCATATAATTTTCCCCTTTCATAGAGACTTCAGTTGTTATTTGGAAAAGAAGTACGCTATTAGATAAAGTATTCAAAGAAAAAAAAAAAACAGTGAATGTCAAAACAACACAGAACAAAACCCTCCGGTGTTAACGTTTCACGACTTCTCCCTCGCAGCTAAGTTGCGCTGCATAAGTGAATCGCAGATTCAGCGAGTGCCGACCTCCGCTCCGTCCCGTAGGTATCGACACTACGAGTCGTAGAGGAAGTTGTGCCTACTTAAAGCCAGTTTACAATGCTACGTCTCGACGCCCTTTGTGCACTTGTCGTGCGTTGACTGGTTTGGAATAGTGGCCGGCCGCTCTTCGCGGAAGCGAGATCGAATTGGCCGATTGGTGAAGACACGCTGCCGGAGCTCAATCTCTTGTGAGATCGCTTATTGCTACTGTACCGCACCTGCGCAAAATTATTTTAAAATCATTATCTTCATTTAAAGCTAGTAGTTGAATATCGTTGCCAGAACCTAATGGAATTCCGCGACTTAAAAAATTAAAATCTTGATTAATGTTTTTGTGAATGATCAATGTATTTTTGTACATCTGAATAGCAATTTTAATCAAATAATTCTTCTCATGCATACATCAAAGTACCTACTCCTTAATTTACGGTATGTATGGAACTAGAATAACATCGTTATTTTTTTCAATGAAAATTTATGATGGATCGTCGCAAAATCTATGATTGATTCGGGCTGTATTATTCGTTGCTTTCATAAGAGTGCCTTCAGTAGGTGCTCGCGTCTGCGGCTTTCCGCGCCCCTTCAGTCACTATGATTGATTGCTCCCGGCAAACTTCATATGTTTGGGAGATAATTTTGTATTTCAGCCGTAACCAGATTATGTGTGAAAAGAATCATCACTTTCTTCCGAGTTTCTCCGTACAGTTTGTCCTTCGTTGTGACGCCGCATTTTTCTTGCTCGATTACACATCCATGTCTTTTTAAGCTCGCTTCTTGCGCCGGTTTCTGCTGCGCTATACGTTGTAAAGTAGGTTGTCAAAATAGAATATTTCGTTATGTTCTTTTGAGTTATTTAGTACTTAGCATTTCTTAATCACTATCTGAAAACAGTGTCAACTCTATGAATTATAGTTATTTGAATATTATTTGACTATCTCTGTATTGGCAAACCTCTGGGTTCTGAAATTGTGTAAGTCAACTATTAAGGCGCTAGCACAGACAGAACTGATTCTATTCACGCGAGAAATGAAAGTGACTGGCAGCTGTATTCCTATACGTTATGCAGTTTTGCTCCTTGTTGCTTATTTATTATCTACCCATGACATTTTGTATAATTGAATTCAGGAATGATGTCAGGCCCTAACGCCTAAAGTTTGAATAGTTTTGCCTTTAACGTAATGAACCTTAAATATGATAACTTAAAGCGAAATACATGTAGGTACCTACCTAACTTTCAACTTATTACATTTATTTTAAATACAAAGTAAGCGATGATTCACTTTTTGAATCGCAACTTTGATTTTATTATCAATATAGAGAATCTAGTCCTGAAATTCTAAATTAATAATTATGAATTTTACACCAACGTCATTTTAGTTTTCAATTTCGTAGAGAACACTCGAATGCGACAAAATCTTTGAACAAAAAGACTGAGAATTACATTTAAAATGGGTAGACTTAAAGTAAGTGGTGAGAAGATAGTCGGCGGTCGGTAGCTCGTTAGAGATTGACTATCTCACGCTATCGAGATCGCGAGCAAATTGATTTGCGCACGCGCACCTCCAAGTATCGGTTGACAAAGCCGACGCTGATTGAATATCTAGACCGCACATTGAAACACTGAGTAATTTTACTAGTTCAACGATTTAAATTGCTTGAACTGCAAATGATGATAAATTATAGTCTACCCTGACATTTGCTGTATAGATACTAAAATCGATTTACTAAAACAATTTTATGATTGCAATTTATAACGACATCGATTTAAGCTAAATTCAACAATTTCGCAGACGTTCTTAGATTTCATATTCTGTATTATTCACTCACTCGGTTTTCTGAGAATTAAATTATCTTCAAATTCATTATTTTAGTTAACCTCAATGCGTATAGCAATAAATTACTTCGAGCATGTCGCATTGTTGAGGCGATATCTTAATTCAAAATAATTTGATGACATAGAGTACAATTACTGTCCGCAACCACTTCCCACGGCAATACTGGCGTGTCCACAGAACTGGAGCACGCTGTGACACATAGAGCGCTCTTGGGGAACGTAATGCCGGTAATATAACAATACTCTTACAGGTACCATCCTAAGATGACCTCTACCGCTTCTGAGACGAACGCCCAGAAAATGAGAAAGAGTACAACCGTATAGGTCTCGGAGTAATGGTGTTTGGGTATAGTGCTCCAACCTCGTAGCGGTTTCATAACGCTGGCATTTGTGTGAGAGCGTCGACGACGCCGAAGTCGCGCTTTGTCGTACAGCCTACGGGCTTGTTCAACACACGAATAATTGTAGCGAGATATAACCATACTGTTGCTTAATTTATTTCATGTCTTGGTATAAAATAAATGCAAGTTAAGATAGGAGAAATTTTAGCAACAGCATTGATAGCGGGATTTAGTTGTCATGTGTATTAGTTGATGTAGAACCTGAAAGGATCGATTAATAAGAACAATCAATTAGGTAGGTAACTCTTCTTATAAAGAAATTAGTTGCGATCGCTTACTAATAGTTCTTCGTTAAAACAGTGGAAGCAAGCGACAGAGATCGGACCCATTGTATAAAAAAATACATTGTAATTTCATGAAGTAATTTTTTATACTTTTTGATGGAAGCTTTCCTCAAAAAGTATAAAAAATTACTTCAAGGGATATTGGAAAAAGTTCTTAGTTTCATAACTACATCAAACTACTATATTGATAGTAGTTTGATGTAGTTATTCCTCGAGCTACTGTCAAACTTTATAATAATGATTAATTAATTATGTAACAGCTTCGGTAAGACGGGGTTTTCTTGAACAAAAACAAATGTTCATTATTATAAATTGATCAAAGGTCCCACGACACAATTTCTAGTGCATGTACATCAAAGCATTCTTAGAGTAAACTTAGAGCTATCAGAATGTGAACAAAATTTCTTGAAAATGTAATTTAGTATTTGATTACACGCAGCAATACTGGGAAACGGTTTCATGTAATTACGTGAACTGTTTTGTTTAAACAACGCTTATGGTGATATTATTCGGGTTCGTCATCGCCAAATCTCTTTATAATAGAGTTGTTCTTCTCAAAAACTAAAATTTGGCATCATTTGCTACATAATTACGGTGGTGTCGTTGTCTGATGGACATAATTTGGCTCATTACTCGGTTCCACTGAGTCAGTCACAGTTAGAAGTACTCAAGTTGTAATTTAGGTCGAACCGTGACTTGATTTGCATGTAGGGCGCTTTGCTAAGGTTAGGAACCTTACCTACCTGTGAAGTATTTATTCATAGGTTTTACGTAAACTTTCCAATCGTTAGTAGACGTAAATGTTGCAAACGTTGCTTATGAATGTGGAAATGTCTGTATACAAGCTTCTTGTAAAGCTCGACTAATGTAGGGATATGTAATTACGAAAGGAAAGTGTATTACATAGGATATATATTTCAAAAGGATACCAGAAGTAATTTAAATTGCAAAAGTAACGTCTGGGTGACGCTTCTATTACTGGTGATGACTAGGCAGAGGCTGCTGCGGCTCTCAGATAGCAAGGAGTGATTCCACACGTCAAAACATGCGATTGACAGCGATACATTAGGAACTATCGAGCGGTCGCATTGCTTACGCCGACCTGGGAGTCGTAATTTTTCACTGTCAGGGGTGAGACTAAACGTCCTCGTCATCGTTTCGACTAGTGACTGTCAAAAAATGTTAATGCAATTTTCGCTTGCACGAGGGTGCTGTAAAATATTGCCGTTAGGAAACACACCTTTCCGGTTGCTAAGTTCCGAAGGGAACCTACCTTGTTTATGTAGATATTATTTGTAACGGTTAGTCCTCCATCAATCTTAGTCACTATATATTTTGTTTATATTATTGTGGTAGACTGTCATGTTTTACAAGAATTATGATTACAGAATGGTGTGCAACAATACCGGTTGCAGAAACGTGCTTTGATAAGCAAGTAGGTATCTTTCGCAAGTGTCCGGAGTCCGGCTGGAAATGGTCGAAAAGGCGTAGTTTAGTCGTGCACTTTGTTGATCTGGTTGGTTCTGCGTGTCGGTCATGGCGCAGGAATCTGTTCACGTGTATTGTTGGGACTGCCGCACGCCGGCGATCCCGCGATAAAGCTGGATATAATCGGTTTAGGCACGCTGTCGCTCACCAGTCTATGTACTAATTGCCATGGTTATGTGTTACGTGGCCCGGTTAATGTCCGCTAAAATATCGCGTGCATTTGCACAACACTTTAGGTAATTGCATGATCGATAGATTGACATAGAGATAACATTGTCTGCTGTGTCGTTCTACTACCCTTTTAGTAGGAGCATTTGCGTTATGAAATGATGATATCATATTGGAGAGCTTGTTGAGCTCCAGGCTACCTTTCAGAAATTTAAGTAAGTACCTATCTAATTTTTTTACGACTTTCGGAGTTTTATCTAGCGCATCGTCAAAATTTAAAAGTTATTCAACGGTGTTTTTCCAATATTTAGTCCTATACTGCTATTAAACAACAGTCATTCAAGCTCATTTATACATAAAAATATAGAATAATCAAATGTGACTAAAGTTTTATACGGGAATGTGTAATATAAGATAATGACAACCTTAACTTTCATTATTCTGCTGTCCTTAAGATTTTGTACTTTGAACATGATCTACATAGATCTCTAGTAATAACGTACTCAAATTATCTTGAAGTGAAATCTAAAGTCAGTGCCTAAGCTTGATCAAAGCCTTGGAGCACTATAAAATTTACATTTACATTACGTTTGCTCCAGATTCTACTAAAGTTGCGAGTTTAGCTTATAGGTTTTATTGACAATTTATGACTCCATTCTGCGTACATAAACGCTATGCTTAATGCTGAGGTGGGAAGTTCTATTAAACCAATACGCGAGTTATTTGATACTTTTCTTAAACAGTAACATTTTGCAGCTACGATATGTTCAATGGTATGAGTTGCTACAAGCACGAGCATTGTAACTCACGCGCATAACCAATGTTTGAAAATGAAATTGGATTTTGTTCTGCATGACATTTTACTCATGTGCTTGAACCGCAACATCGATTTCGTTTGCTCTTTCTCTACTCATATCGCTAAAAGCAGTGGCACGTTGAAAAGAGACGTCGCGAATTTTGTGAATTTCCGTCGAATGCCTCGGATCGGGTCACTCGTGCTATGTAAATTTGAGACCTTTTATTTTCTCGTGCGGTAGAATGTTATAATGGAATTGTGGGGCGATGTTTGTGTTGCCAATGCTTCTGCCGCACGCGTGCTTGCTTTGTAAATGCTATCGATACCGTGGCTTTAATATCGATTAATTTTCGAAACAATGTTTTCGATTTTAAAGTTCACTGGTGCACAAGTCACGAGGCACGGGCTTGCATCTGCTTTGTTTACATTTTCAATATGTATGTTTCACTACGTTAGCGCTTGTATTTATGATTTATGTACAATAATAACACAGTCCTGTTTATATGTTAGGTATTATGGTAAAGGTGCCCTTTGTAATGCGTGAGCGCAATATGCAAGAGATACAATAACAATATTCGTTGTCTCGATTGGCAAGAGTTATTTTATTTTTCTTGAATAAAAATAAACATTCAATCTGATACATTAATGCAGTCTCCATTAAACGATTAAACGTTGTTCGCTCATCTGCATGCATGCAACGCAGTAGCCGTCTTCAAAGCGCAGCCGCTCGAATAAATTCGGATTTGTAGTCGTACTGTGGATCCATTTCCAAACATTCGTATTTGGAACACACCACCACGGAATGTGCTTATGTTATACGCTATATATTAAATATAGCTATGTCTATAAATATTAATGAGTACATGAGATTTGGTGAAAGTATTACACCCGTATATTCTCAAATAATAATTTATAATTATGATTGTTGTAGTGGGCAGATATTCCGGTTTCTAATTACTTTATTTAGTAAGTTGTGGACAATGATATGTTTAACATTTATAATCACGGCATAAGCGTTTTAGTTATGAGCAACTGCGGATCTACGATAAAAATAAAGCTCTTTATTTATGAGGCGCTAACTAGTTTAGTAGTGATAAATTGTGTTACAAGCCAAAGATACAATAATAAACAATTTGTTACCAAACATTTATTAACGTATATTAACGTTTTTTGTTTATTGAGCCGTGATAAATACTGCTCAACGAAACTGGTATGTGGCATAAAGACAGCGTAGCCGTTGGCAGAGGCTGCGAGTAGGCACACAAGTGATTAAAGCCTACAATCAGGTCTGTAGTTCGGCAGGGCCTGCTCTTTGGATTTACGATGTGCCTGACCGACGCTTATCGCATGCGAATGATCTGCCCACGGCGCACGGACCGCTCCGCACACATATTTTATTTTATTCGCGCTACTGTGATGTAATGAGCTGATAAATGGGAGAAAACCACCAATTAGTGTCGATGAATTTATTGTTTCTACTTAAAACGTTGGAGGGCTACGTACTTAATCTTAAATTACGTTTTAAAATTTGTTGCTTTTAAATTTAAATCATTATTTAGATTGTTGCCAATTACACATATAATATTTATTTTCAAATTCCGTCGGATTCGGCCGTCTGATTGTATGGCAAACAATCCGACTGCCTACCTAATGTTAAGTGGTCACCGTTGCCTATAGACATCTGCAATACGAGAGACCTTGCAAATGCGTTGCCATCCCAGAGACAAAGTTGAAATGTCTCTTGTGCCTATAATTACACCGGCATCCATACCCTTCAAACAGGAATACAATACCGCTGCTTTGCACCAAAAATAGTTATGGTGGTAATACTTTCTCGGACGAGCTCCTTTACAAAGACCTCTACTGCAAAAAATATGTAAATAAATTAATTTCAATCAAATTTTGTTTTACTTTTATCGTGACTTATCTTGCACTATATAGGTACCATATTGTATTCTCGACGTTGAAAATTAAATCATTAATAAAAATATTTAGTAGGTTTGTAGGTAGGTACTATACAAGCTCGCAAAAACAATACTCTATAAGTAGCGTCCTTGATTGTCTGATTTCTTTGTTTTGTGACTAAAAAGCATAAAATTATCTATACGATAGACTAAACGAAATCCGTAAAGTCACAGTTGTGCCTCAAAACCAGTAGTTGTGGAGTACAAAATAACCCCCTTACTTTATTCTACCTCCTCTCTCTATGTTAGCCTAGACTAATGGACTAGACTCTTGTCCAATTGATATTTATTCTCGAGTCTGATCTTTAACCTAGCACGCACTCCTAGCGAGACAGTTTGATTAGTGACGACGACTTGAGTGTGAAAATCAGTAACGGAACTCTCACTTTAAGCTTTGGCTAACCAATATTAATTCGTTTTATTCAGTGTCTTTAGCACGTTAACAGATGTAGGTAAATATCCAAAACTGAATTTTTATTGTTGATTTTTTTATGTTTAAGAACAATATCCAGAGTTGGGGTTTCGTAGAAGGCACTAACCTTCAGTGCCTATGCGGCGTCTCTCTGCAGACTATGATCCACCTTTTATCTTGCGCCACATGTTCTGCTACCTGCACACATGAGAACCTAATGACTGCGTCAGGGGATGGTGTCGTTGTACCTGAATACTGGGCCAAACAAAAAAAATAACGAAATTATATTTGGTACCTTTAATTACCATTGATACGCTAGGAACAAGTAATACATACCTATAGCTTTATATAGCAGTTTAGTATCTAATCACAAGAACATGATGACGAAAGAAAGAAAATGCACCGATAAAATTAAATTAATCATGCTACTACTGGCTACTCACCAGCTCCAGACTAACTAAAAGTAACAACACACTCCGTAAAGAGCGTGTACATTCCAACAGAAAATTACTTCATCCAATCGCAACGAGTGCAAATGAAATGACAAACTGCACTAGTAAGGTCATGAGTCACGGGAGCGGGTGCGTGTGACGCCGTTGATTTATCTCGCTTCATTACACAAACCGCTCGAGCATTTAATCGGACCGCGGGAGGCGCCCGCGCATAAGTGTCGACCGCTCTCGTACTGGTGTATGCTGAAGTGTTAAGATGTTGGAAATGTTTTATATACGAGAATAAAATTAATATGTAACCAATAATTACGTACATAAATACATACGTGCAGATTAAATGATAGGTTATGATCTACTATTAAATTTAGGTGATAAAAATTATCACTTTTACATACCTACCGCCATGAAAAGCTACTGATTATCCCAAATGGAAAACATTATAAAGATCTTATGGCAATAAATCGCAGTTTTAGGCCCACACGATAAAAATAATAATAAGGCTTATGTTCTTAGTTCCGAAATGTTATGTTGTTTAGGCCTACGCTGCCTGTTTGATTTTTATCTGCGCAGCTCTATTTAAGGTTCAATTATAATAACAAAGTTTGATATGTTGCAAAAATAAATTAAACACTTTTGTGCTCGATAACATTCAGAAGTCAGCTTCTTTTAAGATTGTCCCTTTTGTCCATGTCACGCGAGAAGGCTGCGTTGATCGAAATCGACAATAATTAAATATCTCATGCGCCCTTTAATACACCAATTTATTCACTCTCTGTCTTCACTGCGTATTAATTAAGATTGATACGAAATGTTCCCTCTTTAACTGTCAGGTTATTTATTTATTTAGTTACAAGTATAAATTATTGCCATTTTATGTGAGTGAACGACCCGTCCGGTGAAAAATACAGCGGAGAATTCGTTTCCAACAGTTAAATTTGACGCGTATACAAAAGACTTCAACGGGCGGCTTACGATTGTGCCGTGCAATATTTTTAGTTAATTTTTTCACTAAATCAGATTTCAATTTACGGTTTGAAATATCTGTAATTTGTTAGTAATTTTGTAAGTTTTATTGATTTTAGTGTTTGTAATGACTATTGCTTAAACATTTTAATTCCTAAGGGTAAAATACTTTTTGCATTTTGCGTCTTTACGTAGTTTTTTTTTCCCAATAGTCATTCAAACATTGTTTTCTGCACAACTATTTAGTAGAGACTTTAAAAAATATATTTCATAAAATACCGATGTTTTTTGTAACAAAAAATAATTCCAAAGTATTTTTTTAATTTTGGTATTTATTTGAAACTATGTTTTAAATTGGTAGAATGAACATTGCTTACGTAATTATTATTTTCCATACGTTGCATCGCAACTGCAATTCTGCATCAAGATAAACGGTAGACATCATCAGTGGCACATTTGCAATGCTTTGCGATTATCCACACCAACTTAGGATGAGTATCGGGCTTACGTGAATCATACACACCTATGACCAAATACTAAAATATTTCAACCTTATGCTGTTAAAGTAGGGTTCATATTCACTAATCTCGATTATCAAGTGTAGTCTGGTCCGCATGAAATTTTAATAAGAGCGTGTCACACGTCCTGTATGAAGCTTCTTAAACTTATGATGCGCTTATTAATCCAATTGTAACGGCTGTTTAGTTCGCTTTCTGTGTTTGATTGAAACCGTAAGTTTTCTATTTAATGCAAATCAAAGAATTTACCCCTGGGGGAAACGTATTTTGATATTATTTGTCTATAATAGATATAAATGAAAATTGTAGGTCAGAAAGTATAATTTAATTGCCTGCGGTTTCCTAATTAATACATAACAACAAAAGAAAGTGCATCTGATTTTCCTTTAATTTGATAACTGCAACTTGTAAATATTAAAGTGGTGACTTCCGCGGGTTGTTAAAGGAATGTAATTGTTCGTCGGCGGCCATTTTGTTTGCGGGTGGGGTCAACGCGACCCCGCCTTGCGTTTCCGCCACGAGATAATTAAATATTACCCCACCACAAGACTTCCTCTGAAGAAATGTGATCACACATACATACATCTGTTTATTTTTTTCTTTTATTCTCTTTACACGCTCTTTCATAGAGGGTTTAAAGGAATATTTATATAAAGAAACATAATTATCTCATTTCAATTGCACTTATGTTGAGGTTTCTTTTATTTGATTAACAATGTACGTTGCACATACTCGTAAATATGTTATAACAATAGCAGAAGTGTTTTAGGGTTTCGTACGTCAAATGGAGAAACGGAACCTTTATAAGAATTGTCCAATGTCGTGGTGGCCCAGTGGTTAAGGCGTCCGCCTCTCACGCACGTAGCTTTGGGTTTGCACCCGAGTACGGACAAGTACCAATGTGAATTATAGTCTTGTGCAATGCTTGCTGACAAAAATAAAAATAACAAAAAGATCGGCGGTAATTCTAAAAGTCATTTAGGTATATAGTTACATTAGGAGCCACCATAATTTTTGTAATTACACAAAATAGAAATCTACAGTAATTACTGCACTTCAGCGGCCGTTTTATAAATAGCTCAGTGTAGTTTACTTCGGAACCCTAATTGTACGAGCCCGACTCGGTCCTGGTAGTAATTTTTAAGAATTAAATTAATTTACTATATTAGTAAGTACTTATTTTAAAACACTTTACCTTAAACCAATCGTGTTTTACGAGTCTAGTTAGTAATAAAGATTTCTTAAGAGAGAAAAGTTAATTTACTTTTATACCAACGAGTACGTTACAAGAACAAATTCTCTATGAGTTGCAGTGTAACTATGGGTACTGAATGATTAATAGGAACATTTCATGTTTTACCTTACAAATGTTTAAATTTTAATTGTTATTACATTACTAGCTGTACATTTACAGTTGTAAGTACAAAACGGGTTTTATGTCCTACCTTTATCTCATAATCGTACATAGTTTGTTAAGAAACACAAAACCTATTCTAGATATGCTGGGACACGCAACACTTGATGGCCCGAATTAACTTTTAACGTCACTTTTTGTAAAGATTTTCTCCTATCCGTTAAACACAACGGTTATACGGCCCATTGTCAGTAGGAGGTATTATTCTGACCACAATTCGAAAATTTTCTGTTTATAGTCTCTATTTAAGTGTCTTGTTGGGTTAATAAACGATTTTATAACGTCTCGTTTACGTTTGAATCTAGCATATTTTTTTTTAAAGAGAAAGAAGATTGCTATGCTTTTAGTACATAGTCTTTTGGGTCTCATTGCACAGAGTGTGATAAAGAATCGAATTTGAAAACTGATAAATATTTCTACACCGCGACCGTACGGTGCTGCGGGTGACGAATTCCTGAAATGAAAAGACAGATAAAAAGTATTGGAATCTTTGCCAAAATATGGTGACCTCAGTGGACCTTGATAATCAATTATGACTATTAGGATTACAAACAGTATTCAACTAAAATTAAATTTATAATTATTTAAAAAAAAACAATAGGTTAGGTTAGACCTTTATTGTATGTACCAATTCCGTAAACATTAGTTCAATTATATTCTTAAAACACAATCAGCTTAATCCTCTAATTGAATCACAAAGCTAACCGCGATATAGGATTAATTAACCCCTGGGATAAATAGTGTGTATCGTTCACGTTGTCATCTGATAGCGTTTATAATTATGCGTGCAAAATTACGAGTAATATAATTGCATGCTAGAGGAGCTTCGTATCGCGGTATGCCGCGCGTGTCTTTGATTTAGAGCAAATTGAACCGGGAGATTGGCTGTTGAGAGAACATCTCATTTGACGCTGCAATGCTTCCAATTGTCGCAAGACTTCGCCTCTATCTATTGTGTCTGCAGTTATCATCTCGGCGTTGTTAATGCGAATCAGCTTCCATATTGGAAATCTTCTTGTTCTGTGTCACATTGTTTATTGTTGTGCTATTTGATTGAGTTGTTGAAATAATATAGACGAAACAAATAATTCCTAGGATCTTTGTTTACATATTGACTTCTTTATTACTTACGCCATAAGATTACTATGCACAAATGTTGTTTATGGTGAAGGCCAATTATATTATTCAATAATTTTCAATATCTAGTCGCAATTTTATTTCAGCGACAATTGATGTCAAAAAATGTACATAAATTAGTGGCATTTGTGACAGATTGAGACTAAGATTATATTGCGATCGTTCTTAATAGTTCTAATTGTCCTCTCGGTTGCGAAGTTCCTAACAGTTAGTAGAATTGCATCATTGGTGTTTTTATTAAAACATACTTAAGAGATTTACAGTTACCGCGAGCATAGAACATAATGTGCCTACTGTAGGTATAAAAATGTGATAACTATTTAGTTAGTTATTTACTTTGTGAAACTGTTGCCAAAATCGCTAACAGAATGTAAATTCAAATGAAGTAATTAAAGGTTGTTTTCATAGTAACCCGTTTATTTGGGCGTTGCTCGTTACTAGTTTCGTTTTATGGACGCGTATAATATTTTGAAATGCTTACTGCTCATTGTTTACGCAGATTATTATAATAATATATTTGTTTTTTAATATTAATATTTAAAAATTTAATTTAAGTAAATGTTTATCAGAAAAAGAATTGTATATTAATATCCTGTCTCTTGCCCGACTGGTTTCTAATTATGGTCTGAACGTACGTTACCCGCGCTGATTTAAAGCAAATTGAATACTTTGAGCTCTTCGCGACCCGTAACGTACATCTCATTCATCCGTAGTCGCGGCACCTATCAATTAAATAGCACTACAATTGAGTTGCCACCTCATTGCTTTAAAACTATGTGCTTGCCGCTGAGCGCTTGTTCGTTCACCTATTCATTTTAATACATTTAAATGAGAATTTGGTACACTAGCAGAGTATTCGTGGTATTCCTACGCTAATAGCTAATCGGTATACCACTCGTGTGCTGTGTTGAAATGTTAGCAATTGAATTAAGTAAAATACCCATTATATCTCTGATCTAATGTAAATACCATGCGGTTGGAGTGAGAATTAAATTAATTGTGCTCAATGTCGAGTTGTGAGATGATGGTATTGTCATAACGGCAGTTTTTCACAAGTAATTGTGTGTATGAATATTAAATGAATAGCAGATTATTTTGTGTACTGTCAGTTAATATGATGACAGCACAATGAGGAATATTCGGTTGGTTGGCGGCTGACGTCTTCGGAGGCCCTCCGCATAAAAGCTGCTGTCAAAAGATTTACGATACATCTAGTAATAAAAGATGGCCGTAATCTCAAATCATTTAAAAGGTTTAACTTAACTATTTGAGCATACATTTTAAAAAGAATTTATATTAAACAAGCGACTGGCCCTGGGTTCACACGGGTGCAATTTCTTACAAAATTAGCTTTTCCGGTGCATTTTTCAGTTTTTTCTTTTATACAAACCGTCGTCCCTTTTACAAGCAACAAATAAAAAATCTGCCTAATTCGTCGAGCCGTCAAGGCTTTAAATACATGCAACATTTTTTTTATGGAAAATTATATCTATTGATGCTAATCTTAGAGCTTACTTACTTACTTACTTTATTGAGTTTAGCCACTAGGTATAAAGTCTTTTCAAATTATCTTTTTTCAATATTCAGTTTTGCAGAAAATAAGAAACAATTACGTGCATGCCAAAAAAACAGAAAATAATTATGACTTCTGCATAATAAGCACCGGTATAATTTGTTTATCACATCACTGTCAATTTTGACTTTTCGTTTTCCAATTTAAATAATCATACGTTCCGATTTTTTTTTTTATGGTTGCAAGAGTCAACGACATTATATTATTTTGTTAATCAACTGATTCCAGCTTGACTTTAATTTTACGTAAGGTTACCTTCAATTAGCAAAATTTGATATTCATTTACCTACATTACAAAGTTTAGTTTATTTGCGGCATAATTAGTAAGCTTAGAAAAACGTGCCCACAACAACGCTCTTCTTAACTGAAACTAACTTTAACTTTTAAAGACTCCATTTGAACCGAAATAGATCGGTATAAAATTTATATACTCTACGGAGAGCTGAAAGGGTCGCACGAGGTTACTGACATCTCAATAGACCGAACAAAATTTCAACGAAAAATAAAAACTCACAGTAGTTAACAAGGACACGTAATATCGACATCTCGTCACGGTTGCTTTTTTATGATTACAAATTGCAGTTGGCTCGTTAATTGGTCAGAATGGGACGGATGACTGGTGTTTTTGGTAGTGCGAAGTGCGCGCGCGACGGTGACCGCGGCTTAATGATAAGTTGCGCGCTAATGGCGGCTGCGCGGGAGTGCGGCCCTGCTGAGTCAGCGGAGATGAACGGTGCCGGCGCCTTCAGGTACCAGCTCTTCCTGATTCTTCGCGCCTAATGTATAGTTTGGCGTTAAAATACTCACACGCTAGTCGCTACCGACTTCATTCTTCCTAATGGTCGTGCTTTTTTGTTATTTTTTTATTATACTTAGTATAAACTTGCTTTTGATGTGGTTTTGCTGACTGTATTAAAATAAAAGTTGGGATTAAGGAAACTATCGTATTTTTGCAATAATGTATAGGCCTACAAATCAGCTGGCTTATATATCTACAAAATAATACCTACTATAAAGAACTTGGAAATATTTATTTAAGAAACACTAAGCTATTCTAACTTACACATGGCCGATGTTCAAAACTAGTCGCCCAATCGGAAATTTCTTGTTATCTATTTTAAATTCCTGGCACGTATGCATCCTTATTTGATTGTATTTCACTTAATCCGTCCGCTCATTCTCTATGGTAATTCATCAGCGGCATTGTTTTATTTTGTTACAGTCGCCAATGAAGTTAGGATGTATTTTCTGTCACATTTATACAAACTGCTACTTGATGGATGTACCGACAACTTTGTAACGTGAAACGCAACTAGTTCGGCTGCCGACCCTACGCATCCGGTCGAACCACACTCGTTTGCACCTTGTCAGCGCTACTGATTCTATCTGTAGCCCTAATTGCTGATATTCCATTAAAGTAATAAATACGCTTCGCCTTCTCACCTTCTTATTAGAGTTGATTACTGCACTCGTCTGTTTCTATTATGTCAGGAGTTGTTAATGTTTGACGAGCGATTGTTCGGCTCTTTTCGTTGTATTAACAATATTCGTGAGATTTAATGTTTACTTTCACAGCTGTATAGGGTATCATCAGAACTGAATGAATAATTACGTAGACGGTTGTTAAAGTATGTTATATATTCGAGCGTTTAATGGATGCCGGTGTTTTATATGTAGCATGTTTCGAAGTGATAAAAGCGTTGGTTCATAACTCTATGCTTGACACGTTTTGTAAAGTTATAATAAGATAGGATTTTCTTCAAAACAAGGAAGTTCACACCGCGGTGAGTAACACATATTTTGGTTACAAGTACGTACCCGTAAGTTCTCACACACACATCAGATTATCACGCGAGTGGGCCGGCAAGAATGTACCGAAATGCGTGTAAGTTGTCAAATGTAAGAGTTCGCGGCGAGCGGTACCTACGAGAGACTAATAAAATATTAACTGACTGCCTTGTTTTCGACATTCTTGGCCGTGCATATATTTAACAATAACATGCTTACCTCTGTAGTAAAGACGTGGTGAGTGTGTTATCTTATACGAGTATACGTAAGATCAGCTTATGAAACGGCATCGATACTAACAGCTATCAAATGAGATAGGCATAAATACCAGCCGGAACTTACTAATATGAGGGGCTTACCAATTATCTCAATCAAGTTTGGTTTGTAAGAATAAAAAATGTTAATGAAATAAGTTCGAAAATAAGCGCAACGACTTAAATCGCTGGACGCTTTAGTTTTAAAGCTCTATGAGCTACGTTACAGCATCTCTGTCATCAAACGCACGGCTGTGGGTAGAGTACCTACGTGTGTAATAACACGATCACTTCATACTGATAACAATAGATAAACATTTTACTCATGCCTTGAATAAAACATCGGTTACTTAAGCGTCAACTTACTACTTACCTACCTGTTTGCACATTCCTAACATCCGGTATTGGCCGATTCAAGGCACAATTTACATAGTTTTGTCGTTAAGAAATCTAAATGTTCACATTATCGTGGCAATTGCCTAACATTGGAGATAAGACTCGACTGTAATGCAAAATCTGTCACAAAATTTCAGATAAGGTTAGGCAAAAAAATTGAATTTGTAGCCTTTAATGATATTCTATTCAGTCTGCAGCATGTTAAAAGTAAGTTACATAATATATACTGGGATACCTGTATGTACGTGATATAAATATAAACAATCTTATATTATGTGAACTCGTTTAAAGATATTCATAGATTTATAAAGTAAATCGATAGAAACGCGTTGAAGTCTTTTGATTACGTAATTGGAACATACATTTTCTGTTGTAATAAATGTCTGTATAGAAACATAACTTAGAGTAGAATTCATTCTCAACTTTGAAAGTAAATATTGTTCAATAACACTACTGTTATTTTAGAACTTCTTAAACGGATATTAAGCGACAATTTTGTAGAAAATGTAAGAAAGAAAGAAGGCGTGACCGCGTCATCGACACAGTTTTCTTAAAATAAACGTTTTCTACGTAATCCAGCATGTTTCTTTTTTTCTCAAACTGGATCGGATTTGTTGTGATTATATGAGAATTATCCATCAAAACTTGGAAAACTTTAAACTTGTAAACACGTTAGCACAATTTCATTATATTTGCTTTATATTTTCTTTTTTTTTATAATTATATCTACACTCATGTTTAAGCATATAAAGTTATAAGTTTATCTGTATTAACATTACCGTTGTTCTAACATCGGTTACAATAGCGAGTTTAGCGAGTAGGTACATCTATAAAATATAAATGTACCCGGTTCAAATGCATCGTAGCGCACTACTGGTAGGTACCACAGTGCACCGGAGATGTGCGGAATCTACTCCGGAGGCACTTAATGTGGGCCTCGTTTAAGTAAACAAGGTACACGTCTGCGAGTAGGCTCCATGTCTTGTTTTTATCCGTCTTAGTCCGCCGCTCCACGCTTGTTATCTTGTTATCCTATCTTGGCGAGATCGTGCCTTTTTGTGCAGCTGATGCACTCAATGTATGCACATATTTCTCTCATTTTCAAACAGACAGACTCTACACGTTTTACGATTGTTGCGGTAAGATCCATCTAATACCAAGTCACCCTTATGTTTAACAGGTTTTATGAGATAGAAAATTAATCGACTGGATTTAAACCGCTACTACATTCGCTCACCGGCTCAGTGTTGTGAGTAACATTAAACAGTAAGCCGGCTAAAGAAAGTCACGTTTTTCCCGAACACCATTCACGGTTACAATACTGTCATCGTATATGGCGTTAACGAAGTTAAAGGTCTCTTTGGTAGTGACCTCGTACGTACCGCTTATTATGTCTAAATTAAGATTAACACGAGCGTGTTATCTGCAAATTTCGTCTAAGGTTAGAAAAGGTTTATATTAGATACTTAAATACTTAGCCCATAGTTCTATATTTTTGCCCCTGAGGGCAATCATTTGTAAAAATTATTTACCCATTCGTTTTATGTTAATTAGGGGCATAAACTATAATTTTCTTTGAACTTGCGGCCCGTGGTGGGTGTAAAGTTGCATTAAAGCCGTTTCTATTCGGCGTTAAGCTTATAATAGAGAGGCAGGCGGGAGCGACGACGGCACGGCGCTGCAGCCTTTGTGAGAGTGCTCTGTACAAGGACTATCGCGGCGACGACGTTCAACCTCGCGAATAACGTAAAAAATATTTTTTCTCCATCACTGCTCACGAAACGCTAGCCCCGTCGACCGTTTTCCGCTGAGTTAAATTCTCATTACTTTTCTTTGAAAAAGAAGTTAGCTTTTATAACCGCGCAACGGTCGAGAAAGAAAACTCTATTACAAGGATGGCTTTTGACAGAGGCGCTCCGTATGCCGTCGAACTCTTTCAGGCGCTTGCTTTTATTCACAAACAATTACAGAACATTAAAGGACATTATGAAATCGGAGCGCGGGCGAACTATCGTGAACGTTTAATGATAAAGCGGATGGCGGCGGTGGCTTTGGATCGCAAATCTCGCTTTAAGTCGACGTGCGAGCAATGGCTTCGATAATAAAATTAATTATGAAATTTATAGCACCGGCCTCTGCCGCGGCGGTCGTTCTTGACGCAAGGGCTTTTGTCGTTCAAATGTGTACCGTCTTAATCGACAATTTACGAGGGCCGTTTAGCGAGACAGGAACGATTTCAATGTCCTATCCGGTCATAAAAGTTGGCTTGAATCAAATTATAATCGCAAGACAGATTATTATTTAAAGATTGCAAGGTTAAGCCTTTTGTCGCCATTTACCTTACAATACGTAAGCCTTTTACTGGCACTTCAAAGAGAACTTGATAGTCCATATCGATACTTATTGAATTTGTATTTGTAAGCTTTTATGATTTTTACAACAGCTCTTTATTACAGCCTTTTATTTATTTTCTCTTGTCCCGGTGTACCTATCCGTGTGTAATCAAATCTTCCTAGTTAAATTTGACCCACTTACCTGTATTAGATTAAGCTAAAGTTATGCATACATAATGCAAATCAGATGACAGTGCAATATAATTATGATATAGAGGTAGCTGATTTGACGACGGAGCCAGAAAGCGACCATAAGAGCGCATGAGAGGGGGTTGCACCCTCGAGTTTGGGCTTGTTTAATTGATCTATACAAGTACTTTGGAAGGTGATGTCTACAATTCTGAAGATTAATAGCAGACATTGAAAAGCATGCATATAGGTACTGTTAATACGAGTATCTAAACACGATCTGCATAGTGAAGATCATGTTTAGATAGTAACATAAATCGTATATGTAATTTTTTCTATGTGTGCTATTAATCTTCAAGACAACAAGAATAAGACCTACTTATAGGTCTTGTTCTAGGTACTTAAAGTCTTAACTAAAAATATAGTGTTGCACGATGTCATAATTCCTTTGAGCAGAACTGGCTGACCAGTCGCTGTGTAATATTTACATGCCAGTACCTTTTTGAAAAAATCCTATCCATGTATTAGTGTTGTCAGAACAAAAGTTACTGCTTGTGGTTAAGTGGTGTAAGCGTCGCCAGTCGCAGGGTTATCCATACCGCGAACTCGCGACATTCGCATAATGAGCACAACATTGTGCTGACCCTCAACTATATGTTACGGCTAACTAATAACTAGGAGTTGCTAGTTTGTTACTGCGATCTACAACTGTGCCAAATGTAATTCTACGTACAAAGATTTATACTATGTTATGCTTTCTGTTTGCCGATAGAACTATAATGTTTCAATTTTAAAATTGAACGGATCTAACCAATCTGTCCTAATATTATTAAGAAGAAATATTTTTGTTCGTTTGTAGCGAATAATAAGCATCGGAATTACTTTTTTCTGGGTAACACGCTACGATACATGGAAGCGAAACACGTGAAATAAACTACGTGAACGAAGTCGCGGGTGGAAGCTTATTTTATATGAACCTGAAGAAAGGAAGCAATTTCTTTTAGGTGTGGTTAGTTGTTCTGTTCTCAATACGTACCGAGATCCATTGTTTCCTATCAAACAACATTCCTATGGCTACGTTCCTATCCTTACGCAGGCTAAATATTTTAGTTTAGAACTTTATTTTTATTAAACTCCATTCAATTTACTGTAAAGAAAAGATTAAAGTATATAAACTCAATAGAATTGATAATATTTATGCTTTCATAATAATAAATCAAGGCAATTAGGTTTTAAATCAACTCCGTTAGCAGTCCCACTTGAAGCAATCATCATATTAACATGAGTAGTTTTCGAGAATTGACTGATTGCCTGTTCAGTACCCGTTCGTATTTAATCACCCTCAAATTGCTGCAATTAATAGCTCTTAAACGGTAGTGCTAGTATGATTGTTTAATGTGAATTGTTTCTCTGTCTATAGACAAACTAGTTAACGATAATATTTAAAGTGATGTTCCGATCTTAAAAGAAACTCCTCAATTTTGATGCAGCAATTAAATTATTAACATTTTACGGTGGGTAGTAATGAACTTGACTAGTTACTGAACAAAGTCGTTTGGAGTTCCTAATATCCGTCAAAGTAGAGGTGATGTTAGTGGATTCTTAGCATTAGCATAACGCATTCAGTAACAAGACACGTTCGAGTACAATTGCGTTCGCGAAAGAACCCTACTCAAACAACCCATTTCTATTTTAGGTCGCAACCGCTTGTTTAATGTTCGGCCCGTACAACCGCGTCGGCTAACACTTAACGCTTTTTGCATACGAAAGCGTTCAACGTTTACCGCCCAGTGTCTCTTGTTATTACGCTACTCTGTATTCAGGTCGAGCTAAGTTGAAGGTCGCCCTTCTGCTCGAGATAACGAACAACTAGTTTCTTTTATTCGTTTATCTACTGCTACGTCTCTATATTATTGTATTCAACTTTCAATAGCATTTATATTTTTGTTGACAATGATACAGAATTCCTGCGTTGCCCTTGCCTGGCCTGAACAATTAAGTTTTGATTAAGTATTGTGAGTCGTCAATCCAGAGGATTTATAGGGATACATATGCTTTTGGTGTGTCGTTGTGTAAACTGACCTGAGTAGCCTAAATAAAACGTTACGCGCAACCACCAAATAGCCCATAAAAGAACAACTATGTAGGACGTAAATGCTTGGATAAACGACTGCACTTAATCCGGGAGTTAGAATGTTGACAAGGAATGAACGCAATCAAATATAAAAAAGACTGGGCATTTTATCCATTAATCCACGTCATGTTGAATGTATTTGTAACAAAGCTAGCACTTAATAACTCAAGTCGGTCCACGATCGGGCCCAACGCTTCTAGTGAAACGTCTAATGATTGTGTGGGTTGTCGTAATTGAAGTGGAGGATCGTCCCTCTGCTTTATCTTAATTTTATTCATTCCGAGCGCAGTGATGGTAATATTGCTGTGACCGCTTGTCACTTTCAATAACAAGCTGCTCGTTAATGAGATTGTGCACCTGTTAGTATATTATGACAAATTATGAACTGGCTAGTTTGTATATAGTACAAATCTCGATTCGTCCAGCGTCCATGATTAATGATAACATGTCTGTTGATTTTACTGTAATTGACATGTTGTATTTAATAGCTGAAAATAATTAGTTAGGTTGATGGTTGCGTGACTAGGGCCTTATGATGGATAGCGTGCCTAAGAAACGATCGCCGGCTGCCGCCGAATTTCATGAGAATCTTATTTACAGCCGAAGGCGCCCGCGCCGGATTCAATGTTGTAAATTATCGAATTATACTGAACTCGCCAGAGCGTGCCTGTGCGTGTTTATTTAATTTTGGAAATGTTTTGTTCCTATTAACGTTGCGTTTTATCTAGTGAATTGCAGGAGAGTGTGGGAACATCGACTATCGTTCTGTTAATTCGTTTGTACATTTGAAATTGTTTGTGGTCACGAATTTAATTTGTAGGTGTCAAGTTGTTAATGTTCAAATTACCTAGTTGTTTTATCGTATGCTCGCATCGTAAAAGTTAATTTACGAATTTATTTGTGTTACATTAATTAGACTTGAACAATTTTACTTGGTTTAGATAAGTTGGTTTTCCGTTTTAAAAATATCAACTATCTGCAGTCGTGTCTGGATTAACAAATATCCTCGTTGGTGGGGAGCGCGCCGTTTTAGCGGGGTTGCTCAATAGCTCGACGTAGCGTGCCAGTTCCCCGCGACCAAAGTGCATCAGATTGCGGGTTAGATACTTACATTCCGAATTATGTTTCGCTGTAAACTGGATCGCTACTCGATCTTTGATGTCAGTACAAAAAAGAAGAGTGTATATGCATGATGTCCAAGTCCAGCTTAAATGTGCATTTGGTAAGTACCTACACTCTATAGATTCCAGTGCAACATTTGAACGTAGCTACTTATACCGGTTTCGTAACAAAGCTCGCGGATTACGCGACATCGGGGTCGCTGTCTTGCCCCGTCTCCTGACATCACTTGGCGATTCGGATCTACGTTTACTCCCAAATGTTAATAATAATAGCGAGGTAATCACTCCGACGGCTATGGCTATTTGCTATGCTGTTATGTCAAACACGAATGGTTACGAGAAACGATAATGTCTGTAGTTTTGCTTTCTAGAAAATTTATATGAGTAAGACAAAATAATCTTGCTCCATTATTATTAGATATAGGGTTAGGTATTGTTTCTAATAAATCAAACACAATAGATCTAAACAATAATGGCACAAGGTCTTTTATATGTCAAAGATGCCGAATTATATATTGACCTCAGGTTGGTCACGATTTCCACCATATCAGATAATTGCAACAATATTTTCTCTTAACAATAAATTCTCGTTGGCCTTGTCTCGTTGATGCAGTTTGAAATTTTGAGTTAATACCTATGTTAACCATCTACTATAAGTACTGACCAAAACCGATAGCAGTAAATTTTGTAAAAGAATGAATACTTTCTCATTATTCTTTACCATTTTAGTTGTAACAACAGATGTGGGTCAGAAGTATGACAATAAAGTTTCTTTATACGGGGTGTTATCTCGTTGAGCGATCGCCGCAAACCGTGAACAGTTTTTGCCGTTTGTACACAACACTAAATAATGGCACGTCATGTACCTACCTAGCGACTCGATGGGCCCCGAAAGAATTATTGCAAGTCGCTGGGTGCATCTCCCGTTTCGCACGCCCGCTTCACATTGTTATTAAGTTCAGAGGTCGCTTTGTTTATGAGTCAACGCTTTCGAAAGGTAACACGGCGGGCGCGCGAGTGAAAACATCGCTCCGAAGACACCGATGACATACAATTGATAATGTAAATATTGCGCTTAACCTGTGCCCTAGAGCACACTTTTCAACAAGATCTAGGTTTCAAATAACGTACTTATAACTTGATATCAACCTTCTTACGCTATGTAGTTAAATAGGTACCTACTTGAGTCACACGGGATGTAAATAACTTAACTGGCAAACTGCAGTTTGTAAGCATGGCTGAAGACGTTACTTCGTTTGCCTCTTAGAATATCTCTTAGAAAGAAGACTTAATAAAATGACATGAACAAAATGTTGAAGTCATAGATCGGAAACAGAAAGGTCATTTATGATTGTATTCTTAAATGTTTGATTGCGCGAAAGACTAGTCACGGCACAGCGTACGGCAGGCAAATGTTGAGCGACATATACATAATAATATATGTTTGTTGCGGGTACGACAATTCACTTTCGATAGCGGTCGTGCGCCTCTCGGCCTACGGACACAAATGCTTGCCATAGTTGGTCCAGTATCTGGATTATGATCAACGTCCACAATTGTGGGGCGGGTTACCTATTGCACATCGGGCCAGCTGTTCGCTTATTGTCTTGCGTAACCCGGTGAAGCCAACTGGATGATAATTTGCTCGCTCGCCTCGGCTTTCATTATCGTCCGGGCTACTTCGTGCGTGTTTAATTTAATTTTCTTGCCAGAGTCACTCGTTATTAGCTAACTGAAATTATTAATTTACTAAAAAGGTCTTGTTGGTTAAGTTTCTTTGAAGCAAAGAATTTATTTAAGTTTCACTTTATCAAAATACATAACTTAGAGTCACAAGATATTTGATTTTAGCTACAACCTGTTTGAAATAAATAATAGTTTCTTAACTGTATGATAAATCCTGAAGCGACCTTCTTACCAAGCTCAAACCAACCTTCAAATATTCCCACAGAAACACTTTTACCAAAACATCTCTCCTTAGACAGTGAGAGTGGCGCAACGGCGTGTGATCCGTTGACTCAACGGTCTAATAAAGCTTCGTCCTGCCTCCGAGGAATGCCGAAGTAAGCCGATCCTGTAAATGAGTGAGGAGGAATCCCGCTCGGTCGTGGTCACGCGAACAACCTGACACTGACTCTACCCTTTGTTATGTGTAGGTGGCTCTCGCACCACGATCGTGAGTTATTCCAGATTCATTCCGCGTTTCATATATTTTATTAAAGTAGCAGGAACTCTTAATGTCGTGTTTGTTTTGCTTGCAAGGTTAGCTATGGCTTCTTCTTTCCCTACTTATTTATATTTTAGAGACCAATGTCCTATGCCTTGTTTGGCTGTCACGTTGATCAGTGACCATTGTCAGTTGGAATAGACAAAACATAACACATGAGGCATTGTCTGTTCCAATTGAACAAATTTTAAAAACTGTAGAAATTTTACTGCTTTATTTTAATTTTTCAGCGGCCAGAATTTGTAATGAAATTTTACTAAGAACTAATTCGCTCGTTTTATGTTGAACTTGATAAAATTTCATTTCGAGTCCTACTTCTACCGCAGCATCAATACATTTTTGATATGTTGATCATGTTTGTAATCGATATAATTTTATTTATTTAGCTTTATTCTCACTTATTCACCAATTTTATTTATTTAGCTTTATTCTGACGTATTCTCCAATATTATTTGTATAGCTTTATTCTGACGAATTCACCTTATAATTCCAAAAATACTTTGTCTTTGCTCCTATTAAACACAATCCAATTAACCGGCCATTATAGCATGATATCGTCAAACGTAGCAAGGAAGTCTTACTTCATACGGAGTTAGGAACACAAAAGAAACGCGCTGGACTGGTAGGAAACACTTGACTACGTGAGAACACGACCTACACATGTGTGCATTATACCGCACTTCCAATAGAACGCCACCGCAATTGAAGCGCGGGGGCTGGTATACTACATGGAAATACCTTTAAGAATGTGGTGTACGGAAGCTTTGAGAGGAGAACTATGTAATCAATAAGTTATTTTTCTTGGAATAACATCGTATTCAGTCGTATTTATGCTATTGACGTCTCGTATCTAAAAGCTTCTTATTGTCAAATGTTTTCAAAGGACTTGTATGCTGTACTGCATTTGTTGATAAATTCGCTTACAAAAGGTGTATACCTACATAGATAAGTCAAGCAAATTTTTTACTTAAAAAATCACCTAACCTCAATTCATGACAGTTACAGTTTTTAGATTTAATTAAACGAAAGGCTTTAAAAAAGTCGTCTTATACTTATTTTTATTCACTCCTTTATATCATACTTGGTCAAAACACACTACATAATTAAAAACGTAATTTTGTTGCCTAATTAAAATGTAAAATCTTTGGTCTTGAACGTGAAAAGTTATTGCTTTAGTGCATCAATTTAGCTGTTATATAATTTATTGCGTTCATGCTACGAACCGAGACGGCACTGCACTGAAGTTCACAGGTACAAAACTTAACTGTAATTACCGCTTTTGTCTTTGCTGCCGAAAATGATGCCTCTTTGTGCTCACCTCTTAACTACTGACACAAGCTTTATTATCACTATCAGCGCTCTTACGATATGATACATTGTACGTTGTGCCGCGCTGGATATGATACGGGTCAGAGATTTCTCTTTGCGTTGTAATTATAACAACATAGAGAGCTTTTATGTCAATCATGGTTGTTATTTCTATATTTAGCGTGCGTTCATATTTCAGTTCAATGGAGTGAGATTGATATAGGACTTCAAGAACCATAATTAGACATAGAGATCATCCATAGAAGTCATGACTGTCATCTAGAAGTAAACAAGGCCTTCATTTGTCGAGATTCCAAGTCTGTTTTTAGTTCGTATTTGTGTTGTTGGCAATATAGCTGGCACATGGAGTGTGCACAGTGTCGGTGACGGTATCTTGCTGACAGCAGAAAGGGTTGACCAACTGTTGCTTAACTTTGGGTTTGCGTGAAGACGAAGTTTTTTTTAAGGGTTAATAAAAATTTTAGTTTAAGTAGGTACTAGTATACAAAAAATAACGTAAATTTTGTCTAATTATGCGAACAAAAATGTATGGATCTGCTGATTTCTTTCTCGCTTTTAGGGTTGGTTAATCTGCCGGGGCTGCGGGTTGTTCGAAAGAGATACCGCGCCCCCGGAACGCAAAGGGCACATGAAGGAACATAGACGGGTTTTAGTCAGTAAAAGTCTGACACTCCCTCCCGCCCCGCCCAGGGCGGGGGAAGTTATTTGATGATTTCCCGTCTACAAAAAAAAGGGTTGGTTAATAGTAACAACATTTGTTCATGATGATTAGTACAATAACCCCTTCCAGGTTTCTGGTAACAAAAAATAAGGCTGTGTAAATACTATATGCATCCATGCTTTTGAAGATAGTAGTACAGTTTGCTCAGAAAAACCGTTAGCTCCGTTTTAACCGGTTGTGATGCGGCTTCATTACAATATTATCCCGATTTGTAAATTTCACTGATTAGAAAAGCGTTGAGTGTAGCTGCTTATCAACGCACGTAAGTCGTGGCGAATGTAGGAAGGATTACGTAATGGAGTCGCAGCCGTGTCTCTATAGTTCAGTCGTATCTACCAGTGCTATATTTATACCAACCCTAATATCTAGAAGTCATTAATTAGTATATTTTTCGTTGAAATTCTTCAGTTTATTCATGTATTTTAGCTATTTGTGAGGTATGGAATGCATCCTCATTATATCCTATATTATATCCTCTTTATATCTAACTCCTTCGCACTTATATCTCCCTCTCTTTCTATATCTGTCATTGTACCATGTGCGTCTCTGTACTAAATAAATACTAATTAATTAATTTAAGTGTTTATTTGCGATACCACAAGTTGGCGACGAGAAAAAAAACTCAGTGTGCAATCAATGAAGTAAGAAGTGAGCAAAAATATTGATGTAAAGCAAAAAATAATATAAAACGAAAAATTTAGCGTCGGGTGTGAAGTTGGCTACAGACCGGTTTGCAAAAAGAAAAGACGCCATACTACGTCGATAGTCAGTGCTACCAACTACACGGATCAATTATAACCCAACTTCACAGATATTTATTATATTTATGTCAGGTAAAGAAAACATCAGCCTCGAACAAAAGATTACCCTAATAAAGTCTGGGAAAAGAACTTATATTTACCAATGCAATAAGGAAGAACTACACTTAATAATACGAGAAGAGGGGTTAAAATATCCAGAAACAAGTTAATGGCTGAATTTAGGCTACATCCACTTTCTTTTATTTTAGTTACAGCCGACTTAAAGGTTTCCACAAACCTCTCTGCCGCTCCATTAGTCGCAGGATGGTAAGGCGGAGTGAATGTATGTTTAATTTGGATTGTTTTACAATAATCCTCAAATTCGGAACTTATAAATGTTCGACCATTATCAGTCACTAGTTGCGCTGGGTAACCAAATCGAGTAAATAAACTTTTAAAAACTTCAATAGTTCGGGTACTGGTTATGTTTAACATTTCAAAAGCTTCAGGCCATTTTGAATAACTATCTACAATTACTAAATACATTTTATTGCAAAATGGTCCAAGAAAATCTGCATGAATTCTGTACCAAGGAGAGGGAGGTATTGGCCATGGTTTTTGAATTTTAGCTGGAGTCTTACTTTGTTGTAAACATACTATACACTTTTTTGTAACATTATCAATTTCTGAGTCTAAGTTAGGCCACCAGAGATATGAACGTGCTATTTCTTTCATACGTACTATTCCAAAGTGACTTTTGTGTAATTCTGACAAGACAACTTCCCTAATTGATAGTGGAATTACTATGCGATACCCCCAAAATATGCAACCCCTGTCTACTGATATTTCATTTTTACGGTTATAATATGGCAATACCTCTTTTGATAACTTCTTTTTTTCAGGCCAACCATCTGTGATGTATCTTATGACTTTTGATAATATTATATCTGTTTTCGATTCATTTTTTATAATTCTCCAATTGATTGTTTCCAATTTTGAATCATTAATATAGCTATCATAACTAAAATCTCTGTCAGTTCCTTTTGTGTTAAATGTAATTTTCGTATGTTTTTCTTTACTATCTTCCACTGTTCTGGACAAAAAATCTGCTGGGTTTGAAGCAGTTTTAATGTGCCTTACTTTATAATTAAAAGCTGACAAAAATATAGCATAATGTTGTAATCTCTTAGCAGCCATTTTTGGAATGCTTTTAGTTGGGCCGAAAATTCGTACCAAAGCTGCATTATCAGTTTCTAGTTCGAAAAATCGTCCATAAGTATAATTATAAAATTTTGTTATTCCAAAAATTATTGCCATAGCTTCTTTATCAATGGTGGAATATTTCTGTTCCACCTCACTCAATTTTTTGCTAGCATGACAGATTGGTTTAACAATGCCATTTTTATCTCTATTAGATAACACTGCTCCAAGACCAGTTTCAGATGCATCACATGTCAAAATCAGTGGAAGAAGTGGGTCATAATGACTTAAGTTTTTTGCCGATGCCAAGTTTATTTTTATTATTTGAAAAGCTTTTTCACATTCTGGTGACCAGTTAAATCTGTCTTTCTTTGTACAATCATATAAAGGTGCTAAAATTGTTGCCATGTTTCCTAAAAATCGGGAATAATAATTGATTTTACCCAAAAATGATTTCAGTAATGTCAAATTAGTTGGTGCCTTTGCTTTTAATAATGGATCAATATTTGATTGAATCACACTGATACCATTTTTATTAACACGAAAACCGAATACATCTAAACTTGTAGTAAATAATTTACATTTCTCTAACTTTAACTTAAATTCAATTTCTTGAAGTCTATTTAAGACCTTAATTAAATTATCAAAAGTATCCTTTAAGCTATTTCCTTTAATATATATATTGTCTATGAATACAATAGTGTTTGGAATCTTATCTAACGTTTTAGCCATTAATCGCTGGAATGAGCCAGGTCCTGTACTCACTCCAAATGGAAGGTAGTTATACCTAAAAGTACCAACTTCTGTCACTATTGTAGTGCAATCTTTACTTTCAGCACTAATAGCAGCCTGTAAATATGCTTCCTTTAAGTCCAGTTCGCAGTAATATTCGCCATGTTTGAGTTTGTTTAAAATGTCATCAACATGAGGAAGTGGAAAATAATCTGGCTCCAAACATGGATTAACTGTTAGTTTATAGTCACCGCACAGACGAACCGAGCCATCTGGTTTTAAGATTGGAACAACTGGTGTGCCCCATTCACTTTGTTTTACAGTACTAATTCGACCATTTTTAAGCAATCTTTGCACTTCATTATCTACTTTTTCACGTAATGCGAATGGCACACGTCGAACCGGTAAGCGCTTTGGTATGGTGTTTGGTAAAACCAAATTAAATTTTCAATATTATTTCCTCACCTTTGAAATTTCCCCAACCTGGGCTAAATATCTCTGCGAACTGTTTCTTTACCAGCTGTAGTGCATCTGCAATATTTTGAATCACATTAGTTTCAATGTTTAAATTACATTGCATTTTAGGAGGCCATAATTTTAATTCATTCAGCCAGTCTCTTCCAATAATCCTTGGAACTTCTGTTTTTACTATGTAAATATTCAGCTTTTTCTTAAATCCACTATATTTAACAGTTACATTTTGTATAATACCTAAAGGGTGTGTTATAGTTTGATCAAAATTTTTAAATAATATATTACAGTTTATTAATGGTAATGAGTTTAAATATTTTTCTTTATCCGCCATTGAAATAACTGTAACATCTGAACCAGTGTCCAGAAGAAAAGACATATCTTGTCCATTAACATTAACTGTTAAGTAATGAGGAGGTACCCTACTTACACTATTTACATTATAAGTAGCCTGTTCACTATACAAATTCTTAATGTCTTCTTCAACATCTCCATTATTCCCTTTTTCTGATGAATCAACTTCCAATACTTTAGTTTGACGAAGCCGTTGTTTCTTTGAACACATTTTAAAAATATGTCCTTGTTGTCCACATTCTGAACAGTATTTCTTATTTAAGCTGCACTCTGATTTTTTGTGATTGTTTTTTCCACAACAATAACATACCACCGAATTTTGTTCTCTATTGTTTTTATTTTGTTTATATATAGGTTTTGTTTTTTTCTGGTTATAATAAGTTTCCGTTATTTCACTTGACTTTCTAGTTTGCATTGTCTCACTTGAATTGTTAGCGTGCATCAGGGCAGCTTCCACTGTGCGAGCAACCTCCACACATCTTTCCAATGATATTTCTGCTTCACTTTTCAATAATTCAAACTGTATTATTTTTGAAGTAACTCCTTCAATAAATTTTTCTTTTATTTGATCCTCCAAATCCTTAAATTTACATTTTCCTGCTAATTTTCTTAATTCTAGAATATAATCTTGTATATTCTCATCTGGAAGTTGGTTTCTTTTTCTAAATTTTACTCTTTCTAAGACAGTTGATAATGGTTTGGCATACTTATCTTTTAATTTACTGCACAATTCAACATAAGATATTTTCATGGGTTTAACTGGTGAACATAAGTATGATAATGTTTCAAACACTTTTGGTGTTAATTTTGTGATAAGTAGCGGAACTTTCTTATCTTCGTTAATTTCATTGACAATAATGTAGCACTCCAGTTGTTGTTCAAAAATTTCCCAATTTTCTCCATCAAAAGCCTTAATTTCACCGTAAACTGACATTTTTTTTTCCTTATTTTCACCTTTTGGTTTCAAAAGTTGTTTTGTCTTGTAGTAGGTGCTCAAAAGTTTTCGTAATTCGTCGATATTTGCTTGTTCTGGATATTTTTTTATATTTATAGTGCGGGAGAGTGTGAGGTATGGAATGCATCCTCATTATATCCTATATTATATCCTCTTTATATCTAACTCCTTCGCACTTATATCTCCCTCTCTTTCTATATCTGTCATTGTACCATGTGCGTCTCTGTACTAAATAAATACTAATTAATTAATTTAAGTGTTTATTTGCGATACCACACTATTTATAATATTGCTGGTACACAATTGATATTTATAGCGCATCTGATTACTTTTTATATCTACAGCGGATGTATGTGATGCAGCTCGTTACATATGATTTAAAATCGATCCCCAGTTTAGATTGCGAACGCTGAATTGGAACGGAAAAAAGAACAAGTCCAAGCAAAGGCTAAGTAAAACTCAGCGCGTTATTTATCTTAAACTTATCAGAATACCGCAGCGTGTTCGTTTTTCACTCCCGTCCCGTGTATACTTTGAAATGGGTGTCGTTTTATTCTCGTTTCAAAAACAATGATTACCGCGTTGTCTGGAGCGCGCGTCGTGCGAGAGAGACGCTGTGATCGTTTTGCATGGAACGAGGTGAAACCATCAATTTGCGCCGAGTCGCGTCAGAGCTGCAGAGGTAAACGCGTCGATCTCGCTTAAAAGAGGCGAAACTGAGCTCACTTGTGAGCCTGCGCCATACTTTTACTTGCAGAGCGGGTAGCTGCCGCCTTGTAAACTCTTGTTGCGTTCGCGGTACGAGTGTCCCGTCTTCGACAGTGCAGTTTTTATTGACTACATTGAACATTATATTAGAAACTATCTGTATTCACGCAAACAAGCTAGCAATTACATTTGTCTACGAAGTGAACAATAAAAAATATAACATGTTTAGGTAGTTCCGGTACAAACATTCCTGAGAACAATGTCGTTGAGTGGATTAGGTATATACGATATTGTAGTGCATATAGATAGACCACATAGATACATTGTTGCGTATGTTGGGTTGAGCTCAGACAGCAGAGGCGGCAAAAATCGCGCTGAGATGCGGTTCTCTCAGCGGGCGGCAAATGCAACACCTCCGCTCCCTTTTCCCAACTTGCTCGTGTTTTTGCATGAGAAGCGATCGAGCCAGTTTCGAATAAGGGGGCGTAGTGGCAAGAAAATTGCTATTTTTACAAACAACCTCTTTATGGCGTAAAAAAATGTGTGCTGCGGCGCCGCAACTCGGTAATCGATTCAAACGAGCTTCATTGTTTCGAGAAAGAGGAAGGGCTCAAATATGTCGATAGCGGGCGCAACTGCGAGCTGCTCCAACCTCCGATGTGGGACTTTATCGGATCGAACGACTGTTGCTAGCAGTTTATGTTCACCCGCAATGGGCATTCCTGTTCCTTCTAATGTTCACCTTATGTTCACTTCCTTGCTTTTGCAGGCAGTTATATTATAGAATTACAACACCAGTGGTCTATACAATGTATGCAGTGTTACAAGTAGGACCTCCTATCTAGGTGTTCTGATACCACATACCGTAAGAGTTTTATTGGTGCAGGATAAGTACGCGGTCGGAACATCGACAATTCATAATAATTTGCTGAGTTAACAGGTTTAGGTAGTCGCGCCACGGCAGGGCGAGCGTGTCGGGCCGCCGTATCGCCTCGTAATGAGCAACATCTGCGAATCAATGAGGATGGTGCGCGTTTTATTAAGCGTCGCGATAAATTTGCATCGTCAAACAGCGGCCGCGGCGGAGAGGCACGTTCGGCAAATAGAATAAATACGTAGCGGCTCCTCGTTTCCTCGCCAGCCTCCCGACATCCCCGCCCCTACTACAAACACAATTTGGACCTATTTATGTGCTCCTATTGCCTCAGCGCCGGCGCCGCTTTCCAATTACCTTAAATAGAAAAAAATTGTGAGCGCGCGATATGCGTGAATTCTCTCTACCTGTTTCAGTTTTCACTTTACGCGTTATCGCGTGTACTAACCGGTACAACCTCTACTCTCAGCTTCATTAATTTTTCAACAGTGATTTGATAACGATCTGTATTAATGGAGTAGGTATTAACAGTTATCGCAGTGATTTGATACTTCAAGTATTCACTTCTTGCTACTGTTGAAGATTATTTTAAAGTAACAAGTTTGTCATTGTACTTATTAGTAGTACTTATTAGGTAGTACTTATTATAATGTCATTGTAATATATTTTGCTAAGGTACGCGTCAAGTTTATTCTGCGGGACTTTTTCATTTGTCAAAATATTCTCACAGGAACTTTTACTGCTTGTTAATTTATGTTTAGATTAGGAAAGGAAGAGAAACCTCATTTGTTTGCGGCTCATCATAAAGTATAATGACGTCGTTGGTTAGGTAATTTGCAGTAAAAAGAATTCCTGAAAAAGGCTTGACAAAGTGCTGCATCGTCGGCGGCGCTCACAGGAGGCAGTCTCGATTACACGCGTCAATTATACCATAATTGCGGATAGCTTCTAAAGCTAGTGTTACGCGCGGGTCAGTAGTCGCCGTAAAATTTCACGATCTCTCGTACCCGGACGAAACACAGAAGGGAATCTTGTGGCTAGCACGAATAAATGTACGGACACTCACAAAACGACAGCCTTGCTTAGATGCTAGATTGTTCAACCAATAGTCTCGTCTAATGGAAACATACAATTTCTCTATCTAGATAGCTTGATCTACAATATGAAACGAGTGAGATAAGAGACGATATTATCGAGCGGTCCATGTGTCGAAACATTATAGATACTTCCAATAATGCTAGCACCGTAACGACTTACATTACGGCACTTGCATACGTGAATGTCCAGTGACCCGAAAGCTGTCAGATTTAGAAAAGATAACTGGTTCGATAATAGTATGTAGGCTGGGAGTAAGACGAACGATGAACTCGGAACGTGTTGGGCTGATCCGAATCCGTTGAAGAGTTCAATAAGCCAGGCTTAGCATCGATCTTCGATCCAGCGATTACGACCGACGGCGTTGACGGATGTCAGCTTAACTTGTCTGTCACCCGGCCGGCACGGACACCTACTATATTAATCTCTATTCTCGCCGAGCAACACGTGGATTTACGCATCGACGAAAGTAATTTATATGCAAATCATTTCAACCTTGACGATTTCGTGACTCTAATACGGCTGTCATAGTCTCTAAAGCTACAAAGCCTCCGGATTTATTTAACGGTACTAACTAGATGAAAAGGTGTGAATTAATTACAACTGATTTGTAATAGGCGTTAATATACATTTGTAGAAATAATTTTGTCATCCGAGTCTGTGTCTGCTCTACTTATTGTAAAACCATGAATTTCACTGTGTAACAAGTTGTTTCACAAGTTACACTTTTTATTTTAAGTTTAGATTAATATTTCACTAATACCAATGTCGCTTGTCATGAAACAAAGAGCTTGGCGTTGTACCGGCGTCGCGTCGCGATCGCTGGCTCTTTGTGTGAGCCACAACAATATTACTGGCGTCTTGATAAATAGGAACAACTGTTGGCCCAACAATGCGGCTCGTAAGGCGATACGCGCGCTATCGACCGCTCGATTAATGACCGTCTCGCCTAAAAGAATGGACCATAATATTTATTATCAGATAAGCGCCCGCTACTGGGTAATTCGTGTGTCTCCGACTATTATACAACTCTCCGTGAATCGCCTATGCATTAGTCACGTTGCGTCTTACGATATCATTTTATGGATTTATGCCTTTATATTACAGATCGCGTCGGTTTTATGTTTCTCGAACCATTCTTCGCTTATGGCGCGTGGTAGGTGTTCTTTATTTGTGATACTTATGCTACTCTTATTCAATATAAAACATAAAAATACATGACCGTGACGCTGGGGAGCTCTCAGGACACGCCTTACAAGATTTTTGTATAAATATCGATTATAGTTCAAAAAGCGTTAGACGTTCAAGGAATTAATCAGCTTGGACTGCTTTTACATTATAATAGTTAATGAAACGGTCCGCCCACGGCTCGAAAGCCAATTGATCTCCGGCGCGTTAATGGGCGCGTCGAAAGATGTGTGCATGCGCACCTAGACATGTGTTGTGAAGAGTCCCCGCCGTCCACCATTATACTTTTAAATACGGATATTTATAGATTTATATGATTGGGTTCACGTAATCAGTATTTGATAATCGTTGAAGCAATGACGGTAATCATTGCAGTGATGAAAATAATATATTGTTCGAATAAATTATAAGTTTAATGATGCTTTACGTGGTTGTAATATTCGACGCAGAGCGGAACGTCGCGGCTAGGCTTCGCGCCCCCAAATCCGCGGCTGTAGTCATAAAGCTGCAGCCGGAGGCGGAAAAAAGGGGCGTGACCTACGCGGCGGTGCTCACCAGGGCCAAGGCGGCCATAAATCTCGGCGAGCTGGGGATCACGGGTCTCTAGCTCAGGGTGACGGCAACGGGGGCCAGGATGCTGGAGGTCCCCGGTGCCACCAGCGGCCCGTCTGCGGACGCTCTGGCGGAGAGGCTCAGAGCGTCCCTGGATGCGGACGTGGCCCGAGTGTCCAGGCCCGTCAGATGCGCAGACCTGCGCATCCTGGGCCTGGACGACTCCGTCACCGCGGAGGAGGTGGTGGCCGCCGTCGCCAGGACGGGTGGATGCCTTGCCGAGGAGGTGAGGGCAGGCACCATCCGCCCGGAGCGCTCGGGCATGCAGACCATTGTGGTCAGCTGCCCAGTGACGGCGGCAAAGACTATTGCTGGAGGGGGCCGTTTACTGGTGGGCTGGGTGTCGGCGCAGGTTAAACTGCTCGAGCCCAGGCCCCTGAGGTGCTACCGATGCCACGTGGGGAAACACGTGGCATGCCGGTGCGCCTCGGAGGTGGACCGCAGCGCCCTATGCTTCCGTTGCGGTCAGCCCGGTCACAAGGCCGCGGCTTGTGACGCCCCGCCGCACTGCGACGCATGTGCGGGGGCTAACAGGCCGGCCGATCACCGGGCGGGGGGCAAGGCCTGCGCCGTACCCGCCAGGGCCGGGGGAAGGCCCCGCACCGCTGCCGCCGCCGCCGCTCCCGCGGCCGCCGCCGCCGCCGCACCCGCGGCCGCCGCTGACACCGCGTCCGCCGGCGCAATGGATTGCCAATAACGGCACCATTGCGCCTCCCGCAGGCGGATACCGTAGGCACGGGGCAGGCCTTCTGTGGGCGGTGAGCAATGGGTAGCTCACCGTCCGTACGTTATTAACTAACGACAGACCGTGTCGACGGCGCGTCCATGTTCCGCGCACAGAGGTGTCAGCCACTGGAAGGGGCCACTAAGGGCCAAATGCCTGCCGGGGCTGCGGGTTGTTCGAAAGAGATACCGCGCCCCCGGAACGCAAAGGGCACATGAAGGAACATAGATGGTTTTTAGTCAGTAAAAGTCTGACACTCCCTCCCGCCCCGCCCTGGACGGGGGGGGGTCATTTGATGATTTTACCATCTCTAAAAAAAAAAAAAAAAAAATATTCGACGCGTTTACACGCCATGAAACAATTATGTTCGTTTTATTTCTATTCTACCACAATCCAGAATTTTAGTAAAAATGGTATTTTATGACACTATACGACAGTTCCCTATTTATGTGTAGAATAATTGAATCTACTGAATAACCCTCCTAGGTGCTTATTTTGCAAAAGTAATCTATCGTGTTCCCACTCAATTATAACCACAACAAAATTATTTCTACGAAAACACTGCCACAACATAGCCACTTAGTATATACCAATTGTCAGTTCATCATGCAATTGTCAGTTCCACTTTCGATACTAAAGACGTTACACTTGTACACAACAACAAAAAGAAAAATACTACTGAGCACACTATTCAAAAAGTTTAAATAGTATTGTGTTGCAACAAAGTCTACCAAAATAACCGCAATGGCAACTTGTAACAGTTGTAACGGAACTTAAAGCCTCAAGTTGTAAAATAATACATCCCATCCGCGGGTTGTTATGAAACATAATCATACATGAGAGGCCTCGACGGGTCTCGGTTACAAGGGAATATCTTTCCCCGCTGAAATTTATAATCCGATGTTGAGATGAACGGCTCTTCACTCACAGTAAATTAGTCAGAATAAATAGGTAACGCATATAAATTGTTTCACTTACATCGTCACAGAGGATATTATTCACATATGCGTTATGAAGACATTGATCAACAGGAACGGGTTATGCGACACAGGGTGTGGCGGTTTTTGTACTGATAAAGCATATGTTATGTGCTATTCTTGTCGCTGTTTCTCTTAGCGATTTCTTGTAATGAAGAGATTTGCATTTAACTTTCTGATGCTGCGTGCCGACATTACTTACCTACATGAAATAATTCCGTTTTACTCTCGAATATCTTTGTGTCAGTGGTCTCTACGTTACTGGGTGTTCCGAATTATATTATTTATCTTTTAATATTTAAATAAAATTACCTACTGTTTTTGCTGTACAGAGATAGGTAGTTGCTAGTCTGCTGCGATATTCATTCACCAAATGGATATTATATAAAAAAAATAAGAAATTTAATAATTATAATAACCATTTACATGGTAAGTTGAAAGATTAAACTGCATTTATCAAGATAGGCAATAAGAATCAAGAAAAATATGGGTAAACTCTGCAGGTATTTGAAAATGTTTCACTCAAATGATCTAAAATGAGTAGATATGCTTAAAATAAACATAAGTTGAAAAATATTCAATGCCACACCGGCTTCACAAGAACGTGGTCAGTATTGTTGTTTTGATATCAATCATTTTAATATGCAACTTTCATGATAAACAACATACGCCTGTGGAATGTAGTCTCGGCTTGATCCTTTAAGCTTATGAATACCTAAAGCGTTTCCAACGATCTTTATTTAGAATTGAATAATACAAGATCCATTGATGTACGATTAGGTATGCTAGGCTGAGCTATTTCTGAATAGTAATATTTGGATGTTACTATTCAGAAATAGCCTAGCCTAGCCTAAGTAAATACGTTAGGATATCCAAATATACCTAGATAATATCAATATGTATTTGGGAGCTTCCGTCTCTCCACAAATACATTATCGACTGTAAGTATACACCTACTTGGTATATTAATAAATGACCTAATTTTTTTTCTTATAAAGTCGCATGTGCAGTGCTGACGATCAATTTCGGTTGACAGTGTCAATAGAAACAGTGTCGGTGGTTCGTTGGCATCGTTACAATTAGCCCCGATTAGTCGCGGTGCGGGCCCGACGCGCACGGCCGCGCTTCCCATAGCCACCTGCGGCTCTTCGCACTGTCACCGTCAACGGTTTTAATTAACTTTTTGTCTTCTCCACCTCGCACAATCGACAGACATTCCGGACCCCGGACGGTTCTTCTAGTGATTCAACCTCAACTTGTTTAGACGACGTTTTTCTCTTCATTCACTATAGTTTATGGGAAGTGAAGATCCACTCGACTGGAGCGGTCTCGAATTAAGGTGACTTGGTTTAAATCGATTAAGCCCTAAGCGTTCAGTTATATCGAACATAGCTTTTATGAATGAACGCTTTCCTTACAACCGACTGGGAATTTAAGATTTATTTTCGAGTATTTATTGAAAAAGCTTTTTAAAGCAGAAAACTATCACTATTGCAAATAAACTATCACAAGTTTTTAGTCTCTTTTGATTATAATAACTTAAAATTGAATACAAGAGAGTACTTAAGCAGTCCACTGGTCATCGAATTATTTAATCTCGGTCTGTGGCTCCACCCATATTTTTAATGTAATTACAGGTTGCCGTAGCACTCTAGATTTATGGCGACAAGGACTTTGTGGATTTCCTCTTTTAATTATGTCAATTGTTAATTGAAGTATGTGCTGCTTGCATTTAGCTGTACCTGTATAATATATGAATATAACGTTTAACCTATATAATACATTTATATAACGTTTTGTTACCCTTCCATTTCTTAAATTATATAGGATAGAAGTGTAATGAAAACGTTTACCTCGTATTCAGTACAAGATTTTTGACACCCCGAGCGTTTACATTTTTCGTCAGTCATTAAAAAAGAACAGTATTTTTTTTTATTGCGTTTTCCTTCCACTTGTTATGTACGAGGGGAGATCAAAAAGTAATGAGAATCGGTTACTTCAGGTCCGCATAAAAACGCAAAAAAAGTTTTTTTTGCTTGCTTATGTACTCACTACTTCAGCCTAAAAAAATCATATACATATATCACGATTTCCGGGAGTTATTTTCATTTGAATACGAACCGTCGAAGAGATAACACCAACTTGGAGAAAAACGAAATTAGAGCAGTCATAAAGCACCTCTGTTTGAAAAAAAAATCTACTATAGACATACACAGTGACTTAGTGGAAAAATTGGGGGACTCTGCTCTTCCATATTCTACAGTTGCACGCTGGACCAAGGAATTTAAACTGGGCAGAGTATCCACTGAAGATGAACATCGCGAAGGACGCCCATCCACGTCCCTCACTGAAGACAACGTGAAAAAAGTCGAAGATTTCGTGTTGCCAGATCGAAGAGTGACCATCAGGCATTTAGCTGAGGTCACAGGGATCTCATATGGCAGCATTCAAAAAATCCTTGCGAACGAGTTGCATATGAAAAAGGTCTCCGCGCGTTGGGTACCCAGGATGTTTACCGACGAGCAAAAGCAGCGGTTCACAAAGCCGCAGTTGCGATGGCTGCCATTCAAGAAACGGGATTCGAACTGCTCGAACACCCTCCCTATTCGCTAGATCTGGCTCCTAGTGACTTCTACCTCTTTCCTCGGCTCAAGGAACACCTCCGAGGCAAGAAATTTGAAGACGATAGCGAAGTGATGGTCACTTATGAGGCGTTTTGGGAGGGTTAAGAAAAATATTTTTTTCAAAGGGAATCTTGGGTTTAGAAAAAAGATGGAATAAATGTATTGATTTGTAAGGAGACTATGTAGAAGAATAAATTATTATTTTAACTTTAATTACCGCTTTTTATCTTCATTCTCATTACTTTTTGATTCGCCCTCGTATAAATGCAACAGCACTTTACTATTACCTGCTTTATCATATACTTACGGCATTAAGAATTAAACCACACAGTCCATATATTAATACATCATAATAGAGTCAGCAATGAATGGTAACATCGCGCTTGACCGTCTGCAAGTTCAAGTTCGCACGGACTGACAGCGCGCGCGCTAGTTGCGCAAACGCATCGGCTCTCCTCCGCACCGCAGACGCATGACTTGCGTCATGACTCATCAACAGTGTCAGCGCGTCAATGCCTCGTTTATATAAATACGTTGCATTCTTCAACATGTTTATTTATAGACGAGGGTTTCGATGAAAATCCTCTATCACCGATGAAGTACATACGTATTTATTTTCTTTTAACTATTGATAGGGTTTTAAACACAATTTTGATTTTCTCAATATATTGGCGATTTATATTAATGATTTTTACGTGTTTTCGGTACCTGTATGGCTCGGTTGTAAGATGTAATATCAGTCTACCCATCACATCAATACTCGAATCCAACACAAACATTCTTATGCAAATGTAAAAGATTGGAGTCGAACAAAAAGAACGATTAATCGAAGTCAAAAGTAAATCGAGCGTGCGGGCGCGGCGGCTCTCGGTTCGCGCTGTCTCTTTAATTGCTCCTTGATAACCAGTAATAGTAGTATAAATGCACCCATAATAGTTTCTCCCATTTATATTGATCGTATTAATGCTGATCGCGCTTAAAATTTAAACAGCCTTTGTGCGGCCGTCGCATGGTCTTCGTCTCGGCAAGTAATACGAATAAACTTAACTATGAATGATTTCACACCGAACTCGCACTCTGTTTGACTTGTAATGCTAGATATGCGTGGGTTTAATTTTAATCCCGGACGTAAGTCGCGTCCATTCTCTGGTAGATGCTTTTACATCTTACTGGTCATAATAACTGTTTATCAGACTAATTTTGGTTATTATCCTTGTTACATAAGTCTTTTTTTATCAAAGTCGATTGACAAAGTTGTGTAAATAAATATTTTCTTGAATTTTATTTCAATAACTTTTGAACAGGAATGTTCTCCATAGCAGTAAAATCATACTTTGTAGAGAGTGACAGTATATTGTATTTTAAAATTTCTTGTAAGGAATACTGTCGTGTTAGACTAGTAGTAGGTTACTTTTGTTTCTCGGGTTTAATTTTACTTGACATGGCCCGGGCGTTTATGACGGCAACTTGTGCGTCTCCACATTTTATGGACCACTGTTAAATAATGTGTACTTTTTGCGTATTGCCAGGATAGGGAACCATGTCGTTTTGTACTCTTTTTATGAGTTGTAGGGACGTGTCTCATTTTATCTGACTACCAAGGAGGGTGAAGCTTTTATGATTTTGTTTAGTACGAAATGTGAACAAAACACTCGTTCACTGTAATTTTCCCGTTCAAGTTAAATGTTTGTTTTGTCATTGGTTTGACGAAAGATTCTTGAGTATGGTTACATCTTGCCAAGATAAACAATTATAAATAAAAAAAGCATTTACTGAATAATTCAAAGAGTGTTGAAGAGGGTATTTATATTCACAAACACCAAGATGCTTTTAATCGTTTCTTTTTGCATTTTCACTACTTACTACTTATTCAACAATACCAGCATTGCATCACAATTCACAACTCATAAATTGTGATTGCTTTCTCCATACCCGTTGTCTGCGAGACGTTCCAATCAGTCGAAACACTTCAGAGGACGAAGCAAGACTAGGAAAACCGTTAACTAGATCGGCTACCGTATTCGGGTCGCACTTCATATTCGAGGCGACGAACATCCTCTAACTGCTGCAGAAATATGCTTTCTTGCTATGAAATAAGAACTCATGTTAATTATCCATTGAACGTGATAAATAAAATATTAATTAATCTTTGTGTACCCAGTTTACCAGTATTAGTTCAAAAGACGTGCTTATTATGTTTTACGAATCCGAAGGTTTCTAGAATCAAATTTGAATAATCCGAGAATGTAAGTAGGTAGATCAAGACACATTAAAACAATGCAACGCTACGACAGTGCATCTAGATTATTCTACCAACAAAATATACGTTTTGTTGCCCGACCAAGGGCAATAATTTTTTTCAACCAATTTGGAACTAACAGATTGAATCGGCTTTATCACAATAAGCCGGGAGTATACGCAACAGCATTGTACCCCTCGCATCAGCCGGTATTGACATGTGGGATGTCACTCGAGCCATACGCTGCGCACGGGTTGGTACCGATAAGATTTTTCCAACCAATTTGCCACCGAGCACTGTTCGCAACACCTGCCCGTTTTTTTACTGTAAATATACCCCGCACTTAGCATGACGCGAGTTCTGATGATCGGTTTCTTAAAACATATGCTACTCAGATAAGTTACACTTAGAAACACTCGGGGCTTCTTAAAGTTGTGCCACTCAACGTACCATTTTTGTGGCGTACGGGAATCCTAAGAATTTAGTACGCGTTTTAATATTAGATTCTGGGGAGTCGCTCGCCCCGTTATGTCAGACACGAGGATACATCCCGCCACATTGCAGCAACATTTCCTCGGATCGTGTGCCCGCCGAGTTTTGAACTCGGTTAAGCTTGGTGAAATAGCTATTCTGAAATTTCAGCAACGCATATGCAAATGTCAGCTCTCGACACTGATTGTACGAGTGGCACGGGGAAAATTCATGCATTTACATTAAATTTCACCGAAATTGGATCCCTACTTCGTAGTTTATATACAAGCTAGTGTGACACGTGCGCCCCGCTCCCGATATTTACGATTTTCAATCGCATCTGTCGCAACAACATAGCTACCTAATCGTTTAGCAAGCTGATCTTTATTGGTGCTCGTTTATTGTGTTACATACTTTTTTGAAATAATCATAGTTACTTTATACATATTTCTAACATAGTAAAAAGCAAAGTGTCGCGATTATTATTTAAGCATTAACTTTATAAACTATTTTGTTCCGTCTTTGATTCTGTAGAGCAAATAAACCTTGCCTTTAGCCATATAGCTTTAATTGGCACATTATTACTGCATACTGCACAATAGCGATTGAGTAAACTAAAACTCATTGATCCATGTGATATAGGTATCGTGTTGTTTTAATACAAAGCTACGGTAATACTAAATTTTATTCTTATAGCATAATTATGAAGTTCAGCAATACTATTCTGTAAAAGTACCATGTAAATTTAGGAGAACTAAGCTCAATCCTCAGTCAATCAATTCGATGGGATGGCAGCTCACCTCGAACTTACTTTAGGTAAAGTGAATTGATCAATTGAGGAAGATTTTAACAGAATAGACCAGATGTTTAATGAATCCATCAAAGCTCCCTCACCCTTACTTCAACTAACTCATCATTATTATCTTGTAATAGATGTAATTGAATCAAGCGGACATACTCACTTGAAATACAAGTGTTTATATTTAGTGATATTTAGTATTGCTCGGAAATGACTCCTTCAGTTGTTTCACTTCCTTTTCATTAACTTTTAATCAAAGCTAGGCTATCGTATCGAGTACGCTTACCGGAATAACTAATCGAATGATTGTTTACATTCGTTCGGTTCGCAAGCACAGCAGCCTGCGTATAATGAATGTTGGTTACATTAATTACTACTTTAGTGCCAGGTTTATAGCTTTGCCGTTATCGGCTCGTGTGAGATTACGTGTTCAACCTTATTACTTTTCTCTTTTTATTTTCTGTGACTCAATTCAACTTTATTGTTCTTAACATTGATAAAACAACAATGATTCTGTCGTAGATTATTAAGTACTACAGTGATGAGATCTATGTCATACGAAAGTTCTTAGGGTATAATTCATTTTATGCTGTAAAACGAAGTCTACCTTAAAGCTTTCATATGACATGGGTCTCATCACTGTTAAGTAATATTAAAAAGTGGGCCCAGGGTTCATACATAAGTGCCCATGGGCCTTTACTACGATGTTAATATACACTATGATATCGTGTATGAAACTTTTTATAGCTCACTTTCGCATGTTGGTACAGTCAACCAACATTCACAAAACTCATTGAGCTTTCCGCAAAGTGTTACGAAGAAAATATCTCACTATCTCCCGCAGTGAACTAATTGTATCACTAGTGGAACAAGTGGAACGGCCGTTCTCTCTAATTTGCGGATAATGCCGTCGAGCGCATGAGCCTAGGAAAGGTAATAAATTGGCGCGGGCGATCGATCGCGGCGCTCGCGCTCAAATCAACCGGCACGTCAAAACAATGGCTGCTAAGGCTGCGGGGGCGATCGTGCAACCACCCGCCGCTTATCGTCAAAACCAACTTATTTATACCACAATACCTCGGGACCTACATACGCTTGCAAGAAATCATTTAACTAATAGCTGTGGGCCTGATTCCATCTTACGTTGCCTGCAATAATTTCTTGAATGGGTAATACGCTTTATCTGATCTAGTCAAATTAAAGAGTACGCACACTGTCAAAGTTTCGTCTGCTGATAGTTTAGATAGGTTGTTAATATAATTGGCAATAGATTAATTGCAAAATAGGAACAGTGAAAAACCGGTCAACACTTGATGAATTTAAAAAAATAATTGGTTGCTTCATTAGATTTTCGGATTATATAAAATTTCAAATCTAATCCGATGAGGTTCGTATTAGGTATCGTGAACCTGTTCCTCCGCGTGTGCTGGGAAAAAAACCATGAATGAATGTTAGTGAGTTTTTGTTCACTTGTTACTGCGTTTCCGGCGGTCGGTCGGTAGCACGACGCGCGACAGCAGTGCGCGCGCGTGGAGAATCGCCGTACGCGTCGGACCGTCGCGCACTTGATCGTCTTTAGGGCCACCATCAGCCCTTTTGCTTTTCATTTTTTCATCTAGACTGCAGTATGCCTAAAATTTTATTTGAAAACTATAAAAATAACCATTTAATGGTAATTACCGCAAGTGTACATTAAAATCAAAATTGACCGATATACAAACTTCATTAGCTTTTTCTACCACTTTTGCATGACAACCCTATCCCCGTCAGGCGGTGTTCATGCTCCACCAGTTATCAGTGATTGAAAAACAGCCGAAAATAACAGATCATCATGGGACCGTACTGTAACATCGGTGCCGTTGTTTGGTAGAATGTAGCTGTTGGGTTTTTGTCTTCCTTTTTTAAGATTATTTTCTGCTTCTTCTTCCTACCGACTCAAACCTGCCAGCAGGTGTCGTCAATTAGAGTGTATAAACACACAGACCGCATTCCAACTGCAAACTCAATTTGAAATTCTTTTTAGATGTTGGTAAGTCAGGGCAACTGCACCGCGGTGGATCTTTTGATAGCAGTTCTATGCTTTTGCGCTGTATAATAACTGCAGTCACGTTTCGGATGATGGTCCTCTAATATTCGGAATCCGTTCCGACTGCAGAAGAAGAGGGTCTAACAGACACATTTGTTTACTTTAATCTTGATTCCCTTAGTAACTTCTAATTGCAATTATGCAGTTTTTCGCAGAGTTTATTAAAAATTTACGATTTTATCTGATATTCTTCAGACACTCGAGATGAAAAAAGTGCAAGACATCAAGAAAAATTGCCTAGTGGTGTATTACGAAACTGTTCACGTGGAGTGCTCATCTCTGAGTGTATTCGCTCGGGAACTGAAAAAAAAAAACAGTAAGGCGAAGCAACAGGTAGACGTCCAATTAGAGGGGGCCGTACTTGAGTGGCCGATGCGTCGCGCGACACCGAGCTTTGACGGCCTCCACAAAAACTGCGCCCCGTTTCGCCTGCCGCCGCCATTACACTAGCACTTTTTGCACCACAAACTTGTCGCGCTTCACTTTGACTTTCTCGACCTCCATGTTGCATACATATGTACACATTATTCAGCATCAGAGTAAAAAATATTTCGCTTTTTCTTTGCGCCGATCTAGAGTTTCGATAAAGACTACAGAGCAATTTATTATAACTTTAATTTGCACTGATAACGCAGTAACACTGAAAGACATCGCCATAATTTACGACGAATTCACTTGCACAGTTTATCGATTAATCTGCTGCGAATTCTTATTTACATTTTCAATTAACTGGAAATATTATTCGGTGACCATAAATCAGGAGTCTCCTCCGGCTTCTTGCGACAATTTCGGAAAGAGCTTTAATTCTTAATTATGGCCTTGGTCGCTCTGTTGTAGATATTTATTTTCCTTTGTGAAATTATCTTTTGGACAGCCCTGCTATAAATTTGCTCTCGCGATCAACAATTAAGATGTTAATGTGTAAGTTCAAATTTGACGCTTTACAATCGTTTGATGTCGCCGATTGTAACAGCTAATAAAACTTTGTCACGTAATCTCATAACTTGACAAACGAGTTCTCCGTTTCGTACTAAATGTAGGCACTTACTTATGAATGGCTTATTTTGGCCTAGGTAATGTTTGCTTAGTATGCTTTATTTGTATTTGTAGGTGCCACAAATTTCTGTTTACAATATACCTATTTAAAAACTAACTCTTCTATACCTCTACTTTAATTTAATAATTAAGAACTACGATACGCAATATATTTTTCAGTTGTTAACAAAATATAGGCTTTTCGTCAGATTCCAACAACGGAATTTTAATTCACAATTTGTCGCTCAATTTTTGGGTTTGCTCGGAACGCGCGCGGTAATGGGAAGGCATGCCATTCGGCAGTCGCACGCTGTCTTCCACTACGCTACCATAAAAATCATCTGGATAAAGTGGGATCGAAGACTTTGTAAATTGAAAATTGGATTTACTCCAAACTAAATAATGCATAAGATTGTCTAGTTTGCTGCGAATCTTCGAAGTCCAGTTATAGGCGAGCGGACGAGCGTGAGATGCAGTTTTAATGACATAATCCAGTTACCGCTGACTCGATTAACCCTCGCTACTGCCAGCTTCGCTAAACACCTATCTTCACGTGTTGCCGTTCAGACACTGAGTCTATCTAGTGCCGTATTAGTTATTATCTCTTAGATCGAAAGCAACTGCCCCAACAGACATTTCATCGATTTACCGCGCAAATTCACTTCGATTACGCGTTGGTACTTGCCTTTCATTTAATATGTAACACCAAACGCCATTAATTATGAAATGTTGCATAATTGTAGCAAATATTCTTAGCCAATGCCGATATCGGTATTTTAATTGGGTATTAGTAAAAGTGTTAACTAGGTTAGTAAGTGTAAAGGAGCTACTTATATGAGCGTTGAGAACGTTGATGTGCCTACGTCTGTAGCGGTGCGGTCGCAGTCACTCTGTAGAAGCTCATCAGATAAGCACGCGTGACTTCACACGGTGATGGCGCGGCGCGCACGCAGCACGCACTCAACATTCACTGCTAAAGTTTTTATTACAAAGTAACTCACTGCAGATAATAAAAAGAACACGATGCTGTTCACTTTTTTACTTTCTTACCTTCCAAGGTATTTCAAATCATTCTGTTTACAACTAAGAATTTATTTAATAGTGCTTAATCTTATGTGGGTTGACCGATGTTACAAAAGTCATCGTATATGTCACATACATGTTGTTTGATGTTTAAGTATCACTAAAATTAGTACATACCTTCTTCAGTAGCCGAATAAAGAAATAGGGGCTATTAAACGGGAAAGACACATTTATACCGATATATTTCAAGATTTTATTTTATAGTTACTAGATTTACTGTCTCCGGTGGTTAATTTATTTGTATTTTTATTTTTATTTCGAAATTTGCATATTATATGGGCCGAATAAACATAGGTATCTTTTTTATGTAGGGAAGTTTTACTAATTATTAACGTAGGTACGTACTATATGACTGACGGCTTAGCGCTACCGAATAGCTAAATTGACAACATAATCGACACGTTTTACATGATTAGAAAGATTTCAATATTAAATCTTTCAAAATCTGCCAAATGTCATTCAGATACGGAATTTACAAATGAGTTTGTAAGTGAAGTATTATTTAAGGTAATTTACGAGAGCGTGTAAAGTTTTGCCTTTCGTAGTCTGTCACATTGCGTACAAGTATTAGTACATCGCGATTACCATCGATATTATGCGGTACGGCATCTTACTGTACAATACAAGGTGGATTGAAATGAGCGTGTTAACGAGGCTGAAACGAGTGAGACGACGGCATGTATGACCTCGGGATCAAGCGCGTGTCTTGCGCCAACACTGACAAATGTACGCGACAAATACGAACTAGAGCAGGCTTTGGACACCTACTGAGAACCGTACACTCAAAAACCAACCGTTGACTAGTTTTTGCATACGCAACGCTTTGTTCAAGAACACAAAGTTACCGCAATCACAACCGGTAGGTACACATCAAATGGTTTTTGCAGGTGATTGGAAACGGGATCTGGCAAACGAGCCGTCTAAAAAAATTAAGCTTGATTTACCAACTGTTTAAAAAGCCGCTAATAAGTGTATGTAGCAAATTGTAGAGTGTTAATGGTCTATAGATTTCACGGCATTATACCTACACGTTATGGCTGTTGCTTTACTTCTAATACTGACTGTAGTAATTGCTCTGTTGAACGAATCGTTTATCATATTAGAGGATTGAAATTGCTTCGAACTAGAATTTATAGCATTCTAATTTGAGCTTTAGATATTACATGAACATGTTATGGCTTTGCTGTCTACTTAGCTTTTAAAATATGTCATTACAAATCAAAAATTGGGCTGACATTGGGACGAGAAGCTTGAAAAAAAAAACTGTAGTGTTTGAAATGACAATTTACACATAATAAAGGGTAAAAGTTTATAAACTTAACGAGCCTTTTTGTATTTAAAGAGCAAATTCATCGAAATCACCAGATTTAATTTTCGCGCACTAACGAACAGCTATTTATTTTTTATTACTGTTGTAAAAGACTATCGGAAGAAATCACTTCTAATTAAAATTTAATTTATAAATCAACCGTTTCTTATATGAAATTACTCAATAATGTTATCGAATGAGGCGTCTATAAAAAGTTTGTTCGGAGAGACCATTATTGAATTTGCTTGTTATTTTTATGAACAACAATAATTCAACTTGTGTTTCCACTGTTACATAGTCAAGAAGACAAATGTTAAGAATTTCTTTTCATTAACTGGGCATTAAGTACATGGTGGTACGATGTTAGTGAGGTAAGGCGATGAAGCCCAGCGCGGCGCACTATAAATCAACGCGGTAAGACTGTATTTCTTTCGTAATCAGCTCATATCGGTTCTCGCGGTTGTGGCCGCCTAATTATTGTCGACTTTTACGATCGACCTAACGAGTTTTCACTTGGAGCCAATCACGATTTTACGGCGCACATTTTTTGTGTTTTAATTATTATAAAAATATCCCCGTGCGAAGGTATGATATGTGAAGTTTTATCATTGTGTTCGCGACCCAGTTGAATGGATTCCATAATGCAATTTATTTAACAAATATATTGTGTTAAATCCGAATAAGAATACATAAATATACAAATAAGAATACTAGGATAAAAATAAATTGTAATTTTATAGTCGTAGAAAGGTAGAATATTATGTTCAAGGTTGGGTTATCCGCTAAGTAAAACTTTAAAGCTATTATGAACAACGTTAGCATTTTTTTTGTATAGGTATATAATGTTATCGATGTCATGTATAATTTAATATAATATCTCATATCTAAGATCGTAATCTCTAAATTCCTTATGATATTCATTTTTTAAGTCTACTTCATTGATACCGGTTTTCGCACTTAATAAAAACAAGCGCATTATTAAAATGATTTTCTATTTAAGCAATTATATAATATATTATTCGTTTTCAAAGAGCATATTTACATATTATTGAGATAACAACAAGAAAAACTCATCTGATCGTCTTTACAACGGTGAGATGATTGCCTTATTTATGATCGTATCTCGTAAGAATGTGGGTTACTCTTGTTCCACGTCGGTGACTATATGTTTTATGTTTAGGAATCTGACTGCCTTATCTCAGATATTAACATATTGATTGTGCTCACCGTATTGATGTGTGACAGACGACTCGCAGCGAGCTGCTGCCTTCGACACTGTGGACTAGTTTGTTCACAATAGTGCTGCACCTTAATGCGGTTCTATAAAAATAAGTTACAACACCGTAAATACACCTTTACGACAGCTCGTATCCATTAGACACAGGCTGTATATGGCAACATACTCGGTTCCTTGACTTTATTATAAATTATTAGATCGTGAAACACCATGCCGTGTAATATGCCCGTTTATGGCTCTCGAAAATTAATAAAGAAATTCGTTTAATGATGGTGAGTCAATGTCACGTAGTACAAATATAAAATAATGTAGCATTTTATCGCTAGTTAGTGGCAACACTAGCGTTCGGAGCGCGCCGGTCCCCGCATCAACTCGATCAAGTTATCTCGGAATCTAAACATAGTGTAGATGTAAGTGTTGATAAAGACCCCTATCTTCTCAGAGGCTGAGGTGTCTAGATATTAGGAGCGTAAGCAATTTGTCAAGTTCGATGTACGTTTTGTTAACGGTACTTTATAAAATACATGTACATCTAAGCAATACACCGATTTCTGTGAGCGGAGATGGCCCCCGGCGCGGTGATCATTACATATCTGATAATAATATTATAAGGAATCTTTTGGAGAAGAGTTTATGACATAATTTTTTATTGCACTACAATTAAAATATAATGTTTTAGTGCATTCAATAAATCACCCATTTGCAATCTGGGTTAATATTGATATTTCCAAATTGTTTAAAACGCCGCCGTGACTTTTAACCACCTTGTGGTAAGACCATTTAAAATGAAGTTAGGTCTTTTTTACTGATAGCTTGTTAAATATTTTCAAGTAACATTAAAATCAATTATTTTTTACAAAGTCAATACCTGGAACGTATTGAAAAGAACACTTATATTTATTTGCCAATTTGCTTCATGTTGTTCATTATTCCAATCGAAAAAGATTGGCGAAACTCATTGGCACATGGTAACATTTTGACAATTTATGAAGCAATCAGTGTTTCTTTTCCCGTGTTTATTTGGAGAGAATTATTTATTTTATCTCGAGATGGTGTTGGAAATTGTTTCGGAGGTTGCTTAATATTCATTGATCGTCTCACGATTTGTTTACGTCGGTGCGCGTAGGCGCCGAGGTAGAGAGTGGTCAAATTAAAAGGTATCTTATGCTGGCCTCGGTGGCGAGCCGGCCAGCCGGTTTTACTCCCCGGGGCTTCATGAGGTGTGAATATGCGGACCAATGCACTTGTAACGATTCACGCACTGTGACAATTTTAACCGACTGATTTTGTAATTGCTGAAACGTGTACCTGTTATGTAACCCACTAATACGTTTTGATTAAATTATCTGAGTCCAATGTAGAAATTAACATAGTAACTTCTGTTCATACCGAAATTTAAGCCACCATAACGTCTTAGATACGTTCCAAGATTACTTTTCCAGCTTATGCTGTACTCATCGATAATTTTATATTTAGACATGCATGATTCGATGAAGCTCAATAGTAGTAGCTGTCAAATATTGTCATGGATCTGTACACCCAGGCTTCCGGCGTGAAATTTATAATTTTAAACTTATTAACTTGGTTTGGAGGCACACAAGCAATTTAAGATTATTTCTTTCTTTGGTGTCAATAACTTTCGTGAGATTAAAGCTTAGATTTTTCTTTTCTGGTCATCTCATTGTATCTGTATGAAAGTTCAATGAAATATGGGACCAAAACTAAGTATAATTGTAGCCTTGTCGGTCATTAAATCGAAAACAAGTGGTAGGGACACAGTAAAAACTTTATACCGTAGAAAGAATTCAAATTAATTTAAATTACTTTAGACAAGTTAATGCACAAAAGTATTGCTGGAAGAAGGCGAACTAATTAAAAGTTAGCTTCTGTACTAATAATTCGTTTGACTGTCAAAGTTTTGCGTCGTTAATTTTAATTAAAGAAACGCCGGAGCTGAGTTTGTAACAATATTAAAGCATTGAAATTGGTGATCCGCTAAACTTCGACATTCTGCTAGCGGATGACCATCCATTCGTTTTAATTAACCCTTCTGTGGCTCTCATCTGCCTCGCTATTAGAAAAGTTTTAACTTTTTGCTACGGAACTGTGGCGACCACGCGATAATTCAATTATGAGTTGGAGCAACCAAGGGACTCACTTGAAACCTACTGCTTTGATTACTCGACCCACTGCAGAGGCGCAAAATAAACGTGTCATTTACTGAGGAAATCATATTATTAGTCAATACGCTACCAGTAACCCTCATCGTCAAACCTTGCAATTTTTTGTAGGACTACCCAGCTATCATGTATTCTCCAGTAGCTGTGTTCATTTGTATGTCCGGCTTGTATGTATCCAATTCCTAATTCTGCGCGTTCCTCCCCGCTGTCCACGTATTAATCTTGGTCGGTTTCTTCGCGTCTTTGATTAGGGCTCGCTGTGATGTATTTCTTGCGCGCTAACCTAATGGAAAGGCATACGTCAAGTGTCCACCTTATTGGCTAGCGGATTGGCTTAATGGTGCCAATGCCTGGCTCACAGTAAGTTTCGTCAGTCTAACACTGATATGGTCACGCATGTGAGATGCAGTAGATAGAGGTACGCCGTAAGATAACTGTTAAGATAATAATATTGGGTTGTATATTTTTTGAACGAGATTAGAATTAAATGACTGCGATACTAATCTATTTATTCAGCTCATTGTGTGCTTTATCTCAATGATGGTAGGCCATTTGCATGTAAATAAAATAACTGAATCGGTACCTATATCTATCTTCTGTTTATTTAAATTCGAGGTCAAAAACTAGCGATAACTATAACCCCATGCGGACGGACGTCCTTTAAAATAATGATATTGGCCTAATGTTCCGATTTTACATGTTTGCAGAATTGTATTTGTTCATGGCAATCTAGAATTTGATTTACATTTTACGTACTTATTAATACATTGTCCTCCTCTGAAGTGAAACTTCGACAAATTAAAAATAGTTTAAAAGCTTTATACTGGTAGCATTTATATGTAACAGTATCAACTTTCCCCCTTGCATGTTAAGATAAAGATAGTCATCGTAGCGTGATTAATAGTCATATCGTTTTGTTAACTAGCTAACGGTCTAGAAGCCTCTTTTTACTCAATACATCAATAAGACGTCACTTTTTCTACCAACGACTGGTGCGAGACGTACCTACTCCATCCAACAGGCACATATCGGTATGTCGTGCCTCTCATGTCTGTCTGTACCAACTTAACGTATGTCATAGTTCACTATTTTAACAACAATTTATTACATATCTAAATCGTCTGTTAATTTTTTTCTTTTTGGTCTTATAGTGTTACTGTAAAATACCTTTAAAAGTGTCAAATACCTAATCCCAATCTGTATTAATATTTTTTCTGACGTATTTAATCCTGAGATAATTTAAATCTAATGTGTTAACAAATTTTATGGTGATATTAACACAGCATCCACCGGGTCTATTCGAATATATGCGGATTGGCTTGTCTTGCTCATATATTCAAGCATGATATAGCCGACTTATATCGAAATCCTTTAAAAAAATAATATTTAATCGATATTTATGATATGTCTACAAGATCAATAAACATCGTCAGTTTTAATGTATTCTAAAAGCTCAAAAAATATGTCACTCATTTCATCTTGAGTCTTGATTGGTCGGTGCCTGCTCATTTCGATCGATTCTAATATAAATGTACGTAATTAAATTTTATCTACGTATTTAACCGGTTGTTAAGGTTTTGAGAATGTTTAGTATCATATTGTTTGTTACTTGATCCCTTCGTTGTGAGAGATGGCGTGCTAGAGTCGATTATGGCCATACCATAACTCTCGTTTGTGCCGCGTTTACATGTGTCTGGTTTAAAATTAGTATTTTATGGCCTTTGGAATTCTGTCGTGTCAGTCAAATTCATGAATCGAATGTTATCTTTGTTTATTCTTTCCACATATTTGGTTTGCTTCATTAAGTGTTAGTAGTGTAAAAAAACCTTTTTGTTTGGAATAAGACATGTAGATCTCATTCCAAGGCTACAATTTTTATTTTATTTTTGACTTTGAAGTCAAAAATAAATAAAAAATACCATCACGCCTGTATTTCCCGAAGGGTTAGCCAGAGGTGTACAAATGTACACCCACAGTTCGCCGGTATATTTAGGTCCCATGTAAAAGGGGGCGAGCCTATTGCCTATTGATCACTAAATTAAACCTTACAAAGTCTGCAAAGTAATATTTATTTCAGAGTCAGCACTATTAATTTTTTATCTTTTAATATATACGTAGTTGTGACCATTTTTATGCGTCTTTTTTCTACTAATGTATAGACCTATGTATCTATTCATATGAATGACTTAAGTGATTAATGTTTCGAGATAAACTCCATACAATACACAATATGCAAACCGACTGAACGCCGATCAACCGTTTTGATATCTACACTAATTTGCATTGTTAGATATCTAGATGAGCTAATGCAGAATAGGCAATTATAAGTACATTTATGAATGTGCCATGGCTGTTACTCATAGCTTTTCTTTTAAGGTGACTTTTTTATAAGTTTCCTGTCTTCTTCTTCTTAGCGTTTCGATGACGAACTATAATATAGGGATAATATTGTTGCGGCCCAGAATTTTGCCACTTTGACTGCGTTGCCGGTGGCTGCTATTAAATCTTTCTGCATTCAGCTATTAGGGCACGCAGGACACGATGTGAAATGGGCCATCGTATGTGCTGTACCGCACAAACAGCTCAAGTCGCTATAATCACTGAATCCCCATCTAAACATGTAGTCTTTGCTCCAACCGACCTAAGTTTGGATTCTATTTAAAGACTTCCAGATCGCGCATGGTAATTCATGTCCAGGCGGAGGACTCTCCTCAGGTGGCACGAATGGCTTTGTTAGGGACACACCTTCTTTCCAGAGGTTGAATCTCGCTATAGATGACTCCAAGGCCAGAGGTTCGTCACACACACAGTTTCCTGAGAACAGAGTGGTTTTATTCGGTAAGAGCCTGACAGACTTCACCGTCTTTCACATAGTGGAAGACATATATGAGGATGTCTGTAGAAAAAAATGGCTAATGTGATGTATGAACTTGCTAATGTGTTTGTTGGTTGTTGTGCAATATTGAAGGTTCCTGCTAAAAACTCCATAAATTGTATGCAATATTCAGGGTAGAAAACAATTTCGATTATTAGTAATCAAATTGTAATTTTTATATTTTGGGAATCTTTATGTATGCTTAGGTAGACTGACTAAACCTGTCCATGCTTCGCTGTGGCTCAGCTTAGTTAAGTAGGCATATAAAAATACTCCTCTCCTTTAAAAATGCAATATTGTGTAAATAGAAATAAGTCAACTCGACTATTTTCCTTGTTTTACGGACTCAAATATACGTAAACTGAACTTTTATATACTTATAAAGATAGGAAGGACCTATGGAACGTTCTGATGGTTTTACACAGTCTGCACAACTGCAGCCTTTACATCAAATACGGCAGAGTTAGCACTCAGCACATTAAAGCATTGCTTTCAATAATATCTGCAGCATGTTATGCTAAGTTAAGCCTTAACAACTAACGATTAAAAACAGTAGTTTTAACAACTTACGTTTCCTTTCATTTTCTATTCAGAATGTAGGCATGCCTTTTAAGACTTGCATCCATAAATTACCGTTTAACTGGCGCCACTGTTAAACTTGGACTATAACTAAATATACCATTTGTTTCTTTTCTAACAGGAAAAACAAGAAAGAAATAGAGCTGCTAATTAGTTCACATGTAAAATGTGTGTGTTAGTCAGTAACAATTTGCTTCTAACTTTTTTATTTAGAAAGTGATAATTTTACTCACGTTAACTCAGTGCCCACTTGAATCACCGCCTTTGTACGAAATTGTGAACTAAAAGTGTGTTGATAATACTCGTTCCCCATTGCGTTCACACAGCGTCGGTGTTTCGGTAATTCTGTGTGGAAAAATGGTCGAATGGCCGGTAGCGAGTGCGGCTCTCATTATATCGAATGAATCGGCGAAGAGCATAATGGAGGGCCGCGTGCATGGCAAATTATATGCCAGCCGATGTCATTGTGATAAATAATTCACTCGCTTGTATCCTCGTCTAAAGCCGGTTCACTGCGGTTAAAGCTGTTGAGTCGTATGAAGTAGTAGTACCTATCTAATCGAATGGAATGTCGTCTAATCAGTTGATTGTCTTGTATTTCTGTGAGGGTCTTTCCTTTGAAAATCAGACTTCCACACTCTGTGAATTTTCCTTTCACAGTTTTCTTTGAAAACTGTACTTATTCTGGTAAAACAAGTAAAGATTGAAGAACACGTGACCTAAAAGTAAAATAATTCATATTTATTGAAACTTTTATCTAGATGAACTATAAAAATGTCACTAAATAAGAACTTACGAGTATAATGATGAAATAAAAGTACTTACTACTGATTGCTCAAAGGAGAACTAAGTTCGCATAGCTGTGTGTGGGTGCGTGTATGGCAAGTGCCATGAGTACATAAAACTTTCAACAGCCTTAAGGGATGATGAATTACATATCATCACGCATGTATTCCTCGAACGATTAGGCAGAGGTGTATCAATGTTCACCCACAAGTCGCCGGTATAGTAAGGTCCCGGTGTGTTTAGGGCGAGCCTATTGCCATTAACCGGGTACAAATCCTAACTGCAACACACTCGATGATGAATTAATTTTAATTAATATATATTTGCAGTCCCTTTCATCGTTGCAGGTGTTCATAGGGTTATAATTTTAATTTTGGCTTGTTATGGTAATCTTACCATACCAGCAAAGATTCACTCTAAAACACTGACTTCTTACTATATTTGTTGATAAATGGAAAGATAAGTGGAATATTTTACGCCGCCGATGCTACAAATTGATACCAGCGGTTCACCCGAGTATTTTATTGTTGATCTCGCCAATGTGTGCGTGTATTAAAACCTCTATCTAACACGTTTATATAGATGCAGTATCACGGCGCGCACCGATCGTAAATGTCATCTGAAAATTTATATTCATTACGATTAGATAGCAGTCCACAATGGCCAGCCCATTGTTGGCCCTGTGTACCACCTGATCGATGTATGATATTGCATTTTTATAGGTGACGCCCGGACCGACTATCTCCCATATTTTTATAGATTTTCAGTTTACAGAGCGGACGGAAACAGTACGCTGTGTAGTTTCTCTATGACTGCACATTAAAACTTTTATGACAAGCTAATTTATACATCGCCCACCTACAAGCTTCTTCATACCAAGTATAACGTTACATAAAAGTCAAACATTATAAGTATACCTACCTACTTTTCAAATATCAGGTTCTTAACGGAACAATTTCATTTTAAATCAATAAAAGGTCTAGTCTAAGCCTATAATTTAATAATAATCTAAAAAGGAATTAATCTAAACATTAATTTTCAGTTTCATGTCTGCAAATAAATATCTATTTTTATGTTATAAATAAAGGCATCGTAAATCAAATTTATTAAATCATCATCAAAATTAAATTGATTTTAGCAAACACAAGGGCGGCCTATAAAGAGAATTACAATCTTTTACAATATTATTTTTATTGTTACATTGAATCAAAGTTTACGAGCTTTCCTAAGAAAAGCGCATATAAGTGCTGTGAACCTCAGTCTGATCAAGAACCCGAATGCGCGGCCGCGTACGCGCAGCAATTTGCGACTCGGCTCAATATCGCCGATTTACGAGGATCCATTTCCAATTTTACGAGCTGACTGACGCGCCCATTTAGACGAGAACTCCGATCCTTCGCTGCAACACTCTAGCTAGAAAGTTGTTGTGCGCAGAAACGGTAGGTCATGTTACATCGGCGGCACTCAGTCCACACGTTTAGTTCCTATTCGTTGTTACACCACTACTAAGCTGCTCTGACGTTCAGTTAAATTTATACGACTATGAGCAGGCCTCGAGGCCCGAGGGTTCTTCTTACACCAACACAACTTAAGCACAACTTTACACTTAAAATTAATTTCTGTCTCTCGTTTACGAAAATTACGGCAACTATTAACAATTACATTAAGAAAATAATATTCCAGTGTGGTTAGATTCGCTACGCAGACTGTTTGTGTTTTAACGTTCTGCAGTGTTTGTGGAACCGGTATTTAGAGCTTTATGTGGAACCACACGTGGGGGTACATTTCATGCCGCACTTAGTCTAACACATGCAATGCGCTTTCGCGGAAAGCTAGCTGCGTTGTGGTTTTGCGATGAATAATCGCATACAAAACCGTCTCACAATGGCCAATGCGAGTGTTTAAATGCCCTATTAAATCTTACGGCCTGCGTAGGATTCTGTGGGATTCAATTACGCTTTGTGCGCGATGAAAGGCGCCGGAGTAGTACGTGTAAAGTGAGCCGCGAGCCGCGGGAACACATCCCGACACCTCGCCCTCAATGAGCCCTGTCACAAAAGGTGCAAACGCAATAAGAACACGGCACACAACACGTATCGCGCCGGGGGCAGATTGAATAAATGCTAAATTAAATAAGAGCAAATAAAACCGTCCATTAATGAGTAAAAGCGTCTCGGATAATTCGAGTGGCGTGACATTCACGACAAAAGGTTGGCTCGGTCGCCACCGCCGCGTCTCGCCTGCTCCCCCGGGTGAAATGCTGACGACATAGATTTGAGCCGGATTATTTGATTGTGTAAGAAATGAGTTTGCTCTCTAATGTATTGTTAGGGATTTACGCATAGTCGCAGTATGGAGACATATAAAGAGCTTATCATTTAATTTGACTTTTATTGTTCGTCTCTTGTAATTGTGTTAAATAAATGCCTCACGTGGTCACCTCTGATATCCTTTGTTTAGGTATGTTGCGCACTATAAAGTAACTTTTTCCACGTTACTTTGTATGGTTCGCGTTCCCATGAACTCGTATTAGCAGTGTAGTTGACTTTTATTGCGACATATAACTGTCGTGCATTGATATACTTTATTATACATCTGTTTAGTTACCGTGTTAAGTGTTGACATTATGATGCCATAAACAAATAAAAATATTAACATAATCTTATCACATAATTACAGTCAGAGTGTACGGTATGGGCGTATTAAAATTATTATCGACACTTGCTCCCCGAACGTTCGGGGCAACATCAACAGAACGTTTTCTATTCGGGAACCAATTATCATTTACATATCATAGACGAGGCACCGACACTCGCGGCACGCAGCCGGGGTCAATACATTTACACTACCGCCATTTTACGATGACACCTGACTCCGCTTGCTCTGCGTCAACAGTCGGACCACTCAGGAGGAATGTATTCAAGAATTAGAGGTCCAGTATAGCTGGACGCACCAAGCTAGATTGGTATATAGATGCATATGTGTGGTATGTGAGTACCAAAACAAGACGGCTAACCAAATCGCTTTTGTTAAGATTTTATCTCACCGTTAAATACGTCTAACCATTATAGTATATCGAGCGACTCGTTTAAACCTGCGGCAACCAATTATGCTTGTTACCACTGGGATACTGTGATTTGGGGAGGTGTGGAAGTATCTGGGAAGATTGGACCCAGCTTGTTGTTTTATCGAAATTGCTTTTAGTTTTATTGTAAGGGTTGAGGATTTTAGATAACCACAATCTAAATCTGGGGTATGAACAAGGTCGTAATACTGCAACTGCAACAATGATTATCAATTGTCACACTGTTTTTATGCATTTTTCTAGTAAATCAAAAAATTGTGAAGCAAGATTCTACGTCAAAATCTTATTTAGGCAGTTTTGATAGATTGAGACTGAAAATACGCGAACGTTCTTAAAAATACCAGAATGACCCCTATGAACTTCTCCATTTGTTGTTTTCTTTTTAGTACTTATTCGTGTGAATCTCATGTAAACGTATTAACCATATACAATGTCATAACAGTACCAGGTGTATTGGAATTGTTGTTCACAGAAAGCCGCTTTACACACTTACCGACTCGAGTGGGTATCGATAAGTAATTAAAGTAACCACTCGGACCACTTAAGACCAAACAAAGCGATTCTATTGGTCGTTTTACGCTTCGTCCACCTCATTTGTTTAGGCGAGAAATATTCGAACCATTATAACAAGCCGTGACGAATTCATGTATTAAACCGTTCATGTTTCAATTGAATACGTTTTTACTATGGATTTATTAATAGAAATGTAATTTTTGCGTGACATTGAAGCGAATCGCGGCATTTAATAAAAAAAGTATTTTATCTAAAGTAAGTATTTAAACTATGAATATAAGAATTCAAGGTTATTGTATCTCTTCTTAGAACTTAATTGAATTCGTAAGATTATATTGTACCTGAAAAATCTAAATATCTATTTAAGTACTTCTTACTATCTCTGCCATAGTATCTATACGTAAAGTTTCTCAACTTGTTTAGTGTATTAAGAATTACGGCCTAGTTACAACACAACACGTGATAGGTCCGCCGTCATTTTCATAATTGTAGTAACTTTTATGTCGAAAAGAGGTTAATGCAAAGTACATTCGTCTCACGACGTGACTAGATTATTATCCGTTAATTTCAAGATCCGTAGTTAAAACAAATAGCTTCGTTGAAATAATAACTGCCTGTGAACATAATTGAAATAAGAATTTGATAATCAAATTAATCTCATGCAGGCAACTTAATTATCGTTGTTGCTTATAACAGCGTATAATTTGCGTCAAAATTGTTTCGCGTCCAATGAAGATCGTTAGTTTGGTGAGTCACTACGGAACACATTATAACCCAGCACGTGATATTGTTTGGTTTCGTAATAGCAGTACAAAATAACAGGTTGGCTCATAACGTTAACGAGAGAGATTAACACTCGTATTTATAGTGAAGCTTAACCGCTCAGTCAACATCGCCGAAGCCGATTTCGCGAACATCTTTCCTTGCACCGTTATGTTTTAACAGTACCGCCTTTAACAACCAGTCGAAAAAAGTTAATTTGGTATCAAAATTGCGTGGGGAATGTACCTCTTGGGAATATTATTTTTTATTGTTTTTAAGAACGAATTGTTATTAACTTGTGAAAAAGGAATAACACTGTCAATAGAAACGGCTGTTTCTAATAAATATTATGTATTGGTTATTTAAATCTTGGTGAAGTGCGAATGTAGATCAAGTTCCACAAATAGGTACTATGGATACGGGCGCGGCGGGCACCTCGTTGAACTCTTTCGTATGGCGGGCGCGGGCGGCTCGGTGCCCGGTTTTTTCCCCTCGCGCCTCTAATGAGATTTAAGTCCAAACATCGAGAACGGTTATGGCGGAACATTACACGCTCTAGGATATTAAAATGAGACAAATTTATTGCCGCTCTCCGATTATACTTTCGATAAACGCGCAGACCGGTGATTATGATATCTAGTGGTTTAATCGTACGATCGATACGGAGTCGCGTTCCGTTCTACACTAAACCAGTACTAATAAAAAAGAAACTAGTTACGGGCGGGTCGTATCCGACAGTTTACGTTGGAAAATCAACAAGGTGCTATAGTGGGCCTATAAGTCGGAACCGCGGTGCGTTATCGACTCAATCGCGCTCGAACAATGCATCGAATGTTTCAATATAGCTCCGACAGCATTTTTAACGTTTCATCGGTGCTGTAACAATCGTAAAATAAATTCTCTACGCCTTCTCTGAGCTCTGATTAATGTTGTACACAGTGCGGGGCGTCTCGTTTTTATTTTTTTCATCTGTGTGTTATTCTCTAGCTTAATTTATGGAGGTTGGTGACTGAGAGCGCGACTGGTATTTGAAGCTGCGATTTCTCATTGTTTGTATACCTAGAAGATGTTTGCTGACACCCGTAACGGACAGTTAAGTCTATTCGACGCGAAAAAATTGAAGTGTGTAATTACATATTTTGACAAGCAAGCAATTACCATGACATTGCAAATTTACAAATTACAGTCTTGTTATGCTGCTGACATGTAAATTAATTTTCTGTCACGTATTTTTGACATGCTTGTGTTTTATTATTTGCTGGTTTATCATAGTGTTTGTTAGTGTTGTTTGAAGTGCGTTGGTCTTTGCTGACCGCAGCGTGCGTTTGCTCGGGGTCTGCGGCCGCGCAGAGCGTTACCCTCGCCGGGACGGATGGATGCATCGAGCTAAGAAACTCTACAGCCTATGGATATTTTTGACCTATACATTTCAATCCGAAACAAGAGCCTTTTTACACACGTACTAAAGTCGTTTTATTTGGTTAAAATACACTTACTAGTGGAACGGATATTTCAACATAAACAGATTTTAATACCATAGGCAATAAGAAAAATCACATTGTGGGCTATAGCATCATATTTTTCTCTGCAACCAGCGAGAATCGATTTGTTAATCGATTTACTATGCTACTCGCGGGCAACCATTATTCAACGTAGTTGCGATACTTAAATAAGCAATGAATCCGATACATTATTACCGTATTCCGCTTATATGAGGGCATTGATGTTTCTTGAACTAAGGAACCATACCATAAGCTACAAAAACAAAAGTTAAAGTGTATTTGTGTTTCAATCACCTAAAACCATTCGGAGCAACAAGGGTTGAAAATTGATTTTTTATACGTATCTACTTAAATAATGGTAGACATAATGAATACCTACAAGCATTTTTTCGACTAATACTACTGCTTCGTATATCTAAAAAGAAGCACCGAAATTATCATACAGGGTAGTAGTCCAGAAATTACAGTGGAATTAATTAGAAAATTTTACCATCACGCCTGTATTCCCCGAAGGGTTAGGCAGAGGTGTACCAGTGAACACCCACAGTTCGCCGGTATATTTACTAGGTCCCATGTAATAGGGGCGAGCCTATTGCCTAGAAAATTTTGGACTAAGAAAGTTTCATAACACCTTTGAGTTGACCCATCTCAACAGACGCCATTAGAGAGGCTATTCCCATATTTTAAAGAACGGTCTTCATCCTAATTTTATTTACAATCTGTCAAAAATACCAATTTATACATTTTAGTCAAGTTCCATGGCTTTCGATAAGATTTGAAACATTTTTAATTACGGCTGATTGTTTTCCTATATTAATATTCATTTATTTGCATACCAAAAGGCGCATTAAATAAGTTACATAAGGTTTAAAGTTAAATTACAGTTACGGACCGTGTAAGATGTTTGCTGTGAATTGATCTTCAGATCAGTTAAGTAGCGCACTTAAAAATCCATTTCTCCCAGAAAACTATTAAACCTTTATGCACATGCAAGTCATTTAATTATCTAGTAAATCAAATAGTTTATCACCGAAATTAACTTCACAGTTCAGATGAATTGCCATTCACTGGAACTTGCTTAATGAATAATAAGAATACGGCTGGTTCGTGTAAGATTTTGTTGTTTATTTAAAATGGTTTTATAGTCGCAGTTGAAGTTGAATATAATGTATTATGAAAAATCTAATACGAGGTGCAAAAAGACAACAATACATAGCCGTTTACTACGCAAACTCGGCGGTATCAAAAAAGTAGGTAGTACTTATTAAATAAAAATTGTTTGCTAGGAAGCGACTTGTATTTTTGTTGTGGTTAATTACTGTATATGGTTTCGTTTAAAACATTATGCACGGGTGCAAGCAACAGTACTGGGGTCCATGATATTTAAAGTTAAGTAACAATATTTGGAACTATAATTTTGGGAAAAAAAAACAAGGATCTAGGTGCTATCCAAAATAAACAAATCATCATAATAATGGGACGAAAGTTTTAGTTTTGCTTTTTTTGTTCACCAAGTGTGTGCACACAAATTTTATATTATGTGGTGTGTGCCTATAATCTGAAATGTTCAAACCACAAAATCCTAATTAGACAGTTCCATTAAAGTTCAATGGATTTTCTAATAACACTCTCGTAAGAATGTACGCCAACTGGAAAGCGATTGTGTCCTATCAGCATAACTTGATATGTATTCTTGTAAACGCTGATTAAAATGTATCTCCACTCTCACCATATTTATTTTTATAGCAAAAGCCGAATAAAAGTGTCAGAAATAGTGTGTGCTCCGTTAATAAAAAAAGAGAAACACTAACCCATATCCTTTGTGTTAAGATAAGTGAACATCGTAAACTGTTCCAGTTGGCACTTAATTACTTCATCAAAGTATTTCAGCAGCACCATCTATAATGATTCTTAACTGGAATAAAAACAAGTCTTGTGGCTGTAAAACGCTTGTAAACCAATCGGCGTACAAGGTGTAAACGCGCTATCCTTTTGTTCGAGCGAGGCTTCAACGGTCGGGCGTCCAGTTGCTTCGTTCGCGCCTGCTCAGGTGTGAGGCAAGGGCTCGTTACCTCAGATTGAAGGGCCGCGGTCGTCGGCCGGATCCCCACTGATCCTATGGCAAAAAACTTCGCATGCTCACGCCTACCCACTTAGGTAACGTATAGCTATGAGTTCTCATTCCTATGGAATGTTGGACAGTGTGCAGTATACGTGTAGGCTGTTATTGATAGCAGAATTATAGGGTAAGCAAGATTGGTAAATAGAAATGTGTTTGGAAAGTGGTATTTTAATTTACTTTACGCAGTAGGGTTTGGTTAGCATACAGAGTTAGAATATTTCTGTAGGTATTGAATAGTCTTTTATAACGAATAGAAGAAAAAAGGAGGGTTATTTTCACCGGAATGTATGTATTACGTTGGTGTGTTGTGTGAGTATGTATGTTTATCTGATCCCTCGTAACTTCTAAACTTATAATTCAATAATAATAATCATAATTTAATAATCATAAATTGACAAATGTGGTATCGTTGGAAGCGTCTTGATTGTCCGGTTATAGGCTTTGTGACGACACAAAATGGTGGCTTAAAACGGACACAAAACACGTCAGAAAATATTAAATTAATTATATCATGTCTGCTTCATTGAAAGGCAAGTTAATTTGTTCCCCAAAATAATAAAAATAAAATAAGTTTAAAAACTAAAACTCGTCTATTGAAAAATCAAGATCGTAATTTTTCAGTAGTCGGGTTTTAGTAACGTAAAACAACTAAGAATTTTCACACATTCACAGCTTTATATTATTTTTCTTGCTATGAATACCCAAGTCGTTGATAAATCAACTGGAAGTACAAAAATGGGATTAATAATGTATTCTTAATCGGTTAGAGTTGTTGTAATTACTTCACAGCGCCAACCAGTTGTTATAAAAATAAAGAATATTAAATAACCCTTTCATACCTTTTAAGTCATTTTAAAAGTGTTAACAACCCATTATTTTTTATTTATTTTATGTAATATGGTAATTATTGTCATTATTACACAATAGGACGAATTTATGTGTAAAATATGCCTAGTTCCACATTAGAAATGTAAAGTATCACTTACAAAACATGTATATGGTTTCACGCCTAGAATTCACTTGATTCTGCACATTCTTGTCAATTGCTGAGTTTGTTTTAATATGTTATTGTAGGTCTATTTTACTAGTATGTACCTAATAAGTGTGGTTTTTGCAGTAAAATATGGTTTTGCAAGTAATGTTCATACGTTACTTGCAAAACCGTAAGAATTTAAAAAAGCTCTAAATATTAAATTAATCTTGTAGTCCCTTTTTCTACAATTAAAGTTTCATTTAATTGAATTAACATTTACGTATTTCATATTTTTATTTAAAGAAAAATACAAAATATAGTTATTACAAAAGTATTTTTATAAAAAACTCTTTTTAGTTGATGTTTAATTATTTACTGCAACTTCTCGATATGGTCACATTGGACATTCTAATTAAAATAAATTAATCTGGATTTCAAAAAGGAATCTTGTCCATTTATATGCAAATTTTAAGTATGGGATGAGGCCACATAAGGTGCAAATGAAATGAGGTGGAACAATTTTTATGTTGTCATTAACAATAACACATGGATGTTGTTTATATTATATTTTTGGATATACTTTCCTATTACATTATTTAAAACTTATAACACCCCTCTTTTTCCGTCGGGGGTTAAAAATGATAGAAGTAACCTAATCTTTTGTATGTAACTTCTGATTCAAAATTATAGTTTTATCTTGCGTTAAATAACAAAGTATTTTTATATTCTGGTCATGTGTGTTTCAAAGTTGCAATGTGTGTGTTGAATTTAATGTGCCCATGTTACCAATGCTTGAATATTGTGTATGTTGTGATACCCACCTAAGTGTCAAGGAAGTAGGTTGTTTGTATTGGTTGATTGAAAAGTAAAAAGAAACTAGTCATTATTGAATTGTGTTTTTATTTTTCATTTATATTTTTTTCCAATTTTACGCTTTTTGATAATGTGTTTTCCACAATAAATATTTTTTAGGTTCAGACTACAATACAAAATATACATTAATGTGATATAAAAGAACGCTAACTATATCTAAATTTATCACAGATTGCGGCAGTATTGCCATTTTATTTAATAGTAGTTGGCAAGTTTTGCCCAACAAACACAGCCTAAATAGGCCTAACTCATACAACTAGTTATTTATACATCGATTTAGTTAAGCGCAGATCACATAATATGACAGACATTGTGATTACAACAAAGTTGTTACAACAGACCTTTTAATACCTAACATTCTTAAGAGATTATTTTCTTGTAAGCTTATTGTTTAAACATCTACACAATCAGGCGTATTTACACTACTATGACTAAGTTTAACTATTTACAGTTCATAAACGCTAACCGACTAGCCATCACAAATTTAAAACAAACGGTCACTTCAATTTAAATTGAATGTCTTTGATCACTTCCATTCGCTTATTTATGAAATCACTTGGTTCCCTGAGAGTCACAATTGAACAGTTCACTTACACTTTACACATGGACGGACATGGTGCGGGGAGACGCACGCGGTGGCACTTGGTGAGGAGTATGAGAGGGGTGCGGGGGGAGCACGGGGTGCGCGCCGTGCACCGGCGGCTGCGGCAGCATGCCCAGGTGGCTCCGCGCGTGGTGGTGCCGGTGCATGGGCAACCCACCGCTCACCACCGGGCTCGGCACTCCGCGACATCGCTGGTTATTGCGCACGTCAGGCAACGCAAATTTTAGTTTTTCCCAAAACAGTCGATCGTCCGCGTGTAGACACTTATTTGTTTTTAAATACAGTCTTATATCAGGATCTAAATCCTTTTGAGGCACTTGACCTAATAACACTACAATCAGTCTTTTTCGCCGGTCTCGTAGTACTTGGTGGAGAGCCGATTTTAGCTCGTACCGCACCCACTCACATCTTAGAAAGTTTTCACTGAGCACCATGATTGTACGACGCGAAGATTCAACAGCTTGTCTTATCTTCTCTGTCACGTGGGCGGATAAGTCGCGGTAATGTAGGCAAAGTTTGTAAGACGGGTCACCGCGCTCTAACATGGATGCAAGTTCCTCAGTAACCCATACTTCATCTTTGGAACTGTAGCACAAAAACGCATCGTACATCTTCTCCGAGTCTTCTCTATCAGTAGCTCGATAAAATAATCTTACACCGAATTTTGAATGGAACCATACTCTCATTTCTTGTCTGAATATGAAAATTATCATGCTCACTAGCGACACAAATAAGAAGCAACCTAGAGTGGCAACTAAGAGTGGTATGTAATCTTGTACTTCTTCATTGGTGATTATTGTCCTGGTGGCAGTCAAATTTCCATTGATACTGTTGTTGATGCTAGGCAATCCGGTACACAAAGTTCCATTTTCACTTGAAATTTTAAATCCAGCGTCTGGGTCGCTGTACATGCTATCATTATAAACTGTTAGTTCTGTCGTATTTCCTTTCGAGTAGATGCATTTGATGTCTGTCAGATCTGTTATAGAGTTAACTCTCTTTGTCCACTCGCGAAACATTTCAGTGTATTCGCAGTCACATGACCACGGATTAAATGAAAGTGTAATTTCCGTTATCGCAGGATTGATTTGCCACACTGTCAACGTAACAAGTCTATTATGATGCATGTGCAATACTTTCAGCCGTGCCATGTGATTAAACATTTCTTTGCCTATACGCTTGATCTTATTATTATTTATGTATAGTTCACGTAAGTTGTCTAATCCATCAAACTCCTGTCCTTCAAGGACTGAAATGCTGTTGTAATCCAAATGTAATATTTCCAGTTCTTTTAATCCATTAAATGTTCTGTTGTGAATCGTTTCGATATTTGATGCATTTAAAAATAGAATTTTCAACTTTTTACGGCCTATAAAAGCGTGGCTTGGTAAAACTTTTATATCATTACCATCAAGGTACAGTTCTGTGGCCTCCATTGGTATTTTTTCAGGCAACATATTCACATAAGCAGAGTTAGCGCAATCGACAACATTTGCAGACCAAGACGGGTCATGGTAACAAGTGCAGTTGTTAGGACAAGTCATTTCACAGTCGCAGGCATCAAAATCACAGCAATGGCATAATGCGTGACAGTGTGATTCATATTTACACAAAAACTGGTGTGGTGCTGCTTCAATTAAAGCCACTTGAGCATTCCCACGACTGTACAACAGCTTGCAGTTGATGCTGTCTAAATCCATCAGTTTTGGCTGTGTTCTAGCTCTGTTTCCAGTGTTTATTTTTTGTAGCCAATCCATAGTGCAATCACACTCCAACGGGTTACCGCCTATGAAAAATTCAGGCACTGTTTTATCTTGCGGTACGGCAGATATTCTCAATGAATTTGGGTCTAAGCTTGTTATTTTATTCCCATACAAATCGACTCTTGTTAAATTAGGTTTTTTGAAAAAGGTGTACGATTGCACTTTAGATATTAGATTGTCATTCAAATACAACATTTCCACGGAATTCGGTATTGCACTTCCAGTTATTTCAGTTAACTTGTTAGAACTAGCGTCGAAAGTACTGAGCGATAGTTGCGACTCAATCTCAAAGTAATTCCCAAGTTCAGCAATCCTGTTAGCGTGAATATCCAGCCACTGCAATCCAGTTGGGATCATTGCATAGTCGAACCATTCCAATCGGTTATCAGAAATGTTCAACCACACTAAATTAGGCAATTTCGCGAAAAGTCCACCGATGTCTGTCAAATAATTTCCATCTAGTCTTATTGCTTGCAGATTGACGTTTGCATCGAAAGCACCGGCTTCAATTTTGTGAATTTTATTTCTTGATAAATTTAAAATTTTCAGGGAGGTCATTTTGTCGAACACGCCTTTGCTGATGTTGCCAATGTTATTTTCAGTTAATCGGAGACCGTACATTTGTTCCATTGTCATGAATGAGGCATTTTCAATGCTAACAATAAGATTTTCCCCCAAATCAAGGGTTTTCAACTGGGGTATCTCTTTCAATGCAAGTGGTACTTCGTCAAGCCGGTTTCCATTGATGTGCAAGTCTTGCAACGAAGAACAATTCCTTAATGCATGTGGATGTATTTTGGATATGCGATTACTATCTATAGACAAAACAGATAGCACTTGCAAGCCCATAAAAGCGTAGCTCTCTATGTTGGTAAGTCTATTGTTCGATAATGTTAATGTGTGCAGATTACTTAGTGAGCTGAATACATTTTCTGGAATGTGTTCAATAAAGTTGTCCTGCATTTTTAATATTTGCAAATTATGTAAATCTCTGAATAGTGCTATTTCCATCTTTGACACCCGGTTGTGTGAAAAATCCAAGTACACCAATCTTTTCAGTCCTGAAAAAGTGGAAGTATTGATCCAGTCTGAGGTTAACTCGTTGAATGATAAATCTAACACTAGGAGTTGTGTTAAATCGCTGAATAATCCAGGAGCAAGTACTGTTATAGTGTTATTGTTCAGGTATATTTCTTTTAGTTCTTTTGTGTCGCTGAAAAGTTCGGGAGGTAAACTGGTCAGTTGATTGTCCGAGAATCTTATAGTAGTCAATGAGATAAGACCTTCCAAAGCTCTATCGGCGATTGAATTCAAGCCGTTGCCTTGGAAATATAATTTTTGCAGTCTTCTTAATCCTGATAGAAGATTTGGTGGCAAAGTGTCGATAACATTCCGCGATAGATCCAGAACCAGAAGGTTGTCTCCGCATTTCTCCGTCGGATGCCGATGTGCTGAAGAGAATTGAAAATGACTTATGTCTCTCATTCTATTACCCGTCATATTCAAATACTCTAGGTTCCTTAGTGTGCACAGTGCACCTTCTGGGAACACCAGCATATTGTTCTCACTCAAATCCAGTCGCTCTAAGTTTTGAACGTCTCTTGAAAAAGCGCTGGGAGTTATTTCAAGTGACATTGTGGACCAGTCTGTATTGTGTGTTCTTATTGTTAGGTTTCTTAATTCACGCAGACCAGTGAATGCGCTATCGGAAAGGTTTCCGATCTTGCAGTACTCAATGGTAAGCTCGCGCAGTTCAATCAACTGGCGGAAACTTCCCGGAGCGAGACTGCTTTGGAAGAAAAGCGCGTCGCTGCACTCTAAACGCAGCCTAACAGTTGGATGCGGTTGAATTGCACTGAAGTTTGTGTTCTCCAATTCGCTGTTAATAGTTCTTAGCCTACACTGTAACGCAACTCCTGAGCCATCGTAATCCGTCATCCACCCGCATTCATCAGGAGCCTGGTACCGAGTACCCGCCGATAAAGATGCACCCCTAACTGTTGAAACGGTGCTTAGCACCAATAAGGCGCACATAAACCGTGTGAGGTACATTGTTGTTTTCACTGTTATCACTTTATATTACATAGTTTTATTTGTCATCTTTTCGCACTAAAATTCCACTTCAACATCGCATCATCAGCGCACTAGTTCATTTTTATTTCACCTCGCAGTCGAGTACTTCACTAGTCGAACCGGCCACTTAACTCGTTTCTCGCGAGAACACTAATTGGATGGGATCGTGCGTCCGCAACCTACAGAGTCGTGGTGCACGTGACGCGGGCGACCACGCAGAGGTCTGGGGTGGAACTGAGTCGCAGTCGAACCTGCGGTGCGCTCGCGCACAAGGCCGCGCCGGTTCACGCGTTCCAACAGGTAAATTCACGCATAGAGCTAGAACGTATTAAGCGCCTTCAAGATTGTTTCGCGTTTGGCTCTATCGGTTTTGCCGCAAAGCTTGTCAGAAAAATACATGGAACGCACACAAATACAAGTGGCACACACCACCATAGAACGAAACCGCTTTTTGTGGTGTTCGAGCGAGCTTTGGTACGGTGCGTGTGAGCAAGACAGAGGGATGGTAGCGGGGTAAGGCGCGCATAGTTTGGTGGGGGCTTGAGGCAGCTGGCCAGGTAGTGCGCGAGCGCACTGCCAGTCGCTGCTTGTTAACACTCCCGTTGATAGAATTGTATTGCAGACATTTGATGATTGTTGACATTTTGTTTACTCACTATCGCTAATGAAATTAATGGTAGGTAGGTATTTATGATCATGCTATAACACCAGTCTCTTTTTATGAATCCTCACAATGTTTTATGTTAAAATATGTAACTGGAAATACCTTTTTATATTAAATATGCGTTTTGTTATTGTATAGTGAATTCTTAAGCAATAAACTTTTTACTATTGGTGAGCTTTTGTTACAGGTACCATGTATTGTCGTATTGCCTTCTGAATATTTACAACACAAACTTATTTTCTTACTATTGCGTAGTGTTCACGAGTCGATTGGCTACAACTAGCAAGTGCAAAATAATTTTGCTGAAAATTTAAAAGTATAATAACACTAGCTGACCCTGCAAACGTTGTTTTGCCATATAAATAATTTCTAGGGGTATTTTTTTTGGGTTATGAAAAATAGATTTTGGTCGATTTTCGGACCTACCCGATATGCACACAAAATTCTATTGAAGTCGGTACAGCCGTTTCAGACGAGTCTCGCAACTAACACCGCGACACGAGAATTTTATTTAAGAGATAACATGTATATTTATCGTTTTGTATTAATCAAAAACGTTTTTGAATTCTGTGCTCATTAATATCTCTTTCTTCTTCATACCATCCGTTTAAATGTTAATTTTGGCTACTCTAGCATTGCCTAAGTGTGTTAAATATCTTCCAAAGGTTCATGTGGAAAAATTTTTGATATGCACAAAAACGGTAGGAAATACTATTGATTTAATTTCACATATAAAATGTTTCCTGCGTTCAGCACGCGAGAATTTTGATTCCTTTGCAAATTAGCTGTGGAATAAAATTACTCTTTCCAGGTAACCTCGGCCTAATCACCCTTTAATTCAGTTAAACGATTTTTATGTAATTCCCGCCGTTGAGCCTCAAACCACTCATCAAATTAAACATTATGCATTTTGTGTAGCCGCCAATTTGTTCGACGTCGTTTGATTAAACAAATTATGACCGGCCTAATATTGGATCACTTTCATAATTTATACCAATAACCTAAACGTTTTTATTTCTTACGTATTATTATGAGCTTTTTTCTTATTTTTCTCGTATTCGAATTCTGCGCCATTAAGTAACAATAAAATACCACTCCAAATTGTATAGTGTGGCCATATAAGTAGGCACGAGGCATCTGTTTCTATTGTGTCCGCTTGGTTGCTAATTGTCGGGATCATTCACACCTGCCGTTGTGCAAAAAAAATATCGAACATGCCCAAAATTTTCTTTATCGTCTATCAAGTAAATCACTCGAACAATAGCGCATCATTTGGTTCCCTATAGCTTCCAAGAATCACACTTTGTCATTGCTTTCACACATACGTTTTGAAAGAGGTTTACAGTATTTTTTGCTTTACAAAAATTATTCAAGTCTCTTTACTTCACCTCCTACTGAAAAATGTATTCTACAGTAATGAAAATGTATTCATAGTCTTGTTCACGATAAATATTCTACTTAATCTCGTGTAATAAATGGTCATGATCATAATTTTATTTGGTGTCGGGATGATAGGAGGACGTGGCGCGTCCGTCGCGCGGTACTATTTATGCGAGGTGTTGTGGCCTCGATCCCGAGGCGCCTGCTATATCTCAATTGCAATAAATTATCTCCTTTGACACGCGAGAAGCGGAAAATTTGCAATCGCACCAGTCGGGACCATAGAATTCGCGTCTCACCTCCTTTATGTAAACAACGTAAATGGCTTTGTAATAGGAATCGCGTCCGTCCCACTATGACACCGCTGCCTCGATAATTCACACTGGGTCCCACGACTAGTTTGTCCAGATCGCGCCTAGAGACATTTACTACAAAAGGCCAGCGGGAGATCTCTCTCCTTCGACTTTTTGTCATAAGTGGCGAGGCATTTCTTGTCATATGTTTATAAACGAACAGATTGGCGGTAAATCGTTATTTATTGTGGCGCTATTTAATGTGTATTTCGAGGGTCGCCATCGGCTTCTATAACAAAATTTCTGTATTCAATTTACTGTGCTTCATGTCGACACGCAACTGCCCCGGTGTTGGATTGTTCGTGTGGGCGTACCGTGATTTTGATGTGGGTTACTAGCTTATGATTCACCTGGGATATTTCAATCTTCATTCTGTCTATTAGGGTATTAAGAACAGTTAACTATTAAATTATTTATATTATTATCAGTAAATTTAATAAGATTTCAACAATACATTCGCTAGGTATTCGTGATCGTAACACTTCATTACCCGACTATGGCAAAGTAAAAAGGAGGGTTATGATTTTGACCCGTATATATGTATATTATGTATGTAGGTTGTGCCATGTACGAGCATAAGCAATACGGCAAAGTGGCATTTGCCCACGGCTATCCTCTTAACGTCATTAACAATAACATTTTCAGATGAGAATATTATCTCATTTCATACTTTTCAGTAGTCGCGTTTTTATTTTTTTACTTATTTTTCAAATATAGATGTGTGCTTGTACCTAAAAGTGACTTCTGAGAATAAGGTCGAACATCCTTCCCAGCATGTACTGCTTCGTCGACTTTATTTCGTTTTATCGTCCAAGTTCATCGGTGTGTAAAATCATTCCGTAGTCGATTTCCATTATGTTATTAATTTTTGTAATTTCGGTGCCTAATCTCCGGCGACAGGCCAGATACCGGGGCGACACTTATCTTGGTGTCGGTGGACACATATAATCCATTAAGTCGTCATTTCCACGCGGTTGATCATTCCTCAACCACGCGTCAAACCCGCCCCCAGACCGACAGCGCGGCGGCGACGCACAACGTATTGTTCGCTACCGCTTTATCTCACCTCCGATGCACCAAGGACTTTTTGAATTAGCTTCATCAAACACATTATAGACCTTAAAACAATAGCTACAGCTTTTATAACGCTACGGTTTGTGGTTCATCGAGACTTTATCCTTGTCGACTAATGGACTAGTTTGTTATCTAATCGGGTACACGGCGGACCTATTAATAATTTCCCACATAATTTTCTAATTAACGTCCTGTCTGGCGTACGGTCGGGGCCTCTGGATACACGAAAACGGAAATGACGTAGAATTAGGGTTAAGTACTCACAGTATTTATCAAAGTAATTTATTTGTGTACATTTTGAGCAGTTAGTATTCCTATTAACATTAATGACTAAAAGCATTTGTTTTTGTTTCAGGTAATCAACATTAGCGATTTCAAATTCTCAGTTGCGAGGTAAGCAAAAACAAATAGTGTCCACAAAATAATTTCACAACGGTACGAATGATCGCAATACAGATAGTATTAACAGGTGATTTGTAAAACGATTCGCGGCCTTACTTAATCCTATTTACGAATAATGTAGAAAATAAAACTTAATGCGCACATTAAACATTAGGAGTGTTATGTTACCTGGTGTTAACCCCTGACGGGTTAAATTGTAGCGTGTAAATTGAAGAGATTTTACACGTGAACGGAACCCTTAGTAGTGCGTTAGATCGCGACACGGCCAATTTGGCGCGCGAGAGAGCCAACGCTGGTTTATTTGTTCACTACGGCACCTGGCGATTCAGGACCCACGGGGTGCAGAACATGAGTGTCGTGGAGTCGAATCCGATTTATCAAACTACATGTTTTTCAAAATAGATACTGACTCTATTTGAAACCGATGCTTTACGTTGGTGATTTATAGGTTTTGTATTTTATTTTGAGAGAAGCATGTACACATTTATAAAAGCTTTTTAAATTAAATCAAATTGCACTATTGGAAATTGGCGATTGAACGCATTCTGTAGTTTTTAACGTTTTAGTGATGTATACCGCACTGACAAAAAAAAGGCATGAAATATGTGCTCACCCCAGTCCACTCAACATTTTTATTGTGCTGCTCCAGAGACGTACGACGTGCCACCGAATGGGACCGGTTAGATTACGCATTGTCGTGGCACAATTAGAAACTGTTGCGGAACCATTCGCTCACTTTGTGTTTTGCAAACAATCGCCGCCCGGCGACATCTGCGCCCCTCTCTATCGCCTCTCTATGCCGTGTCACCGCTGAGTAATGGTGAACGCCGAGCATCTGCTAATTGCGACCCATTCAATTAGGCCAGCTTCGAAGCAGATATATTATACATTAGAGAAATGTTTGTTACAATTAACTTAAACGAATCTATCACACTGAGAAAACTACAACGTGATATTATTATCATGAATCTTTTTAATGGTTTTAATAGTGTTATATCAATTTAGTAAGTGGCCCTATAATGACTAATTATTATTTTACCGACATGAACAGACTTCATATCTTTACATTCTTCTACACTATGATCGGTAACAAAGCTCCGATATGATTTACCATTGTCTACAATGAAAGGTTAGCTGTAGACGCTGACTAATGATTGATGAATGACAGAGTGACTCATTGATAAAATGACATTCATCAGTTAGTGGTATGTGATACGGACTTCACAAATCTATTGTTTTAAAGGAAGCTTAGACAAAAGCTTTAGCTTTTGTATCGTATGGCAATCTTTTATCTCCTTACTTTTATAATTTACTAACGTTTTTTATAAATAGGATTGCCTACATTTATTTTATGTCAGTCGTTCTACTAACTTTAAGTTAAATTTTGTAAATATGGCTCACGTTCGTCGCCAATATCGCACCGCTTTAGACGCACAATTAAAAGGTGTGACAGACGTTTTACGTCGCAATCGTAATAAAGACTGGGTCTGCGTGACACCCCCCGCGGAGAAATACGTGCTCTTACTGAGAAAAATGTTAGTAGGCATCTGAGAAATTTCAATTGTAGCATTTGTTGTGTTCGCACAACCTTTCCAATTTGTTGGCCTCGTGTCCCGCCAATGAACGTCTCTAGATATCATCGGCATACCGGCCGCTATGTTGACACATGTGATTAAATTCTTCGTCTGGATGAGCTTGTACACCTGAGTTTTTTACCATCCTCGCTAAAACATCTATTATTAACCGATATCTTTTTATTTTAAATTCATGCTTTATTGAATTTATGCTTTATTTTATCTTTCCGTGCATCTTAATACGAAATTTAAAGAATAATTTTTCAAGCACCAGAATTATAGCAAAATTTAAGAGTAAATTATACGGAATTCATTAAAATGGAAGCAGTGAATAAAATTTGATTGTAAAAAACTCATTTCACTATCAATTTTATGTGCCATTTATTCTAAAAACACGCAAATGACATTATTATTTAAATTAATGCAAACGAGGTAATGGTGTTTGATATTGTTATTTATGACGTATAAACAGAACGGTGACAAATTCTGCAGCGCTGTGCCAGGAAGGGACGGTCGCGCCTACTCCTTCCACAAACACAATAAATATCAACTGTACAAGGGACACAATGATGCAAACGCCGTAACTTGGGAGATTAATATAATATTTTTGCGCGCGTACACAAGCGGACCGTTGCCGTTGGTCTAATGAAATATGGCAACATGTTCCTTCATTCCTGATAAAACCTGCGATGTCGGAGTTTTATTGCGACTCGAGTACGATAATTCAAGTTGGCCAGCCAGTGGAATAATTTACATGGTGGTCCCTTTACGTTTTTTAGGCCCGGCTACCGCATTTTTACCATACGCCTGCGAAACGGTCTGGGCTTTCGGCATACCCACTCCTTATCTTTGCACACATGCGATTTAGTTAGCGTCACAAAAATATCTTATCGTTTTAAATAAACAGCTGTACTTACCAACTTATTATTTGATTACACCTTTGCATTTTTATCTTTTGCTATTCAATATTTTTATTCTATCTATACTTTAAATATGTCATTGGAATTGTAGTTTCCATTTCTATAGTCTTTGCCTATAAACATTGGTAAAATGGTCTTCAAGATTAAACGGTGATGCATGATGAGGATCATGCAACAAAAGAACAAAGAAACTTCTCAAAGTATTGAATTTTTCAGCAAAGGATAACTGTCATAAATGTTACTATAATTTATCAACAAAAGAATTCTGAAATATGTAAGCACGTAGGGTAGAGGGCCTTTCTATAAAAAAAATAACAATAGCTTAATCACTTTTATTAACTTGGGTGTTCGTGTAAAAAGTGCACAATTCGAACGCCAAACGCAAAAGTATTGTGATATTAACTCTCTATTAAATATTTTCCGCGTTGCTGCGGACTAATCTTTATCCCACAATGGGGTAATAAAAATACCTGAATAAAAAAGTCGGTGAAGCGTAATACATCGTCGGCAGCGGGGTTCCATCGATGTAGATTGAATTTGTTTATTGTGGCTGAATAGTGATTTTATGCTAATCATAAAATTGGTAAAACTTTCCATGGTGATGGAAGGATAAGCATTACAGCTATATCGCTTTCCCGCCATGTTGTCGCGTTTCGTTTTATTTTCAAACATAACATATTTGACACATATTTTCCGAATTTTCCAGAGTGCGTAGTGAACGATATTCATAGAAAAAGTCTTAGGTGATTTGAAATCGCAAAGATGATTCTAGTCACAAACGACCCGCGAAGAAGTTTAAAAAATAATCAACTGGCTATACATAAGTACAGAATCGTTTACTGAATCCATGGTTTGAAAAGTCTTTGTTTCGATGTCCCTTCAACATATATTATTATATAGAGCAGTGTGTTCATAATAAAGTTTCTTAAACATACTGAAACCCAGAACCACGGCCGGAGAAATGACGACATATTTATGCCTGTAAACTTTCAACACTGTTTGACGCCTTTAGGACTGAGATCGAGAATCCATCATTCTTAGCAGGAACCAATCAAAAAGAACCTATTTATAACAAATATGTGACGCCTAAACGCCAGCGCTTGACAAAACGTCACTTTTAAATCTATAATAAAATCAGTCAGATATAATTTAAAAACAAATATAGGTATATTTTTGCTTTTCACGGAACTCTAAAAAGTCACCGAATTGAATGAGCTATTCAATCCACGGTGCTCGGATCACGTGTCAATCATTGCTTGCACAAGCCGCAATGGATCGTGTTATTCTATTTAAACGTTTTGTTATTCATTGCCTCTAACGAAACTCGCTTTTGGGTGAATCACAATGGCGCGGCCCCATAGTGTACATGATCCCTACTAATAATAAATGCTTATTAAGCACGCGCTTTGCATAGATTAAAAAAATATTGAAAATGAAAAGGAAGCGTTTAAACTTGTTTTTTTTTATATCCTAAAATAATAGTATTCGATATTGTTTTTTTTTTTTGTAAATTATTAGGATGAGTAAGTACGTACGTATTCTATAGTTTATCATGATTCCACTTTGCTCTTGTGTCACTGACCATAGTTGACTAAAATGCAGAGGCATTGTTTGACAAGGGCTGAATAAAAACCAGTATTTTTAAAAAGATCCTTAGAATTGTTTCAAAATCTGACATTGATATAATCATTCAAATAAAATGAAAAAATAAGTCTTGTACCAATATTTAGCTTTGACCAGAACCAATTCGGATAAATTCAATCAAATAACAAATCTAATAAAAACTGATCCTGTACATAATAATTTAAATACAAATAATTTATCTACCCCTTTCGTAAAAAGAGTAACCGGGTTGTAATTCAAGCGGGAACGGGATGAACTAGCGTATTGTTACATCACTTACCTACATACAGAGGTTCCCTAGCTCCCAGCCCATACGCATTGGGCGCGTATTGTGTTACCCATGCTACACGCATTCTTTGAAACCTGAGCTACGAGACGGGATTCTTTTGTTGTGCCTCGATTTGAATATTACTTTAATATGATGGGTTCTTGCTATTAATAATAACCGGGAGGGAGACCGAGTAATGGGTGGTTATGGGGCGCGCCGTTTCATACGTTTTACAAGGCTAATAAGTACCTCCATAAGTACAGAAAGCGGTTGAATTAAGTTTTGCGTGATTTGTAAGCGCAATAAATCGAATTTTAAATAGGTAATTTTGATTCAATTTTATGTCGCTGAGCGGTTTCTTATACCAGCGCCTTGGCCGTTTTGTGCCTAAGTGTAAACGTGTTCAGTGGTGCCCTGTTTGTCCACAGTATTACCCAGTTCTGTTTAAGTGTGTATTATCGCGCATTACTGTTATAAAATGCAACAGCATGCAATGAGGTAACACATAAAGCCATTGTTTAAGAACGTTTAAACCCTGCAACAAGTACAGTACAATTGAAAGCTCAATAGGTTGGGTCGTGCATAAAAAATAGGTAAATAAGCTTAGAACTTGAAACATATAGAGGTTCTTTTGTTTTAATACAAGGAATCGTCTATTTACTTTTGTAATAAGGATTTGAAAAATGTTCGCGGAATAATAGCAGCTGCGCAAACGGAGCGCGTGCCAATATCTCAGTATATTGTCAGTTCCGTGTAAATCCCTTGTAAGACGATTGTAAAACAATGCTTATAAAGTATCCCAGTTACGGGCCGCGTGTCGCGACTGCAGGCGTGATACGAAAGCGTTAACAGAATTCATAAATTTTGAACAACAAAGGAATCGAGAAACCGTTTAAGGTCCATACGCAGATTCGACCGCATTATATTAGTGATATGGTAATGTGATTGTTCGCGATAAATTACACCGGCGAGTCCCGAGGCCGGGTCGCTCGCAGCGGGACTTCGCGACGCCCGCGCATCGTTTCGTATATTCACCAACTTGAGGTGAAGAACCTCACAATTTTTGACAATAATGCTCACACTTTTATATCGAGGGACAATGCTAAAATGCCACGCCCAGGCTGCCACCTAACTGCGATGGGTTTCGTTTGGTTAACTGAGTCCGATGTGTTTGGATTATGAGAGAAGATCAACAAAGTAAGTTGCAAAATTTTTACTACCCATTCAACGAGCTTGCTCCTCATGAAATGACCAAAAGTAAGCCGAAAAAGCTCTACCAATGTAAGTTAAGCCACAAAATCTAGCATTACTGAACAAAATTATAGGGTTTACATACTTAAACAAATCGAAAAACTAATAAAAAAATTAACATTAATATATGCTGCTTTCCTCCATGATCGATTTGCGATAGATACCAAGCAGAAAACTGCAAGAAAAAAAGAAAGAAAGTAGATCCCAATACCTTACAAAATATAGTGTTTCCAGTTGTCGAATTTAGAGACAAATCTGTTTGTATAAATTACACTAAATTCGCTGTTAACCTTAATACCGTAACTCATAATGCGTATGTCATTTACTTACACAACATGATTCATAAAATATTTACGCTTTACGGAATATCCGAAACAGTGAAGAAATACAAGAAAAAATATGTTATAAAAAGCGCAATAAAAATATTTACGCTAAGCAAAACCCAGCATTTTCTGGCGTGGGATGATGCTTACAATCGAAAATACCGGAACCTCGCCAGTATGTTTTGAAATATAATTGAAAATTATAGCGTTCATGAAATAAACTGTCAACTTCGGCGAACTGTCGACACGAAGTTCGTGTCCTGTCGCCTCCTTTAATTGGCCACGTTCATTGTTCTAACCTATCCCTTTTAGAGACCGAGTGATTGTCGCCATTTTAAGACATTCCTTATTTTGAACGATCGTCTATCTCATTGCTTACAGTTTGTAATTCTGTCCTTACTGTGTCCAACAAATTACTTACTTTAGATCGCTAGTGAGCTCACGATGTCGCCAGACTTTTTCTATCTAGGTTAGTACGCTATGGACCTTTACTGCTCCCGAATTCCTCTAAATTGGGTGAGAAATGCTCGGTTTGACGTCCGCTTTGCATATCTCAGCTATAAATTTCTAGGAGCTGCACCTACGCGGTACGAACATTGCTCTGGTGCCTCGAGCATTTTACATAGTTAGCCACTTTATTAGCTAAATAATACCGTCTTCTGTCAACTTGAGAATTTAGTTGGCCCCTCAGTTCATTACTTGGCGCGTTTTTTTATAAGCACTTGTACGCTTCTAAAAGATCTCCTATCACAAATAAATTTGTTGCCCGAATTGCGACCGAGCCCATTTATATAAATTACGGGTTAATTAACTGCTTTGTTGTTGGTCGAGCGCGTGAATTCGTTGAAACGACGCAGTTTGAGGGAATAAAGTCAGATGTTAACAATAAAATATTATCCTTCTTTATTTTTTTATTTGTTACTTAAAGTCGTATTCAAATTATATCCCTTATTCGCAGAAGGTGTATATTTTACTAGGTTGTAGTAGTACTTTGTAAGAAAAACTGCTCGTTTTATATCCTCGTGTCTCTCTGTAATAGTGAATACCTCATGTCCTCTTAAAGAATTCATTGTGAGCACGGATCGAGTGTAAGTTCGTTTAAACCTTGGCAAAGAATTGCATCTCGCGCTAGGGCACTTAACTTTATTGTTTTATGGCGCGATAATAATATTGGCGTGGCAAAGCTCTACTCAAGACGGCGCGCGTCCGATTGTTTCTCACACAGATCGATTTACTGTTACCTATCGATCGAAACTTTTCAGCCTATCGTTCTTATATAACCAGGAATTTAACTCCATCTCTCCAGAGGATAAAGCTGATAAAATACCTCTCGATATTACAAAAGTCTTATTTGGAAAGATACAAATAATAAACATGAAGGGAAACAAAAATTTTATGACATACTCGCTTTGGTTATCGCCAATTTGTGTCAACTGAAGCGTTCGTTTAATATTAATAAAACTGGCTAGCCCCTCAACCCTCGGCGTGCTTTACGGTCGGCTTGATGGCGACTTATTTGAATAAATATTTTTGAGTGTAGCAGCGTCGGAGACTTCTTCAAATTTATTTATTTTGTATATTTTTTTCAATCGTACGCAGTATAATCAGGATAGTGCATTTGACGCTGTTGTGTGACGCGACGCCCCGCCATGCGGCGCATTACTAATGTGGATGACGCGACACTATTACAACCCATCCTTTATCTAACACAATATGTCCTTTATTATAAAACTAAAATTAAATGTCTGACCTCTTTCGAAGTTATTTGATCGCCGCGGGAGTCCATCACATTTGTTATGTGCAACAGCAAGTAAGTGTTTATTGGTTTATGGATTCTTTTTTTGCTTTCTCTGTGGGTTTGAAAAGGATTGATTTGTTATTTATGGAAATGTAGTATTAGGTACTCGTTTGCAAGGAATATTTTAATAAAAATTGATTCTCAGGCCAATTTATGATTTATTATTGTTATGTGCTTACATAAATATATCCGAATACTTTATCATTGGTATTTGGTCACGAGAACGTTATTTTCGAATTAGTTCTCACTTGCAAACATAAATTGATCTATGATTGCCTTATTACAGTTCATTCGTGATTAATGTTAAATGGCTTTGTTAAACTAATAGGTGGAATTTAAATGTCAGAGTGGCTTGGAGTCGGGGTCGTTAAGGCGATGTTCAGCGTAACCCAATTCGTAATTACACACAGTCTGACCGACACCCGTGTCAGCGCGCGGAAGTTAATCGGAGCGGACGGCCGGCAAATGATGCGTGCCTCCGCCGCGAGCCTACTTATGTCACCCGCGATTATCGCGCACCCAACACAATGACGGATCGCTTAACATCACGTTTAATTCCAATGATAACAAAGAGCATCTACGATTAAATCGACGTAATACATCATACGCCCATTAAAACGGGTCATTATGTCAGGTCTGTCATGTTCTATCAGATAAACTTGTACCTTTGGTCCAACTTAAGTTAGCTCAAAATTTTAATTATTTGGCGACTTCAAATACCGAAATTTCGCTAAATGTTATTTTACTGAGTAAGCAAGAAAAATATTGTAAATCTTCGTATGTCAGCTGTCGTGACCCTTTGTATGGTAGGTAACTACTTGTTCATTTAACCGAGATACATATTCAAGCCATGATTTTGTGTCGTGCTTAAATACATGAAATGAAACATGACTGAAGTAGTCTACAGACCATAATTATGGATGTAAGTAGGTACCTAACTTATTTATGTTTTCATTTAAAGAAGCTAAGAGAACAATGCATCTTTATAATTTCGAGCACATGTTATTCTTGTTTTCGACAATGTATACGATTTCGTGTATTACACGATCGAATTCATATTCCACGCGAACTAAAAGAGTCGTCATACGGTAAATCGTTTATGGTAATACAGGCTGGTCGTACACGTATTTCGATCATGGTGTTCGATCGTGAGGCTGAGTTCGTGAGCGGTGGACTCGCGAAAGTCCTGCGGTCCGTGGACATGACTTACTTGCTTGATGTGACGTTATCACACTGTACCTCGCGTATTGTATTCACATTTCACACATCCGAATGGAACCGCACCTTCAAATTGTATCCACAATAAACAATACTTCGATTGTGTATAAGCTCCTGCTTTTTAGCTTCGGGATGTTCAAAAATGAACATAACAAACAATAATGCAATCCTTGCAAACTACCCGAAGCTTTATGTTAATACTGGACTTGTAAAATAGAAAGGTGGGTTTAAATTTCCATTACAATGATAACTTACTATAGAAGCTGTAATAGAATATGATCGCTTCGGGGTTGATTTTGATTTAGCTGTACATAGAAATCCCGGAACAGATTGAAAAGGGGTAATAATAGACTCGACCAGATTTATCTCGCACAGCCCATCTCTTGTTTGATAAATAGATTTTTTCTCAATGGTTTCGAATCAAGCGCCCCACAGAAGACGGTCTGGTTCCATTGTGATATAAAATAGCTCTTATTTATTTGTGAAACATGACAGATAATTCAGGACGGCTACCGATAGAGATGTCTTTGTTGGGAAGAATACTTGTTTGGTTTTGTAAAATACAAATACAGTCGCTCATTGTTGTGCCGTGTTTTGGTTATGAAATTTATTATTGTGACAAATTGTTAGGTCGAAGTTAAGCCTTTCGTTTGTATTGAATTGCCAGGTTTAAGATACCGTCGTCGTCATAATTCTTTGAATGTGGAATTATTTTGATGAATTTGCAACTGAGCAGATGTTAGTTGTCGCAGGTGTTTGTTTGTCATGATTTTGTTTATATTTATTTGTTAATATTTGACGATTGTTGTGTGAAATAGGTATTATTTTGTTTGCGTGGAAACAGACTTTGATATTTGGTAATTTGGTAGTTATGGCGTCAATTTGTAATAGGATTTGTATTTTGGCAAGTATCTATTACCTACTTAAAACAGAAGTGATGAGTTTTTAAGCTACTTTTGCAATAATAATCAAATAACGTTCTGCTTTTATTTATTCTTATTCCTGAAATAAAGACGCCAGCTTATTGCGATAACAGCTGTTAAAAAAAAAACAGAAACTACCTGCACAGTAAAATATTTAACTACTTATTGAATTTTCAAAAACGTCAGTTTCCTTGTTTGTTCCTCACATCAATTAAAATCCAACACCATACGTGTACTATCTACGATGTTCACAAGAATATAAATCGTGAGTACATAAACGCCATGAAAGTTTCATTGATCTCAAGCGCTTTTCCTTATTTGAAAATATACTTTGAAATTCGCAATAGAATGTCAGTCGCAGGGGACCGACGCCGCGGCCGAGTAAAGAGCATTTTATAAATGTGTTTTGAGAATAGTGAGCGAGACGTGGGTAGTCGGGCCGCGCAACGCACTGCGATGCACCAAGTTTAATGGAAAAGAATTGAAAAGTAGCGCGTCTATATGGTAATAGAAATTGCCCGGAAGAAAGGAACACAGACGACAGAGTGCAGAGCTCTAAGTTATGGTTGTTTTCTTGAAAATTGAGCGTTATTGCGTACGTTTTCCGCGAAGTATTGGCGCGATCGACGTCTCGGTTCTGGGACGTGGTTCACCGTGCATCTAAGTTTTATTGGGACCACAAAATTGACAAACGTAAACTCGGATCTATTGAGTTACTTTTGTTTTGGTATGTATATAGTTGCTTAATGTACGTCCAAATATCTGATTTCGTAAATAAAGTTAACATGTTCTCCTCTTCCGTAACTTTATTCTACATAATGTTATACTTTCATATAAAGCTCCGTTTCATTCTCAAGTAAGTACTTATATTATGTTAAATTGTGTTTGTAAACCTAAATGTTAAAGTAAACTTCAACAAGTACCTAACGGGTTTATACATATTTACAATGTTTGTATGCAGTTTCTGCGGAAACTTTTCTGAATGAAATAAGTATTTTGTCACGTTAGCTGTGGGCTGTGGGCGTATAGTTGTATACTACGGCGCGGGCGTCGGTCGGCTCGTTCCCATTGATTATTTGTAAACAAAGCTCTCTTGCTAGCATTTTGTCCAAATATTTGTAGGGAGAGCATAAGAGGGCACTTAGCGGTATGACATTGTTATGTTCTCCAAGCGCTAAGAAATTTAAACTAGGTTTCGAATAACTCTACCTGCCAACATCATTCATATAATTTGTCTGTGAACCGGTTTATATTTTACTTATTGTACGCTTGTACGTATTAAATATTGTAAAGTTTCTTCAAGGCATATCAATTTCATTTTTTTTTCTAGTTTATCGTCTTACAGAAACTAACTTGTTGATTACAAATCCAATCGGCATAAATATGAGATCTGGCGCCATCACTCCATGCCACTTATACCCATAATGTGGGTTTAGGAATTTAAATACGAAGAGGATTATTAGTGACCTATTGACAGTCTATCACCTACGTTACTCAGAATTATTCATTACTGGTATTGGAAATTGTGAAGGGAAACCTGATATATGGCTCATACTGTTGGCAACTGGTCTGTAGTTAAACACCATTTTGATCTTTAACCCATAATTTCTGTTGAATGCGGTTATGGAGTGGTGACAACATATACAATTGTTGTTGTAATTTATCTGGTAACCTGTCTTACGAAAAATGATCTCTAGCAAAACAATTTTAAAGTTCACAATTAAGCGTCTTTTACTTAAGTCTCTGATTAAGGCAAGGGTATCGGTTGCTATGTCTGCACCACAACCTTTGGGAGATCTAGATTTCTTCAGTGTGATGCTATCAATGTCTAATTGGATGCTGTTGCCACCTAGATATTATCATGCCATTTCGACGACATTTAAGACTTTGTTAGGTATATTAGCACAGAATAACGATACGTCTGCATTTACCCTCACTTACTGAGCGATTGTAGAATTAACTTGCCTAACCTTTTAACGAGCTTTTTGTATCCTACATTATCTAGTCATATTTTGCCATTGGATGTCACATTACTGTACAGCGGTACTTTTAGACCGTATGTTATGTTCTCACAATCTCTATACTCAAATTAGTAAATTAATCAGGTTTATTACGTTTAACTATCCTTAATGAAAAGTAATGTAGTTGTTTGCCATGGCCAAGTGTACGTTTTATCTGTGTATACCGTTAGTATCGATGGCTAATTGTGAGCTGTTTATAAATGTCGTCACTCCGATCAATATTCATGTCCAGATTATACTCTTCTAATTGCCACTTATAAATCTGAACGCGTCGATGACATCTTAATTGCCAAAGTAACAAATCACCTATAATATATGAAAATATTTGGCAGCGTAAAAATATGTTGATATATTAGGAAGGGGAAAGTCAAGACCGAGCGCTTGGGAAGAGTCTTAGGTATTTTTTCTTCCCATAACATAGAATTTGTTTATTAACAATGACGTGATTACATTTTGTATTCACATTTTTCTTTTCTGTTTAATTAATTAGCTGCGATCATTGTGACATTATAAAAATATGTTTCTAAAATAAACTCTGTTCTATTCGTATGTTTAGTTTGGTTATAATAAAAACGTCAAAGTGTTAAAGCAGTATATTTTATGTGTATAACAGTAGTGACCCCCCACGAATTTGTCTTCTCCTTGTTACAATTCCTATGATAATTTGGTAACTATGAATTGTGTATTAGTAATAGTTTCGAACCCTGTTTGCTTGCTTATGCCTTAACGCTTGTAATTTATTTCCAATTTGCTTATAAATTGAAAAAACATTCCTTCAAGTATGGTTCTATACTCCTATTTTATTTTACATACGGAACCCCAAAGCACATCTTTTACATAATCTGCATAAAATTTCACTGCGACATTTGGTTATCCGAATTCCTGCTGGGATTTTCTAAACATTTGCTTTTAGTTAATTAATGTTGTTGCATTTGTTTACGTCTGACGGTTAAATATTTCGTGGTTCATAACAAATTGAGTTAGCTTGTTATTATCTAGCGTCAGTCACGAGTAATTGGCAAACGAGAGGTACCGTCACGTTTTACTAATGGGTCTGTTCCCATATAAAAGTGGATTAGTGGAAGTGTTAGGTATACTTAATAAAGTAGATACACAATTTTTATTCTAATTATTTTAGATTTTTACGCTTTAATCTACTTAGATATATAGGTAGGTATATTTAAATAAAAGTGAAAGCTTAGTTATTCACGCATTCACTGAACAAATAATCTTAAAAAATACTTGGCTTATGAAGCTGAAAGGAAGTTGTATATAAGGTAAGACATGTTAGCTAAGAATTTTGCAATAGGGCAGAATTAGGGCGATGTTTGATTTGTAAGCGGACGAAGGCATTTGTGGGCAAAATCTAGTTCATAATGTCTTCTTAACTTCGTGACCTATAATAAAAATAAACGTTTACCCTTTAGCTATTTTGGAACTATGATGGCAACAGTAGTAATAATATCATAATAAGCCTACTTAAACAACATACAAATTAAACATTCTGTTTATTGGCTTAAAATCTCATTACTCTCTTGCTTCTTAATCATTAACTGACTTGCTTAATTACAAGCGGCGTCAAAATAAAACCAACATGATTTCTAACATAATTTAAACATTTTCCGTAATGGACATGGTTTAAGATATTACTGATATTGTTTACGTCGTAAGCTACTAAACTCCGGTCTGCTCTCGGCCTGCCACCGTTCATTAGCAGCTATAAATCTGGGGCTGTTTGTCGTGGACGGTCGTAATTATGAATAATTATGTTATTTTATGGCTGTCGACAACCACATCGTGTCTCAATATTTAAATATTTGAACATTAATGTTGCGGTTTATAAGAAAAGTTATGTAGATCAGAGTTTTAGACTTGTATTTTGGACTTTGAATTGAACAACAATAGGTCTCTAGGCACAGTGGACACTTGACAGATGAAGATAACTGATATCGAATATTAATTGGGTGAGTGGTTTTTACGATAACAATTTTTAATCGCCGTGTCATGCACATAGTACAGTAAATGTAATGGCTACGTCACTTTAGCATGACCTAAATTACTACAGTCTTAAAAAGGGTCCATTCAAAGTAGTCTTATTATCTGCGTTTACATTGATGGAAACTTTATTCAAAATCAACTATACAATTAGTGGTCGTCGAGAATTCTTGATGGATCAATTTTATCTGTTGCATTCGATAACGTTTATCTGCAGGCGACAACGTCGGTCCCATATCATAGTTTATTTTCCGCTCCTTATGCAAATCTGCATGCATATTTATTCGTGCACTTATTATTACTACTTATGTTGGATTTTTTATCTTATCACTCTGTGTAAAGAAAGATACAAAACTTTACAGTAGGTACAGAGTTTTTAGGTTTTTATTACTCGTTGTGGTGGAATTAATGCTCAGTTCACAAGTCTGTGCCGGGCAAATGCCACTTATCTATACAGAGGAGGCATGCCTATTGATGACTATGCTTGCGCAAAACTGATTGGCGATTTCTGAGTTATATTTACATACCGACTTAGCTGTGAACCTTTTAGGGCAGGTTGCATAGTTGTAAACTATTTTCATGATGTATTCCAAGCTGTTGTTATCTGAATTCAACGATTACTCAAAAACACGCACCAAAGGCAAGCAAGTTTAAAATAATTTATACAATCTTGTTATTTCTAGCATGTTTCATCTTCTTCCATTTTTATTCTCACATCGTGGTTATAGATCATTTACGAGTCCACACACGACCAACGGGCGGGTAGCGTGTGGGGGCTCGGTTGCCTTCGCTATATTATGTTTATGACTCATTATATCTTTGGACATTCGACGTTTATGGCGTTAAATTAACGCCTGATATGAACCTATGCGACCCACGGATTAATAAAATTGTATGCCAATCTATCTTATCCAGCTCTATAGGTAACTTTAACAATTTTGAATAAGCTCTGTTCTCATTTTGCTTTGCCTGTCATACTTTCTTTCAAACATTGCATGGGACCTAAAATGGCCACACACAACATAATCTAAGATTACCGACGGATGAGTGGTTTCCGCCCATCAAAATATTATGACGGTTGTTTACAATTTACAAGAGCACTCAACCAGCTGATATTCTCAAAATTTAATTAATTACCTGATTGGCATGGAAACATTAAAATTTATTCAAAGCCTGTTGAAGTTTATTTAGGTCAAATCAAAAGTTCCCACAGCAATTACACAGTATGCTCCAATCACATGAATAAATGTTTCACAAATAACTAATTTTTTTGTGAATATTTCTTTCTTTCCATTCAACATAACTTCAAAGATGCATTTCTTTCTCGTTTATCGTTATTTATGAAATGTCAATGTTTGAAATATCGTCGTGGCTACAAATCATTGACTAAACAAAACTGGCTATTCCATATTGATTTCGATTATAATTTCTGTTATATATTTCTCGGATGTCATGGTAGTAATTATGTAAATTGATGGAAGAAAGGTCGATAGCCTGTTGTGTCTACAACGGTATTGGATTTTTCCCAAGTGTTGAGTTTGACCGTTAACGAAATGATTCATTACTGGCACTAGAATAAACTAAGGAGATGTTTGTTCAAATATTCTCACGCGTGTCTGACGCAACGTGTCAATTGCCTGGTCGGGCCTGGCCCACATTTTGACACCTCTCGGAGGTCAACACAGATAGTTTTGCGCGCTCCACCAATATTTGTCCAATACCATCTTCAACCTTCACTTGATTGCACTCGAGTTAAACGGTATTGTTCAGCTTGTCACAAAGTACTTGTTATTTGCGTTGCTCTTTGTAAATATAACAGTTATAGTTAGATTACTTACCAAAAAACTTTTTACCTTTCAACTTGATAGAGAATGTGTTTCATGAAACGGTTTATACAATACCTCCTGAATAAAAAATACCTTGGCTCGATATTCGAGATTGAGTGTTACTATAGCATTGTAAAGGGCCTCTATAAAAAAAGAAAACCAAGGAATAACCCTTCGATTTTAAGATAAACATAAACTTGTCCTTTGGGAAGATTCTCACATTGGGATCCGACCCATCTCATTAAAAGGTGTCTTTATATTTTCCAGTCAGCTGCCACCTTATCGCTACCATAAAACAGACCCGATCTAAGGCTTGATATGATAATTGTAGGTAATCCAACACGTCAACTATCAGTTTAATCCATTTCAACCTGTTGCTTTACAACAAAATTGCCAAAAGACAGTAAAAAGGTAACACTTAATAGATTGACCTTTACGGTCAAGCAAGTCTTTTATTGTTTATAAATGGAGTGAATATGTTGCAGTCAAAACTCTTAACCAGTCAAAAGTACTATTGACTAGCAAAATCAGTCAAAACTACTTTTGACTAAACAGGTTGGTCAAAAGTGGTTTTGACTGAAAAATATTGGTTATTAGTACTTTTGACTGCAAATTTGCGGTTAAAAGTACTTTTGACTAACGCTCTTCGTCAAAAGTAGTTTTAACTGCAATAAAGCATCAGTCAAAAGCACTATTAACTTGTTAGATGTGAATAATGCTTAAAAAGCATAGTCGAGGAGCCCCGCTTCGCGGGGCTCAAGGGTTTACAAAAAAAATAACCACGAACTGGATGGCGGGGTCTGTTCGCTCGCTTCGCTCGCTCTCTAGACCCCGCCATCCCCTTCTAACCTAACCTGTCCGAGTCGGGGTGCCCCAAGTCCCGAGCTCGCTTCGCTCGCTCTTTCATCCTATAATTTACTTTTATAAAGAATAGATATTATTAATTATTATTACAGATTAGTGACTGATTTTTAAGAGTTTTGACTGATTCGAGCAGTCAAAACCACTTTTGACGGAATCACTTAGTCAAAAGTACTTTTAACCAGCTCCATTGGGCAAAAGTACTTTTAACTGTTATTTTAGTCAAAAGTATTATTGACTAAAGCATACGGTCAAAAGTACTTTTGACTGATTTTGCTAGTCAATAGTACTTTTGACTGGTTAAGAGTTTTAACTGCAACAAATATACACCGATGAGACAACATATGCTACGAAAATTAATAGAAGAAACCTACGCAAGTTCACAATAACGTATTGTTCAACCTACACATGATGGCTAGGATTGCCCTCCGCCCACTTTTCAATAGCATTGTTGTCACGATGAAAATTTTCTACAATGAGGAAGTTACGTCGTCGTTAGAGTGATGGATCTGCTTGAACCTACTCGGACATCTCCTCGGGCGCTGGGTTTGACGCGTAAATCGATTAAGTTTGACAGTTGACTCTTTGATTGTGGCGCGTAAGGTTCACGCCAGTAATTACTGCAGCCTCTGCGGATATTGAGCCGATGCCAACGATTCCACATGACACACCGCTAATGAATTCTGTCCATGTTGACGCGACACAAACATGTGAGGAATTAGTGTTATTTTAATTACTCCCGTCTGTCTACCAGCACTAATTCGTCTTGTCTGACAATAATATGGACGCTTTCGATTTCGATAATTAATGGATTTTATAATAAAGCTTCTTAAGATACGCCAAGTTACTTTTGGATTCCAAAAGAACATAATGTACCATCAAAGAACAATAACAGTCTGTCAAAAAGTTTTTGTAGCTGTTTTAACAGTGTTCATTGCAAAAATAACACATTTTGTATATCGGCATAACTTGCTAATTTGATGTGCCATGTTATAAAATCAGCATGTTGAATATATTTAAAGCTATTAATATGAATATTTATTATTTACGAAGCTATTGCATTTTAGGATGTCATAAAATGAAGAAAAAATATTTAGATTTCGACGATTGAAATTTGAGAACAAATTAAAATGAAACGGCACTTAATATGGAACCCAAATGAGGAGGTGGCGGCACTGTTTAAGTGTATTTACGTGTCAACTCATCTACACAACGGCCTGCGAAAGGCAAGGATCATTTATTCTAAATTTTATTATTGTGAGTCTCATTTTGTCGAGAGCGTGGCATATTATTTTCAATTACACGAGGATATTACTACAAATGACTTGCACCGACACAGCGATCTGTCATTAGAAATAAATCAATTTTCAGCAGGTTCTTCACTCATTACGGTAACCGTTGTATATTATGTATCGTTTATACATTGGTGCTCATTAACCATGAAGGTATGACAATTATCGTAACAAGCTGAATCGCAAGGTGTTTTGTATCTTAATCGGCGAGAGGCTGTTCCAATCTAAGTCCGATGGCGCATTATCGATTGTCGCACAGCGGGGCGTACGACAAAAGAATTTCATTTTAAATAAATCGCACGAGACCGCGTCGCGCCGAGAAATTAGGCGCGGTATCCCCCGCCGCGAAAACTCATCGTAAATAAGTGTCGCGGCTGGCTCCGAGCAGCGCTTCGCTGTGTCGACGCTTAAAAACACATTCTTGTTATACACTCGTTTAAGGATTTAATTACTTGCATCGCTGATGGGACCTCATCGTAGCGTCCCCGTAGCTCGCAACCTCCTCGCACGTGATCGTAAATCCTCAGGTCGTTAATGATCCGAACGCTGTTCCGCGATGAATTACCGCTTAGTCTTGTTGACTTTTTGCGCGAAATATTTTTTCCGATTTTAGTGAGCGTGGGTTTCGTATAATGGACTGTAACTCTTTTAAGTGGTTTTTCAAGTTCATCACGATTTATGTTTCAATAAGTATGCAAGATTGTATTTTATATCGCTCTTTTATCTTCATGCACATCATATAATATGTAGCGGCGAAGCCGCTGTCAAAGCTTGTGCGATAACTATTTCGAATTTACCATGAGCGTAAGAACTTAAACAAAACATTTGAAATATATTCCCTTTCCCAATTTACCAAATTCGTAACTAATTAAAAGATAAATATCACCATAATCCCGGGTCAAAGATGCCGATTGGGCGTTGCTGTCTCTCATGTAGTTAATCATATGGGCGGGTCTTGCCACACTTTTGCACCTTTACTTCTGACACTTTTGCTGGGTATGTTCTTTACGATATAAAGTGTATCCTCACCCGCCTATCACCTAGCTGAATGGTATTGTGTTCGGCGGTCGCCTTCTTTTATTCCTTAAAGGTATCAGTGTCGTCGTTTTCAATTTACTTTGGCGTGGTGTCGAGTGTCGCGAACAAGTGAGCATCGAGGTCCCGGTATCCGGCTTCAATTGCCTTCAACTAGGAGTCTTCTCCGTTCGGCGGCTGCTCCTCGTCCACAATGCAGTCGGTGCGCCATTTGTAAACGCGATACTTCCTCAGTCGCAAAACCTCTTCGCATGTGATTGCGGCCCCTTTACTTTAATCAAATGGCTGCGACAAAGGATTGAAAGGAACGCTCCTCGATTTCGTACAAGCGATCGGTATTGGCTGAGAAATTCCTTTTACGGATTGCCGGCATTTTTTACCGATGCCTCGGCGAAATAGGATTTTTTTAATATTGTCAAGTTTTCGTACTTGTGATTCAAGGGTTCTTTGCATTCAACGTTCCCATGATCTGTTAAAAAGTTAAGTTTGCTTTGAGTTGGTATACTTCCAACGTAATATGGACAAAAAATTATGTACAGATATGCAAGTGACAAGTTTATTTTAGTTAGGTACTCTAGCAAGTGTGTGTCCGTGACATACTTTGGGTGGTAACGAGTCCGTTTGAGTTACTAAATAATCATAACCAAATAATGGGATTCAATTGGGACAAAAAACTTTAAACTCTCTGAATTCAATGGTCTGTAATTGTTCGTATTCTTTGATTTGAAATGCCCTTCTCTTGTTTACCTTTCGGACCAATTATAACGTTTAAAATGTTTGTATTTCCCTCATGACGTTTTGATGATTTACATTAAATTTGATTTTGATTACATAATGAGGAGGTATCACGAATAAAACGATACCATTTTATTACCTTAAATTGTTAATAGTTATGGGAGAATTATATCTGAAGCATATGCTTGGAATGACAGATGTTAGACACGAGCTCCCTTAGGCTGAAATATAATTATTTCTCAAATACATCAAATATCTGTGGTTAATACGCGGAAGAATTCGTTTGTGTATTTAAATTAATATTTAAATATTATAACCCTATTATGTTTAAAAAACGTACCTATGGCTAGATTTTCTATCGACCAACCGTTGTGTCTAGACGTAACCCTAAACTTAATAGCGTTTCTGACCTTGATTCACTCTCAAGGTACCAAAGAAATGTTCTCATTATTACCTGCCTATTAGCCGATAACAAAATATGATTATTACCTGTACTATCTTTAAAGTATAGGTATTTCGAGGAAGGTAATCAGTTCATTTAACTATCAAAAAAATGATTATGATATCGATTATGATGATGTACATTGAAGTATTATACTCAGTAATAATACGATCGGAAAGCTAGAAGGTTACACTTGTGTAGCGATATATCGTGAAGAAAATGAGTTTTTTAAATAAAGTAGTAATAGTGACTGGTGCTGGCTCTGGTATTGGGGAAGCCATAAGTCTACATTTTGCCAAATACGCAGCTAGATTATCACTCGTTGACAAAGATACTGACAATTTGAAGAAAGTAGCAGTTGCGTGTGAAAAATTAAGTAAAGCTAAAGTACTCACTACAGTTGCCGATTTACGTAATGACCAACATGTTTTAAAAGTGGTAACAAATACAAAAAATGAATTTGGAAGAATTGACGTTGTTATCAACTGTGCTGGAGTTTACAAGCCTGCAAGTATATTGGATCCCAATCTAATTGAAGTATACGATGACGTAATGACAACTAATTTGAGATCAATAGTTTACCTTACTAACTGTGTCACCCGTGAACTAGCAGAAACTAAAGGAAACATTATAAATATTTCAAGTGCAGCTATTTCTTTAGGTGCTTCTAAAAGTGTTCCGTATCAGACGTCTATTGCGGCCCTGAATCATTTCACTACCTGTGCAGCCATGGATTTGGCTGCTAAAGGAATTCGTGTTAACTCGATTTCACCCGGTGTAGTTAAAACAAATATATTGGGGAATGCTGGTGTTGATCAAGAAGAAAGTGAAGCGTTCTGGAACGAGGCCTCGTCTGTTCCACTGAGTAGGCTGGTGAAAACGGAAGATGTAGCTGAGTTTGCTGTTTTCTTGGCCAGTGACAAAGCAAGAGCCATGACTGGATGTAGTTATCCTATCGATGCTGGATTAGCTTTATCGGTACCAGAGATGTAGGTTTCCAAACCTCAAAAGGAAAACAGATCCTTTACAATATCATTTTTCCTCAAACTAAAGGGTTTGTCCTCAAAATCTATGCATCGTGGGAATTTGAATTTCGATGTAATTTTAGGATCTTGATAACGCGTACGGTAAGTGTGCGCGTTATCAAGACCCGTCAGATCAGTCAAAGACCAAAAACATTTTTTTTATATTTATTTGGTGTGTCAGTTCGATACTTAGGTTTAAAAGTTTTAATTATTATATCGTGTTATTTGGTGTGTGTCATTTGAAATCGATTGTTCCATTGCGTTCTTAAATTATATATTTTTTTAATTTATTAAAGATCAGCTCAAAATTTGCAAAAAATATTCAGATTGTGTTGTAATTGGCCGGTTTTTTTGTAGGTATTAAATTTTATTACTTACTGAAATCTGAAGAAATGAATAGACTCGATCAAGATAACGGAGTCAACCTTGAAATGTATAGACAAATTAGTCTTTAATGAGTATGCGTTATTTTAATCACCTACCTGCAAGATAAAGCAACTAATACTTGAGATATTATTTTGATGCACGTCACGTTCATATTTTCATGATATTGGTTTTACATTAGAAAAAGAAATTAAAATGTTAACACTTACCTACAGCATATTCCTACAGCTTCACTCAATTTGAGAACAACAAAGGTATAAGTAACACGAGAGCTCCATTTAAATGGTGCGGTTATTGAATAAAAACACAATGTAAAAACGAATCGTTGGGCTCAACCTTGCTGCTTATGAGATTTTTTATGAAGCGTGAAATGCTGGTATAGAAATTATGGAATTGAAATACATATATGGTTTTGTAATAGCTTGTGTTTTACTTAGTCATTCCTAATTTTATATGGCTTTATTACAATTTATAACGTAAAACAATTGCAGAAGTACAAAAAAAATACCTAGTTTACCAAATCTAAAAATATATCTAGTTTACCAAATCACTGTCTGTTTGTATTTATCCAAGATTTTATTTTCATCATAAGATACCAAAAATAAATACATTTATTCCGACAGCATCATTCTATTGGAAGTCGCCATCGTTCCTATAAACTGGCTACTGTATAACACATATATGTCGTCTTTAAATAATACGAGTAGCTGGAACTTGGTGCCATAAACTAATGTATGCAGAATGGACGCCGCCCGGTTCTGCACAGACAATTTCACGCGCGCTTAGCTAATGTTTGCCGAGCGATTTGCCGGCGGCATCGCGATGGACGGTCGTTTTTTCCCTGCCGACGGCCCGTCCAAGCATGTTAGAGAGATGTTCCCAATCTAGACGCCGCTGTATGCACGAGGAACTGATGTATGAACACAGCTATCCCGATGGTTTATGTCCGTCCAAGCGATATTCACTGTCCCGATTTTTTTATCATAAGCATTTTTTTCCTATTTGGTAATTTATGATCTAAATACATTATTATTTATAGATGTAGAAATCTATACTAATATAATAAAGAGATAACGTTTTTGTAAGAGGTAATCTCTGAACAATTCGATTACAAAAATTCTTTCACTGATAGTGAACCACACTATTGCCGTGTGAGATAGGATATTATTTTTAGGGATAGTTGTTTATTTTTTGCGAAAGTCGCGTAATGTACGGCTTTTTAGACGGCATCTTCGTTGCCTAACTGCTACCTTCAGATTTTTGTATGTTATATATTTTTTTTTGTATATTATGTAGCATATTGTATAGGCACTCTAAATCTGCTTAGCATAAATACAAATTTTGAAATCTTAGCATCAATACCTTTGTTTTACCTTTTATTCACGAGTGTCTAACTAATTACAAGTTGTCTATCTTATCTTTTTGTCGAGGTCTGTTACCGTGGCTCGTGATCCACTTTCCAAGTTAAACCCTTCTTTGCTTCAGTTCAAGTGTTTTATTTACCAATACTTCCTAATTGTTCAAGAACAACTGACAAATACACTTGAATATAAATTCCATTAAGTGGCACTTGCAATAATTTATTTGACCTTACATTGTTTATTTAAACTTAACCATACTTTTATTTCATATAAAACTGGCTTACTGTTTTGAATGTTAAATGGTAACAGTAATATAATATTTGATGATACTAGCCTATTATTCTCCTATTGCAGGGCAAAGGCCTTTTCTCATACAGAGAAGACCAGAACATCGATCACCACGCTTGCTCAAAGCGGGTTGGTGATTTCCAACTTATATAAGTTCAGGTTTCATCACGACGTTTTCCTACATCGATGTCAGTGATGTCCAATTCAACCGATCCGATTTTTAACCTACAACTTTATGCACGTGAAGCAGGTGCTTTAACCACTGGGCCATCATGACATACACACATACCTATAACTATATAATTATGTAAGGTATACCCATAGGTATACGTGTACAAATACAATATAATGTGTGTTTAATTATGATAACATCAGTAACAAGTTTCGATTGTTTACATTAAGACAAGCTTGTAACAATTATAAGCGCTAACCTATTTCATGTCTAATTTAAATAGGAAATAGATTAATCAAACGATACGAACTTTCCCAACCGACACTAAAATATTTAACAATAGCCTCATCCTGTGTTTTACAACGTTGTCCTCTTTTTGGGTTGGGCGTTCGAAATTAAACTAGTTTGTATTTCACAAGCGTCGGGATCTTATCAGTCGATCGATTTCTCAACCCTTTAATGTATGCGTCACCGGGCCAAGTTTAACGAATATTTATATGTAACGAGCGATGTGGACTAGTAGTAAAGTTGAACACAACACTGTGCGGCCAACTAAAGCGAAGTTCGTATTTCCAGAGCGCTGGAGCAATAAAGTAAGCAGTTTTACAAGTGAGTGCTCCCAGAACGAATGCGCGGGTTAGCATACGCCCGATATTTTTATTTTATGAGTGAAAAATCTTACAAAGAATATTTTCTGAGACAGCGGTGGAAGCAGCTCCCCTTACCTTAACTAAAATGTCTTGTAACGTTGTCAATCTCTCATTCAATTGCTCTTGTCCGAATATATTGTGGTCGAGGAGCATTGATTTTGTCAGGACTGGTTGTCAAAAGTTCCCATCGTCATTAGCTCGGTTGATTCGTGTATTCAGTCCGGCAAGACGAAGAATGCACGCTCGGCAACAAAGCGTCCACATTATGTTGTCGCACGGCGCGGCGCGTTCCAATTAAGAGAGATTTATTCATCCCCTCACCGTCATACGACTTCTCCAAAGACATTATCAGAGATTTAATTCGGCAGGACGATTGTTCCCCAATTTTCTAAACACCTCGACAATGCTGTCGTAATTTGTTCCATCCTCTTGGCTGTTTGATTGTTTGCTCTGGGAAAACACGAAGCGTCATCGCGCAGCTTCAGGGTTGTTGCTTTGTACTTGAAGCTGTTCGCATTCGATATTCATTTGCTCGAACGCTTTGTAATCATTCGTAATTCGAACACGCCGAGGGAATTTAAACGATGTTGTCATTATTTTGTTAATGTTTACCTAAATTGTGATGGTGAGTGTTTCATTACGACGAAAATAATGGTTCCCATTTCCCAACACAAACTTACCTTGTTTCCATTCGGAGAGTAAACCTAACTATTGTTTGATTTTGTATAGTAACAGTACACACACGATACGATTTATGTTAACAATAGACAAAGTTTCTCAATACTGGATACTAATTTACTTGAATTTCTGTTCATGTAGTTTCCAAGCCTCATTCATTAATAACTGGTTAGTTAATTGGGCTACCGAGGACTCCGTCTTTTGTTATACATGAACCACGCCCCGGGTTTATCTAAGCAGTAGCTTATTTAAAATGATAAACGAGCTCCCAATCGATTTGAATAACAAGCAGGCAGATGCTCTTAATCCTTTTGATTTCATTAAATGCATGCGCCCCTCGGCCCTTGTCGGAAATATCACTCGAGTGTGGGCCTCCAACTTACTTCGGATTGTTCATAATAAGATTCGTCGGGTTTTATAAACTTTTTGTAAAAAAATACCCTTTTTGTAAGAAGTATTCCGTACAATAAATTTAAATAAAAAATCGTAAGACTTGGTGATGATTTCTTAAATTGCTTTTGTCTAATTGTAAAAAAAACATACTTAACTATGGAAAGTTGATATTTTATGCTATCTGCGTAAAAACACGATAATAAACGCTGCAACTTTATAGTAAAATTGCAGCGTCTCAATGCTCTTTATAAGCATATTTTTTTGTGTCGGAACATACGTATATGTATAATTTATTGGATTTTCATCATAAACCCCTAAAATAAACCTAACCTTTGAAATTTACAATCCCCTGGAAAAAATAGCAATTCATTTTGTCTTATTACGTGACTGAACAATATTTTGCCGGATTTGACTTTGTTTCCTACAATCCTATTTGATATTTTTATCCCTTTGATTAAAAAAAAGACAAATATTTCTATCACAATGTCATTCTGTTTATCAGTCCACAGAAAAATCAAGTTATCCTCTTTCGTTCCAAAAGAAACTCTAATGAACTTAAAATGTCTTTGGGGAATATAAGACGTAATTTTGAATATATACCGGTTGAAGGCCCGAAGCTTCATTTGTTTGATCGTTTCGTTAAGGAGAGGCCAAGTGAAAAATCCGTCAACATTAATCACGTCGATGCTGAAATATAATTTCGAACGGTCGAAAAAATTTACATAAATAATTTATACCCAAGGGACTGTACCAACGTTCGGAGCTTTCTAATCCGTCGTCTTGTTGCGAGGACGGCTTGCTTCCGATCGTACGATACGGTCCTCGGAGGCTTGCTTTGTTTTATTGATAAGATGCGCTAGTATTTTGTTATTGATAAAGCTTTGAGCATATTTCTGTCTCCGATTTTCTTTACAGCATCGATAAAAACGAACTGCTGGATTGTTTCTAAATCAATACATATTCCTGTCGTGTTTTTACAATTTTATTTCAGACTGACGGGTAAAGTAGTCTTGTTGATATGGGTTCTACATAAGTAAACAATTTATTTTAAAATTATGTATGCCTCGAACTGGAAACTTGGAATTATAATAATTATTTAACATTGAGCAAACGTGGTGATCAATCCTCGTGCCTTCTCTGTATAGGCATTGGCTTATCTAGAGTTAGTTTTCAGGGGGGCTGGCTTCTAAGATGCCATGGCCGATGCGATGCAATGCGGTGAGGCGGTAGGTGAGCCCTAGAGCCTGGGGTAGGCACAAGACCATTCTGGGGTGGGCACAGCCCCCTCCCCCCCCTATATATGCCTATGTGTATAAGGCTCTTCTCATTCTGAGAAGGCACGAGATTGTCCCATTGCAGCGCAAAGGCCTTTATATACTCCGCACTAAATAAAAAGAAACTGAAATTACTTTTCGCAAGCACACGTCACACAAGTATTTTACAATCGCGAAAGAATTAAATATTTGATTATGTATCGTCAGTTAGGTCGTTCTCAGCGGGACGCCGCAAGGGTGTTGGTTGGCGGTCCTCTCATCTCCATAAGAAGTGGCTGTGCCCTGCCGGGGCATACTGCGCACCGCTTGATGAAGCATTATTTTAGGCATGTGACTGTGATCGATTCGATCGAATCTTTCTTCGGACAGCGCAAGTTTTTACCAATGTCTGACACCACGTTCAAAAATACACAAATAAATATGATGTAGTGTCCGCGGTTCACAAATGTTGTTATGATGAATGGTCGGCCTTTCCTACCTCCGTTTTAGTTGGTTTTAGTGTAATTTATTGGACGTTACTCATATTGGTTGTGTTGTGTGAGTATTCGTACCTAATTAATTTTATGCGAGTTCTCTCCGAAGATGCGATTACGGTGCTTTTTATATCAATTAATCATTTCGATTTTACCATACAGAAGCACAAATTATAATTTGAAAAGGAATGTGTGCAAAAAGATTATTAATTAGTACCTATGTTATTATTATATTATTGATCGAGAATTTATAGGTCTGCATGTGTTTGAATAAGTCTTTAAATTACCTGTCTGGTTAAGAATAGTCTTAGTTTATATTCAGCATTATTTCTGATCTTATCAAGCTCAAGGTGTGCCTCCGTCTTTAACATAAAATAAAATGTGTGAGACTTTCCCCACACTTTTTTCATAATTTATTTTATTTTTTTAATAAGAAATATTCCAGCGGTGTCGTTAACAGCATCGGCTCGAACAATTAACCTTCGTTAGCCGCCAATAAATAGTGTGCTCGCTAAACAGCTTTACGACTAGATAATAATTAACTGGCCCTTGGTCCGTTACGGTAGCAAGTACTTCATCCAGGCTATACACCATTTAGTACGCTCGACACCCGATAAATCATTTACAAGATGATCTTATAAGGCCAAGGGAAATGTAAATAGGGCCACTTTATCGCTGCAAAAATGCTATAAGATAGATATATCATTTGGTTTTATTATGGGTTATGAATGACTTTATTTGTGGCTTTATGAATTGGGTAACTTATTTTAATTGGTTGTGTTTCTTTTTACGAGATTTTTAAACACTCAGGGATATTTTTAATATCCTACCGTTTTTAATACATACCTGAATACAAATACCTACCTAGCTAATTTTATTTCAGTATTTCAAAAGGACCGAACGGCTGTATAATTCAAGGTTTTCAGACAGATTTAGAGATTTATGGAAATCCCCCGGTACCTAAATGTTAAGATTACAAAATATAATAAAATAAGATAAAATAAAGGTTCAGTTAACATTTATCATTACAAATAACATCTGCCCAGATTATTTAGAGGGAATGTAGGTTATTTATAAGAGATTCGGTTCTGCCTGCGACTTTATACTCGTTGAAATCAAATATACTATGACACATATTCGATGACACTTGGCTATAGTATAGCTTTCAATCAGCGATCAAGTTCTGTAATCAGAATAATTTTACAAACAAAAAATAAGCAAAAAAGTTTACCTCTTTATAATATCAGTATAGGCAAGTCGATGGGTCCTGCTTACAATTAATATAGTGCAGGGTATCTAGCCAAGGTAACAAGTATTAGAAACTAATAAACTACCTAGAAGGAACACAGGTATATTTTGAAATATCCAACCTACTATTCGAGAATTTAAAGAAACAAACATCAAATATATCTACTACTTAGTCACTGATTGAATCATAGTTCAATCGAATAAAAACCTGAACTGTATAATTGCAATGACACAAATCTATTGTGGGCTCCAATCGGCCAATGTCCTTCGGCATCGAATTTAATAACTCCACATGAATTAATAAGTCGTGGCCACGCCCCGTAGGCGTCAACTCTATGATTAATATAGCCATTGCAAACGACTACCGGATCGAAAAGAGCCGCGTCTTTCGCCCCACTCAGTGTGCTCCCCGCCTTACTTATAACAAAGCTAAATTCACACGTCTGTATTATTTATATCGATTACGTATACCGATAAACCGTATATCAATCCGAGTGTTAATATTTAAATAATAATGTCAGATTATAAATCGTTGGAGCAATCTCTTATACTAGACACTTTAATACGCGTTTATTATGCATGATCTTGGTAATTTCAATGTTATTTCTAAGATACGTCTGGTCGTTTAACTTTTATGCTTTGGATAGGATTATTGGTGTTTGAATATTTGCGAATTCGACTAGGAATGGATTCCGTTTCGTTTCTACTGCTAGAATTCTATCGTGGCGAAGATTTTCATTACGTTTTTTATCAACATTAGAATAAGCATATTCTAGCAAAGACGAATGAGAAAAATATTGTTGCCAGGGGTAGTAAAAGTTTACTTTCAAACGGTTTTTGTCTAATTCTTTCTGAACATTATCTCTTTTTTCACTCCGCTATTCTCCATTGTACTCGTTTTTGTTAACCAGTAAAGCGTGCACCTGTCTTTGTTAGATCCCAAAATTATCAGGAGAATAACGTTTACGTCCACAATTAGTATCTTTGCGTCTGCTACAAGACGCCACAGCAATCTGTAAATGTACAAGCAAAATAATTATTTCTCATTGTCCTTTTGTTTGTTATTATCTCGCAACAATTACAAAGAACACTACCATTCTTACCTCTCAAAAGATGTTGGTAGCATAATCTTTTATTCGCAAAGAAAAGGATTAAAAGGCAGCAGAGTTTAGCAAAAGATGTTTTTTAAACCGTTTACAATAGCAAAACGAATATTTAAAAAGTTTTAATAAATGTCTTTTTCTTTTTCTGTTTTAGCACTTTTGTTAAAAATTGTACTTACTTAGATTTCTTGTTTCGTATTCTCTGTAGTTTCGTCAATAAATTTTGCAGTAGGTACGTACCTACCTTTATTTGGTAATCACGAAAATCCCCATTACCGTCCATTTTGTAATAAAAGATTCAGCATCAGAAGTTTGGTCGGTGCGTCTAGCCTTAGTGGTCAAAATGCCAAGCGGCGCAGTGGATGCTAAATTATTCCGCAAACATCAATAATGAAAGTAGTTTGAAGAGAATTTCCATCGGTAACTAGGCTGGTTTTGTGGCTGATGCTCGGTGGGTTAGTTCCAAAAATGTTGTGTCATTAAGTCGCGACCGCACGTGACTGAGGGCACCTGCCACCGGCCGGTCGTGCCGACATGCCTCAACAACCAGTCGCTTCTATCTCACAGTCCTTCGTTACGCTAAATACTTCGTGAATTTACAATTAGTGTTATTTTGGGAGGGATAATTTTTTTAACGTTGTGTTCTTTAAGCAAATAAGAAATTAATATATAGCTTTAAACACTAAGGTGTTTAAGAACAATTACGATTATTTTGGAAGTATATATAGTAATGATTTGAGCTCGAAAATAGTTTCATTGATATCACTCATTAGACTATTCTGATGTCATTAATGTCCATCGGTTACTTATATCTTATTCATTTTATTTTTAGTTTTAGATAATTTTAAATCGACCTACGATAGATAAACTACGAGTATCGAGTGATTTAAAAATAGCCGTCTTCATCGACCGCTTTCGGTAAACATTCTCTGACTTACATATTTACCTCGTTATAGCCTATTGAGGTGGTTTATACTGAATTACTTAGAGCTTAAGAAAACATGGAATAATAGTACGAACGTTTTGTTTCGCCCTCTTAACACCACATTGTATGTGGCACAAAATTACAATTTTTATTCGCCAATCCGCTCGCCGGCATTACCTTGCTTTAACGTTGATATTTTATTTGACGTACCTACAGATAAAAACGAGAACGAATTGATTTCATTTTTGAACTGGGTTTTATGGACCAATCTTAAAGTGTATTTCGATTTGCCCTTTTTAAAGTTTTTAAGACCCTTACGATCTCTAAAAACTTTAAAAAGTGCGGGCAACTGGGTATAACATTTCTTTCTACTTCGGTAGAACATTTTTACTAGTTAATTAATAAGATATTTTAATTGATTTGTAGGCATTTAACCCTCAGCTTCAATAAATTTTCATTAAGCAATTATGTTTCGTCCCATTGTGGTTGAAATCATTTCGTCCCCGTCGGCAGTCGAGAGAACCACGTCCGGAATCCCGTCATTCAGGAATATGAAAATAAGTAGAATTAAGTTTATTGAAAAGTATTCCACTTGTGGTATTATTGCGGCGTCACCGTCGTCGTGGTGTGGGCGGCGACTACACGTCGTGGGACGAACCGATATGATTCCTTATTATTGTTGACTTTGAATCACAGCAATCTTTACTGTTTTGTTTTATTAAAATTTATGTTCCTAAAAAATATTGTTGAGATCCATTTGTAAAAGTCGCTCTTGTATTTGTTGCATTCGATAGATTTATTTCCATCCTAAACATCGATCATCATAATACCCAAAATGATGCGAGCCTCCTTTCAAGTAGTCCTAAGTAAACTTCAACGTTGCATAATGCATTATTCGCATAGAAATATGATCTTTGACGTAGAGCCTTTCTAAATATTGACTTTATGATGATAGCTTTAAAATCTTGACACCTGAGCTAACAACGTATCAAATGATTCTAAAGGTGTCCGTTGCTAAATTTTATTGATGTAAGAAATAGGTAATAAATCTACCCAAATAAAATCCGTTTTGTGTTATCTCTTGTAATGTTATGTTCACATCTTAATTTTGGTTCTGCTCCTAACGGTGAATATAACTTGCATCTTTGTATGTGTGGTCCATGAACTTCAAAGGACTACCGATTGTAACGAAATATTTCGTACCCAGAATTCTTCGTAATGCTCCTTTGCGGGTTCCTAAACATAGAATAGAACACATTTGGATGTCCCAATGGCATTCTCGATCGTACTTAGTAAGTGTTTTCATAGCGCGTCACTTCTTATTCTTGAAACTTGGCTGCGCGGTCACTGTTTATCTTTGTAAGACTAACCATTGTGCTCCCGGGGACGATAATTGTACTCGGGCATATTTTTTTATGTATTTTTTGTAGTATTATCGTGGCTGATGATATTTTAAATGTTTGTGTTTCTGCTCAATGTGACGGTCAGTGACGTGTAGGGCCGGTCCCTATTGTGCCTGAAATCGTTCGCAAGGGCCGTTTGCTTCGGGGCCTCCTCCACTGTGCTATGCCTTTTGTGTGTCCACTGTGGTACAATTTTATTCTACAGCAATAATTTTGATACTTTAACATTAAAAATTATTATTTTATTTTATTTTTTAAAATTTTAGTATTAATTCTATATTTGATAATAATTTATCTTTGTTTTAAATATTTTATGAAGTAATAAATTCCCACAGTAACATTCGTATTGACAAGCAGTTATCGATTAGAATGATCGATAAATAAATTAAGTAATCTGTTTATAGATTTTCTTTTTAAATTAAAACATTTTGTTAACATGTTTTTTTTTCAAGACAAAACATTAACACATTTATAATAATATTTGCATACATTGAGCCAATGTAACGAAATCGATAAATTAAAAGTCTGTATTTTATAATGCGTACTTTATATGAGTCGTTTTCTTTTATTTTCTTATATATCTTAATGTTTTCTCTAAATAATAACTTATAAAATAAAGGTTCACACTCTCAGTATCTATCAGCAAATCAGCATACATAATATATAGTAATATTCCATACCAATATTTAACCTTTAAATTCATTTTATTATTTGACCATGATACTCAAGGAATCATAATTAATATACCTATTTATTTTTATAAATTGTTAAAATACCACATTAACAGCGTGATAATTAATATAGATTATGTTAAATAGATCATTATTAAATTATAAATTAGTCTGTTAATATACAAATACCATATTACGTATAAATTAATGATAAAAGATGTCTCCTATCGTTAGTACTGATCTATTTAAAATGTAACTTATATTACCTACTTTAAGAGAGCTGGTTTAATTTAAAATCAGAGTTAGCTTTACATTATTAAAAACGTTTGCATAATTGTATAAAATATGGCATTATCTAAATTCGTAAAATTTAAAAAAAGTATCAAGATATTTTGGTTTCGTATCGAATCATTCGTGGCTCCTACGCACATTGTTCAAAGGTAAACATGTAAGAAATTCGTTCTTTTTGTTCGATACCAACAATTGAGCTTACGTCTCTGTGAAGCTGAGACGTGCGTACATCGTAGTACAAGCTACAACTAAATTTTTGGTACAAAATACTCTTTGTATTGTCGGCCGTCGGCCATCTATTGTGATGCGTCTAATATCTATAGGAAATGTGGGCATTCAAACGAAAGACAGACAACACGTTTTTGGTGTTGTCAGCCTTTCAAAAGAGGCGGTATGCTTACAATTAAATAATCCAAAATTATGAAAGACTCCGTTGAGGCGAGCTATTCAGTTAGGAACGAATATTAATTTGATCCGGACTTTTATTTGTGATAACATTATTTACATCAGCCGTCAAGTCGGCTTGGCTCATTAATGGTTTAATGCCCGTACATAACCGCTGTTCAGGCGTTTAAACACTGATTACAGGACGTATAAAATTCACTATAAATTCTTTATTTATGTGACAAAAAAGGAAACAGTGGGGACGCTCTTAGAATTAAATATATGCTCGCGATCATAAAATAAAGAATTTATAGGCGTCCTTTGGAATTACCGTGGCTCGGCTTTATGACTTCACGGGGCGTTTATTCAGCGTTGCGTTGCGTGGTCGGATCACAGGCATTCGTGATAGTCTCTCGCTCCCGTTGTCATTGTACAGGAACAATTGCGTCTTCACATATTGCTTGTTATACGTTCCATGTTACGCTGTGACTTTTACGAATCTCATGTTATTGCTTAGCGTAAATGATTGTCATTCGTTTATATGGGATAGCGTTTACGTAATTTCGCTTGGCTTTGTTGTTGTGATAGTTGCACAAAAATAAATTAAAGTAACGGATAAGTGAAATCGGTTCTGGATCATACATCGATGTTTGTTCAAAATAAAACTTTGATGGCACGGTTGGCACAGTGGCTGAGTGATTAGCTGCTGCGGTGCTTGTCGCAGGTTCGATTCCCGCGCGGATCATATATTTCTTCCGGGTCTGGCTGTTTGTGTATGTGAGTTTATATGTTTATATCAACTTATATATCAAAGCCAGCTATCATCGAAGTCAAAATAATTAAATTTTGATTGTTTTATTGCTCTTATATACAAGCTATTAAAAATCGAATTACAAGACAAACAATTTGACAAGTAATTTTAAAACTATGAAACGTATATGTGGTATAAACGTTCCTTATAATGCGTTAAAACACTTTTAAACGGGTACATCAATGTACACAAAAACAGGCGTGACCAACAGTTTAACATGTTTGTACTGTCTATAAGTACGCGTGAAATTGTGATTATGAGCACAAACGAGTCTTTCAATCCACTCGACATGTGGGCACAGGTGAGGAATTCAATTTTACCCTTTGTGCATACGATAGCCGTTGCGCAACGAATTTCATTAAATTGAAGGGATCTAGTAAATGCAACGATACTGCTTAAACCAGATGAAGAAATAAATGTAATGTCAACCTTACACATTGAAAATGTCCCGTACGTCTCGTGGTGGCAAGGGTTCGATTCCTAGGTCGGGCAAAAATTGTTATTGTGTTTTTACATTGCGAATTTCCTAGTAACGATCAGGAGTTTGGAAGCTGGTGGTGGTCCTGGGCCTGGCCTCTTCCCGGTTGTGTCGGACTGCCGTCCCATCGGGCTATGAGAGGGAAGATGGAGTTCACCTGTGTTTGCGCACACACTTGTGCAGTATAATATCTCATCCTGCGTTCTTGGCTAGTCTTCATTTAGATTAGCCGTCGTCTCCGAAATTGGTTTGGAGAATACTCATATTGTAATACAAAATCTATTATTTGCCTAGTGTTCAAAAATCTCGTGAGAAATTAAAACAGGTATCTACTATGTCAACAGTTTGATCTTTATGCTAATTTGTAAGCTCGTTAAACAATCATGTTGATTAAATCTATGCATTTTCTTTTTTACTGACAGATAACGACCCTTTTGGCGTGTTTATTGAACAATTAAATGCATTATGAAAGTCAAAGTTAATTATCTTCAAGAACCAACTACTGTTGTTAAATTGATTACTTTAATAATCTTAATTGAGTATCTAGTTAACGAGGCGTTACGTCAGCGCGAACTTAGCACCAATATTCAATATTGCAGTGAGCTGCACCCTTACTCTTGTAGGTAGTTGGTCTAGTGTTTGCTTATACTTAGCTCATTGTATTCGGCTTTTTTTTTCAAAATAAAGATCTATTAAATGAGTAGTACCTACCTATCCTTTGTAAGCGCTAAATCCTCAATTGACCGGAACCAATATTGCTAAAGGTTCGGTTAGTCAAATGTTGTCGATATATGCACCGCAGGCGCCCGGTGACGTGAGTCTACATTGTGACCGATTCGATACGGTTTTTGTGCTCCGGCTCGCAGCCCGCTGCCTCGTCATTATGACGCTACTCCGCGGGTTAGGTTAGGTCATGTTAGCAAACGGCCAATGTAACTGTTACAGCATAGTTAACCATAGTTTGTCAGAGTCATTGCCTACTCTATATTCAATTTTAGATATCAAGAAATTAACTACTGATAATAAAGGCGTACCTTTAAAATTATTAAAGTACCCATGGTATTTTAATGTTCAACTAAAATCTAGAAATGGAAAGACTGGTAAAACATTCAATCTTAATCATAACTTTGTAGATGTAGGCGTTGCTGTTAAATGCCAATCCGTTTTGCAGCGTGCCAATCTTGCTAGACTAGGTATAATGTCTATGGGGCATTAACCTGTTACGAAGAAACCGTCTGTGTAATATTGACGCAATCATACTCAGCACACCGTTACAATGCAGCAGCATTCAGAACTAGCACCCCGGGCACGCCTCCAACCAAATGGGATCCTTCGACATGACTTACATACTTACTCCATATGTTGTCCGTCGAACATGAGTCGCGGCCCTTATTATAATCACAGATCAGACGATTGTTGTCCACATAAAATGTATAATTTATAAAAGCAGAACGAAGAATAATCCAAGAGACGCATGTTTGCTTTTTTTCTGCTACGAGTTAGCAACGTGTTACACTTTAGTTTTTACGGAATCAAATCGAATCGATTCAATGTAACGGGCAATAGATGCTTTTTGTGCTATACAAACGTCGTTTGTAACATGACGAATGGTAACATCGGCCGGGTAATAAATTGTTATATTCTTTTAATTAAAACGATATTGTAGACTGTTATGACTTTCCGGAGCGATGCAATTATGAGACAATAAAATGAATTCATTCTATATTTAATTTAATAAGATACTTTGAACATAGCTCTGCGAATTACCGTAGTAGGGTTTATAATTAATTTTTAATGACTGTCGTAAATAAAATGAAGGAGGCGGAGAAGGTTAATCTTGATTGTTAGTATAGCCATAGACGAATATCTCTCGTGTGACGGTGAGACATTGCTTGTTGTGATTTTATGGCCCCCATAAACCGGCTATTACTATTCACACTGATCTAATACGATTTTTATTCCCAGTGTCTATTAATTGTGGTAGTTGTTCGACTAGATAGTAAAATTGAATGGTTTATCACTAATAAATTAGATATACCTAGTTTTGGATTTACAACGAGTAAAATTACCATACGCAGCTCGTTTTGTTTTCAATTATGTGTTTCGTTGTTTGCTGTAGTTGTTGAAATTATAACAAAGACTAACGCAACTCGGAAAAACGGATCACAGCTCTATATTCAGTCACACAAAAAAAGCTTACCTGCCCACGCCGCCCATTCTTCGATATGAGAAATTCGAGTTGCAATTTAGCGTCTATTGTGTTGGAACAAAGCGTGCGATGCGTTAATAACAGGTGCATCGTTTTCAAAGTTTGGTGGACGGTCGCGGGACCCTAATGCTACGTGACCAGTTTTATTTTATGCCATTCTCGCCATGATAGCGTCCATTCTGTGTAATTTGCCGTTAAACTCGAAAACTATTTTTCAGTGTTTGGCCCTTTTTGTGCCATTGTCCCGGGGTTGTTAGATTAGTCGTTCGTCCGCCCACGTTTCATTAATGCGAATCTAATTTGTGTTGCGGCCCGGCTGTTGGCCGTTCGTGTTTTTAGCGTAGCTTTTGTTGGGGAACAGTTGAATTATCAGCGAATATTTTGGGCAGATGTCGGTTTAATTAGGCAGCACCATTTTGGATAATAGAATCTATCAGTTTTACAAGCTTTGGAAGAGTCTGGCATAGCTTACGTTTGTTTGAATTAAATGCTTTGTCCGTCAATTATTATAGTACATGTCACATTGTGGTGGGGTTACACTGTAATGGGTGTAACCACCACCCAACCCAATAGTTCTGATTGTAGTTGTTGGTGGAAGGAATTATAGTGTGTTTTTTAATCTCAGAGACTGATTTGACGGCTTCTTACGTCAAACTTGAAAATAGTGTGCTTTATGTCTATGAGCCGAAAGCACATTATTTTTATATTTGACGTATGAAACTGTCAATTTGGTCTACGAGATTAAAAAACACACTATAGGTATTTTGTGACGGAACTATTTCTCAGTTGACTAAGATAACCAAATATGTTATAATATAATAGGTAGTATTTCTACCTGTAGTTATTTTGTAGTTTCTTTTTAATAGGTAAGTAGGTACCTCCTTATTTATGTACTGTACCTATTGGCTTTTGCTTTGCTTTAACAATAGTAAAAGTATCATATCTAGGATGTAAATAGCAAACTCTAGCTAATTTGGAAGATATTACCGTAGGTGCCTAATTGACAAAAACATATTGCTTCCACATTAATAAATTCAGAAGTTTTTATACAGGTATTCACGTAAAAATATAAAAATGGATTTAAGCATCTCAGGAATAGCTGTAGGTACTTCTTAGAAGATGTTATGTAGTAACTTGAGATTTCTTAATGTCACATAATATGTCAAGTGAATTGAATATCTGACATTTAAACTTTGTTTTCTCAATGTTCAATTACTGCTGTGTACACCATGATTAATATCGAAATAATTTTTTAGCAATTACTTGGCAGACTTGGCGCCAAGGCCGCAAAGTACCTAAACAATATCCGTTACCGAACTCAATAGAGATGTAGATAGATACCATCCATATCTGGCTCTCCGTTAAAGCGGAGAGTTTGCCCCAAAGATAAGGAACTCACAAAAACATCAACCATTACAGATCGTGTGCTCAAAAGATAAACTAAAATGTTTTTGTTCCAGATTTCGGAATTCCAGAAAAAACATTCGGAACTATTGCGTTTCTGTGTAACAGGCTTTTTTCTGATAATTATTTATGACTGTAATATTAAAGTAACGTTACATAAACGTTTTTGTATGACAGACACTGTAATAAAATCATTATACTATTAAAACTAGTGCAATTACAGGTGTAACAACTTAATAAACGCAAAACATGCGTACGTACTTAGAGAGCAGAATACTGTTAGGTACTGTTTCTAAGAATTGTTGCTGTAGACATTCCACAATTTTTTTTTATCTGATTAACAGATCAGTGCTATGAAAATTTAATTAACACAGTACTCACCAATAAACCTCTGTTATAAAGTATATCACGATCATCAACCTTGTTTTATGAGAAAACTTAATAACATAATTGCGCGTTTATTACTGCGATGCTATTAAAGTCATACGGTTATAATTAGCCGCAGTTTAATTATGCTGTTTAAGTGTTCATAGGATGGAATATCAGAACTTTTTATTATGTTCGATCAATACAAGTGGCTGAGGTAGGTTAGCATTCCAGCGGTAGAGAGAGACGTGTAACGCAAACAAAAGTAGTGCGAAACTAAGGGTAATAAAGAGAGGCTAGGGAGAACCATCCCCGGGCACGTACGGCAATTCGTTCTAATAGTCGCAGCCGACAATGGCGCGCTATTCTGACATTGTTTTGTTAGGACGGAACGTTGGCCAATGCAAAACCCGCCACCGAATGTAAAGGCGCCTACCGTTTTTTATTTCCCTTCACGTGGGGGGCGAACTGAAGTGGTCCCAGTTCAGTAATTAATGACGGATTGACGTGGGCGGTTGTTCCGTGTCACACTGTTTTGGTAACAAATTGTAATGAATCGCCCAGCGGGACCCCACACTTGGAATATCACCTGAATTACGTCATCATCTTAGCCGGTTGTCGCAATGCCTAATGTTTATGTAAGATTTTGTTAGTAAGTAATAAATTGTCAATCAACAACACTAACAGAGAAGTAATAAAACGCGGACTGTAGGTTACTTATGCTTTGAAACTTGTCGCGCTTATTTCAGTTATTTCTGAATACAAGTTGAAGTGCAATCTAAAATTGCCGTTAGCGACACGTTTAGTCGGTGAGAACAACCTACATCAATTCAGACATTGTTTGTAGCATTTCAATTGTCGAAACCAAAAACTAAAATTAGACCACAAACTTTCACCTTTTAAAATAACCTTTCGTAGCGCAAGTGAAATTTCCCATTTTCAAATTATGACACAGCTATCACAGTTTAATGCCTAGCTGTTAGAAGTTAGATGAACAACTACCACAATCACATAATTTCTACAATCACGTATCAACAAAGTTATAAAAAACTGAACTAGTTACTACTACATTGATTTAAATTTCGATAAGCAGCTGCGGTATGAAGACATTTCCTGCCCAAATGTAGTATCTATTAAACTAAAAGTACCAACTAACACTGACCCACGAAACAATTTGTTACTATCACTTTTTAATGGAGCCATTAAAATAGTTTTGCGGTTGAGACCGAGTCATAACATTTTGGCGCCTGTTACTGTCTCGGATAACAAATATCTTGCGGTTGATAGGATTGTGCGCTCCCTTTTGAACGTGGGATTGAGAAATCGTGTTTCATTATTTTCTATCACTCAGTGTCCCCTTTATTGAATCACGAAGTTGAATTTTTATAAGTGAGTGACTAAACCAACGTTACAAATTCATCCCAACGGGAGACTTTCCTAAAAACACGCGTTACGTCACCTTTCATTTGAATCAGTACAAGGTTACTTGCCTAGTTAAGGCGGCATGCGGCATCGGGAATTTGTTTAAGTATCATTTTTGTATTGTCTTCATAAAAGCTTGTGTCCTTTCACTCTCTGCCGCTTTTTGTTTGTCTTTCTTGTTTTTGTCTCCGGTTCCATAATATTTTATGGATATGATATGACTCAATTTGAAAAAGATTGTAAATAACACCGTTGTTGTCAATATTTTGCTTGAATATAATACGGAAAATTGGGCCAATAGAATGTTTATGACAGTAGTTTATTGGATCATCCATTACGTGCAATCTTGTAAATGTAAATATCAGAGTAATGTCTCTTATTTTCTTTCTATTGTCGCCTAAAAGCTTTGCTATCATATTAGTATCATATTCCAGCAGTCACGTGTGGCCCTTTTTTTGTGGCAAATGGGTCGAGTGTGTCATCTGTCTTAATTGTTTAACAGCTTTATATTGTTTACACAAAAAAGTTTTGTTTCAAAAAGATAAATGGCCTCTCTTATTTTGCAGTTTTACTCAGCCCTAATAAATATAATTTCTGTTTAGAATTATATTTTGGATAGTGACAGCTGACTGCACGTGCAATTTGTCTTTTGCTGTATGTTCCAGAAGTTGACATTGGTATTTGGAGCGCACTATTGTCTTTGTCATTTCTACATTGTAAATATCTTTTGTATTACTATGACTCACAGTTGAACAACTTGTAATTTGCGTTCGACAAACTAATAATATAAATATCGCTGATTTTAATTACTTGTTCCATTTTAGTTACAATGAACATGAACTAAGGCTTGTTTATTAAGGGCTGCGCTAATTCTTCATTAGCATTGCTATTTCTACAGACCAATCAGGTCACTATTTATGGTTTGCGCGGTGGTTGACACGATTTAACTGTAATTTGCTTCAAAGCAAATTACCTTACTGAATACTTGGAAAGTTATTTAGTACTATTTACCTATTATTTTTTACTTTGCGTTGTGTTTCTCTCTTTTTACCAACACAATAGAAAAGATTATTGTTTAGAAAAATGAAAAGTAAAAAAGAAAGCGAAACCACCGCTTAGCTTATTTGTGCGGTTTGGACTTACCAATCTGGGCTGGGGTGTTATTTAAAAATTTCATTTATTTTATTACTTTATGCGCTTGTGCCCATTGTCTAGTTGCCTTTTTAAATGTTTTTTTTTCAGCATCCGTAAACCCTTTTCGTTTTGGGTGTTCGCTCGTTTATTGTTTCTTTATTGCAGACCCTTGCCGACAACCAGTTTGCATAACATTTACCTAATACGATTTAACGCTGGATCCTAAAGTATATTTCATTTTGTTTTGTAAAGGGTTATCTCTGTGTCTGTTTTGTACGTAGCAATTACTTGACGTATTTAAGAAGCATCATGTCAGCGGTGTTTACACAGGATTCTCATCATTTTCATCCGAGCTTCGAAAAAAGCAAGTTATTGGTTTTTTCCCATGTCGTTATGGCAGCCAGGCTACATAGCCCTTGGGCCACGTTTGCTCTAATAACAGGTTTCCAGAAACAATTAGTCGGGTCTCTTTGTAAAATAAAGAATTTTATCGCCTAGATTTATTATATTTGTAGAGAATTTTATCGCTGCTTCGATTGCTCGCATCGGACCGTTCTATAGAATATTGGCTTACGGACCAGGTAGAGCCGAACATTTATCAGCCGTTTTAGTTTTTTGTTGTTTCTTTTGTTATTATTCGTATCCCTCCGATGTATTAATCTCGCGTGGGTCCGTCTAAACCAGTCATTACCAAAAACTTGGGGGCGTATTGCGTCCGGGTGCCTAGTTATTACGGGTTTTCTAATAAAATAACCCTGTATCATTTACGAAATTAGGTACATCGCTAAATATTTTATAATGAAGGATTGGAAATGAGTTGGGTTGGCATCGTTTATGTGAATGTTTGTGGAGCAACCCGCGTGCGACGGACTCGGGAATATAATGACACCGTTCTAAATGTTTTCACATTAAGTGGGAGGATCAGTTTTATTCATTTTGTCAGTCACCTATTCCTGAGATGTCATGCCCATCATTATCAGGTTAGCAGAAGGCAAAACTTGTAATTTGCTACTATGTTTTCCATTCAACTGTCTACAATTAAAAAATTATAAAAAATAAATATATTTTAAGAACCATCGCGGAAGAAGAAAATTAAAATGGGCCTTTCTTGGAGCAATTTGAATTATCGCAAAGAGCAAATTCGTCGTTGTGACCGCACATTATGTTCCCGACATATTGTCATAACATCCTATTTCATTTCACTTTGGAGAGTTGTCGCGAACATCGTCGGTGTGTGAAGTTTCGTTTAGAGACGGAAATGAGAAGGAATTTCCCAAAGAGACCTCTCTAGCAGAATAAGAATATTTTGTGAGCGGAGGTCCTACAATAGACTCGGCTGGTCGCCACGCCTCCGGAAAGAATCAATTATACGAACCCCCTGTTCGAAGACATGTTGCCGAATGGGCGAATTGTTTGTTTAATAACATTTCGGCGCTTCTACAAACGTCACGGTAAAATATTTGTCGCTATTGTCCAGCAACGCTTTGTACGTAAATTAAGCGATAGACAGTTTTTTCAACATTACATTCCGTCGTGTCATGTCTCTATTTAAAGCGGATGCGCTCCTAGTTTTTGTTTGGGAATGCTTCCTGTCTCTGCTTAGCTTGCTTTTTTAATAATTTTTTGGTTCTCTTTATAAAAAATGCCATAAATTTAGCTTATAAAGTAATAAAATACGTGAGAATCGTGATCTTTGTGAACAATACGGAGAATAATAATATTTCTAGGTTTTATCCATTGAATGATTACAGTTACCCAACGACCGGAAGTTATAATAAAAAATAAATTGTTTTTAGTATAATTTATTTATTTGTATGCTGATACAATATAAGGACACCCAATGATCTATTTGAATTGGTCATTTAAAATGCCGTGAAGAAATAAATGAACGAACCTTTTTGTAATGTCATACGTGACAGTTTTGAATGATCCCGTAGCACGGTAGCACCTTAAAACGTGATCACTTCACTTTTAATAAAACCTTTATTAGTATTATTAGGGGACTTAACGTCATTCACCTATTTCAAAAGATTTTTAAAAATCTTATATCTGCTATTGTCTTCGTCCGTTTGTGGTCTGTCGATCAATATAATGTAGGTACTCATTAGGTACTACTTGTAATAATTGACTTGTATTGTTGTGGTGTTGTATAATTATAACTCTAGAATGAATAAAATAATTACGCTGAACAAATTCGCCCCAGTTCTAAATTATAAATATGATTTCAGAGTTTTCTAAATATTTGAAAAGGTTCATATTATTTATCTACTTACCAACATAATTATTAACATACCTAATTGAGATTATTTTATACAGTTTTATTTGTATATATTATAAGACGTCATTAATGTATTTTAAGTTTCGGTGAATTTAAAAACATCTCAGAAAACTTGTAAATGTTTCAGTAGGCCATATTTCATAATGATGCGCCGCCCACGTGCTGATTTTCTGGGAAAGCGAGCAGTTTTGCCGAAAACAGTCGTTGTGGTCGGGACCACACAAATGTTGCCGTGGCCGGGTGTTGCTTATCTTGTCATTTGTTTTAAACATGTTGCATAACTGTTTGTACTTGTATTGTGTTTTGTTTACAACGATTAAGAATTTTGGTTATTGTTCCATGTAATGTAAAACAAAAAAATATTTTTGATATTCTCTTCTCCATTTTGTTATCCTTATTGCTCTTCCATGGAAAAGGCATAATCATACTTTATGTGTTTTGTAAGTAATAACTTTTATAGCAATCTGGGTTGTTTATAGGCAAATAGACACTGGTTAAAGGCTTTCCATGGCGCTTTCAAACTGCCATTAACCCGAAAATAAATTTAAAAATATTACGCGTTTAATATAAAATTTATTACTCACGCCAGTAGCCAATTTGCAACTTTTATGGGGTGGTATAACAGGCCTTACACCAAATAAATTTAGGAGGTAATAACGTGAAACCACTCGATAATCATAACGTCTTCTAACGACGCACTAACTTTGAACGACTTGCCAGGATCGATATAATAATAACCGATGAAAGTCAATGAAGTAATATGCAACTAATTACTATGCTTTCGGTGTATCAACGCTCCTGCTAGTTACACCGATGAATGAGCCCACAATAAAACCCTATTTTATTGCTGTTTCCTCTCTCGCTTCGTTGGCATTCATCCCGAGAACTACCAAATCATTAAAGCTTGTGTTTGTTGATTTTTTCTTACCTCTTTGTTTGCTTTATGATAATAGGTGTTCGTTTCGTCGCGCTTGGAGCGCGGGAGCGATGCGGTGTGAAACTTAACGCCTTCATTCACGTCCCTTTTTATAGAGGCACTTGATTTAGCGAGCCAATGTCGTTTTTAATAGACTCCGTTGAATTTCGCTTTTTACAGTCACGTAACTCCGTCTGCTCATCGAATTTCGTTCTTGAGTATCATGTTAATAAGTACAAGATGTTTTTTGGTTTCAGCTGTCAAAAATTTAGAATCCTTTTATATTGCTGCGACCGTCAAATTAGAGCACCTTGTACGTCAAAGGGTCGAATGACTTCTGCCAGTTTATTGAGTCGAGACTCGAGAGGTTGTATAGTCTTGACAACTTCGTTTCAAGAGAAAGTGTTAATGTCAGTAACTACCTACACCGTGTCAGTAATCAAATTGTTGTGGTTTATTTTAAGTTTCACGCCATCGTCCGTTAACAAGTATCACTCGACGCCTGCTCATTTTACACCAACTTATTACAGGGCGTTCTTTGAAAGCGAACTAACTGCACTCATTAAAAGTTATACGCGACCGCGAGAACCCTCGAAACTCAGCCAAGGACTGTGGAATTTATCAGCTAACTCAAAAGAGCTTGAAGGGAAGTCTGTTCGGGCCATTATTCGCCATTGTCCCTTACAATAAGATTAAACTAGCGCCCGCCAACTATATAGATAACGCTCTGACCAATTCGCGAGCGAACTGCTCACGTAATAGTTTTGTTGTTATCGGCCGTAACCACTCTTCAGTTGCTTCTGGGACGATATTAAAAAGATTTTGGCAACGAGCCACTCTGATATTGATCTTTATGCTTGGCCAGACGGCTATAGGAGTTCTGTAAGTGCCACGCCAGTTGCTTTAATGACTTCCCATGTTTGTAAGTTTTGGTTAATATTTTACGTATTTGGCTGTATCTGGTGACATTTACTACTGCTCTGTTTGTCGTGTGAACAAGTCATATGCTTTATGGGCGCGTAATGTTATTTTGTCAAGTAATTTCATCCTGTCTGCTTTATTACTTGCAGCAGCACTTAAATGTGAATATATTTCTGGTTGTTAGAAAGTTTTTATGTTTCATTAAAAGGAGTGACGGTGGTCCTAAATATGATATTATCAAACTTTAGCTAATACCCCGCAGCTGCTTGCTTATCTCTTGCGCGAATTGGAATATATTGTTAAAAACCTGTGTAATTAAGTTGGTATGTGTGAAGGGTAACACCTGCGTCTGCTATCAGAGATCGGGCCGTTACGGTTTATGGGGTTCCTACCAAAAACAATGGAAATGGCAAAAAGTCGAAATGCGGGCCAGGTATCAGGGGTGCAGGGAAGGGTAGGCGTGCGGGTCGCGACGGGGCACCACAATTTATGATTGCGTCGTGTCAGAGTGCTAATGAACGCACTCTGTTGCTCTTTATTGAGATAACGTTTGCAATCGATGGCTGCGCCGGTATCGAGTCATTACTTACTGCGTCGCCCGATCTCGCGTGTCCCTTCATACATATTTTTTTACTCACCACATTCGTGCAAAGAAACTATTATTAACCATCCTCTCCATAGGCATGAGATAAGCTAATCCATAAACTCGTAGGTACCTCTGCCATGTAATGAGAATATTCTCATAGTAACATATATGTATCTGCATAAATAATGATATAAAATAACACGACTATTATAAATATAAAGAAGCCCATTTCATTATGCTCATTGCGTGTTATTAACTTTGTCATCTCGCCATCGAATATTAATGACTTTAGGAGATTGAGATTGCTTTACGCATATAATTGTCTTGCTAGAATTGATTAGAAATAATTTCTCAAAATGGTTTCGTATTTCTAATTAACTGGAGCAGTTGTAGTTCATACATTACTATAAGTACCAAATATTATGTTTGTTTTGTTGTTATTTTACATAATATTCATTCTTATAAAAATCCAAATCTGATCAATTTAAAGAATGTATTATCACAATATCTTATCTTTAAAGTTGACGTATGACATATTGAATATGTTTTTATATGAATTGTGTATTAAGATCTCGTGTCGTTTGCATCCCGAAGACTGGTACAACGTATCGACGATCGAATCGCGCGATACGCGGAGTGAGAATGATATCATCATTGGAGCCTGCGTGTACGCGGCCACTAGCCACTGTGTACGCAGTGGGTACTAGTTGTCGGCATTGTGAACTTACTTTATAGTAAGCGACGCTACGTGAGAAGTTACGAGACAGGCTTATTGTCGCCAGATATACACGCACCCATAGAACCTGTAGAGTATTTCAGTAGTATAACTTACACACTGCTGCAAATGCGAGCATCTAAATTTGTAAATGCAAATGTTCACTTTAACACCTAAGGCAAATCGTTAGCAGAAAATTATATGTCATACAAAATACATAAATATATTTCACTCGAGTTTTCTGCTGCAGATACCATTAAATAAAATCTGACATATTTATATGGTACATAAATTTTATGAGTTCGCGCGGGACTATTTCCCAAGACTTTTAAATAGGTACATTTTATGCACTAGTTTCTTTAAATAAATAATACGAACTACAGAAAAGCAATTAAAATATAGAATATTGAGAACTATAATAGTTTAGTTAGATGGCCTTTCGCATCAATTGCAACAAGGGTGCAACGTCCCTGTAAAAATGTAACATAACTTGATTTCACAATGTTTAACGTCTTCTGAGGTCATAAATGCCCTTGGAATACAATAAGAGCAAGTTTCAAGTTTCCAGTTCCAAGTGTAAACTTTTCAAATACGATTCTTGTTCGTATATTATATAACTACAATATTGAGTAAAAGTCTAAACCAACCTTATAGCAAAACTAGCCTATAAGTCCTATAACGAGCCTGTAAGTATTTAAATAGATGTTGGTTGAAGCAACAGTTACTTTGGTGGTTCGTCGTGCTAAACAATATGCAAATGAAAACAAAAACCTTAATAAATGATCTGTTATTCTTTCCGGAAACTTTATGACAGTGGTCGGTCACTACCGGGAGCTTCCATACAGAACGCCGCGTGCGCAGCGCACTCCCCACTATCACCGATCCTATCGATCGATAGCCATTGTTCACAGTCAACGGCCCGCCATTTAACTGTTGTTAAACTTAACGTACAATGTGATGAATAGCGCGCCGATCCCGGGATATGTTTATCTGCGGACTGTCTTATAAGATATGTCATTTACAATTGGTTATCTTATTTGATATCTTTTTGTTGGATGTCGAGTTATTAGTAGTAGGGTCGGTTTCATCACTTTCTGATTGGTCTGTGATAAGTGGAATATTTGTTGGATGTAGTTGCGATGGGTTTATTTCTGGCTTAAGACACAGGTTTTTATATAGATATACAATAGATCCTTGATTGAGCCTGCTTGCAATTTAGATGGTAGCAGTCAACACAACTATTTACTTGTATCTGCATATGTACAGAGACAAGACATAAGTACTTAACTATTCCCCAAAAATCATCACCATAAATGTAAACATGTATTTGTTCATAACATTTTTACAAAATTTTAATCAACATTTTCTCATTGTTACAGGTACTTAATTTTTTTGAATAGTCAAAACACGGGTGTCACGCAGCAAAAATGCAAACTTAAAAAGTTAGTTTAGCATTCCAGTAAATATCTAAAAAAAGAAGTAGGTAAGTATTTGGAAAAACAAACTAGTTTCTCCTTGGCATCTATAAGATATTCTGTAAGGTAGAAACTTATGGGATCAAGTTGTCTGTCGTCGACAATAATATTCAAATAAGATATCTCCATAATAATTCGCCGTAACGAAAGGGCCCACAAAGCATCTCAGAGCTTGGTGTAACGGACTCACATAATATAAGGATGGTCATCAAGCATCGGACGGCGCTGCATCTTAAATGCAAATATAATGTTACGAGTTATTAGTTGAGAAAGTGACAATGATATTTCTCAAGCTAGTTAATCATGTTCTTTATTTATATGATGATTATTTTAGGTAGCTAAGTAGGGCATGAAGACTGGGAACACTCTTGCCTCTTCTCTAACAAATTCTAACCGAATGTCCTAATTAGTGGTATAGTCAGTGTCAGTCAGATCTTTGCTGACCCAATTGTAGGTTTTAAATGAAAGTTGTTTAATGATTTTGTGAATTATATTTTTGTTTTTATCAGAATCTGTTCCTTGTGTTTACAAGGCAACGATGGGAACCGACTATTCAATTACTCTGAATGAATGGAATGCTCAGCCATTACAATCTTTACATTCAATGGGATATCACGTTACAAATAATAGCTATGCTCGATTGGCTTATCTCAAATTGGTGCTGGGTGCTCCATATTAGAAAATGAGTAAGATACGGTGCGTATGCTTTATGTAGCGGTATTCTGTGGAAGTTGGTCCTTAGATGCGCGCGCATTACGGACTCATAAATCGGGCAGGAGACAGGACCAAATGAGACGTCTCGACTGTGTGTAGTGATGCCGACACACATAGCTCGGAGTCGCGAACCAGGGCTTAGAAGCTTGCATTTGTATCCGCGCAAGCTTTTTACTAGTCTAGATTCAGGTAAACTTGTGTCAATTTATCGGTATATTGGGTTATTAATAGCAGAGCGTCAGTGAAGTTCTAACAGTGCGTAAGTCATTTTTATGAGTGTTTTGAGATTTAAATGTCATAGGATAAAGCTTAATGGCGCGCATCGTATCGACCAATCAAAATACGATTCACTGACCAATGCGAAGGCGTAATTTGAAAAATAACGCTTTCGTATTGGTCTTAAGCCTAAGTTATATTAATTTTATACAGTTTTTTCACTCTCCTGTAAAGTAGCCATCTTAGACATACGTACTGTTAGAACTTCACTGACGAAAGTTTGATTTGATACATCACAAACCATTACGCCTGTTTTCTCCGAAGGGTAAGGCAGAGGTGAACCAATGTACACCCACAGTTCGCCGGTACCTATGTTTAGGACCCATGCAATAGGGGGCGATTAACCGGGCACAAATCCTATCACAATCACAATAAAAACAAAAATAAACACACGTCAATATCAAATTATTGGAAATCAATTTTATTTTACCAAATTGCTAAAAGAACTCATAGCATCGTTTCTGTCTGGATATCACATTGAAATCAAATATTTATTATTGTCGCTGTCTTCGCAATACAATTTACCTATCAAAAGATAGAAGTTTGCAAAATCTTCCGAATTCCATTGAAGTAAAGCCGCGGGCGGTCGCCAAGTTCTTACATAAAATAACAGTCTCTATAGGACGCCGATACGAACTAACGAGTAAATTACACGGCTCGGAAGTGTTTGCGGACCGCCCATCGCCCCGTCTGGCCCGATTTGAAATTCTGCACTGAGAAAATAGAGTAACTATTTTCGTAGTCAAACATACAAACGTTGTACCTCCAAGCTTGTAGGAAAGTTAAATTTATCACAAGGTTTTCGAATGGAACTTGTTTCGTGTCAATAATTTCCTGCTAATGATAATAACTCGAGCGCAATCTATTTATAGATTCAATGTCTACGTCACTACACGATTGTCGGTAGTGATAAGAGTATCACTATTTCGACCAAGTTGTACATGCCCGGCTAGCTCAGTCGGTAGAGCATGAGACTCTTAATCTCAGGGTCGTGGGTTCGAGCCCCACGTTGGGCGCTTCTTTTTGGATTATTTTTTTCTTTGCCAAATACTTACATGTATTTTTTTAATAATTTTTCTGTTTATTTATTTGGTTTTGTTACAATTTATCATTTCTTATAAAATAAAATTTACACAATCAAGTTATGCAATCGGTCGGTCGCGTAGTACCGTTAAAGGGTCAGCGGATGGACAGACAACGCAATATAAATGTTTCCCACGTTTCGTAGTCACATGTACACACTCGATGTTGATTGTGGTGACGTTTAATATCATTGGATTTATTTTGACTGGTAACTGTTCGCCACTTATTAGCTGTCAACGTCCAAATCTATAATACATTTATTTATTGTCTACATACTCGAAACTGTTGTAAGTGTATTTATAAACGAGCTTGAGATTTCTCTTATAGATTTTTCAATTTGACTTATTACGAAACTTTTCACACTCGGTAATCGAAGAAACGTGCGTCAACGGTTAGGGAAAAGTTAAACATGCATCGTTCTCACGAGATATAGGTAAAGAATCAGCATGTATATCTAACATTCTACCTATCCATTGTGTCATGTCATCAGCTACGCTAAACACAGTCAGTCTTAGACCCCTGACTCCTTCAACAGTACACAATTTATTTGATCGTGAAAGGTTAGTCTACTTAAAACTCGATACTACATTCCTACTTTTCCTCCTTTTGTATAGGTTTCGTCATTCTTTACTATGGCGTTCATTCCAATGTGTTCGTGCTTTGTCTTTCTCATTACAAATACGACATTTAGAGGAATTCCTTGCAAGGATTTCGAAAAAAACAAAACTCGTTTCTTTACATCCTTGGTTTACTACAAAAAACAAGTGAATCAAGCTTAACTGTAACAGAAATAAGTAGATTATTAAGAAAGATTAAAAAAAATACGGGTCTTTCATTTTGGCCGTAATAGTTTTTACTGAGAAATACCTGCCTTAATTAAGTAGTAGTTAGGTACTTATGCAAACAGTTTAACTGACATTTCTTGAGTTTATAGCTTATTACGCAGAAATGTTTGGACCACTTTTAATTACCGTTTATTCTTGATCCAATAAATTGTATTCCCGAATCACCCAATAAAGTACTGCACTTTACATTGCATTTACATATTGAGTGCCTTCATTAATTCTTCTAATTTAACTTCAGTTTAGTTTTTCCAGTACGGTGGGTACAAAAAGCTACCCTTCCCTTTTCCCATGAGAGTCGAGCTCTGGATAAGGAATTGTCAATCGAAAAAGTTGACGAGACGGATCAAATCTATCATTACCAGATTACCATATCCTTCATTACTATTAATTGTAGTGGTTGATCAAATAGCCTATGTCCAGCACTAAACCCGTCTGCGTCCAACCTGTACCTACCTATGTGAATAATAACGTGCCAACTTGCCTTGCAATCCTTACAAGGAAACTAGTCAAGTCGGTAATTTTCACACCTCGACATAGCTCATGCAGTGTTTTATTACAAACTTTGTATTAAATGTATTTTTCGCACATATCCTTATCTAAAAATGCAATCTTGGACATTAACAATTCGTATTTAACATTTTATTTTAATAAAGCTTGCGTTGTACCAAGGACTTCTGGAACTATTTGTATGCAAAATTTTATCCCGATCCAATCAGGCTATAACCAGACACGCTTTCAAGTGTGTACTGAAACATTAAGGAGTTAATGCCTCTTGTATGTGCAGTGCGGAAAGGTTAACTTGATTCTTAATGACACTCCTCTTTAAACTCGCTCACTTTGGAAAATGGGGTAAGCCTTAGTCGAGATTTGGATACTTTTACAAATTGTTTGCAATCTGTGTTGGTAACGCAATCGTGTGTGGTGTGTTGTATCGTTTATTCATTGTATTAAGCATTAGATATGGCCTTTTATGTTTGAAATCTTTTTTTTTTGCCTAGCCTGCGCTGTCCCCCTGCTGGGCAAAGCCTTTCCCATAGTCATTCCAGGAACTCTTTTACGGCGCTACCTGAAATCAGCCCTCGTGGTATGCGTAGATGGAGATGATCTGGTCATTGCGCCAACTTTTACTGAGTCGTTCTTGGTGATGCCGTCCATCTTCAGACACCTATTACGTTTTGCAGTTTCTCATAAGATTCTTGTTTTTTATTCTATTTCATTCTTTCTTCTCCATGTGACTTGGTTAATTCCCAATAAGTTTACTTGTGAATCCTATTAGACATAAATATATTGTAGTTTTCAATCAGAATTACCTATGTTTGTAATTGACGCTAGTTGCACGTAGCTGATGCATAATAAAAATCCGAATGTAAGTATTGCAAAATAAAAAACTTTAACTAACTTTCACTTAAAGCTCTCAAGCACATAAGAACGTTTATCCTATAAATGTATTTAATCCGACGAATTAATTTGACGGGCCTGTTGGTCTAGTGGTTAGCGGCCCTGACTGCTAAGCCGGAGGTCGTGGGTTCGATTCCCACCCAGGACAAACTTTGTGTGATGAGCATGATTGTTTGTTCTGTGTCTGGGTGTGATTTATCTATAATATGTATGTATTTATAAATTATATAAGTATGTATATCAGTTGTCTGGTTACCATAACACAAGCTCTGCTTAGCTTGGGATCAGATAGCCGTATGTGAGTTGTCCCAAGATATTTATTTATTTATTTATTTATAGCAGTAATTCATTCCGTACTTAAGTGTGTGTTTGCGTTTGAGTTGTTATTAAGATTTTGCGCTAGAAATGATCTTATACGAAGGAAATTACACAAAAGCTTTGTCCTCTGGCAAGTTTGTTACATTCTCAGTTAAATGTACAGTCGTTGGCTGTCTCAGCCTCAGTAGGTAGCACGGACATTCCCCAGGTCACCCACGCGTTGTATTGTATTGTGTATTATAATGTACCCTATTTGTGTCAACTTATTGTCTTTGAATGTCAATATATCATTGTTAAGGATGTTGGACTATTGTGCTGTTGTTCCAGGATACATAGTAGGTATGTCTGCTGAGATAAATATATTGAGAATATGAATAATTCTATTTCACTTTGAGTAACGACCTGATTTGTCGTTTGATAAATCCCTTCATTGCGCCTTATTGTTTGACTAAATTCTTGTTATATTCGTCTTGATTTCAAATGACTCACTGGTGTACTATCATAAACAAAAGTACTGTAAGAAATATTTTTCAAGGCAGGTTCTTATTTAAGGCCTGCCTTTTCAAGATTTAGGACACGATAGTATCTTAATATCAAGTGGGCTGTTTAAACCGTTTACTTTTTATAAACATTGTTGAACTTTACGCTGGTAAATAAAAAGGTAGTTATAAAATATGAATTTATAAGCACGTAGTCACGTCCACATAATTATCTTTATTAAATTCTATGTGTAAAACGCTTCACGGATTGAACGTTATTTATTACGATAGATAATCAGTTAAGTAAGGTTGAGTGGAGGTAAATGTTTAGCACCGCCGTAGGTCAGAGTGCTGGTTTCTTCATAAAATTACATTTCAATCTCAACAACGGTGATTGCCTTAAGTTTAAACCGTTATGTTAAAAGGCAGTAGTTCGCAGAAACGTTCGCACTGCGCTACCTACGTGAAATGGTCTGAAACTGACTTAAGTTAAATTAATTTTACTGCGTAATAATAATTTTCAGTATTCATTGTAAATCTTTGTTCACTTTGAAGCAGATATAAAATAAAATAATGTTTCAGTTATAATCCATTTTTATTTTACTAAATACGCAGGCATACATGAAGTTGATTTGTATACTTTCTTACAAAAAAAATAGCAAGAGGTTTCGCATTTTTTTTGCAATTTAATGTTCTGGAATGAAGTACCACTTCTTCTAATTAACTACAGTGGTACCTACTGGAATACGTTTCAATTAGATGCAGATAGGTAAACTGTATTATATTTTATTAACAGATACCATTGCTGTTACCCGTATAAAGGACATTCAATAAAGGCAGAGGGTTTTTAAAAGAACCTCCATAGATATTTGTGTTACACTGTGAACGACAAATAACCGGTTACCCCGTCAATCCAATCATACGTTAAGAACGGTATAGTAAACCCCTTCAAAATCCTTACACCATGAAGAGGTTGGTACACCTAATATAAAACCCTTTAAACCGTCTTTTCCATGATTCAAGGTTTAAACGTTTCAATGGGTTAACCGTTTAATGAGTTACCAGAATAATAAGGTTTACCAATTCAAAGTTTTATGATTGTTACTAGGTTTCAGCTTCAACGAGTTAGAAAGGGTTAAACCAACAACATGTTACATGACATGCTCTATAAGGGTTGCTGAATGAAGACCGAATGAACCGTTTGAACGACTTGACTCTTCAGCGGGGTTGTACGCTCCCCGTCAATTAGTTACTCTGTGGGGCCGCTGTAGCCCTACAAATTGATACTAATTATATTAAACTGTTCCTCTCTACACTCTATTCTAACCATGAATGTGCTATCTGAATTGCATAATTACCTATGCAATTCTATACCACGGCTTTGTCATTTTGCTATTCAAATATTACTATTACCTACTCTGATTAGATTGTATTTTCAGAGAGCTATAGTGTAGTGCCTTCCCTCTTGTACTTTCTGCAAGGAAAAAATATCATGAAAACGTAAATGTATAAGACGTTAACAAAAGCAATACTGTAAGACATTGCAAAACTGTATCAAAGTTGTATCTTTATTTAAATATAAATAAGAAACGAAGAGGGGAAAAAAGTAAAAGAATGGAATCTCTGACAGCGTAAAAACATCAAGCGGTTCAATCACTCCACAAGTGAAGTGAGCGACTCATAACAAGCGAAAGATTGAAATGAGATGATAAGGGGGGAATCAGAAATCTTGCCGAAAATACGTACCTACCTATTATGAGCCGGCGGTAATTTTACAAGGGATTCCGAGGTTCGATATGGGGCCAATCATTAACCAGAGCCAAGCATGCTCTCGGTACATCGCCGCGGCTTTTTGCGAGATCTACCAGAGATATCTGTGAGCTTAAATATGCGGAGGGCTCTGTAAGCGGATCAATGTGCGCACAGGCATTCTGAAATCCAATCCCTAGCACTTTGATTGAATCTCTTGTCTTATTATAAAATTCTTAGAATTTAACCCTGTCTTAATATATCACTTCGAAAACTCTTCAACGTTTGCCAAATTGAATGTTGTTTATTCTCATGTGTTTTATATTCACGAGTCTTCAGTAAAATCGTACTTTATTGTTCCGTGCGTCTCGCGTCGGGGCGGCTCGTTAACGCGACCTTTCGGATATTTATTGTATCCTCTCCAGAAAATACAATTTCCAAGTCGAATACCAATAAATTTTAAGCTGTGCACACTCATGTATTTAACATCTGTGAAAATTAGATCTTATTTTTTAGAATCTACATTATTATCAACAATGCTTTAAAATTATATTTTATGTTCTTGATTCCCTTAAACTCTTTGTGAATTGTTGAAGAATATAATCTACTTTTTATCTGTCAACATTCATTTGCTGCTCTTAATGCGATCGTACAAAACTTCACGCGCATAATTCACTCGTGAATCAAGTATAAACACAACGAGTCGCGATTGTTACGGAAAGAACAATCCAACCGATACAAGATAAAAGCGAAGGCGTAAAATAAATGTATTTACATTTGACAACCGAATGGTATTTAATTAAAGTGCCACCACAAAGTTGTCATCGTCTTGTCGACTGTATTATGAACATTAAAAACTGCTTTAATTGCTAGTAGACATCATGAAATTTTTCTGCAAATCATGTGCGCTGCAAAAGCACAGTAGACACGATTTATGGTGTCCATACTCTAGAAAAAAACGCAGCTGCAAGCGATAAATCGCTCACTTGCAAGTTAGAAAAAAAAGGTAGTAGAGCTCGCTTTGCGCTCAACAAATAGGCATCCACGAGATTCGTGTCTGCTAGTCGATCATTTTGTACCGTTGCTTTACATATTGTTTCGTCCATAAGCGATGAGTATGAGATGTGTAAACGTAGAATTGAATTTGCATCGTCACTTTGGTTCTTCTATGGCAAAGCGTCATAAAGTGATAAAGTATTTTATGAAAATGTCTGTCGTGCGTCGCGTACTTGACATCAAGGCTCGTTAGTGTTGAGTGACTTTACGGTCAGCTCGTGTATATCCCATATATGCTTGATAGTGAAAGGGTTACCCTTTGCACGAGAATAGGCTAACGATTGGAAATTATTTTGTATTAAGCAACTGTGAAGTACGAGTTTGTATTGAATTGAAAATCTGCTGTGTCTATGAAATATATTTAATACAAAAATATTTAGGCCAGAATTCAAACGTGTTGTACGACCTTTAATCTATGATTTGCTTTAGAATAACCTACAGTGCACCAATAACTCTCGAGTCCCCGTATTGGTACGATCTCATAATCTTCTTGTTCGTCTTTTGTCAACAAGCATAAATTAGCCTTATGCAGTCCTCGAGTTTATTACCTTTATCAACACGCGAGTGTAGGTCTCGTAAACGAATAGGGTACTTCTACTTGAATAGGATTACCGGTGCCTCTGTTATATTTCTCCTTCAATATCGATATTGCTTATAGGTTGTCCACGACTAGGTAGGGGCATCGCGTGTGGTGAGCCGCTAACGCGTGATATACGATCGTCTTAATCACCACCTCGTTTGTATAAGATTTATATCACACCTGTTGCGCCAATTATTTTCATTCGGAAGTCATTCTGCTCGGATTCGGCGTGTTTCTTTGATGGGTTGAGGTTTAAACGTCTTGATAGGATTCGGAAGTGTAGAACATTTCCATTCTAATCGATCACGTTGGCTTGCTTAAGTCATGAAAAAAATAGATATCATCATTCGTAAACGTTTATATTGTACCATAACACAATCTGGTTGTTGAACACGATATTGACATTATGAGGCTAAAATTGCTTTCTTGACATTTACAAGATGCACAAATTATCTAGGAACCTCATGAATATGTCATCAATAATCTGATTATATTCATATTTCGACTTAGAGCTGTTGAAAGAGAATTTAAATTAACCATGTCATGTCATAGACATACTTTATGTGATAAAAAATTGCACCTACAGATATGTATTTTCTCGACTGTTCATAAATTATACACATCTTCTAGATGATTTAATACCGGTTCTGCCTCGTTGTATTTACACTACTTTTGCAAGCTTAAATAATAAATAGCGTGGGTATTTTTAAAGTCGAGCGTAAAGCTCGAAACCCTCCATTAAGTCCAGTATCAAGTTGCCAATGACGATAATTTGATAATTGAGAGTGTCATAGTATCTTGCGCCGTGATGCCGGCACCTGCTGTATTGGAATATTTTATTTTTACCTGGCTTGGTTCTCGTGTAATTTGAGTAATTTTTCACAGCTTTATCTCTGATATAAAAGTGTCAGAATATAATTTCACAGATATGCTAGGCATTTTCGTTAAAAAGTTTTTCTATCAAGATCTAACGATAATTGAAAACGAAATCTACGACACTTTGCTACGTTTACCTAGTGATTTATTTCTCCACGAAATTCACTTAAGGTATCGCTTCAATATCGCGTTATGACGCGAAATTAATGTAGGAAGTAATCGTTTAAAGGTTTTGTGGTGTTTTATGTAGATATATCGGTTGGGTGATAATTGGTACGTGTTGAAAATCATTCGACACCACAAGTTTAACACCTTCTTGGCTCGTGTTTACCTCGCATGTTTGCAATAACGCCGGTTTGTTAAACTGCAAATGTTGAGTTTATTTTACAAAGACAGGTGCATGAAAAACCCATTAGTGGTTTCCCTTTGTTTGACATCAAATTAAGACTTCATTTTACTGTTTATTTAAACGACTAAACACATTGAGAACCAATAGTAGTGGAAACTACGTTTTAATGACCAATGAATTAACACAGCTTTGTTTTCAAATTTAAACATGGATCTTCAATTACAAAAACAAATCATGTGTGAATATTAAATGTTAATTACACCACATGCTACAAATTAAACCACACGATACCAACTAAAATAAACTAAATAATAATTGTTGCCAACAGCTAAATCAACGTGTATTTAGTACTATTGAATATGTAGATGGTAACATCATCACATTTCTCATTCGTAACACTTACACTATTACACACAGACGGTCTCGACCGCCAGTCCCGCCGTGATTTATCTGCCTGCATCTCCGACCTGCGAACAGCTCGTTTATTGCCCGCTTGTTATTTATAATTTATTTTTAACGGTCACCGATTTGTATCCGTATGTATACTATACACAGGAATTCATCGCCCCACGGCTCGAAAATACCATATAGTCCGCAGTTACGTGTTAATTATGGATCAAAATTGTTTAAATTTCCTGCTTATAAGCTGCAATTGAGAGCGAGTGCCAAGTGGTTCGTTATACTATAATTGTTCATAACGGAGTGGCCTACTTTATTAAAAAACATATCAAAAATTCAAAACGTGTTTGCCTTTATGTTAATTCAATCTACTTTTTTCATGAAAGGGTTAGCCGCCGATTCGTTGCTCGGTTATTCAAAACCTGACGAATATTTTCCTGAAGATACTGACCATGTCAATTAATTCCACATTCATAACACTTGATAGCAAAAACAGGAACAGCAATATTCTATAATCTACATCGATATACAAGTAAGTACTATTATCAGAATATTTCTAGACTGTTCTCAACTCATCAACTTACGATATACTTTGGCTAGTGATTTGACCATCGATACTCGCGGCAGATTTACAATACGGACAGATAATTTATAGCGTGGTTCGATCTAGATGTAATTTAATGTCGTTGGTATACATAAATCACGGTCATCTATCGCGCGCAGATCAGGCACAGGTCTGGTTCACCTGATAATGTGAGCGGTATTATCTTTTAGACCGTTGACCTTTGTAATTAGGCTAATGTTTAGATGAATGGGTTATTTTTCCATAGAAATTCGTCAGGATTCGTTATTTCGATACTGCCCTACTTTTATGCCTATTTTGGCATTATGTAGGTCCTTGTTCTCAATAGTTGAATTCTTCATCATGTCAATTGGGATAGTTAGCTCAATAATGCTTACAGATTAGACGTGGTTACTTTATGTGGGACGTATAAATGTTTTATTCAACGTTCAAATAATCATTTACTTCAATCCTTTGTTCTCATACATCCATCATGTTAAGACATCCTTGAAGTATCTTCACACGGTCCAACTGCAACGGTGATTACAGGTAAGATCAACCAGCCTATCTCATTACACTGGACTTCTTAGGCTGAGTTATTTAAATGTTGCCTTTTTATTTAGGTATTTCAAATAGTTTTAGTAAGAATAGCATTTACTGTACGGTAAGTACTTGGGCAATTATTTTTCCAAGTACAGGCCTTTGGTGCATTCAGGTTCTCAGTACTTGACTTGGACATTGAACGGGAGGACGGAGCGTCAATAAACAGGATTTAAAAAATAAGAAGATGCGGCAACATGTTTATTTAAATGAAAACGTTTTGTTCTAGAATATTTTTTTAAGTGATAATTATCCGAGTACGCGTAGAAAAATGTGGCTAGTATTTATCTTTTTCCTGTTTATGATCTGTTTGTAACGATTTTTCTTTTAAAGTGCAAGTGAGAGTATTTTACCTGGCAGTAGGACAATATAGGCTAAACATAAATAAAAATTAAAATATTTGAACCACTCTTATGACATTCTTTGCAAAATGTATCATCATTATTTTATTATAAAAATTTAGGAGTCATTGTATTATATAGCGTTTGAAATATCTAATTATTATCAATTCCGTGGAAAATAAGCGACTAATCGAACGGCAGCGTGTCGCAGAGCTAAGAATACTCGAGCGAACACTTTTTGTCCTCTCATTCCATTTGTTAGCAGAGAATACTGCGCCGCTAACTTGGAGGAAATTTTTGCCATATTTGCCTAGAAAGGATAGACAATGAATGATACCTTTTATTTTTACTTTTTGGATTGATAGACTTAGAAAATTTATTTGCTGTGGGCAACTTTGCATTAATTAAATAAACATCTGGGGATTTTTATTGCCTACTAGCTGACCCGCCACGACTTCGTTCGCGTGGTATCCTACCCGTACCCTACCCTACCCCTACCCTACCCTACCCGTACCCTACCCCTACCCTACCCCTACCCTACTCCTACCCTACCCTACCTTACCCCTACCTTACCCCTACCCTACCCCTACCCTACCCCTACCCTACCCCTACCCTACCCCTACCCTACCCTACCCCTACCCCTACCCTACCCCTACCGACATTATAAGTATTATCACAAATCTTTTGTATGGGAGTATAGAAAATTGTTGTTTTTAGACTTTTTCAGGTTTTTTTTTTTTTTTTTAATATTTCTCTCCGTAAGAACCATCCTCGTACTTCAAGGAATATTTTAAAAAAAGAATCAGCCAAATCGGTCCAGTTGTTCTTGAGTTATGCGCTTACCAACACATTTTGCGATTCATTTTTATATTATAGATATCGTACGACCCGACTTAAAAGTAAAGTCGTTCAATACAAAAAACCCATTTAGAAATTCCTTTGATTACTTTTATGGAAAATGACTTGTTGTATGAAACAACATCTTGTATGCCTTAACCGTTTGTAACTAACCCGCGAAGTGGAAAGCCAATACTAACGATAACACTTTGAATGGGTGTGCCTTATTCTGGTAGTGGTAGGTAACGAATTGTACGGTTAATCCGCTGAAGAGGAGGATCGAGAGGAAGGGTTTCACATAGTTTTTAAGGTGGTTTACTAACTTGTTCATGGCGTAAGAGTTTTTGAAGGAGGGGTGGCGTAAGGGTTACCCTTTTAGGTATAATATAATTGCAAAAAGTCTGGAATCAAGCGGTTTACTAACCAGCTGTGCGATTCTCTAAAATGCAAGCTCGAAAACGAGTCTCACTTCGATAACGAACCAACTTGTCATTGGCTTAGTATTCGTTCGCCGTGGTGACGTCACCACGGCGAACGAATATAAACCAATGACAAGTTCACTCGATCACTTTAGTGAGACTCGTTTTCGAGTTTGCGTTTTAGAGAATCGTACTACTGTTCACAATGCATGATTAGGTTGAAGTGGTGAACGGTTCAGATAAGATAAATAAATGCCGTTCACAGTAGGTATTACACGTATCATAAAGATTTTTTACAAACTCTTTGCAACAAAATATTTTAAGCCTAGCCGAGATTACTTTAATTTTTTCAGATATAACTTCTTTTAATCTGAATAGTGATTAAATTAGGCTATAAAGTAGTGCCAATAAAATATACAGACACCAATAAGTAACCCTTTGATTTTGTCAATTCATTTTATTCACGAAAATAATTTACGTACCAACATAACGACGTCTATTCCTGTTTCACGAACACCAGGCGAAAGATAAATGTTTATAAATAATTTTTCAATTACTATGTTGTCGAAACAATAATGAACAAAAACTCAGGCAAACCATATGTGACCTGAATATCTTAACGGTGATTATTAATGAAGCAGACGTCTAGTAAAGACAAAAAACCCTAGTGTCTATCAAAGGCATGGAGACGGCTACTTGCTACATACTTCACGCCCTATATGGAGGGTTAATAATTTGTTTGCGGACCAGCCATTTCCTTCAAGAGTACAACCCAAGTAGGCAGACTCAATTCATATCGAGATAAACAGGTTGCAGGTACTCGTACAATGCAGATTAAGCGTTTCTTACTTACGAGAGAAATTATTATTGAGTGCGCCTCGACGAATATTATTTTTCTCGGAAAAAGATAGATCGCTTAAGCGATTTTACGGGAAATTAATTTTGGCAGTGAGCGACAGGGCGCGGCGGGCGCACGGTCGCGATGATTTGTTGCGATCCGACCGCGCTCGTTATACTTCCCGATAATGACGTATACCATTTACTCAAAGGCGAGAGCTAAGGTTGTAATTCAAGTGCCTTATCGATACTTCCCGGTAACCATCGCACTCACGATGTAACTAAAATTAAAATGAAAATCCAAAGTAAATCATACCACAGAAATTCTTTGGGCCAAATTGTACAAGAGCGTGTAGAATGCGCGGGCGCAGGCCCCGCCCCAGTTGTCGCCACAGCCGGCTCAGCCGCAATTAATCCACTGTAATGCGATACGAGCCTCCTGTCGTCGGCGATGTAATGCATCGTGATTTACGCGCAACGAACAAGCCGTTAATCTTATTACCACTTTCAATAACTTTATTATCGAGTGTTCGATACAAATGCCCTACGAACCAATATACACCTTGAACGCACCACGCAGAGACCATTTGCATTTACAATATAGATAAGTCGGTAGGAGTTAGGAAGCTTCCCACGAAATTTATTTTAGTCGACTTAACGATTGTGTCCGCTTTACCAAAAATGGAGAGTTAATGCGCCCGTTGCTTAACTTCGATTAACCGCGCATATAGGTTAACAATTTGATCCTGGTTACGGTTTCCAATTACAAAGTCAACGTTTTCTAATTCATGTTAGGTTCACGTGCATTGATTTTAAACTAAGAATATTTTTTTGTAACCTTTGCGTTTTGAATAATAATAGAATCACCTTCAAAGACCAGCAGTCTGATCGTGTGAAATCAATTTTTATTCAACCCACAGAGGCTCGAGGCGGCGGTAAGCACGATTCAAATTCGACATGTTATCCCCTAAAATATACCAATAATAAGATGCAAATGACGAGTCCAGCGGCATGGAGAACAAAAACCGCTACTCTGAAAAAGGGATATTTCCAGTGAGCTGGTAATTTGCATATATTTTCGTAATAACAACTTCCGTTTGGTGCGCCGGCGGACGTGTCACGAGTTCGAGCTAGACATGGGCCATAACGTCTTTTGGGCGTAATCGGTTATACGTAGTTTCGTGGATATGAGTACCTAGTTTCGAAACCAGTTATTTTCGTAACTAGTTATTTCTGTATTGGGTACCTGTAATAGTATACCGAAGAGCGTTGGTTAGTTTTGCGTTTGTACTAGGTTATGATTACGAAAATGTTACTGATTATAATACGTATTATAGTAGTATTAGTTTTACTTTTTTATTATGACACGATTATGATTAAACATGTTATGTGTGTTATGCGAGTTGGAATATAAGTTTATGAATTGAACTTCCCTTCATACTTTTCCAGGCTTAGGACTGGCTGCATTTCATTTTAAAGTTATTTTTGAAAAAACTTCTTAAAGAAATTGTGCAGGCGTATTTAAAAGTTCATTTCATTTTTTTTACAATCTTTTCTATTTACAATGTTTTTTTTTAGTTTTTTTTTTTTTTTTTTTTTCTTTGTTTTTGAATCATAATATTTACACTTTAAATCGGTTTGGATCCAAATTAACATTTAAATAAGTTAGTTGTGCCACTTTGGCTGTCTTCAGACGGGTGCGACGGTCATTAATTGTAAGACCGGTTTTACTAAAAATTCGCTCACAAGGTACGGAGGTAGCGACTATGTTCCCGTATCTTCGTAGTAGAGCAGCTAGGTTGGGATAAATATGACGGTTTAAACGCCACCATTCCAATGGAGAATTAAACTTTCCGTTTTCATCAAAGACTGGTAAAATGTCGTCTTTTATGTAAGCATCAACTTCCCTTATTGCACGTGATAAAGGTGTGCCGCTGCTAGTCTGTTGCTGCTTGCCTACTAAGGATTCGAAAATTGACCACGGCGAAAATTTATCCTTGGTGACGGGTTCTGCCGCAGTAGACACCGAGGGCTGGTTAGAATAATGCCTCTTACTAATTATGGCTGCAACCATTTCTTCCACTTTTTTTCTTGTTTTGACGGCTTCTTGTGGATCCGAAAAAATATGCGTTTTATAGCGTGGGTCCAGGAATGTACAAATAGTAAATGTACCACTTCTCTCTACCCCATCAAAGCGCGTTTTTAAGCCAGAGTGAAGTGCAGAAATCACTGATTTTGTACTGTCTGAAAAACTTTCTCCAATGAGCTGATCACAAGATCCTGTTAAACACCTGGTCATCACTATAATTGTGCTGGCAGTAATATAATTTTCTCCACTCATCGCTTTAGTGGCTTCATCAAAAGGTTTTAGCACTTTGCAAAGCTCTGCAAACATTGACCACTCCTCGTTAGTAATAATAGGTAGATCTTTTTTTAAAACGGCGATTGTGGCACGGATGTAGCTTTCGAGTTCCACAAATCTCTCCAGCATGTGGAAAGTCGAATTCCATCTTGTTGGAACATCTTGAATAAGTCGCTTCGGTATTGCGTCAGGATTTTCCTGTGTTTGGGTCTTCAGTAACCTCTCTAGAGCACTGGTGCTAGTTTTAAAATGGCGAACTATGCTTTTAACCTTATCGAGGTTGTCTTGTACCATTCGTAGACTGTCTTGTACGATAAGATTTAATGTATGTCCGTAGCATCCATAATGTTTCCAGCCCAAATCCGATATGGCTTTTTTTACGTTGGCTGCATTGTCGCTAATAACAAAATTTATTTTATTTGTTACATTCCACTCATCAGCAGTCTCCAGTAGTGCATTGTAAATATTCGCACTTGTGTGTGGGCCGTCAAATGCAGCACATTTTAATAAGAGAAGTTTCAATTCTAGTTTCTCCGTTATATAATGGCCAGTTATGGCAATATAGCTGTCGTTGACTCGGGATGTCCAGAGGTCCGTAGTTAAACAAATGGTTTCTATGTTGGTCATTTCTTTTTTATTTATTTCTAATGTTTTTTCGTACAGATTTGGTAGTAATATATTAGAAACCGTTTTTCTTGACGGCAGTTCATAGCCTGGTATCCAACGTGCGAACTTTTTAAAAGCACGTTCTTCTACTAATGAAAAAGGTTGGTAACTATCTATAAATAGATCTAATAGATCGCTATCTATTTTCCTCTTAGTTTCAAGCGAAATTCTTTTTGCTGCGCCATACCTGTCAATTCGCTGTTGGATTGGACGGTGGCTTGACGTGGCAGAGGGTCCAGGCACATTTGAAGTCGTCTGCTCGGCAAGAGGAGTTCCTGCTGTATTTGGTGGTAACTGCTCCGGGCAGTCAGTATTTGAAACTAAAGTAGTACCACGAGTATTCATCTGAGCGGTTGACACTCTCTCATACGCATCGAGATGTTTACGTTTTAAATGGGATTTTAAGTTTGCCATCGAAGCTTTATAGCTATAAATATCCGAGCAAGTATTGCACTTAGCTTTTTTTTCTGTGCCCTCTATTTTTTGGAAAAACTCCCACAAAACACTTGAATTGGCGCGCGACATTGTAAATATTATACAAGTTTGCACAACACAGTCACAAATATGTAAAGTACTTTGCTAAGTATTATTGATGATATTATCCACAAAGAATCAACCTAATCTATACCTAACTATCTAAATAATATTTACACAATAGACTACTCACTAAAATGTTTATTTATGTACACTTAACGTTTAGGTACACTATTTATATTGTTTATTTACACTGTATAAGTAATTAAGTATGTCTATTCACAAAGAAAACTATTAAAAAACCGCAGAAAGTTTGACCACAATTTAACTTAAGACAATAACATGGGTACGTCAATTATCCGTTGCATTGCACTTGTCAACTGTCCTAATAAATTTAAAATTACGGGAATTTGAAACTAAAAAAAAGACGCAGCGATTACAATATAGCCGTCTCTTTCTTTCTTGCGAGTAAGAGTAAGTATCTATGAATCTATCTATCCCGGACGGAAGTACTCTTTACTTTTACTCTCTCGTGACTCGTTGTGCGTAAATGATAATAGGTACAGTACATAAATTGAGTTACGACTTGGTGTCAATGTCAAGTAGAGAAACACATTAATCTGTTTAAATATTTATTTTTAACGTTTAACTTCATTAAAATTATGATCTATCCATTTGAAAATGATTTTCAACTTAACTTTATATTAACGCCCTCTAGTGGCTCGGATGTTAGTTAATGAGATGAGAATGAGAATCATCAATAGAGATAGTTTTTAATAGCGATGGGCGATTCCGAGATGTTTTATTAACAATAGAAAGAATCGGAGTCGTTAAAATAAAACAATCGAGTCAACCATCGACTCGCCATCCGACAAAACAATCGGAAAAGTTTTCGAACGAACCATCGACTCGCCATTTGACAACAGTCTAAATGAACCATCGAAGAACAATAATTCGCGAATCAACGCGCATGCGCCATTCGTAACAACAGACCGAGTCCGACTCGAGTCCCAGTCGAAACAATCGAAAACCATCGAAACGAAATGTTCAAACAATCGAATAAAACCTCTCGCCATCGCGCATCGCTAGTTTAAGTTTTTAATCATTATAATAATCTGTTGAACGAAACGCTTACGCCTCGCGAAATATTACGTTACGGTTATGCGTGTGAGTAGGTATCAGTGTCATGTCAACTGCGTACGTAAAATAACCGGTATATTTGTGTCCACGAAACTAGTTATTCGATTATCAGCCTCGTAACTAGTTATTGAAACCGATTACGTTAAATAACCCCCATGTCTAGTTCGAGCATGTAACTGCGGTAGCATCCGATCAGACTTTGTTATTTCACTCCCAGCTCTTTGACACTTCCATATTGTTTAAGGAATTCTCCGGGGAGACATGTCGTTTGGTTCTTGTTCTGAGAGTATCTTTAATATTCGGCGATAATGGGATGTTACCTGCTCGTTTCCATAATGCGTTGTAATGAGCTGACGAATTTAACGCTTCATCAATTATTCATTCGTAACCATTATTAGGAAGACATTTTAAACTTCTTCAAGATGATATTACACTTAGCTTTTAAGTTTTAACCGTTTACTTTAAATTGTTTTCAAAACTTGCAACTGTGATGAGCACGCACGTAGCTACGCATAGATACAGAATAATGAATCCGGTTCGTATCTTCGATAATAAAGTAGTCACAATTACAACCTCGTCTCGCAGTACCTATCTTATGGCATTTTTATTGTAATATTTACATGAAGACCAATATATATTATTATATTTTGCGAGATTGGTGGCGCCACGCTGTCCCACGGCAGCTTCACATCGAGTCACGTGTGTCAAATACATTTGTATTCAGTCTCTGTCTCCCAGTGCCCTACTCATTGAATAAAAATAATACAACTTGTGTAAGTTATGAATTATTTATTTCATTTTTAATTGAGTGTTAAGAGTCATTGATGTCGTGTGTCATGTGTAATTGCTTATTCATTGCTGTGTTTGCAAGTGGCTCACTGTGAACGTCATGAATATCAAGTGTTGTAACGCCACTCATTCCCTTTTCTGTGATGGTATTATGAAATAGATAACGTTGACTTTTTACTTTTGCCTTTGTGTCTCACCACAATTTTGAAACAAATTAAACTTGTAGGTGGCATGGCGGTTACATTGGCCTCGCTGCTTCCACAAAATTTCACACTTCCTGATGAAAGTTTTAACACAATTACCCGGTCCACGACCATTTCCCCCGGCCCTCGACGACTGGACAGGAAAAAACTTGGCAAAGAACAAACTAACCAACAGTCCAATTTAGCGACATCCGTATAAAGTTTAATGTACCCAATCTGAAATGTTGCCGTATTTTCGCATTTTAACTAGGCACACGGGGAGCGCATTTTATTTTTTTTCCTCTGTTTTTATTGTCATTTGAAGCTGGTGGGTTAATTCCAAGCAGTATCAAAACACACGAGTACACATTATAAGTGCACAAATAAATCTGGACTAAAATAAATGATAGTCCTCGCAATTTACCAAAGTTGGACGCTGATGCCAATTGTCTAGAGAGAGAAGATAAATATTGATTGGTCGATTCAGGCAGGTCGTTGGCAAACGTCCGAATTAGCTCAAAGTTGCTCCTTTGATCGCAGTTCCGGTGTTTGCCGGGCGGTGTCAGTTGTCCTGACCAATTTGAAATCGTTATCGTGTCCCAATTGCAATTGGTGACGTTTCCGTTCTATTTATTTACGGAAGTGAATCTATTCACTTGTTTATTTTCATTTCAACAAGGACTGCTTAATTTGTTTATGTTTGGAGTAAAGTTAAAAGTATACAGTATCATGCCATGCATTTTTAATTCCATTAAAAATTTCCGTAAACAAGAGTTTCACTTCAACGCTGATGCTAGAGGCAGGCGACAAAATCCTCTTTTATTCCTGTCGCGTACGCCGTTCTAGATCTAATCAAAATTTAGCAAATTTGTTTACATACATCATGCGGCAGAGCGTGGTGTATCACGATATTCACCACACGTAAACAGTGCCGCGCCAGCGATGACACCTCCTTTTGATGTCCCCATACTCCCCACATACGAACCCCGAGCTAATAAAATGTCACCGGCTATGTATGAGACATGTTTGTCATATAAACGAAATTTGATTTTGGTGTGATTCCGTATTCCAAACCCAATTTTGTCTCATTTTTGTTTGTAACACATCCGAAACTATTTCCTTTATCCTTCCGGGAGTCAGGGATCGCTGGGAGCTTTCTCATGGCTGCCTTTTCTGACACCTAAACGTTGTTTGTATGGCTTATCTGCTTATTTTATTTAGTAAGGTTTGTTAAATAGTACCTAACTATATTAATTAAATAAATAATAACAATTCTTCATCCAGAGGAAACACGGATTCAGATACTCAACAATTATTGTGAACAAACATGTTTCGCTGAAGATTGGAACATTACATTACATATTTATTATATTTTGTACTTTAGCTGAATTAACTTTTGATAGACATGTGGTCCCTTAGATAGACAATCGTTCAACGACGATAACCAACTCTGCATGGATGACCATTGCTGCAAGCTTCAGAGATTATGTTAATCCATCGGTCTCGGATATTCATGAATATAGATATGACAGCTCTCACAAGCAACCAAATGCAACGTTCTGGTGCTAAGGAGACAACTGTGTTCGTGCTAAATTAAGATAGTAAGCCACCCACATGTGGCAGGGTTTGTATTATAAAAAGTTGTTTTGTTTATTTTTTATTTACCATCAGAGACAAAAAGTAATAATCATAAAAAAATATTTTGTTTCCTTTTAATTTTGTACTAGCTTCTGCCCGCCACTTCATCTGCGTGGTTCTTTTTATTTTAAATTCAAAAGACACGTGGCGCCATCTATTATCATAAGAATGTTATTGTGGTTTTCCTCGGGAACAGTACTTTTTTTCGGAATGAAAGTTTCCCTATGTCCGTTTCTGTACACCTAACATCGTATAAGTACGCAAAATTTCAATATGATCGGTTCTGTGAATTGGGCGTGAAAAGGAAACAAACTGACTTTCGCATTTATAAAGTTAGGATGTTTCCTTAACCATACAAAATGATTATGGATAGTAAAATGAAAATTCTGTCTCCAGCTTTATATTTACGAAAGTCTAGGCAAGATCGAGTTGCACAAGATGCCGCTATTGGTATAAATTAGCCTCGGTGTCGTATCGCCGCGGAACAATACCGCTGTCACGGTGGCCGCCGTATCGACTGTCCTTACCGTCCCTAGCCGTCCACTTCTCACATGAATAGGGTTGTTTAGGCACTAAGTCCTGAGTTAAATAATAGGCTTAAATTAGCCAATGTTGTAAAACTTTGTGAATACTAAGCCAACGAAACCAGTAAATGTGGTGTTTCTTGTTTTCAAATAAATAAATAAATAAATGAAAAACAAAAAATATCCTTCGACTTCTAAATAACTGAAACTAATTTAACTATTCGATATCAAAGTCATTCATTCAAAGTGTGTACCAAATTCTATTTGAGTAACATGGCAACCTTATAATCGACTTTCCCTTAAAATATTATTATAAACTTTGCTCTGTTGCAGTAGGGTCCAAATTGTGTTGTGTTATTTGGCATTGTTTACGGGACAGGCTTAGTGTTGCGGTTGGCAGGTGACACGAGGCTCTATAAATCTGTGCCGCACGGCCTACGTCGTAAACACGGCGAGAGCACAATCCCTCGATCTGAACTGCGACTGTTTCAATAACTCGCTATTATTTCAATAATTGAAAAGGTGCACTATTATTTCGCACTTGTACAATGGAGCTTGAATGTGGGAATGGCAACTGTTTCACCGGTTGTTACGGGTTCAAGATCCCCGTTTTGCTATCGACATAGAAAAGAAAACTATGAAGTGTCTACTGTAAAATATTTTCAGAAACATTATAGATAAGCTCTTAAAAAGTTCGTGGAACAAAGTTGTAGCTACGAACAAAAAACTCTGTCTTGGAAACAAGAAAAAATTACCAACTGGAACATGGCTCGCGGCCGTAAGTGGTTTCAGATATTTATCGACTTGAGTTTTTCTTGTAGAAACAAACTATCTTAACCACAAACGAGCGATTAGTGTACAACAAGTTCCGTACACGTTACACAGCAAGTATAATAACTTTCACCTATAGAGAATTTATTGGATACTGTCTCTAGTTGCTAAGTAGCTTCGCACCACGATGTACTCGGAGGCAGGTCCGTGCCTCGGGCTGTTCAGATTTACGAGGTGGCGCGCTCGTGCTGTGCCCCACCCCGCCCTCAGCATCCAGCCCCCTTCCCCCGCGCTGGCCCGCACAGAATGCGGCTCCCTCGGTCACTCATTGTAACGGCTCGCAGTTAGTTATGAACTAGAAGCAAGTGCCGGACCTCTTACCGTTTCAATTGTAGAAACCTTTGAAGATAGCTGTTAATTGTTTAAGTTTGCAATAAATTTCAAAGCTTTCGCGGCTACGCCTTCTGGATTATCTTAAAGTATATCTGAAATCTGAAAGCTAGGAAAATAAACTTTAACGCTGATCGTAAAAGAAGAGGAAGATTTTACTCAGATTTACTAGGGGTGATAATCTCCCGAATTTATTTCCCATCTTACAACTGTACTCGGAATAGGTTGAGTGAATAGCTGAATGTTGTACTTGTTGGAATTCTTGTTGCGTTTATCTGCCGTGAATCTTTACAGTGCCTTAACTGTTATACCTACGTTTATCCGTGAAGATTGCAACAAGACAAAGTGTTATGTAGTCAACACTTTTGTGCACCCGTGAGCTTATTTTGTTTGTTTCTAGGATCTGATTTACATAATAAAACTGCTTTTGATACGTACCGCGCCACAGTCACTCGCCTGCGGCGGCGAGTGCCCATAAAAAAAAGTATACGTCTTTCGTAACAATAACTTTATTTTTTAAACTAAACCATTTCAAAAATAAAATATGCGTATTTATTGGAACACCTTTCAATTTATTTATTCAAAATTTACGCACTGATAAAAAACTTCTCCTGTATACATATATAATATGTATGCTACAAACTCCATGTGCTCGAAGTGGACTTGCGCTAAAAAGTGGCAAGACTAGTCTGTCCGCTTGGACTGGTCTTTCTGTGACGTCATATGTCATAACTACCGGCGAACATGCTACATGATTACTACAGTTCAATATTTAACAAGCTACAAATTGTTTCGAGGCTGTGTAGCCTCTTGTTTTTTTTTATTAGGGATCATTAAAGAAGACTGGTTAATAGGTCAGGATCTCTTTTTATTTATTACGTTATTATCATAGTCATCAGCACTTCAACATCTACTTGCTAAACGTGGAGTGCTATTAAATAATGACAGGTCGTTAAAAAAATGTCACAGTCGTTCTCATGTACAGAAATGGGTTCGTGATCGACACGATCTGCGTAGATGAGACCATTTGTCATTTTTTCTCATTCAGTGTTTGTGGTTTTCTTCCTACTAATTCAATTAATTATTAATTAAATGCGAAAGTTTGTAAGGATTGATGTTTATTAATCTTTCACGCTTAAACCTTAAACGGCTGAATCAATCTGGATAAAATTTGGCACTGATATAGATGGTAGAGTGGAATAACACATACAATACTTTTTATCCCAGATTAATGTACGGTTCCCGTAGGATAATATATCAACATTGACGTGGGCAAAACCGCGGGCAGAAGCTTGTATTTTCATAATTTGCTTTTTTCGTCATCCAATATGTTATTTTTTAATATTTTCAGTTAGTAGGCAGTAGCAGTTAGGTAAAAATATATATATTTCCGCAGCATCATATTTAAGTAGAAAAATTTCACAATGATTGATAGCTAAGAAACGTGCCTGGAGAGTAAATTAAGCATAAACAGCTATGAAAGTATTTCCCATTCTATCCATTGGTTTTGGAACATAGAATAGGCATCTTAAACGATGTTTTCGAATTTAGCGACAAAATAAAAGAAGAACATAGAAGAAGCTATAGGTAATATCATAATTATTACCTATATTTTAGTATTTAACGACCCATAACATTATGTCTTTGGCCCAAATTGTTAAAGCTTAAGAGTTGGGGGTTTTATTAAAACTTGTTGTAGGCAGGTCCATCCAGTACTGATGTTTAATGTCTACCATGACGGTTGGAATTAGACATGTTCCCTCACAGGTCGTTAACACGCATTTAATATGAAGGTACTAAATGTACAGGGTTCCACATAATTTTTCACTCGTTTGAACCTTTCAAAATCATATAATTATTATGTTAATTTTGCTGCACATAAATCGAACGTTAAAACTTAAACGGATTCGTTTTAATGTCCCACGTCCCATCCAATAGGAATATGCTAAGTATTATGAAAAGCAGTGGGCTCCTCAACAGTGGTGAGAATTCCATACACAACTCGATTCCTACCAGTTTCCCTTTGGAAATCAGGAACAACAGCTTATCTAACGCCATTGAAAAATGACATAGTCAGGAGTATCTACTGTTTACTCTCTACTATTGCTTAATAATATATTATAGTAATTCTTCTATTTAAAAAAAACGTCATCAAACAATAATGGTTTATAACCACAGTGTTCAATGTTGTAGTTTTTTTTTGCTTTGGCGATAGAAAAGTACTAGTAGTAGTGTTATTGTTTGGCAAAACTATACCTAGTTATGCAATTGTTTCTTCGGCTTTTCTATTACGGAAATTGACACTGACAGTAAGTCACCCGTCTGCATCAAATGCGGAACAAGGAATGCCTTTCATGGTTTTCTTTCCTGACAGTTGATTGTAATGATCACTGAGAGGATCTTGTTTTATAGTTGAAATTGACACTTCGCCACTGTTCATAAATCTTGATACCATGACAATTTACTTAATTATAGTCAGCTAAAGGTCATATCCAGCTTTTAGGAGAACGCTGAAATTGTCATCCATTTTTTTATATTATTTTAAGAGCGATAATCACAAGGATTGAATAAAGATTAAAATAGTAGCGATAGGAGCGCCGTTGTAAGTTGCAATAAGTCCTTGTAGGTAGGTAATAATAACGAAACGTTCGCTAGACAAAGACAAGGACTATAGGCAATTAAGTAAATGCTAGTAATATTTCAGTTTCGAAATAATTACCTCACGAAGTAAAACGAGAAAACGAATGCATTAAAATATAATCAACGCGGTGTATGACAAGGACAAAACACAAGTATCGTGTCGATTACCGGACATCTTTTTTTATCGTCGCGAGGTATGTGAGATAATTATCCGTCACAGGGGGTAATGTAGACACTAAATTCTTAAGTTTTATTGTAAGGACTTAAAATCTTCGCATAAAATTGTCGCGAATGAAATGAGAACGTCCCATTTAATTAGGTACGACCGCGACACCATCAGATGCTGCACGAATGTCGCTTCACCCCCTCTTCACCCGTCCCCCCTCGCACTCGTTTGTTTCGAAACTACCCGCAAAGGATTTTAACGAGATTACTTTCAGCACATTTTATAGGTCATCTCGCGAGATTTATTTAACTGTGATTTGTAAGGCATTTCTCATCTGCTCAGATTAAAAGAAATTCTGTCATTAAAAGTAATGGCCGGTTTATATTTCAAGAGATTTATATCAGTTTATCAAGTGCAATATTTAGCCTGACTTTAACGGAACAATTAAAAGTTTTACTAAGCTCTACCTAAATGCTAGGAAATATTTTTTTTTAAGTTATTAATAATACCTATAGTAGTAACTATCTTTAGAGGAGCCCTGTGTCAAGCAGTGTACGTCGTTCTGCTAATATGATGATGATGATGATGATGATGAATAGTGACTATTCGACGATTGTCAAAAAGAAAAAGCCTGATAGATGATAACGATGGTTGCGTGCTCCGTTACTTGCGCCAATATGTACTAACTGATATGATCTTTAAGAATACGAAGGTGCCCAACTCTTTAGGGTACTTGTAGAGGTCAGAGCATTTTTATAGATATCGAAAGAAGAATTAATGGCGTCAAGGGATATCGTAAATGGGAGGATGCAGTAAGTCACCCGTCTGCATCAAATGCGGTACAAGGAATGCCTTTCATGGTTTTCTTCCCTGACATTTGATTGTAATGATCACTGAGAGGATCTTGTTTTATAATAGAAGTTAACAGGGTGTGTAAAGAAACTAAACTTTAGTTTCAACTAATGTGTGTTTTCCCTATGCTTAGAGTAAATAAGCGTTCCACTAGGTAGCGTACTAGGCTCGTTATTGTTGCATACAATTGTCAGATATGCCTGAAATTCATGCAGATAATTTTTTGGTAATATAAAGTAGGTTTAGCTTTGTAGTAAACCAGTCGTGTAATATTTTCCACCCCTTATCTCCATAGCTCGCTTCGCTTAAAGAAACACGTCGTTTTCATCACGACAAGTGCAGGCCCATTAAGCAATGAACGTTCGGCGTTCATTTAAGGCACTGTTTTAAGAAAATGTAAGGTACTTGGGGGGGGGGGGGGGGGGAAGCAGGGGAAGGCAGAGTGCATAGCTCCGCCCACTGCGGGGCGCCCCGCCACTGCTGCCGCCCGAGTTGATGACAACACGCACGGCCCTATACTGGTGCCATCCATTATTTTGAGGAAAAAAAAAGATTGCGCTTTTAAACTATTTTAAAATTTTATTATATGAAACTCCGGTCTTAAAAAATTGAACCTAATTTCTTTTATTGCATTTTATTTATAAAATGGGCGGGATTTCATTGCCAAGGTTTTCCGGAACGCTGATGCCGAAAACTTGGTTAAAACCAAAATTCAACATGATTTCAGGTTTGTTGTATGTGTTGTTATGTGTGTGTGTTTTACGGTGTTCTACGTTCGGATAGCGCCTTAAGTCTACAATTAAAGTGTGATAGCTGCAATACTTAGTAGAAATAATAATACCATATCCAAAAACACATTTACATGCGTGCGCCGTTAAGCGTACGTTACGACCGCGCGCACTTCCCTCGATGTTGTTATTGCTCGCCCCTCGGGAGCCACTACACGCTAAGAGCGCGAAACCGAACATCAAAGACCGTATAAAACGCACTTCATTCCATAAAGTTCCATAACAGAGGCGTTGGCAGTGAAGCGACCAACGCAACGAGAACCCTTGACACCCTTTCATATTCCTCGACCTACCTACTTGATGTTCCGTGTAATACAGGATAGGGAGTTCAAATGAAGGTGGTAGTTCATATGACCGCCGCAGCCGCACGCGGTATCGACGCGCTTCCCATCTTAATGGAGAGCGGCTCACGAACTACCCGCAGCTATTGTAAACAAGCAGCGTTCTCTATTCAAACTATCGTTACGCCTTCTATTCGCCGTTTCGTGCCGTATTGACGATCCGGAAAAAGGTTTTACCGTTTGCCTGCTCCTTGGCGAGGAAACTTTTATCGGTAGGCACAGATTTTCATACGGCTTGAAAGCCTTAAGGTTTTATGACTTCATCCGGTTTCTTTTTGCTCCCATCCTTTGCCAGAATTCCAAGGATACGAAGGATATTTAATTCACTAATTGAATTGTGTTTCCTCTTATTTTAAGAAGAGTATATTTTCCATATCCAATATGAACAAAGATAATTTAACATTAAACAATGTAAATTGAAAACGGCTAAGTGTAAATGTTTGCCACAATGAATTGTGACAGAGTAAAAGCTTTGTTTGTTGCGAAAATTAAATTCTAGTAAAGTCAGTATCCGGTATCCGGTAGAAACGCTTAAAAGGGTGGATGGCATTTTGATAAAACTATATTTATTCAATTTCAGTGTATTGTGCTACATTTGAGTTTCTAAAAGCATACACAATCATTTTTATTTTGAAATGTTACGAAAAGAGCGAAGCTGTGTCTAACAGAACTTACCCCTTTCTGTGACAATAATGAGACAAGCAACGAGAAACAAAGAGACACACCGTACTCTTTGCTTTTTAGACTACAGAGAATGCATTACTGAAATGACATTGTGATCTTACTCCTAAGAAAATTCAAATATAGTGTTCTCCTCTTCGTTGGCGTAATTTTATTTAAATTAAGGCGTGAAGCAGGACCTGGATATTCTTTTTGAAAGTTGCCGTCTGGAGTCTTCAGATTTATATGCGGTAACGCTGCGCTCACGAAGTGGCTATCGACGCGTGGATCCACGTGCGACCGAGGCGTGCCCTCGCGGTAAGAATTCGCGCATTTTTACGGCATAATAAAAATCGTAAATAATGCCAAGTGAGGCAGACGAAGTCGGGTCACGATATGCCTCGGGCCCCGGCCCGTCATCGCGACTTGTGAATTTACGAGTCCCCCGCGAGTATCGCCCTCATCCCACCATGCGAACGCTCATTTGAAATTAGCGTTCATTTGTTTAAAACTTTCAAAAATAAACATCGCCGTTGCGTCAATAGTGCTCACAGGCATCTCGACGGCCGTATCATTATACGAAAAGGTCAACAGTTAAAGCTCCAATTTTACAAGGCGGCAATTTTCGTCGAAATCAGGCACACGTCCGAGCAATTTGAGAGAGGGTCCTGAATATTATTATCACCGTCTCGCGGCCTCGTTGCCTCTTTGAGAGGTGCGGAAGCGGCGAGGAAAAATCACCTCTGAATTACTGTTACAAGACACGACGACGCGACCGCCCGCCACTCTGATAGTCGTGAGTTAAGATGCCTTTCACACGGAAGGCAATAGATACTGAACTTGTACACACTGACAATGTTGCTATTATTTTGATTAGTTAATGTAATAAACTAGCATAAAGAAGGTCTATTTACGAATATAAATTGACATTATGGTCACCTTATTGATACGACAAAACCTCTTTAACGCCTTTAAAGGAGGACGGTGAAAGTACATCTGTGTATCAACCTACACAGTTAAAACCGCGAATCTAACCATCTCCAAAAAGTATTTATTGTATAACATCTGTATAACTATCTATTAACTAATAAACAGACAGATGACAAGTCCAAAACATAAAATCATTTCAAATGTGGAAAAGGAAAATTCAGAAGTGAAATAAACTATGAAAAGCACTACAACCCTTGTAAGAGAGCACGAGGGCTTTATGTAGTTTTAAGTATGTAGGTATATAAAATAGGAAACCTAAATCTACAATAATTGTAACAATAATTGATTCTCATGTAAATATAGATGCTTTTGCGTTATATAATCAAAATGATGTATGTTTTGATTATCTTTTAGTCCTAGGTTATTTTTAGCATTAATCTAACTTAGGATACATCTAGAATTAAGGTAAATAAATGATTCTAGCTTATAAGTAAATTTAATGACAAAAATGTGCATATTTGATTGGTGGAACATTTGTTGATGATGTCGCGCCCTACCCACTACTTCCACCACCGTAGAGACATATGGGAGAAATACTGTGACGTAATTGGTGCAAACACCTTTTGTTATTTTATTTGTCATGGCACTACTTGCACCCACGTAGGAAAGTGATAAATATAGCCGCCTCACGGCAAAATGTGTCAGTCGTAAGTCAGTCGTACTGTAGCAATCATCGGAAGCTTGTGAACAACAATATAAGTGGTTGAAGACTCTGCTCGTCTTTTATTTAATTCTTCGGAACCCTCGACCCGTGCGCCTGAATATTCTACAATTTTGGTCCTTCGAGCCGGATCCTGCGTCTGAAGAATTACATCTCAAGCCTGAAGAGTTTGAAGTTTCAAGCCTGAGAAGTCTGAAGCATTCAAGATGAGTGAACGAAGCTCAGTCGCCACGAGGAGCAAGCTGCGCAAATTGGAGGCAGCGTTGAACAAGCGACGAGAGATGGAAGCCGATTCAGGAGTGCCGTCTGAAATGGCACCGGGATCACCTTCGATAGCGCCTACAGTGTCGTCGGCATTACCCGCACCCGTGATTCCATTGGCGGGCCCCGGACGCGTGATTGACCATCGCGACGCGGCTGCAGTGCCTCGGGAATCGGAGATACTACGGGTGGTACGGACGCCGAGATCAAGAACCAGCCACGTCTCATCGAAGAGCGGCCAGAAGAGTGCCGATTACCTCCGCCGGAGGGCCGAGTACAAGGCTGAAAGGGAATTAGTGCGCCTGAGGGAAAATCTCGTCAAGAAGAAGTTGGAGGCGGAACTGGCCGAGATAGATGCCGTCGCCGAAGAAGACTCGTCCGATGAAGAAACTACAACACGCCGTGTGGAAGATTGGATCACACACTCAGTGCCGAGTGAAACACAAGTGATCGCAGAAGCTCACGACGCGCAAGAAACAGTGCCAGTGCCAGTGCCCGCAGTAGTAACGACTGCGTACGGAGTGCCTGCAACCGAGAGTGCCGCGACCTCCCGCGGAGTGACAGTGACCGCGCCGCAAACAGCGTACGAACCGCAAACAGTGACCGCGCCGCAAACAGTGACCGCGCAACCGCATACAGTATATACGACCTCGATATCTGCGCTCCCTCAGTGTGCGCCCGCGACCGTACAGTTCCGCGAATATACGCCGATAGTAACGGCTAGTGTTCCGCGAGTGCCACCACGTGAAGTGCCTGAATGGGATCAATCGTTCGCCGAAGAAACGGAGAGAAGCAAGCCGCGAGACAGGAAAATAGATCAGCTGGCAGAAGCTATTTCAAACCTAGCTCGTCCGCGGCCAGTACCCAGGCAAGCCTATGAGTTGCCATACTTCAACGGTGACCCGGCAGAGTGGCTATCGTACAAGAACATGTACTGGGACACAACAGCTATGTACAACTTTAAGCCGCACGAGAACTTAGCGCGCTTGAAAACGTCACTGCAGGGAGAGGCAAAAATAGCGGTAGAAGACTTATTGCGGACATCAACTAACCCATCGGAGATTATGAAGGCACTGGATGAAGAGTTCGGACATCCTAATTTAATATTGGAGTGTGCGTTGAAGAAAGTGCGTGCGTTACCGAAAGTAACAGAAAGTGGTCGTGAGTTGAGAAAGTTCTCATCTACAGTGAGGAATTGTGTGTCGCTGTTGAGGAATGTGCACGCGAATGGATACCTGAACAACCCACAACTGGTGAGTGAATTACTGAGTAAATTAACGCCTGTGCAGAGGGCTCAATATGGCGACTTCGCAATGGGTATGGCGGCGTCTCAGGGCATCGATGTGAGAGTGTCACCCAGCCTAGAGATATTATCTGAATTCCTGAGCCATTTAGCCCGAGCTACGTCATTTTATGTGCAGATGGACATGGGCGCTGCCGGTCAAACGGCTAATGTTAAAAGTTTGAGAAGCGCACATAGTAAGCCAGGCATTCACTTTAAAAATGTTCAGAGATTACATGTACAAAGCGACAGCGAACAAGATAATAAGAACAATGTGCAGTGTGCTATGTGCAAGGGAGATCATAAATTACCGAAGTGTGAAAAGTTTGCGAAACTAACTTCTGATGAGAGATGGCAATTTGTAAAAGATCAGAGGATGTGTTTTAATTGTATAATAAAACAACATGCGAAGAAGTTCTGCCGAGCAAGCAAATGCTCGAAATGCCACTATGCACATCACGACTTACTGCACGTAGATAGAGAGCATAAAACTGAAAGCGTCACTAATGTGAAAGAATATAACGGCAAAGCGTTGTTGAAGATAATTCCCGTCTCCGTGTCAGTGAACGGAAACGAACGAGATTGCTACGCTCTACTGGACGACGGAGCTACAGTATCGCTTATCGACGACTCGATAGCTGGAAAGGCAACGGGTGATAGAATACCTTTAGTGCTAAAAAGTGCGCGCGGTAATGAGGTGTCTGATAAATCCTCAAGGAAAATATATGTGACAGTGCGCGGGCCAAATAAAGTGAATCACAAAATAAGTGTGCGTACGTTCAAGAGGCTGGATTTGCCCGCCCAAACGGTGCCGGCTGCGTTGATAAAGGAGCTCGCCCACCTGCGTGACTTGGGCCTGGAGGAAATGTGCGGAGTCAAGCCGATGCTGTTGCTGGGACAGGACAACTGGGAGTTGCTGGTCGGCGAGGAGATTCGCCGAGGAAAGTCCGGTAAGCCAGTTGCATCTTTGACCAAGCTAGGCTGGGTTCTGCATGGGCCCATAGGTAAAGGGTTTAGGGTAGGCTACGAAGCCGTGAACTGTTTAGCGGAACCTCTGTCTGAACTGCATGATATGGTGAAAAACCAATTCGAATTAGAAGCAATAGGTATAACCGAAATCCCTAGGTCTCATAAAGACATCGACAGAGCTTTAAAAATATTAGATGAAACCAGTAGCTTCACTATTAACGGCGAATGGGAAGTAGGATTGTTGTGGAGGCGTGACGATCCACAGCTACCCGATAACTATGCTTATGCGCGACAGAGACTGTCGGGAATAGAACGTAGGTTGCATAAGAATCCTACGTACGCGGAAGCATATGAAAATCAAATTGAACGATTAATTAGCGAGGGTTATGCGAGTAAAGCGGACGGCCGCTTCGAAGATCCGGTGTGGTACCTACCTCACTTTGGGGTACAGAATCCTAATAAGCCGGGGAAATTGAGACTAGTCTTCGACGCCGCCGCCACTTTTCAAGGTACCGCTCTTAACGATTGCTTGCTCGCGGGGCCAGACCTATTAAATTCTCTTTTAGGAATTCTAATTAGATTCCGATTGGGACCGGTAGCATTCACCGGAGATATAGCGGACATGTTCCTACGTATAAAAATCAGAGAACGTGACCGAGGGGCACAGCTTTTCTTGTGGAATAAAAATAATAGTGGAGAACCTGACACGTTTGTCATGAATTCAATGATTTTCGGTGCTGTGTCTTCCCCTACATCCGCAATCTATATTTTGAATAAAAATGCGGCCAGATTTAATAGTCAGTATCCCGAAGCAGTGTCGGCTATACATAACAGTCATTACATGGACGACTATTTAGATAGTGCATGGTCCGTCGCGCAGGCTAGCAAACGCATAGAGGAGGTGGCTCACATCCACGCCGAAGGCGGGTTTAATATACGGGGGTGGGTCACCAATTCGCCACAACTCAGGGAGATTCTCGAAATAGAGATGCCCGACAGAGTCTCGTTAGAAAAAGACGAGGGCGCCACAGAGCGCACCTTAGGTATGATTTGGTCACCGGGGACCGATGAATTGGCTTTTGACCTATCATTTAAAAAGTTACCGAAGACAATTATAGAGGGTGACGTTGTTCCTACGAAGCGAGAGTTTCTTCGCTTCATAATGTCGGTGTTCGACCCGCTGGGTTTCCTGTATCCATGCGTCATTCAGTCGCGCATATTAATGCAGCAGATATGGCGTACAGGAATCCAGTGGGACGAGAGGCTGCATGAAGCGGAGGCAACTTTATGGTTCGCGTGGTTACGGAACCTTATAATCTTAAACAATATAACCATCCCGCGATGGTACGGTATAAAGTTATCAGAGGTAGAACTTCACGTCTTCGGGGACGCTAGTGAATCCGCCTACGCGGCAGTCGCCTACTTGGTGGGAAAAGATGCACTCGGCGTTAGGCGCGTTAGCTTCGTGATGGGGAAAGCTAGAGTGGCACCTAAAAAGGTGATTTCAATCCCACGCCTTGAGTTACAGGCGGCAGTGTTGGCCTGCAGGGTAGCCGACACCGTGGAGAAAGAGTTAGGAGTTGAAATCACCCGAAAGGTCTTATGGACAGATAGTAGGACAGTACTCAAATGGATCCACTCGGAAGCAACCGACTTCCAACGTTTTGTATCTCATAGGTTAGCAGAGATAGATAAAAGGTCAAAGATGAAAGACTGGCGCTGGGTTCCCTCGGCGATGAACCCAGCCGATAAAGGCACCCGGTTGGAGTGGCCCGTCAACAGTAATATGTGGCTTTCGGGTCCCTCATTTCTTTCCAGCCCACAGGAGCAATGGCCGGTGGACTCTGGAGTTGACGCAGTGTCAGAGGCAGACCTAGAGCGGGTACACAACGTGAACGTCACTACTAAGGCCGAACCCGCGCTGCCCTATGAAAGGTATAGTACGTGGACACGCATCTTATACGTAGTAGCACGTATAAAGGTCTTCACGGACCGCTGTCGCAAACGACGCGACTCGACAACCGTAACGGTCGACGATCTACGAGAGGCGGAGCTACGTTTACTGAAGATAGCACAAACTGAGAGCTTCGAGGAAGAATCAAAAGCTCTACAAGAAGCCCGCCCGCTACCACGGAACAGTAAGATTAAAAAACTAGACCCAATGTTATTTGAAGATGGTTTGATACGGGTACGCGGCAGGTTGGGCGCCTGCAGTGAACTTACTTTCGGAGCGCGTCACCCCATTATTTTAGACGGAAAGCACGCCTTGACTCGGCTTATCATTAAAAGATACCACACAACAGCGCTTCACGCCAACCAGGAAACCGTGGTGAACTCTTTAAGAGAAAAGTTCTGGATAACGAACTTACGGTCAACAGTGAAAGCAATCGCAAGAGAATGTCAAACGTGCAGGATTAAGAAAGCCCAGCCGTCGACGCCTAAGATGGGCGACCTACCCATCGCGAGATTGGAGATTAATCGCCGGGCATTCGTCCACTGTGGAGTGGATTATTTTGGCCCTATGGAGGTGAGCATCGGTCGGCGCCGGGAGAAGAGATGGGGCGTTCTATTTACTTGCCTCACCACACGCGCCGTACACCTGGAACTAGCGGCGTCGCTGAGTGCAGACTCAGCCATATTGGCGTTGCGACGCCTGATCGCACGTCGAGGATGTCCCGCGGACATATACTCCGACCGCGGGACCAACTTCGTTGGAGCACACGCCGAGCTACGCCAGGCCCTGCGCGACCTAGACGTGGGTCGCATTAGAAGCGAGGCGACAGGTCGGGGAATCGCCTGGCACTTTAACTCGCCAGCCGCCCCGCACATGGGCGGGAGCTGGGAGCGACTGGTGCGCTCCGTGAAGAACGCACTGCGCTCTACTTTAAAAGAGCGCGCGCCTCGGGAGGAAGTGCTACTCACTCTCCTCGCAGAAGCCGAGCTGGTAATTAACAGCCGGCCACTAGCCTACGTGAGCACCGATGCTGAACAACCCGTCGTGTTGACACCGAACCATCTCCTGCTTGGCACTGCCGCGGGAGATGCTCCGTGTACGCGTCAGCATGCCGCCGTCATCGACTCGCGGCGCATGTGGCACCGAGTGAACGCGCTGGCCGACCTCTTTTGGAGGCGATGGCTGCGCGAGTACCTGCCTACGCTCCAGCAACGACAAAAGTGGAACAGTGTAGTGCCGAACGTAAAAGTGGATGATGTAGTAATAGTGGTCGATGACAACAAACCACGTAGTGAATGGACCAAAGGCATTATAGCCAAAGTGCATCCAGGTGCGGATAGTATTGTTAGAATTGTAGATATCAAAACTACAAAGGGTACGCTGCGTCGGCCCGTAGTAAAAGTTGTCGTGCTCCCTACTGACGGAAGCGCAATCGGTTGAACCCTCTTGCGGGGGGTGGGATTGTAAGAGAGCACGAGGGCTTTATGTAGTTTTAAGTATGTAGGTATATAAAATAGGAAACCTAAATCTACAATAATTGTAACAATAATTGATTCTCATGTAAATATAGATGCTTTTGCGTTATATAATCAAAATGATGTATGTTTTGATTATCTTTTAGTCCTAGGTTATTTTTAGCATTAATCTAACTTAGGATACATCTAGAATTAAGGTAAATAAATGATTCTAGCTTATAAGTAAATTTAATGACAAAAATGTGCATATTTGATTGGTGGAACATTTGTTGATGATGTCGCGCCCTACCCACTACTTCCACCACCGTAGAGACATATGGGAGAAATACTGTGACGTAATTGGTGCAAACACCTTTTGTTATTTTATTTGTCATGGCACTACTTGCACCCACGTAGGAAAGTGATAAATATAGCCGCCTCACGGCAAAATGTGTCAGTCGTAAGTCAGTCGTACTGTAGCAATCATCGGAAGCTTGTGAACAACAATATAAGTGGTTGAAGACTCTGCTCGTCTTTTATTTAATTCTTCGGAACCCTCGACCCGTGCGCCTGAATATTCTACAACCCTTGTGTTGTGGTCTGAAAATAGTGAAGAATCCCCAAACATAAAGCGGATCAAATATTTCACATTCGATGAGGTTGAAACACACTCAACATAAATCTCTCAAAAAGTTCAAAGGTAAAACCTCGAACGTCTGTTGTAATAAGTACAGTTTCAGCAGAGCCGTGGTTTAATTTAAAGGCAATAGAGCGAGCCAACTTAATTTTCAGGCTCACCGCAGTTTCCTTTGTATGTAACCTCGACGGATTAACGAACTTCTGGTTCAGTTAAACTGAAGGGGCCATATACGAGATGAACACATTAATAATATTCATGTTTGGTTATCACTATGAGCCTCAGATAAAAGGGTAACTGTGCATGAAATAGGTGGTTTGGAGAACGTTTTATTTTATGTATCTAATAATGAAAGATGATGGAATATTTAATTCATTCTGTACTACCCAACTCTACGTGGCGTGCAAATATGCAGTTGATTTATTTTACGTGACATAATAAATATTGACTGTATCAATATTCTATATCTCTGGCTGACTTAAAATTATGCAAGAGGTTAGTCTCTCGCCTACGTTCGAAACAGTAATGCATTATTCTCTCTCTTCAGATTTCTGTAAAACATTTTCAGACATGGTAATGCTACATCTTTTACAGTTATGTTACAAAACTGGTAGGAAAAACAATCTTATTTTCAATTGTTCTTACAGTTTCTGTTGTTTTCAGTTTCATGTTGTCGATTAAGATTTAAACAACTGCGTTGGTATCTAAAGCATCTGAGTTAAGTATGGAATATTCTGGTGTATTGTTCGTGTTATCTAAATACGTATATTATGAAGATATCAGTAGATGAAGCCACCGGTCGACGGCGGCGTCCCAACGTCTCTGTGCCACGGTATTGTACGGAAACGGTCCTGACCCCTTTAAGCCTGATTAATGGGGGAGGCCTCAATCGTCGATCCCTGTGTGTTTTTCCCTAAACGACAATCCTGGTTTTTGAATTTTTGAAAACACGATAGGCCACTTAGCGCTCCGTGTCGCGCCCGATCGTAACTTAGCACCGTTCGATACGGCTGCCATATTGGCTCGTTCTTTTTCGGTGCAATTTACTGCGCGGCGCCGCCGGGGGCCTACCGACATCGTCCGACTGAAAAGATGCGCACTGATTTATTTACCGTCGATTGCATTCGGGAGCGTGCCCACTGTGTCCGATATTTATGTTACGCACCGCATGCCCGCGCGAATTGCCAACAATGCGAAAATACATTTAAAGTAACGCCTACAATACCGCGGATGTCTCGTATTTTTTTCAAAGTCCCATTTTAATCCGACAGTCCGTATTCTTTGCGCTCGGTGTGTCAGATTTATTTTTGGCATTTACTTACTCCTCTGCGCTGTCTGGTTAGTTTATTTAAATGATTACCACAAGGAAGTTGAAGAAGGTTAATGCGGTTCAACACCCCTCGGGTACCAGTGACCGCCCATACCCATTAACATATCTTAATTTGTCACCTTGCGGCTGACCATAACTTGCCGTTAAGTACCTCCTCCTAATAAATAGCGGTTGAATGATCTCCTGTTATAATTTAAATTAATTTAAAAGAAACTGCTGATAACCCTCACATTCGATTGAATTTAATGTCTTGCCGGCCGGTGTATTCTTCGGTCGCTGCATTACGGTGTATGCTTAAATTATTTAAAGTAATTGAGTAGATAAGGGGCATATCTCGTAACGATAATGTTCAATAAATCGTATTTTCGAACGTTTGAGTCATTTGTAACGTTAATTTAAAAATCTTGTCCTGGCAATGTAACCAAAATTTAGGTACCTAATATTTAAAACCTTGGAATGGTCCAGTCTTCCTTACGATTTAGGAGTGGTCGAATTCAAAATAACTTATGTTGCATGTTTTCGATATAAAATCTTCTGTGGATAATTGAAAACTTCTGTAAGTAAGATTTATTTTTACTGGCTCTCTTGAATGAAACTAAAATTAGATTAGCGTTGTCGTTTGACTCGACAGAAAACTAACAATTGGGTTGTGCTGTTGCTGATTTTATCGCCGATCTTGCGTCTTGTTTCAATTTGTTCGGACCTTTGTGTCCAGGCTTGTGTAGCGTCACACGGACACAAGTGAATAGACTGAAAGCGCTTCAAGCAGTTTGTTTTACAGTTTAAACATTGTTTTCTTTTCGATCAGCAGGTAGAGACAAACATCTGCTTTGGGCCGCGCTCTCCCAGGCCGCTCAAGTTATTTGCCTTTGTGATAGTAAACTGAAGAGGAAAAGCTGTGTAAAACTTGTGAAGAACCTTTAGATTTTCCAAGAGATTCAATTGTTCCTTTCCCTTTATTCCTTACTTACTCATTTTAAAATTATTTTGTAGCAGTTTAAGAGAACCTACGTTTAGTTATAAACAGAATGTATCTAAATTCAGTTGCTACCAGCTAATGGAAACTAAACTAAATCTAATCATGTGCATTATTTCCAGTGTGGCAGTACGTATAAAAAGTCACATGGGTTAAATAGTAATTGCCGACAGAAGTCCTTCCTGGCGCGTTCCCTTCCATGTATTTCGCCGGCTCCCGTATAGTCTCAGTTCCAATTACTCTTTGGAATCGGTGTCCACTGTAATTGGACTGGGCTGGCAACCGGACTTGTTGGCATTTTAATTGTGCTATTGTGACGCCGGACACCGTCCGCCGCCCGCTTCGACAGTCTGCGCTAGACAAACCACTTTTTGTATCACATTCGCACATCTGGATTTGCTAATACGTCAATAAATGTTAGTCGGCGAATAATCCACGCGATTATTATTTAACCGACGAACAAAAAGAGGTTATTGGTGTAGTAAGTGATAAAATCAAAATAACAGTAAAACTGAAACAACGGTTTTTATTCCCACGATTAGATCAAAATAAGGACCAAAAACAAAACACGTGAGAAAACGTCTTCGTCGCTAAAGCGTCAAATATTTCTTCAAAGGCTGCGAGTTGCGTTGTTTTAGGAAATCGAGACATTAATGGAATGACTGACACGTATTGTCGATCGCTGTTCGCAGAATCTTGGTGTGTTTTAAAATGTAAAGAATGAAGGATTAACGCGGCGCCCATTAGGGCGGTGGATTGTAGAGTATGTGTTTTATTTGGCGCTTTAAAAGAGTTGGTTCTATTTGAAGACGTGGATTACATTTTTATCATCTGTGATATATTTAAACCAAAATCTCTCTTGGGTCCGTGGCTGTATCAATACACCTACCTTATTAATATTCATTTCGATGTACACGCTTTTCTCAAATTCACATTTTGTGCAAAACGTAACTACATACAAATCAAAAAACTTAATTTGTATTACAACACCCGCTTGTTTGTTATTAGTTCAGGTATGAATTGAAATTCAAATACCATTTTCTTTGGGGCCGTTTCATGTTATTCATTCTGTGTTAGTCTTATTATTCGCCACAGAAACCATTGTCGGCGACGCTGCCACTTCGGAATATTTTATACAAATTTTAGAAACAAGAACAAGGGCCGAGTGACAGGTACACTTATTCGTGTTGCTTATTTTTGCTTAGTGAAGTTTTATCGGATACCAATCGTGGAGGCGCGGCATGTTGTAGAGATGAATAAAATATACATTTCTGCGTTGAGCGCGCTTGCTCGCGCCCAAATGGGAAGTTTGGATGCCGGTTTAATGGAGTTCTGAAGTTTGGCATTCGTTTCTATTATGGCCACGGAATTGTTTGTTGTCGTTGATTTAAATTTCACGCTCCAGTTAGTGAGTATCAAATCTTATTTGTCAATTATCTGCATATTGAATGAGGATCGTGCTCGTCTTTATGCGCCATCGCTTTTGTTTTTACTGAGTTGTTATTACTATAATTGGCTTTGTTGCTTTGAACTTGTCTTGGTCTTCTCTATACCTAAGTAGTCTTTATTTTACCAATAGGACATAAATCGTTTTAAATCACACGGGTCTCCACCGAATAATACGGTTAAAATAGCAATGGGCTTCGAGCATCTTTGTCTTCGTTCTATTTTATTTTGTTGAAGTTTTCGCGTCCCAAAGTCACTTTTAAATTTGAATTCTTTCCTCGTCTTCTACGAAAAGGTATCGAATGCTTCGCCTTTGTATCACTTTTTGTGCTATCTCATACTGTGTTGCGATTCGGACATTATTTATGATCCGCGGGCTTTCTCACAAATAAACAATAATGTAGATACTAAAACAATATAATGATACTGTTTTCGTGTGGCAGAGTAGTGCATATTATAGAAACTGCATTAAAAAAAAAAGTAATGGATGTGTAAGCAAATATGAATAAGTCGACTTTTATAAAAATAAATATGCATTTACTTGGCATGCCTCTTCAGACGGTTATTTTGTTAACTGAACTTACCAACCTTACCTAATTACATAAATAAACATCTTGAATTTAGAAACATTCCCTTACCTACTTTGACGTCACTTTTCATTACAATATTGTAAAAATAAAACTGGCTTGTTTTGAATGAAGTCTATTCTTAACATATCAGTCACAGTGAAAGTGACATGATATTTCGTAAGCGTTACTCCGAAATAAAGATCTTACAACTGAAATGTAGGTACTGAAGTCTATTCTTTAGCTTTGTATAAATGTTTATCATGATTTATTATTTAAATGATGAATTTTCCATTGTTTAAGATTTCAGCTTGCATGAAAGATAATGGAAAGTGACGTAGAGTAGGTACCTAAGTATAAAAAATAACATACAACATTCTTCTATTTATTTTGGTCCTCGTATAAATAAAAAAAAAGAAATTACGTATTATATGTATAATATTAACCAGATTTTGCTCTAAAGCTCTACCGTATTATAAACACTCCGTTTAATCAACTTGTAACGAAATAATCTCTTGACACCGATTTGTACTATTTATGGGCATATTAAGATCTGCAGATTTCTAAATAATAGAGGTAGAAGACATAAATCAGTGTATGCTTCCGGTGTTAGTCAGTGTCCGGCTGACGAGGCCCATTTATCAGGGAGGCTTGGCTCCGATACAGGTATCCAGCGAACACGAAGCGCTGAATCATTCACTTTCTGGTTTTAATACTAATCTGTCGACATGAATCATAGAATTACATTATTCGCAATTTAAACATCTTCTGCTAACTGTCCTGATCAACATCTACTCGATACCGGATCTGAAATTTCACTCACGTACGTACCTAATTTAATTTATCGAATATGCTTTCGTGTTTATTGATCCGTGAAATAGCTTTTCGACGCAAAAAAAAAGTATCGTACGAAAAGTTTCTAAATTGCACCGTCGGGAGGTAATAGATACCGTTACCGTTATTGTTTATGCTACGGTGCAAATTTTCGAGCAATAACAAACAAAAAATGAATACAGTCGCACTTATGCCCTGATAGTTTTAGAAAGTGAACGCTGTATTAACTCCGAAGATTACTCTCACGGCAACTTTTTGTGGCTAGCTAATTTAAGTACGCAGCGAAATTACCCAGCATTATTACGTACATGATCAAATTATAGCACGCGATGTATTTCGTATACATGTTGTGCTGCAATTGTAGTGACACTAATCGTCTCATTCTCTAATATACGTAACTCATGTGACCATTCGTTTTCTATTCATGTAATTTTGTAGGTACGATCAGCAACGAAAGTTGATTTGTACTGTCACTTTTATATTCTGTCGCCTTCCAAATACAGATAAAATAATTCGATAGGACGGTACACTGACATTCAGTATTTCATGTAGGTAATGTCAAAAAAAAATAATATCATGTATTTTAAATCTGCTTTTTTAATAGACTTTTGTTGCTGATCGTACCTACTAGAAATCAGTGACATGAGGTACTGTGAGGTTATTATAATTTTGTAGGCTTTTCCAGCGTCCAATTCAGGCTATGTAATTTGACTAAGGTACCTTACCGCATTTATTAGTTTAGTAACTAATTATATTTTTGACGTATGTAGGAAGTTATTCTATCTTAGTAAAGTACCTGCTCGATGTAACCTTTCTGTAACCCTTACGAACCGCAGTGAGCAGATAGAGGTGTAATCAAATTGACAGTTCCGCCTCGATATTTATCGGATACGTACGTAACTAAAAAGGCCAAGAACCCCAAGCCGCCAAAGCGAATAACTACAGTATTCCATAAAAGTACATCGGTTTGTATCGTTCAATTAATTTAATCAAGCGTATTGATTAAATGTCAGGTACCCAATTAAATTATCGACAGCAGATCGAGGATGCAACGCGAGCGCATTCTCAAGTCGCAGCAAGTGTGCCCGCGGGCGATACAATTCGCGCTTTGCTTTCGTATCTCGTTCCAATTCGATTGCTGTGCCAACATTTGATGCTGCTATATATGGTGGTAAATATTGCCGCAGATTACAACGCCCAACTACACTTTGTTGGTACTCGTTATAACAACTTGTAATTCCGATCGAACTTACCCTTAAATAGAAAACAGTGGTGTTTTCCAGTAGTTTCGTATAAATGAAATTCAATAAGGAATTGGTGCAATTTAATGATACTAGTGGGAATATTTCCAAGAATCCTCTCTTTATAATTATTTTCTTGAACTGTTCACACATGGAACGCCGTTTGCAGACGGCAGCCATCTCCAATTTCGATTAGACCAGATTCCAACTCCATCGTTCTTTTGTGAAGTTAATAAGCATATAAATAGACATTGCCTTTTATATGTTCCCTGTTATTATCTTTATTATACCTGGCATTTTCAATAGCACCATATACAGAACATCAATGAGGCATTCCACCTTTTTACAACTGTTTCTTATTGACTGCAAAAGTCAACAGTGTTTCGTTCTTAATGAAAGCTATAATTTTCATGTCTTTATAAGACTGGAACTTATTTTCAATTGTTAAAAAATTATGGGTTAGCGTACGTAATGTAGTTATCTGGGTAGGAAATAAGGGCACTGAGACTTGCGGCAGGATGGAGCACTCACGCTCAATCATAGTATTTGTTTACGTTTGACAGTAAAATTGTGCGTCTGGTATGCGTTGACCACACCTATGTCCTGACCCTATTCCCCTGTATCATTACTTAGGTTTGTATGAACTATTGAACACTTCTTCGATGTGGCATGAAGTAACATTGATTTTAATTTTAATTTTGTATTGGTTTATAAATAAGTAGTAGTTGTATTTTTGTATTTTTTTTCTATGGGCCCTTGTTGCCTGAACTTAATAAATAAAATAAAATAAATTGATACCGAAATCGCAATTTAAACAAAAAATGCCAAAAGCTGTGATTTACCGGAAAAACCCCACTTTTCTTACATATCTGTAAACAGTAAAAGATACGGTATAAAATACTTGAAATGATTTATATTCGATACCTCTATAGGAATCGAATTGGATGAATCATGTGAAGGTTTTATATAATCACGTCATTGAACGAGAAGCAATTTAGTAATTTAACAAGCCGTGGATCAAGCTATTGATCAACTTTATTTATAATCCCATAAACGTAGCCATAATAAAATATTTACCACTTTTTACGTACCTACCATCTACCGATACCAGTAAGTCAGTATCTAATCGGAATAACATTTTAATAATGGATTCAAATAGTAGGAAATCAATCAAAAATAGTAGTCAATAATGAACAAACGTAACATTTTTTTTTAAGTAACAAATTATTAGAACATATCTTTTGAGACTCTGAAATTTAGATTTGGTAAAGAGGTGTTTTGTTTTTTAATTAAAGTATGTATGTCTTTATTTCTTAAAGGCCTTTTAATAATTTTGTTGTTTCTATCCTACTACTATTATAAAGGCGAAAGTTTGTATGTATGGATGTATGGATGTATGGATGTATGGATGTTTGTTACTCTTTCACGCTTAAACGGCTTAATGGATCTGGATGAAATTTGGCACAAAGATAGATTATAGTCTGGAATAACACATAGGCTACTTTTTATCCCGGGAAAATGTACGGTACCCGTAGGATAACACATCAACTGTGACGCGGACGAAGTCGCGGGCAGAAGCTAGTAATAAAATAAAAGTAAGCTTCTCAGTCTGTAACAAGTCTGTTATGTTATCGATTTTCACTAATTAATTGGATAATAAATGGATAATAAATTGAAATATATTTTGTCACAGGAAACTTTAACATGGATGCTAAAGAAAATTATGGGATTGTTACTTATTTTTTTATAAATGAGCGTCTCAATTATTGAGTTCCAATCAAATTTGAATTAATGAATCAAAATCAATCAAGGAAAATAATCCCAGTTAGGTACTGATAATGTCTAAGTTGAGTAGGTCCCCAGTCAAATTTTATACTAAATTAAATAAACGTACATTTGCAATAAAAAAATATGACACAATTAACTAAGTAAATTTTGCAACTGAGAGATCGCCTTTGCCTCTATAAAATCATCTGCAAAAGTTACAAGCTTTCAATTTCAAACACTCGAGGCGAAATATTTTTAAACCGTTGCGTCCGCTTCGAGCCCGCAGATTGCTTTTGAGCGAACCTTCATCCCGAATGCTTTCGTAAAGCATCTCGTTACCTCAATTTAACTGTCTTGACACATACAAATTTTATTTGCCTTTTTGTGTTGTAGCTTTTGTGAGCAAATTTTATTTTCGCGAAATTAGTCGGCGGGGGCTTATTGTGAGCGAAATCCAATTACGTCTGAGCGCTCTAAGGATTTGTGTTCAGCAACGGACTCTTTTCAATGTGTGTCAAGTAAAGTTTGCCACAGATTCATTTATTCCTCATTTTAGAGAATTTACTTTCCTATTTATATTTTACTTTATTACTGGAAATACCTGCTATAGTACTTATAGCAGCATGTTAAACAAATAAAAGGCAAACAAAATGAAAGAGCACTTAATACGCACATAATGGTGATGTGATTAGCACATCGCAAATTAGTCATGTTATCTCAGATGCGCAAGCGACGGATCGAGCATACAATTACTGGATTCAACGTCACTTGTCTTGGAACCGGCTCCACTCGCCGAGATAAAGTGGTAGTAGATGTGCCATTACGTATTAAGATTGTTTTGTAAAGGGAATAATTCAAATGACGTCGTTTATATTTTCTGCTACTGACTTCACCATCCGCAATGACAGCCTTTGATATTGGTAACCAATATAATTATTATAGTGGTGTTGTAAAACGATTATTTTTATATGAATTCCAGTTGAAGCTTAACTCCTATATAATTACTTATTTAAAAGTTTGTTCATAGCAAATTAACACTTTCGTCTGATTAAACACGTAGCCACTTTTAATCTTCTTTTGTTTTTTCGTTTTATTGTATGTAATTACAAAGTGTTTAATATCGGACGCGTTTTCTTAATAAAATATTAATTATATCCACGCTTACTAGCTCGTCGCTAGTATGTGCTAGCTCTATAAAAGGCGGCTTGTAAAGGACTTGTTTTTCACAGCACCAGGCGTGAAGGTTCTTATTCTGTTCTTGTCAATCAATTGCAACCCGTCGTTAGGGTATAGAACTTCGTTATCTCGCCCCGTTTTGAATTTGCAATAAGTTTTTATTTTTATTTCAGCTAGGGCTTGTCGAGAAGTGATCTGATTTAGACATGGTTTTTGTGCAGACAACTGTATTGTTTAGTAGATTTAATCTAATAAAACTAAAATAGTAATATGTGAATAAAATTACGGAATTAATCTATGGTGCATCATACGGTCAAGACTACTACAATACTGTGTAATAAGACTAGCTAAGCTAACATTTGAAAATCATCATCATTAACAGCACACAACACTGCTGAACACTAATTATATCCACCATTAATTCATACAAATACATATATAACACACAACATTACAATCATGTCATGAACCCTATATTCCCCGTCCGTAGGGGTAGGCAGAGGTGTAGGTACGTACCGATACACACCCATAGGTTCGCCCGTATGTTTAGGTCCCTTAAAATAGGGCGAGCCAATTGTCATTCACCGGGCGCAAATCGAACTCCGAGCTGCTACTGAAAATTTCATAGAAAATCCCAATAACACTTTGCTCGGCTTGGGAATCTACCTAAGCTCTCTAGCGTAGCAGTCGTGCTTAGGACCACTAGGCCAACGAGGCAGTCACCATAATTCATTATAATATAAATATTCTTCATAATATGTAATTTACGAGACGAACAAGTAAATAAACTTTAAAAATATTTCCGCTGAAAGACCGATTATACGTTGGGTAATAATTATATTCATAATTGTAAATATATATGTGTGAGCAGAAAGCAAGGTATGAAGCGCACCGTAGCAGTTCGTAGAGCAATTTTCACGTCACTGTGCACTTTGTCATTATGCATCAGGATCGTGACGCCCCGAGACAACTCGCAATTATTATGTATGTAAAAGAAATTCTTTCTGGCGTCGAACAGCGAAAGACATGCAGTTGTGACATTGTATTTGTATTCTAACTATTTTGATTTATTAAGTTACATTTTCGCGTTAAAGGAAAAAAAGGCAACCGAAACGAATTTGAATAGATTCAAAAACTAATTTAACTACGAAATTTATTTGCAATTATTTAGATTTACCGACTTAATTTTATTTATTAGCTCGATTTTATTAGGGTGTTCCCCAAAAATGTTAAATATTTTATCGACACTACTCCTAAGACGTCGCAATTCCCGAAGTTCACATTATTATAACGAGGTAGCGGCACTAGCGGCTCGGCGGCGAGTGCAAAGCAAACTGTGCCCACGGCCGCTCGAATAACCGATACTTTGGCGTAATAGCCACGATCGAGGCATGCGATAACAAGCCGCCGATAGCTGAACCCGTATTTTATTTATATATCAGCTCGCCTCTTTTTCAATAACGCCTTTTCCCTCTCGCAGCGGAAATTTTGCTCTTTTATGGCATGGGGGCTATGCTCGTTATTTACTTAGGTAATTATCCGGCTATAATACTGAATATTCAAGGGACAAATTGCCAATCTAAGTGACAGTTCCCACCGGTAGGCTGCATAGCGGCTTTACCTGGCAAGCGCCTTGCAATAAACACATTATGGTCATTTTTTAGTGCAACTTGTGTGTATTTATTTTAAATAATTGTTACTTATGTTATACGAGCTTGATTTTATTTTCACACATTTATACTGTAATTGGCGGGAATTTATGCGTATTCTTTGGTCTTCGGACTGTGAAAGCTCTAAAAAACATACAACTTTTGTAGTTTCGGCGAAGGCGCAAATAAAAGTTTTGATAGATAGTCCTTCACCTGAGTATGGCTGCAAGACTTCTAGTTTCTAAAATAAATTACCATGTAAAGGCATATAAAAACACTAGAGAGGTATTTATACATTTTTGGAAGAGCTGGACGATGAGCACATGTAATTTGATGGCGTTTTGTAGAGACGTCTGGCGATGCGATGCGGCGCGGCGGTGTGGCGACGGCGACGCCGGGGGCGCGAGTTCATTAAGGAGCCAGTCGCGATGCCATTGTTAACGTTTTTAATTCACGTGTCCAGTGCACGCGCCGCCTTCTCCCCTGCCCGGAGACTGCTGGGAAATCTCGCTGGAAAATTAACGCCACAATTTTTATACCTTTTTTCTCGTTTGCGAGGCGCTTCCATTTTATTTATTTCACGCTTCGATCGCACCGCGGCGTTTAGTTAGCGCTTTTATTTTTATTTTGTTAGAAACTTTTGTAATTTCTCCTTCCTCTCGTTGAATTAACGCAAATTTCGTGTGTTTGGAATTATTTGTAATACATTTTCAATCAATGACTGTGTTTAAATATTTCAATTTATTAGTGTTCGCTATAAAAGGATCGACTAATCCCCAATCTTCACCACTAGGTCAACGAACGACTAAAAAACTCAACTTACATCCGTTTTGTTTAGATAGTGGTGAACACGGCAAAAAGTTAATTGTTTTGATTGCCAATACACAAACACGTCCGGCCGTCTGTCTGCTGCAAGTTATCGCCTTAGAAAAGCGTCCGATCTTAATTAGTTTTCACGTCTTTGAAGGCGCCTAGTATGATACAATCTCTCCCTTGCTACAATTTGTTTTCCTTTGGCACTCTGTTCATGACACAAAAACATATACCTTTTTGTTTCACTGAGTTTTATTTGGATGTTTCCCGGTGATGTATGGTGATTGGCTCCCTTGTCCCAGCGCTCGTGTATCTTATTTATCATCGTGATAATTCCCCCGGCGTTGGCTCGAGAAACAATATTTGAATGGCCGACGCGTTTTCGTGCTTGACATTTTGAATGTTTATTGATTAGATTTGTTTTAAAACAAATTAAAACAGTGCGCCGCCGGCGAATTTAATTAAAACTGTCAGTACATCGACCCATAGTGCGAGGCGCGATATCTATGCATTATCTGTTTTTTGTCGTACTCCACACAATGCATTGAAAAATATTCTATTGTTAAAACATTGAGATAACACGTCCTTACCTTGTAAGTTTAACAGAGTTACGATGAGTCGCCGTTTCGTCGGTGAGTTCGTTCAGTTATGACTGTCAGTCGGCATACCGTCAGTTTTTTGCTGCAACCGAGATCCTTTCGTCCAATTTAATGTTTACTGCTTGTCAAATATTATTTAGCCCGCTACGCCTTCTCCGAACGATACTTGTAATTTTTATTTTATTTACATATCGCTTGTCGAAATTCATTTTTTACGACTGCAATTTACCAATGGCCGGCTCGTTGTAGCAATTATAGAATAATGTCTGCCCTGGCGTCCGTCGGTTAATCATTTCTTATTTCAGTCATTCGAAATATTCAAAATAATTATGGTGGTTACTGAGAACGTTTCTTTACATTTTTTTTAAGTGAAATTGCTATGTTTTTTTTTTGTTTAAATTTTCCGGATTCCACCCATCGCCGATGAGCACAGGTGTAAACGAGAGAAAGCACTGAGACCTCTAGAATTTCTCAACACGAGATAAAATTAAGCTCTAAACGAATTGTAAATTCTATTCTCCATTTCTTTCTAATCTTTCTAAATTCTAATTAAATTATAATCTCAGAATGAAACACTAACTTCACAGCGTTCGCTGAATAATTAAGAAGGCATATTTTTAAATGTCTAACTGTCTCACAATGTCGATCGCGACATTGTGTCAAAAGTCCTTGGGCCATCGATAAACAGAGGCAGCAGCCGCGGCAAATTGAAACCCGACCGAGTGTGAAATGACCCCGGTCAGACTTCCTGCCGGTATACTGTAATACTTCTCTTCTTTGGACTTTGACCGCCTATGTATGACAATAGGCATTGTCATACATAGGCGGTCATATTCATAGGCGTGGAGTATGATAAATCATTAGAAGCAGCAGTGTCGTAAATTCCGGGTTATGCGTATGCTAGCTTACTTTTGTGATTTAGGTTGGTTTGTACCTTTTGAGGCGCATAAGTAGACCATTTTCATTTCTTAATTTAGGTTCTTAGGCCCACTGACACCACATATCACTAAACATATTTAGCGCTCAATGTACTTAAATTATCAATAAATGTATTTTAATTATGCAATGATGTTCTAAATACGTTTAAGCACTAAATGTATTTAGTGATTTTGGCTAAAATGGGTCTTAATCCCAGTAAACGAGTATTAAGGATACACATTCTGAATATTACAGATATACACGTATGTATCTAATGATTGTCACTTCGAAACTGAGCAATATAATATGAGTCAAAACTATTCTAAACCAGATTTTTGATCAGATTACCCACTAATGGAACTTCCTTACTACTGGAATACTGCCTGAAAATCCTACATACAAGGCACATGAATCATAGCACCACACAATCAAGGCGAACGATTCGGAGTATTTCCGAGCCACTTCGAATAAATGAAAGCTCTAATCACACCATCCAAATTGAATGAACTGTGAAATCACTGTGAACTTTTCCGAATGTCGTAATGAGAGTAGCAATTTGTTTTTCCTTACAAATGGGAGCTGTTTTCACCTGACTGGCGCAACAGATGAAGTTTGGCCGAAGTTACAAGCGTAAAACTTGTGCTACAATTTAAGTTACAAAGTGGTGGACGGCTTTCTTGCTTCTGATATAAAAAAATGGAGAAATGATGTCACCTAACTTCTAGTTACGTGAAATCAATACTACAATTGATTGAAAATACATTTTATTTTAGTTATTCTCTTTTCTGGTAATGTCCATTTAGTGGCCGCCTCTTTACATTTGCACCACACAACAGATCCTTATTCAGAAGCGGGCCTTACCAGTAGGGTACTTCAACTCAACGATCATTGTCGCCGCGCCGAGTTGCAGCCCCACGCGGCATTGGGCCCCACCGCTTAATTATCTCAACGACTGACGCTTACTGTCACGTTCACCCTACAGACATTCACTTGCCTCTTCATTGTCGACATCAAACGCTCATTTTACAACGCTTGTCAACCATAAAGGGTTACTGTCCTAATTGTTTCCATAAAAAAATATTGCCGTCATTTAGATAAAGATGTAGGCCATTCGATATAATAGTACCTCGTCTTAATTTCGGGTCGTTTGATGGATCACATTTTCCATTAGCGCTGGGAATGTCTTAATTTCCCCGTAGTTGTTGGCTAAGTGGTAGGCAGGTTTATTCTATCAATCAACGGCGAGCGGCGGCCGGCGACAAGGCGAGTTATCACTACAAAGTGGCATCGATTGATCGCGTCACGACCGCCACCTCTTATCGCACTAATTACTGTATATTAGGGAACTATTTTGTGGGAACCATAATAAAAATGTCAATTGGAAGACTATATTGCAGGCCATTTAACTCTACTTTGTTGAAGCGCCGATATTACGAAATTATCTGTTTGATTTGATGTAGAATGATTCAAAAGAATTTGTCTTACGACTCCAGCAACGGTCTCCGTAAAGATGGCAATAAAAAGAAAGTTAATCAGACGACAGCTTTTTAAAATGAACCCGTATGTAGTTAAAAATGTAATTAAACTGAGTTAAAGCGACTTCAATCGACTACGTCCGTAATGTTACTTTGTTTGCATCTTGTCGTAAAACGTTATTTCTCTTGAATGAACCCAAAGCGTCCATGTCTACCTTAATCACTCATATTTATGTATTTTTTATGATATACTATAATGAAAGTATCCTTTCCATTTTTTTTATTTGACCTCTGTATAAACGTTATAAGAAGCACTTCGCATTAAAAGTGTAATAAAGTATCTGAAATGGCAGGCAAAGTTTATTATTCGAAGAATATTATAATACGTTAATTTTATCCTTGCCGGTTTTGGTTATTCTGCAAGTATGAGACATATTGCACTTAAAGTCAAGTCTTCAATGAATATTATTTTATTTTAAGTATCTACTTACTTATGCCGGTCGATTAATCGCTTAAACATTTTACTTTGATTTCGGCATTTCTAATTTAAACCGAAGAAGATTGAATACTGAGGCGTAAAATTGTAGGGCAAGACAGGATGATTTTCGCGTCATCCAGACATAAAGGGCGTAATTGTTGCGCATCGGCTGGAACTAATACGGGAGAAATGGAACGAGATAGGAGCTAAGAAGGATCGTAGAAAATAATTTATCCGCGACGGTAGAACAAAGGGCGGGCCACAATGGAACAAAGAAGCGCCGGAACGGCCCGGTTTGTTTTCTGACGGAAGCCTAATATAGGGAATCGATTGGTCGTAGAACCAACCAAGGGTGCGCTCGTTTCCGTTACACAATCAAAAAAGTATGAAGAAAAGTGAGATCTGTATGAAATTGGGTCTTAATTGTTTTTTTTTGAGGTTCTACATTCAAAAGTCACGTTTTTGTATATTGTTCGGATGCTTGTTATGTCAATGGCATGCATCGTCCCTTTACCAAGCAATGTAAAAGGTTACCTCAAAGTCCTGCTTATCTAATGAAAGCTGACGATTAAGTTCAATCCCTGGTGGAACACGTCATTGTTTTTCAAGTTAGTAGCTGAAAGTACCTGTACTTTTAATGTTTCAGGAGTATCGAAGTCTAATACTTGAAGTTTCTTTATGTTCCAGATTCCAATTCATGACATGAGTTATCAAAAAGTCGTCCATGTCTTCTCATTTACGTGTGAATTTGCGCTTATCGAGCCCTTTTTCAGTTGGTAACATGGTTTACTGTTTTCGAAAGTTTTTTTTTTATATTTGAAATTCTGCTGCCACCGAACCTATCGATCATTGTTTCTAAACTTTTCAACACCGAGTCACTGACATACGAAACTAGCACCCAAAACTAAACTTAACTTTTTATCATGATATATTACTTTCGTCACAATTGACTGCTAAAGTTAAAAGAACTCTAGTGCTTGGCACTTGACATTGACGGGACTGCTATTTTTGCTGACCAGTCTAATAGGTACTTTCTGGCTGAACTTGATATTTTTTAATGGACATTTTTGAAGAAGTGTGGAAAATTTCAGCAGTACATACGTACTAACCTACCTATCGTATGTAAAACGAACCGACAATTTAGCAAGCTTCTAGAACACATTTCAAAAACAGCACTCGTAGCTGATTATCCTTAGTGAGATAAAGTTTCCCCTTTAAAGTGTCGAGGTCTCCGTCGACGGTGTTAGACGTCAATTTTCAGTAAATCGTTGGATATGTGACAGCGAAAAGCGACGTGCGCGCCACTATGCCCCTTCCAACTAGTGGTGGTTACCGCGCCCCTTCAATTTTTACATTCAGACGCTGATTTTACGTTTTCGAATTTCAAACTTAGAAACGTGATGCGAGTGCAAAGTTTGTATCGTGCGGACACTTCGTCTGATATTAAAATTGTATGGAAGAAGAGTTTTTGCTCAGACTCGTACGTGTGGAAAACTTTAAATGGGTGCAGTTCTAACTTTTATACTACTTTCATGAAAGTCTGCTTGTTTTCTTTATTATTTTATATGTGTTGTTTTTGCATACACTTAATGAACACAAAACAATACACCAACAACAAAAATAATTGTAGTATATTCACCCTCTATCATTTGAGCCCAGTCGTAAGACAAATAACCATTTCAGCAGTTAATAAGTAGGTATATAATTTTACAGCACGGGATTATTGTTTAGTAATCAGAACTTTATTTAAGCTTAATTGAACTGAATTGGTTATTAATTGCGTCGTAAAAGATCCAGGTAGTTAATTTACAATTTTTTATGTTTTATTTCTGAGAAAATTATACACACACTAACCCGTTTCAGTTAATAGGGCATTTGTTTTTAAATTAATTGAGTTTAAACGTCCAGCCGATTGCCCAACGCTGGTGAACAGGATTAAAATAAATACTTTTAAGGAAAATCATTTTACAGCCATGTCTTTGTGTATTAAAGTTTCTTGTACAGTGTTGTCTTGAATTTGATTTGTTTCTGGTTAAGCCAAGTTGTTTCTCCTCGATACCCTAGGGAACCATCGGGTTTCGCGATAAAGTCAGGCGGACGGCGCGTGACGCCGCGGCCGAATTATGTCCCGCGATAAAACTCCTCGTGCCTCCAGTTACGGGCAAGTTTCAACTGGGCCACGATGCCCGTACTATTTTCTATTCATTATTATCGGATTACAGGCGTACCGATACGCCCGGCCGTCGTGGCGTGCACGAACTCCCGATACGCGAGCAAACCATTCGGACTAGCACAGACCTCTATCTATCAAGATTATCCTCCAAGACATACACTCTCAGGATACTAAAATCTTTTTAGATTCAGGAGGTTGCATGACTAAAAATTATCTGTCTGATGTTTCACTGTCGCGAGATGTAGAAATATATTTCACATTTCTACGTTATGTATTTCTTTTGGAAGTAATAAAGTTATTGATTATTTTACTGTATAATATTGTTTTCAGTCCAGCTTTTCTCAATGTTTTGGTTTATTTATCTTTAGTTTATTCTGAGGCTGCTAAACGTTTACTGAAAATCTCCGGATTATAATAACATTAACCCTGATTTGAGTAGCTTCTTTCAGTCAAAGATATCATGCAGCCACTCCGTACTTTTCTCTCTTCCCCAGATCACCATAGAAAGATTTCCCATTTGTGACCTTTATTTTACTCCAAAGATTTTAATTATAAAAGTTACAGTAGGTACCATAAGGCACTGTGGACACTGTATCTTGCCAATCTGGTTGTCGTAAATAACGCATCGGGGCGCACGATGTCGTCCGAACGTCTCCTTTCTGTTCATAAATCTTGTTAATGAGCGACGCTGATCGTATACTGGATTAGATCGCGGATTAAGACGATAGTGGTTCCTGTTTTCCGAAGTTCGCGCGGGAAATAGAAATGTTCCCCTTGTTTTTCGGAAGAATTAGGTAACTACACTAATGTATTTTACCGCGTTGGCAGCTTATTAGCTTCGGTTCTTAGTGATAATTTTGTTGTTAACACTTTACCTTTACCTTTCACGTGAACAAATTATATTATCGAGAATTGGTAGTGTGGTTTAATAATGTAGGTGCCGCTCCATGTTAGTTTAATAAATCTCATTTGTACTGGAAAATAGCTCTCTAAAGTGAGTCAAATTGAATTGAACTCGATTATTCCGCGGAATTCGCGCCCGCGGCTAGGTTTGTTAAAAATGTATCGTTTTGTAAAATAACGAGCACATCTGTTCTCGTTCAAGCACACGTTATACGGGAAAATGTACGGTTTAATGTTAAATCATTGTAGTGCTTTTATTGAATCGCTATAATTCAATTAATGCAGTCGTAAAAGTGTGAGTTATGAAATGCATTTTCATAATTTTCCCGAGAGTACGAGAATTATTTAGTGGCTGTTAATGCGTTATAATTTATTTTTAACGACTTCAACAGAAAATAATTAGGTCACATTTGTTATTTTGCATTAAACTTTTAATTACAGAAAGCTTTTAATTTTTTATCAGTATATACTTGATATTATAAAGCTAAAGAGTTCGTTTGCTTGAACGCGCCAATAACCGAGACGATTGATCCGATTCAGAAAATTCTTTCGCTTATTGGAAGCTACCTTATTCCAGAGTTTTTATAAGCTATATATTATTTTAAAAAAAACACGCGGGCAAAAGCTATTAGTTTTATAAAACCTAAGTAAGTTACCTACCTAAACTTGAGAATATCTACATTCATAGTCTAACTAAAACATTAACAATTCGATCCTCAATTTATATTAGGTGTACCAGATCCTACCCACGACAGTTCGACTAAGCTTTCGGGTGGGTGGATGTATAAATCTAACTAACATGCGGTGAATATCAGGGACAAAGACGATGTCAGCCGAACTGAAGGAGCTTAATACAAGGGAATAGGTAGGCCAGGTAATCCAGCTTAGGGGGAGGGATTACACGTAAAAGCCTAATGCTCTGTACACCGCGAACACCACAGTTATTTGATCCTTTCGCGTCTTAGTAGAGGTTCGGTTGCAAATTATTGTTCACGCCACAATAGGCGACGTTGTACAACGCAAGAATGCGTACCTACTCGGCTCTCGTGCCTTAAAAGACGAAGTGCCATTATTAATGGGCGAGCCGATAAGAACATCGGCATGCGGCAACGTTAACTACCAAACGAAGATATTTTGTTTCTCAATGTGGGAATCACTATCTATTTACCATCTTAGATGGGTTCCGTGTGTTAAATTAGAAAATTATCAACAACGTTTCATTTAGGGTTTCTCACCTTTTGCTGCTTACTGTGGGCAAATAAATAGACATTAAATAGGTATGTGGTTTATAGGTGGGATCTTACGTTAACTATAAACTGGTTGATCAGCGGATAGGTGATCAAGTACGGAATTTATTATTGCCATTAGAAATATTTTGCTGCCCATCAATACCTTGGCGTTAACCTCTTGGTCCGGTTTAACTGCATTCATAAAAGAAAAGGAAAGTTTAATATTAAATCTTACATTAAATAAATTGCTGCTAAGTCAACAAGGTCAACAAACAAAGTCCTTTCAATAACCATAGACAGATTAAAACATTAAGCTCCTAAAACGGAGTACATTTTATTTTCATACATTCCTCTCGTAACAGCGATACCTATGTAAAATCTGTTCGTGTTAATTTAAAAAACAGCAGATTATGCAAATCCTAACATGTACAAAGCTTATTGTCTGAATGCTAGCCGTGCGTGTAAAACATACTCGTGCAAAATGTTTAGGGCTTGTGTTATCCATGAATAACAACGCTCTTTAATTTAATATCCTAATTTTCGGGCATTATAATGTTTGTTTAGTTATTTGTTTCTCAATGTTTGGCTCCATTATTTAAAAATAAAAATATCGACGCCGTACTTACATGGCAAAATATGTCATCATAGTCATCTGCTTACCCTTTTCCCGACTATATTGGAGTCGGCTTATGACAAAACATGTAGCTACATACTATAATTTTTTTTAGACTTTTTCTTCATTTTTGACTTTTAATCATGTTTATCATAATTAATATAACTTAAACTTTATTTTCCAATCGTACCTTCTTATTACAATAGTCAATCCTCCATAAACAATATTTCATCCAACCAACATTATCACACCACGACGTTAATGTCAATTGTCATCTCCGCAAAAGCTCTTAGAATGATGACACTCTAAATATCAATGATACTACAGGTTGCATAACTTCCAATCGGCTAAGTGAAATAACGTGCCATGCGGTACCAGTGTTTAATTTGACGCCGATGTCTTCGGCACCTTAGATGTGGCTGGACAGGGACACGGCGGCTAACACGCCATTGTTTGCAAATAGCAACAACAAACGTGCACTTATCCCGTTGCTACCATCGACAGAGATGGCATATACCAAAACAGGCACGAGAGAAAAAGCAAGGGAATGAAAGGAAACTTATTTGGCTTCACGAAAACACCATATCTGTGTAGATAGCGTAGATAGATGACAAATTTTATAATCCAATTTAATAATACTTCGGAATTAAACGGAAACTGGTGTTGTGTCACTTTTTCCCGTGTTGCCACGCTTATTGGGACGACGGAAAAAGTGGACTTTAGCTGAATATAAAGAGGCTGGATGCGAGAGGCTGGCGCGTGAGATGTTATAGTTTTTGCTATGAAACTCGCCGCTAGCGGTGCGAGCGAGACGTGTCCGTGTTTTGTGCTCGTTTGTGAGAAAGACATGCCGCCTGATATTGCTAAATGAATATAATAAGCTACGAAGGTTTTGCAAGAAATAGTTTCAAAATATCAAAATACAAAACACGTTTCTACACTTCTGTAGTAGGTTTGACTTAGTTCGCAACTAGATCAGGCACATAGCGTTCTCAACATTCAGACTCCTGAGTGCATCTCTGATCGATCCTGTAAGTTGTACAACAGCGCTAAACATTTTCCATTTGAAAATAAAACATGGTTTTATTCTAAAGCTGTCAGTATATCGTGCGGGATAAACGCACAGATCTCTACCGTCTATTGTCCCAGGAAATCAGCGCCGACAATCTTCCCGGGATCGGGATCTTATCCCGGTGTCCCGGATCGGATCCCGTCGCGCTGCCGTCCCCGGATGTTCCGCTACGTCTGCCAGGATTATCAACACGTACCACTACTCTATACACGTTTACCCTTCTTTGTTATTAAGCTGCGTCTGCAAACAAACGGCACTTTATAGTTTTTTTTTGTTTCCTCGTTGAAACTATACGGTCTTAGTAAGAAATGAAGAAGTTTGCGAACAAATAAGAGATTCCTCGGTTATCCTTTGTAAATTGTGCAACTTTTAATTTTGTTTCGTGGATTGGTACGAGAGTCTGTTAGATAAAAGACAATAGTCCTTTGTTGGCGTTTCAGTATAAGTTTCTCTATTTTATAGTAAACACTACTGAGATTTATTATTTACAAATATGCTACGATTTTTGGAACAGGTGAAAATTGTAGAGTTTAATATACAACTCGCAAATTTTTCTTTTCAAAGTTAATAAAGTACAGCAATATTTTTTAATTAAAGCTGTTTTAAAATTGCCCCCCTTCACGGTAATCTTCTTTAACACTCTCTCTACTTCAGCTTTTGCTGCTCTGTTGATTTTATTTTCAATAAATCGGCTTATTAGAACACGATAAGTACTAAAAGCCTATTAACTTAGGTTTCATAGCAATTTATCTTTAATTAAAAATAATTAATAAACTAAGTGCGTACTTCGAAGAGATATTGTTTATTTATTACTCAGTTCTGATAATTTGTCTTGAAGTAAACTTTTAGTTACGACGTATACGCACTGCAAAATAATATTTTCTAAATTGGTAAGAGTTGGCAGATTTTAACTACCGTCGTCTTCTAAACGCCTTTATGTTTTTATTTTTTATTTTTATGGTGGCTTTACTACTCTCTGCGACCACGTTGAAATCCAACTATGTTTTTTTTTATTTTGACATAACATTTAGGTGTATGGCGTATGTCCAGCGTTGGACGTCCTACGGCTGATATGATGAAGATGAACATTTAGGTGTTAGCAAAAAGAGGCATAATCCTTTACTTGAATTTCATCATCATCGTCATTTAAAGAACATAATCTCAGACTCATAATCATTGAAATTATCATTCCATCAAAAATTGGGTAACGCCCGATCTGTAGCGCTCCCGACTTGCAACGCTACATATACTACCTATAGCGGTGTATCACATGGACCAAGTACAGTCAGTGTGTTAAGTCTAATTTTTAAGGAGTGTAAATATATGTTTGAAATGAAATAAGTAATTTAAGATTTTTGTAGTGTTTGCAGTACTTAAGTCATTAATATGGTAGTTTTAAAAAGTAGAAAATAAAGTAAATTCAACACACTAGAACTATTTTACTCTGACTGTACTTTAAGGCGTGTTCAGGTACGTAATATCTATAAACATAACCTATGTATATGTAGCGTTGCGAGTCGGGAGCGTTACGAGTCGGGAGTTACCCCAAAAATTTTACAATAAAATTAGCCAATAAAAACAATACAGACTATGTTTATTAATAAAAATAATAATAATGGAGCATTTAGAGATTTATGAAAAAAAAACTATTTGTAAATGAGATCAATATATTAATTTATTTTGTCTCTAAAATAAATGATGCAGAAAGTAAAAGTATAATCAATAGTTACTTTGAATGAACAACTAAAGCAACGGTGGATGACAAATTATCAGTACAAACAAATTGTTTAGCTTCGCTTTGTAAACGATTAGATTTAACACAACTCTCCTCACCTTCCTGTAGATGTTTCATATTATTGACGAAAGTTTTAACTTATTGAGCTCACACTCAACTCAATTAATTAAAGGCACTACACGTAATTTCAACCGTGTAGAAATAGAGTTCGCATGATATAAGCAGGAAGTTACCGCAGATTAGTAACGAGCTATTTCTTCGTCAAACACTTATAGTTATAACGTTGCTTTAATCAGTTTCAGTTATAATAGTTATTTCCCTCGTTATAGCTTTATAGTTTAATTGCTGAATTGCGTTCTCATTGCTGTATTCACGTGGTTTGCCTAGGGAAATAAGGACTTATAATTGCTACATAATACCCGTTAGGTTGGTTCATAATTAATTCATAACCCTACAGATTTCTAATTCTCTTTTAATAAGTAATAAATCGTTCATGTTTTGTGTACGAGTTTGAAATGGGGATAGTTTGCATGGGGTCAATTCTGCGGAGTGTAGGTAGGCGTGTGTATGTAAGTAGTCCCTAACATGCGGGTCAAATGGTAATGCGTCCTAAATAAACGATGAAACTTTAATATGGGTATCAGAGATTTTGATTTATCATGCTAACTGTTTCATGTTCAGTATTTCGGAATACTGTAATAATCACTCAGCTTAACAGTCCGTTGGTTGAATACAGTAAGCGTGTTTTGGGTATTACATTCAAGTATTTATTAGTCGTCGTTTTAGTGAGGTAGCAACCCAATATTAATACCAAGAGACTCCTTGTCTTTCTTTTTTCTTATTTATTACAACCAATCAGAACGTATTGAACCGACATAGCCCTTAAGATTTTTATTACTAATAAAATAGCCTGAGGAACGCGTACATCTATGTAGTAGTAGAGCCATTAATTCCACAGTTATCTACCCTATTTTAATTAACCGCACTTATTTACCTTTATTGTATCACGGACTGACTTCTGTCATTCGATCGCCATCATCCAATTACTTAACTCATAAACTTAAACACCTTTAAAAAGTTAATGGCTGTACATGGAAACTACTGTAAGCCTGTGAACCTAATGAGCTTAAATGCGTAAAATAACAGACATGTCTACCCGTTGTCCCGAATGTTATCCTTAATTGATTTGACATGTCCGCGGCCCAGTGGGCCACGCTTCGAGCCAACAAAAACAAGGCTTTCGTTCACTCTCGTATACTCTCGATGGTATTCCGTATGATTGCTACTGATCCATTGTTTGTTCTGCTAAGTACCGTGGCCGTTGATACGGTTTGTACGTGCTTTTACTGCGGTACCTTTGTCACTTAGTGGAGCGGGCTCGAGTGGTGCGCTTGTTTTTGTAGCCACGTTTAGTACATAGATGAGCAACGGATGTCGGGTATTCAATATTGTTTAATGGAAGAGAATTATTCAATTAATCTTTTGAGGTAATCGAATTTACTTTTAACTATTTCAAAACTGATGAAAAATCGATGATTTCATTCACCTATGTGATTTTGTTAAATGGTTACAAGTCATTCTTTCGACGTAAATGAAATGGAAACAAATAGGGTAGTCTTTTGAATCGTACTTATATGTCATTTGGGTTTTAAATAGATACAGTTTCTACATGCTAAGCTGAAATAGGTATGTCCATGTATGCCGAGTTGCTTTACCAGTCTATTTGCTGAACTCCTTTATCTGTCAACTTAATTTTTATTTTATTCAAATATCTTGGCAGGTGTTTGCAATAATGGAGTCGTCTCATTATTTCCAAAGCCTGTTTGATCAAACCGAGATACTCTACTTGAGAAATGCAGTATACCCATAACTGATAAACTGCAATTAAATACCTGATACGCTATAATACTCCTTTATATCATTTTGACCTCGCAAACTTTATCTTTATCCACTATTCTGGCACGGTCAGCAACGAAAGTGTATTAACAATGTTACTTTTACGTATCATTTAAATAATCAAGGAATAAAACAATTCACTGCTGTTTAATATTATGCAATACCTAAGAGTTAATTTTATCTTAATTTTAGACCCATTTCGTATTTCCCTTGATATTGTAAGAAATAATAAGGAATTAAAAATCTGAAATGTTAATCTACTTTTGTTGCTGACTGGACGTCTTCACTCACACGCATAAATTCTCTTTATGCAAAAGTCTGATAAAAAATGCGAACGGACACTAACCACTCACAATGAGCTAGATGAAGTGGCATTTACATTGGTAATTTTAATTAACCGAATGATAAGTTAAGCGATAGAGCTTATTATTCGCTATCTTATGAACTACTTATACTTAACGCGGGCTATAAATAAATCATCTTGACTGGGTAATCGCGTCTGGACTTCAGAACTTGTTGGATGGTCGTCGAGTGGTTGGCGCAAATTAGCGAGTGCGCGCTGCGATAGCGCTGTTTGTAAACAGGCTCGGTCCAAGTGACGAGCCGATAGCGGTGACAGCGCAGATAACGTACGGGGCGCATGGAAGCTAGCTAAACGCACTATCAGCGTATTTATGTAGCTTTGCAAACAGATACAGGTAAAAGATAAAGCACGTGTAATTACTAAAACGCTGTTCTCTTTTTTTCAGGTAACGCTTCTTTTGTGTGGTGCTGAGTTGGTGTGCCATGTAAGTGATAAATCATTAATGTAAGTAAGAAGTCAATTCGGTACACAACATGGGTTCACATGTTCCGTATTTTGAATGATTGACTGGCACTAGGTACCTATGATTTGTTTATTACTAGTTCTTCTCCGTGAAGCCCGGGTCGAAAAATATCAAAACCAACGTACCTACATATCCCATAAGAACAAACTCCCGCAATAAAAAGTATCCTAGGTTGTAATCCACGTCATGGTCTACATGTATGCTAAATGTCATGGCTATGAACGGATTATGCCGTTGTGATTACGATAATGTGATTGATATAAAAATTCTTAATCTTATAAACATGTCTACAAGACTTTAACATTTATATTATTAGTAGGAAGTACATTAATATTAAATCATTAATTAGTAAAGATTCTTAAAACAACCGACACGTGTTTCATCAGTAAAATTACGAACAGGAAAATTTGCACATGAAGCTACATTAAACAATTTTATAAGTAGGTCAATACTATACGTCTATTTCATTTTAATTTGAAAGTAGATATTTTCTGCTCCCAAAATTATTCTAGTAAACTTCTCATAGTTTGAACCACTGATTACGGTTCGAGTCGCGTGGCTGCGCATCTTTCGTTCTAATTATCAGCACCCGCCCTATAAAGCCCAAGGATGTAATATAAACTCCTCTAGTCGTGCAGCTTAAGACTAAAGAGAGAGACAACTGTATACAAATCCGCCGTGCCTTCTCCCTCACTCTGTTGCGCGCCACCCGCTGCAATGTTTGATAGTAATTATCCACCCCGGATAGCTGTAATTGCCCTTTCAACCCTTCTTTGCACATTTAATATTCAGGGTAACAACTCGAAATTGCTTACAAAATTTTGATATAGATTATTTGCTTTTTAGATAAGTCAGATGCGGTTATGAATTTTAACTGCAAAGCACGGAGGGGTAAGACGTGACTGATAAGAGAATGGTGCGAAGTACAATACTCAGTGGTAATCGAGTGTTGGTACAAAGTATACCAGTTCTCCCCGTAGCGTTTCTCGGGCGCTATCACTTCCTACCATTATCGGGTTGGTACGCAACGAAACCTGGCCCCTTAACTAATGTCTCCTTTTGTGACCGCAGGGCCGGTTTAATCAGTTGTTTATATTATTGCCAGCAACTGCGCGATTTAATCGTTCGTTTACCGTTTCTCATTGTATCTCGTTGAATGGTAGCGGCTTTTCCACGGCCCTGCGCCATGCGGCTGATAGAAAATTTATGGGGGAAATGTACAACCAACCGGCGATATTTGTTTAGGATTAAGAGATTCAGCTGTGCGTCGAGTTAAACGATAAACAAAAGCTGTGTCACCGCAAACTGCTGTTTGTTTAATTGTACATGCATGATAACGCGCTGACGGGCCCCGACTTCGGGGTTTACAGTTCCAAGAGAAGGCTTAAAATACTGTGTCAGTTTACGCGTACGCCGCAAGAAAGTTAAGTGTAAGCCTAGGGATTCCAACCTAAACAACAATTAGGACAGCCTTTAAATTTAATCAGTTGTGGCTTAGTTCGTGGGTGTACCTTCGGATTTAATAAGCGCATTCCGTTTTCTGCAGATGTTAGTTGCAGATAGTATACTTACAAGGAATAGTAGAAATTCGAATTCATCTAACTAAAGATCGACATTCAGTTCGCGTTGAAAACATAGTCTTTTTGAGTAGTTGAATACCGTTTTAAGTTGCAGCTTTCTCGCAAATTAAATGGTGTAATAAAACCGATGCAAACAGTAATACGATGACGAAGTAAATTGAAACACGGAGGGTTCGTTTTCCAGCTACGTTGTTTTCAAAATTACCTGGGTTTTATTGAGTAAAAAATCGAACACGTTTCAAACACAGTGTCGTGTGCGTGACAGGGGAAGCAGTGACCGTCGGTCGTCGCGTCGATGTCCGGTGTCTGCGATGGGGAGGACAGTCCGCGGCGCGCCCGACGCATCCACATAAAGATAATCGAATGTCCGTCCATTCGTTAGTTAATTAAACACGATACGCCCGTCGTCGCGATCCTACCGATTAATGACCTCAATTAAGCTAATCAACTGTTCGCAGATTTACGTTCGTTTACGAATAACGATACGACAACTGTGTCGCCTGTCCCACCCGAGGGAGCTGACCCGATGAGAGACGATTACGTGGCTATTTATAGCGGCTGATGGGTAATATTTTAGGCGGCGCAACACAAATAGTTGAATTAACAAAATTACAAACACCTGTTACCCAAATGCTATTAGTCGTTTATCAGCCAGCGTATCATTTGACCAGCAAATGAAGTCGTCTTATATGTTAATCATTAGATTGATGGGATGTTCGTACATACAAAGTATCCATATCCATATTCTAATAATAATCTCATTTAAAACTACGGTTATTTTACATGCACATATATCGGACAGTGACACACAAATGGCAAAATGAACGTCTACATAAATTAATTATTCGAAGCCTCGCTCATACTGATTAAATGTGTTAAAAATGTAAGGTCTCATCAACATAATAAATTGGTTTCCGACCTCTGGTTCAAGCCTTTGCTTAACGTAAAATAAAGTTAAAAATGGGTGTTTGACATCGACATCAAGCCAGCGGGAAATCTCGCCCACGGGAAAGAAAGCAACAATTTATATATATAAGAGCCAAGTGGTTCTAAGATCTAGAAAACCAGAAAACCCAATGTCACATAACGTTAACAATTTATCGTGGTAGTTCTCACAACGCGTCCCCACACGTTCTCTAATTCCGTCCATTGAATTCAAATTGAAGAGTAAAATGTCCGGACATTGGACTAGCTGCCGTGTATTGGAACCGAGCGTTTTAGCTAATAACTTAATTCCTCTGGGATTGGGCATGTGTGTCGGCCGATGTGACCTGTGTTCTGAACGGTGAAAAACATTATCCTGTTATACGCATCATATTTTGCATGGGTGTATTACCTGCATAGCCTTTTTTGGTAGATATATTTATGTTACCGTTTTCACCAGTTTGGTGCTGAAATTGATTAGAGATGATATAAGGGAACACAGGGACTTTCTTTTAGTTTTTTACTTCCATAAAGGTATTGTAATGGCTTCTGTTAAATACAAAAATACAAATTGAAAAATCGCTGATACATAGTATCACATTTCAATGTGACACTATTAGTGATCATCCTGTTAGGTACCTACTTGTTTCAGCAAGTAACAGTTCCGAGATCTCTCACAGCAAACATCTCATATAAGACAATTTCAATACTACCCAGCCCATACTACATCATTATCATCATCATTATATCAGCCGTTGGACATCCTCTACTGGACATAGGCTTCTCCCTTAGATTTCCAAAAGGACCGGTTGGAAGCGGCCAGCATTCCGCGTGTCCCTGCAATCATAATTAGGTAGCACGTGGCACTTTAAGATTTTAAATGACTTACATACGTCTTTCTAGGATGTTGCAAGTTAGTTGCCTACGGTATTTCAGAAAATACCAGTGCCTATAAATTATAGAACTTAGGGTTAAAGTGTTACTCAGATGCCATTTAAGCGAAGCAATGTTATATGGTGCGAAATTTGAACGAAAAAAAAAAAGAAACATTAATTGAAAACAGTATTTTAAGTTCCACTTTTAGTATGCAGCAAAATATTAACGACTCAAATGTTTCTCCTTACAACATACAAAGTTTCTACTTAGTTGAAATGGGCCTCAAGCTGCACGTTATTGAATTGGCTCGGCTACTCCATTTACTGGGCGAGTCATGAATATTCCTCATGTGCAACATACTCGTACGCTCGTGAGTTTCGTTTTACGCCATTTAGCTGTTTAGAGCAACGGCAATTCTCTGCGAATTGAAACGCGGTAATGACCATTGTAGGCGCCTAGCGTAAACGCTCTTATTTGCATCGAAACGTGTTCTAGTGCATTGCTTTCCTCGTCCCGTATTGCAAGTACTAGGAATGCGGCCAGTTTACTACCTAGTTGATTGCTTATGTTTCAGTGAGAGAGGAAATCTGGTTTAATATGTAAAAAAGCAATTTAGAGCTTCGGCGAATCCTATTAGAATCCGTTACGAATCGTAGTTCAAAGCCAAATGGCTCCTTTATCTCCACAATTGCCAATTAGACTATCAAACGCTTGGTTTTTCCATTTGAATGATTAGTGGCTACGAAATCACATTTATCGCTACCGTCATGCTTTAGCGATTATTATTTTTTTGATAAATCCCACCTCAATCAATATTATGTTGCGACTTTTGCTCCATATATTGGTAAACTTATCTTTACACGTTCGAGTGCACTCATAATTTCTGCTAGCAGGGTGTAACGGTTGGATCATCTCCGCGTTCCGTGCTCAAAGGGATCCATCATGTTCATCAGCCACCGTAAATTGAACTGCCTTTCCCCTCCCGCGTTCCACTTAAGAGGAAGCTAATGATGGTTGTATCTGAAGTGTCGGAGTTCCCGTTCCATTGGTTCCTTATATCGTGCAGTCGGAGCCCATCGCAGTCGACAGAGATTAATCGACCGCCGCCTCAGAAGGTCGTATTAGCTATAACGGCATCCGGAAAATTGCTCGATTTTTCCACTCACGCCCCTTGTTGCCGCTCTTGCGTCTACATATTGACAATGAACCGTGTACGATACAATATAAACCTTAACACTTAGTTAACTGCTACACAAGTCCACAAGTATGTCTAATACACCATTGTTTAAGTTCTAAACTAGGTTAGGTTTTGTATGCTTAATGTTTTATCAAGATTGTTTATTAATGCTCGAATGTAGTTCCAGGAAAGTGGATTACTGGTTGGAGAATTTGTGTAGGCGTTTCATGAGTTGTGTGGCATACATATGCCTATAATACCTGACGGATTATGCCAATTATAATTTAATGCTGAGCCGAGCATTATCTGCTTAAAATCACATTTGGTAGGTACTAGGTATTAGATGTTGGTTATCAAAAAGTTAAATCGTTAAAGTATCAGTTATTTATGTTAGCTCAACAAAATCGTTTCCTAGAAATTATTTTACGAGTTACGCGGAATTACGTAGTGTCCGATTCATTCAGCTTCTCTTTTAGTGCCTGATTAGCGCGAATACATATAGTATCAACGCAGCATTAAAGCTATAAAAGGCATCAAGATAAATATTAGGTATGGTCATAATTTGCCGCGGTCATATAATATTTCGTTTCACCATATTTGCGGTTTACAAAGGCCCACTCCCGTCACTTCCTTAAATTTTCATCGAACGACAGTAATATCGTCATGAGAATTTGTTACGCCAATTTTTAAACATCTTTTTATTACTTGGGTACTTACTGTGGGGCAAATTGTAAAATATGGACGATTAAACGCGTGATTTACTTCCTCCGTTTGGTTGCACACTGTGCGGATTCAACTAGGAAATTACCTTACACCGAGAAATGATACTGAATTTCTTCTAAGCTTATTATAATTCGCGCGGTGTGTCCGCGTTTTATAAGATGTTTATGATAGCTGTAACCGCGAGTTATACCAGCACTAAAGTAATAAGTAAGATTGTTTAAATTGGTTTTTTAATTTGAGTTACTACTGATCGTAAATTTCTAACTCGTTTACGAAACTTCCATTTTATCATCGAGAATTTTTTTTACTACGAAATCAAAGAGAAGGTACATTTTTATTATTTACAAACTGAAAATTTCCGCCGTATTATGTGAGCTTTTTGCTCGAATACCGATTTTCCTTTCTTTGTTCGAAAATAGAAAAATACTATTTTTATGCGATGCAATAAAATCTATCGAAAAATAATCGAAAGATGCCAATGTGAATTCATTTTATGCAGTTATTCGAAGCTCTTAGCTGTAATCGTAGCTTCAAAGCGAATATCTTTAGACGATACATTTACGGCAGATCATTTCACTTCTCGTGAAACCCTAAAGTACAGCTCTTAAACAGGCGGACACTTTGGCGGCCCGTGTCTTTGATAGGTGAATGATTCTAGATACCCATAAAATAGGTGTTAACGACATGCAAATATTACAAGATTATGAGACAGGAAAATGACGCCAACGCCCCTAAATGTACCTAGTCGATACATGCCTCGTTTCTTAGGTATACTTACTGCATGCATTTTTTAAAATTTGGATCACCCACTATTTATACAGCAACTGTTTTATTATTTGCTTTTGTTATCATTATTATTCACTTATATGATATTGTACGAATTAGGAGTACCTATATTTAGTTCTCGCTATTTCGCCAGCCTCGTGGCCCAGGTCTTATTATTCACTGAACGTTTCTTCTTTTGTGTCCGGAGCGATATCAATCTGCGATCGTCGGCGCGTAGTGACGCCTAGGGCTTCGTCTTCACCTATCTACGTGTAATTGCGATGCTCTATAGGGCGAGACTGGTTTTACTGCTACACATACCTAATGCCCATACTGAGAACGTGTAAGTCCGTCCGTCTGCCAATTAATTGCCAGCCACAGTGACCAAAGCCGAAACTATAAATTTTACCTCGTGATGACCGTGCGATATATCTTTATTGAGTAGAACATGTTATCAACAACTTTATTCGTTTTTTAACGTACTGGACGTTTTTATTTGGCGTTTACAATACGCATTGGATTCGCCAACGTGTTTAACGGGCCAATATTTCTTGCATTTTAACAATGGCCAGTGTTCACATGTGTTTTTATCTAATAGTCTCAGATCAAAAATGTTTAATTTAATTTCAAAATAAACTTGATTTAACGATTTTAATCTTGTGTCTCCCACAAGATAAATCTAACCACAATTTCATTTAATCAAAATTTATTTCCGTAAATCGTGTTCTGGAGTTCTTTAATGGCACATAAAACTAAGAATTCTCCTTGTTTTATGGTTGTACATGTATAACAGCGCTTTATGCATTCACTAGTCAACACGTCGCGTGAATTGCAAAAGAGTATCACGTTTTCCATATATTTATTCGTTTGTGAGCCTGATGATTTTGAGGAGCAGTTTGCTAGCGAAAAATCCCGCGAGTCCGCCGTGTGACGTGTGCATTTACATACAAAACCGCGGCCATGACCGGTTCAAAGATAGCGTGGCATATCTAATCGGTGGACGGCTGTCAATCAGTGTCTTGACAAGCCTTCGCGAAAGTAACATGTTCTGGATCACTGGTCACTTGATCCAGATTAATGTTTAGCTGTAATTTGGCTAACGGTTGCCCATTGCGTATTGGAATGTTGGACTATCTGACTGCTTTATGATACTGAAATCGTACCTGCTCGTTGATTATCTTTGAAAATATCACAGTCATATCAGATTCAGTTCTTAAACCAGATACATTAAACAGATTGATTATAATGATTACCATTCAAAGTTGTCATATATCTACATCTTGAATCTTATAATGTTCTTATTCAAGATGTGTGTCAAAAAATGGTAGAATTAATGAGTTAAATATTCTTCAAGATGAGGGAACAACTGGGTTCACAGGCACGTACTTGAAATCTACAGGTTGATGTCTGAGACACGCTGCTAACTGCCGGACACGACTCACACAACTTGGACATTGTTTGACTAATAGCGAACCGTAAACTTTGAGTACGAGTCCATGACATGAAATAGAAAAGTACAGAAGGTTGGTCATATAAGTACCCTTATACAACGTGCGCTTGTGCACACTTATGTCAATGTGTCGCACCCACCCACGTACAGATGTTTTAACTCACATTGGCCGTAATTATATGAGTTCAATCCTAATACACATTGTTTTTATGTTCAAAAATTCAGAAGCGCTCAGTTTTGACAGTTTTACTGAAACAATATGATGCACCTGCATCATTTCTATACACACAATAAGTCCAACCCACTTGCACGAGTTACCTAAAACATTTATACGACGCAACGGCTGTAAGCGCTCTCATGACTGTCATTCATAGGACATAGTTTGACATCATCGTACGAAACGTGTCCATGAGTGCGTGCATCTGTTTTGATTGTCGTATAGAGTTGGTTTTCTGTATCAATCTATTTCCCGGCAACGAGTCCATGAGTCCACTTTCCCATATTGAAGTTTTGACGAGCCCCGGGCTCAATTGTTTGATTTGAGATATGCTATGGGTAATAAAGGAGTATTGAGAAAGTTGGTTTATCGTACAATCGTAACGTGTTTACATCGACCGCGTTTTATCTTAGATCGAACAAATTACTATATCGGTTTGATGGGAATTTATTTTTGAAGTTCAAGTATGAGTATTCATAGTTAAGTCATCATAGCATGTGCATTGATCTTTCTGACCATAAATATGAATGTAAAGACGATTGCCAGAGCCAGGTGTAACGTATTTAATTAACTAGTAGCATTTAGGAGAATGAATTTTATAGCCTTTTTAAAACAACTTAAAAAATACTGCTTTGCTCTTGCCGAGAACGGTCCTTTTCACAACAATTACTTAAATATGTGCTTTGGTTAAACTACAAAATGTGAAATGCTGGAGCAACAAATTCACAACGGTCAGACAATTTGTCGTGCTGACGTTACCGGGACATAACTCTCTGGGGGCTATTTTGCAAGCCGTTAAAATGGTGCACAAATGTACGTTTGTTAAATTATGACTCGTATCCGATCGTTAAGAAGTATTTTTCCCATACACATATTGTTAAAAACCAAAACGATATACGAGTCCGCATGGCTGCAAAATATGCGTTGCCTATTCCCGAATATATTTTTAAAGTTGTTATTATTACGAATTGATCAATGACATGCAAAGTGAATAGAGAACAGGCTTAGGAAAGCAACACAATGGAATGCATGCGATAATCTATCGACGCTTCACAAATAAGCACTCGCTGCATATTTCGCGGACAGCGCCACAGCACTAGGACGGGCCGCTAGTACAGTCGCGTAAAACGATAAGCCCTGTGATTTATGACTTATAAACGTAACACTTCCGCAGGCTTAGCACGCTAGATTTACACAACAATGCCTGACTATTCTGTAGTACACTACAAAAGGTCGCGCACAAACCACTCGTTCTTCGTTCCACAGAACTATTCATTCATTCGTTAATTCTATTTATGAATGTCATAAAGCCCGGGCAGCACTACCGTACAATCTGTAGCCAATACAGACGTGCTCCGTGACATGTTTATGTGTAATTGTGGTACATAATGGTACACCAACGTCAGATCAAGATTTATCGCGTCTTCCAAAGGCGATCTAATATAATGGTATTCTTAATGTACGTACATAAAACATTTAATGAGTGTAAACATGCGTATGACAAACACCGCCGGGAGGTTTGCTTACTCGTTAATTAACTTATACGTGAGCCAACAATAAATCTACAAAATAAATAGCTTATCATAATAAAACAAATAAAGCTATTGTGTATACATAGAGAAGTAATGAGCGAAACGTTATTTTATTGTTGGCTTAGACAGTTAATAATTTACATTTGTGTACATACATAGTTATATGTTTTATTAATTGTGGAATATGTGATTATGTACTTACAACTATATCAATATTTACATACAATGGTTCAATGGTACTTAGAAAAAGACCTAAATATCGAGGGTCCGTGGGTTACGCTCCCAGTCGTCGAGGCACCTGTGGTGGACGCACCCGATTCGATTTATTTAATTCAAGTCAATTTTTGATCAAATGTAACGTCAGGCACAAAACTGTTTTACAAAAATATTAAATGTATATTGTTGGTATAATGTTTAATATAAAAATCATAATTATATATTTAAAACAAACAAAATGCTTTTATATTGGTAGTACGTTTTGAAAAATTTAAGACTCAGTAATTTTTCATTCTTTATTTATATACTTAACTCAATAAGAACATGACTAAAAAAAATGGTTTACTATATACCTATCACAGTTTTCATCACCTATAATCAAGAGAATCATTTAACTTAATTAAATAATAAGTCTCACATGTAATACAATAAGAAAATGATTAAAAAAAAACAGTTTTAAAAATGACTGTAGAGCAACTAAGTCTATACATAATGAAATATTATTTTCATCTTTGTAACAATAATAATTAAACATAATCAAACTGTGTAACCAAACAAATGAGGATAATTTAACCTGAATATAACAGTCAGTTTCAATAACAAAATAATCAAGCTTTCAAAATAACTGTATGTGAAATGTTTCGATTTTTTTAGCGTTGTAGTAATCTACTGTGAAAACTTAAAAATTTATTAAAAAAAAGACACAAAATAGTACCTATATATGTACAAGCAAATCATCACTTTTCACTAAAGGTGTGTAAGGATAAGGTTAAGTGGCGATCGTATACTCTCTGCTATGTGATAGATAACTTTTGTTTAGCAAGGAAAAATACTTTATTATTATGATGAAACGCTTTTTTCGTTTACTGTACTAAGTGAAAAAGCACAATAAAAAAATGATATGAAATTAATTGAATCGGGTGCGTCGACCACAGGTGCCTCGACGACTGGGAGCGTAACCCACGGACCCAATATCGATTCCCGTAACTAAAAACGATCAATGTCATTTATACGGTGAGACGGCAATCCAACATGACCGGTAAAAGATCAAGCACAGGACCAAAGGCTTTACATGCTGCCCGAGCCCCAGGGGTGTCAAACTACGAACTTAAAAACTCCCGGCTGCTAGTAAGAAATTCCTAATAAAAAATCCCAACTACGGTTTGCTTGACCTGGCACTGAAAATCAGAACCCCACGCCCAGCATTCGCGCTAACAACCACGAGACCGAAATACCAAATAAACAGATCAGCAATAAGGTACTTTAATAAAATGAAAACGTAAATAAAATTGTGGCTTATGATTGTTTCGTTAACAACATGCTAACCACTAGCAGTGATAGCGTCAGCGGTTTCAATAAAATTTTCTTTATAAATTAATCCGTAGACTTCCGCCTGTGTGGCGGTTAGCCGCAAATTCGAAACATACCTACCTAGGTAAACTTTATTGAAACTACTAGGTACTAGACGGGGTATATTTGAAATAAGTTAGTGTTTACCATCTTGCTAAAGGGGAAATAGAGGTGGAGTGTTTTCGAGATTTCTAATAGGACTTTCTACACTACAAAAGTTGTCGTCAGTTTAAATAATTTTAACTTCAGACATTTTAATGATTGTGGTTTTTAAATCCCCATTTGTTCTGAATTTGTGCTCGGATAATGGCAATACGCTCGCCCGCTACATGGGACCTAAATAAACCGGCGAACTGTGGGTGTACACATCTGCCTAACCCTTCGGGAAATACAGACGTGATGGTATGTATGATTTTAAAATTTCGTGCATTTTTACGTATTTTTTTAAATTAAGCTAATATTCCGAGGATGCGAAGCGAGAAATGTGTGTTAAAACTAATTAATTACAGCGCTAGCTTAGCCTATATTACGAAAATGTAGCGCTGTAATTGGTTAGTTTCACTCACAACCCTCGCTACGCATCCTCGCACATCTCTAGTAGAAACGCCTTAATGTATATAATAGGAGATGAAGAGACAATATCGGTAGTACTAAAGCCATAACATCTTATTAGCTAGTTATTATCAGTGTTAACTAAAACAACAAGATCTTATCTCCCAAAGATAGCCTTAACTACTAGTACAAGAAGTAGTAAACTCAAAGATTAGTTTAAGTTACATCATTATCAACCAAAACTTGAAAAGGAAATCCATGCTACTTAGAAATGCACGTAATCAAATTTTCAGAAGCTTTCGTAACCTAAATGGCTTTGGTCGACTTAGCCGGGCAAAAACCTGCTTAGAAAGATTGGCTAGTTACCTAATGTAATGGATAACACTTCTAAAGAAGCCGCAAGCATTATATCTTCGGAGTAATGTAGGTATAGCAGCCACTAAGGCTATTTAGCTCGCCTAGATTCTCCTAAACACTAAGACCTAGAAGGTACAGTTATCGGAAAACGCTTTGCCTTTACTTTTGTTCCGAGAATGTAGGTAACTAAGTTTGTATTTATAAGACTAGAATCTTTTTGTCTGAAATCTTGGTAGGTAATGCCTACTCCTTCAATATTTAAGGCTAGAGTAGGTACGTATGGAACAATGTGAAGGTTCCACCACACTGTATTCACATTGGCTCTACTAGAGAATAATAAATGAAACGTTGTTTACCAGAGCTTACAAATACAACACAGGTGCCTGCTTAAGATGGTAGTAACGAACTATTCACTTTCAGGAATGAAGTAACTTGTAGCTGACAACTAACCAACTAAAAACCACCTGGCAACCTAAAGTTATTTAAATTATAAAAACAAAAGTGTTTTGACAATAACTATTTCCGAATTTGGCTGTCACACTGCTGTGTGTCTACATTCTAAATAAATCATATTTTTCAAAGCTTGACAAGATCATCATCGTCATCATATCAGCCTTATCTACATTGTTGAACACAGGCCTCTATAGATTTTTCAAAAGGACTTGTCAAGGTATTATTAGTAAGGTAATGAACTGCTACTTAGACGCGACCATGTTTACTCCCCTAAATAACAGTGAAATCTTTTATCCTTTGCACAATGTGTCGCGATGCAAGATATTATATTTGTTCTCAAAGTATTCCAGTAATAATCGCGTCTTCCCTGTTCCCTTTTGTTCGTTTGCGTCCCTTACCCTCGGAACGGCAAATATTTGCTGAGATACTGTATATTGAGATGCGTTGTCTGCTACGTTTAATAACGTAGGAGTTCCCTTATTCAAACATGCTACATATTAATTTACATATTAATGCCCTCCCGTATTGTTTAATTAGTACTGTGCGAGAACAACTACATTGCTGTATTGACACTCAGTATGTTTGTTTACGAAATAAACTAGTATTTTAGCTTGGTTTCTGTGGCGTCTGTACCTATTTATAATAAGTCCTAAAATAGTAAATAAGTATCATACCTAAATGAATCTTTAAAGATAGTTTTTTTTAAGAGAAATGTTTTCGTGAAATTATCTTTATCAAGATAAACTCAAAATGAGAATAACGAGCAAACATTACATAATATGTTTGCTATGCCCATGTAGAGACTAGAACTTTTGTTAAATTGTAACAAATCGATGTAAATAAATCTGAATTTATTTAAACCAGTTTCTGCAATTTTATTCCTACAAATGTCCATAAACAGCAAGTAAACATAAACACACAAACTATATTCATAACAGGCATAAAGTAGAACATAACAAACATCAGTGATACTCCGCATGAGCTAACCCTTTATCGCCACAACTTTATTGGTATAGTCGTGAGATCTTCGATTTGCGTGCGAGCCGCGGTCCGGTCCCGACCGACTTGACATCCGACTGACGTGCTGATTTACAAGGCAAAAAACCTTTTTTGTCTTTCATGACATACGTCACACGATGGAGACGTCCGAACCGATGCGACGATCTGATTTCGGCATCTTTTTAAACCCTTCGTCCGTCCTTTCGCACGTCATGAATCCACACGTAAGCGTCAGGACATAAGAATAGTAGCTATGTGGAAATAGATTCTATTTTAATAAACCATTTCAATTCTAATACAATCCTTGAGCATCTACAAATAAAGTCGAGAACGCCTAGTTTCATGCCAGATTTCTCACCTTGATTGTTTGAAATAGAAGTTTAACTTCGCTACAAATCAACTACTACAAGTTCACAAATCTACTTAGTACTATTGTTCAAGTGGAGTCAGATTGAACAATAGGCTGTTTAAATCGCTAGAACATCCAGTGAAGTGCTTTTCACTTAATACGATTTTTCGCAAAGTGGTATTTATTATTGGTTTCAACATTCATATTTACCCGAGCTACCGTCCCATATGTCAGTTGTATTCGATTGCCTCTCGGAATTCGCACTAGGTAGTAGTTAATTAATTTATAGTCAAGTGGAGGATGAACTGATTAAGTAAACAATGTCGACGATGCAGTGTTAATTGTGTAGGGTTCGATTATCGGATTGAGATACAATGGTAATTGCCTAGTTGGTCCCCATTTACCTACGCGAATGTCCATTTGTGCCTTTAATTAGGTACTGTTTCAATTTTTCTTTTGTTTCTGCTTAGATATTTGAGTAGACTTTTCATTTAAGATCTTATTGGAAGCTTATTAGTATAATTCTTGAAATAAATAAAAATGGTCACAATTGTGTCAGTAGTAGTAAAGACACATTATAATCCGGTGTCAGATAAGCTTCGTTTGAAAAAAATTACTTAAGTTGTGTTATTTAAAATGGTTATTATTTTCCTGACGACTAACAACTAACAGGGCGACTAAGTATTTGCTACTAAAAGAATAAATTTGCAGAGATTAAATATTTTAGCAATAATTATAATGTCGTGGTGACTAATACCAACAGTGGGATAATTATATAATAATTTAATGAAACAATGTTAAAAGGGGCGCTACGAAATATTTTTTTGTATACTATTGAGTTACGCGAAGTGGAGCTCCGACTACGCCTTTTAAGCAACTTTAAAGTGTTCTTAGCGTACTTTATTAAATTCAGTTACCTACCAAAAAAAAAAAACGATCCCAGTTTCAATTTAAACATGCTAACAACTGATTATTAGGCTGCTACCTTACTTATAGTTATCCTTCCGGCTTTAATATTTTTTATCTCAAAATCAGATTAATTTGTGGCCGCATTAAATACGTGCAATTTAAAAAGACCACAAAATACCTATTTTTTTCTGCTAACCTACTACGATTAGTAAATGATACTGTCAGCAAGAAAAATATTGTCTCAACATTTTTACTCGGTAAACCAATTAAATAGGAACGTTACGAGACTGCGGTCACTTTGTACTGAATGGCATCGAGATGTGTGTCCGCGGTTCGTTTATTATCTGATATCTCTTAAGTAGTGTCACGTTGAATAAAATCATTGGCGTGTAGCCGCCGCGGGTCGCGGATGAGTGATCTACTTATAAATGGCCACTTATGGCGACCACAAACAAATTACTAAATAAAAGAACAAGCGTCGGCTCCCTACCCGATGCGTTCAACTAACTAGGGACCGTGTTCAGACTACGTTTAAAGGATGTTGCACAATGGCTCCAAACTTTTTGCTTTTAATATTCGATGTGTGCGTTTGACAGCATTTTATTTTATTCTATTTTCAAATTCATTTCCAAATTTATTTTCATTCTTTTTCATAAAACAAATAGTACGCTATTTGCATTAAGCGCTAGAATCCGTCAGGAATTTTTTTGGACAACTGGTTTTATTGCGGGGCATTTTTCATCATTTTTTTTCTTTAAATTCTTCCTCCTTTTGGGCTCTGCACGCGCTTTTTAATTAGCTTAATAAAACGTTTCGTCACAGAAAGTAATTTTCGTTTATTAATGGTATTTTCCTTATTACTTTCCGAGTTTTCCTTTTCAAATTAGGTTAATTAAATCATTAAACATTTTTGTAAGGGAATTCTGTACGTTTCCTGTAAAAAGTTAATCAAAATCAATCCATAATGATTAGGTAGCATGAATAACTTTTTTTTCTTAAATTTTGTTGTATTGATACTGTAGGACTAGGTACAGGAATGAATTGATCCAATCAGTATGATGAGGTAAGTAGGTTACATAAATCATAACCCTAGAAATATTTTTTGCGTACACTGTTGAATATCGCAAAGGGCCATCGGAGATGTTTTTGCCTGGTAGCGATTACAGTACGCCGCTGTGATCTTAGAAGTGGGTTGGGTTACGACTAGCTTTATTGGCATTTGTCCGTCCGCCAGCCAAGGCGTTCTTAAAAACACTACACTTGCAATTGCCTCTTTGACGTACAAGAGAAAAGTTAAATACATGTCCTTATACGAACACGTTGCAATTGACTACAACTAACAATTGGTTAGATTAAGTTTTACGACTAGTCCAGCAATTACTGACTTACGTATATATTAAAATCACGTTACTAAGGTGCCGATACGTAATTTAGGATTCGTCGATCGAACTGAATAACGACGTCCTTACCCTTGAATAACTTATCTTTTATCTGAACATCACATGCGATCGCAATAAAACTGTCAAATGGTATATTCTTGATATGACAGATACGATATCTCCATTAGCTCGCACACCGGCGTCGTCACGACACAAATAAAAAGTTACAAAGAGTAAAAATACTTATCACGAATTTGAAATAAGTATTACGAGGTTCATATACATACTCAATACTGGTATACTGCAGGCTGTAACATCGGGAGCTCGGCGGACACGATCATAAATTAAAAGCCATCATATTTGTTTTTCGAACGAGCAAGTAAATAAAATTCCGATCGACGGAGCGTAACTTTGCGCGGTACGTAATCAACAGTTTTATTCGTCGATTCCGCTGCCTTGATTTCGGGCTTCATCCTTGTCGCGGATCGAGCCCGTTCTTCATTTGAATATCTTTCGCTTCGGATTCACTGTTGATGCTGATTAAAACCAACACGTTCAAGATATTTCGTTGGTGGTTTTATTGATTTTATTTCGAACTGTTCTTTTTTATTTTGTTTCGTCTTGTTTGTCAATCGTCACTCGCAGACAGGCTAGTTAAAAGTTAAAGTGGAGGTCAGTAATTAACAGGCGAGATCAACAAGCCGCTCAATGCTAATAGGGCCTTTCCACGTCAAAGGGCTAAAAGGCGTTGGAGCGCGTCTGTCCGAATAATGACCCAAGCTGTAGTCCCTCCCTGCTCGGCTGCCGGAGTGCACGCCGCGACCTCGCCCGACCCTCGTCAAACGCTCGATTAGTCTAACGTATATAGATACACTAATTATATTTTTTTACGATTTATTCGTTTCTCAATCTTTAGTCGTTTACATTGACGACGCACGTATCTCTGGCATCTCGCCCACGCGCATCACTATCTAAACCGAATTTCCATACGTTGCGTGTCAACTTATTTATTGTATGCGACAAAAAGGGATGGTCGTTAATTTTATGGTCTTTGAGTATTTGAGTATCCGTGTCGTCGTTTCGGGTTATGAAGACTGTGTCTCAGGGGACCGTCGATAATCTTTGGCACGCGGGCCTAACTCACGCCGTATAACAGAGGAACATGACATTTGGGTCCCTAAGTGTTACGAAATGCTAATTAATACGTTATGATATGAATGATAGGGGAATTGCTGCCGAATCGAGTTGTTCAGTGGTAATGGAGTGCATTAATATGAAAACTGACAGCGCACTTTATTTTTATAATCTTTCTCGGACTCACTTCATTACAATAAAGGTCCCACTCGGTATCAAAACCGTGTATGGATTCCATTTCCAGGTTTTGATGTAGTGTCATTGCTAATCTCAGTTTCATTCAGTCTTGGTTTACGTTTATTGCGGAACAGATAATACTGCCGCACCATACCACAATTGTTATGATGTAATGGAATAGCTAACGTACGACCAACGGTCACACTAATAGCCGAGTCTATTAGTGTGCATTAACTGTAATAGTCATTATTAAACCAACAATAGGAAAATATGACGTCATAAATTTTAACGTACAATACTGAATGCCATTAAAAATCTGACTGTTGTATAACCAAGAGTTTACGATGTCGCCCTGTTGGTATTCCAAAGTAATCCCGTTTGATAAAGTTGACTATAAAGTCTAATAATAAAATTTTAGACCTAATTCGTTTTTGTGAAAACACAATTTATTACGCACGAAATACGAAAAGGCTCGTAAAACAGACCGCCTGTTATTAAGTGACAAATCGCTGGATTTTGTCGCAGTCGACAGTCATAAAGTCACAATAATGGACAAATTATACACTGAAAAGAAATGTTTACTCGACATTATATTTCAAGCTGTTGGCTCTATTACTTACAAGCAGCATTCGCGTAAAAAATGCACACAATAAAGGAGTACATGTGACATTGAGCGCAGAATACCCCTTTGAACTGCAAAACAAAATTACCGATGACAGTCTCTACAGTTCACAGTGCTGTAATACTTTTTAATTTTATATAATATACTTAATAAGAGATATCTATTTATATACGAGTATATTGAGTTTATCTTATAAATTCCTTTATTGAATTAAATTAATTAAATAAAGGAATTTCTTACCATACGTATTTTTAGTGTAGATATGGAAAATAAATTCTATTCTATTTATCCGTTATATTCATAATCAAAGCTTATATTATTATTATTTTTTTTTTTTTTGTTAGCCATTACTGTCTCACTCCTGGGCAAAGGCCTCCCTCCACTTCTTCCATTCTTCTCTTTTCAGCGCCACGTCTCTCCAGTTTTGAAGAAATTTATCGAGTTCGTCCCGCCATTTGAGCCCATTTGAGTTGGGCAACCTTTTGACCTACGTCAGCCACCCCTGTTTTGGTTTTTGTTTTGTTTTGTATTAAAATTAATTTGCTTTAATTCAATAAACACCTGCATTATGCGCAAAACTCATAAAACAGACCATATACGCGTACAAATATCTGTAAACCATACAAACGTTTGTCTGTGCGGAATCCAAACCACGACCACGTCCCCGACGCACAACCTGCATACCTACTGTACCCCTTTTTTATTATTATTATATATTCATTTATTTAAATCATTCAAAGTCAAAAGTTGAAATCGAAGTCAAATAATTTATTTCAATAAGACCTTTAAAAGTCACTTTTGAACGTCAATTCATTTGGATTTGACAATCCTAACTAATATTATAAATTAGAAATAAGTTTGTTTGTTACCTTTTCACACTAATCACTGAACCGATCATCCAGAAATTTTGCATATACGTTGCCACGTGTACAGAAATGAATATAGGGTAACTTTCATCCCGAAAAAAAAATGTACGAGAAAAAAAACAACAATAACATACTTATAACAATAGACGGCGCCACATGTCTTTAGAATTATGATTGAATTTTAAACACAACCGACATTTACGCAGACAAAGTCACGGGCAAAAGCTAGTTAAATATATACATATTATTATAGTTCAACGTATATATAGATGTAGGAGATGCAATAAAAAACTGCAAGAGTTCTCGTAAAAGTACGGTATTGTGTTCTCATACAACAACTCAATAGGCTATGTAATTTTTTATTTTGCAACAGTACGAACAGTCCCATAGTTGTAATGGTTTTTTTTCGGAAGGTAAGCCATTAAACGACACGTTTTTTAATTTCTCGAATAACGATTCGATATTCGAATTCAAGTTAAAACTGAAATCCATTTTAGTAAATCATAATTACGCAAACACTCAAAAAGATCATATAAACTGATCCAACACGAATGTCCGTCGGTCCACACGAAAAATACAACCTGAAAAATGAATGATTAAAATTTTAATATTTAAATAGTGAATTACTCCCCCTGTTTGAATAATTAGCAATCGAATGGACGACGGAATCCAATTGTTTTGTTTGTCAATTCAATTGTTAATTTATCAGTCGTATGTCATGTCATCAATTGTTTTCAATTTATCGAACAATTTCCATTAAGTTTGATTATTTAATTTAATGTATTATTAATTTTATGTGTTTTAAGATTTATTACGCATGTTTGAAACGACGTAACTTTTCGTGAATATAATGTAATATTGTGATAGCAACTCTGTTCTTAAAATTTATAGACGCCATTACTCTTTTTGCTATATTTAAGTGAATAAAATACATAAAATGATTAAATTTTATGTCTGCGTATTTAAATGCCGTACAAGTTGTTCACATTGATCGTGCTCACTAAGCGTTTCGGCCGTCCTTTGTTTTCAGTTTGGCACAATTCACGAAATATACCTACTTGTACTTTAATTACAGCTATTTGTGTTCACCGCCACGTAAAATTATTCAAATTACGCTTAATTTAATGTTCTTTAAGCAACGAATTGCCACGTATTTTTTCCCGCCGTCGTGTTAATGGGCCGATTCCCGAATTAAAATCGACAATCGTAAATTTTGCAGTACACAATGTTACATAAACAAAACTTATCTTCAACAGTTACGGCCCGCGTTGAATTATAATTTCATTTCGCACAAATACCACGTCACACATTTATTTCTTATCTCCCGGCTTAAATTTCAGCCGTGAAACGAAATATTTACCTATCTTTACGATGGCGTTCACAATGCACGATTTTGTTTTATTATCCACAATATTTTTTTGCCTAAATACTGTTTTGTTCAAAATCCAAAAACAAGTATTTGAAGCTTAGACCATTGCATAAAGCAAAAATTCCACACAAGACCACAAAGCCAAATTGCTAAAGCGGTTCTAAAACTGTCGACAATGAGAAGTTCCATAGGGGTGCATGTATGTACTAACATAACATGCATAACGTGGTTCCGTACGCAGATATATTTTCATTCCTTTCACTGGATGAGCTTTGTATTGCAGCAATGAGTTCAAGGACTCAAGTACCCTATCTACCGTTCCATTCTTTAAGCAAAATCTTGTTTAGGAAGAGTATGTTGGTAAGTGCTTTAACATTTTAAGTGAGCCAATGTTTGATTGCTAATAGGTTTCTATAAAACTTTATAAAATATTTTGGGTGCTCCCACCGAAATGTGAATTTTCTAATGCGACGCACATAGCGTCAAAAAAATTCAGAGCAAAAGAAAACTTTACCCTTTCAAAATGCGAAAATTCAGAAAGGTCGTTGTTAAAACAAGCTTCATAATAATGACAGTACACACAAGTCACATCTAGAGGCTGTGAGGCACGTACCCACAGCGGTCGCCAGTCGGTAGCCCGAGGGCACCGATTTTCAGAGTATTTTCCATGTGGTACGCTGCGTCGCTATCGCCAATTTTAATTCTACTCCCACCCCAATGGCCGCCGGTATCCTAGATTCCACCATACAATGAGCTGCAGCGCTGAACTTTTGCCATTTAACTCGCATACCGTACGCTTTTGATATTTCACAAAGTTACTCAATCCTTAATGCGATACTCGGGATCTTGTGTGGGATGTATTTAGAATGTTTCAATTGTAACTTCTTCGTTTCATGTGTGTAACATGCAAATACCTTATTCCAAATACTTGCGATCGACAGTTAACATTTGAGGTAGAATTCTACGGTACAGTGAACATTATTAATTATCTGTTTTGTATTGAAGCTTGCATTGTACAGTTGTATACAGAACAGTGTCTACTTGACATATTTTATAACCTGTTGGTGCATGTTCAGATACTTGCTTAACATCACCAAAGGCGGGTATTATTAATAAAGTAACAGGAAACAACATTTCTTTTTAAAACTCCCCAAGACAATATTTGAATTATTTCCTTTTTCATGAGAAACGTCTTAAAAGAAATATAGCCATCTATTTCTCAGTGTTTCTGCCTAGGGGTAAGCTTTATGTTTGATGAATCCTTCACTCAGTACATTACTCGTTATACTCTTCATTACTTTGATAAATAACCTCTTTGTATCGTGTGAATTCTCCTCGGTGGATACAAAATCTTGATCGAAATATTTAGCAAGTTTGTCTATGTTTCTCCCGTCAAACGCTATCGTAACATTGTTTAGAGGTGGATTCTCGTTGCCCTCCCTGTTGAACCAACAAATCACGTTGACTGCCAGCGTTCCGTGATCGAGATTCACGCTGCTGACATAGATCAACTTGATGTGACAAATACTAGCATGGTACTGCCGAGATTGCCTGTATGGATATTTATGAGAGGGGAGAAAATAATGTAATGAACGTTGACTTAATAAAGCTAGATATTATAGTGAAAGCTAAGGTTTTAGAGTGAATATACATAGTCAGAGTTGCGGGTTGACTATGAGAGAAGCGATTTTCTGGCCATCATAGGATATTAAAACATTAACTTTTTTTGGATTGGTGAATTTTTCGTTTATTGTCCGGGAATAGATATGAACCTTACTATAATATACGTGTATTATTTACTTACTTATGACCGATACCGAATATCTACGTGAAGCAAAAAAACCTTTTTATTACATCTATTTTTAAAACCGTTCCTAGAGTTCTTCTCGTATCTGTAACATTTCCATCTCCCTTCACATGTCGTGTTATCCGCGCGGGCCGAGGTGCGGTGTCACAATGTTTCATGCGCGTGTTAGAAATAGAGTAAAATAATTAAAATAAATTTCAATCAAATATATTTATTTATTTAATATATGGCAATTATCTTAGTTATTAAAGTTGCTCAATATTGAAACTAACCTTATGTATCAATGAAAGTCATTTATCATTATTACTCATTTCATTTATTACATTATTATTATACAATGATTCTATATCATCATGTATACACACCAACATTTATACATAAATATTTTTACACATATACTATGTACACAACATTATTACTCACTGGTAACATCATTTAGTTACTACATCAAGTATATAACCAACACTGCTATCAGCAGTACAAAAGTATATATATGTTAACACATATAGGAAAGTGTCTTTATATACATACGTATACATATATATACACATAATGTATATATACATATAGTACATAATATATTTATACAACATTATTGCTCACTAATAACATTATTTAGATACCATATAAATTATATAACTAGATCAAGTAAATAACCAGCATTACAAAAGAATATAAGGAACACATAATTATAATTATAATATCTAATAAAAGAGGAAATATACTTAACTAGCGATCTGCTCGGTCCGACAGCTCAGATAAGAATGACCCTCAAAGCGTTGGGCTCTCGCCTTTATAGACAGTGACAAACAAGTGAGTCATCGAGTCGTTAGTACAGAGACTTGTACAAATGTGTCTAGAAATTATATTTATGTGTATAAAAAGCTATAATTATGTAACGACATAAATAATAAAATATAAATAACGTAAAACTGGTTTTAGCTATGATTTTATGATTTGAATCATAACCGAACCAACTTCCGGTATCAACAAATCACAAAATACAACTTTAGCAATTAAAAATACAATACATATATTATAACTTTCAATGATTATTATCATTAAAAGCCATAATATATAACACGGCCATTCTGATAAGTACTTCGTTCTCGAAGTACAATCATGATATATATATATATATATATATATTTTTTAAAGTAGTACATTTATTGTTGTTATAGGTACAGCCACAGGCACAGCCTCTTTTTTTTTTTTTTTTTTTAGTTTGATTCATTTATTATTTTTATAGGCACAGCCACATAATTTATTTTGAAGTGGTATATTTATTATTATTATAGGCACAGCCACAGGTACAGCCACATTATTTATTTTTATTATAGGCACAGCCATGGGCACAGCCACATTATTTATTTCTATTATAGGCACAGCCATGGGCACAGCCACATTATTTATTTTTATTATAGGCACAACCATGGGCACAGCCACATTTTATATTTTTATTATAGGCACAGCCATAGACACAGCCATTTATTTAACAAATGTAATAATAACTTATAATTTATCAATATTTGGGGACAAATAGCATCTTCAACAATAGCATTCTCATAAATAATTTCATCTGGCCAAAATCGTAGCCTGTCTAATCGTGAATTTCAATACAAGCCCCTAAATTTTAGCTAAAACTTTTTATGACATCTATGGTCTTGATAAACGTGAACTATATTCCCTACGTGGTATATATTTATATGTGATTTTTTACTTTTTATGGGTCTTTGTTACCTGAATTAAATAATATATTATTATTATATATATTTAAGGGGGTACTGCATCGAACGTTCTTTAAATTTTTGAGCCATGAGACGATTGTGAGCGAGTTCGCGACCTGCTTGAATGTTAAAATCACATTTCGCAACATGATTATTATATTATATTAACATGATTATTATTTACCATACATTTCGTTCAAGCGAGGCTGAACACAAAGTATATTCGCATTACTACCAATTAGTAGTCGTATAGGGGAAAAACCCGTAGATTTTGAACTGTGGTATTTATGGATTACTGCCATTTCCATAGTTCGTTCGGCCAATCTGACATATAACCGCGGTGTTCCGTTGACTGTCATGTGGTGTTCTATTTCTAAGTCTCGATATAAAGAACAAACTAAATTGGAACTAAAATTTGTGCCACGGTCGGTGACTATTAATGATGGGGTACCAAATAGAGTAATTGTGTCTCTGATCATAGATACTAGCTCAGCTGCCCCGAAAGTCTTTGGCTTAGTCGTCAATAATTAGGAAGACATACTTATAACCGTCTGTGGATTGTGGGAAAAGGCCCTGCACAAACCGAGTGAATAGTATGGTGACTTATATATTGGATGTGTCCGTCTTTTGGGCCAGAATGGAATTTTCGCTCTACATAAATAAAGCAATGGTACAAATACCTGTTCACAAATGCTGCCATTAATGGGAACCAAAAATTAGTCTTTGATTAATGGTTTCTAGAACTACAACTCTATTAATGAGTACCTGTCCTTTTCTATATTTTATTTGGTGAACGATGATCGATACATGAACGGTCATCGCCCCCTTTTTTTTCTTTCTTACCTAACAAAATCGATCTAGCGAATGGGGAGTGACTTTCGCGAATTATTTATTTATCAACTGTTTGCTAATTTAATTATACGTATATAAGTTATTTGTTTTGATTATTATTACTATTTTTTTTTCCTCTAAAACAATAATGCTTCATTTTTTATTTTATTATTTTTATTTCATTATTATTATTTTATGGTTAATATGGCTCACACTGATTCGTTGTCTTTTGAAATTTTAGAAGTGATCAGCTACGATTACAACATTGGTAATTCGTATCAAATATTTAATTGGAATCGGATTCTAAAATAAACATACGGAAACAGTATAAATATGACATTAATCTACCGGCTGTCAACAATATGATGTATTGTAAAAGTACTTATGTTACTGCTATTCGTGTGTACAACCACCTACCACCAGCCATCAAGCAATTAACTGGAAATATGTTCAAATATAAATTGATATTTTTTTCAATTTAAAAAGTATTTTATAATTTAAATGAATATCTTAATTCAAAATATTATTTATATGATAATTATGTAATTAGTATTTTGATAAAAAAATAATATTTGTGAGTTTTCAAATACCTAATTCTCAAAAAATATCCGACCTGTGTGGATTGTTGATACTAAAAATGTAATGTTTATTAATAAGATCTTAATGTACACAATTATGCAATATTAATGTATCTTTGTCTTATTTTTATCTTGGTTATTTTGAATTGGTTTAGCTTTCATTTCTTAATTCGTAGCACTTAGTGCGTATTGTAGTACTTTGAGTGACTTTTATTGTTTTTGACATTAGTATATTTATAGAACTGTACAACATAATGTAATGGTGTTTCTTACATGTTCTTCTCCATACGAAACTACTTTTTGGAATGGGCAACTAGATTTAATAGTTTAATTAATTGACGTTTTAAAAGTGCCTTTCATAGACGAATTAGAATAAATGTTTTGTCTTTGACTTTATCAACCAAATATGTAACTATTATGCTTACTTTTTGTCTTTCAACGGGGGCTAACCTACATGGTCTGTAATTTACTACTTTATTATTTTCAATCAAACAAATCAATTGGCCTGTTTTTTTTGTATTTTCTTTTAAGTTTGTGTTCAAATTCTGTATTGAGAATTGAAGCTTAACATAAGCATCACACTGATTAACTAGATATACAGTGGCAACAGGAGATAGATCTTTCCATGTAGGCCTTACAACCTTCAGAATCTAAGTACTATAATTTGAATATCAGGATGACGAACTACATTCCTACCAATAAGGAGACCATATGGAATATCTTGGTCACGGGTATGTAAATCTAGTTCTATACAAACGTTTTCAAATTTAACTGGCACTGTGATAATTGCAAGTCAAGTATTTCTATTCCATTAGAGCATGGTAGGTACCATACATTATAATTTTGTAGTCTGGTAATAGATTCCCGTATAATGCTACAACTTGCTTCTGTATCGATAATAGAAACAATAGACATGTTACAAATGGTGACATTGATTAGCTTAAATTTTTAAACGTTATTTAAGGTGACTTGAGCATCTACCCATTGATTTTTCTCAGAGTTCAATTGTGTTTTTTTTTTTCGAATTTACGATTGTACATTTTTTTTTGTCCTTCGGTGAAGAAATTGTTTCACTAGTTTTTGTGCACTATGTACAGAAATGTTCTTTTTCACCTCACGTAACGATTATTTTTTTATGCGTTTTTTTTTTTTGTTGGTTTTTAGCATTGGCTTGTAATGTTTACTTGGCCCGTGTAAATTGTGGGAACATTGATCTAATGGTAACTTTTTAGGCTTTTATAAAGCTATTAATTCAAACGTATTTACACTACTGTTAAAAGATGCCATTTTCACATTATTGTTTCGAATACCTCCGCACACTAGTTATGTTTATTAGACTAAATTTTATTGAAAATACAATTTTAGTATTCTTTAAAACCTCTCTTGCGTAGTGTTATAATCGTTGTATAATGAAATTAATACAGCACTTAAATGTTCCTATGATCCTTCCTGATGTTGCCAGGGCTCGTACCATGATAATGCAGAGCCCTCGAGGGCCTTACCTGCCTTTGCGATTCTAGTTAAGTCGCTCCAATCAAATTCTTTCTCAGTTTTTCAATATCCGCAAAACATGCCGCTGCTGTCGGTGGCGGTTGGATCAAATATTGAGAGATCCACGTCATCCTGCCGATTCTTGCTGGATAACGCTTCTTTGTCAGCAGTAAGCAGCTTCTGGGTAATCTCTTGTCTCCATTCGGGTAGTGACAAAAATCCTGGAAATATATTCTCATTCACTTAATAAATCCTCATTTTATTTACATTTTAATATAAAAATAAAAACATAATTATTATAAATATTGGTATGGCACCTGGTGATCCCACTTCTGATGTTAGAAATAGAGTAAAATAATTAAAATAAATTTCAATCAAATATATTTATTTATTTAATATATGGCAATTATCTTAGTTATTAAAGTTGCTCAATATTGAAACTAACCTTATGTATCAATGAAAGTCATTTATCATTATTACTCATTTCATTTATTACATTATTATTATACAATGATTCTATATCATCATGTATACACACCAACATTTATACATAAATATTTTTACACATATACTATGTACACAACATTATTACTCACTGGTAACATCATTTAGTTACTACATCAAGTATATAACCAACACTGCTATCAGCAGTACAAAAGTATATATATGTTAACACATATAGGAAAGTGTCTTTATATACATACGTATACATATATATACACATAATGTATATATACATATAGTACATAATATATTTATACAACATTATTGCTCACTAATAACATTATTTAGATACCATATAAATTATATAACTAGATCAAGTAAATAACCAGCATTACAAAAGAATATAAGGAACACATAATTATAATTATAATATCTAATAAAAGAGGAAATATACTTAACTAGCGATCTGCTCGGTCCGACAGCTCAGATAAGAATGACCCTCAAAGCGTTGGGCTCTCGCCTTTATAGACAGTGACAAACAAGTGAGTCATCGAGTCGTTAGTACAGAGACTTGTACAAATGTGTCTAGAAATTATATTTATGTGTATAAAAAGCTATAATTATGTAACGACATAAATAATAAAATATAAATAACGTAAAACTGGTTTTAGCTATGATTTTATGATTTGAATCATAACCGAACCAACTTCCGGTATCAACAAATCACAAAATACAACTTTAGCAATTAAAAATACAATACATATATTATAACTTTCAATGATTATTATCATTAAAAGCCATAATATATAACACGCGCATCAAGCCGTGGTAACGACATTAAATGCTACAATGTCAGGGATGCACTCCAGGTGGACCGTAAATTGGGAGCTCTTTCGACCCAACCGACTGCGGTCTCCTTGTTAATTCCGTTTGAAAGCCGATTTTAGGGTTCAAGCTTAAAGGAAACTATATTATCTACGTTTACGTACGTTGTTAGCAGGTTAAGGAATTAAATGAACTTGAAAGTAGCAATGAACGGGGGATATAAGAATAAAATTGTTTCGTTTATATTTAGTATAAATTATTTTATCTTATTCGGATAACTTAAAGCTAAAACAGGATATAAATGAACAGTTTAAAAAGATTATGGCCAAGTACAACTTCTCATTTATAGGAATTGTATAATAATTAAATATAATAGGTACACACGTACATCAAATACTTCACAACAAAACTATTTTTTTAAATTATTCTTAACAAGTTATGTTTTTTAGTATAGAGCCATCTAGTTACGCTACCGGAAAGCTATCTCAAATTCAAACTAAAACAATTGAATTACGGGTTAGGGAGGCCGCCCTAGTAGCTCAAAGATTTAACGATAAAGTTTTGGGTGATCATAGTCGCCTAGACTTTTTTTGTGATGATGATGATGATAACCAACTTGCATTTTTTTAAGGATAGAAAATCATAGTGTCAGACTCTTACAGACTTAAACCCATCTGTGTTCCTGCAATATGTGCAAATGTGTTGACGGGCCTGTTGGTCTAGTGGTTAGTGGCCCTGACTGCTAAGCCGGAGGTCGTGGGTTCGATTCCCACCCAGGACAAACTTTGTGTAATGAGCATGATTGTTTGTTCTGTGTCTGGGTGTGATATATCTATAATATGTTTGTATTTATAAATTATATAAGTATGTATATCAGTTGTCTGGTTACCATAACACAAGCTCTGCTTAGCTTGGGATCAGATAGCCGTGTGTGAGTTGTCCCAAGATATTTATTTATTTTATTTATTTAATACCCTTTGCGTTCCAGGGCCGCTGGCGCTGTGACTCTTTAGAACAAATTTGGACTCGCCTTTTAATATGATACACATAATATAATGTGTTTTTCTATAAGTAGTTAATTAAGATCGCATAGATACCCATTATACTAATAATGCAAAAACACACATACTCCACCAGACTCATAACTTCTAATATGTAACCAATTAGGTAAGTATCCAATTTGAAGACTTTGACAGAACCCAGACATTTTTTTATGGTTAACTTGTCCATCTTTTTTGGGTATCCTTTCAATATTGTGATGGAGTAAATTGCCGAGGTAATGGCCAAGCGGTTAGTCCCAGTTAACGACTAACAGTGTTATTGAAATATTTTTTGTTAGCCTCAAAGCTTTAGATCTTTTCAACCGACATTAACACATAATAAAATCGGTAATAAGCTCGGAAACCAAGTCGGTGTTTTGCGAAGGATAAAAAGCTTCTTGCAATAATTTCGCTTTGAAAGAAGATTCTGCTTGTGTCTCAATTTTGTAACAGGTGGACTGTTATGGGTTAGCGTTTAAGTAGGTGTTTTGCGTTTTGAACTTTATGTTGGGTTTTATAAGTTTTATTTCTTGTTGTTGATACGGTCAAATCAATGATGTCTTTTATCTTGTGTTCCCTTACTTGTTTTGTGGCAAAAAAAGTTAATACATGCACATTAAATGTATACCACATAATTATAAAACAAACATTTTATTTAAAGCATGAAATAGGTAATTTTAATTAAATATTATGTTAATAAAACAGAATTACAGAATCATATTAATATAACCGTAACAATTACTTCAGAACAACTAGAACAAATTAAACCTTTGAAATGGAGTTCGATTTAGTACCTCTAATATCTAAAACATTAATAATTCTAATATCGGTTATCTAAATAAGGTTGGCAAATTAAACTGTACCTGTACCGACCGTAATGTCATTTTCGGATAAACATTATTAATCTAAACTATTAACAATTTAACATCTATTCCACCAATGACACTATTGTTGGCTCTGTCTGCACACATTTCGCGGTCTCCTTTTATGGTACTTTAGTTTCGGGCAGTTTATTCGTGCAACACGGCTGGTTGTGACAACGAACTAGGCTAATATCGTTAAATGGGACAATGTTGCAAGTGTACACTGAAAGTAGCCTCCAGTGCATAGAATGGCACGGTTGTTAGAATGGACATCTCTAAAACCGTGGCTTATCCATGTCTAGTCTGCAGGGTTATGGGAAGTTTGGATGTACCTACGTAACTTTTTATACCGTACATTAAATTTTCTGGCAATGCAATTTCGTTTTTACCTACATCTAGCTAAAACCAAACTATGTCCTACAAGCAGCATGCAACTTTGTATTTTAGCTGTTGTAATTCGTTTTATCTAGAACCTGCCAAGTACGTATATTTGGTGATACGGTTTAAACTTTCACGTAGGATTGGAACATAAAAAATAGCAGATTTACTTGTTATATCAGATATTGTACCAGATCGCCTTTTGATCATGAGTCACAAAGAGGGTTTCGTCAAGATCTATGCAACGTAGGCCTTTTTTATTGGTGTTACGGCCTATATTCTATGAAATGAGAGTAATTTTGTAGCCCGTCATAGATATGTATTATCATTGCTTGAAACCATATAACATACATACTGGAGATGTGGCCAACCGAACGTAGTCACGTTACTAATTATAGTTATATTACAGGTACAATTACTCCCAGTATAATATATCCTGACTATTATTCTAGACGATATTGCACTATAATAGTTGGTGCTACTAAATGGCATACCTATTATGTTCGGATTAATTACACAACATGATAAACATGAAGGTTTAGGTATCGAGAACTAAATAAAAATGTCTGAACACTCAGATAGTTTATAAAATAAATATAATCATTGACTCTATAGTCACAGCTTTCATCCATTTCATGGCTATCTTCAGTCCGTACCAAATTACCCATAATTATTTTTCTGGCTAGGTTTGTTACGATATTTCTTAAAGCCAGAGATTATTACTGAACATAAAGTTAACGTGTATATAAATTTTGCAATAAAATCCCGGGTAGCAGCATCATAAAAAATACAAAAATAAGGTGTTAAAAAATTACAGATGCAGAACTCAATATAAAAGATTGCATCAATTATATTCTCTAGTCTATACGCAATATAACTCTACGTTACGACCTAACAATAATGGAGTAAGAAATCCACTTAAAGTTATTAAAACACAATAGTGCGCCGCGCTATCAGGCTAATTGAAAACTGCATTGTGGGATCATCGTGTGTGCCCGTTATCGGCTAGATACAACTGGACCAACAAGCTCTCGAGACAAAGCGAAGGAAGTTGCACCAAAGACTTTGTTTACGTTAAAAGAGATTGTAGATCTTTTTGAAATACGTTTTAAGACGAACTAAATTGATAAAAAGTGATTTAGTTTGATTGGTAGTTACTGCTGAACTAATAGAAAATGGAGTGGAAAACATTGTGTTAGTCTTGGTTTTTCGTAGGGTGTAATATAAATAACATTATGATAGATATTGTCTAATAGAAACAACTCCTAATTAATTTATCTTCAGGAACTTAACAATCATAGATATAAAAAGTGAAGTAACTTTTAACGACATTATGCTTTCTTTGTTCCAGTTCGCAACGGCTACTCGTGTGTTCCCGTGGCTCTGGCGGATGGTCTAGACATCAGGCTAGGTACAGCTGTCACAGACATCCAGTATGGAGGGCCTGGGGTCGTTGTGAAATCTGTCAGCACCAGAAATCCAAATCAGCCACAAACGTTCAAAGGTAAGAGACCAAAATTCTTGTATCAAAAACCTTCTGTGTTTTTTCTCCCTACTTGGTTGACTTGAAAATGATAAGGACAGGTACTATTTATAAGGTTTTTATTATAAATGATAACGTCGTACCTACGGTTTGCCTGAAAAACCAATAGTGTTTTGTTACTTTCCCGTACCTTTATTCAAACTTCCTGTATTGCACACATTTAGCAACACAACCGTAACGAGGGAACAATGGGAAAAAAGCATTCACTATCGATTGTAGCCGGCGGCACACGTCCATATTGCGTTAGCGTCCGCATTTTCTGTTCTAAATAGAAAAATCAAATTCATGTGGCCTTAATATTAAGGAAGTGCCGTTTGCAAAAAAAAAAACAAAGCGCGATAATGGGCGTTATGAGAAAAATCCACAACGCCGTCGGCTTGGCTCCTTGTCATTTCTTTGTCGCGGAATGATTTGCAATTCTAACGCGTTAATTTTACTTTGACGAGGCGCAAAAATACGGTCGGGCTTGTGTTGACCCGGCGGTCTGTGTCCCCCCCGCTCTTCACCGCAACCCCCCGCTTGCCCAGCCGGAGGCTCTTCCGCTACATTTGCATACAGGCGGAGTCTATCGTAGACGAGGCAGTTAGATGTTTAAGAGGCGGTGCTAGGTTGTATCCAGCTATTTCTGAATCGTATAACGCTTCTTAAATCTACTCAATAGAATTGCTACACAAAAGATATTGACGCTTTGAAACGCTTTCAAGCTAAAATTCACGATTATTTGCTAATTTTCCTTTGTATTATTTTACAGGCCAATAAATAACTTTTTCCAAACTATAGACTACCATTAAGACTAACCATTTAAAACGCGAGGTCAAAAATAAAGACAAAAGTATTTTGGGTATAAAAAATATTCTAGAAATTAGTTGTATAGGTATTGAAGTATTATTAAATATTACACATACCATCACGCCTGTTTTCCCCGAAGGGTTAGGCAGAGGTGTACCAATGTACACCCACAGTTCGCCGGTATATTTAGGTCCCATGTAATAGGGGGCGAGCCTATTGCCATTAACCGGGCACAAATCCAAACTCCGAGCTGCTACTGAGAATTTCATAGAAAAACCCAAAACCCGTATTAAATATTTACAGACTTAAAATAAGATTAAATAAAATTTTTGCAATAACTTCATATTTGTCCGATCTTGGTCTCATTTTATCCTTTTCCGGTCATGGCAAATAGATTACGTAGAAATCAAACACTGGTTTTGATACATTTTCCCTTACCTATACTTTCGTATCGTTTACAGTATTGTGAATGAGATGTTCGTCCGACTCTTTGTTAGTCCCCGAGGCCTCGGTACCGAACTTGCTCTTAAAAGCTTTAGCGCCGAGTACCCACGTATATTGAGGAAAACTATAAGGTTTGATGTTAACATCACTACGTCATAGTATGAAACAAGGCTCTTTGTAGTGTTTGTCTTTTAATCTCATCCTTTCAAAAACTTTTTCCGGTTTTGTATCAATTTTACCTGTTTATTTATTTATAATTTTACCCTGAAGTCCCCGCTGCGAAAAAGGATTTTACCCATTCGCCTCGATCTTAAGTAAGTGGGATGCGAACTAATATTGTTTTAGACATGCGTCAAATTAGTTCTGCAATCGTCGGATGAATCCGCATCGATCCTGTTGGACGTTTCACTTAGATGATGATTATTCCAAGTAAGTACTTCTTTTTTAAGGATGGGAAATCATCTAATGACTTCTTCCACTCTGGACGGGGCGGAAGGGAGTGTCAGACTCTTACTGACTAAAACTCATCGATGTATTTTACGCTAGACAAACGATGCAAATTCGGATCTGTGATCTACTTTGTCATATTATGACATACTACCTACATGAAAGTTTGACACGTAAAATTTAGGTACGTCACGACTAATCCAATAAAGAAGGAACTCCGCTTGTATGTTTGTTTATTGCTGGAATTCCAGAACTTTGTACAGAGGATGTTTATGTCGCGGAAAGGAACATTGGCTACTGTTATCTTGTTCTGCTAAACTTTATCGGCAGTTCTTTGCTGAAACGTGACTGAGTAGCAAACAAATGCTATCCAGACTCCTGTACTGTCAGCAACAAAAGTCGATTAACAATTTTACTTTTACGTATAATTTAAATATAAGTACATGAAATAACACAATTGTTTGCTATTAATTTTAGATCCATTTCGTATTTCATTTGATATTGTGCTCAATAATAATGGTTTAAAAATCTGAAATTATAGTCTAATTTTGTTGCGCCGACTGTGGTTGTTACACTTGTTACCTAGTGTAACAGTCAATAAAAAACCAACTAGAAGAATTTTTGCAAACTTTACCGAGACTATTGCAAACAGAACAGCTTTGCTTTAAACTTTCATCGATTTACAAAGCAATGATCTCAACACAATCCTTTTACCCGAAGAATCAATTGAAGAAACCTTTCCCAGTCAGGCCAAACAGATACTACGTGTGTTCAATATAAGGAAATCTTTATTTAGCATTTTACAGGCTTTGTTGGGGGCAAACCTTACCGTTTACTGTGATTGGATTCCACCCTACAACCCGTTTCATTTGACCGGAGGATACCGTTGAGAATTGCTTGTATTATTTATTAGTAACCTATTGATGTTTTGGAATGAAATAGGTAGAAATTTAAATAGGCTGGTATATTAATACCTTAGTATAGGTATGTCATTTGAATAATAAAATAGTGCAATACATTGTCATTGATCCTTAATTTTGGGCATAAATAAGTAAAAAAATATGATGAACAAAAAGATTAAGTACTTTTTGTTATGCAAAAGCATTTTTCCAATATTTATGGGACAATATTAGATCTTCATAACGCGCAAGCAATGATCCTAAAAAAAAAGATTAATAAGATATTAACCCTCCGCCCCCCTCTCTAAGCGAGTAAGTATCTAGATATTTTGCCAAAGATTACAGGAAAACTGTATCCGTAATTTCATTCTTGAAAAAAAAAACAATTATTATAATATCCAGAAACTATGCTATTGACTGCTTCATTATCATATTCCCATTAAAAAATAAAAAGTATTGTTTAACCTTAATTGTGCTAGCCAGACTTGCTTTAGGCCATAACTTTTTTTATCACCTGGTTTGCCTTTGTATATTAGATCACTTGTAGTTCATCCTTAGAACATCTTAATTGAGTTCTCTGAGTTGATTTTATAGACTTATTTATATCTGACTGTCGTGTATTTACGTGCTGTTAAAATAAAACTTGAACAACGCAATAATATTCATCAAATGATAGGTATTATGTGGACAATTATAATATAAAATAAATTGGCGAGCTCGTAAACTATACGACGCAGCTGCCCCTTATATTGTAGACAAGGGAAATTGGTGTCTGTATCGGTAGTTCAGTATAGAGTAAACTAATTGTATTTACACCAATAAAATCTTTAAGCGGCGCGCTTGATTACTAGACAAGTTACGTTTACAATTAGGTTTACAAACATCCGTTGTCCTGAAGTGGTTTGTATTGAACCGTGTGAACGCAAACGCAAATCTAGTCTATAAATTGGAATGATGGTGTTGACTTATAGTTTAGGAAAGCACATATGTAACTTGTTTTTTATTTTTGTGTTCGGAGGATACCTTAAAAAGGCGCCCTTTCTTTGGGGGACAAGACCGGGGAGTGTGTTATTCTTACTTCACCAAAACCACCTCTGTGGACACCATCAGCATATGGAGAGGGTTCCGTTTCCTCTTAAATAAGTAAATAAAATAAAATTCATTTATTTCAGGTAACTTGATCCATACAGTCCGATTTAAATTAAAATAGAATAACATTAACATTGAAATTAAATTAAAATACAATAAATAAATAATAAATAAAATCCATTTATTTTAGGTTCCCTCATATTAAAATTACACATTACAGAACCCACACCAAAAAAGACCGCACCTGAACCCTCCCTGTGCTACGCCTGTTGGGGACATCCCTGGGAAGATTGTAAAGGGATCTCCTCTATGCCTCGCTGTGCACGGTAGCATGTGGCCACTATGCTACCGGCACAGTATATAGGTATATCTACTATAATGTTAAAATGTAGAAAGCAAGAATTGTGAATGATGCTCGTTCTCTATAAGTGTGAGATAACTTAAGGACAATCATGGAGTAAGTTTTCTTTCCATACAGAATGTGTAGAAGCATCGCACCAAAACATAAATACAGAGAAGACGGGGTATAGGTACCTATTCTTTGAAATAAAGCATTATATATTTGCAGGTGATGTGGTACTTTGTACGCTGCCTCTGGGCGTACTGAAGGTGGCTGTGGCGAACAATGGACAAAACCAACAGAACTTCGTCAAGTTCGAACCGCCGCTACCTGATTGGAAGGTATGGAATTTATCCTTTTGTGAACTCCTCTATTTGTATTTCACTATAGTAAATATTGAACATATTGAAGCCTAGATTTTGCCCAAGGGAGAAGTGAGGCGAACGCTAGATTTAATATTTAACATGTACCTGTATTACTATTACATTGTAATAAAAGCAGAAGCGAAATTGGTTTGGCGATGTGAAATGAAGCAAGGGTTAATTATTTTCTACCAATGAGTGGCAAAAAGACGACAAAAGTATACAAATACGAGGAGTAACAGTCTATGTGCTAGCAACATACTGCGATCACCAGTGCGTATGCCAAACGACCGCGCTTGGCAAGCGGACCACGCAAAATAGGTCACAGGTCATAGCAGAATCGTGCCTTATCCAGATCATTGACAATAAACATTAACAATAGCTTTGTTTATAGTGCATCTACACACACAGTGCAATGCTATCTACATGCAATGTTATACAACAATATTTGCAAAGCCTAGGACACATTAAAGGTAAATTTTGTTCCAGATTGCAGCTATCAAACGACTCGGCTACGGGAATCTAAACAAAGTAGTTCTATGTTTCGAACGAACGTTCTGGGACCCGAGCGCAAATCTCTTCGGCCACGTCGGAACGACCACCGCAAGCAGAGGTTTGTTATTAACAAGTTAATTCAATTCTACCACGTTGTTATGATTGAATTATTTCTTAGGGGCCTTCTCCACTGACGATTCTGTCGTTCTATCGCTCATTAGCAATAGAATAAGCTTCATTATGCAGCAATACTTATTACTACAGAAATACAAGACATCATCTGACCTAAGCCAAAAGTAAATATGATAGCTCAAATATAGTATTGTCAAGACAAAAGGCATAAAATAATAGAAGTTCAGGGTTTTCTAGCGCGACATTTGCCAATAAACACTATTGGTCAACACGATTGCACTAGAAGTCTCCCGTGATACGCCATTTTACTCTCCGACTGTATCACTCTGAACAGATTAGGTTGTACTGCTGCTAATTGAATTTACTATCACAAGTACGACTATCGTCATGTCCGAGTTGCGACAGTCCGTTCTATCGGGAAGGTCCTTTAGTTTGTTTGTGGTTCGCAGACGTGATACTCCATGATAGTGTGTTCGATTTACATGAATTTCCAACGTTAACTCATATTTCAGAGCGGGCTGGAAGTTTATTCCATCAATATTAATACACGGCCGCTCTGAATCACCGCCAATCAATTGTCGGTTGCTTGCGTTAAAGGGGTTATAACGTTATGTACATTTTATATGTGGCAATGTTTTAAGTGCCCTTATATAGATATCATTAGTAAAATGTACATCCAGGCCCAGTCAGGCATCAGATTAGGTTTTCCTTATAAATATCTTCTTTCTGTTGCTCATTCCTTTTAAATTTTTTACGTTTGCTTATATTATTACTACCCCCACAACACCGCAATATATTATAGTAAAACCTTTTTTTACCGGGAGTGCGGTAACGAAATCATGAATTATATTCAGGTGTAAATAGTGTAGAGCGTAGTAACGTTGGTGGCGGCGATAACGAATTAAAAGCTGAATAATTTAACGCTACTGAGGAACCCTGAGGGCGCCGCTTGCAATAAATCACAGCAACGAGCCGAGACACGCTTTTTTACGTTATGCTTTAGTTCACCTCCTTAGCTTTGTTGTATACTCTACTAACTTCATTAAACCCCCCACGTTTGCTCTGGGAATGCCGTAACAATGTACCGCGAGTGATTTTTTTAAAATCGTGTCCAATTTAACGTTTTCGGCCCGTGTAGCATTTAAGGATAGCTATCTGATGTTCTTGTATCTGTAGGACGTGTAAAGAGTTATGTGAGAATCCTCGCCCACCGTATTTTTTCTTATGTATCAGACGATCTGAATTCATTCCAATAGTTCGGAGTACTTTAGATTACAATCTACGTTGTTTCTACAAATGTAAAATATACATTGTGGATAATAAATGTATTCCATGTATTGTACTGTTAATATTTACTGAACTGAAATCAATTCATTGCTCGTTTGACGTTCTCTTTTACAATACCGTGACTTTACCTATAATATTGTGGGCTGGCGGTCCCCACAAGAATGTTCTGCTCATAATAATTATGAACTATACTGGAGACTGGCTTTGAACCTCGATTGAAACTCGCATTAATTAATCGTTTGTCCCCAAGGCTAGTACTTTGAACGTTTATTGTCGGAGGTATATAACAAGTTTGATTAGACCGTAACATATTAAACTGAATGTAAAATAAAGGACCAACGGTATTAATTATCGCTTTGAAACAAACCGAGCAACAAGCCAATTTGTACGAACATTTCGAACATTTAGTGGTAGGTTTCAGCGATGCTTTTATGACTAAATGAATTTTAATTCTGGAATAAATTTTCTTGTAGGTGAACTGTTCCTTTTCTGGAACCTATATAGCGCTCCAGTGCTGTTGGCCTTGGTAGCAGGAGAGGCAGCTGCTGTTATGGAAAACGTCACTGATGACGTCATTGTCGGCAGATGCATCGCTGTGTTGAAGAGCATTTTCGGCCATGCCGCTGTGCCTCAGCCGAAGGAATGTGTAGTCACCAGGTGAGGAATGGTGCCGTAGCAAGTTCTAATTTTAAACATGATCTTTAATACGATAAATTGGCCAAAGGGCCTGATTCAATCTGATGTATGGAGTCGTCGGCCCAATTTACCCACAGATGAACACCCCGATTTGCAGGAAACCTATCAGATCGGGTGTATATGTTGATTTATAACTTTTTCTGTAATATTAATGAACTTTTCGTCTTATACTTTCACGCAATAGGCGCTAGACCTAACTTATAATACGTCTTAGGGACAATCTTGGATGTATTATTCAATCTTTGCCTATCTAACAACTATTTGTGTCTTACTCTTCTTTAAATTGACGTTCATTCATTCAACTGATATTTTTGCAACAGATGGCGTGCAGATCCATTTGCTCGAGGTTCGTACAGTTTTGTGGCAGTGGGTTCCTCTGGTACCGACTATGATCTCTTGGCTGCCCCCGTTCCAGGTGCCCCGGGAGAGAATAGACTATTCTTCGCTGGTAAGAACCTATACTTGACTTTTTTTCTCTCCAATTTTTGAATGTGTTTTAGGCAGCTTACATAACATCACCCATGTTTTTCCTGAAAGATCTGTCCTAGTATTTTTTAAGTCTCATGCGACTGGGAACGGTTCTATTCCCATGTACTGGGTACTAATACTACTAATAAATGCCTGCTACAATAATATTTTACATGACCTAGGGATCGAACTTAGAACTCCAAGTTCAGCATTCCGTCTTACGACTATTAGACTAACGAAGCAGTAACTTGATCCTTTCGCACTGTTTACACCTCCATGTATCTTGTCCGTTGTTAATGGTTTTACCATATAGTTATTTGGGTGTTAATAGCTAATTAGAACCTCGTCTCGCAAACGCCACTGATACTGCTATTCATGACCGCTAACGACCCTAACAGTACAAATTGCAATATCGATAAAATGTAGAAGGAAGATGGACGATGATAGTAAACAAGAACATAGTGCGCTGTACGCTTCTACCGATTAGACTGACATATTGGGAATCTGGATATTGCACGCTACCCCTTGACACATCAATAAATCCTGAATTCTCCAACCTCTCGCGTGTATCCCAGTGCATGGTACGAAAAAAAATATTGAGTCAACCCCTCTCACATGGGACCTAATAACGACTTCGGTGGAACGTTACACCTCTAAATCTAACCCTTCGGTAGTCACAAGCGTGACGGTTATGTATCTACACGTCGTGTTATGTGAAACACTTCACATAGATTCGTTCGGAATATAAAACAAAGTGTGATTCTCGAAATTGTGTTTTATTACCTGTCAAAAAGGTATTACATTTACAAGTTAAGCGATTTGTGGGGATCATGTACTGTCTACTCTTTTTTTTACTTTCATACTGTAACAAAGAGACAGTTATTTCTTTATTTTTGATATAGCTTTGTTTTGTCCCAATCAAAGTATGATCTGAGAATTTTTAGATGAAAACACCAAAAGCATTATCGACATTAGAACCTAAGATGCTTACGATACTGTTTATGTCAATTCTTCCGCTTTCATGTCAATGGTTTCATTGAAGAAAACAAAAAAAAACATTCATAGGTAGGTAACTGCCTCGTTAGCCTAATGGTCTTAAGCGCGACTATTGCGATAGAGGTTTTGGGTTCAAATCCCAGGTTGAGCAAAAAGTGTTATTGGGTTTTTCTATTAAATTCTCAATGTTGTTCCAATGGCAATAGGCTCGCTCCTATTACATGGGACCTAAAACATATCATCGCAATGTGAAAATTGGTACCTACACCTCTGCCTAACCCTTCGTGGAATACAGGCGTGATGGTATGTTATGTTATGTCATAGGTCCTTACGTACCCTATTTCTTTGTTTAGGTGAACACACAATGAGGAACTACCCAGCGACGGTCCACGGCGCTTTCCTATCAGGTCTTCGTGAAGCGGGTCGACTAGCGGACCTCCTCATGCCACAGCCACCAATCACGAATGCCAGCGTTGCAGCAGCGACCGCAGCAGCTAACGCAGCAGCGCTCGCGGCAGCCAATCAGGCGTCTTAGTCTAAGCTTAATTTTTTTTGTTCATTACAGCAATGATGCTGATAGAAAATGTGTTTTCTGATTAGATAGTTGCCTTTTTTGTAAACGGGTTTATTATTTGCCTTCATTGGATTTTAGGCTGCTTGCGTCTTGAAAATATAAAATTTTATTTTATATAGAGAAATTTTTAATAAATAAATAGACAAATGAAGTAGAGGCAATTTTTTTATTATTTTTTAATTTACCGATTTTTTTTAGGTTTTGTTAAAATGTATCTCTGTATGTACTCGTAAAGTCAACTATCTAATCAGAAACTTAAAATAGTTCAATTTAGATAGCAATAATTGTGTTTTTCTTCTTTTTAGGTAGGCTCCTCTACCTACTTAGAATCTTAGGATAATTAGTTTAATTTGATTACTTGTTATTAAAGCAGAGCGCATAAATAGAACTAAACTATCGACTAGAAGATTTCTGATTTATAATCGATGTTGAATTTATTAGTTAATTTTTGTTGTATCACCTGAGGAGGATTTCATAAACAAATGTTTCCTCCTTGGCTATGGGTTTCAGTATTTACTAACCAATTAGAAGTTTAGATGCTGCTTTCAAGAACTAACTTAGTAATGTAAGCAATACAAAAAGAAAATGTTGACTGAATATAACCCGCAATGTTATTTGTTTGCTCAATGTGCAAGTTTATCAAAGCCTCTATGAGTTTGTTAAATGTCTGCCAAGATTGCATTTCACAATGACTATCAAATAAATATATGTGTTCAATACAAAAACGAAATATAATTATTTAAATACAATATAACTGACTGAAAATATTTTAAAATAAAACGTTCTCAATTTAAAAATAATCCTTATCGCATTTTTTATAATTAAACGAAAAGCCGTTGCGAAAAAAAAACGTACTTATTTTAGACCGCTGGCCAGCAAATATGGAATAACATCACGACTTTTAAATTAAGTGGCTTTATGTGATATTGCTGGATTTAAATTGAATTTGTGCAGGGTGAAATTTTATTATTCCACGTTTTTGTTTCACTATTTTATGAAACAGAATTAATTTCTTTATCAAAATTCTTTGACAATGCATTCAAAGGTGAATAGTGAATACTTAAATTTCACCCCTTTAATATTCATGAGCATAAATTAGTTGCTCGAGTGTCTTATTTTAATAGCGTTTGAATAGTTTTGTAACAATAAAAATGTTTCAAAAGTTTTTGCTGTCGTTTCGGTCTCAGTTTAATAGTCCCATTGATTGCTCAAATTATATAACAAAAAGTTACACAATATACCTCGAAATTATCGGGATCGATACAAAAGGTCTTCTTTATAGAGGTATTAATTGGACGATTTGATACTTTAAACAAATACACCTGCCTCCATAAAAGACGGGAGGCACCTGTTTGACTTTGTTCCTAGTAAAGATAGTCATCTCTTTCACACTTCAGCGGTAGAGTGAGATAGGATGCAGCCGTGAGAGAAAATTTTGATTGCTGTTGCGATATTTTATAATCCTCATTCGCGAAGTGACTGCACTATTACACCGAACGTGTTTCGCGAAACAATTAATTCTTTGTTAATTAACTAAGATATTCTCAACATATTGCCAATAAATTATTCCTATGTTATAATCTTTGAAACGGAAATGCAACGCATTTATTGCCACCATAAAAGTATTTATTGTATTTATAATGAATGCAAATTAATTCTAGAATGCATTTTAGGTACTTACATTTGACGTTGCTAAGTGCGATCGTTGACCTGTTGTAAGCTTATCAGGAAATGAATGAATTAAGGTACGGTTTACCGCTTGAGACACAATTATTTAGAAATCTTAGAATAAACGGTAAAGTAATTTATTAATCAAAAGTATCAAGAACTTTTGTATTAAACATAAAAGTCACGAAATGATACTACTAAATACATGCAACCTAATTGTTCATTATAATGAACTTACCAGCAGTGATTTCTTATTGAGGTATTGCCGGGAGATTCCATTAGACATTCAATACGGTGTGATTGGGTGTCACCGCAACAAAACCATTAAAATCCAGGAGCGTCGATATACGATTACACTAAAACAACATAACGACGCATTTATTTATAGTTTGGTTTTAATTTGAGTTTGTTTACACGCCAGGCGGGGCGACTGACGGATTTATGGTGAATTTTAATTGCATTTTTAATTATTTTTCAACAACTACGCTGCCGGCAAATTGAATACGAACTCACTCGTGTTGCGATCTTATCTCTGTACCTAGATACGGCTAAAAAACAATTCAACACAGTTTTTGAATATCGTGTAAGTTAATTATTTATGAGACTATTAAAGTTAATCATTATTAACTACTGTTACATGTTACGGCTCGTCGATCTAGCGAATGTCCTGCCGTGTTTAAAGACTTCCATTTTTATTTATTACGCAAAAAATAATTAATATGGATATCATCATGATGCTTGGATTACTCAGAATCATCAAACGCTGCTGATTATCATCAATAAAATATCAATAAAATATTAATATACTTTTTAGTGTTTTTACGGCGTTGCAGGCACTTTTTTATCTACTTTCTGGAAGCAATAATGCTAGTCAAGCAGATTTCAAATGGGCTTTAAATCAGCTGGAATCCAAATAAATTTTATTAATTTTAGACAAAACTATCAAAATTTTATAGCTTGCCCATAAACTTACTCATGCTAATATTAAATAGGCAATTCTGTGTATCGTGTGGTGCTCGGTAGCCACAGTTCTTCGAGAATGGCGGAGGTCTCAGATACAACGACTTAATACCGAATTAATTGTATTAGGATGTTCCAATAAATCCACAGTCGTTTTTATAAAACTCCAGTTTGCTTAGACTGCTGTTTTACTAGCAACAATTGAAGTGTTCCACCTTCCTTGGCAAGCGATAATAAGCTTTGCGTTCTTTACTACTAGGTGTAATTTTAAATTAAATGTTTACGATATGTAGCATTTTTCAATCCCGCTATCAGATTTTACTAGCCCACGCCCATTGATTAACACGGCAGATAAAAGTTAGTTTAATGAAGTATTTTTATACTTAGCATTTTTTCACATTGTTAGCTGACAGCGAGTTTTTGGAACAGAATTTTGTAGAGTAGCACTTTGACAGGCGTATTAATAAAACAATTTTGAATATTTATGATTATAAAGTATTTCATAATAAAATATAATTTGAGGTTACATAGGTATTTTTATCTGATAAATATGTTTAGGTTTTTTTCCCATTTTCTAAACGTTTATTTAATAATTAGGTAAAGGACACTCTTCTCAAAAAACATGCATAGTATGATATTTATCGATTTCATAAAAATGGACAGTATTTTTCAATTCAACGCTGCATAACGATCTACAGATCCCAAAACCGCACCAATCTCTGAAGATTTTAATTGAAGTACCTGACAGACAAAAAAAAACGAATCCTCGAAATACCATCTTCAAACTTCTTACTGCGACGCCGCTCCAAATATTTCACTGTCCGAATACCGCTTCGTTACAATTAACCCTACGGTGCCTTTAAAAAAATAGCCGCGTAGCGACTCCGACAAACGAGGAATTAATATCGTAGTCTACAGCCATTTATTTTAAGTTCCCACTTACCACTTTGTACTTACACCGGGCCTTTATCTTTCTGTAATTATGCATCAGTACTGTATTGTTTGCTTAAGATTTGTTCGGGTGATGAATAATTACTTTGCTTTGAACCGGCTACCGCGCTTGCTTTATTACCTACCTACTTACTTTGTATGTAGCGTAATGCGGTTGCAAGCACAAGGGATACAATTCTTTGTTTTGTTACAAGATCTGATTGTTCTGAAAATTCTCATCTTGCTTCTTTTTGCTTGATTTTTAGAACAAAGTTCTTGGCCGTGCTTTTTGACTTTTGGTACAACATTATAATTATAAATAATAATTATAATTATTATATTGAAATCAAGCCAATGATAGTGTTGATAGATGTAAATATTTTAAAAATTAAAATAAAAAGTAATAACTGCTGATATTTATAATACTTAATTAATAATTTCTGCAATATGATAATTAGATAGACTATAACTTCATTCCTAAATACCTAAAACAGTTAGGTACTACATACATTTATTCTAAAGAAACCACTCAACAATGAAATCTGCAACGGTCAAAACTTGAACTTTGAATCTCGTAATCTGTGTTCAAGCTCCCCTTTGTGGCGCTATCTCTGTAAATAAAAGGAAAGCTTTTAGAAGCTCACCCGTTTTACAAAGTTCAAAAAGCTTTCACTAGATGTCGTTCGCGTTGAAACCCTGCGTGCACGCACTTATACACGCCATCTATAAGCTCAACGCGTAAGCTCCAAGTTCGCTTTAAGTTGAGCTTTCTGATTGTTCGACGGGGGAGCCCATTGGAGAACTTATTGTAATGGTTCCTACTTTGAGTAGTAGATGGCGCTGTAATCAATTTTTAGTCTTGCGTACACGCTGTATTATTCTTGTTCATTGAAAATTGCACTTTTATGTCAAGACCCTTTTTGAATATCTATAAGAGAGCATTAAATCACATACCTATATACAGGTACGTATACCACACAGCATCTTGAAGTGATCACACTTCAAGAAATACTCATACTGTGTGGTGACGATAGGTATTGCCAATTGTCGAACTTTTTTGTAATTTGGCAAACTGGCACAAAATATTTAGATAACTCTAGTAGTTATCTAGATATTTTGTGCCAGTTTGCTGTACTATACTATATTTTATTTTAAACCCAATGTTTTGTACGATATGAGAATCAACATCATACCTAGTTGCTTTCTCCGCAATCATGTCACACGTATTGTGACAGTAAGAACATACATTGGTAACTACTTTTATCACATAGGTATTTTACATGTAGACGTGTATGTAAGTATCTAAATAACAGTGCAAAAATTAACCTAACTTTCTTTGTTCCACGCGACATCCTACAAATTAACCTTTGTTACAATTGCCATAACAATGTGAAATGGCCTATGATCAGCTAGGTCATATGTCAAGGTGAGGTATTCGAATCCAAGTGCCTGTGACAGACTATTATTCAACGTAGCAGACCTTAAACCACCAGCCATATATAAAAAAGTAACACGAAATAGGTATTTCATTTCACCTTCCAAACCGAAGCAAAGTTAATGTCTTTGAAAAACATTAATTGTAAAACAGTGACTGTAACAATGTCGCTCCTATCACTCGCATTGTTCATAATAATATTAATGTTAACTACAGTTAAAGCTGATATACAAAATAATAATTCTCACGCGTCTTCAGTTCAAAACTTTAAAGTGTTTGTTACGAACATGATAAAGGAACAAAGTACTAAAATCCAGACGCTACTCAAGAAAATTCAGACAAACGCTCAATCGGTCCTGGAGAAAATCGACAATATGAAACAAGACACCAAATTTAATAAGAGAAAGCTTGATATCAAAACCAATGGAGGCAGAGAAGGGCATCAAATTGAATCACCAGTGCTGAAAAATAATGAAGTGATCGACACATCCATAGATGCGATTACAGAATCGAGAAATTTCAACAATCACTATACGTCTTCGGGATATGGAGTAAGTGGCAATGCAAACTACGCGGCTCCAACGTATCATCACCATTCGATTGGATTTGATCCGATAAACATAGTAGTGTCGATGTCTCTACTTTCATTTTTGCTACAAGCATTGCAAGGGCTCTTAACAAGAACAAGATTACCAACACCGGTTGTAGAAGCAAGGACATTGAATCCTGTTCAACACTGGACCAAGAAATTCGAAGATAATCTAGCAATTAAGGATAAAGGACAATATTATTTGAAAAAGAAGTATTTTAAAAAGTATTTTCGTAAGTAGAAGGTATTTTCTTTTCATACGCAAGTTTTTGCATACACATAATTAATGCATAACTAAGTATAATGAATTACTATTTTCACTATTTATTTCGCACAGTAAGTTAATACTGCTGTTTGTTAGAATAGATCCTGCTCTTATTAAGAGTTCACCTAATGTACTTCAAACGCTCGTAATTAATGAGAACATAATTATGTAAATCGACAAAATGTATTGCGAATAAAAATTACATTCATAATTTTATTTGCTCCAATTCTTCTCACTTAACCTAATTGCAGTTCACATAGCGCGACATAATTTCCATTTCATTTAGTATTTTTAACGAGTCATAAAACTGAATTAAAACAAAAGTAAACTGCTCTTAAATTGTGTGTAGGAGCCGCTACTTTGTCTAGTTTTAAGAGACTTTTCTTCGGCAAACTGTAAATACTTTTTAAGTATAAGGCTGCCCGTCCACCAGAGATGAGCGTGGTTGCTAAGCGGTGAAAGATGAAGTACGAAAGCATTTGTGTTCATTTCCATCAAAGCTCAGTAGCAGGTAATGTGTTGAACTATGAAGACGCACTGGGCGAGAAAATTTAGCTTCGTTGAAACCTTTAAAGCTCAGGCAAGCTAAAAAGCGATTCCATTGGTATTGAATACATATCCATTGCTATACAGCTTAGCACATGTCTTGTGGGATAGGCAGCCTTACTGACCCGGCCGGGCATGATCGAGTACAAGTTACGAGGTAGTCTTGATAGACAACACAAAGGAATCAACTGGCATCATTAAATGTGGTCCAGTGCCTCACTAATCAATGTCGCTTCACAAAATTAAACAAAGTAAGTAGGTATCTTTATAAATTGTGTCTTTATATTTGTATTACTGTAAATTATGCTCTGGTTTTGGTTTTCTATTCTAATGAGGTTTTTCTTGTTCGTTTACTTTTCATTAAATAAATAGTTTCATATAAATGTTTATTCAGTGTGTGTTTAACTGAGCCTCTCTTCTCTCTGCTTACATTACGCTCAATTAAATACATTGTGTTCTCTGTGAGACGTAAAATTAAATTTATTAATGTAAGCGTGGTCTTCCTCGCTGTATTTTTTCCTAAAATGTTTATTTACGTTACTTAAACATCATGCTTAGCGGTGACGATTTCAATAACAAGAAGGCTTTTAAGTGGTTCAAAGAACGTTCTTTATACAATTTAACGTTTATTATAAACGTTTTAAGTAGCTACTTTTTTTTGGGACAGACTACTTTTTGGTATCATAATAATAGCTCTATCTTTGAAATCAAGACAATCCATGTCCTAGATGAGTTTTGTTTAGGATTGCGGTGCTTGGTTATTTTGGAGATCGTTCTCGTCCTTGGTATTTGAAGTGGATAGGTTCAGGTAGCAGTGATGGCGGTGCGAAACCAATAACTAGTAACTTCTACCCTAAATTGCTAGGGTTATCGTTTACCAAAGTTGATTCTCCCAAAGGTTAAATAAGCTATAATTGTAAGTGTAAGGTTATTAAGTATCTACTAGCCATTTCCAGTTTTCTCTCATTAAAAAAATCGGAAAATTCAAAACAGAGAAACCAAATCCGTGTACTGGCTTCCCAACGTGACCTTTCTAAGTATCCCTTAGCTGTACACCATAAGGGCACTGCGGCGAACCCATTGGTACATTCTCACGATATCGCGTACCGACTCTGAGTGGATATCGTTTACCAGCTACTCAATCTGTTTGAGCAACTTAACATTATTTCATCGGTGTTTTACCACAAAACGAAATTGATTTCTGGTAGCCGTAGTGGTAGGTAGTCAGAGGAAGTACTACCACCATACCTAATTCAGCAGCGAAGCAGCGTTGCTGTGTTCCGGTTTGAAGAGAGTTTGGGTGCTGGTGAAATTACAGGGCATAAGATGTTTCCACTTCGGCTCTGGGATGGCAACTCATTTGCAAGGCCCTGGCATTGCAGATGTCTATAGACCGAGGTGACCAGTTAACATGAGGTGGGCCGTCGGCTTGTTTGCAAATTCTCTGGTGATATTAAGATAGGTAAGTACCTAAAATGCAATGCGGGCCAAGATGTGAAGTTGCGTACATCAGCCTGATATTAACTGAAGATTTTCCAATAACGTTATGAAGAGAAAATGATAAAGACAGCCTCACTGAACTTAGTTTATCATTATCGAATTTGCATTGGCGCCCAACAAGGAAAGAGCCGACACAATTTAATGCTTTGGGTTACATGTGTGGTAACATACCTAAGTATGGAATAAATTATGCGAACTGCATTTATAAGTATTGTGCTAATTTAAGATTTTTTTGTTAAGCTTGGCATGTTGTAACTGTTTTTTGTCCCTAACAAATAAAATAAATAATATTCACTTTTTCCTGGAAAATTATTTTGAAGACAGTAGTCCTTTTACCCCCAAGTAAACTTGACAGTTCTGCCCGCGCGCGCGCTCTGTCCAGTGGCGATCTATTTCGCTGCTCATTATCTATTCCCTTTACTGTGTTTTGTGTTCGATTCCCGGCTCGTGAGTTGTTTCTAGTTGTGTACTATTGTGCTAAGTGCTAGTGTCGTGAGTTTTTATAAATGTTTGATTCCATAATTAGTGGTAATTAGTTAAATTCGTCAGCTATCGGTGAGTACATTTATTTTCTTTAGTTTGAGGGTATCGCGAAATAATTTCATCGTCCGTTATTGTATCGTTTATTGTGTTCTTTGTTTAATTCCCGGCTCGTGAGTTGTTGCCAGTTGTGTACTATTGTGCTAAGTGCTGGTGTCGTGTTAGATTTTATAATTAGTGGTAATGAACTAAATTCGTCGGCTATCGGTGAGTACATTTATTTTCTTTTGTGTGAGGGTATCGCGAGATAATTTTATCATCCGTTATTTTACTGTTTTTTCTTCACTTTTCTAGTTTGTTATCTCTTAATACCTAATGCTATCTAATAATGATGACCCATCTGATCGTGGATGAGAAATATTTCTGATAAATACGAAAACACCCAGGTCACAAAAACACTAACACTAAGATTATGAACCCACAAGCATCTCAGACTAAGCTCTATTTTAAAACGCAACTTAAATCTTTTTATTTCAATTTTAATTTAAAATTTAAACATTTTAGTGTTGGCTTAGGATGGTTTCAGTAAAAATCCCATATTATCCTCTGTCGGATAGTAGACAAGCGCCAAGCTGTACGGTGACCAAATAAAATCTGTTGCGAGGAAAATTATCCTGTTTTATGAACGTTCTGAGTATATAAGCAGGTGCTTCTTAAGATGGCGTTCTGAAACTCTTTATTATAAAAGTTTTATGTCTTGAATCATCTTTTTGAGTGTTGCCTCTTAACCAGATTATTGTTCCTTGTTATTAAATAGATTTTACTGATAATAATACGCTGTCTAGTGAATTTTCTGCTTATTATGACCTTTACAGGTGTGTCGAAGATATCGTAATATCCCACAGAGTATCAACCTATTTTATTTTAAAATTAAATTAGAAATTTACTTAAAGGTTTCTATTATGTATCGCAATATTGTTCATACCTGAGTGCTGAGAAAATAAAAAATATAATAAGGATCGTGTAGTTTCTTAAAAATAAAATAACAAGAACGATGAGAAAAGTTTCAGAGGCAGCAATTAGTCTAAAATACCAAAACTGTTAAAATAATCTGAGCTAAACTTTTCCTTCATTATCCTAATATAAGTCGGAGCCATGGCTTTTCTACTCGTGTTCCACTAAGCTGTGTGACGTAGGTTAATGCATCATGCCGCGTTCGCTCGGATTTTAGATCCTGCATAAACTATTCAAAGATGAGGGTCACGACAGTGTTACCAATTTAGCATTTATTTAATTCATTTTTTATTTACTCTCAAATTAGTTTTTAAATGTCAGTCTTTAAGGCCCACTTTCACCAAAATCACAAAACATATTTGGCGCTAAATGTGTTTAAATTATCATTATAGTTCTGTCACCTTCTAACAATGTCACAGGGATTCAATGATGCTCTAAATACGTTCAGACACTAAATGTATTTAGAGATTTTGGTCAAAGTGGGCTTTAATAAATGAATTAGATTTAAATTGAAGCTAGAAACCGTGACGAGCGTTAGGTCGTAAGTTCGAAATTCAAATGCATAGGTTACTTAAGGTACTGATACACATGCTTTAAACTAGCATGCTACTAGCATGCTCAAACCAATCAGTGCACGCGAAAATCAAAGTCACGTGAGCTTCCCGTGCTGTGATTGGTTTGAGCATGCTAGTAGCATGCTAGTTTAAAGCATGTGTATCAGTACCTTTATCTTATTAAACGATGCATGTCATGCCATGTGTTGTTGGTTTCTTTTTGTTATTTTGTATTAGTATACATAGATGAGCCTTCATAGTAAACCTAAATACTTACATGTGTTATCCTGAATGTGATTGTTCCTTGTCGAACAATGCTGCTTTGTTCCTGTGTATAACCGAGGTTTGTAGTAAACATCATCTTACGTAGTACTATCACATACGAGCAGTATTCTAGTACGTATTAGAATGTTGTTCTACTTAAAGCTGAGTACACATTACCTAAGTTTTAGCTTTTGTTCTAAAATAAAAGTATCTAGCTTCACCTGGTTAGCTAAATACATAAAAAAAAAACTTTTCATTTTAGTGGCTAATATTTTAAAAAGCTTTATAGTGGGGGCGTTAACAATCATAATTATAAACTCACATACACAACCTGACCCAGATCTGTAGGCCGTACAAATATTTATTCCCCGAAGAAATTGAACACGCGACACGCAGTACAGCAGCCTAACGCGCAGCCATTCGTCGTGAATTACTCATCATCATCATCTCCTTAGCTTTTTCCCAACTATGTGGGGGTCCGCTTCCAGTCTAACCGGATGCAGCTAAATACCAATGATGGAGCGACTGCCTATCTGACCTCCACAACCCAGTAACTGGGCAACACGATACCTCTTGGTTGTGGCTGGTTGGTGAATTACTCATCATTAGTACGATAACATTCTAAAGACACACTTAAGAGTTACATACATTATCAGATACTGAATGCACATAGTCTATACTTAGTAGCCATAAAGGACTAGGTACTAAGCCAAAGCTTCTTCTCCATAGCCTGTCAATAGCAGTCTGTATCGCGCCAGCCCAGAACTTAGCCAGAAGTTTGACGTGCCTGTAGTTGAACTATATACCTAGCTATCGTTTAAATTAGACGTAATTTCCTACGAAGCGGCTTCCAACATTTCCTAGAATTAAGATTAACTGCTATCAAATTAATAATAGAGAACTGTTAATTAATTCTCCTAGCAATACTCCAGCGATTACCACATTGTTTGTTTTACAACTAATTCCGTTAATGCGTATATTCCTAGATTATAATAAACATACGCATACCACCCAGTGGTTAGTCCTGCCTCTCATGATGTGTAGGCATACTCTCTAGGGCAAGTACCAATGTTACTTTTTCTATTTCATAATATATGTAGGTGCTTTCTAGGTTTATCGTGGATATCACAAACGTAAGCGAAGAAAGATATGTAAAGAATATAAATCTGAAATTGCCGATTCACCTTAAACAAACGTGGTGATCAACTCTTGTGGCATCTCTATAAGGGAAGAGGCATTGGCCCTGCATTTAATACTAATAGGTAGGTAGGTATTCATCACACAACATCACGCATGTATTCCCCGAAGGGTCAGGCAGACGTGTACCAATGTACACCCATAGTCCGCCGGTATGTTTTAGGTCCCATGTAATAGGAGGCGAGCCTATTGCCATTAACCGGACATAAATCCTAACTCCAAGCTGCTACTGAGAATTCCAAAAACCCAATAACATCTGCTTCACCTGGGAATCAAACAAAAGACCTCTTAATTATGTAGCTTAGCAGTCGCGCTTATTACCACTAGGATAACGAGGCAGTTAGCCATATTATGTAGTCACATAGGTTTGTACTGTGATCAGTGGGCCATGATCAAAGTACAGGGCTTACGCGTGCGCGGTGCTCCAAATTATACATGATTGAAAGGTAGGCTTTGCTTAATTTGAACTATATTTAAAACTAACTTCTGCCCGTGACTTCACCCGCGTGGTTTCTCATCCGCTTTTAGTTGGGTTTTTTGGTTACTGCATAGCAGTCATTTCTGAGTGTTCGAATAAAGTTATTACACTTTTCGGTCAGGTTGCAGTGGCATGCAACCTACACACCGTGCTTAGACTCAGGGCGCCAACACGGTGCACGTTGCATACAGCGCAGCGGTGGGGCCGTGCCGACGGGTAACCGTATGTAAACAAACTTCCACGGGGTTCCAAACAACGCTGATGACCGTGCGTACACATTACTAGTTAATTATCAGTATATTTTCATGGCGAGAAACCGTGTATGGACAATAGCCATCAGGCCTCTTGTACATGGCACGTTTTGTTAACCTTACGTCGTGGTTACCGTATAGTTAACAAGGTGACAAGCTTGTACATGTCAAGGCAAGGCAAGGTCATGAAAACGACCAGATGCGGTGTACAAAATTCTGTCACGAAAATATGAAAACGTCCGGCGCCGTCGACACGCTCGCGTAGACTATGATACAACACTGATGAAAATCACGCCATACGCAGACGCGGCGCGCCGAGGGGGATGCAATCAAACAACAACAGACATACATCCTTTGTGTTGTATGACAACCAGCTCTCACAATGATCCATACAATACTGACAATCGTGCATGCACACGACAAATTAACAGTACCTCTTCACGGCTAAAAATCGTGTGTGGAGAATAGGCCTTACAGTAGTCCTGATTTTTTTGGTGGTACATATTTTTTTCATTAACCAAAGGATCAGTGTGGGGATGGAGTCTTGGTAAAAAAAACTGAATTACAGTTTATTCCAATTATATTTCGGACTTTACTCAGATCTAAGATAAAGCTGAGCTAATCCGGGTAAACCTGGGTTGACTCACTCTTTTAACATTATCCCCGGCATAGGTATACGTACTTATTTTCTTCGTAAATGAGATGGCTCTGAGAAAGCTTTCCTTATTCCGTAGATAACGAAATTACTTACATTTTCTTCAAGCTTACATTTCTAGTCTAAATAAGCTTATATTATGTTGAAAGGTAATTATGCTGATCTTTCATTTTCACTCTTAAATTAGATTTCTTCCAGTTTGTTATGTTTGAAAGCAAAGTCGGTAAGTAGAAAATTACATTTTAAGAATTTATGTCACCTAAATTTTACTTGAATTATCTTTTTTATCTTTGAGAATAGTACCACGGTAGGCAGGTACCTACTTAAAATATTCTCGCCATTTAATTAAAGATTTAATAATATTTAGTACGAACGTGAATGCGCCTGCCAAATTTTTAATAGCAATCAGCTGCAGTTACGTCGATACAAACTGTATTAACAGTAGGCGTGCCTTCGTGTACAAATATTGTTCTTCACTAACTTTAATTGGTTATTTACTGTACATTATTTCAATTTTTTTAACAAATAGGTACTAGATATAAAAGTGTTTAAAAAAAAATATTAATCTATTTAGATATTGAAATAGTTTCACCAATTGTATAAGTACAACATATTATCTTAAGCATAGGTTTTTACAGTTCTGCATTTACACCTAATGTTAAAAGATCGGTCTGTGATTTCTATAAAAATAATATGTATAGTATACAACCCTTTGCTTACAGCCGACGTCTAGTCCGTTGTACGGGACGTTACAATAATACAACTGCCAGGAACGATTCATTGTCACCACATCTAACTCACACACAAAAATCACTTCCCTTTAAATATTAAATCCACATTTTATATCGGTACAATGGCTGTCAAAAAAATTAACACCTCGTCAAAATGGAACCCTTTATCGCAAATCTCGGCGATACTTCTTAATTTAACATTCAGCTGCGATTTCTTTGAGCAAATCGGTTTTGTGTTAATTTGACGTTTGGTTGACAGATGCAGAAAAAGTTACTGTGCTCTCTTTTGTTAACTTAATCCGGGTTCTATGTAAGTGAGTCACCGAAAATGGATTAAAGGGTTAGGCGACAGGTAAAAGAGACTACCAACGAAGATGTTAGGGAATCTGTAGGGATTCTTATTGTGGAATGTTTGTTTAAGGAATTAGTTTTTGCTTATTATAACATAACTAGCGAACAACCCGCGACTTCACCCGCGTTATGTTAAGTCTTTGGTTACTGCTCCGCTCCCATGTGCCGTAACGGGATATACTTAGGACACTCACAAATAACGTTGCTTTCTATGGGTAAAAGAATTTTCAAAATCAGTTCAGTATATCTAGAGACTACCTCCTACAACGACACAAACTTTATCTCATTTTAATATTAGTATAGACTAGCTTTTTCCCATGACTTTAATGCGTAAATGTCAGTTATCACTGGCGTAGACCAATTCGTACAAGTAAAAGTAGCTTATATCTTTTCTTAGCACAAAATTTCACCAAAATCGATTTGGCGGTTTAGACGTGAAAGCATAACAAAAAAACATACAGACAGAGCTACTTTTACAATCATAATATTAGTAAGAATATACTTAATGCTAACTCTACTCTACCGATGACAAGTTAAAGTCGATTTTCAATTACTTTTGTCCAAATGCGTACCTACATTTTCAACATTTGATTACTATTTCACTCATCAAAGAACTTTAAACATTACTCTCAAAGGAGATAAAAGTATTTGAGCAGTCAAAGTCCCATTATTTGGACACATGTCACCAGTATCAAAGCTTCAACCCTTACATAAAATTCATTCAATCTAAATTCAAATACGTCACTATGAAAGTATGGTCCAATCTAAACATTCATTAAAGATTTTTTTGAATTCTGTTCTGTTGCCCCTCGTTAAACCGCTTAAGCTAATTATATAAAACATTACTAGGGGTACAAAGCTTATATTTCGACGTTATTACATCCCCTCTATATGCACATAATAAGAGCTCATTCTGGGATGTTCCCCTTTGTGTGGAATATTTGTTTGATCTTTCGCCGAGCTTGTAAGGGCAGGTTGTGCAACGGAGGTAGAATGTATTTTTATTGACTATTAGCTTTCTCTTCGGCTTTGTTTGCGTTCAAGACAAATATTGTCTACACGTACTGGAATAAAATAATGTGTAGGTAAACTGAGCTTGTGGCTTTTTTATTCTTGTTTCGAATTGTAGTTTTTATTGGCTGAAGATGTTGATGCTTTTATTGTATTACGGATTTTAAGTCTGTTTGTTTATTGTATTTTACTTTGCGAGTTAACAAGGGACAATGGACTTTACAGGCATCTAAACAAATAACATTTCAACTAACTATCTTTATTAAGACAATATTGTTAGTGATGCATGTTTTGATTTTTAAATATAGCGTACCATTTCATTTTCTTGTTATTTGAAAACTAAAAATCATCATCATCTTCTAAGCCTTTTCCCAGCTATGTTGGGGTCTGCTTCCAGTCTAACTGGATGCAGCTGAATTAATATGAAATAAGTATATAAAATAAAAATATTTTTGCACATAGGTAGGAAATAAAAAACTTGATTGAAAAGCCCGAGAAAGAAAAACCCTACCGTTAAAAAAACATATTAAAGCAAGCGAAACGTGTCCTTTTTACAAAACAGAAGAAAGTCGAACAACGTTCCACAGACAGACAAAAAACATTTAAAATGTAAACATTACAACCTTGCATCTTTGATAGCTATTCGCGAGTACGAGACTTCAAATAAACATGAAGAGTACTACCCCACTCTTAGTTTTAAGTATTCTAGTAGATACAAAGTAGCTACTTAAACATTCATCTGAAAGTAGTAATAAGATGAAGAAGAATAATAATAGTTAAGTGGATATTTAACTTTAATTAAGTGGAGAGAGTCATAGTATAAAAGGACTTTCAACGAGTGTCTTAACTATGTGAAACCATAAGTTAGAACACAGTTTCAAACAAATTATTCAGGGAAAACCGAAGATTTTCTTGCAAGTTACATCATTAATTAACTTCCAGAAAATATATGAAAACACAAAGAATTTGCTTTTTAACATTTAACATACCTTTAAGGACTATATAGGACTAATATTTTAGTCGTTTGTAGTTTTTTCTCTAACACCAAATTAGAATAATTCCATGTTTGAGTAAATTACTTCTTATTTCTACAGTAAATTCTAATTAAAATTAATATTCACGTATTTTTAAAGGGCTTTGAAGAAATATTAAATACAGTGTAAGCATTTTCCTATTTTGTGTCCTAATTTGATTACTCTACCAAAGGCCAAAGGCCTCTTCTCATACATAAAAAAAACGAGCAATGATCTCTACACCCACCCCTCAGTATTAACGAAAATTCTTTATCAAATTACGTGCTATCAAAGCTAAAAGTCCAAAGAACTTACACAGTATACAAGGTTAAGCAAATCTGTATTAGCAGGATATAATATTTCAAGAGGAACGTCAATCAAAGGCTAACGAGAGATCTAAAGGTCTCTTCAAAAGAGCACGTGCAAATATAAAATTCATTACTAGCGCCTCTTCTGCTAATTCGTCCCCCTCGGCTAAGGGGACCTAATATCCTTTAAACCGTGAAGATGTCAAAGGCGATACTTGAGACAGCACTTGTCTATTTGTAATTGAATATGAAAATCTTTGGCGCCGTGCGAGGAATTTTACCAACGTCGATATAAAGTTTGTAGTATTTATCCTACTAATATTATAAATGCGAAAGTTGGTGAGGATGACGGATGGGTATTTGTTACTCTTTCACGTATAAACGGCGGAACGGATCTGGACGAAATTTGGCATTGAGATAGATGGTAGTGTGGAACAACATATAGGATACTTTTAATCCCGAAAAAAATTACGTTTCCCGTGGACTTATATCAAATTAGACGCGGATGAAGTCGCGGGCAGAAGCTTTTTATTAATAAAAAATACTAGCTTCTGGTCGCAACTGCATTCGGGTGAAAGTTAAGTTGTGCCTTAAAACATATTGTGCCACTCGGCAATTATTATAGACCTTTGAAGATGTTTTGATCTGAGAAATATTTTCATAGATTGCCTTTTATAAACAAAGAAACAAATTGCCCTCTTTATAATCTAAGTTTAGGTACATGATAGTTTTGACAATGTTTTATTGTATTTTGGCGTAGCATTAGGTGATTCCAGTTCTGTAGCAGGGCAATCCAACATTCAGAAAAAAAAATGGTAATGCATAAAAGCGTAACGACCTTCAGATTTTCATAAAAATCATTGCAATAGACAACTTTTATTAAATGAACACACTATAGAAGTTTTAGAATACCCCGTCTTTAAGTACATAAAAACATTTTACAAAATAAAAATAACAGATATTAAAAGCAAAATTCAATTCTACACCACAAACGAAATTCGTTGGTACAAAAATCTCGGTTTTCATCTGCTTTGAGAATCGTGGAATTTTCATAACGCATCTAGTCTACTTTATGGCTGTAACCTCTTACGTTAGAGAAAAACCTGCAGTGAGCATCGGCTCTCGTTCATGTCTCGAGAGGCACAGCGCTACGGTGAATAAAATTTTAGGTCCCCTCAAGAAATACTCATCACAGGGATTTTATTACGAAGAATTTCACGTAAACCGATTCTGTTTTGGTTGATTTTGTTTGTACATACAAATAAATAAGATTGAAGTGTCTGTTTGTCATGCCTTTTATAAAGTAAATATGAATGTTCTTACTGTAATATCTTTACTTGTATAATATCATATGTATCGCTGTTGGTTTTCAAAAAAAAAAAAAAATAAAAAAAAAAAAGTAATTACACGGAAAAGATAACTTTTAAATGTTTATGCTTATGTCCTTATTATGTGGCTTATATCCAAAACGGCAGGACTGATTTTGATGTGATTTTCACTGGAAGATATCTGATGTTGTGAGAAGTGACTAACCCCACTTTAATTTTTATTTAATAAGGGTCCTGTATATAAACGAAAATACCTGTGATAACCCATGTAATGTAAATTTAATAATAAGTACATTATTAGGTATCTAAGTATATTATGTTTTCAATTACAAAAAGGCAATCAGAAGCTGGTTTTTTCAACTAAGGTAATTTTGTTGGCTCTGTAGCTACGTCGAAAATATTTCGATGTGCCGATGATTCTTCGAGTATCTTCATTAAAAGTTTTTTTTTTCCCTCCGAAATTAACTTGATTCAATTATGCCCTTTTTACTTTTCAAGATGTTGCTCTCAGCTCTGCTTACATTGCACCTTTGATGTTTCGCCTTAACTTTATACGATTTTCGACTTGACTTGCTCAACGGTTTTTTTTTCATTAGAAGCAGAAAAAAGGAAAATTGGATTTAAACATGAAAGATCGAAGGTCTTCGTACAGACAGCGTACTTTGAGCCCAATTTAATTACGCAAAAACTTGAGGAAAATGATGTAAAGTGATTTTTTTATAATCGGAAAGTGTAAAGAGATTGATGGCCCAAGTAATCATATCAATTAGATTAATTTAGCTTATACCTACATAGTATATGGTCGTAATAAAGTATCTTTTCATTAAGTTTGTAAAGAAAGATCTCGACGACGGAAATAATTTTAAGGAATTTCCTTTGATAGAATTTCAGGACTTTTAAAAGTTGACTAAATAAGTACCTCAACATATTTCATTATATTGCCATTTAGAAACTAGAAACTTTCTTGTTCATTTAAATCGAGTAAAAAAACAGTATTGCACAAGAATCGTTTTCAATCGAGTTGCGAATATTTTTTTCTAAATTCTTAGTAACACGATGGCATCAGTTTAAGTACTTTTTGTCAACATTAAAAACGATGTCATTTGGAATTTCAAGTTCGACACAGCAGGTATTAATTGGCTATTAAAATACATAACACATAACATCTTTTTATGTGAAGAGTGTAGAAAAATGGTGTTTTTGTCATTTATCAACTTGGTGTAAAGATACAAGTACCTACTGCTAAGTAGTCCTTGATTTTGAGCATTCACCTTTTGCTCTTTAGATATAAATTACCTACGCTCGGAAGCTCGGCTAAGATCCTAAAATCCACGTTACTATAAAATAAAATTACTGTAAACATAATAAACTTTCAGTGACCTCACGGTATTCGTTCCCACAAAAGTCTGCTCCTCCACACTCCGACGTAATTTAATACAGTAAACGCATTTGAATAAATATACTGTAAGGATTTACTTTTACCACCGTTCGTTTTGTTACCGAATATCAACATTTTATTCCTCTAACCGCGCATTTGTTGGTCGATTTGTAACCGTGGCATAAAGTCCCAATAATTGTTATCTCAGCGATCCACCCGTCCACAAAGGCCGGGTGTCCCACCGACTTTATTTACTCTCAACCGATTTCCAGGTTTATATCTATTTCGGAGCTCCGTATAAACGCGGTACAATAACAATAAAGTAGGATTTCGCTACAGATTGCTGACATTTCCCTCAAGACGTAGGTACGACATAAAACGGGTATATTATATTATTAAAAACCTTTGCATACAACGGTCGCGGACGGATAAGGGAATAACAAAAGATAAATGAATACGGGCGATAGTAAACACGGAAACAAGGTTCCTCCTTTCGGTAAATTAAACGAAAGTGTCCTTGTAAATGTAAACAAACGAAATTCATCTCGAATTTGTGAATTTGTCGAAGTACTTTGACACAAGTTTAGCTACAATTTGGTTCACAGTTACAACATAGAAGTCTGAAGCAGGCTCTAGTTTGTTGCTTTGTACCTACTTACATTAAATCTGTTTTAGTACAAGAAGAGTCTCAAAAGCAAAAGCAAAAAAATGGCACTGTAGGACAAATGCCTCTTTTTATGCTGAGAAGGCATGAAGGTATTAATCACCATGCTTGCGCAAGACAGTTAGGCCTAAAACTTAAAAATTATAGTGCCTACTTAAGTTACACAACAGGAGTGCTACTTTATTATAATATTTAGCTTGTTTTTTATCACTTTTCATTAAAGCAATCATACATTTTGTGACTAAATCATGATTTAGCCACTCAATTATTGAAGCAGTGTGCTTAATACGCTGCTATATAAGTACTTCCCTCACCTTCCATAACCACTAGACGAGGTATGAGGTGATGGAAGTACTTATGTAATCGAACAGAAGATAACATCACGCCGTAATTCTTGAACGGTCGGGCAGAGGTGCTACGACACCCACATTCCGCCTGTTATGTTTATGTCCTAGATAATAGAGGGTGAGCTCATTGTCATTATTCTAGTATGTAAAGAAAATATTCGATACGAGACATTTCGAAACTTGGCTGTAGTTTTTTAGCTACATGTTAACGAGTTTCCAGACAGTCGTGAAGGAAAGGGAAATGTTAATAGTTGTCGTTGCATGTCTTCGTTTTACAAATGCACCCGTTCTTCGAATTCTTTGACATTATGTTTCTATTGAAAAGATTTTATGACCCTACGTTAGCTGTAGGTAGGTACATTCGAATGTAGTTTTAAACTTCTGAAGAAAAAGTTGGGCGTAGCTAAAACTTTTCTGACATAACGTAGACGGAAATGTACGTATGTGCACTTTAGCCCTTTTTGGCTTGAAAGGGTAAGAATTTCAATTGATAAGTATTACCGTAAAATAGCTATACGTTCACCAATAATGCATTGAGTTCGTTCTACGTTTTCAATTTATATTCTTCTAGAGTAATAAAAATAAAATTTAGACCTTTTTTAGAGGTTTTATTCATTGAGCTATTACTTTTATGTTTGCTGACAGATTCCAGATGTTTATAAAGTTCAATTTTCAGTTTCGATTGTGCTTTTATTTAGAAGTACTTTTGGTTGTGTCTTGGGTTTTCTGCAATACGGTGAAAGACATTTTATTCCAATAAAAATAAATAAGAGAATATTATTTGATGATGGATTTTTCATGAAACATTACCCTTTATTAGATATTTTTTATTTTATTCAAACTTGACAACAAAATTATGTCGAGAGTTTTGTGCATTAAAATCGGTTTTTTAAAACTTCAAGTATTTTTCTGAAATATTTATATGGTTCAATAAGATAAAAACAGCAAAAAAATTGTAAACTGATTAAGAAATTCACCTAATAAAATCACGTCTGTATTTGCCGAGGAGTATATATTAGTCAAAACCTAGGTAATTAGGGTACCTATGTACTAGGATAGTACACCCAGGGCTTAAAGCTGTCTAGTCTTAAAATACCGTATCCTTAAATGTCACTTAGGAGCCAGCTGTCAGAGGTAAGTTGTCAGAAGTACTTTCTTCAGTGTTCAAGCCAGTTATGTTGTTACTTGGAAAACTTTCCAGACGTTGGATAGAAATTACAAGTTATGTCATTTGTCGGCTGTCGAATATTGTAAACATTTTTATAAGTATCAATCTATATTATTTTGAACACGATATAGACATTTACTTGCCCTTTGAGTTTTCATTTAAGAATGTTTTTTTTTTGCTCCTCCGCTTATCTTTTCTGATTAATTTCGGTGCGAGATCCAAGAGAGTTGAAATGTCTCTCCGGAACTCGTCTAGCTTCATTGTCTCTGCACTTTTCTGGCGGTCTCCACTGTTGACTCTGGCTTTCTGAAGTTGCATTGCTTGGGATAGTGTGGTGTGCATTTAAAAATGCTTTTTATACTGCGATGGCGTCAAAGTAAGTAAGCATTTATCGTAGCCAGTTAGTTGACGCGTGTGTCAACAACAGCGAACAACGCGTTCACGACCCTTAAAAAACCTATGCAGTCCCATCTTGAAGAGCCCCATACTGTAGTCCCTTGTGAAAACTTCGGCAGGGAGTCATTCCACAATCGAAACGTTTGTTGGCGGAAATCATTTTGCAACCATACCAACCTACTTCTCTACAAACTCACTATGGCAGAAAATTTAAATTAATATCACGATGATGATAAATCTTGAAAGTCAAAAGAGTAGAATCGGCATTGACTGCGCAGCGCACTTACGCTAGACGAATTCGTGGAAGCTCTTTTAGTACATCCCAAATTACACAATGTTTGAGTAAATCACACGGTCATTAAATTAGCAACACACTTAAAATATTATTTTACTAGTTATCTACCCCACGGTGTTACCCACGTTCATTTACGTCTGCGTCGCGCTTGAGACTCCTAGGCTAACAACGCAGTTCAGTATACAACCTTCCAGATTTAAAGGTTCATCATATTTATCAGCCATAGCCACCAACTGCTAAATGTAGAGCGTCCCCCAAAAAGCGCCAACCCTGCTGGTCCTGGGCAGCCCGCATCCACCCGCTGTCCGCCATCTTCTATAAATCTTCGGATCACCGTGCAGCAGGATGACCCACAATACTAGAACATTTTTTTTTTTAATTTTTCCCACACTAGGAATTTCTCCTGTATCGTGGGTGCGTTTACAAACATATAAACTCACATACACAAACAGCCAGCCCCGGAACAACTATCTGTAGGTAATACAAATATTTGTTCCGTGCGGGAATCGAAGCCGCGACACGCAGCGCAGCAGTCGATCGCTCGGCCACTGCGCCAACCGTGTGTGACCGTGTGTGTGTGCGCTAACATTTCCCTAAACGTGGTCTTCAGTCTACACGCACGGTAATATTATAATACAGTAGTACGATTCTCTAAAATGCAAACTCGAAAACGAGTCTCACTAAAGTGATCGAGTGAACTTGTCATTGGTTTATATTCGTTCGCCGTGGTGACGTCACCACAGCGAACGAATACTAAGCCAATGACAAGTTGGTTCGTTATCGAAGTGAGACTCGTTTTCGAGCTTGCATTTTAGAGAATCGCACAGCTGTACTCCAACTTCATACAAACGGACGAAACGCGAGCTATACCTACGCGCCTCGATCCTGGGGTGCGCGCGCGGTGCAGACAGGTTAAAATACTGGAGACGGGCAGCCCCTAACGCATGTTTACGTACCGCGCGGCTGTAGGCATTTATTTCTGTCATGCGGCCGAGTTACACTACTGTATTATTATATTACCGTGCTACACGTGTCGCCGACCTTGCTCGCAGAATTAGTACGCAGAAGTGGAAGTGGGCCGGACATGTCTGCAGAAAGACAGACGGTCGGTGGAGCAGACACGTGTTACTCAAACTAATAGGTAGTTTTGAGTAACCTCTAAATTTGGAAGGTTGTTTAGGACTTTGTGTAACTTAAATATGTATTTTGGACATAAATACGTCTATTTCTGTTCGTTATCAAAGTTTCTTGGAATTTGATAATGTATTTAGTTTATAAAGTCTATTTTTATAATCCTTAAGTAGGAACCTTTGGCCGAAGTTCATCGACGCCCACAAGTCTGAATATTTTATGAAAATTCTTATTTCTTGATTTATCTTTTACCTAACGGTGGGAAATGCTTGATACTTAAGTGTTCTACACAGCATTAAAAGGACATCATTCTGTGTTTATTTATATTTGGGCTGAATATGAAAGTGGCGGAGAATTTATTAAACAGATTTGGTAAAAGTTTTATTTTGTTCGGTTAGATATGTTGGTTAAGACAATACGAGCACGCGTTGTGTTCCACATGCGCCTCAAACATTAAGTAAGCAAGTACTCGTAGTACCTAGTAATTCAGCAACTATGCTGAATAACTGCTACTACCTCGTCTACTAAGATGAGGCCCGTCAGGGCCAGTGCCTGCAACGGTTGTGAAATTGGTTCCAGAGAGTCACCACGTCCCTGGAACCCAAAGGGCATTGTGAGGAACACGGATGGGTTTTAGTCAGTAAGAGTCTAACACTTCTATCTGCTCCACTCAGAAAGGAAGAAATCATTCGATGATTTCCCAACATTAAAAAAAGGTTAAAACAATAGCAAAACAAAAACGTATAAGTGTTTTCTTCTTGTCTTTGTTTTAACCTTTCCCAGTTTGTTTTAAAAACGTACAAGAATAAACACAGCCAGTCTTCCATGTTTCGTGTGAAGCATGTTTACAAAATATTGTACGATTGATTGACAGGAGGCGCTATTAAATAACAGTAATTAAATGTCCGCTAACGATCGGTCAGCGCGCCGTCACGAATGGTCGACGTTTTAAGTGAGCGCTGGTTAAAGCTGAGAGTACACTGAAGTGGCACCGTAGCATACGATGTTATATCACCAACTGCGCTATATTTTCGTACTAGCTAGTGCCAGCGACTTCGTCCGCTTAAATGTAAATTATCGTGGACGCAGAGGAAGAACTTCAATTTAAAATTCAATCATGATTCAAAAAACACGTGGCGCCATCTATTATCATAAGAACGTTTTTCTTGCTTTCCTCGGGAATACTAACAACTCTAACTAACTGTACTTTGTTTTGGGATAAAAGGTACCCATGTGCGTTTCTGTACACCTGTCAACGTATATGCGAAATTTCAGGATGATCGTTTCAGTGGCTTGAAAAGGTAACAAATAAACTTACTTTCGCATTTATAATATTAGTTAAGATGCTTTTATTAAATTTGAGATGCTATTGCCCTTGATTCTAGGCTTGGTCTGAAGTTACTAAGACAAAGTCGATGATGGAGTGAGCTTACCTAAAAGAAGCCTGTTCACTCGTAACTTTAAAGAGGTTAGGGTTGAATGCGCTCGGAAATAAAGACGCAGGAAGATTTGTTATCAGCTTTGCACCCGCTTGTTTGTCTTTCAATATCGTAAAATACTGTTTTTCTTGCATTTGCAATTTGACAGTACTATGCTCGTACTACCTTTCGCCTGCGACTTTGTCTGATACAAACCCCCCACCAAAACCGTAAATATTTCCTGGATAAGACTATAATCTATCTCAGTGCCAAATTTCATCCAGGTCCTTTCAGCCGTTCAAACATTTTCACAAACTTTCACATTTATAATATACTAGCTGTTCCCCGCGGTTTCACCCTCGCTGCTCAGCACCTGTTGGTCGTAGCGTGATGTTATATAGCCTATAGCCTTCCTCAAGAAATGGACTATCCAACACTAAAAGAATTTTCCAATTCCAAGCAGTAGTCCCTGAGATTAGCGCGTTCAAACAAACAAACTCTTTAGCTTTATAATATTAGTATAGATTATTAAGGATTGGGCCTCCGCCCACGACCGATTTTTTTGGACCGATAAACGGGCAGAAAAACGGGCCCGTTTTTTTCAAAAATTTCAACGCCCACGACCGTGTTTTTGTCGGTGACTTTCGAGGGAGGAACTTAAATAGCGGTCAAATTTTATATCGCAACTTTTATTTGACAGAGTTACCGATAGTATAAAAATAACGTTAATAGATTTAAGGTTATTTAAGTTACAATTTATCGTTAAATTGTTTATTGACGATATTTTTATCGTTTTTTTTTAAACAATTGATCCTTCTAAGATGGAAGTAGCGTAGGACGGAGGTGTGGCGGGTCGCCCACCTTAGCGTCGCGCTAATGTAGTGCCTAACAATACTTTGCCCGATTCTTACGAATGAGAATTATACACTCTTACTTTTACATCGTTCTGAAATCAAAAGCCATGAGATCCATCATAGTACCTAATAGAAGCTATTGGCACTATTATTTTCGATAAATAACAAAAATAAATAAAATAACTCAAACATTTGTGAAATAATAAGAACGCGAAGTAACGCTTCCTTGCAGTCAAGGCATATTTGTGTGTAAACCTTATCGACTATACATGCGTAAGGTAGCCTTTAAAGAATACAGACAGGAGCGCTACTAACATTTAACTCGACTTAACAAAAAAAAAGTGACGAATTTCCAACATCTTTGAGACGTCTTAAAAAAAACACGCAATAATAACTATTACTCGACTGGAATTCCAGTGTTTTAGCTGCAGAACGATGTAAAAGTAACCGTATATGTTATTATTAGACCTGGTAATCGAACCCACGACTTCACGCTGATCAGACGCGCTTTGCGACCACAAGCCCAATACAGTTAGTCAGTGACAATTAATATAAACGTACAAAACGGCAACTTACCTAATTTAACGGTAAAAATAACGATTAATTCATATTCTATGTTAATGTTAATTAACATTATATTACTGGTAATGTTATCAAATAACGTAGTTCATGGAAATTAACGTTACGTAACGATTATTATTTTTTGATTTCATAACGTTAACAAGCCCTGGATTTAAGTCATTACATATTTAGCAAGCTTAGTCGTTGAAAACGAATGTTATTTTCATTCTTAAGAATTTATTAAATTCGTTTGATTATATATAATTTTTTTAATCCATTAACGTTATTTTTATATTAACGGTAACTCTGTCAAAGGTAATTTTATAAATATTTACCGGTATTTAAAACCCTGCGTAAATCAACACAATATTATTTACTTATTGAAATCACAGACGATTAATTTAGAAAAAATTGATTTACCATATTATTAATAAATAAATAAGCTTTTTAATAATAAATTATTGTTATTATTCAAATGCTTCAAACTCATAAGTACTAACTTAACATAACACCACAATTGTACACTTAATTCGCAATAACTGCTTTTGACTTTAGACTTTTGACTTCAGCAATGACACAACGTTCTTCCCTAGTAAATCCATGACGCATAGGGTAAGTGCCCCAGTGAATGAACACACCCGAGTGAATTAACAAATCCGAGTATTTTCCAAAAAATAATAAACTAAGATATTACCTTCTACCCAACGCAGTTTTTTTTTGTAATTGCTGCCCTTTATTCTAGCATAGTAACAACATTCATGTATTGCGATACTGTTCGTTTTAAAATGACGAGCGTTTAAAGTTGGCAGTGCTGGTGTACATTTTCTTTGTTCGGGCAAGAATTTAGGACTTGGGTCAGACGCAAATTTTTTGATATCACTTTGCAGCCGTAATTAAAGTATGTACTATAAGTTATTTATAAATTCGAGTAATGGGTAGTTATAATATATGTATCAAATCAATTTCATTGCAATTTTAGCTAGTTTTAAGTAAATTATTGAGTGTTCCAGCATTGGCATTAAAAAACGTTTGAAATCCAGTGAATAAACGACCGTTAATTCACTGACCAATCGTTAATTTCATGAAATCTAGTGAATGAACTATAACATTTTCATCATGTTAAAATATAAGCTTTTGTCATAAAAATGTAACCAATAAATAAATGAATACCACATTTTGAGTTAGTAATCATCATTTTAGAGAACGGAGAACTAACAAATAGATCAAAGCTCTGAGACTCTACTCCCAAGCTCATAAAGAAAAGACGGGAACGGAACGGGCAGTCTTCAGTGGGTGCAGATTCAGTCGGAATAAGCTCGGCTTATAAGGCAGATCCTGAAATCCATCAAACACGACACACCTCAAATACTGACGAAGCTGGAGACTAACGATGGCAGGATCATCTTGTCTAAACTAAAGCTTTTAAGGGAGGTAGAGAAGTTCTAAAAACCCGTCTCTAGTCCAACAAAAGACCCAAGAGCTAGACTGACCTGACACTACACCGATGAGTTCCCGGACGTCAGCCTATATGAGATAAATATGGCTTCTTAACAACTTAAGAACAACAAGGTGCCGGGGAAAACGGAATCACTTCTGTACTACTGAAGAGGCCTATGTCCAGCAGTGGACATCGTTCGGCTCATATCATGATGGATTGATTGTTGACGTTGGCTAGGCTTATGAAGGTATATAATGATTAAGTAAGAGATTGAAGGCTTACACTTTGTTAAAAAAAAAATGATTGTAGCAGATTTAGAGGCTAAGGATTTATGTTCATTTATTTATTCCATTTTGAACTGCATTTGATATAATAATAAGGATTTTTCGTAACTATTAATTAAACAAAAACTTGTGTTCATTCACTGGTTCTAATGCTGTACATTTACTGGAAAATTTCATTCATTCACTGGGGTTTTAGGGTATTTTTCAATATATTGCCAAATATATAAAAAAGTATAAAGGTTATGTCGTAAAACCAAGTTAAAAAATATTCTTTAGTAGACATAGATTACCAAAATATAAAACCGCATACTTTAGAGGCAACATAATGTAATGATTTTTTGAAGTCTGAAGATTGCTTAAGTGTTCATTCACTGGAGCATTTACCCTATTTTCTATTTTTCACCGATAATCGGCGGCCAGGATGCGTAGATTTTGTTTTTGGACCGTATTTTTCTCGGCCGTGGGCGTTGATGTACTAGAATCCATACGTTCCATTCTCGCCGAGAAAAAATCGGCCGTAAAAAATCGGTCGTGGGCGGAGGCCCTATGGATAGCACTGCGTGACTTCAGTGTGAGACCGGCATTACAGCACGTCATGTCACGTTACTCAAACATTTACTTTATGACCTAAATTCTTGGGCGATTTTTAATGCTTTAATTACACTGTTCTGTTTAGGATAATCTGATGTTTTAACGAGCCATTAGGTGCAGTGTTAAAAGCCTGTTATTAGACAAGTCTCGTGCCATTTTAGGAACGCAAAGTGTCTCAAGTAATTATCTTGGATGGACGACCAGTGCCTGGAGCAGTACCAGTATTGCAATAATGGTTCAATTATTTAATAAAATAATTTATTATTATTGGTCTTTTCCGTGTATACAAACAAATAAGCTTTAATACTTAGCTTGTGAAAGGAAGAGCTTTTGAAAAATCTTGAAGGCAAGTTTCTACTGAACTCATTTTAGTAACCTTGGTGATGTAACGAAAAACGCATTCTAAGACGTAAGGGCGAATTCATACATACATAGATAAACTCACGCCTTTTCCCCATGGGGGTAGGCAGACACCACGGAATGCCACCTGCTACGGTCCTTACATTCTCCTTTCAGTTAAGCTTAAGCTTGTCTGGTAGGTACTGTTAGGTGTTTAAAATTGTAAACAACTTTACTTAAAGATGGGAACATCCTAACGGTCATGTAAACCCTTTACAAACAACATTCATACAAGGATGTTCCGTATGTTTTTGTGTCAATATGACAAAAGAGGCATTAGTACAGGATGTTGCACGGTGTCATCTAAAAAGGCGTAACTCCCTCCTTTCAAAGTTAAGCCTTAGATGCATTATGTCCACTTAAAAATAACTTGCACTGGTTAAAGCATTTTATTAGTAGTGTATCATTCAATGCCTGTGTCAATTTATTTTGTTGTGTTTGTAAAAGTATAAAAAAAATATCTGAATGTAAATGTAACAATATTTTCGAAACGCATTATACTCGATGCAAATTACAAAAAAAAAAAAACATTTCTGGTATTCATCTCACTTTGTTGTTTTTCAATATTATTCGTTTCTCAATCACGTGACAAAATCAAAATAATTTATTTCATTTATCACTTAGTTCTTCCCCCGAGTTCGTCCGCCTGGATATTTTCGCCCACTTTAAGTTACGACTTTTGTTAATATTTCGCTCCCATGTCGTAGCGAGATAGTATATAGCCTATGTTACCTCCTGATAATTTAGCTATGTATTGGTGAAAAATGCTTGAAACCTGTCTAGAAGTTTCGCAGCTTATTCGGTACAAATAAAAAAAAAACAATCAAAAAATGTTTTCTCTTTTTAACCGACTTCAAAAAAGGAGGAGGTTCTCAATTCGTCTGTATGTATAATATTTTTTTTTTTTTTTTTTTTTATGTATGTTCACCGATATTTTCGTCAATTATAAACGGATTTCAAAATTTTTTTTTGTTGGATAGAGTTCACTTCTGAGGTGGTCCCATTTTCACCAGTCCAGGATCTGATGATGGAATCCAGGAGAAATCGAGGGCAACCACCGAAAATTGTATGCTCGTATGGTGTTTTTGTTACGTAATCATGTCTTACTCAGGTATATGCTTCAGGGTGTCAACATCTGATGCTGCTGTCCTGATGATGATACTACAGTACTCCTTAACGGTAGTAGTTTTTGAGATAGGGACTTTTTATTATATTATGTTTGTTCGCGGATAACTTCGTCGTTTATGAACCGATTTTGATTATTCTTCATTTTGTTGGAAAGGGTAAACTTCCCAAATGGTTCCATTTAAATTTCATATAGATCTGATGATGGATTACGGAGACAGGCAACGGAACTCTTCAAAAAATTACAGCAAATCAACCGCGATTGCTGCTATCGCATAAATATACATTGTTTACGCAATTACACAACATAACATCACGCCTGTACACTCGAAAGAGTTACACAGATGTATACTTACAGTAATATTTGAAAATTTCTCATCGAAGTAAACGAAATCGCGTATTCTGCTATCTTATGACATTTTTTACCGGTGTCATGTTAATTTACATGACATGACAGTTCCTTCATGGATTTGGATAAAAAAAATGATACTAAAAAGCGAGAAATAAAAAACTTTTTTACAAAAAAAGACAACCGCCTTCAAAAACTAAAAAGAGAAAAATAACTTTAGCTTTGGAAGTCGGCGGCAATACAAAACAACAAACAGAACCAAAGCCGCCGACTTCCAAAGCTAAAGTTATTTTTCTCTTTTTAGTTTTTGAAGGCGGTTGTCTTTTTTTGTAAAAAAGTTTTTAATATTAGTATAGATATAATATTCAATGCAAAAAACAATCACATCTGCTTAATGTTTTACAAGATACAAATTGCAGTGCAACTTTTTGCATGCGGAAATAAATTTTTCACCCAATCACGTCATTAATCTAACTACACGTCCTTTATTAACAATAAATAAAAACATCCTCATCATCCATCAACATCCGCGCACATACAACACTTTTTCACCGTCGCTCCCATCCCATATTAAAATGCTCCATGTTAATTTGTTAATTACAAGTCGACGATCGGGAGTTACGGCTTACCTGCGTTCGCTACATAAAACTGCAGTTAGTATAAATCAATATGTACTCACGTCCATATTTCTGGTAGATATCCATAATTCAGGAGCGATGAAACCCTTTAGAATGATAGTAGGTACGTACGCATCGTGTATGGGATCGGTAGAAAACTCCGCATCTGTACTGTACGGTATTAAAATCATTTATTCAGTTTTTTGCGTCTCTGGAGTGAGATTTTGCGGCACGTTCCGAAGTTTGACGATGTGTGCCTGTAGACTAATAATGTTTAAAAACGTATAAAATAGCTGTGTTCTCTTTGTGATATCTTTGTTTACGTTTTGCTAATGAATAATAAAATAAGTCAATGATGGAATCGACAGAAGAACTGTAGCGGTTTGTAATTTCGAAAATGGAATTTATTTTGTTTGTCGCATTTATTGATTCTGTGTTCTTTTCTATGTACTTTACCCACAAACAGTATTTTATTTATTTAAATAAACATTGTTATGTAAGGTCTCAAATTCTAGCCTTTAAATAATGAGTAACTCTTTGGTTTTTGTATTGTTGCGTAGCAGCGGTTACAACGACTATTTTAGTCTCAAAGAAGAAATAAAATACACTACAAATAATACCTAATTAAACTTACAAGAAACAACCAAGCGTTAAATAATCACAAAGTCAATAAAATTAATTACCACAATACTGTAATTAACGCAAACTCATTTCACAAACCCACTTAGCAGCATTCGCTCATCACTTAACCACTAGGGAACTCCACAATCATACTTACTCCATACAGTGGGCAAACGAAAGGAACATGGGCGCTTTATCACCTGAGACGGCGCACATATAAATCAAAATAAAATCGCGTATCTACATTGCAATTAAGAAGGGGCGAATCCTCCTAGTGTACGCAATAAGTTTTGTACGGGAATAATAACATTTTATCTGCGATCTGAGAACATTTATAATAATTACATCATTGTATTGACAGGCCCATTAATATCTGGTCCATGTTGCGATGAGTGTGGACAGAAAATCTGTAGAGACGATTGTTTGTAGTTCATTTGGATTTTGGTAATTGAATTTGGTACAAGCTTTGTGTACAGTAATGGTTAACGTCGTGTTAATCATTATGTACTAACAGAATTAGGTAATATTGTGTTTGTCACAAATAGACACCAGTTTGTTTTACGTAAGAAAAAAGTATTTTGTTCAATGTGAAGCCTGAAAGTCTGACAACCAGTCTTACCAAGAGGTGTATCGTTACCCATTAACGCTACCTATAGATATCTGCAATACCAGAGGCCTTGCAAATGCTTCGCCATCCTAAAGACAAAATGAAAATGTCTCATGTGCACCGGCGTCCATACCCTTCAAACCATAACACAGCGACGCTCCTTTGCGGCAGAAATAGGCACGGTGGTAGTACTTCTCCGGACGAGCACCTTCAGAAAGAGCTCTACTACTACTAATGTACCGGAAAAAGTAATAAGTATTTATACACCAGACTTGAACTACGCTTTTGGAAACCGTTTCTGTCCCTTTATTTTGAACAAAGCTTGAATCCCCTTAACATTACTAAATCAACTTGAAGATTAACTAAAAGTGGAGTTGCACCGGAGACAAAGAGGCTTCGCAATATAAATTCCCAGCATTTTTAGTTCAGCATCAACAGTCACAGTCATTCAGTTCCTGTTCTTTGATTGTAACTAATATAGCAGTAATCGCGATGCACTTTTAATTAAAGCTTAAGAAGTTTCTTTGCGGCTTTACGCTCTCGGTACAGTACTTCATTTTGTCTCTTGTTACAAATTATCGCCATAGAAAAATGAACCTTACCTACACGTATTAGCTTTCAAATATGACTGTTACTTTCTTACATTCCTTTAATTAACATCGCCTAATTTGATGCCTTTGAAACGTTACTACGAATCGTTGATAGTTTTTTTCTTTATACAAAAAATAAATCCTGCGCTTTTTGTGTATATTAATTAAAACTTAGATTTAGCTGAAATTATAATGTGCGTTTATTTAGGACTTCAAATGTGTTTTTTTTATTAAAAATTGTTCTTAAGATGACTAATGATTTAGCCGTACCTAATTAAAAACATATTTTTGGCTTCCCTTTTTTAATACAGATTTTCAAATAATGATAAAATCCTTTAAAATCACCCAGGCTTAAGACAACGTTTTATAGCCAGAAAAGCTATTAAAACCTACATAAATGAAACTCGTCTTAGGACCTAAGTAGGCACATAGATATAGTAGAAGTTATAATAATAATAAATTTTCCAAGAAATTTGATCTCGCAGTGCACCATTTTGTTGATCCTATATTTATGACTACAAAACAAATACTTAGGGTATATTAAACGATGGTACACGTTTATAATCGGTATAGTTACGCGTAACAGAACACCGATTTGCAATAAAAAGCAAAAGCTTATGGCCGTGTTAGGTTTTATCTCGTTCACATAAATAGCGCGGGAGCTGGGAGGGTTGTAGTAAACAATTTAGCTTTGTTAACATTGCCGGGACATTATTAAACAACGATAATAAGTAGTTAATTATCGACTGTCACACACTTGCGTTCGACGCGCTTCGCTGCATTGTGTGCAGAGGTCGAGAACATTTTTTGGCGTTTGTTTTGTTTTTATGGTTGTTGTTGTTGTTGAAGATAACATCAATAAGTTAAATTTTAGATTTTTTTATCTTATTATCAAATACATAATATATAATAATATCTTTATACCTTTTTTTCATCAACGATGTGTTGTTGTTGTTATTTGTTCTTTATAATTCTTGTGAACTACAATCAATACTTCGTTTATATGTATTTCAATGATGGATAATGGCTCATAAAATATATATTTTTACAGGGGTTTTGTTTTACTTGCTAGCTTTTGCTTCACTTAAGGACCTAGGTACTAATTTATTGCTAGTAGTTTGTACATAAATTCACCTATTTATGGGAAATATATCTCAAAGTAAATATAATAAATAAAATAAGGAGACCTTCGAGAGGGGCTTTAAAACCGTTAGGTGCTTATAAACTTGGGAAGTATTAAAGTTTTATGAAGATCTAGTATAATGGACATTACGAGCTGAAACTGTGAACTATCGGAGATCTATTTTACGAGAAAGCGTATCTATTCGTCTTCTTCTTTATCATGCTAATCATAATTTGAATTTTACTGGAAATCAAGTTTATAGTTAACTTAACTTAAGACAATCGTAAAAGTGCACTTAGATTACATCACGCCTGTATTCCCCGAAGGGTTAGGCTAACTCCGAGCTACTGAGAATTTGTATAATAACACTTTGCTCGACATCGGAATCGAACCCGAGACCTCTAGCGTAGCAGTCGCGCTTAGCACCACTAGGCTAACGAGGTAGTTGAGTTTGTTGAGGTAAAATCGTGAAAGTACTGTAAGATTATTAAGCAGAAAAGCGAAATTACCTAAACGCTATTGGGTAAAATCAGTTGTCCTAACCTGCATTTAAGTAATATGTTTATAATCTAAAAAGCCGTCAATAAAATAAAAAAATAAGTTCACCTTGTTAATACTTTTATGTTCATATAATACGCAAGCAGTAATTACCCCACAAAACTCGATAACACAATCTGTCTATTGAAACTAGCATTCTTTTATTTGATCTAAAAGTAGGTACCAACACCACTTAACCTAATTATCTACTCGAAATATCTAACTAATAAAAACCTAATAACAACCAAATTAATAAATCAACAACAACAAAAACAACAGTCCAACAACTAGTTGTTCCCCTCAGTAAAAATGTTTGCGATTCCCTCCAAGATTTGTGCGTAAGTATGAGCGTACACCGCGCGTGAAATATATGGCTGCGGGCGTACCGCGGCGTCGTTGCACTAACTCCGCTTGATTGGAATCTACCGCAGGGCACACCGATAAATGAGTGCTAGTAGGTACTAGGGCTCAGCAGTAAGGGATATATTTGCTGGAAGAGTCAGTATTTATTTTAATGCCGTATTGTAGTATTGTATTTTGCGTTGTAGTGGAAATGATGCGTTTTTTTGTTGTTTTAAAAGGTCTAATATAGAGAGTCCTTATAGAGTTAGCTTTTGAGTTAAGATTTTTTATTTCTTTTAGCATCTCTACACGACCGAGAATCGGGCCGATTTTTGACAGTTTCTTCTCGCTGAAGAAGAAATCGGTCAAAAATAGTCGAGCTCCCCTCAGGTCCCTTATGATAAATAGTGTTTGAGATTTAGGTTCAACAGTTGGGACTGACGATTTCCTGTTTACAGATTTTACTCAAATAAAGAGAATAGACTAGCTTCTTGCACCATCCAGCTCTTCAGAAATTCCTTGTAGAAACTAGACGCCACAATTAAAGCCGTAGCCAACAAGGGCTAGATGTCGTCGCCTATACGCGTAGTCGCGAAACTTCGCAATATGTGATTATTCACTTGCGTAAATTACGACTATCGCCGGCATCGTCTTTTAAGTTAATCTCTATTATTTTAGACTAGAATTCTCCCTGCAGCTTTGCGTACAATTTAAATTGCAAAAGGAAAAATAATTTGATACATCGTTTTGGTTTTGCTTTGAGATTATCGGTGAGAGATCGAAGTGGCATAAAAGTAGTAATAAGAAAGCGTTTAGGTGTTATATTGTGTCATTAAAATATGTTTGTATGTATTGAAATAATGTTTTGGTCTTAAAGCCTTGGCTTTTGACTTCGTCCGCGTTGAAGACCGTCATAATCAACCCTGTCACAAAATTCTTTCTTAGCTGATGATAACCAAATTTCAGATTTATACGTCAAGTAGTTTTCGAGATTTCGTGTTTAATCAATAAGTGACTAGATTACGGATTTCCTTAATTGAACGGGAAATCGCAGTCGCAAAGCAGGAACTAGATATGTAATAAAATATTATTACAGTAATATTACATTTATACATACGTGTAAAGTATTCGGTTGTTTCCTCTAACAGTCTTCGATAATTCAAAAACATGAGTTCCATTCTTTGGGAAGTGAAATAAGGGTCATCGTTTCATATATTTATTCCAATTAACGTTTATCCGTTTCCGTACATTGACCATAGTAAGAAATAGTTAACTTAGCGTGTTGAACTTTAGTTAAATTGTTTGTTTATATTTCGAACCTAGTGATTTGTAAAATCGTTTCCCGGTAACGTATCGTGACCACCCATGGCTTTGAAAAAAATTACTAGCTTTACTTACTTATTTCTTGCGTGTTTTGAAATTTGTATTCAAACTGTACATGTAACCGATTTTATAAAAACTGATTTTTTGTATACATAAACTAATCGTGATCGTTTTACAGCTAATTTGTATGCATTGTGCAAGTGCAAGCTCATTTGTGTGAAAACGTATGATATTCATTGAAATTATTCGAAATCTTTTCTATGAGACGTTAGGATCTTGTTAGTTATTCTTGATTAAACGGTTGATTTTTTATTCGTAAGTAGTTAAAGTTTAGAAGAATCAGAAATTGGAAAACATATTTTTGACGTAATAAACACATCTCATAGCCGTTAACTACGCATACTCATCGAAGTAAGAAACATTGACCAAATATATTGCTGGGAAACGGCTTATATTTTTCAGCAAACGTAATACTGTACTAATTGGAAGAGGTGACGAACCAATACAAAGAGTTCACTGTTCAATCAACCAAACAACTCATTAAAGCATTGTTTTTTTTTACAATCCAAAAAAAAGCAATTAGCTTTGCTACCATTACGAATAAATCAAAATAACGAATGAAAAAAAAAACTTGCAAGTTAGAACGTCACTTAAAATTAATCATAAAAACCATAACTCCTTGCAACAATTTTCTGCTCCACAACCACGGTTCCCGTTAGCCCCTTTAAAATTTCAAAGCCTTGAAGTAAAACTAGCAACAGGAAGAAAAAGAAAAATTAACCTTAGGGGCTGTAAGAAATCCGACATGTTACTCTTTGCCGCTAAATACTTTAGTTCTACTCGACCGGTAAATATTTTATGCTCCCACCTGACTTACTGACGCAGTTAGAGCGTTTACTTTCAATAAAACAAGATTTATATCTTCTTAGGGCTGCGTTGATTTTCTTCGTAAACTATTGGAGGTGAATAATTTATAGATTTTACTGAACATTTTAGATTAAATAACGACAATGTGTGAGATTAGCTTAAAAATAAAATTTTGGTGTCTTGAGCACATCATTTTAACGCAGAAAATAATTTGAAGAAAAGCGACGCCTAATACAAAAAGGCAGACCTAAGCCCCTAACACCTATACTTTTAACTTTGCAAGCAAGTAACGTGGTTTAAGTCGGTCTAGGAGTGTCGGAGCTTATTCGGAACAAACAAACAAAAAAAATCTTTCCTGTTTATAATAAAAATATAGACTACATAGCTATTCAATAAAAAACAAATTCAAACGACAATTTTTTTAGAACAATTTATAGATTTTATGAAACATAAAAGTTTAATAACAATGTGTGTGATTTAATTAACATTAACATAATAAATACCTGATCAACTCTTAGTCATAGTTTATGTATAATAATATAATTGGCAAGCTATTATAATGAACAACAGATTCAAACGTCTTGGACAGATCTTAGCGCAGTCCAATTTTTTGTTGAACGAAAAAGAATACAAGTACATTTTATTGTCCGCTACGCTTTGACAAAAGAACTTTTGAACGCTGCCTGACGCTAATTAAACGACAGAGTTGATTAATAAGTCGCTCTTAACTATTTAACAAGCGAGGGCCATTGTCTTCTCATAAAAAGAGCTCTCGCAAAAAAAAGACAATAAGTAGCGAAGAATTGCCGGATTAAAAGTACCGAGTCATTCATTTCAAGGTTTAATTATCCTCTGTTTAAACAAATCGCAATAAAGAGCCAGTGTCAGTGCTTCCAAGGATCCTGTAAAAAGACATCGTAAAAAATACCGGAAGCCCGATGGTAACGTCAAACAAATTCCTGGAATAGTCCACTGCTCTCTGCTTGTGTTAGTTGGAGAATCCTATTCACAGATGTCCGTTAAAACGCTTTAGGTCCAAGTCGGTTCAATCGGTTTTGGTCTTTGTGGTTGGTAAAATAGAATTCAAGATTGAATGGGGTTTTAAATAATATAAAAACGTTTAGACCTGAACGTGAAGTCCATCGTTCGTGTGTGGTAGATAGTGTAGGGATATTTGAGTGAACATTTGCAAAGACGCGAACGATGCGACGATATAGCTGGTACCACTTCCGGATGGAAATGCGTTTTCAATGAACTAGTCGCGTCGTTTGTACGATCTAAAGTTACATTTACGTCCAGAGCACTTTCCGCCGTTTTTATGTTTTTCGGCTTTAGCAGTTTGCGTTCTTTCAGGGTAGTTTTAAATTAGGAGTTGTGTTCATTGTATGAGGGCTGCCTTTTCTTCGCCCGTCTTGATGTTTTCTTCGTCTGAAAAAAGAGAGTAACGACTTGGTTAATTATTTTGTACATCGCAGAGGACTTACGTCGCTTATTTTCATTCGTAAATGTAAAAGGACTTTTAATGTTATTGTAATTAGGTTCATTTTTATTATGTATTTTAACATTATTTGTTATTAACTGAAACTACAGTAGATCTTTGGCAGTCGTTACGGATAGTCAGAAGCCAAGAAGTCTGACAACCAGTCTAACCAAGAGGTATCGTTGTTTCCAGTTACTGGGTTGTGGAGCACAGATAGGCAGTTGCTCCATGTAAAACACTGGTATTCAGCTGCATCTGGTTAGACTGGAAGCCGACCCCAACATAGTTGGGAAAAGGCTATGCAGATGATGAACTGAAACTACATGTTTTTGTCACATAATAAGTTGAAAAAATATAACAATTCAAATAACAATTTTACAGTAACATCGACCAATAAATTGAAATAATTACAACGTAAATAAAATTAAATGGCCACAACAAACTAGTAACACAGGCACTTGTTTTAGCAAAGGCAAATTACGACACATTTATACCGTCTGCCAATAATAGGCTCACGTCTGACCTAATGAAGGGCAACTATCCTTAAAAGTAGTGCCGACTGCAAAAACAGGCAAGCAAGCACGTTAAGTTGCCTCGACCGGGTATCAAGTAGCTGCTAGACAAATAATTGCTCATCGACTACCCATAGCAGATGTAGACGTACTAGATAGAGATTACTATGCAAAATTTGATAGAAGTATTTGGAAAAAAAAATATAGTTGGAAAGAATTTTGAAAGTGAATTTTATGTGCATAAAGAAATCAATTACCTACCGATCAAGTACCTTTTGGACACAAAAAAAAAATGGAATCTAGTTGTCCTCAACTAAAATCACTCAATCACTCAATGTTTATTATGTGTCTGTCTGATATGCAGTTTAAAAGAAGTTCAAAAGCGCTTTTTAATGATGCATATGTCGTTCAAAAGTGCCTTAAAGGTCTGATTTAAATAAATTATTTCACTTTGACTTTGACAATCATAAAGAAAGTAGTCTAAAGAATTTAGACACAAAGATAGTTATATTTTTACAGATTTAGAGGTATAAGAAATGATTCTGGTACTAATTTTACAAAACACGGATTCAATTCACTACATTGTGGCTCAGAACTTGTGCCTGTTTCGCACGGTCCAATTTTGTTCATGTCAGTACACATGTCTCGTTCCCTGCATTTCCAAAGGCGAGGAAGTGTCAAGTGGGGAATTTTAAGAATTTTCGGTACTAAAACTCGGTACCGAAGAAGGCAACGTAAATAACGTCTTGCGTCTTTGGATTTATCAACAGTTAAAGGAACTGTCGTAAAATATAAAGTTGGTAAACACGTTAACAAAATTAGTGTTGTAAAGCCACTCATTATGATGTTGATGTCAAAAGATTATATCAAGTATTATTAGACTGTTAAGATGCATTTTTGAACGTCTTGAAGAAAAAAAAATTAGAATAGAATAGAATTTTAATTCTCATATAACAGCACAAATAATTTAAACAAATTACAGCACTTTTTAAAATAAACACTAGCACCCTCGGCAATTATTAACATTGATTTGGGATGTGAATTTAATCTAGTTGCTCCTTCCTGAAAGTAGTATCCTATAGACTTAGAGAATAAATGTTTTAAAAATAAATGTTTTACAATATTTTGCAAATAAATAGATTATAACAATACCACCCACACACACCCTACCCACCCAGCCAGTACCCAGCCACTACCCACCACTCACTCCCACTGCCCACACTGCTTCTGTCCACTGCTTTCACTGCCCTTCCCAGTCACTTTCGTCCAATTACCATTCTTCCCTTTTTGTCCAAAGTACTCGAGGCCTGTGTCCATAAACAATTCTCCCACTTCATTTATCATAACTCCCTTATTAATCCATTCCAATCCGGTTTCAGGCCAGGCCACAGTACTGTTTCAGCTCTCCTTAAAGTGACTGACGATATTAGGCGGGGAATGGAAGACAGTAAAGTTTCCATTCTAGTACTGATTGATTTTTCCAATGCCTTTAATACCGTCAGTCATGAAGTCCTTTTATCCATCCTCTCCTATCTAATGGTCTCTCCCAAGGTTTTGGACTGGTTCACTTCCTATCTTCGGGGGCGTCAGCAGTCAGTTCTAGGTGGAAGCTCGTCCTCCAGCTGGTGTGACCTTGATGCTGGCGTCCCTCAAGGCGGTATTTTATCTCCACTTTTATTCTCTATTTTTATAGATCATATCACCACTGAGCTTCAGTGTGCGTATCATCTCTATGCTGATGACTTGCAGCTCTACAGTCAGGCGGGTGTCGACAGCATATCCGATGCGATTGAGGAGCTAAACCGGAATTTAGCAGTGGTGAAAAATTGGTCTGATCGATTCGGGGTAGCGGTTAACCCAGCCAAGTGTCAGGCTATTATTATAGGGAGCACCCACAGCCTGCGTAGGCTTGATGGTTTAGCGGTGCCGCCGGTTACCTTTGATGGCGCAGTAATTCCGTTTAGCTCCGACGTCAAGGATCAGGGTTTGTTTGTTGACACTTGCTTGGGCTGGCGTAAGCAGGTCGCGAGTGTGAGCAAAAAAGTCACCGGAACGTTGCGGTCGCTGTACAGGCTTAAACATATTCTACCATCACACATAAAGGCAATGCTGGTTCAATCCCTTATCTTCCCTATCCTTGACTATGGTGATGTGTGCTACTATGACCTGAATGCAGATCTCCTCAATAAACTTGACCGACTTCTTAATAACTGCATTCGATTCGTTTTTAATCTCCGTAAATATGATCATGTGTCCGCACATCGGTTGCTCTTAAAATGGTTGCCCATCAGACAGCGCAGGGCGTTAAGAGCCCTGACAACCTTATTCTCTCTTCTAGACAGGCCTAATTCTCCCTCCTATCTGACTTCTCACTTTCAATACTTGTGCTCTGCGCACAGTAAGAATCTTCGTTCCTCCAATAATCGTCTTCTAAGATGTCCTTCCCACCGCACTGGTTTTCTTAAATCTTCTTTTCCTGTCCAGGCGGTTTTCCTTTGGAATGCGTTACCTCAGAACATCAGGATGGCCACCAGTCGGTTCTCATTCAAGGTAAAAGCTCGCGAGCATTTGGTTAAGGAGTTGGCAGACTCGTCCCACAATTAATTTGTAATATATCTCCACTATGTATTTTTACCTCTCTCAACTTTGTATATTTTGTTAGTATGTATGTATATATGTATGTATGTATGTATGTATGTATGTATGTAGTATATATGTATTTATTATTATATTTTATTTTGGAAATTTTCTGTTTCTGTTCCTTTTTCTTGCACCAACTATGTTTTGTCTCTGCATCACCCTAAGGTAGACTGGTAGGAAATGCCCAAGGCATTAAGTCCGCCTTTGTACGGTGTATTTTTACATTTGTGCATAAAGTTTTAATAAATAATAAATAAATAAATAAATAATAAATTATACAAGGTTAAATGCGTTGTTCCTTGTATAAACTTAACACTAGGGCCATGGGTTTTTCTGAAATCGTCAAGCGGCTGGTCGGCTTTAACGTGACCTAGGGCTAGCCTTTTCTTGGACAAAATAATCAGCATTGCCACACAATGTGGTATCGCTGTCAGCCTTGTCATGTCCTATTGACAGCAATGCGAACGAGTTTTTTGATACCCTATGAGCTTCGTTTTTATACTTTATAAATTAATTATTATATTATGTATTAGAAATTTAGAAATGACGGCAAAATTATGTTCAAACATACGTAAGTGTCTCAAAGAATAGCGTTTTCAACGAAACTAACTGCCATTTTTCCGTTAAGTTTCGAGATGCCATCGTCAGTTTCTTTAGTTCTTTGTAATGGCAGAGGAAATGCGTTAATTGTTTGCAGTCAACCGTACGATTATTACGAGCGAGGTGTATCGGCATGTTAGTTACTCGAAGCCTCTCTTTGTGTTCGCCGCTCATTCAGCAGCGTGTCGTTTAATGCCTATTCATTAGATGCTTCGGTAATTGTCTCTTGTTTATGTATCCAATGTTTATCTTAGAAGCTCCCATCTTTTTGTGCTGAGTTACGTGCTTCGAGTTGAAATTGTTATGCAAATAATTATTGTACGGACTACGGATATTTAAATTTATTCTGGTGTGTAATATTAGTTTTTATTACTGTTATACCTATCGTAGAAAAACATCGAATTTTGGGAATCGAAGATTAAATTCAGTCAAGATTTAAAATGAAGACGTTTTACTAACAACGGTAATTTTGTATCTGTAAGTTATTGAAGGAATAGTGTTATGCCAATATTTATATATTATGTTTTATATTCACACTGAATCCGAAAAGAATTGCCCATCATTGTTTTTTTTTTAATATTAAAACTGTTAACGGTTTAAAACTTTCCTACATGTTATTACATACTACGGTCTATCTCAGTGCCAAATTTTATCCTGATCCATTTAGCCGTTTAATGGTGAAAGAGTAACAAACATCTATCCATCCTCACAAACTTCTGCATTTAAGTATAATATTAGTAGAATTTGAAAAAAGAATAGCTGGACTTGATATTTCATTCACTACAACTCTAAAACTTTATATACGTAGAGGACACGTCCATTAATAATTTTCTAGAAAGAGATTCTTTTTTGCAAATCTGTTTGCATATTCCTTTCAGCGTTGGAGGACAAGTGACGTGGATCGTCCACCGCGACCCCTCCCCATGGGAAATCTTCACAAAAAGGTTTCACGGACAAACAATGGAGACGACCAGTCTGTTTGAATTTAAGAGTACCGTCAGATCGACGCAAAAATATTGCGGTTCATAATGCTTGTTTGATTTTAATCTCATTAGTGCTCAGGTTCGGATTGACTTGGTAAATATTTTAGGTTAGGGTTGCGGCTTTTGATTTGTAATGTATTGAGTGGGTCTGTTTAAATTTTGGTTTAGTATAATACTGGCTTCTGCTCGCGACTTCATTCGTATCAAATTTTATGTATTATCCCACGTTAACTGTACATTTTCCGGGACAAAAACTATTCATGTGTTATTCCACACTACAATCTATCTTGAATAATTTATAGATTTTACTGAACATTTTAGATTAAATAACGACAATGTGTGAGATTAGCTTAAAAATAAAATTTTGGTGTCTTGAGCACATCATTTTAACGCAGAAAATAATTTGAAGAAAAGCGACGCCTAATACAAAAAGGCAGACCTAAGCCCCTAACACCTATACTTTTAACTTTGCAAGCAAGTAACGTGGTTTAAGTCGGTCTAGGAGTGTCGGAGCTTATTCGGAACAAACAAACAAAAAAAATCTTTCCTGTTTATAATAAAAATATAGACTACATAGCTATTCAATAAAAAACAAATTCAAACGACAATTTTTTTAGAACAATTTATAGATTTTATGAAACATAAAAGTTTAATAACAATGTGTGTGATTTAATTAACATTAACATAATAAATACCTGATCAACTCTTAGTCATAGTTTATGTATAATAATATAATTGGCAAGCTATTATAATGAACAACAGATTCAAACGTCTTGGACAGATCTTAGCGCAGTCCAATTTTTTGTTGGACGAAAAAGAATACAAGTACATTTTATTGTCCGCTACGCTTTGACAAAAGAACTTTTGAACGCTGCCTGACGCTAATTAAACGACAGAGTTGATTAATAAGTCGCTCTTAACTATTTAACAAGCGAGGGCCATTGTCTTCTCATAAAAAGAGCTCTCGCAAAAAAAGACAATAAGTAGCGAAGAATTGCCGGATTAAAAGTACCGAGTCATTCATTTCAAGGTTTAATTATCCTCTGTTTAAACAAATCGCAATAAAGAGCCAGTGTCAGTGCTTCCAAGGATCCTGTAAAAAGACATCGTAAAAAATACCGGAAGCCCGATGGTAACGTCAAACAAATTCCTGGAATAGTCCACTGCTCTCTGCTTGTGTTAGTTGGAGAATCCTATTCACAGATGTCCGTTAAAACGCTTTAGGTCCAAGTCGGTTCAATCGGTTTTGGTCTTTGTGGTTGGTAAAATAGAATTCAAGATTGAATGGGGTTTTAAATAATATAAAAACGTTTAGACCTGAACGTGAAGTCCATCGTTCGTGTGTGGTAGATAGTGTAGGGATATTTGAGTGAACATTTGCAAAGACGCGAACGATGCGACGATATAGCTGGTACCACTTCCGGATGGAAATGCGTTTTCAATGGACTAGTCGCGTCGTTTGTACGATCTAAAGTTACATTTACGTCCAGAGCACTTTCCGCCGTTTTTATGTTTTTCGGCTTTAGCAGTTTGCGTTCTTTCAGGGTAGTTTTAAATTAGGAGTTGTGTTCATTGTATGAGGGCTGCCTTTTCTTCGCCCGTCTTGATGTTTTCTTCGTCTGAAAAAAGAGAGTAACGACTTGGTTAATTATTTTGTACATCGCAGAGGACTTACGTCGTTTATTTTCATTCGTAAATGTAAAAGGACTTTTAATGTTATTGTAATTAGGTTCATTTTTATTATGTATTTTAACATTATTTGTTATTAACTGAAACTACAGTAGATCTTTGGCAGTCGTTACGGATAGTCAGAAGCCAAGAAGTCTGACAACCAGTCTAACCAAGAGGTATCGTTGTTTCCAGTTACTGGGTTGTGGAGCACAGATAGGCAGTTGCTCCATGTAAAACACTGGTATTCAGCTGCATCTGGTTAGACTGGAAGCCGACCCCAACATAGTTGGGAAAAGGCTATGCAGATGATGAACTGAAACTACATGTTTTTGTCACATAATAAGTTGAAAAAATATAACAATTCAAATAACAATTTTACAGTAACATCCACCAATAAATTGAAATAATTACAACGTAAATAAAATTAAATGGCCACAACAAACTAGTAACACAGGCACTTGTTTTAGCAAAGGCAAATTACGACACATTTATACCGTCTGCCAATAATAGGCTCACGTCTGACCTAATGAAGGGCAACTATCCTTAAAAGTAGTGCCGACTGCAAAAACAGGCAAGCAAGCACGTTAAGTTGCCTCGACCGGGTATCAAGTAGCTGCTAGACAAATAATTGCTCATCGACTACCCATAGCAGATGTAGACGTACTAGATAGAGATTACTATGCAAAATTTGATAGAAGTATTTGGAAAAAAAAATATAGTTGGAAAGAATTTTGAAAGTGAATTTTATGTGCATAAAGAAATCAATTACCTACCGATCAAGTACCTTTTGGACACAAAAAAAAAATGGAATCTAGTTGTCCTCAACTAAAATCACTCAATCACTCAATGTTTATTATGTGTCTGTCTAATATGCAGTTTAAAAGAAGTTCAAAAGCGCTTTTTAATGATGCATATGTCGTTCAAAAGTGCCTTAAAGGTCTGATTTAAATAAATTATTTCACTTTGACTTTGACAATCATAAAGAAAGTAGTCTAAAGAATTTAGACACAAAGATAGTTATATTTTTACAGATTTAGAGGTATAAGAAATGATTCTGGTACTAATTTTACAAAACACGGATTCAATTCACTACATTGTGGCTCAGAACTTGTGCCTGTTTCGCACGGTCCAATTTTGTTCATGTCAGTACACATGTCTCGTTCCCTGCATTTCCAAAGGCGAGGAAGTGTCAAGTGGGGAATTTTAAGAATTTTCGGTACTAAAACTCGGTACCGAAGAAGGCAACGTAAATAACGTCTTGCGTCTTTGGATTTATCAACAGTTAAAGGAACTGTCGTAAAATATAAAGTTGGTAAACACGTTAACAAAATTAGTGTTGTAAAGCCACTCATTATGATGTTGATGTCAAAAGATTATATCAAGTATTATTAGACTGTTAAGATGCATTTTTGAACGTCTTGAAGAAAAAAAAATTAGAATAGAATAGAATTTTAATTCTCATATAACAGCACAAATAATTTAAACAAATTACAGCACTTTTTAAAATAAACACTAGCACCCTCGGCAATTATTAACATTGATTTGGGATGTGAATTTAATCTAGTTGCTCCTTCCTGAAAGTAGTATCCTATAGACTTAGAGAATAAATGTTTTACAATATTTTGCAAATAAATAGATTATACAAGGTTAAATGCGTTGTTCCTTGTATAAACTTAACACTAGGGCCATGGGTTTTTCTGAAATCGTCAAGCGGCTGGTCGGCTTTAACGTGACCTAGGGCTAGCCTTTTCTTGGACAAAATAATCAGCATTGCCACACAATGTGGTATCGCTGTCAGCCTTGTCATGTCCTATTGACAGCAATGCGAACGAGTTTTTTGATACCCTATGAGCTTCGTTTTTATACTTTATAAATTAATTATTATATTATGTATTAGAAATTTAGAAATGACGGCAAAATTATGTTCAAACATACGTAAGTGTCTCAAAGAATAGCGTTTTCAACGAAACTAACTGCCATTTTTCCGTTAAGTTTCGAGATGCCATCGTCAGTTTCTTTAGTTCTTTGTAATGGCAGAGGAAATGCGTTAATTGTTTGCAGTCAACCGTACGATTATTACGAGCGAGGTGTATCGGCATGTTAGTTACTCGAAGCCTCTCTTTGTGTTCGCCGCTCATTCAGCAGCGTGTCGTTTAATGCCTATTCATTAGATGCTTCGGTAATTGTCTCTTGTTTATGTATCCAATGTTTATCTTAGAAGCTCCCATCTTTTTGTGCTGAGTTACGTGCTTCGAGTTGAAATTGTTATGCAAATAATTATTGTACGGACTACGGATATTTAAATTTATTCTGGTGTGTAATATTAGTTTTTATTACTGTTATACCTATCGTAGAAAAACATCGAATTTTGGGAATCGAAGATTAAATTCAGTCAAGATTTAAAATGAAGACGTTTTACTAACAACGGTAATTTTGTATCTGTAAGTTATTGAAGGAATAGTGTTATGCCAATATTTATATATTATGTTTTATATTCACACTGAATCCGAAAAGAATTGCCCATCATTGTTTTTTTTTTAATATTAAAACTGTTAACGGTTTAAAACTTTCCTACATGTTATTACATACTACGGTCTATCTCAGTGCCAAATTTTATCCTGATCCATTTAGCCGTTTAATGGTGAAAGAGTAACAAACATCTATCCATCCTCACAAACTTCTGCATTTAAGTATAATATTAGTAGAATTTGAAAAAAGAATAGCTGGACTTGATATTTCATTCACTACAACTCTAAAACTTTATATACGTAGAGGACACGTCCATTAATAATTTTCTAGAAAGAGATTCTTTTTTGCAAATCTGTTTGCATATTCCTTTCAGCGTTGGAGGACAAGTGACGTGGATCGTCCACCGCGACCCCTCCCCATGGGAAATCTTCACAAAAAGGTTTCACGGACAAACAATGGAGACGACCAGTCTGTTTGAATTTAAGAGTACCGTCAGATCGACGCAAAAATATTGCGGTTCATAATGCTTGTTTGATTTTAATCTCATTAGTGCTCAGGTTCGGATTGACTTGGTAAATATTTTAGGTTAGGGTTGCGGCTTTTGATTTGTAATGTATTGAGTGGGTCTGTTTAAATTTTGGTTTAGTATAATACTGGCTTCTGCTCGCGACTTCATTCGTATCAAATTTTATGTATTATCCCACGTTAACTGTACATTTTCCGGGACAAAAACTATTCATGTGTTATTCCACACTACAATCTATCTTAGTGCCAAATATCATCCAGATTCATCCAACCGTTCAAGCGTAAAAGAGTAACAAACATCCATCCATCCCATTACAAACTTTCGCATTTATAATATTAGTAAGTTGAACAGTTTATAATGTTGTCAAGTTGTGCTTAAAAACGCCTATAGGTGGCGTTGTTCTTTTTTAATGATGGAAGATACACTTCTCCCGCACTGTGTGGAGTGAAAGGGAGGTCAGACTCTTACTGACTAAAACCTATTCGTGTTCTTCCTAATGCCCTTTGCATTCCAGGGCAGCGGAAACTTTTTGAACAAATTCCGCAACCCTGGAGTTAGCGTTGTTACCAACCTTTCTTGTTTGGGTAATACTGTCAAAATAGTATTATGTTTTAATTTGCTGTTAACAATAAATCCATTATTTCCTATTTTATTAAACAGTGTACAACAATAATGATCAGAGAAATTGCGTATAAATCATTATGTACTCTGTGTGATTTTTAACGAAACTTAATTGTCTGTTAAATCATCGTCACTTGAACATCTCGTTAAATTCTGCTTTCAAGAATTCGTGCGAGTTCAACGGTACTTATTTTGATATCATTGTTCTTTTTGTAAGTGTGTTAAATGAGTGTGACTTTTCTGTAATCATTAGAGGCACCTATATTTTTTGCGTGCTCACTCTTGAAATAATATACAATCATTTGATGTTACCCAATCAATTTCATGTCAATTAGGTACTTTCACCAATTTATTTTTGTAGTGCTCAATGGAAATAATAAACGTCAATGCGAGCACGTACGACTGCGTCTGAAACGTCTTTAACATTTGTATTCGCTGAATCGTCGCCAGTCATGTGGGTAGATAGGAAATTCCACATTATCCGAAGTTATTTTGCATTTACTGACTGCCTCGTTAACCTAGTAGTCCTAAGCGTGACTGCCACGCTAGAGGTCTTGGGTTCGAATCTCATATCGAGCAAAAGGTGCTATTAGGATTTTCTATGAAATTCTCAGTAGCAGCTCGGAGTTAAGATTTGTGCCGACCCTATTACATGGGACCTAAAACATACCGGCGAACTGTTGGTGTACATTAGTACACCTCTGCCTAACACTTCGGGGAATACAGGCGTGATGGTATGTTATTTTGCATTAAGGTAAAGTGAGATAAAATTTATTTTAGGAATCATAAGAATTTCACACGGACGTCTATGTAATCCTTAAAGTGTCTAGAGCCGATGTGAACAACTAAGTGGTTTTCAGAGAAATCGAGATTTCAGCTGAAATTCAACGTGTTTTATTAAAAGGTTGGATGTACCTAACGTACCTAATCTGTTTGCGAAAGCACGTTACTACCAAGAATTCACCTTAGACAAGTTAAAGTGATTTCTCTGTAAAAGCAGGGTTAAATCGTTTGAGTATTTAATTAGTTAGAGTACCTACGTGTCAGATATTCTGTGAGAAGATTGTGCCAGAAAAAGAAACGTTGATTCACAATCTGGGTGGAAACAGTATGATTAGATAAAACTTTATTCCGTCAACCGTACTCAAATCATATCTGTTCAAGACGAAGGAAATGTTCCACTGAATAAAACGAGAAACCAAACAACCGAATCAAAGCGAAAAAGAGTTGATAAAACTTGTTATAAGATGATCATTGAATCTCGTTCATTCAAATTAAGACTTTCAATTTAATCACGACAAAACATTAACAAACTGAAAGGGAAAGTAAACAAGAGGACTTAAAAAGTCCGTAACTCAGATTTGTCGCAGGTACGGACTCAAGAGCTGTTGAGTTCGGATAAGAAAGTTCTCAACTAGGCGGATTTTATAAGATTTCAAAATACGAACTTCTTGGGGAGTTTGCGAAAATATCAGCTGAAATTATTTGAGTGTGGAATCGGGTTAGAACGAAAACATAAGAATGCATTACGAAGTTGAAAGAAGTTAAGGTTTTGATACAATGTTTCATAACAGACAATCTATAGATAGCACTTTAGTTTTTGAAAAGGAGTGGGTATTCAATTTTTTGCAACATTGTGTTCTTCCGACCTAATTTCAGTCTGACGCCCCATCTCATCAATGAAGGAGCCATGAAAGTAGGAGATGTTATAGTGCACAGGTGTGTGCGCAAAAATAAATGCACTTTCTGTCTTCCCCTACTGTCATAGTTCTATAGCCGCGGATGGTGTTGTCGTATCTGAATAGTGACCAATAAAAAATTGAAAAATATATTATTTGGTATTTATATTTGCCATCGATACGCTAAGAAGAAGGACGGTAATCCAATACGGCCGAGGAGATGACACGGGGCGAGTCATACTACCAATTTCCTATCAACGCTTTACTGGAATACCCAGTAACATTTTGCCCGATCTAGAAATCGAACCCAGAGACCCACGCTCAGCAGTCGTGCTTACGACGACAAAATCAACGTAGGTAGGGTCAAACAATAATTTTTCACCAAACCTGTATGAAATATTGTATCTGAAATCAAAATAATATTGAAAAATGATGCGTTAATCAATCCTACTAAAATTAATTGATGAATGCGAAAGTTTGTGAGGAATGGATGATGTTTGTTACTCTTTCAGGCTGCCCGGATCTGGATGAAATTGACTGAGATAGATTGTAGTGTGGAATAACACATACAATACTTTTTATCCTAGAAGAATGTACGGTTCCCATGGAATAATATATAAAAAATGACGCGGACGAAGTCGCGGGCATAAGCAAGTTATGATTAATTTTATTAATAATGACGGTATTAGCTTCTTACCACACCAAACGAAATATTTCTCGAAATCCAAAATGATTTATTGAATACACGCATTTGATGTAGGTAGTGTATTTTTAACATGACGTTAATTAACATCTATTTAATTAATTTGGATATTTTGATAATCACATCGCTCTGACGACCCGCTTGGAAAATTGCCGTTCATTTTCCCTACCAAAACGCTTGTAAACATTTACCAAAAGCACTTAATGAAGCAATCATAATTAGTTAGTATTAAATTTCGAATTCACATCGATTGTAGACTAGAATATTATTTGCATTGAATTAACTCAGTGATTTATCAGTATTTTGGAACAAATTGTCATGAAATTCCGAACGAACGCGTCTAATTTGTTGTTTTATTGGTCAGTTATAATAATATCAATATTTAGCTGTATGTTTGCGGTGAGAGTAATCAGAATCACGCAGCTGATGAAATCATACATTAAAGCATAATAATTTAGAAAAAAAAAAAGCTTTTATTTAAACCTTGCCCCGGACTAATTTTAATCCTGAATCGTGTGGCGTTTACTAAAATATAAACTCGCTTACACAAGCAACTAGATCCGGAACAACTATCTAATATACCATCAAGCCTGTATTCCCCGAAGGGTTAGGCAGAGGTGTACCAATGTACACCCACAGTTCGCCGGTATATTTAGGTCCCATGTAATAGGGGGCGAGCCTATTGCCATTAACCGGGCACAAATCCAAACTCCGAGCTGCTACTGAGAATTTCATAGAAAAACCCAATAACACTTTTTGCTCGACCTGGGAATCGAACCACAACAACAACAAAATAGGAACAACTATCTGTAGGCCATAAAAATATTTGCGGTACAGACGATGACATTTAAGCCATTTATTTCCAGTATAAACTGGCGTATTATTGTACGAAAATACTATAGAATCACACATATCAGCATACATTGTAAATGCGTAGTAGATATTTTGTCCTATATACTACTTGCAACAGAATGTGTAAAACACAGACGGGACTAGTGTAGCAAATAACACAGCTCACCGAGTCGACTAGTAAGGATGGTGATTAAGGCAATTTTGCCGAACGACTGCTCGTTGTGCCCGATTGTGAAGAACGTGATTTCAAGTAGTGCACTGCTACTAATTGTAACTCCTGACTCCGTTAGGTAATATGTTATATGTTTTAATGCTAGATCTCTGGATAATGTATGTTTGTTCATCAACAATAGTAATACAAATATTTTAGTAGGTATCGCAATATATTATATTAGGAATGACTTGGTCTTGTTAGTAGATTCGACGTTTAAGTACGTGACCCATATTATTTTAATGATATTCTAAGCTTATTGTTAATCTTGTTTAAAATTGGATGTATCTTAACTACCTTCGTTGCACGTTTGCACCTGCATTAAGTTACGTCTTTGGTTACTGCTCCGTTCCCGTGGATTGTAGCGTGATGTTATATAGCTTATGTTACTTCCTGATAGAAGCTATCTATTGGTGAAAACATCCTTAAAATCGGTCCAGTGGTTTCGGAGCTTACTCGGTACAAACAAACAAACAAAAAAATCCTTTTTATGATTTTAGTGTAGATATTTGATAATTAAAATTAAGACAGAAAAAGCTTTATATTTTTTTGATTTCTATCCTTTTTAAAATAACAAAATTAGACACGTGTAAAAAGGGGTTAATAAGTAAACAAAATTAATAAAACAAATTATTTACATAAATAATAGTTTTACAAAGAATCTTAATGAAGCTACCTACAGATTTATCCTTAATAAAACAGCTCACTACTCCTCCGAATTCCCCTCATCAAAAATTCAATTAGCCGGTACCAAGTTTAATATAAATTGATTACTCTGAATATAGAACAATGAGAGTTCGTTTGCCCCTACAAATTCGGTATCTAAATAAATGGCAATCAGTGTGTTTGTTGAACATTTCGTTATTGACGAGTATCTATGTACGTACGTTTAAATAAAATCACAAAGGGTTTCACAGACCGGAAAATTCGGATGTATAGTTTTACATGCGGGCGAGACAAACATACAATGTGTATAACGTTAATTGTAGACTTAGGAAACTCAATCGGAGTTGTAGATAAACAGTTTCAAGTCATGTTGGATACTGGTTGTTAAGAGCGTTAGTATTGTAAATAAATGTTTTGTTCGCTTGTAGGCTGTAGATGTTAGTTTAGGTATTGGTTGTAACGGATTGATGCTGAATCTTGTCACTATTGACATAGAATACAGCTCTTAGAATACTGTTTATTGTACACCAAATACAATTCTGTATTTGTAACTGTAACCCTTATTGGATAATAGCTTGTGCTCGCGACTTCGTTCGTGTCTAATTTGATATGTTATCCCACGGGAACCATACATTTTTCCGGGATAAAAAGTCTCCTGTATTATTTCACATTACAATCTATTTTAGAAAGGAGATGGCTAAATGGAAGTATAGACCACTGCCCCACCGCCCCACAGTAATATATAAATATGGTACCTAGCACAATGTAATGCTGAATGGCTAAATATTAGTATTTCATGTAAAACAAGTTTCAGGTACTTTTAGGGAATAATAATAAATGGTAAAATAATGTTGCCTAAAAAGGAAAGAAGCTGTGTGTGACAGTATATAATTTTCTCCAACTGACACTTTGACATTTTCGAAAAAGAATAAAATTAAAACGAAAATGAGGTTGTATATTTATAAGCGAATGGTTGTGATGAAAAAGTTTTTTATCACAAAATTCAGGTATTCAAAACATATTTGCTAATTAAGATTTTCTTCCCAAATAAAATTGATATAAGTTATAATACAGCATACTTCATGTTAATTTACTTTTAAAATCAATCGCGTGTTATGTGCGTTATTGTAATGCTATTAAGTATGAAAGACCTACGTTTCGTTTCATCAAGTCAGCATACAAAATACTTTTTATTTTTTTTACTTGCAATATTACTTAAGATTATTGCATTATGCTTTTTACACAATTCTGCGTGTTATAGTTTTAAAAAAGCAAGATTTTTTTTTTTTTTTTTCTAACGAAACGAGGCTATATAAATCAAAGCAAATCAAAGCATTTATTTCAATTAGACCATTTACAGGCACTTTTGAATTGTCAAGAAGTTACAGTTTAAAATTGAAGCTAGTTGCTCGTTCCAAAACGTAGGTCTCTATGGAGAAGAACGAGCAAGAAACTCCATGGACACTCTTTTCCTTCCATTTGGTTTTTACAAAGTCTTGGTTACAATATTCTTGTTGCTTCTATATGTGAAAACAATGAAGGTGAATATAAAAAATAACAAAATTATAATAACGATGTAAGACATGGCAGTTAAGAGATGACCAATCCCAACTGACAGCACCCGTTCACGAATATGACGCGTGCATCAGCACCGTTTAGCTCAACCATCTTGAAGGGAACCAAACGATCCAACCCACGCGCCACCGTCAGCAAGACATTAAAGTGAGCATGACAAAGCTCTCAACTGCCATGCTCAGTGTCCAACACATAGTAACTTAACAAGTAAATGGCTCCATGGTAGTCACATTTACAAAATTGAAATATATGCTGTAAAATTATACAAAACTAAGGTCATCAACGAACCTTTTCAAAAAATAAACTGTAGTAAGTAGAAAAAAAAAAATCAGTAAAAATTATAATAACGGTATGCGTTATTAAGGTCAATAAAAAAGGTGCTAATAACATCGTTATGTTTAGAAAAAAAATGTATATTAATTTGTGTGCCCGAGTGGCTGTGGAGCAGGACTAGCATTAAGCCAAGCATTTTTATCATTTATATAATCTTCTAATTTGTAATATGCTTGACTACATAGTGTGCGTTTTATACATGTTTTAAACTTTCTCTCATTTAGTTCGGGAATATTGAGCGGTATTATAATTAGGTCGAGTTATACGGTTCTGACGGTTTTTCCTTCATAACATAACCTGATAAAGTAACAACCAAACAAACTCGCATTAAGGGCACGTATTAGCTATGTTAGGTTTAATAATGTATATTATGGAAATAACACATGACTGGAAAAGGTTGTTTACAACTGCCTCTAACTGCCAAAAAATCAGTTGCCTAGCAACGGTTTGTTTATTCTTTTTCCAATGTGGAGAAATGTCAAACATGGTCTGTCAAACAAAAATTAAAAAGCAATTGAGATACTTTATTATGTTTAATAGTTCACGAAAGTGCTAGGTAAGTATTAAACACTACATAATTCATGAATGATTTTTTAAATATCATGAGGTTATGTAAGATTCTTATACATTTCAAGTGTATGACTGCCCTGGGGCAGTCATTTAGCCATCACCTTTCATCCAGATCTGTTCAGCCGTTTGAGCATGAAAGAGTAACAAACATCCATCCATCCATCCTTACGGCATCCTCACAAACTTTCGCATTTATAATATTAATTAGTGGGTTCAGCAGGATTATAGTAGGAAGTAGAATGTAATAGAAGAAAGTAGGACTTAAGCCCGTAACTTCGCGGACTTCGCTTCTTAACTTTAGGGTTAAGTCAAAGTCCTGAATTATCTCACGGGAACATAATAACGATGTAAAATTTGTGTGTATTCAACTATAGATCCATACCTATATATGTGCCAAAGGTGATGGCTAAATGACTGCCCCAGGGCAGTCATACACTTGAAATGTATATGAATCTTACATAACCTCATGATATTTAAAAAATCATTCATGAATTACGTAGTGTTTAATACTTTCCTAGCACTTTCGTGAACTATTAAACATAATAAAGTATCTCAATTGCTTTCTAAGCTATTTTTGTTTGACAGACCATGTTTGACATTTCTCCACATTGGAAAAAGAATAAACAAACCGTTGCTAGGCAACTGATTTTTTGGCAGTTAGAGGCAGTTGTAAACAACCTTTTCCAGTCATGTGTTATTTCCATAATATACATTATTAAACCTAACATAGCTAGTACGTGCCCTAAATGCGAGTTTGTTTGGTTGTTACTTTATCAGGTTATGTTATGAAGGAAAAACCGTCAGAACCGTATAACCCGACCTAATTATATAGCCTCGTTTCGTTAGGAAAAGAAAAAAAAAATTGCTTTTTTTAAAACTATAACACGCAGAATTGTGTAAAAAGCATAATGCAATAATCTTAAGTAATATTGCAAGTAAAAAAAAATAAAAGTATTTTGTATGCTGACTTGATGAAACGAAACGTAGGTCTTTCATACTTAATAGCATTATAATAACGCACATAACACGCGATTGATTTTAAAAGTAAATTAACATGAAGTATGCTGTATTATAACTTATATCAATTTTATTTGAGAAGAAAATCTTAATTAGCAAATATGTTTTTAATACCTGAATTTTGTGATAAAAAACTTTTTCATCACATCCGTTCGCTTATAAATATACAACCTCATTTTCGTTTTAATTTTATTCTTTTTCGAAAATGTCAAAGTGTCAATTGGAGAAAATTATATACTGTCACACAGAGCTTCTTTCCTTTTTAGGCAATATTATTTTACCATTTATTATTATTCCCTAAAAGTACCTGAAACTTGTTTTACATGAAATACTAATATTTAGCCATTCAGCATTACATTGTGCTAGGTACCATATTTATATATTACTGTGGGGCGGTGGGGCAGTGGTCGATACTTCCATTTAGCCATCTCCTTTCAGCGAACTCTAATCAGCCCGCGCATGTTCTTTTTTAAATGTTGTTTAATTGTCTCTGACTCTAATAATCTAAAGAAGAAATATATATTCTTTCTTTGTTTGTGCCGAATAGGCTCCGAAACTACTGGCCCGATTTTAACCATCTTTTCACCATTAGATTGCTACATTATTCCTGAGTAACATAGGCATATATAATATCACGCTACGACCCACGGGAGCAGAGCAGTAACCAAAGAAATAACTTAACGCGGGTGAAATAAGCCACGCGCACGAAGTCGCGGGCGGAAGCTGGTTTCTAATAAAAAGCTTTACCATTTCGTGACAAAAAAAACAGGTTTAACATTCAATCAACATCATACAAAATAACTTATTTAACATAGCTGTTCAAAAGCATAAAACTCTAAAATTAAACAACTCCCATTGAGGAAGTCGTAACGCGAAATAGAAAATTCGTTGCCGTCTGCTACAGTTATTTCTAAAGGCTATAAAACCAGTCCATCGTTCGTAGGGGGGCATAATAAACAAACACGAACAGATACGGGTGGTCGGATACAAAACATTGTGCGTGCGATTTGTTGACACACCCCCCGTACCGCAACCCCGCCGGTCATTTCGTGTGGTGTTAACCGTAGTACAGGTGAATGGACAAATATTGGAGTAATATCAGTGATAGAGGCATCAGATACCCAGTCACACAGTCTTCTTGCATATGAGTCAAAGCTTTGACAGTTTATTAAAGCGAAAGAATTTGGCACAATCTTTTTTAGTTATGCCAAAATTAGTCAAATCGCTATTTTTGAATAACTAAATGATTACGTTAATCTAAGGTAATATGCCTAATGTTTTAAATTACTATTAAAAAATAACAGTTCAATAATAGCAATAGTGATAGCGTCCCAAAGATAATCTTAGAACATTATTGAAAATTAAACAGCTTTAAATCTTTACTATTGACTTCTAAAATTTTATATGGGTTGGTTTGTTTTGGGCGAATTATTCCTAATTAAAAACAAGAAACAACTATGACAATATTATTATTGCTCTTTGCCGTATGTAGGAACCAACAAACACACTGCATACCTATCCGTATATTAAGGGACATTCCATAATTCTCTCATTATGTTAAACTACGTATGATTGATTTAATAACGTGCCGACAACTAGTTGTCATGTTGAATAACGTGACAACTGACGTCACGCTGTCACTGTCACTGTCAAATAATTCATTCCCAGTTTGTGTTCACACTTGCGAATGAATATAAACAACCTATGACTCGTAAATAGCGTGTTGTGCGTACGTCTCGTCGTAAAAGGCGTTTTGCGTAAAATAGGTTACGCAACGCTTGTGGGCGATGAGTTTGCAACTTGTCATTATACGCTGTTCGCTTTAAAGTGCCGCTCTCCGTGACATCCAAGTAATTATTAACCCTTGTAAGGAAAGCTTTAGCGGTACAAGTTATTGATAATTAGGGTCAGACGAGAATAAGGTTTGGGTGTTTATTACGCGTAAAAGGCCGTTTCGGCAGGAAAACAAGGATGGGGCGATCTTAAGGAAAAAATTGCCACATGTTTGGCATGATGGCGACCCTATTTTTTTTTATTATGGTGTTATGTTTGTGTGAAAAAAGTTCAAGGTAAAATTACTGTAGTGACATAAACATAACATACCATGACGCCTGTATTCCCCGAAGGGCTAGTCAGAGGTGTACCAATGTACACCCAGTCCGCCGGTATGTTTAGGTCACATGTAATAGGAGACGAGCTTATTGCCGTTAACCTGGCATCATTCCTAATTCCGAGCTGCTACTGAGAATTGCACACAAAAACCCAATTACTGTAGTAATATTGTTAATAAATAATTATGTTTGCTAATTTTCTCTCGCTACTCAAAAATGTTAATTACCACGCGATACGAGGGGGAGCGCTAAAAAAAATAAAAATGAATTTTTAATGAAGCGCGGTGCGTTACAATTTCCATTTTGATCAAGAAATTAAAGGAAAACACGGAACACTGTCGTATTTGTATATTTTTGCGCACGTACGAGTTACAAAGTTCGAGGGTAAAAGGGTTAGGATGCGTGCAAACGACAGGCTCGCTTGACTTTTGTGATTGTGGCAAAACGTGGTGCATTCCAAACAGCGTGGAAATGAAACTGGGGATCAGATTGCATGCGGTTAAAGCTGTGTGTAGTCCAGTATAGGCTGCTTGTAAACGAGGGGTTTGTATCTACATCAGAGTACGATGAGAGATTATCGTGCAATATAACAGGGAATCAGCGTGTAAGCTTCCAGATGTAACAAACGCTACTGAATGCCTTGGTAAGCTGTAGCGGTTGTTAATGGTGCACTGTCTAGTAAATGTAGGTATCTAGTTTAAGTATTGTTGTACTTCATCTAACCCCCAGTTGGGTTTAAATTATATCCTACTAATATCTTAATTAATGGTAATATAATAATATTAATTACTTTCTACTTCATATCCTTCTTCCTACTAATATTATAAATTTTAATGCGAAAGCTTGTGAGGATGGATGGATGTTTGTTACTCTTTCACGCTTAAACGGCTGAACAGATCTGGATGAAATTGCATTGAGATATACTGAAGTATGGTATTACACATAATAATATGATACTTTTCCCGGACAAATGTACGGTTCCCATTGATTACGTAACATATCAAATTAGAAGCTAGTCAATAGATTTATAAGAGATCACAAGAGCTAAAATCCAGAAGAATAAAATTGAATTCATGACTCCCTTAGGAAAAAATCCATTAACAAAATTGTACTCTGATTCATTCTGAAATGTGCCTAATTGGTGCTTTCTTTCATAAAACACATTATTTTTTGTAAAAATATAGGAAACGTAGTCCATTAAAAATGGCCCGTTATGGGAAATTATAAATACACATTTTAATTTTTATGTGTAAAGAAATTATGATGCTTTGTACTCGGGGGTGTATTAACGAGGGTCGTAATTTAGAATTTTATAAATGTTATACTAACAAACGTTTTAATGCGCTATTAATTTTTAAATGTACGTAGGTACTGTTTTAGGGCTACAGAATATTGCGTACGTAAATTAAATTGGGCTTACCATCACCATCACGCCTGTATTCCCCGAAGGGTTAGGCAGAGGTGTACCAATGTACACCCACAGTTCGCCGGTATATTTAGGTCCCATGTAATAGGGGGCGAGCCTATTGCCATTAACCGGGCACAAATCCAAACTCCGAGCTGCTACTGAGAATTTCATAGAAAAACCCAATAACACTTTTTGCTCGACCCGGGAATCGAACCCAGGACCTCTAGTGTAGCAGTTGACATGCATGCATGCGGCTTACATGTTTTTTTTTTAATTTTCAGCATAAAACCGGTTAGCAAAAATTATTTATTACAAAGATTAAAAACCCAAACAACCGCCCCCTATTTATTATTATGGGACCTAAACATAAAACGTACCGGCAATATGTAGGTGTATACTGGTACACCTCTGCCTAACCCTTCGGAGAGTAAAGGCGTGATGGTATGTAGTTGTTTTTATTTAAAACTCAAGTCTGCTCAAGCTGGTTTAAGTGCGTACAGATATTTCAATTAGTTTTTTTTATTTCATAACAGTATTTAGAACTTAATCAAATTCTTGGAAAACCCTGACAACGTACAAAAGCCTTTTTTATAGGGCACTGACCTATGAGCTACGAACTTCAGCAAAGTCATTTGCAATTAGTCTGATTGCCTACAAGACTAAAAGATTAATTAAAGCCTGAAGATTTGATGAATATTTTATTTTATAATGACTAATTCAAAACTACATCTGTGTACTAGAAATTAATTTAAATAATACCAAAGTCATATGGGTCCATAAGCACTTCACTTGTGTTTTGAAGTTATTTCTCTAATGAGGAGGAGCACTAACTTTTTATCACAACAGAGGGCGCATAAGCAACTGTACCCTGTTTTGACATAACAGTTGTCAAATCGTATGGTTTTTTGCATTCAGTAAATATTATTATTTATTTTTTCCCTAATCTTGAGAAAGATGCCTCAGTGTAGTGCGTTAAATTGTAAAAATAGAGGAGTACATTTGTTTCCTAAGGATAATAAACGCAAAAAACAATGGGAATCGGCGTTACGTATTAAAAACTTTAAGGCAAGTAATACTGCACGCTTGTGTGCTGCGCATTTTACTGAAGACGATTATCATGGGAAAAGCAAGTATACAGGTGAGTCATCGCAGTGGTTCTACTTATAATATTCTACTATCAGTCAGTAATTGATGAGCCTAAGTTCTTAATTCAATAAATATATTTCTTACATTATATACTATCTTATGTATATAGAAAACAGCTTCTTAAAGATTTATTATTTGAATATAGGTACCTACTTTTCAAAATAATCCTGTATGACCTCTCTTTTGTTCATTGGTAGAGAAGTATCTGCATTTATATCTTTGAATGTGTTTGTAGGTGGACACTGGTACACGGAGTCCTCGTGGATGTCGCAATCGGCACCAAAAGTTTGATTCCGGTCATATGATTCTAATCTACAAATAAAATAGGATAGTTAGTCCATAGAAACAAAAAAAACCTTACAAATCAATTATAACCTCAACCATTTTAAGTCTTTACCTTTCAATCAAATCGGCCTTTTTACCAGCAGTTGTCGCTTTCCTCTTACGTAACTCATCTTTAAGTTGAGGGACAGTCAGAAAAGAGTACATTTTAAATGAATTTAACTTAGAATATTAACGAAAAATCAATCACAATCTTGTCTTGACAAGTAAACACGGTACAGTTGCTCCTGGCGCCATCTATACTCAGTTTTGCCTGTGGCTCCTCATTCCATTTACTTACTTAACCTTTTAGCTTTTCATTCTCCAAATTGGGCTAAAGTTAACATAATTTTGTTACCCAGTTATATCGCGTGAACAAACATTGTTAATAGACTGGTGAAATAAAAATATTTACTTTGTATTTTGATACGGAAATAAGGCTCAATATAATTTTACTCCATGTTTTAAAAGCAAGATAAAGTAATCACGCAATCCTTTGGGAGCAAGCTAAATAATAAATTGGAAAGCTTTCAAATGAATTTACTATTTTGATAACATAGAAGAGAAATATTTGCCCGAAAATAGAGTAGCTTTCAAAATATAACTAAACTGAAATTTCTGTTGAAATCGAACATAAAGTTGTTGGGAATTTAATTCATGACCTGAAAAAATACGTATGTTTTGATATCCAACGTGAAACTCATTTATTTCAATTAGACCATTAATAGACACTTTTAAAATTTATTTGCAAAAAACAAACTAGACAATGTATTCTCCAAACCGATTCCGGCCAAGGCGGCTAATCTTAATGCAGACTAGCCATGTACGCAGAAGATATAATAGTGCACAAGTGCGTGCGCAAACACATGTGCACTCCCTCTTCCCTAACTCTCGTTGTCCAATGGGACGGCAATCCGATACAATCGGAGAAAGATCAGGCGCTCGATCAATGGCTTCACGTGCTTTCCGAGTCACGGGGATGTCATACCACCAACTTCTAAACTCTGAACGGCTGTTACTGATAAATGCCTAATGGAAAAACTCAATAACACTTTTTTTTGCCTGACCTGGGAATCGAAACCCGACCCCAAGCTGAACAGACGTGCTTGCCGCCACAAGACCAACGGCAACGGGCACCCTTATGATGATGCAGACTGAAGAAGATAAAATAAGGCTTACATACCATGCAAGCGAAACATTTCCAATCAACCAATAACTGCTTACACAGAGTCACATTGACACCAAGTTAAAGCTCCATGATTGGTCCATGACAATGATTACTGCTCTGTAATCTGAAGCGAACGCATCGGATTTCGTATCACGTCGTGTTGATTGTCGGACGACAAACCGGGGCCCGGCGGCGTTCCAATTACTAGCGACATAGAAACCCTGCCGCCAATACCCTATACATAGATTAAATTAATTATAGATCGCAGATAGTTGCAATGATCTCGTTTTATAATCGTTATTGTGCTGGAATAAGGTTTAGATTTGTGTACCTGTGAGAGGCATCTTTAAAATACAGTTCAGATATTCTCATAATAAAGTCTATAATATTATACCTAATCAGATGTTGTTCTCTGCCTAAAAAAATACAACAATTTGTCGTTAATATATCTGCTTTTACATTCTAAGTTGTTTACCTAATCTTGCCAAAAGAATACAACCGGGAAAGCCCTCACGTCCCAACGCTATAAAATTACAAGCGTCGATTCTTTTCCCGTCATTGATCTATGACATTTCCCGCAAAACCCCCGTCTCTCACTTATCAGGACTCACGGGCTAATACCAAGCGAAGGGCGCCGCCCAATCTGCCTTGCCGCTTATCTCAATTTAATGGCTTCCGTATTAATACCGCCTTTGTCTAATTTTAGGATGCTTCGCCTTGGCTATTGTTTAATCGACCGGTAAAAATTTATGCCTTTCGGTATCAACATTATCTTTCCATGTTGGGTTTTGTTCTGTCAAATGTTTTGTGTTTACGAGGCAATATATGTGAAACATGCTCGTATATTTATATTGAGGAGCTTTGTTGAGAATATTTTGTGTACTTACTCGATAATATTATTATTATTGAGTCTCTAAGATATAACGCTTTTTGTTTCAAAGAATTTGTGCTAAAAAGAGGGATTAAAAGGCTGATAACGATATTATAACTCTTCAAAGAACAAAGCTAGGCTAAAATATAGAAAAATCCTCAACAATGAGGAAAAGAATGTAATATTTACTTTGAAGGTTGTCTGGATAAGTCCTGGGCAACGTAAACAACAACACCACTTCTTATACAAAAACTTAATAAATAATCAGAAGCACTCGAGCCGGGGTGGCTCATTTGAAACGATATCACGTTTACCCTCAAATCAAAAGAACGATATAATCCCAACCGTTTCCGCCGCTGTGCGACAGAAAAATTGTGAGTCAAAGCCATTGTTTCCAATATCGACGAAGGGAGGAAAACTTTTATTGGGCACAAAGTGGGTATTATTCACGGGTCGAACGCAATCAACCACGGACGGTGAAAGGAAGGACGCCGGACGCGACGCCTCTGAATGCAAAGATATTTTTTGCCAAATGCGGGTCATTTTCAAAGGGTTCGTCTTATGAGGGAAAAATCGACAGACCCTTTTCGATTACCGGAGTCATGGATCAAAAACCGAGCCGCAATTAAGAGAGATTATTTCTTTTTCAATACACAACGGCCTCCTTTGTGTCTGGTCCTTTTTGTGAACATCATTTAAAGGCTCGCAATTTTGTGGAAACTATTCGAACGTTACTTGGTACTAAATTTCTTGTGGGCCGTAATAAAAAAGGAAAATAATTTGCCTCAAAGAAAAGAAAAATGTTTTACTTTTCTATTAAACATAATTTGTGAATTCTCTAGAACTCTTGCTGGGGTTGAAACGGTTAATGAAAAGGTTTTAAACGTGGAGTCTGGCGATTTGGCCCTCAAATAACGTTGACCTAGGAATCTATACTGGTGTTTTGTTAAACAAGTGGTCAAACAAAATGTCAAGTGGTCTGTATTTACATTATATTTGATGTTACTGTATAAAAATATTGCCTCTGAAAGCTTTAATCTCAATTCAGTGTAAGAAACGTTTGTAAGCAGGACACAACAAGAGAATTCCCCATAATGTTTTTCAAAGACCATATGGACAAAGGCGTCTATCCAAAGCGGTCGTATAACTCCTTATAACGATCGTCTACTATTCTGCAGCCATACCGCTTATTGCCTGCAGAGCCAATATTTTCAAGCCTCGGGACCGCAACGCGTTTAGAATCTAAATGATTTTCCGAGTTAGCCAATTTCAGAATAGCCCAAAATATTGAATTTTTTCAATTACTTTGTCTATTGGTTGTGAAGATTTTTAATAAAAGTTGTTAATGTTTTAGGAGAGTTTTGGGTTATTCGGTCTTATAACCGGAGTGTAGGTAAGAGGATCTGTCTGGTTTAATCATGCTCAAGATCATTTTTATATTCTTTTTATGTAAAAGATAATATTATATTTAATACAGCATAATACGCCAAGCCAGTGTTTGTTATTTATAGTTTGAACCCCAACCGGTACCGTGATCACGTCAGGGTCACGACAAAACCTACGTATACACAGAGTCATGAAAAAGTGAATAAAATGTTTAGCAGAACACGAAGAAATACAAACAAAAACACGTAAGTGAAAGACGTTCATACGTTATACCAACATTTGTTAGTTCTGCCACAGTAACAAGTAAATACGATGAAGGTGTTCCGTATCGACAAATAATACCATTTTATGTCTTAACATATCTGCAATGTGAACAAGGTGTATCTGTCGGGTCCATTGCACTTTATGGGTTTGCTTTCAAAACATTACCTATGTGTTCTAAACAAACATTGGGGGTGGGTGCAATGAACTGACCAAGAACATCGCGTGTAGTTTATTTTTCTTCTAGCAAATGGCTTTAGGATATGCCGTAAAATAAGTAATGGTTAACGGATATTTTCTCATTACTTACATATAATATTGGGAATGTACTCGATATTTTTATAAGGATGGTAAACATTATATCGGGATCGAAAAGCTAACCATGAAAAGACACTAGTCACCAGGTACATTTGAAAATAGAACAGAATTTGAAGGAAATGATGCTAAGGAATTTAATTTATACCTACGAAAGTGATTGAAGTAGGCCCTTAGTATGTTGTAGAGACTTTGATAGAATATAGGGATGAAAATTAAAGTTAAGCCAACGTTAACATAAATATCGTGTTGTATTTTAAAGCCATCGCCAAGAACAACGAGCAGAAGCCTGTTATCATTTCCTTTAAAAGCTTTTTAGATTAGTTGAAAAAGTAAACGGTAAAATAAAAGCGAATCTTTTTATAAGATAAAACGAAATAAGTTTCTTAGAAACAGTAAATCCAAAAACCTAGACCCTGAATTCCCCTAATACCAATAAGATTACTGTTGTTACGCAAAATTTATTACCAAAGACAGTAGTTTGGGTTATACGTACCTATATACGGGTAACGTTGCGGCAGAATGAAAGATCACGAAATTGCATGATTTATTCCGTCGGACCACTTAGTTTGGGTTTACTAAAAATATTCTGTGCTTACACTCACGCCCGCCTTTGACTTGACTCTGTCTCGGATTCTACATTTTGCTTTCTGATCTCCCAGAGCCAGCATTTCGTGCAGAAACACACAAGCCAATTCAAATCTTACCACACGATACACAAGACCTATTTTGGTATCGCGATCATCCACTTTAGTTACTTTTTGCAACACTAATTCGTGGTAGCTTCTGAATTTTTATGGAGTTTTAACTTTAAGTTCATCGTATTGTAAAATATGTTTTGTGCAATAAAGAATAGGGTTTAGATTTATATACGGTTTTTTGTATGTTGCTAGGTTTCTTTCCGTATAGCCGCTTTCAGCCAAAGGGGGTCCCCAGAGGCATGATCCCGAACTCCTCATTTATCATGCTTGTCACGTGTTGACCATCCCTCGTGTATACTGTACCGTATAAGTACATAAGTATGTACATAAATCTATAGGTAGTACTCTTGAACCACGATGTTTTGACGCCTTTTGGTTCGTTATTTTCATTTTCTGGTCTATTTATTCGGTATCTTCTTCAGTTAAGATTTTTGAAGAGAATCATACCAGTAAAAGTATTCAAAACTGCTATAAATTGAAATTCAGTGTACGTATTTCTAATTGTTTTGATTAAAAACGAAAGCTAGTGTAAGTTAGTTAGCGAGTTAGCTAGTGCGTTCATGAAAAGGGTAGATATTGAATTTCCATTTTCTGTAGCTCAATCACGCTAGTGTTTCAAATTTGTTTTGGATCCTCGCTGAAATTGAGTACCTACCTAGTTAGATCAAGTAATTTACAACTATTCCTAGATTTAATTGAAAATTTAAATAATTTGATTTTATTTTACTTTCGATACCCTTCAATTTTTAAAAGAATAACACTTTTTTATTTCATTTCATCGGTTTCATTTTTTGACAAAAATGTTCTAAACTTTTCGTTAAACTTTTCATCAAACTTCAATTGACACGCAATTTAAGATCTCAATGCAGACTCGTATTCACTTTAATAACTGCCTATTCAGCAAAACGTAAACACAGATCACGGAACCAATAGCTGATGAGTACAATCTAATATGGAGTTCCGTAGTTCCCAAGTTAAAACAAACATTGTCGGTAATGGAGAACCCGAATGATTAATGCATCTCGCAAGAATTCCAGTAGATGGCGTTGATACTTATGTATCTGTTGCCGGGCAAATCCGATTTCGGGATAAGCTAGCTTATTCTAGCTACTCGGAGTTTGTCCAAACTGGATAAACTAGTTTCGCCTTTGTTAACATGATTTGTTCTGATATGTAAACTTTTCCTGTTCATTACAAAGTTGTCACGTAGGTAGCTTTGCTTGAATTGAATGATCACGCTCTTTCATTTCGGTTTTTTTGTCTAGTTTGATTGGAAAAGTTATTATCCAAGGTACATTATTCTGGAAGTTAATTAGTATATAGAAGTTTTATGTCGACTTAATAAGAAACTACTTACTGGCCACAGACGACACCCACATTTAACTGTGTCTTCTTGAAGAATTCGCAATAGGTGTCACGTCCATAACCATTATTATAACACTCTTGGTAAGGGATTTAAGTAAAATCTTACTTCTTATCCTACTTTCTACTTATCCTACTAAAATTCAAAATTATAAAATGCGAAAGTTTGTAAGGATGGACAGATGTTTGTTACTTATATATGCGGAAACAGCTGAACGGATCTAGATGTTGGTACGGAGATAGATTATAGCCTGGAATCCTTTTTATCCCGGAAAAATTCACAAGTTCCGTGGGATAATATATCAACTTTGAGGCAGACGAAGTTGCGAGCAGAAGCCAGTTTAGTAAATAGAGAAAAAAATAAGCTAGTTAAATATACCTAGCTACGCTCAACATACGACGCATATAAGTAGATGAAATAGTTTATCCTAAGGATAAATGTGAGAATTAGTCTTATTCAAGATTGTCTGGATTCACATTTTGTCAGTAACATACAGATATCGATTGCTAGCGCTCAAACTTCGATGTCGCAGGCATACTCATACGTTAAGATTATGATTTATAACTGAAGGCATGAACTTGCATAAATTAGTGTTTCTAGCTTGTCATCAAATGAAATAGTGGTTATGACTTAGATTCTTGCCAGAGATTTGCCTTATATATTTTATGGTGAAGGATATTTGAATATCGATTTGATTTCACCATGAGTTTTTATTATTTTCTTTGATTTTTCACGATACAATAGTGTTTTTTATAATCCGTACCAGCATACCGGCGAACTATGGGTGAACATTGTTACACCTCTGCCTAACCCTTCGCCGAATTCAGGCGTGATGATATGTGTATGTATAAAAACACAATTTTTTTAATGATTGATATTTTCACGTTTTCATTTTTTTTATGGAACAACTTCAGCAAGACGCTTTAAATGTCGGAACTTTGACGGAGCGTCTGGCTGAAGCTACGGTTCTCGGCAATAGCGTATGTTCGATTTTAACAAACGTCTTTACTAATACTCCTCTACATATTTCAAAATTTCAGCCATCTTAAAATTACCCCTCATTTTAGGATGGGTAAATTTTGACGACCGATTTCAGTCCGGCTTAAATAAACATAATTATTAGAAATAATCTTAAGATAATTCGACCAAAAATATTTTTTTAAACTCATTAATAACTTTCAAATGTAGAAGTTTTTCATCTCTAGTATGTACAACGTTGGTCAATAAACTGTTCCAAAACAATCGTGTTTTAGTTACAACAAAAGAAAGGGTTGCTACAAGCCAGGTAGGTACAGCTACGAACAAAACTTTTATAAGAATGAAATTGCATTATTAAAGGTTACCCAATTTTTAACTTTTGATCATCAAAAGTAAGAAGTATTTAACATTCATTAGAGATTTTTTTCCGGTCGTTTTCTGGAATAAAAATACAAGACACAAAGCGAGAAATGACAGCCAAAGGAACCACAATAGCGAAACGAAACCGAATTAAGGATTCCACAACGAATATCTTCTTGTGAAAAAGGAGGCTGAAATTACGGTGGGCTGTGATTTGAATTTATTACCCTAAGGCTAATTTTATTTCAGCGGGATCCGGAATATGGCTGGGAAAGCATCTTGCCTATTACCAAGACAATATTGAGAACGATGCCCGAGCTCTACTGAATCTTTGTACAATCAAAAACAGAATAATTTGTTTGTTTAACTAGGGGAACAAGGAAATATCTTTTACTCTTTTTGTGTTCGCGTGGAATGAATGTTAACATTATTGTGTTTTTTGACTAAGAATTTGTTTAAGCTTTCTTTGTGTAATGATAAATTGTCTTCGCAAAAATGTGAGCAAACTCAAATGATTGTTTAACTTATTTATTTTTTAAGTAATTCATCTTGAAGCTTTCTGTAAACCGTAATGATACCTTATGCTATTGTTTACAAAATATATAAATCAATTTATTTCAAGTCCTCTTTATGAAAATGAAGAAGATTTTTTTTTTTATATAAACAAAACAGAAACGTAACAACAATACGTTCGATTATGCACTGAACTTCAACATTAAAATATTTGAAGAAACAGATTCTAAAAGCGGAACTACCATTTGTGGTGCCGACAGTCCAGCAGAAACTTACATCCGCAGGTAAATGCGGCCTCTTAATAATAAAAAAGCGGGAAAAGGGAAAACTTGGGGGAAACGACCACTGTTTATCGAGAAACAAAGCCAAGTGGGGCATACAATATGCATAATGATTGTACTAAATTAGGACAACAACGGTCCCTTTTACGCCGACTCAAATTGCTTATTGTACCCAGTTTTCTTATAACGTTGTACATAATGGTACCTGTTTTGTCATATTTTATGATTTACCGCTTACGTTTATAAGAAACCAATTTGAGATATCATATTTTATTGCTTTTAAAGTGCTTGCTTGTGGCTTAGTAGTTAAGGCACCTGTCTGTCATGCATGAGGCTGTGGGTTTGCAACTGAACACGAGCAAGTACCACTGTAGCTTGTTATGTTTCAACTTGTTATATTTCTTGGATATCAAAGAGATAAACTTAGAAAGTTCGTGTCGACCGATGTCAGTGATATCACTGACATCGGTAGAGGAAAACATCGTGAGGAAACCTGGATTTTTTCTTTTTCTTCTTAGCATATCGATGGCAAATTATGTTTGGCCCAAATTCAGACACGGCAACATCATCACAAAATGAACTTATAATTTTATTAATATTTGTCTGAATTCGCCAATTCATCTTGAGCAAGCATGGAGATCTACTCGTGCCTTCTCTGTATGAGAAGAAATTTTCGTTCTATAGTGGGACAATAATAGTTGGGTATTATTATTGTATTGCTCTAAAAGCATCGATAAATATCGATCTTCGCATATAACCGTCTCATATTCGTAAGTCGTAACTTTAGATGTCTGGGTCGACGACTAAGATATTTTTTATTATTATTATTTTTAGAGTTCTCATTGTAAATGATCAAAACTTTATTCAACCTGTGTGGAACATAATATATGTAGGCATTTTCTTTCTTTCTTTTTTTTCTTTCACTTGAATATTTAAAGCTTACTTCACTATTTTATATTTTACCATCACGTCTCTATTTCCCGAAGGGTTAAACAGAGGTGTTCCAATGTACACCCACAGTTCGCAATTTCCTTTATTACTCGTACTTCACTTTTTTTATTTGTTTGGGTAGGTAATATTTAGCTAGTAATGAAATGATTGACGACTATATATCTAATGATTGACTATAACCTTCATGCATATTGATATTGGTTAAATTATCAAAATAAAGGTTGCATAGGTATGCAATCTTCATTTTGATATTTTTAACTATGTTATTGTTAACATTAGTAGGTCTAATGTTAACAATTATATAACTAGATTTTGATATTATTGTTTTGTTTTCTCTTCCACCTTACCAAACTTTTTTAGCTACAAGCCACAACGGAAAAGTTACTCTTTTATAACCTGTCGTAATTTATTTATTTTTTGTACCTCGTAAAGTGTGATAGGCTATGTACTAAGCACTAAATATGAGTCACTGTGTATCAGAGCACTCCACAGGAATAAGGCTCGCACCACACTATGTTTTGACAGCCGAAGTAAAATTTACGATCGCTCACCGGCCGCGATAAAGCCGCCTTTGTCACAAGCCAACCCGGTAACACTCCCGTTTTACGAGCAAATAAATTTCAAACACTATTATGATTCAAATCGAGACCGGACCCACAAAATACAAACACCCCTTTTTATCGGTCGCTCATTGAACATATTATTCACAAAAATATTTTTACAAAACATTTCTCTCAGATTAAAAAGAAAAAAGTTCTAAACGATAACGTTGTCCGACTTTTTATGTGTTTTATTTTGTCACGTTTATACCCAACACTCGTGATTAATAAATTATATCAAACTGTTATGATTTTCCTTTCACACCGGATTACTAAGATTCATAGTTATAAGCTTTTATTTTTATTGCGTCCTATGAAAGTATTTTAATATTTTATGTAACATCTGTTGTAATTATTCAATATGGTGACGTTACGGCATGGAAAAGCATTTTATATTTAAATGTGTTCCTACAATATTTTATGTAGGTAACCCATTTTATTTATTACACAAATAACATTTCCAATCTAGCTACATAGGGGAAAAAGTATTAGATTTATTCAAAATAAATGTAGCACACACTAAATCTTGTTTCTGACGGTACGTATAAAAAGTAACCACAACATAGTTTTCTAGATTTCCGATCTAGGCCATAGCGCGTCAACGAGGCTTACGTAAGGCGTTTCCATTGTATCCACACCTAGGGTGTATATTGTGTGTTGCATAGAGAGATAAAGTAAACATCGCCCCTATAGGCTGGCTCGAGGAGAGGCTAAAGTGTCTAGTCTGCGAAAGACCAGGGCACTCAAGGAAGACAGGTGAGAGCTTGGATCAAAGGGCTCCATTGACCCGTTTGCGGTCGGCCTGTTAGCATTCATGGCCCCTACTATTGGCAGAAGATTTGTGGAATTTTGTTCATGTAAAATATTAAAGATAAATGCTGCGTGTTGCCATAAGTATCTTACCCAATTTTATAAAGGGATGATAAGCTAATATATAGGTTTTTACTAATATAAAAGGTAAAGTTAGTTTTTTGTTTGTATGCGGATATGACTAGAAGTACTTAATGATCCGATTTAAAAAATTATTTCACTGATAGAAAGCTCTACTATTGCCAAGTGAACTTCGTACCACTTAGATTTATTCCCCGTACCGAGGCAAATAAGAAGAAATGAAAGAAAAAAAAAGTAATTACTAAAATCGGTTGAGCCATTTTCGAGTTTTTGCGAGACTAACACACACGGCGATTGTTTTTCTTCGTGGTTAATTTAAGACGAATTTTTTTTATCAAGACCATGGTAGGGGATGCGAATAGAAGTTTTAACACAACAAACTGGGTTAGCTAAAGATGTTTGATGCTAACACCGACCTTCCGTAAAGGGACATCGGTAAACGCTGATACGGGGCTTTACTTTATAATGCTTGCTAATGCCCTCCATGATTTAGTATGTCTACGATAATGAGGTTGGATGAAAATGGACGATATTTAGTATATACTGACGAATATTTTGGTGAATTTATTATCGCAGTTCTATGGTTAAGAGATTAAGAAAATGAATTTTATTTTCTCGATTAAAATAAGCCTAGAACTGTTATTAATCGACCGTGGAGTGGGTTTTAACGATGTTTCGTTAGCTAAAAGGGGCGATATCTATGATTCTACGCAACGAATAAAACTATTAAGGGATTAAATAAACCGTGATTGATAATATTGATGGTGCTTAAGGTGTCAGCGTGTAGACGTTTTTCATCGAAGTTATTAGATACTAACTCGCCTGCTGAACTGCTTCGTTGTCTTAAGCACGACTGCTACGCTAGGGGTCCTGGGTTCGATTCCCAGGTCGAGCAAAAAGTGTTACTGGGTTTTTCTATGAAATTCTCAGTAGCAGCTCGGAGTTTGGATTTGTGCCCGGGTAATGGCAATAGGCTTGCCCCCTATTACATGGGACCTAAATATACCGGCGAACTGTGGGTGTACATTGGTGCACCTCGGCCTAACCCTTCGGGGAATACAGGCGTGATGGTATATATTTTTTATATGTTTTTTTAGATACATAAGGGGTGTAAAAATAACACGGTACATAGCCGTTAACTAGTATGTATATTGCCTATTAAACTAAGTAGGTAACTTAAAGTTAAAAAATATTGAAATGAAAAAACTTAAAATACTGAGAGTTTTATAGAAATCAATCGATCGAAAGTCATGCGATGTTGTTATGGCAACGCCTACATAAGGCTATACATACGGTTGTAAGTTCAAATTCGGGCAAGTACCAATGTGACTCGTTCAGCTCATATATAATTTCTTATTTTTTCTTGGGCATCACTAGCATCGGTGTAGGAAAACATCGAGAGGAAATTTGGACTTATGCTTAGTTTATAATGTTAGACTGAAATCGCCAATTCTTTTGCAAGCGTGGTAACCAATATTCGTGCCTTCTCTGTATGAGAAGTGGCCTTAGCGGTGGAGTGGGTCAATAACAGGCTGGTATTATTATTTGACTCGATCGCTGTCTTAATCCACCTCAATATTACAACTATAAACATAAAATTGTAGATCTAAAGCAACCAGTCGATGCAGTTAAACTTGCAACAGTTTAAAGTGCCACTAAACTTGATCAAATTGAACTTCAATTCAGACAAAAGGACACTTCCACAAATAATAATATAAGGACTCGCTTAAATTCTATCTAAAACGGTATCACCAAGTATTGGATAGACCTCTATAAATTCAAGTCCAAGTGGGCAAGGGAATATCGTCACCGAAATAGTTATTCGCAATTTCGTATTGGAGAAGCAGTAAAGGGAATAATAATAAAGCAAGTAAGGAAGTACCTACAATTGGTGAATTGTACTTTGGGGTCTCGACTTAATTTGAACGTCGACTTATCGCAAGAAAGGACTGTAAATCAATGATCCTGGTGTTTCCTTGGTCGGTTTGCATAAGTTCCTTTGTTTGCAATTTCTATGTAGGTGACATAGCACATCCAGGGTTTCGGAATTTGTTCGAAAGAGACACTGCGCTGGTGGAAATCAAAGGAGAGACACTGATGGGTTCAGTCAGTAGGAGTCTGACATTCTCTCCCGCTCCGCATAGAAAGGTAGCAGCAATTTAAAGAGATCACATTGTTAAAAAAAATGTGACATAGTTCAGAATCGTTTTTTTTTATGGGTTATTTTTGATGGACAGTATATTAAAAAGGTAGAATTGTTCGTAGAATCGCGCGTTTCGATTTAAGTTTTTTTTCGCTCGCTTTTATTCGCTTAGGTTATACCTAACTATGGCATGCTATCAAACTTATTATAAAAATAATGACAAATATTACAATTTAAGGCTGTTATCACACTTGCGATTATCAAGCGAGTTCAAGCGAGACGAGGATGCAGCGGGTTCGCAACGAGTGCGCGGCGTATACGCTGCTAGTGTTCTACACATTTTCGCCAACTGAAGTGGGGCGGGCGGGCTGTTTAATGCAAGTGTACAAAATGGTTTCGATCGCGCTTCAGTCCTGATTTAGTTGGCGAAAACATTGCGCGCCCGCAGCGCATACGCTGCGTACTCGCTGCGGACCTGCTGCGCTCTCTCTTAGACTGCTCGCTCCTAGACTTACTTAATGATTTATCCACCAACTAACTAAAATACCGATCGGTACCTATACCTTTATTTGCCAATCAAGAGGTGCTTTAATTAAATTTCCCAGTGAAGCATTTTAAAGTTCCATGCTGGTGTTTAATAAATAAAATTACAATATTCTCACCGTCAAACATAATATTTGATTCTATTATTGAAGAATTCGAGTAAATGCAAGCAGTGCGCTGTAGTATATGTAAACTTTTTAGAATTAGCCGGAATAGGTACCCATATCTATTGAATAGTCACTTGTGTAGGTAATTATAACGACTACGGTTACTGCTTTAGATATTAAACAGCACGGACTTCCAAACCGTATCGTTCTACGAATATATCTAAGAAATAATTAATGAAATCTACTGAAATTCTAACTTTATCAAATGTAGAACAAAATTAAGCACAAATATTTTTGTTTAGATCCGTATCTAAAAAGTGATAATTTTTTTTTTTATTTGTATAAAATACAGCAAAATACTTACTGCGAATAAGTACCTACTCTATAGTAAAGGTGCCTACTCATTTTAAACAATCAAACTCAACTGAAACAATTTAAAACAAATACATATACTATACACATTATCTACACATCGTATGTGACATTGTCAATAATGTAATTTTTTTATTATCTGATTTAAGAATTTTATTGCTCAAATGGACGCCGTGCGCGCGCGTCTACCGGTGGGCGTCGGTGGCCCCCCTAACATTTGACACATGGAACATGTTACTACTTGTACGTAGTCGCTTTCTTGACAAAGACACCGCGTACTAAGACTAGCTATACCCCGTGGTTTCACCCACGTTTAGTTACGTTTTTGGTTACTGCTCCGCTTCCGTCGATCGCAACGTTAGGTAAAGTTTATCGTTGTTACGAAGGATCCTTATTAATTAGGTTAACATAGTATACAAATCGGTAATACCTACAGGTCCCAAAGTGATCCCAAAATAGGTGTACGTTATGCTATAAAGCCTCATGAATCTGGCTATCTTTTACAAAAATAATCTTTGCAATCTGACTAGCAGTTCCAGAGACTAACGCATTTAAACAAACAAACAAAAAAGCTCTACAAAACTGTATTAGTAGAGATTTAAAGCGGCAATTAATCAAGAACTTTACTGTTCAAGTTCCAAAAGTTGTAAGAAAACATGATAGTTGTAGTTTGTGACGAAAGTCGATACGAAGGCATTGTGGGAATTTGCTTTATGTTTGATAATAGTTACGCAAGAGCAAGTTTGGGCTTCACAAACATTGTCTTACGTTTTGTAACACTATCAATATGTGTACAGAAAACTTCGAACGTTGCATTTCATAGCGGTTTTATCAATGTGAACCTAATCCTTATATTTCATGAACCAGAAATGTTTAAGGCTCTTCGTGCACGGCCGATTTTTGTCCAAAATGTTCCATTTTCGCCGGCCAAAAAACTGTCAAAAATCGGTCAAAAAGTAATTCGGTCGTTGGCTTAGGCTGATTTTTGATCGTCAAATTTCATAACGGAGGAATAAATAGAACAATTTGACAGCTTTTATTTCAAAACTAATGTCAAACGCTCATTTATTCTTCAGATAAAATATAACTGACTATAGAAAAATGAACTTTAACGGTAATTGAATAAAAATAAATGTCTAAAAGCGTAAAAACTGCAGACTGTGGCCCGATAACTATGTAAGTTAGCCAGTCGGCGTCGAGTCCAAAGAAACGACGAAATGACGCCAATGCGCTGTCAATCTTTACACCAGATAAGTTTTTGCTCGTCCAGATAAATTGTCAGCGTCCAAATATAATTACACAATATTTCAGTGAGTTTTTCCTTCAATTATTGCATTTCGTCGCTGCGATGGCTAAGACGTTTTGGACATTCCTTTGTAACGAGCCCACTGGATACCAAGGTGTGTAATCGCAAACTTAATCCGACATTCATCGTAGACCTTGTACGATGGAGTTACGGGCTATTTTAGCTAAATCCAGAAGTAAAAAGAGTTTGTTAAGTTAATAATACTATGCAGCCTTTAAATAAAAGATGATAAGTTTTGTTTTTAGGTGTTCTATTTTAGAACGAATGAACTGGATTATTGAAGATGTTTGGTTCTCATGTAGAAAATTTTTCATTGCTGGGTAGGTACAACAAACGGCTAAATAGAGCCCACAATTTAACATAACTCTTTGCTACTTAGCGAATAAAAATTAAAAACAACCTTTAAAGGCACAGCCATTACATATCAATTTTTTTTAAGAATGGGAAAAAAATTCAATAAAAATCCTAAAAATTTCTTCCGCTCAGGGTGAAGTGGAAAGGAGTGTCAGACTCTTACCGACTAAAACCAATCCGTGTTCCTCCTAATGCCCTTTGCATTCCAGGGCATTCCGGTGCTTTCGAAAAAAATTCGCAACAACCAAAATCTACTTTCATTTATTCATTTGTCTTTCTTTCTTTCATTTCCCACACTATTACCTCAACTCGAAATAATTTCAAAAATACAAAACTTTACTGAAAAATAAATTATACGTTTTTATGCCGTAGGTACCTACTTGTCGTCTCCCAAGCCGCAGGCACATCAAAGCAGCCGAACGTCACGGCGCATCACGGACTGACACATTCGACATCGGACGGACTGTCACGAAAATTAAGCCTGGTTTAAAAAAGTCGTTGAAAGTCGAGACGGACTCGCGCACTAAGAGTTCCGTACCATTATCTATAAAAACTGCAAAAAAAACGTTTTATGTATAGGAGCCCCCCTTTAATATTCGTTTTATTTTCATTTAATTATTTATTTTTAAAGTAAACATGTAACTAAATATTCTGTGAATACTTCAAGCGTCTACCTAATGCCGGTATCGATATCAAGCAAAAACGAGTAAAACAATCAACTTGGGAGCCCCTTTAAATGTTTATTTTATTCTGTTTTTAGTATTGTTTTTACAACAGAAATACATCATCTGTGAAAATTTCAACTGTCTATCTAACACGGTTCATCAGATACAACCTGGTGACAGACGGACGGACCTACAGACAGACAGACAGACAGACAGACAGACAGACAGACAGACAGACGGATAGCGAAGTCTTAGGAATAGGGTCCCGTTTTACCCTTTGGGTACGGAACCTTAAAAAGTCGTCGCAGTCCGATGCATGCGCGGATAATTAGTGCAAACTCTGAATTGAATAGTTGGGCCTGCGGCTTGTAATTTAGTTGTGCGTCAATTAATGGGTATTGGAATTTATTTTGTCCTACTAATAATATTATAAATTAATGCGAAAGTTTGTGAGGATGGATGGATGGATGGATGGATGTTTCTCTTCCATGCTTAAGTGGCTGATGGGAACTGCATGAAATTAGGCAATGCAATAGATTGTAGTGTGGAATAACACTTAAGATACCTTTTATCTCGGAAAAATGTATGGTTCCCGAGGGATAATATATCAAATTTTGCACAGACAAAGTCGCGGGTAGAAACTAGTGATTAAACAAAAGTTAAAATGCTCTCTGTTATTCTTAAGTAAATAGATTTGGTTCATTTATAATATGATCGAACTAGGTAGTAATAAAAAAAAGATGACCAAACAAATAAAAGATTTTTTTTAAATCTATTAATCACTAAATAAAAGCTGCTTTTTACGCACACAAATTAAAATAATTATGTATTACAGTTTGTTGCCAAATATCACTCAATTTTTTTAACTGAATTATATTTTACGATTTAGTGTTACTTTTTTGGCAACAAACTATATTTTTTCAATGTTAAAATCTTTCTCTGATTCACCGGTATGTTCCCTTTCGCCCCGATTAACAGTACCGAAATAGGAGCCGAAACGTAAAACCCGGTTACTATCTAACTGATCAGGATCACCGATGTGTATAGCGAAACCCCGTGATATTTGCGTTTTCGGAATTTTGGATACACCTCCAAATCCGTGTAGCTATTGTACCATCGCACCGGAGGACAATTAGTAAACAAAGTTGCCATGGCAACGGTAATGTAAACACCGAGCAACTGGGGAGCGATGTGAATCCGCCATCAGCCAGTCTTAATAACTCCGATGTGTTAGGTTAGGGTGAGGGTATCGTGAATGACGTTCAGCGGATTGATGTTGTTTCGGTTATAAGTACTACTACTAGTATTAGATCTACTTTTTACGTATAAGTCTTTCGATTCCTAACACTAGGAAAGTCAGATAAAATCCTAGGCTATATTAAAATATCTTAGGCTTTCTAGCCGACAATGATTTCGTAAAAGCACATGTATATTTAGATAAGCTAATGTTAGCAATGCAGCTTCGTAATGGTTGTAGTGTGATCGCTAATCTCCAGTAGTCATGGACTCATCATTTCATGGACTGCCTCGTTGGTCTCGTGGTGGCAAGTGCGTCTGTGGGTGTGGTTTTCCATTAGGAATTTCTCAGTAACAGCCCGAAGTTTGGAAGTTGGTGTTGTGACACCCCCGTGTCTTGGAATGCACGTAAAGCCGTTGGTCCTGCGCCTACTCTCTTTCCGGTTGTGTCGGATTATCTTCCCATCGGACTATGAGAGTTAAGGAAGAGAGAGTGCACCTGTGTTTGCGTACACACTTGTCTTGTGCACTATAATATATCCTGCGTATTTGGTTAGTCTCCATTAAGATTAGCCGCCGTCGCCCTGATCGAAATCGGTCTGTACAATACATACACAAATTTTATATGATTTTATACACCATACAAAACCGCTAAATTGCCGTTAACAAAATCGCATTCTAAAATTTGATCCGCATCTCCGTAATGTAAGTACTCTACATCCGTATTCGCACAAACACTCGAAAGGGGATAATAAACACTCTAAATTGTGCAAACATCGTCTCGACTGAAGGAGGCCCGAACCTAACAAAGGACTGTTCCTTAAAAAATATCGATACCTTTATCCACAAAAGGCGTAAGGGACGTTAGGGCCCGCCTCACTTACGCCCTTTAAACCCAAAGCTATCAATACGCTGTAAACTAAATAAACAAATATTCATCTCAAAGGAGTATGAACATCAAATAGTTTTACATTAACATCTCCCCTGGTTTTGTTTACGTTCGTAGACAGTGTTTTCTAATAAATTTTAATTTGCTCTTTTTATGTATCCATAGGCAAACATTGGCCGGATTGTGTGTCTAGGAATTTTATGATTAATGAAATACATAATAAGACTTATTTTTTGTTGTTATTATTGCGAAGTTTTGCTACCTATTATAGATGTTCAAGGAAAATTATGAAGTTTAATTTTTTCGTGGAATAACGAAATATAATTACAAAAAAACTCGTCTCAGAGGAATAAAGTTTAAAATTCTATTAAATTAAACTACACGTAAAAGTAGGAACATTAATTTCAATTTCTAATTAACTTTTCCTACGCTGTTTTATTTCTAATTTTCTAATCAAAAATTTTAATCTGGCATATAGCGTTATACGTTTCCCTAGAGTAATCACTCGTCTATGGTTCAGCCTAAAATCAGCACAAAAGCTTTAATCCTGAACCATTTAGGTATAACTTTTGATAATTACTTAACACTAGCTTTTACCTGCGACTTCATTTGTGTGGTTTTCTTCACAAACGTTAAATTACGTCATTGGTTACTGCTCCGCTCCCGCGAGTCGTAGCGTGATGTTATATAGCATGTGTATGCTATTCCTAACACTGCCTGCCTCGGCGCGACTGATACTCTAAGTGTTGGGTGCGATTCCCAGGTCGAGCAAAAAGTGTTATTGGGGTTTTCTATTAAATTCTCAGTAGCAGCTCGGAGTTAGGTTTTGTACCCGGTTAATGGCAATATGCTCGCCCCCTATTATATGGGACCTAAAACATACCGGCGAACTGTGGGTGTACATTGGTACACCTCTGCCTAACCCTTCGGGAACACAGGCGTGATGGTATCTATTCCTAATAAATTAAACTACGCTAGTTCCAGAGATTATTGCGTTAAACAAACAAACAAAAAAAGTCTTCAGTTTTATTATATTAGTAGATATAAAGTTTATGTAACCTCCATTCTTGTCAAAATCCTGATCTCGTAGGTGGTAGGGTTAATATCAAAGTTGCCTTTACAACTTTGAGATACGCCCTGTTTCTCTTTATTTATACAAATTAGTTTGAAAACTACGTGACTAATTATAATTTAGGCTTTAGAGACTTTGTTTAACCAAAGCGAAAGGAGTAAAAGGTTCTATGCTCTTATATATCTACAGAGTATAAAACAAAGTAGCTTCCCGCCGTATGTTCTTCAGTACGCCTAGATCTTTTAAATTACGCATCGGATTTTAATGCAGTTTTCATCAATAGATGGAGTGATTCAAGAGGGAGGTTAAGAGTCTTCGCCCACGTCCGATTTTTCGTAGGACCGATTATCGGACCGTTCAATAGATCTATAGTTTCTAGGATCGGGTTTTTGTAGGACGTGTGCGTTGGCATTTGAGAATACATAAATGTTTTCACCATTTTTACCGACAAAAAATCGGTCACCGATTGTCTGACGTGTGTGGGCAGCGTTAGAGCGGTTTCGCACTATGTCCGATCCGAATCCGATTCGAACCCGATCCGAGCCCGCGAAAATATTGGTCTAGAAATCACAAAAGAAATCAGATGACGGATATCGGATCTAGCGAGTAAATTACCATAGAAATAGGTCTACGGCTACTACGGATCATATTTTCACGGGTCCAGATCGGATACGGATCGGACGTAGTGCGAAACCACTATTAGGCTGTCCACACACGTCCTACAAAAAGTCGGTCCTCGAAACTGTGTGTTTATTGAACGGTCCGATAATCGGCTCAACAAAATATGGGACGTCTCTGATACTATACATAGAACATCACGCTACGACCAACGGAAGCGGAGCAGTAACCAAGGACGTAACTGAACGCGGGCAACACCGCGGGGTAACTCTATAGCTAGTAACTTTAGAACAAAAATTGGTTAACCTAAATTAGGAACCTTTGAACATGTTTGCCCGATATCTATTGTCTAATAATTATGAACTCCGAACTAACATTAACTGGTTGTTATCCTAACCCCTCTTGTAATTCAGAACAATTAATTTATACGAAACTAGCTGTACCCTTGCGGCTCCGTTAGCGAGTTTAAAAGCCTCTTATTTTATAGAATAAAAAGACCCTTAATAAATAAAACCTCCGACATAATTTGTTAAAACTATTTTAATAGATTAACAAAGTAATGTAAGAATACGTTAAGAGTTTTTCTCCACTCTAGGAATTTTACCTGTATCGTGGGTGCGATTTCAAACATATAAAATCACATAAACAAACAGCCAGACCCTGAACAACTATATTTAGGCCATGTAAATATTATAGTTCCGTGCGGGAATGGAACCTGTGACAAACAGCGCAGCAGCCAATTGCTCAGTCGCTGCGCCAATTTTAACTGTGACGACACAGTGCGTCTTTTACCTATTCAAGTCAACCACGCTTTAAAGTTACCGCTTATTGTTAAAGCTCGGCAATTAAATTGCCATTCAAGTCAGGGCTTTAAATTGAGTGCGTTTAAATATTTTTTTAAATGACAAGATAAAAAAGGTGACAGGCCGCTTAAAACGATACAACGATTGGATATTATGCCAGCCGGCTGGAGCGATGACCGTTAAGTCGAATTTTATAAATTTAACTGAAAGAAAAAGCTAATTTCGTTCAGTTTCAATAGTGAAATTTGCCCTTAGTCGTATGTAAATCCAGGAAATCCCTAGTTAATTAAAACCGTCTTACTCCAAAAACACAACCTATACAAGAAAGAGCAAAATATTAATCCTCCCTTAATTTACTGTTGTTATTTTTAACGTTTATCCTTGTTCCGACGCTTGGTAAACACAATATTTGTTTCGTTGTACATTTCTTTTCGAGAGCAATTTCGTTAAAAATACATTTCTAAATACTGCCACCATGTTATGGGAAACATTAAACAAAACGTTTTGTAATTTGAATACTTACCGATCTTAAGCAGCATGAATATATATGGATAAGTGGAATATAAACGAAATTCTTTCACTGAATTCGGTAAAAGACGTCCAATTTCTTGAATAAACCGTTGTTACTCAACAATCATGAGGAGCAGACCCTCATATATCTTACGCTTTATTATATCGGTGCGGGCTCTCTTACTATGCAAGTCTGAAGGTGCCGTAAATATACAACAACAAACGCCTCATTGGTAACGTTTAGGGGCAATTCTGACCAATAAAGCAGCGTGCGTGGGTTGGATAACACGACCACTAATACATGAGCCCTGCCTGCGAACAATTCTTCCATTCATCTCTTTATTCTTAAGATATGCAGGTCATCTTCGACTGGTTACGTGCTATCGGAGGCGATTGAGCCGCGAATATCCGAATACGTGGGAGTTATTATTTTAATAATAGGTATAAGTCTGTTTCTGGAGCACTGTTATCGTTTCCATTGTTGTGAGAAACAGTTTAAATACCTTAAACAGCGCTGCAACATTGTGGAACTGTCTTAAAAGGAATGTGAATACGTGTGTTTCAACCAAATCAAGAAGGGCGTAAGTTACAAAGTAGGGTAGTTCGTTCTTTGTTTTAAAAGGCTTAACTGATTTTAAGTACACCACTTTAATCCTTTTGTGGATACCGTAAAGTATGTATTTTAGAAAGTGATTTTATCTTACGAATTACGGGCAATTGGCGATAAAGTTAATATCTAGTAAAGTCTCTGCCAGAATTGATAGGTATGGAAAATATAAAAGTCAGGAGTAAGTTTTATGGGCAATGTATAATTCAGTTTATTATTTAGGAAATTCAGTTATATTTTATACTTATAATACAAGAGATCATAATGTTGCTTGCAATAAGTTGAATTATAGTTATCTGCCTATATCTACGAAGAACACAGGCATGATACTAAGTTACCTGTATCGCATTACTAGCGAACTGCACGTGACTTCGTCCGCGTGGCTTAGGTATGTCACCCGTGTCTTCGGTTACTGCACCGCTCCCGTGGGTCGTAGCGTGATGTTATATAGCTTACATGACTCGGAAATGATGTAGCTATCTATTGGTGAAAAAATGGTTAAAATCGGTACAGTAGTTTCAGAGCCTATTCGGTACAAACAAAGAAACAAAAAAACCCTTCCTCTTTATAATATTAGTGTAGAGATGTAGATAAGTAATAAGGAAAACCTCTTGACAAAAGCCAATGTGTCAATATCTAGATATCCTTGACTCATTGTTCAGAACACCAATACTAATCCACATGTATCTACCACGTGAACAATAACAGTTGGAACGTGAAACTGTCGTACACAAAGCTTGTATTCAACGTATTCACATTGAATATCATCTGCATAAATCGGGAGAATTCAATCATTTTGAGAACCAGTTAGCTGTCCTTTTACTTCCTCTGTTGAACATGGTTTTCAATACCATTGACTATGGATGGAAAATATGGCCTTCAAGATTCAAAAGATTGCTTCTAATCCATCGTTTACCTCATTAGGCTTATCAATAGGTAAGAAGGAGAATGATCGTAAGTCTTCAAGAGGAATGCTTATATCGTTGATGATAATAACGGCGAATATAAAACATAATCATACTATAAGGTATATAAATAAACTCACATATTTTTCTCATGGGTGGGCAGAAACTACAGAACGCCACTTGCTACAATCCTTACGTACTCCTTTCGGCTAGCCCACGTTCATACATTTGGCCACACAAACATGCTAGTTACGGGTACTACCACAGATATATTTCTGTGGGTACTACGTACCCGACCTTTCTAAAAAAATTCACGAATAAAGTCAGTGTAGGTCTTTCTAGGCCGTTGCCCACTCACATCTGCCATATTTTCTTTTGTTAGTCACCTTACCCATCTTACCAAAACTACGGTCTATACATTTAAACAATATCACAGGTCAAATAGCAAACGTCTATCACAACAAATTGGCAGTCTGTTTATACAAGCAAACATACCCACACAGTGTCCAGCCATTACCCAAATTGCCGTACCAAACCAAACGTACATATTCAATGAAACATCAATCAAAACAATTAAGCATAACGTACCGCCCACACTTCACTAAGAATAACAAATCACACAACTAAAATTTAGTGACACGATTCACCGCAAAAAAGTCGTATGTTTGTTGATTGAAAACGGGCGTATTCAATAATCCATTAAACCGTAACGTTAGAGTTTTGACAGATGACGTACGAGGCTGCCATCCTGTGACTGATGCGTGACCTGGGGCTCGTACCGGTTTACTATTTGTTCCGATATCTCATACGCGACTCGAATTAAATTCGAAGGATATGGAATACGGATTCATTCCTGAGTGTGATTTAAAAGTGGTTCCTTTTGAGTCACTGTCGGGAATGTAGGGTACTGCGCTAATCGAAGAGTCATGCGGAAAAGTACCTACCTAATAATAAAAGTATTGCAGTTTTAGCTAATTACAATACTGTATCTTATTGTAATTATAATTTATGATATAATGGCTGACAGCCTTCACTTGGTTCTAATTTAAAATTATTGTACTTTAATATTCAACTTCTTAAATTGAGGTACAGGAAGACGATACTCGAATTTATAACTCACAATATTTCGAATTTTCAAATTTAGTATTAAAATTAGGAAAAATCAAAGTAATCATTAATTACATCCGAAATTCATTTCCATATTTCCTAAGAGGAGATCATTCTTAACATTTTTGCGATGGCCCAAATATTCTTTTTTTAGAGAAAGACCTTAAGATGTCAATTGAATTTCATCAATCAATTGAGCTCAGATTTTTAATCATAGTCTTTTGTCAAAGTTTTTCGTCGATAGATTTCCATTTTCAAACCAGCTGCTTCCGCGAATTGAGTCCATTTTTCTTTAAAAAAAATGCTTGTGAAGAAAATCTTGATTATTGCTACAAGGTCAGCAATTTAACATTTTTATTACGTCTCGTTAGCACTTTGAATAAAATAATAAAATTCTTGAATAACCTTGGAAGAGAATAATAAATTCCATTCTGAGAAAGTACCTAATTTAATGAAAATTACCTATTAGTGCTACTATTTAAAGATTCTTTTGTTTCAAAAGCTTTTCGATGTAGGCACAGAGAAACCGAACTAGGTAGGACAACAGTTCAAAACCGTAATGCTATTATTTAAAATTCAAAATTAGAAGGCTGGAACACCGTATTTACGTATAAATAGTAGGTCTCTTATTATTTATTTATTTAGGTTACTATAATGTTATGTCGATGTAATGTTATGTAATATTATTGTTGTAATATAATACAAAGTCACATAAATTGGGATTTATTTTGGCGATTTTTACCATTATTTTAAGAATTTCGTGATACGCTTATATTCATTATTATTTAAATTGAATATAATTCTTATTTTAACAAGCCATCACATAAGTACCATTGAGGTTGTTTTTTTTTTTTAATTTGCCCCACACTTGGAATTTCTCCTGTAAAGTGGGAGCGTTAACAAACATCTAAACTCACATACACAAACAGCCAGACGCGGAACAACTATCTGTAGGTCATACAAATATTTGTCCCGTGCGGGAATCGAACCGCCGACACGCACCGCAACAATCAATCGCTCGGCCACTGCGCCAACCGTGTCGTTGCAGGTTGCAATTGTTTTCCTAAAAAAAGGTATATACGGTTTCTCTAGTGCTGTATAACAACATAAACAATGCTGCAAGTGCCTTGTTCCCAAACACCGTTAGTAAGGGAATCAACATTGATGTGACCGAAATCTGTCAGTCGCGCAGTTGTATGTGTCGTAGGATAATTTGATACTTCGAATCTTCGCGGAAATCCTAGGGGTTTTGCGAAAACGCGGATAATTAGACATAGGCGAAAAATTATCAGATCTTACTGGACAAAGTCAGGATTTTTGCGAAAATACTCGTTATTATAGCAATATTGCGAAACGAAACGCTGGCTGTTATGAAATAAGAACGCTGATTGGTCGGTCAGCGCGTTCAATAAGAGATCGTCTCTGATTGGTTGACGTCTTAATCATCGGCAAACTAGGAACCAATTAGAAGTCAGCCAGCAAAATTGTAGCCAATCAGTGTTGAGCACATCAAATCTTACTATAGTAACGAGAATTTTCGCAAAAATCCTGACTTTGTCCAGTAAGATTTGATAATTTTTCGCCTATGTCTAATTATCCGCGTTTTCGCAAAACCCCTAGGATTTCCGCGAAGATTCGAAGTATCAAATTATCCTACGACATATGCAAATCTCACACCCGGTCCGTACCACGGTATGCAAATGTATGCATTACTCGCATCAATGAATATCACTCTTCTTGTCTAACATACGGCTTTAGACAGAGATAGTACACTTAATGCTTATTTTACGTTTAGAATATGCTAATAGGTTTTAGTTTGAGAACTGTTTACCTATACACGATCTTCACCTATGACACTGTAGCGTTGCCTTTGTCATGTCGCTATCTTCTTTGATACGATTTTATCAGAACACGATAATGTGAGAGCAGATGTCGAGAGGCAGTTGTATAGTTTTCCTTATCTATTTACATGAAACACACGGGAAACCTTTTCTCATTTAAGGTACTAAAAAGTTTATAGTTTTTATGTGGCAGAGGGTTACGTGGAAGACCTCTGGTCCAGGATTTTATTACTGCTTTTACTTTTCTTTAAAGCCTGGTATAAATATTCAATTGACTTTTTTATATGGTATGTTATAAATAGTATAAACAGTATGTTTGTACAATCTTGCGTTTGATTATTTCATTGTGGTCCTCTTTTCATGTAGAGTTGCAGAATACGAGTATGTTCTAAAGAGACACCGCGATCCTGGAATGCAAAGGGCATTAGGAGGAATACGGATGAGTTTTAGTCAGTGAGTTTGAGACTCCCTTTTGCTCCACCCAGAACGGGAAAAGTAACTTAATGATTTCCCATTCTAAAAAAAGGCCTCTTTTCATACGCATTAATCACGAGACTTTAAACAAAGTCACTACATAAATCGACAAATACAGAACATTTACTGCAATCGACAACCTACTTACCTAACTACAGAACAACCCGAAAGCACGCATACAACACCGCGAACTATCAAAACTAATTCCACACAACTAACATAAGTGATGTTTTCAAAAGTTTCCCATATTTGTATCGAGGAGCAACAATACACAATATGAAATATGCGGCTATCAGTATAAAGCACCGCAGCGCATCCGGTACACACTGAAGAAGTACACTATTTCATACTTTCCCTACTTGGTAAGTAGCGTTGTGGGTGGCGTAGAAGTGGGTGGACTTGGTTGTTGGGCTCTCTTCAATTAGACTCCATGCACGTTTTTATATTAAGTTTATTCATTTAACGACTTTAACAATGATTTTGAGCTAATGTTAGGCGCTCTCTAAAGTTTTGTAAATTCAACACGCTTCGCCCGGTGTCGTCGATGGAATGGGTGGTGGCGCGGGCGTCCCGCGCTCACCGCGCTGCGCAGCTACCCCGCGCACGCCTCACCGCTGTGACGTATTCTCGCTGCGCGTCGCCTCCCGCGCCGTGCCGTATGCGTGTGTGTGAGGCCTTGCGCACGCACACATGCAAGGCGTCAACAAGTTGCCCCCCTCGGCAAGGGACTGTAGCTTGTAGATTCTTCAGGTCGATCTTCGACTGGTAGCGGGCACAGCCGATTGAAGGCGCGCCGCAGAATGCCCGATGTAGTCTTCACGTCTGCTACCCTGGTCACACCGTCGGAGCCTGGATACACGCTGGTTACTCGCCCGAGCAGCCATCTGTTTGGTGGCAGTCGATCATCCTTGACGAGCACCATCTCTCCAAGTCGTAGGTCTCTTCCTCCTCTGCACCATTTCTGTCTTTTTTGCAGCTCTGTAATGTATTCCTTATAAAATCTATCCCAGAAATGGGTCTTCAATTGTTGAGTTCTCATATATCGTGAGAAAGTGCTCAACCTTGTAGTGTCTTGTGCCTGAGGAGAGGGGAAAACAGTTAATGTTCGCCCAAGAAGGAAATGTGAAGGTGTGAGGGCTACTAGGTCTGAAGGATCAGACGATAAAGGAGTTAAAGGCCTAGAGTTTAGGATCGCCTCTATCTGGGTAAGAACTGTGTTCATTTCCTCATAAGTAAGGTTTGCAAGAGCAAGTATACGTTTCAAATGATGCTTAACTGATTTCACGGCACCCTCAGCTAAACCATTAAAGTGTGGGCTATACGCTGGAGAGAATTTAAAGTTTATTGATAAATTTGAAGCATATTCACTTAAATAGTTTGCATTTAATTTTAAAAACCTAGCCAATTCATTACATGCTCCTACGAAACATGTACCATTGTCCGAGAAGATGTTGACAGGTTTTCCTCTGCGGGCAATAAATCTGTTTAAAGCAGAAATAAAGGTTTCTGAGCTGAGATCAGTCACAAGCTCTATGTGTACTGCTCTAACAGCCAAGCACACAAAAATACAAAGATATGACTTAATTAAATTACTGCCTCTACCCTTTCGGTTCAAAATCATTATTGGTCCCGCATAATCTACAGCTGTATTTATAAATGGATAGTCAGCATGTAGCCGCTGTTCAGGGAGGTTGCCCATTATTGGCTGTATAATCCTGCCTGAAAAACGACAACATGTAACACAGCTATGCACTGTTTTTCTAGACAGGTTTCTACCATTTAATGGCCAAAATTTATGACGAATGTTTGACAGCAGTAACTGTGGACCAGCATGCATGAGTAGTTTGTGATAATGTCTAAAAATAAGTACTGTAATGTGGTTAGATGCATGTAGCAGTATAGGATGTTTGATGTCATATCTATAATGTGAATTAGAGAGCCTACCACCAACTCTAATCAAACCATCAGAATGAAAGAATGGATTCAAATTAGTTAATTTATTTTTTAATGGCAATTGTTTTTTATTTTTCAATAATTCACACTCCTGATGGAATGATTCATGCTGTGAAATTCTGCATAATGTAATTAAAGACTGATTAAGTTCATATAAAGTTAAAAATCCTATACACTTTTTTTGTGAATAACGACAATTATGTATAAATCTTAATATATAAGCTGTAATGCGCTGTAGCTTACTAAAGTCTGAAAATTTGCTCACATATTCTACTGATTGTTGCTCTGAGATATTTAAATGACATTGAACCTTAAATTCTGGCAAGTCATCTTCCTTAACGTTTGTAGGGGGGCCAGGCCAGTTAGACTCTGGTTCAATTAAAAATGCTGGTCCTGACCACCACAAGCTATTTGATTCCAAATGGCGAGCATTTGCGCCGCGCGACCCTATATCAGCAGGGTTCAACTTTGTAGGTACATAACGCCAATTACCTGGTTCTGTGAGAGACTTCAGTTCATGAATTCTGTTATAAACAAATGGTTTTAATAGATTGGCCTTGGAAGTATTAATCCAAGCCAGTACAATGGTCGAGTCACACCAGTAAGTACAACTGTGAACTCCTATTAATGAAGATTTTACCTTATCAGCTAAACGAGCTGCTGCTAATGCTCCACTTAGTTCCAACCGTGGCACTGTCATTGGTTTCAGTGGAGCTACACGACTTTTTGCAGTCACCAACTTCACTGTCACTTCATTATTTTGGGACACAGACCTTAAATAAATACAAGCACTGTAAGCTTGTGTAGATGCATCGCTAAAGGCATGCAGTTCACAAATGACAGGGTAGTTACAAGTGACATGCCTTGGTATTTTTATTTTCCTAATATCACCTAATGATTTAATAAAGTTAAACCAAGCTGCTTGAATCTCACTTGACACATCTTCATCCCATGTTATTTTTAATGACCATAATTTTTGTAGAATAATTTTAGCTTGCAATATGCAAGGGTTAATGAGTCCAAGTGGATCAAATATTTGTGCCATAGTAGACAAGATTGTGCGTTTTGTAATGTGTTCATGTTGTTTAATGTTTGCTGAAAATAAGAACACATCTTCTTTACAACCCCAAAGTAATCCTAATGTTTTTGAATACTCATGGTTACTTAAATTAAGTAATTCATCTTTGCTATTTTCACCTACAAGTTGTTTTATAATGTGTGAGTTATTTGAATTCCATTTTCTTAATGAAAATTGGCCACTTTTAAGTTGGTTAATGACGCCTCTGCAGATGTCTAACAGCCTTGACATATCATTATCTCCATAAATAAAATCATCAACATAAAATCCTTTAATAATAGCATCTGAAATGGACTTATTAGTACATTCCTTTCCCAGCTGAACTAGACATCTTGTAGCAAGATATGGTGCAGATGCAGTACCATAAGTGACAGTGTTGAGTTTGTACTGTTTGAGTTGTTCATTAGGTTCAAAACGCCATAATATCTGTTGTAACATGTGTTGGCTTTCAATTACCTTTATCATTCTATACATTTTTTCAACATCTGCAGTAACAACATATTTATACTGTCGGAATCTAATTAGTATACTAATGAGGTCACTTTGTACTGTAGGGCCGACCATTTGAATGTTGTTAAACGATAACCCAGACGAAGTCACTGCAGATGCATCAAAAACAACTCTTAATTTTGTTGATAAACTTGTTTCCCTTAAAACTCCATGGTGTGGCATAATGTATGTGTATTCATCCTTATCTGCAGTTATATTTTCAGTCATGTGACCTAATGACATATATTCCTTAATGAATTCAGCATATTGCTTTTTGAATAAAGGGTCACGCTTGAATCTACGTTCTAACGATATGAACCTAGACAGGGCTTGTTCATATGAATTGCCCAGCTGTTGAGGCGATTCTTTTAATGGAATTGTTACAATGAATCGACCATCCTTTCCACGAGTAGTTGTTTGTATAAAATTACTTTCACATTCCTGTTCTTCTTTGGATGCAGGTTTGTGCTCTGTAACTGTTTCAAGTTCAAAGAATTTACTTAATTGATCCTGAACTTGATCATCATAGTGTGTACTTAAATGATTGCAGTGGACTGTATTAATGTTGTGTTGTAAAGAGCGTGTGGGTCCAGATATCAACCATCCAAACTTTGTTTCACTTAATGTGGGCTTATTTCTACCTAATGAAATCTTATTGTTTAACAATACACTCCAAAATAAGTCCGCTCCAAGAAGCATATCCACTTGGGACGGTGTGTGGAATAAAGGATCCGCTAATGTAATATTTGGAGGTATATCCAGCCCTTTATGGTTGACTTGTTTGCAAGGTAATGCTTGAGTAATGTGTGGAACCACCAAACAATGTATACTCTCAGAATATGAATTATTAAGTGATGATATAATGGCATCACAACTTTTAAATATGCAACTAGATTGATGATTTAACCCTTCAACTAATGTAGAGGTTGAATGAGTGGGTAATTTGAGCTTGTCACATAGGCTTTTTGTAATGAAACTTGATGTGCTACCGTTGTCTAATAATGCACGGACTCTATGTTTGTGACCACTGTGGTCTATAACATTAATGATAGCCGTTGATAGCAATATAACGCATTGAGAGTTATTAGTGGCTGACATAACCACACCATCTTGTGAGCTTGTTGACAACTGTGTGTTTGACTGTGATGTACAAAGCACTACACTACTTGTATTAGGAGTAGGGTGTGTAGAAGTAGGTTGAGAATCAGTACTACCATTGTTTGTACCCTGTGTACTGGATGGCCCATTCAAATGCAACATAGTGTTGTGTCGTTTATGACAGTGGCTGCAGCCACCCATCCTGCACTTAAATGATTTATGACCACTACGTAAGCAGTTAAGGCACAGGTTAAGAGATCTTGTCTTCTGAATACGATCTTCAATGGAAAGTGACTTAAAACTAGAGCACTGATAAATGGCATGGTCACCCTTACATAATGGACAACTGTATGGTCTGTTTTTAATTGAAGACTCAGAGTTGACAGTAAATGTCTTTTGCTTATGTGTACTTTCACTTTGTTTGTGGGTACTGGCACTATGCTTTCCCTTAAAACCATTATTATGAACCTCTGCAATAGTTTCTAATAAATCAGCTCGATTCTTAAGAAATTTGTTAAAATCAGCAAGTGTGGCTAAGTCATCTAATGCATTACGGTAAGTTTCCCATTCCCTACTTGTCACCGAGTCCAATTTACTTGAGACTATGTGTATAATGAGCACATCCCACCCATCTGTAGGCAACTTAAGTGTTTTTAAAGCTCTAATGTTACGATTGACTGTATCAATGATGTTGCGCAGAACTTTAAAGGATTCTTGCGTTCCATGTTCAATATTAATGATAGCTTGAACATGATTGTAAACTAGAAGCCGTCTATTATTGTAGCGGTCACATAGTAGCTGCCATGCAACATCATAATTCTCATCGGAGAAGTCAAGGGAACTTATTATTAAAGCAGCACTATCCTTTAAAGCAGCTCGCAAGTAATGGAATTTACTAATTCTTGGAATAGTGTCATTTAAATGAATTAATGAGATATATGTGTCATGGAACTCAAGCCAGTTGTGATATTGACCCGAAAAGGTAGGCAAGTGTATTGTAGGAAGTTTAAGTTTGATCCCACCTTTATTTCCACAAACAGTACTAGCACCTGTAACTGATCCAGTGCCCGCAGAGGTCTCCTGCTTACTCAACAGCTCCCGGGCAACAGCAACCGCAGCATAGTACTGGGTCTCGTAGGTTTCACGATCTTTGTACTGCTCTTCTGGAATATCAGATACATTCTCTAAGTCACTTTGTATATTATCATATTCAGGATATAACTCCTCTATTTTTGTTAACCTTAATTTTAATTCAGTAATTTGTAAGGTACTTAAAGTATCACAACTTTTTACTATTTCTAAATATGTCTTAAATTGAGTTAATTTAGCTTTAAAGGTTCCACGTTTTTTAAGTAATGACTTGTAATCCATGATAACGACTCACTTAATGAAATTAAGGTAAAGACAAGCTACAAAAATCTTCAAAGTAATTAGTGCAAGGTTATACTTAAACTTTATCTGCAAGGAAGCAGTGAGGGTGCGCATGAAATAAAGGCAAACACCAAGCAAGCACGTGCAATGCGTCAGCAAGAGACCCACGGCACGCAAACAAGCCACGTGGCGCACGTGGCTCGCTCACCAGCCCAAGTAGCCTAGCCGCAGAAAGCAACAGCGACCACGTTGTCGCAATAAAGTATTGAGCTGTGAACACAAAATAACAATTAATATGAGTTAATGAACACTATAATCAACCATACATATAGGGGCGGTACAAGATACTAGGCCTGAAAATGGGAACTTTAAAGAAACGAGTAGAACACTCGTAATAATAATTTGAAATAAAGGGACGTGCACGTGGAGTAGATTCGCCAAAAATAAGGAATAGTAATTATGGAATAAGGAAACACGGCACTCAGTTTGCACTAAAGGTTGGCACTATAATTCTTGAGCTCCATCCATGATGTATTTTTCCTTCTTTATAATTTGCACGACTCCTCGTGTCGTGCTTTAGTCCACGTAATGGCCGCCTCGTGCGCAATTTCTTTGTTCTGTTCGCGTCGCGTCGCCCGTATCCGGCTCGTCAGGACCAAAATGGAGAACGCTTCGAAACTGGCAGCGAAGTGGGTGGACTAGGTTGTTGGGCTCTCTTCAATTAGACTCCATGCACGTTTTTATATTAAGTTTATTCATTTAACGACTTTAACAATGATTTTGAGCTAATGTTAGGCGCTCTCTAAAGTTTTGTAAATTCAACACGCTTCGCCCGGTGTCGTCGATGGAATGGGTGGTGGCGCGGGCGTCCCGCGCTCACCGCGCTGCGCAGCTACCCCGCGCACGCCTCACCGCTGTGACGTATTCTCGCTGCGCGTCGCCTCCCGCGCCGTGCCGTATGCGTGTGTGTGAGGCCTTGCGCACGCACACATGCAAGGCGTCAACAGCAACGATACTTCTAAACTTTGCTATTGGACGGTTCACGACGTTAAAGATTCAAACGCCACCAGCGTATGTTATGTGATAAAGGAGTACGGTAATGTCTATTGCTTTTAAAAGTAAGTGTGAGTGGAAAATCGAAGTTTGAGATAAGCTTTTATCATTTGGCTTGCATTACGGCTTTTTGATAAATTCTTATATCCTTTATATGCTGATCTGAGTAGGAGAAAAACATGATAACATTCTGTTATCTAAGAAGCTTGATGTTGGTCTATATTGCAGGATTGCTGATCGTCATTTGATTTTAACTTTATATGTATGCATTTGTTGCAATGTGCTTCGGGGTATCTATTGACGACCCGCACCCACGATACGAGAGAAAATCTTAGTGTGGGGCAACATTTAAATAAGAAAAGAAATCCCAGTTATCTAAATAGCCATTGCGTAAACAGCAACCAATATTGGTTATCACCAGCTTAACATAAAAATTTATTAAGTAAAAGTAATAAAACAAAAGCGTCTATAAAACTCGATGAAATGTAAAAATAAACAAACAAAACATCAATTAACGGTAATCAAAGTGTTGTTTAGATTTTTTCTGAAGTTAAGCGAACATTATCTTGAATGTTCACTACTAATAGTAAATAAAACAGCCTCCCAACATTTTATTTGATCTGAATTAGATAAAGTTACGTATTTTTTCACGTCCGTGGTACTTAATGCTTTATCGGAATCAATATGATATTTATTATTATCGATATTGCTGTCATTTACGATCGAATTAATATAAATGGGAAATGAAGGGGTGATGTTACAGTTAAACTGATCTTAATGATCGAGATCAAGTTCATGTTTCAAGGCTGTAGATCACAGTGTTTATTATAGCTGAAAATTTAAGAGGTTTGAGAAGAGCTTAAATTATTTAACTCATGAAAAAAAATACGGACACATTTTTGATTTCAATAGATGGCCCTTTTTGTAACTTAGTTGGCTAAAAAAAATAGGGAGACTCCCCATTAGTGTTTGTACTATGAAACATGTATCTAAACATATGATACGTATATGCAATTATTTATTGAAAATATTATAATAAAAGACGGACAAATATACACTCCAATACCAACTACCTCATCAAGGAAACGAAAGACAATGAGTGTTGTTGTCATAGAAACAGCCATAGCACAAAAGACATGAAATCAATGAACTAGCCTAACCAAAAACGGTACGTCCCAGTCCATGTAAGTGCGATCGAGTTACAACGAGCCTCGGCGAACATGTGCACACAATTTTACATACAATGCGGTGTGGGCGGGACGTACGGAGCGTTTAGACGAGACTAGTCCGTGTCGGGGGTAGTGCTTGACGCCAGTTTTGAGAAGAGTGATTCGCGATTTTTATTGGTTCATGTTTTTTGTGATGTTGTGACCCTTGACCACGTTTTTGTGGTTTCAAAGTGTATTGACGTGTGTCATGCTTTGATTTTTTAGTGACAGGATCTCAGCGTAATGGTGAAGAATACCTGAGTTCTAATCTATACTAATATCATAAAAAGGTAAAGTTTGTGAGGTTATAGCGGGTAATCTCTGGATCTGATAACCGGTTTTTGAAAATTCTTTTACCTATAGAAAGCCACGTTATTTCTGAGTGCCATAGGCTATAAGACATCACGCTTATTTTTTTTTTTTTATTTTTTTTTTTTAAAGATGGTAAAATCATCAAATGACCCCCCCCCCCCCCCGTCCTGGGCGGGGCGGGAGGGAGTGTCAGACTTTTACTGACTAAAAACCATCTATGTTCCTTCATGTGCCCTTTGCGTTCCGGGGGCGCGGTATCTCTTTCGAACAACCCGCAGAAGACATCACGCTACGACTAACGGAAGTAGTAACCAAAAACCTGCCGTTAAAGAATTTTGTTCTTCGAAACACATTTAATAATTTTTTTTTTACATAGATTGCTCTCAAATATCCTTTTCATGAATCTCATGAGTTTCCAAGAGAGTTCACCAATCCTATTAGAATATACAAGAATAACACAATTAAGGACAAAATTCAACGAAAATGCAACAAACAAACCGTCTAAACACAATATCTTTATCAACATCTCCTGCGAAGTGATTTATCTTTTGATTATTCCAGTGAATGCGCGGGCGCCGGCAATGGCACGCATTTAACGACTATCGCTATCAGGTGGCAATGGGCGTTGTGACGTATTCTAGGGTTGTTAGTACGGCTTGTTACCTAAGTGGACCTTTATGTACCTTTTAAAGTAGGATCTCAAATGCGTTCGTTAAGTTTATACAGGTTTGATAGTGTGAATATGAGGTGTTTGGTTTTCTTTGTCGGTGGAATGTGGATAGGATGAGTGGTGTGTTAAGTGTACGTGTTTTATGGCTTATGACTTGACGATTTTTTAGATCACTGTGGCATTCTAAGTGCGTGTACTTTTAGAGTGAATCGTCGGCGAAATAAGTAGCTGAAATTTGAGTACACGAACTTACTCATAAGTTTATCATAGCTCTTATTAAACGTTTGGTGGCATTGTGTTAAAGAAAATAAATAAATAAAAATGTAACTTTCGAAAATATTTGCTTTTTTTTGCACGCGACTTTTTCAAGAGGCAACAGATTTTTTTTCTTGGATATTTCTTCGTTTGTCTTTTTCTTTTTCTAATGTTTTACAATTAATTTAACATAATGTGTTCCATGCTACATGTATAGTAACCCACTTACAAATTAATTCTAGAAAATGAACCATTTAAGACGCTTTAAAAATGTTTTTCTTGTGGGTTGATCGAAATCGATTTGTCACACCAAATGTGGTATAAGATTTACGAAATTGCGGCTATATTTGAATTTAAAATGGTATTATTACCATTTCTTCAGTATTAAAAGGAAAATATACGAAAAGTTTTCAAAATAAAGGTATAGTTAGCATAACGTAATGATAAGACTTTATCTATACTAATTTTATAAAAGAGCAAAGTATTTTGTTTGTTTGTTTGTTTGTACCGAATAGGCGCCGAAACCACAAGTCCGATTTTACCAATAAATAGCTACATTATTCCATAATAATATAGGCTATATAACATGCCCCGCCGCACTGCGATGCATGTGCGGGGGCTAACAGGCCGGCCGATCACCGGGCTGGGGGCAAGGCCTGCGCCGTACCCGCCAGGTCCGGGGGAGGGCCCCGCACCGCCGCCGCCGCCGCCGCCGCCGCTGCCGCCGCCACCGTTGCCGTGGCCGCACCCGCCGCCGCCGCTGACGCCGCGTCCGCCGGCGCAATGGATTGCCAATAACGGCACCATTGCGCCTCCCGCAGGCGGACACCGTAGGCACGGTCTGTGGACGGTGAGCAATGGGTAGCTCACCGTCCGTACGTTATTTAACGACAGACCGTGTCGACGGCGCGTTCATGTTCCGCGCAAAGAGGTGTCAGCACAAGGAAGGGGCCACTAAGGGCCAAGGCCTGCCGGGGCTGCGGGTTGTTCGAAAGAGATACCGCGCCCCCGGAACGCAAAGGGCACATGAAGGAACATAGATGGTTTTTAGTCAGTAAAAGTCTGACACTCCCTCCCGCCCCGCCCAGGACGGGGGGGGTCATTTGATGATTTTACCATCTTTAAAAAAAAAAAAAAAAAAAAAAGGCTATATAACATCATATTTATAATAGGTCGTTGTAAATAAATAAATAAATAAATAAAAGTCATGGTACGACCCATGGGGGCGGTGCAGTAACCAAAGATACAACGCGGGAGAAATAAACCACGTGAACGAAGTCACAGGCAGTCCGCTAGTACGAAAATACGAGAGAATATAATAATATCTAACAGATAAAACCTTTGAAATACTTGTCTTAGTATTGGAGAAAATGTTCTTGTTAAATAAACACGACTTGTATGTTTATTTACTGCTTTCCTTATTCCTTAATCCAAATTCCTTTTCAAGCGCAGTCTCTTAAAATTCCATAAAATACACGTGGGCGTCATCTTGTGGATAAAAAATGGATTAGCGTCTTATGTGTTTATAATCCGAATGTATATTGGAGGATTTGCGAAATATATCTCCCGTTTATCGTATTTTGTTCAGTACTTACGTTTATTTTGATTCAAAACTAGCTTTTGCCCGCGACGGCGGGCGTCTGTCGATTATCTTACGGATCGCAATTTTTTTTTGAAAATAAAATATAGCCTATGTTACTTACTGATAACGTAGTTTCCCATAGCACATCATCAGTCAATAAACGAGGCACAATATAAGTTTAATTATTGAAGAAACTGAATCAACTTGCTTAATAAACGAGGGATAAGTGAAATATTTTTTTAATCTTTTAGTGTAGGGTAGTTTCCATTGCGAACAAAAATACTTTTTTTTTCTTCTTTACAATGTTAGTTTAGATTTCATTGCAAGAATTCTGCGTTCCTACATCCAGGTTTTTATAATATCCATGTTTCATTCATGACTCAATATTTTTCCATATGCAAATACAACAAGAAGGTCAACATTATCAGACGAGGTTGTAGAAGAATTAAAAAATCCACCCCCCAGACATTCTACTAACAAAATTAACATATTCACTGTTTCATCTCAACTGGTTCCCACTTTTGAATTTCCTATTAGTGTTTACAAAGGCAAAGTCAATAGTATGTGGTAGCCAGAAATTTCAAATTGTAATGTTTGTTATTATCTACCTTAGTTCGGTTGTGGAAGGTTTAAAATCGCTTGCATAGGAATCGATTTTGAAATGAAGATCTACATGCTACTCTATTGTTGAAATTTGTTTACAAAATTTTCGAGTTATTGACTTTGGCGTGAGAATTGGTTTCTAACGTCCGTAACCCTGGTAGGTCTGATCGATCAAATATCTAACATACTACTGTTAAGCATTTTTGAAGCGCATAAGTATGTAAATACGGACAGTAATCAACTTTTATTGTGTTCTATCTATACACATCTACATATACGAGTAGGTACAAATATATAAAATTGAGTGTCTGTTTGTAATGTCAAAATGACAACTTTTTGCAAAATATGAAATTTTGCACGATAAACATTTTTTTTACACATTTTTGTCTGTCTGTCTTTTTGATTGTCTGTCGTGTTTCTGTTTGTTTGAACTAATCTCCGATACCGCTGGACCGATTTTCACTGGCAGATAGCTGACATCATCATCTGCTTAGCCTTTTCCCAACTACGTTGGGGTCGGCTTCCAGTCTAACCGGATTCAGCTAAATACCAGTGTTTTACATGGAGCGACTGCCTATCTGACCTCCACAACCCAGTTACTGAGCAACACGATACCTCTTGGTTAGGCTGCTTGTCAGACTTTTTGGCTTACTGGCAGGTAGCTGACGTTATAAGAAATTACTTAGGCTAGACCCATAAAAACCCATGAAAACCGACATTCTCGCAAACGAAGTCGCGGGCATATTACTAGTTAGAACTAGAAGCTACGCATAACTACTAAAATGCTATTAACAAAAATGTCTCACGTTCTTTTAACATTCGAATGTACGACACCACTGTTTGGTATGTTATCTGCTCTTATCTAACTCTGTGGTAGCAGGTAAACCTTTAATGTATTACAAATTACTGATTCTTAGATATTACTCGTAGATACTTGTGTAATTAATTGATGTTTTAGTCAGAAGCATACATTCTCTGAGATTAGAATGTCTTAGCCCCCATCTTTCTAGATAAACAGTTATAACGATACTGTAGAACTTCCCAACTAGCAAAAAAGTTATATAAGTTTACAATTATACGACTAACAGTCATGTAAAGGGTTTGAAATAGTTATGAAGCAACTAAACTGTTGTAAAATAGTATTCAGTTCGACGTATTAGTTATATATATTTAAGTCATATTAATGCGTCTGGTAAACGTCGTCTCAATTAATTTATACGACGGTCATATAATGTTAAGTCGAGTAAACGTTTCAGTCGGACAATAGTGATGAGTCGCCATGTTTCGTAAATTTAGAACCTTTTATTCAACATTTAAATAACAAACCGTCATGTAATGATTTTATAGTTAACTATTATACAATCTTCATAATAGGTCATATACTAAACCTTTAAATAACTTTTAGTTTGAAACTTTATTCTAATACTAGCTTTTGCCCGCGACTTCGTCCGCGTGGATTAATAGTTCCCGTTCCCGGGGTCTTTCCAGGACGAAAACTATCCTATGTCCTTTCTCGGGTCCCAGACTATATCTGTACCAAATTTCATTGAAATCGGTTCAGTGGTTTAGGCGTGAAGAAGAGACAGACAGACAGAGTTACTTTCGCATTTATAATATTAGTAAGGATAACTTATATATGCCAATTGATTATTTAAGCGATTATTAGTATCTTTTCTATAACTCAGTCGTCCTGTTTCATTAAGTTTATGTTTTTTTTTATAACTAATATATTTTATATTCCTACAACGTGTGCCAATCTATGACTAAACTAAAATGTGAAAAACTTAATGAGAGATTCACAAGCTTATCAATGCCAGAATCACCATGATGTCCCTGTAAATAAAACAGGAGTATTTCCATGACTATACGCAAAGGGTTTTACTATTTTCCAACAGAACTCTAATTGCAACCGTCATGGTGGACGCCATAAATCGTATAAAAACATGTATACGACCAATAGTTATTTAAAGGTCGAAATGCAGTCGCCCAATGTCTATTGGCAATATGGCTGAAACTATTGATGTCAATTCATATATTTTATTTTTATAAACAATATGAAAACTCCAATATTATGAAGGCCCATGAAAATATTGACAAAGATAACCATACATATCATCGAAAAAATTTAATTCCCATGTATAAGTCGTCGCTCTTCATCTTCCACCGCAATATGCTTTCTCTATATTAAAGAATTCTTAATAATGATTCATACGACATTTTACTTAACTTTATAATATAAGTTTTGCCATAACACAATAAATTGTCGCTGACACTCTCATACGATGATATAGTTATTCATTGGTATTACTACAAACGATTACAAACCTTATTAGTTAAACTCACAACGTCTACGTGACTTTTACTCAACATAATTTGTCGCTAACGCGACTGCAACACGACCTTAACACAATTGAAATGTTATATAATCTGCGCCCAAACCCGCGTTATATTCACGTCTAAAAAACTATTATAAAACGTTTTGGTATGACTGAAAGTTAAATTGAAAACGTTATTGTACCTTTTATATGACATTATTTTGTTACTTGGGTTATCTTAGTAAAAGTTTTATTAGACGCAGTGTTATTTTGACTATGACAGCCCCGTTGGTCTCGTGGTCAAGCGCGACTGATGAGCGTTTGGAACTGCATTCGATTGCCTGAGGGCAAAAAGAGTTATTAGATTTAATTCCTTGGAATTTCTCAGTAGCAGCCCGGGATTTAGATGTTGGTGGTGTGACAACCCCGTGCCTCGGAAAGCAAATAAAGCTGCTGGTCCCGGCTGTCATTCGTAGATCTTTGATAGTCGTTACGGATAGTCAGAAGCCAGGAAGTCTGACAACCAGTTTTGCAAGAGATATCGAGTTGCTCAGTGACTGGGCTGTTTAGGTTAGATAGGCAGCTGGTTCATGTAAAGTTCTGGTATCAGATGCTATATAAACTCACATTCACCAGTAGCCCAACCCGGTACAACTATCTGGGTAACAAATATTCGTTCCGTGCAGGAATCGAACCTGCGGCACGCAGTACAGCAGCCAATTGTTCAGCTACTGCGCCTACCTTAATGAATGGGCTTATTGCTATTAATTAAGTCTACATTATCTACCAGTATATTGCTTACAATAATGAAGGCTGCACAGAGAGCTACATTTTATTACCCAACAACGCCAGAAGGAGGGTTATGTTTTTTATCTATCTTACTACTTACCTGCTTAAATAATTTGAAAATAAGACTACTGTATACTAGGATTCTCATATTCATATCAGATTTTTTATTCAAATTCCACGTACCAACTCAAACACCCAAAACCCGAAACAGCTATTGGTAGGTAATACAAATATTTGTTTACTACAGGCATCGAACTTGCGATCCGTAGCACAGGAGTCACTTCGTCAATACCAAAACCCTTTGCATATAGGATATTCTTGGAAAGAGATTGCAATGAGTTTTTAAGAAGATTTACCTGTCACATATTATAACTACTACAATTACTAGAACTGTTATGAATATTAAAGATATGTTTTGTTTGTTTAAACGTGCGTATCTCTTGTTTAAAGTACCAGTCGGCTTGGAAAAATTAGTTCTGTATAGTTTGATTCATGGGGAATGGTATAGGCTATATAACTTCACGCTACAGCCGATGGAAGCAGAGCAGTAACCACAGACATAGCAGGACACGCGTGATACCGCAGGCTAACCAATACTAATATTATAAAGAGGAAAAATTTGTTTGTTTCTTTATACTGAATGAACTCTGGAATACATAGTAAAATTATCAGGACGTAACTTTCGCTATATAACATCACGCCATGGCTCATAGGAGCAGTGCAATAAAAAAAAACGTAAATTCACTCGGCTGAAAAATTATACACGCGGACGAAGTCGCCGGCAGAGCTTAGTCTCATAATATAGGTACCTGCATACCTCCGGGAATTAAGAAGCCTCCTCGTTTAAACAGATTCACAGGAAATTGATAATTAATAGATACGTTAAGTTTCCCGAACTTTCTATTCATTTCCGGAGTACGTATAATGATGTTCGGAGTGTCATCGACACTAAAGAGTTTATTTACTATTCTCATTAGTTGCTACTGTATCGTACAGATTCATTATCTTCTCTATGTATTTTGGCATGTGAGAGGAAGTAGTAGTTATGTTGTATATTAATTGGTTGATATTTTGTTAGACTGTGATCGTAATAGGTATGCATAATAATAATAATAGCTTAGGCCGGCGGAATACCATGAAATATAACTCACGACAATCTTCAGTAGTAGAGCGTTCTATCTGTGATAAAATGTTTGTACTCGGACCAGTACTTACATACATACCATCACGCATGTCCTTCCTGAAGGGTTAGGCAGAGGTGTACCACTGTACACACAGTCCGCCGGTACGTTTAAATCTCATGTAATAGGCGAACCTTTTGCCATTAACCAGGCACAATTCCTAACTCCGAGCTGCTACTGAGAATTTCATATAAAATCTAATAACACTTTGCTCGTCCTGGGGATCGAACCCAAGACCTCTAGCGTAGCGGTTGCACTTAGGAGCTCTGTGCTAACGAGGCAGTTGTAATAAGTCATAATTATCCATCAATCTTATATGTAGGTATAAAATAAATGTAGGTAGGTACTTTCGTTTGAAATGAATGTATACGCACATCAACTTCCCATTCCACATACGATCACCGGTGTCCAAACAAAATCCTTAGTATGAATGCCACCTCCAGACTTCCTGAGACGGACTTGGTAATCGAATAACTCAAATAAACTCAGGTGGAACTTTTCAATACGCTTCGTGACCATGACGCTTACGATTGAAACGCTTTATACTGTATGGTGACAAGCTTTTATTTGATAGCAAAGTTTTGACATTATTAATTGTTGTGTTTTACCATGTTTGCTGTGTCGTGATGGCCCAGTGGTTAAGACACCCGCCTCTCTTGCACAAGGTTGTGGGTTCGCAACCGGGCACGGGCAAGTACCAATGTAACTTTTTCTAATTCATATGTACTTTTTAAGTTTATTTTGGACATCATTGACATTGGTAACCAGAGGCCCTTGAGGCGGTTTAGAAACTCTGAAAAAACATACTAGTGTGTGGGGTCGTTATACCTTACTGGCACACGATAAAGAAGAAGAAGAACATTTTTTGGTAAAACACAATGTAAAATAAAATTCCATTTCTGGAATAAAAATATTCTATTTATATTTGTGGTCTATGAAGGGAAAACTTCTTTAGCTGCGTGAAAGGAATTTTGGTAAGGGTAAAACTTATTGGTTGGCGTCACCGACATGCCAATAAAATCTCTTCTAAGGTGTACGTTGAGTACACTTTCATGCCTTACCGTATATTTAGTTTTACTTACGAAAATCCTTGAGCCACTGGATTCATACAGTATAAACCCATCCAATCCACCGAATCAAAGCTTCTGTAATACGAAACACGTAGATCGATTCGTTCCAAACTTGCGCCTTGTATGGCACATCACAAAAACTTCCCCAATTCCGATTTAAGACGCCGATAGCTCTGTGTTTAACTGAATAAAACTACTTCGAAAAAGTCCAAAATAAAGACACAGTGTTTAATTGTGTGGCTTAGTTGGAAAACGCTTACTGGCTTTACGCGTCTAGTTAAGCACGGGAAAGATTAACGAGGTCTGCGTTTCGAATGAAACAGAATTGCGAAGGAAGTCACGGTAATTAGTGCTGTATTGCTATGCTCTGTGGTTGGTCATGAATTTATACCACACTTGATCAACTTCCTTTAGAAATTAATGTTTTTTTTTATTCTTTCTAGTGCCGATGTGAAGTAAACCCAAACCTTCAACCTTCTTAGTGATTATTATAATGTGAAAGTTTGGATGGATGTTTGTTACTTTATCAAGCCAGAACGGCTAAACGGACCTGATTCAAATTCAGCACACAGATAGATTATAGTCTGGAATAACACAAAGGCTACTTTGTATTTCGGAAAAATGTACGGTTCCCGTGTGATATTTTTGGACTTCATTCTTAATTCTGGGTTAATTTACAAGTTGAAGCTGATGAATTTTCAGTGACGTAGCGGGCTTTTTAATTGATCATATTGAGGCAATAATACTCATTTATTTCAGGATATAATTAACAGATTTTATTTTAAATGATACGACCCATTCAATGAATACAGCGTTTCATTATGAAAATTATAGGATACAAAGTAAGAGTACAGTTAAGAGGTAAAAAATAAATTATTATAATATAAGTTACAGTTTAATTTGTGCTTTACGTAGGTATATACAAAAGATAGATGTTCGCGACAATATCAAAAGATTCTATGTTTACATTTGAGTTAAAAGTTGCTGCTAAATTATACTCCAGTGCAAAAAAATCAGGACACTCGACAAAATTTAATAGTAATTTCCTTGTCGAGTTTGTATTCAAAAAATTTAAAGAAAGCATAGTTTTTCGAAGCATGTTTTAAATAAATTGAATCAAATTGTCTACGAAGAAATGTTGCCAAGTGGCCTATTTTTTTTGCATTTGAGTGTAGATGCATCTAATTCTATATTGCTATTATGAATGAAATCTGGTGTACTGTCTTGGCTACCCACTTTTATTACACTGGTGGTGTGGCTCTTGAATAAGATATCTAACGCTGGCACTTCATTTGGCGTATTTGTGCAAATATTTGGATTAAATCGCTTATTAAAAAGAAACAACTTTATGGTAATCGGCATAGGGTATATTTTGTAGTACTTAAGGTAACCACAAATTTTGGTCAAATATTTTGGGTATTTTGTGAAGTGCTACCATAAGAGAAGTAAGAGGAAACAACACTTCATATACACTGACATATTTATGGTGTATATGCTGTTTTGCTTCTGTTTTGTACGTTATAATATCATATACAAATGTAGGTCTTCACACTTGCTCTTATAATGTTATGTTGTCTGCAAACATTATCAACGCCAGAATGACCGCCGTTTGGAGTTTAGCCAGGGCACGATGCCGTATAGCACCATTCAACCTAACTGCACACAAGACTTTATTCACAAAATATTCACACCATAGAACTCTTGACTATCACTGCTATTTTTAACGTGTGGTGATTTTTAACCCTTAATTTGGCAAGACAAAAAAAGTTGTAGTAGAAAGATGCCGTTAATATATTATGTTCATATACATTTAAAACACACGGGAAAAATAATATCAAAAATCTTGTCTGAAGGGTTTCCTGAAAACACAACGTTAAGTATACTCAACAAAATGCGATGATTAAGAAAATAAGGTCATATGTAACTGTTGTATATACTTAACAAATCCAGCTTACCAACACTGAAATTAAACCAAATGTATTATTATAAAAAGAAATATTTATTGTAAAAAACGTTTACATGCAGTAATATCACTTCAATTATGATGATAATCAAAGAAACAATTTTTTTTTTTTACGAAACAGCCTAACTTTACATTTTAGACAAACAACAGTAGTGGGTTCACAGTGGGGTTTTAAACAGTAAACACAACGACCATATTCCGTACCATGCTCAGGGAAATGGTCGATATATTGTCGTACTTTATGTCGTCTGCGGGCCTGAGACGTTTAGGTTTTTAATTTTCTCTTCAGGGCTCAAATCTCTGATTGTTGATTTATCGACATTCCTTCCTTTGTGAAGTAATGCCTCTTTCGAGTCGAAATACATTCAAAGGTTTAACCTTTTTAATTCCTTTTCGAGTATTATCTCGCCTGTACAATAACCAGGCATTGTTGATACAGATTAAATATGACTAGTATTCAGACTAAATATGCCATAAGTATTCCTGAAATGATAAATCAGCTCCAATGAAGAAAAAAAGTTATCAAAATAGACAATACACGGCTCCTTTTGTAAAGTTTTACACAGTCTCAAAACTGCTTTAGCTCCCCAACCTAAGCCTTCTTCTTCTTCTGTAAAACTACAATCTTCAAACATGTCATTATCAGCGTAAAAAAAAAGTCATATAATTATTATCCCAGAAGCTCCAGCCCGAACCAAGTTTTTGAAACCCCATTTATAGGGATTGAAGTCGGCAAGAAGTGAAAGAGAAACGTTGAAGTTTTGTTCATCATCGGAGGATTCCAGAAGATTTAGTCCCACTAGGGAGGATGTAATTGAAGGGGCTTCAGACGACTCTGATTCATGGCGTTCATAGGGAACCTCTGCTTCATTTTCAAAGCTTGAACTCCCGCTCACTTCAGAAGGAGCATTTTCTTTGGGTACTAGGGCTAGGACATGCCTTGATCTTGAATTCTGAAAATAATATAGATATTTGCAGGCACCCAAGCAAAAAAAATAACACGACTCAGCCAAATCACGTGCAAAAAAACTTATTAGGTACTAGCGTGGAAGGCCAGAAAATGAAGCGTAATTATGCTATTTTGTATTAATCTAACAAAAAAAAAAACAAAAGTCAACTTTAGGCACATATAAATAAAGTTTAGTTGAAAATGATGAAAACCTACTGGAGAGGTCATTTAAAAAAAAAACATTTTTATTGGAAATTGAACTCTATAGTAGAGGAATAAAGTCGATTTTTCAAAACCATGCAAAAATATCGATATATTAAAATTCGATTTAAATTAACATACATTTGAAGCCTTTGAGCCAAAGCAAAACTAGAATTTCATTCTCAAAAACCATTAACATAAAAAAGCTGATCAAGCCAATATGAAGCCCTTGCACCATTGTTTCTATAAATCCTACCATGCTGATTTGTTAAGTATACTCTACATATACTGTTCACGCAAGATTACTTACCACCGGATTTTGTTGAGTATACTCTACATACTCTATTCATACAAAATTACTCACCATCGGATTTTGTTAAGTATACTTAACAATCATGTTTAGTGACTCGTCGTGTTGCTATTCAGGTGAGAAATAGGTTGCAAATAAATTTGTCGTATTGGTTACACGTTAGAAACATAAAAATGAGTAACGTATGTATGAAAATTAGATCAAAAACCAACAAAAATAATTATTTACCTGTAAAGCTCACAGAGCGCGTTGTCGCGTCGCCATTATTGCTTGCTAATGTCAAATGAAATAATGCCAGGGGGGCTAAATACTTTTTTTACCTAAACTAAGTTAATATTGAAGTGTTCTTAGCCAAAAAAAAAACAGAACCATAGAAGAAAATTTGACGTCATTTTTTTTTATTTGTAACGTTGAGTATACTCTACGAAACCAAATTAAGGGTTAATATAAGTTTTGCGATTTTTCCTGTAGGTATAATCGCCGACAAAAACCTTCAGCATGCTCAAAAAACTATGATGTGGTGTCGTTTGAGGAATGTATGGGGCGAGGGGGCGCGTTGTCACACATGCCAGAAACTAGTGCAGCAGGCGCCATGATTGTTAAAGATGTTTGTCGGTTACTATACCCATATTATATACAGGGTGACTTTTCATTTACTTGCAATCTTTCAGGGGGTAAAAGTACTTATAAATACGAACAACTTTTGCTAAAAGACCAATGCCGAAATATCAAAAATAAAGTCAGCTGTTCCATAAATTTTGACCATGTTGCATTTGTGCAGGGAACAATTGATATTTTTTTTCACATTTCAGTGTTGATTTCATTATAAAACTTGTTCATATTTTAAATATTTTCACCCCCCAAAAGATGGCAGGTGAATGAAAAGTCACCCTGTATACGTATAATTATATTTTGTGTATTTTCTTACATCTATCTCCAAGCCGTTTGATTTTGTCGCGTAATAACTAAATTGATGAGTGTGTAGATCTTATAGTATAACAATAATGTAGGTAGACTGAGTATAGAGCTAAAATTGTTTGAGAAGATAAAGTACAGCTATCGATATAAAAATATAACAATGACGTCATGGTATTCAAGGATGTGTACAGAGAAGAGATTAAAGGTACAAAGAAATAGGAAAATCCCAGGCTTTGGAATTTTATGAAAGAAGTTTAAACACAATAAGAACTAAAGCTGTACACATACTTGTAAATGTACAACAAATACATCTTTAAATCAAGTTTTATATACATAACCAACAGTTTGCAACTCTCTTCACCAACACATAATTTTCACGCCATTTTTTATCATTCCATGATAAATTACGACTTACGTATTATCAAAAACAACATTCTTAAAAGCCAAAAAATTTTTGTTACTAATTTAGAATATTTACATAATAAAGAATAGTTTGTACAATTATTCATACCGTTGGATCGTGTGTTTATGAAACCTGAGAATTCTACATTATAAAAATAAATCTTACACCTAACTTTTTATTTCTAATTGCTTAATATAGCGAAAATAAATATTAATTAAACTCAAATACTTAGAAAAATAAATAAATTAATCACAGCGAATCTCAATTACCTATCTACTCGTACATTTTAATTACTTTATACTTAGTAACAATCGATGGTGTCATATATCTTACATCAAAGTTTTACATGAAATTGTATGTACCTTAACAAGTTACCTACATTTAATTTTATGAAAATTCGTATTTTGTAGATATAGGAATATTTTAATAGTAATTAATATGACTAATAATTAGAAACTTGTCGACAAAGTTGAATTTAGGTATAGCTTAACATGATTATTAAATCAATTACTTAAGAATATGAAACTTTTTACATCATGTCGGAATAAAAAGCAAGAAAAGCTAAAAATAAATACGCAATGAACAAAACAAAACATTGAACCAATCAGAGACATAATTTCTACATTCAATTCCATTCGTACCCAAATAAAGTCCAGTATTCATTGAGAAACAATGTTGGACAGCTTCGTTTCACAAACATGTTTTTGTGTTGTGGGCAACATGTTGCTTGCAACGTTACCAGCAACAGGCTAATGTTTAATATACATGGTAAAAAAAATTGCACAACATTTAATGTTTCAGGTAACAATGAATACAACGTTTTACACGTATGTAACAGATATACCAAATTCTAGTACCTATCTAAGTATTTGTAATTTCCCGATTCAGTTACGTTCGATAAGTAGACGAACATTCCAACTTTGTCCATAAATGGCGCATTACTCGTTGGCCGTCATAAATATTCATTTTCGGCAAGCAAGAGGAAGTTTTCACGGTTTCTCATCGAGCCCCAGTCGAAGTAGACGCGGTTATATTAGCAAATTTATGAGCAAAAATATTCCATACTCCGCAAAGATTTCGTCGAGAACTTTGCAAAGCTCTTATCTGCCGTTGAATCAATTGTATGGATATCCACTTGCAATATTGCTGTTACCACTTAAGGTGAAACTGATGTTAGGAGGGGTGGTTGCATTTGAAGATACGTTCATTCAAAGATTAGATTCTTTTATCTACATAGTGTTTCATTATTTATTTACAATCTTGCGGATAGTGCACATTGTTCGAAGTTGCAATTTAAAATGCAAAAGGTTCGCTTTGTTACTTAAAGATTTACATCACTGCCTTGGATCTAATTACATAATGGATGGCATTAAAATTGTTATCGAGATTATTTTATACAAAACAAATAACTATATACAATGACTAGATCTATTTATAACGATAGATATTAACACAAATAGGAATGTTTATGGGAAAATCGGTGTATAACGTCACATGTTAGGGAAGGTTATTAATCACGTCACTCAAGAGTTTCACAGAACTGGATATCGCACTTTAGGTGTCCGTGATCAAAGCAAAGCTTCTTCGAGTTGGTCGTAACCCTCGTACCATCAGTCGCTCTCATAGACCGTTGAGTTGGAGCTCTTTCGCCGACTGTAAGGCGAGCAGAACTCGATCCTGGTGTCTGGCAGCCAGGTATACGCAGTGCGCTCCGAAGATGCACTGGAAAATAGAAAAAAAAACAAATGTTAATAACATCATAGAGTAACATAGTAGATATGTAACACAATTGTTGGGACGCATGTTCGTTAGTGCAGCACCAAATACAATTCCGACTAACAGTTGTCAAAAAACTAAAATATATTTTTGTACCCTGCTCTGATTCTGTCAAATTTAGAACAGAATATTCAAGTGCCTTAATGAATACATTGTTTGAACTATTTTCAATAGTGAATTAAAATTTTCTGTTCTGTAATTAACAAAATGACAAAGCAAAATGGCCTTTCATTTTATTTTTGTGTGAAATTTTAGTAATTGTGACTTTGAAACGCTAAATGTCATTCCCTTTTTGGGAAATTACGGAAATATTAACCAGCTGTCAATTAGCTTTAGGGAAGAATTTCGAAATATCCGTCCTCTAGTATGACAATTTATAAGTCACTTTAAGTTGTGTCTTGTTCCACGTCCAATTAACGTTTACAGTATTCGAAGCTGACTTTCAACATCGTTGTTGTAACTGCGCCTGCTCTTAATGGTAATCGAGAACAACATTTACATGCAGTAACAATTGAAACATGTTTGGACAAAACAAAGGCGTAGCCAGACTTAGTGCTGTCGCACACTGAACCACTAATGGGAACTACTAGTGGCTGCGATCGGTAGCAATGCGATCGATACTATAGAAAATGTATGAAAAATATCGTTCACAACTTTGTGGCGACCACTACAGGCTTTGCTGTGTGCTAGTGAGTCGGTGTGCGGCAGCATTTAGTAATGCATTGTAACCATCCACCTGTGTATCTTGGAGCAGTCAATTTACTTGTTCCCAGTGAAACAAACGCTAAAGAGTCGCCCGACTCGAAGCAGTCGAATTATTTATGTTGAAATGCAATGAAAAGTTAATGTATTCGCTCCTTCAAGTGCCACCTACGAGCACTTGAATAAACAGAAGCGCTATTTATCTTTACCTTAGGTAAAGTATGTTGTTTTAAAGAGGACCCTTATAGGACTGGGGTCAACGTTCTTGACATACTTCATCAGATGAGCCTACGGGCAACATAGTGTTTACTTTTACAGCATAGGTTCGTTACTGTAGTATAATGGTGTGGGTATGGGCAAAAATATGTAAATATTTTTGTAATTACACGGCATTTTACTGTTGTAAGCGAAAATGTTTTTGGTATCAATCTTTTTGTACTTTCGACTATTCGTTTTGTATTATGTGATGCGAATAAAGTAGGGTAGATACATTATTGGAGTGTGATAGATTGGGATAGAACCGTATCTTTTGACCGATTACCCTTCACGCCCTTGGCTATAGTCGGCCATCGCGGTCCAGTGGCTACAGACATAAGATTAACCGATGTCCGTATCACTCAACAACTTAGTGTTACTTGGATGGACAGATTCGATATTATCGATATAACACATCAAACGTTATTGAAAGATTAATCACATTATGTGAATGATTGTTCATCCAATTTGAAATTTACAGGCGTCAATATCTAGACTGAATTCTATGATATATTTGCTTGTTTGTTATTATATCGCTTGGGAATAAAATAAAGACCACTTCCAACTGGTCGTTTTGGAAATCTATGGGGGAGGCCTTAGTCCAGCAGAGGACGTCCTGCAGCTGATATGATGATGATGGTGAATGATCGTTTTGTACCAATCAATTGGTAGATAATTGACATGAAAGGAGACCAATAGAGAGAACAAGTCGGACACTATTAAAAGGAAATGAAGGCGACGCGAGGCAGACGCCAAAGTCGCGGCTCGAGCGAAATCCAATTTGAAATAAGTGCCTTCTGAATTAATCCGGCCACTTTGAGCGGACCGGATGAAATTTCTGGTATTTTTCACGTCTAGCAATAAAAACGAGCCCTCGACGCGGGAAAAAGATGAGTAATAGCTTCACCCTAAGTTCTGAGGAACTGTGAGGAATAATAATATTATGCTCGTATGATGGAAACCTTTTTTAATCCCTCTACATAAATATCAAGGTACGAAGTGATATCGGGGATACCAGAAAATGCTGACACATCTTTTTATGATGTGAATATTCTAAAGTTTTATTTTATTCTCTTCGATGTTTTTCATTGACTAAAACACATTCTTAACATGTATTTTACATTTAATATTTGTATGAATATTAACCCTGCCATCAGTATAATATTTCGACCATTGGAATATTATGTTAATGGGTGTGCAACTAATTTCTCATTTCAAAGGCTTAATCCAACGTATTATGGAAATAATCGCGACGAGAAGCTAATTTTACATTCAAAAAGTTGTACAATTACAAATTCGGATGAATATTTCGCCAAAGTCGTCGCGAGTGGTTAATAATCATTATTGTTGTTATTGTTTCCAACCTTGGAACGTGTTCATTAATAAATGAATCGGACCGAGAATAGTCCCTTGTGGCATTCCTGGTAATATTTGATGATACACTTTTGCTTTCCGAATCTTACGTCTGAGCTATCATAAAGGTGTCTCTGATTAAATTCAAATAGTCATAATAATTCTGTGACTTGAATTCCTCTAAGTCCCCCTAAACTCAACTTACGATTTAATTCAGGCACTGATATTTCATGAATTAGGATACTACTGTTATTAAATGCCATAACTTTCAATGACAACGTCATAGTGTCTTTAGGCAAAGATCCAAAGTACACACAAGTGACAAACTTCCTGTCGCAATTTTGAAAAGTCACAAAATAATGAATATAATTATTTAGTCAAACGACCGTGTAATAAAATTATTTAGTAAAATCTATGACGCTATCATGGACTCTAGTATGATTGCTTTTCTTTCCGAGGGCGTTAACAAATTGGGTGGTTTTAAATATTCATAAATTATTAACCAATTAGAATGCAGCTAAGCGTGATGGCACTGGCACAGCAGTTTGATTACTTGTACCAACAACTTTATACTTTGCAGCACCTGCTTTAGTTAAACTTCTAACTAGATCAGTTAACACCTCATCTTAACGCTCGCGTGAACATTTATGACTTCAGGTTATTGAGTTACAGTTTGTGCTCTTAGTTAGTAAATATATTACGTTTTATTATTAGTAACTAGTTTATGGTTTCATTTGATATTGTTAATGTGGCTGGTAGTGTTGACTTTGGTTCTATTTTTATGTTCAGAGTCAATGTGTTTGTGAGTTTTGACGACACGGTTGACTGCTGCGCTGAGTGTCGCGGTTTCGATTCCCGCATGGAACAAATTTGTATGCTTACAGATAGTTTTTCCGGATATTCTGGCTGTTTGTGTATATGAGTTTATGTTTGTAAACGAAAAAAAAAACAGAACAGGAAAGAAATTACTAGTGTGGGGGGCAAATGAACGACACGAACTGGATGGATTGCTTCAAATTGGAAATATGAAAATTGGATACTTATTCCTATCGGTTAACTATCACATCAAATGATTCTTTTTCATTTTATTTAGGTTTATACGTATTATTTATGCGTTCCATTTATTGTTGATAACTTATTTTGTAATACAATACCATATACCAAAAGCTCTAATGTTTAACTGAACAGGTTAGTAGCTTATTCGTGTCAGTGCGGTTAAGTTACAATTTAATGGCCAGACCGCCAGTTGGATGGACCATGATTTATGATAGCAGACTCAGCTGAGGTCCGAGTTTATAACTGCTTCAGTTCCAACAAAAACCACTAGATGGCGTTAGTCGTGAAGAAACAAGATTTGAGGACACCGTTAAGGAAAATGTGTAAAGAATAGTACGTATGTACAAAACATACACTTAAGTAGGATACTGTTAAGTAAACGTACAGTCATAACTAATAAAGAGCTTTACTAAATAACTCCCATAAGCACCAGGCTAGCATAAAATAAAGGAACCACCACAACATTAATACTTCGGTGGTATAAGCCGGTGAAGCGAGAATTGTCTGTGCAAACATAAACGCAGCGGTCAAAATGGAAGCCCCATTGTGTCAGAATGTATTCATTTGTATGGCAAGCCTAATATTGACTGTACGGAACTCGTTTCGTGCATGTAAATATTGAACCGAAGCGAGACTTGAGCTATCTCGTGATTAAAATTACCTACTTTACTTATATTTTGTTTATTTCAGAAATGTTAAATGTACCTACTGAAGTAAGTGCGAAAAACTATAAATAATAGCTTTGGTAATACCAGCCTATTATTGTGTCACTGTATGGCAAATGTCTCCTGCCGGGGCTGCGGGTTGTTCGAAAGAGATACCGCGCCCCCGGAACGCATAGGGCACATGAAGGAACATAGACGGGTTTTTGTCAGTAAAAGTCTGACACTCCCTCCCGCCCCGCCCAGGGCGGGGGAAATTATTTGATGATTTCCCGTCTTAAAAAAAAAAGGACAAAGGTCTCTTCTCATACAGAGAAGGAACAGGCATTGAATGTACACCACGATTGCTCGAGGCAGATTAGCTATTTCAGACTTAAACTATACGAGCTTCTTCTTGTGATTTCGATCGCGTCAAGCTAGATATTATCTTACGCGAACCGTACATTTTTCCGGGATAAAATAAAATATCTCGGTGCCAAATTTCACCCAGATCTGTTCAGCCGTTTTTAAGCGTGAAAGAGTAACAAACAAACATCTATCCATGCCTAGTGGTCCTGAGCACGACTGCTATGCTAGGCTCGCCCCTATTACATGGGACCTAAATATACCGGTGAACTAAATGCACACCGCATTGGTATACCTCTGCCTAACCCTTCGGGGAATGCAGGCGTGATGGTATATTATTATTATATTCAAACAAACAAACATCCATCCATCCATCCATCCTCACAAACATTCGCATTTATGATACTAGTAGGATTAGTAGATTTTTTCCCAAATATATTCATAGTTAGGAAAATAAAGCCAGACTTAGGAGACCTTACTCATCAGAAAAGTTAAATATTTGTCTCAGATATAAACTGTCTTTTATGCTAATCTAGGTCTAAAGTAAACTAGTCTAAGCTAAAAAGCCTGCTTTTAGTCTAAGAGGCTGAATTTATTTAAGACCACTTCGTAATCTTTAGAGCCTGGAGATGTTATAGTATTATCTTCCTTTTTGTATAATTAATTTGGTATAGCAACCAAAAGTATTAACACAGGGTCACATTTACAGGGTGGAAATTTATTATGCTACCTGGAGGGAAAGTCCTGTAAATACTTGAGTTAGCAAATTTTACTGAAAGGAAACATTCCTTTGTTTTTAAAAAGAAACAAAAATGCATTTAAATAATTTTGAAAATATTCTTGCCACACCCAGGAATCGAACCGACTAAAATTCGAAAAAATTGCATCCTGTACTTTTATGGCACTAATCGATAGGGTCAATCATAAGGGTCAAATCCCTGCAAACATGGTAAATTAAAATAAAATAAAAACACGCAATTTTATTGTAAACTTATTTTATTCGGACGAAACAAACGACTAGGTTCTAGCTTAGGTGGCTTATTTCACCCCCGTTGATTTACGTCTTTGGTTAGATACAGCTCCGAGTGTCGTAGCATGATGTTATATACCATATATTACTATGGAATAATGTAGCTACCTATTGGTAAAAATGGTTAAAATTGGTCCAGTAGTTTCAAAGCTTATTGGGTAAAAACAAACAAAGATATAAACAAACGAAAAATCTTTCTTCTTTAGACATTATCTATAAAATAAGCAGGGATCTGTAAAATAATTCACACAAGTGAATCGAGTACGAATAAATATGACTAAGAATTTGAAATGTACATTTTTGCTACTCACTCAAACAGTGTGAACACGCATTCATATTTCTACTTAATGACAAATTATTCATAATAAAACATTAATATTCTAAACGACCATCATAATTTGTCATCAACTAGAGGCCACAGATGCAAACGTTAAAAAGATATAAAAAGTTAATCTTAGTAACATTGAAAACTGCACCTTTGAATCTTGTGACATTAAATATAATTAATTTGATTATTTGTTGTTATCACATAATGCGGTCAAAGAACTTCCGAGGATTTGATGTGCCCGCTTAGAATTCCAATCCAAATCCAAAAATTACAGTGGTAAAAGGTAGATATATTTGCATAAAATGTTTTATTCAAAAATACCTACTTGAAAATCTGTGCATATACAGGTTGAAAAAAACACATCACAATAACAGTTGCCTAAGTATGGGACTGCCCATCAATCATTGAGCAAAAATTATTGCTTGGAAACGACTTGTATTGTTGCTGTAAAAAACTAGTGTTAATGGGTGCACGTAGTATACCTACAGTGTCTGTTTACGAGTACATGCAACAGTACAGGGGTCGTCAGGAGTTTAAATTTTGGTAATGACAAAAAAAAAACATGTTTTTGAAAAATACATGAAAAAGAGGTGAGAGCGTTGACTTTCAATATCGCCGTAACTAGCAACTGAATGGTTCACAAGACAGGATAAGAAGAAAAAAAACAAACGTAATAATAGGAAGAACAAGTAACTTTCCTCTTCATGTATAAAGATAAATACAGATAACAATCTTATCAAAAGCTTATGTCACATGAATTAACATGAACTCAATTTTGTATTAAGACGAATCTCCCTTGGTGGTCTCCGTCGTTCCAATTAGCACCCAACGCCTCATACATTCTCCAATCATGCAGCAATAAAACGAGTCTCAACATTTTTACGATCCGTCCGAATCCACCTTCCTATGATTTCCACATCCTACATTGTTACAGATACGTAATAAACTTTATTAATTATCAAACCGTATTTTATAGACCCATAAACTGGGATTTAAGGCAATTCAAACATCTGAATTAATTCCTTATTATCGTACAAATGTTACATCTTATTAAGAAACGAGTTATTGGCTTAAGTAATAGCTTTGGCCATATTATTATAATTTAAATATGTTTTTAAAAGGTTGAAGATGATAGGTTACGATTTAATGTACTGTTTATAGAGACATTTATATTTGAGAGGATTATAAAGAAAACGTAGCTTCGGTTGACTTTTGTATCGTATTTCGAAATGTGAACGTTCCTAACTTGACATTTATTTGAGAGCGCGGGTTGTAAAAACTGACTGCATATTTATGGGTCTAAAGATTCTTTGAATTTATTGGCACCAAAAACTTAACTTAGAGTTAGGTTAAATTAAGTATAAGCAGCCTATTAGTTCAACTGGGCATACGCCTCTTATTATGTGGAAAAGGCGCTTGGCCAAGGCGGATTGTCAATTTCAGACTTATCCCGGTTTCCGCACGAATTTTTCCTTCACAGATGTCAACTTTGTCTCTAGAATGGCAACGCATTTGCGAGGCTTCTGGTATTGCAGATATCTATACGCAGAGTTATCCACTTAACATCGAGTGAGCCGTCGGCTTGTTTACCATTCAACGAAATAAAAAAGAATCTAACTTAGACTTAAAAGTTAACCCTCACTGATGCAAGCGGGCCTTAGTAAGCTAGTGTGAGTAGTTTAGTTCCAATCTGTCACAAATAGCTGAGTTTTCGTAGATAAGCACTTTTAGTCGACGTTCTTTTCCTCCCTGTTTCCAAAGCGGAGTGCTATGAAGTACCAACAGCCGACACCCCAGCCATTTTTCAAGACTGTGAATAATGCACACTGACCATGAAAATGATGACTTGAGAGTAATAATTTGCACTCTTTGAACGTTAAAGTCAGTTGCTTTTAAAATATATGAGCTTTATTCTGCATTCGTTTTAAAATTCGGGAAAATACGAGTAGATATAAAATTTAAATTAATAAATAAAATTTAAGTAAAATAACAGCTTTTACAAAATAAATAAGAATGTTTGATGAAAATGACAAAATTTCAAATGTTTGTTAGTCTCTCTGTATGTCTGGTCGTTCCGACTGATCTTCGCATTGACTGATCCGATTTTGACGGGACTTTCAATGGCAGATATTTAATGGTACAAGAAGTAACTATTTCTTTTTAAACCATTACGGTTTGGCACAAAAATAAAATAATCTTACGGCATTATTATGCACATACGAGACAACTTAGATAAGCACAGGACAGAAAATAGCTAACAGTTGCAAGTAGGCCACCACTCAACATAATGCTGTAGGTATGATGGGGGACAACAAAACAGCGCTGGTAGTGGTCAGTTTTATTTTAGAAAATTTCTTTTTTTTTTTTTTTTGCCAATGGCCCACTTCTGCCCTCTTTAAGTCCTTCCAAATATTCTTTTCATACGCCACTTCGAAAATCACCACATAAAAATAAATTCTTCTTATTTTATTATTCTTTTGTGATGAGAATCATCCGCATCTCCTTAAATTTGACAAGGGTGCAAAACTTTGTATCAAACCGAAACCAAAACTTAATAGGATATTGTATAGGACCTAATAGATGGAACAGATTAATTATTACAGAAGCACTAAGAGATTGTACACAAGATAACCCGGCGGTACTAAGGTTTAATTACTTCTTTTACTATCCACAAATCGACCACTGAATCTAATTAAATTCCCGGGCTCAACGATCTGGCTCAAACGAATAACCGACCCACGAAAAATCATTAAGCGAAATTGTAATTACTAGTAATATAATTACTAGTAATTACAACAATATATATATATATATTACGTAGTATTTATTACTAGTATTGTAATTATTAGTTATTATTAGTATAAGTGTTACTGGGTCTTTCTATGAAATTCTCAGTAGCAGCTCGGAGTTTGGATTTGTGCCCGGTTAATGGCAATAGGCTCGCCCCCTATTACATGGGACCTAAAAATATACCGGCGAACTGAGGGTGTACATTGGTACACCTCTGCCTAACCCTTCGGGGAATACAGGCGTGATGGATGGTGGATGGTGGTGTAATTACGTATTAAACGCGACGAACAGTACGTAATCCTTACACGCTCGAAACAGGGTTGTCGAAACGGGGGAGTGAATTGCGTCCCAACAAACCCATTCTAATCAAACGGGCCTGGGAACATTTTAAACAATTCCCGAAATCTGTATGGTAACCAATTTAGTGAATAGATAAACGCATTGTAAAGTCCCGTTGTGGTACGGACCCCCGATAGTGTTGTACGCAAGAATGGTTACTGATATAGGGATGATAGTGTTGTTTGGGCGTGTGTAATCGCTATGGTTACCGATACTGGTGACGAAATGTATTGTTTATAGTTTGAACCCCTAATTTTGAAACTTTATTTATATTGGTCCTGGGATTAAACGAAACTTTGAACATGAACGGATGCCCGCAGCGTTTTTGATCTCTGGCGAGTCTGCCTTTGTGTAGATTTCAATATATACATAGACATACATACATAAACTCACGCCTTTTTCCCATGGAGGTAGGCAGAAACCACAGAACGTCACCTGCTACGATCCTTACATACTACTTTCGCCTCGTTCACGTTCATACATCTGGTCATACAAGCACGCCGGTTACGAGTACTGCACACCCGACCTTTATGAAGAACCTCACCAATAAGGTCAGGGTAGGTCTTTAGGTAGATTTCAATATTGAATATTATTCGAATTCTTTTTCCAATTTCACCTTTGATATGCTCATACACAGTTAATTCTTAAGTACATGTGCTACTTAGGTACTATGTATATTAAAGCTGAAGAGTGTTTGTTTTTATGTTTGAACGAGCTAATCACAAGAACTTTAAAAAACTCTCTTGCATAATATAGCCCGGTTATTTTTAACCTTACTGGTTATAAGCTAAATAACATTATGATACGAACCTCGGAACCGAAGCAGTAATCAACTTAATGGAACTTAATGGGTATTTATTGTTAGTATTTGATATTTTTGCAAAATAATAAACTTCTTGGAATCAAAATGATTGACCCATTTGGGGTTAAAACACAAGGGCCATGTGGTTCGAGCGTTCATCTAGTTTTTCGGGACATAACCAAGCGACTGGTCGACTCTAAACGTGACCAGAGGACTAGCCTTTTCTTGGGCCAAAGAATCAGCATTGCCATACAACGAGGCAATGCTGCAAGCCTTTGCATCACTATACGGACGAGTTTCTTGAGGTCCTATGAGCTTCCTTTCTTAATAAATTGTACCTACATAACTAAAGATAGTTGCTTAAAGTCTCGCACTATAATATACCATCACGCCTGTATTCCCCGAAGGGTTAGGCAGAGGTGTACCAACTCGCACACCTCGCACTCGCTTGTAGAGGTGTCGCACTATTTGAAGTCATTAAAACAAACATCACTTGTCGCAAGCGAGACACGCAAGAGAAGTATCTGATCATCTAATCCACTGCTTGTCGTAACTTATAGGGCATAACGACCACCGAATAGCACTTGTTTACATCGACGCGGATGATTGGGATAAAGATTAGGAACCTGTTCGTAAATCTTATAGTAATGATCTCAAGAACTGTGTTTGTAGTAGAGATTTGTGTATTGTGAGTCCAATTTGAGTCGTAGAGTATTGTATTGTAAGACATGAATCAGAAGACGTTTATTTAATACACCTTGTATTAAATAAATCTCTAAGAGTGATTTTCACCAAACACATTATTTTAGTGCCAAAGTGGTGTTTAGTGCATTTTTTTTTATTAATATCTGGAAATATTAATTTTACGGCGCTATGACTTAACGTCATAATATCTTGCATACTTTCATAATAGATATAATAATATGTATAATTACACAATAAAGAAACAAAATAAAGGAATCTTATTTTATGTATTTTATTATCCATAAAATAAAATTGGCGCGTGGTTTTCAACAGACAAAAATTCAAAATTTATTCGGTAGTTTAAAAACTTCAACTAGGTATAAAAGTTTGGTGAAATTCGCCCTTATTATATATACAAATACATAAATACGGTTTCACTAAATCTTATGTACAATAATGTTGGCACACTTATTTTTTTTTTCTTTTATTTTATCTACTGTCCGAGACAGTTGATTGTGCTAATAAACCTGACAGCAAAACTCTGTCTTCTTTTGCGTAATTTAGCTTTGTGTTTACGTAGAGCCGGAATTACAGTGAAAATGGATTTGCCGTTTGTTGAGACAATTGTTGTTTAACCAAGCCAATCAAAACAGTGTTCTATTTTAAAAATGAAAGTTTTTATTTGTTGAATATACTTTCCTATTTTTATAATACAGCTTCTGCCCGTGAATTCTATCGCATGGTTTTTTTGCACCCGCGTTATGTTACATCTTTGGATACTACTCCGCTCCCGTGTGTTATAGCGTGACGTTATATAGCCTATACTATTCCTCAAGAATTTAGCTATAATGTACAAAAATATTTTCTTAAATCCGACTGGTAGTTCTCGAGATTAACGCGCTTGAACATACACAAAAATAACTTTTCAGCTTTGTTATGTTGAGATGTACGAATATTATAGCTTCAGCAAATTATAATGCAATAAATATGCGTAACATTGTTTTAAACTACCTAGTTTAAAACAATGTTAAAATTGTTTATTATAAAGTGTGTTTTTCTCTTTGTAAATAGTATGAACTAAATATTGCTGTTTAATATCTTTGTGTCGATATCGTCTGCGTTAATTAAAAATGCTTCCACAAATCCAAATCTACGGTTCAGACCAAAAATATAATATTCAAGTTATTAGACGGTACAAGTTATGTGAAATCATAAAAGAAGAGTGTTTTATGTTCAATACTCATAAATCAACGTAAAGTTTTATTAAATTGGGCTTTCACGATTGCTTTCATGGTTGCTACCGTCGAATAAACCCGTCGGTAGAATGTTCTCACACATGTTTCCGTTACCAAACTTTGACGTTTGATTTTCATTAACAAAGTTGGTCGAAACGAATTAACTCCGACGGCAAATAAATGTTTCGAGCCAATAATATTACCATTCTGTGGATTTGATTGAATCCGCAAATAGCTTCCCATGGTTACGTGTGAGTATGGTCGGGTTGAAAGTTTAATCGATTTAAATTTTATCGATAGTTACAATGGGGTCCCGATTTTAATATAACTTTTTTAATTTCATGCAACTTTAAAGTATTTGGTGACTTAGTGACATTTTGCTGCAGAAAAAAAAACTTTAAATTAAATGATGCAATAGCGATGGTTCTTGGCTTCGTGCCTATAAACACAGCACATAATTTAATGGTAGAGAGCTGTATTTTAAAAAGTGTATAGACTACCATGAAAAATTGAGTTTTTCAACTAGGTACTATACGTATTTATTTACAAGTCATCATGTTGAAGCAATCAAGATGAAACACAATTCCGAAAATGTATAACGCGTGTGCATTATTTGAAGAAATATACGCGTTAAAATAATCGATTTCTGCGCTAATGTATGTTTCTAGAAAGCAATAACACACAAATTGATTATTTAAAGTACGCATTGTTTAAAACGGAGCTCATAAATAACGCTTTTATTGGTTTAAATATTGTTTCATGATAATGTTAGGATTATTTTTAACTGCTTCTTTAGCCTAGTGGTCCTAAGGCGGATTGCTACGCTAGAGGTCCTGGGTTCAATTCCTGGTCGAGCAAAAAGTGTTATTGCGTTTTTCAATGAAATTCTGATTGGAGAGATTCGGATCTGTGCCCGGTTAATGGCAATAGGCTCGCCCCCTATTACATGGGACCTAAATATACCAGCGAACTGTGGGTGTACATTGGTACACCTCTGGCTACCTCTTCTGGGAATACTGGCGTGATGGTCTATTTTTATTTTTAATCAGCTGTTTATCGATATCGATAGTGCAGCACGCACGTGCCTATAAAAGGAAATGACATAGTGCGTGATATGCGGAAACGTATTTAATGAAACGCGAGGGGTGCCCGTAGTGCGTGGGGCCTCACGCACACACATACACGCAGAGCATTAATACAATCACGACACATCTATTGTTGTGTGGGTAACTGCAAAACTGAGGTTTAATGAAATGGTCCAATTGAGATATTTAGAGGAAGTAAGACATTACAGTCTTGGCGTGGAGATAATAGAGCGTAAGCACTTGTTATGCATGCATTACTTGCCCGAGTTTTCATTTATAGTAAATTGTAGATTTGATTGTTTGTTCGTAGATAAAGAAACAAGAGAGAGATGTATAGTACAGTCTTAGTCGGATTTACAGAAGGAAATAAATCATTTAGTAACATTTCCTTCATAAAGAAGTTGATGATACCAATTAATATCTGGTAACATTGCATGTAAGTAATACTAGAAATGATTGAGTAGCTCGCAACTAGCTCAATTTAGTCAGAAGGTACGTTTCACTCACCAAACTTTCTCAATTTATAATTACCATCAGTTTATGAAGGAAGTTGTTACGAAACTCGATTACAACATATACGAAGTTGTTACAGTCGATTTTAAATAAATAATCGTTTAACTAAAGTTCTTAGAGTAAAAATGTACTGAACAAATCTCCCTCAGGGCCTATTCTCAGCATATGGCGAAAACGATTGTGAGAATTCAATTCGACAATTGACACGACTTATTATCGAATATAGTTACATTCAACGCTAAATAGCTTCGGGCCAAACCTATAATTTTGAGCTCGGACCCCGGGAGACGTTTCTGCTATTCGAAATATTCGATACAATCGATTTACATGCTGTGATATTCCCCCTACTATCGAACTGTGGTAATTTTAGACTAGTAATTTGCTTCGTGAGGTTGTTCAGCCAATTTACTGTTACATTATTAAGTGCGATTAGAGCAGCGGGGTTTGTGATCGTTGGTTAATTATGTACTGTTGCTGCTTAGGTGCTTTGTTTGGCGTTATAATTATAGGAGCTGCTACATTTTGTGTGTGAATGTGAAATAACAGCTGCTACCAAATCTAATTTTGATATTTGGTTTGGTAGCTTTCAATTTAGGCCCGCAAAGTTTCAAACTGTCATCAACCGCTTCTAAATTGGACAACGAAATGGACGATATTTCTATTGAGTTTGTGTTAATGTGGAGTTAGTCTGGTGTGAAGTGTCCATTTGCAAAATTAATTATTTAACAGATACATTGTTATATAAGAATATTCCACAATGTAAAACATGTTTACTTGCAATATGAGGGAAAAATAAAAGAACATAACATCGGACGACTCTGCGATTGTTCTCATAAAATAAACACGACCGTGAGAATAACAAACAGTGGTAATGAATTACTTACAACCCCATCATTTCAATGCAATATAATGACCCGTTATGGCCGTTAATAAAAAATAATTCATAAAAAATAACGTCCCATAAACGGTGGACTGCAGCAAAATATTATACTGTAATAAATAATAATGGTATGGTACACCCCGAATTTTAGTCATCGTTGCGCACACGACACACGCTTAACTAAGTTTGGGACAACCCTACGTTTAAACTTGACATTCAATTCATTGTGAGGCATGAATGTTCGCGTTGCAGTACTGCTTTTATTATTTATTATGACCCCGCATGTGTCTCTGTTCGGTTAAAAATACAATGACATAGTCGAGATTATTTCATCTTTCCACGTTTAATTGTACACAATGGGTAAACAACAAAAGCCGTATCCTACATTTGTAACAGTTGCACTTGAATTCATTATAATAAAACGACATGTAGGAGAGAATGGGTCGCATTTGTTGCGGCTTCGATATTCTATAAAACGAGTTCAGTGAAATTTGAATGATAAAAGTTTGATAACTTCAACTCGCCGCGTTCGAGCATGTGAATAAATGAAGATATATTAATCTAGTTTGGGGTTAAATTGTTATTAAAACTATGATTAATGGTTCCTGCTAATGGAGCACAGATTAAGGAGCGGGCTACACGCAACAACGTTCAAAATTAACGTCGGTTAGCCCGTGACATACGTGTAAATTTATCTTCATCATTACCACGTTAGTTTCGATACAACAGTTAGCTTCGGCCAGTTTTAAATATACGTTGCTATGATTAGTTAATAAAGAAATAATCTCTTTTAAAAAACTCCATTTGAAATAACTCGTGGTAAAAACAAAACAGTGATACGAGGAATTTTCGAGAGTACATGGTAGCAGACAAATTCCTGATGATTAAGGGATAGGGAATGACGATTATTTCTTAAAACAACAAAAGTAACGATAAACTTCCAACAAAGACAAACGTTAAGATGTTGTTACACGGAAATGTGTATGGATAGCAAACAATGGCGGAGAAGGTCGTATGTTTTATTAACTTATTACCAAACACAATTTTATTTCACGTACAGGTTTTATCGACTGTTGGTATACAAACAGAATTACCCGCTTTCATTGCCCGGGGATGCACGATTCCCTTCGATTTTCTATGATAAACAAACTTACATCCGAGTAAGGTAAACATGATCGTAAATTTTACTACAGCTTTCGCGGTAACGGAAATTCTACATCAAATTAAATTTTACTCAGCATTCGCCACAATATGTTCTCTGTTGTACATCTTATTTTACATTTAAGAAAACACTACACACGTTCGAATATTTTTTTATTCGGATCACTATTTTTTTATAATAAAACTGTCTTTAGCACTCAGAGATAACATAGCTTACTATTACATAAAGAATTTTCTGAATCGGACCAGTAGTTCCGAAGAATAGTGCTTTTAAATAAAAAACAACTTTTCAGCTTCATAATATGCGTATAGATTAATGTAAAACTTATTTAAGTATAATAATATGTATCCATTTGTCCAAACTCGACTCACAAAATAAGTGACCCGTAAGCGAAATCTACCGCAGCGCGCGACTGAATGAGTTTTACTGGCATCCAGTATGTTAATATCGGCGTATTCTACGATTGAATTGTTCGAAAAAAGCGTTCGAAGCAAGCGTGACGAATGAATTTCGATAATAAAATTAGCATAATCAATACAAGGGATTCATCGATGCACCCCGGTAATGCACGCGGTCGGCGGGACCGTAACGATCAGTATCGAAGTTTATTGGCAGTGCTCCATACAAGTTTTCATGTACTTAATGCATACGGAATTGAAATTAAGCATTATTTCATGCAAACGGTCGCGTATAACGACAATTACTGTGATACAATCTATGTAGTAGCGTGAGTTGGTTTCTGAGTTGATTATTGAAATCGACTCGTTTGTTTGCTTGGGTGTAATTACTTTTTTATTTTTTTCTTTCGTTGCAGTTGTCGCTTTTATTGGGTTTGTTTGTACGATTCTGAATGTTATTGGTTTTTAACCGACTCCAAAAAGGAGGAGGTTTTCTTTTCTTTTTTTTTATGTTTGCTACCTCTTCATAACTTCGTCATCTAACAAGCGATTTATTTTATTTGAAAGGATTTACTTTCAGATTGGTCCCATAGAAGTTTCGCTTTCAAAATCGATATAGTTCTTAAATCAAAATACAAAAAAAAAATGTTAACAAAATTGCGTATTTTGCTTTCTTATGACCTTTCAGTGGTGTTTATCTTGTTAATTTACTTAGTCTGACTGTTTCTTCATAGACCTGGATAATTAGAAGTAGATACTACAAAGTGAAAATTTTTATTTATCATGCTATAATTATCCTTATTTACAAGATCCTCAATACACTTTAACATTACCAAGCCAAATCATATTTCTACTTGACCATCATCATCTACATTCAATTTCACATTTTCAACATCGTCATTCCCTTTACAAGCTCTAAATTCAAAGTTATCTCCATCTATATCATCACCAATTACATCTAGTCATCTATCCACAACAGTATTAGCTTCAGCTGTCGCCGGCATATTGTGATTCAATTACGCTGCACTGAGCACACTGGGAACTAGATGACGTCCTGGCGGAAATTCATAGTGTTACCAACGTAGGTACATCATTATATTGTATAGTTAACATTATTCAATAGGAGTCTCTGGTATTTAGGGTTTTGGTGTACAGTAATAGTATGAAGAGAAAGATTTCTTGTTTGCTTGTTTGTAACCGATAGGCTCCGAAACTACTGGACCGATTTTAACAATTATTTCACCAATAAAAAGCTACATTATTTATGAGTAACATAGGTTATATAACATCACGCTACGACGGACGAGAGCGGTGCAGGAACCTAATTACGTAACTTAATGCGGGTTCAATAAGCCACGAGGAAGAAGTCGCGGATAGTTCGCTGGTAAAGTATAAGAGTATAGAATTGAGTGTTAAAATAAATAAAAATAAATAAATATCTTGGAACAACTCACACACGGCTATCTGATCCCAAGCTAAGCTGAGCTTGTGTTATGGTAACCAGACAACTGATATACATACTTAAAAACACAAAACACAAAAAACACACAAAAGTACAGTTACAAGTTCAAGTTAGTTAAAGTAAAGTTTACATAAAAGTAAAGGTATGTTTTGTTATTGTGTATATTGTGTATTTGACTGCCCCGATGATCTCGTGATCGCAGACTGTTAAGCTTAGAGTTAAAATAAGGATCGCACCAGGGTTGCGGAGTTTGTTACAGTGAGCATGGCCTGGGCATTAGGAGGACACGAATGGTCAAGGACACGAATTAAGAGAACACGAGTCAGTAAGAGTCTGACGCTCCCTTCCGCTCCATCCAGAGCGGAAGAAGTCATATGATGATTTACCATCCTTAAAAATCATTACTGTATTAGACAGATATTATGTAGATACAGAAAATACATGTAGAGAAAATGAACAGTATCATATTCCAAATTAAACAAGCAGAGATAATTGTAGATAATATCTAGTATGATCAAACTGCTGTAGGTATTAGCATGTTCTGTAACATGACGAGCCCGCATCGATGGACTGGAATTAAACTGGCTCGGATCTCTGAATATTGTCATCGTCAGCATAGGATATTACACTACGGTAGTTTTAGTTGCCTGTATTGAACACTTAGAGATTAGTCCTCGAATGATTAGGAATCATATTAGCTTTACTTGTTATTCTGAACATTACAATTATGCAATAAAGATGTAAAATTGAAGTGCCTGTTTATAGTGTCACTGATTTTTCGTTTTAAGTAAGTACATCGTCTTCACACTCACTCATATTATTATATTAATGTTACTGTACAAATTGTTAAACAATTGTATAAACAAGCAGTGAAAAGTTTAGAGTACGAGTACTTGCCCATTCTTATAAGGAACCATCTTTTTAAAGGGGCAACTACATTCAGTTATTTTTATTGTGAATGATGTTCTAAAGTGCCTTTTAATAGTTTAGTTGAAACAAATGATAGAAAAAAAAAAGATTATTTTCGACGTTCAAAAAATCTGCTCTAAATTGTGTTCTTCCGAAGGAAATATTTACGTGTCCAGTGTTTCATTAAATGGGAGGCTCTATTTCCGTTTAATTGTTGGTAATTAATGTTGAAATAGACTACAATTACGACGACGAAGTCAATTAAGTGTTAAACAAAAGCTTTTACTACCATTCACGTGGTTCGTTTTATACTCACGAATTATTTCTTTAATAAGGTCAAGGGCTCAAATCAATTTCCTTGAATAGATTGCAATTTCCTTCATCAAGAAAATGGATTCTTTTTTCTAAGAATTCGAACAGTACCTTAGATTTATAGATAATTTTATTCATTTTATTTTTAAGATTCTCAGAAGGAAAATTGTTTTTTTTTGCCTTTGTATGGCGCACAAGCCCACGACCCACCTGATGTTAAGAAGTCACCGCTACCTTTAGACATCTGCAATACCTGAGGCCTTGCAAATGCATTGCATTTCCAGAAACAAAATTGAAATATCTTACGTGCCTGTAATTAACCACCCACACCCTTTAAACCAGAACACGGCAACGCTGCTTTGCGCGCAAAAATAGGTATGGTGATAGTACTTTCCCGGACGAGCTCCTTCACAAAGAGCTCTACTATTACTCTACGTACCGTCTATTTTATTGGTAAACCAGTAAACTACGCGAACTAAATATATCCCAAAATTGTTGGATGTTCAAAAGCCGAAGTTTATAAAACTATCACTGACAAAAATGAAACACTGTCGAGTGACACACAAAGGACTTTTGATCAAAATACAGGCTTTTGTCCCCACAGATTATGGCTATGAAGAAACAACGTTGATAATGCTGCTGTGGCTTTGTATGAACGTAATCCGGGATTGTGTGCTTAAACACCTACATATACGCGAATCAAATATGTATGGACATACCACTGGTGGGAATCGATAGCTGGAACAATGCTGAATGGGCGGCCTATTATGAATTATTTATTTATAGTATTAATTGATGACCCGGATTACGCTGGTTTGATCTGTCTGTTTTCTATGTTACTAATGGAAATATCATAAAGCTGTTGTATTTTGATGAATATATTTTGACATCTATCAACATTCTTAATGGGGTAGCCCCTTTCAAGAAGGTCCGCGAAATTCTGAAGTTTTTTTACTAGTGTTATTTTATGTAGCTTGTTGATTAAATCCACATAAGTACGGCAATAATTATGATAATACTCGTATATTTGTAGTATGTCATCTTTGTTGGAAACATCGATATAATTATATTTTATAGGGAGGTATTATTAAGTCTTTTTCAGGAAATATACCGACTTCCACCAAATATAATTTTGAGAGCTATTTTTAAGCTTATTTTGTAAAAGATCGCACTAAAGGGATCATTTTGAAGCAAAAGATGATACAAGTTGTTCCAAAAAATCCAATGAAGAAAGTTTAGGAATATTGTAAATTGTAAATATCTTGAAAGGTCAAATACCATACATTTCTCACCTCAATTCCAAATCAATGTTCTTGAGCGGCATTATCAGATTGTGCATAAATATTGTGACAGATTTTGTAACCTACAAACCTAGAAACACGGCAATAACCCCATTCTCACTGGTTATTCTGAATTGCATACTTCATTTAAATACTCTAACTATTGAAAAGAAGCAGGTTACGTGGCTTCATCGACGTGACAATATGATTACAGGTGAATATATATCATACTAGCTCACTCACTCACGGGAACCGTACATTTTCCGGTATAAGAGGTATCCTATGTATTTTTCCACATCACAATCTATCACAGTGCCAAATTTCATCCAGATCCGTTTAGCAGTTTAAGCGTGAAAGAGTAACTAACATACATCCATCCTCACAAACTTTCGCATTTATAATATTATCAGGAAATAGGATTCGCATATACCTATAGCAAATAATAGTAAAAAACATGAGAAACAGTCTGTATGATTTAGTTAATCTATCAGCTATTATTTTTAGTTTATATTTAGTTTCACAGTGTCATAGTGTCACAGCGATAGTAGAAAATAAAGTAGGTGTATCAAAGTACGTACGTGCGATAACAAATCTAAGTTAACTGACCAAATGAATTTATTGTGCCATAACTGGCTATATTGGTGAGTTATGTCTTGCCTCGTCTCATAGCGCAATGTGTCCATTGTTGCACGGTACGAGACAATAATTGGTCTATATTTTTCTCGGTGCTCTTTATCTACACTTATATTACAAAGAGAAAATATTTTTTATTTGTTTATCCGTACTAATATTATAAATGCGAAAGTAACTCTGTCTGTCTGTCCGTCTGTCTGTCTGTCTGTCTGTCTCTTCTTCACGCCTAAACCACTGTACTGATTTCAATGAAATTTGGTACAGATATAGTCTGGGACCCGAGAAAGGACATAGGATAGTTTTCATCCCGGAAATCCCCCGGGAACGGGAACTATTAATCCACGCGGATGAAGTCGCGGGCAAAAGCTAGTACTGAATAAGCTCCAAAACTACCTACTGAACCAATTGTATCGAATTTTTCACCAATGGATAGCTTAATTATCAAGAAGTAACTTAGGTTATATAACATTAAGCTACTATTCACGGGAACGGAGCAATAACCGGAGATGTAACTTAAGGCGGGTGATATAAGCCACGCAGCCAAAGTCGCGGGTGGTTTGCATGTAAAATATATTTTTATATATGTTCCTTTTTTATTTAGAAACGTTACCCCACACTAGCACTTTATCCTCTATCGTTTTGTTCGGGTGAGTTAAAAAAAAATACGTATAAAATTACATACACCCGGTATAACTGTGCAAATATTTGTTTTGTTCGGGAATTGATACCGCGATACGCAGCACAGCAGCCAATCACTTAGTCACTGCGCCAACCGTGCCGTCACTTTCTGCCTTTGTCTCGTCTAATTATGAAACCAATTAATTACAATAGACACTTAATCGTCTACTGTTACATAGTACTTCTTGTATCCATATTAAAACACTTACAACCATATTTTTATCTATTACTCCTTCAAAAAATATGAAGCCTATATAGATAAAATTTACTAAACCTTATCTAAGAAAAAAACAAAGATTTCTAATAGAAACAGCGCGTCTCGCATCGTAATAGAATGAAAACAAACGCAGTAGGAACAGCTATGCGATTCACTAACAAACTCAACATAGATGTTAACAACGACGAGCTCACTGATGTCTCATCGTAAATATCGCTTTTAAAAACAACGTTGATAAAAACCGTATTCGCTAAGCTACATAGGCTCGTCGACGATCTGCCGAACAACGATGATGAGTACGATGTTAACAGTGTTGCTGTGTTTAATCTAGAGTATAATCGAGAAAATCTAGACTGACCTATATTTAAGTTATTTCGTCATTTTAAATTAATTCAAATGCACAGTACGCAATTATAAAACACGTAATATTTATTATGCAACGTATATTTAATTAATTATATCATTTTCGACTCGGAAAATAATTACTCAAATTTTTGTCATTGGTCATATTTTAGGTTTTGTACCTATTTCAAAATCAAAACAAACAACTTGATCTTACATTGATTGGATTTTTTTTAACAAAATACGAAATTCCAAAGCTCCAAGTGGATTCAAGTGGCTAAGTGGACTTAAAAAAACTCTGCACCCCTACCCAATGGCGTTCTACTTGTTCAGTTTAGTTTGGTTCCAAAACTATCGAAAGTAAGTACACAGTAACATTTAAATATACAGCACAGTTTCTAGAACTACTATTCATGCAACCAAAATATTTATCTTTTAGTGTCTCGCAACGCAGCTCCTTCAGAAAACCAGATGGAAAAACTCATAAGCTTTTTGGAAAGCAAACCATGGTTGGCCATGGGTCATTCTCGTACTGCGAATGCCCGCATTCGCAGTCGTCAGGCATGGTCCGAAATAACAACAACCCTGAACAGTGATGGTAGTGGGTGTACGAAAACATCGGAACAGTGGTGTAAGGTTGGTATATGTAGTTTGTTATATTGTTGCATTGTAGGCTACCTACGCCTTCTTTGGTATAGTACTTATCCTTTTACATTGACAGCCCCCTGTGCATGTTCTTTATAACTAAATTATTATTAACTACAGACATGTACTGTAACTTTAGGATAGGCTTCAAATTGCATTTACAAAAACATTTAAAATTGCAAACGGGTTTAACTTTCCATTGCATTTTAAACAGGTGTTCTATTTATTTAATACATCAAATCATATAATTCTTACTTGTGTTGCAGTACTGGAAGGACAAAAAAGGAGCAGTTAAGAGGAAGTGCAGCTTAATTGCAGCCGCAAGGCGGCGCACTGGTGGTGGCATAGAGGATGTGCCACAACTCAGTGAAGTTGAGTTAAAAATTCAAATGATTATGGGAGGAGAAAGTTTTGGTTCTGGAGATCAGAACTTAGAAATAAATCCTTTTGAGGTTTGTAATTATCAAGGCTATAAACTTTTACAAATAATAATAATAATAGTCAATATTTATTTGATTGCAATGAATAAGTAATATAATACATTTACATTTTTAGGAAGAGCCATTGAATAGAGCAGCAGAAAGTGAAGACTCTCCCAGCATTTTACTTGTAAGTTTTTATGCCAATTTAATGAGTTAGCTTATTATAAATATAATATTGAGTAAACATTCCATTTTCAGAATATTGTCCCACCAAATGAGCTTCAGGCTGACCAAAGTGAGGGTCTTATATCTGAGCTACGCCATGAAATGCAATGGGTATAAGATTTGTTTAATATTTTATTGACTTATGCATATACCTCTCATAATAAGTTACCATCATAATATGTTATACCTGTTATGTTTGATCAATACAAGGTATATAATAAATAAAATAGGATCAAACCTATGTTCTATGTTAGGGGGTTTGGTTTCCGCACTTAGTCCTACAATGGACCATTGTGCGTGTTAGATCAAACCTATATTGCTAAATACTGGACATGGTATTGCTGTGGGCTGTGAGTGTAATTTTAAATGATATCTCAAATAATCAAAAGATCCTAACAAAACATTATATTCCAGTCTAATCTTGCTGCTTTTGATGGGGACAGTGTGCGAGACAATCTGGCACAGATACCTACAACATCAGGATTACACTTAATTGAACCAGCACCAGCTGTTCATAGTCCAGAAGCTGAAGAAAACAGGGTAAGGTTTTGGAAAAATATGATTATATTATTATATAAAACTATTCTATAGAAACAAAAAATATATTCTACAACTATCATACATTTTCAGGTTTCGTTTACTGAGCCAAGACCTGTGTCACAACCAAACAGTGCTTTGGAAAGGGGCAGTCAAAGTAAGTTGCATTCTCTAACCAAATATTATGAAATAATACTAATCATAACTATAGTATAGGATAGAGACAAATGGAAAGAGGAAAGGAAGGCCTTTGCCCTGCACTGAGACACAGTGGGCTAATAAGACAAGAATAACTTTATAGTTATTCTTGTCTTATTAGCCCACTGTGTAATAAGTGCAAAGTAAATAAGTGCAATATGTAAATTGCAGCTCCTACTCAGCGTGTGCGTAGAGAGACACGGGGTCGCCGACGCATTCACCAGATGTCTCCACGTCAATCTGCAGCGCGCCGGCGACTATTGAGAAGGTCACCTCCGTCACAACGCCGCTCTGAAATGGTTGGCATCACAGAGCGTTTCATAGCCATCGAAGAACGCCGAGCACAAACAGAACTCTTGATTGCCCAAGCTATTAGCCAACAAATAGAGGGCAATCAGGCTATGGCTCAGGCTATTGATAGGTTAGGTAACCGACAACTAGAGGGCAGCCAGGTTATGGCGCAGGCCCTAAATAGATTAGGTAGTGCAATCATAGATTTAATAAATAAATAGAAAAATAATTTATGTTTATTAATGTAAGTAGTGTTTATTTTGTATTTTTTGTTACTTACATAGTATTAAGTTTTTACTAACATTATAAGTCATAGTTACTTAAATAAAGACATTTTTATTCTATTCAATTCTAAAAGATTGTTTTATTTATTAATTAATAATATTAAAATTACTTTTCCTAGGTACATACATACTATGTTGTTAGACTATATAAATTTTATCTTAAGTTAAAAAAAACCACTTTCTATATTTTATGATGAACAAAATACATTACTACTTAACATATACTATAATTATTAATAAACATAGTATTTTACAAGTTACAACCTGAATTAGTAATATCTTAAGTCTATTGTTAGTATTTACTTCTATTATTAACTATTTTGTCCACGCCACAGTCTATTAATTAGACGACCTCTAGCAAGACGTCCACTGTCCAAATCACTGATTGTGTTCTGGCTTCCTTGTTGTAGTAACCGGATCACCCTCGCTTCTTGTCTCTGTAAATGAGCTGGAAATTCTACTGGAGGAAGTCCGGCTTGATTGCAAATGTTATGTAACACACAACAAGCTTTAATAATTTTTCCCACCATCTCTGGATCATAGTGAAGAACACGATGAACCAAAAGGCACCTGAAACGGCCTTTAAGTATGCCAATGGTTCGTTCTGCAGTATTTCTTGCAGTGGCATGCAGATTATTATAATATTCTTCCCTTGATCCAGGCTCAGGGTTGCTACACGGAACCATCATGTAAGGCCTAAGAGCAAAACCGGAGTCCCCTGAAATAAATTTAATAGGAATTTAAAATAATAAAAATAAGTGAATTTGTTATTTATATTAAAATACTTCCGAAAACATTTACAATTTATGATGGTAAAAGTAAAGAAACATTTTAAATACATACCAAGCAGATACACTGTTTCTCCTGTATTATTTAGCTGCTCCAAATGCGTTTTTATGACAGAATTATTAAATATAAAGCTGTCGTGTGTTGCACCTCCAAAGGTTACATCCACATGCATTATATTTAAGTCTGCATCATTTATCTTAAAAGGCAAAAATAAAAGATTAAAATATGGTTTGAAACAGATAGGTTCCTATTACTACCATAAGTTTAATTATAATAAAAAAACTTACAATAACTGCATTTCGAGCATGATACCCTTTTCTACAATAGTATCTTTCTTCATGTTCTTTGGGTCGAACCATTGATACTAAGGTACCATCAACGCAACCAATTGTCCCAGGCATTTTGAATTTTTCATAAAATCTAAATAATAAATAGACAATTTAAAAATATTATTTAAGTACCTATGTAATATTAAAATAAATAGCCATATGGTTTGATAAATTAAAGTATCCAGGTAAATAATAAAAAATAAAGTGTGAAACTTAAGAACTACTTACTTTTCTTTGAGAATTTGCCTTTCGTTTGTGTTTTGAGGAAACCGAATGTACTTATTAATAATAACTGGGTGGTTGATGGCATCTACTACGGTTCTTATAGCCCTTGAGGCAGATGCTTGCGAGATATAGGTTCTTGCATTCTCACATAATATTTTTTGGTAACTCCCGCTAGCCAAAAATGCAAGAGTGCATAAAACCTGGAATGAGAAAGTTTTTGATATTTTTCCACTGTGTGGTGATTTATATTAATATATTGATTTAGTAGTAATACCTTCATCTGGTTCGTAATTCCTCCTCGACGTTTCGCCTTTGCTAAGAAAGGGGAAATATCTTCTTCAAGTTGTGTAATAAGCTCTTCAGTCAACCTGAATACCTTAATATAGTTTATGTCAGTAGTTAGAAGATTCATATTACGTATCTCGTAGGCCTGACGTCTTTTTTCTAAATTATCTTGACGCTTAGCTTCTTCCAACAAAAAAAACATACAGGAAAGACGCACTGCCATCTAAAACATTAAAAAAGGCATAAACGTTTTAGGAATAAAAGTACGATAAACAAAACAATAATTAAGCATTTCAATTTTAAAATAACTTGTTTTACTTACATTTTAATCGCTTACAACCAAGGAAACATCTACAATTTACAAGGTTTACGGTTTGACAGTTAAAATCGAAGCCAAAGTTGTCGTTGTCGTTGAAGGCGAGGATGTTTTGTGTTTCTGAATACCGTTTTTCATACATTCGGAACCATATTTTAGTTCTATGTCGCGCCGTCGACATCGTTGAGGCGCTGCGATCGCGCAGTTTTAACTAAGGAATACCGAAAAGTTTTCATCAGATGTTTCAACGATGATTTCTTGGTTGTAAAGATGTTTTGCCTTAGTGAATCGCACTCCAGTTCTCCGACTCGAGACATGATTGTGATGAAGATTTATGTCACAAATGCTAAATCACACACAACGTATCATCCTAAACAACTGCTAGTGAGAACTTCAGACTATTTTCGTCAGAAATAAATTGGTCCGTGAAACGTCTCTGCAACTTTTCAGTGTAAAGTTTCCAAATACTGTCGACAGCGCCATATTTTCGTAGCTCACTAACTAGCCGAAAGAATAACATTTCTGTCAGTCAAATTGTGATTTCGTAAAAACATTTCGAGTTTTGAGTTGCTCGCGTGATTTGTTTGTTCTAAAATAAACGGAAAGTTTCGAGTTTTATTATTAGTTCATCATTTTAATTTGAATAACTGTCTGTGTTACTGTTTGGTAATAGGGAAAAGTGATAGACTGTGACTTTGAGTGTGATTATAATAACAGAATTAGTATTCATTTATTACAAAAATATAGAGCGATCGCCCCGTTATAGAAAGAATATCAAATAGCATATTTTTTCAACAGTTTTCACTCATCCATAGTACCTAATCGTAACTTTGTTTTAGTACCTATACGTATATGTTGCGCTATTGTCATGAAATTTCTGTACGGGGTAAGTTTGAACACCAAAATAGGATATAGACTACTTTTTATTCCACGACTTCGTTTGCATTCGCGATAACAAACATTTACACGGACAAAGTTGCAAAAAAAAGCTACTTTTATATAATTTTAGCAAAGCCTTCCAAACTTTACAACGAGAAGAACAATACAATCATGTAAGTACACCGTACGAAGCTACATATTTTATGCTCAGACAACTATCCTCCAGCGACTCACAATAAAAAAGCAAACAAAAGAGAAACACACATACATCACACAAAAAACAATAATAGGCCTTCGTGTCGTTTTAATACGTCGGAATCAAAGCGCCCCCAATCATTAAAGAGCACATAAATAAATAAATAGCACCAAACAGTGAGCAAATACATGGGGATGTGCCGCCAAGTCGGGACACGTGCAAAAACCGACGGCGACACAGCCCTAAGCCTTCTGGAAAGGTCACAGAAGAAAGAGACGCGTGTCGGATGTTTTTTCCGTAACTAAGTTGTTGATTCGGAATAAAATAATTTTTGGATTAATTATGGAATGCCATGTTTACGGTTTTTGTTAAACTCTCAAAAGTACGTAATGGGTTTTACGTGTTGGCTGTGTAAATTGGCTAAAGAAATATGAAAGAGTTAATATGTGTGATTCTACAAATTAACTACATTATTTTTGACCCAATTTTGCTGCCACTGATCCTCAACTTTTCTACAGATAGGCTGTAATATAAACTTATGCCGCTTGCTTGGCAGTGATACGCTCTTGGGCGCCTTCCAGTAATATTATAAATGGCATTGGCAAGCACGTAGGTACTACATTGCATCGTACGTACTGTCGCGCACAACACTTCATAGCATCGTAAATTGCGTCTCGTAAACCTCCCGCAGTCACCCGCCTATCACTAAAATTAAACATTTAATGAGAAAATGAATTACCAGCAGTTATGAAATGGACGAAACGTTACGACCTCTATACATAAGTAACATACATTTTTATTATCTCAACCGTGAACGTTACTACCGTAGCGGCATGTTTCAACGGCTATTTATTTATTAGAACTGACAGCGAATTGTTCATAAATAGCGAAATAATATTTCCGAAACAAAATTTGCAAACGAGCGTACCTCGTGAACACGTTGCGCGCACACACACACTTATAAAAGATTCCGCGCTATAGTGTGCGGGTTGGAAACTTTTGATCCCCTGACATAAATCTCCATCAGAAAATAGGGAGGGCCGTAACCGGCTTAAGCTTAACAGTGACTAGTGGCCCCGAACCTTAGTTTAAATATATTGTAATAATGATAAAATATACTAGTTAATTTGGGCCTTTATTTATTTTGCAGTAAAGAGCTTTTTGTCATAACAACCCACTATGTTCCCGAACGTGCGGGTCCCTCAAATATTGTTTCATATTTCGCTTCTTGTTTGGCCGTTATTTGGTAAATAGATTTGTATTGTTGGAGCTGGTAATCCTATTCCGTTACTTAGCTAATCAGTGTGTTATCGTTTATTTGTACAGATTTTTGTGTAGTACATCTACATGTGTTGGTCACGCTGAATGCTTTGATTTACGGATTGTTTGTAAATTAATTGGAACAGAAAATAATATTTGGTTATTACGTGGCGCCAATGAGCAGTAGTAGGTAAGGTGGCAGGTAGTTTACCCGTTTGGCCATCATGACATTTGTTTATTACAAGTTTTTTAATGTTTCTTCTACCAGTGCAGTACCTACACCCTTTACGACAGCTGTCATGCAGTGTGCCAGTTTAAACAGATGCCATACTCACAAGTGACATATGACAGTCAAATTAAAATAAATGTCATAACGTAGTTCATAGTTGACATACTGTGCATTTTTTAAAAATCCTTATTACAAAAAGCTAACTTTTTCAATGCGACACATCTAGGTAAACTATTAAATCTGTTTTTGCGACGTGAACTTATGAATCCAAGACATTGCGTCACATTTATAGTTCAAAAGAGATATAAATCAAACAATGTCAAAGTGATTTGAAGACGAATCCGTCTAAACTTTCGTTCAGTCTTTACGATCGGCTCAAAGATTGGATATTGGTCCTTGCTATTATTAGGTCTAGATTTCCTTCAGCCGAATACGTCATTCTACATTGAGTGGACACTAAAGAACCTACATAGGTTTTCTGATGTGAAAAATTGTTTCATCTTATCTTTCGAAGTATTTCTGATGATATGGAAAAAACTGATGATCCAATTTATAGCTATGCTTTCTCTTTATGGATAATTTTTTATTTGATTTCTTATTTATTTTTGTTAAAAAAATCTACTACATTTATCTCTATCAAAGCTTTGATGCACGGTGCCTAGAAACATAAAAAAAACATATTTTAGTATTTAACAAAAATAATAAAACTTCTTTTATAAAATCGGAAGGCATATTCCAATAACAATTTTGGTAATAACTGTACTCATTGACCGATCGGATTAATTTTGAATTAAAAGCCAATCTCGTAGATAAAGGACATTAAAAAGGGATTACTACGATTCCACAACATTACGAAATAAAGTTAACAGTCAGTACGAGTATTATTTTTCCAATAATTCCGCAGAAGTTATCAGTCGGAAATAATTGAGAGTCAATGAGGAATCAGGATGCATTTAAATCCGGGATATTGCACGGGATATGAACTCATAATAAATCAATTGCAACTGTAAGGGGTGGAAAATAAAATCCGATTTCCAATGCAGCATGATTCTCGATTATTAAAAATAGGTTAAAATAAAAATACAGCTTTGATGATCTCTACAATCTAAGTAGAGTAAAAGTACAATCTGAGTAGTTGTGCTTATTTAACATTTATAAGGGCCAATCGTAACACTTTATTGAAATTATTTTATTTTATTTTATATATGTATTTGTTATCTACTATATTGTTGAGTATGCCGAATTAACGCCACTTTATAAATATTGTTACTGTTATTTAATGTAAATAACATAAAATAAAAGATTAGCTTTCGAGAAGCAAAAGGTATTCTGATATAATAAAAAATGATTCAGTAATTCAACACTCATTATTACACTGGATTAACTAAACTATTGAGCTATGTGTAACAAAACAAACCAAAAAGAACAAAACAAAACCGTAACTGTTTAAAAAGATAAACATGTTAACCCTAAACATAGTAGGTATAAGCAAACAACAAACAGCATCGGCTCCCTACAAATCTGTCGTATCAACCAACATTGTCATTCCCTCGCGGTATATTATTGAACTTAATGGCATCATTTACTGTATTCCGATCCTCAATAGCGACATCGTAACGTACTCCTCGCCTGCTATTAGGATTCCCTACAAAAAATGCAATAAAAAATCCACCGATGTGAGCAAAAGTAATGATTTTTCCAATAGATAAGAAATATGCTGAAAGTATTTTTGTTATTACTAGAGACCTTTCTTACTACTGTTATAAATGAAAGTTTGGATGGCAGTTTGTGACTCAATCACGCCAGAACGGCTGAACGGATCTGGATGAAAAGAGATGGCTAAATGGAAGTATAGACCACTGCCCCACGTGCCAGGTACCATGTATAAATATGGTACCTAGCACAATGTAATGCTGAATGGCTAAATATTAGTAGGTATTTCATGTAAAAAAGTTTCAGATACTTTTTGGGAATAATAATTATAATGGTAAAATAATATTGCCTAAAAAGGAAAAAAGGTGTGTGTGACAGTACATAATTTTCTTCAACTGACACTTTCGAAAAAGAATAAAACTAAAAACGAATATGGGGTTGTATTTATAAGCGAATGTTTGTGATGAAAAAGTTTTTCTTTTTTTTTAGATACTTTATTATGTTTGTTCACGAAAATGCTAGGAAAATATTAAAAACTACATAATTCATGAATGATTTTTTAAATATTATGAGGTTCTGTAAGATTCATATACATTCCAGCATGTATCTGGCCCGGGGGCAGTCATTTAGCCATCACCTTTGGACTGTGATAGATTATAGTCTGGCACATTACATGACTCCGGGTTTATAATATGGAATATATCGACTTTGACAAGAACGAACTCGGGGGCAGAAGCTTCTAAAATATTCTTGAATAGTTCGTTTTTTCTTTATTGTTTTATTCTAAAAGAGTATGTTTTATAACAAAATCAACTATAGATTTATATCTTTGTATTGTAGAAGCTATAATTTTCTTTGTAAAACACATTGTTAAGTTTACCTTTATCTTTTTTACAAGAAACCGAGTGTTCATTTCTATAATAAAGAAACAATATCGAATTGGGTAACACAGTTCTAAGTATTCTTTTATATACCATATGTTTTCAGTGTTACTTAATAGAAGTCTAAGCACATAAGGCCTTTAGCCTAATGCGTTGCGAGGAGCCTTTCTTTGTATCTAAGAAATATACCTTTATTCTATTAGAACACTCAAGCATCTCACTTACTGTGAAAATAAATATCTTAGACATATTGTGTATCTAGTAATGTCTGATACTAGATAAGTATTTCTAAGTTTTTTTTTGAGCGCACAATAGTTTCATTGTGAGCCGTTAAGGTGACATAATTCTAGCTACATTATATCTAATATGGGATAATCTATTTATTTGTTATTCTGATATAATAACTAGTGAATGGTCTAGCATTTTTGCTCAAAACAATATTGCATACTATTTTGTTTTTTTTTTGTGTTTTTATACGAATAACCTATTTATTATTATTATTTTCTCAAAATTACATGGTCTGTGTTAAACAATAATTTTCTATCTTTTCGTTATTTAAATTAACATTGGATTCCTTCAATATAAAGCAAAAAAATCAAAGGAAAACACTTAAGTCCTAATCATTTTAAGACTTTGTGTAATTGTACGGAACTCACCCCATAAATGTAACTCCAACTAACGATATTGAATTTTATTATATTTTTTTATTATTCCCGTCCATTTGACATATATTGATGCGGTTGTAATGGTCGGGGCATTACTTGCAACTGTTAGTGGCAGGTTGGTACTAAATGGTCACCGTAAAATGCTTTCTATGTTTCAATTATCGGCAAAGTGTGATATATTGTTATTTGTTATGGATGGGCTTCGCTGGTAACGCTCTTGTCTAGGATTGCGTCCCACTATATTATTAAACTATACTTATGATCGATTTGCGCAACTGGACGTATTTTAAAATGGGCACCCGCTTAAAGGGCACCGGAGTGATTGGCACCTGAGGTATTCCACATACGGCACCGATTGAAATTGTTCGTAGGTGACATTTGAAATTATTTATTATATTAAAAAAATATTCCACAAATGGCACCTACGGAGGACGTCATAATAAAAAAAAAAACTATTAAAATCAGTAGCGAGTTTAATAACTTGATAATAAAAATATAGTATGACTAGGATTCGCCCGTGACTTCGTCCGCTCATTTCAACCACGTGAAGTTACGTCTCTGGTTATGGTTTTCTTTATAATATTAGTACAGGTTGTTTTAAAATTAAAATATAAGTAGTATGATCAGCTAAGCGCCAGCAATCTAACAGTGGCGTGCACAGAGATTTCTGATCTGAGAAAATAAAATAAAAACTTACTAGTTTCAGCTTTTGTGGTGCTTCGGTTTTTTCTATGAAAAATATCGATAGAAATACGTGGAATAGGTACCTCAGGTGCCGTTTAAGCGGGTGCCCATATGGAATACGTCGCAACTGTACCTTTTGTTGAAGTCCGAATATTTATTCTTTTCAGAATTGAAAATTCATGACAAGATAAAATTTACATTTATAACATTTACGAAAATTGTATTGTCGAGAAATAATGAATATTCCTTTGTTTGTTCTCATTAATATGCATATAATTTTAACGAAAATTTCCTGTTGGAATGTTGGTTATTCAGTCACTTTATATTGTCATAAGTAGTGAATTGTCAAGTACAAAAGCTGTTATTGATATCGATAATGAGATAAAAACACACAAAGCTATAAATTGGTGTAAATCCATGCGAATTGTTGCGCGCTTCACATTATTCATATTTAATTTTCAATTGTTCTACTCGTAATTTAAACATGCTTCGTCGAATACAGACTGGTGGGCAATTTAAATTAATATAACATGTAGGTTGGTGAGCTTTGTGTACTATACCTGAAAGGCACACACGGGCGATGTTATCACTGGGATAATATCGCAGGCGTTATAGAAATAAGAATTGTGCTACAGATAGATAGTTATCGCCTCTACGGTAATGTGTATAAGGATGGAGTTAGGTAATAGGTACCTGACATTCTTAGCGATTAGACCGATTTGTGCCAAAAAATTGTTTTCGTAGTAAGTTATTAACATGTCACAGAGTTATCATAAAAAGTATTGTCTTTGATGTAACAGATGTTTACTTTATGGGCATATACGAGAGCGAAATGACTTTGACTTGCACCGGGAAGGACTGGTTCGAGATGGCTCAAGAAAAGAATATTTGGAAGGACATCGGGGAAGTCTTTGCCCAGCAATGGGACAGTACTGGATAGAAAAAAAAAATTGCTTACCAAGTAATCTGCGTGACAGACAATTCATGACGACATTCAAATTAATTGCCAAAAGGATAAATGACAAACTAACATAAAAGCAACCTTGCAGACTTCGTCTGTCGCGGTCTTGATCGCACAAAGTCTGCCATCTGCGGTAAGCATAAAGTCGCAAATCCATTAAAACAATGTAGATAATTCAGGAAATTTCAAAAGCTGTTACTTAAAAATGACGACAAGACGTACAAATAGTCACAAATGACACCTGAAAAAATCGTAACATCAAAAAGTTAAGTTAATACCATTAATTTGATTCTATAAGCTTTCCATGATAAATGGAATGGTGTCTATAAATAATACGCGCCTAAACTCACATAAACTACTACGGCTATGACAGTCGATGGAAATAAAATGTTTTATAGCCATAACAGGAACGAGCTTGTCGTTCTAAGAATATTCCTCTTGACTTGCAGTTAAACTTTTAATGTGTCGTAATCTTTCGATGTGCCGAAAATGGCTCTGGGATTTTTGCATGTTGGCTAAGATGTTATGCAAGAATTGTGTGTGACTTTGTTGATATATTTTGAGGATGTAAAAATAGATTTGTGTAACTTTTCTGCTTCTGAAAATCTATATTTATATTATAAATGTTAGATTAATGCTATGATAGAATTTACGAGTAGTACGGGATAAGGCTGAACCCCAAGAAAGGACATAGGCTTCCGCAACTTAATCAATGTCCGCATTAAACGACATAAAAAAAGTGCTGTTCTATACATTTGCTTTTAAATAATTAGCCAAATATTTCGTCGTTGGGGATCTGGAATCAAGTGTTGAATCTATAGTAAATGATTATGTTACGATGTCCCTTCCACTCGTCATATATATAGAGTCTAAATCATGACTTATCCTCCAAATAGTCGCATGTCCCTTCTCTAAATACACAGAAAACAACCGAGCATAATTTAAAAGGATCCTATTCATGAGTATAAAAGTCTAAATTTCGTCATGTCATGACTGTCCCAAATATCGGTCATACGGGCGATAATTAAATAAAAACCCACCAAACGATTCCATTTTTCAATGGGTTCATTAAAATTTTATTACATGCAACAATTAACGTTAAATGTTGACATAGTGCTGTGCTTTTAAAATTAATAACGGGACTTAATGACCCGGTATGAAAATTGTAGCTACATAGTGTGATGCATATTCATAGTCCAATAATTATAGGACCGTTCCGGTTTTGAATTTTTAGGTTAACTGGTGGTATAATGCTTATTTTGTTCCGATTTACTATGTGCATTGATTGTTAGGTATGGTCAGCAACAATAGTCGGTTAACAATGTTACTTTTACATATCATTTAAATAGACACGAAATAACACAATTCACTGCTAATCAGAATTTTTGGCAATACCTAAGAGTTAATTTTATCTTAATTCTAAAACCATTTCGTATTGTATCCTTTGATATTGTACTCAATAATAAGGTTTAAAAAAATCTGAAATGTTAATCTACTTTTGTTGCTGACTGTACATAATAATTATTAATCCATCATCGCCCTGATAAAATGGTCCGCTATTGATATTTTTTCACATTTAGGCAGAAGTATACTAGTTGAGTTCGTTCTATTGTAACTCATAGTTTAACTCACCTTCTAGTATGAAAATGAGTGCAAAGAAGGTTGACATTTATTTATCTAGTAAATAAGACTCAATTTCAATGTAAAACTCATAAAGTGCACAAGTTCAGCTATTTTATACTTGATAAACTGAAAACAATGCATCTACTTTAGTTTACTTAAATTGGCAAATTGTTACCACTCCATTCTTATACGTCAACGAGAGTTATTGCCCAATATTCTGAACGGGTCTAAAGTTAAATAAAGTTCACAATAATATAAGTTGGCTTGCTTTCGCATACAGCCATTAAATAGCCCATTTTCCTGAGCTGATTCTCACAGCTTGGACGGCAATAAACAGCTGATGCATTTTATGTTCGCCTTTCATATTCAAAGCAGGATCAAAATATGAATGCATAGAAGGATTTACCAATAAAAGTTTGTGTACTTTATATTACCCTATATATTTTATATACCATTCTATACATACGAAAAGATGACACTTCTTAGCTTTGAGTTCCTTTGAAACTCACTTTAATATTTTACTCTGTATACTCCAAAGAATAATCCTCCCTTTTTAATCTACCCTATAAGTTCGAAACTTAGACCCCATTACGTAATAAGCTCAGCATTAAAACCTTTTCCGTAACTCCCTTTTATTTTTATATTACAAGGGCAAAGAAAAGAAATCCATCCCTATCTGGATAAAATCTCTTTGAAAGAAACTCAAACAATTCGAAACACCTCAAGACATTACCGTGGGGCCCCTAAATTTGCGTGTACAAGCAAAACGCGTAATGTCGGGGTGAGCCCGCCAAAATCGTATTTAAATTCACCGATCCCGACACAAGATAAGCGAAATCATGAGTTAGGTTGGAAGGGTTATAGAATCCTGCTGCGTGAGGCCGCATAATTCCGTTTCCAGTGGGGTGTCCACGCCTTTGGTGTTGACGGAGATATCTCGATCTTGAATGGGAAGCCTCTTTAGAGTGTTTAGCTGGGAAAATTTTCTTTAAAACGTTTGCAAATGCTGAGATTTTATCGCAAGATCTGAGAATTTGTTTGCTTGTTACGGATGTATTGGGTTTTGAATAAAGATTTTTTCCTATTGTCCGAAGTTGTATAGAGGTTGAAATATAAACGGTTACCTCACATTATTCCAGCGGTGCTTAATGATTTGTGTTATGGTTTTCCAGACTGTGGCCAAATGTTCACGTAAGGATAACAGGCTTAAAAAAGGCACGCGCTTGCACATAAAAAATAAACAAACAATTTTGTATTTTTTTCCAAAGAATTAATTCCCTTTCGAAATAAATTAAAATAAAGAATTAAAGATAATCGTAATGGTTATGACTGTCACCCCTAATTTCACATCTAATTATTTACAATTCCAAAAACGAGCATTTTAAAGCTTTATTTTACAGCTGAAACAGGGTTTTCAGATAAGGGTATCCTCGACCATACTTAGCGCCAACAATTAAGTATCCCCTGATTTAATTAAACAACCAACAATTTATTTTTACTTGTCAGATTTTATTTTCCTTTTTTATCCGGCGGCTCGACCGTAATTTAGGTACCCTAATCCCAGCGCTACAGGGTACCAGAAAGGGGTGAAAGGGAAAAAGTAAGGGTGATTAAAGATAAACAACGGCTCGATGGCAACGTGAGGCCTAGCACGGTTAGGATAATTTGCAATTGTACAATTATCTATGACGGTAAATTAAACGAGAGTTTTATGCGGTTCCGAGGCGGCGGCGACTGAGATTTATGTCGGCAAGATTACGACTTAATTATCGATTTGTTCGCTTGTTCTTCTGGTTTGTACGCGTACCTGGCTATTGCAATGTAATTTATAAGGAAATTATTTCATTTAAACCACCCCCCCCCTGCCCCCGTGGCCCGTGGCCCCGTTGGTCTCGTGGCCGCAAGCGCAACTGCCGAGCAAGGGGTCCCGGGTTCGATTCCCAGGTCGGGCAAAAAGTGTTATTGGGTTTTTTCATTAGGAATTTCTCAGTAGCAGCCCGGAGTTTGGATTTGTGCCCGGTTAATGGCAATAGGCTCGCCCCCTATTACATGGGACCTAAATATACCGGCGAACTGTGGGTGTACCTAAATTGGTGCACCTCTGCCTAACTCTTCGGGGAATACAGGCGTGATGGTGATGGTTATTTCATTTAACTTATTGGAACACAGATGCGGAAATTATTTCACGAAAAAGACTAACCTATATGTTTTTGTGAAATAATATTTATCATTTGTTTAAAAGTAAAATTGTTTTTCATAAATATATAACAAATATTTAAGCCTTTTACAATATTCTGTGAAATAAAAATCAGCTTGACCCAAAACATTTTTACCTGACCTGCCATAAACTACGTGTTCCATAAAAGATATCAAAGATAATTCAGGGCAACATAAAAAAAATCCTTTCAATATTTACAACATCGGAAGCGTTGTGAATTATGTATTCGTTTAGTTCGATCCGGACCTCGGGACCTCTGACCTCTGTCTAGCTATAAGACAACGCGTTTTTTATAGCCACAGTTTTTCTTTTTAAAATTACTTCATTTTTCCGCCAGCCAAATCCTTACAGAATGGGGTTATTACTGAATTGCTTGTGTTTACGTCACGTTGAAATGTCCTTTGTTCGATTAGAATAGGGTAAGTTCATGGATTGACTCACTGACGTACCTATGTACATTGTTTCCCATTTGATTGTTTCTAGGTAATATTTGGTTTTTAGAACAATTTACCAGCTTTTGGTACAAATATCATATCATCACAAAACTTTAAATTATAAATAGAATGAAAACAACCTTACCTAAACGAAACACGAATCTCGCCTCGTGTAAAAGTTATATTGATTATATTTAAATAAAGTTCATCCTGTACTTTATAGCCTGAAAAACTTGGCTGATATCAAAGTTCGTTATTTTTCATGAGAGCTACAAATAGATTGGAGCTTCCATAAAACCGTTGGATAATTTGATTGTACAACAGAGTTTCCGTTCAAAAATTGTATAATAACATCTTAAGCATACCATAAAATTGTGCCAGTTATTACTCTAGGGGCAACACAAAAATAAAGGACAAAAACACAAACATTTTCATAAATATCTCTTTGTGAACATTTCATCAAGACGCACCGATTCCTCGGGAGAATAAGCCCTATGAATATTTTGAGGTACACGAATTTGGGATGTAACCGCTGAAGATATTTCATATTCTACCACTCTTTACTTGTATAACCGCAGTTATATCTAACCTAGCTAAATAATATTGTGGTTGCATTATTTTTGTAAAGACGTAGGATTACTCGGGTGCTCCCTCCCTGAGGTTTGTCTTTTGTTCTTGTTAGATAGGATTTATTCGAGTATTAGACTCCGAGGTTCTATTTTTAAATAGAGATTTTGCGTTTCATGTATTTTTTATGGCGGTTTGTGGCGTTCTTTTTTTTACAAGCTTTTTGTTAAAACGTGCTTTGCATTAGTCTTGAATGATTTTGTGTGAGGGTATTTTTTTGTGAATAAATGGTTGGCGGATTTAAAAGGAACAAGGAGTTTTGTGGTTTAGGAATATGAATGTAATTACTAATACATAAGTAATATTAAACTGTATTAGCAACTTATTAAAGCGGCAGGAGTAAAAATCATTACAAATCATGAGAAGAAAGACAAGGCAATGTTCATATTTTCCTTGTGTTTTCTATACAGTAAGCTTGAAACAAAACAAGATGGAAAATGCTACATTGATTGAGTACAAACTCGGCAACAATACATATAAAACACAGTTTATTTTTAGATATTCTTGTATAAGAATAAACTCTTTCAATGGACGTCACAAGACGAAACTAAACGATCAAATACACTCAAGTGATAACAGCAAACAAATTGCGAACACAAATCTGTCCAGTACAGATATTATGAAAATTTCCTACTTGACCGTTCATCGTAGATATAGGCCATTGGAAAATCCGTATTAAGCAATAACCAGCTAAAGACGTATAGAATGAAAATAAGTCTATACGTACCTACGTAGACAGTGGCACTGCTTTGTGAAACATGTCAAAACTCCGTCAGTACATTTCATGCAAGTTCTCTTGGGCCAAAGAACATTGCAATGTGGCAATGTTACCAGAGCGTTTTGAACACTTATCGACAGTGGTGCAGACGAGATTTTGATGCTCTATGAACTCCCCCCACTCTTATAAAATATACATAATATCTAATTCTATTATTATTAGTAAGTAAACTGCCTCGTTACCTAGTGGTCCTAATCGCGACTGCTACCCTGGAGGTATTGGGTTCGATTCCCAGGTCGAGCAAAAAGTGTTATTGAGTTTTTCTATGAAATTCTTAGTAGCAGCTCGGAGTTAGGATTTGTGCCCGGTTAATGGTAATACTCGTAGGCTCGCCCTCTATTACATGGGACCTAAATATACCGGCGAACTGTGGGTGTACATTGGTACACCTCTGCCTAACCCTCCGGGGAATACAGGCATGATGGTATGTAATATATTATATCAGTAAGTTTTGTGTTAATGTCCCTTTCAACCGTTAGGTATATTAAATTTTATTTCAGTTGTAAAAATAATAAAAGAACCTCTATTTTGTTACGTACATTTAAATCTATGTAGCCCTACGTGTTCAAATCCACTGCATCCAGTCCCTAGTCATTGATACTCGTTTGGTCCATTACACTCGGCTATAGCAATAGTCGAATATTCGTATGAAATGGATACGATTGAGTTGCAAAAAGACTTTATAGATTTTTTCTCATATATCCATGATCGAGATAGTTCCAGTAAATATAACGTTTGTATGTAAATATTGGATTTTTGAAACGTACCGAGAACTGATGAGTTAAAGAGTAGCTACGATGAATATTGGTAGACAGAATCGTGCTTTATGACAGGACCAGGCAAAGGGAGGCAATTCTACTGACTTTTATGAGCTATCGCAATCCAATCTCAGTCTCAGTCTGTCAAAAATATATCCTCGATAGATTTTTACACCACCGTCAGTCAGGGATATCCAAGATAAATTTATAAAGTACAGAACTTAAAAGGGCACATTGGTACTTCCCGTGAACAGTTTCTTACACCCAAAACTTATTATAAGAATAAATGTTTAATTAATCAGCATAAATATTCAGAATCATTACAATTATTTCCAAACATGGGAGAAAATTTGATGTAAGTAGATTAGTTCATTTTGGCAGAACTAAACCCAATTAGGCGGATTACAAGCTTCTACCTACATTACATACTCAACTCATGATTAAAAACCACACTTGATTAAAAACGCAAATCGATTCACATCCAAACACGAGTAAGTACATAATGTATTTGTAAACATTTGCGAACTAATAACGTCTGAAACAAACACATTAATTCACAATCAAATCCTCACTATTTCAGGCATATAAATTAGGTTAATTAACGCTAAATTACGCTGTGGCCGAATTAACAAATGTTAGCCTTCAATTTGACTAAATAATCAATAGGTTGTATTTTGTTTGTGATGCAGTAGTGTTGGTACATTATGTTTTACAAAGGTGTAAAACACAGGGTTTGTTTAATTATTTATAAGCAGTATTCATTTTATATTATTTGAGTGCGCAATTATGTGTAAGGTATCAAAATACGGTACCTACTAAATTGGTTTTTCAAGTTATTTAAAACATTTCTATATTTATTATGACAGTAGCTTGTAGACGAACTTCGTAAAGTTAAAAATGTTTTCTTTCTATCGGAAGATACCTTAAGAGAACAGAACAAAAAAAAACATTATTATCTACATAATTTGTGGTTTTCTTTTTATATCAGATGCCCTGACGGCCCACCTGATGTTAAGTGGTCACCGCTGCCTATAATAGACATCTGCAATACCAGAGGCCTTGCTAATGCGTTGTCATCCCAGAAACAAAGTTGAAATGTCTCATGTGCCTGTAATTACACCGGCATACCCTTCAAACCGGAACACAGCAACGCTGCTCCGGTCGAGCTCCTTCATAAAGAGCTGTACTTCTACTAAACACCTTGAGAACCACTCACTTAATACTTAAAATAAAAATTTTATATACATACCATCACGCGTGTGTTCCCCGAAGGGTTAGGCAGACTTGTACCAATGTACACCCACAGTTCGCCGGTATGTTTTAGGTCCCATGTAATAGGAAGCGAGGTATTGCTAACATTTTGATTTTTATTATTTTAATTAATTTGAATTAAGTACTTACAACTAATAAGTTTGTTTGTTCTTCAATCCCTGTGTACCGGATGACCACGGTACTTTGGTCAGAGGAAACACACGTCACGGAAAAGGACATAAGCAATTTTGATCTCGATTGAATCTAGGGTCCCTCTGTTGTTAAATGACTTTAGAAAACGTTTGTTTTCATTGTAAGGATTTTTAAAGATTTTTATATACAGGTTAGCTATTGTATAAAGCTCAGTGTAGTAAGTACATTTTGTGAGGAACTTAGTGTATTTTTCTATTTTATAATATTTTCTTATGCGCATTTTTTTAATGCGTTTTCAAGAATTTGTACCTTATACCAATTTAGTATTCATACATAGGTAACACATACATACCATCACGCCTGTATTCCCCGTAGGGTTAGGCAGAGGTGTACCAATGTACACTCACAGTTCGCCGATATATAGGTCCTATGTAATTGGGGGCGAGCCTATTGCCATTAACCGGGCACAAATCCTAACTCCGAGCTGCTACTGAGAATTTCATAGAAAAACCCAATAACATTTTTGCTCGAGCTGGGAATCGAACCCAAGACCTGCACAGTCGCGCACAGGACCACTAGGCCAACGAGGCAGTTATTGTTCATAGTTTTTGTATATTATACAGTTTACTAATAAGATTTTGTCAATGTGACTCAATATGAAGTCTTAACAGACAAAACCATGAGCTAAAGTTAGTTTATAATAAACATTGCTTATAATATCCTATATAGATGATCATCTATTATTATAACAACTTTGTAAGTCATTTAAATTCGAGTATGAGCCGTGTCCGGTCGAATTTATATCGTAAAAAATGATTTTTTGATTGGACCTGCTGTAATGGAGTTTATAAGGAGGGAGGAATTGTGTAGAGATGATAATACCAGGAATTCTAGGTGTGATATTTATATGTGATATTTATATAACAACTGTACAACTTTTTTAATTTGGTTGGTTTTAAAAAAATAATTTTATCTTGAAATAATTCTAACAATGGATAATTTTATTCAATCAATATTGATAACTTATCATGATTTACGTTTTAAAAACTACAGGGCCAAATATACATAACCCAACTAGTTGAAAAGGATGGATGTTTGTTACTATTTCACGCTAAACGTATCTAGATGAAAATTGGCTCACTGTGATAGATTGTGATGTGGAAAAGCAAATAGGATACTTTTTATCCCGGAAAAATGATCGGGAGGCCATTCCGAGGGCGCCAGCGTAGTTTGCTACGCAGACGACACGTTGGTCCTGGCGCAGGGGTGGTCGCACGAGGCGGCGGCCGACCTTATGACACGCGGGGTTGCGATAGTCGTCGAGAGGATCCGGCAATTGGGTCTCGAGGTGGCCTTGCACAAGTCCGAAGTCCTGTGCTTTCATGGGCTTCGGAACGCGCCACCTTCGGGATCCCAAATAACGGTAGGAGGGGTTTCCGTCGGCGTCGGGTCGACGATGAAGTACCTGGGACTTGTCCTCGACAGCCGATGGAACTTCGTGGAACATTTCCGACGTTTGGCTCCCAAGTTGGCACGGGCGTCGGCCGCTCTTAAGCGGCTCTTGCCCAATTTGAGGGGGCCAAACGCCTCCTGCCGGAGGCTCTACGCCGGGGTCGTGCGTTCGATGGCCCTTTACGGGGCCCCGGTGTGGGCGCGGGGCTTGAGGCGGCTTGCCGCCCACTACCTGAACGCGTCCCAGCGGGTGATCGCCATAAGGGTCATCCGCGGATACCGCACGATTTCCGGCGAGGCAGCGAGCCTCCTTGCCGGATTGCCGCCATGGGATCTGGAGGCGCTGGTCCTCGCGCGCCTACACGAGTGGCGCGCGGAGGCACTGGGCCGGGGCGAAACTCCGCTGCCGCGGCAAATTGCCGCCCTGCGGACGGAACTCCGGCTCGATCTCATGGCGACATGGAGAGAACGACTGTCGCAACCTCGTGCAGGGCACGCCTCGATTGAGGCGGTAAGTCCCCTCTTTGAGGAGTGGCTAGAGCGGCGCCACGGCGCCCTCACCTACCGCCTGACGCAGGTCCTCACCGGACACGGATGTTTCGGGAGGTTCCTGCACCTCATCGGGCGGGAGGAAACGCCCGGATGTCATCATTACGAGGATCGCCCCGAGGACACGGTGGAGCATACTCTGGCGGTGTGCCCTGCTTGGGCTGAGCACCGCCGAGTCCTCGAGGCGGCCATCGGCGGCGGCGCCCTCTCGCGTCCGGCACTGGTTCAGGCCATGGTCCGGAGCGAGGGGGAATGGGAAGCAGTCGCCTCCTTCTGCGAAGCTGTAATGCTAGAGAAGGAGGCGGCGGGACGGGAGAGAGAAAGGAGGGTCCCCCGTCCCAGCGGCCGCCGCGGTAGACGATCCGGGCGTCGGGAGCCACGAGACGACTCCCGGCCACCGTAGACGCGGGTCTGTGGACGGTGAGCAATGGGTAGCTCACCGTCCGTACGTTCACTAGCGACAGACCGTGTCGACGGCGCGTTCGTGTTCCACGCGCGCCTCAAAGAGATGTCAGCAAATTGGATGGGGCCACTGAGGGCCGATGCCTGCCGGGGCTGCGGGTTGTTCGAAAGAGATACCGCGCCCCCGGAACGCAAAGGGCACATGAAGGAACATAGACGGGTTTTAGTCAGTAAAAGTCTGACACTCCCTCCCGCCCCGCCCAGGGCGGGGGAAGTTATTTGATGATTTCCCGTCTATAAAAAAAAAAAAAAAAAATTACAGTTTGCACGTTGTACGGTGATAACTTTATTCTAATTGTATTTATAATTGATTGTGAGTGTTCTGTTAAAGAAAATTACCTACAGTGAGGAATGACTAAATGGACAACTTTTTATTAAAATAAAAAATAAATAAAATATAAATATACCATCACGCCTGTAATCCCCGAAGGGTTAGGCAGAGGTATACCAATGTACACCCACAGTTCGCCGGTATATTTTAGGTCCCATGTAATAGGGGGCGAGCCTATTGCCATTAACCGGGCACAAATCCAAACTCCGAGCTGCTACTGAGAATTTCTCAGTTTTTTTTTTGTCTTTTTTATTAAAATGCAACAATATTTTTATAGTAACCTTATAGCAGGTTTTCTAATAATATTTATTTCTGAAAATGTATTCTATAGGTATCCATAACGTACCTACATTAATGAAATAACATTTCCATTAAATGTCAATAAATGCATTCTATCTATCCAACTAACACACTTGTCACACTCAACACACTGTACCAACAACTCTATACAATTTCTAAGAACGATCGTTAGGTCATCGCGAGCAAGTGGGACGTCCCACTGACGGATGCTTACACATGTTATTGACCCTGCCCTATTGTTAACGCCATATGGCCACCGAAATTACCTCGTGCCCTCACAGAAATTAGCGAAAACCCTCCTTAAAAATCGAGACCTCCTTTAAAATATACCTTCGTGGCGTTGAAAAATACTTGAAATGCAATTTTCGAGTTAACAAGTTTTTTTTTTACCTTTTCCCCGTTATTATTTGGAAGGAATATTAATTTATGTTTTTGCATATGGTCAGTGGAAGAATTGTGTTTCATCTTTTTATTTTCAGCTTCGGTTTTCTAAATTGGGTTAGGTAGGTAAGATAGGATCGGTTTTGAAAACTAAAACAATCTTGTTTTTACCTACATAAAACGTGTTTCTGAGAAGATTTTGCTATTAGGCTAACCACTAAGGCTAATTCAGGGAATAAGAAACGTTCGAAATCCAGTCTCAATCTCATCTCAGCGACAACGAATGTCAAAAAATGAATATTTTTATTAAACGCTATTTTGACAGATTGAGACTAAGATTAGACCGCAATCGCCCCTAAAACTTTGTAGCACGACCCCTTAAATTAAAACATGAAATAGTTGAAAGTAAGTACCGAAAGCTAGGCACATTTTAATCAAATTTCATTTTCATGAGACACTCAAGAATATTTGACAAAAAAAGTTCACGTAAATATTTTATTTTACTCCAGCAAAAAATAAGAAAAACATTTTTTTCACGATGTTTACATGTTTACGCGTACGCATGCTCCTGGGAATCAAATAGGGAATAAATCACGTGTGACGTCTACAAAGGGGCTGAGCAATAAAAACTGTTGTCCAATTCCGAAATTCCTAACAGGAAACGGTAGAAGGCTTGTTTATTATTAAAATCTTGAATGTTATAACATTGTACGTAAAGGTGCTTAGACATATTATATTAAGACAAACTGAAATTACTTAGCTGAATACAAAATTGATAGGTATAAACAATTTTTTTTTTTTGTTTTTAATAAGTAGGATCGTTGTCCCAGCCTAGAAATTTCTGCTGCATCCGTGGGTGCGTTTACAGACATATAAAATCAAATACACAATCAGCCAGACCCGGAACAACTATCTGTATCATGCAAATATTTATTTCATGCAGGAATCAAACCCGCAACACGTGCCCCAGTAACCAATAATTCAGCCACTGCGCCAAGCGCCAACCGTGTCGTCAAACTATTAAATTGGCAATTAATTACTTATTTGTGATACCTACCCAAGTCCTAGTGCGAGATTGTTCACGTTCGATATTCGAACACCTATGTCATGATATTCGGTTAGTGCAGTCACACCTTAATGCTACCAACGTGTGAAAACACAAATCCGACCAATTCAAAAAGTCACTTATAAACCTAGGTCTACACCATATGGGTGAAATGACTTTTTTCAAACTGCTTTAGTGTAATAGCTCGGAATTACGTTCAAAACAAGAGGTCAATTATCATTCGATAGACAAGGGTGGACGTGATAAAAACAGATCTCCTAACACATAATTACATAATTGTGCGCCCTCACCGCCGACGGGTAACGACGCCACACGAATATGGGTTAGCCAGAGACCAAAAAATAAAATTACATAGTACGGCGATAGTGTGGACATGGCTTTATTTTTATTTTTTGTGATTAGTGAACAATAATGACAATAACAATAAAAAAAACGTAATAAATGTTTATTTAATTCAAATGGAATTTTAGCTGTGCTGCAATTTAGTAGTACGAGTAAAGTATTAAAATAGCAGACAATAGGAAACAACAAATAATTAAAACAACTAAGACATTACAGAAACATTAATACCTAAAGCGATTAAAAACGACTGATGAGAAATCAGTACAATCAGAATAACACAAAAAAATCAAAGCAACTTCGAATTGAAAACAGTTAAAATTGTTTCTTTCAATCCTCCAAGTAATTTCCTTTTAAGCATTGTAGGTATTTATTCCGGAAAAATAAATTAGGTTTGAGCAACCGTTGGGACAGATTAATGTGACAGTAAAATATTAATAAGCTATTTTAATTCCTTAAGTTTAATATTGTAAGATAAATATAACAGTTAACCCTGGAGTGGTCGCGCGGACTACATATGTAGTCCACGGTTGTTTAAACTGACATGACTTTTTGCGCACTTTTTTTTCATAGCTGATTTAAGCAAGATCGATGAAGATTTATGTATGTTTTTTGTTTTAATTTCATTTTAGAAGAGTTAATTTGTCATATTTTAATAAGAAAATAATAAAACAATTAAATTTCATTTAAAAAACGACAAAACAAATTGCTACCTATGTAGTCCGCGCGACCACTCACGTGACTTTTTAAGGCGCGACCACTGCAGGGTTAAGTGTCAAAAGCAGAATTAATAGCTTTACGAAATCACTTTGCCACACCTGAGTCGCACTTTTTTCAAAGTCACGGACAAAAGTATTGACAAATAGGCGTATAAATCATTTTTATTGCTTGGATTGTGTAAAGATTACACTAGATTATTAGGGTTATAGAGTCAATGTTTGTTTAATAGATTCCAAAGCATCTTAAACAGTTTTTTTTTTATAACAAATCATATTTCATTTTTTTACATTTCAATTTATATTTGGTATCTAAAATAACATAAATCGACCTTTTAAAAAAACTTATTTTCACTAGAATCAATTTTGTTACTTATTATTTTTAGCACAAAAAGCAAAAAGTCAATAAATATAATGTAATAATAGTAACAGTCGTATCCACCCTATTCCCGCAACGATCCGTGAAGATAGAACAGAAAGGGCCGAAAACAAGTTTTAATAAGAACGTGGAAGTAAAATATTTTCTGTACCGGAATCGTTAATAACTGTAAGTTGCGGTCGAAAGCAGCCGGGCCGAACTGACAATTCCCTTTTAATTTGAAAGCCTGAGCAGGATTGCGGCTAACAAGACGCCGCGCCGCCTAATTATAGCTTAGCCAAAGAACAAACAAGATCCAAAGGCGATTTAGGATTGTTATAACGCCATATGTTATGAGATAATTCGCGTTATTATTGACGTGCTACAAGCTTTTGTGATTAAATATTGAAAATTTATAAGTTAGTATCTTCTGCCCGCGTCAAATTTGATAGATTATCGCACATTTTTTGGGATAAATAGTAGTATGTCTGCTATTACAGAGTTAAATCTATCTCATTGCAAAATGTCATCTAGATCCGTTTAGCGGTTCTGGCGTGATTGAGTAACATACACCTATCGCATTTATAATAATAGTAGTGGGATGCAATGAGACTTAACAGCATAATACGTATTTTATCGATCAAATTCACAAAGATTCAAAGTCTGGTTGAACAAAGATCAAATTGTAAATTTACAAGACTCGAATCAAGTTAATATTGAATCTAAAACATAATTTCTTGGTAATCAAGAACCGTATTGAATTTTGATTGAAGTTAGCTGTAATAACGTGTATTAGATACAGTATAAGTTTGCCATTGCTATCAAATCATTCATCTGAAACTAATGATTTGTTGAACTAATAATCTCCATGACAAACAAGTAAACATGAACTGAACGGCTATTGATAGCAATAGCCTCCGGTTAATAGGGTAGCCAATATTGGTAGCCTTGTTTTCCGTCTGGCAAACTTCCTAGATACTTTTGAGATACTCGAAGGGATTCCAATTATACTTACGGCTGGTAGCCATAGCCATGTTATTTTTTGACATAACAGGTTGTTAAAAGACTTCATTCCAATTATCGTCAGTCGTAACTCACTGATTGGATACATTGAAATTGAATGATTGGAAAAAATGGTCGTCAAAATGGGGTGTATCTTTTTTTCCTAGTGTTGCTGTTTTTTATAATCATTGACTCTTTTTTGCGCGACTTATTCGTCCGCGTGGAAGTCAAGTATAGCATGAAAAATATAATAAATAATATACCTATACGTAATAAATACATAAATAAAAACTTGCCTATGGCATTCAGCAATTGTGTTGCTTTCTATCTCTGTTTTTTTTGTAATTGCACCACGTCTTCCAGATATATCACCTCTAACGAAAAAAAAAAGAAACTATTTGTATAAATTTTCGAACAGACAATGAATGATATGATTAGCTCCATGAAATATTCATACTCCAAATAGGTGATAGTAGGATTATTTCAGTACTGTGGGCACGCCTACGCCTAAAGTACTAAAATAGACTGGTACTATAACACATTATACTATAATAACCCCCAAGACGCGGGATTACATCTTGTGCCGAAATATTATTGAACTTGACACTTACGTATATTTAATCAATAACTTATTTTATTATATTTTCATCAGTAGGCCGTGGTGACGGTCTGTCAAGCCCTCCTATTTTAAAATAGTATTTATCTCATAGTGTAACGTTAATGAATAACGTTAGTAATACTACCTAGAGCTCTTTGTTTCGTCCTGGGAAGTGCTACCACCACACATAATTCTGCCGCAAATCAGCGTTGCTGTGTTCCGGTTTAAGCGGTATGAGTGCTGGTGTAGTTACAGGCACATGAGACATTTCAACTCTGTCTCTGGAATGGCAACGCATTTGCAGGGTCTCTGGTATTGCAGATGTCTAAAGGCAGCGGTGACCACTTAACATCAGATGGGCCGTCGGATTGTTTGCCATCCAACGATATTTAAAAAAAGTTTATATCTGACTCAGCTAGAAAGAGTCTGTATTGTACGCACCTTAGCTTGAAAAGGAATAGCAGCTGACACATAATATCAAATCAAATACCTAAAGCAACAATATGATATAGCGAGACGATACAGCCACCACACAAATCGATCCTGATCCAAACACAGAATAAATTAAACCAACTACCATACCAGCACCACAATAAACTGTGTACTAAGATTTTGAATTCATTACTAAGTTTCAAACTAAAATTACCCTCGTCTCTATTGGTGATAGTTAGTTCACGATCTATCCTTGTGTTATGCATATTAATAAGCTTAGATGTTATTAAGGAGATGTGTTACAGTATCCTTGGTTGGTCTCCGACGTCGGTCCTTCTAAGAACGAGGCAAGCATCATGAATTAGTCTGCTTGATAAAGGTAATGACAGGGATGTTCTTAGGGTCCCATGTTAATTATTGCTTTTATGAATTGGGAATGATGTGTGGTGTATTTGTTGTATTAGCGTTGCTTTGATATGGAATGAACATATGTATAGCATTTGAAATTTGAAATGTTTTGAATGCTTCTTCTATTATTTTATCATGTTTACCGTTTTCAATATTATCAGCTATAATATGCTTAAGTTTATTACTAATTAGTTCATTGTTGAACTCATAGAACTTTCTAGACAGCGGTGAATGTTTTCGTAAACAAAGGGATTAGCTTGTAAATTGTAAACTACTCTAGGAACATTTCATAGCAATGTTTAGCCTTCATCTTTAAGCCTGATAAACTAGATTACTCTATCTTCCGCAGCATATTCAATTTTGAGTTCAAATAAGATTATAATATGATTTAGTTTTGAATCAGCAAGTTTTGGCAAACATCAAATAATTAGTTCTACTCAAGTTCATAAAGGTCTGCAGCAGACCTCCTAAAACGTAAGTTAACAGACTGTTTTAATTATATTTTCACGTCACATTTCGCCGAGTAATTGCCGCTGAGACTCGAGTAACAAATTACAACAAACGACTAGAACTAATATTTGTCTTATTTTAATGTTGAAGATACATCGCCGCCGCCAAGACGACAGTTCACATAAATTCTGGTGTCTTCTAGGAAATGAATAACAATTATGATAATTATCACGCCTTCACAAGGTTGGTCTTCAACACGGCTATAACAATAATTAAGACCGTAAAAAGCGTTATCTTCAAAACCAGTAATGTTCATACAAAAACACTGTCGCTGTCGAGCTCTTGATTTCGATTTACGACTTCTTACCACTGGACAAGGGCCAAATTACATTTTACCGCTTACGAACAACAATATGGACACAAAATCTTTATAGCTGAAGTACAATTTGGGGCTCGACTAGTAAAAGTAACATCAATTTGACTTTTTTGTCACACTAAATCTCATCTGTTGGAGGTAAACTACCAAATTCTCACAGCAGATTACCGTATCAGTAGGAAAAAGCAGCAACGGGATACTTCCAAATTTTAATGAATTATAATTATAAACAATTACTGGCTGATTTAATGAATGAACGAAATACACAGTAAAATATTTTAGAGGAAGACAAGATAATTCAATTTTGGAAGGTGAGAAAAGGAAACGAGATAGACAACGCCTACGTAGTTTCTTTGAATGTATGATTCGGCGAGCGATAAAAATCGCCGGTCTTATTCGTCAGACTTTTTTTAATTAGTGAGGGGTCCGACATGAGAACCGAGGTGGCGGCCATTGTATGTTGAATAAGTACGACATTTACAAATGACTGGGCTAGTAAGACATGGATATTGAGAAGGATCATGGTATAAAAGAAATGACGGAAATACTCATTGTTTTTGTCTTATTTCAAAACCGATGTACGAATGCATTCCATTAAATGTGCAAAATATCTGATAAGAAAGTTTGAAATGAACTTTGAGTCGATGGTTCTCTCGAAAAACAAGTAAATGAACAGACAGATAACGTTCTAGCCGATATTTAAACTTGGAACCAGTAAATCTGGCAACGTTGCAAATGGAATCGAGAACCTAATTCTGTTCAAAATTTACTAACACTAGTGCTTACTCAAACACGGATAAACGCAACGAAACATTCACTAACAAAGGAAAAAAGTGAACACTTTCCTCACCATATAATCTTATAGCATGGTTATTAAACTTGAAAGTTATTAAGTAGCAAGCGATTACACCTCCATGCAAACTCGTTTATGTTTTACACTGTTATTTTTCTTCGTCTTAGTCTTGTTCATTCCGTTTTGCATTCAGTTCGTGTGAATTATGTCAGCTAACTTTCAACTTCAGATGGATAGTGTCTTATTAGATTGTATATTGGTACGGTGCGAATTTTCCGCAGTGGGTTTGTAGAACAACAATGTGTTGGATCACTTACAATCACGTATTGCAAGGTTTTGGAATGTCTGGATCTTTGTGAACAACATTGTACTAATGCAATTACTGAAGAGGTCCCTATGTTTGGTATAATTGATTGAGCGGTGTCTTTCACAAAGCGCATTGAATAAAATATGACAAAAGCTACAAATAAATACATGATGTCTATTTTGAATTTTGTTCTAAATATGAACTTTCTTTGTACTTTTTTTTCTAAATATTGAAGCGATATGAGCGGTCCCCCATTCTATTTTATAAATTATAAATACCTTATAATTTCATTAATATGTATAAATTTAATTAAGAATTCCTTATGTATTGACGAGTAAATAAATAGCTCTGAAAATAATAGAGATTTTTGTTTCTTTAATCAAAATATCGTTTACTACAACAACATTAGTTTGTTAAACCACTGAACCATTTTGCGAAAGTACTTTCGATGCATCATTAAATTACAGAGATAGCAATTTTCGCTACGCAATAATACATTATAAGAATGCAACTAATAATCTGCATAAATTAAATAAAGGTTAACACCGTATAATTCGTTCGTCGGACGAATCAGCGAATTGTAGTTACAGAGCAAACAAACTGATTAGTAATGCTAATCAGAACATAATTGTAGACTATTTAGATAATTTTCTCCATTGAAAATTGTATGTTACTGCCTCGGTTTCTGAGTATTATTTGAAATGGCACGGCTTTGTTAATGACCAGAGGGGATGGGAGACTATCAATTAACTACTAATATTTTACTTTTTTTGTAAGTAAATTGTTTAAAACGATACATGTGGAAAGCTTTGTTTTCATAATTACGCAAAAAAAAAGGATTTATAATAGTTTGTTCTTTGTTTTATTTAGCTCCTAGCTATACGTAAGTATACTACGCGGTGTAAACCGCGTTCAGTTATGTTTTAGTTTCTGCTCCCTTTGATCGTAGCGTATAAACCTTCCTTTACGTATAAACCGTACTTTTAAATCACTCTGTGTACCTATCGATGAAAGCGCATAAAATCCATGGCTTAGTGTAAAAGTTCTAGGCGTACAGACAGCGGGAAGCAGTATGTAGTTTATGCAGAGATGTAAACAATGTTTGAAATAAAACTAGGTTGACTGTCACTAATCACTAATAATATATTGTAAGAACTTTTGTAACCATATTTATCTGCAAATAAATTGATTTGATTTGAGATAGAGCGTGATTTAAATAATATAGAAAATTAGTCACCTAATTACAGCTATAGGGGTATATATCTCATTTATGAATTTGTATTGCTATAGTTACTGAAACCTGATTACAATACAGCTTAAATTACTAAGTAATTAAGTAGGTAAATATTCTAATTAGCTGTTAATCAATCTCAAAATCCCAATACATGATAAACAAAGTGTTGTAAATCTCGTAACTGTAAATTAACTTGATTTAATCAACTCGCTTTTATCGATATTAGATACAGAACAAAGAGTAACCTTGATTATAAATCCTAACAAAGCTGAGAATTGTATCCGAGAGTAAGGCGTGGTTCGACTGCGAGCGATTATTTTATTTTTGTTATCTTATTTATTTACACACACGCAGTTATAACATCTTGACAGTAAAAACGAAAGCGGTACAGAAAAGTTTAGTAGCAAAATTACACAAAAAAAAGATAAAAATTTGAAATAACTTCGGCTGGTTATATCCAAAAATATCCTCCAACTACAGGCGGTAAAATTCGTCGCATTTTTTGAAAGCTTCAAAATAATCCTAATCAATTTTGTTTGAGTAATGTTAAGATTATCATACACGGAGAGATGAGACCCGTGTTTCTTAACTTTTAACAGATGAATTAATTTAACAAAAAATATAGTAGTTTTATAATGCGCACTGCAAAAGAGTGGAAGTCTCTTCCTGCGTCTGTATTTTCGAACGCATTCAACCGTAATTTCTTCAAAGTTTGAGTGAACAGGCTGTTTTTGGGTAACCTCACCCCATCGTAGACTCTGCCTATGTCACCTCTGACCAAGACTAGAGTCAAAAGCTTTCACACCCGTAAGGTTATTTTATAAATAAAATACGTAATGAAAAAATTTTTTGTTCCGAGCGGAAGTCGAACCCGCGACACGCAGCAGTCAATCGCTTAGCCATTGCACCAACCGTGTTGTCGTCATAGCTACGGCGACTAAACTCGCTACTCGCCTTCACTGGGACCGCCTCTTGTGTCTAAACGATTCTAGGCGTTGAATGTAAACTCCACGTAAAATTCTGATATTATCTCCAATATTGGGAGGCGTAAATAACAAATATTGGCAGATGTTGTTAAGAATTTTCTTGTATTTTTTTTGCAGTATATCTTGTTAGATTTTCACAGTTTAATATAATATAGGTTTACCGTTGATTTTGGTTTAAACTGGTTTTTTCACATAAATGTAGTGCTGGCAAAGGAGATCAAGTAATTTTCTAACTTTTCAATTTTGAATAACCTTACTATGCTAACATATCAGACCATTCATCGCTAAAGGCTAAAACAGGTTAATTGAAAGCTGAGTCGATTATTAATCATGAAACTATTCCCCAGACCGATTTCCGTCACGGCGGCTAATCTTAATGGGGACTAGCACGTACACAGGAGATATTAGCACAAGTGTGTGCGCAATACAGGTGCACTCCCTCTTCACTAACTCTCACAGTCCGATCGGACGGCAATTCGCCACAAAAGGGGCGAGATCAGGCGTAGGACCAATAGCTTTACGTGCTTTCCTACCCGGGCTGTCACACCACCAACTTCCAAACTTCAAGCAAATTCATAATGGAAAACCCAAATAACATATTTGCTTGACCTAGGAATCATACCCAGGACCCCACGCTCAACAGTCGCGCTTGCGATTACGAGACCAACGGGATAGTCGGCGGAGTTGATTAATAGAAGCAATATTAGCCTTTAACATTAACAAGATTACCGCCAGTAAGCGTAGCGAGCAGACGTGCCTAGTGATTTTATTTTCAAAATACTTATTACGGTTCGCCAAGCTTGAGTCTAATTACCATAGATAAAAGGTTCATTCTTAAAAGTGCCCAGAAAGTGTGTTAATTAACTAATCACCTACACATTAGTGCAAAAGAATCAAGTTTGACGACGCACACATCGGATGTGTTATCATAAAGGTGCGCACAGTGCATGGGAGAAGCGATAAGCGGAGTGAGTTCTATTAAACTTGTATTTCTCAACCTCACTACATCGTGCCAAAAATAGATAAATAACATGGATTCTTTGCGTTCGCCTAAGCAATCAACTAAGGTTAAAACCTTAGGTGAAACCAGTAGTTCTCAACCTGACTTGTCCAAAATTAATGAACTATACTCAGAAAATGTGTCTCTGCGAAAGCGAAAATCACCCGAAAGTGACTTTGCACTTCAGTTCAATGAGTTTAAAAATGAAATTAAGAAAGAAATTATCGGAATATTACAAGAATCTGGTAAAAGTCAGAACGAAAATATAAAAACCATAAGTGAGAATATTTCTTCAATTAATGAAAAGTTACTAAATATGAAGTGTACAACTGAACAGCTAATAGCAGAAAATAAAAGTCTTAAGGAACAAATTAATATCCTAACAGAGACTGTTAAAGAAAACAAAGAAAAAATTGCATTTCTCCAGAATGATCTCCACCAGTCAAAACCTGTCTCGGGAACATCAACCCATACACAGGCGACACCACAAATTGTTTTAGAAGATCTTTTTGAAGAATTTCAGGACCGAGCAGAAAGAAGTAAGAACATAGTTATAGTGGGTGTGCCTGAGAGACATATTGATAATATACAAGAGAGACAAGAAACAGATAAGAATGAAGCAGGAAAGATTATTAACGCCATATATCCAGACTGCCCGTCAGCCGGAAAAATATTTCGAGTTGGGAAATATGATGGAAAAAAAGTACGCCCACTGAAATTATGTTTTTCCTCTCAAGAAATAGCCAAAACTATACTGCGAAATAAAGCTAAGCTAAAAGTAGATGGCGTCCGAATTTATTCTGATCAGACGCCTCAGCAACAACAGTTCATGAAAAACCTCAGAACCGAACTACAACGGCGAAAAGAAAATGGTGAGAATGATTTAATATTAAAGTTTGTAAAGGGAATACCCAAGATTATAAAAGAAGATACAAAAAACTAAATGGTAAAGAAAAACTAGTAAATAAGCAAGACCTAATAACATATGAACTAACAAGTAACTATGCAAATATTACGAGTACAAGAAAATCAATAAGCTTTTTTTACGCAAATGTTCGCAGTATTGTTAAGCCGGGTAAACTCGATGAAATACAGTGTATTATACAAAGTTTCAAATGTACTGTTCATGTAATACTATTAGTTGAAACATGGATAAAGAGTGAGAATGAAGCCCTAAGACAAAACATACCAAATTATACACACTACTACAACTACAGACCATCTTCTAGGGGTGGTGGTGTGTCAATATATGTGCACAACGACCTAAAGCATGAATTTATAGATGGCCAATGCGAAGAAAACAATCATTATTTATGGATACACTTGCACAAATTTTCTCTAGATATTGGATTAGTCTATAAGCAGCCAGCAGCAAATACACAACAATTTCTTGAAACATATACAAACAACGTAACAAAAAGGAAGAGGACTATCATATTTGGAGACCTAAATCTTAACTTGCTAAGTAAAGAAAAATCCATCAAGGAATATAAGGCTGTGTTAAAGGAAAATGGACTTAAAATATTAAATAAAATTGATAAAATGTACTGCACGCGTATTACTAAAACATCGAACACAATAATAGATCATGTATGTACAACTCTAAAAGAAAATACTTTCCACATGGCTTTAGTCGAAAGCTCTATGTCAGATCACAAGCAAATTTATTTCGAAGTAAACAGACCCCCGCCTGAACGACCTCAAACAGTTACATACGAAGCTATCAATTATGACAACCTTTATAAAACTATTCAAGACAATACTCTACTTGATATACACGATGAATTTACAACTCTGGAAACTTACCTACTAGATGCTATTTCTAAAAACAAAATAAAGAAGACTAAAATACTAAATCCACCAAGAAAAGATTGGATCACCAAACAGCTGATAACATCTATTAACAGGAGAAATATTTTATACCATGACATGAAACACTCGCCAGTTGAAGACAAAAAGCTAGAAGAAAAGTTTCTACAGCAAAAGAACATGGTACATCAAGTAATACAATCAACAAAAAACAAATACTACCACCAAGCGTTTAAAGAGTGTGAAAATAACCCAGTCAAAATGTGGCAACTTATAAATAGACTGACTAATAATAAAGTAAAACAAAATTCCATCCTAATTAAATTAAATACTCCATCAGGTCAAATCACAGACACTAAAGAAATCAGTGAATGTTTTAATAAATTCTTCTCAAATATAGGTGCAGAACTTGCTAATAAAATTCCGCAATCATTCCACAACAATAAAGCGTTGCAAGCTTCAATCAGTAAACAAGACTGTAATGCCAAGTTAACACAATTTAAAACTGCGACTGTCGCTGAGGTACTTAGAATTATTGAACTTTTAGATACGAACACAAGCGCTGGCATTGACGGAATAAATACAAAAACTATAAAATGTATCAAAAATCAAATTGCGGGAAACTTAACCCAGTGTCTTAACAAATGTCTCACAGATGGAAAGTTTCCAGAATCCCTGAAAGTCGCAAAAGTCAGTCCTATTTTTAAGTCAGGAAATAAGTTAGACCCAGGAAATTACCGACCGATATCTGTGCTACCAATTTTGTCAAAAGTGTTTGAGAAAATATTGCATAGCCGGCTTAGTGAATTTCTTGCATCAAAAAACTTTCTATACGAAAAACAATACGGGTTTCGCTCGAAATCAAACACACTCACTGCTGCAAGCGATTTAGTCACAAAAATTAAAACCAACATTGACAGCAAAAAGATCACACTGGGAGTGTTTATAGATTTAAAAAAAGCATTCGATACCGTTAGTCACAAAATACTTTTGTTAAAATTAAATGGTCTTGGTATTACGGGTTCTGCTTATAGCATGTTGGAATCGTATCTTACTGACAGACAACAAATTGTTAAAATCCGTGAAATCCAGAGTGAACCACAGTTAATTACATACGGCGTTCCTCAAGGTTCAATCCTTGGGCCTCTATTGTTCCTAATCTATATTAATAACATTCATGAAATTGGTCTAAATGGGGATATAGCTTTATATGCTGACGATACAAGTCTGTTTTACACCGGTACTTCAATGTGTTCAATCATAGAACAAGCCCAACATGATCTAGATATCTTGCATAATTGGCTTAAATCAAACTTACTTACCATTAACATATCAAAAACAAACTATATTATATTTGCAGCGAAAAACAAAAAAATTGGCCAATATAATAACCTTCATATCGATGGTCAAGTACTAAATAGAGTGCATCAAGAAAAATATCTTGGTCTTATACTTGACGACCAATTAACATGGAAACCACACATAGAAAATATTAGAAAAAAACTCACATCACTAACAGGTGCCCTACGTGGTATAGTACGATGCCTTCCAAGAAAGGTGCGTTACACTATATATAATTCTATGGTAAAGTCTCACATAGACTATTTGATCGAGGTTTGGGGAGCTGCTGCCAAAACAAATTTGAAACTGTTACAAATAGCTCAAAATAAAATAATTAAAACACTCTTTAAGTATAACTACTTAACACCCACTGAAACAATATACAAAGAAACAAAACTTATGAGTGTCTCTCAAATGTATCGGTATAATACATGTTTACTTGTCAGGAAAATTATAACTAAAGACATACATTCTCAGATAATATTCACAAAAAGGGTAGATACTTACAAAATTCTAACAAGACAGGCTAATGATATCTGCTTATACCAGCCTAGGACTAAATATGGAAAAAAAAATATCTTGTATGAAGGAGCTAACTTCTATAATAAACTACCTACGGACATAAAAGAAATAAAATCGTTTAACATCTACAAGAAACGTTTAAAAAATTATATACTAAAGGATTTTTCCCTGGTTTACGAATAAATAAAAACAAATTTAAAAAAAAAAAAAAAAAAACAAAAAGAAAAAAAAAAAAAAAAAGTCTAATATTAATACAATATATAGACACATCCTAACACTATCAACTAATATTTATTTTTCGAATGGTTCATAACCATTTCATGAAATCTATCAGTTTCTTTCTTTTGCACTGTGGTATAGGCCTTAGTAAACACGCTGTCGCCGTTATAATGCACTCTACCCGCGTCCTTAAAGCTTTAATGCCAAATTATTAAAGTACCCACAACTGTTTTATTTTGTTATTTAAGTATTCATTAAGTTTTAACTATAAGCTACGCCTAATGGCACATAGACTTTATATTTTATCTATGTTTTCTCTATAAGTGAATTTGTAATTCTTTTGAGAAAATAAATATCTTTAACCGTAACATATTTCCTGTGCCATTAAGCTTTATTGCTCTAGTGCCTTTACCCAAAACTATTAGCCTAGTACGAGAATATTGCGTAGTAAGCTAGAACATTATTATTAGCTTCAGTAATTACTGAAACACAATGCTTTTTATACACTACAGCGTTAACTAGAGCAGAATTCGGGGTACATTAAGTACCAGGATTTCTGAACTGAATTATTTTGACGTCACAGTTGGCGCAGTGGCTAAGCTATTGGCTGCTACGCTGCGTGTCGTGGGTTTGATTTCCGTACTGAACCAATATTTATATAGCCTACTAATAGGTAGTTGTTTTGGGTCTGGCTGTTTGTGTATGTGAGTTTAAATGACTGTAAACGCTCCCATGATACAGGAGAAAATCCTAGTTCCTAGGGCAACGCTTTTTAAAGAAAGAAAGAAAGAAAGAAAGAAAAAGAAAATAAATAATTGAACAGTTTACTCTTCTTCTATACGTCTCCTTATTTATTTTATATGCAAACTTTTGACTTGACTCTATCCTAGGTCAAAGGTGACAAAGACAAAATCGACGATGGAGTGAGCTTACCCAGAAGAAGCCACTCACTCTAACTTTGACGAGATTAGGGTTGGATGGTGGTTGAATTCGTTAATGCGTGTGGGTTGAGTCTTTCATTTTATTATATTAGTACAGATTAAATAAAGGTTTTCTTACGATGTTTTCCTTCACCGATGTCAGTGATACCAAAGCTATACATTTAGAAAGTACATTTGAAAAGTGACATTGGTTGGCCTTCGCGCCTTAGTTTCGAACTTAGAACCTCATTAATTTTCTTACTTAATAATATGCCAAGAACCAAACGCTATATTTCGAAAGTTAACACTATGAATATGTCATCAAGTCCCTATAATATCCTCGACGTCGAAAGGTTAATTATAACTTCAAACTCAGTGACAGATTCTGGCACAATTTTCTTAATTACAAACCTACGTACTGCTTCATTACATGTTCAGAATAATTAAAGTCTCTTAAGTAGTTTCAAAGTTCCTAACTGTGAAACGGTAAGTCGAGCACCCATAGCCGCAGACTATTATGAGCTTTCATCTTTAACTTAATTCTATATAGAGGTACGCAGTCCTAGGTAAACACTACTGAATAAAGCAGGTGTATACAGAACTCTTTGATATGGATTTTGAAATAAAAAATAGCCTATGGATTCAAAGCTATTGAACTAAATATCACAATAGGAAGGATATGTGACAGAGTAGAGGACCGACGGACAAAAGTTTTTGAGTGTTACGACAAGAATTACTTTGCTGTTAATATGTTATAATACTCTCCTTTAATGTTCTGCTTTTAAGAGCGATTATTGAATAGCAAAAGGTTTTGTCATCAGCATCACACTTCGCAGTCATGTGAATGACATGTTTAAAAATGTCTCCGAGATTTTTTTTGACAATACCCGGTAATTGGTGGGTTGGGTACCTGGGCAATGGTTTTGTTAAACTACAATACAGCTGGTTTACAAAAGGATATACGGAACAAGAATATCAAAGTAATTTGCTCATTGAACTTCTGATATAATGAATAGTGGTTAAGTGAATTTGATTGCGTATATATTATGTTTTTTTTATCGCTATTTATTATATAACTCTTAGTTTCCTGAGCTTTTTAGTACCGGGTGTAAATAGGGGAAGATAATTGGGCACGTGTGGTAGATGCAATGTCTTTATTAAAAGGAAGTCAAGTCAAACATATAAGTATCTTTAGTTAAATAGTAGGTAGGTAGATATGAATGTTTCCAAATAAATGTCAGTGTACAGTCGGAAATGGAATATTCAAAAATAATAAGTGAACTAATAATGTATCAAGATTTTTTTTATAGCTAAGTATGATAAATAATTTGTTTTACCACAGATTTATTTCTGTAAAGCTTAAAATGTTTTGCAAGAATATAAAAAAATATTCGGAACAAAAACGAAAAAAAATCTTCCCAAAAATGGTAAATGCACTGACGACCAAAAATTACAAAGGAATTTAAGCTGAATATTTCCTCAAAGCCCTGAAAATACCATTTTGGTAGATACCAATTTCATTTTTTCATTTACGCAAAAGGAAAAATGTTTTACTGACCTGTTTTCATTTTGGGACGGAGCATCAGGATGTACATGGAAAGAAAGAAACAAGTGTTAGGCAGCAATGGAAAACGCACAGTAATAATAAAAAATAAATAAATTCATAGTAATAATATTACAGTAATATTGCTAGTTATATTGTAAACTGGCTCGTTAGCCCAGTGGTCCTAAGCACGACTGCTACGCTAGAGGTCCTGGGTTCGATTCCCAGGTCGAGCAAAAAGTGTTTTTGTTTTTGATAAAAAAAAAATGGTATACTTAATAACAAAATATAATTTTCCAGTTTTTCAAAAGGCATTACCACGTAAGGCATACTAATAAAACAAGAAAATTTTACCGATTCTTGTAAAATCGAAAGTAATAAAATTTTCTTTTGTTATTTAGTACTTGTCGAGTTATGAGATAAAGCTGTCATAAATTTTTATTATTAGCATTAGAAATCTAGGCTCATTTTATTGTAGAAAACAATGGAATAAATATAGTTTACAGAATCCTAAACAAGAACAATACATTATTTATTTTAATGCACGAAGAGAACGCTAGAAGAATATGAACACACATTAACACCAACAATAAAATAATCTTTATGCGAATTCATATCAACGTATAAAAGACCCCTTAACTCGGAGCGAAGCTTTTAGTTACGTCGAAATTCGCAGACCGCAACATCTGGCGTGTACCTCCTACCAGAATACTCGTAGATTGCATTTTGTCTACTTTCGTTAACGAATGCGCAATTTTCATCCCAAAACCAACCCTCCTGAGAAAACATAAGGACGTGTTTTCTTTAATAATGAATCCTGAAATTTCCGGGCGCTTCCGACGTTTTTGCTTTGGCAACACGTTTCAATCTGTTGTCTCCTGTTTGGGTACTATCGAGCTATTCTGTACAGATGCGGATTGCGGGTAGAAGAGACGCAAACTCGATTTCCTTGGGACCAATTTCGTGAAAATGAAAACGCAAAAATTACTATGAGATATAACATAATGGATACCTAGAAATGTTCCGGACTTCTGTTTGGGGAGCGGTTTGTACCAAAGATATAACAGTTAGATCAAATTGTGTCTAGGTACAGTGTCATAATCTTTTGTGGGCTACAAGATGTGACACTCATGTTATTAACTTTTTCTCCTTGACTTTTGGCATATTTTGTGCGTAAATGTTGTATGGAACAATATTGTATTGGCCAAACAACCGTTTTTTTTTTTAAAGATGCTATTTTGGATTTTTCTTTGCGATAGAAATATGGTAGAAATGTGGAGTATGTTTGGAAAAACACAGCGTATACCACCATCACGCCTGTATTCCCCGAAGGGTTAGGCAGAGGTGTACCAATGTACACCCACAGTTCGCCGATATATTTAGGTCCCATGTAATAGGGGGCGAGCCTATTGCCATTAACCGGGCACAAATCCAAACTCCGAGCTGCTACTGAGAATTTCATAGAAAAACCCAATAACACTTTTTGCTCGACCCGGGAATCGAACCCAGGACCTCTAGCGTGGCAGTCGCGCTCAGGACCACTAGGCCAACGAGGCAGTCACACAGTACACAGTATGAACAGTGTACAGTGTATGGTATGTATTTAATAGGGTTACAGCATTTTTTTACCCTTAAGAAAGAGAAAGACCGCATTTAAACAGCATCTCCATTAAAAACAAGAGATGAAACTAAAAAAACTACCCATAACTTAATTTAAAAAGTATACTACGAATAATTGGAAACTGTATTTGAAACAGATGAAATCCAAACTGGTTCGCACAAACTGAAACTTTCTACCTCACCAACTCATTAAAGCAAGAAATACAATCTATTCGAACTTACACTGCATAAGAACAAACAAAGGTTTTCATAATAACATAACCTTCTTTATTCTTTGTTTTCCTTCTAATGTTTGAAGAAGGTAGTTATATTAAACAAAGTTAGCGTAAAAGGATTGCGGGAGGTGGTACTAAGAGATCAAATAAAGAAAGTTTAACCTTTTGCTTCTTCTTTTCTTTCTTTTTATTTGCAGCGTTCTTTTCGCATTAAAGTAGATAATAATATCCTTTAGTTAGAGTTAATAATAATGCTGATAAACGGTAAGGAATCTAATGTTAACACAGGAACTGCGAATGACAAATTACGGATCGAGAAAAATCTTTGTGTAAGGGTCAATAAACTCGAATGAGTAGACGAGAGTTACTGAACACCTCTATATGTATCTGCTTCTCACAAAGTAGATAAGCGAAAACAAAATATAACATATATTGTATTTACTCGTTAGCGTAGTGGTCATAAACGCGACTGCTACGCTAGAGGTCTTGGGAGTGATTCCCAGGTCGAGCAACGTGTTTTTGGGTTATCTCTATAAAATTCTTAGTAGCAGCCCGGAGTTAGGATTTATGTCCGGTTAATGACCTTAACATACCGGCTTACTATAGGTGTACATTAGTACACCTTTGCCTAACCCTTCGGGTAAGAATACAGGCGTAATGGTATGTTATGCCATGAGTAGTCAAAGGCTATGTAATGTGTCTTTCTCTTCCCGTATTGTAGACTAGACTGCAGCATAGTAGCGCATCTTATTACAATACGATGCCAAGCTATTCTAACTGCTCTAATACAAAAGCTAAAAATACTTCGTGGCTATCAAAAACAGGGAGTTACAAAGAACAAAAAAGAAACAATCAACCCTGCATATCATCATACATTTTGAAACAATAACAATGATATCACGCCCATCAATTCGAACGGGACCATGTGATATGTATCTATAGAGCCTCGAGCATCGTTTAATAAATCAAACACATTATATCCTATGATTGTTCCGATACGTTATTGTCTCACATCAATAACTACCTCTGTTTACACAGACCCTATATATGCCTGTGTAGAGAATCTTACGTAGATACGCAATAATAATAGGTTAATATTGATTTGTACATTTACATTCATACACAATATTTAATAATGTTGTACACGATGCTGTAAGTTCGCAGCCGGTCACCCGTCACCTTTTTATTTTCGGCAGTACCAATGTGACTTTTTCTCTTTCATAATTATATACTTCTTCTTTCAGTTTAACCTGAAAGACACAACGACGTGAGTAAAATCTGGACTTGTAAATGTGTAATATAAATCAGAAATCGCCAATCCGTCTTGAGCTGTCATAGTGGTCAATGCGCATGCCTTCTCTATAAGGAAATGAGGTATCTACCCCGTAGTGGGACTAAAATAAGTTGGTGTTAGTATTCATGTTACACATGTCATAGTAAACCAAAAATAAATGTTACATAGAGACAAATTTAAAAGTAAACTGGTTCCTCCTGACTAAGGCCAGAACCTGTGTTTTAAGAATCAATGTTCCTCCACATATGAATAGCACCTAATACACAGGAGATTTTATCGGACGGTTTTCATTAAAAACCCATACGAGTGTGTGAGTTTGAAAGGGATTTATGACAAAATCATTTGCGGCATTGAAGCCTTTGAAGGTATTAAAATTGCATGTAAATTGAGTTCAGTTTACATAGTCAACCGTTAGGCTGATTATGAACATGAAATAGTCTTGATATCACGTTAATATTTTCCGAACCGAATTTCAGTAAAACCAAACTAAATGGAGACTAGTCTACAGAAGATATTATAGGATAGAAATATGTGCACACACACAAAAACTCTCTCTATTCCTTCAATATCATAGTCCAATGGTACGACAATCCGACATAACTTGATATACACCAGGTACAAAAACAGCTTGGCATGGCAACAGGACCAAGCCATAGGAGTGTCACACTAACTTCCCAAGTCCCTGCTGCTACTAAGAAATCCCTTAATTGAAGATCCCAATAATATTTTACCAGGAGCCCAACGGGGCAATCAAGAATTTTGTCGTTGTTAAGGAAAATATAAGGAAAATACTTAATCCCGTTTAAAAGTGACGTATAAAGTACACAATAAAGCTGATTTGTCATTATAAATTGAACCAGGATAAAAACAGGTTCTTTAACAGTATTATGACAGGCAACAAATATTCATCATCATTTTAACCGCAGGACGTCCACTTCTGGACATAGACCTCCCCTATTGATGATGATTTTCAAAAGGACCGGTTGACAACCAACATTATTTTGTTGTCTAAGATTCAGTGCTATCCGCAAATGATCTACGCATTTGAATACTCCACTTCCAGACACATTTGTCGTGCAAACACATGACTGTCGCTAACAGTCCAGACCCTTATCAAAATCTCGGCCGAATGTCCACATTGTGCAGTGGTTCTTATGCGTAGATACCTCCTTCAAATACATCCGCACGCTCGAAGGCACTCCAATTTCTTAGTCCTAAGCAAACATGTTCCGCGGTAGTAATTGCTCACAATGTTTACGATCTTTTATTGTGTATCGAAGATCAAATATTGTCTTTGGATGCATCAGCTGTCTTACCTACAGCCGCGATTGTTATTTGAGACGAATTTTCAGAAGTTAATTTAGCGTTGATTTGATTTTTATTTTGTTTGCGTTGAATCTGCGAAAGGATTCTTTCCTTTAGATTGCACAAGAGGGTTGCTTTTTTATCTTTAATAAGTAGTAGATTAGTATAGTTAGGTTATATATTAATATTTGCTCGTTTTATTAAGCATTTTTATTTCAACGTGCCATACAAACACAATTGAAGCTAAAAACAGTACCTACTAAGAAAATATCTCCACAGTTTTAAATAACAATTCATTGCAAAATACTTCAAAAGTTAAATGAAGGAAGGAATTCATGGGCTAGTAAAGTTACGCCCCAGTTAAAGATATTTATAGCGTTTTAACTTAAGACACCATAAACTTGACTTGTACACACCCAAGGTTACGCCCACTAACAATTGCTAAGTAGCCTTTTTGAAATCTGAATAAAAAAATGGCGGTAAACCGATATGAATGGACGGCACCTACTGTCGGCTCTCTAAAGTTACAACACTACAAAGACGCTACCATGTAATTGGAGACACTAAAGGAAACTAAGGCGACAGTCGACTGGGACACTAAAAAAACACTTTCAATCGAGCGCAAAAGAAATTCAATATGGCACTGCAACGCGGATTAAATTTTGCACAATCTAAGACGCGATCGGCAGCTGTTGCCAGAAATTTAGCCAACCATTGATGTGATGAGATTCAACGAAAGGGAAGATAAACTTCAATTATTTCTCTGAAATAATCGAGATAAAGAAACATCGTTGGTGTCAGAGAATTTGGTGAATATTACGATAACAATGAAGAATTCTAAACAATAGATATTGAATAGTTCATCAGGATGCCATTGGATGACTTTGTTCCAAAATATTTAACGAGTTCCTATGTACTTATTTTAAAGTTTACCAGACTTTGAACATTCTTAAAATAACTACAAAATTATCAAGAGAAAATTGCCCTATAAAATGTCCATTACCAAAATCCAACAACGTATGGTGATGTTCCGTGTTTATCTTAGACGCCATGGATACGAGGTTTTATGATACCCATAACATCAGTTTTCAATAAAATCTCGGTGTCAAAGTCATGCTTAAAAGACAATACAGGAGTTTGATAGAACCATATGACCATAATAAAATATAAAACGGTTTTATGCAGGTCTTGTAAATGCTTTCTAATGTGAGATTGCTATACTTTTTTATTGTTATGATAGCTTTTAAGTCCAAATTTATCCTCGAAATGGTTTAAGAGCCTGTAGGTTCTTAAACCATTTAGAGGATAAAAAGTCTAAGATAAAGGATTAATTATTATTTTGTTTGTCTTATATTTACTCGTCTCAAAAATATTTTTTATGTGAGATTGCAGAAATCAGGGTAAACGTTCTTCTTTTGGCAACACGTCATCCCAGTCAACATTTACGACATTTCTACACTATACATTTGAGACAGTTCAAATTCTGTAGACAAATTTTTGCTTGCTTAGCTACTGTATTTAGTAATTCGAGATTCCCGAGCCACTAAAGGGTAAACATCACAGTGTGTAAATAAAGCGAGAGACGCGGTACGACAAACAATCAACCAGCCTTGCGGACGTGTAATCGGATACAAAATGGTCCTTGGTACCACTCAAGAGCTCGCAGACTCAACACACACAGTAGCCGCTCTCCAAAGAAAATTACATCGAATTACAACATTTCCCCGGTGGGACGATAAAAGTGGACATGCAATAGGAAAGTCCTGACTTTCCTTGCTTCGTGGAAATACAAGAGAAACAAGGTAATCCTTGAATTTTGTATGAGCTTCGACGAATGATGCGATAGGGTTTAGAAGGAAATTACATGTTCTATCTAGAAAATGTCTTTGCGTCCTTTCTGTTAATGTTGGCAATGAAATGAATGATAAAATGGTTTTCTTAGTAAAGATAAAAATGAAAATAGGTACTTATTGTTGGTCGTAAAATAATGATTAAAGAAGCAAGCCTACTTACATTTTTATGAAGCCATAAGATAAAACTATAACAACGTTGCTCGAACCGAACGTAACGTGAGTGGAATTGAATAAAATTTACGATAATGTTATCATTACAAACCATCGGTTGGCAAATCCTTCAAATAAAATCCAAGCTTGGACAGAACGAGTAAATAGTATTAGCCAGGTCCATTGTCCTGACAACTCAGCGATTTTTGATACCTTTCAAATAAGAGATCTCAGAAATACCGTAGTCACCAAACGTTCGTTCAGTTGCCTTTTATTATTTCTTTCTGTAAAGCTAAGCTCGCTCTTTACTGCAAAAGCTCTCGTGGTAACGACATTGAGTAGGTACCTATCTTTTGTCTTGAATATAAGTGTGATTTTTATTCCGTCGATGAAAAATTTTCAAGTGACTGTACGTAAATGATTCAACAGTGTTGCGAATGTTTCTGCACTACTTACTCCGAATCTATCTTTTCTCGATGCTGAATATGCAATTTTATGGTTATTCGTGTGGATGGTTCGATTCGTGGCGTAATCTGAAATGATTGATGGTCTATGTGACTCTTGCAATATCAAGTGAATGACTCTTCAAAGGGATACCAATTTGCTGAGATCAGACATTTGTCTTTTTCGTAAAATCGGCGGTTGGATATTTCAAACAAAATGATTTTTTGATATATTGCCTGGCTTTTTATTGACCTTTGATATACTTTTAATGCTGCACATGTTTCTCACGATATGTTTTTGTAATCTACTAAAAAGGTTACTCCTTTTGTTAAATAAAAATCAGTTCAGACTTCAGTGACATATCAGAGATCTTATCCGAACTAAACCTTCGCACAATGCTCGGTAATAATGGGTGTACAAAAAATGATCGGTATCAAAAAGCAGTTCTAAAGGGGACAAAAATATCCACAAAACACACAAACACATGGGCAGATCTGGTGACAAAAAACTTTACTTGTTTGTGTGCGTTGCTCGACCAAAGGGTTTTGGACTTATAGTCTTTTATGTACTGAATAGAACCAACAAAAAACGGTCGCAACATAAAACGGACTTATTTAAAATGTTTAATAACAGAGCGGCTCGTAAAACTAGCTTCTATTTTTCTTGACTATTGTCGATCTGATCTTTAGACGTGATATGGTCCTCGCCTCTCGGGCACTCTCGTTAATGGGGTACCTATGAGGCCGAACCCGCATTGTATGTACACAGGAGATTTCTATACCGGGGACCCTACGTGACAAAACTTTGTCCCTCCCTACATTCAAATTTCTGAAGGAGCAATTGAAATTGGAGATGGTAAAGAGAATTAGAGCGGGGTCTTTTTCGAGCGCCCGTTTTGTTTTGTGCGCGTTCAAAGCGGGGTTTCTTTTGAATCTCGATCAACCATCGAACTGGAAGTGGGGGGAAGCGTTTATTAGGATTCCCTACGGCCTACCAATCGGCCGGTGTGACATCGAGTAATCTAATAGCTTATTAATGAGGGGAAGCCTTCGATCGACCCCTATTTTTCTATCCTAGTGAAGTTTAAAATAATGGATGGCATCTCTTTCATTCGTTTTATTTATTGTCGGTTTATTACGCGTATCGCTGTCTTGTTCCTGCGGCCGTACGCATCGCGAAGTGGGAAGGTCGGTGGCGCGGGCGATGGCTCCTCCCACTAAATTTATAATACAATAAATGAGTGAAGCCGCGGCGTGGAACCGGCCGCGGAGATAACACGTAATGTGAGGTTATTGTGTAAAAACAAACGGCAAAAAACTCGTTCGTAAGAGAGATATACGGTTTCGCGTAGTACCTTTATGATCCGAGCCAGAGCTAATATACGAGCGGTAGATTCGCGCTCCATGGATTATATGAGCAATAAAGAGGATAATTTAAAATTACGTTTGCCACAATGTTGCTATTAACCATGATTGTTGAAATGTTGAGCTTAGCGCGTACGCTCTTCTCGATGTTACATAATATTGCTATAGGAACATAGCTTTTCTGTCCCCGCTACCACCGAAGTTTTCAGGTTACAAATGATTCAATTTACTTTTATCGTTCAAGAGAAAAAAGACGATGGATGAAAACAGTTGGGTAGATGCTTTTTGAATATTGGAATAAAACGAATTAATATTTTACTGCCCCGCTTGTCTCGTAGTAATAAGCGCTACTAAGAGTGGGGTCCTGGGTTCGATTTACAGGTCAGGCAAAGTGTTATTGGGTTTTTCCATTAAAAAATATTCAGGAGCAGCTCGGAGTTTAGAAGTTGGTGGTGTGACACTCTTGTGTCTCGGAAACCATATTATAAAGCCGTTGGTCCTGTGCCTGATCTCTCCCGGACGTGTTGGATTGTAGATGAGAATCTAATTATGAGAGTGAGGGAAAACGGAGTGAATCTTTATTTGCACACACTTGTGCACTACAATATCTCCTGCATACTTGGCTAGTCTCCATTGTGATTGGCCCCGTGACCGAAATTCGGTGTAGAGAATATTATGGAGTAAAGCTTAATGTAAGGATAGTGGACTGAATTTAAAAGCGTGTATAAAGATGTTGGATTCGTTTTACATTTTAGGGTTAATCTGTCCAATTTTGGATGTTTTTTTTCATGAGATTGTATGAAAAAGCAGATTATCTTAACACGATTTTACGGTAACGATCGCTCAAAAGAAGGAAATGACTTTTTCTTTGTATCGGTACGCGTGTAATTGCGGATCAGTTTCTTGTTGTTTCGGGTTTGAAGTTTTAAACTAATTTATATTCTGTAATAAAAAAGGACCACCCCTTTTCAAACTGTCATTATATGATAATTAAGAAATGGTATAATGCATTCTTTAATAATTGAATTTATGAATGGAATAGAATGTGCAAAAAGTTGGCTTTTTCTATGAAATTCTCAGTAGCCGCTCGGAGATAGGATTCTATTACATGGGACCTAAACATACCGGCGAACTGTGTGTGCACACCTCTGCCTAACCCTTCGTCGAATACAGGCGTGATGGTATGTTCTATGTTATGAATAGAATGTCATTGATATGTTGTTTCTTGCCCATTCTCCTGCATCAGAATCTACGAGTACCTCTTGGAAGGTGAAACTCTTTTCAAATTCTCTTTCAAGTAATGACGTTTAAAAGAGCCTTTCTGTCTGTACAAACTCTTAGGTACAGTTTATATCATTTTATTATTGATCTTATTGTATTGTTTTTTTTTTAGATTTTACAAATTTTATTTCAAATTTTATTCTCAATTTTATTCCAAATTTAATTTAATTTTAATTAAGTACTACTTTGTTTCTAGTTAGTACTTTGTTAGTTAGTTGTTAACTTTTGCTGTGCATGCTGTGGTCTCCTATAAGTGAAGGAGTACACCTACATAATACTTTTGTTATATTGTTTTTATTTCATGATTTGTGTATATCTTTTGTTGGAGATCCTAAATAAATAAATATCTAGTACCTACATGATCTATAAAGTAGGTATGCGCAAGCCCTTACTCTTTGCGCTCTCATACCGCTACGAAGAATGCAACAGTCCAATTACCATCGACACCAGGTGAATCGCCCCGCTTAGTCACGTAGTAGAACCGTGCCAGGTCTAGAGGTAACTATTGTGTACAAATTGATGACAGCTTGTTCTGTTATCAGTTACGAGATTAGTACTTACGTCTTAGTCTGGGTACTTTTTTGTTAAAGCATTGTTAGAAAACTTTTTGGTCTGACTGTACAAGCATTCATCAAAATTATGGCTTATAACATACTTTGTAAACGAATCTTATATTTGTCTATACTTATATAATAATAAAGCTGAAGACTTTTTTTGTTTATTTGTTTGCTTACGCGTTAATTTCTGGAACTGCCAGTTTGGAAAAAATATTTTGTAAGTATATAGGCAAATTCATGAGAATTAGTATAAGTCATATGCCATTAGCAGTAACCAAAGACGGACTTAACTTAACTTAACTAAACACGGGGACAAAACACGCAGATGAAGTCGCAGGCAAAAGCTATTTGGTTTATAAAAGCAAACAAACCTTGATTTCTTGCGACAAAAAAGCGAAAGAATTTTATTGTCACATTTATCTTTTCCACATCAATCAGTAAAAGAAAAAAAAAGCCGGGATATTTGCATTGACATATTGACCATTAAGTCCTATTAATAAAGAAAAGATAAGCTAATGTCGCGTTTTATTTTATTTTCGGTTCAAGGCCCAAAAATTTGAAGATAACATTGTTAGATGACATCATCATGCAAATCAATTTAACACAACATATTTAATTCGTTGACGCTTTTGGTTCATAATTTTGATAAGAATTGAATTTTATTGATACTTTATGTCCTCTATTAATTAGTTTGCTATAAAATAGAAAAGGTTTTCGATTTATGTTTTTAAAAGGATTTTTCTTTTGTGAGACTAAATGAATCATTTTTTAAATGTAATAAATGTAGATTGAATAAATCATCACTCATCATCGTTATTGTCCTGTCTTTATTGCAATGTAATTAGAGTCGGCCAACTATGATGGATTTTTCTTCCGTACATAACTGAACCGCCATCACAGTTTTGGATTCCCTTTCTAGATATTTCATTCATTAAGGTTATATAGCATTTCAAGGTAGCATCCCGGAATTTGGAAATTGGTGGTGTGACACCCCCGTGCCTCGGAAAGCATAAAGCCGTTGTTACCGGCTGCCATTCGTAGGAAAAGCCTAAGCAGACGATGATGATCCATAAAGGTTACATAGATAATAATTTCATTATTATTATTATAAAGCTTGTACGACATAATTCTATTAAAAACAAGATTGTAATACTAGTAATATATGACATGTAGTTAAATAAGTAACTAATTACTAAGCCCCTTATCTCGAAGATCGAAATTCGTCGAAGCGCGTCAAGTATAACAAATTTCGAGGCGATGACTCGACGATTACGAGTTCCTAACACTGACTGACGTCATGAATAATATTACATAGGAATACGTTTTACCCGGTAATACCTCATACATGTGTCCACCACGCCTTAATGGACTTGTCATGTTATGGTAATAACTAACAACCTGATAACGTCGTATATCATTTTATTAGTGTATCTTAGAACCACCAAAAATGTTAGTAGGTATCTTATCCAAAATTTTTGATTAATGTTTGAACGAGTCTGTATTGGAGCAACCAGTATCCGTGATGTTTGAGATTACAATGAAATATATTGTGATCGTAACGTGTATGGTGATGTATATTCTTGTATTTTATCAATGTGAGACCGGTTCGATATCTCAGTTCTCGGCTACCGTGCTACAAGTGTCTTGATTTTGAATTGAGAATCAAAGTAAAAATCCATGTATCGGCTGCTAATAGGTTCTTTGCACCATTATTGGAATGAATGCTAGAACATTAATCATGAACGTAATGGCATAGGAATACCGTGTGGTCCAGAGCTTGGAGAAAGGTCCAGTTATTTTATTTTAGTATATCTTAAAGGCAATGGAGAATGGGCACGGGCACGGGTTGGAATGGTATGGAGTTTATTGGTATCAACTGCGTAGTAAAAATGATTTCAAACATATACTGCTTCGTTCTAATATTGCGATTTATTTTTTTGTTCTGGATCGTACCTACTTAGTTACGGGTTTTTGGTCAAAGAAAAAAAAAACCATTTTGGGTTTTAAATCCATGCTAATATTATAAATGCGAACGTAACTTTGTTTATCTGTCTGTTACGGGTTCATGACTAAACCACTGGAGCGATTTCGATGAAATTTGGCACGGGGTAAATGAACCTCAAAAAAGGACACTTTATACCGCGAGTTCGTCTGCATTCGCAATAACCAACATTTACTTGAACGAAGTCTCGAGCAAAAGCTAGAGTTAATATTATATATTATATAACAGTATAAGTAAACTTTAAATACCCCTCCGCCCTTGTACTGTTACAATATTTTGCATACGTTAAATCGCGTGCTATAAACAGTGATTTTTTACAACAAAAATAAAAGTCGTTTTCCAGCAATACATTTCACTCAATGGTACTTACTTTAATTTGCAGTACGCGTAGTTAACGTCGGCAATGTGATGTGTCTTTTTCACTCCGTATTACAGCAACTGTTTAAGTTACGGGTTTTATTAACCGTAGCAGAAGAATTGTTTCAGCTGGCTGGTTTTAAACTGAGCTTGGTTAGAATTGAGTTTTTTCTAAGTTAAATAATCTGAAGGCCAATTCTACTAATTAAATACGTCCAAAATCGAGTCGTGGTCTTATGTCACTAAAAATGAATTTCCAAAAATTTGGGTAATGATCGGCGTCGCCGGTCTAAGAAGAGGTGTGAGATGGCCACTGGACTCGCACTGAGAGGGCTGGTTCGAGGTGGTACAAGAAAATAAGATTTTGTAGGACTTGAAAGAGGCAATAAGAGGCTAGTAAAAAAAAAAACAAATTGACATGAGATTAGATTGCGATCGTTCATATGAGTAGAATTGCCCCCTGTTTTATCCATAGGCCTTTCTCAGCTTCATGTTTAGAAGTATTTCTTCTCGTATCTACACATCTCTGTAAGTTGTCGTGTACATACATTTACATAATAATCTTGCTCACATTATTCTTCACTAATACCCAAAACTAACCTTATCTCCTAGTGTTAATGACCTGAAATTTTTGTCTTATCACAAAGAACTAGCAATAAATGGGTCAATTTATTGTTTTGACAACCGAAAATAATGTGTTGACTCTATCGTTTTACGTGGCATGAACTGTGTGATTATTCTGATAAAAAGGGTTGGTCCCACAGCTGATAAAAGTGCTAGATCAAAATAATGTATGCGGTAGTTACAGACTTTATGTAGTTTTATTATGAGATAAGCTTCGTTGTAATTAATATATGTCTTGGGACGTGCGCCGTCTAAATGTATGAGATATTTAAAAGATTAAGGGTACGGTTTATCTAAGGAAGAAAGTTTATTAGATTTTGTGCCTAAGTACATCTGAAATAAGAGTTATGTATGTTTGTAGGTAAATTCAAATTCCCCTAAATATCGGATGTGTAGTATGCTAACATCAAGCCAATGGCCAAAAGTTCCATATAAGGGACCTGACTATTGCTTTCGAAGTAATAGGTAGGTACTAAAAATTCTCAAACGGAAAACCGCAACAACCCATCCTAGAAATGAAATAAGTAAAGTAAAAGTAAGTAAATTATATAAGTGTGTACCTATATCAGTTGTCTGGTTACCATAACACAAGCTCTGCTTAGCTTGGGATCAGATAGCCGTGTGTGAGTTGTCCCAAGATATTTATTTATTTATTTATCCTTTAATTAACATATTTTATCAAGACTTCGCTACCCACACATTTACAACATAATCTATTAATTTTACCAAATGCATATAAAGCAACTATTCCAAACCAAAAGGTAACGGTTAAAGCATAAAAAATGACCAACGACCATAAAGCTTTCTGATGCAAATATTCGGAAAAAAATAAATTACTACATGTCCATAAAGTAAAGAGGAACGCACCGAAACCGTTTTGTATTCCGTTTTCGAATATCTGAACGCATAATTTTTGAATATGGAATGAAACTCCACTGAATATAAAGAGTGGGGTACCTGTTTCAATGTTTTCTAAGTGCCTACGCGTTCTGCCTTTGACAAATATGTAGACGTTGTTGAATTACTGTAGGAACACAAAAGACAAAAGAAACACGTAATATGAAAGCCTTAGCGTCTTGGGCTTTTATTATACTAGCATATGAAAGAGTAAAAATTTGTGACCCGGCTGGAATATTAAATTTGGGCTAGTTTGTATTACATTGTCTGACGTATAGCGTGATTGTGTCCTAGAAGCTGTCACATTTTATTTACTAACTGCATTTGAAAATATTTATGGCTTTTATCTGCGTCGTAATAGCCTAGTGGTCTTAAGCGCGACTGCTACTCGATTCCCAGGTCAAAGAAAGTGTTTTTGGGTTTTTCTATGAAATTATCAGTAGAAGCTTGGAATTAGGATTTGTGCCCGGTTAATGGCACTTGGCTCGCCTGATAGGACCTAAACCTATTAATGGGTATGTTGTTAGGCAGAGATCTCTGCCTAACCCTTCGGGGAATACAGGCGTGAAGGTATGTAAATTTCGATGTTCCTATACTACGCATCGACGCCAACAATAATTTGAGCATCTATTTTTCGATAAAATCATTTAACTTTATAGCACATCAATAATTTTTTTAAAGCTTTTTTTAGACAACTATAATTTGTTTGAGTGTCAATACTCAAAAAGTCGTTAATCAAAATTATTTAATCATGTAAATGAGTACAATCACCCTCTCGTTAGTGACTTACTCACGTATGCATGCCTATATTTGAATATATCCATAATAAAGTTTGGCGAGCTATATTTTTCCAATATTTTTGCTTTAGTAACATGTCTAAATCGTGATATTTACTGCCCAATAAATCACAAACATAACCAAAACCCGTTTATTGGCAGATTTAGTATTTCAAACTAATAATGTACCAAATACAAAGAAGTAGACAGACATTTCTGTTTAATATTTAACAAATTCGACAACATTATATATCTAAATTAAAAATAATAATTGAAAAATATTTTTATTTTCGTATTTACACGAATAATAAAAATAAAATGAAAAATTATTAAAAAAGAAAGTTATTAAAAAACTTTCTTTTTTAATTGGTTAATATTTTTTTTCCAATTAGTCATTTAAAATGCACTTTTGAACGTCACATAGGTTCCTACAAGAAAGAAAATAATTAAATATAGTTGCCCCCTCCAAAAGGTAGTTTCGTTTGGAGATGAATAGGCAATTAAACAACTCCATAGCTTTACTGTTTCAAAATAAATGTTTAAAATAATTCGTAAACAAGATCATAAAACACGTGAATTGATGTACCTTGCATATAAACCGTTACATTATATTATGTACAAAGCATTAAAAATTAAGAAATGTTGACTAAATAATGTTCAAAGATACTTAATTTCTGTTATACCACCTTTGACTAGACACTAATCATAGCATACATTCTAAAATAGTACTATAATTTAATCGGAAATAGACCCTTATACTAATTATTGGAAAACGTCCAATCACTTAGTACTAAATTCAAATATTCAGCCTCCATCCAACATTTGCCTACACCCAGTTGTCATTTGAAGTCTATTCGAAATTATGGAGAAAAACGAACCTATTTTTAACGTAGACCGCTGGGACCCATATTCTGTCACCCACAAAAGAAAATAAGAAGCTTACACAAAGTATCAAAAACTAGGTTACGTTACAGTTCTATTTTGGAAACTTCGCTTTTACCAAAGATGCTCAACACACGCACGTTCAGAATTTTATAAGCGTGGAAGGAAAGATATGGTACAGAATAGACAATTGACAAGGGTAGAGGAGACATAGAGAAACTTTGATGTGAGCTATTGAAGTACAAGAAAATTCGCGACTCGTGATCTGAATTTTGCTTAGTTTGATTTGCGAATGATATCTTTTGAAGATACTCCACAGAGAATTTATTCAGACCAGTAGAATTTTGTATCGGAAATTAATTTAGACGGAGTAAGTGCTGGACGGTGAGAACAAAGAAATGTAGCTTAATGGAAAAGTTTTAAAAGCAATTTTGAAGTTAGTAAAGATAATAATAAATTCGGAATTTCTATCTTACTTTGATGATTACTTAAATATTAACATAGTGATTGAAGATCTGTACGTTTTATTGAATACAAAGGGAAGTGTGATACATTTTATGGGTCAGTAAAAAGCGTCATTAAATGCCGCTTTTGAAAGGCACACTCAATAAAAGTGGATTTTCGAAGTACTATTACTAAATAAAAAATACGCACGCACTCTAGCGACAATTCATACGTTTCGATAACCATAAGCTTACTCATTCATACGCCGCTCGTATCGCAAGATAAATTGCTCTGGCACACAAATAAACGCGTTCTACGAGAGAAAAAGGAACAAAAACCCCACGTAGGTATGTATACATACTATCTACGCATCTTGCAGCATAGACGCTGTAATTTATTATATTCAGTTCGCTCCGATCCATTGACTTTTGTGGCCGACCAGCGACCATCTTTTGTCACCCCGTCAAGAGTTCTAAACGGCCGTGTAATATGAATTAATAAGCACAAAGATTCATTATAATGCGTTTATTTGTCGCCATGACAGAATTCCTCGAGAGGTTTTACTTTTATTGTAAGATGTGCGCTGGTCGCCGCCTTTGTATGTGTCCGGAACAAATTTTGGTGTATCGCGTGCGCAAGATCACGCTTGTTGAAGCATCTGATAGCAAAGAGTATAGACTCGATAAGTATCGAAAGTATTTTCTACAAAGAAAAATATTTCAGTGTCACTAAACTAAAATAGAAGCTTTGCGTAAGAAAAAAAATCTGAAAAGTCATATTAATTATAATTATTGTATATTATTAAGTTTATTAGTTACTGTCAGCCTACATCATATTCACCGCTAGGCAAAAGTCTCCCCCCATGGGTTCTAGTTATTTCAGTTCAGGGCTAATGTGGGTTATTTTTAGTAGTCTTGTAAGTAAGTAAGTAAGTAATTTATTTAAGTTAAAATTACTTGTAACATTAAGTAATATGCTCTTCAAAAATCATTCAAGCGTAACAGATACCGACCCGATAACCAAAACTAATATAAACTCGTTTCCAGTCTAAAACCTATCAGAGAAGTTTTGCTTACAGTTTTCCAGTTTGAAACTCAATTAACGTGTTTTGCCTCTCTGAGGACTTAGGTAGAAAATTGGCACCTGCTAGACACGTACTGAGAGTTGTCGAATCTAACGATAATGACTTGCCATGCCCAGGGAGATGAAAGGGTCGCCGAAGATCGGTAGTGTCCGAACAGATGTAAGTAATGGTCGGAGGTTATCGAACTAGCCCGAATATTGTGTCCAGAGTCGTTATTGGTGTTTGTTTTAAGATATTTATTGATAATAATAACAACTTGTATTACGATATTGAACTAAGATATCTTGTAGGAAATGGTTTTGTAATAGAAATATATTTTTTGTTCACTCATAACTAGAAAGATTATGGTAAAGTTCGTCAATCTTTGCAATACAGGTGGTGATTCTAAAACGAGGAGTGTTTAACAAAAGCATCGCTTTCATCATCGATGACACAAGAGGCTAATAAACTAACATTTTATGGCTCTATAAATGGAAACCGATAATTTACTAATACACAAGAATTATGCGCATATAACGTGGGCGTCTATTATCTTTGAAAATTTCACAAAGCGATGATAGTTGTAAAAGTTTGCCATAAATAAAATTTACATCTGACCTGACGGTCTTAAAAGTGATAATGAAGTGAGATAACCGTATCGGATGAAGCCTTTGTCGTTGCCAATTTTATAAGAACTTGGTTACCGATAAATGTGAGATGACACACGCGGTAGGTAGGTACATTATAACATTCGATTGCTTAACCTTTTCCAAGCTTTGCCACAACAACTGAATTTCACTAAAAGATAAATCAATATTTCTTGTATGTTTGATGAGCTTGTAAAAACGAGAGATTAAACAAACAAACAAATTATGTGACTAAAAGAGTTCTGATTATACATGTAGATGTATGGAGTCGGAAAAGAAGGCCATTGTAACGATAGATTGATTGTGTGAAGAGTGACATGAAAGAAAAAAGAGTCTAATAGCATAACTGTTGACAGGATAAATAAATGAACAAGTCCAGTAACATGAAACAAGGACATTAAGATGATGTGCAACCAAAAGCATACTTTTAAATTCCATCTCGATAACGGTACCTACAATTCAAGGAGAACCTAAAAATATTCCGGTTCATGAAAGAGTCACTAGTCATCATCCGAACTATAAAACGGTTCTATTATTAAAACAATCCAGTATATAAATATGAAGTCTGGTTATTGTACAAATCCCCACTATACGTTCAAGCAATGTCAAGATTTAAGCGAGTCATGATAACTTAGAGGGCACAGTCGTAACTGATTCTAGTGCTAAAATACTAACAATTCATAAATAGGACTTCAAGAGTTTAATGACAGCACTTTAATGGCCAGTTTCATTCTTGAAACTGTTTTCTTGACTGTAATGTCTTCATTAGAACAATGCCGTTATGACGTCATCTTATTAAATGTAGGTTCTTCTGCTAACTGTTGTTTGAGGAAATGGTTTTAAAGACTTTCATTTGCACTTTATTCAAGAAAAATATCAACATTAATTTGACACTGAAGGTCAACTCTTTTAATTAAAAACGTTCAAAATGTTCTCACAATTTCATCTCAACAATCAATGTCGAAAACTGATAGTAAATGTAGTAAAACTAAAGGCATTTTAAAAGATGATTTCAGAATGTGACCTTTCTTAACAACGCCTCTGATTTGAACAGAGAACTTCATTTAAATAAGCAAATAAAAAGCAACACGAAAATTATTCGAAATATAAAAAAGGTAATTTGTAAGTGAACGAGACAGACGAACATAATGATGACAGCAAAACAAATAGTAACCACATTGTTGGAAAAAGTATCGGTACTAAAAAGCTCTTGTCAAGCGTCTCTTTGGATTTATTAGGAGATTAGGACGGACAATAAAAAGCTAATTTGACAGTAGCACCATTCACATGTGTGAAGGATAAAAATAAAGTGTTGAAGGGGAATGCTTAAAACCACATGTTAGAAGGTTATTTACCGTACTTTATTGTCATGTATAGGTAAGTCACGTCATCGCTTCAGGCAGTTATTGTTTAAGGTTAAACCTTGAAGATTATAAAGTTGAAGATATAAGTAAAGATTCTGAAGAACTTCAATATATTATATGATCATTTTAAAATAATGAAAGCAAGTCCATTATGCTATGATGCTACGATGAAGGTGCAATTGAAATTTATACAACACAAGACAATGATAAATGATGATAGCGCATCGAAATTGCTGATAGAGATAGTTACGTATAAAATAAAATAATATCACCTCTCCTTTTCAAATCTAGTAGCAATTTTTATTCCACCTTGCATTATTATTGTACGCGTACTGAATATGAATATTGCAAATATAGAACGACGTGAACTTTTACCCAAAAACAATTTTGCAGATGTTGCAACTTTCGACTATTGACCCCTGACAATAGGGAACTATATGAATGGGTACGTAGTATGCGTATGTATACCACCTACGTGACAGGGCGTATATATCGTTCTATATTTGGAACACCTTACCAGAACTTCGATCGCCGGAGGTCAATTCGTGCTAATCTTCGCTTACGTAAGCCTCGCATTCAATCCCGTTAAGGAAATTATGATAAAATTGTTTTAATGTTGCCTTCACGAAATAAAAGAAATGCTTCGTCACAATTTGTGACACGCAACGTATAATAGCTTGTCGCTAGTTTCTCTTTCATTTTATTATTTTTTGAAAATAAATTTTATCCACATTTGAAGACTAAGCTTTTTGCTGGCTATATACCTTCGATAGCGAAGTACTTTATTTACATACACACTAATATTTTCCATTCGAAAGTAAATCTGTAAGTTTTTCACCTCATCACGGCAAAACACTGAATCAATCATAATGAAATAAGACAAAGTGGTTGCTTGGGATTTGGTTAAGGACATAAGCTACTTTTTAACTCGCGACTTTGTTTGCGTTCCCGATAGCTGACGCGCAGGAAGAAGACGAAACAAGTTTAGAATAAACTTAGTGTGTTAGGCATATTCCCGTAGGGTTAGGCAGATGTGTTCCAATGTTCACCCACAGTTCGCCGGTATGTTGAGGTCCCATGTAATAGGAGGCGAGCCTATTGCCATTACTCAGAGTGTAACTAATGAAACTATTATTTCGAAATAAGTTTCCGTAAAAGTTTATATACTGCTGATTGTATTTCAGACCGATATGGGCTCTAAAGACAATACTAGTAAATTGGTAAATAATGCTTTTGCAGCAGCTAGCATTTCTAATCCTATTCGTCTAATTGCAAAATCAAAGTTAACTTAAAAACAATTGGTGAGACGTGGGTGGTTGAGCGAAATGCCAAAACCCTTAGTTTAAGAGCTTCTGTTATTTTTAGACACCATTTAATATCTCATCAATCACTTTAAATCGCTATAGCGACAGAAATTAGGGAGACAAGATAGATTAATTTATCAAAGGTTACTTAACTTGTATAACGATAAATAAAAGGGCAATTTAGTATAGTAGGTACTAGAATAATTTAGGTTAATGTGTACCTACCGCCTTGTGTTTAGAACATGGGCTCCATTTTTTTCTGCAGGGTGCAATAGGTATATCAGAAATGTGTTGCCTTTTTTTAAATAAAATAATGTATGAAACCAGTCCGATGTATCTGATTCAACGTACCTAATTTAATAATAACTGAATGTGCAGTTTATATTTTTTTTTGTAAAAATATGAGGATGTTGCTCTTTTTTAAAGATGGAAAATAATGAAATGGCGTTTTCCACTCTGGGTGGAAGGGAGTGTCAGACTCGTACTGACTAAAACCCATCCGTGTTCTTCCTAACGCCCTTTGCGTTCCACGGCCGCGGTGACTCTTTCGAACAAATACCGCCAACCTGTCAGGCACTGATGTTGCTATACCCTAGCAGAACATTTTATTTTACAACATAAATGCACTAAAATAAAGTCCTTGTACAACTATGGCAAGAATCAAATTCGACCACTACCAATTTTCAAGTTCAAAGCAAACAACCTTGAGATGAAAATCACGTAGGCGCTACAACGAACAGTAATCCCACCAATAAGTAACAAGATTACGTATAAAGTAAACAATTAACAATCGCTTTTAGACGTAGTTATCATTGATAAGTTAATTTTGGATCAGTAGGTATCAAACTGCCAATTTAGTTAGGATTAGTAAGCTTGGTAGACCCCAACTAGTCTCGTTTAGCTGTCCCTACGGCTTTGGTGGAATCAGTCGTCAAGATTAACCCACAAATGATAAGTACCTTCATAAATATTCTTAACTAGCTTCTCCCCTCGACTTCGTCTTTTACATACGCAGGGGAACACAAAAACGGGATAAAATAATGTTAATTTAATTAGTCTATGTGTTAAGCTAGATCGATAAGCGTGAAATAGTAACAAACATCCATCCATTTTCCATCTATCGATCCATCCCTATAATCTTTCGCGTTCATTGTAAGATTGAATTGTAGTACTATTCTATAGAAGAAATCTCTCGTTGAATTTAGGTAAAGTAAGCTTGAGAAAGAGGTGGCGAGATGACCTGGAGGATGACGCATGACGCACCGACAAGGCTGATTAAATGGAAGGACTTGGAGGAGGCCTTTGCCTAGCACAAAATTAAAACTTTTAATTGAGTTGTCAATCCTAAACATCAGAAGGATGGCAAACCTCAATCTCACTTCACCAAAATTCACCGTGGGAGATTTTACAGAACCTTTTAATTGGTAGTAGTAATTAAAAGTCATGATATTATTGGTTAGAGATTACAAATTATCATTTAAATGTGTTGGTTCTGTGAGTAGTGGCTCGTTTGATATCCGTTTTGATGGCATTTGATCTCATGTCTTGTACTACGTGAATTTAAAAAATAAAAATAATATTAGAAGAAAAATAATATCTAGCCATGTTTAAGAGTATTTTTTTGTGGATACCTTTATGGATTTCGTTCATGTGAGGAAATCGGAGTGTTATCGGACTCTTACCAACTAAAACCTCACGGTTTTTCCTACTACCTTGAAACAAGAGTCCGATATACACTTCATGACCCGCGCCCCCGAATGCATGTTCATGAACGGAATATTTCTCACATTATTTTCAAATATAGTTCTTACTTATAAAGCTCTTTTTCATCAAGCTACACAATTTATAATATATTTTTTCTCATCGCGTTACGAATTCGGTTTTATTACGGCCAGTGTATCCGCGGGAATTGCCGGCTGGTAGGTACTTATTATTTTATAGACACTTGATTTTCATTAGTGGTACGAAAACAAGTTTTTAATGTGGGTACATGCTCAGTAATATACTCCTAAAACGAACACACATCTAACTTACTAACATTTATATGGAAATATAATTTCGGAATCGTGATAGTATAATTGAATGCTGATTAAGTCTATTGCTTGTTTTACGATATCAGCTTCCGTAAGATGAGAAAAACAATTTACATCATTATCGTGTTCGCCAGTAATGTCAAAGCACCAATCAAAGCACGGAGATTTACGAACGCATTCCGAACTAACGAACCGAGATTTAATTAAAAAAACGTATCGTTCAAACTTGACGCTAACCAAATGAAATTTATGACACCGCTAAAACAGAGAACCCGGTATAAATTTAACTCATTTCTAATAAGAAAATTATGTAAAACGATCCTATTATAATTAATAATTCAGTTCGTAACGAGGAATACATTAACGATATCTAAGCGAGTGATGACGCTTCGTTTTTTTAACAAACTAATAGGTACAGTTGAACGAATAGATTGGTATACAGGCAGCTGACTCACAACAGCACGCTTGGCGCACTGGCTGAGCGATAGGCTGCTGCGTTCCTTGTCGTCGGTTTGATTTCCGCACGGTAAAGTATTTGTATAACCTATATGTTTGGTCGATGTGAATGTTTGTAAACCCACCTATAATGCATAAGAAATTCCTAGTGTGGCAAAATGATTAAAACAATATTGTGAGCATGCCAAGGTATAGTGGAAAGACCAAAAGTTTTGCCCATATACCAAACTATTTGTTCGACTGTACAATGTGATTAGAAAAGTAATGTTGATTGGAATAACAATTAATGTATGTCCTAACTAATTTCGGGTATAATAATAAACTCGAATGTTTAATCGTGAAGGTACGTTGAGTACAGCAACAAATGAGCCATAATTTTTTAAATAAATCGTGATAGTACGTGGTTGTGACAGCAAATTTATAAAATTGGTCACAAGATTAATGGGCTTGGTGTGACATAATAAAATGTTGGTTTTACTTGATGCCGATGAATTATGTATGTACTACGGAATACTGAAACAGAATTTCAAGGTACACGATAGATTTATGTCAGGTGTATTGCTCGTAGGTTCATTCATTCATAACCCCTTGGAGAGGACTTTGTATATTATTATATTCACTGGTACCATATGTATGAATTTATGAAAACCAATTAAAGTAGACCTTTTTGCGATTAATGTATCGTTGAAATCACGTTTCTAAATAATTAATTTAAATCCAGGAATGAAATGAAACAATCAAAATTAACTGTAAACATTTCGCACACATTCAGATTTTGTATCACAAAGTTAATTCTAAGGGTGATAAACATCTGATTTACGACTTAATTAAGGGACTCCTTTTAATGAAAACGTAAATTCAAAATTTTATGTTGAACAATTTTATGTACGATTCTTTTGTTTAGGGCTAAAAGGGTTCATCACATTGTCTGTGAAAAATATTGCTCCGACACATTGACTTATTTTCACTGAGTATTTACATTGTAAAAAGGGTGGCGAAAAATTAAACATAATATATTACTTTTATTTTACGCGCTAACAATGTCGAGAAGAAAAGTAGTTTTATAACAAAAAATCCCATCAAAAGCTCCCTGACGGTCGCCATCTTGAATCGCCGACCGTTATGCGCGCGCGCATTTGTTTGCGTCCAGGTGTAGCGCTGACAAAACAATCGGCTCTCGAGCGAGAAAGGGGCGGAGGGGCCATTCATAAATTTTTATAAAATTCACCAAAATAAAAAGCGAAACTTATAAAAAAGTAGAATGCTCAACCAGAGGTGGCGTCGATCGATAGCCGGGTAATATTTCATAATATTAACTACTTAGGGATGTGAAGAATGGGTGGGGTTATCAAAATTATAATTGATTGGTCCTATTGAATAGGCTTCTTTATTCCAAACCTCCTTCTTATAAAATTTTATAACAATATCTTTAGGTTCACATTATTATTAGAAAACTTATGGTCTGCCAAGTGCTTAAAATAAATCACACGCTATATTTTTTTACATCGCTATCTCATATTTTACCAAACCTAAGTCATTTACGGAGATCATTAACATTTTAAGTGTTTCGAAGGCGTTAGACAGAGCCCAAACTTTTTCATAAAATATTAATAAAAAGAATATAAATTATGTTCCTTATATCGACCAAGGTGATGTAGTGACCCACTGATGTGGAGCACTCCATAATTTTAGAGAGAAAACCGACGATATGATAGTACGCAAAAAATGTGCAGCCACTTATCACAATAGCGCACTACTGGATACTTTTTGTTATGTTTTCATAAGCCTTAAGCACCGCCTTGTCGGGTAAGAGATCTTAACGCATCGTCACACTTCAATGCAAATAATTAGGTGTATATTCTACAATTTGCCAAAGATCTCTATTGTATTCTTTGTGCTGTAAGTGGATTCTGTTAGCTACAAAGGGCCAGCCGCATGACATTGCTACCTCGAAACCTGGTGCGTGTGTGTATAATGTTATTATTTGGTGCCGCATCTGTCACAAAGGCCGTTGCATCCGTAATTTTACAGTTTAATCAGCGTTAAATGCTCACAGAGTTACCGCGGTTCGAAAGTTAAAAAAAATATATGAAAGACTCCGCAGTCTCGGGGTCCGTACAGTAAAGAATTTCGGGTCCATAAATCATTTGGGATGACGATGACGTTGGCAATAAAATAAAATGTCTGCAGATAACTATTCATGAAGCTTAGTGGTTGGCCGCAAAATGTAACAAAGAATTGCATAAAAATCGTATCTGGTAGATACTAGATGAAAACGTTGGATTAATGGATCGCTAATATTTCATACACTATCAGAAGGCTTTGGTTAGTTTTGATAATAAAATATTTGAAATAAAAACGCAGCTCCATCAGCCAATTAATTGCAGCATTACCCAAGAATTTCAAACTGTGTATAAATCAATGAAAAAATTCAAATAAATCGCAATATACTCAACGGTTTTAGTGAGACAGTTGACAAATTACTATAATATACAAAATCAAATAACAAGTCTCACAATAATGTAATGACACGAATATCATTATACATTTCCGTATATCAAACAAACTGGATTATGGAAGCCAACGGCAATTATAATGATGAATCTAAACACTGAACTTCAAAGGATGCAGACTACGTAGCTCTTCATAGAGATAATATTACACGACAAAATGAATGTTCATTCAGTAAAAGATATGTCGTTTATTATGTCTCATTGTGCAGTGACCACTTAGCGTGGAGAGGAAATAATTTATTCAAAGCATACCTACTACGTTCTTCAACTTATTGGACCCCTGGAGGCACTTGTCTTTGAGAAAGTGAACCGCTATATTGTACGAGAAACAGAATAAAAGGATGCACCTAATATAAAGTTCCATTGGGATAAATTCTCTACCAATTTAGTAGTGAATGAACATTAAAATGAATCGGTTCTCACACAAGTTCATCAATTTTATTAGAGAGACTCATATTGGGTACTTTGGCGTTAGTAAAATCCCTCAGCTCACAATTAAATCATATAGTAAGTACTTCAACCACTAGGGATATTTTGATACAAAAACTTCCAAAGAAAAATTACTTCACATATTATGTGTGGCAAACTAATTTCTTTTCATAATCCCTCGTTTCCCAACACTAATAGATTTGTTATAAGTTATTTATTAGTAAGACGAATCAATTAACGGCTCACTGTGTGGTAGCCAAAATTAATTAGCCAACTTCCCTGGTACGGTTCACAAAAACAGCAGATGCGAGATCGGCGCGGTATACAAGCTGCATTATTAGTTGTTCAGTAATGTTTTAGTTTTTTTGTTGTTTTGCTAACCACCCGCACCAAAACACCATCTGTGTTCGGCTACGGTTCGCTGTAATGATACATACGGACGAAATGATGATACAATGTGTTGATGGATTGTATTGTAATAATGCTTTGGTGGCTAGTGGGAATTGTACTGCCGGTCATGAGAATAAAACAAAAAGTATAATCAATATTAGTAAAACAGTGGCAGTAGCCAATCATAATATTAGTCACTTAGTTACTCATATCAATAGATGCAAACGTAAGTGTAAATATTTCAATGCCTCGCTAATACTAAATAATATTTTAATAATAATAGAAGTAGAAAAAACAAAAGCTGTAGCTAAACAAAAAGGAACGTCAAACGTGAAAACAATAAATATGTAAGTACGCCGAGTTTAACTTAATTATAACACTTGTCTATAGGGACCGACGTGATTGTATGACTGTATGGGAAGGGGAAGATTTATTGCGATCTTGCCGACTCGGTTAGTAAGTGTTGCTTGACTTTTTGTTTCATTCCCTCCGCGCTTAATCACTGGATGATCTCGGGCTAATGTGTTTTCGGTATCGACTGTAGTCGGCTTAATAATTGCATCAAATTTATTTTCTTCTTCTTCTTATTTGTGGCCAGCAAAAACTTTTACATCTACCAACATTAAGTTTAGTATATTGGATAAAATAGAACTCACGTAAATATTTTTTTTACAGTCGCTTCTAAAATAATTTATCATTGAAGCACCGATTACTTACAAAATGAATGGTACTAATTAAAAGTAAGATAGGTAGAACTGGTTTCCAAAACATAATATTTATCATGGAAACTATAACAAGACGCTCCAAGTTTTTATTTAGAATCTCAACTTGTATTAACTGGGAGCAATAAATTTGTTTTAATTGATTACCGTTAATTCACAAAGAAACAGACCGCCTCCAGTCTTTAATTACATTTATGATGATTACAATCCGTTTAAAACTGTTTTGCTTCGCGTGGCTATCTGAGAATGAAACTTATATCTACCTGGTTTCGATAAACGGCGAAATAATTAATAACATTTAAAATAAATGATTTTTTCTTTCTCGAATAGTCTGGGAATAAAAATTAAATCTACAATAATACGCCGATGTAAGTAAATGTAATAAATCGGATTATCGTATCGTATCGTACACACGATTTTATTGAAAGCGAATAACAGGAAAGCTTTTTGAAATACACTCGTTTCGAACGATGTATCGATTTGTACATACAATTACTTGCGATGACTGGGCTATATAGCAAATGATAATAATAGGTAGGCAGAAGGTACACGTAGCGTTAAATAACGCCCCTAACTAGGTGTTACAAAATTAGTATTAAAACGTTAACAACCCAACTATTTATATCCACAGGAAGCATAAACAATAACACGACACTTTCTAATGAGTAATAAAAATTTGTAAATAGCTGCCATAGTTCATACTAATAAAAACTCTATTCCATAAATTATGGAGCTTGACAAAATGATATTTAATGTCCCTTCCTTCTATCACGTGTGAGAGTTACGTCATTACCGAAAAAGTCATTTAGGGATAAAACCCCTTAAGGATTCCATCCATAATTTTAAGGACACGTTTTTTCAACGCTCCTCTATCATCAATCTGTTGGTCTTGAGCACTACTTATTTCCTTGTTATTTCTTTCGTCTTGCTCTTTAAGAAGCACGTAGAGGGCAACAAATAGAGAATGTATTATCTATTTTGTCTTACCCGTGACAATAATTAATGACTGGATTTAAACGCTTCCTCACGCCCGTGACATTAACATAAATAGAATGATCTTCGCTTGCTCGTTCAGCCCCTTTGATTCCAGTATTTTTAGCTTACCAGCATCAGGTTTTGTATATTAATTTGTTGGCCGTAGATGGATCGGTGATTTCAGTACTTTGATGTTTTGCGTTATAAGGTGGGTGGTGATTGTCGGCTTATGGGCTTTACGGTGTGTTGGACAGTGTTAAATTTGTTAAGAGAGGGCTCTATTCAATTTAACAGCTTACACTTGGTTGTTGTCACGACATCATTTCGTTTGCAGTTCCGTCACTTATAGTCTATTCGATCTTGATCAATGCCAGCAGTTTATGGAATCGATCTACAAAGCCAGTCATCATGACTTCATTGCTGAGGTATCTAATCGTATACATTTCGTTATAAATTGTCATTTAATGATCATCTTTCTGTTTCTGTCAACTCTAAACAAAGGGTTTACTTTTATGAATATTTATATGTCTTTTGAAGACGGTATTTATTTTGCAGTTGCCACCTTAATATAACAAAGACAACCAGATTTATTTATTGTGTCAAATATGATCGTAAAGTAAACGATTAATGGAAATAGCATTGGAAAGGAGGTTGACAAAGAGACAATAGTGTTTACGAGTTATGAACGACAGACTGGCTCTGAGTGTAAGTGAATTATAACAATCAGCTGCTCTTTTGTTACGAAAGACATCTCTGTTGTGCTAATTGTGTATTTTATTGACTTTATTATTTTATGTATTAACTTTTACTTTTAATAGAAAAGTTAAAAGATATTTTACTGTTCGATTCGTTTGGTTTTTCTATTACTATTTTTTTATAATTTACATTTTCTTATCTTGCCTATAATTATCATGATGGCGAAAAGCCAAAGAAGACAAACTGAAGTCAGTCATTTATTACTTTGATATTGCTGAACTGAACTGACATACATACAACCTAAATATGAAGATGGTAGATGAAGCAGAGCCCTAATTAAATGGTTACCGAGGGTCTGTAAGAGGAATGTTGGCAAAACCACAGCCAGTGTTCCTACTGGCTGTGATTTTGCCACTAGCAGACCAGGGAAGCATAGCACAATAGAGCACATAGCTCTTTACTTAGTACCCAGTAAACTGTAGTAAATAAAGTTGCAAATGTTCTTGTTGTTGGTGAACAATCGAAATTTGCTCTTAATAGACATCAGTTAAGGGTGAATTTGATAAAGCATGGTAACCTACTTTTAAAGCAACGAAACCTAAGTTGCATATTCAATAGCACGGTACACAACTTTAACAACAAATCCGATTACTAATTCGTAGACAAAACAAACGTTGGACTCGCCAATAAATTGTATTGTAACAAAACTATTAGTGTTCGAGAAATTGGCTTCTAATTTCTCGTGTCGACTCCGTCGCATTGGATTTATTTAAATGAATTTATGGTGCAGCGGTCGCCATTATTGTTAAGTCAGTAATAAGCTCACTCATTTTATTGGTTCGCATCCGATAATTAGTTTTAAATGTATTGGGTTTATATTTCCCGTGATATTTAAAGCTCTGCAAAATACTGCATAATATCATTACAGAATTAAATACGGCAACCGATTCTGAATGTATCTACTAACCTACATTCAAAATGATTGCTTTATTGATAGAAGCATTTTTTTTCATAAAGTAGTAGTAATATTTTTTTTTGTTAAGTATATTTTTTTATAATACAATCATATTTTAACACGGTTATTGTTCTGCGTTTAAAAACTTCTTTTGATTGAAAAAAAAAATAAAAACGCAGAAAAAAATATAGTACCTAACAATAGCAAATGAAAAACTAATTACTTAATTGATGAGCAAGTTTTGCGAACTAACAATTTTATTCAAAGATTCACGTGGAACAATGTTAGAGATATAATAAAGGCATGTAACAGTAAAACATGCTGCTAACATTCACAGAAACACTAATTAAGGTAACTAGACATCACGCTACACAGATCCTTATCCAGCAGTTCACAATAAAACTAACAGGTCTCTCATATTTCACGAGAGACGAGATTGCACAACGATTGCTCCAACCGTTATTTTAGCATCTCTACAGGGCTGCCGACTGCGGTAATAAAATGCTGAATAACTAATTAGGAGTTCTAGTATAATTAATAAGCCGTTCTAGATATCGATCCAGTTCTAAGTAGGAAGCTGACTATTGTTCAATTGCTGAACAGTAATAGCTTTAGTCTTATAAAATTTTAATTGATGCAGCTATTTATGACTGAAGTTTAGGACGATAAGGTGTAAAATTGTAAAATGCAGTTCTAGTTCATTGTATGAAGATTACAGAAATATTTCTAAGAATTAGAAATGGGATAAACAACCCTACACCTACTTATATGGTTGGTCTAACCGCCTGGATTTACATCGTGGGTCTACGTGCCTCTTGTTGATTGTGTAGATAATTTGACTGGAAACATGTACATACGTGCTTTTGAAGTAACGCCTTGGCGCCAAGTGATTGCAGTGATTTTGAAAAAAGTGTTCGTGAGTATGAGAGTTCTATGCCTTATACTAATACGGCATAGAATTCTCCTATTCTACCTATCTATTAACCTATTTATTCTGATAAGTAGATGCTAAAATGGTTTTAACAAAATGGTTTATAAATACTCGAATTCTTTTTTTATATATTTTATTTGCGATGTTTAATTTTAGTTGGGAAAAGGTTAAGCAGATGATGATTTGCGATGTTTAATAATGTCCCGATAAGATAAAACCTTATCCATAATGCCTAAAATTATGTATTGTTAAAAGCCTATGATAATAGTAATATCAAACATGAAATTATTGAGTAGATAATTACAACAGGCTAGATTAAAAATAAATATTCTATGTTTGAACTTAGGTTATTATTCTAATCAGTACTAGTTTTAGCCGTATAAAAACTTATTTTAATAATTGTAACTTTTCTTAATTGAAACCTGTAATCTCATGTTTTAAATCATCATTATCATCATCATCATATCAGCCGCAGGACTTCCACTGCTGGACATAGGCCTCCCCCATAGATTTCTAAAAGGACCGTTTAGAAGCGGCTTTTGTTTTAAATAAATGAATAATATGTGCAAAAGATTTGACAGCCCGCAACGAGAGCTGACAACGGTTTAGCTTAAAATACATTTACTAATTAGACTATTATACTAAATGATAAAGAACATACAACATACATACAATCACGCCTGTATTCCCCGAAGGGTTAGGCAGAGGTGTACCAATGTACACCCACAGTTCGCCGGTATGTTTTAATGATAAAGAAATACTGTTTCAATCTAGTAAATTAAACCCTCGGTACCGTAATGATATCACAAGACTTCCAGTACCTACCTAAACCAAAAAAGGCTCGTTGAACTTCATGATTAACTCATCTCGAACAAAAAATCGTGAGTTCATCCTACCTACAATTTATAATTTGTAACATTTTTGCATTCAACTTCGCTGTGATTATCTCACGTTCTCGTGTTGTTCACACGTCAGGTCCGAGTAACTGCTACGTGTTTTTTTGTACTAAAATACTACGTAAAGGCTGTTGCACGCTTCTGAGTTTATTTAGACTGTTGTTGTATTTATTTTGATGTTGAATATTATACTTGACTCGCTTGCGATGAATTTGTGGATTATGCAAATAGGACAAAATAGCTGGTTTGGGCAAGTATATCGTAATTATATGAATAGATGTATATTTCATTTTAAATGTAAAATAAAATAAAAATTACTAAACAATCACTTTTTGTTGGTGTCTTCTAACAGTTCGAATGCAAAAGGCAGTTCGAAAATATTACATGTGCCAGCTATGCGCAAAAGGACAGTATTTGAAAAATAAATGCGAAACTTTGGATATATGAATGTTTGTCACTCTTTCGCGCTTAAACAGCTGAACGAATCTGAATGTAACTTGGCATATAGATAGATCAAAAATCATCCGTGTTTTTCCTAATGCCAGGCCAGGGCAGCGGTGACTCTTTCGAACAAATTTCGCAATCCTGCCAGGTGGGCTGAAGCTAGTATTATAATAAACTTTAAATAACAAAAAACGATCATCAATACTGCAGCTGCAGTTACTATAAACAATAATTAATATGCATAAGTACTTAAATTAATTACAGAAACGTTATGCTTATCAATAGTTATAAACCGATATCAATGAATGACCGGACCTATTTTATTTATTTAAATGTTAACGATGTTTTACATCCTCTCTCCATTTTTAATCAGAATAGTTTTTGGCATGATTAAACTTAATGGCCTAGAGATATGTCGACAAGTAGTAATTAATGCATATTAATGATTATTAAAAATACATTAATTTTCTTAGGAAATGGTCTTGTTTTGACATGATTAAATGGTGCGAGTTTTTATTGAGGCAGTATATTTTTTTGTCACATAACTTAAACCAGTTATGTGACAAAAAAACATAATCTTTGACTAACAATTTACCAAATTAATGTTTAAGTTTCGTCTTTACTTATCTCTATCAAAAATCGTCTTGAGTTCTAAACATAGAATCGTGTAGTAAGCTACATAATTATACAAACCTTCCTTGAATGTGGCATTCAACTTTTAAATGTTTTACATTTAACATTTTTATCATCATAATCAAGACGAATAATATTTATCTTAAGTGTTTTATGATTTTCCTATTAACTTATTTTTTGTGCTACCTACCTATTTCCTTTTATTATAGACATTAGTCATTTGGACATGTCTTTTAGTTGATCATAATTTTTACCAGAAACGTCATTCGCAATTAAGTAGAATAGCTCAAAGAAATTAGGACTCAAATATTATCTTGAATAGACTCGAATTTCAATGTGCGATGCCCTAGTTTGTGATCTCGTAGCTTTGTACTCGAGGTACAATGCTCTGAAAGCTCTCTGAGCTACACTTCAGAAACACAATTACTAATTAAACTAATTAGTATATTTAACATAATACGCTAGTTATGTTTAAGTCCCATGTAATAGGGAGCGGGGCTATTGCCATAAGTATATTGAGCACTAATCCAGAATCTGGATTATTACTGGAAAGTTTCTCGAGGTAAATCCCTATCTGTCTTACATCTAACTTCGACTACTAACTTTAGTCCAAACTTAAACCTTCGACCCAATTATTTTAGTTTGCAACACTACAAAATTAACAACTTAGACTGGGTTCTAAAGTAATTCTTAGTATCTAGAGCTTTATCACATTCGTCATAACGTTCAAAATACAATAACTGGTTTAAAAACAAAGCCAAAGTCAAACCATTAATTTTAATTAGACCATTAAAAGTTTTCAGCGGACTAAAATTGCTAAACTAAAATCCTAAAATCGGACTAAAATTAGAATTTGTTTTTTAATGAGACAGTGAAACCCGTCAAATCCTTGTTCACGAGATACGCTGAACGAAACGAACCATGTTTCAATAGAATTTTGATAGTACTGTTTCAGGAAATAATCTAAATATTGCGAAATGAAGTAATAATTTAATGTACTAATGTGAGATTCTCAATGTCTTTTTTTCTTTAATTCATATAAGTATACAATTGCTAATTCGCCTAGAGCAAGCGTGATGGTCAATGCTCATACGTTCTTTATATAAGAGAGGATTTTGCCCAGCAGTGGGACAATAATATGGTGTTCTTATTACAAATTATTTTACTCGTTTTATGTATATAGTTTAGATTTAATTTTTAAATATTAATAAGATTAGATAGTAGCCATGTGTGTGTGTAGTACATGGGACCTAAATATACCGGCGAACTGTGGGTGTACCTAAATTGGTGCACCTCTGCCTAACCCTTCGGGGAATACAGGCGTGATGGTTTTTTTTATTTTTAGATAGTAGCCCACCGGCTTTGGGCACAGAGTCCAAGCTATCGGTGGTCAGGGCTCCTGAAAAAGGAATCTCCTAATAATTCGCGCTGTGTTCAGAATTACCGCTTTAAAATTATTATTACCTAAAGCAATCTTGACAACAATATAATAAATACCACCATCAGCATACCAATAGCAACATCAGATTATCAGAATAAGGGGTCAATTGAGTTTCTTTCCATAACTTTCGCGTCCGACTTCGCTCGTATCGATACGTTGTTTCTACGAATCAGCAAATGGCCGGAACGATACGTGAGTCTGATTATATCGGGACGATTGGACCGTGAGCTGATCTAGATTTGGACCTGGCGATGCTTGGCTTTGTTTATTATTATTTTTCATATACACACGTTTCAAAATGTACACTTATGAGATTTATATTAAAAAATTAAGAATTATTTGATAGTTAACACAAATCCTAGTATGTTTTTGGGGTTTATTTTAATAGTAGGTATTTTCAGTGGAGTTGTGTACAGATTATCAAATCCCAATTGAACATGAACCTTATTCTTTTGTATTAAAGTAGAAAACTATCAAAGTAATTTGACAGATTGGGGTGGTTTGATGTACTGACCTGTGCATGTAAAGACTCCGTTCTACATAAAGATTAGATGAATTCGATCCTGAACTATGAATATTTATCTCTCTCTTCTCATTCCAAAAACTCCGGTTAGAATATAACAAAGATTGTTTGATATTAACATGCTTATCTTAAACCAGTTGAAATATCTAAAAACACCTGTCTACATAATTATTTAAAAACATACAAAAGATAAATAACAAAACCACATCATTATTTCGTAAAAAAGAAACTTCAAAATCTCGTAACTTTGCATAGTTGGCAATTTTGTGTTAGAAACACGAAGACGGTTCTTTTATTTATAGTATAGATATTCTAATACTGTTTTCTAATCTTATAGGCAGCACCGGAGTAAATTATTAGTTTTATCTTTCAAAACTAGACTAACATTGACGTGACAAAATGTGGAAGCGTCACTGATTATGGGTCTTGTGTCCAATTACTTTCTACCCTGATGTGATTCGATGAGAAAATTGAAAAAGTAGAAAATGTTTTTACTTCATACAAGATTTTTACCATGACTTTCTCCGTGAGAATTTCGGTTATCGTGAAGGCAGATAAACCCATAACATACATACTGTACCCCTGTATTCCCCCAAGGGTTAGGCAGAGGTGTACCAATTTACATCCAAAGTCCGCTGGTTGCTTTAGGTCCCATGTAATAAAGGGCGAGCCTATTGCCATTAACCGGACACAAATCCTAACTTCGAGCTGCATCTGAGAATTTCATAGAAAAATCCAATAACATTTTGCCCGACCTAGGAATCGAACCCAATACCTCTAGCGTAGCAGTCGCGCTTAGAACTAGACTAACGAGGCACCGATTTTTTGTAGGACGTCATAATTTGTCGTCATGATTGTCTGACGTAGGTGTGCCCAACACGTAATTGGCGAAATAACACCCTAATAATTTACCGCCTACCTACCCCTTCAAAAGATTACAGGAATGATGTTGGAGGACCAAGACACAGACGAAAATCAAAACCCAGTTTCCCCACAATATTATTAGATTCTAGATTACAATATCACAAGACTGTAGTACTCGAAACAGTGTGTTGATGAATAGGAAATACCGACATCGGAAGGCACGGGTACATCTTGAGCAGGATTACCTTGCTTCGTGATAACCAGCTTATCACGTAGGCAATAAACGGAATAATACACTCAGTTCCTATGAACTGAGTAATGAGATATGAGGAACAAGCTTTATGGAAGTTGCTATGACAACACTCTATGCCAAAGCAAAGTCCAATAGAGAAATTATGCAATTCTAGTAATATTGGTCGTAATGGATTGAAATAGGGAGGAACTTTTAGGAACGTTTACGTTCAAGTAAAGGACGATCGCAATTCAATCTCAGTTTCAAACAGTCAAAAATAACCTTACCTACATTTTTTTACATTGATTGTTACTAAGATGAGATTGAGACTAGATTTTATACGTTAAAATAGTATAATTGGCCTTCTAATTTCAGTCTTAGTCTGCCATAAATGCCCTATATTTTAGCTTCATTTTCGACAAGTTTTAATTACTATTTTAATTGGTCTTCAGATCAACGAAAGCTTCCACTGTTTATTCATAAAATCTGTGAGACGTAATAATAAGAAAATACTTTTAAGTATAAGATCTCATTATTTTAGCTTTTAATATCGATGCTACATTAATCCAAGACAATTTTATTTACGATGTATTGTTTTTTTAAGGGTTAATAACAAAATCGCCTGAAATCAGGACCAACGCGCTTAATATTAAGCGCAGCCCCAAGGGAGAATACACAAAATATACCAATCTGTTTTTCTCATAGCCGCGGGACAAGCGCTCCAAAGTTCAATTATTAAATTCTTAGTCGAATATCATGCATCAGAGAGGAATGTCCACCAAACAATAGCGACGAAAGAAATATGATTCATAGGAATTGAGCTGTATAGGTACCATACAGATATCATAAGACTTTTTCTTGAACATAATTCAGACGCTCACTTCATTATTAATTAATAAAAACATATTTATGAATTATTTATTACACAGAGCTCGGGTAGAATTCTACGCATTGTTAGCGAATGAATTTATTTATCTCGTTGGACATCATAAATTCTGATTTTAGAATTAGCTTTCGAATTAAATTATAGACCGATGTATGTTACGATTGGAAGAAACGGAATTTGATTAAGTTTTATGGTTATTTAATTCTCAATATTGCAAAAATTAGATTAAAAACACGTGTACCTAATAATAAAAATTAATAAACACAGTGTTCAATATTCTATTAAGTCTCGTTATTATAATAACGCTAATCACATCGCATGTAATAACTTGACAACCAAATTCGATACAATAATGAATGTAAATCGGCTCAAATGTCGAATTTAAGCCAATTTACATAATAGGAGGTGAAACATTTAAATTATTTAAATAAATAAATATTCGCATTATTAAAATCCAATTTGAATATTTTGTCCTGGAGCAAATAAAGTTATGAATAAAATATCGATGGTATTTGGTGAATTATTTTTTCCGAATCTTTTTGCATTCCAATTAATGGTGTTTTGATTGAGCCTTTTAATGATGTTAGTGAAATTATTGACATAAACAATCCGTAATAATGCATGGGTAATAAAATGAATAAAAATAACAGTACCTACACAGGTATTTTTGAAGGTTGCAACTGCAAAGTTCTTTTCTCTGTTAGAGACGCACTCAAACTTTTTCTTATCCGGAACATTGAGTAAAAGTAAGCAAATAAACATACACCTATACCATTCTTCAAACAGACAATTCCATAAAGAAAACAACACTAGGCCCTTGTGACAAGGTCGGACGGTCGGACGGACGCATGAGTGAGAGCCGTCCGTTTGGACCCTTTGGGGACGGAACACTTTTTTTTCCGTTTGGATATTCTCATGGACGCTCTTGATCTGGAGAAAACCGAGAGTCGAAGGAATATGTCGCACTTCAACCGACTTAAATCCCATAGTTCCTCCTCTCATCATGAGTTGGGAGCACGGTATACACTTGACGCATGAGTCAGGCCCCGAACTCTAACGTTAATGTCTATTAGAAGGAACACAGATGAGTTTCAATTAGTTACAGTCTGACACTCCCTTTTGCTCCACTCAAGTCGGAAGAAATCATGACATAATTTAAAAGACTGGTGGTGTTAGTCTACAACGGAGGATCAGAACACTAAAAAGTAAATCGAATTAAAAACTCAATGCCATACACTCAGCTGACGCACTACCCAAGTTAAAGTGACAATCTAAAACTCTATACAGAAATACCACATTTTTTGCTGGTATGTGATGGATGATAAATTACACCACGACTCAGCTTGAATGCAAATCTCACGAAGTGGGTCACCCTGTAGATATTATTTTTCACATCCAACCACAACTGGAGAGGACCATTGTCTCAGATGATTGATCTCTTATTGTACCGTGACATTTTTACGATTCAACGTTGTAATAGAAAATTTCTTCAACTCCTGGAGTGGTTCTTTGTAGTTTTGAATACATTGTGCTCGCTCTTATTTACTCCTATTGAATGTTCAACAGTTCCGGTCAATGATGGATCAGTTGGAACGAGTGACAGAAAAAGTGTGCGCTGAATTGATGCAATTTCTTAGGATAAGGTATTGTGATTGTCGCTTTTAAGGTTCAAAAGTAGATTTTTTTTGAGACACGTGAGAGAGTTGTTATCAAAGCATCTTCTCTGATGAAAATATAAAATTGGGTAGCGTGGTTTTTTTAAGTTACGTCTGTGGTTACTGTTCCGCTCTGTGTGTTGCATGACTTGATGACATAATATAGCTTATACTATTCTTCATGTATCTGGCTAGCTTATACACAAATATCTTTACCAATTCGACTGGGACGTTCAAAAATTTGCGCGTTTAAACAAACAAAAAAAAAGCTCTTCAGGATTATATATCTTATACCTACATACATTACTATACCTACATATTGATGAAAATGGGAAAGGTACTTGTATTTAAATGAAATTTCAACATATATAGGTAGGAAGGTATGGGTTCATTTTATTAATGGGATGTGCTGTTATTTTCCGAATTACTTTCATGTAAGCTGATGACGTCAGTAACTTGAATGAGTTTACCACTATTTACGAAGGTACCCAGTAATTTTGCTAAAAGGCTCTTTACTCGGAAACAACATATTATTATATTATTTAAAGAATGCAGAAAATCTGAAAGGAAGTTTGAAAAAAGTAAAGAGTGAACTAATAAAGCGCTCTGCGCAATTATTGGAGTTTAACCGCACGGGATCCCGCTTCCCATGTACCAATCACGCCATTAGTTTGCTAAATTGTACGCTATAAAATGCAAAAAACTTCTGATTCCAAGTTCCAAGTTGAAGTTCTGTAATCATCAGAGCAGATTCCAAAGTTGTTTTTAATACGTAGCGCCTCAGGCACGCAGTTTCGAAGGTTCGTATTGAAATGTGAAAGAGAGAATCTGGAAAAATTAGCGGTGTTGAATACGTAATTTGGCTTTTTGCCTTTGTTAAAGACGTTTTATCATAATGTGGTGTTTTCAAAACGGTGCACAATTTGAAAATTTGAATTACTAATTACTGTTTGGGAGACTATAAAAGAAGACTAACATGGTGGACATCTGCATTTTCTGCATGCAGGTTTACAATTTAAATGATGAGTTAATTTTGTGGTTCAGGTCTTTCATGTTAAATTTAAGGTATTCAACGTTTTGGAACCGTGTTATTTAAACCATCATCATAATAAAGTCATGAACATGGACTTATTAAATAATAATAAGGTAATCCTTATTCATTGGCGTATCTAGAGTTAGTTTTCAGGGGGGGCCTGGCCCCTAAGATGCCATGGCCGATGCGATGCAATGCGATCTGGCGGAAGGTGAGCCCTACAGCCTGGGGTGGGCACAAGACCATTCTGGGGTGGGCCCGGCCCACCCCCCCCCCCCCCTATATACGCCTATGTCCTTATTTAGAGCAACACTATAGGTAATCAATAAAAGCAAAGAGCTACATGTCGACAGACCTCTCTAATTTTAGCTATCATATTCAAAACCTTATTGGTGCTGGCTATAATAACTCATGCTACCAATGATGCCGCGTAGTTGTTTATTATTATAGTATAAAACAGGCTGTGTTGCAATCGTATGCGTTCCCCGCATGCGTTTCAGAAGAGTTTATTTTCCTTAGTTGCTTGTATCGTTTCTAAGTTAAGTCTATACCTAATTAATCGGCAATTAAACTTCACTATTTAATGGTTTTTTAAATGTGGGCAGTCCACCAACAGTATGAAGTCACCCATGGGGAATTTTCGAGGCCAGTTGTCTATACTTTGAAACTCATCAGTCGAGAACTGTAACGAACTAACTAAGCGAACTTCTAATTTTAGTAGCGTTATGGTCTGCCGTGCGTCGTCGGCAGAACATCAATCATGACTCACTTGGAATAGATCGAAACTTGTTTAAGAAGAAAGTTCAACAAGAAAAAGGTTCTGCGATAGTTTTTATATTGCGTGGAAAGCGATTATTAGGTTTATCTTTTGTTAGATGTAATATCGGCTGATATTCGATTTTGTTTCTTCGATACGTCAACTTATTTAATATTAACTTGGTACCAAGTCTGTGAGTAAAAACACAACGTATGCATACCTCGTATATTGGTCGGTATCTGTAGTCTGTGTATTGTGGCGTATGCATTGTAATTTCGCCCTTAAGTACCAGTGCCCTGAGCACTATCTGTTCAAAATTAAAAGACAATTAAGTACGGAAAACTTTGACCTCTGCTTATTTCGACTTCCCGTTTAAAAGGATACCAACAAAATTTCGCGGGACATTGTTACGGTTACCGGTAAATATTTTGACATCATTAAGGAATTCAACGAGGTTCCCGACAATTCTTGTCACAATTACGGAACCCTAATAACGGCTCCGTCCCCTCCTTACGACAGATTCACAAAATTTGATGATGATGATGACTTATGTAACGCAATCAAGTATAACTTTTGAAGCGGACATCGGCCGCAGTAGCGTCAGCAAACTAAGAAGGAATATAGTTTAAAACATTATCTACGATTGTGTTTTGAGTTTTTTTTTTATACTTGAGGATATATACGGCTAACAGTAGAAGATTAAAGTTCACGTCAAAATGGAATAAATAACACATCATAGAAGGTAGAGAAGAATTAGGTAATTGGACACAAAAAGAGAAATAAACAAAAAAATTAAATTCAGAATTCCTCAAGTTTGGGTAAAACAAAACACGGTGATTCACAGAATTGTAGAAAAAAATATCAAACCCAACTATTATTCTAACGCTACGCGTGTTGATGACGATTAAAGTAATACAGCGTAACATCCAACCCACCATTACTACGGCACTAATCTGTATGCGTACGCGCAGGTAGCCGGTGCCACATCCAGTCAACGTGTGATCGCTGGATGTTGGATGTTTATACAATTGTGCAAAATGTATCAATGAACGGTTGTATTGGTTCTTGACCACAAAAAATAAACAAAACGCTGTTATGAATGGTCGAAAAAGATATTGCGGTAAGTACTTAGGTAGGTACTTATATTGTATAAAAGTGTAATTTTGATGGTATGAATGAATATTTATAAAAAAAACCTTGTGCTTTATTCGATCTTCTACTCTAATTAGTTCGCCTTTTCAAATCAAAATCAAAGTCAAGTTTTTTGTTACCTAAATAATTTGACATTAACTTGACAGCGTAGTCGACAGCGAAATTGACAAAATTGAAAAATGAAAGAAGATCACGATAAAACTCTCACTTGTCACATCAGTGAACAATGGAGCCGCCAAAACTGAGTTACAGATACGAGAGATTGAAAACACCATTGTACTCTCTAAAATTACAGACACAACTGGTCAGAAGCACCCGGATCAACAACCGTAAGCAATAATCATTACTCTCGTCTCATCAGCCTTGAAAGATGCTTTATTGTCTCGATTCGGCTTGTTGTCGACTTGTTACGACTACAAAATAAAAAATAAAAAGATATCATCAAACTTGTATTATAAAACCTCACGCAACAGACGCGCGCGCACCGGAAAATAATTTCTGGCTTCAAACTTTGAATCGAATCGCGTTTGTAGGGAACTGAGAACTCGTATGTATGTTGTGTACAAAATAAGACACGGAACAATTGCACACTAAAGGTAAATTATGTAGTGTTTAAATTAATTAAACGGATCGTAAAAAGAAATTAAGCGCCAATGTTAACCGCAACCGACAGACGATACGGGAAAGCTCGCTGGTAATGTTAATGTATCCTGTATAGTGTTTCTAACTAAGTAAGCCAGTGGAGAAACGATATACGCAAGTTTGTATTTTACCTCTACATTATGTGCAAGTACACTCCAACCTTTGTTCACATATCTGATTACATTACATGGATTCTTGCGGAGTTCCTCGTTCCTGCGGCCTATAGATTTATACACGCAGACGCGGCCGCTACTATCATCCAACAATGTTTTTGAACAAATCGCGCGAGTTTCTAACAGAATAAACTTTATCCACACGAAACTGTTATTTCTTTATTGTTATGGCAATCTAAATCCCTGTTTGTAGACAAAGCGAATACAAGATAAAGTCCATAGAAAGTGTATTTTCCAGTAAAGCGGCAATAACTTTTTAGGGCTACCATGAAAGTAACTTTTACGATTGTTAGGAATTAATATCTGAAAAATGGTTTTGGACCCTCATATCTTACCGATAAAGTTCGAGTATCGCTGGAAATTGCTGCCGATATTCTTCAACATGGTTTTCCAATTTTGCACTTCAGCTGAAAAAAAATCCGATGTATTTTTCTTTATTATATTGGCGGATCTTTTTCTTTTTTGAGCCGGTAATTAGATATTTACTTACAAAGCCGGTTGGTTAAAAGGTGTTTTGAAGATAAACGGTTTTAGGGGATACTTTTACGCTGCCGTAAAATCTTATCACCTCTTTTTCTACAATACAATCCCTTTACTAAAGTACCTCACTAAACTTGACCTTTGCGTGAACACATTTCGCTCACCTAGTAATATAAGGGCACATCTGCAAAAAACGTGTAATGGAGTTTGTACCGCACAAGTGTTCAAAATTGCATAATCATAAGGTACAATCTCAATTTCACGTTTTTTGCAGATGTGACCATATATTACTAGGTGAGCGATTTCCTTCACGCCAAAATCAAATCAAGCCCTGTTCTTAGAGAATTACATTACATAAGAAATGCAATGACATCTTTCACACCAGAAGCCCGTGTAATATCTCAAAACATATTCCGGGCGGTTGCGATATATAAAAACATCTATTTCTCTCGCCCCAAATAGGGATATCCAATTGGACCTAATGTTTTTATCACATAAATATGAAAAGTGGATACCTTACGTAAGCAGTATTTTTATATTTAGGTCTACGTGTTCACGAACCGAGTGGCGTACATATAAAAAAGAGATTGTTTTTTACACGTGGTATATATACTTTTAGGGTCGGATCATGTAACATGTTTATGAACTTTTGGATACGTGTATCATGTTATTATTACAGAAAATCATATTTTTTGTTGGTACCTACGACCGTTTACTGAGAGTGGGATGGCTGTAGGGTTCCAAGCGAAGGGAAATAGGTATTTTTTTCCTGTCAGGGCCAGAAAATTAAATACATGGGGTGTTAAAAGATACATCACATACTCGTTGACTACGCATACTGTCTATCAAACTAATTAGATTTAACAAAAATGATTATTGGGAAACAACTTTTTTTAAGCATGACAAATCACTGCTATACTTGCATAGTAATAACCATGAATTATTGTTCTTGTTTGTGCATATGACCCATGGCGTATTTAAAGTTTACCTAGAACATTTTAAACTTAATCCTGTAAAGAAACATTGAAAAAAAAGTTTGTAACTTTGACCTTTAATATCTTCGTAAACAGACGGTTCCCAGATACTATAGAGAACAAAATAAAATGCAATAATTTAAAGAACATGTAAGTTTTGGCTCCGCTATGGGTCGTTTTGCACCCGATATTTTAGATTGTGATTGTTAATCTTTGATTATTATAACCTTTACTGTGCATAGTTTTAAAGCCTATTATGTGGTACGTCTTTTCCAGACGGGGAACAAACAACAGTTGCTTCTTCAAAAACTAGCAACTGTAAAGGATAAGAGAAATAGCCATGTGCTTGCCCCGTGAGCGTACAACCTTTAACAAAGCTACCTTTGGCAATATTCCAAATTGCTAGAAACCAGTAAATAAGACTGAAAAGAGCAAGGAAAAATCATAAAAAAAGTTTTGATTAAACGTATACATTTTCTTATATTTTTTATTTTAGTGGCTATGAACCTGTTGAATAAAAATAATATTTTTGGTATTTATAGCAGAAAACATTTTATTTTTACCTTTTTAATGTATAAATAAAATAAAAAAAAACCGTTATAGTTTCGAACGTGAAATAATGGATAAATAATGTTATTATTAAATTCATGATTTTATGTTCGAAATTTTGAAAAAGCTCGATTGAGTTTTTCAATTTCGAACAATGAACTCATTAAAATATTTTGAGCGACTCGAGCGCTCGTTAAAAATCATCTGATTTAACAACCACTACCAAGATTGTTACATGAAATGTAAACAACCAAAAATGAGGATTATGAATGAACACACACACACATATCACGTAGCCTATTCCCCGAAGGGTTACGCAGAGGTGTACCAACGTACACCCACAGTTCACCGGTATTTATTTTAAGTCCCATGTAATAGGGGGCCTATTGCCATCAACCGGGCACAAATCCTAACTGAGCTGCTACTGACAATTTCATAGAAAAACCTAATAACACTTTGTTCGACCAAAGAACTTACTTAAGACCACTAGGCTAACGAGGCAGTTATAAATAGCATTTGGGGCAGTTGGGGTAGATGTTAAGTTTATGAATGATTTTTTATCCGAATTTACGAAACAATCTCAAAGTTCTCCATACTTAAACCAGTACACGTGCCATACCAAAAGAACTTAACCGCACTCATAACGAGTTACTCAAAACGAATTCGACTTTTCTCATCATAATATCTACAAACGGAATTGTACGGCTCAACTCGGCAGCAGAAATAACATCCGAATAAAAGTTCTTTTTGTTATTTTGAGCACCCACCACCGCCGCCTAAAAAGGTCGCCTAATTTGTCGGACGGAATTCGACATTATTTCACTTCACCATTGTTTGTGTTCCGATTACCGCGAGGGTTAAATAGCGCGTTTAAACGTCGACTTTTTCCTTAAACTTCTACGTTGTTTAAAGGGAGTGAAGTCGGGAAGGGTTAAGCCGCTGGCCTTAATCGTAAACTGCTTGCGCGAGCTCTTTTGTTTTAGATTTGGAGCATTTTAGAATTCTGTCAGAGCGCTTTCGTAATGGGAAATTTCTTTGGGGGTCGTAAAAATAATTGTGCTGATCTGAGAATTAAGGAAATTCGAATGCTTGAGGTTCTAAAGTGGAAAATTATCCTTCTTATTCTTGAAATCATCTATTACATTATTGCCTACATACATACCGACCATCACGCCCTTATTCCGCGAAGGGTTAGGCAGAGGTGTACCAACGTATACCTACAGTCCGCCGGTCCCATGTTATAGGGGTGAGCGTGTTGCCATTAACCGGGCTAATCTAATCTGAATCCTAACTCCAAACTGCTATGAGAATTTCATTAAAAAATCCAATAACATTTTGACACCCGACCTGGGAATCGAACTCAAGACCTCTAGCGTAACAGTCGCGCTTAGGACTACTTGACTAACGAGGCAGAAAACATTATTACCTATACTACGATTAATGCTCCTAAAATAAATTGAGCAAGAACTAACTAAAGATGACTGAGCAAAAGAAAAATGCTTCATAGACTTTTCTTAAGTAAGAGCACTCGAGGAATGTCTCATTATACTTGGGGAACAAATCCCAAGAATTCGTTTTTATTTAAACAAGCTACTATTTCTTTTGACACCCAATCTATACTTTAACACTCAACCAATAATAGGCTACTTATAAGAATGAGATGACGTTTGTAATTAATCCTTTTCGTCTTGGTAGTAAATTAAAACAAAAGACACCACAATGTTCGAAAACCAAAATCTTTCTAGAGTGACTTTTGGAAAAATAACGAGGCATTTAACATAACAATACTATAAACCAGTACTAAATAGCCAACATTATGCTTAAAGTACCGTCTACTACATATTTAGAACAATGAACTGCTATTAATTTTACCCTAAGTTTCCACTATCAGCGGTTGGACGAGCTGCGGTATATCAACTGCGGTTCTTAGAGCACTACACAGATAAGCACAGAAGGACCACTTTATTAAAAGCTCACGCTCATGTAAAACGTCACGTGAAATTGTGTCTTAAGTCTTAGGGGATACAGTTTAAAATTGATCGTAGCTGTCTACAAAGGACTAATACTATACAAGGGCTGCCGTTGCACTGAATAAGTTGGTAAACTCAGTGTGTTAGTCTGGTGACTAGGACCATCGCTTTACGATATTAAGCAATATTATGAACGATGTTTTGACGACACGTTTAATATTTTAGAGAATTCAATTCCTGCATGTATCAAAAATTTGTATTGCCTGGTTGTTTGTGTTTGTGAGTTTATATATTTGAAAGTGCAGTCACGATATAGAAGAAATTCATAATTAAATAGTTAAATGAAAAAAGATGTTGTTTATTATATTATGTTGTGTAATATTATTCGTTAAAAGACACGTAGTATATAATGATCTGGAAAATCCCCACTATTAAATCAAATCAATCAATCAATCAATAATTTTAATAATTTTGATTATTAGACTATTTTGTTGTTATTGTGTGCTATCATTAAAATGCTTCATAACGGCAAATTTTTTCAACTACAGGCTCAATGAATTCGCAATTTCAATTGCCCGTGCAAATACACTAGACTAAAACCGTTGTCTCTTCCCAAATTATTATTTCTCTATTGGTCTTCTGATATTTTTTAATTGTAGGATGTTTCCCACTCGGCAACTTAATTGACTACGTCCTCATAATTTTATTAGTAATGACGAAATCTCAAAGTTTTGCTCTAGTTTCAGTAAATTATTTTATTTAAATATTAGTATAATGGACGAAACATGTACAAATACTCCGTTTGAGATGAGAAAATTGAATGTAAATAATAATATGGATAGATGAAAGATAGGCTTTGTTTGTTTATGTTTAGAAATCTAGTTTTCTTGGAAGTCTGGAATCTTTTTTAGGGATGATGGTTTTGTTACTTTGTTGCCTTCAACGTTTTGCTGAAGCAATGTTGTGCTTTATCCAGTGTATAATGATATTCTCTTGACCGAATTTCAGTCTCACACTAAGTGTGACTTTCAAAGTCCCTTTAATTTCTAACTTTATTTTATTACTAACTAGTTTTTGCCCGCGACTTTGTCCGCGTGGATTAATAGTTCCCGTTCCCGGTGGATTTCCGGGATGAAAACTATCCTATGTCCTTTCTCGGGTCCCAAACTATATCTGTACCAAATGTCATTGAAATCGGTTTAGTGGTTTAGGCGTGAAGAAGAGACAGACAGACAGACAGAGTTACTTTTGCATTTATAATATTAGTACGGATTTTACAGCCATAGCAAATACACACTCTGTGTGAAAATTCCAAGTCTCTCTTACTCTTTAAAAGATACAGTCCTGAGACAGAGAGACAGACAGACGCTCAGACGGATGAACATAAGCAATCGGGTTCCGCTAGAACTCTTCGAGTACAGAACCTTAAAAACGATGCCAATTTACAGGCAGAACATAAAACATTCGAGTACAAACACCGCCAATAACAATGCCTTAATAAGGTGTGAAGCTTCCTACAGTTTAACAAAGTGCTATCTCGATCCAATGGTTGACTATCAACTCGATTCGAGCTTATCAACAATCGGTCCTCTTAATTGTTGCCTGGCGCATGTTGGGCCTTAATTAATGAAAATACCCGCAGACTATCTGAGCGAACATCTTTGATTTTGAATGCAATTATTGTTATCCTGATAAAGGGATGGTGTTCAACGCGACGGTGCTATTAAGTTTTTAAATCGATTGTTATATTTATTATTTATATTTAAAAAAATTGTTTTGTTAAGAAAAATTTTTTTAGACTATCGCGTTAGCCTAATGGTTCAAGCGCGACTGCTACTCTAAAGGTCTTAGGTTATTCTCAGGTCAAGCAAGGTTTTTTTGGATTTTTCTATGAAATTGTCAGTAGCAGCTCGGAGTTAGGATTTGTGTTCGGTTATTGGCAATAGGCTCTCCACCTATTACACGGAAACTAAACATACCGGCAAAATGTGGGTGTACATTGGTACACCTCTGCCTAACCCTTCGGGGATTCCACGCGTGATGGAATGTGTTTTTTTACCAACCCAAATTTTTGCTTTCTACATATTTTGAAGCTGGTAATTTTTTTACTACATCATTATGGCGAAATTAAATTATTTTAAAGCTAATTGAATAAAAAACATATCTAAACTACATATCTGCAGTGAAACTAACGTAACAAGTCTCTTTCTTATTTTAAGACGCCAACGTTCCATTCAATTTTCTCTGAAAAATGCACCACTGGGAGTTGCTACCTTGCCTTACATGCTGAAAGTAATTTAATATCTTCCCAGGCATAGTTATTTCTTCAAATATTTTCTTACATCATAACTGGAATGGAGAGAATTAGTTTTGTATTACACCTGTTCTTTGAAATAAAATATTGCAGGTACAGTAAGCGCTCAGAATTGCATACCCACGCTAAGGTTCACTTTCCTATGAACACGGGCGCGATCCAGTCAGCGCGTGCGCATGTGTGTTTACGAGTGATGTCTCAACCTCAACATTCCACAGATAACACACACTAATGAACCATCGTCGCACTACGCGAAATGGCATTATATTTCTGTTTACCGTACGAGTCCTACCCGACGCGCGACGTATTCTTACCATTGCATTGCTAAATTTCGCATAATTATAACATGGCCTGGCAGCTGGTTTGGATAAGAAAGGGTTTACGATCATTGAATTCCGAGTTCAAATCTTATACTATGTGTGGCTGTTTTTTGTTTCTTGAAACCATAATAATGTTAGGCAAAATCTTTTTAGGTTTATGTTGAATTATTACGTATTCATGCTTGTTATTTATTTTTTATAAGAAGCAAATATTAGTTATTGTATTATTTATTTAACTTTTTATGTGATTTTATTTTAACTTTTTGTAATTGGAAGTAGGAAAAAAAGGCGTGCTGTGTGATAACAAAAATTTATTTTTAAAATTAACAAACTTATGAGAATTGTAACGTCACATTCCTACCGAAATAAAAGAAGTTCTCTTGTAACTGTTCATAAGATTTTTTGTTGAATACCCACTTAGTCAATAAAATTCATAATAACATAATAAGAGAAGGATATTTTAATAACACAAATAAATTTGGTGATGCTCACGTATTAAGTTTCTGAATTGGTATTCAGCAGAGTTAATTGAAAACTAAACTATAATTCAGACTTTATGAACAGGTTTTTTTTATGTAACGTCACAATAAACTTAGTGAGGTAATAGTTTAATAATTCGTTTTCTTGATGAAAAGAAGATTGAAACTAAACCTCAATTTAAGATCATTAAATAACTATCTACGAATATATAATATAATTATGACTAAATATTTAGTTACACCGTCTAATTATTAAAACTAAAACATCCAGGTTATTAAATGTTGCATAGCACCGTCTAATACTTCTTCATAAGTAGCACTGTTGCACGCCATCCCCACATATTAAAAACGAAACGTATTTTTTCTGGTTTATGATGCATGCAGCTGTTGTTGTAAACAGTATGTTATCCAGTGCGAAACCACCAAACTTAATCCACTTCGCTGTTGAGTAGGTAGGATAGGCTATCTATCCTCTTCCTCGTATTTCTTGCTCCGGAGACTAATAATAGTATTCCTCTAAAACAACAAAAAAAGTAATATTAGGCATTTATAACAAAATACTAAAGTGACTTAATTTTTTATATAATTTAATAATATTTATTTAATATAACAAATTTTAATATATTAAAACTATTTATTTATAAATTCCATAATAAACACATTTTTTTTGGCGTCATTATATATTTAAAAATCAATAATAAGTATTAATCGAAATGCCACCAAATAATTTTAGGTATCTTAGGTATAAATTTCAAATAAAAGTTTAATTTACAATTCGTTAATATAATACTCACATTCAGTCAGGTTTCATAAGATATTAATTGGGACCACTTTTATGCAGCCCAATAATAGTCGCCCTCGCGTCAGTAATATTATTTGCCTGCG